>CM071597.1:90000380-100000380 GCA_036435485.1 Saposhnikovia divaricata | reverse complement strand
GACCAACTCATTGATGCCACAGCGGGCCACCTAATGCTGAGCTTCATGGATGCCTTCTCAGGGTACAACCAGATTAAAATGTCCCCGGAAAATAGGGAAAAGAAGGCCTTTGTCACTCACAGAGGCGTCTATTGCTACAAGGTCATGCCTTTCGGCATAATAAATGCCGGGGCCACTTTCCAACGGGTCATGAACAAAATCTTTGGCAAACAACTGGGTAGAAACATGGAAGTGTATGTGGATGACCTCATTGTCAAATCACTTCTTGCCGCGTCACATCTTGACGACTTAAGAGAATGCTTTGCCACCCTCCACGAGCACGAAATAAAACTAAACCCGGATAAGTTCATGTTCGGTCTAGACGCCGGCAAGTTCCTTGGTTTTCTCGTCTCACACCGAGGCATAGAGGCCAACCCTGAAAAGATAAAGGCTATAGCGGAAATGCAACCGCCACGAACACTCAAAGAAATTCAAAGGCTCACGGGAAGATTGGCCGCCCTATGCAGATTCATTTCTAAACTAGCAGACAGGTGCCTACCCTTCTTCGACACTCTGAAAGGAGCTAAAACCACCAAAATCATCTCATGGACGGACGAGTGCCAGAAAGCATTTCAGGATTTAAAAGAATACTTATCTTCGGCACCGCTGCTCGCAGTAGCAGCACCTTCTGAACCGCTATCGCTCTGCCTATCTGCATCTGACAAAGCAGTAGGAGCGGTCCTAGTCAAAGAGGAGAACAATGAACAGAGGCCCATCTATTATGTGAGCCAAGTACTCAAAGATGCGAAGACCCGCTACCCCAACATTCAAAAAATGGCCTTAGCACTTGTCATGGCAAGCCGCAAACTCTGCCACTACTTCCAAGGCCGGGAAATCAGAATAATCACAGATTAGCCGCTCAGGAAAATACTTCATAAGCCCGATTTGTCGGGATGATTGATCAACTGGACGGTGGAACTAAGCCAGTACAACCTTGTCTATGTGCCTAGGACCGCAATCAGAGCTCAGGCCCTAGCGGACTTTGTAACAGAATGCTCGTTTACAACAACTGAGGTAGTGCCAACAGTCTCAGAGCCGGAAGTGGGCGAATACTGGAAATTACACGTCGACGGTTCCGTAACCAATACCCGCTGCGACGCAGGTCTTATCCTGACAAGTCCCGAGAATTTCCAAGTGAAGCAAACAATCACACTCAGCTTCAAGGCCACAAACAACCAGGCTGAATACGAAGCACTCCTAGCGGGTCTCTCCTTGGCAAAAATTCTCCAAGTCAAGAAAATTTCCATCTATAGCGACTCGCAGCTGGTCGTAAGATAAGCATCGGGAGATTATGCCACCAAAGACGAAACTCTGAACAAGTACCAGGACCTGGTAAAAACAGCCCTGGCGGGTTTCGAAGAGCATAACCTCCAACAAATAGACAGGGAGGATAACTCCATGGCGGACATGTTGTCCAAACTCACAAAGGGCAAAAATGCAGACGGAAATGCGGTGTACTTCGAAGAGCTCCAAGAGCCTAGCACAAATGTAAAAGAAATCATGGAACTTGACACACCCACTGACACATGGCTGACTCCATTCATCCGCTACCTCGAAAGCGGAACCCTCCCTGAGGACGCTACTAAGGCAAAGCTTCTGAAATCCCAAGCAACAAAATACTTCCTGCAAGACGGAACCCTCTACAAGTGGAGCTTTGACTCTCCAATCCTCAAGTGCATCAACAACGAAGAAGCCCTCTACTGCATGAGGGAGGTGCATGAGGGCATCTGCGGTGACCACATGGCGGGCAAAGCCTTAGCGCACAAGATCCTCAGACAAGGATACTATTGGCCAAGCATGCATAAAGATTGCAAGGACTTCGCTAAGAAATGCCATCAGTGCCAGCTATTCAGCAACATGTCGAGGAAGGCACCCGCACTGCCCGCATCCATCCTATCCCCAATCCCATTTGCCGTAAGGGGGATTGACATAATGGGTCCATTCCCAAAATCCAAGGGTGAACTACAATACGTAATGGTCACGATTGATTACATGACGAAGTGGGCTGAGGCCAAGGCACTGAAGAACATCACACAGGACGATGCCATCCGCTTTGTAAAAGAACAAGTCATAATCAGATTTGGCATCCCGGTAGTGCTTATCTCCGACAACGGCACGCAGTTCGTGGGCTCCAAGTTCGCAAAATTCCTCTCTGACCACGGCATCAAACATAAGAAAGCGTTAGTCTGCCACCCGCAGAGCAATGGTCAAGTAGAGGTTACAAACAGAATCATTGTAAGAGGATTGGAAAAGCGCCTTACCACGTCCAAAAAGAAGTGGCCGCAAGAACTACCAAACGTCCTATGGGCTTATCGCACTTCCGCAAGAACTAGCACGGGGGAATCCCCGTTCAAGTTGGCATATGGCACCGAAGCATTGACACCCGTCGAAATTGGTTCACCTTCATACCGGGCAATGAACTTCGATGAAGAAGAAAACACCCAAGGGTTAAAGACAAACCTTGACCTCCTAGACGAGGGGAGAGAAACCGCCGTCAACAAAATGGCCGCATACAAAGAGAAAACCAAGGAGTTCTTTGGAAAACGAGCAAGGGTCAGAAACTTCATGGAAGGAGACTTGGTCAATCGAACGACAGAAGCTTCCGACCTGAGACACACTGGGAAACTAATGCCTAAGTGGGAAGGTCCCTACAAAGTCATACAAGTCCTCAGGCCGGACTCCTACAAATTAGCCCGCCTAGACGGAACGGAGGTCAACAACACGTGGCATGGGGATAAGCTTAGAAAATATTATCAATAGGCTTAGACAGTTCCCATGTTATGCGCACAAACGCAGCATGTTGTACGCGGACAAGATATTTTGCAATAAAAATCGTTTGAACCCTTCAAATATGAGTAATTTACTGCTTTCATACAAAACACAAATCACATAGCGCCCTAGCGGCAAATTACACATTCTATACATTCCTACAAAGCACCCTAGCGGCAAAACAACGCCCTAAGTGCAATCGCCTTTGCGGCAAACATAAGTGCCCTAGCGGCAAAACAACGCACTAAGTGCAAGCGCCTTTGCGACAAACACAAGCACCCTAGCGGCAAAACAACGCACTAAGTGCAAGCGCCTTTGCGACAAACACAAGCGCCCTAGCGGCAAAACAACGCACTAAGTGCAAGCACCTTTGCGGCAAACACAAGCGCCCTAGCGATAAAACAACGCACTAAGTGCAAGCGCCTTTGCGGCAAACACAAGCACCCTAGCGGTAAAACAACGCACTAAGTGCAAGCGCCATTGCGGCAAACACAAGCGCCCTAGCGGCAAAACAACGCACCAAGTGCAAGCGCCTTTGCGGCAAACACAAGCGCCCTCGCGGAAAAACAACGCACTAAGTGCAAGCGCCTTTGCGGCAAAACAAGCGCCCTAGCGGCAAACAACGCACCTAGTGCAAGCGCCCTAGCAGCAAAATAAACGTCCTAGCGATAATCCATACACTTCATACATTCTCGTAACTTACATATCTGTTTCGAATAACATTTTAAATGCGCCCTTTGCGGGCAAACTCGTAAACACTTTACAAATTACCGTTGTTTCAACGGACATTATTAACACACGTGATTTCGTAAACAGAAACAAAGATATATTCCTGCTACCAACTACATTTCACAAGTTATTTTTATACCTACTTCGCAATACATATACTAAGAACAACAGCGAAAAGAAAAAACAAACACAGACAATTGCAATGAAAAATAGATATTTCATTGATAATAAACTTTTTTTTATTACAGCATGTTGATTACAAGGATTTTGTTCTCAAAACCCATCCGACCCCCTCTCCTCCCCGGAGTTGTCCATCATGCCCCAAAGCTCCTCAGCGGGGTCCTCTTCCTCGAAAGAATCGTCCTCCTCGGATTCTTCCTCAGACGGCTCCTCCTCGGAACCCTCCACCGCCGCCTCTTCCAACTCCAACTCCGCCACGCGGGACTCTACAGACGGCTCCACCGCCGCCTCCGCACCCCTGGCCGCCCTGGCCGCAGTCACCGCCTCCCTGGTGGCCTCAAAAGCCGCCTATTCCGCGGCATCTGCAGCCGCCTGTTCCTCGGCCGCCCTGGCCGGTGCTAGACCATCGACATACCTCCTTAGGTCTCCGGCTCTATAATAGTCACCTATTTCTTCAAAGCCATCTGCCATGGCCCTCCAGGCACCTTCTGTTGCCTTAGAATGGTCAGAGTTTGGGGAAGCCATTTGTAACGTTTGAACGAGGGGGAGTTGAAAGGTTTGAAGCTGGAAAAGAAAAGCTAAAAACAAGAAATTTGAGAGCGAGAAGGTGATGGATACAAATTATGCAGCGATCCAACCCTTTTATAGGGGGTAAAAACTCAAAGAGGGAGGTAAACGGTCAAAAAAATGACCATCCCCATGCAGGGTAGTAATTGCACCACCATTCAATAGTCAGAACTATTCAATCCCCATGCAAAGCAGTTAAAGCTCGACCTTTCCCATACAGCATTTAATGATTTTGATAACCACATAATCAACACGCCAAACAGTCAATGAACCTGGACAGTTTCTCTACAAAGGCATTCCATGAACAGTTAAATGGATGCAGGAATTCCAAACGACAAAAATAGTAAAAATAAGAAAGAAAAATGACAAGTACAGAAACGACTATTCATATTCAATATCCGGGCACACGGATTACAATTTAATGTTTCCAGGTCGCGCCGCGGACATGCCCGCGGCGAGACTCCAAAACATGAAAAAGAAAACAAGTACAAGGAACAAAAAGGGAACCGCTAGCAGACTATACCAGCGGCATACAATCACAGAAGGGGCAATTGTCGCACCCACCAACTTCTTCTTCAGCCACCGCTTCCACCATCTCCTCAACAACAACCGCAGGCACAACATCCTCTACCGCGAGCATCTGCTCCGGCACCGCTTCCTCAACAACACCCTCAAGCACGGCATTTATCTCCACAGCAACCTGTTCCTCCACAACAACCCCCACGATGGCATCCATTACAATCCTCTCCAGGGCTTCCGGGATCACATCCTCCTCAATTCTTTCAGCCGCTACCTCAACTACAGTACCAGCGGGCACGACATCCCCCGCATCCTCACCCGCGGAAACATCAGTCTCCGGAACCCCCTCACCTTCACCAAAAGGCGCCATAGCCGCAATACGCCGGTCTACCCGGGCTCGAAATCTAGCACTACGCCCCTGCATGCGGGCAATCTCAGCGGTCATAGCCGCTGTCCTTTCCGTAACCGTAGCCGCGGCCCTTTCAGCAACTACGGCCGCTACCCGTTCATTAACTCTCGCCGCAACGAGCTCCTCAAACTCCACACTGATTTTGAACTTATGAACAGTAGCCTCCTCAGTTGGCCGTGAATCCAAGTGTGCTTCAGCATCGTTTGCCCGTGCAGTCTCATACGTCAACCGCTTGCCCAAGCGATCTATCTCCATCTTCTGCTCAGCCACCTCCGCGGTCATTTGATCATGCCTTTCACGAAGGTAGCGGTTATCCTGGTGCAAATCAGCCTGAACGATCTCCATCTATAGCAGGGAATTGGCGGTACGCTCTTTCATTACCCGCTCATTAGCGAGCTCAGTTTCTAACCCGCCAATCTGAGCGCAGAAAGCCTGCCCACGACTAATCAAACTAATTTGCAAACAGTGACTCTGCAAAAACAAACACAAAAACATGGGCAGAACCAACAACGAGATAAGGCACGAATGCAGATCACAACTCATAAACAATACTCTACTTACCCGGGTAGCATATTGCTGGGACATCCTACATAGCTGCTCCCAATCTAGACCCTCCATCTTAGCATGATCATCATCAGTCATGGACGCGGTGGTAAAAGTATTGGGGCAGGACTTGAAAAGAAAGCCATACCCAGGTCTGGTCCCAGCTCTAGAATCCGACACCTCATCGTCACTAGTAGAGTAATGCACGATTTCCTCCGACACATTGGGGCCGCCTGCAACATCACCACTCCCACCTGAGTGCCTACTCTCTCCGGAACCGCTAAGACTACCCGCGGCCTCAGTAACACTAGCAATTCCCACGAGACTGCTACCACCAGCACCCCTCTTGTTGGCACAAATCCTCCTCATCTTAGAAGTATCGGCTTTGGTCCTCACCTCAAAATTCCTCTTCAAGTCACGATTTCCACTAGGACCGACCGTGGGCGTCTCTGCACGTGCACTAGCAGGCGCAGTAGCAGGAAGTTCCACTACTTTCTCACCGCCAATAGTGGAATCTTCCAAGTCAACAACAGGCACAGAAGTGCCCTCACCAGCAGCATTCCTCTCAGGCGGAGACATACCATGCTCTATTTTATAAATGCGCCGCCTGGCAGCCAAGGTACAGAGGTCCTCACTCTCAGAAGAAACATCATCACCGCCAACGCTGGCATCCGCAACAACCTCCTCCACAGCGGGCCTCCGACTAACCAACTCCTCACTTGAATCGGAACAAAACGAACCATCAGAATCCTCAGAATCTCTGCCGTGGTTATTCTCAGATTCGCCTGCGGAACCCCTTGACAAGTTCTCCTCACCACTCACAGCGTTCTCCTCAACATCATTTCTCACCGCCTCTGCCACAGCTGCTGGAAACACACTCTGCTCAAAATTTTCCTTGGAAAAGGGCCGGCTCACTGAGGGACCGCCACCCAATCCCAAACCTCTCCGCACAATAGGAGTCGGAGCAGCAACCCCAGTCCTTACAGTAGCGGGCACAGAAACACCGCCCGTGCTCCGATTTCTCCTTACAACAGAAGTTCCATCGCCACCCAGCCTCCTCCTAGCAACGGGCACAGCATCGCCACCCGCACCAGCTTCCCGCGCGCGTGTCAGACGCGGGGGAACTTGCATCATAAATGACGAAAACATTTCCTGCTCAACGTCTTCGGTAATATTAGGGTGCGGAGCAATTTCAGTTTTCCACGGATCAAGCACTGCACAAAAAACAGAAACAAATCAACAAAAAGAAAGAGGGGAGAGAATACAAGCTTTACCAAAGGATAGGCAAGGGACTTACAACAGTGTTTGCGCAAATCAGCAGGCTCTATCAACTTAGCCTCTGTGAAAGAAGGGCCCAAAGCTCTAGCCACAACCACAAGGCTGTCAATATCGGCCTGCGTAAGATGAGCCCGGTTAAGGTGATATAGAGGATCCACCACCCCTTGGAAATTCCACTGCCATAGGAACTTCCCGCCACCAACAACTATAAACTCCTCCTGCCACTCGGTCATCCCTTTGGGAAACAAAAAAGGCTTCCCACCCAAGGCCTCACCAACACGCCCACTGCTAACATAGGACAGCTCATAAAAAGGCTTCACCGAACTAGCCCTCACATTGAACAAGGCAAAGAAGGCCTTCAGCGTAGGCTGCCTGCCCGCAGCGGTGCAGCTTGCAATACACCAGTTGATACTCTGAATCGAATTAGGAGAAAACTGCGCCAACGGACACCTAAATTGGTGACGGAACAAATCAATCACAAACTTATGCGGGGGGACCCGAAACCCACTCTTGAAATGACTCACGGGAATAGCGACACCGCCATGCTCAAAGCGGTGATACAACCTTTCCCCGGGCCTAGCACACCGCCACCAGTAATCACCTTCAATGCGGAAAATGCACCCAACATATGCGCCCCACTCTCCCGCACGAAAGGTACTGTCGCAATTAAGATGCTCCTTTGCGCCAAACCTCGTGTCAAGGTCCTCCTTTGAGTATGCGTCCGTCGAAACCTTCAACACCTTGCACAGACCCTCCTGAGATACAAAAAATTTGTAGCGGTCCGCACGCGGCACATTGCGGAAGCTCATCTGATTAATATCAAACCACCGCCCTTGTTCATCTATTAGCGGAAGGGCGTCACCGGTCTCAGCATTCGTGTATTTGTCCGCCATCTATAAGAACCAGCAAAAAACTTAACCAAGTTAGAAAAACACAAATGCGGACCGCAAAGAAAACTTCCACACACCACAACCCTAACCGCGCACGCAGAGAGGGCCTTACAAGTGGCACCCACGTGTCATCCATTTCATTACAGAAAAAGGAAAAGGAAAAACACACAAGAATACCAAGCGTCCCCAAGAACAAAACATGTACCCGCACACACTTACACTACGATCAAACACAAAGCACACCAAATAAACCAAGATATACATACAAAACATATATCTATACATACCCACAAAACTATTCAGGCCACAACTAACCGGAAAGCATGAAACACTGACGACAAACACACCGGAAAAACTCAGAGAAATGCATAAACTCACAAGAAACAAGAAAAACAACGAAGAGCAAACACATACCTATTTTAGAGGAAGCGACGGAGGCAATGGAGTTTTCAAATCGCCAAAGAATCAAAGAACACAGCCACAAATTTAAGAGAGAGAAAGGAACACTCCGCTTTTGGAAAAAAGAAAAGCAGTTCCTAGACGTCTGTTTTTATAGAGAGAAGGGTGCGTGCACCGCGCGTGACAAATTCAATCATTAACTGCCCATTGGCAGCATTAACTTCCTCAGTGACGTGGCACGCTACCGCGGTGACACGTCCCCCACCTCGTGCACCAACCGCCTCGTTGAAAGATACGGGACCCACCACTAAGCCACTACTCTGCCCAAACAGTACTCATTACCTGCCCTAAAGACAGCTGCACGCAACCTACAACACACTCTCCCCAATCCCGCATTAAATTTGATTCCTTCATTTGTTACAAATTCCACCATATTTATTACCTACCATTACACGCATAAAACAAACCAAAATTCCTTCCGTTAAACTCTCCCTCATTCATTACACACCAATTATTTACGTAAAATAAACACAATCAATTCACTATAACAGACACTTCATTTATGAGGGCTACTTACATGGTACCGCAACCAAAAAAGGCTCTATACTCCAAGAATCCGTCAAGCACCTTTACCCACCGCATCCGCCATTCTACACTGGGAGACAGAATTTTTCTAAGCACTCAACTACAAAAGTAATGGCCTCCAGCAATGTCCCCGCAAACATTTTCTGTCTGCCATCACTTGGGGGCAGAATTTATTCTAAGGACTCGACTACAAAAGTAAAGGCCGCCAGCAATGTCCCCGCAAACATTTTCTGTCCGCCATCACTTGGGGGCCGAATTTATTCTAAGGACTCGACTATAAAAGTAAAGGCTGCCAGCAATGTCCCCGCAAACATTTTCTGTCCGCCATCACTTGGGGGGTAGAATTTATTCTAAGGACTCGACTACAAAAGTAAAGGCCGCCAGCAATGTCCCCGCAAACATTTTCTGTCCGCCATCACTTGGGGGGTAGAATTTATTCTAAGGACTCGATTACAAAGTGATGTCCGCCAGCAATGTCCCCGCAAACATTTTCTGTCCGCCATCACTTGGGGGGCAGAATTTATTCTAAGGACTCGATTACAAAGTGATGTCCGCCAGCAATGTCTCCGCAAACATTTTCTGTCCGCCATCACTTGGGGGGCAGAATTTATTCTAAGTACTCAACTACAAAAGTAAAGGCCGCCAGCAAGGTTTCCGCAAACATTTTCTGTCCGCCATCACTTGGGGGCAGAATTTATTCTAAAGACTCGACTACAAAGTGATGTACATACATGCATATACAAGCAGAGACTTACATGAAGCTTGACATCAACAAGGCGACAAAATACATGAAGAGGAGGATAATGAGCAAGAAAGTATAATCAATTTCACCAGCAAAGTATACACCGTCGCTTGGGAGGCACAATTCCTTCCAAGTAACCGCCAACGAGGATCGCAAACCAGCCCCAACAAAGATGCAAACTTACTCGCCCCATCCGCCTAAAGGCGCATAAGGGGAGTGGGGGGCAATGATAGGTACCCGCTCCCAGCAGCAGCAGCTGACGCCACGCGTCCGGTAGCAACAGTACTCCCCGCCCGCGGGGACGACCCGCTT
The DNA here is from genome assembly GCA_036435485.1 of Saposhnikovia divaricata. NCBI lineage: Eukaryota > Viridiplantae > Streptophyta > Magnoliopsida > Apiales > Apiaceae > Saposhnikovia > Saposhnikovia divaricata. The sequence goes on along the minus strand of CM071597.1, from coordinate 99,990,419 downwards.
GGGATCACCCGCCAACAATGACAACCTTAAACTACACAAAAGATTACGACTCCCCTGATAGATGTCAACACAGCAGAGACTGACAACAGAGCAAACAAAGTCACCCCCCAGCCGCCGACAAAAGCTGCACAGGGGACAGGAAAGCTAAACCAGCCGCCGCGGCGGACATCCCATCCATGTACCCGGCGGCGGGGCGCCCGCAAAAGGACAACTTTACGGCTGAGTCAGGTAAAGCCAGGTCGATAACTGCGGAGCCGTACTGACACGTGCACCACAGTTGTCGGAAGGTTTCTGCCTATAAATTAACTTCTTGCACCTCATTCATGGGAGACACAATTTTCTCAGATATACAATTTTTCACATACACAAGAGCAATTTACACGCACACACTCACAGACAGAATACATAAACGCTCTAAGCAAACACTCCCAAACACCTCACAAATCCCCACCTTACATTTCGATATTACTTACCTGCGTGGTTATCATTATTCCGATTACTTATTTTCACACCGGAGGTGCTTGACGGCCACCACCACCGGTCAAGCATTGTTTTGCAGGAACCCAACTTAGGTGATGTCACCTCCGGAACAGTGAAACGCGGTGATCGGAGACGATATCCGGCCCTGAGCTTTATCAATAGGTCTTGTTCAAGACAATCTCAGTTCCTTGCTTCTTGCCTTCCCATTCTCTAGTAATTCGAACTTTGATGAAGCCTGTCCCCTCATCATCAGGGCTTAAATCCTTCAATGGTGTGTATGCCTCCATGCTGCATATTAATGAGAAGCAAAATAATATTGAACATATAAACGGGACAAATATAAACAAAGTGCATGAATAAGATATTCGACTAACTACCTGAATAGTTGTAGCTGTTGGAACTTTTTTGTTTGCTGTATTGTACTGATAGCAGCAACCGCGGTGACTTATATAGGATAGGTAAGACGGGGATATGTATGTTATATGTTTTTATTAGTATTAAAATACAATTGATAGAGTTACATTTGGTTATAATAATGTTACTAAGTTGTAAAATTTTGTGTTATAATCTAATTGAAATTGTTCAGAATTTGAACTTTATCTATCTTTTGATTCAAACGATTACAATTCTATTTAATATCTAACACATGATTTTTTACCGTTTTTGTTGGCATCTATTTATTTATGTATATTTAGATTTAAATTTAATGTACTAAATTTAGATGAGGAATTTAGAATTGAATTATTATCTTTTTTTCATAATAAATTATTAAATAACATTTGTCAAAGAAAAGAAATTGAATAATTACTATAATTTATTTTATCTTAGAAACTTTTGGTTTTTAACTTTTTTTGTGTAAATTGTTCTTTTAGAAAACAGGAGGAAATTGTTTGTATTTTTTGAGTTTTTTTTTATGTCACTATGTTCAATACAACTAAAAAAAACACAATTTAATATATGTCTAAAAAGATTGCCGCAAATAATATATTTCCATTTTTTAATATTGTTTTTTTTCCTATATTCATTTTGTTAAATGTTTTTATCAATATTTTGAAATTGGTCCAGCATAATCACTTAAGTATATCTTTAAATATATTTAATTTGTTTGAGACGATTTTATGATAAAATAATTAACTTGGAATATATGGGTTTTTGCATATTTTAGTGGATTGTTAAATTTAGTGTATATATTTAATTTGCTTCTGTCCTATATTAAATATTTTTTTTTCTTTTAGTCTAGATATGAAACTGGTCTAGCAAGATAACTTAAGTATATCTTTAAATATATCTTTACATTACCTGTTTTTTAATTTGTTTGTGACGAATTTATAATGAAAATAATTAACTTGAAATGTATTTTTTGAGTTTTTTTTATGTTATTATGTTCAATACAACCAAAAATATACACAATTTAATATAAATCTAAAACGATTGTCACAAATTATATTTTTAAATATTCGTTCTTTTGTACCTATATTCATTTTGTTAAATTTTTTATCAATGTTTTGAAATTGGTCCAGCATAATGAGTTTTGTGCAGCTATTCTGATTCCATAACATCATTTCTGCATCAATGAACCAGCACAGCAAAACTATCACCCAATTTACCAGACCAAGTCATCATTGGGTCAGAGTCAGTAAAAAAAAACATCATTTGATAGTGAGGTTTTGGTCACAGTCATCTAAGTTGACTGGTCTTCAGTCATCTAATTATAATTATCTAGGCCATATATAATTGTCTCACACATCAGGAAAACAAAGGTTTTAAGTAAAGGGTAAAAACAATTACTCAGTTTTTGTTCCACAACATCCTATAACCAGATTAAAGAACTGGTAAAAGGTCTCCACTGTCAGATGTAAACAAACATCTATGATAGTGAATTAGAAAACTAAACTTTGATTCTAGTAAAAATATTCGACAATCTGTGTGATAAGAAAAGTACTTTTCAAAATAGACTAACATTATATTAACAAAATAATAATCTGTGCCATAACCTGTGAAATGTAGCATATGTTTATAGTACAATCATAAGTTATTGAAAACCTTGTGCTATAATCTGTTAAATGTAACATAAGTTTAAAGTACAATCAGAAGTTGTCAAAAACCTTATGGCATGACTGTTATGTTTTGTTTCCACAATTATAAGTTACTAAAAACCTCATGGTAAACAACATTTTTAGTCATGCCAACTATTGGATGGGTTTCATTTTCACACACTATATATAACCATAATGGTGTTGTTACCCTCGAAATTGCTACATTAAACTGTCCATGACTAAAAACCGGATTTGGCAAATATAATCCGACAAACTTAAGTGTCTGCCCTTGACTTTTATTTATCGTCATTGCATAACACAGGGATACGGGGAACTGTACTCTTTTAAAGGCAAAAGGCAGTGTTGTATCTGTTGGCCTCATACAAATTCTTGGAATAAAAGCCTTCTCACCAACGTGATTGCCACTAATTATAATTTCTTCTATAACTCGAGCACATAACTGAGTGATAATCAACCACGTTCCATTGCACAATCCCTTGTTAGGAGCCAAATTTCTCAAAAGAACGATTGGCGTTCCAATTTTAAGTTCCAATTCATGATTTGGTATGCCTCCAAATTTAAGAGAATTTAAATATTCCGGAGTGTACATGCTTTCCATTGATTCATAGTTAACAGTACTCTTACAAATGGAATCCACGCTTCGATATACTCTAGATTGGCCTACAAACATTTGTAAACTTAATAATATTAGTATATGTATATCAGAAGTAGCTAGTAATAAATTCATTTATGAGAGAAATTCTGGTAAATAAATTGATGTACGAAGTATTTCATGCATATATTAATGTAAGCCTTTTTTTTTTGGCAGCCCCTTCATTACGTTGGTTCGTCGGTCTTGAATTGGAATCTAGAAAACCTAACTTGACCAACTTAAGTCCAGACTTTATTTCAGTGATATCTAATATGGAATTCATTATTATCATGCAAGGTGTGGCATAAGACGGAAATGCAGATAATCAGCACATACTGGAAGTAGTTTTCAGGATTCATCTATAACATATATTGCATTAAATACCTTTGTTTTGTTTATACTAAAGCATTGAATATTTGTTTACTGCAAGTGCATGACTATTGTAATTTAAATAACTGATCAGATTAGAAAAATAGAATATCATGCAAAAGCCATACTGGTGGGATGTATATATTATCTAAATTGATGAACATTTAAGATTAGATGTAGAAAATTTGTAAAAGCCGGGACATAGGTGTATTAAGATATATATATATATATATATATATATATATATATATATATATATATATATATATCTTGGTTAGTATATTTATTTACAAAAAAATTCAAGCCGTAATTATTTTGAAAATTTAAATAAATCCTTAAAATGTAGTGATGTATCATTAGCTTGTATAAGAACGGTGATAAAGATAAGTATATACTGACCTTCGAATCTTTTCAGGACCTCTTTATTAATAAGATCAACATCTGCATTCAGTGGAGTCAAGATAGCACGATCTCTGTAGTAATCAGAGTTTCTAGGGCTTTTACATAAGTCGGCGTACACAGTATCAATAATTACCCTTTTACCATCATCCTTTGGATCAAGGTGTAGTTCAGGACGAATCTTTATCCATCATGGTTCACTCCCTTCAACGGATGCAACTGTGGGAATGTGTCCATCACCAACACCAACAACCCAATCAACATACGGTATTTCTTGTCCTGAAACTGTGACGGGTGGAATGCGCATATTTTTATCCAATTTGAAAACTTTACAATCATTCCATAAATACGATTTATTAATAGATGCCATCACAATATCTTCACGTCCTTTTTTTGGCAAAACGGGAAGAATTTGCCGAAAAATACCCCCTAATAAGACCGTCTTTCCCCCAAAAGGTTTGTCTAGGTTGTTCTTATCTTTGTGCCGCATGAGATCACGAATTGACCGATCAACAGCTTCAAAAACATGTTTATGGTTCATTGGGGCCTCATCCCAAACTATCAAGTCAGATTGTACAATCAATTTAGCTAAAAATGATTGTTGTTTTATATCACATGTACTATCTTCATTAACATCAATTGGTATCTTAAATCTGGAATGTGCAGTTCGGCCCCCCTCAATAAATAGTGATGCAATGCCAGAAGATGCAACTGCAAGTACTATCTTTCCTTCGGATCTGAGATTGTTAATTATAGTCTTCCATAAAAATGTCTTTCCAGTACCTCCATAACCATAAACAAAAAATAAGCCCCCAATTTTACATCTTACATTATTTACCACAGTTTCAAAAATATCTGCTTGTTTTTCATTTAACATCACACGACATTTTTTCCCCTCAATTGCTAAAGCATTCCTATCATACATATTCTCTTCACATAAAAGGGTGTTTGTACCTTATTTATGCAAATCCCGGTCTAGTTTCGGTAAAGTTGGGAAATCACGTAATGTTTTCCCTCTTCTCCGCAATTGCAAGTCAACATCATACAAAGTGAGACTTTCAAGTTGCTGGTCAGTTATAATAAAAGCAGGATTTGGAAAATGTTTTCGTTGTCTATGCTCTAAATCATCCGAAAAAACCTTCCAGTGTTTTTCCCATAGAGCCCTGACATCTGAAATATCACAAAATAACAATAATGTGACAAATAATTCACGTAATTGAGCACCGGTCTGATGGACAGAAGCATCTGTAATCGCCGCATGCCATTCATCATCACATTCTAATAGACCATGGTGAAAGCAAGCTTCTTTATAGGTGTTATAAACAGAACCATTAACTGTGCGGACATCCTCAAAAGACATTGCACCCCGCACAATGTTCAATAACATTCTTAGATAAAACCTCTCACCTGAAATTCGGCAAGCATTGGTGTATTACTTAACAAAGTAAATAAATAAGAAAGTAGACAAATACATTTAAAGTAACTCGAGGAACAGTAAAACATACAATTGGTGGGAACAACTTTCATGTTGTCAGTATAATAAAAATGCTAAAAAAACATCATATTCCTACAACTATATAAAGACATAAAAGTAGTTGTTTTCCTTTGTGCACACTTTTTTCTAAGCATCTATGAAAAAACACTTGTTTTAAAACCCTTGAAAAAATCAAGTAATTCTTTATTCATTTATACATTTTTGAATGAGTAACAGTCATTATATATACATGTTCATATACATTCAAATTAAGTATTTTGATTTAAAACATGTACATGGTATCAATATATCATGAGATGGTCTTTATTTATGCTAAGCTTTGGGCATACATCTGTTTGTGCATGTGTATGTGATTGTGTTCCTAAGTCAAATTATATTCTCATTCCTAATTATATGAATTGACGGCTGAAATTATAGCTATAATAAATCAACTAACCTGCTGTGGGGTGAACATAAACCATACGACCAATCACACAAATCTTATTCTTCAGACATTTCCAAATCTTTTCTGTTGCATCCCATAAGTACTTTTCAGGAAACTCCACAAACGTCAACTCTCTTCCACTTGGATCTTTCTTATTTGTTTGAAACCATTGCACAAACATAGTTGCATTAGGGTCTATTCTGTCGATAACTGATGGCAAAGGCTCATCCTTTTTAAAACAAACTTGTTGTTCATTCTCTAAATGAAAAACTAATTTTGTAATAACTGGTTTGTGGTATTGAATTGTAAATTCAAAGATACGCCAACAGGCCTCTACAGAAGAAAGATAGTGGCAAGCTACATAATCTTCTACTTCATCAATATTTTTTTTGCTTATGCTCTCAGCAGTTTCTGTATCATTAGTTACTGCATCATCAACCTTCTTAATAGCTATAGTTGCTCTGCCTGGACCTTTATTTACATATTTAAACATGTACTTAATCAAAAGCCCTTGGTTACACCATTCTATATTTATATGTCCCTGGTACTTCATAAGGAGCCCTCTGTTGTATAGAACAACAAACCTAAGAAACAGCATACAATAGAAGTCAGCTAATAGCACATAATAAGAATTGGCATATATTTGTTCAATTATATAAAACATCAAGGAAGGACCTGTTGTCAACTTCAATTTCCTTCACTTGTATAGGATGTTTATCATCCCTCCATCTATAAACAGGATAACCATTGGAGTCTATAGTAGTTTCAGTCCTGAAGTCCTTTGGATAAAATTTTGTACATTTGCCATCCTTCATACACGGGCTATTTCTATTACACGGGCCATGAATCATATACTTTGAAACAACATCATATCCAATTGGGTCATCATCCTTGTTAGGAATTTCAGCGCATATCAATTGGTCAATCTCATCAGTCGAGTGGCACTTGTCACATTCCTCGAGCCATATAATTATGTGTGCATGAGGTAAACCCATTTTCTGGAATTCAATGGTATAGGCAACTGCAGAAAGTAATAATAATGCATTAGAATTGTGATTGATAAATTATTATAGCATAATTTTAATAGGGGAAAACATATACTTGTATAGTAAATGTTTAATCAAAGGCAAGTGAAGGCAAGGTAAAGTATAAAGAAATCATAAATTGATATATTCTTCCAAACCTATTTTTGACGTAAATGCGATATTTATATAGATTTGTGCTAGCACGTGCTCAAGCGGCGTCAACTTTTGTACAATAATAACCCTTGTTCATAGCAAATTAGAAACCAAAGCCATAAGGATTAAAACCATGCATGTCAATACTTTCCCTTTTTAACTATATACAATGGAGGTACAAAATAGCTTTCAAGCATTGTTATTTCAAATTTGAAACCAAATTCATAAGGATTTAAACCATATACATCATTATTTTTCCCTTTCGAACTATGTATAAAAAACTGTTATATTATACTCATTTTATTATGCCAATTGTTATGGTTCAAGAACTAACTCATCAATACCAATTTTTTACACTCATCTATTACAATTACATGTCCGTTAGTTCAGGACGGTGTCCCTATTTGCTAAGATTTCGACTATAAAGCTAAGCTATGTGCATGATTATAGTCTGCTGATTCATTTTGGCATAAAGTTGTCTTTTTAATAATAATCTAAAGAGGTTTATTAAAACACTAACGGCTTTGCACATATCTTCTGCACAATATAATTTCACTGGTCTGGAAATTTGGATGAGTTGTGTGACACTACTACCTTGGTTAGTTGTCCCCTATTTAGTTTCAGTATTAGTTGTATAATAATTTTCAAAAATACTTTTAATTTTATAAGCCATCGATGCTCGTGAAGAATGTTAAATAGAAGTTATATATATAAATATATATAACTTTTATTTAACATTCTTCACGAGCATCGATGGCTTATAAAATTAAAAGTATTTTTGAAAATTATTATACAACTAATACATGGTTCTCGTTCACAACTATACCTCCTATGAACAGGCCAAAACAATATATTTGAAATGTTTTTCTGCTCATTATTAAGAAGCACAAAAGGAGATTTAAGTTTCATTTTCATAAAACTTAAAAATACAACCACTGTTTAGTGTCCCACTTTAACGTTATATTTTTCATAATATCTAAAGAAGTTCAATAAAAAACTAACTGCTTTGCAAATTTTCCTGCACAATATATTTTCCCTGGTCTGGGAATTTAGGTGAGTAGTGTGACACTACTACCTTGGTTAGTTGTCCACTGTTTAGTTTCGATATTAGTTGTATTATAATTTTTAAGAATACTTTTAATTCTATAAGTCATCGATACAGCTGAAGAAAGTTAATAGAATTTATTTATATATAAATATATTCAGGGTTCTGGTTTACAACTATACCTGCTATCAACGACCAAAATCATTATACCAAAAACATTTTTTGCTCAATATTAAGCACAAAAGGAGTTTTAACTCTCACTTTGATGAAAGTTAAAAATACAACCACTTAATAATTTCAGTGCATAATAAGCAAGTAGAGTGTCCCACTTTATCGTCACCCATGGATCTGAACTTATATGTACATAATCTTCCATATTATAGATTATATAATTGAAGGAATAATTGACAACTGGGATGAGAACAATGTTAAAAGGATATTAGTTATGGACAACTCTAAAATATTGCTTCTAGCCGATACACAATTCGTTCAATATGATATGGTAAAGACAACCATTTTCACAGACAGTGCCTTCCAAAAAGAAAAACATAACTTAAGGTTGCAGTAGTCAACTATCTTGTAACATTTAGGTTTTAGGCATTTTAGGTTCATATTGTGAACTTATTTATGTTGACTTGCACACGATAACAATCAATAAGCTATTATCACACTGGTCCATGACTCTACCTATTTACAAAATTTATCATGCTTATATTTATTAAGGGGTTGAAGGGGCTTTTTAGTGGAAATACGAATCTTAAAAAGCAAAGTTCAAGGACATAACATTTTATAACATAGAAATGCATAGTAAATAAAACAGAATTTACATGGTTGGGGGATTACCTCCAATTACTTTTCCAAGGACATGGTTATCTGTCAAATCTTCTAAAAGCAAGTCCAACTTAATCTTGAAGACTCTAGCCAAAACATCCGGTCTATTAGCTGGGTTACTATTTGACACTTTATCACAATAGTTCTTGATCTCAGGCCATTGTGGATTGCATGTAAATGTGATGAAGAAGTCAGGGCTGTCAAATCTTCTACAAATAGCCATACAATCTTGATAATTTTGTTGCATGTAACGTGGGCTCCCTGTAAATGAGGCAGGTAATACAATTCTCTTCCCGATTATGGAAGCCTTAGTATCCCCTTTATTAACAAAATCAACGACATTATTGTACTGATCAGATCTCAATATGGATTGGTGCGTTAGGACCCAAGTAAGTCTAGCATGTTCGATACATGTCCATGCATCTAAAACAAATTGTAAGAATAACCGCCCCCCTCCAATTAAAGTTTGGCCTTCCCTATCTCTATATTGGAGCCTATAGCAATAATATTGTCGAATGGTCACCACATCTCTTTTATTTTCTGACTTAGTAATTATTCCCGCATGTAAGATACCGGTTTTGTAACCATCTTCCCCGTATGGGAATAGAAGCGGGTACTGAAGGGACATATAACATGGATAAAGTACTAAGATCCTGTGCAAAGGACCAAGCTTAGGGTGCACAACTATATCCCTATCGTCTTTTAGATTATCATTTGCAACTAAAGCTGCAAATTCATAAGCATTGGTCGGCACATTACTTTCTCGACCATCAGTGTCCCGATTTGCAATCAAACGTAACCTTCCAGGAACAATTTCAGACTCATTAAACCGGTCTCGGACTTGACATTATATTTCTACCAAAGCATTTTCTCGATGCAACATTGAAGATAAAGATTCTGTGATTTCACTATCAAGTGTTTCCTCGGTATCTGGGAAACTCAAACGTGCCTGAAGTTGTTCTTGATTATCATACATATATATTTGTGAAAAAACTGCCTTTTTGGATTCTTGAGGGAACAAAGATCCCATTTGATGATAGAGCACACCATGCACGCGATAAACAAAGGGACCACCCCCGTTATTAATACTTCTATCCATGTTAGCTCCTACAGAACTAAATCCAAATGCGCTGTTGAACAGTACTATCCAAATAGTACTTTTATTATTTGTTCCGTCTAGCAATGATTTCAACTCAGGTGGAGTTTCTCTCAATAATGGTTAGCGAACCTTTCCATTGGCACAACACATAGAAAACTTATCTGATCTTAGACGTTGTTGTTGCCTCGTTTGCTCAAATTTCCACATCAAAGTCTCCCAGTCACAACAAACTTTATCAGCACAACCTATATCAAGTATTGTATTGCTCGATGCTGTATTCACAAAAACAAAAACAAAAAATATAAATTAAAGGCATAAAATCACTGGCATGTTAGAAACATTCTGGAATATCATAATTGTTTGAAAAATTGATATCTATACCAAATTTTTCCTTGTTCGATCTTATTTTCATCCTCATCCTTTTACTCAATGATGGTAAAGCTGCAACAAAATGAATAAGTTAACAAACATTAGGTGAATAAATAGAACTAAAAACCAGAAGATAATTCAATTGACCTGCAAACTTTTGACGAGTTCTAATAATTAACTTTGACGCATCATAATCCAAATTTGATTCTTCATTTCCTGTATAAAATAATAAGTATGTTTATAAGATGGAACTATAAAAAAGAATCACTTATGCTAAATATTGTTCATTTCAAGGTTATACATTTAAGATGTTTTTAAAACAAAATACCGTAAAGAAGAAATAAGGAAAAGAAAAATGTGTCTGCAAAATTCATATATTATGTCACAAATTTATCTTCTTAAAAGTTTTAATTAGAATAAATCTTCAAAATAACATGTTTAAAATATATTTTAGTAGTTTGGAAAAAGAAACTAATAATCGTACCTTTATATAATCGACGGTGTTTCTCCTTGCGTTGTTCTCTTTCCTCGGGCCCAGCTGCATTTTGTGCACAAACAATTATCATTTTGTTATATAATACTAATTTCGTAACTTAGGAATAAAGAAATAATTTTGCTAGACCACTTTCAAAGAGTGTTTTAGACAGTATTTTATGCAAGAATTAAACCTTCCAGTAGTTGTGTTCGAAATAAACGTACAAGCTTGGTATTGCATACGTCGCTTCTTGTTATGTGTCTCCCGGTATTCTGTTAATTGTTAAAGCTTTTAGATATTTTCATGTGAAAGGTGCACATAATTTAAATTTGCTATAAGATTTTGCATATACATGTACTCAACTAATAAGACAGATCATCACTGTTGTAATAAAATACCTGTACTTTGGTTTGTATGGTTCTTTTTAGCACTGGCCTTCTATTAATAGCGAAAACACTATGAAGTTAGTACAACATACAACTAAAATTTTATATATATATATATATATATATATATATATATATATATATATATATATATATATGTAATGGTAAAGTAAATTATGATATGTTACCGGTGCCATGTATCCTTCTCGACGTTTCTTGTTATATTGATCTTGATGCTCCTTAGTTTTCGAGTTTTTTCTTTTATGAAATTTTTCTTTTGAAAGTGGCTTTTGCCTTTCAGACCGTAAAGCCGGAGCTATAAAGGGAATAAATGAAAAAAAAAAAAGATAAATCATGGGCATAATCAAAAATATTGTAGTAATCTAGAACATCGTAGATGAACACACATGGTGTTCTGGCTTGCTGGTTGTCTAATTTTTTATATAAATTCAAATAATCCAAAAAAAAAAAAGCTAATGTACGTGTAACAAATGTATTTATAGATCAGCATTCTGTCTGGGAGGTTTACTAACCTTTTCTATATATCAATTTAAAGACACTTAAGCAGTATTGTCAGATTATAAAAAGGAAGGGTGGTGGACTGATTAATATTTAATACGGTAACATGATCAGTTTATTATACACGTATCATTCACAAAATCGAATCTTTTGTAGTAAGAAAGTTCAATACATATCAACATACTTGCGAGTCGATCATAATTTCCATCATCTAATGATGGAATGGCCTGTTGTGTGGTTTCTTGGTCTCCTTTAAAATAAAACAAATAAATCAAATTAAAAGAGTTCAGGTACATGTAAAAAAGATGTCCATAACAGGATGATTGTATCATTTTCACTAACAAAAACTGGTGTAATACTAAGAGTTTTCATATACACGTACTCAATTAATAAGATAGATCATCACTGTTGTAATAAAATACCTGTACTATGATTTGTAAGGTTCTTTTTAGCATTGGCCTTCTATTAATAACGAAAACACTAAGAAATTAGTACAACATATAGGTAAAACTGTAGATATATATATATATATATATATATATATATATATATATATATATATATATATATATATATATATATATAGGCTTTTGCTCCATACAGAACACTCTTATATAACAAATAATAAAGAACACCTTAGATCTAATTTTTCAATTTTTTTTTTGTTGGCTTGATAGAAGGTAAAAAAATAACAACTTTTTGTATTGGGTGCTATGACGGAACTCTTATATTAAATTAGATATCAGGTGTTTTTTATTGTTTGTTATATAAGGTGTTTGTTATGGAGTGCAACTCTCTATATATTTATATATATCTAATGGTAAAGTAAGTTAGGATATGTAACATGTGCCATGTATCTTTCTCGACGCTTCTTGTTATATTGATCTCGATGCTCCTTAGTTTTCGAGTTTTTTTTCTATGATATTTTTCTCTTGAAAGTGCCTTTTGCCTTTGAGTCTGCAAATCCGGAGCTATAAGGGGAACAAATAAAAAAAAGTTAAATCATGGGCACAATCAAAATTACTGTAGTAATGAAGTACATCATAGGTCAACACACCTGGTGTTCTGGTTGCTGGTTGTCTATTTTTTTATAAAATTTCAAACAATCCAAAAAACGTTAATGTACATGTAATAATTGCATTTATAGATCAACATTTTGCTTAGGAGGTTTGCTAACCTTTTCTATATATCAGTTTAAAGACACTTAAGCAGTATCCTCAGATTATAAAAGAAAGGGTGGTGGATTGATTAATGTTTAATACGGTAACATGATCAGTTTATTATACACGAATCAATTGTAACACATGTTTCATTCACAAAATCAAATATCTTGTAGTAACAAAGATTAGTACAGATGAACATACTTGTGAGTCGATCGCAATTTCCAATATTTAAAGACGGTAAGCCCTGCTGTGCGGTTTCTTGGCCTCCTTTAAAATAATAAAAACAAATCAAATCAAAGAGTTCATGGACATGTAAAAAAGATGTCCATAAAAGGTTTAATATATCATATTCACTAACAACCAATGACGGTGTGGTTGGTAGTGTGCATTGTAAGTTTATTAATTACTAATTAAAATTACAAACAAATAGCTAAAAAGTCAAGAGAAATTTGAAAAATATATTTGTACAAACGTGCACAATGATTTAAACGGTTCTTTTTTGCAGCTACTTTCTGTTTACAATGAAAATATCTAGAGGTCAGTAAATATATAAACAAATAATGTACACAATTAAAGATAAAGAGACTTTTCGTTCAAGACCTGTTCTTTGTACTTTTCTCTGCGTTTTTTGTTGCGTGGATCTCGTTCCTCCCTAGTTTCAGTCTCCTTTCTCTTACAATATTTTTCTTGCACGCGGGTTCTTTGAGTTTCAGAGCTTATAGGCACATCTATATGGAAACAGTTATATTCATCTAAACCATAGGACACATAATATTGTTAACCTTTTACTATAATTTCTGCAAGGTAATTGTTGTGGCATTTAAATTTGTTGGTGGAAAAAATTAAAACTTTAAAAATCCTTCGTATCACAATAGTATGTACAATTTACTTTAAATATAAATGCACATGCCAACAACATTAGGCGTAAATACATGATGTTCAAGGTAGTGTTTAAATTTGTCCATGAATGAACGCGTAACACATATTGTCAAAACAAATTAGTACAAAAGATTGTAAAAGATTCTAATAAATATTTTGCAGGGATCTTAACCGAATCAAATTACATGATATGTACCACCTTTAGTTCATATTTAACAACTAATATACAATAATACTGCGAATATATGTCACATTATCAATACTGGGAGGATAATTATATCGATATACATGTTTTGAAAAACAATTAGTTCTTAGTAACACGAAAACCTGTTATGTTCGCATGTCCAGGGACATCCATTAGAAAGCAGGACCTATAAATAATATGTAAACAAAAAACAACACATTCAATAAATACACCACACTCGTGTAAAGTTAATCTCGATTTTTTCAGTACTCAAGCTACTGCAAAAATGGATAGCTAGAACTACCAGTCCATAGTCCTGACTCTTTTAAAGGATTTTCTGGTAGTGGGTCTCCCTCCAAATAATGACCTGCAAAAGAAGTTCAACAGTACACCTTTAGTATAAATACCACACTCATGTAATGTTAACCTCGATCTTTCCACGACTCAAGTTATTGCTGGAAAAAGAAATGAGAAAACTACCAGTCCATAATCCTGACCCCCTAAAGATGCTCCTTGTAATTGGTGCCACTCAAACCCATGTTCTGCAAATAAAGGCCAAAACCTTCAGTAAATATAATGTTTTAATGTAATGTTAACCACGATCTTTCAAGTACTCGAGACATTGGAAAAGATGAAAGCTAAAACTACCAGTCCATAATCCTGACTCCCCTAAAGGTGCTTCTCGCAGTTTGTTTCCCTCAAAGTTATTTCCTACTAACAAAAGTCAACACATTCAATAAATATGACATATTCATGTAATGTTAACCTCAGACTTTCTAGTACTAAAGCTATTGTAAAAAGAGGATAGATGGAACTACCAGTACATAGTCCTGGCTCCACTAAAGGTACTTCTGGTATAGGGTCTCCATCAAAGCCATAGCTTGCAAACAAATTGTGTCCCTCGAAGCCATGACCTGCAAATAAATGTCAACACTTTCAGTAAATATGACGTATTCATGTGATGTTAACCTGGTTCTTTCAAGTACTCGAGATATTGTAAAAGAGAAAATCTAGAACTACCGGCCCACACACGCTTTTAGTGAATATTACCTATTCACGTAATGTTAACCTTGAACTTTAAGTAGTTAATGTATGAAATGCATACGAAAACATGTCATTGCAACAAATAAATAAATTGAGACCTCTGTAAAAATTATGACACTCGAAGTTAGCAAAAGTAAGTTACAAAATGACAATTTCACTACAATTCAATTAGATACTTAGGGGGTGCGGTGCATGTTTCTTGATCATATAACACAATGCCAACTATGCCAACAATTCAAGAGTATCAATATGCCAACTATGCTAATGCTCTGATTAGACTTCATGTACTTAAGTTAATATCACTAGAGCGAAAAACAAAATAAACACCAAAAAATACAAACCAGAGCGTAGCTCTCTTTCCCTGTAATCTTCACGCATTTATGCATCATGCTTTATCCTGCGTTTGCCCGCCATAATTTCCGACAAGTTTTTTTCCGGAACAATCTGCAAAACATTTGTTAAACATTTAAAGGATATTTATTAGATGAACATGTATTCAAATAATGTAAAGTAAAAGTCTTATCTTGTAATACTTGGTCCTCATATAATTCCCGCAGTTTCTTGTTACGTTCTAGGTACTCTTTGAAATGTTTCTCATTGGTAAGAACTCCCTGATCATCAGCTACAGGTTCAGAATCACTTTTTCCAGTATCTGGAAGTCTCATGTTGCATTAAATTACTGTTAAGCAAGAAAAACATTAAAACTTAGTTGTATAGATAAATTCAATTTAAAAACATAGATAGTGTAAAAAAGATAAAATTAGCATATACAAATCTTTCTTCACATAAATCACCATAATAATCACCAATACAATATTTTATTCACATCAAACTTAGCACAGGCTTGTGTTGTTTCGTGAGAATGCAATACAACTTAAACTACACCTGTGAACATCACGCACGATACTCATTTTACCCCTCCATTCCAATCCACAATCATAAACTGCAGTTCAATCCCGCGATTCAAAAATCAATACTCATTCTTACATTCAGCTCATATTAAGTAATGTGTTTATTTTTTCCGAATTCACTGTGACAATTGACAATCCTAGCATAGCTGCATTGGGAGCTGCACTAAGTGAAACTTGCTAATATCATAATTAGCTTTAGAATGTCAGCTCTTACATATACGGTATACCTACACTCAAATAACCAAATCTAATCAGGTTCCTTTTAAGTGATGTAGTTCTGGAGATGGATATGTTTCTTGTTACAGTTTTTTAAAAGTATTTATTCAAACTATACACAAAACAAAATCAGCTGTAACTATAAATTATTTATGTGAGTCTGTTAGTCGTTAGATATACCATAACTTACAGGAGCAGAACATTCTGACTGAAATAGATTCTATTAAATGTGCGATTAACCTCTTTGTACTGATATCATTATATAAAGGATTTAATACATAGTTACCTTAACAATAATGTATTGTTTGCAGGTTGGGGTCGTATCAGATTATGACTTGTTAGCACTTGATTCTATTTCAGGTAATAAGAACTTTTCTACCAAAGTCTGATGACTTATTTCCATTTTATTGATACGATTTAGCAATGGACTGTCGTGCTTAAGTGCAAAGAGCTGTTTGCTCTCCTCCGTGATTTGAATTAAGGAATTCTTTTCACTTAACATCCCTCAAATTTGTTCACTTTGTTTAATTTATTTTGAAAGCAGACCGTTTGCGTGTCACATTTTAAGGTGCGGGATTTTGCGTCTTTCTTAAATGAAAAAACAGAGAAGGACTGCAAAGTCCAGTTCTAAATTCTAATGAAGTTTGAGTATGCGATCTGTCAACTATGAAAATAAATTACCCTGAGTGATCTGTCAACTGAAGCATAATCATACTTGTAACTTTTCAACAACACTATGCTATAATAAACTGATAATTTACACAATTACTTAAACAAATCATACAATTCGCATATATTTAAAATAAACACATAATTATTCTAATTTAACACTACCTCAATACAAATTAAGCTCAAAATAGACTGTGACAGTTGAAAATCTTGTGTTATAACAACAACAATTAAACATAAAAATTATTGAATGAATACTGAATTACATACCTTAATCAAATACTTGTTCTTCCCAAATGAATTTGATGGAACTTTAACTTGTTATACAAACACACACTCTGTATCTATATCTGTGTCTATCTTTTAAGAACTTAACCCTAACACTTAACGCTTTGAAGGTGGATTCCTGAATTGCGTCAGCATTGAGAAGGGGGATTTGTTTTTTGAAGCAGCATAGAATGTCTTGGTAACGATGGAGGAGAGCGAGACATTGAATTGGTATAGAACCCACACACATACTAACATGAGCCAGTCATTGAATTGGTATAAAAAGCTACTAATGAATACTAACAAAACGTATATGTTTTTTTTTCTTTTATTTTTTTTAAATAGTGGGATAACCAAAAAAAGGGTTAACCAAACTACAAATTATACCCCATTTTGCTTATTATAGTATAGTATAGGTATCAATCAATCAATATATCCAATAAATCTATAATCAGAATCAAATACAAACTTTTTTTTAAATACAAACTTACAAACTTTTTTTATTCAAGATATTTATAATTTGGGTTCAACATTATTTATCAAATAATAATTAAAATTTTATTGAATATACATAATTTAATTATTCAAAATGCTTTTGGGGTTTACTAATACCATAATAGGGTATAAAAATATAAAATTTTATTTGTTTAATATGAGGTGTTGTGACGCCCTCCCGACTTGGGGTCTAGATCGGGGAGTCACTAACGCACTAGATACAAACAGCCTAAAAATAAATAAATATATAAATATAGCATGCTGACTGACCACAACTCTACTCACCTGGATCTTTCACAGGTAATGGTATGAAACAAGCAAGCCAATGTCTAACTATTAATATTACAAATCCAAATTCAAATTATTATTATTACAACCCATGAATTCAAATTTCTACACAAACTAGTTCTCACAGCTAACTTAGAAACCAACTATGAAAATCTCCTCACTGAGCTGTTATTGCATCTACCTCGGGAGCTATCTCAAAAGTAACCACAACAGGGTCACGGAAGGTGCGCTTCCTCGCTGTCTGAATAGTACGTACCATGTTCTCAAGCTACTGTCAAAAGGGTTGGACAAAATAACAATGAGCTAACGCTCAGCAAGTAACTAGAGTACTCAACAGGAAAATAGTAATATCAAGATATAAAAATGGATGACTGTAGATCAAGAGATAGCATATGAGTACTGGAAACTGAAAAGTAAAACTGGTACTTGAATATAACAGGTGATCAACTGATGATAGAATCTCAATGGATAGCAGAGCATGTGTAAAGCAATTGACATTTCCAATGGTAAGCCAATTTCATTTCATAGTATATAAAATTTATCATTCACTTTAAGAAAATTGATTGGAGGTTTTACTTCACACAGACAATACGGGTGATCAGCCCATAAAGTCCCCATAACGGACACAAAGTCCATCTGGACATTAATCCTTTCCTTAGGATAACTTGGGTTCCCAAGAGGCAACACATTGGCATATAAGGGTGTTGGACTGGACAGACCAGAACTACACCATAATATACACAAACAGGCGGAACCGGCATTACCCGTTCCCTCACGCCTCTCCAATCGTCAAGAATCCGTAGAAACTATTTTGACGGAGTTCCTAACATTTTATAAATCATATTCTGAAAATAGTTAAGATTTAGAAAACCTTTTTAAATTTGGAAAACACTTGAGTACTTAAATCCTTTCAAAAACCTTTACTCCGAAGCACCTTCGACTCACTGATAACAAATCAGCCCATTCTATAAGTAACATCAAAGTATTTTAAGAAAATAACTCATTTTGATTTGCAATGATAAAAGTCAAAGGGTTTGAATAAGTTTCTGACATCAAGGAAATAGAGGTACAAGTCTGAATCAAGAAGATATAGACTCAAAAGTAATCAAGGCTTTGATCAGGATACAAGGAAAGAAACTCAAGTCAAAGGTCAAGGATGTGAATTAGGACTAGTTTAAAAGTAACTGATTAAGTTGTAGGGTTTAAGAACAATAATACAGGTAATCAAGTTTTTAAGACAGTGTTTAGGTCACAATGAATCTTTTATAAGTTTTAGGGTCAACATAGGTTAAACAGGTCACGGACATAGATTAACTGGAATAATGGTTTATCCGTGAGTCAATTAGGTTTAACTCTGGAAAGCAGTATGACATATATGGTCAAGAAGCAATTAGAAAGAATTAGCTATTTTAGGGTAGCTTTGCAGTTATACAGTTGATTAACAATAGAAGTCAAGGTACATGCAAAGGTAAGGGTATAAGCATTGGAATAACAAGATAGATATACTTGGATCAACAAGCTATAAACAGTTTCAAGAATATTAACTTCAAGAAGAGACAGAGTTACTTGCCTCCGGTAGAATGCAACAGGTAATAGCTCAGTCACTGATACTCAACCTTAGCTTTTCCCTTGTTGCTAGGTCCTACTTCCTTTGAATCTACATAAACCATATCACTACTTTAGAATACTGTATTTCTAATACATCTCATCCTATTCTACCCAAACGATTCCTATTTCGCGTTAACATTTATTATATATAACATATATCAGACATACTTACACTACGCCATAGATGGCTTTCTACAACACTTAGGGGGGTGTTACCTTCTTGGGTGTTACCATAGCTATGAAATTTTGGACCTACAACAACGCTCTAGTTTTGGTTTTACCATATCCTTAAAGGTATGTTATCACAGCTGTGGAAGGTGTTAAACTTAGTAACACCATGGGTTGTGTTACCTTAGAGTATAATTAACATATTTTTTAATTTTATTTATAATTAACGATTTAATAATTAGTAAATTTTAAATTCAATAATTTTAATCAAGTCATTGAATTTATTATTATAAAAATAATATCCATCAAATAATTAAATTATTTTTTTTTTTTTACAATATTAATATATATTTTAATAATTTTATTTAAAATATCTTAAAATAAAGTAATATTCAAAAATTATTAAAATTTGATTAAAGTCATTAATAAAATTATTGGAGAAAATAACAGGGTATAATAAGTTTAAATTATTATTCAATAATTGAAATAATAAATTTTATAGTCATACAATTTTTTATAAGAAAATTAATAATTTTTGTAATATTAGAAAATGAAAAAAAAAAGTAACGTAATGAAAAATTGAAAAAAATTGGGAATGGTTGGACGACAAAAGAAAATGAAAGCGGACAAATCAAATATTTTATGAAATAGTTGAATTAGTTATATTTTTTAAAATAATTTTGATAAAATTATATTAAAAAAGTTTTGAAATAATTAAAGAAATATTCAAAAATTATTAAATTTTAATTAAAATCATTACAAATTTTATTAGAGAAAGTAACGATTTGTAAAAACGAATATTAATAATAGATTTTGGAATAGATTGTAAGAACAAAATAACTGAAATGATCGATTCAATAATTATAATTTTATATTCAACATATTAGAACAAACATGTAATATATTTTTTAGAAAAATAATAAAAAAGAAAGTATACACTGAAATTATTGAGATGATGGAGCTGAGGACTGAGGAGCGAAAAACAAATACGCTGAGCGGCAAAACGAAAATTCAAAAATACAAAGCGGGGGAAAATGAAAATTCACAAATACAAGGCGGCAGAAATTGGGGAAATACTCAATAACCAAACTCAGTCTCTCATTCTCTCACTTCTCACTCAGTTGCTCACTCTCTCTCAAGGATTAATCGAAGTTTGCTTCAATTATGGTTCGATCGGGGTTTAATCGAAGCAGCCTTTGTATTATATGCTTTGATTTGTATATGTATTGTGTTTCGATTTGTATATATATTTAAGAAGATATTACGCAGTCGAAATATAGGGTGAGTATTAAGAGGTTGTTGAATGAGAATGGGTCTAGGGTTTTATATTTGGTTTTACATGATGGGTCTCCGAATGTGGGTGGTGCTTGGGCGAAAGAAGCGACTAGTTAAAATGCTATAGAGTTTCTCGCGCCGAAAGGGACTTTTATCATGAAAGTATGCTTTGATTTCTCTGTCTCGATATTTATGTATTAGAATTTGAATTTGTACGAAGTTTGTATATTTGTGCTTGGTTTTATGCAGATTATGTCATTTCTTGATCAAAATTGCAGGGGACCTAGTTAATTGGAAATATAGGGGAGTGCTCAACTACTCTTTTGTTATATTTATAATTTGTGTGTATGTATGTGTATATTTATGTGTGTTAGTTTGATTGGATGACTAAAATATGTTCTTTGTGCTTATTATGTTGACCATGCCATTTTCTTTATAAAAATTACATGGGGCGTAATGAATTTGAATTTGATGGATATGCCTTTGACACTTGTTCAGATTATAGTAAAGCAAATTTAAGCTAACTTTGTTGATTAGATTATATAGAAGTAGAAACCTTCCTATGTATTTTTTATGTGGGTTATTATGTCAATTTCTTGATTAAAATTGCACGATACGGAATGAATTGGAAATATAGGGAAGTGAGGGCTCAAGTACATTTTTTATATTTGTAATTCATATGTACATATGTGTGTGTCGGTTTGATTGGATGATTTAATTATGTTCTTTGTGCTTGTTATGCTACATGTAGAATCTCTAGTGGTAGAGTATGTTAACAGACATGTAGTACTGGATCTTAATCACTTATTTCAGGGAGGTAAAGAACCTGCTAAGGTAATTTGAAATTAAGTTTTTGAGGTAAATCCCAGACCATGGTAAATAGTACTTAATCAGTGTGTGTATGTATTTACATCATTACATATACATTGTCATACATGCATACTCATGTACATGGCCACATTTGTACACCCACATGCATTCATGTCAAAGACTATAGTTTTTTTTTACTGTATTACTAGCTAGATGCCATGTGCATGCATAGTACGGAACTTACTTGGCATCTTCTGTAATTCCATTTTTATTTGAAATTAATTGGCATTTTTCCAATGTCTGGATAACACTAACATGATTTCATTATTTAATTTGCAGATGTATCGAACTGTGAAGACAACTGATAGAGCTATGCTTCTTCTGGTTAATCTCTTAAATTTGAACTTCCCTAGGCAATAGTAGCTAAAATATACAGTAGAAAATTTAGCCATTAATTTACTAAACAGAGATTTATCGGTATTTGTGAAAATCAGATTTATTTGAAAATGGGTCATCTGGTGATATTTTTTAGGATCTAATGTGTGAAAATCTCACCAGTTGGATAAGGATTATCAAGGCCTCTGGACAAACTCATGTTCAAGGTAAAATATTATACTCCATTAATTATCTACATTACAGGCTAATTGTATTTTTAATTCTATTTAGATATGTTTGTAATATGCTATTTATCGGGTACTTTATTATCTTGTTGATATTTATTTCTACAGTCTTCTACTAATCAATAAATTAGTGAAAAGTGTGCATGCCTAATATTGTTTATTTTAAACCCAAGTGGGACGGGGAGTGGGATACTAGGTTTGCTATCCTTTTTCATTCTTAGAAGCATATCAGACCAATTTTAGGGTTCAAGAATTCTTCTTTCGTTACCATGTGTGATGTCATGTGCATAATATTTTAGTAATTATTATTGCATCCGACTGGAAAAGCAATTGTAGCAGCTTCTTGGGCTGTAAACGCTCCTCTTGTTAAGGTAGTTTGCCAGCTTCAATCTGTATTTTTTTCTAGTAGAGGTAGTTTATGAATTGGATATATCTTGGAATTTATGCCACTATTATTCAAGCTTTTAAATTCCATCATGGAATCAGCATCATTGTAGTTAATTAACTAGAAGCATTCAGTTTTTATTAATCCAAAACTGCAGGATGTGACTTTTGATTATTTAAGAAACTTTTGGATGTTAGTTTTAATGTGTAAAATTGATTTCTTCTTCTCCCTTCCTGAGTTTACTGTTTATTTTTACGAAGTTACTGCTGCTGCTCTTGTGAATGGTTATGTTCTGGATGGTTCTTTTCCCTGTAATGGTTGTTTACTAGTCAGATGCATCCTTTTGTGCTTCTACAAATTTCCTAATTCTTTTATGATGTTTCAGGACAAAGCAAGAAGGCAACTGGGATGCAAGTCGACGTAATGGAGGATGGTTATACTGATCACGATTTATTCTCTTTATCATTTAATAAGGTCAGAAACCATTTAACTGGAATTATGATAAGTGTTACTCATCTATTATATATGAGGCTAAATCTCTTTTGTATTATTATTGATACTCAGGGAAGAGAGATCTAGTCGCTGTTGAAGATACCGAAAATGAGGAAGAAATAAATAAAGTAGTGGACAGTGATGATGAAGAAATCGCGACAGGTCAAGATGATTCTCAAAGTGATACGGTGGGAGATGGTACTCCTATGACCGACGGTCCTAGCTCATAGAAATCCACATAGCAGAACCTTTTAAACTAGTGTTCTTGGTTTTTCTCTTGTGTTTATTATTTATTCTACTGCACTTTAACGTTGTAATTAGTTATGTTCTTAACTTGGTGTTGGCGGATTTGATGGGATTATGTAGTTGGGTTTGTGGTTGGAGGATGTCTTGGTAATTTTGTGATGGGATTATGTAGTTGGTTAATATGAATTGGTTTGTTGGTTTTTTTAATGGAAAATGCAATATTTAAACATTACATTTTTATTATGTTGAATTTAGGGTGTTACCTTAGGTACTATATATATGTTACAAAAGCCATTCATTGGTAACACTTAGTGTGTTGCAGTTGGCAACATAGGTATTACAATAGACTAAAACATATTGGACATTCCCACATATGGGTCCCACAAAATGAGGCCCTAAAAGTGGGACATTCAAAAATGGGCCCCCACCGGTGGGGCCCACCTTGGTGGGGCCCACATGTGGGACCCACATAATTGATTAATAATTTTGCAAAATTATAACATCTATTGTAACATAGATTTGGTGTTGCTATAGAATGCTTAGTATGTTGCTGTATAGGTCTTTGGTAACGAATATGGCTATGTTGGCTTAAGCATGCCGACGAGTTGCCTTAGACTCCAAAGGCTACACAGAACAAAACTAACCCAGCTAAGGTGTTACCTTAGCCTTTTTTTGGGCCTTTGGCAACAGAATATATGGTCTAAGGTAACACAGTCGTGGTGTTACTGTAGGTCATCGATCGCGTAGTGTTACCAAATAACTTATTACGATCAGGTAAGCACGTAAACACATAGCATCCATAGCATGTAATCATGTAAGTCACTTAAGCATTTAATACATAATACTAACTTGACTCGTAATCGAATTATAACTTTATACTATAGACTTTACGATTTATAATTCTAACAAAAATTGGGCAGCTTCTCCTCTGTATTATGGACTAACCCGTCGGAACATAACCGTCACAAACACAACCAAATCAGTCTCAATGGACTTTAAATCTATTTACGAGTCAAAATCATAATACCTACGGTACTCGAAATCACATAAACTCTTTTATACTTACCAGATACCATATATGCATTCACGCTATTCACTTATCGACTTTACACTACTTTAACAAATAATGACCACTTATAATTATAATACTTAAAACTTAGCAATTCATAATGGTACACATGATTTGCATTACATACCTCTATACCACTTACAAATACCATTTACCTTATCACTTAATTCGAAAACATAAACCAAGTGTCAACAATTTCGTAATTTTACTAATTATCGAATAAAATCAATAAATTATATTTAATAGATCACAAACTCATATAATTCATATTTTAATCGAAAATTCGAATTATTAACTTATAAATAATCTAAAAATTACACTTACATATATTAACTTACTAACACATAGTATATAATCACCATATCATCTTTAATTAACAAAGATTAAACATATATCAATTCCTAAAATTCAAATATTTCATAATTAATTAATTAAATTCGAATTAAACCCCTATCAATCTGAAATTTCATACATGCATGATAACTATCAACTAATTAACATCACTAATATTTCCAATAGCAAGAATCAAACATACAATCATTTATTTCATTCATTTTTCCTTAACAAATAATTCAAAAAATTCGAATTATATAAAATTAAATCACAAAATCAACTTGCAACTATTTTAAGCCATCAATTGACACTCAAGATGATTAAACAACAGAGGAGGTGACCAACTACCACCACCGGCGCCGGTGGGGTTTGACCAAAAACTCGAACCCATGCTCCAAACAACACAAAACTCTGATTTTATTCACTTACAACTCATTTACAAGTCTAAAATCAACAAAACCAAACCCCTAGACTCTTGAATGTCACTCCTCAAACATACACATACACACTCGAATACATGCACACATCAAATTCACAAAAAAACTCAAAACCAACTATAATCTAGGCATGGAAACAATATAATGATGATTAAATTCGAATTTAAACATGTTCTGGGCTTTAAAATGAAAGAGGAATGAAGATGAGAGGAGAGGGAGAGCTTAAAAAGAGAGAGACAAAGAGAATGAGGAGAGAAAGTGGGTAGTGCAGCTGATATAGCCCCAGGGGCAAAATTGTAATTAATTAAATGCTGAAAATTTACTCCTTTTCTAAAAACTATTTTTAATCAATCTAAAATCGGAATAAATTAGGAAACTAGTAGAAAATTAATTTTTAAAATTCTAAAATGGAATTTATGAAATTAGAAACCTCCCCATATTTTTAAAATAATTTTTGAGTTAAAAATGAATTTTATACGAATTTTTGAAATAAAGAACCTTTAAAAGAAATAAAGCTTTTTAAATCATTTTAAAATACCAAAACATACAATTAAATACTCACATTAATTTTAAAAACTAAATCATATCACAAAGATGATAATGCAAAAGGTTTCATAATTTTAAATGACTCCAATGATTTTATAAAAAAATTTTGAAGATTAAAATGCACATTAAAAATACTTTTAATGCTCTAAAAATACAAGTAAATTTCACGAACATATATGACACATACCAATCATCATATAATTATATAAACATGATTTCACACATAACTTGACTTCACAAGATATCCATATCACATAATTCACATTTATCAATTAAATAAACTCTTTTATAATTACGAAAAATTCTAGGTCGTTGTAGGTGTGTTGAACCGTAGTTCAAAATTGTTGAACAGGTATTACAAAATTTTCAACTATCCTTCCGGGGTTCACCAATACCCAACTAGGATATAAAAATAAATTATTATTATTTCAATACACTTTTCTTAATTTTACCAATGTAAAATTATTTTATATACTTGGATTCAACACAAGTATAACTACTATTCAACAGATGATGTTGAACTCAAGTTACATATCTGTTGAACATCCATTATAAAAAAATTTCAATTTTTCGTAAAAAATGTTGCATATGTGTTTTTAATTTATAAAATGTTATAAATATGTTTCCGTTTCAATTATGTGTATTTAATAAAATCTTAATTATTATTTTACAGATGATGTTGAACTCAAGTTATATATCTTTTGCACATCCATTATAAAAAAATTTAATTTTTTCTTAAAAAATGTTACTAATGTGTTTTTAATAAATTATAAAATGTTATAAATATGTTTCCGATTTCAATTATGTGTATTCAAAAAAATCTTAATTACTATTTTACAAATGATGTTGAACCGAAATTATATATGTGTTGAACAAAAAAAGTTTGTAAGTTTGTATTTTGAATTTTTTTTTACTGGTACTGAGCCCTATATATCTATACTATACTATTATATAATAGCTAAAACATTAAAAATTTGGTTGATCGGTTAGTCTGTCGGTACGTTACCTGTTGATTTTACTTATTTATCTAAAATACGTTACATTTTCTAATTTTTTATATTTTTTCCAAATAAAACCTATCCGGATAGTTTTATCTAAGTAAAATAAAATAATTACATCCTTATATGTAATAAGCGTAAAAAGGATCTTATCCATAATTTTGATGCCTTAATTTTGGTCATTGTACCGCCAAAATAATCTCAACCGTTGAATCTAATAATAATTTTAAAAATAGACGATCAAGATTATATCATATTAAAAAAAATTATAATCTAAAACGAATATAATAAAAAAAATGCGTTAGAATTGAATTTTAAAATGAAAATTCTAATCTGAGTAGGATATAATTAAAAAAGGTTGTATTATAATTGAATTTTATTAATTTTATTTATTAATATTAAAAAAAGTTTATATTTACTATTTGGGCTCTATCTCGAGATCTAGAAATCAGAATTGGATGATTTTACACAGTCACACGAAACTCTTAAAATTATCTTTAATTTACACTACAAGAATAGGGTCAATAGACATCGATTTCTGGTCGATGTCTATGTTGCTTGCCAACCGATGCCTTTGTCGGTGATGTCTATGTTAGACATCGGCCAGAAACCGATGTCTATACTTAAATACACATCGGTTATTCCTTAAATACACATCGGTTATGCTACAAATTTTTATAAAACATGTTAGATATAATTAATTTTATAAACAAATTACTTGCATTATATTCTAGAAAACATATAACAAACTAAGTGACTTTTCACATACACATCGTTTCTTTCTTTAAAAGTGATGTATAACATGCTTAATGAAATCGAAAAGTTTATCTCAATAATGTCTATTTAGATATTAGACATCATGGTTTTAGCAAATAAATTGATGTCTATTGTCATCTTAGACATCATCCTGTACTGATGTCTAATGAAGTTCTAAACATCAATTTTTGCATAAAAAAATTGATTTATATTTTTCTCTTAGATATCACTTTGTTCCAATGTCTGTTTTGGTTTTAGACATCAGATTTTATAAATAAAAAGTGATTTCTATTTGTTTCTTAGACATCAAATATTGCAGAAGATTAAAAATTAAAAACTGGACCATTCACAATATATATCCAACTATACAGATTACACCTTTCAAAAATAAATCCAACCACCAACACATCAATCCGCAAAACTAACTACATATCCATCATCATCATTCCGTAAAACTAACTACACATCCATCAATATTCAATTGGCAAAACACCCTAAACAGAATTTTCAGATTACAAAAAATACCCAAAATAAACGAAAAATCATAACAAATCGGAGTACTAATTCAAATCGGCGGCAGGGGGCGAGGGGTGCGGCAAGGGTCGGGGATGGCAAGAGGTGGTGGGCGCGGGATGGAAGCAGGTGGTGGGGGGAGGTGTTGGTGGGTGAAGACATGTAGGTAGAGAGAGAGAAAGAGAGAGAGAGTGATGAGAGGGCAGGCGATGGGCGACGGGCGGAGGGCGGGGGCGGCGGGTAGAGGTGGGTGGTGGTGGTGGTGTGGTGTGTGGTGGTGATGGGTAAATGGATAATGGGGTTAGATAAAATATTAATTATGTGGCTACGATTTTGATCATCTCACAAGCAATATGAGTTTTCATTTAAGTAAGACCCTATATATATATATATATATATATATATATATATATATATATATATATATATATATATATATATATATATATATAGGCCATTACTCCGTACAGAACACCCTTATATAACAAACAATAAAGAACACCTTAAATCTAATAGATCCAATGGCCGTTGTTATTTTTATACCCTCTATCCATCCAGCAAAAAAAAATTTAAAAAAAAAATATTGTTCATGATGACGTCATGCTGACGTCATCATGAACAGTAAATTTTTTTATTTATTTTTTTATTTTTTTGCTGGATGGATAGAGGGTAAAAAAATAACAACTTTTTGTATTGGGTGCCATGACGGAACTCTTATATTAGATTAGATATGAGGTGTTCTTTATTGTTTGTTATATAAGGTGTTTGTTATGGAGTGCAACTCTATATATCTATACTATTATATAAAAGTCAAAACATTAAAAGTTTTGGTACCTGTTTTTTGGTACTTCGTGAATTTACTTATTTACCCTTTATTAAAAAGAAAAATATATTCAATATCAATACTATTAAAACACCTAACATAAATTATATCCTGTATACACTATTATATAAAAGCCGAAACATTAAAAGTTTGGTTGGTCGGTACTGCACCTGTTGATTTTACTTATTTACCCGTACTTAATTACAGATAAAATCCATTCTATTAAAAAATCAATTTCCTTTTTCAAGTTAAATATATTAACTTTTCTATTTTTCAATAACTAAATAATTTTCTTTATCAAGTAACATACAATATCTTTTATATTTTATCTAACTAAAATTTCTCATTTACTAATCAATTTTCTTTTTCAGGTTAAACATATTACCTTTTCTATTTTTCAATAACTAAATAATTTCTCTTTTCAGGTAAAATACAATATCTTTTATATTTTATCTAACTAAAATTTCTCATTTTTAAAAATACTACCAGCAATTTTGTTTAATAAAATAACATAATTATATTATAATTACAATTAACTAATCACTTACCTTTTTCAGCAAAAATACATTACCTTTTCTCTAACTAAAATCTATATTTTTTCAATTATATCACGGATGGTTACCTTGTTTAGCCAAAACACGTTATCTTTTTTTTTTTAACTAAAACCTCTATTTTTCCAATTATATCATGGGCGGCTCTATTAAATAAAAAAAATATTATAATATTATAATACTAATAATTAACCGATTACCTTTTCAGCTAAAACGTATCATGTTTTTTATATTTTTTAATTAAATTCTCTTTTTTTCTAGAAATGTCACGGGCAACAGTAATTTCTCATTTTCTAAAAACACTACGAGCAATTTTATATAGTAAAATAACATAATTAAATTATAATTACTATAAACTAATCAATTACCTTTTTCACCTAAAGCATGTCATCTTTTTTAATTTTCAGGTTACCTTTTCTATTTTCTCTAACTAAAATATTTCATTTTCCAATTATATCACGGACGTTTCTATTTAATACAATTAAGTAATAATATTATAATACTAATAATTAACCGATTATCTTTTTCAGCTAAAACGTATCATCTTTTTTATATTTTCTAACTAAAATCTCTCATTTTCTAGAAATATCACGGACTACATTAATTTCTTCTTTTCTAAAAACATTACGATGAATTTTATTTAGTAAAATAACATAATTAAATTATAAGTACTATAAACTAATCCACTATCTTTTTCAACTAAAACATATTAACTTTTTAATTTTCTCTAACTATGTCCTCTCTTTTTCCAATTATACGGGATTTTATTTAATAAAGTAAAATAATAATTTTATATTTACTAATAATTAACCAATTACCTTTTACAAAAATCTATCATCTTTTCTCTATTTTCTAACTAAAATTCCACATTTTCTAGAAATATCACGCATAACATTTATATAATTATCATCAAATCATCTCATTTAAAATTTAAGCCTCCAAAATTCATGTTTTAAAAAAATTAAATCAAATTAATGAAAAAAATTCATACTATATAATATTAAAAAAAATTTCGTGCATCGCACGGGTTTAAACTAGCTATTATATAAAAGCCGAAACATTAAAAGTTTGGTTGGTCGGTATGGTACCTATCGATTTTACTTTTTTACCCTTATTTAATTATAGATAAAATCTATATCCTACTAAATAATCAATTTATATATTTTATATTTTATCTAACAAAATTTCTTCCTTACTAATCATCTATACTATTATATAAAAGCCGAAACATTAAAAGTTTGGTTGGTATGCTACCTGTTGATTTTACTAATTTACCCTTACTTAATTATAGATAAAATCTATCCTACTAAATAATCAATTTATATCTTTTATATTTTATCTAACAAAATTTCTTCCTTACTAATCAATTTCCTTTTTTATGTTAAATATATTACCTTTTCAATTTTTTAATAACTAAATAATTTCCTTTATTTATATTTTATCTAACTAAAATTTCTCTTTTACTAATCAATTTTCTTTTTCAAGTTAAACATATTATCTTTTCCACTTTTTAATAAATAAGTAATTTCCTTTCCAGGTAAAATATATAAAAGCCGAAACATTAAAAGTTTGATTAGTTAGTACAGTTGATTTCGCTTATTATCCTTGCTTAATTACAGATAAAATCCATCTTATTAACTAATCAATTTACATCTTTTATATTTTATCTAACTAAAATTTCTCCTTTATTAATCAATTTTCTTTTTCAGGTAAAATATATTACTATTTTTCAATAACTAATTAATTTCATTTCATATATACTATTATATAAAAGCCGAAATATTAAAAATTTGGTTGATCGGTATGGTACCTGTTGATTTTACTTATTTACCCTTACTTAATTATAGATAAAATCTATCCTACTAAATAATCAATTTTTATCTTTTATATTTTATCTAACGAAATTTCTGTTAGTCACAGAGGCATGCCTGAATACATCTAATAACAAGCCTAAGTATGTGTAATGCTATGCATTACCTACATGACCTCTTAACTGAGGGAACCTCTAGTTTTAGAGTTTCTATTTGTTCTATAATTGTAATAGGCATCAAATCCTAGTTGTGTAACTGTACTTATAAAGTCAAGAATAATGCTTGAAAGAAGTTCCAAGGTTCATGCCTCAAGCAAGGAGATAAAGACTGCCAAATAATCACAGTTGGGATTTGAAGAAATGAAGAATTTGCCTAAGTACCAATTCGAGAAGTACATTTGTCTATTCGAGAAGTCTAGCATTCGAGAAGTCAGAGATTCGATATCTCAGAAGACACTATTCGATATCTCTGAATACACTGTTCGATATCTCATTCGATATCTCAGAGGTTCGATATGTCTATTACTCTATTCGAGAACTCATGGAGTCAACAAGTCAAAGCATCATTCGAGTTCTCTAAGAGTCAACAAGTCAATGCTCTATTTGATATCTCAAGGACTAAAGAAGCTATTCGACATCTCAGGGATTCGATATGTCAAAATGCTCTATTCGATATCTCAAGGAGTCCCAGAGAAAAGAGCTATTCGAGAAGTGATTCGATATGTCAATATAACACTATTCGAGAACTCAGAGTTATCGATTAAGTCAATTCGAGTTCTCGAATCAATCACTTAGCCACTTCTCGAATACATTCTTGGAGACAAAATACTGAAGAATTGTACAAGTCAGAAACCTGCAATAAGCCAAGACGCTTTATTTGACTATGTACTATAAAGCACATTGGAAAGCCTACAAAGAAGCTTGGAGAGATAAGACAAAGGGACAAGGAGCTAAAGAAGTGGATCTGAACAGGCTTTGTAAAGTCAAATCTGTAGCCGTTTGGACTCTTACTCAAATGAGATAGACAGACTGGAAAGTAGTTTGTTTACCTACCTTATTTGTAGTAAGTAGGTGTATCCATGTCTATAAGGATACAGCCTCACTTCCTTAGCAGATAAGTTTTTAGAGATAAGATTTTCATATACATCACAAGAAATATCTCTCTAAGAAAAATGAAGCTGAGAATACTACCATTTGTATTCACAGATTGTAGCAAAATCTTTATCTAATAAAATATTAGATTAAAGTGATATTGTGTTGTGTTTGTCTTTGTTATCCGCACTTACATATCTCACATACTCAACACATATCTTGCTGTAAAGATTCAAGAACGTAGAAAAGTTCAAGAATCCATTCACCCCCCTATGTATTCTTTTACTGTATTCAACACTCAACAATTTCTTTCTTACTAATCAATTTCTTTTTTTATGTTAAATATATTACCTTTTCAATTTTTTAATAACTAAATAATTTCCTTTATTTATATTTTTTATATTTTATCTAACTAAAATTTCTCCTTTACTAATCAATTTCCTTTTTCAGGTTAAACATATTACCTTTTCCATTTTTTAATAAATAAGTAATTTCCTTTTCAGGTAAAATATATAAAAGCCGAAACATTAAAAGTTTGATTAGATAGTACAGTTGATTTCGCTTATTATCCTTGCTTAATTACAGATAAATCCATCTTATTAACTAATCAATTTACATCTTTTATATTTTATCTAACTAAAATTTCTCCTTCATTAATCAATTTTCTTTTTCAGGTTAAACATATTACTATTTTTCAGAAATTAAGTAATTTCATTTTCAAGTAAAATATAATATCTTTTATATTTTATCTAATTAGAAAGTATGTTATAATTACTATTAACTAATCAATTAACTTTTTCAGTCAAAACACGTTACCTTTTCTCTTTTCTCTAACTAAAATATCTCTTTTCCCAATTATATCACGGGTTACCTTTTTCAGCCAAAACACATTACCTTTTTTGTTTTCTATAACTAAAACCTCTTTTTTTCCAAATATCACGGACGATTCTATTTAATAAAAATAAAATAATAATATTATAATGCTAATAATTAACCGATTACCTTTTCAACTAAAACGTATCAACTTTTTTATTTTTTGTAATTAAATTCTTTTTTTCTAGAAAAATCATGGATAGCGTCAATTCCTCATTTTCTAAAAACACTACGAACAATTTAATTTAGTAGAATAACAATTAAATTATAATTACTATAAACTAATCAATTACCTTTTTCACCTGAAGCATGTCACCTTTTTAATTTTCACGCTACCTTTTCTATTTTCTCAAACTAAAATCTCACTTTTTCCAATTATATCACGGACAATTCGATTTAATAAAATAAAATAATAATATTATAATGCTAATAATTAATTGATTACCTTTTTAGCTAAAACGTATCATCTTTTCTATGTTTTCTAACTAAAATTCCTCTTTTTCTAGAAATATCAGGCAACATTAATTTCTCTTTTTTTAAAGACATTATGAGCAATTTTATTTAGTTAAATTATAATTATTATAGACTAATCAATTAACTTTTTCATCTAAAACATGTTAACTTTTTAATTTTCTCTAACTAAATCCTCTTTTTTCCAATTATTTCACGGGCATTATATTTAATAAAATAAAATAACAATTTTATAATTACTAATATTAACCGATTACCTTTGTCAACTAAAACCTATCACCTTTTCTATATTTTCTAACTAAAATCCCTCATTTTTTTAGAAATATCATGGATAACATTTATATAATTATGATTATCATTTCATTTAAAAATTTAAGTATCCAAAATTCATGTTTAATAAAATTAATTCAAGTTAATGGAAAAAATTCATTTAATATTTTAAAAAAAATCGTGCATCACACGGATTTTAAGCTAGTATTATATAATAAGTATAGAGGGATAATAATCGAGTACTACCATAGGTCAATAATTCAATTCTTACAAACTACATAATAAAACAATGTATAATTATATCATATTATAGGTAGAATAAAAAAATATAATAAACAAGTATTTTTTTAACAAGCAACATCTTTCGTTAATCAAAAGCAGATATATGAAACAGAACCATGAAAACAAAACATCCACCAAGAGACAAAAAGGCCATCAAAAAACTACATATAAAAAACACCTAAACATTGGAATGAGCCTATCAATAACCTACTAAATATAAAATACAAATTAAAAGTCTTAAAATTATTATCACAATATTTATATTTGAGTTTAAAAATTAAAACTTATAACCACCGTAGGATTTATTAGAAAACTTATACTCAAAGGAGCAATGCGAACAAAATCGAGAAGAAAAATAGTCTGAGCAGGAAGACAATAACTAGAAAGTGTTTATATACAAATTCCAAAAAAATATGTGTTTATTCACCCCGTTCTTTTAGATGACGGATTAGTTCTGAATGTTCATTTATAGAGTCAAAACATTAAGTACAGTAATACAATAAAGACATTTATACTATCTATACTATATACTATAATAAGCAAAAAAAGGTGATTTTGTAGTTTGAATAATCCCATTTTTATTATCCCTCATTTTTTGTTATCCCATTCATTCACAACCGTTAGTCCTCGATTCAAATAGATAATAGATGTTAAATACAATATTAAAAGTTGTTATATACACAAGTCTATGGTTCAAATCCCGTTAATAACATTTTAATTTAAAATTAATATTAAAAGATGTTATATAGAAAGGTTGAAGGTTTCCTTCCCACCAACAAAATATTAATTTAGATTTAATACTAAAGTTGTTGTGTATAAAGATCTAATGTTATACAAAGGTCTAATATTCAAATTTTCCAGCAACATATTAAAATAATAATTGTAATATTATATTACATTATAAGTAAATTAAAAAAGAGTTAAAAGTAATACGTGCTTTGCACGGATATATATATATATATATATATATATATATATATATATATATATATATATATATATATATATATATATATATATATATATATATATATATATATATATATATATATATATATATATAAAGACCCTATACACATATATACACGTACTATTTTCAATTTTAAGATTCAAGTATACGTACTATTTTGGTACATATTACCAATAAATTAAATAAGATCCTAAGATATAATGTTTGTTTGAGCCAAATATGGCCTCTAATATGAAATATTGTCGGAGTTTTTTTTAACCTACAAATTTTTAAAATGAATCCGCTAAAACTAGCAGTTGCAAGTCCACTATTGGGAAAAGATTGTTTTTTTAAGGAAATTGCTTTTTCTTTTAAAAATAACTTTTTCACTTAAAACACAATCAATAAATAAATATATATCTATACTATTTTATTAAAGCTGAAAAATTGAAAGTTTATCGGTTTGGTTATTCCTATTATTAAAATAAATAATAACATTATATAATTAATGGTAATTAACCGATTGCCTTTCTCACATTTATTTTTAATTGAATATATTAACTTTTATAAACACCTAAAAATATCAATCGTACCATATCTTCCAGTCATTAATATTTTTTTTAATTAAAATACGTTACCTTTTTTATTTAAAACTTATCTTACGATCATTAATACATACCCGAAGATATCACACCATATTTTTCAATAATTAAAAATATATATTAAAAATCCGTATACATTATTTATAATAAGGAAACAATTAGTATAATCTGTAAACATAAGTATATTAAATTATATTAAATTAAAATAAAAAATTATTAAATATAATGATTACATAAAAACATATTTGTAATATTAAATAAAATTTAAAATATAATTAAAGAAACCTGTGCATCGCACGGGTATTGAAAGTTTGTCGGTTCGGTTTTTGGTTTGATTATCCTAATTATTGAAATAGACAAAAAAAAATATAATTACTGATAATTAGCCGATTACCTTTTTCACATTTACTTATAGTTGAAGATATTACCTTTTATAAAAACCTAAAAACATCAATCGTACCATATCTTTCAATCATTAATATATTTTTTCTAATTAAAACACATTACTTTTTTTATTTAAAACTAATCTTTTAATCATTAATATTAAAATATTATTATTAATATAATTAATATTAATATTAATATTAAAAATATATATTAAAATAAATAATAACATAATATAATTAATGGTAATTAGTCGATTGCCTTTTTCACATTTACTTATATTTGAAGATATTAACTTTTATAACTAAAAACATCAATCATACCATATCTTCCAATCATTAATATTTTCTTTCTAATTAAAACACGTTACCTTTTTGATTTAAAACTAATCTTAAAATCATTATTATATATACCCGAAAAAATCACAACATATTTTCAAATAATTAATAAATTATATTAAAACTCCGTATTTGTTGTTTTATAATAAGGAAACATTAGTATAATCCGTAAACATGAATATATTAAATTAAAATATTTAAAATAACATAATAAAAGAAACTCGTGCATGACATGGGCATTGAAAGTTTGTCAGTACGGTTTTTTTATCTTCCTAATTAATTAATTAATTAATTAATTAAATAATATAGTTAATGATACTTAGCCTATTGCCTTTTTAAATTAAAAGGCGTCTACTTTTAATTGATGATATTACCTTTTATAAATATCTAAAATATCGTATTTTCTAATCAATGATCTTTCTTTTTTAATTAAAACACGTTAACTTTTATTTTAAAACATAATCTTGCAGTAATTTATATATACGCAAAAATATCATATCATATTTTCTAATTACTAACAAAATATATACAAAGAATAATGACCTTTAGATTTTTAGTAAAAAATCAGAATCATTAGATCTAATATTTAGATATATTGTATAATCAAATTAATTTACTAAAATTTCAAGATTCGAATTCCATCAACAACATATTTATTTTAGAATTTTATAATATATGTTTTGTTAGGAATTATGTTGTTCTTGATGATATTCACAAAGCATCTAAAAACATATTTGTATAAGTATCCGTTGATGTGGTAGCTTATCATCAATCGATAAGTTTGTAACATGCCTAGAAGTACCAACAGATAGTTATCAATTGTAGTATTAGTTGATAGCATCCTGAGTCATGTTGACTATCAATGGATAAATAGATTAGGTTAGCTAATTGTATATAGATTGTGCTTTGTAATTCTGTTTAAATGAAGTGATACAGCAACAGATGATGGATCTATATCAAGGGATAATACTATCAATGGTTAACATGCAACTCATCAATGGATAGTCAGCTTCAACAGGAGATCTCAATAATGTCTTGGAGCTAGGAGTTGATAGTGACTTGACATAGCTGATAGATCACATGGGTTGGTGGACTTCAAAATTTGAATGGAAGCCAGTTTCTTGGAAATGAAGAAGAAAAAGAAACATTCCTTTTCTTAGCAAACAATTTGGATGATAAAATCAAGAAATATCTGTCCAAAGACAATCAAACAAATTTGCATCACATGAAGAAAAGGAGTGGGGGCAGACCTACAAATATATTGACTTTGTAATATTCGTTTTGTTTGTAGGGTTTGTAAACAAGGTGTATATATATAACCCAGGCGTAGCATTGCAAAAATGTGTCTAGAAAGTTACCAAGTTACAAGAGAAAACACTGAGCTCATACATAGATATTGCTAGGTTTTCCTTGTAAGTACAATAGCTTTGTAACCGCAACTGTGTATCTTTACACAGACTATTTTTTCGAAATATAAGTCTCAGGTGGACCAGAAAACCCACCTAAAATTTTGTAAGTGTTGTCATTACACCAGAAAAGGCCTACGACAACATTTAGAGCCTGTGTTGCCATCAAATATGTTGGCTTTGCCATGATGTTTTTGGCTAAGACAACATTATCATTTTTATGTTGCCTCAGGTAGCAAAATTATGTTGGCATAGAATAAAAGTGTTTGCATGTTGCTGTAGGTATCAATTTGTGTTGCCATAATTTTTCAATGTACAAAATTTTACATTTTCAATTGTACATATTCTAATTTAACACTACCTCAATACAAATTAAGCTCAAAATAGACTGTGACAGTTGAAAATCTTGTGTTATAACAACAACAATTAAACATAAAAATTATTGAATGAATACTGAATTACATACCTTAATCAAATACTTGTTCTTCCCAAATGAATTTGATGGAACTTTAACTTGTTATACAAACACACACTCTGTATCTATATCTGTGTCTATCTTTTAAGAACTTAACCCTAACACTTAACGCTTTGAAGGTGGATTCCTGAATTGCGTCAGCATTGAGAAGGGGGATTTGTTTTTTGAAGCAGCATAGAATGTCTTGGTAACGATGGAGGAGAGCGAGACATTGAATTGGTATAGAACCCACACACATACTAACATGAGCCAGTCATTGAATTGGTATAAAAAGCTACTAATGAATACTAACAAAACGTATATGTTTTTTTTTCTTTTATTTTTTTTAAATAGTGGGATAACCAAAAAAAGGGTTAACCAAACTACAAATTATACCCCATTTTGCTTATTATAGTATAGTATAGGTATCAATCAATCAATATATCCAATAAATCTATAATCAGAATCAAATACAAACTTTTTTTTAAATACAAACTTACAAACTTTTTTTATTCAAGATATTTATAATTTGGGTTCAACATTATTTATCAAATAATAATTAAAATTTTATTGAATATACATAATTTAATTATTCAAAATGCTTTTGGGGTTTACTAATACCATAATAGGGTATAAAAATATAAAATTTTATTTGTTTAATATGAGGTGTTGTGACGCCCTCCCGACTTGGGGTCTAGATCGGGGAGTCACTAACGCACTAGATACAAACAGCCTAAAAATAAATAAATATATAAATATAGCATGCTGACTGACCACAACTCTACTCACCTGGATCTTTCACAGGTAATGGTATGAAACAAGCAAGCCAATGTCTAACTATTAATATTACAAATCCAAATTCAAATTATTATTATTACAACCCATGAATTCAAATTTCTACACAAACTAGTTCTCACAGCTAACTTAGAAACCAACTATGAAAATCTCCTCACTGAGCTGTTATTGCATCTACCTCGGGAGCTATCTCAAAAGTAACCACAACAGGGTCACGGAAGGTGCGCTTCCTCGCTGTCTGAATAGTACGTACCATGTTCTCAAGCTACTGTCAAAAGGGTTGGACAAAATAACAATGAGCTAACGCTCAGCAAGTAACTAGAGTACTCAACAGGAAAATAGTAATATCAAGATATAAAAATGGATGACTGTAGATCAAGAGATAGCATATGAGTACTGGAAACTGAAAAGTAAAACTGGTACTTGAATATAACAGGTGATCAACTGATGATAGAATCTCAATGGATAGCAGAGCATGTGTAAAGCAATTGACATTTCCAATGGTAAGCCAATTTCATTTCATAGTATATAAAATTTATCATTCACTTTAAGAAAATTGATTGGAGGTTTTACTTCACACAGACAATACGGGTGATCAGCCCATAAAGTCCCCATAACGGACACAAAGTCCCTCTGGACATTAATCC
Source organism: Saposhnikovia divaricata (assembly GCA_036435485.1). Lineage (NCBI taxonomy): Eukaryota > Viridiplantae > Streptophyta > Magnoliopsida > Apiales > Apiaceae > Saposhnikovia > Saposhnikovia divaricata. The sequence continues at coordinate 99,950,543 of CM071597.1, read as the reverse complement.
TTTCCTTAGGATAACTTGGGTTCCCAAGAGGCAACACATTGGCCTATAAGGGTGTTGGACTGGACAGACCAGAACTACACCATAATATACACAAACAGGCGGAACCGGCATTACCCGTTCCCTCACGCCTCTCCAATCGTCAGGAATCCGTAGAAACTATTTTGACGGAGTTCCTAACATTTTATAAATCATATTCTGAAAACAGTTAAGATTTAGAAAACCTTTTTAAATTTGGAAAACACTTGAGTACTTAAATCCTTTCAAAAACCTTTACTCCGAAGCACCTTCGACTCACTGATAACAAATCAGCCCATTCTATAAGTAACATCAAAGTATTTTAAGAAAATAACTCATTTTGATTTGCAATGATAAAAGTCAAAGGGTTTGAATAAGTTTCTGACATCAAGGAAATAGAGGTACAAGTCTGAATCAAGAAGATATAGACTCAAAAGTAATCAAGGCTTTGATCAGGATACAAGGAAAGAAACTCAAGTCAAAGGTCAAGGATGTGAATTAGGACTAGTTTAAAAGTAACTGATTAAGTTGTAGGGTTTAAGAACAATAATACAGGTAATCAAGTTTTTAAGACAGTGTTTAGGTCACAATGAATCTTTTATAAGTTTTAGGGTCAACATAGGTTAAACAGGTCACGGACATAGATTAACTGGAATAATGGTTTATCCGTGAGTCAATTAGGTTTAACTCTGGAAAGCAGTATGACATATATGGTCAAGAAGCAATTAGAAAGAATTAGCTATTTTAGGGTAGCTTTGCAGTTATACAGTTGATTAACAATAGAAGTCAAGGTACATGCAAAGGTAAGGGTATAAGCATTGGAATAACAAGATAGATATACTTGGATCAACAAGCTATAAACAGTTTCAAGAATATTAACTTCAAGAAGAGACAGAGTTACTTGCCTCCGGTAGAATGCAACAGGTAATAGCTCAGTCACTGATACTCAACCTTAGCTTTTCCCTTGTTGCTAGGTCCTACTTCCTTTGAATCTACATAAACCATATCACTACTTTAGAATACTGTATTTCTAATACATCTCATCCTATTCTACCCAAACGATTCCTATTTCGCGTTAACATTTATTATATATAACATATATCAGACATACTTACACTACGCCATAGATGGCTTTCTACAACACTTAGGGGGGTGTTACCTTCTTGGGTGTTACCATAGCTATGAAATTTTGGACCTACAACAACGCTCTAGTTTTGGTTTTACCATATCCTTAAAGGTATGTTATCACAGCTGTGGAAGGTGTTAAACTTAGTAACACCATGGGCTGTGTTACCTTAGAGTATAATTAACATATTTTTTAATTTTATTTATAATTAACGATTTAATAATTAGTAAATTTTAAATTCAATAATTTTAATCAAGTCATTGAATTTATTATTATAAAAATAATATCCATCAAATAATTAAATTATTTATTTTTTTTACAATATTAATATATATTTTAATAATTTTATTTAAAATATCTTAAAATAAAGTAATATTCAAAAATTATTAAAATTTGATTAAAGTCATTAATAAAATTATTGGAGAAAATAACAGGGTATAATAAGTTTAAATTATTATTCAATAATTGAAATAATAAATTTTATAGTCATACAATTTTTTATAAGAAAATTAATAATTTTTGTAATATTAGAAAATGAAAAAAAAAAAGTAACGTAATGAAAAATTGAAAAAAATTGGGAATGGTTGGACGACAAAAGAAAATGAAAGCGGACAAATCAAATATTTTATGAAATAGTTGAATTAGTTATATTTTTTAAAATAATTTTGATAAAATTATATTAAAAAAGTTTTGAAATAATTAAAGAAATATTCAAAAATTATTAAATTTTAATTAAAATCATTACAAATTTTATTAGAGAAAGTAACGATTTGTAAAAACGAATATTAATAATAGATTTTGGAATAGATTGTAAGAACAAAATAACTGAAATGATCGATTCAATAATTATAATTTTATATTCAACATATTAGAACAAACATGTAATATATTTTTTAGAAAAATAATAAAAAAGAAAGTATACACTGAAATTATTGAGATGATGGAGCTGAGGACTGAGGAGCGAAAAACAAATACGCTGAGCGGCAAAACGAAAATTCAAAAATACAAAGCGGGGGAAAATGAAAATTCACAAATACAAGGCGGCAGAAATTGGGGAAATACTCAATAACCAAACTCAGTCTCTCATTCTCTCACTTCTCACTCAGTTGCTCACTCTCTCTCAAGGATTAATCGAAGTTTGCTTCAATTATGGTTCGATCGGGGTTTAATCGAAGCAGCCTTTGTATTATATGCTTTGATTTGTATATGTATTGTGTTTCGATTTGTATATATATTTAAGAAGATATTACGCAGTCGAAATATAGGGTGAGTATTAAGAGGTTGTTGAATGAGAATGGGTCTAGGGTTTTATATTTGGTTTTACATGATGGGTCTCCGAATGTGGGTGGTGCTTGGGCGAAAGAAGCGACTAGTTAAAATGCTATAGAGTTTCTCGCGCCGAAAGGGACTTTTATCATGAAAGTATGCTTTGATTTCTCTGTCTCGATATTTATGTATTAGAATTTGAATTTGTACGAAGTTTGTATATTTGTGCTTGGTTTTATGCAGATTATGTCATTTCTTGATCAAAATTGCAGGGGACCTAGTTAATTGGAAATATAGGGGAGTGCTCAACTACTCTTTTGTTATATTTATAATTTGTGTGTATGTATGTGTATATTTATGTGTGTTAGTTTGATTGGATGACTAAAATATGTTCTTTGTGCTTATTATGTTGACCATGCCATTTTCTTTATAAAAATTACATGGGGCGTAATGAATTTGAATTTGATGGATATGCCTTTGACACTTGTTCAGATTATAGTAAAGCAAATTTAAGCTAACTTTGTTGATTAGATTATATAGAAGTAGAAACCTTCCTATGTATTTTTTATGTGGGTTATTATGTCAATTTCTTGATTAAAATTGCACGATACGGAATGAATTGGAAATATAGGGAAGTGAGGGCTCAAGTACATTTTTTATATTTGTAATTCATATGTACATATGTGTGTGTCGGTTTGATTGGATGATTTAATTATGTTCTTTGTGCTTGTTATGCTACATGTAGAATCTCTAGTGGTAGAGTATGTTAACAGACATGTAGTACTGGATCTTAATCACTTATTTCAGGGAGGTAAAGAACCTGCTAAGGTAATTTGAAATTAAGTTTTTGAGGTAAATCCCAGACCATGGTAAATAGTACTTAATCAGTGTGTGTATGTATTTACATCATTACATATACATTGTCATACATGCATACTCATGTACATGGCCACATTTGTACACCCACATGCATTCATGTCAAAGACTATAGTTTTTTTTTACTGTATTACTAGCTAGATGCCATGTGCATGCATAGTACGGAACTTACTTGGCATCTTCTGTAATTCCATTTTTATTTGAAATTAATTGGCATTTTTCCAATGTCTGGATAACACTAACATGATTTCATTATTTAATTTGCAGATGTATCGAACTGTGAAGACAACTGATAGAGCTATGCTTCTTCTGGTTAATCTCTTAAATTTGAACTTCCCTAGGCAATAGTAGCTAAAATATACAGTAGAAAATTTAGCCATTAATTTACTAAACAGAGATTTATCGGTATTTGTGAAAATCAGATTTATTTGAAAATGGGTCATCTGGTGATATTTTTTAGGATCTAATGTGTGAAAATCTCACCAGTTGGATAAGGATTATCAAGGCCTCTGGACAAACTCATGTTCAAGGTAAAATATTATACTCCATTAATTATCTACATTACAGGCTAATTGTATTTTTAATTCTATTTAGATATGTTTGTAATATGCTATTTATCGGGTACTTTATTATCTTGTTGATATTTATTTCTACAGTCTTCTACTAATCAATAAATTAGTGAAAAGTGTGCATGCCTAATATTGTTTATTTTAAACCCAAGTGGGACGGGGAGTGGGATACTAGGTTTGCTATCCTTTTTCATTCTTAGAAGCATATCAGACCAATTTTAGGGTTCAAGAATTCTTCTTTCGTTACCATGTGTGATGTCATGTGCATAATATTTTAGTAATTATTATTGCATCCGACTGGAAAAGCAATTGTAGCAGCTTCTTGGGCTGTAAACGCTCCTCTTGTTAAGGTAGTTTGCCAGCTTCAATCTGTATTTTTTTCTAGTAGAGGTAGTTTATGAATTGGATATATCTTGGAATTTATGCCACTATTATTCAAGCTTTTAAATTCCATCATGGAATCAGCATCATTGTAGTTAATTAACTAGAAGCATTCAGTTTTTATTAATCCAAAACTGCAGGATGTGACTTTTGATTATTTAAGAAACTTTTGGATGTTAGTTTTAATGTGTAAAATTGATTTCTTCTTCTCCCTTCCTGAGTTTACTGTTTATTTTTACGAAGTTACCGCTGCTGCTCTTGTGAATGGTTATGTTCTGGATGGTTCTTTTCCCTGTAATGGTTGTTTACTAGTCAGATGCATCCTTTTGTGCTTCTACAAATTTCCTAATTCTTTTATGATGTTTCAGGACAAAGCAAGGAAGGCAACTGGGATGCAAGTCGACGTAATGGAGGATGGTTATACTGATCACGATTTATTCTCTTTATCATCTAATAAGGTCAGAAACCATTTAACTGGAATTATGATAAGTGTTACTCATCTATTATATATGAGGCTAAATCTCTTTTGTATTATTATTGATACTCAGGGAAGAGAGATCTAGTCGCTGTTGAAGATACCGAAAATGAGGAAGAAATAAATAAAGTAGTGGACAGTGATGATGAAGAAATCGCGACAGGTCAAGATGATTCTCAAAGTGATACGGTGGGAGATGGTACTCCTATGACCGACGGTCCTAGCTCATAGAAATCCACATAGCAGAACCTTTTAAACTAGTGTTCTTGGTTTTTCTCTTGTGTTTATTATTTATTCTACTGCACTTTAACGTTGTAATTAGTTATGTTCTTAACTTGGTGTTGGCGGATTTGATGGGATTATGTAGTTGGGTTTGTGGTTGGAGGATGTCTTGGTAATTTTGTGATGGGATTATGTAGTTGGTTAATATGAATTGGTTTGTTGGTTTTTTTAATGGAAAATGCAATATTTAAACATTACATTTTTATTATGTTGAATTTAGGGTGTTACCTTAGGTACTATATATATGTTACAAAAGCCATTCATTGGTAACACTTAGTGTGTTGCAGTTGGCAACATAGGTATTACAATAGACTAAAACATATTGGACATTCCCACATATGGGTCCCACAAAATGAGGCCCTAAAAGTGGGACCTTCAAAAATGGGCCCCCACCGGTGGGGCCCACCTTGGTGGGGCCCACATGTGGGACCCACATAATTGATTAATAATTTTGCAAAATTATAACATCTATTGTAACATAGATTTGGTGTTGCTATAGAATGCTTAGTATGTTGCTGTATAGGTCTTTGGTAACGAATATGGCTATGTTGGCTTAAGCATGCCGACGAGTTGCCTTAGACTCCAAAGGCTACACAGAACAAAACTAACCCAGCTAAGGTGTTACCTTAGCCTTTTTTTGGGCCTTTGGCAACAGAATATATGGTCTAAGGTAACACAGTCGTGGTGTTACTGTAGGTCATCGATCGCGTAGTGTTACCAAATAACTTATTACGATCAGGTAAGCACGTAAACACATAGCATCCATAGCATGTAATCATGTAAGTCACTTAAGCATTTAATACATAATACTAACTTGACTCGTAATCGAATTATAACTTTATACTATAGACTTTACGATTTATAATTCTAACAAAAATTGGGCAGCTTCTCCTCTGTATTATGGACTAACCCGTCGGAACATAACCGTCACAAACACAACCAAATCAGTCTCAATGGACTTTAAATCTATTTACGAGTCAAAATCATAATACCTACGGTACTCGAAATCACATAAACTCTTTTATACTTACCAGATACCATATATGCATTCACGCTATTCACTTATCGACTTTACACTACTTTAACAAATAATGACCACTTATAATTATAATACTTAAAACTTAGCAATTCATAATGGTACACATGATTTGCATTACATACCTCTATACCACTTACAAATACCATTTACCTTATCACTTAATTCGAAAACATAAACCAAGTGTCAACAATTTCGTAATTTTACTAATTATCGAATAAAATCAATAAATTATATTTAATAGATCACAAACTCATATAATTCATATTTTAATCGAAAATTCGAATTATTAACTTATAAATAATCTAAAAATTACACTTACATATATTAACTTACTAACACATAGTATATAATCACCATATCATCTTTAATTAACAAAGATTAAACATATATCAATTCCTAAAATTCAAATATTTCATAATTAATTAATTAAATTCGAATTAAACCCCTATCAATCTGAAATTTCATACATGCATGATAACTATCAACTAATTAACATCACTAATATTTCCAATAGCAAGAATCAAACATACAATCATTTATTTCATTCATTTTTCCTTAACAAATAATTCGAAAAATTCGAATTATATAAAATTAAATCACAAAATCAACTTGCAACTATTTTAAGCCATCAATTGACACTCAAGATGATTAAACAACAGAGGAGGTGACCAACTACCACCACCGGCGCCGGTGGGGTTTGACCAAAAACTCGAACCCATGCTCCAAACAACACAAAACTCTGATTTTATTCACTTACAACTCATTTACAAGTCTAAAATCAACAAAACCAAACCCCTAGACTCTTGAATGTCACTCCTCAAACATACACATACACACTCGAATACATGCACACATCAAATTCACAAAAAAACTCAAAACCAACTATAATCTAGGCATGGAAACAATATAATGATGATTAAATTCGAATTTAAACATGTTCTGGGCTTTAAAATGAAAGAGGAATGAAGATGAGAGGAGAGGGAGAGCTTAAAAAGAGAGAGACAAAGAGAATGAGGAGAGAAAGTGGGTAGTGCAGCTGATATAGCCCCAGGGGCAAAATTGTAATTAATTAAATGCTGAAAATTTACTCCTTTTCTAAAAACTATTTTTAATCAATCTAAAATCGGAATAAATTAGGAAACTAGTAGAAAATTAATTTTTAAAATTCTAAAATGGAATTTATGAAATTAGAAACCTCCCCATATTTTTAAAATAATTTTTGAGTTAAAAATGAATTTTATACGAATTTTTGAAATAAAGAACCTTTAAAAGAAATAAAGCTTTTTAAATCATTTTAAAATACCAAAACACACAATTAAATACTCACATTAATTTTAAAAACTAAATCATATCACAAAGATGATAATGCAAAAGGTTTCATAATTTTAAATGACTCCAATGATTTTATAAAAAAATTTTGAAGATTAAAATGCACATTAAAAATACTTTTAATGCTCTAAAAATACAAGTAAATTTCACGAACATATATGACACATACCAATCATCATATAATTATATAAACATGATTTCACACATAACTTGACTTCACAAGATATCCATATCACATAATTCACATTTATCAATTAAATAAACTCTTTTATAATTACGAAAAATTCTAGGTCGTTGTAGGTGTGTTGAACCGTAGTTCAAAATTGTTGAACAGGTATTACAAAATTTTCAACTATCCTTCCGGGGTTCACCAATACCCAACTAGGATATAAAAATAAATTATTATTATTTCAATACACTTTTCTTAATTTTACCAATGTAAAATTATTTTATATACTTGGATTCAACACAAGTATAACTACTATTCAACAGATGATGTTGAACTCAAGTTACATATCTGTTGAACATCCATTATAAAAAAATTTCAATTTTTCGTAAAAAATGTTGCATATGTGTTTTTAATTTATAAAATGTTATAAATATGTTTCCGTTTCAATTATGTGTATTTAATAAAATCTTAATTATTATTTTACAGATGATGTTGAACTCAAGTTATATATCTTTTGCACATCCATTATAAAAAAATTTAATTTTTTCTTAAAAAATGTTACTAATGTGTTTTTAATAAATTATAAAATGTTATAAATATGTTTCCGATTTCAATTATGTGTATTCAAAAAAATCTTAATTACTATTTTACAAATGATGTTGAACCGAAATTATATATGTGTTGAACAAAAAAAGTTTGTAAGTTTGTATTTTGAATTTTTTTTTACTGGTACTGAGCCCTATATATCTATACTATACTATTATATAATAGCTAAAACATTAAAAATTTGGTTGATCGGTTAGTCTGTCGGTACGTTACCTGTTGATTTTACTTATTTATCTAAAATACGTTACATTTTCTAATTTTTTATATTTTTTCCAAATAAAACCTATCCGGATAGTTTTATCTAAGTAAAATAAAATAATTACATCCTTATATGTAATAAGCGTAAAAAGGATCTTATCCATAATTTTGATGCCTTAATTTTGGTCATTGTACCGCCAAAATAATCTCAACCGTTGAATCTAATAATAATTTTAAAAATAGACGATCAAGATTATATCATATTAAAAAAAATTATAATCTAAAACGAATATAATAAAAAAAATGCGTTAGAATTGAATTTTAAAATGAAAATTCTAATCTGAGTAGGATATAATTAAAAAAGGTTGTATTATAATTGAATTTTATTAATTTTATTTATTAATATTAAAAAAAGTTTATATTTACTATTTGGGCTCTATCTCGAGATCTAGAAATCAGAATTGGATGATTTTACACAGTCACACGAAACTCTTAAAATTATCTTTAATTTACACTACAAGAATAGGGTCAATAGACATCGATTTCTGGTCGATGTCTATGTTGCTTGCCAACCGATGCCTTTGTCGGTGATGTCTATGTTAGACATCGGCCAGAAACCGATGTCTATACTTAAATACACATCGGTTATTCCTTAAATACACATCGGTTATGCTACAAATTTTTATAAAACATGTTAGATATAATTAATTTTATAAACAAATTACTTGCATTATATTCTAGAAAACATATAACAAACTAAGTGACTTTTCACATACACATCGTTTCTTTCTTTAAAAGTGATGTATAACATGCTTAATGAAATCGAAAAGTTTATCTCAATAATGTCTATTTAGATATTAGACATCATGGTTTTAGCAAATAAATTGATGTCTATTGTCATCTTAGACATCATCCTGTACTGATGTCTAATGAAGTTCTAAACATCAATTTTTGCATAAAAAAATTGATTTATATTTTTCTCTTAGATATCACTTTGTTCCAATGTCTGTTTTGGTTTTAGACATCAGATTTTATAAATAAAAAGTGATTTCTATTTGTTTCTTAGACATCAAATATTGCAGAAGATTAAAAATTAAAAACTGGACCATTCACAATATATATCCAACTATACAGATTACACCTTTCAAAAATAAATCCAACCACCAACACATCAATCCGCAAAACTAACTACATATCCATCATCATCATTCCGTAAAACTAACTACACATCCATCAATATTCAATTGGCAAAACACCCTAAACAGAATTTTCAGATTACAAAAAATACCCAAAATAAACGAAAAATCATAACAAATCGGAGTACTAATTCAAATCGGCGGCAGGGGGCGAGGGGTGCGGCAAGGGTCGGGGATGGCAAGAGGTGGTGGGCGCGGGATGGAAGCAGGTGGTGGGGGGAGGTGTTGGTGGGTGAAGACATGTAGGTAGAGAGAGAGAAAGAGAGAGAGAGTGATGAGAGGGCAGGCGATGGGCGACGGGCGGAGGGCGGGGGCGGCGGGTAGAGGTGGGTGGTGGTGGTGGTGTGGTGTGTGGTGGTGATGGGTAAATGGATAATGGGGTTAGATAAAATATTAATTATGTGGCTACGATTTTGATCATCTCACAAGCAATATGAGTTTTCATTTAAGTAAGACCCTATATATATATATATATATATATATATATATATATATATATATATATATATATATATATATATATATATATAGGCCATTACTCCGTACAGAACACCCTTATATAACAAACAATAAAGAACACCTTAAATCTAATAGATCCAATGGCCGTTGTTATTTTTATACCCTCTATCCATCCAGCAAAAAAAAATTTAAAAAAAAAATACTGTTCATGATGACGTCATGCTGACGTCATCATGAACAGTAAATTTTTTTTTTATTTTTTTATTTTTTTGCTGGATGGATAGAGGGTAAAAAAATAACAACTTTTTGTATTGGGTGCCATGACGGAACTCTTATATTAGATTAGATATGAGGTGTTCTTTATTGTTTGTTATATAAGGTGTTTGTTATGGAGTGCAACTCTATATATCTATACTATTATATAAAAGTCAAAACATTAAAAGTTTTGGTACCTGTTTTTTGGTACTTCGTGAATTTACTTATTTACCCTTTATTAAAAAGAAAAATATATTCAATATCAATACTATTAAAACACCTAACATAAATTATATCCTGTATACACTATTATATAAAAGCCGAAACATTAAAAGTTTGGTTGGTCGGTACTGCACCTGTTGATTTTACTTATTTACCCGTACTTAATTACAGATAAAATCCATTCTATTAAAAAATCAATTTCCTTTTTCAAGTTAAATATATTAACTTTTCTATTTTTCAATAACTAAATAATTTTCTTTATCAAGTAACATACAATATCTTTTATATTTTATCTAACTAAAATTTCTCATTTACTAATCAATTTTCTTTTTCAGGTTAAACATATTACCTTTTCTATTTTTCAATAACTAAATAATTTCTCTTTTCAGGTAAAATACAATATCTTTTATATTTTATCTAACTAAAATTTCTCATTTTTAAAAATACTACCAGCAATTTTGTTTAATAAAATAACATAATTATATTATAATTACAATTAACTAATCACTTACCTTTTTCAGCAAAAATACATTACCTTTTCTCTAACTAAAATCTATATTTTTTCAATTATATCACGGATGGTTACCTTGTTTAGCCAAAACACGTTATCTTTTTTTTTCTAACTAAAACCTCTATTTTTCCAATTATATCATGGGCGGCTCTATTAAATAAAAAAAATATTATAATATTATAATACTAATAATTAACCGATTACCTTTTCAGCTAAAACGTATCATGTTTTTTATATTTTTTAATTAAATTCTCTTTTTTTCTAGAAATGTCACGGGCAACAGTAATTTCTCATTTTCTAAAAACACTACGAGCAATTTTATATAGTAAAATAACATAATTAAATTATAATTACTATAAACTAATCAATTACCTTTTTCACCTAAAGCATGTCATCTTTTTTAATTTTCAGGTTACCTTTTCTATTTTCTCTAACTAAAATATTTCATTTTCCAATTATATCACGGACGTTTCTATTTAATACAATTAAGTAATAATATTATAATACTAATAATTAACCGATTATCTTTTTCAGCTAAAACGTATCATCTTTTTTATATTTTCTAACTAAAATCTCTCATTTTCTAGAAATATCACGGACTACATTAATTTCTTCTTTTCTAAAAACATTACGATGAATTTTATTTAGTAAAATAACATAATTAAATTATAAGTACTATAAACTAATCCACTATCTTTTTCAACTAAAACATATTAACTTTTTAATTTTCTCTAACTATGTCCTCTCTTTTTCCAATTATACGGGATTTTATTTAATAAAGTAAAATAATAATTTTATATTTACTAATAATTAACCAATTACCTTTTACAAAAATCTATCATCTTTTCTCTATTTTCTAACTAAAATTCCACATTTTCTAGAAATATCACGCATAACATTTATATAATTATCATCAAATCATCTCATTTAAAATTTAAGCCTCCAAAATTCATGTTTTAAAAAAATTAAATCAAATTAATGAAAAAAATTCATACTATATAATATTAAAAAAAAATTCGTGCATCGCACGGGTTTAAACTAGCTATTATATAAAAGCCGAAACATTAAAAGTTTGGTTGGTCGGTATGGTACCTATCGATTTTACTTTTTTACCCTTATTTAATTATAGATAAAATCTATATCCTACTAAATAATCAATTTATATATTTTATATTTTATCTAACAAAATTTCTTCCTTACTAATCATCTATACTATTATATAAAAGCCGAAACATTAAAAGTTTGGTTGGTATGCTACCTGTTGATTTTACTAATTTACCCTTACTTAATTATAGATAAAATCTATCCTACTAAATAATCAATTTATATCTTTTATATTTTATCTAACAAAATTTCTTCCTTACTAATCAATTTCCTTTTTTATGTTAAATATATTACCTTTTCAATTTTTTAATAACTAAATAATTTCCTTTATTTATATTTTATCTAACTAAAATTTCTCTTTTACTAATCAATTTTCTTTTTCAAGTTAAACATATTATCTTTTCCACTTTTTAATAAATAAGTAATTTCCTTTCCAGGTAAAATATATAAAAGCCGAAACATTAAAAGTTTGATTAGTTAGTACAGTTGATTTCGCTTATTATCCTTGCTTAATTACAGATAAAATCCATCTTATTAACTAATCAATTTACATCTTTTATATTTTATCTAACTAAAATTTCTCCTTTATTAATCAATTTTCTTTTTCAGGTAAAATATATTACTATTTTTCAATAACTAATTAATTTCATTTCATATATACTATTATATAAAAGCCGAAATATTAAAAATTTGGTTGATCGGTATGGTACCTGTTGATTTTACTTATTTACCCTTACTTAATTATAGATAAAATCTATCCTACTAAATAATCAATTTTTATCTTTTATATTTTATCTAACGAAATTTCTGTTAGTCACAGAGGCATGCCTGAATACATCTAATAACAAGCCTAAGTATGTGTAATGCTATGCATTACCTACATGACCTCTTAACTGAGGGAACCTCTAGTTTTAGAGTTTCTATTTGTTCTATAATTGTAATAGGCATCAAATCCTAGTTGTGTAACTGTACTTATAAAGTCAAGAATAATGCTTGAAAGAAGTTCCAAGGTTCATGCCTCAAGCAAGGAGATAAAGACTGCCAAATAATCACAGTTGGGATTTGAAGAAATGAAGAATTTGCCTAAGTACCAATTCGAGAAGTACATTTGTCTATTCGAGAAGTCTAGCATTCGAGAAGTCAGAGATTCGATATCTCAGAAGACACTATTCGATATCTCTGAATACACTGTTCGATATCTCATTCGATATCTCAGAGGTTCGATATGTCTATTACTCTATTCGAGAACTCATGGAGTCAACAAGTCAAAGCATCATTCGAGTTCTCTAAGAGTCAACAAGTCAATGCTCTATTTGATATCTCAAGGACTAAAGAAGCTATTCGACATCTCAGGGATTCGATATGTCAAAATGCTCTATTCGATATCTCAAGGAGTCCCAGAGAAAAGAGCTATTCGAGAAGTGATTCGATATGTCAATATAACACTATTCGAGAACTCAGAGTTATCGATTAAGTCAATTCGAGTTCTCGAATCAATCACTTAGCCACTTCTCGAATACATTCTTGGAGACAAAATACTGAAGAATTGTACAAGTCAGAAACCTGTAATAAGCCAAGACGCTTTATTTGACTATGTACTATAAAGCACATTGGAAAGCCTACAAAGAAGCTTGGAGAGATAAGACAAAGGGACAAGGAGCTAAAGAAGTGGATCTGAACAGGCTTTGTAAAGTCAAATCTGTAGCCGTTTGGACTCTTACTCAAATGAGATAGACAGACTGGAAAGTAGTTTGTTTACCTACCTTATTTGTAGTAAGTAGGTGTATCCATGTCTATAAGGATACAGCCTCACTTCCTTAGCAGATAAGTTTTTAGAGATAAGATTTTCATATACATCACAAGAAATATCTCTCTAAGAAAAATGAAGCTGAGAATACTACCATTTGTATTCACAGATTGTAGCAAAATCTTTATCTAATAAAATATTAGATTAAAGTGATATTGTGTTGTGTTTGTCTTTGTTATCCGCACTTACATATCTCACATACTCAACACATATCTTGCTGTAAAGATTCAAGAACGTAGAAAAGTTCAAGAATCCATTCACCCCCCTATGTATTCTTTTACTGTATTCAACACTCAACAATTTCTTCCTTACTAATCAATTTCTTTTTTTATGTTAAATATATTACCTTTTCAATTTTTTAATAACTAAATAATTTCCTTTATTTATATTTTTTATATTTTATCTAACTAAAATTTCTCCTTTACTAATCAATTTCCTTTTTCAGGTTAAACATATTACCTTTTCCATTTTTTAATAAATAAGTAATTTCCTTTTCAGGTAAAATATATAAAAGCCGAAACATTAAAAGTTTGATTAGATAGTACAGTTGATTTCGCTTATTATCCTTGCTTAATTACAGATAAATCCATCTTATTAACTAATCAATTTACATCTTTTATATTTTATCTAACTAAAATTTCTCCTTCATTAATCAATTTTCTTTTTCAGGTTAAACATATTACTATTTTTCAGAAATTAAGTAATTTCATTTTCAAGTAAAATATAATATCTTTTATATTTTATCTAATTAGAAAGTATGTTATAATTACTATTAACTAATCAATTAACTTTTTCAGTCAAAACACGTTACCTTTTCTCTTTTCTCTAACTAAAATATCTCTTTTCCCAATTATATCACGGGTTACCTTTTTCAGCCAAAACACATTACCTTTTTTGTTTTCTATAACTAAAACCTCTTTTTTTCCAAATATCACGGACGATTCTATTTAATAAAAATAAAATAATAATATTATAATGCTAATAATTAACCGATTACCTTTTCAACTAAAACGTATCAACTTTTTTATTTTTTGTAATTAAATTCTTTTTTTCTAGAAAAATCATGGATAGCGTCAATTCCTCATTTTCTAAAAACACTACGAACAATTTAATTTAGTAGAATAACAATTAAATTATAATTACTATAAACTAATCAATTACCTTTTTCACCTGAAGCATGTCACCTTTTTAATTTTCACGCTACCTTTTCTATTTTCTCAAACTAAAATCTCACTTTTTCCAATTATATCACGGACAATTCGATTTAATAAAATAAAATAATAATATTATAATGCTAATAATTAATTGATTACCTTTTTAGCTAAAACGTATCATCTTTTCTATGTTTTCTAACTAAAATTCCTCTTTTTCTAGAAATATCAGGCAACATTAATTTCTCTTTTTTTAAAGACATTATGAGCAATTTTATTTAGTTAAATTATAATTATTATAGACTAATCAATTAACTTTTTCATCTAAAACATGTTAACTTTTTAATTTTCTCTAACTAAATCCTCTTTTTTCCAATTATTTCACGGGCATTATATTTAATAAAATAAAATAACAATTTTATAATTACTAATATTAACCGATTACCTTTGTCAACTAAAACCTATCACCTTTTCTATATTTTCTAACTAAAATCCCTCATTTTTTAGAAATATCATGGATAACATTTATATAATTATGATTATCATTTCATTTAAAAATTTAAGTATCCAAAATTCATGTTTAATAAAATTAATTCAAGTTAATGGAAAAAATTCATTTAATATTTTAAAAAAAATCGTGCATCACACGGATTTTAAGCTAGTATTATATAATAAGTATAGAGGGATAATAATCGAGTACTACCATAGGTCAATAATTCAATTCTTACAAACTACATAATAAAACAATGTATAATTATATCATATTATAGGTAGAATAAAAAAATATAATAAACAAGTATTTTTTTAACAAGCAACATCTTTCGTTAATCAAAAGCAGATATATGAAACAGAACCATGAAAACAAAACATCCACCAAGAGACAAAAAGGCCATCAAAAAACTACATATAAAAAACACCTAAACATTGGAATGAGCCTATCAATAACCTACTAAATATAAAATACAAATTAAAAGTCTTAAAATTATTATCACAATATTTATATTTGAGTTTAAAAATTAAAACTTATAACCACCGTAGGATTTATTAGAAAACTTATACTCAAAGGAGCAATGCGAACAAAATCGAGAAGAAAAATAGTCTGAGCAGGAAGACAATAACTAGAAAGTGTTTATATACAAATTCCAAAAAAAATATGTGTTTATTCACCCCGTTCTTTTAGATGACGGATTAGTTCTGAATGTTCATTTATAGAGTCAAAACATTAAGTACAGTAATACAATAAAGACATTTATACTATCTATACTATATACTATAATAAGCAAAAAAAGGTGATTTTGTAGTTTGAATAATCCCATTTTTATTATCCCTCATTTTTTGTTATCCCATTCATTCACAACCGTTAGTCCTCGATTCAAATAGATAATAGATGTTAAATACAATATTAAAAGTTGTTATATACACAAGTCTATGGTTCAAATCCCGTCAATAACATTTTAATTTAAAATTAATATTAAAAGATGTTATATAGAAAGGTTGAAGGTTTCCTTCCCACCAACAAAATATTAATTTAGATTTAATACTAAAGTTGTTGTGTATAAAGATCTAATGTTATACAAAGGTCTAATATTCAAATTTTCCAGCAACATATTAAAATAATAATTGTAATATTATATTACATTATAAGTAAATTAAAAAAGAGTTAAAAGTAATACGTGCTTTGCACGGATATATATATATATATATATATATATATATATATATATATATATATATATATATATATATATATATATATATATATATATATATAAAGACCCTATACACATATATACACGTACTATTTTCAATTTTAAGATTCAAGTATACGTACTATTTTGGTACATATTACCAATAAATTGAATAAGATCCTAAGATATAATGTTTGTTTGAGCCAAATATGGCCTCTAATATGAAATATTGTCGGAGTTTTTTTTAACCTACAAATTTTTAAAATGAATCCGCTAAAACTAGCAGTTGCGAGTCCACTATTGGGAAAAGATTGTTTTTTTAAGGAAATTGCTTTTTCTTTTAAAAATAACTTTTTCACTTAAAACACAATCAATAAATATATATATATATCTATACTATTTTATTAAAGCTGAAAAATTGAAAGTTTATCGGTTTGGTTATTCCTATTATTAAAATAAATAATAACATTATATAATTAATGGTAATTAACCGATTGCCTTTCTCACATTTATTTTTAATTGAATATATTAACTTTTATAAACACCTAAAAATATCAATCGTACCATATCTTCCAGTCATTAATATTTTTTTTAATTAAAATACGTTACCTTTTTTATTTAAAACTTATCTTACGATCATTAATACATACCCGAAGATATCACACCATATTTTTCAATAATTAAAAATATATATTAAAAATCCGTATACATTATTTATAATAAGGAAACAATTAGTATAATCTGTAAACATAAGTATATTAAATTATATTAAATTAAAATAAAAAATTATTAAATATAATGATTACATAAAAACATATTTGTAATATTAAATAAAATTTAAAATATAATTAAAGAAACCTGTGCATCGCACGGGTATTGAAAGTTTGTCGGTTCGGTTTTTGGTTTGATTATCCTAATTATTGAAATAGACAAAAAAAAATATAATTACTGATAATTAGCCGATTACCTTTTTCACATTTACTTATAGTTGAAGATATTACCTTTTATAAAAACCTAAAAACATCAATCGTACCATATCTTTCAATCATTAATATATTTTTTCTAATTAAAACACATTACTTTTTTTATTTAAAACTAATCTTTTAATCATTAATATTAAAATATTATTATTAATATAATTAATATTAATATTAATATTAAAAATATATATTAAAATAAATAATAACATAATATAATTAATGGTAATTAGTCGATTGCCTTTTTCACATTTACTTATATTTGAAGATATTAACTTTTATAACTAAAAACATCAATCATACCATATCTTCCAATCATTAATATTTTCTTTCTAATTAAAACACGTTACCTTTTTTATTTAAAACTAATCTTAAAATCATTATTATATATACCCGAAAAAATCACAACATATTTTCAAATAATTAATAAATTATATTAAAACTCCGTATTTGTTGTTTTATAATAAGGAAACATTAGTATAATCCGTAAACATGAATATATTAAATTAAAATATTTAAAATAACATAATAAAAGAAACTCGTGCATGACATGGGCATTGAAAGTTTGTCAGTACGGTTTTTTTATCTTCCTAATTAATTAATTAATTAATTAATTAAATAATATAGTTAATGATACTTAGCCTATTGCCTTTTTAAATTAAAAGGCGTCTACTTTTAATTGATGATATTACCTTTTATAAATATCTAAAATATCGTATTTTCTAATCAATGATCTTTCATTTTTAATTAAAACACGTTAACTTTTAATTTAAAACATAATCTTGCAGTAATTTATATATACGCAAAAATATCATATCATATTTTCTAATTACTAACAAAATATATACAAAGAATAATGACCTTTAGATTTTTAGTAAAAAATCAGAATCATTAGATCTAATATTTAGATATATTGTATAATCAAATTAATTTACTAAAATTTCAAGATTCGAATTCCATCAACAACATATTTATTTTAGAATTTTATAATATATGTTTTGTTAGGAATTATGTTGTTCTTGATGATATTCACAAAGCATCTAAAAACATATTTGTATAAGTATCCGTTGATGTGGTAGCTTATCATCAATCGATAAGTTTGTAACATGCCTAGAAGTACCAACAGATAGTTATCAATTGTAGTATTAGTTGATAGCATCCTGAGTCATGTTGACTATCAATGGATAAATAGATTAGGTTAGCTAATTGTATATAGATTGTGCTTTGTAATTCTGTTTAAATGAAGTGATACAGCAACAGATGATGGATCTATATCAAGGGATAATACTATCAATGGTTAACATGCAACTCATCAATGGATAGTCAGCTTCAACAGGAGATCTCAATAATGTCTTGGAGCTAGGAGTTGATAGTGACTTGACATAGCTGATAGATCACATGGGTTGGTGGACTTCAAAATTTGAATGGAAGCCAGTTTCTTGGAAATGAAGAAGAAAAAGAAACATTCCTTTTCTTAGCAAACAATTTGGATGATAAAATCAAGAAATATCTGTCCAAAGACAATCAAACAAATTTGCATCACATGAAGAAAAGGAGTGGGGGCAGACCTACAAATATATTGACTTTGTAATATTCGTTTTGTTTGTAGGGTTTGTAAACAAGGTGTATATATATAACCCAGGCGTAGCATTGCAAAAATGTGTCTAGAAAGTTACCAAGTTACAAGAGAAAACACTGAGCTCATACATAGATATTGCTAGGTTTTCCTTGTAAGTACAATAGCTTTGTAACCGCAACTGTGTATCTTTACACAGACTATTTTTTCGAAATATAAGTCTCAGGTGGACCAGAAAACCCACCTAAAATTTTGTAAGTGTTGTCATTACACCAGAAAAGGCCTACGACAACATTTAGAGCCTGTGTTGCCATCAAATATGTTGGCTTTGCCATGATGTTTTTGGCTAAGACAACATTATCATTTTTATGTTGCCTCAGGTAGCAAAATTATGTTGGCATAGAATAAAAGTGTTTGCATGTTGCTGTAGGTATCAATTTGTGTTGCCATAATTTTTCAATGTACAAAATTTTACATTTTCAATTGTACATATTCTAATTTAACACTACCTCAATACAAATTAAGCTCAAAATAGACTGTGACAGTTGAAAATCTTGTGTTATAACAACAACAATTAAACATAAAAATTATTGAATGAATACTGAATTACATACCTTAATCAAATACTTGTTCTTCCCAAATGAATTTGATGGAACTTTAACTTGTTATACAAACACACACTCTGTATCTATATCTGTGTCTATCTTTTAAGAACTTAACCCTAACACTTAACGCTTTGAAGGTGGATTCCTGAATTGCGTCAGCATTGAGAAGGGGGATTTGTTTTTTGAAGCAGCATAGAATGTCTTGGTAACGATGGAGGAGAGCGAGACATTGAATTGGTATAGAACCCACACACATACTAACATGAGCCAGTCATTGAATTGGTATAAAAAGCTACTAATGAATACTAACAAAACGTATATGTTTTTTTTTCTTTTATTTTTTTTAAATAGTGGGATAACCAAAAAAAGGGTTAACCAAACTACAAATTATACCCCATTTTGCTTATTATAGTATAGTATAGGTATCAATCAATCAATATATCCAATAAATCTATAATCAGAATCAAATACAAACTTTTTTTTAAATACAAACTTACAAACTTTTTTTATTCAAGATATTTATAATTTGGGTTCAACATTATTTATCAAATAATAATTAAAATTTTATTGAATATACATAATTTAATTATTCAAAATGCTTTTGGGGTTTACTAATACCATAATAGGGTATAAAAATATAAAATTTTATTTGTTTAATATGAGGTGTTGTGACGCCCTCCCGACTTGGGGTCTAGATCGGGGAGTCACTAACGCACTAGATACAAACAGCCTAAAAATAAATAAATATATAAATATAGCATGCTGACTGACCACAACTCTACTCACCTGGATCTTTCACAGGTAATGGTATGAAACAAGCAAGCCAATGTCTAACTATTAATATTACAAATCCAAATTCAAATTATTATTATTACAACCCATGAATTCAAATTTCTACACAAACTAGTTCTCACAGCTAACTTAGAAACCAACTATGAAAATCTCCTCACTGAGCTGTTATTGCATCTACCTCGGGAGCTATCTCAAAAGTAACCACAACAGGGTCACGGAAGGTGCGCTTCCTCGCTGTCTGAATAGTACGTACCATGTTCTCAAGCTACTGTCAAAAGGGTTGGACAAAATAACAATGAGCTAACGCTCAGCAAGTAACTAGAGTACTCAACAGGAAAATAGTAATATCAAGATATAAAAATGGATGACTGTAGATCAAGAGATAGCATATGAGTACTGGAAACTGAAAAGTAAAACTGGTACTTGAATATAACAGGTGATCAACTGATGATAGAATCTCAATGGATAGCAGAGCATGTGTAAAGCAATTGACATTTCCAATGGTAAGCCAATTTCATTTCATAGTATATAAAATTTATCATTCACTTTAAGAAAATTGATTGGAGGTTTTACTTCACACAGACAATACGGGTGATCAGCCCATAAAGTCCCCATAACGGACACAAAGTCCCTCTGGACATTAATCCTTTCCTTAGGATAACTTGGGTTCCCAAGAGGCAACACATTGGCCTATAAGGGTGTTGGACTGGACAGACCAGAACTACACCATAATATACACAAACAGGCGGAACCGGCATTACCCGTTCCCTCACGCCTCTCCAATCGTCAGGAATCCGTAGAAACTATTTTGACGGAGTTCCTAACATTTTATAAATCATATTCTGAAAACAGTTAAGATTTAGAAAACCTTTTTAAATTTAGAAAACACTTGAGTACTTAAATCCTTTCAAAAACCTTTACTCCGAAGCACCTTCGACTCACTGATAACAAATCAGCCCATTCTATAAGTAACATCAAAGTATTTTAAGAAAATAACTCATTTTGATTTGCAATGATAAAAGTCAAAGGGTTTGAATAAGTTTCTGACATCAAGGAAATAGAGGTACAAGTCTGAATCAAGAAGATATAGACTCAAAAGTAATCAAGGCTTTGATCAGGATACAAGGAAAGAAACTCAAGTCAAAGGTCAAGGATGTGAATTAGGACTAGTTTAAAAGTAACTGATTAAGTTGTAGGGTTTAAGAACAATAATACAGGTAATCAAGTTTTTAAGACAGTGTTTAGGTCACAATGAATCTTTTATAAGTTTTAGGGTCAACATAGGTTAAACAGGTCACGGACATAGATTAACTGGAATAATGGTTTATCCGTGAGTCAATTAGGTTTAACTCTGGAAAGCAGTATGACATATATGGTCAAGAAGCAATTAGAAAGAATTAGCTATTTTAGGGTAGCTTTGCAGTTATACAGTTGATTAACAATAGAAGTCAAGGTACATGCAAAGGTAAGGGTATAAGCATTGGAATAACAAGATAGATATACTTGGATCAACAAGCTATAAACAGTTTCAAGAATATTAACTTCAAGAAGAGACAGAGTTACTTGCCTCCGGTAGAATGCAACAGGTAATAGCTCAGTCACTGATACTCAACCTTAGCTTTTCCCTTGTTGCTAGGTCCTACTTCCTTTGAATCTACATAAACCATATCACTACTTTAGAATACTGTATTTCTAATACATCTCATCCTATTCTACCCAAACGATTCCTATTTCGCGTTAACATTTATTATATATAACATATATCAGACATACTTACACTACGCCATAGATGGTTTTCTACAACACTTAGGGGGGTGTTACCTTCTTGGGTGTTACCATAGCTATGAAATTTTGGACCTACAACAACGCTCTAGTTTTGGTTTTACCATATCCTTAAAGGTATGTTATCACAGCTGTGGAAGGTGTTAAACTTAGTAACACCATGGGCTGTGTTACCTTAGAGTATAATTAACATATTTTTTAATTTTATTTATAATTAACGATTTAATAATTAGTAAATTTTAAATTCAATAATTTTAATCAAGTCATTGAATTTATTATTATAAAAATAATATCCATCAAATAATTAAATTATTTATTTTTTTTACAATATTAATATATATTTTAATAATTTTATTTAAAATATCTTAAAATAAAGTAATATTCAAAAATTATTAAAATTTGATTAAAGTCATTAATAAAATTATTGGAGAAAATAACAGGGTATAATAAGTTTAAATTATTATTCAATAATTGAAATAATAAATTTTATAGTCATACAATTTTTTATAAGAAAATTAATAATTTTTGTACTATTAGAAAATGAAAAAAAAAAGTAACGTAATGAAAAATTGAAAAAAATTGGGAATGGTTGGACGACAAAAGAAAATGAAAGCGGACAAATCAAATATTTTATGAAATAGTTGAATTAGTTATATTTTTTAAAATAATTTTGATAAAATTATATTAAAAACGTTTTGAAATAATTAAAGAAATATTCAAAAATTATTAAATTTTAATTAAAATCATTACAAATTTTATTAGAGAAAGTAACGATTTGTAAAAACGAATATTAATAATAGATTTTGGAATAGATTGTAAGAACAAAATAACTGAAATGATCGATTCAATAATTATAATTTTATATTCAACATATTAGAACAAACATGTAATATATTTTTTAGAAAAATAATAAAAAAGAAAGTATACACTGAAATTATTGAGATGATGGAGCTGAGGACTGAGGAGCGAAAAACAAATACGCTGAGCGGCAAAACGAAAATTCAAAAATACAAAGCGGGGGAAAATGAAAATTCACAAATACAAGGCGGCAGAAATTGGGGAAATACTCAATAACCAAACTCAGTCTCTCATTCTCTCACTTCTCACTCAGTTGCTCACTCTCTCTCAAGGATTAATCGAAGTTTGCTTCAATTATGGTTCGATCGGGGTTTAATCGAAGCAGCCTTTGTATTATATGCTTTGATTTGTATATGTATTGTGTTTCGATTTGTATATATATTTAAGAAGATATTACGCAGTCGAA
The DNA here is from genome assembly GCA_036435485.1 of Saposhnikovia divaricata. Lineage (NCBI taxonomy): Eukaryota > Viridiplantae > Streptophyta > Magnoliopsida > Apiales > Apiaceae > Saposhnikovia > Saposhnikovia divaricata. Next base: position 99,926,823 of record CM071597.1, on the reverse strand, counting down.
ATATAGGGTGAGTATTAAGAGGTTGTTGAATGAGAATGGGTCTAGGGTTTTATATTTGGTTTTACATGATGGGTCTCCGAATGTGGGTGGTGCTTGGGCGAAAGAAGCGACTAGTTAAAATGCTATAGAGTTTCTCGCGCCGAAAGGGACTTTTATCATGAAAGTATGCTTTGATTTCTCTGTCTCGATATTTATGTATTAGAATTTGAATTTGTACGAAGTTTGTATATTTGTGATTGGTTTTATGCAGATTATGTCATTTCTTGATCAAAATTGCAGGGGACCTAGTTAATTGGAAATATAGGGGAGTGCTCAACTACTCTTTTGTTATATTTATAATTTGTGTGTATGTATGTGTATATTTATGTGTGTTAGTTTGATTGGATGACTAAAATATGTTCTTTGTGCTTATTATGTTGACCATGCCATTTTCTTTATAAAAATTACATGGGGCGTAATGAATTTGAATTTGATGGATATGCCTTTGACACTTGTTCAGATTATAGTAAAGCAAATTTAAGCTAACTTTGTTGATTAGATTATATAGAAGTAGAAACCTTCCTATGTATTTTTTATGTGGGTTATTATGTCAATTTCTTGATTAAAATTGCACGATACGGAATGAATTGGAAATATAGGGAAGTGAGGGCTCAAGTACATTTTTTATATTTGTAATTCATATGTACATATGTGTGTGTCGGTTTGATTGGATGATTTAATTATGTTCTTTGTGCTTGTTATGCTACATGTAGAATCTCTAGTGGTAGAGTATGTTAACAGACATGTAGTACTGGATCTTAATCACTTATTTCAGGGAGGTAAAGAACCTGCTAAGGTAATTTGAAATTAAGTTTTTGAGGTAAATCCCAGACCATGGTAAATAGTACTTAATCAGTGTGTGTATGTATTTACATCATTACATATACATTGTCATACATGCATACTCATGTACATGGCCACATTTGTACACCCACATGCATTCATGTCAAAGACTATAGTTTTTTTTTACTGTATTACTAGCTAGATGCCATGTGCATGCATAGTACGGAACTTACTTGGCATCTTCTGTAATTCCATTTTTATTTGAAATTAATTGGCATTTTTCCAATGTCTGGATAACACTAACATGATTTCATTATTTAATTTGCAGATGTATCGAACTGTGAAGACAACTGATAGAGCTATGCTTCTTCTGGTTAATCTCTTAAATTTGAACTTCCCTAGGCAATAGTAGCTAAAATATACAGTAGAAAATTTAGCCATTAATTTACTAAACAGAGATTTATCGGTATTTGTGAAAATCAGATTTATTTGAAAATGGGTCATCTGGTGATATTTTTTAGGATCTAATGTGTGAAAATCTCACCAGTTGGATAAGGATTATCAAGGCCTCTGGACAAACTCATGTTCAAGGTAAAATATTATACTCCATTAATTATCTACATTACAGGCTAATTGTATTTTTAATTCTATTTAGATATGTTTGTAATATGCTATTTATCGGGTACTTTATTATCTTGTTGATATTTATTTCTACAGTCTTCTACTAATCAATAAATTAGTGAAAAGTGTGCATGCCTAATATTGTTTATTTTAAACCCAAGTGGGACGGGGAGTGGGATACTAGGTTTGCTATCCTTTTTCATTCTTAGAAGCATATCAGACCAATTTTAGGGTTCAAGAATTCTTCTTTCGTTACCATGTGTGATGTCATGTGCATAATATTTTAGTAATTATTATTGCATCCGACTGGAAAAGCAATTGTAGCAGCTTCTTGGGCTGTAAACGCTCCTCTTGTTAAGGTAGTTTGCCAGCTTCAATCTGTATTTTTTTCTAGTAGAGGTAGTTTATGAATTGGATATATCTTGGAATTTATGCCACTATTATTCAAGCTTTTAAATTCCATCATGGAATCAGCATCATTGTAGTTAATTAACTAGAAGCATTCAGTTTTTATTAATCCAAAACTGCAGGATGTGACTTTTGATTATTTAAGAAACTTTTGGATGTTAGTTTTAATGTGTAAAATTGATTTCTTCTTCTCCCTTCCTGAGTTTACTGTTTATTTTTACGAAGTTACTGCTGCTGCTCTTGTGAATGGTTATGTTCTGGATGGTTCTTTTCCCTGTAATGGTTGTTTACTAGTCAGATGCATCCTTTTGTGCTTCTACAAATTTCCTAATTCTTTTATGATGTTTCAGGACAAAGCAAGGAAGGCAACTGGGATGCAAGTCGACGTAATGGAGGATGGTTATACTGATCACGATTTATTCTCTTTATCATCTAATAAGGTCAGAAACCATTTAACTGGAATTATGATAAGTGTTACTCATCTATTATATATGAGGCTAAATCTCTTTTGTATTATTATTGATACTCAGGGAAGAGAGATCTAGTCGCTGTTGAAGATACCGAAAATGAGGAAGAAATAAATAAAGTAGTGGACAGTGATGATGAAGAAATCGCGACAGGTCAAGATGATTCTCAAAGTGATACGGTGGGAGATGGTACTCCTATGACCGACGGTCCTAGCTCATAGAAATCCACATAGCAGAACCTTTTAAACTAGTGTTCTTGGTTTTTCTCTTGTGTTTATTATTTATTCTACGGCACTTTAACGTTGTAATTAGTTATGTTCTTAACTTGGTGTTGGCGGATTTGATGGGATTATGTAGTTGGGTTTGTGGTTGGAGGATGTCTTGGTAATTTTGTGATGGGATTATGTAGTTGGTTAATATGAATTGGTTTGTTGGTTTTTTTAATGGAAAATGCAATATTTAAACATTACATTTTTATTATGTTGAATTTAGGGTGTTACCTTAGGTACTATATATATGTTACAAAAGCCATTCATTGGTAACACTTAGTGTGTTGCAGTTGGCAACATAGGTATTACAATAGACTAAAACATATTGGACATTCCCACATATGGGTCCCACAAAATGAGGCCCTAAAAGTGGGACCTTCAAAAATGGGCCCCCACCGGTGGGGCCCACCTTGGTGGGGCCCACATGTGGGACCCACATAATTGATTAATAATTTTGCAAAATTATAACATCTATTGTAACATAGATTTGGTGTTGCTATAGAATGCTTAGTATGTTGCTGTATAGGTCTTTGGTAACGAATATGGCTATGTTGGCTTAAGCATGCCGACGAGTTGCCTTAGACTCCAAAGGCTACACAGAACAAAACTAACCCAGCTAAGGTGTTACCTTAGCCTTTTTTTGGGCCTTTGGCAACAGAATATATGGTCTAAGGTAACACAGTCGTGGTGTTACTGTAGGTCATCGATCGCGTAGTGTTACCAAATAACTTATTACGATCAGGTAAGCACGTAAACACATAGCATCCATAGCATGTAATCATGTAAGTCACTTAAGCATTTAATACATAATACTAACTTGACTCGTAATCGAATTATAACTTTATACTATAGACTTTACGATTTATAATTCTAACAAAAATTGGGCAGCTTCTCCTCTTATTATGGACTAACCCGTCGGAACATAACCGTCACAAACACAACCAAATCAGTCTCAATGGACTTTAAATCTATTTACGAGTCAAAATCATAATACCTACGGTACTCGAAATCACATAAACTCTTTTATACTTACCAGATACCATATATGCATTCACGCTATTCACTTATCGACTTTACACTACTTTAACAAATAATGACCACTTATAATTATAATACTTAAAACTTAGCAATTCATAATGGTACACATGATTTGCATTACATACCTCTATACCACTTACAAATACCATTTACCTTATCACTTAATTCGAAAACATAAACCAAGTGTCAACAATTTCGTAATTTTACTAATTATCGAATAAAATCAATAAATTATATTTAATAGATCACAAACTCATATAATTCATATTTTAATCGAAAATTCGAATTATTAACTTATAAATAATCTAAAAATTACACTTACATATATTAACTTACTAACACATAGTATATAATCACCATATCATCTTTAATTAACAAAGATTAAACATATATCAATTCCTAAAATTCAAATATTTCATAATTAATTAATTAAATTCGAATTAAACCCCTATCAATCTGAAATTTCATACATGCATGATAACTATCAACTAATTAACATCACTAATATTTCCAATAGCAAGAATCAAACATACAATCATTTATTTCATTCATTTTTCCTTAACAAATAATTCGAAAAATTCGAATTATATAAAATTAAATCACAAAATCAACTTGCAACTATTTTAAGCCATCAATTGACACTCAAGATGATTAAACAACAGAGGAGGTGACCAACTACCACCACCGGCGCCGGTGGGGTTTGACCAAAAACTCGAACCCATGCTCCAAACAACACAAAACTCTGATTTTATTCACTTACAACTCATTTACAAGTCTAAAATCAACAAAACCAAACCCCTAGACTCTTGAATGTCACTCCTCAAACATACACATACACACTCGAATACATGCACACATCAAATTCACAAAAAAACTCAAAACCAACTATAATCTAGGCATGGAAACAATATAATGATGATTAAATTCGAATTTAAACATGTTCTGGGCTTTAAAATGAAAGAGGAATGAAGATGAGAGGAGAGGGAGAGCTTAAAAAGAGAGAGACAAAGAGAATGAGGAGAGAAAGTGGGTAGTGCAGCTGATATAGCCCCAGGGGCAAAATTGTAATTAATTAAATGCTGAAAATTTACTCCTTTTCTAAAAACTATTTTTAATCAATCTAAAATCGGAATAAATTAGGAAACTAGTAGAAAATTAATTTTTAAAATTCTAAAATGGAATTTATGAAATTAGAAACCTCCCCATATTTTTAAAATAATTTTTGAGTTAAAAATGAATTTTATACGAATTTTTGAAATAAAGAACCTTTAAAAGAAATAAAGCTTTTTAAATCATTTTAAAATACCAAAACACACAATTAAATACTCACATTAATTTTAAAAACTAAATCATATCACAAAGATGATAATGCAAAAGGTTTCATAATTTTAAATGACTCCAATGATTTTATAAAAAAATTTTGAAGATTAAAATGCACATTAAAAATACTTTTAATGCTCTAAAAATACAAGTAAATTTCACGAACATATATGACACATACCAATCATCATATAATTATATAAACATGATTTCACACATAACTTGACTTCACAAGATATCCATATCACATAATTCACATTTATCAATTAAATAAACTCTTTTATAATTACGAAAAATTCTAGGTCGTTGTAGGTGTGTTGAACCGTAGTTCAAAATTGTTGAACAGGTATTACAAAATTTTCAACTATCCTTCCGGGGTTCACCAATACCCAACTAGGATATAAAAATAAATTATTATTATTTCAATACACTTTTCTTAATTTTACCAATGTAAAATTATTTTATATACTTGGATTCAACACAAGTATAACTACTATTCAACAGATGATGTTGAACTCAAGTTACATATCTGTTGAACATCCATTATAAAAAAATTTCAATTTTTCGTAAAAAATGTTGCATATGTGTTTTTAATTTATAAAATGTTATAAATATGTTTCCGTTTCAATTATGTGTATTTAATAAAATCTTAATTATTATTTTACAGATGATGTTGAACTCAAGTTATATATCTTTTGCACATCCATTATAAAAAAATTTAATTTTTTCTTAAAAAATGTTACTAATGTGTTTTTAATAAATTATAAAATGTTATAAATATGTTTCCGATTTCAATTATGTGTATTCAAAAAAATCTTAATTACTATTTTACAAATGATGTTGAACCGAAATTATATATGTGTTGAACAAAAAAAGTTTGTAAGTTTGTATTTTGAATTTTTTTTTACTGGTACTGAGCCCTATATATCTATACTATACTATTATATAATAGCTAAAACATTAAAAATTTGGTTGATCGGTTAGTCTGTCGGTACGTTACCTGTTGATTTTACTTATTTATCTAAAATACGTTACATTTTCTAATTTTTTATATTTTTTCCAAATAAAACCTATCCGGATAGTTTTATCTAAGTAAAATAAAATAATTACATCCTTATATGTAATAAGCGTAAAAAGAATCTTATCCATAATTTTGATGCCTTAATTTTGGTCATTGTACCGCCAAAATAATCTCAACCGTTGAATCTAATAATAATTTTAAAAATAGACGATCAAGATTATATCATATTAAAAAAAATTATAATCTAAAACGAATATAATAAAAAAAATGCGTTAGAATTGAATTTTAAAATGAAAATTCTAATCTGAGTAGGATATAATTAAAAAAGGTTGTATTATAATTGAATTTTATTAATTTTATTTATTAATATTAAAAAAAGTTTATATTTACTATTTGGGCTCTATCTCGAGATCTAGAAATCAGAATTGGATGATTTTACACAGTCACACGAAACTCTTAAAATTATCTTTAATTTACACTACAAGAATAGGGTCAATAGACATCGATTTCTGGTCGATGTCTATGTTGCTTGCCAACCGATGCCTTTGTCGGTGATGTCTATGTTAGACATCGGCCAGAAACCGATGTCTATACTTAAATACACATCGGTTATTCCTTAAATACACATCGGTTATGCTACAAATTTTTATAAAACATGTTAGATATAATTAATTTTATAAACAAATTACTTGCATTATATTCTAGAAAACATATAACAAACTAAGTGACTTTTCACATACACATCGTTTCTTTCTTTAAAAGTGATGTATAACATGCTTAATGAAATCGAAAAGTTTATCTCAATAATGTCTATTTAGATATTAGACATCATGGTTTTAGCAAATAAATTGATGTCTATTGTCATCTTAGACATCATCCTGTACTGATGTCTAATGAAGTTCTAAACATCAATTTTTGCATAAAAAAATTGATTTATATTTTTCTCTTAGATATCACTTTGTTCCAATGTCTGTTTTGGTTTTAGACATCAGATTTTATAAATAAAAAGTGATTTCTATTTGTTTCTTAGACATCAAATATTGCAGAAGATTAAAAATTAAAAACTGGACCATTCACAATATATATCCAACTATACAGATTACACCTTTCAAAAATAAATCCAACCACCAACACATCAATCCGCAAAACTAACTACATATCCATCATCATCATTCCGTAAAACTAACTAAACATCCATCAATATTCAATTGGCAAAACACCCTAAACAGAATTTTCAGATTACAAAAAATACCCAAAATAAACGAAAAATCATAACAAATCGGAGTACTAATTCAAATCGGCGGCAGGGGGCGAGGGGTGCGGCAAGGGTCGGGGATGGCAAGAGGTGGTGGGCGCGGGATGGAAGCAGGTGGTGGGGGGAGGTGTTGGTGGGTGAAGACATGTAGGTAGAGAGAGAGAAAGAGAGAGAGAGTGATGAGAGGGCAGGCGATGGGCGACGGGCGGAGGGCGGGGGCGGCGGGTAGAGGTGGGTGGTGGTGGTGGTGTGGTGTGTGGTGGTGATGGGTAAATGGATAATGGGGTTAGATAAAATATTAATTATGTGGCTACGATTTTGATCATCTCACAAGCAATATGAGTTTTCATTTAAGTAAGACCCTATATATATATATATATATATATATATATATATATATATATATATATATATATAGGCCATTACTCCGTACAGAACACCCTTATATAACAAACAATAAAGAACACCTTAAATCTAATAGATCCAATGGCCGTTGTTATTTTTATACCCTCTATCCATCCAGCAAAAAAAAATTTAAAAAAAAAATACTGTTCATGATGACGTCATGCTGACGTCATCATGAACAGTAAATTTTTTTATTTATTTTTTTATTTTTTTGCTGGATGGATAGAGGGTAAAAAAATAACAACTTTTTGTATTGGGTGCCATGACGGAACTCCTATATTAGATTAGATATGAGGTGTTCTTTATTGTTTGTTATATAAGGTGTTTGTTATGGAGTGCAACTCTATATATCTATACTATTATATAAAAGTCAAAACATTAAAAGTTTTGGTACCTGTTTTTTGGTACTTCGTGAATTTACTTATTTACCCTTTATTAAAAAGAAAAATATATTCAATATCAATACTATTAAAACACCTAACATAAATTATATCCTGTATACACTATTATATAAAAGCCGAAACATTAAAAGTTTGGTTGGTCGGTACTGCACCTGTTGATTTTACTTATTTACCCGTACTTAATTACAGATAAAATCCATTCTATTAAAAAATCAATTTCCTTTTTCAAGTTAAATATATTAACTTTTCTATTTTTCAATAACTAAATAATTTTCTTTATCAAGTAACATACAATATCTTTTATATTTTATCTAACTAAAATTTCTCATTTACTAATCAATTTTCTTTTTCAGGTTAAACATATTACCTTTTCTATTTTTCAATAACTAAATAATTTCTCTTTTCAGGTAAAATACAATATCTTTTATATTTTATCTAACTAAAATTTCTCATTTTTAAAAATACTACCAGCAATTTTGTTTAATAAAATAACATAATTATATTATAATTACAATTAACTAATCACTTACCTTTTTCAGCAAAAATACATTACCTTTTCTCTAACTAAAATCTATATTTTTTCAATTATATCACGGATGGTTACCTTGTTTAGCCAAAACACGTTATCTTTTTTTTTCTAACTAAAACCTCTATTTTTCCAATTATATCATGGGCGGCTCTATTAAATAAAAAAAATATTATAATATTATAATACTAATAATTAACCGATTACCTTTTCAGCTAAAACGTATCATGTTTTTTATATTTTTTAATTAAATTCTCTTTTTTTCTAGAAATGTCACGGGCAACAGTAATTTCTCATTTTCTAAAAACACTACTAGCAATTTTATATAGTAAAATAACATAATTAAATTATAATTACTATAAACTAATCAATTACCTTTTTCACCTAAAGCATGTCATCTTTTTTAATTTTCAGGTTACCTTTTCTATTTTCTCTAACTAAAATATTTCATTTTCCAATTATATCACGGACGTTTCTATTTAATACAATTAAGTAATAATATTATAATACTAATAATTAACCGATTATGTTTTTCAGCTAAAACGTATCATCTTTTTTATATTTTCTAACTAAAATCTCTCATTTTCTAGAAATATCACGGACTACATTAATTTCTTCTTTTCTAAAAACATTACGATGAATTTTATTTAGTAAAATAACATAATTAAATTATAAGTACTATAAACTAATCCACTATCTTTTTCAACTAAAACATATTAACTTTTTAATTTTCTCTAACTATGTCCTCTCTTTTTCCAATTATACGGGATTTTATTTAATAAAGTAAAATAATAATTTTATATTTACTAATAATTAACCAATTACCTTTTACAAAAATCTATCATCTTTTCTCTATTTTCTAACTAAAATTCCACATTTTCTAGAAATATCACGCATAACATTTATATAATTATCATCAAATCATCTCATTTAAAATTTAAGCCTCCAAAATTCATGTTTTAAAAAAATTAAATCAAATTAATGAAAAAAATTCATACTATATAATATTAAAAAAAAATTCGTGCATCGCACGGGTTTAAACTAGCTATTATATAAAAGCCGAAACATTAAAAGTTTGGTTGGTCGGTATGGTACCTATCGATTTTACTTATTTACCCTTATTTAATTATAGATAAAATCTATATCCTACTAAATAATCAATTTATATATTTTATATTTTATCTAACAAAATTTCTTCCTTACTAATCATCTATACTATTATATAAAAGCCGAAACATTAAAAGTTTGGTTGGTATGCTACCTGTTGATTTTACTAATTTACCCTTACTTAATTATAGATAAAATCTATCCTACTAAATAATCAATTTATATCTTTTATATTTTATCTAACAAAATTTCTTCCTTACTAATCAATTTCCTTTTTTATGTTAAATATATTACCTTTTCAATTTTTTAATAACTAAATAATTTCCTTTATTTATATTTTATCTAACTAAAATTTCTCTTTTACTAATCAATTTTCTTTTTCAAGTTAAACATATTATCTTTTCCACTTTTTAATAAATAAGTAATTTCCTTTCCAGGTAAAATATATAAAAGCCGAAACATTAAAAGTTTGATTAGTTAGTACAGTTGATTTCGCTTATTATCCTTGCTTAATTACAGATAAAATCCATCTTATTAACTAATCAATTTACATCTTTTATATTTTATCTAACTAAAATTTCTCCTTTATTAATCAATTTTCTTTTTCAGGTAAAATATATTACTATTTTTCAATAACTAATTAATTTCATTTCATATATACTATTATATAAAAGCCGAAATATTAAAAATTTGGTTGATCGGTATGGTACCTGTTGATTTTACTTATTTACCCTTACTTAATTATAGATAAAATCTATCCTACTAAATAATCAATTTTTATCTTTTATATTTTATCTAACGAAATTTCTGTTAGTCACAGAGGCATGCCTGAATACATCTAATAACAAGCCTAAGTATGTGTAATGCTATGCATTACCTACATGACCTCTTAACTGAGGGAACCTCTAGTTTTAGAGTTTCTATTTGTTCTATAATTGTAATAGGCATCAAATCCTAGTTGTGTAACTGTACTTATAAAGTCAAGAATAATGCTTGAAAGAAGTTCCAAGGTTCATGCCTCAAGCAAGGAGATAAAGACTGCCAAATAATCACAGTTGGGATTTGAAGAAATGAAGAATTTGCCTAAGTACCAATTCGAGAAGTACATTTGTCTATTCGAGAAGTCTAGCATTCGAGAAGTCAGAGATTCGATATCTCAGAAGACACTATTCGATATCTCTGAATACACTGTTCGATATCTCATTCGATATCTCAGAGGTTCGATATGTCTATTACTCTATTCGAGAACTCATGGAGTCAACAAGTCAAAGCATCATTCGAGTTCTCTAAGAGTCAACAAGTCAATGCTCTATTTGATATCTCAAGGACTAAAGAAGCTATTCGACATCTCAGGGATTCGATATGTCAAAATGCTCTATTCGATATCTCAAGGAGTCCCAGAGAAAAGAGCTATTCGAGAAGTGATTCGATATGTCAATATAACACTATTCGAGAACTCAGAGTTATCGATTAAGTCAATTCGAGTTCTCGAATCAATCACTTAGCCACTTCTCGAATACATTCTTGGAGACAAAATACTGAAGAATTGTACAAGTCAGAAACCTGCAATAAGCCAAGACGCTTTATTTGACTATGTACTATAAAGCACATTGGAAAGCCTACAAAGAAGCTTGGAGAGATAAGACAAAGGGACAAGGAGCTAAAGAAGTGGATCTGAACAGGCTTTGTAAAGTCAAATCTGTAGCCGTTTGGACTCTTACTCAAATGAGATAGACAGACTGGAAAGTAGTTTGTTTACCTACCTTATTTGTAGTAAGTAGGTGTATCCATGTCTATAAGGATACAGCCTCACTTCCTTAGCAGATAAGTTTTTAGAGATAAGATTTTCATATACATCACAAGAAATATCTCTCTAAGAAAAATGAAGCTGAGAATACTACCATTTGTATTCACAGATTGTAGCAAAATCTTTATCTAATAAAATATTAGATTAAAGTGATATTGTGTTGTGTTTGTCTTTGTTATCCGCACTTACATATCTCACATACTCAACACATATCTTGCTGTAAAGATTCAAGAACGTAGAAAAGTTCAAGAATCCATTCACCCCCCTATGTATTCTTTTACTGTATTCAACACTCAACAATTTCTTCCTTACTAATCAATTTCTTTTTTTATGTTAAATATATTACCTTTTCAATTTTTTAATAACTAAATAATTTCCTTTATTTATATTTTTTATATTTTATTTAACTAAAATTTCTCCTTTACTAATCAATTTCCTTTTTCAGGTTAAACATATTACCTTTTCCATTTTTTAATAAATAAGTAATTTCCTTTTCAGGTAAAATATATAAAAGCCGAAACATTAAAAGTTTGATTAGATAGTACAGTTGATTTCGCTTATTATCCTTGCTTAATTACAGATAAATCCATCTTATTAACTAATCAATTTACATCTTTTATATTTTATCTAACTAAAATTTCTCCTTCATTAATCAATTTTCTTTTTCAGGTTAAACATATTACTATTTTTCAGAAATTAAGTAATTTCATTTTCAAGTAAAATATAATATCTTTTATATTTTATCTAATTAGAAAGTATGTTATAATTACTATTAACTAATCAATTAACTTTTTCAGTCAAAACACGTTACCTTTTCTCTTTTCTCTAACTAAAATATCTCTTTTCCCAATTATATCACGGGTTACCTTTTTCAGCCAAAACACATTACCTTTTTTGTTTTCTATAACTAAAACCTCTTTTTTTCCAAATATCACGGACGATTCTATTTAATAAAAATAAAATAATAATATTATAATGCTAATAATTAACCGATTACCTTTTCAACTAAAACGTATCAACTTTTTTATTTTTTGTAATTAAATTCTTTTTTTCTAGAAAAATCATGGATAGCGTCAATTCCTCATTTTCTAAAAACACTACGAACAATTTAATTTAGTAGAATAACAATTAAATTATAATTACTATAAACTAATCAATTACCTTTTTCACCTGAAGCATGTCACCTTTTTAATTTTCACGCTACCTTTTCTATTTTCTCAAACTAAAATCTCACTTTTTCCAATTATATCACGGACAATTCGATTTAATAAAATAAAATAATAATATTATAATGCTAATAATTAATTGATTACCTTTTTAGCTAAAACGTATCATCTTTTCTATGTTTTCTAACTAAAATTCCTCTTTTTCTAGAAATATCAGGCAACATTAATTTCTCTTTTTTTAAAGACATTATGAGCAATTTTATTTAGTTAAATTATAATTATTATAGACTAATCAATTAACTTTTTCATCTAAAACATGTTAACTTTTTAATTTTCTCTAACTAAATCCTCTTTTTTCCAATTATTTCACGGGCATTATATTTAATAAAATAAAATAACAATTTTATAATTACTAATATTAACCGATTACCTTTGTCAACTAAAACCTATCACCTTTTCTATATTTTCTAACTAAAATCCCTCATTTTTTAGAAATATCATGGATAACATTTATATAATTATGATTATCATTTCATTTAAAAATTTAAGTATCCAAAATTCATGTTTAATAAAATTAATTCAAGTTAATGGAAAAAATTCATTTAATATTTTAAAAAAAATCGTGCATCACACGGATTTTAAGCTAGTATTATATAATAAGTATAGAGGGATAATAATCGAGTACTACCATAGGTCAATAATTCAATTCTTACAAACTACATAATAAAACAATGTATAATTATATCATATTATAGGTAGAATAAAAAAATATAATAAACAAGTATTTTTTTAACAAGCAACATCTTTCGTTAATCAAAAGCAGATATATGAAACAGAACCATGAAAACAAAACATCCACCAAGAGACAAAAAGGCCATCAAAAAACTACATATAAAAAACACCTAAACATTGGAATGAGCCTATCAATAACCTACTAAATATAAAATACAAATTAAAAGTCTTAAAATTATTATCACAATATTTATATTTGAGTTTAAAAATTAAAACTTATAACCACCGTAGGATTTATTAGAAAACTTATACTCAAAGGAGCAATGCGAACAAAATCGAGAAGAAAAATAGTCTGAGCAGGAAGACAATAACTAGAAAGTGTTTATATACAAATTCCAAAAAAATATGTGTTTATTCACCCCGTTCTTTTAGATGACGGATTAGTTCTGAATGTTCATTTATAGAGTCAAAACATTAAGTACAGTAATACAATAAAGACATTTATACTATCTATACTATATACTATAATAAGCAAAAAAAGGTGATTTTGTAGTTTGAATAATCCCATTTTTATTATCCCTCATTTTTTGTTATCCCATTCATTCACAACCGTTAGTCCTCGATTCAAATAGATAATAGATGTTAAATACAATATTAAAAGTTGTTATATACACAAGTCTATGGTTCAAATCCCGTTAATAACATTTTAATTTAAAATTAATATTAAAAGATGTTATATAGAAAGGTTGAAGGTTTCCTTCCCACCAACAAAATATTAATTTAGATTTAATACTAAAGTTGTTGTGTATAAAGATCTAATGTTATACAAAGGTCTAATATTCAAATTTTCCAGCAACATATTAAAATAATAATTGTAATATTATATTACATTATAAGTAAATTAAAAAAGAGTTAAAAGTAATACGTGCTTTGCACGGATATATATATATATATATATATATATATATATATATATATATATATATATATATATATATAAAGACCCTATACACATATATACACGTACTATTTTCAATTTTAAGATTCAAGTATACGTACTATTTTGGTACATATTACCAATAAATTGAATAAGATCCTAAGATATAATGTTTGTTTGAGCCAAATATGGCCTCTAATATGAAATATTGTCGGAGTTTTTTTTAACCTACAAATTTTTAAAATGAATCCGCTAAAACTAGCAGTTGCGAGTCCACTATTGGGAAAAGATTGTTTTTTTAAGGAAATTGCTTTTTCTTTTAAAAATAACTTTTTCACTTAAAACACAATCAATAAATATATATATATCTATACTATTTTATTAAAGCTGAAAAATTGAAAGTTTATCGGTTTGGTTATTCCTATTATTAAAATAAATAATAACATTATATAATTAATGGTAATTAACCGATTGCCTTTCTCACATTTATTTTTAATTGAATATATTAACTTTTATAAACACCTAAAAATATCAATCGTACCATATCTTCCAGTCATTAATATTTTTTTTAATTAAAATACGTTACCTTTTTTATTTAAAACTTATCTTACGATCATTAATACATACCCGAAGATATCACACCATATTTTTCAATAATTAAAAATATATATTAAAAATCCGTATACATTATTTATAATAAGGAAACAATTAGTATAATCTGTAAACATAAGTATATTAAATTATATTAAATTAAAATAAAAAATTATTAAATATAATGATTACATAAAAACATATTTGTAATATTAAATAAAATTTAAAATATAATTAAAGAAACCTGTGCATCGCACGGGTATTGAAAGTTTGTCGGTTCGGTTTTTGGTTTGATTATCCTAATTATTGAAATAGACAAAAAAAAATATAATTACTGATAATTAGCCGATTACCTTTTTCACATTTACTTATAGTTGAAGATATTACCTTTTATAAAAACCTAAAAACATCAATCGTACCATATCTTTCAATCATTAATATATTTTTTCTAATTAAAACACATTACCTTTTTTATTTAAAACTAATCTTTTAATCATTAATATTAAAATATTATTATTAATATAATTAATATTAATATTAATATTAAAAATATATATTAAAATAAATAATAACATAATATAATTAATGGTAATTAGTCGATTGCCTTTTTCACATTTACTTATATTTGAAGATATTAACTTTTATAACTAAAAACATCAATCATACCATATCTTCCAATCATTAATATTTTCTTTCTAATTAAAACACGTTACCTTTTTGATTTAAAACTAATCTTAAAATCATTATTATATATACCCGAAAAAATCACAACATATTTTCAAATAATTAATAAATTATATTAAAACTCCGTATTTGTTGTTTTATAATAAGGAAACATTAGTATAATCCGTAAACATGAATATATTAAATTAAAATATTTAAAATAACATAATAAAAGAAACTCGTGCATGGCATGGGCATTGAAAGTTTGTCAGTACGGTTTTTTTATCTTCCTAATTAATTAATTAATTAATTAATTAATATAGTTAATGATACTTAGCCTATTGCCTTTTTAAATTAAAAGGCGTCTACTTTTAATTGATGATATTACCTTTTATAAATATCTAAAATATCGTATTTTCTAAACAATGATCTTTCTTTTTTAATTAAAACACGTTAACTTTTAATTTAAAACATAATCTTGCAGTAATTTATATATACGTAAAAATATCATATCATATTTTCTAATTACTAACAAAATATATACAAAGAATAATGACCTTTAGATTTTTAGTAAAAAATCAGAATCATTAGATCTAATATTTAGATATATTGTATAATCAAATTAATTTACTAAAATTTCAAGATTCGAATTCCATCAACAACATATTTATTTTAGAATTTTATAATATATGTTTTGTTAGGAATTATGTTGTTCTTGATGATATTCACAAAGCATCTAAAAACATATTTGTATAAGTATCCGTTGATGTGGTAGCTTATCATCAATCGATAAGTTTGTAACATGCCTAGAAGTACCAACAGATAGTTATCAATTGTAGTATTAGTTGATAGCATCCTGAGTCATGTTGACTATCAATGGATAAATAGATTAGGTTAGCTAATTGTATATAGATTGTGCTTTGTAATTCTGTTTAAATGAAGTGATACAGCAACAGATGATGGATCTATATCAAGGGATAATACTATCAATGGTTAACATGCAACTCATCAATGGATAGTCAGCTTCAACAGGAGATCTCAATAATGTCTTGGAGCTAGGAGTTGATAGTGACTTGACATAGCTGATAGATCACATGGGTTGGTGGACTTCAAAATTTGAATGGAAGCCAGTTTCTTGGAAATGAAGAAGAAAAAGAAACATTCCTTTTCTTAGCAAACAATTTGGATGATAAAATCAAGAAATATCTGTCCAAAGACAATCAAACAAATTTGCATCACATGAAGAAAAGGAGTGGGGGCAGACCTACAAATATATTGACTTTGTAATATTCGTTTTGTTTGTAGGGTTTGTAAACAAGGTGTATATATATAACCCAGGCGTAGCATTGCAAAAATGTGTCTAGAAAGTTACCAAGTTACAAGAGAAAATACTGAGCTCATACATAGATATTGCTAGGTTTTCCTTGTAAGTACAATAGCTTTGTAACCGCAACTGTGTATCTTTACACAGACTATTTTTTCGAAATATAAGTCTCAGGTGGACCAGAAAACCCACCTAAAATTTTGTAAGTGTTGTCATTACACCAGAAAAGGCCTACGACAACATTTAGAGCCTGTGTTGCCATCAAATATGTTGGCTTTGCCATGATGTTTTTGGCTAAGACAACATTATCATTTTTATGTTGCCTCAGGTAGCAAAATTATGTTGGCATAGAATAAAAGTGTTTGCATGTTGCTGTAGGTATCAATTTGTGTTGCCATAATTTTTCAATGTACAAAATTTTACATTTTCTAATTAAAATAAAAAATTTAACCTTTTTTCACATGAAAATTAATTTATTTGGATAAAAATAATCAAGAAGTTTTTATAAAAATCACGAATATTCCAGTAGAAGTGAATATTTCTTTAAAAATGTTAAAACATTTTAAGATGAATAATTTTTTTATGTTTATTAAATATTATTAAAAAATATTTAAAATATTTTTTTAAATATATTTTAATATATCATTAAAATAAAAATATTTTTGTATATGATTAAAAATATTTTAATATTTTCTTTCTCCTAAGCCGCCGCACCTTTTTTTCTTTTGTCAAGCTATCTCCGGGGCTTCCACTGGTTTCTCCGGTGGAAAGCCCCAACCCTCTTAGCTTTTTCTCTTTTATTTTGCTTTTCTTGTCTTTCTTATTCATAGTTAAAAGCTTGAAGCTTAGTTAATGGGGTGGCTTTTCTATATGAATCGAGGTGTCCCCTACCTCCGATTTAAAGGCTTTTCAGCTCCTTTTTCTTCTTGGTAAAGCTTCAGTTTTTTCTTGCAACTCTTGTCTTTCAATTTTTCTAGCTTTCTTTTCGGATCTAAGGTGTTTGATTCAGAGGCTTTTCCGATTTTGTTCCTCTTTGTTTTTCCAGTTTCGATTTCTTATAGGGTGGCTTTCGGTTAAGCCTCGTTTTTAGTTTCTAATTTTCGTCCGTTTTCTTGCATTCTTTGTTTTATGCTTGTGGTTGTAGTTCTTTCTCAATCAATATCTAGATCTCAAAGCCGTTGAACTCCGGTTTTCGTTCTCCTTAGAGTTGTCGTACTCGTGAGGGGTCCGATTTAGTTGGCTTTTTGTGGTTTTGATCCCCAGATTTAAGGCTTGATTGTTAAGGATTGTTTGCTTGTTTTTGCTTCGGTTGTAATTTCAATTTGGTTTCCCATCTTTAATTTGTAATGACAGTTTATTGTAGTCTCTCTTTAATGAGAGTTTTGGTTTTTCTCACCAGTTGTGTGAGTATAGTTTTTGATTTAGTGGTAGAAGTTGTCAGGAGTTTGCAATTATGGTCGATAGCTCAAACGGGATTGAATCCATTAATGAAGGTGGTACTTGTAAATACTCTTTCAACAAATCGCAGGAATGTTCCTCCGGGTTCAGCGATTGTTTCTGTTTTATGTTTGTTCGACGCGATCATTCTTGTAGATGCCGTATGACTTTTATTATTGATCGAAATACTATTACTCAAAAAAAAATATTAATATATTATTTCAAATTATGTAAAAGGAATTGAATATTTAATGAAAAACTAAATTATTTTCCAAATAAATGAAAAATGAAAAAATAAATTATTTTTTCCTTCAAAATTTGGGATGAAAATTGGAGCGGCAAACATAACACCTAAACCAATTTTAGACCGCTGTTTTGGGAAAAAAATACACGCTTCAGACTAGGGGAGAGCAAACCCCGGTTCGGTTTTTGGGTAAAACTGGAACCGAAACCGAAAGTCTTCGGTTTTAAAAATTGAAAACCGCAACCGCAACCGAACCATCGGTTTCGGTTTTAAAACCCCGGTTCGGTTTTTATCGGTTCGGTTTCGGTTTTAAAACCGGATAATATATAAAGGAGACAAAATATTATAGCATACATAACTTGGTCCAAATTTACAAAAATCAAACCGAACCGGAGTTTCGCAAAAACATGGCTACTATTTGGGGAAAGTGTGCACGATCTGGATGAGCGATAGAATTTCAGTTTTGCTTCGTGCTCGATTGGATCCTCCCTTGCCTACTGCTTACTTTGGCAATTGTTTGGTTAGATCTCCCTTGGTTGTATTTAAATACATAATTAAAAATTTAAGATGAAATTTTTTATTACATATATATATATATATAGTTCCGACATCTTTCCTTTTCTCATCCGACATCGTTTAGAAGCTTCATTATAATTCAAATTCAAGATATTATATATTTATTAATTTTAAGAATACATATAAATTATATAAATTTATATAAATTATATATTTATTTATTTATTTTAATAATCAGTTCGGTTCGGTTTTAATCGGTTCGGTTTTAACCTAGAACCGGAATCGGAACCGGAAACGAAAGTCTCGGTTTTTAAAAATCAAAAACCGCAACCACCTGTTCGGTTTCGATTTCGGTTTTTTGGTTCGGTTTGGACCGATTTCGATTCGGTTTCGGTTTCGATTCGATTTTTTGGTTCAGACATACACACTCACACTCTCCATTCTTTCATTTCACTCGATCTCCTCTCTCTCGGTGGATCTCCACTCTCTCCGGTCTTCTCTCTCCGCTCACAAACAATCCATACTCACACACATTTTATCTACCGTCTCTCTCTTTCTCTTTCACTCCATACATATGCATACATATTCTCACTTTCGATTGAATACTTCTTTAAAATTCAATTATACATATAATGTATACATAACTATTTCAATTCGATTTGTAACAAAAATTAGGGCTGATTTTGATTTGTACTTTTGTTGTCGAATTCGAAATTGAGGCTTCAATCCGATTTAATTTGGGGCTTCAATCCGGATCGATTATAATTTGGGACTTCAAAATTAGGTTTTCATCTCGTTGAATTAGGGGCTTCATTTTTAAGGTACTTCAATCTTTTATATCTTCAACTGGGTCATATGTTTATTGATGTAATTTTTTTCTTTTGTTTTGAATTTTTTTAAGGACTACAAAGAAGCTGCGAGACTTCGTGATTGATTGAATTTATTTGAAGAGGAGGAACCAGTATTGCACCTAAAGAGATTGCTGAGGGAAGCCATTGAAATGAAAATTTTGAGGTACTTGTAAAGAAGATATAAACTAAAAGGAATAAGATTCTATTTTGGTTAATATTCGGGTTAATCGATTTGTTTTTGGCTGTCAGACATTTTCACCCCTACTTGTAATTTTGACATACCATTTACACCAATTTAGGTAATTTTAGATGGTACTTGAGATTTTGAATGTGAGTTCTACTTGATTCTGTAAAAGTTCTTGAATATATGAAGTATTAAAGTGGTATGCCTTATTCTGAACAGGTTTTTATGCTGCTTGCATCTTATAGTTTAGTTTCTTCTACACCTGTTGCGCAATATGTTTTGATTGCATATTTTGAATGAGGTAAATTGTTATCTTGCTAGGTTCTTATTTGTGTTAATTTACTACTTTTGGATGCAGAACGGTGGTTTTGCGAAGCTTCTCACAATCAGGTTCGATATTTGATGAATTGTTCTGTTCAGTAGCTAATCTAAACTACAATCTGGTTATCTGGTCAACGTTGTTGATTGAAATTTCTGTCCCAAGTATAATTTTACCAATTAGAATGAAAAGTATCATGATACTATCATTCTATTATAAGTCCCTATGGCTATGATTCTAATATTATATCCACAGTTTGAACAGTACATTTTTAATTTAAGATGCACAATTTACTTAGTAGAGTGCATATCAACAAATTCTGATGTCCGCAAAACCACAATTCCGCATGAAATCAGATTCTAAGATACATGGCGACATATATTTTTTAGATGCTATCGAAGTCTCTGTATGTTGACTTTCATTACTTCGGCTTTGATTTAACAAGTGATAAAATGCTTTTTAATCTTCTTTATTTCTTCCAGGATGCAGCTAGATACCGTGATGAGCTAAAAGAAATTGCGCCACACTGTCTCTTGAAATGCTCCAGTGATGCCACAACTATGGTAAAACCATCTCATTCTGTTATACGTTTTATTGTGGTATATAATTTAGATCAGTATAACTTCTGTTGGGCGGATCAGCCAGGTTCACGCCTATTGTTGTCATATATTTGCATTTTGCTCCGTTGATTGTTTCACTTTCGGTGGATCTTTTTGAACGTGAAAGCTGGCAGCTGGTTCATTTTGTTATGGACTTAAGATGTTTAGTATAGTGTTTCTATGAACATGAGCAAGAGAAGAAACAGCAGTGAGTAATAGAAGTGAAATAATGCAGGTCTGGCTTCATATCATAATTGCATGCTAACTGATTATGCAATTTAACAACATTTTCCCCTGTCATGCCATCTTTCCTCTGTTTCCCTATTTTCAAACCTCAAAGCCCATAATTTACTGCCTTGGTGAATGGCAGTAAATTATGGGCTTCATTCAGACTTGAAGCATTTTAATTTAGCTCTCTTCTTGCATAATGAACCTAAAACCACACATATTTGGACATTGTTTCTTAATGATAAACCATGAATCAGTAGAAACTGCGCTGAACATCTTTTAATGGCTTAGGTATACCACCCTAGTGCGATGGTAGAAATGACATTGCTCGCTACCAAAATATTCTCAATAAATAAAACTGCGTCCATTTTATTATTTAACATAATCCTGCTTTCGAGTGAATTTGTAACAAACCTTTGTTTACAAGTATTTGCTGAAAGATGAGATGACTTGGGCTATCAACTTCCTGATGATTATATTTTCTTCCTAGTACGCATGTTCTTTTTTAATAGAAATATTGGATCCTACACAAGTACCATAATTTAATAACTGTAAAAAATAACATGTCTCTGTACACTATAACCTTTTGCTTGAAATAATTAGCATTGCAGTTAACATTCTTGGAATATCCATGAAATACCGAATTACCCAGAAACTGGTATTTCAGTAGTAGATGTACATATACAGTCCTTGTTATCTTTAAAATTTGACTAGGTAAATAATCTGGCTAGTATGTACTTGCAAGAAGGAACCTAATTTTACTTTTCTCAGTTAATTGTTGCTATTTATACGTAGAATGCACCTGGTGGGATCCCTGTTAATAGAAGAAATATAGCAGTTGGTTTGATACTGATTGAGTAGGATTACTTTTACAGCTTAACCATGGAAGACTTAGATGCACCACATACATGACTTTTAATTTAGTTTTTCATTGGTTTACCTAATTATTAGAGTGAAAGTGGTTTCAGCGATCTTCGTTTACGGGTTAATGGGTTCCGTTTAATGGATATCCAGGAATAACATACAAGGCTATCCCTCTATCCGCATATTCCGTAGAGGAAGTGATGGCAGGTATATAAATTTCCAGAGTCCAATTCCAGCGTAATATATATTTATAATTTCAGGACTATTTTGCAGATATTTTTATGAGATACAGGTATTCTGTTTCACATTTAATAATATATTACCTTTCAATATGTTTTCTGTTTCCATCTTTGTCTCAGGGAGCCTGAATCTTACTATGAAGATCTTGATACTGAAAGCCTGGTTATTGTAAGAACGTATGTTTGGAATAAATTATTTGTTTTTGGCTACAATTATAGGATAGGAAGTTCCTATATGGATTAAATGTGTCTGATTTCTTGCTTTCTTAATGATGCGATATTACTAAAAAAGTCATGTATTTCCCTCAAAGTTTGTAATTTCGTCACTGACATGACATAGGAGTTTACATTCCTTCCCTTGCAGACAATGGAAGGGCTAGTTGCACCTCTATCTATGGAATCTACGCATACAGGACAAAAGTTTAAAGAACCAGCGATATTTAGAGGAGGATGTAGACTTGAAGTTTACTCCTTCAACATTCCAGTGGCATAATGTCGCATGAATCTTCATTGGCTGCTCTCAACTCGTTATATCAGGTAAGACATAAAACCCAGATTGAAATATAGGTATAATTGACAGAGCCTGGAGGGTTTGATCAAGTACATATCGTAGGTAGCTGCAGTACTTCAATCCAAAATGTTATCTTTTTCCATTTACAGATTTCTACTGATTCAAGCAATTCTTCATAGAGTTAAACACTACATATTAGAAACATAGAGGATTCTGCTACTGTCGTACGTGCTCACAATTTGACTTTATTACTTCCACTCTTTCCAACTAATAATAATAATATTTAAATTCTTGCCATGTAAAAAATTCCGTGATTCTTGAGTTCATTTTTATTGAATAATATTTTTTGCTATGTTGCAGGTCTATCATGACAAAAAATGAGATGCAAGGATAGATATAAGAGGCTGGGAGTTGATGACAAAAAATGAGTTTGGATTATTGTAATGTAGATGGTTGAATAGATTACGATGCTTGGGAGTTTTAATTACTTTCATACTTGTAAAGATTATTATGTAGTAGGATGTTATGTTTGGTAGTAATGAAAATACAGGTTATGTTGATTGGGTTATTTAGGGAAAGCATATTTTCGTATTCATTATTTTTTGTTGGAAATAAAAAAGTGTTGCCATTGATGCTATAAAGTGTTGGCAAAAGGGAAAATTACTGTTAAGAAATGTTGCTAGGGAAAGCATATTTTCGTATTCATTATTTTTTGTTGGAAATAAAAAAGTGTTGCCATTGATGCTATAAAGTGTTGGCAAAAGGAAAAATTACTGTTAAGAAATGTTGCTAGAAAATGTTGTAGGCAAAATTTGTGTTGGCATAAAAGTGGGCCCCATAGTGGGTCTCAAAATGGGTCCCACAAGTGGGTCTCAAAATGGGTCCCACAAGTGGGTCTTACAATTGGGCCCCACCTGTGGCCCCCCAACTGGGCCCCACAGTGGGTCCAAAATAGTGGACCTACTTGCGTGTCCCACTTTTTTTTGCAAAATGTTAACCCAAAAGCAACATAATATCATGTTGCTAAAAACTGATAATATTGTTGTCATAGCTAGTCTATGCCAACAGAAAAACTGATGTTGCCATAGAGAATTAGAATGTTTCCTTTGACCCCAAAGACAACGACAAAAATAGCAACACCGGCAAAATGTTGCCTTTGGGGTTTTTTTGGGTCTAAGGCAAAATATTTCAGGCCTACGGCAATATTTTTTCTATGTTGCCGTAGGCCTTTTATGGTGTAGTGTGTGTTTTTGTCTTACATTCCATACACTTGTTTATTTCTTAGTTCTGTTTTGTCAAACTGTTCAACCTCAAGAATTCGAAAAAGAATTTAGTCAAGATTGTATTCAATCTTGTGGTGTTGTTTAGGATTTATCAATTGGTATCAGATCAAGCTTCTAACAAACAAGAAGTTTATAGATCAAACACCATGGGAAAGAAGGATACATGCGTGAAGATTCCAATCCTTGACAAAGACAATTACTTTCACTGGAAAGTAAAGATGCATCTTCATCTTTCAGCCATCGATGAAGGTTATGTAGACTGCATAGAGAAAGGAACACATGTTCCTATGAAAGCCAACTCTAGAGTTGGAGCAGATGCAGGCAGTGCAGCGGCAGGAAGGTCACTTCCAAAGACTCAGGCTGAACTCACAGAAGAAGACTTGGGAGAAATGCACAAAGACAAGAAAACCATGAATATCCTATTTAATTGTATAGACCAAGACATGTTTGATTATGTCATCAACTGCACCACTGCTAAGCAAGTGTGGGACACTATACAAACAATCTGTGAAGGAACTGAGCAAGTCAGAGAAAACAAGATGCAACTTCTAATACAACAGTATAAGCACTTTCACTTTGTTTCTGGTAAAAATCTCACTGATATCTTTAGTAGATTTCAGAAATTGTTAAATGGTTTAAAGTTGTATAGAAGAGTTCACTCTGTCAAAGACTCCAATCTCAAAATTCTGAGATCTTTTCCTAAAGAATGGAAATATGTAACAGTCTCATTGAGAAACTCTCAAGAATATAAAGATTTTACCCTTGAGAGACTGTACAGTATTTTGAAGACTTATGAGCTTGAACTGCAATAAGATGAGGAGATCGAGAAAAGTCAGAAAAAGGGTGGAGCTGTAGCTTTGGTGGCTAGTATGCCCAGTGGCCTAGATGCTGAGAAGATGGAGGATGTTAAGAACAAACCAAGTACTAGTTCTGGTACTTGTGAAGGTGTAGCAAAGCTGAGCAGGGCAAGAGAAAAATGGTTGAGGAACCAGAAGCATCTAGTGGTGATGAATCTGAAGACTTGGATGAGTACTTAGCCTTCTTGTCAAAGAGGTTCTCTAAGCTCAGATTCAAGAAGAATTCTTCAGGAGCAAAGCAATTCATGAAGAGCTACCAACCTAACAAAGATATGGTTGAAAGATCTAAGATCAAATGTTTTAGCTATGGAATTGCTGGTCACTTTGCAAATGAATGCAGAAAATCTAAGGAGAAGAGATAGTTTGAATCTGTAGACTACAAGAAGAAATATTTTGAGCTTCTCAAGCTAAAGGAAAAGGCATTCATGTCAAGGGACAATGACTGGGCTGCTGGAGGAGACACAGATGAAGAAGAGGAGTTTGTCAACCTAGTTCTTATGGCCAATGAGAATGAAGAAGAAGCCAGTTCAGTGATAAGTTCATATTTTTTGCATATTTTTATTACCTATTTATTGTTTGAACTCGTATTTTAATAATTTATTTTGTTGCATTTCAGGAAATTCGTGAATAAATAAAGAAATGGCAAAATAAAGAAATAAAGTGCAAGTAAGGGAAAAAGAGGAAGAAAAAGGACTTAAATGAAAAAAGGAAAAAGAATTAGGAGCTTGGAGGAAAAGGAATCTTTCAAGACACATGGAAGCTGGAGATCATCCCAACACACTAAATAAGTGTATGACCAAGATCCACTCAACAAAGCTTAAGGAGGAAGGAAGAAATTGGATGGCTAGGATTTCTCCACCACATTAGAAGGTGTATGGTGGAGATTCACCCAACACACCCCTAAACCCTAATTCTTATCCTATAAATACCCCCTTACCCCCTTTGTATTGAAGAACCTAGATTTTAGTGTAGTTTTAGGGTAGTATAAATTTCTTTCCTTTCTTGTTTTGTAGTTCTAAATTTTGTAAACACTCCTTTTAAATTTAATTCAATTTCAAGTTTCTTTTATTTTCTCGTCTTGCTCTCTCGTTTATGTTGTCTCGTTTTCGTTATTTTCGTAAATCCGATTAGTGGACAAAGTAGCGAAATGCTAACCACTTGGGGTTGAAAGTAACGATTTTTATTTTCTTGTTTTTTTAGTTGTTAATTGTAGTTGTGCCCCTTTAAACCTCCATTTTATTGTGGGCATTTTATTTTAAATCATCGTTTATTGTAACTTTAATTTCATAGTTAAATTTCTTTATCTTCGTTTTTAGCTTTAAAAAAAAACACAAAAGCATTAATTTTCAATTTTTATTTACCTGTTTGTAATTGCTAATTCGAAGCCTTAAATCTTTTGCTCTGTTTTTTTCAATTCATAACATTGCCTCCCCTGTTTTTCATTTTATTCGAAACAAACCCAGCTTACAAAGTACCTCATATCTTCTTCTTCTTCTTCGAATAGTAGAAACTCTCCCCTATTTTTCTTTTTCTTTTTCCTTTCTTTTTCAGTACAAACACAGAACCCTCCTTCCCCTCGTCTTTTTGCTTTCTACAAACACATACCTTCCCCTTCATCTTTCTTTTCGATTAAACCCATTTCCCCAATTTCGTTGTTTTTGAATTGCATTTTTTTTGTTGTTGAGCTGTTTTGCAAAATTCTGAGTTGTCATTGTCTGTTTGTTAATTGCTGTTTGTTGTTTGTTCGTGTCTACGTTTTGAGTCTTTTTGCTAAATTACTAATTTTTCATGTTGTTTGAGTAGTTATTGTTAGTGTTACCGAGTCGCTGTTTGTGTTGGTTTGTTGGTTTCGAAGTATTACTGATTGCATTTTTATAGGTTGAGTCGTATTGTTCTGTAATTGTTTGTCGTATCGATTCATTCTCTGTCTTTGTTGAGTTGCAGAAGTCTAAGTTTTGCGATCGTTAATTTCAGTTTGAAGTTTTTTTTCTTTTTCTTCTTGTTTGTGTCAAATTGTTCTTGTTAGTTAATTACAGTGGTTTACTTCAGTTTGCTGTTTGAGTTTTTGTGGTTTATGTTTGCTATTCGTTTTTGTTTGCGCGAGTTTTGAGTAGTGTTGGTTGATTTCTGCGAGTTTACTCAACTGTGGTTCTATTTCTTTCGTTTTGAAACTATTTTATGGCCGAGTTTTCTGTTTGTTTTGCTGTTTGTGTACTGCAATTGTTGAGTCTCATTCGTGTATTGTGCTGAGTTCTGAGTCGTAATTCCGAGTTCAGTCGAATGGCTGATGGTTCTTTGCTGCGTTTTGTTGATTTTCGTTTGCTGAATCGCTGAGTTACTGTTAGTTTGTGTCGAGTTTGATGCTTAGGCTGAGTTTTTAATTTTGCTGTTCTTTGAGTACTTGCTGAGTCGTTTTGTCCGAGCTGTAGAGTCTTTTTGTTTGTTTTTGCCGAGTTGGATGCAGCTGAGTTAAAGTTTTAGTCCATTTCAATTTTCTGGGTAATGTTATGTTCACGTTTGTGCTGGTTTAGTTGGTCTTTTTTCCTAAGTTCTTTTATTTTCCATTGCGATCTGAGTCTGTCAGCTGAGTCTAGTTCTTTGAGCCTGCGAGTTGTGATGTACCGAGTTCTAATTTCTGAGTTGACAGGGTGACTGTTTTACTGGTTTAATTTGGTTCGTTTAATTTGTATCGTTGTTTTTTGAAAGGCATATGACTCAGCCTATTTGTATTTCGAGGATACAACTCAACTTAAATTAGATTGTAATAAGTGATTAATGATAACTGTCACAGGAATCTCAGATAGTGATATCTGTCAGAAGAAAGAAGAATGTCAATCTATAGTTTTGATGTTTTACACCGAAAGAAGATTCGGACAACTGATCAAGCCTTGGTGTAGCATTAATGCAATTGGATTTTATTTGCAGTGACAAGAGATTCTATGGAGACAGCATCAGTACAAGAGGAATTAAAGTGTGTTGAGAAAGTACATGGATCACAATTGAGAGTCAAAGTGAAGAATAGAAATTGGAGTTAGTCGTTCATGAACCAGACAGTACATCGAACGTCAACAATTATCCAGTGGAAATTATTCACTACTAACAGTGGTTCATTGAGGTAAATTAAGTATTTATTGATTTTAATTAGTTCACCTTTAATTGATATAAATCCTTATAGTTTATTTAATTAATGAATTAATTCAAAAAGAATTAATTTATTTATTAAATTACTTATTGTGTCAATTAAGTCTGAATTAATTTATTAATCATTAAATAATTAATAAGGTTTCTATGACATAAAAGAATAAATGTGAAAAGCTGAGATTATGTCATATTGGAATAGAGCTGATCAGATTATGTCATGTTGACAGAAAACGTGAGGTTTATGTCATTCTGAGCTGAAGATCAGATTATGTCATACCGAATTCTGGGAGTATGTCATAACACATATTTTGTCATACCGAGCTACACAAGTTATGTCATGACAAGGTTTTTGTCATACCGAAATATACAGGTTATGTCATGGAACAAATTATGTCATGGTGGCAGCAAATATCTAACATTGCTATAAAATAGACAGAAACCAGCAGAAGCAAATACAACACACAGACATACACGGGCAGGAAAACAAGAAGGAAAGAAAAGCCAACATATTATATCTCTCTCTCATCTTTCAAGCTCAATTAAATTGCCATAAATTCTTGAGTTCCTTGTAACAAAAATTGTATCCATTGGAACTTGATTATTTGTGACTTGTGTATTACTAGCGAATTAAGTTTCCTAGTTCTTGACTTGATATCTTGATTTTTATTAACTAAATTAGAAAAGTTCATGTTGATTTTTATTAACTAAATTAGAAAAGTTCATGTCGAATTTTCTAATTAGTTATTAATTTCTTGATAATCACTTGTACTGATTTTGTAACACCCATCAAGTTAATATATTGTTATATTCAACTTGAAATTTGTGTTATATTATTCCGCACAAAATATTCGTTTAAGTGAAAATTGTTTAACGAATAAATTTGGAGAAAATGATATAGATTGTATTCAACCCCCCCTTCTACAATCTTATTGGACCTAACAATTGGTATCAGAGCCTATTGATTGATACACAAATCAAGATCCTAATTTTACTCAATCAAAAATCAAGCTCGAATTTTTAACTCTCTTAAAAATTCATCATGTCAGCCAAAGGCAATGTTAAAATTCCAATCTTTAATAAAGATAACTATGACATGTGGAAAAACAAAATAGAGTTATTTCTTGATGTAGCAAATCCAAGATTCTTGTGGGTTTTGAAAAATGGACCAGTAATTCCTATCCAACATGATGCTGAAACGGTTACAAATGGAGTTGTGACAATACCTGCAAAATCCTATCCAAAGGACCCTAAGAACTTTACTGCTGAAGAAAAAGAGGAAGCTGGATTGGATAAAAATTTGAGACTCATTCTATTAGATTCCCTAGATGCTGTAATGTATAGCCATGTAAGGAATTGTAAAACTGCTAAGCACATCTGGGAAACTATTGAGATCATTAATGAAGGGACTGATGAAGTCAAGGAAAATAGACTTCAAATTTTGACCTCTGAATATGAACACTTTAGAGCTGGCCCTAATGAAGGCATTCAGGAAGTGTTCGAAAGGTATAACAAAATAATCAACAACTTGCAAGTTCATGGCAAGCAATATACCCAGAAGGAGATCAACATGAAGTTTTTACTGACTATGCCTACTCACTTAGAGCATAGAATCACCGCCATCAGAGAATCTAGAGATTTAACTAAGATTGCTCTTGAAAGGCTGTTTGGTGTTCTGAAAACATATGAATTAGAACAAGTACAACAAAAGGAATTCTATGGCAAAGGCAGAATGGCAAATTCTTCTACAGCTCTAGTAGTTGAGGTTCCTAAGGAAGTGGAAGCTAAAGTTGTTCAACCTAACAGCTTCAACAAGGAACAAACTGAAGTGGAACATGGCCAAACACCAGCTACTCAGGATGGTGGAGAATTTTATTCACTTGAAGAGCTGGATCAATTGGAAGATGAATCTATGGCGATGATGGTGAGACAATTTAGTAACTTCAGATTCAGAAGAAATCCAAAGTTCAGGTTTAAGTCAAATAACAGATTTCAGAGAGGAGGTTCTTCATCCTCTAGTAACAGGGGAGGTTACAAAACTGGAACTGTTGAGAGAAGCAAGATCCGTTGTTTCAATTGTAATGAGTTGGGACACTTTGATACTGAGTGTCAGAAACCCAAGCAAGCATAGAAGAAAGATTATGCTTCTGAAAAGAAGAAGAGTGGAAGAGCTTATGTAGCTACTGGTAAAAGCTGGGATGACACAGATAGCGAAGATGAAGAATATGGAAACTTTGCGCTGGTGGCAAATGCTGAATCATCAACTTATTACACCACACCGGTAACTTTTACTGATGATGAGTTAATTCATAGTTTACGTAATTGCTTGACTAATGCATTAAAAGGATACGATAGAATAAGTCTTGTAAACACTAAACTTGAAAATGAAGTGTTAGACTAAAAAAAGGTGCAGATTAATCAAGATAAGAATATAGAAGAAATAGCTAGACTTAACTGCAGAGATAAGTCGCTAGGAGAATACATGGTAAAACAAGTTGATAGGATTGCTGAACAAGACTTCAGGATTAAAGAACTTGAAACACAGATTAGAGCTTGTTATAATACTGTTAAAGTTTCTAAAGAGTTCTTCAACAAACAAGCAGTAGAACGAACTGTAGGAATAGGGTTTTATTACAATCAAGCTGTTGGTTCTTTGAGCAATCATTCTCCTAATCCTATTTCAGCTAAAGAAAGAGGTATACCACACATTCTCAAGAATGTTGAAAAACCAATGTTTAAAAAATCTGTTGCTGAACCACCCAATATGCTTTCTATTGTCATTCAGGAAGAAATGAAAAATGAGGACAGTGCTAATGGCATAGTCCTTGATAATGACAAATCTGCTAAGGAACAAGTTAAGGTTGTTGAGTTAACTAGTTCTTCTCAAATTGGGTTAAGTGACAACAAGTTGAAAAAGAACAATAACAAGTCTGACATGCATGCTATGCCTATTATTGATTCTTCTCATAAAGCATGTGGTGTTGTCAATTGTATGTCTTGTGCTTTTAATATCATGTCTGCTTACTTTTCTGGTAATCATGCATGTGCTGATAAGACTGCCCCTAGACAACATATGAACAGAAACAAAAATGTCAGATCAATGACTGCTAGTCATCCTTATGTTAGGAGAGAAACATTTGTACCTAAGCCTAAACAAAGTTCTACTAAGGTTGTTTACAAGGTCAAATGTCCAGTCAATGAAACAAGTGTTATTGCTGCTAAAGAAACGTGGATACCTAGAATAAAACAGAAGTTTGTCAAATCTGTTTATAAAGTGAAATGTTTGTTGAAAAATGGTAAAGCTGTTGTTAAAGTAAAGAATGTTGTTTTGCCTGACAAAGGCCAATTCTTTAAGTATTCTGGACCCAATCAAATTTGGGTTCCGAAGAAGGTTTAATCCGTTTGTCATTGCAGGGTGTTGAGCAGGTTGAACGAGTGACCTGGATCTTGGACAGTGGATGTTCGAGGCATATGACTGGTGACAGAACCCTGCTG
This sequence comes from Saposhnikovia divaricata, assembly GCA_036435485.1. NCBI lineage: Eukaryota > Viridiplantae > Streptophyta > Magnoliopsida > Apiales > Apiaceae > Saposhnikovia > Saposhnikovia divaricata. The sequence goes on along the minus strand of CM071597.1, from coordinate 99,895,178 downwards.
ACAAATGTGGTGGAGAAGGCCGGCCCAGTAGTTACCTTTGGAGATAACAGCAAAGGTAGAACTGATGGATATGGCGGACTTGAAGCTGGAAATGTTATCATTGATGAAGTCTCTTTTGTGAAAGGACTTGAGCACAATCTGCTCAGTGTCAGTCAATTCTGTGACAAAGGTTATGAAGTTCATTTCAACAAGAAGAATTGTCTAATTTCACACAAGAGACATGAAAAGCCATAACTGACAGGAGTTAGAAAAGGTAATCTGTACGTAGCCAATATGAACTCAGGAAGCACTGAAGAAATCACCTGCTTCTACACTAAAGCATCTAATGATGAGAGTTGGCTATGGCACAAGAAACTTTCTCATCTTAATTTTAAGACAATGAATTCTCTGGTTAAAAGAGAGTTGGTGAGAGGTTTGCCTTCAATGGAATTCACTCAAGAAGGACTTTGTGATGCATGTCAAAAAGGCAAGCTAAAAAGGGCAAGTCACAGGAGCACTGACACATCTTCAATAACTGAACCATTACAATTACTTCATATGGATTTGTTTGGTCCAGTTAATGTGATGTCTATGTCAAGAAAGAGATATGCTCTAGTGATTGTTGATGATTTTTCAAAATACACATGGGTCCTGTTTTTGAATTCTAAAGATGAGACTCCACAACTGGTGATTGATCACATCAAATTAATTGAGCGAGATTCTACGTATCCAGTGAGAGCTATAAGATCAGACAATGGAACTGAATTCAAGAATGCAGTTCTAAATGACTTTTGCACTGAGAAGGGTATAACCAGACAATACTCAGCTCCAAGAACTCCTCAGCAAAATGGGGTAGTGGAAAGAAAGAATAGAACCTTGATTGAAGCTGCACGTACTATGTTAAGTGAATCAAGGCTTCCATTGTACTTTTGGGCTGAAGCTATCAATACTGCGTGCTATACCCAGAATCGAACTCTAATCAATAAAGATCAAATGAAGACACCCTATGAAATTATGGCTGATAAGAAACCATCACTCAAATACTTTCATGTATTTGGAGCAAAGTGCTTTGTGCTTAAAGAAGGTGATGATCAAGGTGGCAAATTCGATACCAAAGCATTTGAGGCAATTTTTATTGGTTACTCAATGAGGTCATACTGGGTGTATGTGATTGATGAACAAAAGATGATGGAAAGTGTCAATGTAACATTTGATGACACTAAACTCCCTAGTATCCAAGCTGAGAATCCATCTGAGAAGCTATCTTTCGATGACATGACAGATACAGATTCAGATGATGACAATGCACCTGAGATTTTTGCTGATGCTAATGACAACGATGATGATCAGGGTAATGGTGACGAAAGCAATGATAATAGTCAAAATTCCCCTGACTCTTCTAAACAATCATCATCTAGTCAACCTGGCAACAACTCAGGGGGAGACAGTGAAGGGTCAACTGGACACACACAACATCACAATGAAGAACAAGGCGAATCATCAAGATCTAATCTTCCCAGACAGACTGTTTGGAATAGAGCTCATCCTTTTGAGCTAATTATTGGTGATCCAGTTGTTGGTGTAAAGACTAGAAGAGCTTTTCAGAATCAATGCAATTATTCAGGGTTTCTGTATGAAATGGAACCTAAGAAAACTGAAGAAGCTCTTTCTGATCCTGATTGGGTGATTGCTATGCAAGATGAACTCAATCAATTTAAACAACAAGAAGTTTGGAAGCTGGTACCCAGACCTACAGACAGACCAGTAGTTGGCACAAGGTGGGTATTCAGAAACAAACTTGATGAAGATGGCACAGTGACGAGAAATAAAGCAAGACTGGTAGCAAAGGGTTACTCCCAATCTGAAGGCATTGATTATGATGAGACCTATGCTCCAGTGGCTAGACTTGAGGCCATAAGAATATTCTTGGCGTTCGCAGCATTTTCAAACTTTAAAGTTTATCAAATGGATGTCAAGAGTGCTTTCTTGAATGGCAAGCTAGATGAAGAGGTTTATGTAGAACAACCCCCTGGCTTTGAAGATCCAGATTTAATTGATTATGTCTACTTCCTTTTCAAGGCTGTCTATGGTCTTAAGCAAGCACCAAGGAAATGGTGTGACACTCTCTCTGAATTTTTACTTGAAAATGATTTTGTTAGAGGTGTCATAGACAAAACTCTCTTCACAAAGAAACATAAGAATGATACAATTATAGTCCAAGTCTATATGGATGATATAATATTCGGGTCTACTAATGATCTTTTGTGCAAGAAATTTGCAAAGTTAATGCAGGGTAAATTTGAAATGAGCATGATGGGTGAGCTGAAGTTCTTTCTTGGATTGCAAATAAATCAAAGGACAGATGGAATATTTATCTGTCAATCCAAGTATGTCAAAGAGCTTCTCAAGAAGTATCAAATGGAGGACTCATCTTCAGCAAGAACACCATCATCTACTGCTGTCAAATTTGGAGCATGTGAAAATTCTGCCAAGGTAGATATCACAAGCTACAGAGGTATGATAGGATCATTACTTTACCTTACTGCGAGTAGACCTGATATTATGCATGCTACGTGTTTATGTGCAAGGTTCCAATCGGATCCTAGAGATGTTCATCTCATTGCTGTTAAATGAATTCTGAGATATCTTAAGGGTACGCCTAACTTAGGCATCTGGTACCCTAAAGATTCTGGTTTTAATCTTGTTGGATATACAGATTCAGACTATGCAGGAAGTGTTGTGGATAGAAAAAGCACATCTGGGAGTTGTCAATTCCTAGGTGGTAGACTAGTTTCCTGGTACAGCAAGAAACAACAAACAGTTTCTAACTCAACAGCTGAAGCTGAATATATAGCTGCTGGAAGCTGTTGTGCACAGATTTTGTGGATCAGGAATCAGTTGAGAGACTATGGGTTTGTACTTGATAAAATTCCTATTTTATGTGACAATACAAGTGCCATAGCAATCTCTAACAATCCTGTGCAGCACACAAGGACAAAGCATATTGACATCAGGTATCATTTTATTCGAGAGCATGTCATGAATGGTACCGTGGAGTTATTTTTTGTACCTACGGAGGAACAAACAGCAGATATTTTTACTAAGTCTCTTGACGAATCCACATTTACCAGAATTGTTGGTGAATTGGGTATGTTAAATAGTCTTAGTAATTAAACTGGTTAATATCTGAGGTTTGATCTTTAATAATTTACAAGTGATTGATGTGTTAATATTTGTTATTTGAATCACTTGTATAATTATTTTATCAACTTATAATCTTGCTTGTTTCTTCTTAAATCATTATTATTATCTTCTCTATATTTTTTGTAATTACTTCATGTGTTTTTAAATTAATTCATTTTCTTTAAAAATATTTTTCTCGAATTTTACAAGCTGTAATTTATGAGAAATCTATTTTTCTTGAAAATGTTATTATCTTAAATTCAGTTTAATTATTTTTTTTTTGTTGTTTAAATAAATCATAGTTTCTTTTTGAATAATTTTCTATATGGAAATTATTTTATTAGAAAATTTATAGATTTATTAATTCATCAGAAATAATTATGTAAATATTTAGTATGTTATTTTATTTTATTTGATTTGTAGTGTTTGTCCTTTTGTTATTATTGTTTGATTTCGTAAAAAGGCTAATCTATGTTTATTTCTGTGTTGTAAATAATTAATTGTTGTAAATTATTATTTTATTAATATTTCTAATTTTCTGTAAATTATTATTATTATTTTTTTTGTAATAGTTTGTTTGTATATTAATTTCTGTTTATTTTAAGTCATAATAGAATTATGTCATAATATAGTCTTAGTCAGAATTTTGTCATAATCGAGTTTTATGTCATATTCGACTGTAGTATAAATTTTGTCATATTTGGTATAGTGTACAGTATGTCATAATCATATGGTAGTGTAAATTATGTCATATTCGGGCATTTAGTTAGAATTATGTCATATTCACATTAGTATTAGATTTATGTCATATTCGGGTAGTGGTAAGAATTATGTCATATTCAGGGCTTAGTATATATAACAGTAGAGTGTATGTGTTTTGTCATATCCCTTGTTTTGTCATAAACCTCTCGTGTTAAGTCATAGAGGCTATCCATCGATACACATATATACATACATAGATAAGTCGAAACTCTGCTCGATTTTCTTCTCGATTAAACACTGATTTGCTCTAACTGAGTTCATTACATCGATTAATCTCTCTTAAACATCCAATTGACGGTTAAATCGAGAGTTTTAGTCGAGTTTTTGCAGTTCTTGGTTTCGAAAACTCGAATTTTCGATCTGAATTTTGAGACTTTTGATTTTGATTCTGTGAAATCTAAAAATATCTGAGTACTCGTCGTTGATTCTAGATCATCGTGTGATTTTTCCAGAATTTTTGAAGAACTTTGAAAAATTTCGAATTTTTAATTAATTATTAATTCGAAATAATTCAGTTTAATTGTTTATTTTGTTAAAATCTGGATTTTTAAAAAGGGCAAAAATTGTTTAAAAAAAATGGCTAATTATATTGATGAAAATTTTGAGCTAATAAATCATAATTTGGTCGGATATTTTGATCCCGAAAGGTGTTCCATCGAACGGTTTCGACCTTGGATTAATTTCTTGAATAATCATTCACTGGTTAGCACTGCATTAAGACTGGATGCTCCTTTGAAGATTGAACCCTTACGAATAATGTGTACAACTGCTGTTGCTTCAAGGGATAATCGATCTTTTGTTTTCACCGTTGGACCAAATCAGTACACAGTGAATGAATCTGTTATTAACACTGTTCTGGGCTTTCCCAATGAAAATTTTCAAGATCTTCCGTCCAATCAAGAGTTGATTAATTTTTTCACTGGAATTAATTATCAACATGAAATAGATCTCTCTACTCTGAATAAAAAGTATCTTGTTCAAGAATGGGATTATCTATTTGACACGCTGGCAAAGGTGTTTGCAAATACTACAAGAAGAAACTTCAATGTAATAACTTCTTTTTTGCAACATATTGGATTTGCAATTGCTCATAATCGAAGCATCAATATTGGCAGACTTCTTTGTGTTCCTATGGTTAGAAGAATTATCAATGCTAAAAAGAACATTGATAAGGGTGAAAAAGTCTTATTCTATTACCCTAGATTCTTTACATTGATTTTTAACCACTTGGTTCCTATTGAACTTCATGCTCCATTCCTGAATTGTCAATCTAAGGTGTCTGGTAAACCTTCAACCAAACTATTCACAGGATACGGTGCTGAAGTAAAGTTTCCAAATGTGCAAGTGGTTGTTACTCAATACATGTCCACCTACATTCAACTTCCTATCATTCAGAATGTACTTGCTCCAGTTCCTGATCAACCTGAAGCAGCAATTGAACAAGTACCTGAACAAGAACCAGTTATTCAAGAGCAAGCTGAACCAGAACTTCAACCTCCATCTGCTGACCAGGTATTGCCTCCTAACTCTGAAACTACTTCTGTATCTCAATCTACTTCTGAAACCCAAGTGGTTGTTAGGACTGACCAAGGGATTGTAGCACCACAATCTCTATCCCAGGTCAAAGAGCCAAACACTGAGTCAAAAACAGCTAAATTCTACCAATACAAAAGGAAATTGCAGCCTAAAAGAAGTGCAAGAAGTAGTGATGAAGTGAGTGAACCCACAGCTCTGCCTATACTAAAGAAGAGTAGAAATGAACCTGAGGCAACTGTAAGCTCATCCATATCCTCCCAACAGGATATGGACTTTGATATGGCGAATGAACAGTTACTGGAACCATTCTCTCAACAGGATGAGTCCATTGAATTTCGCCAGTCGGCCATGGCATCCTGTAAAGTGTCAAGCACAATCCCACTGTTATTACTAACAATGGGAGAACATGTAGAAATGAATGAAGATAGGGACACTCAGCGAGGAGAGCACATAGGAACTGAAACAGTGCCTACCATTGTCACGGTAGAGGAGCCTTCACAGGCTAATGAGGAAAATCTTGATTTTGAGCCACTGATAATAGAATCATCATCTCCCCTCCCAGGAGGAACATTCCTGGCTCCCTCAAGGGATTTTCCACTCGCAGTTTCAACTGGAGAAGGTGGAAGGCAACTCAGTCTTTCTGTCACTGAAGCAATTCAGACCTCAATTCCAACTGACATGACAGAAATGACTGTGGTTAGGGATTTGCGAACTCCCATTGCACCACCACTGACCTTCCAAGAGAAGGCTAGGGAGATTTTACCTGCAGGTACAATGGAAGCAGCTTTGGAACATGAGAGGAGTGATGTGAGGATCACCTCTAAACTGAGTGAAACACGTGCACGTGAGATTAGTGATACTCAGAGAGCTAGTGAGGTGAGCGCACACAATGACACATACACTCTTTCTCTCATGGCAGAATTGAATCAAATGAAAGAAAGTCTTGCTCAAGCTGAAGAAGACAATAAAAACTTAAGGTTTGACATGGATAACATGAGAACTATCTTCAACAACAAGATCAATGCACTTAAACTCTCGCAGCAACAAGCGATCGAAGATTCTGGAGATGTCACAGTGGCACAAGATCTCATTATCACTTCTATATCAAGTCAAATGGAAGATCTGCAGAAAGAAGTAAATGAGAATCATTTATCCACTGGCCATCGACTAAGTCAAATTGAAAGGCAAACTGCTTATCAAGCTAAAGGGTTAAGACACTTGTATAACATCATCAGCAGAACTCACTCTACTACACCAGAAGAGGTGAGATTCTTTGAAGGTGATGGTGAAGATGACCCAAGCCACAGAACTGTAGAGGATTTCTCAACTAAGGGGGAGAAATCTAGAGGGGGAGCAAGTGCAAGTAAATCAAAATTTGATAAACAAGTTGAAGATAAAAGTGACAAGGGAAAGAAAGCTCAAACAGCACAGGAGGATGACACTACAGAAGGTTATTACCTCAGGTGAACCTGATAACCTTGATATTTTTGCTGATTTGGACTTTTCAGATGATGGTGAAGAGTTTGGTCAACCGGATCTCAATTTCTGGGATGATGAAGAGATTCTAGTTCCTAATCCTGTTGAACTCCAAAGAATGGATTTTGAAGCCAATCAAGAACTTGAACAGAATGAAGCCAATCTGTCTATGAGAGATGAAAGACTCAAAAAGACACTAGAACAGATAGCTCATAATGAAAGGCTTCAAAAGGCTGAAAAGGAAGCTCTTCAAATGCAACATGCTCAGAAGCTTGAAGCAAGAAGGATGTACATCAGACTCAAGAGTGGAGACAAATGGGAACGTGCTCAAAAAGCAATTGATTCACCTCAGAGTTCTGATTATGAAGATCGTCGTCTTGGAGAAATTCTCGAGGAATTTAAATTGGCAAATCCAATTCATGATATGTATATAAGGGCCTTAAAGGTAGAAGTCATCAGGATAACTACTGCATTTGATCCCAAATCTGATGAGCTGGTAATATTTGTGGATTGTCATAATGTTGGAACTTTCAGAGTATCTATTCAGTTCTTTTATGACAGATCGCTGACAGAGATTTGGGTACTTAGGCCTAAAGTGAGAACATCGTCTGAGCTAGGTGTTTTACTACATGAAAAGTTGAAAGAATTTGCTGAAAGAGCTGGACCAGAAGTGATTAAGGATCCTCCACAAGTAAAATTTCTTAAGGGAGAGATACTTCATTCAATCAATCTTCAGACAGAGTAGTTATATGAACATCATGCAAAACACTTGGTATATGCTGAATATGCTCTCAGAAATCATGGATTCTTGACTGAAGAAAAGGTAATAGCTGCAGATCACATTCGATCCTATGCACAAACGAATATAAAAGATTACAAGAAATTTCAAGGTGAACTGAGAAAGAAGCTTGGAATTCCTTTAATCTTACCTCAAGGATTGTCGTCAAGAAGAGAGCGTCTTGTTGATTCTGATTTGCACAAGAAACTTCAAGTCACAGATGAACCTGAAGAAGGAGAATTCAGAAGGGAAGACAGTCCGAAGTGAAGAACCGCTCTACATGTTATATCTTTAGAGCTTAAATAAAACAAGATAGGTTAATGTGAAATATGATCAGTCTAGAGGATCATCTATCCTGTATTTATCTTTTAAGTTTGAATCTGGAAATGTTAAAGATAAACCAGAACCGTTTTTCATTATTTACTTTGCAATTACAGTTTTATCTTTTACTAGTTTAAGTTGAGTTAGTTGAGTTATCCTCTAGGAATTTGCTTGTTAATTTTTAACAAACAAATAGGGGGAGATTGAAAGGCATATGACTCAGCCTATTTGTATTTCGAGGATACAACTCAACTTAAATTAGATTGTAATAAGTAATTAATGATAACTGTCACAGGAATCTCAGATAGTGATATCTGTCAGAAGAAAGAAGAATGTCAATCTATAGTTTTGATGTTTTACACCGAAAGAAGATTCAGACAACTGATCAAGCCTTGGTGTAGCATTAATGCAATTGGATTTTATTTGCAGTGACAAGAGATTCTATGGAGACAGCATCAGTACAAGAGGAATTAAAGTGTGTTGAGAAAGTACATGGATCACAACTGAGAGTCAAAGTGAAGAATAGAAATTGGAGTTAGTCGTTCATGAACGAGACAGTACATCGAACGTCAACAATTATCCAGGGGAAATTATTCACTACTAACAGTGGTTCATTGAGGTAAATTAAGTATTTATTGATTTTAATTAGTTCACCTTTAATTGATATAAATCCTAATAGTTTATTTAATTAATGAATTAATTCAAAAAGAATTAATTAATTTATTAAATTACTTATTGTGTCAATTAAGTCTGAATTAATTAATTAATCATTAAATAATTAATAAGGTTTCTATGACATAAAAGAATAAATGTGAAAAGCTGAGATTATGTCATATTGGAGTAGAGCTGATCAGATTATGTCATGTTGACAGAAAACGTGAGGTTTATGTCATTCTGAGCTGAAGATCAGATTATGTCATGATCAGATTATGTCATACCGAATTCTGAGAGTATGTCATAACACATATTTTGTCATACCGAGCTACACAAGTTATGTCATGACAAGGTTTTTGTCATACCGAGCTACACAAGTTATGTCATGACAAGGTTTTTGTCATACCGAAATATACAGGTTATGTCATGGAACAAATTATGTCATGGTGGCAGCAAATATCTAACATTGCTATAAAATAGACAGAAACCAGCAGAAGCAAATACGACACACAGACATACACGGGCAAGAAAACAAGAAGGAAAGAAAAGCCAACATATTATATCTCTTTCTCATCTTTCAAGCTCAATTAAATTGCCATAAATTCTTGAGTTCCTTGTAACAAAAATTGTATCCATTGGAACTTGATTATTTGTGACTTGTGTATTACTAGCGAATTAAGTTTCCTAGTTCTTGACTTGATATCTTGATTTTTATTAACTAAATTAGAAAAGTTCATGTCGAATTTTCTAATTAGTTATTAATTTCTTGATAATCACTTGTACTGATTTTGTAACACCCATCAAGTTAATATATTGTTATATTCAACTTGAAATTTGTGTTATATTATTCCGCACAAAATATTCGTTTAAGTGAAAATTGTTTAACGAATAAATTTGGAGAAAATGATATAGATTGTATTCAACCCCCCCTTCTACAATCTTATTGGACCTAACATTTTTGGCTAGTTAAATTTACGATTAATTCATGTCAAAATTTCATTAAAAATTCCTGTTAATTAATAAAATTAGTTAATCTCATTTTTTTATTGGTAAAATCCGTTTTATTTTAATTTCATTTTTAATTAGTTTTAAATAGTTTAAAATTTCCTTTTAGGAATTAAATAGTATAAAACTGAATTTTCCAAAACCCAATTCTTCTGGTCCGACTAAATTAATTTTTTTTTTTGTCAAAGAATATACATTCTCGTATATGAATTGTACCGAAATACAATGCCGGCGAAACCGGAGAAAGGGGTTTAGTTTCTTTCATTCAAAAAAGTTTATTATCTAACCGAAAGGCACGCATGTTGCCCCGGACGTTTAGACAATAAAACCTTTAAGTCCGAAAAAACTACCCAAAAGGTAAAAATACAGAAAGGCAAAAACAATAATAAAACGATATCTCAATAAATTAAATTAAATTTTGAGGTTTGCGAAAATAATAAGTCTCTGTGGATCGATATCTCAAGTATTAAAACGATGAAATTGTGCACCTGCAATTTAAATCTTATTTCTAGCATATCAAGTTTTTGGCGCCGCTGCCGGAGACTAATTATTTTTCGCGCCTTAATTTTTATTTTTTCGGATTAGTTTTACTTGCCTTATTTTTGTTTCGTTTTTTAGGAAAGTTTGAAATTTCGGGAATCTTCGCACGGAGCTTGGAAAAAATTGGTATTTTGGAAGCGTGCTTCGGTAACCCGTATCTCACTCTTTTCGCCTTTTTATTTTTAGAAAATCACAAAAAAAATCAAAAAATCAAAAAAATCACAAAAAATTGAAAATTGAAAAATTCCAAAAAAAAAAATAGTTAGTAAATACATACTTGTTGCATCATGCATTCATCACCTAGGATCACATCATCTAGATTTTTATTTTATTTTCTTTAGATTAGGACACGTAGTTTAAAGCATCCATATGTGTTTATAGTTTTTATATCTCGTTGTTTGTTGCATCATTTGAAAATAAATCTTAAGGGCAAAACCCATTACAAGATAAGGGAAGGGATTTCATCACTCTTTCCTTGGCCCACAACAATTAATCCTTCATTTTGCATGCCCTTAACCTTAATAAAATTAAATTAGACATGGCCCTAGGATTTTCGTGCTCAATTAGGAAGGTACCTAAAAAAGGACGTAATCTTTAATTATTTCGACTTTTTGGTGTCTAGCCAAGCGAAAGCTTACCTGGCCAATTAGGATTTGGTGTCTAGGCTGGTGTTTAGCCTCTTGGCAATGCTTGCACCTACGTGGCCAAATCGGTCCGAATAATTTTTGATTTTTCGAATTTTTGGTGGTCCTTAAAGTTAGGAGCAAGGTCTAGTTTATTTTATTAAGGAACCCTAGGTTTAGAATTTTTCTTTTGATTTTTCACCCTTTCTTTTGTGTGTTTAAATTTTTTTCTCACTTATTTGCTACGTGTTTCCTTTCGTGGTTTATGCGAACTACTTGGCGTACGGATAATTCTGCTTGACTAGTGAGATCATTTGAGATTCCGTCCTCTTCTGATTCCGAATCTTTAGATATTCCCAAACCAGTAGTAACCATGGCCATGTCTCTTAAGGACCGTTGCTATCCCACCCGTTCCGCTCAACCATCGTGTATCACTCTTCCTCCCGTTAATGGTAATAATTTCGAAATCAAAGCTCACCACATTAGTATGTTACCTAAATTTACCGGGAGTGATGGTGAGGACCCCTATCTTTTCATCCATGAATTCGAGGAGGTTTGTTCCTTACAAAAACTCCAACAATTAACCGAGGACTCCATTTAGGCTTAGGCTCATTAATTTCGTGCTTAAAGAAAATGCTAAAAATGGTTGTATAGCCTACCGGTTAATTCTATTTCCACGTGGGAGGGATTTGTGGTAATTTTTCTTAAAAAATATTTTCCAAACCATAAGACTACGAGAATCACAAATGAGATAAATCAATTTCATCAAAAGGAAAATGAGTATTTTTGGAAATATTTTGATCATTTTAAAAATCTTTTATCACAATGCCCCCACCATGGAATAGAAAAATGGAGACTTTGTAAGATCGTTTACGAGGCCTTAGATAGTCCAACAACCGCTTTGTTAGAGTCTATGTGCCAAGGTAAATTCATGGAGAAAGATGAGGACGAAGGGTGAGCGCTTTTCGAAGAATTAGCCGAGAAGACTATGTTGTGGGAGTCTACTAGGGAACCTCATAAGTCCAACGAGTCGTCTAGTACATCTAGGGGTTTGCATTCGATTGGAAATTCGATTGCAACCGATGCCAAATTAACTACTCTAACTAGAAGACTCGAAGCCCTAGAGACTAGTAAGGCCCCCTCACAAGTGTCTATGTGCTCTAATTATAATCAAGGTTTTCCGAACTTTCCCGGTTGTGATCAAGTCAATGCGGTGTTTCAACCAACCCCTAGAAATGATCATTTTGCTCCTACTTACAATCCCGGTTGGAAGAATCACCCGAATTTCTCGTGTAACCAAGGCCAAAACTACCAATCTCCACCACCTTCTTTTCAACCTCCTTTTTAAAAGCCCAATCAAAACTCGTACCCAACCCCAGACCAAGGTCCTTATCCAAACACGACCCAAAATCACGTTCCTTATCCAACTCAAGCACCCGCCCACCCTCCCGGCTTTCATGAGTTGGATAAGAGAATTAATTCTTTGGAAAAGACTCTTGATGCGCTCTTAAAATCAACAACTAATTTGGCTCAATCTCAACAAACTTTCATGCAAACCATGACTCAAGATAGGCAAATTTTAAATTCTAGTACTCAAGCCATATCTAAGTTAGAGGTTTAAGTGAGTCAATTAGCCAACGCTATGTGTGAGCGAGAGAAGAACAAGTTCCCGAGTCAACCCGAGGTCAATCCTAAATTCCCTCTCAACCAAAGACCTCCCAAAAATGTTAATGCTACCATCTCTCTTAGGTCGGGAAACCAAGTTGATAATCAAGTAGTGTCGAGTCTCCCGAAGAAGAAAAGTCCAATGTTGAACCGAACCCTAGCCTTGATCACTCCACACAAATCCCGATTTCCGAGTCACCAGAATCTTCTTGTAAACCACCTTCACCTAACGAATCTTCATTTGTCATTCCACTTTCAAAATCCATTCCCGAAGAACCTAATGAATGTGTCTTTAAGCCTAAAGCTCCTTATCCTCAATGACTCATTTCTAATAAACAATCGGCTCAAATGGATAAGATTTTGGAAGTCTTTAAGCAAGTCGAGATCAACATTCCTCTTTTAGATGCCATTCAACAAATTCCCTCTTATGCCAAGTGTCTAAAAGATTTACGTACTCATAAGCGCTCCATCCATGTCCCTAAGAAAGCCTTTTTGACCTCTCATGTTAGTTCAATTCTTTCGAATCAAATTCCCGTGAAATATAAGGACCTTGATTGTCCTACAATTTCATGTGTCATAAGCAATACCTTTGTGGATAAAGCTTTACTTGACTTAGGTGCTAGTGTGAATCTTCTCCCATTTTCGGTCTATCAAGCCCTAGGTTTAGGTGAACTTAAAAAGACGAACATGACACTTCAACTAGCTGATCGTTCTGTTAAAATGCCTAAGGGAATAGTAGAAGATGTCTTGATTAAGATTAGCGATTTTATCTTCCCGGTTGACTTTGTCGTTCTCGAGACTCAACCCGTCACGAATCCTAAAAACCAAATTCCGATCATTCTTGGATAACCTTTTCTTGCTACATCCAATGCCTTGATTAATTATAGGGATGGTTCAATGAAACTCACTTTTGGTAATATGACCATTAACCTTAACATCTTTAATGTCAAAAAAGAACCCAATGAGCTTTATGAACAAACATTATGGGTTAATCTTGTTGATGACATTGTTAATTGGTCAAACCTTGAGGATAGTGAGATTGAGTCTCTTCTTATTGAGGATTTTCAAATAAATCACAAAACCAATCGAGATCTTCATGAGTCGTTTAAGGATATGACCTCGGAAGAGATGTTGAGAGAGTTGAATAACATTTGTTCTAAGTGGGAAACCAAACATGAGGTCTCTTGTGAACCAAATCTTATTGTTAAAACTCCCGTTGGTGAACCACCTACATTTGATGAATTGTTAGGAGATTTGAATGAAATTTGTTCTAAGTGGGAGACCCTACCTGAGGTTGTTAGTGTTGAGCCCGTTCTTAAAATTCCCGCGTGAACACCTTCCGCATTTGACTCAACTCTGTATCATCCCGAGTTTGATCAACAGCCCTTAGGAAACGATGGACCCTTATCTTATGTCATTCTAGTGATTCACCCCATGACCAAACTTTCATTGTCTCTAATTTGCTTAACCAAAATAAAGAAGCCTTAAGTTGGTTTAGGGAGAACATTAGTGACGCTTGTTCTATAAGGTTGAATGATTCCATGTTGCTTGAGAAAGTCTTTTCTAGTCAAAATTTTCACAAATGTCTTGATTCTTTCTCAAAGTTGCACCCCAATTTTCCTACCGGCATCGGCTAATTCGATTTTATTACTTTGCCTCCCCTCGCATGATTCAGGTATGGGGGAGTATAAGTGTCCGTGAGTAGTGTTAATTAGTTATTTTTCATTTTCGTTCCTCTCCGTCATCCCTTGTCAGGTATTATATCCTCATTCTCTTTTACTCATCTCTCTTGCATTTGAATACATTGAGGACAATGCATGATTTAGGTATGGGGGAGGGTTTTTAGTGTAAATACATAAAATTGAAAAATCTAAAAAAATTGAAAAATTCAAAAATCCAAAAATAGAGATATTTTAGCTGAGTTGTCCTTCCCACTCTTTAAATTTTAGAACTAGTTGCTGTTAACAATTTTTCGAAAATTATATGTATAATGCCTTTAGATAATTTGAACGTAGTCAAGTAAGGTTTTACTCATGAAACTTGTGTCGAACAAATTTTTGCTTAAAAGTCCAAGATGACACATTTGCATAAGACCTTTGATGGAAAGATTGTATAGGGATGTTATTCGATACCTGAGAGAGAACCCACATGTTAAAACAATGTCGAATCAAACCTTTACGAATAAATTGTTCCTATAGTGTCTTAGAAAAAAAGAAAATAGAAAAAAAAAGAGAGTCAATAAATGTTTGAAGTTGTAGAGTGCTAATGGAAGGAATGGCTAGATTGGGCTCATTAGTACCCGAGCAATTAAGTCTGAGGGGACTTTCTGCATAGTAACCTAAAGCCCTTTGTGGTTTGGGAATGCTGACCCAATGCTCGTTACATGGGTATTAGTGCATAAGTCTTTTGGGACCTCAATCATTGCACAGTCATTTCAACCATTAGTGTTAATAAATTCTTAAGTTCTAATAAATTCTTAGTAGGGAAATCGGCTAGGTTGGGCTCATTGATAACCCGAGTAAGTAAGTCTGGGGGGACTTTGTGCCTAGCAACCTAAGGTCCTTTGTGGTCTGGGATTGTTGAGCTAAAGCTCGCTAAATGGGTATCAATGCAAAAGTCTTTTGGGACCTCAACCATTGCACGGTCGGTCTAACTACTAAGAACGTGAAGTTTGGCTAGATACATGTTTTAATAGAGATTGGGTCAGTTCAATATTGGTTGAAAAAGAGAAAATGTTCGTATGCACTTTATCCATCAAAGGCATTAAATTCATTACACACCTTGGGATTTTTTGTAAACTTTTAGAGTCTACTCAAGTGGATTGTGGGTACCTATAACTTGGCTATTATTAGAATAATCTTTAAGGCATATATTTTCTTACAAAATTGTTTTGTTGACACTAATAAAAGCTAAATTGTAAGAGGAAAGTTGGATACTTGCTGATTATCTCAAAGATTTTATGGGTATATCTTCTATAAACCCTTAGGAGACAACACTCCTCTTGTAGAGATCGTCTATAAGTTTAACGGGTTGGTAAACCTAAAATTACCAGTGACACCTACGAAAAGGAGCATAGGACTTCTCTTAGATATCTTTTTGTTTTTGTTTTACTCGAGGACGAGCAAAATATTGGTATGGGGGCATTTGATAAGTGCATATTTTTTGCATATTTTTATTACCTATTTATTGTTTGAACTCGTATTTTAATAATTTATTTTATTGCATTTCAGGAAATTCGTGAATAAATAAAGAAATGGCAAAATAAAGAAATAAAGAGCAAGGAAGGGAAAAAGAGGAAGAAAAAAGACTTAAATGAAGAAAGGAAAAAGAATTAGGAGCTTGGAGGAAAAGGAATCTTTCAAGACACATGGAAGGTAGAGATCATCCCAACACACAAAATAAGTGTATGGCCAAGATCCACTCAACAAAGCTTAAGGAGGAAGGAAGCAATTGGATGGCTAGGATTTCTCCACCACATTAGAAGGTGTATGGTGGAGATTCACCCAACACACCCCTAAACCCTAATTCTTATCCTATAAATACCCCCTTACCCCCTTTGTATTGAAGAACCTAGATTTTAGTGTAGTTTTAGGGTAGTATAAATTTATTTCCTTTCTTGTTTTGTAGTTATAAATTTTGTAAACACTCCTTTTAAATTTAATTCAATTTCAAGTTTCTTTTATTTTCTCGTCTTGCTCTCTCGTTTATGTTGTCTCGTTTTCGTTATTTTCGTAAATCCGATTAGTGGACAAAGTAGCGAAATGCTAACCACTTGGGGTTGAAAGTAACGATTTTTATTTTCTTGTTTTTTTAGTTGTTAATTGTAGTTGTGCCCCTTTAAACCTCCATTTTATTGTGGGCATTTTATTTTAAATCATCGTTTATTGTAACTTTAATTTTATAGTTAAATTTCTTTATCTTCGTTTTTAGCTTTAAAAAAAAACACAAAAGCATTAATTTTCAATTTTTATTTACCTGTTTGTAATTGCTAATTCGAATCCTTAAATCATTTACTCTGTTTTTTTCAATTCATAACATTGCCTCCCCTGTTTTTCATTTTATTCGAAACAAACCCAGCTTACAAAGTACCTCATATCTTCTTCTTCTTCTTCTTCGAATAGTAGAAACTCTCCCCTATTTTTCTTTTTCTTTTTCCTTTCTTTTTCATTACAAACACAGAACCCTCCTTCCCCTCGTCTTTTTGCTTTCTACAAACACATACCTTCCCATTCTTCTTTCTTTTCGATTAAACCCATTTCCCCAATTTCGTTTTTTTTAATTGCATTTTTTTGTTGTTGAGCTGTTTTGCAAAATTCTGAGTTGTCATTGTCTGTTTGTTAATTGCTGTTTGTTGTTTGTTCGTGTCTACGTTTTGAGTCTTTTTGCTAAATTACTAATTTTTCATGTTGTTTGAGTAGTTATTGTTAGTGTTACCGAGTCGCTGTTTGTGTTGGTTTGTTAGTTTCGAAGTATTACTGATTGCATTTTTATAGGTTGAGTCGTATTGTTCTGTAATTGTTTGTCGTATCGATTCATTCTCTGTCTTTGTTGAGTTGCAGAAGTCTAAGTTTTGCGATCGTTAATTTCAGTTTGAAGTTTTTTTTCTTTTTCTTCTTGTTTGTGTCAAATTGTTCTTGTTAGTTAATTATAGTGGTTTACTTCAGTTTGCTGTTTGAGTTTTTGTGGTTTGTGTCTGCGTTTTGTGTTTGCTATTCGTTTTTGTTTGCGCGAGTTTTGAGTAGTGTTGGTTGATTTCTGCGAGTTTACTCAACTGTGGTTCTATTTCTTTCGTTTTGAAACTATTTTATGGCCGAGTTTTCTGTTTGTTTTGCTGTTCGTGTACTGCAATTGCTGAGTCTCATTTGTGTATTGTGCTGAGTTCTGAGTCGTAATTCCGAGTTCAGTCGAATGGCTGATGGTTCTTTGCTGCGTTTTATTGATTTTCGTTTGCTGAATCGCTGAGTTACTGTTAGTTTGTGTCGAGTTTGATGCTTAGGATGAGTTTTTAATTTTGCTGTTCTTTGAGCACTTGCTGAGTCGTTTTGTCCGAGCTGTAGAGTCTCTTTGTTTGTTTTTGCCGAGTTGGATGCAGCTGAGTTAAAGTTTTAGTCCATTTCAATTTTCTGGGTAATGTTATGTTCACGTTTGTGCTGGTTTAGTTGGTGTTTTTTTTCTAAGTTCTTTTATTTTCCTTTGCAATCTGAGCCTGTCAGCTGAGTCTAGTTCTTTGAGCCTGCGAGTTGTGATGTACCGAGTTCTAATTTCTGAGTTGACTGGGTGACTGTTTTACTGGTTTAATTTGGTTCGTTTAATTTGTATCGTTGTTTTTGGCTAGTTAAATTTACGATTTATTCATGTCGAAATTTCATTAAAAATTCCTGTTAATTAATAAAATTTATTAATCTCATTTTTTTTATTGTTAAAATCAGTTTTATTTTAATTTCGTTTTTAATTAGTTTTAAATAGTTTAAAATTTTCTTTTAGGAATTAAATAGTATAAAACTGAATTTTCCAAAACCCAATTGTTCTGGTCCGACTGAAATAAATCTTATGGTTTGCAAAAATAATAAATCTCTGTGGATCGATATCTCAAGTATTAAAATGATGAAATTGTGCACTTGCAATTTAAATCTTATTTCTAGCACATCACTCAGCAAGCAACCATGTAATCTCTACAAACTTAACTGAGCTTTCTAAAGCTGAATGTGTTACTACAATTGATTAAATGTCTGTTGAATTGTACAATATGCATGTTTCCCTGAAATCGCTTAACAAAGAAAATAGAAGGATTAGAGAACTAAATGAAAAAGGTAAGTGATAGGAATGCTTTAAAAAAACTCAGTTGATTGAATTTGAAACTTTAAGAAGAGATTGCTAGGACGCTAAAAATGAATTGATTGAGGCTCTTAAAAGAGAAGAAATTTTAAAAGAACAGTTGAAGAAGGAACATGATTTGTAAGCACAATAGCTTTGAAACCGCAGCTTTGTATCTTTACACAATTTAATTCTTCGAAATATAAGTCTCAAGTGGACCAGAAAACCCACCTGAAATTTTGTAAGTGTTGTGTTTGTCTTACATTCCATACACTTGTTTATTTCTTAGTTCTGTTTTGTCAAACTGTTCAACCTCAAGAATTTGAAAAAGAGTTTAGTCAAGATTGTATTCAACCCCCCTTCTACAATCTTGTGGCGTTTGGGATTTATCAAGTATTAAACCATGCATATCATTAACTAAATTTTTATTAAATTGTTTTACTTAAGACTAAAATAAATTATTAAACATAATGATTATATATAAATATAATTTTAACATAAAATAAAATTTATTACATATCAAAAAAAAATCTGTGCATCGCACGGGTTATAAACTAGTTTTTTTATTAATAAGCGAAACCTCTTTTTGTTGGTGTGCAATAGTATCAAATTTTGTTCATCACTTTATTTATTTATTTATTATATATATATATATATATATATATATATATATATATATATATATATATATATAGGATGCCCTTCCACAACCACGGGTGACTACAAAATTAGAAACCACCAGGAGCAATGTTACATTGCGCCATGTGCAATGTATCATTGCGCCTGGGGCAATGTACTTTGCCCCAGGTGCAATATCTCCAAATGACCAAATTTTGTCAAATAAATTAAAAAATTAAATAAAAATAGGAAAAATGCTAAATTTTGAACTAAAATTCATACACAAGCAAGTGGTCATACTCACTATTTTTGTCATGAATGTTACCCTACTTTTACTTATTTTTCATTTTTTTGAATTTTTGCCCATTTTTAACTAGTTTGTCAAATAAATTAAAAAATTAAATAAAAATAGGAAAAAGAACAAATTTTGAACTTAAAATTCATACACAACCAAGTGGTCATACTCACTATTTTTGTGATAAATGTTACACTACTTTCACTAATTTTCCATTTGTTTGATTTTCCCCATTTTTAACAAGTTTGTCAAATAAATTAAATAATTAAATAAAAATAGGTAAAATGAAAAATTTTGAACTTAAAGTTCATACACAACCAAGTGGTCATACTCACTATTTTTTTCATGAATGTTACCCTAATTTCAATAATTTTCCATTTTGATTTTCCCCCCATTTTTAACTAGTTTGTGAAATAAACTAAAATATTAAATAAAAATAAGAAAAATGCCAAATTTTGAACTAAAATTTATACACAACCAAGTGGTCATCCTCACTATTTTTTTGATGAATGTTACTCTACTTTTACTAATTTTCCTTTTTTTCTCAATTTTTAACTAGTTTGTCAAATAGATTAAAAAATTAAATAAAAATAGGAAAAAGGTCAAATTAACAAAAATTTTGAAACAAATTGTAAAAAAATTAATAATAGATATTAAAATATATGAAAATTGAAATATTTGTTATTATTTTTGTTACAAACTTTTTTTTCTTAATAATTTTATTGATATTATTACTTATTAAGAATAATAAAATAGGGAAAAATTGAAATTGTGATTATTATTACAATCATTAATATTATCAATATTTTTTTTTTATTTTTTATTATTAATTTGATTTTTTTGAATTATTAATAATAGAAAGTAAGGAAATATTACAAAAACAAAAGTATAAACAAAACAATAATATTGAAAAGACAGATTTGCCCTTAATAGTTGGCGCAATGAAACAATGCGACTGTTGCAATGAATCATTATGCCTCTTAAAGATATATACATTCCCCTCCCCCACAATGTTTCTTCTTTACAACGCTTTTACAAACCCAAACACACACATCAACGGCGATTTCAGGCAGTTTCACGTATGGCAATACGTACGTCTTGTGGTGAAAAGCCAAGATTTTCAACACCGCCACATGTCTCACTAAGATATTTCATCACTTTTGCCGTCTCGATCCCGGATTTGTTAAACAACTCAATCATTGATTTAGTGACCGGATCTATGTTTTGTGACCTTTGAAAAAATTGTACCTTATCCGGTGTCACCATAGCTGTTAGGAATTATGTTATCCTTGATGATAAACACATTAAAACACCTTGAAAACATATTTGTATAAGTTAAAGTTTGTAACTTATCAACGGATATCCAATTTATAAATATCCGTTGATGAGGTAGCTTATCGACGGATAAGTCTGTAGCGTACTGTTTTAAGTCTCAACGGATAAGTTGTTTGTTACTGTCACAGTTGCTAGAATTCCTAAGTCATGTTGACTATCAATGGGTATTCAGAATAGGGTAGTTAATTGTATATAAGTTGTGCTATGTAATTCTGTATAAGTGAAGTGATGTTTCAACCGATGAAGCTTCTATGTCAACGGATGTGACACTCCAGCAAACAACAATCAACCTATCGATCGATGTCTACACCAACGGATAATATGCTACAACCAATAATGTCTTGATATTAGCGGTTGACAGCAACTTAACAAGCCTGATAGATCACATGGGTTGATAGACTTAAAAAGGGTATGGAAGCCAATCTTTGGAAACGAAGAAGAAAAAGAAACATTCCTTATTCTCACAAGCAATTCAACTGGTAGATCTCGTGAATATCTGTCCAAGACAATCCAGACAAAATTGCATCACATGGAGACGAGGAGTGGCAGCAAACCTACAGAATACTTTGACTTTGTAATATAAAATATTTTTTAGGGTTTGAAAACTTGAAGTATATATATATCTTCAAGTGTAGCAAGGCTAAGAGAAGAAAACACTGAGCTTAAATGCATAGTGCATTAGGTTTTCTTGTACACACTTAGTTCTTGTATTCGCAGCTGTGTAAACTTTACACAGGTTATTTTCTTCAATACAACCCTCAGGTGGACTCGACAAATCCACCTGAAATTTTTAAAGAGTGCTGTATGCTTGTTTACGTTTTTATTTTCTGTTCATCATAGTTTAACCTGTTCATCTTTAATCCATCTGCTGTCTTGCTAATTCGAAAGAATTTTTATCAAGATTGTATTCAACCCCCCTTCTACAATCTTGTGGTGTTTAACTGGGAAATAACAATAGCATGATTGTGTTTCAATTCGACCGAACTTATAATCCATTTATTTGTTTGCACTTTATGAACTACGCACATTCGGGCTTGACAATTTGTTCGTAGGATTACATCTCTAATACGTTTTCCTTTACCACGATCCATTGAATTCAATGGTTTTGTTCTTCCACCCTTCCGACAAATTAAAAATCGGGATGATGGATCCTTAGTTCCTAAATGATTATGAGTATTCCTAATTATTATCTCGAATCCGACACTTCGACTATAATCCCTATAAAATTTTGTCACCTCATCTAATGTGTCAAAAATCATACCAACACTTGGCACAACATCATCAATATTCAGAAATATAAACCCACAATTTTCGTTTCCGATATTAATATCACCATCATCATCATCATCATAATCTTCATCATCATTTTCTACATTCCCCTTATTTTTACCTTTCTTAACATCATTTTCCCCCATCATCATCATCATCATCATCATCATCATCATCATCATCATCATCATCATCATCATCATCATCCACATTCATCTTTTCCTTACCCACATTATCATAGGCATCAAATCTATTATTTCATCACAAAGTAATTTTCAAAAAACCGGATTTTTTCTAACGGGCGTAACAACTTCATAATTATAATCATAATCATTATGCTCATTACTAGATGAACTAAAATCATTAAATAAAAATGTAGTCATAATATTAGAAAATTAACCTTTTTTTGATAATATTTGACCTCCAAATTGTTGAGTATGAATATACCGACAAGAAAATAAAGAGGGGGGTGAATGTATTTTCAAACTTTTTTTTTGAATAGGTATTTTAAGTGAAGATTGTTTGAGTGTTTGAATCTAACTGTGTAGCAAGAGTGTGTGTTCGTGTTCTTCGGAATGTGTAAATGCGGAATATAAACACTGGAACAAGATCACTCACTTTAATCTAATATTTTATTAGATAAAGGTTTGCTACAAACTGTGAATACAAATGGTAGTATTCTCAGCTTCGTTTTCTCATTGAGATGTATTGAAATATGTTCTTCAAAAACTTGACTGCTAGAGAAGTGAGATTGTACTCTTATAGAACATGAGTACAACCTACTTAGTACTAATAAGGTGACAGATAAAATTACTTTCTAACATGTCTATCCTTTTTGAGTAACATCTAAACGGCTTGAAATTTGACTTCCTTCAACTCTGTTCAGATCCACTTCTTTAGCAGCTTGTCTCCTGTAACAACTCTCTAAGCTTCTTGTAGGCTTTCCAAAAGCACTTTACAGTACTGTGGTCCTGAAAGTGTTTCGGCTTGCTGCTGGTTTCTAACTTGTACAATTCTTTAGTATTTTATCTCCAAGACTGCATTTGAGAAGTAACTAAGTGATTGATTCGAGAACTAGAATTTGCTTATAATTAGATAACTCTGAGTTCTCGAATACTGTTGAACTGACATATCTAATTACTTCTCGAATTATTCTTTTCTCCAAGAATCCTTGAGTTGTTGAACAGAGCATTTGACTTGTCGAATCCCTGAAATGTCGAATAACTTCTTAAGTCCTCGAGATATCGAATATACCTTTGACTTGTTGACTCTTAGAGAACTCGAATGATACTTTGACTTGTTGACTCCTTGAGTTGTCGAATAGAGTATTAGACATGTCGAATCTTTGAGTTCTCGAATGATACTTTGACTTGTTGACTTTCAGAGATGTCGAACAGTGTCTTTATAGATATCGAATCCTTGACTTGTCGAATGCTAGACTTCTCGAATAGAGCAAAACACTTCTCGAATTAGTACTTAGGCAAATCTTTATTCTTCAAAATCCAACTGTGTTTATTTCTGCAGCCTTGTTCTCCAAGCTTGAGGCATGATCTCTTGATCTTCTTTCAAGCATTATTTTATGACTAATTTATACAATTACACAGGAAGGATTTTGATGCATACTATAGGTACTAAAACAAGTAGAAACTCTACAGCTAGAGGTTCCCCTAGTTAAAGGGTTATGTGGGTAATGCAAAGCATTACAAACAATTAGGCTTGTTATTAAATGTATACAGGCATGCCTCTGTGACTAACAATCTCCCCCAAATTGTGAGTAAGACCCTTAGTCACAATTTCATGTATGATAACAAGCCTAACATACATAAAGATAAGACTTGAAAAGTACAGGTATGTAATTTGATTAAAAATACAAAGAGGCATCCTTACAAATTATGAAGAATTACTAGCCATATCCTTTTGGATTCATCCCTTGAGCTTTAGCTTGTAGGTCTTCATTTTTCCTCTTTTCTTCAGCTTCCTTAGCCTTTTTCTTTGCATTTTACTCCATTGCAAGAAGAATATCTTCCATTGCAGTGAGTTCTTCAATTAGAGGAGAGCCTGATAAATCCTTGAGTACTTCATTCAGCTGTTTCTCAGAGTAGGAGCTGATGTAGTCCATTCTAATCTTTACAGTTCTTCCATATTTCTTGTATTCAACAATGTAAGGATTATACTTGACTCTGCATAAACCCTTAGCCCTCAATTCATCAGCCTTAGCTTCAAGTGCGGCAAATTCCTCCTCCTTCTTTTTCCTTAACTCCTCATTCTTCTTTTCTAACATTTCCTTGTGATCTCTCTTCATTTTGATGAAATGTGCCAGCTCCACCTTCTAGATTCTTTCCTTTTCATTGTCATACCTCAATAACACCATAACTCTCTCCAAATCATGTAGCCTACCCCAGTGTTAACACATGCCTTGCTTGAATTTCTTCATTCTCCCATCAGTATATTTGAACTCCAGGCAAACACCAACTATAGCCACATGATATATTCTTTGGGCTAGTTTATGTTCTATCTCATCTTCAGTAAAATCTATATTGAGGCAAGGCAACTCTAAGCCTGAAATGATTGTGAGAGCCTGAGATGTAGATGTCTTCAACTTTCTTGCTCTTCTGGCTGCTTGCTTGAATTTCATTCTTTTCATCTCCTTGCATGGGAAGAGTTTGAGACCCTTATTTTTGGACCATTATAGTACACCACTAGCATTTTGCTTTTGGAGACATACAGATGGTTTCTTGAACTTACTCTTCTCTTCTTGAGGTGGCAAAATAGTTGCAGAAGCCATAGACTTAGATTTTGGTAGGTCATTACTAACTGCATTCACCCTAGACATAGAGTCTTGTATTATGGTGAGATTACTATTAGTAATGCCTAGGGCTTGCTATTTTCCACTCTTCCTCTCATAAACTTTTCCTCTATCTTTGCCATCATCTCCCTTCTTGTTCTTATCATCTTTCTTTTTCTTGTCTTCATCATCCTTATTACTCATGTGATGTCTTCTTCTCCCATCACTTTTGTCTTCATCCTCATTATCCTTATTTCTCCTAGCTTTGGCTATTTCTGGAACCACACCTGTTGCAATGAAGGTTCTGAGAATATGCAATGCCTCTACTTCTTCACCAGTTCTTATCCCATTCTTCTTTTGTAGTTGATCAATGATGGCAATGTTAAGTCTGTGATTCTGAAGAGTGAGATCCTTGGGAATGACAAGCTGATTGACATCTTCGATCTTTGTACCAGACTGATAGAGAATGGTTCTTGGATTGGTGCATACTTCAGGCAATCTGGCTTGTTGACCATTCCTTAGATCAGAATATAAGCTCTTGTTGTTTTCTCCCTTCTTCTCAATTAGCTCCAAGATAGCATCAATCTCTGTGAATTTTAAAACCTTAAAGGTGTCATAAGATAGATGCCATATTTTGCCATTGGTCACCATCATAGTCTCCTTGAGAAAGATTTGATTTAGCTTTCTTGGGATCACTGTCAGATATTTGATTTGTTCTTTAAGACTCCTCCTGTATAGCAGTGTATCTCCTCCAACCTTTGCCTTTGAGGCTTGTAGAAACTTCAAGAATGCAGCATCATGATAAGTCTCTGAATTTGCTACTTCTATCAGCTTGGCCTCTATAACCACACTAACTTCAACTGGTTGATCTTCTTCATGTCTGGAGAGATTAGCTTGATCAATTGGCATAGAACCTGCCACCACTACGGATAGTTGGTAGGGTGACAGTTGGTAGAGAAGTGATGTGCATAGTTGGTAGGGTGACAGTTGGTAGAGAAGTGATAGACTCATTGACCTTAGATTTGCCTTTACCTTGAACTTGAGGGGTTGTAGATTTTGAAGACCTTGGTTGACCACCCTCAGATATAGTAATAACCTTTTCCTTGGGTTTCTCTTCCTTAGATTTTGAGTTCACTTTCTTCTCCCCCTTAGGCTTGTTCTCAAACACAGGTGTCTTTGATGGGGACTTTGGAATTAAAGAAGAGGATGGAGGTTGTGAGGCTGAGTGAGGGACTCCCATGTACAACATCAAGGCAGAAAGCATCTGTTGTTGGTTGAGAAGAACATCAGCATTTGCAGTAGCTTGAGTGTCCAACATTTCATTCAGAAGATTAACAGATGTCTGGAGCTCGGAATTGAATTGTTTGAGGGAGCTCACTTTTTTTCTAGAGAATCCACCTTGGTGAACAACTCAATAGCTTTAAAACCAGAAAGGGACTGTTCTTTGAGTCTGACTACTTCAGATTTGGTCATGTCATGGACAGGGACCTCAGTCACCAACTTATCTCCATATTGATTGGCAAAGAGAGTCCTAAGCATGGCATTGGCATCAATTGTCTGAGAAGATAAGTTCTGTACTTGAGTTGCAAGATTCTTGACAGCACCTTGAACCAAGGGCAACCCATTGTCCATTTTAGTACAGGTAGCTTTGCATTCTTGAACAGCCCTCAGGACAGAGTCTAGAGAAGGGAATTTTGAGATAAATTCTGTCTTGACATTAATTACTTCCTTTGCTATGGCTCTACATACTTCATTCACTTCTGTTTTAACTCCTTTTCCAAGGTAGTGAGCAGCCTTCAGAAATCCCTTGTAAGAATCATTTACAGCTTCATACACTTCACGAGGGGATAAAGATTTGGCATTTGATCCCAGTGAAGTGATGTACTCTTCTCTTAGGTATTGGAGAGCTTCATTGAGTGTGACACTACGATATCCTTGTAACCAGGCATCAACATTGCCATCTCTCTCAGCTTCATCTTCTATCTTTTCCCTTTGCTCCTCCACATCTGCTTTGTGACATAGGAGAATGGCCTCATAGTCTGGATTTGGCATGTCTGTAGTAAGGAGGTTTTGAGCAATTTTAGTGAACTCAGGGATCTGATCCACAATTAAGCTTTGAAGTGCTTCAACCGTTAATTGTTGTGGAACAGACCCTGATCCTGAAGCACAGTCATATTGCACAGGCTTCAACCATTGGGACATGAAGTTAGAGCTAGAGCTAGGCAGGCTAGACTCCTCGGTTACAGATGCAACTTCTGTAACCGGATGGATTGACTCTACTACTGTTGCCTCCACAGAAGTGGGATGAGTTACAACAGTAGTTGACACAGGCACAGAGTCTCTAGTGAAAACTAATGGATCCTCTGTGTTTGTGATAGTGTCATTAGGAAATGCCCCAGCATGCATTCCCTCACCATCTAAATGTGGTTCCTGGGTGGTGAGCAAAGTGTCTTGCACTAAGTCACTTGAATCCATTAGCTCACCAAGAGGGGAAAATTCTTGATGATCAATGCCTTGCTCCTCAATTACTTGAGTTACAGGCTCCAAAGAAATTTGAGTTGTAGATTCTGGAAGAGAAGTGTCTTTTAGACTTGATTTTGGCAACTCCCCCTGAGAAATAGAGGGAGTTTCAAGTGTGATGTGCTCTCCACTCAGTGTAGTGCCAGCCTTATCATTCCCATGTGCTGACTCATTACAAGAAGGTGCATTGGGGAGAATGCTTAATTATATAGATGCACCCTATTGAGAGAGTACATGTAGTGAGCTGTTTGCCCCTGATTTTACATCCTCAGTCATTTGAGTGATTGAAGAGGTGGTTTTTGTTTTCTTCTTCTTTGGTCTCTGTAAAGGTGACTCAAGCTTTTCACTTTCTAGACCTAGTTCTACAACCAAGGCTGCTTTAGATAAAATGGTTAAAGGTGCAGAGGCAACCCATTTTCTCTTCTTCTTCTTCTTCTTCTTCTCCTTTTTACTAACATCACCCTGTTGAGAGGATGATGCAGTTGGCTCAGTGTTTGGTAATGTGTTTGGTTGAGGGGGTTGGTTAGCAGACCCTGGGTTAGCATTTTGTTCAACTTTCTTGGGCTTAGCTAACTCAGATTTAGATGCAAATATTGGCATGTTGTGGGGGTAAA
Organism: Saposhnikovia divaricata; assembly: GCA_036435485.1. Classification (NCBI taxonomy): domain Eukaryota; kingdom Viridiplantae; phylum Streptophyta; class Magnoliopsida; order Apiales; family Apiaceae; genus Saposhnikovia; species Saposhnikovia divaricata. The sequence goes on along the minus strand of CM071597.1, from coordinate 99,867,406 downwards.
CCTAAATAAACTTTCCATGTGGGGAGTTATTTCAAGTCTTACATCCACATCATTCCTAGTCTCCAAATTACCAAAAATGAGTTTGGTCATGGATCTAGGATAGCCTATTCTATTTCTATCTATCCCAGGTAATTCAATCAGTTTATTATCTACAAAATTAAGTGCAGATTGAATAAAATTAAGTGCTGAGTTCTTACCAAGTCTCCCATACAGCTCCTGTAGAATGATTTATCCAACATTTATCTTCCTCCCATAGGCCAAAGCATAGCCTATTTGCTGTGCAGGTGCACTAATTTGATCAAAGCTGGACTTCCTGGCAGTGAATACTTGAAGTAGAGTGGCAAATACATAGCTCCATTCTTTCCTCAAGAATTTCCTAGTCAAATGCCCAAGTTTGATTTCATCTGAGTAATTGATGAAATCAAAGAAGTCCTCTAACTCTGCATTTGTGGCTAGTGGGTCATACACCTCTTGTTGTAAGCCCAATTCTTGATTCATATATGCTATAGTGATAGTGATATCTTTGTCTTAAATCTTGCAGTAGACTACATAAGAGGTTATAGCATTCTCAAAGGCAATGACCTCCACAGTAGCAGTCCTCTAAAACTGTTCTAGTAAGTCTAGGTATAGAGTTGGGTTGGCTGAGAGTGCATCCTTGATGTAGGACTCTGACATCCATCGAACAAAGCACTTGAAATTTGCATTTGGTGCTTCCACATCATTGGTTATTGCGATGAAGTTGGTTTAGTTGGGTATGGTGAGTTAGGTGTTTGCCATTGTTACACAGTGAGCGAGAAGAGAGTGAATGTTAGAGAAAGAAATTTTAGAATTTGAGATTAGGGTTTTTAGAGGTTTTGGGAGTTTATATGCTTGAGAAATCGAATGAAATGAAAAGAGTAGTTGTGAAATTGTATATGTAGCGACCTAAAATATTTCACGATTATATAAATGTTTATTTAATTGCTAAATGTGAAAATTATGTGAAATATATGATGAGTATACTTTTGTGAAGCCAAGATATGTGTGAAATCATGTTTATGTGATTATGTGATGATTGGTATGTGTCGTATATGTCCGTGGAATTTTATTTATATTTTTAGAGCATTAAAACTATTTTTAAAGTGCATTTTTAATCTTTCGAAAATCATGTAAAATCATTGGAGTCGATTTAAATTGTGAAATATTTTGCATTATCATCTTTGAGATATGATTTAGTTTTTAAAATCAGTGTGGATATTTAATTGTGTGTTTTGGTATTTTAAAATGATTTAAAAAGCTTTATTTCTTTTAAAGAGCCTTTATTTCAAAAATTCGTATAAAATTCATTTTTGATCCCAAAATTATTTTAAAAATATGGGGAGGTCTGTAATTTCATAAACATTATTTTAGAATTTTAAAATTTATTTTTATCTTAATGTTCTAATTTATTTCGATTTAAAATGATTAAAAACGAGTTTTAAAAAGGAAATTAGATTTTTAGCTTTTGTTGAATTACCAAACTACCCTTGGCAGTATATAACACTTCCACCGCCCCATTTCTCTTCTTGTTCACGAGCTGCTTTGCTGGGTACCTTCCTTGTCTCCCTTTTTAATTTCTTTCATCATTCTAACCTCAAAATCATGCTTAAACCTCTGTTTTGATCATCCATATCTCATCCTTATGATTATTAATTGATGGGTTGTGTTTGTGAAGTTTATATATATATTTATATGCGACTCTGTGTATGTATATGCATACGAATTGACATGCAAGCCCTCTAATGTATTAATATGACGATTAAATGATGTTAAGGTGTGATGTATGAGTTAAAATCAAGTTTTTATATAGTTTTGTTTGTGTTCTTGATGTTTTCTCCAAACCCTCGCCACCGGTGAAGGATTCCGTCGAGGTCGTGGTGTTCAGTGGTGGTTCGTTGCTTCGGTAATGTTAGTAAATTATTTTGAATGTTAATTGATAGCTAAAATCGATTGCATGCAAAGGATTCTAGTGTTCTTGATTTTTCTCGAATTAATACGTATTTATGTATGAATTTTTGGTGCTTAATTCTTTGTAATTAGTTGATGATTTGATGATCCATGTTATTTTAAAATTTTATATGTATACAAAATCAAGTTATGGAGATGTATGCTAAAATTTTGTGATTTAATTATATTAATTCGATTTATTTGAATTAATTGTTAAAATTAAGATTCGAATGAATGATTATATGTTTAATTTTAGTGATTAAAAATGTTAGTAATATTAATCAGTTAATAACTAGCATGCATGTATGATTTTCAAAGTTTATATAGATTTAAATTGAATTGTTACATATTAAAATAGCTTTAATTCGAATTCTTGTGAATTAAATATGGTTTATTCGAATTATATGAATAATTAATATAGATTAAAAAGATAATATTGATGCTTATTCGCTAAGTGTAATTTTCAGGTTTAATATAATTTGAATTTCGAAATTTTAAGGATTTAAGTATGAGTTATAAGATTTTGGTAATTGATAAATTTGATTTAGTAGTTTTATTTGATATAGTAAATAAATAGTTCATTACGAATATTTGGTGATTAAACTTCGGATTATATAAGTAATGTCGAAAGTATGATGTAAATAGTAAGTAGTATGATTGTGATTTATTATGATTTAGAAATCCATTGGGAAGTGTAGGTGGATCTTAAATCCATCGGATTATTTGGTTGTGATTTGAGTTGGATATTTTCCGGTAGGATAGTCCTATAAACAGAGGAAACTCTGCCCGATTTTTGTTAGAATTATAAGTAAAATCTATGATATAGAAGTATAAGTTGATTACAAGTCAAGTTGACAATATGTGTTAAGTGTTTAAGTGACTTATGTGATTACATGTTACAGATGCTATGTGGCTACGTGCTTATTTGATCTTATTGAATTACGTAATAAGAATGTGATATATATGTTAAGTGGTGATGTGATATAGGAATCGTTTGGGTAGATTAGGATGAATCATATTAGAAACATAGTATACTAAAGTAGTGATATGGTTTATGTAGATAAGAAGGACATAGGACCTAGCGATAAAGGAAAGGCTAAGGTCAAGTATCAGTGACTGAGCTGTTAGCTGTTGCATTCTACCGGAGGCAAGTAACTCTGTCTTTTCTTGAAGTTTACATTCCTAAAATGATATATCCTGTTGATTCAAGCATGCCTATCTTATACCATGTTAATCATAAATCTTGCTTAACCTATCTATTCATGAAACCAGAATTCTGTCCACGACTGTTTCATAAACTGTAAACCCTAAAACAACATAATTCTTTTTAATTGCTTCGTGACCATTTATGTCAAACAGCTTGCTATAATTTAACCATATTGACTGACAGATAAACCAGTGTTCTACTTGACCTATGTCTGTGTCCAATTTAACCTATGTTATCCCTAAAATTTTATAAACTTCTTTACGACCTAACCACTGATTCAAAAACTTAATTACCCATAATACTATACTTTAAACTTGAAATCTGATCAACTGCCTTGATGCTTTTCAGTCTATATCTTCTTGATTCAGACTTGTATCCCTATTTCATTGATATCAGAGAACTTAGTCAAACACTTGACTTTTATCCTTGCAAATCAAAATGAGTTGTTTTCTTAAACTACTTTGTAGTTACTTAGACTGGGCTGATCTGTTATCAGAGAGTTAAAGGAACTTCGAAGTAAGGGTTTTTGAAAATATTTAGTATTAAAATGTTTTACGAAGTTAAAAAGAGTTTTGCAAATCTTAATGTTTTTAAAATTAGATATCCTAATGAGAGGATTAATGTCCAGAGGGACTCTGTGTTGCCTCTTGGGAACCCAAGCTATCCTAATGAGAGGATTAATGTCCAGAGGGACTCTGTGTCTGGTATGGGGACTTTATGGGCTGATCACCCGTATTGGTTTACCGATTGAAATATCAATTACTTTACACAATTTTGAAATATCTATTGCTATTCCATTATCAGATAATTATCACCTGCCAAATTCTTGTATTAAAATTATTGTTACTTTTTTAAGTTAATCATACCAAATCTTGAATTACTGTCATCATTTGAAATACCCTGTTATACTGCTTTCAGTTGAGATTTTTAGTTACTTGCTGAGCGTTGGCTCATTATTATTCTTATCTAACCCTTTTGACAGTAATCTAAGAATCATGGTTCGTACAATCCAAACCGCAAGGAAGCGCACTTACCGTGGCCCTGAGTTGGTTCGTTTTGAGATAACTCCCGAGGTAGATGCAATAACAGCTCAGTGAGCAGATCTTCAGTTAGTTGTGAGAATTGGAAATAGAACTTTTGAGAACTTTGGTTTGTAATAATATTATATTTTAAATTTAGGTTTGTAATAATAATTAGTTAGACGATGGCTTGCTTGTTTCATACCATTACCTGTGAAAGATCTTCGATAGTAGAGTTGGGGCCAGTCAGCATGTTATATTTATATATTTTCTTTTAGGGTGTTTACATCTAGAATGTGTCAGTGACCCTCCGATCTAGGCCCCAGTCGGGAGGGCGTCACAGGTTGGTATCAGAGCCAGGTTTTGGTCACTGAAACAAGCTAGGAATTTAGGATCACTAATAAAAGAAGTAGATACAATTAGGATTCAGGAGTGATAGATGTAGGGAGTGACTATAGGTTTAGGTTTTCCTTTCGCGAGAGATTACTAGGACTAACATAACTTAACTCGTTTATATTCTGCGTGTATACATATATATTATTACTACAGGAGATGGAGTTGGACGATAATGCACCTTTACTTCCCGATTCTAGTAGTTCATCTGAGGAGTCCGATCCTTCCGAGGTGATGTCTGATGCCGAGATTGAGTCTAATGTGCTAGTATCTGAGTCCGAGGTTAAGAGTCCCCCGGCCCGTGCCGACATTCCTGTCCCTACCACTGAGTCGGTACCTGTGCCTATGTCTGTTACCGATACCTTGCCTGTTCCAGTCCCAGTACCAGTTGTGACCCCATCTGTCACCGAGCACGGCGAGTCCTCCATCCGATCTTTTTTAGTTCCCGAGCCAGTACCTGAGCTTACCTTCGAGGATATGGTTCGCAAGTGCGAGAGCCTAGCAGGTCAGAATGCAGAGCTGAAGGAACTTATTGAGAAGATGAAAGTGGAGGCGCAGCTTCGAGTAGATCTGACTACCATTGATTGGAGGGGACGTATCAGGATGCTAGAAGATGCTGTTAGGCACCGTTTACACCGGAACCCCATCACACATGATGTATTAGCCGAGGCCCATAGACTTTCGAGTGTGATTTGCTGGACATTGTGTGAGCTTCACGAGACCCGAGGTTCCCGTGATTAGACTGTTACTGTGGAGTTGGTTGGTGAGTGGGACATTTGGTAGAGCCCACCAGTGTTAGTTGTGATCACTACTAGTCTAGGATGATTTCCTATTTTCCTAGTACTGGTAGACGGATAGTTTCAGTTGTTATGTTTAGACTGGTTTGTTTTATCTCAGCTTTGTTGTAGGAGGGTTTGAATACCCTTAACTCTGGATGTTGGTTTATTTTCGTCTTCGAGACGTGTGTTTATTCGTATATCCCTGTGTCCACTACTTTACTTATCACTTTTAAATATTGTCTTTTACATACCGTATTTTCATACTTATTAACCTGTTCATATAAACCCTCTTACATGATGTGTAAAATTATGTATAACCGCAAGCGCACAGTATCAATTGTAGTAGATACTAGCAAATACGGGTCGATTCCTCAAGGAGACAGTTTCAGTTTCAATTCAATTATTATTAATTGTTTCTAGTCAGAAACGATTATTAGAGGATTTTATTAACTACTAAAACAAATTTAACAAAGGTTTTAAATCAATTAATTAAGGGATCTAGGGCAATTCAGGTTCACCATGCTTACACCAAACAAATCACAAAGGTATAGCTTTTTAATGGGGTTAAGTAATTAAAGCAATGGATAATTTTTTTTCAAGCATTAACACTCTCAGAATATCTAATGATGCTTTCACACTCACCTTCAATTCCGCTAATTGTATGTAAGCCTCTACTAGTAAAATCTTTTGATCTATTACTCCTATTGCAATCAATTAATCCGTGATATTGCGCAATTACACAAATTAAGAATTAGAACATATCAATCAGAATTACTCTTTACCCATCAATCTACTAATCAAATTAAACCCAAATCATGATGCAAACATGGCTCCCCTTGATACCTTAGAATTAAATTACTCACTCATTCTAGGATTAAAACTAACAATGATAATCAAGAAAGCCATAATAAACATGTAATTAATAAGGAGAAGATAAGAAATACCTTAATTCTTTGAATAATGAAGAACAATTAAATCCAAGAATTAAATTGAGCTTGCAAAGATGGAGAGAAGAAAATAAAACCCTAGCTTTTAATATTAAGAAGTATGTAAAAATTGTGTGTCCAGGATCCCTTACAATGTATCCCTAGAAGTCTTTATATAGACTCTAGAAATCTTGCCCAGCAAGGAAACATCCTAAAATACAATTAGAATTTAATTTAGGTGCAAGAAACTTCCTAAAATTCAATTAGAATTGGAAAAAGGGCAAAACTGGAATTTTTCTGCTTTGCTTCTCATAGAACACGTGCGCGAATTAATTCAGCATGCCTCCTGCACCTGATTTCCTCCTAAGGTTGTAGAAAATCTCCCAAGCTTCGCCTGAGCTGTAAGATCACTGAAAACGGACTTCTAGAACTCCAGATATGGCGAAAACAGTGTAGACTGCGCAACCTTCCCAGAAAATCCGAATTTTAATCAATAAATTCTCCAAACACGATAGAAGCATCAACCTTAATCAACATTCTCGTAAATCTGCACAACTAAGCAAAACACATCAAAACTACAACAAACTTGAGTCCAAAACAATCAATTTAAGCCGATATGGAAGGCTCCAAGTGGATATAAAACCCACTTATCACACCCCCAAACTTAAACCGATGCTTGTCCTCAAGCATAAACAATTACAACTAACTAACTAACTAGTACCACTTCCGTAGGTGATCACGGTTGCATTTGGCATATGCAACAAGCCCTTTAAACCCCTAGGCAGCCCCAGTGGACGAGTAAGGTCTCGTGAGGGCCTATAGCGAATGTACCCACAAAATCCAATGCAATGCAATGCATGAATGCAACTAATATGAAAATGCAAAGATCCCCTTCAAACTAACCAAAACCAACTAACAAGCAAATATCTCAAAGAATGCAACTAAATCCAAATAGAGCTCGACCAAGTTCCCGTATACTAACATTACATGAACAGAAACGTGCGTGTGTGCAATGCTCATCAGAAATACTCCCAAAACTAGGTCAAAATCATACATGCTCTTCGCCAAGACAATCACAGGTTTATAAATACAATAGACGGTAAACACTTCATAACCTAGGAACACCTCCATCATCATTCAAGTTAGACAGAAATTCATGCTTTATTACTAACAACAACTATGACACATAATATACAAGCATGCTTATTTAACCGTGCAATGGATGAGACCCCAAAAGGCTTATACAATAATACCCATGTAGCGAGCGTTAGGTCAGTGGATCCCAGACTTTAAAAGCCTTAGGTCACTAGGCACAAAGTCCCCTCGTACTTAATAGCTCGAGTATTAAAGAGCTCACCCTGGTTAATTTTGCAATTCACAATTCACATAATTCTCTCTTTTTTTCATCTTCTTTTTTTTTCTTCTTTTTTTTTTCTTTTTTTTTTCTTTTTTTTTTCTAAATGCAATCTGGAGTGAGAATTCTCATCTCCAACCCTAGACTACTCATATAAATATGAGCCGGCTACTAGCCATTTGACGCCTAGCCATTATTGACAATTATTTACAATTTAGCATGAAATCCCTGTTTTCCCCCAAACTTAGACTTAAGTGCTCCTACACTATCAAGGGAATAACGAAAATTCTAAATATAAACAAGTGATTAAATCTCAAAACATCCAAACAAGCATGACCCTAACCTAGCCCAAAAGAACCCAATGAGACTGTGTAATTGTTTTGTTTCTGAAACACATAAGTCAATTTCTTAGAAACTATAAGTCAACCCTCTATTCATCATTACCACACTCAATTAGACACCTACCTACCAATCAGAATTAGCTCGTCTAAAGGGATCATGAAATATGCATGCCATGAAATGCAACTAATATGAACTCACAATGTGTACGAAAAATAAAAATAGAATGTCCTATATGAAACAAACATAAATAACACGAACATAAATGCATAAATTATACTAATATGCAAAGCATGAAATCCTACATGAACACATAATACAACAACTACTAATCCCTCAAACCACCCCCAAACTTAAAATATTCAATGTCCGCATTGAATGGAAGTAAATACGAGGGATAGCAGAAAACATACCTACTCGTCCTCATCCTCGGATGAATCAGTATCTGGCGGTGGATAAGGTGTACGAGCTCCATAGACGGGCCACCGGGCCTGAATACCCGCATCTCTCAAAGCTGTAGCCATATCCTCAGCATACTCCCGGTTACTAGCATGTATAGCATCCATACGCCTATACAAGCGTCTAAAGTGAGCATCCAAAACCCTTGGTACTCTCGAAACCCGTGGCTGAGCGCCCGCTCCCTGACCACTAGTACCAGCACCACGAACATCATACCCAAGCCCCCTAGGATGTGGGATTCCGCCTTGCCATTCCGGCATCCGATCAATAGACACGTCAACAATGGACGGCAAAGGTGACTGCAACTCCTCATCCGCTCCCCAGGTAACACCACTAACCATACACAACCCAACTATGATAGAAGCATGGGGCATCGATGACAGTGCACTAGACTTTAAACACCTGCGAATATTCTGCTGAACAATATGGGCGACATCAATGTATTTTCCATTTAGAATGCCCCAAAGAATAATCGCTCTATCAGCTGTGACCTCACCCGTATGAGAAGTAGGCATAATATTGGCACAAAGAAATAGATACCATGCTCGTGCAAACTTATTCATAGCAGAAGACAGAAAAGAAAGAGGCTCATTAGTTCCCAATTTATACTTCCAACTTGTACCGGGAACACAAAGTTCACGAACAATCGCCTCCATATCCACATCATCACTAGTCTATAGTGACCAATTTTCATCCCCCACAAGCTTAGGTGGTTGTCCCAAAATTGGACGAATAGCATCTGATCTATAATCCACCCGTTTACCACGAACCATACACACACCATTCTGCTCATCTTTAGCATTCGCATAAAACTCCCTAACCAAATTCACCGAAACCGGAGTAGGTGCCTTACAAACCTCTCCCCAACGTAACTCACTAATCACCTCAACCAACCCATAATGACAAGATGGCAAAAACCCCCTTTCCTTCGCCACCGGCCTTGACAACAATCGATTATATTCAACCTCCGCCTCCGTAGAAGAAAATCTCTCCACCCTACTAGAACTACCCCTCATTCGCTTAGGAGCCATAATAATCAAAATCCCACTCAACAATAATTCCACCAACAACCACCAAGCAAAAATCACACCAAAAACACCCAAATAAACAAGACTAATAAAAAACCCCCAATTCACAAGAACACAAATTCATAGGAAAAATAAAATTAGAGAAGAAAAATACCCACTATGAATCAAAGAGGTGAACTTGTACAACTCCCCCCCAAACTTGAATCCTTCTTGAACTAGAATTTTTAGAGATGTAGATATGGAGAGAGTGAATTGGGTTTGTATGTATAGGTGTATATATATAATGGAGTGATAGGATGAATTTAAATTTGATTGTGGAAAGGAGAAATTGGAATGGGTTTGAATTTGATGTAGGATAGAATTAAGAAAAAAAAAATTAGAAAAGAATTGGGTGTAGAAATTTAGGAGAGATTTGGGAGTTTTAGGAATTGATATAGGATTAGGATTGGGTTTAGGAGATGATAGTATAAAAGGGAGAAAAGAATTTGGGGAGAGAATTTTTTTTTTTTTATAGGCAAACAGCTGAAAAAATCGACCACCTTCTGCATTCAGGGCAGGCTGCGCGCGGCTGGCGCATTCTGCGTTTAACTCAGTAACGCAGGCGCAGCCTGCGTCACGCAGGCGCAGCCTGTGCGTCTTACAGAAACGCAGGCGCAGCCTGCGTCACCCGTATATATATATATATATATATATATATATATATATATATATATATATATATATATATATATATTTTTTTTTTTTTCTTTTTCACAACAGTTTTTTTTTTGAGAAGAAAATAAAACAACATACACAATACTTGGGTTGCCTCCCAAGAAGCGCTTCTTTAACGTCAATAGCTTGACTGAGCTGGTTCAGATCTCCATGGAGGGTTTGTCAAGATAAATCACTTCCATCTTCCCTACGAATGCACCATCCACATATAATTTAAGACGTTGACCGTTGACCTTAAATTTTGTTCCATCTCGTCCCATAATTTCGATAGCACCATAAAACTTGACTTCGGTGACAGTAAAAGGTCCGGACCATCTTGATTTGAGCTTCCCCGGAAAAAGTTGAAGTCTGGAATTGAACAACAATACCTTGTCACCAACCTGAAAATCTCTTCTCTGAATCATCTTGTCATGCATCTTCTTCGTTCTCTCCTTGTAAAGCCGAGAGTTGTCATAAGCATCAAAACGAAGCTCATCTAACTCATTAAGTTGAAGAAGTCTCGCTTGCCCCGCAGCCTTCAAATCCATGTTGAGTTCTTTTATAGCCCAAAAAGCACGATGTTCTAATTCCACTGGCAAGTGACATGCTTTACCATAGACCAACCGATAGGGAGTGGTTCCTATAGGTGTTTTATATGCCGTCCGATAAGCCCACAAAGCATCATCTAACTTCAAGTACCAATCTTTCCTTGACTTTGCAACCATTTTCTCCAAAATGCTTTTGATTTGGCGGTTAGAAACTTCCACTTGGCCACTTGTTTGAGGGTGATATGCAAGAGCAACCTTGTGAGTAACGCCATATTTCTTCAACAAAGTTTCAAACTGTCGATGGCGAAAATGAGAACCACCATCACTTATCACTGTTCTAGGAACTCCAAAACGTGGGAAGATAATATTCTTGAAAAGCTTCATAACTACCTTGGAATCATTGGTTACCGATCCAACTGCTTCAACCCACTTGGACACATAATCGACAGCAACTAAGATGTATCTCATCCCACAAGAACTTGGGAAAGGACCCATAAAATCAACACCCCATACGTCAAATATATCGACCTCAAGAATACCGGTTTGAGGCATCTCATGGCGTTTAGAAATATTACCCGTCCTTTGACATGCATCACACGCCAAACAGAAAGCACGAGCATCCTTAAATAGAGACGGCCAAAAGAAACCGGATTGAAGTACTTTAGCAGCGGTTTTGGAAGGACCATGGTGGCCTCCACATGCGAGAGAATGACAATGCTTGAGAATGTCATGTACTTCGAACTCAGGAACACATCTACGAAAGCTTCCATCAGCACACTTTCGATACAAGAAAGGGTCATCCCAAAAATATTGTTTAGCATCGTGATAAAACCTCTTTCTTTGCTGATAAGTCAATTCTGGAGGGTGAGATCCACTAACACAGAAATTTGCAAAATCTGCATACCATGGAGTTTGAGTAGAAACCGAAAACAGGTGATCATCTGGAAAAGAATCGTCAATAGGAGTACTTGACGCAATATCAGATTTGAAACGCAACCGTGAGAGATGATCCGCAACTACATTCTCAGCACCCTTCTTGTCTTTGATTTCCAAGTCAAACTCTTGAAGTAAGAGAATCCAACGAATAAGCCTTGGCTTTGCTTCTTTCTTCACCAACAGATACTTAAGTGCCGAATGATCAGTGTGAACAATGACTTTGGAGCCAATGAGATAGGCTCGGAATTTGTCAAGAGCGTAGACCACAGCTAGAAGTTCCTTCTCGGTCGTAGCATAATTGACTTGAGCTTCATCCAAGGTTTTACTTGCATAGTAGATAGCGTTCAATACCTTATCTTTCCTTTGACCGAGAACTGCTCCAACTGCATAATCACTTGCATCACACATGATTTCAAATGGAAGATTCCAATCTGGAGATTGAATGATTGGTGCACTTATCAAAGCTTCCTTAATCCTGTTAAAAGACTCCAAACAAGCTTCAGTAAACACAAAGGTGGCATCCTTAAGCAATAATTGAGTGAGGGGTTTTGCAATTTTTGAAAAATCTTTTATAAAACGACGATAAAAACCCCCATGACCAAGGAAACTCCTCACTCCCTTGACATTAACAGGAGGAGGAAGTTTCTCAATCACCTCAATTTTTGCTTTGTCAACCTGGATGCCACGTTCAGAAATCAAGTGACCAAGTACCACTCCTTCATTGACCATGAAGTGGCACTTTTCCCAATTCAAAACCAAATTTACCTCTTCACAACGTTTAAGCACTTTAGAAAGATTATGCAGACATGCATCAAAATCAGACCCATAAACACTGAAACCATCCATAAATACTTCCATGATAGACTCTATGAAATCAGAAAATATGGCAGTCATGCAACGCTGAAAAGTAGCAGGGGCATTGCACAAACCAAAAGGCACTCTACGATATGCAAAGGTACCATATGGGCAAGTAAATGTAGTCTTTTCTTGGTCATCAGGATGTATAGGGATCTGAAAGAACCCTGAATATCCGTCTAAATAGCAAAAGTACTTATCCTTAGCAAGTCTTTCTAACATCTGATCAATGAAAGGGAGAGGGTAATGGTCTTTTCTAGTAGCAGTGTTTAACTTACGGTAATCAATGCACATTCGCCATCCGGTGACAATTCGAGTGGGAATTAATTCATCTTTATTATTCTTAATTACCGTTGTTCCTCCTTTCTTAGGGATTACCTGAACTGGGCTTACCCATTTAGAATCAGAAATCGGGTAAATGATGCCCGCATCTAACAATTTCAAAACTTCTTTTTTAACAACCTCTTGCATGTTAGGGTTCAAGCGGCGTTGTCCCTGTATGCAAGGCTTATGGTCATCATCTAAGTGAATTCTATGCATGCAAAAGTCTGGGCTAATCCCTGTGAGATCATCAATACTATACCCAATAGCTTTTCTATGCGCACGCAAAACAGTAAGAAGCTTAAAAACCTGGTTATCATCAAGACTAGAGCTAACAATCACAGGACAAGTCTTTTCTTCATCAAGAAACACATATTTCAGATTAGATGGCAAAGACTTTAGCTCTAACTTGTTTACCTGAGGTTCACTACAAGAAGTGACAGTGTTGGTTACCTCACAATTTGGATCAGCTGCACCATCCAACTCAAGAATAAATGAATCGACTTCAGCATGTCCTTCTCCTTCGTATGCTTCAAGCATGAGCACTGCTTCTAATGCATCATTCAATAGAATCTGAGGCATCTTATCTCGGACAATTCCATCTATAACATCAATCCTGCAGCAAGTATTCTCAATCAAAGGGGATTTAAGAGCAGAGGTTAGAGTAAAAGTAATTTTATCATCACCAACACTCAATGTGAGAGTCCCACTTTTAACATCAATAACAGCACCTGCAGTACAGAGAAATGGTCTACCCAAAATAATAGGTATTTGGCTGTCCTCTTCCATATCTAGAACTACAAAGTCTACAGGAATATAAAATTTTCCAACCCTAACAGGCACATCCTCTAAAATTCCAAGGGGATATTTTATCGAACGGTCTGCCATTTGCAAAGTTATCTGTGTACATTTTAATTCTCCCATATTTAGTTTTTGAAAAATCGAGAGAGGCATGACTGAGACGCTAGCGCCTAAATCACATAGAGCTTTATCAATGAACAATGCACCTAAATGACACGGGATTGAAAAACTACCAGGATCTTTAAACTTAGGTGGAGACTTATTCTGTAAAACAGCACTACACTCTTCAGTAAAAGCTATTGTCTCCACCTCACCAAAAGACCTCTTCTTAGTGAGAATATCCTTAAGAAACTTTGCATATGATGGAACTTGAGAAATTAAATCAGTGAAAGGAACTGTTACCTCAAGATTCTTGACAAGTGTCATGAATTTACCAAACTGCTGGTCCACCTTAGTTCTGTTCATCCTGCTAGGGAATGGGAGCTTTGGCACAAATGGTGGAGGAGTAACTGCAGTCTTCTCTTTGTCCTTTTTCTTTCTTTTCTCAGTTTCACCTTCGTTTGCATTTTCAACGACGTTCTCTACCTTGTCTTCCTCAGAATCCTCTTTTTCTTTCTCAGTAGGAACATCGTCAATAGGCATTGGAGGAGCATCATATGTACGACCACTCCTAAGAGCAATGGCATTCACATTTTCCTTTGGCAGAGTTGGTTGTGCTGGTAGAGAGCCTTGTTGCCTTGTAGAGGAAGAACTAGCCATTTGAGCAATCTGAGTTTCTGGCATCTTATTATGTATCTCCATCTGGTTCATCTTTGTTTGCATTTGTAACAATATCTTCATCATATCACCTTGATTATCAGCTTGTGCAGCTTGATTTGCTTGAGGAGCATAATTCTGAGGAGGCCTTTGGAATCCAGGGGGATTCATAGGTCCTTGATGAGGCCTATACTGTTGCTGTGGAGGAGGCTGATACGACTGCTGATATTGCTGCTGCTGATTAGGAACATTTAAATTCTGAGCATTATTGTTCCTATATGAGAAGTTCGGATGATCTTTCCAACCAGGATTGTAACTGTTGGAGTAAGGATTGTACTGCTGCCTCTGTTGGAAAACATTTGCTTGCTCCATCTGAAAATGTTGTGAATTTTGAGCATGGTTCTGGCAATCGTTACCATAATGGCCTTGGATGCCACAGACTTCACAAACAAGATTATTCATAGGAGCCATGGATGACAATGCATTGATACTCATAGGTTGAGTAGAGGGCTGAGATGTCTTCAATGAGTAGATCTCCTGAGTTAATGCAGCTAGTTGAGATGATAATAGAGAGTATGCATCCACTTCAAGTTTACCCCCTTTCTTGGCTGCTCTCGGATTACTGAAGTGATTGGCAGCCAAATTGGAAAGAAAAGCATATGCATCATCAACTCCTTTGTCTAAAAACATGCCACCTGCAGCGTTATCAACCATCCCTTTTGTTTCAGGATCAAGACCATTGTAGAAGCGTTTAAGCAGAAACCACTTCTCAAGACCATGGTGAGGGCATGCACGTTGATAGTCCTTGAATCTGTCCCAAGCATCCCGAAGAGATTCACCATAATCTTGCTTAAAACCCATCATCTTGTCGATCAAATCGTCGGTTCTGTTAGAAGGGAAGAACTCAGTTAAGAAAGCCTGAGCAATCTTATCCCACTCGGTCAGGTCAATATCATTCAACCATTTTTGAGCTTTGTCACGAAGAGAGAAACCGAACAACATGACTTTCAACTGGTCTGGAGTGACTCCCTGATGTTTAATTATAGAACAGAGCTGTTGAAACCGTTGCAGATGATTTGTAGGGTCTTCAAAGGCAAGCCCATAAAATTGATTCTGTTGGATCATAGTGAGCAAAGCAGGCATGATCTCGAAATTTGCTGCTTGAATCGCTGGCATAGCAAGGCCAGTAGGTACCCCACTCGGAGAGGGCTGTGAGTAGTTCTTCAAAGATTTGGGAAGGTCCGCCATCTCAATCTTTGGTTCAGGTATCTCTTGCTGCTTCTCTTTCCATTGTAGATCTATGTATTATTGACAAGAAAGTTTAGAATCTGGACTAAGAGGAGTTGTATCCTCTTTCGCTTGATCTTCTTTCGTTTGAGACCTGGTCCTGGGCATCAACAACTAAACAAGGAAAAGCAGTAAGATCGGTCTCAGTTGGAACAAGAGTTCCAAAGAGACAAGAGAAACAATCTAAAACAATCGAACTAAAATTATAGAAACTAGGCGTCTCCCCGGCAGCGGCGCCAAAAACTTGATGTGTAAAATTATGTATAACCGCAAGCACACGGTATCAATTGTAGTAGATACTAGCAAATACGGGTCGATTCCTCAAGGATACAGTTTCAGTTTCAATTCAATTATTATTAATTATTTCTAGTCACAAACGATTATTAGAGGATTTTATTAACTACTAAAACAAATTTAACAAAGGTTTTAAATCAATTAATTAAGGGATCTAGGGCAATTCAGGTTCACCATGCTTACACCAAACAAATCACAAAGGTATAGCTTTTTAATGGGGTTAAATAATTAAAGCAATGGTTAATCTTTTTTCAAGCATTAACACACTAGAATATCTAATGATGCTTTCACACTCACCTTCAATTCCGCTAATTGTATGTAAGCCTCTAGTAGTAAAATCTTTTGATCTATTACTCCTATTGCAATCAATTAATCCGTGATATTGCGCAATTACACAAATTAAGAATTAGAACATATCAATCAGAATTACTCTTTACCCATCAATCTACTAATCAAATTAAACCCAAATCATGATGCAAACATGGCTCCCCTTGATACCCTAGAATTAAATTACTCACTCATTCTATGATTAAAACTAACAATGATAATCAAGAAAGCCATAATAAACATGTAATTAATAAGGAGAAGATAAGAAATACCTTAATTCTTTGAATAATGAAGAACAATTAAATCCAAGAATTAAATTGAGCTTGCAAAGATGGAGAGAAGAAAATAAAACCCTAGCTTTTAATATTAAGAAGTATGTAAAAATTGTGTGTCCAGGATCCCTTACAATGTATCCCTAGAAGTGTTTATATAGACTCTAGAAATCTTGCCCAGCAAGGAAACATCCTAAAATACAATTAGAATTCAATTTAGGTGAAAGAAACTTCCTAAAATTCAATTAGAATTGGAAAAAGGGCAAAACTGGAATATTTCTGCTTTGCTTCTCATAGAACACGCGCGCGAATTAATTCAGCATGCCTCCTGCACCTGATTTCTTCCTAAGGTTGTAGAAAATCTCCCAAGCTTCGCGTGAGCTGTAAGATCACTGAAAACGGACTTCTAGAACTCCAGATATGGCGAAAACAGTGTAGACTGCGCAACCTTCCCAGAAAATCCGAATTTTAATCAATAAATTCTCCAAACACGATAGAAGCATCAACCTTAATCAACATTCTCGTAAATCTGCACAACTAAGCAAAACACATCAAAACTACAACAAACTTGAGTCCAAAACAATCAATTTAAGCCGATATGGAAGGCTCCAAGTGGATATAAAACCCACTTATCATTACATTACCTAAGAACTGTACCCATATTGTATTGTCTTAACGGAACCGATCGTCTATTGGTACCAGACGGTTGAAACCTATTTTCTTTCATATAAACCTACATGTTGTTTACCAACTGTTTACCTTCTTATCAGAAAGATGCCTCCCAGAAGAAACCGTCAAGCTACCAACAATGATAATCAAGATCAACAAAACCAAGATAACCCTACCATGGTCCAGATGTTCCAATTACTTCAACAACAAACTGTTGCTTTTGTTTAACACCAATAGCACCAAGCTGCCCAACCTGCTACAACTTTTAAATCTTTTCAAGCTGTTCACCCACCTGAGTTTAAGGTACCTTGAACCCTGTTCAATCTAATTCATGGTTGATGGATATCGAGAAGTCTTTCACGTTAGTTAGGGTTGATGAAGTTCAGAAGGTGGAGTTTGCCAATTTTTATTTGAGAGCGGAAGCGAATTTTTGGTGGGAGTCTGTTAAGGCCGCAGAAGGAAATGCGATTACATGGCCAAGATTTGTAGAATTGTTTAATGAGAAATATTTGCCAAGTTATTTACAAGATCAGATGGAAATTCAGTTTATGGAGTTGAAACAGGAAGGGATGACTGTTGTGGAGTATGAAGCTAAGTTTACTGAGTTATCTAGATTTGCACCCCAGTATGTAGGAAACGAAGCTAGCAAGGCTAAGAAATTTCATCATGGATTAAAGCCCTGGTTAAGGAGTAGAGTTGCTGCATTTGAGTTAAGAACCTATTCTGCTATTGTTCAGAAGGCGATGATTATAGAAGGGGAGAGTGATTTGAATCAGAAGGAGAAAGCTGGTAAAAAGAGGAAGTTTAAGAAAGTGGTGAAGAGCCAAGAGACAAAAGGTTAGAGGAGTTTTCCGAACAAAGGAGGGTTTGGAAATCGACAAGGAGGATAGAGAAATTTTCAGAAGTTTGGAGGTGGTAACGGAGGACAAGACCGTAGACCCCAAGGAATAAACGCTCAGTCTATAACAAGACCCGTAATACAAGACTGCAAGATTTGTGGGAGAAAGCACCTGGGTATCTGTAATAAGCCTAACATAGTTTGCTACAAATGTGGAAAGAAAGGACACTACGCTCAGGAATGTTCAGAAGCGAATCCAGTAGGATTAACTTGTTACAAGTATGGTAAGGTTGGTCATATTGCTAAGAACTGCAAGGAGCCTGTCCAGGCTGCTAATGTTTTGAGGATCACCGCACCACCAGCACCACGACAAGTGACGTATCAAGCACCTCAGGCCAGAGCCCGTACTTTCAACATGTCTGTCAAAGAAGCTATTACTGATGCTGATGTGGTTGCAGGTACGCTTCCTATCAACTCTTTTGAAGCTAAAGTATTGATTGATTCTGGAGCTACTAGGTCATTTATATCTGAAAGATTTCTTAATAAGTTACATTGTGAGATTCGTCCGTTAGAAGTAGAAGTTGCTAATCAGGATAAGATTTCCGTAGACCGGGAGTGTCCTAACTGTAATATTAAGATCGGAGGATTTCTTTTCTACGTGGATTTATTACCATTTATGCTGGGAGAGTTTGATGTTATTCTATGAATGGATTGGTTGACTGAGTGCGATGCCCAAATTGAGTGTAGAAAGAAGCATGTTAAGTTGCATGCTGAAGATGGTAGTGAGGTAGTATTTCAAGGACGGAAGCAAGATAAGAAATTTCTAACATTCATGCAAGCGAAGCGGTTGTTAAAGCAAGGATGTGAAACTTATTTAGCACATGTGGTTGATGTGGAGTAACAAGTTCCAAGGATAGAAGATATTCCCGTTGTGAATGAGTTCCCTGATGTGTTTCCTGACGAATTACCCGGATTACCTCCAGATAGAGAATTGGAATTTCCGATTGATTTAGCACCCGGAACCGAAACCGTATCCAAAGAGCCGTACCGAATGGCACCTGCTGAGATGAAGGAGTTAGCTATTCAATTGCAAGATTTATTGGATAAAGGAGTTATAAGGCCGAGTGTGTCCCCGTGGGGAGCGCCAGTGTTATTTGTTAAAAAGAAAGATGGAAGTATGAGATTGTGTATCGATTATAGAGAACTCAATAAACTAAATATCAAGAATAAGTATCCACTGCCAAGGATTGATGATTTATTCGACCAACTGAAGGATGCTGCTTACTTTTCTAAGATCGATTTGAGATCAGGTTATCACCAATTGAAGACCAAGCCAGAAGATATTCCGAAAACTGCTTTTCGTACGCGATATGGACATTATGAGTTTTTAGTGCTGGCTTTCGAATTGACGAATGCACCAGCTGTGTTTATGGATTTAATGAATAGAGTGTTCAAGAGATATTTGGATAAGTTCGTAATTGTATTTATTGATGACATCTATTAACACAATAGCACGCAAGTATACGTGGTCACAAGTAATATAGATAAAATCAAGTTCGTTCCGCAGAGATCTGGTTATGGTTTTATTCAGTTAATGCACCTATTCAACAATGTATGGCTTTAATTCACTGCTAAGACAATAAACAGATATGGGTTTAACTATCTAAATTAAACTAAGATGCAAATTATCAAACTAAGAATTACTTAACTAAAGTGATTTAAACTGATTTATATATATGAGAATAAACATGGGATCCTAACCTCATTATCTACTTCACTTAGAGTCGATGCCTTTAATCAATGCATGTGATGGTTTTGATATCTGACCAGACAACACGAAATAAGTATAAGCTACCTCTCGGTATACTAACACCAAACTACGCATACATCCACAAAATAGATAGAAGATGGGTAGACACCAATTATGTTTAGACCCTATATCTCTATAAGATTTGAAAACATAACGGTTGAAGAACAAGTTATCTATTAAGATCACATAGGGCAGCATAATATCTCTATTTACGCCACAAATCATGATGTTAAAACATCAACCTATCCTATGCTAGCATGGCAAGTTCTAAATCTCAAGATCCACTCTCGTTTCGCAAGAGATTAACAATTCAATTTAGATGTTAGCTACGCATCTAAAAGCATTAAGATTAACCATACGAGGATATCAAGAATTCACCACACATAAATCTTTAAAGCAATCAAACTACTAAGTTACATAGATAAATCCGTTAGAATCCCATGACAACGATTAGCTCATAATTGAACCGTTCATCGTCATGGGATTTGATGAAAACATGATAATAAACAAGATATGAATGAAAGAAGTAATAATATTAAATAAACAAAGAGTTAAGAAAACAAATCTAGAATCCAGAATAACACAAAAATGAAGTAGATCTAGATCCGTTGCTTGTCACGAGCGTTGAATCCTTCTCTCCTTTTCTCCCTTGTAAAGCTAATTAATTCTAAGTAATTGTATAATTTTACAAGGGTTGGATGTTTTTATATAGGCACTCCAAGTCTTTCCCAACAAGAAAATATCATAAATTACAATTAGAATTAGAAGAAACTACTCAAAATTCAATCAGAACTCGAACAGGGGTAAAAGGGTAATTTTTCTGTAACTCTGGCCGCACCTGGCGCACCCTGCACGGATTTGGCGCAGTCTACGCGAGCTCATTCTGCCTACACATTCCATTTCTGGCACAGTCTGCTCAGCTTTTGGTGCAGACTGCCCAGCGACAATCTGATGGATTTTTTTCTGCATGATTTCTTCGTTTTTCAGCCTTTTCTTCCCGTTCCTTTTGCATGAGCTTCCGTCTTTAATCCTTCTTGAATTGCATACTTCTTGGTAGCTGACATTAGCCTCCATTCTTCATTCCATAACATAAATCAACTCCAAAATGACGGAAACTTCACCCTTAATCGACATTTCTTCAACCCTGCAAAATTACGCAAAACACATCAAAACTACAACAAACTTGAGGCCAAAACAATCAATTTAAGCCGATTTGAAATGCTCTAAATGGATATAAAATCCATTTATCAACATCCTTATATACTCGAGAAACCCTGAAGAGCATGTCGAGCATTTGAGAATCGCATTAGAGACCTTAAGGAAGGAAAGATTATATGTCAAGTTTTCTAAGTGTGAGTTTTGGTTGCAAGAAGTGCAATTTTTAGGTCATGTGATTAGTAAAGAAGGAATTCGAGTGGATCCTGCTAAGATTGAAGCTGTGGTTAGTTGGAGTAGACCAAGAACTCGTATGGAGGTGAGAAGTTTCTTAGGATTGGCTGGTTATTACCGAAGATTTGTACAAGATTTTTCAAAGATTGCCATGCCGTTAATTAAGTTGACCAGGAAGAATGAGAAGTTTATTTGGAATGATAAGTGTGAAGAGAGCTTTCAAGAGCTAAAGAAGAGATTGGTTTCTGCACCAGTGTTAGTATTGCCAGATGATAAAGGAAATTTCGTTATCTATAGTGATGCTTCACACAAAGGATTAGGATGTATTTTGATGCAACATGGGAATGTTATTACGTACTCTTCGAGACAACTTAAGCCACACGAGCAAAAGTATCCGACACATGATTTAGAGTTAGCTGCGATTGTATTTGCGTTAAAGATATGGAGATATTACTTGTATGGAGAAAAGTGTGAAATTTTCACCGATCATAAAAGCTTGAAGTATATCTTTACCCAGAAAGAGTTGAATATGAGACAAAGAATATGGTTGGAGTTGATTAAGGATTATGATTGCACAATAAGTTACCATCCTAGAAAGGCGAATGTTGTAGCTGATGCGCTGAGTATAAAGGAAAGATTGAATACATTGACTTTGCCAAATGAGTTATTTCGAGAATTTGAGAAGTTAAGTTTAGAAGTTTATGATTCAAAGGATGCAGATGAGTTTCTGAGTACGATGACTTTTCAACCAGAGTTACTGGAGAAGATTTGGAGATGTCAAGAGGAAGTGATGAATTGTGAAATGAATACATTGACCGGAGAAGAAATTTGTACACAGAAAGATGATCAAGGTATTTTGAGATTTGGTAAGAGGATATGGATTCCAAATGTTTTGGAGTTGAAGAATGAGATTTTGAGTGAAGTCCATAGTTCAAGATATTCTCTTCATCCCGGAAGTACGAAAATGTATCGAGATTTGAAGGAAAATTTTTGGTGGCCAGATATGAAGCGGGAAATTGCCAGAGGATCAAAGCGGAACATCAAAAGCCAAGCAGATTGTTATAACCGTTGGATATTCCCGAGTGGAAGTGGGAACACCTTTCCATGGATTTCGTAGTAGGATTGCCAAGAACTAAAGCGAATCACGATGCGATTTGGATTATCATTGATCGATTGACGAAATCTGAACATTTTCTACCAATTAATGAAAGATTCTCATTGGACAAGTTAGTGCATTTATATTTGAAGGAGATTGTGTCACGTCATGGAGTTCCTGTTTCGATAGTATCTGATCGAGACCCACGATTCTGTTCAAGATTTTGGAAGCAATTTCAAGAATGTTTAGGAACCCAACTAAAGATGAGTACCGCCTATCACCCGTAGACAGACGGACAAAGTGAAAGGACCATTCTGATGATAGAAGATATGTTAAGAGCTTGTGCATTGGATTTTAAAGGAAGTTGGGATGAGCATTTGCCATTGGTTGAATTTTCATACAACAACAGTTACCATGCGAGTATCGGAATGCCCCCATATGAAGCTTTGTATGGAAGAAAGTGTAGATCGCCAGTGTATTGGGAAGAAGTTGGTGAAAGGAAAATTTTAGGACCAGAACTACTTCAGCAGACGAAGGAGAAATTTGAGATTATTCAGAAGAGGTTGATTACTGCCCAGGATCGTCAAAGGAAATATGCTGATTTAAAAAGAAAGGACATGAATTTTGAGATAGGAGATCAAGTATTGTTGAAAGTGTCACCGTGGAAAGGAGTTACGAGATTTGGTAAGAAAGGGAAGTTGAGTCCGAGATATGTAGGACCATTTGAGATTTTGAAGCGAGTTGGAAAGGTTGCTTACGAGTTGGCGCTACCACCGCACATGCACCATATTCATAATGTGTTCCACGTATCTATGATTAAGAAGTACAATCGAGATGCAAGTCACGTAATCGAGTATGAACCTATTGAGATTCAGCCAGATTTATCTTATGAAGAACAACTGATAGAAATTCAAGATAGAAGTGATAGAAAGCTTAGGAATAAGATTGTTAGATTGGTTAAGGTATTATGGAGGAATCCTAGAGTCGAAGAGTCGACTTGGGAACTTGAAAGCGAGATGCTTGCCAAGTATCCTCATCTATTTACTTAGGTGAAATTCTGGGGACAAAATCTTTTTAAGGGGGGAAGGCTATAACGACCTAGAATTTTTCGTGATTATATAAATGTTTATTTAATTGCTAAATGTGAAAATTATGTGAAATATATGATGAGTATATTTTTGTGAAGTCAAGATATATGTGAAATCATGTTTATGTGATTATGTGATGATTGGTATGTGTCGTATAAGTCCGTGGAATTTTATTTATATTTTAGAGCATTAAAACTATTTTTAAAGTGCATTTTTAATCTTTGGAAAATCATATAAAATCATTGGAGTCGATTTAAATTGTGAAATCTTTTGCAATATCATCTTTGAGATATGATTTAGTTTTAAAAATCAGTGTGGATATTTAATTGTGTGTTTTGGTATTTTAAAATGATTTAAAAAGCTTTATTTCTTTTAAAGAGCCTTTATTTCGAAAATTCGTATAAAATTCATTTTTGATCCCAAAATTATTTTAAAAATACCGGAAGGTCTGTAATTTCATAAACTTTATTTTAGAATCTTAAAATTTATTTTTATCTTAATGTTCTAATTAATTTCGATTTAAAATGATTAAAAACGAGTTTTAAAAAGGAAATTAAATTTTCAGCTTTGTTGAATTACCAAACTGCCCCTGGCAGTATATAACACTTCCACCACCCCATTTCTCTTCTTGTTCACGAGCTGCTTTGCTGGGTACCTTCTTTGTCTCCCTTTTTAATTTCTTTCATCATTCTAACCTCAAAATCATGCTTAAACCTCTGTTTTGATCATCCATATCTCATCCTTATGATTATTAATTGATGGGTTGTGTTTGTGAAGTTTATATATATATTTATATGCGACGGTACGTATGTATATGCAAACGAATTGACATGCAAGCCCTCTAATGTATTAATATGATGATTAAACGATGTTAAGGTGAGATTTATGAGTTAAAATCAAGTTTTTATATAGTTTTGTTTGTGTTCTTGATGTTTTCTCCAAACCCTCGCCGCCGGTGAAGGATTCCGGCGAGGTCGTGGTGTTCAGTGGTGGTTCGTTGCTTCTGTGATGTTAGTAAATTATTTTGAATGTTAATTGATAACTAAAATCGATTGCATGCAAAGGATTCTAGTGTTCTTGATTTTTATCGAATTAATAGGTATTTATGTATGAATTTTTGGTGCTTAATTCTTTGTAATTAGTTGATGATTTGATGATCCATGTTATTTTAAAATTTTATATGTATACAAAATTGAGTTATGGAGATGTATGCTAAAATTTTGTGATTTAATTATATTAATTCGATTTATTTGAATTAATTGTAAAAATTAAGATTCGAATGAATGATTATATGTTTAATTTTAGTGATTAAAAATGTTAGTAATATTAATCAGTTAATAACTAGCATGCATGTATGATTTTCCAAGTTTATATAGATTTAAATTGAACTGTTACATATTAAAATAGCTTTAATTCGAATCCTTGTGAATTAAATATGGTTTATTCGAATTATATGAATAATTCATATAGATTAAAAAGATAATATTGATGCTTATTCGCTAATTGTAATTTTCAGGTTTAATATAATTTGAATTTCAAAATGTTAGGGATTTAAGTATGAGTTATAAGATTTTGGTAATTGATAAATTTGAAATAGTAGTTTTATTTGATATAGTAAATAAATATTTCATTACGAATATTTGGTGATTAAACTTCGGAATATATAAGTAATGTCGAAAGTATGATGTAAATAGTAAGTAGTATGACTGTGAATTATTATGATTTAGAAATCCATTGGGAAGTGTAGGTGGATCTTAAATCCATCGGATTATTTGGTTGTGATTTGAGTTGGATATTTTCCGACGGGATAGTCCTATAAACAGAGGAAACTCTGCTCGATTTTCGTTAGAATTATAAGTAAAATCTATGATATAGAAGTATAATTTGATTAAAAGTCAAGTTGACAATATGTGTTAAGTGTTTAGGTGACTTATGTGATTACATGTTACAGATGCTATGTGGCTACGTGCTTATTTGATCTTATTGAATTACGTAATAAGAATGTGATATATATGTTAAGTGGTGATGCGATATAGGAATCGTTTGGGTATATTAGGATGAGTCGTATTAGAAACATAGTATACTAAAGTAGTGATATGGTTTATGTAGATAAGAAGGACATAGGACCTAGGGATAAAGGAAAGGCTAAGGTCGAGTATCAGTGACTGAGCTGTTAGTTGTTGCATTCTACCGGAGGCAAGTAACTCTGTCTTTTCTTGAAGTTTACATTCCTAAAATGATATATCCTGTTGATTCAAGCATGCCTATCTTATACCATGTTAATCATAAATCTTGCTTAACCTATCTATTAATGAAACCAGAATTCTGTCCAGGACTGTTTCACAAACTGTAAACCCTAAAACATCATATTTCTTTTTAATTGCTTCCTGACCATTTATGTCAAACAGCTTGCTATAATTTAACCATATTGACTGACAGATAAAACAGTGTTCTACTTGACCTATGTCCATGTCCAGTTTAACCTATGTTTTCCATAAAATTTTATAAACTTCTTTACGACCTAACCACTGATTCAAAAACTTAATTACCCATAATACTATACTTTAAACTTGAAATCTGATCAACTGTCTTGATGCTTTTCAGTCTATATCTTCTTGATTCAGACTTGTATCCCTATTTCATTGATATCAGAGAACTTAGTCAAACCCTTGACTTTTATCATTGCAAATCAAAATGAGTTGTTTTCTTAAACTACTTTGTAGTTACTTAGACTGGGCTGATCTGTAATCAGAGAGTTAAAGGAACTTCGAAGTAAGGGTTTTTGAAAATATTTAGTATTAAAATGTTTTACGAAGTTAAAAAGAGTTTTGCAAATCTTAATGTTTTTAAAATTAGATTTTAATAAAATGTTAGGAACTCCGTCTAAATGGTTTCCATGGATTCATGACGACTGGAGAGACGGGGCAAACGGGTAATGCTGGTTCCGTCATTTTGTGTATCTATTAGTGTAGTTCTGGTCTATCCAGTTCGACACCTTTATAGGCCATGGTGTTGCCTCTTGGGAACCCAAGCTATCCTAATGAGAGGATTAATGTCCAGAGGGACTCTGTGTCCGCTATGGGGACTTTATGGGTTGATCACCCGTATTGTCTGTTATGAAGTAAGAACCTCCAATCAATTTTTTAAAGTGATGATTACTTTTAATTTACTATGAAATGAAATTGGTTTACCGATTAAAATGTCAATTACTTTACACAGTTTTGAAATATCTATTGCTATTCCGTTATCAGATAATCTCCTGCCAAATTCTTGTAGTAAGATCATTGTTATTGTTTTTCAGTTAATCATACCATATCTTGAATTACTGTCGTCATTTGAAATACCCTGTTATACTGCTTTCAGTTGAGATCTTTAGTTACTTGCTGAGCGTTGGCTCATTATTATTTTTATCTAACCCTTTTAACAGTAATCTAAGAATCATGGTTCGTACAATCCAAACCGCAAGGAAGCGCACTTACCGTGGCCCTGAGTTGGTTCGTTTTGAGATAGCTCCTGAGGTAGATGCAATAACAGCTCAGTGAGCAGATCTTTAGTTAGTTGCGAGAACTGGCAATAGAATTTTTGAGAACTTTGGTTTGTAATAATATTATATTTTAAATTCAGGTTAGTAATAATAATTAGTTAGACGATGGCATGCTTGTTTCATACCATTACCTGTTAAAGATCTTGGATAGTAGAGTTGGGGCCAGTCAGCATGTTATATTTATATATTTCCTTTTAGGGTGTTTGCATCTAGAATGTGTCAGTGACCCTCCGATCTAGGCCCCAGGTCGGGAGGGCGTCATAGTATAATTAAGAAGTACTTGAATTGTCGATTAGATATATGTTTTTTATCGACAAGTCAAGTATTCGAGAAGTGTAAAACAACTATTCGATATGTAAAGAAATGCTTATTTGATATCTCAAGCAGGTTGTAACCCACAACTGGCAGTTTATCTAATTTAGAAGTAATTCTAAATTGAAAGGCATATGACTCAGCCTATTTGTAGTTCGAGGATCCTAATCCAATTAAACTAGATTGTAATAAGTAAATAATATCAACTGTCACAGGAATCTCACAAGATGATAATCGTCAGAAGAAAAATCAACAAGTCAATCTATAGTTTTGATGTTTTACACTGGAAGAAGATTCAGATATCTGATCAGGCCTCAAGGTAGCATTGAAACAAGTGGATTCATTTTCGAAGACAGAGATTTCTATTAGTGACAAGAAACAATTTCAGTACCGAATGATTGATGAGAGTGAAGAGTATAAAAGACCACAGTGTTAAAAGTCACGATGAAGAACAGAGATTGGAGTTAGTCGTTCATGAACCAGACAGTACATCGAACGTCAACATCATGCCAGTGTATGTTCCTTATTATAATTACGTAGTTTTCAGCGGAGTATTGACTATTAAAGAATTTATATTAATTCTATTTTAATTGATTAAGTCAAGTAATTAAGTTAATAAATAAATTAATTCTATCAGAATTAATATATTTGTTAAAATGATTATTAGATTAATTAAATAAGAATTAATATGGAAAAGAATTAGTTAGTTAAATGATTTTTTATAAGTCATTTAATTAATTATAAACTGAAAAATATGAATGATATAACTATCAAACTGATAGTTATACCGATAGTCATATTCAGTTAAATGGAGATAGTCATATTCAGTTAAATGGAGATAGTCATATTTCATTCAATTGGTAAGTTATACCGAATGTTATATTCATTTGGTAAGTCATACCGAATGTTATATTGACTATTTAAGTTATACCGAAAGTTATATTTAAGCTGGACAGTCATATTACATTGATTTGATAGTCATACCGATTGTCATATTAATGTAAAATGATTGTCATATCAGTTTAAATCAAGTAGTATGACTATGGCTGTGTATATAAGGCAGAAGAGTGCAGAAAGAACAGAACAAGTCGAACCAAACACAAGAAATTCACACAGCAGCCTATTTCTCTCTCTCTCTCAAGCTCAAGAACACCTACAAGTTTAATTCTGTAAATTCAAGTTCATCTAAGTTGTAATATCCTATCCATTGGAACTTGTTTACTTGTGATTCTTGTACTACTAGCGTATTAAGTTTCCTAGTTCACAAATTGATATCTTGATTTTATTAACTAAATTAGCAAAGTTCATGTTGAATTTTCTAATTAGTTATTAATCACTTGATAATCATTTGGACTGATTTTGTAACACCCCTCAAGTTAATATATTGTTATATTCAACTTGAAATTTGTGTTATATTATTCCGCACAAAAATATTCGTTTAAGGCAAAATTATTTAACGAATAAATTTTGAGAAAATGGTATAGATTGTATTCAACCCCCCCTTATACAATCTTAACGGACCTAACATAAATTAAATAAAATATGTTTTTATGAGTGAATTAAAATCTTAGACAAAAATCTAAAAACGGTTGAAATTCAGCGAGAATTCAGCCTTTTCAAATGATTCGAGAACTCAAATACTGTATTCGAGAACTCAGTCATTAGAGAACTAAATTACCATATTCGAGAAGTCAAGCATGTCTTTGTTCGATATCTCTAAAAGGCTCTATTCGAGAACTCGAGAGTGCTCTAAAGAGACTTGTTAGAGAAGTCGAGTAATGAATCATTAGAGCAGTCTGACTTATCGAAATATTCTTTTTACTCATAAAATTCAATTTTCACTGTCTTTAAAAATTCACCATAAATATTCAATGGAGAATATTCTAACAAATTAAATAGTGATTTTCTCAAAATTTCATAGAAATTTCAAGTTGATATAATATGATTTCTCAACATGTGCAATAGATTTGAAGTATTTAAATCATGTTTCAGCCAACACTTACTTCAAAAATATTGAGAATTTAGATAAAGTAAGTGTTTACTGCTGCAACAATCTAGTTGATATTTTCACTTAACCAGATTCTGAAGAATTCAGCATTCCAATCTCA
Source organism: Saposhnikovia divaricata (assembly GCA_036435485.1). Lineage (NCBI taxonomy): Eukaryota > Viridiplantae > Streptophyta > Magnoliopsida > Apiales > Apiaceae > Saposhnikovia > Saposhnikovia divaricata. The sequence goes on along the minus strand of CM071597.1, from coordinate 99,837,993 downwards.
CTAACCAACCTTGTGAAGGTGGCTTCATCCAATGGCTTAGTGAATATATCAGCTAATTGTTTATCTGTAGAGACATAATGCAACTCAATGGTTCCATTAGTTGCATGTTCCCTGATAAAATTATATCTGATGTCAATGTGCTTTGTTCTAGAATGATTGACAGGATTTGCAACTATAGAGATTGCACTTGTGTTATCACACATGATAGGAATCTTTTCCAACACAAGTCCATAATCTCTAAGTTGATTTCTAATCCAAAGCACTTGAGCACAGCAACTTTCAGCAGCTATGTATTCAGCCTCAGCTGTGGAAGTTTACACAGATTGTTGTTTCTTGCTATACCAGGAGACTAACCTTTGTCCAAGAAACTGGCAGCTACCTGAGGTGCTTTTCCTATCCACTCTGCATCCAGCATAGTCAATATCAGAATAACTGTGACGCCCCTAGATCCGGGGTCAAGGATCCAGGTCATCACGGTCCAATTTCCATTCAATATCAATATCTCTTTGGTCTTTTTTTTTTCTTAGTATTTATGCAATTGACCCCACATTAATACACACACACACACACACACCAGTCATATGCTCATAGAACAACATCCACAATATTAAAAGTTTATAGTTAAACAGTTATTACAACCCAGAATTCTACTAAGTACATTGTTGAATAATACTTCTACATGAAGCATTTCAACAATCAAAAGTTTGTTATACCAGCTTACACATTTAATATACATAATCTATTAGGACCCGCTTGTCTACGCTACCTCTGGAATAGGTGCCAGCGTTCTCTCAGAAGGTTGCCTTTCCCTTACCCTCTTGCGGAGTGTACTGCGGAGTATCGGCATGCCTGGCTGTTGTATAAAATAAATATCAAGAATGAGCTAAAATAGCTCAACAAGATAAATTCTATCGACTACCATCAAAGGAAATAGACCATTACACACACACACACACACACACACACACACACACACATATATATATATATATATATATATATATATATATATGTGGAAATTCATCATACTTATTAAGAAAGAAAAATCTTTATTTATTAAATACACCATCTATTCATCTTGATAGGAAAAGAAATTTAGGATAATATAATATGAGTTTCTCTTCTAAAATATTATAATAATCCATACTTCATTTCCGTATAATATTTCAAAATAATATATACTATTTGAATCAGATCTCTTAATAAAATCTTTCCATTTCCTTGTATATGACACTTATATAAAAATAATATAAAATCAGTTTCTCTTCATTCCATATAAATAATTCCATCACCTTATCTCATTTTCTTGGTTTCAGCATATAAATCTGAAAACCATTATCAACTCTTTCTTTTCAAAAACATTGGGGATATCTGCTGTCGCCTGATACATTAGGACGATGATCAGTCGCCTAATCGTACCTGCTCTCTTTTTACTACCGGTAGAAGGAATGAAGATCATCCCTGGAGGAATGCCACCTGCTAACATCCTCCCTTGGCATCTTCGTGCCGTAATAAAAATAATAAATGCTTGACTGTGTCGCACACAGCCCTGACACAGCCACTTACGCAAGTCTGTTGCAATCCCCCTTTTTGTCAAATCATTTATCTACCCACATTTATCATTTCCATTTCCATTTCCATTTCCATTCACATTTCCATTCACATTTATTCATCACCTTTAAATCATATGTCATAATACTTTAATTATGACTCATACATCTTTTCTATAATTATTAAAGTCAAATATTCCTTTAGAACATAAAGTATATTCGCTCTATCCATATTCGTATCTATCTTTCTTTAATTCTCAAAATCAGGAAATAAATCCTTAGGAGTATAGCATCGTAGAAAAACATATATATTCCAAGAAATCATTTTACTTAAAAAAAATAGTTTTCTAAAGTAAGAGTAGAAGAAATCTTGCTCTCTTATATACACATATATATATTGTTCCATCTACTTTTAAAAATAGTAGATAATAATCAAATAATACTTATTAAATCACAATATTTAAAAAGAATATCTTTAGCAAAATATTATAAATCATATAACCCTAGATAACAACTGATACCATTCTTTTATTTACTTTAGATAATAACTGATACCATTCTCTCATATTCTCTTAATCGTAAGGCATGTTCACTTCATGCATAATCATCTCTATACATATCCATCTCATACTCATATCCATATTCATATCCATCTCATACTCATATCCATATTCATATTCATATACATCTTCGTATACCTTTCTTTTCAATATCAATACTCAAGGAAGACAATTTCTTCACAATATAGTAATAATAGCATCACATATATATAATCCATGAAATCAAGTTTCTTTGAAGATAAATATTTTTCCAAGTAGGGATAGAAAAGATCTTGCCTCGATCTCGATGTCCTGAAGGTATGGCTCGTGGCTCTCCCGGAGTTTCTATAAACACGAAAAGGACCGTCGTTAGAATACCACATCTCTTACTCACCTCACTCTTGCATAACAATACCCTTGACACTTTAATATATGTTTCAAATGTTATTCATAACCCAAGTGTTCCAAAAACCTAACCATTTTAGGTTAAATCAAGGTTTCGGTGCTTATTCACCATTTCCCTTAACAACCATACCCGACTGTAAAAATTCTCAGAAAATCTCAATTTCGAATTTTAATGTAAGGTCAACTGGAAATGACTCTTTGACCACTCCACTACAATATCCCAAAATTTTATAATTTTTAAAAATGTTTAAGTATGGTAATTACAGCCTCAAAGTTGGCAAAATTGCAATTTCCCGGTTTCCGAACGACTTTCACTAAAACCCACTTTTCTCCTAAACCGTTCATCAGATTTTGACGCACTTTATATCCAAACGATCTATGACTCAAGCTCTATCATCTCATGGTTAGTTGGTGTTCTAGACAGGAACCTACCGTACGTGTATGAGGTTTCAAAAACAGGGCATTCTTTGGCTAAACGAAAATCGGGCATTATAACGGCTATATTTTCATACTTTCCAAAATATTACTCCTCCAAATCCATCATCCGCCTTATACACCATCACCTACACCATGTGGTCATCTTACCAACCATGGTTACAAGCACCAAACACTTCTATATATCATCTCATCACTTATAAACACACATCTACTCATGATTTATACTTAAAACAAACTTAACCATTAAACTCATCATAATCCATCATAAACTCAAAGTAATACTAAGGGTTCTTGAATTTTATACCTTCCTTGGAGCTTGAACAACACTCAATAAGCCTTGGATAGTCCTTAAATAACCTTAAGGTAGCTTGGATCAACTAAATAAATCATAAAAACAAAGTTAGAAATTCGGATTCACTAGACACCAGTTGAAAGAATCGCAAAAACGAAGGCCTTACCTACGTTTTCTGGATGAGGCTTCTAAAGGAAAGTTGTAGAGCATCTAACCAGATTTTCAAACATATAAAGAACACAAAATTCTATTGAGTAATGAAGGAGATATGGCCGTTTGAAAATCATCACAGAAACTGTCAAAGATTCTGGCAGCTCGGTTCTTCAACTTGGAGAGGAGATTTGACTAGGCTATACTCATTAGATTGCCATGAAATTTGGAGCGAATGATGCCCATGGAGTGGAGAGGTTGTGGTTCAAATTTGGTGATTTTATCATGGATAGAAATGGAGATATGATTTTTCTTCTTGAGCTTGGTTCTGCAGCGCAGTTTGTGGAGAATGAGAGAAATGGAGTAATGAGGAAGATGGGGAGAGATTTTTTTTGTGTTAACTTTGATCTTATCTTCCTATAATCTTGATTATTCTAGAGTGTAGTGGAAGCTTGGTGAAGAGTATGGAAAAATCCTCATGCAAAATGACTAATCTACCCTTAAAACAAGTTAGTGGAATGTGATGTCACTTATGGTGATCTCATAATCTCTTTTTCTTGTTTTTTTTCTAAGTATTATGCTAATAATCTTGGATAATAATAATGTGGTATGTATCCTTGTTATATTACTAATCTTGGTTGTTTGGTTTCCATACTTGTCTAATTGTGATTCGTTTCGAATGTACCTCATTATCTCAGTGGTTTTGAAATCATTTAACAATCCAAATTCCTTTGGTATTTCCTTAACTTAATAATCCTTTAGTTTATACTAATCCACTAATTCCTCAATATATAATTCTTTTAATATCTCCATGCTCCTTAATATTCAATAGAAGCTCATTCGAAATCAAAATTCTCAAAAATCCATATTCAGGAATTTCTGAAATCTATCGTCATTTCGAGTCACTTATTTTCTTTGTACAACACTAATATGGTTTCTGTTTACTCATTTTCTATTTCTATTATAGAGTACTTACATACCATTTCCTAAATCCTCAAAATTTTACTATTCATGTGATAACTGTAGCTTTGCTAAAGTTAGGGTTATTACAGTCTTCCCCCCTTAAAAGGATTCCGTCCCGGAATCATGTCGAAAATATCCATGAATACCTTTCTCATATGACACTTTCTAACTTCTACGCTACTTCCTTTATCCTTTTGCTCTTTCATAACATCTCTATCTTGCTTGCGCAGAAATACACCAACATAAACTTGCTTGCCATTCATCCACATACCATCTAGCTTATCAATAGCAGCACTTTCACTATCTTTTCCTGTTTTCAGTCATTCTATATTATCTCATTTCTCCTTCCTCTTTCGACTAAGGGTATCGGCCACCACATTGGTCTCCCCTGAATGGTAGTGTATCTCACTATGGTTTGTCTATATTTTGATCTCTATTATGACATAGATATTAACACCTCAATATTCCTATATCTCATCTCTGTAAAATTTTCCAGAAAATAAGCTATAATAATATTCCTTGAAACAATTGTAAGAAAATATTGGTTATAATATATATTTCCTGTTCGTAACTATACGAGCATGTACTTTTCCTTCATCCTTAAAAATATTCTCGCACCTCCTCTCATACTCTTAATCTCTTTTCTATAGAGTCCTCTGACCCTTAATAGATATTGATTTTCCTTATCTAGATTGTCAACCTACCTACACCATTCATTGACTTAGTCGATCCCTAACCAAACATTTACACTTAAAAGGTTAAATTAGAGTGTACCTACAATTTCCTCCGGAAACCTTATCCCATATGTCTATTGTTCACTATACGCTCTTTAGATCTTGCTGATCCACCTTAGTTCCTTCATGAAATACTATCTATTCCACCTCTGAAATTTCCCTTTATTATTCTCATCAAAATCTTTACCTCAAGTTTTACTCATTCACACCTTTTAGATTAATCCTTTGAATACTTAACATCTTTAATCTCTCTATGCTACTTAGGGTATTAGTCACAATATTGGTCTTCCCCTACTAATAGTTATTGCACCTCGAAATCCTTCATTAATTATCCCCACTTCCTTTGTTTATCCTTATTCTAATTCTATCCTCAAAATATACCTTGCTCTCAATAGTAAATCTCAATTATACCTTAAAATTCCTCATATTCTTTTCTCTTACTAATCATCAAATATACCTATTTCTTCTCACGAATTTCCTTCCTCTCTTATATTGAAACGCTTCTAGCTCTAATTATCTCTTATTGAAATTTCCCTTAGAATCTCAAGTTTCCTCGTATAATCACGTATACCTTAAACCTTGCTTCCATTATTCCATCCAGTAAGGAAATCTTTTATATTCGAAATAATTAATAGAATTTAAGAGACTTTGAATTGAAACGGACCCAGAAACAAGCAAGGGTCCCACAATAATTTAAAAAATTGAGAGATTTAAATAATCTTTATTCGAAACAAAAGAATATTTGAGAAATCAATATGATGGAAGAACCCGTACGTCACACAAGTGAGGGCGTCCCCTCCGACTTTCTATCACACAGACAGATTGTCCTTGTATATACATATAGGGCCATTCCTCTTAGTTGGAGTAAGAAATGTAGAGGGAAATTTAAATCACGATGATAAACCATCTTCCGAAAATAATCTTAGAGGAATATTTTGACTAAGATAGATAAATAAAATTTTGAAACACATTCCCAAGGGTACCAGAAAGTTTTGAAAGGATACCGGCTCTTAATGAACAATTACCCACTAGTGGAGAAAATTTGAAACTCAATAATATAATTTAGCAGGGCTTTAGGAGATTAAAAATAGGTACTGTTAATAGCCTCTGCCCAATTGAAAATCCCCATAATGAAAGGTTTTCCTCAAATACTATTTATATCTTAGACTGCGTACTCTCCAAAATTTCTTAAATTCGGCACTCACCATGTAGCCTTAACCTATCGTCTGCTATTCCCAATTATCTTCATTTACCTAGTCGTGACTTGGCTCGATACTCTATGCCTTTATCCATAATAGAACACAACCTTATAATCGATATACTTACGTAATGTTGATCGTCTTATCCTGACAATGCTCCGGTATTAAGGACCCTTTTAAAACTATATTTTATAATTGTGTATTCTAACATACCACTTATACTTACGAGGTTATCTAACGTACACTTCCCGATACATCAAGTATTCCCTTTCTCATATCAATCCCGTGTGCTACATAAGTTTACCACTTATAGCATAATAACCTTTTCATTTAAGTCAATCTCGGAATTTCTCAGTCTGTCTTGGTCCTTAAGGTATATCTTGGCTTTACCGACAAATCTCAGTTTCACCATTTCATCTCCAAAATCAATTGAAACCATCAGTGTCTGTTCACCAATCCACTTACAATATTTCTTCAAACTCCCTTAAACACAAGAATACTTTAAATACCCTTAACTTTGGCTCACCAATCTCCTCTCTCTATACTAAAACATAAACTTTTATTAGTAATAATCTATAAAATTATAATCACTATTTAGAATAAACGCTTCGTTCGATAAACCACCCTTGAACTCGATGTGAGTTCATATTTTATATCATTACATATATATCTATATGTGTATATTATTATTACTTTTGTTCCTGAGCATTATGACTCTTAGCTCTGATACCATCTGTGACGCCCCTAGATCCGGGGTCAAGGATCCAGGTCATCACGGTCCAATTTCCATTCAATATCAATATCTCTTTGGTCTTTTTTTTTTACTTAGTATTTATGCAATTGACCCCACATTAATACACACACACACACACACACACCAGTCATATGCTCATAGAACAACATCCACAATATTAAAAGTTTATAGTTAAACAGTTATTACAACCCAGAATTCTACTAAGTACATTGTTGAATAATACTTCTACATGAAGCATTTCAACAATCAAAAGTTTGTTATACCAGCTTACACATTTAATATACATAATCTACCAGGACCCGCTTGTCTACGCTACCTCTGGAATAGGTACCAGCGTTCTCTCAGAAGGTTGCCTTTCCCTTACCCTCTTGCGGAGTGTACTGCGGAGTATCGGCATGCCTAGCTGTTGTATAAAATAAATAGCAAGAATGAGCTAAAATAGCTCAGCAAGATAAATTCTATCGACTACCATCAAAGGAAATAGACCATTACACACACACACACACACACACACACACATATATATATATATATATATATATATATATATATATATATATGTGTGTGTGTGTGTGTGTGGAAATTCATCATACTTATTAAGAAAGAAAAATCTTTATTTATTAAATACACCATCTATTCATCTTGATAGGAAAAGAAATTTAGGATAATATAATATGAGTTTCTCTTCTAAAATATTATAATAATCCATACTTCATTTCCGTATAATATTTCAAAATAATATATACTATTTGAATCAGATCTCTTAATAAAATCTTTCCATTTCCTTGTATATGACACTTATATAAAAATAATATAAAATCAGTTTCTCTTCATTCCATATAAATAATTCCATCACCTTATCTCATTTTCTTGGTTTCAGCATATAAATCTGAAAACCATTATCAACTCTTTCTTTTCAAAAATATTGGGGATATCTGCTGTCGCCTGATACATTAGGACGATGATCAGTCGCCTAATCGTACCTGCTCTCTTTTTACTACCGGTAGAAGGAATGAAGATCATCCCTGGAGGAATGCCACCTGCTAACATCCTCCCTTGGCATCTTCATGCCGTAATAAAAATAATAAATGCTGGACTGTGTCGCACACAGCCCTGACACAGCCACTTACGCAAGTGTAAGAACCCAGATTTTTGGGTAGAATTAAAACTTTTATTATGTATTGATGTAAGAATGAACAGTGGTTACAACTACAATGTAATACTGGCTTTAAAGGATGAAGAATGGAAGGATAAAAGATTCCAAGGTTATATGTCCTGAAGGATGCTATTGGGTGATAACTTAGATTAGAATAATCTATCTCCTAGAAAGTTAAGATAAGATTCCCTAGAGAGGAATAGATACCCTCATGTCATCCAAATCAATATCTATTATAAGCCCAGCGGTTCCGTAAAAAGGTTAAGGAACACTCGAGGGTGAACCAGGTTCATTTTCCTAATTATAGGAATTAAATAAAAATAAGTGATGAATAGTGATTTTGGTGGAATTTGGAATATTATTATAATAATGTTATACCCGGTATTCGGAACGGATTTCTGAGTTCGTATTAGTGATCCGGGAAGAAAATAAGTGTATGTAAAAGCTGTCGGATTCAGAAAAAGAGCACTTTTATTTTCTCCGAGATTTCCCTGGACACTGCAAGACATAAGGAATTATAAAAGGGATTTAAGGAATTTAAATTCGAGAAGTATTAAGAAAGATGAGGAATAGTAGTATAAATATTAAGAAGGTTTTCGGTAAAACCCTAACTAGAAACGAATGAGTTAGTCCCTCGAACGAGCAACGAATTGAGCAATAACCGGACAAAGAACAAACAGAGGATCAAGATGCATGCATGTACAAGGAGATAAGACCAAGTAACTAAGTAGTTACATGAGCAACTAGTATACTTAGCAAACATAACCAAGTACTTAGCTTCTTGTCATCATCTTACCATTACAAACCAACACTTGTCCATTTAATTACATCATGCATGACCTAGAACTTTATTAAAGCTACTTTATGGACAAGATATTATCCAAAGACATTCAATAATTCACTTTAGATAAGATGAGAGCAAGATCAAAGCCAAGCAAACACCACCTCTCCCCCATTTTTCCAGCAGTTGCATTTTCCAGGGCAGGGGTCTTTGCCATTTTTTTTCACCTAGATCTACTCATCTAAAAATCATAAAAAAATTCATGGAGCTTCTACACATCAAGGTGAAGTTGGGGATTTAATTTCATAATTTTTGAAGATCGTTTGGATGGGTAAATAAATTCGAGAAGTTCACTGTTTTTCCCCCAAAACCAAGGCACTTCGAATTTTGGAGTTTTAAGATTTCAAAATCCACCTTCCAACCAGTGTTTGATCTCCAAATTTTTATGGTGAGTCCTATATTTCATAAAAATGATCTCCTAGAAATCTTAGCTTCAAACTCCATGTTTTCCATTTTCAAATAAATCCTCAAAGATGAGGGTGAATATTGTTTTCAAGAAACTAACTTTGATTTCTTGGTTTCTTTGGATGATTTAAGCTTTGTTAAAGCCATACAAGGACTATATAAGGGTTATTATAGCTTGTACACTCTCCAAGGAAGGTATAATTCTTAAGAACCCAAGATCTTACTTTGAGTTTTATATATGTTCTTGATGGTTTTAGATTAGTTAAGATTATGGTGTTGTTATATGCATAAAAGCATGATTATGTAGTTAGTAGTGATGATTTAAGAGTTTTAATGATTATGATGGTTAATTGAAACCTTCTTGGACTGGTTAAGATGAAAACCATGTATAGTATGCCCGGTGTGGCTTGGATTGATTGTTATGAATTTTAGAACGTTCGATTTATAGCCGTCGTAATGCCGAATTTTCGTTAGACTATTAAACACCGAGCATCACAGTAGCTATAACTCACTGTACAGCTTCATTTTCTGCCATGATAGGATAGATTATGTTTCAAGCTTCGTTTTGATATAAAGATCGCATGAAACGGACTTACGGTTTAGGATTTATGACCAAATTACTAAAAGTAGTTCGAATCCGTAAACGAAAGTTCGTAACTGTAATTGAACCCTCGTAAACTATGTAACGTCATGGCGAATCTTGGTAAATAAATACTAGAGGTAAAAAGGAAGGCGTGAAAGAAAACCGTATGTCAAAAAGATCATTTTTCGATTTATTAAAAATGTTCGAGTCGAGGTTAAACGCGAACGAACCCCTAAAAGACGACTCTTTTATAACTTCGGTAAAACACTTAGAAAACGGACGATAAAACTCGGAGTATAGTATTGGTTCGTAACGATCGACTTTAGAACTCATATGACTTAAGTATGTCCCAAGTATAAGTACAATGACATGTCGTATTAACGAACGGATGTCGGGTCGGATCAGTGATAAAAGTAATCCACTAAAAGGGGTATAACGAGATAACTCAAGAACGTGTTTCGAATTAAGTATAACTTAACTTTTAATATGTTAAGTGATTAATCCCGAATGCCTTGGCTATTTATAGATCACCAAGCTGAACCGGGACCCGCTACCACTACCCCTTACCGTACTCGACTACCAGGCAAGTTTCAATTCCCTTCTTTTAGGCTGTTGTTGTGATTGAATAAATATATATATATATGCTGATATACATATGCCATTGCATGCATGCCTACTTTCAAGTTGAAGTGATATACTTGTTCCCTGAATGTTATTGTTGGCTTATAAGCTAGATAGTTATATATCAGTTATAAGCCGATTATTGTAAGACCCTCATAGAAGGGCGTATACATCTTATTAATCAAAAATAGACCGGGAGTCAATATTCCTTGATATATCGAGATTACCTCGGAGGAAAATATTTAAGTAAATATTTTCTATTATTTGGGCGACGAATATTATTTGAATATTCGTTCGAGACTAATTATTTTAACGATCCTTACTTCAAATAATTATTTGAACGTAACCATTCGACGAATAATATTTTTCAATATTCATTCAAAGTCGAATAGGTTATCGATTATTATTCCGAATATTCTTCTAAAGATTGGACTACTAAATGAATATTATTTGAATATCCATTTAGAATATTACTTTATTTAATGAATATTACTTTTGAATATTCATTTAAGATATTACTTACTTGATGAATATTATTCTAATATTCATCTGAAGCTTGATTTATTTATCGAGTCTTATCTCGAATATTCCTTTAAAGCTTGGATTACTAAATGAATATTACTTGATATTCATTTAGAATATTATTCATTAAACGAATATTACTTTTTCAATAAACATTTAAATTCCTAATAAATTATGAATATTATTTTGAATATTCATCCAGGGTTCTATTTAATCATCGAATATTATTTTAAATATTTTAAATATTCTTTTCAGGTCTTATTAATTAATGAATATTATTCTGAATATTCATTTGAATATTTAATTATGCAATAAATATTCTCTAGATATTTCTTCAAGGATTATTTGAGAAATACTCTGATTAAAGATATTCTTTCATATTCCTAAATATTCTGTAAAATATTTTAATTCAATAAATATTCTCTGAATATTTATTTTATACTTAGAATAACCTCGATAAGGTTTATCTTCTTCGATTATTACAGAAAATATTTCGGAGTCATATTATTATTAATCTTATATCAAGAAAGGTTCTCAGACATCATTCTTCTTCGAGTCTACCTCTCTAATAATAAGGGAACCTTACTTGGAAGATGTTATTTATCTTGTCGACTTCCCGGTCATAGAGTATTCTCTTCACTCGCAACTCGGGTGCTGTTGACTTATTAAGTCGTTGTTTACCTTCTCATCTTTCGAGGGGTAAGATTGTTGGAACAAGTTGATGTTCGATACCAAGCCACAGCTTGGAAGTTATTGGTGAATTTTCCTTTCCAACTAGATACGACTACCATGTAGAGTCTTATCAACAAGTCTTATACTTGGGGAAAGGGGGACGAACGTTACATTCAGAATCATGAACTCTATTTGAACTAGGAGTCGTGTAAGAGGCCGAGTAGCGCCGGTCCATCCCCTTTGGCCCAACCGTTGGCCGGGGAGAGCTAGTAAGGCGGTAGACAAGTAAAGCCGTCAGTTCTTCCTTCTACCGGTAGTAAATCTAAATTGAGCTGTACGATCTCGACTGATCATCAAGATTGGAACAGCGGGCGCGGTGAATACTCCATCATTGGTTCATCATCCAAATTTATTTATTTCCTGCAACATGATTACTGTTGGCAGAGTTGGAAAAGGGTCATAACTGGAATTGCAACCTTTTCTTGCAAGTTCCTCTTCTTAATAACAATAAGAATATCTCGCTTACTTTGATGTAGCAGATATTTCTACAAACAAATACTTTAAGTTACCTTGTAACTTCATCGTTCATATTATACTGGCATCATTTCCGTAAAGGCATGGCATATGGTTTGAAAGATACTTTTGAACTGTTATACATTATCGTTCAGTCATATATTATTGTTGGTGGGCTATTGCTCACCCTTGCTTTATTATTATATCACAACAACAGCTAGACCAGATGACTAGCACAAGGCGCACTCGACGCGGGCGAGGACGATGAGACTACCAGAGCTGAAGAAGAAGCTATTGGTAGGGTATATTTATTCTTTCAGTACCAAGAATATGGTCTAGTATGCCTTATGTAAATGGATGGCAAAGAGTATGTATTTATATTGAAATTCTTTTGGATTGTAAGAACTCATAATGTGATTAATAAAAATTTGAGTGTTACTCTGATTTCATCTCTGGGACTATAACGGGTGTGTTTTATATTATTGTGTTGGGTTATAGAGACGTAATTTATTTTATGTTAAGGAAAGTTCAAGTGTTGTGGACAGAATTGGAAACCGTAACCACCAGATCCCGGACCCCGGATCTGGGGGTGTTACAGCAAGTCTGTTGTAATCCCCCTTTTTGTCAAATCATTTATCTACTCACATTTATCATTTCCATTTCCATTTCCATTTCCATTCACATTTCCATTCACATTTATTCATCACCTTTAAATCATATGTCATAATACTTTAATTATGACTCATACATCTTTTCTATAATTATTAAAGTCAAATATTCCTTTAGAACATAAAGTATATTCGCTCTATCCATATTCGTATCTATCTTTCTTTAATTCTCAAAATCAGGAAATAAATCCTTAGCAGTATAGCATCGTAGAAAAACATATATATTCCAAGAAATCATTTTACTTAAAAAAAAAATAGTTTTCTAAAGTAAGAGTAGAAGAAATCTTGCTCTCTTATATACACATATATATATTGTTCCATCTACTTTTAAAAATAGTAGATAATAATCAAATAATACTTATTAAATCACAATATTTAAAAAGAATATCTTTAGCAAAATATTATAAATCATATAACCCTAGATAACAACTGATACCATTCTTTTATTTACTTTAGATAATAACTGATACCATTCTCTCATATTCTCTTAATCGTAAGGCATGTTCACTTCATGCATAATCATCTCTATACATATCCATCTCATACTCATATCTATATTCATATCCATCTCATACTCATATCCATATTCATATTCATATACATCTTCGTATACCTTTCTTTTCAATATCAATACTCAAGGAAGACAATTTCTTCACAATATAGTAATAATAGCATCACATATATATTCCATGAAATCAAGTTTCTTTGAAGATAAATAGTTTTCCAAGTAGGGATAGAAAAGATCTTGCCTCGATCTCGATGTCCTGAAGGTATGGCTCGTGGCTCTCCCGGAGTTTCTATAAACACGAAAAGGACCGTCGTTAGAATACTACATCTCTTACTCACCTTACTCTTGCATAACAATACCCTTGACACTTTAATATATGTTTCACATGTTATTCATAACCCAAGTGTTCCAAAAACCTAACCATTTTAGGTTAAATCAAGGTTTCGGTGCTTATTCACCATTTCCCTTAACAACCATACCCGACTGTAAAAATTCTCAGAAAATCTCAATTTCGAATTTTAATGTAAGGTCAACTGGAAATGACTCTTTGACCACTCCACTACAATATCCCAAAATTTTATAATTTTTAAAAATGTTTAAGTATGGTAATTATAGCCTCAAAGTTGGCAAAATTGCAATTTCCCGGTTTCCGAACGACTTTCACTAAAACCCACTTTTCTCCTAAACCGTTCATCAGATTTTGACGCACTTTATATCAAAACGATCTATGACTCAAGCTCTATCATCTCATGGTTAGTTGGTGTTCTAGACAGGAACCTACCGTACGCGTATGAGGTTTCAAAAACAGGGCATTCTTTGGTTAAACGAAAATCGGGCATTATAACGGCTATATTTTCATACTTTCCAAAATATTACTCCTCCAAATCCATCATCCGCCTTATACACCATCACCTACACCATGTGGTCATCTTACCAACCATGGTTACAAGCACCAAACACTTCTATATATCATCTCATCACTTATAAACACACATCTACTCATGATTTATACTTAAAACAAACTTAACCATTAAACTCATCATAATCCATCATAAACTCAAAGTAATACTAAGGGTTCTTGAATTTTATACCTTCCTTGGAGCTTGAACAACACTCAATAAGCCTTGGATAGTCCTTAAATAACCTTAAGGTAGCTTGGATCAACTAAATAAATCATAAAAACAAAGTTAGAAATTCGGATTCACTAGACACCAGTTGAAAGAATCGCAAAAACGAAGGCCTTACCTACGTTTTCTGGATGAGGCTTCTAAAGGAAAGTTGTAGAGCATCTAACCAGATTTTCAAACATATAAAGAACACAAAATTCTATTGAGTAATGAAGGAGATATGGCCGTTTGAAAATCATCACAGAAACTGTCAAAGATTCTGGCAGCTCGGTTCTTCAACTTGGAGAGGAGATTTGACTAGGCTATACTCATTAGATTGCCATGAAATTTGGAGCGAATGATGCCCATGGAGTGGAGAGGTTGTGGTTCAAATTTGGTGATTTTATCATGGATAGAAATGGAGATATGATTTTTCTTCTTGAGCTTGGTTCTGCAGCGCAGTTTGTGGAGAATGAGAGAAATGGAGTAATGAGGAAGATGGGGAGAGATTTTTTTTGTGTTAACTTTGATCTTATCTTCCTATAATCTTGATTATTCTAGAGTGTAGTGGAAGCTTGGTGAAGAGTATGGAAAAATCCTCATGCAAAATGACTAATCTACCCTTAAAACAAGTTAGTGGAATGTGATGTCACTTATGGTGATCTCATAATCTCTTTTTCTTGTTTTTTTTCTAAGTATTATGCTAATAATCTTGGATAATAATAATGTGGTATGTATCCTTGTTATATTACTAATCTTGGTTGTTTGGTTTCCATACTTGTCTAATTGTGATTCGTTTCGAATGTACCTCATTATCTCAGTGGTTTTGAAATCATTTAACAATCCAAATTCCTTTGGTATTTCCTTAACTTAATAATCCTTTAGTTTATACTAATCCACTAATTCCTCAATATATAATTCTTTTAATATCTCCATGCTCCTTAATATTCAATAAAAGCTCATTCGAAATCAAAATTCTCAAAAATCCATATTCAGGAATTTCTGAAATCTATCGTCATTTCGAGTCACTTATTTTCTTTGTACAACACTAATATGGTTTCTGTTTACTCATTTTCTATTTCTATTATAGAGTACTTACATACCATTTCCTAAATCCTCAAAATTTTACTATTCATGTGATCACTGTAGCTTTGCTAAAGTTAGGGTTATTACAATAACCAACCAGATTGAACCCTGTGTCCTTTGGATACCATAAACCCAAGTTTGGAGTGCCCTTTAGATATCTAAAGATCCTTTTGATAGCAATCTTATGTGATTCCTTTCGATTTGATTGAAACCTTGCACACAGACATGTAGCAAACATGATTTCTTGCCTACCTGTAGTGAGATAGAGTAGAGAGCCAACCATGCCTCTGTAGACTGAGATATCTACTGTAACACCCCAGTCCCACATCGAGGAGATTTGGGACTTCAGTTTAGTTTATAAGGAAAATTATTACTAATAAGTGCACTAACAAAATCATGATATTTTGGGGGCCTGTGGTGGGCTTGGGGACTACCCAAGTTGGCTGCATTTAGGCGAGTTTGCTTTGGCTTATTTCGGATTCGGAATCGGGACTCGACCCAATTTTTGAAAAAGACTCGGGATTTGACCTGGGTTGTCACATTTGGTATCAGAGCCGACTCTCGAAAGCTTGATTCGTCAAGTTCCCGGAGGTGGGGACACGAAGGCTGGTGGTATTATCCCACAATGGATAAAGCTCCGGAGGTGGGGACACGAAGCCAGCCGGTATTATCCCATAATGGCTAGGGAGGAACGATCTTGGACCTATGGGATATCCGTTCGGGCCTGACAAGGACGTCAGGAGTTTAAGTGGGGGAGTTTGTTACACCCCAGTCCCACATCAAGGAGATTTGGGACTTTAGTTTAGTTTATAAGGCAAAGTATTACTACTAAGTGCACCAACAAAATCATGATATTTTGGGGGCCTGTGGTGGGCTTGTGGACTACCCAAGTTGGCTGCATTTAGGCCAGTTTGCTTTGGCTTATTTTGCATTCGAAATCGGGACTCGACCCAATTTTCGAAAAAGACTCGGGATTTGACCTGGGTTGTCACATCTACTTTCTTGCCCTTAGCATCTTCATCCAATTTTGTGGCAGTGGCCATGGGTGTCTTTGTAGGTGAGCAGTCTTCTAAGTTAAACTTCTTCACTAAATCCTTGATGTACTTAGTTTGACTAATAAAGATACCATCCTTTCTTTGACTAACTTGCAATCCAAGAAAGAATGTTAACTCTCCCATCATGCTCATCTCATATCTGCTTTGCATGAGCTTTGAGAAATTTTCACACAGTTTCTCATTTGTACAGCCAAATATGATATCATCCACATAGATTTGAACTAGAATAATATCATTACCATGCTTCTTGTAAAACAATGTCTTATCCAATGTGCCTCTAGTGAATTGATTTTCAAGAAGAAATTGTGATAAAGTGTCATACCATGCCCTTGGAGCCTGCTTAAGTCCATACAATGCCTTAAGCAATCTATAGACAAATTCTGGGAAATGTGGGTTCTCAAAGCCAGGTGGTTGTTGCACATAAACCTCTTCTTCCAACTCTCCATTCAGAAATGCACTCTTGACATCCATTTGGTAGACTTTAAAATTCGAGTGAGCAGCAAATGCCAAGAAGATTCTGATGGCTTCCAATCTAGCAACAGGAGCAATGTCTCATCATAATCAATGCCTTCCTGTTGAGAGTAACCTTTTGCAACCAACCTTGCTTTGTTTCTTACAATTACACCATCTTCATCCATCTTATTTTTCAGAACCCATTTTGTTCCAACAATGGTTCTGTTCTTTGGTGCAGGCACAAGCTCCCATACTTTTTTTCTTTCAAATTGATTTAGCTCCTCTTGCATAGCAATAATCCAATCTGGATCCAACAGTGCATCATTAACTTTCTTAGGCTCAATCTGAGATAGAAAGTAACCATAGAGACACTCATTTTAAGTTGCTCTCATAGTTCTCACTCCTGCATTTGGATCTCCAATAATTTGCTCTGCAGTGTGTGATCTATCCCATTTCCTTGAATGTTCAGGTTGATTTCTCATATTTGATGTTGCTTCATCATCCAAGTTATGATCATATTCATTTCCTCCCCCTGTGAAGTGGCTCTCATTCACAGGTGTATCTTGGATGCTTGTGTCTTCACTGTTGATTGGCACAGACTCTTCTCTTGCTTCATCATTCACTGGAGATTGTTGAACTATAGTCTCAACTTCAGTTTCAATCTCTTCATCAGAATCATCCAAGTTTTCGAACCTTAATGCATCTTTGTCTTCATCATTGGCTTCTTCCAATCCAGGTAGTTTGCTGTCATTAAATGTCACATCTGTGCTTTCCATAATTTTCTTTTGATTGATGACATAAACTTTGTATGCAATTCTCTCCATAGAATAGCCAAGAAAAATTCCTTCAAATGCCATTGCATCAAACTTTCCAACATATTCTGAGCTATCCTTTAACACAAAGCATTTGCTTCCAAAAGTATGAACATAATTAAGGGTAGGCTTCTTTCCAGTCATCAAGTTGTAAGGTGTCTTTCCAGTGTTTTTGTTGATAAGAGTTCTGTTCTGAATATAGCATGCAGTGCTCACAGCCTCAGTCCAAAAACATGTAGGCATTTTTGCATCAAGTAACATTGTTCTTGCAGCCTCAATTAGAGTTCTATTCTTTCTCTCAACAACTCCATTTTGTTGTGAAGTTCTTGGAGCTGAGAATTGTTGTGAAATACCATTCTCTTTGCAAAATGCTTCAAGCATGGCATTTCTGAACTCTGTTCCATTATCACTTTTTAATGCAATCTGACTTGCATTGTTGGCCTTTGCTTCTTTGTCAACTTTCTTTATGTGCTCAGTGATTACTTGTGGAGCCTCATCTTTTGATGCTAGAAATTTCACCCATGTGTACCTTGTATAGTCATCCACCATCACCAAGGCATACTTCTTTCTTCCTAGTGACATAATATTGAGAGGCCCAAATAAATCCATATGAATTAGTTGCAGGGGCTTGGTTATTGATGTCATTGTCTTTGACTTGTGGCTTGACCTTTTCATCTTTCCTTTTTGATAAGCCTCACACACTCCTTCTTGACAGAATTCAAGTGTGGGCATTCCTCTCACTAACTCTCTTTCGACTAGAGAATTAATGGCTTTGAAGTTCAAGTGTGATAACTTCTTATGCCACAGCCAACAATCTGCATTTGATGCCTTTGAATAAAAGCAACAAACATGCTTCCTTTCCTTACTCCAGATAGAGCAAATTCACCAGTCTTCTTGTGAGTGATCAAACATTCATCCTTATCAAAGTTCACTTTGAAACCTCTATCAGTAAACTGACCAATACTTAGTAGATTATGCTTGAGCCCTCTAACCAATGCTACATCCTCAATGATGACATTACCAACTTTTAGTTTGCCATATCCCAATGTGTTGCCAATGATGTCATCTCCAAAAGCAACCATAGGGCCAGCCTTTTCCTCATACTGTGATAGCAGGGCCATATCACCAGTCATATGATTTGAGCATCCATTGTCCAAAATCCACATGACTTTCTTTTCCTGTTCTTTGCCCTGAAAGTCTGATGAAGATGTTTCATCCTTGGAATTGGCCATCAAGGCATAGTTGCAACATTCTTGCTCTTCTTCATCACTATCAGTATCATCCCAACACTTCCCTTCAGCTATGTAGGCCTTGCCTGGTGTTTGCTTTTTGAGAAGGGCCTCATACTTAGCTTCAAGCTCTAGAAACTCTTTATCCTTCTTTTTAGGCTTTTTGCATTCACTAGCAAAATGCCCTAGGTCATTGCATCTATAGCATCTCATAGATGACCTATCCACATAGCCAGTTTTGAATTTATTCTCATTTGGCTTTCTCTTTTGTTGAATGAATGATTCTGAGGTCTAGGTTTGAAGGGCTGCTTTCTCTTGAATCTGATGTTTGGAAATTTTCTGGTCATGAAAGCATATGAAGTGTTTTCCATGCCATCTAACTCTTCAAGAGTATAAAACTCATCTCATTCTTCTTCCTCTTCCTCAGCAGCAGTCTCAGGCATCTCTACTACTGGTTCTTCATCCATCACTTCTTCAATCCTCAAATGGCTTGTAGAGGCTTCAAGTTCTTGAATAGATTTGTTCACAATCAGGGCACATGATGTGTTTATCATTTTACCCTGATTTGCTTGAATAGCCCTTTTCTGTAACAGCTCAAGCTCATGAGTTTTTAGCACACCATAGAGCACATCATATGTGACTTTGTTCAAATCTCTTTCCCTTAGAGAAATGACCCTTTGCTCTAAATGGTTTGGTGAAGACAGTAGAAACTTCATATTCAATTCTTTGGTGCTCTAGACTTTTCCATTCATCTGCAACTCAGTAACCAACTTGTGAAATCTCTTAAACATGTCAGTAATGCTTTCATTGGGATGTACCATGAAAGCTTCATACTGTGTGACCAGTATCTGTTTCTTATTCTCCTTGACCTCATCTGTCCCGTCACATAGAACCTCCATATGATCCCACATCTCTTTAGAAGAAGTGCAGGATGCTATGTTTGCAAACATTGACATATCCATCGAGTCTATGATTAATAGCATGAGATGACTATCAAGAGCAACCATCTCCTTTTCTGATTCTGTCCATTTGGATGGTTCCTTGGCCACATAAGATCTTGGAATGGTTGTGGTTCCAACTGTCTTTTCAGGAATCTCTTGTTATTGAACAAAGGGACCATTCTTGAGAATCTCAGGATACAGAGGATGAGAGGCTTTGATAAACAACATCATCTTTATCTTCTAGAGGTTGAAATTATCTTTGTCAAACTTAATGACCTTCACCATTCCTGTTGTCTCTGGCGTATTCATATTCATGATCATTTTTTATTTTGATCAATAGCCCGCTCTTATACCACTTGTTGAGTATGAATATACAGACCAGAAAATACAGAGGGGGGGTGAATGTATTTTCAAACTTTTTCTTTGAATAGGTATTTTAAGTGAAGATTGTTTGAGTGTTTGAATCAAACTGTGTAGCAAGAGTGTATGTTCGTGTTCTTCAGAATGTGTAAATGTAGAATATAAACACTAGAACAAGATCACTCACTTTAATCTAATATTTTATTAGATAAAGGTTTGCTACAAACTGTGAAAACAAATGGTAGTATTCTCAGCTTCATTTTCTCAAAGAGATGTATTGAGATATGTTCTTCAAAGACTTGACTGCTAGAGAAGTGAGATTGTACTCTTATAGAACATGAGTACAACCTACTTACTACTAATAAGGTGACAGACAAAATTACTTTCTAACATGTCTATCCTTTTTGAGTAACATCTAAACGGCTTGAAATTTGACTTCCTTCAACTCTGTTCAGATCCACTTCTTTAGTAGCTTGTCTCCTGTAACAACTCTCTAAGCTTCTTGTAGACTTTCCAAAAACACTTTACAGTACTGTGGTCTTGAAAGTGTTTTGGCTTGCTGCAGGTTTCTGACTTGTACAATTCTTCAGTATTTTGTCTCCAAGACTGCATTCGAGAAGTAACTAAGTGATTGATTCGAGAACTAGAATTTGCTTATTTGATAACTCTAAGTTCTCGAATACTGTTGAACTGACATATCTAATTACTTCTTGAATTAGCCTTTTCTCCAGGAATCCTTGAGTTGTTGAATAGAGCATTTGACTTATCGAATCCCTGAAATGTCGAATAGCTTCTTGAGTCCTTGAGATATCGAATATACCTTTGACTTGTTGACTCTTAGAGAACTCGAATGATGCTTTGACTTGTTGACTCCTTGAGTTCTCGAATAGAGTATTAGACATGTCAAATCTCTGAGTTCTTGAATGATACTTTGACTTGTTGACTTTCAGAGATGTCGAACAGTGTCTTTATAGATATCGAATCCTTGACTTGTCGAATGCTAGACTTCTCGAATAGAGCAAAACACTTCTCGAATTAGTATTTAGGCAAATCTTCATTCTTCAAAATTCAACTGTGTTTATTTCTGCAGCCTTGTTCTCCAAGCTTGAGGCATGATCTCTTGATCTTCTTTAAAGCATTATTTTATGACTAATTTATACAATTACACAGGAAGTATTTTGATGCCTACTACAGGTACTAAAACAAGTAGAAACTCTACAGCTAGAGGTTCCCCTAGTTAAAGGGTCATGTGAGTAATGCAAAGTATTACAAACAATTAGGCTTGTTATTAGATGTATACAGGCATGCCTCTGTGACTAACACAAATGATGAGCAAAATTGCACTTTGAAATGTTGGAAGAATGTTTTAAGGATGTTAGGAGAATGGAAGAATTTTTAAGGATGTTGGGAGAATGGGAGAATGTGGGAGAATGGGAGATTTTAAGGATGTTGGAAAAATGTTTGATTTAGAAAGTGATGTTTCGGCAAAGGGTTAAGTGGTCTAGGATTGGAGCAATGTTTCATTGCCCCTGGCGCAATGAAACATTGCCCCAGGTAGGCATTTAATGCAGCCACCCAACACCACCAACTACATTTATTGCAAATATATGTTTACCTAGCGCAATGTTTCATTGCGCTAGGAAGACCTGTGGCAATGTTTCATTGCGCCAGGGGCAATGATTCATTGCTCCATGTTTTTTTATTATTATTTCAACATATTAAATGAATTTTATTCATTTAAATATCAAAATATGATTAATATCGCATTATAAATAATTTTCATTTCTTATGTACTTTAAATTTTGAGCAATTAAATCGAAAAATACTCAAAATGTGTGAAACAATTGTTTGAATAAGAGTTTAATTCACTTAATTTGAATATTTAGCTGTGATATTTGTTTGTAATAAAAATGTAGTTTGTATGTTTAACTTAAATAATCATAAATTGATATGTACGAACTAGAGGTAACCATTCGTTGAAAAACAGACGATAACAATAATGGAGATTACAACACGAAACAGAACGAAACCTTGGGATGTTCGTTTACAGTATTAAAAAAACCCTAACACTATATCTACACTAGTGTTCGTTTACATCATTAAAAAAATCTTAGAATATAACATTTAATATAAGTGCATACTTCTATTGAATGTTATTTTACAAACTAGTTTTTTTTTTGAAGCCATTTTAGAAACTAGTTAAAAATGGAGGAAAAAATCAGAAAAATAGAAAAGTATTGAAAGTAGGGTAACATTCATCACACAAATAGTGAGTATGACTACTTGGGTGTGTATTTTAGTTCGAAATTTGGTCTTTTTTATATATTTTTATTTAATTTTTTAATTTATTTACAAACTAGATAAAAATGGGAGAAATAAAAAAAAAATAGAAAATTAGTGAAAATAGGTAACATTCATCACACAAATAGTTTAAAATCATATTCAAAAGAATTATTCATTAAATTTTAACTATATTAAAATAAAAATAATAAAAAACCCGGGGCATTGAAACATGTTAGGTCCAAAATAGTTTTTAGAAGGGTGGTTTGAATACAAACTATACCATTTTATCGAAATTGTTCTTTGGATGTATATTAATTTTTAAACAATTCGATGCGGAATAAAACGAATACCGATATTTTAAGTTAAATATAAAATTATATTAAACTTGATGGGGGTGTGTCTAAATACATGGGTACAAATTACAAGGTTTGAAGATCAAACCAATTATTACAAATCTATAGAAAATTCGACATGAACTTTTCTATATTTTTAATAAAAAGATCGAATGCTAAAAGCAATTCGAGAGATAATTTCTAGGAGTCAAAACTCGCTAGATAGTTCCAAGGTTACAAGTAAACTATTTCTATCGGTTTAGATTTAACAATACAGCTCAGAAATAATTTACAAGAATTTAAATATGAAGCTCAGGAACAATTCTCTCTTGATCTCTTTCTTTTCTTCTGTCTCTGTTTCTGAGAAGAAGAAGTGAAGTTGTGAAGATTTTTATTCATCAAGTCTGGCGGCTCCTCTTTTATGTAAAGCTCCTGCCTCTTTCAAAACAATTTGTTCATCAAAGACAATCTCCAAGACAATCAAGATCACTAAGACAATTCTTTTTACTTGCCAAGACAATCGGTAAGACAATCCCAATGATACCAAGACAGTCGCCAAGACAATCAAAATTAGGATATTTTGTGTTGAAATCACCAGCTATCAACAAGATCTTTTTCTGTTTCACCAAGACAATCGGCAAGACAATCTTGTTTCTAGATATTTATGTGATGTTCTGACTTGCCAAGACAATCTGTAATCTCCAAGACAATCTCTGAATGTACTGCTAAGACAATCGGCAAGACAATCTCTGTTGTCTTGCTAGTTCACTTTTTCAGTTTAAATTAATTTGATTAAAATAAATAATCAATTTAATTCAAACTTAAATAAATAATTATTCTGATTTAAATAATTTAATAACTAATTTAATAAATTAATTAATTCTTGAAGAATTAATTTATTATTTAAATTAACTACTTGAATAAATTAATTAAAAGGAGAATAATCATAACTCCTAGATTGTCTTAATTCTTTTCTGAATCACTGAAATTAATAAAGAATTACCACTGAATTTCTGCTGACGCTCGATGCACGGTCTGGTTCATGAGTGACTAACTCCAACGGCTTCTCTTTATTTTTGACTCTATGATGTGGTTCTTTTTCTTTTCTCATTTCTCTTGATTATCCTTTGATAATTATATTAATTCCAACTTAATTAACCTTTTAATTAATTTACATAATAGATTAATTCTGATAGAATTAATTCATCAAATAAATCAACCAAATAATTTAATCAATTAAGAGAGAATTAATACACCTCCTTGACAGCATAACCCTTGTGGACTTCCATGTCTTGATAAATCTGATCCTCCACAAAGATTATTCCTTAGCCAGTCTTGATAGCAAAACCATTGTAGTTAATTAAGTTAGCACTTATGTTGCTTGCACAATGATTTTATCTTCATACCAGTCTTGATATCTTGAACCATTGAAGTTAATGACGAACAACCACTGTTTAATGTTGACACTCTATGCACGATCTGGTTCATGAGTGACTAACCGCAATGACTGTTCTTCATATCCTGACTTTAAAGCTATGGTTCCTGTCTTCCTTTTCTTCACTCTTTATTCAAACCTTTATAACCTGTATTCTATCACTTTAGGAATCTCTTGTCACTATAAATAGAATCCACTATCTTGATTACTTCACTAACGCTTGATCAACTGAATGAACTTCTTCAAGTGTAGTATAACCCAAATGGTAGATTGACTTTATCTTCTTTCTCTTGACAGTTGAACATTTAAGATCCCTGTGATAGTAGATATATACTATTTACTATTACATTCTTGTTTAAGTTGAGTTGAATCCTCGATGTTTACAAATAGGGTAAAAATATGACTTTCAATCTCCCCCTATTTGTTTGTTAAACATTAACATACAAATCCTAGAGGATAACTCAACTATAAACAAGAAGAAGATAAAGCATTAAAGAACTATAGTAAATAATACATTAAAAAAATTTCTGGTTTATATATAACATTTCCAGAATCTCAGTAGATGAAATGATATATGATTGTTCCTCTGACACTGAACTGATCTTCATTAAGTAACTCATCTTCATTTCTTGACATATCTGCCTGATAACCCTTTACATCTAACATTAAACATTATCAGCAGATACTTGGAAATTCTTCAGTGGTAAAGAATATGACTTTTCAACCACATACTGAAGAATTCTTCTTTGTCGTTTCATACTTCTCTCCTTCCTTATGTCTCCCTACCTAAGGTGATATGTCTCCTCCTTATAACGGTGAATACTTTTCATCTCCCCTTGACATGGTGAATAAATCTATCTCCCTCTGACAAGGTGAATACTCCCCCTTTCTATGGTATGTCCTTTTTCATATCTCTCCCCCTCACTAAGGTAAGCTTATAATCTCCCCCTTAGTTGAGTATCTCTTACTAAGGCAATATCTTTGAGTATATCTTCTTCAATATAAATAAATCTCTCCCCCTCACAAGGTGAATACTCCCCCTTTCTAAGGTATGTCCTTTTTCATATCTCTCCCCCTTAGATAGAAAATCTCCCCCTCACTAAGGTAAGCTTATAATCTCCCCCTTAGTTGAGTATCTCTTACTAAGGCAATCTCTTTGAGTATATCTTCTTCAATATATCTCTCCCCCTTAGTTGAGTAATCCTTCAAGCATTCAATTATAGCAAACATCCAAATGCAAATTTGATGATACCATATTTTCAATTATAACTCACCTCTTACCTTTAGTACAACAGATTCTTCATACATATACCATTGTCTACTGCAATAAAGAAAAGAAGCTTTGCTTGTGTTGAAGGATTTTCATGAAGACTTCCAGAATAGAAGTATGTAGACTGATCAACTTTGCCCTTTAGGTATTATAGAATGGCCTCACTATTAATCATCCTGACAACCAAATCTCCCGACAATTTCCTTATATCTCCCAACTCTTGTAAGTGAACTTTGTTTAGGGAATTGGGAATGGGATTTGGTGTTTATCTTTCTTCCTCACTGTGAGTGTGTGATTCTGTTTCGTGTACCTCACAAGTGTTTAAATCATCTCTCCACTCATATCACTTAAAATGAGTAATCTCTTCTCTCATATCTCAAGTGTTTACACTTATGCTCACTAGTGTATCACTCTTATCTCTCATAGCTCCAACATCCATGTGTACCTGCAAGGAAAACTCACCATAGCCCCTTCTAGAGAGGTCACTGGTGGTGCAATGGGGTTTCACAAATCCCCAATCCTCGTTGGACTCATCAGACGAATCTGAGTCATAATCTACAAGTTGATAAAATTTTCCCTTTTTGTGGGTTTTAGAATTGAATTCTGAGAAGGTAAACAATATAATCAAAACTTAGAATTAAAATCATATTTCCTTCTAATGTCGGTGAAGACATCTCCTTGTTTAACTCAACAGGTGAATCTGAATCATAGTCAACAAGTTGCCGATCCGCACCTATGTCGGACCCGTTACCCGCAGGAACCAGAGATGTTTCCTTTGGGGAGTTAGATAATGATCTTGTTGAATTTTGCATTGAGATCAATACCTTCTCTCGAGGTCTGTGAAGACTCTTGGTTCATTGAAGAACCTTGAACTTATAATCCTAACCGTAATATGGTTGGAGTACAAGTTTTCGTCAATTCATCCTTATTGTGTGCAATCTCACTTTGTGCATAGGAAGTATTTTAGTTTGTGTATGAAGTAGTGACTTACCAACAGATGCCCTGGCCGACAGGTGAATTTCAATAGACTCATCCTTTTGAGAGAATGAATCTAGAGACTGTTTTATTGCCATTTTCAGCTCTGCATTCTTTTGGGAGAATGCAGGCGAGCTTACAGATACCTCAAGTTGTATACGACTATTCTCCTTGAGAGGTAGAGCTGTGGGTTAACTATCCCTCACATCCTTATTTGCTGCATCAAGTGCAGTTACTCCCTTATTGACCTCTAGTCTAATATGTTACTTCCACTTCAGGGGTAAGTTAGGATGTGTTTAGATTTGGATTTATAGTCCGGGATAGAAGTTGTTGGGTTTACAACCTCATGACTTTCAAATGTGAGAAAACTTCCACTAGGAGCTAAACCTGCATCACATAGCAGTAGAGCAATATAGAGATAGAATGCATTTACAACATACCAGGACATTGAGCGAAAACATATGCATTATATCTTGTGAAAGAAATGATATACAGTTGTGACTTCAAAACATTTAAACATATTAGCAATCACAACTGTGGAAAGATTGAGTTTTATTTTTAAAAACTGTTAATGTGCAAGAGTCTGTATTTATGCATAAAACAATGTATTATCATGTCTTTTAATGAAAACTAGGTCTTTAATTTTTAAAAGACACAAACTCTTGACTTCGCAGTAATTAAAAAGAAATTATTAAATATATACTAACACTAATTATTTGTAGATAAGCAACATTTGCTTAGAATAAATCCTAAGTAATATCATCAGAGCTAATATATAAATCTCAATTAGTTTGCAATAAAGTATTAGAGCAACCAACAAATGTTAGTAGCAAATATTTACTATTTGATACCAACTGTTAGTATTTGTCAAACACTTTAAAATGCAAATAATTGTATTTATGATTACATTATCAAAATTAAATTATGAGCAAATAAAACATATAATTGCTTCAAATCATAATTTAACTAAGATAGAAATAATCACAGTTAAATACTAAATATTCAATGATGCCAATTGTTAGATAAATTCAATTCAATGAAGATTGAATTATTACATTGAATACCAATTGACCTAATGAATATTAGCATCTAACTACTTATGATGTGACGCCCCCAAATCCACCCTGTCCGGGGACCCGGGTCGTCACATCAGCTCTCAGTATCCTGAAGCACACGTTAGCTCAATAATACTAAAATATTTATTACAACGGAGCGGAGCAGTCCCACTCCACAGATCCAAGATCGGTCTCACACATTATTACAATACGATTTATTACATCTCTGAATGATATCTTACACAAGTCTAAAAAAGTAGAAAAGGTAACAGGATTCCAACTAGTCTCATCAGCCCTTGTCACCATAGCCCGGAGCTTTCTCCTTCCCTTTATTCTTCTGGCTGGACGTCTCGCCTTTTTCCTTCTTGACAGATGAACAAATGTTGTAAAGCAAGAATGAGCAACTATGGTGCTCAGCAAGTTCTCTCCTTGCTCGGTACATAAATATAACAAGATTTGCCAAAATAATTACTCGAAATTAAATGAATAACTTGATATAAAAAATCTGACACTTTGACTCAAGACTCATCTCGAAAATAGATTACTCGAAAGACTCAATTAGTGAAACTCTGATGACTCATGATAATGAATAACTGGTCTTCCATCCTTTCGGTATTTCGGCTGGGTGATCAACTATCCGACCGGGAATACCGTCCTCCAATGACACCACACTTCGCCCGATCACCCTGGCATCATAGTGCCTAAAGTATTCTCGTGTCCATATAAAGGTACACAAGTCTCTCTTTCTCTATAATGGGCCTCTTTCCCAAAATTGACCAGTAGAATACGGAAGTCCCGAACATTTAATGAACTAATAATTTGAGATAAAATTCACAGGAAAATATTTGATTGATCTGGCGGACTGCCAGTTTTACTCAAATGTGCCATCAATCCGAACAATGGATTAATGCGACTCTCAATAAACATATTTTAAATGGTTGACACGAACAAAATGTCAACCCTTGACAAGAAAGGTAACTATCTCGAAATAATGAGAATAGTCTCAAAACAAAATATGATGAGTCGTACTGAACAATTAGTACCACTCGAATATTTATAATACTCACAATTGATGAACGCTAAGTAGAGTGCTTTTCACTTGATCGACGAGTGCAACTCTAATGATACTACTTTTGTAACACTAAATTGTTGGTTCGAAAGATAAACCAACTGAAAGGTAATCAATAAATATTGTCGAATTTGTACAATAAATCGGACTGAATAGAATGAATTCAACTATCTCGAACGAATGAGATTAGTTTCACTGAATCAAAATAATAGTCGTCTCGAAATAATGAGATCGACCCGATATCAACGAAATTGTTTCTACGCTTATAGGGAATATAATTCGCAAGTAAACTAAATCAACAGGAACGTAATATTTGACGAGAAATAATGCTCAAAATAAATAATTGCATCACAAGAAGCAACAGATAAACCTCATAATTTATAACTCAAAAATAAATAAGGGATAAAATAATATGAACAGAAATACAAAATTTCCGAGAGTTAGGATAGGAATGAACTTGCCTCTGTCTCGACGTTAAACGTTACCAAATAAATAAAAGAGTGCTAACCGCGAGCAAGTGTCTCAATTCTCGAAAAGAATCTCTATGATAATTTATCAAGAAAGATTTTAGTACTCGAGTAATAATTAAATCTCATAGTGTCAAAATGATTCGGTAATCATATCTTTGATAATCAAATAATTCTCGAAATATAAAATATACTCGTAACCTTAAAATCTCATTAACGCATTATTCGCAAAATAATACCTTTAAATGGAGGCTTTAATCGTTTACCTAATTATTTTTTAATATCTCTGTTTTATGCAAATCAATTATAATGATACGTAAAAGTCTCGCTCTATTTATTCATAAAGAATATTTCAATTTAAAGGTCTCTAATTACTCATAATAAATAACATTATTTGATTTATTTAATACACATCTCGAATATAGGAAGGGTTTTGATAAATTATCATTAATATCCATAATTCTCAATTTATCGAAAATGCTCTAGTTCAATTAATCCTCTTTTAAGAATTAATCCCTATTTTATTATTTAATTAAAATAGGCAAAGGTTCAAATCAAATTAAATCCATAATTATTATCATTACTTTTAGAAAAACGTATTTCAATTACCATAAATCCTATTTATAAATCCCACTAACTTCAAATTTCTCTTGTCAACAATTAATAAGCCAAGTTCCCCTTTTATTCCTAAAATCGCAAAACCTTCATCTTTTTTTTTTGTTATCATCCTTAATGAAATTTGGTGATACCCCTTTTAAGATAACTTCTAAATTTATTTAAAAGGATAATCAAATATCATTATTCATTTATATTTTTTTTTTGGGATCAAAATCAAAATTAATCAATAATCAAAAATTAGAAACTAATTGATTAATTTTCACAAAAATATCAACCCCCCCCCTTTGTCTCTTTCCCGTCGCACGCCACCACCAACCGACGACCACCGCCGGTCCTCCTTCCGGTGGCGCCTCTCTCTCTCTCTCTCTCTCTCTCTCTCTCTCTCTCTCTCTCTCTCTCTCCTCTCTCCCTCTCTCTCAATCTCTCGTCCCTCTCTCACTCTCTCGTCTCTCTATCTCAATCCCTCTTCTGTCTCTCTCTTCGATCTCCTCTCTCTCTCTCTCTCTCTCTCTCTCTCTCTCTCTCTCTCTCTCTCTCCTCTCGTTATCTCTCTCTCTCCGCCTCCGTTGATCTCAATCTCTCCATCTCTCTTCCCCTTATCTCTCCCTCTCTTCTCCGCCGTATCTCCTCCGCCTCCTCCTCTTTTCCGACATCTCTCTCTCGTCCTTCCCCTCTCTCTGCTCGTCTCTCTCTCTCTCCATCGATCTCGCCTCCTCTCCCTTCTCCTGTGCGTCTCTCCGGAGACCCCACCATCACCAAACACCCCAACCCCCTCCATCGACATGCAACTCCAAAACCCCAAAAAAATCAAACCCCAATTTCATAATTTACTAATAATTCTAACCCCTTTACAATTTACAATGATAATTAAAAACATAAATTCAACCCAATCACAAGAAAATTTAAAACCCTAAATCAAAATCATGATTTTAAAACATAGCATCTCAAAATTTACATGATCAACATAATTAAAAACATGATCAATGGTTTTTAAGGACTCAAAATCATACCCTTTTTATAAAAACACGAATTAATCAAGCTTGGTTTTAATCCAACTTCTCGGAATCACTACTTTAATATATGGATATGAAGAGCTAATCACGGGGAGCAATAATCTCCCATTGCATGCAAGATTGGGTTAAGATTTAAGGGTGTATGAGCTTGAGAAGGTGTGGGTTTTAATGGTGGATAAAGGAGAGTAAAAGTTTTCTTCTCTGTTTTTTTTGTACGGGTGTTAACAAATGAGGGAGATGAGCTCATTTTCCTCTTTTTATTGCGTAAGTAAAATCCCCCTTATTGGGCTCTTAATGGGCTTTACACAATATTCTAGCACACACATGAATTAATCAATCCACTAAAATTTCCTTTTTTTACATAATTACTAATACCTTGGAATAATTATAGGGGTGGTTTATATGAAAATAGAATAAGAAAAAAAAAATCATGGTAGTAATAATATTAACAATAATAATTCACCAATAATAATAGGGTAGCGGTGTACTTAAATAAATACTTACGCGCATCTCGAAATTACTAAAATTGAGTTTACAAGCTTTATTCGAAAAAAAGGCTTAGTAATAAAATCAATTAAAAATAAAACAAATTACATGGATATTACAGTCTCCCCCCCTTAAAAGGATTCCGTCCTCGGGATCAACATTATTGACTAAACAACTCTGGATATTTACTACGCATTTCATTCTCAAGTTCCCAAGTGGCTTCCTCTATTTGACGGTTCCTCCAAATTACTTTTACTAAATTTATTCTCTAATTTCGCAACTCATGTACTTTATAGTCCACAACTTCCACTGGTTGCTCTACGTAGGTCAGGTCAGCTTTGACATCAGTTGGTTCATATTCTAATACGTGTCGATGGTCAGGATGATAAGTTCTCAATATTGATACGTGGAATACATCGTGAATGTGCTGAAGATCTGGCGGTAAGGTTAATTGATATGACACGTCTCCAACCTTCTTGAGAATCTCAAAGGGTCCAATATACCTCGGGCTTAGTTTTCCTTTCTTTCCGAATCTCATCACTCCTTTCCACGGAGAAATTTTCAGTAGTACTTTATCTCCTATCTCAAACGATTTATCTTTTCTCTTCAAATCGGCATACTTTCGCTGACGGTCTTGATCAGCAACTAGTCTCTTCCGAATCGTTTCTATGGATTGCTTTGTCTGATGGACAATTTCTGGCCCTAGTATCCTTCTTTCACCAACTTCATCCCAACACAGTGGTGATCTGCACTTTCTTCCATATAAAGCTTCATACGGGGCCATGCCAGTACTGGAATGATAACTATTATTGTAAGCAAACTCTACTAACGGCAGATGATCATCCCAACTTCCCTTGAAATCCAAGGCGCAGGCTCGTAACATATCCTCTATCGTCTGAATCGTCCTTTCGCTTTGTCCGTCTGTCTGCGGATGATAGGCTGTGCTCAGATTTAATTTGGTGCCAAGGCATTCCTGAAAACTTTTCCAGAAACTAGAAGTAAAGCGGGCATCTCTATCTGACACGATTGACACAGGCACTCCTTGGAGAACTACCACTTCTTTTATATACAAAACTACCAATCTTTCCACTGAATACCTTTCGCTGATCGGCAGGAAATGCGCGGACTTCGTGAGTCGGTCAACTATAACCCATATGTCATCAAAATTCGCTCTGGTTCGAGGTAAACCTACTACAAAATCCATGGTGATGTGCTCCTATTTCCATTCTGGAATCTCTAATGATTGAAGTAATCCACTGGGTCATTGATGTTCTGACTTCACTCTCTGACATGTCAAACACTTGCTTACCCATTCTGCAATCTCTCTCTTCATGGTAGGCCACCAATAATTCTGCTTAATATCTTGATACATTTTTGTGCTCCCCGGGTGAATGGAATATCTCGAGTTATGCGCTTCGCTCATGATTTCTTCTTTCAATTCGATAACATTAGGAACCCAAATTCTCGATGCAAATCGCTTAATTCCCTTATCATCTCTAGGGCTCAAAAACTCTTCTCCGGTCAACTCTGATCTTCTTTCTTCCATTACTTGCTCCTGACAATGACGAATCTTTTCTAGCAACCCTGGTTGAAAATGAATGGTATAAACTCTTTCATTGTTTTGGACTGGGTCCTTGACTTTTAACTCCATCTTCTCAAATTCTCTGACTAACTCCTCTGAGGTTGTTAACAAGTTGAGTCTTTCCTTTCTACTTAAAGCATCAGCTACAACATTAGCCTTCCCTGGATGATAGTTTATTGAGCAATCGTAGTCTTTGATCAATTCCAACCATCTTCTCTGTCTCATGTTCAATTCCTCCTGCGTGAATATGTACTTTAAGCTCTTGTGGTCCGTGAAGATCTCACATTTCTCTCCATAAAGGTAATGTCTCCAAATCTTGAGTGCAAATACAATAGCAACAAGTTCCAAATCGTGAGTAGGGTATCGGGATTCATATTCCTTCAGTTGTCGAGAGGCATAAGCTATTACCATCCCATGTTGCATCAGTACGCATCGTAAACCCTTGTGAGAAGCATCGCTGAAAATCACGAAATTACCTTTTTTATCAGGTAAGGTCAGAACTGGGGCAGTAGTTAGTCGCTTCTTCAATTACTGGAAGCTGTCTTCACATTTGGAGGTCCACTCAAACTTTTCACTCTTCCTGGTAAGTCGAGTCAGTGGCGTAGCTATCTTTGAGAAATCTTTCACGAATCTGCGATAATAACCAGCAAGACCAAGGAAACTTCTAACCTCTGTTGGAGTCTTAATTCTCTCCCAATCTGCTACGGCTTCTATCTTAGCGAGGTCTACAGAAATTCCTTCACCGCTCACAATATGTCCTAAAAATTGAACTTCTCTCAGCCAGAACTCGCATTTCAAAAACTTTGCATACAACTTTTCCTTCTTCAATAGTTCCAAAACTAGACGGAGATGTTCAGCATGTTCCTCAAGAGACTTCGAGTATATCAAGATGTCATCAATAAATACAATCACGAACTTATCCAAGTACCTCTTGAACACACGATTCATCAAGTCCATAAAAGCAGCTGGAGCATTCGTTAATCCAAAAGACATCACTAGGAACTCGTAATGTCCATATCGAGTCCTAAAGGCAGTCTTAGGAATGTCCTCAGGCTTGATCTTAAGTTGATGATAGCCGGATCTCAAATCAATTTTTGAAAAATGCGTAGCTCCTTTAAGCTGGTCAAACAGATCATCGATTCTAGGCAGAGGGTATCTGTTCTTGATAGTCATCTTGTTCAGTTCACGATAATCGATACACAATCGCATGGATCCATCCTTCTTCTTTACGAACAAAATTGGGGCTCCCCATGGGGATACACTAGGTCTGATTACACCTTTGTCAAGTAACTCTTGTAGCTGTGTTGCCAATTCCTTCATTTCCACTGGTGCCATTCTGCAAGGTGCTTTTGAGATAGGTGCGGTTCCTGGTGCTAGATCAATTGTGAATTCTATCTCTCGATCCGGTGGCATTCCAGGTAACTCATCAGGGAAAACATCTTTAAACTAATTAACTACAAGAATCTCATCAATTGTAGGGGTCTGCTTTTCTTTATCTATCACATGAGCCAGGTAGGCTTTACATCCTTGTCGAAGTAACCTCTTAGCTTGAATTATTGACAGAAAATCTTTAGCCAATTTTCGTCCACGAAACGGGATTCTTATACCATTAGGTCCTCTTAAGCTTACCTTCTTCCGACGATAATTTATTTGAGCATCGTAACGTGCTAACCAATCCATTCCTAGGATTACATCGAACTCCCTTAACTTAAAGGGAATGAGGTCTGCGTCAAAATGTTGGCCCTGCATCTCTATAGAACAATTCGGGCACAATCGACTCACTGGAATGACTTCCTGATTTGCTACTTCTATATTCAGAGTTCCCTCCAAGGGCACGGACTCAAGATTAAGCTTATTCATGAAGTTCTCAGAAATAAAAGTTTTGGTAGCTCCAGAATCAACTAGAACACACGCATCCTCAGAATTTACTAGAAGCGTACCTGCGATCACATCGCTGTCATCAATGGCATCTCTCACTGTCATGTTGAAGGTTCTTGATGTCAGCTTGTTGCTGGGGGGTGCTGGAATTCGAGGCACTGGATTTTCCTTTGCAGGCTATCGACAATCTCGGGACACGTGACCTTTCTTCCCACAGTTGAAACAGGTGACAGATTTGTCCTTGCAACTTGAAGCATAATGACCCTTTTGCCCACAGTTGTAACAGTTCACACTATCTTGATGGCAGGGTCCAGGGTGTTTCCTCCCACATGTCTTGCATTCTGGTAATGGTGATCTTCCTTTCATCATGTTCACGGTTTGCTGAGGTTTGGATCTCTGATTGCTTCCTCTGGTGTCATGGTTCCCAATCCTCCTATTATCTGAGCTTCTATTCTCCCTCTTCATAAATGGCCTCTTGTCACTATGATTATCAGATCTCTTCACAAAACTAATTCCACCACTCTGAAACTTCCTCTTCATCCCACCCCTATCCTTCGGGTACAATTCACTTCCACTCTCTACTATAGCCGCTTTCTGAACTAAAGTTGCATAATTGGTGATCTCAAACACGGCAACTCGATTCTGGATCCAGGGCTTCAGCCCTTGCTGGAAACGATTGGCTCTCTTCTCCTCAGTGTCTACATGATAGGGTACAAACCTTGAAAGTTCTGTAAACTTGGCTTCGTAGTCTGCAACAGTCATCGTCCCTTGCTTGAGTTCCAAAAACTTGATTTCCATTTGATTCTCCAAATACTTGGGAAAATACCTTTCTAGAAACAACGTTGTAAATCTAGTCCACGGTATAACTGCGTTACCCTCCATAGCTCTCTTCGCTTCCCACCAGTAATTAGCGTCACCCTTCAACATATAAGCTGCGAACACTGTCTTCTTATCTTCTTCTACTCCAACAACCTCAAAAGTCTTCTCTATCTCTCATAGCCAGATTCTAGCCTCTACTGGGTTAGTGGTACCTTTAAATTCAGGTGGATTCAAAGATTTGAACGATTTAAAAGTCACCGTAGTTTGGGTCAATTGAGCTGGAGGTGGGTTTCCTCCTACTGGGTTTTGGTTCTGCTGAGGTTGAGGGTTCTAGGCATGTTGAAGAAGAAAATCCAGAAGTAGGTTCATCGGGTTATTATTCTGGTTCAGATTTTGAGCGGGTCCTGGTCCAGGGTTTGGAACTGGGTTTTGAGGTGGGTTCTGAGGTGGGACCTCATTGTCTTGATCCACTTCGGGTTGAGGACGAGGGTTTCTTGGGGGTCTTCCTCTTCTAGGTGGCATCTTTTTTTATTAAGAGCGAAAACAATAAGGCAGGTTATATCACATGTATGCAGTTATATGACACCATTGCTGGCACAGTTAAGACAGGCATTCATAAATATTTACTCTGGTCAAAATTTTTGGCTTCTCAAAATAAACCATACTCAAAACCATGATTTCTCTCTCTTGTCTATTTGTAAAACAATTACTCTTTTTCCTTATTATATAAAAAATTAAAATTTAAGATACTCGTAAAAGAACTATTTCAGGTCTTGCTGGTAATTCTTAGAAAACTTCTTTAAGTTCTAGAACTCAGTCGTCGTTTTTAATCCTTGGTTTTCGAAAACTTTTTCTCTTTTTTTTTTAAACTCATTTTAAGTCGTAGTATCTGAAAAGAATCTGACTATTTCGGGGGTAACATGGGAAATTAATCTAACATGTTGTTCTATGCTAACACAGTTCTATAACAGATAAATGAGATAATAGTACTGCTAGCATATCATAATATAATACTAATAAGGTACCATACTGGTACAATCCCTGGCATAGTACTGAATACATCCATCACAATAATACAGACCCATAATCAGAAGATAAATACATCGTGGAACATCTACTATCATGCTAGTGCGCGGAGATAATAAAGATAACTACCCAACAGGCTGGGCATAAGGTCAACTACATCGAATACATCGATCACTGAATATATGCACCCTAATACAGAAAGATCTAACATGACGCCATCCAAAAAGCGGGTCACCACTAGCTATAATATACATGCTAATGAAAAGATGGGAATACGCAAGCATACATATATGTCATCCCCTGAAACCAAAAAGACTATACTAAGTCAATAGCAGCAACATCAAGTCGAGTCAGCACGGGCGAAAATCTCACCCACTCTCCTATGGAACTCTGTAATTATGTCTGAGATCAAGGTAGCAACTCTGGTCCGATCAATCTGCCCGGTACTGGATGATGGCAAGGCAGTAAGGTCAGTCTGAAGTTCGGTCAAAATAATCAGGGCAATCTGATGCACAATCTCCATAGGTATGTCTCTCACTAACAAACTACCTCTACTTTTGTAACACTAAATTGTTGGTTCGAAAGATAAACCAACTGAAAGGTAATCAATAAATATTGTCGAATTTGTACAATAAATCGGACTGAATAGAATGAATTCAACTATCTCGAACGAATGAGATTAGTTTCACTGAATCAAAATAAAAGTCGTCTCGAAATAATGAGATCGACCCGATAGCAACGAAATTGTTTCTACGCTTATAGGGAATATAATTCGCAAGTAAACTAAATCAACAGGAACGTAATATTTGACGAGAAATAATGCTAAAAATAAATAATTGCATCACGAGAAGCAACAGATAAACCTCATAATTTATAACTCGAAAATAAATAAGGGATAAAATAATATGAACAGAAATACAAAATTTCCGAGAGTTAGGGTAGGAATGAACTTGCCTTTGTCTCGACGTTAAACGCTACCAAATAAATAAAAGAGTGCTAGCCGCGAGCAAGTGTCTCAATTCTCGAAAAGAATCTCTATGATAATTTATCAAGAAAGATTTTAGTACTCGAGTAATAATTAAATCTCATAGTGTCAAAATGATTCGGTAATCATATCTTTGATAATCAAATAATTCTCGAAATATAAAATATACTCGTAACCTTAAAATCTCATTAACGCATTATTCGGAAAATAATATCTTTAAATGGAGGCTCTAATCGTTTACCTAATTATTTTTTAATATCTCAGTTTTATGCAAATCAATTATAATGATACATAAAAGTCTCGCTCTATTTATTCATAAAGAATATTTCAATTTAAAGGTCTCTAGTTACTCCTAATAAATAACACTTTTTGATTTATTTAATACACATCTCGAATATAGGAAGGGTTTTAATAAAATTATCATTAATATCCATAATTCTCAATTTATCGAAAATGCTCTAGTTCAATTAATCCTCTTTTAAGAATTCATCCTTATTTTATTATTTAATTAAAATAGGCAAAGGTTCAAACCAAATTAAATCCATAATTATTATCATTACTTTTAGAAAAACATATTTCAATTACCATAAATCCTATTTATAAATCCCACTAATTTCAAATTTCTCTTGTCAACAATTAATAAGCAAAATTCCCCTTTTACTCCTAAAATCGCAAAACCTTCATCTTTTTTTTTTTTGTTATCATCCTTAATGAAATTTG
Organism: Saposhnikovia divaricata; assembly: GCA_036435485.1. Lineage (NCBI taxonomy): Eukaryota > Viridiplantae > Streptophyta > Magnoliopsida > Apiales > Apiaceae > Saposhnikovia > Saposhnikovia divaricata. The sequence goes on along the minus strand of CM071597.1, from coordinate 99,799,425 downwards.
GTGATACCCTTTTTAAGATAACTTCTAAATTTATTTAAAAGGATAATCAAATATTATTATTCATTTATATTTTTTTTTGGGATCAAAATCACAATTAATCAATAATCAACAATTAGAAACTAATTGATTAATTTTCACAAAAATATCAAACCACCCCTTGTCTCTTTCCCGTCGCACGCCACCACCAACCGGCGACCACCGCCGGCCCTCCTTCCGGTGGAGCCTCTCTCTCTCTCTCACTCACTCTCTCTCTCTCTCTCTCTCTCTCTCTCTCTCTCTCAATCTCTCGTCCCTCTCTCACTCTACCGTCTCTCTATCTCAATCTCTCTTCTGTCTCTCTCTTCGATCTCCTCTCTCTCTCTCTCTCTCTCTCTCTCTCTCTCTCTCTCTTTCTACCTCTCGTTATCTCTATCTCTCCGCCTCCGTTGATCTCAATCTCTCCATCTCTCTTCCCCTTATCTCTCCCTCTCTTCTCCGCCGTATCTCCTCCGCCTCCCCCTCTTTTCTGACATCTCTCTCTCGTCCTTCCCCTCTCTCTGCTCGTCTCTCTCTCTCTCCATCGATCTCGCCTCCTCTCCCTTCTCCCGTGCGTCTCTCCGGCGACCCCACCATCACCAAACACCCCAACCCCCTCCATCGACATGCAACTCCAAAACCCCAAAAAAATCAAACCTCAATTTCATAATTTACTAATAATTCTAACTCCTTTACAATTTACAATGATAATTAAAAACATAAATTCAACCCAATCACAAGAAAATTTAAAACTCTAAATCAAAATCATGATTTTAAAACATAGCATCTCAAAATTTACATGATCAACATAATTAAAAACATGATCAATGGTTTTTAAGGACTCAAAATCATACCCTTTTTATAAAAACACGAATTAATCAAGCTTGGTTTTAATCCAACTTCTCGAAATCACTACTTTAATATACAGATATGAAGAGCTAATCACGGGGAGCAATAATCTCCCATTGCATGCCAGATCGGGTTAAGATTTAAGGGTGTATGAGCTTGAGAAGGTGTGGGTTTTAATGGTGGATAAAGGAGAGTAAAAGTTTTCTTCTCTGTTTTTTTTTTGTACGGGTGTTAACAAATGAGGGAGATGAGCTCATTTTCCTCTTTTTATTGCATAAGTAAAATCCCCCTTATTGGGCTCTTAATGGGCTTTACACAATATTCTAGCATACACATGAATTAATCAATCCAATAAAATTTCCCTTTTGTACATAATTACTAATACCTTGGAATAATTAATTAAATAATAATGGTCCACTAAATTTAAATTATAGGGGTGGTTTATATGAAAATAGAATAAGAAAAAAAATCATGGTAGTAATAATATTAACAATAAAAATTCACCAATAATAGCAGGGTAGCGGTGTAATTAAATAAATAATACGCGCATCTCGAAATTACTAAAATTGAGTTTACAAGCTTTATTCGAAAAAAAGGCTTAGTAATAAAATCAATTAAAAATAAAACAAATTTCATGGTTATTACATATGACTACCATTCACTGACATTCATAAGTACGAGGAACTGGTTAACAAGAATTGTATAAGTTCTTTAGATGTAACATTTAAAACTTATGACTTCAAGGCAACTCCTCGTTAATAACAATTGTTAACTCCTAACAACTGTTTGTATTAGACAACCTTGGTTCTATATATAAAAATTCGATTACCAAAGCTATCTTGTCTGCAATCTTAGAAAAAATATTCTAAGTCCAATACACCTTGATCAATAGTAAACAACATTCATTATCAAAGTGATTAGAAGCTTGCAAATAAGCATAAAAATTATTCGAAGTAAAAGAACTATGGTCTCTTTAGTTATGTCAATATCCATAGTTCTACTTAGAGAATTTTCATACCCTGTATAGTAGTATGAGTGAATTTCAAAAGATACAACATAGATTACTTAGAGGAGTTCTAAGTAATTTCACTCATACCAATACATCTCACAATTAGTTAGTAAATAGAATTCTAACTAAATATCATTAACTAATATAAGTCAAAACTACAATACTACCAATTGTTAGAACAATGATATTAATTATAGTGAATTTCTGAAAATGGAGCGTTGATAAATTCACTAGAATCAACATCTAACAACTAATTGAAGACCAAGACAGATAGGTCCAAATTAGTTATGTTGTATATTTATTTTAATAAATATGAGATATAGAGCAAATACTAAATTGTATTGCTTCAGGTTCTATAACTCATATTAATCAAAGTAAATAATTAAATAAATAAATACTAAAGCTCTATGAGTTAGATTTTAGCATTTAAGTATTTAAATTATCCCTAAATAATCACCACTGAAATATATTGCAATTATACACATGGCAATCATTCAATAGATATTTCTCAGCGTGAGGTCTGGATGTAAATAAGTTCACAAGTCCTTTCAATACGGACAATTGAATACTTATAAACTCATTTATGAATTGCTTACAATGAATTCACAAGTCCTTTCAATACTGACAATTGAATACTTGTAAAATCATTTAAGAATTACTTATAGTAAAATCACAAGTCCTTTCAATATGGACAATTGAATACTTATGAGCTTACTTAAGAATTACTTAACAGATGGGATTTACAAATTATATAGCCTTACCAAAATCCCAAGTTTACAAACCAATCTTGAAAAATTAATTTCATCAAGTGATTTAACAAACATGTCTGCAAGTTAATCTTAATTAAAGACATGCTCTCGAAATAATTGATACCTTATGCAAGTTGCTTAGTCCTTGAGTGTTCCACAGAGTTGTTGGAGATGAATTTGATTCCTTGTGTTCTCCTGCTTTCGTACAACTCATTTGATTTGTCTCTATGCAGCAAAACATATCAGAACTGATGTCTCTAGGGTACCATCTCCGCAAATTTGGGTCCAACTTAAGACATCTGAAAATCAATTGAAATAACTACAAGTATAGATTCTCTAGGTTTCACTTGGGGCCTTGCACATTTGCATATTGAGAATATAATATTTGTGTAAGTGATCTATCAGCAATTAAATAAGATAATGAGCTGATGATTCCTCTATAGTCTGATTAGGTCCTAATTAATAGATCCTGAACTTGTTGGGTCAAATATCTCTAGGGTACCATTTCCTCATATTTGTGTCCAACTTAAGATTTTTGATTACCAACTTGTTAGGTCCAAACTAATAGGTCAAAAGCCAGCTATAGTGGTGTGTTGGCATAGAGTCTTGACAGGTCTAGAATCTTCTGAACATAAACAAAAGATCCTTGACTTACTTTTATTGTCATCATTCTTTCGGCTTACTAAAGTAAATCAAAAGAATTGCAACTTTACCAACATCAAAATAGCAAATATCTTGATACCAATTTATAGTTAGTAGGTCAACATATAATATAATCAAGATATCATTGAACATATATATCATTTATGTTTGTGCCTTAAGATGTAGAGAGTTCTATAAATATAACACCAATTGTAAAAAGATACCAACTGTTAAAGATTGATACCAAATGTTAAATTATAGTTACGGTGTCATACCATGTCTTCCATGCTTGCTTGAGTGATGATACTAGTTCATAATAACTTGTAGAGATCTTCCATTATCTCACTAACTAGGAGTGCACTTGTTCACATTCCTCTAGCATCCAGATTCAGTAGGTCCAGATGTCCATTATAATCATGAATGTGCAGGTGCCTGATATCCTCAAGTCTTGCCACTGGTGCTTCTTGTCAGATGTACTGTCTTATCAGCTTGTAACCTTGCATCCAGTTTGGCTTTGTCCCTCATAACAATGCCTTGACATCCAGTTAGACTTCTGGTTATCCTTGTACCAATTACAGCCTTGTTGTTTGGTCTGGATATATACCAGCTTCCCTTCAATCTGCCTTTTGTACTGATTGAGATCATCTTGCATTGCAATCACTCAATCTGGATCTATCAGAGCCTTTGTAGCTTTCTTAGTTTCTTCTAAAAGAAAATTAAAGAAATAATCATTGGTACTTGAAGCTCTACTAGTCTTTTACTTCCACCATTAGGAACACTAAGAACTAGGATAAAGAGTTAATTGAGTCAACACTCTTTGTCTTGGCAGACATGTTCTCATAGTGTCCTTTGATTTTCAATGTGGTGTTGAGTTGACTAGTTGATCCTTCTGTTGCTCCCCCTAAGCAGTTGCTGGGTTTACATGAAGGTTCTCCATGTTTGACATTGGTTGGATTTGAATAATCATCACCATTGATAGCTGGGAGCCTGAAGTTGTTGAACATCACTAAGACTTTCAATCACCTTCTGTTGATTAATAACAATCACCCTGTAGGCTGTAGACTCCATTGAGTAACTAAGGAAATTATTCTCTTGAGCATTAGCTGATTACCAGGATGCTCACTTTCATTCATCATTGCAAAATAATTTCCTTCATAACTTGTGGGGTCTTCCTATATTTCTTACTGATCAGGGTTTAATCATGTCAGTAGCAAACTATTGACTGCTTCAGCGTTAATACTCTTGAAGGTGCTTAAATCATCCAGAACACTAATTGATAGGTCATGTAATCTGGTCTCCAAGTTGTCATAGTCAGTTTTACTTCCTGCCAATCTCCTAGATGTGATCAATCACCATCAGTAGTATCTTGTCTTCAGATTGTCTGAACAACAACTTATTTGTTGGGAGAAGTCATCAATCATCATCACTAAAGCATATTTTTCTTCGATGTAGAACTTCTGTGTGATGCTTCTTTGACTTCCCTTTATTACATGCCTCATAATTTCATTTTGCTTTAATTTTAGATGAGGCAGTCTCCTTTAGATTTCCAGGAAAGAATATCTTGATTTGACATTCAAGTGAAAGAGCTCCTTATGTCATAGCTGAACTCTTGTCTGATGAAGCTTTAGATTAAACCTTGTTGGCTTCACCTTTACTCTTGTCTGAAATTCCCTTACTAAGATTCCATGTCAGCTACGAATAAGTTCACTTTCCTTTATCCTCGAATAGCAAGCTTACCATATCTCTTGTGTAAGATCAGACACTTCTCTTTGACAGATTTATAATTGTATGATCCTGAGAAGTTATGCTTGGGACCTTCCACATAAGAGGTATTATTACTGACAACATTCCTAGCTATTAAATAGCCATAACCCTGGGTCATACCCTTGCTGTTGTCTCCAAGGGAAAACCACTTGGCCTGTCTTCACATTCACGTTTGATAGCAGGGTTCTTTCTTCAATGATATGCTTTGAATAAATCAATAATAATGCATAATCGATTAACCTGTTAAGCCCTACATTCACAAATGGATAAAAAGTTCTTGGTACCCAGATTTACTTGGGTCCAGATGGATTAGAGATATCTCTGTTTATAGAGGTAATCTACAGACTTGACATACATACAACATAAAAACCATTACACATTTAAAACATGCAAACTATGACATGTAATGCATTAGTGGTAACAACAAACATAGCATTCATATAGCAATCAAACCATCACACATTTAAAATGTGCAAACTATGAGATGTAATGCTATTTAGAAAATCCAGTTAACCTATATACAAGAATTTTCTAAAACCAGTTGGAATAGAAGAATTAATAAGTAATCACTAATTCTAATCAATCCAAGGATGTTGTTATAAACCACTAATTGTCTGTATTACCTAAGTCAGTTTTAGATATAGCTTTGTGTTCTACAAACAACCTAGGTAATTAATCCATCTTTGAAACTTTTTAAACATTAACAAACAATTCAGAATGAATAAACAAATCTGTTTTACTTGGGATCCTGAAACTAGCTTAAGCAGAGGTCTTATATGCTTAACATATAGCAATTAAGAATTAAAATATATTGTCTAAGGAACAGCTCTAACTCACTATTGCAATTAATCAAATTCAACAAATATTCAACCACATATTGAGATCTTCTAACCAAGGATTTAACAATTAAAAGCTAAGATCTTAACATGCTTTGAATTTCTAAGAATTACATATTACATTAGTTCAAAGAATTGATACCTGAGACATGTGAGGTGAATCATCTTCAGAGTTTGCTATGAAAGCAAGATATTCGTAAAGTTCTTCTCATCATCATTTGATCCATCCCATCTCTTTTCTTTAGCAATAAGTTCTGCCCTGATGACTTTGTTTCATCACAATTAATGAATCCCTATTCATCCTTGTCTGTCAGAATTATGCATTGTGTTGCACACCTTGGTAGTTACTTATCACATATATCTTATCATAACTGCAACTATCAAGTCTTGTTTATTTCCATCATCTCAGTCTTGTAACCACCTCTTGAAGTTGAACTATATCCTGAAGAGTTTCTGTTTCGGAATAGATAGGCCTGATCCCTGGATGTAGCTTTAGTATACTCTTTCTGAATAAGTAACTCTTTCTGTCTGTTCTGAGGTTCCATCATTAATTACTGATTGAGATGTTTGCAGTCTAGTCCATTCTCAAACCTCCTTGATTCCATTCTTCTAAAATCTCTGTTGATTTCTTTAAAGATATACAATTGGTACAAACCACTAAGTGTTTTGGATTTAGCATTGGGGAAATCCACTAAGTGTTTGTATATCATTGAATCACTAGAGTTGACTAAAATCTTCAAGAAAAATTTCATCCACTAAAACATCTTCCATTCCTGCTTCTGAAAAACCAATATGTCACATGGAATATGACTTACAAAAATTTAACAAATTAATCTTCAACAGGTAGAAATTAATTCCATTGAAAAATGCATGTTCTTCAAAAGATTCGAATCATCTTTGACAACCCGGAGGAATTTTCAACTAACAATCTTCTAAGAACCATTAGCTTAGAATAAATTCAAAATATTTAAAGTTCAAAAACTTCAAGGACTTGAAAATTTTTGAGAAATAAAAAATCTGAAAGTAAGTTCAAATTAATTAAAATTTGAAATTAAAGTCAAATTAATTAAGAATCAAAAAATCTTAAGAAATGAAAATTTTTTAGAGTTAAAGAATCTGAAAATAAATATTAAAATTCGAAAGTATCAAGAATTAAAAATTTTGAGAATTAAACAATTTGAAAATAAACTCAAGTTGTTTAAAAATCAAAATTTCAAAGAATTAATCATTTCAAGAATTAAAAAATTTGAATATACGTTATGATTATTTAACAATAAAAAAAATCTCAAAATTGAATATTTTTTATGGTTAAAGAATTCGAAAATTGAGGAGTTGACTTTTGGCCTAATATCGGATTTAATTTCTGTATGGGTCAACAAACTCGAAAACCAATTGGTGGACCACAAGAATAAGGATCTTGATTTGTGTGTCAATCAAAAGGCTCGGATACCAATTGTTAGGTCCAAAATAGTTTGTAGAAGGGGGGATGAATACAAACTATACCATTTTATCGAAATTGTTCTTTGGGTGTATATTAATTTTTAAACAATTCGATGTGGAATAAAACGAATACCGATATTTCAAGTTAAATATAAAATTATATTAAACTTGATGGGGTGTGTCTAAATACACGGGTACAAATTACAAGGTTTGAAGATCAAACTAATTATTACAAATCTATAGAAAATTCGACATGAACTTTTCTATATTTGTAATAAAAAGATCGAATGCTAAAAGTAATTCGAGAGATAATTTCTAGGAGTCAAAACTCGCTAGATAGTTCCAAGGTTACAAGCAAACTATTTCTATCGGTTTAGATTTAACAAAACAGCTCAGAAATAATTTACAAGAATTTAAATATGAAGCTCAGGAACAATTCTCTCTTGATCTCTTCCTTTTCTTCTGTCTGTGTTTTTTAGAAGAAGAAGTGAAGTTGTGAAGATTTTTATTCATCAAGTCTGGCGGCTCCTCTTTTATGTAAAGCTCCTGCCTCTTTCAAAATAATTTGTTCATTAAAGACAATCTCCAAGACAATCAAGCTCACCAAGACAATTCTTTTTGCTTGCCAAGACAATCGGCAAGACAATCCCAATGCTACCAAGACAGTCGCCAAGACAATCAAAATCAGGATATTTTGTTTTGAAATCACTAGCTATCAACAAGATCTTTTTCTGTTTCACCAAGACAATCGGCAAGACAATCTTGTTGCTAGATATTTATGTGATGTTCTGACTTGCCAAGACAATCTGTAATCTCCAAGACAATCTCTGAATGTACTGATAGTTCACTTTTTCAGTTTAAATTAATTTGATTAAAATAAATAATCAATTTAATTCAAACTTAAATAAATAATTATTCTAATTTAATTAATTTAATAACTAATTTAATAAATAAATTAATTCTTGAAGAATTAATTTATTAATTAAATTAACTACTTGAATAAATTAATTATAAGGAGAATAATCATAACTCCTAAATTATCTTAATTCTTTTCTGAATCACTGAAATTAATAAAGAATTACTACTGAATTTCTGTTGACGCTCGATGCACGGTCTGGTTCATGAGCGACTAACTCCAACGGCTTCTCTTTATTTTTGACTCTATGATGTGGTTCTTTTTCTTTTCTCATTTCTCTTGATTATCCTTTGATAATTATATTAATTCTAACTTAATTAACCTTTTAATTAATTTACATAATAGATTAATTCTGATAGAATTAATTCATATAATCAATTAATAGAAAATTAATACACCTCCTTGACAGCATAACCCTTGTGGACTTCCAAGAATAAATCTGATTCTCCACAAAGATTATTCCTTAGCTAGTCTTGATAGCAAAATCATTGTGATTAATTAAGTTAGCACTTTTGTTGCTTGCACAATGATTGAACACTGAAGTTAATGACGAACAACCACTGTTTATTTATTTATTTATTTTATTAGATTTTTTTTTTAATTATATTCAGATATAACCCCTTTTCTTGGGACTACCAAATTTTGGTTGTCATTAGATTTATTTAATTTATTACTATATTTTAATAAATTTTAAAAAAAAAAATAAACTCACCCGTTTTTCGCACAAGTTACTAATTAGTATATTAAAATTATTAATCGTTTAAAATATTTAAACACAACCGTTAACTTACTCTTGAGGAATTTTTTTTTCAGATAACATAAAAATATAAATTAAATGACACGAACTATAGCTCAAAAATAACGAATTGGCTTGATTTCATAAGTAATTTCTGACCATACATGGTAATCAAGCAATAAAACAACAATTTATAAATATTTAATAATTAATTAATACATAAACAACAAAGCTCCTCCTTGATTGGATGAGTACTACTTGAGTACATATTTTACAAGTCCTGTTAAATGTGTGTTTACGAAGTAATCCTCCCAGTCAATACACTTGGGATCAAAATAGAGAACATCTGTCTCAGCATCACCACTTTCTTCAGCTGCCTTGCGCAATTTTTCGGTGTTCATATCATCAAATCTGAGCAATAAAAATTAGGGAAAGAAATAAATGACCAAATATTGCGTGTAATTAATTGATATATATATAAAGACTTGATAATTAGGTAGGAAAGAAAGATACATGACTTACACTCCCTTGAAGAACAAGTAGGGTTCATACAACTCGACCATCCTCAATACATACTTGACTTTTCGGCTAAGATCAACATACTTATCTTGCAATAGCTGGCAAAGCCCCATATTCAGTAATTGTAATCCCTAAAGAAGATAAAGGAAAACGAGTTACGCGCGCCAATTAAATTGAAACAACAGAAACCTAATTAGCCATGAAAATCTTTCGGCCCATGCACGTACAACAACACATGATAGATCAAGTAGCTAGCATTTTCTAGCTGAAAGCAACCTACAACAATTTGTTTGCTGCCAGAAAGACAGTACTCTAACTACACTGATGCATGCATAATCCTAACTGATGATGAAGTTAATTACGCATCTTTGACATGGTTAATTTGTACTCGTATTGATGCGTGCATAATTTAGATTATCGATCTAATAATATCTGTAAGTGTGTTTTTGCTGAAATTAGCTAATACGTGTGTGTTTTTGCAAGAATTAGGTGATAAGAGCGAGCTAGTTATCTAAGTATACGATAATTACGTGCCTTGAGAGGAAGTAGGTAACGAATGGCCATGTATCTGCGGAAGCTAGGCATGGAATTCAAGACAGTAACATCCCCAACTTTAACAGCCTTGCCATCTTTATTAATCCATGGAGTTCGGGTGAAATAAAATCGACCATAATCTTTAATCTGACTGTACTTTACTGGGTTCGAAAACGAGGACCCTACATGATATATAACATCACAATCAGGCTCATTTGAATGAGCTACCATTGCCGCAATCATTGTATTCACCACCATATCAGCTGGAATCTGTATGCAATTTGAATTAGATGAGATCTTTAATTTTGTGTACGTAGCAGTATTTATTTTTCTGATGTTGTGCGCAGCATAAACTGGATATTTTTAATGAAATTAAGCAATTACAAGACATGGAAGGAGCGAGCTAGGAAATATATGTATGTATCTCACCAGGTCAATATTCGAATCTGGATCACCAAGGAAGCAAGTTAGCTTTCCTTTACCATAACCAACCGCTAGGCTATCAACAGTTCTGTACAATACAGGGAGCCACATGTCATATATATATTTAAATTAGACATGCTTATTAATTACTTGAATTGTGCGTATCTGTTTTTACATGGAAGACAAGGCTTGTAAGGAATTAATACTCATCCCCCACTTTATTTGGTTACAATACGTTAATTATAATTTTACATATAATCATTTTTATTTATTTTTCTTTTCATATGAGTGTAAGAAGTGTCACGACATTCCAACCGGGTTGGTTATGTAGTAAGAATCTGCAGAATGATATTCTAATAAATTTTCGTATTCAAATTTTATTCTTTTTTCATAATTAATCGGGACTGATATCTCAGGATCCTTTTCTCGTATTACCCTATAAAGCAAGTCTTATGCATACCTGATTCCTTCAACCCAACCAGGAAAAGGTTCTTTATAAGTGCTAGTGATGATGGTAGGACGAATAATAACCAAGGGCAGCTGCTTCTTCCGATTCATCTCCCCTAATAACATCTCTCCCATTGCTTTTGTGAATACGTAAGTGTTGGGCCATCCATAATGCCTCGCCCTGTACATTAGATTACCATGCATATCCAACTTAATTTTTGTTACATCAAATCTTTGAAACCAATATTACAACAACATAACTATCATACTGGTATTGTAAGTCTCTAATTACTTTACACCAACCCGTACTAAATTACCATAAATTACACACAACAACAAATTTCACAAGTCTTAAAAGACTTAAAAGCACGTCTCAGTCAAGATCCCAAACATCCACTAGTAGTTGTACTAAAGTTATAATTAAGATTGTACATTTATTTCATATTTATATAACGTTATGATCATTTGAACTATAATAATTTGATTCTCGTTCAATTCGATTTTTTTTTTTTTAAAAATGTGTATTATTAATTAGCTTGTAAGTAATAATCCAAAGGAAAGAAATTCCCAAACCCAATTTGTTAATTATACCAACTTATGTTATAATGCGAAAATTAACTACAGGGTGAACCCAAACAAATTACAGAAAGATATTAACCCTCTGTAGAATTTACTTCTTTTATGTATTATTGGTAACCAATAAGTGCAAATAATAAATTAGCTATATTAATGTCTTCATCAGTTCTGCTGCGCTTGACCGACGACATTTCTTTTAATTTATTCCTCAGAAAAAAGTCATGAATCTAACGTGGGCTCCCTAGCTCACTAATTCACTACAGTTTGGTGACCCATAAAAATATGCATATTATTACATGGATAAAGTAGATAAAGTGATGGGACCTATCAATATTTAATAATAGATGTGAGATAATGGAGAAAAGTAGTGGGTATAATAGTGTAAAAAAGATTATAAAATGGACTTTTACGGAGATTAAGAAAATGTAGTAAAAAAAATAAAGTTAGTTGAAAAGTAGATAATGTGGTGGGACCTATCAATATTTAATAATAGATGTAAGATAATGGAGGAAAGTAGTGGGTATAATAGTGTAAAAAAAATTATAAAATGGAGAAGTAGTGGATGTAATAGAAAAAAGTAGTGTTAAAAAATAATAAGTATAATAGGTTTATTAATTTTGGGACTTAACAAAAAAAAAAGTGTGTCAATCTTTTTGGGACAGAGGGAATATATAATTCATTTCCTTGCCGATCTTCATTTTTAATATTTGAGTTCCACGTCTTCCTAGATAGGGATTTTCCTTTCGCATGGACCGCACGCTATTAAAGATGCATAAAATTAATTACAATTAACGTGAAATAATAAGATTTATTGTTCTGTGAAGGCTCCCGAAGTGCGATGATCCCAGAGATTTTAGTGATATTTCGTAACGATGATCATTTTTTAATTTTGTGAAACATTATAAAATAATAGCTTTAATTGTACAATTTTAAAATTTTTGATGTTATTTTTCTTGTTACGTTTGGATGAGTAATGCACCACTTAAATATTAAGTTGAAATGAAATGAAATAAGAAAAGTATGTCAGTGAAATACGTACCTTTGGATCCCCAACTCCTTCATGGCTAGGGTAACAGTTCCACTGGTAGCGTTTTCATGATTGAGCTGAGAGACCGCATCCTCTATGATTTGTTTCTCTTTGTTAATGTCGAGCCCACGTTCTCCGTTGAGCGTCTCCCCCATTTTATATGGATCCTCCACTATAAGTCCTGTTTTTACTCCGCACACATATGCTGTAGCAATCGTACATTACATTTACTAATGTAAATTTAGTCTTATATACTACAAACTATTTTCTAATTTAAATCAATGGGAGTACTGCTATATATTAATTGGCCATCAAATGTATTTTAGATATAAGAAATTAAACTACTCATCAGGAAGTTACCAGTGGAAACATGCAGAAGCAACTTTATGTTGGTACACTTGAGAGCGAAGTTGTACACATGTTTTGCACCAAATGTGTTGAGAGCTAGTGAAATGTCGTACCTATATCCAAGATTTCAACAATAAACAAATGAATTGAGCTATACAACTATTGGTACGTACATATATATTTATTTAAGTATCACATCACATGTTGTTTGGCAAGGAAATAAGCTAGACATTTTTCAGAGTGGTACAAATCAGTTTCTGAGAATGGAAAGAGTAGCAATAACATGATGTACCCATATTTTAGATAGTTGAAGCTACATGGGTACAAGATAATAATATTGACCTTTCATCGAAGTTAGTTGTAGCAGCTATGTTAACAACAATATCTACTTGTCTCCACATTTCTTCAAGTATCGCGGCGTCTTTAACTCCCATGTTTTCGTGTGTTATGTCACCAGCAACCGGGATTACTCTTCTCGACAGGTGCGTATACAAATCTGAACCCAATCGTTCCTTTAAAACCCTAAACAGCTCCTTTGCTAAGATCTGTACGTTCAAATTAAACATGTAGTGGCATTCGATCATCTCGTCAAAAAGTCATGCTGATAACGCGTAATATATATGCTAGCTACTACTATATGCGCAAACGCATGCACTTGAAATCACATGGAGGGTGCCATGCAAGTGAAATACGATACAATTTTAGTTGTAGTACTATGAATTCAATTAAGCACCTCAGTATTGAGACGTTGTGAAGCTGACTTTGAGTCCGGAGCTCGTAAAAGAAGATAGAGTTTCTTCACATTCGGTTGAGCCCTGAGTATCTTCTCCACGAATACTGCATTTTATAGTTGTAGAATCCATAAATAGTTACTACTAAAAATGAGCTGAAATTTTGATAATATAAACATGAGTATATAAATAGAACATATGTATGTATATAAAGAGATTAAAAAAAGAAAGAAAGAATACTCTTTGCCAGAAAGCCAGTGGCACCGGTGACTAAAATAGTCCTGTTTTCAAGGAACCGGACGATACTTCCCAACTCCATTGGAGAATAATCACTTGGTACAACAGAGAAATTAGAAATATGTGTAATGGTGTGAGACTCGTAAGTCTATGTATAGTATATATTTATACTTGTACAGTCTATTTATTTTTGTACACACACTAGATACGCTCATGTATATATATATATATATATATATATATATATATATATATATATATATATATATAATAGTCGTATACTTTACTATTTGCTGTAGTTGAGAGTCCAAATAAATTCAATTCAATAAATGCTGGAGTGCACGCAAGTAGTTGGTGGTCTCGCCGGTAGATGTGTACAGATATTCATCTTACTACATTAAAAATTTTTAACTACAACTCTATTTAGACAGCATCTAGATAACCTACTTTTGCTATACACTGCAGTTTTCATACATGACCTTCCTTCACTATTCACACATTAATTACCTTGTTTTCTTTTTTTTTTTTAAAATTGGTTTAGCACAAGATTAAGATAATCAGCAAGACATAAGTGTACAGCACAACCGAATACATAAATTTATTTATTTATTTCCCAAGGTTAGTTCTACTATAGATGGGAAAAATGATCCTAAATGATCCTTTCTCTGCAAATACTCATACAAATACGATACGATACGAAATGTTAAGCATTATACAATTGTTACCTATGAGTCGATATTGAAATGATTAAGAATAATATTTTTATTCAGAAAAAAAAAAGAATAATACAATTGTTATCTACTTCAAACAAAGGGGCCGGGACATACAAATACAACATGGATAAGAGAAAGAGACTGCGTAAGAGCAACTCCAATGCTCTTCTCTTTCTTTAACTCCTAAAATAGGGATTATTAAAAATATAGGTAATGAAAATTATGTTTCATTCCAATCATATACCCTATATTCATACACTATATTTTAAAAGTAATTTTTAGTGTAATTTTTTGAAATTTAAATTTTGAACATTCTTATAAATTAACCAATGAGGTGGAGGATAGATGAGGTGGAGGATATAGGGGATTTAATTTTGATCCCTCAAATAAGGAGTTATATTTTCTCTCCCCTAAAAAATAAAGGGGATAAGGGGTAGGGTTGGAGCTTTATTTTTAAACTAAAATCCCTATATTTATCCATCTAAGAGCAACTCCAATGCTCTTCCCTTTCCTTAATCCCTAAAATAGGGATTATTAAAAATATAGGTAGTGAAAATTATGTTTCACTCCAATCATATACCCTATATTCATACCCTATATTTTAAAAGTAATTTTTAGTGTAGTTTTTTGAAATTTAAATTTTGAACATTCTTATAAATTAACCAATGAGGTGGAGGATAGATGAGGTGGAGGATATAGGGGATCTAATTTTGGATCTCTCAAATAAGGGGTTATATTTTCTCTCCCCTAAAAAAAATAAAGGGGATGAAGGGTAGGGTTGGAGCTTTAATTTTAAACTAAAATCCCTATATTTGTCCACTTATGAACATTATAGGTAAAGAACATGTATGGTTGGAGTTGCTCTAAGCACATTATTGGTAAGGAACATGTAAGGTTGGAGTTGCTCTAACAAATATAAAATATCACTTGCACTAGAAAAAGAAGAATACGGGTGGGGTAAAACACTTTATGCGCTTAATTAATGTTTCTAACCTACTTGCTGCTATGTCGCTCAAGTATTTATGCAATGTAATTGACATACAACCCTCCTTCTGATTAGACACGTCTCATTATCAGTGATGGGCATTTTATCCCGTCCAATTCATCCCGATTCAATTTTCATTTCATTCAAAACGAAATTTGGATGATAAAATAATTCTGATTTAAGGATTGGTAGACATAAATTTGATGATGAGGACGAGGATAACACTTCTCAACCATAAGCCCATAAGTCATCGTTGTTCTTTTACTAATTATTATCAAAAAGAAATTGTTAGATACCTCAAATTGATTTCCAAAATATTTCCCAAATGATAAGTGTTTTATTTTAATTGGTTATAATGAAGTGGATTCCCTGCATTCGCACCAAGCTCTTCAATTAAAACTTTCTAATCTTCCACGTCATCTCTGCCACATCATTCGGGAACAATTTTTGGATACCAATTTGGGGTACCTAGCATTACTCTTACGAAAAAGTTGCATAGACCAAGGTGATTTCTTTCTACTTTCAGATTTATAATTTTATTTGAAGATTAATCCCTCTGTCTCTAAATAAATTTCCTGTTTTGACTGAACACGTTTGCCAACACACACTTTTGATCGTTAATATCTTGAATTTCGTATTAATATTAAATATAAAAACTTCACTGTATTAAAGTACTCATAAATACAAATCCAACAAGATCACTCATGACTATATTTGGTCTTATAGATTAGACGTAAATTAGTAATTTGTCTCATGTTATGAACAATCCCGACATTTCAAAGGAGCATGATATAAAGAGACTGAGGGAGTATATCATATCACTTTTACAATATTCATGAATTATGATAAAGTATAAAGAGATGAGAGAAACTATATTTGGTCTTCTAACAATTATAAATGAAAATATTCTTACAAGAAAACCAATATAATTATAAAATTATTTAATGATATACTAACACTACAAGGGGATAGGGTAATTGCGACAGAATAAATACAAAGAATCTGTCGCAATTGCCCCGCTTTGCGACGGAAAAATTCTGTCACAAATGCTTGCCTCGTAAGTTCTTATTCCGTCACAAGTTTCGTATTCTGTCGCAAGTTATAAGCGGGTCCCTAAACAATTAAAAAAAGGGAAAAAATACAAAGTGCAACGGAAAAATTGTCGTAAATATTCCCAGAATTGTGACGGAATCCGTCATAAATATTCCCAAAATTGCGACAGAATCCGTCATAAATATTTCCAGAATTGCGACAGAATCCGTCGTAAAAAGACCCAGAATTGCGACAAAATCCGTCCTAAAAAGTAATAAATATTTCCAGAATTGCCAATACTTTCGACAGAATCTGTCACAATTTCTGGACCCGAGCATCGTTTTGCCTGCCTATTTTTATCACTTCCAACCTATTAAAAGTCATCCATACATTCCACAACATACATACAAACTAATCGCACATGACAAATATTACATACATACAAACTAATCGCACATGACAAATATTGCAACACACGCTGAAAAATGAACTACGTAGTCAAATCCACTTAAATATTAAGCAAAAGGAAAATAACATCATACAATCTCTATCAAGAGTTTTGATAAACACCCATACCAAAGTTACATTAACAAATTAATACAAATCCAACCTAAATAGTCCAAGTAACTACGACTTCTAATTTCATCAAAGTACCAAACAAACTACGACATGCAAACTGTCTATACTATAATAAGTTCCAACTGTCCACACTACTAATGATTTTAAGAAAAGAAATAGCTAAGGGGTAGTCCCTCCGGTCAGTGGAGTAGCATTTTCATCATCCTCGCTTGAAATGGTAGCACAATAGTCTCCAAACATTTTTTGCAAACTACTAAAAATCTGTCCTTCAAGATAAACCTGCTAATCGTATAAAATTAGATAACACTATAATTCAAAAGAGCATACACTCTAGAAGAGTGTCAATTCCTGTAAAAATAACTCGCTATCTTTGTGATTGAAAAAAGTGTATCTCTATTAACATAAAAGATCACATTCACCAGTTTAAGGCAAACCTACTTGCACCAGGAAGTGAGTTAGTCAATAAAAAGAAATAAGCAGGTACCGTATGCTTCTGGTCTTAGAAAACAGAGTCCAAACCTGCTGATATTAGGAAGTCTTGGGAAGGGCATATTAAATCCATTAATTTATCTGGAGAAGAGATCATAAGGAGAGTGACATCATCCATTCCATCAGTTCCCATCAAGGACCATCCCCATCCGCAAATCCATTTATTGCCTCGTTGAAAGCCCTACCATATTAGATATATAATTGATTAGATAGAGATAGAGATAGAGCAACAGCAACACAATGCATTAATGTTACTAATTAAAAAAGATAGACTAACCAGCTCAATTTCTGGCTAAGTGCTCTTAGAGCTGCAGGTTGGTGGTCCCAATTTGTGGCACTGGACTGAGAAACCTCCAGAGATATCTGCTTCAAGTGTCGTAAGCCTACAGGAAAAGAAAATCAAGATGGTGAAATTAAGTAGTGAGGTGCCTCCATTGAATGTGGTGCAAGTGCGACCTCTAAGAATCACATGTTTGTGAGTACACTGCCACAACATCACTCAATGAGAGAATATTATAAAATTTGACATTTTATATAATAATGGAAAATTACTTTAACACGAGAAAGGGTCAAAAGGAACCATATTTATCATAATTGTTTTTTTCCTTGAGATCCCTGCGAACTTCTAGTAAGCGAGTTTATGCCATTTAAGGTGGGACAAAACAACACAAAATTAAATTCTTCGATTCATTGCTACTGATTATCATATCCCTCACTTAGATTAATCTTTCTACCATAATTATAGTTTCACATATCCCATTACTTCGTCAGAACATGAGAGCCTACATACGCTTTAAGCTGTCCGGTACAAGCTATTAACCAAAAATGTCTTTTTAATTACATACAAATGGGTCAAAGCCAGTCATGCAACAAATTAACAGGGAAACAAAGACAAAAGGCAACTATCAACTACCTGTATGTATAAAACTTCAATACCATTGGCAGTGGGTAACACATTCAGAACACCCATGCTCGGCAATCACGGAACCAAGCTGGACGATCTTTGAGGATCTGTGAAACCTGAATACAAGAAAAAGTAGTCTTATTAAAAGCTCAAAATCAGAGCATCATGCTGCTTGGAATGAACACCGAGAAAAAGACTATTATAAGAAAATTAATGATTTAAATAAATTTTATAGCAAAAGATTGTATTTTAATAAGGATTTACTTATTCTAACAAATAGTCTAATCATTTTAATAAAATTTGATATTTAATTTCACCATAATTAATTCATAAATATTAACATCAAATTAAATCAATAAAATGTAGAATTTCTTGTAATGTGATATAATAACTTTAGATCAACTCAACACTCCCCTGTCCATACTCTATAATAAGCAAATCCCTAGCAGCAATCAGTTGGGTATAGAATGAACTTCTAGTAGTACTGACTTCAACACCTAGAACTGAACCCTGTTAGCCAAGTCATATTTCTTCTGAGAACTAAGAATCAGAAACTTCAACAATGCCAATTATTTACATATCATGCAAATCTTAAGTCTTTAATAAGTGATGTTAAATTAAATGTATTGCATATGCTGGCAATCAACTTAAAGAAATATAATTAATACACAATTTTGTAGCCAGATGGCCTGTCTAATTAAATAGTAAAGTAATTAAAAATTATACTTATCATATAAAAAACAGGGCCCATAATCATCGTTCATAAGCTTTGCTTTGCTAGTTGTTTGAACACAAAGTACCAAGTCAACTAAATTAAACTACGTACACATTTAAAGTTAACATCTTGGAAATGTACTACACTAAACTGCGCTAAACCATTGTTGTTGTATGCACACAATATAATTAGCATGTGTTCGCTAGCATGTGTTCGCTTACAAATATGCATATACAAGTACACATATGCACATGGATGTAGATGTAAAACCCCAATTTTACCTTGAATTGAAAGCCCCAAATCGAAGTTCTAAATGAAACCCGAACGGAAAGCCCCAATCGAAGCCCTAATTGAAACCCGAACGGAAAGCCCCAATCGAAACCCTAATTGAAAATTAAAATAGAAGAGTGAATATGAGAGAAAAATGAATTAAGCAATGAAACTAAAAAACAAATTAATCGAAGAGTGAAGAAAAGTGAACAAGAGACCAATTAATCTACAAGAGACCAATTAATCTCAGCCCCAATTAACCACCTGCAAAATATAAAACAAATTATATACAGAAAAGAGAACAGAGTAGAGGGAAGAGAAGAGAGAAGATAAGAGAATTATTTAATCAATAGAGAGTTCTTCCAGTTAAGAGCGAGGGAAAGTCTGAGATTGTTGAGAGGGGGTAGATAGAGTTCTTCCAGTTGTGCCGCCTTGTAATAATTTTGCGTTAAGGGGGGAAACAGCCTAGTAATAATTTTCGTTCAAGGGAATGCGGGGAAAACTGCCGCCTATTTTTTCAAATTTTTTTTATTTTTAAAGTTATTGTAACTTAAAATTGAATACATATATAATGCCTGTTTGGGGAAAAAATTTTTAATACTTATTGACTTATTTTAGGGTAAAATTTTTATATTTTGAATTTTTTTTTATACAAGTATTTAATATATGTTTGAGATTCAATAAGTTGTAAAAATAAGTTGGAAAATAAGTTGAAAAGTTAGGAATCTCTAACTTTGTCTTAAAATAAGTTGACTTATTCTGGAAAAAAGTTCCCCCAAACACCCCAATAATGTGCATTTACATGTAAATATGTAATATGATTAAAAAAATTATGTGTGGAATTTATTTATAAGTGTGAAAATTTGCACAAAATTCGAATGTTAATACATAATTTTTGATAAATTATTTTAGTTTATTTTTAAAAACTTTCAAAATTTGTGATTCATCCTTTTTAATGTCATTGCCAAAATTTCAGAAAAAATAAATTTATTTGAATTGTTAATTTAATGATAAAGTAGTACTTTGACTAGTATCCCTAAACAGGGTTTCGTCAGGGTTTAGGATTTCGATTTTTTTTAAAAAAAATTCGACAACCCAATCGTACAATAAATTTATTTTAATTGTTAATTTAAAGGTCAACTAGTACTTTAACTAGTAACCCTAAAAAGGGTTTCGTCAGGGTTTAAGGTTTCGATTTTTTCAAAAATATTTCTCGACAACCCAACCATACGGGGGTCAATATCTATCCTTTTTAATGTTATTGCCAAAATTTCAAAAAATATAAATAAATGTATTTGATTTGATAATTTAAAGGTCAAATAGTACTTTGAGTAGTATCCCTAAAAAGGGTTTCGTCAGGGTTTAGGGTTTCGATTTTTTAAAACTATTTTTTGACGACCCAACCGTAAGGACGTCAAGATCCACCATTTTTAATGTTATTCCCAAAATTTTAGAAAAAAATAAATTTATTTAAAATGTTAATTTAATGGTCAACTAGTACTTTGTCTAGTACCCATAAAAAGCGTTTCGTCATGGTTTAAGGTTTCAATTTTTTTAAAAATATCTCGATGACCCAACCGTACGGGGGTCAAGATCTATCCTTTTTAATATCATTGCCAAAATTTAAAAAAATATATCTGATTTCGTAATTTAACGGTTAACTCGTACTTTGACTAGTACCCCTAAACAGGTTTTCGTCAGGGTTTAAGGTTTCAATTTTTTTAAAAATATTTCTCGATGTCCCAACCGTATGGGGTCAAGATCTATCCTTTTTAATGTTATTGCAAAATTTCAGAATTTTTTTATTTGATTTGGTAATTTAATGGTCAACTCGTACATTGACTAATACCACTAAACCGGGTTTCGTCACAGTTTAAGATTTCGATTTTTTTAAAAATATTTCTCGATGACCCAACTGTACGGGGGACAAGATCCATCCATTTTAATATTATTGTCAAAATTTCAGAAAAAAATTTATTTGATTTGGTAATTTAACGGCCAACTCGTACTTGGACTAGTACTTAGTATTATGAATAAACTAACTTAGCTTGCGACAGAACTTGCATTCCGTCACAAGTTATATTAAAATAATATTTTTCAAGTAAGATTATTAATTCCAGGTCGTTGGGTATTAACTGAGTTCAGGTAAGCTTGCGACGGAATCTGTTGCAAATTATACCTTACGACGGATACTACGCCAATCCGTCACAAAGTACTTTATGACATGAAGTACGTCGCAACATACTTTATGACGATACTATTGTTTCGGTCGCAAGTTATATTTTGCGACAGATTGATTAGGCTTTTTGTCGCAAGGTGTCTTAGCGGGAAACTAAAATTGCGGAAAAAATTATAGCGGGAAATTAAATTGTTAAATTATTACTTGGGCGGTAAATATATTAATAAAATATTAATATTGCGACGGAATTCATCCGTCACAATGTATCTTGCGACAGAAATGGTTTTTTCTGTCACAAATTAAACTTGCGACTGAAAGTTAGTGAAATTCTGTCATAATTGCCCCTTCCTCTTGTAGTGTAATATTATATATATTTAACATCTCCCTAAAACTCATGATGCTCAATCGGAAGTTTTCCAAACAAGAAACGAAGTCACGTAATCAAACAAATCGAAGAAAACTTCAAATAGCAAACAGAAACAAAACAACGATCCAAATTTATCCAAATCAAAACCAAAGTCAAGAAAACTTCAAATCATCATAAAAAAAAACATCCATATCATTCAATAATCATCCAATCAACAACTAACAACTAACGAACAGGCAAGCAAAACCCACATAAACTATAACCAACAAAAACAATACCGAAATCCAAAAGAATGTTACATTCAAATCTACTATCAAATAAATTTCAAATTCAATTTCAAATCCAAATCATATCCAAATATGACCATTAATCCAAATCCAGCTATATCCAAATCTGACCTGCAAAATGTATTTAGATCTAAACAAACCAATCCATAATTCTAAACTAATAGAGAAGAGAAGGCATACAAATGTGATGTGTTTAGGGCTACTCCTATTATTGAACACGAGAACGAAGGGATAAGAGATGAGAAGGGAAGAAAAAATAATCATTTTACCAACGAGTCAACAGAATTCCATCAAAGAGAGAAAAGAACGAGCCAACACCATGAGAGAGAGAGAGAGAGAGATAAACTAACAGAAAAACCACCAACCAAAATCATAATTAAAAATCAAAATTAATTTTACCTAAGAAAAACCCAACCAATATGAAGCGGGAAAAAATGAGGGAAAAAAAAACTATCAGAGAATTTATCTTAATTGATTTGAGATGAAAAAAACTTAGCAATCACAATTAGAAATCAAAATCAATATTACTCAAAACAAAGAAACAACCAATTTGAAGAAGAAGACGAGAAAAAAATGAACACAGATTTTAAATTCAACATATGATAGTCATCACGTTTAACTCTCCATCAACCTATCCCGAATCAGATCAACGTAGCTCTGAAACCATGATAAAGTATGGAAAGAAAAAAAAGGTGGGATTTTATTATAATTCTACTTGTTCTCAGTTACAATAGAAGAAGGATTTATATAGTCAATATTGAATAATAATAAAGGAAAATATTCTTACAAGAAAACCAATATAATTATAAAATTATCCAATAATATACTAATATTACATTTGATCAGAAAAGACACAATCCTTTCATCCAATCCATTCATCAACCTGATAATTGAGAATTAATTAAAACTAATATAGTTATTAATAAATTTTATACAAATTTAGAGGTAAAAAGAGAAATATGCACGAGAAATAATTAAATACATTTATATTCCTTAATATGATACACTTATATAAAATGAATGAATTACTAAGAAATTAAGTACCTTGTTCATATTTTCATATAAAAAAGGGTTGTTACAACAAAAGCAGGGAGCAAAGAAATTGGAAACATGGGGTTGTTACAACAAAAGAGGAGCATGAACAATCTCCTAGTTGACCTCACCGCCATTAAAGGAGACCTGATCTTGAACAGCGACGACATCAGTGTTGTCTTCTGCCGGAGCAAAACCCAGAATCCTGCCATGATCGTCCACCGGTGCCGGAGAAACCATCAGCTGTGGAATGGGTGGACCAAAGCCCATATCTAGATCCATTTTCTCTTGGAGACAGCCAAACAGCTGAAATACATAGTGCATAGATGACCAGTGATTCAGGTCCACAGCAGCGAGGTAGTGTGCTGAACGATTAAGGATTCAGGGATGCATTTAATGATATTCTCCCACTCCGGATTGTAACACAGCAGCTTCTTGATCTGTTCAACTATCCATAGACACGTTCTGTCCCCTCTACCATCTTGTTTTGTGACTTCAAAAAATGGGTTGAAGTTATCAGTTTCTAGTAGCACTAGTTCACAATTGGAGAGACGTGCTTGATTTAGGCCCAGGTGAATTGCCCATAGTTATATGGCTAAAGGAGAAAGGCCACGCATGGTGCCTGATAAGGCTTTGATAAGTCTCCCACGGTGATCCCTAATGATAATGCCCACCCTATTATTGTTGCCATTAAACTGTCGTGAGGTGTGTAGAACATGAACGTTGATCTTGAATTATCCTCGGAGAGGTGCTTTCCAAGTGTAGTAAGCCATAGTATGTTGTGTAAGAAATGAAAAAGATAAGGTGCATGGAGTGTAGTGGGTTATGTGGAATATATAGCACATGTTCCATTCTCGAGAATGAGAAAGTAAAGTACTAGTAGGGGGATGGTTTGTTAATGTAGGCCGCAGAGATCTGGAAAAGTATGTGTGGGTGTTTGGAGAAGGGAAAGAAAGTAAGGTGGAGATAAGAAGAGGCATGGTGTAGTGTGGTGGCTGAACTGTAGTGTTAAGAGAAATTGTGTGAAAAAGATGATGTATTAGTGATAGAGGACATAAGTATTAGTGATAGAGGACATAAAGTGGATTTAGAGTGTACGATTTAGTTGAAAAAGGACAGTCAGAGGCAAGGTAGTAGAGGAATGGTAAAGTAGAAAATAAGAGAGAGACTATACTGTACAGGGAGCAGACCTTGCAGACCAAGAAAGTCGATAGGAAAATATACCTATATATAGGATCCAACATTACAATCCCCTTAAAGGGCCTAGTAGCCCCAAAGAACATTGGGCCTCAAAAGGCCTTGTTTGGCGAGGAAGTCCGCCTCAACATTGAAAGCACGACTTATATGTGAAATCTGGATGTTTGTTAGGTTGTTTGGGCTCTGTTCTGGTGCAAATTGTAGTGTGGGAGTGTTGCCTGTTTTAAAATTATTGAAGTTGGCCCATAGTTTTATAGAATCCGTATTGATGATGATGCGCTTATCTTTCTCTACTATGGATGCTATTGTAGTAGAAATATCAGAGCCTTTGTCTCTGCTTCAAGAGGAGAGTATACTGAGTTTGGCCCGCTAAATATGAAACATAGCTCTTCTTTTTTGTTAATTATGTAACCCCCCATCCCTTATTGTAATTGATTGTTTGTGGAAGACCACGAGCAGTCTATGAAAGCAATGAAGTCCCAATGTTGTTTTAGATCATTAATAAAAACCTCCCTGAGTGTTTTTGTTGCACGTATAGGGTTTGTGAACCAGTCTTGTTTACTATTATTGTAGAGAGTACCTCCGCTTTTGCACCACAAGAAGGATTTGTGAAGGATTAAGTGCTCTATATGTTTGATGTTGAGGTTAGTTTTGTTGAAAATAGTGTCATTCCGGTTCAACCACAGGGACCAAAGTATTGCAGACACTGTCGTCTACCACTGGGAGACGTGTTGGGTGCCTTTAGCCGCATTGTATACGTTCCACAGTGTTCACACAAAATCACGTACGCGGTCACAAGTAATATAAGATTAAGTAGAGTTCGTTCCCACAGAGACTGGTATATTTCAGATTATGCACTTATGCAACAATGTATGATTATTATTCACTGCTAAGACAAATATCAAAAGTGTGTTTTGATTAGCTAATTTAACTAACAAGCAAATTAACAATACTAATAATTAATTAACTAATGTGATTTAACTAAAAAACAAAGACCCAAATCATGCCTCCCCATCAAATGCTAAAGTGTATTTCAAAAGTCGTAAGCGCAAGGCAGGGCGCAAGTACAATTCAACTACGGATGTAGTTCAGAAACGAATTGTAAGAATATCATATCATTAAGTATAAATTTGAACTCATTTTACCTCTCAAACATTTATGAAACTGTCTCTTATAAGATGCCATCAAAGACATGATGAAAAACCGGGATGATGCAGATGTGTTGCTTCCCAGAAAAAGGAATAGACCAGATTGGTTGGTGGGAAGGCAAGGTAAAGCAGTTGCTTCGACGACAGAAACTGCTCCTGCTATTCCAATTTCAGAACCTTATGTTGAGGAGTTAACTGCAAAGATCACTCAAAATCCGGAGACTGAAATGGATGCCAAGGTTAATAGAAAAGTTCAGGAGAACATGACCAAGTTCTTCAAAATGCTCGGAGAGGCAAATCCTAATATGAAGTCTAATGTTCCAGACTTTTGTGCTACCTTTTCTACTGAACAGGATGACAGTGGCAGTCCTTTCACTCCTGTCACTACGGGCGACACTACTTCTTGAATATGATCTGGTTTTTATCGTACTTTAGTAACTGTTGAACTTTACTATTTATTTAGAACTTTTTTGTTTCGTAGTTTATAATTAAATGGTGGTTTGTGAAGTAGTTTGGAGTGGTTGAAGGAAGTAGAAGTGGTATATTTTGGCTTGAATGTGGTTGAAGTAGCTCGGTGGTTGAAGGAGGCATTTTAATGGTAGAATTGGGTTGAATGTTGGTTTAGACATGTTGGTTTGAATTTTGGTTGGACATGCAATGGTTATTAATGGGAATGTTGCATATATAAAGCAGCTATTTCAATTTTTTTTTCATTTTAGTGTTACATTTGCCAATTGTAGTGTTACACTTGCATGTCCATCAGGTGTTACACTTGCCTATTGTAGTGTTACATTATAATCTTATTTAGTGTTACAGTAGAAATGTTACAGTGTTATAATAGAGAGTGGGCCCCACACATACCACGTGGCAGTGGTCCTCACACATACCACGTGGTAGTGGGCCCCACACATGCCACGTGTCAGGTGGAGGGGGTCCCCCCCCCACATGCCACGTGGCAGTGGGCCCCACAATTGCTATGTGTCAGGTGGGTCCACATGCCACGTGGCAGTGGGCCCCACACATGCCACGTGTCAAGTGGGTCTCACACATACCACGTGGCAGTGGGCTCCACGCATGCCACGTGTCAGGTGGGGGGTCCCCATGCCACGTGGAAGTGGGCCCCACACATGCCACGTGTCAGGTGGGTCCCACACATACCACGTGGCAGTGGGCCCCAAGCATGCCACATGTCAGGTGTGCCCCACAATTGCCACGTGTCAGGTGGTCCCCACAATTGCCACGTGTCAGGTGGTCCCCACATACCACGTGTCAGTGGGCCTCACGTTCTGTCCCTCAGAGTAAGTTCAAATGTAACATTACAAATCCGTTACGGTAGGTGATGATAGTGTTACATTAGCGACATAATGTATCGCTTTATTAGTGTTACAGTAGATGGGCAAAAGCGTTACAATAGGCACCTGTTGTAACGCCCGTAAATGTAACGCCCCCAAGTGTTACAATAGACCTATTGTAACGGATTTTGGGCCTATTGTAACATTACGCGGGAATTACAATAAGCCACTTATGGCGTAGTGTACTTATGAGAAAGAAAACATGGGATCCTAACTTCATTAAATGCTTCGTTTAGAGTTGATGCCTTTAATCAATGTATGTGACGGTTATGACAACTAATCGGACAACACGAAACAAGTACACGCTACCTGTCAATATACGTTTACCAAACTACTCAACATCCACAAAACAGATAGAACAAGTTATCCATTGAGATCACATAGGGCAGCGTAAGATGGTTAAAATTACACTACGAATCATGCATGTCAATGAAAAACAACACCTAGAGGGGGGGTGAATAGGTGTTTATGGTTAATAGTGTGAATTTATGAACAGTTTTGAAAATTACTGAAAACAGCTTGCTGTTTGTAATAACACAGTTCACAAACAGCACGCTGTTTGTATCTAAAATGCAATGCAGAGAGAGCAAGAACAGTAAGTAAAAGTGACACACAATCTTTTAGCCAGGTTCGACCCCTAATCCCCTATGGTCTACGTCCTGGTCCCTTACCAAACTTGGTAAGAGAATATATTATTGATCAACTATAATCCAATTACAAGATACAACAATATATCTCCCTTAACCCTTGCTGCTTACAAATGGCTTGCTGTTTACCTGTGCTGAACCAACCCTCTAAGTACTACTTCCCAAGTATACTTCTCTAGTCTAGTTCGACTCACCCTAAAACCTGAAGCCAATCTTGTACAGCAACAAAACAATACAATTTGAACAATACAAATGAATGATACAACTCAACCTATGACCCTCTGAATATATAGATATATATGAATGAAAAGGGTTCGAAAGGTTTGAAGGATATAGCAATGAAAGCTTTGAATTTCTGTAAGGCTCTTTTGTTTTCAGCACTGTATCGTTATTTGAACTGAATGAAATCAGTTCTCTTTATAGGCGAATGAAAACCAAAAGTGGAAATTAATTTCTTGAGCTCCAACGGACATAAATGTTACCGTTGCTTGAACAGATTCTGTTTGAAGAAAAACGAAAGAGAGAAACCTGAAGAAGTGATGTTCACGTGTGTTGCAAGTGTTGTATGGACTGAGTGTGCCAGAGATATGATGAAGGGATCACGTGAAGGAAGCTTTTTAGAAGAAGTGATGACAACGTGTATAGCAGGTGATATATAGAATATGTATGACAAGGAACATATGATAGTGATATGAATCATATGAGTATTTGAGTGGAAGACAAGTGAATGTTTAAATTAATGAAAAGTAGAACCTTTACTTTTCTAAAATAACATAAGGAATATTGTTTTGTCTTCAAGCATGATTGAGGTATGGGAGTTGATAGAATATAATTTACATATATTTTAGAGGATTTTATTCCCACATTTAATGAGCTTTTGCGAATAATCGTGTCGATTTAATAAGTTTTATTGGAGTTTATTGCAGGAAATAAATAATTCCCAAACTTGGAAGGAATTGAGTTTATTTGGACTTAAATTACTAGAAAATTCGTAACTATTGGGCAGCTTGCGTGTACATCACTGTTTGGGCCATAACTTGAGTTTCAGACATCAGAATTGGGTGATCTTACAGCCCACGCGAAGATAACAGAATTTTCTACAAGTCAAAGGTGGTCCAATATCAATATTCCAACTGGAGAAGCCCAGAAACAGGCCTGAAAGACAGATGACGAATTTCACTTCCTGGAATCCTATTTCAATTCTAATTACGGCAAATCTTGGACAACAAATTCTTATCCAACACAAAGAGGGAAATTACCAGAAGTCTACGAGGCTTATCTAATTCAAGGAGGATATTTCTTTTTTATTCCTACTTCTATTACAATTGTAATATTTTATTAGCTGTTTCCTACTTAGTTTTGGTTAGCTAATTTTTAGGCTCCTGGTGCCTATATAAACACATCTAGGGGTATTGTTTTATCATCCAATCTTAGAGATCAAAAGCATTGGTACGTATACTTTTGTAAACACTTTTTCTCTATTCTTATAATTATGTGTTCTTATATTCATTCTTGTTTTGTTAATTCAATCATGTGTGAGTAGTTTATTAATCTAGGGTTGAGTTGAACCCTAGTTATGGTCGATGTGTGAATTCCCCAATTTGATTGTTTAATTGCTCTTGCTTATTGAGTTGTTTTAATTAGCAATTGCAGATCAGACGTGATTATGTGTATTGTTTGAACCATTATCTATTTATCAACGAGAGTTGGATTTAGATGGTTGTGATTTATCCAATAAGAACATGAACTTCTCCATGAGAATAGGTAGAACGGATTGTTAGGAAGTTAGGGTGCTGTTATTAATGTCTCTGAATTGCATGATACCATGAGAATAGGCTTGATTGTATTTTAGAGAAGCCATTAATACCCGAGAGGGATTATTGGTATTTATAGGGCGCATCTTTCCTGTTGAGTATTATACGATTAATTGGGGAGGAAAATTCACGATTGCATTGACCATGCTAGTGGGGATACTTAATTCTGGATGTTTTTAGATCTGATTAGTATAAACACAATTCTTCTTAGTATAAATTAGTTTAATTAAATCCTAAAAATTTATTGTGTTACTTGCTTAGCTAAATTAAATCAGAAAAAGACTGGTGATTGGCACTTTTGTCTCTGTGGGAACGACTCTGACTTACCCTACTGCATAGTTAGAAGGATTTGTTAGATTTTTATTATTTGATAGGCACGCGACAGCCTTGTCAAATTTTTGGCGCCGCTGCCGGGGACAAAGCAGTGTTAGATTAGTTAATTTTTGAATTTGTTTAGCTAAGTTGTTTAGTTGAGTTGCTTCGGCTATTATACCCTTGTTATTTGATCATTGTGTAGTGTTCTCTTGTTGCATGCACACCAGAAGTTCAGGTACAGAAAATCTAATTCCTCTTGATCCTGAAATTGAAGCTACAGCAAGGAGGCAAAAAGGCAAGCAAAAGAAAAACAAGAACAAGGTAGTTATGGACGACCAACCAGCTAAGGCTCTCAGGGAGCATGGTATGCCAGATGCTACAGGCGTACTCTCAAGCATTCTGAGGCCAGCAATTGCAGCCACTCACTTCGAACTCAAGCCTCAATTCATTCAATTCATATCCAATGACTCTTTCGCAGGATTGTCATCTGAAAATCCTGTTGATCATCTTGAGAGCTTTCTGGAGAAGTGTGATACGATAAAGATGACCAATGTCAGTGATGAAGCTATAAAGCTGCGATTATTTCCATTCTCTCTTCGAGATGCAGCAAAAGAATGGTTGAAGGATGAAGGTCCAAATACATTCACTACTTGGGATAGTCTTGCAAAGGCTTTTCTGCTAAAATTCTTCAGTCAGAAGAAGACCTCTAAGCTCCGGAATGAGATCTCTAATTTTCGTCAAGATGATGACGAGTCACTTCATGATGCTTGGAGGAAATTTAAGCGACTTCAAAGACAGTGCCCTCACCATGGAATTCCTGACTGGCTGTTGATCCAAACATTCTATAATGGGTTAACACAAGAGTTCCGAAACTTTGTTGATGCATCTGCTGGGGGAAGCATTATGAACAAGAGTACTGAAGAGGCCAAAGCTTTGTTAGACGAGATGGGGTCTAATGACAATTTTCCATACAGTGATCGAAATCATCCAAAGAAGGGTGGTAAGTATGAGGTTGATGCTCTAACCATGTTGAATACTACTATGCAGGCTATGGTTAAAAAGATTGAGCAATTGGATGCTCGAAGCACTTCATCTACTGTTGCTTCATGTGAGATATGTGGTGTTGTTGGACACACCAAACTTGCTTGTCAGTACAATCCGTCTGGAATGGAACAGGCAAATGCTCTTTACAATCAGAACCAGAGGCCGCAGTATAATCCTTACTCCAACACGTACAATCCAGGTTGGAGAGATCATCCAAACTTCTCTTACAGGAACAATCAGGGACAAGCTCAATCTTCGCAGAATGATTTTTCTCAGCCTCCTGGTTTTCAACAAGCTCAGCCGCAGAAATCTAACTTGGAGAATCTCATGGAAGGATTTATTGCTACACAGTCAAAGAAGAATGAGCATTTTGATTCGAGCATCAACGAGATAAAAGCTCACAACAAATTGATGGAGAATACTATCACTCAGATTTCTCAACAGTTGAGCCAGCTCAATAAATCTTCAGGCCAACTTCCTGGTCAAACGGAGCAACCACAAAGGGGTCATATCAATGCTGTAACCTTGAGGAGTGGTAAAGACTTGAACCAGCCGGAAATGATCGTGAGCAAAAATGTTGTGAATGCTAAGGAAAGTGAAAAGGAGATTTCAACTGAGAAACCGGTAGAACCAGAGGTCGTGGAAAAAGAAAAGAAAGATTCAGAAGCTATTCCTCCTAAGCCATATGTGCCACCTGTTCCTTTTCCACAAAGGTTGGCACAAGCAAAGCTAGAGAAGAAGTATGGTAAATTCCTTGAAATCTTGCAGAAGCTACATATCAATATTCCATTCATGGATGCTATCACTGAGATGCCGTCTTATGCAAAGTTCTTGAAAGATATTTTGTCAAGGAAGAGGAAGATTGAGGAAAGCTCTACCATCTCATTAACGGCAGAGTGCAGTGCCATCTTGCAAAATGATCTTCCAAAGAAGTTAGCGGATCCAGGTAGCTATTCTATCCCTGTTCAGCTTGGGGATGTTGAAATCAAAAGAGCTTTGTGTGATCTTGGAGCAAGTGTCAGTCTGATGCCGCTATCAATTTGTGAAAAGCTTCAGATTGGTGAACTGAAACCCACACGCATCTCTCTACAATTGGCAGACAGAAGTGTGAAATTTCCACTTGGAATTCTTGAAGATGTGCCCCTTAAGGTAGGAAAGTTTTATATTCCGTGTGATTTTGTTGTCATGGAAATGGAAGAAGATGCAAATATTCCTATCATTCTTGGGAGGCCTTTCTTAGCAACAGCTGGAGCTATCATAGACATGAAAAATGGAAGAATCTCTTTTGAGGTAGGTGAGGAGAAGATGGAATTCAAACTTCAAAGCACAATGGGACATCCTTCTACGGATGAGTCTGTATATAGGGTGGATGCACTAGAGGAAGTGATCGACACGAAAGCCAAAATTCTATTATCTGAGGATCCACTTCAAGCTGTTCTTGAGGGTAGCGTTGATGAAGAAAGTGGAGAGTGTATGAGTTACGAGAAGCTTTTGGATGCAGCACCTACATATAAGCATGAACATTCTAATGTACTACAGCATGGGGAAGTAAAGGAGAGTTCCACGCCTCCTAAGGTAGAACTGAAACCACTACCTGCATATTTGAAATATGTGTTTATGGGCCCTAATGAATCATATCCTATCATCGTTAATTCTGAGCTTGATGACCTTCAAATTGAGCAATTGCTCACTGTTCTGAAGAAATACAAAAGTGTTATTGGGTATTCCATTGATGATATCAAGGGCATTAATCCATCATTCTGCATGCATAAGATCATTCTAGAAGATGAGCAAGCTTCTTCTATTGAGCCTCAACGGAGACTCAATCCTAATATGATGGAGGTGGTCAAAAAGGAGGTTTTGAAACTTCTTGATGCAGGTATAATCTATCCTATCTCTGATAGCAAGTGGGTCAGTCCGGTGCATGTTGTTCCAAAGAAAGGAGGAATGACTGTGGTGAAGAATGATAAGGGTGAGTTGATTTCTACTAGAACTGTTACAGGGTGGCGCATGTGCATTGATTATCGGAAATTGAATAAGGCCACAAGGAAAGATCATTTTCCTCTCCCTTTTATTGATCAAATGCTTGAAAGGTTGGCGAAACATTCTTACTTCTGCTTCTTAGATGGATATTCAGGCTTTTTCCAGATTCCTATCCATCCGAATGATCAAGAGAAGACAACTTTCACATGTCCCTATGGTACATTTGCATATCGTCGAATGCCATTTGGTTTATGTTGTGCTCCTCCCACTTTTCAGCGATGTATGATGGCAATATTCTCAGATTTCATTGAAGACATTATGGAGGTTTTTATGGATGACTTCTCAGTTGGTGGAACTTCTTTTGATGTATGTTTACATAACTTGGAGAAGGTGCTTCATAGATGTCAAGAAGTTAATCTCATTCTCAATTGGGAAAAATGCCACTTTATGGTACAAGAGGGAGTTGTCTTGGGTCATGTTGTTTCGAATAGAGGCATTGAAGTTGACAAAGCCAAGGTTGAGGTGATTGAGCGCTTACCACCCCCTACTTCAGTCAAGGGGATAAGAAGTTTTCTAGGTCATGCAGGATTCTATCGTCGTTTCATCAAAGATTTTTCGAAGATTGCTAGACCTCTTACCGAGCTCTTGGGTAAGGAGGTACCTTTTGTGTTCACTGATGCTTGTGTTGAAGCTTTTGAAACATTGAAGAAAGCTCTTGTCTCTGCTCCAATTATTCAACCACCAGATTGGAGTCTACCATTTGAGATCATGTGTGATGCTAGTGATCAAGCTATTGGTGCAGTCCTAGGCCAAAGGAAAGATGGAAAGCTACATGCTATATACTACACAAGCAAGACCTTGGATGGTGCTCAGATTAATTATGCCACAACGGAGAAAGAATTGCTAGCAGTGGTGTATTCTATGGAAAAATTTCGATCTTATCTCGTTGGTTCGAAAGTTATTGTTCACACGGATCATGCAGCTTTGAGATACTTGATGAATAAGAAGGATGCTAAACCACGTTTGATTCGATGGATTTTGCTTCTTCAAGAATTTGACTTAGAGATTAAGGATAAGAAAGGAGCCGAGAATGTGGTTGCCGATCATCTTTCACGCCTTGCTCTTGATAAGGATGACGGTAAATCTACTCCGATTGATGATTCTTTTCCTGACGATCATCTACTTTCTCTTGCAAGTTTAGAGGTTCCTTGGTATGCTGACATAGCTAATTTTTTAGCTAGTGGAACTGTTCCTCATGGTTATTCATCGCAGCAAAAGAAGAAGTTTTTCTATGATGTGAGGAAGCATTTTTGGGATGATCCTTTTCTTTATAAGTCTTGTGCAGATGGAGTCATTAGAAGATGTGTTCCAGATAATGAGATTTCCTCTATAATCTCACATTGTCACGATTTGCCAAGTGGTGGTCATGCAAGTACTACGAAATCTGCTGCAAAGATTCTTCAGTGCGGTTTTTATTGGCCAACTCTTTTTAAAGATGTCAACCAGTATGTTCAATCTTGTGATCGTTGTCAAAGAACGGGGAATATTTCAAGACATAATGAGATGCCTCTCAATAGCATTCTTGAAGTGGAGCTTTTTGATGTTTGGGGAGTGGATTTCATGGGACCTTTCCCTCCATCTTTTAAGAACAGGTATATCTTGGTAGCTGTGGATTACGTCTCAAAATGGGTTGAAGCCATTGCATCTCCCACTAATGATGCTCGTGTGGTGAGCAAGTTCTTTAAGAAGACGATTTTTCCTAGATTTGGAGTGCCAAGGATTTTGATTAGTGATGGAGGAAAGCATTTTCTCGAGAATCGTTTTGAAGCTATGTTGAAGAAATATGGAGTTTATCATAAGGTGGGACTTTCTTATCATCCCCAAACCAGTGGTCAGGTGGAGATCTCTAACCGTGAAATAAAGACTATCTTGGAGAAGACAGTTGCAAAATCAAGGAAGGATTGGTCTATGAAGCTTGATGATGCACTTTGGGCGTACAGAACTGCGTTTAAGACACCTATTGGGACAACTCCGTATAGATTGGTATATGGAAAAGCATGTCATCTTCCCGTTGAGTTGGAGCACCGTGCATTTTGGGCTATCAAGGGTTTGAATTTTGATATGTTAGCAGCGGGTGAGAAGAGACTTCTACAACTGAATGAGCTTGATGAGCTTCGTTTTGAGGCTTATGAAAGTTCAAGGCTTTACAAGGAGAGAACAAAGAAGTGGCATGACAAAGGGCTGTTACGAAGGGAATTCAAAGAAGGGGAGTTAGTTCTTCTATTCAATTCAAGGTTAAGACTTTTTCCTGGAAAACTTCGTTCTAGGTGGTCTGGTCCGTTCAAGGTACGCAAGGTTTTTCCGTATGGTGCTGTTGAATTGATCAATAGCAATGGAGAGTCATTTAAGGTGAATGGGCAAAGAGTGAAGCACTATAGAGCTGGTGCACCAGTTAATGAGGAGGCGGATATTCAGCTATCTTCTCCTTCTGCAGATTGATTGATGAGTCGGTGTCGGGCTAACGACGTTAAACAAATGCGCTTCGTGGGAGGCAACCCATGTATTGTGAGTATTTCTTTCATGTTTTTCGATAGAGTGTGTCAATGAGGACATTGACCCATTTAAGTGTGGGGATGTGTTCTCATGTGTTGTAGTTATATGTATATGCTAAAAAAAAAAAAATCCAAACAAATTAAAAAATTGAAAAACACCAAATATAATTCTAGCCATGCGAAGATTACTTGTGTAAATGCACCCATGCATGCTGTTAGAAATCTTGTGTTTATGGATGCTTTTGATTGAGAGATGATATGTGATGTTCTTGTGCACACACGTACACTAGCAAGTAGAAACTGGTAGACTTATTGAATGTGGTAAGGGATTAGAATGACATGAATATGTGCAAGATAATTTGGTCTTTATGCTTTGAGTATAAGTAGGTACGTTAGAGAGACTTCTATTTGGGATTGATTGTGCTGCTTTTACACACCAAGCGAGTTTTGAGCCTATATGCATATCTTTTGCATGATTTTTCGTTTGCTTGAGTGTCCACTTGTTATTTGCATTGCTAGCACGTGTTTGAGGTCTTTCTTGAGACGCATGACATTAATTGGTGACAACATGATAAAGGCAATAGGTTAACCTCATATTTCCCATATTACCAAACCATTTATACATGATCAATTAGTTAACCCTTTGAGCTTAATCCTATTCTTTCGGTGACACACCACGTTACTTGCCATATATCCTTTTTATTGTATTGGCCTTACATTAATTTGAACCCAATTGTCAAAGGCTAGTATTGTTCTTAAGGGAGTAATAAGGTGTGCATGAAGGGGGGGTATTGATGATCATAACTTTGGGGAAATTTTGAGTTGGGTTGTGTACTTGTTAGTCGAAATTTGTAAAATATCAATGGATCATTGTTCTTGCTTGCTATTAGCTCTTTCTGGAAAAAAAAAAAAAAAAAAAGAAAAGAAAAAATTAGAAAAAGAAAAAAATAATAATAAATTGGAGAGCATTCTTATCTTGTATGATCCTACTTTGATTCGGCTAGTCAAGTTGTTATAAATAAAAGCTCAAGTGTGGGGATGAAAGTATGGGAGTTGTTAATTTCATTGTTGAGTACTATGCTTTTGTCTTAACCTTCTTTGGCTTTACTTGACATACCTTGTCCCTAGCCTACATTACAACCCTAATAAAAGACCTTTTGATTGTCATTGATTGTGTATGTTGTGTTGAGAGTTAGATTGATACCACGTGTAAAGCATGCTTATGATATTGATGGAGTTGAGTGATATACTTACCACCCTGTTTGGAGTGAATATCTTTTGTGAGTGAATGGTGAGTTTTTGCTTTTGCATAGGAGATCCCAGGTTTTGTCTCAAAGATGTGCTCTTGTGTGCTTAGCATGTTTACCAATGATTTTTGCATTTGACATGGAATTCTATGATGTTATTCATGTGATTTGAGTATGCTATGTGGATACTTGCACTTTAGACACCAAGGCATTGCATTTTCATTTTGATTCTTAAGTGGATATGGCATGAGAGGACTTTGTGTGTGTGGTATTGTGTTGATGTGTAGTCTTTTGCATGAGATAGATGGATTTTGTGGGTATATTCGCTATAAGCCCTCACGAGACCCTACTCGTCCACTAGGGCTACCTAGGGGTTTAAAGGACTTGTTGCATATGTTAAATGCAACCGTGATCACCTACGGAAGTGGTACTAATTAGTTAGTGTAGTTATTATTTTAGCTTGCACGAGGACGCGCAAAGTGCTAAGTGTGGGGATATTTGATAGAATATAATTTACATATATTTTAGAGGATTTTATTCCCACATTTAATGAGCTTTTGCGAATAATCGTGTCGATTTAATAAGTTTTATTGGAGTTTATTGCAGGAAATAAATAATTCCCAAACTTGGAAGGAATTGAGTTTATTTGGACTTAAATTACTAGAAAATTCGTAACTATTGGGCAGCTTGCGTGTACATCACTGTTTGGGCCATAACTTGAGTTTCAGACATCAGAATTGGGTGATCTTACAGCCCACGCGAAGATAACAGAATTTTCTACAAGTCAAAGGTGGTCCAATATCAATATTCCAACTGGAGAAGCCCAGAAACAGGCCTGAAAGACAGATGACGAATTTCACTTCCTGGAATCCTATTTCAATTCTAATTACGGCAAATCTTGGACAACAAATTCTTATCCAACACAAAGAGGGAAATTACCAGAAGTCTACGAGGCTTATCTAATTCAAGGAGGATATTTCTTTTTTATTCCTACTTCTATTACAATTGTAATATTTTATTAGCTGTTTCCTACTTAGTTTTGGTTAGCTAATTTTTAGGCTCCTGGTGCCTATATAAACACATCTAGGGGTATTGTTTTATCATCCAATCTTAGAGATCAAAAGCATTGGTACGTATACTTTTGTAAACACTTTTTCTCTATTCTTATAATTATGTGTTCTTATATTCATTCTTGTTTTGTTAATTCAATCATGTGTGAGTAGTTTATTAATCTAGGGTTGAGTTGAACCCTAGTTATGGTCGATGTGTGAATTCCCCAATTTGATTGTTTAATTGCTCTTGCTTATTGAGTTGTTTTAATTAGCAATTGCAGATCAGACGTGATTATGTGTATTGTTTGAACCATTATCTATTTATCAACGAGAGTTGGATTTAGATGGTTGTGATTTATCCAATAAGAACATGAACTTCTCCATGAGAATAGGTAGAACGGATTGTTAGGAAGTTAGGGTGCTGTTATTAATGTCTCTGAATTGCATGATACCATGAGAATAGGCTTGATTGTATTTTAGAGAAGCCATTAATACCCGAGAGGGATTATTGGTATTTATAGGGCGCATCTTTCCTGTTGAGTATTATACGATTAATTGGGGAGGAAAATTCACGATTGCATTGACCATGCTAGTGGGGATACTTAATTCTGGATGTTTTTAGATCTGATTAGTATAAACACAATTCTTCTTAGTATAAATTAGTTTAATTAAATCCTAAAAATTTATTGTGTTACTTGCTTAGCTAAATTAAATCAGAAAAAGACTGGTGATTGGCACTTTTGTCTCTGTGGGAACGACTCTGACTTACCCTACTGCATAGTTAGAAGGATTTGTTAGATTTTTATTATTTGATAGGCACGCGACAGCCTTGTCAGGAGTTTATATATTCATATATAATCAGAGGACCCATACAATTAACCCTAACAAAGATTCCACTTGATGTTCCTTGAAAACTTTATAATCGGCAAAACTGTCCAGACTGAAATCAGCACGCTGTTTTTGAAACTGGTACGCCATTTGTATAAATGGCTTGCTGTTTGATTTAAACTGATAGTCTAAACAGTAAGCTGTATTTCCTGCAACACCTGGTTAGAGTAAGTACAAATGGCATGCTGTTTTATATCTAAAAATAAGGCCAAAGCCTTACTAATTGTTATCATCAAAACCTAGGAGTTTCAATCTCCCCCTTTTTGATGATTACAACCAATTTTAGGAGAATTTTAATACTCCCCCTAAATCCCTGCAGTCAATGTTAGATATAAAACCAAAAATAATGAAAGGAGTATATAGCCACTTAACACATCATAAACATTAATAAATAAAACCAGCAGTATCCATAATTCAACAACACACTTAAGCATCAAGTTTCACATAAGGTTCACACAGTTAAAGACAATTCAGACCAGCAGACCACAAGTTCAGATTTAACATAATTAGCAGATAATAATTCTCCAAATTTTCTCCCCCTTAATTCATCAAAAAATCAAGGTTCTTTAGGAGTCTTATCATCAACATCCTCATCCGTATTGGTTGCTTCAGTGTCACCATCTGGATTGTCCACATCTTTAGCAGCAGCAGTAGCCAAGTCATCAAGGCTGTGATCATGATCCATTGCAGAATGGGTTGCAGAGGTGGCTCCACCAGTCTTCATCATTAGATCCTTCAAAGTCTTCATATCACTGATAAACCCCTTCATAACTGTCTTGATTGTCTGACAATCTGCCTTGACATTTTGAAGCTCAGTTTTGATTTCTTGAATGTCCTTCTTTATTTCAATAATGTTCCCAGTGCTGATCATAGTATCAGTTTGGATGGATTTCAACAAAAGCAAGTCAGAAGAACCAAACTCAGTAGCACCAGGGGTGGGGTTGGAAGGTTCTCCAATATCGGGGATAGATTCAGTTGGAGGAGAGATTATGACCCGAGACACTTCTCCATTGGTAAGTTGAAGATTGTTTTGGCTTAAGGTTTTCTGATCAAAGTTATCCTTGATGGTTAACTTATAAGCAGACTTAAGATCAATTTTGAAACCCTCAAAAACCCTTGTGAGAAGCTGGGCATATGGAATGCCAGTGTGAGCTTTCTCAACAGTCCCAATCATCTTTTTCAGAATGAGGTTAGACAAATCAAAAGGTTTACCAGATATAATCATGGCAACAACAATAATATCTTGATTAGTGAAACTGGATTTGTTTCCTAACCTAGGACAGATATGGGATCTAGCCAGTTTGAATACAAGATGAGCTAAAGGAGACACATTTGTGGTAGCATGAGAGGTGGCAGTTATTGGTTCTTCAGAATCATACAGAATCTTCAATTGGTCTTGAACTGAAAAGTCAGGTAAAGTAACAGCATTCTGGGCGGTATAGATATTCTCATTGCTCTCAGTTTCAATGGATAGAAAAGAGTTTAGCAGGGGAGGATTTAACTGAATTTTCCTTTTACTAACAGAGGATATAACATTTCCAAAAGAGTCCTCATGCAGGTTAGCATAAAACTCACGCACAAGATCAGGATAGTAAACTTTTGGTAAATCTAGCATGAAATTACCAAGCCCAATATCATTGAACAGCTTCATAACACCACACTCAGTTAACAGAGGGAATAGCTTACCAGAGAGTGGAGACCCATGAATCAATTGACGAGTCCCTAGCTCCATATCAGTGTATCTTGATTCAAATTCTGGACCGGCAAAGTGTGGAACCCCTTTGAGCCTCTTCGATTCAGGGGTTTGAGAAACCTCATCGCCACTGAGATTACCAGGACTAGCAAGATCAACAAATGATTCATCTTTCTTGGAGGGGGTTTGATTTGCTTGGAGACCAGATTTGCGTCCACGAGTACGAACCATGTTTTTGTTCTTGAGACAAATCGCCGCTTGAGAGAGAGACAGAGAGAGAGAGAGAGAGAGAGAGAGAGAGAGAGAGAGAGAAAACCCTAATTGAAATGTTTGTGTTGGGATATGACCCGTTTCTCTTGTTTTTGATTAAACATTAGGGGAGAATTTAGAGAATTAATTAAAAACAAAATTA
Source organism: Saposhnikovia divaricata (assembly GCA_036435485.1). Lineage (NCBI taxonomy): Eukaryota > Viridiplantae > Streptophyta > Magnoliopsida > Apiales > Apiaceae > Saposhnikovia > Saposhnikovia divaricata. The sequence continues at coordinate 99,758,731 of CM071597.1, read as the reverse complement.
TCAGCTCAATTCGACTTAATGTAATTAAAAATTTAGGAGCATGTCTCTTTAAACTATTCTCCACATAAACCTTTTTAGCATCAATACAAATAAAAAAAAATCATGAAAACATAAAATAATTCATATAGTCATGTAACACATAATATATTGATAACCAGCAGGACATGAATTATGAACTTTATTAAAATAAAGTTAATCACAAAAATATCATAAAAACATTTACTTGCAGTTAAGTGATTAGCTAGAAAAATGACAAACAGTATGCCATTTGTGACCTGTGATTAAGACAAATGGTAAGCCATTTTGCCTAATACCTGTCATCCAGCACGCTGTTTTACATAGAGCACATACCAAGCTGCATTCGAATGACTGAGAATCTTTCTTCAGCAAGGGGTTTTGTGAAGATATCAGCTAGTTGGAATTCTGTTGGTACAAAGACCATCTCTATCTTGCCCTTAGCAACATTGTCTCTCAAGAAGTGGTGTCGAACATCAATATGCTTCGTTCTTGAGTGATTTACCGGATTTTTAGAAATGCTAATGGTGCTAGTATTGTCACAGTTGATTGGAATTCTTCTACATTTGATGTCAAAGTCCCTTAGTGTTTGTATCATCCATAGTAGTTGAGAACAACAGCTCCCAGCTGCTAGATACTCTCCTTCTGCAGTGGATAAAGCAACCGAGGTTTGTTTTTTGCTTTGCCATGAAACTAGACTTTGTCCAAGAAATGTACAAACACCACTGGTGCTCTTTCTATCAACTAGACACCCTGCATAATCTGCATCACTATACCCAACAAGATCAAAAGTATTTGTGATAGGGTAAAACAAACCAAGAGAAATGGTACCACTTAGATATCGAAATATTCTTTTAATGGCATTTAAATGAGATTCTTTGGGGTTTGATTGAAACCTTGCACAAACACAAACACTATACATTATGTCAGGTCTAGAAGCAGTTAAGTAAAGTAGGCTACCAATCATACCTCGATACCTTTTTATATCGACAGCCTTACCATTTTCATCAGCAAACAGCTTGCTGTTTTGGATCATAGGAGTTGATTTTGGTTTAACATCTTCATAACCAAATCTTTTGAGCAGACTTTTTGTATATTTAGATTGGTGCACAAATATTCCATCCTTAGATTGCTTAATTTGAAGACCCAAGAAATAATTGAGCTCGCCCATCATGCTCATTTCGAACTCACTATGCATACATTTTGAAAACCACTTGCACATAGATTCATTAGTAGCTCCAAAGATAATATCATCCACATATATTTGAACAATTAAAATGTCTTTACCATTTTGCATAATAAATAATGTGGGATCGATTTTACCTCGAATGAATCCATTTTGGATTAGATACTTACTAAGCCTTTTGTACCAAGCTCTAGGGGCCTGTTTTAATCCATAGAGAGCCTTCTTTAGCTTGAATACGTAGTTTGGAAATTGATCATGCTCGAAACCAGGAGGTTGTTTGACAAAAACTTCCTCTTCCAGCACGCCATTTAGGAAGGCACTCTTCACGTCCATTTGATATAGCTTGATTTTCTTGAAACATGCATAGGCTAGAAGTATTCTTATAGATTCCAAACGAGCAACAGGAGCATAGGTTTGATCAAAGTCAATGCCTTCTTGTTGGTTATAGCCTTGAGCTACAAGCCTTGCTTTATTTCGAGTAACGGTGCCAAATTCATCAACTTTGTTTTTGAACACCCATTTTGTTCCTATAATTGGAGCATCTTCTGGAGGTTTGACAAGTTCCCAAACATCACATCTTTCAAATTGATTTAATTCTTCTTGCATGGCCACGATCCAATTATCATCTTCTAATGCTTCATTGATATTTTTGGGTTCTTCTTGAGCTAGGAAGGCTGCATGAGCACAATAATTTGCCTTCCCTCTTCTTGTAGTAATTCCATCAGTAATATCACCAATGACTAACTCAGGTGGATGATTTTTAACCGTTCTTGTTGCTCTTGGTAAAGAATGTCGAGCTATTTCTTCATGAGTTGTCTTTCTTATCTTTGATGGTGGTGACTGTTCATTTCCATCATATAGAGGCATTTTTGCAGTAGCCCTTGATCCTCTAGGACCTTCCAAAGTCATTTTTGCTATTTTTGTAATGGAATCTTCTACTTCAGCTTGCTGTTTTGAACTTTCAGCTTGCTGATTGTCAATGTCTGCATCTTCTTTGGCTTGCTGACTTTCAGTGTCACTTTCATCTTGAGCATGCTGATTTGAACTGCCATTTTGCTGATTTTCACTTCCAGCTTGCTGATTTGCACTTCCAGCTTGCTGATTTGCACTTCCAGCTTGCTGATTGTCAGTGACTTGAGGATGCTCATTTTCTTCTTCACCTGCAAATCCTTCCTCAACTCTTGGTAGATCATTGTTAGGTTCTTGAAAAGTAACATCAATAGATTCTTCAACAATATGTTTATTAATATTATAAATTCTATAAGCTCTACTTGTTAAAGAATAACCAAGAAATATGGCTTCATTGGATTTAGCATCAAATTTACCATCTTTACCAATTGTTTTGAGGACAAAACACTTTGAACCAAAAATCTTGAAGTAACTGATATTTGGCTTCTTGTTTCTCAACAGTTGATAAGGAGTTTTGTCCAATAATGGCCTGATTATGATTCGATTCAACAAATAGCATGTTGTATTTACAGCTTCGGCCCAAAAACTTCTAGGTAGCTTGCTTTCTTGCAGTAGAGTCCTTGCTGTTTCTTGAAGTGACCTATTCTTCCTTTCCACCACACCATTTTGTTGTGGAGTCCTTGGAGCAAAAAATTCATGAGAGATTCCCTTTCGTTCACAATATGTGATAAATTTGTCATTGACAAATTCACCTCCTCTATCACTTCTTATACCTACAAGTCTTGTATCATGCTTGTTCTCAAGTAGTTTAATCAGTTTCTCAAATTCATCAAAAGCACAATCTTTAGTACTAAGGAACAATACCCAAGTAAATCTAGAATAATCACTTACGATTACAAAACCATATTGTTTACCTCCAATACTTTTATAAGATTCTGGACCAAATAAATCTAAGTGCAGAAGCTCCAAGGGTTTAGAAGTGGATACCATTTTCTTAGCTTTGTGAGTGCTTCGAATTTGTTTACCCAATTGGCATGCTGAACATACTTCGACCTTAGAATATTTCAGTTTTGGCAGCCCTCTGACCAGATTCTTGCTTGAAAGTTTATTGATTAAGTCCATGTGAGCATGTCCCAACCTCCTATGCCATATATATGGATCATTGTCGATTGCAGCCAAACAGCATGCTGTTTCCTGCATTTCGAAATCTAATACATATATATTTCCTTCCCTTCTAGCAACTAGTGGGATTTTGTTAGCACCAATAGTAATAATAGTTTTATCTATGCCAAATTGAACAAAATGTCCATCATCAAATAATTGAGTGACACTAAGTAAATTATATGAAAGACCCTTGACATATTGAACTTTATCAATCGAAATATTACTATTGCCAATTGAACCAATACCAAGGATTCGAAGAGTTTTATTGTTGCCAATTGTAACCCTTCCTCCTTTCTTCATGTTGAGACTTATGAACTGAGACTTGTCTCCACACATATGTCTAGTGCAACCGCTATCCAAGATCCATTGTTTCGACTTTATTTTGGCGGCAAGACATTTCTACAAAACAAACAAACACAAACTTAATGTTTTGGTACCCATATAGGTTTGGGTCCAAACTGGTTAGTAGCAAGAATATATAACACATTTAATTCAGCTTTCTTGATCCATTTTTGGATCACTTTTGGTGACTGTTGGCGTGCTGTTTGTCTTCTGTCAGGAGCAGTTTGGTATGCTGTTTGTCACCTGGCTGGTCCATTCTGGTAAGCTGTTTTCCCTTTACCATTGATTTTGACCACACAATGAATTTCCAGATGGCCTTTTCCTCCACATTTGTTGCATGTTTTCCAAGGCATGGCATAATCATAAGGTATGCCATTTTTACCATCATATTTGAGGACTCCAAGCTTCTTGTGTATGTCCATGCCAACTCCTTCTCTTACTACAGGAACTTTTGCCTTTTTCATCATTGTCTTTAAGGTGTCTTCTCCTAGTACAAAAGTTTCCATTCCTTTCTGGAGGTCCTTGACCTCTTTTTCCAGAAGAGAAATCAAATCAGCTTGCTGATTGATAAGTTCAGCTTGCTGTTTTCGCTTTTCCACAGATTTTGAGGATTCGGCTTGGTTTGACTCTGAATTCTTGAATGATTGTATGCATTCATTCCTTTCTTCAATCTCTGACTTCAATCTCCTGAGTTCTTTCATAAGAACTTCATTTCTTTGTAGAATCACTTTGTTGACTCCTTCGAATTGAACTAATTTCTCCTTTAAATCAGTAATAAGATCATTGTGATTTGTTTCTGGATTCTTTTCATCCATTAAATCAGCAATCATTTTCTTCAACTGATTGTTGTTCTTTTCCAGCTTGCTATTCTTATGTTTTAGTTCCATAAACTCAATTATGGATACATGATTTGGTACCTGCATGGTTAGTTCTTCTAGCATATTATGAGATGAATTTAAATCAGAATATATTGAATTTACCTCACTTGCATCATCTTCTGAATTCAAATAATCACTATCCACACAATCTTCTTTTATGGATCCTAGTGAACTTTCTTCATCATGTAGACCTACAAGGGCCAAATTCACCATGTCCTCGCTTGAGTCATCACTGGAGTCTGAATCATCATCACTCCAAGTCAGTAGAGCCTTTGCTTTTCTCTTGTCCTTGAAAGCAGCTTGCTGTTTGGACTTTAGCTTAAAACAGTCCTTCTTAAAATGGCCTGGCTTGCCACATTCGAAACAGGTTTGTTCCTTGACCTTCCTTTTGGAGTATTCACCTCTTTCCTTTTTCATTCTATTTTTCTTTTCAATCAGTCTCATGATCTTTTGTGAGATGAGTGCCATTTCTTCGTCAGATTCTTCATCAGATTCAAACAGCTTGCTGTTTGTAGAGTGAAGAGCCAAATTCCTCATTTTGGCTATGGGGACCCGAACATCTTCAGCCTGACCTTTGCTTATCTTGCTTTCAAATTGTTCTAGCTCTGCAAACACAGCTAGGTGATCCATAGTGTCGATTGTTGAGGATGATTCCAAAGCCGTGACCTTTGCTTCATAAATGAATGGTACCGCACTTAACACTTTCATGTTAATTTTATCTTGTGGAATGTCTTTTCCAAGTCTCTTTAATGAGTTTATAGTAACTTGGAACCTTGCTTGACCTTCTTTGATAGTTTCATTGTCCTTGAGCTTGAAGTTTCCAAAATCATTCATTAGTTTGCTAAGCTTTACCTTCCTCAAGGTTTTTGATCCTTCATCATAGGTTTCCAAAGCATCCCACATTTCTTTTGCTGTTTTTAGGGAGGAGATTTTGTCGTACTCAGCTTGATCTAGAGCATTCATTATTGAATTTCTAGCTTCTCCATTAAAACCGCATTTGATAATTTCATCTATAGTGAGATCATCAACGTCTTTCGGTTGATTCTTTTCGTCCAGGAATTGATAATCTCCTTTCTGTACAACTCTAAACACCAGTGGCCTCTTGGATAAGAATGTTTCCATTCTACATTTCCACCAATTGTAATTTTCTGATCCAGTGAGGAGAGGAGCCCTATAATCGGCTTTTGCTTCAAGATAATGTTCCGCCATGATCGATACTTTCCTGTTACAGAATTGTTAGTATACCACGCTCTGATACCAATTGAAAAACAACACCTAGAGGGGGGGTGAATAGGTGTTTATGGTTAATAGTGTGAATTTATGAACAGTTTTGAAAATTACTGAAAACAGCTTGCTGTTTGTAATAACACAGTTCACAAACAGCACGCTGTTTGTATCTAAAATGCAATGCAGAGAGAGCAAGAACAGTAAGTAAAAGTGACACACAATCTTTTAGCCAGGTTCGACCCCTAATCCCCTATGGTCTACGTCCTGGTCCCTTACCAAACTTGGTAAGAGAATATATTATTGATCAACTATAATCCAATTACAAGATACAACAATATATCTCCCTTAACCCTTGCTGCTTACAAATGGCTTGCTGTTTACCTGTGCTGAACCAACCCTCTAAGTACTACTTCCCAAGTATACTTCTCTAGTCTAGTTCGACTCACCCTAAAACCTGAAGCCAATCTTGTACAGCAACAAAACAATACAATTTGAACAATACAAATGAATGATACAACTCAACCTATGACCCTCTGAATATATAGATATATATGAATGAAAAGGGTTCGAAAGGTTTGAAGGATATAGCAATGAAAGCTTTGAATTTCTGTAAGGCTCTTTTGTTTTCAGCACTGTATCGTTATTTGAACTGAATGAAATCAGTTCTCTTTATAGGCGAATGAAAACCAAGAGTGGAAATTAATTTCTTGAGCTCCAACGGACATAAATGTTACCGTTGCTTGAACAGATTCTGTTTGAAGAAAAACGAAAGAGAGAAACCTGAAGAAGTGATGTTCACGTGTGTTGCAAGTGTTGTATGGACTGAGTGTGCCAGAGATATGATGAAGGGATCACGTGAAGGAAGCTTTTTAGAAGAAGTGATGACAACGTGTATAGCAGGTGATATATAGAATATGTATGACAAGGAACATATGATAGTGATATGAATCATATGAGTATTTGAGTGGAAGACAAGTGAATGTTTAAATTAATGAAAAGTAGAACCTTTACTTTTCTAAAATAACATAAGGAATATTGTTTTGTCTTCAAGCATGATTGAGGTATGGGAGTTTATATATTCATATATTAATCAGAGGACCCATACAATTAACCCTAACAAAGATTCCACTTGATGTTCCTTGAAAACTTTATAATCGGCAAAACTGTCCAGACTGAAATCAGCACGCTGTTTTTGAAACTGGTACGCCATTTGTATAAATGGCTTGCTGTTTGATTTAAACTGATAGTCTAAACAGTAAGCTGTATTTCCTGCAACACCTGGTTAGAGTAAGTACAAATGGCATGCTGTTTTATATCTAAAAATAAGGCCAAAAGCCTTACTAATTGTTATCATCAAAACCTAGGAGTTTCAGTCAAAACATCCATAAACCTATGCTAGCATGACAAGTTCTAAATCTCTATATCCATTGTCGCTTCAATAGAAATTAAAAATTTAGATGTTAGCTACGCATCCAAAAGCATTAAGTATAACCATACGAGGATATCAACAATTCATCACACACAAACCTTTAAAGCAATCAAACTACTAAACTCCGTAAATAAATCCGTTAGAATCCCATGACAACGATTAGTTCATAATCGAACGGTTCATCATCATGGGATCTAGTGATAACAAGATATAAAACAAGATCTGAATAAAACCAATAGTGCTAGAGTAATAAGGTTTAGGAAACAAATCCAAAACGAGCATCCAAAAGTATCGCATAATTAAAAGAATAAAAAGATGTAGATCTAGATCTCCGATAGTTGTCACGATCTTCGGTGAATCCTTCTCCAAGTCTATCTCTTGTCTCCCCTCTGTCTACCTCCTTTATTCTGCTGGTAAGATGTGTATTTATAGGCCCGGGTGCCTTAGCCGTCAAGAAAATAAAAAATTGAGTTAAAACATGATTCTGGACAGGTCGGCACATTGCGGGCGCGCTCTAACAGGCGCGGGCGCGCTCTACTTTCTGCTGGTGCAGCGCGGGCGCGCTCTAACAGGCGCGGGCGCGCTCCATGTTCTGCTGAAATTTCTGATTTTTCTTTTGACTTAAAGAAAATTCCGCAAGCTTCGCGTGGACTGTAAGATCGCTAAATTCGGACTTCTAGAACTCCAGATATGGCCAAAACAGTGCAGAATGCGCAACCTACCCGGAAAATTCGAATTTTTCACAAATTAGTTTCCAATTCTTGTTATTTAAACTCCAAGCCCTCATTTATTATATTTCCTTGATACTTCTTTTCTTAACTTACCTCGGGCCTGCTTCTGACCTCCTATTTCCGAGCTAAATTCCACCACAATTATGTCATTAAACACCACCAATGCCTCCAACTATTAGTTCTGCAAAATTCAATGAAAACACATTAAACACACCACATATTTGAGGTCAAGTAATCAATTTAAGTTGATACAAAGCATTCCAAGTGGATATAAAATCCACTTATCACACAGCCAATTATCATTTTATTTCTTAAATACTTTAAGTTTAAACTATTGACAATCTTTGGAATTAATATTTGATTAATTTTACTAAAGAATAATTTTAAACTCGATTTCAAGTGAAATCGCATTTGAAATTTTTCGACTAGCAATTAAAATAGTGATTAATTGTACTTACTCCCCACTTTTTATCGTCCTGGATTTGAGATATATTAAAATTTTAAGCCAAATAATAAATTTTGAATGTAACTATCAATTTTTTTGATAAAATGCAAAATATAGTAATTAATTTTATCCAACAAATGATTAGCTAATGAAGGTAAGGGTCAATATAAAAAGAAATAGAGAATTCGAGATTTAAAGAGAAATTTTAATTTTTTTTTACTTATTTTTACGAAATAATCATATATTTACATATTTTCTTGCTTTTTAATTGTCATTACATTAATTTTAAAATCAAAATTTGAATCAATAAATGAATGTTTTTTTTTATTTTCAAAAATTATAATAAATAAATGAATTATTAAATGAATGTTTTTATTAATAAATGAATCAATAAATGAATATTTTTTCTCTATTTTTTATTTTTTTTTCAAGTTTTAATATTATTTTTTAAAAATTAATATCTCATTTTCGTCATTGAGATATCCAAAAATAAGGTCCAACGTCTAACTTCTGTTAATTATAAGTTTATCATTTTTCTTAAATATTATTCAATAAGTTGAGATCAAGATTTGATTTATGATGAACATCAGGTACAACTTGGCATTTATTTATTATTAAAAGAAAATAATTAGATCTTAATATTATAAATAACTTAATGCAGTAAAAAAAAACATACATACAAAAATGAAATACATCACCTTAAATATATTACATACATTGCACGATTCATCTTGTGCCAGACTACAAAATAATAAATACTTCCTTTAAATTATTCAATTGTTAAAGAATTCTATATTTAAGAGGTCTTAATCAATTTTTTATAATTCAAAATTTTTCAAAATAATAAATTTTTAATTCTTTAAAAATTTAAATGGATCTACTATTTTCTAATAACTCCTACAATCTTTCTAATTTATACCTAAATGTTAATGGAAACCCATTATTTTATCCAATCTTTTACACTTCTTCACTACTTTATTCTCTTGGTGCAAGATTTAAATGTTAAGGATTAGATATGATGGAGGAAATATATATAAAAATTAAAAAAGATTTAGATGTTAAGGATTAGATGGGATGGACTAGATTAAAAAAGATATGAAAAAGACCTAGAAAATAAAGAGATAAATTGATTCCCCTTTCTAGTTAATCTCCAACAAATCAGTAGTTATGCTATAAGTTTATGGAGTTTTATTGGATTTCAAGAACACTGCTAACGAGGCAGTAGCTTGTGCCTAGTTAGTTTATGCCGGTCCATATATGAGGTTCCCTATTGACCCAGGTGGTCAGGTAAGTCCAACTGATGGACGGTGGATCTCGGCCTACTTCTTACCTATTGTTGTTGACTTTCTATTCACATAATATGAAGACTTGGGGGTTGTCGATGTTGCCTACTTGGCTACTTTGATCAGATTTATTTATATGCACTCTCGCTGTTTCACACTTGTTCAGTCTAAACATATTCAGTCGTGTGTCTTTAGAGCAAGTCCAACCGTCTGTTTCCTTATAAATATTATAAAATACTAACTTATTACTCGTGCAATGCATAGCTCTTTTTCTAATATTTATTATATTTTTTTTATTATTTATTTGTTATTAGTTTACATATCAAATTGTTGTTATGAAATTGATATATATATATATATATATATATATATATATATATATATATATATATATATATATATATATATATATATATATATATATACTAGCTTATAACCCGTGCGATGCACGGGTTTCTTTTGATATATTATAAATTTTATTTTATTCTATAATTATGTTATTATATAATCATTAATAACATATAATGATATAATATACCTTATTATTAGATCTAATTATTCTTATTTATTATTAAAAATAATGATTGGACGATATGGTGTGATATTTTTGGGTGTATATTAATGATTTCAAGATTAATTTTAAATTAAAAGGTAACGTATTTCAATTAGAAAAAAAATATTAATGATCAAAAGTTACGGTTCAATTGATGTTTTTAGGTGTTTATAAAAATTAATATCTTCAAATAAAGAGACAATTAACTAATTAGCACTAATTATATTATTATATTATTTATTTTAATAATTAGGATAACCATACCAATTACCAAATCGACAAACTTTTAATATTTCAGTTTTAATATAATAGTATAGATAGATTGTAAGATTAGTTTTAAATAAAAAAAGGTAACGTGTTTATAAAAGGTAATATGTTCAACTAAAAGTAAATGTGAAAAGTACAATGGGCTAATTATCATTAATTATATTATATTATTATTTATTTTAATAATTTGGATAAGAGCAAACATAAGAAAGAGTCCAAGAAGAAGTTATATGCGGGTGGAGGAATCTTAATCAAAATATAACTACGTTAACATTAGTAATTAGTTTTAATAATAGTATTATTTATTTTATTTTAATTATTAGGATATCCAAACCGAAAATCAAACCGACCAAACTTTCAATCTTTCGGCGAAGCACGGGTTTCTTTTGATAGGTTATAAAATTTATTTAACATTATAATTATGTTTTTATATAATCCTTATTTTTAATAGTTTTTTAATTTTAATTTAATATAAATTTATATAATGATATGCATGGTTTAAAATTTATTTTGTAAAATTCTAAATTAAAAATGTCGTTGACGGGTTCGAACTTTGAATTTTTAGCAAATTAATTTAATCATATTATATATCTTATTATTATATCTAACGATTCTTATTTATTACTAAAAATAATGATTTGAATATATAGTGAGATATTTTGGGGTGTATATTAGTGATCGCAAGATTAAGTTTAAATTAAAAAGTAACGTGTTTTAATTACAAAAATTACTACTAAAAATAATTACGGAAATATATGATGTGATATTTTGGATATATATTAATTATTATAATATTAGTTTGAAATTAAATGGTAAAGTATTTTAATTAGAAGTAAAATCTTTAGAAAAATGGGTAATTGAGTTGTTGGAGCAGAAAAAAGAGTCCAGGTAGAAGTTCAATAAGTTGAAGTTCAATAAGTTCAATGTGGATGAAGAAATTTTAATCAGAATATAATTACGTTAACATTAATAATTAGCTTTTTCAGTTGTTTTTGTAATTTAATTATTTATTTTAATAATTAGGATAACAAAACCGAAAACCAAAACTTTCAAAACATTGAATGTTTGGGCTTTAATATAATAATATTGAATTGATGAAGATGGTGTAAATTAGATTTAGAAGAATAGAGTTCTGTGCGCAGTGTTCGTGAAAGCAATGGAGGTTTTAAGTTATCTGTATTAGTAATGGTGTAAATATAAAATACTATTGTGTCTTTAGGACTATAGCCAATAACGGATTAAAATTGATTTATTTTATATTTAAAATTAATTAAAAATTAAATTAAACAAACCGAAAACCAAAATAAATAGGATAACCAAACCGAAAACCAAAACTTTCAATGTTTCGGCTTTATATATATATATATATATATATATATATATATATATATATATATATATATATATATATATATATATATAGGGGGCTACTCCAATACAAACCTCCTTAGAATACAAACCTAAAAACTAAATTCCAATCCAACATTTAAGCTAATCTAATGACCAAAGTAGGGGTACCCCGATACGAAAAAGTCTTATAATTCTACCCTCTATCCATTCATCGAAAAAAAAATTAAAAAAAATATATTTTTTTTTAAAAAAAATGATGACGTGGCAGCAGTTATTTTTTATTTTTTATTTTTTATTTTTTTTGATGAATGGATAGAGGGTTGAATTATAAGACTTTTTTGTGAAGGTGCCCCTGGCGGGGCCCTTTGAATATATGAAATATAATATATTTTGTGTTGGTTTGTAGTTCTCATTTTAAGAGTGGTTTGTATTTGAGCAAAAACCTATATATATATATATATATATATATATATATAAGATTTTACACGTTCAATTTATTATGTAATTTATCTTGAATTCTTAAAACTTGATTTGGATGATTTTACAGACTACGTAAAATTAACAAAATAGTCTTTAATTTAGTGATGATTTAACAATTTTTTCCAATTAAAACTACCAAGAAACAAAAGTGAGATGAAATTGACGATTTTTTATATTGAAAATTCTATTCTATTTAGGAAATCTACTTATATTTTGTTTTGATTATCAAAATAACCTTTTTATTATTTGAAGATAGTTGTACTAACAACCAAATACATTTTTAATAATAAGTGTATGAGGGATTTTGTCCAAAACTTTGTTAGTTGGTACTCTGGTTCTCAGCACGATAAAATAAATAAGAACTGTTAGATCTTAAAATAAATAGATAAAAAATGTTGGATCTAGCATAAAAAATATTTAATATTTTACCATGTAAACTAAAAAGTGTATTTATACTGAAATACGAAAAAGTGCTTGTCAATTATTTAAATCATATATAATTAGGTTTTCTATATTATATAGGGTTATTAATGTAGGTAATCTACACTAAATATGATTAATATAAAAATTCATAATTATATTTTCTTGAGATTTTGAGTGTTTTTATATGGATAATAATTGTTAATTCATCACTAAATTAAAGATAATTTTATGAGTTTCGCGTGAACTGTAAAATCATCCAAATCTGATTTTTATATCTCGAGATATAGCCTAAACAGTAAATATGAACTTTTATTAATATTAATAAATAAATAAATAAAATTTAGTTCTAATACAATTTCTTATATCCTTTTCAGATTATAATTTCTTTTTAAAATTTAATTCTAATACAGCTTTTTTAATTATATCATTTTTAGATTATAATTTTCTTTTTAATATGATATAATCTTGATCGTCTATTTTTAAAAATATTATATTCGACGGTTGAGATTATTTTGGCGGTACAACGACCAAACCAAAATTATGGATATGATCCCTTTTACGCTTATTATATATAAGGATATAATTAGGTTCTTAGTGATTTAGGATATTACTAGCTTATAACCCATGCGATACACGGATTTCTTTTGATATGTATTAAATTTTATTTTATGTTACAATTATATTTTTATATAAGAATTATTTACAATATTTTATTTAAATTTTAATTTACATAATTTAAAATAAATTTAATTAATGATATGCATGGTTTAAAATTTATAGTATAAAATTTTAAATAAGTATGTCGTTGAAGCAATTCTAACCTTGAAATTTTAGTAAATTAATTTAATCATATAATATAATTAATCATTAGATCTAACGGTTCTATTTTTTTACTAAAAATCTAATGGTAATTATTCGTAGTATACGGATTTCTATTATATTTTGTTCGTGATTAGAAAATATGGTGTGATATTTTTTGGTATATATTAATTATTGCAAAATTCTGTTTTAAATTAAAAGTTAGCGTGTTTTAATTAAAAAAAAATATTATTGATTGGAAAATATGATATTTTAGGTGTTTATAAAAAGTAATATTATCAATTAAAAGTAAACATGTTTTAATTAAAAAGGCAATCGTCTAATTATCATTAATCATATTATTTTATTATTTATTTTAATAATTAGAATGACCATGCCGAAAACCGAATCGACAAACTTTCAATGCCCGTGCGATGCACGGGTTTCTTTTATTATGTTATAAATTTTATTTAATATTACAATTATGTTTTTATATAATCATCATTTTTAATTATTTTTTAATTTAATATAATTTAATATACTCATGTTTACGGATTATACAAAGGTTTCCTTATTATAAACAACGTATACGGATTTTTAATATATTTTATTAATAATTGAAAAGTATAATGTGATATTTTCGGGTATATATTAATGATTGTAAGATTAGTCTTAAATAAAAAAGGTAACGTGTTTTAATTCGAAAGAAATATTAATGATTGGAAGATAAGACGATTGATATTTTTAGGTGTTTACAAAAGATAATATCTTGTAAAAAAGGAAATTGACTAATTATCATTAATTATATTATGTTATGTTTTTATTTATATTAGGTGTTTTAATAGCATAGATATCGGGATAAATGCCCTTAATATCATTGTTTTTTAGTTGAATTGCCCAAATTAACGTTTGTCGGGAATGTTGTCCTTTTTACCCAATCATAGCTGCACAGCGCATATGCGTATACTAACATTAACTTAAATGTTGGTTGACTGGCCTCTACCTCATGTCAAACAAGTGGAGTGCATCCTTATTTTTTTTTCTTTTCTTCAAATGTTCAGTACGTGTGTCCTTTCATCTCTCACCTCTCCTCTCTCTCTCTCTCATCCCTCATCTCTCTCTCACTCATCCTTCATCACGTTTTGGGCCGCAGGCCAAGAGCTCTTGCAGTGGACTTGAATATGTTATTGAATGAGTTGGGTTTTGTGTAAAATTGTTCCGTATTTCTACAATCTACAGAGTACAGACAAGTATATATAAGAACCTGTGGATGAGTGGATAGAGATGAGTGAATACACGGTTTGTTTAAAATAAAAACAAGAGATGCTACTCATAAACAGCGGGAATGGCGGAGGTTTTAAAGTGACAGCATGGATCAGGTGGATATACGTATTTTCTTTATGCGTGGCTTGACACCCGCATCCGAAGAATGCGTATGCAGAGGAAAAGATAAGGGTTAATATAAGGATTAAGGAGTAATACGCACCGCGCATATGAGCATCTAGTGTACGCATTTTCCAAATGCGCAGTCGAATCGTTATTTTGGTCAGCTTTTCCGCCATTCTTATTTTGGGCACTTCACTTTAAATTTTGGTTATTGGGGGCTTTCACCCTAGATATCGGGTATATATTAATGATTTTAAGATTAGTTTTAAATCAAAAAGGTAACGTGTTTTAATTCGAAAGAAATATTAATAATTGGAAGATATGATACGACTGATGTTTTTAGATGTTTATAAAATGTAATATCTTCAACTGAAAGTAAATGTAAAAAAGGCAATTGATTAATTACCATTAATTATATTATGTTATGTTATTATTTATTTTAGGTGTTTTAGTAGTATAAATATCGTGATATCATATATATTTTTCTTTATAATGAAGGGTAAATAAGTAAATTCACGAAGTACCAAAAAACATGTACCAAAAAACAGGTACCAAAACTTTTAATGTTTCGGCTTTTATATAATAGTATAGATAAGGTTTGACAACTATTATAAAATACTAGCCTATAACCCGTGCGATGCACGGATGATTTTTAATATTTTTATCTTATTTTTTTAATATTTTTATATTATTATTCATAATTTTAATATAAGTTTTTCAATTAGTACAAATATAAATTATAGAAGACACTAAAATATAATAATGCATATTTTATAGTATTCTAAATGAAAGTGTTTTTCTTCTATATTAAAAATAGATAATATAACTTTTTAAATTTAATATAATTTTATTAAAGTTTATATTATATTTTTATATAAACATTATTTTAAATATGTTTTTTAATTTTAATTTAATATAATTTGATATATTCATCTTTAAGGATTATACTTATGTTGTTATTATAAACAATGTATACTGATTTTTAATATATTTTATTAATGATTGAAAGATATGTTGTGATATTTTTTAATATATATTAATGATTGCAACTAAAAGTAAAAACGTGAAAAAGGCAATCAGTTAATTATCATTAATTATATTATGTTATTCTTTATTTTAATAATTAGAATAACTAAATCGAAAACCGAAAACCAAACCGACAAACTTTCATTACAAATGTAAGTTTTATCGGAATGCTAATAAAATTTGTGAATATGGCTAGAAAACTTGGCGTACCTTGCACTGCATGAATTATTCGCGAGTTTAAAATTTTTAAACAAAAAAAAGATGGGGTTTAAGATTCAATAATTTTGTTAAAAAACCACTTAAAAAAAATTAAAAGAACTGGGCTTCAAAAATAAAAAGATATAATTGGGCCTTAAAGGTCTTGGACATCTAGTCGGACTCTGATTTAGCAGGCCTAATTCGACTATGACTAACAATGTGTGTTGTATCACCAAAAAAAGAGTGACAAAAAATGATAGTGTTTTTCTTCTATATTAAAAATAGATAATATAATTTTTTAAATTTAAAATAATTTTGTTGAAATTTATATTATAGTTTTATATAAACATTATTTTCAATAATTTTTTTAATTTTAATTTAATGTAATTTGATATATTCATATTTAAGGATTAAACTAATGTTTTCTTATTATAAACAATGTATACTGATTTTTAATATATTTTATTAATGATTGAAAGATATGGTGTGATATTTTTGAATATATATTAGTGATTGCAACTAAAAGTAAACGTGAAAATGGAAATTAGTTAATTATCATTAATTATATTATGTTATTATTTATTTTATAATTAGGATAACCAAACCGACAAACTTTTATTACAAATGCAAGTTTTATGAGAATGCTAATAAAATTTGTGAATATGGCTAGAAAACTTGGCGTACTTCGCATTGTAGATACGTGAGTTTAAAAATAAAAAAGAAGAAGGGGTTTAAGATTCAGTAATTTTGTTAGATAAACCACTCTGATTTAATAGGCCTAAGTGTTGTATGACCAAAAAAAGAATACCAGATCGACAACCAGTGTTGCATTTACAATTAAACCCTTGTTTTAGCTGGGTTATTTACCGCAGGAAAAAGCCCTAATTGAGTTTCTATGTGAAGGTATATTCAAAACCTTAAAACCCCTTTTTGTTTTTAGTACACTTGATCTATATGTGCGGGATTGTATTGCTATTGTTTTTTTTTATATTAAAGTTGTCAACTTCATGTTGGGTTTATGTGTAGGTTATTTTATGGGGTTGATATTCATGAATTTGAATTGAAAGTTTGAATGATAAGTCGGTTTTAAGTGAAATTGGGTTGAGTTTGTGTTAATTATGTATGTGGTTTTTGTGAAATTGCGATTTTGCTATATCTTGTATGTGTGTTTTGAATATTTTTTATTCACTTAAAAAAAATTAAAAGAATGGGTTAAATGGCAGTTAGGTCACTCAACAGACAGAAAACTTTCAGTTGGGTCATCGAACTCAAAAAATTTTCAATCAGGTCATTTAACAAATAAAAACTTTCAATCAGGTCATTAAACACGTTAAAAAATTTCAATCAGGTCATTAAACAGGTTAAAATCAGGCCATTAAACACGTTAAAATCTGGTCATTTAACGTGTTTTATGACCTGATTGAAAGTTTTTATTTGTTAAGTGATCTGATTGGAAATTTTTTGAGTTGGATGACCCAACTGAAAGTTTTCAGTCAGTTGAGTGACCTAATTGCCATTTAACCCTTAAAAGAATTGGGTTTGGAAAATAAAAAAATATAATTGGGCCATGAGGGTCTTGGACATCTAGTCGGACTCTGATTTAGCAGGCCTATTTCGACTATGACAAACAGAATCATGTTTTGGTGTGTGTTGTATGACCAAAAAAAGAGTGACCAAAAAAAGATTGACCAAAGAAAGAGTACCAAACCGACAACTAAATATACCCTATTTCACTTATAATAGTATAGTATAGATTAGGTTCTTAGTGATTTAGGATATTATAAGGTTTGACAACTATAGGACTGTAAATGAACCGATACACTCGCGAATGGCTCGACGTTCGGTTCGAAAAAAGCTCGGTTCGGGTTCGGTTCGATTCACAAACGAGTCGATCTTGAACATGATTTTAAGGATCGATTTATAAAAGAGTTGAACTTGATCAAAGTAAAGTTCGACTCGATAGCTCGCGAACAAGATCGATTAACGTGTTCGTGAACATAGTTCATGAACAGGCTCGTGAACATAGCTCATGAATATGTTCGTGAATAAGTTCGATAATTGAGCTCGTTAACATGCTCGGTATTCGACTTCATTAGTGGTTCATAAATAAATTCGATAGATAATCTCCTATATATAATATATGTTTGATTATTATAATATATTCTCGAAACTCTTATTAATTGTATACCATTAATTACAATATCTTATATGTTATGCTAGATTTTATAATTGTTTATTTTGATAATGATAATAATAGTAGCAGTAGTAGTAGTAGTAGTAATAATAATAATAATAATAATAATAATAATAATAATAATAATAATAATAATAATAATAATAATAACTCAATCTTACAATTAGTATATGTAGTATAATAGTATTTATTTGTCAAAATATGTATCAAATTAAATATTACATCATTTTATGTGCTAAATTTTAGTATTAAAATTTATTTATACTACTTAAATATATATAAACAGATATTAAAATATGTTTGTGATTGTGTAAAATTTGAAACTATAATAACTTGAGATACTTGCCAATATGAAATATAAAGACCAAATTAAGTTAAATAAACACTACAAATACAATAATATTTTTTTAATATATAGTACAAATTTATAAAATGTAATGAGATAATACTATAAACATATAATCTATGCCAAAATTTTCAGATAAGATTGTAAATTTATGTAAGGATACCGATACTTTTGTATGACTGATGTTTATAGATTTTATTAGGGCTGTAAATGAACCGATACACTCGCGAACAGTTCGGTGTTCGACTCGAAAAAAGTTCGGTTCAGGTTCGGTTCGATTCAATAATGAGTCGATCTTGAATGTGATTTTAAGGATCGATTTATAAACGAGCTGAACTTGATCATAATGTTTGGCTCGATAGTTCGTGAACAAGTTCGACTAATATGTTCGTGAACGTGTTCGTTAACAGGTCCATGAACAAGTTTGATAATTAAGCTCGTAAATATACACTATATATAATTCAATTGATAATTCATGAACAAATTCGATAATTTTAATTAAATACACATTTAATAATTAATATTTAATCCTTATTTTTATTTATTTGATTACATTATTAAAAATAATATATTTTAGTAGGTAATATAACTATATTATATAGTTTTAATGGATAATATTTATTACTAAATAATAATATTATATCATAATAATAATATTAGTAGTCAATTAACTTAACCAATATAGTTGTAATTTATTTATTAGTGAGCACAAAGTCGTGAATAAACTCGTGAGTAATGTTCGTAAGTTGTTCACGGACATAGGCTCGTGAACAACATTTATCCTTAATGAACCAAGCTCAAAAACAATTTTTAGCTCGAGTTCGAGTTCGAATTCGATAGTTTCTTAACAAACAATACACGATCACTTTAGAGTTCGGCTCGGCTCATTTACACCCCTAGATTTTATGTAAGAAAATTAGTATTTTGTATGACTAATGATATTTTATGTAAGGTGATGTGAGAATTTTATTGGTTGATGATTTATTATATTTTTTTTTTAGTGTTGAAACATAAATTTAATTATTTAATTTTGGTTTTCAATTTTTTTAATGTTAGATTTTTGTATACAAAAATAAGAAAATAATTTTATGAGTTGTTCGTAAGGAACTCGTGAGCATAAGTTTGCGAGCAATATTTAAGATTATTCATGAGCATAATTTCATGAATAAGCTCGTGAACAAGCTTATTGAGTTATTCGAAAGGAAAAGCTCGAGTAAGCTCATGAGACATGTTCGTGAGCTGTTCGTGAGCTGTTAGCGAACAACATTTTATCTTAACGAACCCAGCTCAAACATATTTTTGGCTCGATTCAAGTTCGAGCTCGAGTTCGGTTTCGATAATTTCTTAACAAACGATACATGAACATTTTAGAGTTCGGCTCGACTAGGCTCGACTCATTTACACCCCTAGACAACTCCAACAAGCTTCCTTATAGTTGATCCTTATAATTATTAAATAATAAATAAAAGGAAGGAAGAACGAAAAAGAGGGAAACAATTGAAAAGAGGAGGAAAAATAATATTTTATTGATAAAAGTGAAATAAGGGAGCCCTTAAAGATAAGGGATGACATGATGCTCTTAACTTTTTAAGGAAAAGTTAAGAGGCCGTTGGAGTACAATTTTAGACCTAATTCCTTATAATTTAAGTTAGGAGGTCATATAAGGGATCTGTTGAACTTGCTCTTAAATTTTGTTGTGGGCCGGCAAATATATCATTTCAGCTGGAAATATAAAAATTTCGCCCACTGCCAATTAAAGGATTATTAAAATTTTGATACAAATTTATATAAATCATTCCAAATTCGACCGTCCGAGTCAAAATTTAATTTGGGAGCAAAAAATACGGCCTCGATGAGGTAAAGTTATGCTTGCTTCATTCTGCCAAATTTGTCATTTATATAAATTTTCCAAAACGAACTAGGATTCGAGGATAACAAGCATTATATGTTAAAAATTTTACAAAAATAAAAATAATGGAATTGTAAAACGAATGAGAAAATGTATTTATATAAATATTCAGAATTCGCAAAATGAAAATAGAGTCACTAATATTTTAAATTAATGAAGAATTACCCGAGTATAATGATAATATTGAACTTTATAAAATTAAAAAAGGATAATTAATTTAGTACATTATAAAAAATATAAAAATTAATATGTCAAATAGTTCGAAAGTACAACAGAAATATAGGGTTGATGGTTCGAGGTTCAACTATTAATTTTTACTAGCTTATAATCTATGCAACGCAAGATTTTTTTTAATATCTATAATTATATATATTTTTTAATTTTATATGTTATTAATCCTTTATTATAATACCTGAGTGAGAATATTACCAAAATATTCATATTTGAGCATGGTTGGCCCTATTTACTGACGGGACACGTTAAATCGTGTACCGTGATATGAGGGATAATACGGTACTTCGTCTTCCGTAACAGTGCATGATACGGTACACGGTATAACGTGTTATATGTAACACGGTGTACTATGTCTCGTGTTAGGCGGGTGCGCAGCACAAACACGGTACACGCTCTTCCGTATCATGCATAACACGGAAGACCGTGTTCCGTATCCGGCTAATACGGTAGATCGCGTAACGTATTCAACTAATACGGAGGCCGAAACTCCGTATCCCGTCGGTATTTCAGGCCATTTTTTCTAGAATCAGTTTTTTGGGCCACTTGATCCCAAAAATGATTATTTTTGGCCATCACCCTACCTGAGTCTACCCATATTCAGTTAACCAATAAGAAAATTATGAATTATTTTAGAATCAATCACAGCTGATTCCTAAATTTTAGACCAATCATGTTATATTAATAGTTTTCCTTATTTACATTCTCACCATACCTCATTAACCATGGTTAGTTAACACTTCTGATTTAAATATAATAATGATTTTATTTACATATCCATAAATACATATTTTTTAAATAAAATAATTACTTAAAATTCACTATTTTAATTTAAAATCAATCACTATATACTATTATATATTTTAAATTATATTTAATAACTACTCATTCATTAATCAACCACTTTTTTAATATAAAGTCAATCACAATCATATTATCATACAATATAAATTGGTTATCATAATATATATTGTACAATTATAACCGATTTTAAATAATTATAATCTAACTAACTAGAAATATGAAAAAAAATTGATTTTTAAATCAGATTTTAAATAATTTGGATAATTTCCATACCATCAAATACTTGATTTTTTTTAAAAGCTTAAAATTTTATTTATTCATAATTTGTTAATAAAATTAATTAATAAATGCATATAAACCAATACTACATATATTTTAATTATTTAAATTACTAAATATATGCTAGAAGAGTATTATTATTGGTTCGGCCAACCTCTTCGTTCGGAAAATAAAGGGTGAATAAATTACCAAGCAAAAAATAAAAATTATTTTAAAAACAATCAGAATTCACTTCTAAATTTTCAATCAATCAATCATATACAAAATTTTTATTATTTACCATGCTTATTCTAATTCACTAATCGTGATTAAATTAAATTTAAATATAATAATATCTTGATTTAATAAATTTGTATATCATATGGTTTTCAATTTTAAAAAATTACTAGTAACCATAAATAATATTTTCTATAAATCCAAATAACAGTAAATTACATATGTTTATATATCTTTTAGTTATGAATTGTTTTGGAACATCCTTTATTATAATACCCGAATCTAACACGTATTAGCTAACCAATCATAAGATTGTGAATTATTTTAGTATCAATCAGAGTCTAGACCAATTAACCTTAATGTAACATGTTTCTCTACTAGATCTAGATTCTACGTTTCAGCCAAAATTAAACTCAACTCAAGTTAAACTCATTAATAATAGATTTTTGTTTTTTTATATCAATTAACTAAACATAATAACTGCTTATATAAAAAAAAAACTAAACATTTACTAATTTTATTTTAATGATTAACTAATAATTAGTTTACTATAAAATAAAAATACCTCGAATATAAAATTCTTACAAACTAAAAAAATAGAATTATTATATCAATTAAAATAAGAATACCTCAAATATAAAATTCTTACACACTAAAAAAAATAGAATTATTATATCAATTTAATCATTACAAGAAATCTAAGCCGTTTACTCCCTATTCCCCACCAGACCTAGCCAATTTTGACGAACTAAGTGTCTACATCAATTCTCCTCATGCTTAAATCATATCAATTTCGGTTAAGGTACTACTTTGTCTTTTTATTAAATGACAGACTATACTTGGATATATTATTTTTTTTATTTCGATTATATATATATATATATATATATCGTATGTTTTGTGTTTTAATTGCCCAATAAAATAAACAGAAAAACGATTCTGACAAAAAAATAATTGAAAACGATTTAGGTTTTCATCATCCCCATTTCAAATCCTCTCAAGGTTACTTCCCATTACAATATTCAGTGACCAGCTTCAATAATTATGCGACTTACTTAATTATAGGCATCAATCCTTACCACATTACACCGATTTGTTTACATTATTAAGCGTGCCTATAGATAAATATTTTTTTTACAATGTTGGGTTGCCAATGTTATCATTCATAACTTACCTTCATAATCACTAAAATATATATTGTATCATTGTCCATACATTTAAAAGTACGATATAGTTTTCCTCATATAGCCTTTCTGGAAGGCGTCAATGCCCATATAAGATCAGTTTCTCGATTCCTCTGAAGCAGAATTTTTCTATACCCTTGGAAGTTGATTCTTGAGAAAAACACACAAGTCACATTCAATGAAAATGTCTTTCCTTCGATACATCAATAAAAAATCTCTTTCCTTCATCAACTTAATTGCTAATGACTTTAATATTATATATATTGCTATTGCACCAACTTAATATTCAAAGGTACAACATGAATGGCCATAACCATTCAGAAGGCATCTTGAATTTACAACATGAATCAATGACAAAAGGTACAGAAACAATCTTAAAACCATTAATTGACATTTATTTTGAACCATTTTTTTAACATGATTATCACTTTAAATCAAACCCATTCGTTTTTCTATAATTATCATTTTGATTATTTGTCCTTAAATTTGTTTTGTGGTTTCCTATTAGTTTAAAAATCCAAGAGTGTAAAGTCAATTAATTAGTAAGTACACATTAAAATTAATATTAAATCAGATTTATTAATAGTTAAATAAATGCTTTATAATTATCTTTCAAAATCAGAACCAACCATTTTTTTCATTACTAGCATTTTAAATATATGTCCTTAAATTTAATTTGTGGTTTACCATTAATTAAATGAAATCCAGGAATGTAAAGACAATTACTTAGTAAGTCCGCAATAAATATAATATTAAATTAGATGTACAATTATTTAAATATATATAAATTTGATGTGATACATGTGTAAATTAATTTCAAAGATATATTTAATTTATTTATTATTTCAAAATTTATAAATTTTTATTTTTTTATATCTCATATTTTTCTCCGCTTCTAACCTTTTTCACTTCCATCTTTTACAAGCTAATCAAATTGATGTATAGGAAATATATGCGTTAACTTGACAAATTAAAATAAGTTGAATCCATATATTTGTAAATTTTGTTTATGGTCTGTTGTGAGACTAACAAACAAATATACTTTGGTAGTCACCTTTAACATAGGTATTTTATAAGCTCAAGTCACGAAATTATATAACCTGCTAAGAGAATATAAACTTTACCACCGCTTACTCCCTCAAAAGATGTTCAATTTTAGTCTTTTCTTATATTTTATGAATTTACATAATTGTTGGTGGATCCAAAATATGAATGAATTTCATGCCATAGTTAATGATTGTTATTGCCTATCCGAGAATATAAGGTGAATTTTATTTTTAATTTTTTAGAAAATAAATATTTCACTTTACTTTATTGGCAGGTCACCGGAACATACGCAAATAAGGCAAACAACGATATGTTATTATTGGGATATGTACTCTCTATAAGTATTTTATGATGAATGGCTACAAACTTTTGTTGCCGCATTCGCATTCGAAAAAGTATGAAAATATATGATAAGTATGGTCGTTTGACCTGTGTCGTTAATAGTATTTGTAACATTTTTCTGACCTTTATGGTCAAGCGCAATTTTTCCTTGGAAATAATTTTAAAATTACTGAATAATATATGAGAAAACTGGGCCTGAGAACAACCTCAGGGATCTTCCCTAAGGTTATAAGAAATATGAACTATAAAGTAAGGGGCCCCGCAGGAACATTTTTGTAAATGTTAAATTATTATCAGTAATTTACACAAATACCCTTAAATTTATATTGATTTGTTTTAATCTCAGGGTTCTAACCTGAGGTCATCCCCAGGCACATGAAATCCATAATATATATATATATAACTTTTTTATTTGATTAAAATTTATTATATTAGTCTCTGTTAGTGACATAACAAACATGTTGATATCTAACATATTATGATAGGAAATTAACTAACTATATGTATGTCTTATAAGATCTTTACGGTTTTACAGATACATTGAATCATGAAGTTACATCTATATATAACAAAATTTCTCGGTTAATAGTGTGTTAAGGTCACTGGCAACGAGGTACTTCAATACTTGACTTAATATGGAAATATTCATTTGTCATGGGTTTAAATGCTTCTAAACTTATGACTTAAGATTTATTATATCACTCACTCAATCAGTTTCTTATTTCTTATTATTATCCTTAATATAATTTATCCATTACGCGGGAAAAAAAATTATAAACAAGCTTTTGAGGCTTTTGAGACTTTTTTTGAATTCCAACGAGACTTCTTTATGAAATTAACAAAGTAAAAACTGAACAAGAAACTAAGTTACTAGAAGTAATTTATGTGTAGTGCAGTTAGGGTTGCACAACATTTCGATCTAGACAGGTAAATAAGACTGGACCGGGTCTATCCATCCAAGACACGGACCGGATCGTATATAAGCGGTCCGGTCTCCGGTCCTTCAAATAAAAAAAATCCGATTTTCTATCATGGCCGGTCCAAACCCAGAAAAAATCCAGATCGGATCGAAGTTTTTGTATGTATTTGTTTTATATTACTTTACTTCTTAAATTATATAATATCGATATTAAAAATTTAAATACATCATAATTTAACAAATCAAATTGGTAGATAATAAATTGATGAAATAGTAGAGATCAACATTACAAATTAAATTTAAAAATTTTATTTTTTGATATTTATATATATTTTTGGTAATTATTTAAATATTTTTTAGAATTGTGGCTTCGGTGCGTAGCACGGGTAAAATGCTAGTTTACATATCAAATTGTTGTTAAAAAATGATATATATATATATATATATATATATATATATATATATATAAGATTTTACACATTCGATTTAATATTTGTACTCTATCTTGAATCTTAAAATTTGATTTAAACGATTTTACAACCGAGGTGAAATTAACAAAATAATCTTTAATTTAGTGATGGTTTAACAATTATTTTCCAATTAAACCAATGGAGAAACAAAATAGAGAAGAAATTGATGATTTTTTACGTTGAAAATTCTATTCGATTTATATATTCTACTTATAATTAGTTTTGATTATCAAAATACCCTTATTATTATTTGAATATAGTTCTACTAACAACCAAATACAATTTTAGTAATAAATGTAAGAGAAATTTTGTCCAAAACTTTGATAATCGGTAGTTTGGTCCTCCGTACGGTAAAATGTATAAGAACCGTTAGATTCTAAAATAAATAGATGAAAACCATTGGATTTATCATGAAAAAATATTTAATATTTTAATATGTCATAAACTAAAAAGTGCATTTATATTGAAATACGAAAAGGTGTATGTCAATGATTTAAATCATATATAATTAGGTTTTCTATATTGAATAGCATTATCATTATAGGTTTTTTAATTTTTTATGTTATTAATGTATATATCAAATCGTTGTTGAAAATATATATATATATATATAATTGCACTTTTGAAAGAACACCTTATAAAAACGAATTGCAAAAGTGTAACCCTAAACAATACATCATAATGTATTTATAAGGAAGAGAGATTGGGCTAAACCCTAAATTGAATTGGGCTTCTCCAAACCCATTCTGATTTGGTTTTAATATTAAATTCGAATTCTATTTAATTATAATTAAGACCAGCTCAATTAATTAAATATCTAATTTTGAATTTAATAATTTAACTTAAATTCGTAATTTAAATTAAAACTCCTTTTAACGTTCTTATTGTGTAACCCTTTAGGTTATTATAACGTTGACAATAATTTTAATATCCAATAATAAAATTATAAACAATGAGCGTCATCTAGTAATACATCATACAGAGAAGTTTATTTGAGTTGTTTGTCATTTCAAATTTCTACAATGTTAAAATGCATAAAATAATTAGTCTACGGATTTATTAAATTATGTTTAAGTGATTATTCATATATATTCAAAATATATATCTCCCACTATTTTTATCAAATTAATAGCCCTTACTATTAATTCGGAAAGAATATCCCATAAATCTTTCTAGTGAGCCAAGATCCATATTTCGTCATGTCCTAAGTCAACCACTGGTAGTCCTTAAAACATGATTATTTAGGTAGACAACAATTGTCAATTATATCATATATAATTCTTGGATAGTTTGGTGAACAACGATTGATCTTATCTATCTAATAGATTTTTAACCAAACTCTATGCTTCTAAGTTCATAATAGTTGAATATAACCGTTTATTTTCACCTTATTATGACGACTCAGTTAAGTTAGACCCAATGATACAATGGCCGAATATAACCGTTTATATTCGTCGTATCTCACCACGATAGACAGGAGTCCCCTGCCACTGACAGCCCTTCCCCTTATCGATCTAGGATTCTGATATGGGCTGAAAATGAGCCCTAAAGACACATTTAATGTGGCATTAACTAGGCCGAAATTAGTCCAAACGTGGGGCCCACCAGCTGGGCCCAAAACCCTGATTATAGTATTAATTTCGTAATTAATATTAAGGGTAATAAACAGCTCAGTAAATAAGAGTTGGATAAGGATAATATCCCCTTCAGACTTATCCAATAAGGCATCCAATTCAATATGGAAACTGATTCCTACAAGGAATAGATCTAGAACATTCCCCAAAGACTTGCCCACCAAGTCTCCAGATCCTACCATAATTCTAAGGCTTCTCAGCCTATATAAAGGGCCTTACCCCTCATCTCAGAACTACGTTTTATTGGCTTGATTCTCTAATTTACAGAGATACGTAGGCATTCTGTGAGGACCGTGTAAGTCTCGAACGCAGAAGCAGCCATTAAAGCACGAAGCTCACGAACCCTAGCATTAAATATACAAACCCTAGCCGCAATAATTTCAACCTAGTTTTTATTCCACAACATTTGGCGCCGTCTGTGGGAAAAAGACATCAACCATGGTTACCACTCGAAGAACAACACCGGTCTCAACCGAGGCTACCTCTGGAACCATCGTTCCACCAATCGCTGCTCCTCCTGTTGGTACAGGGCCAGGGTCTGTACCCCCATTGACGGAAACTGTAACACCCCCAGATCCGGGGTCCGGGATCCGGTGGTTACGGTTTCCAATTCTGTCCACAATAATTGAACTTTCCTTAACATAAAATAAATTACGTCTCTATAACCCAACACAACAATATAAAACACACCCGTTATAGTCCCAGAGATGAAATCAGAGTAACAATCAAATTTTTATTAATCACATTATGAGTTCTTACAATCCAAAAGAATTTCAATATAAATACATACTCTTTGCCATCCATTTACATAAGTCATACTAGACTATATTCTTGGTACTGAAAGAATAAATATATCCTACCAATAGCTTCTTCTTCAGCTCTGGTAGTCTCATCGTCCTCGCCCGCGTCGAGTGCGCCTTGTGCGAGTCATCTGGTCTAGCTGTTGTTGTGATATAATAATAAAGCAAGGGTGAGCAATAGCCCACCAACAATAATATATAACTGAACGATAATGTAACAGTTCAAAAGTATCTTTCAAACCATATGCCATGCATTTACGGAAATGATGCCAGTATAATATGAACGATGAAGTTACAAGGTAACTTAAAGTATTTGTTTGTAGAAATATCTGCTACATCAAAGTAAGCGAGATGTTCTTATTGTTATTAAGAAGAGGAACTTGCAAGAAAAGGTTACAATTCCAGTTATGACACTTTTCCAACTCTGCCAACAGTAATCATGTTGCAGGAAACAAATAAATTTGGATGATGAACCAATGATGGAGTATTCACCGCGCCCGCTGTTCCAATCTTGATGATCAGTCGAGATCGTACAGCTCAATTTAGATTTACTACCGGTAGAAGGAAGAACTGACGGCTTTACTTGTATACCGCCTTACTAGCTCTCCCCGGCCAACGGTTGGGCCAAAGGGGATGGACCGGCGCTACTCGGCCTCTTACACGACTCCTAGTTCAAATAGAATTCATGATTCTGAATGTAACGTTCGTCCCCCTTTCCCCAAGTATAATACTTGTTGATAAGACTCCACAAAGTAGTCGTATCTAGTTGGAAAGGAAAATTTACCAATAACTCCCAAGCTATTACTTGGTAACGGATATCAACTTGTTCCAGTAATCTTATCCCTCGAAAGATGAGAAGGTATGCAACGACTTAATAAGTCAACAGCACCCGAGTTGCGGGTGAAGGGAATACTTTATGACCGGGAAGTCGACAAGATAAATAACAATTTCCAAGTAAGGTTCCCTTATTATTAGAGAGGTAGACTCAAAGAAGAATGATGTCTGAGAACCTTTCTTGATATAAGATTAATAATAATATGACTCCGAAATATTTTTCGTAATAATCGAAGAAGATAAACCTTATCAAAGTTATTCTAAGTATGGAATAAATATTCAGAGAATATTTATTGAATTAAAATATTTTACAGAATATTTAGGAATATGAAAGAATATCTTTAATCAGAGTATCTCTCAAATAATTCTTGAAGAAATATCGAGAGAATATTTATTGCATAATTAAATATTCAAATGAATATTCAAAATAATATTCATTAATTAATAAGACCTGAAAGGAATATTTAAAATATTTAAAATAATATTCGATGATTAAGTAGAACCCTGGATGAATATTCAAAATAATATTCATAATTAATTAGGAATTTAAATGAATATTGATAAAGTAATATTCATTTACTGGATAATATTCTAAATGAATATCAAGTAATGTTCATTTAGTAATCCAAGCTTTAAAGGAATATTCGAGATAAGACTCGATAAATAAATCAAGTTTCAGATGAACATTAAAATAATATTCGACAGGTAATTACTATCTTAAATGAATACTCCAAAAGTAATATTCATTTAATCAATAATATTCTAAATGAATATCCAAATAATATTCATTTAGTAGTCAACCTTTAGAAGAATATTCGAAATAATAATCGATAATTAATTCGACTCTGAATGAATATTGAGAAATATTATTCGTTGAATAGTTGCGTTCAAATAATTATTTGAAGTAAGGATCGTTAAAATAATTAGTCTCGAACGAATATTCAAATAATATTCGTCGCCCAAATAATAGAAAATATTTACTTAAATATTTTCCTCCGAGGTAATCTCGATATATCAAGGAATATTGACTCCCGGTCTATTTTTGATTAATAAGATGTATACGCCCTTCTATGAGGGTCTTACAATAACCGGCTTATAACTGATATATAACTATCTAGCTTATAAGCCAACAATAACATTCAGGGAACAAGTATATCAATTCAACTTGAAAGTAGGCATGCATGCAATGGCATATGTATATCAGCAATCATATATATATATTTATTCAATCACAACAACAGCCTTAAAGAAGGGAATCGAAACTTGCCTGGTAGTCGAGTACGGTAAGGGGTAGTAGTAGCGGGTCCCGGTTCAGCTTGGTGATCTATAAATAGCCAAGGCATTCGGGATTAATCACTTAACATATTAAAAGTTAAGTTATACTTAAATCGAAATACGTTCTCGAGTTATCTCGTT
Source organism: Saposhnikovia divaricata (assembly GCA_036435485.1). Taxonomy (NCBI): domain Eukaryota; kingdom Viridiplantae; phylum Streptophyta; class Magnoliopsida; order Apiales; family Apiaceae; genus Saposhnikovia; species Saposhnikovia divaricata. The sequence continues at coordinate 99,728,016 of CM071597.1, read as the reverse complement.
ATACCCCCTTTAGTGGATTACTTATTATCACTGATCCGACCCGACATTCGTTCGTTAATACGACATGTCACTGCATTTATACTTGGGACATACTTAAGTCATATGAGTTCTAAGGTTGATCGTTATGAACCAATATTATACTCCGAGTTTTTATCGCCCGTTTTCTAAGTGTTTTACCGAAGTTATAAAAGAGTCGTCTTTTAGGGGTTCGTTCGCGTTTAACCTCGACTCGAACATTTTTAATAAATCGAAAAATGATCCTTTTGACATACGGTTTTCTTTCACGCCTTCCTTTTTACCTGTAGTATTTATTTACCAAGATTCGCCATGACGTTACATAGTTTACGAGGGTTCAATTACAGTTACGAACTTTCGTTTACGGATTCGAACTACTTTTAGTAATTTGGTCATAAATCCTAAACCGTAAGTCCGTTTCACGTGATCTTTATATCAAAACGAAGCTTAGAACATTACCTATCCTATCATGGTAGATAAGGTCTCTGGACAGTAGGGGTTCGACATGGAAAATGGCATACAAAACATGGTATTGTAAAATCGGGCATTATAACGGCTGTAAATCGAATATCTACCAATTTCGAATCTTCCCCTAAACATAGTATCCAACCCAAACATCATATACATGACTTATACACATGAACTGAGGCCAAGCAATGCCTTTCCGTTCATCTAGCTATTTACATCATTAATCCAAAATCCATACATAATCATGCTTATAATCTTAACATAACCATAACTAAGTTATAACTATCATAAACATGCTTAAATCTCAAACAAGGGTTAGGGTTTCAAGAGCTTTATACCTTCCTTAGATAGTGATATAGCCTTACTAAGCCTTGTATGGTCCTTAGGAGTGCTTAAGCTTGCTAGAACAATCAAAAGATTCAAAGAAAACAAGGTTAATACATGAAGAACACTATTCATCATCATCTTTAGTGATTTTTTTTGAAAATGGAAACAAAGGAATTTGGGCTTGAAATTTCTAGGAGATTAGTTTCTTGAATTATAGGACTCACCTTAAAAATTACAAGATCAAATGATGGTTGGAATTTGGATTTTGGTCTTGAATTTAGAGCATAGGTCGAATGGATGTAATGGAGAGAGAGGTTTGATATTTTTTTGTTCTTTGCTTGGTTAATGTGATAATAATGCATCAAGTGGATGAGGTTTAGATAATATCTCATCTAAAAGCCACTTTAATAAAGTGATGATGTATAGGATGATGAAAATGGATGGACAAGTGTTGAGATTTTGATGGTTCTCATGTAACTAGTGGTTTGATTTTTGCTAAGTGCTATTTAATCTCCAAACATGCTAGTTACTTATGTAACTAAGTAGTTACTAGATATTTCTTCTAGTAGCTTGCACAAGACTCTTGCTTCCTCTGCTTGTTTCTGTGTCCGGTTATTGCCCGTTTCGATTGATCGTTCGTAGGAATATTTCACGGATTTCTAATTAGGGTTTACCGGGAATCTTTCTAATATTAATACTATCATTCTCCATCTTTCTTTCTAACTTTCCAATTTATATTCCTTAAATCCATTCGTTAAATACTTAGGGCTATCAGTGTCCAGGGAACTCTCGGAGAAAATAAAAGTGCGGTTTTTCAGAATCCGACAGCTTTTACATACACTCTTTTTCCCTCCGGATCACTAATACGAACTCGGAAATCCGTTCCGAATACTTCTATATAGTGTCGTCTCATATTATTATATACTCCCACCAAAACACTATTAATTCTGCATTCTTTACTTGTTCTCTTAGGGTTGTATAATTGTCCGTATTCTCTTTCGATCGTTCCTTATCCTTTTTACGGAACTACTGGATTAATCGTTACCGATCTGGATGACATGAGAATATTCTCCTGCTTGAAATTGCCATATCTTATTCCCATAGAAGATAGATTATTCTTACCTATGTTGTTACCCTTTAGCATTCTTCAAGACATAGAAATAATAAAGTCGAATTCCATTCATTCTTTCCAAATATCAATTATTACATTGTAGCCATAACCACTCCTCAGTGGTTTCCTACCTTCATTCTTAAATCAATATAATAACATCCCAAAATATCAAATCCTCAAAGTTACTATCTCAATTCTTGGATTATAATAATATTTAATCCACTGCCCGGTCAAATATTATACCGAAAAGAATTTGGAATTTCTGAATTCCGATCGTCTCTGCATTCACTTATTTCCTCCGCGTATCACTAATATGGCTTCGAAACATCCATATCACGTCCCGTACATAGGGTGGCGTGAAAAGTTTTCCAACTTACAAAATCACTATTCATCCACCAAATTACTATGCATGTACAGGAAACACTATGCACGTACGAGAAACACTATGCATGTACGGAAAATACTATGCACGTACGGAAAATACTATGCACGTACTCATTTCCCTTCAAGGATCCATTAGCTCCTTCCTGGATGGTAGATTATTCTTATCTAGGTCCTCAACCATCGAATTACTCTATTCTGACAATATACCAATGCATCAGGATCATTGTCCAAAGCAATATCCATTCATTACAATCATTGTTCTTTGAAACCACCATTCATTAGAGCTGGTGACCTTGTTGTCGGAATCATTGTTCCTCCTTTTATCATTACTTAATAAAAAGTTTTAATTATATCCAAAATTTGGGGTTCTTACAGTCTCCCCTCCTTAAAAGGATTCCGTCCCGGAATCAGGTAGGAAGCAAAGAGTCGTTTGCCTGTCGTTCCCTTTTTAGCTTCCCGGTCAATTCTTAGTCGTTCTACCCTTCCTCAGCACATCTTCTAGTGCTACAATCCATACTGTATCCTTTTTTTTTTCTATCAACGTTGCTACTTTTCGTATAACTCACTATCCGGGTTATACTCTTACTCAGTCTTATCCTTATTGATACCTGCAGTAACATTGGTATCACTATCACCCTACGAATTCGGAGGTAACCTCGCTCGTACTGTGCATTCCTGATCGCTTTAATCTTCGCAATCTCGATCAATATAGAGAAGTGGAAAGATTTATTGAGAGATCACTATGATCAATTGAACATTTGTTATATTGCATAGTTAGTACAGAAGGGGGCCAGCCTTTAGTACTTGACAAGCAATTAAACAAGTCATGGCATTCCACTTAGACGTCTATCACATAGACAGATAGTCACGTAGCAGTACCCCCCTCCTAAAAGGGTTGTTCTTCTCAATTCATAAAGAAGATGAATAAGAGAGAAGAAGAGAAAAGAGTTCTAAAGGATTATAGAAAGCTTTCATGATTGTAGAATATCTTACTCAGAATTTACCTCTGAACTATAGAGGTTTATCAAAGAAGAAATTAATCATAATTATATCCAATACTATTTGATCGCAATCTCACGTGTCAACATATCTTGCTGCTTTGTCCATTATTCTATGGACAAATACTCTTGTTCAATCTTAGCGATACTCACATTCGGGAAATCCTTCAACCTTTCAGGTTAAATCTTAGATTTCTCACTTGACATCATTATTACTGACATCCCATATCATGTTACTAGCTTTTTCATAACTATAATATTGACACTATCAGGTTGTCATCCTGAGAATTCATTAGAAAACCCATTCATAACATTCCTTGCTTCTCATTCCATAGTTGCTTCCCCAGCCTTTTCTTTATCAATCACATCCTTCTTATTAGCTGATTCTTACTCATTTCTATTATTTACTTTCACCTTCACCTCTTTATTGAGATACCTTTTTGCACTTGGTACCTCCTTATCGGCATTCCGTCTCATTTATTCTATAATCATCACGTTATTTCAATTTAAACTTTCCGAAATGAATCTGGCCCGATTCCTTTAACTTAGATTCATATAATCTACTTCTGCCAACCTTGTTTCTCATCACTGGTTCTTTTCTATCCGTGGTTTTCCACAGGTTGTCTTTCGTAAATCAGACCAGGTCGTATATCTACATGCTCGTACTCCTATCATCTGTTGAACATCTGCATTTTACTGGTGTAGCTTTGCCACATGAAACACGTTACTACCACGCTATAAGCTTTGGGGGTAAAACTGGCTCGAATGCCACCTTCCGAACACTTTTAAACTCTCAGGTGGCCTAATAAGTCTCGGGCTCAACTGCCCTTCTCTCTAAGCCTCATTAATTCTTTCTACGGGAATATGTTTAGCATCACGAATTATCAACCTCATATTTTCTATCTTGTTTGTGCAGAAGTACACTAACACAAACTTGCTTGTCATTCATCAACATGCCATTTAGCTTATCAATAGCAGCACTTTCTTTATCTTTACGTTGTCATCTCCTTTCTTAGAAGAATCACCATCGCTTGTTGTTTACGTAGTGCGTTAATAGCTAACCCTACGGGTTTCAAATCCCTTAGGGAGACAAAGTAATCATTATTCCTTATCCATAAGGTACACTTCCTGAACTTGATGTAGATATAACATGAAGCAGATAGAATTGCAGAAGAGTTTCAAGCATCGCAGCTAGGTCCAGTTGATGAAACTATCACTTATGCATCTTCCATAAAAGGCTGGAAACTTAACGGTTTACTTCATCAATTTTGTACCATGGTCCTGGTTTGCCTCAAAACGGGACCTTCTAAGGTACGTAATATGCTTAAGACTCCATCACGAATCGAATCTTTACTTAAACTATTATTACTGTCAATTCTTGCTCAGTCATCAGAAGGAATGTAAATTCCTCCATTCCGATATGACCTTCAAGGTCCTTCCAAATATCATCATGTTTCTTCGGTATGAACATTTGTAATTATTCCTTTATACTTAGATTGTCGGCCACCTCATTGGCCTTTCTTGGTGATAATGATTTCTTGTAACCCATGTTCTCTGGGTGCACTCCAACTCAAGTTTTTCTACCTCATTCCCATCACGGTTGGGTTAAAGCATTCTCCCTTAAGCTCTGCTGAAGGAGAAAATATAACTATCAGTCATTTCCATAAGTCATTGCTTCCACCTACCCGTGGGAACTTTATCACGTTTATTCCCAATCCTACTTAGGATGCTTCTTTTCTTAGTTCTTTCTTTATCTTAGGATAATCTCAACCTTTATAGGTTCAACCCATACTTCCTCAGGGTTTCATACATGCCTCATCTGGCATTATTGTTACGATGTCATACATTCCTTACCAAACTTCCATTTTTGAAGTTCGGAATATTACCTTTTTCCTTGTAAGGTTTCATAGGCCATCCTTATCATTCCTCCGGTATTTTCTGGGCACCGGGTATATCAAAATGTCATTGATCAATACTCTAATAATTCTATCTATGTTCTTTCCAGAACTCTCTTTAATAATCCTTACCGGTCATTGTTGCCTTAGCAAGTCCAGCTCATATCATCTGAAGTCATAATGTCGTTATTAGGGTTAATGCCACCCCTTGTGCATTCCCCAGGGTTTGTCTTAATTTATGGATATCCTATCCTTAATTCAACTGCCAAGGAATTCTTGCATCTTATAATTGGCAATCAGATCATGTATCCTTAATAAAGGTCTCTTTTCAATCATTCTCATTTGATAATCGATCGGTGGTTTAATGCCACCCTCTTCTTTCAGATAGTTGTCAGCCTATTTGGCCTTTCAAAAAGGCAACGTATGCCTATCTCTTCTCTTACCGAACTTGTTAATGGTAGCAAGGATGTTCTGGAAGATATTGGTCGAGTTCAACGTGAATCTCTTAGTGCTTATCGTTCTTCGCAAAGGTACTTTCCTCAGACAAAATTCCTACAGCATACTGTTCAATTTCTGACCTTTTCTATACCCTCTTCATATACCTTCATTGTTTACTTTCCTCCGTCATAATATATTCATGGTATTCATGATACCCTAACATCATACATCTCAAGTCACTATACTTCCATTTTACTCGAAATCTTGGACAACCATATACACATGAGTCACTTCAGTACGGGTGACCCCATCCCAAAAAGGTCTAGTGAATTCCCAATCAAAACATGGGTTGTTCGGCAGAAGATTCAAACGATCTCATTAATGTTTCTTTTATATCAGAAGCCCTTGCAGTCGGTGCTTTCTTAGGAGCAACCCTGCTTTGTCTTTTCATGGCTGGTCTAGTCACTTTATAGTCCGTTGTGACTTGGCCTCAACTGGCCACACATAAAAATATATGATTTTAGGGGTTGGCTAATAGCATTACTTTTCTAGCAATTGCCGGCATAGTGCCTTCTTCTTTGATACCTTTCTACCTTTCCAAAACTTTACTCCATATAAGTCTTAATCGACTACTCGGCACCGTCTCCGGTCACCTTTCCTCCACTTTTATCTTTTCAACTATTCTTATCAATCCTGCGTGCCACACAAGCTTACCATCCTGGCATAACAGCCTTTTCATTTAAGTCAATCCTGGAATTTCTCAGTCCGGCTGGTTCCTTACTTACATTTCCTATTTTCGTCCAATCTCACTTCATCATTTTATCACTACCGTCGATTGTAATGCTCAGGGTCCGTTTACTAACCCATTTACAGCATCCTTACCCAAATCACATGGTTTGCTCCAATTTTTACTCTCTTCCATGACATTCTCTGATAATCAGAAAGACAATGTTTGCCAAAATTCACCGAATTCCTTTCCAGACTCAGGGAAATTTTGATCAATCTACCCACCTACTGGTAACATTAAGGAGACCAGTTTCGAAACCTGAAGAATAGTTCTATGAACCTCCAAGCAGGTGGAATCATAAGCAGTCATAGTTAATGAAATAATCATCATCAGATTGGAAGTTTACCCACTGGAGAGGAATCAATTATATCCATCCCTTAGAAGGGAATCAACCGTTTCAAACTGAAACCTGTCACAATATCCTGATACCTATACGTCCTGATATTCAATACTACCAAATGTCGGTCTACCTAACCCTTTATGCGAAGCGTCATTGGAAGCACAAAGTCTCCTTTTTCCATTAAGCAATGCCAGCTCTTGGTCATTACCAATTTCACCTTTTAGCTCCAGGAAGATTTTCTCACATTTTCCTCTTTAACTGCTGATTGTATTACTTGATCTATTATAATTCCGCATCGGAATAAACTTAAGGCACTACTATAATCCATTCAAAGAGAAGAAGGAATTTAATATTCCTCTGAATCAAATGCATCTAACGTTTCTGGTTCATCATTTAACTGAGCTGAATTAACTCTATACTCAGTCTCTGGCAGTAGTCTCATTACGAGTTCATCTTGACTCACTGGTCTTATCTTCCGGTAAGTTCTGAGATCATTGTCTTGCTTACTACTTCCTTATATAATTTTACCCAATCATGCTGTCACTTCCCAATGTCTTTACTTTCTACTGATTCATTCATGAACATTTCCCTGAATAAAACCACCTCATTAACCTCACTTTGGTTTCGTAAATTATAACCTATGACATCTGCCTTCTCGTGGCAAATTATTACTGACAATATTCATACTGATTCATTTATCAAATGATATGGCACTTACTGCCTCATTCTCAATTATTCCTAGGGACTCTGCTCCTCGTCCTATATCGCTGTCTTTGATAGTCATACATCCCTCTAGCTCTTTCTTTGTTAAGATGAAAATCTCTAAGGATTCTCATCTAGATCCGTATAAGATCTCAAGTAATTCTTCCAATCCTTCTTTCTTGCTGGTACTACATCTGGTAGTCCGGCTATGAATTCAACATGCATCTTCAGATCTCTCAATAATATCTCGGTTCTTTATACTCACTTTTCTGAGCACCAAATCTTAATCATCACAGTCATTCTAACTGCGACCCTCATTACCCAAGGGTAAGCTCCTTATCCTAACAGGATTTTCCTTATCTGCTGGAACCTCTTCCGGGTCTCCAGTAGGGTACTCCATCGAATTACCCGCTGATCTTTAGCATATAAAGCATCATCGCGCTGTTGCTCGTATGCCTCAAGGTCAGTCGCCTTACTCGTCGATACGATATCGAGCTAAGTTACTATCATTATACTTACGAGTTCCCATAAGGGTTTTTATATGTCATCACTACATTAAGTAGTCCGACTATGAACTTGGCAAGAGTTCTTATTATCTTATTGAATTTATTGTTTTAACGTCACCTCATCTCTGGGGTTTATAACGTACGCTTTGATACCACTTCTGTAACACCCCCAGATCCGGGGTCCGGGATCCGGTGGTTACGGTTTCCAATTCTGTCCACAATAATTGAACTTTCCTTAACATAAAATAAATTACGTCTCTATAACCCAACACAACAATATAAAACACACCCGTTATAGTCCCAGAGATGAAATCAGAGTAACAATCAAATTTTTATTAATCACATTATGAGTTCTTACAATCCAAAAGAATTTCAATATAAATACATACTCTTTGCCATCCATTTACATAAGTCATACTAGACTATATTCTTGGTACTGAAAGAATAAATATATCCTACCAATAGCTTCTTCTTCAGCTCTGGTAGTCTCATCGTCCTCGCCCGCGTCGAGTGCGCCTTGTGCGAGTCATCTGGTCTAGCTGTTGTTGTGATATAATAATAAAGCAAGGGTGAGCAATAGCCCACCAACAATAATATATAACTGAACGATAATGTAACAGTTCAAAAGTATCTTTCAAACCATATGCCATGCATTTACGGAAATGATGCCAGTATAATATGAACGATGAAGTTACAAGGTAACTTAAAGTATTTGTTTGTAGAAATATCTGCTACATCAAAGTAAGCGAGATGTTCTTATTGTTATTAAGAAGAGGAACTTGCAAGAAAAGGTTGCAATTCCAGTTATGACACTTTTCCAACTCTGCCAACAGTAATCATGTTGCAGGAAACAAATAAATTTGGATGATGAACCAATGATGGAGTATTCACCGCGCCCGCTTTTCCAATCTTGATGATTAGTCGAGATCGTACAGCTCAATTTAGATTTACTACCGGTAGAAGGAAGAACTGACGGCTTTACTTGTATACCGCCTTACTACCTCTCCCCGGCCAACGGTTGGGCCAAAGGGGATGGACCGGCGCTACTCGGCCTCTTACACGACTCCTAGTTCAAATAGAATTCATGATTCTGAATGTAACGTTCGTCCCCCTTTCCCCAAGTATAATACTTGTTGATAAGACTCCACAAAGTAGTCGTATCTAGTTGGAATGGAAAATTTACCAATAACTCCCAAGCTATTACTTGGTAACGGATATCAACTTGTTCCAGTAATCTTACCCCTCGAAAGATGAGAAGGTATGCAACGACTTAATAAGTCAACAGCACCCGAGTTGCGGGTGAAGTGAATACTTTATGACCGGGAAGTCGACAAGATAAATAACAATTTCCAAGTAAGGTTCCCTTATTATTAGAGAGGTAGACTCAAAGAAGAATGATGTCTGAAAACCTTTCTTGATATAAGATTAATAATAATATGACTCCGAAAAATTTTTCGTAATAATCGAAGAAGATAAACCTTATCAAAGTTATTCTAAGTATGGAATAAATATTCAGAGAATATTTATTGAATTAAAATATTTTACAGAATATTTAGGAATATGAAAGAATATCTTTAATCAGAGTATCTCTCAAATAATTCTTGAAGAAATATCGAGAGAATATTTATTGCATAATTAAATATTCAAATGAATATTCAAAATAATATTCATTAATTAATAAGACCTGAAAGGAATATTTAAAATATTTAAAATAATATTCGATGATTAAGTAGAACCCTGGATGAATATTCAAAATAATATTCATAATTAATTAGGAATTTAAATGAATATTGATAAAGTAATATTCATTTACTGGATAATATTCTAAATGAATATCAAGTAATGTTCATTTAGTAATCCAAGCTTTAAAGGAATATTCGAGATAAGACTCGATAAATAAATCAAGTTTCAGATGAACATTAAAATAATATTCGACAGGTAATTACTATCTTAAATGAATACTCCAAAAGTAATATTCATTTAATCAATAATATTCTAAATGAATATCCAAATAATATTCATTTAGTAGTCAACCTTTAGAAGAATATTCGAAATAATAATCGATAATTAATTCGACTCTGAATGAATATTGAGAAATATTATTCGTTGAATAGTTGCGTTCAAATAATTATTTGAAGTAAGGATCGTTAAAATAATTAGTCTCGAACGAATATTCAAATAATATTCGTCGCCCAAATAATAGAAAATATTTACTTAAATATTTTCCTCCGAGGTAATCTCGATATATTAAGGAATATTGACTCCCGGTCTATTTTTGATTAATAAGATGTATACGCCCTTCTATGAGGGTCTTACAATAACCGGCTTATAACTGATATATAACTATCTAGCTTATAAGCCAACAATAACATTCAGGGAACAAGTATATCAATGCAACTTGAAAGTAGGCATGCATGCAATGGCATATGTATATCAGCAATCATATATATATATTTATTCAATCACAACAACAGCCTTAAAGAAGGGAATCGAAACTTGCCTGGTAGTCGAGTACGGTAAGGGGTAGTAGTAGCGGGTCCCGGTTCAGCTTGGTGATCTATAAATAGCCAAGGCATTCGGGATTAATCACTTAACATATTAAAAGTTAAGTTATACTTAAATCGAAATACGTTCTCGAGTTATCTCGTTATACCCCCTTTAGTGGATTACTTATTATCACTGATCCGACCCGACATTCGTTCGTTAATACGACATGTCACTGCATTTATACTTGGGACATACTTAAGTCATATGAGTTCTAAGGTTGATCGTTACGAACCAATATTATACTCCGAGTTTTTATCGCCCGTTTTCTAAGTGTTTTACCGAAGTTATAAAAGAGTCGTCTTTTAGGGGTTCGTTCGCGTTTAACCTCGACTCGAACATTTTTAATAAATCGAAAAATGATCCTTTTGACATACGGTTTTCTTTCACGCCTTCCTTTTTACCTGTAGTATTTATTTACCAAGATTCGCCATGACGTTACATAGTTGACGAGGGTTCAATTACAGTTACGAACTTTCGTTTACGGATTCGAACTACTTTTAGTAATTTGGTCATAAATCCTAAACCGTAAGTCCGTTTCACGTGATCTTTATATCAAAACGAAGCTTAGAACATTACCTATCCTATCATGGTAGATAAGGTCTCTGGACAGTAGGGGTTCGACATGGAAAATGGCATACAAAACATGGTATTGTAAAATCGGGCATTATAACGGCTGTAAATCGAATATCTACCAATTTCGAATCTTCCCCTAAACATAGTATCCAACCCAAACATCATATACATGACTTATACACATGAACTGAGGCCAAGCAATGCCTTTCCGTTCATCTAGCTATTTACATCATTAATCCAAAATCCATACATAATCATGCTTATAATCTTAACATAACCATAACTAAGTTATAACTATCATAAACATGCTTAAATCTCAAACAAGGGTTAGGGTTTCAAGAGCTTTATACCTTCCTTAGATAGTGATATAGCCTTACTAAGCCTTGTATGGTCCTTAGGAGTGCTTAAGCTTGCTAGAACAATCAAAAGATTCAAAGAAAACAAGGTTAATACATGAAGAACACTATTCATCATCATCTTTAGTGATTTTTTTTGAAAATGGAAACAAAGGAATTTGGGCTTGAAATTTCTAGGAGATTAGTTTCTTGAATTATAGGACTCACCTTAAAAATTACAAGATCAAATGATGGTTGGAATTTGGTCTTGAATTTAGAGCATAGGTCGAATGGATGTAATGGAGAGAGAGGTTTGATATTTTTTTGTTCTTTGCTTGGTTAATGTGATAATAATGCATCAAGTGGATGAGGTTTAGATAATATCTCATCTAAAAGCCACTTTAATAAAGTGATGATGTATAGGATGATGAAAATGGATGGACAAGTGTTGAGATTTTGATGGTTCTCATGTAACTAGTGGTTTGATTTTTGCTAAGTGCTATTTAATCTCCAAACATGCTAGTTACTTATTTAACTAAGTAGTTACTAGATATTTCTTCTAGTAGCTTGCACAAGACTCTTGCTTCCTCTGCTTGTTTCTGTGTCCGGTTATTGCCCGTTTCGATTGATCGTTCGTAGGAATATTTCACGCATTTCTAATTAGGGTTTACCGGGAATCTTTCTAATATTAATACTATCATTCTCCATCTTTCTTTCTAACTTTCCAATTTATATTCCTTAAATCCATTCGTTAAATACTTAGGGCTATCAGTGTCCAGGGAACTCTCGGAGAAAATAAAGTGCGGTTTTTCAGAATCCGACAGCTTTTACATACACTCTTTTTCCCTCCGGATCACTAATACGAACTCGGAAATCCGTTCCGAATACTTCTATATAGTGTCGTCTCATATTATTATATACTCCCACCAAAACACTATTCATTCTGCATTCTTTACTTGTTCTCTTAGGGTTGTATAATTGTCCGTATTCTCTTTCGATCGTTCCTTATCCTTTTTACGGAACTACTGGATTAATCGTTACCGATCTGGATGACATGAGAATATTCTCCTGCTTGAAATTGCCATATCTTATTCCCTTAGAAGATAGATTATTCTTACCTATGTTGTTACCCTTTAGCATTCTTCAAGACATAGAAATAATAAAGTCGAATTCCATTCATTCTTTCCAAATATCAATTATTACATTGTAGCCATAACCACTCCTCAATGGTTTCCTACCTTCATTCTTAAATCAATATAATAACATCCCAAAATATCAAATCCTCAAAGTTACTATCTCAATTCTTGGGTTATAATAATATTTAATCCACTGCCCGGTCAAATATTATACCGAAAAGAATTTGGAATTTCTGAATTCCGATCGTCTCTGCATTCACTTATTTCCTCCGCGTATCACTAATATGGCTTCGAAACATCCATATCACGTCCCGTACATAGGGTGGCGTGAAAAGTTTTCCAACTTACAAAATCACTATTCATCCACCAAATTACTATGCATGTACAGGAAACACTATGCACGTACGAGAAACACTATGCACGTACGGAAAATACTATGCACGTACGGAAAATACTATGCACGTACTCATTTCCCTTCAAGGATCCATTAGCTCCTTCCTGGATGGTAGATTATTCTTATCTAGGTCCTCAACCATCGAATTACTCTATTCTGACAATATACCAATGCATCAGGATCATTGTCCAAAGCAATATCCATTCATTACAATCATTGTTCTTTGAAACCACCATTCATTAGAGCTGGTGACCTTGTTGTCGGAATCATTGTTCCTCCTTTTATCATTACTTAATAAAAAGTTTTAATTATATCCAAAATTTGGGGTTCTTACAGAAACAAACCCTCGTAGTCAGGCCTCTCAACCACAAGGGACGGATCCCCCCGCTGAAAGATCTCAACCTGTAATCGTCCCTCTAGGACAGGAGACTAACCCGCTCCAGATGGTGGTCTCTCCTCTCCCTCTGAGTAGCCGCCCGCCGCTTCACAGTCTCTCCACTTCTTCGCTCCCTGTCAACACCAACCCAATGTATGGGCGGCCTAATTACCCCAAAGATCCAAGGGATCCAGGACCAAGCGGTCATGCTCGGCTGATCCATGGGCAACAACAATCCCCTTATCTTAGAGGCCCGACCCCTCCTGAACCAGGATACTATGATTACTCTGGTCCTTATACCGGAGACTCGTCATCTGAAGACGATGATCGAGACGAAGCCCCAAGGAGGCGACGCGCTAGTAAGGAACCTCTGAGGAGGAATCCATCAAACCGAGATGGTCCTTTAACAATTGCAGAGAAAATTAAGGCTTATGAAGCCGAGATTCAGAAGCTGAAGGACGACCAAGCAAGGGAGCTAGAGAGACAGAACCCTAATCAGACTCGACCTCCTCCAACTTCAGGAGGGATTCCCTTCATAGATCTGGAGAGGTCTTCAAGGAGACACCGAAGGGCTGAAGCCCCAACCAGAGGAACTACCAGGGTGGAACTCCCCAAGAATAATCCTAGAGATTTGATGCTACAAGGAGATCTGGATGATCCGACCCCTCCATTCACTGAGGAGGTGATGAATGCACATATCTCCCGAAAGTTTAAGATGCCCACGATCAAAGCTTACGATGGAACGGGGGATCCCGCAACTCATGTGAGAACGTTTACAAGCGCATTGTTACTGCAGCCTGCTAACGATGCCCTTAAGTGTAGGGCGTTCCCCCAAACCCTGTCAGGCATGGCGCAACGTTGGTATAGTCGTTTACCCCCAAACTCGATTAGCTCTTTCAAGGAGTTGAGTACCGCTTTTGTCAGTCAATTCATTAGTGGAAGAATTCATGAGAAAAGCTCCGCATCCCTTATGTATGTAACACAGGGAAAGAATGAGAACTTAAGAGATTACATCAAGCGATTCACTAAGGAAACCCTGAATATCACCGATTTGGAAAATAAGGTGGCCATGGTAGCCTTGCAGCATGGACCACGGATCTCTTTTTTAAGAGGTCGTTGGCAAAACACCCCCCTGAAAGCATGGATGAACTTCAACGAAGGGCGGACAAGTATATAAAAGCTGAGGATAGCATCAAGAAAGAAGCTGCGTTGGGCAATGGAGGGAACAACAAGCGGAAACAAGAACATGAGTACGATGCTAGGGACAAGTATCCCCGAGCTAGCAGAGACTCTGAATCTGCTCCAAAAAAGAACTCGGGTCCAAGGTTTTCCGAGTATGCCAGACTTAATGCTCCAAGAAGCCAGATCCTGTTGGACATTGAAAAGGAAAAGGACTTCCGATGGCCGAAGCCACTTAGAGGAGACCCAGCTAAGCGAAATAAGGAGCAATACTGCAGGTTCCAAAAAGATGTGGGACATGACACCGACGATTGTAGGCAACTCAAGGATGAGATTGAGTTCTTGATACGAAGAGGAAAACTAAGTCAGTTCACCAAGGGTGATGACCGTGGGAACCAGAGAAGGGAGAATGACAGAAGGGACAATGAAAGGAGAGATAATAACAGGAGGGATGACAACCATGATCGCAATCCACAGCCCCGAAGGGCAGTTATCAATATGATCTGGGGAGGTCCGACAGCAGCTGGCACGACTAAGAATTCTCGAAAGGCTTATGCTAGAGAAGTAATGCACATTGTGGGAGAAGCCCCGAAGCGTGCTAAAACCGAGATGGTAATTGGTTTCGATGATTCAGACTTGGAAGGGGTGAAATTCCCCCATGACGACCCGCTGGTCATAACTCCCGTGATTGGAAACTCAGAAGTGAAACGAGTCTTGATAGACAATGGGGCTTCTGTGGATATTTTATTTCATGATGCATTTGTAAAGATGGGTTACAACGACTCTCAACTGACCCCTACAAACATGCCTATATACGGGTTTAACGGAGTGGAGTCCAACGTTGAAGGGACTATTCAGCTACCCGTGACTATTGGGCAGGAGCCTAAAGAGGCGACTCAGATGTTGAATTTCTTGGTGATCAAGGCAGCATCAACATACAACGCAATCCTTGGAAGGACTGGACTTCATGCGTTTAAGGCTATGGCCTCTTCCTATCATATGAAAATTAAGTTTCCGACACGGAATGGTGTCGGAGAACAAAAGGGTGATCAGAAGATGGCAAGAAGTTGCTATGTGGCCGCACTGAGGGCCGATGGAGTCGGGGGGCAGGTCCTTCCGATTGAAGACATGGATGTCCGCGATGATGAAGAGCATAGAGGGAAGCCAGCAGAGGATTTGATTCCCGTACCTCTAGAACCTAATGATCCTGAAAAAGTTACTTATGTTGGAGCATCTCTGAAAAAACCCCTGAAGGGCAAGTTAATAGAATTCTTACAGAAGAATAGCGACGTGTTCGCTTGGACAACAGCTGATATGCCAGGGATTGACCCCCAACTCATAACTCATAAGTTAAATGTTGATCCCAAAAGGAAGGCAATAAAGCAGAAGAAGAGAAACTTTGCTCCGGAAAGGCAAGAGGCCATTAGGCAAGAAGTGAATAAGCTTTTGGAAGCTGGTTTTATTGAAGAGATTCAGTTTCCTGAATGGTTAGCGAACCCAGTCATGGTCAAGAAAGCAAATGGGAAGTGGAGAATGTGTATAGACTTCACTGACCTGAATGATGCATGCCTAAAAGATTGTTTTCCCCTGCCGAGGATTGATATGTTGATAGATGCCACAGCTGGACATGAGATGTTAAGCTTCATGGATGGATTCAGCGGCTATAATTAGATTAAGATGCACAAGGATGACATACCTAAGGTATCTTTCATAACTGACTTTGGTGTCTTCTGTTATCTTGTCATGGCTTTTGGTCTAAAGAATGCAGGAGCTACTTACCAACGATTGGTGAATAAGATATTCGCCCATCTGATTGGAAAAACCATGGAGGTATATGTTGATGACATGTTAGTCAAGAGCCTACTTAAGGCTGATCATATCAAGCACCTCGGAGAGGCATTTGAAGTGCTGAGGCACCATAAGATGATGTTGAATCCCGCCAAGTGTGCCTTTGGCGTTGATCTGGAAAGTTTTTAGGGCTGATGGTTTCAAAGAGAGGCATTGAGGCCAATCCTGACAAGATCAAGGCGATTTTAGATATGGAGCCACCACGCTCTATAAGAGATGTGCAGAGGTTGACAGGTCGAGTTGCAGCTTTAGGAAGATTCATCTCCAAGTCTGGAGACAAATGCTTGCCTTTCTTCCAAGCGTTAAAAAAGGTGAAAAATTTTGAGTGGACACCTGAGAGCCAAGAGGCCTTTGAGCAACTGAAGAAGTACATGGTTGAAGCCCCGTTGTTGACCAAACCAAGTCCTGGGGAGATTCTTAGTTTATACCTGGCGGTATCCGAACAAGCCCTGAGTGCTGTCCTTATTCGGGAAGAGGAGAAGGTCCAGAAACCTATCTACTATGTGAGCAAAGTGTTGCATGGGGCTGAGTTGAATTACTCACCCATAGAAAAATTTGCTTTGGCATTAGTAACTGCCTCGAGAAAGCTGCGGCCTTACTTTCAGGCACATAAGATTCAAGTTCTGACAAACCAGCAGTTGAGGAACATATTGCATAGCCCAAAGGCCAGTGGAAGGCTAATCAAATGGGCGATTGAGTTAGGAGAGTTTGACATCACATACAAGCCTCGGACAGCTATCAAAGCTCAGGCATTAGCTGACTTCGTGGTTGAATGCACTATTAACAACCAAGAAGTCGGGGGGCAAGAGATAATGACTACCCCTGGGCAAGAGGAAAAAGAAGAAAAACTTACACCCGATCTGAAGGAATATTGGGTGCTCTATTTTGATGGAGCATCAAAAACAAAATCTAGTGGTGCAGGTTTGGTTTTGCAAAGCCCCGATGGGTTCACAGTTGAGTACGCTTTAAAGTTGGATTTCCCTACTACCAACAACGAGGCGGAGTATGAGGCATTGATAGCTGGTTTGGGCTTGGCCAGAATCATGAGGGTCAAAAATCTCAAAGTTTGTGGAGATTCAAGGCTTGTGGTATCACAAGTAAATGGTGAATTCGAGGCTAAGGATGAGACTATGGCAAAATACTTGAGAGTAGTAAAGGCTGTTATGTCCCAGTTTGAGGAGTGCTATGTTGAGCACATTCCAAGAGAGGAAAACATTAAGGCCGATGCCCTATCTAAATTTGCTTCTTCCGAGATAGAAAATTATGCTGGGAGTGTCTATTTTCAGGTCTTGAAGGCCCCGACCGTTAACTCAAAGTTATTGGCACCAATCGATATAGGAGGCTCTTGGATAGACCCTATCAAGGCACACCTTGAGACCGGATGGCTCCCAGACAATGCCTTGGAGGCACGAAAACTTTCAGTAAGAGCATTGAGATACACTTTGATTGAAGGCATTTTGTATAAGAGGTCGTTTGTCATCCCATACTTGAAATGTTTAAGGCCTCAAGAGGCAAGAGAAGCATTGGAAGAAGTTCATGAAGGGATTTGTGGCCAACACTTGGGGGGCAGAGCCCTAGCTCACAAGATAATTCGTTTAGGGTTCTATTGGCCGGAGATGTTTGCTGATGCACAAAACTATGTCAAGAGATGCGAGAGATGCCAGAAGCATGCCCCAATTGTGAGGCAACCGCCTGAGATCTTAACTTCAATTAACTCTCCCATTCCATTTGCAATGTGGGGAATGGATATACTTGGGCCTTTTCCCATGGCTTCTGCGCAAAGGAAATTCCTAATAGTGGCCATCGATTACTTCACTAAGTGGATTGAGGCTAAACCTCTGGCTAAGATAACCACCAAGCAAGTTTCCCAGTTCTTTTGGGAGAACATAATGCAGATATGGAATCCCACGAATCCTTGTAACAGACAATGGGACACAGTTCAATAATGAAGAGTTCAAGAAGTATTGTGAAGAGAATGCGATTGAGCTCCGTTTTACCTCAGTGGCACACCCTCAAGCCAATGGGCAAGCTGAGGTAGCTAATCGAATTATCCTTGATGGACTGAAAAAGAGGGTCGAACGCTCTAGGAACACTTGGGTAGATGAATTGTTGCCCATACTTTGGGCATATCGTACCACTTGTAAGGTAACGACTGGAGCAACCCCATTTTTGCTGGCTTATGGAGCCGAGGCAGTTGTGCCTTTAGAGATCATGCAAGCATCACCTCGAGTTGAGGCATATGAGCCAGAAACTAATGACGAAGGAATGAGACTTGCCCTTGACTTAATTGATGAGGTTAGAGATGGAGCTAATGCAAAGAATGCTGAATATCAGAAGAGAGCCTCTTTTCACTACAACCAGAGAGTTAAAAAAAGATTCTTTCGACAAGGTGACATGGTTTTAAGGAAGATTGAAGCCTCAGGAGTTGGCCAGAAAGGAAAGTTAGCACCAAACTGGGAAGGACCATATCTAGTCAGAAAGGTGTTAGGGCAAGGATCCTACAAGTTAGAAACCTTGGACGGGGTTGAGGTGCCCCGAACTTGGCATGCTGTGAACCTCAAAGTTTATTATGTCTAAGTCCTTTTGACAAAGGCTTGGACTTTTACCTATTTATTAGGAATAAGGTTCGAATGAAACCATTTTAGAGCATGTTGCTCCCAGTAGAAGATAGAATATTTATGTAAGGGTTGAACCCATTCTATTGATATCTTTTGACAGCATAATGGAATTTATACTGTTTTCTCTATGAGTTATTTCTCTTTGTTAAAATAAACACGAAAGGCAAATGTTGAACTAGCTTGTGAGTTTAGTACCAGCCAGGACATCTTGAAAGTCCTTAGAAGCCTTGTAATCAGCAATGATGTGTTCCATGTTCTGCTGCACCTCCAGCTGTAGCTTCCTGTTCTTCTCCTTCTCAGCAGCCAGCTCCTTCTCCACCTCCCTAAAACGAGCAAAGTTTGCCTCGGAAACATCAAAGTATCTGTCTCTGTCCCTCTCAGCAATGGTCTTATCAGCACGCACCTCCTTCAGGTTATGAACAACGGCCTGAAGGTAGGCGTTCATCTGCAAAGGAAACAAGTGAATAAGGGAAAAGTAAATGCAATTAAATTAAAGAAGTTGAATAAGAAATTACCGAAGCAACAGCTTGAGCCCCGAGAAGCTCAATCTGCAAGTCATCAGAGGACTCCACAATGTGAATCCTATCTCGTGGAGTAACCACGCTCCTGGACCACTCAGCTGCAGCCCTAGAATCACCTACGGCTGTGTCCCTATTGCATAAACCCCATCCCACCGTAAAGGGAGTGAGGTCTTCCTCAATAGGAACTGGCTTTTCTTGAAGAAAAGCAGGAACACGCTCCACTGCGGGAGAAGCCTCATCTGTCCTGGCCCTTTTGGCCCTAGGGTTCTCTGTTACCACCCTAGCAGTGGCAGCAGTCTCCCTCTGCCTAAAAATTGCTCCCAGAGCAGTTTTGGCTGCAAAATGATTACAAGAAAGTTAGAAAATTATATCTAGAATAAAATGTTAACAAAGCAAGAGGTGAGAATTACCCTCAGGGCCCAAATCGCTTAGCCCATGGGCCTGCAACGAATCTTCAGAAATCAAATTTGCACATTGATGCAAATTATCGGATGTTAACAAAGTTATGGCGGCCTCTTCTTCCACGCCCAATTTTAAACTCCTGACAGGCCCATCAACGGCTCTGCAGAAGTTGGGCCGAAAATAGTTGTCCCAGTCATCCCCATCCAAAAATATATAAAAACATTCCCTCTTCCAATTAGGAAGGGAATCAGGAGCGGAATCCGAAACAAAACAAGAACGGGCTAAGGAACGGTGTTGGATTTTGACCCAGCTCGAATTGTCAGAAGAATTGACAAATTTGAATAAATATCGAAAAACAGAAATACTGGGCTCAAGCCCATGTTTCTTACATTGGACCAAGAAACAATAAATAAAACGCCACGCATTTGGCATAAGTTGGGTTGGACAAACCCTGGCTTCGGCCAAAAGACGATAAACAAAAGGAGGAGGAGGAAAGCGAAAACCAGCATAAAAAGTCTCTTTATAAATCCTAATGGCCCCAGGCTTTGGGTGACAAGCCCTTTCGTTTGAGGCCGGAACAACGGCCCTATAAGGCCCATTAATATGAAAAAGTTGGGCTAGAATGTCTACCCTATGTTGTTTGTATTTCGATTTATACTCATAAGCATCTAAATGAAGCATATTTGGAAAAGCTTGACCAAACTCATTTAAAAGATCTCTAAGGGAAAAAACACTGGCATGGACAAGAGATGTTTTAGGGTTCTTACCCCTTGAAAGCCGTGGAGCGGTGGTAGAAGTGTTAGCAAGTTGAGACTGGCCTGAAGAGCTAGAGTCTTCCATTGATATGCTTCCCTTGAAGGCTTGAAACCCAGAAATGTTGAAAAAACAGGGTGAAGAAGATGAAGATTCAACAATCTTCAAACAGAAACTGGAAAACAGGGCGAAGGAAAGACGTCGGAAATCGCCTCACGACAGAACCCTAGCAGAACTTTTTTGAAAAGTATTTGTGATAAGGGAGAGATAATTTTTGCTGAATAGTGAGATGAGAAATGAGGGATGCACACTACTCTTTTATAGAGTTCACGGTTGGTCACTCAACCGGTTATATCCAGTAAATGGGCTATCAACAGGTGACTGGGCCTTTGAATAGGCGGGAAGCCCATGAAATTCAAATTTTAAAAATAATTCTAGAATGTTCTACGACATTTTTAGAAAATAGGATAAAAGCCCATCAGAATTTAAAGGCAGGAGGCCCAATTAAAAGGACATGCCCACGCCCAGGAGACCAAACCTCCTAGGCGTGCCTAAGGAAGGTGTCTCCTTGGCGGGGGTACCCACGCCTAACTCGACTTTCCTTAAAGAAGGCTCTACCCACGCCCAGGAGACCAAACCTCCTAGGCGTGCCTAAGGAAGGTGTCTCCTTGGCGGGGGTACCCACGCCTAGCTCGACTTTCCTTAAAGAAGGCTATACCCACGCCCAGGAGACCAAACCTCCTAGGCGTGCCTAAGGAAGGTGTCTCCTTGGCGGGGGTACCCACGCCCAGCTCGATTTTCTTTAAAGAAGGGCATACCCACGCCCAGGAGACCAAACTTCATAGGCGTGCCTAAGGAAGGTGTCTCCTTGGCGGGGGTACCCACTCCTAACTTGATTTTTCTTAGAGAAGGGCATACCCACGCCCAGGAGACCAAACTTCCTAGGCGTGCCTAAGGAAAGTGTCTCCTTGGCGGGGGTACCCACGCCCAGAAAGCATTTCAAGGAACGAAGGTGCACCCACGCCCAGGAGACCAAACTTCCTAGGCGTGCCTAAGGAAAGTGTCTCCTTGGCGGGGGTACCCACGCCCAGGAAGCATTTCAAAGGACAAAGATCACCCACGCCCAGGAGACCAAACCCCCTAGGCGTGCCTAAGGAGGGTATCTCCTTGGCGGGGGTACCCACGCCCAGGAAGCATTTCTTGCCAGGATGACTTTTTTAAAGTTAATCCTTTAAAAATTTTGAAAATAATGTTGGGAAATTGAAAAATAATTTCCAAAAAATAATAAAAATACCTGTTGGTACATATAAATTCCTAAATTATTAGGAAAAATTATAAAAAATACCTGTTGGTACATAAAAATTCCTAAAATATTAGGAAAAGTACAGAAAAATACGAGGAAAATTATTGAAATATTTTCTTGACAAATTGAGCAATAATTTATGCTAATAACGCATGAAAACTCTATGAAAGTGCCGAAATTGCTAAAAGCAAGCACAAATTAAAGCCTCGAATAAGGCAAATCGTCGTAAATGTGTAGGTCGCTCCACACTTTACAACCAAGACGATACTTGTGAAACACTAGTATAAACCAAAATTCCCATATAAGGGTAATTAAGAAGTCCCAGGTAAGGGATAAAAATGACCCCGAGTCTCGATTAAGGCAAATATAACTTCTATGAAAACCTGATCAGTTTTCCTTAGAAGTTGGGGGGCAAATGATATGGGCTGAAAATGAGCCCTAAAGACACATTTAATGTGGCATTAAGTAGGCCGAAATTAGTCCAAACGTGGGGCCCACCAGCTGGGCCCAAAACCCTGATTATAGTATTAATTTCGTAATTAATATTAAGGGTAATAAACAGCTCAGCAAATAAGAGTTGGATAAGGATAATATCCCCTTCAGACTTATCCAATAAGGCATCCAATTCAATATGGAAACTGATTCCTACAAGGAATAGATCTAGAACATTCCCCAAAGACTTGCCCACCAAGTCTCCAAATCCTACCATAATTCTAAGGCTTCTCAGCCTATATAAAGGGCCTTACCCCTCATCTCAGAACTACGTTTTATTGGCTTGATTCTCTAATTTACAGAGATACGTAGGCATTCTGTGAGGACCGTGTAAGTCTCGAACGCAGAAGCAGCCATTAAAACACGAAGCTCACGAACCCTAGCATTAAATATACAAACCCTAGCCGCAATAATTTCAACCTAGTTTTTATTCCACAACAGATTCGATGAGTGTTCATTCATTGGAAAGCATCTGATTAAAACTTAATATTTTGTTAAGGGTTTTTAATTAAAACGACCATGATCCCATCATAAAGAGATTCCCAATTTTTTCCTTGAATTAAATACTTCAAATCAATATTCATCAATGGTTTGAATTCCAGGTTGTTGGAGGAGTCACAAGTGGCCTCACTTAATACCCAACTTCCTTACTGGTATGACCCGTTTTTGACAAAATCTCCCCATATCGAAATAACTAAAAATTCGTATTTAATTCCATGTTTCATTAACACAGAAATCTAATTACAAAATCTCAAGTCGTTACAGATTTTATCTTATTTAAGCATGCATGGCATGGGTTTCGTATCTAATACATACATGATTAATCTAATTAAACATGCATCTTTATCTCTACACATACATTGTATCACATACATTCATATATATGTAAAGTGCATAAATTAAACGTGTTTGGTTATGGCCCATCCTATGTGATCTTTTCAAGCTAATGAAAAGATCAAGGTCAATCTATGGTGGTTAACAAAATACAATTTAAATGCATGTCTTCTCCGTTGCATCTTCGTGGGGAATCGCCTCCTTGCTTCCTTGTTCTTCTTGTCTTCTTTAATAGTTACATTGAATAATTGAAAAACATGCTACACTAATAAACTTACAAGATGAACTCGAGTTATATTCGAGATTTATTAATTACAAGGAATAACGACATGCAAGTCGTATTTAGAAACCAAACCATAAAATCAAAACCACTATCCTATTGGTCTTAGGGCCATAACCAATCACCATGCTTATATAACAATTAAGAACATGTAACCATATCATATTTCAGATGATCCAATCAAAGAAATCATATAACGCAAAAATCAGCAAATCAGAATCAAATTCTGATAATAATAAGTTACCAGTTTCAGGCACTAAACGGCGTCAAAAGCCTTACAGACGAGTCGATGATAGTTATGCTATCAGTTTTGTTCAGACGCTCGTTTCCAGTCAGAAAACACATATCGTTTGCGAAAATCGGACAATGGACACAGATTTCACCAAATCTACGCAGCGTATACAGAAATTGTATCGTATACAATCCCCATATCAAGAACAAACATAAATCATATATATATCAGTATATATACAGATTATAAAATCATCATATGATCCTCTCAATCATCACTAACATACAGTTTATACATATATATCAAAATCAGCGCATCATACATGACAATCAACAAACATGCTCGTATATATATCAAAACTGTAACAAATAACCGAATTAAAATGTTTTTGTAAGTAGCTCTGATACCATTGAAGGGTTTCGAGGTAACAAACGCAGCCGAAAGCAATAATTAAAACAATAAAATTGAAACCCTACAGCAGGATCCATGCAAAAAACATGATATTTAATTCGGAGTTAGATGATTACCTTAAAGAAGCTTTACAAATTGATGACAGATGGAGGTCCAAAGTAATCACCACGCAGCCCTCTTCGAGATCTACGTTGCCAAAGTAGTCCACACGAACGCTTGATCGTCCAACGATCACCGGAGCCAGTACTAGCCGAAGAACATGCCTATCTCTCTCTCTAGCCTCTCATTCGTTTTTCTCTAAAAACGAATTGCAAAAGTGTAACCCTAAACAATACATCATAATGTATTTATAAGGAAGAGAGATTGGGCTAAACCCTAAATTGAATTGGGCTTCTCCAAACCCATTCTGATTTGGTTTTAATATTAAATTCGAATTCTATTTAATTATAATTAAGACCAGCTCAATTAATTAAATATCCAATTTTGAATTTAATAATTTAACTTAAATTCGTAATTTAAATTAAAACTCCTTTTAACATTCTTATTGTGTAACCCTTTAGGTTATTATTACGTTGACAATAATTTTAATATCCAATAATAAAATTATAAATAATGAGCGGCATCTAGTAATACATCATTGCTACCCAGGTAATAATAATAATTGGTGATACAATTAAGCCTTTCGTGATTAATGTTTCCATGTAATATAATCCCTTTAACCATATATTATAGATTAAACTCGAGGCATGTCATCAGTCATCCTCTTCAACGTTTAATCCGGATTTCCTTGATCAATGAGTAGACTATTAAAACAAATCAATATTTGAGCATGGCCATGCATTTTCATAGTCTCACTCAATCAAGAGGCCAATAATATCTCTCCTAATAATAGGAGGGTTAAATCCTATATCTATCATTCATATTTCTCATACGACTCATAATATACCCGATCTCCACTTTTATCATCACCCGGTCAAAGGTAACTTTTAATGTAGTCAAAGTATATTAATCCTCATATAGAAATATAATGATGTCAAGTCTAAGGATCATTACACCATTATCACTGTGAGACTTTCTAATGACCTTATTAACATGTAGAATCTCACAACGGGTTAATCCAGTGCCATGTATAATATTACATGCACCTATGTTATTGACTTTAGTATCACTATACCTATGACCAATGAGATGTGGTCATCTATCAATAAACATACTAATCTTTATGCATTATAATTGTCCCTTAATAATAATGCTCGATTAGGGATATTTAGGAATATAAACACTATTTATATAATCTCATTTTTAAGTCACATACTTAAAGATATAGAATACATGTTCTATATTCCAAGGACATTTATTACTCTAACATTTATATCGCAGTAAATTAAGACATAATAAATTAATGTAGAATAATCCATAGAACATAATCATCAAATAACAAAATAGTCTTTCCTAGAAGCACAACTACATTGTCTCTAGGGCACTAACACTATCAAAAATAACAAATAATTTTTGATGATTTAACAATTATTTTTCAACTAAAACTACGTAGAAATAAAAGAGAGAAGAAATTGACGATTTTTTACGTTGAAATTTTTTTTTAATTTATGAAATCTATTTATATTTCGTTTTGATTATCAAAATAATCTTTTTATTATTTGAAGATAGTTCTACTAACAAACAAATATAGTTTTAATAATAATTGTAAGAGGTATTTTGTTCAAAACTTTGGTAATCAGTTGTGTGATATATAGGAATTTTGGATATTTAGTAATAATAATAATAATAATAATTTATTTAGAAAAAAGAATTGGTTGTTTAATTGAATTACTAATTCGAAAAGAAATGGGTCTTGGAATTCTATTCGTATTTGGTGATATGTGAATATATATAAACTAGCTCCATAGCCTGTGCGAGGCACGAGCTTGTTCTAGATTTGCGAGTGTCAGAAGCATTTTTGTCGGATATGTAGTTTAAAATTGTAGTACATGCACGATTTTGACAAGATGAAATGATTATTTTCCAAAAAAAAACATTCATAGTTAATCTACGACATTTGTGCCTCTTCATCAAATTGCATGTTGAGTATGTCTCTAGTGGGAGGAGGTTTGTAATCTATCAACTTCAATGACTATTCATTCTGCATTAATCAAAAATAAAAGATAAAAAGATTTAAATACAATCATAATATTATTCATACATACATAATATTATACAAATAGTCAGTCATACAATCCAGTTATTAGTCTACACCCATTAGCTAAGACAAACAATCCATCTTTAGATTGAATTACCTTACCAACATATTTAAATGCATAATTGGTGATAGGGAGATCATTGGTAAATCTTTGCATGATCTGATTGACGAAATCATTGCTACATGGTGTAATTCTTCTCTTCTGCAGTTTATAGTTGAAATGTAGTCACTACTTCCTAGATTAACTGTGTGATCCAAACACCATGAAACCAAGCGACTTAAATTAGTTCTTGAATTTGTTGTTTGAGCTGATATTACCACCATGAGCTGAACCTAAATTTAAAAAATGGAGGAGCAAGCAGAAGAACTTCCCAAACCCATATTGTCATAAGAATGAAATAATAGATCGATGTGTTTTCTGTTCTACTATAATTAAATATGTTAATAATGTATAGGTGGTTAATGTGCATGAAATTTACCTTGCATATATTAATAATGAGTTTTATAATATAATCGAAATTGATGTCTAGCATAGTGGTAATGTTAGGTCCAATAAGATTGTAGAAGGGGGGGTTGAATACAATCTTAGTAATTTTCTCGAAATTTGTTCTTTGAATAAAATTTATCTTAAACAAATTTTGTGCAGAATAATATAACACAGAATTCAAGTTGAATATATCAATATATTAACTTGACGGGTGTTACAAATTAATACCAAGAGATTAATAACTAATTAGAAAATTCGACATGAACTTTTCTAATTTTGCTAATTAAAATCAAGATATCAAGATATAAACTAGGAAACTTAATTCGCTAGTAGTACAAGAGTAATCAATAAACCAGTTCTAGTGGATCAGATATTACAATAGGCTTGAACTGAATTTATTGTGTGAATTAAAGCTTGAGCACTTGTGTGTAGAAGATGAGAGTGTTTTATGTTCTTGGTTCTCTTTTTTTCTTCTTGTTTTTTTCTGTCTGTTGCTTCTGTCCATGTGTTTGTTTTTATACAAAAACACAACAATTGCTTCTGTTGAACTGCTACACATTGACACGGTGATAGTATAGATGCCACGCTGATAGTATAACTGGCACGGTGATAGTATAGCAGCCTAGGGATAGTAGAACTCATTCCCTTAAAATAGTATGGATTTACTTAGAAATAATATACATTTACCTAGAAATAGTTTACTTAAAACTTCGGTAATAGTATAATATTTCGGTCATAATATAACTGGTAGAAATAGTATAGTTTAAATATTTCGGTAATAGTATAGTATATTATTACTTGATCAGTAATAATATCTATAATACTTCAGAAATAATATACTATTAATTCCAGAAATAATATAACTTCGGGAATAGTATAAATTCGGGGATAGTATAGTATACTATTACTAATGCAGTAATAGTATCTATATTATTCCAGAAATAGTATACCACCTATTTTAGAAATAGTATAACTGAATTTCAAGAAATAGTTCAACTGAAATTCAGAAATAGTATAACCAAAATTCTCCGAAATAGTATAATCCATATATTATTACTGATTGAATAAATCAGAGATTAATTAACTTAATTAATTAATTAAATAAATTAATTCGAATTGAATTAATTTGTTTAATTAAATTAATAATATAGTTAATTAATAATTGACTTACTCCTTGTGAATCACTGTAAACTTTGAGAAACTTCCATTGGATAATTGTTGACGTTCGATGTACTGTCTGGTTCATGAACGACTAACTCCAATATCTGTTCTTCAATTTGACTCTCAGTTGTGATCCACATACTTTCTTAGCACTCTTTAATAACTCCTGTACTGATGCTGTCTCCACGGAAATCTCTGTCACTTTAAATGAATCCAATTGCTTCAATGCTGAACTGGGGCATGATCAGTAAACTGACTCTTCTTCCAGTGTAAAACATCAAAACTATAGATTGACTTTCTTCTTTCTTCTGACATATAGTACTTTGTGAGATTCCTGAGACAGTGAGCATTAATTACTTATTACAATCTAATTTAAGTTGAGTCGAATCCTCGAACTACAAATAGGCTGTGTCATATGCCTTTCAATCTCCCCCTATTTGTTTGTTAAAAATTAACAAGCAAATTCCTAGAGGATAACTCAACTAACTCAACTTAAACTAGTAAAAGGTAAAACTGTAATTGCAAAGTAAATAATGAAAATGGTTCTGGTTTATATTTAACATTTCCAGATTCAAACATAAAAGATAAATACAAGATAGATGATCCTCTAGACTGATCATATTTCACATTAACCTATCTTGTTCTATCTAAGCTCTAAAGATATAACATGTAGAGCGATTCTTCACTTTGGTCTGTCTTCTCTCCTTATCTTTCCTTCTTCAGGTTCATCCAAGTCTGGAAGCATCTTGTGCATTTCTGCATCAGTAATTAATTCTCTTCTAGATGATGACACTGGATGAACTAGAGGTGTTCCAACTAGTGGTTTTTCAAGAGGTATTCCCAGCTTCTTTCTTAACTCACCTTGATAAAACTTGTACTTCTTCATGTTGTCTTGAGCATAAGACTTAATATGATCTGCAGCTTCACTTTTCAATGTAGTTGCAAAACCATGATTTCGTAGAGCATATTCAACATACACCAAGTGTCTGGCATGATGTTCACGGAGTTCCTTGGTCTGAAGATTAACAGTGTGAATGACATCTCCTATAAGAACTTTAACTTGAGGAGGATTACTAATTACTTCAGGACCTGATTTTTCAGCGAAATCTAGGAATTTTTCATGAAGTAGTACACCAAGTTCATAAGAAGTTCTGACTTTTGGTCTCATTACCCAAAGTTCTGAAAGTGATCTATCATAGAAGAACTGAAGAGATACCTTTTGAGTTCCAAGCTTATGACAATGAACAAAGATTAGTAACTCTTCCATCCGATCACTTGCACAAGTTATGCTTAAAATTTCAGACTTCAAAGCTCTTAGATAATCGTCTTGGAAAGGGTTCTTATCTTTAAACCTTTGAAACATATCACCTAACCGACGATCATCACATCCAGAAGTTTGTGGTGAATCTATGATTCTTTGAGCACGCTCCCACTTATCACCACTCTTGTACTTAATGTACATCCTTCTTGCTTGAAGCTTTTGAGAATGTTGCTATTGAAGTGCTTCCTGTTCAGCCTTTTGAAGCCTTTCATTATGAGCCATCTGTTCCATTGTTCTTCTGAGTCTTTCTTCTCTCATTGTCAGATTAACTTCATTTTGTTCAAGTTCTTGATTAGCTTCAAAATTCATTCTTTGGAGTTCAGCAGGATCAGGAACTACAACTTCTTCATCCTCATCCCAGAAATTGAGATCTGGTTCTCCAAATGCTTCACCTTTATCTGAAAAGTCTAAATCAGC
The DNA here is from genome assembly GCA_036435485.1 of Saposhnikovia divaricata. Taxonomy (NCBI): domain Eukaryota; kingdom Viridiplantae; phylum Streptophyta; class Magnoliopsida; order Apiales; family Apiaceae; genus Saposhnikovia; species Saposhnikovia divaricata. The sequence goes on along the minus strand of CM071597.1, from coordinate 99,698,228 downwards.
AAAAACATCAAGGTTATCAGGTTCACCTGAGTAGTAATAACCTTCTACAGTGTCATCCTTCGGTGCTGATTGAGCTCTCTTTCCCTTGTCACCTTTATCAAATTCTCCCCCTGTTGATTTGTCTTTGTCTCCCCCTTTAGTACCAGCTCCCCTGTTGACTTCTCCCCCTTAGTTGAGGAATCCTCTACAGATTTATCAAATGCACCATCTTCAGGGTCTTGCTCATCACCATCTCCACCTTTTCCTTGAAAGAATTCTACCTCTTCTGTTGTGGGGATGATAGTGCGGCTAATCATGTTGTATAAGTGTTTTAGCCCTTGACTTTGATATGCACTTTGGCTTTCAATCCGATTAAGACGACTTTCAGTAGATAACTGATTTTCATGTACTTCTGTTTGAATGTCTTCAACCTTATTTGAAAGAGCCATAATAATTCTGTCTTGAGTAACTGTTATGTCCGAGGAGTCAGAGATTATCTGTTGTTGAGAGAGTTCAAGAGTATTGATCTTGGTGTTAAATGCAGTCTTCATTATTTGAATGTCATGTTTCACTCCCATAAGCTGACTGTTGACAGAGGTAGATGAAGAAGACGGTCCATCCACTTGTGCTCGAAGTAAATTTGCTTCAGCTTTAGTTGCCTCAAGTTCCTTTTCTAGAGCTTTAATCTTTTCTTCCAATGAACGAGTGTATGTGTCAGTGTGTGCACTCACCTGATTATCACTCTGAGTTTCACTCATCTGACGTGCATGTGTTTCACTCAATTTAGTGGTGATCCTCAAATCACTCCTCACTATTTCCTTAGCTGCTCCAGAAAGTGTACCTGCAGGTAAAATCACCCTAGCCTCCTCTTGGAAGGTCAGTGGTGGTGCAATGGGAGTTCGCAAATCCCTATCCACAGTCATTTCTGTCATGTCAGTTGGAATTGAAGTCTGAATTGCTTCAGTGACAGAAAGACTGAGTTGCCTTCCACTTTCTCCAGTTGAAACTGTGAGTGGAAAATCCCTTGAGGGAGCCAGGAATGTTCCTCCTGGGAGGGGAGATGATGACTCTATTAATTTTGGCGGAGAGTCAAGATTTCCCTCATTAGCCTGTGAAGGCTCCTCTACCGTGACTATGGTAGGCACTGTTTCAGTTCCTAAGTGCTCTCCTCTCAATGTGTCCCTATTTTCATCCAGTTCTACATGTTCTCTCATTGTTAGTAATAACAGTGGGGTTGTGCTTGACACATTACAGGATGCCATGGCCGACTGGCGAAATTCAATGGACTCATCCTGTTGAGAGAATGGTTCCAGAAGCTGTTCATTTGCCATTTCAAAGTCCATATCCTTTTGGGAGGGTATGGATGAGCTTACAGTTGGCTCGGGTTCATTTCTACTCTTCTTTAGTAGAGGCAGAGCTGTGGGTTCACTCACTTCTTCACTACTTCTTTCAGTTCTTTTAAGCTGTGATTTCTTCTTTCTGACTTGATAAACTTTATCTGTTTTTGACCTTGTGTTTGGCTCTTTGACCTGGGATAGAGATTGTGGTTCTACAATCCCTTGGTCAGTCCTAACAACCACTTGGGTTCCAGAAGAAGATTGAGAGATAGAAGTAGTTAAGGGATCAGAATGTAATACCTGTTCAGCAGATGAAGTGACATGAGCCTCTTGTAATTGAAATTCCGGCTCAGCTTGTTCAAGAGCAGGTGCATTTTGTTCTGGATGCACAACAGCAAGTGCTTGTTGTTCTATGATTGGTTCTGGTTGCTCAAGTACAGGTCCAGGAATAATTGGAAGATGTATGAATGTGGACATGTACTGAGTAACAAGCACTGGTACGTTGTTGTAGTCATTCTGTTGTGAGGCAGCTCTTGTATGAAATTTCTTATGAAAAGACTTTGAATCTTGAGCTTCCTCATCAACAAATGTATTCTGTAACTCCTCAGAAACCAAGTGATTAAAAATAAGAGTGAAAAATCTAGGATAATAGATTAACACCTTTTCACCCTGTCTAAAATTCTTTTTAGCATTTACTATTCTTCTGAACATGTTCTTCCAAAGAATTTTACCTATATCAATTCTTCGATTGTGGACAACCGAATAACCAATATACTGAATCAGAGAAGGAATATTTGAAAAAGAAGTGTTAGCACAGTTAGCAAACACTCGAATTAAAGTATCAAACAACAAGTACCATTCAGCTACCAAACCATTTTTCGGCAAGTTGCTCAATTTCAACTGTCCCTGATAATTAATATCAGTGAAAAACTGAGTCAATTCAGTGTTGGACGGATTATCAACAAAATCAGCAGTAGGAAGATTCAACACTGTCTTGAGTACTGATTCATTGACTCTGAACTGTGAGTTCCCAACCGTGAATGTAAAGGCATTGGTTGCTGCAGATATAATAGCTGTAGAACACATCAGTCGTAGAGGTTCCAATTTCATTGGAGCGTCAAGAGATAAAGCACTACTGACGATTGGTTGTTCATTCAAGAAACGAATCCAGGGCTTGAATCTGTCAACCATACATTCCTCCGGATCATAAAAACCAACCATGTTGTGCTTAACTAGTTCGAATTCAATAGCCATTTTAGTACATATTTTAAGCTATTGAAATTTTTAATTTTTAGCAAAAAATTCAATTAAACTTAATTAATTCGAATTAATAATAAATTAAAAATTCGAAAAAATAACAAAGTGCTTGAAAAATTCTCAAAATCTCAGGATATGATCTAGATACAATCACAAACAACCAGGTATTTTTAGTTTTCTGAAAATCGAACCCAATCTCTTGGAAAAACAGATCGAAATTTTCAATTTTCGAAAAATAAAATCACCAAGAACTCGACCAAATCGTGATTTTGAACGGTTAAAACAGAGTTTTTGATGCAAGTAATCAATGGATGTTCTTAGTTTGTGATTTGGTTGAGATTTTGAGTCGAAAATCCGGCAGCAATTCGACACCCGATGTGTGTGTATCGTGTATATCGTGTATCAAGTTCTCTGTGACTAAACACGAGAGATAGTATAGATTAGAGATAGTATGACTAGAGATAGTATAGACTATATATACCCTACTGTGTATACTATCACCGGCATCCCTATACTATTGCCGCGGCCTATACTATTTCTAAGATTAAATCTATACTATTTCTAGTGCCTTAGACTATTACCGAACACTTATATTATTTCTAAGATTAACTCTATTATTACAGATCGTTATATTATTACTAACAATAATTCTATATTATTTATAGACATTTATACTATGACCGAACACTGTATTATTAATAAGAAATTCTATACTATTTTTAAGATTCTAAACTATTTATAGGTTTAACAACTATTTACAGATATAACAATTATTGCTAATAATCTATATTATTACTGAAAAATACATTAACAGATTTACCAGATTAAATTAAGCAAGCTATGTACAAGTTATATACTCAGTAATTTACAGAATTTCGAAATCTTAATAAAATAATAATTTACAACAAATTATTTATTTACAACACAAAAATCAACATAGGTTAGCCCTTTTACGAAATCAAACAATAATAACAAAAGGACAAACACTACAAAACAAATAAAATTAAAATATTCACATAATTATATTATTTCTAATTTCATAATTAACCAAATAAAATATTAACATGATTGACAAGTGTTCAAAAATAAGCAAGTGGAATTAATTAATGATAAAATAATTACACAAGTGATTTTAAACAACAAATATTCACAAAATAATCACTTGTTACATTATTAAAGAACAGACCTCATATATTAACCAGATTAATTACTAGGACTGTTTAACATACCCAATTCACCAACAATTCTGGTGAATGTGGATTCGTCAAGAGACTTAGTAAAAATATCTGCTGTTTGTTCTTCCGTGGGAACAAAATGTAACTCCACGGTACCATTCATGACATGCTCTCGAATAAAATGATACCTGATGTCAATGTGCTTTGTTCTTGTGTGCTGCACAGGATTGTTGGAGATTGCTATGGCACTTGTATTGTCACACAAGATAGGAATCTTGTCAAGTACAAATCCATAATCCCGTAGCTGATTTCTGATCCACAAGATCTGAGCGCAACAGCTTCCAGCAGCTATGTATTCAGCTTCAGCTGTAGAGTTGGAAACTGTTTGCTGTTTCTTACTGTACCAAGAAACCAACCTGCCACCTAGGAATTGACAACTCCCAGAGGTGCTTTTTCTATCTACAACACTTCCTGCATAATCTGAATCTGTATATCCAACAAGATTAAAACCAGAATCTTTAGGGTACCAAATTCCCAAATTAGGAGTACCCTTAAGATATCTCAAGATTTGTTTTACAGCAATGAGATGCACATCTCTAGGATCCGCTTGGAACCTTGCACACAAGCATGTAGCATGCATAATATCAGGTCTACTTGCAGTGAGGTAAAGTAATGAGCCTATCATACCTCTGTAGCTTGTGATATCTACCTTGGCAGAATTTTCACATGCTCCAAACTTAACAGCTGTAGATGATGGTGTTCTTGCTGAAGAAGAGTCCTCCATTTGATACTTCTTGAGGAGCTCTTTGACATACTTGGATTGATAGATAAATATTCCATCTGTCCTTTGACTGATTTGCAATCCAAGAAAGAACTTCAGCTCACCCATCATGCTCATTTCAAATTTACCCTGCATTAACTTAGCAAATTTCTTGCACAAAAGATCATTAGTAGACCCAAATATTATATCATCCACATAGACTTGGACTAATATAGTATCATTCTTATGTTTCTTAGTGAAGAGAGTTTTGTCTATGACACCTCTAACAAAATCATTTTCAAGTAAAAATTCAGAGAGAGTGTCATACCATTTCCTTGGTGCTTGCTTAAGACCATAGATAGCTTTGAAAAGGAAGTAGACATAGTCAATTAGATCTGGATCTTCAAAGCCACGGGGTTGTTCTACATAGACCTCTTCATCTAGCTTGCCATTTAAGAAAGCACTCTTGACATCCATTTGATAAACTTTAAAGTTTGAGAATGCAGCGAATGCCAAGAATATTCTTATGGCCTCAAGTCTAGCCACTGGAGCATAGGTCTCATCATAGTCGATGCCTTCAGATTGTGAGTAACCTTTTGCTACCAGTCTTGCTTTATTTCTCGTCACTGTACCATCTTAATCAAGTTTGTTCCTGAATACCCACCTGGTGCCAACTACTGGTCTGTCTGTAGGTCTGGGTACCAGCTTCCAAACTTCTTGTTGTTTAAATTGATTGAGTTCATCTTGCATTGCAATCACCCAATCAGGATCAGAGAGAGCTTCTTCAGTTTTCTTAGGTTCCATTTCAGACAGGAACCCTGAGTAATTACATTGATTCTGAAAAGCTCTTCTAGTCTTCACACCAACAACTGGATCACCAATGATTAGCTCAAAAGGATGAGCTCTATTCCAAACAGTCTGTCTGGGAAGATTAGATCTTGATGATTCGCCTTGATTTTCATTGTGATGTTGTGTGTGACCAGTTGACCCTTGATTATCTCCCCCTGAGTTGTTGCTGGGTTGACTAGATGATTGTTTAGAGGAGTCAGGGTTATTTTGACTACTATCATTGCTTTCATCACCATCACCCTGATCATCATCATTGTTGTCATTAGCATCAGCAAAAATCTCAGGTGCATTGTCATCATCTGAATCTGTATCTGTCATGTCATCGAAAGATAGCTTTTCAGATGGATCCTTAGTTTGGATACTAGGGAGTTTAGTGTCATCAAATGTTACATTGACACTTTCCATCATCTTCTGTTCATCAATCACATACACCCTGTATGCTCTCATTGAATAACCAATAAAAATTGCTTCAAATGCTTTGGTATCGAATTTACCACCTTGATCATCACCTTCTTTAAGAACAAAGCACTTTGCCCCAAATACATGAAAGTATTTGAGTGAAGGTTTCTTATCAGCCATAATTTCATAGGGTGTCTTCATTTGATCTTTATTGATTAGAGTTCGATTCTGGGTATAGCACGCAGTATTGATGGCTTCAGCCCAAAAGTACAATGGAAGCCTTGATTTACTTAGCATAGTACGTGCAGCTTCAATCAAGGTTCTATTCTTTCTTTCCACTACCCCATTTTGCTGAGGAGTTCTTGGAGCTGAATATTGTCTGGTTATACCCTTCTCAGTGCAAAAGTCATTTAGAACTGCATTCTTGAATTCAGTTCCATTGTCTGATCTTATAGCTCTCACTGGATACATAGAATCTCGCTCAATTAATTTGATGTGATCAATCACCAGTTGTGGAGTCTCATCTTTAGAATTCAAGAACAGGACCCAAGTGTATTTTGAAAAATCATCAACAATCACTAGAGCATATCTCTTTCTTGACATAGACATCACATTAACTGGCCCAAACAAATCCATATGAAGTAATTGTAATGGTTCAGTTATTGAAGATATGTCAGTGCTCCTGTGACTTGCCCTCTTTAACTTGTCTTTTTGGCATGCATCACAAAGTCCTTCTTGAGTGAATTCCATTGAAGGCAAACCTCTCACCAATTCTCTTTTGACTAGAGAATTCATTGTTTTGAAATTGAGGTGAGAAAGTTTCTTGTGCCAAAGCCAACTCTCGTCATTAGATGCTTTAGTGTAGAAGCAAGTGACTTCTTCAGTGCTTCCTGAGTTCATATTGGCTACGTACAGATTGCCTTTTCTAACTCCTGTCAGTTGTGGCTTTTCATGTCTCTTGTGTGAAATTAGACAATTCTTCTTGTTCAAATGAACTTCATAACCTTTATCACAGAATTGGCTGACACTGAGCAAATTGTGCTCAAGTCCTTTCACAAAAGACACTTCATCAATGATAACATTTCCAGCTTCAAGTCTGCCATATCCATCAGTTCTACCTTTGCTGTTATCTCCAAAGGTAACTACTGGGCCGGCCTTCTCCACCACATTTGTCAGCAGGGTTCTGTCTCCAGTCATATGCCTTGAACATCCACTGTCCAAGATCCAGGTCACTCGTTCAACCTGCTCAACACCCTGCAATGACAAACGGATTAAACTTTCTTCGGAACCCAAATTTGATTGGGTCCAGAGTACTTAAAGAATTGGCCTTCGTCAGGCAAAACAACATTCTTTATTTTAACAACAACTTTATCATTATTCAACAAACATTTCACTTTATAAACAGATTTGACAGTCTTTTGTTTCAGTTTAGATATCCATGTTTGTTTAGTAACAATATCATTGACTGGACATTTGACTTTGTAAACAGCCTTCATAAAACTTTGTTTAGGCTTTGGTATAAATGTCTCTCTCCTAACATAAGGAGGACTAGCAGTCTTTGATCTAACATTATTCCTGTTCATATGTTGTCGAGGAGCAGTCTTATTATCACATGCATGATTACCATTAAAGTAAGCAGACATCACATTAAAGGCACAAGACATACAGTTGACAACACCACATGCTTTATGATTAGAATCAATGATTGGCATGTTATTCATGTTAGACATGTTATTGTTCTGCTTCAACTTGTTACCACCTAATCCAGTCTTAGAAGAACTAGCTGATTCAACAACTTTGACTGGTACTTTAGGTACATCTTTCTTGGATGAAACATTTGTTGTGTTAACGTCCTCAACTGATTTAGCCTTAACAAAGACTGTGACATTTTTCTTGGATGACACATTCTTTGTATTATAGTTCTTAACAGTTTTATCCTTAACACATTTATTCTTAACAAGAACTGTGCCATTTGCACTATCCTCATTTCTCATTTCTTCTTGTATAACCATAGAACGAATATCTGGTGGACCAGCATCAGATTTCGTAAACATTGGTTTTTCAACATTCTTGAGAATATATGGTATACCTCTTTCTTTAGCTGGGATAGAATTAGGAGAATGATTACTCAAAGAACCAACAGCTTGACTGTAATCAAATCCTATTCCTACAGTTTGTTCTACTGCTTGTTTGTTGAAGAATTCTTTAGAAACCTTAACAGTATTATAACAAGCTCTAACCTGTGTTTCAAGTTCTCTAATCTTGGTTTCTTGTTCAGCAATCCTATCAACTTGTTTTACCATGTATTCTCCTAGACCCTTTTCTCTTTAGTTAAGTCGAGCTATTTCTTTTATATTCTTATCTTGATTAACCTGCACCTTTTTTAAATCTAACATTTGATTTTCAAGATTAGTGTTAACAAGACTTATTCTCTCGTACCCTCTTTGTGCATTATTCAAGGAACTACGTAAACTATCAATTAACTGAGCATCAGTAAGAATTACCGGTGTGGTATAATAAGTTGAAGATTCAGCATTTGCCACCAACGCAAAGTTTCCATATTCTTCATCTTCGCTATCTGTGTCATCCCAGCTTTTACCAGCAGCCACATAAGCTCTTCCACTTTTCTTCTTTTCAGAAGCATAATCTTTCTTCTGTGCTTGCTTGGGTTTCTGACACTCAGTAGCAAAATGTCCCAACTCATTACAATTGAAACAACGGATTTTGCTTCTGTCAACAGTTCCAGTTTTATAACCTCCCCTGTTACTAGAGGATGAAGAACCTCCTCTCTGAAATCTGTTATTTGACTTAAACCTGAACTTTGGATTTCTTCTGAATCTGAAGTTACTAAATTGTCTCACCATCATTGCCATAGATTCATCTTCCAATTGATCCAGCTCTTCAAGTGAATAAAATTCTCCACCATCCTGAGTAGCTGGTGTTTGGCCAAGTTCTACTTCAGTTTGTTCCTTGTTGAAACTGATAGGTTGAACAACTTTAGTTTCCACTTCCTTAGGAACTTCAACCACTAGAGCTGTAGAAGAATTTGCCATTCTGCCTTTGCCATAGAATTCCTTTTGCTGTACTTGTTCTAATTCATATGTTTTCAGAACACCAAACAGCCTTTCAAGAGCAACCTGAGTTAGATCTCTAGATTCTCTGATGGCAGTGATTCTATGCTCCAAGTGAGTAGGCATAGTTAGTAAAAACTTCATGTTGATCTCCTTCTGAGTATATTGCTTGCCATGAACTTGCAAGTTGTTGATTATCTTGTTATACCTTTCGAACACTTCCTGAATGCCTTCATTAGGGCCAGCTCTAAAGTGTTCATATTCAGAAGTTAGAATTTGTAGTCTATTTTCCTTGACTTCATCAGTCCCTTCATTAATGACCTCAATAGTTTCCCAGATGTGCTTAGCAGTTTTACAATTTCTCACATGGCTATACATTACAGCATCTAGGGATCCAATAGAATGAGTCTCAAATTTTTATCCAATCCAGCTTCCTCCTTATCTTCAGAGGTATAGTTCTTAGGGTCCTTTGGATAGGATTTGGCAGGGACTGTTACAGTTCCATTAACAACTGTTTCAGTATCATGTTGCATGGGAGTTACTGGTCCATTTTCCAAAACGCACAAAAATCTTGGGCTTGCTACATCAAGAAATAACTCCATTTTGTTTTTCCACATATCATAATTATCTTTATTAAAGATAGGAATTTTAACATTGCCTTTGGCTGACATGATGAATTTTTAAGAGAGTTAAAAATTCGAGGTTGATTTTTGATTGTGTAAAAATAGGATCTTGATTTGTATATCAATCAAATGGCTCGGATACCAATTGTTAGGTCCAATAAGATTGTAGAAGGGGGGTTGAATACAATCTTAGTAATTTTCTCGAAATTTGTTCTTTGAATAAAATTTATCTTAAACAAATTTTGTGCGGAATAATATAACACAGAATTCAAGTTGAATATATCAATATATTAACTTGACGGGTGTTACAAATTAATACCAAGAGATTAATAACTAATTAGAAAATTCGGCATAAACTTTTCTAATTTTGCTAATTAAAATCAAGATATCAAGATATAAACTAGGAAACTTAATTCGCTAGTAGTACATGAGTAATCAATAAACAAGTTCCAGTGGATCAGATATTACAATAGGCTTGAACTGAATTTATTGTGTGAATTAAAGCTTGAGCACTTGTGTGTAGAAGATGAGAGTGTTTTATGTTCTTGGTTCTCTTTTTTTCTTCTTGTTTTTTTTTCTGTCTGTTGCTTCTGTCCATGTGTTTGTTTTTATACAAAAACACAACAATTGCTTCTGTTGAACTGCTACACATTGACACGGTGATAGTATAGATGCCACGCTGATAGTATAACTGGCACGGTGATAGTATAGCAGCCTAGGGATAGTAGAACTCATTCCCTTAAAATAGTATGGATTTACTTAGAAATAATATACATTTACCTAGAAATAGTTTACTTAAAACTTCGGTAATAGTATAATATTTCGGTCATAATATAACTGGTAGAAATAGTATAGTTTAAATATTTCGGTAATATTATAGTATATTATTACTTGATCAGTAATAATATCTATAATACTTCAGAAATAATATACTATTAATTCCAGAAATAATATAACTTCGGGAATAGTATAAATTCGGGGATAGTATAGTATACTATTACTAATGCAGTAATAGTATCTATATTATTCCAGAAATAGTATACCACCTATTTTAGAAATAGTATAACTGAATTTCCAGAAATAGTTCAACTGAAATTCAGAAATAGTATAACCAAAATTCTCCGAAATAGTATAATCCATATATTATTACTGATTGAATAAATCAGAGATTAATTAACTTAATTAATTAATTAAATTAATTCGAATTGAATTAATTTGTTTAATTAAATTAATAATATAGTTAATTAATAATTGACTTACTCCTTGTGAATCACTGTAAACTTTGAGAAACTTCCACTGGATAATTGTTGACGTTCGATGTACTGTCTGGTTCATGAACGACTAACTCCAATATTTGTTCTTCAATTTGACTCTCAGTTGTGATCCACATACTTTCTTAGCACTCTTTAATAACTCCTGTACTGATGCTGTCTCCACGGAAATCTCTATCACTTTAAATGAATCCAATTGCTTCAATGCTGAACTGGGGCATGATCAGTAAACAGACTCTTCTTCCAGTGTAAAACATCAAAACTATAGATTGACTTTCTTCTATCTTCTTACATATAGTACTTTGTGAGATTCCTGAGACAGTGAGCATTAATTACTTATTACAATCTAATTTAAGTTGAGTCGAATCCTCGAACTACAAATATGCTGTGTCATATGCCTTTCAGGTAAAGAATCTCATTTTTAAGTTAGAGGTCAAGGGTTCAATTTCCATTTAGAACAATTTTTTTATCATTAATATAATATAGGAGGGGTACGTGTGATCCTATAATTTTGAAGTAGATTCACCCCTTTAAGTTTTTTTTTGTTTTGATAGTGGTATATTTTAAATATTATCTAGGATTTAGTTTCTTTAATTATTGTTTAAAAATATTCCTTAGGTGGCCCACATTTCGGTCGATTGATCTCATATGGTATATTATTTAACATTTTTTTATTCTAGTCTTTTGTTGACATAATTTTATATTTAATTTTATTTATTTTGTATGTTATTTTAAATAAACGAACTACATATGTTCTCGCTTTCAAAAAAAAGAGCTATAATATTTTTTTTGTTCAAGTCATACACACACATTCACATATTAAATATATGATTCACAATATATATGAATTACTTGCCTAGTGGTATGATGATGTGCAAATTTCGTGTTATACCCAAGTTCGATCCTCCCTAACAACATTTTTTTGCTCTACTATTTTTTTCGTTCAAGTCATACACACGCATTCACATATTAAGTATAGGATTCACAACACATATGAATTAGTTGCGTAATGGTATGATGATGTGCAATTTTCGTGTTAGACTCAAGTTCGATCCTCCCTAACAACATTTTTTTGCTATACTATTTTTTTTATTCAAGTCAGGCATACGCATTCATATATTAAGTATATTATTTGCAACACATATGAATCAGTTGCCTTGTGTAAGAACCAAAATTTTTGATAGAATTAAAACTTTTCTTATTATGATTAAGTGCATAAGTGAATAGTGATTTTGTGGATGAATAGTGATTTTTGAGGACTGAGAAAATTTTTCATGCCACCTATGTATGAGACGTGGTATGGATATTTCGAAGTCATATTAGTAATCCACGAAGTAAATAAGTGTATGTTAACGCGATCGGAATTCAGAAAATCCAAAGTTTATTTTTATGGAATATTTGACCGGGCAGTAAAGAGCATATCAATGCGATCAAGTCAAATGATATATTTAAATTGAGGATTCAAGGATTTTATATTGTATATTTTATTTAATGTGATTTAAGGATTTAGAACGAAAATCCATGAGTTAGTGCAACGAACGTTCTAGAAATCGCTAGAACTTTATAACGAGATTAAGCGATAAAGCGAATGAATTATGGATTTAGGATTGAGTTCATAACAAGATTAAATATCCTACATGATCATCAAGAGAATTATATCAAGTGGAATAAATGATTTAATCAAGGATTAAATCAAAACAATTTAGAAGTTAAGTGATTTAAATCACTTAAATCAATTCCAAAATCAAAAGAAGTCAAACAAGCTTATCCAATACTCTTTGCACAACCCCCAAGGTGATCAACACAGCCATATAAAACTGATAATATCAAGATATTATGATCAAAAGGTGGGTTGACAAGTCAAGAAAGGTGTGAAGAAAAGAAAAAGCAAGCAAAACACCATCTCTCCCAAAACTACCCAGCAGAAACACCACTCAAGGAAAAATTCATATTTCCACTTCTACCCATTCTTAAATCACCAAATTTGAACCATATCTTCCTCATTACATTTATAACATACGATCAAAATTTCATAGCCAACAAAGGAGTGTAGCTTAGCCAAATCCCTCCCCCAAGTTGAAGAAGCTGAACTGCCCTGTTACTTGGCAGTTTCTGCACCAACTTTTAAATGCCAATAAGTAGAGTTTCAAGCATCCCCTGGTGATGAGATAGGACTCAAAAGAAATCCCTTGAAGAGTAGAAGATGTGGTAAAAATTTGAGAACCAAACTCTTAATTTTCGATTTTATACGAATTTTACAAGATGAGTATGAATAGTAATGAATAGTGTTTTAAGTTGTTTCCATGTTTGATTCATGGTTTTTAGGCTTTGTTGAAGCTAACCAAGACCATACCAAGGTGTGAAAAGCTCTGCTAATTTTCGTAGAGTATCAAGGAAGGTAAATCCTTAACCCACCCTTTGAGTTTGTATGAGTTTTGTTGTGGCTTTAATGTTATGTAATGATAAGTGCATATTAAGGAGTTTCATGATTGTTTGGTTTTATAAATTGTGTAAAATGATTGGGTATTGTATTTGAGCATGACCACTGGCCTTAGATATGTAAAAAGGATGTTGGTTGATGTTGAGTAGATATGGGTTGCTTTGGTTGGTTGTTTGGAGTGTTGTAAAATGAAAATGTTCGATTTAGAGCCGTTGTAATGCCCGATTTTTGTAAACCACTTTAACAGCTGAAGCCCGAGACCATAAAATTGTTTAAAGGCTAATAACTGCATATGGTTATGTAGCTTTTAGTTTCTAGTTTACGTGTCCGCAAGAATCGTGTCAAAAGAGTTTACGGTTTGTAAGTTATGACCATTTTAGTGAAAGTGATACGAGGAATGATGTCACAGAAATGTACCAACTTTGTGGTACATTTCTAGATCATCCGACGCTGTCACAAGCCCCTACCACTTCTCGAGCATCAGGCAAGTTTTCCAACCCTAAGATTTTGTTTTCAAATTATTATATTTTGATTCTGCTTATGCAAGTTTTCAAACCTTTTTGCTAAACTGTTGTTGTGAATAAATATGATTTCTGCTATATATGTTCATAGCATGCATATTTGTTTTCGAAAGTATATTGTAATACTTGGTTTATGATGATTTGATATTGGCTTATAAGCTGGATACGAGATATTAGTTATAAGTCGGGTTTTACGAATGCCCTTGGTATAAGGCATACGAATCGTATTCTTTGGTATAGCCGGGAGTTTATATATTTTGGTATATCTGATAGCTTATTTTCTGATAAAAATATTGAATAAATATTATTCAATTATGATTTTATTAAATGAATACTATTTTTGAATATTCATTTAAGGTTTTATTTATTTAATGAATATTACTTTGAATATTCATTTAAAGTTGTATTTATTTAATGAATATTATTTTGAATATTCATTCAAAGTTTTATTTATTAGATAATATTATTTTGGAATATTCATTTAAGGACTTATTTATTAAGTGCATATTATTTCATATATTCATTCGAGGGTTAATAATGAACAATTATTTTGACTAAAAATATTCTTTACACAATTATGATTTAATAAATGCTATTTGAATATTTATTAAATGCTTTTAAACTAGTTTTAAAAATGGTTTATCTTATTTGAAAGTTATATTTGACCTTAATAATTATGAAAAATATTTCTTATGATTATTTTATCAAGGGGAGGTTCCCAAACTCTATTTTCCATTTAAATCTGTCTTTTAAGAAGATTTAAATGGTCGCTCAAACTTCCAAAATATAGGGAACCTTACTTGAGAGACTGTTATTCATTATGGTTGACTGCCCAGTCATAAACTTTTGAAACTATTATTTTCACTAGCAACTTTAGTTGCTACAAATCAAAATGAGCCTTTGTTACTTCCTCAACACTCGAGGAGTAAGATTGATGGAACCAGTTGATATCCATTAACAAGCAACAGCTAAGGAAATATTGGTGAATTTTCCTTTCCAATCAGATACGACTACTTTATGGAGTCCTATCAACAAGTATTACACTTGGGGAAAGGAGAATGAACTTTACGTTTCAGAGTCATGGATTCTATTCGAACTATTAGTCGTGTAAGAGGCCGAGTAGTGCCGGTCTATCCCAAGGCCCAACCGTTAGTCAAGGAGATCTAGGGGGCGGTGCACAAGTAAATCCGTCTGTTCTTCCTTCTACCGGTAGTAAAACCATTTCTGTGTTATACAATATGCGACTGATCACCGTAAGGTTGGGACAGCTGGCGCGGTGAATACTCCAGTATTAGTTCATCATCCAAATTTCGATATTTTCTGCAACATTATCGAGAGCATCCCGATCGAAAATCTACGGTTGGGTGACCGATAAGTGTTGGTAGGGTTCGAAAAGTGTTCAAACTGACATTGCAATAATTACCTTGCAATTTCCTCTTTTTAAGATATATGTTGATATCTTGCTTATATTATCTCTGCATAGCAGATATTGTTATGGAAAAGTTATTTTGAACCACCTTGTAACTTTATCTTTTACATTATATTAGAAACTTTGTTTATATTTTACTTAACAAAGGTTTCTGGAATATGATATTACTATATTGAAGTCTATGGAACTTCATTATATATTATGATGAGATTTTGCTCATACCATACATGAAAAAGGTTTTCAGAAATGTTAAGGAACATGTTGATCTATATTGTGGATAGGTACAAACAATTTTGGTGAGCTGTTTTGCTCACCCTTGTTTTGTTTTAAATATATTACAACAACAGATAGGTGAGCTGAACCCGACTAAGCGATCAGTTCGTGAGCGGATGAGGAACATTTCGCAACTTGATGAGGATGATGTTGCTACTATTGCTGACGAGGAAGCTATTGGTAGGCTAGTTGTTAGCTTTTATGTATCAGATGTGTTTGCTAGTATGACTTATGTAAATGGATGGCAAAGAGTATGTAAAGTTAAATTGTAATTCTTTTGGGTTGTAAGAACTCAAATTTGTGTTTAATAATATTTGATAGCTACTTTGAGTTCATCTCTGGGAATATAACGGGTGTGTTTATGTTGTTGTTTTGGGTCACAATGTTGTAATTTAACTTATGTTGGTTCAAGTTCAAGTATTATGGATGGAAATTGAGACCGTAACGACCGGATCCCTGACCCCGGATCTGGGGCTGTTACAGAAATAGTATCAGAGCGTTACGTTATAAACCCCAGAGATGATGCGACGTTAAAATGATAAATTCACTAAGATAATAAGAACTCTTGCAAAGTTCATAGTCGGACTACTTAATGTAGTACTGACATATAAAACCCTTATGGGAACTCTTAAATATCATGATAGTAACTTAGCTCGTTATCGTATTGACTAGTAAGGCGGCAGAGCTTGAGAGTTACGAACAAAGCACGATAATGCTTTACTATATGCTGATGATCGAATCGTGGATCTGATAGAGTACTCTACTGAGGACAGGAGGAGGTTCCAGCAGATGAGGAGAATCCTGTTAAGGATAAGGAGTTGACTCTCGAGGAAATGAAGGCTACAGCCAGAACAACTATCAGGGCTAAGATTATAGTGCTCAGAGATATGAGCGTAAGGAACTTAGATATTATTAAGAAGAACTAAAAATGCATATTGGATTCATAGCCGGACTACCGGGTGTAGTACCAGCAATTGAAAAAGGTTGGAAGGTTTACTTGAGGTCTTATACTAGGATAGATAAAATCCTTAGAGACCTTCAGATTAATTAGAAAAGAGTTAGAATGGTGCTTGATTATCAAAGAGAATGATATAGGGTGTGGAGCAGAGTATTCAGGAGCAGTTGAGATAGGGGTAGCAAGTGCCCATATCGTTTGATAAATGGATTAGTGTGAATATTGTCAATGGTAATTCGCCATGAGAGGGCAGATTTCATATTTTATAGTTCATAAATTCGAATTGAGATTGATTAGGTGGTTTTATTCAGGGAAATGTTCATTTTATGAATGGATCAATTTAGAAAGTAAAGACGTTGGGAAGTAATGGCATGGTTTGATAAAGTTATATAGGGGAGTAGTAAGCGAGATGATGATCTCAGAACCTACAAGAGGAAAAGACCAGTGAGTCTATGATAAACTCGTAATAAGACTATTGTCAGAGACTAAGTATAGGTTTATTTCAACTCAGTTAAATGATGAACCAGAAACATTAGATGCATTTGAATCAGAGAGATATCGAATTCTTTCTTTTCCTGGAATGGATTATAGTAGTTACATTAATTTTATTCCGACACTGAATCGTAAATGGATCAAGTAAGGCGATCAGGGGTTAAGAGGTGATTAAGAATGTTTTAAGATGAAACCTAAAGGAGCAAGTGTATGTCGAGTTCTCGAAGTATGAATTCTTGCGGAATAAAGTTCAGTTAGTAGGATATGCGATCAATAGTGAAGGAGTGTTGGTTGACCCCGCTGAGTTAAAGGTAGTTTCAAATGGAGAAAGGCCAACCACACCAACAAAGGTGATAAATTTCATAAGATTCACAAGGTATTACAAAAGATTTGTTCAGGACTTTACAAAGATTGCAGTCCCGTAACCCGACTTATTTATAAGACTGAGAAGTTTGAATGGATAGAAAAATGTGAGAAAATCTTCCTGGAGCTAAAGATGAAAATGGTGAAGACCCTTTGTTGGCATTGCCTGATGGAAAAAGGAGACTCTATGATTTCAGTGACGCTTCGCATGAAGGATTAGGATGTGTGCTTATGCAACACAGAAGAGTAATCGCGTATGCGTTAAGACAACTGAAGGATTATGAGATTCGGTACCCTACCCATGGCCTAGAACTTGCAGCGATAGTTTTCGCTTTAGAGATTGAAGGCACCACTTGTATGGAGAAAAGTGCGAGATTTACACTGACCATAAGAGCCTCCAGTATATTTTACCCAGAGAGAGCCTAACTTGCACTAGAGTAGGTGGTTAGAGCTGGTAAAAGATTATGACTGCCAGGTTTTGTATCACCCACGGAAAGCCAATGTAGTGGCTGATGCCCTTAAGTAGGAAAGACAGACTCCAGATGATAATGTTTTCAGAAGAGCTGATAAGAAAATTTGAAAAGATGGAAATAAAGTAAAGGTGACCGGAGACGGTACCGAGAAGTCGATTGAGATTTATATGAAGTAAAATTTTGAAAAGATCAGAAGGTATCAAGGAAGAGGGATGAACAAAGAGTGGCAGTGCTCAAGTTGAGTGACTATGCTACTCTGGTACCTAAGATTTGCTGTGTAAGGGAAAGAAGTGAACAAATACAAAAAGAAGAAGTTTAAGTTTAAGCGGGAAAAAGCATATTGATAAGTGTAACCTATCCCAGATAAATTATCTTTGCTATGGATGAAGGAGGCACTATGCCGGGAATGCTAGAAAAGTAATGCCATTAGCTAACCCTAAACTCACATACTGTAGTGCGGCCATTTTGAGCCATGTGACAAAGGATTATAAAGTGACTAGACCAGCAATGTCAGGACAATGCGAGGTTGCTTCTGACCAAGTGCAGACCACGAGGACTTTTGATATAAAGGTAACACTAACGAGATTGCAGGCACCTTTCTACTTAACCCCTTTGCTACACATGTTTTAATTGATTTGAGAATTACTAGATCTTTTGAGGGTATAGTGTTGCCAGTACTGAAGTGATTCATGTGTATATGATTGACCAGATTATGAGTAAGAATGGAAGTATGGTGATTTGAGACACATGATGTGGGATATTATAAATACAATGGATATATTATGACTGAGATAGATGATCAATCTAAGTGTATAGAGATGGTCAAAGATTGTTCAGTAGGATGCAAAAATATTGTCCGAAGCTAGTATCTTTGAGAAAAGTAATAGGTACTAAGAGATGCACATTGAACACGACCAATATCTTCCAGAACATCCTTGCTACCATTACCAAATTCTATAATAAAGATAGATAGCCATAAGCTATCTTTGGAAGGCAATGTAGCTAACATCCGTTTGAAAGAGAATGTTAGCATGAAGCTACCTAAAGATTATCAATGTGTGAATGATTGAAAGGAGACCCTTATTAAGGATATATGAATTGATTGTCAATTAAAGGATGTAAGTATTTCTTGAAAATAGAATTGAGGATAGAATATCCATAAATTAAGTTGAACCCTGGGGATGCACAAAGGATGGCATTACCCCTAATAAAGACGTTATGAATTCAGATGATATAAGTTGGATTGACTAAGGCAACAATAACCTTTAAGGATTAATTGAAAGGAGTTTCGGAAAGTACATAGACAGAATTGTTATAGGATTTATTAATGATATTTTGATATACCCTGTACCCAGAAAATACAGGAGGAATGATGAGGATGACCTAAGAAACCTTACAAGGAAAAAGGTAATATTCTGAGTTTCAAAATGGAAGTTTGGTAGGGAATGTATGACATAATAATAATAATAATGCTAGATGAGGCATGTGTGAGACCATGAGGAGGTATGGATTGAACCAATGAAGGTTAAGATTATCCTAAAACAAGAAAGAACTAAGAGAAGAAATATCCTAGGTATGATTGGGAGTAATTGTGATAAAGTTCACACGGAAAGGTGGAAGCAATGACTTATGGAAAAAGACTGATATATATTTCTCTCCTTCAGCAGAGTTTAAGGGAGAATGCTTTCACCCAACAGTGATGGGAATGAGGAAGAAAAAATTTTTGAGTTGGAATAGATCCAGAAAACATTGATTGCAAGAAATTATTATTATCAGGAAAGGGCCAATGAGGTGGCTGACACTTTAAGTATAAAGGAGTAATTATAAATGCTCGAACCAAAGAAACAGAATGATATTGGGAAAGACCTTGAAGGTCATAATGTGGTGGAGGAAATTTACATTCCTTCTGGTGATTGTGCAAGAATCAACCGTAATAATAGTTTAAGTAAAGATTCGATTCCTGATATCGTCTTCAACATATTACATACCTTAGAAGGTCCTATTTTGAGATGAACCAGGAGCATGATATGAAGATGACTAAGTAAACCTTAAGGTTCAAGTCACCTACTGAAGATATATGATTAATAGTTTCATTAACCTGTCATCGTTGCTTGGGGTGAAGCTCCTTTGCAATTTTATATCTAAGTTATGGAATTTGTCAAGGATCAGTTCGAATGGTGCAATTTCGGAATGACGGGATGTTGAAGTAAAAATGTTATGATGGTTCAGGGAATGATTATAGTAGAAATGGAAACCAGATGACTGATGAAAGAAATGTAGAGTTGAGGATATAAATGAAATAAAGTTTGAGGAACAATAAGGGAGTTAGGTGTGCGAACTCCTAAGGAGCCTTAACAAGAAGGATAGAAAAGTATGGAATTATCATGGTGTATGTTGTTGGTCATAACAGAAAGTTGGAATTGGAAAGCATAAGCGATGTATGGATCAATTCCCTTTAAAGTTGGGAGGATTCGAGGAATTTTGGTATAGATTGATTGATTAATAAGGAGACTCATGGATCAAGAAAGTAAGGATTTAGATGGTTGAACAAAGGAAAGTTTGACCCCAAAAATGTGATGCTTATTGAGTACATGTGACGGGATACCAATAGAGAAATACCAAGTACAAAGGACATCCCAATAATGAGATGACGGTGGAGATAAATAACAGAAGTGAATAAGAATCAGATAATAAGAAGGATGTGATTGATATAGAAAGATTGGGAAAGTAATTGTGAAACATGAAGCAAGGAATGTTATGAATGGATTTATGGAAGTAATTTCTAACGAACTCCCGGGGTACAACTGGATAAAATTATTATTATGTATACCGAAGAGATTATGGTGCTACGTGAAATATCAGGAGCGATGGTGTAAAGCGAGAAGTCTAAGATTTAATCTGAGATGTTGAAGGATTTTTCAAAAGTAAGTAATGAGATGAAAACAAGAAAATAGGTCCATTGAATGATGGGCAAAACAACAAAGATATGCCGACACGTGAAATTACGATAAAGTAGTATTTGATACGATTACAACTATTTTTTTCTTCTCTGGTAAACCTTTATAGTTCAGAGGTAAATTCTAAGTATGATACTTTGCAATCATGAATTTTTCTATAATTCCTTGAAATTTCTTTTCTTCTCTTTTTCATCTTCCTTATAAATTGAGAAGAACAACCCTTTAAGGAGGGGAGGTACTGTTGAGTGACTATCTGTCTATGTGATAGAAGTCTAAGCGGAATACCATTAATTGTTAATTGCTTGTCAAGTACTAAAGGCTGGCCCCCTTCTGTACTAACTATGCAATATAACAAATGTTCATTGATCATAGTGATCTCTCAATAAATTCTTCCACTTCTATATATTAATCAAGATTGCGAAGATAAAAGCGATCAGGGAAGGTATAGTATGAGTAAGGATATATATCTCTGAATTTGTAGTGCGATCGTGATACCAAGGTCACTGCAGATATTAATAAGGGTGATAGTATACGAATGAGTAAGAGTATAACTAGAATAGGTTGGTGAACAGAAAATAACCGCGTTGATGGAATGGATAAAGTGTGTATGGTAGCACTAGTAAGATGTGCTATAAGAGGATCGGAATGCTTAAAGATCAACCGGGGGACTGGAGAGTGCAATGATAGAGAAGTACCCCCAGATATTCATAAACTGATTCCGGGACGGAATCCTTTTAAGGAGGGGAGACTGTAAGAACCCAAATTTTTGATAGAGTTAGAACTTTTCTTATTATGATTAAGTGCATCAGTGAATAGTGATTTTGTGGATGAATAGTGATTTTTGAGGACTGAGAAAATTTTTCATGCCACTTATGTATGAGACGTGGTATGGATATTTCGAAGTCATATTAGTAATCCACGGAGTAAATAAGTGTATGTAAACGTGATCGGAATTCAGAAAATCCAAAGTTTATTTTTATGGAATATTTGACCGGGTAGTAAGGGGCATATCAATGCGATCAAGACAAGTGATATATTTAAATTTAGTATTCAAGGATTTAATATTGTATATTTTATTTAATGTGATTTTAGGATTTAGAACGAAAACCCTTGAGTTAGTGCAACGAACGTTCTAGAAATCGTTAGAACTTTATAACGAGATTAAGCGATAAAGCGAACGAATTATGGATTTAGGATTGAGTTCATAACAAGATTAAATATCCTACATGATCATCAAGATAATTATATCAAGTGGATTAAATGATTTAATCAAGGATTAAATTAAAACAATTTAGAAGTTAAGTGATTTAAATCACTTAAATCAATTCCAAAATCAAAAGTACTCAAACAAGCTTATCCAATACTCTTTGCACAAGCCCCAAGGTGATCAAAACAGCCATATACAACTGATAATATCAAGATATTATGATCAAAAGGTGGGTTGACTAGTCAAGAAAGGTGTGAAGAAAAGAAAAAGTAAGTAAAACACCATCTCTCCCAAAACTGCCCAGCAGAAACACCACTCAAGGAAAAAATCATATCTCCACTTCTACCTATTCTTAAATCACCAAATTTGAACCATATCTTCCTCATTACATGTATAACATACGTTCAAAATTTCATAGCCAACAAAGGAGTGTAGCCTAGCCAAATCCTTCCCCCAATTTGAAGAAGCTGAACTGCCTGTTACTTGGCAGTTTTTGTACCGACTTTTAAATGCCAATAAGTAGAGCTTCAAGCATCCCCTTATGATGAGATAGGACTCAAAAGAAAGCCCTTGAAGAGTAGAAGATGTGGTAAAAATTTGAGAACCAAAGTCTTAGTTTTCGATTTTATACGAATTTTAGAAGATGAGCATGAATAGTAATGAATAGTGTTTTAAGTTGTTTCCTTGTTTTGATTCATGGCTTTTAGGCTTTTTTGAAGCTAACCAAGACCATACCAAGGTGTGACAAGCTCTGCTAGTGTTCCTAGTGTATCAAGGAAGGTAAATCCCTAACCCACCCTTTGAGTTTGTATGAGTTTTGATGTGGCTTTAATGTTATGTAAAGATACGTGCATATTAAGGAGTTTTTTGATTGTTTGGTTGTATAAATTGTGTAAAATTATTGGGTATTGTATTTGAGCATGACCACTGACCTTAGTGATGTAAAAAGGATGTTGGTTGATGTTGAGTGGATATGGTTTGCTTTGGTTGGTTGTTTGGAGTGTTGTAAAATGAAAATGTTCGATTTAGAGACGTCGTAATGCTCGATTTTTGTAAACCACTTTAACAGTTGAAACCCGAGACCATAAAATTGTTTAAAGGCTAATAACTGCATATGGTTGGGTAGCTTTTGGTTTCTAGTTTACGTGGCCGCAAGAATCGTGTCAAAATAGTTTACGATTTGTAAGTTATGACCATTTTAGTGAAAGTGATTCGAGGAATGATGTCGCAGAAATGTACCAATCTTGTGGTTATGTTTGAGACCCTTAAGAGTCTAACTAGAGTATGATATTTTAAGGATAAATGCTATTGTCAGTTAGAAAAGTTTGTGCGAAGATTTCGAGTCCAAAAGATTATTTTTCGATTTTATAAAAAATGTGTTAGCCGAGGTTGCGCAAGTGAAAATCGCTAAGAACACGACTTAGAAACCAATGTTCTAAATGGTTAAGTATAACTTGAATTCGAGGATTGATTTTGAACCAAACTTATGACATAAGTGTTTGTCGACTAACATGAACTTAGTATGAGTCTAAAGCGAGCTAGTAATGCCTTGGTTGTGTTTCTCTTACTTGTTTAAGCATTGAGTTATAAGCGGATTATCCAGGGGATTAATCGTATGTTTTTCATTTGACTTTGTCTAGATCATCCGACCCTGTCACAAGCCCCTACCACTTCTCGAGCATCAGGCAAGTTAACTTTAAGATTTTGTTTTCAAATTATTATATTTTGATTCTGCTAATGCAAGTTTTCAAACCTTTTTGTTAAACTGTTGTTATGAATAAATATGATTTCTGCTATATATGTTCATAGCTTGCATATCTGTTTTCGAAAGTATATTGTGATACTTGGTTTATGATGATTTGATATTGGCTTATAAGCTGAATACGAGATAATAGTTATAAGCCGGGTTTTACAAATGCCCTTAAGGCATACGAATCGTATTCTTTGGTATAGACCAGGAGTTGATATATTTCGATATATCTGATAGTTTATTTTCTGATAAAAATATTGAATAAATATTATTCAATTATGATTTTATTAAATGAATACTATTTTTGAATATTCATTTAAGGTTTTATTTATTTAATGAATATTAATTTGAATATTCATTTAAAGTTGTATTTATTTAATGAATATTATTTTGAATATTCATTTAAAGTTTTATTTATTAGATGAATATTATTTTGGAATATTAATTTAAGGAATTATTTATTAAGTGCATATTATTTCATATATTCATTCGAGGGTTAATTATGAGCAATTATTTTGACTAAAAATATTCTTTACACAATTATGATTTAATAAATGCTATTTGAATATTTATTAAATGCTTTTAAACTAGTTTTAAAAATGGTTTATCTTATTTGAAAGTTATATTTGACCTTCAATAATTATGAAAAATATTTCTTATGATTATTTTATCAAGGGGTGGTTCCCAAACTCTGTTTTCCATTTAAATCTATCTTTTAAGAAGATTTAAATGCTCGCTCAAACTTCCAAAATATAGGGAACCTTACTTGAGAGACTGTTATTTATTACGGTTGACTGCACGGTCATAAACTTTTGAAACTATTATTTTCATTAGCAACTTTAGTTGCTACAAATCAAAATGAGCCTTTGTTACTTCCTCAACACTCAAGGAGTAAGATTGATGGAACTAGTTGATATCTATTAACAAGCAACAGCTTGAGAAATATTGGTGAATTTTCCTTTCCAATCAGATACGACTACTTTGTGGAGTCCTATCAAAAAATATTACACTTGGGAAAAGGAGAACAAACTTTACGTTTCAGAGTCATGGATTCTATTCAAACTAGGAGTCGTGTAAGAGGCCGAGTAGCGCCGGTCCATCCCAAGGCCCAACCGTTGGACAGGGAGATCTAGGGGATGGTGGACAAGTAAATCCGTCTGTTCTTCCTTCTACCAGTAGTAAAACCATTTATGTGTTGTACAATCTGCGATTGATCATCGTAAGGTTGGGACAGATGGCGCGGTGAATACTCCAGTATTAGTTCATCATCCAAATTTGGATATTTTCTGCAACATTATCGAGAGCACCCCGATCGGAAAGCTACGGCTGGGTGACCGATAAGTGTTGGTAGGGTTCGAAAAGTGTTCAAACTGACATTGCAATAATTACCTTGCAATTTCCTCTTTTTAAGACATATGTTGATATCTTGCTTATATTATCTCTGCATAGCAGATATTGTTATGGAATAGTTATTTTGAACCACCTTGTAACTTCATCTTTTACATTATATTAGAAACTTTGTTTATATTTTACTTAACAAAGGTTTCTGGAATATGATATTACTATATTGAAGTCTATGAAACTTCATTATATATTATGATGAGATTTTTCTCATAGCATACATGAAAAAGGTTTTCAGAAATGTTAAGGAACATGTTGATCTATATTGTGGATAGGTACAAACTATTTTGGTGAGCTGTTTTGCTCACCCTTGCTTTGTTTTAAATATATCACAACAACAGATAGGTGAGCTGAACCGGACTAAGCGATCAGTTCGTGAGCGGATGAGGAACGTTTCGCAACTTGATGAGGATGATGTAGCTACCACCGCTGAGGAGGAAGCTATTGGTAGGCTAGTTGTTAGCTTTTAAGTATCAGATGTATTTACTAGTATGACTTATTTAAATGGATGGCAAAGAGTATGTAAAGTTAAATTGTAATTCTTTTGGGTTGTAATAACTCAAATTCGTGTTTAATAATATTTGATAGTTACTTTGAGTTCATCTCTGGGAATATAACGGGTGTGTTTATGTTGTTGTTTTGGGTCACAAGGTTGTAATTTAACTTATGTTGGTTCAAGTTCAAGGATTATGAATGGAAATTTAGACTGTAACGACCGGATCCCTGACCCCGGATCTGGGGCTGTTACACCTTGTGGTATGATGATGTGCAAATTTCGTGATAGACCCATGTTCGATTCTCCCTAACAACATTTTTTTATGAAAAATAAAAATACAAGGGTAAATTAGTAATTTCATATTGAATAAATTGTCTCACCAAACCCCTTGTTGGACTATTAATATATAAAGCGTAATGCCCGTGCTTCGCAAATTGTATATATTGAAATAATTTTGTATTTAAAAATATGATAATTAAAAATATGATAAATGATAGGATTTCGATTTATCGAATATTTTTAAAGTTAATTTGTAATACCATACCAACTTTTTAAACCAAATATTTTATAATTTGATTAGATTTCATAAATTTTGGATAAAAATTCATACGATAATAATCACATAAATACTTATGATTGTTTAATTATTAATATAATTTTCAATTACGTGAAATGAACTTTATCTAATTAAACATTTGAGTATAATATAAATAAGGGAAATTATGAATGGTACTATTATGAATGGTACCCCTAAATGAACAGTAAAGTGGTACCATCCATAATAATGTGGTACCATCCATAATTTCCTTCATAATTAGTCAAAAGTTTTAGGGCACCATTCGTAAAAAAAAGGTATTATTCATAAAAGTCAAAACCAAAGGGGCACCATTCATAATTTTCCTATAAATAATTATCTTAATAAAATTGTCCATTTATAATAAATGCGTATGTAAATTCATTGATTTTGTTGTAAAAAATTAACCATATATGTAACTCTATATTTTGAGACATATTACAAAATTTCTTAATATTGACTAACTGTCATTTTATGCTTATCTCAATCATTTTTTCTAAACAAATATATTTATACACTTTTAAACTCAATTGTTTAGTTTGAGTCTAATATTTATTACACTATATAGAAGTTCAATAAAAAATTGGGTAAATTGAAATATTTTTTACATTATAATTTTGAATTATTTTTTAACTCAATTTTAATTTTTTTTAAATATTTTAATCGATGTAAAATATGACAACCTTAATGATCCATGCATGTATATGAAATCTAAAATAATTTATTTTGATTTTATCGTATATTGATCTAAATATACGTTATAACTCAACTGATATATAATATACTTCATATTATACTGATTAATATATCAATACTATTATATAAAAGTCGAAACATTGAAAGTTTTGGTACCTGTTTTTTGGTAATGAGTGAATTTACTTATTTACCCTTCATTATAAAGAAAAATAAATACACCTAAAATAAATAATAACATAATATAATTAATGGTAATTAGTCGAGATATTAGTTTTTATAAACACCTAAAAACATCAATCGTATCAGATCTTTCCATCATTAGTATTTCCTTTCGAATTAAAACACGTTATAATTAATGGTAATTAGTCGATTAACATAATAAAATTAATGGTAATTAGTCGATTGTCTTTTTCACATTAGTATAATAAAATTAATGGTAATTAGTCGATTGCCTTTTTCACATTAGTATAATAAAATTAATGGTAATTAGTCGATTGCCTTTTTCACATTTACTTTTAGTTAAACATATTACCTTTTATAAACAACTAAAAACATCAATCGTATCATATCTTTCGATCATTAATATTTTTCTTTCGAATTAAAATACGTTACCTTTTTAATTTAAAACAAATCTTACAATCATTAATATATACCCGAAAATATCAAACCATAATTTTCAAGAAAAATATAACACCTAAAATAAATAATAACAAAATATATTTAATGGTAATTAGTCGATTGCCTTTTTCACATTTAATTTTAGTTGAAGATATTACCTTTTATAAACACATAAAAAGATCAATCGTATCACATATTTCAATCATTAATATTTCCTTTATAATTAAAACACGTTACCTTTTTAATTTACAACAAATCTTACAATAATTAATATATACCCGAAAATATCACATCATATTTCTCAATTATTATTAAAATATATTAAAAATCGTATACGTTGTTTATAATAAGGAAATATTATTATAATTTATAAACATAGGCATGTTAAAATATATTAAATTAAAATTAAAAAAATTATTAAAATAATGATTATATAAAAACATAATTATAATATTAAATAAAATTTATAATATAATATAAGAAACACGTGCATTGCACGGGTTATAAGCTAGTTATATAAAAATTCATATGTACCATATGCTTATCTCAATCATTTTTTCTAAACATATATATTTATACACTTTTAAACTCAAATGTTTAGTTTGAGTCTAATATTTATTACACTATATAGAAGTTCAATAAAAAATTGGATAAATTGAAATATTTTTTACATTATACTTTTGAATTATTTTATAATTCAATTTTAAATTTTTTTAAATATTTCAATCGATGTAAAATATGAAAACCTTAATGGTCCATGCACGTACATGAAATCTAAAATCAAATTTTTTGATTTTATCGTATATTCATCTAAATATACGTTATAACTCAACTAATATATAATACACTTCATATTATACTGATCAATATATTATACAAAACTTCATATGTACCAAATTTTATAGTCTAGTTATAATCTAATTGATCATTTTAAATAATTATTATATTTTGTAAAATTTATGATTCAAAAATTCATCTTTTTTTATTTAATTTGAATGTTATTATATTCAAATTTCATCTCTTAAATTTTAATTCTTTAAATTTATATATAACATATATCATATTTTTAGAATTTTCATCTTTTTAACATAATTTCAATTATTTTCATCTTTTCATATTTTCATCTTTTTTCAATGTTAATAATTTAATTTTTTTTATATAAATTAAATCACATTTTTAGAGTTTTCACCTTTTTAATATAATTTCAATTATTTTTCTTATATATTTAAATATTTATGTTATAATAAGCAAATAGGGGTATAATTTGGTTGTTCGGTTCAACTTGGTTCAACCATCTAAAAGAACATTGACCGTTAGATATTTAGTAAGTAGATAATAGCCGTTAGATATAATAATAAGGAATATTTTACATTTAAATCCCTCTTCTAAAGATCCAAGGTTCGAATTCCGTCAACAACAAATTTACATTAAGATTTTATATTATTAGTTCTAATCAATACATATCATTTATTAAATAACTATTATTATTACTAATAATTTTCTTAATTAATTACAAAGTTAAATTATATCCATAATAAATTATTATACTCTATTTTATTTAATCATATAATTTTAAAAGTATTTAAAAGTAACCCGTGCTTTGCACAGGCTATAAGCTAGTATATTTAATTCGTTGAAAGTCTAAAAAGTTGGTCGACCAAAACCCTCTAATATGACTCGCATATTTAAAATTTTATATACGTAAAAGTTATGTGATGCAGTTATTAATTATGTATGATTTGATAATTAAAATTTACATATTTCTTAAAAGCAAATTTTATTTTTATATAATTTAACATCTACATGGAGACGTCTATAAATAAATCTTTTTCTTTTTGGACTCGGTTACATTATGTATAGTTTAATTTTTTTCTATATCAATTATTTAAAATGGCAAAAAATAATTGTAGAGTATGCTTAGTCGATAAAAATATTTTTTTATGATTTTATCTATCTGATATTTTATAAATAATATGAACCAACATTTCATTTACTCAAAAAAAATAGGATGCGATAAAAAGAGAAGAGATGTGGTTTTTTTTTATAGGATTTTTAAAACAAAACTCAAAATCAACTATAGCACAATTGGCAAATGCAAGAGTTTGCGACTAAAAGGTTAGTGGATCGAATCCTAATAACACAAGCATAATTTCACTATTTTTATATAATTATTGAAGGATGATATTTTTGTAATATTTTTAAAACTATGGGTAAAATCGTACTTCACATATATTAAAATGGTAAAATTAAAATTTACATATTTCTTAAAACCAAATTTTATTTTTATTTAAATAATTTAACATATACATGGAGACGTCTATAAATAAATCTTTTTCTTTTTGGACTCGGTTACATTATGTATAGTATAATTTTTTTCTATATCAATTATTTAAAATGGAAAAAAATAATTGTAGAGTATGCTTAGTCGATAAAAATATTTTTTATAATTTTATCTATCCGATATTTTATAAATAATATGAACCAACATTTCATTTACTAAAAAAAAAAAAGAGGATGAGATAAAAAGAGAAGAGAGGTGGTTTTTCTTATAGAATTCTTAAAACAAAACTCAAAATCAATTGTAGCACAATTGGCAAATGCATGAGTTTGAGACTAAAAGGTTAGTGGTTCGAATCCCAACACAAGCATAATTTCACTACTTTTTATATAATTATTGAAGGATGGTTTATTTGTAATATTTTTAAAAATAGGGGAAAAATCGTAACTTCACATCTATTAAAATCGCAAACTTTGCCCTTGTGTTGAAGTTTAATATATATATTAATAGATAGATAACACACGTATGCCTTATATACTATACTATTATAAGCGAAATAAGATATATATTATAAGCGAAATAAGATATATTTGGTTGTCGGTTTGGTACACTTTTTTTGGAACACTCAATAACAACCGTTGGATTTTGAGATAGTTAGTGAGAACCGTTGGATCTAATACTAAAAGAATATTCCTTTTCTAATATTTAAAATATTCTCATTGGTTCAGTTTAAATCCCACCAAAAACATATCTCTATTAAACATATTATTTTATAAAATATTCTTAAGAGTTTAAGGTTCTATTCCCGTCAATATCATATTATAATCAAAAAAATTTATTATCTATTTTTTAATAAAGTATTATTATACATTATATTATCTTATAAACTACTCGTAAAAATTATCGTCAATAACACATTATTGTTAAAAATTAAACACTATCGTTTCAAATAATATCAAAATTATATTATGATATTTTATTATCATAAATATTTTTTTTGCTACTAATTAAAAAATATATACATGAAAATATGTGTAATAAGATAAAAAATATTAAAAAAAAATATCTATGCATCACACGAGTTATAAGTTATATAGTTAAAAATTACATAAAATCTGGAAAATATTTACATACAGAAAAGTTTGTATGAAAGTCGAAAAAAGTTCTACATGATTAGATAAATTTCACTCTTTCTACTAAATAAAAATTATAAAAAACTACTTTTATGTAATATTTTTATATATACATGTGTATTTTAAATTAATAATTAAAATACATAATTAAAATAATATTTATATTCATGAGATTTATAAAGTTAAAAAATTGTTTTAATAATAAAAATATATATGCAACTTAAAATTTTAACAATAAAATATAATTAAACTGTTTACAAGCAACCGTTCATCGCACGGGTTATAGGCTAGTATTATTAAACCCTAAAGCAGAGGTTGCGGGAGAGACAGAGATAAAGAGCCGAGAAAAGAAAATGAAGCAGAGCAAAATAGATGTGTTGATTTAACTTATTAATTGTGAGGTTTCGGCTTCCAAACATTTAAAATCAAGCAGGTAACGATATACATATATGATTATTAACTAAATTATAAAAACTAGAATATCAAACCATAGTTTAATTGTTTAAACTTTGTAATGGTGTCATCTCGAATTTGACACTGTTACAATTATGTGTGCATAAATGATTTAGGTGTTTTGTAGCATTAGATGTATGTATTTTGTAACGCCCCCAAATCCGGGATCAGAAGATTTGGTCGTCACGCGAAAATTCTCAAAATAAAACATCTGTTTAATAATGATCATTCACTTGTGATTGTCCAACACTGGAAATATAACATTTGTGACCCCAAACATACCAAGATCTTTAAGGTTATAGGGCAAGAAACAAGAATCCAAATTACATTAAATAAAAAGTATTCCTTCTTTACAACATTCTCATTGATCAAATCTTAAACCACGGGTGTAACTTCGATAAGAAGTACGCCAGGCCAACTAGACTATTACATAATAATAATAATAATAAATATTAGAACTCAATTATATAAAACATATCTTACACTAAATCCAGACACCCTGAGCCAAGTCATCTTCAAAATAGCATCACGCTTCTTCCCTTTCTGAACTATGCGGATAAGTCTCGCCAAACTACCTTACTGAAATTTTAGAATTTAAAACAGCAAGTATGAGCGAAAGAAATACTCAGCAAGCGTATAAAAATTTTGATATAAAACCAGGATAAGTGGGACATAAAATCAACTGAAATGTAAAACATTTTATAGAGAAAACTGAATCAACAACTGTGATGTAATTCAAACCATAACTGAAATCATTCGGCATGTCACAAAAGTGAATCAACTGCCAAATCCCAATATATAATATCCATTTTGGCGATATGGATTGGATATATAAAAAAAGAAAGACGAAACACCATTGCCCCCTAATCAGGTTCAAAAGCAATGGGACCCTTTATACTACCACCGGTACATTTCTATACACGTGTGTATAACCCTGATTTCATGAGGGTACCAAAATAGGCAAGTAATGTTAGCCTATAGGAAGATGGAACGGTAACCATATCCTCCTTAATATAGCTGGAGCAATTATTCAACGTGGCCTCCTACGCTTTACCATTTTCCAATCCAATAGAGCAATTTTCGAATCCAACAGGAAATGCTTAGTTTTAAATACTAGTCACATCCCTATTATTTACTACGATAATAAGGATATGAAGAGTTTATCTTAAACAATTCCCCACATCAAGGGTACCAATATCAAGTAACTGTTCGCACAAAAATATTTAAGAATCACAAATAGCTCTGAACAATAGCTATTCATCATGATGTGAACCAATGAAACATAAAATAAAAAGTGCTTAGGATGATCAAAGGGAAAATACTTGCCTCTGATCCTTAGCTATTACGCAACGCCGAAGTAATAAAACTATCTTTTTCTTCTATCTCACGTCATCATTTCCTCTGTTTTAATCATGCTTTGGTTTACGCTTTAGCGGTTGCCACGAGTCTGATCTGTCGACATCGAGCCCGCGCGTCTACAATATCTCTGTCGGAAGAAAATAATTTGAAATATCCCATTTAAACATAGACACTTTCCCGATGTTAATACACCTCACATTAAATCCAACAATCCACAAACAATGCTGCATCCCTCTCCACCTTCTTCATTTAACATCTACTTATCTCCACCGACAAACCTAAGTTAATACTCACCAATTAATCCCCGTAAAAATATAAGTAATCTTACAAACCTAGTAAGTAAATCAAGAAAACGACGTCTACCCCTAACGATATCTTATATTATAAACCATATAAATAACTACGCACATATTAAATATATATAATCGGTCAAGACTCGATTAATAGATAATCCTCAAAACAGTTATCTTATTCCCCGATAAAGAAACATAAATAACCAATTAATCCTCAAGACAATTAATCCTCGAGACAACAATTACCCTCAAGACCACCACTTAACACATATATACATAAATAGTTAACACTCAAAACATGCCTACAAATCGTTGTAATCAAATAAGTTAAATAAATCTATATACAGGGGATTTTTAGAAAATTTCGGCATTAAGTATTCATAAATCGGACTATCCACCTGTTTTTTAATTTCACAATTCAACTGTATATACACTACGAAAATAAAGCTGCCTCAACTTGCAGCAAACAATTAAAAAAAATAAACAATTAAGGAAATGATCTGCCCAGACTTGCAGCACCTAAACAATTAAGGAAATGATCTGCCCAAACTTGTAGCACCTAAACAATTAAGGAAAATAACTGCCCTGACTTGCAGCACATAAGAATATAATACACATAGCTCGTAGATTAGATCATGAAAAGATTTTATCCGGTGTTTTCAAAACAGAAAACGGGTCAAAACCTAATCACCGGATATAACCGACTTATTAAAAAGGTTCGATAAAAAGTTGACCCAAATTTAAAAGTTGAATTTTAACTTAAAATCATTTTTATAATAACCGGATCATTTTTTTGATTCCAAAAATATTTGTCTCATTTAAAACGGACAAATGGTTCAATTAATACGTAATTAATAAGAATAATTCAATTAATAATTAAATTAATCGAATTTTAATCATCCTTTAAAATAAATTAATAAATTAATTAAATAATTAATTAATTAACCAAATTGATTAATTAACTAATTAAAATAATTTATTAAATGAATTTTAGATTTTATAAAATATTTCGTAAAAGAATTTAGAATTTTTGAAAATTAATTATGAATTTTAAAAATATTATTCATATTTAAATTAAATTACCTAAAGTAAAAAGGTAATTTAAAGAAAGTAATTTCTATAGAAGGTAAAATAAAATTTACCCTTTTAAGGTTAAAAGTAAATTCTTAAAAGTAAATAGTAAATAAGGTTAAAAACATTTTTATTTTTACCTTACTTACCAGATAAAATCTAGGTCGGATCGGGTTTCTAAATAGGTCGTCAGGAACATAAATGGGTCGCCAAGAACAACCCACTAGAAAATTCCAAATACTTCCAAATCAAGCAATACAACCTCGTTACAATCTATATCATACTACCACCAAAATATATATTACTCCAAATTCAACAATCCATGCATTCATAACAAATATAATCACCAAAAATAATAAATAACTTAATTTTAATTCAAGTAAATTAAAGGTTACCAATTCCCGGAGTTTCTGCGATTAAACGATGAGGAAAAAGAAGCGATTAGAGCCTCCAAATTAATACTCCGTGACTGCGAGTGCGAGACAGCGAGAGGGAGAGCCGAGAGTTGGACGGGGGAGGGGATACAGGCGAGAGAAAAGAGAGGGGGGGTGGGATTGTGGGAAAGCAAATGGGGGTGGTTGTCACGGGTAGATTAGGATTAGAATAGGATTTTTTTATTTTTTTTGAAAGGAGGATTAGAATAGGATATATAAAAAAAACTTACATTATTTTCAAAAAAAAAAAAAACTTACATTATTAAGGTTTATTACAATGTATTTCATAAATAATATCTGACCTCTAATTTTATTCAATTGATTCCAAAAATTACCAATTAAATAATTAGCGGGTAAAAATAACAATTTTCTATTTTTGTAAATAAAAGAAATAATTGTTTTTAAAAATCATTTTTGACCCAAAATATTATACTCAGATAAAAGTTGAAATGTTAATTCTTTCCAAAGATTAAAATAACTATGCACAAAATTTTTATAAATCCCGGATTGTTCAGAAATATAAAAATACACAATTTTCGAATTTTTCGTAACGCACCCAAATATCAATGGGGTCACGGATAAGAAACCGGGTGAAATCTTTACACGAAAAAATAGAGTTTTGATCCCAAAAATTTTAAAATAATCTCAATTTACCAAAAATGTAAAAATACTAAATTTTTGAATATTTTTATAATTTACACAAATAAACTTTTGCACACGGGTAGAATACCGAATATAATTTTGGTACAAATAAAATATCAACTCGATCCATAAAATTTTAAAACAAACTCAATTTATTAATGTCGATAAAAAATATCAATTTTTAATAAAACAAAAATAATTACTAACACAAACGGTACCAAATACAATAAGAATAAATATTCATAATATTATTCCTCCTTTATGGAAAAACCAATAAAATATTTAAATAAAAATAATAATAAATTCTAAAAAATTCGGATTATTACATATTTAGATTTTGTAGTTTTCCTTGTTGTTGTGATTATAAATTGGTGCCCCTGGTGATTGGCTAATTTTAGTGTTTATATATAATGGTGGTGTTTGAGGAACTTATTTTCCAGAATAAGTCTAACTTATTTTAAGTTAAAGTTAGAGATTCTTAACTTTTTTCTGAAAAAGTTAACTTTATTTTACAACTTATAGAATCTCAAATATACATTAAATACTTATACTAAAAAAATATTAAATATAAAATTTTTATCCAAAAATAAGTTCATAAAAACTTATTTTAAGTGTTCGCTAAACAGGTCAATGTAAGTTCATGTAAATGGGATAAACGGTACAACTGTACAAGTAGTGCTGGCCAATCGTGCGGGCCGTGCGAGCCGGGCCGGGCTTTGCACGGTCCCGGTTCACGGTTGGGGTAATCGTATTCGGCACGGAAATAAGCGGTCCGGGCTCGGGCCGGTTCCGGTTCGTTGATGGTGAATTCGTGCCCGGCACGTGCGGTTTATACGGGTCCTGTTTTTTTTAAACTACTTTATTTTTATTATTAGTACTTTAGTTTAATAAAAAGTTTTGAAAATTAATTTTGTAAATGTAGTTAAAAGAGGACGGTACCTCATTTAAATTTTATTAATTAAAAATATTTTACAAATGATTTGAGAGGACTCCTCTCTAAAAAAACGGAACAAACCGCGTTAACATACAATAATACAATACAAATTAAATAAATTATCCATTATTTATACAAATTAAATTAGCTATCCACTATTTATACAAATTAAATAAACTATCCACTATAATTGTTGTTCCCTTGTGGAGGTGCCAAATTAAATTAAAAACTAAATAAAAAGAAAAAGCAAACTCAGTTAACTAAGCAGTTAAAGAGCAAAATAATTCGATTGTTTTAAACATTTAAACAACTGAATTGCAAAAGATAAAAAGGATAAAAAAAACAAAGTTAGGTAGATAGACTGCCACTCGCAGGTGTGCCGTGCCGGGCCGGTTCGCGGGCCGTGCCGGACCGGTTCCCGGTTTTTGATTCCTTGACCCGTAGTCGGACCGTTCAAGTTAGCGGTTTGTGCGGTTAAAGCCCGATTCGTCTCGGGCCGAATAATACCGGTTTTTTCCATGAGTCGGTTACGAGCGGGCCGGTTTGAACCGCCCTAATGGCCACCTCTATGTACAAGTCATGCATGCCATGTTAATATTTTATTAACTTATTAGATTAGATTTCATGTGCGTGTGTCCAGGCAGATTGAAACAAAGATGTTCTATATTAATATGGATGCCTTCGGTTTAGTTAATTATTAAGCCGTAATTAATAATATTAATTTAATGTTAAGATAGTTATAAAAGAAAATGTTAGGGGTTATATAGAATTGATATAGGTGATTGCAATGGTTAGTATACGTACATATCAACTGAAGTTGCAAATAATTGATACATATTAATGACTGAAATGAGTTTAATGATTAAATATAAAAAGAATGTATGTAATTTATAAGTTATATATTTTATATTTAGATTGGGGTTCAGTAGTTTAGCGGATCATTTGTGAATTCCTGTTAGGTTGTGAGGTAGTTATTTTCGAGGTACAGATTCTTTCTCCTTTTTATTCAGCGGTAATCATATTAGGATTAGTTATATTGAATCTGTTTTGTCCATAAATCAATTAACTTGATTTTGATCGTTTTGACTATTTTGGTTTTGAAAAATGTTTTGCCTCGTCAATTTTGAAAGTGATTTTTAAATCAGATTTGAAATATTTAAATATCCGTTTCTACAGTTTTCTGGAATTCTGCAAGTTATGTATCTGCTGTAAATATTGAAAATATGTGTTCATTGTGATTTAAAGATTTTGCGAAATACTTTATTTGAACCCTTGGTGATATAGGATATACCGAGTTAACCAGATGTAGGGGTACTACAGTCATGTCATTGCGGCACTAGTGACATGACACTTCCATGGCAGTGTAATTGGTCACGACGTATCCTTTTGATAGCTCAAGTGGCAAGCTTTTGCGCATTTTGATATTTGTTTTAGGATACGTGGGTGCACCCAGATTTTGATTTGATTGGTAATATGATTTGGCGGTGATGTTGTATATGCCGTACACGTTATCCGATTTGTTGTACACATTAGGTACCCTATTATTTGTGTATTTGTATCTGTTCTTTTCTGATCTCGGTATGAAATATCATAACCCCTCTATAACGTCTTAGAAAATTCGTAATTATAAATATTATTATTTAATATTAAATATGGATTATAGGGTGTGAAATTTTTTTTAAGATAAAATATATGTGATATCATGTTAATATGTTTATATGATGATGTATATGTGAAATGTGGGTCCGTGTAAATTTTATTTGAATTTTTATGATTAAAATTTATTTAAAATTATGCATTATGGATCTTTGAATTTTTTTATAAAATCATTGGAGTTGATAAAAATCACGAAATCATTTGTAATATCATCTTTGTACATTTAGTTAGTTTTTAAAATTATTGGGTGTTTTAGTATTTTAAAATGATTTTAAGATTTTTATTGGATTTAAAAGATCAAAACTTGTAAAATTCATCTTTAATTCAATTTTGATTAAAAATATTTTAAAAATATGTTTGTGTTCATAATTTTGTATTCTCTATTTTAAAAATGAAGAGTTTTATTTTTCATCATTTTTCTAATTAATTTTGAATTATTAAAGGTTGTGTATTTGTTTTTAAATTAGTTTCAGAAGTATAAAAATCCCAAAAATACTCCCACCCTCTTAATCCCTAAATTGGCTGTACTTTTCCTCCCCCAAATTCATTTTTTTCAGTCGGCTCTCTAGCAATCTCTTGAACCTTCCTATTTTCTCTAAATCTCTCTCGATTTCACTCTCCCTCTCTAATCTCTCACGAGTTCTCATCTCTTCCTGGCAAACCTTTTTCATTTCTCCCTTCACTCCCTCATATATGTACGAGTATGTGTGTGTATATGCTGGTTGGTGTGGCTGCGTGTCTTTATGCTCAAGTGCGTGGTGTGTAAGATTGTGCGTGTGTGTGTGGGAGTCGAACAGTGTGTGTGTGTTGTGGTCGAGTGTGGCATGTGTTGGTCTGATCGAATGGAATGCTGAGTATTGGGAGCTCAACTGTTGTGCTTCATTTTGTTGCTAGGTTGTGATGTTTGATTCTGAATCCGTGTTCTGTTAATTCATTCTGTGATTTTGAATTATTACAATCTGATGCTCCGTTGAATTACCCCGAGAAATTAATTGTCCGAATGAAATTTTGTGTGGAGTCTCGGGTCGGAAACCCATTTCGGGTACCACTGGGACTTTGCCCCATCGACAATGATTTAATTGAGTCGGTGGAAAAAGGCTATGATGTATTTCTGAGCCGAAATTAATTTTATACATTATACGATATTAATTATTTTATGTTTAATTTCCGAAAATTTATATTCGGTGGTATGATTAGTTTAATATGAGAATTGTTCAGTTTTGGGAATATTTATAATTTGAATTGTTTATTTCTGATGTAGTGTAATTATGATTTGAATATGATGGATTGCTGGTTTGGTGTCGGTTATGTTCCGACTGGTAGTGTACCCATGCAAAGGGGGTGCTGTCAAAATTTTCTAAAAATTATACACTATATATATATATTCGCAGATTTCTCGGGTATAATAAGTATATTACTAATGGAATAGTATTTGAATAATATGAATTGTTAAGTGTTAGCCAGTATGCTGATAATTGTTAGTGATTGATGAATATGTTATATGATTAGCAAATTGTACATTAGGTTTACAGTAATAAGTATAACTGTCATTAAAGGTAATTGCTGGATTCTGATTAATAAAAGTGAAATGTACATACTGTGATTGGAATGGGAATGATGCATGGATGTATACTAAATGGTACGAATAGGAGGCTAGCTAAGAGCCAGTGCATATGTAGATGGAATGTAGAGGAAGGAGATACTTATCGGGACTGACAAGTGATAAAGGAAAGATGGATGTGTGATCGAAGAAAGGTGAAATATAAAGAAGTAGAGACGGATGTAAAGTGATAAAGTGTTAAAGTATAGGAAATGGAAACCCTGTGTATTGAGGCAAGTATACTATCCCTCACTTATCATTCAAGTGATGTGAAATATCCTGTATTTTTCATTTGTTCTTTCAAATTCCTTCCTGCAAGTATTTATCCTCCTAATATTTATTTTGAAGGATGTGAATCTGTTTCTTTTATTTATAAGATTTTCTTCCAAATCGTATTGCTAAGGTCTACACCCCTTTCTTTTGTTTAAGTGACTCGAACCTTGTATTGAAACTTTATTACCCAATTGCTATTCCTTTTTAATTATTATGGAACCCTTTATACCTTATTGT
This sequence comes from Saposhnikovia divaricata, assembly GCA_036435485.1. Lineage (NCBI taxonomy): Eukaryota > Viridiplantae > Streptophyta > Magnoliopsida > Apiales > Apiaceae > Saposhnikovia > Saposhnikovia divaricata. The sequence goes on along the minus strand of CM071597.1, from coordinate 99,658,499 downwards.
TATTTCTTAAAAATCATTATTGAAACACCTGTACCTTGCTTATCCTTATAAATCATTATTTAAATTTCTATACCCTATTATTTACCCTGTTTCTTGTTGAACTATAACCCTTGACTTATAATTTATACCTTGTTTTATCTTAACCTTTTTCTTGATGTTTATTCCTTTAAACCATACCAGCGAAACCATATTTCATAACCCTTGAATTAAATTCTAGAACCCTAATCCTTGTTTTGTTCTTTGATACTTCATTTGTTTATGACCAATGCGGTTACTTAAATCCTCCTTGAACTTCAGATTTCTCTATTCCACGTATATTTTATAAATGGTTGTTAAATTCTAGAATCTTAACAATTGCTTCGTTTCCTAATTGATTAATGTTTCCTTTGTGATATATGATGCATTGTTGATTGTGATTCAATCTTGCTGAACCACGCCATGTTTAGTTCAATCTTATTGCTTTGCTGTTTATGATTCTTTATATCAATTGCTTCCCTGACCCTCAGTCTTTTATAATTGAAAATGAAAATAGTTTAATTAATTAAAATGTTTTTTTTTAAAATTTCTTATACTGGGCTGATCTGTTATCAGTGAGTTTAAGGACTGAAAAGTGAAATGTTTAAAATTATTAATAATAAATTTGTTTATAAATTGGAAAAGCGTAAGAGGCTAGGGTGGTCCTAGTCCAGCATTAAAGGCCAATGTGTTGCCTAATTGGGAACCCAATTTCAAAGAAATGGGGACTTTACGTGGCTGATCACCCGTACTGTCCGTAATCAGGAAAAATAATAAAAAAATCAACTTAAATATTTTTAAAAAGTTTTATGAAATTTATGTTTTGATGGAAAGAAACGTTTTTGAGAAAAAGGTTAAGATTTAAAGAAAAATGGAAAGTTTTATGCTATGATAGAAATTGAGTTATTCTCTTGAGATAGTTTGATCATTGATATTGTTCATCAATGAAATATTGTAAAATCGTTGTTCACTATACTCTGCACTTGCTGAGCGTTCTTTGGCTCGCTCTTGCTTTGTTTTACCTAACTCTTTGCAGTTAGGTTTAAGGATGATCTACTTATATTTTTAAATGCGAATGAGAGCGAGGATGATCCTATTCGGAATAGATTTCAGAGCTAACGTGGGCGAGCACGGTTTTGGATTAAGCTACAGTTAGACGGTATAGTGATTTGTATTTATAGCAAAGATAGAAGTTGTAATAATTTGTATAGTGTAGATTCTTGTTTCATACCATAACCTGGAATCGATCCTCGGTGAGGAATCGTTGACGTATTAAGTTTTATTTGTAATTGTTAATTGGAATTTGGTTTGGGTTGAAATACAGGTGGATAGTCCGATTTACGAATACTTCATGCCGAAATTTTCTAAAATTCCCTTGTATCAAAGTCTATTTTATTATAAAAAGTATATTTTCAGTATTGGGAAGTCGGTGCGTTACACCCTCGTTGCTTCAGCCATGCATATTTTTAAAATAAATGTTTTATTATAACTGTTAAATATACATATCTATTTTTCTGTTTTATAAACCATATTCCAAATCCGTACTGGGCGTTTGGCTCATGCCGTATTCTTTTTCAGCCAGATGCTTAGGGGGAAACTGGGACTGTGCGATGGAGAGCTACCCTTTATTTCATTGCTTAGGATTTATGGGCTTCTAGTATTATTTAGACTTGATTATTTATTTAGAGATTTTGGTTTTTCGTATTTATTGTTTTGAACTGTAATTTGGAGGTTAAAATTATTCGTAGATTATTAGACTATTTAATCATTATTTAGAGATTATTTTAGTGCTATATTTGCAGGTTTTTGGTTTTTTATTAATATTTCCTCCAATTTTAGGACGGGGGTGTTACATGTAGTCTAGTCCTCAGTACGACAAAATAAATAAGAATTGTTATATCTCAAAATAAATAGATGAAATTCGTTGGATATAGCATAAAAAATATTTTACATGTTAATATGTAAACTAAAAAGTGTATTTATATTAAAAAATGAAATAGGTATGTCCAGAATTTAATTCATATATAATTAAGTTTCTATATTTAATAGGATTATCAATGTAGGTTTTATACATTGAATAGGATTAATGTAAAATTTCGTAATTATAATTTTTCTTGAAATTCTGAGTGTTTTCATTTGCATAATAATTATGTTGGGAATTATGTCGTCCTTGATGATATTTGCAGAACACCTGAAAACATATTTGTATAAGTCATTTTGTAACTCATCAACGGGTAGCGTGCTTAACAACATCCGTTGATGAGGTAGCTTATCAACAAATAAGTGTGTATCATGCTAGGAAGCTCCAATGGATATGTTATTAGTTGAAGTATTAGTTGATAGTTTTCTAAGTTATGTTGAGTATCAATGGATAAACAAAATAAATTAGCTAATTGTATATAGGCTGTGCTTTGTAATTCTGTTTAAGTGAAGTGATACATGAACAGATGAAGATTCTACACGAATGGATAATAGCTTCAACGGATATCAGACAGCCATCAGCGGATAATCAGCTTCAACGGATAATCTACAATAATATCTTGAAGCTAGCCGTTGATAGTGACTTGACATGGCTGACAAATCACATGGGTTGATTGTTAGGTCCAATATGTTTGTAGAAGGGGGGGTTGAATACAAACAGTACTGTTTAATCGAAATTTGTCCGGATAATTTAATTTATATTTTGACAAATTTGAGCGGAATTAAATGAAACAAAATTCAAGTTGAATATAAAATTATATTAACTTGAGGGGTTTGTTACAAATACAGTACAGAATTTATATCTAGTTAATAAAAACAAATTAGAAAATTCGACATGAATTTTTCTAGATTTGTTAATAAAAATCAAGATATAGATTAGGAGTAAAAACTCGCTAATAGTACAAGAGTATCAAGTAAACAAGTTCTATCGGATCAGATATTAAAAATAAGATGAACTTGATTTTCTATGAATTTTTCTGCTCCTTGTGTTGTGTTCTTGATGAGAGAGAAGAGAGTAAATTGCCTTGAATGTAATATTTCTGTGTGTGTTGTCTTCTGTCGTCTCTGTCTTCATATATAATATTCACTGCCTCTTTATCTTCAAATATAACTGTCAAGACAATATGCAATACAATCTATTCTTCCAGGACAACCAATTTTGTACTGCCAAGACAATAGGCAATACAATCGTCAAGACAATCAGGTTCTTCCAAGACAATCGGCAAGACAATCAAATTCTGAGATCTTTGTCTTGCTTTATCAAAAATTATCATTCTGTCTGAAGCTTTTTCTTTTTGATCATTATCAAGACAATCTGATTTGAACTGTCAAGACAATCGTCAAGACAATCAAATCAGATTTTTATTCTTCTTTTTTTAAAGCTATTCAGAATTAATCATCACCAAGACAATCGGCAAGACAATCAGAGATTGTCTTGCTTTACTGATTTTCTTCTTCAAGACAATCAGTGATTGTCTTGTTTCTCTAAATTCCTTCTCCAAGACAATCGGCAAGACAATCAGGGATTGTCTTGCTAGTTCAATTTTCAGATTAAATTAAATTGATTAACAAATAATCATTTTAATTTAACCTTACTTAAATAATTTATCATATTTAATTAATCTAATAATTAATTTAATTAAAGAATTAATTCAGGATGAATTAATTAATTAATTAAATTGACTACTTGATTTAAATTAATTAAAGAAGAATAATTATATATCCTTGGATTGTCTTAATTCTTTTCTGAATCACTGAAAGTAATAAAGGAATACCACTGAATATTTTGTTGACGTTCCATGCACGGTCTGGTTCATGAACGACTAACTTCAATGACTGTCCTTTAATTTTTCACATTAAAAATGTGATTCATTTTTCTTCTCATTTCTTTCTCCTTCTTGTACTTCACTGTATTCTGTCTGAACCTGTCACTCTAGAAATCTCTGTCTTAGAAATAAATCCACTTCTTTGATGCTATACTGAGGCTTGATCAGCAATCTGAGCTTCTTCCAGTGTAAAACATCAAAGATTGACTTTAGGGTTTTTCTTCTGACAGATTGTACCTCCTGAGATTCCTGTGACAGTTAAAGTTATTTACTTATTACAATCTAAGCTTAAGTTGAGTTGAGTCCTCGAACTACAAATAGGCTGTGTCATATGCCTTTCAATCTCCCCCTATTTGTTTGTTAGAAGATAACAAGCAAATACCTAGAGGATTACTCAACTAACTCAACTTAACTTAGTAAAAGATAAAACTTTAAATACAAAGTAAATAAAAGAAAGGTTCTGGTTTATATTTAACATTGTCCAGATTCAAACATAAAAGATAAATACAAGATAGATGATCCTCTAGACTGATCATATAATACCATTTTCTATCTTGACCTATCTAAGCTCTAAAGATATCACATGTAGAGCTGATCTTCACTTTGAAGTTTCTTCATCCCTTATTTCTCCAGGTTCAACTTCATCTTCTTGTTCTAGAAATCTTCTGATATTCTCTGTGTCAAATCGTTCTTGATCATCCAAGGTTTTGATCAAATCCTTGTCAAGTACACATTCATAATCTGACACAAGACCTTTAGGTTTCTTAGGCAAAATTCCAAGGTTGCCCCATAGCCGATTCCGAAGCATGTAATATTTCTTTTCAAAGCTAGTTAAAGCATATGATCGAATAATGTCAGCAACAAAGATACTTTCTTTATCTTCGAATCCTGTAGTCCTCAGCATATGTTCTAACCAGACCAGATGAGATGCAGTATATAATTTCATCGACTTAGAATCAAGGAAGCAAGAATGTAGTTTATTACCCTTGAGAAACTTAACATGATGTGGAGTTTGAATAACTTGTGGACTATTCCTTTGAGCAAACTCCAAAAGTCTTTCATGAAGTAAAATATTCAGTTCAGAAAACCTTTTTACCTTTAGGGACATAATCCACAGTTCAATCAAGCTTCTCTGTTGAAAGATTTGAAGTGACACATAGAGAGAACCCATTGTACGAGAGTCAATCTGAATTATCAGTTGATCTGCACATCTGTCAAACCCAGCTACTATCCTCGAGATTTCCAGCATCAATGCATCCATATATTGCAAGTAATTTGGATTGGTCTCTTGAAACTGTTGAAGTAGTTGGAGAAAACGTTCATCATCATTAGCAGAGTTTTGAATAGAATCAAAAATTTCTCTTGCTCTCTCCCACTTTGAACCAATCTTCAACTGAATATCTCTTTTCCTTTCTTGTATACTGATTGCATGTAGCCTTTGTTTCTCTGCATCTTCAGCTTGCTTCAGCTTCAATCTTTTATCCACTACCTGTCTGGTCTTCTCAAGCTTGGCTTGTCTCATCTGACGATCAGCTTTCTCCTCTTGAAGTTCCTTCTCAAATTCAGGATCATCTTGCCAGTTTGAAAGATCTTCTTCAATATCATTTAATTGCTGTATCTCAAAATTACTATTCTTGAGATCGAAATCAAAATCCGATACATCCTGATCATGAGCAGCTTTTTCTTTTCCCTTTGTAGACTTCTCAGACTTCTCCATATGCCTCCCTTGACCTCCCGACTTACTTCCTCTTGCTCCTCCAGACTTAGTTCCTTCTCCAGACTTCTCCCCCTTAGTTGAGGAATCCTCTACAGACTTTCCTTGACTGTCAAGCCCTCTATCTTCATCATTATCCCCCTCATTATCATCATCATAGTCTTCAAAATATGCTCTTTGTTCTGGTGTGATATGATGAGTAGGTTTAACAATGTTGTAAAGATGATCAAGTCCTTCAAACATGTAATCATACTTTTCTTCAAGCTTCGCAAAGGTTGTTGAATATGATTGAGCAGTTACATGCATTTCCACTTGAAGTTCATCCACCCTATTAGAGAGTCTGTCAATAGCATTTAGAATATCTGTTCTTTCTGTAGATGCCTGAGAGTTGGATTGTATCAATGTATTGATTGCTGGAGTGAGTGTAGTCTTTATGTTCTGAACATCGTCGCGAATAATCATGAGCTGATTGTTGACAGAGGTGGAAGAAGAAGACCGTTCATCCACTTGTGCTTTGAAAAATTGTTTTTCAGCCTCAGTTTCCATCAATTTCTTTTGCAGATCTTTGATTTGAGCCATAAGAGACAAAGTGTTTGTGTCAGTGTGTGCGCTCACCTGATGTTCACTCAAGGATATGTCACTCTCCTTTCGTGCATGTGTTTCACTCATATTTAAGGTGGTCCTCACATCACTCAACACTAGCTCCTTTCCTTGAGCTGTACCTGCAAAAGAAATCACCCTAGCCTCTTCTGGAGAGGTCAGTGGTGGTGCAATGGGAGTTCGCAATTCCCAATCCTCAGTCATCTCTATTAATTCATTTGGATTTGATAACTGAATTTCTTCAGTGATAGGATGACCAAGTTACCCTTCACTTTCTCCAGATAAATCTGCGAGTGAAGAATCCCTTAAGGGAGCCAGGAATGTTCCTCCTGGGAGGGGAGATGATGACTCTATTATAACTGGCCAAGAGTCAGGATTTCCCTCTGAAGCCTGTGAAGGCTCTTCTACCGTAACAATGGTAGGCACTGTCTCTGTATCAATCCTATCGTGCACTCCTTGCTCAGTGTCCTTAACAACATTAGATTCTAAGGTAATGTTTTCCCCCATTGTGAGTAATAGAGGTGTGCTTGACTCTGTACAAGGTGCCACGGCCCTTTGGCGAATTTCAATAATTTCATCCTGTTGAGAGGATGAAATTAGTAACAGTTCATCGGCCATTTCAATGTCCAAGTCCTTTGGGAGGAAATGGATGGGCTAACAGATGCCTCAAGTAATAGGTTTCTTCTCTTCTTTGGTGGAGGCAGAGCTGTGGGATCACTCACATTATCACTTCTTCTATCAGCTCTTTTTGTCAACAACTTGCTTCTGGCTTTAGGTTTAGAGATTTGATTAGACACAGTGTTTGGCTCTAAGACCTGGGATAGAGGCTGTGGTTCTACAACCTCTTGGTCTGACCTATCAGCCACTTGGGCTCCAGAAACAGTTTGAGAGATAGAAGGCAATACCTGCTCCATTGATGCAGTAGCTGTACCTGAAGGAATGGATTGTTCCATTTGATGTTGAAGTTCAGGGACAGGTACATTTTCAGGTTCAGGTTCAGGTGCATTTACAAGTCGAGGAATGACAGGTAGATTTACGAAGGTAGACAAATATGGTGTAACATACACTGGCACATTTATCAATTTTCTATGTGTATCAAGGCTAGTGAATATTTTCTTGGTTTGCCTGCCTGATACCATAGGGTTGTCATTCCTAAAGATTGTTTGTTGACCAACAGGAACAAGATGATTAAATATCAAAGTTAAGAATCTAGGATAATAACATAAAATTTTATTACCCTCATCAAAATCCCTTCTGGCCTTAAAAATTCTACCAACAATAGTATTCCAAAGTAGATTACCAATATTGATTCTACGGTTGTTAGCAACAGTATAACCAATAGTTTGTAACATAGAGGTGAGTAAATGAAAGTTACCTCTGGCTGTATTAGCAAATACCTTGGAGATCGTGTCGAAAAATGCATCCCATTGTTGAACCAGATTCCTTTTGCTCAGGTTGTTCATATCAATTACTCCACGATAATTAATATCACTGAAGAATTGATAGAGTTGTTCACTGGTTGGAAATGGATCAAAATTATCCACCGGGAGGCCCAATACAGTAGTAAGGGTTGATTCCGTCACGACGTGGTGTGTACCATCAAAATCAAAAGAGAATGAGGTCAAATCTTCAGACACCACAGCTTCTGTGCAAATCAATCTCAGTGGTCAAATTTTAATTGGGGCTTCGATCGAAATAGCAGTTCGGATAATTGAATCGTCATTTAAAAACCGTATCCAAGGCTTAAATCGATCATAGGGACAATCGTTCGGATTAAAATACCCAACCAAATTATGCATCATTATCTCAAAATTATCAGCCATTTTTTAACACAAAAACACACTTCAATTTTAGGAAGATTAAAACAATTCGAAAATTTTCAGAATTATTAATTAATTAAAATTAATTAAAAATTCGAATTAATTCAAAGTTGTCAGAAAAATCCCAAAAATTTGTATGATGTTCTCCTGATCACTGGGAGTCTCAATCTATTTTTAGATTTCAAAGAAAAAATCTAAAACAACCAGAACAATGAAAACCCGATTGAAACTTTTGAAAAATTGAGTTTTCAAAAACCGAATGAAATTCGATGATATTTGATTCAAAAGAAAGAAAATCGAACGATCTATTCGAATCAGGTCTCAGATTTCAGTTTCGTTGAATAAATTTGAGCAGAGTTTCGTTGCAACAATCGTGTGTATTGTATGTATATATGAGTTCTCTGTGTCGATACACGAGAGAGAGAGAGAGAGAGAGAGAGAGAGAGAGAGAGAGAGAGATAAACAATTGTCTTGATGCTGTGCTGTTTTTTTTTTGTTTAAGTATCAAATTTACACTACAAGACAATCGGTTGATTGTCTTGCCGATTGTCTTGGTAGTATAAACACTATCAAGACAATCATCTATTTAACTGATTAAAAACAAACAGAAACAATTTTTTTTTTAAATACTGAATTGACACTCCAAGACAATCAAGTGATTGTCTTGCCGATTGTCTTGGTAGTTCAAAACTATCAAGACAATCGTTTGTCTTGAGTAAAACAAAATAAAACAAAACAAATAATCTGAAAAATATTTTATTATTAACAAAATAACCTGCCAAGACAATCTGTGGATTGTCTTGGCAATTGTCTTGATATTTTAATGACAAATAAGACAATCGATTAATCTGCTAATTTTATACTAATAAAATACAAATTAATGTGCATAATTAATCCAATTAAAATACACTCTTATTTATTATTAAAATTACTATAAATAAATATTTAGTAAACACATGGATTAATCTTTTTAAGATAACAAATATAAATAACAAAAGGACAAACACTACAAAACATTTAATAAAATATTAAATATATTTACACGAACATTTATAATAAATTAATGAATCTAAATATTTTCTAATAAATAACTTTCTAATAGAAAATTATTTAAATAGAGAATACGATTCATTAAAATATCACAAATATTCCAAAACACAAGAAGTAATAAAGAAGATATTATTAACATGTTGACAAAGATTTTTAGCAATTACAAGCAACAAAAAGTTGATAAAATAATTATGCAAGTGATTAAAATTTAAAAATAATAACAAAATCACTTGAAAATTATTAAAGAATAAACCTCAGATATTAACCAGCTTAATTACTAGGACTGTTTAACATACCCAATTCACCAACAATTTTGGTGAATGTGGATTCGTCAAGAGACTTAGTAAAAATATCTGCTGTTTGTTCTTCTGTGGGTACAAATAACAATTCCACAGTACCATTCATGACATGCTCTCTTATAAAATGATACCTGATGTCTATGTGCTTGGTCCTCGAACGCTGCACATGATTGTTGGAGATTGCTATGGCACTTGTATTATCACACAAAATTGAAATTTTTGTTAATACAAAACCATAGTCTTTCAGCTGATTCCTAATCCACAAGATTTGTGCACAACAGCTTCCAGCAGCTATGTATTCAGCTTCAGCTGTTGAGTTGGAAACTGTTTGTTGTTTCTTGCTGTACCAGGAAACTAGCCTGCCACCTAGGAATTGACATGTGACGCCCCCAGATCCGGGGTCGGAGATCTAGGCGCTCACGGTCCATTTTCCATTAATAACATACCTGTTCTTGCACATAATATATATAACACAGCCATCGACCCCACAATAAACTCACACCACACACACACACACAGGTTAGAGCCTCAGAAACGTCACACATTGATTAAACAGTAATAAAATTATCAGAGTTATTACAGACCGAATTAAATAGTATTTACGCTACCAGCAACACTTCGATATGAAGCGAAGTTGGCGGCTTGAAAGTTTGTTACGATACACTGCCTTGCACAGGTCATACTGATAAATAAAACGAACTAACAAAAGCTGCCAACCAATCCGGCTAATGGGGCCTACCGGTGGAATCTCAAGTGCTGGCTCAGGTCTAGTCACCTGCTTTCGAGCAGTCTGTCTAGGTCTTGCCATTTCGCTTAGATGTTGTGTTTGTAAATTTGAAAACAAGCAAGAGTGAGCAACTATAGCTCAGCAAGAAATATATGTATAAGGTAAGCAATATAACATTTCATATGATTGGTAGTTATTAAGCTTGTTTGTATCAATCAGATATAAAATCATTGTCATAGTTGATAAATCTCGAAGGTGCAACAATATGTGCCCTTGTTTTCAAAATAAACTTGCAGTTCTAGATACTGCATTGAGTCAACATCTTTCTCATCAAAATAGAACACTATCAGCAACTTGGTACAAGGCCTAAGAAGCAGTGTCAAAGCATTTTTCCAAAATGGAGGAATGGGACTTAAAGAAAACACAAAACCTGACAAGGATTGACGATGATCAGTCGCCACATCCAAGTCCAATAAATCCGCGGGTCTTCTCTACCGGTAGAAGGATAAAAACTACATCCGTAACTATCCCTGGGGTGAAAACTACATCCGTAATCACCCTCGATGAAAACTACATCCGTAATCATCCTTCGGCAACACCTGGGCCGGAATAATAATTGATGGACCGCCTGGCTCACGGCCGCTTACACATCCCGGGAATCGTTGGTCAACGGTTCCCACACCTGCCAGAGTCCCTTTTTCTTTTTCTTTTAAAACTTGATTTTGATTGAAAACAGAGTAATTGAGGTCCGACATCAGTCGACCGATGATTCTTGAAATCATATAAGAAGCGGAATCTGACCGGGGGTTTTCGAAAATGTTTTGAGTTCGAAAGAGTTCGAGTTTGAAAGTATTAAAAAGTATCTTGGATTAACTTTGTCTTTAAATAATGAACAATAATTAATAAATAATATTTTAAGATTTAATATTAATAATTAATAAAATAATTATTCGATAAAATAAACTTTTAATCCAAGATAGGGTTTCGAGTATTTACGAAGATATAACAATAGTTACTTGAGTATACGATACTACCCGAATGAACCTTCGGGTTTTCGCAAACTAGATACGATATAATAATATACCGCTCCCCGGTCAATAGTATATACGGACCGCTACGACCTCTATTGCTAGAGTCGTTGTCCGAAGAAAACATTTCAATCTAAGTTCAAGGGGTATAAGCATATATGTACTTATTCAATCTCAATTGCATCAATACTTCGATAAACATAGCATTTGATATAATTGAAAACTACAAACACAACAGTGAAAGTCCTTGTATATGGATAAGTTTTGAAAAGTAAACTTGCCTTGGTTTGGTTGGGGTGGTCGAGCGTGCGGAGTCGAACGATCTATACATAAGCAATAACCGCTCGTTAGTACCTTAACAATATCTCTTTAATTACGGGGTTTTAGGGGGTACGAAATTAACTTAATGACTTCGTCTTATGACACTCTAGCACCACTATACGTTCATGTCGTCACTCGATTACGCTCGTCACTTAATCGACTTAATTTAGTTACCACTTTCGAATCATAACCACTAACCCTAGAATTATGCTCCACTAATCGACTTTTTCCCTTGCGCAAAATTTACTCTAGCATTTTTATAAAATCCAAAAATTCATATTTTAATCCAATTCTTTTTGGGTGGTCTTCACCACTGCATTCCCTAGCTTCTCAATGTTTTTCATGATCCCACATATATTTTTAGGGGTCTAAACAAGGTTCACAAGGGGGTCACTTAGTGCTGTCCGGAATCCAGAAACACAATTCACTTCTCCGACCATAACTTAAAATCTATACATCACCTAGCCATGAACCTTACATTTCCAGAAACTACATTCAATTATCTTTCCAACAATATATGGTAGGACATCAGGGGACAATATTTGGGGGTTCAAAATCGTGTTACAATACAGGTCAATGTTCCTGGACAAAACTCAGCAAGCACAAACTACTTAGATCAACCATTTTCACAATTCCACAACACAACCAACACTTAATACACTTAGTTCATGGTTCATAACACTCATGGAGATATATATATTATCCATAACCATAAAAGTCACAATCTAAACATCAAAACTCAAGATCCATGTCATCCAATACATATACAACCAAGATTAGCTCACAAACAAATGGATCTACTACCAAACATTATAATTAATACATAACCAAGAGGGTTTGAGATTTTTATACCTTCTTGAGCACCTAGGGACCTTGGATAAGCTTTTCACAACTCAACAACACCTTAAATGGTCTCCTACAACACTTACAATCCAAGATCTAAAAGAAAAACAAACATGGTTACTATTCACCCAAGCTTTAACAATTTATAACTTGAAATTGGGTGGATGAAATGGCTTGAAATTGCTAACATACCTTGTCTAGATGATGAAGATGACCTAGGATTTATGTTATGATTTATGAGTGATGGAAGAGGGGGGAGAAGAATTTTTCTTCTTCCTCTTTTCTCTTGGCCGAGAGCAAGATAGCAAGGGGGGAAAGAGTTTGTGTTTTTGGTTTTTTGTGTTGTGTTGGTGAATAATTGATGTTATGTTAGGTTGGGTGATACATATCATGTATGTATAGACAAGTACTAGAAAGCATGGCTCCTTGTACTTCTTGTCTCTCTTTTTGAAAAAGCAAGTAACTAGGTACTATTCATCTTCCAATTGCTAACTAGTTTGCTTGATTTCTAACCACTTGGTTGCATGGGACTTGCATGCAATACTACTCCTTGTATTATTATACTTCCACCAATGCTTGTTATTTAATCTTCAATTCATATCGTATCTTAATTAATCTCTCGTAAAAATATTTTGTCGCGTAGAGATTTCCCCTATAATTCCTTAAGTACTAATTGTGTAAATTCCTCGAATGTCCAGAATTCCTCGTCATAATTCTTAATAAATCCTTTAATACTCTAACCATTCTCAAATCCCAAGTTTTATAAATCTTACTAACGATAAGACTCCTGCCTTCACAATCTTCCTTTTTATCTAACATAATAAATGCAACAACGCAGTTTCTCAGACAATCAATTCTATTAATCAACAGGGATGACTAGAAAGGTTCCATAATGACAATGTCACAAGATATTAAATAAAAGGAAATATTACCAAAAATTAGGGTTCTTACATGACAACTCCCAGAGGTGCTTTTTCTATCTACAACACTTCCTGCATAATCTGAATCTGTGTATCCAACAAGATTAAAACCAGATTCTTTAGGGTACCAGATACCTAGATTAGGTGTACCCTTAAGATATCTTAAGATTCGTTTTACAGCAATGAGATGAAAATCTCTAGGATCCGCTTGGAACCTTGCACACAAGCATGTAGCATACATAATATCTGGTCTACTTGCAGTAAGGTAAAGTAATGAGCCTATCGTACCTCTGTAACTTGTGACATCTACCTTGGCAGAATTTTCACAAGCTCCAAACTTGACAGCTGTAGATGATGGTATCTTAGCTGAAGATGAGTCCTCCATTTGATATTTCTTGAGGAGCTCTTTGATATACTTGGATTGACAGATAAATATTCCATCTGTCCTTTGACTTATTTGCAATCCAAGAAAGAATTTCAGTTCTCCCATCATGCTCATTTCAAATTTACCCTGCATTAACTTAGCAAATTTCTTGCACAAAAGATCATTAGTAGACCCAAATATTATATCGTCCACATAGACTTGGACTAATATTGTATCATTTTTATGTTTCTTAGTGAAGAGAGTTTTGTCTATGACACCTCTAACAAAGCCATTTTCAAGTAAAAATTCAAAAAGGGTGTCATACCATTTTCTTGGTGCTTGCTTGAGGCCATAGATAGCCTTGAAAAGGAAGTAGACATAGTCCAACAGATCTGGATCTTCAAAGCCAGGGGGCTGTTCTACATAGACCTCTTCATCCAGCTTACCATTTAGAAAAGCACTCTTTACATCCATTTGATAAACATTAAAGTTTGAGAATGTTGCGAATGCCAAGAATATTCTAATGGCCTCAAGTCTTGCCACTGGAGCATAGGTTTCATCATAGTCAATGCCTTCAGCTTGTGAATAACCCTTTGCTACCAGTCTCGCTTTATTTCTTGTGACCGTGCCATCTTCATCAAGTTTGTTTCTGAATACCCATCTAGTGCCAACCACTGTTCTATTTGAAGGTCTGGGTACCAGCTTCCATACTTCTTGTTGTTTGAATTGATTGAGTTCATCTTGCATAGCAATCACCCAATCAGGATCAGAAAGAGCTTCTTCAGTTTTCTTAGGTTCCATTTCAGATAGAAACCCTGAATAATTGCATTGATTCTGATAAGCTCTTCTAGTCTTTACTCCAACATCTGGATCACCAATAATTAACTCAAAAGGATGAGTTCTATTCCAAACAGTTTGTCTGGGTAGATTAATTCTTGATGATTCCCCTTGATTTGAATTGTGTTGTTGAGTATGACTTGTTGATCCTTCACTAACTCCCCCTGAGTTGTTGCCAGGATGATTAGATGAGTGTTCAGAAGTATGAGTGGTGTTTTCAATATTAACATTATTATCACCACCATTATTTTGATTAAACTCATCATTGACATTATTGTAATTAGCATCAGCAAAAACATCAGGTGGACTATCATCATCTGAATCTAGATCTTTCATATCTTCAAAAGATAGCTTTTCAGATGAATCTTCAGTTTGGATACTAGGAAGTTTAGTGTCATCAAATGTTACATTGACACTTTCCATCATCTTCTGATGTTCAATCAAATACACCTTATAAGCTCTTCTTTCATAACCAACAAAAATTGCTTCATGTGCTTTGGCTTCAAATTTTCCACCTTGATCGTCTTCTTCTTTAAGTACAAAGCATTTTGCTCCAAATACATGAAAGTATTTGAGTGTTGGTTTCTTTTCATTCATGGCTTCATAGGGTGTTTTCATCAAGTCTTTGTTGATAAGAGTTCGATTCTGAGTATAGCAAGCAGTGTCGACAGCTTCAACCCAAAAATATAATGGAAGCCTTGATTCACTTAACATAGTACGTGCAGCTTCAATCAAGGTTCTATTCTTTCTTTCAACTACCCCATTTTGCTGAGGAGTTCTTGGAGCTGAGTATTGTCTGGTTATACCTTTTTCAATACAAAAGTCATTCAGAACTGCATTCTTGAATTCAGTTCCATTGTCTGACCTTATAGCCCTCACTGGATACTTGGAATCCAACTCAATTAACTTGATGTGATCAATCACCAGTTGTGGAGTCTCATCTTTAGAATTCAGGAACAAAACCCATGTGTACTTTGAAAAATCATCAACAATCACAAGAGCATATCTTTTCTTTAACATAGACATCACATTCACTGGACCAAATAGATCCATGTGAAGTAACTGTAAAGGATCAGTTATTGAAGATATATCAGTGCTTTTGTGAGTTGCCCTTTTTAGTTTGCCTTTTTGACAGGCATCACATAGTCCTTCCTGTGTGAATTCCATAGGGGGTAAACCTCTCACCATTTCCCTCTTAACCAAATAATTCATTGTTTTGAAATTCAGGTGAGAAAGTTTCTTGTGCCATAGCCAGCTTTCATCTGTGGATGCTTTAGAATAGAAGCAATTGATTTCTTGAGTGCTTCTAGTGTTCATGTTGGCTACATACAAGTTTCCTTTTCTGACTCCCGTCAGAGATGGTTGTTCACTTCTTTTGTGTGAAATCAGACAATTCTTTTTGTTAAAGTGGACTTCAAATCCCTTGTCACAGAATTGACTGATGCTGAGCAAATTATGCTCAAGTCCATTTACAAAGGACACTTCAAATCCCTTGTCACAGAATTGAATGATGTTTAGCAAATTATGCTGAGCAAATTAAACTCTACCCGTGAACTTGGCGTCGGTGCGTTACACCCTCGTTGCTTCAGCCATGCATATTTTTAAAATAAATGTTTTATTATAACTGTTAAATATACATATCTATTTTTCTGTTTTATAAACCATATTCCAAATCCATACTGGGCGTTTGGCTCATGCCGTATTCTTTTTCAGCCAGATGCTTAGGGGGAAACTGGGACTGTGCGATGGAGAGCTACCCTTTATTTCATTGCTTAGGATTTATGGGCTTCTAGTATTATTTAGACTTGATTATTTATTTAGAGATTTTGGTTTTTCGTATTTATTGTTTTGAACTGTAATTTGGAGGTTAAAATTATTCGTAGATTATTAGACTGTTTAATCATTATTTAGAGATTATTTTAGTGCTCTATTTGCAGGTTTTTGGTTTTTTATTAATATTTCCTCCAATTTTAGGACGGGGGTGTTACATGTAGTCTAGTCCTCAGTACGACAAAATAAATAAGAATTGTTATATCTCAAAATAAATAGATGAAATTCGTTGGATATAGCATAAAAAATATTTTACATGTTAATATGTAAACTAAAAAGTGTATTTATATTAAAAAATGAAATAGGTATGTCCAGAATTTAATTCATATATAATTAAGTTTCTATATTTAATAGGATTATCAATGTAGGTTTTATACATTGAATAGGATTAATGTAAAATTTCGTAATTATAATTTTTCTTGAAATTCTGAGTGTTTTCATTTGCATAATAATTATGTTGGGAATTATGTCGTCCTTGATGATATTTGCAGAACACCTGAAAACATATTTGTATAAGTCATTTTGTAACTCATCAACGGGTGGCGTGCTTATCAACATCCGTTGATGAGGTAGCTTATCAACAAATAAGTGTGTATCATGCTAGGAAGCTCCAATGGATATGTTATTAGTTGAAGTATTAGTTGATAGTTTTCTAAGTCATGTTGAGTATCAATGGATAAACAAAATAAATTAGCTAATTGTATATAGGCTGTGCTTTGTAATTCTGTTTAAGTGAAGTGATACATGAACAGATGAAGATTCTACACGAATGGATAATAGCTTCAACGGATATCAGACAGCCATCAGCGGATAATCAGCTTCAACGGATAATCTACAATAATATCTTGAAGCTAGCCGTTGATAGTGACTTGACATGGCTGACAAATCACATGGGTTGATTGTTAGGTCCAGTATGTTTGTAGAAGGGGGGGTTGAATACAAACAGTACTGTTTAATCGAAATTTGTCCGGATAATTTAATTTATATTTTGACAAATTTGAGCGGAATTAAATGAAACAAAATTCAAGTTGAATATAAAATTATATTAACTTGAGGGGTTTGTTACAAATACTGTACAGAATTTATATCTAGTTAATAAAAACAAATTAGAAAATTCGACATGAATTTTTCAAGATTTGTTAATAAAAATCAAGATATAGATTAGGAGTAAAAACTCGCTAATAGTACAAGAGTTTCAAGTAAACAAGTTTTATCGGATCAGATATTAAAAATAAAATGAACTTGATTTTCTATGAATTTTTCTGCTCCTTGTGTTGTGTTCTTGATGAGAGAGAAGAGAGTAAATTGCCTTGAATGTAATATTTCTGTGTGTGTTGTCTTCTGTCGTCTCTGTCTTCATATATAATATTCACTGCCTCTTTATCTTCAAATATAACTGTCAAGACAATAGGCAATACAATCTATTCTTCCAGGACAACCAATTTTGTACTGCCAAGACAATAGGCAATACAATCGTCAAGACAATTAGGTTCTTCCAAGACAATCGGCAAGACAATCAAATTCTGAGATCTTTGTCTTGCTTTATCAAAAATTATCATTCTGTCTGAAGCTTTTTCTTTTTGATCATTATCAAGACAATCTGATTTGAACTATCAAGACAATCGTCAAGACAATCAAATCAGATTTTTATTCTTCTTTTTTTAAAGCTATTCAGAATTAATCATCACCAAGACAATCGGCAAGACAATCAGAGATTGTCTTGCTTTACTGATTTTCTTCTTCAAGACAATCAGTGATTGTCTTGTTTCTCTAAATTCCTTCTCCAAGACAATCGGCAAGACAATCAGGGATTGTCTTGATAGTTCATTTTTCAGATTAAATTAAATTGATTAACAAGTAATCATTTTAATTTAACCTTACTTAAATAATTAATCAGATTTAATTAATCTAATAATTAATTTAATTAAAGAATTAATTCAGGATGAATTAATTAATTAATTAAATTGACTACTTGATTTAAATTAATTAAAGAAGAATAATTATATATCCTTGGATTGTCTTAATTCTTTTCTGAATCAATGAAAGTAATAAAGGAATACCACTGAATATTTTGTTGACGTTCCATGCACGGTCTGGTTCATGAACGACTAAATTCAATGACTGTCCTTTAATTTTTCACATTAAAAATGTGATTCATTTTTCTTCTCATTTCTTTCTCCTTCTTGTACTTCACTGTATTCTGTCTGAACCTGTCACTCTAGAAATCTCTGTCTTAGAAATAAATCCACTTCTTTGATGCTATACTGAGGCTTGATCAGCAATCTGAGCTTCTTCCAGTGTAAAACATCAAAACTATAGATTGACTTTAGGGTTTTTCTTCTGACAGATTGTACCTCCTGAGATTCCTGTGAAAGTTAAAGTTATTTACTTATTACAATCTAAGCTTAAGTTGAGTTGAGTCCTCGAACTACAAATCGGCTGTGTCATATGCCTTTCATTGATGGACTTCAAAATGGCATGGAAGCCAGTATTGGAAACGAAGAAGAAAAAGAAACATTCCTTTTCTTGGCAAGCAATTTGGATGATAAAACCAAGAAATATCTGTCCAAAATAATAAGACAAATTGCATCATATGAAGACAAGGAGTGGCAGCAAACCTGCAAACACTTTGACTTTGTAATATTCATTTTTTTTGTAGGGTTTGTAAACTTGGGGTATATATATAACCCAAGTGTACCATTGCTTTAGAAGATAGAAAACACTGAGCGTTCACTTAGACATTGTTTGGTTTTCTTATAAACTCAAATGCATTGTAACAAGCAGTTGTTGTTAGTAACAGAGGTATGCCTGTATACATCTAACAACAAGCCTAACTGTTTGTAATGCTTTGCATTACTTACATGACCCCTTAACTGGGGGACCCTCTACTTGTCGAGTTTCTACTTGTGTTTAGTACTTGTAATAGGCACCAAACTTTTAGCTGTGTATTTGTATAAATTAAGTCATGAAATAATGCTTGAAAGAAGATCCAGAGATCATGCCTCAAGCTTGGAGAACAAGGTTGAAGAAATAAACACAGTTGAAATTTGAAGATTGAAGATTTGCCTAAAGTACTAATTCGAGAAGTAATTTGGTCTATTCGAGAAGTCAAGGAATCGATATGTCAAAAGACACTTTACGATATCTCAAAAAGTCAACAAGTCAAAGATCTATTCGATAACTCAGGGATTCGACATGTCTGATACTCTATTCGAGAACTTAAGAAGTCAATAAGTTAAAGTATCATTCGAGTTCTCAAAGTGTCAACAAGTTAAAGTCACATTCGATATCTCAAGGACTCAGGAAGCTGTTCGACATCTCAAGGATTCCATAAGTAAAAGTCACTATTCGATAAGTCAAGGATTCTTGAAGAGAAGACTCATTCGAGAAGTGATTCGACATCTCAAGAAAAGCTTGTTCGAGAACTCAAAGTTATCGAACAATTCAATTCTTGTTCTCGAATTAAGCAATTAGTCATTTATCGAATGGTTTCTTGAGGACAAATTACTGAAAATGTACAAGTCAGAAAACCTGCAACAAGCCAAGGCACTTATAGGACCACGGTACTTTAAAGTGTACATGGAAAGTCTACAAAGAAGCTTAGAGAGATGTTAAAGGGGACAAGCTGCTAAAGTAGTGGATCTGAGCAGGTTAAAGAGATGGTCAAATCGCATGTTGCCCAGATGTGTACCAAATAGGGACAGACAAGTTAGAAAGTGTATTTGTCTGTCACTACATTTGTAGTAAGTAGGCTATACACATGTTCCAAAAGTGTAAAACCACACTTCTTTAGCGGGTTAAGTTTTTCATTACAATTTCATAGATAATATCTCTTTGAGAAAAATGAAGCTGAGAATACTAACATTTGTATGCTCAGATTGTAGCAAAACCTTCGATCTAATACAATATTAGATTAAAATGAGTACTTGTGTTCTTGTGTTTTTTTCCCCACATATAATCTATTAAACACAAAACACACACTCAGCTACACATCAAACACAATCTCATACATTTAAAGAAACTGTTCTTAAAGCCAAATCGAAGAAAAGTTTGAGAATACATTCACCCCCTCTGTATTTTCCTACTCAATAGTTGTGTAGTTTTACACAGATTATTTCTTCAATACAATTCTCAGGTGGATCTGAAAAACCCAACTGAAATTTTTAATATTGTTGTTACTGCTTTAGTTTTATCTTTTCTATTTCTTAAACACAACTGTTGAGCACTCAATCGATTATTGGAAAAAGATTTTAGGTCAAGATTGTATTCAATCCCCCTTCTACAATCTTGTGGTGTATTATTGGGACTCATCAAATTATTAAATCATCACTGATATGGGTAAAAAATAACCCTTAAAGGCATAATTAATGTGACATTTATTGGCCCGTAAATATAGCCCAAAACCCTAGTTGGGCACTAAATTCGTAATTAATGGTCAGGCCCAAAAGAACGGCCCAAACCGGGGACGCCCGGTAAAAGCCTATCTCTAACATGGGTCTGATCCACAAACCAGGAACGTTCTAGAAACCAAGAACGTCCTAGAATATCCCAGGATATTGTGTAGCCTCCAAGGCACCTAATTCGAAATGGAAACTAATTCCTAAAAGGAAGGAGTCAGAACCTTCCTCAATTACGGTGACTTATCCACCAAGTCTCCAAAACCTACTATAATTCTAAGGCTCCCACAGCCTCTATAAAGGGCCAGACCCCTCATCCTAGAACTACGTTCTTGGCTTGATTCTCAACTCTGAGATACGTAGGCATCTTGTGAGGACCCGAATTAGGTCACGATAACGCAAGCGCAGCCATTAAAGCAAGAAGCTCACGAACCCTAGCCGCCATTCGATAACCCTACTTTTTATTCCACAACATTTGGCGCCGTCTGTGGGACCAGGATATCAACCATGGTTAACACACGAAGAACATCGACCGAGAACGTTCCTATTACATCTGATCCACCGATCGTCTCCTCTACACCGCCCGTTGTTACGGAGCAAGGGCTTGTACCCCCATCAACTGAGACTATCACACAACCTCAAGTTTCTCAGACCACAGGGACGAATCCCCATGCTGAGAGAACCTTACCGGTGATTGATCACCCGAGACAAGAGACTAATCAACTTCAGATGGTGGTTGCTCCATTGACTAGCCGTCCCCCGCTCTCAGGAGTTCAGATCTCCACCACTACACTCCCCGTGAGGACTAATCCGTTATACGGGTTGCCAAACTATCCCCCAAATCGAAGGGATCCTGGACCAAGCGGACACGCTTTACAGATACCTGAGTCGTATCAACCACCCTATATTAGGGGTCTAGCCCCCCTGAGCAAGGATATTACGATTACTCTGGACCTTACTCCGATGATTCATCATCCGAGGATGATGATCGAAATATAGCCCCGAGGAGGCGACGTACAAGCAAAGAACCCATGAGGAGGACTCAAAGGATCTACGATAGACCCGTTCAGACAGCTGCTGAGAGAATCAAGGCTTTTGAAGCTGAGATCCAAAAGCTGAAGGATGATATAACCAGAGAACAAGTAAGGCAAAATCAGAATAGGCCTCCTCCAATCTCAAGGGAGATCCCCTTCATTGATTTGGAAGGGTCCTCAAGGAGACCGAGAAGGGCTGATGCCCCAACTGGAGGAATTACGAGGGTAGAAACCCCCAGGAGTGATCCCAAAGACCTGATGCCGCTTGGGGACCCTGACGATCCCACACCTCCATTCACTGACGAAGTGATGAACGCTCATGTTTCCCGAAAATTCAAGATGCCCACGATAAAAGCATATGATGGGACGGGCGATCCTTCGAATCATGTCAGGACATTCTCGAACGCTCTGCTGCTACAACCCGCAAGCGACGCTCTTAAGTGTAGGGCGTTTCCTCAAACCTTGGCAGGCATGGCTCAAAGATGGTACAGCCGATTGCCCGCAAACTCGATTGGTTCGTTTAAGGAGTTGAGTACTGCCTTTATCAATCAATTTGTTAGTGGGAAGGTCCACGAAAAAAGCTCTGCATCTCTCATGCAAGTAAAACAAGGAAAGAATGAGAACCTGAGGGATTACCTCAAGCGTTTCACCAAGAAGACGTTGAATGTCCCGGATCTGGAGAACAAAGTAGCTATGATAGCCTTGGAGAATGGAACAACGAACACCTTCTTTCAGATGTCATTGGCAAAGCATCCCCCTGAAAACATGACTGAGCTCCAAAGAAGAGCAAGCAAGTATATAAAAGCTGAAGAAAGTATGAGGAAAATAGAGGTCTCCACCCACGGTGGGGGAAACAGGAACTCCATGAAGCGAAAGCAAGATCAAGAGTACGATGACCAGGAGTATGACGCTAGGGACAAGTATCCCCGAACTAGCAAGGACTCCGACTCTGCCTCTAAGAACCAAGGACCAAGGTTCCCTGAGTATGCAAGGTTGAATACCCCCAGGAGTCAAATCCTGATGGATATTGAAAAAGACAAGGATTTTCGATGGCCGAAGCCACTCAGGCGTGATCCCGCAAGAAGAAACAAGGATCAATACTGCAGGTTCCATAAGGACGTGGGACATGACACTGATGATTGCAGACAACTCAAGGACGAGATTGAATTTTTGATTCGAAGAGGGAAACTGAGCCACTTCACTAAGGATGAAGACTGTGGTAATCAGAGAAGAGACTATAATAGAAGGGGTGACGACCAAGATCGCAACCCACAACCCCGAGGGCCAGTAATCAACATGATCTCAGGAGGCCCGACTGCGGCCGGGACAACTAGGAGTTCTCGGAAGGCTTATGCCAGAGAAGTGATGCACATCGTAGGAGAGGCCCCGAAACGTGCAAAAACTGAAGTAGTGATCGGTTTTGAAGACTCAGACTTGGAGGGGGTAAAGTTCCCCCATGACGACCCGTTGGTCATAACTCATGTAATTGGAAATTCGGAGGTGAAGCGAGTCTTGATAGACAATGGTGCTTCTGTCAATATTCTGTTTCATGATGCATTTGTAAGGATGGGATACAATGATTCTCAGTTGACCCCATCTAACATGCCTATATATGGATTTAATGGAGTAGAATCCAAAGTTGAAGGGACTATTCAGTTGCCAGTAACTATTGGACAGGAGCCCAAGGAGGCCACTCAGATATTGAACTTCTTGGTAATCAAGGCGGTTTCAACATACAACGCTATCCTCGGAAGGACTGGACTTCATGAATTCAAGGCTGTTGCCTCAACTTATCACATGAAGATCAAGTTTCCAACCAGGAATGGTGTAGGAGAACAAAAAGGTAACCAGAAAATGGCTAGGAGCTGTTATATAGCTGCGTTAAAGCCTGATGGAGTCGGGGGGCAGGTCCTTCCGATTGAAGACATGGATGTCCACAGTGATAAAGAACACCAAGAAAGGTCGGCAAAGGACATCACACAAAAGCCTCGGACAGCCATTAAGGCTAAGGCATCAACTGACTTTGTGGTTGAATGTATCATTGGCAACCAAGAAGTCGGGGGGCAGGATATAATACCCCAAGCAGGAAGTGAACTTCAGAATAAGAATGAGGAGACCAGAAGGAGTAATGGGTGCTCTATTTTGATGGAGCATCAAAAACAAAATCGAGCAATACAGGTCTAGTCTTGCAAATCCCCGATGGGTTCAAACTATCCTAGTGGGACTTAGCTTCATATTTATCTAGTAGAAGTAGAAATAAGGTTCGATGAAACCATTGCAGAGCATATTGCTCCGAGTAGGACAGTAGTACTCTATGTAAGGGTTGAACCCATTTCAAGTTATTAATGTAAGTTTGTTTTTCGTTCTCTATTCTGTGATTTTATTTATGTGCCAAGCACCTGATGTGTGTAAGTCAAAGATGACCAAGTACCGAAAATAAAAGAATAAACGAATGGAAACAAACAAACGCATAAATAAAACCCTGAAGGGTCGAGAGCTAGGTTATAATACAACCAAATAAGAGTTTAAGTCCTTGAAGGACCCTGGATAAAAGACAAGCTGATTAAAAAGCCCCATCTGGCAATCAAAGCCATGCAAGGCTGTGGAGGCTAAGGACTAACTACTCTTCAATATTTTTTAAGTACCTAGAGTGAGGGTACAAGGATGAAGCAAATAAAGAACCTTGAATTATAGTCCTAAGGTCAAGGGATATAAGAATATCCTTGAACAAGGATTAAGAAGTTCAAGCAAGTTTTCATCTCAGAAGTTTAAAAGGCAAGAAGCCCAAGGGATAGCATTTTTCGAAATCTAAATCGAGGATCAACCTTAAATCCTTGACCTAGAATCAAGAAAAATGAGAAGCAAATATAGGTTTGAAAACCTTAAATCAAAGGTTTGAGACAAGACATGAAGTCAAGTAAGGGATCCTAGAGAACTTTAGTTTGACATCAATCCAAAAGAAAGGTCGTGAATACTTGGTAGTCGACATATGAACACCAACGCTGAACATGTGAATATCAACATCAAATCCTAGGTGGAGAAAACAAGAGATATTAGCCATGAAGGCCAAGGTTAGCTATAAGGGCCAAACTTGAGGGGGTCATGAACCTCCAATCAAGATCCAAAGTTTGAAAACCAATCTAAAGTTCTGGATTCTCGATTAAGAATGCCAACATTGAACATATGAAAACCAGCGTTGAACACTTGAATATCAACCCTGAAATGGAGATTGAAAACTTCCTAGGGAAGGTTCAAGACCTCATCAGGCCGACCAGAAGCCAAGAAGGCCTTCAGCCGACCTTAAAGAACCGACCAGAGGCTCTAGAGGGGATTCATCCAACCAGAAACCTTCTGGTCTTGGACCGGCAGCTCTGATAGATGTTTTGGTGGTTTAAAACACCCAAAAATTGGCTTGAAACCATGTGACGGTAGTCCGATATGCTCTCTTTCATTAAAATCCAAACTTCAATGTTAGAGTTTAAAGAACTTACTTGAGGTTGAAAATCCTTAATTTCGAACATCGACATTCGAGTGTCGACGTTCAACACTCGAATAGCCCTAAGGCCGAGCACATGCCAGCCGAGAGGCCGCTAGAGAAGCCCCAGGAACCAAGACAAACATTGAAGCCATGATGGCCAATCGAGCCAAGAAAGGTTGTTTTAAAAACTCCAGGTTGATGTCAACCCAATATGAGGAGTCTACAGGAGCCACTTACCATAGGCTAATAAACAAGCAAGATTTTTGCACCCTTCACCGGGAATACCAAGGAGGTCTACGAGGATGACATATTAGTCAAGAGCCTATTCAAGGCATGCCATATTAAGAACCTCAGAGAGGCATTTGAAGTGTTGAGGCACCACAAGATGATGTTGAATCCAGCCAAGTGTGCCTTTGGCATGAGATCTGGAAAATTTATGGGTCTGATGGTTTCAAAGCAAGGCACAGAAGCCAACCCTAATAAGATCAAGGAAATCCTGGATATGGAATCACCACGTTCCATAAAGGACGTAGAGAAATTGACTGGAAGAATTACAGCCTTAGGTAGATTCATCTCCAAGTTTGGAAATAAGTGATTGCCTTTCGTTCAGGCTTTGAAGAAGGTGAAAAATTTTGAATGGACTTCAGAAAGCCAAGAGGCCTTTGAACAGTTGAAAAAGTACATGGCTAAAGACCTGTTATTGGCCAAACCTAGTCCCGGAGAGACCCTATATTTATATCTAGCGATATCCGAACAAGCATTGAGTGTCATTCTCATTCGAGAGGAAAACAAGGTTCAAAAGCCTATCTACTATGTGAGCAAGATATTACACGGAGCTTAGTTGAATTACTCTCCCATTGAAAATTTTGCTTTGGCACTGGTAACAGCCCCAAGGAAGCTACACCGTACTTCCAGGCACACAAAATTGAAGTCCTGATGGACCAGTAGTTAAGAAGCATATTGCATAGCCCAAAGGCCAATGGAAGGATAATTAAGTGGGCGATCGAACTTGGGGAGTTTGATATTACGTACAAGCCTCGAATGGACATCAAGGCACAGGCACTCGCTGACTTCGTGGTTGAATGTACCACTAACAACCAAGAAGTCAGGGGGGCAGGAAGGCACAACACCCCAGCAAGGGCAAGATGAGACACCCCAAGAGGGAGAGAAGGATGAAGTTTAGAAGGAATATTGGGTGCCCTATTTTGATGGTCAACAAAAATGAAAATAAGTGGAACTCACAATTGAATATGCCTTGAGGTTGAAGTTTTCAATGACCAATAACGAAGCTGGGCATAAAGACTTGATAGCCGAACTAGGCTCGACTATTGCCATGAGGGCCAAAAATCTTAAAGTCTGTGGAGACTCAAGGCCGGTGATAGCCCAAGTAAATGGAGATAAGTGAATAAAGATTTTGAAGCCAAGGATAAAATGATGGTGAAATACATGAGGATGGTAAAATCACAATTGGTATGGTTCAAGGAATGTCACCTTGAATTCATCTCTAGAGAAGAGAATGTGATGGATGATGCCCTGTCTAAATTTTCCTCGTCTAAAATCGAGAGTTGCACTAGAAGTGTTTACTATCAGGTCTTGGAGACCCCCACTATAGAGCACAAGTTGTTGACGCCCATCGATATTGGAAGTTGTAGTGATTGGCTCCCTGATAATGCCTTGGAGGCACGAAAACTATCAGTAAGAGCATTGAAATATGCGTTGATCGAAGATCTTCTTTATACAAGGTCCTTTTTAATTCCATACTAATGTCATGAATTTCAAAATCTTAACACAAAATCTAAGCCTTGATGGCCAATAAGGCTGTTGCCTCAAATCAAGTTGGGTGTTTGAGTTCAAGGCCTGAAAATCATGAACCATTGGCTAAATTCAAACTGAGGCAAGGTTCTATAAACAAGGTAGGAGGTTTAAGGTCCTCGAGTTCAAGAAAAAGTTAAGACCCGGAAGGTCCTGAAAACTAAGAAAAAGGTTGTTTGTGATCAAAATACTCTAAGAAATATGATGGGAGTTTTGAAACTCTGCACAAAATATAAGCCCAGATGGCCAACGAGGTTGTATGCCCTGAATTAAGCTAGTTGATTGAATTTAAGACCTGAAAGTCAAGAAACATTGAATAAAATCAAGCAAAGGCACAGTCTTACAAACAAGGTAGGAGTTTTAAGGTCCTTGAGTCAAAATCAGGGATCAAAAACCAGCCAAAGTATCCTAGACTTGAAGTCATGTGTTGAAAAATGAGGGAATTCCTTGAATAGAAAAACTAAGAGGCAAGACCTCCTTGATTAGAAACAAGGGGGGCAAGAATAAAAGAACGTCATCACAAATCCTCATCCTCGAATGAAAGGTTGTTGATAACCAACAACCATGAATGGATTCAAGGTTTCGAGTCAAGAATTAAGCCCTGATGGTCACTCAAACATATGTACGGATACTAGAAATACCCATGAAAAACTATTTTGGCTCCAAAAGTGCCCTAAATGACGTTTTTTGGGATCGAAAAGTAGGGCAAATAGGATGAATCGTATTTGCAAGACCTAGAGCTCTGAAATACCTTCGATTTGATATATCGTGGGTCTCATTTGGAGTAACGAGTCAAAAGTTACGGACGTTTTAGCACGTACCATTCTTTTTCGACAAAATACAAGTTGTTCGAGAAGCAAAGACCTCTTTGATAAGGGGGGCAAGGCCAGAGAAACTTTGTCACAAATTCTACATCCTACTATGAGGAGGGAAGGATATGGAAAGACCTACTCTAGAATATAGAGTATGGGTTTTGAATCCCAGCACAAAATATAAGCCTAGATGGCCAACGAGGTTGATTGTCCCGAATCAAGCTGATTGCTTGAGTTCAAGGCCTGAGATTCAGAAACCATTGAGTAAAATCAATCTAGGACATGATCCTACAAACAAGGAAGGAGGTTTGAAGTCCTTAAGTTTAAAACCAAGGATGAAAAACTAACCACGATATCCTAGACTCGAAGTCAGGTGTTGAAAACAAGGAAAGTCCCTACACCACCAAGTAAAGAAGTGAATACCCCCAAGACAAGGGGGGCAAGGTTAAGGTTGTTTAAAACACCCTATTATAGGTACATAAGAATGCCTGGAAGCCAAGGGCAATAGTTTAACCAAAGGTTATTTGATATCAAGAGTTAAAGAAAGGTTTAGACCCGAAAGGTCCTGAAAACCAAGAAGTAGGTTGTTTGAGACCAAGGATCATCAAACTAATCAAGGTATCACAAAATCCTTTCTAGGAACAAGGAAGGGAGTTCAGGACAAGTTTTGATTTTGGTCAAAGTCAAAGTCAAAAGTCAAAGTCAAAGGTCAAAGTCAAATAGTCAAAAAATGGCCAAAATTCAAAAAAAAAAAAAAATATTTTTTTGGGGCCCAGCCGACCAGGCACCCATGGCCGAATGGCCGACCAGGGTGAGCCGACCAGGCCACCTTGGGAGGGTGTTTGGAGGGGTTTCCGGAGACCTGTTTTTTAGGGTGTTTTTATGACCTTCCAGAACGCTAAAAAACGCTCCGTTTGAGCTCAAATTTGAGATTCAAGAACCTTGTGAGGTCCTCTACAAGCCTATGCAGGTGGACAAGTGTTTCCTTGAAATTGGGAAGGTGTTATGATCACGTACGAGACCTGGTCTGAAAACCAGCTGAAAATGGGGTATTTCGCCTCCAGAACGTTCAAAAATGCATATTTTCATGTGATTCTTCTTCATACCAGGAGATTATAAGAATCCCCATCATATAAGCTCAACTTCAAAGTTTGAGTTTGGAGATGTCAGGGGTGTTTAGAAAACGCAAGGGTATTGAAAGACCCTGAAACACCTTCTAGGGGATCGTATTTCTCCCCTAGACAACTCAAAAATGAGAATTTTCACGTGATTCTTTTTGCAACCAGGAGGTTATAAGAAGCTCTACTTGACTAACTTGACTCCAAAATTTGGGGTTAGGACTTCGCTAATCGCAATTAGGGGGTGATTAGCCTCGATTATCAACGTTTAAGGACTTCCACTCAAGAATTAACCTATCCAAAGGTTAAAGGTGGATATCCTAATAGTAATTACATCAAGTGTGAACTATTGGCCTCGATCAAGGCCTTTATATAGCCCCGTTTAGGGTTGTTTAGCCCCGATTAGGGCCAAAATAGCGTCTTTTGCTAAAAAATTAGCCCTTATCAAGGCTTATGAGCAACGACCACCCAATATTAACCCCAACTTAGATAAGTTGAGGGGAATGAATCATTAATGAATTGATGGTAAAGGATCCTATGCACGAATTGCACTCGGATTAGTGTCTATGAGCTCAGAACGGCACTAATCCTATTCCCAAAAGGCTCAGAAATCTTGAGAGAAAGATTCGAGAGGCCAAGGAACGTTTAACTTTCTTAAGTATTAACTTGGGAAAGGATTTTAGTCATTGTAAATGTGTAGGTCGCTCCACACTTTACTGTAAGACGATACCCTTGCAGGGCCGATGTGACCTTAAACTTCTACGAAATCAAGCTTTCCTAGAAGTTGGGGGGCAAATGATATGGGTAAAAAATAACCCTTAAAGGCATAATTAATGTGACATTTATTGGCCCGTAAATATGGCCCAAAACCCTAGTTGGGCACTAAATTCGTAATTAATGGTCAGGCCCAAAAGAACGGCCCAAACCGGGGACGCCCGGTAAAAGCCTATCTCTAACATGGGTCTGATCCACAAACCAGGAACGTTCTAGAAACCAAGAACGTCCTAGAATATCCCAGGATATTGTGTAGCCTCACCTAATTCGACATGGAAACTAATTCCTAAAAGGAAGGAGTCAGAACCTTCCTCAATTACGGTGACTTATCCACCAAGTCTCCAAAACCTACTATAATTCTAAGGCTCCCACAGCCTCTATAAAGGGCCAGACCCCTCATCCTAGAACTACGTTCTTGGCTTGATTCTCAACTCTGAGATACGTAGGCATCTTGTGAGGACCCGAATTAGGTCACGATAACGCAAGCGCAGCCATTAAAGCAAGAAGCTCACGAACCCTAGCCGCCATTCGATAACCCTACTTTTTATTCCACAACAATCACTGAATTTAAGATAGTTTTATGAGTTTCGCGTGGGCTGTAAAGTTATCCAAATCTGATTTTTATATCTCAAATAAAAGCCCAAATAGTAAATATGATTTTTTAATATTGATAAAAAATTAAAAAAAACAATTCTAATACAACCTTTTTGTAATAACCTTAATTTCTGTACTTGAGAAAATTTTTCCTTTATGGATAAAGAGTGATTTTGATGGATGAATAGTAATTTTACCGATTAAGAAATTTTTCACGTCACCCTACTTACGTGATAGGAAATGGATATTGTAAAGTTATATTAGTGATCTACGATGTAAATAAGTGTATGTAAACGCGATCAGAATTCAGGAAATCCAAATTTTATTTTTATGGATTATTTGACCGGCCAGTAAAGAGCATATCAATACGGTCAAGGCAAGTGTTTTATTTAAATTGAGGATTCCATGATATTATATTTTATTAAAGATGATTTAATGATCAAGAACAAAAATATTTGTGTTAGTGCAACGAACGTTTTAGAAATCGCTAGAACTTTATAACGAGATTAAGCGATAAATCGAACGCATAATGGAGTATGGATTAAACGCATAACGAGATCAAATATCATGCAAGATCATCAAATACTTTATATCAAGAGGTTCAGTGTGAAATCAAGCAAGAACAAGTGGATTAATGATATGTTCATGTAAGAACAAGCCAACAATGCAACTTTCTATCAATTCCTTTTAAACCACAGAATTGCCAAGTTGATTAAAGGAGTGACATAGCCTTGTAACATCTGATCCAAGCTAGATAATATCACAAAAATCATTTGTTAAGTTGTAACACTCCCAGATCCGGGCTCAGGGATCTGGTCGTTACGACCTCAATATCCACCCTCAAAACAAATATAAATGAAATTACAACCTTGTGACCCAAAATAACAAAAACTCACCCGTTATAGTCCCAGAGATGAAATCAGAGTAACCTTCAATATTATTAATCATAAGTTTGAGTTCTTACAACCCAAAGAATTTTCATTACTATAACATGCTCTTTGCCATCCATTTACAAATGCCAAATAAATACATACATTAGCTACTCGAAAGCTAACATCTAGCCTGCCAATAGTTTCTTACTCAGCAGTGGCAGCTATGATCTCAGCGGTTAATCCTCAGACTGCTATCACTTGCTTGCACCAATTGCGCCTTATGCGACCATCAGATCTAGCTGTTATTGTGATATAATGGATAAAGCAAGGGTGAGCAATAGCCCACCAACAATAATATAACTGAACAACAATATATATAACAGTTTAGAAGTATTTTGAAACCATATGCCATGCATTTAACGAACATAATGCCAGTATAATATGAAAGATGAAGTTACAAGGTAACTCAAAAATATACTTCTGTGGAAATATTTGCTATGCCAAAGATAAGCAATATAGTATTATTTATCATAAAAGAGGAACTTGTAGAAAATGTTGCAATTCCAGATTCCATCACTTTTTCACCTGCCAACACCGATGGTGCTGCAGAAAATTTCCAACATTTGAAAGGTGAACTAATTCCGGAGCATTGACGCGCCAGGAGCCATAACATTTTACGATGATCAGTCGCAAGTTATGCTCCCCATCATTTGTTCTCTACATGTAGAAGGAAGCACCGACGAATTTACTTGTCAACCGCCCTCTGGAACCCCCCGGCCAATGGTTGGGCCATTGCAGGACCGACGCCACTCGGCCACTTACGCGGCTCCTAGTTCATATAACATCCATAACTCCGAAACATAAAGTTCGTACCCCTTTCCCCAAGTGTAATACTTGTTGATAAGACTCCACAAAGTAGTCGTATCTAGTTGGAAAGGAAAACTCACCAATATTTCCCAAGCTACTGCTTGTTAATGGATACCAACTTGTTCCAACACTCTTACCCCTCGAATGATGAGAAGGTACACAAGATTTGATAAATAAACAGCAACCAAGTTGCGAGTTACAAGAATAGTTTCAAAAGATTTATGACCGGGAAGTCCACAAGATAAATAACATTTCTCAAGTAAGGTTCCCTTATTATTTGGAAGATAGATTCGAAGGAAGAATGAAATTTTGAGAACCTTTCTTGATATAATGTAATAATACTACGGCTTCGAAGAGATTTCAGAGTATCGAAAGTCGAAGACAACATTTGAAGAGGAATAAATAATATTGAAGTTGTTTCAAGGCGTTGAATTAATATTCAAAGAATATTTATCGAATCAGAAATATTTAAAGAATATTTAAAAGTATGAAAGAATATTTTAATCGAAGTATTTCTCAGGATAACTCTTCGAATGAATAAAGAGAAAGTATTTATTGAATAAATGAATACTTAAATGAATATTCAAAATAATATTCATTTAATATTAAGATTTGAAAGGAATATTTGAAATAATATTTGATAAATAAATAGAACTTCAGACGAATATTTAAAATAATATTCATTAAGTAAATAGGAATTTAAATGAATATTCAAAAGTAATATTCATTTAATTAATAATATTCTAAATGAATATCCAAATAATATTCATTTAGTAGTCCAAGCTTTAAGAAAATATTCGAAATAATATTCGATAAATGAATTGACTTTAAATGAATATTGAAAAATAATATTCATTGAATAGATAACGTTTAAATAAATAATTGAAGTAATGATCACTAATTAAATATTCTCGAACGAATATTCAAAATATTATTCGTCACGTAAATAATGGAAAATATTTACTTAAATATTTTCCCTTAAAAGTAGTTACGATATATCAAGAAGTACTGACTCCCGGTCTATATTCAACGAATACGATATATATGCCCTTCTCTAAGGGACGAGCAATAACCGGCTTATAATTGATATATCCCATCTAGTCTATAAGACAACCATAATCATGGAACAAGTATAACAATATAACTTGGAAGTAGGCATGCATGACATGGCATATGTATAACAGAAAGCATATATATATATATATATATATATATATATATATATATATATATATATATATATATATATATATATATATATATATATATTCACAACGACAGCCTTAAAAGGATTTGAAACTTGTCTGGTACTCCCGCTTATGCTAGTGGCATGACTCGGGGTGGTCCGGAGATCTATAAATAACAAAAATTATCCTGGGTTAATCATCTATCACTTTGTAATGCTAAGTAAATACTTTACTTCAGCTAAAGCACGTTTTCAAGTTATCTCGTTATGCACTCGCTAGTGTAACTCTTATTAATACCAAAATGATCCGATACTTGTCCATTATTAAGGCATGTCCTTATACTTACACTTGGTAGGTATTTAAGTCATGTAAGTTCTAAGGTCGAAAGATTATACCTCGAGATTTATCGATCATTTTCTAAGTGGTTTCCAAAGTTATAACCAATCGTACTTTTTAAGGGGTTCGTTCGTACTTAACCTCGATTCGAACATTTTTATAAAATCGGAAAATGATTCTTTTGACATGAGGTCTTCTCTCACACCTTCCTTATCGTCTCTAATATTTAATTACCAAGATTCATAAACGGATTACTCATGTTAAGAAGATTCAATTTCAGTTACGAACTCGCACTTACGGTTTCGAACCAGTTTTAGTAATTTAATCATATCTCCTAAACCGTAAGTCCAAATGCTTCGATTTTTGTGCCAAAACGATCTATGACTCGAGATATACAAGGGTAGGTAATGTATCCGTTAAGGTCAGAAAATTAACCTAACTGTTATGCACGAATTACTAAGGCTTAACGAAAATAGGGCATTACGACGGCTATAAATCGGGCGTTTCCAAATTTCGTTTCAACAACCAAGCCACACCGGCACCCATACATCTTATACACATGTTATACATCTCACTAAGTCTAGGAATATTACACTTCACCATCATAATCATCATATGATTAAACCAACTACAAAGTCATGTTAACATGTTTTTTAGTAACACTAATATCATAACTAATCTTACAACACCAAGAGCATGCTTAAAACTCAAAACAAGATCTAGGTTTTGAGAGATTTATACCTTCCTTGGTGTGTATATGAGTCTAAAAAGCCTTGATCTAGTCCTTAGAACTCCTTAAAACCTTAAACTAGCAAGAATCGTCAAGAACATAATTAGTGATTTTCGGATTTGCTATAACTCAGTGGAAAGATCTTGAAAAACGAGGGCTTTACCGAGGTTTTCTGGTCAAGACTTCTAAAGGAGAGTTGTAGAGCATCTAACCAGATTTCCAACAAGCTAAAGAACACCAAATTTCATTGAGTAATGAAGGAGATATGGCCGTTTGAAAATCAGTGCAGAAGATGTTATGAATTCTGGGCAGTTTGCTTCTTCAACTTGGGGAGGTGATTTGCCTAGGCTATACTCATTAGATTGTCATGAAATTTTGAGCGAATGTTCTCCATACTATGAGGGATCTGTGGTTAAAATTTAGTGATTTTATCATGTATAGAAATGGAGATATAAATTTTCTTCTTGAGAGTGTTCTGCTGGGCAGTTTGAGAGAAGTGGAGAGAAATGGACTTGCTTGGCTTCTCTTGCACTCATCCTTGCATTATTGTGTTTGTATGGATAATATCTAGATATTATTAGAGTTGTATGGCTGTGTGGCTCACCTTGGGGCTTGTGCAAAGAGTCTTGGGGAAGCTTTGCTAATTGTTTTGTTCTTTGAAATGATTTAAGTGTTTTAATCACTTAAATTCCTAATTGTTCTTGATTTACTCTTTGATTAAATCACCCCATCCACTTGATATAATTCTCTTGATGATCATGTAGGATAATTAATCTTGTAATTAACTCAATCCAAATTTCATAATTCATTCGCTTTATCTTTTAATCTCGTTATAAAGTTTCAGTGGTTTCTAGAACGCTCGTTTCACTATCTCTGTGGTTTTCGTTCCAAATCCCCAAATCAAATATATTAAAATTCTAAAATATTAAATCCTCAAATTTAATATCTCATTTCTTGAATATAATAATATATGATTCAGTGTCTGGCCAAATATTACACCAAAATAGAAATTGGAATTTCTGAATTCCGATCGTCTTTACATACACTTATTTACTCCGGGAATCACTAATATGACTTTGAAATATCCATACCATGTCTCGTACATAGGGTGGCGTGAAAAATTCCTTGGTTCCCAAAATCACTATTCATCCATGAAAAATACTATTCACGTATGGAAACACTATTCACTGATGCACTTAACCCAAATAAGAAAAGTTTTAATTTTACCAAAAATTTGGGTTCTTACAGTCTCCCCTCCTTAAAAGGATTCCGTCCCGGATTCAGGTAGAATAAAAGGGTTACTTGTCTGTTATTTCACTTTCCAGTTCCCCGGTCAATCTTTAATCATTCCAATCCTTTTACAGCACATCTCATTAGTGCTACAATACTCTCTTTATCCTTGTTCACTAACTTTGCTACTTTTCGTACAACATACTATCCGGGTTATGCTTTTACTTAGTCGTATACTTGTACCCTTATTGGTATCTACAGTGACTTTGGTATCACTATCGCGCTGTGAATTCGGAGATAACCTCATTCGTACTATGTTCCTAATCGCTTTAACCTTCGCAATCTCGATCAATATATATATAGGAATAGCATAATTTATTGAGTGATCACTATGATCCATGAACATTTGTCATATTGCATAGTTAGTACAGAAGGGGGCCAGCCTTTAGTACTTGACAAGAAATTAAACAATTAGTGGTATTCTACTTAGACCTCTATCATACAGACAGATAGTCACGTAGCAGTACCTCCCCTCCTTAAAGGGTTGTTCTTCTCAATTCAAAAAGAAGATGAATAAGAGAGAGGAAAAGAAAAGAATTCCAAAGAATTTTAGAAAATTTTCATGATTATAAGATATCATACTTAGAATTTCCCTCCGAACTATAGAGGTTTATCAAGGAAGAAAGATAATCGCAATCGTATTAAACACTAAGTTATCCTAATTTCACGTGTCGACACATCCTCGCTGCTCTGTCCATCATTCTATGAACTAGGTTCTTGTCCAATCTCAGCAACACTTGCTCCTGAAACACCTTTCAACCTTTCCGGTTAAATCTTAGATTTCTCCTTTGACACCGTATTTACTGACATTCCATATTTCGTTACTAGCTCTTTCATATTTATAATAATAACACTATCAGGTTGTCATCTCGAGGGTTCGTTCGAAAACCCATTCATCAATCCATTCATAACATTCCTTGATTCACATTTCAGAATTATTTTCCCAATCTTTTCTTTATCAATCACATCCTTGGGGTCAAACTTTCCTCTGTTCAACCATTGATACGTGGATTTTATATCCACTTGGAATGCTTCGTATCGGCTTAAATTGATTACTTGGCCTCAAGTATGTGGTGTGTTTAATGTGTTTTCATTGAGTTTTGCAGAACTAAGAGTTGGAGGTTAAATTGATTAAAATTCGGATTTTCCGGGTAGGTTGCGAAGTCTACACTGTTTTGGCCATATCTGGAGGGAGTTCTAGAAGTCCGAATTCAGCGATCTTACAGCTAACGCGAAGACAACGAAATTTTCTACAACCTTGGGCAGTATTCTGGGCGCAGGCTGCGCGTATGGGGCGCAGGCAACACGAGGAACAGAAGGCGGCGCGCGCGGTCGCTGACAGAATTGCTGATGCACGCGAAGCTAACGAGATTCTCTTTCATTCTAAAGTGGTTCAGAGGTCCAATTACAACTGGAACAGCCCAGAAATACAGAAGAAATGTCAGTTACGAATTTTCCTTCAAAACCGAATCAGTTTAGGAAATGTATTATGTGCCGAACTGCAGAAATTCAACTTTGACAAGGAAATTGCTATAATTCCTACTTTTAATAAGAATGGTAATTGCTCTGGGTGGCTAGAACATTCCAGAATCAGATCTACACATGGAATTTGCAATTCTATTCTCATTTAAGAACGAAAATTGCCATACTCCTATTCCAACTCTAAAACGGCAATTGCTTGATGGAGAGGCAAATTGGGACTATAAATACACATCTTGGGGGACAGAAAAAAAACATACCATTACATATCAATTACTTAGGTTTATTTGTATCTTTTCATACTTTGTTTTTATCTAGGTTTCATCAGATCCCATGATGACGAGAGGTTCGATTATGAACTAATCGTTGTCATGGGATTCTAACGAATTTATTTATGGAGCTTAGTATCTTGATGCTTTAAAGATCTGTGTGTGATGTATATTTGATATCCTCATATGGTTATGCTTAATTGATAGATGCATCGCGAACATCTAATTTGTTAATCTCTTGTGAAGCGAGAGTAGATCTTGAGATTTAGAACTTGGCATGCTAGCATAGGATAGGTTGATGTTTAACATCATGATTTGTGGCGTAAATAGAGATATTATGCTGCCCTATGTGATCAATATGGATAACTTGTTCTTCCACCGTTATGTTTTCAAATTCTATAGAGATATAGGGTCTAAGCATAATTGGTGTCTATTCATCTTCTATCTCTTTTGTGGATGTATGTTTAGTTTGGTATTCGTATACTGAGAAGTAGCGTATACTTGTTTCGTGTTGTCCGATCAGATATCATAACCATTGCATATAGTGATTAAAGGCGTCAGATCTAAGCGAAGTATTTAATGAAGTTAGGATTCCATGGTTCATCTTGCGTAAGTAATTCGATTTTAATTATCATTAGTTAAGTAATTGTTAGTTTAATAGTTTGCATCTTAGTTTAATTTAGATAATCAAACCCCAATATTGTTAATTGTCTTAGCAGTGAGTAATAACCATACATTGTTGCATAGGTACATTGACTGAATTAAAACCTAAACCAGATCCCTGTGTTAACAAGTTTTTGGCACCACTGCCGGGGATCGTTGGTGTTTTATTTTTAGTTTATGTGCTTGTCATCAGTGGTCGTTAGAGTTCACTGACTCGAATTGTTTTTCTAACCTATCTTGTGTAGTTCGTTGGTGTTTCAGGTACGTGTGCAGCTATAGCTATAGCAGCTCAGTTGAAGGCATTGAATTTGAAGATGGATTTTCTAACTTACTATGGAATTCAGCAGGTGGCTAGTGTTTGTGAGCTATGTGCGGGCACACATGAGACGAATCAGTGTGGCATCTATAGTGCATCAGTGAGCTGGAGCAACAATCAAGGTGGCATGCTGCAACCACAACAGCCTTATCAGCAGTTTCAAGGTCAACAATATGGAGCACAACCTTACAATCACCAGAATTTTCAGTAGCAGCAAAGGTAGAATTTTCAGCAACAGTATGCCCCGTGGCAATTTCAACCTTCGGGTTTTCAGCAACAACAGTCATATGCTGGTTCTGGGCATTCCACTTATGACAAATCTGATTTAGAAGAATTAAGGTTGATGTTTAAAAGCAACGCTGTATCGTTTAAGACCTTAGAAAATCAGATTGGGCAGATTACTAATGCCTTGTTGAGTAGGCCACAAGGGACTCTTCCTAGCGACACGGAGGCTAATCTAGGCAAGAGGGAAGTCGAAGAACAGGTGAAAGCAGTTACCTTGAGATCTGGAAAGGCTACAAACGATCAGAAATCAGCAGCTACGGAAAATGAAGAAGTTCATATTCAGCAGGTTGAGAAATCTGCAGGGTCAGAAATTGAGAAATCTGATTTGGTAGCTGAGTAGTTGGACGGTGAAGTGGAAAAGAATACGAATCCTGTTGAAAAAGTTTTTTCGGAGAATTCTATAAATAGCAATTAGATCTACCCGCCTCCTCCATATCCAAAGAAATTCTTGGAATTTCCGGCAAAGAAGGAAGAGTGTTTTGGCAAGTCAAATCCAGTAGACGTTGCTTTACAAGGAAAGTCTGATACGAAAGATGAGGAACTAGGCGTGGTTGATCTTTAGGATTCTTAGGTGCTGATTGATGAGGGTGTTTCATGGTCAAATCTTGAGGATAGTGCAATTGAGTCTTTTCTTGAGGAAGATGTTTTGATTGAGGGTAATGAGGTTCTTCATGAGTTGTATAAAAATTTTACTTTTGATGAGATGTTAGATGAATTGAATGCTATTTGTTCTAAGCATGAAATCCAACTTGAGGAGAGTTGTTTTGATCCTAAGTCAGTTGTGAAGACTTCTGTTGGTGAACTACCCACTTCCGTTCCTAATCCGTCTATTTCCACTCTTGCTCAGTCTTTGGTGGTTAATAATGAAAATCATCATGTTGAAGAAACTTCCAGACTCAAGTTTAAGCCATCAGATCAGCTAAGGTATGTATATTTGGGTCAATCATCTACTTTGCCTATTATTATTGTTGCTAACTTGTCAGGTAGTGAAGAGAACAATGTTACGAACACCTTTGAAGAGCAAAGAAGGCGGAAACTTGTCATCGAGGATGTAACCCCAGAAAAGATAATTAAATGGCCATATAGAGATACGGTGTAGAATTTTTCAAGAGAAAAAGCCATTGCCAGGTCTAGCTAAAGACTTTAAACAAAGGCGCTTCGTGGGAGGCAACCCACGTGTTTCGGTATTTTTAGGTATGTTTCCTGCTATCCCTTGTATTTACTTCCATTCAATGCGGACATTGAATATTTCAAGTTTGGGGGTGTTTCGAGGGATGAGTAGTAGATATGTAGTTGTTTATAGTAGTTATGTGTCATGTAGGATATCATGCTTTGCATTTTAGTTGGAATTCATGCATGTTTTGTTCGTGTTATTATCATGTGAGTCCATAGTAGTTTGCATTTGCATCCATGCTGGATAGGAATTTTGTGTTGTTGACGCTTTTGATTGAGAAGTGATATGCTTTGTTCTTGTGCACACACATACACTAGTAAGTTGAAGCTAGTAGACTTATTGAATGTTGTGAGTAATTAAAAGGACATGAATATGTGCAAGTTGATTTAGTTTGCATGCTTTGAATACAAGAAGGTGCATTAGAGAGATTTTTGCTTGGGATTGAGTATGTTTTTCCCTGCACCGATTGAGCTTTTGAGCCTTATTGCATATTTGTTGCAATTTATTCGTTTGCTTGAGTGTCCACGGATTGTTTGCATTGCTAGCAGTTGTTTGAGGTCTTTCTTGAAATGCATGACATTATTTGACGATTAAAATGATAAAGGCATTTAGGAATAACCGCATATTTTCCCATATTACCACACCATATTTACATGAGCAATTAGTTAACCCGTTGAGCTTAATCCTATTTTTTCGGTGACATACCACATTACTTGCCTAGACCTTTTTCTTGTATTGGCCTTACATTAATTTGAACCCACATTGTCAAAGGCTAGTAGAGTGCTTAAGGGAGTAATAAGGTGTGCAAGGAGGAGTTTATTGTTGGTCATAATTTTGGGGGAAATATTGAACATTGGGTTTGGTTGTTTACTTGATAGTCGACATGTGTAATAAAATCGTGGGATCATTGTTATTGTTTATATTATTGCTTTATTTAGCTCTCGAAAAAAAAGAAGAAGAAAAAAGAAGAAAAAAAGAAAGAAAAAAAAAATATTATGAGAGCATATTTGTGTTTGTTGTGATCCTACTTTAGTCGATTAGTCGAGCGTTTTTTGTTCGAAGAAAAATAGTAAAATTATGTGTGGGGGGGAAGTAGGGTGTTGTGTATGATTCATTATAGTTCCTACTAGCTTTTGACACTTCACCTGTTTTGGCTTATTTGACATACCTTGTCCATAGCCCCGTTACAACCCAAATAAAGACCTTTTGAATATCGTCATTGATGTATGTTGTGTTAAGAGTTAGATTGATACCGATTGTCAAGCATGCTTATGATTTTGTTGGAATTGAGTGATACACTTACCCTTGTTCTTGAGTGAATATTCTTTTGTGAGTAGATTGTGAGTGTTTGTTTGTTTTTGCGTATGAGATCCCGAGTTTTGTCTCAAAGATGTACTCTTGTAGGCTTAGCATGGTCACTAACTTATTCTTACACTTGACATGGACTTTTGAGAGCTTATGCATGTTCATTGAGTAGACTATGTGAATGCTTGCACTTTCGACACCAAGACATCGTATTATTACTTTGATTCTTAAGTTGAAATGACATGAGAGGATTTGAAGGTGTGGTGATGTATTAGTAGTAAATCATATGCATTTTCATATTAGTTGCATTCATGCATTGCATTGTATTGGATTTTGTGGGTACATTCGCTATAGGCCCTCACGAGACCTCACTCGTCCACTAGGGATGCTTAGGGGTTTAAAGGGCTTGTTGCATATGCCAAATGCAACCGTGATCACCTACGGAAGTGGTACTAGTTAGTTGCATATAGTTATATTTGTTTATGCTTGAAGACAAGCATCGGTTTAAGTTTGGGGGTGTGATACGTGGATTTTATATCCACTTGGAATGCTTCGTATCGGCTTAAATTTATTAATTGGCCTCAAGTATGTGGTGTGTTTAATGTGTTTTCATTGAGTTTTGTAGAATTAAGAGTTGGAGGTTAAATTGATTATTCGGATTTTCCGGGTAGGTTGCGAAGTCTACACTGTTTTGGCCATATCTGGAGTTCTAGAAGTCCGAATTCAGCGATCTTACAGCTCACGCGAAGAAAATGAAATTTTCTACAACCTTGGGCAGTATTCTGGGCGCAGGCTGCACGTATGGGGCGCAGTCAGCGCGAGGAATAGAAGGCGGCGCGCGCGGGACAGAATTGCTGATGCACTGTTTTGGCCATATCTTGAGTTCTACAAGTCCGTTTTGGACGATCTTACAGTCCACGCGAAGCTAACGAGATTCTATTTCATTCTAAAGTGGTTCAGAGGTCCAATTACAACTGGAACAGCCCAGAAATACTGAAGAAAAGTCAGT
The DNA here is from genome assembly GCA_036435485.1 of Saposhnikovia divaricata. Lineage (NCBI taxonomy): Eukaryota > Viridiplantae > Streptophyta > Magnoliopsida > Apiales > Apiaceae > Saposhnikovia > Saposhnikovia divaricata. Next base: position 99,616,524 of record CM071597.1, on the reverse strand, counting down.
TACGAATTTTCCTTCAAAACCGAATCAGTTTAGGAAACGTATTATGTGCCGAACTGCAGAAATTCAACTTTGACAAGGAAATTGCTATAATTCCTACTTTTAATAAGAATGGTAATTGCTCTGGGCGGCTAGAACATTCCAGAATCAGATCTACACATGGAATTTGCAATTCTATTCTCATTCAAGAACGGAAATTGCCATACTCCTATTCCAACTCTAAAACGGCAATTGCTTGATGGAGAAGGAAATTGGATCTATAAATATACATCTTGGGGGACAGAAAAAAACACACCATTACATATCAATTACTTAGGTTTATTTGTATCGTTTCATACTTTGTTTTTATCATGGTTTCATCAGATCCCATGATGACGAGAGGTTCGACTATGAACTAATCGTTGTCATGGGATTCTAACGGATTTATTTATGGAGCTTAGTATCTTGATGCTTTAAAGATGTGTGTGTGATGTATATTTGATATCCTCGTATGGTTATGCTTAATTGATAGATGCGTCGTGAACATCTAATTTGTTAATCTCTTGTGAAGCGAGAGTGGATCTTGAGATTTAGAACTTGCCATGCTAGCATAGGATAGGTTGATGTTTAACATCATGATTTGTGGCGTAAATAGAGATATTATGCTGCCCTATGTGATCAATATGGATAACTTGTTCTTCAACCGTTATGTTTTGAAATTCTATAGAGATATAGGGTCTAAGCATAATTGGTGTCTATTCATCTTCTATCTCTTTTGTGGATGTATGTTTAGTTTGGTATTCGTATACTGAGAAGTAGCGTATACTTGTTTCGTGTTGTCCGATCAGATATCATAACCATTGCATATAGTGATTACAGGCGTCAGAACTAAGCGAAGTATTTAATGAGGTTAGGATTCCATGGTTCATCTTGCGTAGATTTTAATTATCATTAGTTAAGTAATTCTTAGTTTAATAGTTTGCATCTTAGTTTAATTTAGATAATCAAACCCCAATATTGTTAATTGTCTTAGCAGTGAGTAAAAACCATACATTGTTGCATAGGTACATTGACTGAATTAAAACCTAAACCAGATCCCTGTGGGAACGAACTCGACTTATTCATATATTACTTGTGACCACGTACGATTGCGTGATTTTGTGTTAACAACCATCTAAATTCTCAATTTCTCGTTCCATAAGTCTCCTTATTACTCAATCAATCTGTTCCAATTTCCTCGACTTCTCCCTACTTAAGGGGGTTAATTTGTATGACGTCTATGCTTTCAATTCCAACTTCCCGTTGTGACCGACGACTTTACAATGTTCATTTCATACTTTTCTTATCTCATTGCTGGGGCCTCTCAGGAGTTCGCATATCTAACTCCCTTGTTGATCCTCAAATTTATATTCATTTCCATCAGTCACTTGGTGTCTATTTCTACCATAATCGCTCTATGAACCTTCATAGTTTAATCATCTATTTCAAATATCACGTCATTCCCAACATCAAACCATCCGAAATAACCCTGGACGATTTCTCTAATTTAGGCTCAGTCCCGACATTTCTACTGTTGTTATCATTTAAGTTCTCAAAAGGATCATCATTACGTTAATTTAACCCATGGTTGAATCACCATCATTTGTCATTTACGTAGTGCTTGAATAGATAAACGTACAGGTCTCATAATTGTCGAATCATAACGTTTAGGAAGACAAAATCATCACTATTCCTTATCCATAATGAATACTTCTTGAGCTTGACGTAGATATCACATGAAGCAGATAAAATCACAGAAGAGTTTCAAGCAACGCAACTACGACAAGTTGATGAAATTTCAATCCTATATCTTCAGTAAAAGACTGAAATCTTAGTAGTTTACTTAATCACTTTCCAACCTCATATTCTCTATCTAGTTTGCATAGAGATACACCCACCTAAACTTGCTTGTCATTCATCATCATGCCAATTGGCTTATTAACATTAGTACCATCTCTGTTTCTTGTTATCTACTACCAACCTCTTGCTGGTCTAGTCCTTTCGCTTACTCCTTTTACCTAATCTCTCCTCTCTCTTTCAAAAAGAAGGCGAGTCTCTTGGGGAATTTGCTTGCGGGGACTGTTGTCTGGCCTGTCGCCAAACCTTCTAATGCCGATAATGTGCCTCAGACAATATCAGAAATCGAATGTTTACTTAAACTATCCTTAATGTTAATTCTCGCACGATCATTAGAGGGAATCGTAAATTCCTCCATCACACCCTGACCTTCGAGGTCCTTTTCAATACCACTCTATTTCCTTTGGTATGAGCATTTATGGTACTTCTCTAAACTTAAGGTGTCGGCCACCTCATTGGCCTTTCCTGATTATAATAATTTCTTGTAGTCGGTGTTTTCTGGATCTGTACCAACTCAGGGTGAAAGCATTCTCCCTTAAACTCAGTCTCTTTTCCATTAGCCATTGCTTCCACCTTTCCATGTGAACCTCATCACATTTATTCCTAATCCTACTTAGGATATTTCTTTTCTTAGTTCTTTCTTATTTTATGATAACCTCAACCTTTATTGGTTCAATCCATACTTTCTCCTGGTTTCACACATGCTTCATCTGGCATTATCGTTACCATGTCATACATTCCCTACCAAACTTCCACTTTGAAGTTCAGAATATTACCTTTATACTTATAAGGTTTCTTAGGTCATCCTCATCATTCCTCCTGTATATTCTAGGTATAGGGTATTATCAAAACATCATTAAGCAATCCTATAATAATTCGTTCTATGTACCTTCCCGAAGCTCCTTTAAATAAATCCTTAAAGGTTATTGTTGCCTTGGTCAATCCAACTTATATCATCTGAATTCACAATGTCTTTATTAGGGCAATGTGATCCTCTATGCATCTCAAGGGTTCGTCTTCAACTATGGATATTCTATCCTCAATTCTCTTTTAAAGGAATGCCTACATCCTGTAACTGGCAATCAAATCATATATACCTAATAAGGGTCTCTTTTCAATCGTTCGTATCTTGATCATCTATAGGTAGCTTAATGCTAACCTCTCCTTTCAAATGGATGTCAGTCTACAAGACGTTCCAAAAAGACAGTATATGTCTATTTGCTTTTTTTTTTTCACAGAACTTTGTAATTGTAGCAAGGATTTTCTGGAAGATATTGGTCATGTTCAACGTGAATCTCTTAGTACTTATTGCTTCTTATCGAAGATATTAGCATCAGACAAAATTTTGGTAGCATACTGAGCAATCTCTGACCGCTTCCATACACTTAGGTTGATCATCTTTCTCGACCGTATCATAACCTTTGTATTTATAATATCCCACCACTATGTGTCTCAGATCATCGTACTTCTATTCTTACTCAGAATCCGGTCAATATATACCCATGCATCACTTTACTTTATATCCCAAAAGTTCTCGCAGTCGGCGCTTAACTAAAAGTAACCCTGCTTTGTCCTTACATTGTTGGTTTAACCATTTATGATCTTTCGTTTCATGGCCTTAAATAGTCGTATTAAAATATGCAAAACTGGGGCTTAGTCAGTAGTATTACTTTTCTAGCAATTGTTCGGCATAGTGCCTCTGTCAACCTTAACGAAGGTAATTTATCTGGGGTAGATTACGTTCCCATATATGCTTTCCCCCAGCATACTCGTAAGATTCCTTCACAGAACCATCTTAGATACCAGAGTAGTGTAGTCACTTGACTCGAGCACCGCCGCCCTTCATTCACTATTCTTTTATTTTCATCCTTGCGATTCCTCTTATCAATCCCACGTGCCGCATGAGCTTAACACTCCTGGCATAATAACCTTTTCATTTAAGTCAATCCCGGAATTTCTCAGTTCGGCTTGTTTCTTGAATACATTTCCCTTTTTATCATCCAATCTCAACTTCCAATTTCATCTCTACAATCAATTATAATAATCAGGGTCTGTCTACCAACCCGTATAGCACCTACTTTACCCAATCCACAGGGTTCGCTCCGATTTCAACTCTCTTCGGGGACGTCTTCTGATAATCAGAAAGACAAGGTTTGCCAAAATTTGTTGAAGTTCTCTCCAGAATCAGGGAAATTTTGGTCAATCTATCCACCCGTTGGTAATACTAAGAAGGCCAATTTCGAAACCTGGAGAATAGTTCTAGGAACATCCAAGCAGGCAGAACCGTAAATAGTTATAGTAACGGTATGACTGCCATAAAGTTGGGAGTTTAACCACTGGAAAGGAAACCAAATATTTAAATCCCATAGAAGAAAATCAAAAGTTTCAACTGAATCATGCCACATCAGCCTGATACATATACATCCTAATAGTCGATACTACCAATGTCGGTATACCTAACCACTAGTCTAAGAAGGAACACTACCGTCGGAGTTACTCGTTCCACAAAATTGGCACTACCAAGGCCATCCGAATCTGGTGAAACGTGCTGTCGGAATGCATCCGTAATTACTCTGCCATGCTGCATAAGCACACCACCTATTCCTGTATGAGGTGCATCATAATATATCACAAAGTCTTCCTTCTTCCATTAGGCAACGCCAACGCTGGGTCGTCACCAATTTCGTCTTTAGCTCCAGGAAGATTTTCTCACATTTTCTGTCCATTCACACTTCTTAGTCTTATAAATAAGTCGGGTTACGGGACTGCAATCTTTGTAAAGTCCCGAACACATCTTTGGTAATACTTTGTGAATCTTATGAAATTTCTCCCCTTGGTTGGTGTGGTTGGCCTTCTCAAGTGAAACTGCCTTTAAATCGGCGGGGTCAACCAACATTACTCACTATTGATCGCATGTCCTAATAGCTGAACATCATCTTGCCAGAATTCATACCTCGAGAATTTGGCAGACACTAGCTCTTTTAGGTTTTATCTTTAAAACATCCTCCATTACCTTTTAACCACTGATCGTATTACTTGATCCATTTGTGATTCATCGTCGGAATAAACTTAATGTAATTACTATAATCCATTCAAGGAAAAGAAGGAATTTAATATTCCTCTGAATCACATGCATCTAATGTTTCTGATTCATCATTTCACTGCGTTGAAATAAACCTATACTCATTCCCTGACAATAGTCTTACTACGGGTTTATCATAGACTCACTGGTCTCTTCCTTTGGTTCTGAAATCATCGTCTCGCTTAGTACCTTCTTATATAACTTTATCCATTTATAAAATGAACACTTCCCTGAATACAACCACCTTACCAATCTCAATTTGGCTTCATAGTTTAACTTATGAAATCTGCCTTCTCAGGACGAATTACTATTGATAATATTTACACCAATCCCTCTATCAAATGATATGGCACTTGCTGCCTCTTATCTCAACTGCTCCTGGAGACTCTGCTCCCTGTTCTATATCGATGTCGTTGATAATCATGCATCATTCTAACTTTTTTTTCATTCATCTGAAAGTCTCTAAGGATTCTTATCTATCCCTATATAAGATCTCCAGTAATTCTTCCAATCCGTCTTACTTGCTGGTACTACATCCGGTAGTCCGGCTATGAATCCAATATTGCATCTTTAGTTCTCTTAACGATATCTCAGTTCTTTATGCTTACTTCTTCGAGCACTATACCTTAATTCTTACAGTCTCTCCGGCTGTAGCCCTCATTCCTCAAGGGTAACTCCTTATCCTTAACAGGATTCTCCTCTTTGGCTGGAACCTCCTTCTGGTCCTCAGTAGGGTACTCTATCGAGTCTTCAAGCCGGTCTTCAACATATAGTAAAGCATCCTCGTGTTGCTGCTCATAAGCCTCAAGGTGGTGGGTCACCTTACCGTCGATATGATATCGAGCTAAGTTACTATCATAATATTTAAAAGTTCCCGTAAGGGTTTTATATGTCAGTACAACATTAAGTAGTCCGACTATGAACTTGGCAAGAGTTCTTATTATCTTAGTGAATTTATCGTTTTAATGTCGCGTCATCTCTAGGGTTTATAACGTAACGCTCTGATACCATTTCTGTAACACTCCCAGATCCGGGGTCAGGGATCTGGTCGTTACGACCTCAATATCCACCTTCAAAACCAATATAAACGAAATTACAACCTTGTGACCCAAAACAACAACAACTCACCCGTCATAGTCCCAGAGATGAAATCAGGGTAACCTACAATATTAATAATCACAAGTTTGAGTTCTTACAACCCAAAGAATTTTCATTAACTATAACATGCTCTTTGCCATCCATTTACAAATGCCAAATAAATACATACGTTAGCTACTCGAAAGCTAACATCTAGCCTGCCATTAATTTCTTACTCAGCAGTGGCAGCTATGATCTCAACGGTTAATCCTCAGACTGTTATCACTTGCTTGCACCAATTGCGCCTTATGCGACCATCAGATCTAGCTGTTGTTGTGATATAATGGATAAAGCAAGGGTGAGCAATAGCCCACCAACAATAATATAACTGAACAACAATATATATAACAGTTTAAAAGTATTTTGAAACCATATGCCATGCATTTAACGAACATAATGCCAGTATAATATGAAAGATGAAGTTACAAGGTAACTCAAAAATATACTTCTGTGGAAATATCTGCTATGCCAAAGATAAGCAATATAGTATTATTTATCATAAAAGAGGAACTTGCAGAAAATGTTGCAATTCCAGATTCCATCACTTTTTCACCTGCCAACACCGATGGTGCTGCAGAAAATTTCCAACATTTGAAAGGTGAACTAATTCCGGAGCATTGATGCGCCAGGAGCCATAACATTTAACGATGATCAGTCACATATTATGCTCCCCATCATTTGTTCTCTACATGTAGAAGGAAGCACCGACGGATTTACTTGTCAACCGCCCTCTGGAACCCCCCAGCCAACGGTTGGGCCATTGCAGGATCGGCGCCACTCGGCCACTTACGCGGCTCCTAGTTCGTATAACATCCATAACTCTGAAACATAAAGTTCGTACCCCTTTCCCCAAGTGTAATACTTGTTGATAAGACTCCACAAAGTAGTCGTATCTAGTTGGAAAGAAAAACTCACCAATATTTCCCAAGCTACTGCTTGTTAATGGATACCAACTTGTTCCAACACTCTTACCCCTCGAATGATGAGAAGGTACACAAGATTTGATAAATAAACAGCAACCAAGTTGTGAGTTACAAGAATAGTTTCAAAAGATTTATGACCGGGAAGTCAACAAGATAAATAACATTTCTCAAGTAAGGTTCCCTTATTATTTGGAAGATAGATTCGAAGGAAGAATGAAATTTTGAGAACCTTTCTTGATATAATATAATAATACGGCTTCGAAGAGATTTCAGAGTATCGAAAGTCGAAGACAACATTTGAAGAGGAATAAATAATACTGAAGTTGTTTTGAGGCGTTGAATTAATATTCAAAGAATATTTATCGAATCAGAAATATTTAAAGAATATTTAAAAGTATGAAAGAATATTTTAATCGAAGTATTTCTCAGGATAACACTTCGAATGAATAAAGAGAAAGTATTTATTTTATAAATGAATACTTAAATGAATATTCAAAATAATATTCATTTAATATTAAGATTTGAAAGGAATATTTGAAATAATATTTGATAAATAAATAGAACTTCAGGCGAATATTTAAAATAATATTCATTAAGTAAATAGGAACTTAAATGAATATTCAAAAATAATATTCATTTAATGAATAATATTCTAAATGAATATCCAAATAATAATCATTTAGTAGTCCAAGCTTTAAGAAAATATTCGAAATAATATTCGATAAATGAATCGACTTTAAATGAATATTGAAAAATAATATTCATTGAATAGATAACGTTTAAATAAATAATTGAAGTAATGATCGCTAATTAAATACTCTTGAACGAATATTCAAAATATTATTCGTCACGTAAATAATGAAAAATATTTACTTAAATATTTTCCCTTGAAAGTTGTTACGATATATCAGGAAGTACTGAGTCCCGGTCTATATTCAACGAAGACGATATATATGCCCTTCTCTAAGGGACTAGCAATAACCGGCTTATAACTGATATATCCCATCTAGTCTATAAGCCAACCATAATCATGGAACAAGTAAAACAATATAACTTGGAAGTAGGCATGCATGACATGGCATATGTATAACAGAAAGCATATATATATTCACAACAACAGCCTTAAAAGGATTTGAAACTTGCCTGGTACTCCCGCTTATGCTAGTGGCATGACTCGGGGTGGTCCAGCGATCTATAAATAACCAAAATTATCCTGGTTTAATCATCTATCACTTTGTAACGCTAAGTAAATACTTTACTTCAGCTAAAGCACGTTTTCAAGTTATCTCGTTATGCACTCGCTAGTGTAAATCTTATTAATACCAAAATGATCCGATACTTGTCCGTTATTATGGCATGTCCTTATACTTACACTTGGTAGGTATTTAAGCCATGTAAGTTCTATGGTCGAAAGATTATACCTCGAGATTTATCGATCATTTTCTAAGCGGTATCCAAAGTTATAACCAATCGTACTTTTTAAGGGGTTCGTTCGTACTTAACCTCGATTCGAACATTTTTATAAAATCGAAAAATGATTCTTTTGACATGAGGTCTTCTCTCACACCTTCCTTATTGTCTCTAATATTTAATTACCAAGATTCCTAAACGAATTACTCATGTTAAGAAGATTCAATTTCAGTTACGAACTCGCACTTACGGTTTCGAACCACTTTTAGTAATTTAATCATATCTCCTAAACCGTAAGTCCAAATGCTTCAATTTTTGCGCCAAAATGATCTATGACTCGAGATCTACAAGGGTAGTTCATGTATCCATTAAGTCCAGAAAATTAACCTAACTGTTATGCACGAATTACTAAGGCTATACGAAAATCGGACATTACGACGGCTATAAATCGGGCATTTCCAAATTTCGCTTCAACAACCAAGCCACACCGGGCATCCATACATCTTATACACATGTTATACATCTCACTAAGTCTAGGAATATTACACTTCACCATCATAATCATCATAAGATTAAACCAACTACAAAGTCACATTAACATGTTTTCTAATAACACTAATATCATAACTAATCTTAAAACACTAAGAGCATGCTTAAAACTCAAAACAAGATCTAGGTTTCAAGAGAGTTATACCTTCCTTGGTGTGTATATGAGTCTAACATGCCTTGATCTAGTCCTTAGAACTCCTTACGACCTTAAACTAGCAAGAATCGTCAAGAACATAATTAGTGATTTTCGGATCTGCTATAACTCAGTGGAAAGATCATGAAAAACGAGGGCCTTACCGAGGTTTTCTGGTCAAGACTTCTCAAGGAGAGTTGTAGAGCATCTAACCAGATTTCCAACAACCTAAAGAACACCAAATTTCATTGAGTAATGAAGGAGATATGGCCGTTTGAAAATCAGTGCAGAAGCTGTTATGAATTCTGGGCAGTTTGCTTCTTCAACTTGGGGAGGTGATTTACCTAGGCTATACTCATTAGATTGTCATGAAATTTTGAGCGAATGTTCTCCATACTATGAGGGATCTGTGGTTAAAATTTGGTGATTTTATCATGTATAGAAATGGAGATATAAATTTTCTTCTTGAGAGTGTTCTGCTGGGCAGTTTGAGAGAAGTGGAGAGAAATGGAGTTGCTTGGCTTCTCTTGCACTCATCCTTGCATTATTGTGTTTGTATGGATAATATCTAGATATTATTAGAAGTGTATGGCTGTGTGGCTTACCTTGGGGCTTGTGCAAAGAGTCTTGGGGAAGCTTTGCTAATTGTTTTGTTCTTTGAAATGATTTAAGTGTTTTAATAACTAAAATTCCTAATTGTTTTTGATTTACTCTTTGATTAAATCACCCCATCCACTATATATAATTCTCTTGATGATCATGTAGGATAATTAATCTTGTAATGAACTCAATCCAAATTTCATAATTCGTTCGCTTTATCTTTTAATCTCGTTATAAAGTTTCAGTGGTTTCTAGAACGCTCGTTTTACTATCTCTGTGGTTTTCGTTCCAAATCCCCAAATCAAATATATTAAAATTCTAAAATATTAAATCCTCAAATCCTCAAATTTAATATCTCATTTCTTGAATATAATAATATATGATTTAGTGTCTGGCCAAATATTACACCAAAATAGAAACTGGAATTTCTGAATTCCGATCGTCTTTCCATATACTTATTTACTCCGGGAATCACTAATATGACTTTCAAATATCCATACCATGTCTCGTACATAGGGTGGCGTGAAAAATTCCTTGCTTCCCAAAATCACTATTCATCCATGAAAAATACTATTCACGTATGGAAACACTATTCACTGATGCACTTAACCCAAATAAGAAAAGTTTTAATTTTACCAAAAATTTGGGTTCTTACATAAGTCTATCAAGCTTCAAATTTGGGGCCAAAACCCTTAGCTATCAAGCTTCAAATTTGATGATCTATGGCTCAAAAGCAATCCCTTGAAGAGTAGAAGGTATGGTCAAAATTTCAGCTCCAACCATGGAGTGTAAGGTATTCAAAAGCTATTCCAAAGTTGACGATGAATAGTAACCATAACTTATTTTCTTGATTTTATCTTAAGATTTTGGCTTTGTAAAGACCATCTAAGGCTTATCTAAGGTTTATCAAGCTTTGTTATTGTTGTTAGAGCATCAAGGAAGGTAAAACCCTCATCCATGCTTTGTATTTATGTGTAGTTTTAAGATGGGTTAAAGATTGGTTTATATAAGTGGTATTAGTAATTGTTTGGTATTGTTTTGAGAAGATGGTGTTGTAGATGTTGGTTTTGACTATATAGAGTACTTTGACAGTTGGTATAGAGTGTTGATTGATGTTTTTGTTGTATGGGTTGCCTTGATTAATGAATTAGAGTGTTTGTAAAATGTAAATGTTCGATTTATAGCCGTCGTAATCGCAAAATTTTGTTAACCCTTAAAGACAGTTAAAACCCGAGACCATAATTTTATGTCAAGAGTAACCACTGCACATAATTGTGGAAATTTTTTTTTCTAGTTTGTTTTGCTGCAATAATCATGTCGAAAGAGTTTATGGTTTGTGAGATATGACCATTTTAGTGAAAGTGGTTCAAAGAATGAGACTGCAGAATTGTACCAACTTTGTGGCTATGTTTGAGACCCTTAAGAGTTGTTATAAAATGTGAAATTTTGTGTTAAAGTGATAAGGTCAGTTAACAAAGTTTGTGCGAAGGTTTCGAGTTAAAAACATTATTTTTTGATTTTATAAAAATGCGTTAGCCGAGATTGTGCAAGTGAAAAGCCCTTAAATGAATGACAATATTCAGTAAATCACCCACTGCCTTGTTTGGTAAAATCTGAAAAATAGGTCTTCTGACCAGAGCCATGTATTGAGTTGGTTACCTTATAGACATTCTCTAGATCGTACACGTGAAAATGGTGCATCATTTGAGTTAACGATTATCGAGTTATGAATGTTTTAGTAAAAGAGGTGCAAATAGTAAAAATCCGTAGTTGATCCAACTTCAAAAATACATTTCACCTACCTAGACTAATGTTTTCAAATTGAAACTTTAATGATAAATATTATAAATGTTAGAAAAATGGAGTTTTTAGAGCATAAGTATTTTATGTTCTTGATGTTTGTTAGGTCCAAAATAGTTTGTAGAAGGGGGGTTGAATACAAACTATACCGTTTTATCGAATTTGCTCTTTTCTTAATATATTAAATCAAGAACAAATTGATGCGGAATAAACGAATACCAATATTTCAAGTTGAATATAAAATTATATTAAACTTGATGGGGTGTGCCTTAATGCACGGGTACAAATTACAAGGTTTGATGACCAAACTAATTATTACAAATTCTATAGAAAATTCGACATGAATTTTTCTATATTTGTAAGTAAAAAGATCGAAATTAATTATTACAAATTCTATAGAAAATTCGACATGAACTTTTCTATATTTGTAATAAAAATATCGAGAGGTTCTAGGGAACTTAATCCGCTAGATAGTTCCACAAGTACAAGTAAACAATTTCTAGTGGTTTAGATTTAACAATACAAGCTAGAAATAATTTACAAGAATTTATTTGATGTTCAAGGAACCATTTTCTCTCTTGGTCTCTCTTTCTTCTGTTTGTGTTCTGCTGAAGAAGATGTGAAAAATTTTAGACTGCTCTGCTGTGTCCTGCAGTTGTATTTATAGCCATTTAAGTCTTGCTGGCTTTCTGTAGGATATTTTACTGATCTGGTATTTCTTAAACTGCTTCAAGACATAATAAATCAGCTGTCAGCATGACTTAAACTTGCTCCAAGGCATAATTTTCCTTCGGTATGACTTAAATCTTGGTCGGTATGACTTAATAAATCTGTTGATATGACTTAATCCTGAGCAGCCTTTGGGTATGACATAAAGCACTTTGTCGGTATGACTTAATTTACTTTTCAGAAATATCTTCAAGTCGGTAAGACTTAATCTGCTCGGTATGACTTAACTGGTCTGTGTGACTTCGGTATGACTTAATCTGTCTGACTTAGATCAGAATGACTTAAATTAGAATGACTTAGATCAGAATGACTTAGATCAGAATGACTTAAATCAGTATGACTTAAGGATAAGTCATACCGACCTCCAGTAAGTCATATTCGCTGAGCAGAATTTGTTTTAAGTCTTTAAACACTTATATTAATTCTGATTTAATTAATTAATTGATTAATTTAAAGAATAAATTAATTTTGATTGAATTAATTTATAAAATAAATTAGCCAACTAATTTAATTTAATTAAAAGACAATTAATATGAAGTATTTTTATAATTATATTAATTCCAACTTAATTAATCTTTTGATTAATTTATTGAATAAATTATTTCGAATAGAATTAATTTATCAAATAAATAAATCAAATGACTTAATTAATTAAGAGAAAATTAATATACCTCCTTGAGAGCATAATCCTTGTGATCTTCCATGTTTTGATAAATCTAATCCTCCACAAAGATTATTCCTTAGCCAGTCTTGAATGCAAAACCATTGTGGTTAATTAATTTAGTACCTCTGTTGCTTGCACAATGATTTCTTCTCATACCAATCTTGACAACTTGAACCACTGAAGTTAATGACGAACAACCACTGTTTAATGTTGACACTCGATGTACTGTCTGGTTCATGAGTGACTAACCGCAATTACTGTTCTTCATATATTGACTTTAACGATGTGGTTCATGTCTTCCTTTTCTTCACACTTTATTCAAACCTTTATAATCTGTATTCTGCTACTGTAGGAACCTCTTGTCACTATAAATAGAAACCACTGTCTTGATTACTCCACTGATGCTTGATCAACTGAATGAACTTCTTCAAGTGTAGTATACCTCAAAACGGTAGATTGACTTTGTCTTCTTTCTTTTGACAGATAATACAATCTGAGATTCCTTGTGACAGTATATGTACTATTTACTATTACATTCTTGTTTGAGTTGAGTTGTATCCTCGAAATACAAATAGGCTACATCATATTCCTTTCAATCTCCCCCTATTTGTTTGTTAGACAATAACAAGCAAATACCTAGAGGATAACTCAACTACAAACAAAGAAAATAAACATTAAAGAACTATAGTAAATAATACATTAAAAAAAATTTCTGGTTTAGATATAACATTTCCAGAATCTCAGTAGATGAAATGATAGATGATTGTTCCTCTTGCAATGAACTGATCTTCATTAAGTAACTCATCTTCATTTCATGACATATCTGCCTGATAACCCTTTATATCTTAAATTGAACATTATCAGCAGATACTAGAATTCCTTCAGTGGTAAAAATATGACTTGACAACCACATACTGAAGAATTCTGCTTTGTCGTTTCATACTTCTCTCCTTCCTTATGTCTCCCTACCTAAGGTGATATGACTCCTCCTTATAACGGTAAGCTTTTCATCTTCCCTGATAAGGCAAATATTTCTATCTCCCCCTGACAAGGTGAATACTCCCCCTTTCTAAGGTATATCCTTTTTCATATCTCTCCTTCTTAGATAGAAAATCTCCCCCTCACTAAGGTAAGCTTATACTCTCCCCCTTAGTTGAGTATCTCTTACTAAGGCAATCTTTGAGTATATCTTCTTCAGTATATCTCTCCCCCTTAGTTGAGTAATCCTCCAAGCATTCAATTATAGCAAACATCCAAATGTAAATTAGATGATACCATATTTTCAATTATAACTCACCTCTTACCTTTAGTACAACAGATTCTTCATACATATAACATTGTATGTTGCAATAAAGAAAAGAAGCTTTTCTTGTGTTGAAGGATTTTCATGAAGACTTCCAGAATAGAAGTATGTAGACTGATTAACTTTGCCCTTTAGATATTATAGAATGGCCTCACTATTGATCATCCTGACAACCAAATCTCCCGACACTTTCCTTATATCTCCCAACTCTTGTAAGTAAACTTTGTTTGGGGAATAGGGAATGGGATTTGGTGTTTATCTTTCTTCCTCACTATGAGTGTGTGATTCTGTTTCGTGTACCTCACAAGTGTTTAACTCATCTCTCCACTCATATCACTTAAAATGAGTGATCTTTCATTTCTCGTCTCTCAAGTGTTTACACTCATGCTCACTAGTGTATCACTCTTATCTCTCATAGCTCCAATATCCACATGTAGTACCTGCAAGGAAAAATCACCCTAGCCCCTTCTAGAGAGGTCAGTGGTGGTGCAATGGGAGTTCGCAAATCCCAAATCCTCGTTGGACTCGTCAGACGAATCTGAGTCATAATCTACAAGTTGCTAGTTTTCCCTTTTTAGGGTTTTCAGATTTGAATTTTGAGAAGGTAAACAATGAACTATAAAATTTAGCATTGAGATCAAGGTTCCCTTAGAATGTCTGTGAAGACATCACCTTGTTAAACTCATCGTGTGAATCTGAATCATAGTTCACAAGTTGCCGATCCGCACCTATGTCGGACCCGTTACCCACAGGATCCAGAGATGTTCCCTTTGGGGAGTTAGATAATGATCTTGTTGAATTTTGCATTGAGATCAATATCTTCTCTCGAGGTCTGTGAAGACTATTGGTTCTTTGAGGAACCTTCAACTTATAATCCTAACCGTAAAATGGTCGGAGTATGAGTTGTTTCCGTCAATTCATCCTTAGTGTGTGCAATCTCACTTTTTGCATAGGAAGTATTTTAGTATTGTGTATGAGGTAGTGACTTACCAACAGATGCCCTGGCCGACAGGCGAATTTCAATAAACTCATCATTTTAAGATAATGAATCCAGAGACTGTTTTAGTGCCATTTTCAGCTCTGCATTCTTTTGGGAGAATGCAGGCGAGCTTACAGATACCTCAAGTTATATACATCTATTCTCCTTGAGAGGTAGAGCTGTGGGTTTACTATCCCTCATATCCTTATTTGCTGCATCAAATGCAGTTACTCCCTTATTAACCTATAGTCTAATAGGTTACTTCCACTTCAGGGGTAAGTTAGGATGTGTTTAGATTTGGATTTATAGTCTGGGATAGAAGTTGTTGGGTTTACAACCTCATGACTTTCAATGTGAGAAATCTTCAACTAGGAGTTGAACCTGCATCACATAACAGTAGAGCAATATAGAGATAGAATGCATTTACATCATACCAGAACATTGAGTGAGAACATATGCATTATATCTTCTGAGAGAAATGATGTACAGTTGTGACTTCAAAAAGTTTTACAATATAAGCAATCACAACAATAGAAAGTTTGAGTTTTCTTTTAAAAACTGTTAATGTGCAAGAGTTTGTTTTTATGCATAAAACAATGTATTATCATGTCTTTTAATAAAAACTAGGTCGTTTTATTTTTAAAAGACACAAACTCTTGACTTCGCAGTAATTAAGAAAGAAAGATTTTATTAAATATATACTAATCACTAATGATTTGTAGATAAGACACGTTTACTCAGAATAAATCCTATGTAATATCATCAGAACTAGTTTACTCAGAATAAATTCAATTTAGTGAAGATTGAATTGTTACATTGAGTACCAATTGACAGAATGAATATTAGTATCTAACTACTTAAGAACATCATTCACTGATATTCATAAGTACGAGGAACTAGTTGACAAGAAATACACAAGCTCTTAAGATATAACATTTCAAACTTATGACTTCAAGGCAACTCCTCGATAATAACAACTGTTAACTCCTAACAACTGTTTACTGGTAGACAACCTTGGTTCTATAAATAAGACTCGATTACCAAAGTTGTCTTGTCTGCAATCTTAGAAATGATATTCTAAGTCCTATACACCTTGATCCATAGTATATGACATTTATTATCAAAGTGATTAGAAACTTGCAAATAAGCATAAAAATTATTCAAAGTAATTGAACTATGGTAACTTTAGATATTTCAATATCCATGGTTCTACTTAGATAATTTTCACATCTTGTATATTAGTATGAGTGAATTGTAAAAGATATAACAATGATTACTTAGAGGAGTTCTAAGTAATTTCACACATACCAATATATCTCACAATTAGTTAGTAAATAGAATTCTAACTAAATATCATTAACTGATATAAGTCAAAACTTCAATACAACCAATTGTTAGAACCATGATATTAATTATAGTGAATTTCTGAAAATGGGATATTAAAGTTCACTAGAATTAACATCTCATAATTGATTGAAGACCAATACAAATTAGGTCCAAATTAGTTATGTTGTTTATTTATTTTAATAAATATGAGGTACAGAGCAAATACTAAATTGAATTGCTTTAGATTCTATAACTCATATAAATCAAAGTAAATAATTAAATAAATAAATACTAAATCTCTATGAGTTAGATTTTAGCATTTAAGTATTTTATTATCCTGAAATAATCACCACTAAAATATATTGCAATTATACACATGGCAATCATTCAACAGATAATTCTCAGTGTGAGGTCTGGATGTAAATAAGTTCACAAGTCCTTTCGATACAGACAATTGAATACTTGTGAGCTTACTTAAGAATTACTTAACAGATGGGATTTACAAATCATATAGCATTAATAAAATCCCAAGTTTACAAACCAATCTTGAAAAATTAATTTCATCAAGTGATTTAGCAAACATGTCTGTAAGTTATTCTTGACTAAAGACATGCTCTCTCAAAAGAATTGATACCTTATGCAAGATGCTTAGCCTTGAGCGTTCCACAGAGTTGTTGGAGATGAAGTTGTTTCCTTGTGTTCTCCTACTTTCATACAACTCATTTGATCTGTCTCTATGCAGCAAAACATGTCAGAACTGATGTCTCTAGGGTACCAAATCTGCAGATTTGGTTCCAACTTAAGACATCTGAAAATCAAGTGTAATAACTACAAGAATAGATTCTCTAGGTTCCACTTGGGGCCTTGCACATTTGCATATTAAGAATAAAATATGTGTAAGTGATCTATTATCAATTGAATAAGATAATGAGCTGATGATACCTCTATAGCCTGATTAGGTCCTAATTAGTAGATCCTGAACTTATTGGGTCAAATATCTCTAGGGTACCATTTCCTCAGATCCGGGTCCATCTTAAGATTTTTGATTACCAACTTGTTAGGTCCAAACTAATAGGTCAAAAGCCAGCTATAGTGGTGTGTTGGCATGTAGTCTTGACAGGTCTAGAATCTTCTGAATAGAAACAAAAGATCCTTGACTTACTTTTATTGTCATCATTCTTTTACTCAGCTATTTTCACAAAGTTATTTTCACAAAGTTATTTTACTCAGCTATTTTACTCAGCTATTTTACTCAGCTATTTTCACAAAAGTTATTTTACTCAGCTATTTTCACAAAGTTATTGAAACAAACTAATTATTTTATTTTATTTTCACAAACAAACTAATTATTTGGATTCTTTTATTTTCACAAAGTTATTGAAGAAAGTGTGAAACTCAGCTTTGATGAAACCAAGTTTCCAGGACTGCAAGAAGATGGTCAAATACAACCTCTTAGATTTGAAAATCAAGGATACTTGGAAGAAGAGGAAATTGTTACTGAAGAACCTACTTTTACTCAAACTCTTGAACTTGGAGGAGATGTTGTCAACACAAATGTTGTTAATCAAACTCCAGCTCAGTCACAAATAATCACAACTAAACATGAAAACGTGGGTGACTCTGGAGACCTTGAAGAACATGGAGAAGACAATAGTGTGGAAGAATCAATTCCTCAAGGGGAACTGATCAGACAGAACAAGATAGAAGCTTACCCTGATCCACCGGAACATCTTCTAGTATGCTATAAAATGAACTCGAGGCTAGAAACCCTTTTCACATAGCACACTAACGTCTTGAGAAAGAGATTAAAGGAGCATAATGGAGAACAAGTATGGAGGAGAGCAGAAGCCCATCATATGGTGTGAGCCCGGGCACGAAGAAGAGATCGAGAAACTCTTCTCCATTATGGACGAAGTGCTAAAAAAGGAGCAGGTGGAGAAAGAGAAGGCTGAGAGAGAGAAAGAGGAGGAAGACTTAGCTGCCTGGAAGGAGTTGCTCGACTTTGTCGAAGCACGCCTTAAGGCAGATGGGATAACAGATGAAACAATTCATGTAGAACTATATTCCTCTATCTGTTTACCTGGTGGTTAATGCAGTGTATTTGCCTGAAACAAATACGTGCATTAATTGTTTAAATAATTATTGGTAATTTAATTTAAGCAATGGACAAAATTGATTTAAAATTCACAACAGAAATTATTTCCGCACAAGCTGCTGTCAACAAGAAAAGTTGTTGTCGCGATATGTCTAGACAACAAATTTCTTGACAGTAAGGAAAAAGTATTGTCATGAGTATTTAAAAGATACTTGTTAACTCGAATAACTTGTAGAAGTGGGGGGGGGGGGTTGAATACAAGTTATATAATCGTGTCTGATTTTTGCTTGATTAGATGAACAAGAACAAACGAATGAATCAAACTTTGTTTGTATTAAAATAAATCAAATACAAACTCTACCAAAGGTGTACAATACCTTTAGCAGCTGCTGACAATACAAATCTTTCTCTCTCTGTTTGTTTCAAACTATCGAATACAAACCTTATACAGAGCTTCACACGATATGCACTCTAAAATTCACAACTCGCTCTTTTTACAATAATGTAGAGAGAGTATTTATAATGCTACCTATCAACTAATAACAGAATTATAATCTATCTATGATAATGTTCTACCGTCCAGTTGATAGTTTCCATCAACAGAGAATTCGTTTCCTTCACGATATCTTCTTGCTTGTTTTTCAAAACAACGATCCTGTTTTATAGCACTTGCCAGTTTCTGTAGCATCCATAATGACATCATCAGTAACACGACTGATATCAGGATTTCCCATTACATCAGGATCTGATCTTCCCATCAGTATTTGATCAGGATCTGACTTGCTGTATCAGGATCTGCTCTTAGTTCCTGAAATGTAGTCTCTGACGCACTATTCCTGACTAACCTCCACAGCTTACTGTCTAACACATATATCCTATACAAAGTGCTAAATCCTTTATAAGATCAGGATATACAAGAAGTATTAGCAAAATTCTATTCTCAACATCACAACTTATGAATTATTCCTAACAATCTCCCCCTATTTATTCTTTAGAATGTGAAGCATAAATCTAAGTTGTAGATGTCAAAACATATAACAATACAACTAGAATAGAATTTTTTTAATTTAAGATCATGAAGTTAAGTACCTCCTTCTTCAGATGTAGACATGTATCTAATACTTAGAAGAAAGAATTCAACTATTTGATGCTTCTTTTCCTTTACCACTTCCATGTTGAAATTTACAACCTCTGTCACCCTTAATTCTGCTCCAAGTCTGTTTATCTCCCCCAGTCTGTTGTTGTTGTTGTTTCTGAATTGTCTTTATCTCCCCCTTTTTGACATCAGCAACATTAATACCAAGAGATTCAGTAACAAAACAAATAAGATTCATCAGAACTGCTTGATTGTCCATAATAGTGACTTGGTTATCTTCAAGAATTTGAAGTCTCGATTGAATATCACTTTGAGATTTCTGAATGTTTCGAAGAATTTCAGAATTGACTTCAATGTTGGAAGTGCTTGTTGTATCTTCAGATTCAGATGCAGAAAGAACCTTATCTTCAAGTCTTGTAGAAGAAGTTGCCTGTATAGAATGATATTCAAGTAATAATACTTGAGTAGAAGTACAAACATCTTCATCTTTCTGATCTGGAGCTGAAGTATGATCATCCTGTCCTTCACCAGTATTCTGTGTACCAACATCTACATAACCTGACTCCTCATGAGATTGATCAGATACTGTTGATGTCTCAATTCTAGCTGATATTGGAAGTACATACAAAGGAATACTAGGATCATTAGAAATATCTTCTGGTACTGGTTGAGTAGAAGTTTGTCTTAGCCTTTCACCTCTTCTGCTGATGATTCCTGCAAGCCTTTCTTTCTGTTTCTGAGCTTTAATTTCTGGCTTTGCATTGTGATGTGCTAAGTCATTCTTCTCATACATCTTGATAAAAGAATAAGTACCAGCATCCATACCAAGATTTTTAGACCAAGATTCAGGAAAAACCTGATCCCAGAAATCAAATGATGGTGGTTTCCTAACTTTCTCTCCCTCACTATGGAGTTGATCATCCATACCCTCATTCTCACTTTGACTATCTAAAGTCAACACTCTTTCTACCTCTCCTTTTGCCTGGTCAGGAGCCAACCTCTCTATGTGTGGATCCATGTCCATCTTTTCAAGTGTATCACTCAAATTTGGATAAGTGCTCTCATGACCTACAGAAAAATAGGGGTTAGAAGAAGTTTTTATACCTGAACTCACATGGAGAGAGGGTTCCTCATATGGCATGGGGCTTGAGGTTTTCTCCAAGGAGTGAGCTGCTATAGTCTCTGAACCCTTACAAACATCTACTTTCTTTCCAGAAACTACAGGCTCCAGTATACCACTTTCAGGTTTTACACCAGACTCTGATGTCTTCAGTAATACTTCATTAGACACCATAGCTAGTATGTCACCGTCTTTAAGTGTTGGTTGCTGAGACACACCCTCAAGGTGGATAGACTCTGAAAGAACAATATTGGTTTGATCTTCAGAAAAATCAATCAAAGTCATTCCTCCCATATCATAGGGTTTCTCACTTGCAATTTCAGTCATCACAGAAGACCTTTCAGCATCATCAATCACAGTTCCTGAGTCATCCAACCTCTGACTAGATGGTTCTTGTGTTGCAGTGACTGTGATATGATCTATTCTACTATTCACCAGTGGTGCAATAGTATCTTCTGTTGACTGCTACCCTCTATCAACTACCTCCTCTTATTCACCTTGAGCTGAAGCATCTTCAACAATGACATCCTTGTCAAATAGATATGCATGAAGTGATTGAAGTGCTACATGCTTAGGAAGTCCAAATTTCTTGTGTAATTCCTTTCTGACTGATACATAGAAGTACGTTTTCATTAAATCAAGTCTTTGATGTAACAGTCCATATTCTTCAGGAAATGAAAGTTTAGGAACTCTTTTAGTTAGAAAATCTAGAACAGGCCTGGAAAGCTTCACTTGTAGAGAAATAAGTTCCATAGCCAGTCTGTATATCAATGTAGTTTCCCATGAAGAATCAAGATCTAGATCTCTCTTGTCAGATACTGACTTGGATATAGCCTTATTTGTAGAGACCTGCATAATGTTAGTTGGACTTGACACTGTGTGTGTAGGTGACAAATGAATCTTTCTCCTTGTTCTCCTAGTATAGTGAGCAACAGAATTGTCTTGAGAAGACTCAAGAGGTGTAGACACAGAAGTGATCTTGGGATGAGATCTTTTTTCAATAGACACAGTCTTTTGAGAGACAGTATCCAGTAACTGTTTTTCCTTTTTAAGAACTACACCCTTTTGGGAGACTGCAGCCTGGCTGTGATTAGATGTTCCATCTCTTTGTCCTAGCTTAGAAAGTTGAATTGCAGCCTTCAATTCTGCTCTCTCAGCAAGAGATATATTATCATCATCTTCACTAGAACTACTACTTGAAATGACAAATCTTCTCTTCCTTACAACTGATGTCTTTTGAGAAACACCAGAGGTTGGCTTCTTTGAAACAATAGGCTGTGGATTAAAATTTGGTTCTAGACTTGTTTCAGAGACTATAATGTTTTTGGCTACTTAGGTAGACACAGGGGGTTCTCCTCCAATTGAGATTCCTGAGTCATTTCACCACCAAAGAAAGAAGAATTATAGATAGTAGGAAGATGAGTTCTTAGAAGTACCTGAACATGATTTGGATAGTGTCAGAGAAAATTCTCTTTTGCTGTACATAAGAAGAAACACAATATTCTCTACCAAATCTAGCTTCAACATCAGGAATGAAATGGTTAATAAACAATTACATGAATATATGATAATAAACCATATTCCTGTCATGATCTCTTGACCCAAGTTTAATACACATCTGATTTAAGATAATGTGACCAAAATTAATTACTCTGTTATAAAGCAAGCCATATGCAATATGTGATGTAACAACAGTAATTTGTTGAAAAGAACTACATTTACCAGTAAAACATTTAGCAATTTGATCAAAGAAGAAAGACCATTCTTTCCTAAGAAAAGATCTATTTAACTGGCTCATGTTATCTAGAGGTCCATCATAACCTAATTTAGATAACATAGTTCTCACATCATCATCAGATGGTACATTCTCAAAATTCGTACTAACAGGTAAGTGAAGTACTGAATTAACAACAGATTCAGTAAGATCAAATGAGTCTTGTCCTAAGTGTAGAACAATCTTACCTGATTGACTCTGAGTAGAGTCAATTACCTCAGCATTCTCCCAAGCTTGTGAAACAGCTACTTGATTAATTTGTGGAGATGCTGTCAAGGCATAGCTTAATGGTCCTTTCGCCATAAAGTCCATTATCGGGTGAAAATCAGTTGACACCCCTTCCTTGTTGGTGATAGCTGCAACATGATTGTTCATCATAAAATCAAAGTCACCAAACTTGAAAGCTACTGATTTGGGTAGTCTTCTTTGAGTTGCCATTTTGATCTGAAAAGAACTTAAGAAATCTTTGAAATTAAATAGTGATTTTGAGAACTCGAGAGTGTTTTTGCTTTAGAGAATGAAATTAGAGAAAGCAATTACAAGATTAGAGAATAATTATATTTCAAAAATCCTTCAGACCCATTATCCCACGTTGACACGTAGGTTGACAGGTGTCAGTCCCTGAAAAATACAGTTACCTACGACTTTTGGAAAATAAAATCCAAAAATAATTTCAAGTAAATAAGTCAAGGTAAAATAAAAATAAAAATCAATACTGATCAGCTTCCTTTTCCCGATGTGAAATTCTTATCAGGATAATCACACGATTCAATGTGATTTCTGAATAAAAAGAATTACTAATCCTGATGTGAACACACTTGTATTCCTGATCAATATCATCCTGATTCCAGAGACTAAATGAAGTTTCCACATGGCATTTTCTTTTACCTGTAAAAGAAATAAATAAAATTTGAACAAAATCAATTGGTTAAATTCATTCAATATTTCTTGAAAATACAAGAAATATAGTCACACATAATTATGAGTGTCTGCATTGATATTTCCCAAACGACTGTTCAGCTTCTCATGTCTTTCTATAAAAGAAACCGACGTCTTATGCCATTCTCCAAAACCTTTTCATTCTTTTCTCTTTCCATCATGACTTCTAACCCAAATCTTCATATGAACCCTAGCTTTTGGTTCATTACCACTGAGAAGTTCTTTACTCTTGATGATCAGGAGCAAGTAAACTATCTCTTTGAAAAGATGCCTTTTCTCATTGAGTCAGATATGGTTGGTCTTAACCCAGATAATTCCACGAATCTCCTCCAAAACATCTACCAGTTGGATACAATCCTCCTCTAATTTCTTCACACCTTGAGGATGAAGAATTTGGTGAAGAGTCTGAGGTTGATCTTGATGGAGATGCTATTCATCTTCTTCAATAAGCATGAAGATGAGTCAGCTGCTTTCATTCAAGTCGCCCAGACAAGAAATCCAATCTTGAGATGCTCCTTGTCCTGAAGTCGATCGTTGAGGATTGAAGCAGTAACAGCTTTAGACAAGAATAGAATTATCAGTAGTAGTTAGACAAAAAGAAGAATTGTATTTCATTTTCATGTATGTAATGTTTTTTATTAATGAAAATACAAGTTTTCTTAATATCTACTTGTCTATCGTTGTTTATTGACTGACATGAATAATGATATAAATTATTAGTATGCATGTAATAAAACTTGCTAACATAGACTTAACAAAAATCAGAATTGAACCACTAAATAACATGAACTTCAGAATTTGAAACAGTAAGACACACAAATTTCACAATCCTGATATTGACGATACAATCCTGATGTCAATACTGATAGCAATCCTAATCCTGATGTTTTATTAATAAGTCTATCATACTGAAATTTATCAAGATAAAATGTTACAGATTAAGCATTTAACAATCAAGTATAGATCCTGACAAAATATCAAGTCTATAAGCTGAAACAACATACCTTGCTACTTATGCAGATGTTAAAGGTCTAAAAATTTAACATTCCTAACTCACTAACCAATCTAATGAATGTAGCCTCATCAAGTGGTTTAGTTAGAATTTCTGCAAGCTGTTTGTCAGTAGGAACAAAATGAAGTTCCACAGTACCATTTTCAATATGTTCTCTAATAAAATGATACCTGACATCAATGTGCTTAGTCCTTGAGTGTTGAACTGGATTTTCTGCAATTTTGATAGCACTAGTATTATCACAAAACATAGGAATATTACTAAGTGTCATACCATAATCCATCAACTGATTTCTTATCCAAAGGAGTTGAGCACAACAACTGCCTGCTGCAATGTATTCAGCTTCAGCAGTTGAGGTTGAAACTGATTGCTACTTCTTGCTTGCCCAAGAAATCAATCTGTTTCCCAAGAATTGACATGTACCTGAAGTGCTTTTCCTGTCTATTTTACACCCTGCATAATCAGAGTCTGAATAGCCAATTAGGGCGAAATCAGATTCTCTAGGATACCACAAACCAAGATTTGGAGTTCCCTTGAGATATATAAATTCTCTTTACAGCAATTAAATGAGATTCCTTAGGATCACTTTGGAATCTAGCACATAAATAGGTAGAGAACATTATATCTGGTCTACTTGCAGTTAGATATAACAGTGAACCTATCATGCCTCTATAGCTAGTGTTATCAACACTCTTTCCCTTAGGATCAGAGTCTAGCTTAGTGGCTGTTGCCATGGGTGTCTTTGCAACTGCACAATTTTGAAAGTCAAACCTTTTTAAAAGATCTTTGACATACTTTGACTGATTAATGAAAATACCAATCTCAGTCTGTTTGACCTACAAGCCTAAAAAGTAATTTAGTTCACCCATCATGCTAATCTGATACTTAGACGGCATAAGCTTGCTAAACTTAGCACATAGCTTTTCATTAGTAGAACCAAATATAATATCATCAACATAAACTTGAACTAAAAGCAAATCACCTTTTATCTTTCTAAAGAATAGAGTTTTGGATTGCTTCATCCGATTTGGCTTCAAATTTTCCAAGTTGTTCTGGATGAACTTTCAGGACATAGCATTTGCATCCAAAGATGTGAAAGTATTTCACACTTGGTTTCTTTCCTTTGATCATCTCATAGGGAGTCTTACCATGAGCATTTACCAAGGTACAGTTTTGAGTGAAACATGCAGTGTTTATAGCTTCTGCCCAGAAATAGGTTGGAAGCTTTGCATCTGCAAGCATGGTTCTTGCTGCCTCTATGAGAGTTCTATTCTTTCTTACTACTACACCATTCTGCTGAGATGTTCCAAGTGCAGAAAACTGTAAGGTACAGTTTTGAGTGAAACATGCAGTGTTTATAGCTTCTACCCAGAAATAGGTTGGAAGCTTTGCATCTGCAAGCATGGTTCTTGCTGCCTCTATGAGAGTTCTATTCTTTCTTTCTACTACACCATTCTGCTGAGGTGTTCCAAGTGCAGAAAACTGTAAGGTACAGTTTTGAGTGAAACATGCAGTGTTTATAGCTTCTGCCCAGAAATAGGTTGGAAGCTTTGCATCTGCAAGCATGGTTCTTGCTGCCTCTATGAGAGTTCTATTCTTTCTTTCTACTACACCATTCTACTGAGGTGTTCCAAGTGCAGAAAACTGTTGAGTAATTCCATTGTCTGCACAATACTCCTCCATTGTAGAATTCTTAAATTCTGTACCATTGTCACTTCTGAGCACTTTGACCTTGTACTCAGAGCTATTTTGAATATTCTTGACAAGTTCAATGATTTGCTGAGGAGCTTCATCCTTGTTGTGTAGAAATAATACCCATGTGAACCTTGTGTAATCATCCACTATAACTAGAGCATATCTTTTCTTGTTAATAGACATAATGTTTACTGGACCAAATAAATCAAGATGCAGCATGTGAAATGGTTCAGTAATTGAATTTTCTGTCTTGCTCTTGAAAGTGGTTCTTCTTTGTTTTCCAAGCTGACAAGCATCACAAAGTCCATCTTGCACATAATTTTCCTGAGGTAGGCCTCTCACCAGATGGTGCTTAACAAGTTGATTAAGCTTCTTGAAGTTGAGATGTGAGAGCTTCTTGTGCCAGTTCCAGCTTTCATTATTTGATGCCTTGCTATAAAGACATCTGACAGTTCCTTTAGATGTGTCACTCAAGCTGGCTTCATATATGTTACCATGTCTCTGAATAGTCAAAACAATGTCTCCATTCTTCATATTCAAGATTTTGCATCCTTTACTATCAAAGATTGATTGGTAACCCTTATCACCCAGTTGACTTATGCTTAAAAGTGTGTGTTTCAAGCCTTCAACCAGTGCTACATTTTCTATGATGACATTCCCCAAAATAATTGAGCCATATCCCATAGTTTCTCCTTTGTTGCCATCTCCAAAGGATATTACTGGGTCAGATTTCCTCTCAAACTTTGTAAGCAGGGACTTCTTTCCAATCATATGTCCAGAGCATCCACTGTCCAAGATAATTGAATGCTTCTTTCCAGTGCCCTGCAAACAAAAAGTAGCTAGTTAGAATTTTTTAGGACCCAACTTTGATTGGATCCTTTCTTATTAACTTTTGAACCAACAGGCTTTGAAGATTTTACTTTTAATTTACCTGTTGCAGAGTCAACCTTAGACTTTGATTTCACAAACTGTTTGTGACTAGGAGTTTCAGATTTCAGAGAATAATAGTCATAATACAGTTCATGATATTCTTTAAACATATAAATGGAATGAAGTAAACTACCACAATGATAACAGGGTTCTTGTGGCTGGTATTGAATTCTCTGAGTCTTGGGGAATCTGGACTCAGTTTTCCAAGAAAGTTTTTGATTGCAGTCTAGGGCTAAATGATTATGATTTCCACATTTATAGCATTTCTTCCTAGGTGCATCAGGTACATTCTTGTAATTATTCTCTTTGTTAATACCTTCTTCTAATCTTGCTAGACTCTGAAATACTTACTAGTCTCTGTTTCAACTGAGACATAGACATAAAACCTATGTTGACATTCTTAGGTTTTTCTATTACTCTTTCATCTGAACTGCTATTGTTAATTCTTTTGTGCACAACTGGGGTACCTTTAGAATCAACAAATTTAACATGTTTAGGTTCAGAAACTATCTTCTTACCTTCAGACTTAGATGTGCTAGCTTCAATTTTACTATTATCATTGACAATAGCTACAGTATCTTCTTGCCTAGCCATATCAAAACCTAAACCATTAACTTTACCAAGAATTTGATTTTCAATGATTTCTTGAGTCTTTTTACCAGAATTGTTAATGGTTTTAATCACATCTCTCTCTTCCTCTAGTTCTTTTCTGACATAGTCATAAGCCTCAAGAATAACACCATAATCATGCTTAGCTTTATCAGAACTTAACCTATATTCTTCCATTTGAATTAACTCAGATTCAAGAAAATTATTTCTACTAACTAATTCATCATTCTTAGCCTTAAGTTCATCTTTTTCACTAGCAAGAATTTTGAAATTAGTCATAAGATTTTTAAACTCAACATGAATAGATCTAATATCATCAGAATCTAAGCTATCAAATGAATCAAGAGAGTGAAGTGATACCTTAATAGAAGATGAAGAAGTTTTCTTTGGAGATCCAGGCTTGTCTGAAGCACTTGCCATCAATGCAATGTTGTCATAATCCAATTCATCTTCAGAATCACTGGAGTCTGCCCAATCCTTCTGTGTGACCATGAGTGCATTACCCTTCCCTGAATTCCTAGGCTTCTTGCACTCACTAGCAAAGTGTCCAAGCTCACTGCAGTTGAAGCACTTGATTTTGGCCTTATCAAGCTTGATAATTGTACTTTTGCCTTTGTCACTCTTCTTCTCCTCTTTCTTCTGAAAAGAGCCTTTGCTAAATCTTCTCATGTTGAATCTTCCTTTCTTGAAAGCTTTAGCAAACATAGCAAAGAGTTCTTGCATCTCTGATTCAGAATCATTATCTTCAGAGTCTATATCTGTAGTCTCTGACTCAGAACTTTCTTTGCTCTTCTTCTTCCTCAAGTCTCTTTCAGTAGATTCAGACTTTTCTTCTGGAAGCTTCTTTGATTTAGATTGAGCAGTGAGTGCAACAGTGTTGTGCTAGAATAAATTAAATCATTTGAATCGCAAGCGCACAATTCATTTCGTTGTAAAATTTAAGGTTCGTTCCTCGGAGACTATTTTATTTTCGTAAACCTTAACCTTAAACTTAATCGAATTAGAACAAATTGAGTTTTGAGAAAAATTTTAATTTTACCCTAATTAATTACCAAATGAAATTCTATTTTTAAACTAAATTATTCTAAAATTAATCTAAAAATTAATACTAGATTTATTCTAAAACTCTTTTTTTTTTCTTTTTAAACTTTAAAATTTATTTACACAAATTTTAAAAAAAAATTCGACATTAAAACTTCGTAAATTAACCTAACCAAATTATCAAACATCCTAAAATAAATTCCGAACCAATTGACGGCAACACAGGACATCAAAATGCCGAGTCAACTCGGCCTAAAATAACCCAACTCGCAGTCCATATCTTAGCCATAACCTCAACAAAATCAAACCAAAATCAAATCAGTGATTTAATTAAAACTGCAGCAAAACTCTTAAGCCAATCGAACTCTAACTTAATAATACATTTGACTCGACTCAGTACTCAGACTAAACAATTAAAACGAACTCAGTCAAAACGAAATAGCTTGGTACATAACAAGGTAGACTCGGTCGAACTAAGAAGAAAATCATTCAAACAAATCAACAGCAACAATAAAAAGAAGCAGCAATAACCCCGAGTCGTCCCAGTCAACTCGGCCTCAATCAGAAAACAGTAACTCAACAAACTCCAATTACACAACTCTAAGAAACTCTAAGACCCTAAATAAACTCCAAGAACCCGCGAAACCAGGAAAAACACAGAACCTAGGATCGACTCGGCCCAATCCAATTTCGATAAACGCAAATGACAAAACCACAACTCAGCTAAACAACAGCGATTCGACATAAAACACAATAGAAAAATAATCCGGCAGCTATAGAACACAACGACTCAGTTCGAACGGAAGTCAATTCAGAAAAACAGGAAGTCAATTCGAATTTGATTCAAGAGTTTGGATCTGAGTTGTGAGGAGTGAGACTGTGAGAATGATTGCACACAGAGAAAAAAGAAACACGGCTTCTGGGTTTGAACATAAAAAAAAAAAGAAAAAAAACCGAGGGGAGAAAAGGGAATGGGCTGGGTAGTGAGTAAAAAAAAAATTATAGTAGTTTTATCAATTTCAGTATTTAGTTTCTGTTTCCATTTTGTTGATTTAATTCGAAGCATTCTGCTCTGTACCTTGTTTTGTCACCCCAACATTTCCTGTCTTTTTATTTTCTTTTCCAAAGAACCAGTACCTTGTTCCTCTGTTTTGCACGCAACAAATAAATCCAATCCCTCTCCCTCCTTTTTTTTTTTCTCTCTCTCTCTCTCTCTCTCTCTCCCTACCTCTCTCTTTTCTCCCCCCACGAATTTCCCCTTTCCCTTGACTCGTTTCAATTTCTGGATCATTGTTTAAGTGTGGTCTGAGTTGTTTAGTTGTTTAATTGAGTCGTTGTTCAATTTCTGGATCGTTGTTTAAAGTGTTTGTTTATTGCATTTGCTGAGTTGAATTGGTCGATTTTTCCTTTCAATACCGAGACTTGTGATTTAACTCTGTTTTAATACTTGTTTGAATGAGGTTTTCGTGATTGTGCGTTTTAGTTTTTACTCTGTTTGCTGTTGTGATTGCTGAGTATCGTTTGGGTCTTGATTGAGTCACTCAGTCCTGCTTAGTCGAGTTAGTTCAATAGTTTTGAAGTTGAGTCTGTTTTTTTGTTTGAGTTTATTGTATTGTTTGTTGTTTCGTCTGTTAGTTTTTTTTTGTTTCGCTGAGTTGTTTTGTCACTGAGTCGAGTAGCTGCAATAGTCCTATTTTGTTGGTGTTCGAGTTTCCGAGTTTTAGTATTAGAGACTATTGAGTTAAATTCTGAGTCGTCTGTTGTTTTGTTTTATCGTTGCTGTTGTGTAAAGTTCAATTTTCAGTTGGTTAATTGTTGTTGGTCTACTGTCTAAGTCGAATTTGTAAGCGAGTTGATTTCGTGTTTTCTTTTGCGTTTCTGCGATTTAAATTCTTGCTAAGCAGTTTTCTTTGAGTTCAGTTTTCAACGTTATCTGCAGTTGTTCGAGTCACTATTTCCTGCATTGTTGTCATGAGTCCAAATAGTAGTAGTGAGTATTTTCTAGTTTATGTGTTTGGAAAATATTTTGGCTAGTCAAATAATTCATGTCAAGATTTTCTGTAAATGAACTGTTAGAATTAGATTTAAATCGTATTTGAATTTTTTTAGAATAAGTAGTTTTTGTTCTTTTTTTCATTTTTTTACTTAATTGATAGAATAATAATCTAATTTTCTAAAAAAAAAAACAAGTAGTAGTTTAAATTTTAGGAAATAATTAGTTAAATCAAAAGTTTTCCAAACAAAATCGTTCTAATTCGATTAAATAAAAAATTAAGGTGTTTGCGAAAAAATTAGTCTCTGTGGATCGATATCTAAAATACTAAAACGAAATTTGTTCGCTTGCAATTTAAAATGCTTGATTTTTAGAGCAACAAGTTTTTGTCATTTTTGGTCCTTTTTCTTCCTCTTTTTCCCTTCCTTGCACTTTATTTATTTATTTTGCCATTTCTTTATTTATTTACGAATTTCCTGAAATGCAACAAAATAAATTATTAAAATACGAATTCAAGCAAATAAATAGGTAATAAAAATATGCAAAAATATGCACTTATCAAACAATTTTCATCTTTCCTTCACTCCTGCTCTTTTTATGCTGCCTGTCAAGTTCATAAGCTCTCAATTTTCCATAAACTGCTTCTAATGATATTTCATCCAGATCATTAGCTTCCTCAATTGCAGATATCTTCTCATTGTAGAAATCAGGAAAAGCTTTCATGAACTTCGTATTCATATCCTCCAAGTCATAATATTTACCATGCATGGCCATCTCATTGATGAGTTTAGTAAATCTATCAAAGGTGTCAGTAAGTGACTCACCAGACTTGGATTCAAAGTACTCATACTGTTGTATGAGAAGTGTCCTCATATTCTTCCTGACAGGTTTTGTTCCTTCACAGTGAACCTTTAGATTGTCCCATATCTCCTTAGCAGTCTTACAAGATAGAACATAGTTAGTGAGAACAGAATCAAGACTGTTGAATAGTATGTTTCTCACTTTAGCATCCTTAAGAACGTTCTCCTTTTCCTTATCTGTCCATTCAGATTTAGGCTTCTCTGCTGTATGTTCTGTAACAACTTTTCCTTCGACAGTTGCTTGAGGAATAAGCCTTGTTGGAACAAAAGGCCCATCTCTGATTCTGTCAAGATAATCAGGATCTGTTGCTTCCAGGTGATGCAACATCTTCACTTCCCATAGAGTATATTCGTTTCTCTTGAGCATAGGGATCTTAGTACTACCATCCTTGTAACCAGACATGATTGCAGATCTTTATGATTATTCTAAATCAACCTGCTCTGATACCAATTGTTAACTCGAATAACTTGTAGAAGGGGGGGTTGAATACAAGTTATATAACGTGTCTGATTTTTGATTGATTAGATGAACAAGAACAAACGAATGAATCAAACTTTGTTTGTATTAAAATAAATCAAATACAAACTCTACCAAAGGTGTACAATACCTTTAGCAGCTGTTGACAATACAAATCTCTCTCTCTCTCTGTTTGTTTCAAACTATCGAATACAAACCTTATACAGAGCTTCACACGATATGCACTCTAAAATTCACAACTCGGTCTTTTTACAATAATATAGAGAGAGTATTTATAATGCTACCTATCAACTAATAACAGAATTATAATCTATCTATGACAATGTTCTACCGTCCAGTTGATAGTTTCCATCAATAGAGAATTCATTTCCTTCATGATATCTTCTTGCTTGTTTTTCAAAACAACGATCCTGTTTTATAGCACTTGCCAGTTTCTGTAGCATCCATAATGACATCATCGGTAACACGACTGATATCAGGATTTCCCATTGCATCAGGATCTGATCATCCCATCACTATTTGATCAGGATCTGACTTGCTGTATCAGGATCTGCTCTTAGTTCCTGAAATGTAGTCTCTAACGCACTATTCCTGACTAACCTCCACAGATTACTGTCTAACACATATATCCTATACAAAGTGCTAAATCCTTTATAAGATTAGGATATACAAGAAGTATTAGCAAAATTCTATTCTCAACATCACAACTTATGAATTATTCCTAACAATATTGTCACTAAATTGCTTAATGGTGACAGCACGTTCTCGCGCCAACGTTACTGTCAAGAGAAACTTACTGTCACCCCCTCAAAGTTACTGACGAATTTTTTCTAACACACAGGCTACTGTCAAAGTTAGTGGACCATTACAATTGGGATTTTTACCTCCACGATTCACAGCTACTGAAAAGTAACTACCCACGACACCACGTGATTGTTTAAATGGGTTAAGACATAAAGCCACTTTCCCCTTTTTTAGTAAAATGTTTGCTATTCTCATATACGCAACTGTCAATCACACAAAAACATAGCCCTCTACATAATTCTTCTCTCAAAAGCTTAAACCTCTCTCTTCTCTAAACCTGGAGGCACAAAAATGGCACCCAAACAATCTTCTTAAACAAATTTTGCTGGCATTTTCAACACTGGAGATGCTGATGAAGGTTTCAAAGGACTTGTATCCTTCATGAACAAGTCCTATCTAGGTCATGCTATTACTTCAATCCCATCCTTGGACCTAGACAGACTTGAACAATTTTGGAAAATAGCCTTTGTTCAAGGGAATGCTGGTAGTGAAACCATACACTTCAAAATCAACACACCACTCACATTCTCACAATCAAGGGCATCAATGAAGCCATGGGAACTGGACTACAAGCAAATGAAGCAGACCAGAAGCTTGCAAATGATGAGACCCTGAAGAAGTTTTTCTTGAAAATTGGGTATTCTGTCCCTATTATTGAAGAAGGAACTTCAAACTGGTACCCAATTGGTGAAATGGACAGGAAATACTTGAGGAAAGAATGGAGCATGGTTTTTGATGCAATGGTGAAAGTCTTCTCAACAAAGACTTCTGGCTGGAATGGAATCCTTACCTACATCAAGAAACTCACTCATTCTCTTGTCCATGGTTACAAGGTGGATCTAGGAAAGATGCCCATGGAACAAATCAACTTGCCCTGAACAAGAAGGTACATGTCTATCCTAGATTTATTATGTTATGCATAAATTCTCTATGTGGAATTGATGAAAATGCCTCCCTCACAGTGGAGTGCAATGTTTTGGAAAGGAACACACACACAACACTCAATTCACAGAATTTAAATGCAGATATTCCACTTTGTTTCACACAACACATGGTTGATCAAGCGCCCAACCTTGATTTTCCATTATCACCAAGTGAGTTTGAAACATTCTCACTTTAGAATGAAGCTGAATTAGACCCAAATTCAGTTAACCCACATTCTTCACCATACATTCAAGTCAGACCATCCAGACTACCAAAAGCCATAAAAATAGCCTTACGAGAATCCAAGAAGAGACCATTGGAAACTGGTGTTGGTGGTTGTAAGAACCCAGATTTTCGGTAGAATTAAAACTTTTCTTATTAAGAATAAGTATATACGTGAATAGTGTTTGTCATGCATGAATAGTAATTTATGGATGAATAGTGATTTTGAGGACCAAGAAAATTTTCACGCCACCCTATGTACAAGACATGGTATGGATATTTCGAAGTCATATTAGTGATTCACGGAGCAAATAAGTGTATATAAAGATGATCGGAATTCAGAAATTCCAATTTGTATTCTGGTGTAATATTTGACCGGGAAGTGAATTATATATTATTATATTCAAGAAATGAGATATTAATTTTGAGGAATTAAGGATTTAATTATGTCAGGATTTTATTATATTTGATTCGAGAATTTAGAACCAAAACCCCTGAGATAGTGAAACGAACGTTCTAGAAACCGCTGAGACTTTATAACGAGATTAAGCGATCAAGCGAGCAAATCATGAATTGAGAATAGTAAATATTAGAAGTCCAAGGAAGGATATATTATGAGAGGAAAATGGAATTGAGAATAAAATCCTAGAGTTAAAGGAAATCAGAACAATTGAGAAACCGCGAGAATTTTTTCTGAGATAAAGAGAAAATACAAAGAAAATTGGACACAACGATTGTTTGAGGTATTGGGCCACAATATTACAATGAAGTGCAACATATAAGTTGTAACATATTGATTTAGTAAATATACAAGAAGGGAAGCCCCTTGGAGCAAATAAGAAAAGGAAGGAAGGACTTGGAAACAATATGTATAAATCAAGGGACTTGCTTGCAATTATGGATGGATAAAGGTAATCCAAATGAACCAATGAGGAGATGACACCACATGGCAAGAAGATAAGATGCATCCAAGTGAAAATATCAAGCATTATTGATCACTTTATCACTTTAATCAAACAAAACAAACACCAAATACTCCATTCTGCCCAGCAGGAAAGGAGCTCACGAAAACGGGCCTAGAGACTTCATTACTCAATAAAATTTTTTGTTCTTTATATGGTTAGAAATCTGTTAAGACGCTCTACAACGTTCATTCAGGAGCCTCGACCAGGAAATGAGTGCAAGGGCTTTGTTTTGGCTGATCTTTGGGGCGTGTTCTTCCAGTCAAGAAACTCCTTTCCATGTTCTTGATTTCTTTGGTGAGATTGAAGATGGTGAGCATAGAGTAAGG
The DNA here is from genome assembly GCA_036435485.1 of Saposhnikovia divaricata. Lineage (NCBI taxonomy): Eukaryota > Viridiplantae > Streptophyta > Magnoliopsida > Apiales > Apiaceae > Saposhnikovia > Saposhnikovia divaricata. The sequence continues at coordinate 99,581,134 of CM071597.1, read as the reverse complement.
CTTCCCCAAGGTTAACCAAGCTTGTTTGAGATTGTAAGAACATCAAGAAGGTATAAAAACCCTAACCCCTCTTGGCCATGTAGTATTTGTGATGTTTAATGTTAGATCCATGGTTATTAGTGTGAATCTTGGACATATAAGTTATGGATGATGTAGATCTTCAGTTTAAATGTTGTGGTTGTGATTTTTAAGCTTGTGGTTAGTGTATGTAACTCCATGTATGTTATAAAGTATGATCTTGGTGGATTAGATGATGGTTGTGATGTGTATATAAGATTCTTGGTTGGTTAAGTGGTATAAGCATGCTGAGTATTTTTCCAGGAACTTGTACTGTCTTGTAGGAGGGTTTTGAACCCCTAAATCTTGTGCCCTAAAGTCCTAATATATATTGTTGGAAAGGTATTTGAATGTAGTTTCCAGAAATATAAGGTTCATGACTAGGTGATGTATAGATTTTGAGTTATGGCCTGAGAAGTGAAATATGTTTCTGGAATCCGGACTGCACTAAATGGTCCCATTGTGAAACTTGTTTAAACCCATAAAAATTTATGTAGGATCATGGAAAAATTAGAGAAGCTAGTAAATGCAGTGGTGAAGGCTACCCAAAAAGAATTGGATTAAAATATGTATTTTTCAATTTTATAAAAATGCTAGAGTAAAATTCGCGCAAGGGAAAAAGTCGTTAAGGGAGTGTGATTTAAGGGGTAATGGATATGACTCGGATATGGCAACCAAATTAAGTCGAATAAGTGACGAGCGTAATCGAGTGGTGACATGAACCTATAGTGGGGCTAGAGTGTCATAAGACGAAGTCATTAAGTTAATTTTGTACCCCCTAAAACCCCGTAATTAAAGAGATATTGTTAAGGTACTAACGAACGGCTATTGCTTATGTATAGATCATTCCACTCCGCACGCTCGACCACCCCAACCTCACCAAGGCAAGTTTACTTTTCAAAACTTACATATACAAGGACTTTCACTGTTGTGTTTGTAGTTTTCAATCATATCAAATGTTTATGTTTATCGAAGTATCGATGAAATTGAGATGTATAAGTACATATATGTTTGCACCCCTTGAACTTAGAATGAAATGTTTTCTTCGGACAACGACTCTAGTAATAGAGGTCGTAGCGGTCCGTATAAACTATTGACCGGGGAGCGGTATATTATTATATCGTAATTAAATTGTGAAAACCCGAAGGGTCATTCGGGAAGTATCGAATACTCAAGTAATTATTCTTATATCTTCGTAAATACTCAAAATACCTATCTTGGATTAAAAGCTTATTTAATTAAATAATTATTTTATTAAATCTTAAAATATCATTTATTAATTATTGTTCATTATTTTAAAGACAAAGCTAATCCAAGATACCTTTAGCACTTTCAAACTCGAACTCTTTCGAACTCAAAACATTTTCGAAAACCCCCGGTCAGGTTTGCTTCTTGTATGATTTCAAGAATCATCGGTCGACTGATGTCGGACCTCAATTACTCAGTATTCAATCAAAATCAAGTTTTTAAAAGAAAAAGAAAAAGGGACTCTGGCAGGTGTGGGAACCGTTGACGAACGATTCCCGGGATGTGTAAGCGGTCGTGAGCCAGGCGGTCCATCAATTATTATTCCGGCCCAGGTGTTGCCGAAGGATGATTACGGATGTAGTTTTCATCGAGGGTGATTACGGATGTAGTTTTCACCCGGGGATAGTTACGGATGTAGTTTCTATCCTTCTACCGGTAGAGAAGACCCGCGGATTATTGGACTTGGATGTGGCGACTGATCATCGTCAATCCCTGTCAGGTTTTATGTTTTCTTCAGTCCCATCATCCACTTTGGAAAAATACTCAAACACTGCTTCTTGGGCCTAAGTGCCAAGTTGCCGATAGTGTGGCTTTTGATAACAAAAATATTGACATCGTGCAGTATCTAGAACTGCAAGATTTTCTATAAAGATTGGCACGTGTTAGTGCACTCTTGCAATTATTTCAAAGAATGAAATGTTTTTGAATGAGAAACCTTCTAAGATAATGGAAGGAAAGAGGTTTGCAAATATGTACTCCCTGTACAGTATGTTAACCGTAGAGTGTCTTGCCGAAAATGATATACTCATATGTATATATTTTCAAACTTGTGATATATTGAAATAGGAACCTTATAAAGGGTTCATATGTTATTCTTAAAGCTCCTTAGTGAGTATAGATGTTTTATTCAAACTCGGACATATACATTGTCCAATTACGTTTTGAAATCTGAGATATATACCCATATAGTTGGGAATGTTTTCGAAATAAACCACGTTATTATTTTACAAAATGGTGAACTTGCTGAGCATTATGTAGCTCATTCTTGCTTTATAAAAACTTTTCAGAAAGAGAAGAATTTGGCCGATTAACTCCGCACCAGCAGAAGAGGAGTAGAAGAATTACCCCGGAGATGATTTAGTTCCTGATAAATACTACAGAGTAAGTCTGATAGGTTTTCAACTCTAATAGTAAGACTTGTCTTCAAGTACAGTTGTATAAATGGAAGTGCGTAAGACTCTGGATTGTACAGATGAATTGTAATATTTAATGTTACTTTTGATTATCGTTTCTGAGGCTCTAACTTGTTTGTGCGTAAGATTGAGGTCTGGACGTATGTATTGTTGAGTTGTAAAGTTAATACAGGTATGATATGGTTGGATGATGATGTGACGACCTGAATCTTTGACCTCAGATTTTGGGGTGTCACAGAAATGGTATCAGAGCGATAAGTTACAGTACTCAGAAACGAGAGTGTTGAGAGTTAAGTCTAAGTAGGAGAATGACATAAAAGATCGTAGTAAACTTATGATTGGACTACCGGAAGAGGTACCGGTGAGTAGAATGGACTGGAGTGTTACTGAAGGTATTATACTAGGGTCGATAGAATCCTTAGAGACCTTCAGAATGATGAATAGAGGTTTGAGAGTCGTACATGACCTATCATAGGTAATGATATAGGAAGCAGAGCGAAATCTCGAGAGCAGCTGAGGTAGGGGCGATATTGCCAATATGATCAGATGACTAGGCTGGCATAAATTTTGTGGCCCATATTCCTCCACAGTTTAGGAGGTGGCATTTTAAGAATCAAGAAGTTTGGACTTCCCTACATAATTAAGGGTACTTAGTACTTGGATTAATGAAAGTCTTTTACTTTGGCTATAAGATCCGATTTTCGATAAGTAACGGGTTTACCTGAAGGTTGGTCACTATGTCGTTGTGGATTCCATTACCCTTGATGGCGAATTTTACATGTGTTATACGAGAATGTTATCATAAGATGAGCGTGCTAGATAATTCCACGCATGATTCGGATGCTAGAGCATGGTAGTTCAACTTAGAGAACAAACAAGTAGAATGAACAAAGGGACTCAAGAGAAGTTGAATATGGTTGCAACGAGCGATACAGTGATCTCAGAGTCTACCAAAAGAAAAGACCAGCGGGTCTAGAGTGGGATCCTTTGATAGAGATGTTATCAGGGACTACGTATACATGTATTGTAGACCTCAATATTTTTGGTATATGTTCACATACACACACCCGCCACTGAACCTATGGACTTAGCAAGTGTCCCCGGAATGATGTGAAGCTTGGTCTTCAAGATAAAGCACGGAAATGACAGATATATTTATGAAACCCCAACTCGATAAATGACTTTAAGATGATGATTGAGAGACGCACTAGTTGGTGTCTTGTATTACGAAGACGAAGAGATGGAGTTACCCTCATAATGGTGATAATGAGATGCACGAATGATCATTAACTTATTTTGGTAACTACCGGCAGGCGCACTACTTCATTTTAAACTGTTCACTAACCCTGTTACCTCGATTAGTTATATCAGGTAACCCTTCTAGCTTTCTACTTCAAACTTGTGGAATAACAACCAGTGAGATACTTTCCCTAAAGCAGGACTTATCCGAAGTAATTTTATTCGATCCATGAACATTCTATTCAAAAATTTATGATGATCTTGTTCGGCTTAGGCCTATTTACACTTTATTTCAATTATCTAAGGAAGGTTCAACAAATATTTCCTTAATTAATCGATGAATATTACTTAACGAATATTGATATTTGATTGCTTCTTTCATACTTGCACTCTTCAGTTGAGCTCATAAATATCTAACAAATTACTGAGGACATGGATGATCTAATGTCCAAACATCCTTCATGAATTCTTTTCTTCTATTCAAGATGAGATTGTACATCATACATTGAAATCATAGTAAGGATATCATTTTGATATTGGTATTCTGAATTTAATTCTATTGTAGGATCTGATAAAGCATGTGTACGGAGGCACCCTTGGGTGGACCGTTTCACTGGTAAGTAATATTTGATGATAGGTTATCGATTGTTCCGATACCTAGAACATTCTGTTCAGATTTTATAGTTTTCTTTCTCAAACTTAATAACTTCTTATTTCCATTCGTTGTCCGAGTAGCCTAAAGTTTCTTCAGTGGCTACGATGTTGAAATTCCGTTCTAGCCAATTAAAACTGGCTAGTCGATATGTCAACATGAATGACTAGTTGATTGTTCTAACTAGTTAAAATCGTAATGTTGTGAAGAACACCTAGCTAATTGTCCTAGCTAGTGGTGATGTCTCAGACAGGTGAACTAGCAAATTTTGTCTAGCTAGTTGCTAGTGTTTCTTGAAAGGGACTAGTTAGTGTTTCACTGGTCCAACTCCCAATTTAATTCATTCCGCAATGCATTTTGCATGTGGTAAACTATGATGATGAAAGTTTTGACGAATAACTTGATTGAGACCTAGTGAGGTCGCCCACTCAACTTGAATTCTACCCGTCTTCGTATCAGACCTTATATCACTTGAATATTTTATTCTTTCATTCATACAATGAGAATTCATTTGAAACCATTGATTACTTGAATGACAAACTACTTCATTCTTTAATTGTCATTGAGTAGAATTGCTTTCTATTGGTTGACCTTCATCAATGCGACTTTAGATTTCCTCTTATTATTTAGGAGGAAAAGTATCCACCCGATGTAATAATTGTATAAAGACCGTCTTTATGACTTTTGTATCCAACAATCATTGCCCTTGTGCAACATTCTCTATGGTATCATATTACAGAATTATCAGGACGGGAAGGAATAAACCTTGTTGTATTCTTTCTGTCCATCCTTACATCTCCAAAAATCGAGACTCCTAGTATTTGGAACCATCAACATTCTTGGAACATCCAATGTGGAATTCTTATTGAAATTATCTTTTGGACCTTGTTATTTTGAAACCATTCCTTTCAAAGTGATTACTCTAAGGTGAACGGGAGGTACAATTATGAACCGTTACACCGATATGAGATCAAAAACCAAATGTTGTAATTGTGCAGCCAGAGCGTTATGCCGAGTAATTATTAAAGTAGAAATAACATGTCGGGGCATACCACAAGACCTTTAATATTAGTGTGGGGAAAGTTATAAGAAATGATGAGGTGGTTGGGAGTACGCTTCTACCAACCGTTGTCAGGATGTTATATTAATGAATTCTGGAGTTACCAAGCCTTTTCCTGATCCAAGAAATTCAAATCGATTGCGATGTAAGACATATCCTTAGAGGAAACTAACATGGAAGTGAGATGGACAAGAAAGGAAGAAATATCGTGGCAAGAATGTGAAGCTTTACTTAGCTTAAAGGGATTGATGCACATAGCGAGACATAAAGTTTAAAAGGCCCTAATAGCAAATGGATGCATGGATATATCCCAATGATCCTTCGAGATTACCACCTAATCAAGTTTATTGGGAATCGCAGCAGCATACAGGCCTCAGGCTGATTTGCGCCAGTTGTGAAAGAGGACTAGCGTATGACATCTTACCTATACCATCGAGAACTGAAACCCTTATCGGAAATGGAGGAATTGTTGACTAGTTAAAGTGCGTAGTTGTTTTTCAAAGATAAGGTTAAGGAGAAGGTTTCACCAACTCAAGATCGACCTCTGTACTGCACCAAAGTCGGCATTTCCCATTAATATAGACATTATAAATTCTGGTAGTATCATGTGGGTTGACTAGTGAGTCGGAAGCCCTTGTGGGTTAATAAATAAAGTTTTAAGAATGATATGAGAGATTAGTAACAACCTCATTGTTAGCTATACTTTATAATGAGAAGAGGACTTTGAGAGTCACGATGATGCGTCTTTCAAGAGTTTAAGAGGTATGCCGATGCAGTAGAAAGGGGATGATAGCCTATACTTCTAAACAACATAAAGGTTACGGGATAGGATATACTAACCATGAGTCTGGGATTAGTCATGATGGCGTTCATGCATAAAACTTAGACGTTAACTTTATGAGAAAAGTGTGAAAGTTTTCCACAAGTGCCATAAGTATATCTTCATATTAGGACTAAACATAAGAAAGAGAAGGTGACGAAAGGGAGCAGGGAGTATAATGGAGAAATTTGTTATTTCCCAGGAAAGGCCAGTGTGGTGGCCGATACCTATAGAAGGGATTATTCGAAATTGGAATTCAGTCAGTATTGACCAAGAAAATAGAGTATATACAATAAAGAATAATGTTAGAGGAAAATGACTAAATTATGGGGAAGGACAAAGATGTACAGAGAATTAAGAGAATGTTTGGCAAACGGATATGAAGAATGGTATTGGCAAACTATTAAGTACAAACGTAACATGTCAAAAACAAAATGATAGAGATCTAGTGGATCAATTCCGCCCGTAGAAAATCTTGAACGTGGACAGAATTATAAAGAATTTCATGAGTAGGTCGCCGAAGACCGAGCCAAGAGATGGCCCTAGTTGATTTATAATTGCTGGACCAAGTGATTTACCTACGAGAGACTTTCCATTTAGAAGATTATCGATTTATATACGGAAGAGATGGTGGTGCAATATAAAACTTCTGCAGTGATTACGTCAGATAGAGACTTAAGGTTAGACTTCGAATATTGAAGGTGCTTTCAAGTATAATTAATAAAGAGATTGAGCGTATGTACTAATTTGATCTGGTGACGGACAGGGAAGAAGAATTATCCAGACGATCGAATTTATATTTAGTCTCGTGCCTTAGATTTCATGGGGCAGTCGAGAATAAAAACTTATCCATGAAACGAATGTTGTTATCACGATCGGCACCATGCGAACGTAAGGACGTCTCTTGTAAAGCGTACTACGAAAGAAGAAGTTTCACTTTTCTTGCGTTACGAAGAAGTCAATGAACGAGGGATATAGTAGCTGAACTGGTTTGACGTATACCGAAGACTATACAGTATCCATAGCAAGTGGTAACGACTGACGGGAGGCAACACATGCGTGCTAATCAAGCCAAGGAAAATGAGGAATACCGTGCGTATTGACGTTGTCTCAGATTATAGAACACGACCACAAAGTATTCACGGCCCAACTATACAAGGACTCAACACGGATACTATGAACAAGGTAGAAGAGGAACGTATAAGTAGTGGGATAGAAATTTTCATTCATAGAACAACCGATAAGGAATACAGGTCGAGGAGAGCATGCGTTGAGAAGCAACACTAAAGCGTTGGTAAGATCAAGGTAAGAGAACAAAAGGGTTGAAGTGTCAACCTGAGAGTTGGGAAGGGTAAAGTTGGAATTGTATCCACAACTATTTTCCTTAGGTTCTTAAGATAGAATCCTTTTAAGGAGAGGAGACTGTAATAACCCAAATTTTATGGGTGGATGAGAAATCTTCGCGATCACGGGATGTACGAATTATTAAATGAAGATTTTGAATTCATATTACGTCTTTATTGTGCAGACGAGTGTATCTAAAAGTCATTAGTTTTTTTTTACGAAACCCATTATTTCGAATGGTCAAATTTTATGAGATATCAAAGGAGTATGAGGTGGGAGACTTCGTGATGCTAAAGGTATCCCCCTGAAAAGGATTGATGCGGTTTGGTAAGAAAGGGAAGCTAAGTCTGAGGTTTATTGGACCTTTTTAGATTTTGAGGCATATTGGGAAGTTAGCCTACGAGTTAGCCTTGCCCCAAGCTTGCAGCAAATTCATAATGTGTTTCATATGTCTATGTTACGACCCTACCACACCGACTATCGGCATGTGATAGAGTACGACCAAGTGGACCTACAACCAGACTTGACCTATGTGGAGCAACCCGTGGAAATCATGGATAGAAAAGAACAAGTGCTGAGGAACAAGGTTTTCAAACTAATAAGGAATTGTGAGAAAATCAAGATGTGGAAGACTCCACCTGGAAGTTAAAAGAGTGAAACAAAGAAGGAGTAACCCCAGCGATTCCTAAACTGATTCCGGGACGGAATCCTTTTAAGGAGGGGAGACTGTAAGAACCTAGATTTTCGGTAGAATTAAAACTTTTCTTATTAAGAATAAGTATATACGTGAATAGTATTTGTCATGCGTGAATAGTAATTTATGGATGAATAGTGATTTTGAGGACCAAGAAAATTTTCACGCCACCCTATGTACAAGACATGGTATGGATATTTCGAAGTCATATTAGTGATTCACGGAGCAAATAAGTGTATATAAAGACGATCGGAATTCAGAAATTCCAATTTGTATTCTGGTGTACTATTTGACCGGGAAGTGAATTATATATTATTATATTCAAGAAATGAGATATTAATTTTGAGGGATGAAGGATTTAATTATGTAAGGATTTTATTATATTTGATTCGAGAATTTAGAACCAAAACCCCTGAGATAGTGAAACGAACGTTCTAGAAACCGCTGAGACTTTATAACGAGATTAAGCGATCAAGCGAGCGAATCATGAATTGAGAATAGTAAATATTAGAAGTCCAAGGAAGGATATATTATGAGAGGAAAATGGAATTGAGAATAAAATCCTAGAGTTAAAGGAAATGAGAACAATTGAGAAACCGCGAGAATTTTTTTCTGAGATAAAGAGAAAATACAAAGAAAATTGGACACAACGATTGTTTGAGGTATTGGGCCACACTATTACAATGAAGTGCAACATATAAGTTGTAACATATTGATTTAGTAAATATACAAGAAGGGAAGCCCATTGGTGCAAATAAGAAAAGGAAGGAAGGACTTGGAAACAATATGTATAAAGCAAGGGACTTGCTTGCAATTATGGATGGATAAAGGTAATCCAAATGAACCAATGAGGAGATGACACCACATGGCAAGAAGATAAGATGCATCCAAGTGAAAATATCAAGCATTATTGATCACTTTATCACTTTAATCAAACAAAACAAACACCAAATACTCCATTCTGCCCAGCAGGAAAGGAGCTCACTAAAACGGGCCTAGAGACTTCATTACTCAATGAATTTTTTTGTTCTTTATATGGTTAGAAAGCTGTTAAGACTCTCTACAACTTTGATTCAGGAGCCTCGACCAGGAAACGAGTGCAAGGGCTTCGTTTTGGTTGATCTTTGGGGCGTGTTTTTCCAGTCAGGAAACTCACTTCCATGTTCTAGATTTCTTTGGTGAGATTGAAGATGGTGAGCATAGAGTAAGGCTTCCCCAAGGTTAACCAAGCTTGTTTGAGATTGTAAGAACATCAAGAAGGTATAAAAACCCTAACCCCTCTTGGCCATGTAGTATTTGTGATGTTTAATGTTAGATCCATGGTTATTAGTGTGAATCTTGGACATATAAGTTATGGATGATGTAGATCTTGAGTTTAAATGTTGTGGTTGTGATTTTTAAGTTGTGGTTAGTGTATGTAACTCCATGTATGTTATAAAGTATGATCTTGGTGGATTAGATGATGGTTGTGATGTGTATATAAGATTCTTGGTTGGTTAAGTGGTATAAGCATGTTGAGTATTTTTCCAGGAACTTGTACTGTCTTGTAGGAGGGTTTTGAACCCCTAAATATTGTCCCATGAAGTCCTAATATATATTGTTGGAAAGGTATTTGAATGTAGTTTCCAGAAATATAAGGTTCATGACTAGGTGATGTATAGATTTTGAGTTATGGCCTGAGAAGTGAAATGTGTTTCTGGAATCCGGACTGCACTAAATGGTCCCCTTGTGAACCTTGTTTAAACCCCTAAAAATTTATGTAGGATCATGGAAAAATTAGAGAAGCTAGTAAATGCAGTGGTGAAGGCTACCCAAAAAGAATTGGATTAAAATATATATTTTTCAATTTTATAAAAATGCTAGAGTAAAATTCGCGCAAGGGAAAAAGTCGTTAAGAGAGTGTGATTTAAGGGGTAATGGATATGACTCGGATATGGTAACCAAATTAAGTCGAATAAGTGACGAGCTTAATCGAGTGGTGACATGAACCTATAGTGGGGCTAGAGTGTCATAAGACGAAGTCATTAAGTTAATTTTGTACCCCCTAAAACCCCGTAATTAAAGAGATATTGTTAAGGTACTAACGAACGGCTATTGCTTATGTATAGATCATTCCACTCCGCACGCTCGACCGCCCCAACCTCACCAAGGCAAGTTTACTTTTCAAAACATACATATACAAGGACTGTCACTGTTGTGTTTGTTGTTTTCAATCATATCAAATGTTTATGTTTATCGAAGTATCGATGAAATTGAGATGTATAAGTACATATATGTTTGCACCCCTTGAACTTAGAATGAAATGTTTTCTTCGGACAACGACTCTAGCAATAGAGGTCGTATCGGTCCATATAAACTATTGACCGGGGAGCGGTATATTATTATATCGTAATTAACTTGCGAAAACCCAAACGGTCATTCGGGAAGTATCGAATACTCAAGTAATTATTCTTATATCTTCGTAAATACTCAAAATACCTATCTTGGATTAAAAACTTATTTAATTAAATAATTATTTTATTAAATCTTAAAATATCATTTATTAATTATTGTTCATTATTTTAAAGACAAAGCTAATCCAAGATACCTTTAGCACTTTCAAACTCGAACTCTTTCGAACTCAAAACATTTTCGAAAACCCCCGGTCAGGTTTGCTTCTTGTGTGATTTCAACAATCATCGGTCGACTGATGTCGGACCTCAATTACTCAGTTTTCAATCAAAATCAAGTTTTTAAAAGAAAAAGAAAAAGGGACTCTGGCAGGTGTGGGAACCGTTGACGAACGATTCCCGGGATGTGTAAGCGGCCGTGAGCTAGGCGGTCCATCAATTATTATTCCGGCCCAGGTGTTGCCGAAGGATGATTACGGATGTACTTTTCATCGAGGGTGATTACGGATGTAGTTTTCACCCGGGGATAGTTACGGATGTAGTTTCTATCCTTCTACCGGTAGAGAAGACCCGCGGATTATTGGACTTGGATGTGGCGACTGATCATTGTCAATCCCTGTCAGGTTTTATGTTTTCTTCAAGTCCCATCCTCCACTTTGGAAAAATACTCAAACACTGCTTCTTGGGCCTAAGTGCCAAGTTGCCAATAGTGTGGCTTTTGATAAGAAAAATATTGACATCGTGCAGTATCTAGAACTGCAAGATTTTCTATAAAGATTGGCACGTGTTAGTACACTCTTGCAATTATTTCAAAGAATGAAATGTTTTTGAATGAGAAACCTTCTAAGCTAATGGAAGGAAAGAGGTTTGCAAAGATGTACTCCCTGTACAGTATGTTAACCGTAGAGTGTCTTGCCGAAAATGATATACTCATATGTATATATTTTCAAACTTGTGATATATTGAAATAGGAACCTTATAAAGGGTTCATATGTTATTCTTAAAGCTCCTTAGTGAGTATAGATGTTTTATTCAAACTCGGACATATACATTGTCCAATTATGTTTTGAAATTTGAGATATATACCCATATAGTTGGGAATGTTTTCGAAATAAACCACGTTATTATTTTACAAAATGGTGAACTTGCTGAGCATTATGTAGCTCATTCTTGCTTTATAAAAACTTTTTAGAAAGAGAAGAATTTGGCCGATTAACTCCGCACCAGCAGAAGAGGAGTAGAAGAATTACCCCGGAGATGATTTAGTTCCTGATAAATACTACAGAGTAAGTCTGATAGGTTTTCAACTGTAATAGTAAGACTTGTCTTCAAGTATAGTTGTATAAGTGGAAGTGCGTAAGACTCTGGATTGTACAGATGAATTTTAATATTTAGTGTTACTTTTGATTATCGTTTCTGAGGCTCTAACTTGTTTGTGCGTAAGATTGAGGTCTGGACGTATGTATTGTTGAGTTGTAAAGTTAATACAGGTATGATATGGTTGGATGATGATGTGACGACCATAATCTTTGACCTCAGATTTGGGGGCGTCACAGTGGTAGTACTGAGAATACTGAGGGAGAAACTGCACTTGATGCAGCAAATAAGGATGTTAGTCAAAGTGAACCCACATTAGCTCCTTCTGAGCCTAAGAAGAAGAGAACTAGAAGAACTACAGCTACTGTCAGCCACCCCACAATCTCACAAAGGGCTGTGGAGGATAAAAGGGAAACAAACTCATCCCTAGATGTTTCTTCTCAACAAGAGGCATATATTGAAATTGGCATGTCTCCCAAGGCAACCTGTAAAGAGTCTGCACAAACTCATGAACTCACTCATGAGGAGCCCCCACTTGCAGATACACACATGGAGTTAGGGCACAGTGAGGTTTCATAAACTTCTACTCTTGATGTTCCACAAGTTACCCCTGTGGAACAGCCGATACTCTCTTCTGTACTTTCACCTTCTTTATTCCCTAATCCATCAATTGTTCTTCTTTACAACCTAGAGAGGGGGACAGTCCCAACCCTTCAGGTTTTGATCATTCATTTCCTATCATGAATGAGCCCCCATCTAGTGGTCCATAAGAACCCATTGCTCAAAGTGTAATGAATACCACTCTGTCAAACACTGAGCAAGACCATGATGTAATTCTGCCAGATATTGAAACAGCCAGCATCATGGTTGATCTCCACAGAGCAACTTACCCTCAGGAAGTTGCTGTCACAGCCTCAGCTGCTGTCAATGACACAACCAAAGTTGATGTCACACTTTTTATTGACAGTACCATTTTGGACAAAGATGCTGTCACCTCTACTCAGCTTGATTAGGATGCAGTGATTGTTGAAGATGCTTCTGATGATGATGATCATCTGTTAATATCTACTCTTAAGGTAAAATCCAAACACTCTACTTCTTCAATTCAAATGCATTCTAGTACTGCTCATACCCATGCATCTAGGATGAGTGAGGGAGAGAAAAAGAAAAGACAAATAAAAAAAAGAGAGGTGAGCATAAAAATGAGAGGCAGCCAAATGAGCTGGCAAAAGGTGAGGGACTTGAGCATGTCCAGAGTGAACTTGAGGCAGCCCCACAACATAAGGCTCTAGGCCTTGAGAGTTCATCTGTGAGGAGTGGTGATATCACTCAGAAAAACAATGAGAGTGTGAGAACCCCCACAGCCTCCTTGGCTCAATCTTTTCCTTTGCCTAAAAAAGGTTAAGATCTGGTGGTCCTTCTAAACAAGCTGATTCAAGGTTGAAATCCCTTGAGGGCAGATGTGCATCCATGGAAGCCAATATTGACAATCTGTCCACTATGGTAGCTGCTGGTTTTAATGAGATTCAACAGTGTAATAACCCTAACTTTAGAAAGGCTACAGTGTTTAAGTGAATAGTGATTTTTGGGAAATTAGGAAAATGGTGTGTAGGTACTCTATATTGGAAATAGAAAATAAGTAAACAGAAACCATATTAGTGTTGTACTAAGAAAATAAGTGACTCGAAATGACGATGGATTTTAGAAATTCCTGAAAATGGACTTTTGAGGATTTTAAGTTCGAACGAGCTTCTATTTGTTGGATACTAAGGGGCATAGGATTATGAAAAGATTTATATATTGAGGAATTAGTGAAATTAGGTTAAACCAAGGGATTACTAAGTCGAGGAAATGCCAAGGGAATTTGGACTTTTTAAATGATTTCAGAAACCACTGAGATAATGAGGTGTAGTCGAAACGAATCGTAATTAGACGAGAATGGGAACAAAGCAACCAAGATTTGAAATATAACAAGGATGCATATCACATTACCATTACCAAGATCATTAGCAAATTACTTAAGAAAAACAAGAAAAAAAAATTAAAGGAATTAGTAGAAAAATCATGAAAGATGTAACATTTTATTAACTAAATATTAAGGGTAAATTAGTTTTTTAAATGAGAAATCTTCCAAGGTAAGATACATGACTCTAGAATTAGTGGGATAATTAGATAAGATTAGCAAAAAGAAAGAAAAAAAAAATCTCTTCCATCCTCTTCATCATCTATTCTGCCCAGCAGAACAACAGATCGGTAAAATGGACCTAGAGACTTCATTTCTCATCCAAATTTAGTGTTCTTTAGCCTTTTGGAAAGCCCATGAGATGCTCTAAAACTTTCATTTAGAAGCCTCCTCCAGAAAACGTAGGTAAGACTTTCGTTTTTACGATTCTTTCAGCTGAGTGAACAGTAACTTCGAATTTTTTAACTTTGTTTTTATGGTTTCTTTAGTTAATACAAGCTATACTAAGGTTTTTAAAGGTGTGCCCAATGAGTATTAAGGATCTTAAAAGCTTCAAGGAGGTATAACTATTCTTGCCTCTTTGTATTTATGGTGAAAATGAATTGGTTAGTAGTTAAGTGATGTTAATGTAAAGTTTATGATGAATATGTGTTATGAATGGTTGGATTTGATATGAGATTTGTGTTGTGAACTAGTAACCATGGCTGGAATGTAGTCCACATGGTGTAGGGTTTGGATTGAGTATGGAATGATGGTTTTGGAGTGGTTAAAATATGGAAAGTATGAAAGTACAGCGGTTATAATGTCCGATTTTCGTTAAACCGGAAAACTGCCCTGTTTTTAGCAACTGTGCACACACGGTACCTTACTGTCCAGACCCCTAAGTGACCATGGTAAGGTAGAGCATAGTTCATAGATCGTTTTGATATAAAGTACGTTAAAAACTGATGAACGGTTTAGGAGATAAGTCAGTTTTAGTGAAAGACGTTCGCGAACCGAGAAAATGTAACTGTAACAACTTTGAGGCTATAATTACCATACTTAGACATTTTTAAATATTATGAAATTTTGGGATAGTGTATTAGGGTGGTCAGAGAGTCCCTAGCAGTTGACCTTGCATTAAAATTCGAAATTTATATTTTCTGGGAATTTTTACAGTCAAGTGTGGTTGTTAAGAGAAATGGCGTAAAACACTGAAACTTTGGTTAGTTTAGAAATGGATTAAGTTCTTGAACCTTTTGGAGTATTAGTAATACGTCAAGTATATATTAAGTGTCAAGTGTATTGTCATATAAGAGTGAAGTGAGCAAGCGACGTAGTATTCTAACGGTGATTCTTTTCGTGTTTATAGAAGTTCCGGGAGAACCACGTACCCTATCTTCAGGATTCAGAGATCGAGGCAAGATTTCTTTATCCTTACTTTGAAAATTATATATCTTCATAGTATAATGATTTCATGGAATATACATGTGTGATCTTATTGTTAATATATCGTTAATGAATTGTTTTCCCAGTGAAACGGGAATTACAGAGAGATAGATATGATTATGAATATGGATATAGAGATGGCTCTGAATGGAGCGAATATACTTTATGTGGAAAGACATATGGAAGAGAATGGTATCAGTTGTTATCTAGAATTATAGGAGTTATAATATTATGATAATAATGATCTTTAAATACCTATGACTAATAAATATTATTTGATGATTACTTAATCTTTAAAGATAGATGAAATAGTTTATGTATGTAAAGGTATATTTGAGTTTTTTAAATATGGATGAGATGTCTAAGTCATAATTAGAGTATTATGATATATGATGATAAATGTGAAAGGAAATGTGAATGGAAGTGTGAACAGAAATGGAAATGGAAATGATAGACGTGCAAAGAGTTGTGAAAAGAAATGTGAATGGAAAGGTGAATATGAATGATATTTTATGAATGGAATAAATTGTTTCAAAAAGGGGGATTGCAATAAAACTTGCGTAAGAGGCTGTGTCAGGGCTGTGTGTGACACAGTCCATCATTCATTATTTTATTACGGCACGAAGATGCCAAGGGAGGATGTTAGCAGGTGGCCTTCCTCCAGGAGGATGTTAGCAGGTGGCCTTCCTCCAGGGATGATATACCAGGTGGGATCATTCCTTCTACCGGTAGTAAACAGAGAGCAGGTACGATTAGGCGACTGATCATCGTCCTAACGTATCAGGCGACAGTAGATATCCCCACAGTTTTTAAAAGAAAGAAATGGTAAATGGTTTCTGAACGGAATACCGAAAAAGGAATGAGAATGTGGAATTATTTCTTCTGATTAGAAGAGAAACTGATTTTATATTAGTTTTATATAATTGTTGCATAAAAAGGAAATGTAAAGATGATAATGAGAGATTTTATCCAAATGTTATATTATCTTGAGATATTATACTGAAATGATTTATTGATTTTTATATTGTTTTAAAAGAGAAGCTGATATTATATTATTTCTGAAGAGAAACTGATATTATATTGTTGAGAAGGGAAACTGATATTATATTATTTTTGTGTAATTGTGTATAAGGGAAATTGAGAGGTTATATTGAGAGATTATATCGAAATAATATATTGTCTTGAGGAATTAAATGGAGATATATATTAAAGAGTTTATTGAAGTGTTATAATGAAAGGATTATATTGAAAGAATATATGGAGTAAGTAAGAGTAAGTTATTACTTGATGTCTTAATGAAACTTTCTTTTCTATAATTCTTTCCTTAATTTTTATAGTGAGCTTTTCGTTTATATATATATATATATATATATATATGTTTTAACCTTGATACTGGTTTAAAATGGAATCTTGCTGAGCTATTATAGCTCACTCTTGCTATTTATGTATATACAGCTAGGTCTCATGCCGATACTCCGTACCACACCCCGCAAGAGGGTAAGGGAAAGACGACCTTCTGAGAGAGTGCTGGCACTGATTCCCGAGGTAGATGATTGCGCCTGGGTACTAGTAGACTTATGTATATTAAGTGTGTAAGTGATGTAATAAACTTTTGGTTGTTGAATTACTTCCTGTAGAAGTAATATTCAGCAACATACTTATTAAGATTCTGGGTTTGTAATAACTGCTTAACTTTAAACTTTAAATATTGTGAATGTTGTTCCCTGAGCTTATGACTGGTGTGTGTAATGATATTAGTGTGGGGTCATTTGTGAAAAAAAAAAATTTGTTTGAGTTTATTATGCATTTTATATTCCAGCTGCCAAGAATAAAGTGTTATTAAATGGAAATTGGTCCATGATGGCCCGAATCTTTGACCCCGGATCTGGGGCTGTCACAGTTGGTATCAGAGCTAAGAGTCATAATGCTCAGGAACAAAAGTGATAATAATAAATATATCAGTAATAATATAAATTGTGAACTCACATCGAGTTCAAGGGTGGTATACCGAATGTAGTGTTTATTCTAAGTAGTGATTATAATATTATAGATTATTACTAATAAAGGTTTATGTTTTATTAGAGGAAAGAGGAAATGGGTGAGTCGAGTTATGTTCGTGAGTGGCTAGGGATATATATAAATGTGTTAATCGGTGATGTAATTATTGAATATGGAATAATGTATATTGTACCCTAAAGTTGGGTAAATAATGGAGAATATTGTTATGTACAGAATCATGCCGCCTAAACGCAATACTAGGGCAAATGTAAAGGAAAATGAGGGAGTTTAAGGTAATAGTGTAAGTAGATTGGTGAATAGACATTGATTGTTTGTGGAAATGAAAGGGTGAAACTGAGGTTGGTCGGTAAAGCCAAGATATACCTTAAAGACCAAGACAGACTAAGACATTCCGTGATTGACTTAAATGAAAAGGTTATTATGCCAAAAGTGTTAAGTTTATGTAGCACACGGCATCGATATGAGAAAGGGAATACTTGATGTATCGGGAAGTGTACGTCAGATAACCTCGTGAGAAATTATTCATTAAAGGCCGGTATCTTTTCAAAACTTTCTAGTACTCTGGGAATGTGTTTCAAAATTGTATTTTATTTATCTTAGTCAAAATATTTCTCTGAGATTATTTCGGAAGATGGTATTTATCATCGTGACTAAAAAAATTTTCTTTATACTTCTTATTCCATCTAAGAGGAATAATCCTATATGTATACACAAGGACGATCTGTCTGTGTGATTGAAAGTCGGAGGGGACGCCCTCACTTGTGTGACATACGGGTTCTTCCATCATATTGATTTCTCAAATATTCTTTTGTTCCAAATAAAGGTTATTTAAAACTTTTAATTTTATAAATTATTGGGGACCCTTGCTTGTTTCTGAGTTCGTTTCAATTCAAAGTCTTTTAAATTCTATTAATTGTTTCGAATATAGAAGATTTCATTAATGGATGGAAGCGTTTCAATATAAGAGAGGAAGAAATTTCGTGAGAAGAAATGGGTATATTTGATGATTAGTAAGAGGAAAGATTATGAAGAATATTAAGGCATAATTGAGATTTACTATTGAGAGTAAGGTGTATTTTGAGGATAGAGTCAGAATAAGGATAAACAAAGGAAGTGAGGATAATTAATGAAGGATTTCGAGGTGCAATAACCATTAATGGGGAAGGCCAATATTGTGACTAATACCCTAAGTAGCAGAGAGAGATTAAAGATGTTAATTATTCAAGGGATTAATCCAAAAGGTGTGAATGAGTAAAACTCGAGGTAAAGATTTTGATGAGAATAATAAAGGAAAATTACAGAGGTGGAATAGATAGTATATCATGAAGGAACTAAGGTGGAGCAGCAAGATGTAAAGAGCGTATAGTGAACAATAGACATATGGGATAAGGTATCCGGAGGAAATTGTAGGTATGCTCTAATTTAATCTCTTAAGTATAAATATTTGGTTAGGGATTGACTAGGTCAATGAATGGTGTAAATGGCCTGATTATATAAATAAGAATAATCTATCTGATCCGAAAGTAGGATATGCCGATCTAAGGAAAGAGAGAGTAAGAATATTTTTAGGAAAAGCACATGTCTGTTTAGGTACGAACATGGAATATATATTATAGTTAATATTTTCTTACGATTATTTCAAGGAATAGTCTTTAAGTCAAATTTCTGGAAGATTTTACGGAGATGGAATATAGTAAGATTGGAATATTAATATTTTATGTCATGATAGAGGTCAAGGTATAGACAAACCATAAGTGAGATACACTACCATTCAAGAAAGGCCAATGTGGTGGCCGATACCCTTATTTGGAGGAAAAAGGTGAGATAAGATAATATAGAATGACCGAAAATAAGAGGAGAATTGTAAGGAAAAGTTAGGAAAGTACTACTATTGATAAGCTAAATGACATGTTGATGAATGACAAGCAAGTTGATGATGGTGTATTTCTGCGCAAACAAGATAAAGGTATTATGAAAGGATTAGAGGATACATGAAGTGGTGTAGGAGTTCGAAAGTGCTAGATGAGAAGGGTATTCATGGATATTTTCAACATGATTCCGGGACGGAATCCTTTTAAGGGGGGTAGGATGTAATAACCCTAACTTTAGAAAGGCTACAGTGTTTAAGTGAATAGTGATTTTTGGGAAATTAGGAAAATGGTGTGTAGGTACTCTATATTGGAAATAGAAAATAAGTAAACAGAAACCATATTAGTGTTGTACTAAGAAAATAAGTGACTCGAAATGACGATGGATTTTAGAAATTCCTGAAAATGGACTTTTGAGGATTTTAAGTTCGAACGAGCTTCTATTTGTTGGATACTAAGGGGCATAGGATTATGAAAAGATTTATATATTGAGGAATTAGTGAAATTAGGTTAAACCAAGGGATTACTAAGTCGAGGAAATGCCAAGGGAATTTGGACTTTTTAAATGATTTCAGAAACCACTGAGATAATGAGGTGTAGTCGAAACGAATCGTAATTAGACGAGAATGGAAACAAAGCAACCAAGATTTGAAATATAACAAGGATGCATATCACATTACCATTACCAAGATCATTAGCAAATTACTTAAGAAAAACAAGAAAAAAAAAATTAAAGGAATTAGTAGAAAAATCATGAAAGATGTAACATTTTATTAACTAAATATTAAGGGTAAATTAGTCTTTTATATGAGAAATCTTCCAAGGTAAGATACATGACTCTAGAATTAGTGGGATAATTAGATAAGATTAGCAAAAAGAAAGAAAAAAAAAATCTCTTCCATCCTCTTCATCATCTATTCTGCCCAGCAGAACAACAGATCGGTAAAATGGACCTAGAGACTTCATTTCTCAGCCAAATTTAGTGTTCTTTAGCTTTTTGGAAAGCCCATGAGATGCTCTAAAACTTTCATTTAGAAGCCTCCTCCAGAAAACGTAGGTAAGACCTTCGTTTTTGCGATTCTTTCAGCTGAGTGAACAGTAACTTCGAATTTTTTAACTTTGTTTTTATGGTTTCTTTAGTTAATACAAGCTATACTAAGGTTGTTAAAGGTGTGCCCAATGAGTATTAAGGATCTTACAAGCTTCAAGGAGGTATAACTATTCTTGCCTCTTTGTATTTATGGTGAAAATGAATTGGTTAGTAGTTAAGTGATGTTAATGTAAAGTTTATGATGAATATGTGTTATGAATGGTTGGATTTGATATGAGATTTGTGTTGTGAACTAGTAACCATGGCTGGAATGTAGTCCACATGGTGTAGGGTTTGGATTGAGTATGGAATGATGGTTTTGGAGTGGTTAAAATATGGAAAGTATGAAAGTACAGCGGTTATAATGTCCAATTTTCGTTAAACCGGAAAACTGCCCTGTTTTTAGCAACTGTGCACACACGGTACCTTACTGTCCAGACCCCTAAGTGACCATGGTAAGGTAGAGCATAGTTCATAGATCGTTTTGATATAAAGTACGTTAAAAACTGAACGGTTTAGGAGATAAGTCAGTTTTAGTGAAAGACGTTCGCGAACCGAGAAAATGTAACTGTAACAACTTTGAGGCTATAATTACCATACTTAGACATTTTTAAATATTATGAAATTTTGGGATAGTGTAGTAGGGTGGTCAGAGAGTCCCTAGCAGTTGACCTTGCATTAAAATTCGAAATTTATATTTTCTGGGAATTTTTACAGTCAAGTGTGGTTGTTAAGAGAAATGGCGTAAAACACTGAAACTTTGGTTAGTTTAGAAATGGATTAAGTTCTTGAACCTTTTGGAGTATTAGTAATACGTCAAGTATATATTAATTGTCAAGTGTATTGTCATATAAGAGTGAAGTGAGCAAGCGACGTAGTATTCTAACGGTGATTCTTTTCGTGTTTATAGAAGTTCCGGGAGAACCACGTACCCTATCTTCAGGATTCAGGGATCGAGGCAAGATTTCTTTATCCTTACTTTGAAAATTATATATCTTCATAGTATAATGATTTCATGGAATATACATGTGTGATCTTATTGTTAATATATTGTTAATGAATTGTTTTCCCAGTGAAACGGGAATTACAGAGAGATAGATATGATTATGAATATGGATATAGAGATGGCTCTGAATGGAGCGAATATACTTTATGTGGAAAGACATATGGAAGAGAATGGTATCAGTTGTTATCTAGAATTATAGGAGTTATAATATTATGATAATAATGATCTTTAAATACCTATGACTAATAAATATTATTTGATGATTACTTAATCTTTAAACATAGATGAAATAGTTTATGTATGTAAAGGTATATTTGAGTTTTTTAAATATGGATGAGATGTCTAAGTCATAATTAGAGTATTATGATATATGATGATAAATGTGAAAGGAAACGTGAATGGAAGTGTGAACAGAAATGGAAATGGAAATGATAGACGTGCAAAGAATTGTGAAAAGAAATGTGAATGGAAAGGTGAATATGAATGATATTTTATGAATGGAATAAATTGTTTCAAAAAGGGGGATTGCAATAAAACTTGCGTAGGAGGCTGTGTCAGGGCTGTGTGTGACACAGTCCATCATTCATTATTTTATTACGGCACGAAGATGCCAAGGGAGGATGTTAGTAGGTGGCCTTCCTCCAGGAGGATGTTAGCAGGTGGCCTTCCTCCAGGGATGATATACCAGGTGGGATCATTCCTTCTACCGGTAGTAAACAGAGAGCAGGTACGATTAGGCGACTGATCATCATCCTAACGTATCAGGCGACAACAGATATCCCCACAGTTTTTAAAAGAAAGAAATGATAAATGGTTTCTGAACGGAATACCGAAAAAGGAATGAGAATGTGGAATTATTTCTTCTGATTAGAAGAGAAACTGATTTTATATTAGTTTTATATAATTGTTGCATAAAAAGGAAATGGAAAGATGATAATGAGAGATTTTATCCAAATGTTATATTATCTTGAGATATTATACTGAAATGATTTATTGATTTTTATATTGTTTTAAAAGAGAAGCTGATATTATATTATTTCTGAAGAGAAACTGATATTATATTGTTGAGAAGGGAAACTGATATTATATTATTTTTGTGTAACTGTGTATAAGGGAAATTGAGAGGTTATATTGAGAGATTATATCAAAATATTATATTGTCTTGAGGAATTAAATGGAGATATATATTAAAGAGTTTATTGAAGTGTTATAATGAAAGGATTATATTGAAAGAATATATGGAGTAAGTAAGAGTAAGTTATTACTTGATGTCTTAATGAAACTTTCTTTTCTATAATTCTTTCCTTAATTTTTATAGTGAGCTTTTCGTTTATATATATATATATATATATATATATGTTTTAACCTTGATACTGGTTTAAAATGGAATCTTGCTGAGCTATTATAGCTCACTCTTGCTATTTATGTATATACAGCTAGGTCTCATGCCGATACTCCGTACCACACCCCGCAAGAGGGTAAGGGAAAGACGACCTTCTGAGAGAGTGCTGGCACTGATTCCCGAGGTAGATGACTGCGCCTGGGTACTAGTAGACTTATGTATATTAAGTGTGTAAGTGATGTAATAAACTTTTGGTTGTTGAATTACTTCCTGTAGAAGTAATATTCAGCAACATACTTAGTAAGATTCTGGGTTTGTAATAACTGCTTAACTTTAAACTTTAAATATTGTGAATGTTGTTCCCTGAGCTTATGACTGGTGTGTGTAATGATATTAGTGTGGGGTCATTTATGAAAAAAAAAAAAATTTGTTTGAGTTTATTATGCATTTTATATTCCAGCTGCCAAGAATAAAGTGTTATTAAATGGAAATTGGTCTGTGATGGCCCGGATCTTTGACCCCGGATCTGGGGCTGTCACAAACAGGCTCTGCTATCATTTTCTGCCACTCTTAGTGTTGTCAACTTAACTAAGGGGGAGAAAGTGGTAGATCAGAATAAAGTGGTAAATCCAAATATCTCAGAGCAAATAGTAGAGAAGGAGACATAAGGTGGAGCTACAAGCAAGGAGGAGTCTAGTAGTGAGGGGGAACAAATGCAAGAAGATGGAGATGGAAGAAAGGGGGAGCAACTTGAAGGAGAAAGGAATTTTGGTGAAGAACTAAAGGCTAGTGGAGATGGTGACTTAATTGAACATGAAGTGGATGGTGAGCCAGTATTGGTAACCTAAGAAGTATTGGAGCAACTACAAAGAACTCAAAAGACTGAAAGACCAATACTGCCTCCTCTGAAAATTAATGAGCCAACTCCTGAAATCATGGAAACTCCACTGCAAAAACTATGGAGAGAACAGGAAGATCAAAATAGACTGGGTAAAGGCAAAGATAAAATGCCTGATAAATATGACAACTGGAACCACCTGGTCTGATGGAAGTGAGTATAGCCAGATGATGCAGGAACAATGATGGTTAGCTACATGAAGAGTACTTTGAACAACAAGGACGAAGCATTCAGTATGTTGGTGGATAACTCAATCAAAGAAGCAGGAGGAGTTTACAACAAACTGTCAACATTAATGACGGATAAAATAATAAGTATCTCTGTGAAAGTTAATTTGGAGAAAAGATGGGGAATTGATATATATCTGAAAATTGGCATCTCAATATTCATCACAATGTAGCTACTACAAAGCATGCAAGTAATAGTGCTAAATACCTTTGCAACAAAAATGAAGGTCAACTCAACAACTTTTAATGAAAGTCTGCTGGCACAAATCAAGAGGATAATTGAAGATAAACTTTCAGAAGTGATTGATAATCCATATGGTGTTTGCTATAGGATGACCACAAGTGCAGGAGCAAAGAAAATTGGTTTTCTAATCTTGGATAAAGAGTCAAAGTTGAAAACTGACTCAGTTATGATAGTACTGAGACAGATCCTCAAGTCCAAGATTACCAAGGAAAGAGTCAAGGCCATCAAGGAGATTCACAAACTTTTGGTAAAAAGAGATGAGAGTCTTAGCTCTCAAATAAAGAAATTAATTTCTGAAACTAATGCCAAAAGAGGTGAAAGAGGTGGAAGCTGCACATTTGATGACACTCTTGATGATGATGAGCTTGATGGAAGTAAAGGATCTGGTGCACCTGAAGATGGGAGTGGTAACAAAATAACTGTGGAGAATGTTGAAAATCAAACTCAGGAGAAAGCAAAAGAAGAAACTCCCAAAACTGATAAGAAAGATGATGGTGCTAAAGATGAAGGGGAGATAGACATTCTTGAAACCTTGGAAGGAAGTATCTTAAGATTTGCAGTTGACTACTTCAATGCTGAAAAAGATAATGTCACCAAGGAAGCTGTCAAGAATACTGAAGCTACTGTCATGAAAGATGTTGTCATAGAGGACACTGTCAAAAGCTCAAATGAAGAAACTATCACAAGTGATGTTGCTAAGGCATTCAAACATAAAAGGACAAAAAGAAAAGCAAGAGCCTGACGTAGAGTTCCAACAAAAAGCAGGACAAAGGCTGCAACAAAGACAAAGAAGCATGGAGTAGTGGTTGATAAGACACCTATTCAGAAAAGAGAAATAAATAGCTTCGAATGTCAGAAAGAATTTACTGAAAGAGACATCAAATCTGTCTCCTTGGATCTAGATGACAGTAAGGAAAATGCAACCAAATACACCATCTGGCACACAGACGGAAGTAGAATGATGGATGTTGACAAGGATTTTAATATGATAATATAGTCAACATTGTTAAACAGATACAGCCTCAAAATGACATCTGAAGTAGTGAAGCACAGAGTTGAATTCTTTGTGTTGGAAAGAATGGTGGAGCTTATGGAAAGTTATGGCAATGTCCCTAAACCAGCCATGGAACATATCCAGGAATACTACACTAAAAGATATGCTTAATTCTATGAGAATTATGGTGATTGGAGAAATCATGATGATGCCAATTAACTTGGGTATGAGTTCAGATGAGGGAGAAGTTGTGTCCAATCACCATAATTAACTTATACACCTGCAGAAATGTATGCTTATAAAGCAACAGAAGCATTCAGAACTATTGAAGAAGAATTCAAAACTGCTGACAAAGCACCCAAGTCTGCCAAATAGACTGCTGAAGATTTCGAAGCTCAGTTGAAAGAAAACTTTAAGAAAGTGAACAAGATGAACAGTGAAGAACCAAACTATCAGCCCTGTGTACTGGACAATCCTCTCAGAATCATAGATGGGAAAGAAGAAATCTATGTCGATAGCTTTCATAAACTGAGGACCAGTATCTTGAAGAGTCTGTATTGGAAAGTTGTTGGATCACTCCACAAGCTAGAAATGCTATGTGCTTGGGAACTAGAGGTAATCTTTGATCAAAGAAGAGATGAAGATCCGAAACTAGAAGAAAAAAGGAGTGTAACTCTGAATGCATTTCCTGGTAGAAGATTCAAAGTTAATGAAGGCATTCTAAAATCCAGAACCTATGTCAAAGATAAAGTTCTTTGGTTAGAATTTCAGGATGCATCAAGGATAGTCTCCCCAAACATTCAGAGGTACATTGATGAAATTGAAGATGATGCTAGATCTCCTGAAGAAAAAGTCTTAGTAGAAAGCCTCAAGAAGGCATTAGAAGAAGCTCTCAAGAGCGAGGAAGAATTCAGAAAGAAAAGGAAAGCTCAATAACAAGTTAAGTAAAATTTTATACCTGCTTAATCCAGAGAAGCAACTTGTTTTTGAAATTAGATCATTGTCCTTTGTAATGCTAAATGCTTGGAAATGCTCTAGAACTCATTTCACATTCATCAGAAATAAAGTTTTAACTATTATGATCTATGTTAGTTAAGTTGTCAGCATGTTGTAATTGAAAATTTGTTGTTATTGTCCATAAAAACAAATTGGGGGAGATTGTTGGGATTTATGGGTGATAGCTTAGAGATGACTTAACTAGATATTTATATACTTGGTTTATCTATGTAGAACATACTGTCACAGCCAGAGTGTGTTCTTTTGACCAGAATAATTGCTGTAAATTTAATAAGTATGTAACTTGAAAGAAGTTCATTCAAATGTTCAAGCCTCAAGTAATACATCAGCTCGACAGCAAGAATAAATGTTACTATCACAACATTGACAGTAAGGTTACAAGAAGATAGCATGTTGCAAGTCACGACAACAGACTCCATCTGATAGCAACATTGGCAGAAGCATGAGACAACATTCTCACAGTTTGACAGAAAGTCTGGAATTCCTGATAGCAACATTGGCGGGGATTCATACTGTCGACCAAGGAACATTCTCTTGACAATAAACTTGGCAGTTAAAGTTATTGTCTCACTGAATTATTTGAACTGGGCATTTATCTCAGTCAAACCCGTGACAGTTTAGATGTTCAAGAAACAGATTTGATGCACCTTGTCAAAGATTGTAGCAGACCTGCAAGACTACGACAGAAGCTTGAGAGATCACAAGACAAAGCTCATCAATTCAAGAGTATGACAAATTTACATCTACAATAATGATAACTTTGTTTGTATAGAAATTTAGGAAAGTCACATGGGTGTGCAAATTGTAAGGAGCTGCCACTTGAAAATGACAGGAGCTCCACAACCCATGTGACAGAGATGTTAGAGCAAATTAGTCTACATAGAGAATCATTTCTCATTTTTTTTCTGTAATCACTCAAGAAACCGAAGCTTGAGAACATCTTGAGTTACCACTTGCGTTTTCAATTCTTGTACTGATAGTTTACAATCTTTATTATTGTTGTTGAGATAAAGATTTGAAGTTATCAGTATTGCATTCAACCCCTCCTTCCGCAATACTCCAGGACCAACATATGTATAAATCAAAATTATTGATACTTAGTCAACTTATATTTGATATATCTAAAACATTATACATACTAGCTTAAAACCCGTGCAATGCACGAATTTTTTCTAATATTATATATTTTTTTTCATTAATTTGAATTAATTTTTTTAAAACATAAATTTTGGAGGTTTAAATTTTTAAATGAGTTGATTTGATAATAATTATATAAATGTCATTCGTGATATTTCTAGAAAATGATGGATTTTAGTTAGAAAGTATAAAAAAGATGTGTTGTGGATGAAAATCACAAGTATTGAAATTGCAGCTGGGGATTGTGTATTGAATGCAAAGGGGGTGAGCTTCGAGCTTTAATGGTGGCTGCTCTTGTTGTCGGGGACTGACTCGGTCCTAACAAGATGCCTACGTACCTTGATTAATATCAAGAATCAAGCCAAAACGTAGTTCTAGAGTTGCCTACGTGGCTTGATGCGCCCTCGCGGCGTAGTGACGTAGTGGCTTGTATGTCCTTATTCGAGGATGAAGCCTAAAACGTTGATGACGTATTGAGCTCTGCCCAAAAAACGTTTATCTGAGATAAGGGGTTGCGCTCTTTATATAGGCATGAAAAGCCTAGAGTTAGAATAGGGGTAGGTGACTTGGTGGGCAAGTCAACTCCTTGGCCCAATTCTAGAAATTTCTAACCTCCTTCCATGTAGGAATTAGTTTCCATGTGGTAATAGTTATCCAGAATCCTTTTCCAGATAAGAGTCAATCCTAATTCCTATTACGTGGAATTAGAATCGTGATATGATTGTATATACTGATTTCTTTCCTTTGTAGGAGTTGTTTCCCATTATATCTCAAATTAATGAGATGTTGATTTATCCCTCTAATCAATTACGAAAATTAGTAATTAATTAGGGTCTTGGGCCTCGTTACAGGGCTTCGTATTTGGGCCAAGCTAGGTCTAATTAATGCAACATTAACTATGCCTTTAGGGCTTACTTTTAGCCTATATCATTTGCCCCCCAACTGCTAGGAAAACTGATCAGATTTTCGTAGAAGTTATAATTGCCTTTTTCGAGACTCGGGGTCATTTTTATCCCTTACCTGGGACTTAATTTTCCTACCCTTATATGGGGATTTTATTTTACACTAGTGTTTCACGGATATCGTCTTGACTGTAAAGTGTGGAGCGACCTACACATTTACGACGATTTGCCTTATTCGAGGCTTTAATTTGTGCTTGCTTTTAGCAATTTCGGCACTTTCATAGAGCTTTTATGCATTATTAGCATAAATTATTGCTCAATTTGTCAAGAAAATATTTCTATAATTTTCCTCGTATTTTTCTGTACTTTTCCTAATATTTTAGGAATTTTTATGTACTCACAGGTATTTTTCGTAATTTTTCCTAATAATTTAGGAATTTTTATGTACCAACAGGTATTTTCCTTAATTATTCCTAATAATTTAGGAATTTTTATGTACCCACGGGTATTTTCCTTAATTTTTCCTAATAATTCAGGAATTTTTATGTACCAACAGGTATTTTCCTTAATTATTCCTAATAATTTAGGAATTTTTATGTACCCACAGGAATTTTCCTTAATTATTCCTATTAATTTAGGAATTTTTATGTACCCACAGGTATTTTCCTTAATTATTCTTAATAATTTAGGAATTTTTATGTACCAACAGGTATTTTCCTTAATTATTCCTAATAATTTAGGAATTTTTATGTACCCACGGGTATTTTCCTTAATTTTTCTTAATAATTCAGGAATTTTTATAATTTTAAAGGGACTATTCTGTCAATTTTCAAACTTTCAGGGATGACTTTGTCATTTTATAAACTTGAGGGATCAATACGTGAATTTTGCAAAGCTTAGGTACTAAATAGCACTTTTGCCATTCAACCACTTCATTTGTAATACAACCTGGGCGTTGGTATGGCCGCCCAGGAGACCTCCTTTGTTTCCCACGCCCAGGAGAAAAGCATGGGTGGCGTTGGTGAGTGTTTTCTTCTTCTTCTTCTTTTTTTTTTTAACCATCAGGTTTTATACATTTTATTTTCGATAATTTTTACCAAAAATAAAATGTTGGGCCTCATGCCTTTTTTCTTGATTTAATAGGTATTTTTACCTATTTTTATCATCACTCCTAGCCTATTTTCAGAATTTTTAAGGATTTTATTCCTTTTTTAATTTCTGAAAAATGGCTTGTCGTTCGAAGAGGAGCCCTGGGCGTGGGTACCCCCGCCAAGGAGACCTTCTCCTTAGGCACGCCAAGGAAGTTGGTCTCCTGGGCGTGGGTATTTCATGCCTTCAATTTTCAAAATTTGCTCTAGACGTGGGTACCCCCGCCAAGGAGACCTTCTCCTTAGGCATGCCAAGGAAGTTGGTCTCCTGGGCGTGGGTATTTCATGCCTTCATTTGTACAACCACTCTAGGCGTGGGTATCCCGCCTAGGAGATGTTTTTGCCAACCACGTTTAGGAGATATGGCTTCCTGACCTTGGGTATTTTTTCACCCTCAATTCGTACAACCTTGGCGTGGGTACCCCCGCCAAGGAGGCACTTTGTGATACCTTGTTTTATGATTTTAAGTCTTCTTGGCATGGGTACTTTAATACCCTTCATTTGTTACTCCAGCCTTGGCGTGGGTATCCCCGCCAAGGAGGCTTTATTTGATCCAACGCCTAGGAGATTTAGCTTCTTGGGCGTTGGTGTTCTAGGCTCCTATCCTTTGGGCCAATTTTCATTTATGGACCGTTTCTTTGGCTTTTGTCGGGCTCCCAGCCTTATTATTTTCGAATTTTTGAGATTCCTGCGGAACCTTGAAACGACCCGTTTCTTAGCTTTCGTGACCTTCAGGGCCTCAATTCGTTTACTGAGTCCTTGATTCGAAAACGAGAATTCATTCGTGGTTGTTGGTTATCATCAACCATTCAACCTTTAACTCTCATTCTAAGATGTTGAAATGATGGAGTCCCTTATTTTTTGCCCCCTTGCTTCATATAGTGGAGGTCTTGCTTCTCGGTTGATCGTTCAAGAAATTCACTTGCCACTGAGCACTTGACTTCAAGTCTGGTGTGCCTTGGCTGGTTGTCAACCCTCTATCAGGATTTCAACCTTCTTCTTATACTCATAGGACCTTGCTTAAGTTTCAATTTTGGCTAGCGGCACTTAATTTCTAATGACAAGCTCGATTGGAGACAGACTTCCTTGTTGGCCATCAAGGCTTAAATTTTGTGTCGGGATTTGAAATTCAAGACTTTAAGTATGTAATGACAATGGACCTCTTATAGAAGAGACCTTCAATCAATGCGTATCTTAACACTCTCACAGACAGTTTCCGTGCTTTCAAGGAAATATCAAGGAGCCAACCAGTCTTAAGATGAGCTTTGATAGGGTCTATCTGACAGCTTCCTACATCAAACGGTGCCACCAACTTTGAATCGATGGTGGGGGTCTTCAGGACTTGGAAGTAGACGCTCCCAGAATGGGTCTCGACCCTTGAATTGAGATAAGGCATCGACCTTTGTATTCTCCTCCCTTGGGATATACCTGGCACTCATCTAACTGGGCTATCGCAGCTTTCATAATCCTCAAGTATTTGGTCATATTCTTTTCTCTAACCTCAAACTCTCCATTGACTTGTGAGACTACCAACTTTGAGTCTCCACAGACTTTCAGGTTCTTGACCCTCAGGGCTCTTGTCAGTCTAAGGTCGGCTATCAGAGCTTCATACTCCGCCTCGTTGTAGGTTGTTTGGAAGTCCAACTTCAAGGCATACTCGAGTGTGAACCCATCGGGGCTTTGCAGAACTTAACCTGCACCACTGGTTTTTGTTTCTGATGCCCCATGAAAATAGAGCTTTTTGTTTTTGATGCCCCATCAAAATAGAGCATCCAATATTCCTTCTTCTCTTTCAGGGGTTTCTCACCTTGCTGACCTTCCTGGTCTATTACCTCCTGCCCCCCGACTTCTTGGTTGTCAATGGTATATTCAAC
The DNA here is from genome assembly GCA_036435485.1 of Saposhnikovia divaricata. NCBI lineage: Eukaryota > Viridiplantae > Streptophyta > Magnoliopsida > Apiales > Apiaceae > Saposhnikovia > Saposhnikovia divaricata. Next base: position 99,549,963 of record CM071597.1, on the reverse strand, counting down.
CACGAAGTCAGCCAGAGCCTGGGTTTTGATGGTCGTCCTATGCTTGTACTTAACATCAAATTTTCCTAGTTTGATTTCGCACTTGATGAGCCTTCCATTGGCTTTCGGGCTATGCAAGATGTTTCTCAGAGGCTGGTCTATAAGGACCTTGATCTTGTGTGCCTGAAAGTAAGGCCGTAGCTTTCTTGATGCGGCAATCAGTGCTAGTGCGAACTCCTCAATAGTGGAGTAATTTCACTCGGCCCCGTGGAGGACACATCCAATTTGCCCTTGAAGGGCTCATTCAGTAATGCCTTACGTGAGCAACTTTTTAGGTTCTTCAAGAACTAAGTGAATGGGGACCAAGTCCTCAGTGAGCTTTACTCTTTGTTTCTCATCTTCTCGGACATCCGTGTCTTCAATTGGGAGGACCTACCCCCCGACTTCAACAATCCTCAAGGAGGCCAGGTAGTAATTCTTTGTCATTGTTCGATCTCTCTTTTCTTCATCAACTCCCTTCCTTGTAGGAAATGTGACCATCGGGTCTTATCTTGAGGCAACCGCCTTAAAGACATGCAAGCCTATCCTTTTAAGGATAACATTGTAAGCAGAAGTTGCTTTAACCAACAAAAGGTTCAATATCTGAGTGGCTTTTTTTGGCTTCTACCCAATAGTTATGGGTAGCTGAACGCCATTAAACCCGTAGATTGGCATGTTCGATGGAGTCAACTGTGAATCGTTATATCTCATCTTAGGAAAGACGTCGTGTAACAGAATGTCCACAGAAGATCTGTTGTCTACCAAGACTCGCTTTACTTGTGAGTTGCCTATCACAGGTGTTATGACCAACAGGTCATCATGGGGAAATTCGCCCCTTATTGGCTTCGGCCATCTTAGGTCCTTGCCTTTCTCGATGTCCATCAAGATTTGGCTCCTTGGAGCATTCAACCCTTGGTCCTTGGCTCTTTCTGGGTACAGAATCGGAGTCTTTGCCATTCCTGGGATACTTGTCCCTAGCATCGTACTCTGGCTCTGCCTTCCACTTCTTTGAGTTGTCATTGTTTCCATTATTTCCAGTCATGGCTTCCCTCTTCATACTTTCTTTAGACTTAATATATCTTCCTGCCCTACATTGGAGCATATTCATGTTTTCCGGAGGATGTTTGGCCAATGACCTTTTAAAATACACGTCCATAGTTCTTTGTTGCAGGACTACCATGGTCACTTGCTCGTCAAGATCCTGCACTCTCTGTGCTTCCTTCATGAATATATTCAGATAGTCCCTCGGGGATCCATCCTTTCTTTGCCCCAAGTTCATCAGTGAAGCAGAGCTTTTCTCAAGAGTTTTTCCACTAACACATTGGGCTATAAAAGCCTTGTTCAGGTCCTTAAACGAAGCTACCAAATTTGGAGGCAGACGGATGTACCAATGTTGAGCCATGCCCCCCAGTATTTGAGGAAAGGCCCTGCACTTAAGTGCATCAGATATGGGCTCGAGAAGCAGAGCGTTGGGGAACGTCCTTACATGATTTTCGGGATCACCCGTGCCATCGTGAGGCTTGATAGTTGGCATCTTCATTTTCCTTGAAATTCGAGCATTCATAATTTCGTCCGTTTAAAGGGCGGAGTTGGATCATCAGATCTCCTAAAGCCATTAGTTTGGCAGGATCAGCCCTTGGAGGTTCTCTCCTGTTTGGGGCACTATTAGTCATAAGAGAGGGCTCATGCCTTGGCTGAAGAGGAGCTTTCAGCTCTCGGTGGTGGGCAACGACCCTTAATGGAGGAGGAGCTTTCTGCTCTTCATGGTGAGGCATCGACCCTTAATGAAGGAGGAACTTTCTGCTCTTCATGGTGAGGCATCGACCCTTAATGGAGGAGGAGCTTTCTGTTCTTAATTGTGAGGCTAAAAATGCCCTTTCGATGCTAATACTGCCCTTTCGAGGCTAAAACCACCCTTTCGTATCGGTTAGAGGGAGCTTGGCCAGAGACATCTTAAACTTCCTAGATGTTGTGGTGTTCATAATTTCGCCCGTGAGAGGGGGAGTATGATTAACTGGATCTGCAAGAGGCATTAGTGCTATGGGCGCAGCCCTTCGTTCGCAGTTTTCTTCGTCCCTTCTTCGGGGAGTTCTTTCCGAATTGATAACCCTTACCTTCGGGTGTGGAGTAGCTATGAGTTCCCTCTGACCTTGGTGAATTTGCTTCATGGTGCACAATTTTTGGAGGTTTTTATCAAGGATGGGTAGTCATAACAATCCTGCCCCCTTTACTAAAATAACCGTAACTCTTTGTAGAAAATTTCTTTTTGCGAACCGTTTTTTGCATAAGAAACTAGACTCCAAGAGCTTTCCAATGGTGTAGGTCTTGATGCCCATAAAATTCTGGAAGAGAGCAGTTTATTCTGCTTGCCGGACGGTCGTGCATGAGGTTGTTGCCCATATTGTCAGTCCCGTTTTTGGCTTTTTTGACACTCTAGATGATGTTTTCTTGAGAAATACGAAGAACGAAAGTCGTGGAGAAAGAAAATATCTTTCCAAAGAGTCTAGAACCAATGAATTCTGATGTAAGATGAATTTGTTATGATTTTTCCAAGATTGCTGGGCTGCTGTGCTTTGCATCTGCGAATCAGTTTAGTTTTTGTCGATTTAGTCCCTCTAGATGACGTTTTTTCGAAATTCATAAAGAACGAAAGTTGTAGAAGAGGAAAATATCTTTCCAAAAAGTCCAGAATCATTGAATTCCGATGTATGACGAATTTTCTACGAATTTTCAAAGTCTGCTGGCCTGCACATGTAATATGGTGCGAATTTTCTTAAGAAATTGTTTATCATGCTTCTTAAGGGGTATTTAGCCCTTGTGTAGGATCATGGGTAATCATCCCTTGAGTCTGAGTCTCTGCCCCCGAGGATTCGTCTCTTGGGGTTGGATAGGAGGAATTTGAGATCCTTCCATTTGGGGTGTCGACCCTTATCCAGTGGTTGGAGGCACAACGGTGCTAGAGTTGATGGGTGGCACAGCGGTGCTAGCGTTGGTGTCGGTGATTGTTGGTGTAGATCTCCGTGTGTTAACCATGGTTGCTGTGTCGTTGTCCCACAGACGGCGCCAAATGTTGTGGATGAAAATCACAAGTATTGAAATTGCAGCTGGGGAGTGTGTATTGAATGCAAAGGGGGTGAGGTTCGAGCTTTAATGGTGGCTGCTCTTGTTGTCGGGGACTAACTCGGTCCTAACATGATGCCTACGTACCTTGATGAATATCAATAATCAAGCCAAAACGTAGTTCTAGAGTTGCCTACGTGGCTTGATGCGCCCTCGCGGCGTAGTGACGTAGTGGCTTGTATGTCTTTATTCGAGGATGAAGCCTAAAACGTTGATGACGTATTGAGCTCTGCCCAAAAAACGTTTATCTGAGATGAGGGGTTGCGCTCTTTATATAGGCATGAAAAGCCTAGAGTTAGAATAGGGGTAGGTGACTTGGTGGGCAAGTCAACTCCTTGGCCCAATTCTAGAAATTTCTAACCTCCTTCCATGTAGGAATTAGTTTCCATGTGGTAATAGTTATCCAGAATCCTTTTCCAGATAAGAGTCAATCCTAATTCCTATTACGTGGAATTAGAATCGTGATATGATTGTATATACTGATTTCTTTCCTTTGTAGGAGTTGTTTCCCATTATATCTCAAATTAATGAGATGTTGATTTATCCCTCTAATCAATTACGAAAATTAGTAATTAATTAGGGTCTTGGGCCTCGTTACAGGGCTTCGTATTTGGGCCAAGCTAGGTCTAATTAATGCAACATTAACTATGCCTTTAGGGCTTACTTTTAGCCTATATCAAGATGATAGATTTTAGTTGAAAAAGGTAAACAGTTAATTATTAGTAATTATAAAATTATTATTTTATTTTATTAAATAGAATGCCCGTGATATAATTGGAAAAAAAAAATCTTACTTAGAGAAAATTAAAAGGTAACATGTTTTAGGTGAAAAGGGTAATTGATTAGTGTAGGGTTTCGAGGCATAAAACGCAGCGGAAACTGTTAAAAACAATAAAAATCGAAACCCTGACCCCAGGATCTGTGTACAAGACATGGCTGATTATGGAGAAACGAAATCATACCTATTAAAGAGCTTTACGATTCTGATAGATGGAGGTCCAAGATGCAATCACCACGCAGCCCTTGTTAGCAAGATCCGCATCCCTAATTAGTCCACACGAACGCCCGATTGTCTCTACAATCACCGGAGTCGGTACTAGCTGAAAATAGCCCTCGATCTCTCTCTTTCTCTCTAGCCTCTCATGATGTAGAGCTGCTAGGGTTTTTTGCTAAAAACGAATTATGCAAATTTAACCCTAAAGTAATAAATCCTTATGTATTTACAGTGGAGAGAGTTGGGCTTTAAAACCCTAAATCCGTTTTGGGCTTCCTAAGACCAAATCTGATTTTGGTTTTAATATTAATTCGAATTACATTGTAATTAATCAAGTCCCACTTAATCAATTCTATAATTCGAAATAATAATAATAATTTATTTAAATTCGTAATTTAAATAAGGCTCCGTTTAAAACGTTCTTTGTTTGTGACCATTTAGGTTATTATTATGTTGGCAATAATTTTAATATCTAATAAACAAATTATAAACAATGAGCGGCATCTAGTAATGCATCATTGCTACTCAATTAATAATAATAATTGGTGATCCAATTAAACCTTTCGTGATTAATGTTTTAGTGTAATATAATCCCTTTAACCAAATATTATAGATTAAACTTGAGGCATGTAATTAGTCATCCTCTTCAACGTTTAATCCGGGTTTCCTTGATCAATGAGTAGACTATTAAAAACAAATCAATATTTGAGCATGGCCATGCATTTTTCATCGTCTCACTCAATCAAGAGGCCAATAATATCTCTCATAATAATAGGAGGGTTAAATCCTTAATCTATCATTCATATTTCTTATACGACTCATAATATACCCGATGTCCACTTTTATCATCACCCGGTCAAAGGTAACTTTTAATGTAGTCAAAGTATGTTAAACCTTGTATAAGAATATAATGATCTCAAGTCTAAAGATCATTACACCATTATCACTTTGAGTCTTTCTAATGACATTATCAACATGTAGTTACTCACTGTGGGTCTATCCAGTGCCATGTAGAATATTAAATGCACCTATGTTCTTGACTTTAGTATCACTATAACCATGACCAATGAGATGTGGTCATCAGTCAACAAACATACTAATCTTTATGCATTATAATCTTAATGCATTATAATTGTCTAAGGAGCCTTCTGTGTTTATTTAGTTTTGGGTTTCATGGAGGGCACTCTTTTCCCACTTGAGTTTTTTCCCCAAAGGGTTTTGCTCTTGTGGGTTTTTAACGAGGCCTTTCTTGTTTCCCTTCGTGTCCCTATTGTTTGGGTTGAGAATTTTGAAGATAGGCCATGATATTTTTATGGAGTGTTAGTTTCTTTGAAGCAAAGTTGGAGACAAACTGTGATTATGGAGAGCTGGTGGACAGACGGTTTAAAGACAACTGAAGATTGGATCAACACTCTTTTTTGGAGTGTTGATTATATTTTTAGTGGCTTTCTATTGTTGTGCCTTACTTAGTGTATTTTTGGCTTTTGGATGTTTTTCTTTTCGGACTTAAAGGTTCTATTGTCTAATTGTCCGGGAGCAACATGCGTGCCTTTCGGTTAGGTAATAAACTTTTTGGTATGAAAGAAAACCCTTTTTCCGGTTTTGCCGGTTATTGTATTTCGATAGAATTCATATACGTGAATGTATATTCTTGACCAAAAAAAGATATAGGACATTTATTATTCTAAAATTTATTTCGCAGTAAATAAAGACATAATAAATCAACTTAGAATAATCGATGGAACATAATCATTAAATAACAAAATAGTCTTTGCTAGAAGCACAACTACATTGTCTCTAGGGCACTAACACTATCAATTAGTTTATAGTAATTATAATTTAATTATGTTATTTTAATATATTAAATTGTTCGTAATGTTTTTAGAAAAGGAGAAATGAATGTTGCCCGTGATATTGCTAGAAAAATAGGGATTTTAGTTAGAAAATATAGAAAAGATGATATGTTTTAGCTGAAAAGGTAATCGGTTAAATTATTAGTATTATAATATTATTATTACATTAAATAAAATCGCCCATGATATAATTGGAAAAAGAGAGATTTTAGGTAGAGAAAATAGAAAAGGTAATTTGAAAATTAAAAAGGTGAAATGTTTTAGGTGAAAAAGGTAACTGATTAGTTTATAGTAATTATAATTTAATTATCTTATTTTACTAAATAAAATTGCTCGTAGGATTTTCATAAAATGAGAAATTAATGTTGCCCGTGATATTTTTAGATAAAAAGGAATTTAATTAGAAAACATAGAAAAGATGATACGTTTTAGCTGAAAAGGTAATTGGTAAATTATTAATATTATAATTTTATTATTTTATTTATAATAAATAGATTCGCCCGTGATATAATTGGAAAATGAGAGATTTTAGTTAGAGGAAATAGAAAAGGTAACATGTATTGACTGAAAAAGGTAACCGCCTATGATACAATTGGAAAAAGAGAGATTTTAGTTAGAGAAAATAGAAAAGTTAACGTGAAAATTAAAAAGGTAACATGTTTTAGGTGAAAAGGTAATTGATTAGTTAATAGTAATTATAATTTAAATATCTTATTTTACTAAATAAAATTGCTCGTAGTGTTTTTACTAAATGAGAAATTAATGTTGCCCATGATATTTCTAGAAATAGGGAATATAATTAAAAAATAGAAAATATGATACGTTTTAGCTGAAAAGATAATTGGTTAATTATTAGTACTATAATATTATTATTTTATTTATATTAAATAGATACGCTCGTGATATAATTGGAAAAAAAGAGTTTAGTTAGAGAAAAGAGAAAAGGTAACGTGTTTTGGCTGAAAAAGGTAACCGTCCGTGATATAATTGGAAAAGGAGAGATTTTAGTTAGAAAAATGACAAAAGGTAATGTGTTTTGGCTGAAAAAGATAATTGATTAGTTAATAGTACTTATAATATTGTTATGTTATTTTATTAAAAAAAATTGCATGTAGATGAGAAATTTTAGTTAGATAAAATATAAAATATATTATATTTTATCCAAAAAAAGAAAATTATTTAGTTATTGAAAAATAGATTAGGTAATATGTTTAATCTGAAAAAGGAAATTGATTAGTAAAGGAGAAATTTTAGTTAAATAAAACATAAAAAATATTATATTTTAAATGAAAAAAGAAATTATTTAGTTATTGAAAAATAGGATAGATAATATGTTTAACGTGAAAAAAGAAATTGATTAGTTAGTATGATGGATTTTATTTGTTATTAAGTATGGGTAAATAAGTAAAATCAATAGGTACCGTACCAACCGACAAAACTTTTAATGTTTCGGCTATTATATAATATTATAGATTCTCAATAAACAAGTAATTAATAATGTTATTGTTACGTGTTAAATAAAAAATATCTAGAAATTGACCCGTGCCTCGCACGGGTTATTATGCTAGTGTAGGTTAAGGGAAAAACAATTTAGTTGGTTGTTTACGTATAGTTGTTTAAAGAAAAAATAGTAATATACACTAATAAAATTATTCTTATAACCTTAAAATTTACAAATATTTGAATAAAATTTTAAAAAAAATAATATAATAACATATTAGCACACAATACCGATTTTAAAATGTGTTCAAAAGCTGACTTTGAGGGTATATAAATAAATATCTAACTATATCTATTTTTTCATAATTTGTATAACTATTATAATAAAGAGAAATTGACTTATTTTGCTAAATACTGTTACCAAAACAAATATTATCATATTAGTTGTAAAATTATGTATCGGCCTCCCAAAAAAAGGGTATATAAATAAATATCTGACTATATCTATGTTATCTTAATTAATATAACTATTATAATAAAGAATAAAGAGAAATTAAGTTATTTGGCTAAATACGACTATAATTTTCCAGCATACGTGTTGTAATCATCATTTTAATTGGGATATAATACCTAATGACAGCTCACTTTAAATGCTTCAATTTTGACGTAAATAAATAAAATACACGATAGGAACATTATAAGTTTTCCGATTCTTGCAGAAGACAATTGATCTTTTCAAAATAATGAAAAATTAAATCTCATGTTGAAGTAAATTTAATAGATTACAGAAAGTTCTAATGTGTAAATTGGAAAGGTGTTCCATGGAACAAACTCTTGCACTTATTAGATGATAATTAGCTTTTTGATACGTTACTTAGCTTATCACATTTATCTGATATTTCATTGTGCTTATTGTAACCGTTTTCATTCGATTACGAGCTTGTATATATTCACTCTTCATCCTTGTATTCAGGACTTTTGCATATTACATTTCAGAGAAATAAAGATAATTCTTCTTCTTCTTCCTCAAGAATGTAGATATACAGCGTGTTGTATGTATAAATTAGATCGACTATATCAAACTTTAGATGGTATCAGAGCTTCTACTTCCGAATTTCTTCGTCGTTCTCATCTTCATTACTGGTAATCGTTCTTGTTCATCATCTCCATTGCTAGTAATCGTCTTGTTCATCGAATCGATTGTTGCAGATTGTTCATTAATTCATTCTGTTTTACTTTTATACATAGCGATCTATTATTGTTCTTGTCTAAATGTTGATTAATTCCGATCCATTTCTTGAATGACTCAACGTTATTCGTATGCTAACGCCATTTTAGGAAATATCGGGATGAATAATCAACCTGTTAATACACGTCCTACTACAAATTCTGTTCATCCACACTCTTCTTCTCCCATAACACCAACACAAACACCTCCAATTCATTCTTTAACCAACACCTCACCACAAATTCATCAAGCGTGCACATTAAACATTGATAAGAATTCTCATCCACTTTATTTTCACAATAACGATCAGCCTGGAATGATTCTTATCTTTAAGACACTACTCGGTACTGAAAACTATTCATCTTGGAAGCGATCTATGCAGATTGATTTCTCTACCAAAAATAAAGTTGTTATCGTCAATGGTGATTTTCCTATACCTGATGTTTCTTCATCTTTATTTGTGCATTGGAAACGTGTCAATGATATGGTTATTACCTGGATTTTGAACACGGTTTCAGATGAGATAAGTAACAGCATGAACTACTTAGATAGTGCATATACTGTTTTGAATGAACTTAGTGAACGCTTTTCTGCGGTTAGTGGTCACAAGTACTATGAAACTCAAAGAGATCTATTCAGGCTTGAGCAGGGTAATGATTCATATTGAGTTCTATTTCCATAAATTGAAAGGTTATTGGGATGAACTCAAGGCTTTAGAGCCTACAATTCAGTGTACTTGCAGTGCTAATACAGAATGGGCTTCACAACTTGAGAAAACGAGATTGATTCAGTTTTTGATGGGTTTGCATTCGAGCTACACTGCAGCAAGGGGTCAATTGCTAATGATGTCTCCTTAGCCTACAGTTAACCAAGCCTTTATGCTACTTAAACAGGAAGAAAGACAAAGACAAACTCAGAATTCTATGCATTCACCTGTTGCTATGATGGTCGACATGCCAAAAGGATCTCAGTCCACTTCTCCTTCCTATATACCGAACAGATTTAGTAACAGAGCTTCTCACCGAGTGTAGGAATGTTCTCATTGTCATCTAAAAGGACACACCAAAGAAAAATGCTACAAGCTGATAGGTTACCCACTTGATCATCCATATCATCCAAATAACAAAGGAAAACGTCGTTTCTCTTCAAATTCTTCAAACTCAAAGCCTTACCAGAATGCTAAATCGAATGCTATACAGGCTCCTAGTAATCAGAATGTTACTGATGTTTCTAATGAAGGTGGTTCTCAAAACTTTACTAGTCAAATGGATGCTTGGCAATCACAATTAAACTCTATCATGCAATGTTTAAACAAAGGAAACAATGCTCCTCAGCCATCTGTTCCTTCCACTGCAGGACAGTTTAGCCTTGCTACACATTTAGCAGGTACAACCTTTTCCTTATTATCATCTACACATATACCAGCTCATGTTTGGGTCCTTCACATAGGGGCCACTAATCACATGTGTTGTGATCTTACTACAATGCATAATGTTTGTCATTTGTCTGTTTCTCTAAATATAAAATTTCCAAATGGAAAAAGTGCTTCTGTTACTCACATGGGGTCTGTCTTTTTACACCCTTTGTCTACATCTGTTCATGAAGTACTTTATGTTCCTTCTTTTTCTTTCAATTTGTTATCTGTCAGTAAATTGTCCACACAACTTGGTTCTGAAATTCTTTTCACCTCTAATGAATGTTATCTGCAGGACCAATACCAGATGAAGGGATTGGTTCTTGGTAACATCATTGGAGGACTCTATCAACTTTTCAATGTTGCTTCTTTATCTTCTGTTCTTGCTGTTACTCATGCTACTGAAGACAAGTTTCTCTGGCATAAACGTTTAGGCCATATTCCTACTAAGATTCTATCCAAGATCAATGTAGAAAATATTTCTAAACAATGTATTATTGACAATCTTTCTACGCTGTGTGTTGTTTATCCTTTAGCCAAGCAATGTAGACTTCCTTTTACTCTAAGTCAATCCCAAGCTACAAGTCCTTTTGAACTGTTACATTGTGATGTTTGGGGACCATATAGGACACCTGCCTATAATAGTTGTAAATATTTCCTAACTCTTGTTGATGACTGTACAAGAGTCTTTGGACCATTCTTTTACCCACAAAACAACATGTTATTCAAGTTTTAAAGAATTTTTTGCTTATGTACACACTCAGTTCCATACCACTGTTAAATGCATTCGTACAGACAATGGTGGTGAGTTTATAAATAGCAATCTCAATTCTTTTTTTTCATCTCTTGGTACTATTCATCAAACTACTTGTCCAAATACTCACCAACAAAATGGGCGAGTTGAACGCAAACATCGAAATTTATTGGAATTGTCTCGAGCACTTATGTTTCAAGCTCACTTACCTTCTTATTTTTGGGGAGATTGTCTGCTTACCTCTACATATCTCATAAATCGAATTCCTACTACTGTTCTTGGCTATATTTCACCATATGAAAATCTTTTAAAAAAAGGCTCCATCTTATGCACATTTGAAAGTTTTTGGTTGTTCAGCACATATGTCTATACATAATTCTGATAAATTTTCACCTCGAGTTATTCGTACTGTTTTTCTTAGATACTCTCTTACACAAAAGGGTTATAAAACTTTTTGATCCTACCACAAAGCAGTTTCATATTTCCAGGCATGTTATTTCTGATGAAACTAATTTTGCTTTTGCTAATATTTCTGAGTATTTTTCTATTTCTCTTTTCACACCGCCTGACAACACTTCTTCCTTTGATGAAAAAGTGTTTTTAACACCTCTTGATAATGATAATACAGTTGATAATGTTGTGAACAATTTCTCTGATCTTCATCATACTTTTAGTGACCATGTTTCTGCTGACATGTTTAAAGAACCTGCAATCAGCACCACTTCTGTACCACCTAGCATTGTTACTTCACCTGTTGTCACTGCTGATAATGACATTACTACTGATAATGACATTACCACACAACAAGTTGTACCTCAACGAGTATCTTTGAGAACAAAGGTCAAACCACTTTGGCTGAAAGATTTTGTCACCACCACTAGTTCAGTGAAAGCCAACTCTCTTTTACTTAACCGCTGTGACGCCCCCATATCCGAGGTCGGAGATCTAGGCGCTCACGGTCCATTTTCCATTAGTAACATACCTGTTCTTGCGCACAATATATATATAACACAGCCATCGACCCCACAACAAACTCACACCACACTCACACACACAGGTTAGAGCCTCAGAAACGTCACACATTGATTAAACAGTAATAAAGTTATCAGAGTTATTACAGACCGAATTAAATGGCATTTATGCTACCAGCAACACTCCGATATGAAGCGAAGCTGGCGGCTTGAAAGTTTGTTACGATACACTGCCTTGCACAGGTCATGCTGATAAATAAAACGTACTAACAAAAGCTGCCAACCAATCCGGCTAATGGGGCCTACCGGTGGAATCTCAAGTGGAGGCTCGGGCCTAGTCACCTGCTTGCGAGCAGTCTGCCTGGGTCTTGCCATATCGCTTAGCTGTTGTGTTTGTAAAGTTTGAAAACAAGCAAGAGTGAGCAACTATAGCTCAGCAAGGAATATAAATAAGATAAGTAATATACATCTCATATGATTGGCAATTGATATATTTGTTTGTATCAATCAGTTATAAAATCACTTGTCATAGTTGATAATTCTCGAAGGTGCAACAATATGTGCCCTTGTTTGCAAAATAAACTTGCAGTTCTAGATACTACATTGAATCAACATCCTTCTCATCAAAATAGAACACTCTCAGCAACTTGGCACAAAAGCCTAAGAAGCAGTGTCAAAGCATTTTTCCAAAATGGAGGAATGGGACTTAAAGAAAACATAAAAACCTGACAAGGATTGACGATGATCAGTCGGCACATCCAAGTCCAATAATCCGCGGGTCTTCTCTACCGGTAGAAGGATAGAAACTACATCCGTAACTATCCCTCGAGTGAAAACTACATCCGTAATCACCCTCGATGAAAACTACATCCGTAATAATCCTTCGGCAACACCTGGGCCGGAATAATAAGTGATGGACCGCCTGGCTCACGGCCGCTTACACATCCCGGGAATCGCTCGTCAACGGTTCCCACACCTGCCAGAGTCCCTTTTTCTTTTCTTTTTAAAACTTGATTTTGATTGAAAACCGAGTAATTGAGGTCCGACATCAGTCGACCGATGATTCTTGAAATCATACAAGAAACAGAATCTGACCAGGGGTTTTCGAAAATGTTTTGAGTTCGAAAGAGTTCGAGTTTGAAGTATTTAAAAAGTATCTTGGATTAACTTTGTCTTGAAATAATGAACAGTAATTAATAAATAATATTTTAAGATTTAATATTAATAATTAATAAAATAATTATTCGGTAAAATAAACTCTTAATCCAAGATAGGGTTTCGAGTATTTACGAAGATATAACGATAGTTATTTGAACATACGATACCACCCGAATGACCCTTCGGGTTTTCGCAATATAGATACGATATAATAATATACCGCTCCCCGGTCAATAGTATATACGGACCGCTACGACCTCTATTGCTAGAGTCGTTGTCCGAAGAAAACATTTCAATCTAAGTTCAAGGGGTAAAAGCATACATATACTTGTTCAATCTCAATTGCATCGATACTTCGATAAACATAGCATTTGATATCATTTGAAAACTACAAACACAACAGTAAAAATCCTTGTATATGGATAAGTTTTGAAAAGTAAACTTGCCTTGGTTTGGTTGGGGTGGTCGAGCGTGCGAATTCGAACGATCTATACATAAACAATAATCGTTCGTTAGTACCTTAACACTTTCTCTCTAATTATGGGGTTTTAAGGGGGTACGAAATTAACTTAACGACTTCGTCTTATGACTCCCTAGCCCCACTATAGGTCCATGACATCACTCGTTTACGCTCGTCACTTACTCGACTTAATTTAGTTACCACGTTCGAACCATAACCACTAACCCTAGAATAATGTTCCACTAATCGACCTTTTTCCATTGCGCGAATTTTACTCTAGCATTTTTATAAAATCCAAAAATTCGTATTTTAATCCAATTCCTTTTGGGTGGTCTTCACCACTGCATTACTTACATTCTCAAATTTTTCCACGACCCCAAATATATTTTAAGGTGTTTAAACAAGGTTCACAAGGGGGTTACTTAATGCAGTCCATAGTCCAGAAACAAAATTCACTCCTCCGGCCATAACTAAAAATCCACACATCACATAGCTATGAATCTTACTTTTCCAGAAACTACATTCAATTATCTTTCCAACAATATAAGGTAGGACATCAGGGGACATCATTTGGGTATTCAAAATCGTGCTACAACACAGGTCAAAGTTCCTGGACAGATTCAGCAAGCTCAAATCACTTAAATCAACCATTTTTCATACTTCCATAACATAAACACCACTTAATACACTTAGATCATGACTCATAACACTCATGGAGATATATATCTTAACCATAATCATAAAAATCACAATCTCAACATCAAACTCAAGATCCATGCTATCCATCACATATACATTCAAGATAAGCCCTAACATACATGGATCTACTACCATATTATATGAACAACACTTATCCAAGGGTGGTTTGAGATTTCATACCTTCTTGAGCTCCTAGAGACCTGGTACAAACTTTACACAAATTAAAAACACCTTGGATGGTCTCCTACAACACTCACAATGCAAGATCTAAAAGATAAAAACTTATGTTAACACTTTTCTAACTTTCAACAATTCATAACTCAAAAACTAATGGATGGAAGGCTTTGAAATTGATACCATACCTCTAATATGATGCAAGGAAGCCTTAGAAATGTGGTAGATGAAGAAAACTTGGAGAGAAAAATCTCTCCCTCTCTCCCTATGCAGTTCGGCCGAATGCTATGTTAAGGGGGGGGGGAGTGTTTTTGTGTTTTTGTTTTGTTGGAATGGTAAAAAGAAATGCAAGCATGCTAGGTATAATTGTGGTTAACAAGGAGTAGTCACATGCCTAGCCTATAGCCTAGGTTGCATCCATGCCCTAGTGTCCCCCTAGGTGCATCATCCAACATGCTAGTTCCTTGTCTTTTCTAACTAGCTAATTACATGGCATTTGCATGTAATTTCTTTCGTTGTAATATTATTCTCCCACCGATACTTGTTATTTAATCCTTATTTCATATCGTAATTTAATTATTCTCTCGTAATAATATCTCGTCACGTAGAGATTTTCCCCTATAATTCCTTAAGTACTTATTACGTAAATTCCTCGAATGTCCATAATTCCTCGTCATAATTCTTAATAAATCCTTTGATACTCTAACCATTCTCAAATTCCAATTTTCATAAATATTACTAACAGTAAGACTCTTGCCTTCGCAATCTCTCTGTATATCTTACATCATAAATACAACAACGCAGTTTCTCATTCGATCAATTCTATAAATCAACAGGGATGACTAGAAAGGTTCCATAATGACAATGTCGCAAGATATTAAATAAAAGGAAATATTACCAAAAATTAGGGTTCTTACAGCCGCCCTATTGATTCTAAATATAGTTTTTCTAACTATTCTCCACCCAACAACATATATGCTTGTGTTGTTAGCCCTCAAACAGCCCTTCGAGAACCTTACACTTATAACCAAGCTGTCAAAGATAACAGATGGGTTGAAGCCATGAACAAAGAGTTACATGCCTTAGAAGCAAATAACACTTGGACAGTAGTACCACTTCCTTCTAATAAAAAGGTTGTAGACTGCAAATGGGTTTACAGAGTAAAGTATTTACCAGATGGTTCCATTGACAAATTTAAAGCTCGTCTAGTTGCCAAAAGTTATACTCAAATAGAGGGACAAGATTACCATAATACTTTCTCTCCTGTGGCTAAAATGGCTACAGTTCGTACCATTCTTGCTTTAGCTGCTGTTAAACTGTGGGATATTCACCAGTTAGACGTGAACAATGCTTTCCTCCATGGTGATTTACCAGAGCAAGTATATATGCAGCTTCCACCAGGCCATCATTTACATGGCACGAACTACGTTTGTAAGTTGAATAAATCATTCTACGATTTAAAGCAGGCTTCAAGACTTTGGTTTGAAAAGCTAGCGTCTGTTTTACTTGATCTTTGTTTCACACAAACTATGGCTGACTATTCTTTGTTAGTCTATAAATCTGGAGATATTTTTGTCACAACTCTTGTTTATGTAGACGACATACTTGTTACGACCAAACTCAACACGCAAGTGCACGTGATCTCAAGTAATATAGATAGCAAATAAGATTCGTTCCTACAGGGACTCGTTGTATTGTCTAGTTAATTCACTCACCAATGTATGATTATTATTCGATGCTACGACAAATTAACAATTGGATTTTTGTTTATCACTACAATTACTCTAAGGTTTATAACTAATTATCAACTACTTGAACTAAGAATTATGTCGAATTACTTATGCGAATAAAACATGGGATTTTAACTTCATTAAACAATCCATCTATAGTCTCCACTTCTCTAGCCTTTTCATGTGATTTGTTAATACCTGATCGAATACACAAAACTGATACAAGCCAACCTTCGTTGCACAAATACCATCCTAAATAATTTCCACAATAAAGATAGAAATCACTTTGTCTCCCAATCATGCCTAATCTCCATATGTCTATAAAGATTGAAACATAATGGTTGAAGTACTAGCATTCAATAGATCACATAGTCGTCATAAAACGGTTAGAGTTACGACACTAATTATGAATGATATTCTCACGCATAAACCTATGCTAGCATGGCAAGTTCTAAACTCTTAGATCCACTTTCGCTTCAATAAGAATTAACAAACAATTACAGGAGTTAGCTACTCTCCTATAACGAATTAAATCAACCATGATAGGATATCACATCAATCACACTATAGGCATCGAGAAGATTCAACAAATAAACTTCATGAATAAATCCGCTAAAACTCCATGACAACGAATTAGTTCATAATCAAACTAATCGTCACCATGGGTTCCAATGTAAACATGATAGAAGAAAACGAATAATGATTTAAATAAATAACAATGGTTTTAAAGAATACACCCAAACCAAGCATCCACAAACTAGGAAGAAGACAAAAATAAATTGAAAACTATCCTCTTCCTCGCTTCTTCGTGCTTCAAAACTCCGTAAATACAATACGTGGTCAGACCTCTCCTATTCTAGGGTTTTTTCCTTCTTTATATAGGCTCCAGGTGCAAGAAATTCGAAAAGGAATTCTATTTTGACTTTATCTCGAAAAATAGCAAAAACAGAAATTTCCCTTCAGTCGTGCCGGCGCTGCCGCGCCATCCCACAGTTACAAAACGGCGCTGCCGCGCCCCTCCAGAATTCACGGCGCTGCCGCGCCTTCCTTCAGTACAAATGCGGCGCTGCCGCGCCTCCACTTCTGCTCAGCACTGGATTTTTTTTCTTATTTCTTCATTACAACTCTGAATTACTCTCCAATTGCTTCGCTGCATTCCTTGAACACCTATGATTAACATCCCTGCACAATACCCTTAAAAGAGATCAAAAATACCACAACTTAAGTACAAACATTCGTTTTAAGCCAAACGGAAACGTTTTAAATGAATAAAATACCCACTCATCACACCCCCAAACTTAAACCGATGCTTGTCCTCAAGCATAAACAGACAAATTATGTACAACTAACTAATACCACTTCCGTAGGTGATCACGGTTGCATTTAGCATATGCAACAAGCCCTTTAAACCCCTAGGCAGCCCTAGTGGACGAGTAAGGTCTCGTGAGGGCCTATAGTGAATGTACCTACTAAATATGAATGCAAAGGATCCCCTCAAACTAACCAACACCACTTAGCAAGCAAACATCTCAACGAATGTATTCAATCCAAACAGAGCTCGACTAAATTACGGTATACTAACAATACATGATCAGAACGTGCGTGTGTGCGATGCTCGACAGATATACTCCCAAAACCGGATCAAAATCATACATATTCTATTCCAAGACAATCACAGGTTTATAAATAGAATGAACGTTAAACTCAAGATCACTTCAGATACACCTCCATACTCCTCTAAGGTAGACAGAAATTCATGCTTTATTACGACACAGACACAATATATACACAACACACATGCTTATTTGACCGTGCAATGGATGAGACCCCTAAAGGCTTATACAATAGTACCCATGTAGCGAGCGTTGGGTTAGTGGATCCCAGACTATAAAAGCCTTAGGTCACTAGGCACAAAGTCCCCAAGAACTTAATTGCTCGAGTATTAAATAGCTCACCCTGATCAATTCTGCATACTCACACTCTCACAAACACTCATTTTTTCCTTTTTGTTTTTTTCTATTTTTTTTTCTTGAATTTTTTACTATTTTTTTTTCTGAATTTTTTTTCACACATGGAATCTGGAATGAGAATTTTCAATTCCAACCCTAGACTACTCATAAACATGAGCCGGCTACTAGCCATTTGACACCTAGCCAACAAACATAAACACAAACACCAACACATTAGCATGAAATTCCTGCTTTCCCCCAAACTTATATTTTAGTGTTCCTTAATCATCAAGGGAATAAAGCAAATTCTATCGATAAACAAGTGATTAAATCCTAAATCCAAACAAGCATAACTCAACCTAGCCCAAGAGCAAACGACGAGACTGTGTAAAACTTTTGTTCATGAAACATGCACGTCAATTTCATCAAAATTTTAAATCAGCCCTCTGTTCATCCTTTTCACACCCACATCAACATCTACCTACCTCATGGCATCAGCTCATTCTAAGGGATCATGAAAAATGCATGTAATGCAACTAGTATGCACATAAATACCACCATAACAGAATGTCCTATATGTCATACATAAAAAAAAACAAAATGCTCTAACTAACATGCAAACATGCTAACATGCACACATACAAATACAAATACAAATACAAATGCACCTTGCATCCCCACCTCCAAACTTAAAAATTTTCAATGCCCTCATTGAAAGTGAGAATAACAAGTGTACAATGCATACCTACTCGTCGTCCGAACCACTCCCATCGGGAGTGTCCGGTGGCGGATAGACAGCGCCAGCTCCAAAGGACGGAAAAGTCACGTCCACTCCACTCGCACGAAAAGCCGTGCCCAACGCTTGCGCAAATTGAGTAAAATCCGCTGCAAAACCTGCTTGCATATCGTGCACCGCATCGATACGCCTCGACAACCACCTATACTGTCTCTGAGTAATAAAAGAACCTCCTCCCTGAGGCTCCTCCTGCTGCTGCTGTTGCTGCTGCTGCTCTTCTACAAAACCAAGACCCCACCAGTCCGGCTCACCACCGTTCCACTCAACCAACCTCCGAATACTCTGATGATCTAGCGCCTCCTGTGGCTGCTGCACAACCTCATCTGCTGACCAACGAGCACCACAATCTCTAGCCAACCTAGCAATGATCGAATCGTAAGGCATCGCTGCAGTGGTACTACCTTGCATAAACCGCATCATCCCCTGATGGATCAAATTGCCCACATCCACATATTCTCTGTTGCAGATAGCATACAATAGGATAGCCCTCTCAACTGTAACCTCATTCGAGTGCCTCGTAGGGATGAGATTGGCACAAATGAACAGGTGACAAGTACGCCCATATCTGTTCAGAGCCGTCGACAGAAACGAAGTAGGCTCAGTCGTGCCTCTCCTCAAATGCCACTCTGTACCAGGCACACACAACCGCTGGATAACCATCTGAAGATCCACATTATCCCGAGTCCTCCCCGACCAATCATCTTGACCCCTCCTAGGAGCCGGAAGCCCAAGAACACGCCGAATAGCAGGCGGCTGATAATCCACACGAAAGCCACGAACCTGGCTAATCCCATTCCTCTCCACACTAGCGTTCGCATAGAACTTGCGAACCACAGTCATCGGAACAGGCTCCGGAACCTTACAGATCTGCTCCCAATGTCTCTCCAGGATATTCTCCAACATATACCCATCCGCCACATTAGGCAAAAGACCCCTCTCACGAGCAATAGGGCGCCCCAACAACCGATTATACTCATCACGAGCCCCATTATTAATAAACTGCGGTCCACCATTACCTCCCTCAGAATCTGATGAAGACGAAGAACGAGGGTTCCTCCTACCAGTCCCACTACCACCGGCACCTGCACTACCACCACCAACAACCCTCTGTCGCTTGGAAGCCATTGAATTGATTAGAATAGTGTTCGAGTGTTTAAAGTATTTAGAGAATTTTTGAGATCTGTAGGTGTGTATGTATAGGTAGGGTTGTGTAATGGTGTATATGTATCGGAGAAAGTAGGGTTAGTGGGGTTAAATTGTGGGCTTGGGTCGTGGGTCACTATAATAACAACTAACAACTTTTTTTTATTTTTCAAAATCTGCTGAAATTTTTTTTTTTCTGTACAGTCGTCGCGGCGCTGCCGCGCCAAGAATGCCTTGTGGGACGGCGCTGCCGCGCCAGGACTTCTGTTCATCAAATTTTTTTTTTTTTCAACAAATAACTCACGTGGGTTGCCTCCCACGAAGCGCTCTTTTCACGTCATTAGCTTGACGTAGCTCCATCTCCTTACGTTGCGCAAATTAGAACCGCCGTCTCAACTTCGCGATTCAACTTCTCTCCAAAATATGGCTTTAACTGCTGACCATTGACCTTGAATGATTGTTCCGGTAACTTGTCAAAAATCTCCACTGCCCCATGTGGAAAAACTGTTTTGACTGTGAAAGGTCCAGACCAACGTGACTTCAACTTCCCAGGAAATAACCGAAGTCGAGAGTTGAACAACAACACTAATTGCCCGGGCACAAACGTCTTAAGAACCAACCTACGATCATGCCACCTTTTTACTTTCTCTTTGTATAGCTTGTTGTTCTCATAAGCCTGCAATCGAAACTCATCCAATTCGTTCAACTGAACCATCCGCTTTTCACCTGCTGCTGGAAGATCAAAATTCAGCTTCTTCAATGCCCAATAAGCCTTGTGTTCTAACTCAGCTGGAAGATGGCATGCTTTACCATACACTAGCTGAAATGGTGACATTCCCAAAGGTGTTTTATAGGCTGTCTGATAAGCCCACACCGCTTCATCAAGCTTCAATGCCCAATCCTTCCTAGAAGGACTAACTACCTTCTCTAGAATCCGTTTAATTTCCCGATTAGACACTTCGGCTTGCCCATTGGTTTGAGGATGATAAGCTGTAGCAACTCGATGATTGATGTTGTAGCGTGCAATAAGAGATGTAAACTTTTGATTGCAAAAATGCGTACCTTCGTCACTGATGATCACCCGTGGAGTACCAAACCGAGTAAAAATATTCTTTTGAAGAAAATTGAGTACCACCTTCGCATCATTCGTGGGAAGTGCTTTTACCTCCACCCACTTAGACACATAGTCCACAGCTACAAGAATATACTGATTACCACATGATGGAATGAACGGTCCCATGAAATCGATTCCCCACACGTCAAAGATCTCTACCTCCAACATGACATTAAGAGGCATCTCGTCCCTACGAGAAATATTACCGACCCGTTGACATCGATCACATCTCAACACAAACTGATGAGCATCCTTGAATAGAGTCGGCCAATAGAAACCCCCTTGAAGAATACGTGTGGCTGTCTTTTCACCCGCATAGTGGCCTCCATAAGCTGTAGCATGAAAATCACTAAGAATAGCCTCGGTCTCACTGTAAGGGACACAACGCCTAATAATCTGATCAGCTCCTTACTTGAACAAAAACGGTTCATCCCAAATATACTGCTTGACATCGTGCAAGAATTTCTTCCTTTGAGCATAAGAGAGCTCAGGTGGAATGATGTTGCTTACTAGATAATTCACAATGTCGGCAAACCATGGTTCATCATCTTGCACTCTGAATAGTTGCTCATCAGGAAAAAACTCATTAATAACCGTGTTGTCCTTAGGTGACTTTCCATGATCTTCCAATCTAGAAAGATGGTCAGCTACCTGATTCTCCGTCCCCTTTCTATCCTTGATTTCCACATCAAATTCTTGCAACAGAAGAACCCAACGAATCGACCTCGGCTTAGCATCTTTCTTTGCAAGGAGATAGCGAATAGCAGCATGATCCGTGTAAACTGTCACCTTAGTACCAAGCAGATAAGAGCGAAACTTTTCAAACCCATAGACAATAGCAAGTAGTTCCTTCTCAGTGGTGGTGTAATTCAACTGAGCATCATTGAGAGTTTTGCTCGCATATTAAATAACATGGAACATTTTTTCCTTCCTTTGGCCTAGAACGGCCCCAACTGCATAATCACTAGCATCGCACATCAAAGCAAATGGTTGGCTCCAATCAGGAGCTGTAATAACTGGAGCAGAAATTAGTTTCTTCTTCAAGATCTCGAACGCATGTAAACAAGCCTCATCAAAATTAAATGGCACGTCCTTTTCCAAGAGATTGCAAAGCGGCTTAGAAATTTTTTAGAAATCCTTTATGAAGCGCCTGTAGAACCCTGCATGACCAAGAAAGCTATGAATACCTTTGACTGAGATAGGTGCCGGAAGATTCTCAATAGTTTCCACCTTTGCCTTGTCAACTTCCAAACCCTTACTCGAAACCTTGTGTCCCAGAATGACACCTTCTTGTACCATGAAGTGGCACTTTTCCCAATTAAGAACAAGATTGGTCTCCACACAACGTTTTAAAACCAAACTCAAGTTTTCCAAGCACTCAACAAAAGAATCCCCAAAGACTGAGAAATCGTCCATGAATACTTCCATATTAATTCCAATCATGTCAGAGAAAATGGCCATCATACACCTCTGAAAGGTAGCTGGTGCACCACACAACCCAAAAGAAACACGTCTAAATGCAAATGTACCAAATGGACAAGTTAAAGTAGTCTTCTCCTGATCCTCGGGTGCTATGAAAATCTGATTGTACCCCGAATAACCATCAAGCAAACAATAGTACTGACGTCCAGCCAATCTGTCGAGCATCTGATCAATGAACGGGAGTGGAAAATGATCTTTCCGAGTGGCTTTGTTCAACTTTCGATAATCCATGCAAATTCTTCAACCAGCAACTGTTCGCGTTAGGATGAGCTCGTTCTTTTCATTAGTAACCACTGTCATTCCCCCTTTCTTAGGCACACATTGCACTGGGCTCACCCAAGAGCTATCAGAAATCGGATAGATAATGCCCGCGTCAAGCCATTTAAGAATTTCCTTCTTCATAACTTCTTTCATGACAGGATTCAGTCTCCTTTGATTATCGACTGTAGGTTTAGCTCCCTCTTCGAAAGGAATTTTCTGCATGTAATACGAAGGACTGATACCCTTGATATCTGCTATAGTCCACCCAATGGCTGATTTGAATTCCCTTAAGATTCTCAATAGTTTTTCCTCTTCTGTGCCTGAAAGCTTAGATGATATAATAACAGGTAATGTAGAAGAATCACCCAGATAGGCATACCTTAGATGTTCAGGCAATGGCTTAAGTTCCAAGGTAGGTGCTTCCTCAATAGATGGCTTGAGTTTAACATGAGACTTCTTCAATTCTGACAAACCCAATGATTCAAATGGAATCCCAAACTTCTTCCATGGAGATGCATTAAGGTATTGCAAGTGTTCTTTATCCTCTTCGTTCTCAATCTCCGAGTCATTAGCAAGAACTCTTTCCAACACATCCTCTTTTATCAAATGTTGAGTAGCAGCGTTAACCACCTTGTCGACCATATCAATTTTGAGACACTCTTCATAGTCAGTAGGAAGCTTCATTGCGTTGAAAACATTAAAAGTAACGTTTTGATCGTGCACCCTCATGGTGAGTTCTCCCTTTTGGACATCAATAAGAGTTCGGCCCGTAGCCAAGAATGGTCGTCCCAAGATAATAGGAATCTTCTTGTCTTCCTCGAAGTCAAGAATAACAAAGTCGGCTGGAAAGATAAGCTTGTCGACCTTTACCAAAACATCCTCAACTATCCCTCGAGGATAAGTAACTGAACGGTCCGCAAGTTGTAGAGTCATGGCAGTTGGCTTTGGTTCTGGAAGACCAAGTTGCATAAAAACTGATAATGGCATGAGATTAATACTTGCACCCAAATCACATAAGCATTTGCTGAATGAGAGATCTCCGATAGTACATGGAATGGTAAAGCTTCCAGGGTCCTTCAACTTAGGCGGCAACTTTTGTTGCAAGATGGCACTACATTCCTCCGTCAAGGCAACGGTCTCTAGCTCCTCAAGTTTCAATTTCTTCGAGAGAATGCCCTTCATAAACTTCGCATAGCTCGGCATTTGCTCAAGAGCCTCCGCAAATGGTATATTAATCTGAAGCTTCTTGAAGACATCCAAGAACTTAGCAAATTGCTTGTCGAACTTTTACCTTTGAATTCGTTTTGGGTATGGGGGAGGTGGAAACACCTTATCTTCTACCTCTTTCTGAGCACTCTCATTCTTAGAAGTTATAGGAGTAGAGTGAGTAGCATTCGGTAGCAAATTAGGACCAGATTCGACCCCAGTGTTAAAATTGAATTTTTCTTCCAGAAGTTGCGGCGCTGCCGCGCCAGTATTGTACTGGGACACGGCGCTGCCGCGCCGTGCTAATTGCTCAGAATTTTCATTTTCTTCCTCAGTTGATTTTTCTTTGTTCTGACCTTGTAGAATTCTTCCTGATCGCAATGTTACTGCCTGGACCTGTTCCTTGTGATCCTTCTTGCCTGGATTCATCTCTGTGTCACTCGGAAGCGTTCCTGGTTGACGGTTCAACAATGCATTGGCCAGTATACCAATTTGATTCTCTAAAGTTTTCAACGACACTGCTTGACTCTTGTACATCATTCGTAACTCTTCCAATTCAGATTTCTCAGACTGATTCAATGAATTCCCTTGAGATGGTTGAAATCCCGGCGGATTGAATGGTTGCCTGGGAGCATAAGGTGGTGGTTGATAGTTCTGATTATATGGCCTTGCATTGAACTGCTAATTTTGGGGTTGCTGAACACCACCCTGATTGTTGCTCCAACTGAAATTAGGATGATTCCGATTGTTGGGATGATAAACATTAGGCACTGGTTGCTGAGCTCTTTGAAAATTACTGACAAATTGTGCGGATTCAGATGAGATAGCACACTGATTCGTGTCATGAGCCCCTGCACACAATTCACACACCATAGCAACCTGGTTAGTCCCATGATTAGAAAGGGAATCTACCTTCATGGTCAATGCCTTGAGTTGAGCAGCAATAGCAGTAGCAGCATCCAAGTCCAGAACTCCGGCCACTTTAGCAGGTGGTAAGTGTTGAGTAGGATTCTGAAACTCATTGGCCGCCATCATCTCAATAAGATTATAAGCATCCTCATAGCTCTTTGCCCATAGCGCACCTCTCGAAGCTGCATCTAACATAGGCCTGGACTGAGTTCCCAACCCGTTATAGAAATTGCTGATTATCATCCAATCCGGCATCCCATGATGAGGACAACGTGCCAATATCTCCTTGTACCTTTCCCAAGCTTCCCCCAAAGATTCCTGAGGTTGCTGAGCGAACTGAGAAATAGAATTCCGATAAGCTGCTTTCTTCGCCATGGAGAAATACTTCGTCAAGAACTTTTGAGCACAGTCTGCCCATGTTTTAATAGAGCCTGATGGCATAGAATGTAACCAACTCTTGGCTTTATCCCTAAGAGAGAAGGGAAATATTCTCAATCTGATTGCGTCATCTGTAACTCCGTTGAATTTGAAGGTGTCACAAATCTCAAGGAAGTCCCTAATATGAGCATTGGGATCTTCAGTAGGACTACCCCCAAACTGCACTGTATTCTGAATCATCTGAATGATGTTTGGCTTAAGCTCGAAATTATTAGCCCCAATAGCTGGGCGAACAATACTGGTATGGATATCCTCCACTTTTGGCTGAGAGAATTCACTCAATGCCTTCGCTGGTTGTGCTTGATCTGCCATTTCTTCTATTGATTCACGATCGTCTTCTAACCCGATGTTCTCAAAATCAAGTTTTCTTCTTGCTAGTTCTTCCCTACGTGCTTGAGCTCGTGTACGCATACACTCTAAAAAAGTACCTGAAATTCACCAACAAGAACTTTGGTGAGAACGTCCTAGTCACCGAACTTTAATGACCACTGATGGCAAATACTGAAACTAAACAATTAAAACCGAGTCCCCGGCAGCGGCGCCAAAAACTTGTTACGACCAAACTCAACACGCAAGTGCACATGATCTCAAGTAATATAGATAGCAAATAAGATTCGTTCCTACATGGACTCGTTGTATTGTCTAGTTAATTCACTCACCAATGTATGATTATTATTCGATGCTACGACAAATTAACAATTGGATTTTTGTTTATCACTACAATTACTCTAAGGTTTATAACTAATTATCAACTACTTGAACTAAGAATTATGTCGAATTACTTATGCGAATAAAACATGGGATTTTAACTTCATTAAACAATCCATCTATAGTCTCCACTTCTCTAGCCTTTTCATGTGATTTGTTAATACCTGATCGAATACACAAAACTGATATAAGCCAACCTTCGTTGCACAAATACCATCCTAAATAATATCCACAATAAAGATAGAAATCACTTAGTCTCCCAATCATGCCTAATCTCCATATGTCTATAAAGATTGAAACATAATGGTTGAAGTACTAGCATTCAATAGATCACATAGTCGTCATAAAACGGTTAGAGTTACGACACTAATTATGAATGATATTCTCACGCATAAACCTATGCTAGCATGGCAAGTTCTAAACTCTTAGATCCACTTTCGCTTCAATAAGAATTAACACACAATTACAGGAGTTAGCTACTCTCCTATAACGAATTAAATCAACCATGATAGGATATCACATCAATCACACTATAGGCATCGAGAAGATTCAACAAATAAACTTCATGAATAAATCCGCTAAAACCCCATGACAACGAATTAGTTCATAATCAAACTAATCGTCACCATGGGTTCCAATGTAAACATGATAGAAGAAAACGAATAATGATTTAAATAAATAACAAGGGTTTTAAAGAATACACCCAAACCAAGCATCCACAAACTAGGAAGAAGACAAAAATAAATTGAAAACTATCTTCTTCCTCGCTTCTTCGTGCTTCAAAACTCCGTAAATACAATACGTGGTCAGACCTCTCCTATTCTAGGGTTTTTTCCTTCTTTATATAGGCTCCAGGTGCAAGAAATTCGAAAAGGAATTCTATTTTGACTTTATCTCGAAAAACAGCAAAAACAGAAATTTCCCTTCAGTCGTGCCAGCGCTGCCGCGCCATCCCACAGTTACAAAACGGCGCTGCCGCGCCCCTCCAGAATTCACAGCGCTGCCGCGCCTTCCTTCAGTACAAATGTGGCGCTGCCGCGCCTCCACTTCTGCTCAGCACTGGATTTTTTTTCTTATTTCTTCATTACAACTCTGAATTACTCTCCAATTGCTTCGCTGCATTCCTTGAACACCTGTGATTAACATCCCTGCACAATACCCTTAAAAGAGATAAAAAATACCACAACTTAAGTACAAACATTCGTTTTAAGCCAAACGGAAACGTTTTAAGTGAATAAAATACCCACTCATCAATACTCCTTAGTGGTACAAGTAATGAATTCATTGCTCATGTGAAAGACGTTCTGCATACAGCTTTTACCATTAAAGATTTGGGATTAGCTAAGTACTACCTTGGCCTTGAAATTCACAGAACTGATGATGGTCTGTTTTTACATCAACACAAGTTTGTACATGATTTACTTCTTGAAGCAGGTTTAGAAGATTCCAAACCGTTGTCACTTCCAGTTGATGTTAATGTCAAATTGTCACCTAATGATGGGGATCTATTAGATGACCCTTCCATGTATCGTAAGTTCGTTGGAAAATTTCTCTATCTGACAGTCTCTCGACCAAATATCACTTATGCTGTACATCATCTTAGTCAGTTCTTACAGTCTCCACAAGTCCCTCATATGTTAGCAGTGCAACGTGTTCTACGTTATTTGAAATCTACTCCTTTTCAAGGACTGTTTTATTCTTCTAATTCCAGCCTCCAACTTGAGGCATTTTGTGACAGTGACTGGGGTTCTACAATGGATTCTTCTGGTATGCTTAAAAGTATCACTGTCATGTGTCTTATGCTTGGATCTTCCCTAATTGTCTGGCATTCTACTAAGCAAAAGGTAGTTTCTCGATCTACAACTGAGGCAGAGCTTCGTCCTATAGCAGATACCGCATGTGAAATATCTTGGTTTAATCTTTTGCTTTCTTAGCTTCAAATACCTCAGTCTTTACCAGTAACAGTTCATAGTGATAATCAAGCTGCTCTTGATATCGCAGCAGACCCTGTTTTCCATCCAAAAACAAAGCATTTTGCTTTGGATTGTCATTTCGTTCGAGAGCAAGTTCAGTCACAGCTTATACATTCACGATATCTTCCTAGTTCACATCAACTAACAGACATTTTTACTAAGGATCTTAGTCGTCATGCTCACTGGCAAATACTTTCCAGATTGAATGTTACTCAACCACATCCAATCTGAGGGGGGAATCTTGCACTTATTAGATGATAATTAGCTTGTTGATACGTTACTTAGCTTATCACATTTACCTGATATTTCATTGTGCTTATTGTAACCGTTTTCATTTGGTTACGAACTTGTATATATTCATTCTTCATCTCTGTATTCAGGACTTTTGCATATTCAACAATTGATACAGAAACATTATGAAATTTAAGAACAATGCAAACTCTAGCTAGAAAGGTAAACTTGTACCAAGTTTGTTACGCAGAAAGAACATTAAGACTGATAGGACTCCTAACTCTGTGAATACCATTACTCCAAGTTAAAGCACCAAAAACAAAATTTCCATTGCTGCTTTTGTAAGGCTTGAAATCTATTCGGAATGATAACTCCTCCCCAGTTCTTGAAAATTTGAGCTCGTTAGGTACAACTGTAACATTAACACCACTTGGATAATCCAGGTGCGAAACATATACTGGTGAGCCTTTTCCAACATAAGTAACCTTTCGGAATATGGATAAACTTCCTTTCATCTTGGAGACGCCAATTGATGGATAGTTTAGTTCATATGACGATATTGGCTGGTCCTTGCAATATACTTGTTCGCCTGTAAGGTTCTTAAGCTGACTAGAACTAGCACCATTGCTGCACAGGAAATCTACAGCATCGGTGGCAGTGAAGTTGTATATTAGTCCAGGATCTAGTACAGCAACTGGATTTATGTGCCCTGATCCATAATCGAAAGGTGTGGCATGTGTTGTACTGGATATTCTTCCAATGAGATCTTGATAATTATCAAGAATTGTTGCTGCAAGAAAAGGTATTATATTTTTGAACTAGTCAGGGAAATAATATATGTGGTTTAGTTTGGATTTCGAGCAAACCTGATGTCATTATTGCAGATTTAATTGCGGCTGGACTCCAAGAAGGATGACATGATTTTATGATGGCCGCGATTGCAGAGACATGTGGACAAGACATAGACGAACCAGATAATATGTTATAGTCTACTGATCGTCCACCAGCAGCTTCTAATGCTAATGGAGACCATGCAGCTAATATATTGATTCCTGGCGCTGTGATATCAGGCTACATTTGGCAATTACAATTGTGAGGCATAAGTTGTTATATTAAGACAGGAACATTAGTTCTCTTGCTGAAGAGTGACTCTTTAGAATAAGGAATTGCAATCCAGCTTTGATTATATCAGGAGTTAGGGTGTTTGGACCTCTTGAAGAGAATTCTGCCATCTCCGGGGTTGATTCTGTTCCAAAAACCGTCCTTGTTTTGGTGATTCTAGCTATCGGATTCCTGTAAGTTATATATTTATCCATATAAAATCAGGTAACTAACACTAAATATTTGTCGATACATTTATGTATCTATCATATTTGTTTCCTGAAAAAAGAAGGCTGAAGCATGGACAATTACTTCTCTGCGGCAATGTATGCATGAAGCTCTTTTGCTTCTTCAAGATCAACGAAAGTAGCCTGGATTTGAAACTGGAAGGCGCACAAAACTTTGACTTAAAACAACCAAATTCTGGCATGTGCAAAGGTTTTCAATATTTAGTGATACAGAGAGCCCGTTTGGGCAACTTGTTTATGACTTATAAAAAGCTTTAAGTAGAAAATGTATCGTTTGGCAATATTAGCTTTAAGCCCGCTTTAAGTTAAAAAACTGCTTTAAGTCATAAGTTCCATTTAGGTACTTGACTTATGAATTATGGAGTTTTTTTTTTTTTCACAATTCTTGTAAAGTTTAAATATTATGAATTTAAATTTTTTTAAGTTAAATTTTACTTTAAGTCAAAATTATTAAACCCCCATTTAACTTTAAGTAAAATTAGCCAAACACATTCATTCAACTTAAAATAAACAACTTTACTTTCTCCTTTAAGTTAAAAATACCTCCATTAAGTCAAAATTAACTTATTTTAAGCAATCCCAAACACCCTCTGATTATATTTTGAGGTTTTAGTTTCTTGTTAATAGAAGACGATACCTTGCATTTTGTGGGGGAATTCCAGGGAATGCCGCAGCACTCCCAGCTATTAAACCAAAGAATTTTGTAAAGTTTGTTGTAGGGTTGACACCCACTCCCTGAAAAAGTTGTATTCTTTTTTAATCAGTAAATTAACTTTCATTTCTTCGTTTAAGCCTTAAGGAGCATATATCGAATATAACCTTTATGATCTTTGAATTTCCCAGATATATAAAAGATTGGAGCACACGGTCCATGGAGCTTGCCGCAACAGTCATGATCCACGGCGCAACATTAGCTACGGTTCCTGGAAAGTGGCCATTTCCTGCTGAAGCAGAGACAAAAATTCCTTTCTGGAATGCATGGAAGCTTCCTATAGAAACCGGATCCCTGAAATAATCACGCAAAGGTGGAGACGGGCCAAAAGAAAGAGACATGATATCTACACCATCATCAATGGCATCATCCATGGCAGATAGAACATCAGCATCAATGCAGATTCCAAACCAGCAAGTCTAGCACTTGGTGCACCTCCTCTAAGGGTCCCTTTACCTATTCCGTAGTAACTGGCATTTTCCACCATTGACCCGGCCACAATAGAGGCAAGATGGGTTCCATGTCCATCACTATCTCTGGCTGAGCGAAAAAAGGTACGTTTAGATTTTTCAAGGGGCCCGAATACTGCCTCTATTCCACCATAGTAGAAGCGAGCTCCAATGATTTTCCTTGAGAAGTTAAAATAGCTCTAGATTAGCTGACAAGAAGTTTATATATGCAATATTCTAAAGTCTAAAACTAACATGACCAACTTATTCCGTGCCTAGAAAATGGAATTCAGCGGCATATTATGGTCAATTTTGTTCTAGAAGAATTAAAGCTTAAATTTTTACTCAATTGCAATTGTTTGTAACATTTGTCAAGCATTACCGAAATGTAAAAGAAAAAGGTGATTCAGGCACTTCATGAGGATGTTTGGGGGAACTTTTTTCCATAATAAGTCAACTTATTTTAAGATAAAGTTAGAGAATCCTAATTTTCCAACTTATTTTTCAACTTATTTTTGCAACTTATTGAATCTCAAACATACATTAAATACTTGTATAAAAAAAATTTATCAAAATATAAAATTTTTACCCGAAAATAAGTCCATAAACCCTTAAAAAAAGTTTTGCCAAGCAGTCACATAGCTTCTTTAAAGTTTACTAGTAACTTCTACCTGTTGCAATCGGATAATGTGAAGTTATCCCCAGTTACACATTCACCCTTAAACTTTGTGGGCAAAGGGCCTATTCCGTGATCATTGAAGCTCTCGGACTCTGGCCACACTCCTAATCAATAATATAAGTAAGTTAGTTATCGGTGATGGATGTAGTGATTTCCTGAAGTAGTGAAGTGGGTAAAAATCCAGTAGGATTACCGGTATCAGTAACACCGATAATTGTATCAGATTTCAAGTCCATTGGTAGATGATTGTATTGCTTAATATTGTCCACTCCGAGAAAATTCCAAGAATTTGTTGTGTGGACCTGGTTCGTCGTACTCTCAAAGATAGAAACAACTGAATCATTTTCTGCAGCAGAATGATATGATGGAAGGTTAGAATAAACAGAAAGGTGTTATTCTTAATTTTGGAAGTTTCTACAATTTTGATTATCTTAACTTTTAATTTAAATAATCTTGAGCCAGATTATATGTAACATCCCGTATTTTTAGGATTTTATTCGATTATTATTATTAATAATATTAGTGATTTATTAATATTATTTTACGTGTAAGTATTTATTTCTTTTATATTTAGAATATTGTTTTAAGATTATTAGTAGAAAAAGAAGGAATAGACAGAATAAAATAGAAGAATAGAAAAAAAAAAAAAAAGAGTAACGGTTTTAACAAAGAAAAAAGAGTGGGGTTTTGTTAAGAAAAAAAAATACATTACTTTGGAGGAAGAAAAAAATAAGAGAGAGAAGAAGAAAGAGGAGAAAGAGAAGAGGAGATTAGCAAAACCTAATTGGAGACAAAAAATTTTGGAGTTTAAGGTAAGATTAGACTATTCGATATATACATATACGTTATGGAGATTAGTGTTTATAATATTGATTTTTTTTGTTATCAATTAGGGTTCTTTGGATTGGATGGATTGAGTTTATTGAGGATTAGTAGCAAAGAGCAATCATTAAGGTTAAGGTACGGATTTCAATGTTACACTTTTAATCTTCGCATTGTTGTTCCAAATTCTTGTATAGCAATTCTGATTTCTTATTAAATTCATATCAGATTTGTTATTTATCGAAATTCTGCTTGTAAGTATGTCAAAATCTACCGTTTGTGTAATCAGGTATGTTAATTTCAGTTCTGATATATAACTTCGAAAATTCATATTAAATTGAATATTTGTTCAATAATTATGAGTAATACCATTCTGAAAAGCTCTTTTCGATATCTGCGTTTTATGTTTACCTTCCGCTAATAAATTCTGTGATTTCGATGTGTTAAACATTGAAATACTCCTGTGATCAGTGCCTGATTCTGTTATTGCAGTCCGCATTTTAATTGTTTCTGAATTCGTTACCTCTCTGTTTTTAACGAGCCTTACCATTATGGAAAGGTCTCGGAATCCTCTACAAGTTCTGTGTTTTATACTTTTTCATTTCAGTTCATATTTATAGAGCAAATTGTTATCTTTGGGACTGGTCAGTTCTGAATTTTATCTTCAATGGTCTATTTTGTATGATATTCGAGTTTATAATTTTCGAGTAAGTCTTTTTGATTGATTTATGATATAAGTATGATTTTGAGACATCTTTCTGGAGTAAGTTATTGATAAGTGGATTTTATATCCACTATTTGCATTCCATTCGAACTTAAAACGATTGTGAGTTCTCAAGTTTCGTGTTAGTTTGATGGGTTTTCATCTAATTTGGGTAGGTTGCATAGTAGGGTGGCATTGGTGGTGTTGGTGAAGATTTGGTGGTATTCCGTGAGCTTAAAGTAGAGATTATAGGAAGTCCAGGGCAAGGGAATTCAGGAATTTGAGCACAATGCGCAGTCTACACTGTTTTGGCCATATCTGGAGTTCTACAAGTCCGATTCTGACGACCTTACAGCTCACGCGAAGAGGAGTGCAATTTCTACAAAACTGGGCAGGGGTCAGCAGGTGCTCTTGTGCGATTCCAGGCGCTACAGCGCTATTTTCAGGCGCCCTTGCGATAAATGAGGCGCTATAGCTCAGTTTGAGGGGCTATAGCTCAGTTCCAGGCGCTCTTGCTCAGCTCCACGCGCTCTCGCTCAGTACCAGGCGCTCTTGCGCGAGTTTGAGGCGCTATAGCTCAGTTTTTCGAGCAACAGCGCTATGCAGTCCCTGCCTTGGAGATTTTTTATGATCTAGTTTTATTTTCTTCCGGGTCAAATATTTTTTTGGGCCCATTTTATTAGGGCAAGCAGCTGGTTTTTATTTGTATTATTTTAGACATTAAAATATATCGATTATCATGAGGAGTATCATTATCATCGACATTTTTATTCTAGAAACAAAAAATCAAGTGAGGGTTCTTCAAGCTAGTGACAAGCAAGGAGGCCTATTTTGATTCCATCTTCTGTATTCATCTTTACAATTTGGGGAATTAATTCCACCTTATTTCTTTGATTATTATTATGTGTTTTAGATCCATGTTTTCTTTAGAACCCATGATGGTGATAGGTTCAATTATGAACTAATCATTATCATGGGATTCCAATGGATTTGATTACGTAATTATTGTGTTTGACATGTGATCGATGTTGGGTGATTTAATTGCGATAATCTAGTATGGTTGATTTAATTGATAGATGTTTAGCTAGCATCTAATTTATTAATTCTTGTTGATTGCGAAAGTGGATTCAAGAATTGAGATTTTGCCATATTAGCATGGGTTCATGAATTAATTTGATTTTTCATGATTAGTGGTATGATTTAACCAATGCATATTACCCCATGTAACTATAAAAGATAACTTGTGCTTAAACCAATTGCTTTTCCAGATTGTATAGACATATACGATTTGAACGTAATGTGGTGTCCTCTTGATTTCTATCTCTTGTAGATATTAAGTGGTTTGATACGAGTGTACTGAAAGGTTGCTCGTATTATTGTCGTGTTATCTGATTAATTATCTTGTTGATCACCTGTGTCGATTTAATGTGTCAACCTTTAGTGAAGTTGTCGATGAAATTTGAATCCCATGTTTTCTCATATATAAGGAATCTTAATTGTTAATTTTGTCTCGCTTAGTTAATTAAAATAGTTTAATAAAAAAATCCTATTTGATAATTGTTCAAGAATTAAGAAGTAACCATACACCGTTGCATAAGTACTAAATTTGGCATTTACACCTAGTCTCTGCGGAACGAATCTTACTTATCACTTCCTATTTGTGATCGCGTATACTTGCGTGTTTACGAGTCAACAAGTTTTTGGCGCCGCTGCCGGGGACTTCGGTGTTATTTGTAGTTTAAGTGCTTGTCATCAGTGGTCGTTATAGATTACTGACTTGAACTGTTTTTTTTATTTGATGGATTATTGGGAGCAGGACTTCGTAATTGTGTGTGAGCTGTGTGCAGGTGGACATTACACTCATCAATGTGAGTATAACAGAAACCGACCGAATTTCAGCTGGGACTACAATCAAAGTGGTATGGAGCAATCCCAATATCCATCCCACCCGCTCCAAAATTAGCAGTTTGGAGATGAGCCACACAGTCCAAGGGGAACTCAGCAGCAACAGGGGCAACAATTTCAGCATCAGTATGCCCCAGTGCATCAACACTTTCAACCTCCTGAATTTCAGTAGCAGCAATTTCAGACTTGGCCTAACCAACAGTCGACCGAAGAAGCTGAATTAGAAGAATTGAGGTTGATGGTTAAAAGCAATGCATTGTCTCTCCAAACAATAAGAGATCAGATTGGTCAAATTGCAAATGCATTAAAAACATTGAATCAAATTGCAAGTGACACAGAAGGCCTAGCTGTAGAGGAGGAGGACAAGAACCTTCCTGTCAGTCTTGACTGGCCTTTCTTAGCCACGGGTGAGACCTTGATCGAAGTTCAGGAAGGAGAGTCTGAGGGCAAAGATGAGGAAGAAGCAGAACATGGAGCTGATAAGGAAGCAGAACCGGAGGCAAACCAATCAGAAAATTCTGAATGTCCAGAAAATTCGGTTCTGAATAATCAGCCGCAACCACTTCCTTTGCAATCTGAAAATTCTGAAGAATTAGCCTAAGATCAAGAAAACTCCAAGGCTCAAGTGGCTATGCTATTTCCTTCGAAGAATGAAGAGGGTCTCAGTATGGTAATGGTTGATACTGAACACCGTAAGAAGGTTGATCAACCGTTAAAGTCAAAGTCTGTAGAGAGTGATTTTCAAGGAAAGTTTGACATTGAAGATGATGAATTAGAAGAGCATGTTCAGTTGTTGAATGCCGCTCCGTTGCAATCGGACTTTGACCAGTTGGAGGCCGAAGAGGAAAAAAGCATCACTCTTGTTGACAAATCTACTCCGGAGAAGATTACAGAGATCATCCAAATCGATTTTCCTCCTCCTTATCCACAGCAGCTTCAGAAGCAAACTCTAACCATGAATTTACCGGCGGAGGATGAGGAGTGTTTTAGCTTGAAATTGGTTGATGCAGGGCAGAGTAAAAAGTATGACACGGAGAAGGAGAAGGCAAAGCATGGCCAGCTGAGGATTACAGTGTCTTGGTTAATGGGGCTACGTATTCCACATAAGTTGCTTGGAGTGAAAGATCTCTGGAATTCTCAGGTGCGCCTTAAGCCATCAGTTGAAGGAGCTCCCGAACTCGAGCTCAAACCATTGCTAGTTCACCTGGGGTATGTTTCTTGTAATTCATCTCCTTTGCTTGCTATTGTTATTGCTGCTAACTTTTCAGGTAGGCGGGAGAATGTTGTTAAGAGATCTTGTGAGGAGCGAATACGGGTAAAGCTTGTCGTTGAAGATGTCGCTCCAGAAAAGATCATTAAATGGCCTTATAGAGATGCGGTGCAGAAAATTTTCAAGAGGAAAATCGTGGCCAAGTCTAGCTAAAGACGTTAAAGAAAGGCGCTTCGTGGGAGGCAACCCATGATTACTTGCTTTCCAATAAAACAACAGTTGTGTTGGAGCCTCCACGTCTATCCACCACCAGACACGCCACCCGAGGAGGGTGGAGATGCCGACGAGTAGGAGAGTATCTCTTGTACCCTTTAAATTTACCTTCAATGAGGACATTGACATTAATAAGTTTGGGGGTGATTTTAGGGTATCAAGAGTCATTGCATTGCATATAGCTGCATATTCATGATAGTTCATATTGGTAATTTTGCATTTAGTTTTGCCATGCCATTTAGAGTGCATTTAGGATGCCATGCCATATAGATTTATTTAGGATTATTAATATCATTTTGTTCATGCATATCACATGATTCCATATGAGTGTCTGTTTCTGGCTCAATAGGTCGACGTTAATTTGAGTGTGATGACAATGAATAGAGGGTTGGTTTAAGTACTTATGAAATTGACTTGCGTGTGTCGGGAACACAATCTTTTCACGGTCTCACTGTTTGCTCTTGGGCTAGATCGAGTCATACCT
Organism: Saposhnikovia divaricata; assembly: GCA_036435485.1. Lineage (NCBI taxonomy): Eukaryota > Viridiplantae > Streptophyta > Magnoliopsida > Apiales > Apiaceae > Saposhnikovia > Saposhnikovia divaricata. The sequence goes on along the minus strand of CM071597.1, from coordinate 99,513,154 downwards.
GGTTTGGCTGTTGGGATTTAATCACCTATTTATATCTAGAATTTTCGTTATTCCCTTGATGGCGTAGGAGCACCTAAGTATAAGTTTGGGGGAAAATAGGGATTTCATGCTAAGTGTTGTGTCGTAGTGTAATAATGGCTAGGCGTCAAATGGCTAGTAGCCGCTCATATTTAATATGAGTAGTCTAGGGGGGGTGAGATAGTGCACCCATGTGTGAATAAAAAAAAAAAGAAAAGGCAAGAAAAAAAAAGAGTCGAAGAAAAAAAAAAGTAGTAAGTATAAAAAATGAGCATTTGTGAGAGTGTGTGTATGCTAATTGACTAGGATGGGCTCTTTAGTAGTCGAGCAAGTAAGTTCTAGGGGATTTTATTCCTAGTGACCTAAGACTTTTCCGGTCTGGGATCCACTAACCTAAAGCTCGCTACATGAGTGCTATTGTATAAGCCTTTAGGGGTCTCACCCATTGCACGGTCAATAAGCATGTGTGTTTTGTGTTTTGTGGTGTTTTGTGTAGTTAAGCATGAATCCTTGTATACCTTAAATGATGATGGCGGTGTCTTTGAGTCTTGGAGTGTCTAAAGTTCATTCTATTTATAAGCATGTGATTGTCTTGGCGAAGAATTGATTATGCCTTTTATCTAGTTTCGAGAGTATATCTAGTGAGAATTGCACACACCACGTTTCCGGGCATGTATTGTTAGTATACGGGGACTTGATCGAGCTCTGTTTGGAGTTGTTGCATTCCTTGAGGCGTTTGCGTGCTGAGTTGGTTTCGGTAATTTGTGTGGGATCATTGCATTAGGACATTTTTGCATTATCATGACATTTAACTTTTAGTTGCATTCATTCATCATTTTAGAGTTGAGTTTGCATTGCTTGAGGACAAGCAACGGTTTAAGTTTGGGGGTTTGATAAGTGGATTTTATATCCACTATTTGCATTCCATTCGTACATAAAACGATTGCGAGTTCTCAAGTTTCGTGTTAGTTTGATGTGTTTTCATCTAATTTGTGTAGGTTGCATAGTAGGGTGGCATTGGTGGTGTTGGTGAAGAATTGGTGGTATTCTGTGAGCTTAAAGTAGAGATTACAGGAAGTCCAGGACAAGGGAATTCAGGAATTTGAGCACAATGCGCAGTCTACACTGTTTTGGCCATATCTGGAGTTCTACAAGTCCGATTCTGACGATCTTACAGCTCACGCGAAGAGGAGTGCAATTTCTACAAAACTGGGCGGGGGTCAGCAGGCGCTTTTGCGCGATTTCAGGTGTTATAGCGCTGTTTTCAGGCGCCCTTCCGCTAAATGAGGCGCTATAGCTCAGTTTGAGGGGCTATAGCTCAGTTCTAGGCGGTCTTGCTCAGCTGCAGGCGCTCTTGCGCGAGTTTGAGGCGCTATAGCTCAGTTTTTCGAGCAACAACGCTATGCAGTCCCTGCCTTCGAGATTTTTTATGATCTAGTTTTATTTTCTTCCGGGTCAAATATTTTTTGGGCCCATTTTATTAGGGCAAGCAGCTGGTTTTTATTTGTATTATTTTAGACATTAAAATATATCGATTATCATGAGGAGTATCATTATCATCGACATTTTTATTCTAGAAACAAAAAATTAAGTGAGGGTTTTTCAAGCTAGTGACAAGCAAGGAGGCCTATTTTGATTCCATCTTCTGTATTCATCTTTACAATTTGGGGAATTAATTCCACCTTATTTCTTTGATTATTATTATGTGTTTTAGATCCATGTTTTCTTTAGAACCCATGATGGTGATAGGTTCAATTATGAACTAATCATTATCATGGGATTCCAATAGATTTGATTACGTAATTATTGTGTTTGACATGTGATCGATGTTGGGTGATTTAATTGCGATAATCTAGTATGGTTGATTTAATTGATAGATGTTTAGCTAGCATCTAATTTATTAATTCTTGTTGATTGCGAAAGTGGATTCAAGAATTGAGATTTTGCCATATTAGCATGGGTTCATGAATTAATTTGATTTTTCATGATTAGTGGTATGATTTAACCAATGCATATTACCCCATGTAATTATAAAAGATAACTTGTGCTTAAACCAATTGCTTTTCCAGATTGTATAGACATATACGATTTGAACGTAATGTGGTGTCCTCTTGATTTCTATCTCTTGTGGATATTAAGTGGTTTGATACGAGTGTACTGGAAGGTAGCTCGTATTATTGTAGTGTTATCTGATTAATTATCTTGTTGATCACCTGTGTCGATTTAATGTGTCAACCTTTAGTGAAGTTGTCGATGAAATTGGAATCCCATGTTTTCTCATATATAAGGAATCTTAATTGTTAATTTTGTCTCGCTTAGTTAATTAAAATAGTTTAATCAAAAAACCCTATTTGATAATTGTTCAAGCATTAAGAAGTAACCATACACCGTTGCATAAGTACTAAATTTGGCATTTACACCTAGTCTCTACGGAACGAATCTTAATTATCACTTGCTATTTGTGATCGCGTATACTTGCGTGTTTACGAGTCAACAGTTATGTGTAAGTTATATGTAAATTATTTGTGATTTTAATATGATTTGGGAGTTCGAAATACATCCATCGCGAGCGGATAATCTCGTGTTTGGCACTTCCTATGCGGTGTATAAATAGCATAGGCGTGTTGCCGGAGTAGTGGGACACGTATAGTCATGACTAGTCAGTTTTTGTGTGTTTGGCCATTCTGGGTAGCATGTGCTTATTGCCTTGCGATCCCTAGCTGAATTTGGGTGGTATTTGCTTTGTGCTATGCCCCTGTTGTGTAATATCATCTCCAATGTTAGTTAGTAAATTACTTTGGTTATAATTTGTAAGTATAGTATATATAAGAGTATGATTATATATTATCGGTTGTGCTTTCGTGATTAATTGTGATTGTTATTTATAAGAGTAATATATTTTGATTTGTGAGCACTTGTTTTTATATTGTGAGTTGAGTATCCACTTTATATTGTCTTAATCGTTATGTCTCATTGTTCTTTATTAAGATGTTCATTTTTATTCTTAACTTGTTCAGCTATTTAATTTTGTTCAGCTTGTGCTTTGTTTTGTATCCGTATATGAGCCTTTCGCTCACTGCCGGTCCTTTTGTTTCTTATTCCTCCCGACATGTGATCTTATTTAGGTGGGCTACTTATTGGGAAGAGTACGAGTTGCGATATTTGGACAATTTAGGTGTATTTTTAATTTATGAATTTTAAGATATTGGATTTTGAGAAGTTGTATTGTTTTATTCGATTTTTAATGGATTTTAAAATTAAATGTGTTTGTTGGGATGTTAAATTATCCCCGGTTTCATTTTTATCATCTGGCTCAGTTATCTATTTCTGTAAATAAAAAAATTGCAAAATAGAAGAGTTTCTTTTCATTCTCAATGCTTATTATATTTGTGTTATCTGTTAACATAATCTAAAAATGCTAAAAATAAAGGAGACCTTCGAGTTCTTGAGCTTGATAAGGCGTAAGCATGGCAGAAAAGCCTCTAAAACTTTTCGTGCAATGATGAATTGATGCTTTTCTTGCTCCATCCAAGCTGCGAAACAGTACTTCAAAAACCAACATAAAGCCAATATGTTCCCGGTAATTTTATGCACTATGGCGTTCTTGTTAAGATTTCTTTTTATTAGGTAAAAACATTAATTCTGTTTATACAGATATTATGATCTTTAAAAAGTAAACAGAGGAAAACTGTTAAGTAAAAGTTGCTTGCCTGCCAACGACTGAAGCAAGCATGTCATGATTAGCTGTGATTACGGACTCTACATTAGGGTGTGAGTGATGCCCCATGTAAACTATGTAGTGCTGCACATTGTAAGAAATTAAAACCCAGATTATGAATTCATCTTTGCATAAGCAAGCATGCCTTGGACTTAATGCGCTTACATTTGCTCATAGGCTTGGTATCACACTACAGGTTCATGTGCGTGCACACATAAAAAACAAAAAATTACCTTTTTATTCATTGTTGTGCTATGTGCAACTGCAAATCTGAAGAACATTAGAACAGTAAAAAGTTGAAGTACATTCATGGCTTCCAATCAAAAATCTAGAGAACAAGGCTTATACCTACGGTTTGTGGATATGAATCACACTAACCATTTATATAGGTGACACAGTCGAAACTACTTGTACTGTTGACATGCAAATTCAGACCGAGAATGCTAAGTAACTGCAATGCCGGCTTAATTTGAATTGTTGATTCAGTATATATAAATTTAATAACCACTAAGATTACCAAATACTTATTTTACTTGATATATATGCCTAATTTATTGGTTGAAAGTTTATAGTATGGTTTTATTCTTTTGAGAGTGTTGTGTTTGTTGTACTAAAATGTCCGAAGAAGCTACTCAATTTTATTTCTTTATTATTAAAGTTTGATTTTTTGCATAAATCCCTTATAATGTTAATAATAAGTCCTGAAGTACATCCCACGTGATGCCTTCTCACGCTTATTCCATTCAAACATTGGTTATGTTGTTATCATTGTTATTAATACTCAACCCATACTATCAATGTAGTTACCAATACTAAACCCATACTGCACCCGCTGTACTTGTAGTTACCAATACTAAACCCATACTGCACCCTCTGTACTTATAGTCTCAATGTATCTCTAGTTAAGTTAAGCTTCAATACAAACTGATTTACTATCTTTCATTGGTATCAAAGCAAGAGTGAGCCAAAAACGCTCAGCAAGTGTATAATATAGTGAAACAACAATTTCTCAATAATTCATTGATGAACAATATCAATGATCAATTTATCTCAAGAGAATATTCGATTTTCATCATAGAATAAAAATTTTCCATTTTCTTCAACCATTCTGCCTCAGATAAAACTTTGAGAAAAAGAATATCAAGAAATCCCCCAATCATTCTTCCTCCACTTTCAACGTACAATGTTACACGCGAAGGGAATAACTGGGAAACTTCTATCCATCCTTAATCCCATGTTTTACTGAGTTCTCAATTTTGAGCAAAATAGAAAATAACTAACTCTGATATCCACCATTTCGAAATTGAGGACCATTTACCTTGAAATATATATCTATCAAAACATTCATTTTCTTAAAACCATTCCATTTTTAAAACATACTTTTCATAAAACCCTTTTAAAAACATTTAAGTTGATTGGAGTTTTTCCCTTAACATCGGACAATAAGGGTGATCAGCCACGTAAAGTCCCCATACCGGACACGAAGTCCCTCTAGACCTTGAAATTGGGTTCCCAATTAGGAAACACATTGGCCTTTAATGCTGGACTAGGGGAACCACCCCTAGCCTCTTACGCTAAATAAAAAGTGTTGGACTAGGGGAACCACCCCTAGCCTCTTACGCTTCTCCAATCTATAAAACCTTTAAATCATTTAACTTTCAAGTCCATATACTCACTGATAACAGATCAACCCAGTATAAGGATTTTTAAAAAAAACATCTTTAATTAATTAAGCCATTTCAATGAACAACATTAAAAGATTAAGGGTCAGGGAAGCATTCGATATAAAGAATCATGAACAACACGACAATAAGATTAAGATTCAGGGATGCATTCGATATAACGAATCATAAACGAAAAAGCAATAAGATTTAACTAAATATAGTAGGGTTTAGCAAGATAGAATCATATATCAACAAGGAAACGTGAATCAATTAAATAACGGAGCAATTATTAAGATTCTAGAAATTGAAAAGCAATTATAAGAAAATTAGGGAATAAAGAAAATTCGAAGTTCAACAGAAGATTTAAGAAATTCTCAATTACTCAAGGTCTCACTCTTGTCGGCTAAGCACTCATAAGCTTTAGCTGCCAGGACCGGCATGACAGTAATGAGTTTGAATAATTAAAAGAGGATCTCAATTCATTCTCAATTTTAACCGTCACTAAGTAACACATGCCTCAACAACAGTATAAACCTCGAATCGGTTTAAATCAACTTGAAGGAAAACGTACTTTAAAGAATATTAGTATAGACGAGGAATATTGAAATAAAATAATCTTAAAAGAAATCAACACCTGAACGATAGGTGAGGAGAATAAACCACGATAGAATAATTTGAGAATGCATGTTTACAAATTAATAGAAGAAGAATGTCACTGGAATAAAAATAAAGGGTATAGACACTACCAAAAAGATTTGAAAGGAACATCATATAATTAACAGAACAAGTTCACACTAGTTGAACTACAATGAAGAATATAGTTGCTGGCAAGAAAGAATTTGAAAGAAAATATAACTAACACAGGAGAAATTCACTTCACTTGAACAATAAGTGAGGGATAGTATACTTGCCTCAATACACGAAGGTCCAATTCCAATATCTCAATTCTTTACTGACTTTACATCAGTCTCTACTTCTTTATACATTATCCCTTATTCGGTCATACATTCATCTTTCCTGTACCACTTGTCAGCTTCTACACGAGCACACTCGTCATCTCCGATAATTATCTCCTTTCCTCAAGAATCCATCTACACGTGCGCTGGCTCTTAGTCAGCCTCCTATTCGTACCTACATACAGGTAATGTACTACTTCAGTATGCGTATAATCGAAATCGCCTAACTCGTTCTACCCAAATGCGTCCTATACACTTTACAATTTATAACCTATAGCTCATACAGATCACATTCTCGAAATAGTAACATATAACCACAGAATCACATAAGCACTTAGCACATATTATTATCTCACACTTATATTTCATAACACACCTATATCCTTTGCACACCAGAAATCTTTATCAAAATACTCCCAAAATAATAAAATAATTCTAGTAAAAATTGGACAGCACCTCTTTTAAAATATGGCCTAGCCTGTGAGAAATACTATTAATCCAATCAACAACCAAATATCACTGGCTTTGATAAAATAAAAAATCATATCCCTTCATACTAATGTACCTCAATTGTACATCTCTGGAAATCCACAAACTTAATTCATAATGTACGTAATGGTATCTTTCACAAACCATGTTCAACATATGTACATTCCACTTTAGTACTTAAAATCCCGCTGCTACTCTTAATAGCAATTATAATTATTACTACAAACACTATGTACGAGTCATAAAGCAGATAACATGTCCACTAATTATTAACATTTAAATAAACATTTATACGACATATGATAATATACAACTTACCCCATAATCCACTGTCAAACCAAATCAATTCATAATTTATAGCCATCATTTAAATACTAGATAATATCATAATTATAATTATTCACTAAATATGAAAATACTATTTTTAGAAAGTTTATAATTTTAGAAAATTTTGACGGCATCCCCTTTATATCGGTAGCCTACCAATCGGACATAGCCGACACAAAAACAACAATCTTCACACTACAATTACAAACTACAACCAAATCAAGTACTAAATAATTTGAACTACCATTATTCCAATCCGGAAAATCCATTACATATTCAATAAATCATCTTAATCGAATATACAATTCGGACTTACAAACACGAAATCAAAATTTATTGCGTAATTATTAAAATTAAATTTCTCTCAAGTATTCATCATCGCCAATTTCCCTCGACTCAAACTAAATCATTGTCGAGGGGGGCAAAATTTCGACGGTGCCCGAATTTTGGGTTTCCGACTTGAAACTCCGCACGAAAATCTTACAGATAATTTACAATTTCAGTAATTAGACTAACAGGGCTTCGATTACATCACAGAAAACATAACTAAGTCAATGAACATCATCACCGAAACCAAACCAATTACCAGCGGAGCCCACAAGCATCGACACTTCCACAACACTGACTACAAACTCAATCCCACACATCACACACACATATGCTTCTTTACACCCATACACACGAACAATACACAAACCCACACACTCTGCATGACATAAACAGGGGAGGGGGCGACTAGAACACAACCAGCAATCAAACCCACTCACACACATGAATTACAGCAAACACACACACACACAAACTACGAATCAGTACACACAGAAACACTTACTCATGGCCACATACGGCCCAAACAACATCATAACAGGATCATTCAGTTCAAAATTGAACTACAACAAGGGAGAAAAGATAATTACAGTGGTGGCTTTGACAGAACCGAGACAAACTTACCCACACCCACCGATATACTCAGCTATACACACCCAGCTTTTATACTTACATGCGCAAAGTATTTATACACACACAAATGTACGGAAGGACACAGAGAGGGGAGGGAGAGAGTTCCTCAGGAGAGAAAACGAGAGAGAGAGAGAGAGAGAGAGAGAGAGAGAGAGAGAGAGAGAGAGAGAGAGAGAGAGAGAGATTGAGGGAGAGATTTAGAGAGATTGAAGTTTGAGAGAGAATTCTCGAGAGACTTCCAGAGACAAACCGAGTACTGGGGAAGAAAAGGGGAAAGGTGTGGGTTTTTTGGGATAAAAAGGGAATGGTAAAAAGGTCTTTTAATTAATTAAATAACTTCTAGAAATCGAATTTAAATGAAAAATTGTTGAAAAATTAAACTTTAAAATTTTAAAATGTTGAGAACAAAATTAAGAACATAAACATATTTTTAAAATATTTTTAGCATCAAAAACGAATTAAATATGAATTTTACAAGTTTTTGACACTTTAAATACAATAAATCTCTTAAAATCATTTTAATATGTCAAAACATCCAAAATAATTCACCTAATAATTTTAAAAACTAACTAAATATACAAAGATGATATTACAAAAGATTTCGTGATTTTTAACAACTCTGATGATTTTATAAAAATCTCAGAAGATCAATAATGCATATTTAAATAGATTTTTAATCATAAAATTTCAAATAAAAATACACTGACTTACATTTCACATATACAGCATCATATAAACATGTAAACATGATGTCACATACATTTAACGTAAAAAAAAATTTCACACCATATAATCTACATTTAACATTAACTAATAATATTTATAATTGCGAATTTTCTAGGGCGTTATAGAATTCGCCACTTGAAGTGGCGATTTCCATTGCTTTTTGTCAGCTATACCTGAAATGAAAACCTTGAATGAAGTGTACCATATTTGTAAAGCTACATTCAATATATACCAGAAATGTAATCGAGCCAATTCATACCATCACTTTTGGTGAGTTCACCTTCATCAGCTGTTTGTTTCCGACAACGTAAAAATTAGCACTAATTAAATTATTTAGGGAAATTCTCAATAATCCTTTTTTGTTTTTGATTTTTTCAAATAATGTAATTTCGTGTTTTTGAATAAGAAATATTCTAAATTTCTTATATAATATACCATTATGTTAACCAAACGTTAGTTAAACATTAAAATATAAACGGATAGTATTCTAAATTTCTGTAGAGTAAAAAATTATTGGTATTTTTTAGAATAGTTGTTGGATAGTATTAAAAGTACCACATTGAGGATATAAGAGATAATTACCTTGTAGATAGAGCAGTCAATTACCTCCATGAGACCTTAGGGAGTTATCCAAAAATAAACGTGGGCTCGGCCTTAAACAGATAATATCACACTATTATGGAATAATAGTTTGCTCGCATCTGAACAAGTGGTCAGACTATCAAAGTCCATGGCTCGAGAGTTAGATCATGGAGGTAACATGCTACGATTATTTGATATGGAGGTCCCTCGGTGTAACTTTGCGATTAAAGATTTGTCAGAGTTCCTTGTATCGAAAGTCTTCTTGATGATGTATCCAAGCGGTGGGTTCAACGGGTATGACAAGTGTACAAGATGTAGACAAATTTATCGCGAGGAGTAAGATCACGAGATTTATGGTTCTTTGTTTGATAGGAGGATTGTTGGGTAATATCAATCAAAGTACCATATCGAGGAGAAGATGTATCCAAGCGATGGGTTCAACGAGTATGATAGCTGTATAAGATGACGGGATGTAGACAAATTTATCGCGAGGAGTAAGACACGAAATTTATGGTTGTTTCCTTAAGAAGAGGATTGTTGGGTAATATTAACTCAAGTACTATATTGAGAAGATAAGATATAATTTTTTTTATATATAGAGCAATCACTTAATTTCGTTGGTACAAGATCTTCGATATAAATTGTATATAATATATTCATAATATTTTAAGTGTTGAGTATACAACAACGAAAATAAAACCCAAAGCAAATAAACAAGAACAAGAAAATAAACGACAATCACACAAGACAAAGATTTACGTGGTTCGGAAATTCCTACTCCACAAGCCGCACTAATTTTTTATTGATCTCTCACAATTGTGTTGTGTTAGGGTTTTTGTTGGTCTCGGAGTAATGCAGAAGGGGGCGTTGAATGCAATACTGATAACTTCAAATCTTTATTTCAACAACAATAATAAAGATTGTAAACTATTAGTACAAAAATTTCAAACACAAGGGGTAACTCAAGATATTCTCACAAAATAAATGTTTTATTTATTTTACAAAGTGTTGCTACAACCTTGAGAAAAAGTGTTTTCTTAAGCTTCGGTTTCTTGAGTGCTTACAGAAAGAATGAGAGATGAATCTCTATATAGACTAAACAGCTCTAACATCTCTGTCACATGGGTTTTGGAGCTGCTGTCATTTTCAAGTGGCAGCTCTTTACAATTAGCCCACCCATATGACTTTCCTAAATTGCTATACAAACAGAGTTATCATTATACATAAAGCAATCAGGATACTTTCTAAATCAAGCTAATACAATTCTAGTAGATGTGGATTTGTCATACTCTTGAATTGATGAGCCTTGTCTTGTGATCTCTCAAGCTTCTGTCGTAGTCTTGCAGGTCTGCTACAATCTTTGACAAGTTGCAGCAAATCTGTTTCTTGAAGATCTAAACTATCACGTGTTTGACCGAGATAAATCCCCAATTGAAATATTTCGTTGAGACAGTAACCTTTGACGCCAAGTCTGCTGTCATGATACTGTACTTTGGATGACAGTATGAATCCCCGCCAATGTTGCTGTCAAGAGTTCCAGACTTTCTGTCAAAGTGTGAGAATGTTGTTATCTTCATGCTTCCGCCAATGTTGCTGTCAGATTCGATATTCTGTCATGACTTTGCAAAATGCTATCTTCTTGTAACCTTACAGTCAGTTCAATGACAGTAACCTTATTCTTGCTGTCAAACTGATGTATTTCTTGGGGCTTGAACATTTGGCTGAACTTCTTCCAAGATACAAACTTATTAAATTACAACAATTATTTTCATCACAAGAACATACTCTGGTTGTGACAGTATGTTCTACTTAGAAAAACTAAGTATAATAAAATCTAGTTAAGTTGTCTCTAAGCTATTAGGCCGAATACACAAATATAATCAAGTTTGTATAAGAGAATAACAATTAACACACGTTTAAATAATCAAAAACTGTCTGAAATTAATAACTCCTCTCTCAGTGATGTAAAATATCACAGAGATTTGCTTAGGTTACAATAAAATGATAACTCGTTTTTTGATACCCTTCTAGGGTTAACCTAACTGTATTTATAAAGATATACAGCTACAGTACAATCGATAATTGATACTCCTATAAATCAGCTATACAAATGTTATTAATTATGATTGCTACGCGTCTCTTTAGTCAACACAATGTCTTCGATAGCTATCTAATCTTCAAAGATATCGCTTCCATAATTATCTTCAGTTATTCTTCAAAGTCTGATGATGACTAGTAGACGCTTCCTCCTGACAGAGTTTAGCAAACTCTGTCGAGCTTTCATCTGTCAGAGTTTAATTAAACTCTGACTGCTAACAGCTTCCAGTTAAACTCTGATGAACCTCTGTAACACTTAAACACTGACATCACTTACATCAATTATATTTAACAATCTCCCCCAACTTGTTCATTAGCAAAAATGCACAAGTTAATAATAATTGATGATGTCAAAACAATTAGACAAATACAGTGTTTAATAAATAATTAGAGTTTAAACTTCTACTTAAACAAAATTTACAGAAAACAAGAAATACTTACAGAGCTTTATTTACTTAATTTCCTCAACATCTGGTGTTGATCTGAGATAGTCTATAAGCAATCTTCTTTCTGCATTCTTGAGTTCTATCTTCATGATCTTCTTAATCTCTTTAAGTTCAGGATCATCTTCACCAGTCTGATAGATTGTAGATCTCAGAGAATATATTTTTTTCTTCCTCAAATCATTACCCAGTCTGATAAAATGTGCTTTCTCTGACTCCGGATTAAAATCTAAAACAGTTATACCCAGATCTGTCTTCAGTCGAGCACTATTTTTCTTCATCTCAAAGATCTTCCCATGATAATCTCTGTATTTTGGAACATACTCACTTGTGTATCTTGTACTACTAATTGCCTTAGCTTTCAACATCTTATTCCTTAGCAAATTAGCAGCTTGCTAAGTCCTCTGGTTTTTCACTTTGAAAAGATATAAAACATATTCCAATTCTTCCCATAGCTTCAAATCAATGTCATTCTCACCAACTTTATACACAGTCCCATCAGCCATGAAATACAATAGAAAATCTTTGTTCAAACTCTTTTGATGAATCAACTGTACTGATTCCAGTCTGTCCAAACTCTCCTGTGGAACACCTTGTCCTGGAACAGCCAGTGATGAAGGATCTAGAGGACTAGTATTCACTGTAATTTCTCTATGTGAGCCCAAGCCAGATGTATCTCGACTTTGCTTGGACATACAAGCTCTGCCTTGTGGAAAATTAGTATCTCCAGTCTTCAGAGTTTGATCAGGAATACTTGGTTTTGCAAAGAACATTTGCATCTGAGTAGACAATGGTTTCTGTACAACTTGTGTAGCAACAGAGGTTGTATCCACTTTCTTTGAACCCTTTTCTTCTTCAACAATCTTACCTTTCAGCTTCTGTTTAGCATCTTTTGTTGGTTTCCTAGACAATAGTAAATTCTGATCAGCACCGACATTTTCTTTAATAACAATGCCTTTTTGAACAGGCTTAGGAGCTTTCTCATTCTTCTTTAACTTTCCAGACTTCAAAGCTTTTTGATGTTCTTCTTGTAAATTCTTCTCTTCAGCTTGAATGTCTTCAATTGTAACTCCTTCTTCATTCTCTTCCAGAAACAGTCTTGCACCCAATTCTTCATCTGGCTGTGGATTGTCAGTGAATAACAAGCTCTTGGTCTTTGAAGTACCCTGAACATCAGTATTTATTCCATCAGACTTTGTAGAAGACTTTCCAGATCTCAAACTCATATCTTTACCAGCTTTTGATTTTAATCTCTTTTCTCGGTCATTTGCTCCTACATCTTCAACATCATCCTTCTTAGTCAGAGTTTGAGATTGCCTGCATTTGGACTTAGCAACTCTCTCCCCCTTTTTGACATCATCAGGAATCAATATAGATGTGATCAATTCCAATGAGGTAGCAATAGAGTCAATCTTACCAGACAAGGCAGTTTGATTCTCTTCCACTTTACTTAGCCTTTTAAACAGAGTTTCTTGATCTTTAGAAAAAGTCTGAAACTTCAGTTTATTATCTCTCTGCAGAATCATGTCTCTTTGAACAACTTCAGCTCACAGATCAGTTATTGTTTGTTGAGAATCATCAAACCTGTTATTAAGAGTCTTGACTTGAACAACAGTGGCTTTCAGACATGAAAGAATATCTGGATTTGAAATCTTTGTAGCAGTGCTATGCACAAAAGTAGCTGCTCTTCCAGCAGGAAAAATGCAATCTTCTTTATACCAATTTTTCGAAAATTTGGCAAGATATTCTTTTTCAATTTCACGTTGATGTGAAGGTCTAGAAAAATCAGTTATCTTCGCATCAGTTTGTACTGGTTGTCTCTGAGAAGAATTAGACTCAGTACTTCCTTCAGCTTCAACATCGACTTCAGCATTTTAATTTTCAACTAGATCAGTCTCAGCAATATTCACTACAGCTTCTACTTTTTCAGCAGGAGTCTCTTCAACTTCAATATCGTCAGCAAAAGTCTTCTCAATATTCTCTGCAGTTTGCTCTCCATCTTCAATAGACTTTGCAATCGCAAGAACTTCATCCACAGGCTCAGAAATTACAGCCTTGGTTGGTTGATCAATTTCTTCACCTTGTTCAGTAACTTGGTGAGCATCAGAGAATAATGCAGTATGTGTTACTACTGTTTCATCAAGTACCACAGTAGGTTGATCAGCTACACCAGTTTCTTCAGAGTTAGCAACAACAGGTGATGAGATAGGAACTTCAATGTCATCAGATAATGGAATGAATGACTCATCAAAAGCATCCATATCAGCAAAACCATCTCTATTTTCCACATCCATTTGTGCATCTTCAGTTGTCTTTACAGCTTCTTCTTCAGTATTTATCTCAAAAGTATGTATCTCCTTAGAAATCACCTCTGGAGCTTCAAAATTTATCTCTTCATCTGACTCATCAATTAACAACCTTCTTTTCTTTGATTTAGGCACCTCAGCTTCTTCTTCAATAGAGTTTGAGAAGTCAGACCTTTTGACTCTTACCTTTTTTGCCCTGACAGCTTTGTGCTTTGTTCTACCTCCACGCTTTGGTTTAGCCTGTTTAGGTGGTGGATTTTGTTCAGTGTTTGGCTCATCATTGTCAGGTTGAGAGGGTTGAGGTTTTGTATCAGTGTTTGTAGGCTGTAAAGGTTAAGTGTTTGCAGGTGGTGAAAGTGCAGGCTCAGGCTGTTGTGGTTCTTGAGGTTGATTTAAGAAGTTTTGCAGAGCAAGAGGCAAAAACAATTCAGGTACGTGCTCCTTGTTTGCATCCTTGTTGGTCAAATCAGAGAATACTCTCTTATGAACTTTAAAAGCCTCAATAATGTCTTTCTCAAAAATTTCAACATCAGGCACACAAGCAGAGAATAGTAATTGACAAAATCTAGAAAAATAAACAGTGGTACTAGACTCTGACAATCTTTCACCAATATTCATCAAGACAAGTCTACCAAAATCAAAATTACTTCCATAAAGAAGAGAATACCTGATTTGAAGACTGTCAGTAGGAATAGCATCCCAATTGGTGACTTTCTTTCCAAACGCCCTTGTGATGCAATCAAAAAAGAAACTCCACTCCTTCCTCAGAAATGGCCTTTTCACTTGACCAAGTCTCTCTAAAGGTCCTGAGTACCCAATTTGCTGCAACATCTCTTTTAGAATCCTTTCACCAACAACACTATATGTAGAGTGTGTATCAAAACCCAAAGAATCTCTGACCGTCGTCGGAGTAATGACATACTCTGTTTCCTTATATGTGAAACTTCTCCATCGTCATAAGTAGCTGACTGCCAGAAAGTAGCAATCTGTGCAGCAGAGAGCTTTGTTGGTTCGACTAGGACTCTACCATTCTCCGAATCGAGCAAGAAGTTTTGAATTAGATGAAATGCCTCCGGAACGTTCTCATTATTCAACGGAGCTGCATAGTTGTTAGGTACAAACACTAACCCTCGAGCGTTAAAAGCTTTGGTGGCCACGAGACTAGATTTGAGAAGAAAATATCAGAGAAAAGATGTGTATGAAAGGTGTTTGTGAAAATGTGCAAGTGAAAGAACAAAGTAACTGTGAGTGGTTGTGTGCAAAGAGAATAACCGTTTATGTAAAATGATTAGATTTGTAATTAAAAATTAAAACCCAATCGTTTTAAACATTAACACAAGCAACCAGTTTCTTGTTTAATGCGTGAGTGGGACACGCGGCACACATGCAATGGAACAACTTTGCACGTTCAGTAATTATGGCAATAATTACTGCTGCTGCTCTCTCTCCTATTTCCAATACACTTTCACACTCTAATACTCATTAACAGTTGGCAATTATTTATCTCATTTTTCAAAAACTCTTTTTACCCCAAGTCTGTAAATTGTCTGAAATAAAATTTACCTTAGAGTACTAGACAAAGTTCGTCAGTGTTTGTCAATTCTCCAACTTTATTACCATAACCCTTTCAAAAACTGCACAGTTGTGAATTTATGTGTGTGTATAGCAGAGTTTACTAATTCAATATTTAGAGCATCTAATTTTTCATAAAATCCATAAAATAAATCAGTAAACACTGTTTTCACAAACTCTCATATTGAATACTTAATGTCTGATGAATGCTAAACTTTGTAGTAAATAATTGATATACAGTAACTCTGAACTAACTTATACCCCCCTTCTAACTAATCTAATTTTTTTTTATTTATTTCTCCAGTAATCAGAGGTTGGAACTAGTCACCAAAAATCCTATAATTTTAGCCCTTATCTTTTCGATAAGTTCCTGGGTCTTCCTAGTCTTTTAACTAGTCACCAAAAATTAGAAAATTTTAGCCCTTACTTTTTACTAGCAAGTTCCTGGGTCGTCCTAGACACAACATAATCTTAAAGGAGTTCTAACAGCCTATATACATTTGCTTTGGGGGTAGACTAATAATAGAATCTAACTTAAAAGAGTTTAACAAACAGAGTTTAGAAGTCATCAAAATCAGAAGTTAGTCATGAGAGGCAATGCACACAGCATTTACAGACTCAGAGTTTAGGATAGATAAACTAAGAGATGCTATAAATATGAAAACAGTATCATGTTGTGTTAATTTTCTGCACAGTCTAAGATTAGATCACAAATAACTTAGAAGGGTTCATGATTAATTACTGAGAATTATGCTTCATACAGATTTCTTCATCGGTGTTTATGTTCAGACAATAGCATTATCAGAGTTTATCAGAGTTTATCCAACATTTTAATAGTGTATGACCTACAAAGTATTCTAACAGTTGTATTACCACATCAAGATTTACTAATCACAGAAACATAATCACAGAAACATGAGCAACATATTATATAAGTAAAGCTTGAGTCTAACCAGTATCTCTAGTCAAAACCAGAGATCATTCCTAGTTCATTTACCAGCCTTGTAAATGTAGCTTCACTCAATGGCTTGGTGAAGATGTCTGCAAGCTGTTGTTCCGTAGACACAAAATGAAGCTCAATATTTCCTTCATCTACATGTTCTCTGATAAAATGGTACCTTATGCTGATGTGCTTGGTCATTGAATGTTGTACTGGATTACCTGTCATCGCAATAGCACTTTGATTATCACGGAAAATTGGTATTTTACTGTACCTTAATCCATAATCCAGCAATTGATTCTTCATCCACAGAATCTGTGCACAACAGCTACCAGCTGCAATATACTCTACTTCAGCTGTAGATGTAGAAATTGATTTCTGTTTCTTGCTGTACCAAGAAACAAGTCTGTCATCCAGAAATTGACAACTTCCACTGGTGCTTTTTCTGTCTATCTTACAGCCTGCAAAGTCTGCATCAGAGTAACCAAGTAGCTTGAAATCTGATTCTCTGGGATACCACAGACCTAAGGTTATGGTGCCCTTGAGATACTTAAAAATTCTCTTCACAGCTATTAGATGTGGTTCTCTGGGGTCTGCCTGAAACCTTGCACAGAGACAAGTTGCATACATGATGTCAGGTCTGCTTGCTGTTAGATAAAGAAGAGACCCTATCATGCCTCTATAGCTTGTCATATCTAGTGGTGCTCCTGTATCTTTGTCCAACTTTGTTGCTGTTGCCATGGGAGTTGTTGCAGATGAACAGTCAAGCATACCAAATTTTTTGAGAAGATTTCTGGTATATTTTGCTTGATTTATAAAAATCCCATCATCTGTTTGCTTCACTTGTAGGCCTAGAAAATAACTAAGCTCTCCCATCATGCTTATTTGATACATGGACTGCATGAGCTTGGCAAACTTCTTACAGAGTTTATCATTAGTAGACCCAAAAAATATGTCATCAACATATATCTGAACTAAAAGCAAGTCACTGCCAGATTTAAAATAGAACAGGGTTTTATCAATTGTACCTCTGTTGAACCCACTTTCTAAAAGAAATTGAGCCAGAGTTTCATACCATGCTCTTGGTGCCTGCTTAAGTCCGTATAGTGCCTTATCCAGCCTGTAGACATAGTATGGATATTTGGGGTCCACAAATCCTGGTGGTTGTTCAACAAACACTTCTTCTTCAAGCTTCCCATTCAGAAAAGCACTTTTCACATCCATCTGAAATACCTTGAATTTCTTATGAGAGGCATATGCTAGAAAAATCCTTATTGCCTCCAATCTTGCAACTGGAGCAAAAGTTTCATCATAGTCTATTCCTTCCTACTGTGAATAGCCTTTTGCCACAAGTCTAGCCTTGTTCCTTGTAACAACTCCCTCACTATCATTTTTATTTCTGAAAACCCATCTAGTACCAACAATAGATCTATTCTTTGGTCTTGGTACAAGGTCCATACTTCATTTCTTTCGAATTCATTTAACTCCTCCTGCATTGCTGTTATCCAGTCAGCATCTTGAAGAGCTTCTTCTACCTTCTTTGGTTCGGATTTAGACAAAAATGCATGAAACAGACATTTATGTTTGATATAATTGATGTGAATAATAATCAGTGTTTAAGTGTTAGAGTGAAATATCAGAGTTTAGCTGGAAGCAGTCAGAGTTTAGTTAAACGCTGATAGATGGAAGCTCGACAGAGTTTGTTAAACTCTGTCTGGAGGAAGCGTCTACTGGTCAACATTGTTTGAAGGATTATTGAAGATAATTATGGAAGCAATATCTTTGAAGATTGGATAGCTATCAAAGAGATTGAGTTGACAAAGGAGACGTGTAGCAATCGTAATTGATATCAATTGTATAGCTAATTTACAGGAGTATCAATTATCGATTGTATAGCAGCTGTATATCTTGTAAATATAGTTAGGTTAACCCTAGAAGGGTATCGTGCAACGCAATATCATTCATTGTAAACTCAGCAGCTCTATGTGATAATTTATAGGAGTATCAATTATCGATTGTGTTTTATTGTTAATCTCTCATACAATCTTGATTATAATTGTGTATTCGGCCTAACAATTGGTATCAAAGCCGATATGTTACGTTAATAAAGTTTAAGATCCATACACAACTATAATCAATGGCAGAGATACCTCCTCCAACAGGTTCAAGTTCTGAGAAGACTCCTACCACAGTGAGTCGTTATGAGACAATTAGGGTTCCTATTCTCAGGCCGGCAGACTATGCAATCTGGAAGGTGAAGATGACTATGTTTCTGGAAGCTACAGATCCAGAATATCTTGACAGAATTTATGAAGGTCCTCATAAACCTACAAAGCTATCTGTTGCTACTGCTGGTCAAGAAGCTAAAACAGTTCCAAAGGAGAAGAAAGATTTGACTCCTGAAGATCTTTCATCTATTGCTAAGATGCAAAAGTTAGGCATCTACTTCATAGTGCCTTAGACAATGTTATGTCTAATAAAGTGATTAACTGCACTACTGCCAAAGAAATCTGGGATGCCCTTGAGGTTAGATGTCAAGGAACTGCTGCTATCAAGAAGAATAGAAGGAACATACTCACACAGGAGTATGAGCACTTTGAGGCTAAATCTGAAGAAACAATGACAGAAACATTTGACAGATTCTGTAAACTGCTCAATGATTTGTCACTGGTTAATAAAGAGTATGATCTAGAAGACTCAAATCTCAAATTTCTTCTTGCCTTACCTGGAAAGTGGGATGTTAAGACAACCACCATAAGAGATAACTATGATCTTGCTGATACTGAAATTGATGAAATCTATGGGCTGCTTAAAACTCATGAATTGGAAGTTGAGCAGAGAAACAGGAGATCAAGCAAGAAGATAAAGTCTGTTGCTCTTAAGGTTGAAGAGAAACCCTTGAAGAAGAAAGCTAAGGGAAAGACTTTAGTCATACATTCTGAAAGTGAGTCATCAAACTCTGATTCTGAGGATGATGAAGAAGAAATGAGGAAAATCGCTGTCTTGATGGTGAAGACTTTTAAGAAGATGGGTTTCAAGAACTTCAAGAAGGGAAACAGGTTCTCTAAAGATTCAAATTCAGACAGGAAGAGTTTCAAAAAGTCTGAGAGAAATGAGACTAAATCTGGGAAGAAAGATGAAAGGCATATGATGTAGCCTATTTGTATTTCGAGGATTCAACTCAACTTAAACAAGAATGTAATAGTAAATAGTATATGTACTGTCACAGGGATCTCAATTGCATAACTATCAAAAGAAAGAAGACAAAGTCAATCTACCGTTTTGAGTTATACTACACTTGAAGAAGTTCATTCAGTTGATCAAGCATCAGTGGAGTAATCAAGACTGTGGGTTCTATTTATAGTGACAAGAAGTTCCTACAGTGACAGAATACAGATTATAAAGGTTTGAAAAAGAGTGAAGAAAAGGAAGACATGAACCACAACTTTAAAGTCAATATATGAAGAACAGTCATTGCGGTTAGTCACTCATGAACCAGACCGTGCATCGAGTGTCAACATTAAACAGTGGTTATTCGTCATTAACTTCAGTGGTTCAAGCTATCAAATCTGGTAAAAGAGAAAATCATTGTGCAAGCAACAGAAGTGTTAAATTCATTAACCACAATGTTTTTACTATCAAGTGGACAGGCTACGAGGAAAAAGAATTATCATAAAGAAATTCTAAGTGATATATTCTTAATGCTGAAACCCCGGTTAGAATTGTTGTATTTTTTGCTAATCAAAAGGAGTCCGGTTTCAGATCCTCAAGAGACCGTAGCTTACACCTGGACGGGTTATGAGAAAATAGAATTATCACAAAAGTATGGAAAGTGATATATTCTTAAAGCTGGAATCCCGGTTGGAATTGATATATTTTTTATTAAGCAAAAGGAGTCCAATTCCAAACCGTTAGGTAACCGCAGCTTAGAGCTTAAAGATTTATTTATATTAATAAATATTTTATTTAATTAGAAAATTATATTTATAAATATCTAATAATATTAGATATTTATTTTTATAATTTCTGAATTAAATTAATTATTTATTAATTAAAGATTTTAAGCTGTGCGGGTTAAAAATGATTTCTACGGAGCTACCCATAATAAGGAGCTATCGACTTGTTTATTTATAAAAGCAAAAGAAATGTAAGTGGCTAGCAACTGAATTGTCAAGTGAATTGAAAGACTCGACCAAAAGAATTAAAGGAAATGGCAAAGAAAAAGTTATGCAGGAACTTGTCGGCAGAAGTTTCTACGCGCCTGGATGCGCGTGACGTACACGCGCCTGAGCTAAACAGCAAAAGAGCTGCGCGTGTCCAGCAATCCATCCTTCCTGCGAGTGGCTTTTGTCTTGGTCGTTCAACTCAATTATGCACAAAACAAATCAATTCAGCTGGGTTTATTTATTTTATTCATTAAGACAATCACAATTGTCTTACCGATTGTCTTGGTAATCATTATGCAGATAAAAAGAAAGATTAATATTCATATTGATAGTCTTGATGATGATTAAAAAGGAAAAGTCTTCTACAGCTGTTAAAGCAAGACAAATATCTCAGAATTGGATTGTCTTGCCGATTGTCTTGGTGGAAGTTGATTGTCTTGCCGATTGTATTGCCTATTGTCTTGGCAGTACAAATTTAGTGTCTTGGTGGTTCTGATTGTCTTGCCGATTGTCTTGGCAATACAAAATATTTTATAAAAGAGGCAGAAGCAATCAGACAGAAGAGAGAAGAAAACACAACTTCACATTCTTCACAAATTCTCTCCGAGCTGAACAAGAGAAAGACCAAGAGAAATAGTTCTGTTCTTCAAATAAATTCCTGTAAATTATTTCTGAGCTGTATCGTTAAATCTGAACCGATAGAAATTGTTTACTTGTAACGTTGGAACTATCTAGCGAGTTTTTACTCCTAGAACTTATCTCTCGAATTGCTTCTAGCATTCGATCTTTTTATTACAAATATAGAAAAGTTCATGTCGAATTTTCTATAGAATTTGTAATAATTTGTTGGTCATCAAACCATTGTAATTTGTACCCGTGTATTTAGACACACCCCATCAAGTTAATATAAATTTTATATTTAACTTGAATATCGGTATTCGTTTTATTCCGCATCAATTTGTTCTTGATTTAATATTTAAAGAAAAGAGCAAATTCGATTAAACGACATAGTTTGTATTCAACCCCCCTTCTACAAACTATTTTGGACCTAACAATTGGCATCAGAGCCTTTTGATTGACGCACAAATCAAGATCCGTATTTTATGGCCCTCCAATTGGATTTCGAATTTGTTGACCCATACAGAAATTAAATCCGGTATTAGACCAAAAAGTCAACTCCTCTATTTTCGAATTCTTTAACCTTCAAAAATATTCATTTTTGAGATTTTTGATCTTTAAATAATTTGAACTTATATTCAATTTTTTAATTCTTGAAATGATTAATTCTTGGAAAATTTGATTTTTAAACAACTTGAATTTATTTTCAAATTGTTTAATTCTCAAAATTTTTAATTATTGATAATTTCGAATTTTAATTAACTTGAATTTATTTTCAGATTTTTTAACTCTCAAAATTTTTCATTTCTTGAAATTTTTTATTTTTAATTAATTTGACTTTAATTTCAAAATTTTTTAATTCTTGAAGTTTTTAATACTTGGAATTTTTGATTTTAAACAACTTGAATTTATTTTCAAATTGTTTAATTCTCAAAATTTTTAATTCTTGATAATTTCGAATTTTAATTAACTTGAATTTATTTTCGGATTCTTTAACTCTCAAAAATTTCATTTCTTGAGATTTTTTGATTCTTAATTAATTTGACTCTAATTTCGAATTTTAATTAATTTGTACTTACTTTCAGATTTTTTATTTCTCAAAAATTTTCGAGTCCTTGAAGTTTTTGAATTTTAAATATTTTGAATTTATTCTAAGCCAATTGTTCTAAGAAGGTTGTTAGTTGAAGATTCCTCCGAATTGTCAAAGATGATTTGAATCTTTTGAAGAGAATGCATTTTTCAATGAAATTAATTTCTACCTACTGAAGAAAAATTTGTGGAAGCTCCTCAAAGTTATATCCATAGAATTCACTGGTTTTTCAGAAGCAGAAATGGAAGAGGTTATAATGGATAGAATTTTTCTCGAAGATTTGAATTAAGTCTATTGATTCTGTGATATACAAACACTAAGTGGATTGCTCCAATGTAACATCTACTACACTTAGTGGATTGTACCAAGAAATATCTTTCAAGGAATCAACAGAGATTTTAGAAAAGTGGAATCAAGGAGGTTTGAGAATGAACTAGACAGTTAGACATCTCACTCAGGAATTAATGATGGAACCTCAGAACATACATGAAGAGTTACTAATTTAGAAAGAGTACAAATGTTTAATCCAGGAATTAGGCCTATCTATTCCGAAGCAGAAACTCTTCCGGATACAGTTCAAGAGGTGGCTACAAGACTGAGTTGGTGGAAATAACAAAACATGATAGTTGCATTTATGAAAAGTTTTATGTGATAAGTAACTATCAAGGTGTGCAACATGGTACAGAATTCTGACAGACAAGGATGAATAGGGATTCATTAAATGAGATGAAACAGAAGCATCAGTGCAGAACTTATCTTGCTGAAGAAAAGAGTTGGGATGGATCAGATGATGATGAGAAGAGCATAATTAATATCTTGCCTTCATAGCAATCTCTGAAGATGATTTACCTCACATGTCTCAGATATCAATTCTTCGAACTAGTGTAATATGTAATTCTCAGAAATTCAAAGCATGTTAAGATCTTAGTTTTTAATTGTTATATCTTTGGTTAGAAGATCTTATTATGTGTATGAATATTTGTTGAATTTAATTAATTGCAATAGTGAGTTAGAAGTGTTCCTTAGACAATATCTCTCAATTCTTAAATGATATATGTCAAGCATATATGACCTCTGCTTAAGCTAGTTTCAGGATCCCCAGTAGAACAAGATTTGCTTATTCATTCTGAATTGTTTGTTAAGGTTTAAAAAGTTTAAAATATGGAATAATTACCTAGGGTGTCAGTAGAACATCAAGTCATTTGTAAAACTGACTTAGGTAATAGAGATTATATAATATAATATAACAATAGGAATGGATTGGATAGAATTAGTGATTAATTGTTAATTCTTCTATTCCATGCATGTTTAGAAAATTATTGAATATCTGTAAATCTACTTGCTACCTGTTACACAAGTGTACATAGGTTAAAGTAGATAGTACTGAATTTTCTAAAATGCATAACATGCCTAATTTGCATAATTCTTATCTGCAATGTTTTAATGCTGAATGTATGCAATGTATTCTTATTATCATGCCTGCTTATTTCTAAATGTCATAAATGCAATGCATTTCCTAGTATTTGCATTGATCATATAAAAAGCATGTTTAAGAATAACAATAAGGTACAGACTGCTAGTCCTCCTTATGTTAGGAAGGAACCATTATTCTCATTGCTCAGTGAATATTTTGTCAATGACATTAAAAAGGAGAAATGGTCAGTCAAAGATAAGAATGAGCATGTTAAGGTTAAAACTGTTGTTAACTCTAATAAAAGAGAAATCTCTAATCCATCTGGACCCAATTAAACAATTTGAGTACCAAGAACTTTTTATCCATTTGTGAATGTAGGGCTTAACAGGTTAATCGATTATGCATTATTATTGATTTATTCAAAGCATATCATCGAAGAAAGAACCCTGCTATCAAATGTGAATGTGAAGACAGGCCAAGTGGTTTATCCCTTGGAGACAACAGCAAGGGTATGACCTAGGGTCAAGGCTATTCAATAGCTAAGGAATGTTGTCAGTAATAAAGCATCTTTTACAAGATGAAGAGCCTACTGTTCGAGGATTAAGGAAAGAGAACTTTTCTGTAGCTGACATGGAATCTCAGTCAAAGGTGAAGTCAACAAGGTCAAATCTAAAGCTTCATCAGACAAGAGTTCAGCTATGACGTAAGGAGCTCTCTCACCTGAATGTCATATCAGAAGATTCTTTCCTGGAAATCGAATCAGTAAAGGAGACTACCTCATCTGGAATTAAAGTAAAATAAAATTATGAGGCATGTCATAAAGAGAAGTCAAAGAAGCATCACACAGAAGTTCTACATCAATGAAAAATATACCTTAGTGATGATGACTGATGACTTCTAGCAAGAAACAAGTTGTTGTTTAGACAATCCGAAGACAAGACACCACTGATGGTGATTGATCACATCTAGAAGAGTGTCAGGAAGCAAAACTGACTATGGCAACTTGGAGACCAGATTACAGGACCCATCAATTAGTGTTCTGGATGATTTCTGCACCTTCAAGAGTATTAATGCTGAAGCAGTCAATAGTTTGCTACTGACATGATCGAACCCTGATCAGTAAGAAATATAGGAAGACCCCACAAGTATGTAGGAAATTGTTTTGCAATGATAAATGAAAGTGAGCATCCTAGTAATCAGCTAATGCTCAAGAGGTTAATTTCCTTGGTTACTCAGTGGAGTCAACAGCCTACAGGGTGATTGTTATTAATCAACAGAAGGTGATTTAAAGTCTTAGTGATGTTCAATAACCTCTAGCTCCCAGCTGTCAATGGTGATGGTGATTCAGATCCAAGCAATGTCAAACATGGAGAATCTTCATGTAAACCCAGCAGCAGCTTAGGGGGAGCAACAGAAGGATCAACTAGTCAACTCAACACCACACTGAAAGTCAAAGGATACTATTAGAACATGTCTTCCAAGACAAAGAATGTTGACTCAATTAATTCTTTGTCCTAGTTCTTAGTGTTTATAATAGTGGAAGTAAAAGACTAGCAGAGCTTCAAGTACTAATGATTATTTCTTTAGTTTTCTTTTAGAAGAAACTAAGAAAGCTACAAAAGCTCTGAAAGATTCAGATTGAGTGATTGCAATGCAAGATGATCTCAATCACTATAAAAGGCAGATTGAAGGGAAGCTGGTATCCAGACCAAACAACAAGGCTGTATTTGGTATAAGGATAACCAGAAGTTTAACTGGATGTCAAGGCATTGTTATGAGGGACAAGGCCAAACTGGGTGCAAGGTTACAAGCTGATAAGATAGTATATCTAACAAGAAGCACCAGTGACAAGACTTGAGGATATCAGGCACCTGTTGTACATTCATGATCATAATGGACATCTGGACCTACTGAATCTGGATGCTAGAGGAATGTGAACAAGTGCACTCCTAGTTGGTGAGATAATTAAAAATCTCTATAGGTTAGTATGAACTGGTATCATCACTCAAGCAAGCATGGAAGACATGGTATGACACCCTACCTATAATTTAATATTTGGTATCAATCTTTAACAGTTGGTATCTTTTAACAATTGGTGTCACATTTATAGAACTCTCTACATCTTTAGGCACAAACATAAATGATATATATGTGCAATGATATCTTGATTATATTATATGTTGGTCTACTAACTATAAATTTGGATCAAGATATTTGCTATTTTGATGTTGGTAAAGTTGCAATTCTTTTGATTTACTTCAGTAAGCCAAAAGAATGATGACAATAAAAGTAAGTCAAGGATCTTTTGTTTCTATTCAGAAGATTCTAGACCTATCAAGACTACATGTCAACACACCACTATAGCTGGCTTTTGACCTATTAGTTTGGACCTAACAAGTTGGTAATAAAAAATCTTAAGATGGACCCAAATCCAAGGAAATGGTACCCTAGAGATATTTGACCCAATAAGTTCAGGATCTACTAATTCGGACCTAATCAGGCTATAGAGGAATCATCAGCTCATTATCTTATTCAATTGATAATAGATCACTTACATATATTTTATTCTTAATATGCAAATCTGCAAGGCCCCAAGTGGATCCTAGAGAATCTATTCTTGTAGTTATTACACTTGATTTTCAGATGTCTTAAGTTGGACCCAAATCTGCGGAGATGGTACACTAGAGACATCAGTTCTGACATGTTTTGCTGCATAGAGACAGATCAAATGAGTTGTACGAAAGCAGGAGAAAACAAGGAATCAAATTCATCTCCAACAACTCTGTGGAACACTCAAGGACTAAGCAACTTGCATAAGGTATCAATTATTTCGAGAGCATGTCTTTATTTAAGATTAACTTGCAGACATGTTTGCTAAATCACTTGATGAAATTAATTTTTCAAGATTGGTTTGTAAACTTGGGATTTTATTAATGCTATATGATTTGTAAACCCCATCTGTTAAGTAATTCTTAAGTAAGCTCACAAGTATTCAATTGTCTGTATCGAAAGGACTTGTGAACTTATTTACATCCAGACCTCACGCTGAGAATTATCTGTTGAATGATTGCCATGTGTATAATTGTAATATATTATATTGGTGATTATTTATGGATAATTTAAATATTTAAATGCAAAAATCTAACTCATAGAGATTTAGTGTTTATTTATTTAATTATTTATTTTGATTAATATGAGTTATAGAACCTGAAGCAATTCAATTCAGTATTTGCTCTGTACCTCATATATCAAAATAAATCTGAATCATAACTAATATGGACCTATCTATCTTGGTCTTAAATTAGTTGTGAGATGTTAATTCTAGTGAACTTTAATATCCCATTTTCAGAAATTCACTATAATTAATATCATGGCTCTAACAATTGGTTGTATTGAAGTTTTGACTTATATCAGTTAATGATATTTAGTTAGAATTCTATTTACTAACTAATTGTGAGATATATTGGTATGTGTGAAATTACTTAGAACTCCTCTAAGTAATCATTGTTATATCTTTTACAATTCACTCATATTACTATGCATAGTATGAAAATTTTCTAAGTAGAACTATGGATATTGAAATATCTAAAGTGACCATTGTTCAGTTACTTGAAATAATTTTTATGCTTATTTGCCAGCTTCAAATCACTTTGATAATAAATGTTATATACTATGGATCAAGGTGTATAGGACTTAGAATATCATTTCTAAGATTGCAGACAAGACAACTTTGGTAATCGAGTCTTATTTATAGAACCAAGGTTGTCTACCAGTAAACAGTTGTTAGGAGTTAACAATTGTTATTATCGAGGAGTTGCCTTGAAGTCATAAGTTTGAAATGTTATATCTTAAGAGCTTGTGTATTTCTTGTCAACTAGTTCCTCGTACTTATGAATATCAGTGAATGATGTTCTTAAGTAGTTAGATACTAATATTCATTCTGTCAATTGGTACTCAATGTAACAATTCAATCTTCACTAAATTGAATTTATCAAAAAATTGGTATCATTGAATATTTAGTATTTAGCAGTGATTATTTATATCCTAGTTAAATTATGACGTGAAGCAATTCAATGGTTTATTTGCTCATAATTTAATTTTGGTAAAGTAATCATAAACACAATTACTTGCATTTTAAAGTATTTGATAAATACTAGCAGTTGGTATCAAATAGTAAAATATTTGTTTACTGACAATTGCTAGTTGTTCTGATACTTTATTGCAAACTAATTGTGATGTATATATTATCTCTGATGATATTACTTAGGATTTATTCTGAGTAAGTGTGTCTTATCTACAAATCATTAGTGTTAGTATAAATTAAGGTGTTCAACTTTCTAAGTAAGTGAGACTTAAAGTTACATTCGGTCTCCTATCATATTTTGAAGTGGTGAAGATTTTCCAAAATTAAATTCTCTAATTCTGGTTATACACCACTTTATACATATGATAGTTCTTAGAATATTTTACATCCATCAGTCAATTACTTAGTTTATGTTGTACTAAGTAATGAAGTGCCAAAGTAGAGACATTGGTTATCTGTACTTATGTACTTGGTAATCTTTGTTACCTAAATGACATCAAGTGCTTGTATGAGTCTTTTCACTAACTTTGTGTTAAAGTTCTCTATACATAATAAGCACTTAAAGAAAATCTTTCTTTCTAAATTACTGCAAAGTCAAGAGTTTGTGTCTTTTAAAATTAAAACAACCTAGTTTTCATTAAAAGACATGATAATACATTGATTTATGCATAAATACAAACTCTTGCACATTAACAGTTTTTAAAAGAAAAACTCAATTTTTTCTACAGTTGTGATTGCTTATATTGTAAAACTTTTTGAAGTCACAATTGTACATCATTTCTCTCATTGGATATAATGCATATGTTTTCACACAATGTTATGATATGATGTAAATGCATTCTATCTCTATATTGCTCTATTGCTATGTGATGCAGGTTCAACTCCTAGTGGAAGTTTTCTCACATTGTAAGTAATGAGGTTGTAAACCCAACAACTTCTATCCCGGACTATAAATCTAAATCTAAACATATCCTAACTTACCCCTGAAGTGGAAGTAACTTATTTGACTAGAGGTCATTAAGGGAGTAACTGCACTTGATGCAGCAAATAAGGATGTGAGGGATAGTAAACCCATAGCTCCACCTCTCAAGGAGAATAGATGTATATAGCTTGAGGTATCTGTAAGCTCGCCTGCATTCTCCCAAAAGGATGTAGAGCTGAAAATGGCACTAAAACAGTCTTTGGATTCATTATCTTAAAATGATGAGTTTATTGAAATTCGCCTGTCGGCCAGGGCATCTGTTGGTAAGTCACTACCTCATACACAATTCTAAAATACTTTCTATGCACAAAGTGAGATTGCACACACTAAGGATGAATTGACGGAAACAACTAAAACTTCGACCATTTTACGGTTAGGATTATAAGTTGAAGGTTCCTCAAAGAACCAAGAGTCTTCACAGACCTCGAGAGAAGGTATTGATCTCAATGCAAAATTCAACAAGATCATTATCTAACTCCCCAGAGGGAACATCTCTGGATCCTGCGGGTATCGGATCCGACATAGGTGCAGATCGACAACTTGTTAACTATGATTCAGATTTACCTGATGAGTTTAACAAGGTGATGTCTTCATAGACATTAGATGGAAACATGATTTTAATTCTAAGTTTTGATTTCATTGTTTACCTTCTCAGAATTCAAATCTGAAACCCATAAAAAGGGAAATTTTTTATCAACTTGTAGATTATGACTCAGATTCGTCTGACGAGTCTAACGAGGATCGAGGATTTGCGAAACCCCATTGCACCACCAGTGACCTCGCTAGAAGGGGCTATGGTGAATTTTCCTTGCAGGTACACATGGATGTTGGAGCTATGAGAGATAAGAGTGATACACTAGTGAGCATGAGTGTAAACACTTGAGAGTTGAGAGATGAGATCACTCATTTTAAGTGATATGAGTGGAGAGATGAGCTAAACACTTGTGAGGTACACGAAACAGAATCACACACTCACAGTGAGGAAGAAAGATAAACACCAAATCTCATTCCCTATTCCCAAACAAAGTTTACTTACAAGATTTGGGAGATACAAGGAAATTGTCGGAAGATTTGGTTGTCAGGATGATCAATAGTGAGGCCATTCTATAATATCTAAAGGGCAAAGTTGATCAGTCTACATACTTCTATTCTGGAAGTCTTCATGAAAATTCTTCAACACAAGCAAAGCTTCATTTCTTTATTGCAGCAGTTAATGTTAGATGTATGAAGAATCTGTTGTACTAAAAGTAAGAGGTGAGTTATAACTGAAAATATGGTATCATCTAATTTGTATTTGGATGTTTGCTATAATTGAATGCTTGGAGGATTACTCAACTAAGGGGGAGAGATATACTGAAGAAGATATACTCAAAGATTGCCTTAGTAAGAGATACT
Organism: Saposhnikovia divaricata; assembly: GCA_036435485.1. Taxonomy (NCBI): domain Eukaryota; kingdom Viridiplantae; phylum Streptophyta; class Magnoliopsida; order Apiales; family Apiaceae; genus Saposhnikovia; species Saposhnikovia divaricata. The sequence goes on along the minus strand of CM071597.1, from coordinate 99,482,607 downwards.
CAACTAAGGGGGAGAGTATAAGCTTACCTTAGTGAGGGGGAGATTTTCTATCTAAGGGGGAGAGATATGAAAAAGGGATATACCTTAGAAAGGGGGAGTATTCACCGTTATAAGGAGGTAACATATCATCTTAGGTAGGGAGACATAAGGAAGGAGAGAAGTATGAAACGACAAAGAAGAATTCTTCAGTATGTGGTTGAAAAGTCATATTCTTTACCACTGAAGAATTCCCAAGTATCTGCTGATAATGTTCAATATTAGATGTAAAGGGTTATCAGGCAGATATGTCAAGAAATGAAGATGAGTTACTTAATGAAGATCAGTTCATTGTCAGAGGAACAATCATCTATCATTTCATCTTCTGAGATTCTTGAAATGTTATATCAAAACCAGAAATTTTTTTTATGTATTATTTACTAGAGTTCTTTAATGCTTTATCTTCTTCTTGTTTGTAGTTGAGTTATCCTCTAGGTATTTGATTGTTATTGTCTAACAAACAAATAGGGGGAGATTGAAAGGCATATGATGTAGCCTATTTGTATTTCGAGGATTCAACTCAACTTAAACAAGAATGTAATAGTAAATAGTATATGTACTGTCACAGGGATCTCAATTGCATAACTGTCAAAAGAAAGAAGACAAAGTCAATCTACCGTTTTGAGTTATACTACACTTGAAGAAGTTCATTCAGTTGATCAAGCATCAGTGGAGTAATCAAGACAGTGGGTTCTATTTATAGTGACAAGAAGTTCCTACAGTGACAGAATACAGATTATAAAGGTTTGAAAAAGAGTGAAGAAAAGGAAGACATGAACCACAACTTTAAAGTCAATATATGAAGAACAGTCATTGCGGTTAGTCACTCATGAACCAGACCGTGCATCGAGTGTCAACATTAAACAGTGGTTATTCGTCATTAACTTCAATGGTTCAAGCTATCAAGACTGGTAAAAGAGAAAATCATTGTGCAAGCAACAGAAGTGTTAAATTCATTAACCACAATGATTTTACTATCAAGTGGACAGGCTACGAGGAAAAAGAATTATCATAAAGAAATTCTAAGTGATATATTCTTAATGCTGAAACCCCGGTTAGAATTGTTGTATTTTTTGCTAATCAAAAGGAGTCCGGTTTCAGATCCTCAAGAGACCGTAGCTTACACCTGGACGAGTTATGAGAAAATAGAATTATCACAAAAGTATGGAAAGTGATATATTCTTAAAGCTGGAATCCCTGTTGGAGTTGATATATTTTTTATTAAGCAAAAGGAGTCCAGTTCCAGATCGTCAGGTAACCGCAGCTTAGAGCTTAAAGATTTATTTATATTAATAAATATTTTATTTAATTAGAAAATTATATTTATAAATATCTAATAATATTAGATATTTATTTTTATAATTTCTGAATTAAATTAATTATTTATTAATTAAAGATTATAAGCTGTGCGGGTTAAAAATGATTTCTACGGAGCTACCCATAATAAGGAGCTATCGACTTGTTTATTTATAAAAGCAAAAGAAATGCAAGTGGCTAGCAACTGAATTGTCAAGTGAATTGAAAGACTCGACCAAAAGAATTAAAGGAAATGGCAAAGAAAAAGTTATGCAGGAACTTGTCGGCAGAAGTTTCTACGCGCCTGGACGCGCGTGACGTACACGCGCCTGAGCTAAACAGCAAAAGAGCTGCGCGTGTCCAGCAATCCATCCTTCCTGCGAGTGGCTTTTGTCTTGGTCGTTCAACTCAATTGTGCACAAAACAAATCAATTCAGCTGGGTTTATTTATTTTATTCATTAAGACAATCACAATTGTCTTATCGATTGTCTTGTTAGTTTATTTTTAAACTAATAAGACAATTAAAAGATTGTCTTGGTAATTATTATGCATATAAAAAGAAAGATTAATATTCAAATTGATAGTCTTGATGATAATTAAAAAGGAAAAGTCTTCTACAGTTGTTAAAGCAAGACAAATATCTCAGAATTGGATTGTCTTGCCGATTGTCTTGGTGGAAGTTGATTGTCTTGCCGATTGTATTGCCAATTATATTGGCAGTACAAATTTAGTGTCTTGGTGGTTCTGATTGTCTTGCCGATTGTCTTGGCAATACATAATATTTTATAAAAGTGGCAGAAGCAATCAGACAGAAGAGAGAAGAAAACACAACTTCACATTCTTCACAAATTCTCTCCGAGCTGAACAAGAGAAAGACCAAGAGAAATAGTTCTATTCTTCAAATAAATTCCTGTAAATTATTTCTGAGCTGTATCGTTAAATCTGAACCGATAGAAATTGTTTACTTGTAACGTTGGAACTATCTAGCGAGTTTTTACTCCTAAAACTTATCTCTCGAATTGCTTCTAGCATTCGATCTTTTTATTACAAATATAGAAAAGTTCATGTCGAATTTTCTATAGAATTTGTAATAATTAGTTGGTCATCAAACCATTGTAATTTGTACCCGTGTATTTAGACACACCCCATCAAGTTAATATAAATTTTACATTTAACTTGAATATCGGTATTCGTTTTATTCCGCATCAATTTGTTCTTGATTTAATATTTGAAGAAAAAAGCAAATTCGATTAAACGACATAGTTTGTATTCAACCCCCCTTCTACAAACTATTTTGGACCTAACAAAAGACAAGTCTGAGATTCAATGCTACAAGTGCAAGGAGATAGGTCACTATGCTCCTGAGTGCAAGAAGGGTAAAACTGGAAAAACACTTATCACAAAAGGCAGAGATTGGGCAGACACTTCAGACTCAGATGAGGATGTTAACTATGCTCTCATGGCTTCTATTGAAAATGTTTCTGAAGACTCTGAAAACAAGGTACCTCTAACTACCTATGCTTATAATACTGATAATATAACTGAATTGAGAATTTATCTTAAGTCTTTGCATATCAGTTATAGGGATCAGACTTTAGAAAATGAGAGAATCAAATCTGAGAATTTTGAACTTAAAGAGAGAAATAAAATTGTTGAAGAGAAACTTGAAAACATGCAACAAGTTCAGAAAGAAAGAGATGATGCTGTTTATCTAGAACAGGATTTTCTAGGAAGATATAAGCAACTAGAATCTGAATTGGAGAAGGCAAAACATATAATTAAAACTTGGACTCATTCTGGAAAAGACACTCAAGAGGTTTTAAAGTCAGACACAGTTGGTTTAGGTTACTGTGTGGAAGATGAACTTAGGTTTCAAAATAAGGTCAAAGTTAGAACACATCTTCCATCTACAAAATTTGTTCATGGAATAAATGAACCTAAGTCTGAAGCTGAAAAAGGAGCTGTTAAGAAAGAACCAGTAAAAACTAGTGTTAAACAGGTTAATATTGGTTCAATGACAGATAAACAACTCAAGCATAAGCTTAAGGAGTTAAAATCTGTTAAGAAACATAAAGTGTCTAGGAAGAATAGAAATGGTAAAGTAGGCATTACTCAAGGTAATTATCCAATGCTTGCTACTTTCGCTCCAAGAAAGACATGTCATAACTGTGGTAGCAATAACCATCTTGCTAGTTTCTGCAGGAAGAATAAAAACATTAATTCTTTACCTTCCAAGTCTGAAGTAAAGAAAGATTATGTTAGAACTAGACCACAGACTTTATGCAAACATTGTGGAAGTACTTGGCATTCTATTTATACTTGCAGGGATTATCATGCTATTTATCATAATTACTATGAACTTAAGCCCAATTTGAAATGGGTCAAGGTTAATTCTGCAAGTGTAAACTCTGAAAATGTTAGCTTAAACTCTGATAATAAGAATTCCGCTACTAAAGCGAAAAAAGTTAAGAAAGCCAAAGGATCCAAGCAAGTCTGGATCCTTAAATCTGATCTTCAGTGATTTTTTGTGATTGCAGGGCATCAGGGAGAGTACCCTAGTCGTGGACAGTGGATGTTCAAGACACATGACTGGAAATAAAGCCCTGCTATCAGAGTATGTGGAAAAGGCTGGCCCAAAAGTTTCCTATGGAGATGGCAACATAGGACGTACTCTGGGGTAGGGCAATATCAATCTTGGAAGTGTCATCATCACAAATGTACCTCTGGTTCCAGGACTCAAGCATGATCTGCTATCTGTCAGTCAAATCCGTGACAGAGGATATCATGTAGATTTTCAGCCTGAATACTGTGAAATCATCAGTAAATCTACAGGGAAAGTTGTTCTAGTTAGACACAGGTGCAATAATATCTATGAAGCAAGTTTGTTGACAAACTCTGATGGAAAAGCTGTCTGCCTGTCCACAAGAATGTCTAGTGAAGAGAGTTGGAAATGGCATAGGAAACTCTCTCATTTGAATCTGAACAACATCAATGAGTTGATAAGAAAGGATCTTGTAAGAGGACTCCCAAAGTCTTTATTAAATGTTGATGGCCTATGTGATTCCTGTCAAAAGGCCAAACAAAGGAAGTCATCTTTCAAGAGCAAGTATGAATCTTCAATTGTTGATCCTTATCATCTTCTACATGTTGATCTCTTTGGACCAGTGAATGTCTTGTCAATTGGAAGAAAGAAATATGCTATAGTCATTGTTGATGAACACACCAGATACACTTGGGTGTATTTTCTAGCAAAGAAGGATGAAACTGCATTAACTCTGATGGAGCATGTAAAGCTGCTGGATAAAGGATCAAAACACAAAGTCAAGATAATCAGGAGTGATAATGGAACTGAATTCAGGAATGCAACAATGGAAGAATTCTACAAAAACAGAGGAGTGAAGCAAGAGTTTTCTGCACCTGGTACACCACAGCAAAATGGTGTAGTTGAGAGGAAAAACAGAACCTTGATAGAAGCTGCCAGAACTATGCTTGATGAAGCAAAATTGCTAACCTATTTCTGAGCAGAAGCAGTTCAAACAGCCCGTGTTACTCAAAATGCCACACTGATCAACAAGCATGGGAAAACACCATATGAGATGGTGAAGGAAAAGAAGCCAAACCTGAAATATTTTCATATTTTTGGGTGTAAATGCTTTGTGTTGAAAACTCATCCTGAACAGTTGACCAAATTTGAGTTAAAAGCTGATGAAGGAGTTTTTTTTGGATATCCGCTGTCAACTAAGGCATTTAGAGTTCATAATCTGAGAACCAAGGTGATCATGGAGTCAATTCATGTGTCGTTTGATGACAAGAAAATAACTTAAATTGAAGATGTAGATGAACATGATCAACTGCACTTTGAAAATGAAGACTTAATCTCTGATGAAGTAAACTCTGATGAAACTGAGTCGACAAACTCTGTTGAAGCATACTCTGAACCTCTACTGGTAAACACTGAAGAAACTTCTCAACTAGTTGAGGGGGAGCATGAAGGATCACTTCAAAATGATGACTCAAATACTGAAAGCGAGTCAGCCGAAAAATCTGGATCAATCTCTGATGACTCAAACTCTGAAAGTGCAAAATCTGACAGTTCAAACTCTGAGCAATCAAATTCAGGGGGAGCCTCAGAAATTAATGAAAGGCAACAAGAAAATCAGGAGAACATGGATCAAGGGGGAGGATCAAATACTGATAGAAGTCATTTACCTTCAGCTAGGAAATGGACAAAATCTCATACACCTGATCTAATTATTGGAGATCCAGATGCGAAAGTAAGGACAAGGAGTGCTACAACAAATGAATGTCTGTTTCATGCATTCCTGTCGAAATCAGAACCAAAGAAGGTAGAAGAAGCTCTTCAAGATGTTGACTGGATAACAGCAATGTAGGAGGAGTTAAATGAATTCGAAAGAAATGAAGTATGGACCCTTGTACCTAGACCAAAGAATAGATCTGTTGTTGGTACTAGATGGGTTTTCAGAAATAAACCTGATAGTGAGGGAATTGTTACAAGGAACAAGGCTAGACTTGTGGCAAAAGGCTATTCACAGCAGGAAGGAATATGTTAGGCCGAATACACAATTATAATCAAGATCGTATGAGAGATTAAAAATAAAATACGCGTTTAAACAATTAAAAACTGTTTGGAATTAATAACTCCTCTCTTAGTGATGTAAAATATCACAAAGAGCTGTTTATGTTACAATGAATAATGTTTCACAATGAACGATACCCTTCTAGGGTTAACCTAACTGTATTTATAAGATATACAGCTGCTATACAATCGATAATTGATACTCCTATAAATTAGCTATACAATTGATATCAATTACGATTGCTACACGTCTCCTTAGTCAACTCAATCTCTTTGACAGCTATTCAATCTTCAAAGATATTGTTTCCATAATAAATCTTCAAACACTGTTGACCAGTAGATGCTGCCTCGAGACAGAGTTTAACAAACTCTGTCGAGCTTCCACCTGTCAGCGTTTAACTAAACTCTGACTGCTTCCAGCTAAACTCTGATTTATCACTGTAACACTTAAACACTGATTAATATTCACATCAATTATTTCAAACAATCTCCCCCAACTTGTTCATTATCAAAAATGCACAAGTTTAACAATAATTGATGATGTCAAAACAAATAAACAAATACATTGTTTAATATACAAACAAAGTTTAACTTCTACTTAACAAAATCAACAGAAAACAAGAAAATTCTTACAGAGTTTTAATCCTTAATTTCTTCAACATCTGGTGTTGATCTGAGATAGTCTATAAGTAATCTTCGTTCTGCATTTTCAAGTTCTGTCTGCATAACTTCCTTAATCTTCTTTAGCTTAGGATCATCTTCACCAAGTTGGTAGATAGCAGACCACAGATCATAGATTTTGTTTCTTCTCATCTCATTCCCCAATCTGATGAACTGTGCTTTTGCTGACTCTGAGTTAAAATCAAGAACTGTTATACCCAGGTCTGTCTTCAGTTTAGCACTGTCCTTCTTCATCTCAACAATATTCCCATGATAATCTCTGTACTTTGGGACATATTAACTGTTGTATCTCATACCTTTGACTGCCAAATTATTCAGCATCTTCTTCTTTAGCACATTTGCAGCTTGTTGAGTCCTTTGATTTTTCACCTTGAAGAGATATAGAACATATTCTAATTCCTCCCATAGCTTCAAATCAAGATCATACTCACCAATTTTGTACACAGTACCATCTTCCATGAAATACAATAGAAAATCTTTATCCAAACTTCTTTGATGAATCAACTGAACTGATTCCAATCTATCTAAACTCTCCTGAGTAACACCAAGACCTGGAACAGCTAGTGATGACGGATCTCGAGGACCAGTATTCATTCTGACTTCTTTATGAGAGCCCAATCTAGATTTATCTCGACCTTACTTTCCTGTTAAAGCTCTACCATGTAGAAAATCAGTAGTAGTACCTCCAGTCATCAAAGTTGGATCATGAAGTGTTGGTTTTCCAAAAACCATTTGCATCTGAGTAGATAAAGGTCTCTGTATAACTTGTGTAGCAACAGAGGTTGTATTCTTCTTCTTTGAACCCTCTCCTTCTTCAACAAGGTTTTTAGCTTCAACTAAGCTTCAGCTTCTGTTGGTTTCTTAGATACTTGTGATCTTTGATCAGCACCAACATTTTCTTTAATCACAATGCCTTTAAGAACAGGCCTAGGAGCTTTTTCTTTCTTCTTAAATTTTCCAGACTTTAAAGCTTTCTAATGTTCTTCTTATAGATTCTTTTCTTCAGCTTTAATGTCTTCAACAGTAACTCCTTCTTGATTTTCTTCCAGAAATAACTTAGCAGCCAATTCTTCATCAGTCAGTGGATTTTCAGTGAACAATAAACTCCTGGTGTTTGAAGTACCCTGAGCATCAGTAATTATTCCAACAGACTTTGACTTAGAAGACTTGCTAGATCTCAGACTTTGATCAGCTCTTAATATCTTCCCTTTGTCATTTGCTCCTGCTCCTCCATCTTCAGTATCATCCTCCTTAGTCAGAGTTTGAGATTGCCTGCACTTAGACTTAGCAACTCTCTCCCCCTTTTTGACATCATCAGGAATCAGTATAGAAGTAATCAGTTCCAAGGAGTTAGCAATGGAATCAATCTTTCCAGACAAGATAGTCTGATTTTGTTCAACTTGACCTAGTCTCTGAAACAGAGTTTCTTGAGCTTTGGAAATGCTCTTAAACTTTGTTTGATTATCCCTCTGCATAGTCATATCTCTAGCAACAACATCAGCTCTCAGTTCATTAATAACTTTTTGACACTCATCAAATCTTTCATTCAGAGTCTTTACTTGAACAATAGTTGCTTGTAGATTTGAGAGAATATCAGGATTTGAAATCTTGTTGGCAGATTGATGCACAAACTTAGCTGCTCTTTCATTAGGAAAAATGCAATCTGACTTATACCAATCCCTTGAATTCTTGGCAAAGTATTCAGCTTTAATGTCATGTTGATATGAAGGTTTAGAAAAAGGTGTGTGCTTAGCATCAGTTTGTACTGGTATACTCTGAGAAGAGTTTGACGCAACACTTCCTTCATCTTCAACATCAACATCTGCATCTCCAACTGGATCAATATGCTCGGCAACATGTTCAACATTCTCTGCAGTTTCATCAAGAACATTCTCTGTAGGTTGCTCTCTAGTTTCAATAGCCTTATCAACAGACTTGGCATCTTCAAGGACTGCATCCATAGGCTCAGAGAAACAGCCTTGGTTGATTTTTCAACTTCTTCACCTGTCTCAGAAACCTGGTGAGCATCAGAGAATAGCTCAGTATGTGATGCCACTGTTTCATCAAGTACTACAGTTGGCTGATCAGCTACACCAGTTTCTTCAGAATTTGCAATGATAGGTGAGATAGGAACATTAATGGAATCAGAGAATGGTATGAATGTTTCAACAAAGTCATCCATAGCAGTAAAATCTTCTCTGGTTGCCTCATCCATTTGTACATTGTCAGTTGTATTGGCAGCTTCTTCTACAGTATATGTCTCAACAGTAGGTATTTCCTTGGAAATCACCTCTGGAGCTTCAATGTTTATTTCCTCATCAGAATCATCAAGAATCAATCTTCTTCTTTTAACTTGAGGCACTTCTGTTGTCTTTTCTTCTTCAGTAGAATCATCTAGAATAGAAAGTGATGGAGGTCTGTTTGCTCTTTCCTTTCTAGCCCCTTTAGGCCTGAGAGACTCCTTATGAGTTTTAACAGTTTCCCTTCTAGCTCTAGCTAATCGATGCTGTGTATTTGCTGCTGTGTGTTTTCTTCGACCTCCCTGTTTTGGTTTAGGTTGGGTAAGAGGTGGTTGTTGTTCAGTTTGAGGTTGAGTTTGTGTTTTAGTGTTTAGAGTTGGAGGTTCAGTGTTTGTAGGTGGTTGAATGGGTTCAGTGTTTATAGATTGTTGAGGTTCAGAGTTTGTAGGTTCAGACTCAGGCTGTAGTGGGTCTTGAGGTTGAGGTAGGAAATTTTGAATTGCAAGAGGCAACACCAAATCAGGTAATTGCTCCTTGTTAGCATCTTTGTTGGTTAAATCAGAGAATATCCTCTTATTAACCTTAAAGGCTAGTATGGTGTAATCCTCAGAAATTTCAACACCAGGAACACAAGCTGTGAACAATAATTGACAAAATCTAGCAAAATAAACAGTACTAGACTCTTACAATCTGTCACCTATATTCATTAAACCAAGTCTACCAAAATCGAAATTACTTCCATAGAGAAGAGAATACCCGATTTGAAGACTATCAGTAGGAATAACATCCCAGTTTGTGACTTTCTTGCCAAAAGCCCTTGTGATGCAATCAAAGAAGAAACTCCATTCCTTCCTGAGTTTTGGCCTTTTTACATTACCAAGCTTGTCTAAAGAACCAGAAAACCCAAGCTGCTGCAACATCTCTTTTAATTGATTCTCACCAGCAATATTGTATGAAGTGTGAGTGTCAAAACCCATAGTATCTCTAACTGTTGTAGGAGTAATCACATACTCTGTCTCCTCATAATTGAAAACAATTGATGGATTCCCAGACTCTCCTCCATCGTCATACATAGAGTTTTTCCAGAAAGTAGCAATCTGCGTGGCAGAAAGCGTTTGTGGTTCGACTAGAGCTGTACCAATCTCTGAATCTCCTAAAAAGTTTTGAATCAAATGAAACGCCTCTGGAACATTTTCATTGTTCAATGGGGCTGCATAATTGTTAGGAACAAACAGTAATCCTTGGGAAGTAAAAGCTTTAGTGGCCATTAGAATCGATTTGAGAAGTAAATATGAGTGAAAAAGATATGTAGCAAAGGTGTTTGTGAAAATGCTCAAGTGAAATAAACAAGTGACTGTGAGTGGGTTGTGTGCAAAGAAAATAACCGTGATAGTAAAAATGATTAGAGTTGTAATGAAAAGTAAAACCCAATCGTTTTAATCATTAATACACCCAACCAATTCCTTGTTTAATGTGTGAGTGGGACACGTGGCACACATGCAGTGAAAAGACTTTGCACGTTCAGTAATTATAGCAATAATTACTGCTTCTTTTTCCCTCCCATTACTGACACACTTTAACAACAACACTCATTAACAGTTGGCAATAATTTATTTCATTTTTCAAAAACTCTTTTTACCCCAAGTATATAAATTATCTGAAAGAAAATATACCTCAGAGTATTAGACAAAATTCATCAGCGTTTGTCAATTCTCCAACTTCATTACCATAATCCTTTCAAAAACTGCATAGGTGTGAATATATGTGTGTGTATAGCAGAGTTTACCAATTCAAATTTTAGAGCATCTAATTTTTTCATAAAATCCATAAAGTAAATTAGTAAACACTTAATGCACAAACTCTCATAGTAAACACTGAATGTATGATGAATGCTAAACTCTGTAGTAAACAATTTATATACAGTAATATTTAATTAATTTATACCCCCTTTTTTTTTCTTTTTTTTTGTTTCTCCAGTAATCAGAGGTTGGAACTAGTCACCAAAAATCCAATAATTTTAGCCCTTATCATCTTTGATAAGTTCCTGGGTCTTCCTAGTCTTTGACTAGTCACCAAAAATTAGAGAATTTTAGCCCTTACTATATAGCAGCAAGTTCCTGGGTCGTCCTAGACACCAACATAATCTCAAAGGAGTTCTAACAGTCGATATAAATTTGCTTTGGGGGTAGACTAATGACAGAATCTAACTTAACAGTGTATAACTAACAGAGTTTAGAGCTCATCAACATCAGAAATTTTTCATGAGAGGCAATGCACACAGTATTTACAGACTCAGAGTTTAGGATAAATAAACTAAGAGATGCTATAAATATGAAACAGTATCATGTTGTGTTAATTTTCTGCACAATCTTAGATTAGATCACAAATTACTTAGAAGGATTCATGATTAATTACTGAGAATCATGCTTCATACAAATTTCTTCACTGGTGTTAACATTCAGACAAAAACATTTTCAGAGTTTATTCAACATGTCAACAGTGTGTGACTTACAGAGCATGCTATCAGAGCTGAACAGTTAATGAACAGAGTTTAACAAAGAGTTCACATAGCAGTTAACATACCACAGAATTATGAGCAACACATTACATAAGTAAAATTTTGAGTCTAACCAATATCTCTAGTCAAAACCAGAAACCATTCCTAGTTCATTTACCAGCCTTGTAAATACAGCTTCACTCAATGGCTTGGTGAAGATATCTGCAAGCTGTTGTTCTGTAGACACAAAATGAAGCTCAATATTCCCTTCCTCTACATGTTCTCTGATAAAGTGGTACCTTATGCTGATGTGCTTGGTCATTGAATGCTGTACTGGATTACCTGTCATAGCCATAGCACTTTGATTATCACAGTAAATAGGTATTTTACTGTACCACAATCCATAATCCAGCAATTGATTCTTCATCCACAGAATCTGTGCACAACAGCTACCAGCAGCAATATACTCTGCTTCAGCTGTAGATGTAGAATTTGATTTCTGTTTCTTGCTGTACCAAGAAACAATTCTGTCACCCAAAAATTGACAACTTCCACTGGTACTTTTTCTTTCTATCTTACAGCCTGCAAAGTCTGCATCAGAGTAACCAAGTAGCTTGAAATCTGATTCTCTTAGATACCACAGACCTAAGGTTATGGTCCCCTAAAGATACTTAAAAATCCTCTTCACAACTGTTAGATGTGGTTCTCTGGGATCTTCCTGAAACCTTGCATATAAACAAGTTGCATACATGATATCAGGTCTGCTTGCTGTTAGATAAAGAAGAGATCCTATCATGCCTCTATAGCTTGTCATATCTACTGGAGCTCCTGTGTCTTTGTCCTCTTTGTTACTGTTGCCATGGGAGTTGATGCAGATGAGCAGTCAAGCATACCAAATTTCATGAGAAGATTTCTGGTATATTTTGCTTGATTTATGAAAATCCCTTCATCTGTTTGCTTCACATGTAGGCCTAGAAAATAGCTAAGCTCTCCCATCATGCTCATTTGATACCTAGACTGCATGAGCTTGGCAAACTTTTTACGGAGTTTATCATTAGTAGACCCAAAAATTATGTCATCAACATATATCTGAACTAAAAGCAAGTCATCACCATAGTTAAAATAGAACAGTGTTTTATCAATTGCACCTCTGTTGAACCCACTTTCTAATAGAAATTGAGCCAGAGTTTCATACCATGCTCTTGGTGCCTGCTTAAGTCCATAGAGTGCCTTATCCAGCCTGTAGACATAGTCTGGATATTTTGGGTCCACAAAACCTGGTGGTTGTTCAACAAAAACTTCTTCTTCAAGCTTCCCATTCAGAAAAGCACTTTTCACATCCATCTGAAATACCTTGAATTTCTTGTGAGAGGCATATGCTAGAAAAATTCTTATTTCCTCCAGTCTTGCAACTGGAGCAAAAGTTTCATCATAGTCTATTCCTTCCTGCTGTGAATAGCCTTTTGCCACAAGTCTAGCCTTGTTCCTTGTAACAACTCCCTCACTATCAGTTTTGTTTCTGAAAACCCATCTAGTACCAACAACAGATCTATTCTTTGGTCTAGGTACAAGGGTCCATACTTCATTTCTTTCGAATTCATTTAACTCCTCCTGCATTGTTGTTATCCAGTCAGCATCTTGAAGAGCTTCTTCTACCTTCTTTGGTTCATTCTTAGACAAGAATGCATGAAACAGACATTCACTTGCTGTAGCACTTCTTGTCCTTACTGTTGCATCTGGATCTCCAATAATTAAATCAGGTGTATGAGATTTTGTCCATTTCCTAGCAGAAGGTAAATGGCTTCCATCAGTATGTGATCCTCCCCCTTGATCCATGTTCTCTTGATTTTCTTGTTGTCTTTCTTCATTTTCTGAGGCTCCCCCTGAATTTGACTGCTCAGAGTTTGAACTGTCAGATTTTGCACTTTCAGAGTTTGAGTCATCAGAGTTTGATCCAGATTTTTCAGTTGACTCACTATCAGAATTTGAGTCATCATTTTGATCATGCTCCCCCTCAACTAGTTCTCCCCTTTGTTCTGGCTGAGAAGTTTCTTCAGTGTTTACCAGTAGAGGTTCAGAGTATGCTTCAACAGAGTTTGTCAGATCAGTTTCATCAGAGTTTACTTCATCAGAGATTAAGTCTTCATTTTCAAAGTGCAGTTGATCATGTTCATTTACATCTTCAAGTCCAGTTATTTTCTTGTCATCAAATGACACATGAATTGACTCCATGATCACCTTGGTTCTCAGATTATAAACTCTGAATGCCTTAGTTGACAGCGGATAGCCAACAAAAATTCCTTCATCAGCTTTTAACTCAAATTTGGTCAACTGTTCAGGGTGAGTTTTCGACACAAAACATTTGCACCCAAAAATATGAAAATATTTCAGGTTTGGCTTCTTTTCCCTTACCATCATATATGGTGTTTTTCCATGCTTGTTAATCAGTGTGGCATTTTGAGTAAAATAGGCTGTTTGAACTGCTTCTGCACAGAAATAGGTTGGCAATTTTGCTTCATCAAGCATAGTTCTGGCAGCTTCTATCAAGGTTCTATTCTTCCTCTCAACTACACCATTTTTCTGTGGTGTACCAGGTACAGAAAACTCTTGCTTCACTCCTCTGTTCTTGCAGAATTCTTCCATTGTTGCATTTCTGAATTCAGTTCCATTATCACTCTTGATTATTTTGACTTTGTGTTTTGATCCTTTATCCAGCAGCTTTACATGCTCCATCAGAGTTAATGCAGTTTCATCCTTCTTTGCTAGAAAATACACCCAAGTGTATCTGGTGTGTTCATCAACAATGACTAGAGCATATTTCTTTCTTCCAATTGACAAGACATTCACTGGTCCAAAGAGATCAACATGTAGAAGATGATAAGGATCAACAATTGGAGATTCAGACTTGCTCTTGAAAGATGACTTCCTTTGCTTGGCCTTTTGACAGGAATCACACAGGCCATCAACATTTAATAAAGACTTTGGAAGTCCTCTTACAAGATCCTTTCTTATCAACTCATTAATGTTGTTCAGATTCAGATGAGGGAGTTTCTTATGCCACTTCTAACTCTCTTCACTAGACATTCTTGTGGACAGGCACACAGCTTTTCCATCAGAGTTTGCCAATAACTTTGCTTCATAGATATTATTGCGCCTGTGTCCAACTAGAACAACTCTCCCTGTAGATTTACTGATGATTTCACAGTATTCAGGCTAAAAATCTACATGATATCCTCTATCACAGATTTGACTCACAGATAGCAGATCATGCTTGAGTCCTGGAACCAGAGCTACATTTGTGATGATGACACTTCCAAGATTGATATTGCCATATCCCAGAGTACGTCCTATGTTGCCATCTCCATAGGAAACTTTTGGGCCAGCCTTCTCCACATACTTTGATAGTAGGGCTTTATTTCCAGTCATGTGTCCTGAACATCCACTATCCACGACTAGGGTACTCTCCCTGATGCCTTGCAATCACAAACAATCACTGAATATTAGATTTAAGGATCTACACTTGCTTGGATCCTTTGGCTTTCTTAATTTTGTTAGCTTTAGCAGCGGAATTTACATTATCAGAGTTTAAGCTAACTTTTTCAGAGTTTACACTTGCAGAATTAACCTTAACCCATTTCAAATTGGGCTTAAGTTCATAGTAGTTATGATAAATAGCATGATAATCCCTGCAAGTATAAATAGAATGCCAAGTACTTCCACAATGTTTGCATAAAGTCTGTGGTCTAGTTCTAACATTATCTTTCTTTACTTCAGACTTGGAAGGTAAAGAATTAATGTTTTTGTTCTTCCTGCAGAAACTAGCAAGATGGTTAGTGCTACCACAGTTATGACATGTCTTTCTTGGAGCAAAAGTAGCAAGCATTGGATAATTACCTTGAGTAATGCCTACTTTACCATTTCTATTCTTCGTAGACACTTTCTGTTTCTTGACAGATTTTAACTCCTTAAGCTTATGCTTGAGTTGTTTATCTGTCATTGAACCAATATTAACCTGTTTAACACTAGTTTTTACTGGTTCTTTCTTAACAGCTTCCTTTTCAGCTTCAGACTTACGTTCATTTATTCCATGAACAAATTTTGTAGATGGAAGATGTGTTCTAATTTTGACTTTGTTTTTAAACCTAAGTTCATCTCCCTCACAGTAACCTAAACCAACTGTGTCTGACTGAAAAACCTCTTGAGTGTCTTTTACAGAATGAGTCCAAGTTTTAATTATGTGATTTGCCTTTTCCAATTCAGATTCAAGTTGCTTATATTTTCCTAGCAAATCCTGTTCTAGATAAACAGCATCATCTCTTTCTTTCTGAACTTGTTGCATGTTTTCAAGTTTCTTTTCAACAATTTTATTTCTCACTTTAAGTTCAGAATTCTCAGATTTGATTCTCTCATTCTCTAAAGTATGATCTGTAACACCCCCAGATCTGGGGTCAGGGATCTGGTCATTACCGTCTCAATTCCCATCCACAGCTCAACATAAATATTAAATTACAACCTTGTGACCCAAAATAATAACATAAAACACACCCGTTATAGTCCCAGAGATGAAATCAGAGTAACTACCAAATCCCTGACCCCAGATCTGGGGGTGTTACAGTAATGGTATCAGAGCGTACGTTATAAACCCCAGAGATGAGGCGACGTTAAAATAATAAATTCACTAAGATAATAAGAACTCTTGCCAAGTTCATAGTCGGACTACTTAATGTAGTGATGACATATAAAACCCTTATGGGAACTCTTAAGTATCATGATAGTAACTTAGCTCGATATCGTATCGACGAGGAAGGCGACAGATCTTGAGGCATAAGAGCAACAGCACGATGATGCTTTATTATATGCTGAAGATCAGCGGATAAATTCAATAGAGTACCCTACTGGAGACCCAGAAGAGGTTCTAGCAGATAAGGAAAATCCTGTTAGGATAAGGAGCTTACCCTCAAGGAATGAGGGCTGCAGCCAGAAAGACTGTGATGATTAAGATATGGTGCTCAGAAAAGTGAGCATAAAGAACTAAGCTACTAGTAAGAGAACTAAAGATTCGTGTTGGATTCATAGCCGGACTACTGGATGTAGTACCAGCGAGTAAGACAGATTGGAAGAATTACTTGAGATCTTATACGGGAATAGACGAGAATCCTCAGAGACTTTCATATTAACGAAGAAAAAGCTAGAGGGATGTATGATTATCAAAGACATCGATTTAGGGCGAGGAGCAGAGTCCCTAGAAATAGTTGAGAAGGAGGCAGTAAGTGCCATATCATTTGACAAATGAATTAGTATGAATATTGTCAGTAATAATTCGCCATGAGAAGGCAGATGTCATAGGTTGTAAATTATGGAACCAAATTGAGATTAAAGAAGTTGTTTATTTCAGGAAAATGTCCATTTTATGAATGAATCAGTTAGAAAGTGAAAATATTGGGAAGTGACAGCATGATTGGATAAAGTTATATAAGGAAGTAGTAAGACAATGATCTCAGAACCTACCGGAAGATAAGACTAGTGAGTCAAGATGAACTCGTAATAAGGCTACTGTCAGAGACTGAGTATAGGGTTATTTCAACTTAGTGAAATGATGAACCAGAAACACTAGATGCATGTGATTCAGAGGAATATTAAATTCTTTCTTTTCCTTGAATGGATTATAGTACTTACCTTAAGTTTACTCCGACGTGGAGTTATAATGGATCAAGTAATACGATCAGCAATTAAAGAGAAAAATGTGAGAAAATCTTCCTGGAGCTAAAAGATGAAAATGGTAATGACCAAGAGTTGGCATTGCTTAATGGAAAAAGGAGACTTTGTGCTTCCAACGACGCTTCGCATAAAGGATTATGACGTGTGCTTGCGCAGTACGACAAAGTACTTGCGGATGCATTCGAACAGCATGGTCCACCAGATCGGATGGCCTTAGTAGTGCCAATTTTGTGGAACAACCAACTCCGACGGTAATGTTCCTTCTGAGACTAGTAGTCAGGTAGACTGACATTTGGTAATATTGAATATCAGGACGTATAGGTATCAGGACGTTGTGACAAGTTTCAGTTTAAAACTGTTGATTCCCTTCTAAGGGATGTATATAATTGGTTCCTCTCCAGGGGTTAAACTTCCAACCTGATGACGATTATTTCGTTAATTATGACTGCTTATGGTTCTACCTGCTTGGAGGTTCATTGAACTATTCTTCAGGTTTCGAAACTGGTCTCCTTAATGTCACCAGTAGATGGATAGATTGACCAAAATTTCCCTAATTCTGGGAAGAACTTCAATGAATTTTGGCAAACCTTGTCTTTCTAATTATCAGAGAACATCATGGAAGAGAGTAGAAATTGGGGCGAACCCCGTGAATTGGGTAAAGTAGCCACTATATGGGTTGGTGGACAGACCCCGGTTATCGCGATTGATTGTAGAAATACAATGATGAAGTGAGATTGGACGAAAACAGGAAATGTAAGTAAGAAACCAACCGGACTGAGAAACTCCGGGATTGACTTAAGTGAAAAGGCTGTTATGCCAGGAATGGTAAGCTTGCGTGGCACGCGGGATTGATAAGAATAGTTGAAAAGATAAAAGTTGAGGAAAGGTGACCGGAGACGGTGCCGAGTAGTCGATTAAGACTTATATGAAGTAAAGTTTTGGAAAGGTAGAAAGGTATCAAAGAAGAAGGCACTATGCCGGCAGTTGCTAGAAAAGTAATGCTATTATCCAACCTCTAAAATCATATATTTTTATTTTAGTGTGGCGAGTTGAGGCCAAGTCACAAAGGATTATCAGGTGACTGGACCAGCAATGAAAGGACAAAGAAGGGTTGCTTCTAAGTAAGCACCGACTGTAAGGGCTTCTGATAAAAAGGAAATATTAATGAGATCGTAGGAATCTTCTACTGAACCCTTTGCAACCCATGTTTGGATTGGGAATTTACTAGACTTTTTGGAATGGGGTCACCCGTACTAAAGTGATTCATGTGTATATGATTGCCCAAGATTACGAGTAAAAATGGAAGTATAATGACTTGAGATGTATGATGTTAGGGTATCATGAATACCATGAATATATTATGATGGAGGAAAGTAAACAATGAAGGTATATGAAGAGAGTATAGAAATGGTCAAAAATTGAACGGTATGCTGTAGAAATTTTGTCTGAGGCAAGTACCTTCGCGAAGAATGATAAGTACTAAGAGATTCACGTTGAACTCAACCAATATCTTCCAGAACATCCTTGCTACCGTTGCCAAGTTCTGTAAGAAAGTAGATAGACATAAGTTGTCTTTTGGAAGGTCAAATAGGCTGACAACTATCTGAAAGAAGAGGTTAGCATTAAGCCACCGATCGATTATCAAATGAGAATGATTGAAAAGAGACCCATATTAAGGGATACATGATTTCATTGCCAATTATAGGATTCAGGAATTCCTTGGCAGTTGAATTAAGGATAGGACATCCAAAAATTACGACAAACCCTGGGGAATGCACAAGGGATGGCATTAACCCTAATAAAGACATTGTGAATTCAGATGATATGAGTTGGATTTGCTAAGGCAAAAATGACCGTAAGGATGATTAAAAAGAGTTCTGGAAAGAACATAGATAGAATTATTAGAGTATTGATCAATGACGTCTTGCTATACCCTGTACCGAGAAAATGCAGGAGGAATGATGAGGACGACCTAAGAAACCTTACAAGGAAAAAGTTAATATTCTGAGTTTCCAACTAGAAGTTTGGAAGAGAATGTAAGACACAATAACAATAATACCAGATGAGGCATGTATGAAACCATGATGAGGTATGGATAGAACCAAAGAAGGTTGAGATTATCCTAGAACAAGAAAGAACTAAGAGAACAAATATCCTAGGTATGATTGAGGGTAACTTTGATAAAGTTTCCACGGGAAGGTGGAAGCAATGACTTATGGAAAAAAAGGCTGATAGATATGTTTTTCTCCTTCAGCAGAGCTTAAGGGAAGATGCTTTCACCCAATAGTGATGGGAATGTGGTAGAAAGATTTGAGTTGGAATGTATCCAGAGAACATTGATTACAAGAAATTATTATTATCAGAAAAGGCCAATGAGGTGGCCGACACTCTAAGTATAGAGGAATAATTGCAAATGTGCATACCGAGGGAACAGAATGATATTTGGAAGGACCTTGAAGGTCATATCGGAGTAGAGGAATTTACATTCCTTCTGATGACTGTGCAAGAATCGACGGTAATAATAAGCTTAAGTAAAGATTTGATTCCCGATATCGTCTTAAGCAAACTACACACCTTAGAAGGTCCCGTTTTGAGGCAAACCAGGACCATGATACAAAATTGACAAAGTAAACCATTAAGTTTCCAGTCTTTTACGGAAGATGCATGAGTGATAGTTTCATCAACCGGACATAGCTGCGATGCTTGAAGCTCTTCTGCAATTTTATCTACTTTATGT
This sequence comes from Saposhnikovia divaricata, assembly GCA_036435485.1. Classification (NCBI taxonomy): domain Eukaryota; kingdom Viridiplantae; phylum Streptophyta; class Magnoliopsida; order Apiales; family Apiaceae; genus Saposhnikovia; species Saposhnikovia divaricata. The sequence continues at coordinate 99,462,804 of CM071597.1, read as the reverse complement.
GATATCTACATCAAGTTCAGGAAATGCTCCTTATGGATAAGGAATAGTGATTACTCTGTCTCCCTAAAGGATTTAAAACCCGTATGGTTAGCTATTAACGCACTATTTAAACAACAAGCGATGGCGATTCTTCTAAGAAAGTAGATGACAACGTAAAGATAAAGAAAGTGCTGCTATTGATAAGCTAAATGGCATGTTGATGAATGACAAGCATGTTTGTGTTAGTATACTTCTGCGCAAACAAGATAGAGAATATGAGGTTGATGATTCATGATGCTAACTGTATTCCTGTAGAAAGAATTAATGAGACTTAGAGAGCAGGGCAGTTGAGCCCGAGACTTATTGGGCCACCTGAGAGTTTAAAAGTGTTCGGAAGGTGGCATTCGAGCTAGTTTTACCCCCAAAGCTTATAGCATGGTAGTAACGCGTTTCATGTGGCAAAGCTACACCAGTAAAATGCAGATGCTCAACAGATGATAAGAGTACGAGCAGGTAGATATACGACCTGGTCTGACTTACGAAAGATGACCTGTGGAAAATCACGGATAGAAAAGAACAAGTGATGAGAAACAAGTTTGGCAGAAGAAGATCATATTGGATCTAAGTTAAAGGGATCGGCCAGATTCATTTTGGAGTAAATATGATGGAATACCGATAAGGAGGTACCAAGTGCAAAAGGTGTCTCAATAAAGAGATGAAGGTAAAAGTAAATAACAGAAGTAAATAAGAATCAGATAATAAGAAGGATGTGATTGATAAAGAAAAGACTGGGAAAGCAACTATAGAATATGAAGCAAGGAATTTTATGAATGGATTAATAAATGGGTTTTCTGATGAATTCTCGAGATGACAACCTGATAGTGTTAATATTATAGATATGAAAAAGCTAGTAGCGTGACATGGAATGTCAGTAACAATGGTGTCAAGCGAGAAACTAAGATTTAACCTGAGAGGTTCAAAGATTTTCCAAAAGTAAGTGTTGCTAAGGTTGAACCAGAGTACAGGTCCAGAGAATAGTGGACAAAGCAGCAAGATATGTTGACACGTGAGGTTGCGATCAAATAGTATTGGATATATTTATGATTAATTTCTTCTTTGATGAACCTCTATAGTTCAGAGGTAAATTCTGAGTGTGATATTTTACAATCATGAAAGCTTTCTATAATCCTTTAGCACTCTTTTCTTATCTTCTCTCTTATTCATCTTCTTTATGAATTGAGAAGAACAACCCTTTAAGGAGGGGAGGTACTGCTACGTGACTATCTGTCTGTGTGATAGAAGTCTAAGTGGAATACCATAACTTATTTAATTGCTTGTCAAGTACAAAGGCTGGCCCCCTTCTGTACTAACTATGCAATATAACAAATGTTCATTGATCATAGTGATCTCTCAATAAATCTTTCCACTTCTCTATATTGATCGAGATTGCGAAGATTAAGGCGATCAGGAAATGCATAGTGCGAGTGAGGTTATCTCCGAATTCGCAGCACGATAGTGATACCAAAGCCACTGCGGATATCAATAAGAACAATAAGGATAAGACTGGGTAAGAACATAAACCGGATAATGTGTTGTACGAAAAGTAGCAAAGTTGATGGAAAAAGGATAAAGACGTATTGTAGCACCAGTAGATGTGCTGAGAAAGGGTAGAACGACTAAGAGTTGACCCGGAAGCTGAAAGGTGAAACGACAGACAAACGACTCTTTGCTTCCTACCTGATTCCGGGACGGAATCCTTTTAAGGAGGGGAGACTATAAGAACCCCAAATTTTGGACATAATTAAAACTTTTTATTATGTACTAAGGTAATGGTGAATAGTGATTACGACTACGATGTAACGATTGAGATAATGAATTAAAGGAATAGATTTGGATTCAAATGTTTATATGTCATGAAGAATACTATTGGTTGACACTTTAGATAAGAATTATCTATCTCCTAGGGAATTGAGATTTTATAATTCTAAAAGGAGAAGATTATTCTTATGTCATCCAAATCGATATCTGTTATTGGTCCAGTGGTTCCGTAAAAGGGTTAAGGAACGATCGAAAGAGAACCGGGACATCTATATAACCCTAAAAGAATAAGTAAAGAATAAGTGGTAAATAGTGATTTTGGTGGACGTAGGAATATTATTAGACGACGCTATATAGAAGTACCCAGAACGAAATTCTGAGTTCGTATTAGTGATCCAGGGGGAAAAAGAGTGTATGTAAAAGCTGTCGGATTCTGAAAAACAGCACTTTTATTTTCCCCGAGATTTCCCTGGACACTGATAGACTTAAGAATTTAACGAAGGGATTTAAGGAATATAAATTCGAAAGTTAGTAAGAAAGATGGAGAATGATAGTATTAATATTAAGAAGATTCCCGGTAAACCCTAATTAGAAATCCGTGGAATATTCCTACGAACGCTCAATCGAAACGAGCAATAACCGGACAAAAGAAACAAGAAGAGGAAGCAAGAGTCATGCATAAGCCACTAGAAAATATCTAGCAACCAAGTGGGCTCAAGTAACTAGCTTGGTTATGGGATGAACAAGTACTTAGCTAAATCCAACTCCAAGTTAGCTAGCAACCATTTAAAACACAACACATGTCTTGCCCAATTACATCATGCATGACCACACCACCTTTAATAAAGCTACTTTAGCTAGATATTATCAAGATGAGGTTTATTATGCAAGAGAACCAAGCAATCAAAGATCAAAAACTCCATTCTCTCCATTTTGTTCAAACTGCCCAGCAAAACACCCTCAAAGAAGAAAATTCATATCTCCATTTCTATCCATGCTAAAATCACCAAAGTTTGACCACAGCCTCTCCACTCCATGGGCAATATTCGCTCAAAATTTCATGGCAATATAATGAGTATAGCCTAGTCAAATCTCCTCCCCAAGTTGAAGAAACCAAACTACCCTGTTCTTGACAGTTTCTGTCCAGCGGAAAAAGGGGGCTTAAAACCCTAGCTAGGAAGCTTCAAATTTGATGAACTAGGACTCAAAACAAAGCTTATGAAGAGGCCAAGATGTGGTAAAAATTTGAGAGCCAAACTCTTATTTTTCGATTTTCTATGATTTTTACAAGTTTAGGGTAAATAGTAACTTTCAAGAAACTAACATTGTTTTTCTTGATTCTTTTGGATGATCTAAGCTTTGTTAAGGAAATATATGGACTATACAAGGATTACTAAGTGCATACACACTCCAAGGAAGGTATAAACTTCAAGAACCCAAGTTTTTGTTTTGAGTTTTAATGGAGTTTTAGATGTGATTTGGTGATGATGTTAGTATAAGCATGTTTACATGATCATGTAGTTGTTCTTAGTAGTTATTTAGTCATGATTCAAGTCCTTGATGATTTTGAGGTTAAGATCAGTGGTTCTAGGACTTGTGGATATGAGAATCATGTTTATGAATTGTGTTGATGCCCGGTGTGGCTTGGTTGTGTTGTTACGATTTTAAAAACGTCCGATTTATAGCCTTCGTAATGCCGAATTTTTGTTAACACTTAGAAACCGAGCATGACAGTAAATATAAATTCCTGACCTTGATAATATTATGACTGGTCCTCGTAGATCTCGAGCCATAGATCGTTTTGGCGTGAGAATCGAAACATTCCGACTTACGGTTTAGGAGTTATGGTCAAATTACGAAAAGTAGTTCAAAACCGTAAACGAGAATTCGTAACTGAAATTGAACCCTCGTAAAATACGTAAGTCAGTGGCGAATCTTGGTAATTAAATACTAGAGGTAAAAAGGAAGGTGTGAGAGAAAACCTCATGTGAAACGGATCATTTTCCGATTTCATAAAAATGTTGGAATCAAAGTTAAACGCGAACAAACCCCTAAAAACCCGCTTGGTTATAACTTTGGTAAAATACTTAGAAAACGAACGATAAAACTCGAGGTATAATCTCGGTTCGTAATCGATCGACTTTAGAACTTATACGACCTAGGTATATACCGAGCGTGGGTATGATGACATGTCGTAATAACGAACAAATGTCGGATCGTATCAGTAATAAAAAGAGTTACACTAAAAGGTGTATAACGAGATAATTCAAAAACGTGTTTCGATTTTAGTGAAGTTATACCTAGATTTTTAAAATGTGTTAAGTGGTTAATCTCGAATGTTCTGATTGTTTTTAGATCATCGAGCAGACCTAGGACACGCTATCTCCACCCACACCTGATTACCAGGCAAGTGTTCAAAACTCTGAACCTGTTGTTGTGATAATATATATATGTGATTGCCATTTTACATATGCCATAGCATGCATGCCTATTGTCAAAATTATATTATGATATCTGTTCCCTGAATTGATATTGGCTTATAGACTAGATACGAATTATTAGTTATAAGCCGGATTGTTTGGATAAGACCCTTAGCGAAGGGCATATGATATTCATTCTTAAATATAGACCGGGAGTCGGTATTTTGAGATATAGATAGTCGTGGAAACCCGGAGGGATTCCAACGACAGATTATTATTTATCTGAGGAATGTTATTATTAAACGTTATTTATATTTCCATAAAGTATCAATTACTTGGAAATATTTCGAGGAATGTTATTCGAGTATTATCTCAGTCGAGAGATATTAAATGAATGTTAGTTTCGAATATTCATTTAGAGTAATTATTTAATGAATATTATTTTGATATTCATTGGAAGGTTATTTATTAAATGAATATTACTTTCGAATATTCATTTAAGGTTTTATGTACTTGATGAATATTATTTTAAAATATTCATTGGAAGTTCTATTTACTTAAGGAATATTATTTCGATTATTCCTTTAAAGTTTTGATTACTAAATGAATATTTTTTGGATATTCATTTAGAAGATTATTTACTAAATGAATATTATTTTAAAATATTCATTTAAGGCTTAACTTATTTATTGAATATTATTTTAAATATTTATTGTTGTTTAATTATTTAATGAATATTATTTTGAATATTCATTTAAGGATGGATTTATTTAGTGAATAATTCTATATATTCATTCGAGGATTACTTACGAGCAATAATATGATATAATAATATTCCGTAATTATTATTGATTTAATAAATATTCTTGGAATATTTATTTAATTCTTTTAAATTCTTTTTAAAATGATTTATATTATTCGGAGATTATCTTTCACCTCCAGATATTATGTAAAATATTTCGGAGTCTTTTTACGACTATTTTATCAAGGAAAGGTTCCCAACTCTTTATTTTTCATTTAAATCTATCTAAAAAGGATTTAAATGCTCGCTCAAACTTCCATATTATAGGGGAACCTACTTGAGCAATGTTATTTATCTTGTTGACTTCCCGGTCATAATTTATCCTTTTCACTTGCAACTTGGTTGTTATGGACTCTTTAAGTCTGTGTGTACCTTCTCATCATTCAAGGGGTAAGATTGTTGAAACAAGTTGATATCCATTACCAAGCAAAAGCTTGGGAAATGTTGGTGAATTTTCCTTTCCAACTAGATACGACTACTTTGTGGAGTCTTATCAACAAGTATTTCACTTGGGGAAGGGAGGACAAACTCTACGTTTCAATGCTGTGGATTTATTCGAACTAGAAGTCGTGTGTAAGAGGCCGAGTCGCGCGGTCCATCACAAGGCCTAACCATTGGCCAGGGAGTTACTATTAAAGGCAATCTACAAGTGGAGCCGTCAGTTCTTCCTTCTACCGGTAGTAAACTATATTGGGTTGTACCATCCCCGACTGATCATCAGGGAGTGGGACAGCTGGCGCGTGATAACTCCAGTATTGGTTCATCTCCCAAATTGGGAATTCCCTGCAACACGTAGCGAAGAGACTTCTTTCAGGTTGACGGTGTCTTCCGCATCACGTATCGAAGAGACTTCTTTCAGGTTGTAGGACTTCGAAAAATGTTAATAACTAGAATTGCAATATTTTCCTTGCAAGTTCCTTTTTATATGATAAATGATAATATCATGCTTATTTTGACTTAGCAGATATTTCCACAAAATAAATACTTTAAGTTACCTTGTAACTTCATCGTCCAGATTATATTGGCATCATTTCCGTAAATGAATGGCATGTGGTTTGAAAGATACTTTTGAACTGTTATATATTATCGTTCAGTAAAACATTATTGTTGGTGGGCTAGTGCTCACCCTTGCTTTATTATTATATCACAACAACAGCTAGACCAGATGACTCGCACAAGGCGCACTCGACGCTGGCGGGGACGATGAGACTACTAGAGTCGAAGAGAAAGCTATTGGTAGGATAGATTCATTCTTTCAGTACCAAATATATGGGCTGGTATGACTTATGATAATGGATGGCAAAGAGTATGTATTCACATTGTAATTCTTTTTGGATTGTAAGAACTCATAATGTGCTTAATAAAATTTGGTAGTTACTCTGATTTCATCTATGGGACTATAACGGGTGTGTTTTATGTTATTGTTTTGGGTCACAAGGTTGTAATTTAATATTTATGTTGAGTTGTGGATGGGAATTGAGACGTTAACGACCAGATCCCTGACCCCAGATCTGGGGGTGTTACATGATCCCTATAATTGATATGCAAAGCCTTAAGATAGATTCTCAATTCAGTTATATCATCAGTATTATAAGCATAGGTAGTTAGAGGTACCTTGTTTTCAGAATCTTCAGATTCATTCTCAATAGAAGCCATGAGAGCATAGTTAACATCCTCATCTGAGTCTGAAGTGTCTGCAAAGTCTCTGCCTTTTGTGAAGAGTGCTTTTTTAGTTTTACCCTTCTTGCACTCAGGAGCATAATGACCCATCTCCTTACACTTGTAGCATTGAATCTCAGACTTGTCCTTCTTCCCAGACTTGGTATCCTTTCTCTCAGACTTTCTGAAACTCTTTCTGTCAGAGTTTGAATCTTTCTTAGAAAACCTTTTGCCCTTCTTGAAGTTCTTGAAACCCATCTTCTTGAAGGTCTTCACCATCAAAGCAGCCATTTGCAACATTTCTTCTTCATCATCCTCAGAGTCAGATGATTCATCAGTGTTTGAATCAACATCAGAGTTTGATGACTCACTTTCAGAATGTATGACTAAAGCCTTTCCCCTAGCTTTCTTCTTTGATGCTTCCTTCTTCAAGGGTTTTTCTTCAACCTTAAGAGTAACAAACTTTGTCTTCTTGCTTGATCTCCTGTTTCTCTGCTCCAATTCCAATTCATGAGTTTTGAGCAGCCCATAGATTTCATCAATCTCAGTATCAGCAAGATCATAGTTATCTCTTATGGTGGTTGTCTTCACATCCCACTTTTCAGGTAAGGCAAGAAGAAATTTGAGATTTGAGTCTTCTAGATCATACTCTTTATTAACCAGTGACAAATCATTGAGTAGTTTACAGAATCTGTCAAATGTTTTTGTCATGGTTTCTTCAGATTTAGCCTCAATGTGCTCATACTACTGTGTGAGTATGTTCCTTCTATTCTTCTTGATAGCAACAGTTCCTTGACATCTAACCTCAAGAGCATCCCAGATTTCTTTGGCAGTGGTGCAGTTAATCAATTTATTAAACATAACATTGTCTAAGGCACTATGAAGTAGTTGCCTAACTTTTGCATCCTTAGCAATAGATGAAAGATCTTCAGGAGTCAAATCTTTTTTCTACTTTGGAACTGTTTTAGGTTCTTGACCAGCAGTAGCAACAGATAGCTTTGTAGGTTTATGAGGACCTTCATAAATTCTATCAAGATATTCTGGATCTGTAGCCTCCAGAAACATGGTCATCTTTACCTTCCAGATTGAATACTCTGCTGGCCTGAGAATAGGAACCCTTATTGTCTCATAACGACTCACAGTAGTAGGTTGAGCCTTCTTAGAACTTGAACCTGTTGGAGGAGGTAGCTCTGCCATTGATTATAGCTATGTGTGTGGATCTTAAACTGTATAGAGTAACAGATTGGCTCTGATACCAATTGTTAGGCCGAATACAAAATTATAATCAAGATCGTATGAGAGATTAACAATAAAATACGCGTTTAAAAAATTAAAAACTGTTTGGAATTAATAACTCCTCTCTTAGTGATGTAAAATATCACAAAGAGCTGCTTAGGTTACAATGAATAATGTTTCACAATGAACGATACCCTTCTAGGGTTAACCTAACTGTATTTATAAGATATACAGCTGCTATACAATCGATAATTGATACTCCTATAAATTAGCTATACAATTTATATCAATTACGATTGCTACACGTCTCCTTAGTCAACTCAATCTCTTTGACAGCTATCCAATCTTCAAAGATATTGCTTCCATAATAAATCTTCAAACACTGTTGACCAGTAGATGCTGCCTCCACATAGAGTTTAACAAACTCTGTCGAGCTTCCACCTGTCAGCGTTTAACTAAACTCTGACTGCTTCCACCTAAACTCTGATTTATCACTGTAACACTTAAACACTGATTAATATTCACATCAATTATTTCTAACAGAATAGACTATGATGAAACTTTTGCTCCAGTTGCAAGATTCGAGGCAATAAGGATTTTTCTAGCATATGCATCTCATAAGAAATTCAAGGTTTTTTAGATGGATGTAAAAAGTGCTTTTCTGAATGGGAAGCTTGAAGAAGAAGTGTTTGTTGAACAACCACCAGGATTTGTGGACCCCAAGTATCCAAACTATGTCTACAGGCTGGATAAGGCTCTCTACGGACTTAAGCAGGCACCAAGAGCATGGTATGAAACTCTGGCTCAATTTCTATTAGAAAGTGGGTTCAACAGAGGTACAATTGACAAAACCCTGTTCTATTTTAAATCTGGCAATGACTTGCTTTTAGTTCAGATATATGTTGATGACATAATTTTTGGATCTACTAATGATAAACTCTGTTAGAAGTTTGCCAAGCTCATGCAGTCCAGGTATCAAATGAGCATGATGGGAGAGCTTAGTTGTTTTTTAGGTCTACAAGTGAAGCAAACAGATGATGGGATTTTTATAAATCAAGCAAAATATACCAGAAATCTTCTCAAGAAATTTGGTATGCTTGACTGTTCATCTGCAACAACTCCCATGGCAACAGCAACAAAGTTGGACAAAGACACAGGAGCTCCAGTAGATATGACAAGCTACAGAGGCATGATAGGGTCTCTTCTTTATCTAACAGCAAGCAGACCTGATATCAAGTATGCAACTTATCTCTGTACAAGGTTTCAGGCAGACCTCAGAGAACCACATCTAACAGCTGTGAAGAGGGTTTTTAAGTATCTCAAGGGGACCATAACCTTAGGTCTGTGGTATCCTAGAGAATCAGATTTCAAGCTACTTGGTTACTCTGATGCAAACTTTTCAGGCTGTAAGATAGACAGAAAAAGCACCAGTGGAAGTTGTCAATTTCTGGGTGATAGATGTAAGAACCCAAAATTTCGGTAGAATTAAAACTTTTCCTATTATGATGAAGTGCATCAACGAATAGTGATTTGGTGGATGAATAGTGATTTTGAGGATTAAGAAAATTTTTCATGCCACCTATGTACGAGACGTACTGTGGATATTCTGAAGTTATACTAGTAATCTACGGAGTAAATAAGTGTATGTAAATGCGATCGAAATTCAAAAATTCCAAATTCTATTTTCGTGTAATATTTGACCGAGCAGTGAATTATATATCAGTAATATCAAGAAATGAGATATTTAATTTGAGGAATTGAGGAGTTAATATTTTGGAATTTTATTATAAGTGATTTGAGAATTTGGAACGAAAACCACTGAGGAAGTGAAACAAACGTTCTAGAAACCGCTGAGACCTTATAACGAGATTAAGCGATCAAGCGAGCGAATCATGAATTGAGAATAGTAAATATTAGAAGTCCAAGGAAGGATATACTATGAGAGGAAAATGGAATTGAGAATAAAATCCTAGAGTTAAAGGAAATGAGAACAATTGAGAAACGGCGAGAATTTTTTTCTGAGATAAAGAGAAAATACAAAGAAAATTGGACACAACGATTATTTGAGGTATTTGGCCACACTATTACAATGAAGTGCAACATATAAGTTGTAACATATTGATTTAATAAATATACAAGAAGGGAAGCCCCTTGGTGCAAATAAGAAAAGGAAGAAAGGACTTGGAAACAATATGTATAAAGCAAGGGACTTGCTTGCAATTATGGATGGATAAAGGTAATCCAAATGAACCAATGAGGAGATGACACCACATGGTAAGAAGATAAGATGCATCCAAGTGAAAATATCAAGCATTATTGATCACTTTATCACTTTAATCAAACAAAAGAAACACCAAATACTCCATTCTGCCCAGCAGGAAAGGAGCTCACTAAAACGGGCCTAGAGACTTCATTACTCAATGAAAGTTTTTGTTCTGTATATGGTTAGAAAGCTGTGACAATTCTCTACAACTTTCATTCAGGAGCCTCGACCAGCAAACGAGTGCAAGGGCTTCGTTTTGGCTGATCTTTGGGGCGTGTTTTTCCAGTCAGGAAACCCACTTCCATGTTCTTGATTTCTTTGGTGAGATTGAAGATGGTGAGCATAGAGTAAGGCTTCCCCAAGGTTAACCAAGCTTGTTTGAGATTTTAAAACATCAAGAAGGTATAAAACTCTAACCCCTCTTGGCCATGAATTATTTATGGTGTTTAATGTTAGATCCATGGATGTTAGTGTGAATCTTGGACATATAAGTTATGGATGATGTAGATCTTGAGTTTAAGTGTTGTGGTTATGATTTTTAAGCTTGTGGTTAGTGTATGTAACTCCATGTATGTTTTAAAGTATGATCTTGGTGGCTTAGATGATGGATGTGATGTGTTTGTAAGATTCTTGAATGGATAAGTGATATAAGCATGCTGAAATTTTTCCAGGAACTTGAACTGTCTTGTAAGAGGGTTTTGAACCCCCTAATCTTGTCCCCTGAGGTCCTAATATATATTGCTGCAAAGGTATTTGAATGTAGTTTCCAGAAATATAAGGTTCATGCCTAGGTGATGTATAGATTTTGAGTTATGGCCTGAGAAGTGAAATGTATTTCTGGATTCCGGGCTGCACTAAATGGTCCCCTTGTGAACCTTGTTTAAACCCCTAAAAATTTATGTAGGATCATGAAAAAATTAGAGAAGCTAGAAAATGCAGTGGTGAAGGCTACCCAAAAAGAATTGGATTAAAATATGTATTTTTCAATTTTATAAAAATGCTAGAGTAAAATTCGCGCAAGGGAAAAAGTCGTAAGTGGAGTGTAATTTTAGGGGTAATGGATATGATTCGGATATGGTAACCAAATTAAGTCGAATAAGTGACGAGCGTAATCGAGTGATGACATGAACCTATAGTGGGGCTAGAGTGTCATAAGACGAAGTCATTAAGTTAATTTTGTACCCCCTAAAACCCCGCAATTAAAGAGATATTGATTAAGGTACTAACGAACGGTTATTGCTTATGTATAGATCATTCCACTCCGCACGCTCGACCACCCCAACCTCACCAAGGCAAGTTTACTTTTCAAAACTTACATATACAAGGACTTTCATTGTTGTGTTTGTAGTTTTCAATCATATCAAATGTTTATGTTTATCGAAGTATCGATGAAATTGAGATGTATAAGTACATATATGTTTGCACCCCTTGAACTTAGAATGAAATGTTTTCTTCGGACAACGAGTCTAGCAATAGAGGTCGTAGCGGTCCGTATATACTATTGACCGGGGAGCGGTATATTATTATATCGTAATTAAATTGCGAAAACCCGAAGGGTCATTCGGGGAGTATCGTATACTCAAGTAATTATTTTTATATCTTTAGCACTTTCAAACTCGAACTCTTTCGAATTCAAAACATTTTGGAAAACCCCCGGTCAGGTTTGCTTCTTGTATGATTTCAAGAATCATCGGTCGACTGATGTCGGACCTCAATTACTCAGTTTTCAATCAAAATCAAGTTTTAAAAGAAAAAGAAAAAGGGACTCTGGCAGGTGTGGGAACCGTTGACGAACGATTCCCGGGATGTGTAAGCGGCCGTGAGCCAGGCGGTCCATCAATTATTATTCCGGCCCAGGTGTTGCCGAAGGATGATTACGGATGTAGTTTTCATCGAGGGTGATTACGGATTTAGTTTTCAACCGGGGATAGTTACGGATGTAGTTTCTATCCTTCTACCGGTAGAGAAGACCCGCGGATTATTGGACTTGGATGTGGCGACTGATCATCGTCAATCCCTGTCAGGTTTTTTTATGTTTTCTTCCAGTCCCATCCTCTACTTTGGAAAAATACTCAAACACTGCTTCTTGGGCCTAAGTGCCAAGTTGCCGATAGTGTGGTTTTTGATGAGAAAAATATTGACATCGTGCAGTATCTAGAACTGCAAGATTTTCTATAAAGATTGGCACGTGTTAGTGCACTCTTGCAATTGTTTCAAAGAATGAAATGTTTTTGTATGGGAAACCTTCTAAGCTAATGGAAGGAAAGAGTTTGCAATGATGTATTCCCTGTACAGTATGTTAATCGTAGAGTGTTTTGCCGAAAATGATATACTCATATGTATATATTTTCAAACTTGAGATATATTGAAATGGGAACCTTATAAATGGTTCATATGTTATTCTTAAAGCTCCTTAGTGAGTATAGATGTTTTATTCAAACTCGGACATATATATTGTCCAATTATGTTTTGAAATCTGAGATATATACCCATATAGTTGGGAATGTTTTCAAAATAAACCACATCATTATTTTTCAAAATGGTGAACTTGCTGAGCATTATGTAGCTCATTCTTGCTTTATAAAAACTTTTCAGAAAGAGAAGAATTTGGGCGATTAACTCCGTACCAGCAGAAGAGGAGTAGAAGAATTACCCCGGAGATGATTTAGTTCCTGATAAACACTACAGAGTAAGTCTGATAGGTTTTCAACTGTAATAGTAAGACTTGTCTTCAAGTATAGTTGTATAAGTGGAAGTGCGTAAGACTCTGGATTGTACAGATGAATTGTAATATTTAATGTTACTTTTGATTATCGTTTCTGAGGCTCTAACTTGTTTGTGCGTAAGATTGAGGTCTGGACGTATGTATTGTTGAGTTGTAAAGTTAATACAGGTATGATATGGTTGGATGATGATGTGACGACCTGAATCTTTGACCTCAAATTTGGGGGCGTCACAGAAATGGTATCAGAGCGATAAGTTACAGAACTCAGAAATGAGAGTGTTGAGAGTTAAGTCTAAGTAGGAGAATGACATACGAGATCGTAGTAAACTTATTATTGGACTACCGGAAGAGGTACCTGTGAGTAGAATGGACTGGAGTGTTGACTGGAGGTATTATACTAGGGTCGATAGAATCCTTAGAGACCTTCAGAATGATGAATAGAGGTTTGAGAGTCGTACATGACCTATCATAGGTAATGATATAGGAAGCAGAGCGAAATCTCAAGAACAGCTGAGGTAGAGGCGATATTGCCAATATGATCGGATGACTAGGCTGGCATAAATTTTGTGGCCCATAGTCCTCCACAGTTTAGGAGGTGGCATTATAAGAATCAAGAAGTTTAGACTTCCCTACATAATTAAGAGTACTTAGTACTTGGAATAATGAAAGTCTTTTACTTTGGCTGTAAGATCCGATTTTCGATAAGTAACGGGTTTACCTGAAAGTTGGTCACTATGTCGTTGTGGATTTCATTACCCTTGATGGCGAATTTTACATGTGTTATAGGAGAATGTTATCATAAGACGAGCGTGCTAGATAATTCCACGCATGATTCGGACGCTAGAGCATGGTAGTTTAACTTAGAGAACAAACAAGTGGGATTAACAAAGGGTCTCAAGAGAAGTTGAATATGGTTGCAACGAGCGATACAGTGATCTCAGGGTCTACCAAAAGAAAGACCAGTGGGTCTAGAGTGGGATCCTTTGATAAAGATGTTATCAGGGATTACGTTTATATGTATTGTAGACCTCAATATTTTTGGTATATGTTCACATACACACACCCGCCACTGAACCTATGGACTGCACTGAGATCCCTGAGAGATCTCTTTGATCTGTTCCCAGGGGGAACTGGCCACTTGTGATTCATGTCGAAAAGCATAAAGTAGGACCCTATGGACTTAGCAGGTGTCCCCGGAATGATGTGAAGCTTGGTCTTCAAGATAAAGCACGGAAATGACAGATATATTGTGAAACCATAACTCGATAAATGACTTTAAGATGATGATTAAGAGACGCACTAGTTGGTGTCTTGTATTACGAAGACGAAGAGATGGAGTTACCCTCATAATGGTGATAATGAGATGCACGAATGATTATTAACTTATTTTGGTAACTACCGGCTGGTGCACTACTTCATTTTAAACTTTTCACTAACCATGTTACCTCGATTAGTTTATATCAGGTAACCCTTCTAGCCTTCTACTTCAAACTTGTGAAACAACAACCAGTGATATACTTTCCCTAAAGCAGGACTTATCCGAAGTAATTTTATTCGATCCATGAACATTCTATTCAAAAATTTATGATGATCTTGTTCGGCTCAGGCCTATTTACACTTTCTTTCAATTATCCAAGGAAGGTTCAACAAATATTTCCTTAATTAATCGATGAATATTACCTAACGAATATTGATATTTGATTGCTTCTTTCATACTTGCACTCTTCAGTTGAGCTCATAAATATCTAACAAATTACTGAGGACATGGATGATCTAATGTCCAGACATCCTTCATGAATTCTTTTCTTCTATTCAAGATGAGATTGTACATCGTACATTGAAATCATAGTAAGGATATCATTTTGATATTGGTATTCTGAATTTAATCCTATTGTAGGATCTGATAAAGCATGTGTACAGAGGCACCCTTGGGTGGACCGTTTCACTGGTAAGTAATATTTGATGAGAGGTTATCGATTGTTCCGATACCTAGAACATTCTCTTCAGATTTTACAGTTTTCTTTTTCAAACTTAATAACTTCTTATTTCCATTCGTTGTCCGAGTAGCCTAAAGTTTCTTCAATGGCTACGATGTTGAAATTCCGTTCTAGCCAATTGAAACTGGCTAGTCGATATGTCAATATGAATGACTAGTTGATTGTTCTAACTAGTCAAAATTGTAATGTTGTGAAGAACACCTAGCTAATTGTCCTAGATAGTGGTGATGTCTCAAACAGGTGAACTAGCAAATTTTGTTTAGCTAGTTGCTAGTGTTTCTTGAAAAGGACTAGTTATTGTTCCACTGGTCCAACTCCCAATTTAATTCATTCCGCAATGCATTTTTGCATGTGGTAAAGTATGATGATGAAGGTTTTGACGAATAACTTGATTGAGACCTAGTGAGGTCGCCCACTCGACTTGAACTCTTACCCATCTTCGTATCAGACTTTATATCACTTGAATATTTTATTCTTTCATTCATACAATGAGAATTCATTTGAAACCATTGATTACTTGAATGACAAACTACTTCATTCTTTAATTGTCATGGAGTAGAATTGCTTTCTATTGGCTGACCTTCATCAATGCGACTTTAGATTTCCTCTTATTATTTAGGAGGAAAAGTATCCACCCGATGTAAGAACTGTATAAAGACCGTCTTTATGACTTTTGTATCCAACAATCATTGCCCTCGTGCAACATTCTCTATGATATCATGTTACAGAATTATCAGGACCTGAAGGAATAAACCTTGTTGTACTCTTTCGGTCCATCCTTACATCTCCAAAAATCGAGACTCCTAGTATTTGGAACCATCAACATTCTTGGAACATCCAATGTGTAAATCTTATTGAAATTATCTATTGGACCTTGTTATTTTGAAACCATTCCTTTCAAAGTGATTACTCTAAGGTGAACGGGAGGTACAATTATGAACCGTTACACCAATATGAGATCAAAAACCAAATGTTGTAATTGTGCAGCCAGAGCGTTATGCCGAATAATTATTAAAGTAGAAATAACATGTCGGGGCATACCACAAGACCTTTAATATTAGTGTGAGGAAAGTTATAAGAAATGATGAGGTGGTTGGGAGTACGCTTCTACCAACCGTTGTCAGGATGTTATATTAATGAATTCTGGAGTTACCAAGCCTTTTCCTGATCCAGGAAATGCAAATCGATTGCGATGTAAAACATATCCTTGGAGGAAACTGACATGGAAGTGAGATGGACGAGAAAGGAAGAAATATCGTGGCAAGAATGTGAAGCTTTACTTAGCTTAAAGGGATTGATGCACATAGAGAGACATATAGTTTAACAGGCCCCTAATAGCAAATGGATGCATGGAGATATGCCAATGATCCTTCGAGATTACCACCTAATCAAGTTTATTGGGAATCGCAGCCGCATGCAGGCCTCAGGCTGATTGGCGCCAGTTGTGAAGGAGGACGAGCGTATGACATCTTATATATACCATCGAGAACTGATACCCTTACCGGAAATGGAGGAATTGTTGACTAGTTAAAATGAGTAGTTGTTTTTCAAGGATAAGGTTGAAGAGAAGGTTTCACCAACTCAAGATCGACCTTTGTACTGTGCCAAAGTTGGCATTTCACACTAATATAAACGTTATAAAATTGTGGTAGTATCGTTTGAATGGACTAATGAGTCAAAAGCCTTTATGGATTAATGAACAAAGTTTTGGGATGAAATGAGATATTAGCAACAACCTCGTTGTTAGCTATACTTGATGATAAAAAGAGGACTTTGAGAGTCACGATGATGCGTCTTTCAAGAGTTTAAGAGGTGTGCTGATGCAGTAGAAAGGGGATGATAACCTATACTTCTAAACAACATAAAGGTTACGGGATAGGATATACTAACCGTGAGTCTGGGATTAGTCATGATGGCGTTCACGCATAAAACTGAGACGTTAACCTTATGAGAAAAGTGTGAAAATTTCTCCACAAGTGCCATAAGTATATCTTCATATTAGAACTAAACATAAGAAAGAGAAGGTGACGAAAGGGAGCAGAGAGTATAATGGAGAAATTTGTTATTTCCCAGGAAAGGCCAGTGTGGTGGTCGATACCTATAGAAGGGATTATTCGAAATTGGAATTCAGTCAGTATTGACCAAGAAAATAGAGTATATACAATAAAGAATAATGTTAGAGGAAAATAAATAAATTATGGGGAAGGACAAAGATGTATAGAGAATTAAGAGAATGTTTGGCAAACGGATATGAAGAATGGTATTGGCAAACTATTAAGTACAAACGCGACATGCCAAAAGCAGAATGATAGAGATCTAGTGGATTAATTCCGCCCGTAGAAAATCTTGAACGTGGACAAAATTATAATGAATTTCATGAGTAGGTCGCCGAAGACCGAGCCAAGAGATGGCCCTAGTTGATTTATAATTGCTGGACCAAGTGATTTACCTACGAGAGACTTTCCATTTAGAAGATTATCTATTTATATACGGAAGAGATGGTGGTGCAATATAAAACTTCTACAGTGATTACGTCAGATAGAGACTTAAGGTTAAACTTCGAATATTGAAGGTGCTTTCAAGTATAATTAATAAAGAGATTGAGCGTATGTACTAATTTGATATGTGGCTGACGGATAGGGAAGAAGAATTATCCAGGCGATCAAATTTATATTTAGTGTCGTGCCTTAGATTTCACGGGGCAGTCGAGAATAAAAACTTATCCATGAAACGAATGTTGTTATCACGATCGGCGCCATGCGAACGTAAGGACGTCTCTTGTAAAGCGTACTACGAAAGAAGAAGTTTCGCTTTTCTTGCGTTACGAAGAAGTCAATGAACGAGGGATATAGTAGCTGAACTGGTTCGACGTATACCGAAGACTATACAGTATCCATAGCAAGTGGTAACGACTGACGGGAGGCAACACATGCGTGGTAATCAAGCCAAGGAAAATGAGGAATACCGTGCGTATTGACGTTGTCTCAGATTATAGAACACGACCACAAAGTATTCACGGCCCAACGATACAAGGACTCAACACGGATACTATGAACAAGGTAGAAGAGGAACGTATAAGTAGTGGGATAGAAATTTTCATTCATAGAACAACCGATAAGGAATACAGGTCAAGGAGAGCATGCGTTGAGAAGCAACACTAAAGCGTTGGTAAGATCAAGGTAAGAGAACAAAAGGGTTGAAGTGTCAACCTGAGAGTTGGGAAGGGTAAAGTTGGAATTGTATCCACAACTATTATCCTTAGGTTCTTAAGATAGAATCCTTTTAAGGAGAGGAGACTGCAATAACCCAAATTTTATGGGTAGATGAGAAATTTTTGCAATCACGATATGTACGAATTATTAAATGAAGATTTCGAATTGATATTACGTCCTTACGGTACAGACGAGTGTATGTAAAAGTCATTATTTTTTTTTTATGAAACCCATTATTTCGAATGGTCAAATTTTATGAGATATCAAAGGAGTATGAGGTGGGAAACTTCGTGATGCTAAAGGTATCCCCTGGAAAGGATTGATGAGATTTGGAAAGAAAGGGAAGCTAAGTCTGAGGTTTATAGGACCTTTTGAGATTTTGAGGCGTGTTGGAAAGTTAGCCTATGAACTAGCCTTGCCCCCGAGCTTGCAGCAAGTGCAAAATGCGTTTCATGTGACCATGCTACGACCCTACCACCCGGACTTTCGGCATGTGATAGAGTACGACCAAGTGGACCTACAACCAGACTTGACCTATGTGAAGCAACCCGTGGAAATCATGGATAAAGAAGAACAAGTGCTGAGGAACAAGGTTTTCAAACTAATAAGGAATTGTGAGAAAATCAAGATGTGGAAGAATCCACCTGGAAGTTGAAAGAGTGAAACAAAGAAGGAGTAACCCCAGTGATTCCTAAACTGATTCCGGGACGGAATCCTTTTAAGGAGGGGAGACTGTAAGAACCCAAAATTTCAGTAGAATTAAAACTTTTCCTATTATGATGAAGTGCATCAATGAATAGTGATTTCGTGGATGAATAGTAATTTTGAGGATTAAGAAAAATTTTCATGCCACCTATGTACGAGACGTACTGTGGATATTCTGAAGTTATACTAGTAATCTACGGAGTAAATAAGTTTATGTAAATGCGATCGGAATTCAGAAATTCCAAATTCTATTTTCATGTAATATTTGACCGAGCAGTGAATTATATATCAGTAATATCAAGAAATGAGATATTTAATTTGAGGAATTGAGGAGTTAATATTTTGGAATTTTATTATAAGTGATTTGAGAATTTGGAACGAAAACCACTGAGGAAGTGAAACAAACGTTCTAGAAACCGCTGAGACCTTATAACGAGATTAAGCGATCAAGCGAGCGAGTCATGAATTGAGAATAGTAAATATTAGAAGTCCAAGGAAGGATATATTATGAGAGGAAAATGGAATTGAGAATAAAATCCTAGAGTTAAAGGAAATGAGAACAATTGAGAAACCGCGAGAATTTTTTTCTGAGATAAAGAGAAAATACAAAGAAAATTGGACACAACGATTGTTTGAGGTATTGGGCCACACTATTACAATGAAGTGCAACATATAAGTTGTAACATATTGATTTAGTAAATATACAAGAAGGGAAGCCCCTTGGTGCAAATAAGAAAAGGAAGAAAGGACTTGGAAACAATATGTATAAAGCAAGGGACTTGCTTGCAATTATGGATGGATAAAGGTAATCCAAATGAACCAATGAGGAGATGACACCACATGGCAAGAAGATAAGATGTATCCAAGTGAAAATATCAAGCATTATTGATCACTTTATCACTTTAATCAAACAAAAGAAACACAAAATACTCCATTCTGCCCAGCAGGAAAGGAGCTCAATAAAACGGGCCTAGAGACTTCATTACTCAATGAAATTTTTTGTTCTTTATATGGTTAGAAAGCTGTGAAGATTCTCTACAACTTTCATTCAGGAGCCTCGACCAGAAAACGAGTGCAAGGGCTTCGTTTTGGCTGATCTTTGGGGCGTATTTTTCCAGTCAGGAAACCCACTTCCATGTTCTTGATTTCTTTGGTGAGATTGAAGATGGTGAGCATAGAGTAAGGCTTCCCCAAGGTTAACTAAGCTTGTTTGAGATTTTAAGAACATCAAGAAGGTATAAAACTCTAACCCCTCTTGGCCATGAATTATTTATGGTGTTTAATGTTAGATCCATGGATGTTAGTGTGAATATTGGACATATAAGTTATGGATGATGTAGATCTTGAGTTTAAGTGTTGTGGTTGTGATTTTTAAGCTTGTGGTTAGTGTATGTAACTCCATGTATGTTTTAAAGTTTGATCTTGGTGGATTAGATGATGGATGTGATGTGTTTGTAAGATTCTTGAATGGATAAGTGATATAAGCATGCTGAGATTTTTCCAGGAACTTGAACTGTCTTGTAAGAGGGTTTTGAACCCCCAAATCTTGTCCCCTGAGGTCCTAATATATGTTTTTGGAAAGTTATTTGAATGTAGTTTCCAGAAATATAAGGTTCATGACTAGGTGATGTATATATTTTGAGTTATGGCCTGAGAAGTGAAATGTGTTTCTGGATTCCGGGCTGCACTAAATGGTCCCCTTGTGAACCTTGTTTAAACCCCTAAAAATTTATGTAGGATCATGAAAAAATTAGAGAAGCTAGAAAATGCAGTGGTGAAGGCTACCCAAAAAGAATTGGATTAAAATATGTATTTTTCAAATTTATAAAAATGCTAGAGTAAAATTCGCGAAAGGGAAAAAGTCGTAAGTGGAGTGTAATTTTAGGGGTAATGGATATGATTCGGATATGGTAACCAAATTAAGTCGAATAAGTGACGAGCGTAATCGAGTGATGACATGAACCTATAGTGGGGCTAGAGTGTCATAAGACGAAGTCATTAAGTTAATTTTGTACCCCTTAAAACCCCGCAATTAAAGAGATATTGATTAAGGTACTAACGAACGGTTATTGCTTATGTGTAGATCATTCCACTCCGCACGCTCGACCACCCCAACCTCACCAAGGCAAGTTTACTTTTCAAAACTTACATATACAAGGAGTTTCACTGTTGTGTTTGTAGTTTTCAATCATATCAAATGTTTATGTTTATCGAAGTATCGATGAAATTGAGATGTATAAGTACATATATGTTTGCACCCCTTGAACTTAGAATGAAATGTTTTCTTCGGACAACGACTCTAGCAATAGAGGTCGTAGCGGTCCGTATATACTATTGACCGGGGAGCGGTATATTATTATATCGTAATTAAATTGCGAAAACCCGAAGGGTCATTCGGGGAGTATCGTATACTCAAGTAATTATTTTTATATCTTCGTAAATACTCAAAATACCTATCTTGGATTAAAAGCTTATTTAATTAAATAATTATTTTATTAATTATTAATATTAAATCTTAAAATATCATTTATTAATTATTGTTCATTATTGTAAAGACAAAGTTAATCCAAGATACCTTTAGCACTTTCAAACTCGAACTCTTTCGAACTCAAAACATTTTCGAAAACCCCCGGTCAGGTTTGCTTCTTGTATGATTTCAAGAATCATCGGTCGACTGATGTCGGACCTCAATTACTCAGTTTTCAATCAAAATCAAGTTTTAAAAGAAAAAGAAATAGGGACTCTGGCAGGTGTGGGAACCGTTGACGAACGATTCCCGGGATGTGTAAGCGGCCGTGAGCCAGGCGGTCCATCAATTATTATTCCGGCCCAGGTGTTGCCGAAGGATGATTACGGATGTAGTTTTAATCAAGGGTGATTACGGATGTAGTTTTCACCCAGGGATAGTTACGGATGTAGTTTCTATCATTCTACCGGTAGAGAAGACCCGCGGAATATTGGACTTGGATGTGGCGACTGATCATCGTCAATCCCTGTCAGGTTTTTTTATGTTTTCTTCCAGTCCCATCCTCCACTTTGGAAAAATACTCAAACACTGCTTCTTGGGCCTAAGTGCCAAGTTGCCGATCGTGTGGTTTTTGATGAGAAAAATATTGACATCTTGCAGTATCTAGAACTGCAAGATTTTCTATAAAGATTGGCACGTGTTAGTGCACTCTTGCAATTGTTTCAAAGAATGAAATGTTTTTGTATGGGAAACCTTCTAACCTAATGGAAGGAAAGAGGTTTGCAATGATGTATTCCCTGTACAGTATGTTAATCGTAGAGTGTTCTGCCGAAAATGATATACTCATATGTATATATTTTCAAACTTGAGATATATTGAAATGGGAACCTTATAAAGGGTTCATATGTTATTCTTAAAGCTTCTTATTGAGTATAGATGTTTTATTCAAACTCGGACATATATATTGTCCAATTATGTTTTGAAATCTGAGATATATACCCATATAGTTGGGAATGTTTTCGAAATAAACCACATCATTATTTTTCAAAATGGTGAACTTCCTGAGCATTATGTAGCTCATTCTTGCTTTATAAAAACTTTTCAGAAAGAGAAGAATTTGGGCGATTAACTCCGCACCAGCAGAAGAGGAGTAGAAGAATTACCCCGGAGATGATTTAGTTCCTGATAAATACTACAGAGTAAGTCTGATAGGTTTTCAACTGTAATAGTAAGACTTGTCTTCAAGTATAGTTGTATAAGTGGAAGTGCGTAAGACTCTGGATTGTACAGATGAATTGTAATACTTAGTGTTACTTTTGATTATCGTTTCTGAGGCTCTAACTTGTTTGTGCGTAAGATTGAGGTCTGGACGTATGTATTTTTGAGTTGTAAAGTTAATACAGGTATGATATGGTTGGATGATGATGTGACGACCTGAATCTTTGACCTCAGATTTGGGGGCGTCACAATAGACTTGTTTCTTGGTACAACAAGAAACAGAAATCAATTTCTACATCTACAGCTGAAGTAGAGTATATTGCTGCTGGTAGCTGTTGTGCACAGATTCTGTGGATGAAGAATCAATTGCTGGATTATGGATTGAGGTACAGTAAAATACCTATTTACTGTGATAATCAAAGTGCTATTGCTATGACAGGTAAACCAGTACAGCATTCAATGACCAAGCACATCAGCATAAGGTACCACTTTATCAGAGAACATATAGAGGAAGGGAATATTGAGCTTCATTTTGTGTCTACAGAACAACAGCTTGCAGATATCTTCACCAAGCCATTGAGTGAAGCTATATTTACAAGGCTGGTAAATGAACTAGGAATGGTCTCTGGTTTTGACTAGAGATATTGGTTAGACTCAAAATTTTACTTATGTAATGTGTTGCTCATATTTCTGTGATATGTTAACTGCTATGCGAACTCTGTTGTTAAACTCTGCTATGCAAACTCTGTTCGTTAACTGTTAAACTCTGTTAGCATGCTCTGTAGGTCAGACACTGTTGACATGTTGGATAAACTCTGAGAAACTCTGATATTATTATTGTCTGAATGTAAACACCGATGAAGAAATATGTATGAAGCATGATTCTCAGTAAATAATCATGAATCCTTCTAAGTTATTTATGATCTAATCTTAGACTGTGCAGAAAATTAACACAGCATGATACTGTTTCATATTTATAGCATCTCTTAGTTTATTTATCCTAAATTCTCAGTCTGTAAATACTGTGTGCATTGCCTCTCATGAATAACTTCTGATGTTGATGAGCTCTAAACTCTGTTATTTATACACTATTAATTTAAATGCTATTATTAGACTACCCCCAAAGAAAATGTATATAGGTTGCTAAAACTCCTTTGAGATTATGTTGGTGTCTAGGACGACCCAGGAACTTGCTGGTATATAGTAAGGGCTAAAATTCTCTAATTTTTGGTGACTAGTCAAAGATTAGGAAGACCCAGGAACTTATCAAAATGATAAGGGCTAAAATTATAGGATTTTTGGTGACTAGTTCCAACCTCTGATTACTGGAAATATATATATATATATATATATATATATAGATAGATAGATTAGTTAAAAGGGGGGTATAAATTAATTAAATGTTACTGTATATAAATTGTTTACTACAGAGTTTAGCATTCGTCATACATTCAGTGTTTACTATGAGAATTTGTGCATCCAGTGTTTACTGATTTACTTTATGGATTTTATGAAAAATTAGATGCTCTAAAAATTGAATTGGTAAACTCTGCTATACACAAACATATATTCACACCTGTGCAGTTTTTGGAAGGATTATGGTAATGAAGTTGGAGAATTGACAAACGCTGACGAATTTTGTCTAATACTCTAAGGTATATTTTCTTTCAGATAATTTACATACTTGGGGTAAAAAGAGTTTTGCCAACTGTTAATGAATGTTGGAGTGTTAAAGTGTGTTGGTAATGGGAGAGAGAAAGTAGCGGTAATTATTGCTATAATTACTGAGCATGCATAGTTGTCTCATTGCATGTGTGCCACGTGTCCCACTCACCCACTAATGTGTCCCACTCACACATTAATCAAGAAACTATTGCATGTATTACTGCTTAAAACAATTGAGTTTTAATTTTTAATTACATCTCTAATCATTTTACATACATGATTCATATTTACACACATCCACTCACAGTTACTTTTCACACAACCACTCAGTTACTTCGTTCTTTCACTTGGGCATTTTTGCAAACACCTTGCATACATATCACTTTTAACTGCTATTTTCTTCTCACATCGATTCTAATGGCCACCAAATCTTTACTGCTCAAGGGTTATTGTTTGTTCCTAATAATTATGCAGCCCCATTGAACAATGCAAACGTTCCAGAGGCGTTTCATTTGATTTAAAATTTCTTGATAGATTCAGAGATAGGTCAAGCCCTTGTCGAACCACCAACGCTTTCTGCCACGCAGATTACTACTTTTTTGGAGAACTCTACTTATGACGATGGAGGAGAGGATGGGACTCCTTCAATCATTTTTACAAATGACGAGACAGAGTATGTGATTACGCTAACTACAGTCAGAGAAACCATGGGTTTTGATACACACACTTCCTACAGTGTTGCTTCTTACAATACTCTGAAAGAGATGTTACAGCAAATTGGGTATTCAGGTCCTTTAGAGAAACTTGGTCAAGTGAAAAGGCATTTCTGAGGAAGGAGTGGAGTTTATTCTTCGATTGTATAACAAAGGCCTTTGGAAAGAAAGTCACAAACTGGGATGCTATCCCTACTGACAGTCTACAAATTGGGTATTCTCTTCTCTATGGAAGTAATTTTTATTTTGGTAGACTTATTTTAATGAACATAGGTGATAGATTGTCAGAGTCTACTACTGTTTACTTTGCTAGATTCTATTAATTATTGTTTACTGCTTGTGTGCCTGGTATTGCAATTGCTGAGGATGATGTTATTCAGCCTTTTAAAGTCAATAAGAAAATATTCTCTGATTTGACTAACAAGGATACCAACAAGGAGCAATTACCTGACTTGGTTTTGCCTCTTGCTCTTCAAAATTTCCTACATCAACCTCAAGAACCACAACAGCCTGAGCCTGAACCACAATCACCTACAAACACTGAACCTCAACAACCTATAAACACTGAACAAAATCCAAACACTGCACCACAACAACCTACAAACACTCACACTCAAACTCAACCACAAACTCAACCTCAAGCTCAACCTCAACCTGAATAACAACCACCACCTACACAGAGCAAATCAAAATGTGGAGGTAGAACAAAGCACACAGCAGAAAATACACAGCATAGATCTGCTACAGCAAAAAGGAATCTGCTATGCTAAAAAGGAGTCTGTCAGGCCTAGAAAGGAAAGAGCAAACAGACCTCCATCACCTTCTGTTATAGAAGAAGATTCTACTGAAGAAGAAGTGACAGTTGAGGTGCCTCAAGCTAAGAGGAGAAAGTTGATACTTGATGAGTCTGATGAGGAGATAAACATTGAAGCTCCAGAGGTGATTTCTAAAAAGATACCTGTTGTTAAGATAAATGCTACAGAAGAAGCTGTACAAACATTTGAAAATGTACAGATGGATGTGGACAACGGAGATGGTTCTGCTGTAATAGATGATTTTGTTGAGACATTCATTCCATTCTCTAATCACATTGATATTCCTACTTCACCTATTGCTGCTAATTCTGGAGAAACTGGTGTAGTTGATCAGCCTACTATAGTACTTGATGAAACAGTAGCATCACACACTGAGCTATTCTCTGATGCTCACCAGGTTTCTGAAAAAGGTGAAGAAGTTGAGAAATCAACCAAGGCTGTACTTTCTGAGCCTATGGATGCAGTTCTTGAAGTTGCAAAGTCTGTTGATACGACTGTTGAGTCTGCAGAGCAACCTGCCGAGCAAGTTGATGTTGAAACTGTAGAGAATGTTGTAGAAACTGTTGCTGAAAATGTTGCAGAGCCTATTGATCCAGTTGAAGATACAACTGCTGATGCTGAAGATGAAGGAAGTGCAGAGTTTAACTCTTCTCAGAGCATACCAGTGCAAACTGATGGAAAGCACACACCTTTTTCTCAACCTTCACATGCACATGACATTGAAGCAAAACATTTTGCCAAGTATTCAAAGGATTGGTATAAATCTGATTGCATTTTTATACTGGAAGAGCAGCTAAATTTGTGCATCAATCTGCCAAAAAGATTTCAAATCCTGATATTCTCTCAAGTCTGCAAGCAACTATTGTTCAAGTCAAGACACTGAATGAAAGGTTTGATGATTCTCAAAAATCTATTACTGATCTAAGAGCTGAAGTTGTTGCAAGAAACATGAATATGCAGAGAGATAATCAACTGAAGTTTCAGACCTTTTCTAAAGCTCAAGAAACTCTGTTTCAAAGGCTAGGTCAAGTTGAACAGAATCAGACTGTCTAGTCTGGTAAGATTGATTCCATTTCTACCTCTTTGGAGCTGATTACATCTATATTGATTCCTGATGATGTCAAAAAGGGGGAGAGAGTTGCTAAGTTTAAATGCAGGCAATCTCAAACTCTGACTGAGAAGGATGATACTGAAGATCGAGGAGTAAATGACAAAGGCAAGAGATTAAGAGCTGATCAAAATCTAAATCTGAGATCTGGCAATTCTTCTAAATCAAAGTCTGATGGAATATACACTGATGCTCAGGGTACTTCAAAAACCAAGAGTTTGTTATTCACTGAAAATCCACAGACTGATGAAGAATTGGCTGCTAGATTGTTTCTGGAAGAAAATGAAGAAGGAGTTACCATTGAAGATATTCAAGCTGAAGATAAGAATCTACAAGAAGAACATCATAAAGCTTTGAAGTCTGGAAAATTCAAGAAGCATGAAAAAGCTCCTAGGCCTGTTCTTAAAGGCATGGTTATTAAGGAAAATGTTGGTGCTGATCAAAGGTCACAAGTGTCTAGGAAACCAACAGAAGCAGAGGCTAAACAAAAGCTGAAAGGCATTGTTGAAGAAAGGAAGGTTTCAAAGAAAGTGAATACAACCTCTGTTGCTACACAAGTTATACTGAAACCTTTATCTACCCAGATGCAAACGGTTTTTGGAAAACCAACACTTCATGATCCAACTCTGATGACTGGAGGTAATACTGATTTTCTACATGGCAGAGCCTTAATGGGTAAGCTAGGAAGAGATAAAGCTGGCTTGGGCTCACATAGAGAAGTTAGAATGAATACTGGTCCTCGAGATCCTTCATCACTGGATGTTCCAGGTCAAGGTGTTACTCAGGAGAGTTTAGACAGACTGGAATCAGTACAGTTGATTCATCAAAGGAGTATAGTTAACATCCTCATCTGAGTCTGAAGTGTCTGCCCAGTCTCTGCCTTTTGTGAAGAGTGCTTTTTCAGTTTTACCCTTCTTGCACTCAGGAGCATAGTGACCCATCTCCTTACACTTGTAGCATTGAATCTCAGACTTGTCTTTCTTCCCAGATTTGGTATCCTTTCTCTCAGACTTTCTGAAACTCTTTCTATCAGAATTTGAATCTTTATTAGAAAACCTTTTTCCCTTCTTGAAGTTCTTGAAACCCATCTTCTTGAAGGTCTTCACATCAAAGCAGCCATTTGCATCATTTCTTCTTCATCATCCTCAGAATCAGATGATTCATCAGTGTTTGAATCAACATCAGAGTTTGATGACTCACTTTCAGAATGTATGACTAAATCCTTTCCCTTAGCTTTCTTCTTCAAGGGTTTCTCTTCAACCTTAAGAGCAACAGACTTTATCTTCTTGCTTGATCTCCTGTTTCTCTGCTCAATTTCCAATTCATGAGTTTTGAGCAGCCCATAGATTTCATCAGTTTCAGTATCAGCAAGATCATAGTTATCTCTTATGGTGGTTGTCTTCACATCCCACTTTTCAGGTAAGGCAAGAAGAAATTTGAGATTTGAGTCTTCTAGATCATACTCTTTATTAACCAGTGACAAATCATTGAGCAGTTTATAGAATCTGTCAATTGTTTCTGTCATGGTTTCTTCAGATTTAGCCTCAAAGTGCTCATACTCCTATGTGAGTATGTTCCTTCTATTCTTCTTGATAGCAGCAGTTCCTTGACATATAACCTCAAGGGCATCCCAGATTTCTTTGGCAGTTATGCAGTTAATCAATTTATTAAACATAACATTGTCTAAGGCACTATGAAGTAGATGCCTAACTTTTGCATCCTTAGCAATAGATGAAAGATCTTCAGGAGTCAGATCTTTCTTCTCCTTTGGAACTGTTTTAGCTTCTTGACCAGCAGTAGCAACAGATAGCTTTGTAGGTTTATGAGGACCTTCATAAATTCTGTCAAGATATTCTGGATCTGTAGCCTCCAGAAACATGGTCATCTTCACCTTCCAGATTGAATACTCTGCTGGCCTGAGAATAGGAACCCTTATTGTCTCATAACGACTCACAGTAGTAGGTTGAGCCTTCTTAGAACTTGAACCTGTTGGAGGAGGTATCTCTGCCATTGATTATAGTTGTGTGTGGATCTTAAACTGTATTAACGTAACAGATCGGCTTTGATACCACTTGTTAGGCCGAATACACAATTATAATCAAGATTGTATGAGAGATTGACAATAAAACACACGTTTAAACAATTAAAAACTGTTTGGAATTAATAACTCCTCTCTCAGTGATGTAAAATATCACAGAGAGCTGCTTAGGTTACAATGAATAATATTGCGTTGCACGATACCCTTCTAGGGTTAACATAACTGTATTAATAAGATATACAGCTCCCATACAATCGATAAATTATACTCCTATAAATCAGTTATGCAAATGTTATCAATTATGATTGCTACGCGTCTCTTTAGTCAACACAATGTCTTCGACATCTATCTAATCTACAAAGATATCGCTTCCATAATTATCTTCAGTTATTCTTCAAAGTCTGATGATGACCGGTAGACGCTTCCTCCTGACAGAGTTTAGAAAACACTGTCGAGCTTCCATCTATCAGAGTTTAATTAAACTCTGACTGCTAACAGCTTCCAGTTAAACTCTGATGAACCTCTGTAACACTTAAACACTGACATCACTTACGTCAATTATATTAAACATAAGCTATCACCCATAAATCCTAACAATGTCCCCAAATTTGTTCTTATGGACAATAACAACAAATTTTCAATTAAAGCATGTTGACAACTTAACTGACATAGATCAGAATACTTAAAACTTTATTTCTGATAAATGTGAAATGAGTTCTAGAACATTTCCAAGCATTTAGCATTACAAAGGACAATGATCTAATTTCAAAAACAAGTTGCTTCTCTGGGTTAAGAAGGTATAAAAATTTACTTAACTTGTTATTGATCTTTCCTTTTCTTTCAGACTTCTTCCTCTCTCGAGAGAGCTTCTTTTGCACAGACCTTGTGTCTACTTACTAGCTCCAGTTCTTTAGGAGATACATCATCATCTTATATTTCAGCAATGTACTATTGGATTTGTCGAGAAGAGACCATCTTTACAACATTAATGTCAAACCAAGTTTCAAAATCATAGGTGTATGTTGTGAAATTTAATATATCTTGGACAATTTTGAATCTTCTTCCAGGAGAAGCATTTAGAGATACTCTTCTATCTCTATCCAGACTTGGGTCTTCACCTTTTTTCGATCAAAGATCTCTTCAAGTTCCCAAGCACATAGCATTTCTAGCTTGTGGAGTGATCCAACCACTTTCCAGTACATATTCTTTAGTACACTGGTCCTCAGCTTGTGAAAACTATCGACATAGATTTCTTCTTTCCCATCTATGATTCTGAGAGGATTGTCCAGTACACAGGGCTGATAGTTTGGTTCTCCATTGTTCATCTTGTTAACCTTCTTGAAATTTTCTTTCAGTTGAGTTTCCAAGTCTTCAGTAGTCTGTTTAGTGGGCTGGTGTGGTTCACTAGCAGTTTTGAATTCTTCTCTAGCAGCTCTGAATGCTTCTGTTGCTTCATAAGTATACATTTCTGCAGGTGTATATGGCTTAAGAATTTCACCCCATTCATACTCAGAAATATATTTTTCTTTATCTGAACTTATACCAAGATCAGCATCATCATGTGCTCTCCAGTCACCATACTTCTCATAGAATTCTGCATACTTGTCAGTATAGTATTCCTGGATGTGTTCCATGGCTTTCTGAGGGATATTGTCATAACTTTCCATAAGCTTCACCATTCTTTCCAGCACAAAGAAGTCAACTCTGTACGTCACTACTTCTGATGTAATTTTGAGGCTGTGTCTGTCTATCGCTGTTGACTCTCTTACCATAGTGAAGTTCTTTTCGACATCCATGAGTCTAGCTCTATCTCTCCAAAGGATGTATTTGGTTGCATTCTCCTTAGAGTTATCTAGTTACAGTGAAACAGATGTGATGTCTCTTGCAGCAACTTCCTTTGCACATTCAAAGCTATTCATTTTTCTTTTGCCAATGGGCTTTGTCACATTCATCCTTATATGCTCCTTCTTCTTTGCTGCTGCAACTGTCTTACGTTTTATTGGAATTTCACGCCAGTCCTTTGCTCTTGTTTTTGTTCTTTTAGATTTAGTTGACTTAGTAGCTTCACCTGTAATAGTTTCTTCATTTGAGCCCTTGATAGTGTCTTCCAAGACAATATTTTCTTTGACAGCAACTTCCTCGACAGTAACTTCAGCATTCTTCACAACTTCTTTGTTGATAGCATTCTTTTCAGCATTAAAGCAGTCAACTGCAAACCTTAAAATACTTGCTTCCAAGGCTTCAAGAATGTCTTTCTCCCCTTCATCTTTAGCACCAACATCTTTCTTCTCAGTTTTGGGAGTTTCTTCTTTTGTTTCCTCCTGAGTTTGATTTCCAACAATCTCAGCAGTTGCACTACCACCATTTTTAGGTAGGCCAGATCCACCATTTCCATCCATCTCATCATCATCAAGGGTATCATCAAATGTGCAGCTTCCACCTCTTTCACTTCTTTTGGCATTAGATTCAGAAATCAATTTCTTTACTTGAGAGTTAAAGACTCTCATCTCTCTTTGCCAGTAGCTTGTGAATGTCTTTGACAGCCTTGATCTTATCCTTGTTTATTTTGGACTTGAGGATCTGGTTCAGTACTATCATGATTGAGTCAGTTTTCAGCTTTGACTCTTCATCTAAGGTCAGAAAGCCAATTCTATTTGCTCATGATATAGTGATCATCTGTAGCAGACACCATATGGATCATCAATTACTTCTGGAAGTTTTTCATCAACAAGTATCTTGATTTATGCTAACAGACTTCCATTAAAGTATGTAGAGTTGGCTTTCACTTTTGTTCCTAGGATATGTAGCACTCTTGCTTGCAAACTTAGCAGTAACTGCATGGTGATGAATATTGAGGTTCTTGATTGCAGATATACATCAATTGCCCATCTTTTCTCCAGGTTAATTATAACGACTTAGAATTTTTCGAAAATTATTAAATGCTTATTTAATTGTTAAATGTGCAAGTTATGTGAAATATATGGTGAGAATATTTTGATGAAGTCAAGTTATGTGTGAAAGCATGATTATGAGATCATGTGATGATTAGTATGTGTCGTACATGTTCATGGAATTTTATTTATATTTTTTAAAGCATTAAAAATATTTTTAAAGTGCATTTTTAATCTTTCGAAAATCATATAAAATCATTGGAGTTGTTTTAAATTATGAAATCTTTTGCAATATCATCGTTGGGATGTGATTTAGTCTTTAAAATTAGTTTCGATATTTAATTGTGAGTTTTGATATTTTAAAATGATTTAAAAAGCATTGTTTCTTTTAAAGAGCCTTTATTTTGAAAATTCGTATAAAATTCATTTTTGATCAAAATATTATTTTAAAAATATGGGGATGCTTCTAAATTCATGATCTTTATTTTAAATTTTTTTTAAAAAATATTTCTCCCCATTTCATTATTTTATTTCGATTTAAAAGTGGTTAAGCGATTAAATTTTCAAGAAATTAAACAGTAATTATAGAATGACATGTTTGCCCCTGTGTTTTACACACAAGAGGCGACAGCCTCTTCATTTCTTCCCCATTTTCATTTTCTCGACTGTCTCTCTTTTCTCTCCGTTCTCTCTCTAGTCGGTAATTCTCTCTCCCTTTTTCCGATCAATTTGTTGCTCGGTTTCGCCATTTAAAACCACATTTGTGCTCCTCTCCCAGTCTTCTACCTCTCTATGTAAATGCATGTCGATTTCCTGAAGATATTTCGAAAACCCATTTTGAATTTCTCTTTGTTTCGACTTGTTCAGAGTGATTCTTACTTTAAATTGATGCCCATGAAGTTTAGATACTGTTTTAGTACTCAAATCATGCTGGTATCGAGTTGAATGTTTCGTATGTATATATATGTGTGTTCCCGTATGTATATATTCGGTTTTTGGTGAAGAAGAATTCAAACCCACTTTATTTTGTCTCGATTTTTGCAGGATTACTTCGAATTTCACTTAGATATGATGCCCATGATCATTCGTATATGATTATATGTTTGTTTGTGTTGGTGTTGTGCTAAGTTAAGATTTTTCGAGTATATATATATATATATACCGTGTGTATATATTCGGATTTTGTAATAGTATGTGCTGAAATCTTGTAATTCTTGATGATTACTAGCATATAATTTGTTTAGAGGCGAAAGAATTCGTGTTGGAAAGAATTCGTATTGGAGGCTCAAATTTAGAGTACCACCGGAACTTTTGCCCGTCGGCTATGATTTTTGTAATGAGCCGGTGAATCGACGATGATGAACATGAGTCGAAAATTTGATTATTATTCACATATGAAGTTTTTTAAAAACTATAAAAAAAACTGCATAATTAGTTTTCGAAATTATTAACTCGAATTTATATGATTTTATGAGAATTATCCGGATTATCAAGAATTATGTGATATTAGTGATCCGTTAAATATTGTTTAGTGATTATTGATGATTTCGGATTTTCTGGTAAATAATATGATTATGATATTATGAATTCCATTGGAAGTGTAGGTGGATTTTAAATCCATCGTAGGTACCTGATTGTGAAGTGAAGTCGGATATTTTCCGACGGGATAGTCCATTTTACAAAGGAAACTCTGCCCGATTTTTGTTAGAATTGTAAGACGTAAAGTATATAGTTTAAAGTTATAAGTCAGTTACAAGTCAAGTTGGTATTATTTGTTAAGTGCTTAAGTGGCTACATGATTGCATGTTATATATGCTATGTGTTTAATTGATTATTTGATTACGAGTCAATCTGATAATGTAATGTCAGGTACGTATGTTATATGTTAAGTATCGATGCGTTATAAGAATCGCTTGGGTAGATTAGGATTAGATGATTTAGAAGTATAGTATTCTAAAGTAGTGATATGGTTTATGTAGATAAGAAGGACGTAGGACCTAGCGATAAAGGAAAGGCTAAGGTCGAGTACCAGTGACTGAGCTGTTAGCTGTTGCATTCTACCGGAGGCAAGTAACTCTGTCTTTCTTCTGAAAGTTTATATTATTGAAACTGTTGTATCTTGTTGATTCAAGCATGCCTATCTTAAAAAATGATGATCATACTTCTGTTATAAACTTACCTCTGTATATATCCAAAATCTTTATCGACAAACCCTGGTTTAACGCATGTAAACCCTAGACCAGCATAATTCTTTTTAATTGCTTCTTGACCATACTGTCACCCAGAGTTGAACAATACTAATTCTTTTTAATTGCTTCTTGACCATATATGTCCTACAATTTACTATAATCAAGTCATATTGACT
Source organism: Saposhnikovia divaricata (assembly GCA_036435485.1). Lineage (NCBI taxonomy): Eukaryota > Viridiplantae > Streptophyta > Magnoliopsida > Apiales > Apiaceae > Saposhnikovia > Saposhnikovia divaricata. The sequence goes on along the minus strand of CM071597.1, from coordinate 99,428,708 downwards.
GACCGATAAACCAGTATTCCACTTGACTTATGTCCGTGACCCGGATACCCTGTGTTGATTTCAAAATACTTATCAAATATCATGTTGCCCTAAACATTTCTTTATAAACTTGTTATCCTTTATCGATAACTTTTAAACCTTACAACTTGATCAAATGATTTTAAAACTAGACCTAATTGATATCTTTGACCTTTGACTTGGATTGTTTCCCTTATACTCTGATTGAAGCCCTGATTTCCACTTGAGTCGATATCTTCTTGATTCAGACTTGTACTCTCTTACATTGATGTTAGAAAATTTAGTCAAACCCTTTGGCTTTTATCATTGCGAATCAAAATGAGTTGTTTTCTTAAAATACTTTGAAGTTACTTAGAATGGGCTGATCTGTTATCAGAGAGTCGAAGGTACTTCGAAGTTAAGGTTTTTGAAAAGATTAAGTATTAAAATGTTTTATAAAGTTAAAAAGAATTTTGCAAAGCCTAATGTTTTAAAATAAGATTTTTATAAAAATGTTAGGAACTCCGTATAAATGGTTTCCACGAATTCCTGACGATTGGAGAAACGGGGCGAACGGGTAATGCTGGTTCCGTCGGTTTGAGTATGTATTAGTGTAGTTCTGGTCTGTCCAGTTTGACACCTATATAGGCCAATGTGTTGCCTCTTGGGAATCCAAGCTATCCTAATGAAAGGAAATGATGGCCAGAGGGACTTTGTGTTCGGTATGGGGACTTTATGGGCTGATCACCTATATTTTCTGTTATAAAATAAAAATCTTCCATCAGTTTTCTTAAAATGATGATTACATTTTATTTACTATGAAATGAAATTGGTTTACCGATTGAAATGTCAATTACTTTACACATTTTTGAAATATCTATTGTTATCCTGTTTATCAGATGATATCCTGTCTTTACTAAATGCCAGTGTTGGTTTTACCGCTTCCAGCATATTTATGTCATACCTTGAATTACTGTCATCTTCTACGATACCCTATTGTATTATATTCAGTTGAGATCTTTAGTTACTTGCTGAGCGTTGGCTCATTAATATTTTGTCTAACCTTTTTCACAATAATCTAAGAATCATGGTTCGTACAATCCAAACCGCAAGGAAACGCACCTACTGTAACACCCCCAGATCCGGGGTCCGGGATCGGGTCATTACGGTCTCATAACTTATACACAATACTTGACTTGAGTCCAAAATCGATAAGTAGCATGCTATGACCCCACAATATAATATCCACTCTCACATACACACACACAGTTATAGTCCCAGAGATGAAATTGAAATAAGTCTTACATAAAAGGGTTTACGAATAAAAGTTATTACAATCCCAAAAGGATAACATCATAAGTTTAAAAGTTTTGCCGTTGATTACATTAATTATACATATAGTTAAACAGGAAACAAAAGTTGTCTAACTATGCTACCTCAGCAATGGCGGCTAGCATCTCAGTGGGGAGTCCGGTGGGTCGGGTAACCCACTTGCGCCGAGTGCGCCTGACGCGAGCCATCTTTCCTAGCTGTTGTTGTGACATGATAAATAAGCAAGGGTGAGCAATAGCCCACCAATAATAACATAACAGGACAGTGATAGTATATAACAGTTCGAAGTATCATTGTTTTCCATATGCCATGCATTAACGAAGTTAGTGCCAGTATACTATAAAGGATGAAGTTACAAGGTAACTTAAAGTGTTTATTTTGTGGAAATATCTAGCAAGTCAAAATAAGCAAGATATCATTATTTATCATATTAAGAGGAACTTGCAAGGAAAATATTGCAGTTCCAGTTATTAACATTTTTCGAAGTTCTACAACCTGAAAGAAGTCTCTTCGATACGTGTTGCGGAAGACACCGTCAACCTGAAAACTGTATCTTCGATACGTGTTGCAGGGAATTCCCAATTTGGGAGATGAACCAATACTGGAGTTATCACGCGCCAGCTGTCCCACTCCCTAATGATCAGTCGGGGATGGTACAGCCCAATATAGTTTACTACCGGTAGAAGGAAGAATTGATGGCTCCACTCGTCAATGGCCTTTAATAGTAACTCCCTGGCCAATGATTAGGCCTTGTGATGGACCGCGCGACTCGGCCTCTTACACACGACTCCTAGTTCGAGTAAATCTACAGCATTGAAACGTATAGTTTATCCTCCCTTCCCCAAGTGAAATATTTGTTGACAAGACTCCATAAAGTAGTCGTATCTAGTTGGAAAGGAAAATTCACTAACATTTCCCAAGCTCTTGCTTGTTAATGGATATCAACTTGTTTCAATGATCTTACCCCTCGAATGATGAGAAGGTACACACAGACTTAACGAGTCCGTAGTAACCAAGTTGCGAGTGAAAAGGATAAACTATGACCGGGAAGTCAACAAGATAAAGAACCTTTCTCAAGTAAGGTTCCCTTATAATTTAAGAGATAGATTCGAGTGAAGAATGGAATATGGAGGACCTTTCTTAATATAATTTTAATCATATGACTCCGAAGAATTTTCAGAATGATCGAAGGTCGAAAATAATATTTGAAGAAAAATAAACAACCTTGAAGTTGTTTCCAAGTATTGAATAAATATTTATAGAATATTTATTGAGTCAGAAGTATTTAATGAATGAAAGAATATTTTTAATCAGAGTATTTCTCAAAATAATTCTTGAAGGAATATTAAGACAATATTTATTGAATAAATAATTACTTAAATGAATATTAAAATAATATTCATTTAATAAATAAGTTTGAAAGGACTGTTTGGAATAATATTCATTAAATAAATAAGACTTCAAATTAATATTCAAAAATAGTCTTCATATAATAATTAATAATTTAAATGAATATCCAAGTGATATTCATTTAATAAATTAAACCTTAAAGGAATATTCGAGAATAATATTCCCTTAATACATGATGTTCTTAAATGAATGTCCGAATGATATTTATTTAATAATCGAAGGTTTTATAGAAATATTTGAATTAATATTTGATAAATGGTTCGTCTTTGAATGAATATTGAAAAAAATAATTATTCATTGAATAGATAACGTTCAAATAAATATTTGAAGTAATGATCGTTAATTAAATAATCTCGGACGAATATTCAAATAATATTCGTCAACCAAATAATGAAAATTATTTACTTAAATATTTCCCTCGAAAATAATTACGATATATCAAGAAGTACGGACTCCCGGTCTATATTCAATAAATAGGATTCATATGCCCTTCTCTAAGGGTCTTAACGACATCCGGCTTATAATCGATATATTATCTATTTACTTCTAAGCCAAAGAACAATCAGGGAACAAGTATATCAATATGACTTGAAAGTAGGCATGCATGCTATGGCATATGTATAACAGAAAGCCAATATATTCACAACAACAGCCTAAAAAGGGAAAGTTGAAACTTGCCTGGTTATTGAGCACGGGTAGGGGTAGTGGTAGGGTATCCCGGGTCAGCTCGGCGATCTATAAATAGTCAAGAGATTCGAGGTTAATTGCTGAACACTTTTAAAAAGGTTAAGTATTAACTTAAGTCGAAACATGTTTTCGAATTATCTCGTGATACCCCTTTTTAGTGTAACTCTTTTTGTTACCGATATGATTCGTCATTTGTTCGTTATTAAGACATGTCATCGTACTCACACTTGGTGTATACTTAAGTAGTATAAGTTCTAAATTCGATCGATTACGAACCAAGATTATATCTCGAGTTTTATCGCTCGTTTTCTAAGTTATAATCAAAGTTATACTTTTAAGGGGTTCGTTCGCGTTTAACCTAGATTCGAACATTTTTATAAAATCGAAAAATGATCCGATTCACATGATGTTTTCTCTCACACCTTCCTTTTTACCTCTAGTATTTAATTACAGATATTCGCCACTGACTTACATATTTTGCGAGGGTTCAATTTTAGTTATGAATTCTCGTTTACGGTTTCGAACTACTTTTAGTAAACCGGCCGTAACTCCTAAACCGTAAGTCCGTTTCACACGTTCTTTATATCAAAACGAATCTTGGAACATTATATATCCTATCATGGCAGATTACAAAGCTAGGCAGTGAGTTACATCTACTGTCCAAATCGTTTTTCTTAAGGTTAACGAAATTTCGGCATTACGACGGCTATAAATCGAATATCTACCAATTTCAAATCTTCCCATAAACATGGTATCCATTCCAAACAACATATACATGATTTATACACACGAACTGAGGCCAAGCAATGCCTTTCCATTCATCTAACTATATTTAACATTTATCCAAGATCCATACATAATCATGCTTATAATCATGCTTTAAACTTAACATAATCATAACTAACTTATATAACTCAAGAACATTCATAAAAACTCAAAGTGGATATATGGTTTCAAGGACTTTATACCTTATTGAGAGTGTTTACTAGCCTCACTAAGCTTTGTATGATCCTTAGGAGTGATTAATCTTGCTAAATCAACCATGAAAAACAAGAAAATTCAAGGTTAGTCATAAGAAACACTATTCACCCTCACCTTTCTTGATTTTTTTGAAAATGGTAAAAGAAGAGATTGAAGCTACAATTTCTAGGGTATTACTTTTATGAAATATAGGACTTACCATAAAAGTTTCAAGATCAAACGAGGAGTGGAAGATGGATTTTGGATTTGGAATTTCCAAAGAGGCCGAATGGTTCTTCAAGAGAGTGTTGGTGTTTTTGCTTTGTTGTTTTGATCAATAATGCATAAAGTGGAGTCTTGAACAATATCTCATCTTATTTTCCACTTTATTAAAGTGATGATGCAAGCAATGATGTGTTTTGTGAGGACAAGTGTCAAAGATTGGATGGTTTAAGGCTTAACCAAGTGATTTGTTTCCTAAGTGCAAGTTGCATTCTAATTGATCTAGTTCCTTGCTAGTTACTAGATATTTATCATTTGCACATGCATGTATCTTGCTTTCTCTGCTTGATTCTGTGTCGGGTTATTGCTCGTTTCGATTGATCGTTCGTAGGAATATTTCACGGATTTCTAATTAGGGTTTACCGGGAATCCTCTTAATATTAATACTATCATTCTCCATCTTTCTTTCTATCTTTCCAGTTTATATTACTTAAATCCATTCATTAATTCCTTAAGTCTGTCAGTGTCCAGGGAACTCTCGGAGAAAATAAAAGTGCGGTTTTTCAGAATCCGACAGCTTTTACATACACTTATTTTCCCCTGGATCACTAATACGAACTCGGAAATGCGTTCCGGATACTTCTATATAGTGTCGTCTCATATTATTCTCACTTCCACCAAAAATACTATTCATTCTTTATTCTTTACTTATTCTCTTAGGGTTGTACAATTGTCCGTATTCGCTTTCGATCGTTCCTTAACCTTTTTACGAAACCACTGGATTAATCGTTATCGATCTGGATGACATGAGAATATTCTCCTGCTTGGAATTGTCATACCTTATTCCCCTATGAGATAGATTATTCTTACCTAAGTTGTCAATCATTAGCATTCTTCAAGACATAGAAATAATAAAGTCGAATTCCATTCTTTCTTTCAAAATATCAACTATTACATTGTAGTCGTAACCACTATTCATTCTTACATCATTAAATAAATAAAAGTTTTAATTCTACCCAAAATCTGGGTTCTTACAGTCTCCCCTCCTTAAAAGGATTCCGTCCCGGAATCAGTTTGAAAACAAGTGGGGGTACTTCTCTTGCATTGTGCTTTCAAGCACCCAGGTTGATTCTTCTACATTGTGGTTCTGCCACAAAACTCTGACTAGCTGAATGACCTTGTTCCAGAGCACTTGTTCTTTCCGGTCTATGATTTCCATAGGTTGCTCTACATAGGTCAAGTCTGGTTGCATGTCCACTTGCTCATACTCTACAATATGCTTGGTATCCGGATTATACTTCCTCAGCATCGAAACATGGAACACATTGTGCACCTGCTGTAGATTCGGGGACAATGCTAGCTCATAAGCTAGTTCCCCAATCCGTCTCAAGATCTCAAATGGTCCAATGTATCTGGGACTCAGCTTTCCTTTCTTTCCAAATCTCATTAAACCTTTCCAAGGTGACACTTTCAAGAACACTGGGTCTCCTACTTCGTATTCTTTGCCTTTCCGAGCTAAGTCGGCATATTTCTTTTGTCGATCCTGGGCTGCTACCAACCGTCCTCTGATTAGATCTACTGCATCTTTAGTTCGTTGGACCACTTCGGGCCCGAGCATCTTTCGCTCTCCGACTTCATCCCAATACAAGGGAGATCGATATTTCCTTCCATAAAGGGCCTCATAAGGTGGCATTCCTATACTTGAATGGAAACTGTTATTGTAGGAAAACTCGATCAATGGCAAGTGATTATCCCAATTTCCTTTGAAGTCTATCGCGCAGACTCTCAACATATCCTCTAGCGTTTGGATGGTCCTTTCACTTTGCCCATCTGTCTGGGGGTGGTAGGCTGTGCTCATGTTCAGCCGAGTTCCTACACATTCCTGAAAGCTTCTCCAAAACCTGGAGTTAAATCTAGGGTCTTGATCAGATACTATTGCGACTCGGACTCCATGTCGCGCCACTATCTCTTTTAAGTAGATATCCACCAGTCTGTCGACCGTGTACCTTTCATTGATCGGGAGAAAGTGAGCTGACTTCGTCAGTCGATCTACAATTACCCATATGGCGTCATGATTAGCCTTGGTCCTTGGTAAACCTACTACGAAATCCATGGCTATGTGTTCCCATTTCCATTCTGGAATCTCTAAGGGGTGTAGAAGTCCGCTGGGCTTCTGGTGCTCTACTTTCACTCGTTGGCAGGTCAAGCATCTGCTTACCCACTCTGCTACGTCCTTTTTCATATTGGGCCACCAGTAATACTCCTTCAAATCCCTATACATTTTGGTGCTACCGGGGTGCACCGAGTATCTTGAGTTGTGTGCCTCGTTTAAAATCTCATCCTTGAGTTCCTGAACGTTTGGGATCCATATCCTATACGTGTACCTCATGATCCCTTCCTTGTCTCTTTCACACTTAATTTCTTCTCCGGTCATTATCTCTTCTATGGAGTTCTCTTCTTCCTCCATCATTCGTTCTTGGCACCGTCTAATCTTTTCTAACAATGGAGGTTGGATTCTAATTTCCATCAACTTTTCTTGGCCCTCTCCAGGTAACTTAACCTCAATTTCCAACTTCTCAAAGTCTTTCACTAACTCCTCCTCTGAAGTTATCATCTTGAGCTTCTCTTTCCTACTAAGGGCATCAGCCACCACATTGGCTTTGCCCGGGTGATAACGAATTTCACAGTCGTAATCCTTGATTAACTCTAACCATCTCCTCTGGCGCATGTTAAGCTCTTTCTGAGTGAAAATGTACTTGAGGCTCTTATGGTCAGTGTAAATCTCGCACTTTTCCCCATACAAGTAGTGTCTCCAAATCATTAAAGCGAAGACTATGGCTGCTAGTTCTAGATCATGCGTGGGATATCTAACCTCATAATCCTTCAATTGCCTAGACGCATACGCTATTACCTTGCCTTGCTGCATAAGCACGCATCCCAATCCTTTATGCGAAGCATCACTGTAAATCACGAAATCTCCTTTTCCATCAGGTAATGCCGGTACTGGGGCTGTCACCAACCTCTTCTTTAACTCTTGGAAACTCTTCTCGCATTTTTCAGTCCATTCAAATTTCTCGGTTTTACAGGTAAGTCGAGTTAATGGAGCTGCGATTTTTGCAAAGTCTTGAACAAATCTCCTGTAATATCCGGCCAGTCCGATGAAACTCCTCACCTCGGTTGGAGTAGTTGGCCGTTCCCAGTTTGAAACTGCTTCTATCTTGGAGGGGTCAACCAACACTCCTTCTCTATTGATCACGTGCCCTAAGAATTGTACTTCATTTTTCCAAAACTCACACTTGGAGAACTTGGCATATTATTGCTCCTTCCTGAGTATTTCTAAGGTTATCCTTAAATGTTCAGTGTGTTCTGCCTCTGTCTTTGAGTAGATGAGAATATCATCAATGAAGACTATCACGAATTTGTCCAAATATTCCTTGAACACTCTATTCATTAGGTCCATGAAGGCTGCTGGGGCGTTGGTCAATCCAAATGACATTACCAAGAACTCATAATGTCCATATCTGGTATGGAATACAGTCTTCGGGACATCCTCCGGTTTGATCTTCAGTTGGTGATATCCCGTTCTCAGGTCAATCTTAGAGAATTATTCAGCGCCTCTTAGCTGGTCAAACAAATCGTCTATCCTGGGCAATGGATACTTATTCTTTATGGTTAGCTTGTTCAACTCTCGGTAGTCGATGCATAACCTCATACTCCCATCCTTTTTCTTAACAAACAACACTGGTGCGCCCCAAGGCGACACACTGGGCCTTATCATGCCCTTATCCAACAATTCATGTAACTGTTTAGCTAGCTCCTTCATTTCTACCAGGGTTAATCGGTACGGGGCCTTCGAAACCGGCACCGTCCCCGGGGCTAACTCGATGGCAAACTCAATTACCCTATCAGGTGCTAGTCCGGGAAGATCTTGTGGGAACACGTCCTCGAACTCATTAACTACCGGAATGTCTTGCAATCTTGGCGCTTCCTTCTGAGTGTCTATAACGTAAGCTAAATAAGCCTCGTTCCCTTTTCATAACAATCTCTTGGTATGCGCCATGGTCAGAATTTTCTGGGTCTATCGCATCCCCTTAAACACTATTTCTTTCTTCCCTGGGGTTTTCAACTTAACCTTTTTCCCTTTACAATCTATCTGCGCATTATTGCGAGATAACCAATCCATACCCAAAATGACATCGAATTCCCCTAGCTTAAAAGGAATTAAATTGACATAGAAGGATTGTCCTCCTATTTCTAGTTTACAATCGGGGTGAATTTGATTAACCGGTACGATTTCCTGATTAGCTATTTCTACTTGTAAGGAATCTCTTAGTTGCTGGGTTTTAAGTTTCAATTTATGCGCAAAATCTCTAGATGTAAAAGACTTAGTTGCTCCTTAATCAAATAAGACATTTGCACTGACTGAATTGAGAGAAAATGTACCTGCTATCACATCCGTGTCCCTCACGGCATCTTGTACTGACATATTAAAAGTCCTAGCAGTTGGTGGCCTATTTGAGGCAGCCCTGCTTGCCCCTAATGCTGCAGGTTTGTTCCTTGGGCAGTCCTTCCTCATGTGCCCTAGCTGTCCGCACTGGAAACAAGTGGTGCTTTTTTTAGTACTAGGGACAACCGCAGTGCAGGTGTTAGAGTAGTGGCCCACTCGTCCTCACTTATAACAGGTTGGCTGCTTCTGGTTGCACACTCTGGAATGTCTTTTTCCACACGTTGCACATGCCGGTAAGGGAGGTCTAGACTGATGGGAACATGACATTCCTTTATGCTCGCCGCCCTGGCTCACACTCATGCTCACAGGTGGTTTGAATCCCATACCCCTGCTAGGTAGAGAGACTGCTCCTCGGTTAAACTTGTTCGGGGGCTTTCCTCCTGCGGACCCTCCGCCCATACTGACATGTTTTCTCTTTAATCCCCCCTTCTCTTTCTCTCTCTGCATCTGATCGCTTCCAGATTCCACAATGGTGGCCTTTTGCACCAAGGTGGCATAATCCGTAATCTCTAAAACCTCCACCCTATTCTGGATCCACTGCTTCAGCCCTTGTTGAAACCTGTTAGATTTCTTTTCTTCGGTATCCACAAATTCTGGCACAAATCTCGACAGCTCAGTAAATTTGGCCTCATAGTCAGCCACTGACATATTGTTCTGTTTTAGTTCCAAAAACTTAAGTTCCATCTGAGTTTTCATGAACTTCCGGAAGTACTTCTCCAGGAATAATTGTTTGAACCTTTCCCAAGCTACGACAGCATCAGTCTCCATGTTCTTTTTAGTTTCCCACCAATAATTGGCCTCTCCCTTTAGTAGGTAAGTAGCGAAAACAGTCGTCTGAGCTTCATTGATACTCAGAATCTCGAAAGATTTTTCCATTTCCTTGATCCAGGCCCTCGCCTCAACGGGATCAGCCGATCCGTGGAACTCTGGGGGCTTAAGGGACTTAAAGGCCCTAAAGGAATTTGCCACTGAAGTGTTGTTTCCTGATGGTGGTTGAGGGTATTGGTTCAAATTCTGCCTAAGTAACTCCATAAACTGGCCCATGGGGTCTCCGCCCTGGTTCTCCCCTTCCTGCTCTACTTCAGTTTCTCCACCCTCTATTTCCCCCTCAAAGTCTTCAGAGTACATGGGTTAATCCTCTACTCCATACTGGGAATCTTCTTGCTCATTATAGTCCTGATCTTGTTCTTCACTACTTTCATGGTTTTCCTCGTGTTGGTTGTGACTCTCTTGGTCAGTAGATTCACGGGGGTTAGCCCTAGTGCCCATTCATCTTGGAGGCATCTTACTGAAAATTTGGAAAATTTTACATTAGGTTCACTTACATGTTTTAAAGGATTTTTCCTTGCATTATTCTTTACATGATTGGATTTAAGATCCCACAGTTTTATATCTCATGGCAACTTAATCGAAAAATAGTACATATGCTAATAAACTCGTGATCACATCTCAACAAAATTGAAATAACTGAAAGGGAAACAAATATATACCAGGTACCGAAAAGGTACAACATCCGAGTTACAACGATAGTTTAAAGTACAGCCATCCTAACAATAACAACAAGTCAAAAGTGAAATACGCTGTCTATCTGTCTAGTCTGCAAAAAGGGAAAAATAAGTACAAGAAAACCATCCCTACAAAAGCCGGCACTACTACGTCCGTACATGACTAGACAACTAGACTACTGCATCACTACAACTGAAATCAGCTGCCACGATGAAACATCATCCGAACCCTCCCCATGGCGATGCGGAAAATCTCCTCGGCATCTGCTCTGTCTACCATACCATGCCCATCAGTAGGCAACTGTCGCACCCTCATCCGAGCCCTCAGCTCGATGCGGGTCACAGCCCTATACCCAACCCTGTCACTGATAGTCCTCCGGCCCTGCAACCTCATCCGGGCGGCTGTCTCTGCTGCTAGCTCCCTCTTAGACTCTGCCAACCTGGCATCCGCCATTGACAACTCTCTATAAAGCCCATTCACAATCAAGTTATGAACACATACAGGGACTCCTCCTATCAAGACATGAGGTGGGGTGGATGGCTCAGCTGGAGCTGCAGTCTCTGTCTGCTGGGGCTCTGGGGTAAGCTCCTCAAACTCATCGGGGAATGGGCTCACAGGTAGTGGTGGTGTGGTAGGGGCTCTCTCCACAGGGAGGGGTGGCACTCGTAGTCCGGAACTCCCTACTGCATCAGCCACTGGCTCATCCTCATCTACAGCCTGTCCAACAACAGCGGCCATGACCTGCTCAGTGGTCATATCAGTATCCTCCTCCATGGTCCTAATCTCAGATACAACCCAATAATCCTCATCCTCAGCAACTAACTCAGCATCCTGTCCTGTCTAGATCCCCTCCAGGTCCTCCTCCCCCTTAGTCTCAACAACATCTGTGTCAGCATCAACCTGGACCTCCTCAGGGTCCTCCTCCTCAGACTCAATCACATCAGTATCAACATCAACCTGGACCTCCTCAGGGTCCCCCTCCTCAGGCTCAGTATCCTCCTCAGGCAAGTGCTCATAGTACGAGTCCCTAGTCCGGAACATGTCCTCATCATGCTATCTCGCAGCTGCCTCCTGGGCCGACATGTCGCTCGCCTACACATGACGAACTATGTTACTATCATGATACTTAAAAAGTTCCCGTAAGGGTTTTAGTTGAACCTGGCAAGGGTTCTTATTATATTATAGAATTTATTATTATATAACGTCGTATCATCTCTTGGGACATATAACTCCCGCTCTTATACCATCTCTGTAACACCCCCAGATCCGGGGTCCGGGATCGGGTCGTTACGGTCTCATAACTTATACACAATACTTGAATTGAGTCCAAAATCGATAAGTAGCATGCTATGACCCCACAATAATATCCACTCACACACACACAGTTATAGTCCCAGAGATGAAATTGAAATAAGTCTTACATAAAAGGGTTTACGAATAAAAGTTATTACAATCCCAAAAGGATAACATCATAAGTTTAAAAGTTTTGCCGTTGATTACATTAATTATACATATAGTTAAACAGGAAACAAAAGCTGTCTAACTATGCTACCTCAGCAATGGCGGCTAGCATCTCAGCGGGGAGTCTGGTGGGTCGGGTAACCCGCTTGCGCCGAGTGCGCCTGACGCGAGCCATCTGTCCTAGCTGTTGTTGTGACATGATAAATAAGCAAGGGTGAGCAATAGCCCACCAATAATAATATAACAGGACAGTGATAGTATATAACAGTTCAAAGTATCATTATTTTCCATATGCCATGCATTAACGAAGTTAGTGCCAGTATACTATAAAGGATGAAGTTACAAGGTAACTTAAAGTGTTTATTTTGTGGAAATATCTGCCAAGTCAAAATAAGCAAGATATCATTATTTATCATATTAAGAGGAACTTGCAAGGAAAATATTGCAGTTCCAGTTATTAATATTTTTCGAAGTTCTACAACCTGAAAGAAGTCTCTTCGATACGTGTTGCGGAAGACACTGTCAACCTGAAAGAAGTATCTTCGATACGTGTTGCAGGGAATTCCCAATTTGGGAGATGAACCAATACTGGAGTTATCACGCGCCAGCTGTCCCACTCCCTGATGATCAGTCGGGGATGGTACATCCCAATATAGTTTACTACCGGTAGAAGGAAGAACTGACGGCTCCACTTGTCAATGGCCTTTAATAGTAACTCCCTGGCCAATGATTAGGCCTTGTGATGGACCGCGCGACTCGGCCTCTTACACACGACTCCTAGTTCGAGTAAATCCACAGCATTCAAACGTATAGTTTATCCTCCTTTCCCCAAATAAAATACTTGTTGACAAGACTCCACAAAGTAGTCGTATCTAGTTGGAAAGGAAAATTCACTAACATTTCCCAAGCTCTTGCTTGTTAATGGATATCAACTTGTTCCAACGATCTTACCCCTCGAATGATGAGAAGGTACACACAGACTTAACGAGTCCGTAGCAACCAAGTTGCGAGTGAAAAGGATAAACTATGACCGGGAAGTCAACAAGATAAAGAACCTTTCTCAAGTAAGGTTCCCTTATAATTTAAGAGATAGATTCGAGTGAAGAATGGAATCTAGAGGACCTTTCTTAATATAATTTTAATCATATGACTCCGAAGAATTTTCAGAATGATCGAAGGTCGAAAATAATATTTGAAGAAAAATAAACAACCTTGAAGTTGTTTCCAAGTATTGAATAAATATTTATAGAATATTTTTTGAGTCGGAAGTATTTAATGAATGAAAGAATATTTTTAATTAGAGTATTTCTCAAAATAATCTTTGAAGGAATATTAAGACAATATTTATTGAATAAATAATTACTTAAATGAATATTAAAATAATTTTCATTTAATAAATAAGTTTGAAAGGACTGTTTGGAATAATATTCGTTAAATAAATAAGACTTCAAATTAATATTCAAAAATAGTCTTCATATAATAATTAATAATTTAAATGAATATCCAAGTGATATTCATTTAATAAATTAAACCTTAAAGGAATATTCGAGAATAATATTCCCTTAATACATGATGTTCTTAAATGAATGTCCGAATGATATTTATTTAATAATCGAAGGTTTTATAGAAATATTTGAAATAATATTTGATAAATGGTTCGTCTTTGAATGAATATTGAAAAAAAATAATATTCATTGAATAGATAACGTTCAAATAAATATTTGAAGTAATGATCGTTAATTAAATAATCTCGGACGAATATTCAAATAATATTCGTCAACCAAATAATGGAAATTATTTACTTAAATACTTCCCTCGAAAATAATTACGATATCAAGAAGTACAGACTCCCGGTCTATATTCAATAAATAGGATTCATATGCCCTTCTCTAAGGGTCTTAACGACATCCGGCTTATAATCGATATATTATCTATCTACTTATAAGCCAAAGAACAATTAAGGAACAAGTATATCAATATGACTTGAAAGTAGGCATGCATGCTATGGCATATATATAACAGAAAGCAAATATATTCACAACAACAGCCTAAAAAGGGAAAGTTGAAACTTGCCTGGTAATTGAGCACGGGTAGGGGTAGTGGTAAGGTATCCCGGGTCAGCTCGGAGATCTATAAATAGTCAAGAGATTCGAGGTTAATTGCTTAACACTTTTAAAAAGGTTAAGTATTAACTTAAGTCGAAACATGTTTTCGAATTATCTCGTGATACCCCTTTTTAGTGTAACTCTTTTTATTACTGATACGATTCGTCATTTGTTCGTTATTAAGACATGTCATCATACTCACACTTGGTGTATACTTAAGTCGTATAAGTTCTAAATTCGATCGATTACAAACCAAGATTATATCTCGAGTTTTATCGCTCGTTTTCTAAGTTATAACCAAAGTTATACTTTTAAGGGGTTCGTTCGCGTTTAACCTAGATTCGAACATTTTTATAAAATCGAAAAATGATCCGATTTACATGAGGTTTTCTCTCACACCTTCCTTTTTACCTCTAGTATTTAATTACCAAGATTCGCCACTGACTTACATATTTTAAGAGGGTTCAATTTTAGTTACGAATTCTCGTTTACGGTTTCGAACTACTTTTAGTAAACCGGCCGTAACTCCTAAACCGTAAGTCCGTTTCATACGTTCTTTATATCAAAATGAAGCTTGGAACATTATCTATCGTATCATGGCAGATTACAAAGCTAGGCAGTGAGTTACATCTACTGTCCAAATCGTTTTTCTTAAGGTTAACGAAATTTCGGCATTACGACGGCTATAAATTGAATATCTACCAATTTCAAATCTTCCCATAAACATGGTATCCATTCCAAACAACATATACATGATTTATACACATGAACTGAGGCCAAGCAATGCCTTTCCGTTCATCTAACTGTTTTTAACATTTATCCAAGATCCATACATAATCATGCTTATAATCATGCTTTAAACTTAACATAATCATAACTAACTTATATAACTCAAGAACAGTCATAAAAACTCAAAGTGAATCTAGGGTTTCAAGGACTTTATACCTTCTTGAGAGTGTTTACTAGCCTCACTAAGCTTTGTATGATCCTTAGGAGTGATTAATCTTGCTAAATCAACCATGAAAAACAAGAAAATTCAAGGTTAGTCAAAAGAAACACTATTCACCCTCACCTTTCTTGATTTTTTTGAAAATGGCAAAAGAGGAGATTGAAGCTACAATTTCTAGGGTATTACTTTTATGAAATATAGGACTTACCCTAAAAGTTTCAAGATCAAACAAGGAGTGGAAGATGGATTTTGGATTTTGAATTTCCAAAGAGGCCGAATGGTTCTTCAAGAGAGTGTTGGTGTTTTTGCTTTGTTGTTTTGATCAATAATGCATAAAGTGGAGTCTTGAACAATATCTCATCTTATGTTCCACTTTATTAAAGTGGTGATGCAAGCAATGATGTGTTTTGTGAGGACTAGTGTCAAAGATTGGATGGTTTAAGGCTTAACCAAGTGATTTGTTTCCTAAGTGCTAGTTGCATTCTAATTGATCTAGTTCCTTGCTAGTTACTAGATATTTATCATTTGCACATGCATGTGTCTTGCTTTCTCTGCTTGATTCTGTGTCCGGTTATTGCTCGTTTCGATTGATCGTTCGTAGGAATATTCCACGGATTTCTAATTAGGGTTTACCAGGAATCCTCTTAATATTAATACTATCATTCTCCATCTTTCTTTCTATCTTTCCAATTTATATTCCTTAAATCCATTCGTTAATTCCTTAAGTCTGTCAGTGTCCAGGGAACTCTCGGAGAAAATAAAAGTGCGGTTTTTCAGAATCCGACAGCTTTTACATACATTTGTTTTCCCCCTGGATCACTAATACGAACTCGGAAATCCGTTCCGGATACTTCTATATAGTGTCGTCTCATATTATTCTCACTTCCACCAAAAATACTATTCATTCTTTATTCTTTACTTATTCTCTTAGGGTTGTACAATTGTCCGTATTCGCTTTCGATCGTTCCTTAACCTTTTTACGAAACCACTGGATTAATCGTTATCAATCTGGATGACATGAGAATATTCTCCTTCTTAGAATTGTCATACCTTATTCCCATAGGAGATAGATTATTCTTACCTAAGTTGTCAATCATTAGCATTCTTCAAAACATAGAAATAATAAAGTCGAATTCCATTCGTTCTTTCAAAATATCAACTATTACATTGTAGTCGTAACCACTATTCATTCTTACATAATTAAATAAATAAAAGTTTTAATTCTACCCAAAATCTGGGTTCTTACACCTACCGTGGCCCTGAGTTGGTCCGTTTTGAGATAGCTTCCGAGGTAGATGCAATAACAGCTCAGTGAGGAGATCTTTAGATAGTTGTGAGAACTAGCAGTAGAACTTTTGTGAACTTTGGTTTGTAATAATAATACATTTTAAATTCAGGTTTGTAATAATAATTAGTTAGACGATGGCTTGCTTTTTTCATACCATTACCTATGAAAGATCTTGGATAGTAGTGTTGGGGCCAGTCAACATGTTATGATTATATTATTATATTATATTTTAGGTTGTTTGTATCTAGATGTGTGTTAGTGACTCTCCGATCTAGGCTCCTGATCAGGAGGGCGTCACAGGTTGGTATCAGAGCTACGGGTTTTGGTCACTGAAGCAAGCCAGGAATTTAGGATCATTAATAAAAGAAGTAGATACAATTAGGATTTGAGAGTGATAGATGTAGGGAGTGATTATAGGTTTAGATTTTCCCTTCGCGATAGATTTTTAGGACTAACATAACATAACTCGTTTATATTCTGTGTGTATATATATATTATTACTACAGGACATGGATCTCACCGATGATGCACCACCCCTACCTTCCGATTCTAGTAGTTAATCCGAGAAGTTCGATCCTTCAAAGGCGATGTCTGATGCTGATGCTGAGGTTGAGTCTGATGTGCCAGTATCCGAGTCTGAGGTTGAGTGTCCCACGGCCCGTGTCGACCGCCCCGTCATTACTGCGGAGCCTGTGCCTAAGTCTGCACCAGTGTCTGAGCCTATTACTGATACCGTGTCTATTCCTATCCCAGTACCAGTCGTGACCCCTTTTGTCATCGAGCACGGCGAGTCATCTATCGGACCCTACTCACTTCCCGAGGTTGCACCTTTGCATACCTACGCCGAGATAGTCCGCACTTGTGAGAATCTGACGAGCAGGAATGATGAGCTTTTAGCATTGATTAAATAGATGAAGGACGAGGCGCAACGTCAAGTTGACTTATCTACGATCGATTGGGATAGTCGTATTGAGTTAGCAAAGAGGGTTACCCAGCAGCATTTTCTTGAGGTTCCCCAGTCTAGGCCTGCTTTTGATGAGCTTTGTCGACTTTCGGGTTTGATTTTTTGGATGATATGTGAGCATGGTGGGACCAGAGGTTCCCGTGATTAGACTGTTGCTATGGAGATGGTTGTGAGTGGGACATTCGGTAGAACCCACTAGTGTTAGTTGTGATTACTGCTAGTCTAGGATGTTTTCCAGTTTTCCTAGTGCTAGTAGACGGATTGTTGTTGTTTTATTTTGTTTATTTCAGTTTGGATGTAAAAGGGCTGAATGCCCTTAACTTTTATGATGTTGGATCATTTTCGTCTTAGTAATGTGTGCATATTTCGTATATCCCTGTGTTCACTGCTTTATTTATTGCCTTTCACATACTATCTTTACATACCGTATTTCCATAACTTATTAACCTATTCGTATAAACCCTGTTGCATAATTTACGACTATACCCATATCATATTGTTTTATCGGAACTGATCGTCTATTGGTACCAGACGGAGGAACCTTATTTCTTTTTAATATATACCTACTTGTTATTTACCAACTGTTAACCTTCTTATCAGAAAGATGCCTCCCAGAAGAACCCGTCAAGCTACCAACAATGAAAACCAAGACCAACAAAATCAAGATAACCCTACTATGGCCCAGATGTTCCAATTACTTAGAAAACAAACTGCTGCATTTGTTCAACACCACAAACACCAAGCTGCCCAACCTGCTACAACTTTTAAATATTTCCAAGCCGTTCACCCACTTGAGTTTAAAGGTACCTTGAACCCTGTTGAAGCTAAATCTTGGTTGATGGATATCGAGAAGTCTTTCACGTTAGTTAGGGTTGATGAGGTTCAGAAGGTGGAGTTTGCCAGTTTTTATTTGAGGGCGGAAGTGAATTTTTGGTGGGAATTTGTTAAGGCTGCAAAAGGAAATGCGATTACGTGGCCAAGATTCATAGAATTGTTTAATGAAAAATATCTGCCAGGTTATTTACAAGACCAGTTGGAGATCAAATTTATGGAGTTGAAATAAGAAGGAATGACTGTTGCGGAGTATGAGGCCAAGTTTACTGAGTTATCTAGGTTTGCACCCCAGTATGTAGGAAATGAAGTTAGTAAGGCTATGAAATTTCAACATGGATTAAAGCCCTGGTTAAGAAGTAGAGTTGCTGCATTCGAGTTGAGAACCTATTCTGCTATTGTGCAGAAGGCAATGATTATAGAAGGGGAAAGTGAATTGAACCAGAAGGAAAAAGCTGGTAAGAAGAGGAAATTTGATAAAGTAGCGAAGAGCCAAGAGACAGAAGGCCAGAAAAGTTTTCAGAACAGAGGAAGGTTTGGAAATCGACCAGGAGGACAGAGAAATTTTCAGAAGTTTGGAGGTGGTAACGGAGGACAAAACCGTAGACCCCAAGGAGTAAACCCTCAGGCTATAACAAGACCCGTACTACCAGACTGCAAAATTTGTGGAAGAAAGAACCCGTGTATTTGTAATAAGCCTAATATAGTTTGCTACAAGTGTGGGAAGAAAGGACACTATGCTCAAGAATGTCCGGAAGTGAAACCAGTAGGATTGACTTGTTATAATTGTGGCAAGATTGGCCATATTGCTAAGAACTGTAAGGAGCCTGTCCAGACTGCTAATGTTTTGAGGATCACCGCAACACCAACACCGCGACAAATGCCGTATCAAACACCTCAGCCTAGAGCCCGTACTTTCAACGTGTCTGTCAAAGAAGCTGTTAATGATGCCGACGTGGTCGCAGGTACGCTTCTTGTCAACTCTTTTGAAGCTAAAGTTTTAATTGATTCTGGAGCAACTAGATCCTTTATATCTGAAAGATTTCTTGATAAATTGCACTGTGAGATTCGTCCATTAGAAAAGGCATTAGTAGTAGAAGTTGCTAATCAGGACAAGATTTCCATAGACCGGGAGTGTCCTAACTGTAATATTGAGATTAGAGGATTTCTTTTCTACGTGGATTTATTACCATTTAAGTTGGAAGAGTTTGATGTTATTTTAGGAATGGATTGGTTGTCCGCGAGTGATGCGCAGATTGAGTGTAAGAGGAAGCTAGTTAAGTTACATACTGAAGATGGTAGTGAAGTAGTATTTCAAGGACAGAAGCAAGATAAGAAATTTCTAACGTTTATGCAAGCGAAGAGATTATTGAATCAAGGATGTGAAGCTTATTTAGCACATGTAGTTGATACAGAGAAACAAGTCCCTAGGATGGAAGATATTCCAGTTGTAAATGAGTTTCCTGATGTATTTCCCGATGAATTGCCCGGATTACCTCCAGATAGAGAGATTGAATTCCCGATTGAATTGGCACCAGGAACTGAACCTCTATCTAAAGCACCGTATCGAATGGTACCTGCTGAGATGAAGGAGTTAGCTATTCAATTGCAAGATTTATTAGATAAAGGAGTTATAAGACCGAGTGTGTCCCCATGGGGAGCGCCAGTGTTGTTTGTTAAGAAGAAGGACTGAAGCATGAGGTTGTGTATTGATTATAGAGAAATCAATAAATTGACTATCAAGAATAAGTATCCATTGCCAAGGATTGATGATTTGTTTGACCAACTGAAGGATGTTGCCTACTTTTTTAAGATCAATTTGAGATCAGGTTATCACCAATTGAAGATCAAGCCAGAAGATATTCAGAAGACTGCATTTCGCACGAGATATGGACATTATGAGTTTTTAGTGATCGCTTTCGGATTGACGAATGCGCCAGCTGTGTTTATGGATTTAATGAATAGAGTGTTCAAGAGATATTTGGATAAATTCGTAATTGTATTTATTGATGACATCCTTATATACTCGAGAAACCCTGAAGAGCATGCCGAGCATTTGAGAATAGCATTGGAAACCCTGAGAAAGGAAATATTATATGCCAAGTTTTCTAAGTGTGAGTTTTGGTTGCAAGAAGTGCAATTTTTAGGTCATGTGATTGGTAAAGAAGGAATTCGAGTGGATCCTGCTAAGATTGAAGCTGTGGTGAGTTGGAGTAGACTAAGAACTCCTACTGAAGTGAGAAGTTTTCTAGGATTGGCTGGTTATTATCGAAGATTTGTACAAGATTTCTCAAAGAGTGCTACCCTGTTGACAAAGTTGACCCGAAAGAATGAGAAGTTTATTTGGAACGATAAGTGTGAAGAATGCTTTCAAGAGCTAAAGAAAAGATTAGTTTCAGCACCAGTGTTAGTATTTCCAGATGATAAAGGTTTATCTATAGTGATGCTTCGCACAAAGGATTAGGATGTGTTTTGATGCAACACGGGAATGTTATTGCGTACGCTTCGAGATAGCTTAAGGTGCACGAACAAAGTATCCGACACATGATTTGGAGTTAGCTGCAATTGTGTTCGCGTTGAAAATATGGAGACATTACTTCTATGGAGAAAAGTGTGAAATTTTCACCGATCATAAAAGTTTGAAGTATATCTTTACCCAGAAAGAGTTGAATATGAGACAAAGAAGATGGTTGGAGTTGATTAAGGATTATGATTGCACGATAAGTTACCATCCCGGAAAGGCGAATGTTGTCGCTGACGCGTTAAGTAGAAAGGAGAGGTTGAATAAGTTGACTATGCTAAAGGAGTTATTCCTAGAATTTGAGAAGTTAAGTTTAGAAGTTTATGATTCAAAGGATGCAGATGAGTTTTTGAGTACAATGACTTTTCAACCAGAGTTGTTGGAGAAGATTCGGAGATGTCAAGAGGAAGTGATGAATTGTGAGATGAATACGTTGACTGGAGAAGAGATTTGTACAAAGAAAGATGATCAAGGTATTTTAAGATTTGGAAGAAGAATATGGATTCCTAATGTTGTGGAGTTAAAGAATGAGATTTTAACTGAAGCTCATAGTTCGAAATATTCTATTCACCCTGGAAGCACAAAGATGTATCGAGATTTGAAAGAGAACTTTTGGTGGCCAGATATGAAGCGAGAAATTGCCAAATGGATAAGTAAGTGTTATACTTGTCAGAGAATTAAAGCAGGACATCAGAAGCCAAGCGGATTGTTACAACCATTAGATATCCCTGAATGGAAGTGGGAGCACCTTGCCATGGATTTGTAGTAAGATTACCAAAACCTAAAGCGAATCATGATACGATTTGGGTAATCATTGATCGACTGACGAAGTCTGCTCATTTCTTACCGATTAACGAAAGATTTTCATTGGACAAGTAGGTACATTTGTATTTGAAGGAAATAGTGTCACGACATGGAGTTCCTGTTTCGATAGTATCTGATCAAGACCCACGGTTTAATTCGAGGTTTTGGCGACAATTTCAAGAATGGTTAGGAACCCAATTGAAGATTAGTACAACTTACCATCCATAAACGGACGGACAAAGTGAAATGACTATTCAAACAATAGAGGATATGCTTAGAGCTTGTGCATTAGATTTCAAAGGAAGTTGGGATGAACATTTGCCATTGGTTGAGTTTTCATATAACAATAGTTATCACGCAAGTATAGGAATGCCCCTGTATGAAGCATTGTATGGGAGAAAGTGTAGATCGCCAGTGTATTGGGAAGAAGTTGGTAAGAGGAAAATTTTAGGACCAGAGCTGCTTCAGCAGACGAAGGAGAACGTTGAGATTATTCAGAAGAGATTAATTACTGCGTAGGATCATCATAGAAAGTATGCTGATTTGAAAAGAAAGGACAGTAGTTCTGAAATAGGAGATCAAGTGTTATTGAAAGTGTCACCGTGGAAAGGAGTTACAAGATTTGGTAAGAAAGGAAAGCTGAGTCCAAGATACATAGGACCATTTGAGATTTTAAAGCGAGTTGGAAAGGTTGCTTACGAATTGGCGTTGCCACCGCATATGCACCATATTCATAATGTGTTTCACGTATCTATGCTTAAGAAGTACAATCCCGATGCGAGTCACGTAATTGAATATGAACCTATTGAGATCCAGCCAAATTTATCTTATGGGGAGCAACCAGTAGAGATTCAAGATAAAAGTGATAGAAAGCTTAGGAATAAAGTTGTTAGATTGGTTAAAGTTTTGTGGAGGAATCCTAGAGTCGAAGAGTCGACTTGGGAACTTGAAGGCGAAATGTTTGCCAAGTATCCTCATTTGTTTACTTAGGTAAGATTCTGGGGACAGAATCCTTTTAAGGGGGGAAGGCTATAACGACTTAGAATTTTTCGCAAATTATTAAATGCTTATTTAATTGTTAAATGTGCAAGTTATGTGAAATATATGGTGAGAATATTTTGATGAAGTCAAGTTATGTGTGAAAGCATGATTACGTGATCATGTGATGATTAGTATGTGTCGTACATGTTCATGGAATTTTATTTATATTTTTTAAAGCATTAAAAGTATTTTTAAAGTTCATTTTTAATCTTTCGAAAATCATATAAAATCATTGGAGTTGTTTTAAATTATGAAATCTTTTGCAATATCATCGTTGGGATGTGATTTAGTCTTTAAAATTAGTTTCGATATTTAATTGTGAGTTTTGATATTTTAAAATGATTTAAAAAGCATTGTTTCTTTTAAAGAGCCTTTATTTTGAAAATTCGTATAAAATTCATTTTTTGACCAAATATTATTTTAAAAATATGGGGATGCTTCTAAATTCATGATCTTTATTTTAGAAATTTTTTATAAAATATTTCTCCCCACTTCATTATTTTATTTCGATTTAAAAGTGGTTAAGCGATTAAATTTTTAGGAAAGTAAACAGTAATTATAGAATTACATGTTTGCCCCTGTGTTTTACACACAGGAGGCGACAACCTCTTCATTTCTTCCCCATTTTCATTTTCTCGACTGTCTCTCTGTTCTCTCCGTTCTCTCTCTAGTCAGTAATTCTCTCTCCCTTTTTCTGATCAATTTGTTGCTCGGTTTCGCGATCTAAAACCAGATTTGTGCTCCTCTCCCAGTCTTCTACCTCTCTATATAAATGCATGTCGATTTCCCGGAGATATTTCGAAAACCCATTTCGAATTTCTCTTTGTTTCGACTTGTTCATAGCGATTCTTACTTTAAATTGATGCCCATGAAGTTTAGATACTGTTTTAGTACTCAAATCATGCTGGTGTCGAGTTGAATATTTCGTATGTATATATATGTGTGTTCTCGTATGTATATATTTGGTTTTTGGTGAAGAAGAATTCAAACCCACTTTGTTTTTCTCGATTTTTGCAGGATTACTTCGAATTTCACTTAGATATAATGCCCATGATCATTCGTATATGATTATATGTTTGTTTGTGTTGGTGTTGTGCTAAGTTAAGATTTTTCGAGTATATATATATATCGTGTGTATATATTTGGATATTGTAATAGTATGTGCTGAAATCTTGTAATTCTTGATGATTACTAGCATATAAATTGTTTAGAGGCGAAAGAATTCGTGTTGGAGGCTCAAATTTAGAGTACACCGGAACTTTTGCCCGTCGGCTATGATTTTTGTAATGAGCCGGTGAATCGACGATGATGAACATGAGTCGAAAATTTGATTATTATTCACATATGAAGTTTTTTAAAAACTATAAAAAAACTACATAATTAGTTTTCGAAATTATTAATTCGAATTTATATGATTTTATGAGAATTATTCGGATTATCAAGAATTATGTGATATTAGTGATCCGTTAAATATTGTTTTGTGATTATTGATGATTTCGGATTTTCCTGGTAAGTAATATGATTATGATATTATGAATTCCATTGGAAGTGTAGGTGGATTTTAAATCCATCGTAGGTACCTGATTGTGAAGTGAAGTCGGATATTTTCCGACGGGATAGTCCATTTTACAAAGGAAACTCTGCCCGATTTTTGTTAGAATTATAAGACGTAAAGTATATAGTTTAAAGTTATAAGTCAGTTACAAGTCAAGTTGGTATTATTTTTTAAGTGCTTAAGTGGCTACATGATTGCATGTTATATATGCTATGTGTTTAAGTGATTATCTGATTACGAGTCAATCTGATAATGTAATGTCTGGTACGTATGTTATATGTTAAGTATCGATGCATTATAAGAATCGCTTGGGTATATTAGGATTAGACGATTTAGAAGTATAGTATTCTAAAGTAGTGATATGGTTTATGTAGATAAGAAGGACGTAGGACCTAGCGATAAAGGAAAGGCTAAGGTCGAGTACCAGTGACTGAGCTGTTAGCTGTTGCATTGTACCGGAGGCAAGTAACTCTGTCTTTCCTCTGAAAGTTTATATTATTGAAACTGTTGTATCGTGTTGATTCAAGCATGCCTATCTTAAACCATGATGATCATACTTCTGTTATAAACTTACCTCTGTATATATCCAAAATCTTTATCGATAAACCCTGGTTTAACGCATGTAAACCCTAGACCAGCATAATTCTTTTTAATTGCTTCTTGACCATACTGTCACCCAGAGTTAAACAATACTAATTCTTTTTAATTGCTTCTTGACCATATATGTCCTACAATTTACTATAATCAAGTCATATTGACTTACCGATAAACCAGTATTCCACTTAACTTATGTCCGTGACCCAGATACCCTGTGTTGATTTCAAAATACTTATCAAATATCATGTTGCCCTAAACATTGCTTTACAAACTTGTTATCCTTTATCGACAACTTTTAAACCTTACAACTTGATCAAATTATTTTAAAACTAGACCTAATTGATATCTTTGACCTTTGACTTGGATTGTTTCCCTTATACTCTGATTGAAGCCCTGATTTCCACTTGAGTCGATATCTTCTTGATTCAGACTTGTACTCTCTTACATTGATGTCAGAAAATTTAGTCAAACCCTTTGACTTTTATCATTGCGAATCAAAATGAGTTGTTTTCTTAAAATACTTTGAAGTTACTTAGACAGGGCTGATCTGTTATCATAAAGTCGAAGGTACTTCGAAGTAAAGGTTTTCGAAAAGTTTAAGTATTAAAATGTTTTATAAAGTTAAAAAGAGTTTTGCAAAGCCTAATGTTTTAAAATAAGATTTTTATAAAAATGTTAGGAACTCCGTCTAAATGGTTTCCACGGATTCCTGACGACTGGAGAGACGGGGCGAACGGGTAATGTTGGTTCCGTCGATTTGAGTATGTATTAGTGTAGTTCTGGTCTGTCCTGTTCGACACCTTTATAGGCCAATGTGTTGCCTCTTGGGAACCCAAGCTATCCTAATGAAAGGAAATCATGGCCAGAGGGACTTTGTGTCCGGTATGGGGACTTTATGGGCTGATCACCCGTATTGTCTGTTATAAAATAAAAATCTCCAATCAGTTTTCTTAAAATGATGATTACGTTTTATTTACTATGAAATGAAATTGGTTTACCGATTGAAATGTCAATTACTTTACACAATTTTGAAATATCTATTGTTATCCTGTTTATCAGATGATATCCTTGTCTTTACTAAATGCCAGTATTGCTTTTACCGCTTCCAGCATATTTATGTCATATATTGAATTACTGTCATCTTCTGCGATACCCTGTTGTATTATATTCAGTTGAGATCTTTAGTTACTTGCTAAGCGTTGGCTCATTATTATTTTGTCTAACCTTTTTGACAATAATCTAAGAATCATGGTTCGTACAATCCAAACCGCAAGGAAGCGCACCTACCGTGGCCCTGAGTTGGTCCGTTTTGACATAGCTCCCGAGGTGGATGCAATAACAGCTCTGTGAGGAGATCTTTAGATAGTTGTGAGAACTGGCAGTAGAACTTTTGTGAACTTTGGTTTGTAATAATAATACATTTTAAATTCAGGTTTGTAATAATAATTAGTTAGACGATGGCTTGCTTGTTTCATACCATTACCTGTGAAAGATCTTGGATAGTAGTGTTGGGGCCAGTCAGCATGCTATAATTATATTATTATATTATATTTTAGGTTGTTTGCATCTAGATGTGTGACAGTGACTCTCCGATCTAGGCCCCTGATCGGGAGGGCATCACATTAATCTTCACAGAGACACTTATTATTTTGTCCTTCAGTATTGGTGCCAGTTTGTGAAATGCTCACCCTGTCTCTTTTAGGGCACTTTCCCCCATCATACTGAAGTCTTCATCTTTATTGTTCAAAGTACTCTCCATGTGACTAACCATCATTGTTTATGCATCTTCTTGATTGTATTCACTTCTATCAATCCAAATATTGCTAGTTCCTAGATTTACTTTCTCAGATGTAAGAACCCAAATTTTGGGTAGAATTAAAACTTTTATCTATTTAATGATGTAAGAATGAATAGTGGCTACGGCTACAATGTAATAGTTGATATTTTAAAAGAATGAATGGAATTCGACTTTATTATTTCTATGTCTTGAAGAATGCTAAAGGGTGACAACATAGGTAAGAATAATCTATCTCCTAAGGGAATAAGATATGGCAATTCCAAGCAGAAGAATATTATCATGTCATCCAGATCGATAGCGATTAATCCAGTGGTTCCGTAAAAAGGTTAAGGAACGATCGAAAGAGAATACGGACAATTGTACAACCCTAGATGAATAAGTAAAGAATAAAGATGAATAGTGATTTTGGTGTAATTGAGAATATTATTAGACGACACTATATAGAAGTATTCGGAACGAATTTCCGAGTTCGTATTAGTGATCCAGGGGGAAAATAAGTGTATGTAAACGACATCGGATTCAGAAAAATAGCACTTTTATTTTATCCGAGATTTCCCGGGACACTACAAGACTTGAGGATTTATTTAAGGGATTTAAGGAATTTAAATTCGAGAAGTATTAAGAAAGATGGAGAATGGTATTATAATTGTTAAGAAGGTTTTCGGTAAAACCCTAACTAGAAACCTTTGAGATATTCCTATGAACGATCAAATGAAATTGAGCAATAACCGGACAAAAAGACAAGCAGAGAACCAAGGGGTGTGATGAGCTAGTGGAAGGTGACATAGTCACTTTAAGCAAGATAAGATCAAAGTAACCAAGCTAGTTACAATACCAACTAGCAAGATTAGAGAGCTAACTAGTACTTAGCAACACTTTATCATCTTACCACCAAATCATCAACACTTGTCTCTCCAAACACCTCATCCATTGCATCACCACTTTAATAAAGGCAATTTATATAAGATATTATCACAATAATTCATTTGGATGAGAGCAAACCAAGGCAACCAAGCAAATACTCTTTCTCCCCCATTTCCATCAGTTTGGTTTTCCAGGACAGGGGGATCTTTACGATTTTTTTTCGCCCAGTTCTACTCATTTAAAAATATGAAAAAATTCACGTAGCTTCTACACATCAAGATGAAGTTGTGGATTTAATTTCATAATTTTTGAAGATCGTTTGAGTGGTCAAATAAATTCGACAAAATCGCTCTGTTTTTCCCCTTGAAAAACCCACTTCGAATTTTTGAAGTTTTGAGATTTCAAAATCCAACTTCCAACCATTGTTTGATCTCCAAATTTTTATGGTGAGTATTACATTTCATAAAAATGATCTCCTAAAAATATTAGCTTCAAAATCCCTTGTTTCCATTTTCAAATAAATCATCCAAGATGAGGGTGAATAGTGTTCTTCATGAACTAATCTTGTTTTCTTTGATTTCTTTGGTTGATCTAGCAAGCTTAAACACTCCTAAGGACTATACCAAGCTTTTTAAGGCTAGTTCATACTCCCAAGAAGGTATAACAACTTGAAACCCTAGATCTTGTTTTGAGTTTAAGCATGTTCTTGATGGATCATGAGTTTTAAGTGAGTTTTAGTGATATTATGCATGTATGTTACCTTAGAGACATGATTGGGCTTTGTTAAATGTTAAAATGTTTTAGATGAATGGAAAGTCATTGTTTGGCCTTAGTTCATGGTTGAATAACATGTATATATTGTTTGGGGTGGAAACTATGATTATTGGAAAGTTTGGAATTTGGAAATATCCGATCTATAGCCGTCGTAATGCCCGATTTTCGTTAAACCTTGAAAACCGTGCATCACAGTAGCTTTAGCTCACGGCCTAGCTTTATATTCTGCCATGTTAAGGTAGATGATGTTATAAGCTTCGATTTGATATAAAGATCATGTGAAATGAACTTACGATTTAGGAATTATAGCCGATTTACTAAAAGTGATTCGAAACCGTAATTGTAAGTTCGTAACTGAAATTGGATTCCTTTAATACTACGAAATTAGTGGCGAATCTTGATAATTAAATATTAGAGGTAAAAAGGAAGGTGTGAGAGAAAACCACATATCGAAGGGATCGTTTTCCGATTTTATAAAAATGTTCGAATCAAGGTTAAACGCGAGCGAACCCCTAAAAGCATACTTGGTTATAAACTTGGTTAAGTACTTAGAAAACGGGCGATAAATCTCGAGGTATACTCTTGGTTCGTAAATGATCGACCTTAAAACTTACATGACTTCAGTATATACCAAGTGTAAGTACAGTGACATGTCGTATTAACGAACGAATGTCGGGTCGGATCGATTGTAAAAGAAATCCACTAAAAGGGGTATAACGAGATAACTCGAGAACGTGTTTCGATTTAAGTATAACTTAACCTTTAAAGTTTTAAGTGATTAATCCCGAATGTCTTGGCTATTTATAGATCACCAAGCTGACCCGGGACCCGCTACCACTACCCCTTATCGTACTCGACTACCAGGCAAGTTTCAATTCCCTTCTTTTAGGCTGTTGTTGTGATTGAATATATATATATATATATATATATATATATATATATATATATATATATATATATATATATATATATATATATATGTTTTCTGTTATACATATGCCATAGCATGCATGCCTACTTTCAAGTTATATCGTTATGATTGTTCCCTGATTGTTTATTGAATTATAAATTAGATAACTAACGTATCAATTATAAGCCGGTTATTGTAAGACCCTCATAGAAGGGCGTATACATCTTATTCGTCAAATATATACCGGGAGTCAATATTTCTTGATATATCGAGATCACCTCGGAGGAAAATATTTAAGTAAATATTTTCCATTATTTGGGCGACGAATATTATTTGAATATTCGTTCGAGATTATTTATTTAACGATCCTTACTTCAAATAATTATTTGAACGTAACCATTCAACGAATAATATTTTTCAATATTCATTCAAAGTCGAATAGATTATCGATTATTATTCCGAATATTCTTCTAAAGATTGGACTACTAAATGAATATTATTTGAATATCCATTTAGAATATTATTTTATTAAATGAATATTACTTTTGAATATTCATTTAAGAAATTAATTACTTGATGAATATTATTCTAATATTCATCTGAAGCTTGATTTATTTATCGAATATTATCTCGAATATTCCTTTAAAGCTTGGATTACTAAATGAATATTACTTGATATTCATTTAGAATATTATTCATTAAATGAATATTACTTTTTTAATATTCCTTTAAATTCCTTATTAATTAATGAATATTATTTTGAATATTCATTTAAATATTTATTTATTCAATAAATATTCTCTTGATGTTTCTTCAAGGATTATTTGGAGAAATACTCTGATTAATGATATTCTTTCATATTCCTAAATATTCTTTAAATATTTTAATTCAATAAATATTCTCTGAATATTTATTCCATACTTAGGATAACCTCAATAAGGTTTATCTCTTCGATTATTACGGAAAATATCTCGGAGTCATATTATTATTAATCTTATATCAAGAAAGGTTCTCAGACATCATTCTTCTTTGATTCTACCTCCCTAATAATAAGGGAACCTTACTTGGAAAATGTTATTTATCTTGTCGACTTCCCGGTCATAAATTATTCTCTTCACTCGCAATGCGGGTGCTATTGACTTATTAAGTCGTTGTGTACCTTCTCATCTTTCGAGGGGTAAGATTGTTGGAACAAGTTGATATTCGTTACCAAGCAATAGCTTGGAAGTTATTGGTGAATTTTCCTTTCCAACTAGATACGACTACTTTGTAGAGTCTTATCAACAAGTATTATACTTGGGGAAAGGGGGACGAACGTTACATTCAGAATCATGAATTCTAATTGAACTAGGAGTCGTGTAAGAGGCCGAGTAGCGCCGGTCCATCCCCTTTGGCCCAACCGTTGGCCGGGGAGAGCTAGTAAGGCGGTAGACAAGCCGTCAGTTCTTCCTTCTACCGGTAGTAAATCTAATTTGAGCTGTACGATCTCGACTGATCATCAAGATTGGAACAGCGGGCGCGGTGAATACTCCATCATTGGTTCATCATCCAAACTTATTTATTTCCTGCAACATGATTACTGTTGGCAGAGCTGGAAAAGTGTTCATAACTGGAATTGCAATCTTTTCATGCAAGTTCCTCTTTTTAATGACAATGAGAATATCTCGCTTACTTTTGATGTAGCAGATATTTCTACAAACAAATACTTTAAGTTACCTTGTAACTTCATCGTTCATATTATACCGGCATCATTTCCGTAAATGCATGGCATATGGTTTGAAAGATACTTTTGAACTGTTATATATTATCGTTCAGTTATATATTATTGTTGGTGGGCTATTGCTCACCCTTGCTTCATTATTATATCACAACAACAGCTAGACCAGATGACTCGCACAAGGCGCACTCTACGCAGGCGAGGACGATGAGACTACCAGAGCTAAAGAAGAAGCTATTGGTATGATAGATTTATTCTTTCAGTTCCAAGTATATGGTCTAGTATGACTTATGTAAATGGATGGCAAAGAGTATGTATTTATATTGAAATTCTTTCGGATTGTAAGAACTCATAATGTGATTAATAAAAATTTGATTGTTACTCTGATTTCATCTCTGGGACTATAACGGGTGTGTTTTATATTGTTGTGTTGGGTCATAGAGATGTAATTTATTTTATGTTAAGGAAAGTTCAATTGTTGTGGACAGAATTGGAAACCGTAACCACCGGATCCCGGACCCCGGATCTGGGGGTGTTACAGAAGTGGTATCAGAGCGTACGTTATAAACCCCAGAGATGAGGCGACGTTAAAACAATAAATTCACTAAGATAATACGAACTCTTGCCAAGTTCATAGTCGGACTACTTAATGTAGTGTTGACCTATAAAACCCTTATGGGAACTATTAAGTACCATGATAGTAACTTAGCTCGATATCGCATCGACAAGTAAGGCAACAGACCTTGAGGCATACGAGCAGCAGCGCGATGATGCTTTATTATATGTTGAAGATCATCGGGTAAATTAAATAGAGTACCCTACTGGAGACCCGGAAGAGGTTCCAGCAGATAAGGAAAATCCTGTTATGATAAGGAGCTTACCCTCGAGGAATGAGGGCTGTAGCCAGAAAGACTGAGATGATTAAGGTATAGTGCTCAGAAAAGTGGGCATAAAGAACTAAGCTATTAGCAAGAGAATTGAAGATTCATGTTGGATTCGTGGCTGGACTACTGGAGGTAGTACCAGCAAGTAAGACGGATTGGAAGAATTACTTGAGATCTTATACGGGAATAGATGAGAATCATTAGAGACCTTCATATTAATGAGAAAAGAGTTAGAGTGGTACATGATTATCAAAGACAACGATAGAGGACATGGAGCATAGTCTCCAGGAGCAGTTGGGATAGAGGCATCAAGTGCCATATCATTGATAAAGGGATTAGTGTGATCATTGTTAATGATAATTCGCCATGAGAAGGCAGATTTCATAGGTTATAATTTTTAAAGTCAAAACTGAGATTGGTGACGTGGTTTGGTTCAGGGAAATGTTCATTTTATGAATGGATCAACTTAGAAAATAAAGACATTGGAAGGTGATGGTATGATTGGATAAAGTACATAAGGAAGTAGTAAGCGAGACAATGATCTCAGAACCTACAAGAGGAGACCAGTGAGTCTGTGATAAACTCGTAACGAGACTACTGTCAGAGCCTAAGTATAAGGTTATTTTAACTCAGTGGAATGATGAACCAGAAATATTAGATGCATGTGATTCAGAGGAATATTAAATTCTTTCTTTTCCTTGAATGGATTATGGTAGTTACCTTAAGTTTATTCCGACACTGAATCATAAATGGATTAGGTAAGGCAAGCAGTGGTTGAGATATAATTGAGAATGCTTGTAGATGAAACCTGAAAGAACAGGTGTAGGCCATGTTCTCGAAGTAAGAGTTTTGGCAAAATGAAGTCCAGATAATAGGACATATGAGCAATAGGAAGTAGTGATTGATCGACCCCACCAAGTTAAAGACAGTTTCAAATGGAGAAAGGCCAACCACACTGGCAAAGGTGAGAAATTTCATAAGATTCACGAGGTATTACCAAAGATCTGCTCAGGACTTTACAAAGAGTGTTGTCCCGTAACCAGACTTAATTGTAAGACTAAAAGTTTGAATGTACAAGATAAATGGGGGAAAATCTCCCTGGAGTTAAAGATAAAATTGATGACGACCCAGCATTGGCGTTATCTAATGGAGGAAGGAGAATTTTGGAAATTTATTAGGATGCACCTCGTATAGGTTTGGGTGTTGTGCTTGTGCAACATGGTAGGGTAACTTCGAATATAGTTGGACAACACGGTTTACCAGATTCGGATGGCCTTGATAGTGCCAATTTTGTGAGGTGACTAACTCCGACGGTAGTGTTTCTTCTGAGACTATATGTTAGGTAGACTAGTATTCGGTAGTATCGCCTATTAGGACGATTATGTACCGGGAAGATGTGGTATGTTTCAGTTTGGATACTTTGATTTTCCCTTCTAGGGGAGGTATATATATTTGGTTTATTCCCAATGGTTAAACTCCCAACTTTATGGTAATCATTTCGTTAATATAACTGTTTATGGTTCCACCGCTTGGATGTTCCTAGAAATATTCTTCGGGTATCGAAATGGATCTTCTTAATGTTACCAGTGGGTGGATAGATTGATTGAAATTCCCTGATTCTTGGAAGAACTTCAACAAATTTGGCAAACCTTGTCCTTCTGATTATCAGAAGACGTCACCGGAAAGAGTGGAAATTGGAGCGAACCCTGTGGATGGGATAAGGTAGCCACTATACAGGTTGGTAGACAGACCCCGATTATTACAGTTGAATGTAGGGATAAAATTATGAAGTTGAGATTTGACGGGAAAAAAAGGGGGAAATGTAATTAAGAAACAAGCCGGTCTGAGAAATTCCGGGATTGACTTAAATGAAAAGGTTGTTATGCCAGAAGTGTTAAGATTTTGTGGCACGTGAAATTGATAAGAATAGCTGAAAGAATAAAAGTAAAGGAAAGGTGACCGAAGATGGTACCGAGAAGTCGATTGAGACTTATATGGAGTAAAGTTTTGAAAAGATCAAAAGGTATCAAAGTAGAAGGCACTATGCCAGCAATTGCTAGAAAAGTAATGCTATTAGCCGACCCCTAAACTCACATACTTTAGCATGGCCAGTTGAGGCCAGGTCACAAAGGATTATCAAGTGACTAAACCAGCAATGAAAGGACAAAGCAGGGTTGCTTCTAAGTAAGCGCCGACTGCAAGGGCTTTTGATATAAAGGAAATATTAATGAGATCGTAGGAATCTTCTACTGAACCCTTTGCAACCCATGTTTGGATTGGGAATTTACTAGACTTTTTGGAATGGGGTCACCCGTACTAAAGTGATTCATGTGTATATGATTGCCCAAGATTACGAGTAAAAATGGAAGTATAATAACTTGAGATGTATGATGTTAGGGTATCATGAATACCATGAATATATAATTATCAAGGGAAGTAAACAATGAAGGTTTATGAAGAGAGTATAGAAATGGTCAGAGATGGATCACTATGCTGTAGAAATTTTGTCTAAGGCAAGTACCTTTGAGAAAAATGATAAGTACTAAGAGATTCACGTTGAACTCGATCAATATCTTCCAGAACATCCTTGCTACCATTACCAAGTTCTGTAAGAGAGCAGATAGACATACGTTGTCTTTTGGAAGGTCAAATAGGCTGACAACTATCTGAAAGAAGAGGTTAGCATTAAGCCACCGATCGATTATCAAATGAGAATGATTGAAAAGAGACCCTTATTAAGGATACATGATTTGATTGCCAAGTATAGGATGCAAGAATTCCTTTGCAGTTGAATTAAGGATAGGATATCCATAAATTAAGATGAACCCTAGGGAATGCACAAGGGATGGCATTAACCCTAATAACGACATTATGAATTCAGATGATATGAGTTGGACTTGCTAAGGCAACAATGACTGGTAAGGATTATTAAAAAGAGTTCTGGAAAGAACATAGATAGAATTATTAGAGTACTGATCAATGACATTTTGATATACCCTGTACCCATAAAATACAGGAGGAATGATGAGGATGACCTATGAAACCTTACAAGGAAAAAAGGTAATATTCTGAACTTCAAAATTGAAGTTTGGTAAGGAATGTATGACATAGTAACAATAATGCCAGATGAGGCATGTATGAAACCCTGAGGAAGTATGGATTGAACCTATAAAGGCTGAGATTATCCTAAGATAAGGAAATAACTAAGAAAAGAAGTATCCTAAGTAGGATTGGGAATAAACGTGATAAAGTTCCCACGGGTAGGTGAAAGCAATGACCTATGGAAAAAGATTGATAAATATATTTTTCTCGATCAGCAGAGCTTAAGGGAGAATGCTTTCACCCAACAGTGATGGGAATGAGGTAGAAATTTTTTTGAATTGAAATGTATCCAGAGAGCAAGGATTACCAGAAATTATTATTATTAGGAAAGGCCAATGAGGTGGCCGACAGTCTAAGTATAAAGGAATAATTACAAATGTTCATACCGAAGAAACAGAATGATATTTGGAAGGACCTTGAAGGTCATATCGAAATGGAGGAATTTACATTCCTTCTGATGATTGTGCAAGAATTGACGGTAATAATAGTTTAAGTAAAGATTCGATTACTGATGGAGTCTTAAGCATATTACGTACCTTAGAAGGTCCCGTTTTGAGGCAAACCAGGACCATGATACAAAATTGACGAAGTAAGCCATTAAGTTTCTAGTCTTTTATGGAAGATGCATGAGTGATAGTTTCATCAACCTGACTTAGTTGCGATGCTTGAAACTCTTCTGCAATTTTATCTACTTCATGTAATATCTACATCAAGTTCAGGAAGCGTTCCTTATGGATAAGGAATAGTGATTACTTTGTCCCCCTAAAGGATTGAAACTCGTATGGTTAGCTATTAAGGCACTACGTAAGCAACAAGCGATGGTGATTCTTCTAAGAAAGTAGATGACAATGTAAAGATAAAGAAAGTGCTGCTATTGATAAGCTAAATGGCATGTTGATGAATGACAAGCAAGTTTGTGTTAGTGTACTTCTGCGCAAACAAGATAGAGAATATGAGGTTGATGATTCATGATATTAAATGTATTCTCGTGGAAAGAATTAATGAGACTTAGAGAGAAAGGCAGTTGAGCCCGAGACTTATTAGGCCACCTGAGAGTTTAAAAGTGTTCGGAAGGTGGCATTCGAGCCAATTTTACCCCCAAAGCTTATAGCATGGTAGTAACGTGTTTCATGTGGCAAAGCTACACCAGTAAAATGCAGATGCTCAACAGATGATAAGAGTGCGAGCAGGTAGGTGTACGACCTGGTCTGACTTACGAAAGACAACCTGTGGAAAACCGCGGGTAGAAAAGAATAAGTGATGAGAAACAAGTTGACAGAAGTAGATTATATTGGATCTAAGCTAAAGAAATCAGCCAGATTCATTTCGGAGGTTTGTAATTGGAATAATATGATGATTATAGAGTAAATGTGACGGGATACCAATAAGGAGGTGCCAAGTGCAAAAGATGTCTCAATAAAGAGATGAAGGTGGAAGTAAATAACAGAAGTAAATAAGAATCAGATAATAAGAAGGATGTGATTGATAAAGAAAAGACTGGGAAAGCAACTATGGAATGTGAAGCAAGGAATGTTATGAATGGAATAATAAATGGGTTTTCTGATGAATTCTCGGGATGACAACCTGATAGTGTTAATATTATAGATATGTAAAAGCTAGTAGCGTGACATGGTATGTCAGTAACCATGATGTCAAGCGAGAAACCTAAGATTTAACCTAAAAGGTTGAAGGAATTTTCTGGAGTGAGCGTTGCTAAGGTTGAACCAGAGTATAGGTCCATAGAATAGTGGACAAAGCAGCAAGATGTGTTGACACATGAGATTGCGATCAAATAGTATTGGATATAATTATGATTAATTTCTTCTTTGATAAACCTCTATAGTTCAGAGGTAAATTATGAGAATGATATTTTACAATCATGAAAACTTTCTATAATCCTTTAGAATTCTTTTCTTTTCTTCTCTTTTATTCATCTTCTTTATGAATTGAGAAGAGCAACCCTTTAAGGAGGGGAGGTACTGCTACGTAACTATCTGTCTATGTGATAGAAGTCCAAGTAGAATACCATAACTTGTTTAATTGCTTGTCAAGTACTAAAGGCTGGCCCCCTTCTGTACTAACTATGCAATATAAAAAATGTTCAATTGATCATAGTGATCTCTCAATAAATCTTTCCACTTCTCTATATTGATCGAGATTGTGAAGATTAAAGCGATCAGAAAATGCATAATTACGAGTGAGGTTATCTCCGAATTCGTAACGCGATAGTGATACCGAAGTCACCACAGATACCAATAAGGAAAATAGTATATGACTGGGTAAGAGCATAACCTGAATAGTGTGTTGTACGAAAAGTAGCAGAGATTAATGAAAAAGGATAAAAGGATGTATTGTAGCACTAGTAAGATGTGCTGAAAAAGGATTGGGATTGATTAATGATTGACTGGGAAACTGGGAAGTGAAATAACCAACAAGTACTCAATTGTCTTCTACCTGATTCCGGGACGGAATCCTTTTAAGGAGGGAAGACTGTAAGAACCCAAATTTTGGGTAGAATTAAAACTTTTATCTATTTAATGATGTAAGAATGAATAGTGGCTACGGCTACAATGTAATAGTTGATATTTTAAAAGAATGAATGGAATTCGACTTTATTATTTCTATGTCTTGAAGAATGCTAAAGGGTGACAACATAGGTAAGAATAATCTATCTCCTAAGGGAATAAGATATGGCAATTCCAAGCAGAAGAATATTATCATGTCATCCAGATCGATAGCGATTAATCCAGTGGTTCCGTAAAAAGGTTAAGGAACGATCGAAAGAGAATACGGACAATTGTACAACCCTAGATGAATAAGTAAAGAATAAAGATGAATAGTGATTTTGGTGTAATTGAGAATATTATTAGACGACACTATATAGAAGTATTCGGAACGAATTTCCGAGTTCGTATTAGTGATCCAGGGGGAAAATAAGTGTATGTAAACGACATCGGATTCAGAAAAATAGCACTTTTATTTTATCCGAGATTTCCCGGGACACTGCAAGACTTGAGGATTTATTTAAGGGATTTAAGGAATTTAAATTCGAGAAGTATTAAGAAAGATGGAGAATGGTATTATAATTGTTAAGAAGGTTTTCGGTAAAACCCTAACTAGAAACCTTTGAGATATTCCTATGAACGATCAAATGAAATTGAGCAATAACCGGACAAAAAGACAAGCAGAGAACCAAGGGGTGTGATGAGCTAGTGGAAGGTGACATAGTCACTTTAAGCAAGATAAGATCAAAGTAACCAAGCTAGTTACAATACCAACTAGCAAGATTAGAGAGCTAACTAGTACTTAGCAACACTTTATCATCTTACCACCAAATCATCAACACTTGTCTCTCCAAACACCTCATCCATTGCATCACCACTTTAATAAAGGCAATTTATACAAGATATTATCACAATAATTCATTTGGATGAGAGCAAACCAAGGCAACCAAGCAAATACTCTTTCTCCCCCATTTCCATCAGTTTGGTTTTCCAGGACTGGGGGATCTTTACGATTTTTTTTCGCCCAGTTCTACTCATTTAAAAATATGAAAAAATTCACGCAGCTTCTACACATCAAGATGAAGTTGTGGATTTAATTTCATAATTTTTGAAGATCGTTTGAGTGGTCAAATAAATTCGACAAAATCGCTCTGTTTTTCCCCTTGAAAAACCCACTTCGAATTTTTGAAGTTTTGAGATTTCAAAATCCAACTTCCAACCATTGTTTGATCTCCAAATTTTTATGGTGAGTATTACATTTCATAAAAATGATCTCCTAAAAATATTAGCTTCAAAATCCCTTGTTTCCATTTTCAAATAAATCATCCAAGATGAGGGTGAATAGTGTTCTTCATGAACTAATCTTGTTTTCTTTGATTTCTTTGGTTGATCTAGCAAGCTTAAACACTCCTAAGGACTATACCAAGCTTTTTAAGGCTAGTTCATACTCCCAAGAAGGTATAACAACTTGAAACCCTAGATCTTGTTTTGAGTTTAAGCATGTTCTTGATGGATCATGAGTTTTAAGTGAGTTTTAGTGATATTATGCATGTATGTTACCTTAGAGACATGATTGGGCTTTGTTAAATGTTAAAATGTTTTAGATGAATGGAAAGGCATTGTTTGGCCTTAGTTCATGGATGAATAACATGTATATATTGTTTGGGGTGGAAACTATGATTATTGGAAAGTTTGGAATTTGGAAATATCCGATCTATAGCCGTCGTAATGCCCGATTTTCGTTAAACCTTGAAAACCGTGCATCACAGTAGCTTTAGCTCACGGCCTAGCTTTATATTCTGCCATGTTAAGGTAGATGATGTTATAAGCTTCGATTTGATATAAAGATCATGTGAAATGAACTTACGATTTAGGAATTATAGCCGATTTACTAAAAGTGATTCGAAACCGTAATTGTAAGTTCGTAATTGAAATTGGATTCCTTTAATACTACGAAATTAGTGGCGAATCTTGATAATTAAATATTAGAGGTAAAAAGGAAGGTGTGAGAGAAAACCACATATCGAAGGGATCGTTTTCCTATTTTATAAAAATGTTCGAATCAAGGTTAAACGCGAGCGAACCCCTAAAAGCATACTTGGTTATAAACTTGGTTAAGTACTTAGAAAACGGGCGATAAATCTCGAGGTATACTCTTGGTTCGTAAATGATCGACCTTAAAACTTACATGACTTCAGTATATACCAAGTGTAAGTACAGTGACATGTCGTATTAACGAACGAATGTCGGGTCGGATCGATTGTAAAAGAAATCCACTAAAAGGGGTATAACGAGATAACTCGAGAACGTGTTTCGATTTAAGTATAACTTAACCTTTAAAGTTTTAAGTGATTAATCCCGAATGTCTTGGCTATTTATAGATCACCAAGCTGACCCGGGACCCGCTACCACTACCCCTTATCGTACTCGACTACCAGGCAAGTTTCAATTCCCTTCTTTTAGGCTGTTGTTGTGATTGAATATATATATATATATATATATATATATATATATATATATATATATATATATATATATGTTTTCTGTTATACATATGCCATAGCATGCATGCCTACTTTCAAGTTATATCGTTATGATTGTTCCCTGATTGTTTATTGAATTATAAATTAGATAACTAACGTATCAATTATAAGCCGGTTATTGTAAGACCCTCATAGAAGGGCGTATACATCTTATTCGTCAAATATATACCGGGAGTCAATATTTCTTGATATATCGAGATCACCTCGGAGGAAAATATTTAAGTAAATATTTTCCATTATTTGGGCGACGAATATTATTTGAATATTCGTTCGAGATTATTTATTTAACGATCCTTACTTCAAATAATTATTTGAACGTAACCATTCAACGAATAATATTTTTCAATATTCATTCAAAGTCGAATAGATTATCGATTATTATTCCGAATATTCTTCTAAAGATTGGACTACTAAATGAATATTATTTGAATATCCATTTAGAATATTATTTTATTAAATGAATATTACTTTTGAATATTCATTTAAGATATTAATTACTTGATGAATATTATTCTAATATTCATCTGAAGCTTGATTTATTTATCGAATATTATCTCGAATATTCCTTTAAAGCTTGGATTACTAAATGAATATTACTTGATATTCATTTAGAATATTATTCATTAAATGAATATTACTTTTTTAATATTCCTTTAAATTCCTTATTAATTAATGAATATTATTTTGAATATTCATTTAAATATTTATTTATTAAATAAATATTCTCTTGATGTTTCTTCAAGGATTATTTGGAGAAATACTCTGATTAATGATATTCTTTCATATTCCTAAATATTCTTTAAATATTTTAATTCAATAAATATTCTCTGAATATTTATTCCATACTTAGGATAACCTCAATAAGGTTTATCTCTTCGATTATTACGGAAAATATCTCGGAGTCATATTATTATTAATCTTATATCAAGAAAGGTTCTCAGACATCATTCTTCTTTGATTCTACCTCCCTAATAATAAGGGAACCTTACTTGGAAAATGTTATTTATCTTGTCGACTTCCCGGTCATAAATTATTCTCTTCACTCGCAATGCGGGTGCTATTGACTTATTAAGTCGTTGTGTACCTTCTCATCTTTCGAGGGGTAAGATTGTTGGAACAAGTTGATATTCGTTACCAAGCAATAGCTTGGAAGTTATTGGTGAATTTTCCTTTCCAACTAGATACGACTACTTTGTAGAGTCTTATCAACAAGTATTATACTTGGGGAAAGGGGGACGAACGTTACATTCAGAATCATGAATTCTAATTGAACTAGGAGTCGTGTAAGAGGCCGAGTAGCGCCGGTCCATCCCCTTTGGCCCAACCGTTGGCCGGGGAGAGCTAGTAAGGCGGTAGACAAGTAAAGCCGTCAGTTCTTCCTTCTACCGGTAGTAAATCTAATTTGAGCTGTACGATCTCGACTGATCATCAAGATTGGAACAGCGGGCGCGGTGAATACTCCATCATTGGTTCATCATCCAAACTTATTTATTTCCTGCAACATGATTACTGTTGGCAGAGCTGGAAAAGTGTTCATAACTGGAATTGCAATCTTTTCATGCAAGTTCCTCTTTTTAATGACAATGAGAATATCTCGCTTACTTTTGATGTAGCAGATATTTCTACAAACAAATACTTTAAGTTACCTTGTAACTTCATCGTTCATATTATACCGGCATCATTTCCGTAAATGCATGGCATATGGTTTGAAAGATACTTTTGAACTGTTATATATTATCGTTCAGTTATATATTATTGTTGGTGGGCTATTGCTCACCCTTGCTTCATTATTATATCACAACAACAGCTAGACCAGATGACTCGCACAAGGCGCACTCTACGCAGGCGAGGACGATGAGACTACCAGAGCTAAAGAAGAAGCTATTGGTATGATAGATTTATTCTTTCAGTTCCAAGTATATGGTCTAGTATGACTTATGTAAATGGATGGCAAAGAGTATGTATTTATATTGAAATTCTTTCGGATTGTAAGAACTCATAATGTGATTAATAAAAATTTGATTGTTACTCTGATTTCATCTCTGGGACTATAACGGGTGTGTTTTATATTGTTGTGTTGGGTCATAGAGATGTAATTTATTTTATGTTAAGGAAAGTTCAATTGTTGTGGACAGAATTGGAAACCGTAACCACCGGATCCCGGACCCCGGATCTGGGGGTGTTACATCAGACATCTTTTCCTTGCCTTTTCTCTGTATGTTCTGTTCCTCCTTTTCTCTCCATAATTTTTGTAGTGGAGTTTCCATAGTTTCAGGAATTGGCTCATTAATTTTCACAGGAGGCAGTATTGGTCTTTCAGATTTCTAAGTTCCTTGTAATTGCTCCATTACTTCTTTGGTTACCAACACAGGCTCACCATCCATTTCATGTTAAATTAAGTCACCTCCACTAGCCTTCAATTCTTCACCAAAATTTCTTTCTTCTTCTTCTTCTTTTCACTATGCTCCCCCTTAGATTCAGCAACTCCCCCTTAGATTCAGCATCACTTTCCTCTTGTTCCCCCTTTCTACTATTCTCCCCCTTGCTTGTAGCTCCACCTTGTTTCTTCTTGTCTATTGGCTCTGTGATATTCTGATCTATCAATTTCTCCCCCTTAGTTAAGTTGACAGCACTAAGAAGGGCAGAAAATGGAAGTAGAGTTGCTTGAATCAGCTTGTTTAGAAAGACCATCAAATCTTAACCTTTTTGAAGGTAAAGGAAAAGACTAGGGCAAGGAGGTTGTGGGGGTTCTCACACTTTCAGTGTTTTTCTGAGTGATCTCATCACTCCTCACAAATGAACTCTCAAGGCCTAGAGCCTGATTTTGTGGGGCTCCCTCAAATTCACTCTGGACATGCTCAAGTCCCTCACCTTTTGCCAGCTCATTTGGCTGCCTCTCATTTTTATGCTCACCTCTCTTTTCTTTTATCTCTCTTTTCTTTTTCTATCCCTCACTCATCCTAGATGTATGGGTATGAGCAGTACTAATATGAATTGAAAGAGAAGGTTTAGATTTTACCTTGAACATAGAAGAGAGTGGAAGTTGATCCTCATCTGAAGCATCTTCAACAAGCACTGCATCCTGATCAAGCTGTGTGGAGGTGACAACATCTTTATCCAAAATTTTACTATCGACAGGTGGTGTGACAGCAACTTTGGTTGTGTCTTTGACAATAGTTGAGGCTGTGAAAGCAACTTTGGTTGTGTCATTGACAGCAGTTGAGGCTGTGACAGTAACTTCCCTTGGGTCAGTTGCTTCATGGAGTTCAACAAGATGTTGGCTGTTTTAATATCTAGCAGAGATCCATCTTGTTTTAGCTCAATATCTGAAGGAGTGGTGTCCATTACACTTTGAGCAATGGGTTCTTGTGGACCAC
Source organism: Saposhnikovia divaricata (assembly GCA_036435485.1). Taxonomy (NCBI): domain Eukaryota; kingdom Viridiplantae; phylum Streptophyta; class Magnoliopsida; order Apiales; family Apiaceae; genus Saposhnikovia; species Saposhnikovia divaricata. The sequence goes on along the minus strand of CM071597.1, from coordinate 99,385,498 downwards.
TAGATGGGGGCTCATCCAAGATAAGAGATGGATGATCAAAACCTGAAGGGTTGGGACTGTCCCCCTCTCTAGGTTGTGGAGAAGAAACAATTGATGTTTTTAGGGAATAAAGAAGGTGAAGGTACAGAAGAGAATGTTGGCTGTTCCACAGGGGTAACTTTTGGAACATCAATAGTAGAAGTTTGATCCTCACTGTGCCCTAACTCCATGTGTGTATCTGCAAGTGGGGGCTCCTCATGAGTGAGTTCATGAGTTTGTACAGACTCTTTACATGGTGCCTTGGGAGACAGGCCAATTTCAATAGATGCCTCTTGTTGAGAAGGGACATCTAGGGATGTGTTTGTTTCCTTTTTATCCTCTACAGCCTTTTGTGAGACTGTGGGGTGGCTGACAGTGGCTTTGGTCCTCTTAGCTCTCTTCTTCTTAGGCTCAAGAGGAACCACTGTGGGTTCACTTTGACTAACATCCTTATTTGCTGCATCAAGTGCAGTTTCTCCCTCAACATTCTTAGTACTACCTTCAACACCAGTTTTCAAGGGTCTTTTCTTGGATTCTTGTAAGGCTAATTTCATGGCTTTTGGTAGTCTAGATGGTCTGATTTGTATGAATGAAGTAGAATGTTGGTTGGCTAAATTTGGATCAGATTCAGCCTCATTCTGGAGAGAGAAAGTAACATACCCAGAGGGCAATGAAAAATCAAGGTTGGGCACTTAATCAACCATGTGTTGTGTAAAACAGAATGGAATATGTGCATTTAAATCCTGTGAATTGAGAGTAACGTGTGTGTTTCTTTTTAAAACATTGCACTCCACTGTGAGGGAGGCATTTTCATCAATTCCACATAAAGAATTTATACACATCATGAGAAAACGAGGATAGACATGTACCTTTTTGCTTTGGACAGATTTGAGTTGTCCTATAAGCAGCTTTCCAAGATCCACTTTGTACCCATGGACAAGAGAGTGAGTGAGTTTCTTGATGTAAGTAGGAATACCAATTCAACCAGAGGTCTTTTCCAAGAAGACCTTTACCATTGCGTCAAAAATCATGCTCTATTCTTTTCTTAAGTATTTCCTGTCCGTTTCCCCAGTTGGGTACCAGATTGAAGTTCTTTCTTCAATAATGGGGCCAGAATACCCAATTTTCAAAAAGAACTTCTTCAGGGTTTCATCATCTGCAAGCTTCTGGTACGATTCATTTGCTTGTAATCCAGTTCCCAGAGCTTCATTAATGCCCTTGATAGTGAGAATGTAAGTCACTACCTGTATTTTCTTGAACAGTGGTAGTTTTCCAAAATTGTTCAAGTCTGTCTAGGTCCAAATATGGAGTTGAAGTAATAGCATGACCTAGATAGGACTTGTTCATGAAGGATACAAGTCCCTTGAAACCTTCACCTGCATCTCCAGCAGAGAGAATGCCAACAACGTTAGTTTCAGAAGAAGATTGTTTGGGTGCCATTTGTGTCTTGGGTTAGGAGAGAGAGAGAGAGAGAGAGATAGATGTTTAAGCTTTTGTGAAAAAGAATTTTGGAGAGAGTAATGTGTTTGTGTGATTGACAGTTGCTTATATGAGAATGACAAACGTTTTTACTGAAAAAGGGGAAGGTAACTTTGTGTCTTAACCCATTATACAGTCACGTGGTGTCGTGGGTAGTTACTTTTTAGTGGCTACAAATCGTGGAGGTAAAAAATCTCAATTGTAACGGTCCACTAACTTTGACAGTAACCTGTGCGCTGGAACAAATCGTCAGTAACTTTGTGAGATGATAGTAAGTTTTGCTTGACAGTAACATCGTCGCGAAAACATACTATCACCATTAAGCATTTTAATGACAGTATCTTTTAAATGCTCATGATAGAAGATTTTTCCCTGCTGTCAAGAAATTGACTGTCAAGACATATCTTCTTGTTGACAGCAGCTTGTGCGGAAATACTTTTTGTCATGAATTTTAAATCAATCCCGCCTATTACTTAAAATAAATTACCAATTAACATTTAATCATTTTAAGCACATATTTGTGTAAGGCACAGACATTCAACAACACCAGATAACCAAGTAAGGGAATGTAAAAGAGAAAGTATGAACATTAAGGAAGACGAAATGATAGTTGTTTTATAAAAAAAAAATCATTACATCTCATCATCATCAGAAACCAGTTCATACAACTCAACATTAACAATTTTATTTGTTATCCCATCTGCCTTAAGGCGTGCTTCGACAAAGTCGAGCAACTCCTTCCAGGCAGCAAGATCCTTCTCAGCTTTCTCCTTCTCGGCCTTCTCCTTTTCAGCTTGTTCCTCTTTGAGCACTTCATCCATGACAGCAAAGAGCTTATCAACTTCCTCTTCGTGTCCGGATTCATACCAGATAATGGGCTTGTGCTCGCCTCTATTCTTGTTCTCCATTTTCCTCTATCTCTTTCTTAAGTGTGTTAACTGAAAAAAGGTTTTGCCTCGAGTTCATTTTATAGCACACTAAGATTCATTTTAGTTCCCACACACTTTTTAATTAATGTTTTCGGCTTTACCAAACAAGATTAATAATTAGCCTGGTCAATTTAAATATCCTGACTAATTACTCTCAGCACGCGTGATTTTAAATTAAAGTCACGTGACTACTAAACACATAAATTAATACAGGCATGCAATTTTAATTTTAGCATAGTCATAACAGACATGCTGTCAAAACAAGTAGCACATAGGTCATTAACTTCTCATGACAGCAACATTAAAGGCTACTATCACGAGCTACAAATCAATGAGTAATGTAAATACCAGTAAGTTAACATACCAGATTTAGCATTCCCAATTAACTTACCAACCTGTTGAAGGTGGCTACTTCTACTGGCTTTGTAAAAATGTCTGCAAGTTCCTTTTATGTTAGAATGTAGAACAGCTTCACAGTTCCCTTTTTAGCATGTTCCCTTAGGAAATGATGTCTTATATCAATGTGCTTTGTCCTCGAGTGTTGAACGTGATTGTCTGAGATGGCTATGGCACTTGTGTTATCACAGTAGATAGGAATGTTAGATAACTCTAAACCATAATCCAACAACTAATTCTTCATCCATAGAATTTGTGCACAGCAACTTCCAGCTGCAATGTATTCAGCTTCTGCAGTTGAGGTAGACACAGAATGCTGCTTCTTACTAAACCATGACACTAATATTCCACCAAGAAATTTACAGCTCCCTGTTGTGCTTTTTCTGTCAATCTTACAGTCAGCATAGTCTGAATCAGAGTATCCAATTAACTCAAAACCAGTATCTTTAGAATACCAAAGGCCTAGATTTGGAGTGCCTTTTAGATACCTAAAGATTCTTTTGATGGCAATCAAGTGTGACTCTTTTGGATAAGCTTGAAACCTTGCACAGAGACATGTAGCAAACATTATGTCTGGTCTGCTAGCAGTTAGATACAATAGTGATCCAACCATGCCTCTATAGGTACTAGAGTCCACTTTCTTTCCTTTAGGATCTAGATCCAGCTTGGTTGTAGTGAAGATAGGTGTCTTGGCAGGTGATGCATCTTCCAACTTGAACTTTTTGAGTAGGTCCTTGACATACTTTGCTTGACATATGAAGATTCCATCACTCTTTTGGTAAATCTGCAGGCCAAGAAAGAATGATAGTTCTCCCATCATACTCATCTCATATTTGTTCCTCATGAGAGATGAAAACTTCTCACACAGTTTCTCATTTGTGGAACCAAAGATTATGTCATCAACATAGATTTGCACCAAAATGATGTCCTTGCCATGATGTTTGTAGAATAGGGTCAAGTCTACAACACCTATTATGAATTGATTCTCCAACCAGAAAGGTAGAGAGAGTATCATACCAAGCTCTAGGGGCTTGTTTTAATCCATAAATTGCCTTGAACAACTTGTAGAGAAAGTCATACAACTCAGCATCTTCAAAGCTAGGTGGATGTTCAACATATACTTCTTCCTCTAACTCTCCATTTAGAAATGCACTTTTGACATCCATTTGGAACACCTTGAAGTTGCAGTGTACAGCATAGGCCAGAAATATCCTTATAGCTTCAAGTCTGGCAACAGGGGCAAATATCTCATCGTAATCTATTCCTTCCTGTTGGAAGTATCCTTTGGCCACTAGCCTTACTTTGTTCCTTGTCACATTTCCACTTTCATCCAATTTGTTTCTGAAGACCCATTTTATGTCAACAACTGATTTTCCTTTTGTTCTTGGGACTAGCTTCCATACATTGTTTCTTTAAAATTGGTTGAGCTCTTCTTGGATAGCTATCACCCAATTAGAATCTAACAATGCTTCATCAATTGTTTTTGGCTCATTTTGAGATAGAAAACAAGAAAGCATGCTGTCAGTAGAGACATTCCTTCTGGTTCTTACTCCAGAGGTAGGATTGCCAATGATTAAATCAGAGGTGTGATCCTTATTCCATTTTGTGGATCTAGGAAGGCTTCTATCTTGTTCTATTTGATTATTTTCTCCTTGGGGAATTGATTATCCACCAGTACTATTATTTTCTTCATGTTCTTCAATATCTCTAGAATCATCCTCACTCACTCTGATGATTAGATGTTACTATTTTGTGACTGAGCTGGAGTTTGATTAACATCATTTGTGTTGATAGCATCTCTTTCAAATTCAAGAGTTTGAGTACAAGTTGGCTCTTCAGTAACAATTTCTTCTTCTTCCAAGTATCCTTGATTTTCAAATCTAAGAGGCTGCATTTGACCATCTTCTTGCAGTCCTGGAAACTTGGTTTCATCAAATGTGACATTCACACTTTCTTCAATGACTTTGTGTTCTATGACAAAGACTCTGTAGGCAGTCCTTTCTAATCCATATCCCATGAGAATGCCTTCATCAGCTTTAGCATCAAACTTTCCTTTCTTTTCATGGTTGTCTTTCATCATGAAACACTTACTTCTAAATACATGAAAGTATTTGACAGTAGGTTTCTTTCCTGTCAGTAGATAGTAAGGAGTTTTCCCATGAGTCTTTTTGACCAAGGTTCTATTTTGTGTGTAGCAAGCTGTGTAAGAACCCTAATTTTTGGTAATATTTCCTTTTATTTTGTATCTTGTGACATTGTCATTATGGAACCTTTCTAGTCATCCCTGTTGATTAATAGAATTGATTGTCTGAGAAACTGCGTTATTGCATTTATTATGAAAGATATACAGAGAGATTGGGAAGGCAAGAGTCTTATTGTTAGTAATATTTATAAAACTTGGGATTTGAGAATGGTTAGAGTATTAAAGTATTTATTAAGAATTATGACGAGGAATTATGAACATTCGAGAAATTTACACAATAAGTACTTAAGGAATTATAGGGGAAATCTCTACGCGACGAAATATTATTACGAGAGAATAATTAAGATACGATACGAAGTAAGGATTAGATGACAAGCATTGGTGGGAGAATAATATTACAAGGAAAGAAATTACATGCAAGTGCCATGTAACTAGCTAGTTAGAAAAAGGAACTAGAAAACATAAAAGTAGAAGTGAATAGTGACATGTATGATGGGTGATGTACTTAGGGGACAATAGGGCATGGGAGGTAACCTACACTCTAGCTTGGCAACATGTGACTACTCCTAATAACCACAATAATACATATCCTACTTAGCATTTTCTTACCATTCAAACAAAACAAAAAGAGAAAAACACTCCCCCCCCCTTGAAGCTTGCTCTCGGCCGAACCACAAAGAGAGAGAGGGAGAGATTTTCTCTACAACATTTCTTCATCTACAACCTCAAGCAAAAATCCTAGGGCTTCCTTGCATTATAATAGAGGTATGGTATCAATTTCATAGCCTTCCATCCATTGATTCTTGAGATATAAATTGTTGAAAGTTTAGAGGGGTGTTAACATAAGTTGTTATCTTTTAGATCTTGAAGGATTAAGGTTTGTGAGGGCTCATCCAAGTGTTCTTAGTTGTTGTAAAGCTCACCCAAGGTCTTTAGCTACTCAAGAAGGTATACAAATCATAAACTCTTTTGGTTATGTATTGTTTATAAGATATGGTAGTAGGTCCATGAGTTTTAGAACTAATCTTGGATGTATATGTATTGGATAGCATGGATCTTGAGTTTTGATGTTGAGATTGTGACTTTTATGACTATGGTTAATATATATATCTCCATGATTGTTATGAACCATGATCTAAGTGTATTAAGTGTTGATTATGTTATGGAAGTATGAAAAATGATTGATCTAGGTAGTTTGAGCTTGCTGAGTTCTGTCCAGGAACTTTGATCTGTATTGTAGCACGATTTTGAACCCCCAAATGATGTCCCCTGATGTCCTACCTTATATTTTTGGAAAGATAATTGACTGTAGTTTCTGTAAATGTAAGGTTCATAGCTAGGTGATGTGTAGATTTTTAGTTATGGCCGGAGGAGTGAATTGTGTTTCTGGACTATGGACTGCATTAAGTGACCCCCTTGTGAACCTTGTTTAAACACCTTAAAATATATGTGGGATCATGGAAAAATTTGAGAATGTAGGGAATGCAGTGGTGAAGACCACCCAAAAAGAATTGGATTAAAATATGAATTTTTGGATTTTGTAAAAATGCTAGAGTAAAATTCGCGCAATGGAAAAAGTCGATTAGTGGAACATGATTCTAGGGTTAGTGGTTATGATTCGAACGTGGTAACTAAATTAAGTCGAGTAAGTGACGAGCGTAATCGAGTGATGACATGGACCTATAGTGGGGCTAGGGAGTCATAAGACGAAGTCGTTAAGTTAATTTCGTTAAGTCATAAGAGATATTGTTAAGGTACTAACGAACGATTATTGCTTATGTATAGATCGTTCGAATCCGCACGCTCGTCCACCCCAACCAAACCAAGGCAAGTTTACTTTTCAAAACTTATCCATATACAAGGACTTTTACTGTTGTGTTTGTAGTTTTCAAATTATATCAAATGCTATGTTTATCGAAGTATTGATGCAATTGAGATTGAATAAGTACGTGTATGCTTTTACCCCTTGAACTTAGATTGAAATGTTTTCTTCGGACAACGACTCTAGCAATAGAGGTCGTAGCGGTCCGTATATATTATTAACAGGGGAGCGGTATATTATTATATCGTATCTAGATTGCGAAAAACCGAAGGGTCATTCGGGTGGTATCGTATATTCAAATAACTATTGTTATATTTTGGTAAATACTCGAAACCCTATCTTGGATTAAAAGTTTATTTTATCGAATAATTATTTTATTAATTATTAATATTAAATCTTAAAATATTATTTATTAATCATTGTTCATTATTTAAAGGCAAAGTTAATCCAAGATACTTTTAATACTTTCAAACTCGAACTCTTTCGAACTCAAAACATTTTCGAAAACCCCCGGTCAGGTTCTGCTTCTTGTGTGATTTCAAGAATCATCGGTCGACTGATGTCGAACCTCAATTACTCTGTTTTCAATCAAAATCAAGTTTTAAAAGAAAAAGAAAAAGGGACTCTGGCAGGTGTGGGAACCGTTGACGAACGATTCCCGGGATGTGTAAGCGGCCGTGAGCCAGGCGGTCCATCACTTATTATTCCGGCCCAGGTGTTGCCGAAGGATGATTACGGATGTAGTTTTCATCGAGGGTGATTACGGATGTAGTTTTCACCCGAGGGATAGTTACGGATGTAGTTTCTATCCTTCTACCGGTAGAGAAGACCCGCGGATTATTGGACTTGGATGTGGCGACTGATCATCGTCAATCCTTGTCAGGTTTTTATGTTTTCTTCCAGTCCCATCCTCCACTTTGGAAAAATACTCAAACACTGCTTCTTGGGCCTAAGTGCCAAGTTGCTGATAGTGTGGTTTTTGATGAGAAAATATTGACATCGTGCAGTATCTAGAACTGCAAGATTTTCTATAAAGATTGGCACGTGTTAGTGCACTATTGCAATTGTTTCAAAGAATGAAATGTTTTTGTATGAGAAACCTTCTAAGCTAATGGAAGGAAAGAGGTTTGCAATGATGTATTCCATGTACAGTATGTTAATCGTAGAGTGTTTTGCCGAAAATGATATACTCATATGTATATATTTTCAAACTTGAGACATGTTGAAATGGGAACCTTATAAAGGGTTCATATGTTATTCTTAAAGCTCCTTAGTGAGTATAGATGTTTTATTCAAACTCGGACATATACATTGTCCAATTATGTTTTGAAATCTGAGATATATACCCATATAGTTGGGAATGTTTTCGAAATAAACCCCATTATTATTTTACAAAATGGTGAACTTGCTGAGCATTATGTAGCTCATTCTTGCTTTATAAAAACTTTTCAGAAAGAGAAGAATTTGGTCGGTTAACTCCGCGACAGCAGAAGAGGAGTAGAAGATTTACCCGGAAATGATTTAGCTCCTGATAGATACTACAGGAGTAAGTCTGATAGGTTTCCAACTGTAATAGTAAGACTTGTCTTCCAGTGTAGTTGTATAAGTGGAATTGTGTAAGACTCTGATTTGTACAAATGAATTGTAATATTTAGTGGCACTTTTGATTATCGTTTCTGAGGCTCTAACTTGTTTGTGCTTAAGATTGAGGTCTGAATGGGTGTATTGTTGAGTTGTACAGTTAATACAGGTATGATATGGTTGGATGGTGATCTGACGACCTGAATCTTTGACCTCAGATTCGGGGGCGTCACAGAAATGGTATCAGAGCAATAAGTTACAGTACTCAGAAACGAGGGTGTTGAGAGTTAAGTCTAAGTAGAATGGACTGGAGTGTTACTGAAGGTATTATACTAGGGTCGATAGAATCCTTAGAGACCTTCAGAATGATGAATAGAGGTTTGAGAGTCGTACATAACTTATCATAGATAATGATATAGGAAGCAGAGCGAAATCTCGAGAGCAGCTGAGGTAGAGGCGAAATTGCCAATATGATCGGATGACTAGGCTGGCATAAATTTTGTGGCCCATATTCCTCCACAGTCAGGAGGCGGCATTTTAACAATCAAGAAGTTTGGACTTCCCTACATAATTAATGGTACTTAGTACTTGGATTAATGAAGTCTTTTACCTTGGTTATAAGATCCGATTTTCGATAAGTAACGGGTTTACCTGAAGGTTGGTTACTATGTCGTTGTGGATTCCATTACCCTTGATGGCGAATTTTATATGTGTTATACGAGAATGTTATCATAAGACGAGCGAGCTAGATAATTCCACGCATGATTCAGACGCTAGAACATGGTAGTTCAACTTAGAGAACAAACAAGTAGGATTAACAAAGGGACTCAAGAGAAGTTGAATATGGTTGCAACGAGCGATACAGTGATCTCAGAGTCCACCAAAAGAAAGGACCAACGGGTCTAGAGTGGGATACTTTGATAGAGATGTTATCAGGGACTACGTATATATGTATTGTAGACCTCAATAATTTGGTATATGTTCACATACACACACCCGCCACTGAACCTATGGACTACACTGAGAACCCTGAGAGATCTCTTTGATCTGTTCCCAAGGGGAACTGGCCACTTGTGATTCATGTCAGAAGGCATGAAGTAGGACCCTATGGACTTAGCAGGTGTCCCCGGAATGATGTGAAGCTTGGTCTTCAAGATAAAGCACGGAAATGACAGATATATTTGTGAAACCCTAACTCGATAAATGACTTTAAGATGATGATTGAGAGACGCACTAGTTGGTGTCTTGTATTACAAAGACGAAGAGATGGAGTTACCCTCATAGTGGTGATAATGAGATGCACGAATGATTATTAACTTATTTTGGTAACTACCGGCTGGTGCACTACTTCATTTTAAACTGTTCACTAACCATGTTACCTCGATTAGTTTATATCAGGTAACCCTCCTAGCTTTTTACTTCAAACTTGTGGAATAACAAACAGTGATATACTTTCTCGAAACCGGGACTCATCCAAAGTATCTTAATTGATCCCCGAGCATTCTATTTGAAGTTTATAATTGTTCCTGCTCATGACTATTTACACTTTCTTTCAATTATCCAAGGAATGTCCAACAAATATTTCCTTAATTAATCGACGAATACTACTTAATGAATATCGATATTTGATTGCTTCTTTCATACTTGCACTCTTCAGTTGAGCTCATAAATATTCAACAAATTACTGAGGACATGGATGATCTAATGTCCAGACATCCCTCATGAATTCTTTTCTTCTATTCAAGATGAGATTGTACATCGTACGTTGAAATCATAGTAAGGATATCATTTTGATATTGGTATTCCAAATTTAATTATATTGTCGGATCTGATAAAGCATGTGTACGGAGGCACCCTTGGGTGGACCGTTTCACTGATAAGTAATATTGGATGAGAGGTTATCGATCGTTCCGATACCTAGAACATTCTCTTCATATTTTGTAGTTTTCTTTTTCAAACTTAAAAACCTTTCATTTCCATTCGTTGTCCGAGTAGCCTAAAGTTTCTGCAATGGCTACGATGTTGAAATGCCGTTTTAGCCAATTGAAACTGGCTAGTCGATTATGTCAATATGAATGACTAGTTGATCGTTCCAACTACTCAAAATTGTAATGTTGTGAAGAACGCCTAGCTAATTGTCCTAGCTGGTGGTGATGTCTCAAACAGGTGAACTAGCAAATTTTGTCTAGCTAGTCGCTAGTGTTTCTTGAAAAGGACAAGTTATTGTTTCACCGGTCCAACTTCCAATTTAATTCATTCCGCAATGCATTTTGCATGTGGTAAAGTATGATGATGAAAGTTTGGACGAATAACTTGATTGAGACCTAGTGAGGTCGCCCACTCGACTTTAACTCTTACCCATCTTCGTATCAGACTTTATATCACTTGAATATTTTATTCTTTCCTTTCATACAATGAGAATTCATTTGAAACCATTGATTACTTGAGTGACAAACTCCTTCATTCTTTAATTGTCATGGAGTAGAATTGCTTTCTATTGGCTGACCTTCATCAATGCGACTTTAGATTTCCTCTTATTATTCAGGAGGAAAAGTATCCACCCAATGTAAGAATTGTATAAAGACCATCTTTATGACTTTTGTACCCAACAATCATTGCCCTTGTGCAACATTCTCTATGGTGTCATATTACAGAATTATCAGGACGGGAAGGAATAAACCTTGTTGTATTCTTTCTGTCCATCCTTACATCTCCAAAAATCGAGACTCCTAGTATTTGGAACCATCAACATTATTGGAACATCCAATGTGGAATTCTTATTGAGATTATCTATTGGACCTTGTTATTTTGGAAACCGTTCCTTTCAAAGTGGTTACTCTAAGGTGAACGGGAGGTACAATTGTGAACCGTTACACCAATATGAGATCAAAAACCAAATGTTGTAATTGTGCAGCCAGAGCGTTATGCCGAGTAATTATTGAAGTAGAGATAACATGTCAGGGCATACCACAAGACCTTTAATATTGGTGTGGGGAAAGTTATAAGAAATGATGAGGTGGTTGGGAGCACGCTCCTACCAACCGTTGTCAGGTGGTTATATTAATGAATTCTGGAGTTACCAAGCCTTTTTCCTGATCCAAGGAATGCAAATCGATTGGGATGTAAAACATATCCTTAGAGGAAACTACCTGGAAGTGAGATGGACAAGAAAGGAAGAAATATCGTGGCAAGAATGTGAAGCTTCATTTAGCTTAAAGGCATTGATGCACATAGAGAGACATAAAGTTTAACAGGCCCCTAATAGCAAATGGATGCATGGATATATGACAATGATCCTTCGAGATTACCACCTAATCAAGTTTATTGGGAATCGCAGTAGCATGCAGGCCTCAAGCTGATTGGCGCCAGTTGTGAAGGAGGACGAGCGTATGACATCTTATATATACCATCGAGAACTGATACCCTTACCGGAAATGGAGGAATTGTTGACTAGTTAAAATGAGTAGTTGTTTTTCAAGGATAAGGTTGAAGAGAAGGTTTCACCAACTCAAGATCGACCTCTGTACTGTGCCAAAGTTGGCATTTCACACTAATATAAACGTTATAAATTGTGGTAGTATCGTTTGAATGGACTAATGAGTCAGAAGCCTTTATGGATTAATGAACAAAGTTTTGGGATGAAATGAGATATTAGCAACAACCTCGTTGTTAGCCATACTTGATGGTAAAAAGAGGACTTTGAGAGTCACGATGATGCGTCTTTCGAGAGTTTGAGAGGTGTGCTGATGTAGTAGAAAAAGGATGATAGCCTATACTCCTAAAACAACATAAAGGTTATGAGATAGCACTAACCGTGAGTCTGGGATTAGTCATGATGGTGTTCACGCATAAAACGGAGACGTTAACCTTATGAGAAAATTGTGAGAGTTTTCCACAAGTGCCATAAGTATATCTTCATATTAGGACTGAACATAAGGAAGAGAAGGTGGCGAAAAAGAGCAGGGAGTATAATGGAGAAATTTGTTATTTCCCAGGAAAGGCTAGTGTAGGGGCAGATACCTATAGGAGGGATTATTCGAAATTAGAATTCAGTCAGTATTGACCAAGAAAATAAAGTATATGCAATAAAGAATAACGTTAGAGGAAAATGACCAAATTATGGGGAAGGACAAAGATGTACAGAGAATTAAGAGAATGTTTGGCAAACGGATATGAAGAATGGTATTGGCAAACTATTAAGTGCAAACGCGACATGCCAAAAGCAGAATGATAGAGATCTAGTGGATTAATTCCGCCTGTAGAAAATCTTGAACGTGGACAGAATTATAATGAACTTCATGAGTAGGTCACCGAAGACCGAGCCAAGAAATGGCCCTAGTTGATTTATAATTGTTGGACCAAGTGATTTACCTATAAGAGACTTTCCATTTAGAAGATTATCGAATTATATACGGAAGAGATGGTGGTGTAATATAAAACTTCTGCAGCGATTATGTAAGATAAAGACTTAAGGTTAAACTTCGAATATTGAAGGTGTTTTCAAGTATATTTAACAAAGAGATTGAGCGTATGTACTAATTTGATCTGTGGCTGACGGACATGGAAGAAGAATTATCCAGACGATCGAATTTGTATTTAGTGTCGTGCCTTAGATTTCACAGGGAAATCGAGAATAAAAACTTATCCATGAAATGAATGTTGTTATCACGATCATCGCCATGCGAACGTAAGGACGTCTCCTGTAGAGCGTGCTACGAAAGAGGAAGTTTCGCTTCTCTTGCGTTACGAAGAAGTCAAGGAACGAGGGACATAGTAGCTGAACTGGTTCGACGTATACCGAAGACTATACAGTATCCATAGCAAGTGGTAACGGCCGACGGGAGGCAATACATGCCTGCTAATCAAGCGAAGGAATATGAGGAATACCGTGCGTATTGACGTTGCCTCAGATTACAAAACACGGCCACAAAGTATTCACGGGCCAACGATAAAAGAACTCAACACGGATACTAGGAACAAGGTAGAAGAGGAACGTGTAAGTAGTGGGATAGAAATTTTCAATCATAGAACAACCGATAAGGAATACAGGTCGAGAAGAGTATGCGTTGAGGAACAACATTAAGGCGTTGGTGAGACGAAGGGAGAGGACAATAGGGTTGAAGTGTAACCTGAGAGTTGGAAAAGGTAAGGTTGGAATTGTATCCATAATTATTATCCTTAGGTTCTTAAGATAGAATCCTTTTAAGGAGAGGAGACTGCATTAACCCTAACTTTCGGGAATATTCGAAACCTGGACGAATAGTAATTCTATGGGTGGATGAGAAATCTTTGCAACCACGATATGTACGAATTATCAAACGAAGATTTCGGATTGATATTACGTCTTTACGGTACAGACGAGTGTATGTAAAAGTCATTATTATTTTTTTTTTATTTTTTTACGAAACCCATTATTTCGAATGGTCAAATTTTATGAGATATCTAAGGAGATCGTGGTAAGGCATGGGGTTCCTGTGAGCATTGTATCTGATAGAGACCCAAGGTTCAACTCCAGGTTCTGGAGGGGTTTTCAGAATTGTGTGGGGACCAAGTTAAACATGAGTACTGCATACCACCCCCAATCAGACGGACAGAGTGAGAGAACCATCCAGACCATAGAGGACATGCTGAGAGTATGTGCCATCGATTATAAGGGAAGTTGGGATGACCACTTGTCGTTGATCGAATTTTCCTACAACAACAGTTACCATGTGAGTATAGGCATGCCCCATATGAAGCTTTATACGGACGAAGATGTCGGTCTCCCTTGTGTTTGGAAGAAGTTGGAGAGCGGAAGATTTTAGGGCCTGAACTGGTCCAACAGACAAGAGAAACTATCGAGCTCATAAGAGGACGGCTGGTAGCGGCCCAAGACAGACAGAAGAAGTATGCGGACCAGACCCGCAAGGACAAAGAATATGAGGTAGGAGAGTTTGTGATGTTGAAAGTATCGCCGTGGAAGGGATTGATGAGATTTGGTAAGAAGGGAAAACTAAGCCCGAGATTTATTGGACCTTTTGAGATCTTGAAACGAGTTGGGAAGTTAGCCTACGAGTTGGCTTTACCCCCGAGCTTACATCAAGTGCATAATGTGTTCCATGTGTCCATGCTACGACCATACCATACCGACTTCCGACATGTGATAGAACATGATCAAGTGGATCTGCAACCAGACTTAACATATGTCGAGCAACCCGTAGAAATCATGGATAGAAAAGAACAGGTGCTGAGGAACAAAGTTGTCAAGTTAGTGAGAGTTTTGTGGAGGAATCAGAATGTCGAAGAATCAACATGGGAACTAGAGAGCGCGATGCGTGAAAAGCACCCCCAACTGTTTTCAACCTGATTCCGGGACGGAATCCTTTTAAGGAGGGGAGGCTGTAAGAACCCTAATTTTTGGTAATATTTCCTTTTATTTTGTATCTTGTGACATTGTCATTATGGAACCTTTCTAGTCATCCCTGTTGATTAATAGAATTGATTGTCTGAGAAACTGCGTTGTTGCATTTATTATGAAAGATATACAGAGAGATTGGGAAGGCAAGAGTCTTATTGTTAGTAATATTTATAAAACTTGGGATTTGAGAATGGTTAGAGTATTAAAGTATTTATTAAGAATTATGACGAGGAATTATGAACATTCAAGAAATTTACACAATAAGTACTTAAGGAATTATAGGGGAAATCTCTACGCGACGAAATATTATTACGAGAGAATAATTAAGATACGATACGAAGTAAGGATTAGATGACAAGTATTGGTGGGAGAATAATATTACAAGGAAAGAAATTACATGCAAGTGCCATGTAACTAGCTAGTTAGAAAAAGGAACTAGAAAACATAAAAGTAGAAGTGAATAGTGACATGTATGATGGGTGATGTACTTAGGGGACAATAGGGCATGGGAGGTAACCTACACTCTAGCTTGGCAACATGTGACTACTCCTAATAACCACAATAATACATATCCTACTTAGCATTTTCTTACCATTCAAACAAAACAAAAAGAGAAAAACACTCCCCCCCCCTTGAAGCTTGCTCTCGGCCGAACCACAAAGAGAGAGAGGGAGAGATTTTCTCTCCAACATTTCTTCATCTACAACCTCAAGCAAAAATCCTAGGGCTTCCTTGCATTATAATAGAGGTATGGTATCAATTTCATAGCCTTCCATCCATTGATTCTTGAGATATAAATTGTTGAAAGTTTAGAGGGGTGTTAACATAAGTTGTTATCTTTTAGATCTTGAAGGATTAAGGTTTGTGAGGGCTCATCCAAGTGTTCTTAGTTGTTGTAAAGCTCACCCAAGGTCTTTAGCTACTCAAGAAGGTATACAAATCATAAACTCTTTTGGTTATGTATTGTTTATAAGATATGGTAGTAGATCCATGAGTTTTAGAACTAATCTTGGATGTATATGTATTGGATAGCATGGATCTTGAGTTTTGATGTTGAGATTGTGACTTTTATGACTATGGTTAATATATATATCTCCATGATTGTTATGAACCATGATCTAAGTGTATTAAGTGTTGATTATGTTATGGAAGTATGAAAAATGATTGATCTAGGCAGTTTGAGCTTGCTGAGTTCTGTCCAGGAACTTTGATCTGTATTGTAGCACGATTTTGAACCCCCAAATGATGTCCCCTGATGTCCTACCTTATATTGTTGGAAAGATAATTGAATGTAGTTTCTGTAAATGTAAGGTTCATAGCTAGGTGATGTGTAGATTTTTAGTTATGGCCGGAGGAGTGAATTGTGTTTCTGGACTATGGACTGCATTAAGTGACCCCCTTGTGAACCTTGTTAAAACACCTTAAAATATATGTGGGATCATGGAAAAATTTGAGAATGTAGGGAATGCAGTGGTGAAGACCACCCAAAAGGAATTGGATTAAAATATGAATTTTTGGATTTTGTAAAAATGCTAGAGTAAAATTCGCGCAATGGAAAAAGTCGATTAGTGGAACATGATTCTAGGGTTAGTGGTTATGATTCGAACGTGGTAACTAAATTAAGTCGAGTAAGTGACGAGCGTAAT
This sequence comes from Saposhnikovia divaricata, assembly GCA_036435485.1. NCBI lineage: Eukaryota > Viridiplantae > Streptophyta > Magnoliopsida > Apiales > Apiaceae > Saposhnikovia > Saposhnikovia divaricata. The sequence goes on along the minus strand of CM071597.1, from coordinate 99,369,027 downwards.
CGAGTGATGACATGGACCTATAGTGGGGCTAGGGAGTCATAAGACGAAGTCGTTAAGTTAATTTCGTTAAGTCATAAGAGATATTGTTAAGGTACTAACGAACGATTATTGCTTATGTATAGATCGTTCGAATCCGCACGCTCGTCCACCCCAACCAAACCAAGGCAAGTTTACTTTTCAAAACTTATCCATATACAAGGACTTTTACTGTTGTGTTTGTAGTTTTCAAATTATATCAAATGCTATGTTTATCGAAGTATTGATGCAATTGAGATTGAATAAGTACGTGTATGCTTTTACCCCTTGAACTTAGATTGAAATATTTTCTTCGGACAACGACTCTAGCAATAGAGGTCGTAGCGGTCCGTATATATTATTAACCGGGGAGCGGTATATTATTATATCGTATCTAGATTGCGAAAAACCGAAGGGTCATTCGGGTGGTATCGTATATTCAAATAACTATTGTTATATTTTGGTAAATACTCGAAACCCTATCTTGGATTAAAAGTTTATTTTATCGAATAATTATTTTATTAATTATTAATATTAAATCTTAAAATATTATTTATTAATCATTGTTCATTATTTAAAGGCAAAGTTAATCCAAGATACTTTTAATACTTTCAAACTCGAACTCTTTCGAACTCAAAACATTTTCGAAAACCCCCGGTCAGGTTCTGCTTCTTGTGTGATTTCAAGAATCATCGGTCGACTGATGTCGAACCTCAATTACTCTGTTTTCAATCAAAATCAAGTTTTAAAAGAAAAAGAAAAAGGGACTCTGACAGGTGTGGGAACCGTTGACGAACGATTCCCGGGATGTGTAAGCGGCCGTGAGCCAGGCGGTCCATCACTTATTATTCCGGCCCAGGTGTTGCTGAAGGATGATTACGGATGTAGTTTTCATCGAGGGTGATTACGGATGTAGTTTTCACCCGAGGGATAGTTACGGATGTAGTTTCTATCCTTCTACCGGTAGAGAAGACCCGCGGATTATTGGACTTGGATGTGGCGACTGATCATCGTCAATCCTTGTCAAGTTTTTATGTTTTCTTCCAGTCCCATCCTCCACTTTGGAAAAATACTCAAACACTGCTTCTTGGGCCTAAGTGCCAAGTTGCTGATAGTGTGGTTTTTGATGAGAAAATATTGACATCGTGCAGTATCTAGAACTGCAAGATTTTCTATAAAGATTGGCACGTGTTAGTGCACTATTGCAATTGTTTCAAAGAATGAAATGTTTTTGTATGAGAAACCTTCTAAGCTAATGGAAGGAAAGAGGTTTGCAATGATGTATTCCATGTACAGTATGTTAATCGTAGAGTGTTTTGCCGAAAATGATATACTCATATGTATATATTTTCAAACTTGAGACATGTTGAAATGGGAACCTTATAAAGGGTTCATATGTTATTCTTAAAGCTCCTTAGTGAGTATAGATGTTTTATTCAAACTCGGACATATACATTGTCCAATTATGTTTTGAAATCTGAGATATATACCCATATAGTTGGGAATGTTTTCGAAATAAACCCCATTATTATTTTACAAAATGGTGAACTTGCTGAGCATTATGTAGCTCATTCTTGCTTTATAAAAACTTTTCAGAAAGAGAAGAATTTGGTCGGTTAACTCCGCGACAGCAGAAGAGGAGTAGAAGATTTACCCGGAAATGATTTAGCTCCTGATAGATACTACAGGAGTAAGTCTGATAGGTTTCCAACTGTAATAGTAAGACTTGTCTTCCAGTGTAGTTGTATAAGTGGAATTGTGTAAGACTCTGATTTGTACAAATGAATTGTAATATTTAGTGGCACTTTTGATTATCGTTTCTGAGGCTCTAACTTGTTTGTGCTTAAGATTGAGGTCTGAATGGGTGTATTGTTGAGTTGTACAGTTAATACAGGTATGATATGGTTGGATGGTGATGTGACGACCTGAATCTTTGACCTCAGGTTCGGGGGCGTCACAACCTGTGTTAATAGCTTCTACCCAGAAATATGTTGGTAACTTTGCATCATTCAACATAGTTCTACCAGCTTCAATGAGAGTCCTGTTTTTCCTTTCTATCACACCATTTTGTTGTGGTGTTCTGGCAGCAGAGAATTGTTTTACAATGCCTTCATCTTTGCAGAAATTTCCAGGAGTTGCATTTCTGAACTCAGTCCCATTGTCATTCCTTAGAATTTGAACTTTCGCATTAGGGGTTCTATCAATAACTTTGATGTGATCAATGATCTCCTGAGCAGCTTCATCTTTTGATTCTAAGAATCTTACCCAAGTGTACCTTGAGTAGTCATCCACCATTACTAGGGCATATATCTTTTTGGCTAGAGATTGAACATTTACTGGGCCAAAAAGATCCATATGAATAAATTTGAGTTACTCAGTGATGGTGTTCAGTTGCTTTGACTTGTGCACAAATCTTCTCAATTTTTCCATTTGACAGTCCTCACATAGTCCTTCTTGACAGAATTCCTGTTAAGGTAGTCCTCTCAGTTCCTTCTTCATCAGCATATTCATGGTCTTGAAATTGAGGTGTGAGAGTTTCTTTTGCCAAAGCATGTTGTCACCAACTGTTGCCTTACTGTAAAAATAGTAGACCTTGCCTTTCTTAGCAGAGTTCAAGTCTGCAACAAACAAGCTTCTTTTTTTGACTCCTTTCAAAGAAAGGCTTCCAGCCTTCTTATGTAGATATAACGAACCATCATGTCAAAATCAACCTTAAATTCTCTGTCACTGAATTGGCTGACACTGAGAAGGTTGTGCTTCAATCCATCCACAAGAGCAATATCTTCAATGACAACATTTCCAATTTCCAAACAGCCATATCCCACAGTGTAACCTTTGCTGTTGCCTGCAAAGGTTATGATTGGGCCAGCTTTCTCAACATAATATGATAGCAGGGCTTTATCACCTGCCATGTGTGTGGAACACCCACTGTCAAAGATCCACATGACCTGTTTCTTTTTCTTGCCCTGCAAAACAGATGATATTTAATTTGCATCTAGTACCCAATCCTTGTTGGGTCCTACAGTTACAGTATCACATTAAATATCATCAACATTCACACTTGAGTCAACACTTGAGTCTCCCTGTTTGACTTCTTTTGCTACCCGCTCAGTTTTAGAGTAAGACTTGATCTTTTTCTTAGTGGGCACTGCCTTCTTACCAACATTGGCAGGCTCAGAAGGCTCAATAGTTTGCATATAAAAGTATTTTTTAGTAGACAGAATAGGCAGATTAAAACATGTACTCATGGTCGTGATTTTACATGGATTACAGTCAATGTTACTACAAACGCTTATTGTTCTTTGCATAATGGGGGTTCTATGTAAGTTACCATTAACCTTAGTCACATTAACCTGGTTCACAATTGGTTTCTTACAAACATGTGTTAAGTGTTGGGAGGAGCCACAGTTATGGCAAAGTTTTCTAGGAACATTCTTAACATGAGCATAACCATTTCTCTTATCAATTCCTAACTTGTCATTCTTAATCTTAGACTTGTAGGCATTTGTATTGACAGTATGTTATAAAGCTGCTGTCGAGTTACTTTTGATAGTACCTTTTGTACCTACTGTCTTGACAATAGGTTTGGAAGTTACTGTCTTAGGTACTCTCTTGACAGTATCTTTGGAAGTTTCTGTCTTATCCTTGTTGACAGCCTCTTTAGAACATTCTGTCTGATTTCTTGGCAAAGTATCTGTCACGGGAATCTTGACAGTATCTTTCCCTTCAGTAGATGTGCTGTCAACACTCATCTTCATCAAGAAGTTCTTATTTGATGAGCAAGGACTCCTCATCAAATTCTACTTGAACAGTTTTAAAAATTGGTTTACAAACTTTCTTGAGAATATGAGGTTTGACAGCAATATCTCCTGAGCAATCATCAACCACAGTTGCCTTTCCAGGTCTCCTACCATAGTCAAAACCTACTCCAACTTTTTGATTCTCAGTGTGATTCTCATGATATTCCTGAACTAGTTTAGAAGATTTTCTAAATGCCTTAAGCTTTAATTCGTTTTTAGCAATTTCATTTCTTAAAAATTCTTCTATCTCCTTAGCACAGATAATATCATTTTTCAGTCTTTCATTTTCTTGAGCTAGTGAATCTAATGGACTGGTTTTAAGCAAAAGCATTTCATTCTCATATTTGAGTGTTTCATTCAGTTTAGTTAACTTAGCAACTTCTTCATTAGCAGCAGATAAACTAACATGAATATTGAACATTTCATCACTCAATTCCTCAATAGTTTGCTCATACTCAGTTTTAGACATATCAAGTAAAATAAGAGATGGTACCTGATTTGAGGAGCTTGATGCTTCATCATCAGATATAGCCATGAGAGCTAGGTTCACAAACTCTTCTTCTCCTTCATCATCAGAATCATCCCAGCATTTTCCTTCAGCCACATAGGCTCTTCCTTGATTTCTTTTAAACTGACTTCCAGACCCTTTCTCCATTCTTTGATTCTGTTTTGGCCTTCTGTACTCAGTGGCAAAATGACCTAGCTCATTGCAGTTGTAACATCTGAACTTTGACCTATCCACCACCCATGTCTTGTATCCTCCTCTTGTGGCCCCACCAACAGCCTTTGAAGAGTTTCCCTTATTGAACTTAGATGTCTGACCCTGTGACTTGTCTCTTCTGAATTTGATATTCCTGAATCTCTTAGCCCTATATGCCATGGTTGGATTATCCATGCTTTCAATCTCTTCTAATGAATAGAAGTCTTCATCTTCAACATCTTTGAGCTGTAGAACTACTTTCTCCTCATCATTCAGCACCTCTTCAATTTTTAGAGATGGCACTTGTGTTGGTTGCAAACTTTGTGAAGATTCACTTGGCAGAGAGACATGTAGTTCATGAGCTACAAGGGCACCAGACATGTTTGCCATCTTTTCTTTGGCTCCAGTTTGAATTGCTCTCTTTTGAAAGAGTTCAAGTTCATATGACTTGAGCACACCATAGAGAGTTTCAAGAGAAACATCATTCAAGTTTCTCCCTTCTCTAATAGCAATTACTTTGTGCTCAAGGTGTTCAGGAAGAATGAGCAAGAACTTGACATTAACCTCTTTTCTATCATAGAACTTTCCATGAATCTGTAGCTTAGCTATCAGCTTACTGAATCTTTCAAACGTGTGGGTGAGCTCTTCACCAGGCTTAGCCATAAAGGCTTCATATTGTGACACAATAATCTGTCTTTGATTTTCTCTGACCTCTTCATTTCCTTCACACAGTAACTCTATCTTGTTCCACATCTCCTTCGCAGATAGACATTCCATAACATTTCCACACATGGCTTTATCCAGGGTGAGAGAGTCAAGCAAGATAAGCTGTTGGTAATCATCTAGGGCTACCTTTTCTTTTTCAGACTCTGTATATTCTAAGGGTCTCTTTGCAACCCAGTGTACTGCAATAACAGTATCTCCAACTGCGGAGGCTGCTAATTCTTTTTGAGGAATGAAGGGGCCATTCTCAAGGATTCCCAAGTACAGTGGATGTGCAGCTTTGATAAATAACAAAATCTTTCTTTTCCAAAAATTGTAGTTCTCTTTATCAAATACTAGAATCTTGATACCACTTGATTTCTGTATACTCGTCATGATCTCAGATTAGTATATCAATCTGTAAGCTCTGATACCAATTGTTGGTCCCGGAGTATTGCAGAAGGGGGGGTTTAATGCAATACTGATAACTTGAAATCTTTATTTCAATAACAATAATAAAGATTGTAAACTATCAGTACAACAATTGCAAACACAAGTGGTAACTCAAGTTATTCTCACAAAATAAATGTTTTATTTATTTTTCAAAGTGTTTCTATAACCTTAAGAAATAGTGTTTTCTCAAACTTCGGTTTCTTGGGTGATTATAGAAAGAATGAGAGATGAATCTCTATATAGACTAAACAGCTCTAACATCTCTGTCACAAGGGTTGTGGAGCTGTTGTCATTTTCAAGTGGTAGCTCCTTAAAATTTTCCCACCCATGTGACTTTCCTAAATTTCTATACAAATAGAGTTATCATTATACATAAAGCAATCAGGATACTTTCTAAATCAAGCTAACACAATTCTAGTAGATGTGGATTTGTCATACTCTTGAATTGACGAGCCTTGTCTTGTGATCTCTTAAGCTTCTGTCGTAGTCTTGCAGGTCTGCTACAATCTTTTGACAAGTTGCAGCAAATCTGTTTCTTGAACATCTAAACTGTCACAGGTTTGACTGAGATAAATCCCCAATTGAAATATTCTATTGAGACAATAACCTTTGACGCCAAGCCTGCTTTCATGATATTGTACTTTGGATGATAGTATGAATCCCCGCCAATGTTGCTGTCAGGAGTTCCAGACTTGCTGTCAAAGTGTGAAAATGTTACTGTCTTGATGCTTTCGCCAAAGTTGCTGTCAGATTGGATATTCTATCATGACTTTGCACCATTCTATCTTCTTGTAACCTTACTATCAGTTCAATGACATTAACCTTATTCTTTCTGTCAAACTGATGTATTTCTTGGGGCTTGAACATTTGAATGAACTTCTTCCAAGATACAAACTTATTAAATTACAACAATTATTTTGGTCACAAGAACATACTCTAGTTGTGACAGTATGTTCTACTTAGAAAAATTAAGTACAACGAAATCTAGTTAAGTTGTCTCTAAGCTATCACCCATAAATCCTAATAGTTTTACAATTATAAGAGAATATTTATAATAGAAGAAACTGGGCCTATCTCAACATATGGGCCAAAGCTGATAAAACATGCACTCACGGGCCCTGAGCGTGAGGCTCATGGTCCTGAGCTCAAAAAGAGCTGCTGGCTGATTTGCTCAAGGGTCTTGAGTGGACGCTCAGGGGCCCTGAACAACCTAGACTCCACAAACTTAACAATCTCCCACTTGGAGTCTGACCACATCTTCGCTTCACTCTTGTAAGTCTAGTATCATCCAATCCTTCGATCAATAACTCTAACTAGTGCAGCGCCTTCTCATCAATCAATTCTGGAGGCCAATTGAAGCTATGCAAAGCTTAAACTTTTCATTAGTAACCACCTTAGTTAATATATCTGCAGGACTCTTTGAACCAAGGATTTTCTTCAAGGACAAAGTACCATTGCTAATCAACTCTCTTGTAAAGTGATATCTCAGCTAAATATGCTTCGTCCTAGCATGAAACACAGGATTCTTCGTAAGATGAATAGCACTCTGACTATCGTCCGCCTGTTTCATGCCCAACTCCTTAAGAAAATTCTTCAACCAAATCATCTCCTTGCCAGCTTCAGAGATAGCCATATATTCTGCTTCTATGGTTGAAAGAACAACTCTCTTTTGAAGTCGAGACATCCAACTAACTGCTGTGCCACCCAAAGTGAAAATATATCCCGTAGTACTTTTTCTTGTATCCAAACATCCACCCAAATCTGCATCAGAGAACCCTTCCAAGATAACATCTTTCTTGCTGAAACATAATGCAACCTTGGATGTGCCTTTCAAGTAGCGTAACAACCACTTGACTACTTCCCAATGCTCTCTTCCTGGATTAGACATGAACCTACTAACAACTCCCACTACATGAGCAATATCTGGCCTTTTACACACCATAGCATACATCAAACTGCCAACTGCAGATACATACGGAACTTTAGACATATCTTTCTTGCCCTCATCCGTTTTAGGTGACTACTTCTTCGGGAGATTAAAGTGAGTCGCCAATGGTGTACTTCAGGTCTTCGCATCCTAGACACTGAATTTCTGCAACAATTTCTCAACATACTTCTCTTGAGATAATTTCAAAGTACCTTCAGATCTATCCCTTATGATGCTCATACCAAGTATCTGTTTTGCTGCACCCATATCACCTGAGCCATAACCAATAAAGATATACTTCTTTGCTTTTGGATCAAGTTTGTCCCTGTCAGAATCTTTAACATGCACATAAGAAACACGACCAAAAACTCACAAGTGTGAAAGATTTACCTCCTTTTCCTGCCACTCTTCTTCATGAATCTTGAACCCCAAAGGAACTGAAGGTCCTCTTTTTATGAGATATGCTGCTGTGCTAACTGCATCTGCCTAAAAAGTCTTTTACAACCCTACATGCAACCTCATACTCGTGGCCCTCTCATTCAAGGTTCTATTCATGCGCTCTGCAACACCATGCTCCTGTGGTGTCTCTGGAATATTTTGATCATTCTAATCCCATATTCTGTGCAATAGCATTTAAACTCATCACTACTGTACTCACCACCATTATCTGACACCAAACTCTTAATCTTCAAACCGGTCAAAATTTCAATTTCGGTTTTCCACTTCTTGAAAGTAGCAAACACATCTGATTTATTCGTCAAATAATAAACCTATACCTTTCTAGTGGAATAATCAATGAAAGTGACATAGTAGCGAGACCCTCCCAACGACGCAACTGTTGTTGGACCATATACATCCGTATGAACTAGCTCCAACTTCTTAGCCTTGGGTGTCCTGTCTGATTTTGAAAAAGTAACTCATTTTTGCTTTCCAAGAACACATGGCTCACAGAACCCAACTTCCACATTCTTCAGCTCTAGAATCTTACCCTTTGAAGTTAACTGCTTCATACCCTTTTCACTCATATGACCAAGTCTTTGGTGCCATAAAGTTGAATACCCAATCTCATCAGCAACTACATTTGTTTCATAGTTAGATTGTTCAACTATGTACAACGTCCCATTTTTCTCTCCACGAGCAACAACTAGATTCCCCTTTATAACCCTCCATTGTCCGTCTCCGAATGTAACTCGATACCCTTCCTTATCTAACTGTCCAGATATCAGCATCTTCTTCAGTCCAGGAATGTACCTTACATCTTTCAACATCCAGCTAGTCCCCAAAGAGGTCTTGAGATTAATATCTCCCATGCCCGTAATATCCAAAGTCTCATCCATCAAGATGAACCTTACCAAAATTTCCAAGTCGGAAATTTAACATCAAATCCTTGCAAGGGGTAGCATGGAATGATGCACCAGAATCCATAACCCATGATTCAATCGAACATTCAACACAACAAATCAAAGCATCATCATCCGTCACTTCTTCAACTACATTAGCTGAATTATCCTCTTTCTTCTTTCCTTTAGGAGATGCGGAAGCAGTAAACCGATTTCTAAAGTGACCTTTCTTCTGATAATTCCAAGAAACAATCTTCTTGCGGTCTTTGGACTGTCCTCTCTTCTGTGACTTCGATCTGCTACGCCCCTGATTCTGTCCCCTATCGAAATTTCTACCTCTACTCTCAGTACTTAACAAGGAACCTGACGACTCTCCTGAGTTTCTCCTACAAATATCTTCTCCAAGAATTGCATCTCGAACTCCATCAAAAGTCATCTTAACGCTCCTAGATGAATTGCAAATATCAGTGACAAATCCTGACTAACTGTCAGGTAACGAGGATACCAACAACAAGGCTTGTACTTCATCATCGAATTTAATATCCACTGATGTCAATCTTGATAGGATAGAGTTAAATTTGTTCACATGATCAACAACACAATCACCTTCATTCAATTTTGCGGCAAACAACAAGGAACACAAATATACCTTATTCGAAGCAGATGGCTTCTCATACATATTTGATAACGCCTTGATCAATCCATGAGTTGTCGTTTCCTTGACGATATTGTAAGCAACGTTCTTCGCCAAAGTCAATCTAAAAACACATATAGCCTGCCTATATATATATGTATATATATCGTACCATTCCTTATCCAAAAATTGTTGAAACAATAACATGTAAAAGTAAAAAATTAAAGATATTAGTTGAAACGGTTAATATGTGATATTTAAAAAAAAAAATATTCTCAAGTTTATATTATATTTTTGCAAAACTACAAATGCGAATTAATCTAGCGTATGGGATGATATCCTTTAGGCTTAATGACCTTTTAACCCTCAAAGTTTCCACTGATATACCCATCAGCCCTCAATATTTCAAAACGTTCCTTTTAACCCTCGAAGTATCCATAAAGGTCCTAATAACCCTTAAACCGGTACAAAAAATTAAAAAAAAAACGGTATAACTCGGATGGGCAAAAGAGACATTTCACAAACCGATACCGAGGGTTAAAAGGTATACTTTAGATACTTTGGAGGTTAAAAGGTATACTTTAGATACTTTGGGGGCAAAAAGGTATACCTCAGAAAATGTTTATACAAGTGTACAGTACATGAGGGAAATAAGTTATGTCATCAAAAATTTAATATTTATACTTAGTAGTAGTAGTAGTAGTATTTTCACCGTTTAATATTTATACTTAGTAGTAGTAGTAGTAGTAGTAGTAGTAGTAGTAGTAGTAGTAGTAGTAGTAGTAGTAGAAGTATTTTCACCGTTTAATAAGTTATCAAAATTGCAATAATAATATTTTTACTACACCCCTTATTGGATGACATTTCAATTAAAACTCAATGAATTAAATAAAATATATACAAATCTTATATTTAATAAAATTTATGAAGATGATTATTGAATATAGATATTGAATACTCATCGTTTAGAATTTTATATCGATAAACAAATATGATGGGATAATTTCTTTTTTTTATATAAATTTATAGCTCAATAATTGAAATTAATTATATATAATTCATTTTTAGTCCGACTATAATTTTAAATTTCATATTTTAAAATGCGAGACGGCACCGCAAGGCGACGTCGAGCAACTATATAATTAGATTGACTTATATTGAGTGAGGAATAACCAAGTATATAAGCTTTAATGTAGAAACTTTAATGTAGTATATAAGCAAAAATACTACTACTAAGTATTCCAATAGATCATAATATTTTAGGAAATTTGACTGCATTTGACTCAATATACTTCAACAATACTTGACCCGATTTTCATATTTCGAAAAAGAGTCGAAATTTAATCTGGATGGATTGTCACATTAATACTAGGGTTTCGTTGCTACTATTATTTTATTAGATCCAAAATATAATACATAATTTGTTTAGTGTTTACTCATTTACTAATATTTATCATAACTAGCTTAACTATTTTATAAATTCATTATAGTTAAAACATAAACTATTTTATAAATTCATTATAGTTAAAACATATGTAATGCTTTAATTTAAAGACATTTCCATAATTTTTTTATTCTAAAATACATTTTGATGAAATAAATTATTAAAAAATTACTAGAATTCATAATAAAAATAAATTATAAATATTAAAATAACACATGCATCGCACAAAATATAAGTTGGTAGAATTATAAAATTATTTTTTATGTAAATTTAAGAAATCACTTGGGGACTAAAAATGATAACACAATAAAATGAAAGAAAAATGCGCGACATACAGTATGTAGTTTGTACTTGCTTGCACTGGTAGTAAAAATTGAAAAGGACAGTTGACCAAGGCAAGTGAAAAAAATATGGTTATATGTTTTCTAATTAACAAATTCTGACTAATGACAGTAAGAATATAATTTGATTGATTTCTTTTTATTAGCTAGTTACTGAGATTTCTAGCTATACAATGGTTTTTTGCAGCTATGGCTCGAGTCTTGTGATTGAGGATAGTGTAAAAACTTGACTCCGGAGAACAAATATATGTTTTGCGTCTCTCGTCTGGGGTTTAGTTTGGCATGGGGAGGTTGATATCTCGTACTATATGAATTATTAGTAGTAAGGCTGAATAGTTACAAATGTAATTCTGATAAACATACTGTGTTGACTGTATCATCAATTACTTTGCTTGTTAAAAAGGCTGCTATCGGTTCAAACTACTTCTATGTTGATACACTCGATTAGCATTTGTTTCCTGATCATACCCGAGTATGAGGTTAAAGGTCATCTAACAGGGTCTATTAAGCAACTTGTCCTGAAAGTCATGCAAGCATTGTTTTCGGTACACATATATCATCTACAAACCCAGGATACAAGTAAACGAAGAGATTAAGGATGATTCTCATGCAAGCATTGTTTTCTAGAATAACTTCATTTGTACGAGTTATACCTTTTAACCCCCAAAGTATCTAAAGTATACCTTTTAACCCCAAAGTATCTAAAGTATACCTTTTAACCCTCGGTATCAGTTTGTGAAATGTCTTTTTTACCCATCCGAGTTATACCATTTTTTTATTTTTTATTTTTTGTACCGGTTTAAGGGTTATTAGGACCTTTATGGATACTTCGAGGGTTTTTTTTTTTGGAAAAAAAATGAAACGTTTTGAAATATTGAGGGCTGATGGGTATATCAGTGGAAACTTTGAGGATTAAAAGGTCATTAAGCCTATTCTTTATAGAAAAATATGATATATGATCTGAAATTTGTACGATTGTCCTTTCTAACCAAACTTTGTACTAAAAAAAATTGTTAGAAGTGTTGAAAGTTCAAAATTTCAAATGACTAATGTTGTTCATTTTTTAAACTTTTAACCCTTATTTATATTTGATTAGTGTTGAGACATACATGTCTAAAGATGATGATAACAAATACCACAAGGCAGAAAATGAATCAAGATATCGAAGCTGACAAATAAATCAGGAAGCTAACTGAAATGCAGATCAACTAAAGCTACATCTTGTGAATGGAACTCTGTAAACAGTTAGAAAGTATTTCTGCAACAAGCCATGAGATGCTACAATCAAGTATTTGTAATCAGAAGAGATTTTGCTATACCCATGCAAGTAAATTCGAGAAGTCAAGAAAAGAGAGAGTTCGAGAAGTCAGACTACTGTCATATCTCTATTCGAGTTATCTTAGACATGGTGGATTCGAGAATTCTACAAAAAGGGCTATTCGAAAAGTCAGGCTACTAAGAAGTCTCTATTCGAGAAGTCTACAAGGCAGCCTATTCGAGAAGTCATTCGAGAACTTAATAAGATGCTTATTTGAGAAGTACTCATTCGAGAACTCAAGACATATCTTTTCGAAAACTCGGCCTGAATATTCTAAAGTTCTCGAATGGAACATATCGAATGAAGAACAGACCCAGAATTACTTTGCAACCCGTGACTTAATAGACAGTGATCAATTACACAGAGGATGTTACGAGTAGGGAGTCAAATTGTAAATTCTTGAAGGCTCAAACTCTTCCAAGTGAAAGGTGAAATCAGTCACTGTTTATCCGACTTCAAGGGCAACAATAAGAGTGGAAGCAATCTCCAACATGATTACATTACAAATGAAGAATTCAAAAGATATCTTGATAAATGCATAAAGATCCGCTGGTTTATCTGGGAAGTTCACATAGCTCAATAAGCAGAAAAGCTTATTGACTTTCCAAAAGGTTATCTTTTTACTAAAGCAACTTTTCAGGGATAAAGATTCAAGTCAGAAAGATCTGTTGCATAAAGCATCACGTGACCCTGGAAGCTAAGTCATTTCAAGAAATTAGTATTTTATGAAGAAAGAAACATACACGGACTTGAGGCATGCTGGGATTGTCCAAATCAAGAAGAGAAGACTTTCAAGACATTTTCAGAAATGGCTATCACTTCAAGCATGTGTTTGTGACAAGTTATACCAAAAATGTATCTTTACATTTCACGTATTTTACTTGTCTTCATATAGTTTAAATAAGCTGTATGAGCAGCATAGTTTTAGTGTGTAGACAGAGAGAAAACACTGAACATAACGCATATTGCATTAGGTTTTCTTGTAAACACTAAGACATTGTAACCCGCAGATGTGTATTTCTACACAGAGTATTTTCTTCAAATACAACCCTCAGGTGGACCACTCAAACTCCACCTGAAATTTTTATATCGTGTGTTTATTTACCTTGTTTACTATCTGTTCTATACAAACTGCCTAAGATCTCATTGATTCGAAAAGAATTTAGTTGAGATTTTATTCAACCCCCCTTCTACAATCTCGTGGTGTATAACTGGGAAATAACAATTAGTGATTTTATCCGCGCTACGCACGCGATCGAAAAATTGATAAACATATTTTAAAATGGTGAAAAATTGTTTAGTATGTATAAATATTTAAATTGAATTATTGCTCTAAAATTGTTTGGTATGTGTAGCACATATTAAATATGTGGTACCCATACTAAAAATTAATTTTTTTTTTTACAATAATACGTTGATGGATATTAATGTGATTTCGTTTGCATTTTATCACACATACAACTGGAAGTAAATTAAATGAATTTAAATTATTAAAATAATAAAAAAATAATTTTAATAAACATAAAAATAATATAAATGACTTATGATTTACGCATACATACCTATTACAAAAAGATTAGAAAAAACACAAAACACAATAGCGGATGGGCTATAGCCTTATTTCTCATAGACGCGAGAAAACTCAACTTACACTAATTCAGAGAGGAATCGAGGTATATGGAGGTAAATTATACATTACTATTGTAAACCATTATAAGTTTCTTTGTGAACCGTAATTTGATTATGATTATCAATGTTAAAATTTATTATATGATTTTGTTTACAATCAATGATATTTTAGTTGTTATAGTTTTGTTTGTTTATGTTTTTGGTGTTATAAAGCTCTGATAAAAACATGTGTTATACTTTGTAATGGCGCTCTTACAAATAAATGTGATAATTGATGTTTTCTTGGACTTTTAAACAATGTTCAAAAAGTATTTTGACGCTCTTAAGTTGTCGCATATCTCTAGATTGTAGAGTTCAAATTAAACAGCCGCATTGAAAAATACTTTTATTACAAATAAAAAATATGTCATACTTAGTTGTCCCTCTAATTAAAAAATAATAGTTTATAGGGACTTTGTCTGCGCTACGCACGCGATCAGAAATATAAAAAATTTTATTTAAAAAATATTGGTTTATCATTACAAATGCACTTGATTGATCTTTTTGTAGTATCATACTATGAAATTTTATATAACATAAATGTTGCTTTCTTCGAATACAATCTTAAAATTTAGGCATGTAATCTGATCAAGTCATGTTACCATTTCGTATTCTTTAATAATTCGCCTAATACCATATTACTATTTCATATTCTTTAATAATTTCGTATTTTATCACATAATTCACATTTTTGTATAACAATATAGGTAATTTGGATTAATTACACTTTATCATAGAAAAGAAATAAACAATGGCTTTTCATTGTGTATCGCATTTTTTACCATCACTTTGTCAAAGTCTCATCATTCAAACTAAAACTCTCTATTTGGAAGTAATTACATAGACAGGCCATAAATCTTCATACCGTTTCACTGCTTTTTTATATATAAGAAAAGGATGCAAAATGGGCAAGGGGTGGATTTAAAAGGGAAGAAAAGGGAAATTGAGAATGAAGCCAAGTCATATTTAAAGCCAAGTTATATTTGGTGCCATCAACCAACTTAGAACCAAAGCAAATGGAAAAAGACAAAAGTTGAAGATAAGATATTGTGGCAGAAGATGACCTAAAAACCTATTTTTATCCTGTAAATACCCCCTTCCCTTTGTATGTTAGTGTAGGTGCCCTAGGGGCAATACATTGTTTCTTTGAATAAACCTTTATGTCACTTGATCATTCAATAAACGTATTTATTATGACTTTAATTACTGCGATATATTTGTTAGCATAATAAATGTCCTTAGAATCATGATACACATTATATAGTTTAAGTACATGACTTGAACTTGAGATTATATAATATATCATATTCTTAAAAGGTCCCTGGTCGAGTATTATTATTATAGGACAATAATAATAGACTAGTATGTTGTTTGACGGATAACCACATCTCATTGGTTATAAGTATGGAGATACTAAAGTCAATACATAGGTACATGTAGGAGTACATGGTACTGGACAGACCCACAGTGAGATTCTTCATGTTTAATAAAGTCATAAGAAAGACTCACCGTGATAATGGTGTAATGATCCTTTGACTTGAGATCATTATATTTCTATACGAGGATTAATATACTTTGACTACATTAAAAGTTACCTTTGACCGGGTGATGATAAAAGTGGATATCGGGTATATCATGAGTCGTATGAGAAATATGAATGACAGATAAAGGATTTAACCCTCCTAGAATTAGGAGAGATATTATTGGCCTCTTGATTGAGTGAGACTATAAAATGCATGGCCATGCTCAAATAATGATTTGTTTTAATAGTCTACTTATGGATCAAGTAAACTCGGATTAAATGTTGAAGAGGATGACTAAATACATGCCTCGAGTTTAATCTATAATATATGGTTAAAGGGATTATATTACACGGAAACATTAATCATGAAAGGTTTAATATGGATCACTATTTAAATTATTATTACTTGGGTAGCAATGATGTATTACTAGATACCGCTATTTGTTTACGATTTTAATTGAGACTTTAAAATCGTTGCCAACGTAATAATAACCTATAGGGTCACACACTTAGAATGTCTTAAAGGGAGTTTTAATTTAAATTGAGAATTTAAATTAAATCATTATTAAATAAAGAATTGGCTATTTAATTAATTGGACTGGTCCTAATTAATTATCTAAGTAAATTCGAATTTAATAAAGTAAGAACAGAATTGGGTTTAAGGAAATCCAATAATAAAATCAAAATAAAATTAGAATTGGGTTTAAGGAAGCCCAATTCGGGGTTTTGATTTTAGCCCACTATATCTCATATAAATACATGATGATGTATTACTTTAGGGTTAGGGATTTCATAAAAATCGTTTTATTAAAAACCCTAGCAGCTCTTTGAGAGGCTAGAGAGATAGAGAGAGGCTGTTCTTCGCGGGCTAGTACCTGGCTCCTCGGATCGTTGGACGGTCGGACATTCGTGTGGATTACCTTAGAGACATTGATCTTGACGTGAAGATTGTGTGTGGTGATTACAAGCTAGGATCTCCGTTGAGTTCGTGAAAGTAACGTTTTAAAGGTATGATTCGTTTCTCCATAATCTGTCAGTAATTATACATGGATCCTGGTTTGGGTTTCGAAATTTTTTGTTTTATTTACATTATTCCGCTGCGTTTTATGCCTCGGAACCCAACAATGGTATCAGAGCAAGGTTTATAAGGGGCTGATTTGGTTACGTGTTTACTGTATTCGTTGCATGTTATATGAATCTGCCATGAAACAGTTATGAGATATGTCGATTATAATATGTTATGTTGTTCATATATGATTCTGTTATGTTGAATATCATGATATAATGATACAAACATGTTTACAATCTGTCATGACTGATAAGTATACGATTTTTGTATGTTATGCATGTCGTCTGGTTTATATAGTGATATAAACTGTTGGACAGATTGTGTATGGACACGATCTGTAAATAAGGATACGATTTGAATGTATATGATACATGCTTCCAGAACTGTATATAATGCAGTGGCGGCAGAGGCTAAAAGATATGATCTTTTGTTAAGAAATTGATGATTTCTTAAGAGGACGAGCCTTCTGGAATTAAAAAAATCCTGAGTTCGACCTGATCGGTCAGCTCGACCACCGCTAGGGGCTGCCGCCCCCGGACCCCGCCCGGGGCTGCCACCCCGGAACCCGCCTGGGGGCTGCCGCCCCCGGACCCCCGCAGTGTTTTTTTATATGTCCTTAATTGTTTATTTGAGCATGGTGCTGGTTATGGCCTTAAGACCCTTAGTTTAATGGTTTGTGGTTTTATAAATACGACTTGCATGTCGTTTTCTTCATTCTTGTAATTGTTTAACCTTGAATGTAACTCGAGTTTTATTATGTAAGTACGTTAGTATAGGTTGTATTCAATTATTCAATGTAATGTACTTGAAGATTGAAGGACGACCAATGAGGAGAAGCAACCAAGGAGAAAGAGAAGAATGAAGACTTGTAATTGTATTTATATTTATCCACCATAGATTGACCTTGATCCTTTCATTAGCTTGAAAAGGATCATTTAGGATAAAGGCCATAACCAAGCACGTTTACTTACTGCACTTTACATATATATGAATGTATGCGATATATAATGTATGAGTAGAGTAGAAGATGCATGCTTTAATTAGATTAATTATGTATGCATGTATTAGATATGTCACCCATGCCAAGCTTGCCATGCTAAACAAGATAAAATCTGTAACGATTCAAGATTTTAAAATTAACAAACGATCATGAGATTCTTGTGTTTATGAAATATGGATTTTTAAAACACGGAATTAAATATGGATTTTTGATATCGAAAATTGGGATTTTCTGACAAAAGCGGATATGTGTATTCGTAAGGTTAATGGGTATTAAGTGTGACCATTGGGATCCTCCATCTATCTGGGAAATGAACAATTTAAGATGTCAATTTGAAATATTTGGTTCAAGGAAAATTGAGGATCTCTTTATGATGTGATCATGATCATTATAAATTTTCTAAACCCCTTAACAAAATATTAAGTTTTAATCAGATGTTTTCCAATGAATGAACACTCATCGAATCCTAGATCGATAAGGGGAAGGGCTGTCAGTGGCAGGGGACTCCTGTCTATCGTGGTGAGATGCGACGAATATAAACGGTTATATTCGGCCGTTGTATCATTGGGTCTAACTTAACTGAGTCGTCATAATAAGGTGAAAATAAACGGTTATATTCAACTATTATGAGCTTAGAAGCATAGAGTTTGGTTAAAAATCTATTAGATCGATAAGATCAATCGTTGTTCACCAAACTATCCAAGAATTATATATGATATAATTGACAACTATTGTCTACCTAAATAATCATGTTTTAAGGACTACCAGTGGTTGACTTAGGACATGACGAAATATGGATCTTGGCTCACTAGAAAGATTTATGGGATATTCTTTCCGAATTAATAGTAAGGGCTATTAATTTGATAAAAATATTGGGAGATATATTATGAATATATCATAATCATTTGAACATAATAATTTATAACTCAGACAATCTAATGTTTATTTTGTGCTTTTATCATTGTAGATACTAAGTAATGGCAAACAACACAAACACACTATCCGTACGATCAGTCCTTGAGAAGGACAAGCTGACAGGAGGAAACAACTTCCTAGACTGGCAGAGGAATTTGAGGATTGTCCTCAGGCAGGAGCGTAAGCTTCATTGCATTGATATCCCTCCGCCAGGTCCCCTTCCCGAGGGCGCTACTGCTGAGGAAATAGCGGCCCACGCAAGGGATGAGAATGATGCAAATGATGTTGCATGTCTTATGTTGGCAACTATGAGTGCTGAGCTTCAAAGACAGCATGTGCATATGGATGCATATACTATCAATGAGCACTTGAAAAGCATGTTTGCAAGCCAAACTCGTCAAGAAAGGTTCAACACGAGTAAGTCACTCTTTAATTGCAAACAAGGGGCAAGTGAACCAGTTGGCCCACATGTTCTGAGGATGATTGGTTATATTGAGTACCTTGCTACTTTGTGTTTCCCGATTGCTGCGGAAACTGGTATTGACCTAATCATGAATTCTTTGAATAACAAATTCACTCAGTTTGTTGTGAACTACAATATGAATGAATTTGACAAAACACATACTGAATTGTTGCATATGTTGAGAACATATGAGACCAACATGAAGACAGCTGAACCCGCTCCCATATTGATGGTGGGCAATAAAGGTAAGGCCAAGGGGAAAAGCAAGTGGAAGGGTAAGAAGAAGACTGGATCTGATTCTACACCCAAGCCAAAGTCAGGTCCCAAACAGGCTTTAAAGCCTTAAGGTGGGGTTGCTAAGGGTGAATGTCACTACTGTAAAAAAACTAGTCACTGGAAGAGAAACTGTCCTGTTTACTTGGAGGATCTGAAGAAAATGAAGGCTGTTCAGATTTCTGGATCAGGTATTTATGTTATAGAAGTCAATCTGTCTACTTCTACATCTTGGGTATTGGATACTGGATGTGCTTCTCACATTTGTATAAATGTGCAGGAACTGCAGAGAAGTAGGACTTTGGCTAAGGGAGAAGTGGACCTACGAGTAGGCAATGGAGCAAGAGTTGCTGCTTTAGCTGTAGGAACTTATTATTTGTCTTTGCCCTCTGGGCTTGTTTTAGAACTTGAAGACTGTTTTTATGTGCCTGCGATTCGCAGAAACATTATTTCTGTTTCTTGTTTGGACAAGAAAGGTTTTTCGTTTACAATAAAGAACAACAGTTGCTCTTTTGCTTTGAATGATTTAACCTATGGTGTTGCACGTTTGTTTAATGGTTTTTATGTTCTTGATTTAGATAATCCTTTCTGTAATATAGAAAACAAACGACTTAAAGTTAATGACTCAAATCAAACATACCTCTGGCATTGTCGTCTAGGCCATATAAATGAGAAACGCATATCCAAATTACATAAGGATGGATATTTGGATAAGTTTGATTTCGAATCATACCAAGAATGCGAATCTTGTTTGCTTGGTAAGATGACTAAAGCCCCTTTCACTGGTAAAGGTCAAAGGGCCACTCAACGTCTGGAGCTAATACATAGTGATGTATGTGGCCCAATTCGTGTGATGGCTAGAGGAGGATACTACTACTTCATAACATTTACTGACGATTTCAGTAGATATGGATATGTATATCTTATGAAGAACAAATCCGATTCTTTTGAAAAGTTCAAAGAATACAAGGCTGAAGTAGAGAAGCAAATTGGCGGTGGTGCAAGTATTAAGATCTTACGATCCGATCGTGGGGGTGAATACTTAAGCACTGAATTTAAAGAGTATTTAAAGGAGTGTGGTATTGTATCACAACTCACTCCGCCAGGTACACCTCAATGGAATGGAGTTTCAGAGAGGAGAAATCGCACCTTGTTGGACATGGTGCGATCGATGATGAGTCATGCAGATCTTCCAATAAGTTTCTGGGGTTATGCTCTAGAAATAGCGGCTTTCACACTTAACCGTGTTCCTACTAAGAAGGTTCAAAAGACTCCATATGAGATATGGGAGGAGAAACGGTCAGGCATGAGCTTTATGAAAGTTTGGGGATGCAAGGCGTTTGTGAAACGTCAAGTATCTGACAAGCTTGGACCTAAATCCGAAGAGTGCAATTTTGTGGGATACCCTAAAGAAACAAAGGCGTATTATTTTTATAGTCCTTCTGAGCAGAAAGTGTTTATTGCTTGAGATGCTGTCTTCATGGAAAGAGATTTTGTTTCCAAAAGAAACAGTGGGAGAACTATAGATGTCGATGAAGATCGAGAATCACAAAACAACATTGAACCTGAAGTGGAACAAGAGCAAGATGATGATAATGCTCAACAAACACAGGTTGTTCTTAGATCTGGTAGAATTCGCCATGAGCCAGAGAGATATGGATTTCTCTTGACTCAATGTGGTGATTTGATGCTCATAGATGAAGATGAGACTCTTACATACCAAGATGCTATGAACAATCCAGACTCTAAGAGATGGCTTGAAGCCATGAAATCCGAGATGGATTCCATGTACGAAAACCAAGTATGGACTTTGGTTGATCCACCTGAAGGGGTAAAACCCGTAAGGTGCAAATGGGTTTTCAAGAAGAAAACTAACATGGATGGAAATGTTCAGACCTATAGAGCGAGGCTGGTAGCAAAAGGTTTCAAACAAATTCATGGTATTGACTATGATGAAACTTTCTCACCAGTGGCTATGGTCAAGTACATAAGGATTTTGCTTGCCATTGCAGCATTCCATGATTATGAAATCTGGCAAATGGATGTCAAAACAGCCTTCCTTAATGGAAGCCTTGAAGAGGATGTGTACATGACACAACCTGAAGGTTTTGTCGATCCAAGGAATGTTGGCAAGGTATGTAAGTTACGTCGATCCATTTATGGATTGAAGCAAGCATCTAGGAGATGGAATATTCGTTTTGATGAAACAGTCAAAGAGTATGGCTTTGTTCAAAACAAAGATGAACCTTGTGTTTACAGGAAGGTTAGTGGGAGCCATGTGGCATTCATAGTACTATATGTTTATGATATACAACTAATGGGGAATGACATACCTTCTCTAAAGGCTGTTAAGACTTGGTTAGGGAGCAACTTCTCTATGAAAGACTTAGGAAAGGCAACCTACATTCTAGGAATGAGGATCTATAGAGATAGATCTAGAAGGATGATCGGTCTAACTCAGAGCACATACGTTGATAAGGTTTTGCATCATTTTGGTATGCAAAATGCAAAAAGAGGATATGTCCCCGTGTCTCAAGGGATAACGATCTCTAAAGACCAGTGTCCGAAATCATTGGATGAGAAGGACCACATGAGTAAGGTTCCATATGCCTCAGCAATTGGATCTATCATGTAGGCAATGGTATGTACTCGCCCAGATGTTTCGTATGCTTTGAGCATGACGAGCAGATACCAGTCTAATCCAGGTGAAGGTCACTGGACGGCAGTCAAGAATATTCTAAAGTACCTGAAAAGGACTAAAGATTCATTCTTGGTGTATGGAGGAGAGGAGAAACTGGTAGTAAAAGGTTACACCGATGCAAGTTTCCAAACAGACAGGGATGATACTGTATCACAGTCTAGTTTTGTGTTTTGTCTAAACGGAGGTGCTTTAAGCTGGAAGAGTTCAAAGCAAGAAACAGTAGCTGATTCTACAATGGAGGCTGAGTACATTGCAGCTTGTGAAGCAGCTAAAGAGGCTGTTTGGATTCGAAAATTCATTACTGATTTGGGAGTGGTTCCATCGATCGCAGATCCCATTGATCTATACTGCGATAATAATGGAGCCATTGCAGAGGCTAAAGAACCTAGATCACACTCCCGATCCAAACATATACTCAGGAGATTTCACCTTATTCGAGAGATTAATGAAAGGGGTGACATACACATATGTAAAGTGCACATAAATGATAACATTGCAGACCCACTGACCAAAGGCTTGTCGCAGCAGAAGCACGATGGTCAAACTAGTTCCATGGGTATTAGATACATGGGTGATTGGCTCTAGTGCAAGTGGGAGATTGTTAGTGTAGGTGCCCTAGAGGCAATATATTGTTTCTTTGAATAAACCTTTATGTCACTTGATCATTCAATAAACGTATTTATTATGACTTTAATTATTGCGATATATTTGTTAGCATAATAAATGTCCTTAGAATCATGATACACATTATATAGTTTAAGTACATGACTTGAACTTGAGATTATATAATATATCATATTCTTAAAAGGTCCCTGGTCGAGTATTATTATTATAGGACAATAATAATAGACTAGTATGTTGTTTGACGGATAACCACATCTCATTGGTTATAAGTATGGAGATACTAAAGTCAATACATAGGTACATGTAGGAGTACATGGTACTGGACAGACCCACAGTGAGATTCTTCATGTTTAATAAAGTCATAAGAAAGACTCACCGTGATAATGGTGTAATGATCCTTTGACTTGAGATCATTATATTTCTATACGAGGATTAATATACTTTGACTACATTAAAAGTTACCTTTGACCGGATGATGATAAAAGTGGACATCGGGTATATCATGAGTCGTATGAGAAATATGAATGATAGATAAAGGATTTAACCCTCCTAGAATTAGGAGAGACATTATTGGCCTCTTGATTGAGTGAGACTATAAAATGCATGGCCGTGCTCAAATAATGATTTGTTTTAATAGTCCACTCATGGATCAAGTAAACTCGGATTAAATATTGAAGAGGATGACTAAATACATGCCTTGAGTTTAATCTATAATATATGGTTAAAGGGATTATATTACACGAAAACATTAATCACGAAAGGTTTAATATGGATCACCATTTAAATTATTATTACTTGGGTAGCAATGATGTATTACTAGATACCGCTCTTTGTTTACGATTTTAATTTAGACTTTAAAATCGTTGCCAACGTAATAATAACCTATAGGGTCACACACTTAGAATGTCTTAAAAGGAGTTTTAATTTAAATTGAGAATTTAAATTAAATCATTATTAAATAAAGAATTGGCTATTTAATTAATTGGACTGGTCCTAATTAATTATCTAAGTAAATTCGAATTTAATAAAGTAAGAACAGAATTGGGTTTAAGGAAATCCAATAATAAAATCAAAATAAAATTAGAATTGGGTTTAAGGAAGCCCAATTCGGGTTTTTGATTTTAGCCCACTATCTCTCATATAAATACATGATGATGTATTACTTTAGGGTTAGGGATTTCATAAAAATCGTTTTATTAAAAACCCTAGCAGCTCTTTGATAGGCTAGAGAGATAGAGAGAGGCTGTTCTTCGCGGGCTAGTACCTGGCTCCTCGGATCGTTGGACGGTCGGACATTCGTGTGGATTACCTTAGAGACACAGATCTTGACGTGAAGATTGTGTGTGGTGATTACAAGCTAGGATCTCCGTTGAGTTCGTGAAAGTAACGTTTTAAAGGTATGATTCGTTTCTCCATAATCTGTCCGTAATTATACATGGATCCTGGTTTGGGTTTAGAAATTTTTTGTTTATTTACATTATTCCGCTGTGTTTTATGCCTCGGAACCCAACATTGTATTCGACACCTTAGTTTTAGGTTAGTACCCTAGTTTTAATTCTAGCCTCCTTTCTCTCTTTTTATGTCTTCTTTCATTTCTAAATTATGTTAGCTTTGTTCTTGTATTAGTAGCTTTAAATTTTGTAAATGCCTTTTTATATTAATGCAAGCTTTCTCTTTTACTTTACATCTTGCTCTTCTTTTCATATTTTGGCTATGATCCATTGTAACAAACCGACTTTTCGGACTATTAATTCTAAATCGAAAACTAAAACAAATTACAATTTATTAAACCAAAAGTCAACTATAAAGGTACTTATTACAAAAGCGCAGCTAAGAATGACAATCTAAAAGCTAATTTACTTCGAACCTAAGCTCCTCAAACTCCAATGCTATCCACCCGATCTTTTACAGAACCTGAAAATTGTAAGTAATGAGCTATACAGCCCAGCAAGAAACCAAACAATCTAACTAGTAGGGTCAAGTAACACGTATACCTATAAAATATTATAATATTTAATACAATACGATAATGATATACAATCAATTACGATATAATACGACACACGGAACAAAAACTTTTGATACATATATTCTTATTCAATACAATACGACATCACATAACAACAATAATTGAAACCCACAATTCGTACCACGACCACTACAACCCGGTGATAACAGTCCTAATTTTTCGCAAACCATGGCATAAATCAGAGTCCAAAGACATTGCTTACACATAACACATATACAATAACACATGTCAATTCAAAATAAATAATCACTTAGCATAAGTTTTAATAATCAAATATACATAAATAACACATAGTTTTGAACACACTAGAAAGAACAATCTGCAACTTACCTTGACACGAAAAAACAAGAATCCAAATCATTCTAGATCATGTATCCAATTCTTACCAGACCAATATTTACCCTTTTTGACCCTCTAAACGATGTTGTCTTTAAAAACTCAAAGAACGAAAGTTGTAGATCACGAAAAGATCTTTTCAACAAGTCCAAAATCAACGAATTCTGACTTACGATTATGTTAAAATGGATTAAAACGGAGTAAGCTAAAATGGGCCAGAAACATATAAATTAGATTATATGTTATGGAACTATACTTTATATACACCTTAAAATGCATGCCAAGCAGTGCTGAAAATATGTAAAGAAATGAGTGGGATGGAGGGAGTAGTAAACAATGAACATCATTAAAAAAATGTACAAAAGTACCATTTATAATAAGCCTCTAAAAAACTGAACATGCATCCAGTTTTGGATGAAAGAGGAATTGTTCTTGGCATGGCAAGACAAGAGAATAAAAGAAACATTTTGCAGTCAAAAGTATATACCACAACAAATGATATGATAGCATCAGCTGATATAATAATCAGAATTCATCCTGCTAGCCTAAAACAGGTCATAAAATTCTTAAAACCAAATAAAACATGTCGGTCAAAGAAGAAAGACTTGTGCCGTTGCTAGCTAACTTTCATACGTCATGCTCTAACACAAAACCAAATTTTTCATAAAACTTTAAAAACCAAATAAAATTCTCACATCAATCATGCTGCAGAAGATAAATACTAATCACTGTATTCGTGCAAGCATAACTTGAATTTTTTTTCCCTTGCACAAGTGACCTGTGATAATACGACTGTAAGATTGATAAAGCAAGACCGTACAAGGAAAAAAAAATCAAGACGTGTGACAAGAAGTTTAATTAGAGTCAAATGGTAAGAAGTTAATTAGAGTCAAGATGGTAGCTGAATAACACTTGTTATGAAGTTTTTTCTATGAAGCATGGATTCTTCATTTTGGCATTCGTATACGAGTCCGACTGGCTCGATTCAGTCCCGACTCACCTGAGTGCGTATCGGACTCACCAGATGGAGAGTCGGTACGAAAACGTTGTTGGACTCTACACCGACTCGGGAGTGTCATGCCTCTGACTCGGCCCAACTAAAAAAAACCCAACCCATTGTCTTTTTAACCTAATTTTAAAGGCAGCTGACTACATATACACACATCTCTGTAACATCCATTTCTAAGAACCGGAATGGGGGGTGTCTGGAAGTTAGATGTTTGAGAAGAAATTAGAGGTTTGAGCCAAATTAAAAATTTGACCAAATGAAACCTCTAATATTGGTGTTTGGTAGTTAATGGATTAAAATAGTTTTTTAGACTCAAAAAACTAATTTTTAGAAAGCTAATTGGAGGAGTTTTTTCAATTAGAGGCTTGTGATGTATCTAGTTAATATACAAAAAGCTAACTCAAACAGTTAATTACCGAACAATTTTGATAGGTCCCGTATATGAGTTAGATAAGCTAGAAGGGGGGTTGAATAGCTTATCACCTTTTTAAAATTTACAGCTTGGATTTTTCGAAGTTCCTTTCCTCTTTTAAAATTCGTTACTTGTAAGCAAGTAAATCGAGTGCTGAAAAATAAAGAAGGAAAGAAAAAATAACACGGTCGATTTTACCTAGTTCACGATGCCCGCAACCCCTAATGGATTCGAACACCCCTACTCCAGTCCCCGAGCTCCTCCCCGGACTCGAGATTTCTTCCACTATAAAGAGACTCCTTTATAGTAGGCGGAGAAGCCTTTACAACGTTTAAACCACTATTTATTTATCTTGGAGCAATACACACACGTATCCTCCTCACAATAAATAGAAAATACCCACTACACGAATTATCTTGGAGCGTAACTCCCCGTTACCTCCTAAAATACTTTGTAATAATCCTTTACAAGACTATGTACTTCTACAACTTTGCCGGTCTTGGATCTTAGGTCTTAGATCTTGGGTCTTCCCTTTTCTTCACGGTGCGAAGGCTACTAACTCCCCATTAGTACGCCTAAGACTTGG
This sequence comes from Saposhnikovia divaricata, assembly GCA_036435485.1. Lineage (NCBI taxonomy): Eukaryota > Viridiplantae > Streptophyta > Magnoliopsida > Apiales > Apiaceae > Saposhnikovia > Saposhnikovia divaricata. Next base: position 99,341,746 of record CM071597.1, on the reverse strand, counting down.
GTCTTAGAACAAGAGTCACCTCACTGCAAAGATTAGAATACAAGTCTAACATACAAACAATATATGATAAGTGAGATATATATTAAACCCGTGCAAAACTAGTATATTACGGTACTAGCCACGGGGACGCTATTATGCGTTAAAGTAATTTATTCGTTATTAGTTAAAGTCGAGTTCTTCACGATGTCAATCGGAAAAACTACGTACTTTAGTAGTGTGTGCAAGTGGTGATTAATTTATATATATATAAGTATATATTCAACTCACAAGTGTGAGGACCAAGAAAGAAAAATTCAACTCGCAAGTGTGAGGACCAAGAAAGAAAAATATTTAACTCGCAAGTGCGAGGACCAAGAAAGAAAAATATTCAACTCGCAAGTGCGAGGACCAAAAGAAAAACAAGCACACTAATTATAAACACCACACACAAGCATATAAACATAACTCACACGTACGGAAAAGTAGCTCGTTATAAAATAACGAGGGCCACTATTATGCGTTAAATTAGTGCGGAAAATAAATAAACATGTAAGAGCACATAAACAAGCAAGCAAGCAAGAAGATGTACAAATATATATATATATATATATATATATATATATATATATATATATATATATATATATATATATATATATATACAATATATTCGGCCGAATATTAGTTCGAAAGTGGCCGAATGGTTCGAATTTGTTGTAAAAACAAATTCAAGTGGTCTTGCTCTTTTAAGTCCTTTAAAATATTTTTGAGCTCAAGATAAAGAGTAAGGACTTGGTTGAGCAAAGACAAGGGAGCTAATTTTTTTGGTTACTTAAAGAATCAAGTTTATACCACTTAAGGTAAAACTAGATTATAATTTTTTGACCAAACCAAAAGATAGCTAAATGGCCTTTCACACCCAAAATGAGTTTTTCAAAGGACTTGGGGGAAGCTTATGTTAATCTTTTAGTTGCTTCCAAGAACTTACAAGATGCTAAAATATACACTAAACGAATCAACTTTAAGAACAAGTGTATATAAGAGCAAAATGAAAGATTAAGTGAATATAAGTTAATATATGCAAAAATCAACCAAGCAAGCACAATATATCAACTATATATTCGGTTATATGTATACATATATATAACAATATGAAACCAACTTACAACCCTTGAGATCTAAAGAGAAAACAAGAGAAAAAACTAGTTTTGAAACTTTTACACACAAAAACACTTGCTGGAAAACTCGCCGGAAAATGGCCGGAATTTGGGTTTCAAAGGGGACTTTTCTTGGGCTTAAAAGGTCACTTACAAGCTGCCTAAACATGGCATGGAAGGTGGAAAAACGTGGGTAACCAAAGGTGTGTGATGGAGAGCAAGATTATTGAAGAAAAACAAGCCAAAATGATGAAATATCAAGGTGTAAAAATGGCTAAACCCAAAGCTACATTTTTGGCACAAAGGGGGCAGTAGGGAGAGTGTTTGGGAAGTGTTTTCTTCAGCACTTTGTTGGCTCTCAAAGCTTAGAAAAGAAGTGGGGGGGTAAGGGCTTATTTATAGCCAAAAAATAAGTATTTTAGCATTATTTTTAAATGATTTAAGGAACATGTTGAAAAGGAAGGTGTATGCAATATTCCTCTTGCCCTACCAGCTATTAGACAATTCAAATTTGCATGGAAAAGAGTACCCACACGTTTTTATTAATTTACGAATCAATAAAAATGTAAAACGCGCGTACTGACGAGACGAAATGGGTTTAATCGCGATAAATCGAAAAATCATTCAAAAATTATGAAATTTTGGGAATCTCCTAGAAATGTGCCCAGAGGATTATGGTCAAAATTTCACCTTGAAATGAGTTGACCTTCTATGACTTTTAAGCGACCATTAAATCAATTGCGTATCGATTTAAGGGGTCCCAAAAAAATTCATCCAAAATTTACAAAACTTATTCTACAATGTTCTATGGAGAAACTAAGGATATATCCAAGGTTTCAAGTCAAAAAGATATGTGGAAGTATTTTTACGAATTTTTCGAATGTAAAAATGGCCTTCCGGAGCGTCCGAAAAATTATTTTGTCTTTACCGACAACTTAGACAAAAGTTTTGACTTGAAAAATATTCAAACATAATATTCCTTATGATATAATGACTATAAGGTCCAAGGAGTATTTAAGTTTGAATTTAAAAGATTTTATCCGGATAAATAAGGAATTATGGGTATTTTGGAATAAAATCTCTTTTTGGTCTTTTGGCATGGTTTTTGGCAAGGCAATTTGATTATAAATATTTGACAAATGTATCAAGAATATTTGAGAGTAAAACATTTAAGAATGACATGCTTTTAAATAATTTGGGCAATTTTGGTTCGTAAAAGCAGTGTTTAAAAATTTTCGATATTCGTGCCTTTAGCCGATGCCTAAGTCTTTTGACATAAATAACCTACAACATAAAGTACCATCAACTTGATATTTACATTCTAATTCAATGTCTAAAATGTGTCGGAAAACATTTTTGGTAAGGTTTGACTATTTTGACCACTTTGACTTGATACCGGAAAATGTCGTCTCCGGGGGAGGATTCTAAGTGGAATCCTAAATCTAATTTAATTTCAATTTTATTTTTACAAATTCCAAAACCTAAAAGAGCAAAAGCTATGACTCTATCAATCTTCCCCTTTTTGGTATTTGTCAAAACTAATCGTGAAAATTAAATATTTGTGTGCGAACTACTTCCCCTAAGTGTATGCATGGTACAAAATAAAAATTTGGGGTTACTTACTTCCCTTAAATATATGCACACCATCATACACAAGCATTCAAGCACACAGTCATGTAAGCACATAGAATTGCATAGACACATAAGAGTTTGAGTTAGAATTTTACCCCATGTGATAAGTGTCGGTTCTTATCACAAAATTCCAACATCGTAATCTGCAAAAATTTGGTTAGTACGAGCACACAGTAATTTTCATTTTATATTCCCGTAGAATATTCACTTCCCCTTTTTGACATAATGCCAAAAAATGGAATTAATATTGAGGGAGGGAACAAGGGAAGGGGATTTATGCGATAAAATCCTACTTATTACAAGTAATATCCACCAACTCCTTTATTACTCCGAACTAGTCGATCTTCCCAAATCTTCACATGTGGGACTAGTTTTAAATTAAATATTTTTAAGACCTAGTCTAAAAAATACATAATTAATCTCCCAATTTTACAAGATAATTATGAAATACATCTTGTTTAAGCTCATCTCGTAAAACGGTGTATCCATCATTCCGCATTGATAAGTCCCGTATGTTATCTTCCATTTTGGGTGTGGACCTTGGGATGGATGTAATCGATCTTAAAAGATCAAAAATTTAATTTTAAGCAAAATTCGAATTTTAGCATAAGTCGAAAACTCCAAATTCCTTAGTCCATAAATTTATGCAAAATTTTAATGAGAGTTGTTAGAAAACGTAATCGTGATATTCAGAGGTAATAGAACTTGGTAATAGCTAGAATCACGATTTAGAGAGCATTTTCAAATAAACAAATTAATTTATCAACTTAGAGGCCTGTTTTTGATATTAAGCAATGTATAGTATAAGGATCTAAGAGTATATGTGTATGAACTATAGTATCACAAAACCATAATAAAAAAAATTATCAACTAATCTCAAACCCAAGTGTATAGTTTTACAACCATACCGAATCTGCAATAAACGTTAAAGAATTATACAACTATGAATCTATACGAATTCTAAAGTTATAAAGAAGAACTAGCAAGGCTGAACTGAAGAAGAATCCGAGCTAGTTAAACTCTTTCGAATCCTGTAAGAGACATTTATGTTAGAAACAATGTTTTCAAATTTATGCAATGGAGCATTGTGTGTGACTAAGTCATGCAGTTTGTGTGGGGAGGGGAAGGGCTGAGCTCAGAGAAAGAATTCATCAGTGCTCACTACAAGGCAAACAATTAGTAACTCCATATATAGATAAGTAGAAATTAAAGTGCATAGAGTTCGAAAGTGCAAACAGTGCTTTTGTTTAGTGGAGAACCAAATCGAAATAGGCTCAAATCCAAGGCAATTCCAAGCAACAAAACTGCAAAACACCACTAAGACACAGAGGTCTAAGGTCAAGTGCAGTGATGATCTTATCAAGGATAAGTGAATTTAGTGGTCATATAGGCTAAAAACTTCATCTAAGAAGATTTAGCAAATATGTGGCTATCAGCTGAGTGATATGGGAAATCATAGCTAGATCATGACAATAGTTACTGCATTTTCTTAGCATCATTTAGCCACCCTCTTTTCAAGAGGGTACCTGCAAAACAAATAACCAAAAAAATGAGTCAGTAAGGATCATGAAATTTAAATGACAAGTGGCTATCAGTCTAATAATTTAATCAGAGTGCTGTCAGAATGATTATGGAAGAATTTGACATCACTTAGCCACCCCAGGAGGGGAGTACCTGCAAAACAAACAAAGAGAACCATGTTTGTAGGGTTTCTTTTGCAAGTAAATTAAGCCATCAGTAGTCTCATCTTGCTCAATTAATTGAGTCATGAGACTGGCATCATCTGGCATTTCACCCCATCCCATTTGGAAATCACAATTAAGCCAAGGAGATACAAACTGAACCATAAGTACTACATTCAACATCAAGAACCATAGTACAAGATTCCCAACAACACAATTGCATCCATTTTGGTAATGGCACCCATAACAGCACACAATAAGACTATATAGATAATAAGCTTGATAAGATAAGCACAAAATAGATAGTACTAACATAACAAAAGCTATCAAGCAGCAACAGATTCATAAACTTAGTCAATAGTTTCCATGGTATCAGATTTCACAACATCCTCAAACATGTCATGTCATGACATAATAGGGTTAACAGCAGTATTTCCACTTCCAACCTTACACTCTTTTGCATCAACTTCCACAATTTCAGTATCAATGGGCTCAATGACAACAGTGGGAGGCTGTTTAGAAGGAGTGTTCTTGTTGATTTGGAACTGAACCAACTGAGACAGGTTGTTTTTCATAACAGACACCCTTTGCATCACAGAGCTCAACACTGACATCACTATGTCCACTTTCTCAAGTATCTGGGTAAACCTTTCATTCAAAGCAATAAACTCTTTCTCCAAGTCCTTGAACTTGGTTTCAAGTTCCTCACATTGAGTAGAGAGTTTCACAAAAGCAGTGAAAGAAGCAAGCAATTGAGTAGAGTTATTGGAGGCAGAACCAGGTGGATTCATGGAAGCATCCACATTAGGCACAGCAACATTATTCTCAGTAGGTAAAGCAACATGAGCAACAACAGGCATGACAACATTCACATTCACAGGCACATCATCATTCAAGGCATCAAAAGACAAAGTGATTCTAGTAGATCTATCTGAGACAGTATTGGTCACATGGAAGAAAGGAGGCATGTTGGTGCCAAATTTAAAGTATTCAAAGATCTGAGTCAGCAATAAACCATAAGGCATAAACCCACTTTTTGTTACAGAAATCATTTTTGAAATGATCATGTAAGCAAGATTAAAGTCCACCTTTTGACTCACAATCTTGTACATGAGTTTTAGTTCAACAAAAGATACAAGTTTTCCACAATTTTGAGAGGGAAAATAGTTTGCTCGAATGATTTGAGCTAAAGTTTGATACATTGGGGTAAAACTCTCATAGTTAATGCCATTTGCAGACTCAAATACATAAGCAGGAACATCATAGCCACAAAACACAGACAGATAAAGTCTTTTCTCCTCAGAGTTGTAGACAAAAGTCTTTGAAATGTCAATAGGTCTCATAGCCATAGCAGAAGGATGAATCTTGAGTGCCCTACCTAACACAATGTGATCAACAAGGATAGGACTCCCATTGACTACAGAGGTTATGTAAAGAAATCCATTCACCCCACTCCCAACTCCCATATTACAATAAAACTCAGCAACAAAGTTAGGCAAGACTCTTTTAGTAGGGAAAGACAGCAAAATATCCCACTTAGCATGTTGAAATTTAGCAAGAAGGTCAGACTCTCTAGACAACTGAATCAAACAACCAGGTTGCACTTTGGACTTAGCAAACCTATTCTGTGCAGAGGTGGAGATAAACATAGGTGGTGAGTGTTTAGGTCTCTTTTTCTTGTTTTTAGAGCTATCAGAAGTGCTAAACAGGTTAAGTGTAGTGTCAACTGGTGTAGAAGACATGGTGTGAGAAAGCAAGTACTTATAGCAAGAAAAACTAGAAAAGAAATAATTACATAGTGCATGCAGAACACAGCAGAGAACCACACTCTTAAATATCCATAAACACACAGATTTTCAAGTACATGAACAGTAATGAACAGTGAACAATAGTACTAAACAGTACACAAGTACACTGACAAAGGACACAGCACAGTACAGGACAGTGTACAATTCTCAGCACAAGTACTAAAGCAGATTGAATTACAGGCTAAAAGTTGCATTTTGGATTTATCTAACAAAGGTCAGCTACCAAATCACAACAGATAGTACATACATGCCACATTCCACACCTCAAAATAGTAACCACATTTAATGCAAATCAAGAGAGCTGAACAACTAAAGCAAGATATTTGTTCAAACAAATATAGTTTAAACACAAAAGGTCATATAAAGCTACTAAAAATAGATAAGCAATGTACAACAAATCTTTCTAAAGATATGATCAATATTTAGTTCGAGACTTCGACAAACATTGATAAATATATATGCAACATATAATGTATGAGCCTAACTGAACAACCTAAGTGACACTTACAATGCACACAGATGTATATTAAAAGTACAATATACATAGCTCAGAAATGAACTAAGTAAAGAGCTAAGAGTTATATGACAATGTAGTTCAAACTAGATGAGATACATCTTAGATAATCATGACACTGTAATACAAGTATCACCATGCTTATACATACTGCACAAGTAATCACACATATAGAAGCAATAGACTATGCTTATAGATATCATGATTGATCAAGTACCAATCAGACATCACCTACCAAGTACACAAATAACACACCCATCCAAACTGTATTCTACTCAAGAGAATACAAGGCACAGAGAGTTCTACAATTCTTAAAAGCAAATTACCACAAGTGACATAGATACCAAGTCACCCCACACTCGAACCAAACAACAAATAGGGAAATAAGATTTAAACTCAGACTAATGACTCAACTAGACAAGCACATAAAAATGCACATATAGGGCAATAGTTTAAGGAGACTAAGACTCATAACCAGATAGTGCATAGAACATGTTAAACTCACATATGACTAAATTTAGCACTAAACAACCATGACAGTCAAGGGCCCAACCAATATATGACAGAGAAACACAGATAATTAGTAATTATCATAATAATCACAGATAGATCACTTAACAGTCCATAAAACTCTCAATCAATTTGCAAACTGACACTCATCATCACAATTACACAATCATTAAGCATATAAACAATTAGAGTTTTGTGAATACGAAGGTCAAGAATGATTAAACCTGGACTGTGGTGGTAATACATACAGTGTTTACATCCAAAACTCATAAAACACATGCATAGAGGAGCACAAAGCTTCAGCCAAGTGGACTAACGAGTTCGCCGAACTGACTCACTGGGTTCCGGTGAGTCACCATTGAGTTGAGCAAGAAAATGATACAAATTAATACAAAACAACTTACCAACCCTGCAAAACACACAAATTAGGTTATATAATTCACAAAATTAACAAATCGAATCAAAGACCCAAATTAGGGTTTTGAGAAATCAATCTCCAATCAAGGGGCTTTTGATATATGATGATTGAGATATCATAATCAACAATAATAGAGGGAGAATCGATCGAAAAATTGATGGATTCACCGTGAATTGAGAGAGGCGATTCTAGGGTTTGTGACTTGGTTAATCAGGGACTAGAAAGTGTGAAATGAGTAAGAAAATATAAGTAATAGAGGCTGTAGACCTCAAGTATGGACTCATTTTTGGTGAACAAGCAAAGATAAGGCCAGAAAAGGAGAATCGCCAGTCGAAAGTCGAGAGAGAAAAGAGGCGAGAGAGAGATAGATGGAACAGTAGGGTTAGGGAATAAGGAGAACGAAAATATATATATTTTCGAACTGAATGGCTGAGATTAAAACAAAAATGATCCAATGGCCCTAATAAGACCTGCACAAATCAATTTTTGTGAGAATAAAATTGATTTTTGTAAATCAATTTTACTAATATAAATTACATCTTATTTTACAAATTTTAAAACTGATTAATCAATTTTTAATCAAATTTATTGTAGAGAAATCTGAATTTTCGAGTACCGAAGTTCTCTAGAAAATCCGCTCACACAATACGCTTGATTGACTTGACTAGAAAAATCAAGTGATTTGAATTTCAAATAAAATTTTGAATTAAATATAGAAATCAACTATATTTAATTATTGTGGGCATTCCAACATTCCTAAAAGCAAACATAATTTAGTGAATCTTTCGGAATACAACGATTTCGTGAATATGTCGGCAACATTATTTTCGGCATCAATATGATCCATTAAAATATCACCATTGTTGACATGATCACGTAAGAAGTGATGACGTATATCTATGTGTTTAGTACGAGAGCGAGATACCGGATTTTTATTTAAATCAATCGCACTCGTATTATCACACAAAATATATATAGCATCAAATTTAATCATATAGTCGGCTAATATTTGCTTCATCCATAATATTTGAGCACAACATTTTGTCGCCACTATATATTCGGCTTCCGTGGTAGATAACGATACGGAGTTTTGTTTCTTCGAAAACCAAGAAACCAAACATCCACCAAGGAATTGACAAGTAACACTTGTGCTTTTTCAACCGATTAAGTGACACGCATAATCCGAGTCAGAATAGCACACTAAGTCAAATGGTAATCCTTTCGGATACCAAAAGCCGAGATCCGTGGTACCTTTAAGATATCTAAATATCCATTTAACCGCGGATAAATGAGATTCTTTAAGTGCCGGTTGAAATCGGAGCACATTTGCAAACGATATATTGAATATTCGGTCTTCTTGCGCTGATATAAAGTAAACCACCAATCATACCACGATATTTCTTTATATCGACCAAATTTCCGGTAGCATCCGCAACTAATTTCTCCGAGGGAGACATAGGAGTACTAAGGGGTTTGGCATTTTCTATCTCAAATTTCTTAAGCATTTCCTTGCAATATTTCGATTGAGATATATGAATGCCTTCGTTAGATTGCTTAATTTGCAAACCTAAGAAGAAATTTAGTTCTCCCATCATGCTCATTTCGAATTCTTTACTCATTATTTCTGAGAATTCATTACATAGTGATTCCTTGGTTGACCCAAAGATGATATCATCTCCGTAAATTTGAACGAGCAAGATATCATCACCTTCGTACTTCGTAAATAGAGTAGTGTCGGCAATTCCCATTTTAAAACCACTAGCAATTAGGAATGTGCTTAACCGCTCATACCAAGCTCTTGGAGCTTATTTTACTCCTTATAAGGCTTTATAAAGTTTATACACATATTCCGGATGTTCTAAATCTTCAAATCCCAGTGGTTGTCTTACATAAACTTCTTCTACTAAGACACCATTTAGGAAAGCCAATTTAACATCCATTTGATAGACTTTGAATCCCTTATGACAAACGAAAGCTAAGAACATTCGAATTGCTTCGAGTCTAGCCACGGGAGCATAAGTTTCATCGTAGTCTATACCTTCCATTTGTGTATATCCTTGAGCAACTAGTCTTGCTTTATTTCTTACCACTGTTCCACTTTCGTCTAACTTATTACGAAAGACCCACTTGGTTCCAATAGTAGAACTATCGGGTGGAGGTTGAACTAGTTCCCAAACTTTGCTACGAGTAAATTGGTTTAATTTTTCTTGCATGGAAAGATTCCAATCCTCGTCCAATAAAGCTTCTTTTGGAGTTTTGGGTTCTATTTTTGATAGAAAAGCTAAGTGACTAGCAATGTTTTGCACTTGAGATCGAGTTTGGACACCTTTAGGTCTATCACCTACGATATTCTCGATAGGATGATTTCTAACCCAAGGTACATCCGAAGGTAATTTATTATCGACCTCAATTATTTCGAGAGGATTATTAGGAGTTGTAGTTCCTTGATCAAAAGTTTCTATTTGTCTAAAAACATTCTCAACGTTATCATGACAATCTTCTTTTGGATCACTTTCCTCTTCAATCAAATCTTTATACTTTGATAGTGGTTTTGATTCATCAAACACAACATTTAATGATTCTTCCACCATTAAAGTTTTAAGATTAAATACCCGATAAGCTTTGCTTGTATTTGAATATCCAAGAAATACACCCTTACTAGATTTTGAGTCGAATTTCGTTAGATAATCTTTTGTATTCAAAATAAAGCATTTACTTTCAAAGACTTTAAAGTAGTTTATCTTAGGAGTTTTACCAAAATAGAGCTCATAGGGAGTCTTCATTTTGATTGGTCGTAGTAAAACTCGATTAAGAACATAACAAGCCGTTGACATTGCTTCGGCCCAAAAATATTTAGGTCGACGATATTCATTAAGCATCGTGTTTGCCATTTCTTGTAACGTTCTATTCTTCCTTTCTACAACCCCGTTTGATTGAGGTGTATAAGGAGGAGAGAAGTTGTGAGTAATACCATTAGCTTCACAAAATTCAACAAAATCGAAATTTTGAAATTCTTTACCATGATCCGTCCTTATATAAACAATAGACGTTTCTTGTTGAGTTTTTATCCTTTTGCAAAGAGCAACAAATGATGCAAAAGCATCACTTTTTGCTTTTAGGAACTCCGTCCATGTATATCGTGAGAAGTCGTCGGCTACTACGAGAGTGTACGAACTACCTCCCAAACTTTATACGGGCACGGGTTCGATGAGATCCATATGTAGAAGCTTGAGTGGTCTAGTAGTAGACACCATGAACTTGGCTTTATGAGATGCTCAAATTTGTTTGCCAATTTCACAAGCTTCACATGTATGACCTTTAACAAAATTGAGTTTTGGTAATCCACGTACATGTTCATTCGAACATATATTTTTGATAAGTTTCATATTGACATGACCTAAATGTCCATGCCATAACCATGGATCCTCATTCATGGATACCAAACACACATTTTCATAATCATTTAGGTCACACGAATAAACATTCTTGCTTCGTGGACATTTAAGAATTAGTTTCCACTCTTTGTCATAAATAACACAATGAGATGGAAAGAAGATCACTTTGCAACCATTATTAGTTGACTTATTGAAAGCAAATTGTACTTTAGTCCAGTGACTAATTGTACATCACATATTTTGAAGCTTTCATTACCAATGTCACCAATGCCAATAATGTCACCTTTGCTACTATCTCCAAAAGTTACAACTCCGGCGGTTACCGTTTTAATGTTGTTCAACAAAGACTTATTACCGGTCATATGTCGAGAACAACCACTATCAAGGTACCACACATCTTTCTTAGCAGCAAGACACACCTACATACAAGATTAACTAAACCTTTTGGTACCCTTCTTAGTTGAGGGTCCGGGTGTTAGCACATCATAAGGCAAACGAGTACTTTCATAGATAAATCGAGGCATAGGATCATCATTCACATATACAATATCATTTCTAGATGCTTGATTCCTATTAGAAATATGATATGGATTTCTTCTAGGAGTATATCTAGAATTATCACGAAAAGCATTTCTATTATCACTACGGGGAAATATAGTGATAACGGAATCTCTAGAATGATTATTAGCTCGACAATTAACATGATTATTTCTAACATGAGCATTATAGTTTCTAGGATAAGCATGATGACTCACATCAGCATGTTGACTCGATCTAGCATTAAAATGACTCTTATTCCTAGGCATAGAATACGCATTTACATTACGAGCATGACCATAACTGTAAGAACCCAGATTTTGGGTAGAATTAAAACTTTGAGTATGTATTAATGTAAATATGAATAGTGGTTACAACTACGATGTAACAACTGTTCTAATGAATGAAAAATGGAATGGATTTGGATTCAAATGTTCATATGTCTTGAAGAATGCTATTGGTTGACAACTTAGATAAGAATAATCTATCTCTTGGAAAAGTAAGATATGTTAATTCCAAATAGGAGAGTTATTCTCATGTCATCCAAATCGATATTTGTTATTAGTCCAGTGGTTCCGTAAAAGGGTTAAGGAACGCTCGGGAAAGCGGAAGGACATTTTTCTAATTATAAGGAATAAAGTAAAGAATAAGTGATGAATAGTGATTTTGGTGGAAATAGGAATATTATTAGACGACACTATATAAAAGTACCCGGAACGGATTTTTGAGTTCGTATTAATGATCCAAGGGGAAAAAGAGTGTATGTAAAAGTTATCGGATTCTGAAAAATAGCACTTTTATTTTCCCCGAGATTCCCCTGGACACTGAAAGACTTAAGAAATTATTGGGAGGATTTAAGGAAGATAGGTTCAAGAATTACTAAAGAGAATGGAGAATAGTAATATAAATATTAAGGAGGCTTCCGGTAAAACCCTGATTAGAGATCTTCGCGATATTCCTTCGAACGATCAATGACTTGAGCAATAACCGGATAAAGAAATAAGCAGGGGATCAAGATACAAGCATGTTCTAGTAGAAAATATCTAGCAACCAAGTAGTTACTTAAGTAACTAGCACACTTAGAATCAAAACCAAGTACTTAGCATCTCTTTCTCATCTTACCACTTAAACAAAAACATTTGGCCACTCCAAAGACATCGTCCATTACATCACACCTTTAATAATGAAACTAGCAAGATATTATCCCAAGCAAAATCACTTTATGCATTATTATCAAAGAAACCAACCAACCAAGCAACTCAAACTCTCTCTTTAAAGATCCCATTCAGCTACTTCTTAATTCCAAGATCAAAATCAACCTTCCAACCATCATTTGATCTTGAAACTTTTATGGTGAGTTCTATATTTCATAAAGGTAATCTCCTAGAAATTTTAAGCACTCTCAAGGACCATTCAAGGCTTATTAATGCTAGAAAATACTCCAAGGAAGGTATAATCCTTAAGAACCCTAGTTCATGTTTTGAGATTATGCATGTTCTTGATGACTTTAGATTAGTTATGTTATTAGTGTTATTATAAGCATGCCAACATGATCTTACAGTTGATTTTATAACATGATGATTATTATGATGAAGTGATATGTTCTTGGATATTTTGAGATGAGAAATCATGTGTATAAGTTGTATAGTGCCTGGTGTGGCTTGGTTTGGTTGTTATGATTTTTGAAACGTTCGATTTATAGCCGTCGTAATGCCGAATTTTGGTTAGATCTTGAAAACCGTGCATCACAGTAGCTCTAATTGTCTCCACTGGTTAAGAATGTACCATATCCTTGTAGATCTCGAGTCATAGATCGTTTTGGCGAAAGAATCGAAACAAACGGACTTACGGTTTAGGAATTATGGCCGATTTACTAAAAGTCATTCGAAACTGTAAGTACGAGTTCGTTATTAAAATTGAACCTCGGTAAAATATGTAAGTTAGTGACAAATCATGGTAATTAAGTATTAGAGATCATAATGAAGGTGTAGGAGAAAACATCGTGTCAAACGGATCGTTTTTCAATTTTATAAAAATGTTTGAATCAAGGTTAAACGCGAACGAACCCCTAAAAGCACACTTGGTTATAACTTTGGTTTATCACTTAGAAAACGGGCGATGAAACTCGAGGTATAATCTTGGTTCTTAAACGACCTACCTTAGCACTTACATAACTTAAGGATATACCAAGTGTAAGTGTAATGACGAGCCATAATAACGAACAAATGTCGGGTCAAAACGAGGTTAATAAGAGTACACAAAAAGGGTGCATAACGAGGTAATTCGAAAACGTGTTTTAACCTAAGTTAAGTTTATACTTAGCTTTTTAAACGACGTTAAGTGATTAATCTCGAATATTCTGATTATTTATAGATCATCGAGCTGACCCAAGACACACTACCTCCACCCGACTACCAGGCAAGTTTCCAATACTTTGGAACTGTTGTTGTGATTATATATATAATTTGATTTCGTTACACATATGCCTTAGCATGCATGCCTATTTTCAAGTTATATTGTTATACCTGTTCCTTGATTTATTGTTGGCTTATAGACTAGATGTGATATATCAGTATAAGCCGGATATTGCTAAGACCCTTAGAGAAGGGCATATGAATCTTATTCGTTGAATATAGACCGGAGTCAGTATTTCTTGATATATCGTGATTACCTTCGGAGGAAAATATTTAAGTAAATATTTTTCCATTATTTGGTTTACGAATATTATTCTGAATATTCGTCTGAGATTATTTATTTAGCGATCATTACTTCAAATATTTATTTGGACGTTATCTATTCAATGAATATTATTTTTCAATATTCATTTAAAGTCGATCCATTTATCGAATATTATTTCAAATATTCCTTTCAAGTCTTATTGATTAAACGAATATTATTTCGAATATTCATTTAAGTATTTTATTTATTCAATAAATATTTTCCTTATATTCATTCGAGAATTATTTTGAGAAATACTTCGATTAAAGATATTCTTTCATATTTATAAATATTCTTTAAACATTTCTGATTCGATAAATATTCTCTGAATATTTATTCAATACTTTGGAATAACTTCAATATTGTTTTATCTTCTTCAAATATTATCTTCGACCTTCGAATATTATGTAAATTATTTCGGAGTCTTATTATTAATACTTGTATCAAGGAAGGTTCTCAAAATTCTATTCTTCATCAATCTATCTTCCAAATTATAAGGGAACCTTACTTGAGAAATGTTATTTATCTTGTTGACTTCCCAGTCATAAATCCTTTGAAACTATTCTTTTCATTTCGCAACTTGGTTTCTACTTATTTATTGAGTCCTTGTGTACCTTCTCATCATTCGAGGGGCAAGAATGTTGGAACAAGTTGGTATCCATTAACAAGCATCAGCTTGGGAAATATTGGTGAATTTTCCTTTCCAACTAGATACGACTACCTTGTGGAGTCTTATCAACAAGTATTATACTTGGGGAAAGGGGGACGAACTTTACGTTCAGAGTCCAGGATTCTATTCGAACTAGGAGTTGTGTAAGAGGCCGAGTAGCGCCGGTCCATCCCATTTGGCCCAACCGTTGGCCGGGGAGATCTAACAGAGCGGTAGACAAGTAAATCCGTCAGTTCTTCCTTCTACCGGTATTAAATATAATTTGAGCTGTACAATCCGCGACTGATCATCGTAAGGATTGGAAAAGCGGGTGCGGTGAATACTCCAGCATTAGTTCATCATTCAAGTTTATTTATTTTCTGCAACATGAGATATCCCTCTTGTTGACAGGGTTTGAATACTGATCAGAACTGAAAGTACCTTTGCTTATCTTGCAACGTTATCTTTTACATTATACTGGTACTATATTCGTAAATGCATGGCATATGGTTTCGTCGATATTGTTGACTTGTTGTATATATTATTGTTCAGTCATATATTACTGTTGGTGGGCTGTTGCTCACCCTTGCTCTATTATTATATCACAACAACAGCTAGGCTTGATGGCCAGCGTAAGGCGCACTCGGCGCAAGCAGCTGACCCCAGCCAGAGGACTACCCGCTGAGTTTATCGCTGCCATTGCTGAGGTAGATTGGTTGCTTTTGTTTCAGCCTTAATTATATGTATAATTAATGTAATCAACGGCAAAAACTTTACACTTATGTTGTTATCCTTTTGGATTGTAATAACTTTTTATTCGTGGATTCTATAATTAGCAGACTTACTTCATTTTCATCTCTGGGACTATAACTGTTGTGTGTGTGAGTGGATATTATAGCGGGGTCACAGCATGCTACTTATTTATTTTGGACTCAAGTCAAATTTTATTTATAGGAATGGAGACCGTAACAACCCGATCACTGACCCCGGATCTGGGGGTGTTACAGAAATGGTATCAGAGCGAAAGTTATATATCCCCAAGAGATGATACGACATTATATAATCATAAATTCACTAAGATAATAAGAACTCTTGCCAAGTTCACCTAAAACCCTTACGAGAACTTTTTAAGTATCATGATAGTAACATAGTTCGTATTGTGTAGGCGAGCGACCTCTCCGATCCAGAGGAGTTTGAGAGACAGCACGATGAGGCGATTCAAGCCACCGAGGACAGAGTGGTAGTTGATTCTGATGAGTTGTTTATGACCAGAGATCCTTATTATGAGTGTCTGGGTGACGAGGATGGAGATACAGAGATTGTTGAGTCTGAGGAGGAGGTGGACCTTGAGGCGGTCCAGGCTGATGCAGATACTGAGGTTGTTGAGTCTGAGGATGAGGAGGATCCGGAGGAGACACAGCTTATAGATGATATCAGGGTGATGGAGGAGGACACGGAGACAACTACCGAACTGGTTGTGGCTACTGTTGTTGGACAGTCTGTGGATGAGGGTACTGAGGGAGAAGTTGATGAGCCAGTTGATGATGCTGTGGGGAATTCAGGACTTCGTGTGCCACCCCTATCTATTGAGAGAGCCCCGACCCCACCACCACTGCCTGTGAGCCCATTTTCTGGGGAGTTTGAGGAGCTGACCCCCGAGCCGCAGCAGGCAGAGGCCGCACCTCCAGCAGAGCCATCTACCCCATCCCATATCCCGATAGGGGGGATCCTAGTATGTGTGCATAACTGGATTGTGAGCAGACTTTCTACAGATTTAACAGTGGCTGAGGCCAGGTTAGCAGAGTCCAGGGCGGAGCTCGCGGCTGAGAGAGTTGCTAGGTTGGGACGCCAGGGTGGCGGGAGGCGTGCTAGAGCTCGAGAGATACATAGGGCAATGACCCGATTGAGGTGAGGGCCCGGAAGAGGGTCCGAACTTTACCTACAGATGGACATGGCATGGTATCCAGGATTGATGCTGAGGAGATCTTCCGCATTGCTATGATGAGGGTCAGGGCTTTGGGTTCCACTGATGACTGATTTCAGAGACGGTGATGTAGTAGTCTAGTCTTCTAGTCATGTACGGACATAGTAGTGCAGACTTTTATGGGATAGTTTCATTGTATTTAGTCTCCCTTTTACTGACTAGAAGGATAGACCATGTATTTCACTTTTGACTAGATGTTGTTAGGATGGTTGTACTCCTAAACTGTCGATGTGACTCAGATGATGTATCTTTCAGTACTATGTATATATTTGTTTCCTTTCAGTCATTTTAGTTCTGTTGTGACGTGATCACCATTTTATTAGCATATTTACTGCACATATTGCTTTCGATTAAAGTTACCATGACATATAGAACTGTGGGATCCTAAATCCAAATATGCAATGATTTTTGCAAGGAAGAATCCTTTAAACAACTGAATTAGCCTAATGTGTAATTGTCCCAAATTTTTAGTAAGATGCCTCCACGAAGAATGGGAACCAGGGCTAACCCCCGTGAGTCTACCGACCAAGAAAGCCACAACCAACACAGAAAAAACCCTGAGTATGAGGAAGAGCAAGACGAAGATTATAATAAGCAAGAGGATTCCCTGTATGGGACAGCAGACGAAACCTTTTTCACTGGAGAATTCGAAGAAGAAGCAGAAGAAGAAGAAGAAATTGAGGTTGAGTAGGAAGGGGAAAACTAAGACAGAGACCCCATGGGTCAGTTTATGGATCTGCTTAGGCAAAATTTGAACCGTTACCCCCAACCACCCCAGGGAAACAACAGCACCGTGGCAAACTCTTTCAGGGCCTTTAAGTCCATTAATCCCCCATAATTCCACGGATCAGGTGACCCAGTTGAGGCAAGAGCCTGGATTAAGGAAATGGAAAAGTCCTTCGAGATTCTGAGCATCGACGAGGCACAAAAGACTATTTTCGCCACTTACCTTCTGAAAGGAGAGGCCAATTGGTGGGAGGCTAAGAAGAACATGGAGACAGATGCTATAGTAACCTGGGAGAGGTTCAAGCAATTATTTCTAGAAAAGTATTTCCCGAGGTTCATGAAAACTCAAATGGAGCTTAAGTTTTTAGTACTAAAACAGAACAATTTGTCAGTGGCTGATTATGAGGCCAAGTTTACCGAGTTATCAAGGTTTGTACCAGAATTTGTGGATACTGAGGAGAAGAAAGCGAATAGGTTTCATCAAGGGTTGAATAAATGGATCCATAATCGGGTAGCAGTCTTAGAGATTACTGATTATGCCACCTTAGTGCAGAAAGCAACCATTGTGGAAGCCGGAAGTGATCAGATGCAGAGAGAGACAGAGAGAAAGGGGGATTAAAAAGGAAGCATGCAAGTATGGGCGGAGGTTCTGCCGGAGGAAAACCCCCAAATAAGTTTAACCGAGGAGCAGTTTCCTTACCTGGAAAGAGCAGGGGATTCAAAAAATCGGTGAGCGCAAGTGTGAACCAGGACGGCAAGCAATCAGGAGTGTCCCGTTTCTACCCTTCTCGACCTCCATTACCATTATGTGCTACTTGTGGGTAGAGGCATTCCGGTGTGTGTAACCTGAAACAGATAACCTGTTTTAAGTGTGGGCGAGCAGGTCACTATGCTACCTCTTGCACCACGATCATCCCTAATAGCACCACTTGCTTCCAGTGCGGATGTCAAGGGCACATGAGGAAGGATTGCCCAGCAAACAAACCAACAGCATCAGGGGCAAGCAAGGCTGCCTCCAATAGTCCACCAACTACTAAAACTTTTAACATGACAGTACAGGATGTCGTGAGAGACACGGATGTGATAGTAGGTACCTTTTCTCTCAATTCAGTTAGCGCAAATGTCTTATTTGATTCTGGAGCAACTAAGTCTTTTATATCGAGGGATTTTGTGAGTAAATTAAAACTTAAGACCCAAACGCTAAGGGATTCCTTACAAGTAGAGATAGCCAACCAGGAAGTCGTTCCAGTTAGTCAGATTCACCCCAATTGCGAATTAGAAATAGGAGGACGATCTTTCTATGTCGATTTGATTCCTTTTAAGCTAGGATAATTTGATGTCATTTTGGGAATGGATTGGTTGTCTCGCAATAATGCTCAGATAGATTGTAAAGGGAAAAAGGTTAAGTTGAAAACCCCAGGAAAGAAGGAAGTAGTGTTTCGAGGGATACGACAGAGCCAGAATATTCTAACCATGGCACAGACCAAGTGATTGTTGCGAAAAGGGAACGAGG
Source organism: Saposhnikovia divaricata (assembly GCA_036435485.1). NCBI lineage: Eukaryota > Viridiplantae > Streptophyta > Magnoliopsida > Apiales > Apiaceae > Saposhnikovia > Saposhnikovia divaricata. The sequence continues at coordinate 99,322,524 of CM071597.1, read as the reverse complement.
CTTATTCGGCTTACGTTATAGACACCCAGAAGGAAACGCCCAAGATACAAGACATTCCGGTAGTTAACGAGTTCGAAGATGTGTTTCCCCAAGATCTTCCCGGATTACCACCTGATAGGGTAATTGAGTTTGCCATCGAGTTAGCCCCGGGGACGGCGCCGGTTTCGAAGGCCCCGTACCGATTAGCCCTAGTTGAAATGAAAGACCTAGCTAAGCAGTTATAGGAATTGTTGGATAAGGGTATGATAAGACCCAGTGTGTCGCCTTGGGGCACACTAGTATTGTTCGTTAAGAAGAAGGACGGGAGTATGAGGTTATGCGTCGACTATCGAGAGTTGAACAAGTTAACCGTAAAGAATAAGTACTCGATACCCAGAATAGATGATTTGTTTGACCAGTTAAAGGGTGCTGAATACTTCTCTAAGATTGAATGAGAACAGGATATCACCAACTGAAGATTAAACCCGAAGATATCCGAAAGACTGCATTCCGTACCAGATATGGACATTATGAATTCTTGGTGATGTCATTTGGACTAACCAATGCCCTGGCAGCTTTCATGGATTTAATGAATAGAGTGTTCAAGGAGTATTTGGACTAGTTTGTGATATTTTTCATCGATGATATTCATATCTACTCAAAGACAGAGGCAGAACACGCCGAACATTTGAGGATAGCCTTAGAAATACTCAGGAAAGAACAGCTGTATGCCAAATTTTTGAAGTGTGAGTTCTGGAAAAATGAGGTGCAATTCTTAGGGCACGTGATCAATAGGGAAGGAGTGTTGGTTGACCCCTCCAAGATAGAGGCAGTTTCAAACTGGGATTGGCCAACCACTCCAACAGAGGTAATGAATTTCATCGGATTGGCAGGGTATTATAGAAGATTTGTTCAAGATTTTGCGAAAATCGCAGCCCCGTTAACTCGACTTACCCGTATAACTGAGAAATTTTAATAGACTAAAAAGTGCGAGAAGAATTTCCAAAAGCTGAAGAGGAGGTTGGTGACGGCCCCAGTGTTGGCGTTGCCTGATGGAAAAGGAGATTTTGTAATTTACAGTGATGCTTCGCATAAAGGATTAGGATGCGTGCTTATTCAGCAAGGTAAGGTAATCGCGTATAAGTCAAGGCAGCTCAAGGAATATGAGATTCGATATCCCACTCATGATCTAGAATTAGCAGTAATAGTTTTTGCCTTAAAGATTTGGAGGCACTATTTGTATGGAGAGAAGTGCGAGATTTACACTGACCATAAGAGCCTCAGGTATATTTTCACTCAGAAAGAGCTGAACATGTGCCACAGAAGATGGCTGGAATTAATCAAAGATTATGATTGTGAAATTTGTTATCACCCGGGTAAAGCCAATGTGGTGGCTGACGCCCTCAATAGGAAAGAGAAACTCAAAATGATAACCTCAGAAGAAGAATTGGTGAAAGATTTCGAAAAGTTGGAAATCGAGGTCAAGATACCCGAAGATGGTCAAGAAAGGTTAATGGAAATTCGAATCCAACCCCCATTGTTAGAAAATATTAGACTATGTCAAGAACGGATAATGGAGGAAGAAGAGAACTCCACGGAAGAGATAATGACCGGTGAAGAAATTAAGTGTGAAAGAGACAAAGAAGGAATCATGAGGTACACATACAGGATATGGATTCAAAATGTTAAGGAACTCAAGGACAAGATTTTATATGAGGCACACAACTCGAGATACTTAGTGCACCCCGGTAGTACCAAGATGTATAGGGATTTGAAAGAGTATTACTGGTGGCCCAATATGAAAAAGGACGTAGCAGAGTGGGTAAGCAGATGCTTGACCTGCCAAAGAGTGAAAGCAGAGCACCAGAGACCCAGTGGACTTTTGCACCCCTTAGAGATCCCCGAATGGAAATGGGAACATATAGCCATGGATTTCATAGTAGGTTTACCAAGGACCAAAGCTAATCATGATGCCATATGGGTAATTATAGATCGACTAATGAAGTCAGCTCACTTTCTCCCGACCAATGAAAGGTATACGGTCGACCGACTAGTAGAGATCTACTTAAAAGAGATAGTGGCGCGACATGGAGTCCCAGTCGCCATAGTATCCGACCAAGATCCGAGATTTAACTCCAGGTTTTGGAGAAGCTTTCAAGAATGTGTAGGAACCCGGCTGAACATGAGGACAACCTACCACCCCCAGACAGACGGGCAAAGTGAAAGGACCATCCAAACGCTAGAGGATATGTTGAGAGTCTGTGCTATAGACTTTAAAGGAAAGTTGGATGATTACTTACCGTTGATTTAGTTCTCCTACAACAATAGTTTCCATGCAAGCATAGGAATGCCACCTTGTGAGGCCCTTTATGGAAGGAAATGCCGATCTCCCTTGTATTGGGATGAAGTTGGAGAGCGAAAGATGCTCGGACCCCAAGTGGTCCAACGGATTAAATATGCAGTAGATCTAATCAGAGGATGACTGGTAGCAGCCCAAGACCGACAAAAGAGATATGCCGACTTAGCTCGGAAAGGCAAGGAATATGAAGTTGGAGACCTAGTGTTTTTGAAGGTATCTCCTTGGAAGGTTTAATGAGGTTTGGAAAGAAAGGAAAGCTGAGTCCCAGATATATTGGACCGTTTGAGATCTTAAGACGTATCAGGGAACTAGCTTACGAACTAGCATTACGCCCAAATCTGCAACAAGTACACAATGTGTTCCATGTTTCGATGTTAAGGAAATATAATCCGGATGCCAAGCATGTAAGAACCCCAAATTTTGGATATAATTAAAACTTTTTATTAAGTAATGATAAAAGGAGGAACAATGATTCCGACAACAGGGTCACCAGCTCTAATGAATGGTGGTTTCAAAGAACAATGATTGTAATGAATGGATATTGCTTTGGACAATGATCCTGATGCATTGGTATATTGTCAGAATAGAGTAATTCGATGGTTGAGGACCTAGATAAGAATAATCTACCATCCAGGAAGGAGCTAATGGATCCTTGAAGGGAAATGAGTACGTGCATAGTATTTTCCGTACGTGCATAGTATTTTCCGTACGTGCATAGTGTTTCTCGTACGTGCATAGTGTTTCCTGTACATGCATAGTAATTTGGTGGATGAATAGTGATTTTGTAAGTTGGAAAACTTTTCACGCCACCCTATGTACGGGACGTGATATGGATGTTTCGAAGCCATATTAGTGATACGCGGAGGAAATAAGTGAATGCAGAGACGATCGGAATTCAGAAATTCCAAATTCTTTTCGGTATAATATTTGACCGGGCAGTGGATTAAATATTATTATAATCCAAGAATTGAGATAGTAACTTTGAGGATTTGATATTTTGGGATGTTATTATATTGATTTAAGAATGAAGGTAGGAAACCACTGAGGAGTGGTTATGGCTATAATGTAATAATTGATATTTGGAAAGAATGAATGGAATTCGACTTTATTATTTCTATGTCTTGAAGAATGCTAAAGGGTAACAACATAGGTAAGAATAATCTATCTTCTAAGGGAATAAGATATGGCAATTTCAAGCAGGAGAATATTCTCATGTCATCCAGATCGGTAACGATTAATCCAGTAGTTCCGTAAAAAGGATAAGGAACGATCGAAAGAGAATACGGACAATTATACAACCCTAAGAGAACAAGTAAAGAATGCAGAATGAATAGTGTTTTGGTGGGAGTACATAATAATATGAGACGACACTATATAGAAGTATTCGGAACGGATTTCCGAGTTCGTATTAGTGATCCGGAGGGAAAAAGAGTGTATGTAAAAGCTGTCGGATTCTGAAAAACCGCACTTTTATTTTCTCCGAGAGTTCCCTGGACACTGATAGCCCTAAGTATTTAACGAATGGATTTAAGAAATATAAATTGGAAAGTTAGAAAGAAAGATGGAGAATGATAGTATTAATATTAGAAAGATTCCCGGTAAACCCTAATTAGAAATCCGTGAAATATTCCTACGAACGATCAATCGAAACGGGCAATAACCGGACACAGAAACAAGCAGAGGAAGCAAGAGTCTTGTGCAAGCTACTAGAAGAAATATCTAGTAACTACTTAGTTACATAAGTAACTAGCATGTTTGGAGATTAAATAGCACTTAGCAAAAATCAAACCACTAGTTACATGAGAACCATCAAAATCTCAACACTTGTCCATCCATTTTCATCATCCTATACATCATCACTTTATTAAAGTGGCTTTTAGATGAGATATTATCTAAACCTCATCCACTTGATGCATTATTATCACATTAACCAAGCAAAGAACAAAAAAATATCAAACCTCTCTCTCCATTACATCCATTCGACCTATGCTCTAAATTCAAGACCAAAATCCAACTTCCAACCATCATTTGATCTTGTAATTTTTAAGGTGAGTCCTATAATTCAAGAAACTAATCTCCTAGAAATTTCAAGCCCAAATTCCTTTGTTTCCATTTTCAAAAAAAATCACTAAAGATGATGATGAATAGTGTTCTTCATGTATTAACCTTGTTTTCTTTGAATCTTTTGATTGTTCTAGAAAGCTTAAGCACTCCTAAGGACCATACAAGGCTTAGTAAGGCTATATCACTATCTAAGGAAGGTATAAAGCTCTTGAAACCCTAACCCTTGTTTGAGATTTAAGCATGTTTATGATAGTTATAACTTAGTTATGGTTATGTTAAGATTATAAGCATGATTATGTATGGATTTTGGATTAATGATGTAAATAGCTAGATGAACGGAAAGGTATTGCTTGGCCTCAGTTCATGTGTATAAGTCATGTATATGATGTTTGGGTTGGATACTATGTTTAGGGGAAGATTCGAAATTGGTAGATATTCGATTTACAGCCGTTATAATACCCGATTTTACAATACCATGTTTTGTATGTCATTTTCCATGTCGAAACCCTACTGTCCAGAGATATTATCTACCATGATAGGATAGGTAATGTTCTAAGCTTCGTTTTGATATAAAGATCACGTGAAACGGACTTACGGTTTAGGATTTATGACCAAATTACTAAAAGTAGTTCGAATCCGTAAACGAAAGTTCGTAACTGTAATTGAACCCTCGTAAACTATGTAACGTCATGGCGAATCTTGGTAAATAAATACTACAGGTAAAAAGGAAGGCGTGAAAGAAAACCGTATGTCAAAAGGATCATTTTTCGATTTATTAAAAATGTTCGAGTCGAGGTTAAACGCGAACGAACCCCTAAAAGACGACTCTTTTATAACTTCGGTAAAACACTTAGAAAACGGGCGATAAAAACTCGGAGTATAATATTGGTTCGTAACGATCAACCTTAGAACTCATATGACTTAAGTATGTCCCAAGCATAAATGCAGTGACATGTCGTATTAACGAACGAATGTCGGGTCGGATCAGTGATAATAAGTAATCCACTAAAGGGGGTATAACGAGATAACTCGAGAACGTATTTCGATTTAAGTATAACTTAACTTTTAATATGTTAAGTGATTAATCCCGAATGCCTTGGCTATTTATAGATCACCAAGCTGAACCGGGACCCGCTACTACTACCCCTTACCGTACTCGACTACCAGGCAAGTTTCGATTCCCTTCTTTAAGGCTGTTGTTGTGATTGAATAAATATATATATATGATTGCTGATATACATATGCCATTGCATGCATGCCTACTTTCAAGTTGAATTGATATACTTGTTCCCTGAATGTTATTGTTGGCTTATAAGCTAGATAGTTATATATCAGTTATAAGCCGGTTATTGTAAGACCCTCATAGAAGGGCGTATACATCTTATTAATCAAAAATAGACCGGGAGTCAATATTCCTTGATATATCGAGATTACCTCGGAGGAAAATATTTAAGTAAATATTTTCTATTATTTGGGCGACGAATATTATTTGAATATTCGTTCGAGACTAATTATTTTAACGATCCTTACTTCAAATAATTATTTGAACGCAACTATTCAACGAAGAGGTTCCAGCAGATGATGCTTGAGGCATACGAGCAACAGCGCGATGATGCTTTATATGCTAAAGATCAGCGGGTAATTCGATGGAGTACCCTACTGGAGACCCGGAAGAGGTTCCAGCAGATAAGGAAAATCCTGTTAGGATAAGGAGCTTACCCTTGGGTAATGAGGGTCGCAGTTAGAATGACTGTGATGATTAAGATATGGTGCTCAGAAAAGTGAGTATAAAGAACCGAGATATTATTGAGAGATCTGAAGATGCATGTTGAATTCATAGCCGGACTACCAGATGTAGTACCAGCAAGAAAGAAGGATTGGAAGAATTACTTGAGATCTTATACGGAACTAGATGAGAATCCTTAGAGATTTTCATCTTAACAAAGAAAGAGCTAGAGGGATGTATGACTATCAAAGACAGCGATATAGGACGAGGAGCAGAGTCCCTAGGAATAATTGAGAATGAGGCAGTAAGTGCCATATCATTTGATAAATGAATCAGTATGAATATTGTCAGTAATAATTTGCCACGAGAAGGCAGATGTCATAGGTTATAATTTACGAAACCAAAGTGAGGTTAATGAGGTGGTTTTATTCAGGGAAATGTTCATGAATGAATCAGTAGAAAGTAAAGACATTGGGAAGTGACAGCATGATTGGGTAAAATTATATAAGGAAGTAGTAAGCAAGACAATGATCTCAGAACTTACCGGAAGATAAGACCAGTGAGTCAAGATGAACTCGTAATGAGACTACTGCCAGAGACTGAGTATAGAGTTAATTCAGCTCAGTTAAATGATGAACCAGAAACGTTAGATGCATGTGATTCAGAGGAATATTAAATTCCTTCTTCTCTTTGAATGGATTATAGTAGTGCCTTAAGTTTATTCCGATGCGGAATTATAATAGATCAAGTAATACAATCAGCAGTTAAAGAGGAAAATGTGAGAAAATCTTCCTGGAGCTAAAAGGTGAAATTGGTAATGACCAAGAGCTGGCATTGCTTAATGGAAAAAGGAGACTTTGTGCTTCCAATGACGCTTCGCATAAAGGGTTAGGTAGACCGACATTTGGTAGTATTGAATATCAGGACGTATAGGTATCAGGATATTGTGACAGGTTTCAGTTTGAAACGGTTGATTCCCTTCTAAGGGATGGATATAATTGATTCCTCTCCAGTGGGTATACTTCCAATCTGATGATGATTATTTCATTAACTATGACTGCTTATGATTCCACCTGCTTGGAGGTTCATAGAACTATTCTTCAGGTTTCGAAACTGGTCTCCTTAATGTTACCAGTAGGTGGGTAGATTGATCAAAATTTCCCTGAGTCTGGAAAGGAATTCGGTGAATTTTGGCAAACATTGTCTTTCTGATTATCAGAGAATGTCATGGAAGAGAGTAAAAATTGGAGCAAACCCTGTGATTTGGGTAAGGATGCTGTAAATGGGTTAGTAAACGGACCCTGAGCATTACAATCGACGGTAGTGATAAAATGATGAAGTGAGATTGGACAAAAATAGGAAATGTAAGTAAGGAACCAGCCGGACTGAGAAATTCCAGGATTGACTTAAATGAAAAGGCTGTTATGCCAGGATGGTAAGCTTGTGTGGCACGCAGGATTGATAAGAATAGTTGAAAAGATAAAAGTGGAGGAAAGGTGACCGGAGACGGTGCCGAGTAGTCGATTAAGACTTATATGGAGTAAAGTTTTGGAAAGGTAGAAAGGTATCAAAGAAGAAGGCACTATGCCGGCAATTGCTAGAAAAGTAATGCTATTAGCCAACCCCTAAAATCATATATTTTTATGTGTGGCCAGTTGAGGCCAAGTCACAACGGACTATAAAGTGACTAGACCAGCCATGAAAAGACAAAGCAGGGTTGCTCCTAAGAAAGCACCGACTGCAAGGGCTTCTGATATAAAAGAAACATTAATGAGATCGTTTGAATCTTCTGCCGAACAACCCATGTTTTGATTGGGAATTCACTAGACCTTTTTGGGATGGGGTCACCCGTACTGAAGTGACTCATGTGTATATGGTTGTCCAAGATTTCGAGTAAAATGGAAGTATAGTGACTTGAGATGTATGATGTTAGGGTATCATGAATACCATGAATATATTATGACGGAGGAAAGTAAACAATGAAGGTATATGAAGAAGGTATAGAAAAGGTCAGAAATTGAACAGTATGCTGTAGGAATTTTGTCTGAGGAAAGTACCTTTGCGAAGAACGATAAGCACTAAGAGATTCACGTTGAACTCGACCAATATCTTCCAGAACATCCTTGCTACCATTAACAAGTTCGGTAAGAGAAGAGATAGGCATACGTTGCCTTTTTGAAAGGCCAAATAGGCTTACAACTATCTGAAAGAAGAGGGTGGCATTAAACCACCGATCGATTATCAAATGAGAATGATTGAAAAGAGACCTTTATTAAGGATACATGATCTGATTGCCAATTATAAGATGCAAGAATTCCTTGGCAGTTGAATTAAGGATAGGATATCCATAAATTAAGACAAACTCTGGGGAATGCACAAGGGGTGGCATTAACCCTAATAACGACATTATGACTTCAGATTATATGAGCTGGACTTGCTAAGGCAACAATGACCGGTAAGGATTATTAAAGAGAGTTCTGGAAAGAACATAGATAGAATTATTAGAGTATTGATCAATGACATTTTGATATACCCGGTACCCAGAAAATACCAGAGGAATGATAAGGATGGCCTATGAAACCTTACAAGGAAAAAGGTAATATTCCGAACTTCAAAAATGGAAGTTTGGTAAGGAATGTATGACATCGTAACAATAATGCCAGATGAGGCATGTATGAAACCCTGAGGAAGTATGGGTAGAACCTATAAAGGTTGAGATTATCCTAAGATAAAGAAAGAACTAAGAAAAGAAGCATCCTAAGTAGGATTGGGAATAAACGTGATAAAGTTCCCACGGGTAGGTGGAAGCAATGACTTATGGAAATGACTGATAGTTATATTTTCTCCTTCAGCAGAGCTTAAGGGAGAATGCTTTAACCCAACCGTGATGGGAATGAGGTAGAAAAACTTGAGTTGGAGTGCACCCAGAGAACATGGGTTACAAGAAATCATTATCACCAAGAAAGGCCAATGAGGTGGCCGACAATCTAAGTATAAAGGAATGATTACAAATGTTCATACCGAAGAAACATGATGATATTTGGAAGGACCTTGAAGGTCATATCGGAATGGAGGAATTTACATTCCTTCTGATGACTGTGCAAGAATTGACAGTAATAATAGTTTAAGTAAAGATTCGATTCGTGATGGAGTCTTAAGCATATTACGTACCTTAGAAGGTCCCGTTTTGAGGCAAACCAGGACCACGGTACAAAATTGATGAAGTAAACCGTTAAGTTTCCAGCCTTTTATGGAAGATGCATAAGTGATAGTTTCATCAACTGGACCTAGCTGCGATGCTTGAAACTCTTCTGCAATTCTATCTGCTTCATGTTATATCTACATCAAGTTCAGGAAGTGTACCTTATGGATAAGGAATAATGATTACTTTGTCTCCCTAAGGGATTTGAAACCCGTAGGGTTAGCTATTAACGCACTACGTAAACAACAAGCGATGGTGATTCTTCTAAGAAAGGAGATGACAACGTAAAGATAAAGAAAGTGCTGCTATTGATAAGCTAAATGGCATGTTGATGAATGACAAGCAAGTTTGTGTTAGTGTACTTCTGCACAAACAAGATAGAAAATATGAGGTTGATAATTCGTGATGCTAAACATATTCCCGTAGAAAGAATTAATGAGGCTTAGAGAGAAGGGCAGTTGAGCCCGAGACTTATTAGGCCACCTGAGAGTTTAAAAGTGTTCTGAAGGTGGCATTCGAGCCAGTTTTACCCCCAAAGCTTATAGCGTGGTAGTAACGTGTTTCATGTGGCAAAGCTACACCAGTAAAATGCAGATGTTCAACAGATGATAGGAGTACGAGCATGTAGATATACGACCTGGTCTGATTTACGAAAGACAACCTGTGGAAAACCACGGATAGAAAAGAACCAGTGATGAGAAACAAGGTTGGCAGAAGTAGATTATATGAATCTAAGTTAAAGGAATCGGGCCAGATTCATTTCGGAAAGTTTAAATTGAAATAACGTGATGATTATAGAATAAATGAGACGGAATGCCGATAAGGAGGTACCAAGTGCAAAAAGGTATCTCAATAAAGAGGTGAAGGTGAAAGTAAATAATAGAAATGAGTAAGAATCAGCTAATAAGAAGCATGTGATTGATAAAGAAAAGGCTGGGGAAGCAACTATGGAATGAGAAGCAAGGAATGTTATGAATGGGTTTTCTAATGAATTCTCAGGATGACAACCTGATAGTGTCAATATTATAGTTATGAAAAAGCTAGTAACATGATATGGGATGTCAGTAATAATGATGTCAAGTGAGAAATCTAAGATTTAACCTGAAAGGTTGAAGGATTTCCCGAATGTGAGTATCGCTAAGATTGAACAAGAGTATTTATCCATAGAATAATGGACAAAGCAGCAAGATATGTTGACACGTGAGATTGCGATCAAATAGTATTGGATATAATTATGATTAATTTCTTCTTTGATAAACCTCTATAGTTCAGAGGTAAATTCTGAGTAAGATATTCTACAATCATGAAAGCTTTCTATAATCCTTTAGAACTCTTTTCTTTTCTTCTCTCTTATTCATCTTCTTTATGAATTGAGAAGAACAACCCTTTTAGGAGGGGGGGTACTGCTACGTGACTATCTGTCTATGTGATAGACGTCTAAGTGGAATGCCATGACTTGTTTAATTGCTTGTCAAGTACTAAAGGCTGGCCCCCTTCTGTACTAACTATGCAATATAACAAATGTTCAATTGATCATAGTGATCTCTCAATAAATCTTTCCACTTCTCTATATTGATCGAGATTGCGAAGATTAAAGCGATCAGGAATGCACAGTACGAGCGAGGTTACCTCCGAATTCGTAGGGTGATAGTGATACCAATGTTACTGCAGGTATCAATAAGGATAAGACTGAGTAAGAGTATAACCCGGATAGTGAGTTATACGAAAAGTAGCAACGTTGATGGAAAAAAAAAAAAAGGATACAGTATGGATTGTAGCACTAGAAGATGTGCTGAGGAAGGGTAGAACGACTAAGAATTGACCGGGAAGCTAAAAAGGGAACGACAGGCAAACGACTCTTTGCTTCCTACCTGATTCCGGGACGGAATCCTTTTAAGGAGGGGAGACTGTAAGAACCCCAAATTTTGGATATAATTAAAACTTTTTATTAAGTAATGATAAAAGGAGGAACAATGATTCCGACAACAAGGTCACCAGCTCTAATGAATGGTGGTTTCAAAGAACAATGATTGTAATGAATGGATATTGCTTTGGACAATGATCCTGATGCATTGGTATATTGTCAGAATAGAGTAATTCGATGGTTGAGGACCTAGATAAGAATAATCTACCATCCAGGAAGGAGCTAATGGATCCTTGAAGGGAAATGAGTACGTGCATAGTATTTTCCGTACGTGCATAGTATTTTCCGTACGTGCATAGTGTTTCTCGTACGTGCATAGTGTTTCCTGTACATGCATAGTAATTTGGTGGATGAATAGTGATTTTGTAAGTTGGAAAACTTTTCACGCCACCCTATGTACGGGACGTGATATGGATGTTTCGAAGCCATATTAGTGATACGCGGAGGAAATAAGTGAATGCAGAGACGATCGGAATTCAGAAATTCCAAATTCTTTTCGGTATAATATTTGACCGGGCAGTGGATTAAATATTATTATAATCCAAGAATTGAGATAGTAACTTTGAGGATTTGATATTTTGGGATGTTATTATATTGATTTAAGAATGAAGGTAGGAAACCACTGAGGAGTGGTTATGGCTACAATGTAATAATTGATATTTGGAAAGAATGAATGGAATTCGACTTTATTATTTCTATGTCCTGAAGAATGCTAAAGGGTAACAACATAGGTAAGAATAATCTATCTTCTAAGGGAATAAGATATGGCAATTTCAAGCAGGAGAATATTCTCATGTCATCCAGATCGGTAACGATTAATCCAGTAGTTCCGTAAAAAGGATAAGGAACGATCGAAAGAGAATACGGACAATTATACAACCCTAAGAGAACAAGTAAAGAATGCAGAATGAATAGTGTTTTGGTGGGAGTATATAATAATATGAGACGACACTATATAGAAGTATTCGGAACGGATTTCCGAGTTCGTATTAGTGATCCGGAGGGAAAAAGGGTGTATGTAAAAGCTGTCGGATTCTGAAAAACCGCACTTTTATTTTCTCCGAGAGTTCCCTGGACACTGATAGCCCTAAGTATTTAACGAATGGATTTAAGGAATATAAATTGGAAAGGTAGAAAGAAAGATGGAGAATGATAGTATTAATATTAGAAAGATTCCCGGTAAACCCTAATTAGAAATCCGTGAAATATTCCTACGAACGATCAATCGAAACGGGCAATAACCGGACACAGAAACAAGCAGAGGAAGCAAGAGTCTTGTGCAAACTACTAGAAGAAATATCTAGTAACTACTTAGTTACATAAGTAACTAGCATGTTTGGAGATTAAATAGCACTTAGCAAAAATCAAACCACTAGTTACATGAGAACCATCAAAATCTCAACACTTGTCCATCCATTTTCATCATCCTATACATCATCACTTTATTAAAGTGGCTTTTAGATGAGATATTATCTAAACCTCATCCACTTGATGCATTATTATCACATTAACCAAGCAAAGAACAAAAAAATATCAAACCTCTCTCTCCATTACATCCATTAGACCTATGCTCTAAATTCAAGACCAAAATCCAACTTCCAACCATCATTTGATCTTGTAATTTTTAAGGTGAGTCCTATAATTCAAGAAACTAATCTCCTAGAAATTTCAAGCCCAAATTCCTTTGTTTCCATTTTCAAAAAAAATCACTAAAGATGATGATGAATAGTGTTCTTCATGTATTAACCTTGTTTTCTTTGAATCTTTTGATTGTTCTAGCAAGCTTAAGCACTCCTAAGGACCATACAAGGCTTAGTAAGGCTATATCACTATCTAAGGAAGGTATAAAGCTCTTGAAACCCTAACCCTTGTTTGAGATTTAAGCATGTTTATGATAGTTATAACTTAGTTATGGTTATGTTAAGATTATAAGCATGATTATGTATGGATTTTGGATTAATGATGTAAATAGCTAGATGAACGGAAAGGCATTGCTTGGCCTCAGTTCATGTGTATAAGTCATGTATATGATGTTTGGGTTGGATACTATGTTTAGGGGAAGATTCGAAATTGGTAGATATTCGATTTACAGCCGTTATAATGCCCGATTTTACAATACCATGTTTTGTATGCCATTTTCCATGTCGAACCCCTACTGTCCAGAGACCTTATCTACCATGATAGGATAGGTAATGTTCTAAGCTTCGTTTTGATATAAAGATCACGTGAAACGGACTTACGGTTTAGGATTTATGACCAAATTACTAAAAGTAGTTCGAATCCGTAAACGAAAGTTCGTAACTGTAATTGAACCCTCGTAAACTATGTAACGTCATGGCGAATCTTGGTAAATAAATACTACAGGTAAAAAGGAAGGCGTGAAAGAAAACCGTATGTCAAAAGGATCATTTTTCGATTTATTAAAAATGTTCGAGTCGAGGTTAAACGCGAACGAACCCCTAAAAGACGACTCTTTTATAACTTCGGTAAAACACTTAGAAAACGGGCGATAAAAACTCGGAGTATAATATTGGTTCGTAACGATCAACCTTAGAACTCATATGACTTAAGTATGTCCCAAGTATAAATGCAGTGACATGTCGTATTAACGAACGAATGTCGGGTCGGATCAGTGATAATAAGTAATCCACTAAAGGGGGTATAACGAGATAACTCGAGAACGTATTTCGATTTAAGTATAACTTAACTTTTAATATGTTAAGTGATTAATCCCGAATGCCTTGGCTATTTATAGATCACCAAGCTGAACCGGGACCCGCTACTACTACCCCTTACCGTACTCGACTACCAGGCAAGTTTCGATTCCCTTCTTTAAGGCTGTTGTTGTGATTGAATAAATATATATATATGATTGCTGATATACATATGCCATTGCATGCATGCCTACTTTCAAGTTGAATTGATATACTTGTTCCCTGAATGTTATTGTTGGCTTATAAGCTAGATAGTTATATATCAGTTATAAGCCGGTTATTGTAAGACCCTCATAGAAGGGCGTATACATCTTATTAATCAAAAATAGACCGGGAGTCAATATTCCTTGATATATCGAGATTACCTCGGAGGAAAATATTTAAGTAAATATTTTCTATTATTTGGGCGACGAATATTATTTGAATATTCGTTCGAGACTAATTATTTTAACGATCCTTACTTCAAATAATTATTTGAACGCAACTATTCAACGAATAATATTTCTCAATATTCATTCAGAGTCGAATTAATTATCGATTATTATTTCGAATATTCTTCTAAAGGTTGACTACTAAATGAATATTATTTGGATATTCATTTAGAATATTATTGATTAAATGAATATTACTTTTGGAGTATTCATTTAAGATAGTAATTACCTGTCGAATATTATTTTAATGTTCATCTGAAACTTGATTTATTTATCGAGTCTTATCTCGAATATTCCTTTAAAGCTTGGATTACTAAATGAACATTACTTGATATTCATTTAGAATATTATCCAGTAAATGAATATTACTTTGTCAATATTCATTTAAATTCCTAATTAATTATGAATATTATTTTGAATATTCATCCAGGGTTCTACTTAATCATCGAATATTATTTTAAATATTTTAAATATTCCTTTCTGGTCTTATTAATTAATGAATATTATTTTGAATATTCATTTGAATATTTAATTATGCAATAAATATTCTCTCGATATTTCTTCAAGAATTATTTGAGAGATACTCTGATTAAAGATATTCTTTCATATTCCTAAATATTCTGTAAAATATTTTAATTCAATAAATATTCTCTGAATATTTATTCCATACTTAGAATAACTTTGATAAGGTTTATCTTCTTCGATTATTACGAAAAATATTTCGGAGTCATATTATTATTAATCTTATATCAAGAAAGGTTCTCAGACATCATTCTTCTTTGAGTCTACCTCTCTAATAATAAGGGAACCTTACTTGGAAATTGTTATTTATCTTGTCGACTTCCCGGTCATAAAGTATTCCCTTCACCCGCAACTCGGGTGCTGTTGACTTATTAAGTCGTTGCATACCTTCTCATCTTTCGAGGGGTAAGATTACTGGAACAAGTTGATATCCGTTACCAAGTAATAGCTTGGGAGTTATTGGTAAATTTTCCTTTCCAACTAGATACGACTACTTTGTGGAGTCTTATCAACAAGTATTATACTTGGGGAAAGGGGGACGAACGTTACATTCAGAATCATGAATTCTATTTGAACTAGGAGTCGTGTAAGAGGCCGAGTAGCGCCGGTCCATCCCCTTTGGCCCAACCGTTGGCTGGGGAGAGCTAGTAAGGCGGTATACAAGTAAAGCCGTCAGTTCTTCCTTCTACCGGTAGTAAATCTAAATTGAGCTGTACGATCTCGACTGATCATCAAGATTGGAACAGCGGGCGCGGTGAATACTCCATCATTGGTTCCATCATCCAAATTTATTTGTTTCCTGCAACATGATTACTGTTGGCAGAGTTGGAAAAGTGTCATAACTGGAATTGCAACCTTTTCTTGCAAGTTCCTCTTCTTAATAACAATAAGAACATCTCGCTTACTTTGATGTAGCAGATATTTCTACAAACAAATACTTTAAGTTACCTTGTAACTTCATCGTTCATATTATACTGGCATCATTTCCGTAAATGCATGGCATATGGTTTGAAAGATACTTTTGAACTGTTACATTATCGTTCAGTTATATATTATTGTTGGTGGGCTATTGCTCACCCTTGCTTTATTATTATATCACAACAACAGCTAGACCAGATGACTCGCACAAGGCGCACTCGACGCGGGCGAGGACGATGAGACTACCAGAGCTGAAGAAGAAGCTATTGGTAGGATATATTTATTCTTTCAGTACCAAGAATATAGTCTAGTATGACTTATGTAAATGGATGGCAAAGAGTATGTATTTATATTGAAATTCTTTTGGATTGTAAGAACTCATAATGTGATTAATAAAAATTTGATTGTTACTCTGATTTCATCTCTGGGACTATAACGGGTGTGTTTTATATTGTTGTGTTGGGTTATAGAGACGTAATTTATTTTATGTTAAGGAAAGTTCAATTATTGTGGACAGAATTGGAAACCGTAACCACCGGATCCCGGACCCCGGATCTGGGGGTGTTACAAAGCATATAGTTGAATATGAGCACGTGGACATGCAACCAGATTTAACCTATGTGGAGCAGCCTGTGGAAATCATAGACCAGAAAGAACAAGTGCTCCGAAATAAGGTCATCAAGCTTGTCCGAGTTTTGTGGCAGAACCACAATGTAGAAGAGTCAACATGGGAGCTAGAAAGTGCAATGATGGAAAAGTACCCCCATTTGTTTTCAAACTGATTTCGGGACGGAATCCTTTTAAGGAGGGGAGACTGTAAGAACCCAGATTTTGGGTAGAATTAAAACTTTGAGTATGTATTAATGTAAATATGAATAGTGGTTACAACTACGATGTAACAATTGTTCTAATGAATGAAAAAAGGAATGGATTTAGATTCAAATGTTCATATGTCTTGAAGAATACTATTGGTTGACAACTTAGATAAGAATAATCTATCTCCTGGATTAGTAAGATATGTGTAATTCCAAATACGAGAGTTATTCTCATGTCATCCAAATCGATATCTGTTATTAGTCCAGTGGTTCCGTAAGAGGGTTAAGGAACGCTCGGGAAAGCGCAAGGACATTTTTCTAATTATAAGGAATAAAGTAAAGAATAAGTTATGAATAGTGATTTTGGTGGAAATAGGAATATTATTAGACGACACTATATGAAAGTACCCGGAACGGATTTCTGATTTCATATTAATGATCCAAGGGGAAAAAGAGTGTATGTAAAAGTTATCGGATTCTGAAAAATAGCACTTTTATTTTTCCCGAGACTCCCCTGGACACTGAAAGACTTAAGGAATTATTGGGAGGATTTAAGGAAGATAGGTTCAAGAATTACTAAAGAGAATGGAGAATAGTAATATAAATATTAAGGAGGTTTTCGGTAAAACCCTGATTAGAGATCTTCGCGATATTCCTCCGAACAATCAATGAATTGAGCAATAACCGGACAAAGAAACAAGCAGGGGATCAAGATACATGCATGTGCTAGTAGAAAATATCTAGCAACCAAGTAGTGACTTAAGTAACTAGCACACTTAGAATCAAAACCAAGTACTTAACATCTCTTTCTCATCTTACCATTTAAACAACAACATTTGTCCACTCCAAAGACATCATCCATTACATCACACCTTTAATAATTCAACTAGCAAGATATTATCCCAAGCAAATTCACTTTATGCATTATTATCAAAGAAACCAACCAAGCAACTTAAACTCTCTCTCTAAAGCTCCCATTCGGCTACTTCTTAATTCCAAGATCAAAATCAACCTTCCAACCATCATTTGATCTTGAAACTTTTATGGTGAGTCCTGTATTTCATAAAACTAATCTCCTAGAAAGTTTAGCTTCAAAATCCTTTGTTTCCATTTTCAAATAAATCATCAAAGTAGATGATGAATAGTGTTTTCAAGAACTAATCTTTGTTTTTCTTGATTTCTTGGTAAATATAAGCAAGCTTAAGCACTCTCAAGGACCATTCAAGGCTTAGTAAGGCTAGAACATACTCCAAGGAAGGTATAATCCTTAAGAACCCTAGTTCATGTTTTGAGATTTTGCATGTTCTTGATGACTTTAGATTAGTTATGTTATTAGTGTTTTTATAAGCATGATAACATGATCTTATAGTTTATTTTATAACATGATGATTATTATGATGAAGTGATATGTTCTTGGACATTTTGAGATGAGAAATTGTTAACTCGAATAACTTGTAGAAGGGGGGGTTGAATACAAGTTATATAATCGTGTCTGATTTTTGCTTGATTAGATGAACAAGAACAAACGAATGAATCAAACTTTGTTTGTATTAAAATAAATCAAATACAAACTCTACCAAAGGTGTACAATACCTTTAGCAGCTGCTGACAATACAAATCTCTCTCTCTGTTTGTTTCGAACTCTCGAATACAAACCTTATACAGAGCTTCACACGATATACACTCTATATTTCTCAATTCTCTCTTTTGACAATGATATTGAGAGAGTATTTATAATGCTACCTATCAACTAATAAAAGAATTATAATCTATCTATGACAATGTTCTGCCGTCCAGTTGATAGTTTCCATCAATAGAGAATTCGTTTCCTTCACGATATCTTCTTGCTTGTTTTTCAAAACAACGATCCTGTTTTATAGCACTTGCCAGTTTCTGTAGCATCCATAATGACATCATCAGTAACACGACTGATATCAGGATTTCCCATTGCATCAGGATCAGATCATCCCATCAGTATTTGATCAGGATCTGACTTGCTGTATCAGGATCTGCTCTTAGTTCCTGAAATGTAGTCTCTGACGCACTGTTCCTGACTAAACTCTACAGATTACTGTCTAACACATATATCCTATAAAAAGTGCTAAATCCTTTATAAGATCAGGATATACAAGAAGTATTAGCAAAATTCTATTCTCAACATCACAACTTATGAATTATTCCTAACAATCTCCCCCTATTTATGCTTTAGAATCTGAAGCATAAATCTAAGTTGTAGATGTCAAAACATATAACAATACAACCAAAATAGAATTTTTGAATTTAAGATCATGAAGTTAAGTACCTCCTTCTTCAGATGTAGACATGTATCTAGTACTTAGAAGAAAGAATTCAACTATTTGATGCTTCTTTTCCTTTACCACTTCCATGATGAAATTTACCAACTCTGTCACCCTTAATTCTACTCCCAGTCTGTTTATCTCCCCCAGTCTGTTGTTGTTGTTGTTTCTGAATTGTCTTTATCTCCCCCTTTTTGACATCAGCAACATTAATTCCAAGAGATTCAGTAACAGAACAAATGAGATTCATCAGAACTGCTTGATTGTCCATAATAGTGACTTGGTTTTCTTCAAGAATTTGAAGTCTCGATTGAATATCACTTTGAGATTTCTGAATGTTTCGTAAAATTTCAGAATTGACTTCAATGTTTGAAGTGCTTGTTGTATCTTCAGATTCAGATGCAGAAAGAACTTTATCTTCAAGTCTTGTAGAAGAAGTTGCCTGTTTAGAATGATATTTAAGTAATAATACTTTAGTAGAGGTACAAACATCTTCATCTCTCTGATCTGGAGCTGAAGTATGATCATCCGGTCCTTCACCAGTATTCTGTGTACTAACATCTACAAATCCTGACTCCTCCTTAGATTGATCAGATATTGTTGATGTCTCAAATCTAGCTGATATTGGAAGTACAAACAAAGGAATACTAGGATCATTAGGAATTTCTTCTGGTACTGGTTGAGTAGAAGTTTGTCTTAGCCTTTCACCTCTTCTGTTAATGATTCCTGCAAGCCTTTCTTTCTTTTTCTGAGATTTAACTTCTGGCTTTGCATTGTGATGTGCTAAGTCATGCTTCTCATACATCTTGATAAAAGAATAAGTACTAGCATCTATACCAAGATTTTCAGACCAAGATTCAGGAAAAACCTGATCCCAAAAATCAAACGATGGTGGTTTCCTAATTTTCTCTCCCTCACTATGGAGTTGATCATCCATACCCTCATGCTCACTTTGACTATCTTTCTCCTTGTTCTCCTAGTATAGTGAGCAACAGATTTATCTTGAGAAGACTCAAGAGGTGTAGACACAGAAGTGATCTTGGGATGAGATCTTTTTTCAATCGACACAGTCTTTTGAGAGACAGTATCCAGTAACTATTTTCCCTTTTTAAGAACTACAGCCTTTTTGGAGACTGCAGCCTGGCTGTGACTAGGTGTTCCATCTCTTTGTCCTAGCTTAGAAAGTTGAATTGCAGCCTTCAATTCTGCTCTCTCAGTAAGAGATATATTATCATCATTTTTACTAGAACTACTACTTGAAATGACAAATCTTCTCTTCCTTACAACTGATGTCTTTTGAGAAACACTAGAGGTTGGCTTCTTTGAAACAATAGGCTGTGGATCAAAATTTGGTTCTAGAATTGTTTCAAAGACTACAATGTTTTTGGCTACTTGGGTAGACACAGGGGGTTCTCCTCCAACTGAGATTCCTGAGTCATTTCACCACCAAAGAAAAAAGAATTATAGATAGTAGGAAGATGAGTTCTTAGAAGTACCTGAACATGATTTGGATAGTGTAATGCAGGTTTTTCATCTAGATTCTTTTCACTGTCCTTCTTTGTAATGTTAGAGAAAATTCTCTTTTGCTGTACATAAGAAGAAACACAATATTCTCTACCAAATCTAGCTTCAACATCAGGAATGAAATGGTTAATAAACAGTTGCATGAATCTGTGATAATAAACCATATTCCTGTCATGATCTCTTGACCCAAGTTTAATACACATCTGATTTAAGATAATGTGACCAAAATTAATTACTCTGTTATAAAGCAAGCCATATGCAATATGTGATGTAACAGCAGTAATTTGTTGAAAAGAACTACATTTACCAGTAAAACATTTAGCAATTTGATCAAAGAAGAAAGACCATTCTTTCCTAAGAAAAGATCTATTTAACTGGCTCATGTTATCTAGAGGTCCATCATAACCTAATTTAGATAACATAGTTCTCACATCATCATCAGATGGTACATTCGCAAAATTCGTACTAACAGGTAAGTGAAGTACTGAATTAAGAACAGATTCAGTAAGATCAAATGAGTCTTGTCCTAAATGTAGAACAATCTTACCTGATTGACTCTGAGTAGAATCAATTACCTCAGCATTCTCCCAAGCTTGTGAAACAGCTACTTGATTAATTTGTGGAGATGCTGTCAAGGCATAGCTTAATGGTCCTTTCGCCATAAAGTCCATTATCGGGTGAAAATCAGTTGACACCCCTTCCTTGTTGGTGATAGCTGCAACATGATTGTTCATCATAAAATCAAAGTCACCAAACTTGAAAGCTACTGATTTGGGTAGTCTTCTTTGAGTTGCCATTTTGATCTGAAAAGAACTTCAGAAATCTTTGAAATTGATTAGTGATTTTGAGAACTCGAGAGTGTTTTTGCTTTAGAGAATGAAATTAGAGAAAGCAATTACACGATTAGAGTGTCAAAATAATTATATTTCAAAAATCGTTCAGACCCATTATCCCACGTTGACACATAGGTTGACAGGTGTTAGTCCCTGAAAAATGCAGTTACCTACGACTTTTGGAAAATAAAATCCAAAAATAATTGCAAGTAAATAAATCAAGGTAAAATTAAGATAAAAATCAATACTGATCAGCTTCCTTTTCCTGATGTGATCTTCTCATCAGGATAATCACACAATTCAATGTGATTTCTGAATAAAAAGAATTACTAATCCTGATGTGAACACACTTGTATTCCTGATCAATATCATCCTGATGCCAGAGACTAAATGAAGTTTCCACATGGCATTTTCTTTTACCTGTAAAATAAATAAATGAGATCTGAACAAAATCAATTGGTTAAATTCGTTCAATATTTCCTGAAAATACAAGAAATATAGTCACACATAATTATGACTGTCTACATTGATATCTCCCAAATGACTGTTCAGCTTCCCACGTCTTTCTATAAAAGAAACCGACGTCTTATGCCATTCTCCAAAACCTTTTCATTCTTTTCTCTTTCCATCATGACTTCCAACCCAAATCTTCATATGAACCCTAGCTTTTGGTTCATTACCACTGAGAAGTTCATTACTCTTGATGACAGGAGCAAGTAAACTATCAGTTTTTGAGTCAGATATGGTTGGTCTTAACCCAGATAATTTCCTCGAATCTCCTCTAAAACATCTACCAGTTGGATACAATACTTCTCTAATCTCTTCACACCTTGAGGATGAAGAATTTGGTGAAGAGTCTGAGGTTGATCTTGATGGAGATGCTATTCATCTTCTTCAATAAGCATGAAGATGAGTCAGCTACTCTAATTCAAGTCGCCCAGACAAGGAATTCATTCTTTAGATGCTCCTTGTCCTGAAGTCGATCATTGAGGATTGAAGCAGAAACAGCTTTAGACAAGAATAGAATTATCAGTAGTAGTTAGACAAAAAGAAGAATTGTATTTCATTTTCATGTATGTAATGCTTTTAATTAATGAAAATACAAGTTTTCTTATTATCTACTTGTCTATCGTTGTTTATTGACTGACATGAATAATGATATAAATTATCAGTATGCATGTAATAAAACTTGCTAACATAGACTTAACAAAACTCAGAATTGAATCACTAAATTCTTCATGAACTTCAGAATTTGAAACAGTAAGACACACAAATTTCATAATCCTGATACTGACGATACAATCCTAATGTCAATACTGATGACGTCAGCATACTTATAGCAATCCTGATGTTTATTAACAAGTCTATCATACTGTAATTTATCAAAGTAAAGTGTTACAACTTAAGCATTTAACAATCAAGTATAGATCCTGACAAAAATATCAAGTCTATAAGCTGAAACATCATACCTTGCTACTTGTGCAGATGTTAAAGGTCTAAAAATTTAACATTCCTAACTCACTAACCAATCTAATGAATGTAGCCTCATCAAGTGGTTTAGTTAGAATATCTGCAAGCTGTTTGTCAGTAGGAACAAAATGAAGTTCCACAGTACCATTTTCAATATGTTCTCTAATAAAATGATACCTGACATCAATGTGCTTAGTCCTTGAGTGTTGAACTAGATTTTCTACAATTTTGATAGCACTAGTATTATCACAAAACATAGGAATATTACTAAGTGTCATACCATAATCCATCAACTGATTTCTTATCCAAAGGAGTTGAGCACAACAACTCCCTGCTGCAATGTATTCAGCTTCTACAGTTGAGGTTGAAACTGATTGCTGCCTCTTGCTTTCCCAAGAATCAATCTGTTTCCCAAGAATTGACATGTACCTGTAGTGCTTTTCCTTTCTATTTTACACCCTGCATAATCAGAGTCTGAATAGCCAATTAGGGAGAAATCAGATTCTCTTGGATACCACAAACCAAGATTTGGAGTTCCCTTGAGATATCTAAAAATTCTCTTCAGAGCAATTAAATGAGATTCCTTAGGATCACTTTGGAATCTAGCACATAAACAGGTAGAGAACATTATATCTGGTCTACTTGCACTTAGATATAACAGTGAACCTATCATGCCTCTATAGCTAGTGTTATCAACACTCTTTCCCTTAGGATCAGAATCTAGCTTAGTGGCTGTTGCCATGGGTGTCTTTGCAATTTCACAATTTTGAAAGTCAAACCTTTTTAAAATATCTTTGATATACTTTGACTGATTAATGAAAATACCAGTCTCAGTCTGTTTGACCTGCAAGCCTAAAAAGTAATTTAGTTCACCCATCATGATCATCTGATACTTAGAGTGCATAAGCTTGCTAAACTTAGCACATAACTTTTCATTAGTAGAACCAAATATAATATCATCAACATAAACTTGAACTAAAAGCAAATCACCTTTTATCTTTCTAAAGAATAGAGTTTTGTCAATTGTACCTCTTGTGAAGCCATTTTCAAGAAGAAATTTAGACAAAGTCTCATACCATGCTCTTGGTGCCTGCTTTAGTCCATAGAGTGCCTTGTCAAGTTTGTAGACATGATTTGGAAACTTTGGATCAACAAAACCAGGTGGTTGTTCCACTTACACTTCCTCATCAAGTTTGCCATTTAGAAAAGCACTCTTTACATCCATCTGGTATACCTTGAATTTTGAATGAGCTACAAATGTAAGAAACATTCTGATTGCTTCCAATCTTGCCACAGGTGCAAAGGTTTCATCATAGTCAATTCCTTCTTCCTGAGAATAACCCTTGGCCACCAGTCTTGCTTTGTTTCTTACAATCATACTAGATTCATCTAGCTTGTTTCTGAAAACCCATTTAGCACCAACAATAGATCTATCTTTAGGTCTTGGTACCAGTTTCCAAACTTTGTCCTCTCAAACTCATTCAATTCTTCCTGCATTGCTATTACCCAATCAGGATCCTGTAAGGCTTCTTCAACCGTCTTAGGTTCATTCTTTGAGAGAAAACAACTGTACAAGCATTCATTTTGAATTGATCTTCTAGTTCGAACACCACTATTTGGATCACCAATTATCAAATCCTCAGTATGATCCCTTGTCCATTTTCTAACAGGTGGTAGATTGCTCCTGCTAGACTATCCCCCTAAGTTAGTGGTATCTCTTGTAGAAGAGTGTTCATTTCCTTCAAAAGCTCCCCCTTGATCAGTAGAATCAGTGGATTCAATACTGCTGCTAGTTTCTGATCTTCCTTCATTAGACTCGGAAGGTTCAGTTCCTGATGAAGTAGACTCTGAACGACTAGTCTGATCCTGACCAGTAATGTGTTCTCCTTGATTGAATTGCTCCCCCTCAACAGTAGCATTCCTTTGAGAAGCAATAGAGATTTCCTCTGGAGAACCTTCATCATCGCTGGAGAGAATCTTAGAATATTTAAGATTTTCAAATTCCAGATTGTCATGGCTTTCATCAGTTTGCAAAATTCCAAACTTCTTATCATCAAATGCAACATGAATTGATTCCATCACAATGTGAGTTCTGAGATTGTATACTTTGAAGGCCTTTGATGCTGAATATCCTAGAAAGATTGCTTCATCCGATTTGGCTTCAAATTTTCCAAGTCGTTCTGGATCAACTTTCAGGACATAGCATTTACATCCAAAGATGTGAAAGTATTTCACACTTGGTTTCTTTCCTTTGATCATCTCATAGGGAGTCTTACCATGAGCATTTACCAAGGTACAGTTTTGAGTGAAACATGCAGTGTTGATAGCTTCTGCCCAGAAATAGGTTGGAAGCTTTGCATCTGCAGGCATGGTTCTTGCTGCCTCTATGAGAGTTATGTTCTTTCTTTCTACTACACCATTCTGCTGAGGTGTTCCAGGTGCAGAAAACTATTGAGTAATTCCATTGTCTGCACAATACTCCTCCATTGTAGAATTCTTGAGCACTTTGACCTTGTACTCAGAACTATTTTGAATATTCTTGACAAGTTCAATGATTTGTTGAGGAGCTTCATCCTTGTTGTGTAGAAAGAATACCCATGTGAACCTTGTGTAATTATCCACTATAACTAGAGCATATCTTTTCTTATTGATAGACATAATGTTTACTGGACCAAATAAATCAAGATGCAGCATGTGAAATGGTTCAGTAATTGAATTTTCTGTCTTGCTCTTGAAAGTGGTTCTTCTTTATTTACCAAGCTGACAAGCATCACAAAGTCCACCTTGCACATAATTTGCCTGAGGTAGGCCTCTCACGAGATGGTGCTTAACAAGTTGATTAAGCTTCTTGAAGTTGAGATGTGAGAGCTTCTTGTGCCAGTTCCAGCTTTCATCATTTGATGCCTTGCTGTAAAGACATCTGACAGTTCCTTTAGATATGTCACTCAAGCTGGCTTCATATATGTTACCATGTCTCTGACCAGTCAGAAGAATATCTCCATTCTTCATATTCAAGATTTTGCATCCTTTACTATCAAAGATTGATTGGTAACCCTTATTACCCAGTTGAATTATGCTTAAAAGTGTGTGTTTCAAGCCCTCAACCAGTGCTATGTTTTCTATGATGACATTCCCCAAAATAATTGAGCCATATCCCAGAGTTTCTCCTTTGTTGCCATCTCCAAAGGATATTACTGGGCTAGCTTTCCTATCAAACTTTGTAAGCAGGGACTTCTTTCCAGTCATATGTCAAGAGCATCCACTGTCCAAGATAATTGAATGCTTCTTTCCAGTGCCCTGCAAACAAAAAGTAGCTAGTTAGAATTTTTTAGGACCTAACTTTGATTGGATCCTTTCTTACTAACTTTTAAACCAACAGGCTTTGAAGATTTTGCTTTTGATTTACCTGTTGCAGAGTCAACCTTAGACTTAGATTTCACAAACTGTTTGTGACTTGGAGTTTCAGATTTCAGAGAATAATAGTCATAATACAGTTCATGATATTCCTTACACATATAAATGGTATGAAGTAAACTACCACAATGATAATAGGGTTCTTGTGGTTGGTATTGAATTCTATGAGTCTTGGGGAATCTGGACTCAGTTTTCCAAGAAGGTTTTTGATTGCAGTCTAGGGCCAAATGATTATAATTTCCACATTTATAGCATTTCTTCCTAGGTGCATCAGGTACATTCTTGTAACTATTCTCTTTGTTAATACCTTCTTTTCCATTCCTATTTCTTCTGATCTTGCTAGACTCTGAAATACTTTCTAGTCTCTGTTTCAACTGAGACTTAGACAGAAAACCTATGTTGACATTCTTAGGTTTTTCTAACACTCTCTCATCTGAATTGCTATTGTTAATTCTTTTGCGCACAACTGGGGTACCTTTAGAATCAACAAATTTAACATGTTTAGGTTCAGAAACTATCTTCTTACCTTCAGACTTAGATGTGCTAGCTTCAATTTTACTATCATCATTGACAATAGCTACAGTATCTTCTTGCCTAGCCTTATCAAAACCTAAACCATTAACTTTACCAAAAATTTGATTTTCAATGATTTCTTGAGTCTTTTTACCAGAATTGTTAATGGTTTTAATCACATCTCTCTCTTCCTCTAGTTCTTTTCTGACATAGTCATAAGCCTCAAGGATAATACCAAAATCATGCTTAGCTTTATCAGAACTTAACCTATATTCTTCCATTTGAATTAACTCAGATTCAAGAAAATTATTTCTACTAACTAATTCATCATTCTTAGCCTTAAGTTCATCTTTTTCACTAGCAAGAATTTTGAAATTAGTCATAAGATTCTTAAACTCAACATGAATAGATCTAATATCATCAGAATCTAAGCTATCAAATGAATCAAGAGAGTGAAGTGATACCTTAACAGAAGATGAAGAAGTTTTCTTTGGAGATCCAGGCTTGTCTGAAGCACTTGCCATCAATGCAATGTTGTCATAATCCAATTCATCTTCAGAATCACTGGAGTCTGCCCAATCCTTCTGTGTGACCATGAGTGCATACCCTTCCCTGAATTCCTAGGCTTCTTGCACTCACTAGCAAAGTGTCCAAGCTCACTGCAGTTAAAGCACTTGATCTTGGCTTTATCAAGCTTGATAATTGTACTTTTGCCTTTGTCACTCTTCTTCTCCTCCTTCTTCTGAAAAGAGCCTTTGCTAAATCTTCTCCTGTTGAATCTTCCTTTCTTGAAAGCTTTAGCAAACATAGAAAAGAGTTCTTGCATCTCTGATTCAGAATCATTATCTTCAGAGTCTATATCTGTAGTCTCTGACTCAGAACTTTCTTTGCCCTTCTTCTTCCTCAAGTCTCTTTCAGTAGATTCAGACTTTTCTTCTGGAAGCTTCTTTGATTCAGATTGAGCAGTGAGTGCAACAGTTTTCATCTTTCCTTCACTCCTGCTCTTTTTCTACTGCCTGTCAAGTTCATAAGCTCTCAATTTTCCATAAACTGCTTCTAATGATATTTCATCCAGATCATTAGCTTCCTCAATTACAGATATCTTCTCATTGTAGAAATCTGGAAGAGCTTTCATGAACTTCGTATTCATATCCTTCAAGTCATAATATTTACGATGCATGGCCATCTCATTGATGAGTTTAGTAAATCTATCAAAGGTGTCAGTAAGTGGCTCACCAGACTTGGATTCAAAGTACTCATACTGTTGTATGAGAAGTGTCCTCATATTCTTCCTGACAGGTTTTGTTCCTTCACAGTGAACCTTTAGATTGTCCCATATCTCCTTAGCAGTCTTACAAGAGAGAACATAGTTAGTGAGAATAGAATCAAGACTGTTGAATAGTATGTTTCTCACTTTAGCATCCTTAAGAACGTTCTCCTTTTCCTTATCTGTCCATTCAGATTTAGGCTTCTCTGCTGTATATTCTGGAACAACTTTTCCTTCAAAAAGCCTTGTTGGAACAAAAGGTCCATCTCTGATTCTGTCAAGATAGTCAGGATCTGTTGCTTCCAGGTGATGCAACATCTTCACTTCCCATAGAGTATATTCGTTTCTCTTGAGCATAGGGATCTTAGTATTACCATCCTTGTAACCAGACATGATTGCAGATCTTTATGATTATTCGAAATCAACCTGCTCTGATACCAATTGTTAACTCGAATAACTTGTAGAAGGGGGGCTTGAATATAAGTTATATAATCATGTCTGATTTTTGCTTGATTAAATGAACAAGAAAAAACGAATGAATCAAACTTTGTTTGTATTAAAATAAATCAAATACAAACTCTACCAAAGGTGTACAATACCTTTAGCAGCTGCTGACAATACAAATCTCTCTCTCTGTTTGTTTTGAACTCTCGAATACAAACCTTATACAGAGCTTCACACGATATGCACTCTATATTTCTCAATTCGCTCTTTTTACAATGATATTGAGAGAGTATTTATAATGCTACCTATCAACTAATAACAGAATTATAATCTATCTATGACAATGTTCTGCCATCCAGTTGATAGTTTCCATCAATAGAGAATTCGTTTCCTTCACGATATCTTCTTGCTTGTTTTTCAAACCAACAATCCTGTTTTATAGCACTTGCCAGTTTCTGTAGCATCCATAATGACATCATCAGTAACACGACTGATATCAGGATTTCCCATTGCATCAGGATCTGATCATCCCATCAGTATTTGATTAGGATCTGACTTAGTGTATCAGGATCTGCTCTTAGTTCCTGAAATGTAGTCTCTGGCGCACTGTTCCTGACTAAACTCTACAGATTACTGTCTAACACATATATCCTATACAAAGTGCTAAATCCTTTATAAGATCAGGATATACAACAAGTATTAGCAAAATTCTATTCTCAACATCATAACTTATGAATTATTCCTAATAAAAATCATGTGTATAAGTTGTATAGTGCCCGATATGGCTTGGTTTGGTTGTTATGATTTTTGAAACGTTCAATTTATAGCCGTCGTAATGTCGAATTTTTGTTAGATCTTGAAAATCGTGCATCACAGTAGCTCTAATTGTCTCCACTGGTTAAGAATGTAACATGTCCTTGTAGATCTCGAGTCATAGATCATTTTGGCGAAAGAATGGAAACAAACGGACTTACGGTTTAGGAATTATGGCCTATTTAATAAAAGTCGTTCGAAACCGTAAGTACGAGTTCGTTATTAAAATTGAATCTCGGTAAAATATGTAAGTTAGTGACGAATCATGCTAATTAAATATTAGAGATCATAAGAAAGATGAACCTCGTGTCAAATAGATCTTTTTTCAATTTTATAAAAATGTTTGAACCAAGGTTAAACGCGAACGAACCCCTAAAAACACACTTGGTTATAACTTTGGTTAATCACTTAGAAAACGGGCGATAAAACTCAAGGTATAATCTTGGTTCGTAAACGACCTACCTTAGCACTTATATGACTTAAGTATATACCAAGTGTAAGTGTAATGACGAGCCGTAATAACGAACAAATGTCGGGTCAAAACGAGGTTAATAAGAGTACACAAAAAGGGTGCATAACGAGATAATTCGAAAACGTGTTTTAACCTAAGTTAAGTTTATACTTAGCTTTGTAAACAACGTTAAGTGATTAATCTCGAATATTCTAATTATTTATAGATCACCGAGCTGACCCAGGACACAGTACCTCCACCTGACTACCAAGCAAGTTTCCAATACTTTGAAACTGTTGTTGTGATTATATATATGATTTGATTTTGTTACACATATGCCATAACATGCATGCCTATTTTCTAGTTATATTGTTATACTAGTTCCTTGATTTATTGTTGGCTTATAGACTAGATGTGATATATCAGTATAAGCCGGATATTGCTAAGACCCTTAGAGAAGGGCATATGAATCTTATTCGTTGAATATAGACCGGGAGTCAGTATTTCTTGATATATCGTGATTACCTTCGGAGGAAAATATTTAAGTAAATATTTTTCCATTATTTGGTTAACGAATATTATTCTGAATATTCGTCTGAGATTATATATTTAGCGATCATTACTTCAAATATTTATTTGGACGTTATCTATTTATCGAATATTATTTCAAATATTCCTTTCAAGTTTTATTGATTAAACGAATATTATTTCGAATATTCATTTAAGTATTTTATTTATTCAATAAATATTTTCCTTATATTCATTCGAGAATTATTTTGAGAAATACTTCGATTAAAGATATTCTTTCATACTTATAAATATTTTTTAAACATTTCTGATTCGATTAATATTCTCTGAACATTTATTCAATACTTTGGAATAACTTCAATATTGTTTTATCTTCTTCAAATATTATCTTCGACCTTCGAATATTATGTAAATTATTTCGGATTCTTATTATTAATACTTGTATCAAGGAAGGTTCTCAAAATTCTATTCTTCATTCAATCTATCTTCCAAATTATAAGGGAACCTTACTTGAGAAATGTTATTTATCTTGTTGACTTCCCGATCATAAATCCTTTGAAACTATTCTTTTCATTTCGTAACTTGGTTGCTACTTATTTATTGAGTCCTTGTGTACCTTCTCATCATTCGAGGGGCAAGAATTTGGAACAAGTTGGTATCTATTAACAAGCATCAGCTTGGGAAATATTGGTGAATTTTCCTTTCCAACTAGATACGACTACCTTGTGGAGTCTTATCAACAAGTATTATACTTGGGGAAAGGGGGACGAACTTTACGTTCAGAGTCCAGGATTCTATTCGAACTAGGAGTTGTGTAAGAGGCCGAGTAGCACCGGTCCATCCCATTTGGCCCAACCGTTGGCCGGGGAGATCTAACATGGCGGTAGACAAGTAAATCCGTCAGTTCTTCCTTCTACCGGTTGTAAATCTAATTTGAACTGTACAATCTGCGACTGATCATCGTAAGGATTGGAACAACGGGTGTGGTGAATACTCCAGCATTAGTTCATCATTCAATTTTATTTATTTTCTGCAACATGAGATATCCCTCTTGTTGACAGGGTTTGAATACTGATCAGAACTGAAAGTACCTTTGCTTATCTTGCAACATTATCTTTTACATTATACTGGTACTATATTCGTAAATGCATGGCATATGGTTTCGTCGATATTGTTGACTTGTTGTATATATTATTGTTCAGTCATATATTATTGTTGGTGGGTTGTTTCTCACCCTTGCTCTATTATTATATCATAACAACAATTAGGCTTGATGGCCCGCGTAAGGCGCACTCGGCGCAAGCAGGTGACCCCAGCCAGAGGACTACCCTCTGAGTTTATCGCTGCCATTGCTGAGGTAGATTGGCAGCTTTTGTTTAAGCCTTAATTATATGTATAATTAATGTAATCAATGGCAAAAACTTTAAACTTATGTTGTTATCCTTTTGGATTGTAATAACTTTTATTCGTGGATTCTATAATTAGCAGACTTACTTCAATTTCATCTCTGGGACTATAACTGTTGTGTGTGTGAGTGGATATTATTGCGGGGTCACAGCATGCTACTTATTTATTTTGGACTCAAGTCAAATGTTATTTATGGGAATGGAGACCGTAACGACCCGATCCCTGACCCCGGATCTGGGGGTGTTACAATAACCATTTGGATTTCTAGCATCATAACCTTGCTTAGGAACTTTAGAAGAACTAGCATTGTTGGTACTTGTACTAGCTTGATGTTGCATGTTCCTTTGTTGAAAACTAATCGGTTTTTGTTGATAAGTAAACTTCGGTTGCCTTTTATCATTTTTGACCATATTTTCTTTCTTTTTAGCAACTTTAGTTTTCTTATCATTTTTTGAACTTTCACCTTTAGGAATCCATTTATACTTCCCCTTTCTTTCACCTTCTTTGGCTTTGCAATAAAGACTTATATATCCACTAACATTGCAATATGAACATTTAGGTGAAGATGATTTAGGAGGAGTATTCCTTGAAGTATTAGGAGGTGGGACTTCTCTTTTAGGGGGAGAGTTCGCATTATATTCTAAACCTTCTTGGTTAAATGATTCCTTTGAGTTAAATACAATATTTTCCAATATAGTACTACTCTTGGTGAATTTCTTAACGGTTTCCTCAAGATTTTCTTTTTCCACTAACAAGATGTTAATCCTGTTATTAAAGAAATTTGCTTGATCCAAGATTTGAGACAAAAGCTTGCTATTCTCATTTTGAAGCCTTTTATTTTCCACGAGAACCTATTTAAGTTCCGAGATTACATGGTCTCATTCTTTTGACTCGGTCTCGAGTAAACCATTAAGATTTTCAAGTTCGAAATCTTTAACGGATACGTAACTTGAAAATCTAATTCTTTTTCTTTTAGGACTTCATGTAGCTCTTCCTCAATATCTCCCGTTAGAGCTTGTTCGAGTTCTTTTATCTTTTCACATAGTGTCTCATTTTCACGAATCAAAGATTCATTTCGAATCTTTAAATTCAACATCTCAACATGGAGATTACTAGTATTAGTAGATAATTGAACATTTTCATTTTCCATCTCTTCGGCTTGAAGAATCAAGGATATATTCTCAATCTCAAGATTTCGAATATTTTCATCCTTATTAGTGTTTTCAAGTTTCAAGCGCTCATTTTGAGATGAAATGAATTCGTAATATTCCACATCCTTGACATGGATATCGGTCAAACGAGTGACCTCTTTTCATAGCTCAACATTCACATCCCGTATTTTATTCCTTTTGGAACTAACCGCGATGTATTTTTGGCTAATTTCATCATGACTTGTTTTCAACATTTTTACAAGATTAATAAGCTCCGAGACACCCAAATTTGTATGATCTATTTTAGCAAATCTATACTAAAATTATCACTACTACAAGATGCCACATTATTAGTAGGGTTTAGGGTTACCTCTTGATTACTAGTGGAGATTTCTGTTGGTGTAGCTTCATCACCGATCGCCATCAAGCACAAGTTAACAACTTCTTCATTTTGTTCGGGAACTTCTTCATGCATCCTCGCTTAAGTCCTATCCATTTTCAGCTACAAGACTTCGACCTTTAGCCAACTTTGGGCATTCCCATTTAAAATGACCGGGTTGTTTACATTCGAAACACACATCATGTGCTTCTTCATTTGGCGATTCCTTCGGCTTAGGTGGAGAATAAATATTCGAATAATTCAAATTATTATAAACATTATTCCCTTGTTGAACACCTTTCCCTTTGTTAAAACTCGTGGTCGAAAAATTGTTGTTATTTTTATAAATAGGCCTTTCTTTCGAGTTAAATACACGTTGTTGATTACTCGACTTAAGGAATCCTTTTCGGTACCTTTGAGCTTTACTTTGCAAGACTCGACGTAGTTGTCTTGAAAGAAGTGCAATCTCTTGCTCATCTAGATTTTGCAATTCTTCGTTTAACTCATCGTCATTTTCATCTTCATCGATAAGTATTGCTTTTAAGTCCATGCTTTTTCTTTTATCTTCCACTTTCGGAAGGGCCTTTTCCGGAATGTTATCTTCCTCGTAAGCATGAAGATTTCCGAATAAGCTATCGATGGAGTATGAATTCAAGTTATGCATTTCTTTTATTGTGGTAACTTTAACTTTCCAACTTGGAGGCAAGGCTTTTAAAATCCTACGATTTTTCTCATTTATAGTATAAACCTTTCCAAGTTGTGCAAGTTCATCGAATATATGAGTAAACCTCATTTCCATATCGATGATGGTTTCACCTTCGAGGAGTTTAAAATTTTCATATTCTTGTATTAAAGTATCCATCCGGGATTCTTTAATATCTTTTGTACCCTCGTAAGTAATAACCAATTTGTTCCACATTTCTTGTGCTGACTTGCAATTGTTAACACGTTTATATTCTTTTTCCGCAAGTGCACTAGTAAGAACCATTTTTTCTTTCACGGCAATATTCATTTGAATTTCTTCATCCGGAGTATATTCACTCACTTTCTTTTCAACGATAAAGTCGACTATCTTTTTAGTAGGTACAGTGACTCCATCTTCTATGGCCATCCCAACTTTGACTCCTTGGGATCTAGCATAAATTCTAAATCTTGTTTTCTAAGTAGCAAAATTAGTGCCATCGAAAAGTGGTGGTCGAGAACTAGAAAGTCCTTCTCCGCAACCAATAGTATTCAAATAAGCCATAAAAAAAATGTCCTTTTTATGGTTTTATATAGCGACTTTCGCAACAGTCGATACACCCGATAAGGATCTACTTTTTGTTGTATTTTCCGATAATCACAACATTCGTAAAACAAAATTAAAAGCACTGCTCTGATACCAATTGATAGGTCCCGTATATGGGTTAGATAAGCTAAGAAGGGGGGTTGAATAGCTTATCACCTTTTTAAAATTTAGAGCTTGGCTTTTTCGAAGTTTTTTTCCTCTTTTAAAATTCGTTACTTGTAAGCAAGTAAATCGAGTGCGGAAAAATAAAGAAGGAAAGAAAAAATAACACGGTTGATTTGATCCTGGTTCGCGATGCCCGCCCATAATGGATTCGGGCACCCCTACTCTAGTCCCCGAGCTCCTACCCGGACTCGAGATTTCTTCCACTATAAAGAGACTCCTTTATAGTAGGCGGAGAAGCCTTTACAACGCCTAAACCACTATTTATTTATCTTGGAGCAATACACACGCGTATCCTCCTCACAATAAATAGCAAATACCAACTACAAGAATTATCTTGGAGCGTAACTCCCCGTTACCTCCTCAAATACTTTGTAGTAACCCTTTACAAGACTATGTACTTCTACAACTTTGTCGGTCTTGGATCTTAGGTCTAAGATCTTGGGTCTTCCCTTTTCTTCACAGTGCGAAGGCTACTAACTCCCCGTTAGTACGCCTAAGACTTGGGTCTTAGAACAAGAGTCACCTCACTTCACTTCACCTCACTGCAAAGATTAGAATACAAGTCTAACAAACAAACAATATATGATAGGTGAGATATATATAAAATCCGTGCAAAACTAGTATGTTACGGTACTATCCACGGGGATGCTATTACGCATTAAAGTAATTTATTTATTATTAGTTAAAGTCGAGTTCTTCATGATGCCAATCGGAAAAACTACGTACTTTAGTGTTGTGTGCAAGTGGTGATTAATTTATATATAAGTATATATTCAACTCACAAGTGTGAGGACCAAGAAAGAAAAATTCAACTCGAAAGTGCGAGGACCAAGAAAAAAAATATTCAACTCGCAAGTGTGAGGACCAAGAAAGAAAAATATTCAACTCGCAAGTGCGAGGACCAAAAGAAAAACAAGCACACTAATTATAAACACCACACACAAGCATATAAACACAACTCACACGTACAGAAAAGTAGCTCGTTATAAAATAACGAGGGCCGCTATTATGCGTTAAATTAGTGTGGAAAATATATAAACACGTAAGAGCACATAAACAAGCAAGCAAGCAAGAAAGAAGATGTACAAATATATATATATATATATATATATATATATATATATACAATATATTCGGCCGAATATTAGTTCGAAAGTGGCCGAATGGTTCGAATTTGTTGTAAAAACAAATTCAAGTGGTCTTGCTCTTTTAAGTCCTTTAAAATATTTTTGAGCTAAAGATAAAGAGTAAGGACTTGGTTGAGCAAAGACAAGGGAGCTAATACTTTTGGTTACTTAAAGAATCAAGTTTATACCACTTAAGGTAAAACTAGGTTATAATTTTTTGACCAAACCAAAAGATAGCTAAATGGCCTTTCACACCCAAAATGGGTTTTTCAAAGGACTTGGGGGAAGCTTTGGATAATCTTTTAGTTGCTTCCAGGAACTTACAAGATGCTAAAATATACACTAAATGAATCAACTTCAAGAACAAGTGTATATAAGAGCAAAATTCAAGATTAAGTGAATATAAGTTAATATAAGAGCACCTCAACCAAGCAAGCACAATATATCAACTATATATTTGGTTATATATATAAATATATATAACAATATGTAACCAACTTATAACCCTTGAGATCTAAAGAGAAAACAAGAGAAAAAGCTAGTTTTGAAGCATTTACACACAAAAACACTCGCCGGAAAAGTCGCCGAAAAATGGCCGCAATTTTGGGTTTCAAGGGGGACTTTTTTTGGGCTTAAAAGGTCATTTACAAGCTGCCTAAACAAGGCTTGGAAGGTGGAAAAACGTGGGTGACCAAAGGTGTGTGAAGGAGAGCAAGATTAGTGAAGAAAAACAAGCCAAAATGATGAAATATCAAGGTGTAAAAATGGATAAACCCAAAGCTACGTTTTTGGCACAAAGGGGGCAGTAGGGAGAGTGTTTGGGAATTATTTTCTTCAGCACTTTGTTGGCTCTCAAAGCTTGGAAAAGAAGTGGGCGGTAAGGGCTTATTTATAGCCAAAAAATAAGCATTTTAGCATTATTTTTATATGATTTAAGGCACATGTTAAAAAGGAAGGTGTATGGAATATTCCTCTTGCCCTACCAGCTGTTAGAAAATTCAAATTTGCATGGAAAAGTGTGCCCACACGTTTTTATTAATTTACGAATCATTAAAAACGTAAAACGTGCGTACCGACGAGACGAAATGGTTTTAATCGCGATAAATCGAAAAATCATTCAAAAATTATGAAATTTTGGGAATCCCCTAGAAATATGCCCAGAGGATTATGGTCAAAACTTCACCTTGAAATGAGTTGACCTTCTATGACTTTTAAGCGACCATTAAATCAATTACGTATCGATTTAAGAGGTCCCGAAAAAAAGTCATCAAAAATTTACGAAACTTATTCTACAATGTCCTATGGAGAAACTAAGGACATATCCAAGGTTTCAAGTCGAAAAGATATGTGGAAGTATTTTTACGAATTTTTTGAATGTAAAAATGGCCTTCCGGAGCGACCGAAAAATTCTTTTGTCTTTATTGACAACTTAGACAAAAGCTTTGACTTGAAAAATATTCAAACATAATATTCCTTATGATATAATGACTATAAGGTCCAAGGAGTATTTAAGTTTGAATTTAAAAGATTTTATCCGGATAAATAAGGAATTATGGGTATTTTGGAATAAAATCTCTTTTTGGTCTTTTGGCATGGTTTTTGGTAAGGCAATTTGATCATAAATATTTGACAAATGTATCAAGAATATTTGAGAGTAACAAATTTAAGAATGATACACTTTTAAATAATTTAGGCAATTTTGGCTCGTAAAAGCAGTGTTTAAAAATTCTCGATATTCGTGGGTATTATCCGATGCCTAAGTCTTTTAACATAAATAACCTACAACATAAAGTACCATCAACTTGATATTTCCATTCTAAGTCAATGTCTAAAATGTGTCGGAAAACATTTTTGGTAAGGTTTGACTATTTTGACCACTTTGAGTTGATACCGGAAAATGTCGTCTCCGGGGAGGATTCTAAGCGGAATCCTAAATCTAATTTAATTTCACTTTTATTTTGACAAATTCCAAAACCTAAAAGAGCGAAAGCTATGACTCTGTCAAATTTCATGTAAAACAGCTAATTTAATCTACTAGTCAAAACAGCTAACTCAATTCGTTAGTCAAAACAACTAACTTAATATGCTAACCACTAACAGCTAATTGCCAAACAGGACCGTGGAGTCTGTTCTTACACAAGATGAACAGAATGTTGAGAATGTTGACTAAGTTTTTTTTTTAGTTTTCCACTTATTTTGAAGAATCAAACTTTCATTACTTGTTATGAACTTATGATTTATGAATGAAAATACTAAGTATTTTACATATACAACTTTTATCATAAATATATATAAATATATTTATTATTATTTTATTTGTCGAGTTCCGTATCTAAGACTCCAATGATTGGCGAATTCCCGAGTCCCCATATCCCATATCGCCGTATTCGAATCTGTGCTTCCTAGGGTTTAACCAATTTTATGCATGTTATCTGTGTCGTAATTAAAAACAAAAAACACACACAGATAGATATACATTGACATATGCATTATTCAACTTAAAACCAACTATGAGTATGATAACTTTACTACAGCTCTGAAATCCGAAATGCATGGACACTCATAATGTCTCAGGAAAATTTATACATGTATATGATGCATGTTGTAAATTTACAGTGATTTCTAAGAATCTAAAAAATATGCAGAGCAATATCAAGAAAAGTTACTACTACTAATTTAGCTAAGAGTCCTTTTAAAAACATTATTTCACAACCTTAAAAAAAGGTACACAAATTCGTACTTTGTCATTGATTCAATCCCACATGTAGCTGGAACAAGTATGCCTTCCTGACTCAAAAAAAATCAGCATAGTTTACATAAAGTCTCCTAGCAAATTCTTCTATTTCACTCACTGCAACAGAACACGGCTAAATTCGACCAACAGTAAACGGTCGAATTTAGCTGTGTTCGACCATATATGATTGAAAATAGCTATTTTTGACCGGAGCAGATTTGGTCGAATATAACAAAGTCGAAAATGCCTAAAACGGTCGATAATAACTATTTTCGACCAACGAAATTCGACTGCCTTATTTCGACCAACTGTATTCGACCAACTAAATTCGACCAAAAACTGTTGAATTTGGTTGTTCCAAATTTCCTTTGAAATTTTCAAATTCTCCCACCCAAAACACTAAATTCGACCAAAGTTGGTGGAAATTATTTTTGACCAACATTTGTCGAAATATTAATTCGGTCGTCCTTTGTCGAATACTAAATTCGACAAAAGTTGGTGGAAATTATTTTCGACCAACATTTTTCGAAATATTAATTCGACCATCCTTTGTCGAATACTAAATTCGATTAATATTAGTTGACTACTTATTTCGACCAATATTGGTCGAGAAGTGCCTATTTAAATTTGACTGTATCTGGTCGAAAATAATGTACCAAAACTTTTTTTTGCTACTTTGTTGACTTTATCTAGTCGAATATAATGTACCAGTACTTATTTTGGCACTTTTAATAGACCACTTTCAGTCGAATTTATAATACAATTTTACAATTTTATACTATATTTTTGACCTGCCACCTTTCACATTGTACAAGTACTATCTTAACCAGTATTCACAAAATGCTAAAAACATGCATATCCGGCATTCGCAAATGTAAAAACATACATATATCCGGCATTCATAAATAAAATGCTAAAATATCGTAAATAGTCCTAATTTAATTAAAGTAACTTTAGTTACATACATAAGCATAAAGTCTGCATAAAAAACCATCAGTAACTACCATCAGTCACTACCATCAGTACTACCATCGGTTCTTCACAAAAAAACCCTAGGGAAACTAAAATTTCCAAAAGCAAATTAAGTTCTTCATAAACCAGTAATCTGAAAAACCAGTAAGGCCTAAGATAGAGGATACATGTGTGCTAGTGGATCTTCGTCTTCATTGTTTTTTATGTCATCGTTCACCACCAGAGCCTCCGTGCTGCCCAACATCATCATATCCTTCTTTGGCGGACTTTCCTGGAAAAATTAAAATCAGTTTGCAAAACAACAATTAAGTAATCATATGTCTGGTTAAGTAATTAAAAGATTCTAAGACCAATACGTCACCCATATTGCCAACAGTTTCAAATGTTGACATTCTCTTAATGCAGGGATTAGGCTGGTACATGTCAATCTAAGAGGTATTTTGCAATAATAGCAGGTGTAGGGTTTTACAAACAGTGCGTAATCATACAAACAATTCCGCCGAAACATGACCTTACTAGCTCATGTCAAGCGGTCAATAAGTTTCTTCTAGAAGTGGCACGCTTAATAACAGTTTGTTGGTTTATAGTGCTCGCTTTTCCCTGCCTGGTAAGATTATTTCTGTATACAACAACCCATACTATAACTCTTTCATTACTTAAAAGAGACAAATGTCATATTCAGCAACTGTTTGAAGACCGAAATGGTCGTGTACAAAGCCTGGGAAGTCCACACGCCAAACAACATGGTTTAAGGCCAATAGCATTCAATGTTGACTTAACGGTACGTCTGCTT
Source organism: Saposhnikovia divaricata (assembly GCA_036435485.1). Taxonomy (NCBI): domain Eukaryota; kingdom Viridiplantae; phylum Streptophyta; class Magnoliopsida; order Apiales; family Apiaceae; genus Saposhnikovia; species Saposhnikovia divaricata. The sequence continues at coordinate 99,282,300 of CM071597.1, read as the reverse complement.
AACAAATATGCTAGTCTTGGATCACACGAAAATACATAGCAACTAGGTCAAAAAGAACAACATCTTGTACTAAATAGACATCAACATAATAATAAATCTCAGCTATTTTCCTATCTCTATTTCAAATTCTTTCCAAATTTCCGAAGCAATCCAGCATATATTTGACTCCATCAAAACACATATGAACTACAATATATTACCAGAACAATCAAACATATCAAGCAATTTCTATTTCATTAATAATCATAATCAAGGTACACTACAACAGAACACGGCTAAATTCGACCAACAGAGAATGGTCGAATTTAGTTGTCTTCGATATTTATCGATATTTATCAACACTAATTAATTCGAGCAGATAACACAACATGTATTCAACTAGAAAAACAGTTGAGGGTCAAACATCGAAACAAAAGTAATGTATTAAACTATCCATCACTAAGTATGCAATACGACAAATTGAAATGTGAGAAATAGATAAAAAAAAATTTTACCTCTACAATGATCTTATCATTGTCCTTCAATATAGTACGAAGCAAACCTCTGGCTGCCCATTCATAATGTGCCTGCAGTGACTTCTGACTCGGGTCCGGAAATGCAGCAGCAGCTAAGTTCTCTACTTTCTTACCAAAACGGACTGCTTCACCTCACGCATAGGCAAAGAACAGACCATTTGCCTCACCTCATCAAGAATCGTCGACATCATCATATAAATTTCATCCGGAACTGGAGCCAGCAAGTTCTTCAGATTTGCTTTGGTGATCCATTGTGTTGCTTCCCGTGCCCCGATAAGCTCTGACGCCGTCTCATGGGCATGGAGGATGATCTTCCCCTTCTTCGAGGGTCTGGCCTGCATCATCACAAAAATGTCTTTCTTTCGCTGAATTTCCTTTTGGGTTTGAAGGGATGACGGCTGATCAGTAGGCAACAGCTCAGGTGGCAGTTCAACTTGAGAAGACCGCACCTTCTCTATTTTTTCCCCTAACATAAAACTTGAAATCAAAAACCTAATAATCAAGCGAGTAAATCTCCAACTACACAGATTATTCAATCTGACTATGTAGATGTATAAAATAGTAGTTATGTAGATGTATAAAACAAACCTTTAGATCTTTCACAGCTGGTTTACTAGGATTGTATACCAAGCCTAGGAATTCATCTTCAGTGATAGGATCTTCTCCATTTCCCTCTCTTTCGGCATCTATTTCCTATAAGATGGAAAAAAAATCATCACTTTAGCTATGTATACAGAATGTCGAAACAAACAAACAAAATGCAATAAATCAAGACAAAATGACAGTTTGTAACCCCTACGTATATGGGTTTTGTCAAATTGGTCCAGATTTATGTTTTTTAGCACTTTGCAACCCCTATCTTCAAATCTCGCTTCATATTACAACCCCTATCTTCAAAAATGACAGTTTGTACCCCTTATGTATAGAGGTTTTTGACTCATTTTTGCTTGTAAAATAGGTCAATTAGACGGGAGGGGTTGTAATATGAAGCGAGATTTGAAGATAGGGGTTGCAAAGTGCTAAAAAACTTAAATTTGGACCAATTTGACAAAACCCATATACATAGGGGTTACAAACTGTCATTTTGTCATAAATCAATATGAACAATAGTTTTGAAACAAACAAAATATAAAATGTGATCAAAATGGACTGAAGGAGTATATATATTGTACAGTAATATTCATATATGTGTGTGTAACTCTGTATACGGTACCTGCTTTGTCTATCAGAAAGCTCCAGATTGTATCAAGAGTAAAAATATTTAAATAGTTAAATACTAAATCCAGCCAATGTAGAAGCAAACAATTAATCTGGATCGAGGCTTATAACATAAATTTAATCAAAGACAAAACTGCAAAACATAACAGCCAGCCAATGATTAAATTTGATAACTACTTTAAAACATGTGCCAACATAATTAAACAAGGCCAAACATAAATACAATGATAAGACTGAGTTGAGTCGAAAATGTGATCAAAATGGACTGAAGGAGTATATATATTATAAATAAATCAATGCAATCTGAAATTAGTTTATAAATCAAAAATATAAATAAAAAATCACAAGTAAAAAGTGAATACTACGTAATTGTTTTGTAGATAAGCTAACAGGTCCTAACTCTTAGCCCATTCTTGTTGACGTAATTCTTATACAAATAATGCGTGGAATAATCTTATATTTTAGAAGGCAACAAATTGAAAGGGAGAAATATAGCTCATATATATAATGTACTTATACAACAGTGTGGAATAATCTTATATTTTAGAAGGCAACAAATTGTTCAAAATATTACCTGTAATATATCTCTAACTTATATGCAAAAACACTTGAAATACTCCCAAAAGCAAGAAAAAAGTGCACAATAAATGTTAAAATACCCAAAATTATTCTCAAAAACGCTTCCAAATGATTAATTTACATAAATTAATTGGATGCGTATCTTCTATAAAAAATAAAAATAAAGTCCACCAGATATAAATTTGTGCTCCACATATTAACGTGTATCGATTTGATCATGGAAAACATATCAGTTTTGATTTTCAATAAATGAAAACTAAATATAGAAGAAACTGGATCCTTCTATCTACACACAAACAGATATATATACACACGAAAGTGAAAGACCAAGTCATACCTCACGTCTCTGATCAAATGGTTTCGCCCCGGTGCATGGGGTGAATTCCACGCACATTCTAGCATTCTGGCCATGAATCGACTTCGTCTCAAACTCCGGTGTTCCCCAATGATCGCAAATGGCATTTCATGCGCGCTTGGAGTAGTAGTGAGGCTTCAATTCTTTTATGTCAATGTCTTTCTCATCATATCCTCATTCCAATATTCGATTCAAAAGCTTCTTCAGTTGTGTCTTCTCCGGATTAAGAAAATACTTGAAATTTCTCGCAATATGCTCCCTCACAACTCTATCCCCGTTTTCCTCTCCATAATTTTTGGGATAATTATAATATTCCTACCAAAACAGATTGCATAAAAAAATGAGTAAAGACTAATTATAAAGACTAATAATCTATGTACCATAATCTGTAAAGATTCAATAGAGTATGCATGATATGCTAAAATAAATAACAATTTCAACCGCAAGCGCACGGTTTAATAGTTTAAATACTTTTGGTATCGATCCTCGGAGACTAACATTTTCGCAAACTTGATTTTTAATTTAATCGAATTATAACAAGTGGATTTTTGAATGATTTTGATTTTACCCTAATTACTAAATGAAATTCAATTTTAAACTAATTAAAACTAAATTATTCTAAGAATTCTAAGTTATTCTAAAATTAATCTAAAATTTATTCTAAAAATTCTAAATTAAAATTTGATTTTATTCTAAAACAATTTTTTTTCTTTTTTTTGAAACTTGAATTTAAAAAAATAATTTACAGAAAATTTTAGAAAAAACTTGACAGGATCTCTTCGTAAATTTAACTAGCCATTAATACAACCAATGCAAGAATTTCAAGTCGAAAAACAAAACCAGCACTGCAATTAAGCAAAACTGCATCAGTAAATCGGAAAAATAGAACTAAGAACTCGCAAACTGGAACAAACTCAAAACTTGGGACCTCTCGCAGACCAACAACGAAAAAAAAACAGGAGTACTCAATTAATAACTCATTACAGTACAAACCCAGCAAAACAAGACACACAGTAAGTCTGGAAACCGCAGCTACGAACGAAGACTCAGAATGAAATAAAAACTCAGAAACAATGAAACTCAAGCGAGGTCACAAAACAACAAACAAACGCGGAAAACCCATACGGAAAAAGAATGACTCAGAACTCAACTTGCATATTAAATACAGCAAACAACTCGGCATTAAACTGAACATACAGCAGCTACTCGCTCAACTACAGCAAACCAATACTTGAACAACGATACTCAGACACTAAACGTGATTCAAAACGAATCAATATGCAAACTCAAAACAAAATCACAATAATGCGACAATAACTCGGCTAATAATTGAAACCCAACTCAGCACTAAACTCATCACAACCGCGATTCTTATAACTCAGAGTCCAAAGAAGACTTAAAACTCGTTGGTGGACTAATCAACAAAACAGCGACTGAACAAAAAATGCTTAAAACAACTCAACGATTTCAAAAGCGGACAACCCACAGCTTGACAGCAAACAACGAAAAACAGAAAAAGAAAAAAAGCAAAATAAGAAGAAATAAGAAGAAAACAAAGGCTCAACGAAAAATAGGGGAGTAAGAAGAAAAAAAGAAGAAGGGAAAAGAAGGAAGGGGCTGGGGTATTCGAAGGGATTGAAGAAGAACAGGGGAGAGAAACTTGATGTAGTATTAGGTTCAAAAATTAGAACAAAAAGGAGTGTGTGTTTGTTGTTGTAGCGAAGAAGAGAAGAAGTAAAAATAAGAAAAGCAAGAGCTGGGTTTTGTTTGGTTCGACTAAAAACAAAAAAAAAACAGGGGAAAAAGATTGCTTCGAATAAGACAAATTAAAGAAGGAAAATAAAGACTGAAAATTAACAAAAATGATATTTTTGTTTTTTTTTTACTTTTAAAAACAACTAAATACGATAATAAAGAAATAACTACGAAATTAAAATTTACACTAAAACGAGGATTTGATTTGGAATTAAAATGGCCCACAATAAAATTGAAATTTAAAGGGGCAAAATTACGAATTAAAATTAAAATTATAACTACGAACAAGAAAATAAAAATTGTTATTATCAACCCATAGTGGTTAGCTTTTCGCTACTTTGTCCACTACATGGATTTACGAAAATAACGAAGGTAAAGCAATATAACGAAAGAACAAGACGAGAAATTAAAGGAAATGAAATTTTGCATTAAAATAAAAAGTGTTTACAAGATTTGAAACTAAAAAATACAAGAAATTAAAACTACCCTAAAATCTAAGTTACTAAAAATAAGGGGGGGTGATGGGGTATTTATAGGATAGGAATTAGGGTTAAGGGGGTGTTGGGTAAATCCCCACCATACATTTGTGGTGTGTGGTGGTGAAATCCTAGCCATTTTTTTGTTTCCTTCCCCCTTAAGCTTTGGAGAGTTGATCTTGGTCATACACTTATGTAGTGTGTTGGGATGATCTCCACCTTCCACATGTCCTCCAAGATTCCTTTTCCACCAAGCTCCTAATTCTTTTTCCTTTTTTCATTTAAGTCCTTTTTCTTCCTATTTTTCCCTTCCTTGCTCTTTATTTCTTTATTTTACCATTTCTTTATTTATTCACGAATTTCCTGAAATGCAATAAAATAAGTTATTAAAATACGAGTTCAAGCAATAAATAGGTATTAATAATAATAATATGCAAAAATATGCACTTATCAATGAAACAATAATAATTTGACACTACTTCACATTAATTATACATAATTTGACACTACTACACACTAAGTACACAATCTATGACACTACTACACTAATTATACATAATTAGCTTATTTCTAAATTTGTATTAATTGTTAGATATTGATTCAAGTGTTGGTCAGGATCTGGACTACTGATCAGATACTGATGCTGACGTCATCAGTAATACGATGTCAGTATTAGGTTGCTATCAGGATTAGAAGCTGATCAGGATTACATAAAGATATACATCAATCCAGAGATCAAGGAATATTGACATATCGGTTCCTGATTTATAGGAATGCAACTATCATTCAAGATATGTATTAAGAGTCGTATGTAATTGATTTAGTATATCTTGTAATTGATAGGGTAGCTGTGTGATATATATAAACACAGTTTAGGTTTACATTTACGTAATCGTTTACACGAGTTATCTTGTAACCTAGCAGCACTCAAGAACATAAGAATTTCTTGAGAGAGTTTGTAACAGTTTTATATCAGAGTTAATAAAGCTGTTATTTATTCACACTTGTGTTATCATTTCTGTTTTAAGTCGAAAATCTTATACAATTGTATTCAACCCCCCTTCTACAATTGTTCTTTACTGGGTAACAATTGGTATCAGAGCAAACTGATTAATTACAATCAGAAATGATCTTAAGATGTCGACAAGCAAGTAAGAAAGTATTAAAATTCATGTTCTCAAAAAGGCTGAAAACCCCACATGGAGGGTAAAGATGTTGATGTATCTGGAGGCAACTGATCCTAACTATCTCGATCGAATATATGATGGTCCATATATCCCTAAGAGACTGGTTACTAGAACAGATACTGTACCTGAGCACTATGTTCAGAAGACAAAGGCTGAATGGACTCCTGAGGAAAGGGCTGAAGTACTCAGAGATGCAAAGGTGAAGAATATTCTTCATAATAGCCTTGATGCTGTCATGTCAAACAGAGTGATAGCATGTAAAACTGCTAAGGAGATTTGGGAAACTTTGGAAACTCAATGCCAGGGTACTGAATCTATCAAAAGGAACAGAAGGGCTCTGTTGATTCAAGAGTATGAACAGTTTGATGCAAAATCTGATGAGAGCCTCACTGATCTGTATGATAGATTTTTGACATTATTGAATAATCTATCTCTGGTGGGTAAAGAGTATGAACCAGAGGACTCGAACACCAAGTTTCTTAGAGCTTTGCATGAGGAGTGGGATACTCAAACCTCTATCATTAGGCATCAGTATGATTTTAATTCTGTGTCTCTTGATGAAGTCTATGGGATGCTAAGAACCCATGATCTTGAGGTTCAACAAAGAAAGAATAAGAAAACCAACAAAGCAAAGGCTGTTTCTTTGAAAGTTGAATCAAAATAAAAAGGAAAAGTTGTGGAGGTTTTAAGGAGGAGAAGTAGAGTAGCTGAGTCCAATACTGATGACTCATCATCAGATCCTGATGCCAATCCTGATACTGATACTGATGATGACTCTACTGATTCTGACATGATGGAAATGGTTACTATGATTGTCAAAGGCTTCAAGAAGGTGAAGTTCAGAAAGGCTAGAAGACAAGGCAACTTTCAGAAGAAATCGTTCAATACTGACAAGAACAGGTACAAGAAGAATGAAAGCAAGGGCAGCAAGTTTGACAAGTCAAAAGTCAAATGCTACAACTATGATGGAATGGTCACTTTGCAACTGAATGCAAAAAGGCTAAGACCAAAGCTCTTATCTCATCAAGCAAGGATTGGATGGACTCTTCCTCAGAATCTGAAGAGGAAAAGGTGAACTATTCATTAATGGCAAATGTGGATGAGATTGCTGCTCCTGAAAATAAGGTACCTGAAATTGTTTTTGATTTTGATACTGATAATGTTTCTGAGTTAAAATCTTTCTTAAAGTCTCTGCATATTAGCTTTAAAAGTCAATCTCTTGAAAATGCTAGAATAATATCTGAGATGTCAGAATTGTCTAAAAGAAATGATCATCTAGAAGCTGAGTTACTCTTTATGCATGAAGTACAAAATGAATGTGATAAGGCTAAGCACATGAAGCTAGAAATGGAGTTTAAATGTACTGCACTTGAAAAGGAAATTAATGATGCTAATAAGAAACTCAGAACCTGGACACACTCTGGAAAGAAAACACATGATATTATCACAGATAAGAACTGGAAAGAGTGTCTAGGTTATAAACCAGAGGACAAGAAAAAGAATAAAGGTAAAGTTGTTACTACTGAAACAACAGAACCAGGAAGAGTTGTTGTGAATGAGTCAACAAATCCAAAAACCTATAGATATGTTACAGACAGAACAAAGACTAAATTAAAACCTGTTAATTATGTGTATCCAAAAAAATCCCAAATCTACTTTAGAAAAGGGATCTACTTCTACACAAAATTCTGAGTCTAAAACTGTCAAAAACAAAAATATAGGTCTTTTGTCTAAGAAACAACTGAGAGACAGAATCTGTGAAGTGACAGATAGAGAGAAAACAACTACTGCTAAGAGGAATATGAATGGTAAAATTGGAATAAACAAAGAGAATAATTATAAGTATATTCCAAATGCACCAAGGAAAGTGTGTTTCAACTGTGGTAACTCTAATCATCTTGCTATTGATTGCAGGAGAAGTAAAAAGAAGGCTACTGTAGTTCCTAAGTCTGACATTAGGAATAGATCAGTATTTTATAAACCACAGAATCCTTGTTTTCACTGTGGCAGTAAATGGCATTCTATTTATACATGTGAAGAATACCATAGTTTGTACTACAACCATTATGATCCGTTGCCAAAGTTTAATGATAAGTGGATTTTTATCCACTTGGATCGTTCTATTTTGGCTTGAATTGATCGCTTAAGTCTCAAGTATGTGTGTGATTTAATGTGTTTTGTGGAGTTTGTGCAGGAATTATGTTTTGCAGGTAGTTATGGTGTTTTGTGGTTTTTGGAACAGAAGTTAGTTGTGGTTCAAATGGCGCGCGAAGAATTAATCTCCAACGGAAATTCTGCAAAGACAGCATTATAAGAGCGCGACCACGCCAATATTGTACTGCAGACAAGCGTGACCGCGCTAAGAAGAATGAGAGGAATTGCCAGTTTGTGTAGAGCGCGACCGCGCGGAAATAACAAAGGAAGCTAGCGCGACCGCGCTGTGGTAATCCTGACCGACAGAAACTTTTCTGATTCAGATTTTAATAAGGAATGTTGTCGTTTTCTTCTCCTATTCGACATGGAAATAATCTTGGATGGTGGGAATAGTCTAGAAACATTATTTGACAAGGGAATTTGCAATTTATATCATATTCAAAAATGGAAACTTGTCAATTTCAATTCCTACTCAAGAATGGCAATTGCTTGGAGAAGAGGCAATATTGAGCTATAAATACATATGCTGGGAGGTCAGACCAACACAACACCATACACCAAAAATCAGATTACTTCACATCACATACACACTTTTGAGCACGAGATTGAGAAGCCAAGGCGAGGATAGTGACAACAAGAAGATCTAGACATAGTTTTCTTGTATTCTTACTAGGCGTATCTTTTGGATGCTTAATCATTATTCGGATTTGTTCTCTAAACGTTGTTACCATTGATTTATTCATCATTATTCTCTTCATCTTTGTCATGCTTTCATCAAACCCCATGATGACGAACGGTTCGATTATGAACTAACCGCCGTCATGGGGTCCTAACGGATTTACTTATGGAATTTAGATGTTGATTGCCTAACTTGATATATGTGTGGTGAATTTGCGATATCCTTGCAGGGTTGTATTTAATTCATATAGATGCGTAGCTAACATCTATCTTGTTAATCTTTAGTGAAGCGACAGTGGATCTTTAGATTTAGAACTTGCCATGCTAGCATAAGTCCATGAATGTTATTCATGTTTGTGGTGTGCTTCTAACCGTCTCATACTACCTTATGTAATCTTATGGACACTTGATCTTCAACCATTATGTTTTCAAATTCTATAGACATATAGGGTCTAAGCATAATTGGTGCCTGCATGATTTCTATCTTATGTGGATATTATGTAGATTGGTGTGCGTGTACTGAAAGGTAACGTATACTTATTTCGTGTTGTCCGATTAGTTATCATAACCACCACATGTATTGATATAAGGGCATGATCTCTAAAGGAAGTTTGTATTGAAGTTAGGATCCCATGTTTTCCATCTCATAAGTAATTCAAATTCACTTAGTTAAATTAATTTAGTTGTTAATTACTTCTTCTTAGTTAATTTAGATAATCAAAACCAATTTGTCCATTGTCTAAGCATTGAACGATAATCATACATTGATGCTTAGGTACAAGAACTAAATTATACAATATCTGTGGGAACGAACTCTACTTTATTCTATATTACTTGTGACCATGTGCGCTTGCGTGATATTGTAAAAACAAGTTTTTGGCACCGCTGCAGGGGATTTGTTATAGTTTATGTGCTTGACATCAGTGGTCGTTAAAGTTCACTGACTCGGATCGGTTACTAATAGTTCTTGTGTTGTTTTTTGTTTTCAGGTACTTGAGCGTGTATGCGAACGCGATCTCAAGCGAATAAGGAGAAGTTGGAAAATAAAGAAGAAAGAGAAACAGAAGTTCCAGTGATTCAAGTTGTAGAAGATATGGGAGAACCAGTAGCAGCAACTAAGGCTCTTAAGGATTTCTCGCAGCCAAAGATCAATGACATTGCATCAAGTATTGTCAGACCAGCAATCGCATCCAATACCTTCGAGATCAAGCCTAGCACTATACAGATGGTCCAGAACTCAGTTCAGTTTGGGGGTGCTCCTACCGAAGATCCCAACATGCATATTCGGAATTTCATAGAGATCTGTGATACCTTCAGAACCAACGGGGTGTCTGAGGATGCTGTTAAGTTAAGGCTATTTCCATTCTCTCTGAGGGACAAGGCTAAGAGTTGGTTACACTCTTTACCAGCAGGTTCTATCACTACATGGGAAGATCTTGCATAGAAATTTCTTACCAAATTTTTCCCCATGGCGAAGACAGCAGCTATCAGGAATGCTATCACTCAGTTTTCACAGCAGTCTGGAGAATCTCTATGCGAGGCTTGGGAGAGATATAAGGAGATGCTAAGGAAGTGTCCACATCATTGGATGCCTGATTGGATGATAATCAACTGTTTTTATAATGGTTTGGGTGCACAGTCGAGACCCATGCTAGATGCAGCATCAGGTGGAGCTTTGTGGGCCAAGAGTTATGAAGAAGCTTATGAATTAATCGAGATGATGGCTGCTAATGAATATCAGAATCCTACAGGGAGGTTATCTCAAGGCAAGGTAGCAGGTGTTCTTAAAATTGATACAGCTACAGCCATTGCAGCTCAGTTGAAGGCCTTGTCGATGAAGGTTGATTCTTTGGCTAACATGGGAGTTCAGCAGGTAGCTAGTGTTTGTGAGTTGTGTGCGGGCGCACATGATACAACTCAATGTGCCATATCTTCTGAATCAGCACATTTTGTGAGTAACTTCCAAAGGCCACAACAGCCAGTTCCAGCCACCTATCACCCGAATAACCGCAATCATCCAAATTTCAGCTGGAGTAACAATCAAGGTGGTAATCAGCAGCAACAACAGCCCTTTCAGCAGAATCAAGGACAGCAATTCGGAGCTAGGCCATTCAATCAAGGATTTCAGCTGCAGCAATACCAGCCCAGGCAATAGTTTCAGCCTCCAGGTTTCCAGCAACAATCTCATGGGAATGCTGGTCAATCTTCTAATGAAAAATCTGAACTTGAGGAGTTGAGGATGATGGTAAAAAGTCAGGGGGCATCTATGAAGATCATGGAAAGTCAGATCGGGCAGCTTGCTAGTGCTTTGTTGAACAGACCATCTGGAGTTCTTCCGAGTGACATTGAAGCCAATCCAGGCAAGAGGGAAACAAAAGAGCATGTCAAATCAGTTACTTTGAGATCTGGTAAGGTGACTGGCAATCAGAATTCAGCCGTTGAGGAAGAAGAAGAGGTTCAAGAGCAACATGTGGCACCTACTGCAGATAAGGAACAAGTCCAGACTGATAAAATAGCTGAGCAGTTGGTTAGTGAGGTGGAAAATCCTAAAAATTCTGCTAAGGAAGTTTCTCCAAAGCAGTCTACAGAGAATGTGAAAATCTTTCCTCCTCCTCCATATCCAGGCAGATTGAAGAAGAAGAAGAATGACAGACAGTTTGGTAAGTTTCTCGAGGTATTCAAAAAGCTTCAAATCAATATTCCTTTTGCTGAAGCATTGGAGCAGATGCCGAGCTATGTAAGGTTTATGAAGGGTGTTCTCTCAAAGAAGTTGAAACTTGAAGAATTGGATACAGTAGCATTAACAGAAGAGTGCAGTGCCATTTTACAGCAGAAGTTACCACCTAAGCTAAAAGATCCAGGCAGTTTCACTATCCCGTGCACCATTGGCAATTTGTCTTTCAGCAAATGTTTGTGTGACTTGGGTGCTAGTATCAATCTCATGCCATTGTCAGTTTTCATGCAGCTTGGTCTTCCTGATCCTAAACCTACCAACATCTCTCTACAGCTAACGGATCGTTCTATTACATACCCGAGGGGTATCGTTGAGGATGTCTTGGTCAAGGTTGATAAACTCATCTTTCTAGAAGATTTTGTGATTCTTGACTTTGAAGAAGATAAGAAGATTCCTATCATCTTAGGAAGGCCTTTTCTAGCTACTGGCCGTACTTTGATTGATGTTCAGAAGGGGGAGCTCACGATGCGGGTGCAAGATCAGAATGTTACCTTCAATGTTTTCAATGCAATGAAGCTACCTTCAGATGATGAGGAATGTTTTCAGGTGGACTTGGTGGAGTCGTCAGTAAAGTTGAACTTTGATCAGTTACTGTTGGCTGATCCATTGGAGAGAGCTTTGCTAGGAGATTCTGTAGTTGAAGACGAAAAAAGAGATGAGCAACTTTAGCAGTTAAGGGAAATTCCGTGGAGAAAGAGTTTTGAAGTGCCAGTTGAGTCACTTGGGCTTGAGGAGCTTAAAAAGTCACAGAGTCGTCTCAAACCATCTATTGAGGAAGCTCCTACACTTGAGCTTAAACAGCTACCAGAGCATTTGAGGTATGCCTTTTTAGGTGAAGCATCTACTTTGCCTGTAATCATTGCCGCTAACTTGACAGATAGTGAAAAGGAGAAGCTCTTGAGGATATTGAGACAGTTTAAGACAGCCATTGGGTGGACTATAGCAGACATCAAAGGAATTAGTCCTTCGTATTGCATGCACAAAATTCTGCTAGAGGATAATTGCAAGCCTACTGTGGAGCATCAGTGACGTCTCAATCCTATTATGAAGGAAGTGGTGAAGAAGGAGATCTTGAAGTGGCTTGATGCTGGTATTATCTACCCTATCTCAGACAGTTCTTGGGTGAGTCCAGTACAGTGTGTGCCGAAGAAGGGAGGTATGACAGTGGTTGCTAATGAGAAGAATGAGCTCATCCCTACACGTACCGTTACAGGGTGGAGAGTTTGCATGGACTATCTCAAGTTGAACAAAGCCACGAGAAAAGACCACTTTCCTCTTCCGTTTGTGGATCAGATGTTAGACAGGTTGGCAGGCCACGAGTACTATTGTCTTCTAGATGGTTATTCTAGATATAATCAGATTTGCATTGCACCTGAGGATGAAGAGAAGACTACATTCACATGTCCCTTTGGCACCTTTGCATTCAGACGAGTTCCGTTCGGACTTTGTGGCGCTCCAGCCACTTTTCAGAGGTGTATGATGGCTATCTTTTCAGACATGATTGGTATCAATGTGGAAGTTTTCATGGACGATTTCTCAGTGTTTGGTTCTTCATATGACGAGTGCTTGCATAATCTTGGTTTGGTTTTGAAGAGATGTGTGGAGACTAATCTGTTGTTGAATTGGGAAAAATGTCACTTTATGGTGCAAGAAGGAATCATTCTTGGGCACAAGGTTTCTAGCAAAGGACTCGAGGTGGATAAAGCAAAAATTGACACTATTGAGAAGCTTCCTCCTCCTATCTCTGTTAGAGGAATTCGCAATTTTCTTGGTCATGCGGGTTTCTATCGCCGGTTCATAAAAGATTTTTTGAAGATTTCTAAACCTTTGTGCAATCTGTTGGAGAAAGATGTTCCTTTCAAATTTGATGAAGCTTGTCTTGATGCTTTCGAGCTTTTGAAGAAGAAGTTGACTACCGCACCTGTTATTACTGCACCAGATTGGAGTGAGCCATTCGAGCTAATGTGTGATGCTAGTGACTATGCCGTTGGTGCTGTTCTTGGTCAGAGAAAGGAGAAAATATTTCATGTGGTTTACTATTCTAGTAAAACCCTTAATGATGCGCAGTTGAACTACACCACCACGGAAAAAGAGCTCTTGGCCGTTTATGCTTTTGAGAAGTTTCGAGCCTATTTACTTGGCACGAAAGTCATTGTCTACACAGATCATGCGGCTATCAGATATTTGATGACAAAGAAGGATTCGAAGCCTAGGTTGATTCGATGGGTCTTATTGCTCCAGGAATTTGATGTGGAGATTAAAGACAGAAAAGGAACTGAAAACCAGGTGGCAGATCATCTTTCGAGGTTGGAAGACCATGGTAAAAATTCACAGGCTAAATCTCTTATTAATGAATCTTTTCTGGATGAGCAGCTTTTAGGGGTACAAGTGGAAGAGCCATGGTTTGTAGATTTTGTGAACTATCTTGTCAGTGACATCATCCCTCCTGAGTTATCTTATGCTCAAAGGAAGAAGTTCTTACATGATGTGAAGTGGTACCGATGGGACGAGCCGTATTTGTTCAAACGGGGTGCTGATCAGATTATTCGACGTTGCATTCCTTATAGTGAGACTGAGAGTGTGTTGCGAGATTGCCATTCCACTGTTTATGGAGGTCATTATGGTGGAGAGAAGACAGCAGCTCGTATTCTTCAGGCAGGTTTCTTTTGGCCTACAGTATTTAAGGATGCTCATCAGTTCGTTTCGAGGTGTGATCGTTGTCAGCGAGTTGGTAATATTTCTAGGAGGAATGAGATGCCTCTTAATATGCTTCTTGAGGTAGAGATCTTTGATGTATGGGGTATTGATTTCATGGGACCCTTTGTTTCATCTTGTAATAATCAGTACATCTTGCTAGCTGTTGACTACGTCTCTAAATGGGTTGAGGTGAAGGCCTTACCAACCAATGATGCTAAGGTGGTGCTGAACTTTCTTCATAAACAGGTCTTTACGCGTTTTGGAACTCCGCGAGCTATTATTAGTGATAAGGGGACTCACTTTTGTAATCGTCAATTCACTGCATTGTTGGCAAAGTATAGGGTGACACATCGTGTTGCTACAGCATATCATCCCCAAACAAACGGTCAAGCGGTGGTATCTAATCGTGAAATCAAGAGAATTCTGGAAAAGGTGGTGAATCCGTCGAGGAAGGATTGGCCTTTGAAGTTAGATGAAGCTGTTTGGGCCTATAGAACAGCTTACAAAACACCTTTGGGAATGTCTCTATATCAGTTAGTTTTTGGGAAAGCATGTCATCTACCAGTGGAGTTGGAACATAAAGCTTTTTGGGCGATAAAGAAGTTGAATCTTGATATTAGAGCAGCTGGTGAGAAACGGTTACTGCAGTTGAATGAGTTAGAGGAGTTTCGATCTCAGGCTTACGAGAACCATAAGATATACAAGGAGAAGGTGAAGAGGTGGCACGATAAGAGGTTGATTCCTAAGGTCTTTGTGCCTGGTCAGTTGGTTTTGTTGTTTAATTCGCGCCTCAAGCTTTTTCCTGGGAAGCTTAAGTCAAGGTGGTCAGGGCCGTTCACTGTTAAAACCGTATTTCCGCATGGAGCAGTTGAGATTTTTGAAAAGTCACCTGATTTGGCGTTCAAGGTGAATGGTCAGTGGTTGAAGCATTATTTTATAGGTGATCCATTGGTTCGTGAAACAGATTCCGTTGAATTGGCAGAAACGTAACGATCGGGCAACAAGTCAAGCTAATGACGTTAAACGAGCGCTTCGTGGGAGGCAACCCATGTGATTTTGGTATCATTGTTGTATTCTATTCTCTTCAAAAAAAAAAAAAAGGGACAGCGCGACCGCGCTGTCTGGCAGTATATTTATAGCGCGGCCGCGCTACTTCGAATTCTGGAGTGCAGAAGAAATTGGCAGGAACAGATTTTGGCCCATAATTCGAATTCTAAACCCTAAACTCAGCCCAAATCTGTTCCTAATCCCTCTATAAATCCTTAATTTCGTGTTAATCAGTCACTACACCTAACCCTCATATTTTTATACATATCTCTCATATACACATACATACACACTTAAACCCTAACCCACCACTTGGGAGCTTCGGGATTTGTGTTCATTCATCGATTGGAGGCTTACTACGCAGTGCTATCTCTCCTACAGATTCGTTTTTGGGTAATTTCTTGATTATTCTTGTTATTACGAATTGTAGCTTGCGTATTTTGGGTTATTTGCTATTAGATTGCTGTGGGTTGCTGTGGTTATTATTTGTGTGTATTTTCTGCTTGTTGGAGATTGGGTAATGGCTCCGAAAAGAACCCGTTTTGCTGGTGGTTCTAGTGAACAGCATTCATCCGATTCTGATTCTAATACGGAGGGACCCGGAGAAAAGTTTATTTCAGTGGAGGCCCGGGCGGAGTATAACAGGTTGATGTCTAAGACGATAATCAAGGATAGGATGTTTTTAGCTGGTCCGTTAGATGGAGATCTTGTGGCGATGATTCAGTCGCGAGGTTGGGAGGCTATTTGTCAGTTGGCTATGGATATTCCGTTGGCTATTGTTCGCGAGTTCTATGCGAATGCGAAGGCTGAACGGAATGGTTATTCAGTGGTTAGGGGTATGACAGTTGACTATACACCGCCTGCCATCAGTCGTTTGCTTGCTTTGCCTACCAGACCTGCAGGTGCTGAGGATTGGACTTTTAAGTCCAGGACAGAGGTTGATTTGGATGCTATTGTGACTAGGTTGTGTGTACCAGGTACTGTGTGGAAGGTGAAGCCAGGGAGTAATGAGCACTTGCATTTCCCTACTTCTGCGCTGAACAGGTATGCTAGAGCATGGAATTTGTGTATCTGTGCTAATTTGTTGCCTACCACACATCATCACGAGGTTAATGTGGAGAGGGGTATTTTTCTGTGGGCGATTCTGAATGGTTTTTATATTGACATTGGTTACATGATTAGCCAAAATATCTTGAGGTTTTTGAGAGCGAGTACTACAGGGGGGATTCCATATGGTTCTGTGGTTACTAGTTTGTGTCAGACGGTTGGAGTGAGATGGGCTGAGGACGAGCCGATACAGTTGCCGAGTGGTGCTATTGATTCTGGGACTATTGCGAGGATGGTGGAGTGGCCGGGCGGCGTTCCACATCCTAGGGGTTTGGGTTATGAGATTGCTGGTGCTGTTCCGCCGCCTCAGGTTCCCGAGGATATTCCTGTTGCCTCTCAGTACAGACGGCTGATGCGTCGCATGGATGCTATGTATGATTCTCAGAGCCGTTTTGCACATGAGTTGACTCAGGCGCTGGGCACTGCTTTTGCTGCCAGTGGAGTGCAGGTGGATTGGCCTGTTTTTGGGGCACATGGTGTATATCCTCCAGCGGATTCTCCTCCTCAGGAGGGTGGTCCAGGTGGTCAGTAGGTATGTTTCTACTTTTCCCTTATTTACTTTCAATGAGGGCATTGAAAATTTTTAGTTTGGGGGTGGATTTGGGAATTAGTAGTTGTTGTGATATATTGTTGTGATATATTTGTGGCATGTAGGAATTCATATTGCATCATATTTGTATGTGTAGTTTTAGTTTCATGCATGATACCTGTCATATAGAGCATTCTGTTGCATGTGTGTTTTGTATGTGAGTTCATATATTTGCATTACATGCATTTTTCATGATCCCTTAGAATGAGCTGATGCCATGAGGTAGGTAGATGTTGATGTGGGTGTGAAAAGGATGAACAGAGGGCTGATTTTAAATTTTGATGAAATTGACGTGCATGTTTCATGAACAAAATTTTTACACAGTCTCGTCGTTTGCTCTTGGGCTAGGTTGAGTCATGCTTGTTTGGATTTAGGATTTAATCACTTGTTTATCGATAGAATTTGCTTTATTCTCTTGATGATTAAGGAACACCAAAATATAAGTTTGGGGGAAAGCAGGAATTTCATGCTAATGTGTTTGTGTTTGTTGGCTAGGTGTCAAATGGCTAGTAGCCGGCTCATGTTTATGAGTAGTCTAGGGTTGGAATTGAGAATTCTCATTCCAGATTCCATGTGTGAAAAAAAAAACAAAAACAAAAATAGAAAAAAAATTTCAAGAAAAGAAAAAAAAAGAAAGAAAAAGAAAAGAAGAAAAAAAATGAGTGTTTGTGAGAGTGTGAGTATGCAGAATTGATCAGGGTGAGCTCTTTAATACTCGAGCAATTAAGTTCTTGGGGACTTTGTGCCTAGTGACCTAAGGCTTTTTATAAGTCTGGGATCCACTAACCCAACGCTCGCTACATGGGTATTATTGTATAAGCCTTTAGGGGTCTCATCCATTGCACGATCAAATAAGCATGTGTGTTGTGTATATATTGTGTCTGTGTCGTAATAAAGCATGAATTTCTGTCTACTTTAGAGGAGTATGGAGATGTATCTGAAGTGATCTTGAGTTTAACATTCATTCTATTTATAAACCTGTGATTGTCTTGGAAAAGAATATGTATGGTTTTGATCCGGTTTTGGGAGTATATCTGTCGAGCATCGCACACACGCACGTTCTGATCATGTATTGTTAGTATACCGGAATTTAGTCGAGCTCTGTATGTTTGCTTGCTAAGTGGTGTTGGTTAGTTTGAGGGGATCCTTTGCATTCATATTTAGTTGCATTCATGCATTGCATTGTTTGTGTCGTTTGTGTTAGTTGGATTTTGTGGGTACATTCACTATATGCCCTCACGAGACCTTACTCGTCCACTAGGGCTGCCTAGTGGTTTAAAGGGCTTGTTGCATATGCCAAATGCAACCGTGATCACCTACAGAAGTGGTACTAGCTAGTATAGATAGTTTTGTTGTTTTATGCTTGAGGACAAGCATCGGTTCAAGTTTGGGGGTGTGATAAGTGAATTTTTATCCACTTGGATCGTTCTATTTTGGCTTGAATTGATCGCTTAAGTCTCAAGTATGTGTGTGGTTTAATGTGTTTTGTGGAGTTTGTGCAGGAATTATGTTTTGCAGGTAGTTATGGTGTTTTGTGGTTTTTGGAACAGAAGTTAGTTGTGGTTCAAATGGCGCGCGAAGAATTAATCTCCAACGGAAATTCTGCAGAGACAGCATTATAAGAGCGCGACGGCGCCAATATTGTACTGCAGACAAGCGCGACCGCGCTAAGAAGAATGAGAGGAATTGCCAGTTTGTGTAGAGCGCGACCGCGTAGAAATAACAAAGGAAGCTAGCGCGACCGCGCTGTGGTAATCCTGACCGACAGAAACTTTTCTGATTCAGATTTTAATAAGGAATGTTGCCGTTTTCTTCTCCTATTCGACATGGAAATAATCTTGGACGGTGGGAATAGTCTAGAAACATTATTTGACAAGGGAATTTGCAATTTATATCATATTCAAAGATGGAAACTTGTCAATTTCAATTCCTACTCAAGAATGGCAATTGCTTGGAGAAGAGGCAATATTGAGCTATAAATACACATGCTGGGAGGTCAGACCAACACAACACCATACACCAAAAATCAGATTACTTCACATCACATACACACTTTTGAGCACGAGATTGAGAAGCCAAGGCGAGGATAGTGACAACAAGAAGATCTAGACATAGTTTTCTTGTATTCTTACTAGGCGTATCTTTTGGATGCTTAATCATTATTCGGATTTGTTCTATAAACGTTGTTACCATTGATTTATTCATTATTATTCTCTTCATCTTTGTCATGCTTTCATCAAACCCCATGATGACGAACGGTTCGATTATGAACTAATCGCCGTCATGGGGTCCTAACGGATTTACTTATGGAATTTAGATGTTGATTGCCTAACTTGATATATGTGTGGTGAATTTGCGATATCCTTGCAGGGTTGTATTTAATTCATATAGATGCGTAGCTAACATCTATCTTGTTAATATTTAGTGAAGCGACAGTGGATCTTTAGATTTAGAACTTGCCATGCTAGCATAAGTCCATGAATGTTATTCATGTTTGTGGTGTGCTTCTAACCGTCTCATACTACCTTATGTAATCTTATGGACACTTGATCTTCAATCATTATGTTTTCAAATTCTATAGACATATAGGGTCTAAGCATAATTGGTGCCTGCATGATTTCTATCTCATGTGGATATTATGTAGATTGGTGTGCGTGTACTGAAAGGTAACGTATACTTATTTCGTGTTATCCGATTAGTTATCGTAACCACCACATGTATTGATATAAGGGCATGATCTCTAAAGGAAGTTTGTATTGAAGTTAGGATCCCATGTTTTCCATCTCATAAGTAATTCAAATTCACTTAGTTAAATTAATTTAGTTGTTAATTACTTCTTCTTAATTAATTTATATAATCAAAACCAATTTGTCCTTTGTCTTAGCATTGAACGATAATCATACATTGATGCTTAGGTACAAGAACTAAATTATACAATCTCTGTGGGAACGAACTCTACTTTATTCTATATTACTTGTGACCACGTGCGCTTGCGTGATATTGTAAAAACATTTAATAAAAGTGCAAATTCTGGTAAAACAAAGAGTCTGAATACTAGGCATGCATCTGTTAATTCTGATAATGACAAAGCAAATTCTGATGGATTCAAATCTGACAGAACTGCTTTTGTTAAAAAGACTTCTGCTGATAAAAATGTTAAATTGCATGCAAAAAAACCCAACAAGTACGGGTTCTTAAAAATTCTAACTGAGCTCTTTGTGCTTCTGATTGCAGGGTAAAAAGACAAATGTGTTAGTCATGGATAGTGGATGCTCTGTGCACATGAGTGGTAACAAAACCTTGGTATCAGAATTTGAGGAGAAAGCTGGCCCAACAGTGTCTTATGGAGATGTCAACATTGGACAAACTTTGGGATATGGCAATATAATCATTGGAAATGTCATCATTAAAAAAGTAGCTCTGGTGAGAGGACTCAAACACAATCTGCTTAGTGTTAGTCAAATCACAGACAGAGGTTATCATGTCAACTTCAATGATACTCACTTTGAAGTAATCAGAAAAACATTTGGAAGGATTGTCTTGACTGGTCAAAGACGTGGTAACATTTATGAAGCCAACGTCTACACCAATACTGATTGTCCCTTAACATGTCTCATCAGTAAAGTAATAGTAGATGAAAGTTGGAATTGGCACAAGAAGCTTTCTCATCTCAACTTCAACAACATCAATGAGTTGGTTAAGAAAGACTTGGTGAGAGGATTACCTAAAGCATTGTATACTTCTGCTGGACTCTGTGATGCTTGTCAGAAGGACATCATTTAAGAGTAAAACTGAATCCTCATATGATGAACCATATCACATGCTTCATCTTGACTTATTTGGACCAGTAAACATCATGTCCATAAGTAAGAAAAGATACACTCTAGTTATTGTTGATGAATTTACTAGATTCACTTGGGTGTATTTTCTTCATAGAAAAGATGAAACTGCTGAGATACTTTTGGACCATGTAAGACTCATTGAAACTTGCACAAAGTACAAAGTCAAGATTCTGAGAAGTGATAATGGAACTGAATTCAAGAATTCAGTAATGGAAGAGTTCTGCAAATACAAAGGAATAGCACAACAATTCTCTGGTCCTGGCACACCCCAGCAAAATGGAGTAGTTGAAAGAAAGAAAAGAACTCTTATTGAAGCCAGCAAAACTATGTTGGAGGAAGTTAAACTACCTACATACTTCTGGGCAGAAGCAGTCAACACAACTTGTTACACTCAGAACATTTCATTAATCAACAGACATGGTGTGACTCCTTATCAAATGATAAAGGAAAAGAAGCCAAGTCTGAAACATCTACATGTGTTTGGCTGCAAGTGCTTTGTTCTTAGACCTCATCCTGAACAGCTAGGGAAATTTGAAACTAAAGCTGATGAGGGCATCTTTATTGGTTATCCAACTTCAAGAGCCTTTAAAGTCTACAATCTAAGGACAAAGACAGTCATGGAGTCTATCAATGTATCTTTTGATGATAAAAAGATAACAGGAATTGCTGAAGACTCTCATGACAGTTTGACTTTTACAAATGAAGCTACCAAAAATCCTGATAACTCTGTGTCAGATATTGATATCTCATCAGATCCTGATGATTCACACATTCCTGATGAAGTACCAATTATTGATGGTAAAACTATCAATGCAAATGTTGAGGGGGAGAAACATGAAGACACCATCAATACTGACTCAACTCAAACATCAGGAGAAGGTTCATTAGAAACAATTTCAAGTGATGATTCTGACAGTACTTCAGGAGGAGATAGCACTATCTCAGGGGGAGCTTCTAATATTTCTAGTTCTTTTGAAGATAACACCAATCCAGGGGGAGCATCCAATTCAAGAAATGATTTACCATCAGCAAGGAAATGGACCAAAAGCCATACTCCTGATTTAATTATTTGGAATCCTGATGCAGGTGTTAAAACCAGACGTGCAACACAAAATGAATGCCTCTACAATAACTTTATGTCAAAGGAGGAGCCTAAGAAAATTGAAGATGCACTCAAGGATGCTGATTGGGTTACAACAATGCAAGAAGAACTGAATGAATTTGAGAGAAATAAAGTCTGGAATCTAGTACCAAGGCCAAAGGATAGGTCTATTGTAGGTACAAAGTGGGTGTTCAGAAATAACACTGATTCAGATGGCACAATTGTAAGGAACAAAGCAAGGCTAGTTGCAAAGGGGTATTCTCAACAAGAGGGAATAGACTATGATGAAACTTTTGCTCCTATTGCAAGGCTTGAAGCTATCAGGATTTTTCTGGCATATGAAGCCCACAAGAAATTCAAAATGTTCCATATGGATATTAAAAGTGCTTTTCTAAATGGAAAATTGGAAGAGGAGGTATATGTTGAACAACCTCCTGGCTTCATTGATCCTAGATATCCAGATCATGTCTATTGATTGGATAAAGCACTTTATGGACTAAAGCAAGCTCCAAGAGCCTGGTATGAAACTCTGGCTCAATTCTTACTGGAAAGTGGTTTCAAAAGAGGTACAATTGACAAAACCTTGTTTACTTGAATAATGGTAAGGACTTGCTGTTAGTTCAGATATATGTTGATGATATCATTTTTGGGTCAACTAACTCGAAATTGTGTAAGAAGTTTTCAAAGCTAATACAGTCTAGATATCAAATGAGCATGATGGGAGAAATGAGCTATTTCTTAGGTCTGCAAGTTAAACAGACTGATGATGGGATCTTTATAAATCAGTCAAAGTATACAAAGAATTTACTAAAGAAGTTTAACATGCAAGATAGTTCTACTGCTTCAACTCCTATAGCCACAACTATAAAACTTGATCCTGATCAAGGTATTGAGGTAGATGTAACTAACTACAGAGGTATGATTGGCTCACTTTTGTATCTAACTGCTAGTAGACCAGATATCATGTATGCAACCTGTCTTTGTGCAAGATTTCAGGCAAATCCTAGGGAACCACATCTCATTGTAGTCAAAAGGATTTCCAGATACTTGAAAGGCACTCCGTCTCTTGGTCTTTGGTATGCTAGAGAGTCTGATTTTAGTTTATGTGGATACTCAGATGCTGATATTGCAGGTTGCAAAATAGACAGGAAAGTACTTCAGGCAGTTGTCAGTTTCTTGGAGAAAGACTTGTTTCTTGGTTCAGTAAAAAGCAAAATTCTATCTCCACATCGACTGAAGAAGCTGAGTACATTGCTGTTGGAAGCTGTTGTGCTCAGATCATGTGGATGAGAAATCAGCTAATGGACTATGGTTTGTCATTTTCAAAAATACCTATTTATTGTGATAACCAAAGTGTTATTGCTATGACAGGAAATCCAGTCCAGCGTTCTCTTACTAAGCATATCAGTATCATATATCATTTCATAAGAGAACAAGTATTGGAAGGGACAATCGAACTCCACTTTGTTCCTACTGATCGACAGCTAGCTGATATATTCACCAAGCCACTTTCTGAGGCTACTTTTACAAAGTTGGTGAATGAACTAGGAATGGTGAACTATGAGCATTTCTGAGAAAAAGAAGATCTCAGATCCTGATGAATCTCAAATCCTGATGAAAAGTCAATACTGACATTGGTCAAACGTCGAATCCTGATGCGACGGTTCGTTTTTCAGTAAAATTTTCAAGATCTAAGTGTACTTTATGCTCTATTTTTCTGACTTATGTGATTAATATTATTGAACTTCTGAGAATATGATTACTTTAATTAGTTTCTTATATCTATTTTCTAGTTTATATGCTGCTCAGATCAGTTCACAATTCAAAAGTGCAGAAAATCATAAAACAGAGATTAGAGAAACAGATCTTTTCATTGATAATAAAAGAGATTACATGCATACATCATATATGTTGTTTTCTCTATCTTCTAATCTATCAAACAGCAAAAGAACAAAAAGAGTCCAAATCTCCCTATAGTCAGCAGCTATCCCAGATCCCATCTTTGCCACTTTGTTTGGGTGGAAGTTGAAAGGGATAAGGTTATTTTTGCTGACATATTCATTAACAATGGTTGGAGGTTTTGGATGTGGATGCTTTAGAGGAAAGCCATTCGAATGTTGCTTGGAGAGCAGCATCGATGTTGATCACTTTTGCAGGTTTTTCCTTCTCGATCTCCTCGAGACAAGCATCCATCTGCAGCCATAAAGTTTCAAGCTATCTTTCCTGATCAAAGGCTTCGAACTCTTCACGAGAATAACTAAAGATATCTCATTTTTCTACGAGATGGAGGTTTTTCTCTTTAATGGTAATGTTTGACATTGTTTTGCTGTGTTTGATGTAGGGTTTCGGAGAGGCTTTTATCAAGAGAATATGAGAGGTTTTGCAAGAATGATGAGAATGACTGTGTTTTATTGGGAATAAATAGAAATGAAAACATGAACGGTTCGTATTCTTCTTCTAAGGGAACAGGTATTTTAACAAATGACATTGTGATAGTTGATTTATTTAATTTTTCAATTAACTAATTTACTGTTTATCTTTTTAATCAATATCACAAATAAATGTTAAATACTTGTCAACTGTTCATGCGCGTGTATCTCACTTGTCAATATATCAATATAGAGACACATAGAGCGGCGTACAGTTATCATCACGGACCCACGATTATTGCCCATCAATTATCTGCACAAATCAGTTGCTAACACCTGTAATTAAGGAAATTTTGTTTGTTTAAAACAAAATACAAACGATTCAGCTAATCATTGTTCCGATTACACCAGTAATTCATCAGCCTCCTATCTCTGTGTGCTTTCAAACCCTAATTTCTAAAATCTTCCAAATCTCTCATTCACAATGTCAACAGATAATTCTTTGTTCATAAACAGCAAGGTTGTTATCAATGGAATCACTTTTGCTCCTAATAACTACATTGTTGTTCTTAATCATCAGGATTTGCCAAATGATTTTCATATCATTCAGGACTTTTTGGCTTCTAGTCCAATCAATTATGCTTTAACACAACCTGCCAAAGTATCTTTCAAGTGTGTTATGCAGGTATGGGATACTGTGGTCTTTAGTGAAGGAGCATCAGAAACGCCATTTATGACATTCATGTATAATGATGTCAAATACAATGTGACTCCTAACATTGCGGTTGAAGCTCTTAAATTACCTTCTCTAAATGGCAAAACTCCATCAAAGACTACTGATACTACTCTTCTTGAATTTTCTAAGAGTCTCGGATGCAAAGGAGACCTACAGAAGTTTGGAGACTTGTACAGAACCAAACTGAAGAAAGAATGGAATTTGTTCTTTGACACTATAAGTAGATGCTTCCTAAACAAAGTCTCAAACTTTGATGCACTACCCTCTGCTTCGGTTCAACTTGGGTACTCTCTAATCTATGACACTTTATTTGATTATGGAGTGTTTATCTTGAAAGCATTAAGTGCTAGAAAAATAGATAAATGTGGTTATGTCTGTTTTATTAGATTTTTTCAATTGATATTTTCTCACTTATGTCCAAATGCTAATTTTGAAGATGATACAGTTTTGCCTATCTTTAAGATTTCTGAAAATAACATCAAATCCTTGGTTAAATCTGATACGGTAAATGCTTTTAAGGGAAATCCTTATATTCCTGATGAGGTCTGGCTTCTCTTGAAAAAGAGATTGCCTGTTCTTTATGGCCCAGCAACAAGTGCTATGGGACAGGACCAAACACATCCTGTTCCTGACACAAGCACATACCACATACAGTTATCTAAACAGTCAACCACCTCTGGTGTCTCTCAAAAGACATCAGTTGTAAAAGAAAAGAAGTCAGCTAGATCTGATGTGTCTGGAAGACAATCAGGATCAAAGCACTTCCCCACTACAACCCTCACTCAAAAGAAGTCACAAGGAGGTGAACAAGGGGTTCTGATTGATGAGTCTTTGATTAAGTCTGGAGTATATAAAGAAACAAGTGAGAAGAGAAAGTTTTTGCAACAGGATTCAGATTCTGATAGTGATGATGGTAAGACCATCTCAATAATTATGAAGAAAAAGGAAGTTGCTGCTCCTGCTACTGATGAATTGGCTAAGCCAGTAAAACCAAAGAAAAGAAGAAAGATAGTCAACAAGAGCAAGTATTACATTCCTGAAGAAATGCAGAATCTTAATGATGATATCAATCTTGATGAATCATCAGTTCCTAACACATCTGTCATTCCTGATATCTCTACTCCAAATACATCACCTATGAAGATTGTTGAAATTTCTGATTCTCTAGCTTCTGAATCTCCAAAGAGGAGAATTGTTGAAATGTCCATGGAGAAAGTAAATGATATTGCTGCTCAGCTTGGTCTTGCACCATCACCACTTCTTGTGAAGAGACAGGCTGTAACAAAGGTTTTTTAAAGACAGAAGAAACAGAGGACTGATTCCCCTCTAAAAGGATCCAGCACACAAGAACCTGAACTTCAAAGGAGTTCAACAGCTATTGCAGATCCAGTCCCACAAGAACCACTCACTCAAAGTGTGGGTGTAGACATTGTTGAAGGAATGGTCCCACAAGAACCACCTTTTCAAAGGGAAGGTGCAGACAAGAACGTTCCTGCCCCACAAGAACCATCTTCTCAAAGTGAAGATGCAGGAATAAATTCTACATCACAGGGGTTTTCTGACATTGCTCTAGAGATTCCTGATTTTCAGTTTCACTTAGCTCAAAGTGTTTCAGATAAAGCTAAACATGCTCTTCATATTGCTGAACTGGATGCTGTACATATAGAAACTGCTTTTGAGGGAAGCACACAAGAACCTTCAGCTCAAAGTGTTGAAGAAGCTTCTGAACCTCTGGCTCCACAAGAACCATTAGTAGCAAATACTGATGCAAGCTCTCTTCCTGATGAAAGCATAGTTCCTGATGAGACTGTTGATACCATTCCTGACGATACTCAACCTATTCTGGTACAACCACTCTCATCAAGACCAATGGAATCTTTTACTACTTCATCAGGTAACACTTCTATCTCTACTTCTTTTACTACTGATAGCATGATTATAGATAGACCTGAGACAAGGGATACCTCTATTTGTATGACTTCAGTCCACTCTTCTCAGCCACCTCTTATTTCTTTGAATTTGTTGAGCCAGAACTTTTCTTGTGAGAAAGAGAGTGAACACTTAGAGAAAAAGAAGAGTGAAGAGAGGTAGTCTCCTGAACTGGCAAAAGGAGAGGTAGATAAGAGTGAGAAGTTAAATACTTCTAGTCAGGTAGCAGTTACTATTGACAGAAGAGAGATTTAGGAATTGTTTCTATTCTCAATGCAGGTTCTCAAGGTACACCAGCTCCATCTGCCAGTAATTTAAAGCTGAAAGGTGTACTGAAACCTGATGACAACTTGGATGATCACATTCCTGATGCTATTGATAGCTCAGATGACGAAGATGATGATGCTGATGACACTTCTGAAAATGCTCAGCTTCGAGCAGTCCTAAAAGCGAGTCAAGGCTCTGCTGGTGGATCATCAAACAAGTTCATGGAATCTGTTAGTAAATTTACTGAAGGTACGGTCGCACATAAACATAACTTAGTTCATTCTGAGACCAGGGGTGAATACAGCCATACTATTCCTGAACACATTCAAGCTCTGAGAAGATACGAATGGGATACTGAATGGAATAAGCCAACTGCAGTCATAAATTTCAATAATGCTCTCTTTCATTCTCAACATATAGCTTCTAAGCTCTCTAGTTCTGAATTCAAAGATCAATTGAAGACAACTACTATTCTGGCAAAAGGTTTGAAGGATGAGATTGACTCTCTCAAAACTGATAATGCTACAATTCGAGCTGATGTTCATTCTAATTTATGCAAGACTGCTACTAGTGCTCAAGCTAGGAATATTAGCAAGGACATTCAGACACTTGAGAAGAAGATGGATTCTCGAATGGATGCTTTTGAAGCTAGGATGACAAATATTGAAGCCTCTCTCCACCTGATTTTATCTTTGTTGACTGATCCTGATGTCAAAAAGGGGGAGAAGGTAGTCAAAACAAAATGTACACCTGATCCAGTTGTAAGAAAGGATGATGATACTTCTGGAAATGATGGTGGTGATGCTCAGATACATGGAACAGAAACCTCTGATGCTGCACTGGTGAAAAGGAAAAGTCAATCTGAAACACAAACTAGGCAGTCAACTCATGTTTCTAAATCTGGAAGAAGGACAGTGAGGACAATGGTACAATCTTAAGTCTTGACAGAAGAACAATTTCTAGCACCTGGTCAAAATCAAACACTTCCAACAATTCCTGAAGAAGATGAGGATCTGTTTATTACTGAGATAGAAGATGCTCCATATCTCTTTAAGAAGATAGAGAAATTGTTGTACTTCATGAAAGGCAAGACTGTCAAGAAGATTGCTATTCATGAGCTACTGTGCAAATCTACAAAAGAACTGAAATATGTTCTTTATCTGCTCAAGAGTAAAAGTGTCAATGCTAAAGAAAGAGAAGTCTACAACAATTGGTCTTCTATGATTTACACAAATATAAGGCAGAGATATCTGGATGGAGGAACAAGGTATGATGGCAAATATACTCCCATGTATTTAAATACAAGAGGTGAAGAAGTTGAAATGGTGAAAGGTACTGCTACTAAAGAAGAGTATCTAGGTTTGGAACAATTATCTCTTAATCCAGATGGGGAGGAGTTTGCTTATATACTGCTAGGCGACTTAGATCTTCCTAGAAGCTCAATTCAAAATCTCAGGATAGCTATTTATCAGATTAATGAGGAATATGAAGAACTCAACAATCTGAAGAAGAAATTGATTCTAATTCTTGAAAGCAAGGAAGAAGAGTTATTGTCTAACTTCTTGAAGACGAATCTTTTCTATCAAAGACTTTCTGAAACTGTTCCTGATGATTTCTAGGAGGTATTTTGTTTTGAGTTTTTGACATCACTGAATCAAGGAATTTGTACTTTATTTCACAAAGTACAAATTGGGGGAGATTGTTAGATATTGATTCAAGTGATGGTCAGGATCTGGACTACTGATCAGATACTGATGCTGACGTCATCAATAATACGATGTCAGTATTAGGTTGCTATCAGGATTAGAAGCTGATCAGGATTACATAAAGATATACATCAGTCCAAAGATCAAGGAAGATTGACATGTCGGTTCCAGATTTATAGGAACGCAGCTATCATTCAAGATATGTATTAAGAGTCGTATGTAATTGATTTAGTATATCTTTTAATTGATAGGGTAGCTGTGTGATATATATAAACACAGTTTAGGTTTTACAATTATGTAATCGCTTACACGAGTTATCTTGTAACCTAGCAGCTCTCAAGAACACAAGAATTTCTTGAGAGAGTTTGTAACAGTTTTATATCAGAGTTAATAAAGCTGTTATTTATTCATACTTGTGTTATCATTTCTGTTTTAAGTCGAAAATCTTATACAATTGTATCAACCCCCATTCTACAATTGTTCTTTACTGGGTAACTTTAAATATTGACAAAATCAGCATATATTTGTATGTGGTTACGCTACAGCAGAACTCGGCTAAATTCGACCAACATGAAGCGGTCGAATTTAGCTGTTTTCGAGATGAACATAAATTAACATAGATTAACAATACTTCTACACACTACTTGAAAAATAGATTGCATAAGAGTGAAAAACTTGAAAACTTACCTTAAAACTTTTAATACAACTGATATAAAAAGCTTCCCGTTTAGATCCCTTTGAATTCAGGGTATTTTCATCCCATTTCATACGAACAATGTGGCTCAAAGTGTGTTTGGCTGCAGCCTCTTTCATTCTGCAACAACATAATGAAAGAAGTTTTATTGACTGGTTAACAAGGTAGAAAACTTAGAATAAGCTATCAATAAAAAAACTCCAAAAAAAAGGAGCACATTTATTTTAAATAGATCGACTAAGGAAAATTTTACTACAAGCTGGCAGTACAATTAACAATGTATAAACTGATACAGAATATAAACCGTGTATCCTACATTTGATAAGTTAACAAATTGAGGTGCTCTATGTTTTAACATACCCTTTTTCGATCTTGAGAAAATTTACTGTTGGCTTCGCATCCTCGGGTGGTTTCCTTGAGTAATCACCACTTTTCCTCTCATACGTTATTTTCTGCAAAAATTGTTCCAATGAGGTTCCTTCCACATAGCTCTTTGCATCATTGCCATTGCGGTCTTCACCATCCCCTCCATTGGTCCCAACCTTCCCGCTTCCCTTACCCTTCTTTGAATTCGGACCACCCCATGCCACCTATAAAATAGAAAACTAAATATTTGTGAACCTCCCCTAAAAATTAAAGTTTGGATCAGTGTGTACATATAGAACATTGAAGGGCATGTACAAAGACTGCATAAGTTATAATTTGATATAATTTTACATCTAGTATACTAACACTTATATATAATAACACTTATATAGTCAAGCATCTATAGCAGCTAATGTGTTAGGCCTAAATTGAATGTAATAATATATGAATTAAAGGGGTTGAAGGACCATATGAGTAAAACATCATGAGTATACACAACAAATACAAATTATGAAGCAAACACTAAATTGAAGTCACTACTTTGTCTTATATGACATTATGTGGTACTTTACATCAAAAATAATTAACACCAGCTTTCCCATCCTTGTGAGAAAGAAGAAAATAACGTGAGGAAATAAAAATAACACATAACCCACTTAACAAATCTATTAAACCAGAGCAACGCGCGCGCGCACACACACACATATATTAAACAAATCTGACAAGAAAATTACCAAATTAAACAAACCCAAACTGAAATTAAACAAATTTGACAAGAAAAGGAATAAATTAAACTAACCCTAACTGTAAACCCTAAATGAAATTAAACATCTAACTCAATTATACTAACCCTAACTATATTAACTAAAAAAAAGAAATACAATTAAACTAACCCTAACTCAGAGAGAGAGAGAGAGAGAGAGAGAGAGAGAGAGAGAGAGAGAGAGAGCGAGCGAGAGGTATATATATATATATATATATATATATATATATATATATATATATATATATATATATATATATATACACCCTTGAATACCTCTTAAAATTAAACCCTAATTGTCGCCTTGAGCTCTCGCCTTTAGCCATCGACAACGGAGAAAAGTAGATTCTACGCTAATATACGCTGAAATTAAACCTAACATACTAAAGAACCCTAATTTTGGAGAGAAAGAAAGGGGGAATAAACCCTGGAAATGAAAAATTGGGGAAAAATATCTATATATATTAAAATATATTCGACTTCTTTTGGTCGAATTTAGCGGACCATGATCGACTTTTACTGGTCGAATTTAGCCGCCCATATCTATTCGGCTCTTACTAGTCGAATTTATCCGCCCATATTTATTCTGCTATTACTGGTCGAATTTAGCCGCCTATATTTAATCGACTTTTACTGGTCGAATATAATCGACCATATTTTTCTCCCCAACAGCTTCTGCATAAAACTCTTGTAATAAACTTACAACACAAAATTCAATCCATTCAACTTAATTTATAAACATTTGAATAAACTTTGAACTTAATAAACTTAATAGTTCAAGAAATAAATTTTTTGGTACAAATTTGATGAAAAATGATAAATTATACTAAATCATCATTATCACTTATTTCATCATTTCCGTTTTCATTCTCATCTTTGTCTTCGTCTTCTTTAGATTTTTGACTTTCTTCTTCTTCATCATCATAATCTACCGAATAGTCATTTTCAAACATCCTCAAGTCAACAAAACTATTTGAGGGATTATGAATAATAACTCTTTCAACGTGTGATGATGAAGCATTTGACACCTGATTTTGTAAAGCATCATCGGTGATTCTTCCATTTTCTTTGGTTGACACACTTTCATCAACTTGTCGACTTTTTGTTGTTCGAACCGTATACCATGATGATTTTGCATTTGAAATATTTGGTGCATAGTATACTTGATGGGCTTGGCTAGCCAACAAAAACACGTCGTCGGCATTTAACTTTGATTTGACAACCACGGTGGTCATCCGGTGTTTATCGACTTTGACATGTTTCGTGTGATCAAACCAATGACATTTGAAGACGATTACTTGATGTCCATTGTGATATAATAGTTTCAAAACTTCTTTTAATCTTCCATAATAGTTTCCATAACTTTCTTTGTAAGAAATTCCTACAATTAAAAATGTATAAAATTTGAAAACGAATAATAAAGCAAATATATAATTTGGATATTAAGAATAAATTAAATTCCTCACCAATGACAACTACACCGGAGATTGGTGAAGTGAGCTCTTTAGCATTTACACAACTAAATTTGTAGCCATTGCATTTCCACGCTTTATAAGACTCCACTTGATACATCGGACCTCTTATAAGGTCTAAAAATTTCTTTTTGAGCTCTTCGTCATCTTGTACCTAAAATATACGTGAAAACATATGCGAATAAAGTTAAATATACAAAAAAATATGAGCACGTGTGTGTATGTATAAAAGAAAACACATACCCTTCTTTCAAACCAATCTCGAAAATGTTCTTTTTCAGCATCATTGAGGTGGGGGTAATGTTGTTGCACCAACTTTTGGAATCCACTACATATTTACATTGAACAATAAAAAAAATTAATTTGTAAACTAAATTCATAATTATTGAAGTAAAGATTGTTAAAAAAATCTCACCGTAAGTACTTTCCAACTTCCGGCGAATTAATAAGAACATAGTATGTCACAAGTCCATGTTCATTATTACTCAAAATTCTATCTCTACTCCATAGATTAGGATGTGTCGGATACGTGTAAACTTCTAACAAACCGACATCATGAACCTTTCGAGGTGCCTCGTTTCGACGTAACCGATCACAAACTCTTTTCTTTTTGGAATCAAAAAACATTGAGCAAAAGTGTACACATTCCTCTTCAATGTAGCGTTGTGCCATCGAACCTTCGGCTCGAGCTTTGTTTCCAACTTTCAATTTCAAGTTGTACAAGTATCTCTCAACAAAATACATCCAACGCCAATTAGCCGGACCACCCAACTTTGCCTCGGTAGCTAAATGTAGTGGCAAATGTTCCATCGGATTAAAAAAACCCGGAATGAAGATGGTTTCAAGCTTGGACATTATCCTCACTATATCTTTCTCCATTTTCTGAAAATCTTTGTATTTGAGACTCGACGAGCATAAATCTTGAAAAAAGTTGCACAACTCAATAATAGGATCAGCTACATGCTTTGGAAGTAAGTCATAACAAACAATAGGCAACAACTTTTGCATAAAAACGTGACAGTCATGTGATTTCATCCCGTGAATGCAATTTTTCTTCCAATTCACGAACCTAGATATGTTTGAGGCATACCCATCTGGAAGTTTCAATGCCTCAGTCCACTTGAACAACTGATGAATTTGTTCCCTCAAGAGTACAAATGGTGCATGTGGTTCCGTGTCAACACCTTGAATCCACAACTCACTGTGTACACCTAATTCTTTACAATCCTTTCTTGCTTTTGTGTTATCTTTGGACTTGTTCGGATCACCAAGAATTGTGAACAATATGTTTTCAAAGATATTCTTTTCAGTGTGCATGGCTGAGTGTCTCCCAATATGGAAGCTCAAAAAATGGAGAGCTGTGAGTCCAATTATGTGTCACGCCATAATCCTTCGGTTTTCTCTTCGATGACTTTCCTGGAGGGGGAAACTGTATCTGCTCACACATAGTCTTTGCACGTGATCCTGAATGTCGAGCACAAACTGATCATGTCTCAATGCTTCCAAACCTTGTGCTTCTTCTTAAAGGATCATTCGGTTCTAAAAAATACCGAGCAGTGCCATAAAAAGTAGCTTTACCACAATGTTTAAGTTGCTTAGCTTTCACCTCTCCCATGCAAATTGGACATGACAACTTACCTTTAGTAGACCACCCACTAAGCATAGCAAGTGCAGGAAAGTCACTAACTATCCACAAAAGAGCTGCCTTCATCATAAAATTTGTGCGTGAGAATATGTCATATGTTTCCACCCCAGTATGCCACAATGTTTTCAATTCATCAATTAGCGGCCTAAGATAAACATGCAAGTCTTTTGTCGGATCCGTCGGTCTGAGAATAGGAAGAGTATGAACATGTACGGAGCCTTAGTACACATAGATGGGGGAAGATTGTACACAAAATCACAACATGCCATACAGTGTACTCCCTAGCATGTGCATCACGAAAGGGGTCAAATCCATCGGTAGAGAGTCCCAGTCTAACATTCCGAACCTCCTTTGAAAATCTTGGAAATCTACGATCAAATTGTATCCATTCATATCCATCTGCTGGGTGACTTAACTGATCTTCAACCACAACTCTATTACGGTGCCATCTCATACATTTTTTAGTCTTCTCAGTAATGAATAAACGCTGCAATCTCATGGTAATAGGAAAGTAACGCAAGATCTTTCGTGGGAACTTGTCATTGTTTGGATAAATTGGTTCGGAAGCAGTCTTCACTACGTTGTATATTTTTTGTGCTGTTTCGTTCGGTTCTTCCTCAAAATCCTTACAATCCTCAAAATCATTATCATGTGCATCATACATATCATCATCTCTATAGCTAGTACAAGCAGAACTCGTTCCAACTTCATCCCGTGACATATCTTCCTCCCCATGACAATCCCATCTAGTATACCATTGCATGATACAATGTCGATACAAGTCAACTCTCACGCTACAAGGATTTTTATAGGTCGAATTTCCACATTGTTTGCACGGACGTCTTATCAAGCCATTATCTTCTTCTCGCATATGTTCTATAACAAATCTAATGAAATTATCCACACCAATTTTGTATTCTTCCGTCAAGTATTTTGCCTCATTATACCGATTACGACCAATCCAACTACGATCGAATGCCATCTACAAAATGTGCACATATTCTAATATGGTATATGCAATTTACAAACCGTTTAACTACTTACATTATCTTTAATTTTATCACACAATTTATACCAATAAAATAAAACTATTTAAATTCATTCATTCATATAACATTATCACAATTACATTAAGCAAAAGAAAAATAATCAAATTTAAATTATCAAAATTAAAAATTATGCTTACTTGATGATTTGGAATGCTCACATGAAGACAAAATGGATACAAAATGGTGATGGTGAAATGGGGGAAAGGGGACAGAATGGAAAGTGGAAGAATGGAAACTGACAAAAGCGGTTGGTGGAAAAGAGACAGTAGGGTTTCAATGTAAACAGCTTATTTCGACCACATTTCGTCGAATTTAGTGCAAATACATTCAACCATATTCAGTCGAATTAATATATTTTCGACCAACTGATACACGGCTACTTTCGACCATATTCGGTCGAATTTAGTACTAGTACATTCAACTACATTCTGTCGAATTAATATATTTTTGACCAACTACTAAATTCGACCATAGTCAGTCGAATAAGCCTTAAATTCGACCAATTAGGGTTTCTGGTCGATTTTTTGCAAAATATAAAGATTTGTTACAATTTCTAAGGAATGAATATTGAAATTAATTTTAATTTTCTGTATACTCTTTAATTATCTTTAATTATCAAGCTATTACCATCCGTATGGTTGGATTAGTTAAAATAAATTTTTAATTAAATGAAAACCACAACCCTTTTTTGTACCCCAAACCCTAAATCCATACCTTAAACTTCATATTTACCAAATTATCTCATTCTTGTACTGATTTAAGAAGTTTTTTTCTGCTCACTATTATTTTCTCAAAAAATTAATTTGAACGTAATATGTCACTCTACTACTCTCATATTTTTTTCAAAATTTTTCAAATTAAAGAGATATTTATTTAATTTTGTAGGACTATCAAACAAATGAAAATTCAACATTTTTTTATCATTCATTTTTTTTCTTCGTACCAACAAAATTTATACATGTAGCGGAGGTTATTCTTGTATTTATATGTATTTTTGTATAATGTGTCCTCACATTAAATAATTACTAGCAATTTTTTATAATTTTCTGCAAAAACAAAATTAACCAACTATGGTCGAAATTAGACTAAAGCTAGTTGAAGTTATTAAATTCGACCAATGTTAGTCGAACGGTGTTCTTTGGCGGCAATTTTCCGGCGTGCAATAAAATTGAAAAAAGGAGCGGCAATTTTCCCACTCACCCCCAACTGCTAAATTCGACCAAATATAGTCGAATTGAATTTTTCAATAGCTTGGGAACTTTCCCTCCATGTGTTGGCGGGTGGTAAATTCGACCAATAAAGAAATTTGGTCGAAAATACTGGTAATTTCGACCGTTTGTTTTCGACCACTACTAATTTTGACCATATTTAGTCGAAATTAGCCATGCCAACCAAATTCGACCAGAAATGGTCGAAATTAGCCGTACTCGAAAATGAGCAATCGAAAAAGGCCTATTTGTGTTGTAGTTAGAGCCGGCAATTTCGTACACGACATGAAAACACGACACGAAAACGACACGAAAATTACGGGTTTGGGTTGACCTTTATGGTACACGAACACGAAAGTATACGAACACGAAATTACACGGATGAATTTAGTGTCGGTTTTGGGTTTACCCTTGGGTACACGACACGAAACGAAAATACACGAAATAAATAAATATTTAAATAATTTTATTAAAATTATATGAATACATATTTTTAAATGATATTTTATATATATTTTTTTACATAAGATAAATACAAAATAGTTTCAAATCTTAGTTTCACAAGACTTAAGCACACTTCATTCCTTATGACATATTGACTTAAGACTGGACTAGTAAAAAATTAATATTTAAATATTTTTATTTTTATTCAAAAATTACATGAAATACGACACGAAACGTACACGAAATGAAGGTACACGAACACGAAACGAAACGAATCCTTAACGGGTCGGTTTTGGATTTAGCATTACGTACACGAAACACGAAAGTACACGAAACGAACGAATTGCCAGGTCTAGTTGTAGTACCAGCATGAGGCGAGAACAAAAAGGATTCAGATATGAAAAGAAAATAAGGCAGATATCATTGTAGCTGTCATGAATGTTAAAGAGGGTAGGCCACTAATACACATAATTGGATCCTGTCAACCAACAAAAGTAACCCAATATGTATAGAAAAATTGTAGAACAATCTCTTCATTTACATATCATTTTTGAAGTCACTCATTTAATATGCAAAAAATGACTGCAGAAACTTCACATGATGATGTGTGAAAGAGATACTAAAGTGAACTTCCAAATATACCTAACTAATAAAAGAGTTTTAATGAGGAGCAGGATTATTCTTGCACTTTATATCCCTAGCCCCTTGTATGCATCAAACAAGTCGTTCTAGTTGAATTAACCAATCTGACTACAATTCATGTGTTAGAAATGCAAGCTATTCACGTGTTAGAAATGCAAGTTGGAACATAAATGAGGGCGGAACAGTAACAGTAGTATTTCTTAGTCTTATTTTGCTACACGCGTAACCCCAGAACATCATCTGGAACATTTCGAAATGATAATTTTTTCGTTATACGACAATTTATCTGAGAAGATGCAACACAGTGATTCTCTTTTAAGAGCTTAAACTTAAAGTTTTTACAAGAACAAATTCATGATTATTAATATTTAACTTCCCGCAAAAAGGTTTATAAATGCGATCTTGTTTTCCTTGTGTGTAGGAGTCCACGTAATGCATGTTATAATAATACAATCATGATCGTTAAGATAAAAAAGTAAGTAGATACTGAGCCGTAACTGCGTGACAGCTAAATTAACTTTTATTGCAAAGTGTATGAATTGATTTCACAAAAAAATGAAGCCACACACTTGCACACAGTTTTTATGGGTGTATATAATTATAGCTAACTTTGCATATCTAGTTTGCTATACATATATTGATGTGGCATATATAACCAAGAAAATATGATTAAGTGTCCCAGAAATACTTTTTTCATATATCATCCTGACTTTTTGCTATTAATTTGGCAAATAATTTACATGTATACCGTTCATAGGTATCAGACTCGATCTTACAAAATGTAAATGAATATGATTTCTACAAAATTATGAAATACTTCAAGTATGTTTTCTTCTTTATTGATTCTGGATTCGGGTGCATCTCATCATATGTCTCCGCATTGGTCATCTTTCGTTTCATTTTCTGATCATACATCTTTATCCATCATGACTGCTGATGGCACTCCTACGCCATTGAAAGGTGTTGGTTCTGTTTTTACTCCAACTGTGTCACTCTTTAATGTTTATTTTATTCCGGATCTTCAGCTAAATCTTGTTTCGGTTAGTCAATTATGTGAGTCTGGTTATTTTGTCTCTTTTTCTCCTACTACTTGTTATGTTACAGTCCAAGATCTCAAAAGGTTATCGGGAAAGGTCGTAAACAGGGAGGACTTTATGTTTTGGATGAACTTAATATATTTGCTGTTGGAACTCCTAGTGTTGATTTGTCCTCTTTTAATTGAGTAATTCATCTTCTGACATTTACCTATGGCATGCTCGTTTAGGTCATGTTTCTCAGTCTCGCTTAAAGTTTTTGGTTTCAACTGGAGTCTTGGGACAGTTGAAATCTCATGATATATCTGATTATAGCGGTTGTAAATTAGCAAAATTTGATACTTTACCTTTTCATAAGAGTGTTACATATTCTCTTGCTCCATTTGATATTGTGCATTCTGATGTGTGGGGACCTGCTCCTATGCCTCCAAAAGGAGGATCTAGATATTATGTTTCATTTATTGATGATTTCACTGGTTATACGTGGATTTATCTTATGAAGCGCATGTCTGATTTTATGGATATGTATAAAGATTTTAGAGCTCATATAAAAACTCAACAAAATGCTGTCATTAAATGTTTTTGTTGTGATTTGGGAGGTGAATACACTTCTAATGCTTTTTGTCGATTGCTTGCTTCGGATCAGACTATACGTCAAAGTTCATGTACCGACGCTCCTCAATAAAATGGTGTTGCTGAAAGAAAACATCGTCACCTTGTTGAAACAACTCGCTCATTTTTGTTGTCAGTTGATGTTCCTAGTGTATTCTGGGGTGAAGCACTTCTTACTACTGTTTATGTGATTAACAAAATTCCAACTGTTCAAAATTCAGGTATGTCTCCTTTTGAGAAATTATATGAATAAGTGCCTGATTATGCTTCACTGCGTGTCTTTGGTTGTACTTGTTTTGTTCTCAAGCCTCAGGTTGAGCATACTAAATTGTCTGCTTTATGTGTCTTTTTGGGCTACGGTGTAACACAGAAAGGATATCATTGTTTTGACCCGATTAGTCAGAAGTTGTATCTCTCGACATGTTTACTTTCTGGAGCATATTCCATTTTTCTCTATTCCTGCTAGTTCACATCGTATGACGAAGGCGGATCTTATTCGTATCGATCCTTTTGGCATGGACAATAAGGAAGCTTCAATAAAAAATAATACTTCAGTTCCCGAGACATCCACATCTCCAGCTATTTCTCCAACCACTCAATCGTCACCAGAGATTTCGGATCAAACTCCCACATCTCCACCTGCTTCTCCAACCACTCAATCGTCACCAGAGATTTCAGATTCTTCCCCTACTCCATCATCTCAAGAGATCCCGAGGCCCCCGCCAACGTCTCCGAGCTCCTTAACATTGCCGTCAGCTGCCAACTTCCTGATTTTGCTTATTCATCTTATTCTCCTTCGTTTGTTTTATTTGTTACTTTTGTTCACCGTCTATCTGAGCCTGCATCATACAGAGAGGCTGTTCCTGATCCTCTTTGGCAGAATGCTATGGCTGAGGAACTTACTGCTCTACACCAAACTCATACGTGGGATTTAGTTCCATTACCACCAGGAAAACATGCTATTGGTTGTCGTTGGGTCTATAAAATTAAGACCACTCTGATTGATACGTTGAGTGTTATAATGCTCGACTTGTTGCTAAAGGCTACTCCCAGGAGTATGGCCTAGATTATGAAGAAACCTTTGCTCTTGTTGCAAAGATGACAACGGTTCGTACTTTGATTGCAGTTGCTTCTTCTTGTAAATGGAAATTTTTCAGATGGATGTTAACAATGCATTTTTGCATGGTGATCTTCACGAGGAAGTTTATATGACACCTCCTCCCGGTCTTCCGCATCAACCAGGTTATGTATGTAGACTTCGTATTTCAATTTATGGTCATCGACAATCATCTCTTTGTTGGTTTGATAAGTTTTCTATTGTGCTTACTTCACTTGGTTTTCGTCCTAGTCATCATGATTCTGCTTTATTTGTAAGATGCACGAGTGCTGGTCGTATCCTTTTGTCTTTATATGTTGATGATATGATTATTACTGGTGATGACTGTGATGGTATTGAGTCATTAAAATGGGAATGGGCTCGTTGTTTTGCTATGAAAGATTTAGTTTTGCTCCGTTACATTCTGGGAATTGAGGTTGCTAGTTCACCAAATGGGTATCTTTTATCTCAATCTAAGTATATTGCTGATTTGCTTGACCGTGCACGTCTTACTGATAACAAGAATGTGGATACTCCTCTAGAAAAGAATGCTAGATATTCTCCATTTGATGGTCTTCTCTTAGCGGATCCTAGTTTATATCGCACGATTGTTGGTAGTCTTGTTTATCCCACTGTTACTCGACCGGATATTGCACATGCTGTTCATGTAGTTAGCTAGTTTGTCATTTTCCTACTACTGTACATTGGGCTGCAGTTCTTCGTATTCTCCAGTATCTTCATGGGACTCAATTTCAGAGTCTTTTGTTTCCTTCTTCCTCATCTTTAGAGTTGCGTGCTTATAGTGATGCTGATTGGGCTGGCGATCCAGAAGATCGTAAATCCACTATTGGTTTTTGTATTTTTCTTGGTGATTCTCTTATTTTATGGAAGAGTAAGAAGAAGGATGTTGTTTCTCGATCATCTTCGGAAGCTGAGTATCGTGCCATGGCTTTTACTACTTGTGAGTTGTTTGGTTACGTCGGTTTCTTGCAGATTTGGGTGTTAAGCTTACTCGTCCTACTCCGTTATATTGTAATAATAAGAGTGCAATCTATATTGCTCATAATTCCGTATTTCATGAGCGTACTAAACATATAGAAATTGATTGTCATGTGACTCATCATCATTTACAGCAGGGTGCCATCACCTTACCTTATGTCTCTCCTGCACTTCAGATTGTTGATATTTTCACAAAGTCTAACTTTGTTTCGCGCTTCCGTTTCTTGTCTGACGAACTCTCAATGCTCATTACTGCAGCATCGTGAGTTTGAGGGGGGATGTTAGAATATATACGTATTATTTTATTAAGGGTATTTTTGGTATAAGGATATTTTCGGTACTTTATTTTAAATAGGTTTATTATATAAGTATTGATACATGTATTATAAACTTTGGCTTGATTATAATAATATTTGGCTTTTCTCTTTATTCTAACACTGAGCACAATTTAAGCCTCACTAAGTAAGAGATATGTATTAAAGATAATATATTGTCGTGTGAATTAGAGATGCATATATTGTCAAGTGAAATATAAACTGGATTACTTCTTCACAACCTGTGTGAGTATGTGAGAAAAGTTACACACACTGCCTCTATACTTCAAGATATCCTAGAACAATTATTATACTGTAAAGCATAATGTAATGTAATATGTAATAAAGGATATATATAACTCAACTAGGATAAAAGATAAATAATATTAAATCTATACAGGGATCGTGAAATTTGAAGAACAGGCACCAATAAGGATCAAGTTGCTGAAAGAATTTCATTAACATGTTCAAGCCTCAGTGACAGAATAAGATGTTCAGATGATTCAGTTGAAGAGCCAAAAAGATTCCATGTATTTACATAATTTGGAGATACTGCTACAGTCTAATCAATTGAAATGTAACGAAGGTGTGAAGATCAAGATCAGTGCTAGTCACTTATGAACCAGACCTGCGCACTAAGTGTCAGCACATACGAGAAGGATCAACACATTAATTTACAGAAATAATTGCCAAAGCCTATTAACGATCAAGGACAGACATAATATTTCAAGGTATTGTCAAAAATTAATTTACACTCTAAAAATTAAATAAGTAATAGATTAATTAATTATTTATAACAAATAATTAAATTAATCTAGTACTTGAATTATTTTCAGAGCTGAATTAAAACAGCAGAATAAAACAGAAGAAAGAAGCCCAAGAAATACAAAAAAAAAAAAGAGTATTACTATGCGCAGTTACTATGCAAAGTTACTATGCATGGTTACTATGCAAGGTTACTATTTGGGGTTGGTGTAATAGTGCCCGGTTACTATTTGGGGTTGGTGAAATAGTGTCCGGTTACTATTTGGGGGTTGTTGGAATAGTGCTCGGTTACTATTTGGGGGCTGTTGGAATAGTATCAAATATTGACTTTCTATAATCTATAAATAGGCCTGTTGTATTTCATTTCAAAACACACCTCAACACCCAACTCTCTCTTCTCTCTCTTATATCTTCTCTATGTAAGCTGCTAGACAGTCCATCTAGTAGGAAAGCCGGCTTAGCCCGCTTTCAGGAAGTGTCGGGTAGAAGGTCCTCGTGCCTAAACTATCCTTAGGAGTGTTCTGGTTTTGAAGCTAATCCACTGGATTAGAAGTTGTAACACCCCTTCGAGTTTATTATCAATAAAGATATATTCTTGGAATTATTTTTTTTGGTAGTATCGTATTCAACCCCCCCTTCTACGATACTTTGGGACCTAACAATTGGTCTCAATAGCAAGCTTCTAACATACAAGAAGTTTAAAGATCACCACCATGGGAATGAAGGATATAGGCGTGAAAATACCAGTTCTTGACAAAGATAATTACTTTCACTGGAAAGTAAAGATGCATTTACATCTCTTATCCATTGATGAAGGTTATGTAAACTGCATCGAGAAAGGCCCTCATATTCCTATGAAGGCTAATACTGCAGTTGGAGCAACAGCTGGAACTGCAGCTGCTGGAAGGCCTATTCCCAAACCGCCAGCAGAATTCATAGAGGCAGACAAAGAAAAAGTCTAGAAGGACAAGAAAACCATGAACATATTGTTCAATGGAATTGATCAAGACATGTTCGATAATGTCATAAACTGCACCACTGCCAAGCAAGTATGGGACACTATACAAACACTTTGTGAAGGGACTGAGCAAGTTAGAGAGAATAAGATGCAACTCCTCATACAGCAGTATGAACATTTTCACTTTAATTCAAGTGAAAGTTTAACTGATATAT
This sequence comes from Saposhnikovia divaricata, assembly GCA_036435485.1. Taxonomy (NCBI): domain Eukaryota; kingdom Viridiplantae; phylum Streptophyta; class Magnoliopsida; order Apiales; family Apiaceae; genus Saposhnikovia; species Saposhnikovia divaricata. The sequence goes on along the minus strand of CM071597.1, from coordinate 99,238,982 downwards.
TTAGCATATTTCAGAAACTGTTAAATGGGCTAAAGCAGTATGGGAGAGTATATGAAACCAAAGATTCCAGCCTAAAATTTCTGAGGTCTTTACCTAAAGAATGGAAGCTAGTGACAGTCTCATTAAGAAATTCTCAAGATTACAAAGATTTCACACTTGAGAGACTGTATGGAATTTTAAAGACCTATGAGCTCGAGTTGCAACAAGATGAAGAAGTTGAGAAGAGCCAGAAGAAAAGTGGAAGTGTAGCTTTGGTGGCCAATATTCCAACAAACCAAGATGGAGAGAAGATGAAGAATGTGGAAACCACACCAAGTCAAAGAACTTGTGAAGGTGGAGCTGCAACTAGCAAAGGTAAAAGCAAGATGATTGAAGAACCTGATGCATTAAGTGAGGATGAAGCTGAAGATCTAGATGAGTATTTGGCATTTCTATCAAAGAGATTTTCGAAGCTAAGATTCAAGAAGAATCCAGCAGAAGCCGGGCAATTCAAGAAAATCTATCAACCGAACAAGGATGTGGTTGAAAGATCAAAGATCAAATGCTATAGCTGTGGAATTGCTGGTCACTTTGCCAATGAATGCAGAAAATCCAAAGCTGAGAAAGAGAAGAAACAGTTCGAGACTGTTGATTACAAAAAGAAATACTTTGATCTTCTCAAGGAAAGAGCATTTGTATCTAGAGATAATGATTGGGCAGCTGGAGGAGACTCAGATGCAGAAGAGGAGTTTGTCAATCTTGCACTCATGGCAAACGAAACTGATGAAGAGGCTAGTTCAGCAAGCAACCAGGTATACTCTACAAACCTAACTGAACTTTCCGAAGATGAATGTGATAATGTTGTTAATGAAATGTCTAATGAATTGTATAACATGCATGTCACATTAAAATCGCTTAACAAGGAGAACAAAAAGATTAAAGATCTTAATGCTAAGATAGGTGATAGGAATACTCTGTTAGAAACTCAACTAATTGATTTTAAAGCAATGAAAAGAGATTGCCAGGATGCTAAGAATGAGTTACTGGAGGCTCTGAAAAGAGAAGAGTGTTTAATAAAATAGTTAAAAGAGGAACAAGACTTAATTGCTATGTGGAAGGGATCAAAGGCTAAAACTGAAGAAATTTATAGTATACAAGGAGTTGATTCTTTTCACAAATTAGCAGAAGTTAAGTTAGATGTTGATAGGGAAGTTGCTTCAGACAGTGATTTAGTCGAAAAAGAATGTTCTTTGAGACTTAAGCCTGTTAGCAAAGCAACTTTAACTAAATTGAATATAAAGTACGGGCCTGTCAATAAGAACTTTGTTAATGGAGAGTGTAGCAAAACCAAGTCAGTTGAACAAGGAAACATAGGCAACTTGTCAATCAAGAAATTGAAAGATAATTTAGAAAAGACTGAACCTAAGGCTAAGGCTAATAAGAAGAATAGAAATGGCAAGGTAGGAATTAACAAACATAGTAATTACACACCTGATAAATATGCTCCTCGAAAGGAATGTGTGAACTGTGGTAGCGTTAATCATTTATTTGTCAACTATAAATCTGTTAAGAATGCTTCTGTGCCTAGTATGCCTAAGTCAGTACCTATGCCTGCTATGAATGTTATGCCAAACATGTTTGTCCAGCCTGCTCATGCATCTAGTCATTATGCTAACATGTCATTCATGTATAATCCATATTACAATGCTTTTAATATGCCTCAGTTGCCATGGATGATGAATAACATGTTTGCACAGACTATGCCAAATTATACATCTAGTTTTAATGCATGTGAACAAGTGAAACAACCTATTTTTCAGAAACCTACACCAAGAATTAAGGTTGATTTAACTCAATAAGAACCCCTGGGTAGTAAGGGCTTGAAAAATAAGAAAAAGGCTAACAAGGCAGGACCCAGGAAAACTTGGGTACCAAAATCAACTTGATTTGATTTTGATGTGTGCAGGGACACGGAAAGAATCTTTGGTACCTGGAAAGTGGTTGTCCTAGGCACATGACTGGAGATTCTACCCTGCTCACTAAGTTTGAGGAGAGAGTTGGCCCTAGCATTACCTTTGGAGACAACAATAAAGGATATACTAGAGGATACGGCTTGATTTCACAAGGGAATGTTGTCATTGAAGAAGTAGCACTGGTTGATGGACATAAGCATAACTTGCTAAGTGTAAGTCAACTGTGTGATAAAGGCCAGAATGTCTGGTTCACATCTGAAGCTTGTGTCATTTTTAAGAAAAGTGACAACAAGGTAGTGTTGACAGGAGATAGAAGAGGAAATGTGTACATTGCTGACTTCAATTCAACAAATGCAAACATGACTACATGTCTTCTCAGCAAGGCAAGTATAGATGAAGGTTGGCTTTGGCACAAAAGATTGTAACACTTGAGTTTTAAAGCAATGAATGAGTTGGTAAAGAAGGATTTGGTTAGAGGTATTCCAAAATTGGATTTCTCCAAGGATGGATTGTGTGATGCATGCCAGAAAGGGAAGCAGAAGAAGGCCTCTTTCAAATCAAAGTCAATGTCATCAATTGATCAACCCTTGCAACTACTTCACATGGATCTCTTTGGACCAGTCAATGTGTTGTCAATCTCAAAGAAGAAATATTGTCTTGTGATTATTGATGATTTCTCAAAATTCTCTTGGACATTCTTTCTGCACTCTAAGGATGAGGCGGGTGAAGTCATTATAAATCACATCAAGATAATCAACAACAATCCTCTACTCAAAGTAAGGAGAATTAGAAGTGACAACGGAACTGAGTTCAAGAATTCTGTAATAAGAAAGTTTTGTGAAGAAGAAGGAATTATCCAAGAATTCTCTGCACCATGAACTCCTCAATAAAATGGTGTAGTAGAAAGAAAGAACAGAACTCTAATTGAAGCTGCAAGAACGATGCTTGAAGAGTCTAAGCCACCAAAATACTTCTGGGCAGAAGCTATAAACACTGCATGCTACACTCAAAATATTTCTTTGGTCAATCAAGCAAAAGGTATGACACCTTATCAACTTTTCAAAGGCAAGAAACCAACAATCAACTTTCTGCATGTCGTTTGTAAGAACCCAGATTTTGGATAGAATTAAAAAAAATTTATGTATGGATGTAATAGTGATTACGACCACGATGTAACGATTGTTCTAATGAATGGAATGGATTTGGATTCAAATACTAATATGTTATGAAGAATACTATTGGTTGACAATCTAGATAAGAATTATCTATCTCCTAGGAAATTAATATTTGATAATTCCAAGGGGGAAGGTTATTCTTATGTCATCCAAATCGATATCTGTTAGCAGTCCAGTGGTTCCGTAAAAGGGTTAAGGAATGATCGAAAGAGAACCGGGACATCTATATAACCCTAAAAGAATAAGTAAAGAATAAGTGGTGAATAGTGATTTCGGTGGAATTAGGAATATTATTAGACGACGCTATATAAAAGAACCCGGAACGAAATTCTGAGTTCGTATTAATGATCCAGGGGGAAAAAGAGTGTATGTAAAAGCTGTCGGATTCTGAAAAATAGCACTTTTATTTTCCCCGAGATTTCCCTGGGCACCGAAAGACCTAAGAGATTATTAAAAGGATTTAAGGAAAACGGATTCGAGAATTATTAAGAATGATGGAGAATGGTAGTATAAATGTCAAGAAGGTTTCCGGTAAAACCCTAACTAAAAATGATTAAGATATTCGTTCGAACGATCAATCAAATTGAGAAATAACCGGACAAAGAGCAAGTAGAGGGAATCAAGATACATGCATAGGCAAGGGAAAATATCGAGTAACCAATTAGTTATATAAGTAACTAGCACCATGAGGAATTAACAAGATACTTGGAAAAAGGATGCATCCAACTTGCTTTACACATCATCCAAGTGAGTGGAACATGACCTCACACCTTTTATAAAGCTAATTTATTAAAGATAATATGCATCCTAAATAATATCTAGGCATTATTGATCATAAACCAAGCAAGAAACCAAAACACTCCATTTTCTTCTTTTTCTTGCAAACTCTCGGCCAAGAGCTCAAAAAAGGGGGTTCCCACCATTGTTTGATCTCCAAATTTTTATGGTAAACACTACATATCATAGCTTAGATCTCCTAGAAATCTTGGCCTTAAATTCATCTTTTACCATTTTCAAATAAATCATCAAAGGTGATAATGAATATTGTTTTCATATACTAATCCTTGTTTTTCTTGATTTCATGGTTGATCTTAACTAGATTAAGGTCACTCAAGGATCATACAAAGCTTAGTGAGGCTAGATCATACTCCAAGGAAGGTAGACCTCTTGAAACCCTAACATTTGATTTGAGATTTATATATGTTTTTCATGGGTTTAGCTTTGTATGGTTATAGTGGTGATTGTAAGCATGATTATGTAGTTAGTTATGTGATTTAAGAAGCATGATGATTTTGAGGTTAAGGTCAGTGGTTCTAGGGCTGTTTGAGATGAGAATCATGTTTATAAGTTGTATTGATGCCCGGTGTGGCTTGGTTTGATGATTACGATTTTTGGAACGTCCGATTTATAGCCGTTGTAATGCCGAATTTTTGCTAACACTTAGAAACATTCTGACTTACGGTTTAGGAGTTATGGTCAAATTACTAAAATTGGTTTGGAACCGTAAGTAAAAGTTCGTAACTTCAATTGAACCCTCGTAAAACATGTTACTCAGTGGCGAATCTTGGTAAATAAATACTAGGGGTCATAAGGAAGGTGTGAGAGAAAACCATATGTCTAACGAATCGTTTTCCGATTTTATAAAAATGTTTGAATCGAGGTTAAGTGCGAACAAACCCTTAAAACTACACTTGGTTATAACTTTGGTGAATTACTTAGAAAACAGGCGATAAAACTCGAGGTATAATCTTGGTTCGTAAACGACCAACCTTAGAACTTATACGATTTAAGTATATACCAAATGTAAGTTGATGACATGTCTTAATAACGAACAAATGTCGGACCATATCGGTGACAAAAAGAGTTACACAAAAGGGTGCATAACGACATAACTTGAAAACGTGTTTCGACTTAAGTGAAGTTTATACTTAGACTTTTAAAAGGTGTTAAGTGGTTAATCTCGAATGTTCTGATAGTTTGTAGATCATCGAGCAGACCCAGGACACGCTATCTCCACCCACACCCGATTACCAGGCAAGTTTCCAATACCTTGGAACTGTTGTTGTAATAATATGTATATCTGTTGTTTCTGATACATATGCCATAGCATGCATGCCTATTGTCAAATTATATTATGATACTTGTTCCCTGAATTGATATTGGCTTATAGACTAGATACGAATTATAAGTTATAAGCCGGATTGTTTTGGTAAGACCCTTAGCGAAGGGCATATGATATTCATTCTTAAATATAGATCGGGAGTCGGTATTTTGAGATATATAAATAGTCGTGGAAACCCGGAGGAATTCCAACGGCAAATTATTATTTATTTTGAGGAATGTTATTATTAAACATTATTTATATTTCCATAAAGTATCAATTACTTGGAAATCTTTCGAGGAATGTTATTCGAGTATTATCTCAGTCGAGAGATATTAAATGAATGTTAGTTTCGAATATTCATTTAGAGTTGATTATTTAATGAATATTAGTTTGATATTCATTTGGAATTCTATTCATTAAATGAATATTACCTTCGAATATTCATTTAAGATTTTATTTACTTAATGAATATTACTTTAAAATATTCATTTGAAGTTCTATTTATTTAATGAATATTATTTTAAAATATTCATTTGTAGTTCTATTTACTTAATGAATATTATTTCAAATATTCATTTAATGGTTGATTTATTTAGTGAATAATTATGCATATTTATTCGAGGATTATTGACGAGCAATATTTTATATTAAGAATATTCTTTAAATACTTATGATTTAATAAATATTATTTGAATATTTATTTAATTCTTTTAAACTAGTTCTAAAATGATTATATTATTCAAAGATTATCTTCCACCTCCAGATATTATGTAAAATATTTCGGAGTCTTTTTATGACTATTTTATCAAGGAAAGGTTCCCAACTCCTTATTTTCCATTTAAATCTATCTTAAAAGGATTTAAATGCTCACTCAAACTTCCATATTATAGGGGAACCTTACTTGAGAAATGTTATTTATCTTGTTGACTTCCCGGTCATAAATCTTTTAAAACTATTCTTTTCACTCGCAACTTGGTTGCTGTTTATCAATTAAATCTTTGAGTAACCTTCTCATCATTCGAGGGGTAAGATTATTGGAACAAGATGGTATCCTCTAACAAGCAGCGGCTTGGGAGATGTGATGTTGAATTTTCCTTTCCAACTAGATACGACTACTTTGTGGAGTCTTATCAACAAGTATCATACTTGGGGAAAGGGGGACGAACTTTACGTTCAGAGTCATGAACTTCTTTTCGAACTTGGAGTCGTGTAAGAGGCCGAGTAGCGCCGGTCCATCCCATTGGCCCAACCGTTGGCCGGGGAGATCTACCAGGGCGGTAGATAAGTAAATCCGTCAGCTCTTCCTTCTACTGGTAGTAAATCTAAATTTAGCTGTACAATCTGCGACTGATCATCGTAAGGATTGGAACAGCGGGCGCGGTGAATACTCCAACATTAGTTCATCATTCAAATTCATTTATTTTCTGCAACATTATCATTGTTGGAAGTATTGGAAAAGTTTTCATAATTGGAATTGTAATATTTTCCTGCAAGTTCCTCTTTTATGATAAATGATGATATCTTGCTTATCTTTGACATAGCAGATATTTCCACCTATATATATACATTTTGAGTTACCATGTAACTTCATCATTCATGTTATACTGGCATCATTTCCGTAAATACATGTCATATGGTTGGAAAGATACTTTTGAACTGTTATATATTATCGTTCAGTTATACATTATTGTTGGTGGGCTATTGCTCACCCTTGATTTATTATTATATCACAAAAACAGCTAGACCAGATGACTCGCACAAGGCGCACTCGATGCTGATGAGGACGATGAGACTACCAGAGCTGAAGAGGAAGCTATTGGTAGGATAGATTCATTCTTTCAGTACCAAGTATATGGGCTAGTATGACTTATGTAAATGGATGGCAAAGAGTATGTATTTATATTGTAATTCTTTTGGGTTGTAAGAACTCAAAATGTGATTAATAAAATTTGATTGTTACTCTGATTTGATCTTTGGGACTATAACGGGTGTGCTTTATATTGTTGTGCTGGGTCATAAAGATGTAATTTATTTTATGTTGAAGTAATTTCAAGTATTATGGACAGAAATGGAGACTGTAACGACCGGATCCTGGACCCCGGATCTGGGGGTGTTATAGAAATGGTATCAGAGCGTACGTTATAAACCCCAGAGATGAGGCGACGTTAAAACAATAAATTCACTAAGATAATAAGAACTCTTGCCAAGTTCATAGTTGGACTATATAATGTAGTGCTGACATATAAAACCCTTATGGGAACTCTTAGGTATCATGATAGTAACTTAGCTCGATATTGTATCGACGAGTAAGGTGACAGACCTTGAGGCATACGAGCAGTAGCACGATGATGCTTTATTATATGCTGAAGATCAGCGGGTAAATTCGATAGAGGACCCTACGGGAGACCCGGAAGAGGTTCCAGCAGATATGGAAAATCCTGTTAGGATAAGGAGCTTACCCTTGAGGAATGAGGGCTGCAGCCAGAAAGACTGTGATGATTAAAGTATAGTGCTCAAAAAAGTGAGCATAAAGAACTGAGCTATTAGTAAGAGAACTGAAGATTCATGTTGGATTCGTAGCCAGACTACTGGATGTAGTACTAGCAAGTAAGACGGATTGGAAGAATCACTTGAGATCTTATACGGGAATAGATAAGAATCCTTAGAGACTTTCATATTAACGAAGAAAGAGCTAGAGGGATGTATGATTATCAAAGACATCGATATAGGACGAGGAGCAGAGTCCCTAAGAATAGTTGAGAAGGAGGCAGTAAGTGCCATATCATTTGATAAATGAATTAGTATGAATATTGTCAGTAATAATTCGCCATGAGAAGGCAGATGTCATAGGTTATAATTTATGGAACCAAATTGAGGTTAATGAGGTGGTTTTATTCAGGGAAATGTTCATTTTATGAATGAATTAGTTAGAAAGTAAAGAAATTGGGAAGTGACAGCATGATTGGATAAAGTTATATAAGGAAGTAGTAAGCAAGACAATGATCTCAGAACCTACCGAAAGATAAGACCAGTGAGTCAAGATGAACTCGTAATGAGACTACTGTTAGAGACTGAGTATAGAGTTATTTCAACTCAGTGAAATCATGAACCAGAAATGTTAGATGCATGTGATTCAGAGGAATATTAAATTCTTTCTTTGAATGGATTATAGTAGTTACCTTAAGTTTACTCCGACGCGGAATTATAATGGATCAAGTAATACGATCAACAGTTAAAGAGAAAAATGTGAGAAATCTTCCTGGAGCTAAAAGATGAAATTGGTGACGACCCAGCGTTGGCGTTGCCTAATGGAAGAAGGAAGACTTTGTGATATAATATGATGCATCTCATATAGGTTTAGGCGGTATGCATATGCAGCATGGTAGAGTAATTGCGGATGCATTCGGACAACACGATTCATCAGGTTCGGATAGACTTGGTAGTGCTAATTTTGTGGAATGACAAACTCCAACGGTAGTGGTCCTTCTGAGACTAATGGTTAGGTAGACTGACATTTGATAGTATTGAATATCAGGACGTATAGGTATCAGGACGTTGTGACAGGTTTCAGTTTGAAACTGTTGATTCCCTTCTAAGGGATGTATACAATTGGTTCCCCTCCAGCGGTTAGACTTCCAACCTGATGATGATTATTTCGTTAATTATGACTGCTTATGGTTCCACCTGCTTGGAGGTTCATAGAACTATTCTTCAGGTTTCGAAACTAGTCTCTGATAAGTGGATTTTATATCCACTTAGATCGCTTAAATTCGGCTTAAATTGATTGACTTGGCCTCAAGTTTATTGTAGTTTTGATGTGTTTTGCTTAGTTGTGCAGACTTACAAGAATGTCGATTATGGGTGATGCTTCTATCGTGTTTGGAGGATTAATTGATTTAAATTCGGATTTTCCGGGAAGGTTGCGCAGTCTACACTGTTTTGGCCATATCTGAAGTTCTAGAAGTCCGTTTTCAGCGATCTTACAGCTCACGCGAAGCTTGAGAGATTTTCTACAACCTGGGATAGATAGCAGGTGCAGGGGATGTGCTGAATTAAATCGCGCGTGTGTTCTATGAGAAGCCATGCAGAAAAATTCCAGTTTTGCCCTTTTTCTAATTCTAATTGTATTTTGGGCAGTTTTTGGTACCTTAATCGAATTCTAATTGTAATAGAAGGTAATTGCTTATAGGGCAAGATTTCTAGAGTCTATTTAAACACATCCTACCATGTAATTTGTATCAGATTTTTATTATTGTAACGTAGAACTGCAAGAGAGAAAAGTGGAGAAGGATTCAAGCTCGGTTACAAGCAAAGATCTAGATCTACTTCATCTTTTGTATACATTGGATTATAGATTTGTTCTCTCAACTCTTGTTTTTATTAATATTATTGCTTTTTTCTTTCATATCTTGTTTAATATCATGTTTTCATCTAATCCCATGGTGACGAACGGTTCAACTATGAACTAATCGTTGTCATGGGATCCTAATGGATTTATCTATGTAGCTTAGTAGTTTGAATGCTTTAAAGATTTATGTGTGGTGAATTTTTGATATCCTTGTATGGTTGTGCTTCATGAATTTAGATGCGTAGCTAACATCTAATATGTTAATCTCTTGCTAAACGAGAGTGGATCTTGAGATTTAGAACTTGCCATGCTAGCATAGGATAGGTTGATGTTTTAACATCATGACTTGTGGCTTAAATAGAGATATTATGCTATCCTATGTGATCTATGTGGATAACTTGTGCTTAAACCTCTATGTTTTCAAATTCTATAGAGATATAGGGTCTAAACATAATAGGTGTCTATTCATCTTCTATCTCTTTTATGGATGTATGTGTAGTTTGGTGCTAGTATACCGAGAGGTAACTTTTACTTGTTTCGTGTTATCCGATTAGATATCAAAACCATCACATGTTGCTGGGGATCATCGGTGTTTTCTTTAGTTTATTTGCTTGTCATCAGTGGTCGTTAGCGTTCACTGACTCGGATTTCTTACTTAGTTGTTTGTTTCGTGGTGTTTTTAGGTATTTGAACGTGTATGCGAACACGTTTGCAGGCTCGTAAGGAAAAACTGGTAGAAGAGGAACTTGAAACTACTGTAGAGATGGCAGATTTACCAGCAGTAGTCAAGGCTTTAAAGGACTATTCGCAGCCAAAGATCAATGACATACAATCTAGTATTGTCAGGCCAGCTATTGCAGCGAACAACTTTGAGATCAAGCCGAGCACAAATCAGATGGTGTAGAATTCGGTTCAGTTTGGGGGTGCTTGGACAGAGGATCCTAACATGCACATCCGGGACTTTATCGAGATCTGCGACACTTTCAAATTTAATGGTGTGTCAGATGATGCTATCAAGTTGAGGCTTTTCCCATTCTCTTTATGGGATAAGGCTAAAGGCTGGTTACACTCTCTACCAGCTGGTTCCATTACTACATGGGAGGATCTTGCTCAGAAGTTTCTTACTAAATTCTTCCCTATGGCGAAAACTGCAGCAATAAGGAATCAGTTAACTCAATTTCAACAGCAATCTGGCGAGTCTTTGTGTGAGGCTTGGGAACGTTATAAGGAGATGTTACGAAAGTGTCCTCATTATGGCATGCCTGATTGGATGGTTATTAATGGTTTTTACAATGGGTTGGGAGCACAGTCTAGGCCTTTGCTAGATGCAGCATCAGGTGGAGCTCTGTGGGCGAAGAGCTATGAGGAAGCTTATGATCTTATTGAGATAATGGCTGCTAATGAATATCAGAATCCAACACAGAGGCTTTCTCAAGGCAAGGTAGCAGGTGTTCTTGAAGTTGACACAGCTTCAGCTATTGCAGCTCAGTTGAAGGCTCTTACGATGAAGGTGGATTCTCTTGATAATTATGGAGTTCAGCAGGTTGCTAGTATTTGTGAGCTATGTGCGGGCGCACATGAGACGAATCAGTGTGCTATCTCTTCTGAATCAGCACAGTTTGTAAGTAATTTTCAGAGACCTGCTGCACCAGTTCCAGCCACCTATCATCCAAACAACAGGAATCATCCTAACTTCAGCTGGAGCAACAATCAAGGTGCTCAACAACCTCAGCAGCCCTATAAGCAGTTTCAGGGTCAGCAAGCAAGGCCATTCAATCAAGGTAATCAGTAACAGTATGCTCCAAGGCAAGCATATCAGCCTCCGGGATTTCAGCAGCAACAGCCCCAGGATCATGCGGGGCAATCATCTAATGAAAAATCAGAAAGGGATGATTTGTTGATGATGGTGAAGAACCTGCAAGCTTCTCAAAAGGTCTTGGAAACCCAGGTGGGACAGATTGCAAGTGCCTTACTTATTAGGCAACAAGGAACTCTTCCTAGTGACACGGAAGCAAATCCAGGTAGGAGGGACAACAAAGAACAGGTGAAGGCTGTGACTTTGAGATCGGGAAAAGTTACAGCAGGCCCTAAATCAGCAGCCGAAGAAGATGAAGATGTTCAGAATCAGCAGGTTGAAAAATTTGCAATGCCCGAAATTGCTCAATCTGATTTGGTGGCTGATCAGCCAAGTGGTGAAGTGGAGAAGAGCAAGGAACCTGTTAAAAATTCTGTGGAGCAGTCTACAAAGAACACTCAGATCTATCCTCCTCCTCCATATCCTAGAAGACTCCAGAAGCAGAATTTGGACAAGAAGTTTGCTAAGTTCTTAGAGGTGTTCAAGAAGTTGCAGATTAACATTCCCTTTGTCGAAGCTCTTGAACAGATGCCGAGCTATGCCAAGTTTATGAAGCGGATTCTTTCTCGTAAGTTGAAGCTCGAGGAATTAGAGACCGTTGCTCTAACGGAAGAGTGCAGTGCTGTGCTGCAACAGAAATTGCCTCTAAAACTAAAGGATCCTGGTAGCTTTACTATTCCATGCACTATTGGTAATTTGTCTTTTGCGAAGTGCTTGTGTGACTTGGGAGCTAGCATCAATCTCATGCCCTTGTCAGTCTATATGCAACTTGGTCTACCGGACCCAAAGCCTACCAACATATCTTTGCAGTTGGCTGATCGTTCAGTTACATATCCTAGAGGCATAGTGGATGTAAGAACCCAGATTTTGGGTGGAATTAAAACTTTTATGTATTTAATGATGTAAGAATGAATAGTGGATATGGCTACAGTGTAATAATTGATAATTGGGAAAGAATGAATAGAATTCGACTTTATTATGTTTATGTCTTGAAGAATGCTAAAGGGTGACAACATAGGTAAGAATAATCTATCTTGTAAAGGAATAAGATATGGCAACTTCAAGCAAGAGAATACTCTCATGTCATCCAGATCGATAACGATTAATCCAGTAGTTCCGTAAAAAGGTTAAGGAACGATCGAAAGAGAATACGGACAACTATACAACCCTAAGAGAACAAGTAAAGAATACATAATGAATAGTGTTTTGGTGGGAGTACATAATAATATGAGACGACGCTATATAGAAGTATTCGGAACGGATTTCCGAGTTCGTATTAGTGATCCAGGGGGAAAATAAGTGTATGTAAAAGCTGTCGGATTCTGAAAATCCGCACTTTTATTTTCTCCGAGAGTTCCCTGGACACTGATAGCCTTAAGTATTTAACGAATGGATTAAAGGAATATAAAATGGAAAGTTAGAATGAAAGATGGAGAATGAAAGTATTAATATTAAAGAGGATTCCCGGTAAACCCTAATTAGAAATCCGTGAAATATTCTCACGAACGATCAATCGAAACGGGTAATAACCGGACACAGAAACAAGCAGAGGAAGCAAGAGTCTTGTGCAAGCTACTAGTATAAATATCTAGTAACTAAACTAGAAGCAAGGAACTAGCACCTTAGAGGAAGAACTAAGTACTTAGCAAGTAACTACTTAGTTAAGCTTTAACCACCATAAAACCAACACATGTCTTGCCATTTGAGCATCCAACACCTCATCACTTTATTAAAGTGACTTTTACAAGATATTATGTTGTAAGTGGATGAGAGTGAAGGAGATTAAAACACAAAAAAATCAAAAGAACCCAAGCAACTTTCTCCCCCCCCTTGCAAAGAACCATTCGGCCATTTCCATTAATTCCAAATCCAAACTCAACCTTCCCACCATTGTTTGTTCTTGAAATAATTAAGGTGAGTCTTACATTTCATAAAACTTATCTCCTCAAAATCTTAGCTTCAAACTCATCCATTTCCATTTTCAAATAAATCATTCAAGAGGAGCATGAATAGTGTTCTTCTTGAACTAACTTGGTTTTCTTGATTTTTCATGGTTGATATAGCAAGCATAATCACTCCTAAGGACCATACAAGGCTTAGTAAGGCTATATCACTATCTAAGGAAGGTATAAAGCTCTTGAAACCCTAACCCTTGTTTGAGATTTAAGCATGTTTTTGATAGTTATAACTTAGTTATGGTTATGTTAAAGTTATAAGCATGATTATGTATGGATTTTGGATTAATGATGTAAATAGCTAGATGAACGGAAAGGCATTGCTTGGCCTCAGTTCATGTGTATAATTCATGTATATGTTGTTTGGGTTGGATGCTATGTTTATGGGAAGATTCGAAATTGATAGATATTCGATTTACAGCCGTTATAATGCCCGATTTTACAATACCATGTTTTGTATGCCATTTTCCATGTCGAACCCCTACTGTCCAGAGACCTTATCTGCCATGATACCATGATAGGATAGGTAATGTTCTAAGCTTTGTTTTGATATAAAGATCACATGAAACGGACTTACGGTTTAGGATTTATGACCAAATTACTAAAAGTAGTTCGAATCCGTAAACGAAAGTTCGTAACTGAAATTGAACCCTCGTAAGCTATGTAACGTCATGGCGAATCTTGGTAAATAAATACTAGGGGTAAGAAGGAAGGTGTGAAAGAAAACCGTATGTCAAAAAGAGCATTTTTCGATTTATTAAAAATGTTCGAGTCAAGGTTAAACGCAAACGAACCCCTAAAAGACGACTCTTTTATAACTTTGGTAAGACGCTTAGAAAACGGGCGATAAAACTCGGAGTAAAATATTGGTTCGTAACGATCAACCTTAGAACTCATATGACTTAAGTATGTCCCAAGTATAAGTGCAGTGACATGTCGTATTAACGAACGAATGTCGGGTCGGATCAGTGATAATAAGTAATCCACTAAAAGGGGTATAACGAGATGACTCGAGAACGTGTTTCGATTTAAGTATAACTTAACTTTTAATATGTTAAGTGATTAATCCCGAATGCCTTGGCTATTTATAGATCACCAAGCTGAACCGGGACCCGCTACCACTACCCCTTACCGTACTCGACTACCAGGCAAGTTTCAATTCCCTCCTTTTAGGCTGTTGTTGTGATTGAATAAATATATATATATGATTGCTGATATACATATGCCATTGCATGCATGCCTACTTTCAAGTTGAATTGATATACTTGTTCCCTAAATGTTATTGTTGGCTTATAAGCTAGATAGTTATATATCAGTTATAAGCCGGTTATTGTTAGACCCTCATAGAAGGGCGTATACCTCTCATTAATCAAATATAGACCGGGAGTCAATATTCCTTGATATATCGAGATTACCTCGGAGGAAAATATTTAGGTAAATATTTTCTATTATTTGGGCGACGAATATTATTTGAATATTCGTTCGAGACTAATTATTTTAACGATCCTTACTTCGAATAATTATTTGAACGTAACTATTCATCGAATAATATTTCTCAATATTCATTCAGAGTCGAATTGATTATCGACTATTATTTCAAATATTCTTTTAAAGATGAGACTATTAAATAAATATTATTTGGATATTCCTTTAGAATATTATTTTATTAAATAAATATTACTTTTGAATATTCATTTAAGATATTAAATACTTGATGAATATTATTTTAATATTCATCTGAAGCTTGAATTAATTATCGAATATTATCTCGGATATTCCTTAAGGCTTGGATTACTAAATGAATATTACTTGATATTCATTTAGGATATTATTCATTAAATGAATATCACTTTTGAATATTCATTTAAATTCCTAATTAATTATGAATATTACCTTAAATAATCTTTTCAGGTCTTAATAATTAATGAATATTGTTTTGAATATTCATTTAAATATTTATTTATTCAATAAATATTCCCCTGATATTTCTTCAGGGATTATTTTGAGAAATACTCTGATTAAAGATATTCTTTCATATTCCCAAATATTCTTTAAATATTTTAACTCAATAAATATTCTCTGAATATTTATTCCATACTTAGAATAATCTCGATAAGGTTATCTTCTTCGATTATTACAGAAAATATTTCGAAGTCATATTATTATTAATCTTATATCAAGAAAGGTTCTCAGACATTATTCTTCTTTGAGTCTATCTCCTTAATAATAAGGGAACCTTACTTGGAAAATGTTATTTATCTTGTCGACTTCCCGGTCATAAAGTATTCCCTTCACCCGCAACTCGGGTGCTGTTGACTTATTAAGTCATTGCTTACCTTCTCATCTTTCGAGGGGTAAGATTACTGGAACAAGTTGATATCCGTTACCAAGTAATAGCTTGGGAGATATTGGTAAATTTTCCTTTCCAACTAGATACGACTACTTTGTGGAGTCTTATCAACAAGTATTATACTTGGGGAAAGGGGGACGAACGTTACATTCAGAATCATGAATTCTATTTGAACTAGGAGTCGTGTAAGAGGCCGAGTAGCGCCGGTCCATCCCCTTGGCCCAACCGTTGGCCGGGGAGAGCTAGTAAGGCGGTATACAAGTAAAGCCGTCAGTTCTTCCGTCTACCGGTAGTAAATCTAAATTGAGCTGTACGATCTCGACTGATCATCAAGATTGGAACAGCGGGCGCGGTGAATACTCCATCATTGGTTCATCATCCAAATTTATTTATTTCCTGCAACATGATTACTGTTGGCAGAGTTGGAAAAATGTCATAACTGGAATTGCAACCTTTTCTTGCAAGTTCCTCTTCTTAATAACAATAAGAATATCTCGCTTACTTTGATGTAGCAGATATTTCTTCAAACAAATACTTTCAGTTACCTTGTAACTTCATCGTTCATAATATACTGGCATCATTTTCGTAAATGCATGGCATATGGTTTAAAAGATAGCTTTGAACTGTTTCAAATTATCGTTCAGTTATATATTTGTTGGTGGGCTTTCGCTCACCCTTGCTTTGTTTATATTATGTCACAACAACAGCTAGGACAGATGGCTCGCGTCAGGCGCACTCGGCGCAAGCAGGTTACCCGACCCACCGGACTACCCGCTGAGATGCTGGCCGCCATTGCTGAGGTAGCATAGTTAGACAACTTTTGTTTCCTGTTTAACTATATGTATAATTAATGTAATCAACGGCAAAACTTTTAAACCTATGATGTTATCCTTTTGGGATTGTAATAACTTTTATTCGTAAACCCTTTAATGTAAGACTTATTTCAATTTCATCTCTGGGACTATAACTGTTGTGTGTGTGAGTGGTAATTATTGTGGGGTCACAGCATGTGATTTATTTATTGTGGACTCAAGTCAAGTATTATGAATGGATGTAAGACCGTAACCACCAGATCCCTGACCCCGGATCTGGGGGTGTTACAGAGATGTTATCAGAGCGAGAGTTATATATCCCAAGAGATGATACGACGTTATATAATAATAAATTCAATAATATAATAAGAACCCTTGCCAGGTTCACCTAAAACCCTTACGGGAACTTTTTAAGTATCATGATAGTAACATAGTACGTCTTGTGTAGGCAAGCGACTTGTCGGCCCAGGAGGCAGCTGCGAGACAGCATGATGAGGACATGTTCCGGACTAGGGACCAATACTATGAGCACTTGCCTGAGGAGGATACTGAGCCTGAGGAGGAGGACGCTGAGGAGGTCCAGGTTGATGCTGATACTGATGTGATCGAGTCTGAGGAGGAGGACCCTGAGGAGGTCCAGGATGATGCTGACACAGATGTTGTTGAGACTGCCGCTCCAGCTGAGCCATCCACCCCACCTCATGCCCCGATAGGAGGAGTCCCAGTATGTGTTCACAACTTGATTGTGAACGGGCTTTATAGAGAGTTGTCTGTGGCAGATGCCAGGTTGGCAGAGTCTAGGAGTGAGTTAGCAGCAGAGAGAGCCGCCCGGATGAGGGTGCAGGGCAGGAGGACTATCAGTGACAGAGTTGGGTATAGGGCTGTGACCCGCATCGAGCTGAGGGCTCGGGTGAGGGTGCGACAGTTGCCTACTGATGGGCATGGTAGGGTAGACAGAGCAGAGGCTGAGGAGGTTTTCCGCATCGCCATGGGGAGGGTTCGGAGGATGTTTCGTCATGGCGGCTGATTTCAGATGTAGTGATGCAGTGGTCAAGTTGTCTAGTCATGTACGGACATAGTAGTGCCGGCTTTTGTAGGGATGGTTTTCTTGTACTTGTTTTCCCTTTTTGCAGACTAGACAGATAGACAGCATATTTCACTTTTGACTCGTTGTTGTTGTTAGGATGGCTGTACTTTAAACTATCGTTGTAACTTGGATGTTGTACCTTTTCGGTACCTGGTATATATTTGTTTCCATTTCAGTCATTACAATTTTGTTGGGATGTGATCACGAGTTTATTAGCATATGTATTACTTTTCGATTAAGTTGCCATGAGATATAAAACTGTGGGATTTTAAACCCAATCATGTAAAGAATTTGTGCAAGGAAAAATCCTTTAAAACAGATTAGTGAACCTAATGTATAACTTTCCAAATTTTCAGTAAAATGCCTCCAAGACGAATGGGCACTAGGGCTAACCCCCGCGAATCTACTGACCAAGAGAGTCACAACCAACACGAGGAAAACCGTGAAAGTAGTGAGGAACAAGATCAGGACTATAATGAGCAAGAAGATTCCCAGTATGGAGCAGAGGATGAACCCCAGTACTCTGAAGAATTTGAAAGGGAAATAGAGGGTGGAGAAACTGAAGTAGAACAGGAGGGGGAGAACCAGGGCGGAAACCCCATGGGCCAGTTTATGGATCTACTTAGGCAAAATTTGAACCAATACCCCCAACCACCACCAAGCAACAACACTTCAGTGGCAAATTCCTTTAGGGCCTTTAAGTCCCTTAAGCCCCCAGAGTTCCACGGATCGGCTGATCCCGTTGAGGCGAGGGCCTGGATCAAAGAAATGGAAAAGTCTTTTGAGATTCTGAGTATCAATGAGGCTCAGAAGACTGTTTTTGCTACTTACCTACTAAAGGGAGAGGCCAATTATTGGTGGGAAGCAAAGAAAAACATGGAGACTGATGCTGTCATAACCTGGGAAAGGTTCAAACAATTATTCCTGGAGAAGTACTTCCCGAAGTTCATGAAAACCCAGATGGAACTTAAGTTCTTGGAACTGAAATAGAACAATATGTCAGTGGCTGACTATGAGGCTAAATTTACTGAGCTATCGAGATTTGTGCCAGAGTTTGTAGATACAGAAGAGAAGAAAGCTAACAGGTTTCAACAAGGGCTGAAACAGTGGATCCAGAATAGGGTGGCTGTTTTAGAGATTACAGATTATGCCACCTTGGTGCAGAAGGCAACCATTGTGGAGGCTGGTAGTGATCAGATGCAGAGAGAGAGGGAGAAAGGGGGGATAAAGAGAAAGCATGTTAGTATGGGCGGAAGATCCGCTGGAGGAAAACCCCCAACCAAGTTTAATCGAGGAGCGGTTTCCCTACCAGGGAGGAATGTAGGGTTTAAACCATCTGCGAGCGTAAGTGTGAGCCAGGGCGGCCACCAATCAGGAATGTCCCGTTCCAACCCTTCTCGACCTCCATTGCCATTGTGTGCTACTTGTGGGAAGAGGCACTCCGGGGTGTGCAACCTGAAGCAGATAAACTGTTATAAGTGTGGGCGAGCTGGGCATTATGCTACCTCTTGCACCACGGTCATCCCTAGCAGCACAACCTGTTTCCAGTGTGGACAGCGAGGGCACATGAGGAAGGATTGCCCAAAGAGCAAACCAGCAGCATCAGGAGCAAGCAAGGTTGCCTCAAATAGGCCACCGACTGCTAGGACTTTCAATATGTCAGTACAAGATGCCGTGAGGGACACAGATGTGATAGCAGGTACTTTTTCTCTCAATTCAGTCAGTGCAAATGTCTTATTTGATTCAGGAGCAACTAATTCTTTTATATCTAGAGATTTTGCGCATAAGTTGAAACTTAAAACCCAGCAACTAAGAGATTCCTTACAAGTAGAAATAGCTAATCAGGAAATCGTACCGGTTAATCAAATTCACCCCGATTGTAAGCTAGAAATAGGAGGACGATCCTTCTATGTCGATTTAATTCCTTTTAAGCTAGGGGAATTCGATGTCATTTTGGGTATGGATTGGTTGTCTCGCAATGATGCGCGGATAGATTGTAAAGGGAAAAAGGTTAAGTTAAAAACCCCAGGGAAGAAAGAAATAGTGTTCAAGGGGATGCGACAGACCCAGAAAATTCTGACCATGGCGCAAACCAAGAGATTGTTACGAAAAGGGAACGAGGCTTATTTAGCCTACGTTATAGATACTCAAAAGGAAGTGCCAAGATTGCAAGACATTCTGGTAGTTAATGAGTTCGAGGACGTGTTCCCACAAGATCTTCCCGGACTACCACCTGATAGGGTAATTGAGTTTGCCATCGAATTAGCCCCGGGGACGGCGCCGGTTTCGAAGGCCCCGTACCGACTAGCCCCAGTAGAAATGAAGGAGCTAGCTAAACAATTACAGGAATTGTTGGATAAGGGCATGATAAGGCCCAGTGTGTCGCCTTGGGGCGCACCAATGTTGTTTGTTAAGAAAAAGGATGGAAGTATGAGGTTATGCATCGACTACAGAGAATTGAACAAGCTAACCATAAAGAATAAGTATCCATTGCCCAGGATAGACGATTTGTTTGACCAGCTAAGAGGAGCTGAATACTTCTCTAAGATTGATTTGAGAACAGGATATCACCAACTGAAGATCAAACCTGAAGATATCCCGAAGACTGCATTCCGCACCAGATACGGACATTATGAGTTCTTAGTTATGTCATTTGGATTGACCAACGCCCCAGCAGCCTTCATGGACCTAATGAATAGAGTGTTCAAGGAATATTTGGACCAATTTGTGATAGTTTTCATTGATGATATTCTCATTTACTCAAAGACAGAGGCAGAACACGCTGAACATTTAAGGATAACCTTAGAAATACTCAGGAAAGAGCAGTTATATGCCAAGTTCTCCAAGTGTGAGTTTTGGAAAAATGAGGTACAATTCTTAGGGCACGTGATCAATAGAGAAGGAGTGTTGGTTGACCCCTCCAAGATAGAAGCAGTTTCAAACTGGGAATGGCCAACTACTCCAACCGAGGTGAGGAGTTTCATTGGACTGGCCGGATATTACAGGAGATTTGTCCAAGACTTTGCGAAACTCGCAGCTCCATTAACTCGACTTACCCGTAAAACCGAGAAATTTGAATGGACTGAGAAATGCGAGAAGAGTTTCCAGGAGTTAAAGAAGAGGCTGGTGACAGCCCCAGTGCTGGCATTACCTGATGGAAAAGGAGATTTCGTGATTTACAGTGATGCTTCGCATAAAGGACTGGGATGCGTGCTTATGCAGCACGGCAAGGTAATAGCGTATGCGTCTAGGCAATTGAAGGATTATGAAGTCAGATATCCCACGCATGATCTAGAACTAGTAGCCATAGTCTTCGCTTTAAAGATTTGGAGACACTACCTGTATGGGGAAAAATGCGAGATTTACACAGACCATAAGAGCCTCAAATACATTTTCACTCAGAAAGAGCTTAACATGCGCCAGAGGAGATGGTTAGAGTTAATCAAGGATTATGACTGTGAAATTCGCTATCACCCGGGCAAAGCCAATGTGGTGGCTGACGCCCTTAGTCGGAAGGAGAAGCTCAAGATGATAACTTCAGAGAAAGAGCTAGTGAAGGATTTTGAGAAGTTGGAAATCGAGGTTAAGTTACCTGGAGAGGGCCAAGAAAAGTTAATGCAAATTAGAATCCAACCTCCATTGCTAGAAAAGATTAGACTGTGCCAGGAACGGATGATGGAGGAAGAAAAGAACTCCACAGAAGAGCTAATGACCGGGGAGGAAATTAAGTGCGAAAAAGACAAGGAAGGGATCATGAGGTACACATACAGGATATGGATCCCAAATGTTCAGGAGCTCAAGGATGAGATTTTAAATGAGGCACACAACTCAAGATACTCAGTGCACCCCGGTAGCACTAAAATGTATAGGGATTTGAAGGAGTATTACTGGTGGCCCAATATGAAAAAGGACGTAGCAGAGTGGGTAAGCAGATGCTAGACCTGCCAACGAGTGAAGGCAGAGCACCAGAAACCCAGCGGACTTCTACATCCCTTAGAGATTCCAGAATGGAAATGGGAACATATAGCCATGGATTTCGTAGTAGGTTTACCAAGGACCAAGGCTAATCATGATGCCATATGGGTAATTATAGATCGACTGACGAAATCGGCTCACTTTCTCCCGATCAACGAAAGGTACACGGTCGACAGACTAGTGGACATCTACTTAAAAGAGATAGTGGCGCGACATGGAGTCCCAGTCGCAATAGTATCCGATCGAGATCCTAGATTTAACTCCATGTTTTGGAGAAGTTTTCAAGAATGTGTAGGGACCCGGCTGAACATGAGCACAGCCTACCACCCCCAGACAGATGGGCAAAGTGAAAGGACCATCCAAACGCTAGAGGATATGTTGAGGGTCTGCGCGATAGACTTCAAGGGAAGTTGGGATGATCACTTGCCATTGGTTGAGTTCTCCTATAATAACAGTTATCATTCAAGCATTGGGATACCACCTTATGAGGCCCTTTATGGAAGAAAATGTCGATCTCCCTTGTATTGGGATGAAGTTGGAGAGCGAAAGATGCTCGGGCCCGAAGTGGTCCAACGAACTAAAGATGCAGTGGATCTAATCCGAGGCCGGTTGGTAGCAGCCCAGGATCGACAAAAGAAATATGCCGACTTAGCTCGGAAAGGCAAGGAATACGAAGTAGGGGACCTAGTGTTCTTGAAAGTGTCACCTTGGAAAGGTTTAATGAGATTTGGGAAGAAAGGAAAGCTGAGTCCCAGGTACATTGGACCATTTGAGATCTTGAGACGGATTGGGGAACTAGTTTATGAGCTCGCATTGCCCCCGAATCTACAACAGGTGCACAATGTGTTCCATGTTTCGATGCTGAGAAAGTATAATCCGGATGCTAAGCATATTGTCGAGTATGAGCAAGTGGACATGCAACCAGACCTGACCTATGTGGAGCAACCTGTGGAAATCATAGACCGGAAAGAACAAGTGCTCCGAAACAAGGTCATTCAGCTAGTCAGAGTTTTGTGGCAGAACCACAATGTAGAAGAATCCACCTGGGAACTTGAAAGTGCAATGCAAGAGAAGTACCCCCACTTGTTTTCAAACTGATTCCGGGACGGAATTCTTTTAAGGAGGGGAGACTGTAAGAACCCAGATTTTGGGTGGAATTAAAACTTTTATGTATTTAATGATGTAAGAATGAATAGTGGATATGGCTACAGTGTAATAATTGATAATTGGGAAAGAATGAATAGAATTCGACTTTATTATGTTTATGTCTTGAAGAATTCTAAAGGGTGACAACATAGGTAAGAATAATCTATCTTCTAAAGGAATAAGATATGGCAACTTCAAGCAAGAGAATACTCTCATGTCATCCAGATCGATAACGATTAATCCAGTAGTTCCGTAAAAAGGTTAAGGAACGATCGAAAGAGAATACGGACAACTATACAACCCTAAGAGAACAAGTAAAGAATACAGAATGAATAGTGTTTTGGTGGGAGTACATAATAATATGAGACGACGCTATATAGAAGTATTCGGAACGGATTTCCGAGTTCGTATTAGTGATCCAGGGGGAAAATAAGTGTATGTAAAAGCTGTCGGATTCTCAAAAACCGCACTTTTATTTTCTCCGAGAGTTCCCTGGACACTGATAGCCTTAAGTATTTAACGAATGGATTAAAGGAATATAAAATGGAAAGTTAGAATGAAAGATGGAGAATGAAAGTATTAATATTAAAGAGGATTCCCGGTAAACCCTAATTAGAAATCCGTGAAATATTCTCACGAACGATCAATCGAAACGGGTAATAACCGGACACAGAAACAAGCAGAGGAAGAAAGTGTCTTGTGCAAGCTACTAGTATAAATATCTAGTAACTAAACTAGAAGCAAGGAACTAGCACCTTAGAGGAAGAACTAAGTACTTAGCAAGTAACTACTTAGTTAAGCTTTAACCACCATAAAACCAACACATGTCTTGCCATTTGAGCATCCAACACCTCATCACTTTATTAAAGTGACTTTTACAAGATATTATGTTGTAATTGGATGAGAGTGAAGGAGATTAAAACACAAAAAATCAAAAGAACCCAAGCAACTTTCTCCCCCCCCCCCCCCTTGCAAAGAACCATTCGGCCATTTCCATTAATTCCAAATCCAAACTCAACCTTCCCACCATTGTTTGTTCTTGAAATAATTAAGGTGAGTCTTACATTTCATAAAACTTATCTCCTCAAAATCTTAGCTTCAAACTCATCCATTTCCATTTTCAAATAAATCATTCAAGAGGAGCATGAATAGTGTTCTTCTTGAACTAACTTGGTTTTCTTGATTTTTCATGGTTGATATAGCAAGCATAATCACTCCTAAGGACCATACAATGCTTAGTAAGGCTATATCACTATCTAAGGAAGGTATAAAGCTCTTGAAACCCTAACCCTTGTTTGAGATTTAAGCATGTTTTTGATAGTTATAACTTAGTTATGGTTATGTTAAAGTTATAAGCATGATTATGTATGGATTTTGGATTAATGATTTAAATAGCTAGATGAACGGAAAGGCATTGCTTGGCCTCAGTTCATGTGTATAAGTCATGTATATGTTGTTTGGGTTGGATGCTATGTTTATGGGAAGATTCGAAATTGATAGATATTCGATTTACAGCCGTTATAATGCCCGATTTTACAATACCATGTTTTGTATGCCATTTTCCATGTCGAACCCCTACTGTCCAGAGACCTTATCTGCCATGATAGGATAGGTAATGTTCTAAGCTTTGTTTTGATATAAAGATCACATGAAACGGACTTACGGTTTAGGATTTATGACCAAATTACTAAAAGTAGTTCGAATCCGTAAACGAAAGTTCGTAACTGAAATTGAACCCTCGTAAGCTATGTAACGTCATGGAGAATCTTGGTAAATAAATACTAGGGGTAAGAAGGAAGGTGTGAAAGAAAACCGTATGTCAAAAAGAGCATTTTTCGATTTATTAAAAATGTTCGAGTCAAGGTTAAACGCGAACGAACCCCTAAAAGATGACTCTTTTATAACTTTGGTAAGACGCTTAGAAAACGGGTGATAAAACTCGGAGTAAAATATTGGTTCGTAACGATCAACCTTAGAACTCATATGACTTAAGTATGTCCCAAGTATAAGTGCAGTGACATGTCGTATTAACGAACGAATGTCGGGTCGGATCAGTGATAATAAGTAATCCACTAAAAGGGGTATAACGAGATGACTCGAGAACGTGTTTCGATTTAAGTATAACTTAACTTTTAATATGTTAAGTGATTAATCCCGAATGCCTTGGCTATTTATAGATCACCAAGCTGAACCGGGACCCGCTACCACTACCCCTTACCGTACTCGACTACCAGGCAAGTTTCAATTCCCTCCTTTTAGGCTGTTGTTGTGATTGAATAAATATATATATATATATGATTGCTGATATACATATGCCATTGCATGCATGCCTACTTTCAAGTTGAATTGATATACTTGTTCCCTAAATGTTATTGTTGGCTTATAAGCTAGATAGTTATATATCAGTTATAAGCCGGTTATTGTAAGACCCTCATAGAAGGGCGTATACCTCTCATTAATCAAATATAGACCGGGAGTCAATATTCCTTGATATATCGAGATTACCTCGGAGGAAAATATTTAGGTAAATATTTTCTATTATTTGGGCGACGAATATTATTTGAATATTCGTTCGAGACTAATTATTTTAACGATCCTTACTTCGAATAATTATTTGAACGTAACTATTCATCGAATAATATTTCTCAATATTCATTCAGAGTCGAATTGATTATCGACTATTATTTCAAATATTCTTTTAAAGATGAGACTATTAAATAAATATTATTTGGATATTCCTTTAGAATATTATTTTATTAAATAAATATTACTTTTGAATATTCATTTAAGATATTAAATACTTGATGAATATTATTTTAATATTCATCTGAAGCTTGAATTAATTATCGAATATTATCTCGGATATTCCTTAAGGCTTGGATTACTAAATGAATATTACTTGATATTCATTTAGGATATTATTCATTAAATGAATATCACTTTTGAATATTCATTTAAATTCCTAATTAATTATGAATATTACCTTAAATAATCTTTTCAGGTCTTAATAATTAATGAATATTGTTTTGAATATTCATTTAAATATTTATTTATTCAATAAATATTCCCCTGATATTTCTTCAGGGATTATTTTGAGAAATACTCTGATTAAAGATATTCTTTCATATTCCCAAATATTCTTTAAATATTTTAACTCAATAAATATTCTCTGAATATTTATTCCATACTTAGAATAATCTCGATAAGGTTATCTTCTTCGATTATTACAGAAAATATTTCGAAGTCATATTATTATTAATCTTATATCAAGAAAGGTTCTCAGACATTATTCTTCTTTGAGTCTATCTCCTTAATAATAAGGGAACCTTACTTGGAAAATGTTATTTATCTTGTCGACTTCCCGGTCATAAAGTATTCCCTTCACCCGCAACTCGGGTGCTGTTGACTTATTAAGTCATTGCTTACCTTCTCATCTTTCGAGGGGTAAGATTACTGGAACAAGTTGATATCCGTTACCAAGTAATAGCTTGGGAGATATTGGTAAATTTTCCTTTCCAACTAGATACGACTACTTTGTGGAGTCTTATCAACAAGTATTATACTTGGGGAAAGGGGGACGAACGTTACATTCAGAATCATGAATTCTATTTGAACTAGGAGTCGTGTAAGAGGCCGAGTAGCGCCGGTCCATCCCCTTGGCCCAACCGTTGGCCGGGGAGAGCTAGTAAGGCGGTATACAAGTAAAGCCGTCAGTTCTTCCTTCTACCGGTAGTAAATCTAAATTGAGCTGTACGATCTCGACTGATCATCAAGATTGGAACAGCGGGCGCGGTGAATACTCCATCATTGGTTCATCATCCAAATTTATTTATTTCCTGCAACATGATTACTGTTGGCAGAGTTGGAAAAATGTCATAACTGGAATTGCAACCTTTTCTTGCAAGTTCCTCTTCTTAATAACAATAAGAATATCTCGCTTACTTTGATGTAGCAGATATTTCTTCAAACAAATACTTTCAGTTACCTTGTAACTTCATCGTTCATAATATACTGGCATCATTTTCGTAAATGCATGGCATATGGTTTAAAAGATAGCTTTGAACTGTTTCAAATTATCGTTCAGTTATATATTTGTTGGTGGGCTTTCGCTCACCCTTGCTTTGTTTATATTATGTCACAACAACAGCTAGGACAGATGGCTCGCGTCAGGCGCACTCGGCGCAAGCAGGTTACCCGACCCACCGGACTACCCGCTGAGATGCTGGCCGCCATTGCTGAGGTAGCATAGTTAGACAGCTTTTGTTTCCTGTTTAACTATATGTATAATTAATGTAATAACTTTTATTCGTAAACCCTTTAATGTAAGACTTATTTCAATTTCATCTCTGGGACTATAACTGTTGTGTGTGTGAGTGGTAATTATTGTGGGGTCACAGCATGTGATTTATTTATTGTGGACTCAAGTCAACTATTATGAATGGATGTAAGACCGTAACCACCAGATCCCTGACCCCGGATCTGGGGGTGTTACAGTGGAGGATGTGTTGGTGAAAGTTGACAAACTCATATTTCCTGCTGATTTTGTTATCTTGGATTTCGAGGAAGATAAGAAGATTCCCATAATCTTAGGAAGACCATTCTTGGCTACGGGAAAGACTTTGATTGATGTGCAGAAAGGGGAACTCACCATGAGGGTGCAAGACCAGAATGTCAATTTTAATGTCTTTAATGCAATGAAATTTCCCTCAGATGAAGAAGAATGTTTGAAGGTGGATTGGGTTGACTCTGAAGTTACTATGGAAATGGAGCAGTTGCTTAAGTCAGATTCTTTGGAAAAAGTTTTAGTTGGTGACTCTGATTTTGAAGATGAGGAAATAGCCGAGCAACTTTAGCAGCTAAATTCAGCTCCTTGGAAAAGGAGATTTGATTTGCCTTTTGAATCTCTTGGGTTAGCAGAACTTAAAAATTTGGAAGGGTGCCTGAAACCATCTATTGAGGAAGCTCCTACACTTGAACTCAAACCACTTCCGGAACACTTGAGGTATGTTTTTCTTGGTGATGCATCTACATTACCTGTTATTATTGCCTCTAACTTGTCAGCTAGTGCGGAAGAAAAGCTTTTGCGAATTTTGAGGGAGTTCAAGTCAGCAATTGCTTGGACTATAGTAGATATCAAGGGAATCAGCCCTTCTTATTACATGCACAAAATTCTGTTAGAGGAGGGAGCTAAGCAAACTGTTGAGCATCAGCGGAGACTTAATCCGATTATGAAAGAGGTGGTGAAGAAGGAAATTCTAAAGTGGCTTGATGCGGGTATTATATATCCTATCTCAGACAGTTTTTGGGTGAGTCCGGTACAATGTGTGCCAAAGAAAGGAGGCATGACAGTTGTTGCTAATGAAAAGAATGAGCTCATCCCTACTCGAACAGTCATGGGGTGGAGAGTTTGCATGGACTATAGGAAGCTCAACAAAGCCACGAGAAAAGATCACTTTCCTCTGCCATTCATTGATCAGGTGCTAGACAGGTTGGCAGGACATGAGTACTATTGCCTCCTTGATGGTTATTCAGGCTACAATCAGATTTGCATTGCTCCGGAAGATCAAGAGAAGACCACATTCACATGTCCTTTTGGTACCTTTGCTTTCCGACGGTTTCTTTCGGACTTTGTGTTGCTCCCGCCACTTTTCAAAGGTGCATGATGGCTATTTTCTCAGACATGATTGGCTCGAATGTGGAGGTTTTTATGGATGACTTCTCAGTTTTTGGTACTTCATATGACGAGTGCTTGCATAATCTTGGCTTGGTATTGAAACGTTGTGTGGAGACTAACTATGTGCTTAATTGGGAGAAGTGTCACTTTATGGTGCAAGAAGGAATTATTCTTGGGCACAAGGTATCTGTTAAGGGGCTTGAAGTGGATAAAGCTAAGGTGGAGACAATCGAAAATCTTCCTCCACTTATTTCTGTTAAAGGAATTCGCAGTTTTCTTGGTCATGCGGGTTTCTATCGGCGATTCATCAAAGACTTCTCAAAAATTTCTAAACCCTTGTGCAATCTCTTGGAGAAGGATGTTCCTTTCAAGTTTGATGATGAGTGCCTTGCAGCTTTTGAGCTCTTGAAGAAGAAGTTGACTACTACACCAGTCATTACCGCACCTAATTGGGAGGAACCGTTCGAACTTATGTGTGATGCTAGTGACTATGTTGTTGGAGCTGTACTTGGTCAAAGGAAGGATAAAATTTTTCATGTGGTTTACTATGCTAGTAAAACCCTCAATGATGCACAGCTGAACTACACTACTACGGAGAAGGAGTTGCTAGCAGTTGTCTATGGTTTTGAGAAATTCAGGTCTTATTTGCTTGGTACGAAGGTGATTGTGTATACGGATCATGCTGCTATTCGATATCTCATGTCGAAGAAGGATTCAAAGCCTAGATTGATTCGTTGAGTGCTTCTTTTGCAAGAATTTGATGTGGAAATCAAGGATAGGAAAGGCACGGAAAATCAAGTAGCGGATCATCTCTCACGCTTAGAGGACCACGGTAAGGATTCGCATAACAAATCTCTTATTAATGAATCTTTTCCAGATGAGCAGCTTTTTGGAGTGCAAGGTGAAGAGCCATGGATTGCAGATTATGTGAATTATTTGGTTAGCAATGTTATTCCTCCGGAATTTTCTTATGCTCAAAAGAAGAAGTTTCTGCATGATGTGAAGTGGTACCGTTGGGACGAGCCATTCTTGTTTAAGCTTGGTGTGGATCATATTTTGAGGAGGTGCATTCCGTATAGTGAAACGGAAGGTATTTTGCATGATTGTCATTCTACCGCATATGGAGGCCATTATGGTGGTGATAAAACAGCTCAAAAAGTACTTCAAGCAGGATTCTATTGGTCAACTCTGTTTATAGATTCTCATAGGTTCGTGATGAGTTGTGATCGATATCAAAGGGTTGGTAATATTTCTAGGAAGAACGAGATGCCTCTTAGTACGATTCTTGAAGTTGAGATTTTTGATGTGTGGGGAATTGATTTCATGGGTCCGTTTGTTTCGTCTTGCAACAATCAGTACATTCTCTTAGCAGTGGATTACGTGTCTAAATGGGTCGAGGTGAAGGCTTTACCGACCAATGATGCTAAGGTGGTGCTGAATTTTCTTCACAAGCAGATTTTCACGCGTTTTGGAACTCCACGAGCTATAATGTGACTCATCGTGTTGCCACAGCTTATCATCCTCAAACTAATGGTCAAGCGGAGGATTCGAATCGTGAGATCAAGAGGATTCTCGAGAAAGTGGTAAATCCATCAAGGAAGGATTGGTCTTTGAAGTTAGACGAAGCGGTTTGGGCGTATAGAACTGCTTACAAGACATCCCTAGGTATGTCTCCTTATTAGTTGGTATTTGGTAAGGCTTGTCATTTGCCGGCAGAGTTAGAGCACAAGGCCTATTGGGCGTTGAAGAAGTTAAACTTAGATATTTCAGCTGCGGGTGAGAAACGTCTACTTCAGTTAAATGAGCTCGAGGAATTTCGTGAGCAGGCTTACGAGAATGCTAAGATGTACAAGGAGAAAGTGAAGAGGTGGCATGATAGGAAGTTGGTGCATAAGTCGTTTGTGCCGGGCCAACATGTTTTGCTTTATAATTCTCGCCTTAAACTTTTTCCGGGTAAGCTCAAGTCAAAGTGGTCGGGTCCGTTTACAATCAAAACCGTGTTTCCACATGGAGCAATGGAGATATATAGGGGTTCTATTGATGATGCTTTCAAGGTAAATGGACAGATACTTAAGCCGTATTATGGAGGAATGGTGAACCGCGAGAAGGTTGCCGCAGTTTTATCTTATTCGTGAATTTTCGAGAGAATGTCAAGCTAATGACATTAAACGAGCGCTTATTGGGAGGCAACCCAAGTGATGTAGTATTTGTTGTATAAGAAAAAAAATGAGTGTTGTGAGTGTTGTAAAAAAAAAAGTGTGAAAAAAAAATGAGTGTTGTGAAAAAAAAAAGTTATTGTGAAAAAAAAAATATATATATATATATATATATATATATATATATATATATATATATATACTGGTCGCGCAGGTTGCGCCTGCGTAACGCAGGCTGCGCCTGCGTTTCTGTATGTGACGCAGGCTGCGCCTGAGTTACTGGATTAAGCGCAGTCTGCTCCAGCCGCGCGCAGTCTGCCTTGTATGCAGTTCCTGTATCCGATTTTCTCACCTGTTATACATATAAAAAAAAAAAAAAAATTCTCCCCAATTTCTTTTCTCCTTTTTATACTATCATCTCCTACATCAATTCTAATCCTATATCAATTCCAAAACCTCCCAAATCTCTTCTAAATTTCTACACCCAATTCTTTTTCTATTAATCCTTAATTCTATTCTACATCAAATTCATACCCATTCCAATTTCTCCTTTCCACAATCAAATTAAAATTCATCCTATCACTCCATTATATATATACACCTATACATACAAACCCAATTCACTCTCTCGATATCTATATCTCTAAAAATTCAAGTTCAAGAAGGATTCAAGTTTGGGGGAAGTGTACAAGTTCACCTCTTTGATTCATAGTGGGTATATCTCCTCTCTAATTTTGTTTTTACTATGAATTTGTGTTCTTGTAAATTGGGGGTTTTATATTAGTCTTGTTATTTGGGTGTTTATGGTGTGATTTTTGCTTGGTGGTTGTTGGTGGAATTATCGTTGAGTGGGATTTTGATTATTATGGCTCCTAAGCGAATGAGGGGTAGTTCTAGTAGGGTGGAGAGATTTTCTTCTCCGGAGGCGGAGGTAGAGTATAATCGATTGTTGTCAAGGCCGGTGGCGAAGGAAAGGGGGTTTTTGCCAACTCGTCATTATGGGTTGGTTGAGGTGATTAGTGAGTTACGTTGGGGAGAGATTTGTAAGGCACCTACTCCGGTTCCGGTGAATGTAGTTAGGGAGTTTTATGCGAATGCTAAAGATGAGTAGAATGGTGTGTGTATGGTTCGTGGTAAACGGGTGGATTACAGATCAGATGCTATTCGTCCGATTTTGGGACAACCACCTAGGCTTGTGGGGGATTAAAATTGGGCACTGAAGACTAGTGAAGATGTGGATATGGAGGCGATTGTTCGTGAACTTTGTGTTCCCGGTACAAGTTCGCAGTATAAATTGGGAACTAATGAGCCTCTTTCTTTTCTGTCTTCTGCTATGAATAAGTTTGCACGAGCATGGTATCTATTTCTTTGTGCGAATATTATGCCTACTTCTCATACGGGTGAGGTCACAGCTGATAGAGCGATTATTCTTTGGGGCATTCTAAAGGGAAAATACATTGATGTCGCCCATATTGTTCAGCAGAATATTCGCAGGTGTTTAAAGTCTAGTGCACTGTCATCGATGCCCCATGCTTCTATCATAGTTGGGTTGTGTATGGTTAGTGGTGTTACATGGGGTGCGGATGAGGAGTTGCAGTCACCTTTGCCTTCCATTGTTGACGTGTCTATTGATCGGATGTCGGAATGGCAAGGCGGAATCCCACATCCTAGGGGGCTCGGGTATGATGTTAGTGGTGCTGGTACTAGTGGTCAGGGAGCGGGCGCTCCGCCACGGGTTTCGAGAGTACCAAGGGTTTTGGATGCTCACTTTAGACGTTTGTATAGGCGTATGGATGCTATACATGCTAGTAACCGGGAGTATGCTGAGGATATGGCTACAACTTTGAGAGATGCGGGTATTCAGGCCCAGTGGCCAGTCTATGGAGCTCGTACACCTTATCCACCGCCACATACTGATTCATCCGAGGATGAGGACGAGTAGGTATGTTTTCTGCTATCCCTCGTATTTACTTCCATTCAATGCGGACATTGAATATTTTAAGTTTGGGGGTGATTTGAGGGATTAGTAGTTGTTGTTGTATTATGTGTTCATGTAGGATTTCATGTTTTGCATATTAGTAGTAGTAAATTATGCATGTATGTTCGTGTTATCTACGTTTGTTTCATATAGGACATTCTGTTTTTTGTTTCGTATACCATGTGAGTTCATATTAGTTGCATTTCATGGTATGCATATTTCATGATCCCTTAGAACGAGCTAATTCTGATTGGTAGGTAGGTGTCTAATTGAGTGTGGTAATGATGAATAGAGGGTTGACTTATACTTTCTATGAAATTGACTTATGTGTTTCGGAAACAAAATCTTTTCACAGTCTTATTGGGTGCTTTTGGGCTAGGTTAGGGTCATGCTTGTTTGGATGTTTTGAGATTTAATCACTTGTTTATATATAGAATTTTCGTTATTCCCTTGATGGCCTAGAACACTTAAGTCTAAGTTTGGGGGAAAACATGGATGTCATGCTTAAATTGTAAATAATTGTCAATAATGGCTAGGCGTCAAATGGCTAGTAGCCGGCTCATATTTATATGAGTAGTCTAGGGTTGGAATTGAGAATTCTCATTCCAGATTGCATAGAAAAAAAACAGAAAAAAAAGGGAAAAAAAGAAGAGAAAAAAAAGGAAAAAAAAAAGAGTCAAAAGTGTCAATTGTTTATATGCAAAATTAACTAGGGTGAGCTCTTTAATACTCGAGCTATTAAGTTCGCGGGGACTTTGTGCCTAGTGACCTAAGGCTTTTATAGTCTGGGATCCACTAACCCAACGCTCGTTACATGGGTATTATTGTATAAGCCTTTCGGGGTCTCATCCATTGCACGGTTAAATAAGCATGCTTGTATATATGTGTCGTAGTAGTAGTAATAAAGCATGAATTTCTGTCTACCTTGGATAAGGATGGAGGTGTTCTTAGGTTATGAAGTGTCTACAGTCTATTCTATTTTTAAACCTGTGATTGTCTTGACGAAGAGCATGTATGATTTTTGATCTAGTTTTGGGAGTATTTCTGATGAGCATTGCACACACGCACGTTTCTGTTCATGTATTGTTAGTATACGGGAACTTGGTCGAGCTCTATTTGGATTTAGTTGCATTCTCTAAGATATTTACTTGCTAGTTGGTTTCGGTTAGTTTGAAGGGGATCGTTGCATTTTTCATAATAGTTGCATTCATGCATTGCATTGCATTAGGTTAAATGGATTTTGTGGGTACATTCGCTATAGGCCCTCACGAGACCTTACTCATCCACTGGGGTTGCGTAGGGGTTTAAAGGGCTTGTTGCATATGCCAAATGCAACCGTGATCACCTATGGAAGTGATACTAGTTAGTTGTAATTGTTTATGCTTGAGGACAAGCATCGGTTTAAGTTTGGGGGTGTGATAAGTGGATTTTATATCCACTTGGATTGCTTAAACTCGGCTTAAATTGATTGACTTGGCTTCAAGTTTATTGTAGTTTTGATGTGTTTTGCTTAGTTGTGCAGACTTACAAGAATGTCGATTATGGGTGATGCTTCTATCGTGTTTGGAGGATTAATTGATTCAAATTCGGATTTTCCGGGAAGGTTGCGCTGTCTACACTGTTTTGGCCATATCTGGAGTTCTAGAAGTCCGTTTTCAGCGATCTTACAGCTCACGCGTAGCTTGAGAGATTTTCTACAACCTGGGATAGATAGCAGGTGCAGGGGATGTGCTGAGTTAAATCGCGCGCGTGTTCTATGAGAAGCCATGCAGAAAAATTCCAGTTTTGCCCTTTTTCTAGTTCTAATTGTATTTTGGGCAGTTTATGGTACCTTAATCGAATTCTAATTGTAATAGAAGGTAATTGCTTATTGGGAAAGACTTCTAGAGTCTATTTAAACACATCCTACCATGTAATTTGTATCAGATTTTTATTATTGTAACGTAGAACTGCAAGAGAGAAAAGTGGAGAAGGATTCAAGCTCGGTTACAAGCAAAGATCTAGATCTACTTCATCTTTTGTATACATTGGATTATAGATTTGTTCTCTCAACTCTTGTTTTTATTTATATTATTGCTTCTTTCTTTCATATCTTGTTTAATATCATGTTTTCATCTAATCCCATGGTGACAACGGTTCAACTATGAACTAATCGTTGTCATGGGATCCTAATGGATTTATCTATGTAGCTTAGTAGTTTGAATGCTTTAAAGATTTATGTGTGGTGAATTTTTGATATCCTTGTATGGTTGTGCTTCATGAATTTAGATGCGTAGCTAACATCTAATATGTTAATCTCTTGCTAAACGAGAGTGGATCTTGAGATTTAGAACTTGCCATGCTAGCATAGGATAGGTTGATGTTTTAACATCATGATTTGTGGCGTAAATAGAGATATTATGCTACCCTATGTGATCTATGTGGATAACTTGTGCTTAAACCTCTATGTTTTCAAATTCTATAGAGATATAGGGTCTAAACATAATAGGTGTCTATTCATCTTTTATCTCTTTTGTGGATGTATGTGTAGTTTGGTGCTAGTATACCGAGAGGTAACTTTTACTTGTTTCGTGTTATCCGATCAGATATCAAAACCATCACATGTATTGATTAAAGGCTGCGACTCTAAGTGAAGTAGATAATGAAATTAGGATTCCATGTTTTTATCTCATATAAGTAATTCATATTAAATTCTCATTAGTTAATTATTCTTAGCTTAATAATTTGCATCCTAGTTAATTTAGATAATTAAAACCTCATTCTTATTATTTGTCTTAGCAGTGGATTAAAACCAAACATTGTTGCATAGGCATATTTACTGATTTAAACTTAACCAGATCTCTGCGGAACGAACTTAAATTATATTACTTGTGACTACGTACGCCTGCGTAATTTTGTGCTAACAGTCTCCTTAATGTACCAGTAGGTGGATACATTGACCAAAATTTCCCTGATTCTGGAAAGGAATTCGGCAAATTTTGGCAAACATTATCTTTCTGATTATCAGAGAACATCATTGAAGAGAATGGAAAATGGAGCGAACCCTGTGAATTAGGTAAGGTTGCCGTCATATGGGTTAGTAGACGGACCCTGAGTATTACAATCGATGGTAGAGATAAAATGATGAAGTGAGATTGGACGGAAACAGGAAATGTAAGTAAGAAACCAGCCGGACTGAGAAATTCCGGGATTGACTTAAATGAAAAGGCTGTTATGCCAGGAATGATAAGCTTGTGTGGCATGTGGGATTGATAAGAATAGTTGAAAAGATAAAAGTAGAGGAAAGGTGACCGGAGACGGTGCCGAGTAGTCGATTAAGACTTATATGGAGTAAAGTTTTGAAAAGGTAGAAAGGTATCAAAGAAGAAGGCATTATGCCAGCAATTGCTAGAAAAGTAATGCTATTAGCCAACCCCGAAAAGCATATACTTTTATTTTAGTGTGGCCAGTTGAGGCCAAGTCACTAAGGATTATCAAGTGACTAGACCAGCAATGAAAGGACAAAGCAGGGTTGCTTCTAAGTAAGCACCGACTGCAAAGGCTTCTGATATAAAGGAAACATTAATGAGATCGTAGGAATCTTCTACTGAACCCTTGCAACCCATGTTTTGATTAGGAATATACTAGACCTTTTTGGGATAGGGTCACCCGTACTAAAGTTATTCATGTGTATATGATTGTCCAAGATTACGAGTAAAAATAGAAGTATAGTGACTTGAGATATATG
Source organism: Saposhnikovia divaricata (assembly GCA_036435485.1). Lineage (NCBI taxonomy): Eukaryota > Viridiplantae > Streptophyta > Magnoliopsida > Apiales > Apiaceae > Saposhnikovia > Saposhnikovia divaricata. Next base: position 99,202,688 of record CM071597.1, on the reverse strand, counting down.
ATGTTAGGGTATTATAAATACCATGAATATATTATGACTAAAGAAAGTAAACAATGAAGGTTTATGAAGAGAGTATAGAAATGGTCAGAGATTGATCAGTATGCTGTAGAAATTTTGTCTGAGGCAAGTACCTTCGCGAAGAACGATAAGTACTAAGAGATTCACGTTGAACTCGACCCATATCTTCCAGAACATCCTTGCTACCATTACCAAGTTCTGTAAGAGAGCAGATAGACATACGTTGTCTTTTGAAAGGTCAAATAAGCTGACAACTATCTGAAATAAGAGGTTAGCATTAAGCTACCGATCGATTATCAAATGAGAATGATTGAAATGAGACCCTTATTAAGGATACATGATTTAATTTCCAATTATAGGATGCAAGAATTCCTTGGCAGTTGAATTAAGGATAGGATATCCATAAATTAAGACAAACCCTAGGGAATGCATAAGGGATGGCATTAACCATAATAAAGACATTGTGAATTCAGATGATATGAGTTGGATTTGCTAAGGCAATAATGACCTGTAAGGAATATTAAAAAGAGTTCTAGAAAGAACATAGATAGAATTATTAGAGTATTGATCAATGACGTTTTGATATACCCTGTACCCAGAAAATACAGGAGGAATGATGAGGATGACCTAAGAAACCTTTCAAGGGAAAAGGTGGTATTTTGAATTTCAAAATGGAAGTTTAGTAGGGAATGCATGACATAATGATAATACTGCCAGATGAGGCGTATGCGAAACCATGAGGATGTATGGATTGAACCAATGAAGGTTGAGATTATCCTAAGACAAGAAAGAATTAAGAGAAGAAGTATTTTAGATATGATTAATAGTAACCGTGACAAAGTTTACACAGAAAGCTGGAAGCAATGAGTCATGGAAAAGACGGATATATATTTTACCCCTTCAGTAGAATTAAGGGAGAATACTTTCGCCCAACAGTGATGTGAACTAGGTAGAGTAATTTGAGGTGGAATAGAGCCAGGAAACATTGATGGTAAGAGATAATTATTATCAAGAAAGGCCAAAAAGGTGGCCGACACTATAGGTATTCAGGGATAATTATAAATGCTCGTACCAAAGGAGCAAAGTGATAAAAGGTAGGTGTTAACACAAAATCACGCAAGCGTACGTGATCACAAGTAATATATGAATAAGTTGAGTTCGTTCCCACAGGGATCTGGTTTAGGTTTTAATTCAGTCAATGTACATATGCAACAATGTATGGTTATTACTCACTGCTAAGACAATTAACAAGATTGGGATTGATTAACTAAAATTAACTAAAAAGGAAATTAACAAACTAAGAATTACTTAACTAATGAGAATTGGAATCGAATTATTTCTAGAAGAGTAACATGGGATCCTAAGTTCATTAAATACTTCGCTTAGATCTGACGCCTTTAATCACTATATGCAATAGTTATGATATCTGATCGGATAACACGAAACAAGTACACGCTACCTGTCAGCATACGTATACCAAACTACCCATACATCCACAAAAGAGATAGAAGATGAATAGACACCAATTATGCTTAGACCCTATATGTCTATAGAATTTGAAAACATAATGGTTGAAGAGCAAGTTATCCATAAAGATCACACAGGGCAGTATAAGTATTTTCATCTTACACTACGAATCACGTTGATAAATAATCATGAACCTATGCTAGCATGGCAAGTTCTAAATCTCAAGATCCACTTTCACTTCATAAGAGATTAACAAATTAGATGTTCGCGACGCATCTATCAATTAAGCATAACCATACAAGGATATCAGATATACATCACACAGATCTTTAAAGCATCAAGATACTAAAGATCCATAAATAAATCCGTTAGAATCCCATGACAACGATTAGTTCATAATCGAACCGCTCGTCATCATGGGATCTGATGAAACCACGATATAAAACAAAGTATGAAAAGATACAAATAAACCTAAGTAATTGATATGTAATGGTGATACAAATTACAATGGTAGGATGTGTTTAAATAGGCTCCAGAAGTCTTGCCCAGCAAGGAAACTACCTTACAAAACTAATAGAATTTGACTTGTTACAGGAAACTGCCAAAAATACGTTTACAACTCGAATTAGGGCAAAACTGTAAAAATTCAGCAAAAACTGGCACAGGTTGCGCGGCTGGGCGCGCAAGTTGCGCGGCAGCTCACTGTTCTGAGTGATTCTGGTGTAGTCTGCGCGAGGGTGGCGCAAGTTGCGCGGCAACATTCTGCCCAGCTGCTTGAAATTGCCCTCATTCTTCGTTTCAACTCCGAATTGCATTCCGTTTCTTCCGGAAATCTCGCAACGCGATGAACTTTCATTCTAGCCTTCAAATTCCACCTTGCAATCACATTGAAATGCTCTTTCCTCTTCTAGGGTCACTTCCTGCACAACTCACTAAAACACATCAAAACTACAGCAAACTTGAGTCCAAATGAATCAATTTAAGCCGAATTGAAGCGATTCAAGTAGATATAAAATCCACTTATCACACCCGCAAACTTAAACCGATGCTTGTCCTCAAGCATAACAAATATACAACTAACTAGTACCACTTCCGTAGGTGATCACGGTTGCATTTGGCATATGCAACAAGCCCTTTAAACCCCTAGGTAGCCCTAGTGGACGAGTGAAGTCTCGTGAGGGCCTATAGCGAATATACCCACAAAATCCATCTAACTAAACAATGCAATGCATGAATGCAACTAAATGAAAATGCAAAGATCCCCTTTGAAATAATCAAAACCAACTACAAAGCAAATATCTCAAAGAATGCAACTAAATCCAAATAGAGCTCGACTAAGTCCCCGTATATTAATAATACATGAACAGAAACGTGCGTGTGTGCGTTACTCATCAGATATACTCCTAAAACTAGATCAAAATCATACGTGCTCTTCGCCAAGACAATCACAGGTTTATAAACAGAATATACTTTAGACTCTTCATAACCTAGAAACACCTCCATCCTCATTCAAGTTAAACAGAAATTCATGCTTTATTACTATACTACTACACATAATATACAAGCATGCTTATTTAACCGTGCAATGGATGAGACCCCAAAAGGCTTATACAATAATGCCCATGTAGCGAGCGTTGGGTTAGTGGATCCCAAACCTCATAGGGCTTTAGGTCACTAGGCACATTGCCCCCATTGAACTTAATTGCTCGAGTATTAAAGAGCTCACCCTGGTTAATTTGCATTTATTCTATTTACATGACTCTTTTCTTTTTTCTCTTTTTTTTTCTTTTTTTTTTTTTTTTTTGCTTTTTTTTCTTTCTATTTTTTTTTCTTTTCTTTTTTTTTTTTCAACTAAATTGGAATGAGTGCGTTTCGCTCCATCTCATCCAACCCTAGACTACTCATAAACATGAGCCGGCTACTAGCCATTTTGACACATAACAACTAGCATGAAATCCCTAGTTTCCCCCAAACTTAGATTTTAGTGCTCCAATTTTATCAAGGGAATAACGAAAATTCTAAATATAATCAAGTGATTAAATCTTAAAACTAACAAACAAGCATAATTTCAACCTAGCCAAAAAGCAACCTAATGAGACTTGTGTAAAAATTTTGTGTCCATAACATGCAAGTTAATTTCATAGGAACTTAAATCAACCCTCTATTCATCATTACCACACTCAATTAGACACCTACCTACCAATCAGAATTAGCTCGTCCTAAGGAATCATGAAAAATGCATTCCATGAAATGCAACTAACATGAACTCACATGGTATACGAAACAAAAATAGAATGCCCAACATGAAACAAACATAATTAATACGAACATATATGCATGAATTACTACTATTATGTAAACATGATATCTATATGAACACAATGACTCACAATCACAAATAACTACATATACACTACTTATCCCCCAAACCACCCCCAAACTTAAAAGATTCAATGTTCGCATTGAATGGAAGTAAATACAAGGGATAGCAGGAAACATACCTAAAAATACCGAAACACGTGGGTTGCCTCCCACGAAGCGCCTTTGTTTAAAGTCTTTAGCTAGACCTGGCAATGGCTTTTTCTCTTGAAAATTTCTACACCGTATCTCTATATGGCCATTTAATTATCTTTTTCGGGGCTACATCCTCGATGACCAGTTTCTGCCTTCTTTGCTCTTCAAAGGTGTCAGCAACAATGTTCTTTTCAATACCTGACAAGTTAGCAACAATAATAATAGGCAAAGTAGATGATTGACCCAAATATACATACCTTAGCTGATCTGATGGTTGAAGCTCGAGTTTGGAAACTTCTTGAACATGATGAGTTTCATTAATTACTTCCCAAGACTGATCAAGAGTAGGAATAGACGGATTAGGAACGAAAGTGGGTGGTTCACCAACAGAGGTCTTAACAACAGACTTAGGATCAAAGAACTATCCTTAAGTTGGATTTCATGCTTAGAACAAATGACCTTCAATTCCTCTAACATCTCATCAGAAGTAAAATTCCTATACAACTCATGAAGATCGTCATTACCCTCAACCAAAACATCTTTCTCAAGAAAAGACTTAATTGCACTATCCTCAAGATTTGACCATGAACCCACCTCATCAACCAGCACCTTAGAATCCCAAAGATCAGCCAAGCCTAGTTACTCACACTCTTCCACCTCATCACTATCCACCATAGGTTCTGATAAAACAGAATTTTCTTCTTTTTCTGTAGGATCCTGATCATGTATTTCTTCTTCATCCTCAATTGCTGAATTCTGATCGTTCGTGACTATTCCAGATTTTAGTGTTATGGCATTAACCTGCTCCATGCCATCTTGTTTTCCTGGATTTAACTCTGTGGCACTAGGAAGAACTCCCTGCGCCATGTTGAGTAAGACACTTGCAATTTGTCCAAACTGATTCTCCAATGTCTTGAGAGATACCGCCTGACTTTTCACCATCAACCTCAATTCATCCACTTCAGATTTTTCATTCGAAGATTGACCAGCATTCTCATGAGACTGTTGCTGAAATCCCGAAGGTTGGAATTGTTGCCTTGGAGCATACTCCTGCTGATAGCCTTAGGATGATAGATGTTGGGAGCTAGCTGCTGTGATCTCTGAAAATTGCTCACAAACTGCGCCGATTCAATAGATATGGCACATTGAGTCGTCTAATGTGCACCCGCACATAGCTCACAAACACTAGCAACTTGAGGCACCCCATGCTTTGACATAGAATCCAATTTCTTATTAATTGCCCCTAGCTGAGCTACTAGAGCTGTGACTGTATTAACTTCCAGAATTCCAGCTATTTTGTCTTATGATAATCTCTGAATTGAATTCTGGTATTCATTCGCAGCCATCATCTCAATCAACTCATAAGCTTCCTCATAGCTCTTAGCCCATAGAGCTCCACCTGATGCTGCATCTAGCATGGGTCTTGACTGGGCACCCAAGCCATTATAAAAGCAGTTAATCATTGTTTGCACTAAATCACGCAATCTTACGTGGTCACAAGTAATATATGAATAAGTCAAGTTCGTTCCCACAGAGATCTGGTTGGGTTTCAATTCAGTTAATGCTCCTATGCAACAATGTATGGTTTTTATTCACTGCTAAGACAATTAACAAGATTGTGTTTAGATTAACTATAATTAACTAAGAAAAAAATTAACAAAACTAAGAATTAACTAACTAACGAGAATTGGAATCGAATTACTTATGCAAGAGAAAACATGGGATCCTAACTTCATTAAATACTTTGCTTAGATCTGACGCCTTTAATCACTATATGCAATGGTTATGATATCTGATCGGATAGCACGAAACAAGTATAAGCTACCTCTCGGTATACTAACACCAAACTACTCATACATCCACAAAAGAGATAGAAGATGAATAGACACCAATTATGTTTAGACCCTATATCTGTATAAGATTTGAAAACATAACGGTTTAAGCACAAGTTATCCATATTGATCACATAGGGCAACATAATATCTCTATTTACGCTACAAATCATGATGTTAAAACATCAACCTATCCTATGCTAGCATGGCAAGTTCTAAATCTCAAGATCTACTCTCGTTTCGCAAGAGATTAACAATTCAATTTAGATGTTAGCTACGCATCTAAAAGCATTAAGAATAACTGATGAGTGGGTATTTTATTCACTTAAAACGTTTCCATTTGGCTTAAAACGAATGTTTATACTCGAGTTGTGGTATTTTTTATCTCTTTTAAGGGTATTGTGCAGGAATGATAATCACAGGTGTTCAAGGAATGCAGCGAAGCAATCGGAGAGCAAATTGGAGTTGTAATGAAGAAATAAGGAAAAAATCCAGTTGTTGAGCAGAAGTTAGGGCACGGCAGCGCCGTTTTTGTACTGGAGTGTGGCGCAGCAGCACTGTGATATCTGGAGAGGCGCGGCAGCGCCGTGCTATAGCTGTTGGATGGCGCGGCAGTGCCGGTTCGTCTGAGGGAAATTCCTGTTTTGCTATTTTTTCGAGAAAAAAAGTCCAAAATTAAATTCCTTTCGAATTTCTTGCATCTGGAGGCCTATATAAAGAAAGAAAAACCCTAGAAGAGGAGAGGTCTGACCACATATTGTATTTACGGAGTTTTGAAGCACGAAGAAGCGAGGAAGAAGATAGTTTTCAAGTTATTCTTGTATTCTTCCTAGTTTGTGGATGCTTGGTTTTGGTGTATTCTTTAAAACCTTTGTTATTTATTTAAATCATTATTCGTTTTCTTCTATCATGTTTACATTGAAACCCATGGTGACGATTAGTTTGATTATGAACTAATTCGTTGTCATGGGGTTTTAGCGGATTTATTCATGAAGTTTATTTGTTGTATCTTCTTGATGCTTATAGTGTGATTGATGTGATATCCTATCATGGTTGTTTAAATTCGTTATAGGAGAGTAGCTAACTCCTGTAATTGTGTGTTAATTCTTATTGAAGCGAAAGTGGATCTAAGAGTTAGAACTTGCCATGCTAGCATAGGTTTATGCGTGAGAATATCACTCGTAATTAGTGTCGTAACTCTAACCGTTTTATGACAACTATGTGATCTATTGAATGCTAGTACTTCAACCATTATGCTTCAATATTTATAGACGTATGGAGATTAGGCATAATTGGGAGACTAAGTGATTTCTATCTTTATTGTGGATGTTATTTAGGATGGTATTTGTGCAACGAAAGTTGGCTTATATCAGTTTTGTGTATTCGATCAGGTATTAACAAATCACATGAAAAGGCTAGAGAAGTGGAGACTATAGATGGATTGTTTAATGAAGTTAAAATCCCATGTTTTATTCGCATAAGTAATTCGACATAATTCTTAGTTCAAGTAGTTGATCATTAGTTATAATTCTTAGAGTAATTGTAGTGATAAACAAAAATCCAATTATTAATTTGTCGTAGCATCGAGTAATAATCATACATTGGTGAATGAATTAACTAGACAATACAACGAGTCCCTATAGGAACGAATCTTATTTGCTATATATATTACTTGAGATCACGTGCACTTGCGTGTTGAGTTTGGTCGTAACAATAACCATACAAGGATATCACACACAGATCTTTAAAGCATCAAAATACTAAAGCTCCATAAATAAATCCGTTAGAATCCCATGACAACGATTAGTTCATAATTGAACCTCTCATCATCATGGGATCTGATGAAACCATGATAAAAACAAAGTATGAAAAGATACAAATAAACCTAAGTAATTGATATGTAATGATTTGTTTTTTTTCTGTCCCCCAAGATGTGTATTTATAGCCCCAATTTTCTCTCCATCAAGCAATTGCTGTTTTAGAGTTGGAATAGAAGTATGACAATTTTCGTTCTTAAATGTGAATAGAATTGCAAATTCCATGTGTAGATCTGATTCTGGAATGTTCTAGCCACCCAGAGCAATTACCATACTTATTAGAAGTAGGAATTATAGCAATTTCCTTGTCAAAGTTGAATTTCTGCAGTTCGGCACATAATACGTTTCCTAAACTGATTCGGTTTTGAAGGAAATTCGTAACTGACTTTTCTTCAGTATTTCTGGGTCGTTCCAGTTGTATTTGGACATCTGAACCACTTTAGAATGAAAGAGATTTCCGTTATCTTCGCGTGGACAGTAAGATCGTCCAAAACGGACTTGTAGAACTCAAGATATGGCCAAAACAGTGAATCAGCAATCTGGCAGAATTTTCCCCGTTCTGGCTTCTGTTCCTCACGCTGCCTGCGCCCCATACGCGCAGCCTGCGCCCAGAATACTACCCAAGGTTGTAGAAAATTTCGTTGTCTTCGCGTGAGCTGTAAGATCGCTGAATTCGGACTTCTAGAATTCCAGATATGGCCAAAACAGTGTAGACTGCGCAACCTAAGCGGAAAATCCGAATTTTAATCAATTTATCCTCCAAAAACGATAGAAGCATCAACCATAATCGATATTCTTGCAACCCTGCACAACTACACAAAACACATCAAAACTACAACGAACTTGAGTCCAAGACAATCAATTTAAGCCGAATTGAAGCGATCCAAGTGGATATAAAATCTACTTATCACACCCCCAAACTTAAACCGATGCTTGTCCTCAAGCATAAACAAATATATTATATACAACTAACTAGTACCACTTCCGTAGGTGATCACGGTTGCATTTGGCATATGCAACAAGCCCTTTAAACTCCTAGGTAGCCCTAGTGGACGAGTAAGGTCTCGTGAGGGCCTATAGTGAATGTACCCACAAAATCCATTTAATTAAACAATGCAAACACAATGCAATGCATGAATGCAACTATTATGAAAATGCAAATGATTTACTACTAATACATTACCACACCTTCAAATCCTCTCATGTCATTTCAACTTAAGAATCAAAGTAATAATCTGATGTCTTGGTGTCGAAAGTGCAAGCATTCACATAGTCTACTCAATGAACATGCATAAGCTCTCAAAAGTCCATGTCAATTGTAAGAATAAGTTAGTGAACATGCTAAGCCTACAAGAGTACATCTTTGAGACAAAACTCGAGATCTCATACGCAAAAACAAGTAAAAACTCACAATTCACTCACAACAGAATATTCACTCAAGAACAAGGGTAAGTGTATCACTCAATTCCAACAAAATCATAAGCATGCTTGACATTTGGTAACAATCTAACTCTTAACACAACATATATCAATGACGATAATCAAAAGGTCTTTATTTGGGTTGTAACGGGGCTAGGGAGAAGGTATGACAAATAAGCCAAAACAGTTGAAGTGTCAAAAGCTAGTAGGAACTATAATGAATCATACACAACACCCTACTTCCCCCCCCCCCCACACATAATTTTACTATTTTTCTTCCAACAAAAAACGCTCGTCTAATCGACTAAAGTAGGATCACAACAAACACAAATATGCTCTCATAATATTTTTTTTTCTTTTTTTTCTTTTTTTTTTCTTTTTCCGAGAGCTAAATAAAACAATAATATAAACAATAACAATGATCCCACGATTTTATTACACATGCCGACTATCAAGTAAACAACCAAACCCAGTGTTCAATATTTCCCGCAAAATTATGACCAACAATAAACCCCTCCTTGCACACCTTTTTACACCCTTAAGCACTCTACTAGCCTTTGACAATGTGGGTTCAAATTAATGTAAGGCCAATACAAGAAAAAGGTCTAGGCAAGTAATATGGTATGTCACCGAAAAAATAGGATTAAGCTCAACGGGTTAACTAATTGATCATGTAAATATGGTGTGGTAATATGGGAAAATATACATGGTTATTCCTATATGCCTTTATCATTTTAATCGTCAAATAATGTCATGCATTTCAAGAAAGACCTCAAACAACTGCTAGCAATGCAAACAATCCGTGGACACTCAAGCAAACGAATAAATTGCAACAAATATGCAATAAGGCTCAAAAGCTCACTCGATGCAGGGAAAAACATACTCAATCCCAAGCAAAAATCTCTCTAATGACCTACTTGTATTCAAAGCATGCAAACTAAATCAACTTGCACATATTCATGTCCTTCTAATTACTCACAACATTCAATAAGTCTACTAGCTTCAACTTACTAGTGTATGTGTGTGCACAAGAATAAAGCATATCACTTCTCAATCAAAAGCGTCAACAACACAAAATTCATATCCAGCATGGGTGCAAATGCAAACTACTATGGACTCACATGATAATAACATGAACAAAACATGCATGAATTACAACTAAAATGCAAAGCATGATATCCTACATGACACATAACTACTATAAACAACTACATATCTACTACTCATCCCTCGAACCACCCCCAAACTTGAAATATTCAATGTCCCCATTGAATGAAAGTAAATAGGAGGGATAGTAGGAAACATACCTAATCATCGAAACACATGGGTTGCCTCCTATGAAGCGCTTTTGTTTAAAGTCTTTAGCTAGACATGGCAATGGCTTTTCTGTTGAAAATTTCTACACCGTATCTCTATATTGCCATTTAACTATCTTTTCTGGGGCTATATCCTTGACGACAAGTTTCCACCTTCTTTGCTCCTCAAAAGTATTCGTAACATTGTTCTCTTCACTACCTGACAAGTTAGCAACAATAATAATAGGCAAAGTAGATGATTGACCCAAATATACATACCTTAGATGATCTGATGGTTTAAACTCGAGTCTGGAAGTTTCTTCAACATTATGATTTTCATTATTAACCACCAAAGACTGAGCAAGAGTGGAAATAGACGGATTAGGAACGAAAGTGGGTAGTTCACCAACAGAAGGCTTCACAACTGACTTAGGATCAAAAGAACTCTTCTCAAGTTGGATTTCACGCTTAGAACAAATGACCTTCAATTCCTCTAACATCTCATCAGAAGTAAAATTCCTATACAACTCATGAAGATCCTCATTACCCTCAATCAAAACATCTTCCTCAAGAAAAGACTCAATTGCACTATCCTCAAGATTTGACCATGAAACCACCTCATCAACCAGCACCTTAGAATCCCAGAGATCAGCCAAGCCTAGTGACTCACACTCTTCCTCCTCATCACTATCCACCACAGATTCTGAAAAAAACAGAATTTTCTTCTTTTTCTGTAGGATCCTGATCATGAATTCCTTTTTCATCCTCAATTGCTGAATTCTGATCGTTCGTGACTTTTCCAGATCTGAGTGTTATGGCATTAACCTGCTCCATGCCATCTTGTTTTCCTTGATTTACCTCTGTGGCACCAGGAAGAACTCCCTGCGGTTCGTTGAGAAAGGCACTTGCAAATTGCCCAATCTGATTCTCCAATGTCTTGAGAGATACCGCCTGACTTTTAATCATCAACCTCAATTCATCCAATTCAGATTTTTCATTCGAAGATTGACCATCATCCCCATGAAACTGTTGCTGCTGAAAATATTGATTGTTGCTCCAGCCGAAATTGGAATGATAGGTGGCTGGAGCTGGTTGCGAAGGTTGCTGGAAGTTACTCACAAACTGTGCCTATTCAGAAGATATGGCACATTGACTCATCTCATGTGCGCCCTCACATAGCTCACCACCACTAGCAACTTGAGGCACCCCATGCTTTGACATAAAATCCAATTTCTTATTAAGTGCCTCTAGCTGAGCTGCTAGAGCTGTGACTGTATTAACTTCCAGAATTCTTGCTAATTTGCCTTGTGATAATCTCTGAGTTGGATTCTGGTATTCATTCGCATCCATCATCTCAATTAGCTCATAAGCTTCCGTATAGCTCTTAGCCCATAAAGCTCCACCTGATGCTGCATCTAGCATGGGTTTTGACTGTGCACCCAAGCCATTATAAAAGCAGTTAATCACCATCCAATCAGGCATCCCATGATGTGGACACTTCCTTAGCATCTCCTTATATCGCTCCCAAGCCTCGCACAAAGATTCTTCAGACTGCTGTGAAAATTGAGTAATAGCGTTCCTGATTGCTGCGGTCTTTGCCATGGGAAAAAATTTAGTGAGAAATCTCTGAGCAAGATCCTCCCATGTCAAAATAGAACCTACTGGTAGAGAGTGCAACCAGCCCTTAGCTTTATCCCTCAAAGAGAATGGGAAAAGTCTCAATTTGATAGCATCTTCCGACACCCCGTTGATCTTGAAAGTGTCACAGATCTCAATGAAATTCCGGATGTGCATGTTAGGATCTTCAATCAGAGCACCCCCAAACTGAACCGAATTCTGCACCATCTGAATTATGCTAGGCTTGATTTCGAAAGTATTGGCTGCAATAGCTGGCCTGACAATGCTAAATTGGTCGTCATTGATCTTTGGTTGAGAATAATACATCAATGCTTTCGCTGCTGCTGGTGGTTCTCCCATTGCTACCTGAAACACATAGAACTAAACAACTATGTAAGAAACAATCCGAGTCAATGAACTCTAATGACCACTGATGACAAGCACATAAACTAAAAATAAAACATCGATGATCCCTGGCAGCGGCACCAAAAACTTGTTTGCACTAAATCACGCAAGCGTACGTGGTCACAAGTAATATATGAATAAGTCAAGTTTGTTCCCACAGAGATCTGGTTAGGTTTCAATTCAGTTAATGCTCCTATGCAACAATGTATGGTTTTTATTCACTGCTAAGACAATTAACAAGTTTGGGTTTAGATTAACTATAATTAACTAAGAAACAAATTAACAAAACTAAGAATTAACTAACTAACGAGAATTGGAATCGAATTACTTATGCAAGAGAAAACATGGGATCCTAACTTCATTAAATACTTTGCTTAGATCTGACGCCTTTAATCACTATATGCAATGGTTATGATATCTGATCGGATAACACGAAACAAGTATAAGCTACCTCTCGGTATACTAACACCAAACTACTCATACATCCACAAAAGGGATAGAAGATGAATAGACACCAATTATGTTTAGACCCTATATCTCTATAAGATTTAAAAACATAACGGTTTAAGCACAAGTTATCCATATTGATCACATAAGGCAGCATAATATCTCTATTTACGCTACAAATCATGATGTTAAAACATCAACCTTTTCTATGCTAGCATGGTAGGTTCTAAATCTCAAGATCCACTCTCGTTTCACAAGATTAACAATTCAATTTAGATGTTAGCTACGCATCTAAAATCATTAAGAATAACCATACAAGGATATCACACACAAATCTTTAAAGCCTCAAAATACTAAAGCTCCATAAATAAATCCGTTAGAATCCCATGACAATGATTTGTTCATAATCGAACCTCTCGTCATCTTGGGATCTGATGAAACCACGATAAAAACAAAGTATGAAAAGATACAAATAAACCTAAGTGTTATCACAAAATTACGCAAGTGCACGTAGTCACAAGTAATATAATTTAAGTTCGTTCCGCAGAGATCTGGTTAAGTTTTAATCAGAAAATATGCCTATGCAACAATGTATGGTCTTAATTCACTGTTAAGAAAAATAACAAATTTTGGGATTGTTTATCTAAACTAAACTAGGATGCAAATATTAAACTAAAAATTAAAGTAACTAATGAAATTGAAATCGAATTACTAATATTAGAATAAACATAGGATCCTAACTTCATTAAATACTTCCCTTAGATCTGACGCCTTTAATCTCTATATGCAATGGTTTTGATATCTGATCGGATAACACGAAACAAGTATACGCTACCTGTTAGCATACGCATACCAAACTAAACATACATCCACAAAAGAGATAGAAGATGAATAGACACCAATTAGGTTTAGACCCTATATGTCTATAAGTATTTTCATCTCACACCACGAATCATATTGATAAACAATTATGAACCAATGCTAGCATGGCAAGTTCTAAATCTCAAGATCCACTTTCACTTCACAAGAGATTAACAATTCAATTTAGATGTTAGCTACGCATCTAAAAGCATTAAGATTAACCATACGAGGATATCAATTTCACATCACACACAGATCTTTAAAGCATCAAGATACTAAGTTCCATAAATAAATCCGTTAGAATCCCATGACAACGATTAGCCCATAATTGAACCGTTCATCGTCATGGGAATTGATGAAAACATGATAATTAACAAGATATGAAAGAAAGAAGCAATAATATTAATAAAAACAAGAGTTTAGAGAACAAATCTATAATCCAAAGTATACAAAAGATGAAGTAGATCTAGATCTTTGCTTGTCACCGAGCTTGAATCCTTCTCCACTTTTCTCTCTTGCAGTTCTATGTTACAATAATAAAAATCTGATACAAATTACATGATAAGATGTGTTTAAATAAACTCTAGAAGTCTTGCCCAGTAAGCAATTACCTTCTATTACAATTAGAATTCGATTAAGGTACCAAAAACTGCCCAAAATACAATTGGAATTAGAAAAAGGGCAAAACAATAATTTTCCAGCCTTGCTTCACAAAGAACACGTGCGCGATTTTGACCAGCACGTCCCCCGCACCTGCTATCTATCCCTGGTTGTAGAAAATCTCTCAAGCTTCACGTGAGCTGTAAGATCGCTGAAAACAGACTTCTAGAACTCCAGATATGGCCAAAACTGTGAAGACTGAGCAACCTTCCCGGAAAATCCGAATTTTAATCAATTAATCCTCCAAACACGATAGAAGCATCCCCCATAATTGACATTCTTGTAAGTCTGCACAACTAAGCAAAACACATCAAAACTACAATAAACTTGAGGCCAAGTCAATGAATTTAAGCCAAATTTAAGCGATCCAAGTGGGTATAAAATCCGCTTATCACACCCCCAAACTTAAACCGATGCTTGTCCTCAGCATAAACAATTACAACTAACTAACTAGTACCACTTCCGTAGGTGATCACGGTTGCATTTGGCATATGCAACAAGCCCTTTAAACCCCTAGGCAACCCCAGTGGACGAGTAAGGTCTCGTGAGGGCCTATAGCGAATGTACCCACAAAATCCATTTAACCTAATGCAATGCAATGCATGAATTCAACTATTATGAAAAATGCAACGATCCCCTTCAAACTAACCAAAACCAACTAGCAAGCAAATATCTTAGAGAATGCAACTAAATCCAAATACAGCTTGACCAAGTTCCTGTATACTAACAATACATGAACAGAAACGTGCGTGTGTGGAATGCTCATCAGAAATACTCCCAAAACTAGATCAAAAATCATACATGCTCTTCGTCAAGACAATCGCAGGTTTATAAATAGAATAGACTGTAGACACTTCAAAACCTAAGAACACCTCCATCCTTATCCAAGGTAGACAGAAATTCATGCTTTATTACTAACTACTACGACACATATATAGAAGCATGCTTATTTAACCGTGCAATGGATGAGACCCCGAAAGGCTTATACAATAATACCCATGTAACGAGCGTTGGGTTAGTGGATCCCAGACTATAAAAGCCTTAGGTCACTAGGCACAAAGTCTCCGCGAACTTAATAGCTCGAGTATTAAAGAGCTCACCCTAGTTAATTTTGCATATAAACAATTGACACTTTTGACTTTTTTTTTTCTTTTTTTTTTCTTTTTTTTCTGCTTGTTTTTTTTCTATGCAATCTGGAATGAGAATTCTCAATTCCAACCCTAGACTACTCATATAAATATGAGCCGGCTACTAGCCATTTGACATCTAGCAATTATTGACAATTATTTACAATTTAAGCATGAAATCCCTGTTTTCCCCCAAACTTAGACTTAAGTGTTCTAGGCCATCAAGGGAATAAAGAAAATTCTAACTATAATCATGTGATTAAATCTCAAAACATCCAAACAAGCATGACCTCAACCTAGCCCAAAAGCACCCAATGAGACTGTGTAATTAGTTTTGTTTCCGAAACACATAAGTCAATTTCATAGAAACTATAAGTCAACCCTCTATTCATCATTACCACACTCAATTAGACACCTACCTACCAATCAGAATTAGTTTGTTCTAAGGGATCATGAAATATGCATGCCATGAAATGCAACTAATATGAACTCTCATGGTATACGAAACAAAAACAGAAAGTCCTATATGAAACAAACGTAGATAACATGAACATAAATGCATAACTTACTACTAATAATATGCAAAGCATGAAATCCTACATGAACACATAATACAACAACAACTACTAATCATTGCAGAAGACGGAAAAGAAAGTGGCTCATTAGTTCCCAATTTATACTTCCAACTTGTACCGGGAACACAAAGTTCACGAAAAATTGCCTCCATATCCACATCATCACTAGTCTTCAATGCCCAATTTTCATCCCTCACAAGTTTAGGTGGTTGTCCCAAAATCGGACGAATAGCATCTGACCTGTAGTCCACCCGTTTACCACGAACCATACATACACCATTCTGCTCATCTTTAGCATTCGCATAAAACTCCCTAACCACATTCACCGGAACTGGAGCAGGTGCCTTACAAATCTGTCCCCAACGTAACTCACTAATCACCTCTACCAACTTATAATGACGAGTTGGCAAAAACCCCCTTTCCTTCGCCACCGGCCTTGACAACAATCGATTATACTCTACCTCCGCCTCCGGAGAAGAAAATCTCTCCACCCTACTAGAACCACCTCTCATTCGCTTAGGAGCCATAATAATCAAAATCCCACTCAACAATAATTCCACCAACAACCACCAAGCAAAAAATCACACCAAAAACACCCAAATAACAAGACTAATATAAAACCCCCAATTTACAAGAACACGAATTCAAAGTAAAAATAAAATTAGAGAAGAGATATACCCACTATGAATCAAAGAGGTGAACTTGTACAACTTCCCCCCAAACTTGAATCCTTCTTGAACTTGAATTTTTAGAGATGTAGATATGGAGAGAATGAATTGGGTTTGTATGTATAGGTGTATATATATAATGGAGTGATAGGATGAATATAAATTTGATTGTGGAAAGGATGAATAGGATGAATATAGGTTTAGGATTGGATTTGAGGATGTTATATAAGAGGAGAAAAGAATTGGGGTGGAAGAAAAAAGAAATTTTTTTTTTTTATATGTACAACAGCTGAAAACAGGTAAACAAACCTCATTCACGGCAACTTGCGCGCGGCTGGCGCAACCTGCGCTTAACACAGTAACGCAGGCGCAAGTTGCGTCATGCAGGCGCAAGTTGCGGCATGACGCAACTTGCGCGATACACAGAAACGCAGGCGCAACCTACGTCACGCAGGCGCAACCTGCGCGAAGGCCATTTTTTTTTTTTTCAACTCTTCTCTCTCTCTTTTTTCTCTCTTTTTTTTTTTTGAAAGAAAGAAACAAAAATATACAAGGCTTACACAAGGCTTGGGTTGCCTCCCAAGAAGCGCTCCTTTTACGTCATTAGCTTGACGTTCTTCTTCCGAATCAAGTAGACGCCAAAACGGCGGAAACCTTATCGCGTTGAAATGACCCTTCATAAAAATGCTTCAACCGCTGTCCATTCACTTTAAAAGCATGATCCGGTGTTTTTTCATAAATTTCAATAGCTCCATGTGGATACACCGTCTTAACAATAAATGGACCCGACCACCTCGACCTGAGTTTTCCCGGAAAAAGCTTGAGGCGAGAATTAAATAGCAACACCTGTTGACCTGGCAAAAATGCTTTTGGTACCAACCTTTTATCATGCCACCTCTTAACCTTCTCCTTATACATCTTGTTATTTTCGTAAGCTTGCTCACGAAATTCCTCAAGTTCATTCAACTGAAGCAACCGTTTTGCACCCGCAGCTGTGATATCTAAATTCAATTTCTTCAACGCCCAATATGCCTTATGTTCCAGCTCTGCAGGCAAATGACATGCTTTCCCATAAACTAACTGAAACGGAGACATACCTAGAGGAGTTTTGTAGGCAGTTCTGTACGCCCACACAGCTTCATCCAACTTCAATGACAAATCCTTACGAGACGGATTCACCACTTTCTCCAGAATTCTCTTGATCTCCCTGTTAGAAACATCAGCTTGGCCATTCGTTTGAGGGTGATAAGCAGTGGCAACACGATGCGTCACATTATATTTCGTCATCAACGTAGTAAACTGACGATTACAGAAGTGCGTGCCCTCATCACTTATTATAGCACGTGGAGTTTCGAAACGCGTAAAAATTTGCTTATGCAAGAAATTCAATACCACCTTGCATCATTGGTCGGCAACGCCTTAACCTCGACCCACTTAGACACGTAATCCACAGCTAGCAAGATGTACTGATTATTGCATGAAGAAACAAGAGGTCCCATGAAGTCAATCCCCCAAACATCAAAGAGCTCCACTTGAAGAAGCATGTTAAGAGGCATCTCGTTCCTTCTAGAAATATTGCCAACCCTTTGACAACGATCACATCTAAACACGAACTGATGAGCATCCTTAAACAAGGTAGGACAATAGAAACCTGCTTGAAGCACACGAGCCGCTGTCTTTTCTCCACCATAATGACCACCATAAATAGTTGAGTGGCAATCTCGCAACACACCCTCCGTCTCACTATACGGAATGCATCGTCTGATCATCTGATCTGCTCCTTATCTAAATAGAAATGGTTCATCCCAACGGTACCACTTCACATCATGTAGAAACTTCTTCCTTTGAGCATTCGAAAGATCTGGAGGAATAACATTGCTAACCAAATAGTTCACATAATCTGCAAACCATGGCTCTTCATCTTGCACTCCAAAAAGATGCTCATCTGGAAAAGATTCATTAATAAGAGATTTCTTATGCGAATCCTTATCGTGGTCCTCTAAGCGTGAGAGATGATCCGCTACTTGATTTTCCGTGCCTTTCCTATCTTTGATTTCCACATCAAATTCTTGCAAAAGAAGCACCCAACCAATCAATCTAGGCTTTGAATCCTTCTTCGACATGAGATATCGAATAGCAGCATGATCCGTGTAAACAATCACCTTCGTACCAAGCAAATAAGACATGAATTTCTCGAAACCATAGACAACCGCTAGCAACTCCTTCTCCGTAGTAGTGTAGTTCAGCTGTGCATCATTGAGGGTTTTACTAGCATAGTAAACCACATGAAAAATTTTATCCTTCCTTTGACCAAGCACAGCTCCAACTGTTGGGACAATCAGATCTTGGCACTGCGAATTTTGATACAATAAATTAACGAGTACGAATAGAAAAATCACCTTGTTAACGGTTGATTCCACGCTCTTCTATTGTATTCCCAAATTCCCTTGAGCGAAGTGTGGCCTTCGTCTTCTCAAGTTAACCTCTCTTCTTGCTCCTGGGTAGCTACAAAAATTTTTTCGACCAGCCCCCAGCAAGAAGAGAATAGGAATATATATAGGCTACAATAGGGATCATGGATAATTAGGTTGGGCCTTCTAATTACATCTTGAGCCTAGCCCAATGTAATTAAATATTAATTCAATCCACTAAAGAATTAATATTTGCACTACCTTTCCTAATACCGTAATTTAATTAATTAATTCGGTTCCAATATTATTTGCTTATTAAATTCCCCATGTTTAAAATATCGCATGTCCATTAATTAAATAAATTACTGATAATTCATTTAATTAATATCTTTTATCCTTGTTTATCCACTCAACCTTTATTTAATTATGCTGGAATAAATCCACCTGCAGGGTTTCACATAATTAAATCTTTTTGAGCTTTCAAGGGGACATCATTAACCCGAATATTATCAGGACATGGATTCCGTCAATAAATAATATCCCACCATATATATTATTTCATCACCCAAAATATAATGAAATAAATCAAAAGAATGATTTCATATATAAATCAAAGCATGTAAATAATATATACGTGTCAATTATTATTTCCGGATTAAGAACCTAAGCATTAATAATAACATAGAATCTTAGTTCACCTCCTTAATCAGTATAAGGGAACAATTCTAAATTTGATCCTGTTCAATATACACAAAGTATACTAGTATTATTTATTAGTCAATATAAACTAATCTAAATAATACTACAGCCATTCCGGTGGATTGTCTAACTCCACCTGTGCTGTGAACCTTATTATATTATATAAACCGTATTTAATAATCTAATATTCTGTATCCCATTTGATACTAGATTATTCACAATATATAATATTTAGACAACATGTAAACATTTAAATGATTCTCAATTAAACCGGCCAGAAATAAATGTAAATACTTCAAATAAATATTTTCAGTATACACCAACAATTGAAGGGTTTCGAGCATCAAAAACGCAGCGGAAAATTAAAACAAAACAATAATTATCGAAACCCTACCGCAGGATCCATGCAAAAACATGATATTTAATTCGGAGATTGATGATTTACCTTAAAGAAGCTTTACGATTGTATGTCTAATGGATATCCAAGCTTTCACGATCGTTGAGTGCTCCTCTTCGAAGCCTCCTCTACGGTATCCACACGAACAATCCAAGAACGATTCTTGATTGGAAGGGAGGTACTAGCCTCCAATGAAAATATGAGATCTTCTTTTTAGGTTTTGGTTCAAGCGGCTGGGGATTATTTTTTGTCGTACAAAAATTAATTACCTTCTTTACCTATCATCATATATTTATATGATAGTGTAAGGTAAAAGCCCAACTAAAAACCTAGCCCAAGTTTGATTAATTAAATAATAGAATCAAATCCTATTATTTAAATAAATAATAATTAAGTCATACTTAATTATTAAAATCATATCTCATTTGTATTTTATTATATCTTAATTAAGTCCCACTTAATTAATATAATAAAATACAACTAATCATTTAATTAATTTAAATTCATAATTTAAATTAATTCTTCCTAAAAATGTTCTATGTGTGTGACCCTGTAGGCTATCATTTAATTGGCAATAATTTTATTCTCTAATAAAATTATAAACAATGAGCGGCATCTAGTAATACATCATTGCTACCCAATTAAATAATAATTAAATCGTGATTCGATAAAACCTTTTGTGATTAATGTTCCCGTGTAATATAATCCCTTTAACCAAATATTATAGATTAAACTCGAGGCATGTTTCATGTCATCCTCTTCATAATTTAATCCGGGTTTACTTGATCCATGAGTAGACTATTAATAACAAATCATTATTTGAGCACGGCCATGCATTTTATAGTCTCACTCAATCAAGAGGCCAATAATATCTCTCCAAATAATAGGAGGGTTAAATCCTTTATCTATCATTCATATTTCTCATACGATTCACAATATACCCGATGTCCACTTTTATCATTACCCGGTCAAAGGTAACTTTTAATGTAGTCAAAGTATATTATCCTCGTATAGAAATATAATGATCTCAAGTCAAAGGATCATTACACCATTATCACTGTGAGTCTTTCTTATGACTTAATTAACATGAAGAATCTCACGTTGGGTCTGTCCAGTACCATGTACTCTACATGTACCTATGTATTGACTTTAGTATCTCCATACTTATAACCAATGAGATGTGGTTATCAGTCAAAAACATACTAGTCTATTTATGTATTATTATTGTCCTGTATAATAATACTCGACTAGCGACCTTTAAGAATATGATATTATATAATCTCAAATTCAAGTTGTAAACTTAAACTATATAATGTGTATCATTATTCTAAGGACATTTATTATGCTAACAAATATCGCAGTAATTTAGAGTCATAATAAATACATTTATTTAATAATCAAATGACATAAGGTTTATTTAAGAAACAATGTATTGCCTCTAGGGCACCTACACTAACAATCTCCCACTTGCACTAGAGCCAATCACCCATGTATCTAATACCCATGGAACTAGTGTGACCGTCGTGCTTCTGCTGCGACAGGCCTTTGGTCAGTGGATCTGCAATGTTATCATTTGTATGCACTTTACATATATGTATTTAACCCCTTTCATTAATCTCTCGTATGAGGTGATATCTTCTGAGTATATGTTTGGATCGGGAGTGCGATCTAGGCTCTCTAGCCTGTGCGATGGACCCATTATTATCGCAGTATAGATCAATGGGATCTGCAATCGATGGAACCACTTCCAAATCAGAAATGAATTTTCGAATCCAAACAGCCTCCTTAGCCGCTTCACAAGCTGCAATGTACTCAGCCTCCATTGTAGAATCAGCTACTGTTTCTTGCTTTGAACTCTTCCAGCTTACAGCACCTCCATTTAGACAAAATACAAAACCAGACTGTGATACAGTATCATCCCTGTCTGTTTGGAAACTTGCATCGGTGTAACCTTTTACAACCAGCTTCTCCTCTCCTCCATACACTAAGAATGAATCTTTAGTCTTTTTCAGGTACTTTAGAATATTCTTGACTGCCGTCCAGTGACCTTCACCTGGATTAGACTGGTATCTGCTCGTCATGCTCAAAGCATACGAAACATCTGGTCGAGTACATACCATTGCATACATGATAGATCCAATTGCTGATGCATATGGAACTTTATTCATGTGGTCCTTCTCATCTAATGATTTCGGACACTGGTCTTTAGAAATCGTTATTCCTTGAGACACAGGGACATATCCCCTTTTAGCATTTTGCATACCAAAACGATGCAAAACCTTATCAATGTATGTACTCTGACTTAGACCGATCATCCTTTTAGATCTATCTCTATAGATCCTCATTCCTAGAATGTAGGTTGCCTCTCCTAAATCTTTCATAGAGAAATTGCTCCCTAACCAAGTCTTAACAGCCTTTAGAGAAGGTATGTCATTCCCCATTAGTAGTATGTCATCAACATACAGTACTATGAATGCCACATGGCTCCCACTAACCTTCTTGTAAACACAAGGTTCATCCTCGTTTTGAATAAAGCCATACTCCTTGACTGTTTCATCAAAACGAATATTCCATCTCCTAGAGGCTTGCTTCAATCCATAAATGGATCGACGTAATTTACATACCTTGCCAACATTCCTTGGATCGACAAAACCTTCTGGTTGTGTCATGTACACATCCTCTTCAAGGCTCCCATTAAGGAAAGCTGTTTTGACATCCATTTGCCAGATTTCGTAATCATGGAATGCTGCAATTGCAAGCAAAATCCGTATGGACTTGACCATGGCAACTGGTGAGAAAGTTTCATCATAGTCAATACCATGAATTTGTTTGAACCCTTTCGCAACCAGTCTTGCTTTATAAGTCTAAACATTTCCTTCCATGTCAGTTTTCTTCTTGAAAACCCACTTGCACCCTACGGGTTTTACCCCTTCAGGTGGATCAACCAAATCCCAAACTTGGTTTTCGTACATGGAATCCATCTCGGATTTCATGGCTTAAAGCCATCTCTTAGAGTCTGGACTGTTCATAGCATCTTGGTATGTGAGAGGCTCATCCTCATCTATGAGCATCAAATCCCCACATTGAGTCAAAAGAAATCCATATCTCTCTGGCTCATGGCAAATTCTACCAGATCTACGAACAACCTGTGTTTCTTGAGCATTATCATTATTCTGCTCTTGTTCCACCTCAGGTTCAATGCTATTTTGTGGTTCTCGATCTTCATCGAGATCTATAGTTCTCCCAATGTCCCTTTTGGAAACAAAATCCTTTTCCATGAAGACAGCATCTCGAGCAATGAACACTTTCTGCTCAGAAGGACTATAAAAATAATACGCCTTTGTTTCTTTAGGGTATCCCACAAAATTGCACTCTTCGGATTTAGGTCCAAGCTTGTCAGATACTTGACGTTTTACAAACGCCTTGCATCCCCAAACTTTCATAAAGTTCATGCTTGACCGTTTCTCCTCCCATATCTCATATGGAGTCTTTTGAACCTTCTTGGTTGGAACACGATTAAGTGTGAAAGCCGCTGTTTCTAGAGCATAACCCCAGAAACTTATTGGAAGATCTGCATGACTCATCATCGATCGTACCATGTCAAACAAGGTGCGATTTCTCATCTCTGAAACTCCATTCCATTGAGGTGTACCTGGCGGAGTGAGTTGTGATACAATACCACACTCTTTTAAATACTCTTTAAATTCGGTGCTTAAGTATTCACCCCCACGATCGGATCGTAAGATCTTAATACTTGCACCTCCGCCTATTTGCTTCTCTACTTCAGCCTTGTATTCTTTGAATTTTTCAAAAGAATCGGATTTGTTCTTCATAAGATATACATATCCATATCTAATGAAGTCATCAGTAAATGTTATGAAGTAGTAGTAGCCTCCTCTAGCCATCACACGCATTGGGCCACATACATCACTATGTATTAGCTCCAAACGTTCAGTGGCCCTTTGACCCTTACCAGTAAAAGGGGCTTTAGTCATCTTACCAAGCAAACAAGATTCGCATTTTTCGTATGATTTAACATCAAACTTATCCAAGTATCCATCTTTATGTAATTTGGAAATGCGTTTCTCATTTATATGGCCTAGACGACAATGCCAGAGGTATGTTTGATTTGAGTCATTTACTTTAAGTCGTTTGTTCCAAATCAAGAACATATAAACCATTAAATAAACGCGCAACACCATAGGTTAAATCATTCAAAGCAAAAGAGCAACTGTTGTTCTTTATTGTAAACGAAAAACCTTTCTTGTCCAAACAAGAAACAAAAATAATGTTTCTGCGAATCGCAGGCACGTAATAACAGTCATTTAGTTCTTAAACGGACTAAAGATTCGTTCTTGATATACGGAGGAGAGGAGAAGCTGGTTGTAAAAGGTTACACCGATGCAAGTTTCCAAACAGACAGGGATGATACTGTATCACAGTCTGGTTTTGTATTTTGTCTAAATGGAGGTGCTGTAAGCTGGAAGAGTTCAAAGCAAGAAACAGTAGCTGATTCTACAATGGAGGCTGAGTACATTGCAGCTTGTGAAGCGGCTAAGGAGGCTGTTTGGATTCGAAAATTCATTTCTGATTTGGAAGTGGTTCCATCGATTGCAGATCCCATTGATCTATACTGCGATAATAATGGGGCCATCGCACAGGCTAGAGAACCTAGATCGCACTCCCGATCCAAACATATACTCAGAAGATATCACCTCATACGAGAGATTAATGAAAGGGGTGAAATACATATATGTAAAGTGCATACAAATGATAACATTGCAGATCCACTGACCAAAGGCCTGTCGCAGCAGAAGCACGACGGTCACACTAGTTCCATGGGTATTAGATACATGGGTGATTGGCTCTAGTGCAAGTGGGAGATTGTTAGTGTAGGTGCCCTAGAGGCAATACATTGTTTCTTAAATAAACCTTATGTCATTTGATTATTAAATAAATGTATTTATTATGACTCTAATTACTGCGATATTTGTTAGCATAATAAATGTCCTTAGAATAATGATACACATTATATAGTTTAAGTTTACAACTTGAATTTGAGATTATATAATATCATATTCTTAAAGGTCCCTAGTCGAGTATTATTATACAAGACAATAATAATACATAAATAGACTAGTATGTTTTTGACTGATAACCACATCTCATTGATTATAAGTATGGAGATACTAAAGTCAATACATAGGTACATGTAGGGTACATGGTACTGGACAGACCCAACGTGAGATTCTTCATGTTAATTAAGTCATAAGAAAGACTCACAGTGATAATGGTGTAATGATCCTTTGACTTGAGATCATTATATTTCTATACGAGGATAATATACTTTGACTACATTAAAAGTTACCTTTGACCGGGTAATGATAAAAGTGGACATCGGGTATATTGTGAATCGTATGAGAAATATGAATGATAGATAAAGGATTTAACTCTCCTATTATTAGGAGAGATATTATTGGCCTCTTGATTGAGTGAGACTATAAAATGCATGGCCGTGCTCAAATAATGATTTGTTTTTAATAGTCTACTCATGGATCAAGTAAACCCGGATTAAATTATGAAGAGGATGACATGAAACATGCCTCGAGTTTAATCTATAATATTTGGTTAAAGGGATTATATTACACGGGAACATTAATCACAAAAGGTTTTATCGAATCACGATTTAATTATTATTTAATTGGGTAGCAATGATGTATTACTAGATGCCGCTCATTGTTTATAATTTTATTAGAGAATAAAATTATTGCCAATTAAATGATAGCCTACAGGGTCACACACATAGAACATTTTAAGGAAGAATTAATTTAAATTATGAATTTAAATTAATTAAATGATTAGTTGTATTTTATTATATTAATTAAGTGGGACTTAATTAAGATATAATAAAATACAAATGAGATATGATTTTAATAATTAAGTATGACTTAATTATTATTTATTTAAATAATAGGATTTGATTCTATTATTTAATTAATCAAACTTGGGCTAGGTTTTTAGTTGGGCTTTTACCTTACACTATCATATAAATATATGATGATAGGTAAAGAAGGTAATTAATTTTGTACGACAAAAATTATCCCCAGCCGCTTGAACCAAAACCTAAAAAGAAGATCTCATATTTTCATTGGAGGCTAGTACCTCCCTTCCAATCAAGAATCGTTCTTGGAGTGTTCGTGTGGATACCGTAGAGGAGGCTTTGAAGAGGAGCACTCAACGATCGTGAAAGCTTGGATCTCCATTAGACATACAATCGTAAAGCTTCTTTAAGGTAAATCATCAATCTCCGAATTAAATATCATGTTTTTGCATGGATCCTGCGGTAGGGTTTCGACAGCATAGTCACTAGCATCACACATAAGTTCGAACGGTTCCTCCCAATTAGGTGCGGTAATGACTGGTGTAGTAGTCAACTTCTTCTTCAAGAGCTCAAAAGCTGCAAGGCACTCATCATCAAACTTGAAAGTAACATCCTTCTCCAACAAGTTACACAAAGGTTTAGAGATTTTCGAGAAGCCTTGAATGAATCTCCGATAGAACCCCACATGACCAAGAAAACTACGAATTCCTTTAACAGAGATAGGTGGAGGAAGATTTTCGATTATCTCCACCTTAGCTTTATCCACTTCAAGCCCCTTAACAGATACCTTGTGCCCAAGAATAATTCCTTTTTGCACCATAAAGTGACACTTCTGCCAATTAAGCACCAAGTTAGTCTCCACACAACGTTTCAATACCAAGCCAAGATTATGCAAGCACTCGTCATCTGAAGTACCAAAAACTGAAAAGTCATCCATAAAAACCTCCACATTCAAGCCAATCATGTCTGAGAAAATTGCCATCACACACCTTTGAAAAGTGGCGGGAGCACCACAAAGTCCGAAAGAAACACGTCGAAAAGCAAAGGTGCCAAAAGGACATGTGAACGTGGTCTTCTCTTGATCTTCCGGAGCAATGCAAATCTGATTGTAGCCCGAATACCCATCAAGTAAACAATAGTACACGTGGCCAGCCAATCTGTCTAACATCTGATCAATGAATGGAAGAGGAAAGTGATCTTTTCTCGTGGCCTTGTTGAGCTTCCTATAGTCCATGCAAACTCTCCACCCCGTGACTGTTCGAGTAGGGATGAGCTCATTCTTTTCATTAGCAACAACTGTCATGCCTCCTTTCTTTCGCACACATTGAACCGGGCTCACCCAAGAACTGTCTGAGATAGGATAGATAATACCCGCATCAAGCCACTTTAGAATTTCCTTCTTCACCACCTCTTTCATAATCGGATTAAGTCTCCGCTGATGCTCAACAGTAGGCTTAGCTCCCTCCTCTAATAGAATTTTGTGCATGCAATAAGAAGGGCTGATTCCCTTGATATCTGCTATAGTCCAACCAATTACTGACTTGAACTCCCTCAAAATTCGCAAAACCTTTTCTTCCGCACTAGCTGACAAGTTAGAGGCAATAATAACAGGTAATGTAGATGCATCATGTGACGCCCCCAAATCCGAGGTCAGAGATTCAGGTCATCACGTCACCATCCAACCATATCATACCTGTATTAACTTTACAACTCAACAATACATCCATCCAGACCTCAATCTTACGCACAAACAAGTTAGAGCCTCAGAAACGATAATCAAAAGTAACACTAAATATTACAATTCATCTATACAATCCAGAGTCTTACGCACTTCCACTTATACAACTATTCTTGAAGACAAGTCTTACTATTACAGTTGAAAACCTATCAGACTTACTCTGTAGTATTTATCAGGAACTAAATCATCTCCGGGGTAATTCTTCTACTCCTCTTCTGTTGGTGCGGAGTTAATCGGCCAAATTCTTCTCTTTCTGAAAAGTTTTTATAAAGCAAGAATGAGCTACATAATGCTCAGCAAGTTCACCATTTTGTAAAATAATAATGTGGTTTATTTCGAATACATTCCCAACTATATGGGTATATATCTCGGATTTCAAAACATAATTGGACAATGTATATGTCCGAGTTTGAATAAAACATCTATACTCACTAAGGAGCTTTAAGAATAACATATGAACCCTTTATAAGGTTCCCATTTCAATATATCTCAAGTTTGAAAATATATACATATGAGTATATCATTTTCGGCAAAACACTCTACGATCATCATATTGTACAGGGAATATATCAGTTCAAACCTCTTTCCTTCCTTAGCTTAGAAGGCTTCTCATACAAAAACATTTCATTCGTTGAAACAATTGCAAGAGTGCACTAACACGTGCCAATCTTTATAGAAAATCTTGCAGTTCTAGATACTGCACGATGTCAATATTTTCTCATCAAAAACAACACTATCAGCAACTTGGAACTTAGGCCCAAGAAGTAGTGTTTGAGTATTTTTCCAAAGTGGAGGATGGGACTTAAAGAAAACATAAAAACCTGACAAGGATTGACGATGATCAGTCGCCACATCCAAGTCCAATAATCCGCGGGTCTTCTCTACCGGTAGAAGGATAGGAACTACATCCGTAACTATCCCTCGGGTGAAAACTACATCCATAATCACCCTCGATGAAAACTACATCCGTAATCATCCTTCGGCAACACCTGGGCCGGAATAATAAGTGATGGACCGCCTGGCTCACGGCCGCTTACACATCCCGGGAATCGTTCGTCAACGGTTCCCACACCTGCCAGAGTCCCTTTTTCTTTTTCTTTTAAAACTTGATTTTGATTGAAAACAGAGTAATTGAGGTCCGACATCAGTCGACCGATGATTCTTGAAATCATACAAGAAGCAGAATCTGACCGGGGCTTTTCGAAAATGTTTTGAGTTCGAAAGAGTTCGAGTTTGAAAGTATTAAAAGTATCTTGGATTAACTTTGCCTTTAAATAATGAACAATGATTAATGAATAATATTTTAAGATTTAATATTAATAATTAATAAAATAATTATTCGATAAAATAAACTTTTAATCCAAGATAGGGTTTCGAGTATTTACGAAGATATAACAATAGTTATTTGAATATACGATACCACCCGAATGACCCTTCGGGTTTTCGTACTCTAGATACGATATAATAATATACCGCTCCCCGGTCAATAGTATATACGGACCGCTACGACCTCTATTGCTAGAGTCGTTGTCCGAAGAAAACATTTCAATCTAAGTTCAAGGGGTAAAAGCATACATGTACTTGTTCAATCTCAATTGCATCAATACTTCGATAAACATAGCATTTGATATAATTTGAAAACTACAAACACAACAGTGAAAATCCTTGTATAGGGATAAGTTTTGAAAAGTAAACTTGCCTTGGTTTGATTGGGGTGGTCGAGCGTGCGGATTCGAACGATCTATACATAAACAATAGTCGTTCGTTAGAACCTTAACAATTTCTCTTTAATTACGGGGTTTTAAGGGGGTACGAAATTAACTTAACGACTTCGTCTTATGACTCCCTAGCCCCACTATAAGTCCATGTCATCGCCCGTTTACGCTCGTCACTTACTCGTCTTAATTTAGTTACCACGTTCGAATCATAACCACTAACCCTAGAATCATGTTCCACTAATCGACTTAGATCATGATTCATAAAACTCATGGAGATATATATATTAACCATAGTCATAAAAATCACAATCTCAACATCAAAACTCAAGATCCATGCTATCCAATACATATACATCCAAGATTAGTCCTAAAACACATGGATCTAATACCATACTATATAAACATTACATAACCAAGGGGGTTTGAGATTTGTATACCTTCTTGAGTGGCTAAAGACCTTGGATGAGCTTTACAACAACTAAGAACACTTGTATGAGCCCTCACAAACCTTAATCCTTCAAGATCTAAAAGATAACAACTTATGTTAACACCCCTCTAAACTTTCAACAATTTTTATCTCAAGAATCAATGGATGGAATGCTATGAAATTGATACCATACCTCTATTATAATGCAAGGGAGCCCTAGGATTTTTGCTTGAGGTTGTAGATGAAGAAATGTTGGAGAGAAAATCTCTCCCTCTCTCTCCTTGTAGTTCGGCCGAGAGCTTTCTCAAAGGGGGGGGGAGTGTTTTCTCTTTGTTTTGTTTTTGAAAGGTAATGAAATGGTAAGTAGGATATGTATTATTGTGGGTATTAGGTGTAGTTCACATGTTGCCAAGCTAGAGTCTAGGTTGTCTCCCCATGCCCTATTGTCCCCTAGGTACATCACCCATCACACATGTCACTATTCACTTCTACTTTATGCTTTCTAGTTTCTTTTCCTAACTAGCTAGTTACATGGCACTTGCATGTAATTTCTTTCCTTGTAATATTATTCTCCCACCAATGCTTGTCATTTAATCCTTACTTCGTATCGTATCTTAATTATTCTCTCGTAATAATATTTCGCCGCGTAGAGATTTCCCCTATAATTCCTTAAGTACTTATGGTGTAAATTCCTCGAATGTTCATAATTCCTCGTCATAACTCTTAATAAATCCTTTAATATTCTAACCATTCTCAAATCCCAAGTTTTATAAATATTACTAACAGTAATTCACAATCTCTCTGTATCTAACATAATAAATGCAACAATGCAGTTTCTCAGACAATCAATTCTATTAATCAACAGGGATGACTAGAAAGGTTCCATAATGATAATGTCACAGGATATTAAATAAAAGGAAGTATTACCAAAAATTAGGGTTCTTACACATCACAAAGAAAAACATACCTCAAGTGTTCTGGAAGTGGTTTGAGTTCAAGTGTAGGAGCTTCCTCAATAGATGGTTTGAGGTGCCCCTCCGAATTTTTAAGTTCTGCTAACCCAAGAGATTCAAAAGGCAAATCAAATCTCCTTTTTCAAGGAGCTGAATTTAGCTGCTGAAGTTACTCGGCTATTTCCTCATCTTTAAAATCAGAGTCACCAACTAAAACTTTTTCCAAAGAATCTGACTTAATCAACTGCTCCATTTCCATAGTAACTGCAGAATCAAC
The DNA here is from genome assembly GCA_036435485.1 of Saposhnikovia divaricata. Lineage (NCBI taxonomy): Eukaryota > Viridiplantae > Streptophyta > Magnoliopsida > Apiales > Apiaceae > Saposhnikovia > Saposhnikovia divaricata. The sequence continues at coordinate 99,171,465 of CM071597.1, read as the reverse complement.
CCAATCCACCTTCAAACATTCTTCTTCATCTGAGGGAAATTTCATTGCATTAAAGACATTGAAAGTGACATTCTGGTCTTGCACCCTCATGGTGAGTTCCCCTTTCTGCACATCAATCAAAGTCTTACCCGTAGCCAAGAATGGTATTCCCAAGATTATGGGAATCTTCTTATCTTCCTCGAAATCCAAGATAACAAAATCAGCAGGAAATATGAGTTTGTCAACTTTCACCAACACATCCTCCACTATGCCTCTAGGATATGTAACCGAACGATCAGCCAACTGCAAAGAGATGTTCGTAGGCTTTGATTCCGGTAGACCAAGTTTCATATAGACTGACAAGGGCATGAGATTGATGCTAGCTCCCAAGTCACACAGGCACTTCTCAAAAGACAAATTACCAATAGTGCATGGAATAGTAAAGCTACCAGGATCCTTTAGTTTTGGAGGCAATTTCTGTTGCACCACAGCACTGCATTCTTCCGTTAGAGCAACGGTCTCTAATTCCTCGAGCTTCAACTTACGAGAAAGAATCCCCTTCATGAACTTGGCATAGCTCGGCATCTGTTCAAGAGCTTCGGCAAAGGGAATGTTAATCTGCAACTTCTTGAACACCTCTAAGAACTTAGCAAACTTCTTGTCCAAATTCTGCTTCTGAAGTCTTCTAGTATATGGAGGAGGAGGATAGATTTGAGTGTTCTTTGTAGACTGCTCCATAGAATTTTTAACAGGTTCCTTGCTCTTCTCTACTTCACCATCCAGCTCCTCAGCTACTAAGTCAGATTTCTCGATCTCGGGCACTGCAGATTTTTCAACTTTCTGGTTCTGTACTTCTTCATCTTCCTTAGCGGCTGATTTAGGATCTTTTGTAACCTTTCCCGATCTCAAAGTCACAGCCTTAACCTGTTCTTTGCCATCCCTCCTGCCCGGATTAGTCTCGGTATCACTAGGAAGAGTTCCTTGTTGCCTAATAAGTAAGGCACTTGCAATCTATCCCATCTAGTTTTCCAAGACCTTTTGAGAAGCTTGCAGGTTCTTCATCATCATCCTCAAATCATCCATTTCTGATTTTTCATTAGATGATTGCCTCGCATGAGTCTGGGGCTGTTGCTGCTGAAAACCAGGAGGTTGATATGGTGCCCTTGGAGCATAAGGCTGTTGATAGCCTTGATTGAATGGCCTTGCTTGCTGACCCTGAAACTGCTGATAGGGCTGCTGAGATTGTTTAGCACCTTGGTTGTTGCTCCAGCTGAAGTTGGGATGATTCCTGTTGTTCGGATGATAGGTGGCTGGAACTGGTGGAGCAGGTCTCTGAAAATTACTTACAAACTGTGCTGATTCAGAAGAGATAGCACACTAATTCGTCTCATGTGCGCCCGCACATAGCTCACAAATACTAGCAACCTGCTGAACTCCATAATTAGCAAGAGAATCCACCTTCATCGTAAGAGCCTTCAACTGAGCTGCAATAGCTGAAGCTGTGTCAACTTCAAGAACACCTGCTACCTTGCCTTAAGAAAGCCTCTATGTTGGATTCTGATATTCATTAGCAGCCATTATCTCAATAAGATCATAAGCTTCATTATAGCTCTTTGCCCACAGAGCTCCACCTGATGCTGCATCTAGCAAAGGCCTAGACTGTGCTCCCAACCCATTGTGAAAACCATTAATAACCATCCAATCAGGCATGCCATGATGAGGACACTTTCGTAGCATCTCCTTATAACGTTCCCAGGCCTCACACAAAGACTAGCCATATTGCTGTTGAAATTGAGTTAACTGGTTCCTTATTGCTGCAGTTTTCGCCATAGGGAAGAATTTAGTAAGAAACTTCTGAGCAAGATCCTCCCATGTAGTAATGGAACCAGCTGGTAGAGAGTGTAACCAGCCCTTAGCCTTATCCCTTAAAGAAAATGGGAAAAGCCTCAACTTGATAGCATCATCTGACACACCATTAAATTTGAAAGTGTCGCAGATCTCGATAAAGTCCCGGATGTGCATGTTAGGATCCTCTGTCGAAGCACCCCCAAACTGAACCGAATTCTTCACCATCTGAATTGTGCTCGGCTTGATCTCAAAGTTGTTCGCTGCAATAGCTGGCCTGACAATACTAGATTGTATGTCATTGATCTTTGGCTGCGAATAGTCCTTCAAAGCCTTGACTGCTGCTGGTAAATCTGCCATCTCTTATACTGCTGCAAGTTCTTCTTCTGCCAGTTTTTCCTTACGAGCCTGCAAACGTGTTCGCATGCACGTTCAAGTACCTAAAAACACCATGAAACAAACAACTAAGTAAGAAATTCGAGTCAGTGAACGCTAACGACCACTGATGACAAGCACATAAACTAAACAAAACACCGATGATCCCCGGCAGCGGCGCCAAAAACTTGTTATCACATAATTACGCAAGCGCATGTAGTCACAAGTAATATAATTTAAGTTCGTTCTGTAGAGATTTGGTTAAGTTTTAATCAGAAAATATGCCTACGCAACAATGTATGGTCTTAATTTACTGCTAAGAAAAATAACAATTTTTGGGATTGTTTATCTAAACTAAACTAGGATGCAAATATTAAACTAAAAATTAAAGTAACTAATGAAATTGAAATCGAATTACTAATATGAGAATAAACATGGGATCCTAACTTCATTAAATACTTCCCTTAGATCTGACGCCTTTAATCTCTATATGCAATGGTTTTGATATCTGATCGGATAACACGAAACAAGTATACGCTACCTGTCAGCATACGCATACCAAACTAAACATACATCCACAAAAGAGATAGAATATGAATAGACACCAATTATGTTTAGACCCTATATGTCTATAGAATTTGAAAACATAACGGTTGAAGAACAGGTTATCCATTAAGATCACATAGGGTAGTATAAGTATTTTCATCTCACACCACGAATCGTATTGATAAACAATTATGAACCTATGCTAGCATGGCAAGTTCTAAATCTCCAGATCCACTTTCACTTCACAAGATATTAACAATTCAATTTAGATGTTAGCTACGCATCTAAAAGCATTAAGATTAACCATACGAGGATATCAATTTCACATCACACACAGATCTTTAAAGCATCAAGATACTAAGTTCCATAAATAAATCCGTTAGAATCCCATGACAACGATTAGCCCATAATTGAACCGTTCATCGTCATGGGAATTGATGAAAACATGATAATTAACAAGATATGAAAGAAAGAAGTAGGAATTATAGCAATTTCCTTGTCAAAGTTGAATTTCTGCAGTTCGGCACATAATACGTTTCCTAAACTGATTCGGTTTTGAAGGAAAATTCGTAATTGACTTTTCTTCAGTATTTCTGGGCCGTTCCAGTTGTATTTGGACATCTGAACCACTTTAGAATGAAAGAGAATTCCGTTATCATCGTGTGGACAGTAAGATCGTCCAAAACGGACTTGTAGAACTCAAGATATGGCCAAAACAGTGAATCAGCAATCTGGCAGAATTTTCCCCGCGCTGGCTTCTGTTCCTCGCGCTGCCTGCGCCCCATACGCATAGCCTACGCCCAGAATACTGCACAAGGTTGTAGAAAATTTCGTTGTCTTCGCGTGAGCTATAAGATCGCTGAATTCGGACTTCTAGAACTCCAGATATGGCCAAAACAGTGTAGACTGCGCAACCTACCCGGAAAATCCGAATTTTAATCAATTTATCCTCCAAAAACGATAGAAGCATCAACCATAATCGATATTCTTGCAACCCTGCACAACTACACAAAACACATCAAAACTACAAAAAACTTGAGTCCAAGACAATAAATTTAAGTCGAATTGAAGCGATCCAAGTGGATATAAAATCCACTTATCAATCACCATCCGATCAGGCATCCCATGATGTGGACACTTCCTTAGCATCTCCTTATATCACTCCCACAAAGATTCTTCAGACTGTTGTGAAAATTGAGTAATAGCGTTCCTGATTGCTGCGGTCTTTGCCATGGGAAAAAAGTTAGTGAGAAATCTCTGAGCAAGATCCTCCCATGTCAAAATAGAACTTGCTGGTAGAGAGTGCAACCAGCCCTTAGCTTTATCCCTCAAAGAGAATGGGAAAAGTCTCAATTTGATAGCATCTTCCGACACCCCGTTGATCTTGAAAGTGTCGCAGATCTCAATGAAATTCCAGATGTGCATATTAGGATCTTCAATCGGAGTACCCCCAAACTGAACCGAATTCTGCACCATCTGAATTATGCTAGGCTTGATTTCAAAAGTGTTAGCTGTAATAGCTGGCCTGACAATGCTAGATTGGATGTCATTGATCTTTGGTTAAGAGTAATACATCAATGCTTTCGCTGCTGCTGGTGGTTCTCCCATTGCTACCTAAAACACATAGAACTAAACAACTATGTAAGAAACAATCCGAGTCAATGAACTCTAACGACCACTGAGGACAAGCACATAAACTAAAAATAAAACACCGATGATCCCCGGAAGCAGCGCCAAAAACTTGTTAACACAAAATCACGCAAGCGTACGTGGTCACAAGTAATATATGAATAAGTCGAGTTCATTCCCACAGGGATCTGGTTTAGGTTTTAATTCAGTCAATGTACCTATGCAACAATGTATGGTTATTACTCCCTGCTAAGACAATTAACAAGATTGGGATTGATTAACTAAAATTAACTAAAAAGGAAATTAACAAACTAATAATTACTTAACTAATGAGATTTGGAATCGAATTACTTCTACAAGAGTAACATGGGATCCTAACTTCAATAAATACTTCGCTTAGATCTGACGCCTTTAATCACTATATGCAATAGTTATGATATCTGATCGAATAACACGAAACAAGTACACGCTACCTGTCAGCATACGTATACCAAACTACCCATACATCCACAAAAGAGATAGAAGATGAATAGACACCAATTATGCTTAGACCCTATATGTCTATAGAATTTGAAAACATAATGGTTGAAGAGCAAGTTATCCATAAAGATCACACAGGGCAGTATAAGTATTTTCATCTTACACTACGAATCATGTTGATAAAAAATCATGAACCTATGCTAGCATGACAAGTTCTAAATCTCAAGATCCACTTTCACTTCACAAGAGATTAACAAATTAGATGTTCGCGACGCATCTATCAATTAACCATAACCATACAAGGATATCAGATATACATCACACACAGATCTTTAAAGCATCAAGATACTAAAGCTCCATAAATAAATCCGCTAGAATCCCATGACAACGATTAGTTCATAATCGAACCGCTCGTCATCATGGGATCTGATGAAACCATGATATAAAACAAAGTATGAAAAGATACAAATAAACCTAAGTAATTGATATGTAATGGTGATACAAATTACAATGGTAGGATGTGTTTAAATAGGCTCTAGAAGTCTTTCCCAGCAAGGAAACTACCATACAAAACTAATAGAATTTTACTTGTTAAAGGAAACTGCCAAAAATACTTGAAATTGCCCTCATTCTTCGTTTCAACTCCGAATTGCATTCCGTTTCTTCCGGCAATCTCGCAACGCGATGAACTTTCATTCTAGCCTTCAAATTCCACCTTGCAATCACATTGAAATGCTCTTTCCTCTTCTAGGGTCACTTCCTACACAACTCACTAAAACACATGAAAACTACAACAAACTTGAGTCCATGTGAATCAATTTAAGCCGAATTGAAGCGATCCAAGTAGAACAAACTTGAGTCCAAGTGAATCAATTTAAGCTGAATTGAAGTGATCCAAGTAGATATAAAATCAACTTATCAGTAGGACCGTGAAGGTCTTAAAAGGTGGAGCGAATTCACATTCCTTCTGATAACGGTGCAATACTCGAACCATAATAGTAGTTTAAGTAAATATTCGATCCTTGATGGCGTCTTAGGCATATTACATACCTTAGAAGGTCCCATTTTGAGGTAAACCAGGACCATGATACGGAATTGATTAAGTAAACCCCTAAGTTTCCAGTCTTCTACTGAAGATATCTGATTAACAATTTCATCAACCTGGCATAGTGGCAGTGATTGAAGCTCTTCTGCAATTTTATCTGCTTCATTAATATCTACACCAAGTTCAGGAAGTATTCCTTATGAATAAGAAATAGTGATTAGTTAGTCTTCCTGGAGAATTTTGGATATGACGACTATGAAACCCGTCTGATTAACTATTTAAGCACTACGTAAACAGCAAACGATGGTAATTCAGCAATGGATTACATTAATATAGTGATGATTCTTCTAAGAAAGTAGATGACAATGCAACGATAAAGATAGTGCTGTTATTGATAAGCTAAATGGCATGTTGATGAATGACAAGCAAGTTTGTGTTAGTGTATTTCCGCGCAATCAAGATAGAGAATATGAGGTTGATGATTCATGATGCTAAAGGTATTCCCGTGGAAAGAATTAATGAGACTTGGAGAGAAGGGCAGTTGAGCCTGAGATTTGTTGGGCCATCTAAGAGTTTAAAATTGTTCGGAAGGTGGCATTCGAGCCAGCCTTGCCCCCAAAACTTATAGCATGGTCATAACGGGTTTCATGTGGCAAGGCTATGCCAGTAAAACGCAGATACTTGACAGATGATAAGAGTACGAGCAGGAAGAAATACGACCTGGTCTGACTTACGAAAAACAACCTGTGAAAAATAATGGATGGAAAAGAACAAGTGATGAGAAACAAGTTTGGCAGGAGTAGATTATATTGGATCTAAGTCAAAGAAATTGGCCAGATTCATTTCGGAGGGTTTAAATTGGAATAATGTGATAATCATAGAGTAAATGTGACGGGATACCAATAAGGACGTACCAAGCACAAAAGATGTCTCAATAAAGAGATGACAGTGGAGGTAAATAACAGAAGTGAATAAGAATCAGACAATAAGACGAATGTGATTGATAAAGAAAAGTTTGGAAAGTAATTATGGGGAACGTGAAGTAAGGAATGCTACGAATGGAAGGATGAATGGGTTCTCTGACGAACTCCCGAGATGACAACCTGATAATGTTAGAATTATAATTATGAAAGAGCTAGTAGCGTGGCGTAGAATGCAGTAACAATGATGTCAAGCGAGAAATCCAAGATTTAACCTGAGAGGTTGAAAGATTTTCCAAAAGTAAGTGTTACGAAGGTTGAACCAGAGTATAGGTCCATAGAATAATGGACAAAGCAGCAAGATATGTTGACACGTGAGATTGAGATCAAATAGTATTGGATATAATTATGATTATTTTCTTCTTTGATGAACCTCTATAGTTCAGAGGTAAATTCTGAGTATGATATTTTACAATCATGAAAACTTTCTATAATCCTTTAGAATTCTTTTCTTTTCTTCTCTCTTATTCATCTTCTTTATGAATTGAGAAGAACAACCCTTTAAGGAGGGGAGGTACTGCTACGTGACTATCTGTCTGTGTGGTAGAAGTCTAAGTGGAAGACCATAACTTGTTTAATTGCTTGTCAAGTACAAAGGCTGGCCCCCTTCTGTACTAACTATGCAATATAACAAATGTTCATTGATCATAGTGATCTCTCAATAAATCTTTCCACTTCTCTATATTGATCGAGATTGCGAATATTAAGGCGATCAGGAAATGCATAGTGCGAGTGAGGTTATCTCCGAATTCGCAGCACGATAGTGATACCAAATCCACTGCGGGTATCAATAAGGATAATAGTATAGGACTGAGTAAGAGCATAACCCGGATAATGTGTTGTACGAAAAGTATCAAGTTGATGGAAAAAGGATAAAGTACGTACTGTAGCACCAGTAGATGTGCTGAGAAAGGGTAGAACGACTAAGAATTGACCGGAAAGCTGAAAGGTGAAATGACAGACAAACGACTCTTGTTTCCTACCTGATTCGGGGACGGAATCCTTTTAAGGAGGGGAGACTGTAAGAACCCAGATTTTGGATAGAATTAAAAAAAAAATATGTATGGATGTAATAGTGATTACGGCCACGATGTAACGATCGTTCTAATGAATGGAATGGATTTGGATTCAAATACTTATATGTTATGAAGAATGCTATTGGTTGACAATCTAGATAAGAATTATCTATCTCCTAGGAAATTAAGATTTGATAATTCAAAGGGGGAAGGTTATTCTTATGTCATCCAATTCGATATCTGTTAGCAGTCCAGTGGTTCCGTAAAAGGGTTAAGGAACGATCGAAATAGAACCGGGACATCTATATAACCCTAAAAGAATAAGCGGTGAATAGTGATTTCGGTGGAATTAAGAATATTATTAGACGATGCTATATAAAAGTACCCGGAACGAAATTCTGAGTTCGTATTAATGATCCAGGGGGAAAAAGAGTGTATGTAAAAGCTGTCGGATTCTGAAAAATAGCATTTTTATTTTCCCCGAGATTTCCCTGGGCACCGAAAGACCTAAGAGATTATTAAAAGGATTTAAGGAAAATGGATTCGAGAATTATTAAGAATGATGGGGAATGGTAGTGTAAATGTCAAGAAGGTTTCCAGTAAAACCCTAACAAAAATCGATTGAGATATTCGTTCGAACAATCAATCAAATTGAGAAATAACCGAACAAAGAGCAAGCAGAAGGAATCAAGATACATGCATGGGCAAGGGAAAATATCTGGTAACCAATTAGTTATATAAGTAACTAGCACCATGAGGAATTAACAAGATACTTGGAAAAAGGATGCATCCAACTTGCTTTACACACCATCCAAGTGAGTGGAACATGACCTCACACCTTTTATAAAGCTACTTTATCAAAGATAAGATGCATCCTAAATAATATCTAGCATTATTGATCATAAACCAAGCAAGAAACCAAAACACTCCATTTTCTTCTTTTTCTTGCAAACTCTCGGCCAAGAGCTCAAAAAAGGAGGTTCCCACCATTGTTTGATCTCCAAATTTTTATGGTAAATACCACATATCATAGCTTAGATCTCCTAGAAAGCTTGGCCTTAAATTCATCTTTTACCATTTTCAAATAAATCATCAAAGGTGATGATGAATAGTGTTTTCATATACTAATCCTTGTTTTTCTTGATTTCATGGTTGATCTTAGCTAGCTTAAGGCCACTCAAGGATCATACAAAGCTTAGTGAGGCTAGATCATACTCCAAGGAAGGTAGACCTCTTGAAACCCTAGCATTTGATTTGAGATTTATATATGTTTTTCGGGTTTGGCTTTGTATGGTTTTAGTGGTGATTGTAAGCATGATTATGTAGTTAGTTATGTGATTTAAGAAGCATGATGATTTTGAGGTTAAGGTCAGTGGTTCTAGGGCTGGTTGAGATGAGAATCATGTTTATAAGTTGTATTGATGCCCGGTGTGGCTTGGTTTGATGATTACGATTTTTGGAACGTCTGATTTATAGCCGTCGTAATGCCGAATTTTTTCTAACACTTAGAAACCGAGCATGAAAGTTAATATAATTTCCTTACCATGGTAATATTATGACTGGTTCTTGTAGATCTCGAGCCATAGATCGTTTTCGCGTGAGAATCGGAACATTCCGACTTACGGTTTAGGAGTTATGGTCAAATTACTAAAATTGGTTCGGAACCGTAAGTAAAAGTTCGTAACTTCAATTGAACCCTTTTAAAGCATGTTACTCAGTGGAGAATCATGGTAAATAAATACTAGGGGTCATAAGGAAGGTGTGAGAGAAAACCACATGTCAAACGGATCGTTTTCTGATTTTATAAAAATATTTGAATCGAGGTTAAGCGCGAACAAACCCTTAAAACTACACTTGGTTATAACTTTGGTGAATCACTTAAAAACCGAGCGATAAAACTCGAGGTATAATCTTGGTTCGTAAACGACCAACCTTAGAACTTATACGATTTAAGTATATACCAAGTGTAAGTTGATGACATGTGTTAATAATGAACAATTGTCGGTCCATATCGGTGACAAAAAGAGTTACACAAAAGGGTGCATATCGAGATAACTTGAAAACGTGTTTCGACTTAAGTGAAGTTTATACTTAGACTTTTAAAAGGTGTTAAGTGGTTAGTCTCGAATGTTCTGATTGTTTATAGATCATCGAGCAGACCCATGACACGCTACCTCAACCCACACCCGATTACCAGGCAAGTTTCCAATACCTTGGAACTGTTGTTGTGATAATATGTATATCTGTTGTTTCTGATACATAGGCCATAGCATGCATGCCTATTGTCAAATTATATTATGATACTTGTTCCCTGAATTGATATTGGCTTATAGACTAAATACGAATTATCAGTTATAAGCCGGATTGTTTTGGTAAGACCCTTAGCGAAGGGCATATGATATTCATTCTTAAATATAGACCGGGAGTCGGTATTTTGAGATATATAAATAGTCGTGGAAACCCGGAGGAATTCCAATGGCAGATTATTATTTATTTTGAGGAATGTTAATATTAAACATTATTTATATTTCCATAACGTATCAATTACTTGGAAATCTTTCGAGGAATGTTAGTCGAGTATTATCTCAGTCGAGAGATATTAAATGAATGTTAGTTTCGAATATTCATTTAGAGTTGATTATTTAATGAATATTAGTTTGATATTCATTTGGAATTTTATTCATTAAATGAATATTACCTTCGAATATTCATTTAAGATTTTATTTACTTAATGAATATTACTTTAAAATATTCATTTGAAGTTCTATTTATTTAATGAATATTATTTTAAAATATTCATTTTAAGTTCTATTTACTTAATGAATATTATTTCAAATATTCATTCAATGGTTGATTTATTTAGTGAATAATTATGCATATTTATTCGAGGTTTATTGACGAGCAATATTTTATATTAAGAATATTCTTTAAATACTTATGATTTAATAAGTATTATTTGAATATTTATTTAATTCTTTTAAACTAGTTCTAAAATGATTATATTATTCAAAGATTATCTTCCACCTCCAGATATTATGTAAAATATTTTGGAGTCTTTTTATGACTATTTTATCAAGGAAAGGTTCCCAACTCCTTAATTTCCATTTAAATCTATCTTAAAAGGATTTAAATGCTCGCTCAAACTTCCATATTATAGGGGAACCCTACTTGAGAAATGTTATTTATCTTGTTGACTTCCCGGTCATAAATCTTTTAAAACTATTCTTTTCACTCGCAACTTGGTTGCTGTTTATCAATTGAATCTTTGAGTAACCTTCTCATCATTCGAGGGGTAAGATTATTGGAACAAGATGGTATCCTCTAACAAGCAGCAGCTTGGGAGATATGATGTTGAATTTTCCTTTCCAACTAGATACGACTACTTTGTGGAGTCTTATCAACAAGTATCATACTTGGGGAAAGGGGGACGAACTTTACGTTCAGAGTCATGAACTTCTTTTCGAACTTGGAGTCGTGTAAGAGGCCGAGTAGCGCCGGTCCATCCCATTGGCCCAACCGTTGGCCGGGGAGATCTACCAGGGTGGTAGACAAGTAAATCCGTCAGCTCTTCCTTCTGCCGGTAGTAAATCTAAATTGAGCTTTACAATCTGCGACTGATCATCGTAAGGATTGGAACAGCGGGCGCAGTGAATACTCTAGCATTAGTTCATCATTCAAATTCATTTATTTTCTGCAACATTATCATTATTGGCATTATTGGAAAAGTATTCATAATTGGAATTGTAATATTTTCCTGCAAGTTCCTCTTTTATGATAAATGATATCTTGCTTATCTTTGACATAGCAGATATTTCCACCTATATATATACATTTTGAGTTACCTTGTAACTTCATCGTTCGTGTTATACTGGCATCATTTCCGTAAATACATAGCATATGGTTTGAAAGATACTTTTGAATTGTTATATATTATCGTTCAGTTATACATTATTGTTGGTGGGCTATTGCTCACCCTTGCTTTATTATTATATCACAACAACAGCCGGACCAGATGACTCGCACAAGGCGCACTCGACACTAACGAGGACGATGAGACTACCAGAGCTGAAGAGGAAGCTATTGGTAGGATAGATTCATTCTTTCAGTACCAAGTATATGGGCTAGTATGACTTATGTAAATTGATGGCAAAGAGTATGTATTTATATTCTAATTCTTTTGGGTTCTAAGAACTCAAAATGTGATTAATAAAATTTGATTGTTACTCTGATTTCATCTCTGGGACTATAACGGGTGTGCTTTATATTGTTGTGTTGGGTCATAAAGATGTAATTTATTTTATGTTGAAGTAAGTTCAAGTATTGTGGACAGAAATGGAGACCGTAACGACCGGATCCCGGACACCGGATCTGGGGATGTTACAGAAATGGTATCAGAGCGTACGTTATAAACCCCAGAGATGAGGCGACGTTAAAACAATAAATTCACTAAGCTAATAATAACTCCTGCCAAGTTCATAGTTGGACTACATAATGTGGTGCTGACATATAAAACCCTTATGGGAACTCTTAGGTATCATGATAGTAACTTAGCTCGATATCGTATCGACAAGTAAGGCGACAGACCTTGAGGCATACGAGCAGCAACATGATGATGCTTTATTATATGCTGAAGATCAGCGGGTAAATTCGATAGTGTACCCTACTGGAGACCCGGAAGAGGTTCCAGCAGATAAGGAAAATCCTATTAGGATAAGGTGCTTACCCTTGAGGAATGAGGGCTGCAGCCAGAAAGACTATGATGATTAAAGTATAGTGCTCAAAAAAGTGAGCATAAAGAACTGAGCTATTAGCAAGAGAACTGAAGATTCATGTTGGATTTGTAGCCGGACTACTGGATGTAGTACCAGCAAGTTAGACGGATTGGAAGAATCACTTGAGATCTTATACGGGAATAGATAAGAATCCTTAGAGACTTTCATATTAACGAAGAAAGAGCTAGAAGGATGTATGATTATCAAAGACATCGATATAGGACGAGGAGCAGAGTCCCTAGGAATAGTTGAGAAGGAGGCAGTAAGTGCCATATCATTTGATAAATGAATTAGTATGAATATTGTCAGTAATAATTCGCCATGAGAAGGCAGATGTCATAGGTTATAATTTATGGAACTAAATTGAGGTTAATGGGGTGGTTTTATTCAGGGAAATGTTCATTTTATGAATGAATTAGTTAGAAAGTAAAGACATTGGGAAGTGACAGCATGATTGGATAAAGTTATATAAGGAAGTAGTAAGCAAGACAATGATCTCAGAACCTACCGGAAGATAAGACCAGTGAGTCAAGATGAACTCGTAATGAGACTACTCTCAGAGACTGAGTATAGGGTTATTTCAACTCAGTGAAATGATGAACCAGAAATGTTAGATGCATGTGATTCAGAGGAATATTAAATTCTTTCTTTGAATGGATTATAGTAGTTACCTTAAGTTTACACCGACGCAGAATTATAATGGATTAAGTAATACGATCAGCAGTTAAAGAGAAAAATGTGAGAAAATCTTCGTGGAGCTAAAAGATGAAATTGGTGATGACCCAGCGTTGGCGTTGCCTAATGGAAGAAGGAAGACTTTGTGATATAATATGATGCATCTCATATAGGTTTAGGCGGTATGCATATGCAGCATGGTAGAGTAATTGCGGATGCATTCGGACAACACGATTCATCAGGTTCGGATAGACTTGGTAGTGCTAATTTTGTGGAACAACAAACTCCGACGGTAGTGGTCCTTCTGAGACTAATGGTTTAAGTAGACTGACATTTGATAGTATTTAATATCAGGACGTATAGGTATCAGGACGTTGTGACAGGTTTCAGTTTGAAACTGTTGATTCCCTTCTAAGGGATGTATACAATTGGTTCCCCTCCAGTGGTTAAACTTCCAACCTGATGATGTTTATTTCGTTAATTATGATTGCTTATGGTTCTACCTGCTTGGAGGTTCATAGAACTATTCTTCAGGTTTAGAAACTAGTCTCCTTAATGTACCAGTAGGTGGATACATTGACCAAAATTTCCCTGATTCTGGAAAGGAATTCGGCGAATTTTGGCAAACCTTGTCTTTCTGATTATCATAGAACATCATTGAAGAGAATGGAAACTGGAGCGAACCCTGTGAATTGGGTAAGGTTGCCGTCATATGGGTTAGTAGACGGACCCTGAGTATTACAATCGATGGTAGAGATAAAATGATGAAGTGAGATTGGACGGAAACAGGAAATGTAAGTAAGAAACCAGCCGGATTGAGAAATTCCGGGATTGACTTAAATGAAAAGGCTGTTATGCCAGGAATGATAAGCTTGTGTGGCACGTGGGATTGATAAGAATAGTTGAAAAGATAAAAGTAGAGGAAAGGTGATCGGAGACGGTGCCGAGTAGTCGATTAAGACTTATATGGAGTAAAGTTATGAAAAGGTAGAAAGGTATCAAAGAAGAAGGCATTATGCCAGTAATTGCTAGAAAAGTAATGCTATTAGCCAACCCCGAAAATCATATATTTTTATTTTAGTGTGGCCAGTTGAGGCTAAGTCACAAAGGATTATCAAGTGACTAGACCAGTAATGAAAGGACAAAGCAGGGTTGCTTCTAAGTAAGCACCGACTGCAAGGGCTTCTGATATAAAGGAAACATTAATGAGATCGTAGGAATCTTTTACTGAACCCTTGCAACCCATGTTTTGATTAGGAATATACTAGACCTTTTTGGGATAGGGTCACCCGTACTAAAGTGATTCATGTGTATATGATTGTCCAAGATTACGACTAAAAATAGAAGTATAATGACTTGAGATGTATGATGTTAGGGTATTATAAATACCATGAATATATTATGACTAAGGAAAGTAAACAATGAAGGTTTATGAAGAGAGTATAGAAATGGTCAGAGATTGACCAGTATGCTGTAGAAATTTTGTCTGAGGCAAGTACCTTCGCGAAGAATGATAAGTACTAAGAGATTCACCTTGATCTCGACCCATATCTTCCAGAACATCCTTGCTACCATTACCAAGTTTTATAAGAGAGCAGATAGACATACGTTGTCTTTTGAAAGGTCAAATAAGCTGACAACTATCTGAAATAAGAGGTTAGCATTAAGCTACCGATCGATTATCAAATGAGAATGATTGAAAAGAGACCCTTATTAAGGATACATGATTTGATTGCCAATTATAGGATGCAAGAATTCCTTGGCAGTTGAATTAAGGATAGGATATCCATAAATTAAGACAAACCCTGGGGAATGCATAAGGGATGGCATTAACCCTAATAAATACATTGTGAATTCAGATGATGAGTTAGATTTTCTAAGGCAACAATAACATGTAAGGATTATTAAAAAGAGTTCTGGAAAGAACATAGATAGAATTATTAGAGTATTGATCAATGACATTTTGATATACCCTGTACCCAGAAAATACAGGAGGAATGATGAGGATGACCTAAGAAACCTTTCAAGGCAAAAGGTGGTATTTTGAATTTCAAAATGGAAGTTTAGTAGGGAATGCATGACATAATGATAATACTGCCAGATGAGGCGTATGCAAAACCATAAGGATGTATGGATTGAACCAATGAAGGTTGAGATTATCCTAAGACAAGAAAGAATTAAGAGAAGAAGTATTTTAGATATGATTAATAGTAACCGTGACAAAGTTTACACGGAAAGCTGGAAGCAATGACTCATGGAAAAGACGGATATATATTTTACCCCTTCAGTAGAATTAAGGGAGAATACTTTCGGCCAACAGTGATGTGAACAAAGTAGAGGAATTTGAGGTGGAATAGATCCAGGAAACATTGATGGTAAGAGATAATTATTATCAAGAAAGGCCAAAAAGGTGGCCGACACTATAGGTATTCAGGGATAATTATAAATGCTCGTACCAAAGGAGCAAAGTGATAAAAGGTAGGACCGTGAAGGTCATAAAAGGTGGAGGGAATTCACTTTCCTTCTGATAACGGTGCAATACTCGAACCATAATAGTAGTTTAAGTAAAGATTCAATCCCTGATGGCGTCTTAGGCATATTACATACCTTAGAAGGTCCCATTTTGAGGTAAACCAGGACCATGATATGGAATTGATTAAGTAAACCCCTAAGTTTCCAATCTTCTACTGAAGATATCTGATTAACAATTTCATCAACCTGGCATAGCGGCACTGATTGAAGCTCTTCTGCAATTTTATCTGCTTCATTAATATCTACACCAAGTTCAGGAAGTATTCCTTATGAATAAGAAATAGTGATTACTTAGTCTTCCTGGAGAATTTTGGATATGACGACTATGAAACCCGTCTAATTAACTATTTAAGCACTACGTAAACAACAAACGATGGTAATTCAGCAATGGACTACATTAATATAGTGATGATTCTTCTAAGAAAGTAGATGAAAACGCAACGATAAAGATAGTGCTGCTATTGATAAGCTAAATGGCATGTTGATGAATGAGAAGCAAGTTTGTGTTAGTGTATTTCCGCACAAACAAGATAGAGAATATGAGGTTGATGATTCATGATGCTAAAGGTATTCCCGTGGAAAGAATTAATGAGACTTGGAGAGAAGGGCAGTTGAGCCTGAGATTTGTTGGGCCATCTGAGAGTTTAAAAGTGTTCGGAAGGTGGCATTCGAGCCAGCCTTGCCCCCAAAACTTATAGCATGGTCATAACGGGTTTCATGTGGCAAGGCTACGCCAGTAAAATGCAGATACTTGACAGATGATAAGAGTACGAGTAGGTAGATATACGACCTGGTCTGACTTATGAAAAACAACCTGTGAAAAATAATGGATGGAAAAGAACAAGTGATGAAAAACAAGTTTGGCAGGAGTAGATTATATTGGATCTAAGTCAAAGAAATTGGCTAGATTCATTTCGGAGGGTTTAAATTGGAATAATGTGATAATCATAGAGTAAATGTGACGGGATACCAATAAGGAGGTACCAAGCGCAAAAGATGTCTCAATAAAGAGATGACGGTGGAGGTAAATAACAGAAGTGAATAAGAATCACACAATAAGACGGATGTGATTGATAATGAAAAGTTTGGAAAGTAATTATGGGGAACGTGAAGTAAGGAATGCTACGAATGGATGGATGAATGGGTCCTCTGACGAACTCCCGAGATGACAACCTGATAATGTTAGAATTATAATTATGAAAGAGCTAGTAGCGTGGCGTGGAATGCCAGTAACAATGATGTCAAGCGAGGAATCCAAGATTTAACCAGAGAGGTTGAAAGATTTTCCAAAAGTAAGTGTTACAAAGGTTAAACCAGAGTATAGGTCCATAGAATAATGGACAAAGCAGCAAGATATGTTGACACGTGAGATTGCGATCAAATAGTATTGGATATAATTATGATTATTTTATTCTTTGATGAACCTCTATAGTTCAGAGGTAAATTCTGAGTATGATATTTTACAATCATGAAAACTTTCTATAATCCTTTAGAATTCTTTTCTTTTCTTCTCTCTTATTCATCTTCTTTATGAATTGAGAAGAACAACCCTTTAAGGAGGGGAGGTACTGCTACGTGACTATCTGTCTGTGTGATAGAAGTCTGAGTGGAATACCATAACTTGTTTAATTTCTTGTCAAGTACTAAAGGCTGGCCCCCTTCTGTACTAACTATGCAATATAATAAATGTTCATTGATCATAGTGATCTCTCAATAAATCTTTCCACTTTTCTATATTGATCGAGATTGCGAAGATTAAGGCGATCAGGAAATGCATAGTACGAGTGAGGTTATCTCCGAATTCGCAGCACGATAGTGATACCAAAGCCACTGCGGGTATCAATAAGGATAATAGTATAGGACTGAGTAAGAGCATAACCCGGATAATGTGTTGTACGAAAAGTAGCAAGTTGATGGAAAAAGGATAAAGTACGTACTGTAGCACCAGTAGATGTGCTGAGAAAGGGTAGAACGACTAAGAATTGACCGGGAAGCTGAAAGGTGAAATGATAGACAAACGACTCTTGTTTCCTACCTGATTCCAGGACGGAATCCTTTTAAAGAGGGGAGACTGTAAGAATCCAGATTTTGGATAGAATTAAAAAAAAATTATGTATGGATGTAATAGTGATTACGGCCACGATGTAACGATTGTTCTAATGAATGGAATGGATTTGGATTCAAATACTTATATGTTATGAAGAATGCTATTGGTTGACAATCTAGATAAGAATTATCTATCTCCTAGGAAATTAAGATTTAATAATTCCAAGGGGGAAGGTTATTCTTATGTCATCCAAATCAATATCTGTTAGCAGTCCAGTGGTTCCGTAAAAGGGTTAAGGAACGATCGAAAGAGAACCGGGACATCTATATAACCCTAAAAGAATAAGTAAAGAATAAGTGGTGAATAGTGATTTCGGTGGAATTAGGAATATTATTAGACGATGCTATATGAAAGTACCCGGAACGAAATTCTGAGTTCGTATTAATGATCCAGGGGAAAAAGAGTGTATGTAAAAGCTGTCGGATTCTAAAAAATAGCACTTTTATTTTCCTCGAGATTTCCCTGGGCACCGAAAGACCTAAGAGATTATTAAAAGGATTTAAGGAAAATGGATTCGAGAATTATTAAGAATGATGGAGAATGGTAGTATAAATGTCAAGAAGATTTCCGGTAAACCCTAACTAAAAACGATTGAGATATTCGTTCGAACGATCAATCAAATTGAGAAATAACCGGACAAAGAGCAAGCAGAGGGAATCAAGATACATGCATGGGCAAGGGAAAATATCTAGTAACCAATTAGTTATATAAGTAACTAGCACCATGAGGAATTAACAAGATACATGGAAAAAGGATGCATCCAACTTGCTTTACACGCCATCCAAGTGAGTGGAACATGACCTCACACCTTTTATAAAGCTACTTTATCAAAGATAAGATGCATCCTAAATAATATCTAGCATTATTGATCATAAACCAAGCAACAAACCAAAACACTCCATTTTCTTCTTTTTCTTGCAAACTCTCGGCCAAGAGCTCAAAAAAGGGGGTTCCCACTATTGTTTGATCTCCAAATTTTTATGGTAAATACTACATATCATAGCTTAGATCTCCTAGAAATCTTCGCCTTAAATTCATCTTTTACCATTTTCAAATAAATCATCAAAGGTGATGATGAATAGTGTTTTCATATACTAATCCTTGTTTTTCTTGATTTCATGGTTGATCTTAGCTAGCTTAAGGCCACTCAAGGATCATACAAAGCTTAGTGAGGCTAGATCATACTCCAAGGAAGGTAGACCTCTTGAAACCCTAACATTTGATTTGAGATTTATAAATGCTTTTCATGGGTTTAGCTTTGTATGGTTATAGTGGTGATTGTAAGCATGATTATGTAGTTAGTTATGTGATTTAAGAAGCATGATGATTTTGAGGTTAAAGTCAGTGGTTCTAGGGCTGTTTGAGATGAGAATCATGTTCATAAGTTGTATTGATGCCCGGTGTGGCTTGGTTTGAAGATTACTATTTTTGGAACGTCCGATTTATAGCCGTCGTAATGTCGAATTTTTGCTAACACTTAGAAACCGAGCATGAAAGTTAATATAATTTCCTGACCTTGGTAATATTATGACTGTTCCTTGTAGATCTCGAGCCATAGATCGTTTTGGCGTGAGAATCGAAACATTCCGACTTACGGTTTAGGAGTTATGGTCAAATTACTAAAATTAGTTCGGAACCGTAAGTAAAAGTTCGTAACTTCAATTGAACCCTCGTAAGACATGTTAATCAGTGGCGAATCTTGGTAAATAAATACTAGGGGTCATAAGGAAGGTGTGAGAAAAAACCACATGTCAAACGGATCGTTTTCCGATTTTATAAAAATGTTTGAATCGAGGTTAAGCGCGAATAAACCCTTAAAACTACACTTGGTTATAACTTTGGTGAATCACTTAGAAAATGGGCGATAAAACTCGAGTTATAATCTTGGTTCGTAAACGACAAACCTTAGAACTTATCTGATTTAAGTATATACCAAGTGTAAGTTGATGACATGTCATAATAACGAACAAATGTCGGACCATATCGGTGACAAAAAGAGTTACACAAAAGGGTGCATAACGAGATAACTTGAAAACGTGTTTCGACTTAAGTGAAGTTTATACTTAGACTTTTACAAGGAGTTAAGTGGTCAGTCTCGAATGTTCTGATTGTTTATAAATCATCGAGCAGACCCATGACACGCTATCTCCACCCACACCCGATTACCAGACAAGTTTCCAATACCTTGGAACTATTGTTGTGATAATATGTATATCTGTTGTTTCTGATACATATGCCATAGCATGCATGCCTATTGTCAAATTATATTATAATACTTGTTCCCTAAATTGATATTGGCTTATAGACTAGATATGAATTATCAGTTATAAGCCGGATTGTTTTGGTAAGACCTTTAGCGAAGGGCATATGATATTCATTCTTAAATATAGATCGGGAGTCGGTATTTTGAGATATATAAATAGTCGTGGAAACCCAGAGGAATTTCAACGGTAGATTATTTTTTATTTTGAGGAATGTTATTATTAAACATTATTTATATTTCCATAAAGTATCAATTACTTGGAAATATTTCGAGGAATGTTATTCGAGTATTATCTCAGTCGAGAGATATTAAATGAATGTTAGTTTCGAATATTCATTTAGAGTTGATTATTTAATGAATATTAGTTTGATATTCATTTGGAATTCTATTCATTAAATGAATATTACCTTCGAATATTCATTTAGATTTTATTTACTTAATGAATATTATTTTAAAATATTCATTTGAAGTTTTATTTACTTAATGAATATTATTTCAAATATTCATTCAATGGTTGATTTATTTAGTGAATAATTATGCATATTTATTCGAGAATTATTGACGAGCAATATTTTATATTAAGAATATTCTTTAAATACTTATGATTTAATAAGTATTATTTGAATATTTATTTAATTCTTTTAAACTAGTTCTAAAATGATTATATTATTCAAAGATTATCTTCCACCTCCAGATATTATGTAAAATATTTCGGAGTCTTTTTATGACTATTTTATCAAGAAAAGGTTCCCAACTCCTTATTTTCCATTTAAATCTATCTTAAAAGGATTTAAATGCTCGCTCAAACTTCCATATTATAAGGAAACCTTACTTGAGAAATGTTATTTATCTTGTTGACTTCCCGGTCATAAATCTTTTAAAACTATTCTTTTCACTCGCAACTTGGTTGCTGTTTATCAATTGAATCTTTGAGTAACCTTCTCATCATTCGAGGGGTAAGATTATTGGAACAAGATGGTATCCTCTAACAAGCAGCAGCTTGGGAGATATGATGTTGAATTTTCCTTTCCAACTAGATGCGACTACTTTGTGGAGTCTTATCAACAAGTATCATACTTGGGGAAAGGGGGACGAACTTTACGTTCAGAGTCATGAACTTCTTTTCGAACTTGGAGTCGTGTAAGAGGCCGAGTAGCGCCGATCCATCCCATTGGCCCAACCGTTGGCCGGGGAGATCTACCAGGGCGGTAGACAAGTAAATCCGTCAACTCTTCCTTCTACCGGTAGTAAATCTAAATTGAGCTTTACAATCTGCGACTGATCCTCGTAAGGATTGGAACAGCGGGCGCGGTGAATACTCCAGCATTAGTTCATCATTCAAATTCATTTATTTTCTACAACATTATCATTGTTGGCAATATTGGAAAAGTATTCATAATTGGAATTGTAATATTTTCCTGCAAGTTCCTCTTTTATGATAAATGACGATATCTTGCTTATCTTTGACATAGCAGATATTTCCACCTATATATATACATTTTGAGTTACCTTGTAACTTCATCGTTCGTGTTATACTGGCATCATTTCCGTAAATACATGGCATATGGTTTGAAAGGTACTTTTGAACTGTTATATATTATCGTTCAGTTATACATTATTGTTGGTTGGCTATTGCTCACCCTTGCTTTATTATTATATCACAATAACAGCTAGACCAGATGACTCGCACAAGGCGCACTCGACGCTGACGAGGACGATGAGACTACCAGAGCTGAAGAGGAAGTTATTGGTAGGATAGATTCATTCTTTCAGTACCAAGTATATGGGCTAGTATGACTTATGTAAATGGATGGCAAAGAGTATATATTTATATTTTAATTCTTTTGGGTTGTAAGAACTCAAAATGCGATTAATAAAATTTGATTGTTACTCTGATTTCATATCTGGGACTATAACGGGTGTGCTTTATATTGTTGTGTTGGGTCATAAAGATGTAATTTATTATATGTTGAAGTAAGTTCAAGTATTGTGGACATAAATGGAGACCGTAACGACCGGATCCCGGACCCCGGATCTGGGGGTGTTACATCTTTGGATGCAAATGTTTTGTACTGAAAAATCATGGTGAGCATCTTGGAAAATTTGATTCAAAGGCAGATAAAGCTATCTTTGTTGGATACTCAGCTGGAAAATCCTACAGAGTCTACAACCTAAGACTAAACACTGTAATTGAGTCCATACATGTTGTCTTTGATGACAAGAAAATATCTGGTCTTATAGATGAAGGTTTTCATGAGTCTCTCTCATTTGAGAATGAGAGAAGTGGTGAAGAAAGTGAAGATGATGATGAAGAATGGAGATCAAATGGTGTGAGAAACAGACAAGGATCATCAGTTGAAGTACAGAATGAACCACCTGTTGAAGAGCAACTTACACCATTAGTTGGAAATCAAAGAGAAGCATCTGTTGATGAATCTGCAAGTACTCCACCAATCTCGAGGGCCATACACTCAGGGGGAGTTTCTCACAATGATCAACACAGAGAAAATGAAGCCACTTCATCAAGGTCAAACTTACCACCACAAAGAAAATGGACCAGGGATCATCCATTTGAGCTTGTCATTGGAGATCCTAATGCAAAGGTCCAAACCAGAAGAGCAACTCAAGAAGAATGCTTATATAGCAGCTTTCTATCCAAAGAGGAACCAAAGAGAGTTGAACATGCTCTTCTGGATCCAGACTGGGTTTTAGCAATGCAAGAAGAGCTAAACCAGTTTGAAAGAAATGAAGTAAGGAAACTTGTACCCAAACCTAAAGACAAATAAGTGATTGGCACTAAGTGGGTATTCAAGAACAAGATGGATGAGAATGGCATAGTCACAAGGAATAAAGCTAGATAGTTGCTAAAGGCTACTGTCAAGAGGAAGGAATTGATTTTGAAGAAACCTTTGCTCCAGTGGCAAGGTTAGAAGCAATAAGGATCTTCCTGGCCTATGCAGCGCATGACAATTTCAAAGTCTATCAAATGGATGTCAAGAGTGCATTTCTGAATGGTATTCTGGAGGAGGAGGTGTATGTTAGTCAACCGCCTGGTTTTGAAGATCCAGACTTTCCAGAATATGTGTTCTTTCTACTCAAAGCACTCTATGGCCTGAAACAAGCACCTAGAGCCTGGTATGACACACTCTCACAGTTCCTTATAGAGAATCACTTCATTCGAGGTACTATTGATAAAACTCCCTTTTATAGAAATGTCAATGGCTCTATGATACTTGTCCAAATTTATGTAGATGATATAATATTTGGGTCTACAAATGAGAAACTTTGCAAGAGATTTGCCAAACTCATGCAAAGTAGATATGAAATGAGTATGATGGGTGAATTAACTTATTTTCTTGGTTTACAAGTTAAACAAGTGAATGAGGGAATTTTTATAAGTCAAACAAAATACATTTATGATCTTTTAAAAAGGTTTGATTTAGCAGATTGCTCTTCTGCAAAAACACCCATGGCCATTGCCACTAAGCTTGAACTGAATACTAAGGAAAAGAATGTAAACATGACAAGCTATAGGGGCATGGTTGGATCTCTTTTATACTTAACACCTAGTAGACCTGATATTATGTTTGCTACATGTTTATGTGCTAGATTTCAAGCTGATCCTAGGGAATCTCACTTAGTAGCTATTAAAAGGATTTTCAGATATCTCAAGGGAACACCAAAACTTGGCATTTGGTACCCTAGAGATTCTGGTTTTGATCTAATTGGTTACTCAAATGCAGATTATGCAGGTTGCAAAATGGATAGAAAAAGTACCATAGGAACCTGTCAATTCTTGGGATACAAGCTGATCTCATGGTTCAGTAAGAAGCAGAACTCAGTATCTACCTCAACTGCAGAGGCTGAATACATAGCAGCTGGGAGTTGTTGTTCACAGATTCTATGGATGAGAAATCAACTACTTGACTATGGAGCTAAAGTTGAAAAGATCCCAATTTTCTGTGATAACACTAGTGCAATTGCAATATCACAGAATCCAGTGCAGCATTCTAGAACCAAGCACATAGACATCAGATACCATTTCATCAGGGAGCATGTGATGGAAGGCACTGCGGAACTGTATTTTGTTCCTAGAGAAAAACAGTTGGCAGACATTTTTACTAAAGATTTGGATGAAGCAACCTTTTCAAGGTTGGTAAGTGAGCTTGGTATGTTAAATTTCACATGATCTTTTAAAATGTCTGTTCAATTTATTGCAGCCAGTGAATTTCATTCTCTGGATTTTGTTTGTTTTATTTGCTTATCTGCATGATTATTCTATTTAATTTTGAGTTTATCTGATTATTGTGGATTAATTCTTGATTTACTGCGTGATTATTTTTAAATCCATAATAATTAGAAGTATTAAATATGTGTATACGTGTATAGGCTGATAGGTTTCGGTGATAAGATATTTTTCGGCTGACAGATTTCAGTGATAAGATGTTTTTCTGTAACACCCCCAGATCCGGGGTCCGGGATCCGGTGGTTACGGTTTCCAATTCTGTCCACAACACTTGAACTTTCCTTAACAGAAAATAAATTACGTCTCTATAACCCAACACAATAATATAAAACACACCCGTTATAGTCCCAGAGATGAAATCAGAGTAACACTCAAATTTTTATTAATCACATTATGAGTTCTTACAATCCAAAAGAATTTCAATATAAATACATACTCTTTGCCATCCATTTACATAAGGCATACTAGACCATATTCTTGGTACTGAAAGAATAAATATACCCTACCAATAGCTTCTTCTTCAGCTCTGGTAGTCTCATCGTCCTCGCCCGCGTCGAGTGCGCCTTGTGCGAGTCATCTGGTCTAGCTGTTGTTGTGATATAATAATAAAGCAAGGGTGAGCAATAGCCCACCAACAATAATATATGACTGAACGATAATGTATAACAGTTCAAAAGTATCTTTCAAACCATATGCCATGCCTTTACGGAAATGATGCCAGTATAATATGAACGATGAAGTTACAAGGTAACTTAAAGTATTTGTTTGTAGAAATATCTGCTACATCAAAGTAAGCGAGATATTCTTATTGTTATTAAGAAGTGGAACTTGCAAGAAAAGGTTGCAATTCCAGTTATGACCCTTTTCCAACTCTGCCAACAGTAATCATGTTGCAGGAAATAAATAAATTTGGATGATGAACCAATGATGGAGTATTCACCGCGCCCGCTGTTCCAATCTTGATGATCAGTCGAGATCGTACAGCTCAATTTAGATTTACTACCAGTAGAAGGAAGAACTGACGGCTTTACTTGTCTACCGCCTTACTAGCTCTCCCCGGCCAACGGTTGGGCCAAAGGGGATGGACCGGCGCTACTCGGCCTCTTACACGACTCCTAGTTCAAATAGAGTTCATGATTCTGAATGTAACGTTCGTCCCCCTTTCCCCAAGTATAAGACTTGTTGATAAGACTCTACAAGGTAGTCGTATCTAGTTGGAAAGGAAAATTCACCAATAACTTCCAAGCTGTGGCTTGGTATCGAACATCAACTTGTTCCAACAATCTTACCCCTCGAAAGATGAGAAGGTAAACAACGACTTAATAAGTCAACAGCACCCGAGTTGCGAGTGAAGAGAATACTCTATGACCGGGATGTCGACAAGATAAATAACATCTTCCAAGTAAGGTTCCCTTATTATTAGAGAGGTAGACTCGAAGAAGAATGATGTCTGAGAACCTTTCTTGATATAAGATTAATAATAATATGACTCCGAAATATTTTCTGTAATAATCGAAGAAGATAAACCTTATCGAGGTTATTCTAAGTATGAAATAAATATTCAGAGAATATTTATTGAATTAAAATATTTTACAGAATATTTAGGAATATGAAAGAATATCTTTAATCAGAGTATTTCTCAAATAATCCTTGAAGAAATATCTAGAGAATATTTATTGCATAATTAAATATTCAAATGAATATTCAGAATAATATTCATTAATTAATAAGACCTGAAAAGAATATTTAAAATATTTAAAATAATATTCGATGATTAAATAGAACCCTGGATGAATATTCAAAATAATATTCGTAATTTATTAGGAATTTAAATGTTTATTGAAAAAGTAATATTCGTTTAATGAATAATATTCTAAATGAATATCAAGTAATATTCATTTAGTAATCCAAGCTTTAAAGGAATATTCGAGATAAGACTCGATAAATAAATCAAGCTTCAGATGAATATTAGAATAATATTCATCAAGTAAGTAATATCTTAAATGAATATTCAAAAGTAATATTCATTAAATAAAGTAATATTCTAAATGGATATTCAAATAATATTCATTTAGTAGTCCAATCTTTAGAAGAATATTCGGAATAATAATCGATAACCTATTCGACTTTGAATGAATATTGAAAAATATTATTCGTCGAATGGTTACGTTCAAATAATTATTTGAAGTAAGGATCGTTAAAATAATTAGTCTCGAACGAATATTCAAATAATATTCGTCGCCCAAATAATAGAAAATATTTACTTAAATATTTTCCTCCGAGGTAATCTCGATATATCAAGGAATATTGACTCCCGGTCTATTTTTGATTAATAAGATGTATACGCCCTTCTATGAGGGTCTTACAATAATCGGCTTATAACTGATATATAACTATCTAGCTTATAAGCCAACAATAACATTCAGGGAACAAGTATATCACTTCAACTTGAAAGTAGGCATGCATGCAATGGCATATGTATATCAGCATATATATATATATATTTATTCAATCACAACAACAGCCTAAAAGAAGGGAATTGAAACTTGCCTGGTAGTCGAGTACGGTAAGGGGTAGTGGTAGCGGGTCCCGGTTCAGCTTGGTGATCTATAAATAGCCAAGGCATTCGGGATTAATCACTTAACATATTAAAAGTTAAGTTATACTTAATTCGAAACACGTTCTTGAGTTATCTCGTTATACCCCTTTTAGTGGATTACTTTTATCACTGATCCGACCCGACATCCGTTCGTTAATACGACATGTCATTGTACTTATACTTGGGACATACTTAAGTCATATGAGTTCTAAAGTCGATCGTTACGAACCAATACTATACTCCGAGTTTTATCGTCCGTTTTCTAAGTGTTTTACCGAAGTTATAAAAGAGTCGTCTTTTAGGGGTTCGTTCGCGTTTAACCTCGACTCGAACATTTTTAATAAATCGAAAAATGATCTTTTTGACATACGGTTTTCTTTCACGCCTTCCTTTTTACCTCTAGTATTTATTTACCAAGATTCGCCATGACGTTACATAGTTTACGAGGGTTCAATTACAGTTACGAACTTTCGTTTACGGATTCGAACTACTTTTAGTAATTTGGTCATAAATCCTAAACCGTAAGTCCGTTTCATGCGATCTTTATATCAAAACGAAGCTTGAAACATAATCTATCCTATCATGGCAGAAAATGAAGCTGTACAGTGAGTTATAGCTACTGTGATGCTCGGTGTTTAATAGTCTAACGAAAATTCGGCATTACGACGGCTATAAATCGAACGTTCTAAAATTCATAACAATCAACCCAAGCCACACCGGGCATACTATACATGGTTTTCATCTTAACCAGTCCAAGAAGGTTTCAATTAACCATCATAATCATCAAAACTCTTAAATCATCACTACTAACTACATAATCATGCTTTTATGCATATAACAACACCATAATTTTAACTAATCTAAAACCATCAAGAACATATATAAAACTCAAAGTAAGATCTTGGGTTCTTAAGAATTATACCTTCCTTGGAGAGTGTACAAGCTATAATAACCCTTATATAGTCCTTGTATGGCTTTAACAAAGCTTAAATCATCCAAAGAAACCAAGAAATCAAAGTTAGTTTCTTGAAAACACTATTCACCCTCATCTTTGAGGATTTATTTGAAAATGGAAAACATGGAGTTTGAAGCTAAGATTTCTAGGAGATCATTTTTATGAAATATAGGACTCACCATAAAAATTTGGAGATCAAACAATGGTTGGAAGGTGGATTTTGAAATCTTAAAACTCCAAAATTCGAAGTGCCTTGGTTTTGGGGGAAAAACAGTGAACTTCTCGAATTTATTTACCCATCCAAACGATCTTCAAAAATTATGAAATTAAATCCCCAACTTCACCTTGATGTGTAGAAGCTCCATGAATTTTTTCATGATTTTTAGATGAGTAGATCTAGGTGAAAAAAAATGGAAAAGACCCCTGCCCTGGAAAATGCAACTGCTGGAAAAATGGGGGAGAGGTGGTGTTTGCTTGGCTTTGATCTTGCTCTCATCTTATCTAAAGTGAATTATTGAATGCCTTTGGATAATATCTTGTCCATAAAGTAGCTTTAATAAAGTTCTAGGTCATGCATGATGTAATTAAATGGACAAGTGTTGGTTTGTAATGGTAAGATGATGACAAGAAGCTAAGTACTTGGTTATGTTTGCTAAGTATACTAGTTGCTCATGTAACTACTTAGTTACTTGGTCTTATCTCCTTGTACATGCATGCATCTTGATCCTCTGTTTGTTCTTTGTCCGGTTATTGCTCAATTCGTTGCTCGTTCGAGGGACTAACTCATTCGTTTCTAGTTAGGGTTTTACCGAAAACCTTCTTAATATTTATACTACTATTCCTCATCTTTCTTAATACTTCTCGAATTTAAATTCCTTAAATCCCTTTTATAATTCCTTATGTCTTGCAGTGTCCAGGGAAATCTCGGAGAAAATAAAAGTGCTCTTTTTCTGAATCCGACAGCTTTTACATACACTTATTTTCTTCCCGGATCACTAATACGAACTCAGAAATCCGTTCCGAATACCGGGTATAACATTATTATAATAATATTCCAAATTCCACCAAAATCACTATTCATCACTTATTTTTATTTAATTCCTATAATTAGGAAAATGAACCTGGTTCACCCTCGAGTGTTCCTTAACCTTTTTACGGAACCGCTGGGCTTATAATAGATATTGATTTGGATGACATGAGGGTATCTATTCCTCTCTAGGGAATCTTATCTTAACTTTCTAGGAGATAGATTATTCTAATCTAAGTTATCACCCAATAGCATCCTTCAGGACATATAACCTTGGAATCTTTTATCCTTCCATTCTTCATCCTTTAAAGCCAGTATTACATTGTAGTTGTAACCACTGTTCATTCTTACATCAATACATAATAAAAGTTTTAATTCTACCCAAAAATCTGGGTTCTTACAGTCTCCCCTCCTTAAAAGGATTCCGTCCCGGAATCAGGTAGAAGACAATTGGGTATTTGTTGGTTATTTCACTTTCCAATTCTCTGGTCGATCCTTACACACTCCAATCTTTCTAAAGCATCTCATACTGGTGTTACAATACACCCTTATCCGTTCTACCAATTCTTTGATACTTTCGCACAACACATCATCCGGTATACGCTCTTGTCCGTTCTTATACTATTAACCTTATTGGTACGTGCAGTGACTTCGGTATCACTAACGCGCTACGAAGTCCGGAGATAACCTCACTCGTAATTTTGCAATTCCTAATCGTTTTAATCTTCGCAATCTCGATGTATATATATTTAGGTGGAAAATTTTATCGAGAGATCACTGTGATCAATGAACATTTGTTATATTGCATAGTTAGTACAAAAAGGGGGCCAGCCTTTAGTACTTGACAAGCAATTAAACAATTAATGGCATTCCACTTAGACTCCTATCACACAGACAGAGAGTCACGTAGTATTACCTCCCCTCCTTAAAGGGTTGTTCTTCTCAATTTAGAAGAAGATAAATAAGGGAGAAGAAAAGAACGAATTTCAAAGAATCATATATGAACGTTTTCATGATTGTCAAAATATCATATTTAGAATTTACCTCTGAACTATAGAGGTTTATTAGAGAAGAGAAATAATCATATTCGTATCAAATTCCACTTTTTCGTAATCTCACATATCACATGTCCTTGTTGCTCTGTCCATCATTCGGTGGACCTATACTCTTGTTCGATATTAGTATCAACTACTTTTTGGAAAATCCTTCAACCTCTCAGGTTAAATCTTGGATTTCCCGCTTGACATTATTATTACTCACATTTCATGCCCCGACACTGGCTCTTTCATACTCATAATTCTAACACTATCAGGTTGTCATTCCGAGAGCTCATTAAGAAGAACCCATTCATCAATCCATTCATAACATTTCTTGCTTCACATTCAATAATTATTTCCCATTCTTTTCTTTATCAATCACATCCATCTTATCATCTAGTTCTCATTCACTTCTGTTATTGAACTCCACCGTCACCTTATTAGGGGAACGCGTGTTACCTTTATTCAATATACGTGGCACGTTTGTGGTCAAACTTTCCTTTGTTCAACCATCTAGATTTCACTTTCTCATTCCATGAGTCTTTTTTTATTACTCAATCAAACTATTCCATATTTCCTCGGATTTTCCAGTCTTAAAAAGGAGCCAATTTGTATGTCATTCATGCTCCTAATTCCAACTTTCCGTTTTGGCCAATACCCTTACCTTGCCAATTCCATACTCTTCTCGCTTCATTACTGGAGCTTCTCATGAGTCCGCATATCTGACTTTCTTATTAATCCTCGACTCTTCATTCATCTCAATCAGTTGCTTGTCTTCATTTCTACTATAATCATTCTATGAACCATCATAGCCTAATCATTTATTTCAAATATCCCGTCATTCCAGAAATTACACCATCCGAAATAAACCTGGATGATTTCTCTAACTTAGATTCAATTCGACATTTCCACAGTCGTTACCACCTAATTTCTCATAAGGATCACCATCGCTTATCGTTTACGCAGTGCTTTAATAACTAAGCATCATAATTGTCAATTCAAGATCCTCTAGGAAAACAAAATAATCACTATTTCCTATCCATAAGGAACGCTTTCTGAACTTGACGTAGATATTACCTGAAGCAGGAAAAAAAAAAATTGCAGGAAAGCTTCCAGCATCGCAGCTGGAACAGGCTGGTGAGATTATTAATCATATATCTCCGGTAGAAGACTAAAAGCTTAGCGGTTTGCTTAATCGCTTGCCAACCTCATAATTCTCTATCTTGTTTGCACAGAAATACACCAACATAAACTTGCTTGTCATTCATCATCGTGCCATTTGGCTTATCAGTATTTGTACCTTCTCTACTTCTGGTCATTTACTACCAATTCATTGTTACTTAACCTCCCCTCTCTCTTTCCAAAGAAAAGGCGAGTCTCTTGGGGAATTTGGTCTGGTCTGTCGTAGAGCCTCCTAATGTCGGTAATGTGCTACTGGCAACATCAGGAATCGAATCTTTACTTAAACCATTCTTATAGTTGATCCTGGCACAATCATCAAACGGAATGTAACTTCCTCTACCACATTATGACCATCAAGGTCCTTACATTATCATTCTATTTCTTTGGTCTGAGCATTTATGCTTACTCCCCTATATTTAAAGTGTCGGCCACCTCGTTGGCCTTTCCTGATTATAATAATCAATGTTTTCTAGATCTATTCCAACTCAGGGTGGAAGCATTCTCCCTTAAATTCTGCTGAATGAGAGAAAGCATCTATCAGTCTTTTCCAAAAGTCATTGCTTCCACCTTTCTAGTGCGATCTTGACTACAGGTACTCCAAATCATACCTAGGATATTTCCTTACTTAAATCCCTTCTTGTTTTAGGATAATCTCAACCTTATTGGTTCAACCCATACTTCCTCAGGGTTTCATACATGCCTCATCTGGCATTATTGTTACGATGTCATACATTCCTTACCAAACTTCCGTTTTTGAAGTTCGGAATATTACCCTTTTTCCTTGTAAGGTTTCGTAGGCCATCCTTATCATTCCTCCGGTATTTTCTGGGTACCGGGTATATCAGAATGTCATTGATCAATACTCTAATAATTCTATCTATGTTCTTTCCAGAACTCTTTTTAATAATCCTTACCGGTCATTGTTGCATTAGCAAGTCCAGCTCATAACATCTGAAGTCATAATGTCGTTATTAGGGTTAATGCCACCCCTTGTGCATTCCCCAGGGTTTGTCTTAATTTATGGATATCCTATCCTTAATTCAACTGCCAAGGAATTCTTGCATCTTATAATTGGCAATCAGATCATGTATCCTTAATAAAGGTCTCTTTTCAATCATTCTCATTTGATAATCGATCGGTGGTTTAATGCCACCCTCTTCTTTCAGATAGTTGTCAGCCTATTTGGCCTTCCAAAAAGGCAACGTATGCCAATCTCTTCTCTTACCGAACTTGTTAATGGTAGCAAGGATGTTCTGGAAGATATTGGTCGAGTTCAACGTGAATCTCTTAGTGCTTATCGTTCTTCGCAAAGGTACTTGCCTCAGACAAAATTCCTACAGCATACTGTTCAATTTCTGACCTTTTCTATACCCTCTTCATATACCTTCATTGTTTACTTTCCTCCGTCATAATATATTCATGGTATTCATGATACCCTAACATCATACATCTCAAGTCACTATACTTCCATTTTACTCGAAATCTTGAACAACCATATACACATGAGTCACTTTAGTACGGGTGACCCCATCCCAAAAAGGTCTAGTGAATTCCCAATCAAAACATGGGTTGTTCGGCAGAAGATTCAAACGATCTCATTAATGTTTCCTTTATATCAGAAGCCCTTGCAGTCGGTGCTTTCTTAGAAGCAACCCTGCTTTGTCTTTTCATTGCTGGTCTAGTCACTTTATAGTCCGTTGGGACTTGGCCTCAACTGGCCACACATAAAAATATATGATTTTAGGGGTTGGCTAATAGCATTACTTTTCTAGCAATTGCCGGCATAGTGCCTTCTTCTTTGATACCTTTCTACCTTTCCACAACTTTACTCCATATAAGTCTTAATCGACTACTCGGCACCGTCTCCGGTCACCTTTCCTCCACTTTTATCTTTTCAACTATTCTTATCAATCCTGCGTGCCACACAAGCTTACCATTCCTGGCATAACGGCCTCTTCATTTAAGTCAATCCTAGAATTTCTCAATCCGGCTGGTTTCTTACTTACATTTCCTATTTTCGTCCAATCTCACTTCATCATTTTATCACTACCGTCGATTGTAATGCTCAGGGTCCGTTACTAACCCATTTTACAGCATCCTTACCCAAATCACAGGGTTTGCTCCAAATTTTTTTTTTTCTCTCTTCCATGACATTCTCTGATAATCAGAAAGACAAGGTTTGCCAAAATTCACCGAATTCCTTTCCAGACTCAGGGAAATTTTGATCAATCTACCCACCTACTGGTAACATTAAGGAGACCAGTTTCGAAACCTGAAGAATAGTTCTATGAACCTCCAAGCAGGTGGAATCATAAGCAGTCATAGTTAACGAAATAATCATCATCGGATTGTAAGTTTACCCACTGGAGAGGAATCAATTATATACATCCCTTAGAAGGGAATCAATAGTTTCAAACTGAAACCTGCCACAACGTCCTGATATTCAATACTACCAAATGTCGGTCTACCTAACCCTTTATGCGAAGCGTCATTGGAAGCACAAAGTCTCCTTTTTCCATTAAGCAATGCCAGCTCTTGGTCATTACCAATTTCACCTTTTAGCTCCAGGAAGATTTTCTCACATTTTTCTCTTTAACTGCTGATCGTACTACTTGATCTATTATAATTCCGTGTCGGAGTAAACTTAAGGTAACTACTATAATCCATTCAAAGAGAAGAAGGAATTTAATATTCCTCTGAATCACATGCATCTAACGTTTCTGGTTCATCATTTAACTGAGTTGAATTAACTCTATACTCAGTCTCTGGCAGTAGTCTCATTACGAGTTCATCTTGACTCACTGGTCTTATCTTCCGGTAGGTTCTGAGATCATTGTCTTGCTTACTACTTCCTTATATACTTTACCCAATCATGCTATCACTTCCCAATGTCTTTACTTTCTAAATGATTCATTCATAAAATGAACATTTTCCTTAATAAAACCACCTTATTAACCTCAATTTGGTTCCATAATTTACAACCTACGATACCTGCCTTCTCATGGCGAATTATTACTGACCATATTCATACTAATTCATTTATCAAATGATATGGCACTTACTGCCTCCTTCTCAACTATTCCTAGGGACTCTGCTCCTCGCCCTAAATTGATGTCTTTAATAATCATACACCCCTCTAGCTCTTTCTTTGTTAAGATGAAAATCTCTAAGGATTCTCATCTATTTCCGTATAAGATCTCAAGTAATTCTTCCAATCCTTCATTCTTGCTGGTACTACATCTGGTAGCCCGGCTATGAATTCAACATGCATCTTCAGATCTCTTAATAATATCTCGGTTCTTTATACTCACTTTTCTGAGCACCATATCTTAATCATCACAGTCATTCTGGCTGCGACCCTCATTACCCATGGGTAAGCTCCTCATCCTAACAGGATTTTCCTTATCTGCTGGAACCTCTTCCGGGTCTCCAGTAGGGTACTCCATCGAATTACCCACTGATCTTCAGCATATAAAGCATCATCGCGCTGTTGCTCGTATGCCTCAAGGTCAGTCACCTTACTCGTCGATACGATATCGAGCTAAGTTACTATCATTATACTTACGAGTTCCCATAAGGGTTTTATATGTCATCACTACATTAAGTAGTCCGACTATGAACTTGGCAAGAGTTCTTATTATCTTATTGAATTTATTGTTTTAACGTCACCTCATCTCTGGGGTTTATAACGTACGCTCTGATACCGCTACTGTAACACCCCCAGATCCGGGGTCCGGGATCCGGTGGTTACGGTTTCCAATTCTGTCCACAACACTTGAACTTTCCTTAACATAAAATAAATTACGTCTCTATAACCCAACACAATAATATAAAACACACCCGTTATAGTCCCAGAGATGAAATCAGAGTAACACTCAAATTTTTATTAATCACATTATGAGTTCTTACAATCCAAAAGAATTTCAATATAAATACATACTCTTTGCCATCCATTTACATAAGGCATACTAGACCATATTCTTGGTACTGAAAGAATAAATATACCCTACCAATAGCTTCTTCTTCAGCTCTGGTAGTCTCATCGTCCTCGCCCGCGTCGAGTGCGCCTTGTGCGAGTCATCTGGTCTAGCTGTTGTTGTGATATAATAATAAAGCAAGGGTGAGCAATAGCCCACCAACAATAATATATGACTGAACGATAATGTATAACAGTTCAAAAGTATCTTTCAAACCATATGCCATGCCTTTACGGAAATGATGCCAGTATAATATGAACGATGAAGTTACAAGGTAACTTAAAGTATTTGTTTGTAGAAATATCTGCTACATCAAAGTAAGCGAGATATTCTTATTGTTATTAAGAAGAGGAACTTGCAAGAAAAGGTTGCAATTCCAGTTATGACCCTTTTCCAACTCTGCCAACAGTAATCATGTTGCAGGAAATAAATAAATTTGGATGATGAACCAATGATGGAGTATTCACCGCGCCCGCTGTTCCAATCTTGATGATCAGTCGAGATCGTACAGCTCAATTTAGATTTACTACCGGTAGAAGGAAGAACTGACGGCTTTACTTGTCTACCGCCTTACTAGCTCTCCCCGGCCAACGGTTGGGCCAAAGGGGATGGACCGGCGCTACTCGGCCTCTTACACGACTCCTAGTTCAAATAGAGTTCATGATTCTGAATGTAACGTTCGTCCCCCTTTCCCCAAGTATAAGACTTGTTGATAAGACTCTACAAGGTAGTCGTATCTAGTTGGAAAGGAAAATTCACCAATAACTTCCAAGCTGTGGCTTGGTATCGAACATCAACTTGTTCCAACAATCTTACCCCTCGAAAGATGAGAAGGTAAACAACGACTTAATAAGTCAACAGCACCCGAGTTGCGAGTGAAGAGAATACTCTATGACCGGGAAGTCGACAAGATAAATAACATCTTCCAAATAAGGTTCCCTTATTATTAGAGAGGTAGACTCGAAGAAGAATGATGTCTGAGAACCTTTCTTGATATAAGATTAATAATAATATGACTCCGAAATATTTTCTGTAATAATCGAAGAAGATAAACCTTATCGAGGTTATTCTAAGTATGAAATAAATATTCAGAGAATATTTATTGAATTAAAATATTTTACAGAATATTTAGGAATATGAAAGAATATCTTTAATCAGAGTATTTCTCAAATAATCCTTGAAGAAATATCTAGAGAATATTTATTGCATAATTAAATATTCAAATGAATATTCAGAATAATATTCATTAATTAATAAGACCTGAAAAGAATATTTAAAATATTTAAAATAATATTCGATGATTAAATAGAACCCTGGATGAATATTCAAAATAATATTCGTAATTTATTAGGAATTTAAATGTTTATTGAAAAAGTAATATTCGTTTAATGAATAATATTCTAAATGAATATCAAGTAATATTCATTTAGTAATCCAAGCTTTAAAGGAATATTCGAGATAAGACTCGATAAATAAATCAAGCTTCAGATGAATATTAGAATAATATTCATCAAGTAAGTAATATCTTAAATGAATATTCAAAAGTAATATTCATTAAATAAAGTAATATTCTAAATGGATATTCAAATAATATTCATTTAATAGTCCAATCTTTAGAAGAATATTCGGAATAATAATCGATAACCTATTCGACTTTGAATGAATATTGAAAAATATTATTCGTCGAATGGTTACGTTCAAATAATTATTTGAAGTAAGGATCGTTAAAATAATTAGTCTCGAACGAATATTCAAATAATATTCGTCGCCCAAATAATAGAAAATATTTACTTAAATATTTTCCTCCGAGGTAATCTCGATATATCAAGGAATATTGACTCCCGGTCTATTTTTGATTAATAAGATGTATACGCCCTTCTATGAGGGTCTTACAATAATCGGCTTATAACTGATATATAACTATCTAGCTTATAAGCCAACAATAACATTCAGGGAACAAGTATATCACTTCAACTTGAAAGTAGGCATGCATGCAATGGCATATGTATATCAGCATATATATATATATATATATATATTTATTCAATCACAACAACAGCCTAAAAGAAGGGAATTGAAACTTGCCTGGTAGTCGAGTACGGTAAGGGGTAGTGGTAGCGGGTCCCGGTTCAGCTTGGTGATCTATAAATAGCCAAGGCATTCGGGATTAATCACTTAACATATTAAAAGTTAAGTTATACTTAATTCGAAACACGTTCTTGAGTTATCTCGTTATACCCCTTTTAGTGGATTACTTTTATCACTGATCCGACCCGACATCCGTTCGTTAATACGACATGTCATTGTACTTATACTTGGGACATACTTAAGTCATATGAGTTCTAAAGTCGATCGTTACGAACCAATACTATACTCCGAGTTTTATCGTCCGTTTTCTAAGTGTTTTACCGAAGTTATAAAAGAGTCGTCTTTTAGGGGTTCGTTCGCGTTTAACCTCGACTCGAACATTTTTAATAAATCGAAAAATGATCTTTTTGACATACGGTTTTCTTTCACGCCTTCCTTTTTACCTCTAGTATTTATTTACCAAGATTCGCCATGACGTTACATAGTTTACGAGGATTCAATTACAGTTACGAACTTTCGTTTACGGATTCGAACTACTTTTAGTAATTTGGTCATAAATCCTAAACCGTAAGTCCGTTTCATGCGATCTTTATATCAAAACGAAGCTTGAAACATAATCTATCCTATCATGGCAGAAAATGAAGCTGTACAGTGAGTTATAGCTACTGTGATGCTCGGTGTTTAATAGTCTAACGAAAATTCGGCATTACGACGGCTATAAATCGAACGTTCTAAAATTCATAACAATCAACCCAAGCCACACCGGGCATACTATACATGGTTTTCATCTTAACCAGTCCAAGAAGGTTTCAATTAACCATCATAATCATCAAAACTCTTAAATCATCACTACTAACTACATAATCATGCTTTTATGCATATAACAACACCATAATCTTAACTAATCTAAAACCATCAAGAACATATATAAAACTCAAAGTAAGATCTTGGGTTCTTAAGAATTATACCTTCCTTGGAGAGTGTACAAGCTATAATAACCCTTATATAGTCCTTGTATGGCTTTAACAAAGCTTAAATCATCCAAAGAAACCAAGAAATCAAAGTTAGTTTCTTGAAAACACTATTCACCCTCATCTTTGAGGATTTATTTGAAAATGGAAAACATGGAATTTGAAGCTAAGATTTCTAGGAGATCATTTTTATGAAATATAGGACTCACCATAAAAATTTGGAGATCAAACAATGGTTGGAAGGTGGATT
The DNA here is from genome assembly GCA_036435485.1 of Saposhnikovia divaricata. Taxonomy (NCBI): domain Eukaryota; kingdom Viridiplantae; phylum Streptophyta; class Magnoliopsida; order Apiales; family Apiaceae; genus Saposhnikovia; species Saposhnikovia divaricata. Next base: position 99,132,889 of record CM071597.1, on the reverse strand, counting down.
TTGAAATCTTAAAACTCCAAAATTCGAAGTGCCTTGGTTTTGGGGGAAAAACAGTGAACTTCTCGAATTTATTTACCCATCCAAACGATCTTCAAAAATTATGAAATTAAATCCCCAACTTCACCTTGATGTGTAGAAGCTCCATGAATTTTTTCATGATTTTTAGATGAGTAGATCTAGGTGAAAAAAAATGGAAAAGACCCCTGCCCTGGAAAATGCAACTGCTGGAAAAATGGGGGAGAGGTGGTGTTTGCTTGGCTTTGATCTTGCTCTCATCTTATCTAAAGTGAATTATTGAATGTCTTTGGATAATATCTTGTCCATAAAGTAGCTTTAATAAAGTTCTAGGTCATGCATGATGTAATTAAATGGACAAGTGTTGGTTTGTAATGGTAAGATGATGACAAGAAGCTAAGTACTTGGTTATGTTTGCTAAGTATACTAGTTGCTCATGTAACTACTTAGTTACTTGGTCTTATCTCCTTGTACATGCATGCATCTTGATCCTCTGTTTGTTCTTTGTCCGGTTATTGCTCAATTCGTTGCTCGTTCGAGGGACTAACTCATTCGTTTCTAGTTAGGGTTTTACCGAAAACCTTCTTAATATTTATACTACTATTCCTCATCTTTCTTAATACTTCTCGAATTTAAATTCCTTAAATCCCTTTTATAATTCCTTATGTCTTGCAGTGTCCAGGGAAATCTCGGAGAAAATAAAAGTGCTCTTTTTTTGAATCCGACAGCTTTTACATACACTTATTTTCTTCCCGGATCACTAATACGAACTCAGAAATCCGTTCCGAATACCGGGTATAACATTATTATAATAATATTCCAAATTCCACCAAAATCACTATTCATCACTTATTTTTATTTAATTCCTATAATTAGGAAAATGAACCCGGTTCACCCTCGAGTGTTCCTTAACCTTTTTACGGAACCGCTGGGCTTATAATAGATATTGATTTGGATGACATGAGGGTATCTATTCCTCTCTAGGGAATCTTATCTTAACTTTCTAGGAGATAGATTATTCTAATCTAAGTTATCACCCAATAGCATCCTTCAGGACATATAACCTTGGAATCTTTTATCCTTCCATTCTTCATCCTTTAAAGCCAGTATTACATTGTAGTTGTAACCACTGTTCATTCTTACATCAATACATAATAAAAGTTTTAATTCTACCCAAAAATCTGGGTTCTTACAGTCTCCCCTCCTTAAAAGGATTCCGTCCCGGAATCAGGTAGAAGACAATTGGGTATTTGTTGGTTATTTCACTTTCCAATTCTCTGGTCGATCCTTACACACTCCAATCTTTCTAAAGCATCTCATACTGGTGTTACAATACACCCTTATCCGTTCTACCAATTCTTTGATACTTTCGCACAACACATCATCCGGTATACGCTCTTGTCCGTTCTTATACTATTAACCTTATTGGTACGTGCAGTGACTTCGGTATCACTAACGCGCTACGAAGTCCGGAGATAACCTCACTCGTAATTTTGCAATTCCTAATCGTTTTAATCTTCGCAATCTCGATGTATATATATTTAGGTGGAAAATTTTATCGAGAGATCACTGTGATCAATGAACATTTGTTATATTGCATAGTTAGTACAAAAAGGGGGCCAGCCTTTAGTACTTGACAAGCAATTAAACAATTAATGGCATTCCACTTAGACTCCTATCACACAGACAGAGAGTCACGTAGTATTACCTCCCCTCCTTAAAGGGTTGTTCTTCTCAATTTAGAAGAAGATAAATAAGGGAGAAGAAAAGAACGAATTTCAAAGAATCATATATGAACGTTTTCATGATTGTCAAAATACCATATTTAGAATTTACCTCTGAACTATAGAGGTTTATTAGAGAAGAGAAATAATCATATTCGTATCAAATTCCACTTTTTCGTAATCTCACATATCACATGTCCTTGTTGCTCTGTCCATCATTCGGTGGACCTATACTCTTGTTCGATATTAGTATCAACTACTTTTTGGAAAATCCTTCAACCTCTCAGGTTAAATCTTGGATTTCCCGCTTGACATTATTATTACTCACATTTCATGCCCCGACACTGGCTCTTTCATACTCATAATTCTAACACTATCAGGTTGTCATTCCGAGAGCTCATTAAGAAGAACCCATTCATCAATCCATTCATAACATTTCTTGCTTCACATTCAATAATTATTTCCCATTCTTTTCTTTATCAATCACATCCATCTTATCATCTAGTTCTCATTCACTTCTGTTATTGAACTCCACCGTCACCTTATTAGGGGAACGCGTGTTACCTTTATTCAATATACGTGGCACGTTTGTGGTCAAACTTTCCTTTGTTCAACCATCTAGATTTCACTTTCTCATTCCATGAGTCTTTTTTTATTACTCAATCAAACTATTCCATATTTCCTCGGATTTTCCAGTCTTAAAAAGGAGCCAATTTGTATGTCATTCATGCTCCTAATTCCAACTTTCCGTTTTGGCCAATACCCTTACCTTGCCAATTCCATACTCTTCTCGCTTCATTACTGGAGCTTCTCATGAGTCCGCATATCTGACTTTCTTATTAATCCTCGACTCTTCATTCATCTCAATCAGTTGCTTGTCTTCATTTCTACTATAATCATTCTATGAACCATCATAGCCTAATCATTTATTTCAAATATCCCGTCATTCCAGAAATTACACCATCCGAAATAAACCTGGATGATTTCTCTAACTTAGATTCAATTCGACATTTCCACAGTCGTTACCACCTAATTTCTCATAAGGATCACCATCGCTTATCGTTTACGCAGTGCTTTAATAACTAAGCATCATAATTGTCAATTCAAGATCCTCTAGGAAAACAAAATAATCACTATTTCCTATCCATAAGGAACGCTTCCTGAACTTGACGTAGATATTACCTGAAGCAGAAAAAAAAAAATTGCAGGAAAGCTTCCAGCATCGCAGCTGGAACAGGCTGGTGAGATTATTAATCATATATCTCCGGTAGAAGACTAAAAGCTTAGCGGTTTGCTTAATCGCTTGCCAACCTCATAATTCTCTATCTTGTTTGCACAGAAATACACCAACATAAACTTGCTTGTCATTCATCATCGTGCCATTTGGCTTATCAGTATTTGTACCTTCTCTACTTCTGGTCATTTACTACCAATTCATTGTTACTTAACCTCCCCTCTCTCTTTCCAAAGAAAAGGCGAGTCTCTTGGGGAATTTGGTCTGGTCTGTCGTAGAGCCTCCTAATGTCGGTAATGTGCTACTGGCAACATCAGGAATCGAATCTTTACTTAAACCATTCTTATAGTTGATCCTGGCACAATCATCAAACGGAATGTAACTTCCTCTACCACATTATGACCATCAAGGTCCTTACATTATCATTCTATTTCTTTGGTCTGAGCATTTATGCTTACTCCCCTATATTTAAAGTGTCGGCCACCTCGTTGGCCTTTCCTGATTATAATAATCAATGTTTTCTAGATCTATTCCAACTCAGGGTGGAAGCATTCTCCCTTAAATTCTGCTGAATGAGAGAAAGCATCTATCAGTCTTTTCCAAAAGTCATTGCTTCCACCTTTCTAGTGCGATCTTGACTACAGGTACTCCAAATCATACCTAGGATATTTCCTTACTTAAATCCCTTCTTGTTTTAGGATAATCTCAACCTTATTGGTTCAACCCATACTTCCTCAGGGTTTCATACATGCCTCATCTGGCATTATTGTTACGATGTCATACATTCCTTACCAAACTTCCGTTTTTGAAGTTCGGAATATTACCCTTTTTCCTTGTAAGGTTTCGTAGGCCATCCTTATCATTCCTCCGGTATTTTCTGGGTACCGGGTATATCAGAATGTCATTGATCAATACTCTAATAATTCTATCTATGTTCTTTCCAGAACTCTTTTTAATAATCCTTACCGGTCATTGTTGCATTAGCAAGTCCAGCTCATAACATCTGAAGTCATAATGTCGTTATTAGGGTTAATGCCACCCCTTGTGCATTCCCCAGGGTTTGTCTTAATTTATGGATATCCTATCCTTAATTCAACTGCCAAGGAATTCTTGCATCTTATAATTGGCAATCAGATCATGTATCCTTAATAAAGGTCTCTTTTCAATCATTCTCATTTGATAATCGATCGGTGGTTTAATGCCACCCTCTTCTTTCAGATAGTTGTCAGCCTATTTGGCCTTCCAAAAAGGCAACGTATGCCAATCTCTTCTCTTACCGAACTTGTTAATGGTAGCAAGGATGTTCTGGAAGATATTGGTCGAGTTCAACGTGAATCTCTTAGTGCTTATCGTTCTTCGCAAAGGTACTTGCCTCAGACAAAATTCCTACAGCATACTGTTCAATTTCTGACCTTTTCTATACCCTCTTCATATACCTTCATTGTTTACTTTCCTCCGTCATAATATATTCATGGTATTCATGATACCCTAACATCATACATCTCAAGTCACTATACTTCCATTTTACTCGAAATCTTGAACAACCATATACACATGAGTCACTTTAGTACGGGTGACCCCATCCCAAAAAGGTCTAGTGAATTCCCAATCAAAACATGGGTTGTTCGGCAGAAGATTCAAACGATCTCATTAATGTTTCCTTTATATCAGAAGCCCTTGCAGTCGGTGCTTTCTTAGAAGCAACCCTGCTTTGTCTTTTCATTGCTGGTCTAGTCACTTTATAGTCCGTTGGGACTTGGCCTCAACTGGCCACACATAAAAATATATGATTTTAGGGGTTGGCTAATAGCATTACTTTTCTAGCAATTGCCGGCATAGTGCCTTCTTCTTTGATACCTTTCTACCTTTCCAAAACTTTACTCCATATAAGTCTTAATCGACTACTCGGCACCGTCTCCGGTCACCTTTCCTCCACTTTTATCTTTTCAACTATTCTTATCAATCCTGCGTGCCACACAAGCTTACCATTCCTGGCATAACGGCCTCTTCATTTAAGTCAATCCTAGAATTTCTCAATCCGGCTGGTTTCTTACTTACATTTCCTATTTTCGTCCAATCTCACTTCATCATTTTATCACTACCGTCGATTGTAATGCTCAGGGTCCGTTACTAACCCATTTTACAGCATCCTTACCCAAATCACAGGGTTTGCTCCAAATTTTTTTTTTTTCTCTCTTCCATGACATTCTCTGATAATCAGAAAGACAAGGTTTGCCAAAATTCACCGAATTCCTTTCCAGACTCAGGGAAATTTTGATCAATCTACCCACCTACTGGTAACATTAAGGAGACCAGTTTCGAAACCTGAAGAATAGTTCTATGAACCTCCAAGCAGGTGGAATCATAAGCAGTCATAGTTAACGAAATAATCATCATCGGATTGTAAGTTTACCCACTGGAGAGGAATCAATTATATACATCCCTTAGAAGGGAATCAATAGTTTCAAACTGAAACCTGCCACAACGTCCTGATATTCAATACTACCAAATGTCGGTCTACCTAACCCTTTATGCGAAGCGTCATTGGAAGCACAAAGTCTCCTTTTTCCATTAAGCAATGCCAGCTCTTGGTCATTACCAATTTCACCTTTTAGCTCCAGGAAGATTTTCTCACATTTTTCTCTTTAACTGCTGATCGTATTACTTGATCTATTATAATTCCGTGTCGGAGTAAACTTAAGGTAACTACTATAATCCATTCAAAGAGAAGAAGGAATTTAATATTCCTCTGAATCACATGCATCTAACGTTTCTGGTTCATCATTTAACTGAGTTGAATTAACTCTATACTCAGTCTCTGGCAGTAGTCTCATTACGAGTTCATCTTGACTCACTGGTCTTATCTTCCGGTAGGTTCTGAGATCATTGTCTTGCTTACTACTTCCTTATATACTTTACCCAATCATGCTATCACTTCCCAATGTCTTTACTTTCTAAATGATTCATTCATAAAATGAACATTTTCCTTAATAAAACCACCTTATTAACCTCAATTTGGTTCCATAATTTACAACCTACGATACCTGCCTTCTCATGGCGAATTATTACTGACCATATTCATACTAATTCATTTATCAAATGATATGGCACTTACTGCCTCCTTCTCAACTATTCCTAGGGACTCTGCTCCTCGCCCTAAATTGATGTCTTTAATAATCATACACCCCTCTAGCTCTTTCTTTGTTAAGATGAAAATCTCTAAGGATTCTCATCTATTTCCGTATAAGATCTCAAGTAATTCTTCCAATCCTTCATTCTTGCTGGTACTACATCTGGTAGCCCGGCTATGAATTCAACATGCATCTTCAGATCTCTTAATAATATCTCGGTTCTTTATACTCACTTTTCTGAGCACCATATCTTAATCATCACAGTCATTCTGGCTGCGACCCTCATTACCCATGGGTAAGCTCCTCATCCTAACAGGATTTTCCTTATCTGCTGGAACCTCTTCCGGGTCTCCAGTAGGGTACTCCATCGAATTACCCACTGATCTTCAGCATATAAAGCATCATCGCGCTGTTGCTCGTATGCCTCAAGGTCAGTCACCTTACTCGTCGATACGATATCGAGCTAAGTTACTATCATTATACTTACGAGTTCCCATAAGGGTTTTATATGTCATCACTACATTAAGTAGTCCGACTATGAACTTGGCAAGAGTTCTTATTATCTTATTGAATTTATTGTTTTAACGTCACCTCATCTCTGGGGTTTATAACGTACGCTCTGATACCACTACTGTAACACCCCCAGATCCGGGGTCCGGGATCCGGTGGTTACGGTTTCCAATTCTGTCCACAACACTTGAACTTTCCTTAACATAAAATAAATTACGTCTCTATAACCCAACACAATAATATAAAACACACCCGTTATAGTCCCAGAGATGAAATCAGAGTAACACTCAAATTTTTATTAATCACATTATGAGTTCTTACAATCCAAAAGAATTTCAATATAAATACATACTCTTTGCCATCCATTTACATAAGGCATACTAGACCATATTCTTTGATATGGGCTGAAAATAAGCCCTAAAGACACATTTAATGAGGCATTAATTAGGCCGAGAATAGTCCAAACGTGGGGCCCACCAGCTGGGCCCAAAACCCTAAATATAATATTAATTTCGTAATTAATATTAAGGGTAATAAACAGCTCAGCAAATAAGAGTTGGATAAGGATAATATCCCTTTCAAACTTATCCAATAAGGCATCCAATTGAATATGGAAACTGATTCCTACAAGGAATAGATCTAGAACATTCCTCAAAGACTTGTCCATCAAGTCTCCAAATCCTACCATAATTCTAAGGCTTCTCAGCCTATATAAAGGGCCTGACCCCTCATTCTCAGAACTACGTTTTATTGGCTTGATTCTCTAATTTACAGAGATACGTAGGCATTCTGTGAGGACCGTTTAAGTCTCGAACGCAGAAGCAGCCATTAAAGCACGAAGCTCACGAACCCTAGCATTAAATATACAAACCCTAGCCGCAATATTTTCAACCTAGTTTTTATTCCACAACATTTGGCGCCGTCTGTGGGAAGAAGACATCAACCATGGTTACCACTCGAAGAACAACACCGGTCTCAACCGAGGCTACCTCCGGAACCATCGTTCCACCAATCGCTGCTCCTCCTGTTGGTACAGGGCCAGGGTCTGTACCCCTATTGACGGAAACAAACCCGCGTAGTCAGGCCTCTCAACCACAAGGGACGGATCCCCCCGCTGAAAGATCTCAACCTGAAATCGTCCCTCTAGGACAGGAGACTAACTCGCTCCAGATGGTGGTCTCTCCTCTCCCTCTGAGTAGCCGCCCGCCGCTTCACAGTCTCTCCACTTCTTCGCTCCCTGTCAACACCAACCCGATGTACGGGCTGCCTAATTACCCCCAAGATCCGAGGGATCCAGGACCAAGCGGTCATGCTCGGTTGATCCATGGGCAACAACAATCCCCTTATCTTAGAGGCCCGGCTCCTCCTGAACCAGGATACTATGATTACTCTGGTCCTTATACCGGAGACTCGTCATCTGAAGACGATGATCGAGACGAAGCCCCAAGGAGGCGACGTGCTAGTAAGGAGCCTCTGAGGAGGAATCCATCGAACCGAGATGGTCCTTTAACAATCGCAGAGAAAATTAAGGCTTATGAAGCCGAGATTCAGAAGCTGAAGGACGACCAAGCAAGGGAACTAGAGAGACAGAACCCTAATCAGACTCGACCTCCTCCGACTTCAGGAGGGATTCCCTTCATAGATCTGGAGAGGTCTTCAAGGAGACACCGAAGGGCTGAAGCCCCAACCAGAGGAACTACCAGGGTGGAACCCCCCAAGAATAATCCTAGAGATTTGATGTTACAAGGAGATCTGGATGATCCGACCCCTCCATTCACTGAGGAGGTAATGAATGCACATATCTCCCGAAAGTTTAAGATGCCCACGATCAAAGCTTACGATGGAACGGGGGATCCCGCAACTCATGTGAGAACGTTTACGAGCGCCTTGTTACTGCAGCCTGCCAACGATGCCCTTAAGTGTAGGGCGTTTCCCCAAACCCTGTCGGGCATGGCGCAACGTTGGTATAGTCGTTTACCTCCAAACTCTATTAGCTCTTTCAAGGAGTTGAGTACCGCTTTTGTCAGTCAATTCATTAGCGGAAGAATTCACGAGAAAAGCTCCGCATCCCTTATGTATGTAACACAGGGAAAGAATGAGAACTTAAGAGATTACATCAAGCGATTCACTAAGGAAACCCTGAATATCACAGATTTGGAAAATAAGGTGGCCATGGTAGCCTTGCAGCATGGAACCACGGATCTCTTTTTTAAGAGGTCGTTGGCAAAACACCCCCCTGAAAGTATGGATGAACTTCAACGAAGGGCGGACAAGTATATAAAAGCTGAGGACAGCATCAAGAAAGAAGCCACGTTGGGCAATGGAGGGAACAAGCGGAAGCAAGAACAAGAGTACGATGCTAGGGACAAGTATCCCCGAGCTAGCAGAGACTCTGAATCTGCTCCAAAAAAGAACTCGGGTCCAAGGTTTTCAGAGTATGCCAGACTTAATGCTCCAAGAAGCCAGATCCTGTTGGACATTGAAAAGGAAAAGGATTTCCGATGGCCGAAGCCACTTAGAGGAGACCCAGCTAAGCGAAATAAGGAGCAATACTGCAGGTTCCACAAAGATGTGGGACATGACACCGACGATTGTAGGCAACTCAAGGATGAGATTGAGTTCTTGATACGAAGAGGAAAACTAAGTCAGTTCACCAAGGGTGATGACCGTGGGAACCAGAGAAAGGACAATGACAGAAGGGACAATGAAAGGAGAGATAATAATAGGAGGGATGACAACCATGATCGCCATCCCCAGCCCCGAAGGGCAGTTATCAATATGATCTGGGGAGGTCCGACAGCAGCTGGCACGACTAAGAATTCTCGAAAGGCTTATGCTAGAGAAGTAATGCACATTGTGGGGGAAGCCCCGAAGCGTGCTAAAACCGAGATGGTAATTGGTTTCGATGATTCAGACTTGGAAGGAGTGAAATTCCCTCATGACGACCCGCTGGTCATAACTCCCGTGATTGGAAACTCAGAAGTGAAACGAGTCTTGATAGACAATGGGGCTTCTGTGGATATTTTATTTCATGATGCATTTGTAAAGATGGGTTACAACGACTCCCAACTGACCCCTACAAACATGCCTATATACGGGTTTAATGGAGTGGAGTCTAACGTTGAAGGGACTATTCAGCTACCCGTGACTATTGGGCAGGAGCCTAAAGAGGCGACTCAGATGCTGAATTTCTTGGTGATCAAGGCAGCATCAACATACAACGCAATCCTTGGAAGGACTGGACTTCATGCGTTTAAGGCTGTGGCCTCTTCCTATCATATGAAAATTAAGTTTCCGACACGGAATGGTGTCGGAGAACAAAAGGGTGATCAGAAGATGGCAAGAAGTTGCTATGTGGCTGCACTGAGGGCCGACGGAGTCGGGGGGCAGGTCCTTCCGATTGAAGACATGGATGTCCGCGATGATGAAGAGCATAGAGGGAAGCCAGCAGAGGATTTGATTCCCGTACCTCTAGAACCTAATGATCCTGACAAAGTTACTTATGTTGGAGCATCTCTGAAAGAACCCCTGAAGGGCAAGTTAATAGAATTCTTACAGAAGAATAGCGACGTGTTCGCTTGGACAGCAGCTGATATGCCAGGGATTGACCCCCAACTCATAACTCATAGGTTAAATGTTGATCCCAAAAGGAAGACAATAAAGCAGAAGAAGAGAAACTTTGCTCCGGAGAGGCAAGAGGCCATTAGGCAAGAAGTGAATAAGCTCTTGGAAGCTGGTTTTATTGAAGAGATTCAGTTTCCTGAATGGTTAGCGAACCCAGTCATGGTCAAGAAAGCAAATGGGAAGTGGAGAATGTGTATAGACTTCACTGACCTGAATGATGCATGCCCAAAAGATTGTTTTCCCCTGCCGAGGATTGATATGTTGATAGATGCCACAGCTGGACATGAGATGTTAAGCTTCATGGATGGATTCAGCGGCTATAATCAGATTAAGATGCACAAGGATGACATACCTAAGGTATCTTTCATAACTGACTTTGGTGTTTTCTGTTATCTTGTCATGGCTTTTGGTCTAAAGAATGCAGGAGCTACTTACCAACGATTGGTGAATAAGATATTCGCCCATCTGATTGGAAGAACCATGGAGGTATATGTTGATGACATGTTAGTCAAGAGCCTACTTAAGGCTGATCATATCAAGCACCTCGGAGAGGCATTTGAAGTGCTGAGGCACCACAAGATGATGTTGAATCCCGCCAAGTGTGCTTTTGGCGTTGGATCGGGGAAGTTTTTAGGGCTGATGGTTTCAAAAAGAGGCATTGAGGCCAATCCTGACAAGATCAAGGCGATTTTAGACATGGAGCCACCACGCTCTATAAGAGATGTGCAGAGGTTGACAGGTCGAGTTGCAGCCTTAGGAAGATTCATCTCCAAGTCTGGAGACAAATGCTTGCCTTTCTTCCAAGCGTTAAAAAAGGTGAAAAATTTTGAGTGGACACCAGAAAGCCAAGAGGCCTTTGAGCAACTGAAGAAGTACATGGTTGAAGCCCCGTTGTTGACTAAACCAAGTCCTGGGGAGATTCTTAGTTTATACCTGGCGGTATCCGAACAAGCCCTGAGTGCTGTCCTTATTCGGGAAGAGGAGAAGGTCCAGAAACCTATCTACTATGTGAGCAAAGTGTTGCATGGGGCTGAGTTGAATTACTCACCCATAGAAAAGTTTGCTTTGGCATTAGTAACTGCCTCAAGAAAGCTGCGGCCTTACTTTCAGGCACATAAGATTCAAGTTCTGACAAACCAGCAATTGAGGAACATATTGCATAGCCCTAAGGCCAGTGGAAGGCTAATCAAATGGGCGATTGAGTTAGGAGAGTTTGACATCACATACAAGCCTCGGACAGCTATCAAAGCTCAGGCATTAGCTGACTTTGTGGTTGAATGTACCATTAACAACCAAGAAGTCGGGGGGCAAGAGATAATGACTACACCTGGGCAAGAGGAAAAAGAAGAGAAACTTACACCCGATCTGAAGGAATATTGGGTGCTCTATTTTGATGGAGCATCAAAAACAAAATCTAGTGGTGCAGGTTTGGTTTTGCAAAGCCCCGATGGGTTCACAGTTGAGTACGCTTTAAAGTTGGATTTCCCTACTACCAACAACGAGGCGGAGTATGAGGCATTGATAGCTGGTTTGGGCTTGGCCAGAATCATGAGGGTCAAGAATCTCAAAGTTTGTGGAGATTCAAGGCTTGTGGTAGCACAAGTAAATGGTGAATTCGAGGCTAAAGACGAGACTATGGCAAAATACTTGAGAGTAGTAAAGGCTGTTATGTCCCAGTTTGAGGAGTGCTATGTTGAGCACATTCCAAGAGAGGAAAACATTAAGGCCGATGCCCTATCTAAGTTTGCTTCTTCTGAAATAGAAAATTATGCCGGGAGTGTCTACTTTCAGGTCTTGAAGGCCCCGACCGTTAATGCAAAGTTAGTGGCACCAATTGATATAGGAGGCTCTTGGATAGATCCTATTAAGGCACACCTGGAGACCGGTTGGCTCCCAGACAATGCCATGGAGGCACGAAAACTCTCCGTAAGAGCGTTGAGATATACTTTGATTGAGGGTATTCTGTACAAAAGGTCGTTTGTAATCCCGTACTTGAAGTGTCTAAGGCCTATAGAGGCAAGGGAAGCATTGGAGGAAGTTCATGAAGGAATCTGTGGGCAACACTTGGGGGGCAGAGCCCTAGCTCACAAGATAATTCGTTTAGGGTTTTATTGGCCGGAGATGTTGGCTGATGCACAAAACTATGTCAAGAGATGTGAGAGATGCCAGAAGCATGCCCCAATTGTGAGGCAACCGCCTGAGGTGTTGACCTCGATTAACTCTCCCATTCCATTTGCAATGTGGGGGATGGATATACTTGGACCCTTTCCCATGGCTTCAGCACAGAGGAAATTCCTAATAGTAGCAATTGATTATTTCACTAAGTGGATTGAGGCTAAACCCCTGGCCAAGATAACCACCAAGCAAGTTTCCCAGTTCTGCAGATACGGAATCCCACGAATCCCACGAATCCTTGTGACAGATAATGGGACACAATTCAATAATGAGGAGTTTAAGAAGTATTGTGAAGAGAATGCAATTGAGCTCCGTTTTACCTCGGTGGCACACCCTCAGGCCAATGGGCAAGCTGAAGTAGCTAATCGAATTATCCTTGATGGACTGAAAAAGAGGGTCGAACGCTCTAGGAATACTTGGGTAGATGAGTTGTTGCCCATACTTTGGGCATATCGTACCACTTGTAAGGTAACGACTGGAGCAACCCCATTTTTGCTGGCTTACGGAGCCGAGGCAGTTGTGCCTTTAGAGATCATGCAAGCATCACCTCGAGTTGAGGCATATAAGCCAGAAACTAATGACGAAGGAATGAGACTCGCCCTTGACTTAATTGATGAGGTTAGAGATGGAGCTAATGCGAAGAATGCTGAATATCAGAAGAGAGCATCTTTTCACTACAACCAGAGAGTTAAAGAAAGATTCTTTCGACAAGGTGACATGGTTTTAAGGAAGATTGAAGCCTCAGGAGTTGGCCAGAAAGGAAAGTTAGCACCAAACTGGGAAGGACCATATCTAGTCAGAAAGGTGTTAGGGCAAGGATCCTACAAGTTAGAAACCTTGGATGGGGTTGAGGTGCCCCGAACTTGGCATGCTGTGAACCTCAAAGTTTATTATATCTAAGTTCTTTGGACAAAGGCTTGGACTTTTATCTATTTATTAGGAATAAGGTTCGAATGAAACCATTTTAGAGCATGTTGCTCCCAGTAGAAGATAGAGTATTTATGTAAGGGTTGAACCCATTCTATTGATATCCATTGACAGCATAATGGAATTTATATTGTTTTCTTTATGAGTTACTTCTCTGTGTTAAAATAAACACGGAAGGCAAACGTTGAACTAACTTGTGAGTTTAGTACCAGCCAGGAGGCCAAGTGCTTGAGAAATTCTAAAGTTTAACGAACAATAAGCAAAAAATAAGAACATGGAAACAAAAGGAACTACTGCATAAATAAGTTAAGTCATAAGCCCCGAAGGGCAAAAGTTCAGAATAAATAAAGATAAACAGAAATAAGCCACGCAGGGCCATCTACTCATCTAAGTCCTCAATAACTACATCTCCCTGAGTGGAAGAAGGATCTGCTGTCTCTACCCCAGGAGAAGAAGGTGGATCCTGAGTGGGCTGAGAGTCCCCATCCACTGCTGTCTCTGTGGCAATCTCCAAGGTATCTGTCAATCCAGGGATAGCAGGTACCGGAAACTTCTCCAAGGATACCCCCTCGATCTTCCCACTCAGCTCCTCGATGATCCCCTCCCAACACTCCTTGAAGGTGCCAGGAAAGTTTGCATCATACTCGGCATTCAGGACATCTTGAAAGTCCTTAGAAGCCTTGTAATCAGCAATGATGTGTTCCCTGTTCTGCTGCACCTCCAGCTGAAGCTTCCTGTTCTTCTCCTTCTCAGCAGCCAGCTCCTTCTCCACCTCCCTAAAACGAGCAAAGTTTGCCTCGGAGGCATCAAAGTATCTGTCTCTATCCCTCTCAGCAATGGTCTTTTCAGCACGTACCTCCTTCAGGTTATGAACAGCGGCCTGAAGGTAGGCGTTCATCTGCAAAGGAAACAAGTAAATAAGGGAAAAGTAAATGCAAGTAAATTAAAGAAGTTGAATAAGAAATTACCGAAGCAACAGCTTGAGCCCCGAGAAGCTCAATCTGCAAGTCATCAGAGGACTCCACAATGTGGACCCTGTCCCGTGGAGTAACCACGCTCCTGGACCACTCAGCTGCAGCCCTGGAATCACCTACAGCTGTGTCCCTATTGCATAAACCCCATCCCACTGTAAAGGGAGTAAGGTCTTCCTCAATAGGAACAGGCTTTTCCTGAAGAAAAGCAGGAACACGCTCCACCGCGGGAGAAGCCTCATCTGTCCTGGCCCTTTTGGCCCTAGGATTCTCTGTTACCACCCTAGCAGTGGCAGCAGTCTCCCTCTGCCTAAAAATCGCTCCCAGAGCAGTTTTGGCTGCAAAATGATTATAAGAAAGTTAGAAAATTATATCTAGCATAAAATGTTAACAAAGCAAGAGGTGAGAATTACCCTCAGGGCCCAAATCGCTTAGCCCATGGGCCTGTAGCGAATCTTCAGAAATCAAATTTGCACATTGATGCAAATTATCCGATGTTAACAAAGTTATGGCGGCCTCTTCTTCCACGCCCAATTTTAAACTCCTAACAGGCCCATCAACGGCTCTGCAGAAGTTGGGCCGAAAATAGTTGTCCCAGTCATCCCCATCCAAAAAGATATAAAACCATTCCCTTTTCCAATTAGGAAGGGAATCAGGAGCAGAATCCGAAACAAAACAAGAACGGGCCAAGGAACGGTGTTGGATTTTGACCCAGCCCGAATTATCAGAAGAATTGACAAATTTGAATAGGTATCGAAAAACAGAGATACTGGGCTCAAGCCCATGTTTCTTACATTGGACCAAGAAACAATAGATAAAACGCCATGCATTTGGCATAAGTTGGGTTGGACAAACCCGGGCTTCGGCCAAAAGACGGTAAACGAAAGGAGGAGGAGGTAGGCGAAAACCAGCATAAAAAGTTTCTTTATAAATCCTAATGGCCCCAGGCTTTGGGTGACAAGCCCTTTCGTTTGAGGCCGGAGCAACGGCCCTATAAGGCCCATTAATATGAAAAAGTTGGGCTAGAATGTCTACCCTATGTTGTTTATATTTCGATTTATATTCATAAGCATCTAAATGAAGCATGTTTGGAAAAGCTTGGCCAAACTCATTTAAAAGATCTCTAAGGGAAAAAACACTGGCATGGACAAGAGATGTTTTAGGGTTCTTACCCCTTGAAAGCCGTGGAGCGGTGGTGGAAGTGTTAGCGAGTTGTGACTGGCCTGAAGAGCTAGAATCCTCCATTGATATGCTTCCCTTGAAAGCTTGAAACCCAGAAAAGTTGAAAAAGGAGGTTGAAGAAGATGAAGATTCAACGATCTTCAAACAGAAACTGGAAAATAGGGCGGAGTAAAGACGCCGGAAATCGCCTCACGACAGAACCCTAGCAGAGCTTTTTTGAAAAATATTTGTGATAAGGGAATGATAATTTTTGCTGAATAGTGAAATGAGAAATGAGGGATGCACACTACTCTTTTATAGAGTTCATGGTTGGTCATTCAACCGGTTATATCCAGTAAATGGGCTGCCAACAGGTGACTGGGCCTTTGAATAGGCGGGAAGCCCATGAAATTCAAATTTTGAAATAATTCTAGAATGTTCTACGACATTTTTAGAAAATAGGATAAAATCCCGTTAGAATTTAAAGGCAGGAAGCCCAATTAAAAGGCTATACCCACGCCCAGGAGACCAAACCTCCTAGGCGTGCCTAAGGAAGGTGTCTCCTTGGCGGGGGTACCCACGCCTAGCTCGATTTTCTCTAAAGAAGGCTATACCCACGCCCAGGAGACCAAACCTCCTAGGCGTGCCTAAGGAAGGTGTCTCCTTGGCGGGGGTACCCACGCCTAGCTCGATTTTCTCTAAAGAAGGCTATACCCACGCCCAGGAGACCAAACCTCCTAGGCGTGCCTAAGGAAGGTGTCTCCTTGGCGGGGGTACCCACGCCTAGCTCGATTTTCTCTAAAGAAGGCTATACCCACGCCCAGGAGACCAAACCTCCTAGGCGTGCCTAAGGAAGGTGTCTCCTTGGCGGGGGTACCCACGCCTAGCTCGATTTTCTCTAAAGAAGGGTATGCCCACGCCCAGGAGACCAAACCCCCTAGGCGTGCCTAAGGAGGGTGTCTCCTTGGCGGGGGTACCCACGCCCAGGAAGCATTTCCAGGGACAAAGGTCACCCACGCCCAGGAGACCAAACCCCCTAGGCGTGCCTAAGGAGGGTGTCTCCTTGGCGGGGGTACCCACGCCCAGGAAGCATTTCCAGGGACAAAGGTCACCCACGCCCAGGAGACCAAACCCCCTAGGCGTGCCTAAGGAGGGTGTCTCCTTGGCGGGGGTACCCACGCCCAGGAGGCATTTCTTGCCAAGGTGACTTTTTTAAAAGTTAATCCTTTAAAAAATTTTTAAATAATGTTGGGAAATTAAAAAATAATTCCCAAAAAATACCTGTTGGTACATAAAAATTCCTAAATTATTAGGAAAAATTACAAAAAATACCTGTTGGTACATAAAAATTCCTAAATTATTAGGAAAAATTACAAAAAATACCTGTTGGTACATAAAAATTCCTAAAATATTAGGAAAAGTACAGTAAAATACGAGGAAAATTATAGAAATATTTTCTTGACAAGTTGAGCAATAATATATGCTAATAATGCATAAAAACTCTATGAAAGTGCCGAAATTGCTAAAAGCAAGCACAAATTAAAGCCTCGAATAAGGCAAATCGTCGTAAATGTGTAGGTCGCTCCACACTTTACAAGCAAGACGATACTCGTGAAACACTAGTGTAAACCAAAACTCCCATATAAGGGTAGGAAAATTAAGAAGTCCCAGGTAAGGGATAAAAACGACCCCGAGTCTCGATTAAGGCAAATATAACTTCTACGAAAACCTGATCAGTTTTCCTAAGAAGTTGGGGGGCAAATGATATAGGCTGAAAATAAGCCCTAAAGACACATTTAATGAGGCATTAATTAGGCCGAGAATAGTCCAAACGTGGGGCCCACCAGCTGGGCCCAAAACCCTAAATATAATATTAATTTCGTAATTAATATTAAGGGTAATAAACAGCTCAGCAAATAAGAGTTGGATAAGGATAATATCCCTTTCAAACTTATCCAATAAGGCATCCAATTCAATATGGAAACTGATTCCTACAAGGAATAGATCTAGAACATTCCTCAAAGACTTGTCCATCAAGTCTCCAAATCCTACCATAATTCTAAGGCTTCTCAGCCTATATAAAGGGCCTGACCCCTCATTCTCAGAACTACGTTTTATTGGCTTGATTCTCTAATTTACAGAGATACGTAGGCATTCTGTGAGGACCGTTTAAGTCTCGAACGCAGAAGCAGCCATTAAAGCACGAAGCTCACGAACCCTAGCATTAAATATACAAACCCTAGCCGCAATATTTTCAACCTAGTTTTTATTCCACAACATTCTTGGTACTGAAAGAATAAATATACCCTACCAATAGCTTCTTCTTCAGCTCTGGTAGTCTCATCGTCCTCGCCCGCGTCGAGTGCGCCTTGTGCGAGTCATCTGGTCTAGCTGTTGTTGTGATATAATAATAAAGCAAGGGTGAGCAATAGCCCACCAACAATAATATATGACTGAACGATAATGTATAACAGTTCAAAAGTATCTTTCAAACCATATGCCATGCCTTTACGGAAATGATGCCAGTATAATATGAACGATGAAGTTACAAGGTAACTTAAAGTATTTGTTTGTAGAAATATCTGCTACATCAAAGTAAGCGAGATATTCTTATTGTTATTAAGAAGAGGAACTTGCAAGAAAAGGTTGCAATTCCAGTTATGACCCTTTTCCAACTCTGCCAACAGTAATCATGTTGCAGGAAATAAATAAATTTGGATGATGAACCAATGATGGAGTATTCACCGCGCCCGCTGTTCCAATCTTGATGATCAGTCGAGATCGTACAGCTCAATTTAGATTTACTACCGGTAGAAGGAAGAACTGACGGCTTTACTTGTCTACCGCCTTACTAGCTCTCCCCGGCCAACGGTTGGGCCAAAGGGGATGGACCGGCGCTACTCGGCCTCTTACACGACTCCTAGTTCAAATAGAGTTCATGATTCTGAATGTAACGTTCGTCCCCCTTTCCCCAAGTATAAGACTTGTTGATAAGACTCTACAAGGTAGTCGTATCTAGTTGGAAAGGAAAATTCACCAATAACTTCCAAGCTGTGGCTTGGTATCGAACATCAACTTGTTCCAACAATCTTACCCCTCGAAAGATGAGAAGGTAAACAACGACTTAATAAGTCAACAGCACCCGAGTTGCGAGTGAAGAGAATACTCTATGACCGGGAAGTCGACAAGATAAATAACATCTTCCAAGTAAGGTTCCCTTATTATTAGAGAGGTAGACTCGAAGAAGAATGATGTCTGAGAACCTTTCTTGATATAAGATTAATAATAATATGACTCCGAAATATTTTCTGTAATAATCGAAGAAGATAAACCTTATCGAGGTTATTCTATGTATGAAATAAATATTCAGAGAATATTTATTGAATTAAAATATTTTACAGAATATTTAGGAATATGAAAGAATATCTTTAATCAGAGTATTTCTCAAATAATCCTTGAAGAAATATCTAGAGAATATTTATTGCATAATTAAATATTCAAATGAATATTCAGAATAATATTCATTAATTAATAAGACCTGAAAAGAATATTTAAAATATTTAAAATAATATTCGATGATTAAATAGAACCCTGGATGAATATTCAAAATAATATTCGTAATTTATTAGGAATTTAAATGTTTATTGAAAAAGTAATATTCGTTTAATGAATAATATTCTAAATGAATATCAAGTAATATTCATTTAGTAATCCAAGCTTTAAAGGAATATTCGAGATAAGACTCGATAAATAAATCAAGCTTCAGATGAATATTAGAATAATATTCATCAAGTAAGTAATATCTTAAATGAATATTCAAAAGTAATATTCATTAAATAAAGTAATATTCTAAATGGATATTCAAATAATATTCATTTAGTAGTCCAATCTTTAGAAGAATATTCGGAATAATAATCGATAACCTATTCGACTTTGAATGAATATTGAAAAATATTATTCGTCGAATGGTTACGTTCAAATAATTATTTGAAGTAAGGATCGTTAAAATAATTAGTCTCGAACGAATATTCAAATAATATTCGTCGCCCAAATAATAGAAAATATTTACTTAAATATTTTCCTCCGAGGTAATCTCGATATATCAAGGAATATTGACTCCCGGTCTATTTTTGATTAATAAGATGTATACGCCCTTCTATGAGGGTCTTACAATAATCGGCTTATAACTGATATATAACTATCTAGCTTATAAGCCAACAATAACATTCAGGGAACAAGTATATCACTTCAACTTGAAAGTAGGCATGCATGCAATGGCATATGTATATCAGCATATATATATATATATATATATATATATATATATATATTTATTCAATCACAACAACAGCCTAAAAGAAGGGAATTGAAACTTGCCTGGTAGTCGAGTACGGTAAGGGGTAGTGGTAGCGGGTCCCGGTTCAGCTTGGTGATCTACAAATAGCCAAGGCATTCGGGATTAATCACTTAACATATTAAAAGTTAAGTTATACTTAATTCGAAACACGTTCTTGAGTTATCTCGTTATACCCCTTTTAGTGGATTACTTTTATCACTGATCCGACCCGACATCCGTTCGTTAATACGACATGTCATTGTACTTATACTTGGGACATACTTAAGTCATATGAGTTCTAAAGTCGATCGTTACGAACCAATACTATACTCCGAGTTTTATCGTCCGTTTTCTAAGTGTTTTACCGAAGTTATAAAAGAGTCGTCTTTTAGGGGTTCGTTCGCGTTTAACCTCGACTCGAACATTTTTAATAAATCGAAAAATGATCTTTTTGACATACGGTTTTCTTTCACGCCTTCCTTTTTACCTCTAGTATTTATTTACCAAGATTCGCCATGACGTTACATAGTTTACGAGGGTTCAATTACAGTTACGAACTTTCGTTTACGGATTCGAACTACTTTTAGTAATTTGGTCATAAATCCTAAACCGTAAGTCCGTTTCATGCGATCTTTATATCAAAACGAAGCTTGAAACATAATCTATCCTATCATGGCAGAAAATGAAGCTGTACAGTGAGTTATAGCTACTGTGATGCTCGGTGTTTAATAGTCTAACGAAAATTCGGCATTACGACGGCTATAAATCGAACGTTCTAAAATTCATAACAATCAACCCAAGCCACACCGGGCATACTATACATGGTTTTCATCTTAACCAGTCCAAGAAGGTTTCAATTAACCATCATAATCATCAAAACTCTTAAATCATCACTACTAACTACATAATCATGCTTTTATGCATATAACAACACCATAATCTTAACTAATCTAAAACCATCAAGAACATATATAAAACTCAAAGTAAGATCTTGGGTTCTTAAGAATTATACCTTCCTTGGAGAGTGTACAAGCTATAATAACCCTTATATAGTCCTTGTATGGCTTTAACAAAGCTTAAATCATCCAAAGAAACCAAGAAATCAAAGTTAGTTTCTTGAAAACACTATTCACCCTCATCTTTGAGGATTTATTTGAAAATGGAAAACATGGAGTTTGAAGCTAAGATTTCTAGGAGATCATTTTTATGAAATATAGGACTCACCATAAAAATTTGGAGATCAAACAATGGTTGGAAGGTGGATTTTGAAATCTTAAAACTCCAAAATTCGAAGTGCCTTGGTTTTGGGGGAAAAACAGTGAACTTCTCGAATTTATTTACCCATCCAAACGATCTTCAAAAATTATGAAATTAAATCCCCAACTTCACCTTGATGTGTAGAAGCTCCATGAATTTTTTCATGATTTTTAGATGAGTAGATCTAGGTGAAAAAAAATGGCAAAGACCCCTGCCCTGGAAAATGCAACTGCTGGAAAAATGGGGGAGAGGTGGTGTTTGCTTGGCTTTGATCTTGCTCTCATCTTATCTAAAGTGAATTATTGAATGTCTTTGGATAATATATTGTCCATAAAGTAGCTTTAATAAAGTTCTAGGTCATGCATGATGTAATTAAATGGACAAGTGTTGGTTTGTAATGGTAAGATGATGACAAGAAGCTAAGTACTTGGTAAGTATACTAGTTGCTCATGTAACTACTTAGTTACTTGGTCTTATCTCCTTGTACATGCATGCATCTTGATCCTCTGTTTGTTCTTTGTCCGGTTATTGCTCAATTCGTTGCTCGTTCGAGGGACTAACTCATTCGTTTCTAGTTAGGGTTTTACCGAAAACCTTCTTAATATTTATACTACTATTCCTCATCTTTCTTAATACTTCTCGAATTTAAATTCCTTAAATCCCTTTTATAATTCCTTATGTCTTGCAGTGTCCAGGGAAATCTCGGAGAAAATAAAAGTGCTCTTTTTCTGAATCCGACAGCTTTTACATACACTTATTTTCTTCCCGGATCACTAATACGAACTCAGAAATCCGTTCCGAATACCGGGTATAACATTATTATAATAATATTCCAAATTCCACCAAAATCACTATTCATCACTTATTTTTATTTAATTCCTATAATTAGGAAAATGAACCTGGTTCACCCTCGAGTGTTCCTTAACCTTTTTACGGAACCGCTGGGCTTATAATAGATATTGATTTGGATGACATGAGGGTATCTATTCCTCTCTAGGGAATCTTATCTTAACTTTCTAGGAGATAGATTATTCTAATCTAAGTTATCACCCAATAGCATCCTTCAGGACATATAACCTTGGAATCTTTTATCCTTCCATTCTTCATCCTTTAAAGCCAGTATTACATTGTAGTTGTAACCACTGTTCATTCTTACATCAATACATAATAAAAGTTTTAATTCTACCCAAAAATCTGGGTTCTTACATTTTCGGCTAATTATGTTGTTAGGTGAGAAATTATTGAACGGTGTTATTTTTTCAACATAACCTGTCACTATCACACCTAACCCACTAAACCTTGAAACCTT
Source organism: Saposhnikovia divaricata (assembly GCA_036435485.1). Lineage (NCBI taxonomy): Eukaryota > Viridiplantae > Streptophyta > Magnoliopsida > Apiales > Apiaceae > Saposhnikovia > Saposhnikovia divaricata. The sequence goes on along the minus strand of CM071597.1, from coordinate 99,110,515 downwards.
ATAAATGATGAGTTTTTGTTTGTGTTTAACATCATCATTTTTCAGATATACAGAGTATATACACACGATTGCTGAATATTTCGAGCTTTGATCAGAAAGATCTCTCAAATCTAGCTGGTGGTTTTTAGATCGAATTTCATATTCTTGCTTTATACATCATCCTTTATAAAAACTAACCCTTGTTTTTGAATTTCCTCAAAGTTTTGGAAATGGCATTACAGGGAAGCTTTCTAATTGCTAAAGTTAATCCTATTTCCATTCAGCAAATCGAAACCATTCTGGATGAGCAATTTCGGGCTTGGACACAATTTCTGAATGAACACTCATTAATTCGCTATGCTTTAGTTACACCAGTGCAGCTTAACCATGATGCATTGCGTGAACTATATTGCAGTGCGGTTAAAACTTCTGGACAGGACGGGTGTGCAATCACATATCGACTATTTGGTAGGTCGATTAGGGTCACTGAACGAGATGTTAATCGAATTCTTCATTTTCCTATGGAAAATCTTGTTTCTGATCCTACACCTGAACAGATTGAAATGTTCTTTCGTTTTATAAGGTACCAAGATGGCAATTTCAATACTGGTAATCTTTCTAGAATGTTTCTAACCCAGTATTGGAATTTCTTCTTTCACACTCTTAACCATGTTTTTTCCTCAGATAGAACAAATCAAGATCGAATACCTGAATTTATTCAAAAAATAGGGTATGCGGTCGCCAATAATTTGAGGATTAATTTTGAAAAAATATTGCTTGGTCAAATCATTTTAAAGATGAAACACTTGGGAACAAGAGATGTTCAGACCCAAAATGTTAAATGTCTATATCCAAGGTTTCTACAGCTAATATTAAATGATTTTTTGAATGATGAAGACAGGGCACGCTTGGAAAATGGTCAAAAGGTGGAATGTTCTTCCATTAAGACGAATGTAATTAATTACATAAGCAAAAAGAAATATACGGATGTGCCTACAGTCCTAATTGAATATCTAAAGACTGTCCCACTTCCGTTGTTACCAAGACCAGTGAGAGCAGGTATACGACAAGGTAATATTTCAATCTCTGCTATTCCAACCTCTGTATTCCTTGTTGTGTCACAGGAAATACAGTTTCTACAGCCCCTAGTGGCCATCTTACCCGACCAAGAGCAGGAAATCCTACCGACTCTAACACAGGTCGAAGAGCCCATTCTACAAATGCACACACAAACACAACAAACTCCTACACCTCAATTGTCACTTAAACGACCATCCATCAACACTTTTTGAGGGAGATAGTGCCTCAGCAGCACCATATAAGGAGTTAGTTACATTAGCCGCTCTACCTCATTCTAAACGGAGTAAACCCAATGAACCTGAGGTAACGGCAACTGTTAGTAAAACAATTCTTTCCTATCCAATGAGTGAAAATGTAAACGAGGTTGAATTGACGGGAGCAACTATCTTGAGTTCCATTTCACGGAACATAAGAGTGGTTGATGATCTTTCTAAAGATTAAATGCCTTCACAGGCATCCGAGGTGGAATTACCTACCTCAATAACTGCTGGTGAATCTTCCATTTTACGGAAAGATCCATCAGTAGGTGGTTCTTTTATGAACCAAGTGTCTTCACAGACATACGAGGGAAACTTGGGTTTTGTGCCATTTAATCAATTCAAGTTTAACCTCCCAGAGGGAAAATCTCTTGATCTCTTTCGAGATTTACCACTCTTTACCAGTGGTCGGCAACTCGCTTCACGCGAGGACGGAAGCTCACGAACTTTCATTGCACCATCCGTGACCTCTGAAAAAGGGGCTAGGATGATTTCATTTACAGGTACACATATCGATGGAAGCTCTGGAGGAGAGTTGAGGGAAACAAGAACAGAACATGTAAGTGTAACCCAAACCACTAAACCGAGTGAATATAGAGTGTTGAGTGAAACACCTGCAGAACGTACAAGTGAGCAACCTACTCAACCACATGCACTTGTGACTAGAAAGGAATACAACAGACTCCTCACACGGGTCCAAACAATGGAGAAAGAGTTGCCAAATATCCGTAAGTCCATTGCAGAAATCAAAAATTTGCAACTTATTCAACATGATGTATTCCAGGTTCAATTGAATACCATGGAAACCCAGTTAAATGATGCAATCAACTCCTTGGTAAAGCCATCTTCGTCTAATTTACCAACTCCACATCCTACTACTCTGGAGGATAACCCAACTGAGGGGGAGAAGTTGGATGACCAAGAAAAATCTACTAGGCGTAAGGGTAAGGAAAAGGTTGTTCACACGGAATTAACTTTATTTTGGGAAATGAAAAGCTAATGGGAGTATTAGTGCTATTTGGAAAGAAAGCAAAGGCAAACTTGAAGATATGTTCAGTCTAAAGGAACAATTGTCTTAAACTTGGTTAATTTTAGAAATCTGGAAAATGTATATATATGATCCAGAATGCGCTTTAATATTATTTATCTTTGTATTTTATTGTTGTTGTATCAGTTGAGTTATCCTCTAGGGATTTGCTTGTCAAACCCTAACAATCAAATAGGGGGAGATTGTAAAGCATAATGTAATGTAATATGTAATAGAGGATATACATAACTCAACTAGGATAAAAGATAAATAATATTAAATCTATACAGGGATCGTGAAATTTGAAGAACAGACACCAACAAGGATCAAGTTGCTGAAAGAAGTTCATTAACATGTTCAAGCCTCAGTGACAGAATAAGATGTTCAGATGATTCAGTTGAAGAGCCAAAAAGATTCCATGTATTTACATAATTTGAAGATACTGCTACAGGCTAATCAATTGGAATGTAACGAAGGTGTGAAGATCAAGATCAGTGCTAGTCACTTGTGAACCAGACCAGCGCACTAAGTGTCAGCACATACAAGAAGGATCAACACATTAATTTATAGAAAGAATTGCCAAAGCCTATTGACAATCAAGGACAGACATAATATTTCAAGGTATTGTCAAAAATTAATTTACTCTCTGAAAATTAAATAAGTAACAGATTAATTAATTATTTATAACAAATAATTAAATTAATCTAGTACTTGAATTATTTTCAGAGATGAATTAAAACAGCAGAATAAAACAGAAGAAAGAAGCCCAAGAGATACAATAAAAAGAGTATTACTATGCGCAGTTACTATGCAAAGTTACTATGCACGGTTACTATGCAAGGTTACTATTTGGGGTTGGTGTAATACTGCCCGGTTACTATTTGGGGTTGGTGAAATAGTGTCCGGTTACTATTTGGGGGTTGTTGGAATAGTGCTCGGTTACTATTTGGGGGTTGTTGGAATAGTGTCAAATAGTGACTTTCTATAATCTATAAATAGGCCTGTTGTATTTCATTTCAAAACACACCTTAACACACAACTCTCTCTTCTCTCTCTTATATCTTCTATGTGTAAGCTGCTAGACAGTCCATCTAGTAGGAAAGCCGGCTTAGCCCGCTTTCAGGAAGTATCAGGTAGAAGGTCCTCGTGCCTAAACTATCCTTAGGAGTGTTCTGGTTTTGAAGCTAATCCATTGGATTAGAAGTTATAACACCCCTTCGAGTTTATTATCAATAAAGATATATTCTTGGAATTATTTTTTTTGGTAGTATCGTATTCAACCCCCCTTCTACGATACTTCGGGACCTAACATATACTTCAAGGTTTCCTCGAATAAATTGGAGCTCTTCTAGATCATAGAGGACAAACTACATCATGATTTATGATTTAGCGCGCCATGCATGTGTGTTCAGTAATCTTTTGGAATATGTTCGGGTTCAGCAAAATATTATTTATATGTAAATCTCTTCAGGAGAGGGTTTTACTTTCATACTTCTTAATAAATTAAATATAGACAACATATGACATATACCAAATTTTAATCAAAATAGATTTTTAGCAAAATTTGTTTATAGTCATACTTAAATTAAATATAAAAAAAATCAGAAGATAAAATCTATAATTTTCTAAATTTTCAATGTTTAATTTGTATTTTACATTCATTAATTTTAATTGCTACTACTACCCTTTCTTGATTACACAAATTTATGAATTAGGTGGTTACTAATATAGGTTTTTTTATTTCGATTTATATTTTGTTTCTTTCTTTTGTGTAATTCATTCTGTTTGTCATTATATTTTTTTAATTATATATTATCTCTAACTACAACTAATTGTTTTATATTCAAAAATATATCAAATTAGTTATCCTAATTGTTCATCGCCATTTGATATTTTTTTTATACCTACATAAATACATATAAATCACTTTTGATATAATATAATCAAGGGGTTTTTTGATAAATATATTATTAAAAGTAATTTTTTGCAATTTTACTTTTGTTAAGAAAAGTTATTTGAAAATTTACCATCTAATTAATTGCAAAAATACCTTTTTTATTGAAAAATACCTTTTTGATAAAGACATTAGACATGGCCATCCATGAATTCTGACTACTGCACCATTAGTCATCATGTAGGACAGGGGCAACTGGCTGCTTTTATCCTTTCTTTTTATTTAGTGCAGAATTTGATTATTTTTTTAAATTCGATTGGCAAACCTGGCATAGCACGAAATTGTGTTTTAACTTGTAAACTTGATGAAACCTTATTAGAAAACAAGTCGCTCCATTCTACAGTTTAAAATAAGCATTTGGAATTTGTGTTTCAAAACCAATAATTATAACTTGCATAAGTGAAAGAAAAATATCAAAACATTGAATCCCGGTAATAGTATCATACACTATGGAATGTTGTATTCATGCATTGAAGTTGCAACCACATATGCAACTGAATGCAACTAAAAACTGGAAGTTGATTTTTCATTTTTTTTCCAACTTCCAGTTGTATATAATGACTGCGCAGCAGCAAAAAATGGAAATTCAACTTCCAATTTTTAGTTACATTTAGCTGCGTACGTGGTTGCGTTCAGTTGCATGTGGTTGCATTCAGTTTCAACTATAAGAAATAGAGAGTTATGAGTGCCCCTACGGGGCCTTGCAACCCAAATCAAAGCAACTACCCAAATCCACCAAATTCAACCCGAATAAAATCAACTAATTGCAACTTAATTTTACAACCTAAATCCACAAAAGCAAATCAAATCCACCGAAATCAACCAGTTTAATCAAAACAACCATATGCAATCCAAATCAACCGAATAATTCAACAAATAAACATACACTATTTCTCACCATACTCCATTATAATTAAACAGAATGCAACTAAAATCAACCGAATGCAACCATATATGCAACTTAATATATCTATGTGACATTTAAGCAAACTGTTAGATATAATTGATGTAATGTTTCAGTGTTTAAGTGTAACAGTGAAATATCAGAGTTTAACTGGAAGGAAGTCAGAGTTTAGTAAAGTCTGACTGACGGAAGCTGGACACAGTTTAGTAAAGTCTGTCTGGAAGCAGCGCGTACGGAGTCAACAGAAGATATTAGAGATCAATTGAAGATTGATATGGAAGCGAGATCTTTGGAGACTGGATAGCTATCAAAGAGATCGAGTTGACTTAGGAGACGTGTGACAATCTGTAATTGATATCATTGTATAGCTGATTATTAGGAATATCAATTAGAGATTGTATCGAAGCTGTATATTTTATAAATACAGTTAGGTTAACCCTAGAAGGGTGTCGTGCATCGAACTATCTTTATTGTAACCTAGCAGCTCTTTGTGATAGTTTACATCACGAAGAGGGTTTTTAATATCAGAAGATTTAAAGTGCATAATCATCTTACTTGTTAAACTCTCATACGAATTTGATTATTAATTGTGTATTCGGCCTAACAAGTGGTATCAGAGCCAATCTGTTACTTTATTACAGGTTAAGATCCAAACACAACAATAATCATGTCAGCAATTCCTCCACCAACATCTACTAGTTCTGAAAAGGCTCCTACTACTGTGAGTCGTTATGAACCAATCATAATTCCTATTCTCAGGCCATCAGAGTATGCCATGTGGAAGGTCAAGATGACTATGTTTCTGGAGGCTACAGATCCAGAATATCTTGACAGGATTTATGAAGGCCCTCACAATCCTACAAAGCTATCTGCTGCAACTGCTGATGAAAAAGCTAAAATAGTTCCAAAGGAAAAGAAGGACATGACTCCTGAAGATCTATCATCAATTGCTAAGGATGCGAAGGTTAGGCATTTACTGCATAGTGCTTTAGACAATGTTATGTCTAACAAAGTGATTAACTGCACCACTGCAAAAGAGATCTGGGATGCTCTTGAAGTCAGATGTCAAGGAACTGCTGCTATTAAGAAGAATAGGAGAAACATACTCACACAAGAGTATGAGCATTTTGAGGCTAAACCTGAAGAAACCATGACAGAAACATTTGATAGATTCTGTAAACTGCTCAATGATCTGTCATTGGTCAACAAAGAGTATGATCTAGAAGACTCAAATCTCAAGTTTCTTCTTTCTCTACCTGAAAAGTGGGATGTGAAAACAACCACTATTAGAGACAACTATGAACTTGCTGAAACAGAGATTGATGAAATCTATGGGCTGCTCAAAACTCATGAATTGGAAATGGAGCAGAGAAACAGGAGATCAAGCAGGAAGGCAAAGTCTGTTGCTCTTAAGGTTGAAGAGAAGCCTCAGAAGAAAGAGGCATCAAGAAGGAAAATGAAGGGAAAAGCTTTGGTCATACACTCAGAAAGTGAATCATCAAACTCTGATTGTGATTCAAACTCTTCTGAATCATCTGACTCTGAGGATGATGAAGAAGAAATGAGAAAAATGGTTGTGTTGATGGTGAAGACCTTCAAGAAAATGGGTTTCAAGAATTTCAAGAAAGGGAAAAGGTTTTCTAGAGATTCAAATGAAGACAGAAAAAGTTTCAGGAGGTCTGAAAGAAAAGAGACCAAGTCTGGGAAAAAGGATAAGTCTGAAATTCAATGCTACAAGTGTAAGGAGATGGGTCACTATGCTCCTGAGTGCAAGAAGGGTAAAACTGGAAAGGTACTCATAAACTACTGAAATTAACTATGCTCTCATGGCTACTACTGAATCAGAAACTACTGAAAATCAGATACCTCTAACTACCTATGCTTATAATATTGATGACATTTCTCAATTAAGAATTTATCTTAAGTCATTGCATATAAGTTATAGGGATCAGACTTTAGAGAATGAGAGGATAAAATCTGAAAATTCTGAACTTAAGGTTAGAAATAAACTTGTTGAAGAAAAACTTGAAAACATGCAACAAGTTCAGAAAGAGAGAGATGATGCTGTTTCTATAGAACAGTATTTGCTTCAGAAATATAAACAACTAGAATCTGAGTTGGAGGAAGCAAATAAGAAAATTAGGACTTGGACTAATTCTGGAAAGGACACTCAACAGATTTTTCAAACAGACACTGTTGGTCCAGGTTATAATGAGGGAGATGAACTAAGATTTCAAAATCAAGTTAAAATCAGACCTCATTTTGTACATGGAGCAAGTAAATTTTTGTCTGATAATGAAAAGGAAGTTGTTAAAAGTGAACCAGTAAAAACTAGTGATAAACAGGTTAATATTGGTTCAATGACAGATAAACAACTCAAACACAAACTGAAGGAGTTAAGATCTGTTAAGAAACAGGGAGTGTCAAATAAGAACAGAAATGGAAAAGTAGGCATCACTTCAGGAAATAAACCAATGCTTGCTAGTTATGCTCCAAGAAAGACATGTCATAACTGTGGTAGTACTAAGCATCTTGCAAATTTCTGCAAGAAAAACAAAAATATAAATTTTTTACCTTCCAAGTCTGAGGTAAAGAAGGATTTTGCTAGAACTAAGCCACAGACTTTATGCACACACTATGGAAGCACTTGGCATTCCATTTATACTTGCAGACAGTATCATGCTGTTTATCATAATTATTATGAACTTAAACCCAATCTGAAATGGGTTAAAGTTAATACTGCAAGTGTAAACTCTGATACTGTTAGCTCAAACTCTGATAATGTTAATTCCGCTGCTAAAGCTAACAAAGTTAAGAATGTTAAAGGATCCAAGCAAGTCTAGATCCTTAAATCTAATCCTCAGTAATTGCTTGTGATTGCAGGGCAACAGGGAGGCAACCCTAGTTGTGGACAGTGGATGTTCAGGACACATGACTGGAAATAAAGCCCTGCTATCAGACTATGAGGAGAAGGCTGGCCCAAAAGTTTCCTATGGTGATGGCAATGTAGGAAGAACATTGGGATATGGCAATATTAATCTTGGAAATGTCATCATCAACAATGTAGCTCATATCCCAGGACTCAAGCATGACTTGTTATTTGTGAGTCAAATCTGTGACAAGGGATATCATGTAGATTTTCAACCTGAATATTGTGAAGTTATCAGCAAATCTACAGGAAAGGTTGTTCTAGTTGGTAATAGGCAAAACAACATTTATGAAATCAAGCTTTTAATAGACTCTGTTGGAAAAGTTGTTTGCCTGTCTACAAGAATGTCTAGTGAAGAGAGTTGGAAGTGGCACAAGAAACTCTCACATTTGAACTTGAACAACATCAATAATTGATCAGAAAGGATCTTGTAAGAGGACTCCCAAAGGCTCTGTTAAATGTTGATGGCCTATGTGATTCATGTCAAAAGGCCAAGCAAAGGAAGTCATCTTTCAAGAGCAAGACAGAATTTTCAATCACTGATCCTTATCATCTTCTGCATGTTGATCTCTTTGGTCCAGTAAATGTTATGTCTATAGCAAGAAAGAAATATGCTTTAGTCATTGTTGATGAATACACTAGATTCACTTGGGTGTATTTTCTAGCAAAGAAGGATGAAACTACATTAACTCTGATGGAGCATGTGAAGCTTCTGGACAAAGGATCAAGTAACAAAGTCAGAATCATCAGAAGTGATAATGGAACTGAGTTCAGAAATGCAACAATGAAAGAATTCTGCAAGGACAATGGAGTGAAGCAAGAATTTTCAGCACCTGGTACACCACAACAAAATGGTGTAGTTGAAAGGAAAAAGAGAACCTTGATTGAAGCTGCCAGAACTATGCTTGATGAAGCAAAATTGCCAACTTATTTCTGGGCAGAAGCTGTTCAAACTGCTTGTTTTACTCAAAATGCTACACTGATCCATAAGCATGGAAAGACACCATATGAGATGGTGAAGAAAAAGAAGCCTAACCTGAAATACTTTCGTATTTTCGGGTGCAAATGCTTTGTTTTGAAGACTCATCCTGAACAGTTGACCAAGTTTGAGCTAAAGGCAGATGAAGGAATTTTTGTTGGCTATCCACTGTCAACAAAGGCATTCAGAGTTTACAATCTGAGAACTAAAGTGATCATGGAATCTATACATGTGTCTTTTGATGACAAGAAGATAACTGGACTTGAAGACATAGATGAATATGATCAACTGAACTTTGAAAATGAAGATTTAAACTCTGTTGAAGTAAACTCTGATCAAACTATTCTGACAGACTCTATTGAAACAAACTCTGAACCTCTACTGGTAAACACTGGAGAAACTTCTCAGCCACAACAAAGGGACGAACCAGTTGAGGGGGAGCATGATCAAGATGAAGACTCAAACATTGATACTGAGTCAACTGAAAAATCTGGATCAAACTCTGATGCATCAAACTCTGAAAATTCAAATTCTGACTCTGGGCAGTCAAGTTCAGGGGGAGTCTCAGAAAATGAAGAAAGCCCACAACAAAATCAGGAGAGCATGGATCAAGGGGGAGGATCACATGCTGACAGAAGTCATTTGCCTTCTGCTAGGAAATGGACTAAATCACATACACCTGATTTGATAATTGGTGATCCAGATGCAAAAGTGAAAACAAGAAGTGCCACTGCAAGTGAATGTTTGTTTCATGCATTCTTGTCTAAAAATGAACCAAAGAAAGTGGAAGAAGCTCTTCAAGATGCTGACTGGATAACAGCAATGCAGGAAGAGTTGAATGAATTTGAAAGAAATGAAGTTTGGACCCTTGTACCAAGGCCAAAGAACAGATCTATTGTTGGTACTAAATGGGTCTTCAGAAACAAGACTGACAGTGAAGGTTTTATCACAAGGAACAAGGCTAGACTGGTAGCAAAAGGCTATTCACAGCAGGAAGGAATAGACTATGATGAAACATTTGCTCCAGTTGCAAGATTGGAGGCAATCAGAATTTTTCTAGCATATGCCTCTCACAAGAAATTCAAAGTGTTCCAGATGGATGTGAAAAGTGCTTTTCTGAATGGGAAGCTTAAAGAAGAAGTGTTTGTTGAACAACCACCAGGTTTTGTGGACCCAAAATGTCCAGACCATGTCTACAGGCTGGATAAAGCACTCTATGGACTTAAGCAAGCACCAAGGGCATGGTATGAAACTCTGGCTCAATTTCTCTTAGAAAGTGGATTCAACAGACAAAACTCTGTTTTATTTCAAATCTGGGAGTGACTTGCTTTTAGTTCAGATATATGTTGATGACATTATCTTTGGGTCTACTAATGATAAACTCTGTAAGAAATTTTCCAAGCTCATGCAATCCAGATATCAAATGAGCATGATGGGAGAGCTTAGTTATTTTCTAGGCCTACAGGTGAGACAAACAGATGATGGTATCTTCATTAATCAAGCAAAATATACCAGAAATCTTCTCAAGAAATTTTGTATGCTTGATTGTTCATCTGCATCAACTCTCATGGCAACAGCAACTAAATTGGACAAAGACACAGGAGTTTCAGTGGATATGACAAACTACAGGGGCATGATAGGATCTCTTATTTACTTGACAGCTAGTAGGCCTGACATCATGTATGCAACCTGTCTTTGTGCAAGGTTTCAGGCAGATCCTAGAGAGCCACATCTGACAGCTGTGAAAATAATCTTCAAGTATCTCAAGGGCACCATATCATTAGGTCTGTGGTACCCCAGAGAATCAGATTTCAAGCTACTTGGGTATTCTGATGCTGACTTTGCAGGCTGCAAGATAGACAGAAAGAGCACTAGTGGAAGTTGTCAATTTCTTGGTGACAGACTTGTCTCTTGGTACAGCAAGAAACAGAAATCAATTTCTACATCTACAGCTGAAGAAGAGTATATTGCAGCTGGTAGCTGTTGTGCACAGATCTTGTGGATGAAGAATCAGTTGCTGGATTATGGATTGAGGTACAGTAGGATTCCTATTTACTGTGATAATCAAAGTGCTATTGCTATGACAGGTAATCCAGTACAGCATTCAATGACCAAGCACATCAGCATAAGGTACCATTTCATCAGAGAACATGTGGAAGAAGGGAATATTGAACTACATTTTGTGTCTACAGAACAACAGCTTGCAGATATTTTCACCAAACCATTGAGTGAAGCTACATTTACAAGACTGGTCAATGAACTAGGAATGGTCTCTGGTTCTGACTAGGAATGTTGGTTAGATTCAAATTTTACTTATGTATTGTGTTGCTCATATTTCCTTGATTTGTTAAGTGCTAAGTGAACTCTGTTGATTAAACTCTGTTATGCATACTCTGTTAACATGTTTTTCTTTAAACACTGACAAACTCTGTTAAACTCTGTCAGCATGCCTGTATGTCATACACTGTTAATAAGTTTGATAAACTCTGTGAACTCTGAGTTGATTTTTGTCTGAATGAAAACACCAATGATGAAATATGTATGAAGCATGATTCTCAGCAATTAATCATGAATCTTTCTGAGTTATTGTGATCTAATCTTAGATTGTGCAGAAAGTTAACACAGCATGATACTGGTTCATATTTATAGCATCTATTAGTTTATTTTGTCCTAAACTCCGAGTCTATAAATACTGTGTGCATTGCCTTTCATGAATAACTACTGATGTTGATGAACTCTAAACTCTGTTAGTTATACTCTGGTAGATTAAAATGCTTACTGCAATACCCCAAAGAAAATGTATATAGGTTGCTATACTCCTTTGAGATTATGTTGGAGACTAGGATGACCCAGGAACCTATAGGTATATAATATGGGCTAAAATTCTTTGATTTTTGGTGACTAGTCAAAGACTAGGACGACCCAGGAACTTATCAAAATGATAAGGGCTAAAATTTTTGAATTTTTGGTGACTAGCTCCAACCTCTAATTACTGGAATGGATAGAATAATAAAAAAAATTTAGCAATAGAGGGGGTATAAAATAAATTAAATGTTACTGTATATAGATTGATTACTACAGAGTTTAACTTTCATCATACAATCAGTGTTTACTATGAGAGTTTGTGCATCCAGTGTTTATTGATTTACTTTATGGATTTTATGAAAAATTAGATGCTCTAAAAATTGATTTGGTAAACTCTGCTTCACACACACATATTTTCACAATTGTGCAATTTTTGAAAGGGTTTCGGTGATAAAGTTGGAGGTTTGACAAACGCTGTTGATTTGTGGTTAGTACTCTAAGGTAAATTTTCATTTGGATAATTTGAAAATTTTGGAGTAAATAGTGCTTTTGACAACTGTTAATAAGTGTATTGTGTTAAAATGTCTTGGAAATAGGAAAGAGAATACAGCTGTGATAATTGCTATTTTTACTGCGCATGATTAATTGATCCACTGCATGGATGACACGTGTCCCACTCACTCATTATTGTGTCCCACTCACTCATTATTGTGTCCCACTCACACATTAATCTAGGAACTATTGAGTGTTTGAATACACAAACGATTGAGTTTTAATTTTTAATTACAACTCTAATTACTTTTGTGTACAAACGATTGAGTTTTACTTTCACCCACTCACTTTTACATCTCACAGTTCTCTCAGTTTTCACTTGCGCATTTTCACAAACACCTTTCCTACATACACTTTTCTTCGTGATTTCTTGTCCATTTTTTGATTCAATGGCTTCTAAATCATTCACTGTTCTTGGTCTACGTTTTGTCCCTAACAATTATGAAGCCCCACTCAATCATGAACGTGTTCCAGAAGCGTTTCATCTTACGCAGAATTTCTTGAGAGACTCAGAGATTGGACAAGCTCTGGTTGAACCTAGTACTCTCTCTGCATCTCAAATTGCCACTTTTTGGCAAAACTCGGTCTATGTGGATGGAGGAGAGAATGGGACTCCTAACATCATCTTCACTCATGAAGAACAAGAGTTTGTGATTACTCCACAAACTGTCAGAGAAACGATGGGGTTTGATACACACACCTCTTATGCTTATGTTGCTGAACCTCAATTGAGACAGATGCTACAGGAGATAGGTTACATGGATTCTCTTGACAAGCTTGGCAGTGTAAAGAGGCCTAATCTCAGGAAGGAATGGAATTTTTTCTTCGACTGCATCACAAGAACATTCCAGAAGAAGGTCACTAACTGGGATGCTATTCCAATGGACAGTCTACAAATCGGGTATTCTCTACTTTATGGCAGTAATTTTGATTTTGGTAGATATGTTCTAATGAATCTAGGTGATAAACTGTCAGAGTCTACTACAGTTTATTTTGCTCGATTTTGTCAAATGCTATTCACTGCTTGTGTATCTGGTTTAGAGATTGCTGAAACTGATGTGATTCAGCCTTTTAGAGTCAACAAAAGAATATTCTCTGATATGACTAATAAGGATGCTGGTAAAGAAAACCTACCTGCCCTTGTTGTGCCACTTGCTTTGCAGAATTTTCTCAACCAACCTCAAGACCAACAACAACCAGAACCACAACCTGAACCACTAAACACTGATCATACTCAAATCTTAAACACTGAACCACCTACATCACCTACCCACACTGTACCTACTCAACAACCTCAATCTCCAATCACAAAACAATCTTCACACACTCAACAACTAAACACTGAACCATCACAATCTCAACCACAACCACATCCTAAAGCAAAAAGAGGCAGAGTAAAGCAATCAGCAGCAACCACTGAAAGACATGCAAGAGTTAAGAAGACAATAGAGACAAATATCAAATCAAAACAGACATCTCCTGGAGCTGTTTATGCTAGAAGAAAGATTCAAAGAGCAAAGAGACCTAAATCACCCTCTGTGGTGGCAGAATCTAGTAAAGAGGATTCAGATGAAGTGCCTCTAGCTAAGAGAAGAAAATTAGTAATCTCTGATTCTGATGATGAACATGTTGAAGCTCCAGAGGTGGTTACACAGCAAACACCTACTGTTGAGGCTGAAAAAGATAAAATGCCTGCAGAGGTTGAAATGCCTGCAGAGGTTGAAATGCCTGCAGAAGAGGATACTAGAGATGGCTTTTCTCCAATGGATGATATTCTTGATTCATTTATGCCATTCTCTGATCCTATCTCATCTATTTTTTGTAAGAACCCAGATTTTGGGTGGAATTAAAACTTTTATGTATTTAATGATGTAAGAACGAATAGTGGTTATGGCTACAATGTAATAATTGATATTTGGAAAGAATGAATGGAATTCGACTTTATTATGTTTATGTCTTGAAGAATGCTAAAGGGTGACAACATAGGTAAGAATAATCTATCTTCTAAGGGAATAAGATATGGCAACTTCAAGCAAGAGAATACTCTCATGTCATCCAGATCGATAACGATTAATCCAGTAGTTCCGTAAAAAGGTTAAGGAACGATCGAAAGAGAATACGGACAATTATACAACCCTAAGAGAACAAGTAAAGAATACAGAATGAATAGTGTTTTGGTGGGAGTATAGAATAATATGAGACGACACTATATAGAAGCATTCGGAACGGATTTCCGAGTTCGTATTAGTGATCCAGGGGGAAAATAAGTGTATGTAAAAGCTGTCGGATTCTGAAAAACCGCACTTTTATTTTCTCCGAGGGTTCCCTGGACACTGATAGCCTTAAGTATTTAACGAATGGATTTAAGGAATATAAATTGGAAAGTTAGAATGAAAGATGGAGAAAGATAGTATTAATATTAAAAAGGATACCCGGTAAACCCTAATTAGAAATCCGTGAAATATTCCTACGAACGATCAATCGAAACGGGCAATAACCGGACACAGAAACAAGCTGAGGAAGCAAGAGTCTTGTGCAAGCTACTAGTATAAAATATCTAGTAACCAAACTAGAATCAAGGAACTAGCACCCTAGAGAATGCAACTAAGTACTTAGCAAGGCAACCATGTAGTTAGGCTAAAACCACCACATTTTCAACACTTGTCATGGTATTTCCTCATCCAACACCTCACTACTTTAATAAAGTAGCTTTATAGAAGATATTATGTTGTAAGTGGATGAGAGTGGATGAGATTAAATCATAGAAATCAAAAGAAACCAAGCAACTCTCTTCCCCCCCTTGCATATTCCATTCGGCCAACACCATTAATTCCAAATCCAAACTCAACCTTCCCACCATTGTTTATTCTTGAAATAATTAAGGTGAGTCTTACATTTCATAAAACTTATCTCCTCAAAATCTTAGCTTCAAACTCATCCTTTTCCATTTTCAAAAAAATCAAGAGAGAGGAGGGTGAATAGTGTTCATCATGTACTAACTTTGTTTTCTTGATTTTTCATGGTTGATCTAGCAAGATTAATCACTCCTAAGGACCATACAAGGCTTAGTAAGGCTATATCACTATCTAAGGAAGGTATAAAGCTCTTGAAACCCTAACCCTTGGTTGAGATTTAAGTATGTTTATGATAGATATAGCTTAATTATGGTTATGTTAAGATTATAAGCATGATTATGTATGGATCTTGGATAAATGTTGAAAATAGTTAGATGAACAGAAAGGCATTGCTTGGCCTCAGTTCATGTATATAAATCAAGTATATGTTGTTTGGGTTGGATACCATGTTTATGGGAAGATTCGAAATTGGTAGATATTCGATTTACAGCGGTTATAATGTCCGATTTTACAATACCATGTTTTGTACGCCATTTTCCATGTTAAAACCCTACTGTCCAGAGACCATATCTGCCATGATAGGATAGGTAATGTTCTAAGCTTCGTTTTTATATAAAGATCACGTGAAACAGACTTACGGTTTAGGAATTATGACCAAATTACTAAAAGTAGTTCGAATCCGTAAACGAAAGTTCGTCACTGTAATTGAACCCTCGTAAGCTATGTAACGTCATGGCGAATCTTGGTAAATAAATACTAGAGGTAAAAAGGAAGGTGTGAAAGAAAACCGTATGTCAAAAGGATCATTTTTCGATTTATTAAAAATGTTCGAGTCGAGGTTAAACGCGAACGAACCCCTAAAAGACGACTCTTTTATAACTTCGGTAAAACACTTAGAAAACGGGCGATAAAACTCGGAGTATAATATTGGTTCGTAACGATCGACCTTAGAACTCATATGACTTAAGTATGTCCCAAGTATAAGTACAGTGACATGTCGTATTCACGAACGAATGTCGGGTCGGATCAGTGATAAAAAGTAATCCACTAAAAGGGATATAACGAGATAACTCGAGAACGTGTTTCGATTTAAGTATAACTTAACTCTTACTATGTTAAGTGATTAATCCCGAATGTCTTGGCTATTTATAGATCACCAAGCTGAACCGGGACCCGCTACCACTACCCCTTACCGTACTCGACTACCAGGAAAGTTTCAATTCCCTTCTTTTAGGCTGTTGTTGTGATTGAATATATATATATATATATATATATATATATATATATATATATATATATATATATATATATATATATATATATATGTTTTCTGTTATACATATGCCATAGCATGCATGCCTACTTTCAAGTTATATCGTTATGCTTGTTCCCTGATTGTTTATTGGCTTATTAATTAGATAGCTAACGTATCAATTATAAGCCGATTATTGTAAGACCCTCATAGAAGGGCGTATACAACTTATCCATCAAATATAGACCGGGAGTCAATATTTCTTGATATATCGAGATTACCTCGGAGGAAAATATTTAAGTAAATATTTTCCATTATTTGGGCGACGAATATTATTTGAATATTCGTTCGAGATTAATTATTTAACGATCCTTACTTCAAAGAATTATTCGAACGTAACCATTCGACGAATAATATTTTTCAATATTCATTCAGAGTCGAATTGATTATCGATTATTATTGCGAATATTCTTCTAAAGATGAGACTACTAAATGAATATTATTCGGATATTCATTTAGAATATTATTTTATTAAATAAATATTACTTTTGAATATTCATTTAAGATATTAATTACTTGATGAATATTATTTTAATATTCATCTGAAGCTTGATTTATTTATCGAATATTATCTCGAATATTCCTTTAAAGCTTGGATTACTAAATGAATATTACTTGATATTCATTTAGAATATTATTCATTAAATGAATATTACTTTTTGAATATTCATTTAAATTCCTAATTAATTATGAATATTGTCTTAAATATTCCTTTCAGGTCCTATTAATTAAGGAATATTATTTTGAATATTCATTTAAATATTTATTTATTCAATAAATATTCTCCTGATATTTCTTCAGGGATTATTTTGGAAAATACTCTGATTAAAGATATTCTTTCATATTCCTAAATATTCTTTAAATATTTTTAACTCAATAAATATTCTCTGAATATTTATTCCATACTTAGAATAATCTCAATAAGGTTCATCTTCTTCGATTATTACGAAAAATATTTCGGAGTCATATTATTATTAATCTTATATCAAGAAAGGTTCTCAGACATCATTCTTCTTTGAGTCTATCTCCCTAATAATAAGGGAACCTTACTTGGAAAATGTTATTTATCTTGTCGACTTCCCGGTCATAAAGTATTCTCTTCACTCGCAACTCGGGTGCTGTTGACTTATTAAGTCGTTGTTTACCTTCTCATCTTTCGAGGGGTAAGATTGTTGGAACAAGTTAATATTCGATACCAAGCCACAGCTTGGAAGTTATTGGTGAATTTTCCTTTCCAACTAGATACGACTACCTTGTAGAGTCTTATCAACAAGTATTATACTTGGGGAAAGGGGGACGAACGTTACATTCAGAATCATGAATTCTATTTGAACTAGGAGTCGTGTAAGAGGCCGAGTAGCGCCGGTCCATCCCCTTTGGCCCAACCGTTGGCCGGGGAGAGCTAGTAAGGCGGTAGACAAGTAAAGCCGTCAGTTCTTCCTTCTACCGGTAGTAAATCTAAATTGAGCTGTACGATCTCGACTGATCATCAAGATTGGAACAGCGGGCGCGGTGAATACTCCATCATTGGTCCATCATCCAAACTTATTTATTTCCTGCAACACGATTACTGTTGGCAGAGCTGGAAAAGTGTTCATAACTGGAATTGCAACCTTTTCATGCAAGTTCCTCTTCTTAAAAACAATGAGAATATCTCGCTTACTTTTGATGTAGCAGATATTTCTATAAACAAATACTTTAAGTTACCTTGTAACTTCATCATTCATATTATACTGGCATCATTTCCGTAAATGCATGGCATATGGTTTGAAAGATAATTTTGAACTGTTATATATTATCGTTCAGTTATATATTATTGTTGGTGGGCTTTCGCTCACCCTTGCTTTGTTCACATTATGTCACAACAACAGCTAGGACAGATGGCTCGCGTCAGGCGCACTCGGCGCAAGCAGGTTACCCGACCCACCGAACTACCCGCTGAGATGCTAGCCGCCATTGCTGAGGTAGCTTGGTCAGACAGCTTTTGTTTCCTGTTTAACTATATCCATAATTAATGTAATCAACGGCAAAACTGTTAAACTTATGATGTTATCCTTTTGGGATTGTAATAACTTTTATTCGTAACCCTTTTATGAAAGACTTATTTCAATTTCATCTCTGGGATTATAACTGTTGTGTGTGTGAGTGGAATTTTTGTGGGGTCACAGCATGTGATTTATTTATTGTGGACTCAAGTCAAGTATTATGAATGGATGTAACACCGTAACCACCAGATCCCTGACCCCGGATCTGGGGGTGTTACAGAGATGGTATCAGAGCGAGAGTTATATATCCCAAGAGATGATACGACGTTATATAATAATAAATTCAATAACATAATAAGAACCCTTGCCAGGTTCACCTAAAACCCTTAAGTGAACTTTTTAAGTATCATGATAGTAACATAGTTCGTCTTGTGTAGGCGAGCGACATGTCGGCCCAGGAGGCAGCTGCGAGACAGCATGATGAGGACATGTTCCGGACTAGGGACCCGTACTATGAGCACTTGCCTGAGGAGGATACTGAGCCTGAGGAGGAGGACGTTGAGGAGGTCCAGGTTGATGCTGATACTGATGTGATCGAGTCTGAGGAGGAGGACCCTGAGGAGGTCCAGGTTGATGCTGACACAGATGTTGTTGAGACTGAGGGGGAGGAGGACCCGGAGGGGATCCAGACAGGACAGGATGCTGAGTTAGTTGTTGAGGATGATGATTATTGGGTTGTATCTGAGATTAGGACCATGGAGGAGGATATTGATATGACCACTGACCAGGTCATGGCTGCTGTTGTTGGACAGGCTGTGGATGAGGTTGAGCCAGTGGAGGATGCAGTAGGGAGTTCCAGACTACGAGAGCCACCCCTCCCTGTTGAGAGAGCCCCTACCCCACCACCACTACCTGTGAGCCCATACCCCGATGAGTTTGAGGAGCTTACCCCAGAGCCCCAGCAGACAGAGACTGCCGCTCCAGCTGAGCCATCCACCCCACCTCATGCCCCGATAGGAGGAGTTCCAGTATGTGTTCACAACTTGATTGTGAACGGGCTTTATAGTCTGTGGCAGATGCCAGGTTGGCAGAGTCTAGGAGGGAGTTAGCAGCAGAGAGAGCCGCCCGGATGAGGTTGCAGGGCATGAGGACTATCAGTGACAGGGTTGGGTATAGGGCTGTGACCCGCATCGAGCTGAGGGCTCGGGTGAGGGTGCGACAGTTGCCTACTGATGGGCATGGTAGGGTAGACAGAGCAGAGGCTGAGGAGATTTTCCACATCGCCATGGGGAGGGTTCGGAGGATGTTTCGTCGTGGCGGCTGATTTCAGATGTAGTGATGCAGTGGTCTAGTTGTCTAGTCATGTACGGACATAGTAGTGCCGGCTTTTGTAGGGATGGTTTTCTTGTACTTGTTTTCCCTTTTTGCAGACTAGACAGATAGACAGCGTATTTCACTTTTGACTTGTTGTTGTTGTTGTTAGGATGGCTGTACTTTAAACTATCGTTGTAACTCGGATGTTGTACCTTTTCGGTACCTGGTATATATTTGTTTCCCTTTCAGTTATTTCAATTTTGTTGGGATATGATCACGAGTTTATTAGCATATGTACTACTTTTCGATTAAGTTGCCATGAGATATAAAACTGTGGGATTTTAAACCCAATCATGTAAAGAATTATGCAAGGAAAAATCCTTTAAAACAGGTAAGTGAACCTAATGTATAATTTTCCAAATTTTCAGTAAAATGCCTCCAAGACGAATGGGCACTAGGGCTAACCCCCGAGAATCTACTGACCAAGAGAGTCACAACCAACACGAGGAAAACCATGAAAGTAGTGAAGAACAAGATCAGGATTATAATGAGCAAAAAGATTCCCAGTATGGAGCAGAGGATGAACCCCTGTACTCTGAAGAATTTGAGGGGGAAATCGAGGGTGGAGAAACTGAAGTAGAACAGGAAGGGGAGAACCAGGGCGGAAACCCCATGGGCCAGTTTATGGATCTACTTAGGCAGAATTTGAACCAATACCCCCAGCCACCACCAGGCAACAACACTTCAGTGGCAAATTCCTTTAGGGCCTTTAAGTCCCTTATGCCCCCAGAGTTCCACGGATCGGCTGATCCCGTTGAGGCGAGGGCCTGGATCAAGGAAATGGAAAAATCTTTTGAGATTCTGAGTATTAATGAGGCTCAGAAGACTGTTTTTGCTACTTACCTACTAATGGGAGAGGCCAATTATTGGTGGGAAGCCAAGAAGAACATGGAGACTGATTCTGTCATAGCCTGGGAAAGGTTCAAACAGTTGTTCCTGGAGAAGTACTTCCCGAAGTTCATGAAAACCCAGATGGAACTTAAGTTTTTGGAACTGAAACAGAACAATATGTCAGTGGCTGACTATGAGGCCAAATTTACTGAGCTATCAAGATTTGTGCCAGAGTTTGTAGACACAGAAGAGAAGAAAGCTAACAGGTTTCAACAAGGGCTGAAGCAGTGGATCCAGAATAGGGTGGCGGTTTTAGAGATTACAGATTATGCCACCTTGGTGCAGAAGGCAACCATTGTGGAGGCTGGTAGTGATCAGATGCAGAGAGAGAGAGAGAAATGGGGGATAAAGAGAAAGCATGTTAGTATGGGCGGAAGATCCGCTGGAGGAAAACCCCCAACCAAGTTTAATCGAGGAGCGGTTTCCCTACCAGGGAGGAATGTAGGGTTTAAACCATCTGCGAGTGTAAGTGTGAGCCAGGGCGGCCATCAATTAGGAATGTCCCGTTCCAACCCTTCTCGACCTCCATTGCCATTGTGTGCTACTTGTGGGAAGAGGCACTCCGGGGTGTGCAACCTGAAGCAGATAAACTATTATAAGTGTGGGCGAGCTGGGCATTATGCTGCCTCTTGCACCACGGTCATCCCTAACAGTACAACCTGTTTCCAGTGTGGACAGCGAGGGCACATGAGGAAGGATTGTCCAAGGAGCAAACCAGCAGCATCAGGAGCAACCAAGATTGCCTCAAATAGGCCACCAACTGCTAGGACTTTTAATATGTCGGTACAAGATGCCGTGAGGGACATGGATGTGATAGCAGGTACATTTTCTCTCAATTCAGTCAGTGCAAATGTCTTATTTGATTCAGGAGCAACTAAGTCTTTTATATCTAAAGATTTTACGCATAAGTTGAAACTTAAAACCCAGCAACTAAGAGATTCCTTACTAGTAGAAATAGCTAATCAGGAAATCGTACCGGTTAATCAAATTCACCCCGATTGTAAGCTAGAAATAGGAGGACGATCCTTCTATGTCGATTTAATTCCTTTTAAGCTTGGGGAATTCGATGTCATTTTGGGTATGGATTGGTTGTCTTGCAATGATGCGCGGATAGATTGTAAAGGGAAAAAGGTTAAGTTGAAAACCCCAGGGAAGAAAGAAATAGTGTTTAAGGGGATGCGACAGACCCAGAAAATTCTGACCATGGCGCAAACCAAGAGATTGTTACGAAAATGGAACGAGGCTTATTTAGCTTACGTTATAGACACTCAGAAGGAAGTGCCAAGATTGCAAGACATTCTGGTAGTTAATGAGTTCGAGGACGTGTTCCCACAAGATCTTCCCGGACTACCACCTGATAGGGTAATTGAGTTTGCCATTGAGTTAGCCCCGGGGACAGCGCCGGTTTCGAAGGCCCCATACCGATTAGCCCCAGTAGAAATGAAGGAGCTAGCTAAACAATTACAAGAATTGTTGGATAAGGGCATGATAAGGCCCAGTGTGTCGCCTTGGGGCGCACCAGTGTTGTTTGTTAAGAAAAAGGATGGAAGTATGAGGTTATGCATCGACTACAGAGAATTGAACAAGCTAACCATAAAGAATAAGTATCCATTGCCCAGGATAGACGATTTGTTTGACCAGCTAAGAGGCGCTGAATACTTCTCTAAGATTGATTTGAGAACGGGATATCACCAACTGAAGATCAAACCTGAAGATATCCCGAAGACTGCATTCCGTACCAGATATGGACATTATGAGTTCTTAGTTATGTCATTTGGATTGACCAACGCCCCAGCAGCCTTCATGGACCTAATGAATAGAGTGTTCAAGGAATATTTGGACAAATTCGTGATAGTTTTCATTGATGATATTCTCATCTACTCAAAGACAGAGGCAGAACATGCTGAACATTTAAGGATAACCTTAGAAATACTCAGGAAGGAGCAGTTATATGCCAAGTTCTCCAAGTGTGAGTTTTGGAAAAATGAGGTACAATTCTTAGGGCACGTGATCAATAGAGAAGGAGTGTTGGTTGACCCCTCCAAGATAGAAGCAGTTTCAAACTGGGAACGACCAACTATTCCAACCGAGGTGAGGAGTTTCATCGGACTGGCCGGATATTACAGGAGATTTGTCCAAGACTTTGCAAAAATTGCAGCTCCATTAACTCGACTTACCCGTAAAACCGAGAAATTTGAATGGACTGAGAAATGCGAGAAGAGTTTCCAAGAGTTAAAGAAGAGGCTGGTGACAGCCCCAGTGCTGGCATTACCTGATGGAAAAGGAGATTTCGTAATTTACAGTGATGCTTCGCAAAAAGGACTGGGATGCGTGCTTATGCAGCACGGCAAGGTAATAGCGTATGCGTCTAGGCAATTGAAGGATTATGAGGTCAGATATCCCACGCATGATCTAGAACTAGCAGCCATAGTCTTCGCTTTAAAGATTTGGAAACACTACCTGTATGGGGAAAAATGCGAGATTTACACTGACCATAAGAGCCTCAAGTACATTTTCACTCAGAAAGAGCTTAACATGCGCCAGAGGAGATGGTTAGAGTTAATCAAGGATTACGATTGTGAAATTCGCTATCACCCGGGCAAAGCCAATGTGGTGGCTGACGCCCTTAGTAGGAAAGAGAAGCTCAAGATGATAACTTCAGAGAAAGAGCTAGTGAAAAGTTTTGAGAAGCTGGAAATTGAGATTAAGTTACCTGGAGAGGGCCAAGAAAAGTTGATGGAAATTAGAATCCAACCTCCGTTGTTAGAAAAGATTAGACGGTGCCAGGAGCGGATGATGGAGGAAGAAGAGAACTCCACGGAAGAGATGATGACCGGGGAGGAAATTAAGTGTGAAAGAGACAAGGAGGGGATCATGAGGTACACGTACAGGATATGGATCCCAAACGTTCAGGAACTCAAGGATGAGATTTTAAATGAGGCACACAACTCAAGATACTCAGTGCACCCCGGTAGCACCAAAATGTATAGGGATTTGAAGGAGTATTACTGGTGGCCCAATATGAAAAAGGACGTAGCAGTGTGGGTAAGCAGATGCTTGACCTGCCAATGAGTGAAAGCAGAGCACCAGAAACCCAGCGGACTTCTACATCCCTTAGAGATTCCAGAATGGAAATGGGAACACATAGCCATGGATTTCGTAGTAGGTTTACCAAGGACCAAGGCTAATCATGATGCCATATGGGTAATTGTAGATCGACTGACGAAATTAGCTCACTTTCTCCCGATCAACGAAAGGTACACGGTCGACAGACTAGTGGACATCTACTTAAAAGAGATAGTGGCGCGACATGGAGTCCCAGTCGCAATAGTATCCGATCGAGATCCTAGATTTAACTCCAGGTTTTGGAGAAGTTTTCAAGAATGTGTAGGGACCCGGCAGAACATGAGCACAGCCTACCACCCCCAGACAGATGGGCAAAGTGAAAGGACCATCCAAACGCTAGAGGATATGTTGAGAGTCTGCGCGATAGACTTCAAGGGAAATTGGGATGATCACTTGCCATTGATTGAGTTCTCCTACAATAACAGTTATCATTCAAGCATTGGGATGCCACCTTATGAGGCCCTTTATGGAAGAAAATGTCGATCTCCCTTGTATTGGGATGAAGTTGGAGAGTGAAAGATGCTCGGGCCCGAAGTGGTCCAACGAACTAAAGATGCAGTAGATCTAATCAGAGGACGGTTGGTAGCAGCCCAGGATCGACAAAAGAAATATGCCGACTTAGCTCGGAAAGGCAAGGAATACGAAGTAGGGGACCTAGTGTTCTTGAAAGTGTCACCTTGGAAAGGTTTAATGAGATTTGGGAAGAAAGGAAAGCTGAGTCCCAGATACATTGGACCATTTGAGATCTTGAGACGGATTGGGGAACTAGCTTATGAGCTCGCATTGCCCCCGAATCTACAGCAGGTGCACAATGTGTTCCATGTTTCGATGCTGAGGAAGTATAATCCGGATGCTAAGCATATTGTAGAATATGAGCAAGTGGACATGCAACCAGACTTGACCTATGTGGAGCAACCTGTGGAAATCATAGACCGGAAAGAACAAGTGCTCCGAAATAAGGTCATTCAGCTAGTCAGAGTTTTGTGGCAGAACCACAATGTAGAAGAATCCACCTGGGAACTTGAAAGTGCAATGCAAGAGAAGTACCCCCACTTGTTTTCAAACTGATTCCGGGACGGAATCCTTTTAAGGAGGCGAGACTGTAAGAACCCAGATTTTGGATGGAATTAAAACTTTTATGTAGTTAATGATGTAAGAACGAATAGTGGTTATGGCTACAATGTAATAATTGATATTTGGAAAGAATGAATGGAATTCGACTTTATTATGTTTATGTCTTGAAGAATGCTAAAGGGTGACAACATAGGTAAGAATAATCTATCTTCTAAGGAAATAAGATATGGCAACTTCAAGCAAGAGAATACTCTCATGTCATCCAGATCGATAACAATTAATCCAGTAGTTCCGTAAAAAGGTTAAGGAACGATCGAAAGAGAATACGGACAATTATACAACCCTAAGAGAACAAGTAAAGAATACAGAATGAATAGTGTTTTGGTGGGAGTATAGAATAATATGAGACGACACTATATAGAAGCATTCGGAACGGATTTCCGAGTTCGTATTAGTGATCCAGGGGGAAAATAATTGTATGTAAAAGCTGTCGGATTCTGAAAAACCGCACTTTTATTTTCTCCGAGAGTTCCCTGGACACTGATAGCCTTAAGTATTTAACGAATGGATTTAAGGAATATAAATTGGAAAGTTAGAATGAAAGATGGAGAAAGATAGTATTAATATTAAAAAGGATTCCCGGTAAACCCTAATTAGAAATCCGTGAAATATTCCTACGAACGATCAATCGAAACGGGCAATAACCGGACACAGAAACAAGCCGAGGAAGCAAGAGTCTTGTGCAAGCTACTAGTATAAAATATCTAGTAACCAAACTAGAATCAAGGAACTAGCACCCTAGAGAATGCAACTAAGTACTTAGCAAGGCAACCATGTAGTTAGGCTAAAACCACCACATTTTCAACACTTGTCATGGTATTTCCTCATCCAACACCTCACTACTTTAATAAAGTAGCTTTATAGAAGATATTATGTTGTAAGTGGATGAGAGTGGATGAGATTAAATCATAGAAATCAAAAGAAACCAAGCAACTCTCTTCCCCCCCCCCCTTGCATATTCCATTCGGCCAACACCATTAATTCCAAATCCAAACTCAACCTTCCCACCATTGTTTGTTCTTGAAATAATTAAGGTGAGTCTTAAATTTCATAAAACTTATCTTCTCAAAATCTTAGCTTCAAACTCATCCTTTTCCATTTTCAAAAAAATCAAGAGAGAGGAGGGTGAATAGTGTTCATCATGTACTAACTTTGTTTTCTTGATTTTTCATGGTTGATCTAGCAAGCTTAATCACTCCTAAGGACCATACAAGGCTTAGTAAGGCTATATCACTATCTAAGGAAGGTATAAAGCTCTTGAAACCCTAACCCTTGGTTGAGATTTAAGTATGTTTATGATAGATATAGCTTAGTTATGGTTATGTTAAGATTATAAGCATGATTATGTATGGATCTTGGATAAATGATGAAAATAGTTAGATGAACGGAAAGGCATTTCTTGGCCTCAGTTCATGTATATAAATCATGTATATGTTGTTTGGGTTGGATACCATGTTTATGGGAAGATTCGAAATTGGTAGATATTCGATTTACAGCCGTTATAATGTCCGATTTTACAATACCATGTTTTGTACGCCATTTTCCATGTCAAAACCCTACTGTCCAGAGACCTTATCTGCCATTATAGGATAGTTAATGTTCTAAGCTTCGTTTTGATATAAAGATCACGTGAAACAGACTTACGGTTTAGGAATTATGACCAAATTACTAAAAGTAGTTCGAATCCGTAAACGAAAGTTCGTCACTATAATTGAACCCTCGTAAGCTATGTAACGTCATGGAGAATCTTGGTAAATAAATACTAGAGGTAAAAAGGAAGGTGTGAAAGAAAACCGTATGTCAAAAGGATCATTTTTCGATTTATTAAAAATGTTCGAGTCGTTAAACGCGAACGAACCCCTAAAAGACGACTCTTTTATAACTTCGGTAAAACACTTAGAAAACGGGCGATAAAACTCGGAGTATAATATTGGTTCGTAACGATCGACCTTAGAACTCATATGACTTAAGTATGTCCCAAGTATAAGTACAGTGACATGTCATATTAACGAACGAATGTCGGGTCGGATCAGTGATAAAAAGTAATCCACTAAAAGGGATATAACGAGATAACTCGAGAACGTGTTTCGATTTAAGTATAACTTAACTCTTAATATGTTAAGTGATTAATCCCGAATGCCTTGGCTATTTATAGATCACCAAGCTGAACCGGGACCCGCTACCACAACCCCTTACCGTACTCGACTACCAGGCAAGTTTCAATTCCCTTCTTTTAGGCTGTTGTTGTGATTGAATATATATATATATATATATATATATATATATATATATATATATATATATATATATATATATATATATATGTTTTCTGTTATACATATGCCATAGCATGCATGCCTACTTTCAAGTTATATCGTTATGCTTGTTCCCTGATTGTTTATTGGCTTATTAATTAGATAGCTAACGTATCAATTATAAGCCGATTATTGTAAGACCCTCATAGAAGGGCGTATACAAATTATCCATCAAATATAGACCGGGAGTCAATATTTCTTGATATATCGAGATTACCTCGGAGGAAAATATTTAAGTAAATATTTTCCATTATTTGGGCGACGAATATTATTTGAATATTCGTTCGATATTAATTATTTAACGATCCTTACTTCAAATAATTATTCGAACGTAACCATTCGACGAATAATATTTTTCAATATTCATTCAGAGTCAAATTGATTGTCGATTATTATTGCGAATATTCTTCTAAAGATGAGACTACTAAATGAATATTATTTGGATATTCATTTAGAATATTATTTTATTAAATAAATATTACTTTTGAATATTCATTTAAGATATTAATTACTTGATGAATATTATTTTAATATTCATCTGAAGCTTGATTTATTTATCGAATATTATCTCGAATATTCCTTTAAAGCTTGGATTACTAAATGAATATTACTTGATATTCATTTAGAATATTATTCATTAAATGAATATTACTTTTTGAATATTCATTTAAATTCCTAATTAATTATGAATATTGTCTTAAATATTCCTTTCAGGTCCTATTAATTAATGAATATTATTTTGAATATTCATTTAAATATTTATTTATTCAATAAATATTCTCCTGATATTTCTTCAGGGTCTGATTAAAGATATTCTTTCATATTCCTAAATATTCTTTAAATATTTTTAACTCAATAAATATTCTCTGAATATTTATTCCATACTTAGAATAATCTCAATAAGGTTCATCTTCTTCGATTATTACGAAAAATATTTCGGAGTCATATTATTATTAATCTTACATCAAGAAAGGTTCTCAGACATCATTCTTCTTTGAGTCTATCTCCCTAATAATAAGGGAACCTTACTTGGAAAATGTTATTTATCTTGTCGACTTCCCGGTCATAAAGTATTCTCTTCACTCGCAACTCGGGTGATGTTGACTTATTAAGTCGTTGTTTACCTTCTCATCTTTCGAGGGGTAAGATTGTTGGAACAAGTTGATATTCGATACCAAGCCACAGCTTGGAAGTTATTGGTGAATTTTCCTTTCCAACTAGATACGACTACCTTGTAGAGTCTTATCAACAAGTATTATACTTGGGGAAAGGGGGACGAATGTTACATTCAGAATCATGAATTCTATTTGAACTAGGAGTCGTGTAAGAGGCCGAGTAGCGCCGGTCCATCCCCTTTGGCCCAACCGTTGGCCGGGGAGAGCTAGTAAGGCGTAGACAAGTAAAGCCGTCAGTTCTTCCTTCTACCGGTAGTAAATCTAAATTGAGCTGTACGATCTCGACTGATCATCAAGATTGGAACAGCGGGCTCGGTGAATACTCCATCATTGGTCCATCATCCAAACTTATTTATTTCCTGCAACACGATTACTGTTGGCAGAGCTGGAAAAGTGTTCATAACTGGAATTGCAACCTTTTCATGCAAGTTCCTCTTCTTAATAACAATGAGAATATCTCGCTTAATTTTGATGTAGCAGATATTTCTATAAACAAATACTTTAAGTTACCTTGTAACTTCATCGTTCATATTATACTGGCATCATTTCCGTAAATGCATGGCATATGGTTTGAAAGATAATTTTGAACTGTTATATATTATCGTTCAGTTATATATTATTGTTGGTGGGCTTTCGCTCACCCTTGCTTTGTTCACATTATGTCACAACAACAGCTAGGACAGATGGCTCGCGTCAGGCGCACTCGGCGCAAGCAGGTTACCCGACCCACCGGACTACCCGCTGAGATGCTAGCCGCCATTGCTGAGGTAGCTTGGTCAGACAGCTTTTGTTTCCTGTTTAACTATATCTATAATTAATGTAATCAACGGCAAAACTGTTAAACTTATGATGTTATCCTTTTGGGATTGTAATAACTTTTATTCGTAACCCTTTTATGAAAGACTTATTTCAATTTCATCTCTGGGATTATAACTGTTGTGTGTGTGAGTGGAATTTTTGTGGGGTCACAGCATGTTATTTATTTATTGTGGACTCAAGTCAAGTATTATGAATGGATGTAAGACCGTAACCACCAGATCCCTGACCCCGGATCTGGGGGTGTTACATTTTTGCTCAATCTGAAGCAACTGGTGCAGCTGATCAACCTACAGTTGTCATTTCTGAAACTGTAGCATCACATACAGAGTTACTCTCAGATGCTCACCAGACTGTTGAAGGAGGAGATGAGGTTGATCAAGCAACCAAGGCTACTTCTCAGCCTATGCTTGTTGATGACAAAAATGTAAACTCTGTTGTTGAGCCTGAGCAACATGAAGAAAATCTTGACAAGGCTACAGAAGAAATTGCAGAAACTGTGGCTGACAATGCTCAGCACAGTGTTTTACTTGAAGATGAACATGCTAAAGCTGCAAGTGTTGAACTTGAAGGTGAAAGCAGTGCAAACTCTGATTCTTTTCTGAGTGCACCAGTGCAAACAGAAAATAAACATACCTCTTTTGCTCAACCTTGTAAGTCTCATGAAATTGAAAAAGCACAACTTGAAAAATTTGCTGCTGACTGGTACAAAGAGGAATGCATTTTTCCAAGAGGGAGAGCAGCTAATTTTGTTAAGCAAACTGCCGATACTATCTCCAATCCAGAGATTCTTTCTTGCTTAAAAGCAACTGTAGTTCAAGTCAAAACTCTGGATAGTAGATTTGATGAAACTACAAAGGCAATCACTGACTTGAGGACTGAGATCGTAACTAGAGAAATGAAAATGGAAAGATAGTCTAAACTCATGACTACAAAATTTTCTAAAGCTCAAGACAATCTCTTTGCCAGGCTGGGTAAAGTTGAAGAAAATCAGTCTGCCTTGTCTGTTAAAATGGATTCCATTGCAAACTCTTTGGAGTTGCTAACCTCCATCCTGATTCCTGATGATGTCAAAAAGGGGGAGAAAGTTGTAAAAACTGCTTGCAAACAACTTCAATCCTTTGAGAGGAAGGATGATGCTGCAGATGGAGGTGGATCTGATAGAACCAAAAGAACAATTACAAGGTCTAAAGTAAACTCCGCTAAAGCAAACACTGTAAACTCTGATAGAGTAAACTCTGCTAAAGCAAACACTGCTGAAGGTCCACAGGATGATACAGAGTTAGCGGCAAACATGTTTCTTGAAGAACATGGAAATGATGTCACTCTAGAAGATGTAAAGGCTGAAGAGCTAAGACTTAAAGCTGAACATAAGAAAAAGCTTAAGTCTGGGAAATTCAAGAAGAAAGTTGAAAAGGAATCAAGGCCTGTTCTTAAAGGCGTTAAGATCAATGAAAATGTCAATGCTGATCAGAGATTGTCTCATTCAAGAAAGCCAACAGCAGATGAGGCTAGATTGAAGCTTAAAGAAAAAGTTGTTGAAGATGGTAAGAGTTTAAAGAAGTCAAGGCAAGTTACAACCTCTGTTTCTACACATGTTGTACAAACTACTCTTCCAATTCATGGTTTTGTGAGACCTACTATTCCTGAGAATACTGAGAAAGTTCAAGGAGGTGATATTTTTCAAAGCAAAGCAATGATTGCTAAGCAACCTCATGATTTGGCTGGTTTAGGATCAAACAGAGAAAGGACTTTGAATATTACTCCTAGAGATCATTCATCACTGGCTGCTCCAGGCAAGGGTGTCCTTCAAGTTAATTTGGTCAAGCTGGAATCAGTACAGTTGATTTATCAAAGAAGTCTAAATAAAGATTTTCTGCTGTATTTCATGGAGGATGGGACTGTTTACAAAGTTGGAGAGCATGATATTCATTTGAAAATGTATGAAGAACTGTAGTATGTCTTACATATTTTCAAGGTGAATAACAGTCGTACTTACCGAGCTGCAGAAGTGCTTAGATACCAGATGGAAAGATCAAAGATGATTTGTGGAATTAAAGACAAGTCTGAATATGTACCAAAGTACTTAGATTACAAAGGAAGAATGGTTGAAATGAAGAGAAACAGTGCTAAGCTGAGAACTGATTTGGGTATCACTGTGCTTGAATTCAATTCAGAATCAGAAAAGTCATACTTTATCAGACTTGGAAATGAAATGAAGAAGAACAGCATCTATGATTTGAGATCAGCTATTTATCAGACAGATGGTACATATTCTAAGCTTCGAGAGATCAAGCTAGAGATGGAAAGAGCACTTGTAGTTGCAGAAGAGAGATTGCTAACAGAGTATTTGAGGACAGCATGGGATGTTGAAAGGATTAAGTAATTTATGCTCTGTAAGTTTTTCATATTTTCTGTAATTCTGTTAAGTATCACTTTAAACTCTGTTTAGTTGTTAAACACTGTATATGATTATTTGTTTTTGACATCATCAATTATCTATTAACTTGTGCATTTTTGCTAATGAACAAGTTGGGGGAGATTGTTAGATATAATTGATGTAATGTTTCAGTGTTTAAGTGTAACAGTGAAATATCAGAGTTTAACTGGAAGGAAGTCAGAGTTTAGTAAAGTCTGACTGACGGAAGCTGGACAGAGTTTAGTAAAGTCTGTCTGGAAGCAGCGCGTACGGAGTCAACAGAAGATATTAGAGATCAATTGAAGATTGATATGGAAGCGAGATCTTTGGAGACTGGATAGCTATCAAAGAGATCGAGTTGACTTAGGAGACGTGTGACAATCTGTAATTGATATCATTGTATAGTTGATTATTAGGAATATCAATTAGAGATTGTATCGAAGCTGTATATTTTATAAATACAGTTAGGTTAACCCTAGAAGGGTGTCGTGCATCGAACTATCTTTATTGTAACCTAGCAGCTCTTTGTGATAGTTTACATCACGAAGAGGGTTTTTAATATCAGAAGATTTAAAGTGCATAATCATCTTACTTGTTAAACTCTCATACGAATTTGATTATTAATTGTGTATTCGGCCTAACACAAACACTTGACATACATTTTACTACCAAATACAACAGTCATAATCTACAGTACATAATCAACACAAATCAATCAATCAACTAACAACAACCAATAAATCAACTAATAGCAACTAACAGTACATAATCATACTTCATCTTTTACATTCATCACGACCCCCAACATCCAACAAATCTGAGAAGACATAGGCATCAATTGCACTCAATTGAGAAATAAATGCAACTACAGTGATTCGGAATTTCGGACTGAACTCAGTTTGATTTCGACGAGAAAAGAGATGTGAATCCACTATCGATTTCGATGGAACATACGAACCAAACAACAGAGTTTCGATTTTGATGAACACAAATAAACAGCTGAAATCGATTTCAATGATAGTTGATGGATTTTGATTTTCTGAATCGATTAAAAGGAGAGGGAGAGAGAGAGGGAGAGAGATCGGGAAAGAAAGAGAGTAAAAGGAGAGATAGAGAGAGAGAGATAGGTGAAAGAGCGATGTTAGTGGAAGAGAACAATAAAGTTGTGAGAGTCTTAACAGAATGAACGTAATCTTGCAACATGTTATCTTCTAAATCGTATAATTGCAATTAAATAACAGGAACGTAATTTTGAAAAAAAATAGGAAAAGGTCCGTAATTTTGCCAATTTCTCTATAATCAATTGAAGAGGTTGTTTTATAAAATACGTTTTATAATCAAATACATTAATACTTTTTTTAAAAAAGAGCAGAAAATTGAATAAATGTTTGAAAAAATATCTTTACAAATTTATTTTGATTACAATATTTTTCATTGCATCCAGAATATTTGATTTTGGGATGGCATGCACTTCGAAATTATAATCTAATGGGAAACATTTTAACACTTTTTAGTCGTTATGTTTTTTATTTCTTATTCATAGTTATACTTCATGAAATGGTATTAACTGAATATATTTATGGATGTATTAATGTATATATAACTAAATTAAATTAAATAAGTTATAAAAAATTGGAGAAAATGACTGAAATAACAACATTTAATACATCAGTGCCCAAAATACCGATGTCGGGAAAGTTACCCTTTTTAACCAAGCAACCACGCATTTATAGAATGCGTATGCCATTACCAGCACTGTTCCTCTCGCTCTCGCGACCTCAACATCGCCATTACCATCGCCCCCAAAATCCATCCCCGTTCCATTGACCTCCCCCTATCTGAGCACAGCAAACTGATGGCCACATGTAATAACCCAAATTTCTGTACTTCAAAAAAATTTTCATTTGAGGGATGAATAGTGATTTGCAAGGATGAATAGTGAAATTATGGATGAATAGTGATTTTTGAGGATTAAAAAAATTTTCATGTCACCCTAGGTACAGGATAGGAAATGGATATTTCGAAGTTATATTAGTAATCTACGAGGTAAATAAGTGTATGTAAACGAAATCGGAATTCAGAAATTCCAAACTTTATTTTTATGGAATATTTGACCGAGCTGTGAAGAGCATATCAATGCGATCAAGACAAGCGAGTTATTTAAATCAAGGATTCAAGGATTTATATTTTATTATTTTATTTAAGGTGATTTAAGGATTTAGAACGAAAACCCCTGAGTTAGTACAACGAAAGTTTTAAGAATCGTTAGAACTTTACAACGAGATTAAGCGATAAAGCGAACGAGAAATGTATTAAATACGTAACAAGATGAAAAACCCTACATGAGCATCTAGAGTTTATTATTAAGAGAAATTGGTGGAAAGAAAACAAGAAAAGAAAAAGAAAAAGAAGTGATGAGGTGTGAGATCAAGAAAGTGACAACAAGGCTACATGTCATCTCTTTTCTAACACACCACAAATGTAGAACACCTGGATTAAGAGAGTGTGGTTGCTGATTTACAACATGAAATATCACAATTTTCGTTTACCAACTAGTCAAAGCAAGAAAGGATGAGAGAAAAAGCAAGCTAATTCCATTTCTCTCCAAACTGTCCAGCATGAGCAACCATGAAAGAAAAATTCATATCTCCAAATTTGAACCATAGCTTCCTCATTGTATAGAGAACACACGTTTAAAATTTCATGGCTAACAAAGGAGTGTAGCCTAGTCAAATCCCTCCTCCAAGTTGGAGAACCAAAACTGTCTTGTTCATGGCAGTTTCGACCTCTCATCTTAGAAAATCAATAAGTCGAGCTTCAAGCATCCCCTGGTGATGAGTTAGGACTCAAAAGAAATCTCTTGAAGAGTAGAAGGTGTGGTAAAAATTTGAGAACCAATCTATAAATTTTCGATTTTATACAGATTTTACAAAGTGATGGTGAATAGTAAGGAATAGTGTTTTAAGTTGTTTTTACGATTTGTTCATAGCTTTTTAGGCTTTGTTAAAGCTACCCAAGGCTATTCTAAGGTGTATCAAGCTTTGTTAGTGTTGTTAGAGCTTCAAGGAAGGTAAAACCCTAAACCATGCTTTGAGTTTTTGTGAGTTTTGATGGAGTTTTGATGTTAGTGTAAAGATAAGATTATAAGTGATTTAGTGATTATTTGGCTTTGTAAAATATGAAAAATGATGGGTGATGGATTTTAGTCTCACCACTGGACTTATAGATGAAAATGGATGTTGGTTGATATTGAGAATGAATGGGTTGCTTTGGTTGGTTGTTTGGAGTGATCGTAAAATGGAAATGTTCGGTTTATAGCCGTCGTAATGGCGAAATTTTGTAAACCCTTGAAAACAGTTAAGACCCGAGACCATAAAACTATTTTTAGAATCACCACTGCATATGGTTGTAAAGATATGGTTGTCTAGTTTATTTTGCCGCAAGAATTGCATTAAAAGAGTTTACGGTTTAGGAGTTATGACCATTTTAGTGAAAGTTGTTCGAGGGATGGAATTGCAGAAATGTACCTACTTTGAGGATATAAATGAGACCCTTAATAGTCGATTTATAAAATGAAATTTTGAGGACAAATGCTAATGTCAGTTATTTAAGTATGTGCAAAGGTTTCGAGTTAAAAAGAATATTTTCCGATTTTGTAAAAATGTGTAAGCCGAGGTTGCACAAGTGAAACCCCCTAAGAACACGACTTAGAAACCAAACTTATAAGTGTTTAAGTATAACTTGAATTTGAGGAACGATTTCGGACTAAACTTATGACTTAAGTGGTTGTCGACTAAGATGGACTTAGTGCGAGTCTAGAGGGACCCCTTAGTGCCTTGTTTGTGATTGGCTTAATTGTCTGAGCGTTGAGTAATAAGTGGATCGTATAGGGGATTAATCGCGTGTTTTCTTGACTTGTTTAGAAAATCGGATTCCGCTACAAGCCCCTGCTACATCAGGAGTACCAGGCAAGTTTACTAATTCATACTCTATCGTTCAGAGTATTTATATATTTTAAATTCATAAGTATGCTGATTAAGTTTTCAAATTCAAGTATTCTATCTAGTTGTTTATACCGGATTTTATTCATGCAATTTACATGCATATATATTATTGTTTGTTATCCGGATATTTTTATTCAAGTTGTTCAAATTTATTTCATGAGTTGGTTCATATTGTTGGGACGTTTAGTGAGTTACTTCTTTCGTACTCGCAGAGGAGGTGATAGAGATATATTAAATAATATCTTCATACTATATAGGATTTGATATATAAGAGTTGAGATGTATATATATAGAGTATGTTAAGAATGCTGATATGGGTCATCTCATTTCGAACCCATGATCAGAACAGTTCTTCATAAATATTTCCTCTACTCATTCGAGAGGAAAACCAATTATTGGAGGTGTTTATCGTTCATTGTTTCTGAACGATATTGGAGTAATCTTTTATTGAAAAGTAAATAAAGGTGCACGTGTTCTTTTACCGTGACGCCTAAGCGAATTTCTTGTTGAAGGTGATCGAGATTCTGACACCTAATATTCTTGACTAAAAATAGCGTAAGAGAACGGGACAGGGCCGGCCCAGCTTAATAATTAACGTAATTGACCGGAGTAACGCACCGGCCCAAGCTGAAGAGTTTAGGGTGGTCGAGACGTCAGCTCATCCTTCTATCGATAGAAACGAGGCGGGACAATGGACTGATCATCCATTACTTGAGGTGGTATTTTGAGGAGAAATCCATCATCGATACCCTAACTGTTAACCGATGCTTTGTGGTTCTGTTAACTAGGGTGTTTATCCGAGCAGTTGTTAAATTTTATTCATTCAAATCAATTCAGTAGTTCCGAGGAGTTATCGTATTATATTTAAGGAGTATCGAGGAATTATTGAGGTATATTTATCTTCTTATACGAGTAGTATTCAGAGGTTGGTGAGAACTTTCGGGTTAATTTCTTTTCAAAACGGGGTATTTTTTTAAAAATGTGGAGGAGATATTAGAGTGGTAAAATCACATTTTTTTGAGTGAGTTGTTATTGTTTGTTATGTTATCTATATACTTGTTGGGCATTCTTCGGCTCATTCTTGCTATTTAAATA
The DNA here is from genome assembly GCA_036435485.1 of Saposhnikovia divaricata. Taxonomy (NCBI): domain Eukaryota; kingdom Viridiplantae; phylum Streptophyta; class Magnoliopsida; order Apiales; family Apiaceae; genus Saposhnikovia; species Saposhnikovia divaricata. The sequence goes on along the minus strand of CM071597.1, from coordinate 99,073,548 downwards.
TTATTAAATAGCGCCATCCAGAGCTGACAATAGAAGGGAGAACAGTGATGAAGGGAAGGGGAAAGGCAACTGATTCGGCACGTTAGCCTTATAGTATATGAGGAGGGTGCGAGCTGAAGAGAAGTTGTTTAATGCTTTGTTATCTAGCACTGTGAAGTTGTAATAAGATTCTGGAGGATACTGTGATGTGTCAAAACTTTTGGATCATTAAGTACTTATTCTAAGACTATAACCCGTGGAGTAAAGGATGAAGTTTTTTATGAATATTGTTGTAGATTATATTGTGAGCAGGTGATTGAATATTCCGCAAGAGGTATGAACAGGAAGGTATGTATGTGTATGGCAAGAGGTGTGACGACCCGAATTCCTGGTAAGGGATTAAGGGGCGTTACACCACACCTCACTCTACCTTTCTCATTATCGTTTTATTAATTTCTGACCCGCAGGGCAGTGCACCAATTGATCAAAAAATGTAATCGAAAGTTAGTGTGACGCCCCCAGATCCGGGGTCGGAGATCTAGGCGCTCACGGTCCATTTTCCATTAATAACATACCTGTTCTTGCACATAATATATAAAACAGCCATCGACCCCACAATAAAACTCACACCGCACACACACACAGGTTAGAGTCTCAGAAACGTCATACACTTGATTAAGCAAAAGTAAGAGTTTCAGAGTTATTACAGACCGAATTAAATAGCATTTATGCTACCAGCAACACTTCGATATGAAGCGGTGTTGGCGGCTTGAATGTTTGTTACGGTACACTGCTTTGCACAGGTCATACTTATAAATAAAGCGTACTAACAAAAGTTGCCAACCAATCCGGCTAATGGGGCCTACCGGTGGAATCTCAACTGCTGCCTCGGGCCTAGTCACCTGCTTTCGGGCAGTCTGTCTGGGTCTTGCCATTTCTCTTAACTGTTGTGTTTGTAAATTTGAAAACAAGCAAGAGTGAGCAACTATAGCTCAGCAAGAAATATATGTATAAGATAAGCAATATATCATTACATGTATTTAGCAGTTATTAAACTCGTTTATATCATTCAGTTATAAAATCACTTGTCATCGTTGATAAATTTCAAAGGTGCACCAATACGTGCCCTTGTTTTCAAAGTAAACTTGCAGTTCTAGATACTGCATGGAGTCAACATCTTTCTCATCAAAATAGAACACTATCGGCAACTTGGCACATAGGCCTAAGAAGCAGTGTCGGAGAATTTTTCCAAAGTGGAGGAATGGGACTTAAAGAAAACATAGAACCTGACAGGGATTGACGATGATCAGTCGCCACATCCAAGTCCAATAATCCGCGGGTCTTCTCTACCGGTAGAAGGATAGAAACTACATCCGTAACTATCCCCGGGTGAAAACTACATCCGTAATCACCCTCGATGAAAACTACATCCATAATCATCCTTCGGCAACGCCTGGGCCGGAATAATAATTGATGGACCGCCTGGCTTACGGCCGCTTACACATCCCGGGAATCGTTCGTCAACGATTCCCACACTTGCCAGAGTCCCTTTTCTTTTTCTTTTAAAACTTTATTTTGATTAAAAATTGAGTAGTTGAGGTTCGACATCAGTCGACCGATAATTCTTGAAATCGTACAAGAAGCAAAACCTGACCGGGGGTTTTCGAAAATGTTTTGAGTTCGAAAGAGTTCGAGTTTGAAAGTGCTAAAGGTATCTTGGATTAGCTTTGTCTTTAAAATAATGAACAATAATTAATAAATGGTATTTTAAGATTTAATATTAATAATTAATAAAATAATAATTAAATTAAATTAGCTTTTAATCCAAGATAGGTATTTTTTGAGTATTTATGATGATATAAAAATAACTACTTAAGTATATGATACTTCCCGAATGACCCTTCGGATTTTCGCAATTTAATTACGATATAATAATATACCGCTCCCCGGTCAATGGTATATATGGACCGCTACGACCTCTATTGCTAGAGTCGTTGTCCGAAGAAAACATTTCATTCTAAGTTCAAGGGGTACAAGCATATATATACACATATCTCAAATTTCATCATTTCTTCAATAAGCATAAACATATGATACGATTGAAAACTACAAACACAACAGTGAAAGTCCTTATATATGTAAGTTTTGAAAAGTAAACTTGCCTTGGTGAGGTTGGGTGGTCGAGCTTGCGGAGTGGAATGATCTATACATAATCAATAGCCGTTCGTTAGTACCTTAACAATATCTCTTTTAATTGCGAGGTTTTAGGGGGGTACAAAATTAACTCAATGACTTCGTCTTATGACTCTCTAGCCCCACTACAGGTTCATGTCATCACTCGATTACGCTCGTCACTTACTCGACTTAATTTGGTTACCATATTCGAATCATATTCATTCCCCCTTAAATCACACTCCACTTACGACCTTTTCACTTGCGCGAATTTTACTCTAACATTTTTATAAAATTGAAAATTATATATTTTAATCCAATTCTTTTTGGGTAGCCTTCACCACTACATTTACTAGCTCCCCTAATTTTTCCATGATCCTACATAAATTTTTAGGGGTTTAAACAAGGTTCACAAGTGGACCATTTAGTGCAGTTCGGATTCCAGAAACACATTTCACTTCTCAGGCCAGAACTCAAAATCTATACATCACCTAGTCATGAACCTTATATTTCTGGAAACTACATTCAAACCAACAATATATATTAGGACTTCAGGGGACAAGATTTAGGGGTTCAAAACCCTCCTACAAGACAGTACAAGTCCCCAGAAATTTACACAGCATGCTTTATCCACTTAACCATTCAAGAATCTTATATAAACATCACCACCATCATCTAAACCACCAAGATCATACTCTATAGCATACATTGTGTTACATACACTAACCACAAGCTTAAAAATCACAACCACAACATTTAAACTCAAGATCTACATCATCCATAACTTATATGTCCAAGATTCACACTAACATCCATGGATCTAACATTAAACACCACAAATAATTCATGGCCAAGAGGGGTTAGAGTTTTATACCTTCTTGAGTATCTAGGAGCCTTGGGTAAGCCTTAAAAGTCTCAAGAACACCTTGGATGAGCCCCTACAATCCTTACAACTCAAGATCTAAAAGAAAACTAAACATAGTTACTATTCATCTAAACTTCAACAATTTATAACTCAAAAATTAATGGATGAAAGGGGTTGGAATTCATAGCTTACCTTCCTTATATAGTGTAGAGGACCTAGGATTTTTGTCTTGAGTTATGAGTGATGAGAAGTTGAAGAAAAGAATTTTTCTTCTCCTTCTTTGGTGCTTGGCCGAGAGCTAGGATGAATAAGGGGGGGGGAGTGTTTTGTCTTGTTTTTTGGTGTTGGGTGAATAAAGTGAAGTGATATGTATTAGGTGTATGTATATTGTATCACATGTTGCAAGTCTAGTACCTAGGCCAACCATACCTCCTTGTCTCCTTGGACAATGCACCATAACTAGTTACTATTCCTCTAGTTGTTTTTGCATTACTAGTTTGCTTTTCTAACTACCTAGTTGCATGGGACTTGCATGCAATATCTTTCCTTGTATCATTATTCTTCCACCAATGCTTGTCAATTAATCTTTAATTCGTATCGTATCTTAATTAATTTCTCGTAATAATACTTTGTCGCGTAGAGATTTCCCTTGTAATTCCTTAAGTACTTAATTGTGTAAATTCCTCGAATATCCATAACTCCTCGTCATAATTCCTTAAAAATCTTTTAATATTATAATAACTCTCAAACCTCAAGTTTTATAAATCTTACTAACAATAAGACTCTTGCCTTCAACAACCTTCCCTTTATCTTACATGGTGAATGTAACAACATAATTTCTCGGATAATCAATTCCATTAAACAACATGGATGACTAAAACGGTTCCAAATTCACAATGCCATATGATGTTATGTAAAAGAAAATATTACAAAAATTAGGGTTCTTACAGCCTCCCCTCCTTAAAAGGATTCCGTCCCGGAATCAGGTTGAAAACAGCTGGGGGGTACTTTTCACGCATCGTGCTCTCTAGTTCCCATGTTGATTCTTCGACATTATGGTTCCTCCACAAAACTCTCACTAGTTTGACAACCTTGTTCCTCAGCACCTGTTCTTTTCTATCCATGATTTCTACGGGTTGCTCCACATAGGTCAAGTCTGGTTGCAAATCCACTTTGTCATATTCTATCACGTGCCGAAAGTCGGTATGGTAGGGTCGTAGCATGGACACATGGAACACATTATGTACTTTCTACAAGCTTGGGGGTAAAGCCAATTCATAGGCTAACTTTCCAACTCGTCTCAAAATCTCAAAAGGTCCAATAAATCTCGGGCTCAGCTTCCCCTTCTTACCAAATCTCATCAATCCCTTCCACGGTGATACCTTTAACATCACAAACTCTCCTACCTCATATTCTTTGTCCTTGCGGGTCTGGTCCGCATATTTCTTCTGTCTATCCTGGGCTGCTACCAGCCGTCCTCTTATGAGTTCGATAGTTTCTCTTGTCTGTTGGACCAGTTCGGGCCCTAGAATCTTCCGCTCTCCAACCTCTTCCCAACACAAGGGAGATCGACACCTTCGTCCGTATAAAGCTTCATATGGGGGCATTCCTATACTCGCATGGTAACTGTTGTTGTAGGAAAATTCGATCAACGGCAAGTGGTCATCCCAACTTCCCTTAAAATCGATGGCACATACTCTCAACATGTCCTCTATGGTCTGGATGGTTCTCTCGCTCTGTCCGTCTGATTGGGGGTGGTATGCAGTACTCACGTTTAACTTGGTCCCCACACAATCCTGAAAACTCCTCTAGAACCTGGAGTTGAACCTTGGGTCTCTATCAGATACAATGCTCACAGGAACCCCATGCCTTACCACGATCTCCTTTAAGTAAATATCCACCAGCTTGTCGACAGTGTATCTCTCGTTGATTGGAAGAAAATGTGCTGACTTGGTCAATCTATCGATAATTACCCTAATGGCATCATGATTAGTCTTGGTCCTTGGTAGTCCGACCACAAAGTCCATCGCAATATGCTCCCACTTCCACTCGGGTATCTCTAAGGGTTGCAACAATCCACTGGGCCTTTGGTGTTCGACTTTTACTCTTTGACATGTCAAGCATTTACTTACCCACTCTGCCACGTCCTTCTTCATATTTGGCCACCAATAGTATTCTCTCAGATCTCTATACATCTTAGTGCCTCTAGGGTGAATTGAGTACCTTGAACTATGAGCCTCTTGCAAAATCTCGTCTTTTAATTCCTGAACGTTCGGGATCCATATCCTAGATGCGTACCTCATAACTCCATTCCCGTCCTTTTCACACTTAATTTCCTCGCCAGTCAAAATTTTCTCCATCGAATTCTTTTCTTCTTCTATCTTCTTTTCCTGGCATAACTTAATCTTTTCTAATAGCGGTGGTTGGACTCTTATTTCCCTTAGACTCTCTTGTCCAATTCCTGGTAACCTCACTTCAATTTCCAGTTTCTCAAGGTCCTTGATCAACTCGTCCACTGACGTTATCATCTTGAGTTTCTCCTTTCGGCTAAGTGCATCGGCCACCACGTTGGCCTTCACTGGGTGATAATGAATCTCACAATCATAATCCTTGATTAACTCTAGCCATCTCCTCTGCCTCATGTTTAGCTCTTTCTGAGTGAATATGTACTTTAAGCTCTTGTGATCCGTGTAGATTTCACACTTTTCTCCGTAAAGATAATGTCTCCAGATCTTCAAAGCGAAAACTATCGCCGCTAATTCCAAATCATGGGTGGGGTATCTTATCTCGCATTCCTTAAGTTGTCTGGACGCATACGCAATCACTTTACCGTGCTGCATAAGCATACACCCTAAACCTTTATGGGATGCGTCGCTATAAATCACAAAATCTCCCTTATCATCGGGTAGGGCTAGTACTGGTGCTGTCACCAACCTCTTTTTCAACTCTTGAAAGCTCTCTTCGCATTTTTCAGTCCACACAAACTTCTCGGTCTTGCGAGTTAGTCGGGTCAAAGGGGCTGCTATCTTGGCAAAGTCTTGGACAAACCTTCTATAGTAGCCAGCCAATCCTATAAAACTTCTCACCTCTGTCGGAGTGGTTGGTCTCTCCCAATTTGACACAGCCTCTATTTTGGCTGGGTCCACCAGAATGCCTTGATCGCTAATCACATGCCCTAAAAACTGAACTTCCTTCAACCAAAACTCACACTTCGAGAACTTAGCGTAAAACTTTTCTTCTCTCAATGCTCCCAATACAATCCTCAAGTGCTCTGCATGTTCCTCCTTCGTCTTGGAATAAATCAAGATATCATCGATGAAGACTATAACACACTTGTCCAAGAACTTCTTGAAGACTCGATTCATTAAGTCCATGAAAGCTGCGGGGGCATTCGTTAACCCAAATGACATCACTAGGAACTCATAGTGTCCGTACCGGGTGCGAAAGGCCGTCTTTGGTATATCTTCTGGCTTAATCCTTAACTGGTGGTACCCGGTCCTCAAATCAATTTTAGAAAAATAAAATGCGTCCTTTAGTTGCTCAAACAGGTCATCTATTCTGGGCAAGGGATATTTATTCTTTATAGTCACCTTATTCAACTCCCTGTAGTCTATGCATTATCTCATACTACCATCCTTCTTTTTCACGAATAACACCGGGGCTCCCCATGGTGACACACTAGGTCTTATCATCCCTTTATCCAACAACTCTTGTAACTGAGTGGCCAGCTCTTTCATCTCCACTGGGGCTAGCCGATATGGGGCTTTTGAAATTGGGGCCGTACCAGGAACTAAGTCTATAGCGAACTCGATGTCTCTATCAGGTGGTAGTCCGGGAAGATCATCCGGAAATACGTCGGTGAACTCATTAACGACAGGGATTTCCTGTAGGTTTGGTGCCTCCTTCTTGGTATCCTTCACATAGGCTAAATAGGCTTCGCATCCTTTACGTAACAGCTTCTTAGTTTGAATCATAGTCAGGAACTTTTGGTTTTGCCGTTTTCCACTAAACACTACTTCCTCGTCCCCTGGCAGTCTCAAACTTACTTTCTTCTTTACACAATTAATCTGGGCTCCGTGGGTTGTTAACCAATCCATACCTACTATTACGTCAAACTCTCCTAGTTTAAAAGGTATTAAATCTACCCGAAAGTGTCGCCCTCCTATTTCTAGGTCACAACCTGGACATACTTGGCTAACAGGGATAATTTCATGATTAGCTATCTCTACTTGCAGTCTGTCTTTCAATGGTTCAGCCTTAAGGCCTAACTGACATACAAAATCTAGGGATATGAAAGACTTGGTAGCTCCCGAATCAAATAAAACTTTTGCCTTAACTGAGTTGAGTAGTAGGGTACCTGCAATCACATCCGTGTTCCTCACGGCATCTTGCACCGTCATGTTAAAAGTTCTTGCAGTAGGGGCCTTATTAGAAGCAGTTCCACTCACTCTTGACGCAGGTGGCCCAGAGGACATACATTCCCTCATTCTGTGCCCTGGTTTCCCACACTTGAAGCAATTACCTCCGGCATTGGTGTTGTTACTAGTTCCTCGACAGGCGTTAGCATAATGTCCTGTCAGCCCACACTTGAAACACTTCACATCCTGTAGGTTACACGCACCCGCATGTTTCCTTCCACATTTATTGCAATCCGGGGGTAGGGCTCGGGATGGGGTAGAGTAAGACGATCCCTGTGGTCGGCCGCTCTGGCCCACACTCCAACTTTCAGCTCTCTTGGTTCCAAAGTTTCCGCTGGGTTGGGACATCGCCCCTCGCTTAAATTTGCTCGGAAAGCTCCCACCAGTAGAATTTCCCTTCCGACTATCAAACTTCCTCTTCTTTCCTTCCCTCTCCTTCTGCATCTGTTCACTCCCACCCTCAACAATTGATGCTTTCTGCACCAGGGTGGCATAGTCTGTCAGCTCAAGAACCGCCACACGATTCTGAATCCATTGCTTTAGCCCCAATTGAAACCTTCGGGCCCTCTTTGCCTCAGAGTTCACATATTCCGGCACAAACCTCGACAGCTCAGTAAATTTGGCCTCATACTCGGCTACCGTCATGTTACCTTGCTTTAGTTCCAAAAACTTCAACTCCATTTGTGTCTCCATGAACCTAGGGAAGTACTTTTCCAAGAACAGCTCGCTAAACCTATCCCAGGTCACCACACCTCTTCCTTCCAAATTCCTCTTAGCTTCCCACCAATAGTTTGCCTCACCCTTCAGGAGGTAGGTGGCGAAAACAGTCTTCTGCTCCTCAGCGACACCTAGTATCTCGAAAGATTTTTCCATTTCCTTCAGCCAGGCTCTTGCCTCAACCGGATCAGCAGTTCCTTTAAATTCTGGGGATTTCAGGGATTTGAAGTTCCGGAAAGCATTTACATTAGCATTGCTGGGTGGTTGGTGAACCGGGGGACGGTCCAAGTTCTGCCTAAGTAGCTCCATGAACTGTTCCATAGGGCCTCCCCTTGGATGTTCTACCTCTCGGGTGTCATCACCAGCTTCTTCTTCGTCATACTCAGAGTCATCAAACAAGTTATGATTGTTGCCCTCATCCTCACTCAGGTTCACATTCTCCCCTTCATGGTTCTGGTGGCCTCCGGTCCCATGGTGGCTACCCTGGCCTTCAGAACTGACCGGGTGAGCTCGAGTGTTCATTCTTCTGGGTGGCATGATTCTGATAATGAAATAAGAAATGGGTTAGGGTTTTCTAATTACCTGACGGCGTTTACACGGGTCAGGAACGTATCGTTCCTCCTCATAAGGGTGGAAGTTGCAAAAGTTTTAATAACCCGATGCTGGAGATAAAACGTCAAGACATTTTTGGGGAAAAATCTCTATGGGGTGCGAAAACATTTGCAGGAGTTTTCAAGATTTCAAAACCTAAAATTTTTTTTTTTTTGAAAAAATTTTATTTTAAAATTTGTAGGAACATTTTGGGAATTTGTAGAGAACAAATTTGAAATCGCATGTCGTAAATTTGAAACAGCATGGTTGCATTTGCGGCTTGTAGCAATTATATATTCATAGCTGTATATCAAAACAGTAAAGCATGGCATCGGAAAGTAAGGCAGTTGAGACAATATCAAGAAAACTAAAACTAGATAAATACGGTACAAGAGTTATCACAAAGTTTGGATGTTAGAGCCTAATACATAGTTCCGATGTCAAAGTCTAGCAAAAGTGGAACAATAACAAGTACATCATCTGAATAGTCAGGGCTACACAAAAGTAGGGCTACATCCGTACATACTATCCGAAGTCACATCTACATATCTGTAGGTCAGTCTACTCATCCACTGGTCAGAAAGGATACCACTGCACAAGTCAACTATCCCGCAAAATCGACACACTAATGTCATCTGAACCTAGAGGACTGAGCTATCCGTAACACATCTTGGTGCCGCACCGCGACGGAGCAAGGCCCTCACTCGGGAAAATGCACGACGCACAACACGCCTAGCATCCCTAGCATGGACTACTCCGCCCCCGCGGACTCCTAAACCGATAATCCTCGCGCGACTCCTCCTCTCAATCCTATGGAGTCGAGCTCTAGTCCGCCTAGCAACAGCAGTCCTCATCTCAGCCTGAATCCTCAATCGTGCCTCGCGCTCCTCCACTAGTGCCCGCCTCGCCTCATTAAGTCTGGCCTCTGCAGAAAGTAGGTCTCGGGTCAGGAACTGCACCACGTAGGCGTGCTCAATGCCCGACACTGGGGGTAGGTCCATCGGCGGGGGTGGTATGACAGGAACAGGAGCAGGAGCAGGAGCAGGGGTAGGGTCAAGCTCCTCCTCGCCAGAAGTATCATCCTCGGAGTCACCGTCCGATGAAACAGGGCTCGATGACTGCGGAGAGGGTGGGGGGTGAAACAACACGGCCCTCACCAGATCTCACACTATCCTCGTCAGTAGCTACAGGAGATGGGGTAACAGGCTCAGGCTCAGGCTCAAAGGGCTCCTCATCGGGATCCTCATCGTCAGTATCTCCTATCAGCGTAATCCAGGGGCCAAGCTCAGGGTCAGCACCCATATCCTCCTCAGGATCCTCGGTATCTCGCATCAGTGCCTCATCATGCTCTCTCTCAAAGGCCTCAGGGTCTGGTATCTCCTCCATCTACACAAGGGAAATAAGGTGGGTCACTAACCATAAAGAAAGGTTTAAGGAGTAGATCCCTCACGGGCCTTAAAGTTAGGGCCATATCCGATAACCCGACTGTAAACTCGATGAGAGTTCTAAGTATTATTAGGGTTGTTATTAGGGTTATTATTATTAGGGTTGCTTCCTTAAATTACTATCATTTCTGAGAACTGTAACCTCGCTCTGATACCATTTCTGTGACGCCCCCAGATCCGGGGTCGGAGATCTAGGCGCTCACGGTCCATTTTCCATTAATAACATACCTGTTCTTGCACATAATATATAAAACAGCCATCGACCCCACAGTAAAACTCACACCGCACACACAAACAGGTTAGAGTCTCAGAAACGTCATACACTTGATTAAGCAAAAGTAAGAGTTTCAGAGTTATAACAGACCGAATTAAATAGCATTTATGCTACCAGCAACACTTCGATACGAAGCGGTGTTGGCGGCTTGAATGTTTGTTAAGGTACACTGCTTTGCGCAGATCATACTTATAAATAAAGCGTACTAACAAAAGTTGCCAACCAATCCGGCTAATGGGGCCTACCGGTGGAATCTCAACTACTGCCTTGGGCCTAGTCACCTGCTTTCGGGCAGTCTGTCTGGGTCTTGCCATTTCTCTTAACTGTTGTGTTTGTAAATTTGAAAACAAGCAAGAGTGAACAACTATAGCTCATCAAGAAATATATGTATAAGATAAGCAATATATCATTACATGTATTTAGCAGTTATTAAACTCGTTTATATCATTCAGTTATAAAATCACTTGTCATCGTTGATAAATTTCAAAGGTGCACCAATACGTGCCCTTGTTTTCAAAGTAAACTTGTAGTTCTAGATACTGCATGGAGTCAACATCTTTCTCATCAAAATAGAACACTATCGGCAACTTGGCACATAGGCCTAAGAAGCAGTGTCAGAGCATTTTTCCAAAGTGGAGGAATGGGACTTAAAGAAAACATAGAACCTGACAGGGATTGACGATGATCAGTCGCCACATCCAAGTCCAATAATCCGCGGGTCTTCTCTACCGGTAGAAGGATAGAAACTACATCCGTAACTATCCCCGGGTGAAAACTACATCCGTAATCACCCTCGATGAAAACTACATCCATAATCATCCTTCGGCAACACCTGGGCCGGAATAATAATTGATGGACCGCCTGGCTTACGGCCGCTTACACATCCCGGGAATCGTTCGTCAACGATTCCCACACCTGCCGGAGTCCCTTTTCTTTTTCTTTTAAAACTTTATTTTGATTAAAAATTGAGTAGTTGAGGTCCGACATCAGTCGACCGATAATTCTTGAAATCGTACAAGAAGCAAAACCTGACCGGGGGTTTTCGAAAATGTTTTGAGTTCGAAAGAGTTCGAGTTTGAAAGTGCTAAAGGTATCTTGGATTAGCTTTGTCTTTAAAATAATGAACAATAATTAATAAATGGTATTTTAAGATTTAATATTAATAATTAATAAAATAATAATTAAATTAAATTAGCTTTTAATCCAAGATAGGTATTTTTTGAGTATTTATGATGATATAAAAATAACTACTTAAGTATACGATACTTCCCGAATGACCCTTCGGGTTTTCGCAATTTAATTACGATATAATAATATACCGCTCCCCGGTCAATGGTATATATGGACCGCTACGACCTCTATTGCTAGAGTCGTTGTCCGAAGAAAACATTTCATTCTAAGTTCAAGGGGTACAAGCATATATATACACATATCTCAAATTTCATCATTTCTTCAATAAGCATAAACATATGATACGATTGAAAACTACAAACACAACAGTGAAAGTCCTTATATATGTAAGTTTTGAAAAGTAAACTTGCCTTGGTGAGGTTGGGGTGGTCGAGCTTGCGGAGTGGAATGATCTATACATAATCAATAGCCGTTCGTTAGTACCTTAACAATATCTCTTTTAATTACGAGGTTTTAGGGGGGTACAAAATTAACTCAATGACTTCGTCTTATGACTCTCTAGCCCCACTATAGGTTCATGTTATCACTCGATTACGCTCGTCACTTACTCGACTTAATTTGGTTACCATATCCGAATCATATTCATTCCCCCTTAAATCACACTACACTTACGACTTTTTCACTTGCGCGAATTTTACTCTAACATCTTTATAAAATTGAAAAATACATATTTTAAACCAATTCTTTTTTGGGTAGCCTTCACCACTGCATTTACTAGCTCCCCTAATTTTTCCATGATCCTACATAAATTTTTAGGGGTTTAAACAAGGTTCACAAGTGGACCATTTAGTGCAGTTCGGATTCCAGAAACACATTTCACTTCTCAGGCCATAACTCAAAATCTATACATCATCTAGTCATGAACCTTATATTTCTGGAAACTACATTCAAATACCTTTCCAACAATATATATTAGGACTTCAGGGGAAAAGATTTAGGGGTTCAAAACCCTCCTACAAGACAGTACAAGTCCCCAGAAATTTACACAGCATGCTTTATCCACTTAACCATTCAAGAATCTTATATAAACATCACCACCATCATCTAAACCACCAAGATCATACTCTATAGCATACATGGAGTTACATACACTAACCAAAAGCTTAAAAATCACAACCACAACATTTAAACTCAAGATCTACATCATCCATAACTTATATGTCCAAGATTCACACTAACATCCATGGATCTAACATTAAACACCACAAATAATTCATGGCCAAGAGGGGTTAGAGTTTTATACCTTCTTGAGTATCTAGGAGCCTTGGGTAAGCCTTACAAGTCTCAAGAACACCTTGGATGAGCCCCTACAATCCTTACAACTCAAGATCTAAAAGAAAACTAAACATAGTTACTATTCATCTAAACTTCAACAATTTATAACTCAAAAACTAATGGATGAAAGGGGTTGGAATTCATAGCATACCTTCCTTATATAGTGTAGAGGACCTAGGATTTTTGTCTTGAGTTATGAGTGATGAGAAGTTGAAGAAAAGAATTTTTCTTCTCCTTCTTTGGTGCTTGGCCGAGAGCTAGGATGAACAAGGGGGGGGGGAGTGTTTTGTCTTGTTTTTTGGTGTTGGGTGAATAAAGTGAAGTGATATGTATTAGGTGTATGTATATTGTATCACATGTTGCAAGTCTAGTACCTAGGCGAACCATACCTCCTTGTCTCCTTGGACAATGCACCATAACTAGTTACTATTCCTCTAGTTGTTTTTGCATTACTAGTTTGCTTTTCTAACTACCTAGTTACATGGGACTTGCATGCAATATCTTTCCTTGTATCATTATTCTTCCACCAATGCTTGTCACTTAATCTTTAATTCGTATCGTATCTTAATTAATTTCTCGTAATAATACTTTGTCGCGTAGAGATTTCCCTTGTAATTCCTTAAGTACTTAATTGTGTAAATTCCTCGAATATCCATAACTCCTCGTCATAATTCCTTAAAAATCTTTTAATATTCTAATAACTCTCAAACCTCAAGTTTTATAAATCTTACTAACAATAAGACTCTTGCATTCAACAACCTTCCCTTTATCTTACATGGTGAATGTAACAACATAATTTCTCGGATAATCAATTCCATTAAACAACATGGATGACTAAAAAGGTTCCAAATTCACAATGCCATATGATGTTATGTAAAAGAAAATATTACAAAAATTAGGGTTCTTACAGTTAGGTTAGATTTGGGATTTGAAAATCCTGCATTATAATCGATAAATGAATGATATAGGGTTGTAGAGGAGGAGAAGATGAATCAATTGATATATAATATGTAACGGGAAAATGTGTGGAGAGGGGTGAACCAAGATTCACCGGAAATCGCAAAAAAATCGCCAAAAAAATGCTATTTCCGTATGTTCTGGGGAGACGATGAACTGTGAGACATACGCATCTTGGGCATGCGTATCTTACGATACGCATCTACGACATGCGTATCTCATCTTGTCTGTTTTCCAATTTGTAAAGTTTACACATTCCACTTATGCGTATTCGATATACGCATATGCCAAATGCATATATCGCTGGTTATTTTGGACAACATTCCCGCATATGATCATTTTGGGAACTGCAGTTTAAAATTTGGTTATTGGAGGCTTTCACCCAAAAAATTGTGTAAATATAATATTAAGTTAATTTGTTTTTTTAATTTCCCTTAATTCATGAAAATACTTTCTACTATTTGAAAATATATATAAATAGAAAATAGTTTATTATTTCATTATTTAATTACTTTACATTTTCTAATAACATAAAATACTATATATAAACTATCTTTATAAGAAAGAATATTGCTTTTTTAGTTCAGAAAAAATATGTTTGTTAATTTAACCAATAATAAATCGTACACACAATAAACTTAAATATAATATTTTTAAATAATTTTGACACTTGATTTATGTTAAATATCAAAAAGATAAAAGTTAACTCCGTATGCGAAGCACGGGCATATACTAGTTATTGGTAATTACTCTTTTCAGTTTTGATTGTCTTAAGATAGTGTAGTTGGATGATCTTTAAAAAAATCTATAATATATGTATGATATTAGAGTTTTTATTCAAAATAATAAATTTGGATAAAATAATTAGTTAAAAAATAGTTAAAGATAGATTCTAAAGTGAGATATATATTAATATATTTATTTTAATTAATGTAAATGAGTTAAAAAAAACTTATTTAATAAACATGTGTGGGACTATTTCATTTACAAATGAGTCTCTTATTTCAAATAAAAAAGAAAACAAAATCTAGACGTATATGAAATTCTAGTTATAAAATAAAAAAATAACTAAAATTTTTCATTCTCATTACAACTTAACCAAAATATTTAAAGAAAATTTGAATAAAAAATATAGATAATTTAACATTATGGTTAATAATATATTTCAAAACATTACATTTTAAATATACATCATAATAAGAAGTTACAACTAAATGTTAATATAAAATAATATCAAATAAACATAATTATAAGAAACTCAAGGATTTCAAAATTTGTGACTAATAACTAATTAAAAAAGCCATAATTACATTATAAAATAATCAACTTGTATGGTTGGTGGATTTTGAGGTCCTAGTTAGTGGATAAAAAAGTCTTCAATGTAAAATAATTTCACAAAAACAAGAATGTTCTTTTGGGTTGTGTCTTGCAAAATTATTCAAATTGTAGATTTTTTTTCAAAAAAATGGTGCAATCTCTTTTGCATTCTTGTTATATGCATAATCACATATGCAACTTTTACCATATTTTTAAAAAAAGTTTAAAAATATGAGTATTTTTAATAATTTTCCTCCTCTTTTTTTAAAAAGTAATATTTAATAAACTAAAACAAGTTTTATGTATTAATAAATATCATTGATTTCAATTTTTCAAAAATTAAGAAATTGAAATAAATCCATGATTTGATATGTGATTGAGGTGGCTTTGAGTTAGTTAGACGATAAGAAATGGACAATTAGTTTATAAGAATAATTGAGCATCACACGCAAGTGGTTAATGCGTGATCAGCCTGTATGCAATTTATGAATGTGTACTCACTTCTATACGCAAGTACCGAATGGGTAGTTATTATTTAAAAAAAATAGTTGAACAAATCACGTATGTGTAAATTGTGCAGTTAGCTCCACGAATGTTTTAAGTGCGTGTTCTGCGGGCATTCTTGGTCACACCACCCGCCAGTCGATATTTTGATATTAGGTTTTTTAGGATAGGACAATCCGGACCTTCACAACTAAAATAAATATAAAAAAATTATCATTAATTTTTAATAAAAATTTGAAAAAATAATTTGGTATAATACAAACAAATATTATAAAAAAGATTAATGATTTTAATAATAGAAAATCAGAAATATATACATTCCAAAAATACAGAAAAAACATGTATATGTAAAAGAAAATATATGTTTTTAATTTAGAATTATTGTAAATTTATAAAATTGAAATTAAAGTAAATTAATATTTTTCTAAGAAAATCAGAATTAAATATTACAATTTAGAAATGGGCTATTTTGATAAATATATTGAAAAAAGTAATTTTTTTTCAATTTTACTTTTATTAAGAATAATTATTTGCAAATTTACAATCTTAATTGAAATTATACCAACTTCTTTTAAAAAATTACAAAAATACTATCTTAATATATACATACACAGGATCACTCAAACTCCGACTCCGATCTAAAATGGATAGTACTCTAAAGTCTAAACCAAATTCTACATTTCCAGAGTATTATCCACAAAGGGAAAGCTGAGATTCGCGGTATGGCTCCCGTCATGAGGGGAATTGAAAGACGTGTATTTATTGCAAATGTGGCTTTGCATAAGGTAGATGTAACACCCCTCTCCAATTTTATGGGGGGAAATTACCAAAATAATAATAATGAACCTGATGCTTTATTAACATTTCCAAATGTTAAAAAGTCAACTAAATATCAAGGAAATATTAAAACCAGAATATAAACAGCCTCCAACATGCCACAATGGCTCGATTCACAAACAAACTCCTACTCACTAGTTTTATAAAAGAAAATAATAATGAGTCTGAACATCATAGCATCCTCTAGCATGGACAAGGTTGCTCTCATCACACATTCCCACGATCCCCCAGATAACTTGGCGTGAATCAAGAAAACGACATGAGCCACATGCCCTGTACGAATATATTACAAATAAAGCAGTTGTGTATCCACCGTAACAAGTATTCTCAACGAGTAAACAAATATGAAAAAGAATGTAAGGGGGAAGGGACTCCAAATAAAATGCACAAGTATAATAGAGAAATTCCGAATTGATCAAGATATGCTACAAAATTTCACGGATGAACTAAACCACTATACTAAGCTGTATTAGTCAGAAGGTTTACAACCTCAAATAAGACAAACAACAAAGCCACTAAAGCACATACAATGGATATGCAGCATCCAATTGTAGGACAAAAGTAGAATGGTTGTATGGCACAAACAACTCCATCTACTAAATGAGTATAACTAAACAAATGTACTAGGATCGATCCATCCACCTCCTACAAAATATTACTGAAGCTCACCCACGAGCTAAACTGGAGCTAGCTGAAGCTCACCCACGAGCTACTTATAAATCTGAACAAAAGGAGACGTCGTGAACTAATCACACCGCCACGATGGTGTCACGTCATCGGTGCCTCAATGACGTGCCTGTGGTACCCCCACTGGTGGTTTTTGTGTTACTGAATTGTTGCTCAAAGCTCGTGACAACACTAATGCCAATCAAAGCCACATAAGTGCAATACTCTAAACCTGAACCTATGATGCTGATATTACTGATATGATTTTGTAAATAGAATCTGACCTTAGACAAACTCAGTAGGAAATTTAATAAGCTTTCTAAATTGACCGAAACCATGAAAAATGGACTTATAACGCAGGAGATACATGCAAAACAAGAGATAACGTCAAACCTGTCCAGAGTTTAATAAAATCGATTTTACACTATGAGAATAACAAAATAAGGTCTGATCATAGATATACAAGTACAGAGAACCTCATGATCTTTCCAAATTGACTAATTTCGATAAATTTGGAATTATACTGAATGTTTTAGAGGCATAACGAATCATAACAGCGAATCTGTCCAGAACTCACAAAAGTGCTTTTAACACTATGTTAGTAAACTAAACAGGGTCTGATTTTATTATACAATTATAAAGGATTCTTTTAGCTTCCTATATTGACTGATTCTCGCAATTCGGAGTTATAACGAATGGGTTACGAACGAAGCAAAACATATCCCCAAACCTGAAAATTTCACAACTAAGACATGAGGGAGAGATTTCAGAATTGATGATGAAGGAGATGGAATCCGTACCTTAGCACAATACGGACTTACCCACAATAAAGCTAAAGCCCTAACTTGCTCTACCGATTAATCCGTCTTCGTGGCTTCCGTTTGCCTTTTCTTCCCCAAGCTTCAATGGTGGAACTTAAGTGACTGATAGAGAGGAAGAAGATGAACTCAGAATAACGTATATTGGTTTTAGCGTTACTATTGTTATTGGGCTCACATAATATATTTGTTTTGGGCTGATACACAAGTAATTAGGTGACCCAATACTTAAAATATCATAATATAAATACTAAATAAATAAAATAATATTTATAAATACACTGGTTATTACATCATTACCCCCTTAAAATAGATTTCGTCCCTGAAATCTTATAACTAAACTCAATACCTTGTTGTGAACAAATGTGGATATTTCTCACGAATAGACTCCTCTAGTTCCCATGTAGCTTCACGTTCAGAATGATTCTTCCATAATACTTTGACAAAAGGCACCGAACTATTTCTCATGACCCGTGCTTGGTAATCTAATATAGCTTCGGCTTCTTCTTTGAAAGAAAGATCACCTTAACCTTATGCAATGGGTATTGAACTACATGTAGAGGGTCATAACTGTAACCTCTCAACACTGAGACGTGAAACACATTATGTAGGTTGGATAATGCTGGGGGCAAGGCTATCCTATAGGCCACATCACCAAGTCTCTCTAAGATTTGGAATGGGCTAATATACCTCGGACTCGATTTCCCCTTCATGCCAAAACGCTTAACCCCTTTCCACGGAGATACTTTTAAAAATACATGCTCACCGGGTTCAAACTCTTTGCTTTTTCTCCCCCTATCGGCATAACTCTTTTATCGTGAACGAGCTTCTTTTAACTTCTCCTTAGCGAGTGTTACCTTTTCGTTTGTAATTCGTACTAATTCAGGCCCTTCAGTAACTTGATCTCCAACTTCATCCCAACATGTCGGCGCCCTACACTTCCGACCATACAATGCTTCAAATGGTGCCATACCAATGCTCGCATGCCAACTATTGTTATAAGCGAATTCAACCAAACACAAGTAGTCATCCCAATTACCCGACCACTCAATTGCACAAGATCTCAACATATCTTCTAATGTCTGAATAGTCCTCTCAGATTGTCCGTCTGTTTGAGGATGAAAGGCTATGCTGAAATTAAGACTCGTGCCCCACGCTTTTTGAAACCCCTTCCAAAAGCGTGAAGTAAACCGAGGGTCCCTATCGGAGACAATAGACACGGGCGTACCATGAAGTCTAATAATCTCGTTTTGAAAGATCTCTGCTAACTTACTAATGGAATAACCCTCGTTGATAGGTAAAAAGTGAGAGGATTTTGTTAACCGATCAACTACAACCCAAATGGTATCATTTTTTTTAAAGTCTTTGGAAGCCCGGTTACAAAGTCCATTGTGAGGTGCTCCCATTTCCAAACAGGAATGTCCAACTGTTGTAGAAGTTCGCTTGGTCGTTGATGCTCTATCTTAACTTGTTGACATGTTAAACATTTTCCCACAAACTCTGCCACGTCCCTTTTCATCCCATTCCATGAAAAATATTCTTTCAGATCTTTGTACATTTTTGTAAATCCTGAATGAATAGAAAAAGGAGACCTATGTGCCTCAGTCAGAACTGCCTCTCTAAGAGTTACATCAGCAGGTACACATAGTCGCTTCCCAAACCAAATTACGCCATGCTCATCTTTTCGAAACTCTAGTTGCTTGCCCTCCTCTATGTTTTGTGTCAAAGCTAACAATTCATTGTCTTCTTTCTAAGCTATATTGATTTGTGAGATAAGACTTGGTTCCACCGTCAAGCTTGTTATGCACCCATCTGAACCTCTGGTATATAACTCCACACCCATGCGCTCAAGATCAGATATTAGGTATGACCGAGTGAATAATGTTGCTATACTCCCTGAACTTTTCCTACTAAGAGCATCTGCTACCACATTTGCCTTTCCCGGGTGATACTGAATTCTGGCATTATAGTCTTTTAAAAGTTCTAGCCACCGTCTTTGTCTCATGTTTAACTCTTTTGTGTAAAAATATATTTAAGGCTTTTGTGGTCTGTAAAGATGTCACACGTCTCACCATACAAATAATGCCTCCAAATTTTTAATGCAAAAACCACTACTGCTAACTCTAAGTCGTGTGTGGGGTAGTTCACCTCATACAGCTTAAGTTGTCGAGATGCATACGCAATCACTTTCCCAAGCTGCATTACGACACATCCCAAACCCTTCTTTGAAGCATCACTATAAATTTGATATCCTCCAATCCCCGATGGTAAAGTAAGAATGGGAGCTGTCACCAAGCGCTGCTTCAATTCTTCAAAACTCTTTTATCGTTCATCATTCCATTCAAATTTCACTCCCTTCCGCATTAATTGGGTCAAAGGTAGTGCCAAGGACGAAAATCCATTGACAAAGCGTCTATAATATCCGGCCAAACCAAGGAAGCTCCTTACCTCTGTTACAGTTTTAGGTCGTTGCCACTTAGTTATAGCCTCAATCTTTAAAGGATCCATCTCAATCCCCTTCTCAGATACAGCATGCCCAAGGAATGCTACTTGTCTTAACCAGAAATCATATTTGGAGAACTTGGCAAACAATTTCTTCCTCCTTAAGGTCTCTAACACAATGCGGAGATGCTCCTCGTGCTCTTCTTCTGTCTTAGAATAGATAAGAATATCATCAATGAAGATTATGACAAACTTACCTAAGTGCTCACTAAAAACCCGATTCATCAAATCCATAAAAACAGCAGGTGCATTTGTCAATCCAAAGGGCATTACCAGAAATTCGTAATGGCCATATCGAGTGCGAAAAGTGGTCTTAGGAATATCATCATCCCTCACACGTAGTTGATGATACCCCGATCTCAAATCTATCTTTGAGAAGTACTTTGCCCCTTAAAGTTGATCAAATAAGTCATCTATTTGTGGTAAAGGATATCTGTTTCGAATAGTGGCACGATTTAGCTCCCGATAGTCGACAAACAATCTCATTGACCAGTCCTTCTTTTTCACAAACAATACCGGAGCACCCCATGGTGAAACACTCGGGCGAATGACTCCTCGTTCTAGTAGCTCTTGTAACTGCTCCTTTAGTTCTTGTAACTCTAATGGGCCCATTCTATATGGGGCCTGAGAGATAAGCCCTGAACCTGGGATTAGTTCAATCGTGAACTCAACCTCTCGTTGTGGTGGAAACCCCGGTAACTCTTCCGGAAACATACCAGGAAACTCCCTTACAACCTTATAATCTTCAAGAGATGCTTCTTATTTAGTCATATCTTTTACAAAATCCAAATACCCTTCTGATCCTTTTGTTATCAACTTCTTAGTTTTAAGCACTGAAATTAGTTTCAGAGTCTTTCTTGGATGAGAACCTTGATATATAAGTTCAGGGGAGTTCACATCTCCAAACGAAATCAGTTTACTTTGGCAATCAATAGTAGCTTGATGTTTACCTAACCAGTCTATTCCGAGAATTATATCAAAGTCATGAATATGCATCAGAAGAAGATCTACCTCACGAGTCCTATCTTCAAACTTAAGTAGACAATGCGGAAAGAATTCTGAAATGACAATTGTGGTGCCCATCAGAGTAGCGATAGAAAGTAACACATCTAAAGGTTGGGGAGATACACCAAGATGTTTGATAAATGACTTAGAGACAACAGAATACGTAGAGCCGGTATCAAATAAAATAGATTCTTCATGATTACCCATAATAACAGTTCCTGAGATTGTACCTGGTGTTGCTGCTGCCTCATTAGCTATCAAAGCAAAAACTCTGCCCGTATTACGCTGCATCCCATTTCCTGCACCACTACCGCTACCCCCAGCTTCCTTGTTGTCTCCTTTACCCTTATTATTGCGAGGGTCCGTGCAATCCCTTGCCAAATGACCTGTCTGACTACATAAGAAACATGCTCCGATAGCTCTATAACACGGTTTTCCTGGATGGAAATTACCACATGTAGCACATGGAGGCACAGGAATCGAATTTGGGTTACCCTTGGTAGTTGGACCCGAATAGCGGCTCGGAGCAAATCCAATTTGTCTATGAGATGGGGATGAAAACTGATGTTGATTCCGACCATGGCTCTGACCGCGCCACTTACCCTGCTGCCCACCGCGGTTTGCACCCTATTGACCTCTTTGGGGAGTACCACGATGTCCCGATAACTGATTTAGCTGACCTGACGATTGAACATGTTGCCCATCCTTAGTCCTTTTCTTGCTTCCTCTAGACCTTGCCGCTTGAAAATCCAACCTTTCCATCTCAATATTCTTTGCTGCATTAGCTGCCTCAGCCACATCCTCAAATTTCTCATTAATCAGTTTTGAACGATAGCGATAATGTATAGACCAAATAAACTTCTTAACTTGATCCGCTGTGGAACCTGCTATAGGACCCACAAAACCAACCAATCTTAGAAACCTCGCCAAATAATCAGTAACTGACTCATCCTCCCTCTGCTGAATAGTAGCATACTCTCTAACAAAGGCTTCCTTCTCAGCAGCTGAAAAATACTGCTGATAGAAAACCTCGGTAAAATCAACCCAAGTAAGAGCTCCAACAAACTCTTCGCCACCCTTGGCTAGTTTTAAAGCCTTCCACCAACGTTGTGCATCAGCTTCTAACTTATAGACTGCTAGCCTCACTTTTACGTTATCCGGACAGCCAAGAACATCAAAAATTTTCACCATGTGAGAAATCCAACTCTCAGCATCAATAGGAGAGGTTGCTGAAGTGAGAGACTATGGCTTCTGCTTATGGAATCTCTCTAACCAAACATGAATATCTGTCTCTGGTGGTGCTTCTTCGACCCCAGTCCCTTCACCTTCATTATTATTCTGATTATTATGTGTCTGATGTTGCTGTTGAAATGCTTGCACTGCTTGTGCCACAACTTGTGGTAACACCTGGGCCACCACTTGATTCACCGCTGCCAATATAGTAGCATCAATAGTATTCTGATTCTGATTCTGATTAGGGTCAGCATTATTCTCATTAATAGTATGCCCTTGCCTCCCTCTAGAGGAACCTCCGCGTCCCCTAGCTCTCTGTCTTCGGGGAGGCATCTGAAATATAAATGATGTCATAAACAGATAAGATACCATAACTATCACAAACAGATAAGATACCGCATATAAAAAAATGCAACAATTAAAAGCCAAACATCTACCCACAACTCACAGGTCAAACCTAGTTAGGATTTCTACAGGAAAGAACCTAGCTCTGATGCCATAACTGTAACACCCCTCTCCAATTTTATGGGGGCAAATTACCAAAATAATAATAATAAACTTGATGCTTTATTAACATTTCCAAATGTTAAAAAGTCAACTAAATATCAAGGAAATATTCAAACCAGAATGTAAACAGCCTCGAACATGCCACAATGGCTTGATTCACAAACAAACTCCTACTCACTAGTTTTATAAAAGAAAATAATAATGAGTCTGAACATCATAGCATCCTCTAGCATGGGCAAGGTTGCTCTCATCACACATTCCCACGATCCCCCTGATAACCTACCGTGAATCAAGAAAACGGCATGAGCCACATGCCCAGTACGAATATATTACAAATAAAGCAGTTGTGTATCCACCGTAACAAGTATTCTCAACGAGTAAACAAATATGAAAAGAATGCAAGGGGGAAGGGACTCCAAATAAAATGCACAAGTATAATAGAGAAATTCTGAATTGATCAAGATATGCTACAAAATTTCACAGATGAACTAAACCACTATAATAACTTGTATTAGTCAGAAGGTTTACAACCTCAAATAAGACAAACAACAAAGCCACTAAAGCACATACAATGGATCTGCAGCATCTAATTGTAGGACAAAAGTAGAATGGTTGTATGGCACAAACAACTCCATCTACTAAATGAGTATAACTAAACAAATGTACTAGGATCGATCCATCCGCCTCCTACAAAATATTACTGAAGCTCACCCACGAGCTAAACTGGAGCTAGCTGAAGCTCACCCACGAGCTACTTATAAATCTGAACAAAAGGAGACATCATGAACTAATCACACCACCATGATGGTTTCACGTCATCGGTGCCTCAATGACGTGCCTGTGGTACCCCCACAGGTGGTTTTTGTGTTACTGAAGTGTTGCTCAAAGCTCGTGACAACACTAATGCCAATCAAAACCAAATAAGTGCAATACTCTAAACCTGAACTTATGATGCTGATATTACTGATATGATTTTGGAAATAGAATCTGACCTTAGCTAAACTCAGTACGAAATTTAATAAGCTTTCTAAATTGACCGAAACCATGAAAAACGGACTTATAACGCAGGAGATACATGCAAAACAAGCGATAACGTCAAACCTATCCAGAGTTTAATAAAATCAATTTTACACTATGAGAATAACAAAATAAGGTCTGATCATAGATATACAAGTACAGAGCACCTCATGATCATTCCAAATTGACTAATTTCGATAAATTCGGAATTATACTGAATGTTTTAGAGGCATAACGAATCATAACAGCGAATCTGTCCAGAACTCACAAAAGTGCTCTTAACACTATGTTGGTAAACTAAACAGGGTCTAATTTTATTATACAATTATAAAGGATTCTTTTAGCTTCCTATATTGACTGATTTCTCGCAATTCGGAGTTATAACGAACGGGTTACTAACGAAACAAAACATATCCCCAACCCTAAAAATTTCACAACTAAGACATGAGGGAGAGATTTTAGAATTGATGATGAAGGAGATGGAATCTGTACCTTAGCACAATACGGACTTACCCACAATAAAGCTAAAGCCCTAACTTGCTCTACCGATTAATCCGTCTTCGTGGCTTCCGTTTGCCTTTTCTTCCCCAAGCTTCAATGGTGGAATTTTAGTGAGTGATAGAGAGGAAGAAGATGAACTCAAAATAACGTATATTGGTTTTAGCGTTACTATTGTTATTGGGCTCACATAATATATTTATTTTGGGCTGATACACAAGTAATTAGGTGACCCAATACTTAAAATATCATAATATAAATACTAAATAAATAAAATAATATTTATAAATACACTGGTTATTACAGTAGAGTAGATAGGAGGATAATTCGAAGACTTCATCACGGTTAAAGGATAATACTAGTCCGATTTGAAGAGAGTTGATCGAAGTGGAGTTGTACCCCTGCGGGGCCATGGTCATGGAGGTGATGATGATAAAGTATAGTAAATATTTTTTTTTGAAATAAAAATGAATGATATTATTTATTCTGGAAAATAGGAAATAAATATATTGTATATCTACACATGTTGAACCTTCATATCTCCTGGATACACATGTTTAGTAATTAGTATGTTTGTGAATTGGAATTAACTATATTTTTTTACATAAAATAAGGTAATAACTAATAAATAAGTAATAACTATTGCTCATTATTAAATAATGGTTTTTTAAATAAATATTCATTCCTAATATGTGTATCAACCCATCCAGTCAAGATTCTTGTCCAACAAAATAAAAACCTAATAAATAATTTTTGAGCATTTTTTATTAAAAAAAATTAAAAATTATTCTACAAGTCTATTTCTCAACTAATTGAAAATCTTTTTTTAAATGATTAAGAAATAAAATCCATTTAGTAATATAAATGATTAAATGAGACTTATTAATTATAATAATATATTCATTTTCAACCACCTAAAAAAATCTCAATCACTTAAAAAATCTTTAAAATACAAAATAAAAATTTAGATTAAAAAATTGTCACGTATAATTGAATATGCTTGAAAGTTGAATTAAGATATGTAAATCAATAATTATTTTTAAAAAATAGTATTATATATTTTTCGGCTTTTGCTGGAAACATCGAGAAATATTGCATGTATGTATAATTAAATTATATATGGTATAGTATGTATTCCATAATGACAAAATTTAAAAAACCTAAATTAACTTTTAAATTTGTGAGAAGTGAAAATAAAAGTAAATCTAACCTGTATTTTAAAAATAAATGGATAATTTATAATATAGTAAATATTATTTTGCTAAAATTATAATATTACACATTAAGCAAACATATTATTTTATATTACTTTTCCAACTAGAGACTAGAAAAAAAATATATATTAAATATTAAATATTCAAAAAACAATCAAGTTTTATGTTACTCAATTGAGTATTTATTTTCCCGTTATAACTATAACAAACTTACTAATGACATTTATTTAGTTTTAATGATAATTCAAAATTGATACAACATAATTGAAATAAAAAATTTTCAATCCGACAAAATCTAATCCGAAAAGATCCGAACCGAATTTAATCTGAAATTTATCCGGTTTTATCCGATTTTAATATGAAATTGACCCGATCCGAAACTAGACCCGAACCGAAACCGATTAAAATTTTGTAAAACCGATTCTAGACCCAAATCGAATTAGATCTGATCCGATCCGAATTGTATCCAAATATACCAAAACCGAAAATTGATCCGATCCGAAATAGATCCAATCCGAAACCGATCCGGTTATCCGATTTGCCAGGTCTACTTCAGAATACGTAGATGGGATATCAAGTTCCCAGTTCTTATAAGTCACTATAATCACTTGTATAAAACTAGTTAACAAGCAAGTTCTGATTTTGTGTTTGACATAAATGGAAGACGCAAGAAAAAACAAAGAAGCAGACATGAACATTAGAATTGCAGGAACTCCGAACCCGACTTTCCATCCAACATGCACTTGAATGTATACAATACCAGTCAATATTGCAATCACAATAGAAAGAGCTGCACTTGAATGTATATAATACTGTGATAGTGAAGCTGATTTGCAGGCTTGCATTCGAAGATGATAGGGGCCAGGCCTTGCTTGCGGAATCATGGTTGTTAACCATAGAAGAACCATCCCCTGTCATTTTGAACAAAACATATACTTATGTAAGAACACCGGTCACTAGTCACTACCAAAAAAAACAATACAAAGTTTTAACAAGAAAAGATATAACAAAAAAATACAAAGAATATTACCAAGAAACTGAAAATGGAACCAAGGCCAATGATTCGCTTTTGTTAAAGACTACAAATATAAGTAAATACACCAGGCAAGAGAAGATAAGCAAATACAAACTAGACAATCTAGCCTAACTCAGAACCAAAACACCAAGCGACCACCTGCTAAAGACTAAAAAAATAGTTAAATCCACTTCAAAAAAACTAAATATATCATCAAAAGAAAAATAAAATCTTCGGAGCCTGCACAACCAACCACATACCCTAGAAAAATCCATATCGACAAAGGGTCTGGGCACCAGAGACGCTTGCACCAAGCCAACCTAAAAGTAGCTTAAACTTTTATCAAATTTAACGAAATTCCCCAGACCCCTCTTTTTTTTTGGAAAACACTGATGCAAGCTCCACCTCGCAAACAAAACCTACTGTAGAAATACAATCACAATGCTCTTGTTACAGAAATTCAATCACAGTGCACCACACATCTTCTATTAAACCTCTAAAATCAAGCCCCATACTAAGTTCATTCTACAATTGAAGCCAAACACTGTATTCATCAAACCTTGATCTTCGACAAAACATCAGACCAACTTCCCTTTTGCAGCATCACTATAAATGAAAAATCCAAATAATGCACTTCCATGACTCCAAAATCTCCATCACATATGCACTAAGATACCAAAATCCCAAAATTCAAAAGTAGTACTATGCAGTCAATAATAAACCTCAGTTACAACTCAAAACAAGCCACTGATTTTGATAAAAAAAATCGAAATATCTCTACACGAGTAAATCAAGCAAGCTCATGATTCTACACACTACACCATATATGCTCTTTAGCAACACCTGAAAAAAGTGTAAAAAAGCCTGAAAAGTGTTGCCATAAGCCCAGAATTGGTCTAAGGCTACACTTTTTCCAATTTCAGTGGTGTTGGATCTGCTCGTGTGGCCTTAGGTGGGTAAGCCAACACTTTTGCCACCCTACGGCCACATCGCTATAGATGTTGCATTAGTCATCTATGCCAACACTTTCGGGTGTATAACAACACTAAAGGGGATGTTGTAAAAGACCTATTGCAACATCGATTTTTTCCTATTGCAACATTGGTTCATCTAACACTTTGTTTTTTGGCAACACTTTGTTCAGTATTTAGCAACATCATTATTTCTTTGGCAACATATATTTGTTACAATGCTTTTCATATTATAGCAATACCTTTTGTTTTGTTATCCCAACTATTATAGCAATAACAAATTTTTTTTTGTTACAACGCTTTTCTTATTTTAGCAACACAATTTTTTTGTTAGATGAATACAATACAATAAAATTGACAATGCCAATCCAAATTCTAAAAAAAACTAGAAACTAAAATTACTTCGTTAAAATTGAAATAAATTCCAAATATCAACAACTTACAAAAAATATGAAGTAGCAGTATAAATCTAAAGTATACCTAACAACTATAGAACATTAGCAACTACACAACGGATACAAAGACCATCTCTTTTTCTTGGAAAATATTTGGAAGCTTGTATATTCCTAAATATGCAGCAAGCAATCTGTGTAAGCAAGCAATCTGTAACATTTGCAAGAGAAGAAAGTGAAGTCACATAAGTAAATAAGGGGGCTATAATGACTGAGTTAATATCTTCCCTGTTGCACAAGTGCATACACATCCATATCACCAATATCACCAATGTAATCAGCCTTCAATACTGGATTTTTTTTCCTCCCATCTTAGTAATAATTGACTTGACATTCTCTCTAACCTTAATCTCTAACCTTTGGCTGCTTCTTCTGAATGAGTCTCCCAATAATTTCAATTTTAACTAAACAAGTTTAAGAAACCAAACTCCTTGAAGTCAGATCATAGGTCTTGTCTGTTCCGTAGAACTCAGATGCAGCAACATCCATACCAGTGACAACCTTCGAGGAAAATCAGCAAGAGAGTATTGTTGGAAACATCACATTAACCAAATGACCACATCTACAGAAGAGATAAAAACATGCATGCATAGCAAGTTTGTATCTTGCATGCGATCAACCGTTGATGACATTAAAAGCAAGAACTGGAAAAATTAACTTCTTGTTACCAGCAAGATTAGTGTTATGCTGCAGTTGGAAGATGACTAAAATCAGATTTAATCCTAGGCAAAAGCTTAATGAAGAAATGCACAAATTCTAAATATTTTTTGAAATACTATTTTGATTTGACAACTGAGAATATTACAAGGCCAGATACTAGCTAACTAAAAACAGCATTTATTGACTAAATATAAAATATCATCTTTACTTGACATTAAATATCGGTGGACAAATATAACTATTAAAATTACTTGTTTCAATAAAATATCCAAAATTCCATATGAAAAACAGCCTTACTTCTTTTACTTTAAAAAGATTTATTCCACGGTGCATGGCAAACAGCAATAAAAAACTTCTTAAGTTGTTACGTAGCCAAAAATAAAAATAAAAAACACTGGCCCCAGCTTTGCACACAGCAAGACACACTGCCAATATTGCATTTGCTCCTAGCTGAACAGGTACATAAACATTATGAGTAACTCTTAACTGTATATCCCAAAAAACGTCTTCCTTTGGATATATGTATTACACTTCCAATGGTTTCTGGTTTATAAAGCAGAGAAGGCTACTGAATTTTACTAAAAATTTGTGTATAAGTGAAAATATCGCTAATTATATTGTTATACCAGATGAAACATAAACAAAATTGACTCTTCAAATTATTCTAGATGAACTTCGTACCATTGAACTGAACAAAGATCGCCAACAATTTCTGGTTCACATACAGAAGAAACAAGGAAACACACAGCATCATCAATATCTTCGAATCTTGCAAGGTCGGGTGGGAGGGATTTTGCTGGCCAGTTTTCTAGCCACTTCTTCAACTTGGGCCTCAATTCGTCCTCTGATACAAACACTTCAGTCTCTCCTGGTTCCATTAAAACATAAGTATCTAACGATAGACTGGCCCTGCTCCTTGCTGCAAATATCTTTTCCGGCAAAAAATAAATTTTTTTTAACAGAAGTTATAAGTTGAGAGCCAGTTAACTAAGTGTTTTTTTTGACTTTTAAGTAAAAAAGAAAAAAAAGTAGCTAAAGGTACTTCTAGCAACGAATTCGGACTGACAAGTCTAAAAAAATAGCCCGTTAGTAAACTAATAGCAGTAAGCTATTGATTTTACCTTCCCTGAATTTTTGTATTGTCTGCAACTTTTGGATAAAGAGAGGAGGGACCTGAAGGCCGAGTGCTAGCTATTGACCTTGATATAACATTGAAAGCTTCACTGCGATGTGTCACTACATTCTTGCCTAGATAATTGGCCAAGTTAGAACTTATTATAAATGAAACTATTTAGGATACATGCATGAAAGGTGAATTTTTTAAGCTTAAGGAAGATCTGAAAACATGTACTTCAGATGAGAAGAGTTTGAAACAAGTTATGACTTACAGTTGATATTTTGAATGAGGCTGTTGCAATAAAGAACCGTGTTCACTTGTATGGCATTGCCTGCAGCTCTAATCATTGCTTCTTAAAAGGAAGAAATTGTGTAGCCAGACTCTGCACATCAAATTGAGTAGCATGCGGCAACCATTGTTCTTATTGAGTGGATATTTGATGTTAAAGATGAGGCCCTATTATCCCCATTCTTACCCACCGTGCCCTCTCTTGCCCAGATCCACCAAATTGTGTAAACCATGAGCCCACTGCTGGCCTAAAAAGACCATGATTTGTCGGTGAAGTAGGTGACCTGTGGTGGGTCTGTGCTTTACCTAATTTGCTGGATTGGGTCTGTAATATGGCGCTTGTTGCAAAGAAAGAGGTGATTAAGGAGGTAAGTAAAAAAGTTGTCTGCAAGATCTTTTTTAGAAAATAGAATATGTAGTACTACGATCAATTAAATGTGCAAAACTCGCTTTACTAGGAATGCAGAGGCATAGTATAACTTTGAACCTTACTCCAGTCACTCAGTTGGTTAATTGCCAATAACAGCCTTGTCCGATTAGTATATAATGCCACGAATAAATATACAACAACGTTGATCTGTGGCCCTGCCTATGTTCAACATTAAAATACGAGAAAAAAATGCACAGATGAGATTTTGCGTATGGCTCAATGGATAATTTTTAAAAGTTAAAATCTATATTAAATTACCAATGCCAATAAGCTTTTCCAATTGGTATCATTTAGGATATTATCCGGTCTCATACTCCCATAAAAACTTTTCCTATGGAGATATTGTAACCCTCTACCAAATCCTAGTGCTACATTTATCCTTATTTTCCATGTTAGCCCTATACATCTATCTGCATCATACACAGTTATTAGAATTTTTTCATAAGTTTCTTTAAGAAACTAAACATAGTTAATGTACAATATTGAAAATATGGTTATCTCATAAAAACCATTCAGAAGCATACAATACCTTTGGTCGAATCACAAGTTAGCAGTACATCGACAATTGAAGTGTTTATACTTAGTTAGATATCTTCACTTTGTTGTTGTTACTAATACTATCTATTGCAGGGAGGTATATACATACATGAAACTTAAGTGATACCAACATTTTAATTATTAATTGTATGTCCTTAAACATAGAACCTAAATTACCACAAAGACCGATAAGCAGAGAAGTTGCAATATCTCAACACACAACATCTCCACTCTCCAGCCAAATACCAAAAGAAAACAATTAAAATCCCACAAAACAAAACAATTTAATGCTGAAATTAAAATTCCCCAAATTTTAAAAAAGTGAAATTAGGGTTTTTCAAAATACTGAAAAATTAAAAATCCCCAAATTTTAGGGTTTACAAATCTTAAATTAACACGAACCACACAACTGGCTTCAAATTCGAACAAGAACGAAAGAGATAGAGAGAATGAGAGAGCACAGAGAGAACGAGAGAGATAGAGAGAGAGAGAGAAACATGACATAGAGAGGGAAGGAGATTACCTGGTTTAGAAAAATCCATAGCAAGAGCTTCGGATTAACTCTACAAATATCATACACACAAAAATGAATTATGTTTCTGCGAGAGATGAGACAACGAGAGAGAAGAGAACCAGAGAGAGATACCAGGGAGAGAATATTTTGTGGATTAAGGAGAGAGTATTTTGTGTTAGAGAGCGAGAGTGTATTTTTTGTTAGAATAAAATTTAGGCGGCCCAAAATTATACTCCCCCACTAAAATTTGCCTTTCCCTCCAATAAAATTTTCGTTTTCCCCCCCTTTTTATTACTTTTTTTTTGGTAATCTATGGTAACACCCTACAAGTGTTGGCTTTGCTAATGTATTTATATTTAAGGTAACATATGTTGACATCTATTGCAACATCAAAATACAATGTTGGCTTATATCAAATTTAAGCTATCTAAGGCTACATTTTACATGCCAACACTGGTTTTAGGTGTTGGCAAAAACCATATATGGTGTAGTGTACATTACAATCGCAACGAAATTAAACTCAAAACAAAGCACATCAACATGTTGCTTTCGAACCAAAAAACAAGCCACTGATTTTGACAAAAAATCGAAATCTCTATACAAAAGCAAATCAAAGCAAGCTCATCATTTTACACTACAATCGAAACCAAATTAAACTGAAATCAAAGTAGATGAACATGTTGCTTTGAACCACAAAACAAGATCAACGATTATCACTTCAATCGCTCAAATTTTGTCAATTTAAAAATCAAATTTTCGTATAACAAAAGTAGAAGATTCGAATTATAAGATACATATATGATATCATGAAACGTTTTTTCCCTAAAATATAGAATATTTTGAGTTAGAGAGAGTAATAAAATATAATCTCAATAATATTATTTCCTCACATAATTTTCGGTATAGGTGTTTTTAGTTTCCAATGTAGAACGGATATAGTACTTTGATTCATATTCTGTCCGGACAATATTTTTTTCGAATTTGATCGGTTTCAGATCATCATCGGATCAAGTATTTCGGATTATTATCGGTTAGATATTCGGTTTGGGTAATTTTTGGATCGGATGAGATTGGTTTTCGGACAATAATCGAATTTGACTATATCGGATCGGATTTCGGTTCGGATCAGATTATTTCGGATTCGATTAAATTTCGGTTAATCTAATTCGGATATAAAATCGGATCTCGATTCCATGAATTTCGGATCGATTCTTCGGATCCAGACCCAATTTTCCAGGTCTATTCTGAAGTATGGTATCATCTAAAGGAATCAATGTATCATGTCCCAACTAAAAAATTAAGGTATCATTCCAATTTACATCAGATTTTTTTAGATGATATTATCAGCTTTAAAGTTTTAAATGTTTATGTTCAGAAACAAAAGTGAACGTATTTGTTTGTTTGTATGATTTTTTTGGTTGCTTTTATGTAGAACAGGCCCCGCAGGGGCACCCATCTCAAAATTGTATAAAAGTTATCAAGAAAATGTAATCGTATAAATATAATTGGACTCTGTAACCAAATGAAAATAAATGTAATGAAAAGAAATCAAACGCAACTAAATGCAACAAAAATACGGGATGCAACTAAAATCTACCGGATGCAACTTTTTTGACAATTTAAATCTGAAAGCAGCTCAAATCAACCAAACGCAACACCCAAAACCACCGAAATCAACCAAACGCAACACCCAAAGCCACCGAAATCAACCAAACATATGCAAATTCAATTTTCAATTGCGTACAAGGTTAGTTGCATGCAACCACATATTCAACTGAATGCAACCACATATGCAACTGAATGCAACCAGCCACATATGCAACTGAATGAACTGAATGCAACCAACCACATATGCAACTGAATACAACCTCAGTTGTATATAAGGGTGGCGCAGCCACATATGCAAATTCAATTTTCAATTACGTAGAAGATTAGTTGCATGCAACCACATATGTAGCTGAATGAAACCTCATATGCAACTGAATGCAACTGAAAACTGGAAGTTGAATTTCAGTTACATATGTGGTTGCATGCAACTAACCTTCTACGTAATTGAAAATTGAATTTGCATATGTGGTTACGCCACCCTTATATACAACAGGAAGTTGAATTTGCATTTTTTGGCTGCGTAGCAGGTTGTATTCAGTTGCATATGTGGTTGCGTTTAGTTGCATGTGGTTGCGCTCAGTTGCAACTATTAGAAATAAAGAGTTATGAGTGCCCTTGCGGGGCCTTGCAATCAAATGCTATTGAACGCAAGTAAAAGCAACAAGTATTGTAACTAAATGTCTATTACAATCAATCACATGCAAATTCTAATTTTAAAGCTATTAAATCTCAATTTTGCAATAGTTTGCCCAAGGAGTGCCTTTCTATATAAAAGCAACTGAAAACATTCCTATTCTAGCTATATAGAAAACATTCCTATTCCAGCCAACACAAGTTTTGGATGCCAAAGCTGAGCAAGCTAACAACTGAGCTACTAAGTTAGCTTCTCTTATTACAAACATTAAACTCTTATTACACTTCAGTCGTGTTTAAGAGACTCCTGATGACATTGATAACATTATCAAAAGCAGTACAACATGTCTATTACTCTCTTGTTTTAAAAAATCATATATATTTAATTTATAAATTTTAAGGTTCACTTGGAGGAAAGAAAGTACATCAGCTTCATAAACTTTTAGAGTCATATCATCAATTTTTGGAAAGATCTCTCATGTTCTAACTGCATCAAACTACCACCATCTAAGAGTGGTAAACAGGCCTTCCTTTTCTTTAAGAGTGGCAGCATTCAATTTTCACCATCTAAGCTTGGCAGGGAAATACTGCATAAAAGAAAAAAAGTAAGGTAAGGGAAAATTATATGTACTGAAAAAACTTGACATGCCAAGGAATAAACCTATTAACCTTCTCGATCAAAGACATATAGTATAGCTTCACCTTCTCAACGTCAACTCAGACTTTAACAAAACCTTTAATCATACTTCTAGTTTTGCTATTTATGGCCATTTCCCATTCTCCTTCTTCGAAAACATCAAATTTAAACCAAAATTTCCAACTACAATTTCTGCATTTCCAATTCAATACTGAGAACCCTAAATAAAAGAAAACACCACCACTACAGGTGATCCGGAAGCCATTAAGCGAAGGAGCACATAATTGGAAGGAAGCTGATTAAGGAAGCCATTAAGCAAAGGAGCACATAATTGGAAGCCATTAAAATCAATTGATGCTAGAACCAACTAAAATTACAATCAAATGCAACTAAAATCAACTCAACAATCTAATTTCATTCTGCTGTTCATTGTATCCATTTTCTGAAATACTAAAAGCATTAGACAAGAATTCACACAAGAGTCAAGACTCGATCGAGCACTCGACATAGAACATACCAAAACGAAATCAATTGAAATCAATTGATGCTAGAACCAACTAAAAATGCAATCAAATGCAACTAAAAGCAACTCAACAATT
Source organism: Saposhnikovia divaricata (assembly GCA_036435485.1). NCBI lineage: Eukaryota > Viridiplantae > Streptophyta > Magnoliopsida > Apiales > Apiaceae > Saposhnikovia > Saposhnikovia divaricata. The sequence continues at coordinate 99,038,085 of CM071597.1, read as the reverse complement.
TAATTGCTTTTTGCTGTTCATTGTATCTATTTTCTGAAATACTAAAAGCATTAGACAAGAATTCACACAAGAGTACTCAAGACTACTAGTAAATATAACACCAGTTTTATTGAGTCTGACAAACAGAAATCCAATTAATAATGTAGCAACCAGATATAATTAATATAGATGAGTGATTTGTATTACCGCTTGATGTTCATGGGCTAATACATTTGTTGCTTCTGCCGCCTGAATAATTTATTATCTCGATAGGAGGATAGCTGGAGACATGAGGCTCGTTTCCAACGAGATCAACATCCTTTGCAACAAAATCACCACGCAAATAAAAGTAATCAAAATTGATCTTTTATTGCTTATTCCCAAAAACAAAAACAACCCCACTTCCAAATATCATCTACAAATCAACTACAAATTAATCGAAATTGATGGTGCCCCTGCGGGACTCGATTAATCAAAACAAATCGGAGGAGATGGTGGAAATCGGAGGAGGGCGGAGATGGAGAAGGGTAGAGGAGAGATGAGATGGAGAAGGGAGGAGGGCGGAGATGGGGGAGGAGGGAGAAGGGTGGATTGCGTCGTCGGTGGTGGTGGTTGAGAAAGTTGCAGAGATTGTGTACGTATAAATGAGAGAGAGAGACTGGGGCTATGGATGAATACACCGTATTTTTATAAATGAAACCTCTTAATTTTGAAAATATAGTATAAATGCAATTTAATTACAAAGATGATATTTTTGTAAAAAGAAACTTTGAACCTAGTATTTTTGGTAAATTCTCTTTAAATAAATGAAAAGGATATAATGCATCTCGTACATTGAAAGTAGGGCTGAAAAATGATCCAGGTGATACCGGGTATACCCTTGCTCAGGTCTCGGATCATTTTACTTTTATCGTGTATAGATTTGGGATCGGTATCGTTTAATTCGGATATGATCCGATCTCGAGTATTGAGGTCCAGATCCAAACCGAATATGAGCCGGTATCATATTTTCTTTTTTCTAACCGGGTAGTTTGTGATCCATCGAATACGAGTCAAATATGATTCAGCAACATTAGTATCATTTTTATTTGAACTATATAAATAATCATTTAATCGTTTTTATTTGTATTAATCTGTTAATTGTTAAAGTTTGAGTAGCAACTTTCACTCCAGTTGCCTAAAATATTTTAGTTGCTAGTACATTTTAGTTCTTTGATAATCAACAAACTGAATATTATTCAGTTTTATGGATATGAGTCTGGTTCGGGTATTATGGATATGAACCTGGTTCGGGTATGGTTCGTTTTATAAAAATAATATGATACTGGATATGGGCGAGTAGGGTAGTTCTCAAATTCAGGATCATATTTTATCCGGGCTCAAAATTTTTGCCAGATCATTTACAAATCAATTTGTGCCAGATCATTTACAAAACGAATCTGAGATATGTATCATATTTTCACCGAGATATCGGATGGTCAGAATCAGTTTTCAGCCAAAGCTATAAAGTATTCATCACATTTTTTTTTTTTGGCAATTTTAAGTTTTAAGTATAGTGGGTGAATTACGCCTTCATTTTTGTTGTCTTCTACTTGAAAATTGAAATGAATTATTTGCAGCAACGCTAAATGTGTTCATATAAACGTGTAGATATGAAGTGGTGCCATAATTAGGTGCGAGTTTCTGTCAGTGCTACACAAACTCGCAAAGCATCACACGTAAGTGAGTTGCTGCTGTTATATGTTTTCTCATCAGAAAAAACAAGAAAAGAAGAGCAAATAACAGCAACCCCGCTTATAATTTGCAAACCCTGGTACGTTTTCTCATCCTTAACCCCCATGTCCATGTGTTTATTCTTACTTGTTGAAATGGTCAAGTGAACTAATATGCTTCTTCTTAATCATATTCATCTACATGTGATTCAATTTTATCTAGTTAACTGAATACTTTGGTGAATTCTTTAATTTTTTCTATCTTACTTCCACTTAATCTTGCAAATGAGTTTGATTCGTTTTTATTATCTGCTGGGACTGGGTTTTTAAGATAAGAAAGAGCAAATAAACAAGTGGAGAGTTTTGTCTAAATTCGATTTTCTAGTATAAATTCGGAGCTCAGAGATCTCCCTTTCCACACTGAATTTTTAAGAGATTAAGATTAGTTGTTTGTTTGTCTGGTTGTACATAGTTTGCCACACGCGTGGAGCTTAAGGGAAAAGGGACGTACTAAAGCAGCCTTAAGGTATCAATTGTGCTTGTGATGGTATATCGTAGTATTAGATTGTGTGTTAAGGAGTGTAGACGAGGACTGTTTGTGATCGTTTTATGCTAGTTGTTTTCTCTAGTCTTAATTATTTAATGTTTATACATGCTACTCATTTATATGCTCTTTAGCAGTTATGATTGTAAAGCTAGCAGTTGCGGTAGTTGGCGGTCTTCTAGGTTTCGTATATGTAGCATTAAAGGCCCCTCCACCAAAAGTTTGTGGATCACCAGGTGGTCCGCCTATCACTTCACCCAGAGTAAAGCTCGCTGATGGGAGGCATTTGGCTTATAAAGAGGCCGGAGTTTCCAAAGAAAATGCTAAGTTCAAAGTCATATTCATTCATGGCTTTGCTAGTTCCAAAAACATATATCTACCTATTTCTCAGGTATTCCAGTACTAATGTTGTGGAGTTTTGACTATTAGGGGTAAGTAGTGTTGTTTAACTGTGTGTTTTGACAAATTGAAAGCAACCCTCAATTTCAAGGCGCATTATAAGAATTCATCTCTGTATTTGGAGTTACATATTGCCTGAATAACAGAGACTTTCTTACACTATTCACAGAACAAATTCCAACCATTTACTCTATATTTTACACTAAAAAGGCAACTACTATTCTCACTTTTCCAAAAGTAAGTGATTTATAGAGATAGAATAGTTTCCAAAAGTAAGTGTCTTATTGAGATATAATAGGATGTACATAGGACATAAAGGGAATGAACTTGTTTCGTTAACAATCACGAAGGCATAATAGGAATTATGAAAGATGCCAAATTTGGCGTAAGACTTCAAATGTACTTCACAAAATTTGGTCTCGCACTATTTATTTGGTGTAACTTTTACACATTATAGTGTTGGATCGGAGTTGCTTTTACAATATAATAGTGCAGGTTTACACTATTATATTGTCATGGTGTTAGGTTGAAGTTGCTCTTGGACTTTTAGTTTCAGTACAGAGGATAGTGTCAATAATAGCCATTTGGCCGACAACTTATTAGTTTGAATTAATTATATTTTTCTTACACCTTGGTGGTGGAGCATTATAAAATCTGAAGTGTTTGGCTATGCTCTTTACCTCTGTAATCTAAAGTTTCAAAATTTTAGTTTTTGTTCTCTTGAATCAGTACAGAAAGAGATATCTTGTTTACTTGTTTCATTTTCTTGCAAAGTTCATAAGAATTATGTACCTTGACTTTGTTGCTCTGGGAGCGATATTCTTCTTAGCTTTGTATATGGCATCATCAAACTCGCCGCTCTCACATCAGTATTCCTTTTTTCTTAGCCTTAACATAGGGAAAAAAATATTTTGTACCATTTTTTAAATGTACTCAGACTCATACTCATCCTAATGATGATAGATACTAGTCCGTAGGCTTACAGAGGCATATTGACCAATGACCTGCGAAAACTTCTGTTTAAGTGAAAACAAAATGCTTCCCGAATAGTGGTAATAGAAAGAAGCCAGTGTGTAATATGGCTGTACCACGAGCTACCAGATGCCAAAGCTTGCAGATGCTTGTCTGCAGAATGTGTAGTCATATTGTTAGGGTCCATGACTTCTGGAATCAGTTGCCACTTGCCACATGCTGATGTCGATAGAATCAATAGGATGTGTACATCAGATTTTGTATCTCTACTGAAGTACTTGCATCGCTCGTGAAACTTGATCATTTGCATCCATGTATGGTATGTTGGAAAATTTGAAGATCATCTATAACTTTCTAGTTTTAATACATTCATCCTCTCTTGGCTGTTTTTCTCTATTTATTTTTAAAAAATTTCTGGACAGGACTAATAAGCCTCAGCGCAAAAGCCTCATATTTAGGTCGTACTTGTAATACTTCTGACACCCATTCAGTATTATTGAAAACTGGTTCGTCCAAAATTCTAAACAAACTCTTCAGTTTTCATGTTTCGCCGATTGTTTTTTACTTAGTTATATATCATAGCATTTTTAGCATTGTCATGATTTTTAAAGACATCAATAACAAACTCAATTTTTGTGACTTAACCACGATTTTTTTTTAATTTCAGTACCTAGTCTTCCTAAGCCTCCTTAATGCGATTCTGTTTAAATATCCTGAGTCCTTTATGTAATTACGAAATTACATTACATGTCTAGAATGTGTAGGATTCTGTCATTTAATGGAGAAAACAGGTGTAAGATGAATACCCAAGTTTGAGTCAAACAGGCTGAACTTGTGGTGGCATTAGATATTACCAGCCAAAACGTCACATTTTACCTATTGCTCAGTATTGAAGTAGAGCCTTTACTATATGTTTTTCAGCTGTGGTTTCGCTAGTTCTTTTAGATTGAGTCATACAGGCTGAAGTTGGGACGTTAGATCTTAGCAGGCCAAACGACACATTTTGCTTATTGCTCTGATATTCAAGAAGAGCTTATTATATGTTTTTCACCTGTGGCTCTGCTAGTTTTTTAGTTTTGTTTGGAACTTTCCTGCAGTCCATAATTCATTTGTAGATTAACCACCAAGGAAAAACCATTAAATAGGCAAAGTTGTGTTAATGACAATACAAGCCATGGATAGAGTGATATTATGTTAAACTTTTTACCTAATATCAGCTAAACATGTCTGTCTCTCACATGTTTTCCGTATCATTAGTAGTGGAGAAGTCATGTACCAGTGACTCATTATATAGGCTTATATTTTCTGTGCTTGCTATCAAGTTCAATGTTTTCTCTATGTTCCAACTTTCAGGAACTAATAGAGGAGCTCCAGATATATATCTTGTCATTTGACAGAGCCGGTTATGGAGAGAGTGATCCACATCCAAAGCGCTCAGTCAAGAGTGAGGCATACGATATACAACAACTGGCAGACAAATTGCAGATCGGTCCTAAATTTTATGTGATTGGGATCTCAATGGGAGGATACCCTGTTTGGAGTTGCCTAAAATACATACCACACAGGTTATTATTTTATATAGTAGCTCCACAATTTCTAGGTTTTTTCTGTTTCTTCTTGCATTAAAATGCTTAAATTGTTTTCCTTTCAAAATGATAAATCCAGGTTGTCTGGAGCTTCACTAGTAGTTCCATTTGTCCACTACTGGTGGCCTTGTTTTCCTGCTAGCCTGTCCAAAGCAGCTTTGAGTTCTTTACTTGTGCAAGACCAGTGGGCATTTCGAGTTGCACATTATGCCCCTTGGCTTTTTAATTGGTGGATGACTCAGAAATGGTTCCCTTCTTTATCTATCACGGAAGGTAACATGGCCATTTTCAGCGAGTCGGATAAAGAGATATTAAAAAATTTGCCAGAAACCCCAAGAATTGATCAGGTAAAAGTTCTTTCGCCACATTGATATTTGTTGTGCACCAGTTCTTTAGGTTAACCTGTTCTATGGTTAGTTGCACCAAAAAAGATCTCTTTTTGTCTCTTAGAAAAGTACCAGTGGCATAGTAATCAAGTGAAAAAGGGCTCTTGTATCCCCGCACGATATCTGTAGTTGTGCAGCTTGTGGTTGCTTGTGGAATTTTCTTTTGCTTTTAACAGAGGCCCTCCATATCCTCTCTGCAACTATTTTATTCTTTTCTTCCACTACCTCTTTTTCTTTACTGATCTGCATGTACCCTTTTATAAGATAAACAAACATGTATCCTTTCCAAGCCCTAGCTATTGCCCAGAGAATCAAATCCTGACATATTTATTGCAGAGAAAATAGTACTTTCTTCATGGTCAAGCCAAAAAGAAATTGATATTTCGAAGAAATTAATGAAGAGAACGTTGAGTCAAACATCCTAATCAATGCATAGTTGGTTAGTTGGTATCTGATATGGTTTTTTGTTTGATTTTCTGTTTTTGAGTTTGAAATATACCTGAAGCTTGGCAAATTGTGGACAAAATTCTATTTCCGGTAGGTTATGTAGTTATCTTTTGAGCAACAGAGTAGGGAGATTAGAAAGCTACTGAGTTTAGCTATTGAGTGACAGTGTATGGTCAAAAACCTGTTCTTTTGTTTAGTGACCTATTAATGAAAATGTAAAGCAGAGATTGCAGGGCGGCGGCGCAAGGGCCCTAACCTGATACTGTATCTAAGACACCTCCGCTACTCCATCCCAGCGGAAGGATCATTTTGTCACGTGTTCTTGCAAATGATACATTTGTGCTGTGTTGTATATCCTCTCAACTCCCAATCTTTATGACTTTTATTACAAGTGTACAACATGACCATATTCATGGAGACTTATAACTTAGAAAAAAATTCGTAGTACAAGTAGTTTTTTCATGAGTTGGACAAAATATTGAAATTTAAGAACGAATATGAAAATTTTGCTTTACTGATCATAACATTTCTTTAGCCATCAGCTGATTGTATTGCAATGTCTTATCCAGGAAAAGATACTACAGCAAGGTGAGCATGAGTCTTTGTATAGGGACATAATGGCTGGATATGCGAACTGGGAATTTGATCCGACTGATGTTCAGAATCCTTTCCCCAACAATGAAGGCTCAGTTCACATTTGGCAAGGCTTGGAAGATAAGATAATTCCGTATAGCCTTAACCGTTATCTTTCACAAAAGCTTCCATGGATTCGATACCATGAAGTTCCTGATGCTGGACACCTTTTACCGTTCAAAAGAAATATTTGTGAGGCCATCATTAGGGACCTATTACTTAACAACTGAAACTATGTCACATTGATCATTCTAATAAATGATAACGGATAATGTATAATCAAGCATCATATTCTAGTAAAGTATTGCAGCAGCATTTCTTGTATACAATTTGTTTTTTTTTTTTTGGCCAGAAAAGAGAATAATTTCATTAAACTTTCAAATCATTCAACAATACATGAATTAAATCCGGGTGGGCATCTCCCATCCCCCAACTACGATCAACTACTGAAGTTTCTCGCTATATAGTGAGCTACCTTGTTCGCGGACTGTCTCACAAACTTTAAAATCACATTTTGTGACTCTAATTCGGTAAGTAACTTCTTGCAGTCATCAATTACTCGCCCGAAGTATGAGAGATTAACTGATGAACATCTAATTGCCTGGATTGCTCCTAGACAATCAGACTCGACAATGGCTCATGTCCAACCCTTGCTTTTCACCCAACTCAACGCCTCTCTTATACCAATAGCTTCTGCTAAATCTGGATTTAGACACCCTTGTTTGCAACTCGAAATGGCTTCTACTAGTGCCCCTGAATGATCACGAGCCACTATTGCGTAACTGTACGAATCAGAATCTGAGAACAAAGCCGCATCAGTGTTCACCTTAACTTGACCTATCTGTGATTGCTTCCAGTACACATCCCCGTCCGTTTGAGTTAAAAACCCAACAGTGTTATCGAAGGATCTATCTTGTGCACTCTCCCAGTTGTTAAGGACTTGTAAAGCTGATATGACAATGTCTTCATACTCCACTCCTCTTTGATTCCAGATTATATCGTTTCTGTTCTTCCAAATAGCCCAGGCCACCATGAAAATCTTATTAACATCATTTCTCCTGCCGTGCTGAAGAACCTCTGCTGCCCATTCTTCCACATACCTGCACGAATTGAAAGTGTATCCCATCTTTTGCCAGCATAACCTTGCTACAGGACATGTTATTAATACATGAAATGCTGATTCATCCTCCATGTTACACACTGGACACACTCTAATAACCTCCACTCTCTTGATTAACAACTGATTCTTGGTAGGCAAACTATTACGTACTGCCCTCCAAACAAAATGCTTTACCTTCAATGGAATCTTTAAATTCCATAATTTATTCCAGAACCCCGAGTTACTGCTTAATTGAGTATTGCCTTCATCATCTCTTCTACTCGCATAAGCACTTTTAACTGTATATTGTCCCAGTTTATCGTGTCTCCAGAACCAAGAATCATTATCCATGCACCATACTGGTATCGACAATATTAAGTTGGCATCTCTCTGCTCGAAGATATCATTTATCAACTCTGTATCCCAAGTGTCGATATCCATTTCCATAAGTGATGAGACTGTGTTTCCTTTCAAAGCTTCATGGTCCGTATGTATATACGGATCTTCAACACAAGGTAACCACGGATCCTTTAAAATGTCTACTGTGCAACCATTACCAACTCTTCTAGCCACCCCAGATTTCAACAGCTCTTGTGATTCCATGATACTCCTCCATACATAACTTGGATTAGATCCAATTTTGGCTGTTAAGAAATTGCCTGTAGGATAGTTTCTTGCTTTGTAAACTCTACTCACCATACTGTCTGGTCTTGTAACTAGTCTCCAAGCTTGTTTTCCTAAAAGAGCTACGTTGAAATCATGCAATTTTCTAAACCCCAGACCACCTTCAGACTTTTTCATACATAATCGATCCCATGACATCCAGTGAATACCCTTCGATTTCTTGGTTGAAGATCTCCACTAGAATTTGCCCATTAAACTCTCTAACTCAGTACATATCTGCTTGGGCAACAAAAAAATGCTCATTGCATATGTTGGAAGGGCTTGTGACACCGTTTTCAACAAAAGTTCCTTTCCTCCTTTAGACAAACACTTCTTATCCCACCCTTCTATTCTGTTCTGCATACGACCTTTAAGGTAACCAAATATTGAGCTTTTATTTCTTCCTACAGAATTTGGAAGACCCAGATAGGACGTTCCTTCAGCTGCTTCTTGAAAATCAAGGATCTTGCACACTGTTTCCTTCACCTCCTGGTTTGTGTTGTTGCTAAAGCAAACTGAAGATTTTGCCTTATTAATTATCTGCCCCGATGCTTTTTCAAATACCTGAAGCATACTATTAATCTGATCCGCAGCATCTCCATTGGCTTTGCTATAAATGTATGAGTCATCTGCAAAGAACAAATGAGACAGACTCGGAGCTCCCCTTGCGACCTTGATACCAGATAAAAGCTGTCTTCTTTCATTGTCTCGTATTAATGTTGTGAGACCCTCCATACAAACTAAAAACAGGTACGATGATAACGGATCGCCCTGCCTAATGCCACGACTTGGCACTATTAAACCAAACTCTCTCCCTGAATGAGTTACACATTCCAGCATCAAACTTACCAACTTCCTGTCAAAACCCAGCTTTTCCAGCATAGCTCTCAAAAAATCCCATTCCACCCGATCGTACGCCTTACTCATATCCAATTTTAAAGCCATCCACCCCATTTTACCAGCCACCTTACGCTTCATATAGTGCATAACTTCATACGAAAGCATGATATTATCTGAAATTAATCTCCCTGGGATGAAAGCACTTTGTGATTCCGAAATTATGCCATCAAGAGTACCCTTCAGTCTGTTTGCCAAAACCTTCGACACCACTTTATATATAACATTGCATAATGATATAGGATGAAGATCAGTCATATTTGTCGGGTCATTCTTTTTCGGGATTAGCACAATATTTGTGTCCGTTATACTATCATCAAACTTGCCTGAAAGAAAAAATTGCTTCGTCAAATCGACTATGTCATCTCCCACAATTTTCCAATACTTCTGATAAAAGCCTGGACTCATCCCGTATGGCCCGGGAGATTTGTCAGGATGCATACTAAATAAAGCAGACTTTACCTCCTTCACTTGAACTGGAGCTATTAACACAGAGTTTTGAACTTCACTAACCCGACTGGAGACACAATTAACTACCTCTGTCCACTCTGTGTTTGAGGCTGAGAACAGATTTGAAAAGTATCTTATCATTGTTTCTTCTAAGCCTGTACCCCATTCAACTTGCTTCCCATCTTCGTATGTTAGCATTGTGATCTTGTTTATCTTTCGTCGTGTCTTCGTTGTTGTGTGGAAAAATTTGTTGTTGCTATCTCCCTCTCTTAGCCAAAGTTGTTTACACCTTTGATGCCAAAACACTTCTTGCTCACTATACACCTCCATCAGCTTCTTGGCACTTTCCTGATACAAATTTACTGAATAAGGATCCTTTTTGCCTTTTGTAGCTTGCATAACTCGCTTTAGCTTTTGCACACGGGTCTTAAAACTTCCTGTAATCTCCTTTCCCCACCTAGCCAATACTTCCAAAGTAAGGCTAATCTTTTCTGTAACTGGTTTGCCTTGATTTAATTGCCAAGACTCCTTAACTATCTTCTCACACATTGGATCTCTTAGCCAGGCATTCTCAAATCTGAGACGTTGAAACTTGATTTCTTGAGAACGCATAAAAGGCTCCAACAGAATCGGGCTGTGATCCGAGGTTGTGATCTTCATATTTGTTAATCTAGCATCCTCAAATTGATTCACAAAATTGTTTGACACCAATGCTCTATCCAGCCTGATTTTAATCCACTTATCTGTACCATAACCACACTCCCACGTATACGGATAACCCTCCAGTTCTAAATCATGCAAATCACAATCTTCCATGCATTTTCGAAGCCCTTCTATAAGCCAAGTTGGATATGATCGACCTCCTCTCTTTTCATCTTGTCTAGCAATATTGTTCATATCCCCTATCACCACCCAAGGTAGGTTCATTTGGCTGTGCAGACTTCGTAACAGGTCCCACGTTTCCTTCCTCTTAGCTCGATCAGGTTCACCATAGAATCCCGTTAATCTATACTTATTCCACCCTTTCGTCTCAATCACAGCATCTATATGATTCTTACTGTAAGACAAGATTGTAACTTCTTGACTGTTTCGCCATAACAAGGCTATCCCACCACTATGACCCTGAGTATCCACTGTAAAAGCACCCTCAAAACCTACAACTTCTTTTACTCTTTCAACCCTGCTAGCGTTGCATAAAATTTCACTCAGAAAAACAACATCTGGGTTCTTTTGGAGAATGGACTCCTTAAGGAATTGTAAAGCCCATGGGGTCCCAAGCCCATGGCAATTCCAACTCAAAGTGCTCATAATGATTGGCGAGCCTCTATCACAAGGCCCGCCATTATCACGTTTTTTGGATCGCTAATTGTTGTTGGGTTGTTCTCCATATCTTGCTCCATAATTTCCACATTTTTTTCTTATGAGCCCATGTCCAATTCTGTGTTTCTATTAATATCTCCCCATTGGCCCAGCCCATCATCCGTCCTTCTCTTCTTATTTTCTATTACTGCAACCCCTTTTTTCACGGAACTTGATTGATTAGTTTCCCCCTTATCTCCTTCTCATTTAAAAAATTGTTATTCCCGCCCTTTGGATTTGATTGGTTTGTTACATTCCCTTGATTCACTCCTTGCATATCCAATCCCTGATTTTGTGCTGGAATACCCATCTGTTCGTAACTGCCTTCTGTTGATGAATTCCGATCAGCCTCACTTCCGTCACGTAACCATTTTGCACCGATCAAGTTTGTTTGTCTTCTAAATGGTGCTCTCATCCATGGCCCATGAGGTTTAACAATTTCACCTTCCGGAGTATCAAATAAGCGACTGCAGAATTTATCCGAGTGGCCTAGCATTCCACAGATAAAACAAAATGTGGGAACATTCTCATATTTAAAAACAATCCAGAACCAATCATTACCAGTCAGTCGAACTTTCATCCTCCTCTTTAATGGCTTTGACAGGTTTATTGAAACTCTAATTCATAAGTACTCGCGCCAGACTCCTTTAAGATTACTTGGGCATGATGCAACAAAGCTTCCGATATAATTCCCCACTTCCTTAAGCACTTTTTCCGTATTAAAACCTGGACGGAATTCATGTATTTGCACCCACAGGTCTATATTGTTTAATCTTACAGCCCGAGGAATATCCCTTGCCTTCATTCTTGCAATCACCAATGCTTTACGATTAAACGACCATGGACTCCCATCTATAACCCGCTTAATGTCCACCACATGATAAAACTGAAACAAATACAGATTAATGTCAACCTCGTTGATGAATACTCCCTCCTTACCAGGCCTCCAAAGTGCAGCCATTGTCTGTTTCATTGCTTGGAAATCAATTACTCCTTCCACCAAAAACCTTCCAACCAAACATAATTCTACATTAAAATCCTTATTATCATCTCCAAATTGATTTCCCGTTGGTACTTCAAAAGCCATTCCTTCTTCCTCTTCATCATCTAACGTTACATTATTCATAGCTTCGATGATATTGCTTGTTAATGCCATTTGAATATCCGAACTTATGAGAACAAGATATTTGATGGGACGAAACTTTATAAACTTTAGGACTGAAAAAATTTAAAACATACCGACCATGTCAATAGACAAGACTGAGGGACGGGGTATACAAAATATTACTGTACTGTATACAATTTGTTTTTGTTTAATCATTATTAAATGTTCACCGAGGCCTGTGGCTCTGGTGGAACTCAATTCTCTTGTAGTAGAGGCTAAGTGCTTAAGCATTGTTGAATGTTTTTATTGGGTGTGCGCATCATTTTATTTTTGGGTTTCAAACAATCAAACGCAGCGAAAAATAAAAAAAATTGAAACCCACCGCTAGGATCCATGCGAGAATTGTATATTTAATTCGTAGTTCACAGAAATCAGTACCTTTAAAAAAACTTTTCGAGGTCTGAGATTGTAGGAAGGATGTTCGATCACCACGTATCCCGCACGAACGATGTACGTCTCTATCGGTATCCACACGAATGAATTATTTAAGGTAGATGTGTACTAGCACCACTGATCCGTTCTTGCTCTCACTCTCTCTCTTTACAGCTAGGGTTTTTATAAAACGTAAAACCTAATATGAAATCATAATTTCATTATATAGGAGAAGAGCAAAAAAACGAATCCTAAGTCTAGTATAAATCAGAATTTTGACAAATCCGAAATTCTGTCTTTTTAATACTTTAAGTCCAACTTAAAGTCTTAATAAAATAATTTCAGATTTTATTCTAATTTAAATTAGAGTTTTATCAAATCCGAAAATCGTAGTTTAAAGCTTATTAAGTCTAACTTAAAGTCTTTAATAAATATGATTTTGAATTTGATTTATTTATAAATTTGAAATTCAATATTTTAATTAATTAAGTCAAACTTAATTTAATTAAATAATTTCGAATTATATTTGATTTAAATTAAATCCGAATTTAATTTAAATAATCCTTCATTCATTCTTTTGTGTGACCCTATAGGTTATTATTATATTGGCAACAATTTTATTTAATAAATAAAATCGTAAACAATGAGAGGCATCTAGTAATACATCATTGTTACCCAAATAATAATAATTAAATCGGTGAATCGATTTCGCCTTTCGTGAACAATGTACAATGTAATATAATCTCTTTAACCTTGATATTATAGATTAAACTAGAGCCATGGAATGTGTCATCCTCGTCATAATTTAATCTTTATTTTCTTGATCGATGAGTAGACTATTCAAACAAATCATTATTTGAGCACGACCATGCATTTCATAGTCCCACTCAAACAAGTGGCCAATAATATCACTCCTATATATTTATATATATTAAGGAGGGTTAAATTCCATCTAGATCATTCACATTTCTCATACGATTCATAATATACCCAAGACCATCTTTATCATTACCCGATTAAAGATAACTTTTGATAGAATCAAAATATATTAATTCTCATATAGAAATGTAATGACTTCAGGTCTAAGGATCATTACATCATTATCACATTCAGATTCATAATGACACATTTATTCATTCCATGTCGAATCCAGTACATCGTACTCATACATGTACCTATGCATTGACTTTAGTATCATCATACTTATGATCAATGAGAAGTGATCATCAGTCAAGCAACATACTAGTCTCGATGTATTATTATTGTCCCAATAACAATAATACTTGACTAGGGATATTCAAGATTATTATACTGTATATTATCTCATAATTATATAGTTCGTATCAATAATCTAGGGACATTTATTATACTAACAATTATATCGCAGTAAATACTAAGCATAATAAAACATCAATATAATCAAAAGGAACATAAATGTCAATGACGAAGTTTAACTAAACTGAAATGTATTGCCTCTAGGGCACCTACACTAACAATCTCCCACTTGCACTAGAGCCAATCATTCATATTCCTAATACCTATGGAACTAGTGTGACTTTCGTGCTTCTGCTGCGACAGAGGCTTAGTCAGTGGATCAGCAACGTTATCATTGGTATGCACTTTACATATGTGTATATCTCCTCGCTCGTTAATCTCACGAATAAGATGATATCTTCTAAGTATATATTTCGCCCTGGAGTGCGATCTTGGTTCCTTTGCTTGTGCTATGGCTCCATTATTATCGAAATAGAGATCAATGGGATCTGCTATCGATAGAACCACACCAAGCTCATTAATGAAGTTTCGGATCCAAACTGCTTCCTTAGCTGCTTCACAAGCAGGAATATACTCAGCCTCCATTGTAGAATCAGCTACTGTTTCTTGTTTCGAACTTTTCCAGCTAACAGCACCTCCGTTGAGACAAAACATAAAACCAGACTGGGATATAGAATCATCCTTGTCTGTTTGGAAACTAGAATCAGTGTAACCTTTTACAACTAGTCCCTCTTCCCCTCCATACACCAAGAACGAATCTTTAGTCCTTTTTAAGTACTTTAGAATGTTCTTGACAGCTGTCCAGTGAGCTTCACCTGGATTAGACTGAAACCTGCTCGTCATGCTTAAAGCATACGACACATCAGGACGAGTACATATCATTGCATACATGATAGATCCAATTGCAGAAGCATATGGAATCTTACTCATGCGGTCCTTTTCATCTTTCGATTTAGGACTATCTTTATCTGAGATCGTTATCCCATGAGACATAGGGACAAATCCCCTTTTTGCATCTTGCATCCCAAAACGATGCAGTACTTTGTCAATGTATATACTCTGACTTAGGCCAATCAATCTTCTTGATCTATCTCTATAGATCTTGATCCCTAATATATAGGAAGCCTCACCTAAGTCTTTCATGGAGAAATTCTTTCCTAACCATGCCTTAACAGCCTGTAGAGAAGGTATGTCATTCCTAATCAGTAATATATCATCAACGTATAGAACTAGGAATGCCACAGTACTCCCACTAACCTTCTTGTAAACACAAGGTTCATTTTCATTTTGAACAAAGCCAAACTCTTTGACTATTTGGTCAAAACGAATATTCCATCTCCTTGAAGCTTGCTTTAGTCCATAAATGGACCTGATTAGCTTACATATCTTTCTAGCATCCTTTGGATTTACAAAACCTTCAGGTTGTATCATATATACATTCTCTTCAAGGCTTCCATTAAGGAAGGCTATCTTGACGTCCATCTGCTAGATTCATAATCGTTGTAAGCTGCTATCGCAAGCAAAATCCTAATGGATTTGACCATTGCTACTGGTGAAAAAGTTTCATCATAGTCAATACCATGAATTTGTTTGAAACCTTTTGCAACAAACCTAGCTTTATAGGTCTGGACCTTTCCATCCATGTCAGTCTTCATTTTGAAGACCCATTTGTACCCAATGGGTTTTACCCCTTCAGGTGGATCAACCAAAGTCCATACTTTGTTTTCATACATGGAATCCATTTCATATTTCATAGCTTCTAGCCATTTCTCAGAGTTTGACTGTTCATAGCATCTTGATAGGTAAGAGGCTCATCTTGATCCATGAGCATTATATCAGCATTATCGACTAGGAGAAATCCATAATATCTCACAGGCTCATGGCGAATCCTACCAGATCTACGAACAACTTGTGTTTCTTGAGTAATATTCTTTTCAAGATTATCTTGAATATCTTGCTCACGTTCCATTTCCGGTTCAATGTTATCTTATGGTTCTCGAACTTCATCGAGATCTACTTTCCTCCCACTATTTCTTCTGGAGACAAATTCTCTTTCTAGAAATACAGCATTTCGAGAAACAACTAATTTGTTCTCAATTGGATTATAGAAATAGTAACCCTTAGTTTCCTTTGGGTACCCCACAAAATAACATTTGTCTGATTTGGGTCCAAGCTTGTCAGAGGTCAAGCGTTTTACAAACGCTTCACATCCCCATATTTTCATAAATGACAAGCTTTGACGCTTTCTAGTCCATATCTCATATGAAGTCTTTTGAACCGATTTTAATGGAACACGGTTTAGTGTATATGCAGCGGTTTCTAGGGCATCACCCCAGAAACTTATTGGAAGATCAGCATGACTCATCATCGATCGTACCATGTCCAACAAAGTACGATTCCTCCTTTCAGAAACACCATTCCATTGTGGTGTTCCAGGAGGAGTGAGTTGTGATACAATACCACATTCCTTTAAGAAATTCTTAAATTCTAGGGTTAAGTATTCACCTCCTCGATCAGATCGAAGAGTTTTAATACTCTCTTCCTTTTGCTTTTCTACCTCAGCTTTGTATTCTTTGAACTTTTCAAAAGATTCAGATTTGTGCTTCATTAGATACACATATCCATATCTACTGTAATCACCAGTAAATGTTATGAAGTAGTAAAAGCCTCCTCTTGACATAGAACGCATTGGACCACATACATCACTATGTATTAGTTCTGTTAGGTCCGATAAGATTGTAGAAGGGGGGGTTGAATACAATCTATACCATTTTCTCAAAATTTATTCGTTAAACAATTTTCACTTAAACGAATATTTTGTGCGGAATAATATAACACAAATTTCAAGTTGAATATAACAATATATTAACTTGATGGGTGTTACAAAATCAGTCCAAATGATTATCAAGTAATTAATAACTAATTAGAAAATTCAACATGAACTTTGCTAATTTAGTTAATAAAATCAAGATATCAATTTGTGAACTAGGAAACTTAATTCGCTAGTAGTACAAGAATCACAAGTAAACAAGTTCCAATGGATAGGATATTACAACTGAAATGAACTTGAATTTACAGAATTAAATTTGTATGTGTTCTTGAGCTTGAGAAAGAGAGAGAGAATGGCTGCTGTGAGTATTTCTTGTGTTTAGCTCGACTGGTTTTTAATCTTCTTTATTCTGCTTCCTTAAATACACAGCCATAGTCATATTACTTAATTTAAACTGATATGACAATCATTTTACATTAATATGACAATCGGTGTGACTATCAATTGAATGTAATATGACTGTCAAGTTTAAATATGACTTTCGGTATAACAATCCATGTCAATATAACATTCGGTATAACTCTTCATTTGAATGAAATATGACTATCCAATTGAATTGCATATGACTATCTCCTCTTGAACTGAATATGACTATTTCTCCTTTGAACTGAATATGACTATCGGTATAACTATCAGTTAGATAGTTATATCATCATATTTTTCAGTTCATAATTAATTAAATGACTTATTAAAAATCATTTAACTAATTATTCCTTTTTCATATTAATTCTTATTTAATTAATCCAATAATCACTTTAACAAATATATTAATTCTGATAGAATTAATTTATTTATTAACTTAATTACTTGACTTAATCAATTAAAATAGAATTAATATAAATTCTTTAATAGTCAATACTCAGCTGAAAACCACGTAATTATGATAAGGAACATACATTGGCATGATGTTGACGCTCGATGTACTGTCTGGTTCATGAACGACTAACTCCAATCTCTGTTCTTCATCGTGACTTTAACACTGTGGTCTTTTTATACTCTTCACTCTCATCAATCATTCGGTACTGAAATTGTTTCTTGTCACTAATAGAAATCTCTGTCTTTTTAAATGAATCCACTTGTTTCAATGCTACCTTGAGGCCTGATCAAATATCTGAATCTTCTTCCAGTGTAAAACATCAAAACTATAGATTGACTTGTTGATTTTTCTTCTGACGGTTATCATCTTTTGAGATTCCTGTGACAGTTGATATTATTTACTTATTACAATCTAGTTTAATTGGATTAGGATCCTCGAACTACAAATAGGCTGAGTCATATGCCTTTCAATCTCCCCCTATTTGTTTGTTATACACTAACAAGCAAATACCTAGAGGATTCTTCAACTAATCCCAATTAAACAAGTAAAAGAAAACACTTTAAATGCTAAGTAAATAATGTAAAAGTTCTGGTTCATATTAACATTATCCAGATTCAAACAGAAAAGATAAATACAAGATAGATGATCCTCTAGACTGATCATATAAGACAATTATCCTATCTTGTTCTATCAAAGCTCTAATGATATAACTTGTAGAGCTAATCTTCATTTACCACCTTCTTCCTCGTTGATTTCTCCTTCTTCTTGTTCATCCATATCAGGTAGATTCTTGATCAATTCGGAGTCAACAAGTAATTCCCTTCTGGATGACACATCTGTAGGATAAACCAGTGGTATTCCAAGTTTCTTTCTCAACTCACCTTGATACTGCTTGTACTTCTTCATGTTGGTCTGGGCATAGGATCGAATATGATATGCAGCTTCAATCTTTTCTTGTGATGCAAAACCATGATTTCGAAGAGCATATTCAACATATACCAAATGTCTGGCAAGGTGTGTATATAATTCTTCTGTCTGAAGATTAATAGTATGAATAACTTCTCCCTTAAGAATTTTAACTTGTGGTGGGTCATTTATAACTTCAGGACCAGCTCTTTCAGCAAACTCTTGGAATTTTTCATGAAGCAGTATGCCTAGTTCAGAAGATGTTCTTACTTTTGGTCTCAACACCCAAAGCTCTGACAGAGATCTATCATAGAAGAACTGAAGCGATACTTTGTGAGATCCGAGCTTATGACATTCAACAAAGATTAGTAGCTCACCATTCTTAGGATCAGATGCAGTGGTTATTCTCACAATTTCTGTCTTTAAAGCTTTCAAATACATATCATGTATAGGGTTCTTCTTTTTAAAGCTTTCAAAAATAGCAATCATCCGACGATCATCATAGTCAGAAGTTTGTGGTGAGTCTATTACCTTTTGAGCACGTTCCCACTTATCACCATTTTTGTACTTGATGTACATCTTCCTAGCTTCCAGCTTTTGAGCATGTTGCTTTTGAAGTGCTTCCTGTTCAGCCTTTTGAAGTCTTTCATTATGAGCTAACTGTTCGAGTGTCTTCTTGAGTCTTTCTTCTCTCATAGACAGATTAGCTTCATTCTGTTCAAGTTCTTTATTTGCTTCAAAATTCATTTGTTGTGTTTCAACAGAATCAGGAATTATTGGCTCTTCATTATCCCAAAAACTGAGATCTGGTTCATCAAATTCTTCACCAACATCAGGAAACTGTAAGTCAGCAAACAGATCAATATCAGGTTCACCTGTATAGTAAAAACCTTCTACAGCATCATCATCTTCTTGTTCTGCTGCTTGATGAGTTGTTTTCTTCTTCCCTTCACTCCTATCTTCAATTTTCTCTTTACTTACACTTCCTCCCCCTCTAGATTTCTCCCCCTTAGTTGAGGAATCCTCTACAGTTTTGTGACTAGTACCAGCTCCAGGGTCACTTTCATCACTACTTCCAAAGAATTTCTTCTCTTCTGTTGTAAGTGAGTGAGTTCTGCTAATGATATTATATAAGTTTCTCAACCCCTTTGCTTGATGATCACTTCGCTTTTCAATCTGACTGAGACGATGTTCAGTGGTTAAGTGATTCTCATTTATGTTATTTTGAAGATCTTCAATCTGATTAGACATAGAAGATATAATAAGATCTTGAGCCACTGTGACATCTCCAGAGTCTTCGATTGCTTGTTGTTGAGAGAGTTTAAGTGCATTGATTTTGTTGTTGAAGATAGTTCTCATGTTATCCATATCAAACCTCAAGTTTTTGTTGTCTTCTTCAGCTTGAGCAAGACTTTCTTTCATTTGATTGAGTTGTGCTATGAGAGATAAAGTGTATGTGTCATTGTGTGCTTTCACTTCAATCGCTCTCTGAGTATCACTCACCTCACGTGCTAGTGTTTCACTCAGATTTGAAGTAATTCTCACATCACTCCTCTCATAATCCTGAGCTGCATCCATTGTACCTGCACTAGAGATCACCCTAGCCTCCTCTTGGAAGGTCAGTGGTGGTGCAATGGGAGTTCGCAAATCCCGATCAACCTGTGAAAGTTCTTCTGCCGTAACAATGGCAGGCACTATAACTTGCTCCTCTTGCATAACAATGTTTTCAGCTTCATGTGAGAAAATATCTTCCCCCATTGTGAGTAACAGGGGTGAGCTTGAAGGAATGAATGGGTTTATGATTGCCTTTGACATAGTTTTACCTTTCTTTTGTGATGGCAAATCTGTTTCACTCAAGATATCACTACTAGGGATAGCTCTTTTGAATGACAATTTCTTTCTACGATAGTGTTTGGAGAATTTAGGATCAGTGTTTGGTGCATTGACCTGGGATAAAGGTTGTGGATCTACAATCCCTTGGTCACTTCTCACAATCATTTGACTATCAGAAAGATATTGAGATTGTAAAGTAGTTGAGTCAAATACATGATCATTGATATGTACATCATCTTCATTCTGAGTGGGTTCATCCACTGGAAGTTGATGTTCAAGAGCATTCAAGGGTTCAGAATCAGGTTGAGGTACTGGAACTTGTTCTGCTTCAGGCTGTGGAGCTTGTTGAATTAAAGGTATCTCAGCATCTGGCTGTGGCATGACATTTGGCAAATTTATGTATGTAGACATGTATGGTGTTATGACTACCGGAACGTGCAACAAGACCTTAGAAGTATCCAGCCTAGTGTAGAACTTTTTGTTTGGTTTACCAGACCATTGAATTCGATCATTTGGAAATGGAGCAGGTTGATCCTTAGGCATAAGATGATTAAAAATTAGTGTCAAAAACCGAGGATAATGACACTTAACCAGTTTACCTTTTCCAAAATTCTTTCTAGCCTTCTTCAATCGATTTAGCAAAATAGGCCATATCAAGCTGCCAAAGTTGATTCTTCTATTGTGAGCAATTGAGAAACCAATTGATTGTAACATACCTGTGATGACAGTATTGTTACTCTTTGTAGAATTAGCAAACACCTTTGCTATGATCTCGAAGAAGATATTCCATTTTTGAACAAGATTGCTTTTGAGTGGTCGTTAAAGATTCAGTTGACCATGATAGTTGAGATTTGTGAAAAATTGAGTCAACTCATCATTTGAAGGTACTTCAGCAAATTGTTCAGTAGGAAGCCTCAGAGCAGCATTGAAGACAGATTCATCCACTGTATATGTCTTGTCATTAAAGTCGAATGAAAATGATCTTTCATCTGAGACAGCTGTAGTACACATTAGTTTAAGTGGACCAAATTTCATGGGAACATTTGCAGTTATAGAATGACTACAGAGATTTTGTTCGTTTAGGAATTTTATCCAGGACTTGAACCGATCCACTGGGCAATCCTCGGGATTAAAATATCCAATATAACTGTTATTAACAAGCTCAAAATTATTATAAGCACCAGCCATTCCAAATCAGGGATTAAAATTAAGAAATCTGCAAAATTCAACAATTTAACCCAATTAAATTACAAAATTCGAATTAATAAATAAATAAAAATTCGAAAAATCAAAATCTTCATCAAAAATTCTGAAAATTTGAGACAAGGATCTTGATTGCAATACAAACACACACATATTTTTAGATTTTACAAAATCACAATCTTTGTTCTTGAATGACAAATCGAAATTTCGAGAATTTCAAACTCAAATCCTTAAAAACTCGACCAAATCTTACATTTTAACCTTTGTTTTGATGATAATCGACTGGGTAATCGATTAATGTCCTTAAATGTGTGATTCGAGTGTGATTTGAGACAGAATTTCGACAGCAATTCGACTGAAATCGTGTATATCGTGTATGTATCGTTCCACAGAAAATTAGGTGACTTAACACGCTAATATAACTTAACAGAGTAATATGACTACTGAATATAACAACTGATTTATATATAAAACAGCTAGATATGACTATCGGGTGATAGTCATACCGATAGTTATATTACGTTTAAACGTAATATAACTATCCTACTTAGACAGTTATATAACACTTAAATCTCTAATATAACTACCGAAAAACACAGAATATGACAATCAAATCAACAGTTATACCGATAGTTATATTATAAGTAAAACACACAATATAACTATTAATTAACAACAGTTATATTTACAGAAAATAAAATTATAACTATTTTATTACTAAGTTATATTACACTACTTATAACTAATATAACTAACACAAATTCGAATATAACAATCAAGTAGATTGTTATACCGATAGTTATATTCCAACAAAACAATTAATATAACTAACCAAAAACAGAATTTTAACAGAATTTTAACAAGTAATAAATTAAAGAAAAACAAATTAATTTACACTACAAATATAAAACCTAATAAAAATCTATCAATGGAAAGATCTCCATGCGTGGCGTGATAAGGAATCCTAGAAAAGCTCGATGGAGACTCCCTCCACGGTCCCACGACGTCTTTTTAAAAAAATGAATAAGTACCCCTGTTTCCTTTAACACGCTAGTGCCCGGATCTCGTTCTCCTATCTTTGATACTTACTTAACGGTAGCTTTAAAGGACATGTAACGTGCGTAGGTCTTTTCAAAATGAGAGCCATGATCCGTGACGATTTGTTTTGGCACTCCGAACCTAGCTATGACCTGACTTTTGGGAGGCCTACGCCCCATAGAAACTGTCTACCTGAGACTGTCCCTTGGCCCGTAGGTCCTGACACAAGGTTAGAATTCTAGGTGATGGTGGATGATAGATATCCTGATGTAAGATATTGAGTTCCATCAACTCTGATATGAGTCTATAGACAGACCTATCAAGAAGGATAGGAGACAGCGTCTCTAATAAAAGCCTTTTTGGAATGAAATTCAAGGATTCATCTAATTCAATAGAGTACAACCTTTGAACCCTTAAAAACGATCATATGTAGTCCCTTTTACGAAATCAAACATTAATAACAAAAGGACAAACACTACAAATCAAATAAAATAAAATCAAATAATATACTAAATATTAAACTGAATTTAAAACAATAACATTTTCAAGAAAAATAGATTTCTCATAAATTACAGCTTGTAAAATTCGAGAAAAATATTTTTAAAGAAAATGAATTAATCTAAAAATACACGAAGTAATTAAAAATATGTACAGAAGATAATAACAATGATTTAAGATGAAACAAGCAAGAGTATAAGTTGATAAAATAATTATACAAGTGATTTAATAACAAATATTAACACATCAATCACTTGTAAATTATTAAAGATCAAACCTTAGATATTAACCAGTTTAATTACTAGGACTATTTAACATACCCAATTCACCAACAATTCTGGTAAATGTGGATTCGTCAAGAGACTTAGTAAAAATATCTGCTGTTTGTTCTTCCGTAGGTACAAAAAATAACTCCACGGCACCATTCATGACATGCTCTCGAATAAAATGATACCTGATGTCAATATGCTTTGTCCTTGTGTGCTGCACAGGATTGTTAGAGATTGCTATGGCACTTGTATTATCACATAAAATTGGAATTTTATCAAGCACAAAGCCATAGTCTCTCAGCTGATTCCTGATCCACAAAATCTGTGCGCAACAGCTTCCAGCAGCTATATATTCAGCTTCAGCCATTGAGTTGGAAAATGTTTGTTGTTTCTTGCTGTACCAGGAAACTAGTCTACCACCTAGGAATTGACAACTCCCAGATGTGCTTTTTCTATCCACAACACTTCCTGCATAGTCAGAATCTGTATATCCCACAAGATTAAAACCAGAATCTTTAGGGTACCAGATGCCTAGGTTAGGCGTACCCTTAAGATATCTCAGAATTCGTTTAACAGCAATGAGATGAACATCTCTAGGATCCGATTGGAACCATGCACACAAACACGTAGCATGCATAATATCAGGTCTACTCGCAGTAAGGTAAAGTAATGAGCCTATCATACCTCTGTAGCTTGTGATATCTACCTTGGCAGAATTTTCACATGCTCCAAATTTGACAGCTGTGGATGATGGTGTCTTTGCTGAAGAAGAGTCCTCCATTTGATACTTCTTGAGAAGCTCTTTAACATACATGGATTGACAGAGAAATATTCCATCTGTCCTTTGACTTATTTGCAATCCAAGAAAGAACTTCAGCTCACCCATCATGCTCATTTCAAATCTACCCTGCATTAACTTCGCAAATTTCTTGCACAAAAGATCATTAGTAGACCCGAATATTATATCGTCCACATAGACTTGGACTATAATTGTATCATTCTTATGTTTCTTTGTGAAGAGAGTTTTGTCTATGACACCTCTAACAAAATCATTTTCAAGTAAAAATTCAGAGAGAGTGTCATACCATTTCCTTGGAGCTTGCTTAAGACCATAGACAGCCTTGAAAAGGAAGTAGACATAGTCAATTAAATCTGGATCTTCAAAGCCAGGGGGCTGTTCTACATAAACCTCTTCGTCTAGCTTGCCATTCAAGAAAGCACTCTTGACATCCATTTGATAAACTTTAAAGTTTGAAAATGCTGCGAATGCCAGGAATATTCTTATGGCCTCAAGTCTAGCCACTGGAGCATAGGTCTCATCATAGTCAATGCCTTCAGATTGGGAGTAACCCTTTGCTACCAGTCTTGCTTTATTTCTCGTCACTGTGCCATCTTCATCAAGTTTGTTTCTGAATACCCACCTTGTGCCAACTCCTGGTCTGTCTGTGGGTCTGGGTACCAGCTTCCAAACTTCTTGTTGTTTAAATTGATTGAGTTCATCTTGCATAGCAATCACCCAATCAGGATCAGAAAGAGCTTCTTCAGTTTTCTTAGGTTCCATTTCAGATAGAAACCATGAATAATTGCATTGATTCTGAAAAGCTCTTCTAGTCTTTACACCAACAACTGGATCACCAATGATTAACTCAAAAGGATGAGCTCTATTCCAAACAGTCTGTCTGGGAAGATTAGATCTTGATGATTCGCCTTGATCTTCATTGAGATGTTGTGTGTGACTAGTTGACCCTTCATTTTCTCCCCCTGAGTTGTTGCCACGTTGACTAGATGATGATTGATTAGAAGAGTCAGGGGAATTTTGACTACTATCATTGATTTCATCACCATTACCCTGATCATCATTGTTGTCATTAGCATCAGCAAAAACATCAGGTGCATTGTCATCATCTGAATCTGTATCTGTCATGTCATCGAAAGATAGCTTCTCAGATGGATTCTCATTTTGGATACTAGGGAGTTTAGTGTAATATCCCCTAACTTTAGCAATGCTACAGTGATCAAATGAATAGTAAATTTTGAGGATTTATGGAAATGGTATGTAGGTACTCTATAAGAGAAACAGAAAATGAGTAAACAGAAACCATATTAGTGTTATACAATGAAAATAAGTGACTCGAAATGACGATAGATTTCAGAAATTCCTGAATATGGATTTTGAGGATTTTGATTTCGAATAAGCTTCTATTGGATATTAAGGAGCATGGAGATATTTAAGGAAATTATATATTGAGGAATTAGTGAAATTAGATTAAACCAAAGAGTGATCAAGTCAAGGAAATGCCAAGGGAATTTAGGTTATTAAACGAGTTTGGGAATGCTTGAGAACCCGAGAGATAACCGGGAGAGCAACTTCTGAGAAAAAGAGAATATACCAAGGATATTGGATCTAATACCTACTTGAGGATTAGAATCACCCTAACACACTAATATATGATGTGGGAAAGGATATTATATATCCAAGGAATTTACAAAGGAGAAACCACTGAGATAATGAGGTGTATTCGAAACGAACCACAATTAGACGAGTATGGAGACCTCATACCCAAGATTAATAATGTAACAAGGATACATACCATATTATAATTACCAAGAGTGCTAGCATGATAATTAGAAAAGAAAACCAAGAAGAAGGAATTATTATGACATAATAATGACATCATTTTCCACTAACTTGTTTTTAAGGGTAGATTAGTCATTTAACTTGTAAAAATATCAAACCAAGCTTCTTAGATACTTCTTGCACAAGAACCAAGGATCCTACACAGCCATACATCTGATATTATCTTGTAAATGTCATTAGATCAAAGTTGGATAAGTCAATATTGGATCAAAAGTGAAGATAAAGCAAGATAAACACAATCTCTTCAAAACTGCCAAGCAAGAACAACAATGAAAGAAAAATTCATATCTCCATTTCTATTCATGATAAAATCACCAAATTTTAACCACAATCTCTCCACTCCATGGTCCTTATTCGTTCCAAATTTCATGGCCAACAAAGTAGTATAGCCTAGTCAAATCCATGCTCAAAGTTGGACAACCCAATCTGTCCAGTTTCTATCCAGCGGAAAGATGGAGCTCAAAACCATAGCTAGGAAGCTTTGTTTTTGGTGATCTATAGCTCGAATCAAAGCTTATACAGATGCCAAGATGTGGTAAAAATTTGAGAGCCAAACTCTTATTTTTCGATTTGTTATGATTTTTACAAAAGTGATGATGAATAGTAACCCTTAGAAACTAACTTTGTTTTTATGGTTTCTTTAGTTGATTCAAGCTAGTACAAGGTTGTTTAAGGATTACCCAAGGCTTGTTAAGTGTTGTTAGAGCTTCAAAGAGGTATAACCACTCTTGCCTTTTTGTATTTATGGTGGAAATTGAGTTGATTCATAGTTAGGTAGTGTTAATGTTTAGTTTATGATGATTTTGTGTTATAAATGGTTAGTTTTGATATGGAAATTGTGTTGTGGACTTGGAAATCCATGGTTGGTATGATGACCACATGGTGTAGGGTAGATATATGTGCTTGGTGATGAATTGGGAGGTGGGAAAAATTTGGAAAGTACGAAATTATAGCCGTTATAATGCCCGATTTTCGTTAAACCGGAAAACTGCCCTGTTTTTAGCAACTGTGCACACACGGTAGGTTACTGTCCAGCACACTAAGTGACCATGAGATGATAGAGCTTAGTTCATAGATCGTTTCGATATAAGGTGCGTTAAAATCTGACGTACGGTTTAGGAGAAAAGTCAGTTTTAGTGAAAGACGTTCGAAAACCGAGAAAACGTAATTGTATCAACTTTGAGGCTAAAGTTACCATACTTAGACATTTTTAAAAATTATAAGATTTTGGGATAGTGTAGTAGGGTGGTCAGAGGACCCTTGACAGTTGACCTTGCATTAAAATTCGAATTCTAAAATTTATAAGAAATTTTACAGTCGAGTGTGGTTGTTAGGGGAAATGGTGGAAAACACTGAAACTTTGATTGAGTTTAAAAGTGGTTAGGTTCTTGGAACAAGTGGGTTATAATAGTATGTTATTCACATAGTAAACAATAAGGGTATTGTTATATAAAGGTGAAGTGAGAAAAGAGATGTAATATTCTAACAACGAACCTTTTGTGTTATAGAAACTTCGGGAGAACCTCGAGCTACCGGATTCAGGAATAGAGGCAAGATTCCTTCTATCCCTACTTTGAAATTTATTTATCTTTGGAATATAATTGATATCATGGAGTATATGTATATATATATGTGATGCTATTGTGCTATAGTGCAAAGAATATATTTTCCCTGATTTTAGGGAATTAAAGAGAGGTGAATGTGAGTTATGGAAAATAGAAATGATTATAAATGGAGCGAGCATGCTCTATAGTAAAAGAGATATGGAAGAGAATGGTATCAGTTGCTATCTAGGGTTATATGAGGTATATTATTATATTAAAAATATTCCTTTTTAGTGTTCGTGATTTAGTAAATATTATTTGATTTTTATTTACTACTT
Organism: Saposhnikovia divaricata; assembly: GCA_036435485.1. Lineage (NCBI taxonomy): Eukaryota > Viridiplantae > Streptophyta > Magnoliopsida > Apiales > Apiaceae > Saposhnikovia > Saposhnikovia divaricata. The sequence continues at coordinate 99,010,233 of CM071597.1, read as the reverse complement.
TTAAAATGGAAGGAATATTTTATGAATATAAAAGTATATTTGATTTCTTGAATATGAAAGAGATGTCTGGAGCATTATGTTATATATATTTTATAGAAGTAATGTGCGAGAATGGAAATGATATGAGTGATTGATAAAGGTGAAAAGAATTATGAGAAGAAATGTGAATAGAAAGGTGAATGTGAAATGATGTTTATGAATGGAAAATGACTTGATGAAAAGGGGGATTGCAACAAGATTTGCGTAAGTGGCTGTGTCATGGCTGTGTGCGACACAGTCCAGCATTCATTATTTTCATTACGGCACGAAGATGCCAAGGGAGGATGTAGCAGGTAGCCTTCCTCCAGGGATGATTATCATTCCTTCTACCGGTAGTAAAAAGAGAGCAGGTACGATTAGGCGACTGATCATCGCCCTAACGTATCAGGCGACAGCAGATATCCCCAAAGTTTTTGAAAAGAGAATTGATAATGGTTTTCAGATTTTTATACGCTGAAACCAAGAAAATGATGATATGAAATGACGGAATTATTGTTACAAATGAAGAGAAACTGATTTTATATTATTTTTATATTATTGCGGTATAAAAGGAAATGGAAGGATTATATTGAAAGTTTTTAATCAAATGTTATATTATCTTGAGATATTATACTGAGATGAAGTATTGATTATTGTATTGTTAAAGAAGAGAAACTGATACTATATTATCCTAGATTTCTTTTCTTATAATAGTAAGTGGATGATGTATTATTAAATAAAGATTCTATTCTTTCGTAAGGTTTATACTTGGTTTCCGGTTATGTATATAGTCATATATGTTCAAATTTGATTTCTAGTTTACAATATTATCTTGCTGAGCTATTATAGCTCACTCTTGCTACTTATATATATAACAGCTAGGGCCAATGCCGATTCTACGCACCACACCCCGCAAGAGGGTAGAGGGAAGACGACCTTTTGATCGAGTACTGGCGACGATCCCAGAGGTAGCCGATAAGCGAAAGGGTCTTACTAGACTTATGTATATTAAGTGTGTAAGTTATGTGATAAACTTTTGATTGTTGAAATGCTTCCTGTAGAAGTATTATTCAACAATGTACTTAGTAGGATTCTGGGTTTGTAATAACTACTCAACTTTAAACTTATTATGTCATGGATGTTGTTCCTTGAGCATATGACTGGTGTGTAATATTATTAAGTGTGGGGTCTATTGTGTGTGAGTTTTATTGTGCATTTATATTTCCGCTGTCAAGTATAAAAAAAAAAAAAAAAAAAGACCAAAGAAATATTGTTAATGATCGGAAATTGGACCTTGACGGCCCGGATCCTCGACCCCGGATCTGGGGCTGTCACAGATGGTATCAGAGCTAAGAGTCATAATGCTCAGGAACAAAAGTGATAATAATAAATATATATCAGTTATAATATAAATTGCGAACTCCCATCGAGTTCAAGGGTGATTTATCGAACGAAGCGTTTATTCTAAGTCGTGATTATAATTTTATAGATTATTGCTAATAAAAGTCTATTATGCCAAAAGTGTTAAGTTTATGTAGCACACGGGATCGATATGAGAAAGGGAATATTTGATGTATCGGGAAGTGTACGTTAGAGAATCTCGTGAGTATACGAGATATGTTAGAATATACAAATATAAAGTATAGTTTGAAGGGTCCTTGATACCGGAGCAGTGTTAGGCTAAGACGATCAATATTACGTAAGTATATCGATTAGAAGGTTGTGATCTATTATGGGTAAAGGCAGAGAGTATCGAGCCAAGTCACGACTATGTGAATGAAGATAATTGGGAATAGCAGACGATAAATTAAGGCTACATGGTGAGTGCCAAATTTGAGAAATTTTGGAGAGTACGTAGTCTAAGATATAAATAGTATTTGAGGAAAACCTTCTTTTATTGGGATTTTCAATTGGGCAAAGGCTATTAACGGTATCTATTTTCAAATTTTTTTTTTCTCCCCTAGTGGGTAATTATTCATTAAGGGCCGGTATCTTTTCAAAACTTCCTGGTACCCTTGAAATGTGTTTCAAAATTGTATTTTATCTACCTTAGCCAAAATATTCCTCTAAGATTATTTTCGGAAGATGGTATTTATCATCGTGATTTAAATTTTCTTTATATTTCTTACTCCAATTAAGAGGAACAATCCTATATGTATACACAAGGACGATCTGTCTGTGTGATTGAAAGTCGGAGGGGACGCCCTCACTTGTGTGATATAGGGGTTCTTCCATCATATTGATTTCTCAAATATTCTTTTGTTTCGAATAAAAGTTATTTAAAACTTTTAATTTTATAAATTGTTGTGCGACCCTTGCTTGTTTCTGGGTTCGTTTCAATTCAAAGTCTCTTAAATTGTATTAATTGTTTCGAATATAGAAGATTTTATTAATGAATGGAAGCAATGTTATAGTATACGTGATTATACAAGGAAACTTGAGATTCCAAGGGAAATTTCAATAAGAGATAATTAGAGCTAGAAGCGTTTCAATATAAGAGAGGAAGGAATTTCGTGAGAAGAAATGAGTATATTTGATGATTAGTAAGAGAAAAGAATATGAGGAATTTTAAGGCATAATTGAGATTTACTATGGAGAGTAAGGTGTATTTTGAGGATAGAGTCAGGATAAGGACAAACGAAGGAAGTGGGGAAAATTAATGAAGGATTCGAGGTGTGATAACTATTAGTGGCGGAAAGGCCAATATTGTGACTAATATCCTAAGTAGCAGAGAGAGATTAAAGATCTTAATTATTCAAAGGATTAATCGAAAAGGTGTGAATGAGTAAAAAACTTGAGGTAAAGATTTTGATGAGAATAATAAAGGGAAATTACAAAGGGGGAGTAGATAGTATATCATGAAAGAACTAAGGTGGATCAGCAAGATGTAAAGAGTGTATAGTGAACAATAGACATATGGGATAAGGTATCCGGAGGAAATTGCAAGTATGCTCTAATTTAACCTTTTAGGTGTAAATGTTTGGTTAGGGATCGACTTAATCTATTAATGGTGTAAATAAGTTAATAAAATAGATAAGAATAATCTATCTGATCAGGAAGTAGGATATACCGATCTAAGGAAAAGAGAGTAAGAGTATTCTGTGGAAAAACACAACCTTGTAGGACACGAACAGGAAATATATATTATAGATAATATTTTCTTACAAATGTTTTAAGGAATATTAGTAGAACTTATTTTCTGGAAAATTTTACAGAAATGAGATATAGGAAGATTGGAGTATCAATATTTTATGTCATGATAGAGATCAAAATATAGTTAAACCATAAGTGAGATACACTACCATTCAGGAAATGCCAATGTGGTGGCCGATACCTTAATTAAAAGAGAAAGGAGGAATGAGATAATATAGAATGACTGGAAACAGGAGGAGATTAGTAAGGAAAAGATAGTGAAAGTACTGCTATTGATAAGCTAAATGGCATGTTGATGAATGACAAGCAAGTGTATGTTGGTGTATTTCTGTACAAACAAGATAGAGATGTTTAAGGAGAAACTAAAGGAAGGAGGAAGTAATACGAGAATTAGAAGGTGTAATGTGAGAAAGGTATTCGTCGATATCTTCAACGTGATTCCGGGACGGAATCCTTTTAAGGGGGGAAGACTGTAATATCCCCTAACTTTAGCAATGCTACAGTGATCAAATGAATAGTAAATTTTGAGGATTTATGGAAATGGTATGTAGGTACTCTATAAGAGAAACAGAAAATGAGTAAACAGAAACCATATTAGTGTTATACAATGAAAATAAGTGACTCGAAATGACGATAGATTTCAGAAATTCCTGAATATGGATTTTGAGGATTTTGATTTCGAATAAGCTTCTATTGGATATTAAGGAGCATGGAGATATTTAAGGAAATTATATATTGAGGAATTAGTGAAATTAGATTAAACCAAAGAGTGATCAAGTCAAGGAAATGCCAAGGGAATTTAGGTTATTAAACGAGTTTGGGAATGCTTGAGAACCCGAGAGATAACCGGGAGAGCAACTTCTGAGAAAAAGAGAATATACCAAGGATATTGGATCTAATACCTACTTGAGGATTAGAATCACCCTAACACACTAATATATGATGTGGGAAAGGATATTATATATCCAAGGAATTTACAAAGGAGAAACCACTGAGATAATGAGGTGTATTCGAAACGAACCACAATTAGACGAGTATGGAGACCTCATACCCAAGATTAATAATGTAACAAGGATACATACCATATTATAATTACCAAGAGTGCTAGCATGATAATTAGAAAAGAAAACCAAGAAGAAGGAATTATTATGACATAATAATGACATCATTTTCCACTAACTTGTTTTTAAGGGTAGATTAGTCATTTAACTTGTAAAAATATCAAACCAAGCTTCTTAGATACTTCTTGCACAAGAACCAAGGATCCTACACAGCCATACATCTGATATTATCTTGTAAATGTCATTAGATCAAAGTTGGATAAGTCAATATTGGATCAAAAGTGAAGATAAAGCAAGATAAACACAATCTCTTCAAAACTGCCAAGCAAGAACAACAATGAAAGAAAAATTCATATCTCCATTTCTATTCATGATAAAATCACCAAATTTTAACCACAATCTCTCCACTCCATGGTCCTTATTCGTTCCAAATTTCATGGCCAACAAAGTAGTATAGCCTAGTCAAATCCATGCTCAAAGTTGGACAACCCAATCTGTCCAGTTTCTATCCAGCGGAAAGATGGAGCTCAAAACCATAGCTAGGAAGCTTTGTTTTTGGTGATCTATAGCTCGAATCAAAGCTTATACAGATGCCAAGATGTGGTAAAAATTTGAGAGCCAAACTCTTATTTTTCGATTTGTTATGATTTTTACAAAAGTGATGATGAATAGTAACCCTTAGAAACTAACTTTGTTTTTATGGTTTCTTTAGTTGATTCAAGCTAGTACAAGGTTGTTTAAGGATTACCCAAGGCTTGTTAAGTGTTGTTAGAGCTTCAAAGAGGTATAACCACTCTTGCCTTTTTGTATTTATGGTGGAAATTGAGTTGATTCATAGTTAGGTAGTGTTAATGTTTAGTTTATGATGATTTTGTGTTATAAATGGTTAGTTTTGATATGGAAATTGTGTTGTGGACTTGGAAATCCATGGTTGGTATGATGACCACATGGTGTAGGGTAGATATATGTGCTTGGTGATGAATTGGGAGGTGGGAAAAATTTGGAAAGTACGAAATTATAGCCGTTATAATGCCCGATTTTCGTTAAACCGGAAAACTGCCCTGTTTTTAGCAACTGTGCACACACGGTAGGTTACTGTCCAGCACACTAAGTGACCATGAGATGATAGAGCTTAGTTCATAGATCGTTTCGATATAAGGTGCGTTAAAATCTGACGTACGGTTTAGGAGAAAAGTCAGTTTTAGTGAAAGACGTTCGAAAACCGAGAAAACGTAATTGTATCAACTTTGAGGCTAAAGTTACCATACTTAGACATTTTTAAAAATTATAAGATTTTGGGATAGTGTAGTAGGGTGGTCAGAGGACCCTTGACAGTTGACCTTGCATTAAAATTCGAATTCTAAAATTTATAAGAAATTTTACAGTCGAGTGTGGTTGTTAGGGGAAATGGTGGAAAACACTGAAACTTTGATTGAGTTTAAAAGTGGTTAGGTTCTTGGAACAAGTGGGTTATAATAGTATGTTATTCACATAGTAAACAATAAGGGTATTGTTATATAAAGGTGAAGTGAGAAAAGAGATGTAATATTCTAACAACGAACCTTTTGTGTTATAGAAACTTCGGGAGAACCTCGAGCTACCGGATTCAGGAATAGAGGCAAGATTCCTTCTATCCCTACTTTGAAATTTATTTATCTTTGGAATATAATTGATATCATGGAGTATATGTATATATATATGTGATGCTATTGTGCTATAGTGCAAAGAATATATTTTCCCTGATTTTAGGGAATTAAAGAGAGGTGAATGTGAGTTATGGAAAATAGAAATGATTATAAATGGAGCGAGCATGCTCTATAGTAAAAGAGATATGGAAGAGAATGGTATCAGTTGCTATCTAGGGTTATATGAGGTATATTATTATATTAAAAATATTCCTTTTTAGTGTTCGTGATTTAGTAAATATTATTTGATTTTTATTTACTACTTTTAAAATGGAAGGAATATTTTATGAATATAAAAGTATATTTGATTTCTTGAATATGAAAGAGATGTCTGGAGCATTATGTTATATATATTTTATAGAAGTAATGTGCGAGAATGGAAATGATATGAGTGATTGATAAAGGTGAAAAGAATTATGAGAAGAAATGTGAATAGAAAGGTGAATGTGAAATGATGTTTATGAATGGAAAATGACTTGATGAAAAGGGGGATTGCAACAAGATTTGCGTAAGTGGCTGTGTCATGGCTGTGTGCGACACAGTCCAGCATTCATTATTTTCATTACGGCACGAAGATGCCAAGGGAGGATGTAGCAGGTAGCCTTCCTCCAGGGATGATTATCATTCCTTCTACCGGTAGTAAAAAGAGAGCAGGTACGATTAGGCGACTGATCATCGCCCTAACGTATCAGGCGACAGCAGATATCCCCAAAGTTTTTGAAAAGAGAATTGATAATGGTTTTCAGATTTTTATACGCTGAAACCAAGAAAATGATGATATGAAATGACGGAATTATTGTTACAAATGAAGAGAAACTGATTTTATATTATTTTTATATTATTGCGGTATAAAAGGAAATGGAAGGATTATATTGAAAGTTTTTAATCAAATGTTATATTATCTTGAGATATTATACTGAGATGAAGTATTGATTATTGTATTGTTAAAGAAGAGAAACTGATACTATATTATCCTAGATTTCTTTTCTTATAATAGTAAGTGGATGATGTATTATTAAATAAAGATTCTATTCTTTCGTAAGGTTTATACTTGGTTTCCGGTTATGTATATAGTCATATATGTTCAAATTTGATTTCTAGTTTACAATATTATCTTGCTGAGCTATTATAGCTCACTCTTGCTACTTATATATATAACAGCTAGGGCCAATGCCGATTCTACGCACCACACCCCGCAAGAGGGTAGAGGGAAGACGACCTTTTGATCGAGTACTGGCGACGATCCCAGAGGTAGCCGATAAGCGAAAGGGTCTTACTAGACTTATGTATATTAAGTGTGTAAGTTATGTGATAAACTTTTGATTGTTGAAATGCTTCCTGTAGAAGTATTATTCAACAATGTACTTAGTAGGATTCTGGGTTTGTAATAACTACTCAACTTTAAACTTATTATGTCATGGATGTTGTTCCTTGAGCATATGACTGGTGTGTAATATTATTAAGTGTGGGGTCTATTGTGTGTGAGTTTTATTGTGCATTTATATTTCCGCTGTCAAGTATAAAAAAAAAAAAAAAAAGACCAAAGAAATATTGTTAATGATCGGAAATTGGACCTTGACGGCCCGGATCCTCGACCCCGGATCTGGGGCTGTCACATTTAGTGTCATCGAATGTTACATTGACACTTTCCATCATCTTCTGTTCATCAATCACATACACCCTGTATGCTCTCATTGAATAACCAATAAAAATTGCTTCAAATGCTTTGGTATCGAATTTACCACCTTGATCATCACCTTCTTTAAGCACAAAGCACTTTGCCCCAAATACATGAAAGTATTTGAGTGAAGGTTTCTTATCAGCCATAATTTCATAGGGTGTCTTCATTTGATCTTTATTGATTAGAGTTCGATTCTGGGTATAGCACGCAGTATTGATGGCTTCAGCCCAAAAGTACCATGGAAGCCTTGATTCACTTAGCATAGTACGTGTAGCTTCAATCAAGGTTCTATTCTTTCTTTCCACTACCCCATTTTGCTGAGGAGTTCTTGGAGCTGAATATTGTCTGGTTATACCCTTCTCAGTGCAAAAGTCATTTAGAACTGCATTCTTGAATTCAGTTCCATTGTCTGATCTTATAGCTCTGACTGGATACGTAGAATCTCGCTCAATTAATTTAATGTGATCAATCACCAGTTATGGAGTCTCATCTTTAGAATTCAAAAACAGAACCCATGTGTATTTTGAAAAATCATCAACAATCACTAGAGCATATCTCTTCCTTGACATAGACATCACATTAACTGGACCAAACAAATCCATATGAAGTAATTGTAATGGTTCAGTTATTGAAGATGTATCAGTGCTCCTGTGACTTGCCCTTTTTAGCTTGCCTTTTTGACATGCATCACACAGTCCTTCTTGAGTGAATTCCATTGAAGGCAAACCTCTCACCAATTCTCTTTTGACCAGAGAATTCATCGTCTTAAAATTTAGATGAGAAAGTTTCTTGTGCCATAGCCAACTTTCATCATTAGATGCTTTAGTGTAGAAGCAAGTGACTTCTTCAGTGCTTCCTGAGTTCATATTGGCTACGTACAGATTGCCTTTTCTAACTCCTGTCAGTTGTGGCTTTTCATGTCTCTTGTGTGAAATTAGACAATTCTTCTTGTTGAAATGAACTTCATAACCTTTATCACAGAATTGACTGACACTGAGCAAATTGTGCTCAAGTCCTTTCACAAAAGAAACTTCATCAATGATAACATTTCCAGCTTCAAGTCTGCCATATCCATCAGTTCTACCTTTGCTGTTATCTCCAAAGGTAACTACTGGGCCGGCCTTCTCCACCACATTTGTCAGCAGGGTTCTATCTCCAGTCATATGCCTTGAACATCCACTGTCCAAGATCCAGGTTACTCGATCAACCTGTTCAATACCCTGCAATAACAAATGAATTAAGCCTTCTTCGGGACCCAAATTTGATTGGGTCCTGCGTATTTAAAGTATTGACCTTTATCAGGCAAAACAACATTTTTAATTTTAACCTCTTTAGTCAATAAACATTTAACCTTATAAACAGATTTGAAAATCTTTTGTTTAATCTTGGGTATCCATGTTTGTCTCGCAGCAGTAACACTTGTGTCATTGACTGGACATTTGACCTGGTAGACATTCTTGGTAATCTTTTGTTTAGTCTTAGGTACAAATGTCTCTCTCCTAACTTGAGGAGGAAAAGCAGTCTTAGATCGAACATTATTGTTCCTATTCATGTGCTGTCGAGGAGCATTCTGTTTAACACATGCATAATTACCATTAAAATAAGCACGCATACTGTTAAAAGCACAAGACATACAATTGATAATACCACATGCTTTATGATTAGAATCAATAGTAGACATGGTATTTTTCTGTTTTAACTTATTACTACCTAATCCAGTCTTAGAAGAACTAGCTGATTCAACAACTTTGACTGGTACTTTAGGTACATCTTTCTTGGATGAAACATTTGTTGTGTTAACGTCCTCAACTGATTTAGCCTTAACAAAGACTGTGACATTTTTCTTGGATGAAACATTCTTTGTATTAGTGTTCTTAACAGTTTTATCCTTAACACATTTATCCTTAACAAGGACTGTGCCATTTGCACTATCATCATTTCTCATTTCTTCTTGTATAACCATAGAAAGAATATCTGGTGGGCCAGCATCAGATTTTGTAAACATTGGTTTTTCAACATTCTTGAGAATATGTGGTATACCTCTTTCTTTAGCTGAGATAGAATTAGGAGAATGATTACTCAAAGAACCAACAGCTTGACTGTAATCAAATCCTATTCCTACAGTTCGTTCTACTGCTTGTTTGTTGAAGAAATCTTTAGAAACTTTAACAGTATTATAACAAGCTCTAACCTGTGTTTCAAGTTCTCTAATCTTGGTTTCTTGTTCAGCAATCCTATCAACTTGTTTTACCATGTATTCTCCTAGACCCTTTTCTCTGTAGTTAAGTCGAGCTATTTCTTCTATATTCTTATCTTGATTAACCTGCACCTTTTTTAAATCTAACATTTCATTTTCAAGGTTAGTGTTAACAAGACTTATTCTCTCGTACCCTCTTTGTGCATTATTCAAGCAACTATGTAATAACCCTAACTTTAGAAAGGCTACAGTGCCCAAATGAATAGTGATCTTGAGGAATCCAGGGAAATGGTGTGTAGGTAATCTATATTAGGGATGGAAAATGAGTAAACAGAAACCATATTAGTATTGTACATTGAAAATAAGTGACTCGAAATGACGATGGATTTTAGAAATTCCTGAATTTTGATTTTGAGGATTTTGAGCTTGAACGAACTTCTATATCTTGGATATTAAGGAGTATATAAATACTAAAGGAATTATATATTGAGGAATTAGTGAATTTAAGTTAAACCAAGGGATTATTAAGTTAAGAGAATACCAAAGGAAATTGGATTTGTAAATGATTTCGAAAACCACTGAGATAATGAGGTATATTCGAGACGAACCACAATTAGACGAGTATGGAAACCAAACAACTAAGATTATAATATAACAAGGATATATACCACATTATTATTACCAAAAGTGCTAGCAAATTACTTAGGAAAAATGAAGAAAAGATTAAAGGATGCATCCAATGACATCATGAATGACATCATCATCCACTAACTTGTTTTAAGGGGCAAATTAGTCTTTTAAACATGGGATTTTGCACAAAACTCTAGAATTCTCAAGAGATTAAGACAAGATGAGATAAGATTAACAAAACACAAAAAAATCTCTCCCCCCATCCTCTTCATTGCATTCGGCACAAAGAAGAAAAAAAGGAGAAAAAGAAAAAAAATAAAAACACAAACCCTAGCTAGCATCAACATTAAATCAAGGGATAAATCATGGGTATTCTTGGAGGATAGGAAGGATCATATACAAAGTTTCAAAGCCAATCATCATCATCTTCATAGGTAATAAAATCATTCAAGTTACTTGATAAATAGTAGTGAATAGTAGAATCTTAGAACTAACCTTGTTTTTATGGATCTTTTAGTTGATTCAAGCTAAGATAAGGTTGTTTAATGATATAACAAGGTTCATTAAGGATCTTTAAAGCTTCAAGAAGGTATAAACACTCTTGCCTTTTTTTTTATATTATGATGGATATTGTTGGTTTAGTGATTAAGTGATGTAAAGATCAAGATTATGATGTTATATGTGTTTGTAAATGGTTTGAGTTAAATATGGAAGTGTTTGGAATTGTAACCATGGCTGGTGAAGAAGACCACATGGTGTAGGTGATGATTGTTGTGGTTGATAATTGATTTGGAGGAGTTGGATTTATGGAAAGTACGAAAATATAGCCGTTATAATGCCCGTTTTTCGTTAGAACTACAAACTGCCCTGTGTTGTGACCCCTGTATTCGTACGGTACCTCACTGCCTAGGTTACCAATTTACCATGAAATGATAGAGCTTAGTTCATAGATCGTTTTGATATAAGGTGCGTTAAAATCTGATGACCGGTTTAGGAGAAAAGTCAGTTTTAGTGAAAGACGTTCGAAAACCGAGAAACCGTAAATGTATCAAACTTGAGGTTACAATTACCATACTTTAACATTATTAAAAGTCACAAAATTTTGGGATATGGTAGTAGTGTGGTCAAAGAACTATTTCCAGTTGACCTTACATTAAAATTCGAAATTTAAAAATTATAAGAAATTCTGCAGTCGAGTGTGGTCGTTAAGGGAAATGGTGAAAACCCCTGAAACTTCGATTAAGGTTTTAAATGGCTAAGTTCTTGAACCTTTGGGGTAATAGGAATACGTTAAACATATATTAAAGTTTCAAAAGGTAATGTTATACAAGAGTGTAGTGAGTAAGAGATGTGGTTCTAACGACGGTCCTTTTGTGTTTATAGAAACTCCGGAAGAGGGACGAGCCATACCGTCAGGATACCGAAACCGAGGCAAGATTTCTTCTGTCCTTACTTTGGAAAACTATTTTATTTTCAAAGTAAATGATTTCATGGAATATATATGTCATTCTATGTTTACTATATTGCTAAGAATTATTTCCCTGATATTGGAATTAAAGAGAAATGGATATGATTATGAATGGAGCGAATATGCTTTATGGTAAGGAGAGGTGAAAGAGAATGGTATCAGTTGTTATCTAGGGTTATATGGTTGATAATACTATATTAAAAATATTCTTTTTGAGTATCAGTGGTTTAATAAACATTATTTGACTATCATTCATTACTCTTAAAATAGACGGAATATTTTATGAATATAAAAGTATATTTGATTCCTGAATATGAAGGAGATGTCTGGATCATAATCAAAGCATTATGATATATATATATATATATATATATTTTATAGAAGTATTGTGCGAGAATGAAAATGATATGAGAGAATGATATGTGGAAATGAAAGCGAGAAAATGGAAATGTGGAATGATATTTTGAAAAGGGAATAATGATGTGATAAAAAGGGGGATTGCAACAGACTTGCGTAAGTGGCTGTGTCAGGGCTGTGTGCGACACAGTCCAGCATTTATTATTTTTATTACGGCACGAAGATGCCAAGGGAGGATGTTAGCAGGTGGCCTTCCTCCAGGGATGATCTTCATTTCCTCTACCGGTAGTAAAAAGAGAGCAGGTACGATTAGGCGACTGATCATCGTCCTAACGTATCAGGCGACAGCAGATATCCCCAATGTTTTTGACAAGAAAGTGTAGACAATGGTTTTCAGATTTCTATACTGAAAACAGAATAATGATATGAGATGATGGAATTATGGTTACAGATGAAGAAAAACTGATATTATATTATTTCAGATTTCTATACTGAAAACAGAATAATGATATGAGATGATGGAATTATGGTTACAGATGAAGAAAAACTGGTATTATATTATTTCAGATTTCTATACTGAAAATAGAATAATGATATGAGATGATGGAATTAGAGTTACAGATGAAGAAAAACTGATATTATATTAATTTAGATTTCTTTCTTATAATAGTAAGTGGATGATGTATTATTAAATATGAGCTCTATTCTTCCTTAAGGATTTTAATTGTTTTTCTGCTATTATATATGCATATACATATATGTATACCTGTTCACATTCTAAATTCTAGGTTACTATATTATCTTGCTGAGCTATTATGGCTCACTCTTGCTACTTATGTATATAGCAGCTAGGTCCCATGCCGATACTACGTACCACACCCCGCAAGAGGGTAAGGGAAAGGCGACCTTTTGAGCGAGTGCTGGCGACCATCCCCGAGGTAGTGACAAGCGAAGGGGCTTAGTAGATTTATGTAAATTAAGTGTGTAAGTTTGTAATAAACTTTAGTTATTGAAGTGCTTCCTGTAGAAGCTTTGTTCAACAATGTACTTAGTAAATTCTGGGCTTGTAATAACTGTTAACTTTGAACTTTTAAATATTGTGGATGTTGTTCTATGAGCATATGACTGGTGTGTGTGTGTATTAGTGTGGGGTCAACTGCTTATTTATAAAAAAAAAAGAAAAAAGACTACAGAGATATTGATATTGATCGGAAATTGGACCTTGACGGCCCGGATCCTTGACCCCGGATCTCGGGGCATCACAAACTACGTAAACTATCAATTAACTCAGCATCAGTAAGAATTACCGGTGTGGTGTAATAAGTTGATGATTCAGCATTTTCCACCAGCGCAAAGTTTCCATATTCTTCATCTTCGCTATCTGTGTCATCCCAGCTATTACCAGCAGCTACATAAGCTCTTCCACTCTTCTTCTTTTCAGAAGCATAATCTTTCTTCTGTGCTTGCTTGGGTTTCTGACACTCAGTAGCAAAATGTCCCAACTCATTACAATTGAAACAACGGATTTTGCTTCTGTCAACAGTTCCAGTTTTATAACCTCCCCTGTTACTAGAGGATGAAGAACCTCCTCTCTGAAATCTGTTATTTGACTTAAACCTGAACTTTGGATTTCTTCTGAATTTGAAGTTACTGAATTGTCTCACCATTATTGCTATAGATTCATCTTCCAATTGATCCAGCTCTTCAAGTGAGTAAAATTCTCCACCATCCTGAGTAGCTGGTGTTTGGCCAAGTTCTACTTCAGTTTGTTCCTTGTTGAAGCTGTTAGATTGAACAACTTTAGTTTCCACTTCCTTAGGAACCTCAACCACTAGAGCTGTAGAAGAATTTGCCATTCTGCCTTTGCCATAGAATTCCTTTTGCTGTACTTGTTCTAATTCATATGTTTTCAGAACACCAAACAGCCTTTCAAGAGCAACCTGAGTTAGATCTCTAGATTCTCTGATGGCAGTGATTCTATGCTCCAAGTGAGTAGGCATAGTCAGTAAAAACTTCATGTTGATCTCCTTCTGAGTATATTGCTTGCCATGAACTTGCAAGTTGTTGATTATCTTGTTATACCTTTCGAACACTTCCTGAATGCCTTCATTAGGGCCAGCTCTAAATTGTTCATATTCAGAGGTCAGAATTTGATGTCTATTTTCCTTGACTTCATCAGTCCCTTCATTAATGATCTCAATAGTTTCCCAGATGTGCTTAGCAGTTTTTCAATTCCTCACATGGCTATACATTACAGCATCTAGGGAATCCAATAGAATGAGTCTCAAATTTTTATCCAATCCAGCTTCCTCCTTATCCTCAGAGGTATAGTTCTTAGGGTCCTTTGGATAGGATTTGGCAGGTACTGTTACAGTTCCATTTACAACTGTTTCAGTATCATGTTGCATAGGAGTTACTGGTCCATTTTTCAAAACCCACAAAAATCTTGGGTTTGCTACATCAAGAAATAACTCCATTTTGTTTTTCAACATGTCATAGTTATCTTTATTAAAGATAGGAATTTTAACATTGCCTTTGGCTGACATGATGAATTTTTAAGAGAGTTAAAAATTCGAGCTTAATTTTTGATTGAGTAAAAATAGGATCTTGATTTGTGTATCAATCAATAGGCTCTGATACCAATTGTTAGGTCCGATAAGATTGTAGAAGGGGGGTTGAATACAATTTATACCATTTTCTCAAAATTTATTCGTTAAACAATTTTCACTTAAAAGAATATTTTGTGCGGAATAATATAACACAAATTTCAAGTTGAATATAACAATATATTAACTTGATGGGTGTTACAAAATCAGTCCAAATGATCATCAAGTAATTAATAACTAATTAGAAAATTCAACATGAACTTTGCTAATTTAGTTAATAAAATCAAGATATCAATTTGTGAACTAGGAAACTTAATTCGCTAGTAGTACAAGAATCACAAGTAAACAAGTTCCAATGGATAGGATATTACAACTGAGATGAACTTGAATTTACAGAATTAAATTTGTAGGTGTTCTTGAGCTTGAGAGAGAGAGAATGGCTGCTGTGAGTATTTCTTGTGTTTAGCTCGACTGGTTTTTAATCTTCTGCATTCTGCTTCCTTAAATACACAGCCATAGTCATATTACTTAATTTAAACTGATATGACAATCATTTTACATTAATATGACAATCGGTTTGACTACCAATTGAATGTAATATGACTGTCCAGTTTAAATATGACTTTCGGTATAACAATCCATGTCAATATAACATTCGGTATAACTCTTCATTTGAATGAAATATGACTATCCAATTGAACTGCATATGACTATCTCCTCTTGAACTGAATATGACTATTTCTCCTTTGAACTGAATATGACTATCGGTATAACTATCAGTTAGATAGTTATATCATCATATTTTTCAGTTCATAATTAATTAAATGACTTATTAAAAATCATTTAACTAATTATTCCTTTTTCATATTAATTCTTATTTAATTAATCTAATAATCACTTTAACAAATATATTAATTCTGATAGAATTAATTTATTTATTAACTTAATTACTTGACTTAATCAATTAAATAGAATTAATATAAATTCTTTAATAGTCAATACTCAGCTGAAAACCACGTAATTATGATAAGGAACATACATTTGCATGATGTTGACGCTCGATGTACTGTCTGGTTCATGAACGACTAACTCCAATCTCTGTTCTTCATCGTGACTTTAACACTGTGGTCTTTTTATACTCTTCACTCTCATCAATCATTCGGTACTGAAATTGTTTCTTGTCACTAATAGAAATCTTTGTCTTCTTAAATGAATCCACTTGTTTCAATGCTACCTTGAGGCCTGATCAGATATCTGAATCTTCTTCCAGTGTAAAACATCAAAACTATAGATTGACTTGTTGATTTTTCTTCTGACGGTTATCATCTTTTGAGATTCCTGTGACAGTTGATATTATTTACTTATTACAATCTAGTTTAATTGGATTAGGATCCTCGAACTACAAATAGGCTGAGTCATATGCCTTTCAAGTTCTAATCGTTCAGTGGCCCTTTCACCTTGTTTGTTAAAAGGGGCCTTTGCCATTTTACCAAGTAAACAAGCTTCGCATTCATCGTATGATTCAAAATCAAATTTATCCAAAAATCCACCTTTATGGAGCTTGGATATGCGATTCTCATTAATATGGCCTAATCGACAATGCCATAGGAAGGTTTGATTAGAGTCATTTGCTTTAAGGCGTTTATTAACATTATAGATAGGAGTAAAATTTAAATCTAGAACATATAAACCATTAAACATGCGTGCAATGCCATAAGTTAAATCATTCAAACCAAAAGAGCAACAATTGTCTTTAATAGTAAATGAAAAACCCTTCTTGTCCAAACAAGAAATAGAAATAATGTTTCTGCAAATCGTAGGAACGTAATAGCAATTATCAAGTTCTAAAATAAGCCTAGAGGGCAACGATAAATAATAAGTTCCTACGGCTAAAGCAGCAACCTTTGCTCCATTGCCTACTCGTAGGTCAACTTCTCCCTTTGCCAATGTCCTACTCCTTCGCAGTTCCTGCATATTAATACAAATGTGAGAACCACATCCAGTATCCAATACCCAAGATGTTGAAATAGACAAATTGACTTCTATAACATAAATACCTGAATCAGTAGAAATCTTGACAGAATTCATCTTCTTCAGATCCTCCAAGTAGTTAGGACAGTTCTTCTTCCAGTGACCAGGCTTGTTGCAATAGTGGCAATCACCCTTGTCAGCCTTTGCGACATCTCCCTTCGGCTTTCCAGCCTTTTTGAAGGAGGGCTTGGAAGGAGCAAGAGCTTTTGATGCAACCTTTTTCTTCCCCTTCCATTTCCCCTTTCCCTTAGCACCTTTCTTGCCCACCATCATTATGGGAGCTTTCTCAGGTGCCTTGACCATATTTGCTTCAGTGGTCCTCAGCATGGCCAACAATTCCATAGGAGTCTTATCTTGCTCAGTCATATTAACAGTCATAATAAACTGAGTATAGTCGCTGTTCAAAGATTACAAGATTATATCGATTTGAGCCTCTCGCTGAAGCGGGAAACCCAAATGAGCAAGGTAATCACAATACCCAATCATCTTTAGAACATGTGGTCCAACTGGTCCGTTTCCCTGCTTGCATGAGTAGAGTGCTTTGCTCGTGTTAAACTTTTCAACACGAGCCTGTGATTGAAATATCGTTGAAAGATGTTCAAACATAGCATGTGTATTCATATCTAGATGCTGCTTCTGAAGCTCAGCATTCATTGTAGCAAGCATAAGATAAGCCACATCGTTCGCATCATCAATATGCTTCTGATAAGCATTTTGCACAGCACGAGTGGCATTGGCAACAGGGGCTTCCGGTTGAGGATTATCAATCACATAAGATTTCTTTTCCTGCATGAGAACAATTCTCAAATTCCTAGACCAGTCAAGGAAGTTTGATCCTGTCAGCTTGTCCTTCTCAAGGACTGATCGCACAGAGAAAGTGTTGTTTTTGTTTTGTACCATTTGTTATCTACAATGATAAAATGCATAAGATAAGTTAGATTATTACATTAATTATGTTCAAGTGATTATGGTACATTCAACTTAATATACCTCCCACTATTTTTATCAAATTAATAGCCCTCACTATTAACTCGGAAAGCCTATGCGAAACTTTACTTTCTAGTGGGCCAAGATCCATATTTTATTATGTCTTGGGTCAGCATTGGCCGATACTCCCAAAACACAACTATTTAGGTAGACAACATTTGTCAATTATATCTCGTATATAATTCTTGGACAGTTTGGTGAACAGCAATTGCTCTAATTTATCAAATAAATTTTCCACCAAACATATGCTTCTAAGTTCTCATTTCACAATCCTATTGTGATAACTTAGTTAAGTTAGACCCAATTGATTAACATGTCGAATATCACATTTATTCTTTCGCACCTAACCACGATAATTAGGAATGCTTTACTTTGGCAAACCAACTCCTAATGATCTAGGCTTTGATGAGTGTTATTCAATTGGAAAGCATCTAATAACTTAATATTTAATTAAGGGATTTTTAATTAAAACGACCATGATCCCATCATAAAGAGATCCCCAATTTTTCCTTGAATTAAATATTTCAAATCATAGTTCGCTGAATTAATGATTTCCAGGTAGAAAGGTTAACGCACAAATGGCATTATTGACACCTTTTAACCTTACAAGAAATTAATCTCGTTGTTGACAAAATCATTTCATCCTTGAACTATAATAATTCATATTTAATTACCGTGTTTCATAAACACAGGAATCTCATGATCATTTTGTTTAATCTTCATCTTAAATCGTTACAGATTTTATCTTGTTTAGCATGGCATGGATGACGTATCTAATACATACATACATTCTACTTAATCTAATTAAGCATGCATATCTATCACTACGCATACATATCATCATATGTAAAGTGCATGAATATAAAATCATGCTTGGTTATGGCCCAATCCTATATGATCTTTCCAAGCTAATGGAAAAATCTAGGTCAATCTATGGTGGTTAATAAAACTAAATTATTATATAGTTGGTCTTCATAAATACATGTCTTCATGTCTTCTTTGTGTCAACTGCCTTCATCTCCATTGATCCTTCATTGCATGCTTCCAATGATCTTCTTATTACATAGAATACAAAACATAATTATACTAATATAATTACATATGAACTCGAGTTTCATTCAAGATGAACAATTACATAGGTAAAAGAAAACGACATGCAAGTCGTATTTATAAAACCAAACCATAATAATAAAACCACTAACCTATGGGTCTTAAGGCCATAACCAATCATCATGCTCAATTAACAATTAAGAACATCATAAATCACATTATCATACCATAACATATCAAAATACAAAATCATGTATCAAAATACAAGCAAATCATGTATCAGAATACATGTCCAGAAGCATACATCAACATACATGCGACCTTAATTCCAATTAAGAGAAACATGTATCATTATACACGTAACCCTAATCCCTGTTTACGGATCATATCCAATAGCATCCATCCGACAGTTTATATCATCATACAAACCAAACAGCATACATATGAGTCATGGCAGATTCTATACATACTATTATCGTTATATCAGATTACATGCAGATTCATTATATCATCCATATAACATAACTATATCATGGTAGTATAATATCAGAATAGTATATACAACATGCATAATATCAGAGTATTCATAGACAGTAATCTGACAGATTACAAACATACATATTCGAAAGCTTAAACACATAAACAAATTAAATAACCTCTCGCAAGTAGCTCATGATACCATTGTTGGGTTTCAAACAGTCAAACGCAGCGAAAAATAAAAACAAATTGAAACCCACCGCTAGGATCCATGCGAGAATTGTATATTTAATTCGTAGTTCACAGAAATCAGTACCTTTAAAAAAACTTTTCGAGGTCTGAGATTGTAGGAAGGATGTTCGATCACCACGCATCCCGCACGAGCGATGTACGTCTCTATCGGAATCCACACGAATGAATTATCGAAGGTAGATGTGTACTAGCACCACTGATCCGTTCTTGCTCTCACTCTCTCTCTTTACAGCTAGGGTTTTTATAAAACGTAAAACCTAATATGAAATCATAATTTCATTATATAGGAAAAGAGGAAAAAACGAATCCTAAGTCTAGTATAAATCAGAATTTTGACAAATCCGAAATTTTATCTTTTTAATACTTTAAGTCCAACTTAAAGTCTTAATAAAATAATTTCAGATTTTATTCTAATTTAATTTAGACTTTTATCAAATCCGAAAATCGTATTTTAAAGCTTATTAAGTCTAACTTAAAGTCTTTAATAAATCTGATTTCGAATTTAATTTATTTATAAATTCGAAATTCAATATTTTAATTAATTAAGTCAAACTTAATTTAATTAAATACTTTCGAATTATATTTGATTTAAATTAAATCCGAATTTAATTTAAATAATCCTTCATTCATTTTTTTTGTGACCCTATAGGTTATTATTATATTGGCAACAATTTTATTTAATAAATAAAATTGTAAACAATGAGCGGCATCTAGTAATATATAACGCCTTAGAAATTTCAGAATATTTAATCACTAAAAGTTATTTATTTTATTATTAAATGTGAATTATGTGGCGTATATAATTGTTGTGGAGGTGATGTATCTGTGGAATAATATTTGGAGGTCAGATAGATATTTTATATGTGTTATGTAAGCCCGACTATTTTAATTATATTTTTGGGATTTATTTCCTATTTATTTGTGTTATAATTACCTTCTGTGAATTTTATAAAATTCTCGGGATTAGCAGAAATCCTGAAATCTTTTTTCATTATTGATTTTATTAGTTTACATGACTTTTAAAAATATTGGGTGAATTCTTTTTGGGTTTCAAGGATTTTAAAATGATTTTACGAATTAATTTCCAATTTAAGGATTTAATCTTGTAAAATCCGTATTTAATCCGTTTTTAATCCTAAAAATATTTTAAAAATATGTGTGTAATCGTAATTTTACATTCTTTATTTTAAAATTCTAAAATTTAATATTCCACCTATTTTTGTAATTAATTGTGATTTTAAAGATTTATTTTATGAGTTTCACTTAGAATAATTCTTCAAAATGTTTTTTTTTAAAAAATCCTTTCCCAATTCAGATATAACCCAATCCCTAATTAGACTTTCCCCAAAAACCAAACATAACATCAATCTCTCTCTCGACTTGTTCTCTGGAAATCTCTCGAAGTCACTCTCAATTCTCTCGTTTAATTCATAACAAAACCACTTCTCTCGGCCTTGTTCTCTTGGAATTGGTAAAGGCTATTTCCCTGTTCTCTCTTCCTCTGTTTTGCTGTGCGACTTGTGTGTGTGGGTTGCAGCCGTTTGGGTCGAACGCTGTGTGTTGTGGTGTGTATATACCGTGTGACTGTGTGCGTGAGTTTATGTAAATCGTGGGTGTTGAGCAGGGGTGCGTGCGTGGGTTCTTGGCCAGGCGTGTGTGTGTCCTTGAGAGTGTGTGTGTGTGTGAGTATGGTTTAAATGTCTGGTTGTGTCGAGTGTTTGCAGGAGTGGTATGGTATGGGTCGATTGAGCCATAGTTCCGATTGTATAATCAGTTGTGTTCTTGTCTAGTAAGCTGCTGTGGTGTTGTGCTAATTGTAGTTCGTGTGAGTATGTGGTGGCTACAAGTCATGTGCGTGAGTGTGTTAAAGTGTGGGATGTGTTCGTATATGTGTGTGCAGGTTCGAAAGTCGAACCTATTCTATCTCCTGTTGCGTTCCTGTGGGTTGTCGAGGGTATTACTTGGACGATTCTGTAGTTAACTCGATTCCCTTGATGTTGTAATTCGATTACTGTGATTATTATCTTTCGAACTATGGTATTGAAAAGTTTTACTGCCAGTTGATGTTATGCTATTATAATTCGACTATGGCGGTTGATTTTCGAAATTTTGACGATTTACTCAGTAATATGATTGATTCTGTGAAATAATCTGTTAAATTGTTCGTAATTTGATTTGTGTGGAATTTCGAGTCAGGCATCCTATTACGGGTACCCTCGGGATTTTGCCCCATCGACAGTGATGTTTAATGTAAATTGAGTCGATGGAATTTGGCGATGATGATTATTTTCTGAGCCAAAAATATTTAATATCTAAAATTTATTATTTATTTAATAACTTGTAATTTAATATCCAATTAGTATTACTTTCTTAAATTGTACCAGATTGTGAATCGGTGAATTGGAATGTGAATTGGGATTGAATAATAATTATGGATTCGATTGGTAATTATAATTGTGTTGGTTGTGTCGGCTGTATCCCGACTGGCAGTCCCCCGTATAAAGGGGGTGCCGTCAAATTTTTTTTAAAAATATATTAAAATCATTTCTTGAAAACGAGTATGTATAATTATACAATTTATACGAGTTGTGAGTCGGGCTTCATATTTTTAAAATCTACGTAGTTTGTGTCAATGTGACTATATTATTAAATAAGCATAAATTATGGGACTATTCGCAGGGGTAGACTACGTGGAATGTTTATATTGATTAGCGAGTATTAAACAGGATTCTAAAATAGTGTTATATTGTGTGTAGATTCCGTGGATAAAGGGAAGGCTAAAGCTGAGGACGTAAAGACACTTCGGATTTTGTGATTTTCTAGTTAAGGCAAGTAAATTGCTTCAATTATCTTTTAAATGAGTTATGATTATAAAAACCTGATTCATATGCTTATTCAAATTACTCTTGCTATACTTGTTCCGTTAATTCCCTGAAAGTTCGGATACTTAATTGTTATACCCCAAATTGATTCTACTGAGTTGTTGATGCTTTTAGTGAATTAATTTACATCCATATTCCTTGCAAGAATATTGTTCCACCTCTCTTTCAAGTAAACCACTTCACTTATATTTCCAGCGAAATATGATTATCATAACTTGATTCTTATGCATTTGATTTATCCTTGATATAACTGCTCTGATAATTTCCATTAATTTTGAATATTCAATTGTTATACCCCAAGTTGATTATATCGTTTCGTTGATCCTTTTAGTAGCTTGACTTAAATCAATACCCCTGTTTGCCATATCGAACTTGACGACATTTAATTCAGAGATTACTTGACCTTATTCTACTTGGTGAGATTTGAGATGTTGACCTGGAACGAAAGTGTCCAGAGTGTTTGGCAGTTGAGGTGGTCGATTGTTCCGACACCTGATGTCTAGTTAGGATTGGACTGTTAGTTTTTTTTTTAAAATGTGGACCGTAAGGGTCGGACCAGATTCGTGGTCAGAAATTAATAAGGCCAATGTGTGCCGTGGATCCATTAAGGACATTGCTGTGTGCGTTTGTCCGGGGTTAGTGCGTGACTGATCAGCAGCCTAACCTTATAATTGTTTTTATTTATAAAATGCATGATAGTCCAATCCTCTTCTATTTTATGACTCGGGCAAAAGATGAATCTTCAGTTGAGCTTATATAATGTTGATTGTTAATTCTTGACAATCTTGCAGATATTTCAGTTGTTGACATTTTAATTACATATATATACTTGCTGAGCATTTTGGCTCATTTGCTTGCTAATTCTGTTTCCTCAGCTAAGCCAGGAGATGTCTAGAAGAAGTGGCCCGTCTGGTTGGGGTAGTCACCAAGGCAGTCAGAGGGTCGAGGTGGTTGGATGGGTAGTACACATATTTCTGTTTCACATTACATCCGTACTAGTAGTCAGGCTATTATATTTGATGGGTTGTATATTATTTGATTCAGTTCTGGGTTGTAATAGCTATTGGTAGTTGTTTCATACAGTGACCTGTGTGCGGTCTGGGTTGGCATGGTTTTATTTCTTATGGTTTAAATTAACTTATGCAAGTGGATTGTTTTAGTTCTACTTAATTGTTTGAGCAGGTGGTTAGTTCGGTTTATGATTACTTCATGCCGAAATTTCTAAGATTTCCCCTATATTAATGTTTAATTGAATATAAGAGTTTATAATATTAATGTTGGCTAGTGAGGGTGTCACAAGTTGGTATCAGAGCCACAGGTCACAGTCACTGAAACAATTAGGTGGGGAGTCGGGGTAGAGTTATAAGAGGTTAGGATTGTTTCGTGAGAGATAGGAAGTCTAATTATATATATATATATATATATATGTGTGTATACTTCAGGCACCTGCTTCTGGTTCCGATTCAGACCCGGACGAGGATCCGGAAGGAGGGGCTTCTGTACCGCAGCAGATTTCCCCAGGGGTTATGCAGCCGTTCGTAGGATCGCAGGGCTCGGTGAATGGGCCAGCATATCAGTACACTCCTCAGCCTGTTCCATATCATGTGTACGAGCGAGTGGCCCGAGAGAGGGACTATCTCTTAGGGCAGATGGCAGAGTTGAGGGCTATGAGGGCTGGGGAGGAGGACCGGGCTAGAGATCGAGATAGAGCGGTGGCTGAGCTGGAGGATGTCCGGAGGCGAGTACGAGCTCTTAGACGTGTTGTCATTAGGCGGGGACGGATTAGATCCCGAGATGAGCCGGCATTTGTGACACAGCAGGTGACTCTAGGTCTGGTGACGGCAGAGCTGGAGAGTATTCTGGGATCAGCTTGGCGGGGAGAGTCGGATGACGATGATGACCAGTGATGATTAGGGTAGTAGTAGTACGTCAGGATTTGCAGTGCGACCAGTTTTGTTGTATATATCTGTTGTACTGTGACTAGATGTTAGCAGTCTTCTCTTTTAGTATTATGTTGTACCCTTATCGAAGCGTTGTTCTTACGCTTGTATCAGATCTATCTATATATGTCATTATCACTTTCGCAGAACTGTGTTAAATTTCCTTATACTGTCATTTACTTAAGCATCTTATTTACTGCTTGTTTCATATTTACCTTCAGCATCATTTCCTTCTAGCATAGTTTTTACTTTCGATACTATGTTTGACCTTAGCATTATGACTATTGTTTCTTTATTGCACCTATTGAACGTTTGTGAATACCTTGTGTAACCTTGGATTGATATCCTATTGCACCCTGTGAATCAATTGTTGACCGGAATATTGGTTGGAGACCTCGAATTACTTTTCAATAATATATGCATTGTTTGTTTAAGTTGGATCATTTTGAGCTATTATTTTCTGAACCTGAATCTAATATAATTGTTCATTGATTTCAGAAATATGCCTCCCAAAAAGAAGAAACAAAATACCCGAACCCCCGATCAGGGTGAACAAGCTAATCCACCTCCTGTTGGTCAGATGGACCCTGCCTTAGCACAAATATTACAAACTCTAGTTCAGCAGACTGCTACTCTGGCACAGCAACAACAGCAATTACAGCAGCAGTTGTTGGCTCAACAGCAACAACAGCAACAACAACAACAACAGCAACAACAGCAGCAGCAGCAGCAGCCACCTGTTCCTCCGGTGGTTACTTTTAAGTCTTTCCAGGCAGTTAAACCTCCTGAGTTTAAAGGAACAGCGGACCCGGTGGAGGCGAGATCTTGGTTAAAAGAGATGGAAAAAGCCATTGCACTGGTGGGGGTCCCAGCAGACAAACAAACCGAATATGTAAGTTATTTCTTGAAGAATGAAGCCACTTATTGGTGGGAGTCGGTGAAGATGTTGGAAGCTACTGAGGTGATTCCTTGGGAGAGGTTCACAGAGCTATTTTTGGAAAAGTATTTCCCCGATTATATGAAAGACCAGATGGAGATGAAGTTTTTGGAGCTGAAACAAGGGAAAATGTCGGTGACAGAATATGAAACCAAGTTTACGGAACTAGCTAGGTTTGCTCCGGCCTATGTGGACACGGAAAGGAAGAAGACTAAGAGGTTTCAACAAGGATTGAAACCGTGGATTCGTACTAAACTAGCAGTTTTGGAGTTGGAGATTTATGCAGCAGTGGTGCAAAAGGCCATGATAGCTGAAGGAGAAAGCGAATTATACTTCAAGGAAAAAGAAGGAAAGAAAAGAAAGGCTGGGTCAATGGGGGAACGACAAGAGCAAGGCAGTTCTCAGAATGTGCCAAGTAAAAAGCCAGGATTCCAGCCAGGAAAGTATGGGAACCCAAAGAAGCCGGGATCAGGGAATGGGGGCCAAGGAAATAGAATTCAAGATGCGAGTCAACAGAAATTGGTTAGGCCACCCTTGGCAGAGTGCAAGACTTGTGGGAAGAGGCATCCGGGGGTGTGTACAAAGTTGGAGGTGACGTGTTTCAAATGTAATCAAAAAGGTCATTATGCTCGGGAATGCAAGGCAGGAATTGTGTGTCACCGTTGTGGGAAGCCAGGGCATATAATGAAAGACTGTAAAGTACCTGCAGTGAAACCTCCAGTTCTGGCTAATCCAATACTGCAAGCAATTGAAGCACCCCCAACAGCAAGTGTCAGACCAGTGGCAAGGACTTTCAACATGACTCTGAACGAAGCTATTAAGAATTCGGATGTGGTAGCAGGTACGCTCCCTGTAAATTCTGTTCAAGCTAAAGTGTTAATTGATTCCGGGGCTACGAAATCCTTTATATCCAAAGAATTTGTTCAAAGGTTAAATTGTGAGGTATGCATGTTACGTGAGGCTATAGTTATAGAAATAGCTAATTCAGAACGAATTCCGGTTACTCAAGTGTGTCCTCGTTGCAAGATTGATATTTCAGGGCATTGTTTTTACGCTAATTTGATACCCTTTCAGTTAGGTGAATTTGATGTTATCTTAGGAATGGATTGGCTAACAGAGAATAATGCCCAAATTGATTGTAAGAATAAGAAGGTGATCCTTAAACCCTCTGATAATGTAGAGGTTACCTTTAGGGGTCAGAGGCAAAATAGGAGATTTTTATCGATCATTCAAACAAAGAGGCTGTTGAGGCAAGGATGCGAGGGCTATATGGCTTATGTCATGGATACTAGTCAAGAGGTGCCTAAGATAGAGGAAATTCCAGTGGTGAATGAATTTCTTGATGTTTTTCCGGATGAACTTCCCGGATTACCTCCGGATAGAGAAATAGAATTTACCATTGATTTAGCCCCAGGAACTGAACCCGTGTCAAAGGCTCCTTATCGAATGGCACCTGTGGAGATGAAGGAATTGGCAGTTCAATTGCAAGATCTTCTGGAGAAAGGTATTATTAGGCCTAGTGTATCGCCGTGGGGAGCTCCGGTATTATTTGTAAAGAAGAAGGATGGAAGTATGAGACTGTGTATCGATTATCGGGAATTAAATAAGTTGACCATTAAGAATAAATACCCTTTGCCAAGAATTGACGATTTATTTGATCAGTTAAAAGGAGCAACTTGTTTCTCGAAGATTGATTTGCGGTCAGGATATTTTCAATTAAAGATTAGACCGGAAGACGTTCCAAAAACAGCGTTTCGGACTAGGTATGGGCACTACGAGTTCTTAGTAATGGCCTTTGGGTTAACTAATGCACCAGCAGCGTTCATGGACCTAGTGAATAGAGTCTTCAAGAAATATTTGGATGAGTTTGTGATTGTGTTTATAGATGATATTTTGATATACTCGAAGACCGAAAAAGAGCATGCAGGGCATTTGAGAATAGCCTTAGAAACGTTGAGGAAAGAGAAATTGTATGCGAAATTTTCCAAATGTGAGTTTTGGTTGAAAGAAGTGCAGTTTTTAGGGCATGTCATCAGCAGTGAAGGGATTAAGGTGGATCCTGCTAAAATTGAAGCCGTGATGAATTGGGACAGACCTAAAACACCCACAGAAGTTCGAAGTTTCTTAGGATTGGCGGGATATTATCGAAGATTTGTTCAAGACTTTGCGAAGATAGCCACCCCACTAACAAAATTGACGAGGAAGAATGAAAAGTTTGTGTGGAATGAGAAGTGCGAAGAAAGTTTCCAGGAATTGAAGAAGAGATTGGTGACTGCACCTGTATTGACACTTCCAGATGAAAAAGGAAATTTTGTGATCTACAGTGATGCATCTCACAAAGGTTTGGGATGTGTACTAATGCAGCACGGTAAGGTAATTGCTTACGCTTCGAGACAATTGAAACCTCACGAGCAGAAATATCCTACTCATGACTTAGAATTAGCCGCGATTGTTTTCGCCTTGAAGATTTGGAGACATTATCTGTATGGGGAAAAGTGTGAAATTTATACAGACCATAAGAGCTTGAAGTATATCTTCACCCAGAAGGAGCTAAATATGAGACAGAGAAGGTGGTTAGAATTACTCAAGGATTATGATTGTACCATCAACTATCATCCTGGGAAGGCGAACGTGGTGGCGGACGCTTTAAGTAGGAAGGAGAAAATCAGTATGTTGACAATGCCTGAGGAATTATACAAAGAGTTTGAAAGATTGGAAATAGAGGTGTGTATGCCTGCAAGTAGTACAGATACGGTGTACACTATGACGTTTCAGCCAGAATTGTTAGAAAAGATTCGCAGATGCCAGGAGGAAGTCATGAGTGGAGATGTGAACAAGTTAACAGGTGAGGAAATATGCACTCAGGTAGATGACAGGGGGATATTGAGATTTTCTTCACGTATTTGGATACCCAATGTGACAGAGTTGAAGAATGAGATTCTACAGGAAGCCCATAGCTCGAAATATTCGATTCATCCAGGAAGTACGAAAATTTATCGAGATTTGAAAAGAAATTTCTGGTGGCCGGATATGAAGAGAGATATTGCTGAATGGGTAAGTAAGTGTTTGACCTGTCAGAAAGTAAAAGCAGAACATCAAAGGCCAAGTGGGATGCTACAACCATTAGAGATTCCCGAGTGGAAATGGGAACATATTGCAATGGACTTTGTGGTTGGATTGCCAAGGACGAGAGCTAATCATGATGCTATCTGGGTAATTGTTGATCGATTAACGAAATCTGCACACTTCCTTCCGATAAATGAGAGGTTCTCATTAGACAAATTGGTTCATTTATACATAAAAGAGATCGTGGTGCGACACGGAGTTCCAGTATCAATAGTCTCAGATCGAGATCCAAGATTTAATTCAAGATTCTAGAGAAGTTTTCAAGAATGTTTGGGCACTGAATTAAAAATGAGTACTGCTTACCATCCTCAAACTGATGGTCAGAGTGAAAGAACGATTCAAACAATTGAAGATATGCTCCGGGTTTGTGCATTGGATTTTGCAGGAAGTTGGGATGAACACTTGCCGTTAGTGGAATTTTCATACAACAATAGCTTTCATGCTAGTATCGGTATGCCACCGTATGAAGCGTTATATGGACGAAAGTGTCGATCTCCAGTATACTGGGAAGAAGTTGGCGAGCGAAAGATACTCGGACCTGAGTTAGTGCAGCAAACCAAGGAAGTAGTTCAACTTATTCAGAAACGGTTAGTGACAGCTCAGAACCGACAGAAGAAGTACGCTGATTTGGCCAGAAAGAATATGGAATTCGAAGAAGGAGAGCAAGTACTGTTGAAAGTATCTCCGTGGAAAGGGTTAGTAAGATTTGGCAAGAAAGGAAAATTAAGTCCAAGATTTGTTGGGCCTTTCGAGGTATTGAAGAAAGTCGGGAAAGTCGCCTACGAGTTAGCTTTACCGCCTCATATGCAACATATCCATAACGTGTTCCATGTATCCATGCTTAAGAAGTACCATCTGGATTCTAAACATGTCATTGAATATGAGCCGATAGAGATTCAGCCAGATTTATCTTATGTGGAGCAGCCGATCAAGATACTAGATCGAAAAGAAAAGGTTTTGAGGAATAGAACAATTCCTATAGTGAGAGTTTTGTGGAGAAACCCCAAGGTGGAAGAATCAACTTGGGAGTTGGAAAGCGATATGCTGGAGAATTATCCTCAATTATTCTCTTAGGTGAGATCCTGGGGACAGAATCCTTTTAAGGGGGGAAGATTATAACGCCTTAGAAATTTCAGAATATTTAATCACTAAAAGTTATTTATTTTATTATTAAATGTGAATTATGTGGCGTATATAATTGTTGTGGAGGTGATGTATCTGTGGAATAATATTTGGAGGTCAGATAGATATTTTATATGTGTTATGTAAGCCCGACTATTTTAATTATATTTTTGGGATTTATTTCCTATTTATTTGTGTTATAATTACCTTCTGTGAATTTTATAAAATTCTCGGGATTAGCAGAAATCCTGAAATCTTTTTTCATTATTGATTTTATTAGTTTACATGACTTTTAAAAATATTGGGTGAATTCTTTTTGGGTTTCAAGGATTTTAAAATGATTTTACGAATTAATTTCCAATTTAAGGATTTAATCTTGTAAAATCCGTATTTAATCCGTTTTTAATCCTAAAAATATTTTAAAAATATGTGTGTAATCGTAATTTTACATTCTTTATTTTAAAATTCTAAAATTTAATATTCCACCTATTTTTGTAATTAATTGTGATTTTAAAGATTTATTTTATGAGTTTCACTTAGAATAATTCTTCAAAATGTTTTTTTTTTAAAAATCCTTTCCCAATTCAGATATAACCCAATCCCTAATTAGACTTTCCCCAAAAACCAAACATAACATCAATCTCTCTCTCGACTTGTTCTCTGGAAATCTCTCGAAGTCACTCTCAATTCTCTCGTTTAATTCATAACAAAACCACTTCTCTCGGCCTTGTTCTCTTGGAATTGGTAAAGGCTATTTCCCTGTTCTCTCTTCCTCTGTTTTGCTGTGCGACTTGTGTGTGTGGGTTGCAGCCGTTTGGGTCGAACGCTGTGTGTTGTGGTGTGTATATACCGTGTGACTGTGTGCGTGAGTTTATGTAAATCGTGGGTGTTGAGCAGGGGTGCGTGCGTGGGTTCTTGGCCAGGCGTGTGTGTGTCCTTGAGAGTGTGTGTGTGTGTGAGTATGGTTTAAATGTCTGGTTGTGTCGAGTGTTTGCAGGAGTGGTATGGTATGGGTCGATTGAGCCATAGTTCCGATTGTATAATCAGTTGTGTTCTTGTCTAGTAAGCTGCTGTGGTGTTGTGCTAATTGTAGTTCGTGTGAGTATGTGGTGGCTACAAGTCATGTGCGTGAGTGTGTTAAAGTGTGGGATGTGTTCGTATATGTGTGTGCAGGTTCGAAAGTCGAACCTATTCTATCTCCTGTTGCGTTCCTGTGGGTTGTCGAGGGTATTACTTGGACGATTCTGTAGTTAACTCGATTCCCTTGATGTTGTAATTCGATTACTGTGATTATTATCTTTCGAACTATGGTATTGAAAAGTTTTACTGCCAGTTGATGTTATGCTATTATAATTCGACTATGGCGGTTGATTTTCGAAATTTTGACGATTTACTCAGTAATATGATTGATTCTGTGAAATAATCTGTTAAATTGTTCGTAATTTGATTTGTGTGGAATTTCGAGTCAGGCATCCTATTACGGGTACCCTCGGGATTTTGCCCCATCGACAGTGATGTTTAATGTAAATTGAGTCGATGGAATTTGGCGATGATGATTATTTTCTGAGCCAAAAATATTTAATATCTAAAATTTATTATTTATTTAATAACTTGTAATTTAATATCCAATTAGTATTACTTTCTTAAATTGTACCAGATTGTGAATCGGTGAATTGGAATGTGAATTGGGATTGAATAATAATTATGGATTCGATTGGTAATTATAATTGTGTTGGTTGTGTCGGCTGTATCCCGACTGGCAGTCCCCCGTATAAAGGGGGTGCCGTCAAATTTTTTTTAAAAATATATTAAAATCATTTCTTGAAAACGAGTATGTATAATTATACAATTTATACGAGTTGTGAGTCGGGCTTCATATTTTTAAAATCTACGTAGTTTGTGTCAATGTGACTATATTATTAAATAAGCATAAATTATGGGACTATTCGCAGGGGTAGACTAAGTGGAATGTTTA
Organism: Saposhnikovia divaricata; assembly: GCA_036435485.1. Taxonomy (NCBI): domain Eukaryota; kingdom Viridiplantae; phylum Streptophyta; class Magnoliopsida; order Apiales; family Apiaceae; genus Saposhnikovia; species Saposhnikovia divaricata. Next base: position 98,978,598 of record CM071597.1, on the reverse strand, counting down.
TATTGATTAGCGAGTATTAAACAGGATTCTAAAATAGTGTTATATTGTGTGTAGATTCCGTGGATAAAGGGAAGGCTAAAGCTGAGGACGTAAAGACACTTCGGATTCTGTGATTTTCTAGTTAAGGCAAGTAAATTGCTTCAATTATCTTTTAAATGAGTTATGATTATAAAAACCTGATTCATATGCTTATTCAAATTACTCTTGCTATACTTGTTCCGTTAATTCCCTGAAAGTTCGGATACTTAATTGTTATACCCCAAATTGATTCTACTGAGTTGTTGATGCTTTTAGTGAATTAATTTACATCCATATTCCTTGCAAGAATATTGTTCCACCTCTCTTTCAAGTAAACCACTTCACTTATATTTCCAGCGAAATATGATTATCATAACTTGATTCTTATGCATTTGATTTATCCTTGATATAACTGCTCTGATAATTTCCATTAATTTTGAATATTCAATTGTTATACCCCAAGTTGATTATATCGTTTCGTTGATCCTTTTAGTAGCTTGACTTAAATCAATACCCCTGTTTGCCATATCGAACTTGACGACATTTAATTCAGAGATTACTTGACCTTATTCTACTTGGTGAGATTTGAGATGTTGACCTGGAACGAAAGTGTCCAGAGTGTTTGGCAGTTGAGGTGGTCGATTGTTCCGACACCTGATGTCTAGTTAGGATTGGACTGTTAGTTTTTTTTTTAAAATGTGGACCGTAAGGGTCGGACCAGATTCGTGGTCAGAAATTAATAAGGCCAATGTGTGCCGTGGATCCATTAAGGACATTGCTGTGTGCGTTTGTCCGGGGTTAGTGCGTGACTGATCAGCAGCCTAACCTTATAATTGTTTTTATTTATAAAATGCATGATAGTCCAATCCTCTTCTATTTTATGACTCGGGCAAAAGATGAATCTTCAGTTGAGCTTATATAATGTTGATTGTTAATTCTTGACAATCTTGCAGATATTTCAGTTGTTGACATTTTAATTACATATATATACTTGCTGAGCATTTTGGCTCATTTGCTTGCTAATTCTGTTTCCTCAGCTAAGCCAGGAGATGTCTAGAAGAAGTGGCCCGTCTGGTTGGGGTAGTCACCGAGGCAGTCAGAGGGTCGAGGTGGTTGGATGGGTAGTACACATATTTCTGTTTCACATTACATCCGTACTAGTAGTCAGGCTATTATATTTGATGGGTTGTATATTATTTGATTCAGTTCTGGGTTGTAATAGCTATTGGTAGTTGTTTCATACAGTGACCTGTGTGCGGTCTGGGTTGGCATGGTTTTATTTCTTATGGTTTAAATTAACTTATGCAAGTGGATTGTTTTAGTTCTACTTAATTGTTTGAGCAGGTGGTTAGTTCGGTTTATGATTACTTCATGCCGAAATTTCTAAGATTTCCCCTATATTAATGTTTAATTGAATATAAGAGTTTATAATATTAATGTTGGCTAGTGAGGGTGTCACATAATACATCATTGTTACCCAAATAATAATAATTAAATCGGTGAATCGATTTCGCCTTTCGTGAACAATGTACAATGTAATATAATCTCTTTAACCTTGATATTATAGATTAAACTAGAGGCATGGAATGTGTCATCCTCGTCATAATTTAATCTTTATTTTCTTGATCGATGAGTAGACTAATCAAACAAATCATTATTTTAGCACGGCCATGCATTTCATAGTCTCACTCAAACAAGAGGCCAATAATATCACTCCTATATATTCATATATATTAAGGAGGGTTAAATTCCATCTATATCATTCACATTTCTTATACGATTCATAATATACCCAAGACCATCTTTATCATTACCCGATTAAAGATAACTTTTGATAGAATCAAAATATATTAATTCTCATATAGAAATGTAATGACTTCAGGTCTAAGGATCATTACATCATTATCACATTGAGATTCATAATGACACATTTATTCATTCCATGTCGAATCTCATAGTGGGTCTATTCAGTACATCGTACTCATACATGTACCTATGCATTGACTTTAGTATCATCATACTTATGATCAATGAGAAGTGATCATCAGTCAATCAACATACTAGTCTCGATGTATTATTATTGTCCCAATAACAATAATACTTGACTATGGATATTCAAGATTATTATACTATATATTATCTCATAATTATATAGTTCGTATCAATAATCTAGGGACATTTATTATATTAACAATTATATCGCAATAAATACTAAGCATAATAAAACATCAATATAATCAAAATGGAACATAAATGTCAATGACGAAGTTTAACTAAACTGAAATATATTACCTCTAGGGCACCTACACTAACATTTATGTCATTAATACACGTTTCCTTTTCGTCCATTTTCTAGTGGCAAGAATGTCTGAAACCCAATTTTTAGCAACAAGAAAAAACGTCTGAAACCCATTTAAAAGTTCTTGACTACAAGCTTTATGAATCTGTGACTAACCTGCAAGTTGCCCTATTGTTTTGTGATGTTTTGGCCCATCAACCCATATGTTTACATCTTTGTGTGTGTGCCTGAGACTGTGAGGTCTTTGATATAAAGGGGTTGTTCATGCATGGACAAGGAAATACGACTTCGCGATTGAGCAGGAGTCATTCTTTAATTCAGTAGAAATTCCGGGGTTCTTAAAGAACATAGGTCGTTCTGGCATTTACGAGAATACTATTATTTTTCTTTATAGTAGAGTATTTTTTTTTACGGAAAATGTTAAATTCCCAAATTGGTTCCTTTTTTTTTTAAAGTCCGAAATTGGTTCCTAAAATATTTTCCAAATGTCAAGTGTATTATTTCAATTGGTTATAATAAAGTGGATCTTGAATTTTTTGCAAAAAAAAACAAGTGGACCTTGCATTCACACCAACCCCCAATTAAAATATTTCAATCCGTCACGTCATCTCTGTCACACCATTCGGGAAAAAGTTTTTGGGAACAAAATTTTGGATGTATAGCATTGCCTTTTTTTTACTTCTGTTTGTGGCACGATTTTGTTTCATGTTAATTTCTTATATATTGTCGTTAAATAAAAGAAATACGTAGTAGAAATATTAGCAATTTGTAGTTATCTTCGGGATTCAATTTAGGCTTGTTTGTTGAAGAAGATCTCTTATATTACTTTTTGTTTGAAAATGTATGCTTGGGGAAATCAAAATGATGTGATAAGTATATGGGTTTAATGATCTTATAGTTAACTATAGAAGAATTTTCTAAAGTTAATCAGTGAAATCAAGACACTATCACATAATTTTCTGAATAAAAAGTCATATCATTTCATGAATAAAAAGTCATATCATTAATGTCCTTGCGGGACCCTTATACATAAAAGGTAACAAATACATGATTTTAAAAATTAACTTTAAAAAAATTTCCTAAAATTAATTGTAAAAATATTTTTCTCTAAGTTTATTAATATATCGTAATGGATATAAAGTTTTCATCCTTTATTGAACAAGCTCTCTAAGATTATGTTCGGTTGACATGAAACCATGTTTGACAGTAATGAAATGACGATTTATTAAAATCTATGGGTTATTGTTATTGGACCATTTGATTGAGTAATTAACCTCTGGATGGAACCAAATGAGCTGGACGAGTGATGATTGTTTGTGTACTTAATTTTCATCCGGATAAAACGAAAATTCTTTTGGACTACACAGGCAGAAATTTTGCTTGGTTGTTGTAATGTGTTAACCTAAAATAAAAAGTAAAAATTGTATTGCCTAATTTTTCAAAAATATGTTTAATGGTTTAAAATACTTTTTATAATTTATTTATTTTATACTTTATTTACCATTTCTCTTTTATATTTATAAAATTTATATGAAAATAATAAAATGAAAATACATAAATTGTAGTTAGAGATTTTGTGGGATGATACCTGTAAGAGTATCTCCAATGGTATTGGCTAAAAAAGGTTTGCTAAATTAGATAAAATATTTATTACTTACAATTTGTTGAATCTGTAAAATTTTGTGCTCCAATGTTTGTTACTCCTATATTGTAAATATAGCATGTTATTATTATTTCAGATTATTATAAACAGAATACATTTTTATATGATAATAGATCATATAGAATCTTCTTTACAGGCCTCTAAAGATTGCCCAAATATAGCCAACGAAAAGAGATTATCTAAATTTTTTGCTACTCGTATATTGTAAATATAGCATATTATTTCAGGTTATTAGGGTTAATTGGCTAATACATAAGTGACCTCGTGCCCAACTTGCAGTTGGGTAACTGAACTCAAAAAGTTTGCAGTCAACTCATCAAAGTAATTAAAATTTGCAATTGACTAACTACCGTTAACTCCATCTAACGGCCCTGACGGAAATCTGACATGGCATGCTTATGTGTTAAAAATTTACACGTTGTCTACTGAGGTGGAAATTAAATAGATAATTATTGAAATAGATTTTTGAAATTTACAAAAAAATTCCCAAAACAATTTTGTAAAAATGATTACAGTTTCCACAAGATCAAACAACAGCTCAATAAGAACACAACTGGAATATTCTTGAAGATGGCCGGATTCTGGAAAAATCCGGTGACCATTTTCAGTTTCCGGCGACTTTCAAAAACTACGATGACCACAAACCAAGCCCAAAAACTCCTGTTAAACTCCGATGACCAGCAGACACGCTATTAAATACGATCATAACCAACAATTTAAATAAGAATTCGATCGAAAGTTTACAAATCCGGTGACTAAATAAAGGAATCCGGCCAAGCCCAAAAATCATACGAAAATTAACATAAAAATAATGGTTAAACTCGGTTTGTACCAAATCCCACACCGGCATTCTCTCAAACATCTTATGCGCCTTGAAAACAAACCCACATATCGCATACAAATTCATAACTCCTGTCATAGCAAACAAATCCCCACCAGTCATAGCAAACAAATCCTCACTGTTAGCACAAAATCACGCAAGTGCACATGGTCACAAGTAATATAATTAAAGTTCGTTCCGCAGAGATCTGGTTAAGTTTTATTCAGAAGATATGCCTATGCAACAATGTTTGGTTTTAATCCACTGCTAAGACAAGTAATAAGAATGGGGTTTTAATTATCTAAATTAACTAGAATGCAAATTATTAAGCTAAGATTAATTAACTAATAAGAATTAAAACTGAATTACTTATATGAGATAAAACATGGAATCCTAGTTTCATTATCTACTTCACTTAGAGTTGCAGCATTTACTCAATACATGCAATGGTTTTGATATCTGATCGGATAACACGGAATAAGTACACGCTACCTGTCAGCATACGTATACCAAACTAAACATACATCCACAAAAGAGATAGAAGATGAATAGACACCAATTATGCTTAGACCCTATATGTCTATAGAATTTGAAAACATAATGGTTGAAGAGCAAGTTATCCACCAAGATCACATAGGGCAATATAAGTATTTTCATCTCATACTACGAATCATATTGATAAACAATTATGAACCTATGCTAGCATGACAAGTTCTAAATCTCAAGATCCACTTTCACTTCACAAGAGATTAACAAGTTAGATGTTCGCGACGCATCTATCAATTAAGCATAACCATACAAGGATATCAAGAATTCATCACACATAAATCTCTAAGGCATGCATACTACTAAGCTACATAGATAAATCCACTAGGATCCCATGACAACGATTAGCCCATAATTGAACCGTTCATCGTCATGGGATTTGATGAAAACATGATAATAAACAGGATATGAAAGAAAGCAATAAAGATATTATAAAGGCTAAGAGTTTGAGAAAACAAATCTATGATTCAACGTATACAAAAGATGAAGATGATCTAGATCCTTGCTTGTCACCGAGCTTGAATCCTTCTCTCCTTTTCTCTCTTGCAAAACTAAGCTATGATATGTAATTCTATGATATGATTTACATGGGTAGGATGTGTTTATATAGGCACTCCATGTCTTTCCCAACAAGAAATTACCTTCTAATACAATTAGAATTCAAAGAAGGTACCAAAAACTGCCCAGAATACAATTAGAATTAGAAAAAGGGTAAAAAAGTAAATTCCCAGCCTTCTTTAACTAGATCAGGCGCGCGATTTTAATCAACATATTATTTGCACGTACTTCCTACTCCAGGTTGTAGAAAATCTCTCAAGCTTCGCGTGGGCAGTAAGATCGCTGAAAACGGACTTCTAGAACTCCAGATATGGCCAAAACAGTGTGAGCTGCGCAACCTTCCCGGAAAATCCGAATTTTGATCAATTAAATCCCCAAAAACGACAGAAGTATCAGCCTTAATCAACTTTTCTCGTAAACCTGCACACTACACAAAACACATCAAAACTACCACAAACTTGAGTCCAAAACAATCAATTTAAACCGATTTAGAATGCTCTAAATGGATATAAAATCCATTTATCACACCCCCAAACTTAAACCGATGCTTGTCCTCAAGCATAACAATTACAACTAACTAACTAACTAGTACCACTTCCGTAGGTGATCACGGTTGCATTTGGCGTATGCAACAAACCCTTTAAACCCCTAGGCAGCCCTAGTGGACGAGTAAGGTCTCGTGAGGGCCTATAGCGAATGTACCCACAAAATCCAATGCAATGCAATGCATGAATGCAACTAATATGAAAAATGCAACGATCCCCTTCAAACTAACCAAAACCAACTAGCAAGCAAATATCTCAAAGAATGCAACTAAATCCAAATAGAGTTCGATTAAGTTCCCTTATACTAACAATACATGAACAGAAACGTGCGTGTGTGCAATGCTCATCAGAAATACTCCCAAAACTAGGTCAAAAATCATACATATTCTTTGCCAAGACAATCACAGATTTATAAATAGAATAGACTGTAGATACTTCATAACCTAGGAACACCTCCATCCTTATTCAAGTTAGACAGGAATTCATGCTTTATTAACGACAAGCAACTATATACAACACGCATGCTTATTTAACCGTGCAATGAATGAGACCCCAAAAGGCTTATACAATAATACCCATGTAGCGATTGTTAGGTCAGCAATCCCAAACCACAAGGGCTTTAGGTTACTAGGACTAAGTCCCCTCAGACTTAATTACTGGAGTATTAAAGAGCTCACTCTGGTTAATTTTGCATATAAACAAATAAACTATTGACTCTTTTTTTTTTCTTTTTTTTTTCTTTGTTTTTTTTTTCAATCTTTTTTTTTTCTGCGATCTAGAATGAGCCTTTCTCATTTCCAACCCTAGACTACTCATATAAATATGAGCCGGCTACTAGCCATTTGACACCTAGCCATTATTTAACAATTAATACAACTAGCATGAAATCCCTGGTTTCCCCCAAACTTAGACTTTAATGCTCCTACGCCATCAAGGGAATAACGAAAATTCTAAATATAATCAAGTGATTAAATCTCAAAACATCCAAACAAGCATGACCCCAACCTAGCCCAAAAGCACCCAATAAGACTGTGTAATTAGTTTTGTTCTGAAACACATAAGTCAATTTCATAGAAACTATAAATCAACCCTCTATTCATCATTGCCACACTCAATTAGACACCTACCTACCAATCAGAATTAGCTCATCTTAAGGGATCATGAAAAATGCATGCCATGCAAAAGCAACTAATATGAACTCACATGGTATACAAAATAAAAACAGAATGTCCTATATGAAACAAACATAAATAATACGAACATATATGCATGAATTACTACTACTAATATGCAAAGCATGAAATCCTACATGAACAAATAATACAACAACAACTACTAATCCCGCAAACCACCCCCAAACTTAAAATATTCAATGTCCGCATTGAATGGAAGTAAATACGAGAGATAGTAGAAAACATACCAATACGAGAGATAGTAGAAAACATACCTACTCATCCTCGCTTGCAAATATCAAGCAAAGAACAACAATCTCCAAACAATTCACCAACAGAGAACCCCCAAATTACACACTCCAAGAACCCTAGCTTGCAAAATTCACAAATTCAAATAAAAAATGAGATAGAAAATTACCCAATTGAATCAAAGAGATGAACTTGCTAGATAAATCCCAAAAAATTCGAATATAATTCCCCCTTGCACTTTGAATGGATGAAAGTTGAGAATTTTGGGGTTTATATAGATGGGTTTGTGTATGTATAGATGAAGTGGGTGTATGTAATTTAGAGATGAAAAAGGATTTTGGGGATTGAATTAGATGTAGGATAGAATTTAGGAGTGTTGGGGATTTAATTTGAGATGGAATTGGGGTAGCTTATGAAGTAAATAAGTTTGGAGATGAATTTTATGAGTTTTAAAGCTCAAAAACAAGGCTGGTCAGGAGGTCGGGGCGCCTGATGCGTACTGCTAACGCATGATGCGCGGGTCTGAACTACGTTACTGGGCGCTCCTGCGCGGTTTGGCGCCTGATGCGCGCTCCCCATCTGCGTTACACGGCGCTCCTGCGCGCTGGCTGGCGCATGATGCGCTAGCGCGTACTGAAATCTGACTATATTTTTTTTTTTCAACACTCATTTTTTTTTTTCAACACTCATTTTTTTTTTTCACAACAATTTTTTTTTCTACACTAATGCGTGGGTTGCCTCCCACGAAGCGCTTCTTTAACGACAATAGCTTGACGTTACTTCCTCAAATCATGGCGGTTTCAAAAGAATAATTGAACCGTTCTCCACAGAAAGACCATTCATACGAACGTTGACCTCTTGTTTGCTTGCTTTCCACAATTCTCTTCCGTCACACTTCAACCTAATTTTACCACCCAACGGCCTAATCCTCTTCTTTTTCTTCTTCACACCTCTAATGTGTTTCTCCGACTCGAACGGCTGAACAAAACTTTCTTCTTCTTTATCATCAGCTTTCCACCTTCGCAACACGTTATCATGCCCCTCTTAAAAAATCACTAGCTCATTATTCAAAAGGACATACCTCAAATGTGGTGGAAGTTTCCCAAGCTTTACATTCGAAAGATCTCGAATTGAAGAACTGTCGATGAAATCACTGATGTGATGCTGTAGCACGTGTGTGTCCGACTTTTCGCTCAACAACTGATCAAACTTCTTTCTCTGACCCGTATCAACTATTTCCACACTGCAACACTCTTCATCCTCTGTCGGAAATTTCATGGCCTTGAAAACATTAAAGGTGACATTCTGATCTTGCACCCTCATTGTAAGCTCTCCTTTTTGCACATCAATCAAAGTATGGCCTGTAGCTAGAAAAGGCCTTCCCAAGATTATGGGAATCTTCTTGTCTTCTTCAAAATCCAAGATAACAAAATCAGCTGGGAAGATAAACTTATCAACTTTCACCAAAACGTCCTCCACTATGCCCCTTGGATATGTGATAGATCGATCAGCCAACTGCAAAGAAATATTGGTTGGCTTTGGCTTCGGCAGACCAAGTTGGTTGAACACAGATAAAGGCATGAGATTAATGCTAGCCCCCAATTCACACAAACACTTGCTAAAAGAAAGGTTGCCAATAGTGCAAGGGATGGTGAAACTTCCCGGATCCTTTAGCTTCGGAGGCAACTTCTATTGCAGAACGGCACTACACTCTTCTGTTAAAGCAACAGTCTCTAAGGCATCAAGCTTCAACTTCCGAGAAAGAATACCCTTCATGAACTTAGCATAGCTCGGCATCTGTTCAAGAGCTTCCGCAAACGGAATGTTAATATGCAACTTTTTGAACACCTCCAAGAACTTAGCAAATCTTGTATCCAAATTCTGCTTCTGGAGTCTTTTAGGATATGGAGGAGGAGGATAAATCTGAGTGTTGTTCGTAGACTTCTCCACAGAATTCTTAACAAGTTCCTTGCTCTTCTCTACTTCACCATCCAGTTTTTCAGCTACTAATTCAGATTTTTCATTGTCTGGCACTGCAGATTTTTCAACTTGCTGATTCTGCACTTCTTCATCCTCTTTAGCGGCTGATTTAGAATCTGATGTCACCTTTACTGATCTCAAAGTTACGGCCTTCACCTGCTCCTTGATGTCCCTCCTACCTGGATTTGCTTCCGTATCACTAGGAAGAGTTCCTAGTGGCCTACTACCTAAGGCACTTGCAATCTGTCCTATCTGAGTTTCCAAGAGCTTCTGACCAGCTTGTAGGTTCTTTAACGCTATCCACACATCATCAGATTTTTCATTAAAAGATTGCCCCGCATGAGCCTGGGGTTGTTGCTGCTGAAATCCCGGAGGTTGATATGGTGCCCTTGGAGCATAAGGCTGTTGATAGCCTTGATTGTACGGCTTCGCTTGCTGATAAGATTGTTGAGTATTTTGATTGTTGCTCCAGCTGAAGTTAGGATGATAAGTGGTTGGAACTGGTGCAGTAGGTCTCTGGAAATTACTCACAAACTGTGCTGATTCAGAAGAGATAGCACACTGATTCGTCTCATGTGCGCCCGCACATAACTCACAAACACTAGCCACCTGCTGAACTCCATAATTAGCAAGAGAATCCACTTTCATAGCAAGAGCCTTCAACTGAGCCGTAATCATTGAAGCTGTATCTACTTCCAAAATTCCTGCTACCTTGCCTTGAGAAAGCCTCTGGGTTGGATTCTGATATTCGTTAGCAGCCATCATCTCAATAAGTTCATAAGCTTCATCATAGCTCTTTGCCCAAAGAGCTCCACCTGATGCTGCATCTAGCAAAGGTCTAGATTGTGCTCCCAACCCATTGTAAAAACCATTAATCACCATCCAATCAGGCATGCCATGATGAGGACACTTCCTTAGCATCTCCTTGTAGCATTCCCAAGCCTCGCACAACGACTCACCAGACTGCTATTGGAATTGAGTCAACTGGTTCCTTATTGCTGTAGTTTTCGCCATAGGGAAGAATTTAGTAAGGAACTTCTGAGCAAGATCTTCCCATGTAGTAATGGAACCAGGTGGTAAAGAGTGTAGCCAGCTCTTAGCCTTATCCCTCAGAGAGAATGGAAAAAGCCTCAACCTGATAGCATCATCCGTCACACCATTACATTTGAAAGTGTCGCAGATTTCGATAAAGTCCCGAACATGCATGTTAGGATCCTCCGTAGAAGCTCCCCCAAACTGGACCGAATTCTGCACCATCTGAATTGTGCCCGGCTTGATCTCAAAGTTGTTAGCTGCAATAGCTGGCCTAACAATGCTAGACTGAATGTCATTGAGTTTCGGCTGAGAATAGTCCTTCAAAGCCTTGACTGCTGCTGCTGCGTCACCCATCTCTACAGTAGTCTCAAGTTCTTCTGTCTTTTCCTCCAAATTCTCTACACGATTGTCTTCCGCCAGTTCTTCCAAACGAGCTTGTAAGCGTGTTCGCATACAAACTTAAGTACCTGAAACACCACGAATCAAACAAACTAAGTAAGAAATCCGAGTCAGTGAACGCTAACGACCACTGATGACAAGCACATAAACTGAAAAAAAAAACACCGATGATCCCTGGCAGCGGCGCCAAAAACTTGTTAGCACAAAATCACGCAAGTGCACATGGTCACAAGTAATATAATTAAAGTTCGTTCCGCAGAGATCTGGTTAAGTTTTATTCAGAAGATATGCCTATGCAACAATGTATGGTTTTAATTCACTGCTAAGACAAGTAATAAGAATGGGGTTTTAATTATCTAAATTAACTAGAATGCAAATTATTAAGCTAAGATTAATTAACTAATAAAAATTAAAACTGAATTACTTATATGAGATAAAACATGGAATCCTAGTTTCATTATCTACTTCACTTAGAGTTGCAGCCTTTAGTCAATACATGCAATGGTTTTGATATCTGATCGGATAACACGGAATAAGTACACGCTACCTGTCAGCATACGTATACCAAACTAAACATACATCCACAAAAGAGATAGAAGATGAATAGACACCAATTATGCTTAGACCCTATATGTCTATAGAATTTGAAAACATAATGGTTGAAGAGCAAGTTATCCACCAAGATCACATAGGGCAATATAAGTATTTTCATCTCATACTACGAATCATATTGATAAACAATTATGAACCTATGCTAGCATGACAAGTTCTAAATCTCAAGATCCACTTTCACTTCACAAGAGATTAACAAGTTAGATGTTCGCGACGCATCTATCAATTAAGCATAACCATACAAGGATATCAATAATTCATCACACATAAATCTCTAAGGCATGCAAACTACTAAGCTACATAGATAAATCCACTAGGATCCCATGACAACGATTAGCCCATAATTGAACCGTTCATCGTCATGGGATTTGATGAAAACATGATAATAAACAAGATATGAAAGAAAGCAATAAAGATATTTTAAAGGCTAAGAGTTTGAGAAAACAAATCTATGATTCAACTTATACAAAAGATGAAGATGATCTAGATCCTTGCTTGTCACCGAGCTTGAATCCTTCTCTCCTTTTCTCTCTTGCAAAACTAAGCTATGATATGTAATTCTATGGTATGATTTACATGGGTAGGATGTGTTTATATAGGCACTCCATGTCTTTCCCAACAAGAAATTACTTTTATTACAATTAGAATTCAAAGAAGGTACCAAAAACTGCCCAGAATACAATTAGAATTAGAAAAAGGGCAAAACAGTAAATTCCCAGCCTTCTTTAACTAGATCAGGCGCGCGATTTTAATCAACATATTATTTGTACGTGCTTCCTACCCCAGGTTGTATAAAATCTCTCAAGCTTCGCGTGGGCAGTAAGATCGCTGAAAACGGACTTCTAGAACTCCTAAAACAGTGTGAGCTGCGCAACCTTCTCGGAAAATCCGAATTTTGATCAATTAAATCCCCAAAAATGATAGAAGTATCAGCCTTAATCAACTTTTCTCGTAAACCTGCACACTACACAAAACACATCAAAACTACCACAAACTTTAGTCCAAAACAATCAATTTAAGCCGATTTAGAATGCTCTAAATGGATATAAAATCCATTTATCACCCACCAAACCCATTAACAATCAACAACCCATGAATCCCTCTTCCCCTCCTAACATCCTTACAATCACTACAAACTTATCAGTACACTACTAGAAAAATGTCAATAGACATCGGTTAAAAACCGATGTCTATGTAAAACCAGAACCGATGTCTTCGCATGTGTAGAGAAAGGTATGGGTCTTAGACATCGGTTTTTAACCGATGTCTATGTTTCAAATTTACATCGGTTTCTTAATAGTGAACTGATATCTATGTTTCAAATTTACATCGGTTTCTTAATAGTGAACTGATGTATATGTGTCAAATTTACATCGGTTTCTTATTAGTTAACCGATGTCTATAAATCTAATATACATCGGTTTTTTTTAGCAGATGTCTATTGTACATGTATACATCGATTTCTTTTATGGAACCGATGTCTATGTGTCTCTTTTACATCATTATCTTAATATGAAGCTGATGTGTTTCTATTCTTTTTACATCATTGCATGTCTGTGTGCTGTTGTTACTTTGTCATATTTAACATCAATTTATTGCAAAAGTGATGTCTGATTTGTTTTTTTATATGTGGATATCTTCCATATATATGACATGCCCAAAAATTCAAGACCAAAATCAAAATGGCAAACCAAAACTAAATAAAAAAATCAAAATGCCAATATATACCAAAGCCAAACCAATACATTCAATCGGACAACTACAATACTCAGTACTCAGTAAGAACATTGTCAGCACGAATAAGTCGGGGATTTCTGATCCTCTACAGGGTTGTTTTGTTGCTAAGAATTTCCATAGGTTTCTTCACAACACCTGAAACTCCAAAAGCAAATCCTTGCGCAAGAGCTTCTGTTCCTTGCATAATTCCATCACCTACCACAGTAATTCTCCCTGAAAATACCTAATTTCCCATCCAAATAAGAAAATATTTACTATTTCTGAATTCTAAAATAAAAACAATTGAATTACATACCTGCTTGGAACGCAACTGCATAAACTGTCCATCTGTTGAAAGCTCAGCAAACCCCTTACTGTAGGAAGCTAATGTGGAGCTTGTCATGCCTGATACATTTACGGAAAAAAATCAAATGCAGTGGATTATGGATTAGATCTCTCCAGACAAGGTTACCAATCGCAGGAATGACAAAACTTTTTCTCATAAATCTGTCTTTATACATCACTTTCCTCAGATGTACCTGAAGGACATAGTTTAGCATCAGCTTGTAAGGCACTAATGACATCTGAGAGACATATATATGAAAGATTATCATAGGTTAAGAACATAGGAAGACAATTATTGTTCATAAAAGTGTAGCAACAGAATGAAGCGACATTCTTACTCCAAAACTGAAGAATTTAGCATAACTGGAAGATAATTCAATTTTACGATTTTAACGGAGAATATCTTGAAATACAACATATTGTACACTTGTAATGGATATACTATTTACTTAATTTGTCATGTAGCACATGAGAGGATATACTATTTACTTCATTTTTCATGTAGCACATGGAAGGAGAACATAATCAAGTTGTCGACTTTTCTACTATATCAAACAAATAATTCGAGGTAGATACAACATATTAAAATGTCAAATTCTACAAATTTAATTACAGAACAGAGTTGACCTGAACTTTAAATGCATTGCCGATTACAGAGAGTATGGGGCTCCATACACCTAGGACTCCGTGTGGTCTTTGAGCAGGTGCAGTTTCCATAGCCAACTTAAGCCTAACCTCTGAGACGTCTATTAGACTGAAATGTACAAAAAAAAAATTCCATGTAACTTTTATTTAGAAAAATAGGAAAGGAATATTTCTGCAAGCAACTCTTCAAGAATAAACAACATATTGACCCCATGCAAGTAATTGTGGAAATATCCAGTTCCTTGTTGCAATACATCGACCACATACACATGCTAGAATAAAAAAGAAGATACTATCTTGCTATCATGGACAGATACAATGTATACCAACTAAAAAGTTTCCAAATAAAGACATGCAGCTCCTAAGATCCGTGAAGCTAAATACATGATATACATGTAACGTCACGAGGATGCAATTTGACCAATCAGGCACAACCAGTTTTGCAAAATAGGTTATGTATGTTCATCTTTCAACAGATAGTAATAGAAATGTAAACTTTTATAGCGATCAACTAGAAAATCAACAATTAAATAATTTTCATATTGGTTTTAAAAGGCTCAACCATATTATCATAATAGTAATTAAACAGAACACATTAAATGTAAATAGTTGTAAATATTAAACAGATTATCTGTCATTAACTAGTATTGTGCCGCTAGCACTACCCCTTTGATCAGGTTGTGAAAAGTCTTCCGATAGTGGGAAATGGTACTTATGAGCTATACATGACAAGCAGAATTTTACAATTCAATTCTAATTATCTGGCATACAGATACTATGCTAATCAAAGATTTTAATAGATAGTCACCTTGTAAAGAACTTCTGAGCATGGCTTCTAATTTCAACTGCATTTTTTGTGACAATATGCTCTGTAGTTAATGGAAAGCTTCAATAAATATTTATTAAACGTAGAGACCAACTTAAAAAAAGGCTACGTACACATATTCAACATTCGATATGTTTCCAGGCCCGACCATATAGCTTTAAAACTTTGACATACTACTGGTGTGTTTCTTCTATCCATATTTGCCGCTACTTTGTGACAATATATGGAGTCCTTTTAACCTATCCAATCGTAAGGAAAATTTAGAATGATAAGAAAAACAATGTAAAGTAACAATGATACATTCATAATGTAATGTAAACAATAAATAGGCCCTGTAGTTCAATCGGCCAATCTAATCTAGGCCCAGCCTTATCTTTATTGATTATATCATTTACAACCATGATACATTCATAATTCTAACATAAATTATGTGTTTTGTTATACAAGTAACTAAAAAAATTTATGATAGTGCAGAGTGCAAAAAGTAAGTAAATAAATCAAATTTAATGTGGAAATTAAAACCAGGCACAATGCAGAAAAATAGAGCAGATTGCAGAAAAACAGATCACTTTTAAGCTGTAAACATAGCAGTTTTAATGCACATTGCAGAAGAGCGGATCAGTTTTTAATGCAAAAAAAATAGTTCAGAAAGCAAAACCAGAATACTAAACAAAATCGTGCAGAAGTAATAACCTGTAGTTGCAAAAATCTGGACAAGTGCATAACAAAAAAAATTGCAGAATTGAAACCTGCAGAATGCAATTAAAAACACTTATAAACAGGAATAATAAGCAGGAAAGAATTTGTAGAAAAATTAAAATCTGAAAGAACTCCACCAATTAATTTTTTAAAGCATCTATCTGATTAGCTAATAGCAGCCAAAGTCTGCACTTAGATACATGTTCAAAAAAAACACAAAGAAAACACAAACACCCATCAGAATATTAATGATAAATAAACACACACAACACCAGATTAACTAACAAGAAAAAAGATAAATTAGAGAGAAAGAGAGAGGAGGGGGAGATTAATTAACATTGTACCAAATCGAGCAAAAAACGATTACTCCAAGCTACTTCTTAAACATGCTCTAAGCTCACAGATTTGTTAACAAATCGAACGAAAAATGATTAATTGACCTAATATTGAAAGGGGGTTCAACGGAGTACAGAAAAAATTGAATTAATCGATCTAATATTGAAAGAGGGTTTAACGATTGACCTAATTTGAGCTGGGGTTGTGTTAATTTGAGCTAGGGGTGTGTTAATTTGAGCTAATTGAAGAAAAGAGGGGTTAGGGTTCTTCAGCGGGAGAGAGGGGAGGGAGCGTGTTTTTTTGTTGAGTTGATGTTTTTGAGGGGAGTTGGGGGGATTTTTAGATTATATGTTTTTTGTTTTTATATTTTTAATGATAAAAGAGTGGAGCTAGAGTTGAATTTTGGCTAAGGGGGAAATATTTTGTTAAGGGGGAAAGGAAAAGGGGGAAGAGCGCGGTTATATTTTTTTAAAAATAAATCCCAGACATCGTTTTTCCGACGAAGTGATGTATTTACTACTATTAGACATCGGTTTAGTCTTTACTAATGTTAGAGAGACTTTTAACATCAGTGGCTTTTCTGACTGATGTCTATTGCAATTTTTCTAGTAGTGGTACCTCTGCTCTAAGTCTAAAATTACTACAAATTGGGATGGTGTTGTGGGCGGCGACTGGTTTGAATGAAAGGGGACGGAGGCGGTTTGTAGGCGGCGGTGGTCGGCGTGGTGAAGGGAAGAGGGAGATGAAGTGGTGGGTTGTGGGTTGAGAGGAGGAGAAGAAGATGGGTGGGTTTGAATTGAAGAGGTGAATGGAGGAAGGAGGGTTGTGGATTATGAATTAAAATGGGGGTTTAGGAATTATTTGTTTTGATTTTTTGCAGTGGCAGTGAAAGAAGAAAAGAGAAAAAGATAAACAAATAAATAAAGTAATTTTAAGTTAATATAATGACATGTCAGCATACGTGGCAAAAATTAACGGAGAATCGTTAAAAGTCAACGCGAGTTAACGGCGCTGCAAGTTTTTTTGTGTTTAGTGTGATCGAATCGTAATAAAATATTAGTGTACTCACCCAATTGGAAGTTTTTTGAGTTCGATTACTCAACTGCAAGTTGAGTACGAGTTCAGTTATGAAATAGCCAATTAACCCCAGGTTATTATAAATAGAATATAATTTAAAAGGTAATAGATCATATAAAATCTTCCTTACATACCTCTAAAGCACTACGCCATAAGTGGGCTAACGTCATGCTTTTTGAAAGCGTTACGTGAAATAGTGTTACAATAGGTAGTAAATTTTGACCTGTTGTAACACCTCTCAACTAGTGTTACATTAGTCCAGAATTAGTGTTACAGTAAGGGTGACGGTGTTGCATACATGTAACACCACAATAAAGTGTTACATTAGTTAATTTTTTTATTTTTTCATTTATCAACTTATTGTGGGCCCCACCCGCAGTACCAATAGCTGGACCCCACAAAAAATGTTACATTTGGTAATGGTAGTGTTACAGAACATCTGTCTGTTACATTTAAGATTTTTTTACTAAATCTTTTTTTTTGCTCGATAAAAATTTTTTACTAATCTTTTAATTATTATTAAATAACATTTTTATAAGTATTAAAGTGTATATATTATTAAAAAAATAGTAAAATATATTTTAAAATAATTTTTTCACTAAATGATAAAATATAATATATTACTAATTTTAAATTATTATTTATATTTAGATATGTAATTTTTAAATTTTTCATTATTTTAAAATTTTATTTTAATATATATTCTTCATATACAGATTTATTCAGACCCAGAAGTTCTTTTCATCTTCAACACTACACAGTCGAACGCTTCATCTTCCCCAAAACTCTCTTCCTACCCACACGCGTCCCGATGGATAATTGGCTTTATATTCTACCTTTTCCCACACAGAAAAACCCTTACTCCATTTTCTACCTTTTTCACAGAAAAACTCAACCTCCCATCTCGGTTTCGAACAAAACTCAACCTCTAATCTCTGAAATCATGATATCTCATAAACAAACTCTAGAAGCTAGATTCTTAGTTGCGGAATCGGAAGCCGAAGTCGAACCGGTGCTTAATCGTGGGGTAGCGGAGGCGGAAGTAGAGCTTAATCGTGAACGGCTTGATGGTGAATAGCTTCATGGTCAACGGATTGATTGGCAAAAGGTTTCTTCTAATCTTATTAATATGTTAGATATTTCTGGTGAGGAGGATGCTATTAGAAATATTGATGGGGTAACATGTGTGGAACCAAGTGTGGGTTTTTTGCATGATTCGGCTATGAATTGGGTGAATTGTTGTTATGCTATTCCAGATTCTACTGTCTGCTTTAAGTTTGATGTGATTAAAGAACATGCTTTGTCTAAGTTTAGTTTTATAGGGCTGATTAATGTGTTTAGTCATTTTGGGGGTTTCTTAGTTTTTCGATTTAGGGATTCAAATGGTGTTAATCAATTTCTGCAAAATAGTCCTGTGACTATAGACAATTGTGTTTTTAATGTCAAACCTTGGCATGAGTACTTTCCAGTTATTAGTGTTAATGAGAAGATGAGGGTTTGGGTTCGATTCTCTCGTGTGCCTTTCCTCTACTGGACAGTTAAAGGCCTTTGTCTATTGGGTTTAGCTATTGGTAAGCTTGTTGGTATGGATAGGGCTACACACAAGGCTACAATTAGAAATGAGCCAATTCTAGAGGCTAGGATGTTTATTGAAGTTGGAGTTTTGGATCCTCCGCAAACGCACATTCTGGTTGATGCTTATGCTGTCGATAGAAAGACCAAGGTTTTAGTAATGTATGAGAGAGCTTCTATTCGTGGATACTGCTGTGCTGTCCATAGTGGTGCCTGTGACCTGTAACAGGAGTGTTTTTTGGATGCAGGGGAGGAACCTCAACCTTTCAGGTTGTTTCAAGAGGATTCTGGTAGTAGTATGTACCGCGATAAAGTTAACAGTTCTGATAGTGACGTAGAAAGCTCGAGATTGGAAAATGCAGAATTTGAGCTTGATTCTGCTTTTGACTCTGAGGATTGGTTCAATAGCATGGAAACGGATGATAGTTTTGAGGTTGCTAACGAGGATGTTAATTTTGATTTTGATAGTATTGATAGTGTATTTAATTCTGGATGATATTATTGATCATGCTCTGATGTCATTGCAGGTTGCGAACGAGGGACATCACAAGAGGAAACGTGATCAGATAACAAAGGGAAATTCTGGACTGGTGGCTGAAACTGGTGCAAGGGCAAAGGCTGGGGCTGATGCAGGGGTATCTCCTTCTGCTAAACAGAATGAATCTTAGTACTTTTATTCCATGGTTTTTTTGAAGTTGATGTAATGTAACTTAATGGTTTTCTGAATTGTTGGTTATCGTTGGTGAATTATTGGTATTAGTTAATGGTTTTGTTAATGCTTATCGTTGGTGAATTGTTATCGTTTGTTGGTATTAGTTAATGTTTTTCTTAATGATTATCGTTGGTGAATTATGTGTTGAAATAGATGTGGCCGGAATCCGAACAGACCTTGCCGGATTTTAGGTTTGATTATCGGACAGTTAGTATGTGAATTTGTAAGTGCTTGCCATTATTGTCAAGTAGAATTGCTGGATAAATTCTGTACGTTGACATGATATATGGACTAGAAGCAAATTATATTAGTATTGGGTGAAGTACATGTCTTGTTTTCCTTTCACTCTTTTTACTTCTAAAGTTATATAACTGTCTTTACTCATTTTGGAAATACAGATTAGTCAAAATTGAAATTTGTGTTTCAATAATTATAGACCAATATTTTAAGTTATTAATAATTATGCGATAAATTTAGGTGTACAAGAGCTTAAAAATAAGGTGTTTTTGTGTTTTTCACCTTGCTCTACAATTTCTTTTTAAGTTTGTAAGATTAAATTGTTTTAAAAAAAAAAGTTTGTAAGATTAAATAATGTAATAATTCACCTTTAGAAAAATTATTCATGTTAAACCATGAAAAACCAAGTATGTAGTATGTATGTACTGAAGCAAACATGGACCTGTGCATTGCAAAATAAAAAGTTCCATTATCGAGAATCGAACCCGGGTCTCCTGGGTGAAAGGCTGATATCCTAACCGCTGGACGACAATGGATGATGAGTTAAATTGCTTAATCTTTTAATTAAACCTTACAAAACAATTCGGCTGTGTTAAAATGAAGCTGTCGGCATTTTTCCTCACTCTCCACTACACCCGTGAGACATACGCGCCCTTGTTAGACCTGTCATGTGACAGGCGAGTGTCCTCCACTTCCTGCCCCTGCGAGTGGTCTTCAACAGCAACACCAATCAGTTTGTGAAATTATTGCAAACAAAAATAAAGATGTGCTTAATAATAAAAAGTTCCATTGCCTGGAATCGAAAACGGGTCTCCTGGGCGAAAGGCAGATATCCTTACCACTGGAAGACAATGGATGATGAGTTGAACTGCTTAATGTTTTAATTAAACCTCTCGAAGTCAATTTAGAGTTTAATATCAAGGCCGGGCTGCTATGGTCTCATAAACAAGAAAAATCACAAATCACTATCTCTTCGTTTTAACTCTTGGTGTGTCTGTCCGAGCACAAATCACGATTGGGCTGTTATGAATTATTTTTAAAATCCGATTTATTGTTAGTCTGATGCTAACAATCATGAATTGCCGAAAGTTTTAATCAAAAATCACGCGACTCATTATTCGTTGGAAAATTTCATGAATTGCCGGAAGTTTCAATTGTGAGCTTGTTTCGTAATTTCAATTGTATGGTTAGATAGATCGGATAAGGTTTTACAACATATGATTTTATCAGATTTTTCTAGAGTGATTCGTGAGTCACCGGAGTTTGGTCGAATTTGCGAGATTTTGTTGATTTGGCTTGGTATTGAGTTGGTTTTTACTTGTTTGATGATTAATGATTGTTAAAAACGTAGAAATAGTGCTTGAAACCGTACATTTTGGTGTGTTTTTGGATGAGGACCAAGAATTCCGGTGGCCGAAACGCCGATCGACATCGGGGAAGCCCAGTTTCCGGCGGGTCGTTCTTGGCGACCCGGAATATTCCTAATAACCCGTTTGTAACCAAATACTGACCTTGCTTTGATTTTCTAAAGCAAGCATTTTGGGAAATTGATAAGATAAAACAAATCAAACAAATATAATTAAAAACTGATTTGGAAAATGTAGGGTAAAAAATAAAAAAATTACTTGGTCAAAGTAGTAGTTGACCGTCAAATTACTTGGTCAAACAAATTTATTTTTTCCCGAAATTTTGGCAATTACGTTAAAAAGGATGGATCTTGACCCCCGTATCGCTAGGTCATCCCGAAACATTTTTCAAAGTATCGAAACATCAAACCCTGATCAAACCCCGTTTAGGGGTTACAGTCAAAGCAGTAGTTGACCGTCAAATTACTTGGTCAAACAAATTTATTTTTTCCCGAAATTTTGGTAATTACGTTAAAAAGGATGGATCTTGACCCCCGTATGGATGGGTCATCCCGAAACATTTTTCAAAGTATCGAAACATCAAACCCTCATCAAACCCCGTTTAGGGGCTACGGTCAAAGCAGTAGTTGACCGTCAAATTACTTGATCAAACAAATTTATTTTTTCCCGAAATTTTGGCAATTACGTTAAAAAGGATGGATCTTGACCCCGTATGGCTGGGTCATCCCGAAATATTTTTCAAAGTATCGAAACATCAAACCCTGATCAAACCCCGTTTAGGGGTTACGGTTAAAGCAGTAGTTGACCGTCAAATTACATGGTCAAAGAAATTTATTTTTTCCCGACATATTGGCAATTACGTTAAAAAGGATGGATCTTGACCCCCGTATGGCTGGGTCATCCCGAAACATTTTTCAAAGTCTCGAAACATCAAACCCTGATCAAACCCCGTTTAGGGGTTACGGTCAAAGCAGTAGTTGACCGTCAAATTACTTGGTCAAACAAATTTATTTTTTCCGAAATTTTGGCAATTACGTTAAAAAGAATGGATCTTGACCCCGTATGGCTGGGTCATCCCGAAACATTTTTCAAAGTATCGAACATCAAACCCTGATCAAACCCCGTTTAGGGGTTACGGTCAAAGCAGTAGTTGACCGTCAAATTACTTGGTCAAACAAATTTATTTTTTCCCGAAATTTTGGCAATTACGTTAAAAAGGATGGATCTTGACTCCCGTATGGCTGGGTCATCCCGAAATATTTTTCAAAGTATCGAAACATCAAACCCTGATCAAACCCCGTTTAGGGGTTACGGTTAAAGCAGTAGTTGACCGTCAAATTACTTGGTCAAATAAATTTATTTTTTCCCGAAATTTTGGCAATTACGTTAAAAAGGATTGATCTTGACCCCCGTATGGCTGGGTCATCCCGAAACATTTTTCAAAGTCTCGAAACATCAAACCCTGATCAAACCCCGTTTAGGGGTTACGGTGAAAGCAGTAGTTGACCGTCAAATTACTTGGTCAAACAAGTTTATTTTTTTCCAAAATTTTGGCAATTACGTTAAAAAGGATGGATCTTGACCCCCGTATGGCTTGGTCATCCCGAAACATTTTTCAAAGTATCGAAACATCAAACCCTGATCAAACCCCGTTTAGGGGTTACGGTCAAAGCAGTAGTTGACCGTCAAATTACTTGGTCGAACAAATTTATTTTTTCCCAAAATTTTGGCAATTTCGTTAAAAAGGATGGATCTTGACCCACTTATGGCTGGGTCATCCCGAAACATTTTCAAAGTATCGAAACATTAAACCCTGATCAAACCCCGTTTAGGGGTTACGGTTAAAGCAGTAGTTGACCGTCAAATTACATGGTCAAAGAAATTTATTTTTTCCCGAAATTTTAGCAATTACGTTAAAAAGGATGGATCTTGACCCCCGTATGGCTGGGTCATCCCGAAACATTTTTCAAAGTCTTGAAACATCAAACCCTGATCAAACCCCGTTTAGGGGTTACGGTCAAAGAGGTAGTTGACCGTCAAATTACTTGGTCAAACAAATTTATTTTTTCCGAAATTTTGGCAATTACGTTAAAAAGAATGGATCTTGACCCCCGTATGGCTGGGTCATCCCGAAACATTTTTCGTAGTATCGAAACATCAAACCCTGATCAAACCCCGTTTAGGGGTTACGGTTAAAGCAGTAGTTGACCGTCAAATTACTTGGTCAAATAAATTTATTTTTTCCCGAAATTTTGGCAATTACGTTAAAAAGGATGGATCTTGACCCCCGTATGGCTGGGTCATCCCGAAACATTTTTCAAAGTCTCGAAACATCAAACCCTGATCAAACCCCGTTTAGGGGTTACGGTGAAAGCAGTAGTTGACCGTCAAATTACTTGGTCAAACAAGTTTATTTTTTTCCAAAATTTTGGCAATTACGTTAAAAAGGATGGATCTTGACCCCCGTATGGCTTGGTCATCCCGAAACATTTTTCAAAGTATCGAAACATCAAACCCTGATCAAACCCCGTTTAGGGGTTACGGTCAAAGCAGTAGTTGACCGTCAAATTACTTGGTCAAACAAATTTATTTTTTCCCAAAATTTTGGCAGTTTCGTTAAAAAGGATGGATCTTGACCCACTTATGGCTGGGTCATCCCGAAACATTTTCAAAGTATCGAAACATCAAACCCTGATCAAACCCCGTTTAGGGGTTACGGTTAAAGCAGTAGTTGACCGTCAAATTACATGGTCAAAGAAATTTATTTTTTCCCGAAATTTTGGCAATTACGTTAAAAAGGATGGATCTTGACCCCCGTATGGCTGGGTCATCCCGAAACATTTTTCAAAGTCTTGAAACATCAAACCCTGATCAAACCCCGTTTAGGGGTTACGGTCAAAGAGGTAGTTGACCGTCAAATTACTTGGTCAAACAAATTTATTTTTTCCGAAATTTTGGCAATTACGTTAAAAAGAATGGATCTTGACCCCCGTATGGCTGGGTCATCCCGAAACATTTTTCGTAGTATCGAAACATCAAACCCTGATCAAACCCCGTTTAGGGGTTACGGTCAAAGCAGTAGTTGACCGTCAGATTACTTGGTCAAACAAATTTATTTTTTTCCGAAATTTTGGCAATTACGTTAAAAAGAATGGATCTTGACCCCCGTATGGCTGGGTCATCCCGAAACATTTTTCAAAGTTTCGAAACATCAAACCCTGATCAAACCCCGTTTAGGGGTTACGGTCAAAGCAGTAGTTGACCGTCAAATTACTTGGTCAAACAAATTTATTTTGGCAATTACGTTAAAAAGGATGGATCTTGACCCCTGTATGGCTGGGTCATCCCGAAATATTTTTCAAAGTATCGAAACATCAAACCCTGATCAAACCCCGTTTAGGGGTTACGGTTAAAGCAGTAGTTGACCGTCAAATTACTTGGTCAAATAAATTTATTTTTTTCCGAAATTTTGGCAATTACGTTAAAAAGGATGGATCTTGACCCCCGTATGGCTGGGTCATCCCGAAACATTTTTCAAAGTCTCGAAACATCAAACCCTGATCAAACCCCGTTTAGGGGTTACGGTGAAAGCAGTAGTTGACCGTCAAATTACTTGGTCAAACAAGTTTATTTTTTTCCGAAATTTTGGCAATTACGTTAAAAAGGATGGATCTTGACCCCCGTATGGCTTGGTCATCCCGAAACATTTTTCAAAGTATCGAAACATCAAACCCTGATCAAACCCCGTTTAGGGGTTAGGGTCAAAGCATTAGTTGACCGTCAAATTACTTGGTCAAACAAATTTATTTTTTCCCAAAATTTTGGCAATTTCGTTAAAAAGGATGGATCTTGACCCACGTATGGCAGGGTCATCCCGAAACATTTTCAAAGTATCGAAACATCAAACCCTGATCAAACCCCGTTTAGGGGTTACGGTTAAAGCAGTAGTTGACCGTCAAATTACATGGTCGAAGAAATTTATTTTTTCCCGAAATTTTGGCAATTATGTTAAAAAGGATGGATCTTGACCCCCGTATGGCTGGGTCATCCCGAAACATTTTTCAAAGTCTTGAAACATCAAACCCTTATCAAACCCCGTTTAGGGGTTACGGTCAAAGAGGTAGTTGACCGTCAAATTACTTGGTCAAACAAATTTATTTTTTTCCGAAATTTTGGCAATTACGTTAAAAAGAATGGATCATGACCCCTGTATGGCTGGGTCATCCCGAAACATTTTTCAAAGTATCGAAACATCAAACCCTGATCAAACCCCGTTTAGGGGTTAGGGTCAAAGCATTAGTTGACCGTCAAATTACTTGGTCAAACAAATTTATTTTTTCCCAAAATTTTGGCAATTTCGTTAAAAAGGATGGATCTTGACCCACGTATGGCAGGGTCATCCCGAAACATTTTCAAAGTATCGAAACATCAAACCCTGATCAAACCCCGTTTAGGGGTTACGGTTAAAGCAGTAGTTGACCGTCAAATTACATGGTCAAAGAAATTTATTTTTTCCCGAAATTTTGGCAATTATGTTAAAAAGGATGGATCTTGACCCCCGTATGGCTGGGTCATCCCGAAACATTTTTCAAAGTCTTGAAACATCAAACCCTTATCAAACCCCGTTTAGGGGTTACGGTCAAAGAGGTAGTTGACCGTCAAATTACTTGGTCAAACAAATTTATTTTTTTCCGAAATTTTGGCAATTACGTTAAAAAGAATGGATCATGACCCCCGTATGGCTGGGTCATCCCGAAACATTTTTCGAAGTATCGAAACATCAAACCCTGATCAAACCCTGTTTAGGGGTTACGGTCAAAGCAGTAGTTGACCGTCAAATTACTTGGTCAAACAAATTTATTTTTTCCCGAAATTTTGGCAATTACGTTAAAAAGGATGGATCTTGGCCCCCGTATGGCTAGGTCATCCCGAAATATTTTTCATAGTATCGAAACATCAAACCCTGATCAAACCCCGTTTAGGGGTTACGGTTAAAGCAGTAGTTGACCGTCAAATTACTTGGTCAAATAAATTTATTTTTTCCCAAAATTTTGGCAATTACGTTAAAAAGGATGGATCTTGACCCCCGTATGGCTGGGTCATCCCGAAACATTTTTCAAAGTCTCGAAACATCAAACCCTGATCAAACCCCGTTTAGGGGTTACGGTCAAAGCAGTAGTTGACCGTCAAATTACTTGGTCAAACAAATTTATTTTTTTCCGAAATTTTGGCAGTTACGTTTAAAAGGATGGATCTTGACCCCCGTATGGCTTGGTCATTCCGAAACATTTTTCAAAGTATCGAAACATCAAACCCTGATCAAACCCCGTTTAGGGGTTACGGTCAAAGCAGTAGTTGACCGTCAAATTACTTGGTCAAACAAATTTATTTTTTTCCGAAATTTTGGCAATTACGTTAAAAAGGATGGATCTTGACCCCCGTATGGCTTGGTCATCCCGAAACATTTTTCAAAGTATCGAAACATCAAACCCAGATCAAACCCCGTTTAGGGGTTACGGTCAAAGCAGTAGTTGACCGTCAAATTACTTGGTCAAACAAATTTATTTTTTCCCAAAATTTTGGCAATTACGTTAAAAAGCATGGATCTTGACCCCCGTATGGCTGGGTCTTCTTGAAACATTTTTCAAAGTATCGAAACATCAAACCCTGATCAAACCCCGTTTAGGGGTTACGGTCAAAGCAGTAGTTGACCGTCAAATTACTTGGTCAAACAAATTTATTTTTTCCCGAAATTTTGGCAATTACGTTAAAAAGGATGGATCTTGACCCCCATATGGATGGATCTAAACACAGGCTCAAATCGTAGAACACAAATCGAAGAACACAAGTTCCTCTTCTCTTCTCTTCTAAACTCAGGTCAATTACGTTCTGTTTTGCATCATCTAGGGTTCATTAAAATAGGGTTTTTGTGTTATAATTTGGGGCTTTTGTTTTATTAAATTAGGGCTTCATCTAGGGTTCATTGTATGTTTGTTTGTGTCTATTATATACATTTTTGGGCTTCATCTATGTTTTGTTGCTTCTTTTGGTGACTGTTTGTTTATTACTTTTGTATAAATGTTTTGTTGCTTCCTCTGGTTTCATTTATAATTTGTATAAATGTTTTGCATCATCTAGGGTCGGCATTAAATTAGGGTTTTTGTGTTATAATATGGGGCTTTTATTTTATTAAATTAGGGCTTCATCCAGGGTTCATTGTACGTTTGTTTGTGTCTATTATATACGTTTTTGGGCTTCATCTATGTTTTGTTGCTTCTTTTGGTGATTGTTTGTTTATTACTTTTGTATAAATGTTTTGTTGCTTCCTCTATTTTCAGTGCTTGCTGTCAGAACTAGTGTTTTGGTGTTTATCACTTGGCGATGGATACATACGTGTCCAGGGTGTACTCTGTTTGAAATGTACTGCTAATAGCTGCAAAATACAATTGCAATATTTCAAATAGGTTATCCCATGGACTCGTATGCATTCGTTTAGGCTAAGTTTTTTCAAGATTGCTCTTAACAAACTATCTTAACAAGCCTAACATAACCTAACAGGCCTAGACATTAGAATTACTTAATAGGCCTAGACATTAGAATTACTTTTTGCTTAGGGCATTCGATCAAACTAGCTGATGATCAAACTTTTTGCTTAGGTTTTAGAAATGGAGTCCGAGTGGATAGGACTTCCAAGATACAATCAAGAATATGTAAATGGGATAGAAGCATTTTTGGAAAATGCGTTTCCCCTTTTTGCGGTAGGTGCTGAAATGAAGTGTCCCTGCAAGACTTGTAATGGTCAAAACTGGCATCGTAAAGATGTAATTTATGATCATCTAATTTACAAAGGACCTTCCCCATCACATGTCCAATGGATATGTGAGACTTCACAGAAGAAAGTTAAAGTAAAAGATAGTACTGACCTTGGGGATTTCGAAACGGGAACTAGCTTTGGGGATAATTTACAAGCGATGTTTTATTGTACGGGCAAAAGGTGGGAGAATGTAAACGATGAACCAGATGCGGAAGCTAAAAGGTTTCTACACCATGTCAAAGAGGGAAAACAACCGCTATATCCAGGATGCACGAAATTTTCTCGGTTAAGTTTTTTTATTAGACTTTATCAATTAAAGTGTATTCATGGAATTACCAATTCTGCCTTCGGGGATTTATTAGTGTTGTTAAAAGAAGCCTTTCCAGAAGCCCAGTTGCCTTTGTCCTTTAATGCCGCGAAGAACATAATCAAGGACTTAGGCCTTCATTATCAGAAAATACATGCATGCCCAAATAGTTGCATGTTGTATCGGGCTAAAAATGAAAAAAAAGAAGCCTGTGATAATTGTGTGGTTTCGAGGTGGGTTGTTGCAGAAAAGAAAGGATCCGCTGCTGACAACGATCCAGAGATGTTGATTAGCAAAGTGCCAGCAAACGTTATGCGATATTTTCACTAAAACCGAGGTTGCAAAGAATGTTTATGTGCAAAGAATTTTCCAAACTAATGACATGGCATGCAGCGGGACGGGCAAAGGATGGGAAACTAAGGCATCCGGCTGATGCTAAAGCTTGGATGACAATGGATGCCATGTATCCTGATTTTTCTTCGGAAATTCGAAATGTTTGACTAGGTGTAGCTTCTGATGGATTTAATCCATATCGTGCCATGAATTTAAGTCATAGTACATGGCCGATTTTACTAGTAAACTACAACCTCCCACCCTGGCTTTGCATGAAGCAAGAAAATTTAATTCTTTCAACTTTAATATCGGGGCCAGATTCTCCAAATAATAGTATCGACGTGTATATGCAGCCTTTAATTGCCGAATTGAAAGAATTATGGGATGTTGGCATCAAAACCTATGATGCCTTGACTGGTCATAATTTTAACTTACGGGCACAGGTGCTTTGGACCATTAGTGATTTTCCAGGATACGCTATGTTGTCAGGTTGGAGCACAAAGGGTAGACTAGCATGTCCAGTGTGTCACTACGATACTTGCTCAGATTATTTAAAACATAGCAGAAAAATGTGCTATATGAATCATAGAAAGTATCTTGAACCTTCACACAAACGGAGGTTTGACAAGAGAAGATTCAATGGGAAAACTGAAATAAGGCAGATTCCGGTACCATTAACGGGAATGGAGATTGAACAATTGTTGGTTGGGTTTGAAAACCAATTTGGGAAAAAAGTGAAGGACAAGAGAAAGAGAAAGCGTAAGAGTGACTCCCCTTTTAAAAAGAAGTCAATTGTTTTTTGATTTGCCGTATTGGAAGCATAATCCAATTCGACATAACCTTGACGCTATGCACATAGAAAAGAACATATGCGACAATATATTAGGTACTTTACTTAATATTGGTGGCATGTCAAAAGATCACTTAGGTGCTCGTTTCGATTTACAAGAAATGGGTATACGGCAATCCCTTCACCCGGTCAGATGCGCTGATGGAAAGAATTATGAAATTATGGCAGCAATCTTTGACATGACAAACAAGGAGAAAGAAGTCTTTTTAAAGGTTTTGAATAATGTGAAACTGCCTTATGGTTGTGCTTCTAATATTAGTCGTTATGTAAACACAAGCGAGAGAAAAATAGCGGGGTATAAAAGCCATGACGCGCATTTTATCCTCCACTACTTGTTACAATTTGCTGTGAAGAAATCGTTAAAACCTGAGGTGGCAAAACCGTTGATTAGATTAAGTGCATTTCTAAGAGGTCTATGGAGTAAGGTTATTCATTTAGATGATATAAAGAGGTTGCAAGAAGAAATCGTTGATATACTTTGTGAATTTGAGATTATATTCCCCCTGCCTTCTTTGACATCATGGTGCACCTGCCTGTCCATTTATGTAAGGAAGTTGAATACGGCGGACCAGAGCACCTCCGATGTATGTATCCTATTGAGCGATATCTTGGAAAGCTGAAATCATATGTTCATAATAGGAGTAGACCAGAAGGTTCAATTACAGAAGCCTACCTAGTAGACGAGTGTGTCACATTCTGTTCAAGATTTTTGGGTGGTGAAGAAGCAAAGTTAAGTACTGATTTTGAAATAAGTGGCCAAAATGTACGGTATCATATTGGAATAAGAAGGAATAAAGATGGCAAAGTTTTTCAATTAACATAATCAGATTGGAAAGCATGTCATACCTACACTTTGTTCAACAGTGGTAATAAGGAAATTCAGACTTTAATCGAGTAAGTTCTTTAGTCCTTAATTTATTTATTAAATAATATAAATTTGGAAAATGCCTTACTTCTTACACTGTTTGAACTTAATTTTTTCATAGGGATCACCGAACTTTAGTGGAAGGTGATGCAACTTCAAAGAGATACAAAAGGGAACGGGCACACCATGAAGACTTTTGGAAATGGTTACAAGAACAGGTTTCCAAAAGGGACGCAATTTCGAGTGAGTTACAGGTGCTTGCATTGGGTCCGAATCGAACAGCTAGGAGGTATAGTGGGTATGTGATAAATGGTTATCGTTTCCACACAAAGAGCAGAGATTCTCGATGCACAACTCAAAATAGTGGCATTTTTTTGACTGCTAAAACCACTAGTTTTGCAAGTTCTAAGGACCAAAACCCAATTATCGGAGATGTCAACTACTATGGATCAATTGAAGATATTATTGAAATTGATTATTGGGGAGTTCTTAACGTGGTTCTTTTCAAGTGTTGTTGGTACCAAGAAGAAAGAGATCCCTATGGTATGACTAGGGTGAATTTTAAAAAGTTAAGCCACAAATCTGATCCTTATGTCATTGCTTCACAAGTGCAGCAAGTATTCTATGTGGAAGATCCGGTTGAAAAGGCTGTGCACTATGCTATTAAAAATTTACCGAGGGACTGGTGTGACACTGAAGACAACGATTGTTCTGAAGAAGAATACAACCACAGCACTCCTGATAAACCTCATATTAATCTTGGTTGTGAAATAGAAAATCAAGTTGGTGAATTTAGTTGGTT
This sequence comes from Saposhnikovia divaricata, assembly GCA_036435485.1. Taxonomy (NCBI): domain Eukaryota; kingdom Viridiplantae; phylum Streptophyta; class Magnoliopsida; order Apiales; family Apiaceae; genus Saposhnikovia; species Saposhnikovia divaricata. The sequence continues at coordinate 98,947,199 of CM071597.1, read as the reverse complement.
TAGGGATGATGTCCCTAAAAGACAAATTCCCAAGTCACCAACTAAAGTAAAAAAAACTCCTGTTTAGTATGAATTATGGTTAATTGTCTAAGTTTGTAATGACCTATTCAAGGCTCCTATTTAGTTGCTATGTGATAAATGTTTTTTCCCTGTTTATTGCATTAATTTTACTAGGTAAATAAATTATTTTCTGTTGATTGCATTAATTTTTTCTGTTGTAATGATTTATTGCATTAATTTTGTTTTGTTTATTTGTTAATCAAACTCCTGTTGTTAACTTTACTGTCTTATGTAATTTTTATTGCATTTGGGTAAATTTACGTAATTGTCTTTTGTTATTTTATTGCATCATACCTCATTTTATAGTCATTTTTGTACTCCTTGTATTAATTATTTTCTGTTCATTTTTGTAGGATGCCAGATAAATTTGTTAGTATAAGATTTTTCTACGAAGGGGTGTTCAGGAAGACTTTATATTCTGGTGGAAAGACCTTACTTGTTCACAAAAGGATGTCGATACAGTTTCATATACGGTGCTTATGGAATATGTCAGGGATCACCTCAATTACGAAGAAATTGGAGGAGTAAATGTCTGGAACGAAGAAAACAAAGATTGGAAGCTTGTGAAAGATGACACAGACTTTTTGGAACTTGTAAATGGCTGCAAAAATGGTGCAGAAATAGCTTTCTATGTTGACAACTTTGTTGACAAAAAAATTGAGCCATTGCTTCAATTCCAGCCAAGCGTAGTCGTACGACCGCGGAAGAATATAGTTCAAGGTATTTATGTTATATATATATATATATGTGTGTGTGTGTGTGTGTGTGTGTGTGTGTGTGTGTGTACACTCCTTGTTGCTTGATTAAGTGTTACATTTATGTTACAGTTGCCGCCCATGAACAAGTGAAGCGTACATTTGTTACTGCACACCAACTCCAACAGCAAAAACAAGGTAAGAAGGTTCCGAGGTCACCTCAGTTGCAAGAGGTACGTGAACAGCAAACACAAGGTAAGAAGGTTCCGAGGTCACCTCAGTTGCAAGAGGTACGACAAGTACCTGCGATTACAAGAGGAACAGCGAAAAGGAAATTGGAGTTACAGAATAGTACTAAGGCAGGCAAAAATAACTAAAGAGAATCAAATTGTTGTTGAGGTACTAATATTGTCCCCTCACCCCTATTTTTCTAGTAATTATTATTGTTTTCTGATATAAAAAGTGTAATTTTTCGGATTTGATGTCTTGCAGTTGCCACTAGTGAATCCGTATGAGCTAGGTAGAATTAAGCGTGTGCAAGAAAACAAAGAAAAGTTTTTTGAACTTGGGTTAGGAAAATATGCTGGTAATGCAAATCCACCTAGAGTCGAGGAAAGTAAAATAAAAAAGAAAGATGGGGAGGAATCTGATGAATATATTGTGGAAAATGAGATTGAAGATGATACTGATGATTCGTCGGAGGTGATATTTATTTTAATGAAAATATTTGTATTGTTTAAAATCAGTAATTAAACATAAAAAGACATTAACTAATTCATAAAATAGTATTTTTAATTAATTAAAAGTAGTACATTAACTGCTTACTACGCTCATATAACATGTTAATTTATATAATAGAGACTTTTTTAATTAATTTCATTTATTGGCTCTTGATTTAGTATATGAAATTTTATTTTGTGTGAAGCTAATGTTATCTTCATATACACTATAGACAATTAAACCTGTCAAGGAAAGGAAGACTAAACCTGGTCCTAGAACTCGTTTGCAAGCAAAGTGTACGGATTCAGATGGTAAGGATCCGGTGCGTGGTATAGAGGAAATGGGAAAGAAAGTTGCCACTGCTACTGAGAAGGAAGTTCCCACTTCTAGAATCCATGCAAAACTTTTAAAACCGACATGTAGTAAACTGTTAAAACAGGGAGACAATTCTGTACCAAGTGGATCAGTTGCTGCTTATATAGCAATGCGGGAACGTCAGAAGCAGAATCTTGAACTTGATCCAAGGATAGAGGAGGATATTGTTGAATCAAGTTTACCAAATGTAGATAAAGAAGTTAAAGCAGGTAATATGCATTTGTACGCCTTGAATCTACATTAGGTGGATTATTAGCAATAATATATTAATGCAGTTCATTGCATCTTCTTGTAATTTTTGTATACCTGTACAGCTCCTAAAAAACATAGAGGATGGATAAAAATGTTAAAAGTTCATGGCAGGAGTCCTGGTGAAAAGCCAGTGATTCATCTTAATAAACGTGGTCAACCAATTGGAGATAAGCAGCTTAAATCTGAGCTAAGTAATTTCTTGGGGACACTAGTTAAGAATCACGTGTCGCTTACTTATGTTAATTGGCATGTTGTGCCTGAAGAATTGAAGAATAAAATGCTGGAGTATACTAGGGTGACCTCTATTTCTTAAAATAAAATTTCCCATTCTTTTTACATATGTATGCATGAACTGATGCAATTTATGTTTGATACATTATAGGATAGGTATGTTATTCCGAAAGAAGGGAAACAGTGGGTAAACAAGACACTTGATTCATTATGGCGAACACACAAGTCCCGTGTCAAAGGCCGTCATTACAAGAAATATGACAATGATGAGGAAAGTATCCAAAACAGGCCGAACCAAATTCCTCTTGAGGATTTTAAAACTTTACTGAAGTATTGGTCAGATGAAGCAGTTCAGGTACTTTTACTAGCTGACATACATGATATATAAAGTAATAAAAAAAAGTTGACCTGTGTATTTTGATTCATTCATTTGGTACAAATGATATTATTTGATACTACACACATTTTTCTCGTAACAGTCATTGGCAGAGGATAATATAGCCCGTCGTAATTCCAATGCCGAGACACACACTCTCGGTCGGAAGAGTCTTGCTCAAGTTAAAAACAAGCTGGTATGATGATTATCGTTGGTGAATTGTTGGTGTAGTTATCTGTGATTAGTATGTTTAATGCATGTTTTGTGATTAGTATGTTCTTGAGCTAATTGCAGTTTGATCTTCTTTCTCTAATACCACTTATCAAAACATGTTTTTTGAAAATTATTTTCTTTACAAAATCTGGAATAATTATTTTACAAACTGGTTAAAAAAGGTGAAAAATTAAATCAATTACCTCATGTAAAAAGGTAATTTAGTAATTCTTAATTTTAATGAACATTTTTAAAAATTAATTATGGTTTATAAATTTATAATTCATATTTTAAATCAATTACCTAATGTACAAAGGTAATTTAGTAAAATTAAAATAAAGTACCTTTTTAGAGTAAATTTTATTTAATTTAACTGCTTACTCATTTAGCTCAGTTGCAATTTTCGACAAGTGTATGTTGTGTTCTCTTCATACGGTAATCCATGTGATATCATTTTTGTTGTTGCTACCTGCTGCGTCTTCTTAGTGTTTAATGCTTATCACCTTATCCATGCTATTTCCGGTACATGCCAGAAAAACAAAGACCCAAATCATTCCTCCCCATCAAATGATAAAGTGTATTTGAAAAGTCGTAAGCGTAAGGAAGGGCGCAAGTACAAGTCAACTACAGATGTAGTTCAGAAACGAATTGTCAGTATATCATATCATTAAGTTTAAATTTGAACTCATTTTACCTCTCAAAAATTTATGAAACTGTCTCTTGTAGGATGCCATCAAAGACATGTTGAAAAATGGGGAAGATACAGATGAGTTGCTTCCCAGAAAAAAGAATAGACCAGATTGTTGGTGGGAAGGCAAGGTAAAGCAGTTGCTTCGACGACAGAAACTACTCCTGCTAATCCAATTTCAGAACCTTGTGTTGAGGAGTTGACTGCAAAGATCACTCAAAATCTGGAAGCTGAAATGGATGCCAAGGTTAATAGAAAAGTTCAGGAGAACATGGCTAGGTTCTTCAAAATGCTCGGAGAGGCAAATCCTAATATGAAGTTTAATGTTCCAGACATTTGCGCTACCTTTTCTACTGATCAGGAGGATGACAGTGGCAGTCCTTTCACTCCTGTCACTACGGGCGGCACTACTTCTTGAATATGATCTGTTTTAATCGTACTTTAGTAACTGTCGAACTTTACTATTTATTTAGAACTTTTTTGTTATCGTAGTTTGTTTTGTGAAGTTTTTTGGAGTGGTCGAAGGAAGTAGAAGTGGTATATTTTGGCTTGAATGTGGTTGAAGTAGTTCGGTGGTCGAAGGAGGCATTTTAATGGTAGAATTGGGTTGAATGTTGGTTTAGACATGTTGGCTTTTGAATGTTGGTTGGACATGCAATCGTCATGTAATCGTTATTAATGGGAATGTTGCATATATAAAGCAGCTATTTCAATTTTTTTATTTTAACGTTACATTTGCCTATTGTAGTGTTACACTTTCATGTCCATCTGGTGTTACACTTGTCTATTGTAATGTTACATTTTAATCTTATTTAGTGTTACAGTAGAAATGTTACAGTGTTACAATAGAGAGTGGGTCCCACATGCCACGTGTCAGTGGGTCCCACCTATGTCACGTGTCAGGTGGGCCCCACAAGTTCCACGTGTTAGTGGGTCCCACATGCCACGTGTCAGTGGGTCTCACATGCCACGTGTCAGTGGGTCCCACAATGCCACGTGTCAGGTGGACCCAGATTGCCACGTGTTAGGTGGGCCCCACGTGTGCCACGTGTCAGGTGGTCCTCAGAACTGCCACGTGTCAGTGGGTCCCACTTTTTGTCCCTCAAAGTAAGTTCAAATGTAACATTACAAATCCGTTACAGTAGGTGATTATAGTGTTACATTAGCGACATAATGTATCGCTTTATTAGTGTTACAGTAGATGGACAAAGCGTTACAATAGGCACCTGTTGTAACGCCCGTAAATGTAACGCCCCCTAGTGTTACAATAGACCTATTGTAACGGATTTAGGGCCTATTGTAACATCGCGCGGGAGTTACAATAGGCCATTTATGGTGTAGTGAAGGTTGGCCAAATATAGCCAACTGAAAAGAGATTTTCTAATTTTTTTGCTAAGGGTAATGTTTCATTGAAGTGAATTTATTTTTTTTACATAATCTCTATAAATTTTATTTATGATATTATATATATGATTTTAGCTAAGGGATTTTCTCCAATAGAGATGCTCTAACTAAAATGTGATGATTACGTTAAAAAGATTATAAAATGTATTCTATTGAAAAATATAAAAATGGATACATTAAGATATTAATAATTTAAAAATATGATCTACATATCAAAAACTTTAAGTTATTAGGATTGAGAACTCATATTGAGTTTAAGTTACACAAATACAATTTCGTATTGTATGCATCAAAAGAAAAATAACGATAAATAAAATTTAAATTTGAAGAAAAAAAATAAGTAGATACATTGTTCAGAAAAATCAAACATTATATCTATCAAACGATATTATACATTCAGCATTCAGATAACTATTCGTCCAGAAATTTCAATCATTCAGAAATTATGATTCAGATTTAACAACTGACCCCTTAGTGAAATATAATGTCACAACCAGAATATATTTCTTATAATCATAAAAAGTATTGTTTAACAGTTGATACCAATAAACAGTATTTGAAAGAAGTTCATATTATTATCAAGCCTCGAGTAAACATTTATGATGATAATACAGAATAAAGTCATTGTTAAACAACATTCCTAAAATCATGATTACAAGTATAACAACAAGTATGTCAAGACGGCACTATCTCTTACAGCAGCCTTAGCAGTCTTGACAACAACATTGGAAGAAATTTGGGATAGCACAATCTCCAAAATCATGACATCATAATTCTCTTGACAATATCTATGGCAGAGAATCTCGTTGTCAAGTCATGAACATTCCTGACAACAAACTTGGCATAAGAAAATAATATCTCAAGATAAGGAAGCTTTTGAATTAGGAGAATCCAGTAAAATGTGTGACAGGCATTTCCGTAACAGGTTGTACAGAGATCACATGACTCTATAACATACCTACAAAGACTACGACAAGACCTTAAAAGTGAACAAGACAAAGTTTGTCAATTCAAGAATATGCAAAATCAACATCAACAGAGATTGTGTACACTACAAATAGAATGTATATAGATTGCTTTATGCCTTATGTATAATCTATCTTATTATCATTTTAGAAAGGATCACATGCAAATAAAATTGTAAGGAGCTATCACTTGAATACATGAGCAGCTCCATTTCTCAAATGTGACTAAAGCAATTTTACAATTTACTTGTAAAACTCTTTCGAGAGCATTGTACCGAGACTTTACTTTAATTTTAATTATTTCTATATATATAAAAGTTTATGCACTCGATGTTCAAACTAAAGCACATAAAATGAAGTAGTAAGGCAGATTCCTTCCCTACTTGTGGTACACAGGAAAATTTTAAAAAATTGGATGTGATTAATAACTTTAGTTATCGCGATCAAGCTTCAATTTTTGCATGCACAATGGGTCTTCTTAATACGATATGAAGGAACCCATGCGAGCACACACATGCCAATATATATATATATATTTATTTATTTATAGGGAGTTACTCTGGTGAGAATCAATATTAGGCTGAGAACTGAGAACCGCTATACACACGTGACCCGCGCATAGTCACGGTGGCATTTTTTGAAATTTATTTGATCTTTAAGACTAGAAATATACATCACAAAATAGATAGAATATCGAGATGCTTACATACAGTAACCCACTAAAATATTTTCTTCTTTCAAATTCCGATGTCGGTGCTTTGAAATCATCGGTGATAACATAAATCACCATCTCCATGGTCGATCTTTCTTTTCTTAACTTTTAACTATCATCATCAAACACCATCATCGTATCCTCATCATTTACACACCAATCACTAACAATTCTGCCTCTATCTTTATCGTTTTTGTTGAATCTTGATACGATCCACCGAAGTATTGAATTTTTGCAGATTGCTTAATTGTATACAACTCTAATAAGTGATTCGTAAATTTATGAATGTGTATTTTTGAGTTTAAATTACTGATTCCTGGATATGAATCAACAATTTCAGCCACCACTATATTGTCACCATCACCACCGAAACAACAAGACTACCAAATTTGTTGTCACCACGAAATTTATAATTACCATATAAACAACAAGTTCACTACATGGTCTCTACCAACACCAATATCTCCACCAATTATATCACCTATTAAATACATCTTTCATCATCAAAAACAAGCAAATCACAAATTTAATGAATAAATCATCAAATTAAATATGGGAATCACTAAACTTGAACGCGAATCACCAATTTATTTGAACAAAAAGCATCAATTTTTTCAGGTCCGAGTGTGTGAAAGTGGGAGTAAGGATGTTGTACTAGATCTGAAATCCTAGTAATAGTATAAACATCATTTAGTGATAAAAACACATTCATAGAATGCTCGTGGGGTAGAAAATGGAGTACTCATCGGATTCGATTCATCCTCATGCATCATGAGAGAGGTGATAAGATCTAGTGTGCATCATCAGAGATGACGAGCATTTTGCGGAAATGAAGAATGGAACAAAAAAAATGACGATGATGTATGTGCATATGTATGTATGTATATATGTATGATATTGAATAATTATGGTAATTTATCCGGAATCATTGACGATGGTGGTGGGGTAGTGTCACACGGTGCTAGAGAGATGAAAGTTTGGGTGAAGGAAAGAGATGGGGTAGGTAGAAAAGATAATATATATATATATATATGTATATATATATATATATATGTGTGTGTGTGTGTGTGTGCATTTCACTGCGGGAGCCCGCAATGTTTCACTCCTAGCTTAGAGTCCATGTTTCATTGCGGGTGGTTTGGGAATTTTTTTTTTACAGTTTAATCACTGCAATTTCCTGTTCTTTCAGTTTTTACCTCAAAATTTGTAAAAACTACACTAAACCTTCTGTCCATTTTTGGTTTTTTTTTCAAAAATAACGTTATTTAATTTTTTTTAAAACATTTCATTTTCATTGTGAATATTGATAATCCGAATACAAGCAACAAAAAGTACTTCATTACATAATTTAATCAAATAAATCCATTACATTGCCAAGATTACATGATAATTTAGAGTTCTACATTGCATCTATGTCTTCTTCTTAGGACAATTTCTCCTATCGTGATTTGCTCCTTCCATTTTGCATTTTTACCACATCCGTGGTTTCTTCGTTGAAGTCGAAGTCTCAATACCACTTTTATGTCTTCCAGCTTTTTTTCTTCCTTTAGTTTGTGACATTGATGGATCCAATATGTGATCATCTTCGCCTTCATGGTGAAATGAATTATTCATTCTTTCATTGTGCTTCTCTTCTAGAAAAGATTTATTGATGTACACTTTCTTTCTTTCAATCCAATCCATCAAGTAATGGTATCGCGGGGCAACAACATTACCAATGGCACCTAAACTTTGAAAAGCATTGCATAATGAACTATACCTTACCGTTTGTGATTCAATAACATTAACATGCATGGGACGGGTATAAGGTACAGGTCCTGTAACTTTGTTGCCATTCATTGTCCACCTCACTTTAATACATTTTCAGGGTATTTCTGTTTTTTGTTTCCTATTAAGATAACGGATCATGTGTCTACACATCATGCCGGAATGTTCAAATTTCTTAAAAGCACATGAAATTGTCCTGTCAAACGCAACCGATAGAACATAAATTCTCTACAATTCTCTGACACCGTGAATTCTTCTACCAAGTACATCCTAGGAAAAGATCTTCCAACATGTTTAAAGCTCTTAACAATAAAAGATTCATTTTTTGAAGCTCATTTTGAAAATGTTTAAATATCTCCTTTGTGTAAATCGTGGATGCATGAGTCTCCAAAGAGAAATTATATAATAGTCCCTTTGAAGTGGAACCGGTCTCGTGATCGGCTCGAATCTCATTAAGATATTGTTTCTCCAAAGCCGTTTGTGAGTTCTTAATAAATTCTTTCAAACCGGTTAATGCTTTAACATACTCATCAAAAAAAGAATTCATGGACTCGCTCCTTGAAGTGGTAGTCATTCCGGAGGAAAAAAATTGTTTTGTGTAAGCACTAATCCATTGTCTCCTAATTGCACACATCTCATTTAGCCAAACATGATTCCCGAGACCGTACTTTTCAACCAACACCTCCCAACTACCTTCGAATTCGGTAGGTGACAACGACTTGTACACACATGAGTTAAAATCTTTCTTAAAATCTGGAAATCGAGTATACAAAGAAGATAATTTCTAGGGAAACTTTTTACTTATATGCCACGTACAATAAGTATGATTTGTTTGTGGCATAATCGCGGCAATAGCATTTTCTAAAGCAATGTCTTGATCGGTAATAATTGTAACGGGATGTATTGATCAACTTCTTTCTGTTTATGAGTGCTCCTAATAAATATCTCAAATCTCACATTACGACCATAATTTCCATAAAAAGCTTCCTCTTCTTGTATAGAATCAAATTGTATACCAACATAAGGCACTACATCATTCATATTTGAAAAAGTAGATCCAAAATTTTCTTCTCCAATATTAGCATCATCATCAACATCATCCTTTTTTCCAATGTTCACATCTTCAACACATTCAAAAGTCATTGCAATTGATTGTTGCTTACACCAAATCGCATTTTGCCACCGGTATGACCACTACCTCTAGGAGCGAATCAATGAATGCATTTTTTGATGAATATGTGCAAGCATCTAGCTGTTGAAAGAATTCATTAAGAATTCACAAAAGGCTTTGGAGGTACAATATCATAGGGAGGTTAAAGGCGATTACGAGAGCGAAGAACAGGAAATGAGACTAGTATTGCAATCATCCTTGGAAATTCATGCATCCGAAATTTACACGAAAGAGATGTTTAGGCATTTTCAAAAGGAGCTTCTAAAAAGTACATCTTATGTCGTGACGATGGCTAAAGATGGTGGATGTTATTTATTTAAATGGCACTTGGTTGAAAAGTCTACCATGCCGGAGGATCATAGAACAAGTTATCGGTTGACGGTTTTCAAGGATGGAATGATTGAATGTGTTTGTAAGCAATTTGAACATTCCGGGATGATTTGTAAACACATGATCATTTACCTAGATAAGAAACAAAAATTTCGTATACCGAAGGATTACATCAAGCCTAGGTGGACAATAAATGGCAACAAAATTGTCGGTCCTCTACCTTATACCCCTCCCGTTCTTGCTAATGTTGGTACATCACAAGCATCAAGGTATAGTGCATTATGAAAATCTTTTCAAAGTTTGGATGCTATTGCTAGTTGTTCCGTCCCACGTTTTAATTACATGATGAACATGATTGAGCGAGAGAGGCGTAACGTGAAAAATGCTTTTCCATAAGAAGATAGGACCGAAAGAATGGATGATCCGATATTCGATCCTCCAATGTCACAAACTAAGGGACGAAAGAAAGCGGCAAGATATAAAAGTGGTATTGAAACGTCAACTTCAATGACCAAGCCACGAAAGTGCAGAAAATATGGGGAGATAGGAGTAAATCATGATAGAAGAAATTGTCCTAAACCTTAATTTTAATTTTACTCTGTAATATTTGAAACTATTTTTCGAAATTATAATCTTAATTTTCAATGTAAGGTATTAATATGCAATCCATGCAATTATAGGAACAACAGTAATAATAACTAAAATTAATGAATAAATTGGATTAATTGAACTGAAAGACCGTTGCTACCCCACCCGTTCCGCTTAACCTTCGTGCATCACTCTTCCTCCCGTAAATGGTAATAATTTCGAGATCAAAGTTCAATATTAGCATGTTACCTAAGTTTACCGGGAGTGATGGTGAGGATCCGTATATTTTCCTTCATGAATTTGAGGAGGTTTGTGCTCTACAAAAACTCCAACAATTGACCGAAGACTCCATTAGGCTTAGACTTATCAACTTCGCCTTAAAAGAAAATGCCAAAAAATGGTTGTATAGTCTACCCGTTAATTCTATTTCCACGTGGGAGGGATTTATGATAATTTTTCTTAAAAAATATTTTCCAAACCATAAGACTACAAGGATTACAAACAAAATAAATCAATTTCATCAAAAGGAAAATGAGTCTTTTTGGAAATATTTTGATCGTTTTAAAAATCTCTTATCACAATGCCCCCACCACGGAATAGAAAAATGGAGAATTTGTAAGATTGTTTATGAGGTCCTAGATAGTCCAACAACCGCGTTGTTAGAGTCTATGTGCCAAGGAAAATTCATGGAGAAAATGAAGACGAAGGGTGGGAATTTTTCGAAGAATTATCCGAGAAGACTATGTTGTGGGAGTCTACTAGGGAACCTCATAAGACCAACGAGCCATCTAGTTCATATAGGGGTTTGCATTCGATCGGGAATTCGATTGCAACCGATGCCAAATTAGCTACTCTTACTAGACGACTTGAAGCTTTAGAAACTCATAGTAGTCCCCCACCTATGTCTATGTACCCAAATTTTAATTCTTCAAACTTTGAGTCTCAACCTTGTCCCGATTTTGAGCAAGTGAACGCAATGTTCCAACCGAGGCCTAGGAATGACCCGTTTGCGCCGACCTACAATCCCGGGTGGAAGAACCACCCGAATTTTTCATGGAATCAAGGTCATAACTACCAATCTTCTACTCCCTCTTTTCAAACGCCGAACTCTTATCTGACTCAAAATCACATTCCTTATCAAAATCAAGCACCCACCCACCCACCCACCCGGCTTTCATGAGTCGGATAAGAGAATTAATTCCTTGGAAAAGACTCTCGATGCGCTTCTAAAATCAACGACTAATTTGGCTCAATCTCAACAAACCTTCATGCAAACCATGACTTAAGATAGGCAAATTTTAAATGCTAGTACTCAAGCCATATCTAAGTTAGAGGTTCAAGTGAGCCAATTTGCCAACGCCATTTATGAACGAGAGAAGAACAAACTTCCAAGTCAAACCGAGGTAAGCCCTAAATTTCCTATCAATCAAAGACCTCCTCACAATGTGAACGCTGTCATTTCCTTAAGGTCCGGTAAGCAAGTAGAAAATCATGTCGGTGACAAGTCTTCCAAAGAAGACGAATCAAATTCTGAACCAAACGCTAATCTTGAACCCGAGAGTTCAAAGGAACAAGGATTAACGAGTGGGACAAAACCCATCCCCGAAGAACCTAATGAACGAGTCTTTAAGCCAAAAGCTCCTTACCCTCAATGACTCATTTCTCCTAAACAAACGGCCCAAATGGACAAGATCTAAGAAGTTTTTAAGCAAGTCAAAGTCAACATCCCTCTTTTAGACGCGATTCAACAAATTCCTTCATATGCGAAATGTCTAAAAGATTTGTGCACTCATAAGCGAACTACTCACGTCCCTAAGAAAGCCTTTTTGACGTCCCAAGTGAGCTCAATTCTTTCGAACCAAATTCCCGTGAAATATAAGGACCCCGATTGTCCTACAATTTCATGTGTCATAGGCAATACCTTTGTGGACAAGGCATTACTTGACTTAGGCGCTAGTGTGAACTTGCTCCCATTTTCGGTCTATCAAGCCCTAGGTTTAGGAGAGCTTCAAAGCACTAATGTTACACTTCAATTAGTCGATCGTTCTGTCAAAGTTCCTAAGGGGATTATTGAAGACGTACTAATTAAAGTAGGTGACTTTTTCTTTCCCGTTGATTTTATCGTCCTAGAAACTGAACCGGTCAAGAACCCTAAGAATCAGATTCCTATCATTCTAGGAAGGCCATTTCTAGCCACCTCCAATGCTTTGATTAATTGTAGAAATGGATTAATGAAACTAACATTTGGAAATATGACCATTGACCTCAATATTTTTCACATAGGGAAACAACCCGATGATTTCTATGATCAACCCATGGATGTCAATTTAATTGATGATATAGTTGATCTAGAATTCATCAACCCTAATGATGCTCTTGATTTTTGTTTAAAACACTTTGGTCAAAATTGGGATGATTCTGAATATACAAATGAGGTCAATGCAATGTTAGATTCCACCATTCCTACAAATAACCAAGCATGTGAACCACCTCCTTTGCCACTTTTCGAAGCTAGTGAACCCGTTGAGTCAAAGCCGCCCGATTTAGAACTCAAACCTCTTCCCGACACTCTTAAATATGCCTTTTTAGGTCCTAACGAGTCTCTTCCCGTTATAATTGCCTCTAATTTGACCAAGTCACAAGAGGATGAGCTTGTAAGTGTGCTTAGAGAACATAAGGAAGCCATAGGTTGGAGTATCTCGGATATTAAAGGAATTAGTCTGGCCATTGTCCAACATCGCATTCACTTAGTTGTTGATGCCAAACCAGTTCGTGAGCCATAAAGGTGGTTGAACCCTACCATGATGGAAGTCGTTAGGAAGGAAATCCTTAAGTGTCTAGATAATGGAATCATTTATTCCATTTCTGATAGCTCTTGGGTTAGCCCGATTCAGGTAGTACCTAAAAAGTTGGGTATTACCGTGGTGACTAACGAGAACAACGAGCAAGTCCCCACTCGTGTCCAATCCGATTGGAGGGTGTGCATAGACTATAGGAAACTCAACGATGCCACTAGAAAAGACCACTTTCCTTTACCATTCATAGATCAAATGTTAGAAAGGTTAGCGGGTCATGCCTACTATTGATTTCTAGATGGTTATTCCGGTTATTTTCAAATTCCTATAGCTCCCGAAGACCAAGAGAAAACCACTTTCACATGTCCCTTTGGAACCTTTGCTTATCGTCGCTTAGCTTTCGGTCTAACCACTGCCCCGACCACATTCCAAAGGTGCATGATGAGCATCTTTTCTGACATGGTAGGTGAATTCCTAGAGATTTTCATAGCTGACTTTTCCATCTTTGGTTCATCTTTTCATCAATGCCTAAACCATCTCGAGTTAGTCTTAAAAAGATGTAAAGAAACCAACCTCGTTCTTAATTGGGAAAAATGTCATTTCATGGTTAAAGAAGGCATCGTTCTTGGTCATAGAATTTCTGAAAAGGGGATCGAAGTTGATAAATCCAAAGTTGACCTCATTGCCAATCTACCCCCACCAACATCGGTCAAAGGAATTCGTTCCTTTTTAGGACATGCGAGTTTTTATAGGCATTTCATTAAAGATTTTAGCAAAAAGGCTAGACCCTTGACCACCCTTCTTGGTAAAGATGTCAAATTCGAGTTCACTAAAGATTGTTTACAATCTTTTGAACACCTTAAGAAAGAGTTGACCTTGGCCCCGATTATCAAGTCTCCCGATTGGAGTCAACCTTTCGAGTTAATGTGTGATGCATCTGATTACGCATTAGGGGCGGTATTAGGACAACGAATCAATAAGATACCTCATGTTATATACTACGCTAGTAAGACCTTAAATGATGCACAACTCAATTATTCAACCACCGAGAAGGAGCTTCTAGCCGTAGTTTTTGCCCTCGAGAAGTTTAGGTCTTATCTTATTGGTTCAAAAATCATTGTTTACACCGATCATTCCGCCCTTCGATATCTCTTCTCTAAGAAAGACTCTAAGGCCCGATTGATTAGGTGGATCTTGTTGCTCCAAGAGTTTGACCTAGAAATTAGGGATAAGAAGGGGTCCGAAAATGTCGTTGCCGATCACCTTTCTCGATTAGTGGTGGAGTCCACCACTGACTCGCCTTTGAATGAATCTTTTCCCGACGAACATCTCTTTTCTATCTCTACTCCTCCTTGGTTCGCCGACATTGTCAATTACCTTGCAACCGGCGAAATCCCCTCTCTTTGGTCCACACAAGATAAATCGAAATTTTTCTCTCAAGTCAAACACTTCTTTTGGGACGACTCGTATCTCTTTAAATGTTGCCCCGATCAAATCATTCAGAGGTGCGTCCCAAACCATGAGTTTCGAAGTATCCTTTCCTTTTGTCATGATCAAGCTTGTGGAGGTCATTTTAGTGCTAAGAAAACAGCAGCTAAAATTTGTTTAAGGATGCTGCTGAATTCTGTGCCGCTTGTAGTAGGTGTCAACACTTAGGAAAGATCACTAGAAGAAATATGATGCCTATGAGTCCCATCTTAATCATTGAGATTTTTGATGTGTGGGGCATAGATATTATGGGTCCCTTTCCTAGCTCTTTTGGCAACCTCTACATTCTCTTAGCGGTTGATTATGTGTCTAAGTGGGTAGAAGCCATACCGACTAAGTCCAATGATAACAAGGTCGTTCTTAAATTCTTAAAAGAGAATATCTTTTCTCGATTTGGCACACCTAGAGCTATCATTAGTGACCAAGGTACGGACTTTAAGAATCGTCAATTTGAGTCCCTTTTGAAAAAGTACTCAATTACTCATAGGCTGGCTACCCCTTATCATCCTCAAACTAGTGGTCAAGTTGAAGTCTCGAATAGGCAACTCAAACAAATTTTGGAAAAGACTTTCAACTCGAACAGGAAGGATTGCTCCATCAAACTGATAGATGCCTTATGGGCTTATCGAACCGCTTTTAAAACTGTTTTGGGCATGTCCCCTTACAGAATTGTGTTTGGCAAAGCCTGTCACTTGCCCGTTGAACTAGAGCATAGGGCCTTGTGGGCCATTAGAGATTTGAACTTTGACTTACCAACCGCCGGTAGTCATAGGAAATTGCAATTGTCAGAACTAGAAGAATTAAGAAATGAGGCCTATGAAAATGCTAAAATTTATAAAGAAAGAACAAAACTTTTTCATGATAAATCCATTTTGAGAAAATCTTTTTCTCCGGGTCAAAAAGTTCTTTTGTACAATTCTAGGCTTCATTTATTCCCCGAGAAATTGAGATCTAGGTGGGAAGGTCCTTACATTGTTAGGACCGTTTTTCCTCACGGTGCTGTTGAAATTGAAAATCCTAAAAATGGTGATATATTTAAAGTTAATGGACAAAGACTCAAACCATTTTTAGAGCTGCCATTTGATCCCGACGATGAGGTCACCCATCTCATCGACCCGTGATTCATGTAAGTTTCTTTCAGTAGGTAAATTCTCTCCTTCATCCCTTGTCAGGTATTATCTCATCGTTCTCATTTACTCATTTCTCTTGCATTTGCATACATTGAGGACAATGCATGATTTAGGTATGGGGGAGGGTTTTTAGTGTAAATATAAAAATCAGAAAATCCAAAAAAATAAAAAAATTGAAAAAATCACAAAAAGAGTTGAGTTTTAATCTTATTCTAGTCTTGTTAATTGATTGCTAGTTGCTTGATGCACCCTTATATGCTATGATAATCTTGTAATCCTTTAGCTTTTGATTGAGAAGTGATTTGCTAAGTTCTTGTCCACACACTTACACTAGCAAGGTGAAACTAGTAGACTTATTTGATTTGTGCAAGAAATCAGAAGGTCATGATTAGGTGTAAGATGATTTGGTTTTCATGCTTTGAGTACAAGTAGGTGCATTGAGGATACCTTTACTTGAGATTGATTATGTTCTACCACACCAAGCGAGTTTTGAGCCTATATGCACATCTTTTGCATTTATATTCGTTTGCTTGAGTGTCCACTTGTCATTTGCATTGCTAGCACTTGTTTGAATTCTTTCCTGAAATACATGACATTGATTGATGATAAGATGATAAAGGCATTTAGGAATAACCTATATTTCCAAAAATATCCACACCATGCTTGTGTGATCAATTAGTTAACCCTTTGAGCCTAATCATTTTCTTTCGGTGACACACCACATTACTCACCTAAGACCTTTTTCTTGTTTAGCCTTACGTATTCTTGATCCCATTTTGTCAAAGGCTAGTAGGAACGTGAGGGAGCAATAAGGTGTGTGAAATAGGGTTTACTTTTGTTCATAACTTTTGAGGAAATATTTGTTGTTACCTTGATAGTCGATTTTCAAAATTAAATCTAAAGGAGGATTATTGTTACATTTATCATTTTCCTTTAAAAAAAATAGAAAAAAAAGATATGAAAAAAATGAAAAAAAAATGAAAAAAATGAAAAAAATATACATATGAGAGCATACTTATGTTTTTTGTAATCCTCCTTCATTCGACTAGTCAAGTCTTTTTGTTGAAAAATGAAAATAAATTGTGTGGGGAGGAAGTTTGGTGTTGTGCATGATATTCATGGTGACTACTAGCTTTTGACACTTCACCTTATTTTGGCCTTTCTTGACATACCTTGTCCCTAGCCCCATTACAACCCTAATAAAGACCTTTTGATTGTCATTATTAATGTATGTTGTGATTTAAGTTGGGATGATACCAAGTGTCAAGCATGTATTTGATTTTGTTGGAATTGAGTGATACACTTACCCTTGTTCTTGAGTGAATATTCTTTTGTGAGTGAAAAGTGAGGTATTGCTTTTTTTTTTTTGCATAAGAGATCTCAAGTTTTGACTCTGAGGTGTGCTCTTGTAGACTTAGCATGGTTACCAATAAGTTTTGCACTTGACATGAACTTATAATCACTCTTGCATGGTTCTTTAAGTAGACTATGTGAATCCTTGCACTTTCCACACCAAGACTTTGCAAATTCATTTTGATTCTTAAGTTGATGTATCATGAGAGGACATGTATGTGTGGTGTGCATTGCTATGTAATCTTTTATACAAGCTAGATGGATTTTGTGGGTACATTCACTATAGGCCCTCACGAGACCTCACTCATCCACTAGGGCTGCCTAGGGGTTTAAAGAGCTTGTTGCATATGCCAAATGCAACCATCACACCTACGAAAATGAGTATAGGACTTTTTATCTAGATTTTCTTTTTGTCTTTATTTTACTCGAGGACGAGCAAAAGATATGTATGGGGGCATTTCATAAGTGCATATTTTTGCATATTTTTATTACCTATTTATTTCTTGAACTCGTATTTTAATAAATTATTTTGTTGCATTTCAGGAAATTCGTAAATAAATAAAGAAATGGCAAAATAAAGAAATAAAGAGCAAGGAAGGGAAAAAGAGGAAGAGAAAGGACCAAAAATGAAAGAATGAAAAGAATTAGGAGCTTGGAGCAAAAGGAATATTTCAAGACAAGTGGAAGGTGGAGATCAACCCAACACATTACATAAGTGTATGGCCAAGATCAACTCTTCAAAGCTTAAGGGGGAAGGAAACAAATAGATGGCTAGGATTTCACCACCACACACCACAAATGTATGGTGGGGATTTACCCAACACCCCCCTTAATCCTAATTCCTATCCTATAAATACCCCTTCACCCCCTTGTATTTGGTAACTTAGATTTTAGGGTAGATTTCATTTATTGTTTTTTTTAGTTTCAAATCTTGTAAACACTCTTTTCAATTTTAATGCAATTTCATTTTCTTTACTTCTTGTCTTGCTCTTTCGTTATTGTTGCCTTGTTTCGTTATTTTCGTAAATCCAAGTAGTGGACAAAGTAGCGAAAAGCTAACCACTATGGGTTGAAAGTAACGAAATTTAATTTTTTGTTCCTAGTTTTAATTTTAACTTTAATTCGTAGTGAGCCCCTTTAAATTTCAATTTTATTGTGGGCCATTTATTTTAAATCATCATTTTCGTGTAGTTTAATTTTAATTTCGTACTTAATTTTCGTATTTCTTAAAAAAAACCAACAAAAAGTAATAATTTTATCAATTTTTCATTTCGTATATTCTGTGTTTTAGGTGTTAATTTGAACTTTATTCCTCTTTCCCCTGTTTTTCATCCCCTGTTATTGCTAAGTCAAACCAAAAAAAAAATATAAAGAAACCCAGCAGCCTCTCTTTACAATTTTCTTTAATATCAAAACATTCCTGCCTTTCACCAAACACCACAACCCACTTCTTCTTCATATTTTCTTCTTAGTTTCTTTTTTTCCATGAAAACGACCACACCCATTTTGTTTTTTTTTGAGTTTAGAGTTGTTGTGATGTCTGAGTCCGTTTTTTTAGTACATTTCTGATTTGCTATTGAGTTGTGGATTCCGAGTCCTGTACCGAGTCTGGTTAAAAAACTAAATGAAATCACGAGTACTGAGTTATTGTTTTGTGGCTCCAGTAAATGTTTTTTCTGAGTTGGTTTTTAGTTCACTGAGTTGTTTATTTTCCGAGTTCTATGTATAGCTATGGCCAGTTCTGCGCATCTTTGTGTTATAGTTTTGTTCTGCATTACCGAGTAGTCGAGTCGCCAGTTTAATGTTAATTGTTTGAGTTTAGTGTTTTCTTAGTTTTTGATTTGGGAAGTTTGCGAATGGCACCGAGTTAAACAGTCGAGTTGTGTCCTTGTTTTCATGTTTTACCTGAGTTGCTAGTTTAGTATTCGTTACTGTTGAATCGAAAATTATTGTGTTACAAAAATTTTCTGTAAATAATTTTTAATTCAAATAAAAAAAAATGTTTTAGAATAAAATTTAGTTTTAAATTTTCTAGAATAATTAAGTTTTAGAATAATTTAGAATAATTATATTTTCATTTAGTAATTATTTAGGGTAATATAAAAATCCAAAATTAATTGTTCTAATCCGATTAAATTAGAATTTAAGGATCGCGAATAAAATTAGTTCCTGTGGAACGAATCATAAATTTTATATCGAAACAAATTGTTCGCTTGCAATCATTTCTACACCTATTTTTAGCACAACAATGTATGTTTTTGATGGGTTTAGCTTTGTATGATTATAGTGGTGATTATAAGCATGATTATGTAGTTAGTTATGTGATTTAAGAAGCATGAAGATTTTGAGGTTAAGGTCAGTGGTTCTTGGACATGATGAGATGAGAATCATGTGTATAAGTTGTATGGATGCCCGGCGTGGCTTGGTTTTGATGTTACGATTTTTAGAACGTCCGATTTATAGCCGTCGTAATGCCCGATTTTCGTTAACCTTACGAAATCGTAGTTGACAGTAGCAATAACTCACTGTCCAGTTTCATATTATGCGATGACACGATAGATTGTGTTATAAGCTTCGTTTTGATATAAAGATCATGTGAAACGGATTTACGGTTTAGGAATTATGACCGATATACTAAAAGTAGTTTGAAACCGTAAACGAGAGTTCGTAACTGAAATTGAACCCTCGTAAAATACGTAAGTCAGTGGTGAATCATGGTAATTAAATACTAGAGATAAAAAGGAAGGTGTGAGAGAAAACCACATGTCAAACGGATCGTTTTTCGATTTTATAAAAATGTTCGAATCAAGGTTAAATGCGAACGAACCCTTACAAGTACATTTGGTTATAACTTTGGTAAAACACTTAGAAAACGAGCGATAAAACTCGAGGTATAATATTGGTTTGTAAACGACCGACCTAAAAACTTACCCGGCTTAAGTATATGTCAAGTGTAAGAATAATGACATGTCTTAATAACGAAAAAAAGTCGGATCGTATCGGTAATAAAAAGAGTTATTCAAAAAGGGTGCATAACGAGATAACTCGAAAGCGTGTTTCGACTTAAGTAAAGTTTTTACGTAACCTTCTAAAGAAGTGTTAGGTGATTAATCTCGAATATTTTGATTGTTTATAGATCACCGAGCTGACCCGGGACACGCTACCTCTACCCACACCCGATTACCAGGAAAGTTTCAAATCCTTTTTAAAGGCTGTTGTTGTGAATATATATATATATATATATATATATATATATATATATATATATATATATATATATATGCTTTCTGTTATACATATGCCATGTCATGCATGCCTACTTTCAAGTTATATTGATATACTAGTTCCTTGAATTATTGTTGGCTTATAAGCTAGATAGTGAATAATCAGTTATAAGCCGGATGTCATTAAGTCCCTTAGAGAAGGGCATATATATCGTATTCTTTGAATATAGATCGGGAGTCAGTACTTCTTGATATATCGTAATTACTTTCGAGGAAAATATTTAAGTAGATATTTTCCATTATTTGGTTGACGAATACTATTTGAATATTCGTCCGAGATTATCTAATTAGCGATCATTACTTCAAATATTTATTTGAACGTTATCTATTCAATGAATATTATTTTTCAATATTCATTTAAAGTCGATTCATTTATTGAATATTATTTCGAATATTCCTTTAAAGCTTGGATTACTAAATGAATATTATTTTGATATTCATTTAGAATATTATTCATTAAATGAATATTACTTTTTGAATATTCATTTAAGTTCCCATTTACTTAATGAATATTATTTTAAATATTCATCTGATGTTATATTTATTTATCGAATATTATATTTAATATTCCTTTCAAGTCTTATTAATTAAATGAATATTATTTTGAATATTCATTTAAATATTTAATTATTTAATAAATATTTTCTCTTTATTCATTCGGGAATTATTCTGAGAAATACTTCGATTTAAATATTCGTTCATAGTTATAAGTCTTCTTTAACTATTTCTGATTCAATAAATATTCTCTGAATATTTATCCAATACTCTGAAATGACTTCAAATGTTATCTTCGACCTTCGATTATTATAAAATTACTTCGGAGTCGTATTATTATTAATATTATATCAAGAAAGGTTCTCAAAATTTCATTCTTCCTTCGAGTCTATCTTCCAATTAATAAGGGAACCTTACTTGAGAAATGTTATTTATCTTATTGACTTCCCGGTCATAAATCTTTTGAAACTATTCTTTTAACTCGCAACTTGGCTGCTGTTCATCTATCAAATCTTGTGTACCTTCTCATCATTCGAGGGTTAGGAATGTTGGAACAAGTTGGTATCCATTAACAAGCAGTAGCTTGGGAAATATTGGTGAATTTTCCTTTCCAACTAGATACGACTACTTTGTGGAGTCTTATCAACAAGTATTATACTTGGGGAAAGGGGGACGAACTTTATGTTTCAGAGTTATAGATGTTATACGAACTAGGAGCTGCGTAAGTGGCCGAGTGGTGCCGGTCCAGCAAACGCCCAACCGTTGGCCGGGGGGTTCCAGAGGGCGGTGGACAAGTAAATCCATCGGTGCTTCCTTCTACATGTAGAGAACAAGAGATGGGGAGCATAGCATGCGACTGATCATCGTAAATGTTATGGCTCCTGGCGCGTCAATGCTCCGGTATTAGTTCACCTTTCAAATGTTGGTAATTTTCTGCAGCACCATCGGTATTGGCAGGTGAAAAAGTGATGGAATCTGGAATTGCAACATTTTTTGCAAGTTCCTCTTTTATGATAAATAATGCTATATTACTTATCTTTGGCATAGCATATGTTTCCATAGAAGTATATTTTTGAGTTACCTTGTGACTTCATCGTTCACATTATAATGGCACTATCTTCGTTAATGCATGTCATATGGCTTCAGAGATATTTGAACTGTTACATATATTTTCACTGTTCAGTTATATTATTATTGGTGGGCTATTGCTCACCCTTGCTTTATTATTTATATCACAACAACAGCTAGGTCAGATGGCCCGTACCAGGCGCACCCGGCGCAAGCAGGTGACCGCACCCGTAGGACTACCCGCTGATATGCTAGCTGCCATTGCTGAGGTAGACTAGACTGGTAGCTTTTGTTTTTATCATTAATTATAGGTATGACTAATGTAATCAACGGCAAGAACTTTAAACTTATGTTGTTACTCCTTTTGGATTGTAATAACTTTTATTCGTGAATCCTTTAATGTGATACTTATTTCAATTTCATCTCTGGGACTATAACTGTTGTGTGTGTGTAAATGGATATTATTGTGGGGTCACGGCATGTTGTTTATTTATGTGGACTCAAGTCAAGTGTTATTTATGGATAATGAGACCGCAACGACCCGATCCCTGACCCCGGATCTGGGGGTGTTACATAAATGGTATCAGAGCGAGAGTTATATATCCCAGAGATGAGGCGACGTTATAACAATAAATTCACTAAGATAATAAGAACTCTTGCCAAGTTCACCTAAAACCCTTATGGGAACTCTTAAGTATCATAATAGTAATTTAGCTCGATATCGTATCGACGAGCAAGGCGACAGACCTTGGGGCTTACGAGCAGCAGCACGAGGATACTTTATTATATGTTGACGATCGGCTTCAAGACTCGATAGAGTACCCTACTGAGGACCCGAAGGAGGTTCCAGCTAAGGAGGAGAATCCTGTTTAGGATAAAGAGTTTACCCTTGAGGAAATGAGGGCTGCAGCCAGAGAGACTGTGAGAGTTAAAGGTATTGTGCTCAGAGAAGTGAGCATAAAGAACTGAGATATTATTAAGAGAACCAAAGATGCAATATTGGATTTATAGCCGGACTACCGGATGTAGTACCAGCAAGTAAGACGGACTGGAAGAATTATTTGAGATCTTATATGGGGATAGATAATAATCCTTAGAAACTTTCAGATTAATGAGAAAAGAGTTACAATGAGGCATGATTATCAAAGATGTCGACATAGAACGAGGATCAGAGTCTCCAGGAGCAGTTGAGATAGAGGCAGCAAGTGTCATATCATTTGATAAATGGATTATTGTGAATATTGTCAATGGTAATTCGCCAGGAAAAGGCAGATTTCATAGGTTATAATTGATAAAGTCAAATTGGGAAGTGATGGCATGATTGGAAATGTGATAGAAGTAGTAAGCGAGACGATGATCTCAGAACCCATAGGTGGAAAAGACCAGTGGGTCTATGATAAACTCGTAATAAGACTACTGTCAGGGATTAAGTATAGGGTTATTCAAACTCAGTGAAGTGATGAACCAGAAACATTAGATGCGTGTGATTTTGAGGAATATTAAAATCTTTCTTTTCCTTAAATGGATTATAGTAGTTACATTAATTTTACTCCGATGCTGAATCATAAATGGATCAAGTAATACGATCAGTGGTTAAGAGGTAATGGAAAATGTTTTAAAGGTCAAACCTAAAAGAGCAATTGTCTGCCAAGTTCTCGAAGTATGAATTCTGGAAAAGTGAAGTTCAGTTATTAGGACATGCGATCAATAGCAAGTAGTGTTGGTTGACCCCGCCGAGTTAAAGGCAGTTTCAATGGAGAGAGGCCAACCACACCAACAAAGGACTAAAGAAGTTTGAATGAACGAGAAAATGTGAGAAAATCTTCCTGGAGCTAAAGAAGAAATTTGAGGTGACCCGGCGTTGGCATTGCCTAATGGAAGAAGGAAGACTTTGTGATATATTATGACGCACCTCATATAGGTTTAAGTGGTGTGCTCATGAAGCATGGCAGAGTAATTGCGGATGTATTCGGACAGCACGGTTCACCAAGATCGGATGGCCCTGGTAGTGCCAATTTTATGGAACTAACTCCGACGGTAGTGGTCCTTCTGAGACTGGTGGTTAGGTAAACTAACATTTGGTAGTATCAACTATTAGAACGTATATGCATCAGGAAGATGTGGCATGTTTCAGTTTGAAACTTCTGATTTCCCTTCTATGGGATGTATATATTTGGTTCCTTTCCAGTGGTTAAACTTCCAACTTTATGTTAAACATTCCGTATTGTAACTGCTTACGATTCTACCTGCTTGGATGTTCATAAGAACTATTCTTCAGATTTTGAAATTGATCTTTTTAGTGTTACCAGTGGATGGATAGATTGACCAAGATTTCCCTGATTCTGGAAAGAGCTTCAACAAATTGTGGCAAACCTTGTCTTTTTTATTATCAGAGAACGTCATGGAAGAGAGTATAAACTGGGGCGAACCCCGTGGATTGGGTAAGATAGCCGCTATATAGGTTGGTGGACAGACCCTGATTATTGCGATTGATTGTAGAAATATAATGATAATGTTGAGATTGGACGGTAAAAGATTATTATGCCAAAAGTGTAAGCTTGGGTAGCATGTGGGATTGATAAGAGAACTTGAAGATAAAAATAAAGGAAAGGTGACCGGAGATGGTACCAAGAAGTTGATTGAGACTTATATGGAGTAAAATTTTGAAAAGATCAGAAGGTATCGAGGCAGAGGGATGAACAAGGAGTGGCAGTGCTCAAGTTGAGTGACTATGCTACTCTGGTACCTAAGATTTCCGTGTAAAGGAAAACAGTGAACAAATACAAAAAGAAAAGGGTGAAGAATACACAGGACAAAGTATGTTGATAAGCGTAACCCACCCTAAATAAATTATTTTCGCTATGGACGAATGAGGCACTGTGCCAAGCAATTCCTAGAAAAGTAATGCCATTAGCTAACCCTAAACTCACATATTGTAGCGCGGCCATTTTGGGGCCATGTGGTGAAGAATTATAAAGTAACTAAGACCAGCAATGTAACGACAAAGCGAGGTTACTTTTAACCAAGCGCCAACCGCGAGAACTTTCGATATAAAGTAAAGCGATTCAGATGTATATGATGGACTAGCTTAGGAACCAGAAAGAGAAGTGTAGTGAGTTGAGATATATGATGATGAGATTTTATAAATGCCATGGATGTATTATGATTAAGGAAAGTGATCAATGAAAGTTTATGAAGATTATTAGAAATGGTACAATACGATGCATGAATGTTATCTGAAACCTAGTATCCTCAAGAAGAGTAATAGGTACTAAGGGATTCACGTTGAACACGACAAATATCTTCCAGAACATCCTTGCTATCATTACCAAATTCTGTAAGTAGAGCAGATAGACATGTGTTGTCCTTCGGAAGGTCGTGTAGACTGACAACCAGTTGAAAGAAGAGATTAGCATTAAGCTAACGATAATTTATCAAGATGAGAACGATTGAAAAGAGACCCTTATTAAGGATATGTGATCTGATTAAAGGATGTAAGTATTTCTTGAAAATAGAATTGAGGATAGAATATCCATAAATTAAGACGAACCTTGGGGACGCACAAAGGATGGCATTGACCCTAATAGAGACATTTTAAATTCAGATGATATAAGTTGGATTGACTAAGGCAACAATAACCTTTAAGGATTCATTGGAAGGAGTTTTGGAAAGTACATAGACAGAATTATTATAGGATTGATTAGCAATATTTTGATATACCCTATACCTAGAAAATACAGGAAGCATGATGAAGATGGCCTAAGAGATTTTACAAAGAGAGAGTTAATATCCTAAGTTTCAAAAATAGAATTTTGGTAAGGAATGTATGACCCAATAATAATAATGCCAGGCAAGGCATGTGTGAGACCATGAGGAAGTATGGATTGAACCAAATAAAGGTTGAGATTATCCTAAAACAAGAAAGAACTAAGAGAATAAATATCCTAGGTATGTTTGAGAGTAACTGTGACAAAGTTCCCACGGAAAGGTGAAAGAAATGACTTATGGAAAAAGACTGATAGATATATTTTCTCCTTTAGCAGAACTTAAGGGAGAATGCTTTCACCCAACAGTGATGGGAATGAGGTAGAAAAATTTGAGTTGGAATATATCCAGATAACATTGGTTACAAGGAATTATTATTATCAGGAAAGGCCAATGAGGTGGCCGACAATTTAAGTAGAGAGGAGTAATTATAAATGCCCATACCAAAGCAACAGAATGATATTGGTAAGGACCTTGAAGGTTATATTGGAGTGGAGGAGTTTACATCCCTCTGATGATTGTGCAAGAATCGACGGTAATAATAGTTTAAGTAAAGATTCGATTCCTGATATCGTCTTAAGAAAATTACACACTTTAGGAGGTCCTATTTTGAGGAAAACCAGGACTGTGGTACGAAATTAATTAAGTAAAACCGCTAAGTTTCCAGTCTTCGACTGAAGATATCTGATTAACAATTTCATCAACCTGGCATAGCTGCGGTGATTGAACCTTTTGCAATTTTATCTGCTTCATTAATATCTACATTAAGTTCAGGAAGTATTCCTTCTGTATAAGAAATAGTGATTAGTTCGTCTTCCTAGAGAATTATGGATATGACAATTATGAAACCCGTCTGATTAACTATTAAAGCACTATGTAAACAATAAACGATGGTGATTGAACAATGGACTACATTAATGTAGTAATGATTCTTCTAAGAAAGTAGATGACAACGCAAAGATAAAAATAGTGCTGCTATTGATAAGCTAAATGGCATGTTGATGAATGACAAGCAAGTTTGTGTTAGTGTATTTCTGCGCAAACAAGATAGAGAATATAAGGTTGATGATTCATGATGACTGAAGGTATTCCCGTGGAAAGAATTAATGAGACTTGGAGAGAAGGGCAGTTGAGCCCGAGATTTATTGGGCCATCTGAGAGTTTAAAAGTGTTCGGAAAGTGGCATTCGAGCCAGCTTTACCCCCCAAAGCTTATAGCATGGTCGTAACGTGTTTCATGTGGCAAGGCTACACCAGTAAAATGCAGATGCTCGACAGATGATAAGAATACAGCAGGTAGATATACGACCTGGTCTGACTTACGAAGAACAACCTGTGGAAAATCACGGATAGAAAAGAACAAGTGATGAGAAACAAGTTTGGCAGAAGTAGATTATATTGGATCTAAGTTAAAGAAATCGGCCAGATTCATTTTAGAGGGTTAAATTATAATAATGTGATGATTATAGAGTAAATGTGACGGGATACCAATAAGGAGGTACCAAGTGCAAAAGATGTCTCAATAAAGAGATGAAGGTGGAGGTAAATAACAGAAGTGAATATAAATCAGATAATAAGAAGGATGTGATTGATAAAGAAAAGACTGGGAAAGCAACTATGGAATGTGAAGTAAGGAATGTTATGAATGGATTAATGAATGGGCTTTCTAATGAATTCTCGGGATGACAACCCGATAGTGTTAGTATTATATATATGAAAAAGCTAGTAGCGTGGCATGGAATGTTAGTAACAATGATGTAAAGCGAGAAACTAACCTGAGAGGATGAAGGATTTCCAAAAGTGAGTGTTGCTAAGATTGAACAAGAGTATAGGTCCATAAAATGATGGACGGAGAAGTAAGGATATGTTAACACGTGAGATTACGATAAAGTAGTACTTGACACGAATACGATTATTTTCTTCTCTAATGAACCTCTATAGTTCAGAGGTAAATTCTAAGCATGATAATTTGCGATCATGAAAACTTTCTATAATTCTTTGAAATTCTTTTCTTTTCTTCTCTCTTATTCATCTTCTTTTTGAATTGAGAAGAACAATCCTTTAAGGAGGGGAGGTATTGCTACGTGACTATCTGTCTGTGTGATAGAAGTCTAAGTGGAATACCCTAACTTGTTTAATTGCTTGTCAAGTACTAAAGGCTGGCCCACTTATGTACTAACTATGCAATATAACAAATGTTCATTGATCATAGTGATCTCTCAATAAATCTTTCCACTTCTCTGAATGGATCGGGATTGCGAAGATTAAAGCAATCAGGAAATGCATAGTGCGAGTAAGGTTATCTCCGAAATCGCAGCACAATAGTCATACCAAAGTCACTGCAGATACCAATAAGGATAATAGTATATGACTGGGTAAGAGCATAACCCGGATAGTGTGTTGTACGAAAAGCAGCAAAGTTGAATAAAAGGATAAAGGGAGTATTGTAGCACTGGTGAGATGTGTTGTGAAAAGAATTTGAATTATTAAGAATTGATCGGGAAGCTGAAAAGTGAAACGACAGACAAATGACTCTTTGCTTCCTACCTGATTCCGGGACGGAATCCTTTTAAGGAGGGGAGACTGTAAGAATCCTGATTTTTGGTAGGAATTAAAACTTTTATTATGGAATGGATATGGATTCCAATATTTATATGCCACGAAGAATGCAATAGGTTGTCAACTTAGATTAGAACAATCTATCTCCTGGAAAGAAAGATATAGTAAATTCCAAAGAGGAAGATTATTCTCATGTCATCCAAATCGATATCTGTTATCAGTCCAGCGGTTCCGTAAAAGGGTTAAGGAACGATCGAAAGAGAACTGGGACATCTATATAACCCTAAAAGAATAAGTAAAGAATAAGTGGTGAATAGTTATTTTGATGGATTAGGAATATTATTAGACGACGCTATATAGAAGTACCCGAAACGAATTTCCGAGTTCATATTAATGATCCAGGGGGAAAAAGAGTGTATGTAAAAGCTGTCGGATTCTGAAAAATGGTACTTTTATTTTCTTCGAGATTTCCCTGGACGTTGAAAGACCTAAGAGGTTATTAAAAGGATTTAAGGAATATGGATTCGAGAATTACTAAGAATGATGGAGAATATTATAATAAATATTAAGAAGGTTTCCGGTAAAACCCTAACTAGGAATCCTTGAGATATTCTTTCGAACGATCAATGAATTGAGCAATAACCGGGCAAGGAAACAAGCAAAGGGCCAAGATACATACATGAGCTAGTGGAAATATCTAGTAACTAAGTAGTTACATAAACAAACTAGTATCCTTGGAGGATCAACCAAGTACTTAGCCATTTCATACAAATCCAACCAAAAAACCCATAGTTATCCTTCCATTTTCATCATCATTACCTCTTCACTTTATTAAAGTGGCTTTTAGATGAGATATTATCTTAGAAGCATCACTTTATTCATTATTAAGAAACAACCAAGCAAGCAAACTCTCTTCCCCCTCCATTACACTCCATTCGGCTTCTTGCTAAATTCAAGAACCAAAAACCCACTTCCAACCATCATTTGATCTTGTAATTTTTAAGGTGAGTTCTATATTTCACAAAAGTAATCTCCAAGAAATTTGAGCTTCAAACCTCTTTGTTTCCATTTTCAAAAAAAATCATGAAAGAGGAGGGTGAATAGTGTTCTTATGAAATAATCTTTGATTTTCTTGTTTCTTTGGTTGATCTAAGGTGTGTTAAGGCTAGACAAGGACCATACCAAGCTTAATAAGGCTATTACATACTCCAAGGAAGGTAGACCTCTTGAAACCCTAGCATTTGATTTGAGATTTATGTATGTTTTTGATGGGTTTAGCTTTGTATGATTATAGTGGTGATTATAAGCATGATTATGTAGTTAGTTATGTGATTTAAGAAGCATGATGATTTTGAGGTTAAGGTCAGTGGTTCTTGGACATGATGAGATGAGAATCATGTGTATAAGTGGTATGGATGCCCGGCATGCCTTGGTTTTGATGTTACGATTTTTAGAACGTCTGATTTATAGCCGTCATAATGCCCAATTTTTGTTAACCTTAAGAAATCGTAGTTGACAGTAGCTATAACTCACTGTATAGTTTCATATTATGCCATGACAAGATAGATTGTGTTATAAGCTTCGTTTTGATGTAAAGATCATGTGAAACGGATTTACGGTTTAGGAATTATGACCGATTTACTAAAAGTAGTTCGAAACCGTAAACGAGAGTTCATAACTGAAATTGAACCCTCGTAAAATACGTAAGTCAGTGGTAAATCATGGTAATTAAATACTAGAGATAAAAAGGAAGGTGTGAGAGAAAACCACATGTCAAACGGATCGTTTTCCGATTTTATAAAAATGTTCGAATCAAGGTTAAACGCGAACGAACCCTTACAAGTACATTTGGTTATAACTTTGGTAAAACACTTAGAAAACGGGCGATAAAACTCGAGGTATAATCTTGGTCCGTAAACGATCGACCTAAGAACTTACCCGGCTTAAGTGTATGTCAAGTGTAAGAATAATGACATGTCTTAATAACGAAAAAAAGTCGGATCGTATCGGTAATAAAAAGAGTTATTCAAAAAGGGTGAATAACGAGATAACTCGAAAGCGTGTTTCGACTTAAGTAAAGTTTTTACGTAACCTTCTAAAGAAGTGTTAAGTGATTAATCTCGAATATTCTGATTGTTTATAGATCACCGAGCTGACCCGGGACACGCTACCTCTACCCACACCCGATTACCAGGCAAGTTTCAAATCCTTTTTAAAGGCTATTGTTGTGAATATATAAATATATATATGCTTTCTGTTATACATATGCCATGTCATGCATGCCTACTTCCAAGTTATATTGATATACTTGTTCCTTGAATTATTGTTGGCTTATAAGCTAGATAGTGAATAATCAGTTATAAGCCGGATGTCGTTAAGTCCCTTAGAGAAGGGCATATATATCGTGTTGGTTGAATATAGACCGGGAGTCAGTACTTCTTGATATATCATAATTACTTTCGAGGGAAATATTTAAGTAAATATTTTCCATTATTTAGCTGACGAATACTATTTGAATATTCGTCCGAGATTATCTAATTAGCGATCATTACTTCAAATATTTATTTGAACGTTATCTATTTAATGAATATTATTTTTCAATATTAATTTAAAGTCGATTCATTTATCAAATATTATTTCGAATATTCCTTTAAAGCTTGGATTACTAAATGAATATTATTTTGATATTCATTTAGAATATTATTCATTAAATGAATATTACTTTTTGAATATTCATTTAAGTTCCCATTTACTTAATGAATATTATTTTAAATATTCATCTGATGTTATAGTTATTTATCGAATATTATATTTAATATTCCTTTAAAGTCTTATTAATTAAATGAATATTATTTTGAATATTCATTTAAATATTTAATTATTTAATAAATATTTTCTCTTTATTCATTCGGGAATTATTCTGAGAAATACTTCGATTTAAATATTAGTTCATAGTTATAAGTCTTCTTTAACTATTTCTGATTCAATAAATAATCTCTGAATATTTATCCAATACTCTGAAATGACTTCAAATGTTATCTTCGACCTTCGATTATTATAAAATTACTTCGGAGTCGTATTATTATTAATATTATATCAAGAAAGGTTCTCAAAATTTCATTCTTCCTTCGAGTCTATCTTCCAATTAATAAGGGAACCGTACTTGAGAAATGTTATTTATCTTATTGACTTCCCGGTCATAAATCTTTTGAAACTATTCTTTTAACTCGCAACTTGGTTGCTGTTCATCTATCAAATTTTGTGTACCTTCTCATCATTCGAAGGGTAGGAATGTTGGAACAAGTTGGTATCCATTAACAAGCAGTAGCTTGGGAAATATTGGTGAATTTTCCTTTCCAACTAGATACGACTACTTTGTGGAGTCTTATCAACAAGTATTATACTTGGGGAAAGGGGGACGAACTTTATGTTTCAGAGTTATAGATGTTATACGAACTAGGAGCTGCGTAAGTGGCCGAGTGGTGCCGGTCCAGCAATGGCCCAACCGTTGGTCGGGGGGTTCCAGAGGGCGGTGGACAAGTAAATTCGTTGGTGCTTCCTTCTACATGTAGAGAACAAGAGATGGGGAGCATAGCATGCGACTGATCATCGTAAATGTTATGGCTCCTCGCACGTCAATGCTCCGGTATTAGTTCACCTTTCAAATGTTGGTAATTTTCTGCAGCACCATCGGTATTGGCAGGTGAAAAAGTGATGGAATATGGAATTGCAACATTTTTTGCAAGTTCCTCTTTTATGATAAATAATGCTATATTACTTATCTTTGGCATAGCAGATGTTTCCACAGAAGTATATTTTTGAGTTACCTTGTGACTTCATCGTTCACATTATAATGGCACTATCTTCTTTAACGCATGGCATATGGCTTCAGAGATATTTGAACTGTTACATATATTTTCACTGTTCAGTTATATTTTTATTGGTGGGCTATTGCTTACCCTTGCTTTATTATTTATATCACAACAACAGCTAGGTCTGATGGCCCGCACAAGGCGCACCCGACGCAAGCAGGTGACCGCACCCGTAAGACTACCTGCTGATATGCTAGCTGCCATTGCTGAGGTAGACTAGACTGGTAGCTTTTGTTTTCAGCCTTAATTATAGGTATGACTAATGTAATCAACGGCAAGAACTTTAAACTTATGTTGTTACTCCTTTTGGATTGTAATAACTTTTATTCATGTATCCTTTAATGTGATACTTATTTCAATTTCATCTCTGGGACTATAACTGTTGTGTGTGTGTGAGTGGATATTATTGTGGGGTCACGGCATGTTGTTTATTTATGTGGACTTAAGTCAAGTGTTATTTATGGATATTGAGACCGTAACGACCCGGTCCCTGATCCCAGATCTGGGGGTGTTACAGGCTTACTGTTTTCCACTCTTCATCTCATAAACTTTTCCTCCATCTTTGCCATCATCTCCCTTCTTGTTCTTTTCATCTTTCTTTTTCTTGTCTTCATCATCCTTATTACTCCTGTGATGTCTTCTTCTCCCATCGCTTTTGTCTTCATCCTCATCATCCTTATTTCTCCTATTTTTGGCTATTTCTAGAACCACACCTGTTGCAATGAAGGTTCTGAGAATATGCAATGCCTCTACTTCTTCACCAGTTCTTATCCTATTCTTCTTTTGTAGTTGATCAATGATGGCAATGATAAGTCTGTGATTCTGAAGAGTGAGATCCTTGGGAATGACAAGCTGATTGACATCTTCAATCTTTGTACCAGACTGATAGAGAATGGTTCTTGGATTGGTGCATACTTCAGGCAATCTAGCTTGTTGACCATTCCTTAGATCAGAATATAAGCTCTTGTTGTTTTCTCCCTTCTTCTCAATTAGCTCCAAGATAGCATCAATCTCTGTGAATTTTAAAACCTTCAAGGTGTCATAAGATAGATGCCATATTTTACCATTGGTCACCATCATAATCTCCTTGAGAAAGATTTGATTTAGCTTTCTTGGGATCACTGTCAGATATTTGATTTGTTCTTTAAGACTCCTACTGTATAGCAGTGTATCTCCTCCAACCTTTGCCTTTGAGGCTTGCAGAAACTTCAAGAAGGTAGCATCATGATAAGTCTCTGAATTTGCTACTTCTATCAGCTTGGCCTCTGTAACCACACTAACTTTAACTGGTTGATCTTCTTCATGTTTGGAGAGATTAGCTTAATCAATTGGTATAGAACCTGCAACCACTATGGATGTAATTGATTGCTTCAAACTACTTTGAGTAATGATGTGCACAGTTGGTAGGGTGACAGTTGGTAGAGAAGTGATAGACTCATTGACCTTAGATTTGCCTTTACCTTGAACTTGAGGGTTGTAGATTTTGAAGACCTTGGTTGACCACCCTCAGATATAGTAATACCCTTTCCTTAGGTTTTTCTTCCTTATATTTTGAGTTCACTTTCTTCTCCCCCTTAGGCTTGTTCTCAAACACAGGTTTCTTTGATGGGGCCTTTGGGATTAAAGAAGAGGATGGAGGTTGTGAGGTTGAGTGAGGGACTCCCATGTGCAGCATCAAGGCAGAAAGCATCTATTGTTTGTTGAGAAGAACATCAGCATTTGAAGTGGCTTGAGTGTCCAACTTTTCATTCAGAAGATTAACAGATGTCTGGAGCTCATAATTGAATTGTTTGAGGGAGCTCACTTCCTTTTCTAGAGAATCCACCTTGGTGAACAACTCAGTAGCTTTAAAACTAGAAAGGGACTGTTCTTTGAGGCTGACTACTTCAGATTTGGTCATGTCATGGACAGGGACCTCAGTCACCAACTTATCTCCATATTGATTGGCAAAGAGAGTCCTAAGCATGGCATTGGCATCAATTGTTGGAGAAGATAAGTTATGTACTTGAGTTGCAAGATTCTTGATAGCACCTTGAACCAAGGGCAACCCATTGTCCATTTTAGTGCAGGTAGCTTTGCATTCTTGAACAGCCCTCAGGACAGAGTCTAGAGAAGGAAATTTTGAGATAAATTCTTTCTTGACTTCACTTACTTCCTTTTCTGTGGCTCTACATACTTCATTCACTTCTGTTTTAACTCTTTTGCCAAGATAGTGAGCAGCCTTCAGAAATCCCTTGTAAGAATCATTTACAGCTTCATACACTTCACTAGGGGATAAAGATTTGGCATTTGATCCCAGTGAAGTGATGTACTCTTCTCTTAGGTATTGGAGAGCTTCATTGAGAGTGACACTACCATATCCTTGTAATCAGGCATCAACATTGCCATCTCTCTCAGCTTCATCTGCTATCTTTTCCCTTTGCTCCTCTACATCTGCTTTGTGACATAGGAGAATGGCCTCATAGTCTGGATTTGGCATGTCTGCAGTGAGGAGGTTTTGAGCAATTTTGGTGAACTTAGTGATCTAATCCATAATTAAGCTTTAGAGTGCTTCAACCATCAATTGTTGTGGAACAGACCCTGATCCTGAAGCACTGTCATGTTGCACAGGCTTCAGCCATTGGGACATGAAGTTAGAATTAGAGCTAGGCAGGCTAGACTCCTCAGTTACAGATGCAACTTCTATAACTGGATGGATTGACTCTACTACTGTTGCCTCCACAGAAGTGGGATGAGTTACAACAGTAGTTGACACAGGCACAAAGTCTCTAGTGAAAACTAGTGGATCCTCTGTGTTTGTGATAGTGTCATCAGGAGATGCCCCAGCATGCATTCCCTCACCATCTAAATGTGGTTCCTGGGTGGTGAGCAAAGTGTCTTGCACTAAGTCACTTGAATCCATTGGCTCACCAAGAGGGGAAAATTCTTTATGATCAATGCCTTGCTCCTCAATTACTTGAGTTTTAGGCTCCAAAGAAATTTGAGTTCACTACCCCATATATGGGCTTCAACAATGCTTTTTTCAGTGTTACGAGCAAAAGTGTTACCATATATGCCTTAAAATTGGTCTACGCCTACACATTTTTTTAATGTTACCATTTTTATAAATTATTGTTATCGTAGACTTTAGACTGTATCTATCGCAACACAGAAATAAGTGTAGGCATTGGTCTTAAAAAAAAGTGTAGGCGTTGCTCAATCTTTGTTTGAATATTCAATTAAATTCACTTAATTAATAGGCGGGTGAAATCTTTGTCCAAAATTTTCAGCTTAGTGGGTCAATTTATTTATTTCCCTCTCTCTCAATTATTTACAGCTCTCTATCTCTTATCTCTCTCTCAGCTACTCTCTCTCTCTCTCTCTCAACTCTCTCTCTCATCTCGCTATCAACTCTCTCCTAAATTAAAGACCACATTTCTACAATTAGAGTTCTGTACGGGTTCAATTAAGGCTCCGCGAGTTCTGTTCAGTTAGGGTTCAATTGGGTTCTTGTTTAACTGTCTTCTTTAGGTATTCTTACTGCCTTCTTCTTGTCTTCTTCTTACTGCCTTGCTTACATGTTTCGATTATTGGGTTTACATAATTATCGTGTATAACATTCTTCAAATCTATGCTTACATGTTTCGATTATGATTATATGCTTAATGGTTTTTGTATTTTATATGCTGATTTTTGGGTTCTGTATTTTCGATTATGTATTAGTGTTCTGTATTTTTATATGCTTACATGTTTCAATTATTGGGTTTACATGATTGTTCTTCTTGTCCATGCTTACATGTTTCGATTATGAAGGTTTTAATCATGCTTACATGTTTCGATTACATCCTTCTTGGGTTTAAATATATGGGTTTACATGATTATTGGGTTTAATTATTATTTGTTTAATTATTTGTTTTAATACTGATTATTGGGTTTAATTATGCTTGAAGGTTTTTGTATTTTTATATGCCTATTGTTTGTTGCTGATTATGTTTAGATTTTTGATAGCTTGTGCTTGTTTGTTGGTTGATTTTTGATTATGCTTATTATTTCTGTTTCTTAGTTTAGATTTTTGATTATGCTTATCGTAATTGGTTGATTTTGTGTTTGTATTGTGATTTCTTTGATACACACACTCAATATTTCATTGTGTTATCTGACTTTAAATGAGTTTCCAAAATGTTGTGGTCATGATGGATACATACGTGTCCATGGTGTACTCTGTCTGAAATTTATTGCAAAATACAATTGCAATATTTTCAAACAGCGTATACCATGGACACATATGACTATACGTGTCCATAGTGTGATTGGACTGAGTGACTTGAAGTTAAATACATATAGGTCCTAAATTCAAAGCAAACAGAGTCGATTATTTAGTATGTACTAATATTTGTTTTAAATACTAGAATGTTTGTTTTAAAATGAGACTGCCTACAAGTTGTACGTATTGTTTAATTAGTTATTAGTTAGTTACTAAAACTGGCGAGATTAACTAGGTAGAATTAGTTGTTGATCGTACTTATTTTTTATTGTAGTCATGAGTCAGAAAGGTAATACTTGGTTGAATCGTCCCAAGTATACCAAGGAATATACCGAAGGAGTCGAATTGTTTGTGAAAAATGCGATGGCCAAATTTGCCGACGGGAATGAAATACAGTGTCCTTGTGATAATTGTGAAAATATTTTATGGCGGAGTCCCGACACGGTTCGCGACCATCTCATTTGCAATGGACCGTGTGTAACGTTTGTAGAATGGATTTATGATGTTGCGTTATTAAAAGATAGTAATATCATGGAATCTGAACCAGATACGGGATTTCAAGATAATTTTGACGAGATGTTGAATATTATGTATGGCAACGTGGGACCAAATGAAGATGCAAGGAAATTTTATCAGTATGTTGAGGAAGGAAAACAACCCCTCTATCCTGGTTGTAAGAAATTTTCTCGTTTAAGTTTTTTAGTTAGGCTTTACCATTGGAAGTGCATTCATGGAGTAACCAAGTCTGCGTTCAGTGAGATATTACAACTGATGAAAGAAGTTGTTCCCGATATTAATGTGCCTGCCACTTTCAATTCCGCTAAAAGGATCATGAAGAATTTGGGCCTTGACTACAAGAAGATACATGCATGTCCAAATGACTGAATGTTGTATTGGCGTGAGAATGAAAACTCAGTTTCTTGCAAAACTTGTAGTACTTCAAGATGGAAAAGCGTGGCACAAGAATTGGACAACGACAATAATAGAGTTCCTGCCAAGGTGATGAGATATTTTTCATTGACACAAAGGCTCCAACGAATGTTTATGTGTAAAGATTTTGCCAAACAAATGGTGTGGCATGCAGTAGAGCGAAAAAAAGATGGGAAGTTACGGCATTCGGCAGATGCTGAAGCCTGGAAGACGATGGATGCCTTGTATTCGTAATTTTCAGCAGATAATCGTAATGTGAGATTAGGGTTAGCTTCTGACGGGTTCAATCCATTTCACACAATGAGTTCCACACACAGCACATGGCCAATTGTAGTCGTGAACTACAATCTGCCTCCTTGGCTAAACATGAAACTAGAAAACTTGATTCACTCAACCCTTATACCTGGCCCAAATGATCCCAGAAACAATATTGATTTCTACATGCAGCCGCTGATAGAAGAGCTGAAAGTGTTATGGAATGCGGGAGTAGAAACATATGATGCTTTCATTGGTCAAACCTTTACGTTACATGCAAGTGTCCTATGGACCATTAGTGACTTCCCTGGATATGCAATGTTGTCAGGGTGGAGCACAAAATGGAAACTTACGTGTCCAATATGTCATTACGAGACATCATCAATGTATTTGAATCATATCAAGAAAGTGTGCTATATGAACCATCGGAAATTCTTAGACCCCAACCACAAATGGCAACCACGAGGCTGGAACAAGTGCTCCAATGTTAACTGGCAGGCAAATTGAATTAATGTTGGATGGTTACGAGAATGATTTTGGTGTCGTGGGGAAAAAATGAAAAGTAAGTTGCGATGTCAACCCTTGGAATAAGAAGTCAATATTTTTTTGACCTGCCACATTGGAGAGAAAACTTAATTCGACATAACCTTGATGTTATGCATATAGAAAAGAACATATGTGATAGCATTTTGGGCACTTTGTTAAATATTAGTGGTAAGACGAAAGACCATCTAAATGCTCGGTATGATTTGCAAGAATTGGGCATTAGGAAGGCCCTTCATCCCACCACCTCTGCTGATGGAAAGCACATCGAAATCAGGGCAGGAAACTTCGACATGACGAACAAAGAAAAGGATTTATTCTGTTCTGTGCTTCAAAATGCTAAATTCCCATATGGTTTTGCTTCTAACATTAGCAAATGCGTGCAAGATAGGAAAGTTGTTGGATATAAGAGTCATGATGCACATGTAATAATGCAATACTTGTTACAATTTGTTGTCAAACCAACGTTAAAGCCCGAGGTTGCAGTTCCATTAATCTGACTCGGTGAATTTTTAAGAGGTATCTGTTCCCGAGTTATTGAGGTGCATGAAATAGAGAAGCTACAAAAGGAGATTATCGAAATACTCTGTCAATTTGAGAATATATTTACAAATGCCTTTTTTGACATAATGGTTCACCTTCCGGTACATTTGTGCCAGGAAATTGAATACGGTGGACCATTCCACCAAAGATGGATGTATTCAATCGAGCGGTACCAAGGTGTATTAAAAAAATATGTCCGCAATAAGAGCAGACCAGAAGGGTCCATTGCAGAAGGGTATCTCGTTGATGAATGTGTGACATTTTCTTCAAGATTCCTAAATGATGGCGAAGATAAGTCGTTGAATGAGTCTGCAACTCCAAATGTAGAAACTGGTGGGTATTTTATTGTTTTGGGGAAAAACAAAAACGGGAAAGATATTCACTTGTCTGAAGAAATGTGGATCGTAGCTCATCGATATATTTTATTTAACTACAATGATGAGGCAGTGGTAGAGCTAATTAAGTAAGTCCTTAAACTTAATAATTTCCTGAACATTTAATTGAAAAGTAAATAAAGTAATTTATCTAAGTCAGTATACACTGACATACTATACTTGTGTATAATTTTAGGAAACATCGTGCATTATTGGACAATAACGTGAAGTCCAAACGGTATAAAAAGGAAAAAACACATACCGACGAAATATGTGAGTGGTTCAGGAGTGAAATTAGGAAACAATCGGGGGTTTCAATGGAACTGCTTTCCTTAGCAAAAGGTCCATGACAAGCGGCTAAGGTGTTTAGTGGGTATGTAATAAATGGATATAGGTTTCATATGAAACAAAGAGATCGTATGTGTACAACGCAGAATAGTGATGTGTTTTTGACAGCCTTAACAACTAGTTTCGCAAGTTCAAAGGATAGTAATCCATTAGTTAGGAATGTTGGTTACTATGGATCAATTGAACAAATAATAGAAGTTGACTACTGGGGTGCTTTTTCTGTAGTTCTGTTTAGGTGTACTTGGTACAAAGATGAAAAGGATTCTTTTGGTTTTACTCGAGTTAACTTCAACCAAGTTTGTCAAAAAGATGATCCTTTTGTCATGGCAACGCAAGTGCAGCAAGTGTTCTACATTGAAGATCCAGTTGAAAACATATCAAATATCCTATTAAGAGGCTATCAATGGAGTTGCATGAAATACAGGACTGGGATCATGTAGTTAAAGATGATATAAACGGGCAGTTTACACATGACACGATATTTCGTTCTGTTATAAAAGAACAGGATCGTGAAGTTAGTTGTTTTAGAGATGATATGCATGTAACAGAAATTCCTATTCAGTCGCCTAAGTAAACTGATCATGAATTAGACATGGAAAATTAATTGTATAAATTAGATTTTTGACTTAAAGTAGAAATTACATTATTTGTTTCTGTTATTTTTGTTAATCAATTTTTTTTCCGGTTATTTTTGCCATCTTGATTTAGCTATGACATTGTCATGTAATTTACGTTAGTTTTGTTTGTTTTTGTTTAGTGATGTGAAAAAAATGTTTATTTATGTGGCCATGCTTGTTTATACATTATTAATTAGACTTATTTATACATGATTTTTGTTAATTAGTTATATTTGCCATCTTCAAATTAGTTACTTAATACTGACAGTTTTTTGTATTTTGTTACAGAATGGAAACTGAGACTCTGGTTATACGAATGCACCACAAGGGAAACTTCATAAAGACTAGGTATTCTGGTGGCCAACATGAGACATTTTCGGAAGCTCCTGACAGGTTTTCCTACTCGGTGTTGATGGACTTTGTTAAAGTAATGAATTACACAGAGATTGGTGGCGTATATGTCAATATTGATGGTTGGAAACTGCTGGAAGATGATAAAACTCTTGGCGAATATACTAAAGGGAAATATGAGTTAGATTTTTACATCGATGCCAATGTCGACAAAGATATACCAGCAATGAAACAAATTCAACCGCATGTGATTGTAAGGCCAAGGTCAAGCCCTTTTAAAGTTAAAGAAAAAAAAGTTGAGAAGCGGACTTTTGTGACATTGAAGAACATTAATGCTGAGAAAACACGAAAGCTGAAGGATATGAATGATGACAAAGAATGGAGAATCAGTACAAGGAAGAAACTAGAGTTCAACCAGCCTGATGCTAATCCTCCAAGGGAGAAAAAAGGTCCAGAGAAAGACATAACTATTGTTGAAGGTCAAGGATGTAATGACTATGAAAGAAGGAATGCGAATGTTGCGAAAAATAAAGCAAAGCTTGTAGAACTTGGATTGGTCCAAAGTGAGTCTGTTACGAGTCCTCCAAAGGAAAAATGCGAAGGCAAGGTAACAAATGATGATGCAAGTGAGAGTGAGTACCTCCCGGACAATAACAATGTTCAACCTGACGATGAGGATGATAATGTCACTTCAAAGGTACATTTTTGCTTAATTTAAGCATCAAATTATGTTTATAGTACTGCTGCTGATTGACTTAAATTAACATTTGCAGGGACCGAAAAAGGTCAAGAGATAGAGAGTTGAGATCGGTGCTGGACCAAGAACTCGTTCGCGAGTTACTAAAGTGCCAAATTCATCTAAAAAGAATAAATCAGCTGGGGACGTAAATTCACTTCCGGTGGAGGTAAGCACCACATGGGAAACTTCACAAAGACTAGGTATTCTGGTGGCCAACATGAGACATTTTCGGAAGATCCTGACAGGTTTTCCTACTCGGTGTTGATGGACTTTGTTAAAGTAATGAATTACACAGAGATTGGTGGCGTATATGTCAATATTGATGGTTGGAAACTGCTGGAAGATGATAAAACTCTTGGTGAATATACTAAAAGGAAATCTGAGTTAGATTTTTACATCGATGCCAATGTCGACAAAGATATACCAGTAATGAAACAAATGCAACCGCATGTGATTGTAAGGCCAAGGTCAATCCCTTTTAAAGCTAAAGAAAAAAAGTTGAGAAGCGGACTTTTGTGACATTGAAGAACATTAATACTGAAAAAACACGAAAGCTGAAGGATATGAATGATGACAAAGAATGGAGAATCAGTACAAGGAAGAAACTAGAGTTCAACCAGCCTGATGCTAATCCTCCAAGGGA
Organism: Saposhnikovia divaricata; assembly: GCA_036435485.1. Classification (NCBI taxonomy): domain Eukaryota; kingdom Viridiplantae; phylum Streptophyta; class Magnoliopsida; order Apiales; family Apiaceae; genus Saposhnikovia; species Saposhnikovia divaricata. Next base: position 98,905,258 of record CM071597.1, on the reverse strand, counting down.
GAAAAAAGGTCCAGAGAAAGACACAATTATTGTTGAAGGTCAAGGATGTAATGACTATGAAATGAGAAGGAATGCGAATGTTGCGAAAAATAAAGCAAAGCTTGTAGAACTTGGATTGGTCCAAAGTGAGTCTGTTACGAGTCCTCCAAAGGAAAAATGCGAAGGCAAGGTAACAAATGACGATGCAAGTGAGAGTGAGTACCTCCCGGACAATAACAATGTTCAACCTGACGATGAGGATGATAATGTCACTTCAAAGGTACATTTTTACTTAATTTAAGCATCAAATTATGTTTATAGTACTGCTGCTGATTGACTTAAATTAACATTTGCAGGGAACGAAAAAGGTCAAGAGATAGAGAGTTGAGATCGGTGCTGGACCAAGAACTCGTTCGCGAGTTACTAAAGTGCCAGATTCATCTAAAAAGAATAAATCAGCTGGGGACGCAAATTCACTTCCTGTGGAGGTATTATAATTATTTTACTACTGAAGTACCAGTTTTATGTATGTGCGTGAGGAATTAAAATGCTTATTTAAAAGTAAAATATAACTGAGCTGATAATTTTTTTGACATTGTTTACAATCTTCCTTTTAAGGTCAATAAAGCACCAGTAGTTTCTCTAAAAGAGAAGCTAAAAAATCTGAGAGACGGTCCTGGTTCAATGACTGCATATTTGAAGTTATGCGAACTTGAAAAACAGCAAGTTCAAAACGAAATCCCGAGGGCAGAGTCTGAAATGCAACATTTGCAATCACAGTCCGAATTTTACATGTATAATTAGTGTCCTTCAAGTAAATCCAGATTTAATTTTAGTTTAACTTTATAATCATGTGTATGTTCTCTATAAAACCTCTCTTGTAATTAATAAACCCTAAAACTGAAATTAATTGTGCAATTGGATTAAGCATGATCTCTAGATCGAGCACCACAAGCATTGCGTAAATAAACAAAATGATTATACTTGTACCATAATTATATAAAGGAGAGTGTGTTCTAATTGTTATTAGTTTTCAGTTGAGCCACCTGTTGTTGAAGCTTCGAAAAGAAAACGAGGGAAGACCAAAATGAATCATATTCATAATACAACAGAGAAAAAAAGTATAACCCTCAATTATCTCAACCAACCTGTAGCGGATAATGGCAAGTTACTAGCTGAATTTAGCAACTTTTTGGGGACAACTGTAAGGCAATTTGTGTCTCTTACTTGTGCGAGTTGGCATCAAGTTCCTGAGAAGGAATTGTTGTGGGAGTATGTCAAGGTAAAAAATGTTTCATATGTGAAAATTTTGCACTTTGCGTAATTTTATATGACAATTGTAAGGGTTTATATGTTCCTTTTTATGCACTTTGCGTAATTTATGAAGGACAAGTATATTGTTCCTGAAGATGCTAAACCGTGGGTTAAGAAAACAATGAGTGATCAGTTTAGGAGCTACAAAAGTTGAATTAAGAGAGATCATTACAGTCCTTATCGTACAGATGAGGAGAGGTTGGCACACAGGCCCGAAGAGGTTCCTCTTTCTGACTGGAAGATTCTTTTGAATTATTGGGGTGACGAAAAAGTTCAAGTAACACCACATCGTTTTGTAAAAAGTATTGGTATCCAATTTTGTACTCCTAAAATTACTTAGATTATTCAGGTAACCTAAAATTACTTAGAGTTGTAAATTATGAGTGCATAAGTTAGCAAAATTATTTAGCTCTCCCCTACAAATTGAAATCCATTTTACACTTTATATAACAAAAATTATTTATTCAAGAACATAAGAAACTAGAATAAGAAACAAAAATAGGGTAGAATTTTATGCCAATTATATTAATCTTATTTTAAACTAAGAAAATTACTTAGTTTTTTCCCCTCTGTTGTACAGGAAATTGCAAAAAAGAATTTAGAGTCACGAAAAAAAATTACTGAGACACATACTACTGGGTCCACGAGTTTCGCCCAAGTTGCCAACAAGCTGGTATGCATATTTCATCTTAATTCAAGTAGATTTTGTAGAAATTTATGTAGTTCTATTAGTCTCCATTGTATTATCAAGATAATTCATGTTTTTAATATGTAAAATTTATTTAATTCAGCTACTTGAAAAACTGGAAAAAGAAAAATTGGAAAAACAGGAAAAACTTGGAAAAATGCCTATCAATGATGATGGTGAGGGTAATTTTGAGGAGGAGCCAGTTATAATATCTGATGCTGATATATATATAGAGACTCGCAAACGAAAAGAGAACCGTGAGTACAAGTTACCTGCGGAGGTGCTCAAAACGGTTAACGAAAAAATTGTAAGTTCAAATAATTCAGTTTACTTTTTTCGTACTAATTCTATTGTTTATTGTATTTGTGTTTTAATCAAATGCTCTGGTTTTTTAAAAGGTTGATGTTAAGAAAGCCCTGCAAACTGAAGGTGTTGAGGCTGCTAATAAGTTGGTTCATGGTGGCAAGGAACACAGTCCATCTTACATAATTGGGAGGCTTATTCGGAAAAAGGAACCAAAATCAAAGTCTTCAGCACCATTAGGTACATCCTCCGTTCAACCTCCAGCTCCTGATCAGTTGGTGTCTGACCTAACCGATAAGATCAGAGCTCAACTTCAGCAAGAGATGGATTAGAAACTTGATCAAAAAGTTCAACAGATGATGAAAATGTTGGCTGAAAAGAATCCAGGTTTGAAGTTGGACACTATTGAGGGCTCTGAGAAATCAGCTGAAGTGTCCCATGGAGATGACGATGTTAGTACTGACTGATCAGATTTTACGCTATTCTAAGTAACCTATGTAGTTTTCGTTATATGTTTTTGGATGCGATGGTATTAGACGTTGGTACTTAACGTTTAAACTACATATTTAACTTAGCTTTTGGATGGTTTGTTTGTGGATTGATGTAGTTATTTTGGATGGTATTTTATGTGTTGGAATGACTTTTGGATAGCCTTTATGTATTGGAATGGCTTTTGGATAGCCTTTATGTTGACAATATTTTGAATGGGAACCTTTTTTAATTTTCAATGTCATATGTTGGCTTTATTTATTTAAAATGTTGGTAAAGAACTGCAAGAATCACTACGCCATAGATTGCTTATAGAAACCCCAAAACTATGTTACCATAGACCCTGTTTAAAGTTGCTATAGGCTAAAATAGGGCTATGGTAACACTTCAGCCGTGTTAGGTTCTCAGCAGTAACTATAGGTATTAAAGGTAACATCAAAAATAACAAATGGTAACATGGCAAATGCGATTACTAAAGACCTCTGTAGCAACATCTTAAACACTCTACAGCAACATAGTTTGTTTGTTACAATAGATGATACAATTTTGCACAGGTACAACTGTGGGCCCACATCTAGGTGGGTCCACAATCTATTGTAACACCCTCTTTTACTAATTGTAACACATTGAGTGTTACATAATTAAAATAATTTATAACTAATTTTAATAACAAAAAAAATTACGACATTTAAATATTACATTTTCAAGTAAAAGAAATCAAGAACCAAATTAATTACATTTCAATAACATCATCCAACATCATTTTAATAACATCATCTAGTACAAAGCCAACCAAATCATCCAAAAATATCTACCAACACTAGCTAATGAACAAAACTTAAAACATACAAGTACTAGAGCTAATAACATGGTAAATTTCAAAAGACAACCGGTGTCCATCAAAGACTTAAAGATCAATTTATTGAGCTGCAAAAGACAACCGGTGTCTTTCCGAGTCATATATCTTCCCAGATGCCAAGTATATAGTTGTACTGTTATCGAACCCCATTCCTTTAAGCATCAAACCTACTTGATCAATAGGTGAAAAAAACATGACTTCAGTTACTTGCATACTAGCTAGCTATATCTGTAAATTTAGATGCTTAGATTTATTTGAGTATAATGATATACTCATGCGGTAGTTAAAAACCAGGACAGACACTAACAACAAAAAAAAAACAATATGGAATTTCACTATCAGTCTATCACGCCATTTAGCATTTAAAATGGGCAGCTGAACACAACAAGTATTACCTCTAAAGGTGTTAGAGGACACTTGCCATTTATCCTGTATGCTCCTGGACGAATAAGTCGACCAGGCTTCGTAAATTTTCCCTTCCAACCTCTTTCCCTAGCTGCATTCATGTCCCCTTCTTCTTTCCTCCCACCACCATAGACACAACAAGAGAAAGCAACCATATCCTGCACAAGAAAGATAAGTATTGCTTGTAACAAATTCTCAAGACAATCTATCTGTGGAATAATAAACAGATTCAGTGGGTGGAAACCAACCTCCTCAAAGCGAATATGAACAGAGATATATTTGCCACTATTTTTTACACTCAGTTCTTTCATTTTTGCAACAAAAGGTTCTCCCAGGGTTAATATGGGACTAATAAAAAATAGCTAACGAAAACCACTCAAGGTCTTTAGTTTTACCAGTATATTCTGATGTCAAATTTGAAGCACAAAATCACTATCTAAAGGCACTACATGGTAGAAGGCCTTGTTTCAGGCTAGTTAACCCAATTTGACAGCATGAAGCAACAAATATAAAAGCAGTTATTGAGAACTTCTTGATCAAATATAATTAGTTAACAGTTCATATTAACCAATTAGGACAGGCAAAAACCAAGCCAGTCACTTGGGCGGAGAATTTTGATTGCACAAAAAGAGAAATACAAGTTACAGGGGATATGCAGTCCAAAAATCCTACAAATTACAAGTAGGCACTTAAAAAGAGAACTGATTTTTATTGTTTTATATTTGTAGAAACTCAAACTTAAAATAAAATGTAGGATTTATTATCTTTTCTCATTAGATGAAAAGTAGTCAAAAATCCTGCAAATCGAAATAACAAACTACACCTTAAAAGAGCACGACTCTCCACTGTTTTCATTTACAAAATAAATATTAAAGGACCTTTAAATTAATATCAAAGTTGACACAAATATTTGGTAGTTACTTTTTAGCAGATGTTGCACTCCGATAGATACTATAACTGAACTCCTGAACCATCATGCAACCTAGAACTACAATCTGTTAGAAAATCAGGAAGAATAGCAAAGATTTGTACAAACCTAGGATCTCTCCAAATGCTATGAAAGCGAAAATTGGGAATGAGAAGTGTTGCAAACCTTCCTATGGACTCTTTTTATTAGAACCAGAATGTGAAAAACAGTTGGAGAAAAATAACAACAGAAAGATAAATTGTTTACCGAGACGTGTTCGCATTTCCTCAACAAGATCATACATCTTTTTAATTGGTAATGACAGATCATACTTGTAGACACCGCCAGCCTTCATTAATGCTTCAGGGATACCCTGTCATAACTTTAATTAGTGGGTTTACCAGCTTACAACAAAAACATAAAAGAACAAAATCATTAGGTCAGTTTCTGAACACAACAATTTTGTCTCCAAATAAAATAACATACCTTTTGAACAGAGGTCTTGCAATGTGCGTTTATGGCGAGAAAATCTTGTTTGCATTACTCACAATAATGACTCCATTTCTGTAAAAATAAACAAAACAATAATAAGATTTATGCGGTAGCAGATATCAACCTTAATTACAAAATTACAAATGAAATAAACATATAAAAGTTCATTACATGCATGATATTTAGGTTGTCCAATTATTTTCAAATATCTGTTTACCGGCCATGTTGCAAAATACAGAAATAATACAATGAAAACATGCACAGAGAATATTTAAGTTGTTGATGTACACTGGATATATGACCCCAACGATAACAAGAATGTTGCAATTTAAAGTTCATAAAAATACAAATTGAACACAAACCTTCAATAAGTTGTCTAGTTTCCTAGAACTATCTGAATTGTTCACATTAATTATTCCAGGTTCTTATTTTAGGACTGTCAATGACTCCTGCAATAGCAATCTAGACAATTAGATCTAATAGCTAAACCAAAATCGAAAAACCCATGGCCATAATTGACTTATAAAATCATAATTAAAGAATGGAATCAAACCTGGGGAAGCACATTCAAGGGCCTTATTGCCTGCACACAAGGGCAAAAAAAATCTTGAAAAAGATATAATAGCAAAATCAAAACTTTATAAGGTATAGAAATTGAGTATACTAGTATCTATGAATAGGAAATGAGACTTACAAAGGTTGAAACTTGTTGAATTGAAGTATTCTCAGCTGCATCACAAAGAAACCATTAAAAAAATAAGTACAATTAAAGTGAGAGAAAAGATAAGAATAAAACTTTAATACATAGAGAGATAGTTCTCTCATTAGTTAGAACCAATTCTAAAATGAGAATCGATAAACGGTGATTTTAAAATTTGTTCTCGAAACTAGTTGTACTTACGAATTGGGTCAACAATGAAAGAGGAGGAAGGGATAGAGAAACAAGTCAGTGTAAAGAAAGATAGGAGAAAGAACAATGATTAGCATCAACACCAATATCACCACTGTCTTCCATCTCAGCACCCCCACCTTCATTTTCATCTTTTTGACTCGAATTTCGCTGACCCAATTGGAAATCTTGGATGTTTCTCACTCACACACACTCAAATACACACAAAGTTTGTTCCTTTACTCAATCTACCAAGACCCTCTTCCCCTCTTGTGGGCATCAAAGATTTAAAGGGTCGTGTATATGTGTGGGAGAGAGAGTAGAGGAAGAATAGAGTGTGTGTCGGCTACAGAACAGAGAGAGAGGTGAGAGATGAGTGAAGCATTTTTTTCCCAATTCATTTCCCTCACTTATGTTTTATTAACCCTAATTCTAAATTTTTGTTTTGCCACCCTCTTTTTCTATTTGCCGCTTGGCCCCTTTCAATAATTCATTGTACTTTTCTTTTTTATTTTTCAAAAATATTACAAATTTATTTTAATTTATTTATATAAAATTATAGTTATTAAATTGATTATTTTCATTATTTAGAAGTAATTCACAGTTTTTATAATTTTTTTTTAATTTTTAAATGTTGAATCAAAGTTTAATAATTTTTGGATATTATTTTATTTTAAAACCTTTTTATTCAAATTTTATAAACAAAAAATAATATTTATGAAAAATCAATAATTTAAATATTTGATGAAATATTACGTTTTAAAATGATAACTTCAACGATTTTGTTAAAAGTAATTATTTTTAAAATCAAATAATTAAATTATTAAATTTAAATAAAATAAAAATTTTGTTCATGATTACTCTATGGTAACACATCTCATGGTGTTGCCCACTGTAACACCTTTTATAACTAAGGTAACATACTTTTGTGGATTTGGTAACACTACACTCACAAGGTTGCGGTAGCTCAAAAATTTCATAGCTATGGTAACATCCAAGAAGGTAACACCCATGCCAAAAGGTTGCAATATGCCATTTTTGGCGTAGTGAATGTAGCCATTGGCTCTAGTATTAATCTTTTTGTGTTGGCAAAAGAATAGCAAAGTGTTGGCAAAAAGTACAAAAACACCAAAGTGTTTCACAATTTGATGTTATAGTAGGACTAAAGAGGTGTTCGCATAGGTCTACACCAACACTTTTAATAGTGTTACTACAAAGATAATGGTGTAGCCATAGATCTATAGCAACATCTTATAATGGGTGTAGCCACAGATTAGAAAGGTGTTGGCATAGGGGTCTAAGCCTACACATTTCTCCCATGTTACCAAAAATCAAAAAAGTGTTAGCATAGACCCCTTTGGTAGCGGCCGATTTTGTAACAGTCCCAAATTTGGTCAAAGTGTAGCCATAGCTGGTTTTAGGCTCTTTTAGAAACACTTTTTGCCTTATAAGCACACTTTTTTTGGCGTAGCCGTAGTCCATATGTGGCGTAGTGGTTGTAGATTCTAGAAGAGAAGTGTCTTTTAGACTTGATTTTGGCAACTCCCCCTGAGAAATAGAGGGAGTTTCAAGTGTGATGTGCTCTCCACTCAGTGTAGTGCCAGCCTTATCACTCCCATGTGCTGACTCATTACAAGAAGGTGCATTGGGGAGAATGCTTGATTCTATAGATGCACCCTGTTGAGAGAGTACATCTAGTGAGCTATTTGCCCCTGATTTTACAACCTCAGTCATTTGAGTGACTGAAGAGGTGGTTTTTGTTTTCTTCTTCTTTGGTCTCTGTAAAGGTGACTCAGGATCCTCACATTCTATACCTAGTTCTACAGCCAAGGTTGCTTCAGATAAAATGGTTAAAGGTGCAGAGGCAACCAGTTTTCTCTTCTTCTCCTTTTTACTAACATCACCCTGTTGAGAGGATGATGCAGTTGGCTCAGTGTTTGGTAGTGTGTTTGGTTGAGGGGGTTGGTTAGCAGGCCCTGGGTTAGCATTTTGTTCAACTTGCTTGGGCTTAGCTAACTCAAATTTAGATGCAAATATTGGCATGTTATGGGGGTAAGACCTAAATAAACTTTCCATGTAGGGAGTTATTTCAAGTCTTACATCCACATCATTCCTAGTCTCCAAATTACCAAAAATGAGTTTGGTCATGGATCTAGGATACCCTATTCTATTTCTATCTATTTCAGGTAATTCAATCAGTTTATTATCTACAAAATTAAGTGCAGATTGAATAAAATGAGGGAAGAAAATTTCAGTACCTCTCTTGGCTGAGTTCTTACCAAGTCTCCCATACAGCTCCTGTAGAATGATCTGTCCAATATCTATCTTCCTCCCATAGGCCAAAGCATAGCCTATTTGTTGTGCAGGTGCACTAATTTGATCAAAGCTGGACTTCCTAGCAGTGAAGACTTGAAGTAGAGTGGCAAATACATAGCTCCATTCTTTCCTCAAGAATTTCCTAGTCAAATGCCCAAGTTTGATTTCATCTGAGTAGTTGATGAAATCAAAGAAGTCCTCTAACTTTGCATTTGTGGCTAGTGGGTCATACACCTCTTGTTGTAAGCCCAGTGCTTGATTCATATCTGCTGAATCTTGCAGTAGACTACATAGAAGGTTATAGCATTCTCAAAGGCAATGACCTCCACAGTAGCAGTCCTCCAAAATTGTTCTAGTAAGTCTAGGTACAGAGTTGGGTTGGATGAGAGTGCATCCTTGATGTAGGACTCTGACATCCATCGAATAAAGCACTTGAAATTTGCATTTGGTGCTTCCACATCATTGGTTATTGCGATGAAGTTGGTTTGGTTGGGTATGGTGAGTTGGGTGTTTGCCATTGTTACAAAGTGAGCGAGAAGAGAGTGAAGGTTGAAGAAGAAATTTTAGAATTTGAGATTAGGGTTTTCAGAGGTTTTGGGAGTTTAGATGCCTGACAAATCGAATGAAATGAAAAGAGTAGTTGTGAAATTGTATAAGTAAGAAGTACTTGAGGTATCGATTAGATATATGTTTCGTATCGACAAGTCAAGTATTCGAGAAGTGTAAAACAACTATTCGATATATCAAGAAAGGCTTATTCGATATCTCAAACAGGTTGTAACCCACAACTGGCAGTTTATCTAACTTAGAAGTAATTCTAAATTAAATAAAATATGTTTTTATGAGTGAAATAAAATCTTAGACAAAAATCTAAAAATGGTAGAAATTCAGTGAGAATTCAGCCTTTTCAAATGATTCGAGAACTCAAATACTGTATTCGAGAACTCAGTCATTAGAGAACTCAATTACCATATTCGAGAAGTCAAGCATGTCTTTGTTCGATATCTCTAAAAGGCTCTATTCAAGAACTTGAGAGTGCTCTAAAGAGACTTGTTAGAGAAGTCGAGCAATGAATCATTAGAGAAGTCTGACTTATCGAAATATTCTTTTTACTCATAAAATTCAATTTTCACTATCTTTAAAAATTCACCAGAAATATTCAATGGAGAATATTCTAACAAATTAAATAGTGATTTTCTCAAAATTTCATAGAAATTTCAAGTTGATATAATATGATTTCTCAACATGTGCAACAGATTTGAAATATTTATAAATCATATTTCAGCCAACACTTACTTCAAAATTATTGAGAATTTAGATAAAGTAAGTGTTTACTACTGCAACAATCTAGTTGATATTTTCACTTAGCCAGATTCTGAAGAATTCAGCATTCCAATCTAACTAACCAACCTTGTGAAGGTGGCTTCATCCAATGGCTTAGTGAATATATCAGCTAATTGTTTATCTGTAGAGACATAATGCAACTCAATGGTTCCATTAGTTGCATGTTCCCTGATAAAATGATATCTGATGTATAACACCCCCAGATCCGGGGCCCGGGATCCGGTCGTTACGGTCTCCAATTCTGTCCACAATACTTGAACTTACCTCAACATAAAATAATATACATCTTTATGACCCAACACAACAATATAAAACACACCCGTTATAGTCCTAGAGATGAAATCAGAGTAACAATCAAATTTTATTAATCACATTATGAGTTTTTACAATCCAAAAGAATTTCAATATAAATACATACTCTTTGCCATCCATTTACATAAGTCATACTAGACCATATACTTGGTACTGAAAGAATAAATATATCCTACCAATAGCTGTCTCTTTGGCTCTGGTAGTCTCATCATCCTCGCCAGCGTCGAGTGCGCCTTGTGCGAGTCATCTGGTCTAGCTGTTGTTGTGATATAATAATAAAGCAAGGGTGAGCAATAGCCCACCAACAATAATATATAACTGAACGATAATATATAACAGTTCAAAAGTATCTTTCAAACCATATGCCATGCATTTACGGATATGATGCCAGTATAATATGAACGATGAAGTTAAGAGGTAACTTAAAGTATTTATTTTGTGGAAATATCTGCTAAGTCAAAATAAGCAAGATATTATCATTTATCATATAAAGAGGAACTTGCAAGGAAAATATTGCAATTCCAGTTATTAACATTTTTCGAAGTCCTACAACCTGAAAGAAGTCTCTTCGATACGTGTTGCGGAAGACACCGTCAACCTGAAAAAATCTCTTCGATACGTGTTGCAGGGAATTCCCAATTTGGGAGATGAACCAATATTGGAGTTATCACGCACCAGCTGCCCTACTCCCTGATGATCAGTCGGGGATGGTACAGCCCAATATAATTTACTACCGGTAGAAGGAAGAAATGACGGCTCTACTTCTAGATTGCCTTTAATAGTAACTCCCTGGCCAATGGTTAGGCCTTGTGATGGACCGCGCGACTCGGCCTCTTACACACGACTCCTAGTTCGAATAAATCCACAGCATTGGAACGTAGAGTTTGTCCTCCCTTCCCCAAGTGAAATACTTGTTGATAAGACTCCACAAAGTAGTCGTATCTAGTTGGAAAGGAAAATTCACCGACATTTCCCAAGCTTTTGCTTGTTAATGGATATCAACTTGTTCGAACAATCTTACCCCTCGAATGATGAGAAGGTACACACAGACTTAATGAGTCCATAGCAACCAAGTTGCGAGTGAAAAGGATAAATTATGACCGGGAAGTCAACATGATAAATAACCTTTCTCAAGTAAGGTTCCCTTATAATTTAAGAGATAGACTCGAGTGAAGAAAAGAATCTTAAGGACCTTTCTTAATATAATATTAATCGTATGACTCCGAAGAATTTTGAGAATGATCGAAGGTCGAAGATAATATTTGAAAAAGAATAAACAACATTGAAGTTGTTTCCAAGTATTGAATAAATATTTATAGAATATTTATTGAGTCGGAAGTATCTAATGAATATTTTACATAATATCTGGAGGTGAAAGATAATCTCCAAATAATATAAATCATTTTAAAAAGAATTTAAAAGAATTAAATAAATATTCCAAGAATATTTATTAACTCAATAATAATTACGGAATTATTAAATCATAATATTGCTTGTAAGAGATCCTCGAATGAATATATATAATTATTTACTAAATAAATCACTCCTTAAATGAATATTCAAAATAATATTCATTAATAATTAGACTCCAATAAATATTTAAAATAATATTTAATAAATGATTCAAACCTTGAATGAGTATTTGAAAATAATATTCATTTAATATTTAATCTTCTAAATGAATATCCAAATAATATTTCTTTAGTAATAAAAACTTTAAAGGAATAATCGAAATAATATTCCTTAAGTAAATAGAACTTCCAATGAATATTTTAAAATAATATTTATCAAGTATATAAACCTTAAATGAATATTCGAAAGTAATATTCATTTAATAAATAACATTCTAATGAATATCAAAATAATATTCATTAAATAATCAACTCTAAATGAATATTCGAAACTAACATTTATTTAATATCTCTCGACTGAGATAACACTCGAATAACATTCCTCGAAATATTTCCAAGTAATTGATACTTTATGGAATATAAATAATGTTTAATAATAACATTCCTCAGATAAATAATGTTTAATAATAACATTCCTCAGATAAATAATAATCTGTCGTTGGAATCCCTCCGGGTTTCCACGACTATCTATATCTCAAAATACCGACTCCCGGTCTATATTTAAGAATGAATATCATATGCCCTTCGCTAAGGGTCTTACCAAAACAATCCGGCTTATAACTGATAATTCGTATCTAGTCTATAAGCCAATATCAATTTAGGGAACAAGTATCACAAAACCAGAGTCACAATATAATTGGAAACAGGCATGCATGCGATGGCATATGTAAAACAGAAATCATATACATATATTATCACAACAACAGGTTCAAAGGTTTGAACACTTGCCTGGTAAGCGGGTGTGGGTAGGGATAGCGTGTCCTGGGTCTGCTCGATGATCTATAAACAATCAGAACATTCGAGATTAACCACTTAACACCTTTTAAAAGTCTAGGTATAAATTTCACTTAAATCGAAACAGTTTTCGAATTATCTCGTTATACACGTTTTAGTGTAACTCTTTTTATTACTGATACGATCCGACATTTGTTCGTCATTACGACATGTCATCATACCTACACTTGGTATATACTTAAGTCGTATAAGTTCTAAAGTCGATCGATTACGAACCGAGATTATACCTCGAGTGTTATCGTTCGTTTTCTAAGTGTTTTACCAAAGTTATAACCAAGCGGGTTTTTTGGGGTTCGTTCGCGTTTAACTTTGATTCCAACATTTTTATAAAATCGGAAAACGATCTGTTTCACATGAGGTTTTCTCTCACACCTTCCTTTTTACCTCTAGTATTTAATTACCAAGATTCTCCACTGACTTACCTATTTTACGAGGGTTCAATTTCAGTTACGAATTCTCGTTTACGGTTTCGAACTACTTTTCGTAATTTGACCATAACTCCTAAACCGTAAGTCGGAATGTTTCGATTCTTGCGCCACAACGATCTATGACTCGAGAACTATAAGGTAAGTCCATAATATCACTAAGGTCAGGCATCTATCCTAACTGTTATGCTCAAATTTTAAGAGTTTACGAAATTTCAGCATTATTACGGCTATAACTCGGATATTTCCAAAATCAAAACCCTCCAAATAATCATTCAATCCACCACCAACACTCATGGGCACTATTTATCATCTCCCTCACTGTCTCAACAGGTCTTGGAGCCACAGAACATATATTAACCTTTTTATAACACCCACACAACATACATGTTCTAAATCATGAATACAAGCCATAAACATTATCAAATCTCATCTAAAACTCCATTAAAACTCAAATCAAAGACTAGGGTTCTTGAAGTTTATACCTTCCTTGGAGTATGTAAGACCTTAATAAACCTTGATCAATCCTTAGAACACCTTAACAAAGCTTGGATCATCCAAACAAAACAAGAAATCAAAGATTAGATCTTGAAAACACTATTCATCATCACTTTGATGATTTTTGAAAACTATGCAGGAGATGGAATTTGAAGCTCAAATTTCTAGGAGATCATGTTGATATAGTAAGGAACTTACATGATTTATTTCATGGCCATTGAAGGTCAAGAGGTTGGACTTTGATTTTGCTAAAATGGAGCAGATTTTTTTTTTGCTCTTCATGGAGTTCTTGGCTTTGCTTCCTTTGTTTTGCTTTATGCCTAAATAATTGTAAAACTTGGCATATATCTTGGATGCATCCTTTAATTTTGTGTTGTTAGCTTGCTAGTGGTCCAAGTGTTGCCCTTCTATTGGTCCACTTGTTGGCACCACATTGAGCATACCCTTTTTGGCACAAATGCAACTTCATCACTACACTTGTAGTTGACTTACATGAAAGTCACTTTGATTACCCTTACTCCATCCACTTGCACATGTTTGTCTCTTGGTTCTCTGCTTGCTTCTTTGTCCGGTTATTACTCAATTCATTGATCGTTCGAAGGAATATTTCGAAGATTTCTAATTAGGGTTTTACCGGAAACCATCTTTCTATTTATACTATCATTCTCAATTCTCTTTAATAATTCTTGAATCCAAATTCCTTAAATCTCTTCAATAAACCCTTAAGTCTTTATGTGTCCAGGAAATTCTCGGGGAAAATAAAAGTACTATTTTTCAGAATCCGACAGCTTTTACATACACTTATTTTCCCTTTGGATCACTAATACGAACTCGGAAATCCGTTCTGAATACTTCTATATAGTGTCGTCTCATAATATTCCTAAATCCATCAAAATCACTATTCATCCATTTTTCTTTACTCATCCTCTTAGGGTTGTACAATTGTCCCTAATCTCTTTCAATCGTTCCTTAACCTTTTTACGGACCTACTGGACCAATAACAGATATCGATTTGGATGACATAGGAATAATCTTCTCCTTTAGAATTATCAAATCTCAACTCCCTAGGAGATAGATAATTCTTATCTAACGTGTCAACCAATAGTATTCTTCATGGTATATAAACATTTGAATCCAAATCTATTCCTTTCATTCATTATCTCAATCGTTACATCGTAGTCGTAATCACTACTCGCCATTACCTCAGTACATAATAAAAAGTTTTAATTATATCCAAAATTTGGGGTTCTTACATGATGTCAATGTGCTTTGTTCTAGAATGATTGACAGGATTTGCAACTATAGAGATTGCACTTGTGTTGTCACACATGATAGGAATCTTTTCCAACACAAGTCCATAATCTCTAAGTTGATTTCTAATCCAAAGCACTTGAGCACAGCAACTTCCAGCAGCTATGTATTCATCCTCAGCTGTGGAAGTTGACACAGATTGTTGTTTCTTGCTATACCAAGAGACTAACCTTTGTCCAAGAAACTGGCAGCTACCTGAGGTTCTTTTCCTATCCACTCTGCATCCAGCATAGTCAACATCAGAATACACTACTAAAAAAACAGGATTAGACATCGCACTTAAGACAACGGTTCAAAATGCCACCGATGTTAAAAACCTTTCTTACATCGGTAATTTTAAAACCGATGTCTTTTATAAATCAGACATCAGTTTTACTTTGAAAGCGATGTCTAAAACTTTTTAAAAAATTCTATCTAACGAATTAGACATCGGTTGTCATTTAAAGCGATGTTAAAACTCTTTTTAAAAAATTCTGAATTAGTTTCCCCCCTTAGAACTTTTTCTACAATTAGTTTCCCCCCATCTTTTTCCCACCCTTAGAACTTTTTCTACAATTAATTTTCCCCCTTAAACAAATTTTCCCCCTTAAAACATAATTTCCCCTCCCGCCCATCTTAAAACATAACCAAATTCATTAAAACAAAAATCATTAAAACAAAACCAGCCCTATCTCTCGTCTCTCGATCCCCAAATCAAAACAACCTATCTCTCGTCTCTCTCTCTGGTAACCCTGGTAACCCTATCTTTCCTTTTAATTAAACGTAACCCTAGCTTTCCTTTCAATTAAAACTCTGATAGAACTTCGTTTTCTTTCAATTAAATTTCTTTTCTTTCAATTTTCCTTCAATTAAAACCCTAGATTTTCATTTTCTTTGTTTCTTCAACAGATCTGGCGATTTGGAGCTTTGGAGTTTTTGGTTTGCGAGTTTGGAGCTTTGAAAAACTCTCTGGATGATTATCTAAATGATTATGAAGGGCTGTGTAATGAAAAGCGGGTTGGTGTTTAGATGATAAAGCAATTTTTATTTGTGTACTTTGTTGCAAGCTTCTTATAATCATTATAGTATTTTGTATGTGTTTTGTTTTAGATTAATCTTACCGGAGTGATCCTAAAAGGAAGTTCAGTCAGAAAGGTTCTGGTCAGGGAAGCCAAAAACCGAGGAACTCCAGGATCCAATTCGAGTTTAGATTCATCTCATATTGGTGATCGATGTATCAGAGTGACTATTCACCACTGTTTTTTTGATGGAACACGACAAAGACATCCTCGGGTTCGATTTGGGAAAGTTCATCTTTACAACAACTACACAACAAATTGGGGAGTATATGCTGTTTGTGCTAGTGTAGAATCACAGGTAAAGTAATACATTTAGCATATATATACATTTTAAATGCATTCCGGCAATAAAACCATAATCCTATTCTCATCTAACTATAACTTCAGCATGCAATCTCACTGTTATTTTCGTTTCTTCCCCTTTTGCCTTTGCTCAGATATACTCTCAATGCAACATATATGAAGCAGGGGAGAAGAAAAAAGCTTTTGAATGTTACACAGAAAAGGTGAATTGACCAACTTTCGTTTTCTCGTATTTCATTTAAGATTCAGAGAAGAGAATATTATTGTTAACATGTACATACGGAACTTTCTTCTAAACATAGAGATTATGCAGAAGTAAGCACATACTGTAACATTTTAGTTACCATGCCTACATAGATCTATATCTATCTTTGCCAGTTGGTGTCCCGATTGTGATTGCAATGTCATCATATACTTCTTATACACCTAATTGATTAGGAATATAATTCGTTTACTAAGTTCAGTACCATCAATTAATCATGTCTACTTAAGCTCTGCTGTGTTCATAATTGTTCCACTTGGGTAAATATTTGGGTTAGGGCTTCCTTAGTTTGAAGAACTGAAGCTAAATGTTGAACGGGTTTTTTAATCTCTTTTTTTTTTAACTATTTGAGTTGGTTATATAGGCAGCTGATAAAGACGAACCGAGTTCTGGGTTGATAAGATCCGAGGGGGACCTGTTCTTAAATGGTGCAGAAGGATGTCCTTCAACTGAAACAAGTGATGGAAGTGTATTCCATCCTAGTGAATATTATCCAACTTGGACTTTTGAAGCAGCTGCAGAGTCTCTGAAGAATTTACTGCAAGCCTGTGCAGGCTGGCAATCAGTAGCTCGACCTGCAGACCACTGTTGTGGTGACCTGGGTAAGAAGCCAGCAGATCAATGTTGTGGTAATCTCACCGAGGATACAGCAGATGATCAATTTACCAACCTGTCTACAAAGATTTAGCCAGGCCGATCTTTTCATTAGTTATTTACCTAACCGGTCTTGATACAATGTTTACATTGCCTTCTGTAAGATTCATGTGTATTTAGTCAAATGCTCGCAGTGATTTTTACATCTTATATATGTTTTGAGGTGCAGAGACTGTATTATGTGCTAAGTAAAGTTTGATTTTGCTTCAGCTGTTGACAGAATAGACTACATAATTCAGTACAAATTGTGTGTGGCCTTGACGGCTAATGTAATAAAATGGACTAATGAAGCTACTGCACTTTACAGTGGATATGGAATTGCGGCAAAAGCCTTGACTGAAGTGATTAGAGCTCATGATGGTCGTGGTTCACAGACAATGCTCACGGACAGGATTTTACAGTCTCTTGGTCTTCCTTCTCCGGATGAGCTCATAGGGTATGTATAGGTATTATCTATTTTGTGGAGAACTCTCTCCTATGGAATTTCCAGTCACACATGAATGCATATAGAATAGGGCTTATGGAATGGAATCACAAGCCTTGTTCTGGTAACCATGTGTTCCTTATCTCTTCTGGCAAGTGTCATTCTAATATTATTGTTTTGATATGAATCAGTGCCTCCTTTATTGGCTTTTGTGGTCTATTTTAGTAAATGAATTGCTATCTTATGGTGAGAAGACCCACAGCTATTGGCGTGTATAGCAGTATAGTTCATATAATGCAACTTGGTAGACTATTCATTAGAAAGTTTTTTTGCACATGAATATTTATATGCCATGCTGTTGGTGTTTGACCACCCCCATAAAATTGGATATTAACAACTCTCATTAATAATTTACTAGAAAAGGCAGTGTATGTTATACGATTGCCACCATATGACACACTAATATTATAATGAGCATGTAGAAGCACACTGGTCCGATTCATTTATTATAGGATACATATGCCTGAATCAGTTTGCTTATCCGAGAACAACTATAACAAGCTTACTTTGTCAATTGATTTTATACAGCCAAAAATAAGCTGACACTAGAGTTCGACAGCTTATAAGTCTATTAATTTCAGGCGCTCCTCTTTTGATTTCGGTTAATGCTATTGTTGCTGAGAAATATCTAGTCTCTGGCTGCTACTTTCTTGCTTTCAGTTTATTACCTCTTTAACCCACTTTCGTGTATTTATTTGTTATTCATGTAGTCTTCTTATTGGTTGTTATATCTATATTTGAAAATATATTTTGCATGATTCATCGGGACTGAAAATTGATTCAAAAATTAAACGTGAACGCATAATTCACATTTTCATTTATCTTTTTTTTCCTTGTCTGGATCTAGGTCGACCTATGCAGATCCATCTTGGGCACATTTTCCAGTTGGAACTGCGGAAGCTCTTAACTGCATACATAATGAATGTGCTCAGCCTATCATTCATAGAGATGTTAAGTCATCCAACATTCTTCTCACTGAAGATTACAAACCACTGGTACTCACATACTCATGTCGATACAGTATAAAAACATTTTTATAATTGTTGAATGACACTTGTTTATTTGATGCAGTTATCTGATTTTGGGCTGGCAATATGGGGGCCAACAAACTCATCTTTCCTAACTAGTTTTGTGGTTAGACAGTTCGGAAGTTATCGATATGGAATATTGTCGGATGTTTTAGGTTTGGAATATATGTTTTGCTAATTGGTTATCGATGGTAACCTTGAATTGTAGCCATTGTAGCCATATGAGCTATTTTGTGAATTCATCTTGAACATTGAATTTGGTAATGATCAATATTAGTTATCATGTGGTATTTTTGTTGAGATTTTTGGTAAATGTCTATATTTGTAGCATATATTAAGGCTGAAATTGGTGTACATAATTAAGCAGGGACAATTCAAATTAACATCACAGCTAACTTAAAAACGATGTCTTAAAACCGATGTGGAAACTATATTAAACTAATGTTTATAGCAAACAAGACATCAGTATATTTCAAAAAGTCGATGTTAAAAATGTGATGTCTAATAAATGTGATGTCTAAGAGTATCTTTAACATCGGTCCTAAATTTGAACTGATGATAAATTACCTCTTAGACATCGTTACTGTAATAGTTATCGATGTCAATGTCTATTTCTAACTTGTGTGTTACATGTTTAAGTGGCTCTAACCTTGATAATATAACAATATTGAAGTTGCCAATATTACAAAATTTTATAAACTAGTAATAGATTCAGGGCAAAGACATCAGAAATACACTTAAAAGCGATGTATAAATATGTATTAGACATCGGTGAAAAACCGATGTCTAATACTCCAGACTTTTAACATCACACGCGAAGACATCGGTTTGTGTTTAAAAAAGACATCGGTTTTTAACCGATGTCTATTGACATATTTCTAGTAGTGATAACCAACCAAATTGAATTCTTTGTCATTTGGATACCATAAACCCAAGTTTGGAGTGCCCTTCAGATATCTAAAGATCCTTTTGATATCATATATGATTCCTTTGGATTTGATTGAAGCCTTGTGCACAGACATGTAGCAAACATGATGTCTGGCCTACTTGCAGTGAGATAGAGTAGAGAGCCAACCATGCCTCTGTAGACTGCGATATCTACTTTCTTGCCCTTAGCATCTTCATCCAATTTTGTGGCAGTGGCCATGGGTGTCTTTGCAGGTGAGCAGTCTTCTAAGTCAAACTTCTTCAATAAATCCTTGATGTACTTAGTTTGATTGATAAAGATACCATCCTTTCTTTGACTAACTTGTAATCCAAGAAAGAATGTTAACTCTCCCATCATGCTCATCTCATATCTGCTTTGCATGAGCTTTGAGAATTTTTTCACACAGTTTCTCATTTGTAGAGCCAAATATGATATCATCAATATAGATTGGAACTAGGATAATGTCATTACCATGCTTCTTGTAAAACAATGTCTTATCCAATGTGCCTCTAGTGAATTGATTTTCAAGAAAAATTTTTGATAAAGTGTCATACCATGCCCTTGGAGCCTGCTTAAGTCCGTACAATGCCTTAAGCAATCTTTAGACAAATTCTGGGAAATGTGGATCCTCAAAGCCAGGTGGTTGTTGCACATAAACCTCTTCTTCCAACTCTCCATTCAGAAATGCGCTCTTGACATCCATTTGGTAGACTTTAAAATTTGAATGAGCAGCAAATGCCAAGAAGATTCTGATGGCTTCCAATGTAGCAACAGGAGCAAATGTCTCATCATAATCAATGCCTTCCTGTTGAGAGTAACCTTTTGCAACCAACCTTGCTTTGTTTCTTACAATTACACCATCTTCATCCATCTTATTTTTCAGAACCCATTTTATTCCAACAATGGTTCTATTCTTTGGTGCAGGCACAGGCTCCCATACTTTGTTTCTTTCAAATTGATTTATCTCCTCTTGCATAGCAATAATCCAATCTGAATCCAACAGTGCATCATCAAGTTTCTTAGGCTCAATCTGAGATAGAAAGCAACCATAGAGACACTCATTTTGAGTTGCTCTCCTAGTTCTCACTCCTGCATTTGGATCTCCAATAATTTGCTCTGCAGTGTGTGATCTATCCCATTTCCTTGAATGTTCAGGTTGATTTCTCATATTTGATGTTGCTTCATCATCCAAGTTATGATCATATTCATTTCCTCCCCCTGTGAAGTTGTTCTCATTCACAGGTGTATCTTGGATGCTTGTGTCTTCACTGTTGATTGCCACAAACTCTTCTCTTGCTTCATCATTCACTGGAGATTGTTGAACTATAGTCTCAACTTCAGTTTCAATCTCTTCATCAGAATCATCCAAGTTTTCGAACCTTAATGGATCTTTGTCTTCATCATTGGCTTCTTCTAATCCAGGTAGTTTGCTATCATCAAATGTTACATCTGTGCTTTCCATAATTTCTTTTGACTGATGACATAAACTTTGTATGCAATTCTCTCCATAGAATAGCCAAGAAAAATTCCTTCAAATGCCTTTGCATCAAACTTTCCAACATATTCTGAGTTATCCTTTAACACAAAGCATTTGCTTCCAAAAGTATGAACATACTTAAGGGTAGGCTTCTTTCCAGTCATCAAGTTGTAAGGTGTCTTTCCAGTGTTTTTATTGATAAGAGTTCTGTTCTGAATATAGCATGCAGTGCTGACAGCCTCAGCCCAAAAACATGTAGGCATTTTTGCATCAAGTAACATTGTTCTTGCAGCCTCAATTAGAGTTCTATTCTTTCACTCAACAACTCCATTTTGTTATGGAGTTCTTGGAGCTGAGAATTGTTATGAAATACCATTCTCTTTGTAAAATGCTTCAAGCATGGCATTTCTGAACTCTGTTCCATTATTACTTCTTAATGCAATCACACTTGCATTGTTGGCCTTTGCTACTTTGTCAACTTTCTTTATGTGCTCAATGATTACTTGTGGAGCCTCATCTTTTGATGCTAGAAATTCCACCCATGTGTACCTTGTATAGTCATCCACCATCACCAAGGCATACTTCTTTCTTCCTGGTGACATAATATTGACAGGCCCAAATAAATCCATATGAATTAGTTGCAGGGGCTTGGTTATTGATGTCACTGTCTTTGACTTGTGGCTTGACCTTTTCATCGTTCCTTTTTGACAAGCCTCACACACTCCTCCTTGACAGAATTCAAGTGTGGGCATGCCTCTCACTAACTCTCTTTTGACTAGAGAATTAATGGCTTTGAAGTTCAAGTGTGATAACTTCTTATGCCACAGCCAACAATCTGCATTTGATGCCTTTGAATAAAAGCAACAAATTTTATCCTTGCTTGTAGAATCCATATTGGCTAAAAACAGGCTTCCTTTCCTTACTCCAGATAGAGCAAATTCACCAGTCTTCTTGTGAGTGATCAAACATTCATCCTTATCAAAGTTCACTTTGAAACCTCTATCAGTAAACTGACCAATACTTAGTAGATTATGCTTGAGCCCTCTGACCAATGCTACATCCACAATGATGACATTACCAACTTTTAGTTTGCAATATCCCAATCTATTGCCAACGCTGTCATCTCCAAAAGCAACCATAGGGCCAGCCTTTTCCTCATACTGTGATAGCAGGGACATATCACCAGTCATATGATTTGAGCATCCACTATCCAAAATCCACATGACTTTCTTTTCCTGTTCTTTGCCCTGCAAACACAAATGGATTACTTATTCTTTAGTACCCAAACAAGTTTGGGTCCTCCTGGCTTAGTTACAGTTTTATCATAAGCTGCATGCTTGTTAACTTTCTTAGGACTAGTCTTCTTATCAAAGCTGGAAGTCTTAGGACTTGAGTTCTCAGGCTTAGGTGACAGAGGTACCTTCCTAGCTTTAGGAGGACTTGAAGACTTTGACCTTGTGTAGTGTGTGTGAGAATTGTGACCGATACATCCATCAATAAATTGCCTTCTCAAATTGAAACAACTAGTCATAACATTCATATTTCATGGCATACAGTCAAATTTATCACAGAATGGAGCATCTCTATGTCTTAAAGGCACAGAACAATCATAGAAAGGTTTAGGCACACTACCTGCAGGTTTTTTACAAGCATGGGTCAAATGATTAGTACTGAAACAGTTTTGACAAGTTTTCCTAGGGGTATTTGGCACATAAGCATAGTTATTATCCTTGTTGATTCCTAGTTTACCATTTCTGCTCTATCTCTTCTTAGCCACAATTTTTTAGATTCATTCTTTTTAACTGATTAACTTAACAGATTTCTCAACTCTAGATCTAACTCCTGCTGGCACTTTGGTTTTCAATTTGATACTCTCACATTTAGAGGGTGCTGATTGCTCACTAAACTGTGCCTCATCTTCATTATTCAACATTTGCTTGATGAGTAAGGCTTCCTCATCAATTTCAAGGGTTGATTATTTGAAAATAGGTGACTCGGCATTTTTCAAAATGTGAGGCACATTTTCATGAGTAACCTTGTCATCTTTAATGACAGCACAGCCTTTCCTCCTTTTTAGAGTGTTATAGTCAAAATCAATTGCAGCCTTAAGACTCTCTTGATGTTTCTCATGATAGGACTGCAATAGACTAGAGGAGTTCTTAAAAGTTTTTAGTTTGAATTCATTCTCAGCTAATTCATCCCTAAGAGCTTTTTCAACCTGACTAGCACATCGAACCTTATTCTGTAGATATTCAACTTCTTTCTTAAGGTTTTCTACTTGCATAGCAGTTATCTCAAGTTCCTCATTCTTTTTGTTTAACAATTCATTTCTAGCATGCAGTTTAGCAATCTCTTCATTAGCAGCAGTCATACTAGTATGAATATTAAACATTTCAACAGATAGTTGTTTGATAAGTGCATATTTTTATTACCTATTTATTGCTTGAACTCGTATTTTAATAAATTATTTTGTTGCATTTCAGGAAATTCGTAAATAAATAAAGAAATGGCAAAATAAAGAAATAAAGAGCAAGGAAGGGAAAAAGAGGAAGAAAAAGGACCAAAAATGAAAGAAGGAAAAGAATTAGGAGCTTGGAGCAAAAAGAATATTTCAAGACAAGTGAAGGTGGAGATCATCCCAACACACTACATAAGTGTATGGCCAAGATCAACTCTTCAAAGCTTAAGGGGGAAGGAAACAAATAGATGGCTAGGATTTCACCACCACACACCACAAATGTATGGTGGGGATTTACCCAACACCCCCCCTTAACCCTAATTCCTATCCTATAAATACCCCCACACCCCCCTTGTATTTAGGAACTTAGATTTTAGGGTAGATTTAATTTCTTGTATTTTCTTTAGTTTCAAATCTTGTAAACACTCTTTTTAATTTTAATGCAATTTCATTTCCTTTAATTTCTTGTCTTGCTCTCTCGTTTATTTTACATAGCTTTCATTATTTTCGTAAATCCATGTAGTGGACAAAGTAGCGAAATGCTAACCACTATGGGTTGAAAATAACGAACTTAATTTCTTTTTCGTAGTTGTTAATTTTAATTTTGCCCCTTTAAATTTCCATTTTATTGTGGGTCATTTAATTCCAAATCATCGTTTTAGTAAAATTTTTATTTTGTAGTAAAATTTCTTTATTTTCTTTTTTAACAAAAAAAAAGAGAAAACAAGAAAAATCAGTTTTATTAATTTTCAGTATTTTCTGTATCGTTTTAATTTTAATTCGAAGCTTTTATTTTCTTTTTGACTCCCATGTTCCTCTTTTTCGCACAAAAGTACGAAACCCAGCCCGGCACTCTCTCATCCTTTGTTTTAATTCTTCGGTCTTCATTTTGATAATAGTTCCCCCTCCCCTTTCTTCTTTTAATCTAATTTTCGTCTTCTGCAAACACCAAAAACCCAGCAAACCTTCCCCCCCCTTCTTGTCGATTACTACAAACCAACAGACCCCGTCCCCTTCTTCTTTTTTGTTGAACAATCAATCTGTTTTATTTTTTTTTTCTCGATTGTTAGTTTTCGTGCGAGTCCATCCCTGTTCTTCTACTTCATTTCTTTTCTTCCATCTCTTTTTATTCATTTCTTTTCTACTTCATTTCTTTTGACTTCATCTTCTTCTTCTTAATTCATAACTGCCTCCTTCTGCAAATTCCCTCAGTTCCCCTCGCCCCTGCTTCTTTTTCTTCGAACAAACCACAGAATCCACTTTCGAATAGCAAGTTATATGTCTGAGTTTTCTGGTTTGATATTGTTTGTGTCCGTATTGATTGTTCACGAGTTCTGATTCGAATAGGAGCGTTTATTAATCTTGTTGAGTTCATTATTTTAGTCTGATTCTGTATTGTGCTTCGCGTTCTCCGTGTTTTGTTCGAGTTTCTTCCGTTATCTGTTTTTGTTTTTCTTCTTAATGATGAGTCGGATAGTTTAGTTGGTTTGTAAATTTTCTGGATAAGTAATTTATAATGAATTCGCTGTGTCTTTTGTGAGTTCTTGGTTTTACTATATTCTGAGTTCAGAATCGACTCCTGTTTTGTATTTTCCAGTTTTTGGTCTTTATAGAAATTTGATCTGTAATGAATTACGAGATTGTGTGCTATTGGTTCGTCTTTGGTTAGTTGATTTTACGAATAGGTTATGTCGAATTTTTATAAATAAATCTAGTTTTTAATTTCGAATTTAGAATATTTTTTAGAAATAATTTTTTTTTTAAGTTTTTAAATTTTAAGTTTGTTCTTCAAAATTTCTTGTTAATAAAAATTTCTTTTGGAATAAAATCTTCTTTAATTCGAATTTAGAGTTCTTAGAATATTTTTAGAATAATTTAATTTTAGAATAATTTAATTAATTAGTTTGAAATAGATTCTCATTTAATATTTTAAAATTGTAAAATCCAAATTCTCAAAAATCAAACTTGTTCTAATTCGATTAAGTTAAATATTAAGGTTTGCGAAAAATATTAGTCTCCGAGGAACGAATCTAAAATAATTCAACGAGCGAGTCGTGCGCTTGTGATTCCAATCATTTTTATTTTAGCACATCAAGTTTTGGCGTCGCTGCCGGGGACTAATTATTTTTCGTACCTTAGTTTTAATTTTTCGGATTAGCTCTTTTCTCACCCTTTTTCTTGTTTGCATTTTTTCGAGGAATTTGGAGGAAAATTCGGGTGACTTGGATTAAAGCGGAAGAATTTTCTCGGAATTTTGGAAGCTTTGCTTGGGTAAACCGTATCTCTCTCCTCCTTCGTTTTTTTTATTTATTTAGAAAATCACAAAAAAATTAAAAAAAAAACACAAAAAAATTGAAAATTTAAAATCCAAAAAAATTAGTTGTAATTACATAATTGTTGCATCATGCATTTAATCACTTAGGGCACATCATCTAGATTTTTATTTTCTTATTTTTAATTTTTCGTACCTTATAATTGTGGTGATCGCTGGAGGACCCCAAGGTACGTTAAATTCTTTCTTTTCTTTAGTTAGAGCACGTAGTTAAGCATCCATAAATGTTTATAGTTTTTTATACCTCTTTGTTTGTTGCATCATTTTGTAAATAAATCTTAAGGGCATAACCTCCACTACACCATATATTGGATATGGCAACCACTTAAAAGTGTTGCTTTACCACCTAAAACCATTGCAGTAGAGTCTATTGCAATGATTTTTCCAAAATCAGGCGTTAACTTTGGTCTGGTTACTATATGTCTATGTAGCAACGGATTTACTACCATATGGCAATGATAAAATTCATTGCAAAAACCGTATGTGGCAATGGTTTTAGACATATAGCAACACATTTTTGGCATTGCAATAGCCTATTGCAATGCTTTTCGTGAGTATTTTTTTTGTTAAACATTGCAATATATAGGCTATGGCAACATTTTAAACCAAAATTGGCAACATCTTTTGTCCAAAAGCAATGGTTTCTATAACAAAAACAACAATTAAATACAACATTTTTATAGGAAATAGCAATGCTTTTCTAAAAACAGTTGGGCAGGACTAGTTTGTTTCAATTAGAATCCACCAAAATAACTTGGTACCATTACAAACACCAATCCAACTAGTACATCAATACCACCTGTCCAAAATAATACCAAGACCATCCCCACGACCGATCCAAAATAATACAAAGGCATAAAACCCATCAAACGTCTAAGGATCTAGCTAAGTACAAAATAAAACGACATTATAGTTCGTACACAACGTCGTCTAGCTAGTTCATACATTCACCAAATATAAAACATAAGTAAGGATAATAAGCGACAATTTAGGCATCAGTAGTTCCATTTCCATCTCCTGCCTCTTCCTCATCATCAGTAGCACCCAACTGATCATCAACAATAATTGTCAAAGTAGGATTCTGTTTTGCCATCATAACATCTTCTGCTTCATTAGCATTGTCCTACATAACATATGACAGTAAAACAATTTCAATATACATAACATATTTTGTGACAATAGATTTATAAAAGTAGTAGTTGTTACCTCATGACCCTTGCGAGTTTTAGGGTATATCTGTGACTTCGTGGGTGTTTCAGGCATGCCCTTCTTTATTTTCTAGTAAAAACATATAAAGTGAAGCAAGAAGGAATTTATGTTAGTAAAATTATCAAGTAATCTGCAAATAAGAATTACCAAATTGCTGCTATCTACTATATAAAATGCGAACACGGTTATCCCTAATTACCATACCATTTCGTTCCCAATCTGAGCAAAACTTCTACGCCCAGAATTGTGTAAATAACCCTCATCAGACTTCATTTTCGTTTAAACGTGAGCTGAATGTTTAAAGACATCTCCTCACTTTGGTTCTGTTTCCAACTTTTCTTCGATTGAACATTTGAACCGATGCAACCTTTGTGAGGTATTAAAACAGCTTACAAGTTTTAATTTTGGAAATGATTTACTACATAATTTTTTTGATACTCAAACAAAACATACTCCTGTTCAACCGAGAAATTATCAGTAATTTTTTTCTTCATTCTTTTTCTTGTGTAAGTGTTGAGTGGAAGTAAACTCTAGTATCCGCTAGGTTATAACTTGAATATATGAGGTGCATTTCAACCCACACCTCTTGCCTATATTGTTAAATATTCCACTTGTAACTGTATATCACAACTATGAAATAATCATAAAAATTGAGTTGTTTTTATTGAATAGATAATTACTTCTTTTATTGCACACATTTCCATTCTATTGTACAATACTAAAAAGTGAAAAATAACAAAGGATCTGCGTCATAAAAGCAAAAGAGTTGATAAACAAAACAAAATGCCAACTGTTTATAGACCATGCATACAGAGAGACGGGGGGATGTGCAGAAAACTTGTCGAGGAGAATGAAATGCTGATAAACAAAATGTGTATCATGTATTAAGGAAATGCATGTTTTACTATACCAGATATCTCGTAAGGCTCTTACCCTTGGCCTATGTCATTGACGATCTTACTCTTTCTTGTCTTGAAGTAATGTACTGTTTGAGCATTGAAGTGAGGGGTACCTAAATAACAGGACATATAATACTGATAATTATTTACTCTAAAATCAGCAAAAATGAAAAAAATCAATTATCTTAGTTACGTGTATCATCATTAAGATCAAATGGTCACAGCTTTATAAGAATTCTTACACCATCATACAAAAACTCAGTTTTCCTTTCTACCTCCCAATCTCTTGCTTTTGAGATCAGCGCTTCCACCATTACTTGCTTTTGAGATCAGCGCTTCCACCATTTCTTTGTAAAGAAAAGACATGTTAAAGAATCCCCAAGTGTAAACAACAAGACATACATATAAACAGTAAAGCAGGAGCGAGTATAACTGAAGACTATTTTAATAGTCTATAACAGATTTTTGAGGAGCAATTAAACAAATAGCACACGCACACACTGTCCCTATGCTACTACATACATTGTAGCGAACCATCTAAAATGATTTTAGCTTATACCTTGTCTTCCTGGGGATTCTCACAGTTAAATGCATCAGATCTTTCACAGAGTTATGCTCTTCAACTTTATTTCCAATTCTTCTTCATTGTCACATGCCTGAAAAGATAACTTAAGTTAGCAATGGCAAGAAATAAAAGGTAGCTACAAGATATTTCCAGTACTTGTTTTTTTTATATTTTTCAAAGATAATGTGCAGTAGAGGTCTTGAGGATTGAGGTTCAAAATAATTTAATCAGGGATTACCTTTGATGCCACGAGCCAACCCTGTTTGGGGTTTTACACTAGGGATAACAACAAAAGATCTCTACAATATTCATAGTTTACTTCAATAAGGGAAAATTAGCCCAGTTTGTTACAAATTCAAAACAAGAAAACAACTTTGTGTAGCCACAAGAATTGCTTGATGAATAGACCTAATTAATCCAATAAGGGAAGAGACACCTTTGTGTGCAAATAAAATTCAAAACTAATCCAAACAAGTCAAGAAAACAACTTACCTCTTACTTTCTTGTTTGATCAGGTGTGTTCTTGTTTGACTGTCTTGTTCATGAAACTTACGAACCCTAAGTCGTGCACAATTGTTAGCTACTTGAAGATCAACATAGCAGCCATAGTATATTGTACCCAATTACAACATCATAACAAACTAAAAATAAGGGAAAATTAGCCCAGTTTGTTACAAATTCAAAACAAACTAAAAAAAGAGTTCTATTGAAATCAAAAACTAACAAACTCAATTACAAAAACATACCAAACTAAAAAAAGGGTCAATGAAATCAAGAAAAATAACCAATTTTGTTACAAAACCAAAACAAAATACAAAAAGGGGTTCTTTTAAATCAAGAAAACTAGGCAATTAAACTACAAAATCAAGAGAAACTAAAAAGGGCGTGAGTAAATTAATTGAACATGATGATACCGCCAATGAAAGTGACCCAAAGAACAACACCCCAAGCAGTAGAAAAGCAAAGAAGATGAGTTAATTTAACGAAAGTTATAATCTTTGATGATTTTGATTCAGTATTCTTCGATGACTCTGTGTTTTGTGTCTCTGTCTCTATGTGTACGTGTGTCTTTTTTTTTCTTTTTTTTTTGTTATTTTTCATAGCCCGGTAAAAGAAATTTTAGAAGCCCGCCCATTTTTTTCATCAAATTTTGAGAAGCCCGCTAATTTTGAGGTCCAATAATGATGTCTACTGCAACGCCTTATAGCAACGCCTTAAAAAACCATTGCAATAGATAGCAAATTTTACAATATGTAACGGTTTTTCACTTCAATTGTAACGGTTTTGAAAAGCATTACAAAATGTCTAATTTTGTAAAAACTTGTCAAGAAATAGCAACGCTTTTTAACAAGTCTGGTTGCCATAGCCAATATATGGTGTAGTGCTCTCAAAAGATAAGGGAAGGGATTTCATCACTCTTTCCTTAGCCCAAA
Source organism: Saposhnikovia divaricata (assembly GCA_036435485.1). Lineage (NCBI taxonomy): Eukaryota > Viridiplantae > Streptophyta > Magnoliopsida > Apiales > Apiaceae > Saposhnikovia > Saposhnikovia divaricata. Next base: position 98,875,211 of record CM071597.1, on the reverse strand, counting down.
AACAATTTAATCCCTCATTTTGCATACCTAGCCTTTAATAAAATTAATTAGACGTTTGCCGTAGGAATCTCGCGCTCATTTAGGAAGGTGATTAAGAAACGAAGTAATCTTTAATTATTCCGACTTTTTGGTGTCTAGGAAAGCGAAAGCTGACCTGGCCAATTAAGGTTTTGGTGTCTAGGCTGGTGTTTAGCCTCTTGGCAATGCTTGCACCTACCTGGCCAAGCCGGTTCGAATAATTATTGATTTACCTAGTTTTTGGTAGCCCTTAAATTTAGGAGCAAGGTCTAGTTATTTTATTAAGGAACCCTAGGGTTAGAATTTTTTTCTTTTAATTTTTTACCCCTTTCTTTTTGTGTGTTTATTTTATCGCACTTATTTGCTACGTGTTCCCTTCGTGGTTTATGCGATCTACTTGGCATTGGGATAATTCTGCTAGACTAGTAAGATCATTCGAGATTTCTTCCTCATCTGATTCCGAGTCTTTAGATAATTCCGAGCCAGTAGCAACCATGACCATGTCTCTTAAGGACCGTTGCTATCCTACCCGTTCTGCCCAACCCTCGTGTATCACTCTTCCTCCGATTAATGGTAATAACTTTGAGATCAAAGCTCAACACATTAGCATGTTACCCAAATTTACCGGGAGCGAATGTGAGGATCCTTATCTTTTTCTACAAGAATTTGAAGAGGTTTGCGCATTGCAAAAACTCCAACAACTTTCCGAGGACTCCATACGGCTTAGACTAATAAACTTTGCCCTTAAAGATAATGCAAAAAAGTGGTTGTATAGTTTACTCGTCAATTCGATTTCCACTTGGGAGGGTTTCGTAGTCAACTTTCTTAAAAAATTCTTTCCAAGCCACAAGACTACGAAACTCACGAATGAGATTAATCAATTTCGTCAAAAACACAACGAACCATTTTGGACGTGTTTTGACCATTTTAAAAATCTTCTATCTCAATGTCCCCACCATGGAATCGAAAAATGGAGGCTCTGTAAGCTTGTGTACGAGGCCATAGATAGTTCAACAACCGCATTGTTGGAATCTATGTGCCAAGGGAAATTCATGGAGAAAGATGAGGATGAGGGTTGGGCATTCTTTGAAGAGTTCGCGGAAAATACTATGTTATGGGAATCGACTAGGGAGCCCACTAGAGAACCCGAGAAACCGAACGATTCAATAGCTACCATGCATCAAAAGGGTTTACATCAAGTTGGTAACTCGATCGCGACCGAGGCTAAATTAGCCACTCTCACTCAACGTTTAGAAGCTTTAGAAACCAACGGGTCCTCCTCCCAAGTATCCTTGTGCTCGAATTATAACTCAACCAATCAAGGGATACAAAGTCCTCAAGATTTTCAACAAGTCAACGCGATGTTCCAATCGGGTCTTCGAAATGATCCTTATTCTTCCACTTATAACCCCGGTTGGAAAAATCACCCGAACTTTTCATGGAATCAAGGTCAAGGTCAACAATCTCAACCTCCTCAATTCCAATCGCAACCTCTGGTTTTTCATAAACCTCACTCAAATTCGTTTTCACATCAAAATCTTGCTCCTTATCTGACTCAAGCTCCCTCCCACCCTCCCGGCTTTTCTGAGTCGGATAAGCGACTTACTTCATTAGAAAAGAGTCTCGATGCGCTTCTCAAAACCACCACTAATTTGGCTCAATTGCAACAAACTTTCATGCAAACCATGACTCAAAATAGGCAAATCTTAAATTCTAGCACCCAAGCCCTATCTAAGTTAGAGGTTCAAGTGAGCCAATTAGCTAATACCATCCATGAGCGTGAGAAAAACAAGCTTCCGAGTCAAACTGAGGTCAATCCTAAGTTTCCTCTCAATCAACGCCCTCCTGAGAGTGTGAATGCCATCATCTCTTTAAGATCAGGAAATCGAGTTGATAACCGAGTAGGAGTCGAGTCCCCCGAAGAGGAAAAGTCAAACGTTGAACCAACCCCTCTTCTCGATCTTTCAAATCAAACTCCAATTCCCGTATCATCTCCTCCTTCTAGCAAACCATCTTCTTCGAATGGAACAACCTCGGAACATGTTCCAGAAGAACGAATCTTTAAACCGAAGGCTCCTTACCCACAACGCCTCATCTCTTCTAAACAAACGGCCCAAATGGAGCAAATTCTAGAAGTATTCAAACAAGTCAAGATAAACATTCCTCTTTTAGACGTGATTCAACAAGTTCCCTCCTATGCAAAATGTCTTAAAAAGTTGTGTACTCATAAACGAACCACCCAAGTCCCTAAGAAAGCCTTCTTGACGTCCCAAGTGAGCTCAATTCTTTCTAACCAAATTCCCGTGAAGTACAAGGACCCCGGTTGTCCAACTATTTCATGTGTCATAGGTAATACTTTCGAGGACAAGGCTTTACTGGACTTAGGTGCTAGTATGAACTTGCTTCCATTTTCCATTTATCAAGCCCTAGGTTTAGGCGAGCTCAAAAAGACCAATATGACACTTCAACTTGCCGATCGTTCTATATAAATGCCCAAGGGATTAATTAAAGATGTCTTGATCAAAATTGGTGATTTTATCTTCCCGGTTGACTTTGTTGTCCTCGAGACTCAACCCGTCACAAATCCTAAGAACCAAATTCCTATCATTCTAGGACGACCTTTTCTTGCTACATCAAATGCCTTGATTAATTGTAAGAATGGTTCAATGAAACTCACTTTCGGTAACATGACCATTGACCTTAACATTTTCAACGTCGAAAAAGAACCCAACGACCTTTTTGAGCAACCAATAGGAGTCAATGTGGTTAACAAGTTTGTCACATGGTCTAGCTTTGAGGATAGTGAGATTGAGTCTCTTCTCAAAGAGGATTTCAAAGTCAACCATGAGTATAACCGAGAGTATGTTGATTCGTTAAGGGACTTGACCTCAGAAGAGATGTTGAGAGAATTGGACGATATTTGTTCTAAGTGGGAAACCAAACCTATGGAGGTCTCTTGTGAACCAAATCTTATTGTTAAAACTCCCGTTGGTGAACCACCTACATTTAATAAGTTAGGAGATTTGAATGAAATTTGTTCCAAATGGGAGACTCCACCCGAGAGTGTTAATGTTGAAGCCGTTGTCAAAAATCCCGTTGGTGAACCACCTACGTTCGATGAGTTGTTAGGGGCTTTAAATCACATTTGTTCGAAATGGGAAGCTGAATCTAATACTGACCATGTCAACCCTAGTACCATTGTTACAACTCCCGTTAGTGAGCCACCACCACTTGATTTCGTAACACACCCCTCCACTTTCGATCACATTTTCTTGCAAAAAGACAAACTTCTCTTTACTGTTATCAATAGTGATTTAAACCCAGACCAAGAAATCCAATTAATTAATTTGCTTAAACAACATAAAGAAGCCTTACTTTGGTCTGTGGAAAACACTAGTGGTTACAATGCTTTTACTTTGAAAGAATATTTTTGTCTTCCTGCAAAAGTCACTAAGGTGTTAGAGCTTCAACGGCATCTTGAGCTCTTCTCGAAAATTTATTCCTTGTTTCCCACCGGCATCGGCTAATTCGATTTTATTCCTTTGCCTCCCCTCGTGAAATTCAGGTATGGGGGAGTATAAGTGTGCGTGAGTAGTGTAAATTAGTTGTTTTTCATTTTTATTCCTCTCCGTCATCCCTTATCAGGTATTACCTCGTTCTCATTTACTCATTTCTCTTACATTTGCATACATTGAGGGCAATGCATGATTTAGGTATGGGGGAGGGTTTTTTAGTGTAAATATAAAAATCAGAAAATCCAAAAAAATGAAAAAATCACAAAAGAGTTATAGAATTGTAAATAGTAGAGTTCTAATCTTATTCTAGTCCTGTTAATTGATTGCTAGTTGCTTGATGCACCCTTACATGCTATGATAATCTTGTGATCCTTTAGCTTTTGATTAAGAAGTGATTCGCTAAGTTCTTGTCCACACACTTACACTAGCAAGGTGAAACTAGTAGACTTATTTGATTTGTGCAGGAAATTAGAAGGTCATGATTAGGTGTAAGATGATTTGGTTTTCATGCTTTGAGTACAAGTAGGTGCATTGAGGATACCATTACTTGAGATTGAATATTCTACCACACCAAGTGAGTTTTGAGCCTATATGCACATCTTTTGCATTTATATCCTTTTGCTTGAGTGTCCACTTGTCATTTGCATTGCTAGCACTTGTTTGAGTTCTTTCTTGAAACACATGACATCGATTGATGATGAGATGATAAAGGCAATTAGGAATAAACCATATTTCCAAAATATCCACACCATTCTCATATGATCAATTAGTTACCCCTTTGAGCTTAATCAAATTCTTTCGGTGACATACCACATTACTCGCCTAAGACCTTTTTCTTGTACAGCCTTACGTATACTTGATCCCAATTTGTCAAAGGCTAGTAGGAACTTGAGGGAGTAATAAGGTGTGTGAGATGGGTATACTTTTGTTCATAACTTTTGAGGAAATATATGTTTTGTTACCTTGTTAGTCGATTTTCAAGTTAAAAGGAGGATTATGGTTGCTTATGTTTATCTTAGCTCTCATTTCCTTTAAAAAAAAAGAAATATATATATATATATATATATGAGAGCATACTTATATTTTTGTAATCCTCCTTCATTCGACTAGTCAAGTCTTTTTGTTAAAAAGTAAAAAAATAATAATTGTGTGGGGAGGAAGTTTGGTGTTGTGCATGATTTCCTTGGTGACTACTAGCATTTGACACTTCACCTTGTTTTGGCCTTACTTGACATACCCTGTCCCTAGCCCCATTACAACCCAAATAAAGACCTTTTGATTGTCATCATTAATGTATGTTGTGTTTAAGTTAGAATGATACAAAATGTCAAGCATGCTTTTGATTTTGTTTGTAATTGAGTGATACACTTACCCTTGTTATTGAGTGAATGATCTTTTATGAGTGAAATGTGAGGTATAGCTTGTTTCTTTTGCATATGAGATCTCAAGTTTTAACTCTAAGGTGTGCTCTTGTAGACTTAGCATGGTTTCCAATAATTTTTGCACTTGACATGAACTTGTAATCACTCGTGCATACTTCTTTAAGTAGACTATGTGAATCCTTGCACTTTCCACACCAAGACTGTGCAACTTCATTTTGATTCTTAAGTTGATGTATCATGAGAGGACATGTATGTGTGGTGTTGCATTGCCATGTAATCTTTTATACAAACTAGATGGATTTTGTGGGTACATTCACTATAGCCCCTCACGAGACCTCACTCGTCCACTAGGGCTGCCTAAGGGTTTAAAGGGCTTGTTGCATATGCCAAATGCAATCGTCACACCTACGAAAAGGAGTATAGGACTTTTTATCTAGATTTTAATTTTCTTTTTGTTTTACTCGAGGACGAGCAAAAGATAGGTATGGGGGCATTTGATAAGTGCATATTTTTGCATATTTTTATTACCTATTTATTGCTTGAACTTGTATTTTAATAAATTATTTTGTTGCATTTCAGGAAATTCATAAATAAATAAATAAATGGCAAAATAAAGAAATAAAGAGCAAGGAAGGGAAAAAGAGGAAGAAAAAGGACCAAAAATGAAAGAAGGGAAAGAATTAGGAGCTTGGAGCAAAAGGAATATTTCAAGACAAGTGGAAGGTGGAGATCATCCCAACACAGTACATAAGTGTATGGCCAAGATCAACTCTTCAAAGCTTAAGGGGGAAGGAAACAAATAGATGGCTAGGATTTCACCACCACACACCACAAATGTATGGTGGGGATTTACCCAACACCCCCCCTTAACCCTAATTCCTATCCTATAAATACCCCCTCACCCCCCTTGTATTTAGGAACTTAGAATTTAGGGTAAATTTAATTTCTTGTATTTTCTTTAGTTTCAAATCTTGTAAACACTCTTTTTAATTTTAATGCAATTTCATTTCATTTAATTTCTTGTCTTGCTCTCTCGTTTATTTTACATAGCTTTCGTTATTTTCGTAAATCCATGTAGTGGACAAAGTAGTGAAATGCTAACCACTATGGGTTAAAAATAACGAATTTAATTTCTTGTTCGTAGTTGTTAATTTTAATTTTACCCCTTTAAATTTCCATTTTATTGTGGGCCATTTAATTCCAAATCATCGTTTTAGTAAAATTTTAATTTTGTAGTTAAATTTCTTTATTTTCGTTTTTAACAAAAAAAAAAGAGAAAACAAGAAAAATCAGTTTTATTAATTTTCAGTATTTTCTGTATCGTTTTAATTTTAATTCGAAGCTTTTATTTTCTTTTTGACTCCCCTGTTCCTCTTTTTCGCATAAAAGTACGAAACCCAGCCCAGCACTCTCGCATCCTTTGTTTTAATTCTTCGGTCTTCATTTTGATAATAGTTCCCCCTCCCCTTTCTTCTTTTAATCTAATTTTCGTCTTCTGCAAACACCAAAAACCCAGCAAACCTTCCCCCCCTTCTTGTCGATTACTACAAACCAACAGACCCCGTCCCCTTCTTCTTTTTCGTTGAACAATCAATCTGTTTTATTTATTTTTATTTTTTTTCTCGATTGTTAGTTTTCGTGCGAGTCCATCCCTGTTCTTCTACTTCATTTCTTTTCTACCATCTCTTTTTATTCATTTCTTTTCTACTTCATTTCTTTCTACTTCATCTTCTTCTTCTTAATTCATAACTGCCTCCTTCTGCAAATTCACTCAGTTCCCCTCGCCCCTGCTTCTTTTTCTTCGGACAAACCACAAAATCCACTTTCGAATAGCAAGTTATATGTCTGAGTTTTCTGGTTTGATATTGTTCGTGTCCGTATTGATTGTTCACGAGTTCTGATTCGAATAGGAGCGTTTATTAATCTTGTTGAGTTCATCATTTTAGTCTGATTCTGTATTGTGCTTCGCGTTCTCCGTGTTTTGTTTCGTGTTTTGTTCGAGTTTCTTCCTTGTTTCTGTTTTTGTTTTTCTTCTTTATGATGAGTCGGCTAGTTTAGTTGGTTTGTAAATTTTCTGGATAAGTAATTTATAATGAATTCGATGTGTCTTTTGTGAGTTCTTGGTTTTACTATAGTCTGAGTTCAGAATCGATTCCTGTTTTGTATTTTCCAGTTTTTGGTCTTTATAGAAATTTGATCTGTAATGAATTACGAGATTGTGTGCTATTGGTTTATCTTTGGTTAGTTGATTTTACGAATAGGTTATGTCGAATTTTTATAAATAAATCTAGTTTTAAATTTCGAATTTAGAATATTTTTTAGAAATAATTTTTTTTTTAAGTTTTTAAATTTTAAGTTTCTTCTTCAAAATTTCTTGTTAATTAAAATTTCTTTTGGAATAAAATCTTCTTTAATTCGAATTTAGAGTTCTTAGAATATTTTTAGAATAATTTAATTTTAGAATAATTTAATTAATTATTTTGAAATAGATTCTCATTTAATATTTTAAAATTGTAACATCCAAATTCTCAAAAATCAAACATGTTCTAATTCGATTAAGTTAAATATTAAGGTTTGCGAAAAATATTAGTCTCCGAGGAACGAATCTAAAATAATTCAACGAACGAGTCGTGCGCTTGCGATTCCAATCAATTTTATTTTAGCACATCATTGTTCAATCATATCCTTATATTCAAAAATAGACATGTCTATGGTAGTGAGAGATGGTACCTGAGAGTCTGATGAAGATGTTTCATCCTTGGAATTGGCCATCAAGGCATAGTTGCAAAATTCTTGCTCTTCTTCATCACTATTAGTATCATCCCAACACTTCCCTTCAGCTATGTAGGCATTGTCTGGTGTTTGCTTTTTGAGAAGGGCCTCATACTTAGCTTCAAGCTCTAGAAACTCTTTATCATTCTTTTTAGGATTCTTGCATTCACTAGCAAAATGCCCTAGATCATTGCATCTATAACATATCACAGATGACCTATCCACATAGCCAGTTTCGAATTTATTCTTGTTTAGCTTCACAGGTGCTTTACTTTTATTGAATGAATGATTCTGAGGTCTAGGTTTAAAGGGCTGCTTTCTCTTGAATCTGATGTTTGGAAATTTTCTAGCAATGAAAGCATATGAAGTGTTTTCCATGCCATCTAACTCCTCAAGAGTATAAAACTCATCTCCTTCTTCTTCCTGTTCCTCAGCAGCAGTCTCAGGCATCTCCATTACTGGTTCTTCATCCATCACTTCTTCAATCCTCAAATGGCTTGTAGAGGCTTCAAGTTCTTGAATAGATTTGTTCACAATCAGGGCACATGATGTGTTTATCATTTTACCCTGATTTGCTTGAATATCCCTTTTCTGTAACAGCTCAAGCTCATGAGTTTTTAGCACACCATAGAGCACATCATATGTGACTTTGTTAAAATCTCTTTCCCTTAGAAAAATGACCCTTTGCTCTAAATGGTTTGGTGAAGACAGTAGAAACTGTTGGGTTCCGAGGCATAAAACGCAGTGGAATATTGTAAATAAAACAAAAATTTCGAAACCCAAACCAGGATCCATGTATAATTACGGACAGATTATGGAGAAACGAATCATACCTGTAAAACGTTACTTTCACGAACTCAACGGAGATCCTAGCTTGTAATCACCACACACAATCTTCACGTCAAGATCTATGTCTCTAAGGTAATCCACATGAATGTCCGACCGTCCAACGATCCGAGGAGCCAGGTACTAGCCCGCGAAGAACAGCCTCTCTCTATCTCTCTAGCCTCTCAAAAAGCTGCTAGGGTTTTTAATAAAACGATTTTATGAAATCCCTAACCCTAAAGTAATACATCATCATGTATTTATATGAGAGATAGTGGGCTAAAATCAAAAAACCGAATTGGGCTTCCTTAAACCCAATTCTAATTTTATTTTGATTTTATTATTGGATTTCCTTAAACCCAATTCTGTTTTTACTTTATTAAATTCGAATTTACTTAAATAATTAATTAGGACCAGTCCAATTAATTAAATAGCCAATTCTTTATTTAATAATGATTTAATTTAAATTCTCAATTTAAATTAAAACTCCTTTTAAGACATTCTAAGTGTGTGACCCTATAGGTTATTATTACGTTGGCAACAATTTTAAAGTCTCAATTAAAATCGTAAACAAAGAGCGGCATCTAGTAATACATCATTGCTACCCAAGTAATAATAATTTAAATGGTGATCCATATTAAACCTTTCGTGGTTAATGTTTCCGTGTAATATAATCCCTTTAACTAAATATTATAGATTAAACTCGAGGCATGTGTTTAGTCATCCTCTTCAACATTTAATCCGGGTTTACTTGATCCATCAGTAGACTATTAAAAACAAATCATTATTTGAGCACGGCCATGCATTTTATAGTCTCACTCAATCAAGAGGTCAATAATATCTCTCCTAATTATAGGAGGGTTAAATCCTTTATCTATCATTCATATTTCTCATGCGACTCATGATATACCCGATGTCCACTTTTATCATCACCCGGTCAAAGGTAACTTTTAATGTAGTCAAAGTATATTAATCCTCGTATATAAATATAATGATCTCAAGTCAAAGGATCATCACACCATTATCACTGTGAGTCTTTCTTATGACTTTATTAAACATGAAGAATCTCACTGTGGGTCTGTCCAGTACCATGTACTCCTACATGTACCTATGTATTGACTTTAGTATCTCCATACTTATAACCAATGAGATGTGGTTATCTGTCAAACAACATACTAGTCTATTTATGTATTATTATTGTCCTATAATAATAATACTCGACCAGGGACCTTTAAGAATATGATATATTATATAATCTCAAGTTCAAGTCATTTACTTAAACTATATAATGTGTATCATGATTCTAAGGACATTTATTATGCTAACAAATATATCACAGTAATTAAAGTCATAATAAATACGTTTATTGAATGATCAAATGACATAAAGGTTTACTCAAAGAAACAATGTATTGCCTCTAGGGCACCTACACTAGGGCTGTAAATGAGCCGAGCCGAGCCGAACACTGACCAGGCTCGGCTCGAGCTCGATTAAATAGTCCAGGCTCGAGATCGGGCTCGAGCTCGACCGAGCCATAAAATTCAAGCTCGAAGCTCGGCTCGACACATATATGATATGTTCGAGCTTGGCTCGAAAGCTCGAATCAATTTCACTAATTATCAACAAAAGCTCGAATACCTTAAGTTCGGCTCGAGCTCGACTCGACTAATACATAAAAATATTAAATATTTATATAACAATATATAAATAATAAAAAAAATATATATATAATAAAATATATATAAGCTCGATTAGGCTCGCGAGCCATGCGAATCGAGTAATATGTAGCTCGAGCTCGGCTCGGTCAACTATTCGAATAGCTCGAGCTCGAGCTCGGCTCAATTATTATCGAATCGAATTCGAATATTTTACGAGCCGAGCTCGAGTAGCTCACGAACAGTTTGACTCATTTACACCCCTAACCTACACTAACACTCTCCCACTTGCACTAGAGCCAATCACCCATGTATCTAATACCCATGGAACTAGTATGACCATCGTGCTTCTGCTGCGACAAGCCTTTGGTCAGTGGGTCTGCAATGTTATCATTTGTGTGCACTTTACATATGTGTATGTCACCCCTTTCATTAATCTCTCGAATAAGGTGAAATCTCCTGAGTATATGTTTGGATCGGGAGTGTGATCTAGGTTCTTTAGCCTGTGCAATGGCTCCATTATTATCGCAGTATAGATCAATGGGATCTGCGATCGATGGAACCACTCCCAAATCAGTAATGAATTTTCTAATCCAAACAGCCTCCTTAGCTGCTTCACAAGATGCAATGTACTCAGCCTCCATTGTAGAATTAGCTACTGTTTCTTGCTTTGAACTCTTCCAGCATACAGCACCTCCGTTTAGACAAAACACAAAACCAGACTGTGATACAGTATCATCCCTGTCTGTTTGGAAACTTGCATCGGTGTAACCTTTTACAACCAGTTTCTCCTCTCCTCCATACACCAAGAATGAATCTTTAGTCCTTTTCAGGTACTTTAGAATATTCTTGACTGTTGTCCAATGACCTTCACCTGGATTAGACTGGTATCTGCTCGTCATGCTCAAAGCATACAAAACATCTGGGCGAGTACATACCATTGCATACATGATAGATCCAATTGTTGAGGCATATGGAACCTTACTCATGTGATCCTTCTCATCCAATGATTTCGGACACTGGTCTTTAGAGATCGTTATCCCTTGAGACACGGGGACATATCCCCTTTTTGCATACCAACACGATGCAAAACCTTATCAATGTATGTGCTCTGACGTAGACCGATCATCCTTCTAGATCTATTTCTATAGATCCTCATTCCTAGAATGTAGGTTGCCTCTCCTAAGTCTTTCATAGAGAAGTTGCTCCCTAACCAAGTCTTAACAGCCTTTAGAGAAGGTATGTCATTCCCCATTAGTAGTATATCATCAACATATAGTACTATGAATGCCACATGGCTCCCACTAACCTTCCTGTAAACACAAGGTTCATCTTTGTTTTGAACAAAGCCATACTCTTTGACTGTTTCATCAAAATGAATATTCCATCTCCTAGATGCTTGCTTCAATCCATAAATGGATCGACGTAATTTACATACCTTGCCAACATTCCTTGGATCGGCAAAACCTTCAGGTTGTGTCATGTACACATCCTCTTCAAGGCTTCCATTATGGAAGGCTGTTTTTACATCCATTTGACAGATTTCATAATCATGGAATGTTGCAATGGTAAGCAAAATCCTTATGGACTTGACCATAGCCACTGGTGAGAAAGTTTCATCATAGTCAATACCATGAATTTGTTTGAAACCTTTTGCTACCAGCCTTGCTTTATAGGTCTGAACATTTCCATCCATGTCAGTTTTCTTCTTGAAAACCCATTTGCACCCTACAGGTTTTACCCCTTCAGGTGGATCAACCAAAGTCCATACTTGGTTTTCGTACATGGAATCCATCTCAGATTTCATGGCTTTAAGCCATCTCTTAGAGTCTGGACTGTTCATAGCATCTTGGTATGTAAGAGGCTCATCTTCATCTATGAGCATCAAATCACCACATTGAGTCAAGAGAAATCCATATCTCTCTGGCTCATGGCGAATTCTACCAGATCTATGAACAACCTGTGTTTGTTGAGCATTATCATCATTCTTCTCTTGTTCCACTTCAGGTTCAGTGTTGTTTTGTGATTCTCGATCTTCATCGAGATCTATAGTTCTCCCACTGTTTCTTTTGGAAACAAAATCTCTTTCCATGAAGATAGCATCTCGAGCAATAAACACTTTCTGCTCAGAAGGACTATAAAAATAATACGCCTTTGTTTCTTTAGGGTATCCCACAAAATTGCACTCTTCGGATTTAGGTCCAAGCTTGTCAGATACTTGACGTTTCACAAACGCCTTGCATCCCCAAACTTTCATAAAGCTCATGCCTGACCGTTTCTCCTCCCATATCTCATATAGAGTCTTTTGAACCTTCTTAGTAGGAACACGGTTAAGTGTGAAAGCCGCTGTTTCTAGAGCATAACCCCAGAAACTTATTGGAAGATCTGCATGACTCATCATCGATCGCACCATGTCCAACAAGGTGCGATTTCTCCTCTCTGAAACTCCATTCCATTGAGGTGTACCTGGCGGAGTGAGTTGTGATACAATACCACACTCCTTTAAATACTCTTTAAATTCGGTGCTTAAGTATTCACCCCCACGATCGGATCGTAAGATCTTAATACTTGCACCACCGCCAATTTGCTTCTCTACTTCAGCCTTGTATTCTTTGAACTTTTCAAAAGAATCGGATTTGTTCTTCATAAGATATACATATCCATATCTACTGAAATCATCAGTAAATGTTATGAAGTAGTAGTATCCTCCTCTAGCCATCACACGCATTGGGCCACATACATCACTATGTATTAGCTCCAGACGTTGAGTGGCCCTTTGACCTTTACCAGTGAAAGGGGCTTTAGTCATCTTACCAAGCAAACAAGATTCGCATTCTTGGTATGATTCAAAATCAAACTTATCCAAATATCCATCCTTATGTAATTTGGATATGCATTTCTCATTTATATGGCCTAGACGACAATGCCAGAGGTATGTTTGATTTGAGTCATTAACTTTAAGTCGTTTGTTTTCTATATTACAGACAGGATTATCTAAATCAAGAACATATAAACCATTAAACAAACGCGCAACACAATAGGTTAAATCATTCAAAGAAAAAGAGCAACTGTTATTCTTTATTGTAAACGAAAAACCTTTCTTGTCCAAACAAGAAATAGAAATAATGTTTCTGCGAATCGCAGGCACGTAAAAACAGTCTTCAAGTTCTAAAACAAGCCCAGAGGGCAAAGATAAATAATAAGTTCCTACAGCTAAAGCAGCAACTCTTGCTCCATTGCCTACTCGTAGGTCCACTTCTCCCTTAGCCAAAGTCCTACTTCTCTACAGTTCCTGCACATTTATACAAATGTGAGAAGCACATCCAGTATCCAATACCCAAGATGTAGAAGTAGACAGATTGACTTCTATAACATAAATACCTGATCCAGAAATCTGAACAGCCTTCATTTTCTTCAGATCCTCCAAGTAAACATGACAGTTTCTCTTCCAGTGACCAGTTTTCTTACAGTAGTGACATTCACCCTTAGCAACCCCACCTTTAGGCTTTAAAGCCTGTTTGGGACCAGACTTTGGCTTGGGTGTAGAATCAGATCCAATCTTCTTCTTACCCTTCCACTTACCTTTCCCCTTGGCCTTACCTTTATTGCCCACCATCAGTATGGGAGCGGGTTCAGCTGTCTTCATGTTGGTCTCATATGTTCTCAACATATGCAACAATTCAGTAGGTGTTTTGTCAAATTCATTCATATTGTAGTTCACAACAAACTGAGTGAATTTGTTATTCAAAGAATTCATGATTAGGTCAATACCAGTTTCCGCAGCAATCGGGAAACCCAAAGTAGCAAGGTACTCAATGTAACCAATCATCTTCAGAACATGTGGGCCAACTGGTTCACTTGCCCCTTGTTTGCAATTAAAGAGTGACTTACTCGTGTTGAACCTTTCTTGATGAGTTTGGCTTGCAAACATGCTTTGCAAGTGCTCATTGATAGTATATGCATCCATATGCACATGCTGTCTTTGAAGCTCAGCACTCATAGTTGCCAACATAAGACATGCAACATCATTTGCATCATTCTCATCCCTTGCGTGGGCCGCTATTTCCTCAGCAGTAGCGCCCTCGGGAAGGGGACCTGGCGGAGGGATATCAATGCAATAAAGATTACGCTCCTGCCTGAGGACAATCCTCAAATTCCTCTGCCAGTCTAGGAAGTTGTTTCCTCCTGTCAGCTTGTCCTTCTCAAGGACTGATCGTACGGATAGTGTGTTTGTGTTGTTTGCCATTATTTAGTATCTACAATGATAAAAGCACAAAATAAACATTGGATTTTCTGAATTTATAAATTATTATGTTCAAATGATTATGATATATATTCATAATATATCTCCCACTATTTTTATCAAATCAATAGCCCTTACTATTAATTCGGAAAGTATATCCCATAAATCTTTCTAGTGAGCCAAGATCCATATTTCGTCATGTCCTAAGTCAACCACTAGTAGTCTTTAAAACATGATTATTTAGGTAGACAACAGTTATCAATTATATCATATATAATTCTTGGATAGTTTGGTGATCAATGATTGATCTTATCTATCAAATAGATTTTCAACCAAACTCTATGCTTCTAAGTTCATAATAGTTGAATATAACCTTTTATTTCCACCATATTATGACGACTCAGTTAAGTTAGACCCAATGATACAACGGCCGAATATAACCGTTTATATTCGTCACATCTCACCACGATAGACAGGAGTCCCCTGCCACTGACAGCCCTTCCCCTTATCGATCTAGGATTCGATGAGTGTTCATTCATTGGAAAGCATCTGATTAAAACTTAATATTTTTGTTAAGGGGTTTAGAATTAAAAACGACCATGATCCCATCATAAAGAGATTCCCAATTTTTCCTTGAATTAAATACTTCAAATCAATATTCATCAATAGTTTGATTTCCAGGTTGTTGGAGGAGTCACAAGTGGCCTCGCTTAATACCCAACTTCCTTACAGGTAAAACCCGTTTTTGACAAAATCTCCCAATATCGAAATAATTGAAAATTCGTATTTAATTCCATGTTTCATAAACACAGAAATCTCATGATCGTTATGTTAAATTTTAAAATCTCGAATCGTTACAGATTTTAACTTGTTTAAGAAGGCATGGCATGGGTGATGTATCTAATACATACATGATTAATCTAATCAAACATGCATCTTTATCTCTACACATACATTATATATATCGCATACATTCATATATATGTAAAGTGCAGTATGTAAATGTGCTTGGTTATGACCTTTATCCTAAATGATCCTTTTCAAGCTAATGAAAAGAATCAAGGTCAATCTATGGTGGATAAATATAAATACAATTACAAGTCTTTATTCTTCTCTTTCTCCTTGGTTGCTTATCCTCATTGATCGTCCTTCAATCTTCAAGTACATTACATTGAATAATTGAATACAACCTATACTAATGTACTTACATAATAAAACTCGAGTTACATTCGAGGTTAAACAATTACAAGAATGAAGAAAACGACATGCAAGTCGTATTTATAAAATCACAAACCATTAAACTAAGGGTCTTAAGGCCATAACCAGCACCATGCTCAAATAAACAATTAAGAACATATAAACAAACACTGCGGGGTTCCGGGGGCGGCAGCCCCTGGCGGTGGTCGAGCTGAACTCGGGATTTTTTTTAATTCCAGAAGACTCGTCCTCTTAAGAAATCATCAATTTCTTAACAAAAGATCATATCTTTTAGCCCCTGCCGCCACTGCATCATATACAGTTCTGGAAGCATGTATCATATACATTCAAATCGTATCCCAGTTTACAGATCGCGTCCATACACAATCTGTCCAATAGTTTATATCACTATATAAACCAGACAACATGCATAACATACAAAAATCGTATACTTATCAGTCATGACAGATTGTAAACATGCTTGTATCATTATATCATAATATTCAACATAACAGAATCATATATGAATGACATAACATATTATAATCGACATATCTCATAATACATGCATCGAATACATTAAACACGTAACCAAATTAGCCCCTTATACACGTAGCTCTGATACCATTGTTGGGTTCCGAGGCATAAAACGCAGCGGAATAATGTAAATAAAACAAAAATTTCGAAACCCAAACCAGGATCCATGTATAATTACGGATAGATTATGGAGAAACGAATCATACCTGTAAAACGTTACTTTCACGAACTCAACGAAGATCCTAGCTTGTAATCACCACACACAATCTTCACGTCAAGATCTGTGTCTCTAAGGTAATCCACACGAATGTCCGACCGTCCAACGATCCGAGGAGCCAGGTACTAGCCCACGAAGAACAGCCTCTCTCTATCTCTCTAGCCTCTCAAAAAGCTGCTAGGGTTTTTAATAAAACGATTTTATGAAATCCCTAACCCTAAAGTAATACATCATCATGTATTTATATGATAGATAGTGGGCTAAAATCAAAAAATCGAATTGGGCTTCCTTAAACCCAATTCTAATTTTATTTTGATTTTATTATTGGATTTCCTTAAACCCAATTCTGTTCTTACTTTAATAAATTTGAATTTACTTAAATAATTAATTAGGACAAATCCAATTAATTAAATAGCCAATTCTTTATTTAATAATGATTTAATTTAAATTCTCAATTTAAATTAAAACTCCTTTTAAGACATTCTAAGTGTGTGACCCTATAGGTTATTATTACGTTGGCAACGATTTTAAAGTCTCAATTAAAATCATAAACAAAGAGCGGCATCTAGTAATACATCATTGCTACCCAAGTAATAATAATTTAAATAGTGATCCATATTAAACCTTTCGTGATTAATGTTTCCGTGTAATATAATCCCTTTAACCAAATATTATAGATTAAACTCGAGGCATGTGTTTAGTCATCCTCTTCAACATTTAATCCGGGTTTACTTGATCCATGAGTAGACTATTAAAAACAAATCATTATTTGAGCACGGCCATGCATTTTATAGTCTCACTCAATCAAGAGGCCAATAATATCTCTCCTAATTATAGGAGGGTTAAATCCTTTATCTATCATTCATATTTCTCATGCGACTCATGATATACCCGATGTTCACTTTTATCATCACCCGGTCAAAGGTAACTTTTAATGTAGTCAAAGTATATTAATCCTCGTATAGAAATATAATGATCTCAAGTCAAAGGATCATAACACCATTATCACTGTGAGTCTTTCTTATGACTTTATTAAACATGAAAAATCTCACTGTGGGTCTGTCCAGTACCATGTACTCCTACATGTACCTATGTATTGACTTTAGTATCTCCATACTTATAACCAATGAGATGTGGTTATCTGTCAAACAACATACTAGTCTATTTATGTATTATTATTGTCCTATAATAATAATACTCGACCAGGGACCTTTTAAGAATATGATATATTATATAATCTCAAGTTCAAGTCATTTACTTAAACTATATAATGTGTATCATGATTCTAAGGACATTTATTATGCTAACAAATATATCGCAGTAATTAAAGTCATAATAAATACGTTTATTGAATGATAAAAATAACATAAAGGTTTATTCAAAGAAACAATGTATTGCCTCTAGGGAACCTACACTAACAGAAACTTCATATTCAATTCTTTGGTGCTGTAGACTTTTCCATTCATCTGCAACTCAGTAACCAACTTGTGGAATCTCTCAAACATGTCAGTAATGCTTTCCTTGGGTTGTGCCGTGAAAGCTTTATACTATGTGACCAGTATCTGTTTCTTATTCTTCTTGACCTCATCTGTCCCTTCACATAGAACCTCAATATGATCCCACATCTCTTTAGCAGAAGTGCAGGATGCTTTGTTTGCAAACATTGACATATCCATCGAGTCTATGATTAACAGCATGAGATGACTATCAAGAGCAACCATCTCCATTTCTGATTCTGTCCATTTGGATGCTTTATTGGCCACATAAGATCTTGGAATGGTTGTGGTTCCAACTGTCTTTTCAGGAATCTCTTGTTGCGGAACAAAAGGACCATTCTTGAGAATCTCAGGATACAGAGGATGAGAGGCTTTGATAAACAGCATCATCTTTATCTTCCAGAGGTTGAAATTATCTTTGTCAAACTTAGGGACTTTCACCATTCCTGTTAGCTTTGGCGTATTCATATTCATGATCGTTTTCTGTTTTGATCAATAGCCTGCTCTGATACCAATTGTTGAGTATGAATATACCGATAAGAAAATACAGAGGGGAGGTGAATGTATTTTCAAACTTTTTCTTTGAATAGGTATTTTAAGTGAAGATTGTTTGAGTGTTTGAATCTAACTGTGTAGCAAGAGTGTGTGTTCGTGTTCTTCAGAATGTGTAAATGCGGAATATAAACACTGGAACAAGATCACTCACTTTAATCTAATATTTATTAGATAAAGATTTGCTACAAACTGCGAATACAAATGGTAGTATTCTCAGCTTC
The DNA here is from genome assembly GCA_036435485.1 of Saposhnikovia divaricata. Classification (NCBI taxonomy): domain Eukaryota; kingdom Viridiplantae; phylum Streptophyta; class Magnoliopsida; order Apiales; family Apiaceae; genus Saposhnikovia; species Saposhnikovia divaricata. The sequence continues at coordinate 98,856,578 of CM071597.1, read as the reverse complement.
GTTATCTTAGAGAGATGTATTGAGATATGTTCTTCAAAAACTTAACTGCTAGAGAAGTGAGATTGTACTCTTATAGAACATGAGTACAACCTACTTACTACTAATAAGGTGATAGACAAAATTACTTTCTAATATGTCTATCCTTTTTGAGTAACATTTAAACGGCTTGAAATTTAACTTCCTTCAACTCTGTTCAGATCCAATTCTTTAGCAGCTTGTCTCCTGTAACAACTCTCTAAGCTTCTTGTAGACTTTCCAAAAGCACTTTACAGTACTGTGGTCCTGAAAGTGTTTTGGTTTGCTGCAGGTTTCTGACTTGTACAATTTTTCAGTATTTTGTCTCCAAGACTGCATTCGAAAAGTCACTATGTAATAACCCAAATTTCTGTACTTGAAAAAAAATTTCATTTGAGGGATGAATAGTGATTTTGGGGACTAAGAAAATTTTTCATGTCACCCTATGTACGGGTTAGGAAATGGATATTTCGAAGTTATATTAGTGATCTACGATGTAAATAACTGTATGTAAACGCGATCGGAATTCAGAAAATCCAAAGTTTATTTTTATGGAATATTTAACCCGACAGTGAGGAGCATATCAATGCAACCAAGACAAGTGATATATTTAAATTAAGGATTCAAGGTTTTTATATTTTATTATTTTATTTAAGGTGATTTAAGGATTTAGAACGAAAACCCCTGAGTCAGTATAACGAACATTATAGGAATCGCTAGAACTTTATAACGAGATTAAGCGATTAAACGAACGAATTATGGATTGAGTTCATAACGAGATTAGATACCATACATGATCATCAAGTGCATCATATCAAGTGGATTAAAAGATTTAATTCAAGGATTAAAACAAAACAATTTAGGATTTAAGTGATTTAAATCACTTTAAATCAACCAAAAATCAAACAAATATCAACCAAGCTTCTTGCATACTCTTTGCACAAGAACCTAGGAGATCAAACCCCAACATCTGATCTTTATCTTGAAAATATCATTAGACCATAGTTGACAAGTCAAAGTTGGATCAAAAAGCAAAAGAAACCAAGAACACTTCATTTTACAAATCTGGGCAGTTTCCGTCCAGCAGAAAGAGAGGGCTGAAAACCCTAGCTAGGAAGCTTTGTTTTTGGTGATCTAATGCTCAAAAGAAAGCCCTTGAAGAGTAGAAGGTGTGGTAAAAATTTGAGAACCAAACACCTATTTTTCGATTTTATATGAATTTTACAAGATGATGATGAATAGTGGTGAATAGTAACTTAACATTGTTTTCTTGTTTTGATCTTAAGGTTTAAGCTTTATAAAGGCTATCTAAGGCTTGTTAAGTGTTTATAAACACTTGTTAGTGTTGCTAGAGCTCCCAAGAAGGTAAAAACCCTAACCCACCTTTGAGTTCATATGAGTTTTTGATATAGTTTTGATGTTATATAAAGATAAGTTCATGTTTAGGAGTTTTATGATTGTTTGGTTGAATAAAATGTGTAAAATGGGGGGTGTTGGATTGTAGCCACACCACTGACCTTAGAGAGGTATAATGGTTTTTGTTGAGGTTATGGATGTATGGGTTGCCTTGGTTGGTTGTTTGGAGTGTTTGTAAAATGGAAATGTCCGAGTTATAGCCGTCGTAATGACGAAATTTCGTTAGCCCTTAAAAACAATGAAACCTCGAAACCATAAAATTGTTTCTGGACTTACCACTGCCTATGGTTGTGTAGATATTGTTGTCTAGTTTATGTGGCCGCAAGAATTTTGTCAAAAGAGTTTACGGTTTAGGAGATATGACCATTTTAGTGAAAGTTGTTCGAAGAATGATGTCGCAGAAATGTACCAACATTGTGGTTATGTTTGAGACCATTAAAAATGGAATTAGAGTACGATATTTTGAGGATAAATAATAAGGTCAGTTAGCAAAGTATGAGCGAAGGTTTCGAGTCCAAAGGATTATTTTTAAATTTTATAAAAATGCGTTAGCCGAGGTTGCGCGAGTGAAAAGCCCTTAAAGGAACGACACTATTCACCAAAACAACCCACTACCCTGTTTTGTAAAATTCCGAAAAATGAGTCCTCTGACCAGAGCCAAATCTTGAGTTGGTTACCTTCTAGACATTCTCAAGATCGTGCACGCGAAAAAGGTTCGTCATTTGAGTTAACGGTTATCGAGTTATGAAGGTTTTAGTAATAGTGGTGCAAATAGTAAGAATCCGCAGTTGACCCAACTTCGAAAATACATTTCACCTATCTAGACCCGTGTTTTCGAATCAAGATTTTTATGATAAATATTACAAATACCAAAGATGATTTTAGAAGTGGTTTCGTAATTAAATATGTCTCCATTGATTTATTAAAAGTGTTGGAGTACGAGTCACGGAATAGTAATTCTCAAGAAAGTCAACTCTAGCAGTGCTACTTTGAGCATGCGTTTTTGCTAAGTTAAAAGAGGAATTTCGAGTCGACTAAAACACGAAACTTGTTAAGGATTATCAAGGTAACATATTGGTGTAAGGAACGAGGTCATAAATGGTTAAGTATAACTTGATTCGAGGAACAATTCTGGACTAAACTTATGCCAAAGGTGTTTGTCGGTTAACATGGACTTAGTATGAGTCTAGAAGGACCCCTTAGTGTCTCGTTTGTTGTTGGCTTAAGTGTCTGAGCATTGAGTTATAAGTGGATTGTATAGAGGATTAATCGTGTATTTTCTTGACTTTGTTTAGATTGTCGGATTCCGCCACAAGCCCCTACTATCCCCGGAGCACCAGACAAGTATACTTAACCCTACTATATTGTTCAGAGTATATATGTTTCAATGTATAGTATATGTCAGTTCAAAATGTTTTCTTTACAAGTTGCAAGTATTTTATCTCATTACCGGATATATATATAATATATATATATATATATATATATATATATATATATATATATATATATTATTGTGAATGTTATCTGGATAGTATATAAGTATAGTAATATGTCTAAGAGTTATTGGTCCATATGATTGGGACAAGTATCGAGGTACATTGTTCGTACTCGAAGGGAGATAAATGTTTTGAAAAACTATCTTGTTAATTATTGGAGGTGATGAGAGATTTGATCTGGATCATTTTATTCGAATCCATGATCAAAGCAGTCGTTCATATTTTCCTCTTATATTTCGAGAGGAGAGTGATTTATTGGAAGTATTAATCGTTCAATTGTTTCCGAACGATAATAATTATTATGAATTGAGGTGCACGTGGAATTATACGTGTCACAAAGATAAGGAGTATATTGAGGTGCACGTGGAATTATACGTGTCATCTAAGATAAGGAGTATATTGAGGTGCACGTGGAATTATACGTGACATCTAAGATAAGGAGTATATTGACGTGCACTTGGAATTATACGTGACATCTAAGATGAGGAGCATTGAAGGTGGCCAGGGGTACTCTGGTACCCCAGGTTCAGGACTGGAGATAATGTAAGAGAGTGGTACGGCGGCCAGCCCAACAAAGGTGTATAAAAGCCCGGATGCGGCTTAGGGTGTGATAGGCGGATCATCCTTCTACCGGTAGTAAATTGCAAGATGTATGGACTGGTCATCCATTACAGCCCAGTGGATAAGAATCTCCTGAATATAGTCCATCAGCAGTGTAATTAATACCACAAGCGGGTATTAATTGCAGTATGAATATTATATCCTTACTCAGTTTTTGCGGGTAAATTTCAGTATGTTAAAGAAAATATGGGGGTTCACTTCTTGAAGAAGTTTTGTTGGGGTATATATATATATATATATATATATATATAGGTTTTTGCTCAAATACAAACCACTCTTAAAATGAGAACTACAAACCAACACAAAATATATTATATTTCATATATTCTAAGGGCCCCGCCAGGGGCACCTTCATAAAAAAGTCTTATAATTCAACCCTCTATCCATTCATCAAAAAATAAAATAAAATAAAATAATAAAAAAAATAAAAAAACTGCTGCCAATTCATCATTTTTTAAAAAAAAATTATTTATATTCTTTTAATTTTTTTTTTCAATGAATGGATAGAGGGTAGAATTATAAGACTTTTTCGTATTGGGGTACCCCTGTTTTGGTCATTAGATTAGCTTAAATGTTAGATTAGAATTTGGTTTTTAGGTTTGTATTCTAAGGAGGTTTGTATTGGAGTAGCCCCCTATTAAATATATATATATATATATATATATATATATATATATATATATATATATATATATATATATATGATTCAGGTGTATATAACTTGTTGGGCAATTTTTGACTCATTTTTGCTATTGTATACTAATGATACAGCACGAAACAAAAGAGGTGAGGCTTCGGCCTCTTATTTTGCTAAGGGGAAAGGTTCTGGAGATGATCCAAAGTGTTAGATAAAATGCTGGAAGGCTGGGAATAAGTTGGACGGACTTTTGTTATGTGTTTAGTAGACTCACTGTTTATAGTCGTAAGGTTGTATGACGTTGCTTTAAAATGAAGGTTTGAGTATTGTAATAACTCTAAGTAGAAGTTGTAATAAGATTCTGGAGGATACTTTGTTGTGTAATAACTTTTGAGGATTTATGTTATGTTCTAAGACTATAACCTGTGGAGTAAAGTATGGAGTTATTTTGTATATTGTTGTAGATAATGTTGTGAGCAGGTGAATAAATATTCCACAAAGGTATGTATGTGTATGGTTAAGGTTGTGACGACCCGGATTCCTGGTAAGGGATTAGGGGGTGTTACACACTAAGTGATTAATTCGAGAACTAGAATTTACTTATTAGATAACTCTGAGTTCTCGAATACTGTTGAACTGACATATCTAATTACTTCTCGAATTAGTCTTTTCTCCAGGAATCCTTGAGTTGTCGAATAGAGCATTTGACTTGTCGAATCCCTGAAATGTCGAATAGCTTCCTGAGTCCTTGAGATATCGAATATACCTTTGACTTGTTGACTCTTAGAGAACTCGAATGATGCTTTGACTTGTTGACTCCTAGACTTCTCGAATAGAGTATTAGACATGTCGAATCTCTGAGTTATCGAATGATACTTTGACTTGTTGACTTTTAGAGATGTCGAACAGTGTCTTTAGAGATATCGAATCCTTGACTTGTCGAATGCTAGACTTCTCGAATAGAGCAAAACACTTCTCGAATTAGTACTTAGCCAAATCTTCATTCTTCAAAATCCAACTGTGTTTATTTCTGCAGCCTTGTTCTCCAAGCTAGAGGCATGATCTCTTGATCTTCTTCAAGCATTATTTTATGACTAATTTATACAATTCCACAGGAAGGATTTTGATGCCTACTACAGGTACTAAAACAAGTAGAAACTCTACAACTAGAGGTTTCCCTAATTAAAGGGTCATGTAAGCAATGCAAAGCATTACAAACAATTAGGCTTGTTATTAGATGTATACAAGCATGCCTCTGTGACTAACAGATATTTTGATAATCATAACAAAATATAAGTATATTTCATAAATCTCATAGAATTTTCAACGTAAAAAATTGTGTCATAATTGGAAAATTATTGTTAAGCCATCACTAAATTAACGATTATTTTGTTAATTTCAAGTGGGCGGTGAAATAGTGCAATCAAATTTTTAGAATTCAAGATAGAACACAAATATTAAATTGAACGTGTAAAATCTTATATATATATATATATATATATATATCAAATTTTCAACAATAATTTGATATGTAAATTAATAATATGTAAATATTGAAAAAAAATAATGTAATTATAAATATTAAAAAAGGAGCCGTGCGTTGCACGAGTTATAAGTTAGTATATTAAAAATTGGATAAGATGACGTTCCAAAAACTAACTTAATTTTTTTTTTGTTTCTAAAATCGCCTAACTAAAACTACTTAATTCCAAATTAAAGTTTTAATTAAATAATTTATTTCACTAAGTAAAAAAAAGTAAAATAATATTTTAGCATCTTAATTATCACATCTTTGAATTATAACGCGAAAAATCCTTTTTCCAATGATTAATATAGCAAAAAATATCAAATTCTCATTAATATATATCATATTTAATAAACTCTACAACAATTGAAATGTGTGTAGTAAACTATAAAAACATACTATACTCAAGTTAGAGCATCTCCAACAAGCTCTTGAATAGCCTCCTAAAACTAATATTTGAGGAAAATGTTAGAAAAAAGAACTCCAACAAGTTCCTAATGCCTCCTCAAAATTTTAAGAGGCCTTCTATTCTCTTTATAATTAAGATTCTCTCTCTTCTCCCTAATATATTTTTTATTAATATACATCTCTTACTTTCTACTTTCTACCAATATCTTATTTCTCTTTCTAAATATTGTAAGTACATTTAATAATAAATAATAACTTAGGAGATAACGATAAAGATATTGTTGGAGATGATAAGTAACTTTGTATATTAAATAATTTAAGAGGTCATTAATTACATTATTTTTAGCAAAAAAATTAAGAGCTTGTTGGAGTTAGGGGAGAGCAAACCCCGGTTCGGTTCGGTTTTTGGGTAAAACCGGAACCAAAATCGGAAGTCTTCGGTTTTAAAAATCGAAAATCGGAACCGCAACCGAACCATCGGTTTCGGTTTTAAAACCCCAGTCCGGTTTTTATCGGTTCAATTTCGATTTTAAAACCGAATAAAATACAAATAAGAAAGTATTATAAAATAAAATTAATAAAGTTTTATATATGTGACAGATAGCAGCAACAGATATCATGAATTTTGATACTTGATTCATTACATCTGACACTTGTATGACGGTATGTAAGTTAAATATTTCCAACAAAATCATAAATCTGTATCTTTGTTTTGTTTATGGTAGGGAAGAAAACATGTATGAGGAAATAATACATCAAGACTCCAACACAAGGGTGTAATCTTACAATATATACAGTGATCATTTCTTTCTCAACAGGTTGCAATGTTACTCTTAAGCAATTATAGCTCAATATTGACTGGACCGTTAAAATGTGGAGAAATGATTCTGTTCATGCTGATACATTCGCTAGCTAAAATAATTAGTTGTAATAGTTTCATTGCTAGGACTTATAAATGTGTGCAAATTTATGTTTACAGAACATATTGTAATATGTAACATGTTTTTTAATACATGTGAATGTGCTTAATTTTAAATATCTATAAAAAAATATAAATATTTATTTATATAAATAATCGGTTCGGCTTCGGGTTTTTCGGTTCGGTTTGAACCTATAACCGGAATCGGAACCGAAAGTCTCGGTTTTTAAAAATTAAAAACCGTAATCGCCGATTCGGTTTCGATTTCGGTTTTTTCGGATCGGTTTTGGCCGGTTTCGGTTCAGTTTCGGTTTCAATTCGATTTTTTGCTCACCCCTAGTTGGAGTTTGTTAGGCCGAATACACAATTATAATCAAGATTGTATGAGAGATTAACAATAAAACACACGTTTAAACAATTAAAAACTGTTTGGAATTAATAACTCCTCTCTCAGTGATGTAAAATATCACAGAGAGCTGCTTAGGTTACAATGAATGATATTGCGTTGCACGATATTGCACGATACCCTTCTAGGGTTAACCTAACTGTATTTATAAGATATACAGTTGCTATACAATCGATAATTGATACTCCTATAAATTAGCTATACAATTGATATCAATTACGATTGCTACACCCCTCCTTAGTCAACTCAATCTCTTTGACAGCTATCCAACTTAAACACTGATTATTATTCACATCAATTATATCTAACAGAGTTGCTCTTAGGATCTTTGAAAACGTGACCCTTCTTGCCTGTAGAAACAAAAACAAAAAACAAAAAATATTGATACGCATTTTGGAAATGCGTATCAGGGCCAGATACGCATTTTTAAATTGCGTATTTGACCCTGACACACATTTAAAACATGCGTATCATTATTTTTTTTAATTTTTTTTGGTTTTGCCCCTACGGGGCCCACTGATACCCAAATTCAAAATGCGGATACCCAAATTGAAAATGCGTATCCAAAACGTCAATTTTCACATCCTACTTCGAAAAACATTATTTTCATCATTTTTATCCAAAAAAAATATGTTATTTTTAGCATTTTTTCAATATTTGTTATATTGCAGAAATAAGTTACTCATTTTAAAAAAATATATATTTACGTACTTTTTTTCAGAATACGTAACTTATTTATGAGAAATAAGATTTTCCAAACGAGTTCTAAATTTGACAAAATATTTTAGCAACGCACGTGATATGAGTGTGACGTGGCTAGGGTTTTCGTATATATTCATAGCATTTCTTTTTCTTGAAACGATAGCAGTGAGTCTCAAGCCGCCAATTAGGGTTTCAGGTACTCTCCTCAAAATCAATCAATCACACAATTATACATACAATCACCTATACGTATATACTTTAACACTGTTGTTCGTTTGTCTATGTTTTCAGGGTCACAAGACTAAGCCAGATTTCAACCATGAGGTACCAACTTCTATGCTTCAAATTTCAATTTTTACATATATGTATCAAGTTCTCATTTTCATTTTCTTTTATTTTTTGATTTTTATATTTGATATTTTTAATTGCTTTTTCATGTGTTTACTAATTTGCTCTGTTTGGTAAAAACAGTAAAAGTAATAAAATGCTAATCTGGATGTTGATTTATTTTGAATTTGGTTTAGATTGAGTTGTTGTTTGTATTGCAAAGGTCTAGTAAGTAAATGTTATGAATGTTTACACGGACTGGTATTTTTGCTTTTTTGATCTTCAGGAAGATAGTTGGCTTATAATTGGTTGATTTCTTGGGTGTTTTGGGTTTTACTGTGTTAGTTTTTGTATCGGATACGATTTTGTTGTTGGTTGGTTCTGATATTATGTGGGACATTTTTTTACAGTAAGTTGCAGAGTGAAGCCCTGAGAGAAGCTATCTCTCAGATTACCAAGGAATCTGCTGAGAAAAAGAGGAACTTTACTGAGACAATTGAACTCCAGATTGGTCTCAAGAACTATGACCCACAAAAGGATAAGCGTTTCAGTGGTTCTGTCAAGTTGCCTCACATTCCTCGTCCTAAGATGAAGGTTTGCATGCTTGGTGATGCTCAGCATGTGGGAGAGGTAATTCAACTCTTTTCTTGATTTCAGTCGGGGATTTAAACAACACAAACATTGATTGTAATTTTTTTTTTTAGGTTTCGGTTTCCCTACTCCTTGAATATAAAGAATTGTATTTCGCAAAACATTTCTTTTTATGATACACTTGAGTTACCAGTAGATGAAACTGTAAGATGATGGTTTAGGCTTACTGATTTCATTATTGTGATGTGCTCTGTTTTCATTAAGTACATGACTACATGTGACTGCCCTTGAGAGTTTTTATATCCGGAATCTAGATTATGTTTAGTATGCAGCTTTGTTTTTATTTTATTTTTTGTTTTCCATAACATGTTTGGCCTTCATAATGTCAAGGCTTGATTTAGGAGTTAATTCCTTATAATATTCATTGCAGGCGGAGAAAATTGGTTTGGAATACATGGATGTAGAAGGCTTGAAGAAGCTGAACAAGAACAAGAAACTGGTTAAGAAACTTGCAAAGAAGTACCATGCTTTCTTAGCTTCTGAAGCTGTCATCAAGCAGATTCCCCGTCTTTTAGGACCAGGGCTCAACAAAGCAGGTTGGTTTATGTTGGCTCCAGAAGAATTTGTTTCTTGTCATTGTTTTCTCTTGGTACAACTATAACTTCCAGTTGGTATTTTTGTACAAAATTCACGTTTGTACACTTTCTTGATTTTAGTCGGTCCTTGATTTGGCCTCCAAACTCGTGACTGATACATCTAGGATATCAATATACTCATGCTTGCCTTGCAAAGTCCTTCCAGCTTCTATATCAATATATTACAGTTGTCAGTCTGCCAATGTGCTGTCTTTTATCATGAAACCTTGTCACAGTTATTAATTCCTTTATTTTTCGGTGTAAAAATATAGTGATTGCAACTGCCGTTTAGGCCTTCTATGTATTAAAGTTTTTTGGTGTTTGGAAATGCTATTACTCATTTCCTTCTGGTGTTATATGTTATTGCAGGCAAGTTTCCCACACTTGTTTCACATCAGGAGTCTCTCGAGGCTAAAGTTAACGAGACCAAGGCAACTGTTAAATTCCAATTGAAGAAGGTACTTTGCATGGGAGTTGCTGTTGGTAACTGCAGCATGGAAGAAAAGCAGATCTTTCAGAATGTGCAGATGAGTGTGAATTTCCTAGTTTCACTTTTGAAGAAAAACTGGCAAAATGTAAGTTTTTTTCACCTTGGGAAAGTATGTTGCTGTTGATGACTTGAGTATATCATTAAAAATTTTTCCTTGTGTAATATTATTTTATTGTTTGGATTTCAGGTGAGGTGTTTGTACCTGAAGAGCACAATGGGAAAGACTGTCCGCATCTTTTAGAACAGCTTTCTTTTTGTTGGTTGAACGTAGTTGATGAAGGAATGTATGAGTGAGATGTTTTGTTGTTCAAATACTTTTCATGGGCAAATTTTCTTAAGCTATCTTTATATTTTATTTCCATCTCATGCGACAATGACATTAATTTTGAGTTCAGTTTTAAAATTGAAATCATATAATCATGTAGCACTGTTTTGCTTGTATGCTACTGTCTGCTTTATCTACATTTAATGGGTATCACCCCACCTGGCTGGCCAAACCATGTTCTGAAACTGTACTTGAATGAAAATATGCAGGTATTCCATTTTATAGTTGAAAAATATATGGTTATTATCATTGCCATACTGAGAGTGATATGTTCCTACCTATAATTGAATAGCAAAGATCAAATTGGTGAATGTTCTTTCAAACACTGTAGAAAAACCAAAATAGTTATTGAAGATCTTATGGAACCATGAAGAGTGCGTGTTATTTTCCAGTTCTTTTTTAATCTTTGCTTAGCCCCCTTTGGAGTGTTAAAGCCCAATGATCCAAGGTTTCTTGAGCAGCTCTACAATAATGCCATGAATGTTAAATACTGGTGATCTTGTCAGACGTTTGAAGGGTTTTGCTCAGAGAAAAAAAGTTCAGGGTCTGAAATTCTTTGAACCTCTTGGCCTAGGCCATGCTTAATTGACCCGATGCCCATCTGCATCACTCATGACACCTCCTTACCATCTTCTACCATTTTGGTTTCCTCCCATTACATCCCAGCTTTGCCAGTTTCAAACTTCAACCGTGATTGCTCATCTCAGCAATCTTGAGTTTGATGTCCTTTGCTCCATTTGCTTCTGTTGTGGGTGAAAGTATTGATCTGTACAAGATTGGTGCTGAAAAACTTCAATTCCACCGAGGTTTTTACCAATTGCCGTGCATATTACTTAACTCCAAGGACGATCCAGGTGGTGTTACGTGTTGATATTCTATTTGCTGGTATATTGCTATGCATCTTTACAAAATGGTAGCTCATGCGCATAGCCTATCCCGTGTCACATGCCAAAGCCAAAGCAATAGTTTCTTATTGACGAGGGCTTGGTTTTGCTGATCATTTGCCAAGCACCATCCACTTGGGGTCGTGATGTATCAAGCAATTAACTTACAGGCGCTGTGACATATGAATTGGTACTATACTGAGTGGTGGTGCGGGGACAATTGACCGTGTTTAGTGTAAGAGTATATACGTATTTATTATACTAGCTTATAGCTCGCACGATTTTCTTTTTAATTTTCTTTATTTAATAAATTAATTTCTGTGTGTTTTATTTTGAAAATTGCTATTTTTATGTATGGCGTCATCGAAATTATTTCATTACATTTGAATGTAATTTTTTAAATAGTTTACAACACGATTTTAAATTTTATTAATAATATTGTACAAAGTTAAATCTTTATATAATTATATTTTTTTTTTATCAATGTTAAGTTAAGGAATTCAAATTTTGTAAAAAACATTGCGACGTTAAACCAATATAAGATTCAATTTTCTTTAAAATTTTCTTTTCATTATTTACATTAATATAATCTATCTTAAAAATAGTGTTTAATTAATTGTATCTTGATAATGAAATTTATGTGTGAAATTTAAAATATTATTTGTGCTTTATATTATTTGAAATTTTAATTTTAAGTTTTCTACCTTTTTTTAAAGGAAAATATTATTTTTTAAAATTTGAATAAGATAAAAAAAATTAGTAGTTGTATTATTTTTGTGTAAATAATGTAATGTTGGGTTTTTATAATAATTGCCTTTTTAGTTAAAGTTTTTTTTTTAAATTTGTGTTTCCTACTTTTTTTTAAAGATATTCGTTTTTTTAAATTTGAATAAGCTATGTAATTTAATAATTTTTTTTCTATTTGAATGTAATAATTTTTTTTCTTATACAAATAATGTGATTGATATGGGCTAAAAATAAGCCCTAAAGACACAATTAATGTTGCATTAATTAGACCTAGTTTGGTCCAAATACGAAGCCCATTAATGAGGCCCAAAACCCTAATTTAATATTAATTTCTTAATTAATATTAGGGGTGATAAACAGCTCAGCAATAAGTGTCGGATAAGGATGCAATATCTTTATGAGTAGCCTCCAAGGCACCTACTTCAACAAGGAAACAGACTCCTACAAGATAAGAGTCTAGAACCTTTCTCAAGGCTGACTTGTCCACCAAGTCTCCAAACTCTACTCTAACTCTAAGGCTTCTCAGCCTATATAAGGGCCTGACCCCTCATTCTTAGAACTACGTCTTGGCTTGATTCTCAATAACGAGATACGTAGGCACTCTGTGAGGACCGATTAGTCTCGAACACGGAAACAACCATTAAAGCACGAAGCTCACGAACCCTAGTATTAAATTCAATTCGATAACCTTGTTTTTATTCCACAACATTTGGCGCCGTCTGTGGGAAGACAACATCAACCATGGTTCAAACACGAAGAACAACACCAGCCTCAACTGAGGCAACCACCGTTACCTCTGTTCCACCCGTCGTCACTGAACAAGGGTATGTACCCCCATCAACGGAGACAACCACTCAACCTCAAGTTTCTCAACCTATAGGGACGACTCTCCATGCTGAGAGAAATCTACCCGTGGTTGTCCATCCAAACCAGGAGACCAACCCTCTTCAGATGGTGGTCTCTCCTCTTGTTAATCGTTCACTACTTCCGGAGGTACAGATCTTCACCACAGATCTCCCCATAAGCACGAATCCGATATGGCTTGCCTAACTATCCCCCGAACACTCGAGGTGTTGGACCAAGCAGCCATGCCCTGCAGATACATGAGCCGTATCACCCTCCTTGGCTTGGTCCCTGATCAAGGATATTATGACTACTCTGGTCCTTATACTGATGATTCTTCATCTGAGGATGACGATCGTGATCAAGCCCCGATGATAAGGAGTATAAGGCAAGGAGCCTTATAAGGCACACTCGACGAATCCATGATGGACCCCCAATGACAGCTGCTGAGAGAATCAAGGCTTATGAGACCGAGATTCAAAAGCTGAAGGAAGACATAGCAAGAGAGCAACTAAGACAGAATCAAAATCGACCTGCTCTAACTTCAGGAGAGATTCCCTTTGTTGATCTGGAAAGGCTTCAAGGAGGCTTGATCTGGAAAGGCTTCAAGGAGGCAAAGAAGGGCCGATGCCCCAACAGGAGGAGCTACAAGGGCAGAGGCCCCCAAGGGTGATCCCAAAGATTTGATGCCACTTGGAGATCCTGATGATCCCGCGCCATCATTCACTGAGGAGGTGATGAAGGCTCACATCTCCAGAAAGTTTAAGATGCCTACTATTAAGGCTTATGATGGAATGGGTGATCCCACAAATCACGTTAGGACGTTCTCAAACGCACTGCTATTGTAACCTGCCAGTGACGCTCTCAAGTGTAGGGCGTTCCCCCAAACCCTGGCGGGCATGGTTCAAAGATGGTATAGCCGTCTGTTTGCAAATTCAATTGTCTCTTTCAAGTAGTTGAGCACGGTCTTTATCAACCAGTTTGTTAGTGGGAGAGTCCACGAGAAGAGTTCTGCATCCCTCATGAAAGTGATATAAGGAAAGAATGAGAACCTAAGGGACTACCTCAAGCGCTTCACCAAGGAGACGCTGAACATGCCTGACCTGGAAAACAAAGTAGCTATGATAGCCTTGGAGAATTGGATATCGAATATTTTCTTTCAGATGTCGTTAGCTAAGCATCTGCCTAAGAGCATGATTGAGCTCCAAAAAAAAGGGCAAGCAAATACATAAAGGCTGAGGAAAGCAAGAGGAAAATAAAGGTCCCTACCGGAAGTGGTGGAAACGGGAACTCTAGGAAGCGAAAGACAGAGCAGAAGTATGATGCTAGGGACAAGTATCCCCGAACTAGCAAGGACTCCGACTCTGCTCTAGGACCGAGGTTTGCTGTGTATGCAAGGTTGAACACTCCAAAGAGTCGAATCTTGTTGGATATTGAGAAGGGTAAGGATTTCCGATGGCCGAAGCCACTCAGGGGGATCCCTTAGAAAGAAACAAGAATCAATTTTGCAGATTCCACAAGGATGTGGGGCATGACATTGATGATTGCAAGCAACTCAAAGATGAGATTGAGTTTTTGATCCATAGAGGGAAACCAAGCCACTTCACTAAAGGCGAAGATCGTGGTAATCAAAGAAGAGATTATAATAGAAGGGATGACGATCGAGATCGCAACCCACAGCCCCGAGGGCCAGTAATCAACATGATCTCAGGAGGCCCTACTGCGGCCGGGACAACTAGGAACTCTCGGAAGGCTTATGCCCGAGAGGTGATGCATATTGTTGGAGAGGCACCAAAGCATGCAAGAACCGAGGTAACAATCGGATTTGATGATTCAGACCTTGAAGGGGTAAAGTTCTCCCACGATGACCCGCTGGTCTTAACACCCATGACTGGGAATTCAGAGGTGAAGCGAGTCTTGATAGACAATGGAGCTTCAGTGGACATTTTGTTCCATGATGCATTCGTAAAGATGGGATACAATGACTCTCAGTTGACCCCATCTAACGTGCCTATATATGGATTCAACGGAGTAGAGTCTAAAGTTGAGGGAACTATTCAGTTGCCCGTCACGATCGGACAGAAGCCAATAGAGGCCACACAAATGCTGGACTTTTTGGTTATCAAAGCATCTTCTACTTACAATGCCATCCTTGGGAGGACTAGACTTCACGCTTTTAAGGCTGTTGCCTCAACCTATCACATAAAGATCAAGTTTCCAACTAGGAATGGTGTAGGAGAACAAAAAGGTAACCAGAAAATGGCTAGGAGCTGTTATGTAGCCGCGTTAAGGCCTGATGGAGTCGGGGGGCAGGTCCTTCCAATTGAAGACATGGATGTCTGCAGTGATAAGGAACACCAAGAAAGGCCAGTAGAGGACATCACACAGAAGCCTCGGACAGCCATTAAGGCTAAGACGTCAACTGACTTCGTGGTTGAATGTACCAATGGCAACCAAGAAGTCGGGGGGCAGGAGATAGTACCCCAAGCAGGAAGTGAACTTCAGAATAAGAATG
This sequence comes from Saposhnikovia divaricata, assembly GCA_036435485.1. NCBI lineage: Eukaryota > Viridiplantae > Streptophyta > Magnoliopsida > Apiales > Apiaceae > Saposhnikovia > Saposhnikovia divaricata. Next base: position 98,841,073 of record CM071597.1, on the reverse strand, counting down.
TGGAGACCAGAAGGAGTAGTGGGTGCTCTATTTTGATGGAGCATCAAAAGCAAAATCAAGCAATGCATGCCTAGTCTTGCAAAGCCCCGATGGGTTCAAACTATCTTAATATGACTTAGCTTCATACTTATCTAGTAGAAGTAGAAATAAGGTTCGATGAAACCATGCAGAGCATGTTGCTCCGAGTAGGACAACAGTACTCCATATAAGGGTTGAACCCATTTTAAGTTAATAATGCAAGTTTGCTTTTCGTTCTATGATTCTATTTATGTGCCAAGCACCTGATGTGTGTAAGTCAAAGATGACCAAGTACCGAAAATAAAAGAATACACGAATGAAAGGAAACAAACAAACGCATAAATAAAACCCTGAAGGGTCGAGAGTTAGGTTACAACACAACCAAGTAAGAGTTTAAGTCCTTGGACCCTGGATAAAAGACAAGCTGATAAAAAGCCACATATCGAGGCCATGAAAGGCTGTGGAACTAGATACTCTTCAATATAATTTTTTAAGCACTTGTGTTGAGAATCCAAGGATGAAGACCAACAGAGAACATTGCATTATCAAGGGTCTTTGAACAAGGATTAAGAAGTTCAAGCAAGTTCTCGTCTCAGAAGTTTAAAAGGCAAGAAGCCCACGGGATTGTATTTCTCGAAATCTAAATCGAGGAATTGGCCTTAAATCCTTGACCTAGAATCAAGAAATACAAGAAGCAAAGTTAGGTTTGAAAACCCTGAAATCAGAACAAAGGTTTGAGATAAGCCATGAAAGACATGAAGTCAAGTAAGGGATCCTAGAGAACTTTAGGTTGACATCAATCCAAAAGAAACACGAGATATTAGCCATGAAGACCAACATTAGCTATGAAGGCCAAACTTGGGGGGTCATGAACCTCCAATCAAGATCCAAAGGTTGAAACTTCAAGTCAAAACTTTAAAACCAATCTGAAATTTTGATTCTCGATTCAGAATACCAACGTTGAACATCTGAACACCAGCGTTGAATACTTAAATATCAACCCTAAAATGGAGATTGAAAACCTCATAGGGAAGGTTCAAGACCTCATGGGGCCGACCAGAAGCCAAGAAGGCCTTCAGCCGACCATAAGGAGCCGACCAGAAGGTCTAGAGGGGCTTCAGCCGACCAGAAACCTTCTGGTCTTGGACTAGGAGCTCTGATAGATGTTTTGGTGGCTTGAAACACCCAAAACTTGGCTTGAAACCATGTGATGGTAGCCTAATATGCTCTCTTTCATTAAAATCCAAACTTTGAGGTTAGAGTTTAAAGTACTTACTTGAGGTTGAAAACCCTTGATTTCGAACATCAACGTTCCACATTCGAACATCGACGTTCAATGCTTGAACAACCCCAAGGTCGAGCACATGCCAGTCGAGAGGCCGCCCGAGAAGCCCCAGGTGAAAGTGTTTGTCCTAAATCCAATCATGTATGATGAGTTAGGAAGAACTTTCATGTATTCTTGTTTGATTTCATTAATAATAATAAAAGACTTGTTTTGATTTTATTACGGGCATTATCTGTTTAAAGTGTTTTAAATAAGATGTTCCATAGTTTAGAGTAAAGCTTCTATAATTATAATGAGATTATAATAGTGAGATCTAGAAGATGATAACTCTAGACTTAAACAGTTCCTGATCATAGGATAACTAATCGGAAGTTAGTGAATCCGCAAAGATCGGTACATATTATGCTTGCTCCCGTCAGGAGGATGTCTGTTCTCATAGGCATTTGTGTGGTGACACTATAGCTAGTATGTAGGTGCTTATTAGGGAATAAGTTCACTGAACATGACTCGATAAGTTGGACAACTAATGGAGTTTACTCACGTGTCAATAGTTATTCACTGAGTGATAGTTGTACAAGTGTCCTTAGACTTGAGATCGTTAAAGTTATCTTATATATAATGAACTGTGCTTTGGTTTAGTCCTTAGTCTCAAGGACATACATTAGGTCTATTCTGGGTACAGGGATTTATGTATGGAGATAGTTAACGATCAATAAAGAATCTACCCCTTCCAGTAAGGAAGTGAATATCCTATGTTATTCTTAGTATGCGAGTTCTGGAATCTCTGGCCAGAGTGTATGAAATTAGAAAGGAGTTTCTAATTTGCATTAATATGAACTTTGCGTTATGAATAAGAAATCATATGATTAAATTTGATAGGCCTGACACGAGATCCATGCCTTGTATTTAATCGGGATATTGTAGGGTAGAAGGAATTGATTGTACGGTAACTAGTCACTGACAGGTTCTTGGTATTCTAAGCAGTGAATTCATATTATCCGGATAGTCGCGATATGTTGAGAAGCATCACTCACGATGTAGAATAAATATAATTAATCAGTTAATTATATTTAATGAATTATTAGAATTCATATAAATAATAAATAAAATGTTTATTATTATTTATTTCTACTACCGGCTTAATATTGAACCTACAGGGTCACACCATAAAAAGATTAATTTATTGATGAAGGTATTTTGAGAGAGCAAGTTGTTTTAATAATGATTAAAATTGTTTTAATTATTATTTAACATTTTATAAGGTAAAGTGTAGGATTTATATATTAATATATAATGATATATTAATTATGTTAAAAACCTACTTGTGCCCTATAAATAGAATGAGATGAGAAGAGTATGACACACTTTTGGTTTTTGTGAAAAACCTAGTAGCCTTCATCTTCTTCCTTTCTCTCTCTCTCTCAAAAGAAGAAGTTCCATTTTTATAAAAGCTCGGTTTTATAAAAGCTTCGTCGAAGAATTAATCTTGGTGGATACCGGTAGAGTGCTTCACACTCTGAGGAGCAACTGCTAAAACACCATTTTTGTAAAGCTTCGATTTCAAGGTATGGTTACGAATCCCTCGTATTTCATTTTTACATGATTTTCTATATGTGCGATATATGGTTTTTACGGAAATAATTGTTATTTGCGCTTCCGCTCATCCGAAAATTCCTTCAATGGTATCAAAGCTAGGTTCTTGCATATAGAGAGTCATATAAAAATTTCAGATTTTTTTATGCATGTATGGATTTATTATGATTTTTGCAAGTTTATTTGGATTTAATTATGAATTAATTCGAAATAATTTTTGCATATGATTTTGACCACTAATCTGAGTTCTACAAGTGTTGTAGATGATCTGGGTATTTTTCTCATAATTTTGTGATGTGTAGATTATTTGTTATGAATTTTTTTTAAAATTGTTTTAATTAAAATTCATAAAATAATCTTGCATGTGAAAAATATGGAATTAAAATTGCACAAGGACCCCATAACCACCTGGTGATTTTTTGCTACAGCCTGATTTACAAAATCACATTCCTGTAATTTTTTTATTAATTAATTAGTTAATTGTTAATTAATTTATTAATATTAAAATTGTAGTATTAATAATAAAAGTTATTATTACTAAAGAAGGTGTTATTATTGTATTCAAGTGCCAACAGTTTAAGTGACCTGCCTTTACTCTGATGCTGTAACGTTTCAGTACTGTACAAAAAAAAAAAAAAAAACGTAACTGCTTCACCTGCTGTCTGGCGCGTGCAGCAAACGCGGGGGGAGGGGTCACGCATTTCCGAAATGCGTGACAGGGTGTTGCGCAATTTACGGATGCGTTACAGCGTTTAAAGGCTTTAAATGCTTGTAACGCATTTCGGACATGCGTTACAGCCCTTCTGTCCACAATAAATTTGATTTATTGGGAGTTTCGTAACTCCGTTTTGGGCGTGCAATATATCGTTGGATTCGTATTTCCGAGACGGATCTAATGGAGTGGTCAAATATTTTTTATATAATAATTTTGAATTATTTATATTTATGGGAGTGTTTTAAAGCATGTTTTAATTGGATTAATTGCTTTTAAATACTATAATAAATCCATACATCAATATATCAATGTGTGACATGATATTGCTTGCATGCTTACTTATTGATTTATTTTTATATATGTGATATATGCCTATGTTTACCATGCGATGATAGATTTAGGTGAACTTAAATCAAAATAAGGCGTGCTCTAGAAAATCTAGAAATAGGAATCGTTTCTTGCCTTAATAATAATATTATGAATACAATCATGAGATTCTTGTGTTTGTGAAACACGTAATTAAATATGAATTTTCAATATTGAGAGAATGGATGATTCTGTCAAAAACGGATTTCGATCTGTAAGAAAGGGGTATTAAGTGACGCCTCTTGACAATGCTCCCCCCGATCTGGGAATCATCCAATTATCGATTATTGATTTGAAATATTTAATTTAAAAGGAAGAATCTCTTTATAATATGATTATGATTGTAACATAATATAATCCCTCTAAAATTAAATAATATCAAGTAGTAATTGGCCAATGACACAACGGGCTTGTGTCGGTCATAGCCTTCCAACATGGTAGAAAGTAGTTCTTATTTTTGAATCATTGTCGTTTCGTGCTACAGCCGAGGGCTTTGATTTTGAAATAAGAAATACTTGTCTATTACATAGAGATGTGTACAATGAATTAGAATCTAATGGTCGTTACGTGCTACAGCCGTGGGCCGTTGGAGACTGATTCAGTTGTACGGAATGTTGGGTTAGACTTGACTTAGAATATTGAGTTTGTCGTGCCACAGCCGTGACTCAATTATTCAAGAGGCTAAAGTTTTATTAGGGAATAACATGAGATGTAATTGACAAGAGTTGTCTGCCTATTGAACATCACATGGCGTTTCGTGCCACAGCCGAGGTTGAGTGATGGAATATAGGATCCCTATTCCCACTAGCATTATGAATGCTTAATTTTTCACTTAAGGGGGTTGAATAAATTAGATAAACTAGTGGGAGTCACTTATGAATAAAGACCCGATTCATATAGTGTTTTTAAAATGAAATTGAATATTTGCTAAGTGTTGTTATGTGTTTATCATTTACAGATTTACTATATACACTATGTCTGGTGCACTATCACTCCGGAGCATACTAGATGCTCACAAATTGACTGGTCCGAATTTTGCTAACTGGCTTCGAAACTTGAGAATTGTTCTCAGGGTTGAGAAGCTGGAATATGTGCTTGACTCACCTAAGCCTGCTGAACCTGCTGACGATGCACATAATGATGAACATGTTGTGTATCGTAAGTGGATAGATGATGCTAATGTTGCTCAATGTATCATGCTAGCTTCCATGAACGATGAGCTACAGAAGCAACATGAGCTTATGGATGCTCACACTATCCTAGAGCATCTGCAAGAGTTGTATGATGTGGCAGGGAGGACAGCTCGATATGAGATATCGAAGGAGCTGTTCCGTTGTAGGATGTCTGAGGGATCATCCGTGAATGACCATGTACTTAAGATGATCAATTTGATTGAACGTCTTGGGCAACTTGGTTTGGTCATGGATAGGGAACTGACTCAAGACTTGGTCTTGCAATCACTTCCGGGTTCATTTTCGCAGTTTGTTGTGAACTTTCACATGAATAAGTTGGACGTCAGCCTGGCTGAACTCCACAACATGTTGAAGACTGCGGAATCGAATTTTCCCTCTAAGAAGAGTTCTGTTCTTCTAATTGGTGAGGGTTCCAATCCTAAGAAAAGGAAGAAGAACCCTTCCAAGAAGAAGAAAGTTGGTGAGAAAAAGCCGGTTCCACCAAAAGCTGAAGACCCCAAGAGCAAAGCTGTTTGCTTTCACTGTAACAAGGTGGGGCACTGGAAGAGGAACTGCAAGGTTTACCTTGCAGAAATGAAAAAGAAGAAAGATAGTGAGACTGTCGCTTCTGGTTCAGGTATGTTCATGATTGAAGTGAATATGTCAATAAATCAAAATTCTACTTGGGTATTAGATACCGCCTGTGGTTCTCACATTTGCAATTCGTTGCAGGGACTAAGGAGAAGTAGGACTCTCGAGGAAGAGGAGGTGATTCTACGGATGGGAAATGGAGCAAGAGTTGCTGCTGAATCTGTAGGATCGTTTGATTTACATATGCCTACGGGCAAGACTATTGTTTTAAATAATTGTTATTTTGTTCCCTCGATTGTGAGGAATATTATTTCTATTCCCATGTTAGACTTGGATGGATTTTCGTTTGTTATTAAGAATAATGAATGTTCAATTCTTAGAGATAATGTTCTTTATGGTAGTGGTATTTTAAATAATGGTCTATATGTGTGTGACATAGAGCATGATTTACTACAAATTGAACATACTAATAAAAGGAAAAGAGATGATGAAAATCTCACCTATTTGTGGCACTGCAGACTTGGTCATATTAGTGAAAATAGACTGCGGACATTGCATAAGGAAGGGTTACTTGACCCCTTTGATTTTGAATCATATCCTACATGCGAGTCTTGTCTATTGGGTAAAATGACCAAATCTCCATTTAGTGGACATGGAGAGAGGGCTGCAGATTTGCTAGGACTGGTACATACAGATGTATGTGGACCGATGTCTACGCAAGCCATGGGTGGATTTTCGTACTTCATTACTTTCATAGATGATCGATCTAGATTCGGATATGTGTATTTGATGAAACACAAGTCTGAGGCCTTTGAAAAGTTCAAAGAATATAAGAATGAAGTGGAGAAACAAACCAAACGTAGTATTAAAACTCTTCGATCAGATCGAGGTGGTGAATACTTGAGTGGAGAATTTCTAGATTATCTCAAAGAAAATGGTATAGTCTCTCAGTGGACTCCTCCATATACTCCACAGTTGAATGGAGTATCTGAAAGGAGAAATCGAACTTTGTTAGACATGGTTCGGTCCATGATGAGCTATGCAAATCTTCCAGTATTCCTTTGGGGTTATGCATTGGAAACCTCAGCATATTTACTGAATAAGGTGCCTTCCAAATCTGTTCCTCAAACTCCATATGAGATATGGAAAGAAAGGAAACCGAGTCTTAAACACGTTAAGATTTGGGGATGTCCGGCTTATGTCAAGAAAGTTGACCCTGATAAGCTGGAATCTCGATCCGTGAAATGTAGTTTTGTGGGATATCCTAAAGAAACTTTAGGGTATTACTTCTACACCAATCATAGTGTATTTGTCTCCAGACATGCTACCTTCTTGGAAAAACAGTTTATCCTAGAAGGAAATAGTGGGAGCAAAATAGAACTTAATGAAGTTCAAGAAGCACAAACTACTACGGTTCAAGAGGAAACACCTGTTCAGACTGAACAACCTTCTGTGGTACAGCCCATTCGTAGGTCAGAAAGAGTGTCTCGCCAACCTGAGAGGTATTATGGCCTTGTCATTGAGAATGACAATGAGTTATCAATCGTTGATGATGACGACCCTATGACCTATAATGAGGCTATGAGTAGTGTTGACTCAGAGAAATGGCAGAGTGCCATGAAATCCGAAATGGATTCTATGTATGCCAACCAAGTATGGACTTTGGTTGAAGCACCAGAGGATGTGAATCCTATTGGATGCAAATGGGTATACAAAAGAAAGATTGGAGCAGATGGCCAGGTGGAGACCTATAAGGCCAGGCTCGTGGCAAAAGGATTCAGACAAAGGCAAGGGATTGACTTTGATGAAACTTTTTCGCCTGTAGCCCTGTTAAAATCAATTCGGATTTTGCTTGCGATTGCTGCTTACTACGACTATGAGATCTGGCAAATGGACGTGAAAACGGCCTTCCTCAATGGGAAACTTGAAGAGGAAGTGTATATGACACAGCCAGAGGGGTTTGTTTCTAAAGGGAATGAACACCTAGTGTGTAAGCTGCTAAGGACCATATATGGATTAAAGCAAGCTTCTCGTAGATGGAACATTCGTTTTGATGAGACAATCAAAGAGTTTGATTTTATCAAGAACATAGATGAACCATGTGTCTACAAGAAGGTTAGTGGGAGCGCGGTAACATTTCTTGTATTGTATGTGGATGACATACTTCTTATAGGAAATGATATACCGATGCTGCAATCAGTCAAAGTGTGGTTATCAAAGAACTTCACTATGAAGGACTTGGGTGAAGCATCCTACATTCTCGGTATGAAGATCTATAGAGATAGATCTAGAAGAATGATAGGTCTTACCCAGGGTACATACGTCGAGAAAGTGCTTAAAAGGTTTAGCATGGAAAACTCCAAGAGAGGTCTCATACCGATGAGCCATGGAGTATCCCTTTCCGAAAAGATGTCTCCTAAGACACCTGAGGAAAGAGAGCGCATGAGTAAGATTCCTTATGCTTCAGCAATAGGATCTATCATGTACGCGATGTTATGTACTAGGCCTGATGTTGCTTATTCTATTAGTGTCACAAGCAGATATCAGTCCAATCCAGGTGAAGACCACTGGAAAGCAGTGAAGAACATCCTTAAGTACTCGCGAAGGACTAAGGATATTTTTCTTGTTTTTGGTGGATCTGAATTGAAAATAGAGGGTTATACTGACTCTAGTTTTCAATCAGAAAGTGATAGCAAATCCATGTCAGGGTATGTGTTTACTTTGAATGGTGGTGCGATTAGTTGGAAGAGTTCCAAACAGTCGACAACGGCTGACTCCATAGCGGAAGCAGAGTATATAGCTGCAAGTGAGGCTGCAAAAGAAGCCGTTTGGATGAGGAAATTTGTTTCTGAGTTGGGAGTTGTTCCAAGCATTGAAGAGCCTATTGTGTTGTATTGTGATAACAATGCAGCAATAGCACAAGCCAAGGAACCTAGGTCTCATAAAAATTCCAAACATGTTTTGCGGCGCTTTCATTTGATTAGGGAGATCATTGAAAGGGGAGATGTCAAGGTTGAGAGAGTTGACACACATAACAACATAGAAGACCCACTCACAAAGTCATTGTCTCAGATTCACTTTGATCGTCATAAAGAGAAGATGGGTATTAGATACCAGGGTGATTGGCTTTAGTTCAAGTGGGAGATTGAAAGTGTTTGTCCTAAATCCAATCATGTATGATGAGTTAGGAAGAACTTTCATGTATTCTTGTTTGATTTCATTAATAATAATAAAAGACTTGTTTTGATTTTATTACGGGCATTATCTGTTTAAAGTGTTTTAAATAAGATGTTCCATAGTTTAGAGTAAAGCTTCTATAATTATAATGAGATTATAATAGTGAGATCTAGAAGATGATAACTCTAGACTTAAACAGTTCCTGATCATAGGATAACTAATCGGAAGTTAGTGAATCCGCAAAGATCGGTACATATTATGCTTGCTCCCGTCAGGAGGATGTCTGTTCTCATAGGCATTTGTGTGGTGACACTATAGCTAGTATGTAGGTGCTTATTAGGGAATAAGTTCACTGAACATGACTCGATAAGTTGGACAACTAATGGAGTTTACTCACGTGTCAATAGTTATTCACTGAGTGATAGTTGTACAAGTGTCCTTAGACTTGAGATCGTTAAAGTTATCTTATATATAATGAACTGTGCTTTGGTTTAGTCCTTAGTCTCAAGGACATACATTAGGTCTATTCTGGGTACAGGGATTTATGTATGGAGATAGTTAACGATCAATAAAGAATCTACCCCTTCCAGTAAGGAAGTGAATATCCTATGTTATTCTTAGTATGCGAGTTCTGGAATCTCTGGCCAGAGTGTATGAAATTAGAAAGGAGTTTCTAATTTGCATTAATATGAACTTTGCGTTATGAATAAGAAATCATATGATTAAATTTGATAGGCCTGACACGAGATCCATGCCTTGTATTTAATCGGGATATTGTAGGGTAGAAGGAATTGATTGTACGGTAACTAGTCACTGACAGGTTCTTGGTATTCTAAGCAGTGAATTCATATTATCCGGATAGTCGCGATATGTTGAGAAGCATCACTCACGATGTAGAATAAATATAATTAATCAGTTAATTATATTTAATGAATTATTAGAATTCATATAAATAATAAATAAAATGTTTATTATTATTTATTTCTACTACCGGCTTAATATTGAACCTACAGGGTCACACCATAAAAAGATTAATTTATTGATGAAGGTATTTTGAGAGAGCAAGTTGTTTTAATAATGATTAAAATTGTTTTAATTATTATTTAACATTTTATAAGGTAAAGTGTAGGATTTATATATTAATATATAATGATATATTAATTATGTTAAAAACCTACTTGTGCCCTATAAATAGAATGAGATGAGAAGAGTATGACACACTTTTGGTTTTTGTGAAAAACCTAGTAGCCTTCATCTTCTTCCTTTCTCTCTCTCTCTCTCTCTCTCTCTCAAAAGAAGAAGTTCCATTTTTATAAAAGCTCGGTTTTATAAAAGCTTCGTCGAAGAATTAATCTTGGTGGATACCGGTAGAGTGCTTCACACTCTGAGGAGCAACTGCTAAAACACCATTTTTGTAAAGCTTCGATTTCAAGGTATGGTTACGAATCCCTCGTATTTCATTTTTACATGATTTTCTATATGTGCGATATATGGTTTTTACGGAAATAATTGTTATTTGCGCTTCCGCTCATCCGAAAATTCCTTCACCAGGAACCAAGACAAACATTGAAGCCATGACGGCCAACCAAGTTGAGAAAGGTTGTTTTAAAAGCTCTAGGTTTATGTCAACCTAAGATGAGGAGTCTGCATGAGCCACTTACCAAAGGCTAATAAGCAAGATTTTTGCACCCTTGACTGGGAAGACCATGGGGGTCTACATGGATGACATGTTAGTCAAGAGCCTATTCAAGGCAGACCATATTAAGCACCTCAGAGAGGCATTTGAAGTGCTGAGGCACCACAAGATGATGTTGAATCCAGCCAAATGTACCTTTGTTGTGGGATTTGGAAAATTTTTGGGTCTGATGGTTTCAAATCGAGGCACAGAAGCCAACCTTGATAAGATCAAGGCAATCCTGAATATGGAATCACCACATTCCATAAAGGACGTACAGAAATTGACTAGAAGAATTATAGCCTTAGAGAGATTCATCTCCAAGTCTGGAAACAACTGTTTTCTTTTCTTTCAAACATCGAAGAGAGTAAATGATTTTGAGTGGACTACAAAAATCCAAGAGGCCTTTGAGCAGCTAAAGCCTCGTTGTTGGCCAATTCTAGTCCCTGAGAGACCCTTTACTTATACTTGGCAGTATTTGAGCAAGCATTGAGCGTTGTGCTCATTAAAGAAGAAACTAAGGTTCAGAAACCCATCTACTATGTCAGCAAGGTGCTCCATGGAGCCGTATTGAATTACTTCACTATAGAGAAGTTTGCTTTAGCCATGATCATGGCCTCAAAAATTAAGACCTTACTTTTAGTCACATAAAATCGAAGTCTTGACAGACCAATTATTGAGAAATATCATGCACAGCTCGAAGGCTGGTGGAAGATTGATTAAATGGCAATAGAGCTCGAAGAATTTGATATCAAGTACAATCCTCGAAATACAATTAAGGCGCAAGCACTCGCTGACTTCGTGGTTGAATGTACCATTGGCAACCAAGAAGTCGGGGGGCAGGAAGGTACCACACCCAAGCAAGGGCAAGATGAGGCCCCCCAAGAGGGAGAGAAGTATGAAGTTCAGAAGGAATATTGGGTGCCCTATTTTGATGGAGCATCAAAAACAAAAACAAGTGGAGCTCACGATTGAATATGCCTTGAGGTTGAATTTTTCGACGACCAATAACAAGGCAGAGTATGAATCCTTGATAGCCGGACTAGGTTTGGCTCTAGCTATGAGGGCCAAAAATCTTAAAGTCTGTGGAGACTAAAAGCTGGTGATAGCCCAAGTGAATGGAGAACTTGAAGCCAAAGATGAAACGATGGTGAAATACTTGAGGACTGTAAAATCATAGTTGATACGATTCAGGGAATGCCACCTTGAATTCATTCATAGAGAAGGGAATATAAAGGCCGATGCCTTGTCTAAATTCGGCCACTTAAGCCATGCAAGGCTGACAACAAACCTTGGATCTCAACCAAAGATCAGGGAATCCAAGGGCATCCTTAATCAAGACTATGGAGTCCAAGAAAACCAAGAAGGTCCGACAACTAACTTTGAAACTTGTATTTATATCTCTGAGCAAGGCATGACGCCCTTGTTTCACATTAAGCCTCAACCGAGGAGACCCATGAAGGGCTAAGCCAAAGTGCCTTTAACTCCCTTGTTAAACTACTCCACCATTGAAAGTTTACATTAGCATTGGTGACAGCCTTGAGAAAGTTAAGATCATGCTTCCGGATACACAAGATTGAAGTCTTGGTGGACAAGCCATTGAGGAACATACTCCATGGCCCGAAAACCATTGGTAGGCTCATCAAGTGGGCGATTGAGTTAGGGGAATTTGATAACAAGTATAAGCCAAGGACGGCCATCAAAGCCCAAGCCTTAGCTGACTTCATGGTTGAATGTACCATTAACAACCAAGAAGTCGGGGGGCAAAAGATAGTAACCCAAGAGGGAAAAGAACCAGAAAAATGAAGGTGAAAACTATACCCGATCAGAAGGAATATTGGGTGCTCTATTCTTACGGAATGTTAAAAACAAAATCAAGAAGATTAGCAAAAGGGCTAAAACTTTATGATAGAAACAAAGAAAAGTCTAGAGAATATATTCCAAGACTAAGGATTGAAGCCTTGTTAGCCGGTTTAGGCTTGGCCAGCCTTGAGGGTCAAGAACCTTAAAGTCTATGGAGATTCAAGATTGGTAGTCTCCCAAATGAATGGTGAATTTGAAGCCGAGGAGGAAGCTATAGCAAGGTACTTGAGATTGTGAAAGCCGTGATGGCTCAATTCGAAGAGTGCTATGTGGAGCACATCCCAAGAGAAGAGAACATTAAGGCCAATGCCCTATCTAAGTTCGCCTCTTCAAAGATAGAGAATTATGCAGGGAGTTTTTACTTCCAGGTCCTGAAGAACCCACCATCGATTCAAAGTTGGTTGCACCGCTTGATGAAGGAAGCTATCGGATAGACCCTATCAAATCTCATCTTGAGACTGGTTAGCTCCCTAATAATTCCTTGAAAGCACGGAAACTGTCAGCGAGAGCGTTAAGATACGTATTGATTAAAGGTCTCCTCTATAAGAGGTCCATTGTCATTACATACTTAAAGTCTTGAACTTCAAATCCCAGCACAAGATTTAAGCCTTGATGGCCAACAAGTCCGTATGCATCCAATCGAGCTTGTCGTTTGAATTCTAGAGGCGTTAGTAAAGTTAAAACCTAAGCAAGGTTCTATGAGTATAAGAAGAAGGTTGGAATCGAAGAATCAAGATAGAGGGTTGACAACCAGCCAAGGCACACCAGACTTGAAGTCAAGTGCTTAGTGTCAAGTGAACTTCTTGAACGATCAACCGAGAAGCAAGACCTCTACTATATGAAGCAAGGGGGGAAAAAACTAAGGGACTCCATCATTTCTACATTTTAGAATGAGAGTTAAAGGTTGAATGGTTGATGATAACCAACAACCACGAATGAATTCTTGTTTTCGAATCAAGGACTCAGCAAACGAATTAAGGCCCTGAAGGTCATGAAAGCTAAGAAACGGGTCGTTTGAAGGTTCCGTAGGAATCTCAAAAATTCGAAAATAATAAGGCTGGGAGCCCGACAAAAGCCAAAGAACCGACCCATAAAATAAAAATTGGCCCAAAGGATAGGAGCCTAGAACACCAATGCCCAGGAAGCTAAATCTCCTAAGCATTGGATTAAATAAGGCCTCCTTAGCGGGGATACCCACGCCAAGGCTGGAGTAACAAATGAAGGGTATTAAAGAACCCATGCCAAGAAGGCTTAAAATCCTAAGACAAGGTATCACAAAGTGCCTCCTTGGCGGGGGTACCCACGCCAAGGTTGTACAAACAAAAATATAAGAAAGAAAATACCCGCGCCCAGGAGGTCAAATCTCCTAGGCGTGGTTGGCAAAAACATCTCCTAGGCGGGGATACCCACGCCTAGAATGTTTGTACAAATGAAGGGGATGTAAACACCCACGCTCACGAAGCCATATCTCCTAGGCGCGATTAGAAGAAAGTCCTCCTTGGCGGGGATACCAACGCCCAGAGCATCTTTACAAAATCAAGTGGATAAATCACCCCCGCCCAGGAAGCCAAATCTCTTGGGCGTGCTTCAAGAAAAAGCCTCCTAGGCGGGGATACCCATGCCCAGGGCTCCTCTCCAAAGGACAAGCCATTTTTCGAAAATTAAAAAAGGAATAAAATCCTTAAAAATTCTGAAAATAGGCTAACAATGATAATAAAATAGGTAAAAATACCTATTAAATCAAGGGATAAAATTATTTCTGAGGCTTGAGGCCAATTATTTTATTTTTGGTAAAAATTATCGAAAATAAAATAAATAAAACCTGAAGGTTCAAAAAAAAAAAAAAATCCGAAAATGCACGCCACCCAGGCCGAGTACCCTCGGCGTTGATGAAAAGAAGCCTCGTGCGCGGGTGTACCCCCGCCGAACTTGTATCACAAGGTTGAATGACAAAAATGCTATTTGGTACCCTAAGTTATGCTGACTTAGAGGAAAGGCCCCTGTACGTTATAACTTTACATAAAAGTTTTCAACTTTCAAATTTACAAACCAGTCCCTGTAAAATTACCAATTGATTCCTGATGGAAAATTTAATTCCAAAAAAATAGAGAAATAATTTGTAAAATTATTTCCAATTAAGGAAAATACCTGTGGGTACATAAAAATTCCTAAATTAGTAGGAAAAATTACGAAAAATAGCTATGGGTCCATAAAAATTCCTAAATTATTAGGAAAAATTAAGGAAAATACCTGTGGGTACATAAAAATTCTTAAATTATTAGGAAAAATTACGAAAAATACCTGTGGGTACAAAAAATTCCTAAATTATTAGGAAAAATTAAGAAAAATAATTGTGGGTACATAAAAATTCCTAAATTATTAGGAAAAATTACGAAAAATATCTGTGGGTACATAAAAATTCCTAAATTATTAGGAAAAATTAAGGAAAATACCTGTGGCTACATAAAAATTCCTAAATTATTATGAAAAATTACGAAAAATACCTGTGGGTACATAAAAATTCCTAAATTATTAGGAAAAATTAAGGAAAATACCTGTGGGTACATAAAAATTCTTAAATTGTCAGGAAAAATTACAAAAAATACCTGTGGGTATATAAAAGTTTCTAAAATATTAGGAATAATTGAGATAAATACCTGTGGGTACATGGAAATTCCTCAAATATTAGGTAAAGTATAGAAAAATACGAGGAAAATTATAGACAAATTGAGAGATAATTTATGCTAATAATGCATAAAAGCTCTATAAAAATGCCGAATAAGGGAAATTGTCGTAAATGTGTAGGTCGCTCCACACTTTATGTAAGAACCCTAATTTTTGTAATATTTCTTTTATATAATATCATATGACATTGTCAATTTGGAACCTTTTTAGTCATCCCTGTTGTTTAATGGAATTGATTGTCTGAGAAACTATGTTGTTACATTCACTATGTAAGATAAAGGGAAGATTGTTGAAGGCAAGGATCTTATTGTTAGTAAGATTTATTAAACTTGGGACTTGAGAGTTATTGGAGTATTAAAAGATTTATTAGGAATTATGCCGAGGAGTTATGGAGATTCGAGGAATTTACACAATTAAGTACTTAAGGAATTACAAGGGAAATCTCTACGCGACAAAATATTATTACGAGGAATTAATTAAGATACGATACGAATTAAAGATTAAGTGACAAGCATTGGTGGAAGAATAATGATACAAGGAATGATATTGCATGCAAGTCCCATGCAACTAAGTAGTTAGGAAAACAAACTAGCAATGCAAAGATAGCAAGAGGAATAGTAACTAGTTGGAACATTGTCCAAGGAGACAAGGAGGTATGGTGGTCTAGACACTAGACTTGCAACATGTGATACATATACACACACCTAATACATATCACCCAACACTTTTCACTTTATTCAACCAACCCCAAAAATCAAAACAAAAACTCTCTCCTCCCCCCCTTGCCATTGTTGCTCTCGGCCAAAGCTAGAAAAGGGGAAGAAAAATTTTCTTTCTTCCACTTCTCTTCACTCTTAATTCAAGGAAAAAATCCTAGGTACTCTACATCATATAAGGAAGGTATACTATGAATTCCAACCCTTTTCATCCATTAGTTTTCAAGATATAAATTGTTGAAGTTTTGTTGAATAGTAACAATGTTGAGTTTTCATTTAGATCTTGAGTTGTAAGGATTGTAGGAGCTCATCCAAGGTGTTCTTGAGACTTGTAAGGCATACCCAAGGCTCCTAGATACTTAAGAAGGTATAAAAACCCTAACCCCTCTTGGCCATGTAGTATTTGTGATGTTTAATGTTAGATCCATGATTATTAATGTGAATCTTGGACATATAAGTGATGGATGATGTAGATCTTGAGTTTAAATGTTGTGGTTGTGATTTTTAAGCTTGTGGTTAGTGTATGTAACTCCATGTATGTTATAGAGTATGATCTTGGTGGTTTAGATGATGGTTGTGATGTTTATATAAGATTCTTGGTTGGTTAAGTGGTAAAAGCATGCTGAGTATATTTCCAGGAACGTGTACTGTCTTGTAGGAGGGTTTTGAACCCCTAAATCTTGTCCCCTGAAGTCCTAATTTATATTGTTGAAAAGGTATTTGAATGTAGTTTCCAGAAATATAAGGTTCATGACTAGATGATGTATAGATTTGGAGTTATGGCCTGAGAAGTGAAATGTGTTTCTGGAATCCGGACTGCACTAAATGGTCCCCTTGTGAACCTTGTTTAAACCCCTAAAAATTTATGTAGGATCATGAAAAAATTAGAGGAGCTAGTAAATGCAGTGGTGAAGGCTACCCAAAAAGAATTGGATTAAAATATGTATTTTTCAATTTTATAAAAATGTTAGAGTAAAATTCGCGCAAGGGAAAAAGTCGTAAAGGGAGTGTGATTTCAGGGGTAATGGATATGATTCGGATTTGGTAACCAAATTAAGTCGAATAAGTGACGAGCGTAATCGAGTGATGACATGAACCTATAGTGGGCTAGAGGGTCATAAGACGAAGTCATTAAGTTAATTTTGTACCCCCTAAAACCTCGCAATTAAAAGAGATATTGTTAAGGTACTAACGATCGGCTATTGATTATGTATAGATCGTTCCACTCCGCAAGCTCGACCACCCCAACCTCACCAAGGCAAGTTTACTTTTCAAAACTTACATATACAAGGACTTTCACTGTTGTGTTTGTAGTTTTCAATCGTATCAAATGTTTATGCTTATCGAAGTATTGATGAAATTGAGATGTATAAGCACATATATGTTTGCACCCCTTGAACTTAGAATGAAATGTTTTCTTCGGACAACGACTCTAGCAATAGAGGTCGTAGCGGTCCATATATACTATTGACCGGGGAGCGGTATATTATTATATCATAATTAAATTGCGAAAACCCGAAGGGTCATTCGGGAAGTATCGTATACTCAAGTAATTATTTTTATATCATCATAAATACTCAAAATACCTATCTTGGATTAAAAGCTTATTTAATTAAATAATTATTTTATTAATTATTAATATTAAATCTTAAAATATCATTTATTAATTATTGTTCATTATTTTAAAGACAAAGCTAATCCAAGATACCTTTAGCACTTTCAAACTCGAACTCTTTCGAACTCAAAACATTTTCGAAAACCCCCGGTCAGGTTTGCTTCTTGTGTGATTTCAAGAATCATCGGTCGACTGATGTCGGACCTCAACTACTCAGTTTTCAATCAAAATCCAGTTTTTAAAGGAAAAAGAAAAAGGGACTCTGGCAGATGTGGGAACCGTTGACGAACGATTCCCGGGATGTGTAAGCGGCCGTGAGCCAGGCGGTCCATCAATTATTATTCCGGCCCAGGTGTTGCCGAAGGATGATTACGGATGTAGTTTTCATCGAGGGTGATTACGGATGTAGTTTTCACCCGAGGATAGTTACGGATGTAGTTTCTATCCTTCTACCGGTAGAGAAGACCCGCGGATTATTGGACTTGGATGTGGCGACTGATCATCGTCAATCCCTGTCAGGTTTTATGTTTTCTTTAAGTGCCATTCCTCCATTTTGGAAAAATGCTCTGACACTGCTTCTTAGGCTTACGTGCCAAGTTGCTGATAGTGTTCTATTTTGATGAGAAAGATGTTGACTCTAGGCAGTATCTAGAACAGCAAGTCTATTTTGAAAACAAGGGCACGTATTGGTGCACCTACGAAATTTATGAACAATGACAAGTGATTTTATAACTGATTGATACAACAAGTTTAATAACTGCTAAACATATGTAATGTTATATTGCTTACCTTATACATATATTTCTTGCTGAGCTATAGTTGCTCATTCTTGCTTGTTTTCAAATTTACAAACACAACAGCTAAGAGAAATGGCAAGACCCAGACAGACTGCCCGAAAGCAGGTGACTAGACCAGAGGCAGCAGTTGAAATTCCACCGGTAGGCCCCATTAGCCGGATTGGTTGGCAACTTTTGTTAGTACGTTTTATTTATAAGTATGACCTGTGCAAAGCAGTGTACCGTAACAAACATTCAAGCCGCCAACTCCGCTTCATATCGAAGTGTTGCTGGTAGCATAAATGCTATTTAATTCGGTCTGTAATAACTCTGAAACTTTTACTTCTGCTTAATCAATTGTGTGACGTTTCTGAGACTCTAACCTGTGTGTGTGTGTGCGGTGTGAGTTTTATTGTGGGGTCGATGGCTGTTTTATATATTATGTGCAAGAACAGGTATGTTATTAATGGAAAATGGACCGTGAGCGCCTAGGTCTCCGACCCCGGATCTAGAGGCGTCACACTTTACAATCAAGACGATACTCATGAAACACTAGTGTACGTAATAAATCTCAGGTAAGGGAACGAAAATAAACCCCGAGTCTCGAAAAGGGCAAATATAACTTCTACAAAAACCTGATTGGTTTCCTAGAAGTTGGGGGGCAAATGATATTGGCTAAAAATAAGCCCTAAAGACACAATCAATGTTGCATTAATTAGACCTAGTTTGGTCCAAATACGAAGCCCATTAATGAGGCCCAAAACCATAATTTAATATTAATTTCGTAATTAATATTAGGGGTGATAAACAGCTCAGCAATAAGTGTCGGATAAAGATGCAATATCTTTATGAGTAGCCTCCAAGGCACCTACTTCAAAAAGGAAACAGACTCCTACAAGATAAGAGTCTAGAACCTTCCTCAAGGCTGACTTGCCCACCAAGTCTCCAATCTCTACTCTAACTCTAAGGCTTCTCAACCTATACAAGGGCCTGACCCCTCATTCTCAAAACTACATCTTGGCTTGGTTCTCAATAACGAGATACGTAGGCACTCTGTGAGGACCGATTAGTCTCGAACACGAAAACAGCCATTAAAGCAAGAAGCTCACGAACCCTAGTATTAAATTCAATTTGATAACCTTGTTTTTATTCCACAACAGTGATGTTGGGTTTTTATAATAACGGACTTTTATATTTTTTTTGTCTATTTTCGAAATAAACATAAAGAAAAAAACATTGAAGATTTTTTCAGACACGAAAACATACACACGGACACGGACAGTCAATCACCTACACGAACGAACACGCACTAAACGTTTTTTCAAGTAGCAGGAATAGAGATACAGATGTCCAAATCCATTTTGATTGCAGATGGGATGAAGTTACAGGCAATGAAGAAGAATTATTTTGAAGTAACTAATGGTATTGTATTTATAGATTTCTTCTTGGTAGAATATTGTAATTATAATTCTATCTATTATTGTATTAGGATTTCTTTTCCAATTCATTGTAGAAATCTTTTAAATTTGTTTATTTATAATTGATTATAGTTTTTTATACATATTTCAAGGTGAGCAACCCAAAAAATATGCAAGGGAGTATAATTTATACAGTCATCTACAGTTCGAGTGATATATAATATTTCCCATAAAAGTAGTTAATTCCTTCCTCCGCCTCTCTCAAGATCTCGTTTATGCTTTATAGTGGCTTTGCGAGCTTCAAATTCTTCTCAAGCTCGTGATTAGGGCACCACCGCCACCATTAAAACCCATCCCAAATTCAACAAGGTCCCTGATATAAGTCAAATGAATAAAAACCGCAACATATATATTAACACCTAAAAGCAATAAAAGAGAAGTAAATAAATTTATACAACCTTTTTTAAGGATATCCTTTTTAGATATTAACACCTAAAAGCAATAAAAAAGAAGTAAATAAATTTATACAACCTTTTTTAATGATATCCGTTTTAGATTATAATTTACTTTTTAATATGATATAATCTTGATCGTCTATTTTTAAAAATATTAGATTCGACGGTTGAGATTATTTTGGTAATACAAAAAAGAAGTAAATAAATTTATAAAACCTTTTTTAATGATATCATTTTTAGATATTAATTAACACCTAAAAGCAATAAAAAAACAAATAAATTTATACAGTCTTTTTTAATGATATCCTTTTTGGATTATAATTTCCTTTTTAATATGATATAATCTTGATCGTCTATTTTAAAAATATTAATTCGACGATTGAGATTACTTGGGTAGTACAATGATATCCTTTTTAGATTATAATTTACTTTTTAATATGATATAATCTTGATCGTCTATTTCTAAAAATATTATTTTTGACGGTTGAGATTATTTTGGTAGTACAGTGATATCCTTTTTAGATTATAATTTCCTTTTTAATATGATATAATCTTGATCGTCTATTTTTAAAAATATTAGAATCGACGGTTGAGATTTTTTTGGTAGTACAGTGACCAAACCAAAGTTATGGATAAGATCCCTCTTACGCTTATTATATATAAGGATATAATTGTTATATTAAGGATATTTTCGGTATTTTATCTTAGAAATTAGTTTTTCCGAGGTTACCTCACATAAATTTTCTGAGGTTAAAAAAATTTCCCATATAAATACACGAGGGTATTATTGTAATTATAGAAAATTATATACATTTACAAAATTGTCATTACTATTTTATGCTAAAAACACTTGCATCTTAGGTAAGTTTCATGAGCTAATCTCAGGAACTTTATTCTCTTTATATTTTATAGGTTTACTATATAAGTATTGAGACATGTATTATAAACTTCGGGTTGATTATAATAATATTTTATTTTTCTCTCTATTCTAACATGGTATCAAGAGTTAGATTTCGAGGTAGATGATAATCAAATTCATCATTTGTTGAGGGATAATCATGGATGTTTAACCGAATCGTTAGAGAGGTAAAGTTACGCTACAAAACAAATTTATTTTAAAAATTCGTAGGAATTTTTCTGCCCAGATCAGCCAACTTCTTTTTGCAATTCCCGGAGTTTCAACCGTTGGATCGGCCTAAAATTTTGACTGAGCATCTAAGTTTTGAACGGTAGAAATTGTATTTGGAGTTCCGGAGGTCAGATTTTAAGGGTTCGAACAGATTGCTTCTAATTCATTTTTTACGTCGTTTCTGATATTATAAGTTTGGTGTTGTTGATTGATTGACATCTATATTACTTGATTATTGAGATATTCCAGTTGTAGTTATTTGGTTTATTTGCTTTAGATTTGGTATTGGCTTTGGATTTGGATTCATAATTGGAATTAGATTTTGGATTTGAATTTCGAATTCCATTTTGGATTGAAGAATTATTTCTGTTGACTTTGGATTTGGTTTCGGGCTTAGTTTTATATCTGGATTCGAATTTGTTTTCAACAATTTTTTTGTCATGCATGTCTCATCGCCAACAGGACTTTTGTCAACGGGTATTTCAAATATGTTTTCTTCTTTATGGATTCTGGATTCGGGTGCATCTCATCATATGGGTATTAAGAACCAAGGTTATCCCCATAAGAGTTTGTGGGTACGATGAAAACTAAACCTACCACAATTATAAGGTGTGAGAATAATTAACACCACGAGAGTTCGTGGTGTGTGAAAAATCTTGCAAGAATTTGTGGGTGTGAGAAAATTTAACACTACGAGAGTTCGTGGTGTGAGAAAAATCCTTGCAAGAGTTTGTGGGTGTTGAAAACTAATCGTGCGAGAATTCATCGGTCATGGCGTGAAAAATATTGACGACGAAGATGAAAAAGATGATGATATGGAGAATTCAATTGAGACAAAATGACAACAATGATGACAAGGAGAGAGAAAGAGAGAGAGAGAGAGATCGTGAGCACATACATACAATAAAGGTGATGGTATTGAGTCTTTAAAACGGGAATTGACTCGTTTTACAACGAAAGATTTAGCTTTGTTCCGTTACTTTCTGGGAATTGAGGTTGCTAGTTCACCAAAGGGGTATCTTTTACCTCAATTTAAGTATATTGCTGATTTGCGTGATCGTGCATGTCTTACTGATAACAAGACTGTGGATGCTCCTCTAGAGAGATCCTAGGTTATATCGCACGATTGTTGGTAGTCTTGTTTATCTCACTGTTACTCGATCGGATATTGCACATGTTGTTCATGTAGTTAGTCAGTTTGTCACTTTTCCTACTACCGTACATTGGGCTGTAGATCTTCGTATTCTCTGGTATCTTCGTGAGACTCAATTTCAGAATCCGTCTTCCTCATCTTTAGAGTTGCGTGCTTATAGTGATGTTGACTGGGCTAGCGAGCCTGAGGATCGTAAATCTACTAATGGTTTTTGTATTTTTCTTGGTGATTCTCTTATTTTATGGAAGAATAAGAAGCAGGATGTTATTTCTCGATCATCTTTGGAAGTCGAGTATCGTGCCATAGCTTCTACTACTTGTGAGGTTGTTTGGTTACGTCGATTGATTGTAGATTTGGGTGTTAGGTTTACTCATCCTACTCCATTATATTGTGTATATTACTCGTAATTCCGTTCATGAGTGCACTAAACATATATAGATTGATTATCATGTGACTCATCATTTGCAGCAGGGTACTATCACCTTACCTTATGTCTATTCTACACTTCAGATTGCCAATATTTTCACAAAATCTCACTCGGTTTCGCACTTCCATTTCTTGTCTGACAAACTCTCAATGCTCATTATTGCAATAACGTGAGTTTGAAGGATGATGTTAGAATATATACATGTTTATTATATTATTGTATTAGGGGTATTTTCGGTATTTTATCTTATATAGATTTACTATATAATTATTGAGACAAATATTATAAACTTCGAATTGGTTATAATAATATTTTATTTTTCTCTCTATTCTAACATTTGGTGATAACAGCCAGCATGCTCAGGGTTGGAAGTGTTTGGTCTTAGAGTAATGGACCCGACTAATCTAATCATAAGCCCACAAGGCTTTGTTGGGTTATTTTACGGAATTAAAACAAGGGCCAAGATATAGAGAAAAATAATATAATTGAATTTTGGTTGTCACGATAGCATCTGTAGGGGTTATTAACAAAGTTGCCAACCTTGACAAATCATATTATATATTAATTTTTTATTTTCTCATTCTTCCTTGTTAATTTTGGCAACAATTACTTAAAAATCACTCCAATAATTAGCATCTTTAAAAGTTGCCTATGTGGTCCCAAATTTTCAATATATATATATATATATATATATATATATATATATATATATATATATATATATATATGAGTAGAGTTCTAGGGAGAACCTCCCTATCAAGAAAACCTAGAGACCCATATCTAGACCATTGACTATTATGAAATATTAAGTAGAAAATTATGAAAATGCTATGCAAGCTAGCTAACAGCCATGAATACCATCAGCTGGAACTACCGAGGGTTGGGGAACGCTTGCGCAGTTCGTTCGTTGGGGGACCTGGTTAAGTCCCGGAAACCTAATATTTTATTTTTTATAGAAACTTATTCGGATAAAATTAGGATTAAGAAACTTTGTTCTAAGCTTGGTTTTGAGAATTTTTGGTCGGTAGATTGTGTTGGTAGAAGTGGAGGATTAGCACTCTTTTGGGATAGGAGTGTGCAGTGTTCGGTGTTTGATTTTAGCAGGAATCACATTGATATTCACGTTCTAAAGAATAATGTTCCACTATGGAGACTGACTGAGAGATCACAGAGGAGGGAGTCATGGAATTTTTTGAAGGAGCTCAGCAGGAAATCGTCGTTGCCTTGGGTGATAATAGGTGACTTCAACGATATGTTAAGCGAAAGTGACAAAAAAGGCCAACATAAGCATCCTCAATGGCTTCTGGATGGCTTTAAGAAGACAGTTGATGAATGTAGTTTAATCGAAGTTGACTTGTTGGGGGGTAACTTCACGTGGGAGAAAAGCAGAGGAAAGGATGACTGGGTTAGGGAGAGACTTGATCGTGCTTTTGCCTCGAGTTCCTGGTGGCAATTATTTCCCTTATGTAAGTTAACTATGCATCATACGATTTATTCTGATCATGAACCGATACAACTGGAACTGTATAGTATAAGCCATTCTAAAAAGAAGTTTTGATTCCGTTTTGAGAATACTTGGTTGAAAGAAAAATCATTTCATGAGGAAGTCGCAAGGTACTGGAAGAATTTAACTCTAATTCATTTCTTACCTAAGTTATTGGACCTATCTACGTTCATGGGGAACTGGGGTCGTAAGTTTTTTAATAAGTTTCGGGAAAAAATTAGAGATCAGAAAGGAAGGTTGAAGCTGTATGAAGATTGTGCTGACGAGGAGCAAACAAAGAGGTACTTTGAAGAACGTAATAAGTTGGAAGAATTGTTGGTTCATGAGGAAGCCTATTGGAAACAACGAGCGAAATCCTTTTGGTTGATGGAGGGTGATTTGAATACGAAGTTCTTCCATGCATATGCAACGTCTAGAAAGAAGAAAAGTAATATTATGCAGCTCAAGAATGATGATGGAGTGGTAGTGTCAGATCATGATGGTATGTGTAACGTGGTGAGGGAGTATTTTGAACAAGTCTTTGCAGGTGCAGAAAGTGTTCAGGAGGTTAATATGACTAACTATGAAGCTGTGGTCTCAGAAACTCAAAATATGAAGTTAGTAGAGGAGCTTACCTTTGAAGAGTTTACAACGGCAATCAAGCAAATGCACCCAGACAAAAGTGCAGGACCAGATGGATTGAATCCAGTTTTTTACCAAAACTTTTGGCATCTGTTGGGGGATGAAGTGTTTCAGTGTTGTAAGAATTGGTTAAATGAAGTGTCGTTTCCTGCAAATCTTAATGATACCACTGTTGTCTTGATTCCAAAAAAGGACAATGCAGAGTCGATGAAGGACCTGCGACCAATAGCACTATGTAATATGCTATATAAAATTGTTGCCAAGGTCTTATCAAATCGTCTTTGTTCTATTCTACCAAGTATTATCTCTGAGAACTAGTCTGCCTTTGTTCCAGGTAGAGGCATTACGGACAACGTCCTTGTAGCTTTTGAGCTGCTGCACTATATGAAATAGAAGAAGCGAGGTGATGAGGGAGAAGTAACAGTAAAACTTGATGTAATCAAAGCATACGATAGAGTAGATTGGAGATTTTTGAAGCATCAATTGCAGCAGATGGGTTTCTCTAGTAAATGGATCGCTTGGGTCATGCTGTGTGTCTCAACAGTCTCCTATTCGGTTAGTTTTAATGGTACTCTTATAGGCCCTGTAATCCCGAGGAGAGGTTTGAGACAGGGTGACCCATTGTCACCCTATCTTTTTTTGATCTGTGTCGAAGGGCTATCGTGTGCAATTAAGAAGTCAGCTGAAGAAAGGAAGATTTCTGGGTGTAAAATTCATACTCAAGCTCCTGCAATTACGCATCTACTCTTTGCAGATGATAGTTTTTTGTTCTGCAAATCTAACATGGAGGAAGTTATGGAGCTTAAATCGATTCTGCAGAGCTATGAATTACAATCAGGTCAGGCAATAAATTTTCAGAAGTCGGGAATCGACTTCAGTGCCAATGTGAGGCTAGATAAACAAGTGGAGATTAAAGATGCATTACAGGTTCAACAAGATCTCTCTAAAGGGAGTTATTTAGGATTACCTTCTTTTGCTGGCAGGTCTAAGAAACAGGTGTTCAGTTTTCTAAAGGATCGGTTATGGTCAAAGATCCAGGGCTGGAGTCAAAAATGTTTATCTAAAGCAGGGAAAGCTGTTTTGTTACGTAATGTCGCTCAAACTATTCCTTCTTATGCCATGTCCTGTTTTTTACTTCCTAAATCCTTATGCAAAGAGTTAGAGAGAATGATGAACAGTTTTTAGTGGGGTTCGAAGGAAGACAATAAGAAAGGCTTGAAGTGGCTGTCGTGGTCAAATATGAGTATGGCGAAGGGAGAAGGGGGTTGGGTTTTAGAGATTTACATGGTTTTAATTTGGCTTTATTAGGGAAACATTGTTGGAGTTTTCTGAGTAACCCGAGTTCTCTAGTTGCCAGGGTTTTTAAAGCACGGTATTTCAATGACACGAGTTTATTCGAGGCTTCGAGAGGTGGAGGAGATAGTTTCATTTGGTCAGGTCTGTGGCAAGCCAAAGAAGTTTTGATGAGGGGGTTTAAGTGGGTTATGGGAAATGGTGATGATATCAGAGTTTTTGAGGATCCGTGGATCAGAGGTAAGGAGCATTTTAGAACAGATAACACGTATGCTAGGACATCTAGGCAAATGAAAGTATGCGAGCTGTTTATTCTTGGTGAGAGGAAATGGGATATTACAAAGGTTAATAATCTATTTACAAATAGAGATGCCAAGGTAATCTTGGCTATACCTATCCCAAGGAACCAAGTTACAGATCGCATTGCTTGGACTTTTACTAATGATGGAAAGTATTCGGTGAAGTCTGGCTGTAGGTATTGGCATGATCGTTTTAGTGAATGCAGACGAGAAACAAGCAGTCAGGGTTGGACGAAGCTTTGGAAATTAGAGGTACCTAAAAAGGTTAGAGTTTTTCTATGGCGTATTTGTAGAAATAATATACCTGTGCGCAATATTCTGAGAGGAAAAGGAGTTCAAACTACAATTATTTGCCCTATGTGCTTGGTTGATGTTGAGCATTTGTTGCGTATATTTCTAGACTATTGCTTTGCGAAGGAATGTTGGAAAGTCATGGGGTTAAGCTTTGACACTTCGAATATCGAATCGTGCCCAGAATGGTTACTGCACAGTCTTGCTAAGATTAACAATGCTAAAATGGTGCAAATGGCTACGATCTTATGGGGTATATGGACAGCTAGAAATATGAAAGTCTGGGAAAAGAAACAGGTAACTCCAGAACTAGCAATGCAATTTAGTACAAGCCAGGTAACTCAATGGCGTGAAATGCAGTTTCAGAGACCTAGCGGAAATGGTACAGGAAAGTAGAACTGTCAAGGGCAGGAAAGCAGAACTGTCAAGGGCAGATAGTTAAGTGGATGGCACCAGGTGCTGGTAAGGTCAAGATCAATGTAGATGCCTCTGTGATTGCAGGTAGCTCTAACTACTCAGTTGGAATGGTCATTCGAGATCATCTAGGGAAGTTCTTCCGAGCTCGGAATTATAGAAGAGAGGGAGAGATCTCCGTGTTTGAGGCGGAAGCAGGAGGGGTCTTGGAGGCTATAAGGTGGGTGTTCGAGATGGGGATTGAGAATGTGGAGATCGAAAGTGATTCTCTAACCACAGTGCAAGCCATTACGGAAGGAACAGTAAACTACCTTGAGGTGGGGAGTATTCTGCAAGAAAGTCGCACTCTAATTAGTAGTCGCCCGGATATTTCTATCTCGTTTGTCAAAAAGCAAGCCAATAAGGTTGCCCACTTGTTAGCAAGGGTACCTTGTGAGGTCAATTGCTTAAATGATTTTTTGTTTTTGTCTCCTCCACAAACAGTGTTGGAGCAGATTTTGTATGATGCCTCTTTGATTTAATGCATATCTTTCCTTTTCAAAAATAAAAAAAAAGAAAAGAAAATTATGAAAAATATAGTGGCAGTTTTGTGATTATTTTGAAGATACGTTGGCACAAATACAACACTTTCAATCTTATCTGTATCTCCGATTTTGTTAATTTTGGAAATAATAACAATTAGTTGATCTTGACGGATAACAATCATAATCATTGTGAAAATGGAAAGAATTAACAGATAATCTTTCCTTTTAATAACATGATTGTGATTTCTTATTACATATCATTACATCCGTTGAAAAGAAAAGCAGATCAAGAACACCGGAGAAAAACAACACTATCAGTAGGTGACGTTTTTTTTATATTTGTACGATTCTTAACCATTGAATTCTTGTGATTATTTAGTGTTCTTTGTGTATTTTTGTATATATGATTATGATTAACTGATCTAGGGTTTTTGTTGTGATTTTAGGGTTTATTGTTCAGTTCTTGTAAATATATGGTGAGTGTTCTTGATGATAAGGATTCTACAAAGTGTTTTATTGATTATAGGGATTTTTTGTAATAAAGATTTTTGCTAACCCCGTGATTCTTAATGAATAAAAGATGAAAGTAGTTGAGAGAGCACTTTCACATGTATGAGCTGAAAAATGTCATGGATGTCCTCTTCATTTACCTATGACTTCCATCAGACAGCTAAACACCATGTGTTGCACTCTATTTGTATTTGTATTTGTTCATGTTACTTTACTATTCTGTCCATTTTTTGACACAATTAAGAAAGTGATATGACTTGTAGATACATCAGTATTCTGAATGTGTATGTAATCAGTTTGAGCTATGCGCTTTATATTATTTCCTTCTATTAGGGTTTAAATAACGTGTTATCTTGTACCATGGTGTCGTGTCTTTCCAAATGCAGTCTTTGATCTTGCATATGATGTTTCATCCTTTTTTCTCAAGCAGGTAGTATCTTTTAAAGCGTCACTACATTCCATGACTGAATTTACAGAAGGCCGATTCCAGCTAAGGTTGATGAGAACATTTTTGTCTGAAAATTGCTCAAGAGTGCGCCCAAAACGCTCACTTGAACGTGGCTGTTGTGAAGGCTTAGGTATGCTGTCCAATTCCAAGCTCCTAACAGTTGATCATGATCACCCGATGCATGTCTATAGCGCGATTGGTTTTTCATGGTAAAGAGGCTGTTAACTGTACAGAGAAGAGACCTAGAAGAAAGATTGAAATACATCCACCAAAACCGATTAGAGATGCTGTATTCATAAGAATGGGGCCAGATAGTTGTCCTCAGGAAATGCAGTTAATTATTCAGAATAATCAGGATTCATCATTTGAACCTTGTAAAGATTCTCGACCTCACAGATTCAAAGAGAGAATATCTTAGGCCGATGTTTCCAGAAAAGGTCAGTATTGACAAAAGCTATCTGAGTTATCTCGAAGCTCAAACTACCACGACAAGAACTTTGGAACAAGCAATAAGGAGAAAGCGCTTTGAAATGGAATTTGGAGAAAGAGGAAAAAAGTGGGACACTAAGGGTAAAGATTTAGACGGTAGCAGGGGGTTGGTGATCAAAGACATTGAGGAGACACAGGA
Organism: Saposhnikovia divaricata; assembly: GCA_036435485.1. Lineage (NCBI taxonomy): Eukaryota > Viridiplantae > Streptophyta > Magnoliopsida > Apiales > Apiaceae > Saposhnikovia > Saposhnikovia divaricata. The sequence goes on along the minus strand of CM071597.1, from coordinate 98,811,712 downwards.
GACCAAAGAGAAAATGGTGAAGAGCGGGATGAAGGACACCAAAATTAAAAATAAATTGTTTGCTGATGCATCTTTCAATAACTATGGTCTTATGTCATAAGATGCAATTGAAGCTTTAGAAAATGTTAACCCATTCTCTAAGTAGGCAAGGAAGATAGAAGTTAATCTTGACGAGGCAGTGACGAAGAACTTGAGTTTGGCTAAATGGTTGGAGAAAGCATCGGAGGCCAAGAAGAATGAGAGGAAGAATGTAGAAATGGCGGAAGGTAGCAAGGAAGGGACGAACAATGAGAATATAATGGTGGAGGAGGATGAAGAAGAATTAAACCTAAGTCAAATTATTAGGCTATGGGCACAGTATGTGAATTGGGCAGATGATTTTTCTTGAGTCAGTCTAGTTGCTTATGTTTGTTTTGCAGTGGTTTTCTTTGGTTTCTAGGGGAGTAGTATTTTTAATCTACAGTTGTTTGCAATTGTCGTTTTGTTTTGAGGTGTTTGTTAGTTGATGCAATATCCTGCAGCATGTACTGAACTGTTTCAGTTGCAGCATGTAGTTGCAATGATATTTCCTGTTTACACAAAAAAAAGATTCATTAAGGTGTGCTAAGATTTTTTAAAGTGTTCTTGTAAAAATTTTAAAAATCTTTTTAAGTATGTTGCAACAAATCCTTTTTTTTTTTTGTGTATAACCTTAATTTAATTTTTTTTTCCTCTATTGGCCTTTTTTTAGGTATCCTTAAAACCATGGGTTGACCTAATGAGATTTAGTTGAATATTTTGCATATTATTTGGTTTAGTTTTATAAAACACTTAACAGAATCTTCAATAAATTAATAATAACACTTAACAGAATCTTTAACAAATTAATGAAAACATTTAAAAAAATATTTAATAAATTAATGAAAACACTTGATGAAATCTTTAGTGAATTAAAAAAAAACACTTAACATAATCTTTGATAAATTAATTTTACACATATTAGAATAAATATAACACATATTAAAAAGTTTGAATTATAATAATTTTGAATTGATCATTGAAAAATTATTATGAAATATCTTAAAAAATCTAAGATATAGTAGAAAATCGAAAAAAATCTAAATAAAACTAAAAAAACACCTAGAAGAATCTTGTTGTATTACATAAGAGAATGCTAAGTACCCCAAAAGTTTTCCCAAAATTTTTCCCAAATGCTTATGTGTTTTCCCAAATTTTTCCCAAAAGTTTTCCCAAAAGTTTTCCCAAAATTTTTCCCAAAATTTTTCCCAAATGCTTACATAAATATGCGCTCACAAATGAAAATGTTACACCTGTCATGCCAACTCATTTGGTAAAAATTTTGGGAAAATGTTTGGGGAACGTAGCACATCTCCATAATATTCTACATATTTATTTTTTCAAAAGAAAAATTATACATTGAAAGGCATATTACATAGCCTATTTGTATTTCGAGGATACAACTCAACTCAAACAAGAATGTAATAGTAAATAGTATATGTACTGTCACAGGGATCTCAAATGTATAAGTGTCAAGAGAAAGAAGACAAAGTCAATCTACTGTTTTGAGTTATAATACACTTGAAGAAGTTCATTCAGTTGATTAAGCATCAGTGGAGTAATCAAGACAGTGGATTCTATTTATAGTGACAAGAGGTTCCTACAGTGACAGAATACAAATTATAAAGGTTTGAAAAAGAGTGAAGAAAAGGAAGACATGAACCAAATCATAGAGTCAAAAATAAAGAAAAGCCGTTGGAGTTAATTGAAAAATAACACCTAGAGGGGGGGTGAATAGGTGTTTATGGTTATTAATGTGAATTTATGAACTGTTTTGAAAATAACTGAAAACAGCTTGCTGTTTGTAATAACACAGTTCACAAACAGCACGCTGTTTGTATCTAAAATGCAATGCAGAAAGAATATAAACAGTAAGTAAAAGAGACACACAATCTTTTAGCCAGGTTCGACCCCTAATCCCCTATGGTCTACGTCCTGGTCCCTTACCAAACTTGGTAAGAGAATATATTATTGATCAACTATAATCCAATTACAAGATACAACAATATATCCCCCTTAACCCTTGCTGCTTACAAATGGCTTGCTGTTTACCTGTGCTGAACCAACCCTCTAAGTACTACTTCCCAAGTATACTTCTCTAGTCTAGTTCGACTCACCCTAAAACCTGAAGCCAATCTTGTACAGCAACAAAACAATACAATTTGAACAATACAAATGTTTTGAACGAATTACAACAAAACCTATGAACCCTTCTGAATAAGTATACGTGTAAGTGTATATTTGGTTTTGAAGGTTTGGAGAATTTAGCAAAGTAAGCTTGTGGTTGTATATGAATTCTTGTTTTTGCACTGTAAGGGATGATTAAGAACTGAGCATTTCACGTTCTTAAATAGATGAACAAGAATTTAATTGAAATCAAATATCAACGGTATGAATTGTAACCGTTAGTAATGTTTTTGTAGAATAATCAAGATGAAGAACATAGAGAATGTGTATGTCAGATGATAATATAGATAGGAGCGTGTTTTGTATGATGAGGAATATTTGATATAATTTTGGAAGACATCCCCATGTGTTTGTTTTTGAGTGGAGGTAGTGTGAGGCATTAAAATAATGAAAAGTGAATCTTACTTTTCTTATTTTTATGACAAGGAAAAAGTTTGTCTCCCAATATCTATTGGATATGAGTAGGTGCAACTTCAGATTTATTCAGAGAGGTCCTTACACTATTCTAATATCATCTATACTCGATTCTTCTTAAAAAGCCGTAGCCTCCTGTTTTTCTGATTGACGCAGTCAGCGTGCTGTTTGTACAACTGGTACGCTGATTGACCATGCAATCGGCTTGCTGTTTGCGACTGATGTAAACTGACTAAGTCTACACTTGGCTTACCAATTTGCTGTTTGAGTCATACTGATTGCACAATCAGTAAGCTGAATTGCCCTGCAAAACCAAGTTAGAGTGTCTGCAAATGGCATGCTGTTTATATCTGTTACTAAGCCAAATGGCTTACTGTTTGTGATCATCAAAACTTAGGAGTTTCAATCTCCCCCTTTTTGATGATTACAACTAATTTAGGAGAAATTTTAAAAACTCCCCCTAAATCCCTGCATAACAACATTAGATATAAACCAATATTATAAGCAAACAGCAAATATCTAGATATACCAACTTAAGCATTTAAACCACAACAAACAACTTAGCAAATATCCAGATAAACTTAGCAAATATCCAGAAAGACCAAAGGTTTTTAAAAGTTTTTAAAAGACTCCAAATTTTCTCCCCCTTAATTCATCAAAAATTAAGAAGCTTTGGGATCTTGAACAATGGTAGGTGGAGCATCTGATGTGGTGGCATCCGTGTCAACTTCTTCAGCTTGTTTCTGAGCAGCTTTTGCCAATTCATCCAATCCAGCTTCTTCTTCCATAGCAGAGTGAGTTGTGGATGTTATTCCAGAAGGTTTGAGCATCAATTCCTTGACAGACTTAATTTCAGATAGAAATTCTTTCATTATGCTCTTAATTGTCTGATACTCAGCCTTCACAGATTGAAGATTCACTTTCACATCTTGTAAGTCCATCTTGACAGTTTGCACATCATTTCTGATGGATTGAGTATCACTACGAAGGGAGATCAGCTCACTGGACATAATGGTTACATCTGCATGAAGTGACTGAGAAAACAGGTTATGTGCCATAGAAACAGGCTCTGCAGAGGTTGTAGGAGCAGCTAACGAAGGTTCTTCTGGAGGAGATAGTACAATCCTAGATAAAACACCATCCTCAATTTGCAAATTATTCATAGCTAGGAACTTAACATCAACTTCCTTAACAGCAACTTTAATAGCATCTTTTGAATCCACTTTGAACCATTTAAACACCTTTGTCAACCAAAGGCCATATGGTATTCCACTCACTGTTTTCTCAAGTGTAGCTAACATTTTCTGAAGTATCAGAGATGATACATCAAAAGGTTTTCCAGACATTAACATGGCAACAACTACTACATCTTGATAAGTAAAATTCGATTTATTACCAATCCTTGGGCAAATGTGAGACCTAGCAAGTTTGAACAGAAGGTGAGCCATGGGTGTAACCACAGTTGTAGGAGGGGGGTTTGTATCCTTAATCTTGTCATCACCCATTATCAATTTCATTTGCTCAAGAATACTTAAATCAGGTATTGATACAGAACCCTGGGCAGTGTACACATCAACATCACTATCCTTTTCGATTTTTAAAATCGAACTCAAAATAGGGGGATTCAACTGGATTTTCTTACCCCTAACCATAGATACGATACTCCCAAATTTATCAGTTTGCATTTTGGCATAATATTCTCGAACTAAATCAGGGAAGTATACTTTAGGCATATCCATAAAGAAGGATTCTAATCCAACATCTTGAAACAATTTAAAAGCTCCACAATGAGTAAGTGAAGGAACGAGCTTACTTGATATCGGTTGACCAGGAATGATGGTGCGCGATCCTAATTCCATCTCTTTAAAGCGATATTCACAGTCGGGAGACACAAAAGACGGGGACATAGACATCTTGAGCTTCTTCGATTCGGGGGTTTGTGAAACTTCATCCTCGCTTTCTTTTAGTTCCAGAACAATATCTTCCTTCATTGATGCAGATGGAGTGGGTGCTCTCCGTGCCCTTGTCTTGCGAACCATGGTGATTGATGGGATTGAAAATCTGGTTGATTCCGATTGAAACCCTAATCGCCTCTTTTGTCAGGAGTAGTAGTGTTTTAAAGAAATGAACCGTCCCAAGTTCCTTGTTTTGATAAATATTAGGGGAGAAATTTTGATAAAATAAAACCCACTTAAACATTTATCTAAAAAACATGCATATTTTAATACTGAGATATTTATTTACTAATTATCACAAGTATTAATCACATTAGTTCAAATCACATAAACGCACGTATTATCTATATTTAAACAACACAATTTAAATCACTTAAATAAAACTAATGCAAAAATAATGTAAACATATAATACCAATAGTAAGCTAGAAGTGGTGACAATCAGTATACCATTTGTCATAGTGACTCGAACAAATGGTAAGCTAACCTGTTCTGCAATTTTTCAAACAACATGCTGATTTTACATGGAGCACATACCAAGTTGCATTCGAATGATCGAAAATCTTTCCTCTGCAAGGGGCTTGGTAAATATATCAGCTAGTTGGAATTCAGTTGGGACAAAGACTAACTCTATCTTGCCTTTAGCAACATTGTCTCTCAAGAAATGATGTCGAACATCAATATGCTTCGTTCTTGAGTGATTCACCAAATTCTTAGAAATGCTTATGGTGCTAGTGTTGTCACAGTTGATTGGAACCTTTTTACACTTGATATCAAAGTCCCTCAGAGTTTGAATCATCCATAGAAGTTGAGAACAACAGCTCCCAGCTGCTAGATACTCCCCTTCTGCAGTGGATAAAGCAACCGAAGTTTGTTTCTTGCATTGCCAAGAAACTAGGCTTTGTCCAAGGAATGTACAAACACCACTAGTACTTTTTCTATCAATTAGGCAACCTGCATAATCTGCATCACTATACCCAACAAGATCAAAAGTATTTGTGATAGGATAAAACAAACCAAGAGAAATGGTACCACTTAAATATCGAAATATTCTTTTAATGGCATTTAAGTGAGATTCTTTGGGGTTTGATTGAAACCTTGCACAAACACATACACTATACATTATGTCAGGTCTAGAAGCAGTTAAATACAGTAGGCTTCCAATCATACCTCGATATCTTTTAATATCAACAGCCTTACCATTTTCATCTACAATCAGCTTGCTGTTTTGCACCATGGGAGTTGATTTTGGTTTTACATCTTCAAAACCGAATCTCTTCAATAGACTTTGTGTATATTTGGATTAGTGCACAAAAATTCCATCTCTAGATTGCTTGATTTGAAGACCCAAGAAGTAATTGAGTTCGCCCATCATGCTCATTTCGAACTCACTATGCATACACTTGGAAAACCACTTACACATAGATTCATTAGTAGCACCAAAAATAATATCATCCACATATATTTGTACAATCAATATATCTTTACCATTTTGAATAATAAATAATGTGGGATCAATTTTACCTCGAGTGAATCCATTTTGGATTAGATACTTACTAAGCCTTTTGTACCAAGCTCTAGGGGCTTGCTTTAAACCATAAAGAGCCTTCTTTAGCTTGAATGCATAGTTTGGATATTGTTCATTTTCGAATCCGGGAGGTTGTTTAACATAGACTTCCTCTTCTAGCACACCATTTAGGAATGCACTCTTTACATCCATTTGATATAGCTTGATTTTCTTGAAACATGCATAAGCCAGAAGCAACCTTATTGATTCCAAACGAGCAACAGGAGCATAGGTTTGATCAAAGTCAATGCCTTCTTGTTGGTTGTAGCCTTGAGCTACAAGTCTTGCTTTATTTCGAGTAATGGTGCCAAATTCATCAACTTTGTTTTTGAACACCCATTTAGTTCCTATAAGTGAGGCATCCTTTGGTGGCTTGACAAGTTCCCAAACATTACATCTTTCAAATTGATTTAATTCTTCTTGCATGGCCATGATCCAATTCTCATCTTTTAATGCATCATCTATATTTTTAGGTTCTTCTTGAGCTAGGAAGGCTGCATGAGCACAATAATTTGCCTTCCCTCTTCTTGTAGTAATTCCATCAGTAATATCACCAATGACTAACTCAGGTGGATGATTTTTAACCGTTCTTGTTGCCCTTGGTAAAGAATGTTGTGCTATTTCTTCATGAGTTGTCTTTCTTATCTTTGATGGTGGTGACTGTTCTTCTCCATCATATAGAGGCAATTTTGCAGTAGCCCTAGATCCTCTAGGACCTTCCAAAGTCATTTTTGCTATTTTTGAGATTGAATCTTCCACTTCAGCTTGCTGTTTTGAACTTTCAGCTTGCTGATTGTCAGTGTCTGCATCCTCTTTGGCTTGCTGACTTTCAGTGTCACTTTCATCTTCAGCTTGCTGATTTGAACTGCCATTTTGCTGATTTGCACTGCCATCTTGCTGATTTGCACTTCCAGCTTGCTGATTTGTACTTCCAGCTTGCTGATTGTCAGTGACTTGTGGATGCACATTTTCTTCTTCACCTGCAAATCCTTTCTCAACCCTTGGTAGATCATTGTTAGGTTCTTGAAAGGTAACATCAATAGATTCTTCAACAATATGCTTATTAATATTATAAATTCTATAAGCTCTACTTGTTAAAGAATAACCAAGAAATATGGCTTCAAACGATTTAGCATCAAATTTACCATCTTTACCAATTGTTTTGAGGATAAAACACTTAGAACCAAAGATCTTGAAGTAACTGATATTAGGCTTCTTATTTCTCAACAATTGATAAGGAGTTTTGTCCAATAATGGCCTGATTATGATTCGATTCAACAAATAGCATGCTGTATTCACAGCTTCGGCCCAAAAGCTTCTAGGTAGCTTGCTTTCTTGCAGTAGAGTCCTTGCTGTTTCTTGAAGTGACCTATTCTTTCTTTCCACCACTCCATTTTGTTGTGGAGTCCTTGGAGCAGAAAATTCATGAGAGATTCCTTTTTGATCACAATATGTGATAAATTTGTCATTGACAAATTCACCTCCTCTATCACTTCTTATACCTACAAGTCTTGTATCATGCTTATTCTCAAGTAGTTTAATCAGTTTCTCAAATACATCAAAAGCACAATCTTTTGTACTAAGAAACAATACCCAAGTAAATCTAGAATAATCATCTACAATTACAAAACCATATTGTTTACCTCCAATACTTTTATAAGATTCTGGACCAAATAAATCTAAGTGCAGAAGCTCTAAGGGTTTAGAAGTAGATACCATTTTCTTAGCTTTGTGAGTACTTCGAATTTGTTTACCCAATTGGCATGCTGAACATACTTCAACCTTAGTATATTTCAGTTTTGGTAGTCCTCTGACCAGATTTTTACTTGAAAGTTTATTGATCAAGTCCATGTGTGCATGTCCCAACCTCCTATGCCATATATATGGATCATTGTCGATTGCAGCCAAACAGCATGCTGTTTCCTGCATTTCGAAGTCTAATACATATATATTTCCTTCCCTTCTAGCAACTAGTGGGATTTTGTTAGCACCAATAGTAATAATAGTTTTATCTATGCCAAACTGAACAAAATGTCCATCATCAAATAATTGAGTGACACTAAGTAAATTATATGAAAGACCCTTGACATATTGAACTTTATCGATCGAAATATTACTATTACCAATAGAACCAATACCAAGGATTCGAAGAGTTTTGCTATTGCCAATTGTAACCCTTCCTCCTTTCTTCATGTTGAGACTTATGAACTGAGACTTGTCTCCACACATATGTCTAGTGCAACCGCTATCCAAGATCCATTGTTTCGACTTTATTTTGGCGGCAAGACATATCTACAAAACAAACAAACACAAACTTAATGTTTTGGTACCCATATAGGTTTGGGTCCAAGCTGGTTAGTAGCAAGAATATATAACACATTTAATTCAGCTTTCTTGATCCATTTTTGGATCACTTTTGGTGACTGTTGGCGTGCTGTTTGTCTTCTGTCAGGAGCATTCTGGTATGCTGTTTGTCGCCTGACTGGTCCATTCTGGTAAGCTGTTTTCCCTTTATCATTGATTTGAACCACACAATGAATTTCCAGATGGCCTTTTCCACCACATTTGTTGCATGTTTTCCAAGGCATGGCATAATCATAAGGTCTGCCATTTTTACCATCATATTTGAGGACTCCAAGCTTCTTGTGTATGTCCATGCCAACTCCTTCTCTGACTACAGGGACTTTTGCCTTCTTCATCATTGTCTTTAAGGTGTCTTCTCCTTGCACAAAAGTTTCCATCCCTATCTGGAGATCCTTGACCTCTTTTTCCAGAAGAGAGATCAAATCAGCTTGCTGATTGATAAGTTCAGCTTGCTGTTTTCTCTTTTCCACAGATTTCGAGGATTCGGCTTGGCTTGACTCTTTGTTCTTGAATGATTGTATGCATTCATTTCTTTCTTCAATCTCTAACTTCAATCTTCTAAGTTCTTTCATAAGAGCCTCATTTCTTTGTAGAATCACTTTGTTGACTCCTTCGAATTGAACTAATTTCTCCTTTAAATCAGTAATAAGATCATTGTGATTTGTTTCTGGATTCTTCTCAGCCATTAAATCAACAATTATTTTCTTTAACTGATTGTTGTTCTTTTCCAGCTTGCTATTCTTATGTTTTAGTTCCATAAACTCAATTATGGATACATGATTTGGTACCTGCACGGTTAGTTCTTCTAGCACATTATGAGAGGAATTTAAATCAGAATATATTGAATTTACCTCACTTGCATCATCTTCTGAATTCGAATAATCACTATCCACACAATCTTCTTTTATGGATCCTAGTGAACTTTCTTCATCATTTAGACCTACAAGGGCCAAATTCACCATGTCTTCACTTGAGTCATCACTGGAGTCTGAATCATCATCACTCCAAGTCAGTAAAGCCTTTGCTTTTCTCTTGTCCTTGAAAGCAGCTTGCTGTTTAGACTTTAGCTTAAAACAGTCCTTCTTAAAATGGCCTGGTTTACCACATTCGAAACAAGTTTGTTCCTTGGCTTTCCTTTTGGAGTATTCACCTCTTTCCCTTTTCATTCTATTTTTCTTTTCAATCAGCCTCTTGATCTTTTGTGAGATGAGTGCCATTTCTTCGTCAGATTCTTCATCAGATTCAAACAGCTTGCTGTTTGCAGACTCTGGCTTGCTGTTTGTAGAGTGAAGAACCAAATTCCTCATTTTGGCTAGGGGAACCCGAACATCTTCAGCCTGACCTTTGCTTATCTTGCTTTCAAATTGTTCTAGCTCTGCAAACACAGCTAGGTGATCCATGGTGTCGATTGTTGAGGATGATTCCAAAGCCATGACCTTGGCTTCATAAATAAATGGTACCGCACTTAACACTTTCATGTTAATTTCATCTTGTGGAATGTCTTTTCCAAGTCTCTTTAATGAGTTTATAGTAACTTGGAACCTTGCTTGACCTTCTTTGATAGTTTCATCATCCTTGAGCTTGAAGTTTCCAAAATCATTCATTAGTTTGCTAAGCTTCACCTTCCTCAAGGTTTTTGATCCTTCATGATAGGTTTCCAAAGCATCCCACATTTTTTTTGCTGTTTTTAGGGAGGAGACTTTGTCATACTCAGCTTGATCTAGAGCATTCATTATTGAGTTTCTAGCTTCTCCATTAAAACCACATTTGATAATTTCATCCATAGTGAGATCATCAACATCTTTCGGTTGATTCTTTTCATCCAAGAATTGATAATCTCCTTTCTGTACAACTCTTAACACCAGTGGCCTCTTGTAATTTTCCACCAATTGTAATTTTCTGATCCAGTGAGGAGAGGAGCCCTATAATCGGCTTTTGCTTCAAGATAATGTTCTGCCATGATCGATACTTTCCTGTTACAGAATTGTTAGTATACCAAGCTCTGATACCAATTGAAAAACAACACCTAGAGGGGGGGGGTGAATAGGTGTTTATGGTTATTAATGTGAATTTATGAACTGTTTTGAAAATAACTGAAAACAGCTTGCTATTTGTAATAACACAGTTCACAAACAGCACGCTGTTTGTATATAAAATGCAATGAAGAAAGAATATAAACAGTAAGTAAAAGAGACACACAATCTTTTAGCCAGGTTCGACCCCTAATCCCCTATGGTCTACGTCCTGGTCCCTTACCAAACTTGGTAAGAGAATATATTATTGATCAACTATAATTCAATTACAAGATACAACAATATATCTCCCTTAACCCTTGCTGCTTACAAATGGCTTGCTGTTTACCTGTGCTGAACCAACCCTCTAAGTACTACTTCCCAAGTATACTTCTATAGTCTACTTCGACTCACCCTAAAACCTGAAGCCAATCTTGTACAGCAACAAAATAATACAATTTGAACAATACAAATGTTATGAACGAATTACAACAAAACCTATTAACCCTTCTGAATAAGTATACGTGTAAGTGTATATTGGGTTTTGAAGGTTTGGAGAATTTAGCAAAGTAAGCTTGTGGTTGTATATGAATTCTTGTTTTTGCACTGTAAGGGATGATTAAGAACTGAGCATTTCACGTTCTTAAATAGATGAACAAGAATATAATTGAAATCAAATATCAACGGTATGAATTGTAACCGTTAGTAATGTTTTTGTAGAATAATCAAGATGAAGAACATAGAGAATGTGTATGTCAGATGATAATATAGATAGGAGCGTGTTTTGTATGATGAGGAATATTTGATATGATTTTGGAAGACATCCCCATGTGTTTGTTTTTGAGTGGAGGTAGTGTGAGGCATTAAAATAATGAAAAGTGAATCTTACTTTTCTTATTTTTATGACAAGGAAAAAGTTTGTCTCCCAATATCTATTGGATATGAGTAGGTGCAACTTCAAATTTATTCAGAGAGGTCCTTACACTATTCTAATATCATCTATACTCGATTCTTCTTAAAAAGCCGTAGCCTCCTGTTTTTCTGATAGACGCAGTCAGCATGCTGTTTGTACAAATGGCATGCTGTTTGTACAACTGGTACGCTGATTGACCATGCAATCGGCTTGCTGTTTGCGACTCATGTAAACTGACTAAGTCTACACTTGGCTTACCAATTTGCTGTTTGAGTCATACTGATTGCATAATCAGTAAGCTGAATTGCCCTGCAAAACCAAGTTAGAGTGTCTACAAATGGCATGCTGTTTATATCTGTTACTAAGCCAAATGGCTTACTGTTTGTGATCATCAAAACTTAGGAGTTTCATTAGTCGCTCATGAACCAGACCGTGCATCGAGCGTCAACAAAAATTCGGTGGTAATTCTTTATTACTTTCAGTGGTTCAAGCTATCAAGACTGGTATATGGAAGAAATCATTGTGCAAGCAACAGAGGTGCTAAATTAATTAACCACAATGGTTTTGCAATCAAGACTTGCTAAGGAATAATCTTTGTGGAGGATCAAATTTATCAAGACATAGAAGACCACAAGGGTTATGCTATCAAGGAGGTATATTAATTTTATCTTAATTAACTAAGTCATTTGAATTATTTATTTGATAAATTAATTCTATCCGAATTAATTTATTCAGTAAATTATTTAAAAGATTAATTAAGTTAGAATTAATATAATTATCAATCAAGGAGGTATATTAATTTTCTCTTAATTAATTAAGTCATTTGATTTATTTATTTGATAAATTAATTCTATTCGAATTAATTTATTCAATAAATTAATTAAAAGATTAATTAAGTTGGAATTAATATAATTATCAAAAGACTTCATATTAATTCTCTTTTAATTAAATTAAATTAGTTGGCTAATTTATTTTATAAATTAATTCAATCAGAATTAATTTATTCTTTAAATTAATCAATTAATTAATTAAATCAGAATTAATATAAGTGTTTAAAGACTTAAAACAATTCTGCTCAGCGAATATGACTTACTGGATGTCGGTATGACTTATCCTTAAGTCATACCGAAGCTACTCACACTGATTAAGTCATACTGATCTAAGTCATTCTGATCTAAGTCATTCTGATCTACTCAGACTGATTAAGTCATACCGAAGCTACTCACACTGATTAAGTCATACCGAGCAGATTAAGTCTTACTGACTTGAAGATATTTCTGAAAAGCAAATTAAGTCATACCGACAAAGTGCTTTATGTCATACCCAAAGGCAGCTCAGAATTAAGTCATACCGACTGATTTATTAAGTCATACCGCCCAAGATTTAAGTCATACCGAAGGAAAATTATGTCTTGGAGCAAGTTTAAGTCATGCTGATAGTTGATTTATTATGTATTGAAGCAGTTTAAGTCATACCAGATCAGTCAAGACTTAAATGGCTATAAATACAACTACAGGACATAGCAGAGCAGTCTGGAATTTTTCACTTCTCCAGCAGAACACAGCAGAGAGAGACCAAGAGAAAAATAGTTCCTTGAACATCAAATAAATTCTTGTAAATTATTTCTAGCTTGTATTGATAAATCTAAACCACTAGAAATTGTTTACTTGTACTTGTGGAACTATCTAGCGGATTAAGTTCCCTAGAACCTCTCGATATTTTTATTACAAATATAGAAAAGTTCATGTCGAATTTTCTATAGTATTTGTAATAATTAATTTCGATCTTTTTACTTACAAATATAGAAAAATTCATGTCGAATTTTTTATAGAATTTGTAATAATTAGTTTGGTCATCAAACCTTGTAATTTGTACCCGTGCATTAAGGCACACCCCATCAAGTTTAATATAGTTTTATATTCAACTTGAAATATTGGTATTCGTTTATTCCGCATCAATTTGTTCTTGATTTAATATTTTAAGAAAGGGAACATCTCTGGATCCTGCGGGTATCGGATCCGACATAGGTGCGGATCGGCAACTTGTTAACTATGATTCATATTTACCTGATGAGTTTAACAAGGTGATGTCTTCATAGACATTAGATGGAAACATGATTTTAATTCTAAGTTTTGATTTCATTGTTTACCTTCTCAGAATTCAAATCTGAAACCCACAAAAAGGGAAAATTTTTATCAACTTGTAGATTATGACTCAGATTCGTCTGACGAGTCTAACGAGGATCGGGGATTTGCGAAACCCCATTGCACCACCAGTGACCTCTCTAGAAGGGGCTATGGTGAATTTTCCTTGCAGGTACACATGGATGTTGGAGATATGAGAGATAAGAGTGATACACTAGTGAGCATGAGTGTAAACACTTGAGAGATGAGAGATGAGATCACTCATTTTAATTGATATGAGTGGAGAGATGAGCTAAACACTTGTGAGGTACACAAAACAGAATCACACACTCACAGTGAGGAAGAAAGATAAACACCAAATCTCATTCCCTATTCCCCAAACAAAGTTCAATTACAAGAGTTGGGAGATATAAGGAAATTGTCGGAAGATTTGGTTGTCAGGATGATCAATAGTGAGGCCATTTTAAAATATCTAAAGGGAAAAGTTGATCAGTCTACATACTTCTATTCTGGAAGTCTTCATGAAAATCCTTCAACACAAGAAAAGCTTCTTTTCTTTATTGGAACAGACAATGTTATATGTATGAAGAATCTGTTGTACTAAAGGTAAGAAGTGAGTTATAATTGAAAAAAATGGTATCATCTAATTTACATTTGGATGTTTGCTATAATTGAATGCTTGGAGGATCACTCAACTAAGGGGGAGAGATATTTTGAAGAAGATATACTCAAAGATTGCCTTAGTAAGAGATACTCAACTAAGGGGGAGATTATAAGCTTACCTTTGTGAGGGGGAGATTTTCTATCTAAGGGGGAGAGATATGAAAAAGGGATATTAGTAAGAGATACTCAACTAAGGGGGAGATTATAAGCTTACCTTAGTGAGGGGGAGATTTTCTATCTAAAGGGGAGAGATATGAAAAAGGGATATACCTTAGAATTGGGGAGTATTCACCTTGTCAGGGGGAGATAGATTTATTCGCCTTGTCAGGGGAGATAAGGAGTATTCACCGTTATAAGAAAGAGACATATCACCTTAGGTAGGGAGACATAAGGAAGGAGAGAAGTATGAAACGACAAAGCAGAATTCTTCAGTATGTGGTTGTCAAGTCATATTTTTACCACTGAAGGAATTCTAGTATCTGCTGATGATTTTCAATATCAGATGTAAAGGGTTATCAGGCAGATATGTCAAGAAATGAAGATGAGTTACTTAATTCATTGTCAGAGGAATAATCATCTATCATTTCATCTACTGAGATTCTGGAATTGTAATATCTAAACCAGAAATTTTTTTATGTATTATTTACTATAGCTCTTTAAAGCTTTATCTTCTTCTTGTTTGTAGTTGAGTTATCCTCTAGGAATTTGTATGTTAATGTTTAGCAAACAAATAGGGGGAGATTGAAAGGCATATGACATAGCCTATTTGTATTTCGAGGATACAACTCAACTCAAACAAGAATGTAATAGTAAATAGTATATGTACTGTCACAGGGATCTCAAATGTATAAGTGTCAAGAGAAAGAAGACAAAGTCAATCTACTGTTTTGAGTTATACTACACTTGAAGAAGTTCATTCAGTTGATTAAGCATCAGTGGAGTAATCAAGACAGTGGATTCTATTTATAGTGACAAGAGGTTCCTACAGTGACAGAATACAAATTATAAAGGTTTGAAAAAGAGTGAAGAAAAGGAAGACATGAACCAAATCATAGAGTCAAAAATAAAGAAAAGCCGTTGGAGTTAGTCGCTCATGAACCAGACCGTGCATCGAGCGTCAACAAAAATTCGGTGGTAATTCTTTATTAGTTTCAGTGGTTCAAGCTATCAAGACTGGTATATGGAAAAATCATTGTGCAAGCAACAGAGGTGCTAAATTAATTAACCACAATGGTTTTACAATCAAGACTTGCTAAGGAATAATCTTTGTGGAGGATCAAATTTATCAAGACATAGAAGACCACAAGGGTTATGCTATCAAGGAGGTATATTAATTTTATCTTAATTAATTAAGTCATTTGAATTATTTATTTGATAAATTAATTCTATCCGAATTAATTTATTCAGTAAATTATTTAAAAGATTAATTAAGTTAGAGTTAATATAATTATCAATCAAGGAGGTATATTAATTTTCTCTTAATTAATTAAGTCATTTGATTTATTTATTTGATAAATTAATTCCATTCGAATTAATTTATTTAATAAATTAATTAAAAGATTAATTAAGTTGGAATTAATATAATTATCAAAAGACTTCATATTAATTCTCTTTTAATTAAATTAAATTAGTTGGCTAATTTATTTTATAAATTAATTCAATCAGAATTAATTTATTCTTTAAATTAATCAATTAATTAATTAAATCAGAATTAATATAAGTGTTTAAAGACTTAAAACAATTCTGCTCAGCGAATATGACTTACTAGAGGTCGGTATGACTTATCCTTAAGTCATACCGAAGCTACTCAGACTGATTAAGTCATACTGATCTAAGTCATTCTGATCTACTCAGACTGATTAAGTCATACCGAAGCTACTCACACTGATTGAGTCATACCGAGCAGATTAAGTCTTACCGACTTGAAGATATTTCTGAAAAGCAAATTAAGTCATACCGACAAAGTGCTTTATGTCATACCCAAAGGCTGCTCAGAATTAAGTCATACCGACTGATTTATTAAGTCATACCGCCCAAGATTTAAGTCATACTCAGAATTAAGTCATACCGACTGATTTATTAAGTCATACCGCCCAAGATTTAAGTCATACCGAAGGAAAATTATGTCTTGGAGCAAGTTTAAGTCATGCTGATAGCTGATTTATTATGTCTTGAAGCAGTTTAAGTCATACCAGATCAGTCAAGACTTAAATGGTTATAAATACAACTGCAGGACACAGCAGAGCAGTCTGGAATTTTTCACTTCTCCAGCAGAACACAGCAGAGAGAGACCAAGAGAAAAATAGTTCCTTGAACATCAAATAAATTCTTGTAAATTATTTCTAGCTTGTATTGATAAATCTAAACCACTAGAAATTGTTTACTTGTACTTGTGGAACTATCTAGCGGATTAAGTTCCCTAGAACCTCTCGATATTTTTATTACAAATATAGAAAAGTTCATGTCGAATTTTCTATAGAATTTGTAATAATTAATTTCGATCTTTTTACTTACATATATAGAAAAATTCATGTCGAATTTTCTATAGAATTTGTAATAATTAGTTTGGTCATCAAACCTTGTAATTTGTACCCGTGCATTAAGGCACACCCCATCAAGTTTAATATAGTTTTATATTCAACTTGAAATATTGGTATTCGTTTATTCCGCATCAATTTGTTCTTGATTTAATATTTTAAGAAAAGAGCAAATTCGATTAAACGACATAGTTTGTATTCAACCCCCCTTCTACAAACTATTTTGGACCTAACATACATGTTTTTTAAAATTAAGTTACATGTAGAAATATTATAAAAGGCACCAAGATTTTCTTACATGTTTCAAATTAATATATCAGTTGATTTACTTTTATTATCTTTTTAAGATTCCTTCGAGAATTGTTTTAGAAGGCATGCTATAAAAATTGAATCTTGGTGTATTACATAATATTATCAAATAAAGAAAATTGTAAAATAAAGAAATATATTTAAAAAAATAATTACAGAACACATAAATATACATAACACTGAAATTACATACATAAAAAATAAGAAAGCCAAAAATTACAAAACAAGTAGATAAAAATGAAACACGTGATGTTCCGTATTTTTCATGACATGTAGTGTCAAAATGAGTATCCAATAATTGAATTTGATGATATTTTTCCAATTTTTTATATTACGTCGTATTTTAAAAAGTATAGATAATGTGAAAATGTTGGGTACATAACGTGGACAACAATTTATTAGTCTGGAGTATTTGATGGTTAAGATAACAGTTCCTAAGTTACCCAATTATACTGGTTCCCCACTGAGAAGGAACCTATATATATATATATATATATATATATATATATATATATATATATATATATATATATATATATATATATATATATATATAGAGTCCTACTCCACTAGAAACCAATTTAAAATAAAAACTAGAAACCAGACCCAACCCATATAAATATAACAGCCCAACCCAAAAAAAGACAAAACTCCTGCCACTGTTACCAACCATAACTACCCCTACCACCTGCCATTGCCACCACACTACCTCCTTCTCTCTTCAACCAACTCACCCAATCTACCCTGCCCCGTTTCTCACCCATCCCTCCCATTCTTCATCGTTACACACATCTGAATGTTGTATATATACATACATACATATATGTATATATATCAATTTATGCATATCTCTCAGTTAATCACCCCTACAGCAAGTAACATCAACGCTTAATCTTTATCGTCACCGTCATAGAATCCAACAAAGGAAGTGTACTGGAATCAATAATTTCTACCAGAGAGATACCAAAAATCAAGAAATCACTGAATTATACTATAGGAATCAGCCATTTATATTACAGAAATTACTAATTTATACGGTGTAAATCACCGACTAGTTCAGCAGAAACTTCAGCACAAAAATCATTTCGACTTCCCCGCACCACCCCCCACACCACCATTGTCGTTACATATCCACCGTCACTGCCACACTGTACTGTTGTATCCACCATAAAGTTGGTCAGCGATTTCGAATCAAACATGGCTGATGAACACAGATTACAAATCAAACATGACGGATTTCAGATCTGAAGGTGATGACGATCTGTAATCAAACATGGCAGAGGAAGACAATGAAGATGGTGCCCCTGCGGGGATAGAGGTCGAAAATGAAGAGGAGAAGTAAGATCTGGAAATTTTGAGCTCACCGAAAAATCGATCTCGACGGAGAAGATGACCGGAGCTCACCGGAGAACGGGGCGGGGGTGGGTTGAATTTTGGTGTGGGAGGGTGTATTTAAATTGAGTGTGGATGTTTAAATAGGGCCTTTAGATTTAATTAGATCCTAAGGTTAATTGGGGGTTTCTAATTTCTATTTAAGCCTTAGTTTCTATTTGATCACTAGCCTATATATATATATATAGGCAAATGATCAAATACAAACCACTCTAAAAATACAAACCTACAAACCATCACTAATTTGTACAATGAAAATCCCTATTTTTATATTTAATTTAAAAAATATAAAAAAAACCAAATTTACTAAAATTAAACCTACCCCAGGCCCCCCACCCCCACCCCCACCCCCACGACACCATCATCCTTTTCCTTTTCCGGCCATTGGCCCCGCAGGGGCTCCGATTCACCACCACCGACGCACCAGCACCTCCATCTTCCTTTTCCTTTTTTATTTTTGAATAAATCTCAAGAATTAGGGTTCTTGGTGGAAATTATGGCTTTTTGATTCGTTGTTTGTTCAGTTGTTTCGATGGTTCCTATAGATTTATCTAATCATATAGAGTCGAATTATATGTTTAATTGCAGAGTTTGTGTACGAATTTGTTAAAAGCGAAATTAAGGTTTTATTCATTTTAAATTCGATCGTTTTGAATTGTTGGGTGACTGTTCATGTAATTGATGTTGTGGGTAGCTTGGAAATGATTTAAGTTTTGTATTGACACTAGAATCATCGAGTTTGGTTTCGATTTTGTGAAAATCGATTGTTTCGCCGGAAAATTCTGGGATTGCCGGAATTTTGCCCGTCGCTGTAGAAGATGACCAGGGGGGGGGGGTGGGGTGGGGTGGGTATTAGTGATTTTAGGTGTATATATTAGTGATTTCAGGTGGTTTGTAGGTTTGTATTTTAATTTGGATTGTATTGGAGTAGCCCAATATATATATATATATATATAGTCTTTTGCTCAAATACAAACCAATCCTTAAATACAAACTACAAACTAACACTAGATTAATTATATTTCATTTATTCTAAGGTTCCCGCCAAGGGTACCTTCACAAAAAATGCTTAAAATAATTGGCCCTCGACACACCCGTCAATCGTCTATTGCCTTTACCATTGATTGCCATTCCTTACAACTTTAGAATGATAAAGGCGCGAAGCGCCGTACAAGAAGGTGCGAAGCACCGTTAACCAGTGAAATCCATTGCCACGTCATCACGTGAACACTGAATTTTTTTATTATTTTTTTTTTGCTGAATGGAACCAATTATTTTAAACACTTTTTGTATTGGGGTACCCCTCCCTAGTTTGATCATTAGATTAGCATGAAATATTGAATTAGTGTTTAGTTTGTAGTTAATTTTAGTTTGTAGTAGAGTAGGACCCTATATATATATATATATATATATATATATATATATATATATATATATATATATATATATATATATGGGTGCCCTTCCACAATCACGGGTGGCTACAAAATTGGAAACCACCAGGAGCAATGTATCATTGCGCCTGGGGCAATGTATCATTGCCCCAGGTGCAATATCTCCAAATGACCAAATTTTGTCAAATAAATTAAAAAATTAAATAAAAATAGGAAAAAGGCTAAATTTTGAACGAAAATTCTTACACAATCAAGTGGTCATACTCACTATTTTTGTCATGAATGTTACCCTACTTTCATTTTTTTGAATTTTTGCCCATTTTTAATTAGTTTGTCAAATAAATTAAATAATTAAATAAAAATAGGAAAAAGAACAAATTTTGATCTTAGAATTCATACACAACCAAGTGGTCATTCTCACTATTTTTGTGATAAATGTTACACTACTTCACTAATTTTCCATTTTTTTGTTTTTTTCCCCATTTTAACTAGTTTGTCAAATAAATTAAATAATTAAATAAAAATAAGTAAAATTAAAAATTTTGAACTTAAAATTCATACACAACCAAGTGGTCATACTCACTATTTTTGTCATGAATGTTACCCTAATTTCAATAATTTTCCATTTTTTTGATTTTTTCCCCATTTTTAACTAGTTTGTGAAATAAATTAAAATATTAAATAAAAATAAGAAAAATGCCAATTGAACTAAAATTGATACATTGTTATAATATATACATATAAAGAGAATTAGAGAAAACTAGATAGAGAGAGAAGGGAGATCATTCTTATTCATATATTGGTGTGTTAACATCCTTAAGATCAATGCCTATTTATAGGTTTTGCATGACATAAGTTACAAGAATTTAGAATGCTAAAAGTCTTGAATTGAAAATCCAAAAGACTAGAAGTGAAAGGCCAAAAGTCTTGTACATGAAAGGCCTAAGGACATCCACATAATTTTATTATTTACAACACTCCCCCTTGGATGTCCGTAATATGAAATAATGTCTCGTTAAAGCCTTATTAGAAAAACCCTGTGGTGAAAAACCAAGTGAGGAAACAAGAACATCTTTTCATAATGCGCACGTGATGCTACCTCGTTAAAAACCTTACCAGGAAAACCCTGTGGAAAAAACCATGGTTAAGGAAAAAAGAGTGCAGCGCGCGTAGTCTCCCCCTCACGATAATATTGCATAACATCTTTAAGTTGATGAGGTTAAAAACTTCTCAAATGTTGTTATTCGCAATGCCTTGACCAATAAATCTTTAGTGTATTCTTTGTTGAGTTGGGTAGCCAGCACATTATAAAATTTGTAGAGCTTCAATCCTGAAAAACAGCATATTATTGTGCTATATCGAATCTCCAATACAACCATTCTCATGAGTTACTAGAATTATAATCATTTCAATAAGTGCCTGCAATCGTCAATTTCATAGCATGCAAAATAATAATATCTCCACCATATGTTAGTATACATATTCAATATGAGATAATATTATGAGAATCAGAGTAAACACTTTGCTCCTGCAAAATCAATTTAAACCCTTAGGTTAGTGGAGATCAAAATTTTCTTATGTACCCTTAAGATTCTCATTCCTTCAAATTGGACATGCTTTAAAATTTTCTAGTAAATTAATTAAATACTTATATCGGGACATGTACAATTAGTAAGAGAAATTAGTATCTTATTGCATTACGATATGTGGTACTTCAAGACCAATAATTCTCTTTTCAAGTCCTCAAGAGGTGACTAATCTTCCTTCAAGGAAGAAGTTATGATTCTCCCACAAAATGTGTATTGCTTCATAAAAATTCTAAAGTAATAGGTAAAGTTCACAACTTAGAAAACAATATAATAATCTCAATGTATTTTGTTCATGAGGTGAAACTCATTCGAATGTCAATTAGAAACACATTCTAATTTCCATCCATTCTGGCCAGAGATTTTTATGAGTTATCACCTATAATCTTAGAAAACATAAAACATCTCATTCCGGAATAATATAATGTTGGACTTCAGGTCCATATCCATTTATAAGTTGATAGGATTAGTTCTCGGGAACTTATTTCACTGCTTCCAGCATTTTAAATCCTTCTGGGATTATGTCAAGTGGGTCTTGTAAAATGTACATATACTCAATCTTATATTGCCAGACTTTTACACATCATGTAATTATATCCACCAGAAGATAATATCTCTTCGTAATCAATACAAGATCATTGTACAACTACGAAAGCTTATCTTTTGTAAATAATTTCTTTCGTTTCCACACGTATAACTACTCATATCCCACTGACATTACATCTTTAGGTGTGTAAACTGCAGTTCTAAAAACTTTTCTCTACTTTTAAGAGATAATATTTCTTCTAGTGTGCCACATTCACAACTTCAGGTGTGCGAACTTCTGGTCCAAATAATTTTTCTCTTTGCAAGAGATTTTGCCTCGATTTAATCATTTTTCTTATATCTTTGGCCAATCATATTGTCGATGTCGATTTGATTAATGGTTCCATTTTATTCTGGACATGACACAATATATTGAGATCTCACAATTTTTCATGTACCTTCATCATTTTTTTCATGTCTAAATCTTTTCTAGAGATCATTCAAAAGTTATCCACTATTCGATTTAGCTATCATCAATCACTGCTCCGTTTAACCTTTGAGGATATGTATAGTTTTGTTATGGAACCCGCTGGTCTATCACGCTTCAGGCGTTCTTTAGACACATTAGCTTCTTGAGATTGTCCTTTTGGGACATATTCATTTGGAGCATGTGTAGCTGGTATATGTAATATAGTCATTCTTTCAGGTCCGCATACATTTATCTGGAAATAATTAAATCATGTAAATAAATTATCTTATGAACTTCTGGTTCATATTCTTTACTATGAGGATCAAGACGAGGCAAAGATAACTAATATATCACCAGCTATTTAGTTTCTCCCCCTGATTTTGGGAAATCAAACACATTAGACCGAGTCATAAACATATACACATAGATGGTACCAAAATAATAACCACTCATGTATAATGTATATCCAATTTAACCATCGATTTTAGTGTTGTGGTGGAACAATCCGAGCTGACCAAAAATTTATTTAAGACGGGGAGAAATTATGATAATTAGATAGCTAGATGTGAATCAATATACGCCACAATATATTCGACAATTTTCAATGGACGATAAATTTCATTGAGCACTTGAGTAGTTGATTCACCAAATGCAAATTCTTGATTTGATTTATGAAACTCACAAACTTCAGGTTGTGAGTATATAACAACTAGACATATAACCAAATAGTTCATGATCAATTTGCTTTATTAACATATATTTTGAGAAGAATCTTATAGTTCTTCGATAAACGTCCATATAAAATTTCAATTAATATTCACATCTTTTATAAAATCGGCATGGCTTTGTCATACCAACTATAAAGTTATCAGTAAACTTCTGTTTACTTTAATACATATCTCAACGGTTTTTCTATGTAATATGAAATATCATAACCGCATAGTCAATTCTCTTTCACTTGGGAGAGTATAATAACATCAATAATATTAGATTTTTTTTTTTCACTCAATACCATGATAATAATATACCTGCTCGTCTATAGCATTTAATATAGAAAATGTAACGAGACATCCAATATATACAATACTCCCCGTTTGGATGGCTCATGTTTTGTTATATAGTATTGACACAAGTCATCTTTATTTTAAACAAACAAATATTTCTTGTGCATATGTTAAAGATACAATTAAATGAGTTCATATTAAAAGATCATAACCATACAAGGTTTATAAAATTTAATTTCTTAATACTATCACATTCACTTCAGGGAATGGAGGAAGTTCATAAACTTTTACTAGTATTTAATATATTAACCAACCATAAGGATCAAGTTATCAATTCACAATTTTGTTAATAGAAGAAGTATAAAACCAGATTTCAAAAGGGTTCAAGCAGTTCAAAACAAAGAATCCAAAACCGTTGATCTAATTCCAAAAGTGTCCAAAATAGTTTTTCTAATTCCAAAAGTATCCAAAACAATTTATTTATATCCAAAAGTGTTCGAAACAGAGGATCCAAAACAATATGTCCAGTCCAAAAGAGTTTAAAGAAAAACAGTAATTTCAAATTCCAAAATAATCTACTAAAATTTCAAAAAGATCCAAAACTATATATTCAATACCAAATGAATCCAAAAGCTATCACCATTAATCTTTTGTAACTGTCGTTTAATCATATACTCGATCTTTTTAGGTGATTTTTAGTACCAAACCAATAGTAAATATCATACGCAAGTATGTTCACTCAACCAAATGAGTACAATTCAATTTTGACCATTTTGATATTGCACATAATTTTCGGATGAAATTTCAATTTTATGAGATCTTATAAAGCCGCAGTGTCTTATTACTGAAATCATATCGACTTATACATATGGCAGAATTTCACAAATTTACATGTAGAATCTCAAAAATGCTAAACAATCAAAATTTTAGAAAATCAAAAGAATATTTGTAATTTTCACTGTGCACGCATATGAAATTAATCCATTTCGCTATAATCTTAGCTTTAATACGTTGTCTATTTTTAATTAGATAGACAAACATTATGATCTCAGATCTGACCAGTCTCAAAGAATAGCAATTTACTCTGTAAAGATGAACTCAAATGAAAAAGTATAAAACACAGAACTCGAAGAGGATTCCGAGATCTTTCTAGAATGGTAATGCTCGTTAAAAATGGAGTAGTAACGAATTCAGAAAAGAAACAAACATGGGCTTCCAGAGCAGAATCAGCCCCTGTTCAGTTTAAAAATATGATGTTTTGGAATGTTTAACATCATAATTTCAACAAGAATATGAACTACAATCAAAGATAATGAAAAGACCTTTCCAGAATGATATACTCACAATTTTTGGATAATTATTCAATTTACTACGATTTTTCAAAGATAGATATCGCAATTTCGAAATCGAACTGGCAGGTAACAAAAATTGCAGAAAACTCATACTTACAGGCAGAATTTCAGAAAACTTAAAGAATGAAAATCGAAGACAATCAAATTATCTTTCAAATGACTCTACGATAACAATAATCCAATGAACAGTGAATTAAATACAAATTTTATAAGAATTCAGAAACAATTGAAATACGGATTGTTAGAACAGAATCAGGCACTGATAATTGTAGAATTTTGACGTTTAAGGCATCACAATCATAGAATTTGTTAGAGGAAGGTAAACACAAACCACAGATATCGAAAAGAGCTTTCCAGATTGGTATCGCTTATAATTTTTGAACAAATATACGATTTACTATGAATTTAAGAAGTTACAACATAATAACATAATTTAACACACCAGATTACAAAAAGGCAGATTTTGACAACCATACAATCAGATTTGAAAAAAACTTAAAGAACAAAAAATAAAGATAATCGAAATATCTTTCCAAAGAGGCAAAAATCATAATATTCTGACAAACAACGAATCAGATACGAATTTAATAAGAAATTAGATTTGTAATCAATATTCATAGTGTATCGTAGTGATATAGTAGATCGAATTCAATCTATCATGTAGATATAGATTGATTATAAAGACATAGAAAACACAGTAGGTTGAATTCAATCTTATGTATCTTTAGTCTGCATATTATAAATTAATGCTAATAAAATTATACATACTAAAAGTTTTGAATCAACTAGTGATATTAAAGTCCACTTACATATAACAAATCACATGCACATAATTATACAGATAAGACAGAAAACATTCAAGGCAAGTATCATGATATTATAGAAAGGTATATAGATGAACCTTCTTTTATGTAATCTTTGATTTTCCAAACAGTGGGTGCACCTCCTTTTCTTCCAATGTTGCTCTCCTCAGAAAGTTGTAATTCTTCTCAGTTAGAGCGTCGTCGTACTGATAACGTGTTATATAATATATACATATAAAGAGAATTAGAGAAAACTAGATAGAGAGAGAAGGGAGATCATTCTTATTCATATATTGGTGTGTTTACATCCTTATGATCAATGCCTATTTATAGGCTTTACATGACATAAGTTGCAAGAATTTAGAATGCTAAAAGTCTAGAATTGAAAAGCCAAAAGACTAGAAGTGAAAGGCCAAAAGTCTTGTACATGAAAGGCCTAAGGACATTCACATAATTTTATTATTTACAACATACACAACCAAGTGGTCATCCTCATTCCTCACTATTTTTTGGATGAATGTTACTCTACTTTTACTAATTTTCCTTTTTTTTTTCCTCAATTTTTAACTAGTTTGGCAAATAGATTAAAAAATTAAATAAAAATAGGTAAAAGGTCAAATTAACAAAAAAATTGAAACAAATTGCAAAAAAATAATAATAGATATTAAAATATATAAAAATAGAAATATTTGTTATTATTTTTATTACAAACTTTTTTTGTCTTAATAATTTTTTTGATATTATTACTTATTAAGAATAATAAAATAAAGAAAAATTGAAATTGTGATTATTATTACAATAATTAATATTATCAATAATTTTTTATTTTTTATTATTAATTTGATTTTTTTGAATTATTAATAATAGAAAGTAAGGAAATATTACAAAAACATTTATTTGTTGCACTTTATGAACTACGCACATTCGGGCTTGACAATTTGTTCGTGGGATTACATCTCTAATACGTTTTCCTTTACCACGATCCATTGAATTCAATGGTTTTGTTCTTCCACCCTTCCGACAAATTAGAAACCGGGAAGATGGATCCTTAGTTCCTAAATGATTATGAGTATTCTTAATTATTATCTCGAATCCGACACTTCGACCATAATCCCTATAAAATTTTGTCACCTCATCTAATATGTCGAAAATCATACCAACACTTGGCACAACATCATTTATATTCGGAAATGTAAACCCACAATTTTAGTTTCCGATATTAATATCACCATCATCATCATCATCATCATCATCATCATCATCATCATCATCATCATCATCATCATCATCATCATCATCATCATCATCATCATCATCATCATCATCATCATCATCATCATCATCATCATCATCATCATCATCATCATCATCATCATCATAATCTTCATCATCATTTTTTACATTCACCTTATTTCTACCTTTATTAACATCATTTTTTCCCCTATCATCGTCATCATCATCATCATCATCATCATCATCATCATCATCATCATCATCATCATCATCATCATCATCATCATCATCATCATCATCATCATCATCATCATTATCATCATCATCATCATCATCATATCATCCACATTCTTCTTTTCCTTACCCACATTATCATAGGCATCAACATCTATTATTTCATCACAAAATAAATTTCAAAAAACCGGATTTTTTCTAACGGGCGTAAAAACTTCATAATCATAATCATAATCATTATTCCTCACTAGATGAACTAAAATCATTAAATAAAAATGTAGCCATAATATTAGAAAACTAACCTTTTTTTGATAATATTTAACCTCCAAATGATGAGCAAAATTGCACTTTGAAACCTTAAAAAAATATTGGGAGAATTTTTTAAGGATGTTAGGAGAATGAAAGAATTTTTAAGGATGTTGGGAGAATATGGGAGAATGGGAGATTTTAAGGATGTTGGAAAAATGTTTGATTTAGAAAGTGATGTTTCTGTTGGTTCGAAAACTAACTGCGCAAGTGTACGCGGTCACAAGTAATATAATAAATTCGTTCCCACGAAGACTTGGCGTTTGTTCAGAAATAATGTTTAAGCAACGACGTATGATTAAACAACAAACTGCTTGAATAAATACAAAGGGGGGTTTTGTTTGTATTTTTCTAATTGATATTAATAATAAATAATTCAAACTAATTAATTTTATTAAATGAGAATTTATATGTGAGAAAAACATGGGATTCTAATTTCATTATTTATTTCATTTAGAATTGATGCCTTAATTTCAAAGTAATTTTGATAATTTACGAAAGCTAGTCGGGAACACGAAACTAACATAAGCGCCTTTCAGCCTTAACTCATATCAAACCATAGGAACATCCACTTAAAAAGATAGAAGTCACGTGGACACCTTTTATGCTTAGACCCTATATGTCTATAAGATTTGAAAACATAATTGGTTTACGAATAAATTCCTTTATTACGACTACATAGGGTGATGTGATCCAAAATCCTACCACTTATCGTAAATGTACATGACAATTACGAACCTATGCTAACATGGCAAATTCTAAATTCCTAAATCCACTTTCGCATTCATTAGGAATTAATAATTTAGACGTTAGCTACGCATCTAATAAATTAAGTGCAACCACATTAGGCAATCTGAATTTTTATCATAATACAAATTATTAAGGCATCGAATTACTAAATTACGTAAATAAATCCATTAGATCCCCATGACGGCGATTAGTTCATAATCGAACGAATCGTCATCATGGGATTAAATGAAAACATAATAATAATAATAATAATAATAATAATAATAATAATAATAATAATAATAATAATAATAATAATAATAATAATAATAACTAAATTAAAATTTGCGATAAATTAAATATGAAAATTACAAGAGTTAGAAAGTAAAACCGAAATAACTTCCAATGAAAGAAAAGAGCACTCCAAATAATCCCCGTAAATTCTTCAACCAATATAACACTTATACTAAATTTGCAAAAATTAAAAGTGTATAAAAATGAAACTTAAAATTACAAGAACTAGAGAGAATACAAGAGATGATTGTTGCTCTCTAAGAAATGGTGTGTGTTTTTGAGCTTGAGAACTCACCTATTTATAGCAAAAAATTAGCACACCAATTAATAAAATAAAAATGAAAAGAAATAAAAAGAATTTAAAAGAATTCACAAGAAATAAAAACAGCAAAACAAAATAGTTGAATCAGCCGAAAGTAATCCCACCCAGAACAACACTCCATTTCCATAAGCTGTTGTCGCCTTCCAGGAATTTTCCACTCTCACTCCATGCGCGTGCAATCTACGCGCGGCATGTGACAGACCAAAACTGGCGCGTGTCTCCCACGCGCGCGTGGGAGAGTGGCCAATAGAAACCGACAGAGCTTAGCCAACTTGCCTGTACTTGTACTTGTGATAATTTTTTTAGATAATTGTTTAAACAATTCGAATTTCAGCCGACCACAGCAA
This sequence comes from Saposhnikovia divaricata, assembly GCA_036435485.1. Lineage (NCBI taxonomy): Eukaryota > Viridiplantae > Streptophyta > Magnoliopsida > Apiales > Apiaceae > Saposhnikovia > Saposhnikovia divaricata. The sequence goes on along the minus strand of CM071597.1, from coordinate 98,782,601 downwards.
TTTAAGTCTTGTTTTTCTTTGAATGAATGAGATTTTAACCCGCACAACTTATAATTTTTAATTAATAAATAATTAATTTAATCCAGATATTATAAAAATAAATATCTAATATTATTAGATATTTAAAAATATAATTTCCTAATTAAATAAAATATTTATTAATATAAATAAATCCTTAAGCCCTAAGCTGCGGTCTCTGGAGGATCTGAAACCGGACTCCTTTCGCTTAACGAAAAATATATCAATTCCAACCGGGGTTCCACATTTAAGAATATATCACTCAGAATATCTTTATGATAATTCTTTTTCCTCGTAATCAGTCCACTTGATAAAATTGAGCCAGAAATCCACCGTTTTTAGCCTTTTATCGCATAGATACCTGAAGTTGCGAGTTCTACATAACAAATGCTGAAACACAATAAAAATGAATTAAAAGACACAACATACTTAAGGATAAACCATCAATCTAGGTCCATTTAGCGCATAATAAGTGGATATAAAATCCACTTATCACACCCCTAAACTTAAACTGATGCTTGTCCTCAAGCGAAAACAGACTCGACTACCACTAAATGCATGAATGCAAGGATCCCATAGGCAAAGCAATAACCAATTTAGCATAGTGACTCAGAGAATGTGAAAATTCCAAATAGAGATCGACTAAATACCCGAATATTAACATTTACAAGTATAGAAACGTGCGTGTGTGCAATACTCATCAGAATTACTCTTAGCACTAGATCAAAACCATACCTATTCTTCGCCAAGACAATCACAAGTTTATAAATAGAATGAACGCTATAAACTTCATAACCTAGAAACACCTCAATCATCATTTGAGTTAGACAGGAATTCATGCTTTATTAACAACTATGACGCATAATACTATACACAACACACATGCTTATTTGACCGTGCAATGGATGAGACCCCAAAAGGCTTATACAATAATACCCATGTAGCGAGCGTTAGGTCAGTAGATCCCAGACTATAAAAGCCTTAGGTCACTAGGCACAAAGTCCCCTCGTACTTAATTGCTCGAGTATTAAAGAGCTCACCCTGGCCATCACACTCAAATAAACACTCTTTTTTTTTTCACAAATGCAATCTGGAATGAGAATTCTCAATTCCAACCCTAGACTACTCATATAAATATGAGCTGGCTACTAGCTAATTGACACCTATCCATAATTAACAACTACACACAAACTAGCATGAACCCTGGTTTCCCCCAAACTTATATTTAGTGATTCTACGCTATCAAGGGAATAAAGAAAATTCCAAATATAATCAGGTGATTAAATTTCAACAACCAAACAAGCATGACCTTAACCTAGCCCCAAAAGCAAATAATGAGTTTGTGTAAGATTGTGTTTCTGCAACATGCACGTCAATTCATAAGTATTTAAATCAACCCTCTATCCATCATTATCATACTCAACTTCATCATTGACTACTAAACGGAATCACCCAGCGCTACGGGATCAAGGAAAATATGATATGCAACTAATCATGAATATGAATTTTTTTTTTGAAAGTATGAATTATATGAAATTAAACTAGCATGGTGTATTATGAACTACATGAATGAGTATGACTCGATTAATCAATTATCCTAAATCACCCCCAAAATTAAAATATTCAATGTCCTCATTGAAGGTATAAATAAAGGATAAAAGAGAACTCCCCTAACTATCGGCATCGTCGCTCTCCTCGGGCGGTGAATCAGGCGGTGGAAATGCGCTCCAAACTAAGGCCAATCTACTTTGAAAGAAGCAATTTTTCTTTTGTGAAGCTAGCTCCTTCAACTTACCAATGACCTGCAAACTTGACATAATACTGAACAAAATCACACAAAATCACACCACACATAAAAACACCAAACCTATGGGTTGCCTCCCATGAAGCGCTTGTTTATTGTCGCTAGCTTGACGATTCTGCTGCTTGATCACGTTGAGGCAAGAATAGCGGTGACTTCCTCACGGTTCACCGTACCACCGAAGTAATGCTTCAATCACTGTCCGTTCACTTTAAACGGATTATCAGGGAACCTGTCATAGATTTCGACTACGCCGTGCGGAAAAACATTCTTCACGGTAAATGGACCCGACCATCTTGACTTTAGCTTTCCCGGGAAAAGTTTGAGTCTAGAGTTGTAAAAAAGGACTGATTGACCTGGTTCAAATGATTTATGTACCAGCTTCCTATCATGCCATCGCTTCACATTTTCCTTGTACATTTTTGAGTTCTCATATGCCTGCGAACGGAATTCCTCAAGTTCATTCAATTGCAGCATTCACTTTTTACCTGCAGCTTTCATGTCAAAATTTAATTTCTTTAAGGCCCAGTAGGCCTTGTGCTCTAGCTCAGCTGGAAGATGACAAGCCTTTCCATAAACCAACTGAAATGGTGACATTCACAATGGAGTCTTGTATTCCGTCCTGTATGCCCACGCAGCTTCTTCTAATTTCAACGACCAATCTTTCCTGGATGTATTAACCACTTTTTCTAGGATCCTCTTGATTTCCCGATTGGAAACTTCTGCTTGCCCATTTGTTTGGGGATGATAGACAGTAGCAACACGATGGTTTACACGATATTTGGCCATGAGAGCGGTGAACTGCCGATTACAGAAATGAGACCCTTCATCGCTGATGATTGCTCGTGGTGTTCCAAAGCGTGTGAAGATATTCTTGTGCAGAAAGTTTAACACCACTTTAGCATCGTTCGTAGGCAGGGCTTTGACTTCTACCCATTTGGACACATAGTCCACCGCTAGCAGAATGTACTGGTTGTTGTACGATGGGACAAATGGTCCCATGAAGTCTATTCCCCAGACATCAAAGATTTCCACTTCCAGGATCATGTTGAGGGGCATCTCATTCCTTTTGGAAATATTTCCCACCCGTTGACACCTATCACATTTCAGTACAAACTGATGCGCATCTTTGAACAATGTTGGCCAGAAGAAACCTGCTTGTAGTACTCTTGCAGCTGTCTTCTCTCCACCATAGTGACCCCCATATGTGGTAGAATGACAATCTTGTAGAACACCCTCAGTCTCACTATATGGAATACATCTCCTGATTATCTGATCTGCTCCCTGTCTAAATAAGAATGGCTCATCCCAACGATACCACTTCACGTCATACAGAAATTTCTTCCTTTGAGCGTAAGAGAATCCTGAGGGAATGACATTACTCACCAGATAGTTCACAATATCTGCAAACCATGGTTCTTCCTCTTGTACCCCAAAAAGCTGCTCATCTGGAAAAGATTCGTTGATTAAAGTTTTATCCCTTGAATCCTTACCGTGGTCTTCCAAACGAGATAGATAATCGGCTACCTGATTTTCTGTCCCCTTCCTGTCTTTTATTTCAAGCTCAAACTCTTGCAGCAGAAGAATCCAACGAATCAATCGCGGCTTTGAATCCTTCTTTGAAAACAGATATCTAATGGCTGCATGATCAGTGTAGACTGTCACCTTTGTCCCAAGCAAATAGGACCTGAATTTCTCAAAACCATAGACAACTGCCAAAAGCTCTTTCTCCGTAGTGGTGTAATTTAGCTGTGCATCGCTGAGTGTTTTACTAGCATAGTAAACCACATGAAAAATATTCTTCTTTCGCTGACCAAGCACAGATCCCACTGCAAAATCACTAGCATCGCACATCATCTCGAAAGGTTCACCCCAATCAGGTGCTGTGATAACAGGTGCTGTTGTCAACTTCTTTTTCAAAGCTCAAAGGCAGCTAAACAATCTTGATCAAACCGGAAGGGAACATCCTTCTCCAATAAACTGCATAAAGGTTTAGAGATTTTGGAGAAATCTTGAAGGAACCGCCGATAGAAACCTGCATGACCAAGAAAACTTCGGATTCCCTTGACTGAGATTGGTGGAGGAAGATTTTCAATAGTCTCCACTTTCGCCTTATCCACTTCGAGCCCCTTACTGGATACCTTGTGCCCAAGAATGATTCCTTCTTGCACCATGAAGTGACATTTCTCCCAATTGAGCACCAGATTAGTCTCAACACATCTTTTCAGCACTAGACTCAGGTTGTGCAAGCACTCATCGTATGAAGTTCCAAAAACTGAAAAGTCATCCATGAAAACTTCCACATTTATTCTAATCATGTCAGAGAATATGGCCATCATGCATCTCTGAAAGGTCGCAGGTGCCACACAGAGCCCGAAAGAAACTCGACGAAAAGCAAAAGTGCCAAAAGGACAAGTGAATGTGGTCTTCTCCTGATCTTTTGGGGCGATACAAATCTGATTGTAGCCTGAATAACCATTGAGAAGGCAGTAATATTCATGGCCAGCCAACCTATCCAGCATTTGATCGATGAATGGAAGAGGAAAATGATCTTTCCTGGTGGCCTTGTTCAACTTGCGATAGTCCATGCATAGTCTCCATCATGTGACTGTCCGAGTAGGGATGAGCTCATTCTTCTCATTGGCTACAACTGTCATGCCTCCTTTCTTGGGCACACACTGAACTGGACTCACCCAAGAACTGTCTGAAATAGGGTAGATGATACCAGCATCCAACCACTTAAGAATCTCTTTCTTCACCACCTCTTTCATAATAGGATTAAGTCGTCGCTGATGCTCAACAGTAGGTTTACTTCCTTCCTCTAGCAGAATTTTGTGCATGCAATACGAAGGGCTGATTCCCTTGATATTTGCTATGGTCCATCCAATGGCTAATTTGAATTCTCTCAGAATTCGAAAAAGCTTATCTTCCTCACTTCTTGACAGATTTGTAGCAATAATAATAAGTAATGTAGATGCATCACCCAGAAACGCATACCGCAAGTGGTCCGGCAATGGTTTGTGTTCAAGTATAGGAGCTTCTTCAATAGATGGCTTTAGACGCTCCTGAGAATTTTTTAGTTCTGCTAATCCAAGAGACTCAAATGGCATATCAAATCTTCTCTTCCAAGGAGCTGAATTTAATTGCTGAAGTTGTTCTGCTCCTTCTTCATCTTCCACCTCAGAATCCCCTATCAATGCTCTCTCCAAGGGGTCTGTTAATAACATCTGCTCAAGCTCCGTTTTAACTGTAGATTCGACCAAGTTAACTTTGAAACACTCTGTAACACCCTCACTAGCCAACATTAATATTATAAACTCTTATATTCAATTAAACATTAATATAGGGGAAAATCTTAGAAATTTCGGCATGATGTAATCATAAACTGAACTAACCACCTGCTCAAACAACTCAATAGAACTAAAACAGTTCACATGCACAAGTTATACTAAACCATAAGAAAATAAAACCATACCAACCCAGACCGCACACAGGTCACTGTATGAAACAACTACCAATAGCTATTACAACCCAGAACTGAATCAAATAATATACAACCCATCAAATATAATAGCCTGACTACTAGTACGGATGTAATGTGAAACAGGAATATGTACACTACCCATCCAACCACCTCGACCCTCTGACTGCCTCGGTGACTACCCCAACCAGACGGGCCACTTCTTCTAGACATCTCCTGGCTTAGCTGAGGAAACAGAATTAACAAGCAAGTGAGCCAAAATGCTCAGCAAGTATATATATATGTAATTAAAACTTCAACAACTGAAATATCTGCAAGATTGTCAAGAATTAACAATCAACATTATATAAGCTCAACTGAAGATTCATCTTTTGTCCGAGTCACAAAATAGAAGAGGATTGGACTATCATGCATTTTATAAATAAAAACAATTATAAGGTTAGGTTGCTGATCAGTCACGCACTAACCCCGGACAAACGCACACAGCAATGTCCTTAATGGATCCATGGCACACATTGGCCTTGATAATTTCTGACCACGAATCTGGTCCGACCCTTACGGTCCACATTTTAAAAAAACTAACAGTCCAATCCTAACTAAACATCAGGTGTCGGAACAATCGACCACCTCAACTGCCAAACACCCTGGACACTTTCGTTGCAGGTTAACATCTCAAATCTCGCCAAATAGAATAAGTTCGGGTAATCTCTGAATTAAACATCGACAAGTTCGATATGGCAAAAAGGGTATTAATTTAAGTCAAGCTACTAAAGGATCAACGAAAACGATATAATCAACCTGGGGTATAACAATTGAATATTCATAATTAATGGAAATTATCAGAACAGTTATATCAAGGATAAATCAATTACATAAGAATCAAGTTATGATAATCATAATTCGCTGGAAATATACGTGAAGCGGTTTACTTGAAAGAGAGGTGGAACAATATACTTGCAAGGGATAAGGATGTAATCAATTCACTAAAAGAATCAACAATTCAGTAGAATCAATTTGGGGTATAACAATTATGTATTCGAAATTTCGGGAAATTAACAGAACAATTATAGCAGGAATAATTCGAATGAGCATATGAATCAGGTTTTACAATCATAACTCATTTAAAAGATAATTGAAACAATTTACTTGCCTTAGCTAGACAATCACAAAATCCGAAGTGTCTTTACGTCCTCAGCTTTAGCCTTCCCTTTATCCACGGGATCTACACACAATATAACACTATTTTAGAATCCTGTTTAATACTCGCTAATCAATATAAACATTCCATTAGTCTACCCCTGCGAATAGTCCCCTAATTTGCATTTATATACTTATATAATAGCTATATATATATATATATATATATATAGCCACGGATGGTAGCATTTAATCATATTGGCACCTTAACACATAATACACAAATTTTAAAATATGAAGCCCGACTCACAACTCGTAAGTTAAATAATTATACATACTCATTCCAAGAGATGATTTTTAATATATATTTTAGGAAAATTTTGACGGCATCCCCTTTATACGGGGGACTGCCAGTCGGGATACAGCCGACACAAATCTCAATTACCAATCGAATCCATATTTAGTATTCAATCCCAATTCACATCTCGATTTGCATTTACAATCCTCCGATTCATAATTTAATACCATTTAAGCAATAAATTACAATTTATTAGATAAATAACAAATATTAAATATTAAATAATTTTTGGCTCAGAAAATAATCATCATCGCCAAATTTCCCGACTCAATTTAATATCATCGTCGAGGGCAAAATCTCGAGGGTACCCGTAATAGGGTTTCCAACTCGAGACTCCGCACTAAATATTATACAAATATCTCGTAATGTATTTCTCGGAGTTTATCATTCACAACATCCGTTTGTAATCATAAAAATCAGGAATTAAATCCACAAGGCAATATTGCAACAACAAAATTGCAATGCAATTAAGGTCACAATTTATGATAATACTTAAACAGGGCAGGTTCGAAGCATCACAGCCTCATAAAATCAATAACCGGCCAAAACAGTGACATTTGCATAAGATACATATACGAATTACACCTCAAAACCAAGGCCACCACGACCACTCACATACAGGCCATAGTCGCCGTTTACAAAGGGTAACAAAATAGAGAAAACCGGCACCTCCACATAAGCACACACGGTTCACCCATATGAACACACACACTCGAATAACCAGAACAGAGAAATGAAGATTTGACCATGGTAACCAACAATTTCACACACTACCCAGATTAACGATGGAGGAGGAACTAATAGCAAAAGAAAAATCGAGCTCCCAAGCTCAGCCACACACCATAACTCAAGAACACACACACAATCGCAGGGAATAAACACTGAGAGTGAGGATTTTGCTTATCACAAGAACCCAATTGGACTTGCCATTGTATACACGGTGGTGTAAGGAAGATAAAGGAGGGGATGAGATGTTTTACCGATTTAATTTAGCTCCAAAACCGAACTCAGATGGGAGAGATTGAGAGAGGACTCGCCAACAAGAGAGAGAGATTGGGTTTTGTCCAGAAAAATCTCGAGAGATCTAACATATCTGTCTAAATTTGGGGTTTTAAGAGAGTTTGGAAAAAAATAAAATAGTATAACTACTAATTAAAGTCTAATTTAGAATAAGAAGAAAAAAAAATTACTTTATAAAAATGGAAATAGGAGGAATAATAATTGAAAAAAAATCTTAAACTGAATTTTTAAGGTATAGAAAATAAAATTATCTATCTCCCAATATTTTCAAAATATTTTTAGGATTAAAAACGAATTAAATATGGATTTTACAAGATTAAATCCCTAAATTGGAAAATAATTCGTAAAATCATTTTAAAATCCTTGAAACCCAAAAATAATTCACCAAATATTTTTAAAAGTCATGTAAACTAATAAAATCAATAATGAAAAAGATTTCAGGATTTCTGCTAATCCCGAGAATTTTATAAAATTCCCAGAAGGTAATTATAACACAAATAAATAGGAAATAAATCCCAAAAATATAATTAAAATAGTCGGGCTTACATAACACATATAAAATATCAATCTGACCTCCAAATATTATTCCACAGACACATCACCCCCACAACAATTATATACGCCACATAATTCACATTTAATAATAAAATAAATAACTTTTAGTGATTAAATAATCTGAAATTTCTAAGGCGTTATAACCTTCCCCCCTTAAAAGGATTCTGTCCCCAGAATCTCACCTAAGAGAATAATTGAGGATACTTTTCCAGCATATCGCTTTCCAACTCCCAAGTTGATTCTTCCACCTTGGGGTTTCTCCACAAAACTCTCACTATAGGAATTGTCTTATTCCTCAAAACCTTTTCTTTTCGATCTAGTATTTTGATAGGCTGCTCCACATAAGATAAATCTGGCTGAATCTCTATCGGCTCATACTCAATGACATGTTTAGAATCCAGATGGTATTTCTTAAGCATGGATACATGGAACACGTTATGGATATGTTGCATATGAGGCGGTAAAGCTAACTCGTAGGCGACCTTCCCGACTTTCTTCAATACCTCGAAAGGCCCAACAAATCTTGGACTTAATTTTCCTTTCTTGCCAAATCTTACTAACCCTTTCCACGGAGATACTTTCAACAGTACTTGCTCTCCTTCTTCGAATTCCATATTCTTTCTGGCCAAATCAGCGTACTTCTTCTGTCGGTTTTGAGCTGTCACTAACCGTTTCTGAATAAGTTGAACTACTTCCTTGGTTTGCTGCACTAACTCAGGTCCGAGTATCTTTCGCTCGCCAACTTCTTCCCAGTATACTGGAGACCGACACTTTCGTCCATATAACGCTTCATACGGTGGCATACCGATACTAGCATGAAAGCTATTGTTGTATGAAAATTCCACTAACGGCAAGTGTTCATCCCAACTTCCTGCAAAATCCAATGCACAAACTCGGAGCATATCTTCAATTGTTTGAATCGTTCTTTCACTCTGGCCATCAGTTTGAGGATGGTATGCAGTACTCATTTTTAATTCGGTGCCCAAACATTCTTGAAAACTCCTCCAGAATCTCGAATTAAATCTTGGATCTCGATCTGAGACTATTGATACTGGAACTCCATGTCGCACCACTATTTCTTTTATGTATAGATGAACTAATCTGTCTAATGAAAACCTCTCATTTATTGGGAGAAAGTGTGCAGATTTTGTTAAGCGATCAACAATTACCCAGATAGCATCATGATTAGCTCTCGTCCTTGGCAATCCAACCACAAAGTCCATTGCAATATGTTCCCATTTCCACTCGGGAATCTCTAATGGTTGTAGCATCCCACTTGGCCTTTGATGTTCTGCTTTTACTTTCTGACAGGTCAAACACTTACTTACCCATTCAGCAATATCTCTCTTCATATCCGGCCACCAGAAATTTCTTTTCAAGTCTCGATACATTTTCGTACTTCCTGGATGAATCGAATATTTTGAACTGTGGGCTTCCTGTAGGATCTCATTCTTCAACTCTGTCACATTGGGTATCCAAATACGTGAAGAAAATCTCAGTATCCCCTTGTCATCTACCTGTGTGCATATTTCCTCACCTGTTAACTTGTTCACATCTCCACTCATGACTTCCTCCTGGCATCTACGAATCTTTTCTAACAATTCTGGCTGAAACGTCATAGTGTACATCGTATCTGTACTACTTGCAGGCATACACACCTCTATCTCCAATCTTTCAAACTCTTTGTATAATTTCTCAGGCATTGTCAACATACTGATTTTCTCCTTCCTACTTAAAGCGTCCGCCACCACGTTCGCCTTCCCAGGATGATAGTTGATGGTGCAATCATAATCCTTGAGTAATTCCAACCATCTTCTCTGTCTCATATTTAACTCCTTCTGGGTGAAAATATACTTTAAACTCTTGTGGTCCGTGTAAATTTCACACTTTTCCCCATACAGATAATGTCTCCAAATCTTCAAGGCGAAAACAATCGCAGCTAATTCTAAGTCATGAGTAGGATATTTCTGCTCGTGAGGTTTCAATTGTCTCGAAGCGTAAGCAATTACCTTTCCGTGCTGCATTAGTACACATCCCAAACCTTTGTGAGATGCATCACTGTAGATCACAAAATTTCCTTTTTCATCTGGAAGTGTCAATACAGGTGCAGTCACCAATCTCTTCTTCAATTCCTGGAAACTTTCTTCACACTTCTCATTCCACACAAACTTTTCATTCTTCCTCGTCAATTTTGTTAGTGGGGTGGCTATCTTCGCAAAGTCTTGAACAAATCTTCGATAATATCCCGCCAATCCTAAGAAACTTCGAACTTCTGTGGGTGTTTTAGGTCTGTCCCAATTCATCACGGCTTCAATTTTAGCAGGATCCACCTTAATCCCTTCACTGCTGATGACATGCCCTAAAAACTGCACTTCTTTCAACCAAAACTCACATTTGGAAAATTTCGCATACAATTTCTCTTTCCTCAACGTTTCTAAGGCTATTCTCAAATGCCCTGCATGCTCTTCTTCGGTCTTCGAGTATATCAGAATATCATCTATAAACACAATCACAAACTTATCCAAATATTTCTTGAAGACTCTATTCATTAGGTCCATGAACGCTGCTGGTGCATTAGTTAGCCCAAAGGCCATCACTAAGAACTCGTAGTGCCCATACCTAGTCCGAAACGCTGTTTTTGGAACGTCTTCCGGTCTAATCTTTAATTGAAAATATCCTGACCGCAAATCAATCTTCGAGAAACAAGTTGCTCCTTTTAACTGATCAAATAAATCGTCAATTCTTGGCAAAGGGTATTTATTCTTAATGGTCAACTTATTTAGTTCCCGATAATCGATACACAGTCTCATACTTCCATCCTTCTTCTTTACAAATAATACCGGAGCTCCCCACGGTGATACACTAGGCCTAATAATACCTTTCTCCAGAAGATCTTGCAATTGAACTGCCAATTCCTTCATCTCTACAGGTGCCATTCGATAAGGAGCCTTTGACACGGGTTCAGTTGCTGGGGCTAAATCGATGGTAAATTCTATTTCTCTATCCGAAGGTAAACCGGGAAGTTCATCTGGAAAAACATCAAGAAATTCATTCACCACTGGAATTTCCTCTATCTTAGGCACCTCTTGACTAGTATCCATGACATAAGCCATATAGCCCTCGCATCCTTGCCTCAACAACCTCTTTGTTTGAATGATCGTTAAAAATCTCCTATCTTGCCTCTGACCCCTAAAGGTAACCTCTACATTATCAGAGGGTTTAAGGATCACCTTCTTATTCTTACAGTCAATTTGGGCATTATTCTCTGTTAACCAATCCATTCCTAAGATAACATCAAATTCACCTAACTGAAAGGGTATCAAATTAGCGTAAAAACAATGCCCTGAAATATCAATCTTGCAACGAGGACACACTTGAGTAACCGGAATTCGTTCTGAATTAGCTATTTCTATAACTATAGCCTCACGTAACATGCATACCTCACAATTTAACCTTTGAACAAATTCTTTGGATATAAAGGATTTCGTAGCCCCGGAATCAATTAATACTTTAGCTTGAACAGAATTTACAGGGAGCGTACCTGCTACCACATCCGAATTCTTAATAGCTTCGTTCAGAGTCATGTTGAAAGTCCTTGCCACTGGTCTGACACTTGCTGTTGGGGGTGCTTCAATTGCTTGCAGTATTGGATTAGCCAGAACTGGAGGTTTCACTACAGGTACTTTACAGTCTTTCATTATATGCCCTGGCTTCCCACAACGGTGACACACAATTCCTGCCTTGCATTCCCGAGCATAATGACCTTTTTGATTACATTTGAAACACGTCACCTCCAACTTTGTACACACCCCCGGATGTCTCTTCCCACAAGTCTTGCACTCTGCCAAGGGTGGCCTAACCAATTTCTGTTGACTCGCATCTTGAATTCTATTTCCTTGGCCCCCATTCCCTGATCCCGGCTTCTTAGGGTTCCCATACTTTCCTGGCTGGAATCCTGGCTTTTTATTTGGCACATTCTGAGAACTGCCTTGCTCTTGTCGTTCCCCCATTGACCCAGCCTTTCTTTTCTTTCCTTCTTTTTCCTTGAAGTATAATTCGCTTTCTCCTTCAGCTATCATGGCCTTTTGCACCACTGCTGCATAAGTCTCCAACTCCAAAACTGCTAGTTTAGTACGAATCCACGGTTTCAATCCTTGTTGAAACCTCTTAGCCTTCTTCCTTTCCGTGTCCACATAGGCCGGAGCAAACCTAGCTAGTTCCGTAAACTTGGTTTCATATTCTGTCACCGACATTTTCCCTTGTTTCAGCTCCAAAAACTTCATCTCCATCTGGTCTTTCATATAGTCGGGGAAATACTTTTCCAAAAATAGCTCTGTGAACCTTTCCCAAGGAATCACCTCAGTAGCTTCCAACATCTTCACCGACTCCCACCAATAAGTGGCTTATTCTTCAAGAAATAACTTACATATTCGGTTTGTTTGTCTGCTGGGACCCCCACCAGTGCAATGGCTTTTTCCATCTCTTTTAACCAAGATCTCGCCTCCACCGGGTCCGCTGTTCCTTTAAACTCAGGAGGTTTAACTGCCTGGAAAGACTTAAAAGTAACCACCGGAGGAACAGGTGGCTGCTGCTGCTGCTACTGCTGCTGTTGTTGCTGTTGTTGCTGTTGTTGCTGTTGTTGCTGTTGTTGCTGTTGAGCCAACAACTGCTGCTGTAATTGCTGCTGTTGCTGTGCCAGAGTAGCAGTCTGCTGAACAAGAGTTTGTAATATTTGTGCTAAGGCAGGGTCCATCTGACCAACAGGAGGTGGATTAGCTTGTTCACCCTGATCGGGGGTTCGGGTATTTTGTTTCTTCTTTTTGGGAGGCATATTTCTGAAATCAATGAACAATTATATTAGATTCAGGTTCAGAAAATAATAGCTCAAAATGATCCAACTTAAACAAACAATGCATATATTACTGAAAGGTAATTCGAGGTCTCCAACCAATATTCCGGTCAACAATTGATTCACAGGGTGCAATAGGATATCAATCCAAGGTTACACAAGGTATTCACAAACGTTCAATAGGTGCAATAAAGAAACAATAGTCATAATGCTAAGGTCAAACATAGTATCGAAAGTAAAAACTATGCTAGAAGGAAATGATGCTGAAGGTAAATATGAAACGAGCAGTAAATAAGATGCTTAAGTAAATGACAGTATAAGGAAATTTAACACAGTTCTGCGAAAGTGATAATGACATATATAGATAGATCTGATACAAGCGTAAGAACAACGCTTCGATAAGGGTACAACATAATACTAAAAGAGAAGACTGCTAACATCTAGTCACAGTACAACAGATATATACAACAAAACTGGTCGCACTGCAAATCCTGACGTACTACTACTACCCTAATCATCATTGGTCATCATCGTCATCCGACTCTCCCCGCCAAGCTGATCCCAGAATGCTCTCCAGCTCTGCCGTCACCAGACCTAGAGTCACCTGCTGTGTCACGAATGTCGGCTCATCTCGGGATCTAATCCGTCCCCGCCTAATGACAACACGTCTAAGAGCTCGTACTCGCCTCCGAACATCCTCCAGCTCAGCTACCGCTCTATCTCGATCTCTAGCCCGGTCCTCCTCCCCAGCCCTCATAGCCCTCAACTCTGCCATCTGCCCTAAGAGATAGTCCCTCTCTCGAGCCACTCGCTCGTACACATGATATGGAACAGGCTGAGGAGTGTACTGATATGCTGGCCCATTCACCGAGCCCTGCGATCCTACGAACGGCTGCATAACCCCTGGGGAAATCTGCTGCGGTACAGAAGCCCCTCCTTCCGGATCCTCGTCCGGGTCTGAATCGGAACCAGAAGCAGGTGCCTGAAGTATACATATATATATATAATTAGACTTCCTATCTCTCACGAAACAATCCTAACCTTTCTTATAACTCTACCCCGACTCCCCACCTAATTGTTTCAGTGACTGTGACCTGTGGCTCTGATACCAACTTGTAACACCCTCACTAGCCAACATTAATATTATAAACTCTTATATTCAATTAAACATTAATATAGGGGAAAATCTTAGAAATTTCGGCATGATGTAATCATAAACTGAACTAACCACCTGCTCAAACAACTCAATAGAACTAAAACAGTTCACATGCACAAGTTATACTAAACCATAAGAAAATAAAACCATACCAACCCAGACCGCACACAGGTCACTGTATGAAACAACTACCAATAGCTATTACAACCCAGAACTGAATCAAATAATATACAACCCATCAAATATAATAGCCTGACTACTAGTACGGATGTAATGTGAAACAGGAATATGTACACTACCCATCCAACCACCTCGACCCTCTGACTGCCTCGGTGACTACCCCAACCAGACGGGCCACTTCTTCTAGACATCTCCTGGCTTAGCTGAGGAAACAGAATTAACAAGCAAGTGAGCCAAAATGCTCAGCAAGTATATATATATGTAATTAAAACTTCAACAACTGAAATATCTGCAAGATTGTCAAGAATTAACAATCAACATTATATAAGCTCAACTGAAGATTCATCTTTTGTCCGAGTCACAAAATAGAAGAGGATTGGACTATCATGCATTTTATAAATAAAAACAATTATAAGGTTAGGCTGCTGATCAGTCACGCACTAACCCCGGACAAACGCACACAGCAATGTCCTTAATGGATCCATGGCACACATTGGCCTTGATAATTTCTGACCACGAATCTGGTCCGACCCTTACGGTCCACATTTTAAAAAAACTAACAGTCCAATCCTAACTAAACATCAGGTGTCGGAACAATCGACCACCTCAACTGCCAAACACCCTGGACACTTTCGTTCCAGGTTAACATCTCAAATCTCGCCAAATAGAATAAGTTCGGGTAATCTCTGAATTAAACATCGACAAGTTCGATATGGCAAAAAGGGTATTAATTTAAGTCAAGCTACTAAAGGATCAACGAAAACGATATAATCAACCTGGGGTATAACAATTGAATATTCATAATTAATGGAAATTATCAGAACAGTTATATCAAGGATAAATCAATTACATAAGAATCAAGTTATGATAATCATAATTCGCTGGAAATATACGTGAAGCGGTTTACTTGAAAGAGAGGTGGAACAATATACTTGCAAGGGATAAGGATGTAATCAATTCACTAAAAGAATCAACAATTCAGTAGAATCAATTTGGGGTATAACAATTATGTATTCGAAATTTCGGGAAATTAACAGAACAATTATAGCAGGAATAATTCGAATGAGCATATGAATCAGGTTTTACAATCATAACTCATTTAAAAGATAATTGAAACAATTTACTTGCCTTAGCTAGACAATCACAAAATCCGAAGTGTCTTTACGTCCTCAGCTTTAGCCGTCCCTTTATCCACGGGATCTACACACAATATAACACTATTTTAGAATCCTGTTTAATACTCGCTAATCAATATAAACATTCCATTAGTCTACCCCTGCGAATAGTCCCCTAATTTGCATTTATATACTTATATAATAGCTATATATATATATATATATATATATAGCCACGGATGGTAGCATTTAATCATATTGGCACCTTAACACATAATACACAAATTTTAAAATATGAAGCCCGACTCACAACTCGTAAGTTAAATAATTATACATACTCATTCCAAGAGATGATTTTTAATATATATTTTAGGAAAATTTTGACGGCATCCCCTTTATACGGGGGACTGCCAGTCGGGATACAGCCGACACAAATCTCAATTACCAATCGAATCCATATTTAGTATTCAATCCCAATTCACATCTCGATTTGCATTTACAATCCTCCGATTCATAATTTAATACCATTCAAGCAATAAATTACAATTTATTAGATAAATAACAAATATTAAATATTAAATAATTTTTGGCTCAGAAAATAATCATCATCGCCAAATTTCCCGACTCAATTTAATATCATCGTCGAGGGCAAAATCTCGAGGGTACCCGTAATAGGGTTTCCAACTCGAGACTCCGCACTAAATATTATACAAATATCTCGTAATGTATTTCTCGGAGTTTATCATTCACAACATCCGTTTGTAATCATAAAAATCAGGAATTAAATCCACAAGGCAATATTGCAACAACAAAATTGCAATGCAATTAAGGTCACAATTTATGATAATACTTAAACAGGGCAGGTTCGAAGCATCACAGCCTCATAAAATCAATAACCGGCCAAAACAGTGACATTTGCATAAGATACATATACGAATTACACCTCAAAACCAAGGCCACCACGACCACTCACATACAGGCCATAGTCGCCGTTTACAAAGGGTAACAAAATAGAGAAAACCGGCACCTCCACATAAGCACACACGGTTCACCCATATGAACACACACACTCGAATAACCAGAACAGAGAAATGAAGATTTGACCATGGTAACCAACAATTTCACACACTACCCAGATTAACGATGGAGGAGGAACTAATAGCAAAAGAAAAATCGAGCTCCCAAGCTCAGCCACACACCATAACTCAAGAACACACACACAATCGCAGGGAATAAACACTGAGAGTGAGGATTTTGCTTATCACAAGAACCCAATTGGACTTGCCATTGTATACACGGTGGTGTAAAGAAGATAAAGGAGGGGATGAGATGTTTTACCGATTTAATTTAGCTCCAAAACCGAACTCAGATGGGAGAGATTGAGAGAGGACTCGCCAACAAGAGAGAGAGATTGGGTTTTGTCCAGAAAAATCTCGAGAGATCTAACATATCTGTCTAAATTTGGGGTTTTAAGAGAGTTTGGAAAAAAATAAAATAGTATAACTACTAATTAAAGTCTAATTTAGAATAAGAAGAAAAAAGAATTACTTTATAAAAATGGAAATAGGAGGAATAATAATTGAAAAAAAATCTTAAACTGAATTTTTAAGGTATAGAAAATAAAATTATCTATCTCCCAATATTTTCAAAATATTTTTAGGATTAAAAACGAATTAAATATGGATTTTACAAGATTAAATCCATAAATTGGAAAATAATTCGTAAAATCATTTTAAAATCCTTGAAACCCAAAAATAATTCACCAAATATTTTTAAAAGTCATGTAAACTAATAAAATCAATAATGAAAAAGATTTCAGGATTTCTGCTAATCCCGAGAATTTTATAAAATTCCCAGAAGGTAATTATAACACAAATAAATAGGAAATAAATCCCAAAAATATAATTAAAATAGTCGGGCTTACATAACACATATAAAATATCAATCTGACCTCCAAATATTATTCCACAGACACATCACCCCCACAACAATTATATACGCCACATAATTCACATTTAATAATAAAATAAATAACTTTTAATGATTAAATAATCTGAAATTTCTAAGGCGTTATACACTCCTCCTCAGATGGAAGTTTCATTGCTTTGAACACATTAAAAGTGATGTTTTGGTCTTGCACCCTCATTGTGAGTTCACCTTTCTGGACATCAATCAACATCCGACCTGTAGCTAAGAATGGTCTTCCCAAGATAATGGGAATCTTCTTATCCTCCTCAAAATCTAGAATAACAAAGTCAGCTGGGAAGATGAGCTTATCCACTTTCACCAAAACATCCTCCACTATGCCTCTAGGATATGTGATTGATCGATCAACCAACTGTAAAGAGATGTTGGTAGGCTTCGGATCCGGCAGGCCAAGTTTCATGAAAACCCACAATGGCATCAGATTGATGCTAGCTCCCAAGTCACACAAGCACTTTTCAAAAGACAGATTACCAATAGTGCATGGAATAGTGAAGCTACCAGGATCATTTAGCTTCGGAGGCAATTTCTGTTGTAGAACAGCAGTGCATTCTTCCGTCAATGCCACGGTTTCCAGATCCTCGAGTTTGAGCTTCCGAGATAGAATACCCTTCATGAACTTTGCATAGCTCGGCATCTGCTCAAGAGCTTCAGCAAAAGGTATGTTGATTTGCAACTTCTTGAACACCTCAAGGAATTTGGCAAACTGCTTGTCTAACTTCTGCTTCTGGAGTCTTCTGGGATATGGTGGAGGTGGGTAAATTTGATTGCTCATTGTATTCTGTTTAAGAGTAGATTTTTTAGTAGAACTTTTACTCTTCTCCGCATCATCGACCAATAGGTCAGCTGCCTCATCAGATTTTTCAACTTCTGGTATTGTAGGTTCTTCAGCTTGCTGTTCATGACTTTCCTCTGCAACTGTTGAATTCTGATTTCTTGTAACCTTTCCAGATCTCAAAGTGACTGCTTTCACCTGTTCTTTGACATCCCTCTTGCCTGGATTGGCCTCAGTGTCACTAGGAAGCGTTCCTTGTGGCCTATTCAACAAAGCATTAGCAATCTGACCAATCTGGTTTTCTAATGTCTTGATAGAAATTGCTTGGATTTTGCACATCATCCTCAACTCTTCCAATTCAGATTTTTCAGAAAAAGATTGCCCAACACCTCCATGAGACTGTTGTTGAAATCCCGGAGGTTGAAATTGTTGCCTTGGAGCAAACTGCTGCTGAAAACCGGAAGGATTGTATGGCTTCGATCCGTATTGTTGACCCTGAAACTGCTGATACGGCTGTTGTGGTTGTTGAATACCACCTTGATTGTTGCTCCAGCTGAAAGTAGGATGGTTTCTGTTATTAGGATGATATGTGGTTGGAACTGGTTGCTGTGATTTCTGAAAGTTGCTCACAAACTGCACTAATTCACTAGATATGGCACATTGATTTGTATCATGTGCACCTGCACAAAGCTCACAAACACTTGCCACTTGTTGAACTCCATAGTTAGTCAATGAGTCCACCTTCATAGTCAATGCCTTTAACTGGGCTGCTATAGCTGTAGCTGTATCAACTTCCAGAATTCCTGCTATTTTGCCGTGTGATAGTCTCTGGGTTGGATTTTGATATTCATTTGCCGCCATCATCTCAATAAGCTCATAAGCTTCATCATAGCTCTTAGCCCACAGAGCTCCGCCTGATGCTGCATCCAACATTGGTCTTGATTGTGCTCCTAACCAATTGTAGAAACCATTAATAACCATCCAATCAGGCATCCCATGATGAGGACACTTTCGCAGCATCTCCTTATATCGTTCCCAAGCTTCACACAAAGATTCACCAGATTGTTGTGCAAATTGAGTTAGCGCGTTCCTTATTGCTGCAGTTTTAGCCATGGGGAAGAATTTTGTGAGAAACTTCTGAGCAAGATCCTCCCAAGTAGTGATGGAACCGGCTGGTAGAGAATGTAACCAGCCCTTTGCCTTATCCCTTAAAGAGAATGGGAAAAGCCTCAATTTGATAGCATCATCTGACACACCATTGAACTTGAAAGTATCACAAATCTCGATAAAGTCCCTGATGTGCGTATTAGGATCCTCCGTTGAAGCTCCCCCAAACTTAACTAAGTTCTGCACCATCTGAATTGTGCTCGGCTTGATTTCAAAAGAATTAGCTGCAATGGCAGGCCTGACAATACTAGATTGAATGTCATTGATCTTTGGTTGAGAATATTCCTTCAAAGCCTTAGTAGCTGCTGCTACCCTGTCGCCCATTGTTGCTTCTACTATTACTTCAGGCTCTTTTGTTGCTTCAAGCTCTTCTTCTTCCAGCTTAGCTTTCAAAGTTTGAGAACGTGTTCGCATAAACAACAGAAGATCCTTATGCTGGCAGAGCAAGAAAACACGTCGTGAGAGAAAAAAAACTATCCAAGTCAGTTCAGTTTAACCTCCGTTGATGTTAAACACAAATTCTGAAAATAACACCGAAGTCCCCGGCAGCGGCGCCAAAAACTTGTTGGTTCGAAAAGTAACTGCGCAAGTGTACGCGGTCACAAGTAATATAATAAATTCGTTCCCACGAAGACTTGGTGTTTGTTCAGAAATAATGTTTAAGCAACGACGTATGATTAAACAACAAACTGCTTGAATAAATACAAAGGGGGGTTTTGTTTGTATTTTTCTAATTGATTAATTAAATTAATAATAAATAATTCAAACTAATTAATTTAATTAAATGAGAATTTATATGTGAGAAAAACATGGGATTCTAATTTCATTATTTATTTCATTTAGAATTGATGCCTTAATTTCAAAGTAATTTTGATAATTTACGAAAGCTAGTCGGGAACACGAAACTAACATAAGCGCCTTTCAGCCTTAACTCATATCAAACCATAGGAACATCTACTTAAAAAGATAGAAGTCGCGTGGACACCTTTTATGCTTAGACCCTATATGTCTATAAGATTTTAAAACATAATTGGTTTACGAATAAATTCCTTTATTACGACTACATAGGGTGATGTGATCCAAAATCCTACCACTTATCGTAAATGTACATGACAATTACGAACCTATGCTAACATGGCAAATTCTAAATTCCTAAATCCACTTTCGCATTCATTAGGAATTAATAATTTAGACGTTAGCTACGCATCTAATAAATTAAGCGCAACCACATTAGGCAATCTGAATTTTTATCATAATACAAATTATTAAGGCATCGAATTACTAAATTACGTAAATAAATCCATTAGAACCCCATGACGGCGATTAGTTCATAATCGAACGAATCGTCATCATGGGATTAAATGAAAACATAATAATAATAATAATAATAATAATAATAATAATAATAATAATAATAATAATAATAATAATAATAATAATAATAACTAAATTAAAAATTGCGATAAATTAAATATGAAAATTACAAGAGTTAGAAAGTAGAACCGAAATAGCTTCCAATGAAAGAAAAGAGCACTCCAAATAATCCCCGTAAATTCTTCAACCAATATAACACTTATACTAAATTTGCAAAAATTAAAAGTGTATAAAAATGAAACTTAGAATTACAAGAACTAGAGAGAATACAAGAGATGATTGTTGCCCTCTAAGAAATGGTGTGTGTTTTTGAGCTTGAGAACTCACCTATTTATAGCAAAAAATTAGCACACCAATTAATAAAATAAAAATGAAAAGAAATAAAAAGAATTCAAAAGAATTCAAAAGAAATAAAAACAGCACAACAAAATAGTTGAATCAGCCGAAAGTAATCCCACCCAGAACAACACTCCATTTCCATAAGCTGTTGTCGCCTTCCAGGAATTTTCCACTCTCACTCCATGCGCGTGCAATCCACGCGCGGCATGTGACAGACCAAAACTGGCGCGTGTCTCCCACGCGCGCGTGGGAGAGTGGCCAACAGAAACCGACAGAGCTCAGCCAACTTGCCTGTACTTGTACTTATGATAATTTGTTAGATAATTGTTTGAACAATTCGAATTTCGGCCGACCACAACAATTTAAGTCTTGTTTTTCTTTGAATGAATGAGATTTTAACCCGCACAACTTATAATTTTTAATTAATAAATAATTAATTTAATCCAGATATTATAAAAATAAATATCTAATATTATTCGATATTTAAAAATATAATTTCCTAATTAAATAAAATATTTATTAATATAAATAAATCCTTAAGCCCTAAGCTGCGGTCTCTGGAGGATCTGAAACCGGACTCCTTTCGCTTAACGAAAAATATATCAATTCCAACCGGGGCTCCACATTTAGGAATATATCACTCAGAATATCTTTATGATAATTCTTTTTCCTCGTAATCAGTCCACTTGATAAAATTGAGCCAGAAATCCACCGTTTTTATCCTTTTATCGCATAGATACCTGAAGTTGCGAGTTCTACACAACAAATGCTGAAACACAACAAAAATGAATTAAAAGACACAACATACTTAAGGATAAACCATCAATCTAGGTCCATTTAGCGCATAATAAGTGGATATAAAATCCACTGATCAGTTTCGGTTAAGGGTTAAGTGGTCCAGGGTTGGAGCAATGTTTCATTGTACCAGGCGCAATGAAACATTGCCCCAGGCAGGCATTTAATGCAGCCTCTGATAAGTGTATATTTTTGCATGTTTTTATTACCTATTTATTGCTTGAACTCGTATTTTAATAAATTATTTTATTGTATTTCAGGAAATTCGAGAAAAAATTGAAGAAATGACAAAATAAAGAAATAAAGAGCAAGGAAGACCTTTTCTTGATACATCCAATGCCTTGATAAATTGTAGGGATGGTTCGATGAAACTCACTTTTGGTAAGATGATAATTAACTTTAACATCTTTAATGTCGAAAAAGAACCCAATGAGCTTTATGAACAAAGAGTAGGGGTTAATCGTGTTGATGACATTGTTAATTGGTCAAACCTTGAGGATAGTGAGATTGAGTCTCTTCTTGTTGAGGATTTTCAAATAAATCATGAAACCAATCAGAGCTTCGTGAGTCATTTAGGGATATGACCTCGGAAGAGATGTTGAGAGAGTTAGACGACATTTGTTCGAAGTGGGAGACCCTACCCGAGGTTGTTAGTGTTGAGCCCATTGTTAAGAGTCCCGTGGGAACACCTCCTGCATTCGACTCAACTTTGTATCACCCCGAGTTTGATCAACAGCCCTTAGGAGAAGATGGACCCTTATCTCATGTCATTCCTAGTGATTCCACCCATGACCAAACTTTCATTGTCTCTAATTTGCTTAAACAAAATGAAGAAGCCTTAAGTTGGTTTAGGAAAACATTAGTGACACTTGTTCTATAAGGTTAAATGATTCCATGTTGCTTGAGAAAGTCTTTTCTAAACAAAATTTTCAAAAATATCTTAATTCTTTCTCAAAGCTTCACCCTATTTTTCCATCCGACATCGGCTGATTCGGTTTTATTCCTTTGCCTCCCCTCGTGAAAGATAGGTATGGGGGAGGCGTGAGTCATGTTACTTAGTTGTTTTTCATTTTTGTTCGTCTCCGTCATCCCTTGTCAGGTATTATCTCCTCATTCTCCTTTGTCATTTCTCTTGCATTTGCATACATTGAGGACAATGCATGATTTAGGTATGGGGGAGGGTTTTAGTGTAAATACATAAAATTGAAAATCCAAAATATTAAAAATTTTAAAAATCCAAAAATAGAGATAGTTTAGCTAAGTTGTCCTTCCCACTCTTTAACTTTAGAACTAGTTGGTGTTAACTATTTTTCAAAAATTATATGTGTAATGCCTTTAGATAATTTGAACGTAGTCAAGAAAGGTTTTCCTCATGAAACTTGTGTCGAACAAATTTTTTCTTAAAAGTCCAAGACGACACATTTGCACAAGACCTTTGATGGAAAATTTGTATAGGAATGTTATGAAGGAATTTACGAATGAGCGGAAGCGCAAATAACAATTATTTCCGTAAAAACCATATATCGCACATATAGAAAATCATGTAAAAATGATATACGAGGGATTCGTAACCATACCTTGAAATCGAAGCTTTACAAAAATGGTGTTTTAGCAGTTGCTCCTCAGAGTGTGAAGCACTCTACCGGTATCCACCAAGATTAATTCTTCGACGAAGCTTTTATAAAACCGAGCTTTTATAAAAATGGAACTTCTTCTTTTGAGAGAGAGAGAGAGAAAAGAAGAAGATGAAGGCTACTAGGTTTTTCACAAAAACCAAAAGTGTGTCATACTCTTCTCATCTCATTCTATTTATAGGGCACAAGTAGGTTTTTAACATAATTAATATATCATTATATATTAATATATAAATCCTACACTTTACCTTATAAAATGTTAAATAATAATTAAAACAATTTTAATCATTATTAAAACAACTTGCTCTCTCAAAATACCTTCATCAATAAATTAATCTTTTTATGGTGTGACCCTGTAGGTTCAATATTAAGCCGGTAGTAGAAATAAATAATAATAAACCTTTTATTTATTATTTATATGAATTCTAAAATTCATTAAATATAATTAACTGATTAATTATATTTATTCTACATCGTGAGTGATGCTTCTCAACATATCGCGACTATCCGGATAATATGAATTCACTGCTTAGAATACCAAGAACCTGTCAGTGACTAGTTACCGTACAATCAATTCCTTCTACCCTACAATATCCCGATTAAATACAAGGCATGGATCTCGTGTCAGGCCTATCAAATTTAATCATATGATTTCTTATTCATAACGCAAAGTTCATATTAATGCAAATTAGAAACTCCTTTCTAATTTCATACACTCTGGCCAGAGATTCCAGAACTCGCATACTAAGAATAACATAGGATATTCACTTCCTTACTGGAAGGGGTAGATTCTTTATTGATCGTTAACTATCTCCATACATAAATCCCTGTACCCAGAATAGACCTAATGTATGTCCTTGAGACTAAGGACTAAACCAAAGCACAGTTCATTATATATAAGATAACTTTAACGATCTCAAGTCTAAGGACACTTGTACAACTATCACTCAGTGAATAACTATTGACACGTGAGTAAACTCCATTAGTTGTCCAACTTATCGAGTCATGTTCAGTGAACTTATTCCCTAATAAGCACCTACATACAAGCTATAGTGTCACCACACAAATGCCTATGAGAACAGACATCCTCCTGACGGGAGCAAGCATAATATGTACCGATCTTTGCGGATTCACTAACTTCCGATTAGTTATCCTATGTTCAGGAACTGTTTAAGTCTAGAGTTATCATCTTCTAGATCTCACTATTATAATCTCATTATAATTATAGAAGCTTTACTCTAAACTATGGAACATCTTATTTAAAACACTTTAAACAGATAATGCCCGTAATAAAATCAAAACAAGTCTTTTATTATTATTAATGAAATCAAACAAGAATACATGAAAGTTCTTCCTAACTCATCATACATGATTGGATTTAGGACAAACACTTTCAATCTCCCACTTGAACTAAAGCCAATCACCCTGGTATCTAATACCCATCTTCTCTTTATGACGATCAAAGTGAATCTGAGACAATGACTTTGTGAGTGGGTCTGCTATGTTGTTATGTGTGTCAACTCTCTCAACCTTGACATCTCCCCTTTCAATGATCTCCCTAATCAAATGAAAGCGCCGCAAAACATGTTTGGAATTTTTATGAGACCTAGGTTCCTTGGCTTGTGCTATTGCTGCATTGTTATCACAATACAACACAATAGGCTCTTCAATGCTTGGAACAACTCCCAACTCAGAAACAAATTTCCTCATCCAAACGGCTTCTTTTGCAGCCTCACTTGCAGCTATATATTCTGCTTCCGCTGTGGAGTCAGCCGTTGTCGACTGTTTGGAACTCTTCCAACTAATCGCACCACCATTCAAAGTAAACACATACCCTGACATAGATTTGCTATCACTTTCTGATTGAAAACTAGAGTCAGTATAACCCTCTATTTTCAATTCAGATCCACCAAAAACAAGAAAAATATCCTTAGTCCTTCGCAAGTACTTAAGGATGTTCTTCACTGCTTTCCAGTGGTCTTCACCTGGATTGGACTGATATCTACTCGTTACACTAATTGAATAAGCAACATCAGGCCTAGTACATAACATCGCGTACATAATAGATCCTATTGCTGAAGCATAAGGAATCTTACTCATACGCTCTCTTTCCTCAGGTGTCTTAGGAGACATCTTCTCGGAAAGAGATACTCCATGGCTCATCGGTATGAGACCTCTCTTGGAGTTTTCCATGCTAAACCTTTTAAGCACTTTCTCGATGTATGTACTCTGGGTAAGACCTATCATTCTTCTAGATCTATCTCTATAGATCTTCATACCGAGAATGTAGGACGCTTCTCCCAAGTCCTTCATAGTGAAGTTCTTCGATAGCCAAATTTTGACTGATTGCAGCATCGGTACATCATTTCCTATAAGAAGTATGTCATCCACATACAATATAAGAAAAGTTACCGCGCTCCCACTAACCTTCTTGTAGACACATGGTTCATCTATGTTCTTGATAAAATCAAACTCTTTGATTGTCTCATCAAAACGAATGTTCCATCTACGAGAAGCTTGCTTTAATCCATATATGGTCCTTAGCAGCTTACACACTAGGTGTTCATTCCCTTTAGAAACAAACCCCTCTGGCTGTGTCATATACACTTCCTCTTCAAGTTTCCCATTGAGGAAGGCCGTTTTCACGTCCATTTGCCAGATCTCATAGTCGTAGTAAGCAGCAATCGCAAGCAAAATCCGAATTGATTTTAACAGGGCTACAGGCGAAAAAGTTTCATCAAAGTCAATCCCTTGCCTTTGTCTGAATCCTTTTGCCACGAGCCTGGCCTTATAGGTCTCCACCTGGCCATCTGCTCCAATCTTTCTTTTGTATACCCATTTGCATCCAATAGGATTCACATCCTCTGGTGCTTCAACCAAAGTCCATACTTGGTTGGCATACATAGAATCCATTTCGGATTTCATGGCACTCTGCCATTTCTCTGAGTCAACACTACTCATAGCCTCATTATAGGTCATAGGGTCGTCATCATCAACGATTGATAACTCATTGTCATTCTCAATGACAAGGCCATAATACCTCTCAGGTTGGCGAGACACTCTTTCTGACCTACGAATGGGCTGTACCACAGAAGGTTGTTCAGTCTGAACAGGTGTTTCCTCTTGAACCGTAGTAGTTTGTGCTTCTTGAACTTCATTAAGTTCTATTTTGCTCCCACTATTTCCTTCTAGGATAAACTGTTTTTCCAAGAAGGTAGCATGTCTGGAGACAAATACACTATGATTGGTGTAGAAGTAATACCCTAAAGTTTCTTTAGGATATCCCACAAAACTACATTTCACGGATCGAGATTCCAGCTTATCAGGGTCAACTTTCTTGACATAAGCCGGACATCCCCAAATCTTAACGTGTTTAAGACTCGGTTTCCTTTCTTTCCATATCTCATATGGAGTTTGAGGAACAGATTTGGAAGGCACCTTATTCAGTAAATATGCTGAGGTTTCCAATGCATAACCCCAAAGGAATACTGGAAGATTTGCGTAGCTCATCATGGACCGAACCATGTCTAACAAAGTTCGATTTCTCCTTTCAGATACTCCATTCAACTGTGGAGTATATGGAGGAGTCCACTGAGAGACTATACCATTTTCTTTGAGATAATCTAGAAATTCTCCACTCAAGTATTCACCACCTCGATCTGATCGAAGAGTTTTAATACTACGTTTGGTTTGTTTCTCCACTTCATTCTTATATTCTTTGAACTTTTCAAAGGCCTCAGACTTGTGTTTCATCAAATACACATATCCGAATCTAGATCGATCATCTATGAAAGTAATGAAGTACGAAAATCCACCCATGGCTTGCGTAGACATCGGTCCACATACATCTGTATGTACCAGTCCTAGCAAATCTGCAGCCCTCTCTCCATGTCCACTAAATGGAGATTTGGTCATTTTACCCAATAGACAAGACTCGCATGTAGGATATGATTCAAAATCAAAGGGGTCAAGTAACCCTTCCTTATGCAATGTCCGCAGTCTATTTTCACTAATATGACCAAGTCTGCAGTGCCACAAATAGGTGAGATTTTCATCATCTCTTTTCCTTTTATTAGTATGTTCAATTTGTAGTAAATCATGCTCTATGTCACACACATATAGACCATTATTTAAAATACCACTACCATAAAGAACATTATCTCTAAGAATTGAACATTCATTATTCTTAATAACAAACGAAAATCCATCCAAGTCTAACATGGGAATAGAAATAATATTCCTCACAATCGAGGGAACAAAATAACAATTATTTAAAACAATAGTCTTGCCCGTAGGCATATGTAAATCAAACGATCCTACAGATTCAGCAGCAACTCTTGCTCCATTTCCCATCCGTAGAATCACCTCCTTATCCTCGAGAGTCCTACTTCTCCTTAGTCCCTGCAACGAATTGCAAATGTGAGAATCACAGGCGGTATCTAATACCCAAGTAGAATTTTGATTTATTGACATATTCACTTCAATCATGAACATACCTGAACCAGAAGCGACAGTCTCACTATCTTTCTTCTTTTTCATTTCTGCAAGGTAAACCTTGCAGTTCCTCTTCCAGTGCCCCACCTTGTTACAGTGAAAGCAAACAGCTTTGCTCTTGGGGTCTTCAGCTTTTGGTGGAACCGGCTTTTTCTCACCAACTTTCTTCTTCTTGGAAGGGTTCTTCTTCCTTTTCTTAGGATTGGAACCCTCACCAATTAGAAGAACAGAACTCTTTTTAGAGGGAAAATTCGATTCCGCAGTCTTCAACATGTTGTGGAGTTCAGCCAGGCTGACGTCCAACTTATTCATGTGAAAGTTCACAACAAACTGCGAAAATGAACCCGGAAGTGATTGCAAGACCAAGTCTTGAGTCAGTTCCCTATCCATGACAAAACCAAGTTGCCCAAGACGTTCAATCAAATTGATCATCTTAAGTACATGGTCATTCACGGATGATCCCTCAGACATCCTACAACGGAACAGCTCCTTCGATATCTCATATCGAGCTGTCCTCCCTGCCACATCATACAACTCTTGCAGATGCTCTAGGATAGTGTGAGCATCCATAAGCTCATGTTGCTTCTGTAGCTCATCGTTCATGGAAGCTAGCATGATACATTGAGCAACATTAGCATCATCTATCCACTTACGATACACAACATGTTCATCATTATGTGCATCGTCAGCAGGTTCAGCAGGCTTAGGTGAGTCAAGCACATATTCCAGCTTCTCAACCCTGAGAACAATTCTCAAGTTTCGAAGCCAGTTAGCAAAATTCGGACCAGTCAATTTGTGAGCATCTAGTATGCTCCGGAGTGATAGTGCACCAGACATAGTGTATATAGTAAATCTGTAAATGATAAACACATAACAACACTTAGCAAATATTCAATTTCATTTTAAAAACACTATATGAATCGGGTCTTTATTCATAAGTGACTCCCACAAGTTTATCTAATTTATTCAACCCCTTTAAGTGAAAAATTAAGCATTCATAATGCTAGTGGGAATAGGGATCCTATATTCCATCACACAACCTCGGCTGTGGCACGAAACGCCATGTGATGTTCAATAGGCAGACAACTCTTGTCAATTACATCTCATGTTATTCCCTAATAAAACTTTAGCCTCTTGAATAATTGAGTCACGGCTGTGGCACGACAAACTCAATATTCTAAGTCAAGTCTAACCCAACATTCCGTACAACTGAATCAGTCTCCAACGGCCCACGGCTGTAGCACGTAACGACCATTAGATTCTAATTCATTGTACACATCTCTATGTAATAGACAAGTATTTCTTATTTCAAAATCAAAGCCCTCGGCTGTAGCACGAAACGACAATGATTCAAAAATAAGAACTACTTTCTACCATGTTGGAAGGCTATGACCGACACAAGCCCGTTGTGTCATTGGCCAATTACTACTTGATATTATTTAATTTTAGAGGGATTATATTATGTTACAATCATAATCATATTATAAAGAGATTCTTCCTTTTAAATTAAATATTTCAAATCAATAATCGATAATTGGATGATTCCCAGATCGGGGGGAGCATTGTCAAGAGGCGTCACTTAATACCCCTTTCTTACAGATCGAAATCCGTTTTTGACAGAATCATCCATTCTCTCAATATTGAAAATTCATATTTAATTACGTGTTTCACAAACACAAGAATCTCATGATTGTATTCATAATATTATTATTAAGGCAAGAAACGATTCCTATTTCTAGATTTTCTAGAGCACGCCTTATTTTGATTTAAGTTCACCTAAATCTATCATCGCATGGTAAACATAGGCATATATCACATATATAAAAATAAATCAATAAGTAAGCATGCAAGCAATATCATGTCACACATTGATATATTGATGTATGAATTTATTATAGTATTTAAAAGCAATTAATCCAATTAAAACATGCTTTAAAAACACTTCCGGAAATATAAATAATTCAAAATTATTATATAAAAAATATTTGACCACTCCATTAGATCCGTCTCGGAAAAACGAATCCAACGATATATCGCACGCCCAAAACGGAGTTACGAAACTCCGAATAAATCAAATTTATTGTGGACAGAAAGGCTGTAACGCATGTCCGGAATGCGTTACAAGCATTTAAAGCCATTAAACGCTGTAACGCATCCGTAAATTGCGCAACACCCCTGTCACGCATTTCTGAAATGCGTGACACCCCCTCCTGCTTTTGCGCTGCACGCGCCCGACAGCAGAACAGTTCTGAATATATAAAAAACGGCAGGCTTGAACAGTTACATAATAAAAAAAACTGATCAATCAATTAATGCCCCCTTAATAACAATAACTTTTATTATTATTTAATTTTACTATTAATAAATTAATTAACAATTAATTAATAAATTAATAAAAAATTATCAAAACATGATTTCTAAAATCAATCAGCAGCAAAAAATAATAGATCAACAAGGGGTTCTTGTGCAAAATTTTTATTTCATATTTTCCATATGCATGATTATTTTATGAATTTTAATTAAAACAATTTTAAAAAATTCATAACAAATAATCTACACATCACAAAATTATGAGAAAAATACCCAGATCATCTACAACACTTGTAGAACTCAGATTAGTGGTCAAAATCATATGCAAAAATTATTTCGAATTAATTCATAATTAAATCCAAATAAACTTACAAAAATCATAATAAATCCATACATGCATAAAAAAATCTGAAATTTTTATATGACTCTCTATATGCAAGAACCTAGCTCTGATACCATTGAAGGAATTTACGAATGAGCGGAAGCGCAAATAACAATTATTTCCGTAAAAACCATATATCGCACATATAGAAAATCATGTAAAAATGATATACGAGGGATTCGTAACCATACCTTGAAATCGAAGCTTTACAAAAATGGTGTTTTAGCAGTTGCTCCTCAGAGTGTGAAGCACTCTACCGGTATCCACCAAGATTAATTCTTCGACGAAGCTTTTATAAAACCGAGCTTTTATAAAAATGGAACTTCTTCTTTTGAGAGAGAGAGAGAGAAAGGAAGAAGATGAAGGCTACTTGGTTTTTCACAAAAACCAAAAGTGTGTCATACTCTTCTCATCTCATTCTATTTATAGGGCACAAGTAGGTTTTTAACATAATTAATATATCATTATATATTAATATATAAATCCTACACTTTACCTTATAAAATGTTAAATAATAATTAAAACAATTTTAATCATTATTAAAACAACTTGCTCTCTCAAAATACCTTCATCAATAAATTAATCTTTTTATGGTGTGACCCTGTAGGTTCAATATTAAGCCGGTAGTAGAAATAAATAATAATAAACCTTTTATTTATTATTTATATGAATTCTAAAATTCATTAAATATAATTAACTGATTAATTATATTTATTCTACATCGTGAGTGATGCTTCTCAACATATCGCGACTATCCGGATAATATGGATTCACTGCTTAGAATACCAAGAACCTATCAGTGACTAGTTACCGTACAATCAATTCCTTCTACCCTACAATATCCCGATTAAATACAAGGCATGGATCTCGTGTCAGGCCTATCAAATTTAATCATATGATTTCTTATTCATAACGCAAAGTTCATATTAATGCAAATTAGAAACTCCTTTCTAATTTCATACACTCTGGCCAGAGATTCCAGAACTCGCATACTAAGAATAACATAGGATATTCACTTCCTTACTGGAAGGGGTAGATTCTTTATTGATCGTTAACTATCTCCATACATAAATCCCTGTACCCAGAATAGACCTAATGTATGTCCTTGAGACTAAGGACTAAACCAAAGCACAGTTCATTATATATAAGATAACTTTAACGATCTCAAGTCTAAGGACACTTGTACAACTATCACTCAGTGAATAACTATTGACACGTGAGTAAACTCCATTAGTTGTCCAACTTATCGAGTCATGTTCAGTGAACTTATTCCCTAATAAGCACCTACATACTAGCTATAGTGTCACCACATAAATGCCTATGAGAACAGACATCCTCCTGACGGGAGCAAGCATAATATGTACCGATCTTTGCGGATTCACTAACTTCCGATTAGTTATCCTATGATCAGGAACTGTTTAAGTCTAGAGTTATCATCTTCTAGATCTCACTATTATAATCTCATTATAATTATAGAAGCTTTACTCTAAACTATGGAACATCTTATTTAAAACACTTTAAACAGATAATGCCCGTAATAAAATCAAAACAAGTCTTTTATTATTATTAATGAAATCAAACAAGAATACATGAAAGTTCTTCCTAACTCATCATACATGATTGGATTTAGGACAAACACTTTCATGTTATTCGATACCTGAGAGAGAACCCACATGTTAGAACAATGTCGAATCAAACCTTTGCGAAAATTGTTCTTATAGTGTCAATTAAAAAAAAGAAAAGAAAAAAGAAAAGAAAAAAAAAGTCAATAAATGTTTATAGTTGTAGTGCTAGTGGAAGAAGTGACTAGATTGGGCTCATTAGTACCCGAGCAATTAAGTTTGAGTGGACTTTGTGCCTAGTAACCTAAAGCCCTTTGTGGTTTGGGATTGCTGACCCAACGCTCGTTACATGGGTATTAGTGAATAAGTCTTTTGGGACCTCAATCATTGTACGGTCATTTCAACCATTAGTGCTAATAAATTCTTAAATGCTAATAAATTCTTAGTAGGGAAATCGGCTAGGTTGGGCTCATTGATAAACCGAGTTAGTAAGTTCAAGGGGACTTTGTGCCTAGCAACCTAAGGTCCTTTGTGGTCTGGGATTGTTGACCTAAAGCTCGCTACATGGGTATCAATGCAAAAGTCTTTTGGGACCTCAACCATTGCACGGTCAGTCAAACTACTAAGGGCGCGAAGTTTGGCTAGAACCTTGTTTTAATAGAGATTGGGTCAGTTCAATATTGGTTGAAAAAGAGAAAATGTTCGTATGCACTTTATCCATCAAAGGCCTTAAATTCACTATATACCTTGGAATTTTTTGTAAACATTTTGAGTCTACTCATGTGAATTTTGGGAAACTATAACCTGGCTATTATTAGAATAATCTAAAAGGCATATATTTTCCTACGAAATTGCTTTGTTAACACCTATGAAAGCTAGATTGAAAGAGGAAAGTTGGATACTTGCTGATTTATCTCAAAGATTTTATGGGTATATCTTCTGTAAACCCTTAGGAGACAACACTCCTCTTGTAGAGATCGTCTATGAGTTTAACGGGTTGGTAAACCCAAAATTACCCATGATTCCTACGAGAGTGAGTATAGGTTTTTCATTCTGCATTTTCCTTTTCGTTTTACTCGAGGATGAGCAAAAGATAGGTATGTGGGCATTTGATAAGTTCATATTTTTGCATATTTTTACTATCTATTTATTGCTTGAACTCGTATTTTAATAAATTATTTTGTTGCATTTCAGGAAATTCGAGAAAAAATGAAGAAATGACAAAATAAAGAAATAAAGAGCAAGGAATGACAAAGTGGAAGAAAAAGGACTAAAAGGAAAGAAGGAAAAAAGAATTAGGAGTTTGGTGCAAAAGGGAAGGATTAATGAGGAAGGAATCATTTGGATGGCTAGGACTAATCCACCACACTCCACATGTGTATGGTGGAGATTCACCCAACACACCCCTTAACCCTAATTCTTATCCTATAAATACCGCCTTACCCCCTTGTAATTAACAACCTAGATTTTAGGGTAGTATAAATTTCTTTCTTTTCTTGTTTTGTAGTTCTAAATTTTATAAACACTCCTTTTAAGTTTAATGCAATTTCAAGTTTCCTTTATTTTATCGTCTTGCTCTTTCGTTTGTGTTGCCTCGCTTTCGTTATTTTCGTAAATCCGATTAGTGGACAAAGTAGCGAAATGCTAACCACTTGGGGTTGAAAGTAACAATTTTTATTTTCTTGTTCTTAGTTGTTAATTGTAGTTGTGCCCATTTAAATTTCCATTTTATTGTGGGTTTCATAATTTTTAATTGTAGACAAATTTTTAGTATGTTTTATGTGTTAGTAGTGTAAATAATAAAAAAAACAACAAAAAAATATTAGTTTAAAATTTCATATCATATTTTTTCTGTTTGTTTTTGTTTAATTCGAAGCTTCATAAGTCCTCCCCTATTTTAGCTTTTTAATATTATGTTTGGTTTCCCCTGTTTTAGCAGCTTCCATCCTTCTTTTTCGATTAAAACCCATCTCCCCCATCCACTTCTTCTTCTCTGCATACGAGCAATCCCCAAACCCCTCCCCTTCTTCTTTCTCTTCGCTTAAAACTCACAACACCAGCCTATCTCCATCTCATCTCCTTCTTCAAACCCACAAACCCCACAAACCCCACTTCCCTTTTTCTTGTTTTTTTTCTTTTTTTTTTGAATTCAGTTTGCCGAGTTTTTCTTTAAATTTGCTGAGTTTTTCTTTGTTTTCTCTCTTTGTTTACTCGAGTATTCTGCTGAGTTGCTTGTTCGTTTTGGTGGTGTTTATTTTTCTTTTTCTTGCTGTCTTGTTTGTTTTTCCGAGTTGCTGATGTAATAACCTAAATTTTTGTACTTGATAAAAATTTTCATTTAAGGGATGAATAGTGATTTGCATGGATGAATAGTGAAATTATGGATGAATAGTTATTTTTGAGGATTAAGAATTTTTCGTGTTACCCTATGTACGGGATAGGAAATGGATATTTCGAAGTTATATTAGTAATCTACGAGGTAAATAAGTGTATGTAAACGCGATCGGAATTCAGAAATTCCAAACTTTATTTTTATAGAATATTTGACCGAGCAGTGAAGAGCATATCAAATGCGACCAGGACAAGTGATATATTTAATTTGAGAATTTTATATTTTATTATTTTAATAAAGGTGATTTAAGGAGTTAGAACGAAAATTCCTGAGTTAATATAATGAGCGTTCTAGGAATCGCTAGAACTTTATGACGAGATTAAGCGACTAAGAGAACGCGAAATAAATTAGGGATTAAATACGTAACAAGATTAGAAACCATGCATGATCATCTAGGGTTTTATATCAAGTGAATTTGGTGGAAAAAGAAATCAAGAAATCAAAAGAAAAAGGATTTAAGAGGTGTTTGGTCAAGAACATGCCAACAAGGCTTCTTGTCACCATATTTTATCCACCACACAAGCTAGCCACATGGATTAAAAGGTGTTAGTAGCTGTTGTGTATCAAAATATCATCAAAATCATTCACCAACTAGTCAACAAGGAGATTAAAGAGAAAAAAGTAAGAGAAAACAAAGAACACCAAAACTGTCCAGCATGAGCAACCATGAAAGAAAAATTCATATCTCCACTTCTACCCATTCATAAATCACCAAATTTCAACCATAGCTTCCTTTTTATATGTAGAACACATGTTTAAAATTTCATGGCCAACAAAGGAGTGTAGCCTAGTCAAATCTCTCCTCCAAGTTGGAGAATCAAAAATGTCCAGCAATTGGCAGTTTCGACCTCTCACCTTAGCAAGCCCATAAGTCAAGCTTCAAGCATCCCCTGGTTATGAGCTATGTCTCAAAAGAAATCCCTTGAAGAGTAGAAGGTGTGGTAAAAATTTGTGAACCATTCTCTGAATTTTCGAATTTATACAGATTTTACAAAGTGATGATGAATAGTAGTGAATAGTAACTTAACCTTGTTTTCTTGTTTTAATGTTCAAGTTTAAGCTTCCTAAGGACAATCCAAGGCTTGTTTAAGGATTTCCAAGCATTTTTAGTGTAGTTAAGACATCAAGGAAGGTATAAACCCTAACCCATCTTTGAGTTTTATATGAGTTTTGAAGTGGTTTTGATGTTCATGCAAAGTTAAGGTCATATTGAGTGCTTTAGTGATTATTTGGCTTTGTAAAATGTTTAAAATGATGGGTGTTGAATTAGAACACCACCACTGGTCTTAGAAAAGTGCAATGGATGTTGTTGATGTTGAGGATGATTGGTTGCATGGTATGGCTTCGTTGTAGTGTTTGTAAAATTGAAATGTCCGAGATATAGCCGTCGTAATGGCGAAATTTTGTTAGCTCCTAAAAACAGTGAGCCCCGAGACCATAAAATTATTTTTAAAATCACCACTGAATATGGTTATGTAGATATGGATGTCTAGTTTATTTTGCCGCAAGAATCGCATTAAAAGAGTTTACGGTTTAAGAGTTATGATAGTTTTAGTGAAAGTGGTTCAAGAGATTTCTTTGCAGAAATGTAACCAATTTGAGACTATGATTGAGACCCTTAGGAGTCGATTTATAATGTGAAATTTTGAGGATAAATATTAAGGTCAGTTACCAAGGTTTGAGTGAAGTTTCGAATTAAAAAGATTATTTTCTTATTTTATAAAAATGCATAATCCGAGATTGCGCAAGTGGAAAAGCTCTTTAAGGAGATGACACTATTCATTCCTAAACCCCTGCCCTGTATTGTAAATTACGAAAAATACCTCTTCTGACCAGAGCCATGTCTTGAGTTGGTTACCTTCTAGACATTCTCTAGATAGTGCACGCGAAAAAGGTGCGTCATTTGAGTCAACTCTAAAGGTATTACTTTGACCATCCGTTTTGGCTAAGTTAAAAGAGGAATTTCAAGTCGACTAAAACACGAGACTTGTTAAGAATTTGAAGGCAACATATTGGTGTAAAGAACGAGGTTATAAATGGTTAAGTATAACTTGTATTTGAGGAACGCTTTCGGACTAAACTTGTGACTTAAGTGTTTGAGGATTAACATGGGTTTAGAATAAGTCAAGTATGAACCACTAGAGCCTGTGTCATATTTTGTATAGATGCATAGGAGTTGAGTTGTAAGTATATTGTGTAGAAGATTGATCTTGTATTCTGTTTGTTATAGATCACCGGACCCCGACACACGCACGAATATTCGCAGCAGGAGTACCAGGCAAGTACACTAACTCTTACTCTATCGTTCGGAGTAGAGATATTTTGTAATGAAAGTTGTTCGTAATAGTAGTTAAATGCGAGTAAACATAATGAGGAGATAATGGAAGTATGGTTAGAAGTAACCTACGTCCAAGTAGATGACGTAACATAAGGGGTAGGCGATGAGCACAAAGTGTTGAGGAGAATTGAATTTTCGAAAACCCGGACAAAGCTTTTAAAAAAAGAATTTCACAATAATTAACCTAAAGGCAACATCCCTAATAAACCTTATTCATCTAATTAAATTTATTTAATTAGATGAATATCATTTTCAAAACGTTATCTTAAAATCGCTTTGTTTCGGAGAAATAACCAAGATGATTTAATGAAATTATTCTATCTATTTGATTACTTATCGGAGATGTTTTCTTCTTGCAATTTAATGCATATACCTTGTTGTTGATTGCTGTTACCCGGATAGTATAAGAAGAGAGTAGTAGATACGAAGTTGGTCCATATCTTGTTGGGACGAATGATGAGGTGCATTTTCCACACTCGAAGAAGGAAGAAGATATTATCTTATGAGGCGTATTAGTTGTTTATGTGATTAAATGTTTAACGTGAAGCATTGGTCTGGATGATGGAAAGTCCATGATCATAAATAATTGTTCATGTGATTAAATATTATTAGGTAAGAAATATCTTTGAGGATCATATTCTAATAGTAAAAGTATTATCTAAAGTAGTAAGTTGAGGTGCACGTGGTGTTACACGTGGCATCTAAGATGAGTAGTATTGAAGGTTGTCTATTATTTTTGATATCTTGTATTTTGGACTGGAGCGGCATAAGAGACCGGAGTAACGCCCGACCCAGCAAATATGTAGCCAAGGATGGCTAAGGATGATGGTCCGGACAAGTCGGCTCATCCTTAGGGAGATGGTCCGGACAAGTCGGCTCCCCCTTCTTTGGTAGTAACTATAGGGTGATGGTCCGGACAAGTCGGCTCACTCTTCTACCAGTAGTAAAACAAGATTGGTTATAACAGACTGCTCACCTGTTATAGCACAGTGGCGTGTAGACGCTCAAATATATAAAGTCCAACAGTAGTAGGCATAATGCCGAGAACCTATGTGCTGATTTTTAGTAATTGGCATAATGTCGAGAACCTATGTGTTCATTTCGTGGAGTAGTAAAAATGGTAATACTTGGAGTTAAAAGCATCTTTTGAAAAACTTATTTTTAAAAGGGTTCTAGATATTTAAATAAATACGTTTTCCGTGATATAACCTTGCTAAGCATTCTTTGGCTCATTCTTGCTATATGTTTTCTATGTTGTTAATCTAATAAAGCAGCAAGGAGAGGAGACAGTGCGAGTGGATCGTACCAACCATTTCGAGACAAGGGGAAAGGTCTTGCAACTGATGCAGCATTGTAGAAGGAAGGCTCCGATTTCTAGGTTAAGCTGGCAGAATTGTTAAATAATGTCAAGCAAACTCGTTGTAGAAATGATTATGTATTATATTAGGGTGTTTTGTATCAACCTTAAGTAGACGTTAGGGTGAGATTCTGGAAGATACTCTGATGTTGTAATGATTTTGATAATGTATGTTAAAGTTCTAGAGCTATAACCCGTGGAGTAGATGTGTGGAGACTACTCTTATTGTAGTAGTAGAATATATTGTGAACAGGTATTGCTATCTGAGAATGGATGGAGATGTAACGACTTGAATTCCTTGTACGGGATTTGGGGGCGTTACAGAGATGGTATTAGAGCAATAGGTTATAAACCTTAGAACTAAAGTAGAAGGAGTTATGAAGGGAGGAGAAAGTGACGTAAGTGCTCATATGGAGTTCGTAAATGGAATATTGGATGTAGTACTAAGGATGAGCATATAGGACTTTTAGGGATTGAAGAGCATAGAACTGATAAGAGTAGTGAGGAGGCATTAAGAGTATACTACGAGATTGGTAACCTTAGCTGTTACCTACGTTGATTCCGAGGACGGAATCCTTTTAAGAAGGGAATATTGTAATAACCCAAATTTCTGTACTTGATAAAATTTTCATTTAAGGGATGAATAGTGATTTGCATGGATGAATAGTGAAATTATGGATGAATAGTGATTTTTGAGGATTAAGAAATTTTTCATGTTACCCTATGTACGGGATAGGAAATGGATATTTTGAAGTTATATTAGTAATCTACGAGGTAAATAAGTGTATGTAAACGAGATCGGAATTCAGAAATTCCAAACTTTATTTTCATGGAATATTTGACCGAGCAGTGAAGAGCATATCAAATGCGACCAAGACAAGTGATATATTTAATTTGAGGATTTGAGGATTTTATATTTTATTATTTTAATAAAGGTGATATAAGGAGTTAGAACGAAAATCCCTAAGTTAGTATAACGAGCGTTCTAGGAATCGCTAGAACTTTATGACAAGATTAAGCGACTAAGCGAATGCGAAAAAAATTAGGAATTAAATACATAACGAGATTAGAAACCATGCATGATCATCTAGGGTTTTATATCAAGTGAATTTGGTGGAAAAAGAAATCAAGAAATCAAAAGAAAAAGGATTTAAGAGGTGTTTGATCAAGAACATGCCAACAAGGCTTCTTGTCACCATATTTTATCCACCACACAAGCTAGCCACATGGATTAAAAGGTGTTAGTAGCTGGTGTGTATCACAAATCTCATCCAAATCATGTATCCAACTAGTCAACAAGGAGATTAAAGAGAGAAAAGCAAGAGAATACAAAGAACACCAAAACTGTCCAGCATGAGCAACCATGAAAGAAAAATTCATATCTCCACTTCTACCCATTCATAAATCACCAAATTTGAACCATATCTTCCTCATTATATGTAGAACACAAGTTTAACATTTCATGGCCAACAAAGGAGTGTAGCCTAGTCAAATCTCTCCTCCAAGTTGGAGAATAAAAAATGTCCAGCAATTGGCAGTTTCGACCTCTCACCTTAGCAAGCCCATAAGTCAAGCTTCAAGCATCCCCTGGTTATGAGCTATGTCTCAAAAGAAATCCCTTGAAGAGTAGAAGGTGTGGTAAAAATTTGAGAACCATTCTCTGAATTTTCGAATTTATACAGATTTTACAAAGTGATGATGAATAGTAGTGAATAGTAACTTAACCTTGTTTTCTTGTTTTAATGTTCAAGTTTAAGCTTCCTAAGGACTATCCAAGGCTTGTTTAAGGATTCCCAAGAATTGTTAGTGTTGTTAAGACATCAAGGAAGGTATAAACCCTAACCCACCTTTGAGTTTTATATGAGTTTTGAAGTGGTTTTGATGTTCATGCAAAGTTAAGGTCATATTGAGTGCTTTAGTGATTATTTGGCTTTGTAAAATGTTTAAAATGATGGGTGTTGAATTAGAACACCACCACTGGTCTTAGAAAAGTGTAATGGATGTTTGTTGATGTTGAGGATGATTGCTTGCGTTTGTAAAATTGAAATGTCCGAGATATAGCCGTCGTAATGGCGAAATTTTGTTAGCTCCAAAAAACAGTGAGCCCCGAGACCATAAAATTATTTTTAAAATCACCACTGAATATGGTTATGTAGGTATGGATGTCTAGTGTATTTTGCCACAAGAATCGCATTAAAAGAGTTTACGGTTTAAGAGTTATGCTAGTTTTAGTGAAAGTGGTTCAAGAGATTTCTTTGCAGAAATGTAACCACTTTGAGACTATGATTGAGACCCTTAGGAGTCGATTTATAATGTGAAATTTTGAGGATAAATATTAAAGTCAGTTATCAAGGTTTGAGTGAAGTTTTGAGTTAAAAAGATTATTTTCTGATTTTATAAAAATGCATAATCCGAGGTTGCGCAAGTGGAAAAGCCCTTTAAGGAGATGACACTATTCATTGCTAAACCCCTGTCCTGTTTTGTAAATTACGAAAAATACATCTTCTAACTAGAGCCATGTCTTGAGTTGGTTACCTTCTAGACATTCTCTAGATCGTGCACGCGAAAACGGTGCATCATTTGAGTTAACGGTTATCGAGTTATGAAGGTTTTAGTAAAAGTGGTGCAAATAGTAAGAATCCGCAGTTAACCCAACTTCGAAAATACATTTCACCTATCTAGACCCGTGTTTTCGAATCAAGATTTTTATTATAACTATTACAAATACCAAATATGATTTTATAGGTGGTTTAGTATTTGAATACGTTTCCAGTGATTTATTAAAAGTGTTGGAGTACGAGTCAATGAATAGTAATTTTCAGGAAAGTCAACTCTAAAGTATTACTTTGACCATCCATTTTGGATAAGTTAAAAGAGGAATTTTGAGTCGACTAAAACACGAGACTTGTTAAGAATTTTCAAGGCAACATATTGGTGTAAAGAACGAGGTTATAAATGGTTAAGTATAACTTGTATTTGAGGAACGCTTTCGGACTAAACTTGTGACTTAAGTGTTTGAGGATTAACATGGACTTAGAATAAGTCAAGCATGCACCACTAGAGCCAGTGTCATATTTTGTATAGGTGCATAGGAGTTGAGTTGTAAGTGTATTGTGTAGAAGATTGATCTTGTATTCTGTTTGTTATAGATCACCGGACCCCGACACACGCACGAATATTCGCAGCAGGAGTACCAGGCAAGTACACTAACTCTTACTCTATCGTTCGGAGTAGAGATATTTTGTAATGAAAGTTGTTCGTAATAGTAGTTAAATGCGAGTAAACATAATGAGGAGATAATGGAAGTATGGTTAGAAGTAACCTACGTTCCAAGTAGATGATGCAACATAAGGAGTAGGCGATGAGCACGAAGTGATGAGGAGAATTGAATTTTCAAAAACCCGGACAAAGCTTTTTTAAAAAAGAATTTCGCAATAATTAACCTAAAGGCAACATCCCTAATAAACCTTATTCGTCTAATTAAATTTATTGAATTAGATGAATATCATTTTCAAAACATTTTCTTAAAACTGCTTTGTTCCGGAGAAATAACCAAGATGATTTAATGAAATTATTCTATCTAGTTGATTACTTATCGGAGATGTTTTCTTCTTGAAATTTAATGCATATACCTTGTTGTTGATTGTTGTTACTCGGATAGTATAAGAAGATAGTAGTAGATACGAAGTTGGTGCATACCTTGTTGGGATGAATTATGAGGTGCATTTTCCGCACTCGAAGAAGGAAGAATATATTATCTTATGTGGCATATTAGTTGTTTATGTGATTAAATGTTTAACATGAAGCAATGGTCTGGATGATGGAAAGTCCATTATCATAAATAATTGTTTATGTGATTAAATATTATTAGGTACGAAATATCTTTGAGGAATATATTCTAATAGTAAAAGTATTATCTAAAGTAGTAAGTTGAGGTGCACGTGGTGTTACACGTGGCATCTAAGATGAGTAGTATTGAAGGTTGTCTATTATTTTTGATATTTTGTATTTTGGATTGGAGCGGCATAAGAGACCGGAGTAACACCCGACCCAGCAAATATGTAGCCAAGGATGGCTAAGGATGATGGTCCGGACAAGTCGGCTCATCCTTAGGGAGATGGTCCGGACAACTCGGCTCCTCCTTCTATGGTAGTAACTATAGGGTGATGGTCCGGACAAGTCGGCTCACTCTTCTACCAGTAGTAAAACCAGATTGGTTATAACAGATTGATCACCTGTTATAGCACAGTGGCGTGTAGATGCTCCAATATATAAGTCCAACAGTAGTAGGCATAATGTCGAGAACCAATGTGTTCATTTTCAGTAGTTGGCATGCCGAGAACTTTTGTGTTCATTTCGTGGAGTAGTAAATATGGTGATACTTGGAGTGAAAAGCTTCTTTTGAAAAACCTTATTTTTAAAAGAGTTCAAGATATTTAAATAAATACATTTTCCATGATATAACCATGTTAAGCATTCTTTGGCTCATTCTTGCTATATGTTTTCTATGTTGTTAATTTAATAAAGCAGCAGGGAGAGGAGACGGTGCGAGTGGATTGTACCAACCATTTCGAGACAAGGGGAAAGGTCCTGCAACTGATGCAACATAGTAGAAGGAAGGCTCCGGTTTCTAGGTTAAGCTAGCTGAATTGTTAAATAATGTCAAGCAAACTCGTTGTAGAAATGATTATGT
Organism: Saposhnikovia divaricata; assembly: GCA_036435485.1. Taxonomy (NCBI): domain Eukaryota; kingdom Viridiplantae; phylum Streptophyta; class Magnoliopsida; order Apiales; family Apiaceae; genus Saposhnikovia; species Saposhnikovia divaricata. The sequence goes on along the minus strand of CM071597.1, from coordinate 98,739,336 downwards.
ATTATATTAGGGTGTTTTGTATCAACCTTAAGTAGACGTTAGGATGAGATTCTGGAAGATACTCTGATGTTGTAATTATTTTGGTAATGTATGTGAAAGTTCTAAAGCTATAACCCGTGGAGTAGATATGTGGAGACTACTCTTATTGTAGTAGTAGAATATATTGTGAACAGGTATTGCTATCTGAGAATGGATGGAGATGTAACAACTCGAATTCCTTGTACGGGATTTGGGGGCGTTACAGCTGAGCTGTGTGCTCAGTGTTAAATTATTTTCGTGTTCTGTGAGTACAGATTGCCTTTTTCTTTTGGTTCGAGTTTTGTGGCTGAGTGTTTGGTGTCTGAATTTGAATGTTTGTTGGTTGAGTCTATTGCTGTGTTTTAATTCTTTTTGTTTTGTTCGAATAGTGCTGTGAATCGTTGCTGAGTTCAAATTCTGTTTGTTGGTTTTGTCTGCTGATTTTACTAAGTTCTTGTATGAGTTTTGCTGCATTTCTACGTTACTGTGCTCGTTAATAAGTTCTTAGTCGTGAATTGTTATTTGGTATTTCGAAGTCTGCCAAGTTGATAAGTGCATATTTTTGCATATTTTTATTACCTAATTATTGCTTGAACTCGTATTTTAATAAATTATTTTGTTGCATTTCAGGAAATTCGTGAATAAATAAAGAAATGGCAAAATAAAGAAATAAAGAGCAAGGAAGGGAAAAAGAGGAAGAAAAAGGACTTCAATGAAAAAAGGAAAGAGAATTAGGGGCTTGGTGGAAAAGGAATCTTTGAAGACATGTGGAAGGTGGAGATCTTTCCAACACACTACAAAAGTGTATGGCCAAGATTGACTCATCAAAGCTTAAGGGGGAAGGAAACAAATAGATGGCTAGGATTTCACCACCACACACCACAAATGTATGGTGGGGATTTACCCAACACCCCCCTTAACCCTAATTCCTATCCTATAAATACCCCCTCACCCCCCTTGTATTTATCAACTTAGATTTTAGGGTAGCTTTAATTTCTTGTTTTTTTAGTTTCAAATCTTGTAAACACTTTTTATTTTAATGCAAAATTTTCGTTCCCTTTCATTTCTCGTCTTGTTCTTTCATTTTTATTTCATAGCTTTCGTTATTTTCGTAAATCCGTTTAGTGGACAAAGTAGCGAAAAGCTAACACTATGGGCTGAAAGTATCGATTTTTTTTTAAATTCTTGTTCTTAGTTAATAATCGTAATTAAGCCCCTTTAAATTTCAATTTTATTGTGGGCCACTTATAATTGTTAATTGTAGATCTAATTTTCTTATTTTATGTGTTAGTGTAATAAAAAAAATATAAAAAAAAAATTAGTTGTGTTAATTTTCGTTATTTATTTACCTGTTTTTATCTTCGTTAATTCGAATCAGCTTTTCTATTTATTCTATGTCCTAGTCATTTTATTCCTCTAAATAACGAAACCCAGCTATCTGTTTTTCATCTTCCATGAATACACACAAGTCTCCTGTTTTGTTTCGAAAACCCTTTCCCCGTTTTCCTTCTTCTCACTCGATAAAACTCACACACAATCTCTGTCTCCCTTTTTCTCTCTTTCGAATCCCCAGCCCCTCGTACCTTTTCTCTGCAATCTCCAATCCCCTGTTTGTTCTTCTCTGAGTTCAGATTGTGTTAGTTCGCTGAGGCTCATTTGCGATTCGCTGTGTTTTGTTAGTGTTTGGTTATGCCGAGTTCTGTATTGAGTTCGTAATTGAGTTTGCGATTTGGGTTCAAATGCCGTTATTTTGTCTTTGTTAAATTTTTTTTTTTGTCTCTTCTTCTTGCTGTTCTTTGCTAAGTTTGAGTGCTAATTCTCTTTGCTGTTGTTTATTTATTAAATTAAAGTGAGTTTGTAGTTAGTTATCGAATGTGTGCTGATCGTGTTGCTGTACACCGAGTGTTTTATTGAGTTAAATGGCAAGCTTTGAATTTCACTGAGTCAACTGGGTTTTAGATTTGAGTTTGCTGTACGTTGGTTCTTGCTGTACATGGTTTATTTCATTGTTTAGCTATGAGGAGTAGTCGAGTAAATGGATGAGTCCTATTTCTTGTTGATTACAGTGTTGTTTTACTCTGTCTTGACTGAGTTGGGTTTTGTTATCCGAGTTTGTCAATGAGTTCAGCGTGAGTCACCCGAGTACTGTGTTCTTTTTATTTGTTTCGTTTGCTGCTGTTGTTTAGTTTTCCTTTGTCTGGCTTACCATTTGTTTCGTTGGTTTTTGGGTTAATCGTTGTGCTACTTCATTTCATGCTGAATTGGAGGTTTTTGGCTAGTCATTTTTAGGAATCCAAATTTTTTAAAATTTTCTTTAAATAAATTTTAATTCGATAAAAAAAAGAGTCTTAGAATAAAATCTTGTTTTAATTCGAATTTAGAATTTTTAGATTAAGTTAGCTTTTGTTCTTTTTATTATTAGAGTAAATTTAATTTTCTTTTAAAAATTGTTTAAATTTCTTTTGGTAATTAAATAGTGAAAGGCATATGACTCAGCCTATTTGTAGTTAGAGGATCCTAATTCAATTAAACTAGATTGTAATAAGTAAATAATATTAACTGTCACAGGAATCTCAAAAGATGATAACCATCAGAAGAAAAATCAACAAGTCAATCTATAGTTTTGATGTTTTACACTGGAAGAAGATTCAGATATCTGATCAAGCCTCAAGGTAGCATTGAAACACATGGATTCATTTAAGGGACAGAGATTTCTATAAGTGATAAGAAACAATTTCAGTACTGAATGATTGATGAGAGTGAAGAGTATAAAAAGACCACAGTGTTAAAGTCAAGATGAAGAACAGAGATTGGAGTTAGTCGTTCATGAACCAGACAGTACATCGAGCGTCAACATCGAACCAGTGTATGTTCTTTATTAAATTACGTTGTACTAAGTGAAGTGTTGTCTACTAAAGGATATGTATTAATTCTCCTTTAATTAATTGGATAAAATAATTAATTTAACTAAATAAATTAATTCTATTCGAATTAATATATTTGTTAAAGTAATTATTAAATTAATTAAATCGGAATTAATATGTAAAAGAAATAATTATTTAAATGATTGTTGCAAATCATTTGATTAATTATAAGCTGAAAATATATGATAATATAACTATCAAAGGATAGTTATATTCAGTTAATGTTGGACAGTCGTACACAGTTCAAGTTGGACAGTCATATTCAGTGCAAGTTTGATAGTCATATTCAGTGCAAGTTTGATAGTCATATTCAGTTCAAGTGTGACAGTCATATTCAGTTCAAGTGTGACAGTTATATTCAGTTCAAGTGTGACAGTCATATTCAGTTTTCAGTTCAAGTGTGACAGTTATATTCAGTTCAAGTGTGACAGTTATATTCAGTTCAAGTGTGACAGTCATATTCAGTTCAAACTAGATAGTCATATTTAGTTCAAACTGGACAGTCATATTTAGTACAAACTGAGACAGTCATATCTAGTTCAAACTGGATAGTTATACCGAAAGTTATATTGGATGGATTGTTATATTCAGTTCAAACGGACAGTCATATTACTTGCAAAGGGATAGTCATACCGATTGTTATATCAGCCAGCAGATAGTTATATCAAGCTCAACGGATAGTCATATTTAACTACAATATGACTATGATTAAACAAGTGATCAGTTGGCTATATAAAGAGACAGAAGCATCAGACTTGTACACAACACAGACACACGAAAACTCACAGGAAGAAAAAGGAGACCCAAAAACATATCATTTCTTTCATCTTCAAGCAATTAAATTGCCATAAATTCTTGAGTTCCTTGTAACAAAAATTGTATCCATTGGAACTTAATTATTTGTGACTTGTGTACTACTAGCGAATTAAGTTTCCTAGTTCTTGACTTGATATCTTGATTTTTATTAACTAAATTAGAAAAGTTCATGTCGAATTTTCTAATTAGTTATTAATTACTTGATAATCATTTGTATTGATTTTGTAACACCCATCAAGTTAATATATTGTTATATTCAACTTGAAATTTGTGTTATTTATATTCCGCACAAATTTGTTTGAATTAAATTTTATTCATAAGACAAATTTGGAGAAAATGATATAGATTGTATTCAACCCCCCCTTCTACAATCTTATTGGACCTAACAATTGGTATCCGAGCCGATTGATTGATACACAAATCAAGATCCTATTTTTAATTAATCAAAAATCAAGCTCGAATTTTTAACTCTCTTAAAAATTCATCATGTCAACCAAAGGCATTGTTAAAATTCCTATCTTTAATAAAGATAACTATGACATGTGGAAAAATAAAATGGAATTGTTTCTTGATGTTACAAATCCAAATTATTTGTGGGTTTTGAAAAATGGACCAAAAACTCCTATGCAACATGATGTTGAAATCGTTACAAATGGAGTAGTAACAACACCTGCTAAATTCTATCCAAAGGACCCTAAGAACTTTACTGCTGAAGATAAAGAGGAAGCTGGACTGGATAAAAATTTGAGACTCATTTTAATAGATTCCCTCGATGCTGTAATGTATAGCCATGTGATGAATTGTAAAACCGCTAAGCACATCTGGGAAACTATTGAAACTATCAATGAAGGAACTGATGAAGTCAGGGAAAACAGACTTCAAATTTTGACCTCTGAATATGAACACTTTAGAGCTGGCCCTAACGAAGGCATTCAGGAAGTGTTCGAAAGGTATAACAAAATAATCAACAACTTGCAAGTTCATGGCAAGCAATATACTCAGAAGGAGATCAACATGAAGTTTTTACTGACTATGCCTACTCACTTGGAACATAAAATAACTGCCATCAGAGAATCCAGAGATTTAAACAAGATTGCTCTTGACAGGCTCTTTGGTGTTCTGAAAACATATGAATTAGAACAAGTACAGCAGAAAGAGTTCTCTGGCAAAGGCAGAATTGCAAGTTCTTCTACAGCTCTGGTAGCTGAGGTTCCTAAGGAAGTCGAAGCTAAAGTTGTTCAATCTCACAGCTTCAACAAGGAACAAACTGAAGTTGAACATGGCCAAACACCAGCTACTCAGGATGGTAGTGAATTCTATTCACTAGAAGAGCTGGATCAATTAGAAGATGAATCTATGGCGATGTTGGTGAGATAATTCAGTAACTTCAGATTTAGAAGAAATCCAAAGTTCAGGTTTAAGTCAAATAACAGATTTCAGAGAGGAGGTTCTTCGTCCTCTAGTAACAGGGGAGGTTACAAAACTGGAACTGTTGACAGAAGCAAGATTTGTTGCTTCAACTGTAATGAGTTGGGACACTTTGCTACTGAGTGTCAGAAACCCAAGCAAGCACAGAAGAAAGATTATGCTTCTGAAAAGAAGAAGACTGGAAGAGCTTATGTAGCTGCTGGTAAAAGCTGGGATGACACAGATAGTGAAGATGAAGAATATGGAAACTTTGCGCTGGTGGCAAATGCTGAATCATCAACTTTTTACACCACACCGGTAACTCTTACTGATGATGAGTTAATTTATAGCTTACGTAATTGCTTGACTAATGCACAAAAAGGGTACGAGAGAATAAGTCTTGTTAACACTAAACTTGAAAATGAAGTGTTAGATTTAAAAAAGGTGCAGATTAATCAAGATAAGAATATAGAAGAAATAGCTAGACTTAACTGCAGATATAAGTCGCTAGGAGAATACATGGTAAAACAAGTTGATAGGATTGCTGAACAAGACATCAGGATTAAAGAACTTGAAACACAGATTAGAGCTTGTTATAATACTGTTAAAGTTTCTAAAGAGTTCTTCAACAAACAAGCAGTAGAACGAACTGTAGGAATAGGGTTTGATTACAATCAAGCTGTTGGTTCTTTGAGCAATCATTCTCCTAATCCTATTTCAGCTAAAGAAAGAGGTATACCACACATTCTCAAGAATGTTGAAAAACCAATGTTTAAAAAATCTGTTGCTGAACCACCCAATATGCTTTCTATTGTCATTCAGGAAGAAATGAAAAATGAGGACAGTGCTAATGGCATAGTCCTTGATAATGACAAATCTGCTAAGGAACAAGTTAAGGTTGTTGAGTTAACTAGTTCTTCTCAAATTGGGTTAAGTGACAACAAGTTGAAAAAGAACAATAACAAGTCTGACATGCATGCTATGCCTATTATTGATTCTTCTCATAAAGCATGTGGTGTTGTCAATTGTATGTCTTGTGCTTTTAATATCATGTCTGCTTACTTTTCTGGTAATCATGCATGTGCTGATAAGACTGCCCCTAGACAACATATGAACAGAAACAAAAATGTCAGATCAATGACTGCTAGTCCTCCTTATGTTAGGAGAGAAACATTTGTACCTAAGCCTAAACAAAGTTCTACTAAGGCTGTTTACAAGGTCAAATGTCTAGTCAATGAAACAAGTGTTATTGTTGCTAAAGAAACGTGGATACCTAGAATAAAACAGAAGCTTGTCAAATCTGTTTATAAAGTGAAATGTTTGTTAAATAAGGGTAAAGCTGTTGTTAAAGTGAAGAATGTTGTTTTGCCTGACAAAGGCCAATTCTTTAAGTATTCTGGACCCAATCAAATTTGGGTTCCGAAGAAGGTTTAATCCGTTTGTCATTGCTTCTACACCAAAGCATCTAATAACTGAACAGGAGTTACAATTGTTTGAATAAAAGTTTATTTCACTTAATTTGAATATTCAGTTGTGATATTTGTTTGTAATAAAAATGTAATTTGTATGTTTAACTTAAATAATCATAAATTGATATGTACGAACTAGAGGTAACCATTCGTTCAAAAACTGATGATAATAATAATGGAGATTACAACACGAAACCGAACGAAACCTTGGGATGTTAGTTATTACATTATTAAAAAAAATCCTAACATTATATCTACCCTAGTGTTCGTTTACATCATTAAAAAAAATCTTAGAATATAACATTCAATATAAGTGCATACTTCTATTAATTGTTATTTTACAAACTAGTTTTTTTTTTTTGAAGCCATTTTAGAAACTAGTTAAAAATGGAGGAAAAAAATCAGAAAAATTAAGTATTGAAAGTAGGGTAACATTCATCACACAAATAGTGTGTATGACTACTTGGGTGTGCATGAATTTTAGTTCAAAATTTGGTCTTTTTTATATATTTTTATTTAATTTTTTAATTTATTTTACAAATTATTTAAAAATGGGGGAAATAAAAAAATAGAAAATTAGTGAAAATAGATAACAATCATCACACAAATAGTTTGAAATCATATTCAAAACAATTATTCATTAAATTTTAACTATACTAAAACAAAAATAATAAAAAACCTGGGGCATTAAAAAATTACCCTTAGGGCAATGTAACAATGCACATGGAGCAATGTAATATTGCCGCAAACACAATATTACATTGCGCCAAGTAGTTTATCCACGCAAACCTGGCACAATGTCTTACCATATTAACTTTGAAAAGCTCTTGAGGAAGATGCTCTAAACTAATAAACCTAATATACCTATAAGAGACAAATTGTTTAAATATCATTTATGAGTAGACATACGTGATATGGGCTAAAAGTAAGCCCTAAAGACACATTTAATGTGGCATTAATTAGACCCGGAATGGTCCAAACGTGGGGCCCACCAGATGGGCCCAAACCCTATTTATAATATTAATTTCGTAATTAATATTAAGGGTAATAAACAGCTCAGCAAATAAGAGTTAAACAAGGATATTACTCTTGCCTGACTTAGCCTCCAAGACACATATTTCAACATGGAAACTGATTCCTATAAGGAAGAGATCTAGAACCTTCCTCAAGGAAGAGTTGTCCACCAAGTCTCTGACTCCTACCATAATTCTAGGGCTTCTCAGCCTATATAAAGGGTCTAACCCCTCATCTCAGAACCACGTTTTGGACACAGCTCCATACGTTACCCACCACGTTTTGGCTTAATCCTCGAATAAGGACATGCAAGCCACTGCGTCCTAGGTGAACTCTCGCCTCTATAGCCTCGAGGGCACCATCACCTAGAACTACGTCCTGGCTTGATTCTCAATACGAGATACGTAGGCACTCTGTGAGGACCGATCAGTCTCGAACGCAGAAACAGCCATTAAAGCTCGAAGCTCAACCACCCTAGCATTAATTACAAATCGTAACCTAGTTTTTATTCCACAACATTTGGCGCCGTCTGTGGGAAGACAACATCAACCATGGTTCAAACACGAAGAACAACACCAGCATCAACCGAGGCCGTACCTCTCAACTCTGCTCCACCTGCCACCGGGCCGGTGCCCCCAGCATCAGGGGCGATCATCCAACAGACTCCCCCAGCATCAGGGGCGATCATTCAACAGGTTCCCCCAGCATCAGGGGTGATCATCCAACAGGCTCCTCTAGCATCAGGCGTGATCACCCAATCTTAAGTTTCTCAACAATCAAGGGCGGATCCCCACGTTGAGAGTACGCTGCCTGTGGGCAACCAAGAAAATCAAGAAACTAACCCTCTCCAGATGGTGGTTTCTCCCCTTTTCAATCCTGACAACCCACCACCAGGGATACAGATTCACACTACGGATCTCCCCGTGAATACCAACCCAATGTATGGGCTGCCCAACTACCCCCCTGTTCGAGAACCTGGACCGAGTGGTCATGCTTTGCAGATCGCGAGTCTCTGGACTACTCCGGCCCCTATACTACTGATTCGACATCTGAGGATGATGATGATGACCGTGACGAAGCCCCAAGGAGGCGACGTGCTAGTAGAGAGCCCTGAAGGAGGGCCCGAAGAATCCATGATGAACCTCCTTTGACAACTGCTGAAAGGATCAAGGCTCATGAGGCTGAGATCCTGAGGTTGGAGGAAGATATGGCAAGGGAACAAGGTAGGTTGAATCGAAACCTACCTCCTCCAACCACAAGGAGGATCCCCATCATAGATTTGGAGAGGCCTTCAAGGAGGCACAAAAAGGCTGATGCCTCAACTGAAAAAACAACTAAGGTGGAAATCCCCAAGGGAACCCCCAAAGATTTGATGCCACTTGGAGATCCTGATGATCCCACACCCCCGTTTACTGATGAGGTGATGAGCGCCCGTATCTCAAAGAAGTTTAAGATGCCAACAATCAAGACTTATGATGGAACGGGTGATCCCGCAAATCATGTAAGAACGTTTTCAAACGCACTGCTGCTGCAGCCTGCAAGTGATGCCCTGAAGTGTAGGGCGTTCCCTCAAACCCTGTCGGGCATGGCACAAAGGTGGTATAGTCGCTTGCCTGCAAACTTGATTGGATCTTTTAAGGAGTTAAGCGCTGCTTTCATCAGCAAATTCATTAGTGGGAGAGTTCATGAGAAGAGCTCCGCATCCCTTATGTACGTGGTACAAGGGAAGAACGAAAATTTGAGAGATTATTTCAAGCGATTCACAAAGGAGACGCTGAATATTACCGACCTGGAGAACAAGGTAGCCATAGTGGCCCTGGAACATGGAACCACTGATCCATTCTTTAAAAGATCATTGGCAAAGCACCCCCCTGAGAATATGGCCGAACTTCAACGAAGAGCTGACAAGTATATTAAAGCTGAGGACAGCATGAAAAAGGAGGTTGTAGTGGGTAATGGCAAGGGGGCCAATGACTTAAAGAAACGGAAGCAAGAACAAGAGTATGATGCTAGGGACAAGTATCCCCGGACTAGCAAGGATTCTGATTCACCCCCGAAGAAGAATTTGGGACCAAGATTCAACGACTATGCGAGACTGAATGCTCCTAAGAGTCAGATCTTGTTACATATCGAGAAAGACAAAGATTTTTGATGGCCGAAGACACTTAGGTATGATCCCGCAAAGAGAAACAATGATCAGTACTGTAGATTCAACCGCAATGTGTGGCATGATATAGATGATTGTAGGCAGTTGAAGGATGAGATTGAATTCTTGATCCGAAAAGGAAAGCTGAACAAGTTCACTAAGGGTGATGATCGTGGAACTCAAAAAAGGGATTATGATAGAAGAGAAAATGATAGAAGGGATGATGATCGAGATCGAGATCGTAACCCACAGCCCCGAGGGCCAGTTATTAACATGATTTGGGGAGGCCCGACAGCGGCCGGTACAACCCGAAACTCTCGGAAGGCGTATGCCAGAGAAGTGATGCATATCGTGGGAGAAGCCCCGAAGCGTGCCAGGACTGAGATAGCTATTGGTTTTGATGACTCAGATCTCGAAGGGGTGAAGTTTCCCCACGATGACCCGTTGGTCATAACCCCTGTGATTGGGAACTTGGAAGTGAAGCGGGTCTTGATAGACAATGGAGCTTCTGTTGATATTTTGTTTCATGTCGCATTTATAAAGATGGGGTACACCGACTCTCAGTTGACCCCAACCAACATGCCAATTTATGGATTTAATGGAGTAGAATCCAAAGTTGAAGGGACTATTCAGTTGCCTATAACTATTGGACAGGAGCCCAAGGAGGCCATTCAGAAGTTGAACTTCTTGGTAATCAAAGCGGTTTCAACGTACAACGCTATTCTCGGAAGGACTGAACTTCATGCATTCAAGGCTGTTGCCTCAACGTATCATATGAAGATCAAGTTCCCAACCAGGAATGGCGTTAGAGAACATAAAGGTGATCAAAAGATGGCACAAAGCTGTTATGTAGCCTCGTTAAGGCCTAATAGAGTCGGGGGGCAAGTCCTTCCAATTGAAGACATGGATGTCCGCAGAAGAAAGGAACACCAAAAAAAAAGCCAGCAGAGGACATCACACAGAAGCCTTGGACAGCCATTGAGGCTAAGGCGTTAACTGACTTTGTGGTTGAATGTACCATTGGCAGCCAAGAAGTCGGGGGGCAGAAGGTAGTACCCCAAGCAAGAAGTGAACTTCAGAATAAGAATGATGATACCAGAAGGAATGGTGGACGCTCTATTTTGATGGAGCATCAAAAACTAAATCAAGTGATGCAGGCCTAGTCTTGCAATGCCCCGATGGGCTCAAGTTATCCTAGTAGGACTTAGCTTCATCTAGTAGAAGCAGAAATAAGGTTCATTGAAACCATTGCAGAGCATGTTGCTCCGAGTAGGACAATAGTACTCTATCACCCGATGAGTGCAAGTCAAGGATGAACGAGTACCGAAAATAAAAAAATAACGAATGGAAAACAAACAAATGCATAGGTGAAGATCCCGAAGGGTCAAAGCCATGAAAGGCCGAGGATGTTAAGGACTACCTGGATTAAGGATCCAAGGATGAAGGCCAATAGATAACCTTAAGCAAGGATTAAGAAGTTCAAGCAAGCTCTCGTCTCAGAAGTTTAAAAGGCAAGAAGCCAACGGGATTTCATTTATCGAAATCTATATCGAGGAATCAACCCCGAATCCTAGGTTGAAGAACAGAAGCTGTTAGCCATGAAGGCCAAGGTTAGTTATGAAGGCCAAACTTGATGGGGGGTCATGAACCTCCAATTAAGATCCAAAGGTTGAAACTTCATGTTGACTTGAAAACCAATATGTAACTTTGAAAACCTCCTAGAGAAGGTTCAAGACCTCGTGGGGCTAACCAGAAACCCCCTGGCCTTGGACCAGCACCTCTGATAGATATTCCGGTGATTGAGATTGAAAACCCTTGATATCAAACTTTGGCGACCAAGACAAACATTGAAGCCATGACGGCCAAGCAAGCTGAGAAGTTACTTATATGGGAGCATCTTTGAAAGAACCCCTGAAGGGCAAGTTGATAGCATTCTTGTAAGAAAATAGTGATGCGTTTGCTTGGACTGCAGCTGACATGCCAGGGATTGATCCCCAACTCATAACTCACAAGTTGAATGTTGATCCTGGGCGGAAGACAATAAAGCAGAAGAAGAGAAATTTTGCTCCTGAAAGGCAGGAGGCCATTAAACAAGAAGTTGACAAGCTCTTAGAGGCTGGGTTTATTGAAAAAATTCAGTTTCCCGAATGGTTAGCAAACCCTGTGATGGTCAAGAAAGCGAATGGGAAGTGAAGGATATGTATAGACTTCACTGATTTGAATGATGCATGTCCGAAGGATTGTTTTCCCCTTCCAAGGATTGATATGTTGATAAATGCCATAGCTGGACATGAGATGTTGAGCTTCATAGATGGGTTCAGCGGCTACAATCAGATTAAGATGCACTAAGATGACATCCCTAAGGTATCTTTCATAACTGACTTTGGTGTTTTCTGCTATCTTGTTATGGCTTTTGGTCTAAAGAATGCAGGAGCTACTTACCAACGACTGGTGAATAAGATATTCGCCCATCTGATTGGAAAAACCATGGAGGTCTATGTTGATGACATGTTAGTCAAGAGCCTACTCAAGGCAGATCACATTAAGCACCTCAGAGAGGCATTCGAAGTGCTGAGGCACCACAAGATGATGTTGAATCCAGCCAAGTGCGCTTTTGGCGTTGGATCTGGAAATTTTTTGGGATTGATGGTTTCAAAGAGAGGCATAGAAGCCAATCCTGATAAAATCAAAGCAATTTTAGACATGGAACCACCCTGTTCTGTAAGGGATGTGCAGAAGTTAACTGGCAGAGTGGCAGCTCTAGGGAGATTTATCTCCAAGTCTGGTGACAAATGCTTCCCTTTCTTTCAAGCATTGAAGATGGTGAATTTTTTTTTTTAATGGACTGATAAAAGCCAAGAGGCCTTTGAACAATTGAAGAAGTACATGGCCGAAGCCCCGTTGTTGGCCAAGCCAAGTCTCGGAGATACTCTTTATCTGTATCTAGCAGTGTCTGAACAAGCATTGAGTGCCGTCCTCGTTAAGGAAGAGAACAAGGTTCAGAGGCCTATCTACTATGTAAGCAAGGTGCTCCACGGAGCCGAGTTAAATTACTCATCCATCGAGAAATTTGCTTTGGCATTGATAACAGCTTCAAGGAAACTACGACCGTACTTTCAGTCACATAAAATCAAAGTCCTGATGGACCAGCAATTGAGGAACATATTGCACAGCCCGAAAGCAAGTGGAAGATTGATTAAGTGGGCAATCGAACTTGGAGAGTTTGACATCACGTATAAGCCTCGAACGGCCATCAAGGCTCAGGCATTGGCTGACTTCGTGGTTGAATGTACCATTAGTAACCAAGAAGTCGGGGGGCAGGAGATATTAACTACCCCTGAAAGTGGAGATAAAGATGAAGAACTCGTACCTGAATCAGAAGGAATATTGGGTGCTCTATTTTGATGGAGCATCAAAAACAAAATCTAGTGGCGCAGTTTTAGTGTTGCAAAGCCCCGATGGGTTCATAGTTGAATATGATTTGAAGTTGGACTTTCCTACTACCAATAATGAAGCTGAATATGAGGCATTGATAGCTGGCTTAGGCTAGGCAAGAATCATGAGGGTCAAGAATCTCAAGGTCTGGGGAGACTCAAGGCTTGTAGTATCACGAGTGAATGGCGAGTTTGAGGCCAAGGATGAAACCATGGCAAAATATCTAAGGATCGTGAAGGGTGTTATGACCCAATTTGAGGAATGCTATGTGGAGCACATCCCAAGAGAGGAAAACGTTAAGGCTGATGCCTTGTCCAAATTCGCTTCCTCTGAAATAGAGAATTACGCAGGGAGTGTTTACTTCCAGGTCTTGAAGGCCCCGTCCATCAACTCTAAGTTGATAGCACCAATTAATCTAGGAAGCTGTTGGATGGATCCCATCAAAGCTCACCTTGAAACTGGATGGCTTCCTGACGATGCCTTGGAGGCACGAAAGTTGTCAGTAAGAGCATTGAGATACGCCCTGATCGAAGGCATTCTCTACAAGAGATCGTTTGTCATCCCATACCTGAAGTGTTTAAGGCCCCATGAGGCAAGAGAAGCGCTGGAAGAAGTTCATGGAGGGATCTGTGGACAACACTTGGGGGGCAGAGCCCCAGCTCACAAGATCACTCGTCTAGGATTCTATTATCCAGAGATGTTGGCTGATGCAAAAGATTATGTTAAGAGGTGTGAGAGGTGCCAAAAGCACGCTCCGATTGTACGGCAGCTGCCTGAGATGTTGACCTCGATCAGCTCCCCTATTCCGTTTGCAATGTGGGGAATGGATATACTTGTTCCCTTTCCCGTAGCATCTGCACAAAGAAAGTTTTTGATAGTAGCTATCGACTACTTCACTAGGTGAATTGGGGCTAAACCCCTAGCCAAGATAACCACCAAGAAAGTTGCCCAGTTCTTTTGGGAGAACGTGATCTGTAGATATGGAATCCCGTGAATCATTGTGACGGATAATGGGACGCAATTCAACAATGAAAAATTCAAGAAGTACTGTGAAGAAAATTCTATTGATCTTCATTTTACTTCAGTAGCACACCTGCAAGCTAATGGACAGGCAGAGATAGCCAATCGGATAATCCTTGATGGACTGGAGAAAAGGGTCGAACGCTCAAGAAACACTTGGGTGGATGAGTTACTGCCTATACTTTAGGCATATCGAACCACTTGCAAAATGACAACTTAAGCGACCCCGTTTTTTGTTGGCTTATAGAGCCGAGGCAGTTGTGCCCCTAGAGATCATGCATGCATCACCTCGAGTTGAGGCATATGAGCAAGAGACTAATGAAGAAGGCATGAGGCTTGCGCTAGACCTAATTGATGATGTTAGGGACGAAGCAAATGCCCGGAATGCAGAGCATCAGAAGAGAGCATCCTTCCACTACAACCGAAGGGTTAAGAAGAGGTTCTTTCGGCAAGGTGAACTGGTTCTAAGGAAGATAGAAGCTTCTGGAATTGGTCAGAAGGGAAAGCTAGCCCCTAATTGGGAAGGGCCGTATCGAGTCAAGAAGACGCTAGGACGAAGATCCTACAAGTTGGAGACCTTGGATGGGAACGAGGCCATCCATCGTTTATAGATGAAAAAAAAAGAACAGAAATTATCCACGTTATACAGAAAGAATTGTTATAATTCATACAAGCCGGAGAAGAAACAGCTGATATATTTGCTGAAGTCACGAAACGGACGACCTTAGAATGGATGTTTGCACTTAAGAAGATAAGCAACGAGTTTAGTCTTAAACACAAGGTTAGTAGTGCTAATCCTGAATTAAGGTGTAATAAGGATAGAAGTCACGAATGACCAAACTGACGATCTAAGATCAAGATCGAGCTTCTGGATCCCTAGGATCGAGATCCAGCTTCTGGATCCTTGAAAGTCACGGGTGACCAAAATACTAAATTAGAGATCAAGATCGAGCTTCTGGATCCCAAGGATCGAGATCCAGCTTCTGGATCCTTGGCCGACCACCTCCCGGCCGACCACTAAGGATTCGGGCTGTTTGGCCGACCACCTCCCGGCCGACCACGAAGGAATCAGGCCGTTAGAGATCAAGATCGAACTTCTGGATCCCTAGGATCGAGATCCAGCTTCTGGATCCTTGAAAGTCACGGGTGACCAAAATACTAAATTAGAGATCAAGATCGAGCTTCTGGATCCCTAGGATCGAGATCCAGCTTCTGGATCCTTGGCCTACCACCTCCCGGCCGACCACGAAGGATTCGGGCCGTTTGGCCGACCACCTCCCGGCCGACCACGAAGGAATCAGGCCGTTAGAGATCAAGATCGAGCTTCTGGATCCCTAGGATCGAGATCCAGCTTCTGGATCCTTGAAAGTCACGGGTGACCAAAATACTAAATTAGAGATCAAGATCGAGCTTCTGGATCCCTAGGATCGAGATCCAGCTTCTGGATCCTTGGCCGACCACCTCCCGGCCGACCACGAAGGATTCGGGCCGTTTGGCCGACCACCTCCCGGTCGACCACGAAGGAATCAGGCCGTTAGAGATCAAGATCGAGCTTCTGGATCCCTAGGATCGAGATCCAGCTTCTGGATCCTTGAAAGTCACGGGTGACCAAAATACTAAATTAGAGATCAAGATCGAGCTTCTGGATCCCTAGGATCGAGATCCAGCTTCTGGATCCTTGGTCGACCACCTTCCAGCTGACCATGGTGTGGCCGGCCATGGTGGCTTGGACCCCCCTAGCCGACCAGCCTCTGGCCGATCACCTTGGATAAAGGCCCCTCGGCCGACCAGGTGCTAGCCGACCACGAGCTAGCCCTCGATCTGGCCGATCGCGGGTTAGTTCGTGGTCCTGAATCTTAATTTTTCAGCAAATCTCGGGTAGTTTCTGGACCTAAATCTCGATTTTTTCGGATGGTTTTCAGAGCACCGTTTAGCACCGTTTAGTGTCGTTTAGTGCCGTTTAGCACCGTTTATCGCCGTTTAGCTTCGTTTAACATTGTTTAAACGTCGTTTAAGGCTGTTTAGCACCGTTTAGTGTCGTATTAGTGTCGTTTAGTACCGTTTATCACCGTTTAGCGTCGTTTAACATCGTTTAAACGTCGTTTAAGGCTGTTTAGCACCGTTTAGTGTCGTTTAGTGCCGTTTAGCACCGTTTATCGCCGTTTAGCGTCGTTTAACATCGTTTAAGCGTCGTTTAAGGCTGTTTAGCACCGTTTATTACCGTTTAGCACCGTTTATCGCCGATTAGCGTCGTTTAACATCGTTTAAGCGTCGTTTAAGGTTGTTTAGCACCGTTTATTGCCGTTTAGCACCGTTTATCGCCGATTAGCGTCGTTTAACATCGTTTAAGCATCGTTTAAGGCTGTTTAGCACCGTTTAGTGTCGTTTAGTGCCGTTTAGCACCGTTTATCGCCGTTTAGCGTCGTTTAACATCGTTTAAGCGTCGTTTAAGGCTGTTTAGCACCGTTTAGTGTCGTTTAGTGCCGTTTAGCACCGTTTATCACCGTTTAGCGTCGTTTAACATCGTTTAAGCGTCGT
Organism: Saposhnikovia divaricata; assembly: GCA_036435485.1. Lineage (NCBI taxonomy): Eukaryota > Viridiplantae > Streptophyta > Magnoliopsida > Apiales > Apiaceae > Saposhnikovia > Saposhnikovia divaricata. The sequence continues at coordinate 98,722,549 of CM071597.1, read as the reverse complement.
TTAAGGCTGTTTAGCACCGTTTATTGCCGTTTAGCATCGTTTATCGCCGATTAGCGTCGTTTAACATCGTTTAAGCGTCGTTTAAGGCTGTTTAGCACCGTTTATCGCCGTTTAGCGTCGTTTAACATCGTTTAAGCATCGTTAAGGCTGATTAGTGCCGATTAGCATCGAATTAACATTGTCGTGAACGCGTCGGTCGCTCCACGCTTTACATAAAGACAATACTCGTGAAACACTAGTGTACAAAGATGAACCCTGACCCAAGTCTCGAAAAATGCCGTTAAAACTTCAAGTAAAACCTGATCAGTTTTCCTAGAAGTTGGGGGGCAAATGATATGGGCTAAAAGTAAGCCCTAAAGACACATTTAATGTGGCATTAATTAGACCCGGAATGGTCCAAATGTGGGGCCCACCAGATGGGCCCAAACCCTATTTATAATATTAATTTCGTAATTAATATTAAGGGTAATAAACAGCTCAGCAAATAAGAGTCAAACAAGGATATTACTCTTGCCTGACTTAGCCACCAAGACACATATTTCAACATGGAAACTGATTCCTATAAGGAAGAGATCTAGAACCTTCCTCAAGGAAGACTTGTCCACCAAGTCTCTGACTCGTACCATAATTCTAGGGCTTCTCAGCCTATATAAAGGGTCTAACCCCTCATCTCAGAACCACGTTTTGGACACAGCTCCATACGTTACCCACCACGTTTTGGCTTAATCCTCGAATAAGGACATGCAAGCCACTGCGTCCTAGGTGAACTCTCGCCTCTATAGCCTCGAGGGTACCATCACCTAGAACTACGTCCTGACTTGATTCTCAATACGAGATATGTAGGCACTCTGTGAGGACCGATCAGTCTCGAACGCAGAAACAGCCATTAAAGCTCGAAGCTCAACCACCCTAGCATTAATTACAAATCGTAACCTAGTTTTTATTCCACAACAATACGATAAAATCATGCAAAAAATTATACGTAGACCGAGGTTTAATTGTAATTTTCGCATATGTTCAGTAACTAAAATATGTGCAGAATTAACAATATATTTTTATTAATTGTAAGAATTAAAAATTTATATTTATATTTTGAAATGGCTGCATCTGTAAAAATAACATAAAATTATTATTAAATATTTTTTGATTGATTGTAATTTCATTTGTCAAATAGGATTAGTGTATGTATATTTGTTCCTTATAATAAATTGTATATTATAGTCACGAAATTAATGCTTAATTATACAATTTGCGTATAGAGTAAACCATTGGTTGTGAGTTTCGATCCTTGAATACCCGAACTTTGACATGAAATAGATGATGATACCATGGATGCTTATCCTAAAATCATCTACATACGTTATAGTACTAGATTGGAAGTATCATAAATTATGTAGAAACAAAACTAGTAAAGGCAGAGGCATTAATGAATTTTAGACTTTTTTACTTCAATATTTGGCTCTAGCAAATTAATTCACCACTTCATATCTATCTAAACTTGGATGACTATTGCTTCTATTGACTTACAGCATCGAACGCATCATGGAAGCAGGACTACCAATTATTCTAGGGAAATATAAGTTTTAGAGCTGTCCTAAATTTTAAAAAATTATATTTTTTGTGTGTTCTTTTCGTATTCACAATTTATAACATATTCTTATATAATATATTCGGAATAGTTAAAAAAATAAAAAAAAAATCTGAAAATGACATTTTTTATTGTAGTTTTTACAATTTTTTTATTTAATTTTTCGAATCAGTTGTAAGTAGTTTTTTCACAAAATTTAAAATTAATTGAAGTTATAAAGAAATATCTATTATTATTTAATGAATTATTAGAATTTCAGTCTTGTCTAGCCGTTGTGTAACTTTTCCATAGTTATATAGTATTTGCTTTTTTGTTACGATGATGAGAAGAATCAGTTGTAACTTTATGTCTAGCATTATTTTTGACGGTTCAATCTCAGGGAAAAGTTGAAGTTTTTGTTTGAAACGTGTATACAATTAAAAAAGGGAAAATGAATTTTTTTGTCATTGAATTATTGACCTTTTTAGATTTTTACCACTCAATTATGATTTTGTTTTTTTTAGTCACTAAACTTAGGTTCGGATTTTATTTTACTCACTAAACTTAGGTTCGGATTTGATTACTAGCATTATGAGCATTATGTTAATTTTTTTTACTCACTAACCTTAGGTTCAGAGTGAAAGAATCAATTGATACTTTAATACTTAAAAATGATGCATTATGAAGGATAATTTATTAAACTTTAATACTTGAAAATGATGCATTAAATTTTATCTTGAAAATAAATCGATTAAATTTAATAAGATATAAACCCAACTCGACTCGATTTGTTTACAGCTGTTAACGGAGGAATTTGGGAAAATAAATTCAGGGTTACAGAAAGCATGACCCTTTATCTTCATATAAGGTTATTAGGGATGATTCCCTTTAATATAATTATGATTAGAAAATTGTATTAAGTTAAAAATGTATTAATTAATCAATAAATTATTAATTATTAATTTATTAAAAATTTCGGCATCAAACAAGATTAACTTTTACTTATATAAATTTAATTAGAATGAATCGTAAAATTTATTTTTTACACCTAATTCAATGTACATTAGTTTACAAGTTCAAGAATAGAAGTAAAAAATTAATGTATATATAGATGATATTAAAGATAATACAACTTTTTTAGATATGTTGTACGTAAAAAGTATTCAAGACATTAAAAACATTAATTAATAATTTTTTGATGGAGTACAAAAATACCGTATTCGAATTTTTGGATATAATAAAAAAGATTAGGGATGAGTTTCATATAAATTTAAATTTTAAATTTATTAGAATTTTTTATAAAAGTGTAATAAATATTTTTATGATTATAAAGGAATTATTAATTTATGCTAATAATTAACAAAATGGTAATAACCAAATCCATACCTAAGTTTAGTGAGTAAAACAAAATTCGAACCTAAGTTTAGTGACTAAAAAAAAAAATTCATAGTTGAGTGGTAGATTTCTAAAATGGTCAATAGTTGAGTGACAAAAAAATTTATTTTTCCTTACAAAAAACAGGAATTAGAAGAAGAGTAGTGCTAGGTAATCCAAATTGGATACAAAAACAAGTTACAAAATGACATGGCATGGAATGACATGGCATGGGTGATTTAGCAGTATGGAAAGATTTAATTGGTGAAGTTAATGTGTATATGGGGGCCAGTTAATTATATTTGACACATGACATTTTGTAAATCTTTTTGTAACATTTTCCTTAGAAGAAATAAAACAAAGACACACATGACAAACGCAAAAGACGAAGGCACCAGGAAACTAGCTCTTCAAATTCGGTTGTTCATTAGTTTGAAAACTGAGACTCGTCTTTGTTTGCCTTCTATTTAAATTTCTATGATTCAGGGCCTGGCCCGGCCCTTAACTTCGATTTATATGACATTTTGAGCTTTAACGTTGCAAGATATTACTCTATTTTTACATAAGAGTTGAAGCACGTACCCACAGGATTGAAGTATAAAATATAAGTACAAGATACGGGCGAAGAGTCACTGAATATTATAATCATATAAAACAGTTACATAAATCAAATGATTATACTTAAATGAGCCTTTTCTTGTTTGCATGAAATTCATGATCACAAACATCACACAGATAGGTGCCTACACGGCACTTGGGGCATCTTTGATCAGTTTCTGGTACCATAACAAACATATAACATGCTTGACAACCTTTGACAATCAGCTTTGGAGGTATATAAGTTTGATATTTCTGTATTTTCGCAGTTGCTTCTGGAGTTTTAATCATGCAACTCTTGTTGCTCCGTTTCATAGATGGTAACACAATTACATCATCGCCCCTGATTTCTTCTTCTTTATATGGCTCGTTCAAATCTGGTATTTTTGGTGCCTTCAAACTCACCTCCCCTTCATTTACCTTTGATTTCCCTTCATTTTCATCAGCCAGCTCCTACAAATTCATCGTCAAATATAAATCTAATAAATATATTCACGGAAATAACATTCTCCTGGATTAAGATTAAGATCAGTGTGCATCTTACCCTGGACCTTTCTCCAACTTATACATATTAAATTAAAATATGACAAGCACACTTACCTTGTGTGAATGAGTAAGACATGAGTTGCTCTTGGAAGACTGAATACTAGTAGATGATTTTTCTTCATTAAATTCCTCAGTTCTCTGTTTTTTCTTTCGCCAAATAGCCATTATGATACTTGGTGAGAACTTAATAAAAAAAAGGGATGTTCTGTTTTTTATGCATGAAGGCTGGCACCAACATCCTCATATATACACACACTATGACAATAGTTTCAGTTAATAATTATAACGTCACTTTCTACAAAAATGTAATGTGTACTTTTAAAAAAAAAAAAATATAATGTGTACTTATTTCTTTGATTTTTTACACGATGAATGAATTTTTAAAATTACTTTGGAATTTTTTAAATAAAAATTTGTTACTTATATTTTATATTTTATTTCCTAATACAAAGTAAGTAACGGGGAATTTTTTTTAAGTTTTTTTTAGTATAAAGTTTGGTCAATCAGGATAAACTGTTTTTCACCACCACCCTCTAAGAGGCAAGTCCCTCCCTCAACACTTTTATGTGTTAAAGGGGAATCGAACCCTTGACCTCATTTAGAACAAGACAAGGTCATACCAACTGAGTTACAGGTGAGGGAAGTTTACAAAAGGCATTCTACGTATCCTAGGACAATATTGTAAAAATAATTTAATTTCGAGATTTAATTCCTTTTTCATCTTTCATATTCGCACTTAAATTAAGGAATATTTGTAATACCCAAAACATATAGAGGTTTTTGATAAATATATTGTTGAAAGTAAAATTTTGCAATTTTACTTTTTTTAAGAAAAGCTATTTGCAAATATACCATCTTAATTGCAATTGTACCAATTTTTTTTAAAAATTGCAAAATCCTCACATTCAGATACATCACAATTCCTGCGGTACAAACACACCTTGAATACACCAACACATCCACATCTCCGACTTCCTTCAACGCGCTCTTCACCGCGTGGTAGTCACGAACGTCAGCACTATCGATCGTCACGTCAATTCTGGTAACAAGACGTATCGACTTTTTCGTAGCTTCGAGTTTTTCAAATTGTCGAATGGATTGGAATCAAGCTGTAAGAACCCAGATTTTGGGTGGAATTAAAACTTTTATGTATTTAATGATGTAAGAACGAATAGTGGTTATGGCTACAATGTAATAATTGATATTTGGAAAGAATGAATGGAGTTCGACTTTATTATGTTTATGTCTTGAAGAATGCTAAAGGGTGACAACATAGGTAAGAATAATCTATCTTCTAAGGGAATAAGATATGGTAACTTCAAACAAGAGAATACTCTCATGTCATCCAGATCGATAACGATTAATCCAGTAGTTCCGTAAAAAGGTTAAGGAACGATCGAAAGAGAATACGGACAATTATACAACCCTAAGAGAACAAGTAAAAAATACAGAATGAATAGTGTTTTGGTGGGTGTATATAATAATATGAGACGACACTATATAGAAGTATTCGGAACGGATTTCCGAGTTCGTATTAGTGATCCAGGGGGAAAATAAGTGTATGTAAAAGCTGTCGGATTCTGAAAAACCGCACTTTTATTTTCTCCGAGAGTTCCCTGGACACTGATAGCCTTAAGTATTTAACGAATGGATTTAAGGAATATAAATTGGAAAGTTAGAATGAAAGATGGAGAATGATAGTATTAATATTAAAAAGGATTCCCGGTAAACCATAATTAGAAATCCGTGAAATATTCCTACGAACGATCAATCGAAACGGGCAATAACCGGACACAGAAACAAGCAGAGGAAGCAAGAGTCTTGTGCAAGCTACTAGAATAAATATCTAGTAACCAAGTGGGCAAGAGTAACTAGCATGTTAGGGTTTGAACAAGTACTTAGCAAGACCAACTAGCTAGTTAGCCTTCAACCATGCAAAATGCAACACTTGTCCATGCTAATTACCTCATCCATTGCATCACACTCCACTAACACCACTTGGATGAGATATTATCTCAAAAAAATCACTTTAAGCATTATTACAAGCAACCAATACAAAAGAAGAGCAAAAACACTCTCCCCCCTTTTTCCATTCCATTCGGCCAACCACAAATTCCAAATCCAAACTCAACCTTCCCACCATTGTTTGTTCTTGAAATTTTTAAGGTGAGACTTATATTTCATAAAACTTATCTCCTCAAAATCTTAGCACCAAACTCCTTTGTTTCCATTTTCAAAAAAAATCAAACAAGAGGAGGATGAATAGTGTTCATCATGTACTAACTTGGTTTTCTTGATTTTTCATGGTTGATCCTAGCTAAGTTAAGGCTATCCAAGGGCAATACCAAGCTTTGTGAGGCTAGTACATACTACAAGGAAGGTATAAGACTTGAAAACCCTAGATCTACTTTGAGTTTTAAGCATGTTTATGATAGATATAGCTTAGTTATGGTTATGTTAAGATTATAAGCATGATTATGTATGGATCTTGGATAAATGATGAAAATAGTTAGATGAACGGAAAGGCATTGCTTGGCCTCAGTTCATGTATATAAATCATGTATATGTTGTTTGGAATGGATACCATGTTTATGGGAAGATTCGAAATTGGTAGATATTCGATTTACAGCCGTTATAATGTCCGATTTTACAATACCATGTTTTGTATGCCATTTTCCATGTCAAAACCCTACTGTCCAGAGACCTTATCTGCCATGATAGGATAGGTAATGTTCTAAGCTTCGTTTTGATATAAAGATCACATGAAACAGACTTACAGTTTAGGATTTATGACCAAATTACTAAAAGTAGTTCGAATCCGTAAACGAAAGTTCGTAACTGGAATTGAACCCTCGTAAACTATGTAACGTCATGGCGAATCTTGGTAAATAAATACTAGAGGTAAAAAGGAAGGTGTGAAAGAAAACCGTATGTCAAAAGGATCATTTTTCGATTTATTAAAAATGTTTGAGTCGAGGTTAAACGCGAACGAACCCCTAAAAGACGACTCTTTTATAACTTCGGTAAAACACTTAGAAAACGGGCGATAAAACTCGGAGTATAATATTGGTTCGTAACGATCAACCTTAGAACTCATATGACTTAAGTATGTCCCAAGTATGAGTACAATGACATGTCGTATTAACGAACGAATGTCGGGTCGGATCAGTGATAAAAAGTAATCCACTAAAAGGGGTATAACGAGATAACTCGAGAACGTGTTTCGATTTAAGTATAACTTAACTTTTAATATGTTAAGTGATTAATCCCGAATGCCTTGGCTATTTATAGATCACCAAGCTGAACCGGGACCCGCTACCACTACCCCTTACCGTACCCGACTACCAGGCAAGTTTCAATTCCCTTCTTTTAGGCTGTTGTTGTGATTGAATATATATATGTATGTTTTCTGTTATACATATGTCATAGCATGCATGCCTACTTTCAAGTTATATCGTTATGCTTGTTCCCTGATTGTTTATTGGCTTATAAATTAGATAACTAACGTATCAATTATAAGCCGGTTATTGTAAGACCCTCATATAAGGGCGTATACATCTTATTCATCAAATATGGACCGGGAGTCAATATTTCTTGATATATCGATATTACCTCGGAGGAAAATATTTAAGTAAATATTTTCCATTATTCGGGCAACGAATATTATTTGAATATTCGTTCGAGATTATTTATTTAACGATCCTTACTTCAAATAATTATTTGAACGTAACTATTCGACGAATAATATTTTTAATAGTCATTCAGAGTCGAATTATTTATCGATTATTATTTCGAATATTCTTCTAAAGGTTGGACTACTAAATGAATATTATTTGGATATTCATTTAGAATATTATTCATTAAATGAATATTACTTTTGAGTATTCATTTAAGATAGTAATTACCTGTCGAATATTATTTTAATGTTCATCTGAAGCTTGATTTATTTATCGAGTCTTATCTCGAATACTCCTTTAAAACTTGGATTACTAAATGAATATTACTTGATATTCATGTAGAATATTACTCATTAAATGAATATTACTTTATCAATATTCATTTAAATTCCTAATTAATTATGAATATTATTTTGAATATTCATCCAAGGTTCTATTTAATCATCGAATATTATTTTAAATATTTTAAATATTCCTTTCAGGTCTTATTAATTAATGAATATTATTTTGAATATTCATTTGAATATTTAATTATGCAATAAATATTCTCTCGATATTTCTTCAAGAATTATTTGAGAAATACTCTGATTAAAGATATTCTTTCATATTCCTAAATATTCTGTAAAATATTTTAATTCAAGAAATATTCTTTGAATATTTATTCCATACTTAGAATAACCTCGATAAGGTTTATCTTCTTCGATTATTACAGAAAATATCTCGAAGTCATATTATTATTAATCTTATATCAAGAAAGGTTCTCAGACATCATTCTTCTTTGAGTCTACCTCTCTAATAATAAGGGAACCTTACTTGGAAAATGTTATTTATCTTGTCGACTTCCCGGTCATAAAGTATTCTCTCCACTCGCAACTCGGATGCTATTGACTTATTAAGTCATTGTTTACCTTCTCATCTTTCGAGGGGTAAGATGTTGGAACAAGTTGATATCCGTTACCAAGTAATAGCTTGGGAGTTATTGGTAAATTTTCCTTTCCAACTAGATACGACTACTTTGTGGAGTCTTATCAACAAGTATTACACTTGGGGAAAGGGGGACGAATGTTACATTCAGAATCATGAATTCTATTTGAACTAGGAGTCGTGTAAGAGGCCGAGTAGCGCCGGTCCATTCCCTTTGGCCCAACCGTTGGCCGGAGAGAGCTAGTAAGGCGGTATACAAGTAAAGCCGTCAGTTCTTTCTTCTACCGGTAGTAAATCTAAATTGAGCTGTACGATCTCGACTGATCATCAAGATTGGAACAACGGGCGCGGTGAATACTCCATCATTGGTTCATCATCCAAACTTATTTATTTCCTGCAACATGATTACTGTTGGCAGAGCTGGACAAGTGTTCATAACTGGAATTGCAACCTTTTCATGCAAGTTCCTCTTCTTAATAACAATGAGAATATCTCGCTTACTTTTGATGTAGCAGATATTTCTATAAACAAATACTTTAAGTTACCTTGTAACTTCATCGTTCATATTATACTGGCATCATTTCCGTAAATGCATGGCATATGGTTTGAAAGATAATTTTGAACTGTTTTATATTATCGTTCAGTTATATATATTATTGTTGGTGGGCTTTCGCTCACCCTTGCTTTGTTCACATTATGTCACAACAACAGCTAGGACAGATGGCTCGCGTCAGGCGCACTCGGCGCAAGCAGGTTACCTGACCCACCGGACTACCCGCTGAGATGCTAGCCGCCATTGCTGAGGTAGCATAGTTAGACAGCTTTTGTTTCCTGTTTAACTATATGTATAATTAATGTAATTAACGGCAAAACTTTTAAACCTATGATGTTATCCTTTTGGGATTGTAACAACTTTTATTCGTAACCCTTTAATGTAAGACTTATTTCAATTTCATCTCTGGGACTATAACTGTTGTGTGTGTGAGTGGTAATTATTGTGGGGTCACAGCATGTGATTTATTTATTGTGGACTCAAGTCAAGTATTATGAATGGATGTAAGACCGTAACCACCAGACCCCTGACCCCGGATCTGGGAGTGTTACAGAGATGGTATCAGAGCGAGAGTTATATATCCCAAGAGATGATACGACGTTATATAATAATAAATTCAATAATATAATAAGAACCCTTGCCAGGTTCACCTAAAACCCTTACGAGAACTTTTTAAGTATCATGATAGTAACATAGTTCGTCTTGTGTAGGCGAGCGACTTGTCGGCCCAGGAGGCAGCTGCGAGACAGCATGATGAGGACATGTTCCGGACTAGGGACCCATACTATGAGCACTTGCCTGAGGAGGATACTGATCCTGAGGAGGAGGGCGCGGAGGAGGTCCAGGTTGATGCTGATACTGATGTGATCGAGTCTGAGGAGGAGGACCCTGAGGAGGTCCAGCTTGATACTGACACAGATGTTGTTGATACTGAGGGGGAGGAGGACCCGGAGGGGATCCAGACAGGACAGGATGCTGAGTTAGTTGTTGAGGATGATGATTATTGGGTTGTGTCTGAGATCAGGACTTTGGGAGATGACACTGACATGACCACGGATCAGGTGGTGCCGATAGATGAGGGTGTTGAGGGAGATATAGATGAGCCTGTAGTTGGTGCTGTAGGGAGTTCTGGACTTTTTGTGCCACTCCTCTCTGATGAGAGAGCCCCTACCCCACCACCACTACCTGTGAGCCCATACCCCGATGAGTTTGAGGAGCTTACCCCAGAGCCCCAGCAGACAGAGACTGCTGCTCCAGCTGAGCCATCCACCCCACCTCATGCCCCGATAGGAGGAGTCCCAGTATGTGTTCACAACTTGATTGTGAACGGGCTTTATAGAGAGTTATCTGTGGCAGATGCCAGGTTGGCAGAGTCTAGGAGGGAGTTAGCAGCAGAGAGAGCCGCCCGGATGAGGTTGCAGGCAGGAGGACTATCAGTGACAGGGTTGGGTATAGGGCTGTGACCCGCATTGAGCTGAGGGCTCGGGTGAGGGTGCGACAGTTGCCTACTGATGGGCATGGTAGGGTAGACAGAGCAGAGGCTGAGGAGATTTTCCGCATCGCCATGGGGAGGGTTCGGAGGATGTTTCGTCGTGGCGGCTGATTTCAGATGTAGTGATGCAGTGGTCTAGTTGTCTAGTCATGTACGGATGTAGTAGTGCCGGCTTTTGTAGGGATGGTTTTCTTGTACTTGTTTTCCCTTTTTGCAGACTAGACAGATAGACAGCGTATTTCACTTTTGACTTGTTGTTGTTGTTAGGATGGCTGTACTTTAAACTATCGTTGTAACTCGGATGTTGTACCTTTTCGGTACCTGGTATATATTTGTTTCCCTTTCAGTCATTACAATTTTGTTGGGATGTGATCACGAGTTTATTAGCATATGTATTACTTTTCGATTAAGTTGCCATGAGATATAAAACTGTGGGATTTTAAACCCAATCATGTAAAGAATTATGCAAGGAAAAATCCTTTAAAACAGGTAAGTGGACCTAATGTATAATTTTCCAAATTTTCAGTAAAATGCCTCCAAGACGAATGGGCACTAGGGCTAACCCCCAAGAATCTACTGACCAAGAGAGTCACAACCAACACGAGGAAAACCATGAAAGTAGTGAAGAACAAGATCAGGATTATAATGAGAAAGAAGATTCCCAGTATGGAGCAGAGAATGAACCCCTGTACTCTGAAGAATTTGAGGGGGAAATCGAGGGTGGAGAAACTGAAGTAGAACAGGAAGGGGAGAACCAGGGCGGAAACCCCATGGGCCAGTTTATGGATCTACTTAGGCAGAATTTGAATCAATACCCCCAGCCACCACCAGGCAACAACACTTCAGTGGCAAATTCCTTTAGGGCCTTTAAGTCCCTTAAGCCCCCAGAGTTCCACGGATCGGCTGATCCCGTTGAGGCGAGGGCCTGGATCAAGGAAATGGAAAAATCTTTTGAGATTCTGAGTATCAATGAGGCTCAGAAGACTGTTTTTGCTACTTACCTACTAAAGAGAGAGGCCAATTATTGGTGGGAAGCCAAGAAGAACATGGAGACTGATGCTGTCATAGCCTGGGAAAGGTTTAAACAATTATTCCTGGAGAAGTACTTCCCGAAGTTCATAAAAACCCAGATGGAACTTAAGTTTTTGGAACTGAAACAGAACAATATGTCAGTGGCTGACTATGAGGCCAAATTTACTGAGCTATAAAGATTTGTGCCAGAGTTTGTAGACACAGAAGAGAAGAAAGCTAACAGGTTTCAACAAGGGCTGAAGCAGTGGATCCAGAATAGGGTGGCAGTTTTAGAGATTACAGATTATGCCACCTTGGTGCAGAAGGCAACCATTGTGGAGGCTGGTAGTGATCAGATGCAGAGAGAGAGAGAAAGGGGGGATAAAGAGAAAGCATGTTAGTATGGGCGGAAGATCCGCTGGAGGAAAACCCCCAACCAAGTTTAATCGAGGAGCGGTTTCCCTACCAGGGAGGAATGTAGGGTTTAAACCATCTGCGAGTGTAAGTGTGAGCTAGGGCGGCCATCAATCAGGAATGTCCCGTTCCAACCCTTCTCGACCTCCATTGCCATTGTGTGCTACTTGTGGGAAGAGGCACTCCGGGGTGTGCAACCTGAAGCAGATAAACTGTTATAAGTGTGGGCGAGCTGGGCATTATGCTACCTCTTGCACCACGGTCATCCCTAATAGCACAACCTGTTTCCAGTGTGGACAGCGAGGGCACATGAGGAAGGATTGCCCTAGGAGCAAACCAGCAGCATCAGGAGCAAGCAAGGTTGCCTCAAATAGGCCGCCAACTGCTAGGACTTTTAATATGTCGGTACAAGATGCCGTGAGGGACACGGATGTGATAGCAGGTACATTTTCTCTCAATTCAATAAGTGCAAATGTCTTATTTGATTCAGGAGCAACTAAGTCTTTTATATCTAGAGATTTTGCGCATAAGTTGAAACTTAAAACCCAGCAACTAAGAGATTCCTTACTAGTAGAAATAGCTAATCAGGAAATCGTACCGGTTAATCAAATTCACCCCGATTGTAAGCTAGAAATAGGAGGACGATCCTTCTATGTCGATTTAATTCCTTTTAAGCTAGGGGAATTCGATGTCATTTTGGGTATGGATTGGTTGTCTCGCAATGATGCGCGGATAGATTGTAAAGGGAAAAAGGTTAAGTTGAAAACCCCAGGGAAGAAAGAAATAGTGTTTAAGGGGATGCGACAGACCCAGAAAATTCTGACCATGGCGCAAACCAAGAGATTGTTACGAAAAGGGAACGAGGCTTATTTAGCCTACGTTATAGACACTCAGAAGGAAGTGCCAAGATTGCAAGACATTCTGGTAGTTAATGAGTTCGAGGACGTGTTCCCACAAGATCTTCCCGGACTACCACCTGATAGGGTAATTGAGTTTGCCATTGAGTTAGCCCCGGGGACGGCACCGGTTTCGAAGGCCCCGTACCGACTAGCCCCAGTAGAAATGAAGGAGCTAGCTAAACAATTATAGGAATTGTTGGATAAGGGCATGATAAGGCCCAGTGTGTCGCCTTGGGGCGCACCAGTGTTGTTTGTTAAGAAAAAGGATGGTAGTATGAGGTTATGCATCGACTACAGAGAATTGAACAAGCTAACCATAAAGAATAAGTATCCATTGCCCATGATAGACGATTTGTTTGACCAGCTAAGAGGCGTTGAATACTTCTCTAAGATTGATTTGAGAACGGGATATCACCAACTGAAGATCAAACCTGAAGATATCCCGAAGACTGCATTCCGTACCAGATATGGACATTATGAGTTCTTAGTTATGTCATTTGGATTGACCAACGCCCCAGCAGCCTTCATGGACCTAATGAATAGAGTGTTCAAGGAATATTTCGACAAATTCGTGATAGTTTTCATTGATGATATTCTCATCTACTCAAAGACAGAGGCAGAACACGCTGAACATTTAAGGATAACCTTAGAAATACTCAGGAAGGAGCAGTTATATGCCAAGTTCTCCAAGTGTGAGTTTTGGAAAAATGAGGTACAATTCTTAGGGCACGTGATTAATAGAGAAGGAGTGTTGGTTGACCCCTCCAAGATAGAAGCAGTTTCAAACTGGGAACGGCCAACTACTCCAACCGAGGTGAGGAGTTTCATTGGACTGGCCGGATATTACAGGAGATTTGTCCAAGACTTTGCGAAAATCGCAGCTCCATTAACTCGACTTACCCGTAAAACCGAGAAATTTGAATGGACTGAGAAATGCGAGAAGAGTTTCCAAGAGTTAAAGAAGAGGCTGGTGACAGCCCCAGTGATGGCATTACCTGATGGAAAAGGAGATTTCGTGATTTACAGTGATGCTTCGCATAAAGGACTGGGATGCGTGCTTATGCAGCACGGCAAGGTAATAGCGTATGCGTCTAGGCAGTTGAAGGATTATGAAGTCAGATATCCCACGCATGATCTAGAACTAGCAGCCATAGTCTTCGCTTTAAAGATTTGGAGACACTACCTGTATGGGGAAAAATGCGAGATTTACACTGACCATAAGAGCCTCAAGTACATTTTCACTCAGAAAGAGCTTAACATGCGCCAGAGGAGATGGTTAGAGTTAATCAAGGATTACGACTGTGAAATTCGCTATCACCCGGGCAAAGCCAATGTGGTGGCTGACGCCCTTAGTAGGAAAAAGAAGCTCAAAATGATAACTTCAGAGGAAGAACTAGTGAAAGATTTTGAGAAGTTGGAAATCGAGGTTAAGTTACCTGGAGAGGGCCAAGAAAAGTTGATGGAAATTAGAATCCAACCTCCATTGCTAGAAAAGATTAGACTGTGCCAGGAACGGATGATGGAGGAAGAAAAGAACTCCACAGAAGAGCTAATGACCGGGGAGGAAATTAAGTGCGAAAGAGACAAGGAAGGGATCATGAGGTACACATAAAGGATATGGATCCCAAATGTTCAGGAACTCAAGGATGAGATTTTAAATGAGGCACACAACTCAAGATACTCAGTGCACCCCGGTAGTACCAAAATGTATAGGGATTTGAAGGAGTATTACTGGTGGCCCAATATGAAAAAGGGCGTAGCAGAGTGGGTAAGCAGATGCTTGACCTGCCAACGAGTGAAAGCAGAGCACCAGAAACCCAGCGGACTTCTACATCCCTTAGAGATTCCAGAATGGAAATGGGAACACATAGCCATGGATTTCGTAGTAGGTTTACCAAGGACCAAGGCTAATCATGACGCTATATGGGTAATTGTAGATCGACTGACGAAGTCAGCTCACTTTCTCCCGATCAACGAAAGGTACACGGTCGACAGACTAGTGGACATCTACTTAAAAGAGATAGTGGCGCGACATGGAGTCCCAGTCACAATAGTATCCGACCGAGATCCTAGATTTAACTCTAGGTTTTGGAGAAGTTTTCAAGAATGTGTAGGGACCCGGCTGAACATGAGCATAGCCTACCACCCCCAGACAGATGGGCAAAGTGAAAGGACCATTCAAACGCTAGAGGATATGTTAAGAGTCTGCGCGATAGACTTCAAAGGAAATTGGGATGATCACTTGCCATTGATTGAGTTCTCCTACAATAACAGTTATCATTCAAGCATTGGGATGCCACCTTATGAGGCCCTTTATGGAAGAAAATGTCGATCTCCCTTGTATTGGGATGAAGTTGGAGAGCGAAAGATGCTCGGGCCCGAAGTGGTCCAACAAACTAAAGATGCAGTAGATCTAATCAGAGGACGGTTGGTAGCAGCCCAGGATCGACAAAAGAAATATGCCGACTTAGCTCGGAAAGGCAAGGAATACGAAGTAGGGGACCTAGTGTTCTTGAAAGTGTCACCTTGGAAAGGTTTAATGAGATTTGGGAAGAAAGGAAAGCTGAGTCCCAGATACATTGGACCATTTGAGATCTTGAGACGGATTGGGGAACTAGCTTATGAGCTTGCATTGCCCCCGAATCTACAGCAGGTGCACAATGTGTTCCATGTTTCGATGCTGAGGAAGTATAATCCGGATGCTAAGCATATTGTAGAGTATGAGCAAGTGGACATGCAACCAGACTTGACCTATGTGGAGCAACCTGTGGAAATCATAGACCGGAAAGAACAAGTGCTCCGAAACAAGGTCATTCAGCTAGTCAGAGTTTTGTGGCAGAACCACAATGTAGAAGAATCCACCTGGGAACTTGAAAGCGCAATGCAAGAGAAGTACCCCCACTTGTTTTCAAACTGATTCCGGGACGGAATCCTTTTAAGGAGGGGAGACTGTAAGAACCCAGATTTTGGGTGGAATTAAAACTTTTATGTATTTAATGATGTAAGAACGAATAGTGGTTATGGCTACAATGTAATAATTGATATTTGGAAAGAATGAATGGAGTTCGACTTTATTATGTTTATGTCTTGAAGAATGCTAAAGGGTGACAACATAGGTAAGAATAATCTATCTTCTAAGGGAATAAGATATGGTAACTTCAAACAAGAGAATACTCTCATGTCATCCAGATCGATAACGATTAATCCAGTAGTTCCGTAAAAAGGTTAAGGAACGATCGAAAGAGAATACGGACAATTATACAACCCTAAGAGAACAAGTAAAGAATACAGAATGAATAGTGTTTTGGTGGGTGTATATAATAATATGAGACGACACTATATAGAAGTATTCGGAACGGATTTCCGAGTTCGTATTAGTGATCCAGGGGGAAAATAAGTGTATGTAAAAGCTGTCGGATTCTGAAAAACCGCACTTTTATTTTCTCCGAGAGTTCCCTGGACACTGATAGCCTTAAGTATTTAACGAATGGATTTAAGGAATATAAATTGGAAAGTTAGAATGAAAGATGGAGAATGATAGTATTAATATTAAAAAGGATTCCAGGTAAACCATAATTAGAAATCCGTGAAATATTCCTACGAACGATCAATCGAAACGGGCAATAACCGGACACAGAAACAAGCAGAGGAAGCAAGAGTCTTGTGCAAGCTACTAGAATAAATATCTAGTAACCAAGTGGGCAAGAGTAACTAGCATGTTAGGGTTTGAACAAGTACTTAGCAAGACCAACTAGCTAGTTAGCCTTCAACCATGCAAAATGCAACACTTGTCCATGCTAATTACCTCATCCATTGCATCACACTCCACTAACACCACTTGGATGAGATATTATCTCACAAAAACCACTTTAAGCATTATTACAAGCAACCAATACAAAAGAAGAGCAAAAACACTCTCCCCCCCTTTTTCCATTCCATTCGGCCAACCACAAATTCCAAATCCAAACTCAACCTTCCCACCATTGTTTGTTCTTGAAATTTTTAAGGTGAGACTTATATTTCATAAAACTTATCTCCTCAAAATCTTAGCACCAAACTCCTTTGTTTCCATTTTCAAAAAAAATCAAACAAGAAGAGGATGAATAGTGTTCATCATGTACTAACTTGGTTTTCTTGATTTTTCATGGTTGATCCTAGCTAAGTTAAGGCTATCCAAGGGCAATACCAAGCTTTTTGAGGCTAGTACATACTACAAGGAAGGTATAAGACTTGAAAACCCTAGATCTACTTTGAGTTTTAAGCATGTTTATGATAGATATAGCTTAGTTATGGTTAAGTTAAGATTATAAGCATGATTATGTATGGATCTTGGATAAATGATGAAAATAGTTAGATGAACGGAAAGGCATTGCTTGGCCTCAGTTCTTGTATATAAATCATGTATATGTTGTTTGGAATGGATACCATGTTTATGGGAAGATTCGAAATTGGTAGATATTCGATTTACAGCCGTTATAATGTCCGATTTTACAATACCATGTTTTGTATACCATTTTTCATGTGAAAACCCTACTGTCCAGAGACCTTATCTGCCATGATAGGATAGGTAATGTTCTAAGCTTCGTTTTGATATAAAGATCACGTGAAACAGACTTACGGTTTAGGATTTATGACCAAATTACTAAAAGTAGTTCGAATCCGTAAACGAAAGTTCGTAACTGGAATTGAACCCTCGTAAACTATGTAACGTCATGGCGAATCTTGGTAAATAAATACTAGAGGTAAAAATAAAGGTGTGAAAGAAAACCGTATGTCAAAAGGATCATTTTTCGATTTATTAAAAATGTTTGAGTCGAGGTTAAACGCGAACGAACCCCTAAAAGATGACTCTTTTATAACTTCGGTAAAACACTTAGAAAACGGGCGATAAAACTCGGAGTATAATACTGGTTCGTAACGATCAACCTTAGAACTCATATGACTTAAGTATGTCCCAAGTATGAGTACAATGACATGTCGTATTAACGAACGAATGTCGGGTCGGATAAGTGATAAAAAGTAATCCACTAAAAGGGGTATAACGAGATAACTCGAGAACGTGTTTCGATTTAAGTATAACTTAACTTTTAATATGTTAAGTGATTAATCGCGAATGCCTTGGCTATTTATAGATCACCAAGCTGAACCGGGACCCGCTACCACTACCCCTTACCGTACCCGACTACCAGGCAAGTTTCAATTCCCTTCTTTTAGGCTGTTGTTGTGATTGAATATATATATATGTTTGTTTTCTGTTATACATATGCCATAGCATGCATGCCTACTTTCAAGTTATATCGTTATACTTGTTCCCTGATTGTTTATTGGCTTATAAATTAGATAACTAACGTATCAATTATAAGCCGGTTATTGTAAGACCCTCATATAATGGCGTATACATCTTATTCATCAAATATGGACCGGGAGTCAATATTTCTTGATATATCGATATTACCTCGGAGGAAAATATTTAAGTAAATATTTTCCATTATTCGGGCAACGAATATTATTTTAATATTCGTTCGAGATTATTTATTTAACGATCCTTACTTCAAATAATTATTTGAACGTAACTATTCGACGAATAATATTTTTAATAGTCATTCAGAGTCGAATTATTTATCGATTATTATTTCGAATATTCTTCTAAAGGTTGGACTACTAAATGAATATTATTTGGATATTCATTTAGAATATTATTCATTAAATGAATATTACTTTTGAGTATTCATTTAAGATAGTAATTACCTGTCGAATATTATTTTAATGTTCATCTGAAGCTTGATTTATTTATCGAGTCTTATCTCGAATACTCCTTTAAAACTTGGATTACTAAATGAATATTACTTGATATTCATTTAGAATATTACTCATTAAATGAATATTACTTTATCAATATTCATTTAAATTCCTAATTAATTATGAATATTATTTTGAATATTCATCCAGGGTTCTATTTAATCATCGAATATTATTTTAAATATTTTAAATATTCCTTTCAGGTCTTATTAATTAATGAATATTATTTTGAATATTCATTTGAATATTTAATTATGCAATAAATATTCTCTCGATATTTCTTCAAGAATTATTTGAGAAATACTCTGATTAAAGATATTCTTTCATATTCCTAAATATTCTGTAAAATATTTTAATTCAAGAAATATTCTTTGAATATTTATTCCATACTTAGAATAACCTCGATAAGGTTTATCTTCTTCGATTATTACAGAAAATATCTCGGAGTCATATTATTATTAATCTTATATCAAGAAAGGTTCTCAGACATCATTCTTCTTTGAGTCTACCTCTCTAATAATAAGGGAACCTTACTTGGAAAATGTTATTTATCTTGTCGACTTCCCGGTCATAAAGTATTCTCTCCACTCGCAACTCGGATGCTATTGACTTATTAAGTCATTGTTTACCTTCTCATCTTTCGAGGGGTAAGATGTTGGAACAAGTTGATATCCGTTACCAAGTAATAGCTTGGGAGTTATTGGTAAATTTTCCTTTCCAACTAGATACGACTACTTTGTGGAGTCTTATCAACAAGTATTATACTTGGGGAAAGGGGGACGAACGTTACATTCAGAATCATGAATTCTATTTGAACTAGGAGTCGTGTAAGAGGCCGAGTAGCGCCGGTCCATCCCCTTCGGCCCAACCGTTGGCCGGGGAGAGCTAGTAAGGCGGTATACAAGTAAAGCCGTCAGTTCTTCCTTCTACCGGTAGTAAATCTAAATTGAGCTGTACAATCTCGACTGATCATCAAGATTGGAACAGCGGGCGCGGTGAATACTCCATCATTGGTTCATCATCCAAACTTATTTATTTCCTGCAACATGATTACTGTTGGCAGAGCTGGACAAGTGTTCATAACTGGAATTGCAACCTTTTCATGCAAGTTCCTCTTCTTAATAACAATGAGAATATCTCGCTTACTTTTGATGTAGCAGATATTTCTATAAACAAATACTTTAATTTACCTTGTAACTTCATCGTTCATATTATACTGGCATCATTTCCGTAAATGCATGGCATATGGTTTGAAAGATAATTTTGAACTGTTTTATATTATCGTTCAGTTATATATATTATTGTTGGTGGGCTTTCGCTCACCCTTGCTTTGTTCACATTATGTCACAACAACAGCTAGGACAGATGGCTCGCGTCAGGCGCACTCGGCGCAAGCAGGTTACCCGACCCACCGGACTACCCGCTGAGATGCTAGCCGCCATTGCTGAGGTAGCATAGTTAGACAGCTTTTGTTTCATGTTTAACTATATGTATAATTAATGTAATTAACGGCAAAACTTTTAAACCTATGATGTTATCCTATTGGGATTGTAACAACTTTTATTCGTAACCCTTTAATGTAAGACTTATTTCAATTTCATCTCTGGGACTATAACTGTTGTGTGTGTGAGTGGTAATTATTGTGGGGTCACAGCATGTGATTTATTTATTGTGGACTCAAGTCAAGTATTATGAATGGATGTAAGACCGTAACCACCAGACCCCTGACCCCGGATCTGGGGGTGTTACACAAGCTATCGAACGAAAAGCGGAGATAAGATAAGATTCATCAGCATCAAATGGATCTCTAAGTGAGTTCGTTAATCAAGGAAGTTAATGGATTGTACAATTCTTATGTTTCATCGGAGACGTGGTCGTCATCGTAGGTGGCCTGCGGCCCCGACATCGGAGGTGGAGGTTGGAGGTCACGGAGGAGGTGGGATGTCGCCGAGGATTGGTATGGCAGAGGTGGGGATTGGGGAAGGAAGGGAGAAGAGAGAAGAAGGGAGATAGGGAGTATAGTATATTTGCAATGAATTTGAAAAGGTAGTATATTTGCAAAAAAAACTAGAAAACATAGTATTTTTTATAAATTCTCAAACATATATTGTTATAAACTGATTTTGTGTTATAGAAGACCAAGGATTATTGACTTATTACAAAAGATTAATAGCGGTGCATAGTTATAAACGAAATTCTGCCTATATGAAGCAATATCTTTTATTACAAAAAATGGTGGATGCTTTGATGGTTTCTTTGTCTTATCTAACAAAAAATTTGTACTAAAAAAATAAAAAAAAATATACACACCTCATAACTAGGGTACGACCTGAGTAATCAAGAAGAAGTGTGGATGAAGAACATTTTCATGTTAAGGCATGTCTAATATGAAAGTTTCATTGATAAATTGTATTGAAGGCTCCTTTTTCATATTTTGGTATATTATTCTTATCGGTGGATTGTGACTTATGAATAAGACTAGCATGTTTGTTGAAAATTTTATTATATGTTGGAGGCCCATCTCCTTAGTGGGCTAGACCGAAGGCCCAATGCTAGGAGTCCGAAGGAAGCCCATTAATATTTGGTCCAATCTGTCTACAACGGTCAAGTGGTTGTGGACTCCTTGATACGTAGGACATGTTCTCCCATGACACCCACTCTTCGAAACCGCCTGAAGAGAAGAGAATATAGCTTTGGTCAGGTGCATTTTTCCTCATTCATACACAATTTACACACACACAAACGCTCTACGTTCCATATTACTCAAACCAAAAACCAGTTAACTTATTCTCACACCGGAGGTGAATCAAGGGACTAATTCCTCACATTCTTCTTACTTGCAGGTCCGACCGACACAAGGCTGGGCAGAATTCTGGTTGTAACATTTGGCGCCGTCTGTGGGAACATAGAGATACGTTTGTGTTGAGATTTACCAGAGGCTATGACGATTGAAGAAACGCCCCTAACCGATAACATCACCGTGGTTGGAAATAGCCGCACTCCTCCTGTCATCCCAAGGACAACCCCTCCTGTCGTCCCAAGGCTGCTGACTTTCGAAGAAGATGGAGATATGCCGACTCTCGAGGAACAACAAGAGATGCTCCTGAAGTGGCGAGAGGAGCAGAAAGCCAAGGGGAAACAGAAGGAGGATAGAGAAAGGAGCAATAGGGACACGGAGAGATTTTTCCAAGCAGAGTAGGTGCTGCGGGAGGCCCTGGAGGCCGTAGACTCGGAGCCAGAGAACCGAAAGGATAAGAGGCCCAGAGACGATGAAGATGAGTCGTGGAACTCTGAATCGTACTCTAAGAGAACCCGATCGAAGGTAGTTTACTCCTCCGATTCTGAAGAAGAAGGTCCCCATACTGATGACAGAAGCCGCAGGCTCGAGAAAGTCATGTTTGGGGAGAGAAAGATCAGCCATGAACCCGTGGTGACTGAAGACGTCGAGTAATTTCGACCACCTCCGGGTAGGCAATTCCCGAAGATGCATGACTTTAATGGAAATGGTGACCCCGAAGACCACTGTGAGAAGTATGAATCACTCATGACTGGTATGGGGCACTGTGATGTGATGCTCTGTAAGATGTTTAAGACCTACCTCAAAGGGCCATCGTCAATGTGGTATCGATCGCTGAGGCACAGGTCGATTTGCTCATAAGAGCAGATCAAGAAAAAGTTCTTGAGGCACTATTCTCATCTGTACCGAAGATAGAAAGACACTGAGGCCCTGATTCATTGCAGACAGGGGCCGAACGAAGATCTGGGGGACTACTTAGCGAGGTTTAAGGAGGAGGCTGGGATGGTCACCAATTTGGATAGAGTAAAGGTAGCAGGATTCCTGGCCGCAGGTCATGACCCCGTTAAAGGTAAGAAAATTCGGTCCTCTCTTTATGATTTAGCTCCTAAGAATTTGAATGATATTTATTTGAGGGGGGAAGCCATTAGAAGGAAATTAGAATCAATTGGGGGTTATAAGGAGGGTAGAAAGAATGATAGCAGAAGGGATGATAAAAGAGATGACCGAAGGGGTAGAGGAGATATCAAAAGTAGATTGAATGATACCAGGCCCGATAAGGGGGTTGACCGAAAGCAAGATAGAGATAGTACCGTGTTTACACCACTTAACACACCTATCTCGAAGATTCTCCACGAGATAAAGGGTAAGCTTGGGTTCATTCGACCACCCAGGCTAAAGACCCCTGAGCACAAGCGGAAGTAGAACAAGTACTGTGACTACCATCGGGATAAGGGTCATAACACCGATGAATGTTATCATCTAAAGAAGTTAATTGAAAAAATGATCAGGTATGGAGAACTGACCCAATTTGTGGGAGATTTAAGGGACAAACTCGAGTCCAAGGAAAAGAAGAGAGATGCTAGAGATGCAAAAGGGTCAGAAAAATACAGAGGCGAAGTTAGGACTATATCCGGAGGAACTATACTTGATCGGGACAGCAAGACAGCCCTAAAGAAGTATGCCAGGAAAATTTACAGCCTATATCAGTCGAGCGCAGCTAAGCAGCCATTGCCTATTTCCTTTATGGAGGATGACTTTGAAGATGTGATATGGCCGCACGAATACCCACTTGTCATAAACCCAGTGATTGGGGAAAACAAGATTTGGAAAGTGTTGGTTGATGAAGGAAGTTTGGTCAACATTCTGTACCACCGGACATATTGCAAGATGAATTTGGGAGGGGAACAACTGGAGCCGTGCCACGAGGCACCATTATATGGCTTCGGTAATCAGCCTGTACCGATAGAGGGGACAATCACACTGTCAGTCATGTTTGGGAAAGCACCGTACGCGGTGACTAAAGAAGTAAAGTTTTATGTGGTTCGGGTAGATAGCCCGTACAACAGTATTTTGGGGAGGCCAGCCCTATCTCTTTTTCAAGCTGTCTCCTCCATTCCCCATCTGAAGTTGAAGTTTCCAACCGAACACGGAATTGGAGAGATGAGAGGCGACTAGAAGGCTGCCAGAATCATAATGTTAGAAGACCTGGAGAAAGATAAGGATGTTGAAATGGCCGAAGCTGGAAAGAGGAAAAGAAATGAGAACAAAGATGGGGGTAGCCATCAACTGCTGAATATTGAGTTGGAGAAATTTGGGGCTGATTTGTCTAGTCCAATTGCCGAACCAGCGGCTGAGACCGAAGAGGTGGAGCTGTACGTAGGCCAGTCTGGGAAGATGATCCAAATAGGCAAGAGTATGGAGCCAGAACTAAAGAAGAAAGTTATTGAGGTCATTAGGGAGTTCCATGATGTGTTTGCTTGGAATCCCGAAGATATGCCAGGGTTGGATCCATCAGTTGCAAAGCATTGCCTTAATGTAAAGCCCGATGCCCAGCCTATGAAACAGAAGAAGAGAAACTTCGCCATGGAAAGGCAGAAAGTCATTCAAGCCGAAGTGGAAAAATTACTCGAGGCAAAGTTCATTGAGGAGATCGACTACCCCGACTGGTTGGCGAATGTGGTGGTGGTCAAAAAATCAAACGACAAGTGGAGGATGTGTATGGATTATACTAACCTGAATAAACATTGTCCGAAGGACCACTATCCGCTGCCGAACATTGATCAACTAATAGATGCCACTTCGGGGCATCAAATACTCAATTTTCTGGTCGCATTCTCCCGATACCACCAGATTGCCATGAATGCCGAGGACATACCTAAGACAGCATTCATCACACCAAACGACACTTATGCTTACATTAAGATGCCCTTCGGACTGAAAAATGCAGGAGCAACATTTCGGAATATGGAATGTTACGTGGATGACATGATTGTTAATTCCCTTTTCAGGGATCACGCTGAAGATTTGAGGGAGTGTTTTGAAACACTCAGAAGGAACAATATGAGGATCAACCCGAACTAGTGCACGTTCGGGGTAAACAGTGGAAAATTTCTGGGTTATATGGTTAGTGCCCGAGGAATCGAGGCGAACCCAGAGAAAATCAAGGAAGTCATTGACATGGTAGCACCGAAAATAATAAGGGATATACAGAAATTGACCGGACAACTGGCAGCCCTAAGGAGGTTCATATCTAGGTTAGTTGAAAAAGCCCTACCTTTCTTTGAAGTGCTTCGGGGGTCGAAGAATTTTGAGTGGGGACCAAGTTGCCAAATGGCATTTGAAGAAGTTAAAGAATATCTGGTGAAAACCCCATTCCTAATGAGACCAAGCCCGAATGAAACATTACAGTTGTATTTGGCAGTGAACGACCGAACACTCGGGGCCGTTCTCGTTAAAGAACATGAAGGGAACCAACATCCAGTGTTCTACGTCTCTCACATACTGAAAGATGCAGAAACAAGGTATCCCAATACGGAGAAATTTGCTTATGGATAGATCATGGCGGCGAGGAAGTTACGCCACTACTTTCAAGGATGAACAGTGCAGGTGGTCACGGACCAACCATTGAAGAAAATCTTGCAAAGACTGGAGGCTTCGGGCAGAGTGGTAGCCTGGTCGATCGAATTGGGGGAGTACGATTTGGAATTTGTTCCCTGAACTGCAAACAAAGCTCAAGCCTTAGCAGATTTCATAGTAGAGTGCTCTTTCTCGAGGCCGAAGGACTTAGCTCCAGAAGAACAGTTAATTCGTTCGCCCGAAAAATGGAAGCTTTTTGTGGATGGATCAGTAGCCGGGTCGAAGTGTGGGGCCCGTTTGATTCTAACTAGTCCCGATGGGTTCGAGATATGCCAGGCCATCCGGTTTACTTTTCCTTTGACGAACAATGAGGCCGAATACGAAGCATTACTGGCCGGTTTAGACTTGGCAAAAAATTTGGAAGTTAAGCACCTCAGGGCGTTCAGTGATTCAATGTTGGTCGTATTCGGAGGATCCCCGAACAAAGGCCTATGCCTTTAAGGTAAGTGAACAATCTTTGATGTTTGAATCTTTTGAACTGAGCCAAGTAGCTAGAGAGAACAACAGCAGAGCAGATGCATTACCAAGGCTAGCTTCGGCCGAAACCCAGAATCTCCTAGGGTCAATCTATCTGACCGAAGTAAAATCACCTGCTATTGAGAAGAAGCAATGCAAGGAAATACATCAGGGTATCAACTGGATGACACCAATCAGAACATTTCTAGAAAAGGGTACTTTGCCATTGGACAAGAAAGAAGCCTAGAAAGTGAAATACCGATCAAACAGCTATACCCTTGTGGGAGGCCGACTATTCAAAAGGGCGGCCACCCATCCACTACTTCGGTACCTGGACCCCGAAGAACAAAGACTTACGCTGGAGATGGTTCATGAAGGCATTTGTGGGGAGCATTTAGCAGGACGATCGCTGGCATTCAAAATTTTGAGGCAAGGATTCTTTTGGCCGACCTTAAAGGAAGACGCCACCGAGTATGCCAAGAAGTGTAAGCAATGCCAACTTTTTAGTACTGTGCCAAAGCAGCCGCCCGAAGAGATGACTTCCGTACTTAGTCCAATCCCTTTCTCCATGTGGGCAGTGGATATAGTGGGCATTCTGCCAACTAGCACGAAACCAGCCAAGTATTGCATAGTCGCCATTGACTACATGACAAAATTGGTGGAAGCTAAGCCACTTTTGGCCATCACTGAAGAAGCGGCAAAGAAGTTTATGTTGGAACAGGTGATCCTAAGGTTTGGGATCCCGATGGTGTGTGTTTCGGACAACGGGACCTAATTCATTGGAAGCAAATTCAGGAAGTTCTTAGCTAAATTTGGAATCCAGCAGAAGTTCAGTTCAGTCGGTCATCCACAGGGTAATGGGATGATCGAAGCTATAACGACCTAGAATTTTTTCGCGATTTTATAAGTGTTTATTTAATTGTTAAAGGTGAATTATGTGATGTGAAAATTTTTATGAAGTCAAGATATATGTGAAATCATTTTCATGTGATTATGTGATGATTGGTATGTGCCGTATGTGTTCGTAGATTTTTATTTGCATTTTTGATGCATTATAACTATTTTTAATCTTTCAAAAATCTTATAAAATCATTGGAGTCATTTTAAATCATGAAATCTTTTGCAATATCATCTTTGTGATATTTGTTAGTTTTTAAAATTGGTGTGAGTATTTAATTACGTGTTCTGGTATTTTAAAATGATTTAAAAAGCTTTATTTCTTTAAAAGAGCCTTTATTTTTGAAAATTCATATAAAATTCATTTTTGACCCAAATATTATTTTAAAAATATGGGGAGGTCTGTAATTTCATAAATTTGATTTTTGAATTTTAAAAGTTATGTTATCTTAATTTTCCATTTTTATTTCGATTTAGAAGTGGTTTAAAAATCAAATTTTCAGAACAGTAATTTGTAATTGTCAAGTTACTATTTTGTCCCTAGCTTTTCATTACAAAACATCAACTCTCTACTGTCTCTCCCCTGCGTTTATAGCTCTCTCTTCTCTCCCCTTTTCACCGTGAGTTCTCTTCCGGGTTCCATTTTCAACCGCTACATGCAACGCCTTTTTCTTAGTCATTTTCTTTGATTTCAGTCTTAAATTAATCCTACACATCTCTAGTTTCTGATCCTACCAAGTTTTTTATGATCCGTGTATATATATGTGTATACCCGTGTGAATATATGTGGGTTTATGCGATGTTTATATTGATTTCTTCCTGGGTATTGATGAATAACTTATTACTTGTTTAAATTAAGGTAGAACTCTCTGTTGGAAGCCCGAGAAGGGAACCACCGGAGCTTTGCCCCGCCGGCGATGACCTTCGCGATCCGGTGGACTCGGCAATGATGAAATTGAGCCGAAGAACTTGATTTTCAGCATGCATGTTTTGATTTGTTGGATGAAATTATGGGTTATATGTATTGCATGTTTAACTCTAGATTTTTATGTAAAGTTTCGAATTTTATTTAAATAAATTCGATATATATGTTCATTAATTGACAATAATTGGTTCAATATTGATATGTGCATAATTTGGTAGAGTAATTCGAATTCTTTTCAAAATTTTTTACTTGATGAATTGATTTAATTCGAATATATGTTTATGGATATGAATTATTTGAATTTTTATGATTAATTCATAATTGTTAGTAGTTGTGTTGATAATCGTAGGTCAAGTGTTAGTTAATTATCTAGCATGTGTAATTTTCGGATTTTGTAAATTAAATTCGAATGTTAGATGCAAAGTTGGAGTCATATGATTATAATGATTTATCAAATACGATTTAGTGAATTATATTCGATAATTGTTAAAGTACTAATTAGTGATGTTAATTATTAGCTTCGGATTTTAAGTAGTATGGTAAAGAATAAGTAGTATGTTTGGGCTTGTAGGTGGATTTAGAATCCATCGGATTGGTATTAATTGTGAATTGAGTCGGTTATGCTCCGACGGGATAGTTCATTTTACAAAGGAAACTCTGCCCGATTTTTGCTAGAATTATAAGTTGATTATAAGTCAAGGTGATGTTATGTGTTAAGTGTTTAAGTGGCAATCATGAATTGTTTGTGCTAAGTGCTATATGCTAAGTGCTTTAGTGACGTATATGATAAATATGCTCTTTGTGTTATGTGCTTAAGTACTTATCTGATTGTGCTAGATTGTCTCGTACGTGTTATGTATGTTAAATTGTTAAGCGTTATAGGAACCGTTTGGGTAGAATAGAGTTAGACGATTGAGGATTATAGTGTACTAAAATAGTACTTTACCTTATTATAGGTGCAAGCAGGAAGCCGGTAAGAAATCATTATGCGTGTAGATGGAATTTCAAGAACGAAGATATTTATCGGAGTTGACTAATATATTGATATCGAGACGGACCAATTATAGAAGAAAGATGGATGTATAGTCGATTAGAGACCGTCATATAAAGAAGTAGAGACTGACGCAAAGTGAGTAACGAATCGATGTTTTGGGGACAAACTATGTATTTTGAGGAAGGTGTTTCTATTCCTCACTTACTGTTCAAGTGCAGTATATCTGCTTCTATTGTTCATAACATGTTTCTTTCAAATCAGTTTACAAGTAATCTGTACCTTGTTGTACCCTTCTATTGAGTTATCCTGTGAACTGTCTTTTGAAATACGTTGATTGTTATGTACCGTGTCATTACCCTTCTGTTAATTAACAATGAAGTTTGGTTCTATAACATGTCCCCTACTTTAGACTAATAACTTTATTCTGTCTATCACCTTATACCTTATAAATCCAAGCAGACATCCAAGTCTTAAATACAATTTATAAAACTTAACACCTGTTTTACAAGCTATTGATTGAAAACTTTCTTTCAGTTACCGAACCATGTTTTATTAATTCCAGTATTACTTACTCATGTTTTCTCAACTTCTATCTTACCGAACATTGTTTTAAAGAACCAAGTTTTGCTAAACCTTTATTTCAAATAACCAGGTTTTAACAAACCATGTTTTAAGGAATCATATTTTTATTGAACTTGACTTTCAATGAACATCATTTCAACAAGACCTCGATTTAAAGAAGCTATATGCTACTAAAACGTGTTTTGAAATTCGTATTCAAATGAACCTTGATTTAGAAAGTGAGACTTATTTACAATGCCCTATCTAACCATTGTTTCATTAAAGCAAGACCTTTATCACTATAAATTGATTTGTTGCCTTGCTTTAAAACTCTATATATTACAATATTGATCAAACCACTAACCTAAAGACTTGATTACTGTTTACACAATATCACGCAAGTATACGTGGTCACAAGTAATACAATTAAGTTCGTTCCACTGAGATCTGGTTAAGTTCTTTTCAGCTAATGTGCCTATTCAACAATGTATGATCTTAATTCACTGCCAAGACAATTAATAAATTGAGGTTTTAATTAACTAAATTAAACTAAGATGCGAATTAAGGAATTAAGAATTAACTAGCTAATGAGATCTAAAACTGATTTACTTATATGAGAATAAACATGGAATCCTAATTTCATTATCTACTTCACTTAGAGTCGCAGCCTTTAATCAATACATGTGATGGTTTTGATATCTGATCGGACAACACGAAACAAGTAAAAGCTACCTCTCGGTATACTAATACCAAACTACGCATGCATCCACAAAAGAGATAGAAGATGGGTAGACACCAAATATGTTTAGACCCTATATCTCTATAGAATTTGAAAACATAAAGGTTTAAGCACAAGTTTCCACATAGATCACATAGGGCAGCATAATATCTCTATTTACGCCACAAATCATGATGTTAAAACATCAACCTATCCTATGCTAGCATGGCAAGTTCTAAATCTCAAGATCCATTCTCGTTTCGCAAGAGATTAACAAATTAGATGTTCGCGATGCATCTAAATACATGAAACACAACCATACGAGGATATCAAGAATTCACCACACATAAATCTTTAAAGCATACAAACTACTAAGCTACATAGATAAATCCGTTAGAATCCCATGACAACGATTAGCTCATAATTGAACCGTTCATCGTCATGGGTTTTGATGAAAACATGATATAAAACAAGATATGAATAAAAGAAGTAATTATATTAATAAACAAAGAGTTAAGAAAACAAATCTAGAATCCAGAATAACACAAAAGATGAAGTAGATCTGGATCCGTTGCTTGTCACGAGCGTTGAATCCTTCTCTCCTTTTCTCCCTTGCAGATCTAAGCTATGATAATAATAATAATAACTCCTCTAATTATGTTCACAATTTTCTACGCAAGTATACGCAGTCAAGAGTAATATGGATAAATAGGGATCGTTCCCACGAAGACTCAGTGAATTACGTAAATGTGCCTATTCAACAATGTATGGCTAAATTATAATATCTTGGTGAAGTAACAAATTTGGGTTGTTTTCTAGGTTATACTACTAAAAACTTACTAAGGAGATTTTACATATATGAGAGAAACACAAGGTTCCAACTTCATGAGTTATTTCATCTAGATTAACTGTCAAGACTCAATGCACTGTGATTATTAAGGTAGCTAGTGGGAACACGAAGGAAATACAAGCTATCTTTCAATAAACTCATACCAATCCATAAAATCATCTACAATTAAGATAGAAGTTTTACGGGCATCAATTACATCCAAATCACTATATGTCTATGAGATTGGGTGACATAATCAATTTAATCAAAAGTTCCACTATCAACTACATAGGGGAGTAATGTTCTTTCGAATCTATACTACCAATATGCGGAGAAGCCGTCATAAGCCTATGCTAACATGGCAAGCCCTAATCTCTAAATCCACTTTCGCATTCATTAGAGATTGACAAAATAGATGTTAGCTACGCATCTATATAAATTAACACAACCACGTCAGGCAACCTTATTTTCAATCACAAGCATATGTTGTCTGAAATAGGGTAGATAATCCCTGCATCTAACCATTTAAGAATTTCCTTCTTGACCACTTCTTTCATGATGGGATTGAGTCTTCTTTGTTGCTCAACAGATGGTTTGCTGCCTTCCTCAAGAAGAATCTTGTGCATGCAGAAGGAAGGGCTGATTCCCTTAATATCTGCAATAGTCCATCCAATAGCTGATTTGAACTCCCTTAGAATCCGCAACAATTTCTCTTCTTCACTACCTGTCAGGTTAGCCGCAATAATAACAGGCAAAGTAGATAAAGCACCTAAATAAGCATACCTCAAGTGGTCTGGCAATGGTTTGAGCTCGAGAGAAGGAGCTTCCTCAATGGATGGCTTAAGCCTCACTTGTGACTTTTTAAGAGCTTCTAAACCCAGAGACTCAATTGGTACCTCCGTCCTCCTCCTCCAAGGAGCTGAATTCAACGTCAGAATTTGCTCTACTTCTTCCCCATTTTCCTCGTCAAAATCCCCATTCAAAACCCGTTGCAAGGGGTCGGAAATTAGCAGATGCCCTGTTTCTCTTTTTATAGAAGTTTCAACCATGTTAACTTGGAAGCACTCCTCTTCTTCTGATGGAAAGTTCATTGCCTTAAACACGTTAAAAGTAACATTGTGCTCATTCACTCGCATAGTAAACTCTCCTTTCTGAACATTGATCAGTGTTCGGCCTGTGGCTAGAAAGGGTCTTCCCAAGATTATTGGAATTTTCTTATCTTCCTCGAAGTCCAGAATGAAAAAATCAGCCGGAAAGATAAGTTTATCCACCTTTACCAAGACATCTTCGACTATGCCTCTCGGGTAAGTGATCGAACGATCTGCTAGCTGTAAAGAGATGTTGGTCGGTCTCGGCTCCGGAAGACCAAGTTGAACAAAAACTGATAGAGGCATCAAATTTATGCTTGCTCCCAAGTCACATAAGCATTTGTCGAATAACAGATTACCAATAGTACATGGTACAGTGAAGCTTCCAGGGTCCTTCAGTTTCGGAGGTAATTTCTGTTGCAGAACAGCACTGCATTCCTCCGTCAAAGCAACTGTTTCATACTCTTCCAATTTCAGCTTTCTCGATAGAATACCCTTCATGAACTTAGCATAACTCGGCATCTGCTCCAGAGCTTCTGCAAAAGGTATGTTAATATGCAGCTTTTTAAATACCTCAAGAAATTTACCGAATTGCTTGTCCAGCCTCTGTTTCTGCAATCTCTGAGGATATGGTGGAGGTGGGAAGACCTGATTCTTCACATCCTTTGTCTCAGGGGCTGATTTTTTAGGAGTCAGTACGCTTTCCTCTTCTCCATTGCTTGAATCTGAATTTTTACCCTTGTCAACTGAACCTCCCAAATCCTCTTTCTCTTCTTCCTTTTCTGGCCGATTTTTTTCTTCTTTCTCAAGTGTAGTGCTTCCCGTGACCTTACCGGACCGTAGAGTAATGGCTTTAATCTGCTCCTTGCTGTCTTTCCACCCTGGGTTTACTTCCGTATCACTGGGAAGAGTTCCCTGTGGTCTGCTCAACAAAGCATTTGCCAGTTGCCCCATCTGATTTTCTACAGTCTTGATAGAAACGGCCTGGCTCTTGCACATCAATCTCAATTCTTCTAGTTCTGATTTTTCATTAACAAATTTCCAAGAATTCCCATAGGGTTGCTGCTGAAATCCCGGTGGTTGAAATTGCCTCGGGGCATATTGCTGTTGAAACTGTTGCCCTTGCTGCTGTTGAAACCCAGAAGGATTAAATGGCCTAACACCCAACTGCTGATTCTGAGACTGTTGATACTGTAAGAACCCAGATTTTGGGTGGAATTAAAACTTTTATGTATTTAATGATGTAAGAATGAATAGTGGATATGGCTACAATGTAATAATTGATATTTGGGAAAGAATGAATGGAATTCGACTTTATTATGTTTATGTCTTGAAGAATGCTAAAGGGTGACAACATAGGTAAGAATAATCTATCTTCTAAGGGAATAAGATATGGCAACTTCAAGCAAGAGAATACTCTCATGTCATCTAGATCGATAACGATTAATCCAGTAGTTCCGTAAAAAGGTTAAGGAACGATCGAAAGAGAATACGGACAATTATACAACCCTAAGAGAACAAGTAAAGAATACAGAATGAATAGTGTTTTGGTGAGAGTATATAATAATATGAGACGACACTATATAGAAGTATTCGGAACGGATTTCCGAGTTCGTATTAGTGATCCAGGGGGAAAATAAGTGTATGTAAAAGCTGTCGGATTCTGAAAAACCGCACTTTTATTTTCTCCGAGAGTTCCCTGGACACTGATAGCCTTAAGTATTTAACGAATGGATTAAAGGATTATAAAATGGAAAGTTAGAATGAAAGATGGAGAATGAAAGTATTAATATTAAAGAGGATTCCCGGTAAACCCTAATTAGAAATCCGTGAAATATTCTCAAGAACGGTCAATCGAAACGGGTAATAACCGGACACAGAAACAAGCAGAGGAAGCAAGAGTCTTGTGCAAGCTACTAGTATAAATATCTAGTAACTAAACTAGAAGCAAGGAACTAGCACCTTAGAGGAAGAACTAAGTACTTAGCAAGTAACTGCCTAGTTAAGCTTTAACCACCATAAAACCAACACATGTCTTGCCATTTGAGCATCCAACACCTCCTCACTTTATTAAAGTGACTTTTACAAGATATTATGTTGTAAGTGGATGAGAGTGAAGGAGATTAAAACACAAAAAATCAAAAGAAACCAAGCAACTCTCTCCCCCCCCCCATAAACAACCATTCGGCCATTTCCATTAATTCCAAATCCAAACTCAACCTTCCCACCATTGTTTGTTCTTGAAATAATTAAGGTGAGTCTTACATTTCATAAAACTTATCTCCTCAAAATCTTAGCTTCAAACTCATCCATTTCCATTTTCAAATAAATCATTCAAGAGGAGCATGAATAGTGTTCTTCTTGAACTAACTTGGTTTTCTTGATTTTTCATGGTTGATATAGCAAGCATAATCACTCCTAAGGACCATACAAGGCTTAGTAAGGCTATATCACTATCTAAGGAAGGTATAAAGCTCTTGAAACCCTAACCCTTGTTTGAGATTTAAGCATGTTTTTGATAGTTATAACTTAGTTATGGTTATGTTAAAGTTATAAGCATGATTATGTATGGATTTTGGATTAATGATGTAAATAGCTAGATGAACGGAAAGGCATTGCTTGGCCTCAGTTCATGTGTATAAGTCATGTATATGTTGTTTGGGTTGGATGCTATGTTTATGGGAAGATTCGAAATTGATAGATATTCGATTTACAGCCGTTATAATGCCCGATTTTACAATACCATGTTTTGTATGCCATTTTCCATGTCAAACCCCTACTGTCCAGAGACATTATCTGCCATGATAGGATAGGTAATGTTCTAAGCTTCGTTTTGATATAAAGATCACGTGAAACGGACTTACGGTTTAGGATTTATGACCAAATTACTAAAAGTAGTTCGAATCCGTAAATGAAAGTTCGTAACTGAAATTGAACCCTCGTAAGCTATGTAACGTCATGGCGAATCTTGGTAAATAAATACTAGGGGTAAGAAGGAAGGTGTGAAAGAAAACCGTATGTCAAAAAGAGCATTTTTCGATTTATTAAAAATGTTCGAGTCAAGGTTAAACGCGAACGAACCCCTAAAAGACTACTCTTTTATAACTTTGGTAAAACACTTAGAAAACGGGCGATAAAACTCGGAGTATAATATTGGTTCGTAACGATCAACCTTAGAACTCATATGACTTAAGTATGTCCCAAGTATAAGTGCCGTGACATGTCGTATTAACGAACGAATGTCGGGTCGGATCAGTGATAATAAGTAATCCACAAAAAGGGGTATAACGAGATAACTCGAGAACGTGTTTCGATTTAAGTATAACTTAACTTTTAATATGTTAAGTGATTAATCCCGAATGCCTTGGCTATTTATAGATCACCAAGCTGAACCGGGACCCGCTACCACTACCCCTTACCGTACTCGACCACCAGGCAAGTTTCAATTCCCTTCTTTTAGGCTGTTGTTGTGATTGAATAAATATATATATATATGATTGCTGATATACATATGCCATTGCATGCATGCCTACTTTCAAGTTGAATTGATATACTTGTTCCCTGAATGTTATTGTTGGCTTATAAGCCAGATAGTTAGATATCAGTTATAAGCCGAGGATTGTAAGACCCTCATAGAAGGGCATATACATCTTATTAATCGAATATAGACCGGGAGTCAATATTCCTTGATATATCGAGATTACCTCGGAGGAAAATAATTAAGTAAATATTTTCTATTATTTGGGCGACGAATATTATTTGAATATTCGTTCGAGACTAATTATTTTAACGATCCTTACTCCAAATAATTATTTGAACGTAACTATTCAACGAATAATATTTCTCAATATTCATTCAGAGTCGAATTGATTATCGACTATTATTTCGAATATTCTTCTAAAGATGAGACTGTTAAATGAATATTATTTGGATATTCTTTTAGATTATTATTTTATTAAATAAATATTACTTTTGAATATTCATTTAAGATATTAAATACTTGATGAATATTATTTTAATATTCATCTGAAGCTTGATTTAATTATCGAATATTATCTCGAATATTCCTTAAGGCTTGGATTACTAAATGAATATTACTTGATATTCATTTAGGATATTATTCATTAAATGAATATTACTTTTGAATATTCATTTAAATTCCTAATTAATTATGAATATTACCTTAAATATTCTTTTCAGGTCTTATTAATTAATGAATATTGTTTTGAATATTCATTTAAATATTTATTTATTCAATAAATATTCTCCTGATATTTCTTCAGGGATTATTTTGAGAAATACTCTGATTAAAGATTTTCTTTCATATTCCCAAATATTCTTTAAATGTTTTAACTCAATAAATATTCTCTTAATATTTATTCCATACTTAGAATAATCTCGAGAAGGTTTATCTTCTTCGATTATTACAGAAAATATTTCGAAGTCATATTATTATTAATCTTATATCAAGAAAGGTTCCCAGACATCATTCTTCTTTGAGTCTATCTCCTTAATAATAAGGGAACCTTACTTGGAAATGTTATTTATCTTGTCGACTTCCCGGTCATAAAGTATTCCCTTCACCCGCAACTCGGGTGCTGTTGACTTATTAAGTCGTTGCTTACCTTCTCATCTTTCGAGGGGTAAGATTACTGGAACAAGTTGATATCCTGTTAAATATAATTGATGTGTTTTGATCAGTGTTTAAGTGTTACAGGGAGTTATCAGAGTTTAGCTGGAAGCAGTCAGAG
The DNA here is from genome assembly GCA_036435485.1 of Saposhnikovia divaricata. Taxonomy (NCBI): domain Eukaryota; kingdom Viridiplantae; phylum Streptophyta; class Magnoliopsida; order Apiales; family Apiaceae; genus Saposhnikovia; species Saposhnikovia divaricata. The sequence continues at coordinate 98,686,044 of CM071597.1, read as the reverse complement.
TTTGTGTAAACTCTGACAGTTGGAAGCTCGACAGAGTTTGTTAAACTCTGTCTGGAGGAAGCGCGTCTACTGTTCAACAGTGATTAAAGATTAATTATGGAAGCGATATCTTTGAAGATTGGATAGCTATCAAAGAGATCGAGTTGACATAGGAGACGTGTGACAATCTGTAATTGATATCATTGTATAGCTGATTATTAGGAATATCAATTAGAGATTGTATCGTAGCTGTATGTTATATAAATACAGATAGGTTAACCCTAGAAGGGTATCGATAACGAATTATCATTATTGTAACCTAGCAGCTCTTTGTGATATTTTACATCACGAAGAGGGTTTGAAATACAAGAAGTTTTTTAAGTGCATAAACGCTTTTACTTGTTAATTTCTCATACAAAGTTGATTATTATTTGTGTATTCGGCCTAACAAGTGGTATCAGAGCCAATCTGTTACTTTATTACAGGTTAAGATCCAAACACAACAATAATCATGTCAGAAATTCCTCCACCAACACCTACTGTTTCTGAAAAGGCTCCTACTACTGTGAGTCGTTATGAACCAATCAGGGTTCCTATTCTGAGGCCATTGGAGTATGCTATGTGGAAGGTCAAGATGACTATGTTTCTGGAGCTACAGATCCAGAATATCTTGACAGGATTTATGAAGGCCCTCACAATCCTACAAAGCTATCTGTTGCAGTTGCTGGTGAAGCAGCAAAAATGGTTCCAAAGGAAAAGAAGGACATGACTCCTGAAGATCTATCATCAATTGCTAAGGATGCAAAAGTTAGGCATTTACTACATAGTGCCTTAGACAATGTCATGTCTAACAAAGTCATTAACTGCACCACTGCAAAAGAGATATGGGATGCACTTGAAGTCAGGTGTCAAGGAACTGCAGCTATTAAGAAGAATAGGAGAAACATACTCACACAAGAGTATGAGCATTTTGAGGCTAAACCTGAAGAGACCATGACAGAAACATTTGATAGATTCTGTAAACTAATTAATGATCTGTCATTGGTCAACAAAGAATATGATCTAGAAGACTCGAATCTCAAGTTTCTTCTTTCTCTACCTGAAAAGTGGGATGTGAAAACAACCACTATTAGAGACAACTATGATCTTGCTGAAACAGAGATTGATGAAATTTATGGACTGCTCAAAACTTATGAATTGGAAATGGAGCAGAGAAACAGGAGATCAAGTAGAAAAGGAAAGTCTGTTGCTCTTAATGTTGAAGAGAAGCCTCAGAAGAAAGAGGCAACAAGAAGGAAAATGAAGGGAAAAGCTTTGGTCATACATTCAGAAAGTGATTCACCAAACTCTGATTATGATTCAAATTCTTCTGAATCATCTGACTCTGAGGATGATGAAGAAGAAATGAGAAAAATGGCTGTGCTGATGGTGAAGACTTTCAAGAAAATGGGCTTCAAGAATTTCAAGAAAGGAAAAAGGTTTTCTAGGGATTCAAATGAAGACAGGAAAAGCTACAGGAAGTCTGATAAGAGAGATTCTAAAGGGAAGAAGGATAAGTCTGAAATTCAATGCTACAAGTGTAAGGAGATGGGTCACTATGCTCCTGAGTGCAAGAAGGGTAAAACTGGAAAGGTACTCTACACTAAAGGCAGAGATTGGGCAGATACTTCAGATTCTGATGAAGAAGTGAACTATGCTCTCATGGCTACTACTGAATCAGAATCCTCTGAAAATCAGGTACCTCCAACTACCTATGCTTATAATATTGATGACATTGCTAAATTAAGAATTTTTCTTAAGTCATTGCATATAAGTTATAGGGATCAGACTTTAGAAAATGAGAGGATAAAAGCTGAAAATTCTGAACTTAAAGAGAGAAATAAACTTGTTGAAGAGAAACTTGAAAACATGCAACAAGTTCAGAAAGAGAGAGATGATGCTGTTTGCAAAGAACAGATTTTGCTTCAGAAATATAAACAACTAGAATCTGAGTTGGAGGAAGCAAATAAGAAAATTAGGACTTGGACTAATTCTGGAAAGGACACTCAACAGATTTTTCAAACAGACACTGTTGGTCTAGGTTATAATGAGGAAGATGAACTTAGATTTCAAAATCAAGTTAAAGTCAGAACTAAATTTGTTCATGGAACCAGTAAATTTTTGTCTGAGAATGAAAAAGAAGCTGTCAAAAGAAAACCAGTAAAAACTAGTGTTAATCAGGTTAATATTGGTTCAATGACAGATAAACAACTCAAACATAAATTGAAGGAGTTAAAATCTGTTGAGAAAAAGAAAGTGTCAAACAAGAACAGAAATGGAAAAGTAGGCATCACTTCAGGAAATAAACCAATGCTTGCTAGTTATGCTCCAAGAAAGACATGTCATAACTGTGGTAGTACTAAGCATCTTGCAAATTTCTGCAAGAAAAATAAAAATATAAATTCTTTACCTACAAAGTCTGAGGTAAAGAAGGATTTTGCTAGAACTAAGCCACAGACTCTATGCACACACTGTGGAAGCACTTGGCATTCCATCTATACTTGCAGAAAATATCATGCTATCTATCATAATTACTATGAACTTAAACCCAATCTAAAATGGGTTAAAGTTGATACTGCAAGTGCAAACACTGATACTGTTAGCTCAAACTCTGATAATGTTAATTCCGCTGCAAAAGCTAACAAAGTTAAGAATGCCAAAGGATCCAAGCAAGTCTGGATCCTTAAAACTAATCCTCAGTAATTGTTTGTGATTGCAGGGTAACAGGGAGGCAACCCTAGTCGTGGACAGTGGATGTTCAGGACACATGACTGGAAATAAAGCCCTGCTATCAGAATATGAGGAGAAGGCTGGCCCAAAAGTTTCCTATGGTGATGGCAATATAGGAAGAACATTGGGATATGGCAATATCAATCTTGGAAATGTCATCATCAACAATGTAGCTCATGTCCCAGGACTCAAGCATGACTTGCTATCTGTGAGTCAAATCTGTGACAAGGGATATCATGTAGATTTCCAACCTGAATATTGTGAAGTTATCAGCAAATCTACAGGAAAGGTTGTTCTAGTTGGTCACAGGCAAAACAACATTTATGAAATCAAGCTTTTGATAGACTCTGTTGGAAAAGCTGTTTGCCTGTCTACAAGAATGTCTAGTGAAGAGAGTTGGAAGTGGCACAAGAAACTCTCACATTTGAACTTGAACAACATCAATGAATTGATCAGAAAGGATCTTGTAAGAGGACTCCCAAAGACCCTGTTAAATGTTGATGGCCTATGTGACTCATGTCAGAAGGCTAAACAAAGGAAGTCATCTTTCAAGAGCAAAACAGAATCTTCTATCACTGATCCCCATCATCTTCTGCATGTTGATCTATTTGGTCCAGTAAATGTTATGTCTATTGCAAGGAAGAAATATGCTTTAGTCATTGTTGATGAATACACTAGATTCACCTGGGTGTATTTTCTAGCAAAGAAGGATGAAACTGCATTGACTCTGATGGAGCATGTGAAGCTTCTGGACAAAGGATCAAGCAACAAAGTGAGAATCATCAGAAGTGATAATGGAACTGAGTTCAGAAATGCAACAATGGAAGAATTCTGCAAGGACAATGGAGTGAAACAAGAATTTTCAGCACCTGGTACACCACAACAAAATGGTGTAGTTGAAAGGAAAAATAGAACATTAATTGAAGCTGCCAGAACTATGCTTGATGAAGCAAAATTGCCAACTTATTTCTGGGCAGAAGCTGTTCAAACTGCTTGTTTTACTCAAAATGCAACACTGATCAATAAGCATGGAAAGACACCATATGAGATGGTGAAGAAAAAGAAGCCTAACCTGAAATACTTTCATATTTTCGGGTGCAAATGTTTCGTTTTGAAGACTCATCCAGAACAGTTGACCAAGTTTGAGTTAAAGGCAGATGAAGGAATTTTTGTTGGCTATCCACTGTCAACAAAGGCATTCAGAGTTTACAATCTGAGAACTAAAGTGATCATGGAATCAATACATGTTTCTTTTGATGATAAGAAGATAACTGGACTTGAAGACAAAGACGAATATGATCAACTGAACTTTGAAAATGAAGTTTTAAACTCTGATGAAGGAAACTCTGATGAAACAATTCTGACAGACTCTGTTGAAACAAACTCTGAACCTCTACTGGTAAATTCTGGAGAAACTTCTCAGTCACAACAAAGAGGAGAATCAGTTGAGGGGGAGCATGATCAAGATGAAGACTCAAACACTGATACTGAGTCAACTGAAAAATCTGGATCAAACTCTGATGCTTCAAACTCTGAAAATTCAAATTCTGACTCTGGACAGTCAAGTTCAGGGGGAGTCTCAGAAAACGAAAATAGATCACAACAGAATCAGGAGAGCATGGATCAAGGGGGAGGATCACATGTTGATAGAAGTCATTTGCCTTCTGCTAGGAAATGGACTAAATCACATACACCTGATTTGATAATTGGTGATCCAGATGCAAAAGTAAAGACAAGAAGTGCTACTGCAAGTGAATGTCTATTTCATACATTCTTGTCTAAAAATGAACCAAAGAAAGTGGAAGAAGCTCTTCAAGATGCAGACTGGATAACAGCAATGCAGGAAGAGTTAAATGAATTTGAAAGAAATGAAGTTTGGACCCTTGTACCAAGGCCTAAGAACAGATCTATTGTTGGTACTAAATGGGTTTTCAGAAACAAGACTGACAGTGAAGGTGTTATCACGAGGAACAAGGCTAGACTGGTAGCAAAAGGTTATTCACAGCAGGAAGGAATAGATTATGATGAAACATTTGCTCCAGTAGCAAGATTGGAGGCAATCAGAATTTTTCTAGCATATGCCTCTCACAAGAAATTCAAAGTGTTCCAGATGGATGTGAAAAGTGCTTTTCTGAATGGAAAGCTTGAAGAAGAAGTGTTTGTTGAACAACCACCAGGATTTGTGGACCCCAAATATCCAGATTATGTCTACAGGCTAGATAAGGCACTATATGGACTTAAGCAGGCACCAAGAGCATGGTATGAGACACTTGCTCAGTTTCTTCTAGAAAGTGGATTCAACAGAGGTACAATTGACAAAACTCTGTTTTATTTCAACCAAGGAAGTGACCTCCTTTTAGTTCAAATTTATGTTGATGACATCATCTTTGGGTCTACTAATGATAAACTCTGTAAGAAGTTTGCCAAGCTCATGCAGTCCAGATATCAAATGAGCATGATGGGAGAGCTTAGTTACTTTCTAGGCCTACAGGTGAAACAAACAGAAGATGGAATTTTCATTAATCAAGAAAAATACACCAGAAATCTTCTCAAGAAATTTGGTATGCTTGACTGTTCATCTGCATCAACTCCCATGGCAACAGCAACTAAACTGGACAAAGACACAGGAGTTTCAGTGGATATGACAAACTTCAGGGGTATGATAGGATCTCTTCTATACTTGACAGCTAGTAGGCCTGACATCATGTATGCAACCTGTCTTTGTGCAAGGTTTCAGGCAGATCCTAGAGAGCCACATCTGACAGCTGTGAAAAGAATCTTCAAGTATCTCAAGGGCACCATATCATTAGGCCTGTGGTACCCCAGAGAATCAGATTTTAAGCTACTTGGATATTCTGATGCAGACTTTGCAGGCTGTAAGGTAGACAGAAAGAGCACTAGTGGAAGTTGTCAATTTCTTGGTGACAGACTTGTTTCCTGGTACAGCAAGAAACAGAAATCAATCTCCACATCTACAGCTGAAGCAGAGTATATTGCAGCTGGTAGCTGTTGTGCACAGATCTTATGGATGAAGAATCAATTGCTGGATTATGGATTGAGGTACAGTAATATACCTATTTACTGTGATAACCAAAGTGCTATTGCTATGACAGGTAATCCAGTACAGCATTCAATGACCAAGCACATCAGCATAAGGTACCACTTCATCAGAGAACATGTGGAAGAAGGAAATATTGAACTACATTTTGTCTCTACAGAACAACAGCTTGCAGATATCTTCACTAAACCATTGAGTGAAGTTACATTTACAATGCTGGTTAATGAACTAGGAATGATCTCTGGTTCTGACTAGAAATGTTGGTTAGATTCAAACTTTACTTATGTGATGTATTAATCATATTTCCTGATTGGTTAAATACTAAGTGAACTCTGTTGATTAAACTCTGTTATGCATACTCTGTTAAACTCTGTCAGCATGTCTGTATGTCATAAACTGTTAATAAGTTTGATAAACTCTGTGAACTTTGAGTTGATTTTTGTCTGAATGAAAACACCAATGAAGAAATATGTATGAAGCATGATTCTCAGCAATTAATCATGAATCTTTCTGAGTTATTGAGATCTAATCTTAGATTGTGCAGAAAGTTAACACAGCATGATACTGGCTCATATTTATAGCATCTCTTAGTTTATTTTGTCCTAAACTCTGAGTCTATAAATACTGTGTGCATTACCTTTCATGAAGAACTACTGATGTTGATGAACTCTAAACTCTGTTAGTTATACTCTGATAAAATAAAATGTTTACTGCAATACCCCAAAGAAAGTGTATATAGGTTATTATACTCCTTTGAGATTATGTTGGATACTAGGATGACCCAGGAACCTATTGGTATATAATATGTGCTAAAATTCTCTGATTTTTGGTGACTAGTTAAATACTAGGATGACCCAGGAACTTATCAAAATGATAAGGGCTAAAATTTTTGAATTTTTGGTGACTGGTTCCAACCTCTGATTACTGGAATGAAAAAAAAAAAAAAATGAAAAAAAAGAAGAATGAAAAAAATGTGTGTATATAAAGAGGGTATAAAATAAAACTTACTGTATAAAGTTCGAATACTTCAGAGTTTAGCTTTCATCATACAGTCAGTGTTTACTATGACAGTTTGTGCATCCAGTGTTTATTGATTTACTTTATGGATTTTATGAAAAATTAGATGCTCTAAAAATTGACTTAGTAAACTCTGCTTCACACACACACATATTCACAACTGTGCAATTTATGAAAGGGTTTCGATGATAAAGTTGGAGAATTGACAAACGCTGTTGATTCATGATTTGTACTCTAAGGTAAATTTTCACTTGGACAATTTGAAAGTCTTGGAGTAAGTAGGGTTTTTGACAACTGTTAATCAGTGGATAGTTGATGAATGTGTTCTTTATATGATTACTTTAATTAGTTTTCATATTCTTTTCTTGATGCATTTTCTTGAAGAACAGTTCATATAACTCAAATAACAGTTGCAGAACACAATGAATATGATTAGAAAAACAAAATTTTCATTGATAATAAGAAAGAGATTACAAGCAAATATTACATCTTTTTGTTCTCTCTATCTGCTAATCTATTCAACAGGAAAGTAAAAGGTCTGTCCACACCACTCCATTGTTAGCAAAAATTCCCAGATCCCATCTTTGCCACTTTATTTGGGTGGAAGTTGAAGGGATAAGGTTATTTTTGCTGACATATTCATTAACAATGGTTGGTGGTGGTGGATGAGGATGCCTTCGAGGAGAGCCATGCCAATGTTGCTTGGAGGGCAGCATCGATGCCGATCACCCTTGCAGGTTTCTCTCTCTCGAGCTCTTCCAGACCAGCATCCATTTGCAGCCACAGCGTCTCAAGCTGCCTTTCCCACTCAAACGCTTCAAACTCTTCACGAGTATAGCTGAAGATGTCTCTATTTTCGACAAGATGAAGGTTTTTCTCTTTGATGGTAAGGTTAGCCATTGTTTTTCAAGAGTATTTGGTTTGAAAGGTTTGTGATTTTACAGGGGAGACTGAAAGGTTAAAGGTTTAATGAAATAATCTGATCAAGTCTCTAGGCCTTAAATAGAGATGGGTAAGAACGAAGTCCTTAATCGCTTCGTATTCTGGTTATTAAAGGCAACAGGTAAACGTTTCAAATTCTGATTTTACTTGGGTCCAGATATTTTTACAAGAGTATTATTTGATTTTTGTTAAAATCAAATATTTTAATGTTTTAATTTTAATATACTCTTTTTAAAAATAGGCGCACATGACCCACTCGCCCTTAATGTGTCCCACTTACCTATTATCGTGTCCTACTACACATTAATCAAGGAACTGATTGAGTGTTTGTTACATAAGAGATTGAGTTTTTATTAATTTAATCACTTTTGTGTCCAAACGAGTTTGCTTTATTCTTACTCTCACAGTTTTCTTCTTTTTCTCTTGGGCACTCACGCAAACACCTTTTCTACATTCATATCTTTTGGAAGTTCTTGGAAATTCTTAACTCAATGGCATCTAAAGCATTCACTGCTCTTGGCTTACGGTTTGTTCCTAATAACTATGAAGCTCCACTCTATCATGAACGCGTTCCAGAATCGTTTCATCTCATGCAGAACTTTTTGAGGGATTCAGAGATTGGACAAGCTCTGACTGGACCTGCTACTCTTTCTGCGTCTCAAATTGCTTCATTCTGGCAGAACTCAGTTTATGTGGATGGAGGAGAGAATGGAACTCCTACCATTATCTTCACCTATGAAGACCAAGACCATGTGATTACTCCACAGACTGTACGAGATACGATGGGTTTTGACACACATACTTCGTATACTCTGGTTAATGAAAGTTATCTGAGAGACATGCTACAAGAGATAGGTTACATGGAATCTCTTGACAAGCTTGGCAGTATAAAGCGACCAAATCTAAGAAAGGAATGGAATTTCTTCTTTGATTGCATAACAAGAACATTCCAGAAGAAAGTCACAAACTGGGATGCCATTCCAATGGATAGTCTCCATATCGGGTATTCTTTGCTCTATGGTATTAATTTTGATTTTGGTCGATATGTTTTGATGAACTTAGGTGATAAATTGTCAGAGTCCACCACTGTCTACTATGCTCGTTTCTGTCAAATGTTGTTCAATGCATGTGTACCTGGTCTTGTAATTGATGAAACTGATAAAGTTGATCCTTTTAGAGTCAATAAGCGTATATTCTCTGATATGACTAACAAGGATGTTGGCAAAGAAAATCTCCCAGCTTTTGTCATGCCACTTGCTCTACGAAATTTTCTAAATCAACCACAAGAACCACAACAAGACCAACAGGAACCACAACACGATGCACCACAACAAGATGAACCTGAACAAGAACAACAACAACCTGAACTACAACCTGAACCTCAACCAGAACCAAACACTGAATCACCTGCAAAGCAATCTTCATTCACTTCAAACTCAAACTCTGATTCTCCATTAAAATCAAAGTCTAGATCTCAAGGTGTTAAGAAAGCACTTGCTGAACGACATGCCAGTCTAAGACAGGCGGAAGAGACAAAGAGGCAATCAAAACGAAAATCTCCTGAAGCTGTTTACACTAGAAAAGGGAAGAGACTGAAAGCTCGAGCAAACATGCCTAAGTCACCACCTTGTGAAGAGGATTCAGATAATGTACCTCTAGCAAAACGAAGAAGAGTGATATTCTCTGATTCTGTGGATGAAGATATTGAAGCTCCAGAGGTTGTTTCACAGCAAACACCTCCTGTTGAGGTTGAGAAAGATGCAATACCTGCAGAGGATGTAATACCTGCAGAGGATGTAATGCCTGCAGAGGATAAAATTCCTGCAGAAGAGGATGCAAGAGATGGTGTTTCTCCAATAAATGCTGTTCCTGATTCATTTATGCCATTTTCTGATCCTATCTCTAATGTTGGTGTAGTTGATCAACTTACATCTGTACCTTCTGAAGCTGTGGCATCTCATACTGAGATAATATCTGATGCTCACCACACTGTTGAAGAAGGTGAAGAAATTGATCAGGCAACCAAAGTAACTTCTCAGTCAATGCCTGTTGCTGAGCCTGAGCAACATGAAGAAAATCCTCAAAAGCCTACAGAAGATATTGCTAAATCTATGGCTGAAGATGAACCAGTTAAAGCTACAAGTGTTGAAGCTGAAGGTGACAGTAGTGCAAACTCTGATACTTCTCTGAGTGCACCAGTACAAACTGATGATAAACATACACCTTTTTCTCAACCTTGTACTTCTCATGAAGTTGAGAGAGCACAATTTGCTAAGAATGCTGCTGAATGGTACAAAGAAGATTGTATTTTTTCATCAAGCAGAGCAGCTAAGTTTGTTAAGCAAAGTGCTGATACTATCTCTAATCCAGAGATTCTTTCTTGCTTGAAAGCAACTATAGTTCAAGTTAAAACTCTGGATAGACGATTTGATGATACTAATTTGGCAATCACTTCTTTGCGAAATGAGGTTGTAGCTAGAGAGATGAAGATGGAAACACATTCAAAACTAGTGACTACAAAATTCTCTAAAGCTCAAGACAATATCCTTGCCAGACTGAGTAAAGTTGAAGAGAATCAGTCTGATTTATCTGCTAAAATTGATTCTATTGCTACCTCTCTGGAGTTAATTACTTCTATCCTTATGCCTGATGATGTCAAAAAGGGGGAGAGAGTTGTCAGAAGGGATAGTTCTGGAGATGGAGGGGCAAGTAACAAAGACAAAGGAAAGAAAAAGGCTGAGGAGGTTCAAACTCTGAGAACTAGTAAGTCATTCAAATCACAGTCTGTTGGGAGAAATACTGATACTCAAGGAACTTCAAGGACCAAGAGTTTACTGTTATCTTCAAATCCACAAACTGATGAAGAGTTGGCTGCTAAGTTGTTCATTGAAGAGAATGAGGAAGGAGTAACGATTGAAGACATTGAAGCTGAGGAAAAGAGTTTACATGAAGAACATCTTAAAGCTTTAAAGTCTGATAAGGTACAAAAAGAAAAAGCTCCTAGGCCTGTTCTTAAAGGCGTTGTGATCAAGGAAAATGTTGATGCTGATCAAAGATCATATTTATCTAAGAAATCAACAGAAGCTGAAGCTAAAAACAAGCTGAAAGGCATTGCTATGGAAGGAGAAGATTCAAAGAAGAAAGATACAACCTCTGTTGCTACACAAGTTGTGTTTAAACCTCTATCTTCTCAGTTGAAATCAGTTTTTGGTAAAGGAACACTTCATGATCCAGATGTGTTATCTGGAGTCTCAATGAATATTTCTGATGGAAAAGCTTTATCTGGTAAGATTGGAAATAATAAGGCTGGATTAGGCTCACATAGAGACAGAAGGCAATATACTGGTCCTAGGGATCCTTCTTCACTGGCTGTTCCAGGTCGTGGTGTACCTCAAGAGAGTCTGGATAGATTGGAATCAGTACAGTTGGTTCATCAGAAGAGTTTAGACAAAGATTTTCTTCTTTACTTCATGGCTGATGGGTCAGTATTCAAAGTTGGTGAGGATGATATCGGCTTGAAATATTGGGAAGAACTAGAGTATGTTCTATATCTTCTCAAGGTGAATAGTCGAAGGACTCAATCTGTTGCTAATGTACTAAGACAGAAGATGACTCAGAATCTGGCTATTAGAGGACAGAAATATAACAGCAGATACATTCCTAAGTACAGGGATTACCAAGGCAATCTTATTGAAATGAAGAAAGGTACTGCAAAGTTAAAAACTGATTTGGGAATCACAGTACTTGACTTCAATACTCAGGCAGAAAAAGACAGATTTATCAGACTGGGTAATGAAATGAGAAGAAACAAGATTTATGATCTTAGGGCTGCTATTTACCAAACAGATGAAAATGATCCTCAACTCAGAGAAATCAAAGAAGCAATGAAGATTGAACTTGAAAATGCAGAAAGAAGATTGCTGATTGATTATCTCAGAACCATGCCAGATCTTGAAATGATTAGAGATTAAAGTTCTGTAAGAGTTTTCTTATTCTCTATAGTTTTTAAGCTTAAACTCTGAATCTGTATAAACACTGTATTTATCATTTGTTTTGACATCATCAATTATTGTCATTAACTTGTACATTTTTGATAATGAACAAGTTGGGGGAGATTGTTAAATATAATTGATGTGTTTTGATCAGTGTTTAAGTGTTACAGGGAGTTATCAGAGTTTAGCTGGAAGCAGTCAGAGTTTGTGTAAACTCTGACAGTTGGAAGCTCGACAGAGTTTGTTAAACTCTGTCTGGAGGAAGCGCGTCTACTGTTCAACAGTGATTAAAGATTAATTATGGAAGCGATATCTTTGAAGATTGGATAGCTATCAAAGAGATCGAGTTGACATAGGAGACGTGTGACAATCTGTAATTGATATCATTGTATAGCTGATTATTAGGAATATCAATTAGAGATTGTATCGTAGCTGTATGTTATATAAATACAGATAGGTTAACCCTAGAAGGGTATCGATAACGAATTATCATTATTGTAACCTAGCAGCTCTTTGTGATATTTTACATCACGAAGAGGGTTTGAAATACAAGAAGTTTTTTAAGTGCATAAACGCTTTTACTTGTTAATTTCTCATACAAAGTTGATTATTATTTGTGTATTCGGCCTAACATATCCGTTACCAAGTAATAGCTTGGGAGTTATTGGTAAATTTTCCTTTCCAACTAGATACGACTACTTTGTGGAGTCTTATCAACAAGTATTATACTTGGGGAAAGGGGGGCGAACGTTACATTCGGAATCATGAATTCTATTTGAACTAGGAGTCGTGTAAGAGGCCGAGTAGCGCCGGTCCATCCCCTTGGCCCAACCGTTGGCCGGGGAGAGCTAGCAAGGCGGTATACAAGTAAAGCCGTCAGTTCTTCCTTCTACCGGTAGTAAATCTAAATTGAGCTGTACGATCTCGACTGATCATCAAGATTGGAACAACGGGCGCGGTGAATACTCCATCATTGGTTCATCATCCAAATTTATTTATTTCCTGCAACATGATTACTGTTGGCAGAGTTGGAAAAGTGTCATAACTGGAATTGCAACCCTTTTCTTGCAAGTTCCTCTTCTTAATAACAATAAGAATATCTCGCTTACTTTGATGTAGCAGATATTTCTTCAAACAAATACTTTCAGTTACCTTGTAACTTCATCGTTCATAATATACTGGCATCATTTCCGTAAATGCATGGCATATGGTTTAAAAGATAGCTTTGAACTGTTTTAAATTATCGTTCAGTTATATATTTGTTGGTGGGCTTTCGCTCACCCTTGCTTTGTTTATATTATGTCACAACAACAGCTAGGACAGATGGCTCGCGTCAGGCGCACTCGGCGCAAGCTGGTTACCCGACCCACCGGACTACCCGTTGAGATGCTAGCCGCCATTGCTGAGGTAGCATAGTTAGACAGCTTTTGTTTCCTGTTTAACTATATGTATAATTAATGTAATCAACGGCAAAACTTTTAAACCTATGATGTTATCCTTTTGGGATTGTAATAACTTTTATTCGTAACCCTTTAATGTAAGACTTATTTCAATTTCATCTCTGGGACTATAACTGTTGTGTGTGTGAGTGGTAATTATTGTGGGGTCACAGCATGTGATTTATTTATTGTGGACTCAAGTCAAGTATTATGAATGGATGTAAGACCGTAACCACCGGATCCCTGACCTCGGATCTGGGGGTGTTACAGAGATGGTATCAGAGCGAGAGTTATATATCCCAAGAGATGATACGACGTTATATAATAATAAATTCAATAATATAATAAGAACCCTTGCCAGGTTCACCTAAAACCCTTACGGGAACTTTTTAAGTATCATGATAGTAACATAGTTCGTCTTGTGTAGGCGAGCGACTTGTCGGCCCAGGAGGCAGCTGCGAGACAGCATGATGAGGACATGTTCCGGACTAGGGACCCATACTATGAGCACTTGCCTGAGGAGGATACTGAGCCTGAGGAGGAGGACGCTGAGGAGGTCCAGGTTGAGGCTGATACTGATGTGATCGAGTCTGAGGAGGAGGACCCTGAGGAGGTCCAGGATGATGCTGACACAGATGTTGTTGAGACTGAGGGGGAGGAGGACCCGGAGGGGATCCAGACAGGACAGGATGCTGAGTTAGTGGTTGAGGATGATGATTATTGGGTTGTGACTGAGATCAGGACTATGGGAGATGACACTGACATGACCACGGATCAGGTGGTGCCGGTATATGAGGGTGTTGAGGGAGATATAGATGAGCCAGTAGTTGGTGCTGTAGGGAGTTCTGGACTTTTTGTGCCACTCCTCCCTGTTGAGAGATCCCCTACCCCACCACCACTACCTGTGAGCCCGTACCCCGACGAGTTTGAGGAGCTTACCCCAGAGCCCCAGCAGACAGAGACTGCCGCTCCAGCTGAGCCATCCACCCCACCTCATGCCCCGATAGGAGGAGTCCCAGTATGTGTTCACAACTTGATTGTGAACGGGCTTTATAGAGAGTTGTCTGTGGCAGATGCCAGGTTGGCAGAGTCTAGGAGTGAGTTAGCAGCAGAGAGAGCCGCCCGGATGAGGGTGCAGGGCAGGAGGACTATCAGTGACAGAGTTGGGTATAGTGCTGTGACCCGCATCGAGCTGAGGGCTCGGGTGAGGGTGCGACAGTTGCCTACTGATGGGCATGGTAGGGTAGACAGAGCAGAGGCTGAGGAGGTTTTCCGCATCGCCATGGGGAGGGTTCGGAGGATGTTTCGTCGTGGCGGCTGATTTCAGATGTAGTGATGCAGTGGTCTAGTTGTCTAGTCATGTACGGACATAGTAGTGCCGGCTTTTGTAGGGATGGTTTTCTTGTACTTGTTTTCCCTTTTTGCAGACTAGACAGATAGACAGCTGTTGTGCTAAAAATAAAGATTTAAATTTGAATCGCAAGCGCACAATTCGTTTCGTTGTAAAATTTATGATTCGTTCCACAGGGACTAATTTATTCGCAACCTTGATTTTTAATTTAATCGAATTAGAACAATTTTGGATTTTTGAAATTTTTTATTTTACTAATTAATTCTTAATTTTTAAAATCTAATTTATTCTAACCGTTCTAAAAAAAACTAAATTAATCTAAAAGAAAATTCTAAATAATTCTAAATTCAAATTAAAGTAGAATTTATTTTAAAAAAAATTATTTACAGAAATTATGACTCGGACTTTAAATTGTCAATTACAAAACTCAACAAAAACGAAGGAGACAGGAGGCCTGTGTGCATTATTCGAATAAGAAAGAACTAGAGTGTGGTGTTGTGTCGAGTAAACAGGGGAAATCAACAGGAAATTAACCAAAAGGGAGGGGGAAAACTCGAATCATAACACACTAACTTGAATCCAAACTCAGCAAAAATACCAACACTGGACTACGTTACTAACGCACGCGCCCAGAATTCGTATTGACTCAACAAACAGAAATACATTAACAACCTAGGAAACAGAAACAAGAACTTAGGAATGACTCAACAATTCAGTACATTGACAAATATGGACTCAAACTCGTGTGTAAAACTAATAACAAGAAACCAGGAAAAAAAAAAAACTCAAACACACCATCAACTCGCAGAACCAGTAATTATAATTGACTCGGCACAATTCGGAAGATCAATAACGAAAACAGCAAAACAAACAAGAGACACTTGCAACGAAAACAGACGCAGAAACAGTAATTTCCAACTCAGCATACAACAGAACCCATGAACAATCAACAAATTCGACAGCAATTTCATAACTCGACAAGAATCAATATCACTCTTAACAATTCTCAACAAACCACCAAACAAAATCAGACATACGACTCGATTAGTATACAACTCGGTGCCTATATAAATTGATTCCAAACTTGAACAAAACGCAGTGGATGAAAAAAAAACCAAACGAAGAAATTTACAAAATGCAACGAAAATGAAACACAGAAAACGCAAGTAAAGATGCAGGCATCAAACACCCAACTAAGAACTCGGATTCGGACTCAGCCAACAACAGCGACTCAGAATTACAAACTAAAATCATAACACGCAGAAAATCACAACTCGCGAATTAAACTGTGTGAAGGAACAAACGGCAATTCAGTAGACATCTCAAATTTCACAGTAAAAACTCGATTACATCTCAAACAAATACACGGCAAATTCAGACACTTGACTCACAGCAAAAGAAGAAGAAAAACTAATTGAGGAAATGGTATGTATACATTAAAATCGAAGAAGAGGTGTTGAATTCATAAAAAAAAAAAAAAAAAACTAAAAGGATGTTGTGATGTTTGTGGCTTGGAAACAAAAGAGGAGAAGAGGAGAAAAGGGGTTAAGTGTTTGAAATCAAAAAGAAGTGAAGGACAGCCGTGGAAATAGGATGAAAGGAGATGGTTTTTTTTTTGTTTTTGTCGATAAAGAAGAAGAAAAAAACAGTAAAGGGGAACGCGGAAATAAAAAAAACAAGAGGTTGGGTCTGTTTTGGGGTCTTGAACAAAAAAAAAAGAAAGATGAACACTGGTTATTAAAAACTGGGGAGTTTATTATTGAAGCTTCGAATTAACTAGAAAAATACGAATTAAATTTTTTTGTTTTTTTTTTAGAACAACTATAAAGAAAATTTAACTAAGAAATTAAAATTATACTAAATTGAGAATTTGATTTTAAATGGCCCACAATAAAATTGAGATTTAAAGGGGCAAAATTAAGAATTAAAACTACGAACAAGAAATTAAAGTTTCGTTACTTTCAACCCCAAGTGGTTAGCAACGGGATTTACGAAAATAACGGAACAAGGCAACAATAACGAAAGAGAAGACAAGAAGTAAAGAAAATAAAAATTGCATTAATTATAAATAGAGTGTTTACAAGATTTGAAACTAAGAAAAGAAATACAAGAAAATAAAACTACCCTAAAATCTAAGTTACTAAATACAAGGGGGGTGAAGGGGTATTTATAGGATGAGAATTAGGGTTAAGGGGGGTGTTGGGTAAATCCCCACCATAGATTTGGGTTGTGTGGTGGTGAAATCCTAGCCATCTATTTGTTTCCTTCCCCCTTAAGCTTTGAAGAGTTGATCTTGGCCATACACTTTGCTAATGTGTTGGGATGATCTCCACCTTCCACTTGTCTTGAAATATTCCTTTTGCTCCAAGCTCCTAATTCTTTTCCTTCTTTCATTTTTGGTCCTTTTTCTTCCTCCTTTTTCCCTTCCTTGCACTTTATTTATTTATTTTGTCATTTCTTTATTTATTTACGATTTACCTGAAATGTAACAAAATAAATTATTAAAACATGAGTTCAAGCAATAAATAGGTAAATAAAATATGCAAAAATATGCACTTATCAAATGCCCCCATACCTATCTTTTGCTCGTCCTCGAGTAAAAACAAAAAGAAAATCTAGATAAAAAGTCCTATACTCCTTTTCGTAGGTGTGACGGATGCATTTGGCATATGCAACAAGCCCTTTAAACCCCTAGGCAGCCCTAGTGGACGAGTGAGGTCTCGTGAGGGCCTATAGTGAATGTACCCACAAAATCCATCTAGCTTATATAAAAGATCACATGGCAATGCACACCACACATACATGTCCTCTCATGATACATCAACTTAAGAATCAAAATGAAGTTGCAAAGTCTTGGTGTGGAAAGTGCAAGGATTCACATAGTCTACTCAAAGAACCATGCAAGAGTGATTATAAGTTCATGTCAAGTGCAAAAATTATTGGTAACCATGCTAAGTCTACAAGGGCACACCTCAGAGTCAAAACTTGAGATCTCATATGCAAAAGAAGCAATACCTCACATTTCACTCACAAAAGAATATTCACTCAAGAACAAGGGTAAGTGTATCACTCAATTCCAACAAAATCAAATGCATGCTTGACACTTGGTATCATTCCAACTTGAATCACAACATACATTAATAATGACAATCAAAAGGTCTTTATTAGGGTTGTAATGGGGCTAGGGACAAGGTATGTCAAGAAAGGCCAAAATAAGGTGAAGTGTCAAAAGCTAGTAGTAACCTTGAATATCATGCACAACACCAAACTTCCTCCCCACACAATTTATTTTCATTTTCAAAAAGCCTTGAATAGTCGAAAGGAGGATTACAAAAACATAAGTATGCTCTCATATGTAAAATTTTTTTTCATTTTTTTTTTCTTTCTTTTTTTTTTCTTTTTTTCTTTTTTTTTTCTTTTTTTTTTTTTTTTTTTTCTTTTTTTTTTTTTTTTTTTTTTTTCTCTTTTTTTTTATATATATAAAGGAAAATGATAAATGCAACAATAATCCTCCTTTAGATTTAATTTTGAAAATCGACTATCAAGGTAACAACGAATATTTTCCACAAAAGTTATGAACAAAAGTAAACCCTATTTCACACACCTTATTGCTCCCTTAAGTTCCTACTAGCCTTTGACAAAATGGGATCAAGAATACGTAAGGCTAAACAAGAAAAAGGTCTTAGGCGAGTAATGTGGTGTGTCACCGAAAGAAAATGATTAGGCTCAAAGGGGTAACTATTTGATCATATAAGCATGGTGTGGATAATTTGGGAAATATGGGTTATTCCTAAGTGCCTTTATCATTTTATCATCAATTAATGTCATGTATTTCAAGAAGGAACTCAAACAAGTGCTAGCAATGCAAATGACAAGTGGACACTCAAGCAAAAGAATATAAATGCAAAAGATGTGCATATAGGCTCAAAATCTCACTTGGTGTGGTAAAACATAATCAATCTCAAGAAATGGTATCCTCAATGCACCTACTTGTACTCAAAGCATGAAGACCAAATCATCTTACACCTAATCATATCCTTCTAATTTCATGCACAATTCAAATAAGTCTACTAGCTTCACCTTGCTAGTGTAAGTGTGTGAACAAGAACTTTAGCAAATCATTTCTCAAACAAAAGCTAATGGATCATGAGATTATCATAGCATGCAAGGGTGCATCAAGCAACTAGCAATCAATTAACAAGACTAGAATACAAAAAAGAACTCTTTTTGATTTTTTTTGATTTTTTGATTTTTTTTTTTTGAATTTTTTGATTTTTATATTTACACTAAAAACCCTCCCCCATACCTAAATCATGCATTGTCCTCAATGTATGCAAATGCAAGAGAAATGAGTAAATGAGAATGAGGAGATAATACCTGACAAGAGATAAAGGAGAGGATTTACCTACTGAAAGAAACTTACATGAATCACGGGTCGATGAGGTGGGTGACCTCATCCTCGGGATCAAATGGCAGCTCTAAAAATGGTTTGAGTCTTTGTCCATTAACTTTAAATACATCACCATTTTTAGGATTTTCAATTTCAACAGCACCATGAGGAAAAACGGTCCTAACAATGTAAGGACCTTCCCACCTAGATCTCAATTTCCCGGGGAATAAATGAAGCCTAGAATTGTACAAAAGAACTTTTTGACCCGGAGAAAAAGATTTTCTCAAAATGGATTTATCATGAAAAAGTTTTGTTCTTTCTTTATAGATTTTAGCATTTTCATAGGCCTCATTTCTTAATTCCTCTAGTTCTGACAATTGCAACTTCCTATGACTACCGGCGGTTGGTAAGTCAAAGTTCAAATCTCTTATGGCCCACAAGGCCCTATGCTCTAGTTCAACGGGCAAGTGACAGGCTTTGCCAAACACAATTCTGTAAGGGGACATGCCCAAAACAGTCTTAAAAGCGGTTCGATAGGCCCATAAGGCATCAATCAGTTTGATGGACCAATCCTTCCTATTCGAGTTGACAGTCTTTTCTAAGATTTGTTTGATTTGCCTATTCGAGACTTCAACTTGACCACTAGTTTGAGGATGATAAGGGGTAGCCAACCTATGAGTAATTGAGTACTTTTTCAAAAGGGACTCAAATTGACGATTCTTAAAGTGCGTACCTTGGTCACTAATGATAGCCCTAGGTGTGCCAAATCGAGAAAAGATATTCTCTTTTAAGAATTTAAGAACGACCTTGTTATCATTTGACTTAGTCGGTATGGCTTCTACCCACTTAGACACATAGTCAACCGCTAAGAGAATATAGAGGTTGCCGAAAGAGCTAGGAAAGGGACCCATAAAGTCTATGCCCCACACATCAAAAATCTCAATGATTAAGATGGGACTCATTGGCATCATGTTTCTCCTAGTGATCTTTCCTAAGCGTTGACACCTACTACAAGCGGCACAGAATTCTGCAGCATCCTTGAACAAACTAGGCCAATAAAAACCGCTTTGGAGGATTTTAGCTGCTGTTTTCTTAGCACTAAAATGACCTCCACAAGCTTGATCATGACAAAAGGAAATGATACTTCGAAACTCATGATTTGGGACACACCTCCGAATGATTTGATCGGGACAATATTTAAAGAGATATGGGTCGTCCCAAAAGAAATGTTTGACTTGAGAGAAAAATTTCGATTTATCTTGTGTGGACCAATGAGAGGGGATTTCGCCGGTAGCAAGGTAATTGACAATGTCGGCGAACCAAGGAGGAGTAGAGATAGAAAAGAGATGTTCGTCGGGAAAAGATTCATTTAAAGGCAAGTCAGTGGTGGACTCCACTACTAAGCGAGAAAGGTGATCGGCAACGACATTTTCGGACCCCTTCTTATCCCTAATTTCTAGGTCAAACTCTTGGAGCAACAAGATCCACCTAATCAATCGGGCCTTAGAGTCTTTCTTAGAGAAGAGATATCGAAGGGCGGAATGATCGGTGTAAACAATGATTTTCGAACCAATAAGATACGACCTAAACTTCTCGAGGGCAAAAACTACGGCTAGAAGCTCCTTCTCGGTGGTTGAATAATTGAGTTGCGCATCATTTAAGGTCTTACTAGCGTAGTATATGACATGAGGTATCTTATTGATTCGTTGTCCTAAAACCGCTCCTAATGCGTAATCAGATGCATCACACATTAACTCGAAAGGTTGACTCCAATCGGGAGACTTGATAATTGGGGCCGAGGTCAACTCTTTCTTAAGGTGTTCAAAAGATTGTAAACAATCTTTATTGAACTCGAATTTGACATCTTTTCCAAGAAGGGTGGTCAAGGGTCTAGCCTTTTTGCTAAAATCTTTAATGAAACGTCTATAAAAACCCGCATGTCCTAAAAAGGAACGAATTCCTTTGACCGATGTTGGTGGGGGTAGATTGGCAATGAGGTCAACTTTGGATTTATCTACTTCGATCCCCTTTTTAGAAATTCTATGACCAAGAACGATTCCTTCTTTAACCATGAAATGACATTTTTCCCAATTAAGAACGAGGTTGGTTTCTTTACATCTTTTTAAGACTAACTCAAGATGGTTTAGGCATTGATGAAAAGACGAACCAAAGATGGAGAAGTCATCTATGAAAATCTCTAGGAATTCACCTACCATGTCAGAAAAGATGCTCATCATGCACCTTTGGAAGGTGGCCGGGGCAGTGGTTAGACCGAAAGCTAAGCGACGATAAGCAAAGGTTCCAAAGGGACATGTGAAAGTGGTTTTTTCTTGGTCTTCGGGAGCTATAGGAATTTGAAAATAACCGGAATAACCATCTAGAAAGCAATAGTAGGCATGACCAGCTAACCTCTCTAACATTTGATCTATGAATGGCAAAGGAAAGTGGTCTTTTCTAGTGGCATCGTTGAGTTTCCTATAATCTATGCACACCCTCCAACCGGATTGGACACGGGTAGGAACTTGCTCATTGTTCTCGTTAGTCACCACGGTAATACCCGACTTTTTAGGTACTACCTGAATCGGGCTAACCCAAGAGCTATCAGAAATGGGATAAATGATTCCATTATCGAGACACTTAAGAATTTCCTTCCTAACGACTTCCATCATGGTAGGGTTCAACCGCCTTTGTGGCTCACGAACTGGTTTGGCATCATCAACTAAGTGAATCCGATGTTGGACAATGGCCGGACTAATTCCTTTAATATCCGAGATACTCCAACCTATGGCTTCCTTATGATCTCTAAGCACATTCACAAGCTCATCCTCTTGTGACTTGGTCAAATTAGAGGCAATGATAACGGGAAGAGACTCGTTAGGACCTAAAAAGGCGTACTTAAGAGTGTCGGGAAGAGGTTTGAGTTCTAAATCGGGCGGCTTTGACTCAACGGGTTCACTAGTTTCGAGTGGCAAAGGAAGTGGTTCACATGCTTGGTTATTTGTAGGAATGGTGGAATCTAACATTGCATTGACCTCATTTGTATATTCAGAATCATCCCAATCTTGACCAAAGTGTTTTAAACAAAAATCAAGAGCATCATTAGGGTTGATGAATTCTTGATCAACTATATCATCAATTAAATTGACATCCATAGGTTGATCATAGAGATCATCGGGTTGTTTCCCTATGTGAAAAATATTGAGGTCAATGGTCATGTTTCCAAATGTTAGTTTCATTAATCCATTTCTACAATTAATCAAAGCATTGGAGGTGGCTAGAAATGGCCTTCCTAGAATGATAGGAATCTGATTCTTAGGGTTCTTGACCGGTTCGGTTTCTAGGACGACAAAATCAACGGGAAAGAAAAAATCACCTACTTTAATTAGCACGTCTTCAATAATCCCCTTAGGAACCTTGACAGAACGATCGGCTAATTGAAGTGTAACATTTGTTCTTTGAAGCTCTCCTAAACCTAGGGCTTGATAGACCGAAAATGGAAGCAAGTTCACACTAGCGCCTAAGTCGAGTAATGCCTTGTCCACGAAGGTATTGCCTATGACACATGAAATTGTAGGACAACCGGGGTCCTTATATTTCACGGGAATTTGGTTCGAAAGAATTGAGCTCACTTGGGATGTCAAGAAGGCTTTCTTAGGGACGTGAGTAGTTCGTTTATGTGTGCACAAATCTTTTAGACATTTCGCATACGAAGGAATTTGTTGAATCGCGTCTAAAAGAGGGATGTTGACTTTGACTTGCTTAAAAACTTCTAAGATCTTGTCCATTTGGGCCGTTTGTTTAGGAGAAATGAGTCGTTGGGGGTAAGGAGCTTTTGGCTTAAAGACTCGTTCATTAGGTTCTTCGGGGACGGGTTTTGTCCCACTCGTTGATCCTTGTTCCTTAGAACTCTCGGGTTCGTTTGGTTCAGAATTCGATTCGTCTTCTTCGGGAGACTTGTTACCGACATGATTTTCAACTTGCTTACCGGACCTTAAGGAAATGACCGCGTTCACATTGTGAGGAGGTCTTTGATTGATTGGAAATTTAGGGTTTACCTCGGTTTGACTTGGAAGTTTGTTCTTCTCTCGTTCACAAATGGCGTTAGCTAACTGGCTCACTTGAACCTCTAACTTCGATATGGCTTGAGTACTAGCATTTAAAATTTGCCTATCTTGAGTCATGGTTTGCATGAAGGTCTGTTGAGATTGAGCCAAATTAGTTGTTGATTTTAGGAGCGCATCGAGAGTCTTTTCCAAGGAATTTATTCTCTTATCCGATTCATGAAAGCCGGGTGGGTGGGCGGGTGCTTGATTTTGATAAGGAATGTGATTTTGAGTCGTGTTTGAGAAAGGAACTTGGTTCGGATAGTTCGGCTTTTGAAAAGATGGTGGAGGTTGGAAATTTTGGCCTTGGTTCCAAGAGAAATTAGGGTGGTTCTTCCACCCGGGATTGTAAGTTGGTGCGAACGGGTCATTCCGAGGTCTCGGTTGGAACATTGCGTTCACTTGCTCAAAATCGGGACAAGGTTGAGACTCAAAGTTCGAGGAATTAAAATTTGGGTACATAGACATGGGTGGGGGACTACTATGAGTTTCTAGAGCTTCGAGTCTCCTAGTAAGGGTGGCTAGCTTGGCATCGGTTGCAATATTGTTTCCAATTGAATGTAGACCCCTAGAAGAACTAGATGACTCGTTGGACTTGTGAGGTTCCCTAGTAGACTCCCACAACATTGTCTTCTCGGCTAATTCCTCGAAAAACTCCCACCCTTCGTCTTCATTTTTCTCCATAAATTTTCCTTGGCACATAGACTCTAACAACGCGGTTGTTGGACTATCTAAGGCCTCATAAACAATCTTGCAAAGCCTCCATTTTTCTATTCCGTGATGGGGGCATTGTGATAAGAGATTTTTAAAACGATCAAAATATTTCCAAAAAGACTCATTTTCCTTCTGATGAAATTGATTTATTTCGTTTGTAATCCTTGTAGTCTTATGGTTTGGAAAATATTTTTTAAGAAAAATTATCACAAATCCCTCCCACGTTGAAATAGAATTAACGGGTAGACTATACAACCATTTTTTGGCATTTTCTTTCAAGGCGAAGTTGATAAGTCTAAGCCTAATGGAGTCTTCGGTCAATTGTTGGAGTTTTTGTAGAGCACAAACCTCCTCGAATTCATGAAGGAAAATATATGGATCCTCACCATCACTCCCGGTAAACTTAGGTAACATGCTAATGTGGTGAGCTTTGATCTCGAAATTATTACCATTTACGGGAGGAAGAGTGATGCACGAAGGTTGAGCGGAACGGGTGGGGTAGCAACGGTCCTTAAGAGACAAGGCCATGTTTACTAATGGTTCGGAATTATCTATAGACTCGGAGTCAGAAGAGGAAGAACTCTCAAACGATCTCACTAGTCTAGAAGAATTATCCCTAATCCAAATAGTTCGCATAAACCATGTAAGGAAACACGTAGCAAATAAGTGCGGTGAATTAAAACACACAAAAAAAAAAGGGTGTAAAATTAAAAGAAAAAATCCTAAACCTAGGGTTCCCTAATAAAATAACTAGACCTTGCTCCTAACCGTAAGGGCTACCAAAAACTAGGTAAATCAATAATTATTCGAACCGGCTTGGCCAGGTAGGTGCAAGCATTGCCAAGAGGCTAAACACCAACCTAGACACCAAACCTTAATTGGCCAGGTCAGCTTTCGCTTTCCTAGACACCAAAAAGTAAGAATAATTAAAGATTACTTCGTTTCTTAAGCACCTTCCTAATTGAGCGCGAATTCCTAGGGGCCAAGTCTAATTAATTTTATTAAAAGGCTAGGGAATGCAAAATGAGGAATTAAATGGTTTTTGGGCTAAGGAAAGAGTGATGAAATCCCTTCCCTTATCTTGTAGAGGTTTTGCCCTTAATGTTTATTTACAAAATGATGCAACAAACAAAGATATATACAAAAATTATAAACAAATATGGATGCTTTAAACTACGTGTTCTAACTAAAGAAAAGAAAGAATTTAACGTACCTTGGGGTCCTCCAGCGATCACCACAATTATAGGTACGAAAAATTAAAAACAAGAAAATAAAAATCTAGATGATGTGCCCTAAGTGATTAAATGCATGATGCAACAATTATGTATTTACAACTAATTTTTTTTTGGATTTTTAATTTTTAATTTTTTTGTGATTTTTGAATTTTTTGAATTTTTTTGTATTTTTCTAAAATAACAAAGGGCGAAAAGAGTGAGATACGGTTACCGAAGCTTGCTTTCCATGAATTCCAATTTTTCCACGCTTCGTTGAGAAGAGTTCCGAAATCTCAAGCTTTCCTAAAAAGAACGAAATAAAAAATTAAAACAAGAAATAAAACTAACTCGAAAAATTAAAAATTAAGGCGCGAATAATAATTAGTCCCCGGCAGCGGCGCCAAAAACTTGTTGTGCTAAAAATAAAGATTTAAATTTGAATCGCAAGCGCACAATTCGTTTCGTTGTAAAATTTATGATTCGTTCCACAGGGACTAATTTATTCGCAACCTTGATTTTTAATTTAATCGAATTAGAACAATTTTGGATTTTTGAAATTTTTTATTTTACTAATTAATTCTTAATTTTTAAAATCTAATTTATTCTAACCGTTCTAAAAAAAACTAAATTAATCTAAAAGAAAATTCTAAATAATTCTAAATTCAAATTAAAGTAGAATTTATTTTAAAAAAAATTATTTACAGAAATTATGACTCGGACTTTAAATTGTCAATTACAAAACTCAACAAAAACGAAGGAGACAGGAGGCCTGTGTGCATTATTCGAATAAGAAAGAACTAGAGTGTGGTGTTGTGTCGAGTAAACAGGGGAAATCAACAGGAAATTAACCAAAAGGGAGGGGGAAAACTCGAATCATAACACACTAACTTGAATCCAAACTCAGCAAAAATACCAACACTGGACTACGTTACTAACGCACGCGCCCAGAATTCGTATTGACTCAACAAACAGAAATACATTAACAACCTAGGAAACAGAAACAAGAACTTAGGAATGACTCAACAATTCAGTACATTGACAAATATGGACTCAAACTCGTGTGTAAAACTAATAACAAGAAACCAGGAAAAAAAAAAAAACTCAAACACACCATCAACTCGCAGAACCAGTAATTATAATTGACTCGGCACAATTCGGAAGATCAATAACGAAAACAGCAAAACAAACAAGAGACACTTGCAACGAAAACAGACGCAGAAACAGTAATTTCCAACTCAGCATACAACAGAACCCATGAACAATCAACAAATTCGACAGCAATTTCATAACTCGACAAGAATCAATATCACTCTTAACAATTCTCAACAAACCACCAAACAAAATCAGACATACGACTCGATTAGTATACAACTCGGTGCCTATATAAATTGATTCCAAACTTGAACAAAACGCAGTGGATGAAAAAAAAACCAAACGAAGAAATTTACAAAATGCAACGAAAATGAAACACAGAAAACGCAAGTAAAGATGCAGGCATCAAACACCCAACTAAGAACTCGGATTCGGACTCAGCCAACAACAGCGACTCAGAATTACAAACTAAAATCATAACACGCAGAAAATCACAACTCGCGAATTAAACTGTGTGAAGGAACAAACGGCAATTCAGTAGACATCTCAAATTTCACAGTAAAAACTCGATTACATCTCAAACAAATACACGGCAAATTCAGACACTTGACTCACAGCAAAAGAAGAAGAAAAACTAATTGAGGAAATGGTATGTATACATTAAAATCGAAGAAGAGGTGTTGAATTCATAAAAAAAAAAAAAAAAAACTAAAAGGATGTTGTGATGTTTGTGGCTTGGAAACAAAAGAGGAGAAGAGGAGAAAAGGGGTTAAGTGTTTGAAATCAAAAAGAAGTGAAGGACAGCCGTGGAAATAGGATGAAAGGAGATGGTTTTTTTTTTGTTTTTGTCGATAAAGAAGAAGAAAAAAACAGTAAAGGGGAACGCGGAAATAAAAAAAACAAGAGGTTGGGTCTGTTTTGGGGTCTTGAACAAAAAAAAAAGAAAGATGAACACTGGTTATTAAAAACTGGGGAGTTTATTATTGAAGCTTCGAATTAACTAGAAAAATACGAATTAAATTTTTTTGTTTTTTTTTTTAGAACAACTATAAAGAAAATTTAACTAAGAAATTAAAATTATACTAAATTGAGAATTTGATTTTAAATGGCCCACAATAAAATTGAGATTTAAAGGGGCAAAATTAAGAATTAAAACTACGAACAAGAAATTAAAGTTTCGTTACTTTCAACCCCAAGTGGTTAGCAACGGGATTTACGAAAATAACGGAACAAGGCAACAATAACGAAAGAGAAGACAAGAAGTAAAGAAAATAAAAATTGCATTAATTATAAATAGAGTGTTTACAAGATTTGAAACTAAGAAAAGAAATACAAGAAAATAAAACTACCCTAAAATCTAAGTTACTAAATACAAGGGGGGTGAAGGGGTATTTATAGGATGAGAATTAGGGTTAAGGGGGGTGTTGGGTAAATCCCCACCATACATTTGGGTTGTGTGGTGGTGAAATCCTAGCCATCTATTTGTTTCCTTCCCCCTTAAGCTTTGAAGAGTTGATCTTGGCCATACACTTTGCTAATGTGTTGGGATGATCTCCACCTTCCACTTGTCTTGAAATATTCCTTTTGCTCCAAGCTCCTAATTCTTTTCCTTCTTTCATTTTTGGTCCTTTTTCTTCCTCCTTTTTCCCTTCCTTGCACTTTATTTATTTATTTTGTCATTTCTTTATTTATTTACGATTTACCTGAAATGTAACAAAATAAATTATTAAAACATGAGTTCAAGCAATAAATAGGTAAATAAAATATGCAAAAATATGCACTTATCAACAGCATATTTCACTTTTGACTTGTTGTTGTTGTTAGGATGGCTGTACTTCAAACTATCGTTGTAACTCGGATGTTGTACCTTTTCGGTACCTGGTATATATTTGTTTCCATTTCAGTCATTACAATTTTGTTGGGATGTGATCACGAGTTTATTAGCATATGTATTACTTTTCAATTAAGTTGCCGTGAGATATAAAACTGTGGGATTTTAAACCCAATCATGTAAAGAATTGTGCAAGGAAAAAATCCTTTAAAACAGATTAGTGAACCTAATGTATAATTTTCCAAATTTTCAGTAAAATGCCTCCAAGACGAATGGGCACTAGGGCTAACCCCCGCGAATCTACTGACCAAGAGAGTCACAACCAACACGAGGAAAACCGTGAAAGTAGTGAGGAACAAGATCAGGACTATAATGAGCAAGAAGATTCCCAGTATGGAGCAGAGGATGAACCCCTGTACTCTGAAGAATTTGAAAGGGAAATAGAGGGTGGAGAAACTGAAGTAGAACAGGAAGGGGAGAACCAGGGCGGAAACCCCATGGGCCAGTTTATAGATCTACTTAGGCAGAATTTGAATCAATACCCCCAACCACCACCAAGCAACAACACTTCAGTGGCAAACTCCTTTAGGGCCTTTAAGTCCCTTAAGCCCCCAGAGTTCCACGGATCGGCTGATCCCGTTGAGGCGAGGGCCTGGATCAAGGAAATGGAAAAATCTTTTGAGATTCTGAGTATCAATGAGGCTCAGAAGACTGTTTTTGCTACTTACCTACTAAAGGGAGAGGCCAATTATTGGTGGGAAGCCAAGAAAAACATGGAGACTGATGCTGTCATAGCCTGGGAAAGGTTCAAACAATTATTCCTGGAGAAGTACTTCCCGAAGTTCATGAAGACCCAGATGGAACTTAAGTTTTTGGAACTGAAACAGAACAATATGTCAGTGGCGGACTATGAGGCCAAATTTACTGAGCTATCGAGATTTGTGCCAGAGTTTGTAGATACAGAAGAGAAGAAAGCTAACAGGTTTCAACAAGGGCTAAAGCAGTGGATCCAGAATAGGGTGGCTGTTTTAGAGATTTCAGAGTATGCCACCTTGGTGCAGAAGGCAACCATTGTGGAGGCTGGTAGTGATCAGATGCAGAGAGAGAGAGAGAAAGGGGGGATAAAGAGAAAGCATGTTAGTATGGGCGGAAGATTCGCTTGAGGAAAATCCCCAACCAAGTTCAATCGAGGAGCGGTTTCCCTACCAGGGAGGAATGTAGGGTTTAAACCATCTGCGAGTGTAAGTGTGAGCCAGGGCGGCCATCAATCAGGAATGTCCCGTTCCAACCCTTCTCGACCTCCATTGTCATTGTGTGCTACTTGTGGGAAGAGGCACTCCGGGGTGTGCCAGCTGAAGCAGATAAACTGTTATAAGTGTGGGCGAGCTGGGCATTATGCCACCTCTTGCACCACGGTCATCCCTAACAGCACAACCTGTTTCCAGTGTGGACAGCGAGGGCACATGAGGAAGGATTGCCCAAAGAACAAACCAGCAGCATCAGGAGCAAGCAAGGTTGCCTCAAATAGGCCACCAACTGCTAGGACTTTCAATATGTCAGTACAAGATGCCGTGAGGGACACAGATGTGATAGCAGGTACTTTTTCTCTCAATTCAGTCAGTGCAAATGTCTTATTTGATTCAGGAGCAACTAAGTCTTTTATATCTAGAGATTTTGCGCATAAGTTGAAACTTAAAACCCAGCAACTAAGAGATTCCTTACAAGTAGAAATATCTAATCAGGAAATCATACCGGTTAATCAAATTCACCCCGATTGTAAGCTAGAAATAGGAGGACGATCCTTCTATGTCGATTTAATTCCTTTTAAGTTAGGGGAATTCGATGTCATTTTGGGTATGGATTGGTTGTCTCGCAATGATGCGCGGATAGATTGTAAAGGGAAAAAGGTTAAGTTGAAAACCCCAGGGAAGAAAGAAATAGTGTTTAAGGGGATGCGACAGACCCAGAAAATTCTGACCATGGCGCAAACCAAGAGATTGTTACGAAAAGGGAACGAGGCTTATTTAGCCTACGTTATAGACACTCAGAAGGAAGTGCCAAGATTGCAAGACATTCTGGTAGTTAATGAGTTCGAGGACGTGTTCCCACAAGATCTTCCCGGACTACCACCTGATAGGGTAATTGAGTTTGCCATCGAATTAGCCCCGGGGACGGCGCCAGTTTCGAAGGCCCCGTACCGACTAGCCCCAGTAGAAATGAAGGAGCTAGCTAAGCAATTACAGGAATTGTTGGATAAGGGCATGATAAGGCCCAGTGTGTCGCCTTGGGGCGCACCAGTGTTGTTTGTTAAGAAAAAGGATGGAAGTATGAGGTTATGCATCGACTACAGAGAATTGAACAAGCTAACCATAAAGAATAAGTATCCATTGCCCAGGATAGACGATTTGTTTGACCAGCTAAGAGGAGCTGAATACTTCTCTAAGATTGATTTGAGAACAGGATATCACCAACTGAAGATCAAACCTGAAGATATCCCGAAGACTGCATTCCGCACCAGATACGGACATTATGAGTTCTTAGTTATGTCATTTGGATTGACCAACGCCCCAGCAGCCTTCATGGACCTAATGAATAGAGTGTTCAAGGAATATTTGGACAAATTCGTGATAGTTTTCATTGATGATATTCTCATCTACTCAAAGACAGAGGTAGAACACGCTGAACATTTAAGGATAACCTTAGAAATACTCAGGAAGGAGCAGTTATATGCCAAGTTCTCCAAGTGTGAGTTTTGGAAAAATGAGGTACAATTCTTAGGGCACGTGATAAATAGAGAAGGAGTGTTGGTTGACCCCTCCAAGATAGAAGCAGTTTCAAACTGGGAACGGCCAACTACTCCAACCGAGGTGAGGAGTTTCATTGGACTGGCCGGATATTACAGAAGATTTGTCCAAGACTTTGCGAAAATCGCAGCTCCATTAACTCGACTTACCCGTAAAACCGAGAAATTTGAATGGACTGAGAAATGTGAGAAGAGTTTCCAAGAGTTAAAGAAGAGGCTGGTGACAGCCCCAGTGCTGGAATTACCTGATGGAAAAGGAGATTTCGTGATTTACAGTGATGCTTCGCATAAAGGACTGGGATGCGTGCTTATGCAGCACGGCAAGGTAATAGCATATGCGTCTAGGCAATTGAAGGATTATGAAGTCAGATATCCCACGCATGATCTAGAACTAGCAGCCATAGTCTTCGCTTGAAAGATTTGGAGACACTACCTGTATGGGGAAAAATGCGAGATTTACACAGACCATAAGAGCCTCAAATACATTTTCACTCAGAAAGAGCTTAACATGCGCCAGAGGAGGTGGTTAGAGTTAATCAAGGATTACGACTGTGAAATTCGCTATCACCCGGGCAAAGCCAATGTGGTGGCTGACGCCCTTAGTCGGAAAGAGAAGCTCAAGATGATAACTTCAGAGAAAGAGCTAGTGAAGGATTTTGAGAAGTTGGAAATCGAGGTTAAGTTACCTGGAGAGGGCCAAGAAAAGTTGATGGAAATTAGAATCCAACCTCCATTGCTAGAAAAGATTAGACTGTGCCAGGAACGGATGATGGAGGAAGAAAAGAACTCCACAGAAGAACTAATGATCGGGGAGGAAATTAAGTGCGAAAGAGACAAGGAAGGGATCATGAGGTACACATACAGGATATGGATCCCAAATGTTCAGGAGCTCAAGGATGAGATTTTAAATGAGGCACACAACTCAAGATACTCAGTGCACCCCGGTAGCACTAAAATGTATAGGGATTTGAAGGAGTATTACTGGTGGCCCAATATGAAAAAGGACGTAGCAGAGTGGGTAAGCAGATGCTTGACCTGCCAACGAGTGAAGGCAGAGCACCAGAAACCCAGCGGACTTCTACATCCCTTAGAGATTCCAGAATGGAAATGGGAACATATAGCCATGGATTTCGTAGTAGGTTTACCCAGGACCAAGGCTAATCATGACACCATATGGGTAATTGTAGATCGACTGACGAAATCGGCTCACTTTCTCCCGATCAACGAAAGGTACACGGTCGACAGACTAGTGGACATCTACTTAAAAGAGATAGTGGCGCGACATGGAGTCCCAGTCACAATAGTATCCGATCGAGATCCTAGATTTAACTCCAGGTTTTGGAGGAGTTTTCAAGAATGTATAGGGACCCAGCTGAACATGAGCACAGCCTACCACCCCCAGACAGATGGGCAAAGTGAAAGGACCATCCAAACGCTAGAGGATATGTTGAGAGTCTGCGCGATAGACTTCAAGGGGAGTTGGGATGATCACTTGCCATTGGTTGAGTTCTCCTATAATAACAGTTATCATTCAAGTATTGGGATGCCACCTTATGAGGCCCTTTATGGAAGAAAATGTCGATCTCCCTTGTATTGGGATGAAGTTGGAGAGCGAAAGATGCTCGGGCCCGAAGTGGTCCAACGAACTAAAGATGCAGTAGATCTAATCAGAGGACGGTTGGTAGCAGCCCAGGATCGACAAAAGAAATATGCCGACTTAGCTCGGAAAGGCATGGAATACGAAGTAGGGGACCTAGTGTTCTTGAAAGTGTCACCTTGGAAAGGTTTAATGAGATTTGGGAAGAAAGGAAAGCTGAGTCCCAGATACATTGGACCATTTGAGATCTTGAGGCGGATTGGGGAACTAGCTTATGAGCTCGCATTGCCCCCGAATCTACAGCAGGTGCACAATGTGTTCCATGTTTCGATGCTGAGAAAGTATAATCCGGATGCTAAGCATATTGTCGAGTATGAGCAAGTGGACATGCAACCAGACCTCACCTATGTGGAGCAACCGGTGGAAATCATAGACCGGAAAGAACAAGTGCTCCGAAACAAGGTCATTCAGCTAGTCAGAGTTTTGTGGCAGAACCACAATGTAGAAGAATCCACC
Source organism: Saposhnikovia divaricata (assembly GCA_036435485.1). Taxonomy (NCBI): domain Eukaryota; kingdom Viridiplantae; phylum Streptophyta; class Magnoliopsida; order Apiales; family Apiaceae; genus Saposhnikovia; species Saposhnikovia divaricata. Next base: position 98,653,237 of record CM071597.1, on the reverse strand, counting down.
TGGGAACTTGAAAGCGCAATGCAAGAGAAGTACCCCCACTTGTTTTCAAACTGATTCCGGGACGGAATCCTTTTAAGGAGGGGAGACTGTAAGAACCCAGATTTTGGGTGGAATTAAAACTTTTATGTATTTAATGATGTAAGAATGAATAGTGGATATGGCTACAATGTAATAATTGATATTTGGGAAAGAATGAATGGAATTCGACTTTATTATGTTTATGTCTTGAAGAATGCTAAAGGGTGACAACATAGGTAAGAATAATCTATCTTCTAAGGGAATAAGATATGGCAACTTCAAGCAAGAGAATACTCTCATGTCATCCAGATCGATAACGATTAATCCAGTAGTTCCGTAAAAAGGTTAAGGAACGATCGAAAGAGAATACGGACAATTATACAACCCTAAGAGAACAAGTAAAGAATACAGAATGAATAGTGTTTTGGTGAGAGTATATAATAATATGAGACGACACTATATAGAAGTATTCGGAACGGATTTCCGAGTTCGTATTAGTGATCCAGGGGGAAAATAAGTGTATGTAAAAGCTGTCGGATTCTGAAAAACCGCACTTTTATTTTCTCCGAGAGTTCCCTGGACACTGATAGTCTTAAGTATTTAACGAATGGATTAAAGGATTATAAAATGGAAAGTTAGAATGAAAGATGGAGAATGAAAGTATTAATATTAAAGAGGATTCCCGGTAAACCCTAATTAGAAATCCGTGAAATATTCTCAAGAACGATCAATCGAAACGGGTAATAACCGGACACAGAAACAAGCAGAGGAAGCAAGAGTCTTGTGCAAGCTACTAGTATAAATATCTAGTAACTAAACTAGAAGCAAGGAACTAGCACCTTAGAGGAAGAACTAAGTACTTAGCAAGTAACTACCTAGTTAAGCTTTAACCACCATAAAACCAACACATGTCTTGCCATTTGAGCATCCAACACCTCCTCACTTTATTAAAGTGACTTTTACAAGATATTATGTTGTAAGTGGATGAGAGTGAAGGAGATTAAAACACAAAAAATCAAAAGAAACCAAGCAACTCTCTCCCCCCCCCCCATAAACAACCATTCGGCCATTTCCATTAATTCCAAATCCAAACTCAACCTTCCCACCATTGTTTGTTCTTGAAATAATTAAGGTGAGTCTTACATTTCATAAAACTTATCTCCTCAAAATCTTAGCTTCAAACTCATCCATTTCCATTTTCAAATAAATCATTCAAGAGGAGCATGAATAGTGTTCTTCTTGAACTAACTTGGTTTTCTTGATTTTTCATGGTTGATATAGCAAGCATAATCACTCCTAAGGACCATACAAGGCTTAGTAAGGCTATATCACTATCTAAGGAAGGTATAAAGCTCTTGAAACCCTAACCCTTGTTTGAGATTTAAGCATGTTTTTGATAGTTATAACTTAGTTATGGTTATGTTAAAGTTATAAGCATGATTATGTATGGATTTTGGATTAATGATGTAAATAGCTAGATGAACGGAAAGGCATTGCTTGGCCTCAGTTCATGTGTATAAGTCATGTATATGTTGTTTGGGTTGGATGCTATGTTTATGGGAAGATTCGAAATTGATAGATATTCGATTTACAGCCGTTATAATGCCCGATTTTACAATACCATGTTTTGTATGCCATTTTCCATGTCAAACCCCTACTGTCCAGAGACATTATCTGCCATGATAGGATAGGTAATGTTCTAAGCTTCGTTTTGATATAAAGATCACGTGAAACGGACTTACGGTTTAGGATTTATGACCAAATTACTAAAAGTAGTTCGAATCCGTAAACGAAAGTTCGTAACTGAAATTGAACCCTCGTAAGCTATGTAACGTCATGGCGAATCTTGGTAAATAAATACTAGGGGTAAGAAGGAAGGTGTGAAAGAAAACCGTATGTCAAAAAGAGCATTTTTCGATTTATTAAAAATGTTCGAGTCAAGGTTAAACGCGAACGAACCCCTAAAAGACTACTCTTTTATAACTTTGGTAAAACACTTAGAAAACGGGCGATAAAACTCGGAGTATAATATTGGTTCGTAACGATCAACCTTAGAACTCATATGACTTAAGTATGTCCCAAGTATAAGTGCCGTGACATGTCGTATTAACGAACGAATGTCGGGTCGGATCAGTGATAATAAGTAATCCACAAAAAGGGGTATAACGAGATAACTCGAGAACGTGTTTCGATTTAAGTATAACTTAACTTTTAATATGTTAAGTGATTAATCCCGAATGCCTTGGCTATTTATAGATCACCAAGCTGAACCGGGACCCGCTACCACTACCCCTTACCGTACTCGACCACCAGGCAAGTTTCAATTCCCTTCTTTTAGGTTGTTGTTGTGATTGAATAAATATATATATATGATTGCTGATATACATATGCCATTGCATGCATGCCTACTTTCAAGTTGAATTGATATACTTGTTCCCTGAATGTTATTGTTGGCTTATAAGCCAGATAGTTAGATATCAGTTATAAGCCGAGGATTGTAAGACCCTCATAGAAGGGCATATACATCTTATTAATCGAATATAGACCGGGAGTCAATATTCCTTGATATATCGAGATTACCTCGGAGGAAAATAATTAAGTAAATATTTTCTATTATTTGGGCGACGAATATTATTTGAATATTCGTTCGAGACTAATTATTTTAACGATCCTTACTTCAAATAATTATTTGAACGTAACTATTCAACGAATAATATTTCTCAATATTCATTCAGAGTCGAATTGATTATCGACTATTATTTCGAATATTCTTCTAAAGATGAGACTGTTAAATGAATATTATTTGGATATTCTTTTAGATTATTATTTTATTAAATAAATATTACTTTTGAATATTCATTTAAGATATTAAATACTTGATGAATATTATTTTAATATTCATCTGAAGCTTGATTTAATTATCGAATATTATCTCGAATATTCCTTAAGGCTTGGATTACTAAATGAATATTACTTGATATTCATTTAGGATATTATTCATTAAATGAATATTACTTTTGAATATTCATTTAAATTCCTAATTAATTATGAATATTACCTTAAATATTCTTTTCAGGTCTTATTAATTAATGAATATTGTTTTGAATATTCATTTAAATATTTATTTATTCAATAAATATTCTCCTGATATTTCTTCAGGGATTATTTTGAGAAATACTCTGATTAAAGATATTCTTTCATATTCCCAAATATTCTTTAAATGTTTTAACTCAATAAATATTCTCTTAATATTTATTCCATACTTAGAATAATCTCGAGAAGGTTTATCTTCTTCGATTATTACAGAAAATATTTCGAAGTCATATTATTATTAATCTTATATCAAGAAAGGTTCCCAGACATCATTTATCTTTGAGTCTATCTCCTTAATAATAAGGGAACCTTACTTGGAAAATGTTATTTATCTTGTCGACTTCCCGGTCATAAAGTATTCCCTTCACCCGCAACTCGGGTGCTGTTGACTTATTAAGTCGTTGCTTACCTTCTCATCTTTCGAGGGGTAAGATTACTGGAACAAGTTGATATCCGTTACCAAGTAATAGCTTGGGAGTTAATTGGTAAATTTTCCTTTCCAACTAGATACGACTACTTTGTGGAGTCTTATCAACAAGTATTATACTTGGGGAAAGGGGGGCGAACGTTACATTCAGAATCATGAATTCTATTTGAACTAGGAGTCGTGTAAGAGGCCGAGTAGCGCCGGTCCATCCCCTTGGCCCAACCGTTGGCCGGGGAGAGCTAGCAAGGCGGTATACAAGTAAAGTCGTCAGTTCTTCATTCTACCGGTAATAAATCTAAATTGAGCTGTACGATCTCGACTGATCATCAAGATTGGAACAGCGGGCGCGGTGAATACTCCATCATTGGTTCATCATCCAAATTTATTTATTTTCTGCAACATGATTACTGTTGGCAGAGTTGGAAAAGTGTCATAACTGGAATTGCAACCCTTTTCTTGCAAGTTCCTCTTCTTAATAACAATAAGAATATCTCGCTTACTTTGATGTAGCAGATATTTCTTCAAACAAATACTTTCAGTTACCTTGTAACTTCATCGTTCATAATATACTGGCATCATTTCCGTAAATGCATGGCATATGGTTTAAAAGATAGCTTTGAACTGTTTTAAATTATCGTTCAGTTATATATTTGTTGGTGGGCTTTCGCTCACCCTTGCTTTGTTTATATTATGTCACAACAACAGCTAGGACAGATGGCTCGCGTCAGGCGCACTCGGCGCAAGCTGGTTACCCGACCCACCGGACTACCCGCTGAGATGCTAGCCGCCATTGCTGAGGTAGCATAGTTAGACAGCTTTTGTTTCCTGTTTAACTATATGTATAATTAATGTAATCAACGGCAAAACTTTTAAACCTATGATGTTATCCTTTTGGGATTGTAATAACTTTTATTCGTAACCCTTTAATGTAAGACTTATTTCAATTTCATCTCTGGGACTATAACTGTTGTGTGTGTGAGTGGTAATTATTGTGGGGTCACAGCATGTGATTTATTTATTGTGGACTCAAGTCAAGTACTATGAATGGATGTAAGACCGTAACCACCAGATCCCTGACCTCGGATCTGGGGGTGTTACAGATACGGCTGATTTGACTACTGTAAACCACCTTGGTTGTTGTTCCAGCTGAAATTTGGATGGTTCCGATTGCTGGGATGGTAAGTGTTAGGAGCTGGCTGTTGCTGTCTTTGGAAATTGCTCACAAATTGAACCGACTCATTAGAAATTGCACATTGGTTGGTCTCATGTGCGCCTGCACAAAGTTCACAGACACTTGCAATTTGATGCACCCTTTGGTTCGCCAAAGAGTCTACCTTCAAGTTCAGTGCTTCTAGCTGAGCAGCCAAAGAAGTGGCCTTATCGACATCAAGAATTCCTGCCACCTTTTGCTGTGGCATTCTCTGAGTAGGATTCTGGTACTCATTCGCTACCATCATCTCAATCAGTTCATAAGCGGCCTCATAGCTCTTAGCCCACAGAGCTCCTCCAGAAGCTGCGTCCACATTCGATCTAGATTGCCATCCAAGCCCATTATAGAAACAATTAATTACCATCCAGTCAGGCATACCATGATGAGGACATTTTCTCAGCATCTCCTTGTACCTCTCCCAAGCTTCACACAAAGATTCACCGGAATGCTGAGAGAATTGAGTTAGAGCATTCCTGATTGCTGTAGTTTTAGCCATGGGAAAGAACTTGGTGAGAAACTTTTGAGCAAGATCAGCCCAAGTAGTGATAGAGCCTGCTGGTAGAGAGTGCAGCCAACCCTTGGCTTTGTCCCTGAGAGAAAATGGGAAGAGCCTCAACTTAATAGCATCCTCCGACACATTGTTAAATCTGAAGGTGTCGCAAATCTCAATGAAATTCCTGATATGCATGTTGGGATCTTCAGTTGGAGCTCCCCCAAACTGCACTGAGTTCTGTATCATTTGAATAGTACCCGGTTTGATCTCGAAAGTATTGGCTGCAATGACTGGACTGATGATGCTCGACTGAATATCATCAATTTTTGGTTAAGAGTAGTCCATTAAAGCCTTTGGTACCGTTGGTGGTGCTGGTACGTCTCCCATACTTAAAGCTTCTGCTTGCTCTTTTGCTTGTTTAGCTTTAGAACGTGTTAGCATAAACTTTCAGGTACCTGAAACACACAATCAAGACACTCGAATAGATAAGAAAGATTATCTAAGTCAATAAAACTTAACTACCACTGATGTCAAACACATAAACTAAGATAACACCGAAGTCCCCGGCAGCGGCGCCAAAAACTTGTTCACAATTTTCTACGCAAGTATACGCAGTCAAGAGTAATATGGATAAATAGGGATCGTTCCCACGAAGACTCGATGAATTACGTAAATGTGCCTATTCAACAATGTATGGCTAAATTATAATAGCTTGGTGAAGTAACAAATTTGGGTTGTTTTCTAGGTTATACTACTAAAAACTTACTAAGGAGATTTTACTTATATGAGAGAAACACAGGGTTCCAACTTCATGAGTTATTTCATCTAGATTAACTGTCAAGACTCAATGCACTGTGATTATTAAGGTAGCTAGTGGGAACACGAAGGAAATACAAGCTATCTTTCAATAAACTCATACCAATCCATAAAATCATCTACATTTAAGATAGAAGTTTTAAGGGCATCAATTACATCCAAATCACTATATGTCTATGAGATTGGGTGACATAATCAATTTAATCATAAGTTCCACTATCAACTACATAGGGGAGTAATGTTCTTTCGAATCTATACTACCAATATGCGGAGAAGCCGTCATAAGCCTATGCTAACATGGCAAGCCCTAATCTCTAAATCCACTTTCGCATTCATTAGAGATTGACAAAATAGATGTTAGCTACGCATCTATATAAATTAACACAACCACGTCAGGCAACCTTATTTTCAATCACAAGCATATGTTGTCAAAACTATCAACTACTAGAATCCACAAAACACTCCATTAGAACCCCATGAAAGTGTTTAGTTCATAATTGAACTTAACACCATCATGGGTTCAATCGATAACATAATTAAAACAAAGAATTGAAAACAATTAATGATTGATAATAGAATACTTGATAAAAATCCAATAGATAACAAAGTATTAAGTTGAAGATTCAGAAAATAAACAATATAGAAAACCCTAGATCTTGAACTTGAGTGTGATTCTTCCTTGCCGTCACCTTGGAAGTTGTTTCCCTCTTGTTCTTGACCTCTCTACCGTTTTACAATGATATGATATGTAATTCTATGTGATGATATGATTTTACAATGATACAATATGTTTTTAAAGGCCCTAGAAGTTTTATCCAACAAGGAAATACCAAAAATACCAAATAGAGTCAAAACAGAAAAGTTATGGAGGGTTTTTATTGAAATTTTCGTCATGGACAGCGGCCATGCTAGGCTGCAGCCTAGGTAGGTAGGCTGCGGCCTAGCTCCAAATCTGTTGGAAATTTTTCAGCATGTTATTTCCTTCGTTTTTTCTTCGTTTTGCCTCCATTTCCTTTCGTTCTTTTTCTCAAAGCTTCCATACTTCAATTCCTTGCCTTGGAACCTTCATGGTGGCTCACAACAAGACTCCATTGTTCATTCTTAAGCTCGAATTCATCTCCAGAATTGACATGAATTGCAACCTTATTCAACATTCTTGCAACCCTGCACACTTAACAAAACACATCAAAATTACAACAAACTTGAGGCCAAGTGAATCAATTTAAGCCGATATGGAATGCTCCAAGTGGATATAAAATCCACTTATCAAATTACAATGCTAAGTTGTGTTTAAATAGGCTGTAGATCTCTTTCCCAGCAAGAAATTACCTTCTATTACAATTAGAATTCGATTAAGGTACTAAAACCTGCCCAAAATACAATTAGAACTTGAAAAGGGCAAAACAGTAACTTTCCAGCTTTCCTTCACAAATAACACGTGAGCGAATTTTAACTACACACTCCCTGCACCTGCTATCTATCCCAGGTTGTAGAAAATCTCCCAAGCTTCGCGTGAGCTGTAAGATCGCTGAAAACGGACTTCTATAACTCCAGATATGGCCAAAACAGTGTAGACTGCGCAACCTTCCCGGAAAATCCGAATTTTAATCAATTAATCCTCCAAACATGATAGAAGCATCCACCCATAATCGACATTCTTGTAAATCTGCACAACTAAGCAAAACACATCAAAACTACAACAAACTTGAGGCCAAGTGAATCAATTTAAGCCGAATTGAAGCGATCCAAGTGGATATAAAATCCACTTATCACACCCCCAAACTTAAACCGATGCTTGTCCTCAAGCATATACAATTACAACTAACTAACTAACTAGTACCACTTCTGTAGGTGATCACGGTTGCATTTGGCATATGCAACAAGCCCTTTAAACCCCTAGGCAGCCCTAGTGGACGAGTAAGGTCTCGTGAGGGCCTATAGCGAATGTACCCACAAAATCCAATGCAATGTAATTCATGAATGCAACTAATATGAAAATGCAACGATCCCCTTCAAACTAACCAAAACCAACTAGCAAGCAAATATCTTAGAGAATGCAACTAAATCCAAATAGAGCTCGACTAAGTTCCCGTATACTAACAATACATGAACAGAAATGTGCGTGTGTACAATGCTTATCAGAAATACTCCCAACACTAGATCAAAATCATACATGCTCTTCGTCAAGACAATCACAGGTTTATAAATGGAATAGACTGTAGACACTTCATAACCTAGAAACACCTCCATCCTTATCCAAGGTAGACAGAAATTCATGCTTTATTACTAACTACTACGACACATATATACAATCATGGTTATTTAACCGTGCAATGGATGAGACCCCGAAAGGCTTATACAATAATACCCATGTAACGAGCGTTGGGTTAGTGGATCCCAGACTATAAAAGCCTTAGGTCACTAGGCACAAAGTCCCCTAGAACTTAATTGCTCGAGTATTAAAGAGCTCACCCTGGCTAATTTTGCATATAAACAATTGAAACTTTTGACTTTTTTTTTCTATTTTTTTCTGTTTTTTTTTTTCACAATCTGGAATGAGAATTCTCAATTCCAACCCTAGACTACTCATATAAATATGAGCCGGCTACTAGCCATTTGACGCCTAGCCATATTGACAATTATTTACAATTAAACATGAAATCCCTGTTTTCCCCCAAACTTAGACTTAAGTGGTCCTACGCTATAAAGGGAATAACGAAAATTCTAAATATAAACAAGTGATTAAATCTTAAACAACCAAACAAGCATGACCTCAACCTAGCCCAAAAGCAAACGATGAGACTGTGTAAAAATTTTGTTTCTGAAGCATGCAAGTTAATTTCATAAGAACTATAAATCAACCCTCTACTCATCATTACCACACTCAATTAGACATCTACCTACCAATCAGAATTAGCTTATCCTAAGGGATCATGAAATATGCATTCCATGAAATGCAACTAACATGAACTTACATGGTATACAAAACAAAAAAAAACAGAATGCCCTACATGAAACAAACATAATTATTACGAACATACATGCATGATTTACTACTACTAATATGCAAAACATGAAATCCTACATGAACACATAATACAACAATAACTACTAAACACTACTTATCCCCCAAACCACCCCCAAACTTGAAAGATTCAATGTCCGCATTGAATGGAAGTAAATACGAGGGATAGCAGAAAACATACCTACAAGGCGCTTTACAAATCCTTCCCCATCGCAAGTCAACATGCTTGTTCAGCAAAAATCCCCTTTCTCTAGAATACTAGCACCACCTCTCCCACTCTTAAGAGCTATAAGAATCAACACCCAACTCACAAGAAGCTCCACCAATAATCACCAAGCAATATCACACCAAAACTAGCTCAAATACCAAGAATAATACAAAATCCCCAATTTACAAGAACACAAATTCGTAAATAAAATAAGATTAAAGAAGAGATAAACCAATTACGAATCAAAGAGGTGAACTTGCAATCAATTCCTCTTTAGAATTGAATTTTTAGAGATTTAAAGAAGTAGAAGAGGAATTGGATTTGTATGTATGGGTGTGTATATATATAAGATGATGGATAGGTTTGGTAAAAAAAAAAATTTAGAGTGTAAGAGAGAATTAAGATGGTATGGAATTGCTCTAGAATAGACATAGGAATTATGGATTAAAGAAATTTGAGGTAGGATAAAAATTGGGGTTGATTTTATGAGAAAAAGAAGGAATTTCGGGAAAAAGAAAAAAAAACTGGGAAGGGGGTGTAACGCAGGCGCAACCTGCGTTACAGGAGCACAGACTGTGTGATAGGCAGTAACGCAGGCGCAGCCTGCGCGGAGAGCAGACACGCAGGCGCAGCCTGCGCAAAAAAACAGTATGTTTCGATTTTTTTTTTTTGAATACAACACTCAAATTTTTTTTTCCCCTTCACAACACTCATTTTTTTTTTGAAAGAATACTCTTTTTTTTTCTTCTCTACACTAATGCATGGGTTGCCTCCCACGAAGCGCTTCTTTAACGTCAATAGCTTGACGTTACTTCCTCAACTCATGGCAGTTTCAAAAGAATAACTGAACCGTCCTCAACAGATAGACCATTCATACGAACGTTGACCTCTTGTTTGCTGGCTTTCCAAAAATCTCTTCCCTCGGACTTCAACCTAATTTTACCACCCAACGTCCTAATCCTCTTCTTTTTCTTCTTCACACCTCTAAGGTGCTTCTCCAACTCGAACGGCTGAACAAAACTTTCTTCTTCCTTATCATCGGCTTTCCACCTTCGCAACACATTATCATGCCCCTCTTCAAAAATCACTAGCTCATTATTCAAAAGGACATACCTCAAATGTGGTGGAAGTTTCCCAAGCTTTACATTCGAAAGATCTCGAATTGAAGAACTGTCAATGGAATCACTGATGTGATGCTGTAGCACGTGTGTGTCCGACTTTTCGCTTAATAACTGATCAAACTTCTTTCTCTGACCCGTATCAACTAATTCCACACTGCAACACTCTTCCTCCTCTATCAAAAATTTTATGGCCTTGAAAACATTAAAGGTGACATTCTGATCTTGCACCCTCATTGTAAGCTCTCCTTTTTGCACATCAATCAAAGTACGGCCTGTACCTAGAAAAGGCCTTCCCGAGATTATAGGAATCTTCTTGTCTTCTTCAAAATCCAAGATAACAAAATCAGCTGGGAAGATAAGCTTATCAACTTTCGCCAAAACGTCCTCCACTATGCCCTTTGGATATGTGATAGATCGATCTGCCAACTGCAAAGAGATATTGGTTGGCTTTTGCTCCGGCAGACCAAGTTGCTTGAACATAGATAAAGACATGAGATTGATGCTAGCTCCCAAGTCACACAAGCACTTGCTAAAAGAAAGGTTGCCAATAGTGCAAGGGATGGTGAAACTTCCCGGATCTTTAAGTTTGGGTGGCAACTTCTGCTGCAGAATTGCACTACACTCCTCCGTTAATTCCACTATTTCAAATTCTTCCAACCTTCTCTTTCGTGACAAAATATCCTTCATGAACTTTTCATACCTCGGCATCTACTCCAATGCTTCAACAAAAGGAATGTTAATGGACAATTTCTTGAAGACATCCATAAACTTCTGAAACTGTTTCTCTTGACTTTTCTGCAAGCGTCCAGGATATGGAGGAGGAGGATAGATCTGATTATTCTTCGAAGATTGCTCCGGAGTAGACTTTTCAATAGGTTTCTTGCTCTTCTCACCATCAAGCTGATCAGCCACTAAATCAGATTTCTCAATTTCTGGCACTGCAGATTTTTCAACCTGCTGATTCTGAACATCTTCATCTTCCTTAGCTGTTGATTTAGGATCCCTCGTGACTTTTCCAGATCTCAAAGAAACTGCATTGACCTGTTCTTTGCTTTCCTTTCTGCCTGGATTTGCTTCCGTATCATTAGGAAGAGTTCCTTGTTTCTTACTAAGTAAGGCACTTGCAATCTGTCCCATCTGGTTTTCCAAGACCTTTTGAGAAGCTTGCAGGTTCTTCATCATCATCCTCAAATCATCCATTTCTGATTTTTCATTAGCTGATTGCCCCGCATGAGCCTGGGGCTGTTGCTGCTGAAATCCAGGAGGTTGATATGGTGCCCTTGGAGCATATGGCTGTTGATAGCCCTGATTGAATGGCTTCGCTTGCTGTCCTTGAAACTGTTGCTGATAAGGTTGCTGAACACCTTGATTGTTGCTCCAGCTGAAATTGGGATGATTCCTGTTGCTTGGATGATAAGTAGCTGGAACTGGTTGAGGAGGTCGCTGAAAGTTACTCACAAACTGTGCTGATTCAGAAGAGATAGCACACTGATTCGTCTCATGTGCGCCCGCATATAGCTCACAAACACTAGCAACCTGCTGAATCCCATGATTTGTAAAAGAATCTATTTTCCTATTCATTACCTCTAGCTGAGCTGCTAGAGCTGAAACTGAATTAACATCAAGAACACCTGCTACCTTGCCTTGAGAAAGCCTCTGGGTTGGATTTTGATATTCATTAGCAGCCATCGTCTCAATAAGATCATAAGCCTCCTCATAGCTCTTAGCCCACAGAGCTCCACCTGATGCTGCATCTAACAAAGGTCTAGACTGTGCTCCCAACCCATTGTAGAAACCATTGATAACCATCCAATCAGTCATGCCATGATGTGGACACCTACGAAGCATCTCCTTATAACATTCCCAAGCCTCACACAAAGACTCGCCAGATTGCTGTTGAAATTGGGTTAACTGGTTCCGTATTACTGCAGTTTTCGCCATAGGGAAGAATTTAGTAAGAAACTTCTGAGCAAGATCCTCCCATGTAGTAATGAAACCGGCTAGTAGAGAGTGTAACCAGCCCTTGGCCTTATCCCTTAAAGAGAATGGGAAAAGCCTCAACTTGATAGAATCCTCCGACACACCATTAAATTTGAAAGTGTCACAGATCTCGACAAGGTCCCGGATGTGCATGTTAGGATCCTCTGTCGAAGACCCCCAAACTAAACCGAATTCTGCAACATCTGAATTGTGCTCAACTTGATTTCAAAGTTGTTCGCTGCAATAGTTGGCCTGACAATACTAGATTGTATGTCATTGATCTTTGGCTGCGAATAGTCCTTCAAAGCCTTGACTACTGCTGGTAAATCTGCCATCTCTACAGTAGTTTCAAGTTCCTCTTTCTAATTATCTACTACAAGACCCTCTTCTGCCAGTTTTTCATTACGAGCCTGCAAACGTGTTCGCATACACGTTCAAGTACCTGAAAATACCACAAAACAAACAACTAAGTAAGAAATCCGAGTCAGTGAACGCTAACGACCACTGATGACAAGCACATAAACTAAATTAAACACCGATGAGAATAAACATAAATAATACAAGTAATACAATTAAGTTCGTTCCACTGAGATCTGGTAAAGTTCTTTTCAGATAATGTGCCTATTCAACAATGTATGATCTTAATTCACTGCCAAGACAATTAATAAATTGAGGTTTTAATTAACTAAATTAAACTAAGATGCGAATTAAGGAATTAAAAATTAACTAGCTAATGAGATCTAAAACTGATTTACTTATATGAGAATAAACATGGAATCCTAACTTCATTATCTACTTCACTTAGAGTCGCAGCCTTTAATCAATACATGTGATGGTTTTGATATCTGATCGGACAACACGAAACAAGTAAAAGCTACCTCTCGGTATACTAATACCAAACTACGCATGCATCCACAAAAGAGATAGAAGATGGGTAGACACCAAATATGTTTAGACCCTATATCTCTATAGAATTTGAAAACATAAAGGTTTAATCACAAGTTATCCACATAGATCACATAGGGCAGCATAATATCTCTATTTACACCACAAATCATGATGTTAAAACATCAACCTATCCTATGCTAGCATGGCAAGTTCTAAATCTCAGGATCCACTCTCGTTTCGCAAGAGATTAACAAATTAGATGTTAGCGACGCATCTAAATACATGAAACACAACCATACGAGGATATCAAGAATTCACCACACATAAATCTTTAAAGCATACAAACTACTAAGCTACATAGAAAAATCCGTTAGAATCCCATGACAACGATTAGCTCATAATTGAACCGTTCATCGTCATGGGTTTTGATGAAAACATGATATAAAACAAGATATGAATAAAAGAAGTAATTATATTAATAAACAAAGAGTTAAGAAAACAAATCTAGAATCCAGAATAACACAAAAGATGAAGTAGATCTGGATCCGTTGCTTGTCACGAGCGTTGAATCCTTCTCTCCTTTTCTCCCTTGCAGATCTAAGCTATGATAATAATAATAATAACTCCTCTAATTACAATGCTAAGTTGTGTTTAAATAGGCTCTAGATCTCTTGCCCAGCAAGAAATTACCTTCTATTACAATTAGAATTCGATTAAAGTAATAAAACCTGCCCAAAATACAATTAGAACTTGAAAAGGGCAAAACAGTAACTTTCCAGCCTTGCTTCACAAAGGACACGTGCGCGAATTTTAACTACACGCTCCCTGCACCTACTATCTATCCCAGGTTGTAGAAAATCTCCCAAGCTTCGCGTGAGCTGTAAGATCGCTGAAAACGGACTTCTAGAACTCCATATATGGCCAAAACAGTGTAGACTACGCAACCTTCCCGGAAAATCCGAATTTTAATCAATTAATCCTCCAAACACGATAGAAGCATCCACCCATAATCGACATTCTTGTAAATCTGCACAACTAAGCAAAACACATCAAAACTACAACAAACTTGAGGCCAAGTGAATCAATTTAAGCCGAATTGAAGCGATCCAAGTGGATATAAAATCCACTTATCAATTACCATTCTTGATATTCATTACTTTTTTTAAACTAAGTTAATTGCCCTAAAACTAGTCATGATACACATCTTTGACCTTTGACTTGGATTTCCTTCCTTGTACTCTGATCAAAGCCTTGATTTCATTTGAGTCTATATCTTCTTGATTCAGACTTGTATCCCTATTCTCTTGATGTTAGAGAACTTAGTCAAACCTTTGACTTTTATCATTGCAAATCAAAATGAGTTGTTTTCTTAAAATACTTTGAAGTTACTTGGACTGGGCTGATTTGTTATCAGAGAGTCGAAGGTACTTTGAAGTAAAGGTTTTTGAAAAGATTAAGTATTAAAATGTTTTATGAAGTTAAAAAGAGTTTTGCAAAGCTTAACGTTTTAAAAATGAGATTTTTAATAAAAATGTTAGGAACTTCGTCTAAATGGTTTCCACGGATTCCTGACGATTGGAGAGACGGGGCGAATGGGTAATGCTGGTTCCATCAGTTTGTGTATGTATTAGTGTAGTTTTGGTCTGTCCAGTTCGACACCTTTATAGGCCAATGTGTTGCCTCTTGGGAACCCAAGCTATCCTAACGAGAGGATATATGTCCAGAGGGACTCTGTGTCCGGTATGGGGACTTTATGGGTTGATCACCCGTATTGTCTGTTATGAAGTAAAAACCTCCAATCACTTTTCAAATGCTTTATTTATAAGACTGTCAAATGAAATTGGTTTATTATTGTAAATGTCAATTGCCTTGCACATATTTTATTATCAACTGTTGCTTTGCCTTTCAGTTGATATTTTGTTTTAATCAAATGTCAGTATTATTCTATTGCTTCCAGTCGTATCATCTACCATCTTATTATTGTTGGAAGCCAGCTTTATGTTTGTTGTCAGCTTTCAATTTATTTAGAATTTGTTACTTCACTATTCACTTGCTGAGCGTTGTTGGCTCATTCTTGTTTTATTCATCTAACCTTTCAACTAGACTTAAGAATGGTCTAGCTACGTCTTATAATTCGAACAAGTGCGGTAAGGCGTTCTATTCAAGTTAGATTTTAGAGCCAGCATGGACTCATTCAGTATTGGACTGCGTTTCTGATAAGAAGGTATAGTAGTTAAAATAGTTGTTGTAATTTAGATTCTTATTTCATAC
This sequence comes from Saposhnikovia divaricata, assembly GCA_036435485.1. Lineage (NCBI taxonomy): Eukaryota > Viridiplantae > Streptophyta > Magnoliopsida > Apiales > Apiaceae > Saposhnikovia > Saposhnikovia divaricata. The sequence continues at coordinate 98,637,687 of CM071597.1, read as the reverse complement.
TGAGTCGCAGGTTGGTATCAGAGCAACAGGTTATGGTCACTGAAACAAGTTAGGACAATTAGGAGTAAGTATTTAAGTTAGACATTAGGTAGAACAATTTAATATAAGGTTCATCTTCGGATATCAAGATGAGAGTTGCGATTTTTTTTAGTATTTCGACATATCGTACGAGTAGGAGATCGATTCATCCGAAGGACCGGCTATGGACGAGGCAACTAATTCGGAACTACAAGTTTGGAAGACGTCATCTGAAGACCCTTGTATAATTTCTAGGATTCCTTATGTGACTTTAGCTACATCGTGAACATTATAGAGAGAGTACGAGAAGAACTATAAGCACGATGCGAACACAAATACCGATATTTTTTTGGAATAAGAGCGTAACTATTCCCTGTTAGCCATTGCTCTCATTTAATTCATTGTCTGAGAGAATTGTTTTAAAAAGGAATCGATTCTTGTTATCATTCTGAATTGTTGTAAATAATTCACGGTTTATATTATCGCTGAAGCATTTGTTGCAAAATGATGATTAAAAATCGAGAATGAATTGAGATCTTCTTAATTATTCAACTCATTATTGTCCGCCCGGTTTTGGCAACTAAGTGTATTAGTGCTTAGTCGGTAAGAGTGAGATTATGAGTAATTATGAATTTCTTAAATGTTTGTTTAATCAATAGTTGATGCATCCGTGTATTGATCAATTATACTTCGATTTTTGAGAAGCTTTGTATATCAGATATACTTAAACACAATCCTATTCTTTCCGAAATATCCCTATTTTTCAGCGGATACTCGATCCCACTTTATATACGAAAATTTTATGATTCTTGAACTCTTTTCATTTTTCCATGTATATTTAATCTTCTTTAATCAAACTGGGATGAACAACCCTATATATATATATAGGGGATTCAGGGACATTTTATCTATGTGATAGAAGTCTGGTGGAACGCCACTGATTGTGTTTGTCATGAAAGTACTAAGGACTGGCCATCTTTTTTGTACTAGGGCGGTTGACCTAATTGACAAATGCAACCTGATAAAAGTTCAATGATCATATTGATCTCTCAGTTAAATTCTTTTACGAAAATTCTTTTTAAACAAAACTCAGCGTATATTCACACATATTGATAACTACTCATCTTATAAATTCATTTCACTAGAAACCCTTATGATTCTTAAAGCTGTCAGTGATTGGAAGTTGCAAAGGTAGGTACACGACGATATTTTAAGTGGTTAAGGTTATATATACGACAACGAAGAATTGGTTGAGCAAGTTTGAGATGATGATATTACAGTAAGGATTGAATATTAAGTCGGTTTGTTTATTGGATTCACAATACATATATAAGAATTAAAATTACTAAGGACTGAATAAGAACAAGGAGTAGGTAACAAGGACATGAGATTACTAATTGTGTTAAAGTTGAAGTTAAGTGGTGATGGAGATATTTAGTGTGTGATGGTTGTGTTGATGAAAGATTATTTATGAACACCGGGTTATTATATGTTTTACTTTAGATATAGTAGATGAAATATCGCGAGAATTGAATTGATTTGAGATCAACTGTTGAATATAAATTTTAGAATCAAAACATGATAACTTGAGAAAAGTAGAGCAAAGTTGGATAGTTTGTTTCTAAGAAATTTCAACAGGAAGTAAAGCTTTGGATAAAGAGTAAAGTGACTGGGTTGGAGTTAATAATTTATATGAGTATAGTTTAGAGAGTCGTGATTATTGACAATAAAGGAGATTTGACCAAGATGGAATATGGTAAAAGGCAGAGAATCAAGAAATTTTCAGAATTGCTTTGGCAAAAGACAAAGAATTTAGTTAAAAAGGAATGTAAGATTTGGAAGATTTAAAACTGGAAGAGTAAGGCAAGGTAGCCACCCATAGGATATGAATTAGCAAAGAACAACAAGACCCCCCATTATCGGAAGAAAGAAGTTTAAGAAGAAGCATATCGAGGTTTGTACGAAGGTAAATATTGAGAATTGCAAGGGTAATTGGAAAGAATGATATGTTATGAGAGTTAGAATCAGAAGTTCAAGATTGTATGTCAAAAGCGCGGGAAGATAGGACATTTCGTTAAGGATTGTATCATGCTTGTCTCAGTGAACACTACGATAAGAATAACAAAAATATTGCATATCAATTACTTGAGAGTTAGAAAATTTTGACATGATTAGGAAAGTTGCTATTAAGAATATAGATTGGATGGTTGATTATGATGAAGAGATTGGGACAGAAAGAAATAGGTGATATTAAGAATTAAGAATTATAAGGAAGTTTAATTTCAAGGATAAAAGCAAGATAAGAAATTTGACGTTCATGAAATCGAGACGGTTACTTCGACAAGGCTGCGAAGATAAAGGAGTTAATTATGTAATTACAAGATCTTTTGGATAAAGGAGTTATAAGGCCTAGTGTGTCCCAGTAGGAAGCACCGGTGTTGTTTATTAAGAGGGATAGAAACATGAGATTATACATTGATTATCGAGAGCTTAAATATGTTAACTATTAGGAATAAGTATCCACTACCGAGTATAGATGATTTGTTTGATCAACTCAAAGGAGCAGTATACTTTTCTAAGATTAATTTGAGATCTGTATATTATCAGTTGAAGATTAAGCCCGAGGATATTTTGGAGACTACTTTTCGCAGGAGATAGGGACATTATGAATTTTTAGTGATGGATTTTGAATTGACAAATGCGCCAGCTATGTTTATAGATTTGATGAATCGAGTGTTCTATAAGTATTTGGATAAATTCGTGACTGTATTTATTGATGACATCTTAATATACTCAAGAACCCCCGAAGAAAATGCCAAGCACCTAAGGATCACATTGGAAACCCTAAGGAAAGAAAGGTTATATGCTAAGTTTTCAAAATGTGAGTTTTGGATGGAAGAAATTAAATTTTAGGATATGTTATTAGTCGAGAAGGAATCGGAGTGAATTCCGTGAAGATTGAAGCTGTAGTGGATTGGAGTAGACCCAGGACTCCTACTGAAGTGAGAAGTTCTCTAGGATTGATTGAATATTATCGTAGATTTATTTAAGATTATTTTTCAAAGATATCAACCCTATTAACCAAGTTGACATGGAAGAATGAGAAGTTTATTTGGAGTGATAAGTGTGAAGAGAGTTTCAAGAGTTTGAGAAGAGATTGGTTTCAGCACCAGTGTTAGTATTGCCAAATGATTAAGCGAATTTCATTTTCTATAGTGATGCTTCACATATAGGATTAGGATGTGTTTTGATGCAACATGGCAATGCTATCGCGTACGCTTCGAGACAATTTAAACCACACGAGCAGGAGTATCCGACACATGATTGGAGTTAGCTGCGATTGTAATTGCGCTGAAAATTTGGAAACATTATTTGTATGGAGAGAAATGTGAGATTTTCACGGATTACAAGAATTTAAAGTATATATTCACCCAGAAAGAGTTAAATATGAGACAAAGGAGATGGTAAGGATTGATCAAGGATTATGATTGCCCGATAAGTTATCACCCCGGAAAAGCGAATGTTGTAGCTGATGCATTGAGTAGGAAAGAGAGGTTGAATACATTGAATATCCCAAAGGAGTTATTTCAAGAGTTTGAGAAGCTAAGTCTGGAAGTTTATGATTCAAAGAATGCTGATGAGTTTCTTAACACGATGACTTTTCAACCAGAGTTGTTAGAGAAGATTCGGATATGTCAAGAAGAAGTTATGAGTTATGAGATGAATACATTGACTGGAGAGGAAATTTGTACACAGAAGGATGATCAGGGTATCTTAAGATTTGCTAAGAGGATATGGATTCCTAATGTGCCAGAGTTGAAGAATGAGATTTTAAGCGAAGCCCATAGTTCGGGATATTCAATTCACCCTGGAAGCACGAAGATGTATCGAGATCTGAAGGAGAATTTTTGGTGGCCCAACATGAAACGAGAAATTGCTGAGTGGATAAGAAAGTATTATACTTGTCAGAGAGTTAAGGCGGAACATCGGAAAACAAGTGGATTGTTACAACCGTTAGATATTCCTGAATGGAAGTGGGAACACCTTGCTATGGATTTTATAGTGGGATTGCTAAATTCTGGAGCTAATCATGATGCGATTTGAATATTATTGATCGACTGACGAAGTTCGCATTTTTTCTAACCGATTAACGAAAGACTCTCATTGGATAAGTTAGTACATTTGTATTTGAAGGAGCTAGTGTCACGTCATGGAGTTCCTGTGTCTATAGTATCTGATCGAGACGCATGATTTAATTCGAGGTTTTGAAGATAGTTTCAAGAGTGCTTAGGAACCCAACGTAAAATGAGTACAGTTTACCATCCACAGACGGACGGACGGACAGAGTGAAAGGACTATTCAAACCATAGAGGATATGCTTAGAGCTTGTGCATTGGATTTCGAGGGAAGTTGGGTGAATATTTGCCACTGGTTAAGTTTTCATATAATAATAGTTATCACACAAGTATAGGAATACCACCGTATAAAGCCTTGTATAGGAGAAAGTGTAGATCACCTGTGTACTGGGATGAAATTGATGAAATAAGGATTTTATGAAAAGAGTTGCTCCAACAGACGAAGGAAAAGATTGAGATTATTTTGGTATCAGAGTTTGGTATCAAAAGAGATTGGTTATTGCCGAGGATCGAAAAAGGAAATATGCGGATCAAGCCAGGAAGAATATGAGTTTTGAGGTAGGAGATCAAGTATTGCTAAAGGTATCACCATGGAAGGAAGTGACAAGATTTGGTAAGAAAGGAAAGCTAAGTCCAAGGTATGTAGGACCATTTGTGATTTTGAAGCAAGTCCGGAAAGTTGCTTACTGATTAACATTACCACCGCACACGTACCATATTCACAACGTTTTCCACGTATCTATGCTTAAGAAGTACAATCCCGATGCGAGTCATGTAATTGAGTACGAGCCTATTGAGATTCAGCCAGATTTATCTTATGTAGAGCAACCAGTAGAAATTCAAGATAGAAGTGATAGAAAGCTCAGGAACAAGATTGTTAGATTGGTTAAGGTTTTGTGGAGAAATCCTAAAGTTGAAGAGTCAACTTTGGAGCTTGGAAGCGAGATGCTTGCAAAGTATCCTCATTTGATTACTTAGGTGAGATTCTGGGGACAGAATCCTTTTATGGGGGGAAGGCTATAACGACCTAGAATTTTTTTCGCGATTTTATAAGTATTTATTTCATTGTTAAAGGTGAATTATGTCATGTGAAATTTTTTATGAAGTCAAGATATATGTGAAATCATGTTCATGTGATTATGTGATGATTGGTATGTGCCGTATGTGTTCGTAGATTTTTATTTGCATTTTTGATGCATTAAAACTATTTTTAATATGCATTTTTAATCTTTCAAAAATCTTATAAAATCATTGGAGTCATTTTAAATCATGAAATCTTTTGCAATATCATCTTTGTGATATTAGTTATTTTTTAAAATTGGCGTGAGTATTTAATTATGTGTTCTGGTATTTTAAAATGATTTAAAAAGCTTTATTTCTTTAAAAGAGCCTTTATTTCGAAAATTCATATAAAATTCATTTTTGACCCAAATATTATTTTAAAAATATGGGGAGGTCTGTAATTTCATAAATTTGATTTTAGAATTTTAAAAGTTATGTTATCTTAATTTTCCATTTTTATTTCGATTTAGAAGTGGTTTAAAAATCAAATTTTCAGAAAAGTAATTTGTAATTGTCAAGTTACTATTTTGTCCCTAGCTTTTCATTACAAAACATCAACTCTCTATTGTCTCTCCCCTGCGTTTACAACTCTCTCTTCTCTCCCTTGTTCACCGTGAGTTCTCTTCCGGGTTCTATTTTCATCCGCAACATGCAACGCCTTTTTCTTAGTCGTTTTCTTTGATTTCAGTCTTAAATTAATCCTACACATCTCTAGTATCTGATCCTACCCAGCTTTTGACGATCCGTGTTTATATATGTGTATACCCGTGTGAATATATGTGGGTTTATGCGATGTTTATATTGATTTCTTCCTGGGTATTGATGAATAACTTGTTACTTGTTTAAATTAAGGTAGAACTCTGTGTTGGAAGCCCGAGAAGGGAACCACCGGAGCTTTGCCCCACCGGCGATGACGTTCGCGAGCCGGTGGACTTGACAATGATGAAATTGAGCCGAAGAACTTGATTTTCAGCATGCATGTTTTGATTTGTTGGATGAAATTATGGGTTATATGTATTGCATGTTTAACTCTTGATTTTTATGTAAAGTTTCGAATTTTATTTAAATAAATTCGATATATATGTTCATTAATTGACAATAATTGGTTCAATATTGATATGTGCATAATTTGGTAGAGTAATTCGAATTCTTTTCGAAATTATTTACTTGATGAATTGATTTAATTCGAATATATGTTTATGGATATGAATTATTTGAATTTTTATAATTAATTCATAATTGTTAGTAGTTGTGTTGATAATCGTATGTCAAGTGTTAGTTAATTATCTAGCATGTATAATTTTTGGATTTCGTAAATTAAATTCGAATGTTAGATGCAAAGTAGGAGTTATATGATTATAATGATTTATCAAATACGATTTAGTGAATTATATTCGATAATTGTTAAAGTACTAATTAGTGATGTTAATTATTAGATTCGGATTTTAAGTAGTATGGTAAAGAATAAGTAGTATGTTTGGGCTTGTAGGTGGATTTAGAATCCATCGGATTGGTATTAATTATGAATTGAGTCGGTTATGTTCCGACGGGATAGTCCATTTTACAAAGGAAACTCTGCCCGATTTTTGCTAGAATTATAAGTTGATTATAAGTCAAGGTGATGTTATGTGTTAAGTGTTTAAGTGGCAATCATGAATTGTTTGTGCTAAGTGTTATACGCTAAGTGCTTTAGTGACGTATATGATAAATATGCTCTATGTGTTATGTGCTTAAGTACTTATCTGATTGTGCTAGATTGTCTGGTAAGTATAACTCGTACGTGTTATGTATGTTAAATTGTTAAGCGTTATAGGAACCGTTTTGGTAGAATAGAGTTAGATGATTGAGGATTATAGTGTACTGAAATAGTACTTTACCTTATTATAGGTGCAAGTATGAAGCCGGTAAGAAGTCATTATGCATGTAGATGGAATTTCAAGAACGAAGATATTTATCGGAGTTGACTAATATATTGATATCGAGACGGACCAATTATAGAAGAAAGATGGATGTATAGTCGATTAGACACCGTCATATAAAGAAGTAGAGACTGACGCAAAGTGAGTAACGAATCGATGTTTTGGGAACAGAACTACGTATTTTGAGGCAAGTGTTTCTATTCCTCACTTATTGTTCAAGTGAAGTATATCTGCTTCTGTTGTTCATAACATGTTTCTTTCAAATCAGTTTACAAGTAATCTGTACCTTGTAGTACCCTTCTATTGAGTTATCCTGTGAACTATCTTTTGAAATACGTTGATTGCTATGTACCCTGTCATTACCCTTTTGTTGATTAACAATGAAGTTTTGTTCTATAACATGTCCCCTACTTTAGACTAAGACCTTTATTGTGTCTATCACCTTATACCTTATAAATCCAAGTCTTAAATACAATTTCTAAAACTTAACACCTGTTTTACAAGTTATTGAAAACTTTCTTTCAGTTACTGAACCATGTTTTATTAATTCCAATATTACTTACTCATGTTTTCTCAACTTCTAACTTACCGAACATTGTTTTAAAGAACCAAGTTTTACTAAACCTCTATTTCAAATAACCAGGTTTTATCAAACCATGTTTTAAGGAATTATATTTTTATTGAACTTGACTTTCAATGAACCTCATTTCAACAAGACCTTGATTTAAAGAAGCTATATGCTACTAAAACCTGTTTTGAAATTCGTATTCAAATGAACCTTGATTTAGAAAGTGAGAATTATTTACAATGCCCTGTCTAACCATTGTTTCATTAATGCAAGACCTTTATCACTATAAATTGATTTGTTGCCCTGCTTTAAAACTTTATATATTACAATATTGATCAAACCACTAACCTAAATATTTGATTACCATTCTTGATATTCATTACTTTTTTTAAACTGAGTTAATTGCCCTAAAACTAGTCATGATACACATCTTTGACCTTTGACTTGGATTTCCTTCCTTGTACTCTGATCAAAGCCTTGATTTCATTTGAGTCTATATCTTCTTGATTCAGACTTGTATCCCTATTCTCTTGATGTTAGAGAACTTAGTCAAACCTTTGACTTTTATCATTGCAAATCAAAATGAGTTGTTTTCTTAAAATACTTTGAAGTTACTTGGACTGGGCTGATTTGTTATCAGAGAGTCGAAGGTACTTTGAAGTAAAGGTTTTTGAAAAGATTAAGTATTAAAATGTTTTATGAAGTTAAAAAGAGTTTTGCAAAGCTTAACGTTTTAAAAATGATATTTTTAATAAAAATGTTAGGAACTTCGTCTAAATGGTTTCCACGGATTCCTGACGATTGGAGAGACGGGGCGAACGGGTAATGCTGGTTTCGTCAGTTTGTGTATGTATTAGTGTAGTTCTGGTCTGTCTAGTTCGACACCTTTATAGGCCAATGTGTTGCCTCTTGGGAACCCAAGCTATCCTAATGAGAGGATTTATGTCCAGAGGGACTCTGTGTCCGGTATGGGGACTTTATGGGCTGATCACCCGTATTGTCTGTTATGAAGTAAAAACCTCCAATCACTTTTAAAATGCTTTATTTATAAGACTGTGAAATGAAATATGTTTATTATTGTAAATGTCAATTGCCTTGCACATATTTTATTATCAACTGTTGCTTTGCCTTTCAGTTGATATCTTGTTGTTACCAAACGTCAGTATTATTCTATTGCTTCCAGTCATATCATTCTACCATTTTATTATTGTTGGAAGCCAGCTTTATGTTTGTTGTCAGCTTTCAATTTATTTAGAAGTTGTTACTTCACTATTCACTTGCTGAGCGTTGTTGGCTCATTCTTGTTTTATTCATCTAACCTTTCAGCTGGACTTAAGAATGGTCGACCTACGTCTTATAATTTGAATGAGTGCGGCAAGGCGTTCTATTCAAGTTAGATTTCAGAGCCAGCATGGACTCATTCAGTATTGGACTGCGTTTCTGATAAGAAGGTATAGTAGTTATAATAGTTGTTGTAATTTAGATTCTTGTTTCCTACCATAACCTGAGATCGATCCTTGTTGAGGGGTCGTCTGTATGATTATGTTATAATTAATTGTATTGGTTGTGGCACCAAATCTGGACCCCGGATTTGGGGCGTCACAGAAGCAGCAAACAAAATCATCTTTGATAGGATTAAGAAGCGACTAGGAGAAGCTAAGGGACTTTGGGCCGAAGAGTTACCGTATGTTCTGTGGGCCTACCGAACAACTCCAAGGTCATCGACCGGAGAGACACCTTTTAGGCTTGCCTTTGGTTCTGATGCTTTGATGCCAGCTGAAGTAGGTCTAGAATCTTATCGCAATCAGGTTTTTAATGTGGAAACAAATGAGTTAGGTCTATGAGCAAACGTGGACTTGATAGAAGAAGAAAGGGAGGCAGCACATCAAAGGAATGTCCGATATCAACTTCAAGCAGCACAGTATTATGATTCTGGGGTAAAAAAGACGTCTTTCCAAGTAGGAGATTTAGTCCTTCGGGAGTTGGCGACTTCCATGCCGACCAAACAAGGGAAGCTTATGCCAAATTGGGAAGGCCCATACACAGTGATTGAAGTAGTCCGGCCGGGAACATACAAGTTAGCAAATCTAGACGCCAGCCCAATCAAGAATACATGGCATGCTGCTCGTCTTTGCCGTTTTTACCAGTAAGCTTACTGGATGCATTTTGTATCTTTTTAATTCAGTATTTTGCTTCTTGCAAGTTGATTTTGATTTCCCTAAGTGAGCATCAGTCTGTAAGTTGAATTTGTGTACAAGTTATTTACATAATCAATGAAAGATTGTTTGCCCCATTTTTACATCTATTGCTTGTAGCTAAGTACAATTAAAGCCAAAAGGTTAAGTACACGATATTAATCTTAACGGACCCATGTCTGGGGCCGACCGAATAAAACACGCGTCCTTTTACTTATTTCAGTGTTTAAGTACATTATGATCTCAGTTACAAAGGCTTAACGGACCCAAATTTGGGGCGACCGAATAAAATTTGGATCCTTATAAGTGTCTTAGTATTTAAGTTGCTTTGACATTAATTAGGGCCGGGAGGAAATATTTTTCACCGACCGAATGGGACCTTAATCATATACAAAACCCATTAAATACTAGGGGGCAGCTAGGTTATGACCAAAAATGTGTAACATGCTAGGCTGAAGCCAAAAATGCATAAAGTTAAACAAAAATTATGCTAAGGCAAAATAGAGCGGAAGACGCATAAGAATATAAATAATTATGCTAAGGCCAAAAAATGACCGAAAATGCATAAAAATGTAAGAATTATGCTAAGGTAATAAACGACCGAAGATGTAAAAATACAAGCAAAAAATTACGCTACGACAAATTTAAAATAGCCCAAAGGCATAAATGTAAAGCCCGAAGGAAAAGTTAAATATTACAAGCCCGAAGGCATGAGTCAACGTCCAAAGGCAGCAAATACAATGTAAAGCTATTAATCAGAAAGGGCTTCATCTTCTCCCGAAGAAACGATCAAAGGCTCATTCACGTCTTCTCGCCCAATCGGATCGGACATCCCTTCCTCTAGCAAAAGAGTATGATCTAGACCAGAGAAATGAGCCTTCCGAATGGCGAAGTCGTAGCCCATCTAGAAAACCCTATCCTCGGTACGCTCAAGCATCTTCTTGCCCTTCCGAATGGATTTGTGAGACGCCTTCAGCTGATCATTCCTTCGGGAGACTCTGGTCCTTAGACTATCCAGCTATTCTTTATAAGAGTCCCGTTCAGTCGCCAAAGCATTCGCCTGGCCGGTGACCCGCTCAAGTTCCATCTCCGAGTTTCGAAGGTCCTCCTCAACTTTGACCGCCCTAGTCTTTAGTTGGCCCACCTCCTTCATCCTGGCACTCAATCCTTCCATCCGTTCAATCACAATATCAGCCCAGGGAACAACCTGAAAATTATAACAAATCAAATGTTAAAATACCCGAAGGAATAACTAAAGTCCCACAGGGAAGAAAAACTTACCATAGAAAGGAGCAACAACATCTCAGTACAGGCGCCCAAGTCATCCACCTTGTCATAGTCGGGCCTATCGGCCGGCAGGATAAAGCCCCTGCAAAGATCGGGACCAATGTCCCTAGCAGGCCTTGGAGCCGAGCAAACAATGGCATCGTTCTCCAAGATACCCCAGTGGGGGACATAGGTGCGGACCATAACATCGTTCGAATGACTCCTTTTCCGAAGATCCTTTAGCGGTCGCTCTTCTTCGTTCTCCAACCGCAAAGGTGAAGCCACAGGAGTGATCTCTGAGTCTTCATTCCCCTTCTCCGGAGTAGGGACACCTCTTTCCCCCGAAGCTGGATTACCTTCGGCCGCCGCCTGTAGAGCCGCAGTCTTCTTCAAATGGTGAGCAATAATATCATCTAGAGAAGACACTGCACAAGAAATAAACCAAGTCAAAACACAAAGACGGCCGAAAAAAGGAACGAACAAAGCATAAAAGTAAGTTTCATGAAGAAAGATGAGGGCTACCGCTACCCCAAAGGGCGATTAACTTGTCAGCCTCTCGACTGCGGGACAAAGGGACCCTGTCTATCTCCAGATCACAGAGGATCTTGTAATCATTTTCGTCCGCCCCTGGGATCGAAGGCAACACAACTTTCGTTGGATCGACCTCCTTCCACATGGAGAACTTGGCTATCTTCCATCCTGAGATGAGGAACCACTTGTCGTGGGTTCCTTTATTGCTGGAGTTGGTCTGTGCCCAGTCCGGCCGGTTGTTCCTTCGGGCAATGGTGTAGAAACCATTACTCTTTGGATTCCTTCGGAACTCATAATGACACCAAAAAGAGACGCTCTTGGGGTAATTTTCGCCGCTAGACAGCGGATTTGGAAGCAGTTTATGTGGATGAAGGAATTTGGATCTAATTGGCCCAGGGCGATCCCCATATTTCTCAACAACCTTTTCAGGAGGGTTAGTATCGGCACCTGAAAGCCACATTTAAAAGCGTTCTCAGAAATGCCTGTGGCCACTCCGCCAAAGCTTTTTAGAACTGGGGGGTTGTGGTACATGCGATCTCTTCAGTCGGCCGGGTAAACGTGTCAGAGATTTCTTACAATACTATACTTCTGGTGGAGGAGGGCCATGTCACTCTCGATCAGCTTTGATCGCATGTTCGCCATAGGATAAGTTGTTGAGTTGGCAAATGGGGAAGGAGCCGAAGGACTGATGCCTCCAGATGACCGATCCATGTTCCTGCATTTGAAAATGAAGCGACATCAGCCATGTACTCAGAGAATGAACAAGAAGAAAGAAAAATGAGAAACTAACATGAGCCGAGTACATTTGGCTGGGATCGGTCGGGGACATCCTAAGATCTAAAGGCAATTAATTTAAGAATCTATGGGCGAAGACACCAAGGTTTCGAAATTTGTTATGTGTGAAGATAGGGGCCGTCCAAAGGATGTTTATTGGGCTTGAAGATCGCGAAAGAAGATCAAACCCAGAAAAACACCTCCACAGTCCCAGAATCATAGGAAGGAGATATGAGAAGGTAAAAACTCTTAGAATGATATATCAAACCCCAAGAACAGTATAAACCTACATGCAATCTATCCAAAAACCAAACAGCCCAAAACACTTCATCTACGCATGCATATACAGAAAGCATACATATGTACATACAAAGCAACACATGGGAAAACGAACAAGTCACTAATGAGAGATGCAGAGAAACTTACTTTTTCGAAGATTGGAGAGAAGATGAAGTTCTTGAGGGTAAACCTTTTAAATGTAATTCTCGAGCAGGATAGGAGGATTTGGAATTTTTGGAGATGAAGTTACTGCTCCTATGGTTGTTGACGGTTTTCTGGACAATTTTGAATTGGAGGTTTTTACTTTGCGATTGAGATGATATGGTAGGTGTGAAAAATGAAAATGAAGAGTTTTGGAGGTTTAAGTAAAGGGACGCGACGTTTGGACAAGGAGCATTTCGAATTCAACGGCTACGATTGATGCGCGGATCTCCAGGCAGACAGCTATCAGCATTAAAAGGGACACGCCTTCCCATGGGCCATCTAGTCACTGTACTCTGTCATCCTTATCCGAAGAAGACGTTTGAAGAGTAGACTCCGAAGATGGGCCAAGGCTTTAGCCTCCGTCCTGAGGGTAACTCCGAATAAAGCCTAGGGACATGTTGGAGGCTCATCTCCTTGGTGGGCTGGACCGAAGGCCCAATGCTAGGAGTCCGAAGGAAGCCCATTAATATTTGGTCCAATCTATCTACAACGATCAAGTGGTTGTGGACTCCTTGATATGTGGGACACGTTCTCCCATGACACCCACTCTTCGGAACCGCTTGAAGAGAAGAGAATATAGCTTTGGTCAGGTGCATTTTTCCTCATCCATACACAACTTACACACAAACAAACGCTCTATGTTCCATATTACTCAAACCAAAAACCAGTTAACTTATTCTCACACCGGAGGTGAATCGGGGGGCCAATCCCTCGCATTCTCTTCACTTGCAGGTCCGACCGACACAAGGCTGGGTAGAATTCTGGTTGTAACACTATATATTTTAATGAGTACTCCTCAATAGAGAGTTTTAGGTATATCCTGCACTTTGTACATGTAATTTTGGAATTATTTATCACGTAATCTAGTAGGTTATTCTTGTTAAGGGTAAAAATGTATCCTTACAATGTCAAATTCAACACATATATAGAGAGTAATGAGAGTCTACCGTCTTTCTCTTTCATTTTCCTCCCCCTTTTCCCCTCTTTTTCTAAAAAACCCAAGCCTCCTCCCTCTTAGCCCCTTTGCTCTCTTTGCTTCTCCTTCCTCCACTTTTTCATTTTCTCATCTTTTCTTCATGTCTTTCCCGTACCACATTATCCCTTCTTCACCTGATTCTTCTGAATCAGATTGTGATACTTTGTCTGAGAAAGATTTTCCTCTTGTGACACCGATTATCTAAATGTAATTAAGGATTCTCATCCAGGATCCTTGGATGGTTGTACCTTAAATTGTTTTCCAAAAGTGAATTGTGGCGATGCAAGAGAAAAAAGAAAGTGGAAATTGTACGACAATTGAAATGTGTAGTTATGTGCCTGCTAAATGTGAAGAAAATACTGAGAGGGGTTTCAAAAGGAATCAGATTGGGGCACTATGGCAGCTAGAGCTACGTAATGATTATGGATTTGTTTTCTTTTCCCATGATGTATCTCAGAATTCTGTCCATGAAAATCTTAATGACAATGTTGTTAGATATATTATATAATATCTATTTTTTGAAAAATAAAATTTTAATTTTTATATTTATTATTTTAATATTTTGTTTCTAAATATTTTTCTTATTTAATAGTACTATTTTTTTCTTTCTTTTGCCCGTTGGTTTCCTTCCCGTTGGGCATCATCTGTTACTAGTAAATTGGGTTTTATTACTTATATTTATGAGTCCATTATTTACATGACGTTACTTTTGTGGGTCTCTGTTTTAGTTTGTATAAAGGGGTATTCTTGTTTTTTGGGGAAATACTGATCTGACTTCTCTCTGCTTCTTGTGTACAATATCTTTCATATTTTTTCATATCGAAGCTCTTAGCATAGACTATACTATTCTTTTATTAATATTTGTATATAATCTTCTCGAGAATCTTATCATATTGAGGGAGATTAATTGAGTGGATTGTCATCTTCTTGATTTTGTGAGGGTTCAATATATAAGAGTCTTATATATATTTATATTGATTTTGAGCATCGGAAAATTCATCGTTCTTCTTCTCGTTCGTGCACGGTGGAAGATAAACCGCAAGGGGGTGTTGTACCGCTAAGGATTTGCTACTTGAAACCTTGCACGAGAAGGGGAAAAACTTCCTTAGGGCAACGTGTTCACGTGCCTCACCCGAATAAACATATATCCTTTTAGATTGATATTTGTTATTTTATTTTTTGCTCTCTTTGGAATTGTGTTCTATAGTTGTTTGTTTATATCATACTGTACGGTAACTTGTAGTTGATTTGCAGGTGGCTGGATGATTATTATTTCTAAACTTAGTACTTGGCTATAGATGAGTCAGTATATGTTATAGAATTAGCCCTCTGTGTAGTAGTCTTTTGAACAAGTTCACAGCGCTAGAGTTTTGATATCAAAATCCATGTGATAGTCATCTAATTTTTACATTTTAACTGGGTCTTATAACTTCTGTTGTTTTGTCCTGTTTTAGATTGGAAATTGGGTATTATTTTCTAACAATCTAAGAAAGTTTTACCTATTTAGTTTGGTTGGTGCAAGTTAAATTGGCTGATATGCTCTAAATTGTTTAGCCTATTAAAATTGCAATACATGCTTGCTAGCTGACAATTATATTTTATTATTGTCTTGTCTTGAGTTTTTGTTACTGCAGTGATACTATTTTTTTATCAGATTCATTAGTTTTGGTCGTGAGTATTATTATATTCTATTTTCCTTTTTGTGGTAAACTCTGTTTTATTTGTAGTGTGTATCATCTCTAGTTATGGCATTAAGTATAAATAAGCAAGTTACTAGATTAGATAATTTGATACATGTTATTAATTTAGTTACCGATTCTAATGATTGGTGGTTAGATTCGGGAGCTAGTTTTCATGTTTGTTCGGATAGATCTTGGTTTTCTAATTATCAAGTATTAAATGGTGAAAACTTTATTCTTGGTGATAATACCAAAACCCCTGTGTTTGGTAAAGGTAGAATAAAATTAGAGTTAAAATCCGGAAAATTCTTGAATTTGCAAAATGTGTTACATGTGCCTTTAATTAAAAGGAATCTTATTAGTGGGTCTACACTTGTTGCTCTTGGTTATAAAATTGTTTTAGAGGCTAATAAATTTGTCATTTCTAAACATGATGTTTTTATTGGTAAAGGTTTTGTTAGTGATGGTTTATTTAAACTAAATGTGACTTCTCATGTTGTTAATAGTAATTCATCTCCCACTGTTTTAAACGTTGAAAATTCTGATTTGTGGCATGAAAGACTTGGACATGTAAATTATGGTGCTATAACTAGAATGCCTAATTGTGGTTTAGTATCGAAAATGAAAGTGAACTCTGTGTCTAAATATGAAACTTGTGCTCAAGCGAAACCTGTTAAAAATCATTTCCTAATGTATTTAGAGATTCATCATTACTTGAGTTGATACATAGTGATGTTTGTGTTGTTGATAAAACTCCTACTAGAGGTGGTAGGAAGTTTTTTGTGACTTTTATAGATGATTATTCTAAATTTTGTTATGTGTATTTGCTTAGAACAAAAGATGAGGTGTTTGATTGTTTTAAAATTATAAAGCTACAGTAGAAAAATAGATAGGAGCAGAAATTAAAATTCTTAGGTCTGATAGAGGTGGCGAATATATTTCTAATGAGATGGCTTCATATTTTCAGGAACATGGCATTATTCATGAATTTTCGCCTCCTTACTCTCCACAGTCCAATGGAGTCACGGAAAGGAAAAATCGTACTTTAATGAATATGGTAAACTCTTTGCTTGTTAATTCTGGTGCTCCTGAAAATCTATGTGGTGAGGCTTTATTAACCGCATGTTATATTTTAAATCGTGTACCACAAAAGACTAGTAAAATTACTCCTTATCAATTTTGGAAAGGTAGAGCCCCAAATCTCGAGTACTTAAAAGTTTGGGGTTGTTTAGCTAAAGTTAGTATTCCTGGTCCTAAAAAGAGAAAATTAGGATCTCAAACAGTTGATGCTATTTTTGTTGGTTATATCCCTGATAGTGTTACTAATAGGTTTCTTGTGATTCGTTCTCATATTAGTGAAATTTCAGCTAATACTATTATTGAAGCTAGAGACGCAACTTACTTTGAGAATGTGTTTCCATATAAGACTAGAATATCTGATATAGCCGTTAACACCTCTCGCTCTTTACATGATGTAGCTTCTACGTTTAATTCTTTAGATGAACCTAGAAGGAGTAAAAGAGTTAGAATTGAAAAAGACTTTGGTGATGATTTTCTTGTTTATTTACTTGAAGGCGAGCCTTTATCTTATTATGATGCTATGTCTTCTTCCGATACTCCTTTTTGGAAAGAAGCAATAAATAGTGAAATTCAATCAATAATGGAAAATAATACTTGGTATTTAACTGATTTACCTCAAGGCTGTAAGACGGTAGGTTCTAGGTGGATTTTTAAAAATAAATTGAAACCTGATGGATCCATTGATAAATACAAGGCTAGATTAGTTGCTAAAGGGTTCTCACAAAAGTAAGGGAATTTATTACTTTGATACTTATGCACCTGTAGCTAGAATTTCTACTATTCGTACTTTGTTAGCTTTAGCTTCTATTTATAATTTGCATATTCATCAAATGGATGTTAAAACTGCATTTTTAAATGGTGAACTAGAAGAAGAGATATATATGGAACAACCCAAAGGATTTATTGTTAAAGGGCAAGAGCATAAGGTTTGTAGATTAGTTAAGTCTATATATGGTTTAAAACAAGCCCCAAAAGATTGGTATGATAAATTTGATAGTGTGATCACTAAAGATGGTTTTGTTGCTAATGAGTTTGATAGATGCTTATATTCAAAGGTGATAGATAATGAGTTTGTTTTGTTATGTGTATACGTTGATGATATTTTGATTTTTAGTAAGTCTTCGTCTAATATCGTAGATGTTAAAAATTATCTTGGTAATATGTTTGATGTGAAAGATCTAGGAGCAGCAGATGTGATTTTAGGGATGAAAATATTTAAGGGTGAGAAAGGTATTCATTTATCTTTGAGTCATTTGATTGAGAATATGCTTAAGAAGTATAATTATTTTGATTGCAAACCTGTGTCAACTCCATATTCCCCTAATGTGCCTCTAAAAAAGAATATAGGAAAACCTATTTCTCAGTTGAAATATTCTCAGATGATTGGTTCCCTTCTTTATATTGCTAATAGAACTAGGCCAGATATTTCTTATGCTGTTGGTAGGCTTAGTAGATATACTAGTAATCCTAGTAAAGAATATTGGAAGGCTTTGGAAAGAGTTTTTAAATATTTAAGAGGCTCTATAAATTATTCTCTTGTGTATTCTGGTTATCCAAATATTTTAGAAGGATATTCTGATGCTAATTGGGTTTCTGATTTTCGTAATGTAAAGTCTACTTCAGGTTATATTTTTATGTTAGGTGGAGCAGCTATCTCATGGGGTTCAACTAAGCAAACTGTTACTGCTAGAAGTACAGCTGAAGCTGAACTTATAGCATTCGATACTACTTGCATGGAAGCTGAATGGCTTCGGAATCTGTTACTTGATTTAACATTTCTGCTCAATATTATTCCACCTGTTTCTATACATTGTGATTCTAAAAATGTTCTTGATATGTTAGAGCAGAAAAATATCAATGATAAAATGAACAGACATCTGCAGATGAGGTACAAGTCAGTCAAGCGCTTGATGAAGATAAGATATGTTACTATGAATTTTGTGAGATCTGAAATGAACTTGTCCGATCCTTTGACGAAAGGATTATCTAGGAATAAAGTCCTAGATTCATCGAGAGGAATGGGGCTAAACCCATAATGTAGTCATCGACAGTAGCAACCCTTCTTCTTTTGAAGGTCAGAGGGTATTAACAAGCTGGACTGGTGAGCTGCGTGAGAGCATTCATTTTTATGGAGTTTACTCATTTAGAAGTTGTACATGGATACATTCTTCTACCCCATTCCTATGATGATGAAGTGCTCATATAGTGAAAGGTAAGGTTGAGTATTTACATTCTTAATAAGTCTTAAGGCAGAATTTGCTAGGTACTTGTCCGTTCACTAGTACCTTTGAGGACTTACCTACGTGAGGATAGTTGTGTGGCCACAACTATGAGAATTTGGTTAATCTCTAGAAACTCTCATGAGTCGGTTTGTTGTGCATGACCTTTATAGCGCAAACCCGAACGATTGAATTTTCTATATTGCGTTTGCTTTCATTGATACTTGGTCAAAAAGATCCCAGTTCAAGGCTTTAGTCCACTAAGGTTCTTTCAAGTTAAGATGATTGTCACTAGGTACAAGTTCAAAGCCGGAAGCTACTTGTGCTGAGTACGTAATATCGTGTGCTCACTATAGTTATTTTCTTATCACATTACATTTTATTGTTCTTAAAATTTTATTTTCTGGGGCCGATTGTTAGATATTTTGTATAATATCTATTTTTTGAAAATAAAATTTTAATTTTTATATTTATTATTTTAATTTTTTGTTTCTAAATATTTTTCTTATTTAATAGTACAGTTTTTTTTCTTTCTTTTGCCCGTTGGTTTCCTTCCCATTGGGCTTCATCTGTTACTAGTAAATTTGGTTTTATTACTTCTATTTATGAGTCCATTATTTACATGACGTTACTTTTGTGGGTCTCTGTTTTAGTTTGTATAAAGGGGTATTCCTGTTTTTTGGGGAAATACTGATATGACTTCTCTCTGCTTCTTGTGTACAATATCTTTCATATTTTTTCATATCGAAGCTCTTAGCATAGACTATACTATTCTTTTATTTATTTTTGTATATAATCTTCTCGAGAATCATATCATATTGAGGGAGATTAATTGAGTGGATTGTCATCTTCTTGATTTTGTGAAGGTTCAATATATAAGAGTCTTATATATATATATTTATATTGATTTTGAGCACCGGAAAATTCATCATTCTTTCTTCTTCTCGTTCGTGCACGGTGGAAGATAAACCGCAAGGGGGTGTTGTATCGCTAAGGATTTGCTACTTGAAACCTTGCATGAGAAGGGGCAAAACTTCCTTAGGGCAACGTGTTCACGTGCTTCACCCGAATAAACATATATCCTTTTATATTGATATTTTTTATTTTATTTTTTGCTCTCTTTGGAATTGTGTTCTATAGTTGTTTGTTTATATCATACTATAAGGTAACTTGTAGTTGATTTGCAGGTGGCTGGATGATTATTATTTCTAAACTTAGTACTTGGCTATAGATGAGTCAGTATATGTTATAGAATTAGCCCTCTATGTAGTAGTCTTTTGAACAAGTTCAAAGCGCAAGAGTTTTGATATCATAATCCATGTGATAGTCATCTAATTTTTACATTTTAACGGGGTCTTATAACTTCTGTTGTTTTGTCCTGTTTTAAATTGGAAATTGGGTATTATTTTCTAACAAATGTTAATGCGAATGATTTGAATTTGTATGTGAATGATGTTGATGATGATAGTATAAACACTGGCAAGGTTGATCTTAATTATGTTTCTATGATTGGATTTCTAATTGGGGAGTCTCTCCCCCAATAATTTATGTGTGCTTGCATGTTCATGAATTGGAAAGGTTTTTGTAAATTTGGGTTTCATGAATTAGATTTTTTGCTTTTGCCTTTGAGAAAAAACAAGATAAATAGAAGGCATTAGAATTGGATAAACTTCTTCTTAAGGATAGTGTGCTTATACTTAGGCCCTAGCATGGAATTGTTTACTTTGGGAGGGAACTGGAGTCAGGAAAAATGAATGGAATGTTGGAGTAAGGGGCAAGGTGAGCTCGAGAAATGGAGAACAAGGTGACCATAGGAACCAGCAGCAGCAATAGTAACAGTCCACGACAGCAACAACAACAACAGTAGAGACAGTGGAATCCATTTGATTTTGTGTATTGTAGTCTTGAGTTTTGAACTCGTTAACTTGTGTAATAACGATTCTTACTCTATGGTTGTATAGAGTTTAACATGTATAGGCATGCTTATTTTACATGAACTAAATGGTTAGCAAAAAAAAACGTGTTCTAATATTTGGACTAAGCCATAACTATACTCATGTTTTTAAGATCAAAATCGAGACATCTGGTTACAGATCGACATTGAATTTGATAAATTAGGACAATGCCTTTTTCATGACATTCAAAAAGTAAATGAACTTTTGGTCTTTGTGACTATCTCGTCGTTGGACATTTCTTAGTGAATCTCTAGGATAAGAAACTTAGTTTGTTTTAATTATTTTTATCCAAAAATTGTGTTAGACTTGATTTGCTGTAAACAGCGTAAGATGGATATATTGTGGAGATGGAAGTTTTAAAAGTACCGATCGAAAAGTCCTACCATTTCACTGACTATAAATCATAAAATAACGCTTCGATGACTATTCATTTGAAGAATCTTTGTTATGGATGTTAATTCCAACAAATCTCAATTTTATGTTTACCAAATTTCTTTCTAAACATATAATTAACAATAAAAAGAGCTAAAATACAAGGTTAAGTTGGAAAAAAAACTTATGGGATACACCAATATTCATATTTATAAAATAATTTTGAAAGTAATTTAATTTAAATATATTTGGATTTTATAATATATTGACATAAATACTTGGTTGAAGTTTTTAAGTTCATTAAAAATTTCAAATTAATCTCTATTATAATTAGGAAAAATTTATCATCAAGGTGACATTGAAACATTATCTATACGATATTCTTAAATTCGAAAAAACATTAAAAGTTTGGTTGGTCAGTCGGTCGGTACGGTACCTATTTTTTTATTTAATTACCCTTACTTAATTATTTATAGTTACTAATAACTAATCAATTTTTTTTCAGGTAAAATATATTACCTTTTTTTTAATAACTAATTAATTTGTTTTTTAGGTAAAACACAATATATTTTATATTTTATCTGACTAAAATTTTTTCTTTTCTAGAAATACTACAAGCAATCTAAACAACCGATGCTGAAAGTGTATTATAGGCATCGGTCATTTAAACAACCGATGCTGAAAGTCTGTTATAGGCGTCGGTCATTTAAACAACCGACAATTAAAGTCTGTTATAGGCATCGGTTATTTACGTCGATTTTTTAAATAACCGACGCTGAAAGTCTAGTTAAAGGCTTCGGTCATTTAAAATACCGATGCTAAAAGTCAATTTTTTTTAAAAAAAAAATGCAATTCTATTATGAAACAATACAAGCACCTGTCAACCTGTTATATAATACAAGCTATAAACAATACAAGATTTATACACACTAAAGAAGTCTAGAAAATTCTTCTCATCTACAAGAACCTTGAATTGAATAAAAGGCTCTAGAAAATTAAGATGTCACCGCTACTTAAAAATTTATTACTACTTCGAAAATATTTCTGCTATCCACAATAGCTTTGCCAGTTTCAGCATCATATTTCGAGAATCTTTTATTTGGTGCTCTGCATTGTGGCCATAGATAATCCTCCGGCTGCAAAACAAGAAACATAAATATATTTTACAGCTTTAAATTAGAAAGAAGAACATAAAACAAGTCAGAAAGAAGTTTACCTGAAAATAATAGTAATAATCTAATATGCAAGTTTACCACTTTGCTATATACTAGTAGATAAACATTCTGCTTATCAAATCCCGAGTCGTTTCGAGAATCGGGTCAAGTCCCGATTTCGAATTTGAAAATAAGCCAAAGTAAACTGACCCAATTGCAGCAAACTTAGGTAGTCCACAAGCCCACCACAAGCCCCCAAAAGATCATGATTTGTTGGTGCAATTAGTAGTAGTACTTTTCCTTATAAACTGAATAGAAGTCCTAAATCTCCTCGATGTGGGACTGGGGTGTTACAAACTCCCCCACTTAAACTCCTGATGTCCTTGTTAGGCTTGAAGGATATCCCATAGGTCCAAGATCGTTTCTCTCTAGCCATTGTGGGATAGTACCGGTTGGTTTCGTGTCCCCATCTCTAGAACTCTGTCCATTGTGGGATAATACCACCAGCCTTCGTGTACCTCCGGCAACTTGACGAATCAAGCTTTCGAGAGTCGGCTCTTATACCATATGTGACAACGGGGTCAAATCCTGAGTCTTTTCGGAAATCGGGTCAAGTCCCGATTTCGAAAATAATCCAAAGTAAACTGACCCAATTGTAGCAAATTTGGGTAGTCCACAAGCCCACCACAGGCCCCCAAAAGATCATGATTTGTTGTTGTAATTAGTAGTACTACTTTGCTTTATAAACTGAACAGAAGTCCAAATTTTCTCGCTGTGGGACTGGGGTGTTACATATATACTGCAATATAACACGGCATATACAGTTTTCTGGGGTAACATTATAAGGTGTCTCAATCTTATAGCAGGAATGCAGAGATCGTCAATTTGTATAAAAAATTATTTATATATAATTTATCTCTTTTTTTAAAAAAATTATAATTTTTTAGCGTCGATCAAATGTGAGACGACACATAAAATACAAACTACAGCGTCGGTTGTAAGAAGGGCGACACTAAAAGTAAACACTAAAGCAGCGGTTCAACAAGACCGATGCTAAAGGGTCGGTTTTAGGCGACGGTTGAGCAAAGACCGACGCTAAAGGATCGGTTCTTTGCTGACCGACGCAAAAAAAATCTTTTCAGCGTTGGCATTTTAAGGGGTGACGCAAAAAAGTATTTTAAGCGGCGATTAAAGCAAACAACCGACGCCAAATCTTCTGACAGAAGCCAATAAGCGTCGTTTAATGCAAACAGCCGACGCAGTAGGTATAACTGACGCTATAGGTGCACTGCTAAAAGTCAAATATATATTAGTGAAAACTCATGTTTTTGAAAATCAGTTCAAATCAAGGAAACAATCAAATAATATTAAATAAAATTCGTGCATCGATGGGTTTTAAGCTAGTATTTGATAATATGTGCTTATTTAAAGTTTTTTAGCTTCTAAGTCAAATTGTAGAGTTTTTTTTGGATCCTCAACCATGAAATACAATTAAGAAATAAATTAGATAGAAATTAAATGACTTATTTAAGAATTTATTAGTTTCCTATGCTTCCTTTAATTTGTATTTTCTTGAATTTGGTAACTATAAAATAATCAAAGTTAATGAGGCATGGTTATGTAGTAATTAGTATGGCCCTCACATACCCTCTTAGAAAATTGGGGCCTTGGTTAATTGAAGAGAATTATTCAAATTTGAAGTCACGCTGGATTTTTGTGTCATAGACTTATAATAAACCTAGTATATTGAAGGCTTGCTCTTTTTCCCTTGACCCCCTTACTTAAAACCTTGCCAATAGAACATCTTATTCAGGCCATTGTTAATTTCTCCGATGTGCGATTACGAGAATCATCTGGAAAGGTACTAATTCTCAGATCTAATACTCAAAGGTGCGTCTCTCCTTCTTTGTTTTCCCATATGTATATGCACATATATTATCAATTGTATGTATGTATTTCATGGTTTAAATATTGTTTCGCTATAAATCCTATATTTAATAAATTCTTCTTAAGCTTCTAACTAGTAGATCTACAAATACAAATTTTGATCTGTGTATAATGATTTGTACTATTCTTGAGTTGATTTTGTGATAAATTATGGATTTTTTTCTTAATCTGAAGAGTTTGGTTCTTTTGATGTGTAAAATATGAAGATTCCCCCGAATATTTGGTGATCGCAAGTGTGTCGATATCATAGTCATATTGAGTTTAGATGTGGAGTAATTTGGGTCTGTAATTGTATTAATAGGATTTGTTGTTTGTTTAGCCTTCTATTGAAGAAGTATAGTAGTTGACAATTTTTATTTTGTGACCTGAGTTGTACCTTGAGCAATTGCTATACTTTATTTTAAAAATCTTTTGTAGTTTGGTTGTTTCTGCGTACTGGGGTGTCTGTAAGTTTCAATATCCTTAAGGTATATCAGTTTTTTAGACTTTATCGTCCGCAACTTTCCCAATTATAGATTTGATTTATTAAAAATTAGCCAATTCATGTAACTGATGTTGCTGATTCATGTGCTCATTAAATGTATTTGTTAATTTGCTTTAAATGCGTTACCTTTTGTTAAGGCTTTTTTAAAGGAATTTATTATTTTTAGTCATTGTTTTAATTTAGCTATTGTTAAGGCAGTGTTTAAGGAATTTTATTAATTTTCCAGTTACTGTTTTAAATGTCATCGTTTGATTTTATTTCTATTAATCGAAATATTTTAATGTCTACTTAGGTTTTAATTGAATGGAAAATTGACTAATTAATTAATTTCATAATTTAAAATTAAGTTTTATAGGTCCAAATGCTTTAAATGTATTAATTGGTTTATTATTGGAAGTTTTATATTTAAAATTTGGTTTTATAGGTAAAAATGTTGTCTAATAAATATGCTATATTGTGTCAAATATGTTGACTTTTCTTATACCTATATGAGGTGGTGCCATGTATGATGGATTTTGACCTATAATGGGGGTCATGTGTGGTGGCTTATTTGTACCTTTTAAGAGGTTAGTACCATGTTTATTGGTTAATGTATATCATTTATGAGTTTTAGTTTTTGAACTTTAGTAATGTTTTTAGTAGAAGTTTATGATCTGATAGTAACGACCATTTTTAAACTAAATTTCAGCTATGATTTCATTTTTTTTAATTGATATTCATGTAATTAATGCTTTTATAAGAATTTATGTATATAGATATGGAGTTTTAAAGAAAAAAGCAGTTCCATATTTTTTAAAAGTTATCGATTATTGTTTTAGATGTCTAACCAAAAGGACCCCCTTCAAGAAATGAGCATCTATTTTATCAAAATTCTAATAAGTTTTAATATATTTAATCTTATATCCCTTAAGTGATTCATTGACTTATTCCTTTATTGTCGGGTTTGTTTTGGTGATTTGCAGTTTTAATAGCAACAAAAAAGTCTCAAAAAGACTTAGTTTTGACTTTTAAAAGGAAGTAATGGAGCAGTCAAGGTGCAGAGTAAAAGAGATGGCAAGTCTGCGATAACAACTTTTGGCAATGGGGACTCACAAAAACAACAAGAAGTTCTAGTCATTTGTTTAGTAGCCACTTTGTATAACGATGTATTCATGTATTTTTTAGGGCACTCTATTTCTCCTTGAGTTTTTTCCATAGGGTTTTTCTCTTGTGAGATTTTAACGAGCCCCTTCTTTGTGGGATTCATCCTTTCAGATTTGAAGGTGTTATTGTCTAAATTTTCGGGGGCAACATGCCTGGCCTTCAGTTAGATGATGAACTTTCTTGAACAACAAATTCCTTTTCTCCGAACATTGTATCATGATACGATTTATGTACGTAAAGTATCTTTTGACAAAATGAAAAAACCTAGTATACTGTAAACTATAGTAAATTTGTGATAAATAAAACTTTTGTTGTCAAAGTAATCGTTTGCTACAAGTTTTACTTTAGCAATAACACAAAAAAAAATGTTATTTTTGTTGTAATAATAAAATTATGTGGATATCCTTAGGCCTTTCATGTACATGACTTTTGACCTTTCAATTCAAGTCTTATGGCTTTTCAATTCTAGACTTTTAGCATTCTAAATTCTTGTGACTTATGTCATGTAAAGCCTATAAATAGGAATTGATCTTAATGATGTAATACACACCAATATATGAATAAAGAATGATATCCCTTCTCTCTCTATCTAGCTTTCTCTTTATATATATATATATATATATATATATATATATATATATATATATATATATATATATATATATATATATAACTCGTTATCAGCACGACTAGCTCTTTCGTTCCATTTATGATGGTGGATTATATTCAAATGGTTCAAGGTAATCAATCTAAAACTTTAGAGAATTGTTCATCACACTTTAAGATTAAAAGGTACACATCTTTATCATCATCTTCATTTTCAAAGTATTGTTCTAAATTCATATGTTTTGAGTTATGCTAGTTTATATATCTCGTAAAAGTCATATATTAGTTTAAAATCAAAATCAAACAATTTTAGATTTTCTCGAAAGATTTAATTACCTACAACTTTTTAACCTTAAACAGGTTTCAAACTCCTCACTTTAATATGCCAAATTCTGCAATGTATAAATTATTGGTGTGAATTTGGTTTTAGTACATCTAAACTTTGAAAAATTATATTTAATTCGTTTTACAACGGAATAAATATATTTTAGGTATTTCAAAAATTTTCTCTTGATTTTCTACAACTTTGATTGTTTAGCTTTTTTGAGATTCTACATGTAAATTTGTGAAATTTTGCCATATGCATAAGTCGTTAGTATGATTTCAGTAATATGACACTACAACTTTATAAGATATTATAAAATTGAAATTACATCCGAAAATTATGTGCAATATCAATTCGGAAATATCTTCTTGAGACCTTTAAATTTTGATTAAAATTTATTGCCTTTAGCACGATTACTATCTCTAAAAGTTTAAACTGAAATATGGTCATGGGCTAATTTGTATTGTATCGCTGCAGTCCGTGTTTTATTTAATTATGCTATCATTACATCTTTGTTTTTTATGTACTTTAGCATCTTGGAAAAATTATTGAATTGTCTACAACTTTCGTATTTTGCATCTTTCTAAATAAAGTCGTTTAGACATTTCAAATTATCTATTTTCCGAACCGATTACATCTGATTTTGTTAATGTGCATTGTTTTATTTTTGGAGTAAGATAATGTTTTGAGGTTTGACCTTGTCATTACATGCAATTATGTTGAAATGTTTGCAAGTGTTGAAATTTTTAAATCTATAAGTATTTTTAAAGTGATTATTATATTATTTATATGTGAACCTATATTTGTGTATATCATTTTAAGCAAAATATGTTAATTATATCGTGTCATCCTAGCCATATATTAGAATGTTTTACGTAATATGCATGATACAGATAAATGATAGTTTTATTTAATAAAAAAAATTACGAAGTTCTACTTGTGATGTATGTGATACATGGTAGTACTATAATATAATTTAATGATTATTAACTTGAAATTAATTGATATTATATGTGACTATTTATATTGGTGAGTTTGACCAAAACTGAGCTCAATGCTTTTTATATCATAAAATAAAATTTGAATAATGGAAACCAAAAGTTGTGCAAATATGATGACATGTTTTTTTTTATGTGTTTGGTCCTATAAAATCTTTGAAAGATGTATTCATATAAATGATAATAAAATTCTTAATTCTTCGAATTGTATCCTGAAGATAGAATACCTTGGAAAATGTTATGAATTAACAAAATTGTGAAGTGATATCTTGATCCTTATGTTTGGTTGTTAAATCAAATATTAGTAAAAGTTTATGAACTTTCTCAAGTTGTATCCACTCCATTCCCTGAAGAGAATGTGATAGTATTAAAAAAATTAAATTTTATAAACCTTGTATGGTTATGATCTTCTAATATGAACTCATTTAATTGCATCCTTAATATATGCATAAGAAATATTTTCTTGTTTAAAATAAAGATGACTTGCGTCAATACTATACAACAAAACATGGGCCATCCAAAGGGGGAGTATTGTATATATTGGATGTCTCGTTACATTTTCTATATTAAACGCTCCAGAAGAGCATGTATATTATTATCATGGTATTGAGTGGGAAATAAAGGAAAATATAACATTATGGTGTAATTATACTTTCCCTTGTGAAAGTGAATTGATCATGCGGTTCTGATTTTATATTACATAAAAAACTACTGAGATATATATATATATATATATGATATATATATATATATATATATATATATATATTTATATAAGTAAACCAGAAGTTTACCGATAATTTTAGAGTTGGTATGACCGACTAAGTCATGTCAATTTTATAAAAGATATGAATATTAATTGAAATTTTATATGGACGTTCATCAAAGAACAAAAAGATTCTTCTCAAAATATATGTTATTTATTTATAAGGTAAATTGTTAGTCACAAAGGCATGCCTGAATACATCTAATAACAATCCTAATTGTTTGCAATGCTTTGCATTACTTACATGACCCTTTAACTAGGGGAACCTCTAGCTGTAGAGTTTCTACTTGTTTTAGTACCTGTAATAGGCATCAAAATTCTACCTGTGTAATTGTATAAATTAGTCATAAAATAATGCTTGAAATAAGATCAAGAGATCATGCCTCAAGCTTGGAGAACAAGGCTGCAGAAATAAACACAGTTGGATTTTGAAGATTGAAGATTTGCCTAAGTACTAATTCGAGAAGTATTTTGTTCTACTCGAGAAGTCTAGCATTCGACAAGTCAAGGATTCGATATCTATAAAGACACTGTTCGGTATATCTGGAAGCCAATAAGTCAAAGTGTCATTCGATAACTCAGAGATTCAACATGTCTAATACTCTATTCGAGAACTCAAGAAGTCAACAAGTCAAAGTGGTATTCGAGTTCTCTAAGAGTCAACAAGTCAAAGTTGTATTCGATATCTCAAGGACTCACGAAGCTACTCGACATCTCAGGGATTCGACAAGTCAAGTGTTCTATTCGACAACTCAAGGATTCCTGGAGAAAAGACTAATTCGAGAAGTGATTCAATACGATAATTATACAGTATTTGAGAACTCAGAGTTATCTATCAAGTCAATTCTAGTTCTCGAATCAATCACTCAGTTACTTCTCGAATACAGTCTTGGAGACAAAATACTGAAGAATTGTACAAGTCAGAAACCTGCAGCAAGCCAAAACGCTTTCAGGACCACAGTACTGTAAAGTGTTTTTGGAAAGACTACAAAGAAGCTTAGAGAGATGTTTCAAGAGACAAGCTGCTAAAGAAGTGGATCTGAACAGAGTAAAGGAAGTCAAATCTCAAGCCGTTTGGATGTTACTCAAAAAGGATAGACATACTAGAAAGTAATTTATCTTGTAACCTTATTTGTAGTAAGTAGGGTGTACTCATGTTCTATAAGAGTACAACCTCACTTCTCTAGTAGTTAAGCTTTGCAAGATACACATTCAGGAAATACATCTCTCTGAGAAAGAAGCTGAGAATACGAACTTGTGTTCTCAGGTTGTAGCAACATTTTGATCTAATAAAATATTAGATTAAAGTGAGTACTGTGTTGTTGTGTCTTATATTTCTGCACTCATATTTGTTTAAGCACAAAGCACATACTTTACCACATACACCACTAAGCAGATTCGAAAAAAGTTAGAGAATCCATTCACCCCCCTCTGTATACTCTTTGGTATATTCCATACTCAACAAGTGGTATCAGAGCAGGCTGTTTATTCAAAAACAGAAAACAATCATGAATACACCAAAGACTACTGGAACGGTGAAGGTCCCTAAGTTCGACAAAGAGAATTACAACCTCTGGAAGATTAAAATGTTGTTGTTCATCAAAGCTGCTAACCTTCTATATCCTGATATCCTCAAGAATGGTCCCTTTGTTCTACAACAAGAGATCCCTGAAAAGACAGTTGGAACCACAACCATTCCAAGATATTATGTGGGCAAGGAACCATCCAAATGGACAGACTCAGAGAAAGATAAGGTTGCCCTGGATAGTCATCTCATGCTGCTGATAATAAATTCTATGGAGATGTCAATGTTTGCCAATATAGCCTCATGCAAATCAACAAAAGAGATGTGGGATCACATTGAGGTATTGTGTGAAGGGACAAAGGAGGTTAGAGAAAACAAGAAACAGATACTGGTCACACAGTATGAAGCCTTCATGGCACAGCCCAAGGAAAGTATTACTGACATGTTTGAAAGGTTTCACAAGCTGGTGACTGAGCTACAGATGAATGAGAAGGGTTACAACACTAAGGAGTTGAACATGAAGTTTCTATTGTCTTCTCCAAACCACCTAGAGCAGAGGGTCATTTCTCTAAGGGAAAGAGATTTGAACAAAATCACATATAATGTGCTCTATGGGGTTTTAAAGACTCATGAGCTTGAATTGCTTCAGAAGAGGGCTATCCAAGCCAACCAAGGCAGAATGATAAACACATCATGTGCCTTGATTGTCAGCAAATCTGTTCAAGACCTAGAAGCATCTACAATTCAGCTGAGGATAGAGGAGATAGTAGATGATGAAGAAATTGGAGGTGATGTGACTGAACCTGTTGAAGAGAAGGAAGAAGATGAGTTCTATACTCTTGAAGAACTAGATGGCATGGAGAACACTTCATATGCTTTCATGGCCAGGAAATTTCCAAACATCAGATTCAAGAGAAACCAACCCTTCAAACCTAGATCTTAAAACCATTCATTCAACAAGAGCAAGACACCTGTGAAAGCAAACAAGAATAAATTCAAAACCAGCCATGTGGATAGGTCATCTGTAAGGTGTTATAGATGAAATGACCTAGGGCATTTTGCCAGTGAATGCAAGAAGCCTAAAAAGAAGGATAAGGAGTTTATAGAGTGTTGAAGCTAAGTATGAGGCTCTTCTGAAAAAGCAAACACAAGGCAAGGCCTACATAGCTGAAGGAAAGTGTTGGGATGACTCTGATAGTGATGGAGAAGAGCAAGAATTTTGTAACTATGCCTTGATGGCTGATTCCAAGGATGAACAATCTCCATCTGACTCTCAGGTACCATCTCTCACTACCGTAGATATGTCTGTTTCTGAATATAAGTGTATGGTTGAGCAACTGTCTATTGAAATGTTTAATATCCATACTAGTATGACTGCTGCTAATGAAGAGATTGTTAAACTGTCTACTAGAAATGAACTGTTAAACAAGAAGAATGAGGAACTTGAGGTAACTGCTATGCAAGTAGATAACCTTAAGAAAGAAGTTGAATATCTACAGAATAAGGTTCTTTGTGCTAGTCAGGTTGAGAAGGCTCTTAGGAATGAACTAGCTGAAAATTAATCCAAACTGAAAACCTTTAAGAACTCCTCTAGTCTATTGTAGTCCTACCATGAGAGAAACCAAGCTAAACCCAAGGCTGCCATTGGACTTGCACTACTACAAAATTCACCTTGCATAGCGCTCTTTTTAGAGCTTGCATAGCGCTTTTGAGCGCTGTAGAAGCCACCGCTATGCAAGGTCAAATAACTTAGATAGCGCTTTTTTTGTAGCTCTCTAAGTGTTGCTCTTAGATAGCACTTTCAGAAGTGCTATTGAAGTAAGTGTTTCTTCCTAAGTCCATGTTCTTCCATAGCGCTTAATTTAGTGCTATTGTAGTGCACAACGTTTACTTAGATAGCACTTTTGGAAATGTTATGCAAGTATATACCGATTTTGATGGATACATCTTTTATAGCGCTTATTCAGGTGCTATTGTAGTACAAAATGCTTACTTAGATAGCACTTTTTGAAATGTTATGCAAGTTCATATCAGTTAATAAATTCATTTTCTATAGCACTTTATAAAACGCTATGCAAGTGAATATATATATATTTTGAAATTTTGATTTTTTATATTCTCTGTCATTTTATATCGCTAATAATTAAATACAATTTAAAAATAAAATTGCCAGCTACAATAACACAAA
Organism: Saposhnikovia divaricata; assembly: GCA_036435485.1. Classification (NCBI taxonomy): domain Eukaryota; kingdom Viridiplantae; phylum Streptophyta; class Magnoliopsida; order Apiales; family Apiaceae; genus Saposhnikovia; species Saposhnikovia divaricata. The sequence continues at coordinate 98,605,318 of CM071597.1, read as the reverse complement.
CCAGAAACTCGAATTAAAATGATGAACTTACAAAGATCCCAAAAAAATAATTAACTAAAGACTTTAACAAAGTCAATGTGTTAAGAGATTCCATAAGTAACAAAACCTTAGGATAACATTACAGAGTCATGCATAAATTAAATTAACAAAGTCACCGATCAGAACAGTACTAATTTAAAAGCTTCCCCTTCAGAAATCGATTGTACAAAAATCCAGCCCAATTATCTCTAAAGCGAACCATCTTCTCGTGATTATAGCAAATTAACCTGTTGGCACGTGTGAACTATACAATAAAAAAATATAAAACCAATTAGAACATCTTCAAAAAAGTACTAAGAACAGTACTAGTGCACCCAAATAATGGTTTGAGAAAAAATATTATTTTACTTACATTTATGCTAATACTTGTTTCACCGGAACGCAGGACATCTTCGATGAAGCATCCAACATATTGACCACAAAACGTGCCATCATTCATAGCTTGTTTAGGGCACTATAAAACAAATCAAAAACACTAAAATTTAACTTTTATTCGATAGGCAAGCACAAACACAAGATTTTCTGGCCTTAAATTATAAAAATGATAAACATTTCCCGAGATTCCACATAACTAATACTCACCTTTATATTCATCCATTTAAATGTGTTAAACGAAATCTTGGAATAAACCTTCCCACATTGAGTCCGGAAAGACTTTAGAGCACTAGAAAAGATACCGAACACAAAGTTAATTAGCATCCAGATATTTAAACTCAACAAATAGTAAACAAATTTCAACTGAACTATTGACCTCAGATTGCTAGAACCTGACTCAAACAAAATACCCGAATAACTAGAAAATGTCAAGTTTAATAAGTTTGTCATGGATGATGGATCCTAATACTTGCAGTAATAAGGATGAATAAGATTTCAATCCTAGAACTAAAAAAGAATATCTAGAAGGCCTCTTAGTTTCAAAACCGTTAGTAGGGTGGTTAGTAAATAGCATATTATTGGGTTTATTTTTCTAAATTATTAGTTGCAGCCCCTATCCTGTCCATGGCGTATTTTCGAGTTGTTGTTCAGGGTAATTCAATATTGATTCTGGCTGCCTTGTTTTACTGTAGTCGAGTGGTTAAAGATACTTGTATTCGAACCACAGTGATATGATACAAGGGTCATAAGTTGTTTTAGAATGTTAAATTCAAGAATATGATGGATTTGCCATTTAATTTCAAATTCCAACTGAACTATTGACCACAGTGATATGATACTAGGGTCATAAGTTGTTTTAGAATGTTAAAATCATGGTAAGTGGAGTAGAAAAGGCAATTAAAGATAGAAATCTGATATTGAAAAAATAAACACCTATATTTACTTACGTTTCAACGAGTGATTTCAAATTTTTGTACTTTGCAATGGTAGCGTTTGGAACTGGATCCATAAAGAAGATGCTCTCCGTTTTTATATTAATGGCAATCAAAACCCAGTGTACCCTATAGTTTGTTTATTAGTAATGAGCAGTTATATAAATTAATAGCATCATATATCCACCTAAAAATTGTAACTTACGAAACATTATAAGGCACAAAAAGAAAATGCTCTTTGTCAACATATCCCAGCAGAAACTTCGCTAAATTAGCTGAAGCCTCAGATGTATCCGTTAAGTGAGACAAGATATGTGGTGATGCAAAAGAGTATTTGGCTGCCAAGTCGGGATTTTTGGACAAAAAAACTTCACATAAATACCTAAAGAAATAACAAGATTAGAAAAAGTACGTACAAACAAACATACATGAAATTTGTAAACTAATATTACCTAATGTAGAAGGCAAGACTCGATGCACTTAACCACTATCATTCAATACCTCCAACACATTCTCTTTATTGATATGCTTGGTCCAAGGGTCTCCATCCCAAAAAGGTCCCATTTCAACTTCTATATCCGTAACACGATCGAACATAACAACAAGACGAACCAGCTCCACAACACCATCATGAGAAACATCTCCTATGACTGGATAACCTAGTTGTTTCGAAGACGCACCAGTAATTGACTCGAGTGTTTTCTTCTTCTCTTTATCCTTGTTCTTTTTCCCATCATTAGCATTTATGTTCTTTTCGTTATTGGTTTTTGGCGGTGTCTACAAAGTAGAAAAATATAAGTTGGTGGCAGGATTGACTACCAGACAAGATAATTAGTAGGTGTTTAGGTAATTCAAGAATTCTACCAATAACATATACAAAACCAAAAAAATAAATAAATTAGATTTTCAACCTCTAATTTCATGGAGACCAATTTGCGTGGACATGCGAGAAAATATCATGGAGCTTCGCCGACAAGATTGGCATCATCACAAGCTCTAGGTAATTTAGTTTTCAATTCTGAAGGTACCGCCACCTCAAACTGCACCCTGACATCTCCTTCTTCTAATGGAATACCATGAAGAATTCGATCACTAGGATCATTCCACAAGATCCCTCGCCCAACATACCTATGACCGGGCTCCAAGAACAAATAACAAGGATTTTTTCCCTGTATATGAAAATCAGAATTAAAACTAGAAAGAAAAGCAAAGAGATATGCTAGTGTGCAGAAAATCTTCTGTTAGTGCAGTGAACAAGAAAGTAGGAAATTCACAGATTCTGTGTAGATTAAAATAATCAGCACTTAGCATGTAGACAAAATATGTGTACATATGCAAATGTACAAAGACAATTATAAATTTACATGATAAAAGTGTTACTGCAAGTAAGTTCCTACAGTACCTACACATTTGAGCTAATAATTAGACCTGAACTAAATAAGGAACAAGTGATAAAATAAACAAATAGGGTTTTGTAATATCAGTCTTTAAAAAACACACCCTGGTTTGTTTCTATAAATAAGACAGACTCACACTACATTGTTTACAAACATATAACCTTAGGTGACGTGCACCAATACTAAGTCATATAGCACATAGACAGATATGCAATGAAACCAAGTATAATGCGGACCATGGTACACAGATGGGTATGTGAATCTGATAGAAGCAATTACACCAATTTCTATTCACAAATAAAGAGGTTCCCTTACTCAAAATTCATCATTGAGGACCACTCACACACACACATTTTCATTTAACAAAGTGCCAAGAACATAAAGGTACAAATATAACACATTAACTAGTTGTGCACAAGTGGTTAAGCAGTGATTAGGCAGATGATCAATAAAAAAAACAAGATAATACATGGCTTTAAGGCAAATATATCAAAGCAAAGGCTAGCTAGCAAGGCAAAGAAGAAGTAATAAGGCAACAATGAGACAATTAACACTCAAGGCCATATGACAATTAATATTAAAAAGACACAATAGTGTTAAGAAGTTCTACTCAATATATCTCAGTTATAACATTAATATGTATCATCTCATTCACTGATTCACTAAGAATCACAAGTTCGAGTAAGTAAACAATGAAACAGATAAGTTTATAGAATTTGAGAGATTATACCTCAGGAAGGAATTCAGTTAAATTAATATCACGATCATCATCGTAGTCACCATCGAAGTCATCATCCATGTTAAAGTTGTCCGTATGGCTGGAACCTCCCGATTGCATGTAAGAACCCCAAATTTTGGATGTAATTAAAACTTTTTATTAAGTAATGATAAAATGAGGAACAATGATTCCGACAACAAGGTCACCAGCTCTAATGAGTGGTGGTTTCAAAGAACAATGATTGTAATGAATGGATATTGCTTTGGACAATGACCCTGATGCATTGGTATATTGTCAGAATAGAGTAATTCGATGGTTGAGGACCTAGATAAGAATAATCTACCATCCAGGAAGGAGCTAATGGATCCTTGTAGGGAAATGAGTACGTGCATAGTGTTTCCCATATGTGCATAGTATTTCCCGTACGTGCATAGTATTTCCCGTACGTGCATAGTGTTTCCTGTACGTGCATAGTAATTTGGTGGATGAATAGTGATTTTGTAAGTTGGAAAACTTTTCACTCCACCCTATGTACGGGACGTGATATGGATGTTTCGAAGTCATATTAGTAATACGAGGAGGAAATAAGTGAATGCAGAGAGGATCGGAATTCAGAAATTCCAAATTCTTTTCGGTATAATATTTGACCGGACAGTGGATTAAATATTATTATAATCCAAGAATTGAGATATTAACTTTGAGGATTTGATATTTTGGGATGTTATTATATTTGATTTAAGAATGAAGGTAGGAAACCACTGAGGAGTGGTTATGGCTACAATGTAATAATTGATATTTGGAAAGAATGAATGGAATTCGACTTTATTATTTCTATGTCTTGAAGAATGCTAAAGGGTAACAACATAGGTAAGAATAATCTATCTTCTAAGGGAATAAGATATGGCAATTTCAAGCAGGAGAATATTCTCATGTCATCCAGATCGGTAACGATTAATCCAGTAGTTCCGTAAAAAGGTTAAGGAACGATCGAAAGAGAATACGGACAATTATACAACCCTAAGAGAACAAGTAAAGAATACAGAATGAATAGTGTTGTGGTGGGAGTATATAATAATATGAGACGACACTATATAGAAGTATTCGGAACGGATTTCCGAGTTCGTATTAGTGATCCAGGGGGAAAATAAGTGTATGTAAAAGCTGTCGGATTCTGAAAAACCGCACTTTTATTTTCTCCGAGAGTTCCCTGGACACTGATAGCCTTAAGTATTTAACGAATGGATTTAAGGAATATAAATTGGAAAGTTAGAATGAAAGATGGAGAATGAAAGTATTAATATTAAAAAGGATTCCCGGTAAACCCTAATTAGAAATCCGTGAAATATTCCTACGAACGATCAATCGAAACGGGCAATAACCGGACACAGAAACAAGCAGAGGAAGCAAGAGTCTTGTGCAAGCTACTAGTATAAAATATCTAGTAACCAAACTAGAATCAAGGAACTAGCACCCTAGAGAATGCAACTAAGTACTTAGCAAGGCAACCATGTAGTTAGGCTAAAACCACCACATTTTCAACACTTGTCATGGTAATTCCTCATCCAACACCTCATCACTTTAATAAAGTGAATTTATACAAGATATTATTTTGATAATAGATGAGAATGGATGAGATTAAAACAAAACAAACCAAGCAACTCCCCCCCCCTTGAAAATTCCATTCGGCCTCCCTCCTAAATTCCTAAATCAAAACCCCTCTTCCCACCATCTCTTGATCTTGTAAAAATTATGGTGAGTCTTACATTTCCTAAAAGTGATCCCCTAAAAATTTCAAAGCCAAACTCTCTTGTTTCCATTTTCAAAGAAATCACCAAAGACTAGGGTGAATAGTGATTTTCAAGAACAACTCTTGATTTTCTTGATTTCTAGGATGATCTAAGCTTGGTTATGGGTATACAAGGACTATGAAAAGCTTAACAAGGTCTTTACACACTCCAAGGAAGGTATAAAGCTCTTGAAACCCTAACCCTTGTTTGAGATTTAAGCATGTTTATGCTAGTTATAACTTAGTTATGGTTATGTTAAGATTATAAGCATGATTATGTATGGATTTTGGATTAATGATGTAAATAGCTAGATGAACGGAAAGGCATTGCTTGGCCTCAGTTCATGTATATAAGTCATGTATATGTTGTTTGGGTTGGATACTATGTTTATGGGAAGATTCGAAATTAGTAGATATTCGATTTACAGCCGTTATAATGCCCGATTTTGCAATACCATGTTTTGTATGCCATTTTCCATGTCGAACCCCTACTGTCCAGAGACCTTATCTGCCATGATAGGATAGTTAATGTTCTAAGCTTCGTTTTGATATAAAGATCACGTGAAACGGACTTACGGTTTAGGATTTATGACCAAATTACTAAAAGTAGTTCGAATCCGTAAACGAAAGTTCGTAACTGTAATTGAACCCTCGTAAACAATGTAACGTCATGGCGAATCTTGGTAAATAAATAATAGAGGTAAAAAGGAAGGCGTGAAAGAAAACCGTATGTAAAAAGGATCATTTTTCGATTTATTAAAAATGTTCGAGTCGAGGTTAAACGCGAACGAACCCCTAAAAGACGACTCTTTTATAACTTCGGTAAAACACTTAGAAAACGGGCGATAAAACTCGGAGTATAATATTGGTTCGTAACGATCAACCTTAGAACTCATATGACTTAAGTATGTCCCAAGTATAAGTGCAGTGACATGTCGTATTAACGAACGAATGTCGGGTCGGATCAGTGAGAATAAGTAATCCACTAAAAGGGGTATAACGAGATAACTTGAGAACATGTTTCGATTTAAGAATAACTTAACTTTTAATATGTTAAGTGATTAATCCCGAATGCCTTGGCTATTTATAGATCACCAAGCTGAACCGGGACCCGCTACCACTACCCCTTACCGTACTCGACTACCAGGCAAGTTTCAATTCCCTTCTTTTAGGCTGTTGTTGTGATTGAATAAATATATATATATATGATTGCTGATATACATATGCCATTGCATGCATGCCTACTTTCAAGTTGAATTGATATACTTGTTCCCTGAATGTTATTGTTGGCTTATAAGCTAGATAGTTATATATCAGTTATAAGCCGGTTATTGTAAGACCCTCATAGAAGGGGGTATACATCTTATTAATCAAATATAGACCGGGAGTCAATATTCCTTGATATATCGAGATTACCTCGGAGGAAAATATTTAAGTAAATATTTTCTATTATTTGGGCGACGAATATTATTTGAATATTCGTTCGAGCTTATTTATTTAATGATCCTTACTTCAAATAATTATTTGAACGTAATCATTCGACGAATAATATTTGTCAATATTCATTCAGAGTCGAATTGATTATCGATTATTATTTCGAATATTCTTCTAAAGATGAGACTACTAAATGAATATTATTTGGATATTCTTTTAGAATATTATTATATTAAATAAATATTACTTTTGAATATTCATTTAAGATATTAAATACTTGATGAATATTATTTTAATATTCATCTGAAGCTTGATTTAATTATCGAATATTATCTCGAATATTCCTTAAGGCTTGGATTACTAAATGAATATTACTTGATATTCATTTAGGATATTATTCATTAAATGAATATTACTTTTGAATATTCATTTAAATTCCTAATTAATTATGAATATTACCTTAAATATTCTTTTCAGGTCTTATTAATTAATGAATATTGTTTTGAATATTCATTTAAATATTTATTTATTCAATAAATATTCTCCTGATATTTCTTCAGGGATTATTTTGAGAAATACTCTGATATAAGATATTCTTTCTTATTCCTAAATGATCTGTAAAATATTTTAATTCAATAAATATTCTCTGAATATTTATTCCATACTTAGAATAACCTCGATAAGGTTTATCTTCTTCGATTATTACAGAAAATATTTCGGAGTCATATTTTTATTAATCTTATATCAAGAAAGGTTCTCAGACATCATTCTTCTTTGAGTCTATCTCCTTAATAATAAGGGAACCTTACTTGGAAAAATGTTATTTATCTTGTCGACTTTCCGGTCATAAAGTATTCCCTTCACTCGCAAGTCGGGTGCTGTTGACTTATTAAGTCGTTGCTTACCTTCTCATCTTTCGAGGGGTAAGATCACTGGAACAAGTTGATATCCGTTACCAAATAATAGCTTGGGAGTTATTGGTAAATTTTCCTTTCCAACTAGATACGACTACTTTGTGGAGTCTTATCAACAAGTATTATACTTGGGGAAAGGGGGACGAACGTTACATTCAGAATCATGAATTCTATTTGAACTAGGAGTCGTGTAAGAGGCCGAGTAGCGCCGGTCCATCCCCTTTGGCCCAACCGTTGGCCGGGGAGAGCTAGTAAGGCGGTATACAAGTAAAGCCGTCAGTTCTTCCTTCTACCGGTAGTAAATCTAAATTGAGCTGTACGATCTCGACTGATCATCAAGATTGGAACAGCGGGCGCGGTGAATACTCCATCATTGGTTCATCATCCAAATTTATTTATTTCCTGCAACATGATTACTGTTGGCAGAGTTGGAAAAGGGTCATAACTGGAATTGCAACCTTTTCTTGCAAGTTCCTCTTCTTAATAACAATAAGAATATCTCGCTTACTTTGATGTAGCAGATATTTCTACAAACAAATACTTTAAGTTACCTTGTAACTTCATCGTTCATATTATACTGGCATCATTTCCGTAAATGCATGGCATATGGTTTGAAAGATACTTTTGAACTGTTATACATTATCGTTCAGTTATATATTATTGTTGGTGGGCTATTGCTCACCCTTGCTTTATTATTATATCACAACAACAGCTAGACCAGATGACTCGCACAAGGCGCACTCGACGCGGGCGAGGACGATGAGACTACCAGAGCTGAAGAAGAAGCTATTGGTAGGGTATATTTATTCTTTCAGTACCAAGAATATGGTCTAGTATGACTTATGTAAATGGATGGCAAAGAGTATGTATTATATTGAAATTCTTTTGGATTGTAAGAACTCATAATGTGATTAATAAAAATTTGATTGTTACTCTGATTTCATCTCTGGGACTATAACGGGTGTGTTTTATATTGTTGTGTGGGTTATAGAGACGTAATTTATTTTATGTTAAGGAAAGTTCAATTGTTGTGGACAGAATTGGAAACCGTAACCATCGGATCCCGGACCCCGGATCTGGGGGTGTTACAGAAGTGGTATCAAAGCGTACGTTATAAACCCCAGAGATGAGGTGACGTTAAAACAATAAATTCAATAAGATAATAAGAACTCTTGCCAAGTTCATAGTCGGACTACTTAATGTAGTGATGACATATAAAACCCTTATGGGAACTCGTAAGTATAATGATAGTAACTTAGCTCGATATCGTATCGACGAGTAAGGCGACTGACCTTGAGGCATACGAGCAACAGCGCAATGATGCTTTATATGCTGAAGATCAGCGGGTAATTCGATGGAGTACCCTACTGGAGACCCGGAAGAGGTTCCAGCAGATAAAGAAAATCCTGTTAGGATAAGGAGCTTACCCATGGGTAATGAGGGTCGCAGCCAAAATGACTGTGATGATTAAGAAATGGTGCTCAGAAAAGTGAGTATAAAGAACCGAGATATTATTAAGAGATCTGAAGATGCATGTTGAATTCATAGCCGGACTACCAGATGTAGTACCAGCAAGAAAGAAGGATTGGAAGAATTACTTGAGATCTTATATGGAAATAGATGAGAATCCTTAGAGATTTTCATCTTAACAAAGAAAGAGCTAGAGGGATGTATGATTATCAAAGACATCGATTTAGGGCGAGGAGCAGAGTCCCTAGGAATAGTTGAGAAGGAGGCAGTAAGTGCCATATCATTTGATAAATGAATTAGTATGAATATGGTCAGTAATAATTCGCCATGAGAAGGCAGGTGTCGTAGGTTGTAAATTATGGAACCAAATTGGGGTTGATAAGGTGGTTTTATTAAGGAAAATGTTCATTTTATGAATGAATCATTTAGAAAGTAAAGACATTGGGAAGTGATAGCATGATTGGGTAAAGTTATATAAGGAAATAGTAAGCAAGACAATGATCTCAGAACCTACCGGAAGATAAGACTAGTGAGTCAAGATGAACTCGTAATGAGACTACTGCCAGAGACTGAGTATAGAGTTAATTCAACTCAGTTAAATGATGAACCAGAAACGTTAGATGCATGTGATTCAGAGGAATATTAAATTCCTTCTTCTCTTTGAATGGATTATAGTAGCTACCTTAAGTTTACTCCGACACGGAATTATAATAGATCGAGTAATACGATCAGCAGTTAAAGAGAAAAATGTGAGAAAATCTTCTTGGAGCTAAAAGGTGAAATTGGTAATGACCAAGAGCTGGCAATGCTTGATGGAAAAAGGAGACTTTGTGCTTCCAATGACGCTTCGCATAAAGGGTTAGGTAGGCCGACATTCGGTAGTATTGAATATCAGGACGTTGTGACAGGTTTCAGTTTGAAACTATTGATTCCCTTCTAAGGGATGGATATAATTGATTCCTCTCCAGTGGGTAAACTTCCAATCCGATGATGATTATTTCGTTAGCTATGACTGCTTATGATCCCACCTGCTTGGAGGTTCATAGAACTATTCTTCAGGTTTCGAAACTTGTCTCCTTAATGTTGCCAGTAGGTGGTTAGATTGATCAAAATTTCCCTGAGTCTACAAAGGAATTCGGTGAATTTTGGCAAACCTTGTCTTTCTGATTATCAGAGAATGTCATGGAAGAGAGTAAAAATTGGAGCAAACCCTGTGATTTGGGTAAGGATGCTGTAAAATGGGTTAGTAAACGGACCCTGAGCATTACAATCGACGGTAGTGATAAAATGATGAAGTGAGATTGGACGAAAATAGGAAATGTAAGTAAGAAACCAGCCGGACTGAGAAATTCCAGGATTGACTTAAATGAAAAGGCTGTTATGCCAGGAATGGTAAGCTTGTGTGGCACGCAGGATTGATAAGAATAGTTGAAAAGATAAAAGTGGAGGAAAGGTGACCGGAGACGGTGTCGAGTAGCCGATTAAGACTTATATGGAGTAAAGTTTTGGAAAGGTAGAAAGGTATCAAAGAAGAAGGCACTATGCCGGCAATTGCTAGAAAAGTAATGCTATTAGCCAACCCCTAAAATCATATATTTTTATGTGTGGCCAGTTGAGGCCAAGTCACAACGGATTATAAAGTGACTAGACCAGCAATGAAAAGACAAAGCAGGGTTGCTTCTAAGAAAGCACTGACTGCAAGGGCTTCTGATATAAAGGAAACATTAATGAGATCGTTTGAATCTTCTGCCGAACAACCCATGTTTTGATTGGGAATTCACTAGACCTTTTTGGGATGGGGTCACCCGTACTAAAGTGACTCATGTGTATATGGTTGTCCAAGATTTCGAGTAAAATGGAAGTATAGTGACTTGAGATGTATGATGTTAGGGTATCATGAATACCATGAATATATTATGACGGAGGAAAGTAAACAATGAAGGTATATGAAGAGGGTATAGAAAAGGTCAGAAATTGAACAGTATGCTGTAGGAATTTTGTCTGAGGCCAAATAGGCTGACAACTATCTGAAAGAAGAGGGTGGCATTAAACCACCGATCGATTATCAAATGAGAATGATTGAAAAGAGACCTTTATTAAGGATACATGATCTGATTGCCAATTATAAGATACAAGAATTCCTTGGCAGTTGAATTAAGGATAGGATATCCATAAATTAAGACAAACCCTAGGGAATGCACAAGGGATGGCATTAACCCTAATAACGACATTATGACTTCAGATGATATGAGCTGGACTTGCTATGGCAACAATGACCGGTAAGGATTATTAAAAAGGGTTCTGGAAAGAACATGGATAGAATTATTAGAGTATTGATCAATGACATTTTGATATACCCGGTACCTAGAAAATACCGGAGGAATGATAAGGATGGCCTACGAAACCTTACAAGGAAAAAAAAGAGGTAATATTCCGAACTTCAAATATGGAAGTTTGGTAAGGAATGTATGACATCGTAACAATTATGCCAGATGAGGCATGTATGAAACCCTGAGGAAGTATGGGTTGAACCTATAAAGATTGAGATTATCCTAAGATAAAGAAAGAACTAAGAAAAGAAGTATCCTAAGTAGGATTGAGAATAAACGTGATAAAGTTCCCACGGGTAGGTGGAAGCAATGACTTATGGAAATGACTGATAGTTATATTTTCTCCTTCAGCAGAGCTTAAGGGAGAATGCTTTAACCCAACAGTGATGGGAATGAGGTAGAAAAACTTGAGCTGGAATGTACCCAGAAAACATGGGTTACAAGAAATCATTATCATCAAGAAAGGCCAATGAGGTGGCCGACAATCTAAGTATAAAGGAATAATTACAAATGTTCATACCGAAGAAACAGGATGATATTTGGAAGGACCATGAAGGTCATATCGGAATGGAGGAATTTACATTCCTTCTGATGACTGTGCAAGAATTAACAATAATAATAGTTTAAGTAAAGATTCGATTCCTGATGGAGTCTTAAGCATGTTACGTACCTTAGAAGGTCCCGTTTTGAGGCAAACCAGGACCATGGTACAAAATTGATGAAGTAAACCGTTAAGTTTCCAGTCTTTTATGGAAGATGCATAAGTGATAGTTTCATCAACCGGACCTAGTTGCGATGCTTGAACTCTTCTGCAATTCTATCTGCTTCACGTTATATCTACATCAAGTTCAGGAAGTGTTCCTTATGGATAAGGAATAATGATTACTTTGCCTCCCTAAGGGATTTGAAACCCGTAGGGTTAGCTATTAACGCACTACGTAAACAACAAGCGATGGTGATTCTTCTAAGAAAGGAGATGACAACGTAAAGATAAAGAAAGTGCTGCTATTGATAAGCTAAATGGCATGTTGATGAATGACAAGCAAGTTTGTGTTAGTGTACTTCTGCACAAACAAGATAGAGAATATGAGGTTGATAATTCGTGATGCTAAACGTATTCCCGTAGAAAGAATTAATGAGACTTGGAGGGAAGGGCGGTTGAGCCCAAGACTTATTGGGCCACTTGAGAGTTTAAAGTGTTCGGACGGTGGTATTCGAGCCAGCCTTACCCCCAAAATTATAGCACGGTCATAACGGGTTTTCATGTGGCCAGGCTACGCCAGTAAAATGCAGATGTTCAACAGATGATAGGAGTACGAGCATGTAGATATACGACCTGGTCTGACTTACGAAAGACAACCTGTGGAAAACCACGGATAGAAAAGAACAAGTAATGAGAAACAAGGTTGGCAGAAGTAGATTATATGAATCTAAGTTAAAGGAATCGGGCCAGATTCATTTCGGAAAGTTTAAATTGGAAATAACGTGATGATTATAGAATAAATGAGACGGAATACCGATAAGGAGGTACCAAGTGCAAAAAGGTGTCTCAATAAAGAGGTGAAGGTGAAAGTAAATAATAGAAATGAGTAAGAATCAGCTAATAAGAAGGATGTGATTGATAAAGAAAAGGCTGGGGAAGCAACTACGGAATGAGAAGCAAGGAATGTTATGAATGGGTTTTCTAATGAATTCTCAGGATGACAACCTGATAGTGTCAATATTATAGTTATGAAAAGCTAGTAACATGATATGGGATGTCAGTAATAATGATGTCAAGTGAGAAATCTAAGATTTAACCTGGAAGGTTGAAGGACTTCCCGAATGTGAGTATCGCTAAGATTGAACAAGAGTATTTGTCCATAGAATAATGGACAAAGCAGCAAGATATGTTGACACGTGAGATTGCGATCAAATAGTACTGGATATAATTATGATTAATTTCTTCTTTGATGAACCTCTATAGTTCAGAGGTAAAATTCTGAGTATGATATTCTACAATCATGAAAGCTTTCTATAATCCTTTAGAACTCTTTTCTCTTCCTCTCTCTTATTCATCTTCTTTATGAATTGAGAAGAACAACCCTTATAGGAGGGGAGGTACTGCTACGTGACTATCTGTCTATGTGATAGAAGTCTAAGTGGAATGCCATGACTTGTTTAATTGCTTGTCAAGTACTAAAGGCTGGCCCCCTTCTGTACTAACTATGCAATATAACAAATGTTCAATTGATCATAGTGATCTCTCAATAAATCTTTCCACTTCTCTATATTGATCGAGATTGCGAAGATTAAAGCGATCAGGAAATGCACAGTACGAGCGAGGTTACCTCCAAATCGTAGGGTGATAGTGATACCAATGTTACTGCAGGTATCAATAAGGATAAGACTGAGTAAGAGTATAACCCGGATAGTGAGTTGTACGAAAAGTAGCAACGTTGATGGAAAAAGGATAAAGTATGAATTGTAGCACTAGAAGATGTGCTGAGGAAGGGTAGAACGACTAAGAATTGACCGGGAAGCTAAAGAGTGAACGACAGGCAAACGACTCTTTGCTTCCTACCTAATTCCGGGACGGAATCCTTTTAAGGAAGGGAGACTGTAAGAACCCCAAATTTTGGATGTAATTAAAACTTTTTATTAAGTAATGATAAAATGAGGAACAATGATTCCGACAACAAGGTCACCAGCTCTAATGAGTGGTGGTTTCAAAGAACAATGATTGTAATGAATGGATATTGCTTTGGACAATGACCCTGATGCATTGGTATATTGTCAGAATAGAGTAATTCGATGGTTGAGGACCTAGATAAGAATAATCTACCATCCAGGAAGGAGCTAATGGATCCTTGTAGGGAAATGAGTACGTGCATAGTGTTTCCCATACGTGCATAGTATTTCCCGTACGTGCATAGTATTTCCCGTACGTGCATAGTGTTTCCTGTACGTGCATAGTAATTTGGTGGATGAATAGTGATTTTGTAAGTTGGAAAACTTTTCACTCCACCCTATGTACGGGACGTGATATGGATGTTTCGAAGTCATATTAGTAATACGCGGAGGAAATAAGTGAATGCAGAGACGATCGGAATTCAGAAATTCCAAATTCTTTTCGGTATAATATTTGACCGGACAGTGGATTAAATATTATTATAATCCAAGAATTGAGATATTAACTTTGAGGATTTGATATTTTGGGATGTTATTATATTTGATTTAAGAATGAAGGTAGGAAACCACTGAGGAGTGGTTATGGCTACAATGTAATAATTGATATTTGGAAAGAATGAATGGAATTCGACTTTATTATTTCTATGTCTTGAAGAATGCTAAAGGGTAACAACATAGGTAAGAATAATCTATCTTCTAAGGGAATAAGATATGGCAATTTCAAGCAGGAGAATATTCTCATGTCATCCAGATCGGTAACGATTAATCCAGTAGTTCCGTAAAAAGGTTAAGGAACGATCGAAAGAGAATACGGACAATTATACAACCCTAAGAGAACAAGTAAAGAATACAGAATGAATAGTGTTGTGGTGGGAGTATATAATAATATGAGACGACACTATATAGAAGTATTCGGAACGGATTTCCGAGTTCGTATTAGTGATCCAGGGGAAAAATAAGTGTATGTAAAAGCTGTCGGATTCTGAAAAACCGCACTTTTATTTTCTCCGAGAGTTCCCTGGACACTGATAGCCTTAAGTATTTAACGAATGGATTTAAGGAATATAAATTGGAAAGTTAGAATGAAAGATGGAGAATGAAAGTATTAATATTAAAAAGGATTCCCGGTAAACCCTAATTAGAAATCCGTGAAATATTCCTACGAACGATCAATCGAAACGGGCAATAACCGGACACAGAAACAAGCAGAGGAAGCAAGAGTCTTGTGCAAGCTACTAGTATAAAATATCTAGTAACCAAACTAGAATCAAGGAACTAGCACCCTAGAGAATGCAACTAAGTACTTAGCAAGGCAACCATGTAGTTAGGCTAAAACCACCACATTTTCAACACTTGTCATGGTAATTCCTCATCCAACACCTCATCACTTTAATAAAGTGAATTTATACAAGATATTATTTTGATAATAGATGAGAATGGATGAGATTAAAACAAAACAAACCAAGCAACTCCCCCCCCCTTGAAAATTCCATTCGGCCTCCCTCCTAAATTCCTAAATCAAAACCCCTCTTCCCACCATCTCTTGATCTTGTAAAAATTATGGTGAGTCTTACATTTCCTAAAAGTGATCCCCTAAAAATTTCAAAGCCAAACTCTCTTGTTTCCATTTTCAAAGAAATCACCAAAGACTAGGGTGAATAGTGATTTTCAAGAACAACTCTTGATTTTCTTGATTTCTAGGATGATCTAAGCTTGGTTATGGGTATACAAGGACTATGAAAAGCTTAGCAAGGTCTTTACACACTCCAAGGAAGGTATAAAGCTCTTGAAACCCTAACCCTTGTTTGAGATTTAAGCATGTTTATGCTAGTTATAACTTAGTTATGGTTATGTTAAGATTATAAGCATGATTATGTATGGATTTTGGATTAATGATGTAAATAGCTAGATGAACGGAAAGGCATTGCTTGGCCTCAGTTCATGTATATAAGTCATGTATATGTTGTTTGGGTTGGATACTATGTTTATGGGAAGATTCGAAATTAGTAGATATTCGATTTACAGCCGTTATAATGCCCGATTTTGCAATACCATGTTTTGTATGCCATTTTCCATGTCGAACCCCTACTGTCCAGAGACCTTATATGCCATGATAGGATAGGTAATGTTCTAAGCTTCGTTTTGATATAAAGATCACGTGAAACGGACTTACGGTTTAGGATTTATGACCAAATTACTAAAAGTAGTTCGAATCCGTAAACGAAAGTTCGTAACTGTAATTGAACCCTCGTAAACAATGTAACGTCATGGCGAATCTTGGTAAATAAATACTAGAGGTAAAAAGGAAGGCGTGAAAGAAAACCGTATGTCAAAAGGATCATTTTTCGATTTATTAAAAATGTTCGAGTCGAGGTTAAACGCGAACGAACCCCTAAAAGACGACTCTTTTATAACTTCGGTAAAACACTTAGAAAACGGGCGATAAAACTCGGAGTATAATATTGGTTCGTAACGATCAACCTTAGAACTCATATGAATTAAGTATGTCCCAAGTATAAGTGCAGTGACATGTCGTATTAACGAACGAATGTCGGGTCGGATCAGTGAGAATAAGTAATCCACTAAAAGGGGTATAACGAGATAACTTGAGAACGTGTTTCGATTTAAGAATAACTTAACTTTTAATATGTTAAGTGATTAATCCCGAATGCCTTGGCTATTTATAGATCACCAAGCTGAACCGGGACCCGCTACCACTACCCCTTACCGTACTCGACTACCAGGCAAGTTTCAATTCCCTTCTTTTAGGCTGTTGTTGTGATTGAATAAATATATATATATATATATATGATTGCTGATATACATATGCCATTGCATGCATGCCTACTTTCAAGTTGAATTGATATACTTGTTCCCTGAATGTTATTGTTGGCTTATAAGCTAGATAGTTATATATCAGTTATAAGCCGGTTATTGTAAGACCCTCATAGAAGGGCGTATACATCTTATTAATCAAATATAGACCGAGAGTCAATATTCCTTGATATATCGAGATTACCTCGGAGGAAAATATTTAAGTAAATATTTTCTATTATTTGGGCGACGAATATTATTTGAATATTCGTTCGAGCTTATTTATTTAATGATCCTTACTTCAAATAATTATTTGAACGTAATCATTCGACGAATAATATTTGTCAATATTCATTCAGAGTCGAATTGATTATCGATTATTATTTCGAATATTCTTCTAAAGATGAGACTACTAAATGAATATTATTTGGATATTCTTTTAGAATATTATTATATTAAATAAATATTACTTTTGAATATTCATTTAAGATATTAAATACTTGATGAATATTATTTTAATATTCATCTTAAGCTTGATTTAATTATCGAATATTATCTCGAATATTCCTTAAGGCTTGGATAACTAAATGAATATTACTTGATATTCATTTAGGATATTATTCATTAAATGAATATTACTTTTGAATATTCATTTAAATTCCTAATTAATTATGAATATTACCTTAAATATTCTTTTCAGGTCTTATTAATTAATGAATATTGTTTTGAATATTCATTTAAATATTTATTTATTCAATAAATATTCTCCTGATATTTCTTCAGGGATTATTTTGAGAAATACTCTGATATAAGATATTCTTTCTTATTCCTAAATGATCTGTAAAATATTTTAATTCAATAAATATTCTCTGAATATTTATTCCATACTTAGAATAACCTCGATAAGGTTTATCTTCTTCGATTATTACAGAAAATATTTCGGAGTCATATTTTTATTAATCTTATATCAAGAAAGGTTCTCAGACATCATTCTTCTTTGAGTCTATCTCCTTAATAATAAGGGAACCTTACTTGGAAAAATGTTATTTATCTTGTCGACTTCCCGGTCATAAAGTATTCCCTTCACTCGCAACTCGGGTGCTGTTGACTTATTAAGTCGTTGCTTACCTTCTCATCTTTCGAGGGGTAAGATCACTGGAACAAGTTGATATCCGTTACCAAGTAATAGCTTGGGAGTTATTGGTAAATTTTCCTTTCCAACTAGATACGACTACTTTGTGGAGTCTTATCAACAAGTATTATACTTGGGGAAAGGGGGACGAACGTTACATTCAGAATCATGAATTCTATTTGAACTAGGAGTCGTGTAAGAGGCCGAGTAGCGCCGGTCCATCCCCTTTGGCCCAACCGTTGGCCGGGGAGAGCTAGTAAGGCGGTATACAAGTAAAGCCGTCAGTTCTTCCTTCTACCGGTAGTAAATCTAAATTGAGCTGTACGATCTCGACTGATCATCAAGATTGGAACAGCGGGCGCGGTGAATACTCCATCATTGGTTCATCATCCAAATTTATTTATTTCCTGCAACATGATTACTGTTGGCAGAGTTGGAAAAGGGTCATAACTGGAATTGCAACCTTTTCTTGCAAGTTCCTCTTCTTAATAACAATAAGAATATCTCGCTTACTTTGATGTACCAGATATTTCTACAAACAAATACTTTAAGTTACCTTGTAACTTCATCGTTCATATTATACTGGCATCATTTCCGTAAATGCATGGCATATGGTTTGAAAGATACTTTTGAACTGTTATACATTATCGTTCAGTTATATATTATTGTTGGTGGGCTATTGCTCACCCTTGCTTTATTATTATATCACAACAACAGCTAGACCAGATGACTCGCACAAGGCGCACTCGACGCGGGCGAGGACGATGAGACTACCAGAGCTGAAGAAGAAGCTATTGGTAGGGTATATTTATTCTTTCAGTACCAAGAATATGGTCTAGTATGACTTATGTAAATGGATGGCAAAGAGTATGTATTATATTGAAATTCTTTTGGATTGTAAGAACTCATAATGTGATTAATAAAAATTTGATTGTTACTCTGATTTCATCTCTGGGACTATAACGGGTGTGTTTTATATTGTTGTGTGGGTTATAGAGACGTAATTTATTTTATGTTAAGGAAAGTTCAATTGTTGTGGACAGAATTGGAAACCGTAACCACCGGATCCCGGACCCCGGATCTGGGGGTGTTACATTGCACCCCCGGAATGTACCCCTTTTTCAACTCCTTGATCTCATTTTTAAGAAAAGAAATATCCTTGATCTCATTTTTAAGAAAAGAAATCTCCTTTTTTAACTTAGTCAGCTCGCTGGTAGATGATACTGTCTGAATTGAGGTCTTTGTTACCCCCCATCCTACAGCTCTCACTCTTCCTGAATACTCTAATGGTATCAACAGAGCAAGCAAGTCATCTAGTCCAATATTTGTAAGCTCGTGTTCTTCCAACTAATTTTATATGGCAACCTAATAACGTAATGTTTTTATTAGTGCAACTAATACAATTTGAAACATTATTCTAACAGAAATAGTGAAATGGAAAGGTTAAATATTACCACATCCTCCATAACTTGCAATGTAACAGGATCATCCACGACACCATCCGCATTTCGCCTAGCGTACTCCCAAGCATCTAATCGCGTCACGACAGGGTTCTCTTCTCCGGCCTTAATCTTTTCAGCAATCTATACACAAATCAAATTGCATCTCTTATACTCTTCAGAAGTTCGAGGTGCTTTTATCCAATTACGATCCATCAGAGCATAAAAAGAGAGACAACCTGAAGTTTTTTATTATACAATTTAGCATCAGAATGGAATAGGTCACATAACAAACTAATTAATATTCATATATTAAGCAAGTAATTATACAAAAGATCTCGTAATATCTTATTTACTAGTTTAGTCTATCTTTAAGTAAATGAGCATGCTCTGTCCCTCAGTTCCTTTCTGTATAAAAGCATATCTTAATATTCCTAAGAATAATAAATATTTACAGAAATGGTTAACTAATCAGAAGGGTCCAGATTTACTTCTATCGTCTAGATGCCTCAACTCTCTAAGCTCGCATATTTCTATAGGAAAATCTCCGCTACCAAGTTCATCGCTATCAAATTTAAATTCAAAGTATAACACTGATCATCTAATATCTATAGCAGCATAGTTGATTGATACCTATTGCTCCTTTTCTGGATATCCGAGTTATACTGTCTTTATTTACTTTTTACATTTTTAATTCAATTTACAATTAAAGTCTATATTATTTTTTAGTTTCTAAATTATAATGTAAAATCGGTCCCCTAAATTTTTTTTTCTGGTTAACGCTGATACTAAAATACTCGGAGGTAGTTGTGAAGAAGGTTAATAATTACTTAATAAGTATGTAAAACATGATGAATTAGCTGACAGAAGATTTTGACATCATATATTTAGACAATTTCCGAATGACTGTAAAAAAAGAGCTTTTGTGTGTGTAAGTGGGTGCGACAGTTTGTTTATCTCTGAGATACAGTAGAAGAATGCAACCCCCTTTGGTAGAAAATGGCCATCAACTCAAATCTGTATTGCTCTGTTAAAGTGTATAACTCTTCATTTACCACAAGAATCAGGTAGTTCTCTCTATTTGTGTCTATATCTACATCACAAGACTCAGAATCGTAATAATGCTGCCTAATGCTTCAGCTAGAAGATTATTTTTTCTTCGTTCTGTGAGTGATGGTGTTTTAATTGGATGGTACAAGAAATAATTAAAGATAACCCAAAATCATCATACAATTCTGTATATATATATAAGTTAAGTAACTTACGAGGGTGACCACTTTTATTCCTCAAACCATAACAACTAATTACACATGAAATCTGAAAATCATTATTTAGCTCAATATCATCAATTTCCTTCAAACGACAATTAACCATTACACACATCGAATTTGTATATATACCTATAATTCGAAATTTTTCACTAACAATCCAATAACGACACCACAACCAGATTAATAATAAATTGCCACCTAAAACTTCTCAAACAAACACGATAGCTAGAATCAACATCACCAATTGTCTACAAGCTTCACTGAATTTATCAAACCAAATATCATCCGTAACCATTCGGAATTTCAGAATTTTTTTAACGGAACAACACCATTACAGTCGAAGCTATTGACCAATAAAACCACAGCTTGACACAGCCCAACCATGGCCAGTGGCCTAAACACACAGAAAGCAAGCACAATCAACAATATAAAAATCGAACATCAAGAAGCCCCCAACTGTCATCCCACAATTAAACCATATACACTCTTACGCACAATGATTAAAACTGGGGAGATGGGTAGAGGATGGGAAGAGAAAAATATAGCCACCCACTTACACAAATACAAACACGATCAAATTGATACACACAGAATTGACCACACACACTCAGTACTCAGAACAGGGGAGGGGAATTTACCTTTGATTTTCGAAACCCGATAGACTTTGTAAGAAGAATTCGATTAACAACTAGCCCAGGTCGATTAAGAATCTAAACCCCACAGAGAAGCACCTACAAAATCAAAAAAACAAATTGAATTAAACCCAAATCAAACCCTAGAATTGAACCCCTAAAATTTGAAACCAAATAGACAAGATGAACCTAAGAGAGAGTAATCAAGAGAAGAAGTGGAGATAATCGAGAACTGAGGAGAAGAAGGAGAACTAATGGTGAAGAACTGGCGATGACGGTGACGGCTCAATACAGCGCGCATACGGACGGTGAAGAACTGAAGTGTTTTATTCCTAATTCTAGTATGAACTGTGTTTTATTCCTAATTATTGTACTTAAGCGCTATTCAATTTTGTGAAATTATAAAAATATTTAAATATTACTTAAATTACGTCAACTACTATAGCGTGTTTGAAAGCGCTATATAAGGATTTAAAATAATTAAAAAATAAAAAAGAAAAAGTAAATATTACTTAAATTACGTATGCTACTATAGCGTTTATTCGAAACGCTATCTAAGATACACCTTATATAGCGCTTTCTCAAAAGCGCTATCTAATCATTTTTTTTATTTTATTTTTTATTTTTTTTATTCTACTACATAATTGCTTGCACAATACTTTCAAACGAAGTGCTATGTAAGTAGTGTACTTGCATAACGCTTCACAAAGAGTGCTATGGAAGTGGTATCTTCTAAGTTCAAATTTGTAGTAGTGTTGACTATGACACTCTTAAACAGATGAAAGGCTATGTTGTCATTGAAGATGACATAGTTGTTCAGGAGGAAGTGCCTCACATTTTGAAAAAGACTGAGTCTCCAATTTTTAAAGAACCAACATTTGAAATTGATGAGGATGCCTTACTCATTAAGCAAATGTTGAATGATGAGGATGAGGCACAGTCTAGTGAACAACCAGCATCCTCTAAGAGTGAGAGTGTCAAGGCAAAAGCCAAGAAGCTAGTAGGAGGTAGACCTAGACCTGAGAAGTTTGCGAAATTTGTTTCAGCTGGGAAAAATGAATCTGAGAAGAAAGTGGCTAATAAGAAACAAAACAGGAATGGAAAACAAGGGATAAACAAGAATAACAATTATGCTTATGTGCCAAATGCCCCTAGAAAAGTCTGTCAAAACTGTTTTAGCACTAATCATTTTACACATGCATGCAAGAAACCAAATGGTAGTATAGCTAAGCCTTTCTATGATTTCTCTGTGCCTTTAAGACATAGAGATTCACCATTTTGTGATAAACTTGACTGTATGCCATGTAACATGAATGTGATGACCAGCTGTTTTAATTTGAGAAAACAATTCATGGATGGCTGTATAAGTCATAACATTCACACACACTACACAAGGTCAGAGTCTTCAAGTCCTCCTAGAGCTAGGAAGGTACCTCTGTCACCTAAGTCTGAGAACTCAGCTTCTAAGACTTCTAACAGTGACAAGAAGACTAGTCCTAAGAAAGTTAATAAGCATGCTGTTTTTGATAAATCTGTTTCTAAGCCAAGTGGACCCAAACTTGTTTGGGTACCAAAGGAGAAGTAATACCTTTGTGTTTGCAGGGCAAAGAAAATGAAAAGAAGGTCATGTGGATTTTGGACAGTGGATGCACAAATCACATGACTGGTGATATGGCCCTGCTATCATAGTATGAGGAGAAGGCTGGCCAAATGGTTGCTTTTGGAGATGACAGCATGGGTAACACATTGGGATATGGCAAGTTGAAAGTTGGAAATGTCATCATTGAAGATGTAGCACTAGTCAATGGACTCAAGCATAATCTGCTAAGTGTTGGTCAGTTTACTGATAGAGGATTCAAGGTAAATTTTGACAAAGATGAATGTTTGATCTCCTACAAAAAGACTGGTGATCTTGCTCTATCCGGAGTAAGGAAGGGAAACCTGTTTATGGCCAATATGGACTCTACAAGCAAGGATGGCAAAAAAAGCTATCACACCTAAACTTCAAGGCCATTAATTCTCTAGTCAAAAGAGAGTTAGTGAGTGGTATGCCCACACTTGAGTTCTGTCAAGAAGGAGTGTGTGAGGCTTGCCAAAAAGGAAAAATGAAAAGGTCAAGCCACAAGTCAAAGATAGTGACATCAACCACCAAGCCCCTATAATTAATTTATATGGATTTATTTGGGTCTGTCTATATTATGTCACTCTCAAGAAAGAAGTATGCCCTAGTGAAGGTTGATGACTACACAAGGTATACATGGGTGGAATTTCTAGCATCAAAGGATGAGGCTCCACAAGTGATCATTGAGCACAAGTGATAATGGAACAGAGTTCAGAAATGCTTTACTTGAAGCATTTTGCAAAGATAATGGCATTTCTCAACAATTCTCAGCTCCAAGGACTCCACAACAAAATGGAGTTGTTGAGAGAAAGAATAGAACTCTGATTGAAGCTGCTAGAATAATGTTACTTGATGCAAAGATGCTTACATGTTTTTGGGCTGAGCCTGTGAGCACTGCTATATCCAGAACAGAAACCTCATCAACAAAAACACTAGAAAGACACCTTACAATTTGATGACTGGAAAGAAGCCTACTCTAAAGTATGTTCATACTTTTGGAAGCAAATGCTTTGTGTTGAAAGATAATTCAGAATATGTTGGGAAGTTTGATGCAAACGCATTTGAGGGAATTTTTCTTGGCTATTCTATGGAAAGAATTGCATACAAAGTTTATGTCATCAGTCAAAAGAAAGTTATGGAAAGCACAAATGTGACTTTTGATGACAGCAAACTACCTAGATTAGAAGAAGCCAATGATGAAGATAAAGATCCATTAAGGTTTGAAAATCTAGATGATTCTGATGAAGAGATTGAAACAGAAGTTGAGACTCCAATTCAACAAATTCCAGTGGATGAAGCCACATACACAAGGTTGGTTAGTGAGATTGGAATGCTGAATTCTTCAGAATCTGGCTAAGTGAAAATGTCAACTAGATTGTTGCAGCAGTAAACATTTACTTTATCTAAATGCTCAATATTATTGAGGTAAGTGTTGGCTGAAATATGATTTATAAATATTTCAAATCTGTTGCATATGTTGTGTAAGAACCCAAAATTTCGGTAGAATTAAAACTTTTCCTATTATGATGAAGTGCATCAATGAATAGTGATTTGATGGACGAATAGTGATTTTGAGGATTAAGAAAATTTTTCATGCCCCCTTATGTATGAGACGTAGTGTGGATATTCCGAAGGTATACTAGTAATCTACGGAGTAAATAAGTGTATGTAAATGCGATCGGAATTCAGAAATTCCAAATTCTATTTTCGTGTAATATTTGACCGATCAGTGAATTATATATCAGTAATATCAAGAAATGAGATATTTACTTTGAGGAATTGAGGAGTTAATATTTTGGAATTTTATTATAAGTGATTTGAGAATTTGGAACGAAAACCACTGAGGAAGTGAAACAAACGTTCTAGAAACCGCTGAGACTTTATAACGAGATTAAGCGATCAAGCGAGCGAATCATGAATTGAGAATAGTAAATATTAGAAGTCCAAGGAAGGATATATTATGAGAGGAAAATGGAATTGAGAATAAAATCCTAGAGTTAAAGGAAATGAGAACAATTGAGAAACCGCGAGAATTTTTTTCTGAGATAAAGAGAAAATACAAAGAAAATTGGACACAACGATTGTTTGAGGTATTGGGCCTCACTATTACAATGAAGTGCAACATATAAGTTGTGACATATTGATTTAGTAAATATACAAGAAGGGAAGCCCCTTGGTGCAAATAAGAAAAGGAAGGAAGGACTTGGAACCAATATGTATAAAGCAAGGGACTTGCTTGCAATTATGGATGGATAAAGGTAATCCAAATGAACCAATGAGGAGATGACACCACATGGCAAGAAGATAAGATGCATCCAAGTGAAAATATCAAGCATTATTGATCACTTTATCACTTTAACCAAACAAAACAAACACCAAATACTCCATTCTGCCCAGCAGGAAATGAGCTCACTAAACCGGGCCTAGAGACTTCATTACTCAATGAAATTTTTTGTTCTTTAAATGGTTAGAAATATGTGAAGATGCTCTACAACTTTCATTCAGGAGCCTCGACCAGGAAAAAAGTGCAAGGGCTTCGTTTTGGATGAACTTTAGGGCGTGTTTTTCCAGTCAGGAAACCCACTTCCATGTTCTTGATTTCTTTGGTGAGATTGAAGATGGTGAGCATAGAGTAAGGCTTCCCCAAGGTTAACCAAGCTTGTTCCCTAACCCCTTTTGGCCATGTAGTATTTGTGATGTTTAATGTTAGATCCATGGTTATTAGTGTGAATCTTGGACATATAAGTTATGGATGATGTAGATCTTGAGTTTAAATGTTGTGGTTGTGATTTTTAAGCTTGTGGTTAGTGTATGTAACTCCATGTATGTTTTAAAGTATGATCTTGGTGGTTTAGATGATGGATGTGATGTGTATGTAAGATTCTTGAATGGATAAGTGATATAAGCATGCTGAGATTTTTCCAGGAACTTGAACTGTCTTGTAAGAGGGTTTTAAACCCCCAAATCTTGTCCCCTGAGGTCCTAATATATATTTTTGGAAAGGTATTTGAATGTAGTTTCCAGAAATATAAGGTTCATGACTAGGTGATGTATAGATTTTGAGTTATGGCATGAGAAGTGAAATGTGTTTCTGGATTCCGGACTGCACTAAATGGTCCCCTTGTGAACCTTGTTTAAACCCCTAAACATTTATGTAGGATCATGGAAAAATTAGAGAAGCTAGTAAATGCAGTGTTGAAGGCTACCCAAAAAGAATTGGATTAAAATATGTATTTGTTCAATTTTATAAAAATGCTAGAGTAAAATTCGCGCAAGGGAAAAAGTCGTAAGTGGAGTGTAGTTTTAGGGGTAATGGATGTGATTCGGATATGGTAACCAAATTAAGTCGAATAAGTGACGAGCGTAATCGAGTGGTGACATGAACCTATAGTGGGGCTATAGTGTCATAAGATGAAGTCATTAAGTTAATTTTGTATCCCCTAAAACCCCGCAATTAAAGAGATATTGTTAAGGTACTAACGAACGGCTATTGCTTATGTATAGATCATTCCACTCCGCACGCTCGACCACCCCAACCTCACCAAGGCAAGTTTACTTTTCAAAACTTACATATACAAGGACTTTCACTGTTGTGTTTGTAGTTTTCAATCATATCAAATGTTTATGTTTATCGAAGTATCGATGAAATTGAGATGTATAAGTACATATATGTTTGCACCCCTTGAACTTAGAATGAAATGTTTTCTTCGGACAGCGACTCTAGCAATAGAGGTCGTAGCGGTCCGTATATGCTATTGACCGGGGAGCGGTATATTATTATATCATAATTAAATTGCGAAAACCCGAAGGGTCATTCGGGAAGTATCGTATACTCAAGTAATTATTTTTATATCTTCGTAAATACTCAAAATACCTATCTTGGATTAAAAGCTTATCTAATTAAATAATTATTTTATTAATTATTAATATTAAATCTTAAAATATCATTTATTAATTATTGTTCATTATTTTAAAGACAAAGCTAATCCAAGATACCTTTAACACTTTCAAACTCGAACTCTTTCGAACTCAAAACGTTTTCGAAAACCCCCGGTCAGGTTTGTTTCTTGTATGATTTCAAGAATCATCGATCGACTGATGTCGGACCTCAATTACTCAGTTTTCAATCAAAATCAAGTTTTAAAAGAAAAAGAAAAAGGGACTCTGGCAGGTGTGGGAAACTTTGACGAACGATTCCCGGGATGTGTAAGCGGCCGTGAGCCAGGCGGTCCATCAATTATTATTCTGGCCCAGGTGTTGCCGAAGGATGATTACGGATGTAGTTTTAACCCGAGGATAGTTACGGATGTAGTTTCTATCCTTCTACCGGTAGAGAAGACCCGCAGATTATTGGACTTGGATGTGGCGACTGATCATCGTCAATCCCTGTCAGGTTTTATGTTTTCTTCAAGTCCCATCCTCCACTTTGGAAAAATACTCAAACACTGCTTCTTGGGCCTAAGTGCCAAGTTGCCGATAGTGTGGTTTTTGATAAGAAAATATTGACATCGTGCAGTATCTAGAACTGCAAGATTTTCTATAAAGATTAGCACGTGTTAGTGCACTCTTGCAATTGTTTCAAAGAATGAAATACTTTTGAATGAGAAACCTTCTAAGCTAATGGAAGGAAAGAGGTTTGCAATGATGTATTCCCTGTACAGTATGTTAATCGTAGAGTGTTTAGCCGAAAATGATATACCCATATGTATATACTTTAAAACTTGAGATATGTTGAAATGGGAACCTTATAAAGGGTTCATATGTTATTCTTAAAGCTCCTTAGTGAGTATAAATGTTTTATTCAAACTCGGACATATATATTGTCCAATTATGTTTTGAAATCTGAGATATATGCCCATACAGTTGGGAATGTTTTAAAAATAAACCACATTATTATTTTTCAAAATGGTGAACTTGCTGAGCATTATGTAGCTCATTCTTGCTTTATAAAAACTTTTCAGAAAGAGAAGAATTTGATCGGTTAACTCCGCACCAGCAGAAGAGGAGTAGAAGATTTACCCTTGAGATGATTTAGTTCCTGATAAATACTACAGAGTAAGTCTGATAGGTTTTCAACTGTAATAGTAAGACTTGTCTTCAAGTGTAGTTGTATAAATGGAAGTGCGCAAGATTCTAGATTGTACAGATGAATTGTAATATTTAGTGTTACTTTTGATTATCGTTTCTGAGGCTCTAACTTGTTTGTGTGTAAGATTGAGGTCTAGATGGATGTATTGTTGAGTTGTAAAGTTAATACAGGTATGATATGGTTGGATGATGATGTGACGACCTGAATCTTTGACCTCAGATTTGGGGGCGTCACAGAAATGGTATCAGAGCGATAAGTTACAATACTCAGAAACGAGAGTGTTGAGAGTTAAGTCTAAGTAGGAGAATGACATACGAGATCGTAGTAAACTTATTATTGGACTTCCGGAAGAGGTACCGGTGAGTCGAATGGACTCACTACGCCATAAAAGGCCTATGAACACATCTAGAGTCTATGTTGCCTTTGGATATGTTGCCTTTGCCATGCATGTTTTTTGCTAATACAACATTATCATTTTTATGTTGCCTTAGGTAGAAAAAATATGTTGGCATAGAATAAAAATGTTTGTGTGTTGCCGTAGGTCTGAAATTGTGTTGCCATGATTTTACAATGAACAAAATTTTATATTTTCAACTATGAATAAAAATTTTAACCTTTTTTCACATGGAAATTACTTTTTTAATAAAAATAATAAAATTATTTTTTATAAAAATCTAGAATATTCCATAAGAGAGTGAATATTTCACTAAACATGTTAAAACTTTTTAAGATGTGTAATTTTATTTTTATATTTATTAAATATTATTAAACAAAATTTTTAAAATATTTTTTTTCTAAATATATTTTAATATATAAATGAACAAAATTTTTAATATTTTTTTTTTGAATATGAATTGGAGTGAATGGTATTTTTTGAAAGTAATGTATTTTTCAATAATTTTAAAATTGAAAAATTTAAAACTTTTACGTTTTTAATTAAGAAATTGTATATATGTATTAAAAATAATTCACACTATAAATAACACTTTACATAAAACAATAAAAAAAATTGTGAAATGAATTTATTTATTAAAAACATTAATAGGAATAAAAATGAAGATTTTTTTTGAATAATCTGATATTAAAATATTTTGTAAGAAAAAAAGTTTTCAAAAATAAAATAATTACAAAACTTGAAAAAAAAAAAACAGCACGCAAATTTGATGAAATGATAGAGCGGCAAATTTACCGCCTTAAGTTTAGACAATTATTGCCCTATGTCAAAGCAAAGACCCACAATCGCTCACTCTCACACCAACGCAATTAGAGATTAGAGCAGGGAGCTTCAATTGGGGATTCAAGCAGGGGGCTTCAAGACTTCAATTAGGTTCGATTAGAGCTTCAAGACTTCAATTAGGGCTTGCAAATTTAGGTACAAAGCTTAAGGTAGCCTTCTCCCTAACTTTAATTTGCAAATTAGGGATTAATTTTGTTAATCATCAATTCCACTGCCCAGATCTCTCTCTCTCTCTCTCTCTCTCTCTCTCTCTCTCTCTCTCTCTCTCTCTCTCCTCTCTCTCAGGGGGATGCCACAATGAGTGGACATGATGTATTTGTTCTAATGCCTACTGGAAGGGGGAAGAGCCTGACATATTAGGTAATAGTTTTGTTTTTTTCTTACTCCGCACAAAAGAAGAAGGGTTAATCTATATTTTTCTGAATAAGAAATATGATAGTATGGTATTACTTGTGAACCAAAGAGTACAATATTGCAAATAATCTGTTCAATTAAAATCAACATCTTTTGCAAATCTGTTTTCTGCAGCTCCCTGCATACATTTGCCCAGGGATCACTTTGGCCATTTCCCTTCTTTTTTCGCTTATTCAAGATCAAATAATGCATTTATCTCAGATATTCTCTCACTTAAATTAGAAATTTTAATTTGTCCGAATCTTTTTAACAATATTGTTTTATGTGTATTTTGATTTGTTACTAAATCTCATATACTAGAATTTGTTGAGTATTCCATTACAGAATCATCGTATTTAGTTTTGCAAATTAAAGTGTGTATCTGTAATTTTTATAGTGCAGCTTCACTTTCACTTACAAACTTATTTTGCTATAAATTTCAGGTAAATGTACGTGAAGCGACAATGAAGATCATGGGAGCTTTGTGCGACTATCTAGAGTAACAATGAAGGTGGTACTCCAATGACTGGTGGCACCAACTCTTAGTACCATATGTTATGTTTTACGTCTTTTGCTATTATGTTAGACTTCCGTACTTAGTAATTAAGCTTGTAGTTTTATGACTGGTGGCACTTATGCCTTTTGCTCTGAATGTTGTTGTTGGTTGACTGTAATATTGAATCTGTATGGATTATTATGATGGTAATGAATGTCTGTTGTGTTCATTTGGTTATGGGAATGAATATTTTCAAATTACCTATTTTTTGTTTAAAATAGAAAAGTGTTGCCATTGAGGCTATAAAATGTTGGCAAAAAGTGAAAATAATGTTAACAAATGTTGCTAGCAAAATGTTGCTGCAGCTAAAATTTGTGTTGCCATAAAAGTGGGCCCCACAGTGGTCCCTACAGTGGGCAGTCCCCGCAGTGGGCCCCATAGTAGGCCCCACATGGTCCCCACAGTTGGCCCCACTGGTGGGCCCCACTTTTTTGCAAAATATTTAAGCCAAAGGCAACATAATATAATGTTGGTAAAAACTGATATATTGTTGCCATAGCTAGTCTACGCCAACAGAAAACTGATGTTGCCTTAGAAGAGTAGAATGTTGTCTTTGACCCCAAAGGCAACGGCAAAAATAGCAACACCAGCAAAATGTTGCCTTTGGGGTTTTTTGGGCCTACAGCAACATATTTCGGGCCTACGGCAACATTTTTTTGGTGTTGCTGTAGGCCTTTTATGGCGTAGTGACTGGAGTGTTTACTGGAGGTATTATACTAGGGTTGATAGAATCCTTAGAGACCTTCAGAATGATGAATAGAGGTTTGAGAGTCGTACATGACCTATCATTGGTAATGATATAGGAAGCAGAGCGAAATCTCAAGAGTAGCTGAGGTAGAGGCGATATTGCCAATATAATCGGATGACTAGGCTGGCATAAATTTTGTGGCCCATAGTCCTCCACAGTTTAGGAGGCGACATTTTAAGAATCAAGAAGTTTAGACTTCCCTACATATTTATGGGTACTTAGTACTTGGAATAATGAAAGTCTTTTACTTTGGCTATAAGATCCGATTTTCGATAAGTAACGGGTTTACCTGAAAGTTGGTCACTATGTCGTTGTGGATTTCATTACCCTTGATGGCAAATTTTACATGTGTTATACGAGAATGTTATCATAAGACGAGCGTGCTAGATAATTCCACGTATGATTCGGACGCTAGAGCATGGTAGTTTAACTTAGAGAACAAACAAGTAGAATTAACAAAGGGACTCAAGAGAAGTTGAATATAGTTGCAACGAGCGATACAGTGATCTCAGAGTCTACCAAAAGAAAAGACCAGTGGGTCTAGAGTGGGATCCTTTGATAGAGATGTTATAAGGGACTACGTATATATGTATTTTAAACCTCAATATTTTTGGTATATGTTCACATACACACACCCGCCACCGAACCTATGGACTGCACTGAGATCCCTGAGAGATCTCTTTGATCTGTTCCCAGGGGGAACTGGCCACTTGTGATTCATGTCGAAAAGCATAAAGTAGGACCCTATGGACTTAGCAGGTGTCCCCGGAATGATGTGAAGCTTGGTCTTCAAGATAAAGCACGGAAATGACAGATATATTGTGAAACCCTAACTCGATAAATGACTTTAAGATGATGATTGAGAGATGCACTAGTTGGTGTCTTGTATTACGAAGACGTAGAGATGGAGTTACCCTCATAATGGTGATAATGAGATGCACGAATGATTATTAACTTATTTTGGTAACTACCGACTGGTGCACTACTTCATTTTAAACTTTTTACTAACCATGTTACCTCGATTAGTTTATATCAGGTAACCCTTCTAGCTTTCTACTTCAAACTTGTGGAACAACAACCAGTGATATACTTTCCCTAAAGCAGGACTTATTCGAAGTAATTTTATTCGATCCATGAACATTCTATTCAAAAATTTATGATGATCTTGTTCGGTTCAGGCCTATTTACACTTTCTTTCAATTATCCAAGGAAGGTTCAACAAATATTTCCTTAATTAATCGATGAATATTACTTAACGAATATTGATATTTGATTGCTTCTTTCATACTTGCACTCTTCAGTTGAGCTCATAAATATCTAACAAATTACTGAGGACATGGATGATCTAATGTCCAGACATCCTTCATGAATTCTTTTCTTCTATTCAAGATGAGATTGTACATCGTACATTGAAATCATAGTAAGGATATCATTTTGATATTGGTATTCTGAATTTAATTCTATTGTAGGATCTGATAAAGCATGTGTACAGAGGCACCCTTGGGTGGACCGTTTCACTGATAAGTAATATTTGATGAGAGGTTATCGATTGTTCCGATACCTAGAACATTCTCTTCAGATTTTATAGTTTTCTTTTTCAAACTTAATAACTTCTTATTTCCATTCGTTGTCCGAGTAGCCTAAAGTTTCTTCAGTGGCTACGATGTTGAAATTCCGTTCTAGCCAATTGAAACTGGCTAGTCGATATGTCAATATGAATGACTAGTTGATTGTTCTAACTAGTCAAAATTGTAATGTTGTGAAGAACACCTAGCTAATTGTCCTAGCTAGTGGTGATGTCTCAAACAGGTGGACGAGCAAATTTCGTCTAGCTAGTTGCTAGTGTTTCTTGAAAAGGACTAGTTATTGTTTCACTGGTCCAACTCCCAATTTAATTCATTCTGCAATGCATTTTGCATGTGGTAAAGTATGATGATGAAAGTTTTGACGAATAACTTGATTGAGACCTAATGAGGTCGCCCACTCAACTCGAATTCTACCCATCTTCGTATCAGACTTTATATCACTGGAATATTTTATTCTTTCATTCACACAATGAGAATTCATTTGAAACCACTGATTACTTGAATGATAAACTACTTCATTCTTTAATTGTCATGGAATAGAATTGCTTTCTATTGGCTGACCTTCATCAATGCGACTTTAGATTTCCTCTTATTATTCAGGAGGAAAAGTATCCACCCGATGTAAGAATTGTATAAAGACCGTCTTTATGACTTTTGTATCCAACAATCATTGCCATTGTGCAACATTCTCTATGGTATCATATTACAGAATTATCAGGACGGGAAGGAATAAACCCTGTTGTATTCTTTCTATCCATCCTTACCTCTCCAAAAATCGAGACTCCTAGTATTTGGAACCATCAACATTCTTGGAACATCCAATGTGGAATTGTTATTGAAATTATCTATTGGACCTTGTTATTTTGAAACCATTCCTTTCAAAGTGATTACTCTAAGGTGAACGGGAGGTACAATTATGAACCGTTACACCAATATGAGATCAAAAATCAAATGTTGTAATTGTGCAGCCAGAGCGTTATGTCGAGTAATTATTAAAGTAGAAATAACATGTCGGGGTATACCACAAGACCTTTAATATTAGTGTGAGGAAAGTTATAAGAAATGATGAGGTGGTTGGGATTACGCTTCTACCAACCGTTGTCAGGATGTTATATTAATGAATTCTGGAGTTACCAAGCCTTTTCCTGATCCAGGAAATGCAAATCTATTGCGATGTAAAACATATCCTTGGAGGAAACTAACATGGAAGTGAGATGGACAAGAAAGGAAGAAATATCGTGGCAAGAATGTGAAAGTTTACTTAGCTTAAAGGGATTGATGCACATAGAGAGACATAAAGTTTAACAGGCCCCTAATAGCAAATGGATGCATGGATATATTCCAATGATCCTTCGAGATTACCACCTAATCAAGTTTATTGGGAATCGCAGCAGCATGCAGGCCTCAGACTGATTGGCGCCAGTTGTGAAAGAGGACGAGCGTATGACATCTTACATATACCATCGAGAACCAATACCCCTAACCGGAGATGTAGGAATTGTTGACCAGTTAAAACGCGTAGTTGTTTTTCAAGGATAAGGTTGAAAACCGGGTTTCACCAACTCAAGATCGACCTCTGTTCTGTGCCCAAGTTGGCATTTCACACTAATATAAACATTATAAAATTATGGTAGTATCATTTGAGTGGACTAATGAGTCAGAAGCGTTTATGGATTAATTGAACAAAGTTTTGGAATGAAATGAGATATTAGCAACAACCTCGTTGTTTGTAAGAACCCAGATTTTCGGTAGAATTAAAACTTTTCTTATTAAGAATAAGTATATACGTGAATAGTGTTTGTCATGCGTGAATAGTAATTTATGGATGAATAGTGATTTTGAGGACCAAGAAAATTTTCACGCCACCCTATGTACAAGACATGGTATGGATATTTCGAAGTCATATTAGTGATTCACGGAGCAAATAAGTGTATATAAAGACGATCGGAATTCAGAAATTCCAATTTGTATTCTGGTGTAATATTTGACCGGGAAGTGAATTATATATTATTATATTCAAGGAATGAGATATTAATTTTGAGGAATTAAGGATTTAATTATGTCAGGATTTTATTATATTTGATTCGAGAATTTAGAACCAAAACCCCTGAGATAGTGAAACGAACGTTCTAGAAACCGCTGAGACTTTATAACGAGATTAAGCGATCAAGCGAGCGAATCATGAATTGAGAATAGTAAATATTAGAAGTCCAAGGAAGGATATATTATGAGAGGAAAATGGAATTGAGAATAAAATCCTAGAGTTAAAGGAAATGAGAACAATTGAGAAACCGCGAGAATTTTTTTCTGAGATAAAGAGAAAATACAAAGAAAATTGGACACAACGATTGTTTGAGTTATTGGGCCACACTATTACAATGAAGTGCAACATATAAGTTGTAACATATTGATTTAGTAAATATACAAGAAGGGAAGCCCCTTGGTGCAAATAAGAAAAGGAAGGAAGGACTTGGAAACAATATGTATAAAGCAAGGGACTTGCTTGCAATTATGGATGGATAAAGGTAATCCAAATGAACCAATGAGGAGATGACACCACATGGCAAGAAGATAAGATGCATCCAAGTGAAAATATCAAGCATTATTGATCACTTTATCACTTTAATCAAACAAAACAAACACCAAATACTCCATTCTGCCCAGCAGGAAATGAGCTCACTAAAACGGGCCTAGAGACTTCATTACTCAATGAAATTTTTTGTTCTTTAAATGGTTAGAAATATGTGAAGATGCTCTACAACTTTCATTCAGGAGCCTCGACCAGGAAACGAGTACAAGGGCTTCGTTTTGGCTGATCTTTGGGGCGTGTTTTTCCAGTCAGGAAACTCACTTCCATGTTCTTGATTTCTTTGGTGAGATTGAAGATGGTGAGCATAGAGTAAGGCTTCCCCAAGGTTAACCAAGCTTGTTTGAGATTGTAAGAACATCAAGAAGGTATAAAAACCCTAACCCCTCTTGGCCATGTAGTATTTGTGATGTTTAATGTTAGATCCATGGTTATTAGTGTGAATCTTGGACATATAAGTTATGGATGATGTAGATCTTGAGTTTAAATGTTGTGGTTGTGATTTTTAAGCTTGTGGTTAGTGTATGTAACTCCATGTATGTTATAAAGTATGATCTTGGTGGATTAGATGATGGTTGTGATGTGTATATAAGACTCTTGGTTGGTTAAGTGGTATAAGCATGCTGAGTATTTTTCCAAGAACTTGTACTGTCTTGTAGGAGGGTTTTTGAACCCCTAAATCTTGTCCCCTGAAGTCCTAATATATATTGTTGGAAAGGTATTTGAATGTAGTTTCCAGAAATATAAGGTTCATGACTAGGTGATGTATAGATTTTGAGTTATGGCCTGAGAAGTGAAATGTGTTTCTGGAATCCGGACTGCAATAAATGGTCCCCTTGTGAACCTTGTTTAAACCCCTAAAAATTTATGTAGGATCATGAAAAAATTAGAGAAGCTATTAAATGCAGTGGTGAAGGCTACCCAAAAAGAATTGGATTAAAATATGTATTTTTCAATTTTATAAAAATGCTAGAGTAAAATTTGCGCAAGGGAAAAAGTCGTTAAGGGAGTGTGATTTAAGGGGTAGTGGATATGACTCGGATATGGTAACCAAATTAAGTCGAATAAGTGACGAGCATAATCGAGTGGTGACATGAACCTATAGTGGGGCTAGAGTGTCATAAGACGAAGTGATTAAGTTAATTTTGTACCCCCTAAAACCCCGTAATTAAAGAGATATTGTTAAGGTACTAACGAACGACTATTGCTTATGTATAGATCATTCCACTCCGCACGCTCGACCACCCCAACCTCACCAAGGCAAGTTTACTTTTCAAAACTTACATATACAAGGACTTTCACTGTTGTGTTTGTAGTTTTCAATCATATCAAATGTTTATGTTTATCGAAGTATCGATGAAATTGAGATGTATAAGTACATATATGTTTGCACCCCTTGAACTTAGAATGAAATGTTTTCTTCGGACAACGACTCTAGCAATAGAGGTCGTAGCGGTCCGTATATACTATTGACCGGGGAGCGGTATATTATTATATCATAATTAAATTGCGAAAACCCGAAGGGTCATTCGGGAAGTGTAAGAACCTAGATTTTTGGAAGAATTAAAACTTTTGTTGTAAATGAGTATGTAAGTGAATAGTGATCATGGCTATGATGTACTTTTAATGAATGAATATTTTAACGAATTTGGATTCGAAGGTTTATGTGCAATAAATGATGAAATTGGTTGAAGATTTAGATAAGAATAATCTATCGTCTAAAAAGGGAGCTATGGTATTTAAGGAAAAAGGGAGTTAATCTCATGTTATCAAAAGCGATATGTGGTACAAGTTAAGTGATTTTGTAAAAGAGATTGAGGATATTCGAGAAAGCGCGAGGACATTTTTTTAGAGCAAGAAATAAAGAGTAAATAAACAAGGAATATTGGAGTTAATATTGATTTAAGGAAATTGTGCCACATTAGAGAAATAAATAAATAAACAGTTATAATATATGAATAATAATAATTATATTATAATTATATTATTAAAAAGTGCAAGGGAATATAATTGGTGGGAAAAAGGAGAAATTCAAGGGACTTAAATGCAAGTCAACCATAAATAAGATGGTCTTTTAGTATTAATACCAAAAGGGGTATGCATGTTTTGGAGCCTACAAGTGGCACCCTTGGATGTTTGACAACACATAAAAGAGATGCATCCAAGTATTAATACCAATAATACAAGGATTAGATGAGTATTAGCTAAAAAAAAAAAAAAGAAGAAGAAACAAACACCCTTGTTTTGGTGCTCTCGGCCAAGGTGTAGAAAGGAGGGGAGGAAGGAGATTTCACCAAGCAATTATTACAATTAATAGCCTATATTAAAGAGGGAGAAGAGTAGAAGGTATGGTTGTAAACTCATCATCATTTACTAAGTTAATTATGATCCAAAAATTTAAGAGAAAGTGATGATGAATAGTAATTACATAAACTAACTCTTTGTTTCATGGCTTCTCTTGATCATATAAGCTATACCAAGGCTAGATAAGGTTCAAACAAGGCTTGATAAGCTCACTTATACACCAAGGAAGGTATGATATTCTTGAAACCCTAGCTTGAATATGAGATTATGCATTGCTTATGAGATTAGTTTATGTTAAAGTTAGAGAGCATGATTATCTAAGTATATATAAGTGTTTGGTTGAATATGAATGAATGTTGTGCTTGTAACCATGGATGGTAAGATGACCACATGGTGTAGGGATTGAAATATGAGTTGAGCAATGGATTTGGAAAGGTGGAAATTTTGGAATTAGCCGATTTATAGCCGTTATAATGCCGAAATTGCATTTAACACTTAAAACATAGAATACCCGAGAGAAATAGCTCCTGACCTTGATGAATAGTTAACCCATCCTTATAGATTTCGACCCATAGATCGTTTTAGCGCAAGAATCGAAGCATTTTGACGTACGGTTTAGGAGATATAGCTGATTTACTAAAAGTCGTTCAGAAATGTAAGTGCGAGTTCGTAAAAACAATTGAACCCCTATAACTTGATAAATTCAGTGGATAATCTAGGTAATTAAATATTATATATCCTAAGGAAGGTGTGGGAGAAAACCTCATGTCAAAATAAGCATTTTTCAATTTTATAAAAATGTTTGAATCGAGGTTAAGTGCGAAGAAACCTACAAAAAGGACACTTGGTGATAACTTTGAAAACCACTTAGAAAATGGATACTAAATGTTGAGGTATGATCTTCGCGAGTAAACAATAAACCCTAAGACTTATATAGCTTAAGTATCTATCATGTATAGTATAATGACGTACCTTGATAGCGAATAAGTGTCAGCTCATAATGGCAATAATAAGGGTTAACATAGAAACGTATTTTAGCTAAGTAGATACTTGGCTTATCAAAAATGTCAAGTGATTGACAAGAATAATTTTGGATTGTTTATAGATCGCCGGACGGACCAGGGACACGTTATACCTACGACCCTTCCAGGCAAGAGTTCTTTAAACTTTGCTTTAATAAATTATAAATGCTTGGAAAAATGGTTTCACCGAAAATGTGTCTACGCATATATGATTTCATATTACCACTGGGCAAGGAATGTGTTTCCTAATTTCTGAAAAAGATTTATGAACAAGATTACTACAAGGTACTTTATGTATAAAAGAGGTAAATGAGTTATGGAATGATGAAAGGAATTTTCTGAATAAATGTTTTCGATAAAAAGGGGAATTCAATCTTTGGGACTGAGTTCAATGCGGTCCAACTTGCAATATTATATTTTCGGCCCATGTGTTGCCGAGGGGGGATTGTGGAGAACTTTCCTCCAGGGGGATGCAGTGGAGAACCTTCCTCCTTCTACTAGTAGTAAAAAGGGACAGATACGGAGGGCGACTGATCATCGTCCTGACGTATTTGGTTACGGTGAAAATTCCCCTAAACCCTTAAAAAGGGATTGTGAAAATGTTTTTGGCAGTAAAATCTTATGTGAAAAAAAAAAGAAGGAACAATATGAAAAGTAAATGCTTTAAGGAATTTGAAGAGAAGCTGATATTATATTTGCATCGAAAGAAAAGTGATGTCGAATTTAATTATAAGTAAGTTTATGTTGGTGTGTGGTTGCACAAGCAAGATTTCTATACGCACATTTGGACATGTTTATTATTGTTCAAGCATGACTTAAATGTTTTCAGAAAAATGTTTTATTAATGCAAACCTTATTATAAATGTTCTTAGAAAATGTTTTCTTCATTTTGTTTTACAAATGCACCCTTTTTCATTTTATTTAAAATATTCATTAGATGCATATCAAGTATTTTCAAGTCTTTCTTTTATATATATATATATATTGTTTAACCCAAACCAAGTTTTAAAAAAAAAATTATCTCTTGCTGAGCTGTATAGCTCACTCTTGCCTATGTTTACACCACAGCTATAGCCGATGCCGCCGATACGTCGCACCACGCCCCGGAAGCGGGTAAGGGTCGGGATGTACGATAGAGATCTGTCGCCTATACCCGAGGTAGCCCTTATTTATTAATATTCAGGGTATGTGTAACGTGTGTAAGATAACTAAGGAAAGATTATAATATATTGTGGTTGTGAATATGCTTCCTGTAGAAGTATTATTCAGCAACACTACTTATATATTTTGGGTCTGTAATAATAATAACTTTACTTTAACTGTTATCATGTTGGATATTGTTCTCTGAGCATAAGACTGGCGTGTGTGTGTGGATATAAGTGTGGGGTCAACAGCATGCGTATATAACATCATTAAATTATTTAAGTACCAAGAATATAATTTGTTTAAATGGAAATTGGACCGTGATGACCTGGATCCCTGACCCCGGATCTAGGGCTGTCACAGAAATGGTATCAGAGCCCAGAGTCATATTGCTCAGGAACGAGAGAGTTAAATGGCATGGTACGAATATAAATATAATAAAACGTGGGAACTCATATCGAGTTCAAGGTCGGGCTATCGGATATAGTACTGACCCTAAGTATGGATTAAGATTATATATATTATTACTGATATAAGTTATGTCTCATTATAGGAGGAGGAGCGGACTGGTGAGGCGAGTCATGATGGATGGCGAGGGATTTCTGAGGAGGTGGCTATACAGTTAGAGGAGCGCGGTGTTGAGATCCCTTCACATGTCATAGCAGGTTTGAGGAGGAGAGCTAGAGCTAGAGCTAGGCATCAGTACTTAGATGCTATGTCATCAGCACCCCGTGTTCAGAGACAGAGACCACCAGCTAGATTGGGTGAGGCAGATTATTCGATGGCACTAGTACCATACGTAGGAGGACCGAGACCAGCAGTCGGGACGGATCAGGTAGGTCACGTTAGAGTGAGGCCAGAGGTTGCAGAGGAGGACGTTCCACCATCTAGGCGTCCTAGGATTGAGACTGAGACAGAGGAGCAGCCAGTATTTAGAGACATCCAGATGATTCCCCTACCACCTGCCCCAGTGCCAGCATCTGTACTATCACCGTCACCGAGTCCAGACCCATTGGATGACCCTGAGGAGGAGATAGACCCTTTTGAGGACTCGGACCCTTCAGAGGAGTCAGAGCCAGATACAGCTCCATTTGATGATCCACCCCCACCTGCAGTCCCACCTTCACCTATAGAGGCACCCCCACCGCAGGCTCATCCACCAGCAGGAGATGCTATTCATATTACTATATCTCCAGACTATCAGCTTTTAGAGGGACGATTGGCAGAGTCCCGTCATATGGTGGATATGTTGTTGTAGAGGTTGACTGGGCCTTCGGGCAGGACAGCCCAGATTCCAGAGGGGATATCCGCAGGACTGATCAGTATTGAGATGAGGTCACTTACTCGTATCAGGGAGTTGACAGCAGGGAGAGGGGCGCCAGAGTGGAGGGATGAGGTAGATCAGGTTATCTTGTCTGCTATGGCCCAGTTGAGGGATATCATCAGAGCAGGGCTACCGTGAGTTGCAGTAGGAGTTCTTAGTCCTTAATCAGACTATAGTCACCTTAGTGGTGTCATTTTGAGGATTAGTCTAGTATTTACTGTATTAATCCTAGTTTGACTAG
The DNA here is from genome assembly GCA_036435485.1 of Saposhnikovia divaricata. Classification (NCBI taxonomy): domain Eukaryota; kingdom Viridiplantae; phylum Streptophyta; class Magnoliopsida; order Apiales; family Apiaceae; genus Saposhnikovia; species Saposhnikovia divaricata. The sequence goes on along the minus strand of CM071597.1, from coordinate 98,564,114 downwards.
AGGACTAGTGGTAGCACTTTTGTTGTATCAGTAGCATGTATTAGTATCTTTTGAGGTTTAAACTATGTACATTATGAAGCATCTATTTTAATGAAAAATATATTCGCAGGTTGTAACGTATTTATCTTGAACAGCGTAGTTTACTTATATTCGGTTGAGTTGTTTTATATCTGGATATTGATTATAATGGTGTATAAAATGTGTAAGTTGATGGTATAATTACTGCATATGGAAATGATGGACATTATGCCCCAAATTTGGGAAATTAATGGAAATATTTTATTTATCTACTTTCAGAATCATGCCACCTCGAAGGAATACAAGAGCAAATCCAAATGTTGCAGACCAAGGCAGCAATACTGTAGAGAATATTAGACAGAATGAAAGGGCTATCGATGAGTCGGATTATGAAGAGGAAGATTATGAAACTACTGAACAGGAAGGGGACCAAAGGGGAGACCCCTTGAATCAATTTATGGACCTATTGAGACAGAATTTAGCTGTGAACCAGAACCCTCAACCACCACCAGTTCCACCCAACACAGTGGCCAATTCGTTTCGTGCATTTAAGTCACTAAAACCCCCAGAATTTGAGGGGACTGTGGACCCAGTGTTAGCCAGAGCATGGCTAAAAGAGATGGAAAAAGCCTTCGAGATATTGAAAGTGGATGCGGGTCAGAAAACGATCTTTGCTGCATATCTCCTGAAGGGAGAAGCAAATTACTGGTGGGAGTCAAAAAGGAACTTGGAAGGAGCGAGAGTGATAACGTGGGAGAGATTTACCACGATGTTTCTAGAAAAGTATTCTCCCAAATATCTGGAAAACCAAATGGAGACGAAATTCTTGGAGTTGAAGCAGAATAACCTCTCAGTGGCTGAATACGAATCCAAGTTTACGGAACTGTCAAGATTTGTGCCGGAGTTTGTGAACTCCGAAGAGAAGCGAGCAAGGAGGTTTCAATTGGGATTGAAACCGTGGATACAGAACCGGGTGGCGGCCTTTGAATTGACGGATTATGCTGCGATAGTTCAGAAGGCATCAATTATAGAAGCGGGGAGTGAACAGGTACAGAGAGAACGAGAGAATAAGAAAAGGAAAGCTGAAAGCCAGAGAGGAAGTTCAACTGGGAGAAACTTCCCTAACAAATTCAGTAAAGGACAGGGGTCTAAGAATACGAGGAGTCCAGGGTTTAGTAGAAGCCAAAGCGAGACGGTTAATCAGGGGAGTAAACCCTCAGGAGCATCCCAACCTAACCAATCAAGACCACCTCTACCGGATTGTACAACTTGCGGTAGGAAGCACACGGGTGTTTGTAGACTGCCAGGAATAACTTGTTACAAGTGTGGACAGAAAGGGCACTATTCCGACAAATGTCAATCGGTAAACACTAATACCAAGGGAGACCTCAAGTGTTTTCAATGTGGAAAAGTGGGGCACATGGCTAGAGACTGCCGTTCTGGTGGTTCATCTGCGACAAGGCAAAGTGGTATTGCTTCAAATAGACCTCCTACTGCCAGAACATTTAATATGACATTGAGGGACGCAGTGAGGCATCCGGATGTGATAGCAGGTACGCTCCGACTCAACTCTTTAAGCGCAAATGTTTTATTTGATTCGGGAGCGACCAAATCTTTTATATCCCAAGACTTTGCTAATAAATTGAAACTTAAAGGAGAATCATTACAAGAACCTCTACGGGTAGAGATAGCTAATCAGGAAGTCATTCCAGTTAAACAAGTATACCCAGATTGTGACCTAGAAATCAAGGGATGTCGGCTTCACGTAGATTTAATTCCTCTGAAATTAGGAGAATTTGATGTTATTCTAGGTATGGATTGGTTATCAAAGAATGAAGCTAATATAGACTGCAAGGGAAAGAAAGTAAGGATAAAACTACCAGAAGGTAGAGAATTGGTGTTTAAAGGGCAAAGGCAAGGTAAACAATTTCTGACTAGCATACAAGCTAAAAGATTGATACGCCAAGGATGTGAGTCGTACTTAGCTTATGTGATAGATGCTACTAAGAAGGCACCTGACCTTAGTAGGATTCCTATAGTCAATGAATTTACGGATGTATTTCCAGAAGATCTTCCTGGATTGCCACCTGATAGGGAAATAGAATTTGCTATCGACCTAGTGCCTGGAGCAGCCCCAGTTTCAAAAGCCCCGTATAGGCTAGCCCCAGTCGAATTAAAGGAATTAGCTTCCCAACTGCAGGAATTACTTGATAAGGGTTTTATTCGACCTAGCGTATCTCCGTGGGGAGCACCTGTCTTGTTTGTTAAGAAGAAGGATGGAAGCATGAGGCTGTGCATAGATTACAGAGAGTTAAACAAGTTGACGATCAAGAATAAATATCCTTTACCAAGGATAGATGATTTGTTTGACCAATTGAAGGGAGCTGAGTATTTCTCAAAAATAGACTTAAGATCCGGATATCACCAGCTAAAGATTAAACCTGAGGATATTCCTAAGACAGCGTTTCGTACACGTTATGGACATTATGAGTTTTTGGTTATGTCATTTGGTTTAACTAATGCCCCAGCAGCTTTCATGGACTTAATGAATAGGATTTTCAAGAAATATCTGGATAAGTTTGTTATAGTCTTCATTGATGATATATTGGTTTATTCAAAGACTAAGGAGGAACATTTAAGGATAGTTTTAGAAACCTTGAAGCAAGAGCGGTTGTACGCCAAGTTTTCAAAGTGTGAATTTTGGTTGCAGGAAGTTCAATTCTTAGGACATGTGATAAGTAAGGAAGGAGTGCTAGTTGATCCTGCAAAAGTAGAAGCGATTTCAAATTGGGAAAGGCCAAAGACCCCAACGGAGGTAAGAATTTTTGAAGGATTGGATGGATATTATAGGAGATTTGTGCAGGATTTTGCTAAGATAGCAGCACCGTTAACCCGACTAACTCGTAAAACTGAGAAGTTTGTGTGGACTGATAAGTGTGAAGAAAGTTTTCAGGAGCTGAAGAAAAGGTTAGTAACAGCTCCAGTACTAACTTTACCAGATGAGAAAGGGAACTTCGTAATTTTTAGTGACGCATCCCTTAAGGGCTTAGGCTGTGTACTTATGCAGCATGGTAGGGGGATTGCCTATGCATCAAGACAATTGAAGGAATATGAGTTGAGGTACCCTACCCATGACCTAGAGTTAGCTGCCATAGTATTTGCTTTGAAAATTTGGAGGCATTATTTGTACGGGGAAAGGTGTGAGATCTACTCTGATCATAAGAGTTTGAAATACATATTTACTCAGAAAGAACTAAACATGAGGCAGAGAAGATGGTTAGAATTGATCAAGGATTATGACTGTGAGATTCACTATCACCCCGGGAAGGCCAATGTGGTGGCCGATGCTCTTAGTCGAAAAGAGAAGCTTAAGATGGTAACTGTATCCGAGGAGTTGATCAAAGATCTTGAAAGATTAGAAATCGAAGTGAAAACACCAGAAGAAGGTCAAGAGAGTTTAATGGAAATTATGATCCAACCACCGTTGTTAGAAAAGATTCGGATGTGTCAAGAAAAGAATATGGAAGAAGAAGAGAAGTCCTCTGAGGAGATAATGACAGGGGAGGAGATCAAATGTGAGAGAGATGAAAAGGGAATCATGAGGTACGCATCAAGGATATGGATTCCTAATGTTCAGGAATTAAAAGATGAGATTTTACGAGAAGCTCATAATTCCCAGTATTCAATTCACCCAGGTAGCACCAAAATGTATCAGGATTTGAGGGAACTTTACTGGTGGCCAAATATGAAAAAGGATGTTTCGGAATGGGTACTTAGGTGCTTAACATGTCAAAAAGTGAAAGCAGAACATCAAAGACCAAGTGGATTATTGCAGCCATTAGAGATTCCTGAATGGAAATGGGAACATATTGCCATGGATTTTGTAGTAGGATTACCAAGGACTAAAACTAACCACGATGCTATATGGGTAATTGTAGATCGGCTAACCAAATCAGCTCACTACCTTCCAATTAACGAGAGATATTCAATCGATAAGCTTGTAGACATATACTTGAAGGAGATCATAGTCAGGCATGGTGTTCCTGTAACTATCGTATCAGATAGAGATCCACGATTCAACTCTAGATTTTGGAGGAGTTTCCAGGAGTGTGTTGGAACTAAATTGAACATGAGCACCGCGTATCACCCACAAACGGATGGACAGAGTGAGAGGACAATCCAAACATTAGAGGATATGTTGAGAGTTTGTTCTTTGGATTTTAAAGGAAGTTGGGATGATCATCTGCCATTGATTGAGTTTTCCTATAACAATAGTTATCATTCAAGCATAGGAATGCCACCATATGAAGCTTTGTATGGCCGAAGATGTCGATCCCCTTTATGTTGGGAAGAAGTAGGTGAACGAAAGATTTTGGGTCCAGAATTGGTTCAAAAGACACGGGATACAGTAAGATTGATCAAAGGACAGCTCAGGATAGACAAAGGAAATATGCAGATCTTAAACAAAAGGATAGGGAGTACGAAGTGGGAGATTATGTCATGTTAAAAGTGTCGCCATGGAAAGGATTGATGCGATTTGGCAAGAAGGGAAAGTTAAGTCCCAGATATATTGGCCCTTATGAGGTTCTTAAGAGAGTGGGAAAACTTGCATATGAGTTAGCACTACCCCCAAGTTTGCAGCATGTTCATAATGTGTTTCACGTATCTCTATTAAGAGAATATAGACATAATGCAAGTCATGTCTTAGAATATGAAGTTGAGGATATACAACCAAATCTAACTTATGTGGAAAAGCCAGTAGAGATTGTTGATCGTAAGGAGCAAGTCCTAAGGAACAAGACTATTCCAATAGTTAAGGTGCTATGGAAGAATCGAAGGATAGAAGAAGCCACATGGGAATTAGAAAGCGCTATGAGAGAAAAGTACCCACATCTATTTTCAACATGATTCCGGGACGAAATCCTTTTAAGGGGGGAGACTGTAAGAACCTAGATTTTTGGAAGAATTAAAACTTTCGTTGTAAATGAGTATGTAAGTGAATAGTGATCATGGCTATGATGTACTTTTAATGAATGAATATTTTAACGAATTTGGATTCGAAGGTTTATGTGCAATAAATGATGAAATTGGTTGAAGATTTAGATAAGAATAATCTATCGTCTAAAAAGGGAGCTATGGTATTTAAGGAAAAAGGGAGTTAATCTCATGTTATCAAAAGCGATATGTGGTACAAGTTAAGTGATTTTGTAAAAGAGATTGAGGATATTCGAGAAAGCGCGAGGACATTTTTTTAGAGCAAGAAATAAAGAGGAAATAAACAAGGAATATTGGAGTTAATATTGATTTAAGGAAATTGTGCCACATTAGAGAAATAAATAAATAAACAGTTATAATATATGAATAATAATAATAATAATATAATTATATTATTAAAAAGTGCAAGGGAATATAATTGGTGGGAAAAAGGAGAAATTCAAGGGACTTAAATGCAAGTCAACCATAAATAAGATGGTCTTTTAGTATTAATACCAAAAGGGGTATGCATGTTTTGCAGCCTACAAGTGGCACCCTTGGATGTTTGACAACACATAAAAGAGATGCATCCAAGTATTAATACCAATAATACAAGGATTAGATGAGTATTAGCTAAAAAAAAAAAAGAAACAAACACCCTTGTTTTGGTGCTCTCGGCCAAGGTGTAGAAAGGAGGGGAGGAAGGAGATTTCACCAAGCAATTATTACAATTAATAGCCTATATTAAAGAGGGAGAAGAGTAGAAAGTATGGTTGTAAACTCATCATCATTTACTAAGTTAATTATGATCCAAAAATTTAAGAGAAAGTGATGATGAATAGTAATTACATAAACTAACTCTTTGTTTCATGGCTTCTCTTGATCATATAAGCTATACCAAGGCTAGATAAGGTTCAAACAAGGCTTGATAAGCTCACTTATACACCAAGGAAGGTATGATATTCTTGAAACCCTAGCTTGAATATGAGATTATGCATGGCTTATGAGATTAGTTTATGTTAAAGTTAGAGAGCATGATTATCTAAGTATATATAAGTGTTTGGTTGAATATGAATGAATGTTGTGCTTGTAACCATGGATGGTAAGATGACCACATGGTGTAGGGATTGAAATATGAGTTGAGCAATGGATTTGGAAAGGTGGAAATTTTGGAATTAGCCAATTTATAGCCGTTATAATGCCGAAATTGCATTTAACACTTAAAACAGAGAATACCCGAGAGAAATAGCTCCTGACCTTGATGAATAGTTAACCCACCCTTATAGATTTCAACCCATAGATCGTTTTAGCGCAAGAATCGAAGCATTTTGACGTACGGTTTAGGAGATATAGCTGATTTACTAAAAGTCGTTCAGAAATGTAAGTGCGAGTTCGTAAAAACAATTGAACCCCTATAACTTGATAAATTCAGTGGATAATCTAGGTAATTAAATATTATATATCATAAGGAAGGTGTGGGAGAAAACCTCATGTCAAAATAAGCATTTTTCAATTTTATAAAAATGTTTGAATCGAGGTTAAGTGCGAAGAAACCTACAAAAAGGACACTTGGTGATAACTTTGAAAACAACTTAGAAAATGGATACTAAATGTTGAGGTATGATCTTCGCGAGTAAACAATAAACCCTAAGACTTATATAGCTTAAGTATCTATCATGTATAGTGTAATGACGTACCTTGATAGCGAATAAGTGTCAGCTCATAATGGCAATAATAAGGGTTAACATAGAAACGTATTTTAGCTAAGTAGATACTTGGCTTATCAAAAATGTCAAGTGATTGACAAGAATAATTTTGGATTGTTTATAGATCGCCGGACGGACCAGAGACACGTTATACCTACGACCCTTCCAGGCAAGAGTTCTTTAAACTTTGCCTTAATAAATTATAAATGCTTGGAAAAATGGTTTCACCGAAAATGTGTCTACGCATATATGATTTCATATTGCCACTGGGCAAGGAACGTGTTTCCTAATTTCTGAAAAAGATTTATGAACATGATTACTACAAGGTACTTTATGTATAAAAGAGGTAAATGAGTTATGGAATGATGAAAGGAATTTTCTGAATAAATGTTTTCGATAAAAAGGGGAATTCAATCTTTGGGACTGAGTTCAATGCGGTCCAACTTGCAATATTATATTTCCGGCCCATGTGTTGCCGAGGGGGGATTGTGGAGAACTTTCCTCCAGGGGGATGCAATGGAGAACCTTCCTCCTTCTACTAGTAGTAAAAAGGGACAGATACGGAGGGCGACTGATCATCGACCTGACGTATTTGGTTACGGTGAAAATTCCCCTAAACTCTTAAAAAGGGATTGTGAAAATGTTTTTGGCAGTAAAATCTTATGTGAAAAAAAAAAAAGAAGGAACAATATGAAAAGTAAATGCTTTAAGGAATTTGAAGAGAAGCTGATATTATATTTGCATCGAAAGAAAAGTGATGTCGAATTTAATTATAAGTAAGTTTATGTTGGTGTGTGGTTGCACAAGCAAGATTTCTATACGCACATTTGGACATGTTTATTATTGTTCAAGCATGACTTAAATGTTTTCAGAAAAATGTTTTATTAATGCAAACCTTATTACAAATGTTCTTAGAAAATGTTTTCTTCATTTTGTTTTACAAATGCACCCTTTTTCATTTTATTTAAAATATTCATTAGATGCATATCAAGTATTTTCAAGTCTTTCTTTTATATATATATATATATATATATATATATATATATATATATATATATATATATATATATATATATATATATATATTGTTTAACCCAAACCAAGTTTTAAAAAAAAATTATCTCTTGCTGAGTTGTATAGCTCACTCTTGCCTATGTTTACACCACAGCTATAGCCGATGCCGCCGATACGTCGCACCACGCCCCGGAAGCGGGTAAGGGTCGGGATGTACGATAGAGATCTGTCGCCTATACCCGAGGTAGCCCTTATTTATTAATATTCAGGGTATGTGTAACGTGTGTAAGATAACTAAGGAAAGATTATAATATATTGTGGTTGTGAATATGCTTCCTGTAGAAGTATTATTCAGCAACACTACTTATATATTTTGGGTCTGTAATAATAATAACTTTACTTTAACTGTTATCATGTTGGATATTGTTCTCTGAGCATATGACTGGCATGTGTGTGTGGATATAAGTGTGGGGTCAACAGCATGCGTATATAACATCATTAAATTATTTAATTACCAAGAATATAATTTGTTTAAATGGAAATTGGACCGTGATGACCTGGATCCCTGACCCCGGATCTAGGGCTGTCACAGGAAGTATCGAATACTCGAGTAATTATTCTTATATCTTCGTAAATACTCAAAATACCTATCTTGGATTAAAAGCTTATTTAATTAAATAATTATTTTATTAAATCTTAAAATATCATTTATTAATTTTTGTTCATTATTTTAAAGACAAAGCTAATCCAAGATACCTTCATCGTTTTCAAACTCGAACTCTTTCGAACCCAAAACATTTTCGAAGACCCCCGGTCAGGTTTTGCTTCTTGTACGATTTCAAGAATTAACAGTCGACTGATGTCGGACCTCAATTATTCAGTTTTCAATCAAAATCAAGTTTTAAAAGAAAAAGAAAAAGGGACCCTGGCAGGTGTGGGAACCGTTGACGAACGATTCCCGGGATGTGTAAGCGGCCGTGAGCCAGGCGGTCCATCAATTATTATTCCGGCCCAGGTGTTACCGAAGGATGATTACGGATGTAGTTTTCATCGAGGGTGATTACGGATGTAGTTTTCACCCGGGGATAGTTACGGATGTAGTTTCTATCCTTCTACTGATCATCGTCAATCCCTGTCAGGTTTTATGTTTTCTTCAAGTCCTATCCTCCACTTTGGAAAAATACTCAAACACTGCTTCTTGGGCCTAAGTGCCAAGTCGCCGATAGTGTGGTTTTTGATAAGAAAAATATTGACATCGTGCAGTATCTAGAACTGCAAGATTTTCTATAAAGATTGGCACGTGTTAGTGCACTCTTGCAATTATTTCAAAGAATGAAATGTTTTTGAATGAGAAACCTTCTAAGCTAATGGAAGGAAAGAGGTTTGCAATGATGTATTCCCTGCACAGTATGTTAACCGCAGAGTGTTTTGCCGAAAATGATATACTCATATGTATATATTGTCAAACTTGAGATATATTGAAACGGGAACCTTATAAAGGGTTCATATGTTATTCTTAAAGCTCCTTAGTGAGTATAGATGTTTTATTCAAACTCGGACATATATATTGTCCAATTATGTTTTGAAATCTGAGATATATACCCATATAGTTGGGAATGTTTTCGAAATAAACCACATTATTATTTTTCAAAATGGTGAACTTGCTGAGCGTTATGTAGCTCATTCTTGCTTAATAAAAACTTTTCAGAAAGAGAAGAATTTGGCCGATTAACTCCGCACCAGCAGAAGAGGAGTAGAAGATTTACCCCGGAGATGATTTAGTTCCTGATAAATACTACAAAGTAAGTCTGATAGGTTTTCAACTGTAATAGTAAGACTTGTCTTCAAGTATAGTTGGATAAGTGGAAGTGCGTAAGACTCTGGATTGTACAGATGAATTGTAATATTTAGTGTTACTTTTTATTATCGTTTCTGAGGCTCTAACTTGTTTGTGCGTAAGATTGAGGTCTGGACGTATGTATTGTTGAGTTGTAAAGTTAATACAGGTATGATATGGTTGGATGATGATGTGATGACCTGAATCTTTGACCTCAGATTTGGGGGCGTTACAGAAATGGTATCAGAGCGATAAGTTACAGTACTCAGAAACGAGAGTGTTGAGAGTTAAGTCTAAGTAGGAGAATGACATAAGAGATCGTAGTAAACTTATTATTGGACTACCGGAAGAGGTACCGGTGAGTAGAACGGACTGGAGTGTTGACTGGAGGTATTATACTAGGGTCGATAGAATCCTTAGAGACCTTCAGAATGATGAATAGAGGTTTGAGAGTCGTACATGACCTATCATAGGTAATGATATAGGAAGCAGAGCGAAATCTCGAGAGCAGCTGAGGTAGGGGCGATATTGCCAATATAATCGGATGACTAGGATGGCATAAATTTTGTGGCCCATATTCCTCCACAGTTTAGGAGGCGGCATTTTAAGAATCAAGAAGTTTGGACTTCCCTACATAATTAAGGGTGCTTAGTACTTGGATTAATGAAAGTCTTTTACTTTGGCTATAAGATCCGATTTTCGATAAGTAACGAGTTTACCTGAAGGTTGGTCACTATGTCGTTGTGGATTCCATTACCCTTGATGGCGAATTTTACATGTGTTATACGAGAATGTTATCATAAGATGAGCGTGCTAGATAATTCCACGCATGATTCGGACGCTAGAGCATGGTAGTTCAACTTAGAGAACAAACAAGTAGAATTAACAAAGGGACTCGAGAGAAGTTGAATATGGTTGCAACGAGCGATACAGTGATCTCAAAGTCTATCAAAAGAAAAGACCAGTGGGTAGAGTGGGATCCTTTGATAGAGACGTTATCATGGACTACGTATATAGGTATGGTAGGCCTCAATATTTTTGGTATATGTTCACATACACACACCCGCCACTGAACCTATGGACTGCACTGAGATCCCTGAGAGATCTCTTTGATCTGTTCCCAGGGGGAATTGGCCACTTGTGATTCATGTCGGAAGGCATGAAGTAGGACCCTATGGACTTAGCAGGTATCCCCGGAATGATGCGAAGCTTGGTCTTCAAGATAAAGCACGGAAATGACAGATATATTTGTGAAGCCCCAACTCGATAAATGACTTTAAGATGATGATTGAGAGACGCACTAGTTGGTGTCTTGTATTACGAAGACAAAGAGTTGGAGTTACCCTCATAATGGTGATAGCGAGATGCACGACTGATTATTAACTTATTTTGGTAACTACCGGCAGGTGCACTACTTCATTTTAACCTGTTCACTAACCCTGTTACCTCGATTAGTTTATATCAGGTAACCCTTCTAGCTTTCTACTTCAAACTTGTGGAATAACAACCAGTGAGATACTTTCCCTAAAGCAGGACTTATCCGAAGTAATTTTATTCGATCCATGAACATTCTATTCAAAAAATTTATGATGATCTTGTTCGGCTCAGGCCTATTTACACTTTCTTTCAATTATCCAAGGAAGTTTCAACAAATATTTCCTTAATTAATCGATGAATATTACTTAACGAATATTGATATTTGATTGCTTCTTTCATACTTGCACTCTTCAGTTGAGCTCATAAATATCTAACAAATTACTGAGGACATGGATGATCTAATGTCCAGACATCCTTCATGAATTCTTTTCTTCTATTCAAGATGAGATTGTACATCGTACATTGAAATCATAGTAAGGATATCATTTTGATAGTGGTATTCTGAATTTAATTCTATTGTAGGATCTGATAAAGCATGTGTACGGAGGCACCCTTGGGTGGACCGTTTCACTCGTAAGTAATATTTGATGATAGGTTATCGATTGTTCCGATACCTAGAACATTCTCTTCAGATTTTATAGTTTTCTTTTTCAAACTTAATAACTTCTTATTTCCATTCGTTGTCCGAGTAACCTAAAGTTTCTTCAGTGGCTACGATGTTGAAATTCCGTTCTAGCCAATTGAAACTGGTTAGTCGATATGTCAACATGAATGACTAGTTGATTGTTCTAACTAGTCAAAATTGTAATGTTGTGAAGAACACCTAGCTAATTGTCCTAGCTAGTGGTGATGTCTCAGACAGGTGAACTAGCAAATTTTGTCTAGCTAGTTGCTAGTGTTTCTTGAAAGGGACTAGTTAGTGTTTCACTGGTCCAACTCCCAATTTAATTCATTCCGCAATGCATTTTTCATGTGGTAAAGTATGATGATGAAAGTTTTGACGAATAACTTGATTGAGACCTAGTGAGGTCGCCCACTCAACTTGAATTCTACCCGTCTTCGTATCAGACCTTATATCACTTGAATATTTTATTCTTTCATTCATACAATGAGAATTCATTTGAAACCATTGATTACTTGAATGACAAACTACTTCATTCTTTAATTGTCATGGAGTAGAATTGCTTTCTATTGGCTGACCTTCATCAATGCGACTTTAGATTTCCTCTTATTATTCAGGAGGAAAAGTATCCACCCGATGTAATAATTGTACAAGGACCGTCTTTATGACTTTTGTATCCAACAATCATTGCCCTTGTGCAACATTCTCTATGGTATCATATTACAGAATTATCAGGACGGGAAGGAATAAACCTTGTTGTATTCTTTCTATCCATCCTTACATCTCCAAAAATCGAGACTCCTAGTATTTGGAACCATCAACATTCTTGGAACATCCAATGTGGAATTCTTATTGAAATTATCTTTTGGACCTTGTTATTTTGAAACCATTCCTTTCAAAGTGATTGCTCTAAGGTGAACGGGAGGTACAATTATGAACCGTTACACCGATATGAGATCAAAAACCAAATGTTGTAATTGTGCAGCCAGAGCGTTATGCCGAGTAATTATTAAAGTAGAAATAACATGTCGGGGCATACCACAAGACCTTTAATATTAGTGTGGGGAAAGTTATAAGAAATGATGAGGTGGTTGGGAGTACGCTTCTACCAACCGTTGTCATAATGTTATATTAATGAATTCTGGAGTTACCAAGCCTTTCCCTGATCCAAGAAATTCAAATCGATTGCGATGTAAAACATATCCTTGGAGGAAACTGACATGGAAGTGAGATGGACAAGAAAGGAAGAAATATCGTGGCAAGAATGTGAAGCTTTACTTAGCTTAAAGGGATTGATGCACATAGCGAGACATAAAGTTTAAAAGGCCCCTAATAGCAAATGGATGCATGGATATATCCCAATGATCCCTCGAGATTACCACCTAATCAAGTTTATTGGGAATCGTAGCAGCATACAGGCCTCAGGCTGATTGGCGCCAGTTGTGAAAGAGGACGAGCGTATGACATCTTACCTATACCATCGAGAACTGAAACCCTTATCGGAAATGGAGGAATTGTTGACTAGTTAAAGTGCGTAGTTGTTTTTCAAAGATAAGGTTAAAGAGAAGGTTTCACCAACTCAAGATCGACTTCTGTACTACACCAAAGTCGGCATTTCCCATTAATATAGACATTATAAATTTTGGTAGTATCATGTGGATTGACTAGTGAGTTAGAAGCACTTGTGGGTTAATAAATAAAGTTTTATGAATGATATGAGAGATTAGTAACAACCTCGTTGTTAGCTATACTTTATAATGAGAAGAGGACTTTGAGAGTCACGATGATGCGTCTTTCAAGAGTTTAAGAGGTATGCCGATGCAGTAGAAAGGGGATGATAGCCTGTACTTCTAAACAACATAAAGGTTATGGGATAGGATATACTAACCGTGAGTCTGGGATTAGTCATGATGGCGTTCACGCGTAAAACTGAGACGTTAACTTTATGAGTAAAGTGTGAAATTTTTCCACAAGTGCCATAAATATATCTTCATATTAGAACTAAACATAAGAAAGAGAAGGTGACGAAAGGGAGCAGGGAGTATAATGGAGAAATTTGTTATTTCCCAGGAAAGGCCAGTGTGGTGGCCGATACCTATAGAAGGGATTATTCGAAATTGGAATTCAGTCAGTATTGACCAAGAAAATAGAGTATATACAATAAAGAATAATGTTAGAGGAAAATGACTAAATTATGGGGAAGGACAAAGATGTACAGAGAATTAAGAGAATGTTTGGCAAACGGATATGAAGAATGGTATTGGCAAACTATTAAGTACAAACGCAACATGTCAAAAAAAAATGATAGAGATCTAGTGGATCAATTCCGCCTGTAGAAAATCTTGAACGTGGATAGAATTATAATGAATTTCATGAAGACCGAGCCAAGAGATGGCCCTAGTTGAATTATAATTGCTGGACCAAGTGATTTACCTACGAGAGACTTTCCATTTAGAAGATTATCGATTTATATACGGAAGAGATGGTGGTGCGATATAAAACTTCTGCAGCGATTACGTCAGAAAAAGACTTAAGGTTAAACCTCGAATATTGAAGGTGCTTTCAGGTATATTTAACAAAGAGATTGAGCATATGTACTAATTGGATCTGTGGCTGACGGACATGGAAGAAGAATTATCCAGACGATCGAATTTGTATTTAGTGTCGTGCCTTAGATTTCACGGGGAAATCGAGAAAAAGAAAAAAAAAACTTATCCATGAAATGAATGTTGTTATCACGATCGTCACCATGCGAACGTAAGGACGTCTCTTGTAAAGCGTACTACGAAAGAAGAAGTTTCGCTTTTCTTGCGTTACGAAAAAGTCAATGAACGAGGGATATAGTAGCTGAACTGGTTCGACGTATACCGAAGACTATACAGTATCCATAGCAAGTGGTAACGACTAACGGGAGGCAACACATGCGTGATAATCAAGCCAAGGAAAATGAGGAATACCGTGCGTATTGACGTTGTCTCAGATTATAGAACACGACCACAAAGTATTCACGGCCCAACTATACAAGGACTCAACACGGATACTATGAACAAGGTAGAAGAGGAACGTATAAGTAGTGGGATAGAAATTTTCATTCATAGAACAACCGATAAGGAATACATGTCGAGGAGAGCATGCGTTGAGAAGCAACACTAAAGCGTTGGTAAGATCAAGGTAAGAGAACAAAAGGGTTGAAGTGTCAACCTGAGAGTTGGGAAGGGTAAAGTTGGAATTGTATCCATAACTATTTTCCTTAGGTTCTTAAGATAGAATCCTTTTAAGGAGAGGAGACTGCAATAACCCAAATTTTATGGGTGGATGAGAAATCTTTGCGATCACGGGATGTATGAATTATTAAATGAAGATTTTGAATTCATATTACGTCTTTACTGTGCAGACGAGTGTATGTAAAAGTCATTAGTTTTTTTTTACGAAACCCATTATTTCGAATGGTCAAATTTTATGAGATATCAAAGGAGTATGAGGTGGGAGACTTCGTGATGCTAAAGGTATCCCCCTGAAAAGGATTGATGCGATTTGGTAAGAAAGGCAAGCTAAGTCTGAGGTTTATTGTACCTTTTTAGATTTTGAGGCGTATTGGGAAGTTAGCCTACGAGTTAGCCTTGCCCCAATCTTGCAGCAAATTCATAATGTGTTTCATATGTCTATGTTACGACCCTACCACACCGATTATCGGCATGTGATAGAGTACGACCAAGTGGACCTACAACCAGACTTGACCTATGTGGAGCAACCCGTGGAAATCATGGATAGAAAAGAACAAGTGTTGAGGAACAAGGTTTTCAAACTAATAAGGAATTGTGAGAAAATCAAGATGTGGAAGAATCCACCAGGAAGTTAAAAGAGTGAAACAAAGAAGGAGTAACCCCAGTGATTCCTAAGCTGATTCCGGGACAGAATCCTTTTAAGGAGGGGAGACTGTAAGAACCCAGATTTTTGGTAGAATTAAAACTTTTCTTATTAAGAATAAGTATATACGTGAATAGTGTTTGTCATGCGTGAATAGTAATTTATGGATGAATAGTGATTTTGAGGACCAAGAAAATTTTCACGCCACCATATGTACAAGACATGGTATGGATATTTCGAAGTCATATTAGTGATTCAAGGAGCAAATAAGTGTATATAAAGACGATCGGAATTCAGAAATTCCAATTTGTATTCTGGTGTAATATTTGACCAGGAAGTGAATTATATATTATTATATTCAAGAAATGAGATATTAATTTTGAGGAATTAAGGATTTAATTATGTCAGGATTTTATTATATTTGATTCGAGAATTTAGAACCAAAACCCCTGAGATAGTGAAACGAACGTTCTAGAAAACGCTGAGACTTTATAACGAGATTAAGCGATCAAGCGAGCGAATCATGAATTGAGAATAGTAAATATTAGAAGTCCAAGGAAGGATATATTATGAGAGGAAAATGGAATTGAGAATAAAATCCTAGAGTTAAAGGAAATGAGAACAATTGAGAAACCGCGAGAATTTTTTTCTGAGATAAAGAGAAAATACAAAGAAAATTGGACACAACGATTGTTTGAGTTATTGGGCCACACTATTACAATGAAGTGCAACATATAAGTTGTAACATATTGATTTAGTAAATATACAAGAAGGGAAGCCCCTTGGTGCAAATAAGAAAAGGAAGGAAGGACTTGGAAACAATATGTATAAAGCAAGGGACTTGCTTGCAATTATGGATGGATAAAGGTAATCCAAATGAACCAATGAGGAGATGACACCACATGGAAAGAAGATAAGATGCATCCAAGTGAAAATATCAAGCATTATTGATCACTTTATCACTTTAATCAAACAAAACAAACACCAAATACTCCATTCTTCCCAGCAGGAAAGGAGCTCACTAAAACGGGCCTAGAGACTTCATTACTCAATGAAATTTTTTGTTCTTTATATGGTTAGAAAGCTGTTAAGACGCTCTACAACGTTCATTCAGGAGCCTCGACCAGGAAACGAGTGCAAGGGCTTCGTTTTGGCTGATCTTTGGGGCATGTTTTTCCAGTCAGGAAACTCACTTCCATGTTCTTGATTTCTTTGGTGAGATTGAAGATGGTGAGCATAGAGTAAGGCTTCCCCAAGGTTAACCAAGCTTGTTTGAGATTGTAAGAACATCAAGAAGGTATAAAAACCCTAACCCCTCTTGGCCATGTAGTATTTGTGATGTTTAATGTTAGATCCATGGTTATTAGTGTGAATCTTGGACATATAAGTTATGGATGATGTAGATCTTGAGTTTAAATGTTGTCGTTAAGGGAGTGTGATTTAAGGGGTAATGGATATGACTCGGATATGGTAACCAAATTAAGTCGAATAAGTGACGAGCGTAATCGAGTGGTGACATGAACCTATAGTGGGGCTAGAGTGTCATAAGACGAAGTGATTAAGTTAATTTTGTACCCCCTAAAACCCCGTAATTAAAGAGATATTGTTAAGGTACTAACGAACGGCTATTGCTTATGTATAGATCATTCCACTCCGCACGGTCGACCACCCCAACCTCACCAAGGCAAGTTTACTTTTCAAAACTTACATATACAAGGACTTTCAATATTGTGTTTGTAGTTTTCAATCATATCAAATGTTTATGTTTATCGAAGTACCGATGAAATTGAGATGTATAAGTACATATATGTTTGCACCCCTTGAACGTAGAATGAAATGTTTTCTTCGGACAACGACTCTAGCAATAGAGGTCGTAGCGGTCCGTATATACTATTGACCGGGGAGCGGTATATTAATATATCGTAATTAAATTGCGAAAACCCGAAGGGTCATTCGGGAAGTATCGAATACTCGAGTAATTAATCTTCGTAAATACTCAAAATACCTATCTTGGATTAAAAGCTTATTTAATTAAATAATTATTTTATTAAATCTTAAAATATCATTTATTAATTATTGTTCATTATTTTAAAGACAAAGCTAATCCAAGATACCTTCATCGTTTTCAAACTCGAACTCTTTCGAACCCAAAACATTTTCGAAGACCCCCGGTCAGGTTTTGCTTCTTGTACGATTTCAAGAATTAACAGTCGACTGATGTCGGACCTCAATTATTCAGTTTTTAATCAAAATCAAGTTTTAAAAGAAAAAGAAAAAGGGACTCTGGCAGGTGTGGGAACCGTTGACGAACGATTCCCGGGATGTGTAAGCGGCCGTGAGCCAGGCGGTCCATCAATTATTATTCCGGCCCAGGTGTTGCCGAAGGATGATTACGGATGTAGTTTTCATCGAGGGTGATTACGGATGTAGTTTTCACCCGGGGATAGTTACGGATGTAGTTTCTATCCTTCTACCGGTAGAGAAGACCCGCGGATTATTGGACTTGGATGTGGCGACTGATCATCATTAATCCCTGTCAGGTTTTATGTTTTCTTCAAGTCCCATCCTCCACTTTGGAAATACTCAAACACTGCTTCTTGGGCCTAAGTGCCAAGTCGCCGATAGTGTGGTTTTTTATAAGAAAAATATTGACATCGTGCAGTATATAGAACTGCAAGATTTTCTATAAAGATTGGCACGTGTTAGTGCACTCTTGCAATTATTTCAAAGAATGAAATGTTTTTGAATGAGAAACCTTCTAAGCTAATGGAAGGAAAGAGGTTTGCAATTATGTATTCCCTGCACAGTATGTTAACCGCAGAGTGTTTTGCCGAAAATGATATACTCATATGTATATATTGTCAAACTTGAGATATATTGAAACGGGAACCTTATAAAGGGTTCATATGTTATTCTTAAAGCTCCTTAGTGAGTATATATGTTTTATTCAATCTCGGACATATATATTGTCCAATTATGTTTTGAAATCTGAGATATATACCCATATAGTTGGGAATGTTTTCGAAATAAACCACATTATTATTTTTCAAAATGGTGAACTTGCTGAGCGTTATGTAGCTCATTCTTGCTTAATAAAAACTTTTCAGAAAGAGAAGAATTTGGCCGATTAACTCCGCACCAGCAGAAGAGGAGTAGAAGATTTACCCCGGAGATGATTTAGTTCCTGATAAATACTACAGAGTAAGTCTGATAGGTTTTCAACTGTAATAGTAAGACTTGTCTTCAAGTGTAGTTGGATAAGTGGAAGTGCGTAAGACTCTGGATTGTACAGATGAATTGTAATATTTAGTGTTACTTTTGATTATCGTTTCTGAGGCTCTAACTTGTTTGTGCGTAAGATTGAGGTCTGGACATATGTATTGTTGAGTTGTAAAGTTAATACAGGTATGATATGGTTGGATGATGATGTGACGACCTGAATCTTTGACCTCAGATTTGGGGGCGTCAAATTGTTAACTATACTTGATGATAAAAAGAGGACTTTGAGAGTCACGATGATGCGTCTTTCAAGAGTTTAAGAGGTGTGCTGATGTAGTAGAAAGGGGATGATAGCCTATACTTATAAACAACATAAAGGTTACGAGATAGGATATACTAACCGTAAGTCTGGGATTAGTCATGATGGCGTTCACACATAAAACTGAGACGTTAACTTTATGAGAAAAGTGTGAAAATTTTTCCTCAAGTGCCATAAATATATCTTCATATTAGAACTAAACATAAGAAAGAGAAGGTGACGAAAGGGAGCAGGGAGTATAATGGAGAAATTTGTTATTACCCAGGAAAGGCCAGTGTGGTGGCCGATACCTATAGAAGGGCTTATTCGAAATTGGAATTCAGTCAGTATTGACCAAGAAAATAGAGTATATACCATAAAGAATAATGTTAGAGGAAAATAAATAAATTATGGGGAAGGACAAAGATGTACAGAGAATTAAGAGAATGTTTGGCAAACGGATATGAATAATGGTATTGACAAACTATTAAGTACGAACACAACATGCCAAAAGCAGAATGGTAGAGATCTAGTGGATTAATTCCGCCTGTAGAAAATATTGAACGTGAACAGAATTATAATGAATTTCATAAGTAGGTCGCCAAAGACCGAGCCAAGAGATGGCCCTAGTTGAGTTATAATTGTTGGACCAAGTGATTTGCCTACGAGAGACTTTCCATTGAGAAGATTATCCAATATTTTACGGAAGTGATGGTGGTGCAATATAAAACTTCTGCAGTGATTACGTCAGATAAAGACTTAAGGTTAAACTTCGAATATTGAAGGTGCTTTCAAGTATAATTAATAAAGAGATTGATCATATGTACTAATTTGATCTGTGGCTGACGGACAGGGAAGAAGAATTATCTAGACGATCGAATTTATATTTAGTGTCGTGCCTTAGATTTCACGGGGCAGTCGAGAATAAAAACTTATCCATGAAACGAATGTTGTTATCACGATCGGCACTATGCGAACGTAAGGACGTCTCTTGTAAAGCATACTACGAAAGAAGAAGTTTCGCTTTTCTTACGTTACGAAGAAGTCAATGAACGAGGGATATAGTAGCTGAACTGGTTCGACGTATACCAAAGACTATACAGTATCCATAGCAAGTGGTAACGACTGACGGGAGGCAACACATGCGTGCTAATCAAGCCAAGGAAAATGAGGAATACCGTGCGTATTGACGTTGTCTCAGATTATAGAACACGACCACAAAGTATTCACGGCCCAACGATACAAGGACTCAACACGGATACTATGAACAAGGTAGAAGAGGAACGTATAAGTAGTGGGATAGAAATTTTCATTCATAGAACAACCGATAAGGAATACAGGTCGAGGAGAGCATGCGTTGAGAAGTAACACTAAAGTGTTGGTAAGATCAAGGTAAGAGAACAAAAGGGTTGAAGTGTCAACCTGAGAGTTGGGAAGGGTAAAGTTGGAATTGTATCCACAACTATTTTCCTTAGGTTCTTAAGATAGAATCCTTTTAAGGAGAGGAGACTGCAATAACCCAAATTTTATGGGTGGATGAGAAATCTTTGCGATCACGAGATGTACGAATTATTAAATGAAGATTTTGAATTCATATTACGTCTTTACTGTGCAGACGAGTGTATGTAAAAGTCATTAGTTTTTTTTACGAAACCCATTATTTCGAATGGTCAAATTTTGTGAGATATCAAAGGAGTATGTGGTGGGAGACTTCTTGATGCTAAAGGTATCCCCTGGAAAGGATTGATGCGATTTGGTAAGGAAGGGAAGCTAAGTCTGAAGTTTATTGGACCTTTTGAGATTTTGAGGCGTATCGGGAAGTTAGCCTACGAGTAAGCCTTGCCCCCAAGCTTGCAGCAAATTCATAATGTTTTTCATATGTCCATGCTACGACTCTACCATACGGACTTTCGGTATGTGATAGAGTACGACCCAGTGGACCTACAACCAGACTTGACCTATGTGGAGCAACCCATGGAAATCATGGATAGAGAAGAACAAGTGCTGAGGAACAAGGTTTTCAAACTAATAAGGAATTGTGAGAAAATCAAGATGTGGAAGAATCCACCTGGAAGTTGAAAGAGTGAAACAAAGAAGGAGTAACCCCAGTGATTCCTAAACTGATTCCGGGACGGAATCCTTTTAAGGAGGGGAGACTGAAAGAACCCAAAATTTCGGTAGAATTAAAACTTTTCCTATTATGATGAAGTGCATCAATGAATAGTGATTTGATGGACGAATAGTGATTTTGGGGATTAAGAAAATTTTTCATGCCCCCTATGTATGAGACGTAGTGTGGATATTCCGAATGTATACTAGTAATCTACGGAGTAAATAAGTGTATGTAAATGCGATCGGAATTCAGAAATTCCAAATTCTATTTTCGTGTAATATTTGACCGATCAGTGAATTATATATCAGTAATATCAAGAAATGAGATATTTAATTTGAGGAATTGAGGAGTTAATATTTTGGAATTTTATTATAAGTGATTTGAGAATTTGGAACGAAAACCACTGAGGAAGTGAAACAAACGTTCTAGAAACCGCTGAGACTTTATAACGAGATTAAGCGATCAAGCGAGGAAATCATGAATTGAGAATAGTAAATATTAGAAGTCCAAGGAAGGATATATTATGAGAGGAAAATGGAATTGAGAATAAAATCCTAGAGTTAAAGGAAATGAGAACAATTGAGAAACCGCGATAATTTTTTTCTGAGATAAAGAGAAAATACAAAGAAAATTGGACACAACGATTGTTTGAGGTATTGGGCCACACTATTACAATGAAGTGCAACATATAAGTCGTAACATATTGATTTAGTAAATATACAAGAAGGGAAGCCCCTTGGTGCAAATAAGAAAAGGAAGGAAGGACTTGGAAACAATATGTATAAAGCAAGGGACTTGCTTGCAATTATGGGTGGAGAAAGGTAATCCAATGGACCAATGAGGAGATGACACCACATGGCAAGAAGATAAGATGCATCCAATTGAAAATATCAAGCATTATTGATCACTTTATCACTTTAACCAAACAAAACAAACACCAAATACTCCATTCTGCCCAGCAGGAAAGGAGCTCACTAAAACGGGCCTAGAAACTTCATTACTCAATGAAATTTTTAGTTCTTTATATGGTTAGAAAGCTGTGACGATGCTCTACAACTTTCATTCAGGAGCCTCGACCAGGAAACGAGTGCAAGGGCTTCGTTTTGGCTGATCTTTAGGGAGTGTTTTTCCAGTCAGGAAACCCACTTCCATGTTCTTGATTTCTTTGGTGAGATTGAAGATGGTGAGCATAGAGTAAGGCTTCCCCAAGGTTAACCAAGCTTTTTTGAGATTGTTAGAACATCAAGAAGGTATAAAAACCCTAACCCCTTTTGGCCATGTAGTATTTGTGATGTTTAATGTTAGATCCATGGTTATTAGTGTGAATCTTGGACATATAAGTTATGGATGATGTAGATCTTGAGTTTAAATGTTGTGGTTGTGATTTTTAAGCTTGTGGTTAGTGTATGTAACTCCATGTATGTTTTAAAGTATGATCTTGGTGGTTTAGATGATGGATGTGATGTGTATGTAAGATTCTTGAATGGATAAGTGATATAAGCATGCTGAGATTTTTCCAGAAACTTGAACTGTCTTGTAAGAGGGTTTTGAACCGCCAAATCTTGTCCCCTGAGGTCCTAATATATATTGTTGGAAAGTTATTTGAATGTAGTTTCCAGAAATATAAGGTTCATGACTAGGTGATGTATAGATTTTGAGTTATGGCCTGAGAAGTGAAATGTGTTTCTGGATTCCGGACTGCACTAAATGGTCCCCTTGTGAACCTTGTTTGAACCCCTAAAAATTTATGTAGGATCATGGAAAAATTAGAGAAGCTATTAAATGCAGTGGTGAAGGCTACCCAAAAAGAATTGGATTAAAATATATATATTTCAATTTTATAAAAATGCAAGAGTAAAATTCGTGCAAGGGAAAAAGTCGTAAGTGGAGTGTAGTTTAAGGGGTAATGGATGTGATTCGGATATGGTAACCAAATTAAGTCGAATAAGTGACAAGCGTAATCGAGTGGTGACATGAACCTATAGTGGGGCTAGAGTGTCATAAGATGAAGTCATTAAGTTAATTTTGTATCCCCTAAAACCCCGCAATTAAAGAGATATTGTTAAGGTACTAACGAACGGCTATTGCTTATGTATAGATCATTCCACTCCGCACGCTCGACCACCCCAACCTCACCAAGGCAAGTTTACTTTTCAAAAGTTACATATACAAGGACTTTCACTGTTGTGTTTGTAGTTTTCAATCATATCAAATGTTTATGTTTATGTTTGCACCCCTTGAACTTAGAATGAAATGTTTTCTTCGGACAGCGACTCTAGCAATAGAGGTCGTAGCGGTCCGTATATGCTATTGACCGGGGAGCGGTATATTATTATATCGTAATTAAATTGCGAAAACCCGAAGGGTCATTCGGGAAGTATCGTATACTCAAGTAATTATTTTTATATCTTCGTAAATACTCAAAATACCTATCTTGGATTAAAAGCTTATTTAATTAAATAATTATTTTATTAATTATTAATATTAAATCTTAAAATATCATTTATTAATTATTGTTCATTATTTTAAAGACCAATCTAATCCAAGATACCTTTAACACTTTCAAACTCGAACACTTTCGAACTCAAAACGTTTTCGAAAACCCCCGGTCAGGTTTGTTTCTTGTATGATTTCAAGAATCATCGGTCGACTGATGTCGGACCTCAATTACTCAGTTTTCAATCAAAATCAAGTTTTAAAAGAAAAAGAAAAAGGGACTCTGGCAGGTGTGGGAACCGTTGACGAACGATTCCCGGGATGTGTAAGCGGCCGTGAGTCAGGCGGTCCATCAATTATTATTCCTACCCAGGTGTTGCCGAAGGATGATTACGGATGTAGTTTTCATCGAGGGTGATTACGGATGTAGTTTTCACCCGAGGATAGTTCCGGATGTAGTTTCTATCCTTTTACCGGTAGAGAAGACCCGCGGATTATTGGACTTGGATGTGGCGACTGATCATCGTCAATCCCTGTCAGGTTTTATGTTTTCTTCAAGTCCCATCCTCCACTTTGGAAAAATACTCAAACACTGCTTCTTGGGCCTAAGTGCCAAGTTGCCGATAGTGTGGTTTTTGATAAGAAAATATTGACATCATGCAGTATCTAGAACTGCAAGATTTTCTATAAAGATTGGCACGTGTTAGTGCACTCTTGCAATTGTTTCAAAGAATGAAATGCTTTTGAATGAGAAACCTTCTAAGCTAATGGAAGGAAAGAGGTTTGCAATGATGTATTCCCTGTACAGTATGTTAATCGTAGAGTGTTTTGCCGAAAATGATATACCCATATGTATATACTTTAAAACTTGAGATATGTTGAAATGGGAACCTTATAAAGGGTTCATATGTTATTCTTAAAGCTCCTTAGTGAGTATAAATGTTTTATTCAAACTCGGACATATATATTGTCCAATTATGTTTTGAAATCTGAGATATATGCCCATACAGTTGGGAATGTTTTCAAAATAAACCACATTATTATTTTTCAAAATGGTGAACTTGCTGAGCATTATGTAGCTCATTCTTGCTTTATAAAAACTTTTCAGAAAGAGAAGAATTTGATCGGTTAACTCCGCACCAGCAGAAGAGGAGTAGAAGATTTACCCTTGAGATGATTTAGTTCCTGATAAATACTACAGAGTAATTCTGATAGGTTTTCAACTGTAATAGTAAGACTTGTCTTCAAGTGTAGTTGTATAAATGGAAGTGCGCAAGATTCTAGATTGTACAGATGAATTGTAATATTTAGTGTTACTTTTGATTATCGTTTCTGAGGGCTCTAACTTGTTTGTGTGTAAGATTGAGGTCTGGATGGATGTATTGTTGAGTTGTAAAGTTAATACAGGTATGATATGGTTGGATGATGATGTGACGACCTGAATCTTTGACCTCAGATTTGGGGGCGTCACATGTTGAAAAATCATATTATATCAACTTGAAATTTCTATAAAATTTTGAGAAAATCACTATTTAATTTGTGAGAACATTCTTCATTGAATATGTCTGGTGAATTTTTAAAAGGTAGTGAAAATTGAATTTTTATGAGTGAAAAGAATATTTTGATAAGTCAGACTTCTCTAATGATTCACTGCTCGACTTTTCTAACAAGTCTCTTTGGAGCACTCTCGAGTTCTCGAACAGAGCCTTTTAGAGATATCGAACAGAGGCATGCTTGACTTCTCGAATATGGTAATTGAGTTCTCTAATGACTGAGTTCTCGAATACTGTATTTGAGTTCTTGAATCATTTGAAAAGGTTGAATTCTCGCTGAATTTCAACCGTTTTTGGATTTTTGTCTAAAATTTAATTCACTCATAAAAACATATTTTATTTAATTTAGAATTACTTCTAAGTTCGATAAACTGCCAGCTGTGAGTTACAAACTGCTTGAGATATCGATTAAGCCTTTCTTGACTTATCGAATAGTTGATTTCTACTTCTCGAATGCCTGACTTGTCGATACAAAACATATATCTAATCGACAATTCAAGTACTTCATACTTATACAATTCTACATCTATTCGATTCATTTCATTCGATTTATCAAGCATCTAAAGTTCCAAAACTCCTGAAAACCCTAATCTCAAAAAGCTAAATTTCTTCTTCGACCTTCATTCTCTTCTCTCTTTTCTCTATATCAATGGCAACCGTGAAATTCAACACCAACTTCATCGCTCTCTCAAGTGATGTCGAAGCTCCAAATGCCAATTACAAGTGTTTTGTCAAGTGGATGTCTGAATCTTATATCAAAGGAGCACTTACGGCCAACCCAACTCTGTATCTAGACATTCTAGAACAGTTTTGGAGCACTGCAATTACTGAAACTGTTGCTCTTGAAGATGGTAGTCTGGGCTATGTCATAAACTACAAGGTTCTGGGTAAAGAGTTCAACATCACCTCTGAGGACATGAGCAAGGCCTTGGATCTTCACCAGAATGAATATAATGGTCTAGTAACAGATGATCAACTGGTGGAGCTCTTTGACCTAATAAGGTACTCAAACACTATCAAGGTTGGAAGCCTGAAAAGGGCGCATCTGAGGGAAGACTGGAGTTATGTGTTTGCCACACTCCTGCACGTATTCAGTGGAAGGAAATCCAGTTATGACCAATTAAATGCACCTGTTCAACAGATATGGTACTCATTGGCCTTTGACAGAAAGATAGATGTTGGAAAGCTCATAATGCAGGAGCTCTATGGAAAACTTGGTAAGAACACAACCAAGAGAGGTAATGATATTTTCTTTCCTAGATTCATTCAGTCTGTACTTAATTACTTAGATAAGAAATTGATTGATTTACCTAGTTTAGATAAAACTAGAATAGGCTACCCTAGGTCCATGACCAAACTCATTTTTGGTAATTTGGACACTAGGAATGATGTGGATGTTAGACTTGTAATAACCCCTCATATGTAGAGGCTATTTGAGTCTTACCCCCACAACATGCCAATATTTGCCTCCAAATCTAAGTTAGCTAGTCCTAGGCAAGTTGAACAAAATGCTAACCCAGGGCTTGCTAACCAACCCCCTCAAACAAACACTATACCAAACACAGAGCCAACTTCATCACTCTCTCAACAGGGTGATGTTAGTAAAAAGAAGAGAAAGGAGATAGCCTTTGAACCCTTGGAAATGCTAATAGAAGCAGCATTCAATGCTGAATTAGGCTTAGAAAGTGAGACACTTGCATCACCCTTGCAAAAGCCAAAGAAGAAGAAAGCTAAGAAAACCACCTCTTCAATCACACAAATGGCTGAAGTTGTAAAATCAGGGGCAAACTGCTCACTAGATGTACTCTCTCAATAGGGTGCATCTATAGAATCAAGCATTCTCCCCAATGCACCTTATTGTAATGAGTCAGCACATGGGAGTGATAAGGCTGGCACAACACTAAGTGGAGAGCACATCACAATTGAAACTCCTCCTATTTCTCAGGGTGAGTTGCCAACATCTAATCTACAATCCACTTCTCTTCCAGAATCTACAACAGAAATTTCTTTGCAGCCTGTAACTCAAGTAATTGAGGAGCAAGGCATTGATCATCAAGAATTTCCTACTCTTGATGAGCCAATGGATTCAAGTGACTTAGTACAAGACACTTTGCTCACCACCCAGGATCCACGTTTAGATGGTGAGGGAATGCATGCTAGGGCATCTCCTAATGACACCATCAAAAACACAGAGGATTCACTAGTTTTTACTAGAGACTCTGTGCCTGTTTCAACTACTGTTGTAACTCATCCCACTTCTATGGAGACAACAGTAGTAGAGTCATTCCATCCGGTTATAAAAGTTGCATCTGTAACTGAGGGATCTAGCTTGCCTAGTCCTAGCTCTGACTTTATGTCACAATGGCTGAAGCTTGTGCAACATGACAGTGCTTCAGGATCAGGGTCTGTTCCACAACAGTTGACGATTGAAGCACTTCAAAGCTGAATTGTGGATCAGATTCCTAAGTTCACTAAGATTGCTCAGCATCTCCTCACTTCCAACATGCCTAATGCTGATTATGAAGCTATCTTACTCTGCCACAAACAAGATGTTGAGCAGCAGCAATAGAAGATAGTAGATGAAGCTGAAAGAGATGGCAATATTGATGCCTGGATGCAGGGGCATGGTAGTATTTCTCTAGATAAAGCCCTTCAATATCTGAGAGAGGAATATCTCATAGCCCTCGGGTCAAATGCCAAAGAACTATCTGCAACTGAGGTCTATGAAGCTCTGAATGAGGCCTATAAAGGAAGTTTGAAGGCTGCTCACTACCTAGGGAAAGGTGTAAAGTCAGAAATTGAGAAGGTCTGCAAGGAGACCACTAAGGTGGTGAGTGAGCTCAAGGATAAATTCACAATAGAATTTCCATCTTTGGATTCTATCTTCAGAAACATCAAAGATTGCAAAGCCATCTGCACTACAGTAGATAATAGTCTTCCCTTGATGAAAACTTCCATCACAAATCTTACAACTCAAATAGACGGACTCAGAGAATAGACAATAAATGCCAATGTTTCTATCAATATTCTTTTCACCAATCACTATAGAGATAAAGCAGTCACAGATGTTTTTGTGAATGAAATGTCAAAATATGAGGTCCAAAGGCTCAAAAAGCAATCACTATCTGGTTTCAAGGCTGAAAAATTTTTGAATCAGGTAAACAGCTTGGAATCATAAAAGGCTTCTCTCAAATCTTTTAATGCTGAGCTTCAAAAGTCTGTTGCCTCTCTAAATGACAAATTGGATGCACAAGCTGCTACAACTACAGAGGTGCTTCTCAATCAACAACACATGATCTCTGCAATGATGCAGCATATGGGAGTCCCTATACCTTCAGTTCTATCTGCTCAATCACCAGCCTCTACCCCAAACCTAAAAACTCAGTTAAAGGCACCTGTTTCTGACACCAAGCATAAGGGGGAGAAAGTTAATTCAAGAGCTAAGGGGGAGAATCAATTAGACTTAAAGTCTAAAGAGGAGAAGAAACAAACTGAGAAACCAAAGATCTCTACCTCCAAAGATGAAGCAAAGTTAAAGCAAGTGGCTGTAGCAAAAGTGGCCAAAGAATCAGAAAGACCAGCTCAACCTTCATTATCCCCACCTCAAGAATATGAATTTCAAATCCCTGACATTGCTAAGCAATCTCTCCAAGCAGAGCCCTCAGATTTTAAAGATGTTCTCTCTCACAGGGTGTGTCAAGAAACTGCAAATTCTAAACTATATCATGACATAACCTTCTTGAAGCATCTGCAGGAACTGAGAAAAAGGGTCAACTTCCACTACTTTGACTAAATCAAGCTTCTTATGCAAGACATATTTCTAGTCACTGTAGTTAGAAGAGAAATTGTCCAAACCAATCCCTATGCGAACATCACTACCAATGAAAGAGAAGTCCTAATTCATACTTCAAAGAAACTCTTTCACATCCATATTGAAGCCTTACAAGTTCTATCTTGCTCTGAAATAAGGACATTCATCAAGAAGATTGAAAGGAATAACTCACTAGACAATTTCAAACTCCAAGAAATTCTCACAGAATGCATGAAGTCTCAATTACCTCAAGTAGTCCCTCAACCTCACTGCATCCTGTACGAATCAAATAAAGACATTGTTGCATTCAGATTTGGTTGTCATCTCAAGAATAGGAACTTGTCTACAATAAAGTATTTGGCTGGAGCCTTACAAAGGAAAAGAGATAAATCAGAATCTGAGAAAGAAGCTCTTGGAATTCTGATTAAGTTCATAAATTCACAGTCAAATATTCAGCCTATTGCAAAAGGAGGCAAGTCAGACAATGATAAAGATGATCAAGATAAGAGTGGCAGCAGAGATAGAACTCAAAGGAGTAATAAGGGAGATGAAAAGAAGAAGAAGAAGGATGCCAAAGGAAAGAAAGGTAGTGATGACAAAGGAAGTGGCAAGGTGCATGAAAGAAAAGGTGGAAGACAACAAGCCCCAAGCATCACTAGCAGTATTCCCACCACAACACAAGGCAATATGTCTAGGGTGGTTACATTTAGTGATGACTTGCCAAAATCTGTATCTATTGCTTCTGCAACTGTTTTGCCATCTCAAGCAGTGGATATTAAAGTCAAGAAATCATCTGTATGCCTCCAAAAGCAAACTGCTAATGGTGTACTACAATGGTCAAAAGGCAAAGGTCTCAAATTACTTCCAAGTGACAAGGTGAAATTCAAACAAGCAGCCAGAAGAGCAAGAAAATTGAAGACATCTATTTCACAAGCTCTAAAAATCATTCCAGGATTAAACTTGCCACCTCTTGATGAAGACTATGATGAAGATCAGTTGCTATTTCTAAGGGCTCAAAGAATATATCATGTTGACATTGTTGATGATTGCCTTGAATTCAAATATACTGATGGTAGACAGTTCAAGTTCAAGCAAGGAATGTGTCAACACTGGGGAAGATTGTATGACATTGAAAGGATAATTAAAATGCTGAACATTGAAGATGAAGTAGAGAGAGTATGGAAGTTAGAATTAATTGACTTTGTGAAAATGAAGAGAGATCATGAGGAGAAGTTGAGGAAGGAGAGATTGGAAAAGTGGAAAAAGAGAGAGGAGGAGCTTGATGAGCTTGAAGCCAAAGCAGAAGAGTTAATGGCTAAAGGGTTGTGCAGAGTTCAATTCAATCCCTATGTTGTGAAATATAGGAGGAGGAATGGAGATAATGTCAACATCAGAATGAACCTGGTCAACCATTACCCTGTAAGTGTGTTGAATCCAGTACTTGAAGATTTTAAGAATTCAATTCTACTTGAAGAACTGGATGCTATGGCAGATATCATAAAGGCTATGGAGGAGAATGCAAGGAAAGACGAAGAAAGGAAAAAGAAGGAATATGATGATTTAGAAGCCAAAGCTCAAGGTATGAACTCAATGGAAAAAGGCTAATAATTCTTCATAGTCTGTAAGAATGCTCTCTTTGTAATTTTATCCATGTTGTTAATCAATTTCATACCTGTACTTTTCAAGCTTTATCTTTATGTATGATTAGGCTTGTTATCAGACATGAAATTGTGACTAAGAGTCTTACTCACAATTTGGGGGAGATTGTTAGTCACAGAGGCATGCCTGAATACATCTAATAACAAGCATAATTGTTTGTAATGCTTTGCATTACTTACATGACCTTTTAACTAGGGGAACCTCTAGCTGTAGAGTTTCTACTTGTTTTAGTACCTGTAATAGGCATCAAAATTCTACCTGTGTAATTGTATAAATTAGTCATGAAATAATGCTTGAAAGAAGATCAAGAGATCATGCCTCAAGCTTGGAGAACAAGGTTGCAGAAATAAACAAAGTTGGATTTTGAAGATTGAAGATTTGCCTAAGTACTAATTCGAGAAGTATTTTGTTCTACTCGAGAAGTCTAGCATTCGACAAATCAAGGATTCGATATCTATAAAGACACTGTTCGATATCTCTGGAAGTCAACAAGTCAAAGTGTCATTCGATAACTCAGAGATTCGACATGTCTAATACTCTATTCGAGAACTAAAGAAGTCAACAAGTCAAAGTGGTATTTGAGTTCTCTAAGAATCAACAAGTAAAAGTTGTATTCGATATCTCAAGGACTCAAGAAGCTACTCGACATCTCAGGGATTCGATAAGTCAAGTATTCTATTCGACAACTCAAGGATTCCTGGAGAAAAGACTAATTCGAGAAGTGATTCAATATGATAATTATACAGTATTCGAGAACTCAGAGTTATCTATCAAGTCAATTCTAGTTCTCGAATCAATCACTCAGTTACTTCTCGAATACAGTCTTGGAGACAAAGTACTGAAGAATTGTACAAGTCAGAAACCTGCAGCAAGCCAAAATTAGTACTGTGTTGATCTAATAAAATATTAGATTAAAGTGAGTACTGTGTTGTTGTGTCTTATATTTCCGCACTCATATTTGTTTAAGCACAAAGCACATACTTTACCACATACACCACTAAGAAGATTCGAAGAAAAGTTAGAGAATCCATTCACCCACCCCCCCTCTGTATTCTCTTTGGTATATTCAATACTCAACATAAATTGATCATGAACAAAATATATAAGAAATCTATCTTCTTTAAAAATAAATTGTATATCTCCTAAGATTTTGTAATTGATGCATGAAGTATATAGTAACATGTCTAGTTGTTATAACCTGAAGTTTGTGAGTTTGATTAATCAAATGAACATTATGCATTTGGTGAGTCTACTACTCAAGTGCTTAATGAAATTTATCATCCATTGAAAATTATCGAATATATTGTGGCATACATTTTGATTTACATCTAGCTCTCTAATAATCATAATTTCTCCCGGTCTTAAAACAAATTTTTGGTCAGCTCGGATTGTTCCACCACAACACTGAAATCGATGGTTAAATTGGGTATACCATTATACATGAGTGCTTATTAGTTTGGTACCATCTGTGTATATGTTTGTTACTTGGTCTCATGTGTTTATTTTCCCAAAATCGGGGGAAGAAACTAAATAGCTGGTGATATATTAGTTATCATTGCCTCATTTTGATCCTCACAGTAACGAACATGAACCAGAAGTTCAAAAGATAATTTATTTACATGATTTAGTTATTGCCAAATATAAATATATGTTGACCTGAAAGAATGACTATATTACATAAACCAACTACACATACTCCAAATGAATATGTCCTAGAAGGATAATCTTAAGAAGCTAATGTATCTAAAGAATGCCTGAAGCGTGATGGACCAGCGGGTTCCATAACAAAACTATATATATATCCTTAAAAGTAAAACGGAGCAGTGACTCATGATGGCTAAATCGAATAGTGGATAACTTTTGAATGATCTTCAGAAGATATTTAGATATGAAAAAAAATGATGAAGGTACATGAAAAATTGTGAGATCTCAATACATTGTGTCATGTCCAGAATAAAATGGATCCATTAATCAAATTGATGTTGACAATATGATTTTTAATACTTGAGGTTATGGATAATAACGAGGATCAGAAAATAATCTCTTTTGAATCTAGACAAGATTGGCCAAAGATATAAGAAAAATGATTAAATCGAGGTAAAATCTCTTACAAAGAAAAATTATTTGGACCAGAATTTCGCACACCTGAAGTTGTAAATGTGGCACACTATAAGAAATATTATCTCTTAAAAGTAGAAAAAAATTTTGGAGCTACAGTTTACACACCTAAAAATGTAATGTTAGTGGGATATGAGTAAATATTTGTGTGGAACTGAAAGAAATTATTTACGAAAGATAAGATCGCTTAGTTGTACAATGATCTTGTATTGATTACGAAGAGATATTATCTTGTGGTGTATATAATCATATGATCTGTAAAAGTCTGTCAATATAATACTGAGTATATGTACATTTTACAAGACCAACTTGACATAATCCCAGAAGGATTTAAACTGCTGGAAGCAGTGAAATAAGTCCACGAGAACTAATCCTATAAAATTATAAATGGATATGGACCTGAAGTCCAACATTAAATTATTTCGGAATGAGATGTTTTATGTGTTCTAAGATTATAGGTGATAACTCATAAAAATCTCTAGCCAAAGTGGATGAAAATGAGAATGTATTTTTAGTTGACATTCGAATGAGTTTCACCTCATAAACAAAATACATTAAGATTATTAGATTGTTTTCTAAGTTGTGAAGTTTACCTATTACTTCAGAATTTTTCTGAAGCAATACACATTTTGTAGGAGAAATATAACTTCTTCCGTGAAGGAAGATTAATCACCATTGTGAGGACTTGAAAAGAAAATTATTGATCCTGAAGTGCCACATATCAGAATGTAGTAAGATACTAATTTCTCTTGATAATTGTACATGTCCCGATATAATTTATTAATTAATTTACTAGAAGACTTTAAAGCATGTCCAATTTGAAGAAATGAGAATCTTAAAGGTACATAAGAAAAATTTGATCACCACTAACCTAAGGGTTTAAATTGATTTTGCAGGAGCAAAATGTTTACTCTGACTTTCATAATTTTAATCTCATATTGAATATGTACTAACATATGGTGGAGATATTATTATTTTGCATGCTATGAAATTGACGATTGCAGGCACTTATTGAAAAGATTGTAATTCTAGCAACTCATGAGGATGGATGTATTGGAGATTCGATATAACACAATAATATGCAGTTTTTCAGGATTGAAGCTCTACAAACTTTATAATGTGATGACTACAGAACTCAACAAAGAATACACTAAAGATTTATTGGTCAAGATGTTACGAATAACTGCATTTGAGAAGTTTTTAACTTAATCAACTCAAAGATGTTATGCAATGTTATCGTGAGGGGGAGACTACGCGCGTTGCACTCTTTTTTCCTTAACCATGGTTTTTCCCACAGGGTTTTCCCGGTAAGGTTTTTAACGAGGCAACATCACGTGCGCATTATGAAATATGAAATGATGTTCTTGTTCCTTCACTTGGTTTTTCATCCACAGGATTTTTCCACTAAGGCATTATTTCACATCACGGACATCCAAGGGGGAGTGTTGTAAATAATAAAAGTATGTGGATGTACTTAAGCCTTTCATGTACAAGACTTTTGGCCTTTCATTTCTAGTCTTTTGGCTTTTCAATTCTAGACTTTCAGCATTCTAAATTTTTGTGACTTATGTCATGTAAAGCCTAAAAATAGGCATTGATCTTAAGGATGTAAATACACACCTATATATCAATAAAGAATTATCTCCCTTCTCCCTCTATCTAGCTTTCTCTACGTCACTTTATATATA
Source organism: Saposhnikovia divaricata (assembly GCA_036435485.1). Lineage (NCBI taxonomy): Eukaryota > Viridiplantae > Streptophyta > Magnoliopsida > Apiales > Apiaceae > Saposhnikovia > Saposhnikovia divaricata. The sequence continues at coordinate 98,529,804 of CM071597.1, read as the reverse complement.
TATAAAATCTTAATTTGTAAAAATAGGCATTTATATATATATATATATATATATATATATATATATATATGCCCGAATTCCAGTAAAAACTTTCTTAAATACAAACCTAAAAACTTTTTTGTTCAACACACCTCATCTTAAACAAATAGAATTTTCATATTTTAATACCCTATTTTGGTATTGTTGAAACCCAAAAGGATTTTCAATAATTAAAATATATGTATTTAATAAAATTTTGAATATTATTTGATAAATGATGTTGAATCGAAATTATAAATATGTTGAATAAAAATAGTTTGTCAATTTGTATTTAAGAAAAGTTTGTACATATATTATAAAAATTTTAATAATATAATATTTATTAGGGTAATGCTAAACATAGCCCCTAGGGCTATGGTTAAGAATGAATGTAAGTGGATAAATGCATTTAATAGCACGAATCTCAATAGGATTATTTAGTAATTTGGAAATTTTTATTAATGGAAATTGATGTGAATACAGGGAGGTCCACTATTATTACTTGGAAAATTCAATTAGTGTTATAAAGAAGCATTGAAAAACCAAAAATTAATTAGATAACCAAGACTAAATGTTGAAAACATGAGAATATTTAATGTTTAACCATAGCCCTTAGGGCTATAGTTAGCCTTTCCGTATTTATTAATATTAAATAGTAGCGCAGTGTGGAAGGGTGAGCATACCGGTGATCTGAGGTACTATTACGGTCCGACATACTGTTTATAAGGTAAGGTTTCGGACTAGTATTTACTGTTTATAATTAAAGTTAAAGTGATAGTTGGTATCACACGAATTGAAATTTAGTAGAATAAGTTTGGAAAAGTTGTTATGGTGTACAAAATAGTACTAAATAGTAACCTAGGAAAAATAGCACGTAAAGTGGAAAGATTAGCCATGTTAATTGTTAAATGTGCTAGTGGAGCAAATAGTAAGTCAATGAAACAAGCTTTAAAATGAAACTATCACGCGGCATACATAAGGAAAAAAGCACTGATATGTTATGTTATTATAAATGAGACCTCCTATTAACTCAAAATTTAGGAAAGAATATAACTCACGTATAATTGCAACCCTATTAATAATGTATAAATCAAATAATAAATCTACACAAAAGATGTGTAAAAAACTTATTAAAAAATATTTAGTTTAAAAAATGGATCTAGAAAGAGTTCAGAAAATAGCAGCTAAAACTCCTACTTATAACAAAGATATAAATCAACATATTGAAAGTTGTAAAATTAGTTTGAGAATAATAGATCAAAGAGAAGACACAATAAAAATATTAAGAGATATGTTAGCTGATAGAGATAGACAGATAAGTATGTTAGAAGAAAAGAATTTAACGTTAATAATGAGAAAAAATAAAGAAACAGAAGAATTAAGAAAGGTCATAGAAGAACAATATAAATTAATAAATGATTTAGCTAATAAATTAAATAAGAAAAAATGACAATAAGGAGAAGATTTGAAATTTTTAAATATTATATAAAAGTTGGAGAAAAAATGGAACAAGAAATGGAAAAAATTCAAACTGAACTTAATAAAATGGAATGGATAGAAGAAACTCATCTAGAAAGAATAATATTATACGAGAGACTAGGTAAAATATGGGAAAAATATAGAGCAAATAGAATAAATATAAAATGGTATCATGAAAGATTATTAGAAGATGCAAATTTAACTGGATAAAATGGAAAGATCTTATTTTATATATAAATCAAAGATAAAAGAAAAAAATTAAAATAATGCAAGATTATGAAAAAAGTCTTAATAAAACAGAAAATTGTGCTAACCATGAAAATTTAATACATAATATTAATTTCCTTAAAAGATATATAAGAGATATAAAGAAAGAAATAAAAACAGATATAGAAATTATTTGCCATGGATAGATCATATTTTGTATATAAATCAGAAATAAAAGAAGAGGTTAAAGAAACCTTTGAAAGATTAGAACATTATGAGAAAATATTAAAATACTTAGAATCTAAAAAGAATAATGGATCTGAAAAACAAAAAATAGAAGACCAAGAAAGAATAAATATTTTTAGAGAATATACTAGTGAAATAAAAAAGAGATTAGAAACAAAAACAAATATATTTATTTCTATGGATAAATCCTATTTTATATACCGAGCAAATATAAAGAATAAAATTAAAGAAATAGATAAAGACATAGAAAAAATTAGAAAAAGGATTAATAGAATAACAAATGGAAAATATAATGGTAGCAATTCACCATACTCGAAAGTTTATAAAGAACAAGCTATCGAACTTTTAAATGAGATGATTGAAAAACGTAAAAGAAAAATTAAGAATAAGGTAAATAAAATTTGTCATGGATAAAGGTAAAGAATTAGCAGAAGAATCTAACGAAACATATTACCAAATGGAGACATATGAAGAAGGAATAATACAAACATTAAGCTTTAAACCTGAAACTTATAGAAAAATACAAAATGAAAAAGAAGAATTATCTGTTAAGCAAATATTTAAAACTGGATTATTTCAAAGAAATAAAGAAATCAGATATATAGCACAAAAACATGAAAATATAATAGATATAACCAGTATACATGGTAAGACAAAAATAAGTCTAATAACTGATGAAATTAAGAAAATTATCTACTAAAGAAGCAAATAAATACAGAAATATATATTTAGGAGCAGTAGAGTTTACAATAAAAGCATATTTTCAGAAAAATATAGATACCCCTATACAAATATATATATTAGATGAGAGAATACTAGGAAATTTACAAGATGCCTTAATATCAGTAATTAAAGGAAATTTATTATATCAGAAATTAAAATTTACCATACAACCAGATTTCAGTATATCATTAAAAGATGAGCATAAAGAATTAGCTCTAACTCTATATTATAAATTAGACGGAATAAAAATGCCACAAGGTAGTAAAGTAATAAGTATTGAAACTAAAATGATATATGCATTAACAGGTAATCATCATGTAACTAAACAACATGAATTAGATGTTTTAGTACCAAAAATGTATCAAGAAATATTAGAACAAATAGAACATAAAGAAAACTCACAAATAACTATACCAGAAGAAATATATATGGATTTTAATACAAGAACAATAAGACCACCTAATAAAATAATACCAAGAATAGAAGGTTCAAGATTAAGTTTTATAAAAGAACCATCAACCTCAAGACAACAAATGATAACACGACAATATAGTTTACCTAGAAGAATAAATTTAATAGATATAAGAACAGATAGATTAAAAATTAAAGTAATAATATTTGACGGAATTATAGCAAAAGATTTCATAGCTGAAATAAATACTGGAGCTATTAAAAGTTTTATACATATAAATAAGATTAATGAAAATGATTGTTGTATAATAGAACCACAAACTTATAATTATCCTGAAAATGAAAGAGAAATAATAATTACTAAAAGTGTTAACTTAAGATTCAAAATACAAGATTTAGAATATAATATAAATATAGGAGTCATAGAATATGATAGTTCTAAGGAATTATTATTAGGAAGTGACTTTTTAACGATGATAAATTATAAGATCAATAATAATGGAATTGAAATAAATGATCAAGGAAAGATTAGATTTATTAATAAACTATGAATATACAAGAAAAATTGGAAAATAAGAAAGTAAAACTACAAAAAATAAAAGATGCTTTAAAAGAAGAAATATATTCACAAATAAAATATTTAGAATATAGTGAAAAAGAAATTAAACTGGAAAATGATATGAAAGAATTAGAAAATATAATAAGAAAAGAAGAAACAAAATCTAAGAAAATATGGATAGATATGGGAAATGGATGGAAAAAACGCATTAATATACCAAAAGAATGAATAATCCGAATAATTTTGATAAAATACAAGAATTATGGGAAGAAATAATAGTAAAAGAGAATTCAAAAAATATAGTAACAATAATAGATGAAATTAGGAATGATCAATCTCAAATAAGAAAAATAATAAGAGAAGAATTGTCTGATTTATGGAATATATCTGAAATACCAACATTTAAAATAATATTAGATAAATTAGCCAAATTAGAAAAAGAAAAGCAAACAAACGTACAAAAAATAAAAAATGAATATAGTAATGAACAATTAGAAATAGTACCCATAAATGCTTGAAGAAGAACTAAGGAACCTATTATGGTAAGTATAAGTAAAATGAAACCTAAAATATCAGAATCAGCAGATAAAGTATTAAAAAATTTATCTCTCTTACAAAAGGAAGGAAAATTTTAATGGACAAACAAGAGTATAATGTAATAACATTTATGAGAAATCATGGAAAAGAAATATTAGAAAGAGACAGATATAAGTATGAACCAATAAGAAGAGAATCAAAAAATATAGAAGTTAATATTACTAAAGAAGAAAAGGAAACTATAGAATATTTAAAATTAAAATTAGAAAAACAAGAAAAAGAGTTAGATAAAGTAAAAGAGGAAAATAATAAACTTAAAGAAAAAACTAATGAAGAATGGTTTAATAAATACAAAAAATATAAAGACAAATATAAAACTGTTAAAAAAGAGCTAAAAGAAACTAAAAGAGAATTAAAACAGGTAACATATGAATTACATCAAGAAATGGAAGAAACTAAAAAAGAATTAAACTTCTTAAAAGAAGAAATTAGGAAATTTAAAGGAAAAGAATCGATAATTATTGGAGAAAGTTCTCAAAGGAATAATGAAAATACAACTAGTGATTCAGAAAGTTCAAATGATAGCTCTAATAAAGAATATGTAAATTTTATAGAAGAATCAGAAAGTGAAGGAGGATCAGAAGTAGAAAAGGAAAATAATCAAATAATGCAAACTTTAAGAAAAATGAATAATGTAAGTGCAATAATAAAAGAAGAACCTGAAAGTGATGAACCAATAAAAACAGAAATGGAAACAGATGAAACAATGAATGAAGATACAGATAATTATCAGGAAGAAGAATTATATGACCCAAATTTAGAAATAATAACAAAAGGTAGTAATAAAATTCCTAAACATATACCAATTGGACAACATGCAGAATTTAAAGAATTTGTAGGATCAATGTCACAAGGTGTTAATTTAAATGGTTATTTCTTAGACCTGGATAATGTATATGAAGAACAAGAAATTAGTAGAAGAATTAGAGATTGGAATCTTGGAACTTATATAGCTTTAATGAGTTCTACACATACTAACAATTTAGAATATATTTATGATTTAATATCTAAAACATTAATAGGAAAGGTTGCATACTGGATAGAATCTATTTATTATCAATTAAGAATGGAAGTAATGAGAAGTGCTGGAGATTGGAAATCTATGTTACAAATATTTGATATGATATTAAAACGAGAATTTTTAGGAGAACCTTGGATAGTAGCTAGAGATCAAATATTAGTAGAAAGAAAAATAGAAATAATAATGAATTTAAATAATATGAAATGTTGTAAAATAAATAAATTACCAGAATATACAATAAGTTTTACTAAATTCTTTTATGAAGCTAGATTTCTACCTGAAGAAAGTCTAGTATATCAACAATTATATTATGATCACTTACCAAGTCCATATAATACTGAAATAACAAAAGAATATAATAAATTAGAACTAAGAGAAAATACTTTAGGAGAAAAAATAAGAGTGCTAAGAGGATATTTTATGAGAAAATGTGAAGAATATAGAATACAACAGAAAGTAAAGAAAGATAAAAAATTAGGATTAAGAGAAATATGTGGATTGACTGAAAAAAGGTTAGTATTTGGATGTGATAAAAAACCTTATAAAAAATATAAGAAAAAATATAGAAGAAAGACTAAAAAATATAAAGGTTATAGTAAAGATTATAAACCTAAAATTTATAATCCTTATTATAATAAGTATAAAAGGAAAAAATTTAGGAGATTTAGAAATACTAATAATACTAGAAATAAATTTAAAAATAAAAGAAAGTTTAGAAGAAAACCTAATAATAAAGGAAAAGATAAAATAAGTGAATGTAAATGTTGGAATTGTAATGAAAAAGGACATTATGCTAATAAGTGCCCCAAATTAAAAGAAAAAGGTGTAAAGTATATTAATTCATCACAATTTATAATGAATCTTGAACAAATAAAAGAAGATAATGATAAATGGTATAAATATGAAGATTTCTATGTAAGTCAAACTGATAATAGTGAAACGGAACAAGAAAATATAAATTACTATTCTACATATAGTAACTCAGAATAATGGTAGCAATCTATGTAGAAGCATATGTAGAATATAAACCTGAAAAATTGATAAAGCAAAAAATATTCATAGATAGCGGAGCAGATTTATGCTTAGCTAAAGAAGGAGTATTAATTCAATATAGATGGAAAAGATCAAAATTACATAGAACTAGGGTAACAGGATTTAATGAACAAAGAAAAAATTAGATATAATTGCAGAAAATATGAAAATATTATTGAATAAAACAATATTTAAACTTCCCTTAATATATCAAGAAAATAATATGAAACAATCAATATTATTAGGAAATAATTTCCTAGATCATTTTAAAACTCAAGTAGTAACTTCAGATACTTTAAGTTTACAAACTCCATTTAATAAATGGATAATATTAAAAAGAATATTACCATTAGGGATAAAAAGGATAAATAACCTAATGATTGACAGTAATAATAACCTACAAGAATTAATAGCTAAATATAAGGAGTTATTAAAACCAAACTTTGGAGAAAATCCAGTACAATTATGGGATAAAGAAAAAATATATACTGAAATAAAACTAATAAATCCTAATGATATAGTACGATCTAAACCTATTAGATATAGCCCAAGTGATCAAAAAGAATTTGAAATTCAAATAAATGAATTATTAGAAATGAAAATAATACAAGAAAGTAAAAGTCCACATAGTAGTCCTGCCTTTTTAGTAAGAAAACATAGTGAACAAAAAAGAGGTAAGGCTCGAATGGTAATAGATTATAGAGAATTAAATAAAAAGACTGTATTTGATGGATACTTTTTACCATATAAAAGAAATCTTATTAACATTCTTGGAAATAAAAAATGGTTTAGTAAATTTGATTGTAAAAGCGAATTTTGGCAAATAAAATTAACAAAAGAATCAAGACCTCTAACAGCTTTTAGTGCACCTCAAGGTCACTACGAGTGGATGGTAGTTCTTTTTGGATTTAAAAATGCCCCACAAATATTTCAAAGAAGAATGGATCAAGTATTTAGAAAATTAAAAGATTTTTGTATAGTTTATGTAGATGACATATTAATATATAGTGAAACCCTAGAAGATCATGTAAAACATTTAGATCAATTTATAGAAATTGTAAAACAACATGGAATATTATTGTCTGAAAAGAAATCAGAATTATTTAAGAATAAAATAGAATATTTAGGATATATTATTGATAAAGAAGGATTACAATTACAAAATCATATAGTATCAAAAATACAAAATTTTAAAGACAAATTAGAAAACAAGAAAGAGGTTCAGCAATTTTTAGGAATAATTAATTATGCATCAGATTATATAAAAGATTTACCACAATTAAGAAAACCTTTACAAGAATTAACAAAAAATAAAAAACCCTTTCAGTGGATGGAAGAACATGATAAAGCCGTTAAAACCCTTAAAGAAAAGGTGAAGAATTTACCAAAGCATAGAATCCCTATAGAAACTGATCAATTAGAATTATTTACAGATGCAAGTGATATAGGATGGGGAGCAGTCCTCATAGCTTATGAACAAAATGATATTGATAAAGAAAAACCCCTTATCTGTGGATATGCAGGAGGAACATGGAAACCTAATGAAATAAATTATCATATAAATGAAAAAGAATTATTAGCAGTAAAATTTGGAATAAAGAAATTTCATTATCATTTATTACCAGTAAAATTCATAGTTAGAACTGATAATACTCACGTGAAGGCATTTATTACTAATAAAATTGATTTGTTACCAGAATTAAATAAAAGAAGAAAATGGCAATCATTCTTTTGTTGTTATGATTTTATTGTTAAAAATATATCTGGTACTAAGAATGTTCTAGCTGATTTTCTTAGCAGGTACAAAGATGGCAAATAAAAACTTTGAAGAATATATTAGAGATGTTACTACTGCTATTACAAAGAACCATGAAACCATTGCTTATTTACATAAAGAGATAGATACCAAGGTACAAGAAAATAAACATCTTTTGGAATCCTTGAATGAAGCCATAAAGCAACTATATCATCTTCATCAAATACCTCCTAGATATCACCTTCAATATCACCTGAAATAACCATGAGTGATAAGCTTAAATACCCTTCTGAAGTTTTGACAGCTTATGAGAAAATCATGAAATTTTATGATTATAAAACAAATATGAATATCTTGAGAAGTTTGAAACTTAGTAAATATCCCAGATATTTATGTAGTGAAAAAGCAAAACCAGAGGTGATAGAAAAGCTATTTACATATGGATTCATTGACAAAATAATGGTAGATGAAACCCTGTATAGTATTTCCAAATTACCATCACTTATTTTGGAATCTGTTAAAGTTATGATAGATGCATATGGAAATGAAACTTTTGGAGTACAAATCTTTGATGCCTTTACAGATTTAACAGGCAAACCTTTAGTAATTTGTTAATTATTCAGGATGGGAAAGAAAGAAATACAAGGTGATTATTTTGATTTAACCCTACCACCACCTTGTACCCTTGCAAATTTCCAGGAATGGTTGTGCATGAAACGTGCTATCAGTTTATCTACTTTGAAAAATAAAATTGATGATATGATGAGAGCTGGAAAAGCTAAAGTCATTGGTAGTAGTAAAGGTGGAGCTGTTGAAGAAATTATTACTATTTATTATGAAAATGAAACCATATCAAGAGATACCATGGAGCTGGAAAGGATGAGAGACAGAATTAATCGTCTCCAACATACTCATGCAAAACAAACCATAGAACATTACCATGCAGTGACGGGTCAGAGAAAAAGACCTGTTATAGGTACTGTCAATGGTACTAATAATACAAATATTACCATAAAAGAAGAAGGATCTACTGATCCCTTCCAATGATACTGATAAACCCGATGTAGTTCAACTACTAGGGCCCATGAAAATTATAACAGGCCAAATGTAGTAAATCTACAGCAGGTCCATAATATCATTATATTACTATACTACAAGGAGCAGCTGGACGGCCAGAAATAAAAGGGAAAAGATGACAAGACCAAAGCCAAATGGAATCTTTGAAGAAGAAAGAAAAACAAGCAAAGATGGAAATAATAGCAGACATGAAGTGATATGCAACGGAAAAAGGTGGCAAATGAAGAAAAGAAGAAAAGTAAAGTCATGTCAATATAATTACTCTGTAAGAATCTTGTAATAATGAAAACAGGATAGGTAAGCAACCGGTTGAAGGTTGTAATGAAAAGAGCTGCCTATAAAAGGAGCTCACATCCCATGTAATAGATATCGAAAGTTTTCTAGCAATAAAATTTCTGAAGTTCTTATACTTTCTAAATGTCTAGCTAAACTCTCTTCTCTTCTATAATTTCTGCCAAGAATATAGTATCATATTTTCAGAATTATTACTTTAAGATTATAAATAGTATTTGTTAGTCCAATAATTATTATCTAAAAACAGTATTTATGATTAGTAAGTAGCATCTTGGAGGATATTCCGTTGAAGCTCGTAAAGCCTGACCAAGTAAGACGCCGTGAAGCATGGATGCAGTTAGGCGCAGTGTGGAAGGGTGAGCATACCGGTGATCTGAGGTACTATTACGGTCTGACATACTGTTTAAAAGGTAAGGTTCCGGACTAGTATTTACTGTTTATAATTAAAGTTAAAGTGATTATTTCTGTGATTATGATGCTAGGGTTTTGGTAAGGAATTATAGAAGTTTTAAATTAAAAATGAATTCTGTTTTAATTAATTTTGTTTTAATTACTGTTTTATGTTATGCTAACCATAATATTTATGCTCCTTCCCTCTTTAGGATTAATATATAATGAGATCCAAATTGATATTTATTATAATAAATTTACATTTTATAATTAAAATGATGCTTATCATGATATGTTTACAGTTTATTATATTTTTAAAGCTCTTTATAATACTATTTATTATAAAAAAAACTGTAATAAACCTACCCCTGAATTTTAGGGTAGCACACGAAATTAATAAAATAGTGAGCAAAAACCAGCCGGCACTCAGCTGTCTCAGGGGTTGATAATACACACAAATCTTTGTATCTATACACACACCCCCTCACACCCACTCTTAAGGTCATATTTTTCATATGATCGTCTCTCCCCTAGTTTCAAAAGACGTCTACTAATCAATCCTCTCCTCACCTTTATATATAAAAACACACATACATATATACATACAACACCCTCAGTTCAGACATCAGATCCTCCTCTGTAAGATTTCTATATCTGTATTTTCTTGATCTGCCCTTTTGCTCTTTCTGCTTCCTTTTGTTTCTTGTGTTGATTATGGTCTTTTTAAGGTTTTTTGAAAGTGATCTTTGGCTTCTTTTTAGTATGTCCCTGTCGTGTTTTTTTTTTTTTTTTTTTTTTTTTCATTTCTGCTCAATTGATTGTTATCTTTATAGATTGATTTGTATGTTAGAGTTATCAAGATTGTAACTTTAATCGTTATATTTGGTGGGCTAGGTCTCAATTTTTTTTTTTTATATAATTAGGATGATCAACTGATTTATTAGGTGATTTATATGTCTTTTTATCAAAATGAATTACAAGGTTTCATGTGTTGCTGTTATCAAGATTGTTTTTTTTTTCTTTTTTTTAGATTTGGCTCCTCCTGAAGGGTGGTCCTATGTGATTTTATATTTTTGTTATATTTTCTTGTGATGTTAGTGAAAGTAACATATTTTTGATAATTGGCTTATTTTTATTTCTCGATTTGGATTTGTTCTTTGCGTAGTGTGGGCTAATAACTGGGATCCTACAGAACAGATACCTTTTTCCCAATGTTTTTGAATTGCTTCTTGATTTATGTGCAGATGGACGTCTAGTGTGTGTTGTTATATGTTAAACCATAGAAGTGTTTGTTTACAAATTAGGCCACTAATTGATCCAAAGAACTATAAACCAGTTATTTGTATTATTGTGATGTGATGAGCAATTTGTATTGTTTTGTTTGTGTTATCTTTTTCTTTTCGAGCCCAGGGTCTCCACGAAAACAGCCTCTTTACTCTATTAGATTAGAGTTGCTCTCCCTGGACCCTGCGTTTTTACTGGGTATTTTGGTTTGGTTTATTTGTACTGTTCTTTTGCTAAGATGGTTTGCAGTGGAACAAATAACAATACCATTTTCAAATGTTAATATGTTTTGTTAGGTTATGTGTTTTGTTTTCAAGTATATAAAGGGTCAATAAGAATATGCTCTTTTGTGGCTATCTGTGTAATAGGAGATGACTAGTCTGTGGAATATTCCTTATTGGCACATAATATGTTTAGTATGACTTATATTTTTGTTGAAAACTTCAGTTCTATCTGTTGGATGAACTCCTTATCTATTATGTGAATATTATAATGCTGTGTTTGGTAACTTTGGTTGGTTTGTATGGAAGGAGAAGATAATAAAAAGTTTTATTACATTTTTTTTTCTTGTTGAAAACTTAATCTTTAACCTTTACATAGTTCAACATTTGAAAAATTTATGTTGAGGTGTTTGTTAATTCCATAAACATTAGTTGGCTCATTATGTTTCTGCATATTTCATTTTACCATATACTCTTATATCTGCCCATCGCTTTCACCTCATGACCTCTCATTCCATACCCATACCTTACCTTTCCAACTAATTATCAGTGTAGTAAGCATTTCAAATTATCATCCATAGTCATCACCTAAGTGACCTACCACATTCTTGAAGATCTTTTGCATTAGAAGATTCCAGAAAGCAACATAGAGCCATGCATCTAGCTTGTCTTGTATGCTTCAAATATTTACCTCCTCATATCACATGAACGGTTGATTAAGCTGTCTATTGTCAGCTTTGACAATACACATATCTAGTTCATCACTATATACAATCATATTTCTGTAATGTATATGTGGTTATAGATGATATGATAAGTTACCCAGTACAGAGTGTGTTTAAATGCGAGAATAAGCACACACCCCCTGCACACCCTACCTCTTGTTGGTTTAGTGTAGGGGACTAGGGGTAACCCGGCTATATCTCCATTGTTGTGTGAAATTTTAAGCCACTTATATGAGCATAAAATTTTGTTATAGAATTGATGTTGAGGGGTTACTTTAATTTGACAAAGTGGGTCAAAGCTGAACTGCTGTCTCTCCATAATTATAGGTAAACATGTCAACTGTGAGTATTCCTTCCCAATGCATGTTCAGCACTGCCCCCAGGTGCCAGAAGTCGAGTGCTTTTGTTAAGAGTCCCCCATCCATAGGATTTGTGAAAAACATTTCCAAATCCTTTGGATTGAAAACGGGTAATGGCTTCAAAGCTTCTGCAATGGCTGCGTACAAGATCAAGCTGGTGACCCCAGAAGGTGTAGAGCACGAATTTGAGGCTGAAGATGATTGTTACATCCTAGATGCTGCTGAGGAGGCAGGTGTGGAGCTGCCATATTCTTGCAGGGCAGGTGCATGCTCTACATGCGCTGGAAAGATCATTGAAGGCTCCGTAGACCAGGCTGATGGATCCTTCCTTGATGACAAACAAATGGGAGAGGGTTACTTGCTTACTTGTGTGTCCTACCCGAAATCCGACTGTGTGATTCACACCCACAAGGAAGGTGATCTTTATTAAGTAGTAGCATTATGCTGCTTGATGCTTAAAATCTCTTTGTAGTGGTGATCAGTATTGTAATAGAGGCTGTTTCAAACTTGATACTTGAAAGCGTTTCAGTCTTGTTTGTTGAATTTTACAATTTCAGAATTTCTTTCTGGTTGCTAGTTTCTTTTGTCCGTCTGCTTATATATTGTGAATCTTTTGGAGCAAGTTGATAAGTTTATTTTATCATCTGTGGCGGAGAACAACGATTTTTTGAGTAAAAACCTGTGCAGTATACTGATTACAGTATATGGTTTGCTAAAGTAATATACAAATTGCTAATATCTTTAGCAAACAAGATTCGTTGCTACTTGGTTGGTACTTGCTACTATTCAACTTTGAACTTAAGTAACAAATCATATTCCGGAATTGCACTTTTCAACAATTATAAATGAAACGAAACTAAAACAAACTAAGAGAAGGATCGTCACCCCTAACAAATGTTCATGATTCTGACCAAAAAAGAAAAAAAACAAATGTTCATGATGAATAGATGATCAAATTAGCAAAAAGTTAAAAATAAATTAGTGCGTAAATATATATGATTTGAATTTGGTTCACAGTATTGGGCATATTCTTATAAACGAAATGAAGCTTTACTTATAGTTCGTGTGGAATAAGGCTTAATGACCTTTTAGCCCTCGAAGTTTTATACGAAATACCTATCAACCCTCAATGTTTCAAAACGTTCCTTTTAGTCCCTGAAGTATTCGTAAAGGTCCAATTAACCCTTGTACCGGTACAAAAAATTGTAACGGTACGTATCGGATGGGTAAAATAGACATTACATGTGTCCGTTACAATATGTTTTTTTAATTTGTACCGGTATAAGGGTTAATAGGACCTTTCCGGATACTTCAAGGGCTAAAAGGTACAACGTATTAAACTTGAGGGTTTGATGGGTACAAAAGGTCATTACTATATCTACTAGTTTAATTCAGTTACGACTATCTCCATACCACTCGAGTAAGACTTACATACACTAACGTTTAATTCAGTTACATGCTATTAATTTGAAATTTGAAAAAAATAAAATTTTATTATAGATATTTGAAAATTGTAATTCGATATTTGAAGTATTAAGTATTTAAATATTCTATTTTAATAATTTCTATTTTTTATAAAACTCTCGTAGCACTAACGTGTACTACGCTCATGCGATTTTAAAGAAGTGTGTATATCCATATGTATAGATTTGTGTATATATATTATAAAATTACAATGGATTACAAATAATTCTAATGATTAATTATGTAATTATTATTAAATAAAAATAGAGAAACATTAATTAAACTAATATCTTATGTATATTAATGATCAATTAAAATTTATTCTTATATAATTATAAGTTAGATATTACTAATTATATCCTATTATTCTTATATAATAAGAGTAATAGGGATAATAAACGTGTACTATCATACGTCAACAGGTTCGACTCTACAAATTACATAATAAAAAAATATTTAATTATATACAAATATATCCTATTATTATACATAAATATAAGAAGGCTAATAAAAAAAATGATACAATACATCTTTGTATATCAAGAATTCTCATCTAAAATATGTTATTACAAGATAAATTTTGGGTTTTTTTAATAATATATCAAAATTTAAAACATGGTTTGTAAATATGTCCTATATCCATTGTACCCTTTTTAATCAAATTTATTTTAAAATATAATGTCTCACAAAAACAAGATTTGTTTAATTTAAATTATAAATTTTAATATTTTATTTGGTTAAGGTTGCCCCTGGCGGGGCTGGTTTGTACTAAAAAATATAAAAAAAATATTTTTTTTAGTTATTAAAATTTTAGTATACTTATAATAGTAATTAATTAATAAAAAAGGGTATATTATTCTCTCTAAAACTTAAAAACTGATAATGGAACATATAATTAATAAATCAATAAGATGGGACATATTTGCAAAATGATCTATTAATTTGGGACATATCATACAAATTTCCATTAAATTTTTTGACCTCCAAAGCACTATTACAGTGTAGAGTTTAATTCGAATAAAAAAAGATTAAATTTTCGATAAATTCACCGTTGCAGCTTGCAAGTTTTTAGATGGAGTTTATGATTACCTTTTTTCATTTAATAAAAAAAATTATTGATCTTTGAAATATACATTCGAACATGTGTTCTTCAAATTTTAATAATTTTTTTTTCTAATACTACTAGCTTAAAACCTGTGCGATGCACGGATGTTCTTTAATATAATGGAAACTTTTTTTTAAATTTGAACTAAAAAATTTACGACATGAATTTTGCACGCTTAAAATTTTAAATGATATGATTTGATAATAATTATATACTAGCCGATAACCCGTGCAAAGCACGGACTATCATATATTATTATTATAATTTAATTTATTAATTTTTGATTTAATATAAAATTTAATACCTTTTGTACCCATCAAACCCTCAAGTTTAATACGTTGTACCTTTTAGCCCCTGAAGTATCCGGAAAGGTCCTATTAACCCTTATACCGGTACAAATTAAAAAAAAAAATTGTAACGGACACATGTAATGTCTATTTTACCCATCCGATACGTACCGTTACAATTTTTCGTACCGGTACAAGGGTTAAATGGACCTTTACGGATACTTCAGGGGCTAAAAGGAACGTTTTGAAACATTGAGGGCTGATAGGTATTTCGTATAAAACTTCGAGGGCTAAATGGTCATTAAGCCGTGGAATAATTTAAAATTATTACTTATGATTTAAAGTTGCTTAAAGCGATAAATGAGAAATAAATATTTTAAGTTAAAATCTATTTAGGTAATTTTATATTTTGTACAACTTATGAGTTATTACAATTATAAAAATAAAAAAGTAATTATTAAGTTAAACATGTGCATGATGATATTGATTTTTATCAATTAAAATTATAAAAATAAAATCAGTAGTTGATACAATTTGTAAGAGAGAGAGAGAGAGATATGAAAAATTACATTGAGAGTAAAACTGAATATGTTACAATCTTGTTATATATAAAAGCCTATTCTTATAGTAAACTATAGCTGGCCAATGTGAGGTGGCTGATGTGCTGAGATGGAGGTGGTGTTACTTTGCTCACCAAGAGATGGAGTATACTTAACATCCCCGCAAGTTAGGAGTCAGGAACAAGTTACAAACTCCTAACTTGGAAAGTAAGAACTGCAACTGAGCTGAGCACAACGACTTAGTAAAGAGGTTTGCTGGTTGCTCAGAAGTAGGAACATGATCAGTAATAATGAGGCCCTGCTGCAACTTCTGTCGAAGTAAGTGGCAATCGATTTCGATAAGCTTAGTTCGGTCATGAAAACCAGGGTTAGAAGCAATATGCAATGCAGATTTGTTATCACAAAACAAAGTGGGGAGTCACATCTTTCAACTACAGTTCATGAAGTAAAGACACAATCCAAGTGAGATCACAACAAGTATCAGCTAAGGCACGGTACTCGGTCTCTGCAGAAGATCATGAGACAATTCGCTGCTTCTTACATTTCCAGCTAACTAAAGACCCACCAAGTAGAACACAATACCCAGTAAGAGAGAGACGAGTTTGGACAACTCGCCCAGTCAGCATCACAAAAAATTCAACTAGTCTGGGTGGTGGAGCTCAGCTAGTCCCCCTCTGGAATTAGTCGCTCACAATTGTGAGTCGGATACCCAGATAAATTCAAAAAAATTGGGCAAGAATATGCACTAGGTATGATAGGTCGGGACGAGTGATTGTGAGGTAAATCAAATGCCCAATAAGTCGATGATATGCCGAAGCATCTGGGAGTGGAGGTGATGTATCAGACAGTAATTTGTAGTGATGTTCCATGGGAATACAACAAGGATTGCAGTCCAGTAAGCTTGTATCTGTCAAAATATCTAGTGTGTACTTTCGTTGATTCACATAGATACCCGTAGAGGACCTTGCTATCTCAAGACCCAAGAAGTACTTGAGTGGTCCCATACCCTTGATTTTAAACTGGGAAGCCAAAAACTAAATGACAGATCAAGAATGGAGGTGTCATTGCCCGTAAGAAGTATGTCATCAACATAAACGAGGAGCAATGCAACAGATTGTCTCTTTTGAAAGAAGAAAAGACTGTTGTTATTAAACGTTTGTTTGAAGCCATACTTAAGTAAAGCTGAGGAAAGTTCCCAAAACCATACTCTTGGTGCATGACATAAACCATAAAGAGACACCAATAAACGACAAACTAGGCGTTGATTGGGAAACTGTGCCTGCAGCTGAGCAGTAGGAAAATACCCTAGTGGTAATGCCATATAAATTTCTTCATCCAATGTACCATGAAGAAAGACATTCGTTATATCAAGTTGTTTAAAGGACTTAAACTTTGCAGCCAATGTGAGAAGAATACGAAGAGTAGACATTTTTGCTACTGGCACAAAAGTCTCAAAGAAGTCTTCACCTTTAGTTTGAGTGAACCCCTTTGCCACTAAACGACCTTTATAGTGATCAACATCACCATTTGTAAGAACCCTGATTTTTGGTAGGAATTAAAAACTTTGATTATGGAATAGATACGGATTCCAATATTCATATGTCATGAAGAATGCAATTGATTGACAACTTAGAGAAGAATAATCGATCATCGAAAAAGTAAGATATGGACACAAACAGAGGAAGTATTCTCATGTCATCCAAATCGATCTCTGTTATAAGTCCAGTGGTTCTGAATAAGGGTTAAGGAATGCTCGAAAGAGAACAAGGACATTTTTTCTAATTGTAAGGAATAAAAAGAGAATAAAGTGTGAATAGTGTTTTTGGTGGAAATGAGAAGATTATTAGACGACACTATATAGAAGTACCCGGAACGGGTTTCTGAGTTCGTATTATTGATCCAAGGGGAAAAAGAGTGTATGTAAAAGTTATCGGATTCTGAAAAATAGCACTTTTATTTTCCTTAAGATTTCCCTGGACACTGAAAGACTTAAGGAATTATTGAAGGAATTTAAGGAATATAGGTTCAAGGATTATTAAAAAGAATGGAGAAAGATAGTATAAATATTAAGACGGTTTCCGGTAAAATCCTAACTAGAAATCTTTGAGGTATTACTCTGAACGATCATTGAATTAAGCAATCACCGGACCAAGAAACAAGCAGAGAACCAAGAGATAAGAGTGTACAAATTGATGAGAACAAGGAACTAAGGTGACCAAAGAGCAACTACAAAGATGAGTGGTATAGTTGCACTTTGTCAAAAATGGAGTTGCATGTTTATAGCCAAACACTTGTCACAAGATGAAGAAACAAGATCAAGCTAGTGGAAAGTGATGTAAGCACTTTAATAAAGTAACTTTAGTAGATATTATCCAAAACCAACATCACTTTATGCAACCAACCCAACAAATTCATTCTCTTCCAAGAACAAACTTTCGGCCCCTTTTTGCAAGATTCAAAGTCCAAGCACTTGATCTTCAATGACTATGAAATAAATCATGTAAGTTCTCCTCTATATCAACATGCTCTCCTAGAAATTTGAGCTTCAAATTCCATCTCTAGCATAGTTTTTAAAATCATCAAATTGATGATGAATAGTGATTTCAAGATCTAATCTTAGTTTTCTTGATTTCTTTGATGATTTAAGCTTGGTTAAGGTATTCTAAGGGCTATGCAAGGATTATTAAGTTCTTACACACTCCAAGGAAGGTATACCGTTGAAACCCTAGATCTTGTTTTGAGATTTATGCATGTTCTTGATGGATTTAAGCTTAAGGATGATGTTAGTATGATTTTAAGCAAGATTATGTAGTGATTATTTGATATAAGAGATATGATGATCATATTGGTAAAGTAGATGAATTTGGACAGTGGGGGATGAATAATATGTGTATAAGTTGTATGGATGCCCGGTGTGGCTTGGTATTGATGTTACGATTTTTGGAACGTTCTATTCATAGCCGTCGTAATGCCCGATTTTCGTTAGACCTTAATAATTGGTGCATAACAGTAGATAAAAGTTCTGACCTTAATGAGTATAAACACACCCTTGTAGATCTCGAGTTATAGATCATTTTGGAAAATGAATCGAACCAAATGGACTTACGGTTTAGGATTTATGGCCGATTGACTAAAAGTGGTTCGAAACCGTAAGTACGAATTCGTAACTGCAATTGAACCCCCTTAACATGAATAATTTGGTTGCAAATCTTGGTAATTAAATATTAGAGGTAATAAGGAAGGTGTGGGAGAAAACCTTGTGTCAAACGGATCGTTTTTCAATTTTATAAAAATGTTCGAATCGAGGTTAAGTGCGAAGAAACCCCTTTTCGGAGGTAACACTATTCATCGCAATGCTCCTGCCCTGTTTCGATAAAATCTGAAAAATTGATCTTCTGAGCAAAGTCAAATTTTGAGCTAGCTACCTTCTAGACATTCTCTAGATCATGTACGCGAAAACGGTGCATCATTTGAGTTAACGCCGAGTTATGAACGTTTTAGTGAAAGAGGTGCAAATAGTAAAAATCCGCAGTTGACTGAACTTCGAAAATACATTTCACCTATCTAGACCCGTGCTCTCGAATTGGGAATTTTATGATAAATATTACAAATACCAAAGATGATTTGAGAGGTGGTTTCAAAATTAAATACATTTCCAGTGATTTATTAAAAGTGTTGGAGTGCGAGTCACAGAATAGTAATTCTCAGGAAAGTCAACTCTAGAGGTACTACTTTGACCACCCCTTTTGGCTACGTTAAAAGAAGAATTTCGAGTCGACTAAAACACAAAACTTGTTAAGAATTATCAAGAAAACATATTGGTGCAAAGAACGAGTCTATAAAGGATTAAGTAAGATGTACGAAATATCCGACATTAAGGATGGATTCGAGGAGTGATTTGGATTAAACTTATGACCTAAGAATTGGTTAATTAACAAGGACTTCGTATGAGTCTAGAAGGACCCCGTGGTGCCTTGTTTGTTAATTGCTTAAGTGTTTAAGCATTGAATTATAAGTGGATTGTATAGGGGATTAATTGAGTAATTCTTTGATTTGTTTAGATTGTCGGACACCCTCACGGACCCCTATTACATCCAGAGTACCAGGCAAGTTTCCAATACTTGGAACTGTTGTTGTGATAATATATATATGACTGTTGTTATACATATGCCATTGCATGCATGCCTGTTTTCAATTCATATTGTTATACTTGTTCCTTGATTATTGTTGGCGTATAAGCTAGATAGATAACGTATCAATTATAAACCGGATGTTGTTAAGTCCCTTAGAGAAGGGCATATATATCGTATTCGTTGGATATAGACCGGGAGTCAGTACTTCTTGATATATCGTCATTACTTTTGAGGGAAATATTTAAGTAAATAATTTCCATTATTTGGTTGACGAATATTATTTTGAATATTCGTCCGAGATTATTTAATTAATGATCATTACTTCAAGTATTTATTTCAACGTTATCTATTCAATGAATATTATTTTTCAATATTCATTTAAAGTCGATTCATTTATCGAATATTATTTTTAATATTCCTTTCAAGTCTTATTAATTAAATGAATATTATTTTGAATATTCATTTAAATATTTAATTATTTAATAAATATTTTCTCTTTATTCATTCGAGAATTATTTTGAGAAATACTTTGATTTAAATATTCGTTCATAGTTACAAGTCTTCTTTAACTACTTCTGATTCAATAAATATTCTCTGAATATTGATCCAATACTCTGAAATGACTTCAAATATTATCTTCGACCTTCGATTATTATAAAATTACTTCGGAGTCGTATTATTATTAATATCATATCAAGAAAGGTTCTCAAGATTTCATTCTTCCTTCGAATCTATCTTCCAAATAATAAGGGAACCTTACTTGAGAAATGTTATTTATCTTGTTGACTTCCCGGTCATAAATCTTTGAAAACTATTCTTTTAACTCGCATCTTGGTTGCTGTTTATCTACCAAATCTTGTGTAGCTTCTCATCATTCGAGGGATAAGAATGTTGGAACAAGTTGGTATCCATTAACAAGCAGTAGCTTGGGAAATATTGGTGAATTTTCCTTTCCAACTAGATACGACTACTTTGTGGAGTCTTATCAACAAGTATTATACTTGGGGAAAGGGGGACGAACTTTATGTTTCAGAGTTATGGATGTTATACGAACTAGGAGCTACGTAAGTGGCCGAGTGGCGCCGGTCCAGGAATGGCCCAACCGTTGGCCGGGGGGTTCCAGAAGGCGGTGGACAAGTAAATCCGTCGGTGCTTCCTTCTACGTGTAGAGAACAAGAGATGGGGAGCATAGCATGCGACTGATCATCGTAAATGTTATGGCTCCTGGTGCGTCAATGCTCCGGTATTAGTTCACCTTTCAAATGTTGGAAATTTTCTGCAGCACTGTCGGTGTTGGCAGGTGAAAAAGTGATTGACTCTGGAATTGCAATATTTTTCTGCAAGTTCCTCTTTTATGATAAATAATGCTATCTTGCTTAACTTTGACATAGCAGATATTTGCACAGAAGTATATTCTTGAGTTACCTTGTAACTTCATCCTTTACATTATATTGGCATCTTGTTCATTAATGCATGGCATATAGTCTTTTCGATATTTCAGAACTGTTATATATAATCACTGTTCAGTTACATTATTATTGGTGGGCTATTGCTCACCCTTGCTTTATCTATTATATCACAACAATAGCTAGACCGGATGGCCCGCACAAGGCGAAATCGGTGCAAGCCAGTTAGAGGATTAACTGCTGAGACCATAGTTGCCACTACTGAGTAAGAAACTATTGGTAGGCTAGATATTAGCTTTCAAGTAGCTACTGTATTTATTTATTTGGCATTTGTAAATGGATGGTAAAGAGCATGTTATAGTTAATGAAAATTCTTTGGGTTGTAAGAATTCAAACTTGTGATTAATAAAATTGGTTGTTACTCTGATTCCATCTCTGGGACTATAACGGGTGTGTTGTTGTTTTGGGTCACAAGGTTGTAATCTCATTTATATTGGTTTTGTGGATGGATATTGAGGTAGTAACGACCAGATCCCTGATCCCGGATCTGGGGGTGTTACAGAAATGGTATCAGAGCGTTACGTTATAAACCCCAGAGATGACGCGACATTAAAACGATAAATTCACTAAGATAATAAGAACTCTTGCCAAGTTCATAGTCAGACTACTTAATGTAGTACTGACATATAAAACCCTTATGGGAACTCTTAAGTATCATAATAGAAACTTAGCTCGATATCGTGTCGACGAGCAAGGCTACAGACCTTGAGGCTTACGAGCAGCAGCACGAGGATACTTTATTATATGTTGATGATCGGCTTGAAGACTCGATAGAGTACCCTACTGAAGACCCGAAGGAGGTTCCAGCTAAGAAAAAGAATCCTGTTAAGGATGAAGAGTTTACCCTTGAAGAAAATGAGGGCTGTAGTGTTAGCACAAAATTACGCAAGCGCACGTAGTCACAAGTAATATAATTTAAGTTCGTTCCGCAGAGATCTAGTTAAGTTTTAATCAGTAAATATGCCTATGCAACAATGTATGGTTTTAATTCACTGCTAAGAAAAGTAACAATTTTGGGTTTGATTATCTAAATTATACTAAGATGCAAATTAACTACTAAGAATTGATTATCTAATGTGAATTAAATCGAATTACTTATGAGAATAAAAACATGGAATCCTAGTTTCAATATCTACTTCACTTAGAGTTGCGGCCTTTAATCAATACATGCGATGGTTGTGATATCTGATCGAATAACACGAAACAAGTAAAAGTTACCTCTCGGTATACTAGTACCAAACTACGCATACATCCACAAAAGAGATAGAAGATGAATAGACACCTATCATGTTTAGACCCTATATCTCTATAGAATTTGAAAACATAAAGGTTTAAGCACAAGTTATCCACTTAGATCACATAGGGCAGCATAATATCTCTATTCATGCCACAAATCATGATGTTAAAACATCAACCTATCCTATGCTAGCATGGCAAGTTCTAAATCTCAAGATCCACTCTCGTTTAGCAAGAGATTAACATATTAGATGTTCGCGACGCACCTAAATTCATGAAGCACAACCATACAAGGATATCAATAATTCATCACACATAGATCTTTAAGGCATGCAAACTACTAAGCTACATAGATAAATCCACTAGGATCCCATGACAACGATTAGTTCATAATTGAACCGTTCATCATCATGGGATTTGATGAAAACATGATAATAAACAAAGAATGAATGAAATTAATTATATTAATAGAACAAGAGTTTGAGAAAACAAATCTATGATACAAAAGATGAAGTAGATCTAGATACGTTGCTTGTCACGAGCGTTGAATCTTTCTCTCCTTTTCTCCCTTGCAATTCTAAACTATGTATGTTATTGTATGTAATGATATGTTTACAAGGGCTGGATGTGTTTATATAGGCTCTAGACATCTTGCCCAGCAAGAAAATACCTTAAAATACAACTAGAATTCGATTTAGGAGTCAGAAACCATGTAGAATACAATTTCAGCTCGAAAAAAGGGCAAAACTGGAATTTCTCCCGCACACCGCGGCGCCAGGAGCGCCATTGGCGCCTAGAGCGCCAGCCCCATCTGCCAAACACGGCGCCAGGAGCGCCAGTCAGGCTCCCGGCTCGGCCTCAATCTGTGAAAATTGATTTTTCTTCGATTTTTCAGCTTTTTCTTCCCGTTCCTTTTGCATGACCTTCCGTCTTTAATCCTTAATGACTTGTATACTTCTTGGTAGTTGACATTAGCCTCCATTCTTCATTCCATATCATAAATCATGTAAGAACCCAGATTTTGGGTGGAATTAAAACTTTTATGTATTTAATGATGTAAGAATGAATAGTGGATATGGCTACAATGTAATAATTGATATTTGGGAAAGAATGAATGGAATTCGACTTTATTATGTTTATGTCTTGAAGAATGCTAAAGGGTGACAACATAGGTAAGAATAATCTATCTTCTAAGGGAATAAGATATGGCAACTTCAAGCAAGAGAATACTCTCATGTCATCCAGATCGATAACGATTAATCCAGTAGTTCCGTAAAAAGGTTAAGGAACGATCGAAAGAGAATACGGACAATTATACAACCCTAAGAGAACAAGTAAAGAATACAGAATGAATAGTGTTTTGGTGGGAGTATATAATAATATGAGATGACACTATATAGAAGTATTCGGAACGGATTTCCGAGTTCGTATTAGTGATCCAGGGGGAAAATAAGTGTATGTAAAAGCTGTCGGATTCTGAAAAACCGCACTTTTATTTTCTCCGAGAGTTCCCTGGACACTGATAGCCTTAAGTATTTAACGAATGGATTAAAGGAATATAAAATGGAAAGTTAGAATGAAAGATGGAGAATGAAAGTATTAATATTAAAGAGGATTCCCGGTAAACCCTAATTAGAAATCCGTGAAATATTCTCACGAACGATCAATCGAAACGGGTAATAACCGGACACAGAAACAAGCAGAGGAAGCAAGAGTCTTGTGCAAGCTACTAGTATAAATATCTAGTAACTAAACTAGAAGCAAGGAACTAGCACCTTAGAGGAAGAACTAAGTACTTAGCAAGTAACTACCTAGTTAGGCTTTAACCACCACAAAACCAACACATGTCTTGCCATTTGAGCATCCAACACCTCATCACTTTATTAAAGTGACTTTTACAAGATATTATGTTGTAAGTGGATGAGAGTGAAGGAGATTAAAACACAAAAAAATCAAAGAACCAAGCAACACTCTCCCCCCCTTGCAAACAAAACCATTCGGCCATTTCCATTAATTCCAAATCCAAACTCAACCTTCCCACCATTGTTTGTTCTTGAAATAATTAAGGCGAGTCTTACATTTCATAAAACTTATCTCCTCAAAATCTTAGCTTCAAACTCATCCATTTCCATTTTCAAATAAATCATTCAAGAGGAGCATGAATAGTGTTCTTCTTGAACTAACTTTGTTTTCTTGATTTTTCATGGTTGATATAGCAAGCATAATCACTCCTAAGGACCATACAAGGCTTAGTAAGGCTATATCACTATCCAAGGAAGGTATAAAGCTCTTGAAACCCTAACCCTTGTTTGAGATTTAAGCATGTTTATGATAGTTATAACTTAGTTAGGGTTATGTTAAAGTTATAAGCATGATTATGTATGGATTTTGGATTAATGATGTAAATAGCTAGATGAATGGAAAGGCATTGCTTGGCCTCAGTTCATGTATATAAGTCATGTATATGTTGTTTGGGTTGGATGCTATGTTTATGGGAAGATTCGAAATTGATAGATATTCGATTTACAGCCGTTATAATGCCCGATTTTACAATACCATGTTTTGTATGCCATTTTCCATGTCGAACCCCTACTGTCCAGAGACATTATCTGCCATGATAGGATAGGTAATTTTCTAAGCTTCGTTTTGATATAAAGATCACGTGAAACGGACTTACGGTTTAGGAATTATGACCAAATTACTAAAAGTAGTTCGAATCCGTAAACGAAAGTTCGTAACTGAAATTGGACCCTCGTAAGCTATGTAACGTCATGGCGAATCTTGGTAAATAAATACTAGGGGTAAGAAGGAAGGTGTGAAAGAAAACCGTATGTCAAAAAGAGCATTTTTCGATTTATTAAAAATGTTCGAGTCAAGGTTAAACGCGAACGAACCCCTAAAAGACGACTCTTTTATAACTTTGGTAAAACACTTAGAAAACGGGCGATAAAACTCGGAGTATAATATTGGTTCGTAACGATCAACCTTAGAACTCATATGACTTAAGTATGTCCCAAGTATAAGTGCAGGGACATGTCGTATTAACGAACGAATGTCGGGTCGGATCAGCGATAATAAGTAATCCACTAAAAGGGGTATAACGAGATAATTCGAGAACGTGTTTCGATTTAAGTATAACTTAACTTTTAATATGTTAAGTGATTAATCCCGAATGCCTTGGCTATTTATAGATCACCAAGCTGAACCGGGACCCGCTACCACTACCCCTTACCGTACTCGACCACCAGGCAAGTTTCAATTCCCTTCTTTTAGGCTGTTGTTGTGATTGAATAAATATATATATGTGATTGCTGTTATACATATGCCATTGCATGCATGCCTACTTTCAAGTTGAATTGATATACTTGTTCCCTGAATGTTATTGTTGGCTTATAAGCTAGATAGTTATATATCAGTTATAAGCCGGTTATTGTAACACCCTCATAGAAGGGCGTATACATCTTATTCGTCAAATATAGACCGGGAGTCAATATTCCTTGATATATCGAGATTACCTCGGAGGGAAATATTTAAGTAAATATTTTCTATTATTTGGGCGACGAATATTATTTGAATATTCGTTCGAGACTAATTGTTTTAACGATCATTACTTCAAATAATTATTTGAACGTAACTATTCAACGAATAATATTTCTCAATATTCATTCAGAGTCGAATTGATTATCGACTATTATTTCGAATATTCTTCTAAAGATGAGACTATTAAATGAATATTATTTGGATATTCTTTTAGAATATTATTTTATTAAATAAATATTACTTTTGAATATTCATTTAAGATATTAGATACTTGATGGATATTATTTTAATATTCATCTGAAGCTTGATTTAATTATCGAATATTACTTAAGGCTTGGATTACTAAATGAATATTACTTGATATTCATTTAGGATATTATTCATTAAATGAATATTACTTTTGAATATTCATTTAAATTCCTAATTAATTATGAATATTACCTTAAATATTCTTTTCAGGTCTTATTAATTAATGAATATTGTTTTGATATTCATTTAAATATTTATTTATTCAATAAATATTCTCCTGATATTTCTTCAGGGATTATTTTGAGAAATACTCTGATTAAAGATATTCTTTCATATTCCCAAATATTCTTTAAATATTTTAACTCATTAAATATTCTCTGAATATTTATTCCATACTTAGAATAATCTCGATAAGGTTTATCTTCTTCGATTATTACAGAAAATATCTCGGAGTCATATTATTATTAATCTTATATCAAGAAAGGTTCTCAGACATCATTCTTCTTTGAGTCTATCTCCCTAATAATAAGGGAACCTTACTTGGAAAATGTTATTTATCTTGTCGACTTCCCGGTCATAAAGTATTCCCTTCACCCGCAACTCGGGTGCTGTTGACTAATTAAGTCATTGCTTACCTTCTCATCTTTCGAGGGGTAAGATTACTGGAACAAGTTGATATCCGTTACCAAGTAATAGCTTGGGAGTTATTGGTAAATTTTCCTTTCCAACAAGATACGACTACCTTATGGAGTCTTATCAACAAGTATTATACTTGGGGAAAGGGGGACGAACGTTACATTCAAAATCATGAATTCTATTTGAACTAGGAGTCGTGTAAGAGGCCGAGTAGCGCCGGTCCATCCCCTTTGGCCCAACCGTTGGCCGGGGAGAGCTAGTAAGGCGGTATACAAGTAAAGCCGTCAGTTCTTCCTTCTACCGGTAGTAAATCTAAATTGAGCTGTACGATCTCGACTGATCATCAAGATTGGAACAGCGGGCGCGGTGAATACTCCATCATTGGTTCATCATCCAAATTTATTTATTTCCTGCAACATGATTACTGTTGGCAGAGTTGGAAAAGTGTCATAACTGGAATTGCAACCTTTTCTTGCAAGTTCCTCTTCTTAATAACAATAAGAATATCTCGCTTACTTTGATGTAGCAGATATTTCTTCAAACAAATACTTTCAGTTACCTTGTAACTTCATCGTTCATATTATACTGGCATCATTTCCGTAAATGCATGGCATATGGTTTGAAAGATAGCTTTGAACTGTTTTAAATTATCGTTCAGTTATATATTTGTTGGTGGGCTTTCGCTCACCCTTGCTTTGTTTATATTATGTCACAACAACAGCTAGGACAGATGGCTCGCGTCAGGCGCACTCGGCGCAAGCAGGTTACCCGACCCACCGGACTACCCGCTGAGATGCTAGCCGCCATTGCTGAGGTAGCATAGTTAGACAGCTTTTGTTTCCTGTTTAACTATATGTATAATTAATGTAATTAACGGCAAAACTTTTAAACCTATGATGTTATCCTTTTGGGATTGTAATAACTTTTATTCGTAAACCCTTTAATGTAAGACTTATTTCAATTTTATCTCTGGGACTATAACTGTTGTGTGTGTGAGTGGTAATTATTGTGGGGTCACAGCATGTGATTTATTTATTGTGGACTCAAGTCAAGTATTATGAATGGATGTAAGACCGTAACCACCAGATCCCTGACCCCGGATCTGGGGGTGTTACAGAGATGGTATCAGAGCGAGAGTTATATATCCCAAGAGATGATACGACGTTATATAATAATAAATTCAATAATATAATAAGAACCCTTGCCAGGTTCACCTAAAACCCTTACGGGAACTTTTTAAGTATCATGATAGTAACATAGTTCGTCTTGTGTAGGCGAGCGACTTGTCGGCCCAGGAGGCAGCTGCGAGACAGCATGATGAGGACATGTTCCGGACTAGGGACCCATACTATGAGCACTTGCCTGAGGAGGATACTGAG
Organism: Saposhnikovia divaricata; assembly: GCA_036435485.1. Taxonomy (NCBI): domain Eukaryota; kingdom Viridiplantae; phylum Streptophyta; class Magnoliopsida; order Apiales; family Apiaceae; genus Saposhnikovia; species Saposhnikovia divaricata. The sequence goes on along the minus strand of CM071597.1, from coordinate 98,501,350 downwards.
CCTGAGGAGGAGGACGCTGAGGAGGTCCAGGTTGATGCTGATACTGATGTGATCGAGTCTGAGGAGGAGGACCCTGAGGAGGTCCAGGATGATGCTGACACAGATGTTGTTGAGACTGAGGGGGAGAAGGACCCGGAGGGGATCCAGACAGGACAAGATGCTGAGTTAGTGGTTGAGGATGATGATTATTGGGTTGTGACTGAGATCAGGACTATGGGAGATGACACTGACATGACCACGGATCAGGTGGTGCCGGTATATGAGGGTGTTGAGGGAGATATAGATGAGCCAGTAGTTGGTGCTGTAGGGAGTTCTGGACTTTTTGTGCCACTCCTCCCTGTTGAGAGAGCCCCTACCCCACCACCACTACCTGTGAGCCCGTACCCCGACGAGTTTGAGGAGCTTACCCAAGAGCCCCAGCAGACAGAGACTGCCGCTCCAGCTGAGCCATCCACCCCACCTCATGCCCCGATAGGAGGAGTCCCAGTATGTGTTCACAACTTGATCATGAACGGGCTTTATAGAGAGTTGTCTGTGGCAGATGCCAGGTTGGCAGAGTCTAGGAGTGAGTTAGCAGCAAAGAGAGCCGCCCAGATGAGGGTGCAGGGCAGGAGGACTATCAGTGACAGAGTTGGGTATAGGGCTGTGACCCGCATCGAGCTGAGGGCTCGGGTGAGGGTGCGACAGTTGCCTACTGATGGGCATGGTAGGGTAGACAGAGCAGAGGCTGAGGAGGTTTTCCGCATCGCCATGGGGAGGGTTCGGAGGATGTTTCGTCGTGGCGGCTGATTTCAGATGTAGTGATGCAGTGGTCTAGTTGTCTAGTCATGTACGGACATAGTAGTGCCGGCTTTTGTAGGGATGGTTTTCTTGTACTTGTTTTCCCTTTTTGCAGACTAGACAGATAGACAGCATATTTCACTTTTGACTTGTTGTTGTTGTTAGGATGGCTGTACTTTAAACTATCGTTGTAACTCGGATGTTGTACCTTTTCGGTACCTGGTATATATTTGTTTCCATTTCAGTCATTACAATTTTGTTGGGATGTGATCACGAGTTTATTAGCATATGTATTACTTTTCGATTAAGTTGCCATGAGATATAAAACTGTGGGATTTTAAACCCAATCATGTAAAGAATTGTGCAAGGAAAAATCCTTTAAAACAGATTAGTGAACCTAATGTATAATTTTCCAAATTTTCAGTAAAATGCCTCCAAGACGAATGGGCACTAGGGCTAACCCCCGCGAATCTACTGACCAAGAGAGTCCCAACCAACACGAGGAAAACCGTGAAAGTAGTGAGGAACAAGATCAGGACTATAATGAGCAAGAAGATTCCCAGTATGGAGCAGAGGATGAACCCCTGTACTCTGAAGAATTTGAAAGGGAAATAGAGGGTGGAGAAACTGAAGTAGAACAGGAAGGGGAGAACCAGGGCGGAAACCCCATGGGCCAGTTTATGGATCTACTTAGGCAGAATTTGAACCAATACCCCCAACCACCACCAAGCAACAACACTTCAGTGGCAAACTCCTTTAGGGCCTTTAAGTCCCTTAAGCCCCCAGAGTTCCACGGATCGGCTGATCCTGTTGAGGCGAGGGCCTGGATCAAAGAAATGGAAAAGTCTTTTGAAATTCTGAGTATCAATGAGGCTCAGAAGACTGTTTTTGCTACTTACCTACTAAAGGGAGAGGCCAATTATTGGTGGGAAGCCAAGAAAAACATGGAGACTGATGCTGTCATAGCCTGGGAAAGGTTCAAACAATTATTCCTGGAGAAGTACTTCCCGAAGTTCATGAAAACCCAGATGGAACTTAAGTTTTTGGAACTGAAACAGAACAATATGTCAGTGGCGGACTATGAGGCCAAATTTACTGAGCTATCGAGATTTGTGCCAGAGTTTGTAGATAAAGAAGAGAAGAAAGCTAACAGGTTTCAACAAGGGCTGAAGCAGTGGATCCAAAATAGGGTGGCTGTTTTAGAGATTACAGATTATGCCACCTTGGTGCAGAAGGCAACCATTGTGGAGGCTGGTAGTGATCAGATGCAGAGAGAGAGAGAGAAAGGGGGGATAAAGAGAAAGCATGTTAGTATGGGCGGAAGATCCGCTGGAGGAAAACCCCCAACCAAGTTTAATCGCGGAGCGGTTTCCCTACCAGGGAGGAATGTAGGGTTTAAACCATCTGCGAGCGTAAGTGTGAGCCAGGGCGGCCACCAATCAGGAATGTCCCGTTCCAACCCTTCTCGACCTCCATTGCCATTGTGTGCTACTTGTGGGAAGAGGCACTTCGGGGTGTGCAACCTGAAGCAGATAAACTGTTATAAGTGTGGGCGAGCTGGGCATTATGCTACCTCTTGCACCACGGTCATCCCTAGCAGCACAACCCGTTTCCAGTGTGGACAGCGAGGGCACATGAGGAAGGATTGCCCAAAGAACAAACCAGCAGCATCAGGAGCAAGCAAGGTTGCCTCAAATAGGCCACCAACTGCTAGGACTTTCAATATGTCAGTACAAGATGCCGTGAGGGACACAGATGTGATAGCAGGTACTTTTTCTCTCAATTCAGTCAGTGCAAATGTCTTATTTGATTCAGGAGCAACTAAGTCTTTTATATCTAGAGATTTTGCGCATAAGTTGAAACTTAAAACCCAGCAACTAAGAGATTCCTTACAAGTAGAAATAGCTAATCAGGAAATCATACCGGTTAATCAAATTCACCCCGATTGTAAGCTAGAAATAGGAGGACGATCCTTCTATGTCGATTTAATTCCTTTTAAGCTAGGGGAATTCGATGTCATTTTGGGTATGGATTGGTTGTCTCGCAATGATGCGCGGATAGATTGTAAAGGGAAAAAGGTTAAGTTGAAAACCCCAGGGAAGAAAGAAATAGTGTTTAAGGGGATGCGACAGACCCAGAAAATTCTGACTATGGCGCAAACCAAGAGATTGTTACGAAAAGGGAACGAGGCTTATTTAGCCTACGTTATAGATACTCAGAAGGAAGTGCCAAGATTGCAAGACATTCTGGTAGTTAATGAGTTCGAGGACGTGTTCCCACAAGATCTTCCCGGACTACCACCTGATAGGGTAATTGAGTTTGCCATCGAATTAGCCCCGGGGACGGCGCCGGTTTCGAAGGCCCCGTACCGACTAGCCCCAGTAGAAATGAAGGAGCTAGCTAAACAATTACAGGAATTGTTGGATAAGGGCATGATAAGGCCCAGTGTGTCGCCTTGGGGCGCACCAGTGTTGTTTGTTAAGAAAAAAGATGGAAGTATGAGGTTATGCATCGACTACAGAGAATTGAACAAGTTAACCATAAAGAATAAGTATCCATTGCCCAGGATAGACGATTTGTTTGACCAGCTAAGAGGAGCTGAATACTTCTCTAAGATTGATTTGAGAACGGGATATCACCAACTGAAAATCAAACCTGAGGATATCCCGAAGACTGCATTCCGCACCAGATATGGACATTATGAGTTCCTAGTTATGTCATTTGGATTGACCAACGCCCCAGCAGCCTTCATGGACCTAATGAATAGAGTGTTCAAGGAATATTTGGACAAATTCGTGATAGTTTTCATTGATGATATTCTCATCTACTCAAAGACAGAGGCAGAACATGCTGAACATTTAAGGATAACCTTAGAAATACTCAGGAAAGAGCAGTTATATGCCAAGTTCTCCAAGTGTGAGTTTTGGAAAAATGAGGTACAATTCTTAGGGCACGTGATCAATAGAGAAGGAGTGTTGGTTGACCCCTCCAAGATAGAAGCAGTTTCAAACTGGGAACGACCAACTACTCCAACCGAGGTGAGGAGTTTCATTGGACTGGCCGGATATTACAGGAGATTTGTCCAAGACTTTGCGAAACTCGCAGCTCCATTAACTCGACTTACCCGTAAAACCGAGAAATTTGAATGGACTGAGAAATGCGAGAAGAGTTTCCAAGAGTTAAAGAAGAGGCTGGTGACAGCCCCAGTGCTGGCGTTACCTGATGGAAAAGGAGATTTCGTGATTTACAGTGATGCTTCGCATAAAGGACTGGGATGCGTGCTTATGCAGCACGGCAAGGTAATAGCGTATGCGTCTAGGCAATTGAAGGATTATGAAGTCAGATATCCCACGCATGATCTAGAACTAGCAGCCATAGTCTTCGCTTTAAAGATTTGGAGACACTACCTGTATGGGGAAAAATGCGAGATTTACACAGACCATAAGAGCCTCAAATACATTTTCACTCAGAAAGAGCTTAACATGCGCCAGAGGAGATGGTTAGAGTTAATCAAGGATTACGACTGTGAAATTCGCTATCACCCGGGCAAAGCCAATGTGGTGGCTGACGCCCTTAGTCGGAAAGAGAAGCTCAAGATGATAACTTCAGAGAAAGAGCTAGTGAAGGATTTTGAGAAGTTGGAAATCGAGGTTAAGTTACCTGGAGAGGGCCAAGAAAAGTTGATGGAAATTAGAATCCAACCTCCATTGCTAGAAAAGATTAGAATGTGCCAGGAACGGATGATGGAGGAAGAAAAGAACTCCACAGAAGAGCTAATGACCGGGGAGGAAATTAAGTGCGAAAGAGACAAGGAAGGGATCATGAGGTACACATACAGGATATGGATCCCAAACGTTCAGGAACTCAAGAATGAGATTTTAAATGAGGCACACAACTCAAGATACTCAGTGCACCCCGGTAGCACCAAAATGTATAGGGATTTGAAGGAGTATTACTGGTGGCCCAATATGAAAAAGGACGTAGCAGAGTGGGTAAGCAGATGCTTGACCTGCCAACGAGTGAAGGCAGAGCACCAGAAACCCAGCGGACTTCTACATCCCTTAGAGATTCCAGAATGGAAATGGGAACATATAGCCATGGATTTCGTAGTAGGTTTACCCAGGACCAAGGCTAATCATGACACCATATGGGTAATTGTAGATCGACTGACGAAATCGGCTCACTTTCTCCCGATCAACGAAAGGTACACGGTCGACAGACTAGTGGACATCTACTTAAAAGAGATAGTGGCGCGACATGGAGTCCCAGTCGCAATAGTATCCGATCGAGATCCTAGATTTAACTCCAGGTTTTGGAGAAGTTTTCAAGAATGTGTAGGGACCCGGCTGAACATGAGCACAGCCTACCACCCCCAGACAGATGGGCAAAGTGAAAGGACCATCCAAACGCTAGAGGATATGTTGAGAGTCTGCGCGATAGACTTCAAGGGGAGTTGGGATGATCACTTGCCATTGGTTGAGTTCTCCTATAATAACAGTTATCATTCAAGCATTGGGATGCCACCTTATGAGGCCCTTTATGGAAGAAAATGTCGATCTCCCTTGTATTGGGATGAAGTTGGAGAGCGAAAGAGGCTCGGGCCCGAAGTGGTCCAACGAACTAAAGATGAAGTAGATCTAATCAGAGGACGGTTGGTAGCAGCCCAGGATCGGCAAAAGAAATATGCCGACTTAGCTCGGAAAGGCAAGGAATACGAAGTAGGGGACCTAGTGTTCTTGAAAGTGTCACCTTGGAAGGGTTTAATGAGATTTGGGAAGAAAGGAAAGCTGAGTCCCAGATACATTGGACCATTTGAGATCTTGAGGCAGATTGGGGAACTAGCTTATGAGCTCGCATTGCCCCCGAATCTACAGCAGGTGCACAATGTGTTCCATGTTTCGATGCTGAGAAAGTATAATCCGGATGCTAAGCATATTGTCGAGTATGAGCAAGTGGACATGCAACCAGACCTGACCTATGTGGAGCAACCTGTGGAAATCATAGACCGGAAAGAACAAGTGCTCCGAAACAAGGTCATTCAGCTAGTCAGAGTTTTGTGGCAGAACCACAATGTAGAAGAATCCACCTGGGAACTTGAAAGCGCAATGCAAGAGAAGTACCCCCACTTGTTTTCAAACTGATTCCGGGACGGAATCCTTTTAAGGAGGGGAGACTGTAAGAACCCAGATTTTGGGTGGAATTAAAACTTTTATGTATTTAATGATGTAAGAATGAATAGTGGATATGGCTACAATGTAATAATTGATATTTGGGAAAGAATGAATGGAATTCGACTTTATTATGTTTATGTCTTGAAGAATGCTAAAGGGTGACAACATAGGTAAGAATAATCTATCTTCTAAGGGAATAAGATATGGCAACTTCAAGCAAGAGAATACTCTCATGTCATCCAGATCGATAACGATTAATCCAGTAGTTCCGTAAAAAGGTTAAGGAACGATCGAAAGAGAATACGGACAATTATACAATCCTAAGAGAACAAGTAAAGAATACAGAATGAATAGTGTTTTGGTGGGAGTATATAATAATATGAGACGACACTATATAGAAGTATTCGGAACGGATTTCCGAGTTCGTATTAGTGATCCAGGGGGAAAATAAGTGTATGTAAAAGCTGTCGGATTCTGAAAAACCGCACTTTTACTTTCTCCGAGAGTTCCCTGGACACTGATAGCCTTAAGTATTTAACGAATGGATTAAAGGAATATAAAATGGAAAGTTAGAATGAAAGATGGAGAATGAAAGTATTAATATTAAAGAGGATTCCCGGTAAACCCTAATTAGAAATCCGTGAAATATTCTCACGAACGATCAATCGAAACGGGTAATAACCGGACACAGAAACAAGCAGAGGAAGCAAGAGTCTTGTGCAAGCTACTAGTATAAATATCTAGTAACTAAACTAGAAGCAAGGAACTAGCACCTTAGAGGAAGAACTAAGTACTTAGCAAGTAACTACCTAGTTAGGCTTTAACCACCACAAAACCAACACATGTCTTGCCATTTGAGCATCCAACACCTCATCACTTTATTAAATTGACTTTTACAAGATATTATGTTGTAAGTGGATGAGAGTGAAGGAGATTAAAACACAAAAAAATCAAAGAGCCAAGCAACACTCTCCCCCCCTTGCAAACAAAACCATTCGGCCATTTCCATTAATTCCAAATCCAAACTCAACCTTCCCACCATTGTTTGTTCTTGAAATAATTAAGCTGAGTCTTACATTTCATAAAACTTATCTCCTCAAAATCTTAGCTTCAAACTCATCCATTTCCATTTTCAAATAAATCATTCAAGAGGAGCATGAATAGTGTTCTTCTTGAACTAACTTTGTTTTCTTGATTTTTCATGGTTGATATAGCAAGCATAATCACTCCTAAGGACCATACAAGGCTTAGTAAGGCTATATCATTATCCAAGGAAGGTATAAAGCTCTTGAAACCCTAACCCTTGTTTGAGATTTAAGCATGTTTATGATAGTTATAACTTAGTTAGGGTTATGTTAAAGTTATAAGCATGATTATGTATGGATTTTGGATTAATGATGTAAATAGCTAGATGAACGGAAAGGCATTGCTTGGCCTCAGTTCATGTATATAAGTCATGTATATGTTGTTTGGGTTGGATGCTATGTTTATGGGAAGATTCGAAATTGATAGATATTCGATTTACAGCCGTTATAATGCCCGATTTTACAATACCATGTTTTGTATGCCATTTTCCATGTCGAACCCCTACTGTCCAGAGACATTATCTGCCATGATAGGATAGGTAATGTTCTAAGCTTCGTTTTGATATAAAGATCACGTGAAACGGACTTACGGTTTAGGAATTATGACCAAATTACTAAAAGTAGTTCGAATCCGTAAACGAAAGTTCGTAACTGAAATTGGACCCTCGTAAGCTATATAACGTCATGGCGAATCTTGGTAAATAAATACTAGGGGTAAGAAGGAAGGTGTGAAAGAAAACCGTATGTCAAAAAGAGCATTTTTCGATTTATTAAAAATGTTCGAGTCAAGGTTAAACGCGAACGAACCCCTAAAAGACGACTCTTTTATAACTTTGGTAAAACACTTAGAAAACGGGCGATAAAACTCGGAGTATAATATTGGTTCGTAACGATCAACCTTAGAACTCATATGACTTAAGTATGTCCCAAGTATAAGTGCAGGGACATGTCGTATTAACGAACGAATGTCGGGTCGGATCAGCGATAATAAGTAATCCACTAAAAGGGGTATAACGAGATAATTCGAGAACGTGTTTCGATTTAAGTATAACTTAACTTTTAATATGTTAAGTGATTAATCCTGAATGCCTTGGCTATTTATAGATCACCAAACTGAACCGGGACCCGCTACCACTACCCCTTACCGTACTCGACCACCAGGCAAGTTTCAATTCCCTTCTTTTAGGCTGTTGTTGTGATTGAATAAATATATATATATGATTGCTGTTATCCATATGCCATTGCATGCATGCCTACTTTCAAGTTGAATTGATATACTTGTTCCCTGAATGTTATTGTTGGCTTATAAGCTAGATAGTTATATATCAGTTATAAGCCGGTTATTGTAACACCCTCATAGAAGGGCGTATACATCTTATTCGTCAAATATAGACCGGGAGTCAATATTCCTTGATATATCGAGATTACCTCGGAGGGAAATATTTAAGTAAATATTTTCTATTATTTGGGCGACGAATATTATTTGAATATTCGTTCGAGACTAATTGTTTTAACGATCATTACTTCAAATAATTATTTGAACGTAACTATTCAACGAATAATATTTCTCAATATTCATTCAGAGTCGAATTGATTATCGACTATTATTTCGAATATTCTTCTAAAGATGAGACTATTAAATGAATATTATTTGGATATTCTTTTAGAATATTATTTTATTAAATAAATATTACTTTTGAATATTCATTTAAGATATTAGATACTTGATGGATATTATTTTAATATTCATCTGAAGCTTGATTTAATTATCGAATATTACTTAAGGCTTGGATTACTAAATGAATATTACTTGATATTCATTTAGGATATTATTCATTAAATGAATATTACTTTTGAATATTCATTTAAATTCCTAATTAATTATGAATATTACCTTAAATATTCTTTTCAGGTCTTATTAATTAATGAATATTGTTTTGATATTCATTTAAATATTTATTTATTCAATAAATATTCTCCTGATATTTCTTCAGGGATTATTTTGAGAAATACTCTGATTAAAGATATTCTTTCATATTCCCAAATATTCTTTAAATATTTTAACTCATTAAATATTCTCTGAATATTTATTCCATACTTAGAATAATCTCGATAAGGTTTATCTTCTTCGATTATTACAGAAAATATCTCGGAGTCATATTATTATTAATCTTATATCAAGAAAGGTTCTCAGACATCATTCTTCTTTGAGTCTATCTCCCTAATAATAAGGGAACCTTACTTGGAAAATGTTATTTATCTTGTCGACTTCCCGGTCATAAAGTATTCCCTTCACCCGCAACTCGGGTGCTGTTGACTAATTAAGTCGTTGCTTACCTTCTCATCTTTCGAGGGGTAAGATTACTGGAACAAGTTGATATCCGTTACCAAGTAATAGGTTGGGAGTTATTGGTAAATTTTCCTTTCCAACAAGATACGACTACCTTATGGAGTCTTATCAACAAGTATTATACTTGGGGAAAGGGGGACGAACGTTACATTCAGAATCATGAATTCTATTTGAACTAGGAGTCGTGTAAGAGGCCGAGTAGCGCCGGTCCATCCCCTTTGGCCCAACCGTTGGCCGGGGAGAGCTAGTAAGGCGGTATACAAGTAAAGCCGTCAGTTCTTCCTTCTACCGGTAGTAAATCTAAATTGAGCTGTACGATCTCGACTGATCATCAAGATTGGAACAGCGGGCGCGGTGAATACTCCATCATTGGTTCATCATCCAAATTTATTTATTTCCTGCAACATGATTACTGTTGGCAGAGTTGGAAAAGTGTCATAACTGGAATTGCAACCTTTTATTGCAAGTTCCTCTTCTTAATAACAATAAGAATATCTCGCTTACTTTGATGTAGCAGATATTTCTTCAAACAAATACTTTCAGTTACCTTGTAACTTCATCGTTCATATTATACTGGCATCATTTCCGTAAATGCATGGCATATGGTTTGAAAGATAGCTTTGAACTGTTTTAAATTATCGTTCAGTTATATATTTGTTGGTGGGCTTTCGCTCACCCTTGCTTTGTTTATATTATGTCACAACAACAGCTAGGACAGATGGCTCGCGACAGGCGCACTCGGCGCAAGCAGGTTACCCGACCCACCGGACTACCCGCTGAGATGCTAGCCGCCATTGCTGAGGTAGCATAGTTAGACAGCTTTTGTTTCCTGTTTAACTATATGTATAATTAATGTAATTAACGGCAAAACTTTTAAACCTATGATGTTATCTTTTTGGGATTGTAATAACTTTTATTCGTAAACCCTTTAATGTAAGACTTATTTCAATTTCATCTCTGGGACTATAACTGTTGTGTGTGTGAGTGGTAATTATTGTGGGGTCACAGCATGTGATTTATTTATTGTGGACTCAAGTCAAGTATTATGAATGGATGTAAGACCGTAACCACCAGATCCCTGACCCCGGATCTGGGGGTGTTACAAATCAACTCCAAATAACGACGGAAACTACACCTTTAATCGATATTCCTTCAACCCTGCACAATTAAACAAAACACATCAAAACTACCACAAACTTGAGGCCAAAGCAATCAATTTAAGCCGATTTAGAATGTTCCAAGTAGATATAAAATCCAATTATCACACCCCCAAACTTAAACCGATGCTTGTCCTCAAGCATAAACAATTACAACTAACTATCTAACTAGTACCACTTCCGTAGGTGATCACGGTTGCATTTGGAATATGCAACAAGCCCTTTAAACCCCTAGGCAGCCCTAGTGGACGAGTAAGGTCTCGTGAGGGCCTATAGCGAATGTACCCACAAAATCCAATGCAATGCAATGCATGAATGCAACTATTATGATAATGCAAAGATCCCCTTTTAACTAACCAAAACCAACGAGCAAGCATATATCTCAAAGAATGCAAAAACTCCAAATAGAGCTCGACTAAGTCCCCGTATACTAACAATACATGACAGAAACGTGCGTGTGTGCGATGCTCATCAGATATACTCCTAAAACTAGATCAAAAATCATACATGCTCTTCGCTCAGACAATCACAGGTTTATAAACAGAATAGACTATAGACACTTCATAACCTAGAAACACCTCCACCCTTATCCAAGGTAGACAGAAACTCATGCTTTATTACGAGACAATCACTACGACACATATATACAATCATGCTTATTTAACCGTGCAATGGATGAGACCCCAAAAGGCTTATACAATAATACCCATGTAGCGAGCGTTAGGTTAGTGGATCCCAAACCTCAAAGGACCTTAGGTCACTAGGCGCATTGCCCCCATTGAACTTAATTGCTCGAGTATTAAAGAGCTCACCCTGGTTAATTCTGCATTTAATACTAACACATAACACTTTTTTTTTCTGACTTTTTTTTTTCTTTTCTTTTTTTTTTTTTCTGACTTTTTTTCAATGCAATCTGGAATGAGAATCCTCATTTCCAACCCTAGACTACTCATATAAATATGAGCTGGCTACTAGCCATTTGACACCTAGCCAATAACAATTATACACAATTAGCATGAAATTCCTGGTTTCCCCCAAACTTAGACTTTAATGTTCTAGGCCATCAAGGGAATAACGAAAATTCTAAATATAATCAAGTGATTAAATCTAAAACAGCCAAACACGCATAACCTCAACCTATCCCAAAAGCAAACTAATGAGACTGTGTAAAATTTTTGTTTCTGAAGCATGCAAGTCAATTTCATAGGAACTATAAATCAACCCTCTACTCATCCTTACCACACTCAATTAAACACATACCTACCAATCAGAATCAGCTCGTCTAAAGAGATCATAAACAATGCATGCCATGAAATGCAACTAAAATGGACTCGCATGGTATATGAAAACTAAAACAGAATGTCCTATATGAAACAAAACATAACTAATCACGAACATAACATGAATGACTTACACTAAACATGACTAAACATGCACAATATGCTATCTATATGAACACAATAATAAGATATACAAGAACATACTACTTATCCCCCAAACCACCCCCAAACTTGAAAGATTCAATGTCCGCATTGAATGGAAGTAATTACAAGGGATAGCAGAAACATACCTACTCGTCCTCGCTCTCGTCATCCTCGTCATCCTCGCCACCCTCGTCGGATGAATCAGGTGGAGGATACGGAGTCCGAGCTCCAAAAAGAGGCCACTGAACAGTAGTACCTGGAGACTGAAAAGCTGCATCCAAAGCTACGCCCATATCCTCAGAATACTGGCAACTGCTAACATGCATAGCATCCATCCGCCTAGTCATTCGACGAAAATAGGTATAAAAAACTGACATATCCACCGTACGCTGCGGAGGACCTGCCCTAGGAACATGTGGCGGAGCGCCCGCTCCATGGCCACCCGCACCATTAACAACAAAACCTAGACCCCGAGGATGAGGAATGCCGCCCGGCCACTCCCCCATCCGGTCAATAGTAGCATTGGTAATAGAAGACATGGCTTTATGCACCGGCTCACCTTCGTACCATTTTACTTTGGAAGCATCACACAAGTACGCGATAATAGAAGCATAAGGAATACTAGCCGTCAAATTGCTTCCCAAATACCGAAGAATAGTTTGATTAATAAGGTAACCAAGGTCAACATACTCACCTTTGAGAATGCCCCATAACAAAATAGCTCTTTCAACAGTAACATCGGACACATGGGTTGATGGAAGGATATTTGAACTTAGGAAAATGAACCACGCCCGTGCGAACTTAGTCAATGTTGCAGCCGGAAAACTCCTCTTCTCGGTGGTACCCGACCTACACTTCCACTCCGTACCCGGGACACATAGCTCACCTGTGATAGCATCAAGATCAACGTCATCCCTAGTCTTTTTCCCCCAATCCGTAGCACCCCTAGGTTTAGGCTGCTGCCTGATCAAAGTACGAATGGCACGAGGCGAATAATCCACCGTCTGGCCCCTAACAACCGTGGAGTTATTCCTTGCTATCGAAGCATTAGCATAAAACTCCCTAACCACATTCAATGGGGCATCATTAGCAAACTCACAAAATAAAGTCCATCCCCGCTCACTAATCATAGCCTTCATTTCCGTATTAGTACGTGGCACTAGCCTCCTTTCCTGAATAACCCCCTTGGAAACTAACCGACCATACTCCGCTTCGGCATCCTCATTCACAAACTTTACCAATCCATCTCCCACAATAGCATTCTCATCCGAAGATGGACGAGTACCACTACTACTACCCACTAATCGTTGTCTCTTAGGAGCCATAACAACAATTATCAAGCAAAGAATCACAATCTCCAAACAATTCACCAAACAAAGAACCCCCAAATTACACACTCCAAGAACCCTAGCTTGAAAAATTCACAAATTCAAATAAAAGATGAGATAGAAATTACCCAATTGAATCAAAGTGGTGAACTAGCTAGATTAATCCCAAGAATTCGAATTTGATTCCCCCTTTAATCTTGTAATGGATGAAAGTTGAAAATTTTTGGGTTATATAGATGGATTTGTGTATGTAGAGGTGAGGTGGGTGTATGTATATAGATAATGGTGTATGTATATTAGAGATGGAAAAGGAATTGGAGAGGGAATTAGATGTAGGATAGGATTTAGAGGGATTAGGGTTTTGAATTGAACTTGATTTAGGATAGGAGTTGTGTAAATAATAGGATAGGATATGAATTTTTTTTTTGGGTTTGTTTGTAAAAAATTCGACTGGGCAGTTGTGTTTGGCGCTGGGAGCGTAGATGGCGCCTGTTGCGCGAGGAGATTCTGCGTGACACGGCGCTTGGGGCGCGGATGGCGCCTGTTGCGCGAGACCTTGCTGCGTTACCTGGCGCCTGGGGCGCGGCTGGCGCTTCTGGCGCGGCCTGCTCCTGAATTTTTTTTATTTTTTTTATTTTTTTTTTTTTTTCTGAGACTCCTATACCAAATCAATATACAATATTGCTTGGGTTGCCTCCCAAGAAGCGCTCTTTTAATGTCAATAGCTTGACATTCTTCCGAATTATCACGAACAAGATAAAACCGCGGCAACCTTCTCGCGGTTCACCATTCCTCCATAATATGGCTTAAGTCTCTGTCCATTCACTTTAAAAGCATCATCAATAGAACCCCTATATATCTCCACCGCTCCATGTGGAAATACCGACTTGACTGTAAATGGACCCGACCATTTTGACTTGAGCTTTCCCGGAAAAAGTTTAAGGCGAGAATTGTAAAGCAAAACCTGTTGGCCCGGCACAAACGACTTATGAACCAACTTCTTGTCGTGCCACCTCTTGACCTTCTCCTTGTACATTTTAGCATTCTCGTAATCCTGCTCACGAAATTCCTCAAGTTCATTCAACTGAAGTAGACGCTTCTCACCCGCGGCCGTGATATCCAAATTCAACTTCTTCAACGCCCAATAGGCCTTGTGCTCTAGCTCGGCCGGTAAATGACATGCCTTACCAAATACCAACTGATAAGGAAACATACCTAGCGGTGTTTTGTAAGCAGTTCTGTACGCCCAGACCGCTTCGTCTAACTTCAAAGACCAATCCTTTCTTAATGGATTCACCACTTTCTCGAGAATTTTCTTGATTTCACGATTAAAAACCTCCGCTTGACCATTAATTTGGGGATGATAAGCCGTGGCCACATGGTGCGTCACATTATACCTAGCCAACATAGCAGTAAACTGACGATTACAGAAGTGTGTCCCCTCATCACTTATTATAGCTCGTGGAGTTCCAAAACGCGTGAAAATCTGCTTGTGAAGGAAATTCAGCACAACCTTAGCATCATTGGTCGGTAACACCTTAACTTCGACCCATTTAGAAACGTAGTCCACTGCCAAGAGAATGTACTGATTATTGCAAGAAGAAACAAATGGACCCATGAAATCAATTCCCCACACATAAAAAATCTCGACTTTAAGAATAGTATTAAGAGGCATCTCGTTCCTCCTAGAGATATTTCCAACCCTTTGGCATCGATCACAACTCATCACGAACCTATGAGCATCTTTAAACAGAGTCGGCCAATAAAATCCCGCTTGAAGTACTTTCTGAGCTATTTTATCACCACCGTAGTGGCCTCCACATGTGGTAGAATGACAATCATGCAAAATAGCTTCCGTCTCACTGTAAGGAATGCACCTTCTTAAGATCTGATCCACCCCAAGCTTGAACAAGAATGGCTCGTCCCATCGGTACCACTTCACATCATGTAGAAACTTCTTCTTTTGAGCATAAGAGAATTCCGGAGGGATGACATTACTTACAATATAGTTCACAAAATCTGCAAACCATGGCTCTTCACCTTGCACCCCAAAAAGTTGATCATCTGGAAAAGATTCGTTAATAAGAGAATTACCATGTGAATCCTTACCGTGGTCCTCCAAACGTGAGAGATGATCCGCTACTTGATTTTCCGTGCCCTTCCTATCCTTGATTTCCACATCAAACTCTTGCAGTAAAAGCACCCAACGAATCAATCTTGGCTTTGCATCCTTTTTCGACATGAGATATCGAATAGCAGCATGATCCGTATAAACTATCACCTTCGTACCAAGCAAATAAGATCTGAATTTCTCGAAAGCATAAACAACCACTAGCAACTCCTTTTTCATCGTGGTATAGTTAAGCTGTGCATCATTGAGGGTTTTACTAGCATAGTAAACCATATGAAAAATTTTATCCTTCCTTTGCCCAAGCACAGCTCCAACGGCATAGTCACTAGCATCGCACATTAACTCGAACGGTTCCTCCAAATTTGGTGCGGTAATAACAGGCATAGTAGTCAACTTCTTTTTCAACAGTTCAAAAGCTGCAAGACACTCATCATCAAACTTGAAAGGAACATCCTTCTCCAACAGATTGCACAAAGGTTTAGAGATTTTCGAGAAGTCTTGAATGAATCGCCTATAGAATCCCGCATGGCCAAGAAAACTGCGGATTCCCTTAACAGAAATAGGTGGAGGAAGATTTTCAATTGTTTCCACCTTAGCCCTGTCCACTTCAAGCCCCTTACCAGATACCTTGTGCCCAAGAATAATTCCTTCTTGCACCATGAAGTGACACTTCTCCCAATTAAGCACCAAATTAGTCTCCACACAACGCTTCAATACCAAGCCAAGATTGTGCAAGCACTCATCGTACGAAGTACCAAAAATAGAGAAATCATCCATAAAAACTTCCACATTCACACCAATCATGTCTGAGAAAATAACCATCATGCACCTTTGAAAAGTGGCTGGAGCGCCACAAAGTCCGAAAGAAACGCGACGAAAAGCAAAAGTGCCAAAAGGACATGTGAATGTGGTCTTCTCTTGATCTTCCGGAGCAATGCAAATCTGATTGTAGCCAGAATAACCATCTAGCAAACAATAATACTCGTGCCCCGCCAACCTGTCTAACATCTGATCAACGAATGGAAGAGGAAAGTGATCTTTTCTCGTGGCTTTATTGAGATTCTTATAGTCCATGCAAAATCTCCACCCCGTGACTGTCCGAGTCGGAATGAGCTAATTCTTATCATTAGCAACAACCGTCATGCCTCCTTTCTTCGGCACACATTGAACCGGACTCACCCAAGAACTGTCCGGGATAAGATAAATAATACCCGCATCAAGCCACTTTAAAATTTCCTTCTTCACCACCTCTTTCATAATTGGATTAAGTCTCCGCTGATGCTCAATAGTAGGCTTAGCTGCCTCCTCTAGTAGAATTTTGTGCATGCAATAAGAAGGGCTAATTCCCTTGATATCTGCTATAGTCCAACCAATGGCTGATTTGAACTCTCTCATAATTCGTAAGAGTTTTTCTTCCTCACTACCTGACAAGTTAGAAGCAATAATAACCGGTAATGTAGATGCATCACCAAGAAATGCATACCTTAAGTGTTCGGGCAATGTTTTGAGTTCAAGAGTAGGAGCTTCCTCAATAGATGGTTTAAGCCGCCCTTCAGAATTTTTAAGCTCTCCCAACCCAAGAGATTCGATTGGTACGTTAAAATTCCTTTTCCATGGGTTTGAATTCAATTGTTGCAGTTGTTCGGCCACTTCTTCATCTTCAAACTCAGAATCACCAACTAACACTATCTCCAAAGAATCGGACTTAAGCAACTGCTCCATCTCTGTTGTAACTGCAGAATCGACCCAATCTACTTTAAAGCATTCCTCATCTTCTGTTGGAAATTTCATTGTATTGAACACATTAAATGTGATATTCTGGTCTTGCACCCTCATGGTGAGTTCCCCTTTCTGCACATCGATTAAGGTCCTTCCTATAGCCAAGAATGGTCTTCCCAAGATTATGGGAATCTTCTTATCCTCCTCAAAATCTAAGATAAGAAAATCAGCTGGGAAGATGAGCTTATCAACTTTCACCAAGACATCCTCCACTATACCCCTTGGATATGTGATAGATCGATCAGCGAACTGCAAAGAGATATTAGTTGGCTTCGGCTCTGGTAGACCAAGTTGCATCTAAACCGACAAGGGCATGAGATTTATGCTAGCCCCCAAATCACACAAGCACTTGCTGAAAGAAAGATTGCCAATAGTACACGGAATGGTGAAACTTCCCGGATCTTTAAGTTTAGGTGGCAACTTCTGTTGCAAAACGGCACTGCACTCTTCTGTTAAGGAAACCGTCTCTAATTCATCGAGCTTCAATTTACGAGAAAGAATACCCTTCATGAACTTGGCATAGCTTGGCATCTGTTCAAGAGCTTCCGCAAAAGGAATGTTAATCTGCAATTTCTTGAAGACGTCCAAGAACTTAGCAAACTTCTTATCCAAATTCTGCTTTTGAAGTCTTCTAGGATATGGTGGAGGAGGATAGATCTGATTATTCTTTGTAGACTGCTCCGGATGAGCTTTTTCAACAGGTTCCTTGCTCTTTTCCACTTCACCAACTAGCTGATCAGCGACCAAGTCAGGTTTTCCAATTTCGGGCACTGTAGATTTCCCAACTTGTTGATTCTGCACTTTCTCATCTTCCTCAGCTACTGATTTAGGGTCCTTCATAACCTTTCCTGATCTCAAAGTCACGGCCTTCACCTGTTCTTTGTTGTCTCTCCTGCCTGGATTAGCTTCCGTATCGCTAGGGAGAGTTCTTTGTGGCCTACTAAGCAAAGCACTTGCAATCTGTCCCATCTGATTTTCCAAGAGCTTTTGAGAAGCTTGCAGGTTCTTCATCATCATCCTCAAATCATCCATCTTTGATTTTTCATTAGAAGATTGCCCCGCTTGAGCCTGGGGCTGTTGCTGCTGAAATCCCGGAGGCTGATATGATTGCCTAGGAGCATATGGCTGTTGATAGCCCTGATTGAATGGCTTCGCTTGCTGTCCCTGAAACTGTTGCTGATAAGGTTGTTGAGCTCCTTGATTGTTGCTCCAGCTGAAATTGGGATGATTCCGATTATTAGGATGATAGGTGGCTGGAACTGGAGCAACAGGTCTCTGGAAGTTACTCACGAACTGTGCTGATTCAGAAGAGATAGCACACTGATTCGTCTCATGTGCACCCGCACAAAGCTCACAAATACTAGCAACCTGTTGAACACCATAATTAGCAAGAGAATCCACCTTCATAGTCAAAGCCTTCAACGGAGCTGCAATAGCTGACGCTGTATCCACTTCAAAGACTCCTGCTACCTTGCCTTGAGATAGTCTCTAGGTTGGATTCTGATATTCATTAGCAGCCATCGTCTCAATCAGATCATATGCTTCCTCTTAGCTCTTTGCCCACAGAGCTCCACCCGATGCTGCATCCGACAAAGGTCTAGATTGTACTCCCAACACATTATAGAACCCATTGATCACCATCCAGTCAGGCAATCCATGATGTGGACACTTTCGAAGCATCTCCTTGTAACGTTCCCAAGCTTCGCACAAAGATTCCCCTAATTGCTGTTGAAATTGAGTCAGCTGGTTCCTTATTGCTGCAGTTTTCGCCATAGGGAAGAATTTTGTAAGAAACTTCTGAGCAAGATCCTCCCATGTAGTAATAGAACCAGCTGGTAAAGAGTGTAACCAGCCCTTAGCCTTATCCCTCAAAGAGAGTGGGAAAAGTCTCAACTTGATTGCATCATCCGACGCTCCATTGAACTTGAAAGTGTCACAGATCTCGATAAAGTCCCGAATGTGCATATTAGGATCCTCTGTCGAAGCACCCCCAAACTGAACCGAATTCTGTACCATCTGAATTGTACCCGGCTTGATCTCAAAGTTGTTCGCTGCAATAGCTGGCCTGACAATACTTTATTGGATGTCATTGATCTTCGGCTGAGAATAATCTTTCAAAGCCTTAGCTGCTGCTGCTAGTTCTGGCACGTCTCCCATGTTTACTGTTGCTGCAAATTCTTCTTCCAGTTTTTTACGAGTTTGAGCACGTTTTCGCATACGTGCTCAATTATCTGAAACACCAAGAATCAAACAAATATGTAAGAAACAATCCAAGTCAATGAATTCTAACGACCACTGATGACAAGCACATAAACTGAAAACAAAACACCGATGCTCCCCGGCAGCGGCGCCAAAAACTTGTTAGCACAAAATTACGCAAGCGCACGTAGTCACAAGTAATATAATTTAAGTTCATTCCGCAGAGATCTGGTTAAGTTTTAATCGGTAAATATGCCTATGCAACAATGTATGGTTTTAATTCACTGCTAAGAAAAGTAACAATTTTGGGTTTGATTATCTAAATTATACTAAGATGCAAATTAACTACTAAGAATTGATTATCTAATGTGAATAAAATCGAATTAATTATGAGAATAAAAACATGGAATCCTAGTTTCAATATCTACTTCACTTAGAGTTGCGGCCTTTAATCAATACATGCGATGGTTGTGATATCTTATCGAATAACACGAAACAAGTAAAAGTTACCTCTCGGTATACTAGTACCAAACTACGCATACATCCACAAAAGAGATAGAAGATGAATAGACACCTATCATGTTTAGACCCTATATCTCTATAGAATTTGAAAACATAAAGGTTTAAGCACAAGTTATCCACTTAGATCACATAGGGCAGCATAATATCTCTATTCATGCCACAAATCATGATGTTAAAACATCAACCTATCCTATGCTAGCATGGCAAGTTCTAAATCTCAAGATCCACTCTCGTTTAGCAAGAGATTAACATATTAGATGTTTGCGACGCACCTAAATTCATGAAGCACAACCATACAAGGATATCAATAATTCATCACACATAGATCTTTAAGGCATGCAAACTACTAAGCTACATAGATAAGTCCACTAGGATCCCATGACAACGATTAGTTCATAATTGAACCGTTCATCATCATGGGATTTGATGAAAACATGATAGTAAACAAAGAATGAATGAAAGTAATTATATTAATAGAACAAGAGTTTGAGAAAACAAATCTATGATACAAAAGATGAAGTAGATGTAGATCCGTTGCTTGTCACGAGCGTTGAATCTTTCTCTCCTTTTCTCCCTTGCAATTCTAAACTATGTATGTTATTGTATGTAATGATATGTTTACAAGGGTTGGATGTGTTTATATAGGCTCTAGACATCTTGCCCAGCAAGAAAATACCTTAAAATACAACTAGAATTCGATTTAGGAGTCAGAAACCACGTAGAATACAATTTCAGCTCGAAAAAAGGGCAAAACTGGAATTTCTCTCGCACACCGCGGCGCCAGGAGCGCCATTGGCGCCTAGAGCGCCAGCCCCATCTGCCAAACACGGTGCCAGGAGCGCCAGTCAGGGTCGCCGCTCGGCCTCCATCTGCGAAAATTGATTTTTCTTCGATTTTTCAGCTTTTTCTTCCCGTTCCTTTTGGTAGTTGACATTAGCCTCCATTCTTCATTCCATATCATAAATCAACTCCAAATAACGACGAAAACTACACCTTTAATCGATATTCCTTCAACCCTGCACAATTAAACAAAACACATCAAAACTACCACAAACTTGAGGCCAAAGCAATCAATTTAAGCCGATTTAGAATGTTCCAAGTAGATATAAAATCCACTTATCATGTAGCCAGAGAGACTGTGAGAGTTAAAAGTATTGTGCTTAGAGAAGTGAGCGTAAAGAACTGAGACATTATTAAAAGAATTAAAAATGCATATTGGATTCATAGCCGGACTATCGGATGTAGTACCAGCAAGTAAGATGGATCGGAAGGATTACTTGAGAACTCATGTGGGGATAGATGAGAATCCTCAGAGACTTTCAGATCAGTGAGAAAAGAGTTAGAATAATGCGTAATTGTCAAAGACATCTATATAGGACGGGGAGCGGAGTCTCGAGGAGCAATTAAGATAGAGGTAGCAATTGCCATATCATTTGATAAAAGAATTATTGGGAATATTGACAATGATAAGTCGCCATGAGAGGGCAGATTTCATGGGTTATTATCTATGAAGTCAAATTGAGATTGATAAGGTGGTTTATTTAAGGAAATGTTCATATTATGAATGGATCAGCTCAGAAAGTAACGATATTGGGAAGTGATGGCATGATTGGATAAAGTTATATAAGGAGGTAGTAAGCGAGACGATGATCTCAGAACCTACAAGAGGAAAAGACCAGTGAGTCTATAATAAACTCGTAATAAGACCATTGTTAGAGACTAAGTATGAGGTTAATCCCACTCAGTTAAATGATGAACCAGAAACATTAGATGCATGTGATTCAGAAGAATGTTAAATTCTTTCTTTTCCTTGAATGGATTATAGTAAGTTACATTAAGTTTGTTCTGACACTGAATCGTAAATGGCGCAAGTAATAAGATCAGTGGTTGAGAAGTGAATGAGAATGTTATAAAGATGGAACTTAAAGGATCACGTGTCTGCCAAGTTCTCAAAGTATAAATTCTGGCAAATTGATGTTCAATTATTAGGACATGTGATCAATAGTGAGTAGTGTTGGTTGACCCCGCTGAGTTAAAGGCAGTTCAATTGAGAAAGGCCAACCACACCAACAAAGGCGAGAAATTTCATAGATTCCCAAGGAATTACCAAAGATTTGTTCAGGACTTTACCAAGATTATAGTCCCGCAACCCGACTTACTTGTAAGACTAAGAAGTTTGAATGGATAGAAAAATGTGAGAAAATCTCCCTAGAGCTAAAGATGAAATTGTGACGACCCAGCGTTGGCGTTGTCTAATGGAAGAAGGAAGACTTTAGGATATATTATGATGCATCTTATACAGGTTTAGGTGGTGTGCTTATGCAGCACGGTAGAGCAATTATGGATGCATTCGGACATCACGGTTTACCAGATTCGGATGGCCTTGGTAGTGCCAATTTTATGGAATGACTAACTTCGATGGTAGTGTTCCTTTTAAGACTAGTGGTTAGATAGAAGGACGTTTGAGGGTATCGACTATTAGGACATATATGTACCAGGAAGAGGTGGCAAACCTTGTCTTTCTGATTATCATAGACTGTCACTAAAGAGAGTAGAGACTGGAGCGAACCCTGTGGATTGGGTAAGGTAGTCGCTATGTTGGGATAGTGGGCCGACCCTGATTATACAATTAAGTGTTGAGATAAAATGTTGTAGTTAGATTGGACGGTAAAGGAGCATTTTATTCAATGACCAAAACGGACGAAGAAATTCCGGGATTGACTTAAATGAAAAGGCTATTATGCCAAAAGTGTTAAGCGTATGTTGCACGTGGAATTGATAAGAGAATTTGAAAAGATAAAAATAAAGGAAAGGTGATCGGAGACGGCACCGAGAAGTCGATGGAGATTTATATGGAGTAAAATTTTGGAAAGATCAGAAGGTATCGAGGAAGAGGAATGAATGAAGAGTGGCAGTGCTCGAGTTGAGTGACTATGCTACTCTGGTACTTAAAGATTTGCTGTGTTAGGGAAAGTAGTGAACAAATACAAAAAGAAAAAGTTTAAGAGTACGGGGAAAAAGCATATGAATAAGCGTAACCTGTCTCAGATAATTATCTTCGCTATGAATGAAGGAGGCAATTGCTAGAAAAGTAATGACATTTGCTAATCCTAAACTCACACACTATAGCGCGGCCATTTGGGGCCATGTAAAAAAAAAGAAGAATGATAAAGTGACTAGACCAGCAATGTAAGGACAAAGCAGGGTGCTTCTAACTAAGCACCAACCGCGAGAACTTTGGATATAAAGCGAAGTGATTCAGGCGTATATGGTTGACCAACTTATGCACTAGAAAGAGAAGTAATAAAGCGAATCGAGATACATGATGATGGGATTTTATAAATATCAGGGATGTATTATTACTGAGAAAAGTGATCAATGAAGGTTTATGAAGATTGTTAGAAATGGTGCAGTACGATGCATAAATGTTATCCGAAACTTAGTACCTTTAAGGAGAGTGATAAGTACTAAGAAATTCACATTGAACATGACCAATATCTTCCAGAACATCCTTGCTGCCATTACCAAATTCTGAAAGAAGAACAGATAAATATATGTTGTCTTTTGAAGGCCATGTAGACTGACATCCGTTTGAAAGAGAAGGTTAGCATGAAGCTACCTATAGATTATCAAGATGTGAATGATTGAAAAGAGACCCTTATTAAGGAATTATGAAGTGATTGTAACTAAAGGATGTATGTATTTTTGAAAATAGAATTGAGGATGGAATATCCATAAATTAAGATGAACCCTGGGGATGCACAAAGGGTGACATTACCCCTAATAAAGACATTATGAATTCAGATGATATGAGTTGGATTGAATAAGGCAACAATAATCTTTAAGGAGTTACTGAAAGAGTTTCGGAAAGTACATAAACAGAATTGTTATAGAATCGATTAAGGATATTTTGATATACCCTGTACCTAGAAAATACAGGAGGAGCGACGAGGATGACCTAAGAAACCTTACAGGAAAAAGGGTAATATTCTAAGTTTCAAAATAGAAATTTGGTAGGGAATGTATGACCCAATAATAATAATGCCAGGCGAGGCATGTGTGAGACCATGAGGATGTATGGATTGAACCAAATAAAGGTTGAAATTATCCTAAAACAAGAAAGAATTAAAAGAAGAAATATCCTAGGTATGACTAAGAGTAACCGTGGTAAAGTTCACACAGAAAGGTGGGAGCAATGACTTATAGAAAAAGATTGATGGATACTCTTTTTTTCCTTCAACAGAGCTTAAGGGAGAAAGCTTTCACTCAATAGTGATGGGAATAAGGTAGGAAAAAAAAATTTGAGTTGGAATAGATCCAGAGAACATTGGTTACAAGAAATTATTATTATCAGGGAAAGGCCAATGAGGTGGCCGGCAATTTAAGTATAGAGGAATAATTATAAATGCTCATACCAAATAAAACAGAATGATATTTGGAAGGACCTTGAAGGTCATAATGTGGTGGAGGAATTTACATCCCTTCTGATGATTGTGCAAGAATCGACGGTAATAATAGTGTAATAACCCGAATTTTTGGTAGAATTAAAACCTTTCTTATTAGGATTAAGTGCATCAGTGAATATTGTCTCCATACGTGAATAGTGTTTTTCATGGATGAATAGTGATTTTGGGAACCAAGAAATTTTTCATGCCACCCTATGTACGAGACATGGTATGGATATTTCGAAGTCACATTAGTGATTCACGGAGCAAATAAGTGTATGTAAAGACGATCGGAATTCAGAAATTCCAAATTCTATTTTGGTGTAATATTTGACCAGGCAGTGAATTATATAATATTATATTCAAGAAATGAGATATTAAATTTGAGGATTTGAGGATTTAATATTTGAGAATTTTATTATATTTGATTTGAGGATTTATAACGAAAACCACTGAGACAGTGAAACGAACATTCTAGAAATCATTGAAACTTTACCACGAGATTAAGCGATTAAACGAACAAATCGTGGATTAAGGATTGAGATTATGACAAGATTAAATATCCTACATGATCATCAAGAGAATTATATCAAGTGGATTAAATGATTTAATCAAGGATTAAATCAAAACAATTTAGAAACAAAGTGATTTAAATCACTTAAAACAAACCAAAAACCAAACAAATATCCATCAAGCTTCTTGGATACACCTTGCACAAGCCCCAAGAGGGTCAAACTCAGCCACCTAACTGATCTTATCAACATATTAGATCAAAAGCTAGTTGAACAAGTCAAAGAGAAAAAGGGAAGGAAAAGAAAAGCAAGAACCCATTTTCTCCTTAAGAAAAATCTGCTCCTTTTTAGCAAATTCAAAGTGTCACTTCCAAGCATCCAACAATGGTGATCTATAGCTTAAAACAAAGCTCTTTCATAGGAAAAGGTATGGTAAAAATTTGAGAACCATCCAAGGATTTTTCCATTTTCAAATAATTAGTGAAAGTGATGATGAATAGTGTTCTAACTTGTTTCCATGTTTTTTATCTTTATGTTATGGCCTTCCATGGATCATCCAAGCAAGGTTTAAGTGTTGTGAGACCTTACTAGCATCTTTAAGCTTCCTAGGCAGGTATAACTCTCTTCCATGCCTTGTAAGTTTGTGAGATTTTGGAGAGTTTTGAGTTATAGTTTCATTGTTATGGTTTTAAGTGGATGACTTGCATATTGATCTTGTATAAGTTTTATAAAAATGGAAAACCATGGTTTTAGCCTCAAAGTCAGTTGAAAACTTGAGATAGATGATGAATAGTGAATATTAGTCTTGAGAATTGATTGTAAGCTTGGTTGGGTTGGTTAAAATTTGGAAATGTCCGAATTATAGCCGTTGTAATGGCGAAATTTCGTTAACCCTTATAAACAGTTAATTCCCGAGACCATAACACCATTTTTAGCATCACCCCTGCCTATGGTTACAAAGATATGGTTGTCTAGTTTATTTTTCCGAAAGAATCGAGTTAAAAGAGTTTACGGTTTAGGAGAAATCGCGAAATTCGTAAAAGTTGTTCAAAGGATTTTATCGCAGGAATATAACTACTTTGATGATGAGTTCGAAACCCTTAATAGTCGAATTAGAATGTGAAATTTTGTGGTAAAGTGCTAAGGTCAGTTAGCGAGGTTTGTGCGAAGGTCTCGAGTCCAAAAGATTATTTTACGATTTTATAAAAATGAAACAGCAGAGGTTGCGCATGTGAAAACCACTAAAAACGTGACTTAGAAACCAATATTCCAAAAGGTTGAGTATAACTTGGATTCGAGGATGAATTTCGAACCAAACTTACGACTTAATTAATTGCGGATTAACATGGACTTAGTATGAGCCTAAAATGAGCTGGTGTTACCTTGGTTATGTTTCGCTTGTGTGTTTAAGCGTTGAATTATAAGAGGATTATCTAGGGGATTAATCGTGCGTTTTCTTTTGACTGTGTATAGATGGACCGAAATCGTCGCGAGCCCTATCGTATCTCGAGTACCAGGCAAGTGTTCTAAACCATACCTTGTAGTATTGGTTCTATATTACTGTTTTGCCATGAATAGAGTTATACAATGTTGCGGTAAATGCTTATATTGCCATATATATAATGTTTGCTTTCTGATTCACATATAAATTTTGAGATGAGTTATAACGAACCGGTGTATATTGTGGCTCTAAGTATAAGAGCATAATTATTGTGTTCGAGTCTAGACCGGGAGTCGGTATTTTGATATATATAACTAGTCGTGGAAACCCGGAGGGATTCCAACGGCAAAGTGCTATGTATTCTGAGGAATGTTATTTAGTATCATCATTATAATTTCAAAAAGTATTAATTACTTGGTAAAGATTCGAGGATTGTTATTTGAGTATTATCTCACTTGAGGAATATTAATCAAATATTATTCCATTAAGAGTATTATTGAATATTTCACGATATACGATGCAAGGTATATGCATAGTTGTTTTGACTTAATATATTGTCATACTTGAAGTGTGATTTTTAATTAGACGACTTATAAACTAGAGGTGATCTAGTAGCTATAAGCCGGGTTTACGATAGCCCTTAGTATAGGGCATATGTTTCGATTAATTTGTTACGAACCGCGAGGCGGTATATCGTACACGTATTACAATTATTTTCTGAATATTATTTATTTAGTAAATAATATTCGAGGATTATAATTACATGGAAAATATTGTTTCAAATATTTATTTAAAGTATGATTTCATAATCATACGTGAGTTATTTATTTAAATGAATCTTAATTCGGATTTTCATTTAAAGGTTTCTAGTTATCTCTAGATGACTATTTATTTAATGAATATTATTCAAAATATTCATTTAAAGTTTTCCTTATTATTAATAAGGATTGTTTAATTGACGAATATTATTTCAAATATTCATTTAAAGGTTGTTAATTATAAACTATTTCATTATTTATTTATTAAATGAATATTATTTTGAATATTCATTTAAAGGCTTTTCGAATAATCATTTAATGATTATTTATTTAATGAATATTATTCTGAATATTCACTTCTGGGTTTAAGCGTAATAATTTTATTTAATTATATTCTTTAAACATTCTCGATTTAATAAATATTATCTGAATATTTATTAAATATTTTCAATATAGATAGAATAGTTTATGTATATAAATGCATATTTGACTTCAATAATTATGAAGTGTATTATGAGTTTTATTCAAGGTATCTTGTATATTTCTGACTTCTGGACTTTCTATGAATTATGTTGAGAGCCTATCTCATTTGACCTAACAAAGATTTTCAGAAAAAGATCATCAGTATACTGTTCAGGTCCCCATGATTCAAAATCAACTTCTTGCCTGTAAAGGCGTCGCTTTCCTTCAAAACTGGGGAACCTTATTTGAGATAACTTTATTATTACTTAACTTTTGAGTCAAGGATGTTGAAAGAAAAATTATTTTCAACTCATTGCGTATGAGTCAGAATGACTCTGGTTACCTCCTCAACACTCGAGGGGTAAGATTGATGTAACAAGTTTTAATCCATTAACAAGCTATTGCTTGGGAAATATTGGCGAATCTTTCCTTTACAATGGTGACGACTACTTTGTGGAGTCTGGTCAACAAGTATTATACTTGGGGGAAGGGGGATGAGCCTTACGTTTCAGAGTCATGGATTTTACTCGAACTAGGAGTATGTGTGTGTGAGGCTGTGAATCAGTCCATCACTGATAACAGGTGTAAGAGACTGTGGGACAGCCCATCCTGGAAATAGGGTCCGAGTTGCGCCGGTCCCAAACTATGCCCAACCGTTGGCTAGGGAGATCCGGCGTATGGTGGTGTCCATATGTTCTTCCTTCTACATGTAGAGAAACAAACTTTGAGATGCACAAACTTATGACTGATCATCATAAGGTTTGACATCTGGCGCGAGATACTCTAGTATTAGTTCATCATCCAATTTGGATATTTCTGCAACATTATCGAGAGCACCCCGATCGGAAAGCTACGGCTGGGTGACCGATAAGTGTTGGCAGGGTTGAAAAGTGTTCAAAACTGATGTTACAATAACCTTCCTTATAACTTCATTTTTTTAAGCTATATGCTGATATTCTGCTTATGGTTGATATAGCAGACATGATTTTTTTGAAAAGGTTATTGGTGTGCTTTGAAACCTCATCCTTTTATAAAATGCAAGAACTGTTCATATTGCGATAAAGATTAAAGATATATCATGAAAGATGATATTTATATATTGATTTTCTACTTATCTTCTTTTCATAGCAGATATTTTGACGGAAAGGTCATTATTGTGATTATGAACTTATCATGTTCATTTACTGATTATTTTAATCATTATACTTTCCCTATTGAGGTTTCTTGGATACAGATATTTTATTAATGATATTAAGTATCCGTGGTATTATGAAAACCCCAAGTATATGATGGGATATTTTGTGAACTCTATTAACCACTTGCTGGGCAATTCTTTCGCTCATACTTGTTTGTTTTATATATATTAGCCTTTCAGAAAGAGGTAAACGGATGAGGGTTATCTGCATAGCTCGGAAGAAGCAGGCGGACTACCTTATGAAGAAGACAGGATCCAGAACATCTATAGCTGGAGTAAGTTACATATGGTTTTATTAATGTGTAATATATATATCACATTGTATAGAGTAGAACTAGTTGCTGGTATACTTCTCAACGAAGTTATACTAGCGGAATAAGATTTGTAAGACACGGTGTAATTTGATTCAATGGAGGTAATGAAGTGAGTAATGTAAAGACTTTAGTTCTTGTTTCTAGCCCTATAACCTATAAGATGCTTGGTAGTTGGGGTCTCAATGATGTATTTCAGTTATTCAATGATTACAGATGGATTAATGTTGTTAAACAGGTGAATTGTTAATAAGGATTTCCGCGTGACGACCAAATCCCTGACCCCGGATTTGGGGGTGTTACATAAATGGTATCAGAGCTGAGGTTATAGTAAACTAGAAATGAGAGTGTGTAGGAGTGTGTATAGTTATGTGAGAACGTCGGAACTCATGTAGAGTTCATGTTGGACTATTGGATATAGTACCAACGGTTAAGTTAAGGTGTGAATGCTACGTTGAAGAATATGATGATGTAGACCTCGCTTCTTGTGGTGATGAATATCTACCAAAGAATGCTCAGAGATAAGTATTGGTCGGCAGGGGCATAGATCGCCCGAGACATGAATTTAAGATGATTTGAGGGAATTCATGGATGCAGTTATGTATTCCCCGAACTATAGGGATTTTTCAAAATTATGATGAAGGATAGAAAGTTGACATCGGATATGGTGGTAGAGAGGGTTGAGATACCGAATATGCCAGACCCCGAGGCCTCTGAGCAGACACATAATGATGCGTTCCTTGAGATGGACGCTGACCCAATAGAG
This sequence comes from Saposhnikovia divaricata, assembly GCA_036435485.1. Taxonomy (NCBI): domain Eukaryota; kingdom Viridiplantae; phylum Streptophyta; class Magnoliopsida; order Apiales; family Apiaceae; genus Saposhnikovia; species Saposhnikovia divaricata. Next base: position 98,471,534 of record CM071597.1, on the reverse strand, counting down.
GAGGATCTAGAGGAGGACCTCATGGAAGGTCAAGGGAATAATCTTGTAGAGAACGAGCCGATTGATAAAGATGTGATATGTTTACTTGAGGACCGAAAGAATCCTTAGAGAGTGATTAAGGGACAAGACAAGAATTTGGAGTCGATTATGATTCATCAGGAGATATGATGAAGCGAATGGAGTAGAGTTTTAAGAATAGATGAGATAGAGGTGGTATCAACTGTTGCCCACGACTGGATCGTTCGCAACTTGGCTGTTGATTTGATTGGAATAAATACAAGGACAAATTAGTAGAGGACCCGGCTGACGGCCGAGGAGGAAATTACGAGGATAGAACTGAGAAGTCGGAGTCAGATCCGGGTACTGCTGGTTTTGAAGAATAACTAGTTATAAAGTAATGTTCCCTTTAAGTGGGGGGGGGGGGTTAAGTAAACTGACTGTTGGTAATATAGACTACTCGGACGTATATGTATCAGGAAAATGCGGCATGTTCCGTGTGAAACTTTGGTTTTCCCTTCTATGGGAGGTGTATATTTGGTTCCTTTCTAGTGGTTAAACTTCCAAGTTTATGTCGATTGTTCCGTTATTATGACTGCTTACGATTCTACCTATTTGGATGTTCATAGAATTGTTCTTCAGGTTTCGAAATTGATTTCCTAGTATTAATAGTGGATAAATAGACTGACCAAATTTCCCTGATATTGGGAAGAGATTCGACAAATTTTTGGCAAACCTTGTCTTTCCGATTATCAGAGCATGTCGCCAAAGAGAGTGAAAACTAGAGGAAACCTGGTCGATTGGTTAAGGTAATCGCCATATGGGTTGGTGGACAGACCCGGAGTGTTAAAATGGACTGTAGAGATAAAATGATGAAGTTGAGATTGGACGGTAAAGATGAACCATATTTAAACGACCAAGACGGACTGAGAAATTCTGGGATTGACTTAAATGAAAGGCTGTTATGCCAAAAGTGTTAAGCTATGTGGCACACAGGATTGATAGATACCGAATTTAAGCCTGTATTTTTCTAATGATCGTCCGGAATACCGCCTATTCGAAATATGGAATTCGTCAACACTAAGGATGGCACCGATATCGAAGCCTTTGTGTGGAATGGAACGTTGCTTGAGATGATTGCACCGAGTTGGGTATAACTCTCTACGATTGTAAATGTTGATGGTTGAGACTGTGGTGACTAGTACGAGTCGATAATGGCGTAAGTTATCGAGCACTCTAAGGTGCATGCAGAAAAAAAAAACTTTAGAATCAAACGATTATCCGCCAGATGAGCCGACATATAAGGCATCCGTAGAGACGTTGGCAGTAACCTCCCCATTAGTAAATCGTTTTGATTACCTCCCCGATCTATGAATTATTTGACATCTCTCCAAGCGAGAGCTTCCTTATATGGGATATACTTCTTCTAAAGATACATTGTTGTATTCGTGTTCACCCGTACTGGGTTTCAATTATGACAGAGGCTGTCATGATTACTTTCAGGTTCTGAAGCCTATCTATTGATGTTATTTAAACTTTCACTTTCCTTCAATAGTGAATAATCTTATGGTGATACAACACCACCTGCTTGTGATATATATCAGTATCTTTCTGGATATTCTTTACTTTTGGGATCACACCTTAGAATTTTCTCCAAGGTGTCCCTCTGAGAATTATTTGTCGAAAGACGATAATTTATTAACTGGAGTTCAAATTGATTCCTATTTCTCTTCTTCCACCGAGACGAACAACCCTATCCTTATAGGGGCCACAAGGACTGTCTGTCTGTGTGATGGAAGTCTGATGGGACGCCATCACTTGTGTGTTGTGAAATACAAGAAGGCTAATTACCTTTAGTAATGCCTTAACTAAGGCACGCAACGTTAGTTCTTTTGATCATATTGATCTCTTGGTAAATTCTCTTATCTCAAATAAGATTTGCTTTAAAATTCATAATCTTATGATCACCATTGTGTGACATTTGTCTTGATATGGCAGTTATCTTTTCAAAGCTCAATGATTCTTGTTATCTCTAATAAATTCCAAGGGGAGGCCAACCAGGTTGAATAAGTCAAAAATTCGTTGATAGGAATTAGATTCACAACGAAATAGCCTATGACAAGAGCGGATCACTAAGACGAATAAAATATCGATGACATATCAATGAATTAGTTTATTCTCTCTCTCTCTCTCAGAGATATTGTGATAAGTGGAAAGTGGGTCAAACGATATATGTGAAAGGAATAGCGATGTGTCGTAAAACTCCAATGATAACCGTGTCAAATAGAAACCCCCAGAGTTCCATGGAACCGCTGACCCAGTGGAGGCCAGAGCTTATCTTAAAGAGATGGAGAAATCATATGAGAAACTGAGTATTGCAGAGAATCATAAAACGATGTTCGCTGCCTACCTGAAAGGAGAGGCGAACCACTAGATAGTGTCGTGACTTGGGAGTTATTCAGCTTGTTATTTTAGGGAAATGTTTTCCGAAGTATATGGAAACCCAGATGGAAATAAAGTTTCTCGAGTTAAAACAAGGAACCATGACTGTGGCAAAGTGCAAAGCCAAGTTATCCGAGTTGTTGAGGTTGTTCCCGAGTTGTGGACACCGAAGAGAAAAGAGCCCGTAGGCTTCAATTAGAGCTGAGACAAGGGATCCAGAATCGCGTGGCAATGTTGGAATTAACATATTATCCTATATTAGTGCAAAAGGCATCGATTGTGGAAAGCTTGGACACAAGGCTAAGGAATGTCCATCTACTGGACCAGCTATACCCAGAGTCAATAAGGCTACCTCTAGCAAGCAACCTCTGCCAGGACTTTCAAAATGACCTTGCGAGATGCCGTAAGAATCACGGACATGACAGCAGGTACCATCCTACTTAAATTCAGTTGGTATTAACAATTTATTCCAGAACTGCTAAGTACCTTGCACCTCAAGATTGTGCATGACAATTAGACCTTAAGGTTGAACCCTAACGGAATGATTGCAAGTAAAGATGGTCGATCGTGAAATTTTGCATTAAATTGGTGCAACTAGGTTGTGAACTAGAAATATGAGGTCTACACTTTTAATAGAATTGATTCTTTTCAAGTTGGGAGAAGTTGATATTATAAGGGAAAGAGAGTAATAATTAAGGGATGAAGACAGATTAAGAGATTCTTGAATCTAGTTCAGATTAAGAAATTATTAAGTCAGAGATTTGAGGCTTAATTAGCTCTTATTGTTGATGCCGAGAAAAGAGGCACGAAGTATAAAGGAAATTACAATGGCCTTGGGAGGCTGTACAAGGTTTTAATTAGCTACCAGATATCGATTTGGATGACATGAGAATGAATACCGAGTATTCAGAGTATATTGTTGCATCTCCTGTTAGCCCCAGTGGAAATGAAAGAGTAGTGACTCAGTTACAAGAAGTGTTGGGCAAGAGTATGATAAGACCCAGTGTACCACCGTGGACAGCCCCGGTGTTATTGCGAGAAAGAAAAATGTTAGCACGAGATTGTGCATCAAACTTCGAGAGTTGAACGAGTTCGCCATTGAGAATAGGTATCATTACCTAGGATAGATGATTTATTTGACCAGCTGAAAGATGCTGAGTATTCCTCTAAGATTGACTTGAGAACTGAATATTACCAGTTGAAGATAAAACCCGAGGATATACTTAAGACTGCATTTCGCACTAGGTATGGACACTATGAGTTTTAGTAATGTCGTTTGGGTTGACTAAGGCAACCATAACTTTTATGGATTTAATGAATTGGTTTAGAGTTAGTCGCGATAGTTTTCGCCCTAAAAGATTTGGAGACCGTATTAAGATAGAGAAAAGTGCGAGATCTATATTGATCGAAAGAACTGAAGATATATATATATATATATATATATATATATATATATATATATTCACCCAGAAAGAGCTGAACAAAAGATAGAGAAAATGGCTAGAATTGATAAAGGATTATACTGTGAAATACCCTACCATCCAAGGAAGGCCAATATGGTGGCCGATGCCCTTAGTCATAAAGAAAGACTTGAGATGATAATCACGTTAGCTGAGTTAATTAAGGATCTTGAGAAGATGCAAATGGAATTATGAAATATGCATCGAGAATATGGAATAATTGATCGAGTTTGCTTATAACAACAGTTACCACGCGAGCATATGAATGCCCTTACAAGGCCCTGTATGGAAGAAGATACCACTCTCCCTTATGCTGGGAGGAAGTGGCAAGAGAAAGATGTTGGGGCCAGAACTAGTTCAACAGACCAGAGAGACAGTAGAGCTTAATCGAAAGTGACTAGTGTCAACCCAGGACAAACATAGAAAGTATGCGGCCCAAGCCCGCAATAATAGAGATAGTGCTGCTATTGATAAGGTAAATGGCATGTTGATGAATGACAAGCAAGTTTATGTTGGGGTATTTCTGCGCAAATAAGATAGAGAATATGAGATCGGAGATGCGTGATGCTAAAGGAATTCCTGTGGAAATCATGAATAGAAATGAGCAAGTGTAAGGAACAAGGTTGTCAAGCTAATAAGAGATTTGTAGAAAATCAAGAAGTGGAAGAATCCACCTGGGAATTTGAAAGTGCAATGGGAGAAATGTACCCCAGTTATTCCTAAACTGATTCCGGGACGGAATCCTTTTAAGGAGGGGAGACTGTAATAACCCGAATTTTTGGTAGAATTAAAACTTTTCTTATTAGGATTAAGTGCATCAGTGAATATTGTCTCCATACGTGAATAGTGTTTTTCATGGATGAATAGTGATTTTGGGAACCAAGAAATTTTTCATGCCACCCTATGTACGAGACATGGTATGGATATTTCGAAGTCACATTAGTGATTCACGGAGCAAATAAGTGTATGTAAAGACGATCGGAATTCAGAAATTCCAAATTCTATTTTGGTGTAATATTTGACCAGGCAGTGAATTATATAATATTATATTCAAGAAATGAGATATTAAATTTGAGGATTTGAGGATTTAATATTTGAGAATTTTATTATATTTGATTTGAGGATTTATAACGAAAACCACTGAGACAGTGAAACGAACATTCTAGAAATCATTGAAACTTTACCACGAGATTAAGCGATTAAACGAACAAATCGTGGATTAAGGATTGAGATTATGACAAGATTAAATATCCTACATGATCATCAAGAGAATTATATCAAGGGGATTAAATGATTTAATCAAGGATTAAATCAAAACAATTTAGAAACAAAGTGATTTAAATCACTTAAAACAAACCAAAAACCAAACAAATATCCATCAAGCTTCTTGGATACACCTTGCACAAGCCCCAAGAGGGTCAAACTCAGCCACCTAACTGATCTTATCAACATATTAGATCAAAAGCTAGTTGAACAAGTCAAAGAGAAAAAGGGAAGGAAAAGAAAAGCAAGAACCCATTTTCTCCTTAAGAAAAATCTGCTCCTTTTTAGCAAATTCAAAGTGTCACTTCCAAGCATCCAACAATGGTGATCTATAGCTTAAAACAAAGCTCTTTCATAGGAAAAGGTATGGTAAAAATTTGAGAACCATCCAAGGATTTTTCCATTTTCAAATAATTAGTGAAAGTGATGATGAATAGTGTTCTAACTTGTTTCCATGTTTTTTATCTTTATGTTATGGCCTTCCATGGATCATCCAAGCAAGGTTTAAGTGTTGTGAGACCTTACTAGCATCTTTAAGCTTCCTAGGCAGGTATAACTCTCTTCCATGCCTTGTAAGTTTGTGAGATTTTGGAGAGTTTTGAGTTATAGTTTCATTGTTATGGTTTTAAGTGGATGACTTGCATATTGATCTTGTATAAGTTTTATAAAAATGGAAAACCATGGTTTTAGCCTCAAAGTCAGTTGAAAACTTGAGATAGATGATGAATAGTGAATATTAGTCTTGAGAATTGATTGTAAGCTTGGTTGGGTTGGTTAAAATTTGGAAATGTCCGAATTATAGCCGTTGTAATGGCGAAATTTCGTTAACCCTTATAAACAGTTAATTCCCGAGACCATAACACCATTTTTAGCATCACCCCTGCCTATGGTTACAAAGATATGGTTGTCTAGTTTATTTTTCCGAAAGAATCGAGTTAAAAGAGTTTACGGTTTAGGAGAAATCGCGAAATTCGTAAAAGTTGTTCAAAGGATTTTATCGCAGGAATATAACTACTTTGATGATGAGTTCGAAACCCTTAATAGTCGAATTAGAATGTGAAATTTTGTGGTAAAGTGCTAAGGTCAGTTAGCGAGGTTTGTGCGAAGGTCTCGAGTCCAAAAGATTATTTTACGATTTTATAAAAATGAAACAGCAGAGGTTGCGCATGTGAAAACCACTAAAAACGTGACTTAGAAACCAATGTTCCAAAAGGTTGAGTATAACTTGGATTCGAGGATGAATTTCGAACCAAACTTACGACTTAATTAATTGCGGATTAACATGGACTTAGTATGAGCCTAAAATGAGCTGGTGTTACCTTGGTTATGTTTCGCTTGTGTGTTTAAGCGTTGAATTATAAGAGGATTATCTAGGGGATTAATCGTGCGTTTTCTTTTGACTGTGTATAGATGGACCGAAATCGTCGCGAGCCCTATCGTATCTCGAGTACCAGGCAAGTGTTCTAAACCATACCTTGTAGTATTGGTTCTATATTACTGTTTTGCCATGAATAGAGTTATACAATGTTGCGGTAAATGCTTATATTGCCATATATATAATGTTTGCTTTCTGATTCACATATAAATTTTGAGATGAGTTATAACAAACCGGTGTATATTGTGGCTCTAAGTATAAGAGCATAATTATTGTGTTCGAGTCTAGACCGGGAGTCGGTATTTTGATATATATAACTAGTCGTGGAAACCCGGAGGGATTCCAACGGCAAAGTGCTATGTATTCTGAGGAATGTTATTTAGTATCATCATTATAATTTCAAAAAGTATTAATTACTTGGTAAAGATTCGAGGATTGTTATTTGAGTATTATCTCACTTGAGGAATATTAATCAAATATTATTCCATTAAGAGTTTTATTGAATATTTCACGATATACGATGCAAGGTATATGCATAGTTGTTTTGACTTAATATATTGTCATACTTGAAGTGTGATTTTTAATTAGACGACTTATAAACTAGAGGTGATCTAGTAGCTATAAGCCGGGTTTACGATAGCCCTTAGTATAGGGCATATGTTTCGATTAATTTGTTACGAACCGCGAGGCGGTATATCGTACACGTATTACAATTATTTTCTGAATATTATTTATTTAGTAAATAATATTCGAGGATTATAATTACATGGAAAATATTGTTTCAAATATTTATTTAAAGTATGATTTCATAATCATACGTGAGTTATTTATTTAAATGAATCTTAATTCGGATTTTCATTTAAAGGTTTCTAGTTATCTCTAGATGACTATTTATTTAATGAATATTATTCTAAATATTCATTTAAAGTTTTCCTTATTATTAATAAGGATTGTTTAATTGACGAATATTATTTCAAATATTCATTTAAAGGTTGTTAATTATAAACTATTTCATTATTTATTTATTAAATGAATATTATTTTGAATATTCATTTAAAGGCTTTTCGAATAATCATTTAATGATTATTTATTTAATGAATATTATTCTGAATATTCACTTCTGGGTTTAAGCGTAATAATTTTATTTAATTATATTCTTTAAACATTCTCGATTTAATAAATATTATCTGAATATTTATTAAATATTTTCAATATAGATAGAATAGTTTATGTATATAAATGCATATTTGACTTCAATAATTATGAAGTGTATTATGAGTTTTATTCAAGGTATCTTGTATATTTCTGACTTCTGGACTTTCTATGAATTATGTTGAGAGCCTATCTCATTTGACCTAACAAAGATTTTCAGAAAAAGATCATCAGTATACTGTTCAGGTCCCCATGATTCAAAATCAACTTCTTGCCTGTAAAGGCGTCGCTTTCCTTCAAAACTGGGGAACCTTATTTGAGATAACTTTATTATTACTTAACTTTTGAGTCAAGGATGTTGAAAGAAAAATTATTTTCAACTCATTGCGTATGAGTCAGAATGACTCTGGTTACCTCCTCAACACTCGAGGGGTAAGATTGATGTAACAAGTTTTAATCCATTAACAAGCTATTGCTTGGGAAATATTGGCGAATCTTTCCTTTACAATGGTGACGACTACTTTGTGGAGTCTGGTCAACAAGTATTATACTTGGGGGAAGGGGGATGAGCCTTACGTTTCAGAGTCATGGATTTTACTCGAACTAGGAGTATGTGTGTGTGAGGCTGTGAATCAGTCCATCACTGATAACAGGTGTAAGAGACTGTGGGACAGCCCATCCTGGAAATAGGGTCCGAGTTGCGCCGGTCCCAAACTATGCCCAACCGTTGGCTAAGGAGATCCGGCGTATGGTGGTGTCCATATGTTCTTCCTTCTACATGTAGAGAAACAAACTTTGAGATGCACAAACTTATGACTGATCATCATAAGGTTTGACATCTGGCGCGAGATACTCCAGTATTAGTTCATCATCCAATTTGGATATTTCTGCAACATTATCGAGAGCACCCCGATCGGAAAGCTACGGCTGGGTGACCGATAAGTGTTGGCAGGGTTGAAAAGTGTTCAAAACTGATGTTACAATAACCTTCCTTATAACTTCATTTTTTTAAGCTATATGCTGATATTCTGCTTATGGTTGATATAGCAGACATGATTTTTTTGAAAAGGTTATTGGTGTGCTTTGAAACCTCATCCTTTTATAAAATGCAAGAACTGTTCATATTGCGATAAAGATTAAAGATATATCATGAAAGATGATATTTATATATTGATTTTCTACTTATCTTCTTTTCATAGCAGATATTTTGACGGAAAGGTCATTATTGTGATTATGAACTTATCATGTTCATTTACTGATTATTTTAATCATTATACTTTCCCTATTGAGGTTTCTTGGATACAGATATTTTATTAATGATATTAAGTATCCGTGGTATTATGAAAACCCCAAGTATATGATGGGATATTTTGTGAACTCTATTAACCACTTGCTGGGCAATTCTTTCGCTCATACTTGTTTGTTTTATATATATTAGCCTTTCAGAAAGAGGTAAACGGATGAGGGTTATCTGCATAGCTCGGAAGAAGCAGGCGGACTACCTTATGAAGAAGACAGGATCCAGAACATCTATAGCTGGAGTAAGTTACATATGGTTTTATTAATGTGTAATATATATATCACATTGTATAGAGTAGAACTAGTTGCTGGTATACTTCTCAACGAAGTTATACTAGCGGAATAAGATTTGTAAGACACGGTGTAATTTGATTCAATGGAGGTAATGAAGTGAGTAATGTAAAGACTTTAGTTCTTGTTTCTAGCCCTATAACCTATAAGATGCTTGGTAGTTGGGGTCTCAATGATGTATTTCAGTTATTCAATGATTACAGATGGATTAATGTTGTTAAACAGGTGAATTGTTAATAAGGATTTCCGCGTGACGACCAAATCCCTGACCCCGGATTTGGGGGTGTTACATAAATGGTATCAGAGCTGAGGTTATAGTAAACTAGAAATGAGAGTGTGTAGGAGTGTGTATAGTTATGTGAGAACGTCGGAACTCATGTAGAGTTCATGTTGGACTATTGGATATAGTACCAACGGTTAAGTTAAGGTGTGAATGCTACGTTGAAGAATATGATGATGTAGACCTCGCTTCTTGTGGTGATGAATATCTACCAAAGAATGCTCAGAGATAAGTATTGGTCGGCAGGGGCATAGATCGCCCGAGACATGAATTTAAGATGATTTGAGGGAATTCATGGATGCAGTTATGTATTCCCCGAACTATAGGGATTTTTCAAAATTATGATGAAGGATAGAAAGTTGACATCGGATATGGTGGTAGAGAGGGTTGAGATACCGAATATGCCAGACCCCGAGGCCTCTGAGCAGACACATAATGATGCGTTCCTTGAGATGGACGCTGACCCAATAGAGGAGGATCTAGAGGAGGACCTCATGGAAGGTCAAGGGAATAATCTTGTAGAGAACGAGCCGATTGATAAAGATGTGATATGTTTACTTGAGGACCGAAAGAATCCTTAGAGAGTGATTAAGGGACAAGACAAGAATTTGGAGTCGATTATGATTCATCAGGAGATATGATGAAGCGAATGGAGTAGAGTTTTAAGAATAGATGAGATAGAGGTGGTATCAACTGTTGCCCACGACTGGATCGTTCGCAACTTGGCTGTTGATTTGATTGGAATAAATACAAGGACAAATTAGTAGAGGACCCGGCTGACGGCCGAGGAGGAAATTACGAGGATAGAACTGAGAAGTCGGAGTCAGATCCGGGTACTGCTGGTTTTGAAGAATAACTAGTTATAAAGTAATGTTCCCTTTAAGTGGGGGGGGGGTTAAGTAAACTGACTGTTGGTAATATAGACTACTCGGACGTATATGTATCAGGAAAATGCGGCATGTTCCGTGTGAAACTTTGGTTTTCCCTTCTATGGGAGGTGTATATTTGGTTCCTTTCTAGTGGTTAAACTTCCAAGTTTATGTCGATTGTTCCGTTATTATGACTGCTTACGATTCTACCTATTTGGATGTTCATAGAATTGTTCTTCAGGTTTCGAAATTGATTTCCTAGTATTAATAGTGGATAAATAGACTGACCAAATTTCCCTGATATTGGGAAGAGATTCGACAAATTTTTGGCAAACCTTGTCTTTCCGATTATCAGAGCATGTCGCCAAAGAGAGTGAAAACTAGAGGAAACCTGGTCGATTGGTTAAGGTAATCGCCATATGGGTTGGTGGACAGACCCGGAGTGTTAAAATGGACTGTAGAGATAAAATGATGAAGTTGAGATTGGACGGTAAAGATGAACCATATTTAAACGACCAAGACGGACTGAGAAATTCTGGGATTGACTTAAATGAAAGGCTGTTATGCCAAAAGTGTTAAGCTATGTGGCACACAGGATTGATAGATACCGAATTTAAGCCTGTATTTTTCTAATGATCGTCCGGAATACCGCCTATTCGAAATATGGAATTCGTCAACACTAAGGATGGCACCGATATCGAAGCCTTTGTGTGGAATGGAACGTTGCTTGAGATGATTGCACCGAGTTGGGTATAACTCTCTACGATTGTAAATGTTGATGGTTGAGACTGTGGTGACTAGTACGAGTCGATAATGGCGTAAGTTATCGAGCACTCTAAGGTGCATGCAGAAAAAAAAAACTTTAGAATCAAACGATTATCCGCCAGATGAGCCGACATATAAGGCATCCGTAGAGACGTTGGCAGTAACCTCCCCATTAGTAAATCGTTTTGATTACCTCCCCGATCTATGAATTATTTGACATCTCTCCAAGCGAGAGCTTCCTTATATGGGATATACTTCTTCTAAAGATACATTGTTGTATTCGTGTTCACCCGTACTGGGTTTCAATTATGACAGAGGCTGTCATGATTACTTTCAGGTTCTGAAGCCTATCTATTGATGTTATTTAAACTTTCACTTTCCTTCAATAGTGAATAATCTTATGGTGATACAACACCACCTGCTTGTGATATATATCAGTATCTTTCTGGATATTCTTTACTTTTGGGATCACACCTTAGAATTTTCTCCAAGGTGTCCCTCTGAGAATTATTTGTCGAAAGACGATAATTTATTAACTGGAGTTCAAATTGATTCCTATTTCTCTTCTTCCACCGAGACGAACAACCCTATCCTTATAGGGGCCACAAGGACTGTCTGTCTGTGTGATGGAAGTCTGATGGGACGCCATCACTTGTGTGTTGTGAAATACAAGAAGGCTAATTACCTTTAGTAATGCCTTAACTAAGGCACGCAACGTTAGTTCTTTTGATCATATTGATCTCTTGGTAAATTCTCTTATCTCAAATAAGATTTGCTTTAAAATTCATAATCTTATGATCACCATTGTGTGACATTTGTCTTGATATGGCAGTTATCTTTTCAAAGCTCAATGATTCTTGTTATCTCTAATAAATTCCAAGGGGAGGCCAACCAGGTTGAATAAGTCAAAAATTTGTTGATAGGAATTAGATTCACAACGAAATAGCCTATGACAAGAGCGGATCACTAAGACGAATAAAATATCGATGACATATCAATGAATTAGTTTATTCTCTCTCTCTCTCTCAGAGATATTGTGATAAGTGGAAAGTGGGTCAAACGATATATGTGAAAGGAATAGCGATGTGTCGTAAAACTCCAATGATAACCGTGTCAAATAGAAACCCCCAGAGTTCCATGGAACCGCTGACCCAGTGGAGGCCAGAGCTTATCTTAAAGAGATGGAGAAATCATATGAGAAACTGAGTATTGCAGAGAATCATAAAACGATGTTCGCTGCCTACCTGAAGGGAGAGGCGAACCACTAGATAGTGTCGTGACTTGGGAGTTATTCAGCTTGTTATTTTAGGGAAATGTTTTCCGAAGTATATGGAAACCCAGATGGAAATAAAGTTTCTCGAGTTAAAACAAGGAACCATGACTGTGGCAAAGTGCAAAGCCAAGTTATCCGAGTTGTTGAGGTTGTTCCCGAGTTGTGGACACCGAAGAGAAAAGAGCCCGTAGGCTTCAATTAGAGCTGAGACAAGGGATCCAGAATCGCGTGGCAATGTTGGAATTAACATATTATCCTATATTAGTGCAAAAGGCATCGATTGTGGAAAGCTTGGACACAAGGCTAAGGAATGTCCATCTACTGGACCAGCTATACCCAGAGTCAATAAGGCTACCTCTAGCAAGCAACCTCTGCCAGGACTTTCAAAATGACCTTGCGAGATGCCGTAAGAATCACGGACATGACAGCAGGTACCATCCTACTTAAATTCAGTTGGTATTAACAATTTATTCCAGAACTGCTAAGTACCTTGCACCTCAAGATTGTGCATGACAATTAGACCTTAAGGTTGAACCCTAACGGAATGATTGCAAGTAAAGATGGTCGATCGTGAAATTTTGCATTAAATTGGTGCAACTAGGTTGTGAACTAGAAATATGAGGTCTACACTTTTAATAGAATTGATTCTTTTCAAGTTGGGAGAAGTTGATATTATAAGGGAAAGAGAGTAATAATTAAGGGATGAAGACAGATTAAGAGATTCTTGAATCTAGTTCAGATTAAGAAATTATTAAGTCAGAGATTTGAGGCTTAATTAGCTCTTATTGTTGATGCCGAGAAAAGAGGCACGAAGTATAAAGGAAATTACAATGGCCTTGGGAGGCTGTACAAGGTTTTAATTAGCTACCAGATATCGATTTGGATGACATGAGAATGAATACCGAGTATTCAGAGTATATTGTTGCATCTCCTGTTAGCCCCAGTGGAAATGAAAGAGTAGTGACTCAGTTACAAGAAGTGTTGGGCAAGAGTATGATAAGACCCAGTGTACCACCGTGGACAGCCCCGGTGTTATTGCGAGAAAGAAAAATGTTAGCACGAGATTGTGCATCAAACTTCGAGAGTTGAACGAGTTCGCCATTGAGAATAGGTATCATTACCTAGGATAGATGATTTATTTGACCAGCTGAAAGATGCTGAGTATTCCTCTAAGATTGACTTGAGAACTGAATATTACCAGTTGAAGATAAAACCCGAGGATATACTTAAGACTGCATTTCGCACTAGGTATGGACACTATGAGTTTTAGTAATGTCGTTTGGGTTGACTAAGGCAACCATAACTTTTATGGATTTAATGAATTGGTTTAGAGTTAGTCGCGATAGTTTTCGCCCTAAAAGATTTGGAGACCGTATTAAGATAGAGAAAAGTGCGAGATCTATATTGATCGAAAGAACTGAAGATATATATATATATATATATATATATATATATATATTCACCCAGAAAGAGCTGAACAAAAGATAGAGAAAATGGCTAGAATTGATAAAGGATTATACTGTGAAATACCCTACCATCCAAGGAAGGCCAATATGGTGGCCGATGCCCTTAGTCATAAAGAAAGACTTGAGATGATAATCACGTTAGCTGAGTTAATTAAGGATCTTGAGAAGATGCAAATGGAATTATGAAATATGCATCGAGAATATGGAATAATTGATCGAGTTTGCTTATAACAACAGTTACCACGCGAGCATATGAATGCCCTTACAAGGCCCTGTATGGAAGAAGATACCACTCTCCCTTATGCTGGGAGGAAGTGGCAAGAGAAAGATGTTGGGGCCAGAACTAGTTCAACAGACCAGAGAGACAGTAGAGCTTAATCGAAAGTGACTAGTGTCAACCCAGGACAAACATAGAAAGTATGCGGCCCAAGCCCGCAATAATAGAGATAGTGCTGCTATTGATAAGGTAAATGGCATGTTGATGAATGACAAGCAAGTTTATGTTGGGGTATTTCTGCGCAAATAAGATAGAGAATATGAGATCGGAGATGCGTGATGCTAAAGGAATTCCTGTGGAAATCATGAATAGAAATGAGCAAGTGTAAGGAACAAGGTTGTCAAGCTAATAAGAGATTTGTAGAAAATCAAGAAGTGGAAGAATCCACCTGGGAATTTGAAAGTGCAATGGGAGAAATGTACCCCAGTTATTCCTAAACTGATTCCGGGACGGAATCCTTTTAAGGAGGGGAGACTGTAATAACCCGAATTTTTGGTAGAATTAAAACTTTTCTTATTAGGATTAAGTGCATCAGTGAATATTGTCTCCATACGTGAATAGTGTTTTTCATGGATGAATAGTGATTTTGGGAACCAAGAAATTTTTCATGCCACCCTATGTACGAGACATGGTATGGATATTTCGAAGTCACATTAGTGATTCACGGAGCAAATAAGTGTATGTAAAGACGATCGGAATTCAGAAATTCCAAATTCTATTTTGGTGTAATATTTGACCAGGCAGTGAATTATATAATATTATATTCAAGAAATGAGATATTAAATTTGAGGATTTGAGGATTTAATATTTGAGAATTTTATTATATTTGATTTGAGGATTTATAACGAAAACCACTGAGACAGTGAAACGAACATTCTAGAAATCATTGAAACTTTACCACGAGATTAAGCGATTAAACGAACAAATCGTGGATTAAGGATTGAGATTATGACAAGATTAAATATCCTACATGATCATCAAGAGAATTATATCAAGGGGATTAAATGATTTAATCAAGGATTAAATCAAAACAATTTAGAAACAAAGTGATTTAAATCACTTAAAACAAACCAAAAACCAAACAAATATCCATCAAGCTTCTTGGATACACCTTGCACAAGCCCCAAGAGGGTCAAACTCAGCCACCTAACTGATCTTATCAACATATTAGATCAAAAGCTAGTTGAACAAGTCAAAGAGAAAAAGGGAAGGAAAAGAAAAGCAAGAACCCATTTTCTCCTTAAGAAAAATCTGCTCCTTTTTAGCAAATTCAAAGTGTCACTTCCAAGCATCCAACAATGGTGATCTATAGCTTAAAACAAAGCTCTTTCATAGGAAAAGGTATGGTAAAAATTTGAGAACCATCCAAGGATTTTTCCATTTTCAAATAATTAGTGAAAGTGATGATGAATAGTGTTCTAACTTGTTTCCATGTTTTTTATCTTTATGTTATGGCCTTCCAATGATCATCCAAGCAAGGTTTAAGTGTTGTGAGACCTTACTAGCATCTTTAAGCTTCCTAGGCAGGTATAACTCTCTTCCATGCCTTGTAAGTTTGTGAGATTTTGGAGAGTTTTGAGTTATAGTTTCATTGTTATGGTTTTAAGTGGATGACTTGCATATTGATCTTGTATAAGTTTTATAAAAATGGAAAACCATGGTTTTAGCCTCAAAGTCAGTTGAAAACTTGAGATAGATGATGAATAGTGAATATTAGTCTTGAGAATTGATTGTAAGCTTGGTTGGGTTGGTTAAAATTTGGAAATGTCCGAATTATAGCCGTTGTAATGGCGAAATTTCGTTAACCCTTATAAACAGTTAATTCCCGAGACCATAACACCATTTTTAGCATCACCCCTGCCTATGGTTACAAAGATATGGTTGTCTAGTTTATTTTTCCGAAAGAATCGAGTTAAAAGAGTTTACGGTTTAGGAGAAATCGCGAAATTCGTAAAAGTTGTTCAAAGGATTTTATCGCAGGAATATAACTACTTTGATGATGAGTTCGAAACCCTTAAGAGTCGAATTAGAATGTGAAATTTTGTGGTAAAGTGCTAAGGTCAGTTAGCGAGGTTTGTGCGAAGGTCTCGAGTCCAAAAGATTATTTTACGATTTTATAAAAATGAAACAGCAGAGGTTGCGCATGTGAAAACCACTAAAAACGTGACTTAGAAACCAATGTTCCAAAAGGTTGAGTATAACTTGGATTCGAGGATGAATTTCGAACCAAACTTACGACTTAATTAATTGCGGATTAACATGGACTTAGTATGAGCCTAAAATGAGCTGGTGTTACCTTGGTTATGTTTCGCTTGTGTGTTTAAGCGTTGAATTATAAGAGGATTATCTAGGGGATTAATCGTGCATTTTCTTTTGACTGTGTATAGATGGACCGAAATCGTCGCGAGCCCTATCGTATCTCGAGTACCAGGCAAGTGTTCTAAACCATACCTTGTAGTATTGGTTCTATATTACTGTTTTGCCATGAATAGAGTTATACAATGTTGCGGTAAATGCTTATATTGCCATATATATAATGTTTGCTTTCTGATTCACATATAAATTTTGAGATGAGTTATAACGAACCGGTGTATATTGTGGCTCTAAGTATAAGAGCATAATTATTGTGTTCGAGTCTAGACCGGGAGTCGGTATTTTGATATATATAACTAGTCGTGGAAACCCGGAGGGATTCCAACGGCAAAGTGCTATGTATTCTGAGGAATGTTATTTAGTATCATCATTATAATTTCAAAAAGTATTAATTACTTGGTAAAGATTCGAGGATTGTTATTTGAGTATTATCTCACTTGAGGAATATTAATCAAATATTATTCCATTAAGAGTATTATTGAATATTTCACGATATACGATGCAAGGTATATGCATAGTTGTTTTGACTTAATATATTGTCATACTTGAAGTGTGATTTTTAATTAGACGACTTATAAACTAGAGGTGATCTAGTAGCTATAAGCCGGGTTTACGATAGCCCTTAGTATAGGGCATATGTTTCGATTAATTTGTTACGAACCGCGAGGCGGTATATCGTACACGTATTACAATTATTTTCTGAATATTATTTATTTAGTAAATAATATTCGAGGATTATAATTACATGGAAAATATTGTTTCAAATATTTATTTAAAGTATGATTTCATAATCATACGTGAGTTATTTATTTAAATGAATCTTAATTCGGATTTTCATTTAAAGGTTTCTAGTTATCTCTAGATGACTATTTATTTAATGAATATTATTCAAAATATTCATTTAAAGTTTTCCTTATTATTAATAAGGATTGTTTAATTGACGAATATTATTTCAAATATTCATTTAAAGGTTGTTAATTATAAACTATTTCATTATTTATTTATTAAATGAATATTATTTTGAATATTCATTTAAAGGCTTTTCGAATAATCATTTAATGATTATTTATTTAATGAATATTATTCTGAATATTCACTTCTGGGTTTAAGCGTAATAATTTTATTTAATTATATTCTTTAAACATTCTCGATTTAATAAATATTATCTGAATATTTATTAAATATTTTCAATATAGATAGAATAGTTTATGTATATAAATGCATATTTGACTTCAATAATTATGAAGTGTATTATGAGTTTTATTCAAGGTATCTTGTATATTTCTGACTTCTGGACTTTCTATGAATTATGTTGAGAGCCTATCTCATTTGACCTAACAAAGATTTTCAGAAAAAGATCATCAGTATACTGTTCAGGTCCCCATGATTCAAAATCAACTTCTTGCCTGTAAAGGCGTCGCTTTCCTTCAAAACTGGGGAACCTTATTTGAGATAACTTTATTATTACTTAACTTTTGAGTCAAGGATGTTGAAAGAAAAATTATTTTCAACTCATTGCGTATGAGTCAGAATGACTCTGGTTACCTCCTCAACACTCGAGGGGTAAGATTGATGTAACAAGTTTTAATCCATTAACAAGCTATTGCTTGGGAAATATTGGCGAATCTTTCCTTTACAATGGTGACGACTACTTTGTGGAGTCTGGTCAACAAGTATTATACTTGGGGGAAGGGGGATGAGCCTTACGTTTCAGAGTCATGGATTTTACTCGAACTAGGAGTATGTGTGTGTGAGGCTGTGAATCAGTCCATCACTGATAACAGGTGTAAGAGACTGTGGGACAGCCCATCCTGGAAATAGGGTCCGAGTTGCGCCGGTCCCAAACTATGCCCAACCGTTGGCTAGGGAGATCCGGCGTATGGTGGTGTCCATATGTTCTTCCTTCTACATGTAGAGAAACAAACTTTGAGATGCACAAACTTATGACTGATCATCATAAGGTTTGACATCTGGCGCGAGATACTCTAGTATTAGTTCATCATCCAATTTGGATATTTCTGCAACATTATCGAGAGCACCCCGATCGGAAAGCTACGGCTGGGTGACCGATAAGTGTTGGCAGGGTTGAAAAGTGTTCAAAACTGATGTTACAATAACCTTCCTTATAACTTCATTTTTTTAAGCTATATGCTGATATTCTGCTTATGGTTGATATAGCAGACATGATTTTTTTGAAAAGGTTATTGGTGTGCTTTGAAACCTCATCCTTTTATAAAATGCAAGAACTGTTCATATTGCGATAAAGATTAAAGATATATCATGAAAGATGATATTTATATATTGATTTTCTACTTATCTTCTTTTCATAGCAGATATTTTGACGGAAAGGTCATTATTGTGATTATGAACTTATCATGTTCATTTACTGATTATTTTAATCATTATACTTTCCCTATTGAGGTTTCTTGGATACAGATATTTTATTAATGATATTAAGTATCCGTGGTATTATGAAAACCCCAAGTATATGATGGGATATTTTGTGAACTCTATTAACCACTTGCTGGGCAATTCTTTCGCTCATACTTGTTTGTTTTATATATATTAGCCTTTCAGAAAGAGGTAAACGGATGAGGGTTATCTGCATAGCTCGGAAGAAGCAGGCGGACTACCTTATGAAGAAGACAGGATCCAGAACATCTATAGCTGGAGTAAGTTACATATGGTTTTATTAATGTGTAATATATATATCACATTGTATAGAGTAGAACTAGTTGCTGGTATACTTCTCAACGAAGTTATACTAGCGGAATAAGATTTGTAAGACACGGTGTAATTTGATTCAATGGAGGTAATGAAGTGAGTAATGTAAAGACTTTAGTTCTTGTTTCTAGCCCTATAACCTATAAGATGCTTGGTAGTTGGGGTCTCAATGATGTATTTCAGTTATTCAATGATTACAGATGGATTAATGTTGTTAAACAGGTGAATTGTTAATAAGGATTTCCGCGTGACGACCAAATCCCTGACCCCGGATTTGGGGGTGTTACAAATAGTGTAAGTAAAGATTCGATTCCTGATGGCGTCTTAAGCATATTACATACCTTAGAAGGTCCGATTTTGAGGTAAACCAGGACCATGATACAAAATTGACGGAGTAAACAGTTAAGTTTCCAGTATTCTATGGAAGATGCATGAGTGATAGTTTCATCAACCTGACATAGCTGCGATGCTTGAAACTCTTCTGCAATTTTATCTACTTCATGTAATATCTACATCAAGTTCAGGAAGTATTCCTTATGGATAAGGAATAGTGATTACTTTGTCTCCCTAGAGGATTTGAAACCTGTATGGTTTGCTATTAAAGCACTACATAAATAGCAAACGAGGGTGATTCAACAAAGGACTACATTAATGTAGTGGCGATTCTTCTAAGAAATTAGATGACAACGCATAGATAAAAGATAGGGCTGCTATTGATAAGCTAAATGGCATGTTGATGAATGACAAGCAAGTTTATGATAGTGTATTTCTGCGCAAACAAGATAGAGAATATGAGATTGGAGATTCATGATGCTAAAAGTATCCCCGTGGGAAGGATTAATGATATGTGGAGAGACAAGTTTGGCAGAAATAGATTATATTGGATCTAAGTTAGAGAAGTCGGCAAGATTTATTTTGGAGGGTTTAAATTGGAATAATGTGATGTTTGAAATAAATGATAATGCCACGATGGTTCATAAAGTGATTATAGTAGAAATAGAAACCAAGTGACTGATAGAAATGAATATAGAGTTGAGGATCAATAAGGGAGTCAGATATGCGGACTCTTGAGAAACCCCAACAAAGAAACTAGAAAAGTATATGGCAAATGATTGTTGGTCACAACGGAATGTTGAAATGGAAAGTATAAATGACATACAGATTAACTCCCTTTAAGTTGGGAAATTCGAGGAAATTTGGATTAGACTGATTGAGTAATAATAAGACTCATGGATCGAGAAAGCGAGAATTTAGATGGTTCAACAAAGAAATGTTTGACACCAAAAAAAAGATGTTTATTAGGTACATGTGACGGGATACCAATAAGGAAATACCAAGTACAAAGGACATCTTAATGGTGAGATGACGGTGGAGATAAATAACATAAATGAAGAAGGATCAGATAATAAGAAGGATGTGATTGATAAAGAAAAGATTGGGAAAGTGATTATGGAATGTAAAGCAAGGAATGTTGTGAATGGATTAATGAATGGGCTTCTAATGAATTCTCGGGATGACAACCTGATAGTGTTAGTATTATAAATATGAAAAAGCTAGTAGCGTGACATGGAATGTCAGTAACAATGATGTCAAGCGAGAAACCTAAGATTTAACCTAAAAGGTTGGGGGAATTTTCTAAAGTGAGTGTTGCTAAGATTAAACAAGAGAATAGGTCCATAGAAAGATGGACGGAGCAGTGAGGACATGTTGACACGTGAGATTACGATAAAGTAGTATTTGATGCGAATACGATTAATTTTCTTCTCTGATGAACCTCTATAATTCAGAGGTCAATTCTAAGCATGATATTTTGCAATCATGAAATTTCTCTATAATTCTTTGAAATTCTTTTCTTTCTTCTCTTTTATTCATCTTCTTTTGAATTGAAAAGAACAACCCTTTAAGGAGGGGAGGTACTGCTACATGACTAGCTGTCTGTGTGATAGAAGTCTAAGTGGAATACCATAACTTGTTTAATTGCTTGTCAAGTACTAAAGGCTGGCCCCCTTCTGTACTAACTATGCAATATAACAAATGTTCATTTGATCATTTGATCAGGAATGCATAGTGCGAGTGAGATTATCTCCAAATTCGCAGCGCGACAGTGATACCAAGGTCACTGCAGATACCAATAAGGGTAACAATATATGACGGGGTAAGAGCATAACCCGGATAATTTGTTGTACGAAAAGTAGCAAAGTTGATGGAAAAGGGATGAAGTGTGTATTGTAGCACCAGCAGATGGGCTGATGAAGGATTTGAATATTTAAGGATCAACCAGGGGAACTGGAAAGCGAAATGGCAACCAAGTGCCCAATTGTTTCCTACCTGATTCCAGGACGGAATCCTTTTAAGGAGGGGAGACTGTAAGAACCCTGATTTTTGGTAGGAATTAAAAACTTTGATTATGGAATAGATACAGATTCCAATATTCATATGTCATGAAGAATGCAATTGATTGACAACTTATAGAAGAATAATCGATCGTCGAAAAAGTAAGATATGGACACAAACAGTGGAAGTATTCTCATGTCATCCAAATCGATCTCTGTGATAAGTCCAGTGGTTCCGAAAATGGGTTAAGGAATGCTCGAAAGAGAACAAGGACATTTTTTCTAATTGTAAGGAATAAAAAGAGAATAAAGTGTGAATAGTATTTTTGGTGGAAATGAGAAGATTATTAGACGACACTATATAGAAGTACCCGGAACGGGTTTCTGAGTTCGTATTATTGATCCAAGGGGAAAAAGAGTGTATGTAAAAGTTATCGGATTCTGAAAAATAGCACTTTATTTTCCCCAAGATTTCTCTGGACACTGAAAGACTTAAGGAATTATTGAAGGGATTTAAGGAATATAGGTTCAAGGATTATTAAAGAGAATGGAGAAAGATAGCATAAATATTAAGACGGTTTCCGGTAAAACCCTAACTAGAAATCTTCGAGGTATTACTACGAACGATCAATGAATTAAGCAATCACTAGACCGAGAAACAAGCAGAGAACCAAGAGATAAGTATGTACAAATAGATGAGAACAAGGAACTAAGGTGACCAAAGAGCAAGTCAACTACAAAGATGAGTGGTATAGTTGCACTTTGTCAAAAATGGAGTTGCATGTTTATAGCCAAACACTTGTCACAAGATGAAGCAACAAGATCAAGCTAGTGGAAAGTGATGTAAGCACTTTAATAAAGTAGCTTTAGTAGATATTATCCAAAACCAACATCACTTTATGCAAACAACCAAGCAAAACCAAGCAAGCAAATTCATTCTCTTCCAAGAACAAACTTTCGGCCCCTTTTTGCAAGATTCAAAGTCCAAGCTCTTGATCTTCAATGACTATGAAATAAATCATGTAAGTTCTCCTCTATATCAACATGCTCTCCTAGAAATTTGAGCTTCAAATTCCATCTCTAGCATAGTTTTTAAAATCATCAAATTGATGATGAATAGTGATTTCAAGATCTAATCTTAGTTTTTCTTTATTTCTTTGATGATCCAAGCTTGGTTAAGGTATTCTAAGTGTGGCGCCCCCAAATTCGAGGTCAAAGATTCAGGTCGTCACATCACCATCCAACCAAATCATACCTGTATTAACTTTACAACTCAACAATACTTCCATCCAGACCTCAATCTTATGCACAAACAAGTTAGAGCCTCAGAAACGATAATCAAAAGTAACACTAAATATTTCAATTCATCTGTACAATCCAGAGTCTTACGCACTTCCACTTATACAACTACACTTGAAGACAAGTCTTACTATTACAGTTGAAAACCTATCAGACTTACTCTGTAGTATTTATCAAGAACTACATCATCTCCGGGGTAAATCTTCTACTCCTCTTCTGCTGGTGCGGAGTTAACCGACCAAATTCTTCTCTTTCTGAAAAGGTTTTATAAAGCAAGAATGAGCTACATAATGCTCAACAAGTTCACCATTTTGAAAAATAATAATGTGGTTTATTTCGAAAACATTCCCAACTGTATGGGTATATATCTCATATTTCAAACATAATTGGACAATATATATGTCCGAGTTTGAATAAAACATTTATACTCACTAAGGAGCTTTAAGAATAACATATGAACCCTTTTATAAGGTTCCCATTTCAATATATCTCAAGTTTGAAAATATAAATACATATGAGTATATCATTTTCGGCAAAACACTCTACGGTTAACATACTGTACAGGGAATACATCATTGTAAACCTCTTTCTTTCCATTAGCTTAGAAGGTTTCTCATTCAAAAACATTTCATTCTTTGAAATAATTGCAAGAGTGCACTAACACGTGCCAATCTTTATAGAAAATCTTGCAGTTCTAGATACTGCACGATGTCAATCAAAAACCACACTATCGGCAACTTGGCACTTAGGCCCAAGAAGCAGTGTTTGAGTATTTTTCCAAAGTGGAGGATGGGACTGGAAGAAAACATAAAAACCTGACAGGGATTGACGATGATCAGTCGCCACATCCAAGTCCAATAATCCGCGGGTCTTCTCTACCGGTAGAAGGATAGAAACTACATCCGTAACTATCCTCGGGTGAAAACTACATCCGTAATCACCCTCGATGAAAACTACATCCGTAATCATCCTTCGGCAACACCTGAGCCGGAATAATAATTGATGGACCGCCTGGCTCACGGCCGCTTACACATCCCGGGAATAGTCCGTCAACGATTCCCACACCTGCCAGAGTCCCCTTTTTCATTTTCTTTTAAAAACTTTATTTTGATTGAAAACTGAGTAGTTGAGGTCCGACATCAGTCGACCGATAATTCTTGAAATCGTACAAGAAGCAAAACCTGACCGGGGGTTTTCGAAAATGTTTTGGGTTCGAAAGAGTTCGAGTTTGAAAACGATGAAGGTATCTTGGATTAGTTTTGTCTTTAAAATAATGAACAATAATTAATAAATGATATTTTGAGATTTAATATAAACAATTAATAAAATAATTATTTAATTAAAATAAGCTTTTAATCCAAGATAGATATTCTTGAGTATTTATAATAATGTAAAAATAATAAATACTTAAGTATACGATACTTCCCGAATGACCCTTCGGGTTTTCGCAATTTAATCACGATACAATAATATACCGCTCCCCGGTCAATATCATATTTGGACCGCTACGACCTCTATTGCTAGAGTCGTTGTCCGAAGAAAACATTTTCATTCTAAGTTCAAGGGTGTACAAACACATATGTGCATATATCTCAAACTTCAACATAACCTCATAAAGCATAAGCATATAATACGTTTGAAAGCCACAAACAATACAGTGAAAATCCTTATATATAAGTTTTGAAAAGTAAACTTGCCTTGGTGAGGTTGGGGTGGTCGAGCTTGCGGAGTGGAATGAAGATCTATACATAACCAATAGTCGTTCGTTAGTATCTTAACAATACCTTTTAATTACAAGGTTTTAGAGGACACAAAACTAACTTAATGACTTCGTCCTATGACTCCCTAACCCCACTATAGGTTCATGCCATCACTCGATTATGCTCGTCACTTATTTGGCTTAGTTTGGTCACCACATTCGAAGCGTATTAATTGCTCCTTAAAATCATACTCAACTAACTCCCCTTACGACTTTTTCACTTGCGCGAACTTTACTCTAACATTTTTATAAAATTGAAAAATACATATTTTAATCCAATTCTTTTTGGGTAACCTCTACCACTGCAATTACTAGCTCTCCTAATTTTTCCATGATCCTAAATAAATTTTTAGGGGCCTAAAGATGGCTCACAAGTGGACCATATAGTGCAGTTCGGATTCCAGAACCACTCTTCACTTCTCGGGTCATAACTCAAAATCTATACATCACCTAGTCATGAACCTTATATTTCTGGAAACTACATTAAAATACCTTTCTACCCATATGCATTAGGACCTCGGGAGACAAGATTTAGGGGTTCAAAACCCTCCTACAAGACAGTACATGCTCCCAGAAATTTTACACAGCTTGCAATCTTTCTTAATCATTCAAGAATTCTATGTATACACCACAACCATCATCTAAACCACCAAGATTATTCCCTATAGCACACATGGGGTTATATACACTAAGTAAAAGCTTTAAAATCACATCAACAACATATAACCTCAAGATTTTCATCATCCATAACTCTTATAACCAAGATTTACACTAAGATTCTTAGATCTAACAATATACATCATAAATATTCCATGACTAAGAGTGGTTAGAGTTTTATACCTTCTTGAGTATCTAGGAACCTTGGGTAAGCTTTACAAGCCTCAAGAACACCTTGGATGAGTCCCTACAATCCTTATAATTCAAGATCTAAAAGAAAACTAAGCATGGTTACCATTCATCCCAAACTTCAACAATTAATATCTCAAAATCTAGTGGATGAAATGCTTTGAAATTGATAACATACCTTCACTATGATACAAGGAAGCCCTAGGATTTTTGCTTGGGTGTATGGATGAGTGGAGGTTGAAGAAATTTCTTCTTCTCCTTCCTTGGAGAGCTTGGGCCGAGAGCTCCAAAGGAGAGAGTGAGAGAGATGATTTTGGTTGGGTGTTTTGAATAATGTGATGTGTATTATTGTGATATGTATTGTTATAAGTATATAGTCACATGTTTACAAGCCTAGTACTAGCTTCCTAGGTGCCAACCATGCCTCCTTGTCCCCTAAAGTAAGGTGCATCTACTTTTCTACTATTCATCTAGTTGCTTTTTTGCTTTCTAGTTTACTTTCCTAATTACCTAGTTACATGATACTTGCATGTAATGTCCTTCCTTGTATTATTATTATTATTTCTCCACCAATGGTTGTCACTTAATCCTTAATTCATATCGTATCTTAATTAACTCCTCGTAATAATATTTTGTCACGTAGAGATTTTCCTTGTAATTCCTTAAGTACTTAATTGTGTAAATTCCTTAAATATCCGTAACTCCTTTTCATAGTCTCTTAAAATCTCCTAATACTTTAATAACTCTCAAATCCCTAGTTTTTATGAATCTTAATATCAGTAGGCCTCTTGCCTTCAACAATCTTCCATTTTTCTTACACAGTGAATATAACAACATAAATTTTCAGATAATCAAAACCATTACATAACATAGGTGACTCAAAAGGTCCCTAATTCACAATATCATAAGCCTTTACATATTTAAAATATTACAAAAATCAGGGTTCTAACAGCCTCCCCTCCTTAAAAGGATTCCGTCCCGGAATCAGGTTGAAAACAGTTGAAGGTACTTTTCACGCATTGCGCTTTCTAGTTCCCATGTTGATCCCTCGACGTTTTGGTTCCTCCACAAAACTCTCACTAGCTTGACAACCTTGTTCCTCAGCACTTGTTCTTTTCTATCCATGATTTCCACGGGTTGCTCCACATAGGTCAAGTCTGGTTGTAGGTCCACTTGGTCGTACTCTATCACATGCCGATAGTCGATGTGGTAGGGTCGTAACATAGACACATGAAACACATTACGAATTTGCTGCAAGCTTGGGGGCAAGACTAACTCGTAGGCTAACTTCCCAATACGCCTCAAAATCTCAAAAGGTCCAATAAACCTCAGACTTATCTTCCCTTTCTTACAAAACCGCATCAATCCTTTCCAGGGGGATACATTTAGCATCACGAAGTCTCCCACCTCATACTCCTTTGATATCTCATAAAATTTTACCATTCGAAAAATGGGTTTCGTAAAAGAAACTAATGACTTTTACATACACTCATCTGCACCGTAAAGACGTAATATCAATTTGAAATCTTCATTTAATAATTCGTACATATCGTGATTGCAAAAATTTCTCATCTACCCATAAAATTACTATTCATCCAGGTTTCGAATATTCACGAAAATTAGGGTTATTGCAGTCTCCTCTCCTTAAAAGGATTCTATCTTAAGAACCTAAGGAAAATAGCTGTGGATACAATTCCAACTTTACCCTTTCCAACTCTCAGGTTGACACTTCAACCCTTTTGTTCTCTCACTTTGGTCTCACCAACGCTTTAATGTTGTTTCTCAATGCATGCTCTCCTCGACCTGTATTCCTTATCGGTTGTTCTATGATTGAAAATTTCTATCCCACTACTTATACGTTCCTCTTCTACCTTGTTCATAGTATCCGTGTTGAGTCCTTGTATTGTTGGCCCGTGAATACTTTGTGGTCATGTTTTATAATCTGAGGCAACGTCAATACGCATGGTATTCCTCATATTCCTTGGCTTGATTAGCACGCATGTGTTGCCTCCCGTCAGCCGTTACCACTTGATATGGATACTGTATAGTCTTCGGTATGCGTCGAACCATTTCAACTACTATGTCCCTCGTTCATTGACTTCTTCGTATCGCAAGAAAAGCGAAACTTCTTCTTTCGCAGTACGCTCTACAAGAGACATCCTTACGTTCGCATGGTGACGATCGTGATAACAACATTCATTTCATGGATAAGTTTTTATTCTCGACTGCCCCGTGAAACCTAAGGCACGACACTAAATATAAATTCGATCGTCTGGACAATTCTTCTTCCCTGTCCGTCAGCCACAGATCAAATTAGTACATACGCTCAATCTCTTTGTTAAATATACTTGAAAGCACCTTCAATATTCGAAGTTTAACTTTAAGTCTTTATCTGACGTAATCGCTGCAGAAGTTTTATATTGCACCACCATCTCTTCCGTATATAAATCGATAATCTTCTAAATGGAAAGTCTCTCGCAGGTAAATCACTTTGTTCAACAATTATGAATCAACTAGGGCCATCTCTTGGCTCGGTCTTCGGTGACCTGCTTATGAAATTCATTATAATTCTGTCCACATTCAAGAGTTTCTACAGGCGGAATTAATCCACTAGATCTCTATCATTCTACTTTTGACATGTCGCGTTTGCACTTAATAGTTTGCCAATACCATTCTTCATATCCGTTTGCCAAACATTCTCTTAATTCTTTATACATCTTTGTCCTTCCCCACAATTTAGTCGTTTTCCTCTAACATTATTCTTTGTTGTATATACTCTATTTTCTTGGTCAATACTGACTGAATTCCAATTTTGAATAATCCCTTCTACAGGTATCGACCACCACACTGGCCTTCCCTGGGTAATAACAAATTTCTCCATTATACTCCCTGCTCCCTTTCGTCAACTTCTCTTTCTTATGTTTAGTTCTAATATGAAGATATACTTATGGCACCTATGGAAAAATTTCACACTTTTCTCATAAGGTTAACGTCTCAGTTTTATGCGTAAACGCTATCATGACTAATCCCCGACTCACGGTTAGTATATCCTATCCCGTAACCTTTATGTTGTTTAGAAGTATAGGCTATCATCCCATTTCTACTGCATCAGCACACCTCTTAAACTCTTGAAAGACGCATCATCGTGACTCTCAAAGTCCTCTTTTTATCATCAAGTATAGCTAACAACGAGGTTGTTGCTAATATCTCATTTCATTCCAAAACTTTGTTCATTAATCCATAAAGGCTTTTGACTCATGAGTCCACTCAAACGATACTGCCATAATTTTTTAACGTTTATATTACTGTGAAATGCTAATTTTGGCACAGTACAGAGGTCGATCTTGAGTTGGTGAAACCCGCTTTTCAACCTTATCTTTGAAAAACAACTACGCGTTTTAACTGGTCAACAATTCCTACATCTCCAGTTAGGGGTATCGATTCTCGATGGTATATGTAAGATGTCATACGCTCGTCCTCTTTCACAACTGGCGCCAATCAGTCTGAGGCCTGCATGCTGCTGCGATTCCCAATAAACTTGATTAGGTGGTAATCTCGAAGGATCCTTGGGATATATCCATGCATCCATTTGCTATTAGGGGCCTTTTAAACTTTATGTCTCTCTATGTGCATCAATCCCTTTAAGCTAAGTAAAGCTTCACATTCTTGCCACGATATTTCTTCCTTTCTTGTCCATCTCACTTCCATGTTAGTTTCCTCTAAGGATATGTCTTACATCGCAATCGATTTGAATTTCTTGGACCAGGAAAAGGCTTGGTAACTCCAGAATTCATTAATATAACATCCTGACAACGGTTGGTAGGAGCGTACTCCCAACCACCTCATCATTTCTTATAACCTTCCTCACACTAATATTAAAGGTCCTTGTGGTAGGCCCCGACATGTTATTCCTACTTTAAATAATTACTCGGCATAACGCTCTGGCTGCACAATTACAACATTTGGTTTTTTTTTTTTTCATCTCATATTGGCGCAACGGTTCACAATTGTACCTCCTGTTCACCTTAGAGTAATCACTTTTGAAAGGAATGGTTTCAAAATAACAAGGTCCAATAGAGAATTTCAATAAGAATTCCACATTGGATGTTCCAAGAATGTTGATGGTTCCAAATACTAGGAGTCTCGATTTTTTTTTTTGGAGATGTAAGGATGGACAGAAAGAATACAACAAGGTTTATTCCTTCATGTCCTGATAATTTTGTAATGTGATATCGTAGAGAGTGTTGCACGAGGGCAATGATTGTTGGATACAAAAGTCATAAAGACGATCTTTATACCATTCTTACATCTAGTGAATACTTTTCCTCAAAATAGAGGATCTAAAAGTCCCATTGATAAAGGTCAATCGATCGAAAGCAATTCTACTCTATGACAAAAAAAAAGAAGCAGTTTATCTTTCAAGTAATCTATGGTTTCAAATGAATCTTCATTATATGATTGAAAGAACAGAATATTCAAGTGACATAAAGTCTGATACGAAGATGGGTAGAATTCAAGTTGAGTGGGCGACCTCACTAGGTCTCAATCAAGTTATTCGTCAAAACTTTCATCATCATACTTTACCACATGCAAAATGCATTACGGAATGAATTAAATTGGGAGTTGGACCAGTGAAACAATAACTAGTCCTTTTCAAGAAACACTAGCAACTAGCTAGACAAAATTTGCTAGTTCACCTGTTTGAGACATCACCACTAGTTAGGACAATTAGCTAGGTGTTCTTCACAACATTACAATTTTGTCTAGTTAGAACAATCAACTAGTCATTCATATTGACATATCGACTAGCCAGTTTCAATTGGCTAGAACGGAATTTCAACATCGTAGCCACTGAAGAAACTTTAGGCTACTCGGACAACGAATGGAAATAAGAAGTTATTAAGTTTGAAAAAAGAAAACTATAAAATCTGAAGAGAATGTTCTAGGTATCGGAACAATCGATAACCTCTCATCAAATATTACTTACCAGTGAAACGGTCCACCCAAGGGTGCCTCCGTACACATGCTTTATCAGGTCCTACGATAGAATTAAATTCAGAATACCAATATCAAAATGATATCCTTACTATGATTTCAATGTACGATGTACAATCTCATCTTGAATAGAAGAAAAGAATTCGTGAAGGAAGTCTGGACATTAGATCATCCATGTCCTCAGTGATTTGTTAAATATTTATAAGCTCAACTGAAGAGTGCAAGTATGAAAGAAGCAAACAAATATCAATATTCGTTAAGTAATATTCATCGATTAATTAAGGAAATATTTGTTGAACATTCCTTGGATAATTGAAAGAAAGTGTAAATAGGCCTGAGCCGAACAAGATCATCATAAATTTTTGAATAGAATGTTCATGGGTCAAATAAAATTACTTCGGATAAGTCCTACTTTAGGGAAAGTATATCACTGGTTGTTATTCCACAAATTTGAAGTAGAAAGCTAGAAGGGTTACCTGATATAAACTAATCGAGGTAACATGGTTAGTGAACAGTTTAAAATGAAGTAGTGCACCAGCCGGTAGTTATCAAAATAAGTTAATAATCATTCGTGCATCTCATTATCACCATTATGAGGGTATCTCCATCTCTTCGTCTTCGCAATACAAGACACCAACTAGTGCGTCTCTCAATCATCATCTTAAAGTCGTTTATCGAGTTGGGGTTTCACAAATACATCTGTCATTTCCGTGCTTTATCTTGAAGACCAAGCTTCACATCATTCCGGGGACACCTGCTAAGTCCATAGGGTCCTACTTTATGCCTTCCGACATGAATCACAAGTGGCCAGTTACCCTGGGAAAAGATCAAAGAGATCTCTCAGGGATCTCAGTGCAGTCCATAGGTTCAATGGCGGGTGTGTGTATGTGAACATATACCAAAAATATTGAGGTCTACAATACATATATACGTAGTCCCTGATAACATCTCTATCAAAGGATCCCACTCCAGACCCACTGGTCTTTTCTTTTGGTAGACTCTGAGATCACTGTATCGCTAGTTGCAACCATATTCAACTTCTCTTGAGTCCCTTTGTTAATTCTACTTGTTTGTTCACTAAAGTTGAACTACCATGCTCTAGCGTCCGAATCATGCGTGGAATTATGTAGCACGCTCGTCTTATGATAACATTCTCGTATAACACATGTAAAATTCGCCATCAAGGGTAATGAAATCCACAACGACATAGTGACCAACTTTCAGGTAAACCCGTTACTTATCGAAAATTGGATCTTATAGCCAAAGTAAAAGACTTTCATTATTCCAAGTACTAAGTACCCTTAATTATGTAGGGAAGTCTAAACTTCTTGATTCTTAAAATGCCGCCTCCTAAACTGTGGAGGACTATGGACCACAAAATTTATGCCAACCTAGTCATCCGATCATATTGGCAATATCGCCTCTACCTCAGCTGTTCTTGAGATTTCGCTCTGCTTCCTATATCATTACCTATGATAGGTCATGTACGACTCTCAAACCTCTATTCATCATTCTGAAGGTCTCTAAGGATTCTATCGATCCTAGTATAATACCTCCAGTAAACGATCCAGTCCATTCTACTCACCGGTACCTCTTCCGGAAGTCCAATAATAAGTTTACTACGATCTCTTATGTCATTCTCCTACTTAGACTCAACTCTCAACACTCTTGTTTCTGAGTACTGTAACTTATCGCTCTGATACCATTTCTGTGGCACCCCCAAATCCGAGGTCAAAGATTCAGGTCGTCACATCACCATCCAACCATATCATACCTGTATTAACTTTACAACTCAATAATACATCCATCCTGACCTCAATCTTATGCACAAACAAGTTAGAGCCTCAGAAACGATAATCAAAAGTAACACTAAATATTACAATTCATCTGTACAATCCAAAGTCTTACGCACTTCCACTTATACAACTACACTTGAAGACAAGTCTTACTATTACAGTTGAAAACCTATCAGACTTACTCTGTAGTATTTATCAGGAACTAAATCATCTCCGGGGTAAATCTTCTACTCCTCTTCTGCTGGTGCGGAGTTAACCGACCAAATTCTTCTCTTTCTGAAAAGTTTTTATAAAGCAAGAATGAGCTACATAATGCTCAGCAAGTTCACCATTTTGAAAAATAATAATGTGGTTTATTTCGAAAACATTCCCAACTGTATGGGTATATATCTCATATTTCAAACATAATTGGACAATATATATGTCCGAGTTTGAATAAAACATTTATACTCACAAAGGAGCTTTAAGAATAACATATGAACCCTTTTATAAGGTTCCCATTTCAATATATCTCAAGTTTGAAAATATAAATACATATGAGTATATCATTTTCGGCAAAACACTCTACTGTTAACATACTGTACAGGGAATACATCATTGTAAACCTCTTTCCTTCCATTAGCTTAGAAGGTTTCTCATTCAAAAACATTTCATTCTTTGAAATAATTGCAAGAGTGCACTAACACGTGCCAATCTTTATAGAAAATCTTGCAGTTCTAGATACTGCACGATGTCAAACAAAAACCACACTATCGGCAACTTGGCACTTAGGCCCAAGAAGCAGTGTTTGAGTATTTTTCCAAAGTGGAGGATGGGACTGGAAGAAAACATAAAAACCTGACAGGGATTGACGATGATCAGTCGCCACATCCAAGTCCAATAATCCGCGGGTCTTCTCTACCGGTAGAAGGATAGAAACTACATCCGTAACTATCCTCGGGTGAAAACCACATCCGTAATCACCCTCGATGAAAACTACATCCGTAATCATCCTTCGGCAACACCTGGGCCGGAATAATAATTGATGAACCGCCTGGCTCACGGCCGCTTACACATCCCGGGAATAGTTCGTCAACGATTCCCACACCTGCCAGAGTCCCCTTTTTCTTTTTCTTTTAAAAACTTTATTTTGATTGAAAACTGAGTAGTTGAGGTCCGACATCAGTCGACCGATAATTCTTGAAATCGTACAAGAAGCAAAACCTGACCGGGGGTTTTTGAAAATGTTTTGGGTTCGAAAGAGTTCGAGTTTGAAAACGATGAAGGTATCTTGGATTAGTTTTGTCTTCAAAATAATGAACAATAATTAATAAATGATATTTTAAGATTTAATATAAACAATTAATAAAATAATTATTTAATTAAAATAAGCTTTTAATCCAAGATAGATATTCTTGAGTATTTATAATAATGTAAAAATAATAAATACTTAAGTATACGATACTTCCCGAATGACCCTTCGGGTTTTCGCAATTTAATCACGATACAATAATATACCGCTCCCCGGTCAATAGCATATTTTGACCGCTACGACCTCTATTGCTAGAGTCGTTGTCCGAAGAAAATATTTTCATTCTAAGTTCAAGGGTGTACAAACACATATGTGCATATATCTCAAACTTCAACATAACCTCATAAAGCATAAGCATATAATACGTTTGAAAGCCACAAACAATACAGTCAAAATCCTTATATATAAGTTTTGAAAAGTAAACTTGCCTTCGTGAGGTTGGGGTGGTCGAGCTTGCGGAGTGGAATGAAGATCTATACATAACCAATAGTCGTTCGTTAGTATCTTAACAATACCTTTTAATTACAAGGTTTTAGAGGACACAAAACTAACTTAATGACTTCGTCCTATGACTCCCTAACCCCACTATAGGTTCATGCCATCACTCAATTATGCTCGTCACTTATTTGGCTTAGTTTGGTCACCACATTCGAAGCGTATTAATTCCTCCTTAAAATCATACTCAACTAACTCCCCTTACGACTTTTTCACTTGCGCGAACTTTACTCTAATGTTGTGGATCTAAATCTCGATTACGATTTGTTATTATTGCTAGGGTGGTTGAGCTTCGCGCTTTAATGGCTGTTTCTGCGTTCGAGACTGTAATCGGTCCTCACAGAGTGCCTACGTATCTCAAGGTCGAGAATCAAGCCAAAAACGTAGTTCTAAGAATGAGGGGTCAGGCCCTTTATATAGGCTGAGAAGCCTTAGAATTATGGTAGGATTTGGAGACTTGGTGGGCAAGTCTTTGAGGAAGGTTCTAGATCTATTCCTTGTAGGAATCAGTTTCCATATTGAATTGTGCATCTTGGAGGATAAGTCAGGCAAGAGTAATATCCTTGTTTGACTCTTATTTGCTGAGCTGTTTATTACCCTTAATACTAATTACGAAATTAATATTATAATTAGGGTTTTGGGCCCAGCTGGTGGGCCCCACGCTTGGACCATTCTTGGCCTAATTAATGCCACATTAAATGTGACTTTAGGGCTTACTTTTAGCCCATATCATTTGCCCCCCAACTTCTAGGAAAGCTGATCAGGCTTTCCTTGAAGTTTAACTTGTCTAACTCGAGACTCGGGTCAGGGTTTATCTTTGTACACTAGTGTTTCACGAGTATTGTCTTTATGTGAAGCGTGGAGCGACGGACGCGTTCACGACAATGTTAATTCGATGCTAACCGGCACTAATCAGTCTTAACGATGCTTAAACAATGTTTAAACAACGTTAAGCAGCATAAAACGGCACTAAACAGCGCTAAACGACCTTAAACAATGCTTAAACAGTGTTTAAACAATGTTGAAAGGATAAATTGGCACTCACGGTGCTTAAACGATACTAATCAGTGTTAATCGGCACTAATCAGTGCTTAAACGACACTAATCGGTGTTAATCGGCACTAATCAGTGCTTAAACGACACTAATCGGTGTTAATCGGCACTAATCAGTGCTTAAACGACACTAATCGGTGTTAATCGGCACTAAACAGCGCTAAATGAAGCTAAACGGAGGAGATTCGGGAAAATTTTAACCTCTTCCGGGCAACGAGGCAGCCGACAAGGGTCCCGGTCAGCTGCCAGGTGCTCCTGGTCGGCTGCCAGGAGATCCTGGTCGGCTGCCAGGAGATCCTGGTCGGCTGCTAGGAGATCCTGGTCGGCTGCCAGGAGATCCTGGTCGGCTGACCCTTCCTTGATGCACCTGGTCGGCTGCCAGGAGATCCTGGTTGCCTACCGGGTGCTTCTCGATCGTCTGACACGTGCTTTTCGATCGTCTGACAGGTGCTTCTCGATCGTCTGACACGTGCTTCTCGATCGTCTGACATGTGCTTCTCGATCGTCTGACATGTGCTTCTCGATCGTCTGACATGTGCTTCTCGATTGTCTGACATGTGCTTCTCGATCCTCTGACATGTGCTTCTCGATCGTCTGACATGTTGACGGGAAATCCATGTTGACATTAATGATGTCACACGATGCTTAAACGACGTTTCAATGTCTGAGTAAACGACGTTAAATGGCATAAAACGGCACTAAACGGTGCTAATTCGAAGGTCGATGTTTGTTACGGAAAGTGAGAAACCTTCAGCAAAACCATCAAACGATTCAATCAAACGATAGGGGGTGCCAAAATGAGTATCGGGAAGTCAAATTGAGCCTCTTTGTGGCTCCCGGTCAGCTGCCAGATGCTCCTGGTCGGCTGCCAGTAGATCCTGGTCGGCTGCCAGGAGATCCTGGTCGGCTGACCCTTCCCTGATGCACGTGGTCGGCTGCCAGGAGATCCTGGTTGCCTGCCGGGAGATCCTGGTCGGCTGCCAGGAGATCCTGGTCGGCTGACCCTTCCTTGATGCACCTGGTCGGCTGCCAGGAGATCCTGGTTGCCTGCCGGGTGCTTCTTGATCGCTCGACAGGTGCCTCAAGTTGTTTGGAAGTGTTTTGGTCACCTATGACTTTCAAGGATCCAAAATCTCGATCTCGATCTCGATCTTGATCTTCGATTTAGTATATTGGTCACCCGTGACTTTCAAGGATTCAGAACCTCAATCGCGATCTTAGGGATCCAGAACCTCAATCTCGATCTTGATCTTGATCTCTAACTTAGTATATTGGTCACCCGTGACTTTCAAGGATTCAGAACCTCAATCTCGATCTTAGGGATCCAGAACCTCAATCTCGATCTCGATCTTGATCTCTAATTTAGTATATTGGTCACCCGTGACTTTCAAGGATTCAGAACCTCAATCTCGATCTTAGGGATCCAGAACCTCAATCTCGATCTCGATCTTGATCTCAGGGATTCATGAGGTCGGCTGCCGGGAGATCCTGGTCGGCCAGACCCTTCCTTGATGCACCTGGTCGGCTGCCAGGAGAGCCAGGTCGGCCAGACCCTTCCTTGATGCACCTGGTCGGCTGCCAGGAGAGCCAGGTCGGCAAGACCCTTCCTTGATGCACCTGGTCGGCTGCCAGGAGAGCCAGGTCGGCCAGACCCTTCCTTGATGCACCTGGTCGGCTGCCAAGAGAGCCAGGTCGGCCAGACCTTTCCTTGATGCACCTGGTCGGCTGCCAGGAGAGCCAAGTTGCCTGCCGGGTGCTTCTTGATCGCCCAACAGGTGCTCCATTGTTGCTATGTCGTGCCTCTCGGAGCTTTTCGCAATGCCTGGAGTCTCGTTTGAGAATCACATCCTTGATCATGGATGTTGTACACCTCCTTTCAGAGCATAATTAGTCTCTTTAATAGCAAAGACTAACTGATTGTATTCTACCTTCCTTAAACGTAATTAGCTCCTTAAGCTCGGATGAGTGCCTTGGCACAGCTTATTACTATATCTTTACGTAAATCCTTCTTTTCTTTCCCAGAATCATATATACCGGTATAATTATTGGCGGATATAGCAGATGAAAATCCATCTTTCTGTAGATGAACGATAGATGACCTGCAAACACGAACCAAGCTGTGTTTCAACCTGATATAGAAGGTCATCCATCTTCTATAAAAGAGTGGGGGGAGCCTTCATTTTCATTCACTTCACTTCTTCTTACTTCTAAAATTCTCTCTGAAGCTCTCAAGTTCTAAAGCTCTCAAGCTCTAGCTTCACGTTCAAGCTCAAGATGGCAGATGGCGACCGCGCTCCAGCTTCGTCATTCTCTATGTCGGAGGCGATGGCCAAGAGAGCCTTGGCCAAAACATTGCGAGGTAATCTTCGACTGAATCCCCCTAGATATATTGATCGTCGATTTGATTCTTTAATTGACTTGTTAAGTACTATGAGGGATGCATTTCCCAACAATTCTGAGTTAGCTGCGTATCATAGTCCGTCCAAGTTCGACAAGCAAGATGTCGAAAATATTAAGAAGTTATATGGCTTTCCGGATGTGATCAAGGTTTGCCTCCCTGACTTAGCTGACAGAACCTGTAATTGGCACCCGGAGAAGCTATGTGTCTACAAAGGTGCCCTAGAAGCAGGTATGAGATTCCCGGTAGACCAGTTCATAATAAGGCTCTTGGCGGAGCTTCAGGTTCATCCCTGCCAATTGTATCCTAATGCATGGCGGTTGATTATCATCTTTATGCTGAGATGTCGAGATCTAGGTATCGAGCCTACTACTACCATGTTCAGGAGCATATTCGCCGCCAAGAATTCTTCTGAGGCTCAGAAGGGTTGGGTCACTATTCAGCATAGATCCAATGTTCCACATATTGTGAATGCTTTTTCATTCCCAGATTCCCATCACTACTGGGACAGAGAATTTGTGACTCTGGTATGGCGTGGTGGCGATTGGGGCCAATTCTTTATGTCTAAGTTTGGGGAAGTGCATGATGCTACACATTTTGTATGTGATCTTGACGAGGAGGAGCTTTTTGATCGTGACCGACTACTTGCTGACGACGGCCGTACTCACTACAAAGTTTTCTTAACCGAGAAGAGACTTGTAGAAGCTGGACTTAGCTTACTTTCTGCTGATGGTAATTTTTTACCTTCATATTATGAACCCTGTTTGTTCTTATTCCGATATCTTTTCTGTTGTCTTTTCAGTTGCTGAGGAGATCGACAATCGGCCCGAAAACCAGCCGAAAGTTACTAGGAGGATGATCAAGAGAGCCGAGGCGGCTTGCATTCAACCCGGGCCGAAGATCCCTCAGTTCCTGTCGGGATGCTCTTCGAAGAGATCACGGAATGCTGACGGGAGAGTCAAGACCCCCTTCATCCCTGGTTGGGGAATTTGTGAGCAAGATTCTGTCTTGGGATGCCCAGAGTCTGCCTTGGATTGGTCCAAGTTCAGCATCACTCCTCCCGAACTTCTGACTGTGACAGCCGGGGACAAATTTGACGAGGCGGAGAAACTCGGGGCTCAAGCTCTATATCAGGTTTCCCACCTTCCTTCCTAGACATAGTGTTTTTACTTAACTTGTGATTATAACTGACTTATTGGTTCTTTGTTCCAGGCGAATGCCCAGTTCCAAGCTAGTACTCGGCTAGGCCGTGCATACCGAGATGAGAATGTGGCTTTGAAGAAGGAGAAAGCAACTCTTGATGAGAAATATCAAGACTTGGAGTCCAGGGCCATCCGGGCTGAAGCTGATGCTCATTCCATCCAAAGACAGTATGACTCCCTGTATAACAAGAGGGCAATAGACTGCAAGCAAGTGGTGAAAGCTTACCAGGAGTCTGAGGATTTCTTTGAGCTTATAGATAAGCATGACGATGAAGTACGCCCGGGTATCATGTCTGTTGGCTGGGATCGAGCCATCAATGCTGTGAGTAAGAGGCATCTTGCTGTGGTTTTCCCGAGGGACTTTCCAAGTCCATATTGTCAAGTTGCTTCGGGCGCCGAGGCCATGCCGGTAGCTCAGGCTTCGGGCTCCGGCTCTAGGGGAAGTCATCGTCGTTCTGGTTCCGGCTCGAGGGGTGTCTGAGCAGCTGTGGATGGCTCAGTTTCCTCAGATCCTCGAGGGAAAAGGCCTATGACCGTGCAGAAGGGGAGAGTGGTTCGTCCAACAGTCCCCTCGAAGAAGGTAGTTGGAGATAGCTCCTCTTCCGAAGAGGAAGAGGTTGAGGCAATGGAAGTGACAGCTCCACCATTCGCGGTAGCCGAACCGGGTAAGGGCCATGATGAGGACAGCTCTGAGGAAGAGAGTGATGAGGGGAGTAGCGAGGAAGAGACTGATGAGGAGGAGAATGACGAGGAGGAGAATGGCGAGGAGGATTCCTCGGATGAGTAGCTGGGATTGCTTCGGGCCTTGCATGGCCTAACTTAGCCGTATGTGGCTTTTATTTCTAGTATTTCAATCACGGTGCTTCGTGATTAAACTTTTATTCGGTCTAAATGATGTAACCCTAACTGTTGGCCATTCGGGGTCTTTATTTATGCACTTGTTTGTTTTATTCGTATGTTCATTTATTTTCGGTACTTGGTCTCCCTAGACTCACACTCAACAGGTGCTTGGTACGTAAACAAAACATAGAATCATAGAATGGAAAACAAGTTTGCATTAATAACTCAAAAAGGGGATAAACCCTTACATAACTCATTATTGTCCTACTCGGGGCATCAAAACCCTGGAATGGTTTCATGGAACCTTATTTCTACTTCTCCTACTAGATAAATAAAAAGCTACATCCTCGCAGAGGCAACTTAAACATAATAAATCTTGAGGTTCAAGGCATGCCAAGTACGGGGCACCTCAACCCCGTCCAAGGTCTCCAACTTGTATGATCCTCGTCCCAACGTCTTCCTGACTCGATACGGCCCTTCCCAATTTGGGGCTAGTTTTCCTTTCTGGCCAACTCCAGAAGCCTCGATCTTCCTCAGAACCAAATCACCTTGTTGAAAGAACCTCTCCTTAACCCTGTGGTTGTAATAGAAGGATGCTTTCTTTTGATGCTCCACATTTCTGGCGTTTGCCTCGTCTCTGACTTCATCAATCAGATCCAGGGCGAGCTTCATACCTTCTTCATTTGTCTCAGGTTCAAATGCCTCCACTCGAGGTAATGCATGCATAATCTCCAGTGGCACAACTGCCTCAGCTCCATAAGCTAGCAGAAACGGGGTTGCTCCTGTGGTCACCTTGCAAGTAGTGCGATAAGCCCAGAGTATAGGCAGTAACTCGTCTACCTAGGTGCTCCTTGAGCGTTCAACCCTTTTCTTAAGTCCATCAAGGATGATCCGATTGGCCACCTCGGCTTGTCCATTTGCTTGGGGATGTGCTACCGAGGTAAAACAAAGCTCAATAGCATTCTCCTCGCAATACTTCTTGAATTCTTCATTATTGAACTGTGTCCCATTATCCGTCACAAGGATTCGCGGGATGCCATACCTGCAGATTATGTTCTCCCAAAAGAACTGGGAAACTTGCTTGGTGGTTATTTTGGCTAAAGGCTTAGCCTCGATCCACTTGGTGAAGTAGTCAATGGCGACAATCAGAAACTTCCTCTGTGCTGATGCCATAGGGAAAGGCCCAAGAATGTCCATCCCCCACATAGCAAATGGAATGGGGGAATTGACTGATGTTAACATCTCAGGCGGCTGCCTGACAATCGGAGCATGCTTCTGGCACCTGTCACACCTCTTGACATAATCCTGTGCATCAGCCAGCATCTCTGGCCAGTAGAATCCCAAGCGGGTTATCTTGTGAGCGAGGGCCCAGCCCCCCAGGTGCTGCCCACAGATTCCTTCATGAACTTCTTCCAAAGCCTCCCTTGCCTCTTGAGGCCTCAAGCACTTCAAGTAAGGGATGACAAATGATCTCTTATACAGAATGCCCTCAATCAAGGTGTATCTCAATGCTCTTACTGAAAGTTTTCGTGCCTCCAAGGCATCATCTGGGAGCCACCCGGTCTCAAGGTGTGCCTTGATGGGATCTATCCAAGAACTTCCCATATCAATTGGTGCCACTAATTTTGAGTTGATGGTCGGGGCCTTCAAGACCTGGAAGTAAACACTCCCTTCATAGTTTTCTATCTCAGAAGAAGCAAACTTAGATAGGGCATCGGCCTTAACGTTCTCTTCTCTCGGGATGTGTTCTACATAACATTCGTCAAACTGAGTCATGACAGCTTTTACAACTCGCAGATACTTTGCCATAGTTTCATCCTTGGCCTCAAATTCACCATTTACTTGAGAGACTACTAATCTTGAATCTCCACACACTTTGAGGTTCTTGACTCTCATGATTCTGGCCAAGCCTAGACCAGCTATCAAGGCCTCATACTCAGCTTCATTGTTGGTTGTCTGGAAATCCAAATTTAAAGCATATTCGACTGTGAACCCATCGGGGCTTTGCAGTACTAAGCCAGCGCCACTAGATTTTGTTTTTGATGCTCCATCAAAATAGAGCACCCAATATTCCTTCTGATCAGGTTCAAGTTCTCCATCTCTATCTTGCTTCTCAGGGGTTGTTATCATTTCCTGCCCCCCGACTTCTTGGTTGCTAATGGTGCATTCAACCACGAAGTCAGCCAATGCCTGAGCCTTAATGGTTGTTCGAGGCTTATATGTGATGTCAAATTCTCCAAGTTCAATCGCCCACTTGATTAGCCTCCCACTAGCCTTTGGGCTATGCAAAATTTTTCTCAACTGTTGGTCCGTCAGGACCTCAATCTTGTGTGCCTGGAAGTACGGGCGTAACTTCCTCGAGGCTGTTACCAATGCCAATGCGAATTTCTCGACGGGAGAGTAATTCAGCTCCGCCCCGTGCAACACCTTGCTCACATAATAGATAGGTTTCTGGACCTTCTTCTCTTCTCGGATGAGAACGGCGCTCAACGCTTGCTCGGATACCGCCAGGTATATATAAAGAGTCTCTCCGGGACTAGGTTTGGCCAACAACGGGGCTTCAGTCATGTACTTCTTCAGTTGTTCAAAGGCCTCTTGGCTCTCACGAGTCCACTCAAAATCTTTCACCTTCTTTAATGATTGAAAGAAAGGCAGGCATTTGTCACCAGACTTGGAGATGAATCTTCCTAAAGCCGCTACTTGGCCTGTCAACTTCTGCACATCTCTTATAGAGCGTGGTGGGTCCATGTCTAAGATCGCCTTGATCTTGTCAGGATTGGCTTCTATGCCTCGCTTTGAAACCATAAGACCCAAGAATTTGCCTGATCCAACGCCAAAGGCACACTTAGCTGGATTCAACATCATTTTATGGTGCCTCAGCACTTCAAATGCCTCTCTGAGGTGCTTAATGTGGTCTGCCTTGAACAGGCTCTTGACTAGCATGTCATCAACATAGACCTCCATGGTTTTTCCAATCAGATGGGCGAATATCTTATTCACCAGTCGTTGGTAAGTAGCTCCTGCATTTTTTAGACCGAAAGCCATAACAAGATAGCAGAAAACACCGAAGTCAGTTATGAAAGATACCTTAGGGACGTCATCCTTGTGCATCTTAATTTGATTGTAGCCGCTAAAACCATCCATGAAGCTTAGCATCTCATGTCCAGCTGTGGCATCTATTAACATGTCTATCCTTGGTAGAGGAAAGCAATCCTTAGGGCATGCGTCATTCAAGTCGGTGAAGTCTATACACATCCTCCACTTACCGTTGGCTTTCTTGACCATCACAGGGTTAGCCAACCATTCCGGGAACTGAATCTCTTCGATAAACCCAGCTTCTAAGAGCTTGTCAACTTCCTGCTTTATGGCCTCTTGCCTTTCAGGTGCAAAGTTCCTTTTCTTTTGCTGTATTATCTTCCGATTGGGATCAACATTCAACCTATGAGTTATGAGTTGGGGATCAATCCCTGGCATATCAGCCGCTGTCCAAGCAAACACATCGCCATTCTCTTGCAAGAATGCTATCAGCTCGCCCTTCAGGGGTTCCATCAAAGAGGCTCCAATGTAAGTCACCTTCTCAGGATCACCTAGCTCGAGAGGAATAGGTATTAAATCCTCTGCTGGCTTTCCTCGGTGTTCATCATCGCCACGGACATCCATGTCTTCGATCGGGAGTACCTGCCCCCCGATTCCATCAGCCCTTAGTGCGGATACATAACAACTTCTCGCCATCTTCTGATCACCCTTTTGTTCTCCAACACCATTCCGGGTTGGAAACTTAATCTTCATATGATATGTGGAGGCCACAGCCTTGAAAGCATGAAGTCCAGTCCTTCCTAGGATTGCATTATAAGTTGAGGATGCCTTGATCACAAGGAAATTTAGCATCTGAGTAGCTTCCTTAGGTTCCTGTCCAATGGTCATGGGCAACCGAATAGTGCCTTCGACCTTGGATTCAACTCCATTAAATCCGTAGATTGGCATGTTGGTG
The DNA here is from genome assembly GCA_036435485.1 of Saposhnikovia divaricata. Taxonomy (NCBI): domain Eukaryota; kingdom Viridiplantae; phylum Streptophyta; class Magnoliopsida; order Apiales; family Apiaceae; genus Saposhnikovia; species Saposhnikovia divaricata. Next base: position 98,427,930 of record CM071597.1, on the reverse strand, counting down.
GGGGTCAACTGGGAATCGGTGTATCCCATTTTCAAAAACGCATCGTGAAACAAGATATCAACAGAAGCTCCATTGTCTATCAAGACTCGTTTCACCTCCGAGTTTCCAATTACAGGAGTTATGACCAACGGGTCGTCATGGGGGAATTTCACCCCTTCAAGGTCTGAATCATCAAAACCAATCACTATCTCAGTCTTGGCACGCTTCGGGGCTTCTCCTACTATGTGCATCACTTCTCTAGCATAGGCCTTTCGGGAGTTCCGGGTAGTGCCGGCTGCTGTCGGTCCTCCCCAAATCATATTGATTACTGGCCCTCGGGCTGTGTATTACGATCACGATCACGATTGCCGTCTCTTTTGTCATTGTCTCTTTTGTCATAGTCCCTTCTTTGGGTACCGCGATCATCATTCTTCGTGAACCTGCCTAGCTTTCCTTTCCGGATCAAAAACTCAATCTCATCTTTCAGCTGTCTACAATCATCTGTATCATGACCCACATCACGGTGGTACCTACAGTATTGATCTTTGTTCCTTTTCGCGGGATCACCCCTAAGTGGCTTCGGCCATCGGAAGTCTTTGTCCTTCTCAATATCTAGCAAGATCTGACTCCTAGGAGCGTTCAACCTTGCATAATCAGAGAACCTCGGTCCCAAACCTTTCTTCGGTGGTGAATCAGAATCCTTGCTAGTCCGGGGATACTTGTCCCTAGCATCGTATTCTTGCTCTTGCTTTCGTTTCTTCGAATCAGTAGAACCCTTGCCATTGCCTCCTGTGGCTTCCTTCTTCATGCTGTCCTCAGCCTTGATATATTTGTCGGCTCTCCGTTGAAGCTCGGCCATATTTTCAGGAGGATGTTTTGCCAAAGACCTTTTGAAAAAGAGGTCAGTGGTTCCATGTTCCAGGGCTACCATGGCCACCTTATTTTCCAGATCAGTGATGTTCAGCGTCTCCTTGGTGAACCGCTTGAGGTAATCTCTCAGATTCTCATTCTTCCCCTGCACCACATACATGAGGGATGCAGAACTTTTCTCATGAACTCTTCCGCTGATGAATTGACTCACAAAAGCAGCGCTCAACTCCTTGAAAGAGCCAATCGAGTTTGCAGGTAAGCGGCTGTACCACCTTTGAGCCATGCCAGACAAGGTTTGAGGGAACGCCCTACACTTTAAGGCGTCGCTCGCAGGCTGCAACAGCAGTGCATTCGAGAACGTCCTAACATGATTTGCGGGATCGCCCGTTCCATCATAGGCCTTGATTGTTGGCATCTTGAACTTCTTTGAGATGCGGGCATTCATCACCTCCTCCGTAAACGGGGGTGTAGGATCATCAGGATCCCCAAGTGGCATCAGATCCTTAGGGTTGCTTCTGGGGGTCTCCACCCTTGTTGATTTTTCAGTTGGGGCCTCGGCCCTCCTTTGCCTTCTTGAAGGCCTCTCCAAATTTATAATTGGAATCCTCTCCGCAGTTGGAGGTGGCTGAGCTTGATTCAATCTATCTTGTTCCCTTGCAATATCGTCCTTCAACTTTAAGATCTCTGCCTCATAAGCCTTGATTTTCTCAGCAGTTGTCAAAGGGAGTCCATCAGGGATTCTTCGTGTCCTTCTTTGAGGTTCTTTGCGGGCACGTCGCCTCCGCGGGGCTTCATCTCGATCATCATCCTCAGATGACGAATCATCAGTATAGGGGCCAGAGTAGTCATCATACTCTCGATCCCGGATCTGTAAGGCATGACCGCTTGGTCCAGGCTCTCTTCGTCGAGGGGGATAATTAGGCAACCCATACATAGGGTTGGTGTTCAAAGGGAGATCCGTAGTATGGATCTGTACCCCCGTGCGATCAACGTTACCAAGGGGAGAAACCACCATCTGGAGAGGATTGGTTTCTTGGCTTTGATGGACAATCACAGAGTGGGTCCCCTCTACTTGGGGAGTCATCCCTGGGGGCTGAGTGGGTAGAGGTTGAATGACCGCCCCTGTCGATGGGAGTATTTGTCCTTCTTCAGTGACGATAAGCGGATCAGAAGTGGCTGGTGGAGCAGAGTTAAGAGGCACGGCCTCAGTTGATGTTGTCCTCCGTGTTTGAACCATGGTTGATGTTGTCTTCCCACAGACGGCGCCAAATGTTGTGGATCTAAATCTCGATTACGATTTGTTATTATTGCTAGGGTGGTTGAGCTTCGCGCTTTAATGGCTGTTTCTGCGTTCGAGACTGTAATCGGTCCTCACAGAGTGCCTATGTATCTCAAGGTCGAGAATCAAGCCAAAAACGTAGTTCTGAGAATGAGGGGTCAGGCCCTTTATATAGGCTGAGAAGCCTTAGAATTATGGTAGGATTTGGAGACTTGGTGGGCAAGTCTTTGAGGAAGGTTCTAGATCTATTCCTTGTAGGAATCAGTTTCCATATTGAATTGTGCATCTTGGAGGATAAGTCAGGCAAGAGTAATATCCTTGTTTGACTCTTATTTGCTGAGCTGTTTATTACCCTTAATACTAATTACGAAATTAATATTATAATTAGGGTTTTGGGCCCAGCTGGTGGGCCCCACGCTTGGACCATTCTTGGCCTAATTAATGCCACATTAAATGTGACTTTAGGGCTTACTTTTAGCCCATATCATCTAACATTTTTATAAAATTGAAAAATACATATTTTAATCCAATTCTTTTTGGGTAACCTCTACCACTGCAATTACTAGCTCTCCTAATTTTTCCATGATCCTACATAAATTTTTAGGGGCCTAAAGATGGCTCACAATTGGACCATATAGTGCAGTTCGGATTCCAGAACCACTCTTCACTTCTCGGGTCATAACTCAAAATCTATACATCACCTAGTCATGAACCTTACATTTCTGGAAACTAAATTCAAATACTTTTCTAACCATATGCATTAGGACCTCGGGAGACAAGATTTAGGGGTTCAAAACCCTCCTACAAGACAGTACATGCTCCCAGAAATTTTACACAGCTTGCAATCTTTCTTAATCATTCAAGAATTCTATGTATACACCACAACTATCATCTAAACCAATGGTTGTCACTTAATCCTTAATTCATATCGTATCTTAATTAACTCCTCGTAATAATATTTTGTCGCGTAGAGATTTTCCTTGTAATTCCTTAAGTACTTAATTGTGTAAATTCCTTAAATATCCGTAACTCCTTTTCATAGTCTCTTAAAATCTCCTAATACTCTAATAACTCTCAAATCCCAAGTTTTTATGAATCTTAATATCAGTAGGCCTCTTGCCTTCAACAATCTTCCCTTTTTCTTACACAGTAAATATAACAACATAAATTTTCAGATAATCAAAACCATTACATAACATAGGTGACTCAAAAGGTCCCTAATTCACAATATCATAAGCCTTTACATATTTAAAATATTACAAAAATCAGGGTTCTTACACTAAGGGCTATGCAAGGATTATTAAGTTCTTACACACTCGAAGGAAGGTATACCCTTGAAACCCTAGATCTTGTTTTGAGATTTATTCATGTTCTTGATGGATTTAAGCTTAAGGATGATGTTAGTATGATTTTAAGCAAGATTATGTAGTGATTATTTGATATAAGAGATATGATGATCATATTGGTAAAGTGGATGAATTTGGATAGTTGGGGGATGAATAATATGTGTATAAGTTGTATGGATGCCCAGTGTGGCTTGGTATTGATGTTACGATTTTTGGAACGTTCGATTCATAGTTGTCGTAATTCCCGATTTTCGTTAGACCTTAATAATTCGTGCATAACAGTAGATAAAAGCTTCTGACCTTAATGAGTATATAACACACCATTGTAGATTTCGAGTCATAGATCATTTTGGAAAAAGAATCGAACCAAACGGACTTACGGTTTAGGATTTATGGCCGATTGACTAAAAGTGGTTCGAAACCATAAGTATGAGTTCGTAACTGCAATTGAACTCCCTTAACATGAATAATTTGGTTGCAAATATTGGTAATTAAATATTAGAGGTCATAAGGAAGGTGTGGGAGAAAACCTTGTGTCAAACAGATCATTTTTCAATTTTATAAAAATGTTCGAATCAAGGTTAAGTGCGAAGAAACCCCTTTTCGGAGGTAACACTATTCATCGCAATGTTCCTGCCCTGTTTTGATAAAATCTGAAAAATTGATCTTCTGACCAATGTCAAATTTTGAGTTAGCTACCTTCTAGACATTCTCTAGATCATGTATGCGAAAACGGTGCGTCATTTGAGTTAACGGTTACCGAGTTATGAACGTTTTAGTGAAAGAGGTGCAAATAGTAAAAATCCGCAGTTGACTGAACTTCGAAAATACATTTCACCTATCTAGACCCGTGCTCTCGAATTGGGACTTTTATGATAAATATTACAAATACCAAAGATGATTTGAGAGGTGGTTTCATAATTAAATACATTTCCAGTGATTTACTAAAAGTGTTGGAGTGCGAGTCACATAATAATAATTCTGAGGAAAGTCAACTCTAGAGGTACTACTTTGACCACCCCTTTTGGCTACGTTAAAAGAAGAATTTCGAGTCGACTAAAACACGAAACTTGTTAAGAATTATCAAGACAACATATTGGTGTAAAGAACGAGTCTATAAAGGATTAAGTAAGATGTACGAAAGATCCGACATTAAGGATGGATTCGAGGAGTGATTTGGATTAAACTTATGACATAAGAATTGGTTAATTAACAAGGACTTCGTATGAGTTTAGAAGGACCCCGTGGTGCCTTGTTTATTAATTGCTTAAGTGTTTAAGCATTGAATTATAAGTGGATTGTATAGGGGATTAATGGAGTAATTCTTTGATTTGTTTAGATTGTCGGACACCCTCACGGACCCCTATTACATCCAGAGTACCAGGCAAGTTTCCAATACTTGGAACTGTTGTTGTTATAATATATATATATATATATGACTGTTGTTATACATATGTCATTGCATGCATGCCTGTTTTCAATTCATATTGTTATACTTGTTCCTTGATTATTGTTGGCTTATAAGCTAGATAGATAACGTATCAATTATAAGCCGGATGTTGTTAAGTCCCTTAGAGAAGGGCATATATATCGTATTCGTTGGATATAGACCGGGAGTCAGTACTTCTTGATATATCGTAATTACTTTTGAGGGAAATATTTAAGTAAATAATTTCCATTATTTGGTTGACGAATATTATTTTGAATATTCGTCCAAGATTATTTAATTAATGATCATTACTTCAAGTATTTATTTGAAAGTTATCTATTCAATGAATATTATTTTTCAATATTCATTTAAAGTCGATTCATTTATCGAATATTATTTTTAATATTCCTTTCAAGTCTTATTAATTAAATGAATATTATTTTGAATATTCATTTAAATATTTAATTATTTAATAAATATTTTCTCTTTATTCATTCGAGAATTATTTTGAGAAATACTTTGATTTAAATTTTCATTCATAGTTACAAGTCTTCTTTAACTAATTCTGATTCGATAAATATTCTCTGAATATTTATCCAATACTCTGAAATGACTTCAAATATTATCTTCGACCTTCGATTATTATAAAATTACTTCGGAGTCGTATTATTATTAATATCATATCAAGAAAGGTTCTCAAGATTTCATTCTTCCTTCGAATCTATCTTACAAATAATAAGGGAACCTTACTTGAGAAATGTTATTTATCTTGTTGACTTCCCGGTCATAAATCTTTGAAAACTATTCTTTTAACTCGCATCTTGGTTGCTGTTTATCTATCAAATCTTGTGTACCTTCTCATCATTCGAGGGGTAAGAATGTTGGAACAAGTTGGTATCCATTAACAAACAGTAGCTTGGGAAATATTGGTGAGTTTTCCTTTCCAACTAGATACGACTACTTTGTGGAGTCTTATCAACAAGTATTATTCTTGGGGAAAGGGGGACGAACTTTATGTTTCAGAGTTATGGATGTTATACGAACTAGGAGTTGCGTAAGTGGCCGAGTGGCGCCGGTCCAGCAATGGCCCAACCGTTGGCCGGGGGGTTCCAGAGGGCGGTGCACAAGTAAATCCGTCGGTGCTTCCTTCTACATGTAGAGAACAAGAGATGGGGAGCATAGCATGGGACTGATCATCGTAAATGTTATGGCTCCTAGCGCGTCAATGCTCCGGTATTAGTTCACCTTTCAAATGTTGGAAATTTTCTGCAGCACTGTCGGTGTTGGTAGGTGAAAAAGTGATTGAATCTGGAATTGCAATATTTTTCTGCAAGTTCCTCTTTTATGATAAATAATGCTATCTTGCTTAACTTTGACATAGCAGATATTTCTACAGAAGTATATTTTTGAGTTACCTTGTAACTTCATCCTTTACATTATATTGGCATCATGTTCATTAATGCATGGCATATGGTCTTTTCGATATTTCAGAAGTGTTATATATAATCACTGTTCAGTTACATTATTATTGGTGGGCTACTGCTCACCCTTGCTTTATCTATTATATCACAACAACAGCTATACCGGATGGCCCGCACAAGGCAAAATCGGTTGAAGCCAGTTAGAGGATTAACTGCTGAGACCATAGCTGCCACTGCTGAGTAAGAAGCTATTGGTAGGCTAGATATAAGCTTTCAAGTAGCTACTGTATTTATTTATTTGGCATTTTTAAATGGATGGCAAAGAGCATGTTATAGTTAATGAAAATTCTTTGGGTTGTAAGAATTCAAACTTGTGATTAATAAACTTGGTTGTTACTCTGATTCCATCTCTGGGACTATAACGGGTGTGTTGTTGTTTTGGGTCACAAGGTTGTAATCTCATTTATATTGGTTTTGTGGATGGATATTGAGGTAGTAACGACCAGATCCCTGACCCCGGATCTGGGGGTCTTACACCATTCGGTTTGTATTTTACTTTATGCACTCACTTACAATCAACCACCTTCTTGTTGGATGGTGTTGCGCCCATTTTTTCACATGGATTCAATTTAAGGCCCATGGACCTAGTAGGCCCAATTTAAGTGGGTTGAATTTATCGTGGATAGGAATAGGTACGGGTACAGTCGTAGCTGTGAAGTACGGGTGCAGCCGTAGCTATGAGGTACGGGTATAGCCGTAGCTCCACCTGTGCTTATTAGAAGAGAAGTTATACCAGGACTCTTGTCGCTATATTTTAGGGGCACAGGAATATCTTCATAAAATGGAGTTTAGCCAAGATATAATCACTATAAACGTGATAAACTTGACAGAGGAAAGATATATATAGATTTTTATGTAAATATTTGTGGATTTATGAGTGTGGGAGTTATATTCTAACTAGGACACTTGGAGCTCAAGCTTGAGCAGCTGGTTCGGTTAGCCAAAGTGGGCTTTGGTTTATCTAATCACAATGGTTGGCCCAAAAAGAGAGTTATAACCTAAAAGAACTACATTGGGGCTTGATTCCTATAAATAGGATATGAAGGCAATTGGTAAGGGGTTCCATTTTTTCACTTCTCTTTACACAAGGCAAGTATAACCTTAGTAATTATTTTCCGAGCACACTTTGGCCAGAATTCAGTGCCATTTCTATCCAGTGACCTTACCAACTCAGCCCGTTAAACACATTCCTCACTCTTAGGCGTAGCTGTTAAGAAACAGCTACGGCTGACATACCTGTTCATTTATCCGAAAAGCAAGGATAAATCCGTTTATTTCAGCGATATTTACTCGGGGTGTTGTGTGAATTTTTTGCATAACATTTTTGGCGCTAGAAGGAGGGGACTCTCCTAAAAATCTGTGAACTAATTTCGGAAAGTTCCGGTCACATGCGAACGCCGAGCGATGACTGTGGCAAACGTGACGCTAACCCTGAAGGCGAAGTCAGAAATAAGGATATCCTTAACCATATTCAAAATATGGGTGAAAGGATTGGCCAGTTGGAAAAGAAGTCTGCCCAAATGAAAAAGTGACAGAAAAAGCAGACTCCTCAGAAAAACACACCAGACAGCGGGAGGTGATGCCGGTGAATCTGAATTTTGAAAGTGAAGAAGAGGAGCCAGAGCAGGAGGCTCAGAAAAATAATTTTTCTGATGTGGAAACGGACCAGGAAAACCCGGATTGGAAAGAAGAAGAAGGTCCTGTGGATTCTCCCACAAGGAGTGTGAGTGTTTTCGATCGAGTGGGGAAGAAGCTCAGTAATAAGGACCTACGACATGTTTTGAATGGGACTAAAGAAAAGACTGATGGGAAAGACAACCATGACAGGTCTCAATCAAAGGGTTCCAAGACACAGAAAGAAAAAGTCTCAGGGTGTCGAGCGGACACATGACAAGAGGTCCAGGTCCACAAAACCCTAATCAGTAGCTGGAGGTGATGGTAGCTCCAGCTCTCAAGAAAGCTCAGCTCATAAGCAGGATGGAGACTCGAATGAGGAAACTGATGAAAGTGATGACTATATCTCTGATGGAGAGGATACGAATTATAAGGTGGCTGATTTGAGTAAGGCTCTGGAGATAATTAAAGCTGAGAAGAAGTCAGCATTTGGTTTGGCTGTAGCTTCACCTTTTAATAAGAAGGTGCGAGACTCACCCCTTCCTCCTAGATACAGGGGAGTAGGGGACCTAAAATTTGATGTCACCACAGATCCAGTGGAGTATCTTAGTCATTTTAGCACTAAAATGGAGGTTTATCAGGTCAAAGATCGCACAAAGTGCCGGTTATTGGCAGCTACGCTAAGGGACAATGCTCACCAGTGGTTCAAGAGGTTGCCTGCTAATTCCATTCGATCCAGGAGGCATATGGGTGAGCTCTTTGTGACCCAGTTTCGAGCTACAGTTGCGTTTACACCTCCTGCCAATTCCCTGGCAAATATTAAGCAGAGGGAAAATGAGACCCTAAGGGAATATTTCAAGCGTTTCAACGAAGAAGTACCGAAATTAAGGAAAGCTACAGATGAAACTCATAAGAATTTCTTGATAGTGGAGTAAGATGTTAAATATAATTGATATGGTTAATATTAGTGTTTAAGTTTTACAGGGAAAAACAGAGTTTAACTTGAAACAGGAAGCAGTCAGAGTTTAGTTAAACTCTGACAGTTGGAAGCTCGACAGAGTTTAGCTAAACTCTGTCTGGAGGAAGCGCGTCTCCGGTCAACAGTGATTAAAGATTAATTGAAGATAATTATGGAAGCAATATCTTTACAGATTAGATAGCTGTTAAAGAGATTGAGTTGACTTAGGAGATGTGTAGCAATCATAATTGATAATATTTGTATAGCTGATTTATAGGAGAATCAATTATAGATTGTACGTAGCTGTATATCTTTATAAATACAGTTAGGTTAACCCTAGAAGGGCATCGATCGTGTAACACAATATCTTTTCATTGTAACCTAAGCAGCTCTCTGTGATATTTACATCACTGAGAGAGGAGTTAATTCCAAACAGTTTTTGAAGTTTCTTTTAAGAACTTATTGTTATTCTCTCATACTTATTTGATTATAATTGTGTATTCGGCCTAACAATTGGTATCAGAGCTTAATCTGTTAATTTATTACAGTTTAAGATCCACACACACACACACAAACTATAATCAATGGCATAAATTCCTCCTCCAACAACAGGCTCTAGTGCTGAGAAGGCTCAAGCTGCAACTATGAGCCGATATGAGACAATCAGGGTTCCTATTCTCAAGCCAGCAGAATACTCAACCTGGAAGGTGAAAATGGCTATGTTTCTGGAGGCTACAGATCCAGAATATCTTAACAGAATTTATGAAGGCCCTCATAAGCCTACAAAATTATCTATTGTTACTGCTGGACATGAAGCTAAATCTATTCCAAAGGAAAAGAAAGATTTGACTCCTGAGGACATTTCATCCATTGGTAAGGATGCAAAGGTTAGACATCTGCTTCATAGTTCATTGGATAATGTTATGTCTAACAAAGTGATCAATTGTAAAACTGTAAAAGAGATCTGGGATGCCCTGGAGGTTAGATGTCAGGGAACTGCTGCAATCAAGAAGAATAGAAGGAACATACTCACACAGGAGTATGAACACTTTGAGGCTAAATCTGAAGAATCAATGACAGAAACCTTTGACAGATTCTGTAAGCTACTTAATGATCTGTCACTAGTTAGTAAAGAATATGATCTAGAAGATTCAAATCTCAAGTTTCTTCTTTCTCTACCTGAAAAGTGGGATGTTAAGACAACCACTATTAGAGACAACTATGATCTGGCTGATACTGATATTGATAAGATCTATGGGTTGCTCAAGACTCATGAATTGGAAGTGGAACAGAGAAGCAGAAGATCAGGCAGGAAGTCAAAGTCTGTTGCTCTAAGAGTTGAAGAAAGACCCTTAAAGAAGGAAGCATCAAGGTAGAAAGCAAAAGGAAAAGCTTTGGTCATTCATTCTGAAAGTGAGTCATCAAACTCTGATGTTGACTCAAACACAGATGGATCATCTGATTCTGAAGATGATGAGGAAATGATGCAAATGGATGCTTTGATGGTAAAGACCTTCAAGAAGATGGGATTCAAGAACTTCAAGAAAGGGAAGAGATTCTCCAAGAATGATTCAAAGTCTGACAGGAAGAATTTCAGCAAATCTGAGAGAAAGGATACCAAATCTGGGAAAAGAGACAAGTCTGAGATTCAATGCTACAAGTGTAAGGAGATGGGTCACTATGCTCCTGAGTGCAAGAAAGGTAAAACTGAGAAGGCACTCTTCACTAAAGGCAGAGATTGGGCAGACACCTCTAACTCAGATGAGGATGTGAACTATGCTCTCATGGCTACCACTGTTGATGAAGCTGAAGATACTGAAAACAAGGTACCTCTAACTACCTATGCTTATAATACTGATGATATAACTGAATTAAGAATATATCTTAAGGCTTTGCATATCAGTTATAGGGATCAGACTTTAGAGAATAAGAGAATCAAAACTGAGAATTCTGAACTCAAAGAGAGTAATAAGGTTGTAGAAGAGAAACTTACTAACATGCAGCAAGTTCAAAAGGAGAGAGATGATGCTATCTATCTTGAACAAGAGTTGTTAAGTAAGTATAAACAACTAGAATCTGAATTGGAGAGGGCAAATCACATTATTAAAACTTGGACTCACTCAGGAAAAGACACTCAAGAAGTTTTTCAATCTGACACTGTAGGTCTAGGTTATTCTGAGGAAGATGAACTTAGGTTTCAGAATATAGTCAAGATTAGACCACCTCTTCCACCTAAGAAATTTGGAACATTTGTTAATGGAATAAGTGAACCTAGGTTTGAATGTGGAAAAGAAACTGTTGAGAAAGAACCAGTAAAAACTAGTGTTAAACAGGTTAATATTGATTTAATGACAGATAAACAACTCAAGCATAAGCTTAAGGAGTTAAAATATGTTAAGAAACAGAAAGTGTCTAGAAAGAACAGAAATGGTAAAGTAGGCATCACTCAAGGTAATTATCCAATGCTTGCTACTTTAGCTCCAAGAAAGACATGTCATAACTGTGGTAGCACTAACCATCTTGCTAGTTTTTGCAGGAAGAACAAAAACATTAATTCTTTACCTTCCAAGTCTGAAGTAAAGAAAGATAATGTTAGAACTAGACCACAGACTTTATGCAAACACTTTGGAAGCACTTGGCATTCTATTTACACTTGCAGAAATTATCATGCTATTTATCATAATTACTATAAACTGAAACCTAATATGAAATGGGTTAGAGTTAATTCTGCAAGTGTAAACTCTGATAAAGTTAGCCTAAACTTTTATAATGTAAATTCCGCTGCTAAAGCTAACAAAATTAAGAAAGCCAAAGGATCCAAGCAAGTCTGGATCCTTAAATCTAATCTTCAGTAATTGTTTGTGATTGCAGGGCATCAAGGAAAGTATCCTAGTCGTGGACAGTGGATGTTCAGGACACATGACTGAAAATAAAGCCCTGCTATCAGAGTATGTGGAGAAGGCTGACCCAAAAGTTTCCTATGGAGATGGCAACATAGGACATACTCTGGGATATGGCAATATCAATCTTGGAAGTGTCATCATCACAAATGTAGCTCTGGTTCCAGGACTCAAGCATGATCTGCTATCTGTGAGTCAAATCTGTGACAGAGGTTTTCATGTAGATTTTCAACCTGAATACTGTGAGGTTATCAGCAAAACCACAGGGAAAGTTGTTTTAGTTGGACAAAGGCGCAACAATATCTATGAAGCAAGCTTGTTGACAAACTCTGATGGAAAAACTATGTGCCTGTCAACAAGAATGTCCAATGAAGAGAGTTGGAAGTGGCATAAGAAACTCTCTCATTTGAATCTGAACAACATCAATGAGCTGATAAGAAAGGATCTTGTTAGAGGACTTCCAAAGTCTTTGTTAAATGTTGATGGTTTGTGTGATTCATGTCAAAAGGCCAAACAGAGGAAGACTTCTTTCAAGAGCAAGTCTGAACATTCAATTGTTGATCCATATCATCTTCTACATGTTGATCTTTTTGGACCATTGAATGTCTTGTCAATTGGAAGGAAGAAATATGCTCTAGTCATTGTTGATGAATATACCAGATACACTTGGGTGTATTTTCTAGCAAAGAAGGATGAAACTGCATTAACTCTGATGGAGCATGTAAAGCTGCTGGACAAAGGATCAAAACACAAAGTTAAAATAATCAGAAGTGATAATGGAACTGAATTCAGAAATGCAGCAATGGAAGAATTCTGCAAGAACAGAGGATTGAAGCAAGAGTTTTCTGCACCTGGTACACCACAGCAAAATGGTGTAGTTGAGAGGAAGAACAGAACCTTGATAGAACCTGCCAGAACTATGCTTGATGAAGAAAAATTGCCAACCTATTTCTGGGTAGAAGCAGTTCAAACTGCCTGTTTTACTCAAAATGCCACACTGATCAACAAGCATGGAAAAACACCATATGAGATGGTGAGGGAAAAGAAGCCAAACCTGAGATATTTTCATATTTTTGGGTGCAAATGCTTTGTGTTGAAATCTCATCCTGAACAGTTGACCAAATTTGAGTTGAAAGCAGATGAAGGAATTTTTGTTGGCTATCCAGTGTCAACCAAGGCATTCAGAGTTTATAATCTGAGAAAAAATATGATTATGGAATCTATTCATGTGTCATTTGATGACAAGAAAATCACTGGACTTGAAGATGTTGATGAACATGATCAGTTGCATTTCAAAAATGAAGATCTAATCTCTGATGAAATAAACTCTGATGAAACCAGTCCAACAAACTCTGTTGATGCAAACTCTGAACCTCTACTGGTACACAAAGAAGAAATAGTACAGTCAGAACAAAGAGGAGAACCAGTTGAGGGGGAGCATGATCATAGTGATGACTCAAATTCTGATAGTAAGTCAACTGAAAAATCTGGATCAAACTCAAACTCTGATGACTCAAACTCTGAAAGTCCAAAGTCTGACAGTTCAAACTCTGAGCGATCAAATTCAGGGGGAGCCTTAGAGAATGAAGAAAGGCAACAACATGATCAGGAGAACATTGATCAAGGGGGAGCATCAACTGTTGACAGAAGTCATTTACCTTCAGCTAGGAAATGGACAAAATCTCATACACCTGATCTAATAATTGGAGATCCAGATGCAAAAGTCAGGACAAGAAGTGCTACAATAAATGAATGTATGTTTCATGCATTTCTATCCAAATCTGAACCAAAGAAAGTGGAAGAAGCTCTTCAAGATGCTGACTGGATAACAGCAATGCAGGAGGAGTTAAATGAATTTGAGAGAAATGAAGTATGGACCCTTGTACCTACACCAAAGAATAGATCTGTTGTTGGTACTAGATGGGTTTTCAGAAACAAAACTGACAGTGATGGGGTTGTTACAAGAAACAAGGCCAGACTTGTGGCCAAAGGCTATTCACAGCAAGAAGGCATAGACTATGATGAAACTTTTGCTCCAGTTGCAAGGTTGGAGGCAATAAGAATCTTTCTAGCATATGCTTCTCACAAGAAATTCAAGGTTTTTCAGATGGATGTGAAAAGTGCTTTTCTGAATGGAAAACTTGAAGAAGAAGTATTTGTTGAACAACCACCAGGATTTGTAGATCCCAAGTATCCAGATTATGTCTACAAGCTTGCAAGGCACTCTATGGACTTAAGCAGGCACCAAGAGCATGGTATGAAACTCTAGCTCAATTTCTGTTAGAAAGTGGGTTCAACAGAGGTACAATTGATAAAACCTTGTTCTACTTCAATCTTGGTAGTGATCTGTTATTAGTTCAAATATATGTAGATGACATAATCTTTGGATCTACTAATGATAAACTCTGTAAGAAGTTTGCCAAGCTTGTAATAACCCGAATTTTGGGTAGAATTAAAACTTTTCTTATTGTGGTTAAAGAGCACTAATGAATGGTGGTTTCAAAGAACAATGATTGTAATGAATGGATATTGCTTTGGACAATAATCCTGATGCATTGGTATATTGTCAGAATAGAGTAATTCGATGGTTGAGGACCTAGATAAGAATAATCTACCGTCCAGGAAGGAGCTAATGGATCCTTGAAGGGAAATGAGTACGTGCATAATGTTTCCCGTACGTGCATAGTGTTTCCCGTACGTGCATAGTGTTTCCTGTACGTGCATAGTAATTTGGTGGATGAATAGTGATTTTGTAAGTTGGAAAACTTTTCACGCCACCCTATGTACGGAACGTGATATGGATGTTTCGAAGTCATATTATTAATACGCGGAGGAAATAAGTGAATGCAGAGACGATCGGAATTAAAAAAATTCAAAATTCTTTTTCGGTATAATATTTGACCGGACAGTGGATTATATATTATTATAATCCAAGAATTGAGATATTAACTTTGAGGATTTGATATTTTGGGAGGTTATTATATTTGATTTAAGAATGAAGGTAGGAAACCACTGAGGCAGTGAAACAAGCGTTCTAGAAACCGCTAAAACGTTATAACGAGATTAAGCGATAAAGCGAATGAATCATGGATTATGGATTGAATTCATAACAAGATTAAATATCTTATATGATCATCAAGAGTATTATATCAAGTGGATGGAATGATTTAATCAAAGATTAAATCAAGAGTAATTAGGATTTAAGTGATTAAAACACTTAAATCATTTCCAAAAAAAAAAAAAAAACAATTAACCAAGCTTGTCCAAGACTCTTGGCTCTTGCCCCAATGCATCCAACTCAGCCCACCCAACTGATAATATCAAGATATTAGATCAAAGCTAGTTGAATTAGTCAAAGGAAGAAAAGAGAAAGCAAGAAACACCATATCTCTCCAAACTGCTCAGCAGGAGCAAGGTTCAAAGAAAAATTCATATCTTCATTTCTATCCATGATAAAATCACCAAATTTTAACCATAGCTTCTCCACTCCATGGGTAAGATTCGTTCCAAATTTCATGGAAATCCAAGTAGTATAGCCTAGTCAAATCCATGCTTAAAGTTGGAGGACCAAAACTGTCCAGGTTCTGATCAGTAGAAAGATGGGGCTCAAAACCTTAGCTCCCATGGTTGGATTCTTGTGTTCTATAGCTCAAAAGAAAGCCCTTGAAGAGTAGAAGGTGTGGTAAAAATCTTAGAACCAAACTCTTAGTTTTTGATTTTATATGATTTTTACAAAATTGACGATGAATAGTGGATCTTAGAAACTAACTTTGTTTTCTTGAATCTTTGGTTGATCTAGAGCTTGGTTAAGGTATTACAAGGATCAATCAAGGCTTGTTAAGTGTTTGCATACTTCAAAGGAAGGTATAAAGTTCATAAAACCTAGAGCTACTTTGAGTATTATATGTTTTATGGATGATTTTAGTGTTAGTAGGTTATGTATGTTAAGATCTATGATTTTAGTTGATGGTTGTTGATTAGTTGGATGATGATCCATGAGATGGTGATTATGTGATGTTGTTAGACTTGTAATGATGTGTTCATATGATAGAATGGATGGGGTGTAGTGCTTGATTGAATCGCGGTGATGCGAAAACTTTGGAAAACGTGTAAAAATAGTCGTTATAATGCCCGATTTTACAATACCATGATTTGTATGCCATTTTCGTGCTAAGTGACCAACTGACCAGTAGCATCTCCTGCCATGAATAGTTGACTCATGTTATGAGGATCGTTTTGACACGAGAATCGTAGCATTCGGACTTACGGTATAGGAGAAATCGTAAAATTCGTAAAAGCAGTTCGTAAACGTACGTATGAATTTGTAACTGCAATTGAACCCCCTTTAAATTGATAAATTCGGTTGCGAATCTTGGTAATTAAATACTAGAGGTCATAATAAAGATATGAGAGAAGACCTCGTGTCAAAAAGATTATTTTTGGATTTTATAAAAATATTTGAATCAAGGTTAAGTGCGAAGGAACCCCTAAAGGAGCACTCGATTATAACTTTGTAAACCGCTTAGTGAAACGGGCGAATGAAATCCGAATTCTAAAAAAAAACCTTCGACTTAAGTATTTGTCGATTGACATGGACATAGTACGAGCCTAAAGCGAGCTAGTAACGCCTTCGTTGTGTATTGCTTACGTGTTTAAGCATTGAATTATAAGTGAATCATCTAGGGGATTAATCGTACGTTTTCTTTTGACTTTGTCAAGATTGTTTGACATTGTCACGAGCCCCTACCACTTCTCGAGCATCAGGCAAGTTTCAATTCCCTTCTTTTAGGTTGTTGTTGTGATTGAATATATATATATATATATGTTTTCTGTTATACATATGTCATAGCATGCATGCCTACTTACAAGTTATATCGTTATGCTTGTTCCCTGATTGTTTATTGGCTTATAAATTAGATAACTAACGTATCAATTATAATCCGGTTATTGTAAGACCCTCATAGAAGGGCGTATATATCTTATTCGTCAAATATAGACCGGGAGTCATTATTTCTTGATATATCGAGATTACCTCGGAGGAAAATATTTAAGTAAATATTTTCCATTATTTGGGCGACGAATATTATTTGAATATTCGTTCGAGATTATTTATTTAACGATCCTTACTTCAAATAATTATTTGAACGTAACCATTCGACGAATAATATTTTTCAATATTCATTCAAAGTCGAATAGATTATCGATTATTATTCTGAATATTCTTCTAAAGATTGGACTACGAAATGAATATTATTTGAATATTATTTTATTAAATGAATATTACTTTTGAATATTCATTTAAGATATTAATTACTTGATGAATATTATTCTAATATTCATCTGAAGCTTGATTTATTTATCGAATATTATCTCGAATATTCCTTTAAAGCTTGGATTACTAAATGAATATTACTTGATATTCATTTAGAATATTATTCATTAAATGAATATTACTTTTTCAATATTCATTTAAATTCCTTATTAATTAATGAATATTATTTTGAATATTCATTTAAATATTTATTTATTCAATAAATATTCTCTTGATGTTTCTTCAAGGATTATTTGGAGAAATACTCTGATTAATGATATTCTTTCATATTCCTAAATATTCTTTAAATATTTTAATTCAATAAATATTCTCTGAATATTTATTCCATACTTAGAATAACCTCAATAAGGTTTATCTTCTTCGATTATTATAGAAAATATCTCGGAGTCATATTATTATTAATCTTATATCAAGAAAGGTTCTCAGACATCATTCTTCTTTGAGTCTACCTCCCTAATAATAAGGGAACCTTACTTGGAAAATGTTATTTATCTTGTCGACTTCCCGGTCATAAAGTATTCTCTTCACTCGCAACTCGGGTGCTGTTGACTTATTAAGTCGTTGTTTACCTTCTCATCTTTCGAGGGGTAAGATTGTTGGAACAAGTTGATATTCGTTACCAAGCAATAGCTTGGAAGTTATTGGTGAATTTTCCTTTCCAACTAGATACGACTACTTCGTAGAGTCTTATCAACAAGTATTATACTTGGGGAAAGGGGGACGAACGTTACATTCAGAATCATGAATTCTATTTAAACTAGGAGTCGTGTAAGAGGCCGAGTAGCGTCGGTCCATCCCCTTTGGCCCAACCGTTGGCCGGGGAGAGCTAGTAAGGCGGTAGACAAGTAAAGCCGTCAGTTCTTCCTTCTACCGGTAGTAAATCTAATTTGAGCTGTACGATCTCGACTGATCATCAAGATTGGAACAGCGGGCGCGGTGAATACTCCATCATTGGTTCATCATCCAAACTTATTTATTTCCTGCAACATGATTACTGTTGGCAGAGCTGGAAAAGTGTTCATAACTGGAATTGCAATCTTTTCATGCAAGTTCCTCTTTTTAATGACAATGAGAATATCTCGCTTACTTTTGATGTAGCAGATATTTCTACAAACAAATACTTTAAGTTACCTTGTAACTTCATCGTTCATATTATACTGGCATCATTTCCGTAAATGCATGGCATATGGTTTGAAAGATACTTTTGAACTGTTATATATTATCGTTCAGTTATATATTATTGTTGGTGGGCTATTGCTCACCCTTGCTTTATTATTATATCACAACAACAGCTAGACCAGATGACTCGCATAAGGCGCACTCGACGCGGGCGAGGACGATGAGACTACCAGAGCTGAAGAAGAAGCTATTGGTAGGATAGATTTATTCTTTCAGTACCAAGTATATGGTCTAGTATGACTTACGTAAATGGATGGCAAAGAGTATGTATTTATATTGAAATTCTTTTGGATTGTAAGAACTCATAATGTGATTAATAAAAATTTGATTGTTACTCTGATTTCATCTCTGGGACTATAACGGGTGTGTTTTACATTGTTGTGTTGGGTCATAGAGATGTAATTTATTTTATGTTAAGGAAAGTTCAAGTGTTGTGGACAGAATTGGAAACCGTAACGACCGGATCCCGGACCCCGGATCTGGGGGTGTTATAGAAGTGGTATCAGAGCGTACGTTATAAACCCCAAAGATGATGCGACGTTAAAACAATAAACTCACTAAGATAATAAGAACTCTTGCCAAGTTCATAGTCGGACTACTTCAAGTAGTACTGACATATAAAACCCTTGTGGGAACTCTTAAGTATCATGATAGTAACTTAGCTCGTTCTCATATCGACTAGTAAGGCGACAGACCTTGAGGCGTACGAGCAGCAGCATGATGATGTTTTATTATATGCTGACGATCGGATTGTGAATTCGATAGAGTACCATATTGAGGACTCGAAAGAGGTTCCAGCAGAGGAGAATCCTATTGAGGATGAGGAGTTTACTCCAAGGAAATGAGGGCTGTAGCCAGAGGGATAGCGAGAGTTAAGATTATAGTGCTCAGAGAAGTGAGCATAAAGAACTGAGATATTATTAAGAGAATTGAAATTTTATGTTGGATTTATAGCCGGACTACGAGATGTAGTACCATCAATTAAGACAGATTGGAAGGATTACTTGAGGTCTTATATGGGGATAGATAAAGATCCTTAGAGACTTTCAGATTAATGAGAAAGGAGTTAGAATGATGCATGATTATCAAAGACGTCGATGTAGGACGGGGAGCACCCAGGAGCAGTTGAGATAGAGGCAACAAGTGCCATATTATCGAATAAATGGATTAGTGTGAATATTGTCAATGGTAATTCGCCATGAGAAGGCAGATTTCATGGGTTATATTTTATGAAACCAAATTGAGATTGTTGAGGTGGTTTTATTCAGCGAAATGTCCATATTATGAATGAACCAGCTTCGAAAGTAAAGATAGTGGAAAGTGATGGCCTGATTGGATAAAGTTATATAAAGTAGTAAGCAAGACGATGATCTCAGAAACTACCAGAGGAAAAGACCAGTGGGTCTATGATAAACTCGTAATATGACTACTATCAGGTACTAAGTATAAGTTTATTTTAACTCAGTAAAATGGTGAATCAGGAACGTTAGATGCATGTGATTCAGAAGAATATTAAATTCTTTCTTTTCCCCGAATAAATTATAGTAGTTACCTTAAGTTTATTCTGGTACTGAATTGCAAATGGATCAAGTGATGCGATTAGTGGTTAAGAGGTAATAGAGAATGTTTTAAGATGAAATTGGTAACGACCCGGCGTTGGTGTTGCCTAACGGGAGAAGGAAGACTTTATGATACACTATGATGCATCTCATACAGGTTTAGGTGGTGTGCTTATGCAGCACGGCAGAGTAATTGCGGATGCATTCGAACAGCACGGTACACCAGACTAGGATGGCCCTAGTAGTGCCAATTTTTATTAAACGACTAACTCCGACGGTAGTGTTCCTTCTGAAACCTGTGGTTAGGAAGACTGACATTTGATATTATCGACAACTAAGATGTATATGTATCAGGAAGAGGTGGCATGTTTCAGTTTAAAACTTTTGATTTCCCTTCTATGGGATATATATTTTGTTCATTTCTAGTGGTTAAACTTCCAACTTTGTGTCAATAATTCCGTTATTATAACTGCTTATGATTCTACCTGCTTGGATGCTCATAGAACTATTCTATAGGTTTCGAAATTGATCTTTATAGTGTTACTGGTGGTTGGATAGATTAACCAAAATTTCCTTGATTCTGGAAAGAAATTCAACGAATTTTGGCAAACCTTGTCTTTCTGATTATCAGAGAACATCATGGAAGAGAGTAGAAACTGGGGCGAACCCCGTGAATTTGGTAAAGTAGCCGCTATATGGGTTGGTGGATAGACCCCGGTTATCGCGATTGATTGTAGAAATACAATGATGAAGTGAGATTGGACGAAAACAGGAAATGTAAGTAAGAAACCAGCCGGACTGAGAAACTCCGGGATTGACTTAAGTGAAAAGGCTGTTATACCATGAATGGTAAGCTTGTGTGGCACGTGGGATTGATAAGAATAGTTGAAAAGATAAAAGTGGAGGAAAGGTGATCGGAGACGGTACCGAGAAGTCGATTAAGACCTATATGGAGTAAAGTTTTGGAAAGGTAGAAAGGTATCAAAGTAGAAGGCACTATGCCATCAATTGCTAGAAAAGTAATGCTAATTAGCCAACCCCTAAAACCATATATTTTTATTTTAGTGTGGTCAGTTGAGGCCAAGTCACAAAGGATTATCAAGTGACTAGACCAGCAATGAAAGGAAAAAGTAGGGTTGCTTCTAAGTAAGCGCCGACTGCAAGGGCTTTTGATATAAAGGAAATATTAATGAGATCGTAGGAATCTTCTACTGAACCCTTTGCAACCCATGTTTGGATTGGGAATTTACTAGACTTTTTGGAATGGGGTCACCCGTACTAAAGTGATTCATGTGTATATGATTGCCCATGATTACGAGTAAAAATGGAAGTATAATGACTTGAGATGTATGATGTTAGGGTATTATAAATGCCATGAATATATTATGACCAAGGGAAGTAAACAATGAAGGTTTATGAAGAGAGTATAGAAATGGTCAGAGATGGATCAGTATGTGATAAGTGGATTTTATATCCACTTATTTTCCGCTAATTGGACCTAGATTGATTGTTTTTCCTTAAGTATGTTGTGTCTTTTAATTCACTTTTTGTTAATTAAGTTTTTGTTGTGCAGAACTCGCATCTGTTGGTATTGTGGCGATAAATGGCTAAAAACGGTGGATTTCTATCTCGATTTTATCAAGTGGACTGGCTACGAGGAAAAAAAGAATTATCATAAAGAAATTCTGAGTGATATATTCTTAATGCTGAAACCCCGGTTGGAATTATTATATTTTTCGTTAAGCAAAAGGAGCCCGGTTCCAGACCCTCAAGAGACCACAATTTAGGACTTAAGAAATTATTTATATTAATAAATAATTTATTTAATTAGAGAATTATATTTATAAATATCTAATAATACTAGATATTTATTTTTATAATTTCTGAATTAAATTAATTATTTATTAATTAAATATTATAAGTTGTGTGGGTCTAAAATACACAATTCAACAATTGTTTTATAAAACAGTCGGTACAAAACTAATAAAAAGTCACAAGCTGTCAAGACAAAAGCAGACTGTCGGCAGGCCTTTTTTTCCACTCTCCCACGCGCGCGTGGGAGACACGCGCCCGTAGCAAACCTTCACAGCCGCGCGTGCATGACACTTACTCCTGCTAAGCGTGGTTTTCGGCTGGCAGCTAGTAGCAGTGCTGCGTTTTTTTAATTTATCAAATGCTGCTTTCGGCTAGTGCTGCTTTGTTTTTTTTCTTTCGGTTGTATTTCATTTCTTTTCAATTTTTTTATTTTCTTTTTCTTTTTCTTTTTATTTTTTTTATTTTGTGGTGTGCTAAATTTGTGCTATAAATAGGTGAGTTCTCAAGCTCAAAAATCACACAACAAAATTGGAGAGCATCATTCTCTCTTGTAATTCTCTCTAGTTCTTGTAATATTAAGTTTGTTTTTATACACTTTAATTTTTGGCAAATTTTAGTATAAGTGTTATTTTGGTTGAAGAAATTACGGGAATTATTTGGAGTGCTCTTCTCTTTCGGTGGAAGCTATTTCGGTTTTATTTTCTAATTTCTTATTTTACAGGGAATTATCGGAGTGCTCGTTTCTTGCAAGTGGAAATTATTTCGGTTTTAGTTTCTAAACTCTTATAATTTTCATATTTAATTTATCGTAACTTTTAATTTAGTTTTATTATTGTTGTTATTAGTATTATTATTATTATTATTGTTATTATTATTATTATTATTATTATTATTATTATTATTATTATTATTATTATGATTTCAATTAATCCCATGATGACGATTCGTTTAATTATGAACTAATCGCCGTCATGGGATTCTAATGGATTTATTTACGTAATTTAGTAATTCGATGCCTTAATAAATTGTGTTATGATAAAAATTACCGATTGCCTAACGTGGTTGTGCTTAATTTATTAGATCCGTAGCTATCATCTAAATTATTAATTCTTAATGAATGCGAAAGTGGATTTGAGAATTTAGAATTTGCCATGTTAGCACAGGTTCGTAATTTTCATATATAATTACGATTAGTGGTAGGGTTTTGGATCACATCGCCCTGTGTAGCCAAAAATAAGGAATTTATTCGTAAACCAGTTATGTTTTCAAATCTTATAGACATATAGGGTCTAGACATAAATGGTGTCCACACAACTTCTATCTTTTTAAGTGGATGTTTGTATGGTTTGATATAAGTTAAGGCTGAAAGGCGCTTATATTAGTTTCGTGTTCCCGGCTAGCTTTCATAATTATCAGAATCACTTTACATTAAGGCATCAATTCTAAATGAAATAAATAATGAAATTAGAATCCCATGTTTATCTCATATATAAAATCTTTATCATATTATTTTTAGTCGTTATTTCATTAATTAATTGTGATTTGAACAAACCAACCATTTCGTTGTTCAGGCTTCTATAATTAACCGAACGTTGTTGAATAAACATATTTACTTAAATACACCAAGTCTTCGTGGGAACGATCCTTATTTCCCTATATTGCTTTTGGACTGCGTATACTTGCGTAGAGAAAATAGCGAACAAGTTTTTGGCGCCGCTGCCGGGGACTCGGTGTTATTTTGTTTATGTGTTTACTACAATAGAAGTTAATTTGTTTGACTTGAACATTTTATCTTACATTTTGAAGTGATTATTTGTGTTCAGATACTTGGAATTTTATGGTAACACGTGCTAAAGCATTAAAGGCCAAACAAGTACTTAAACTAGCAAATACTCACAAGATGGACGGAGAAGCCGAAGTAGTTGCACCTGCAGCAGCACGGGCTTTAATGGACTACTCGCAACCGAAGATTGATGACATTCAGTCAAGTATCATTCGTCCAGCAATTGCGGCTCCTACATTTGAAATTAAATCTAGCACTATTCAGATGGTGCAGAATCAAGTACAGTACGGAGGAACTGCAACGAAAGATCCTAACTTACACATTAGGAACTTCATAGAAATATGCGACACATTCAGATTCAACAATGTTTCAGATGATGCTGTGAAGTTGAGACTCTTCCCGTTTTCCTTAAGAGACAAGGCCAAAAGTTGGTTACACTCTCTGCCACCGGGATCTATCACCACTTGGGCTGATCTAGCTCAAAAGTTTCTTAGCAAATTCTTCCCCATGGCAAAGACTGCAGCTATAAGGAATGCTATCACGCAATTTTCTCAACAGTCTGGTGAATCTTTATGTGAAGCATGGGAAAGATACAAGGAAATGCTTCAGCAATGCCCTCATCACGGCATGCCAAATTGGATGGTCATAAATTGCTTCTATAATGGACTAGGAATACAATCAAGGCCAATGGTAGATGCAGCTTCAGGGGGAGCATTATGAACTAAAAGTTATGAGGAGGCCTACGATCTTATCGAGATGATGGCAGCTAATGAATATCAAAATCCAACTCAGAGGATGCCACAACAGAAGGTAGCAGGAATTCTTAATGTCGACAAGGCCACTTCCTTAGCAGCTCAGATAGAGGCTTTGAACTTGAAAATAGACTCTTTGACAGCACGAGGATTTCATCAAGTTGCCAGTGTTTGTGAGTTGTGCGCGGGTGCACATGAATCAAACCAATGTGCCATCTCAAACGAGTCAGTTCAATTCGTAAGCAATTTCCAAAGACAGCAACAGCCAGCTCCAAATTCCTACCATCCGAACAACCGAAATCATCCAAATTTCAGTTGGAGCAATAATCAAGGAGGAGCACAACAATCAAATCAGCCCTACCAACAATTTCAAAATCAGCAGTTTGGAGCTAGGCCATATAATCCATCTGGATTCCAGCAACAGCAGGGGCACCAATATCAGCAACAATATGCCCCACGACAATTTCAACCCCCAGGATTTCATCAACAATCCTATGGGAATTCTGGGCAATCATCTTCTAGTGAAAAGGCAGAATTGGAGGAGTTGAGGTTAGCGTCCAAAAGCCAAGCGGCTTCTATTAAAAATCTGGAAACTCAATTGGGACAACTCGCTAGTTTCATGATGAGCCGACCACAAGGAACACTCCCAAGTGATACTGAAGCTAATCCGGGGAGAAAGAACAACCAAGAGCACATTAAAGCCATCACTTTAAGATCGGGAAAAGTCACAGAAGGCACTGAATTGGAAAGAGCAAAAAGAATTCTGCCCGATGCAGAAACAGTGAACTTGGGAGATACCGAGGACAAGGGTAAGGCTCCAATTTCAAGCACGGAGGTAGAAGAAAGTATACCACCTCCTAAACAATCAGTCCTTGCACAGAAAGAAGCAGAAGAGCATGTCTATCCACCTCCGCCATTTCCTCGACATTTGCAAAAACAGAAACTGGACAAGCAGTTTGGCAAATTTCTTGAAGTCTTTAAGAAATTACATATCAACATTCCATTTGCTGAAGCCCTGGAACAAATGCCGAGTTATGCCAAGTTCATGAAGGGCATTCTATCGAGAAAAGTAAAACTTGAGGACTTAGAAACTGTTGCTTTGACAGAGGAGTGTAGTGCGGTATTGCAACAAAAGTTACCGCCTAAGCTAAAAGATCCTGGAAGTTTCACCATACCATGCACTATTGGGAATTTGTCTTTTGACAAATGTTTATGTGATTTAAAAGCAAGCATCAACCTCATGCCATACTCAGTTTTCTTACAACTTGGCCTTCCTGAGCCAAACCCGACGAACATGTCACTTCAGTTAGCTGATCGCTCTATCACTTATCCTCGGGGAGTTGTTGAAGATGTCCTAGTGAAAGTAGACAAACTTATCTTTCCAGCTGATTTTGTCATACTTGATTTTGAAGAGGACAAGAAGATTCCGATCATTCTTGGTAGACCATTCTTGGCGACAGGACAAACATTGATTGACGTCCAAAAGGGGGAACTTACAATGAGGGTGCATGATCAAAATGTCACTTTCAACGTTTTTAAGGCCATGAAGTTTCCAACAGAAGAAGAGCAGTGTCTGAAGGTAGACTTGATTGAGTCTACGGTACAAGAAAAGTTGGATCACATGTTCATGAATGACACTTTGGAAAGGGCCCTCAGTGGAAAGTATTCATTAGATGAAGATGATATAGATGAACAATTGCAATATCTGGATGCTTTGCCATGGCAAAGAAAATTTGAAAGACCAGTTGAATCATTGGATCTGCCAGAACTAAAAGGGCCGCATCAGCAAATGAAACCATCTATTGAGGAAGCTCCAACTCTAGAGCTCAAACCACTTCCTAATCACTTAAAGTATGCTTCTCTTGGTGAATCATCTACCTTACCTGTGATTATATCTGCTAACCTTTCAGACTCTGAGGAAGACAAGCTTTTAAGAGTCCTGAGGGAATTCAAAACAGCCATTGGTTGGACCCTAGCGGATATCAAAGGCATCAGCGCAGCTTATTGTCAACATAAAATTCCATTGGAAGAAGGTAGTAAACCAACAGTGGAGCATCAACGGCGGCTAAATCCTCTTATGAAAGAGGTAGTGAAGAAAGAAATCATCAAGTGGCTGGATGCAGGGATTATCTATCCCATTTCTGACAGTGCATGGGTGAGTCCAGTGCAATGTGTACCGAAGAAGGGAGGCATGACTGTGATTACCAATGAAAAGAATGAACTCATCTCTACTCGCACAGTCACCGGTTGGTGAATCTGCATGGACTACCGGAAGTTGAATAAAGCCACAAGGAAGGATCATTTTCCCCTTCCTTTCATTGATCAGATGCTAGATAGACTAGCCGGCCATGATTATTACCGCCTTCTGGATGGTTATTCTGGATATAACCAAATCTGCATTGCTCCTGAGGATCAGGAGAAAACAACATTTACATGCCCATTCGGCACTTTCGCCTTTCGGCGGGTTTCTTTTGGCTTGTGTGGAGCACCTGGTACTTTTCAAAGGTGCATGATGGCCATCTTCTCAGACATGATTGGCAAGACTGTTGAAGTCTTCATGGATGACTTCTCGGTATTCGGTCTATCTTTTGATGAATGCTTGCAAAATCTTGGCTCGGTGCTGAAAAGATGCGTGGAAACTAACCTAGTGCTCAATTTGGAGAAGTGCCACTTTATGGTACAAGAAGGAACTATTCTCGGGCACAAGGTGTCAAGGAAGGGTCTAGAAGTGGACAGAGCAAAGATAGAAGCTATTGAAAAGCTGCCGCCACCTAATTCAGTGCGAGGGATTCGCAGTTTCCTTGGGCACACAGGGTTCTACAGGCGTTTTATCAAGGACTTCGCAAAAATTTCCAAACCTTTGTGTCAGCTGATGGAAAAAGATATTCATTTCAAATTTAACGAAGAATGTCTCACAGCTTTCGAGACTCTGAAGAAGAAATTGATTTCAGCACCCGTGATCATTGCTCCAGATTGGAGTGAGCCTTTCGCTATGATGTGTGATGCTAGCGATTACGCAGTTGGGGCCGTTCTTGGCCAAAAGAAAAATAAAATGTTTCATGTCATCTACTATGCAAGCAAAACCCTCAGCGATGCTCAATTAAACTACACTACCACTGAGAAGGAGTTGTTAGCCATAGTTTATGGTTTTGAAAAATTCCGTTCATACTTGCTTGGCACGAAGGTGACTGTGTACAATGATCACGCGGCTATCAGATATCTGCTCTCTAAAAAGGACTCCAAACCTAGGTTGATTCGATGGATTCTCCTGCTGCAAGAATTCGATGTGGAGATCAAGGATAGAAAATGGACAGAAAACCAAGTAGCCGACCATCTCTCACGATTGGAAGACCTTGGGAAGTCATCCCAGGGCAAAACCGTCATTAATGAATCCTTTCCTGATGAACAGTTGTTTGGGATACAAGAAGAAGAGCCTTGGTTTGCAGACATTGTGAACTTTCTGGTGAGTCGAGTGATTCCTCCCGAGCTCTCTTTTGCATAAAGAAAGAAATTCTTGCATGAAGTCAGATTGTATCGTTGGGACGAACCATATCTGTTTAAACAAGGAGCCGATCAGGTGATTAGGAGATGTGTGCCATACAGTGAAACAGAGGCTATTCTAAGGGATTATCACGCCACAACATATGGTGGCCATTATGGAAGCGAAAAGACCGCAACTCGAATTCTTCAAGCGGGATTTTATTGGCCATCCCTTTTTAAGGATGCCCATCAGTTTGTACTAAAGTGTGATCGTTGTCAGCGTGTTGGTAACATATCTAGGAGGAATGAGATGCCCCTCAATATAATGCTAGAAGTGGAAATCTTCGATGTTTGGGGCATCGATTTCATGGGACCATTCATTTCCTCATGTAACAGCCAATACATCTTGCTAGCCGTTGATTATGTTTCCAAATGGGTTGAAGTCAAGGCACTTCCGACCAATAATGCCAATGTCGTGCTCAACTTCCTTCACAAGAACATCTTCACAAGATTCGGCACTCCTCGAGTAATCATAAGCGATGAAGGTACTCACTTTTGCAATCGCAAGTTTACTAATCTCATGGCAAGGTACAACATCAACCACCGGGTAGCTACGGCATAACACCCACAAACCAATGGCCAAGCCGACTTATCTAATCGCGAGATTAAACGCATTCTGGAAAAAGTGGTGAGTCCTTCGAGAAAGGATTGGTCTTTAAAACTCGATGAAGCCGCATGGGCTTATTGTACAGCATATAAAACACCCTTGGGTATGTCACCAAATCAGCTTGTCTATGGGAAGGCTTGTCATCTGCCTGACGAACTAGAGCACAAAGCTTATTGGGCGCTGAAGAAGTTGAACTTTGACTTATCAGCTGCAGGTGAGAAAAGAATGCTTCAGATTAATGAACTGGATGAGTTTCGGCTACAGGCTTATGAAAATCACAAGTTATACAAGGAGAAAGTCAAAAGATGGCATGACAGACGTTTGGTGCAAAAGTCTTTTGTACCGGGACAGTTAGTCTTGCTTTTCAACTCTCGTCTCAGACTCTTCCCAAGGAAACTTAAGTCAAGGTGGTCAGGGCCATTCACGGTTAAAATAGTGTTTCCACATGGTGCAGTGGAAATTTTTGATAAAACACCGGAAGCGGCTTTCAAAGTAAATGGACAGAGGTTGAATCCATATTTTGGTGATCATGTGAATCGCGAAGCAGAAACCACGGTTCTTGGTACTACCAATTGAAGTGCGAAGGTGAAGTCAAGCTAGCGACGATAAATAAGCGCTTCATGGGAGGCAACCCATAGGTTTGGTGTTTTTATGTGTGGTTTGATTTTGTGTGATTTTGTTTAATATGTCGAGAGTGCAGGTCATTGACGAGTTACAGGAGCAGGCTTTGCAAAAGATAAAATTTTCTTTCGAGGTAGACTGGCCTCAGTTTGGAGCTCATGCAGCATTTCCACCAATTGATTCACCATTCGAGGAGGGTGACGATGCCGACAGTTAGGGGAGTTCTCTTTTATCCTTTATCTATACCTTCAATGAGGACATTGAATAATTTAAGTTTGGGGGTGATTTAGGATAATTGATTAATTGAGTCATAGTATGCATACAGTTCATGTAGTTCATAATATACCATGCTAGTATAATTTCATAGAATTCATATATATATATATAAAAAAAATTGCATATTCATGATTAGTTGCATATCATATTTTCCTTGATCCCGTAGCGCTTGGCGATTCCGTTTAGTAGTCAATGATGAATTTGGGTGTGATAATGATGGATAGAGGGCTGATTTAAATACTTATGAATTGACGTGCATGTTGCAGAAACACAATCTTTACACAACTCATCGTTTGCTTTTGGGCTAGGTTGAGGTCATGCCTGTTTGGTTGTTTAAAGTTTTAATCACTTGTTTATACTTAAAATGTTCCGTATTCCCTTGATAGCGTAAGAACACTAAAATATAAGTTTGGGGGAAACCAGGGATTTCATGCTAGTTGTTCAATTGATTAATGGCTAGGCGTCAAATGGCTAGTAGCCGCTCATATTTCATGAGTAGTCTAGGGTTGGATGAGATTACTCATTCCAGATTATATAAAAAAAAAATGTTTATGAGAGTGTGAGAATGCAGAATTGGCCAGGGTGAGCTCTTTAATACTCGAGCAATTAAGTTCGCGGGGACTCAAGCCTAGTGACCTAAGACTTTTCCGGTCTGGAATCCACTAACCTAACGCTCGCTACATGGGTATTATTGTATAAGCCTTTTGGGGTCTCATCCATTGCACGGTCAAATAAGCATGTGTGTTGTATATAGTATTTTGTGTAATAGTTGTTAGTAATAAAACATGAATTCCTGTCTAACTCAAATGATGATGGAGGTGTTTCTAGGTTATGAAGTGTCTATCGTTCATTCCAATTATAAACTTGTGATTGTCTTGACGAAAAATATGTATGGTTTTGATCTAGTGTTAGAAGTATTTCTGATGAGCATTGCACACACGCACGTTTCTGTACTTGTAAGGGTAAATATGCTGGTATTTAGTCGATCTCTATTTGGAATTTTCACATTCTCTGAGTCACTCTGCTAAATTGGTTATTGCTTTGCCTATGGGATCCTTACATCAGTTGCATTCATGCATTTAGAGGTAGTCGGGTCTGTTTTCGCTTGAGGACAAGCATCAGTTTAAGTTTGGGGGTGTGATAAGTGGATTTTATATCCACTTATTTTCCGCTAATTGGACCTAGATTGATTGTTTTTCCTTAAGTATGTTGTGTCTTTTAATTCACTTTTTGTTAATTAAGTTTTTGTTGTGCAGAACTCGCATCTGTTGGTATTGTGGCGATAAATGGCTAAAAACGGTGGATTTCTATCTCGATTTTATCAAGTGGACTGGCTACGAGGAAAAAAAGAATTATCATAAAGAAATTCTGAGTGATATATTCTTAATGCTGAAACCCCGGTTGGAATTATTATATTTTTCGTTAAGCAAAAGGAGCCCGATTCCAGACCCTCAAGAGACCACAATTTAGGACTTAAGAAATTATTTATATTAATAAATAATTTATTTAATTAGAGAATTATATTTATAAATATCTAATAATACTAGATATTTATTTTTATAATTTCTGAATTAAATTAATTATTTATTAATTAAATATTATAAGTTGTGTGGGTCTAAAATACACAATTCAACAATTGTTTTATAAAACAGTCGGTACAAAACTAATAAAAAGTCACAAGCTGTCAAGATAAAAGCAGACTGTCGGCAGACCTTTTTTTCCACTCTCCCACGCGCGCGTGGGAGACACGCGCCCGTAGCAAACCTTCACAGCCGCGCGTGCATGACACTTACTCCTGCTGAGCGTGGTTTTCGGCTGGCAGCTAGTAGCAGTGCTGCGTTTTTTTAATTTATCAAATGCTGCTTTCGGCTAGTGCTGCTTTGTTTTTTTCTTTCGGTTGTATTTCATTTCTTTTCAATTTTTTTTATTTTCTTTTTCTTTTTCTTTTTATTTTTTTAATTTTGTGGTGTGCTAAATTTGTGCTATAAATAGGTGAGTTCTCAAGCTCAAAAATCACACAACAAAATTGGAGAGCATCATTCTCTCTTGTAATTCTCTCTAGTTCTTGTAATATTAAGTTTGTTTTTATACACTTTAATTTTTGGCAAATTTTAGTATAAGTGTTATTTTGGTTGAAGAAATTACGGGAATTATTTGGAGTGCTCTTCTCTTTCGGTGGAAGCTATTTCGGTTTTATTTTCTAATTTCTTATTTTACAGGGAATTATCGGAGTGCTCGTTTCTTGCAAGTGGAAATTATTTCTGTTTTAGTTTCTAAACTCTTATAATTTTCATATTTAATTTATCGTAACTTTTAATTTAGTTTTATTATTGTTGTTATTAGTATTATTATTATTATTATTGTTATTATTATTATTGTTATTATTATTATTATTATTATTATTATTATTATTATTATTATTATTATTATTATTATTATGATTTCAATTAATCCCATGATGACGATTCGTTTAATTATGAACTAATCGCCGTCATGGGATTCTAATGGATTTATTTACGTAATTTAGTAATTCGATGCCTTAATAAATTGTGTTATGATAAAAATTACCGATTGCCTAACGTGGTTGTGCTTAATTTATTAGATGCGTAGCTATCATCTAAATTATTAATTCTTAATGAATGCGAAAGTGGATTTGAGAATTTAGAATTTGCCATGTTAGCACAGGTTCGTAATTTTCATATATAATTACGATTAGTGGTAGGGTTTTGGATCACATCGCCCTGTGTAGCCAAAAATAAGGAATTTATTCATAAACCAGTTATGTTTTCAAATCTTATAGACATATAGGGTCTAGACATAAATGGTGTCCACACAACTTCTATCTTTTTAAGTGGATGTTTGTATGGTTTGATATAAGTTAAGGCTAAAAGGCGCTTATATTAGTTTCGTGTTCCCGGCTAGCTTTCATAATTATCAGAATCACTTTACATTAAGGCATCAATTCTAAATGAAATAAATAATGAAATTAGAATCCCATGTTTATCTCATATATAAAATCTTTATCATATTATTTTTAGTCGTTATTTCATTAATTAATTGTGATTTGAACAAACCAACCATTTCGTTGTTCAGGCTTCTATAATTAACCGAACGTTGTTGAATAAACATATTTACTTAAATACACCAAGTCTTCGTGGGAACGATCCTTATTTCCCTATATTGCTTTTGGACTGCGTATACTTGCGTAGAGAAAATAGCGAACAAGTTTTTGGCGCCGCTGCCGGGGACTCGGTGTTATTTTGTTTATGTGTTTACTACAATAGAAGTTAATTTGTTTGACTTGAACATTTTATCTTACATTTTGAAGTGATTATTTGTGTTCAGATACTTGGAATTTTATGGTAACACGTGCTAAAGCATTAAAGGCCAAACAAGTACTTAAACTAGCAAATACTCACAAGATGGACGGAGAAGCCGAAGTAGTTGCACCTGCAGCAGCACGGGCTTTAATGGACTACTCGCAACCGAAGATTGATGACATTCAGTCAAGTATCATTCGTCCAGCAATTGCGGCTCCTACATTTGAAATTAAATCTAGCACTATTCAGATGGTGCAGAATCAAGTACAGTACGGAGGAACTGCAACGAAAGATCCTAACTTACACATTAGGAACTTCATAGAAATATGCGACACATTCAGATTCAACAATGTGTCAGATGATGCTGTGAAGTTGAGACTCTTCCCGTTTTCCTTAAGAGACAAGGCCAAAAGTTGGTTACACTCTCTGCCACCGGGATCTATGACCACTTGGGCTGATCTAGCTCAAAAGTTTCTTAGCAAATTCTTCCCCATGGCAAAGACTGCAGCTATAAGGAATGCTATCACGCAATTTTCTCAACAGTCTGGTGAATCTTTATGTGAAGCATGGGAAAGATACAAGGAAATGCTTCGGCAATGCCCTCATCACGGCATGCCAAATTGGATGGTCATAAATTGCTTCTATAATGGACTAGGAATACAATCAAGGCCAATGGTAGATGCAGCTTCAGGGGGAGCATTATGGGCTAAAAGTTATGAGGAGGCCTACGATCTTATCGAGATGATGGCAGCTAATGAATATCAAAATCCAACTCAGAGGATGCCACAACAGAAGGTAGCAGGAATTCTTAATGTCGACAAGGCCACTTCCTTAGCAGCTCAGATAGAGGCTTTGAACTTGAAAATAGACTCTTTGACAGCACGAGGATTTCATCAAGTTGCCAGTGTTTGTGAGTTGTGCGCGGGTGCACATGAATCAAACCAATGTGCCATCTCAAACGAGTCGGTTCAATTCGTAAGCAATTTCCAAAGACAGCAACAGCCAGCTCCAAATTCCTACCATCCGAACAACCGAAATCATCCAAATTTCAGTTGGAGCAATAATCAAGGAGGAGCACAACAATCAAATCAGCCCTACCAACAATTTCAAAATCAGCAGTTTGGAGCTAGGCCATATAATCCATCTGGATTCCAGCAACAGCAGGGGCACCAATATCAGCAACAATATGCCCCACGACAATTTCAACCCCCAGGATTTCATCAACAATCCTATGGGAATTCTGGGCAATCATCTTCTAGTGAAAAGGCAGAATTGGAGGAGTTGAGGTTAGCGTCCAAAAGCCAAGCGGCTTCTATTAAAAATCTGGAAACTCAATTGGGACAACTCGCTAGTTTCATGATGAGCCGACCACAAGGAACACTCCCAAGTGATACTGAAGCTAATCCGGGGAGAAAGAACAACCAAGAGCACATTAAAGCCATCACTTTAAGATCGGGAAAAGTCACAGAAGGCACTGAATTGGAAAGAGCAAAAAGAATTCTGCCCGATGCAGAAACAGTGAACTTGGGAGATACCGAGGACAAGGGTAAGGCTCCAATTTCAAGCACAGAGGTAGAAGAAAGTATACCACCTCCTAAACAATTAGTCCTTGCACAGAAAGAAGCAGAAGAGCATGTCTATCCACCTCCGCCATTTCCTCGACGTTTGCAAAAACAGAAACTGGACAAGCAGTTTGGCAAATTTCTTGAAGTCTTTAAGAAATTACATATCAACATTCCATTTGCTGAAGCCCTGGAACAAATGCCGAGTTATGCCAAGTTCATGAAGGGCATTCTATCGAGAAAAGTAAAACTTGAGGACTTAGAAACTGTTGCTTTGACAGAGGAGTGTAGTGCGGTATTACAACAAAAGTTACCGCCTAAGCTAAAAGATCCTGGAAGTTTCACCATACCATGCACTATTGGGAATTTGTCTTTTGACAAATGTTTATGTGATTTAAAAGCAAGCATCAACCTCATGCCATACTCAGTTTTCTTACAACTTGGCCTTCCTGAGCCAAACCCGACGAACATGTCACTTCAGTTAGCTGATCGCTCTATCACTTATCCTCAGGGAGTTGTTGAAGATGTCCTAGTGAAAGTAGACAAACTTATCTTTCCAGCTGATTTTGTCATACTTGATTTCGAAGAGGACAAGAAGATTCCGATCATTTTTGGTAGACCATTCTTGGCGACAGGACAAACATTGATTGACGTCCAAAAGGGGGAACTTACAATGAGGGTGCATGATCAAAATGTCACTTTCAACGTTTTTAAGGCCATGAAGTTTCCAACAGAAGAAGAGCAGTGTCTGAAGGTAGACTTGATTGAGTCTACGATACAAGAAAAGTTGGATCACATGTTCATGAATGACACTTTGGAAAGGGCCCTCAGTGGAAAGTATTCATTAGATGAAGATGATATAGATGAACAATTGCAATATCTGGATGCTTTGCCATGGCAAAGAAAATTTGAAAGACCAGTTGAATCATTGGATCTGCCAGAACTAAAAGGGCCGCATCAGCAAATGAAACCATCTATTGAGGAAGCTCCAACTCTAGAGCTCAAACCACTTCCTAATCACTTAAAGTATGCTTCTCTTGGTGAATCATCTACCTTACCTGTGATTATATCTGCTAACCTTTCAGACTCTGAGGAAGACAAGCTTTTAAGAGTCCTGAGGGAATTCAAAACAGCCATTGGTTGGACCCTAGCGGATATCAAAGGCATCAGCGCAGCTTATTGTCAACATAAAATTCCATTGGAAGAAGGTAGTAAACCAACAGTGGAGCATCAACGGCGGCTAAATCCTCTTATGAAAGAGGTAGTGAAGAAAGAAATCATCAAGTGGCTGGATGCAGGGATTATCTATCCCATTTCTGACAGTGCATGGGTGAGTCCAGTGCAATGTGTACCGAAGAAGGGAGGCATGACTGTGATTACCAATGAAAAGAATGAACTCATCTCTACTCGCACAGTCACCGGTTGGTGAATCTGCATGGACTACCGGAAGTTGAATAAAGCCACAAGGAAGGATCATTTTCCCCTTCCTTTCATTGATCAGATGCTAGATAGACTAGCCGGCCATGATTATTACTGCCTTCTGGATGGTTATTCTGGATATAACCAAATCTGCATTGCTCCTGAGGATCAGGAGAAAACAACATTTACATGCCCATTCGGCACTTTCGCCTTTCGGCGGGTTTCTTTTGGCTTGTGTGGAGCACCTGGTACTTTTCAAAGGTGCATGATGGCCATCTTCTCAGACATGATTGGCAAGACTGTTGAAGTCTTCATGGATGACTTCTCGGTATTCGGTCTATCTTTTGATGAATGCTTGCAAAATCTTGGCTCGGTGCTGAAAAGATGCGTGGAAACTAACCTAGTGCTCAATTTGGAGAAGTGCCACTTTATGGTACAAGAAGGAACTATTCTCGGGCACAAGGTGTCAAGGAAGGGTCTAGAAGTGGACAGAGCAAAGATAGAAGCTATTGAAAAGCTGCCGCCACCTAATTCAGTGCGAGGGATTCGCAGTTTCCTTGGGCACACAGGGTTCTACAGGCGTTTTATCAAGGACTTCGCAAAAATTTCCAAACCTTTGTGTCAGCTGATGGAAAAAGATATTCATTTCAAATTTAACGAAGAATGTCTCACAGCTTTCGAGACTCTGAAGAAGAAATTGATTTCAGCACCCGTGATCATTGCTCCAGATTGGAGTGAGCCTTTCGCTATGATGTGTGATGCTAGCGATTACGCAGTTGGGGCCGTTCTTGGCCAAAAGAAAAATAAAATGTTTCATGTCATCTACTATGCAAGCAAAACCCTCAGCGATGCTCAATTAAACTACACTACCACTGAGAAGGAGTTGTTAGCCATAGTTTATGGTTTTGAAAAATTCCGTTCATACTTGCTTGGCACGAAGGTGACTGTGTACACTGATCACGCGGCTATCAGATATCTGCTCTCTAAAAAGGACTCCAAACCTAGGTTGATTCGATGGATTCTCCTGCTGCAAGAATTCGATGTGGAGATCAAGGATAGAAAAGGGACAGAAAACCAAGTAGCCGACCATCTCTCACGATTGGAAGACCTTGGGAAGTCATCCCAGGGCAAAACCGTCATTAATGAATCCTTTCCTGATGAACAGTTGTTTGGGATACAAGAAGAAGAGCCTTGGTTTGCAGACATTGTGAACTTTCTGGTGAGTCGAGTGATTCCTCCCGAGCTCTCTTTTGCACAAAGAAAGAAATTCTTGCATGAAGTCAGATGGTATCGTTGGGACGAACCATATCTGTTTAAACAAGGAGCCGATCAGGTGATTAGGAGATGTGTGCCATACAGTGAAACAGAGGCTATTCTAAGGGATTATCACGCCACAACATATGGTGGCCATTATGGAAGCGAAAAGACCGCAACTCGAATTCTTCAAGCGGGATTTTATTGGCCATCCCTTTTTAAGGATGCCCATCAGTTTGTACTAAAGTGTGATCGTTGTCAGCGTGTTGGTAACATATCTAGGAGGAATGAGATGCCCCTCAATATAATGCTAGAAGTGGAAATCTTCGATGTTTGGGGCATCGATTTCATGGGACCATTCATTTCCTCATGTAACAGCCAATACATCTTGCTGGCCGTTGATTATGTTTCCAAATGGGTTGAAGTCAAGGCACTTCCGACCAATAATGCCAATGTCGTGCTCAACTTCCTTCACAAGAACATCTTCACAAGATTCGGCACTCCTCGAGTAATCATAAGCGATGAAGGTACTCACTTTTGCAATCGCAAGTTTACTAATCTCATGGCAAGGTACAACATCAACCACCGGGTAGCTACGGCATACCACCCACAAACCAATGGCCAAGCCGAGGTATCTAATCGCGAGATTAAACGCATTCTGGAAAAAGTGGTGAGTCCTTCGAGAAAGGATTGGTCTTTAAAACTCGATGAAGCCACATGGGCTTATCGTACAGCATATAAAACACCCTTGGGTATGTCACCATATCAGCTTGTCTATGGGAAGGCTTGTCATCTGCCTGCCGAACTAGAGCACAAAGCTTATTGGGCGCTGAAGAAGTTGAACTTTGACTTATCAGCTGCAGGTGAGAAAAGAATGCTTCAGATTAATGAACTGGATGAGTTTCGGCTACAGGCTTATGAAAATCACAAGTTATAGAAGGAGAAAGTCAAAAGATGGCATGACAGACGTTTGGTGCAAAAGTCTTTTGTACCGGGACAGTTAGTCTTGCTTTTCAACTCTCGTCTCAGACACTTCCCAAGGAAACTTAAGTCAAGGTGGTCAGGGCCATTCACGGTTAAAATAGTGTTTCCATATGGTGCAGTGGAAATTTTTGATAAAACACCGGAAGCGGCTTTCAAAGTAAATGGACAGAGGTTGAATCCATATTTTGGTGATCATGTGAATCGCGAAGCAGAAACCACGGTTCTTGGTACTACCAATTGAAGTGCGAAGGTGAAGTCAAGCTAGCGACGATAAATAAGCGCTTCATGGGAGGCAACCCATAGGTTTGGTGTTTTTATGTGTGGTTTGATTTTGTGTGATTTTGTTTAATATGTCGAGAGTGCAGGTCATTGACGAGTTACAGGAGCAGGCTTTGCAAAAGATAAAATTTTCTTTCGAGGTAGACTGGCCTCAGTTTGGAGCTCATGCAGCATTTCCACCAATTGATTCACCATTCGAGGAGGGTGACGATGCCGACAGTTAGGGGAGTTCTCTTTTATCCTTTATCTATACCTTCAATGAGGACATTGAATAATTTAAGTTTGGGGGTGATTTAGGATAATTGATTAATTGAGTCATAGTATGCATACAGTTCATGTAGTTCATAATATACCATGCTAGTATAATTTCATAGAATTCATATATATATAAAAAAAAATTGCATATTCATGATTAGTTGCATATCATATTTTCCTTGATCCCGTAGCGCTTGGCGATTCCGTTTAGTAGTCAATGATGAATTTGAGTGTGATAATGATGGATAGAGGGCTGATTTAAATACTTATGAATTGACGTGCATGTTGCAGAAACACAATCTTTACACAACTCATCGTTTGCTTTTGGGCTAGGTTGAGGTCATGCCTGTTTGGTTGTTTAAAGTTTTAATCACTTGTTTATACTTAAAATGTTCTGTATTCCCTTGATAGCGTAAGAACACTAAAATATAAGTTTGGGGGAAACCAGGGATTTCATGCTAGTTGTTCAATTGATTAATGGCTAGGCGTCAAATGGCTAGTAGCCGCTCATATTTCATGAGTAGTCTAGGGTTGGATGAGATTACTCATTCCAGATTATATAAAAAAAAAAATGTTTATGAGAGTGTGAGAATGCAGAATTGGCCAGGGTGAGCTCTTTAATACTCGAGCAATTAAGTTCGCGGGGACTCAAGCCTAGTGACCTAAGACTTTTCCGGTCTGGAATCCACTAACCTAACGCTCGCTACATGGGTATTATTGTATAAGCCTTTTGGGGTCTCATCCATTGCACGGTCAAATAAGCATGTGTGTTGTATATAGTATTTTGTGTAATAGTTGTTAGTAATAAAACATGAATTCCTGTCTAACTCAAATGATGATGGAGGTGTTTCTAGGTTATGAAGTGTCTATCGTTCATTCCAATTATAAACTTGTGATTGTCTTGACGAAAAATATGTATGGTTTTGATCTAGTGTTAGAAGTATTTCTGATGAGCATTGCACACACGCACGTTTCTATACTTGTAAGGGTAAATATGCTGGTATTTAGTCGATCTCTATTTGGAATTTTCACATTCTCTGAGTCACTATGCTAAATTGGTTATTGCTTTGCCTATGGGATCCTTACATCAGTTGCATTCATGCATTTAGAGGTAGTCGGGTCTGTTTTCGCTTGAGGACAAGCATCAGTT
Organism: Saposhnikovia divaricata; assembly: GCA_036435485.1. Lineage (NCBI taxonomy): Eukaryota > Viridiplantae > Streptophyta > Magnoliopsida > Apiales > Apiaceae > Saposhnikovia > Saposhnikovia divaricata. The sequence goes on along the minus strand of CM071597.1, from coordinate 98,388,387 downwards.
TAAGTTTGGGGGTGTGATAAGTGGATTTTATATCCACTTATTTTCCGCTAATTGGACCTAGATTGATTGTTTTTCCTTAAGTATGTTGTGTCTTTTAATTCACTTTTTGTTAATTAAGTTTTTGTTGTGCAGAACTCGCATCTGTTGGTATTGTGGCGATAAATGGCTAAAAACGGTGGATTTCTATCTCGATTTTATCAAGTGGACTGGCTACGAGGAAAAAAAGAATTATCATAAAGAAATTCTGAGTGATATATTCTTAATGCTGAAACCCCGGTTGGAATTATTATATTTTTCGTTAAGCAAAAGGAGCCCGGTTCCAGACCCTCAAGAGACCACAATTTAGGACTTAAGAAATTATTTATATTAATAAATAATTTATTTAATTAGAGAATTATATTTATAAATATCTAATAATACTAGATATTTATTTTTATAATTTCTGAATTAAATTAATTATTTATTAATTAAATATTATAAGTTGTGTGGGTCTAAAATACACAATTCAACAATTGTTTTATAAAACAGTCGGTACAAAACTAATAAAAAGTCACAAGCTGTCAAGACAAAAGCAGACTGTCGGTAGACCTTTTTTTCCACTCTCCCACGCGCGCGTGGGAGACACGCGCCCGTAGCAAACCTTCACAGCCGCGCGTGCATGACACTTACTCCTGCTGAGCGTGGTTTTCGGCTGGCAGCTAGTAGCAGTGCTGCGTTTTTTAATTTATCAAATGCTGCTTTCGGCTAGTGCTGCTTTGTTTTTTTTTCTTTCGGTTGTATTTCATTTCTTTTCAATTTTTTTTATTTTCTTTTTCTTTTTCTTTTTATTTTTTTAATTTTGTGGTGTGCTAAATTTGTGCTATAAATAGGTGAGTTCTCAAGCTCAAAAATCACACAACAAAATTGGAGAGCATCATTCTCTCTTGTAATTCTCTCTAGTTCTTGTAATATTGAGTTTGTTTTTATACACTTTAATTTTTGGCAAATTTTAGTATAAGTGTTATTTTGGTTGAAGAAATTACGGGAATTATTTGGAGTGCTCTTCTCTTTCGGTGGAAGCTATTTCGGTTTTATTTTCTAATTTCTTATTTTACAGGGAATTATCGGAGTGCTCGTTTCTTGCAAGTGGAAATTATTTCTGTTTTAGTTTCTAAACTCTTATAATTTTCATATTTAATTTATCGTAACTTTTAATTTAGTTTTATTATTGTTGTTATTAGTATTATTATTATTATTATTGTTATTATTATTATTATTATTATTATTATTATTATTATTATTATTATTATTATTATTATGATTTCAATTAATCCCATGATGACGATTCGTTTAATTATGAACTAATCGCCGTCATGGGATTCTAATGGATTTATTTACGTAATTTAGTAATTCGATGCCTTAATAAATTGTGTTATGATAAAAATTACCGATTGCCTAACGTGGTTGTGCTTAATTTATTAGATGCGTAGCTATCATCTAAATTATTAATTCTTAATGAATGCGAAAGTGGATTTGAGAATTTAGAATTTGCCATGTTATCACAGGTTCGTAATTTTCATATATAATTACGATTAGTGGTAGGGTTTTGGATCACATCGCCCTGTGTAGCCAAAAATAAGGAATTTATTCATAAACCAGTTATGTTTTCAAATCTTATAGACATATAGGGTCTAGACATAAATGGTGTCCACACAACTTCTATCTTTTTAAGTGGATGTTTGTATGGTTTGATATAAGTTAAGGCTGAAAGGCGCTTATATTAGTTTCGTGTTCCCGGCTAGCTTTCATAATTATCAGAATCACTTTACATTAAGGCATCAATTCTAAATGAAATAAATAATGAAATTAGAATCCCATGTTTATCTCATATATAAAATCTTTATCATATTATTTTTAGTCGTTATTTCATTAATTAATTGTGATTTGAACAAACCAACCATTTCGTTGTTCAGGCTTCTATAATTAACCGAACGTTGTTGAATAAACATATTTACTTAAATACACCAAGTCTTCGTGGGAACGATCCTTATTTCCCTATATTGCTTTTGGACTGCGTATACTTGCGTAGAGAAAATAACGAACAGTATGCTGTAGAAATTTTGTCTAAGGCAAGTACCTTTGAGAAAAACGATAAGTACTAAGAGATTCACGTTGAACTCGATCAATATCTTCCAGAACATCCTTGCTACCATTACCAAGTTCTGTAAGAGAGTAGATAGACATACGTTGTCTTTTGGAAGGTCAAATAGGCTGACAACTATCTGAAAGAAGAGGTTAGCATTAAGCCACCGATCGAATATCAAATGAGAATGATTGAAAAGAGACCCTTATTAAGAATACATGATTTGATTGCCAAGTATAGGATGCAAGAATTCCTTGGCAGTTGAATTAAGAATAGGATATCCATAAATTAAGACAAACCCTGGGGAATGCACAAGGGATGGCATTAACCCTAATAACGACATTATGAATTCAGATGATATGAGTTGGGCTTGCTAAGGCAACAATGACCGGTAAGGATTATTAAAAAGAGTTCTGGAAGGAACATAGATAGAATTATTAGAGTATTGATCAATGACATTTTGATATACCCTGTACCCAGAAAATACAGGAGGAATGATGAGGATGACCAATGAAACCTTACAAGGAAAAAAAAGTAATATTCCGAACTTCAAAATGGAAGTTTGGTAAGGAATTAATGTATGACATAGTAACAATAATGCCGGATGAGGCATGTATGAAACCCTGAGGAAGTATGGATTGAACCTATAAAGGCTGAGATTATCCTAAGATAAGGAAAGAACTAATAAAAGAAGTATCCTAAGTAGGATTGGGAATAAACGTGATAAAGTTCCCACGGGTAGGTGGAAGCAATGACTTATGGAAAAAGACTGATAAATATATTTTTCTCCATCAGCAGAGCTTAAGGGAGAATGCTTTCACCCAACAGTGATGGGAATGAGGTAGAAAAGTTTGAATTGGAATATATCCAGAGAACAAGGATTACCAGAAATTATTATTATCAAGAAAGGCCAATTAGGTGGCTGACAGTCTAAGTATAAAGGAATAATTACAAATGTTCATACCGAAGAAACAAAATGATATTTGGAAAGACCTTGAAGGTCGTATCGGAGTGGAGGAAGTTACATTCTTTTTGATGATTGTGCAAGAATCGAAGGTAATAATAGTTTAAGTAATGATTCGATTCGTGATGGAGTCTTAAGCATATTACGTACCTTAGAAGGTCCCGTTTTGAGGCAAACCAGGACCATGATACAAAATTGACGAAGTAAACCGTTAAGTTTCCAGTCTTTTATGGAAGCTGCATGAGTGATAGTTTCATCAACCTGACATAGCTGTGATGCTTGAAACTCTTCTGCAATTTTATCTACTTCATGTAATATCTATATCAAGTTCAGGAAGTGTTCCTTATGGATAAGGAATAGTGATTTCCAGAGAACCTACCCAGAGCACCACTCGATCGAGAGATTTGATTCCTTTCGAATTAGGGAGAAATTGACATTATAATAATGATGGATTAGTTGATACCCAATGGAGCCAAATTGATTATGAGGGAAATAATTTAAGGATAAAGACGGAGTCAGAGATTTTGGAATCTAGTTCAGACTAAGAGATTATGACGCCAGAGATATGAGGCTTGATTAGCTCATATGGTTGACCCCGAGGAAAGAGACACCAAGTATAATTATAATGATTTTGGGAGGTTGTACAAGGTTTTAATAAGCTACCAGATATCGATTTGGATGACATAATAATGAATGTCGAGTGTTCAGAGCCTAGTGCTGCATCTCCCGTTAGCCCAGTAGGAATAAAAGAATTATCAACTCAGATGCGAGGATTGTTGAATAAGAGTGCGATGAGACCCAGTGTGCCACCGTGAGGAACCGGTGTGTTGTAAGAAAGAAATATGTTAGCACAAGATTGTGCATCGAACCTCGAGAGTTGAATGAGTCAACATTGAGTATAGGTACTGTTGTAGAAGATTGTCTGAGCAGCGCAGGGACGCTGTGTATTTTCCAAACTTATTAGGAAATGGGACATCACCGGTTGGAAGTTAAAAATCGAGGATATACCCAAGATTGTGAATCGCACTAGGTATAGACACTATGAAATTGTAAGTGATGTCATTTTGGGTTGACTATTGCACCCACAACTTTTTGGAATTTAATGAATTGGCTGTGAGTTATCTGAGATAGTTTTCGCCCTAAGTATATCGAAACATCGTATATATGAAGGAAAGGTGCAAAATCAAAAAGGATCAAACATGATCGACTTTCAGACCTATCATATCTAAAAATATGTGTGCTTGTGTGTATATGAAGATTATGATTTGTGATAAAAGGATTAAGAGTCCTCGAACCAGACAACATTCCCCGCAAACAAATTCCCCAAGAGATTCGCCTTTCTTTCAGAAAGGAGAAGAGATGAGATAATAGAGAATGACTGAATGAACACAGGAGGTAGATTGGCATTCTGTGAGATGATTGAAGAAGAGGTTGGAACACCGGGGGTGATAGTAGTTAACAATGAGATAGCGAGGCCAAAACAGTGATGGCCGACGAGCTCGTTGCTAGACATCAAGAGTTACTCGAATCGGTTGTTAGAATACTCGAACTAGTTTCAATACGGAGTACCCCGTCGACAATAGAGTTGACATTTATACAATGGAATTGGGAAATTTCTAGAATTAATAGAGGATTCTGACAAGCAAGTTCTTGTTGATGTATTTCTGTGCAAACAAGATAGAGAATATGAGGTTCGAGATTTGTAATAAGAAAAGGTATCCTCGTGGAAGGAATTAACAAGATTAGAATGAAAGGAAGTTTAGTCCAAGATTCATTGGGCCATCTGAGAGTTTAAACGCGTCAGGAAGGTGGCCTATGAGCCAGCCTCACCCCAAACCGGTAAAATGGTCATAACATGGTTCATGCGTATCTGCCTCATCAGTATACTATAGATGCCCGGCATATGACAGAGTACGAGCAGATAGATATACATAATCGAATCTGAACTACGAAGGACAACCTGTGGAGATTATGAATAGAAAAGAGCAAGCGCTAAGAGATAAGGTTGTCAAGCTAGTGAGAGATTTGAAGAAAATCAAGAAGTGGAAGAATCCACCTGAGAAATAGAAAGTGCAATGGGATAGAAGTAACCCCAGTTATTCCTAAATTGATTCCGAGGACGGAATCCTTTTAAGGAGGGGAGACTATAATAACCCGAATTTTGGGTAGAATTAAAACTTTTCTTATTGTGGTTAAAGAGCACTAATGAATGGTGGTTTCAAAGAACAATGATTGTAATGAATGGATATTGCTTTGGACAATAATCCTGATGCATTGGTATATTGTCAGAATAGAGTAATTCGATGGTTGAGGACCTAGATAAGAATAATCTACCGTCCAGGAAGGAGCTAATGGATCCTTGAAGGGAAATGAGTACGTGCATAGTGTTTCCCATACGTGCATAGTGTTTCCCGTACGTGCATAGTGTTTCCCGTACGTGCATAGTGTTTCCTGTACGTGCATAGTAATTTGGTGGATGAATAGTGATTTTGTAAGTTGGGAAACTTTTCACGCCACCCTATGTACGGGACGTGATATGGATGTTTCGGAGTCATATTACTAATACGCGGAGGAAATAAGTGAATGCAGAGACGATCGGAATTCAAAAATTCCAAATTCTTTTTCGGTATAATATTTGACCGGACAGTGGATTATATATTATTATAATCCAAAAATTGAGATATTAACTTTGAGGATTTGATATTTTGGGAGGTTATTATATTTGATTTAAGAATGAAGGTAGGAAACCACTGAGGCAGTGAAACAAGCGTTCTAGAAACCGCTAAAACGTTATAACGAGATTAAGCGATAAAGCGAATGAATCATGGATTATGGATTGAATTCATATCAAGATTAAATATCTTATATGATCATCAAGAGTATTATATCAAGTGGATGGAATGATTTAATCAAAGATTAAATCAAGAGTAATTAGGATTTAAGTGATTAAAACACTTAAATCATTTCCAAAAAAAAAAACAAAACAATTAACCAAGCTTGTCCAAGACTCTTGGCTCTTGCCCCAATGCATCCAACTCAGCCCACCCAACTGATAATATCAAGATATTAGATCAAAGCTAGTTGAATTAGTCAAAGGAAGAAAAGAGAAAGCAAGAAACACCATATCTCTCCAAACTGCTCAGCAGGAGCAAGGTTCAAAGAAAAATTCATATCTTCATTTCTATCCATGATAAAATCACCAAATTTTGACCATAGCTTCTCCACTCCATGGGTAAGATTCGTTCCAAATTTCATGGAAATCCAAGTAGTATAGCCTAGTCAAATCCATGCTTAAAGTTGGAGGACCAAAACTGTCCAGGTTCTGATCAGTAGAAAGATGGGGCTCAAAACCTTAGCTCCCATGGTTGGATTCTTGTGTTCTATAGCTCAAAAGAAAGCCCTTGAAGAGTAGAAGGTGTGGTAAAAATCTTAGAACCAAACTCTTAGTTTTTGATTTTATATGATTTTTACAAAATTGACGATGAATAGTGGATCTTAGAAACTAACTTTGTTTTCTTGAATCTTTGGTTGATCTAGAGCTTGGTTAAGGTATTACAAGGATCAAGAAAGGCTTGTTAAGTGTTTGCATACTTCAAAGGAAGGTATAAAGTTCATAAACCCTAGAGCTACTTTGAGTATTATATGTTTTATGGATGATTTTAGTGTTAGTAGGTTATGTATGTTAAGATCTATGATTTTAGTTGATGGTTGTTGACTAGTTGGATGATGATCCATGAGATGGTGATTATGTGATGTTGTTAGACTTGTAATGATGTGTTCATATGATAGAATGGATGGGGTGTAGTGCTTGATTGAATCGCGGTGATGCGAAAACTTTGGAAAACGTGTAAAAATAGTCGTTATAATGCCCGATTTTACAATACCATGATTTGTATGCCATTTTCGTGCTAAGTGACCAACTGACCAGTAGCATCTCCTGCCATGAATAGTTGACTCATGTTATGAGGATCGTTTTGACACGAGAATCGTAGCATTCGGACTTACGGTTTAGGAGAAATCGTAAAATTCGTAAAAGCAGTTCGTAAAGGTACGTATGAATTCGTAACTGCAATTGAACCCCCTTTAAAGTGATAAATTCGGTTGCGAATCTTGGTAATTAAATACTAGAGGTCATAATAAAGATATGAGAGAAGACCTCGTGTCAAAAAGATTATTTTTGGATTTTATAAAAATATTTGAATCAAGGTTAAGTGCGAAGGAACCCCTAAAGGAGCACTCGATTATAACTTTGTAAACCGCTTAGTGAAACGGGCGAATGAAATCCGAATTCTAAAAAAAAACCTTCGACTTAAGTATTTGTCGATTGACATGGACATAGTACGAGCCTAAAGCGAGCTAGTAACGCCTTCGTTGTGTACTGCTTACGTGTTTAAGCATTGAATTATAAGTGCATCATCTAGGGGATTAATCGTACGTTTTCTTTTGACTTTGTCTAGATTGTTTGACATTGTCACGAGCCCCTACCACTTCTCGAGCATCAGGCAAGTTTCAATTCCCTTCTTTTAGGCTGTTGTTGTGATTGAATATATATATATATATATATATATATATATATATATATATATGTTTTCTGTTATACATATGCCATAGCATGCATGCCTACTTTCTAGTTATATCGTTATGCTTGTTCCCTGATTGTTTATTGGCTTATAAATTAGATAACTAACGTATCAATTATAAGCCGGTTATTGTAAGACCCTCATAGAAGGGCGTATACATCTTATTCGTCAAATATAGACAGAGAGTCAATATTTCTTGATATATCGAGATTACCTCGGAGGAAAATATTTAAGTAAATATTTTCCATTATTTGGGCGACGAATATTATTTGAATATTCGTTCGAGATTATTTATTTAACGATCCTTACTTCAAATAATTATTTGAACGTAACCATTCAACGGATAATATTTTTCAATATTCATTCAAAGTCGAATAGATTATCGATTATTATTCCGAATATTCTTCTAAAGATTGGACTACGAAATGAATATTATTTGAATATCCATTTAGAATATTATTTTATTAAATGAATATTAATTTTGAATATTCATTTAAGATATTAATTACTTGATGAATATTATTCTAATATTCATCTGAAGCTTGATTTATTTATCGAATATTATCTCGAATATTCCTTTAAAGCTTGGATTACTAAATGAATATTACTTGATATTCATTTAGAATATTATTCATTAAATGAATATTACTTTTTGAATATTCATTTAAATTCCTTATTAATTAATGAATATTATTTTGAATATTCATTTAAATATTTATTTATTCAATAAATATTCTCTTGATGTTTCTTCAAGGATTATTTGGAGAAATACTCTGATTAATGATATTCTTTCATATTCCTAAATATTCTTTAAATATTTTAATTCAATAAATATTCTCTGAATATTTATTCCATACTTAGAATAACCTCAATAAGGTTTATCTTCTTCGATTATTATAGAAAATATCTCGGAGTCATATTATTATTAATCTTATATCAAGAAAGGTTCTCAGACATCATTCTTCTTTGAGTCTACCTCCCTAATAATAAGGGAACCTTACTTGGAAAATGTTATTTATCTTGTCGACTTCCCGGTCATAAAGTATTCTCTTCACTCGCAACTCGGGTGCTGTTGACTTATTAAGTCGTTGTTTACCTTCTCATCTTTCGAGGGGTAAGATTGTTGGAACAAGTTGATATTCGTTACCAAGCAATAGCTTGGAAGTTATTGGTGAATTTTCCTTTCCAACTAGATACGACTACTTCGTAGAGTCTTATCAACAAGTATTATACTTGGGGAAAGGGGGACGAACGTTACATTCAGAATCATGAATTCTATTTGAACTAGGAGTCGTGTAAGAGGCCGAGTAGCGCCGGTCCATCCCCTTTGGCCCAACCGTTGGCCGGGGAGAGCTAGTAAGGCGGTAGACAAGTAAAGCGGTTAGTTCTTCCTTCTACCGGTAGTAAATCTAATTTGAGCTGTACGATCTCGACTGATCATCAAGATTAGAACAGCGGGCGCGGTGAATACTCCATCATTGGTTCATCATCCAAACTTATTTATTTCCTGCAACATGATTACTGTTGGCAGAGCTGGAAAAGTGTTCATAACTGGAATTGCAATCTTTTCATGCAAGTTCCTCTTTTTAATGACAATGAGAATATCTCGCTTACTTTTGATGTAGCAAATATTTCTACAAACAAATACTTTAAGTTACCTTGTAACTTCATCGTTCATATTATACTGGCATCATTTCCGTAAATGCATGGCATATGGTTTGAAAGATACTTTTGAACTGTTATATATTATCGTTCAGTTATATATTATTGTTGGTGGGCTATTGCTCACCCTTGCTTTATTATTATATCACAACAACAGCTAGACCAGATGACTCGCACAAGGCGCACTCGACGCGGGCGAGGACGATGAGACTACCAGAGCTGAAGAAGAAGCTATTGGTAGGATAGATTTATTCTTTCAGTACAATGTATATGGTCTAGTATGACTTATGTAAATGGATGGCAAAGAGTATGTATTTATATTGAAATTCTTTTGGATTGTAAGAACTCATAATGTGATTAATAAAAATTTGATTGTTACTCTGATTTCATCTCTGGGACTATAACGGGTGTGTTTTACATTGTTGTGTTGGGTCATAGAGATGTAATTTATTTTATGTTAAGGAAAGTTCAAGTGTTGTGGACAGAATTGGAAACCGTAACGACCGGATCCCGGACCCCGAATCTGGGGGTGTTATAAAGCTCATGCAGTCCAGGTATCAAATGAGCATGATGGGAGAGCTTAGTTATTTTCTAGGGCTACAGGTGAAGCAAACAGATGATGGAATCTTTATCAATCAAGCAAAATATACCAGAAATCTTCTCAAGAAATTTGACATGCTTGACTGCTCATCTACAACAACTCCCATGGCAGCAGCAACAAAGTTGGACAAAGACACAGGTTCACCAGTGGATATGACAAGCTATAGAGGGATGGTTGGGTCTCTTCTTTATCTAACAGCAAGTAGACCTGACATCATGTATGCAACATGTCTTTGTGCAAGATTTCAGGCAGATCCAAGAGAACCACATCTACCAGCTGTGAAGAGAATTTTCAAATATCTTAAGGGCACCATAACTTTAGGTTTGTGGTATCCAAGAGAATCAGACTTTAAGCTACTTGGTTACTCTGATGCAGACTTTGCAGGCTGTAAGATAGACAGAAAAAGTACCAGTGGAAGTTGTCAATTTCTTGGTGATAGACTTGTTTCTTGGTACAGCAAGAAACAGAAATCAATCTCTACATCTACAGCTGAAGCAGAGTATATTGCCGCTGGTAGCTGTTGTGCACAGATTCTGTGGATGAAGAATCAATTACTGGATTATGGATTGAGGTACAGTAAAATACCTATTTATTGTGATAATCAAAGTGCTATTGCTATGACAGGTAATCCAGTACAGCATTCAATGACCAAGCACATCAGCATAAGGTACCATTTTATCAGAGAACATGTAGAGGAAGGGAATATTGAGCTTCATTTTGTGTCTACAGAACAACAGCTTGCAGATATCTTCACCAAGCCATTGAGTGAAGCTGTATTTACAAGGCTGGTAAATGAACTAGGGATGGTCTCTGGCTTTGACTAGAGATATTGGTTAGACTCAAAATTCTACCTATGTACTGTGTTGCTCATATTTCTGTGGTATGTTAAACTCTGCTATGAAAACTCTGCTCATTGACTGTTAAACTCTGTTAGCATGCTCTGTAAGTCATACACTGTTGACATGTTGCATAAACTCTGATAATGTTTTTGTCTGAATGTTATTACAAATGAAGAAATGTGTATGAAACATTATTCTCAGTAATTAATCATAAATCTTTCTGATTTATTTGTGATCTAATCTTAGATTGTGCAGAAAATTAACACAGCATGATACTGTTTTTCATATTTATAGCATCTCTTAGTTTATTTATCCTAAACTCTGAGTCTGTAAATACTGTGTGCATTGCCTCTCATGAATAATTTCTGATGTTGATGAGCTCTAAACTCTGTTAGTTATACACTGTTAAATTAGATTCTGTTATTAGAATACCTCCAAAGCTTATATATATATAGATTGTTAGAACTCCTTTGAGATCATGTTTGTAACTAGGACGACCCAGGAACTTACTGGTAAATAGTAAGGGCTAAAATTCTCTAATTTTTGGTGACTAGTCGAAGACTAGGAAGATCCAAGAACTTACCAAACTGATAAGGGCTAAAATTATAGGATTTTTGGTGACTAGTTCCAACCTCTGATTACTGGAGAAATTTAAAAAAAAAATTAGGGAGTTTTAAATTAATTAAATATTACTGTATATAAATTGTTTACTACAGAGTTTAGCATTCATCATACATTCAGTGTTTACTATGAGTTTGTGCATCCAGTGTTTACTGATTTACTTTATGGATTTTATGAAATACTAGATGCTCTAAATACTGATTTAGTAAACTCTGCCATACATACACTCATATTCACAACTGTGCAGTGTTTGAAAGGATAACAGTAATTAAGTTTGAGAATTGATAAACACTGTTGGATTCTGTTTCGTACTCTAAGGTAATATTTTATTTCAAACAAAGCATATACTTGGAGTACAAAAAGAGTTTTTTGAAATTTGCATGTGATACGTGCCAACTGTTTAATGGTCTCAGACAGTTAAAGTGTATTGGTAATAGGAGAGAGAATAGTAGTAATAATAGGCATTATTACTGCGCGTGTAAATGACTGTTCCACTATTTACGTGACACGTGTCCCACTCACACACTTAACAAGAAATTGGTTGCGTGTTTAATGTCTAAAACGATTGGATTCTTAATTTTCAATTACAGATCTAATCAAACTCGGTTCATTATTCACTTTTTCACTTTTACACCCACGAACACACAACTTTACACACAATTTCTCTGTTATTTTCACTTAAGCATTTTCACAAACACTTTTCTACACATTCTCTTTTCTCACAATTTCTAAACTGTTCTAATGGCATCCAAGACTTTTGTTGCTCATGGATTATCTTTTGTTCCTAACAACTATGCAGCACCACTAAACACTGATAAAGCTCCAAAATCGTTTCACTTGATTCAGAACTTCCTAAGGGATTCTGAAATAGGTCAAGCTCTTGTTCAACCAACAAAACTCTCTGCCACACAGATCTCTACTTTCTGGCGAAACTCTATTTATGATGATGATGGAGAGAATGGGACTCCATCCATTGTGTTTACTCATGAAGACCAAGAGTTTGTAATCACTCCGGCAACTGTTCGAGATGTTATGGATTTTGACACTCACACCTCATACGCTGTGGCTGGTGAGAATGAATTGAAAGAAATGTTACAGCAACTGCGGTTTTCTGGCCCTTTGGACAAGCTCGGTAATGTTAAAAGGCCAGGGCTTAGGAAAGAGTTGAGTTTTTTCTTTGACTGCATCACTAGAGCGTTCGGGAAGAAAGTCACCAACTGGGATGCAATTCCCACTGATAGTCTTCAAATCGGGTATTCTCTTCTCAATGGGAGTAACTTTGATTTTGGTAGATTAGTTCTTATAAATCTAGGTGAAAAACTAGCAGAGTCTAATACAACTGTCTATTTCTCACGTTTTTGTCAAAGTTTATTCTCTGCTTGTTTGCCTAATGTGGAAATTTCTGATGAGGATGTCATCAAACCTTTTCAAGTCCATAAGAGAATGTTCTCTGACTTGACAAATAAAGATGCTAACAAGGATCAAGTTCCAGAGTTTATTTATCCACTTGCCCTCATAAACTTTCTCAATCAACCACATGAACCACAAGCACAAGCACCTGAACCTGTACTTGAACCTCCACAGTCAAATCCTCAACCCACAAAGACTGAACCTCACATAACCCTAAACACTGAACCTACCTCTAAACCCACATCTACATCCACTCCATCCACTGATGCTCCTACCACACAACCTCAATCTTCATCTCAACCACAACCTCAACCACAATCCAAAAAGTCAAGGAAACACAAAGCTATAAGACCACCAAGAAAGCACAGAGTCAACATGACTGTTGAAGCTCCTAGGCCAAAAAGAGCTAGAAATGAAAGAGCAAACGGACCTTCATCTCCATCTACTCTAGATGATTATATTTCAGATGATGAGAGAACAGAAGTGAATCTTCAAGTTAAAAGGAGGAGACTGATTATTGAAGAGTCAGATGAAGAAGTGAATCTTGAAGCTCCAGAGGATATCTCTAAGGAGACTCCTGCTGTTGAGACAGCTATTAACTCAAAACCTACTATAGCAGAATCTGAACTCAGAGTTGATGAACCAGTACTTGCTGAGGTTCCAGTTGAAAATGATGATAGAACTGAGTTTCCTGCAAGGGAAGAGTTTGATGAAAATTTTATGTCATTCTCTGTTGAAATTGAAGTTCCAACACTCATGGCTGCAAACTCTGCTGAAACTGGTGTTGCAGATCAACCTACTGTGGTGCTAGAAGAAACAGAGGTTGCATCTCACACAGAGTTATTCTCTGATGCACATCAAATCTCAGATCATGGTGAGGAAATTGATCAGCCTGCTAAATATGTTTCCTCAGATATTGTCAAGACAAACTCTGCCAATCTAGAAAAATAGGTTGCTTAAGAAGAATCTATTCCTGAATTTAATGAAGAAACTGCCTCAGTTGTAGATGATGATGATTCTGAAAATGATCATTCTAAAGAAATGAATGCAGAAGCTGGATCTGCTCCAAATGTTGAAGTTCAAACTGATGGACTGAAAACAGGGGAGAAGACAGACTTTGTTGGACCTTCTGCAAGAGAAATTGAAAGTGATTACATGGCAAAACAATCTGCAGAATGGTACAAGGAAGATTGCATATTTCCTACTGGAAGAGCAGCTGATTTTCTCAGGGATAATTCTAAGAAGATTTCAAATCCAGACATTCTAACATGCTTACAAGGCACAGTGATTCAGGTTAAGGCCTTGAATCACAGCATTAATGAAAATCAGAAGTCTATTATACATCTGAGAAATGAAGTTGTAAGTAGAGAGATGAGTCTACAGAGAGACAACAACAAAATGTTTCAAACTTTCTCAAAAGCTCAAGAGACTGTACTTCAGAGATTGGGTAACGTTGAAGAGAATCAGACTTTGTTGGCTGACAAGATTGAATCCATTGCCAATTCTCTTGAGTTAATTACTTCCATCTTGATCCCTGATGATGTCAAAAAGGGGGAGAGAGTTGCTAGATCCAAGTGTAAGCAGCAGCCTCAAACTCAATCAAAGAAAGAAGATCTTGATGATGAAGGGACTAATTCAGAGAGGAGGCTGAGAGCAAAGTCTGATGTTCACTTGAAAGCTGGCAAGTCTACAAGATCAAGTAAAGTAGTGGATACAAATGTAAAGAGTACTTCAAGGCAAAGGGATTTGTTATTCTCTGACAATCCACAAACTGATGAAGAGCTTGCTGCTAAGATGTTTTTTGAAGAGAATGAAAAGGGAGTTACACTTGCAGATGTTAAAGCTCAAGAGAAAATGTTTCTAGCAGAACATCAGAAAGCTTTGAAATCTTGGAAGTCTAAGAAAAATGAGAAAGCTGCTAAGCCTGTTCTTAAAGGCATTGAAATCAAAGAACAAGTTGGTACTGATCAAAGGATGCAGGTATCCGGAAAACCAACAGATGCAGATTCTAAGCAAAAGATGAAAGGCATTGCTGAAGAAGAAAGAATTTTGAAGAAAGCAAGTACAACCTCTGTTTCTACATAAGTTGTACAGAAGAAAGAAAACACAACCTCTGTTGCTACACAAGTTGTGTCTAAACCTCTATCTTCTCAGTTGAAGTCAATCTTTGGAAAAGGAACACTTCATGATCCAAATCTAGTACCTGAAGCTCCTATGGATTTTACTGATGGAAGAGCCTTATCTGGTAAGATTGGAAACAATAAAGCTGGTCTAGGCTCACACAGAGATAAATGGCAACATACTGGTCCTAGACATCCTTCTTCACTGGTTGTTCCAGGTCGTGGTGTCACTCAAGAGAGTTTGGACAGACTGGAATCAGTACAGATAGTTTATCAGAAGAGTTTAAAGAAATATTTTCTCTTATACTTTATGGCTGATGGGATAGTATTTAAAATTGGTGAGAATGATATTGGTTTGAAATATTGGGAAGAATTAGAACATGTTCTGTATCTTTTCAAGGTGAATAATCGAAGGACTCAATCAGTTACAAATGTGCTCAGACAGAAATTGCTTCAAAATTTGGCAATTATAGGAATGAAGTATAACAGCAGATATGTTCCTAAGTACAGAGACTGGAATGGAAATATCATTGAAATGAAGAAGGGTACTGCAAAGCTGAAGACTGATCTGGGAATCACAGTTCTTGATTTCAACTAACAGTCAGAGGAAGTAAAATATATCAGACTGGGAAATGATATGAGGAGGAACAAAATCTACGATCTAAGATCTGCTATTTATCAGACTGATGAGAGTGATCCTCAGTTGAGAGAGATCAAGGAAGCTATGAAGATTGAACTTGAAAATGCAGAGAGAAGATTGCTTATAGACTATCTCAGAACAACACCAGATCTTGAGGAGATTAGAGATTGAAGTCTGTAAGAATTTTCTTGTTTTCTGTAGATTTTTGTTAAGTAGAAGCTTAAACTCTGTTTGTATATTTAACACTGTGTTTGTGTATTTGTTTTGACATCATCAATTACTGTTAACTTGTGCATTTTTACTAATGAACAAGTTGGGGGAGATTGTTAAATATAATTGATATGGTTAATATCAGTGTTTAAGTTTTACAGGGAAAAACAGAGTTTAACTTAAAACAGGAAGCAGTCAGAGTTTAGTTAAACTCTGACAGTTGGAAGCTCAACAGAGTTTAGTTAAACTCTGTCTGGAGGAAGCGCGTCTCCAGTCAACAGTGATTAAAGATTAATTGAAGATAATTATGGAAGCAATATCTTTAAAGATTGGATAGCTGTTAAAGAGATTGAGTTGACTTAGGAGATGTGTAGCAATCATAATTGATAATATTTGGATAGCTGATTTATAGGAGAATCAATTATAGATTGTACGTAGCTGTATATCTTTATAAATACAATTAGGTTAACCCTAGAAGGGCATCGATCGTGTAACACAATATCTTTTCATTGTAACCTAAGCAACTCTCTGTGATATTTACATCACTGAGAGAGGAGTTAATTCCAAACAGTTTTTAAATTTTTTTAAGAACTTATTGTTATTCTCTCATAATTATTTGATTATAATTGTGTATTTGGCCTAACATAAGACCTGGAACTGATTTCTGGAAGGAGCTTCAATAGGAGGAGCCTGTCACCTTGGTTGACTTCTATGCTCGAGATGAAGCTCATAAGGTCGTTGAGGAATCTATGGCCAAGCTAAAGAGAGATAACAGCTCCACTGGTTGGAATAGGGGAGAAAGGAATAGATCTTATAGCCCGAAAAGAAGGAGTGTTAACAGGCGTACCTCCTACAATGGAGCTTCAGCTTCTGTTGAGAGGGAAGCTAATCCAAAAGAGAGGACAACACCTCTCACTGTGAATACCACTGATACGAGGAGAATAGTGGAATATAAGCCCCCACCTTTGAAGAGCTACAATAGATACACAGAATATACCCCGTTAGCAGCTTCACTTGAGCATGTTTTTTAGGTGGGGGATAAAGCTAGGATATTCAAGAAACCACCTCGCACTGGGCCTCCTGGAAGGATGGGCCTTGGGAAATATTGTGCATTTCAAGATGCAAATGGACACGAAACAACTGACTGTCATCACCTGAAAGACCATGTTATGGACCGGATCAGGAAGGGGTACCACACGGAGTTTGTAGCTCAGGAAGCCAAAAAATACAGAGAGGAAAAGGCTAAGAAGGATGCGGAAAAAATGGTAGCTAATCGAATTGCAAGAGCAAATAGTATTCGTACCATAATAGGAGGTCCGTATATTGGAGGCACGGGTGGGAACTCCATGAAGAATTTTGCTCGTGAAGCTAGAGGTACTCCCCTCACTAATGTTTTCCACTTATATGAAAGACCCTCGAAGCTGTTCAAGGGTGAAGTTGCGGATATAACCTTCATTGAGGAGGATGATAGGCATGTGCACCACCCACATAATGATGCGTTGGTGGTCATGTTCTCCATTGGGGGAATGAATGTACATCAGATTTTGGTGGATAACGGGAGCTCTTGCAATATAATAGCCTAAGACACCTACCAGAAAATGGGACTCTTGGATAAAGAGATGTACCCCCATATAATTATTTGTATGGATTTACCGGAGGTCCGTTTCAAATTGTGGGCTGAGTGAAGCTCCCAATCAGGCTGGGGAATGAACCTTATGTTGCTACTCAAGTAGCAGAGTCTATGGTTGTCAATGAAGATGTATCTTACAACGCAATTATGGGTAGGCCCTTCTTGAAGGAGATACGGGTGGTAACTTCCATATACCATCTCTCAATGAAGTTCCCAATCCTTAACGGGATTGGATGTCTACAAGGATGTCAGTAAGACTCAAGGGAATGTTATGGTAAAGCCTTGCGCTCTGCTGAGCAGGCTTCGAAGCATCTGCTGCTGGTGGATGAAGGTACGATTGACAACTGTTATCATTATTTGGGCCCCCCAAAACTTCGAATGGAGAGTCTTCCCAGCAGAAGGGAGGAATGTTTGAAAAGGAATCTTGTAACATAATTATGATTGTGCAACATCCAAATGAAGACCCTTATATGGATGTTGCTTCTTTTTCGGGGGTATGTACTCATAAGGAGGTGCTTATGCTGGAAGCACCCCAGGTGAAAAGTGGAAATGAAAAAGATTCTGTGGTCGAAGGCATTATGGAAGAAGTTAATGATAGTGACTTCGAAGATATAGAACCTATGGAGTAGCTACGGGCGGTGGTACCTGAACCTGCCCTGGTAAAAAAAAGGGGGTCCGGTGGAAATCGATTTAGATCCCAGGATGCCAGAATCCAAAGAAAAGAATGGTGCTGTGGGGGACAGCATATCTTTTCTGGTGGAAACAACTGATCCTAGCAAAGAACTAAAGGTGGGGAAGCAGCTGGAACTAAGCATGCGCGAAGCTCTGATAAACTTTCTTAAGGAGAATTTGGGTGTATTTGCTTGGAATCATTCGGATATGATTGGGATAGACCCCAAGGTAATGTGTCATCATCTCAATATTGACCTGGAGGCGAAGACGGTAAGGCAAAAAAGAAGAGCCATAGTTGGTAGAAAGAGCCTCTACTTTAAGAGAGGAGGTGGATAGGCTGTTGGCAGCTGGTTTGGTAAGAGAGTCTTTTTATCCCATGTGGTTGGCAAACCCGGTTTTGGTTAAAAAGCCTAATGGAAAATGGTGCACCTGTGTGGATTTTACCGACTTAAACAATGCATGCCAAAAGAATAGTTTTCCACTACCTCGCATTGATCGGCTGGTAGATGCGACTGATGGGCATGCTCTGCTAATCTTCATGGATGCATATTCTGGCTATAATCAGATCCCTATGTATAGCCCAGATCAGAAGCACACCTCCTTTATAATGGATAGGGGTTTATACTGCTATATCGGGTTGCCGTTTGGGCTAATAAATGCGAGAGCTACGTACCAACGGCTGGTGAACATGATGTTCAAGGATCAAATTGGAAACACTATGGAGGTGTATATAGACGATATGTTAGTAAAGTCGAAGGTCGCAGCTGATCATATAGCACACCTATTAGTGATGTTCGACATTTTGAGGAGATATAGGATGAAACTCAACCCTCAGAAATGTGTGTTTTGGGGTAGAGTCTTGGAAGTTTCATGGGTTTATGGTCAATCATCGCGGTATTGAAACTAACCGTACGAAGATTAAAGCCCTGTTAGAAATGAGGTCACCTAGAAGCATTAAGGAGGTTCAGTCACTTACAGGAAGGGTCGCAGCTCTAAACAGGTTCGTCTCTAAGTCTTCGGATAAGTGTAGGGAATTCTTTTCGGCAATCAAGAAGGGAAAGAATTTTAAATGGACTTCTGAATGCGAAGCTGTTTTTGAGAAACTGAAGGAGCAGCTGGGTAGTCCTCCGCTTCTGTCTAAGCCAGTGGAAGGTGAGGTTCTGATACTTTACCTGGTAGTCTCTGAGTATTCTATTAGTGCTGTATTGGTTCGAGAAGAAGGGAAGGTGCAACATCCGGTGTATTATGTAAGTAAAAGATTGTTAGATATAGAAACCCGGTATACGAACAAGGAAAAGTTGGCTTATGCACTGATCTTGGCTTCTAGGAAGCTCCGACCTTAATTTCAGTCTCATAAGGTTGAGGTGAGAACTTCCTTTCCGCTGAGGTAGGTGCTACATAAACCGGAAGCTTCTGGAAGGTTGATGAAGTGGACTATTGAGTTGGGACAATTTAATGTTGATTACAAGCCGAGATCTGCAATTAAAGGGCAGGCGTTGGCCGATTTTCTTTTGGAATTCCCTCCTTCTTTCGAGGTAGGTGGAGATGAATGCGTACCTATTGGTGAGCCACCTACGATAGAGGTACATATGGAAAATTGTGCTCCTTGGTGGACTTTGAATGTTGATGGAGCAGTGAATTCTAATGGAGTAGGTGCGGGGATAAAATTGATAAGCCCTGAGGGACATAAGTCGCAAAGTGCTATTCACTTTTCTTTCTATGCAACCAATAATGATGTTGAATACATGAAGCTTTAATTGTCAGTTTGAAGTTAGCTTTGGAAATGAAGGTGGAAAATTTGACAGTCTTCAGTGACTCTATGTTGGTAGTTTGGCATGTTAGAGGAGGTTTTCAGGCTCGAGGTCCACGTACTGACCTATACATGAGGTATGCACAAGAGTTGATAGGCAAGTTCAAGGAGGTGAATTTGGAACAAATTCCGAGGTCAAAAAATGCTAATGCAGATGCACTGGAGAAATTAGGTTCCAAAAGGGAAGCTACTCTGCTGGGAGTCATTCCTTTAGAAGTACAGCTTCAACCGAGTATCTCGAAGATAGAGGTTCTGAATGTGGAAGCTATAGCAGAGGATCTTTGGATAACTCTAATTGTGGAGTACATCACGAAATGAGCTCTGCCTTCTGATAAGGATGAAGCTCGAAAGTTGAAGTACAAGGCAGCAAGATATGTAATTTATGAAGGGAATCTGTATAAGAGAGGTTTCAATAAACCATTGTTGAGGTGTATTTCTGGAGCCGAATGCGAGTACATCATGCGAGAAGTACATGAGAAGCTCATGAGAAGTACATGAGGAACCTTCTTGGCACATAAAATCCTTCGTCAAGGGTATTACTGGAAAACTTTACAAGGTGATCCGGCCTCACAAGTTCACTCGAGCATGTGATCGTTGTCAGAGGTTCGCGAAGCTGAGCATCAACCTAGCCGTACCTCTCAAACCTCTTGCTAGCCCTTCGCCCTTTGCGGTATGGGGAATGGATTTCATTGGGGAACTTCCCAAAGGAAATGCTGGGGTGAAATATGTAGTTGTTGCGGTTGACTACTTCACAAAGTGGGCTGAGGTTGAACCTTTAGCTACTATAACCGCTGCAAAGCTAAAGGAGTTTTTGTTTAGAGCTATAGTCTGCAGGTACAGGGTACCAAATAAGGTCATCCCGGATAATGGACAATAAGGAGATGTAAGGTTTGTGTGAAGACCTTGGGATTTAGAAGGGGTTTTCAGCTTTTTGTCATCCTCAAAGTAATGGCCAAACTGAGGCCATTAACAAGATAATTAAACACACTTTGAAGACCAAGTTAGAAGAACGCAAAGGGAGCCGGTCGGATGAACTCCCAATTATGTTGTGGTCTTATAACACCACCCCAAGAATTACAACAACTAAATCTCCATTCACCTTAGCGTATGAATGTGAGGCAATGGTGCCTGTTGAGATAGGAGCTGGTTCATTCGGGAGAGAGAATTATAATCCTGAAAATAATTAGGTGAATCATCGGCTGTACCTGGATCTTGTGGAAGAGGTACGAATGAACTCACAGCTGAGGCTGGCTGCATACCAGCAGCGAACTAAGAAGTATTTTGACAAGAAGGTTCGAGCCCGTCCCCTAAAGGTGAGAGATTTGGTGTTAAGGAAGGTGTTACCTAGCATGAGGATACCTGGTCAGGGCGCGTTTGGAGCCAATTGGGAAGGACCGTACCTCAGAAAAATGGTACTTTGGGAAGGTACTTATCACCTGACTAATTTGGATGGGAAGCTTACCCAAGGGCATGGAATGCCGAACATTTGAGGAAGTATTACCAGTAGGCACGTTTTCAGGTAATGTTTTCTAGTAGACCTCTTTCAGGTGTAGGACCAATAAAGGTAGCTTAATAGTTGTAGATGCCATCTCTAGGATTAGTAGTTGATTTGCTTTGATTTGATTAGTTGATTTGATTAGTTGATTTGATTCGAATTACTTTGTTTTACCCGGGGGTAGTGCATTTACACCTCACCGTTTGAGAAGTTATGAATTATTCCATATCAAGGCCAATAAAGTTTCTGTTTTCTTATAACCTACTTTGTTTCATATGTGCTTTTTGTGGAATATGTGTATGGTATTTATGTGATTGATTATGTGTTTCTAGTTCATTATCATAATTAGTTATATGTTAAAGAACAAGGGGGTAGTGATAACATAAAAGGTTTCCTTTTATAATGTGGAAAATTTTCAAATTTTAAAAGTGGATCATGGACTTGGGAATGGATTCTGGCTCGCGAAGCTCCTATGAAAATAGGTTCACGGGGTGCCTTAATGGATTCTGGCTCGCGAATCTCCTATGAAAATAGGTTCGCGGGGTGCCTTAATGGATTCAAGATCGCGAATCTCCTATGAAAATGGGTTCGCGGGGTGCCTTAATGGATTCTGGCTCAAGAATCTCCTATAAAAACAGGTTCGCAGGGTGCCTTAATGGATTCTGGCTCGCGAAGCTCCTATGAAAACAGGTTCACGGGGTGCCTTAATGGATTCTGGCTCGCAAAGCTCCTATGAAAATAGGTTCGGGGGGTGCCTTATCGGATTTGGAAAGTGCGAGTTTTCTATGGATATAGGTCCGCAGAAAGGGTAGACCTATGAGGTCCTCTTATATTGGAAGCTGTTATGGAGTTACGCCATCAGGTTCATGTGGATCCTATGGTTATTAGGCACATGAAGAGCCAGGAAAAGGGATAAAACGTATGGGAGACAGAATATAGGCCACCTATTAATCTTGGAGGTATTTAATGAAATAAAATAAGCTCCAGCTGGATAGCCGAGCGAATTATAATCCGAGGTTCCAATTTGAACGGACCTCAAAAGGATCAGAATTATGGTTAAGATTTGACTGAAAAGAATCTGGAAATACAATGGAAATAATATGCATCTGCATTTTGGAGCTCCAAGTATGTGAAGCTCCCATGCATTTGAATATATTGGAAATTCATATACATAAGGTCACAGGTATTCATGGAATAAGTTCTTAAATGATTTGTGATTATAGATTGGATAAATTTGATCAGTACACATTAGTTTAAACAGTTAATACAATGGAATTTAACTAGGCGAAGAAATGCTTTATGGAGAAATAAGTATGGATGGTTGGAAGGAATTTCCATTTTGGTCGTAGCTGTTTCAGCAGAAGAGGAAGAGTTCAAGATCACGGGTCTTGTATCCCTTGTCTTGTGAGAAAATGGTAAGGTTCTAGGAGCAATTTGGGCTTGCTCAGGATTGGTTACCCTGACTTTAGATCTTGCTCTTATGCTAACTGAGGATAAGGGGACGGTTTGAATCATGACCTGGATGTTGTCTGGAGAAGAATTTGAATCCAAGGGCTCGGTGTGGTCCTAGACCTCCTTGGAAGGTGAGTGATGGGAGCCAGTCATAGCAGATCCGCAAGACATCTGCACAATGAAAAGCAGAGTGAGCAGGTTGCTAACAGAACTCCCGTGGCAAAGTATGGGATTAGGACAAAGGAATGAAAAGGATATTGATAATCCATGGCTTTCATGATGGGAGTGGTAGAAATTACGAACGTACCTGAACCCCTTGCAGAGGTTCCATCAAGGTCGTACCTGAACCTCTTGTAGAGGTTCCATCAAGGTCGTGCCTGAACCTCTGGCAGAGGTTCCGTTATGAACGTAATTGGTTCTTTGAAGAAAAGATAGTTATCTAGATGGCTTTCCTAGGTAAACGAAGGATGGGAATTCAAGAGGCTGGATAGTTGTGGCATTTTTAATCGCTGGTAGGAGGACGATGTGCGTGGTTCTTTAGCTCCGATTAAGCAATTAGGGTCTCGATGCCGGTATACGTTAAGACAATACGAACGGATATTCGTACATCTAGGATTCAATTGATTTTATAGTTCGAGTGTACAATGATTGCAGAGTTCAATTTTAGGGGATTAAACATGCAATTCATGGCGTGGTCATATAAACTCGACAAGTTAGGAATGGAGGACGTAAACATAGATGCAAGTGTGTGTCAGTGTGGTGTAAGTGTATATATATATATATATATACACACACGCAGATGTACACACGTTAATTAACATGCAAGGAAGATGAGGCATAATGAGAAGATTGGAGAACGGAGAGCATACCTTGGGTGGTGTGTTGAGATTAGACGGATTGAACTGATGGAGATCACCGGGATTTGAGATGAAGCTCCGGTCCCGAGAGATGAAGAGGCGAAAAAGAGAGAGTTGAAGTTTTGGGGGTAAAACAAATGGAAAGGAAAAGGGTTTTTGGTATTTAATAGAAAGGGAACAATCATGCACACGGCTCTTGTGTATTGGTTAAAAAAAGGAAAAAAAAATGGATATCACTTTTTGGGAATTGGAACCGGTGGTACAGTGATTGAAAGAGCTGCGGCTCTTGGGGGAAAGCCCATTTGAAAGATGGATCTTTCGTTTTTATTTATTTATGCTTGGATTGGATTTTAAATCTGATTGGTTTTCGCTAATTTACAGAATTATTTTTTTGATAAATGGTTATGTGAATTATGTGAATATAGGAAAGATATATATAGATTTTTATGTAAATATTTGTGGATTTATGAGTGTGGGAGTTATATTCTAACTAGGACACTTGGAGCTCAAGCTTGAGCAGCTGGATCAGTTAGCCAAGGTGGGCTTTGGTTTATCTAATCACAATGGTTGGCCCAAAAAGAGAGTTATAACCTAAAAGAACTACATTAGGGCTTGATTCCTATAAGTAGGATATGTAGGCAATTGGTAAGGAGTTCCATTTTTTCACTTCTCATTACACAAGGCAAGTGTAACCTTAGTGATTATTTTTTGGGCACACTTTGGCCGGAATTCAATGCCATTTCTGTCCGGCGACCTTACCAACTCAGCCCGTTATACACATTCCTCACTCTTAGGCGTAGCTGTTAAGAAACAGCTACGGCTGATGTACCTGTTCATTTATCTAAAAACCAAGGACAAATCTGTTTATTTCAGCGATATTTACTCGGGGTGTTATATGAATTTTTTGCATAACAGATGGTAAGGGAACAACTATGCAAGTCTTGTTGGCTTCAAGTGCAGCAAGTTCGATGTTCATTACCTCACACCAACAATCCTGTTTAACTACTTGTTTGTAAAACTGTGGTTCTGGGACAGTGGTAATATTACCTAAAAAATGAACATAATCTGGGTCAAAAGGTAGATATAAGAAATAGGTTTGTAAGGTTAAAGAAGAATCACTGTGATTAAGAACTCGTATAGAAGAAGCTAAGTGTGTAGGAAGACCAGTGTAGTCAGAAAATTTACTTAGTAACTGACGAGTACAATGAGGTCTAGAGAGATAACAGACGGATTAGTAATAGATGGATGTGAAATAGAAGGTGTTGGGTTAGTATCAAACTGACCAATAGTAGTACTAGAATGAACTGGAATAACAGGATATGAATGATCACCCAACGGGTCACAATCAACATAGGTAGTAGAGTTAGGAAAGAGTTGAGATAAAGTTGGAATAGGTATATTCTGAAAAAGGAAAAATAGTTTCAAAGAAACGAATATCACAAGACACAAACACTTGCCTTGTATCTAAATCAAGAATTCTATAATCTTTAGTAGCAAATGGGTAACCCAGAAGTACACCTTTAATAGCTCGAGGTGAGAACTTATCTGTGGGATGTGGAAGAATAGTAGCATAGCACAAACACCAAAAGACCTTTAGGGGAGAAAAATCTGGTTGCTCGTTAAATAAAATTCATATGGAGACTTGTTATGAAGTAAAGGAGATGGTGTACGGTTAATTAAGTAAGCTGCAGTGAGGAGACAATCTCCCCAAAAATTCAACGGAACAGATGAATGAAATCGAAGAGAGTGAGCTACATTGAGTAATGTACGATGCTTGCACTAAACTAAATCGTTTTATTGTGGAGTATATACACAACTTTTCTGATGAACAATACCATTCTGAACCAACAAATTATGTAACCCAAGATTGATAAATTCGGTACCATTATCAGTACGACAAACTTTAATAGTAGAAGAAAATTGATTTTTTACATAAGGGATCGGATAAACTCCTGAAAAATGGATGTAACATGTGTTTTATTGGGTAATAAGTAGACCCAAGTGGCCTTAGACTTGTCCTCCATAATAGTGAGAAAGTATGTACAATTATTATGAGTCTTTTGTCTATAAGGACCCCAAAGATCAACATGA
The DNA here is from genome assembly GCA_036435485.1 of Saposhnikovia divaricata. NCBI lineage: Eukaryota > Viridiplantae > Streptophyta > Magnoliopsida > Apiales > Apiaceae > Saposhnikovia > Saposhnikovia divaricata. The sequence continues at coordinate 98,362,611 of CM071597.1, read as the reverse complement.
ACAAGTTCAAACAGAACATTACTAACAGTAACACTATATGGAAAAGGTTGTCTTGGTTGTTTTCCTAGCATACAACTATCACAAACTGTTAACTCGAATAACTTGTAGATGGGGGGGGGTTGAATACAAGTTATATAATCGTGCCTGATTTTTGCTTGATTAGATGAACAAGAACAAACGAATGAATAAAACTTTGTTTGTATTAAATAAATCAAATACAAACTCTACCAAATGTGTACAATACCTTTAGCAGCTGCTGACAATACAAATCTCTCTCTCTCTCTCTCTCTCTCTGTTTGTTTCGAACTCACGAATACAAACCTTATACAGAGCTTCACACGATATGCACTCTAAAATCCACAATCCACTCTTTTACAATGATATAGAGAGATTATTTATATTGCTACCTATCAACTAATAACAGAAAGTAATGATCTATACATGACAATGTTCTGCCGTCCAGTTGATAGTTTCAATCAATAGAGAATTCATTTCCTTCAAGATATCTTTTTGCTTGTTCTTCAAACAACGATCCTGTTTTATAGCACTTGCCAGTTTCTGTAGCATCCATAATGACATCATCAGTAACACGACTGATATCAGGATTCTACCTTGCATCAGGATTTGACATCCATCAGTATTTGACTTGGCGTATTAGGATTTGATCTCAGTTCCTGACATGTAGTAATTGATGCACTGCTGTTCCTGACTAAACTCTACAGATTGCTGTCTAACACATATATCCTATAAAAAGTGATAAATCCTTTATAAGATCAGGATTTACAAGAAGTATAAGCAAAATTCTATTCTCAACATCACAACTTATGAATTATTCCTAACAATCTCCCCCTATTTATGCTTTAGAATCTGAAGCATAAATCTAAGTTGTAGATGTCAAAACATATAACAATACAACCAGAATAGAAATTTATGAATTTAAGATCATGAAGTTAAGTACCTCCTTCTTCAGATGTAGACATAGTATTCAGTACTTTGGAAGAAAGAATTCAACTATTTAATGCTTCTTTTCCTTTACCACTTCCATGATGAAATTTACCACCTCTGTCACCCTTAGTTCTTCTCCCATTCTGTTTATCTCCCCCAGTCTGTTGTTGTTGTTGTCTCTGAATTGTCTTTATCTCCCCCTTTTTGACATCAACAACATTAATTCCAAGAGATTCAGTAACAGAACAAATGAGATTCATCAGAACTGCTTGATTGTCCATAATAGTGACTTGGTTATCTTCAAGAATCTGAAGTCTTGATTGAATATCACTTTGAGATTTCTGAATGTTCCGTAGAATTTCAGAATTGACTTCAACGTTGGAAGTGCTTGTTGTATCTTCAGATTCAGATGCAGAAAGAACCAAATCTTCAAGTCTTGTAGAAGAAGCTGCCTGTATAGAATGATATTCAAGTAATAATACTTGAGTAGAAGTACAAACATTTTCATCTTTCTGATCTGAAGCTGAAGTATGATCATCCTATCCTTCACCAGTATTCTGTGTGCTAACATCTAAAAATCCTAACTCCTCCTTAGATTGATCCGATACTGTTGATGTCTCAATTCTAGCTGATATTGGAAGTACATACAAAGGAATACTAGGATCATTAGGAATATCTTCTGCAACTGGTTGAGTAGAAGTTTGTCTTAGCCTTTCACCTCTTCTGTTGAAGATTCCTGCAAACCTTTCTTTCTGTTTCTGAGCTTTAACTTCTGGCTTTGCATTGTGATGTGCTAAGTCATTCTTCTCATACATCCTGATAAAAGAATAAGTACCAGCATCCATACCAAGATTTTCAGGCCAAGATTCAGGAAAAACCTGATCCCAGAAATCAAACGATGGTGGTTTCCTAATTTTCTCTCCCTCACTATGGAGTTGATCATCCATACCCTCATTCTCACTTTGAATATCTAAAGTCAACACTCTTTCTACCTCTCCTTTTGCCTGGTCAGGAGCCAGCCTCTCTCTGTGTGGATCTATGTCCATCTTTTCAAGTGTATCACTCAAATTTGAATAAGTGCTCTCATGACCTACAGAAAAATAGGGGTTAGAAGAAGTTTTTATACCTAAACTCACATGGAGAGAGGGTTCCTCATATGGCAAGGGGCTTGAGGTTTTCTCCAAGGAGTGAGCTGCTATAGTCTCTGAACCCTTACAAACATCTACTTTCTTTCCAGAGATTACAGGCTCCGGTATACCACTTTCAGGATCTACACTAGACTCTGATGTCTTCAGTAATACTTCATTAGACACCATAGCTAGTATATCACCGTCTTTAAGTGTTGGTTGCTGAGACACACGCTCAAGGTGGATAGACTCTGAAAGAACAATATTGGTTTGATCTTCAGGAAAATCAATCAAAGTCATTCCTCCCATATCATAGGGTTTCTCACTTGCAATTTCAGTCATCACAGAAGACCTTTCAGCATCATCAATCACAGTTCCTGAGTCATCCAACCTCTGACTAGATGGTTCTTGTGTTACAGTGACTGTGATCTGATCTATCCTACTATTTACCACTGGTGCAATAGTATCTTCTGTTGACTGCTTCCCTCTATCAACTACCACCCCTTGTTCACCTTGAGCTGAAGCATCTTCAACAATGACATCCATGTCAAATAAATATGCATGAAGTGATTGAAGTGCAACATGCTTAGGAAGTCCAAATTTCTTGTGCAATTCCTTTCTGACTGATACATAGAAGTACATCTTCATTGAATCAAGTTTTTGATGTAACAGTCCATATTCTCCAGAAAATGAAAGTTTGGGAACTCTTTCAATCAAAAAATCTAGAACAGGCCTGGAAAGCTTCACTTTTAGAGAAATAAGTTCCATAGCCAGTCTGTATGTCAATGTTGTTTCCCATGAAGAATCAAGATCCAGATCTCTCTTGTCAGATACTGACGTGGATATAGCCTTATTTGTAGAGACCTGCATAATGTTAGTTGGACTAGACACTGTGTGTAGGTGACAAATGAATCTTTCTCCTTGTTCTCCTAGTATAGTGAGCAACAGATTTATCTTGAGAAGACTCAAGAGGTGTAGACACAGAAGTGATCTTGGGATGAGATCCTTTTTCAATAGACACAGTCTTTTGAGGGACAGTATCCAGTAATTGTTTTCCCTTTTTAAGAACTACAGCCTTTTGGGAGACTACAGCCTGGTTGTGACTAGGTGCTTCATCTCTTTCTCCTAGCTTAGAAAGTTGAATTGCATCCTTTAATTCTGCTCTCTCAGCAAGAGATATATTATAATCATCTTCACTAGAACTCCTACTAGAAACAACAAATCTTCTCTTCTTTACAACTGATGTCTTTTGAAAAACACCAGAGGTTGGTTTCTTTGAAACAATAGGCTGTGGATCAAAATTTGTTTCTAGAATTATTTCAGAGACTGTAATGTTTTTGGCTACTTGGGTAGACACAGGGGGGTTTTCCTCCAATTGAGATTCCTGAGTCATTTCACCACCAAAGAAAGAAGAATTATAGATAGTAGGAAGATGAGTTCTTAGAAGTACCTGAACATGATTTGGATAGTGTAATGCAGGTATTTCATCTAGATTCTTTTCACTGTCCTTCTTTGTAATGTCAGAGAAAATTCTCTTTTGCTGTACATAAGAATAAACACAATATTCTCTACCAAATCTAGCTTCAACATCAGGAATGAAATGGTTAATAAACAGTTGCATGAATCTCTGATAATAAACCATATTCCTGTCATGATCTCTTGACCCAAGTTTAATACACATCTGACTTAAGATAATGTGACCAAAATTAATTACTCTGTTATAAAGCAAGCCATATGAAATATGTGATGTAACAGCAGTAATTTGTTGAAAAGAACTACATTTACCAGTAAAACATTTAGCAATTTGATCAAAAAAGAAAGACCATTCTTTCCTAAGAAAGGATCTATTTAACTGGCTCATGTTATCTAGAGATACATTATACCGTGACTCAGATAACATAGTTTTAACATCATCATCAGATGGTACATTCTCAAAATTCGTACTAACAGGTAAGTGAAGTACTGAATTAACAACCAATTCAGTAATATCAAATGAGTCTTGTCCTAAGTGTAAAACAATCTTACCTGATTGACTCTGAGTAGAATCAATTACCTCAGCATTCTCCCAAGCTTGTGAAACATCTACTTGATTAGTTTGTGGAGATACTGTCAAGGCATAACTTAATGATCCTTTCGCCATAAAGTCCATAATTGGGTGAAAATCAGTTGACACCCCTTCCTTGTTGATGATAGCTGCAACATGATTGTTCATCATAAAATCAAAGTCACCAAACTTGAAAGCTACTGATTTGGGTAGTCTTCTTTGAGTTGCCATTTTGATCTGAAATGAACTTAAGAAATATTTGAAATTGATTACTGATTTTGAAAACTCAAGAGTGTTTTTGCTTTAGAAAATGAAATTAGAGAAAGCAATTACACGATTAGAGTGTCAAAATAATTATATTTCAAAAATCCTTCAGACCCATTATCCCACGTTGACACGTAGGTTGACAAGTGTCAGTCCCTGAAAAATACAGTTACCCACGACTTTTGGAAAATAGAATCCAAAATTAATTTCAAGTAAATTAAATCAAGGTAAAATCAGGATAAAAATCAATACTGATCAGCTTCCTTTTCTTGATGTGATCTTCTCATCAAGATAATCACATGATTCAATGTGATTTCTGAATAGAAAGAATTACTAATCCTGATGTGAACACACTTGTATTCCTGATCAGTATCATCCTGATTCCAGAGACTAAATGGAGTTTCCACGTGGCATTTTCTTTTATCTGTAAAAGAAATAAATAAATCTAAACAAAATCAATTGGTTAGATTCGTTCAATATTTCCTGAAAATCCAAGAAATACGGTCACACATAATTATGACTGACTACATTGATATCCCCCAAATGACTGTTCAGCTTTCCACGTATTTCTATAAAAGAAACTAATGTCTTATGCCATTCTCCAAAACCTTTTCATTCTTTTCTCTTTCCATCATGGCTTTCAACCCAAATCTTCATATGAACCCTAACTTTTGGTTCATTACCACTGAGAAGTTCTTTACTCTTGATGATAAGGAGCAAGTAAACTATCTCTTAGAAGAGATGACTTTTCTCATCGAGTCAGATATGGTTGGTCTTAACTCAGAGATGATTTCCACGAATCTCCTCTAAAACATCTACCAGTTGGATACAATTCTCCTCTAATCTCTTCACACCTTGAGAATGAAGAATTTGGTGAAGAGTCTAAGGTTGATCTTGATGGAGATGCTATTCGTTTTCTTCAATAAGCATGAAGATGAGTCAGCTGCTCCCATTCAAGTCGCCCAGACAAGGAATCTAATCTTGAGATGCTCCTTGTCCTGAAGTCGATCGTTGAGGATTGAAGCAGCAACAACTTTAGATAAGAATAGAATTATCAGTAGTAGTTAGACAAAAAGAAGAATTGTATTTCATTTCCATGTATATAATGCTTTTGATTAATGAAAATACAAGTTTTCTTATTATCTACTTGTCTATTGTTGTTTATTGACTGATCTGAATAATGATATAAATTATCAGTATGCATGTGGTAAAACTTGCTAACATAGACTTTAACAAAACTCAGAATTGAACCACTAAATAACATGAACTTCAGAATTTGAAACAGTAAGACACACAAATTTCACAATCCTGATACTGACGATACAATCCTGATGTCAATACTGATGACGTCAGCATACTGATAGCAATCCTGATCCTGATGTTTATTAATAAGTCTATCATACTGAAATTTATCAAGATAAAATGTTACAGCTTAAGCATTTAACAATCAAGTATAGATCCTGACAAAAATATCAAGTCTATAAACTGAAACAACATACCTTGCTACTTGTGCAGATGTTAAAGATCTAAAAATTTCACATTCCTAACTCACTAACCAATCTAATGAATGTAGCCTCATCAAGTGGTTTAGTTAGAATATCTGCAAGCTGTTTGTCAGTAGGAACAAAATGAAGTTCCACAGTACCATTTTCAATATGTCCACTAATAAAATGATACCTGACATCAATGTGCTTAGTCCTTGAATGTAGAACTGGATTTTCTGCAATTTTGATAGCACTAGTATTATCACAAAACATAGGAATATTACTAAGTGTCATACCATAATCCATCAACTGATTTCTTATCCAAAGGAGTTTAGCACAACAACTGCCTGCTACAATGTATTCAGCTTCTGCAGTTGAGGTTGAAACTGATTGTTGCTTCTTTCTTGCCAAAGAAATCAATCTGTTTCCTAAGAATTGACATGTACCTGTAGTGTTTTTCCTGTCTATTTTACACCCTGCATAATCAGAGTCTGAATAGCCAATTAGGGAGAAATCAGATTCTCTTGGATACCACAAACCAAGATTTGGAGTTCCCTTGAGATATCTAAAAATTCTTTTCACAGCAATTAAATGAGATTCCTTAGGATCACTTTGGAATCTAGCACATAAACAGGTAGAAAACATTATATTTGGTCTACTTGCAGTTAGATATAACAGTGAACCTATCATGCCTCTATACCTAGTGTTATCAACACTCTTTCCCTTAGGATCAGAGTCTAGCTTAGTGGCTGTTGCCATGGGTGTCTTTGCAACTGCACAATCTTGAAAGTCAAACCTTTTTAAAAGATCTTTGATATACTTTGACTGATTAATGAAAATACCAGTCTCGGTTTGTTTGACCTGCAAGCCTAAAAAGTAATTTAGTTCACCCATCATGCTCATCTGATACTTAAACTGCATAAGCTTGCTAAACTTAGCACATTTCATTAGTAGAACCAAATATAATATCATCAACATAAACTTGAACTAAAAGCAAATCACCTTTTATCTTTCTAAAGAATAGAGTTTTGTCAATTGTACCTCTTGTGAAGCCATTTTCAAGAAGAAATTTAGAGAAAGTCTCATACCATGCTCTTGGTGCCTGCTTTAGTCCATAGAGTGCCTTGTCAAGTTTGTAGACATGATTTGGAAACTTTGGATCAACAAAACCAGGTGGTTGCTCCACATACACTTCCTCATCAAGCTTGCCATTAAGAAAAGCACTCTTTACATCCATCTGGTATACCTTAAATCTTGAATGAGCTGCAAATGCAAGAAACATTCTGATTGCTTCCAATCTTGCTACAGGTGCAAAGGTTTCATCATAGTCAATTCCTTCTTCCTGAGAATCACCCTTGGCCACCAGTCTTGCTTTGTTTCTTACAATCATACCAGATTCATCTAGCTTGTTTCTGAAAACCCATTTAGCACCAACAATAGATCTATCTTTAGGTATTGGTACCAGTTTCCAAACTTTGTTCCTCTCAAACTCATTCAATTCTTCCTACATTGTTATTACCCAATCAGGATCCTGTAAGGCTTCTTCAACCTTCTTAGGTTCATTCTTTGAGAGAAAACAATTGTACACGCATTCATTTTGAATTGATCTTCTAGTTCGGACACCACTATTTGGATCACCAATTATCAAATCCTCAGTATGATCCCTTGTCCATTTTCTAACAGGTGGTAGATTGCTCCTGCTAGACTCTCCCCCTAAGTTAGTGGTATTTCTTGTAGAAGAGTGTTCATTTCCTTCAAAAGCTCCCCCTTGATCAGTAGAATTAGTAGATTCCATACTGCTACTAGTTTCTGATCTTCCTTCATTAGACTCTGAAGGATCAGTTCCTGATAAAGTAGACTCTGAAAGACTAGTCTGATCCTGACCAGTACTGTGTTCTCCTTGATTGAATTGCTCCCCCTCAACAGTAGCATTCCTTTGAGAAGCAATAGAGATTTCCTCTGGAGAACCTTCATCATCACTGGAGAGAATCTCAGAATACTTAAGATTTTCAAATTCCAGATTGCCATGGCTTTCATCAGTTTGCAAAATTCCAAACTTCATATCATCAAATGCAACATGAATTGATTCTATAACAATGTGAGTTCTGAGATTGTATACTTTGAAGGCCTTTGATGCTGAATATCCTAGAAAGATTGCTTCATCCGATTTGGCTTTAAATTTTCCAAGTTGTTCTGGATGAACTTTCAGGACATAGCATTTGCATCCAAAGATGTGAAAGTATTTCACACTTGTTTCTTTCCTTTAATCATCTCATAGGGAGTCTTTCCATGGCCATTTACCAAGGTGCAATTTTGAGTGAAACATGCAGTGTTGATAGCTTCTGCCCAGAAATAGCTTTGCATCTGAAAGCATGGTTCTTGCTGCCTCTATGAGAGTTCTGTTCTTTCTTTCTACTACACCATTCTGCTGAGGTGTTCCAGGTGCAGAAAAATGTTGAGTAATTCCATTATCCGCACAATACTCCTCCATTGTAGAATTCTTCAATTCTGTACCATTGTCACTTCTGAGCACTTTGACCTTGTACTCAGAGCTATTTTGAATATTCTTGACAAGTTCAATGATTTGCTGAGGAGCTTCATCCTTGTTGTGTAGAAAGAATACCCATGTGAACCTTGTGTAATCATCCACTATAACTAGAGCATATCTTTTCTTGCTGATAGACATAATGTTTACTGGACCAAATAAATCAAGATGCAGCATGTGAAATGGTTCAGTAATTGAATTTTCTGTCTTGCTCTTGAAAATGGTTCTTCTTTGTTTTCCAAGCTGACAAGCATCACAAAGTCCATCTTGCACATAATTTGCCTGAGGTAGGCCTCTCACCAGATGGTGCTTAACAAGTTGATTAAGCTTCTTGAAATTGAGATGTGAGAGCTTCTTGTGCCAGTTCTAGCTTTCATCATTTGATGCCTTGCTGTAAAGACATCTGACAGTTCCTTTAGATGTGTCACTCAAGCTGGCTTCATATATGTTATCATGTCTCTGACCAGTCAGAACAATGTCTCCATTCTTCATATTCAAGATTTTGCATCCTTCACTGTCAAAGATTGATTGGTAACCCTTATCACCCAGTTGACTTATGCTTAAAAGTGTATGTTTCAAGCCTTCAACCAGTGCTACGTTTTCTATGATGACATTCCCCAAAAAATTGAGCCATATCCTAGAGTTTCTCCTTTGTTGCCATCTCCAAAGGATATTACTGGGCCAGCTTTCCTCTCAAACTTTGTAAGCAGGGTCTTCTTTCTAGTCATATGTCCAGAGCATCCACTGCAGTTAAAGCACTTGATTTTGGCCTTATCAAGCTTGATAATTGTACTCTTGCCTTTATCACTCTTCTTCTCCTCTTTCTTCTGAAAAGATCCTTTGCTAAATCTTCTCCTGTTGAATCTTCCTTTCTTGAAAGCTTTAGCAAACATAGCAAAGAGTTCTTGCATCTCTGATTCAGAATCATTATCTTCAGAGTCTATATCTGTAGTCTCTGACTCAGAACTTTCTTTGCTCTTCTTCTTCTTCAAGTCTCTTTCAGTAGATTCAGAATTTTCTTCTGGGAGCTTCTTTGATTCAGATTGAGTAGTGAGTGCAACAGTCTTCAACTTTCCTTCACTCCTGCTCTTTTTCTGCTGTCTGTCAAGTTCATAAGCTCTCAATTTTCCATAAACTGCTTCTAATGATATTTCATCCAGATCATTAGCTTCCTCAATTGTAGAAATCTTCTCATTGTAGAAATCAGGAAGAGCTTTCATGAACTTAGTATTCATATCCTCCAAGTCATAATATTTACCATGCATGGCCATCTCATTGATGAGTTTAGTAAACCTATCAAAGGTGTCAGTAAACGACTCACCAGACTTGGATTCAAAGTACTCATACTGTTGTATGAGAAGTGTCCTCATATTCTTCCTAACAGGTTTTGTTCCTTCACAGTGAACCTTTAGATTGTCCCATATCTCCTTAGCAGTTTTACAAGAGAGAACATAGTTAGTGAGAACAGAATCAAGACTGTTGAATAGTACGTTTCTCACTTTAGCATCCTTAAGAACGTTCTCCTTTTCCTTATCTGTCCATTCAGATTTAGGCTTCTCTGCTGTATGTTCTGGAACAACTTTTCCTTCGACAGTTGCTTAAGGACCAAGCCTTGTTGGAACAAAAGGCCCGTCTCTGATTCTGACAAGATAATCAGGATCTGTTGCTTCCAGGTGATGCAACATCTTCACTTCCCATAGAGTATATTCGTTTCTCTTGAGCATAGGGATCTTAGTATTACCATCCTTATAACCGGACATGATTGCAAATCTTTATGATCATTCGAAATCAACCAGCTCTGATACCAATTGTTAACTCGAATTACTTGTAGAAGGGGGGGTTGAATAAAAGTTATATAATCGTGCCTGATTTTTGCTTGATTAGATGAACAAGAACAAACGAATGAATCAAACTTTGTTTGTATTAAATAAATCAAATACAAACTCTACCAAAGGTGTACAATACCTTTAGCAGGTGCTGACAATACAAATCTCTCTCTCTGTTTGTTTCAAACTCACGAATACAAACCTTATACAGAGCTTCACACGATATGCACTCTAAAATCCACAATCCACTCTTTTACAATGATATAGAGAGAGTATTTATAAAGCTACTTATCAATTAATAACAGAAATTAATGATCTATACATGACAATGTTCTGCCGTCCAGTTGTTAGTTTCCATCAATAGAGAATTCGTTTCCTTCACGATACCTTCTTGCTTGTTCTTCAAACAACGATCCTGTTTTATAGCACTTGCTAGTTTCTGTAGCATCCATAATGACATCATCAGTAACACGACTGATATCAGGATTCCACCTTGCATCAGGATTCGATATCCATCAGTATTTGACTTGGCGTATCATGATTTTATCTCAGTTCCTGACATGTAGTACTTGATGCACTGCTGTTCCTGACTAAACTCTACAGATTACTGTCTAACACATATATCCTATAAAAAGTGCTAAATCCTTTATAAGATCAGGATTTACAAGAAGTATAAGCAAATTTCTATTCTCAACATCACAACTTATGAATTATTCCTAACACAAACAGCTAAGGTACTAGTAATTCCATCAACAGGCAACAACTGGTTTTTGGAATTCGACATCAGGAAGTGTTTTCACACCATTGACCGACATCGACTCATCCCAATCTTTAAGGAAGAGATTGACGATCCCAAGTTCTTTATCAGGAAGTGTTTTCACACCATCAATCGACATCGACTCATCCCAATCTTTAAGGAATAGATCTATGATCCCAAGTTCTTTTACCCCATTCAGAAAGTCTTTTCCCCTGGATGACTCGTAGGAGGTGAGAGTTGAACTTCTCCTAGAAAAGTTTCCAGTGCGAAATGAAATTTAGACCCAGACGAGAGTGCCAAAGCTGTGTGTTGAAAGATGTAGAACAAGAAGCAACAGAAATACAACTAACTATATTTGTGTGAAGATACAATCCATTAACTGCTTTACCAATCTCGAGGTCCCTCGTCCAAGTAGGGGCCTGGAGATAACAAGAAGAAGATGTAAATTTTACAGTGATGGAATTATCCTCAAGCAACTTGGATACTAACATTAGATTGTAACTGAAGGATGCAACACACAATACATTCAAAAGAGTGATAGAACTAGTCAGAGTAAAAGAGCCCTTATGTGTAATTGATGCAATAGCACCATTTGGGAAATGCAGAATAGAATTGAGGGGAGTAATATCATGTAACAAATTCAGGAATGGTGAGACATGATCAGTTGCACCAGTGTCGATAATCCACTGTTCTGAGTCAAAATGTGTAGGTTGGACAAAATTGACAGAGTAAAGAACAATACCTGTGAACTGAGTACTATTAGTAGTAGGATACCAAGATGAACTAGGTGTGGTGAACTGTGCATCCTATCTTGAAACAGGAAAAGTACTGCTAGTCATAGACTTTTGTAACATGGTAATGAGTTGCTTGCATTGATTCTCTGAAAGATGCATTGAAGAATCACCAGGTTTATAGTCACCAGACTTATCACTAGTATCTGTAGAAGGAATTTGTGAAGTCACTTATGCAATAGAGGCATGTCTGGGAGTAGCATTAGAGACCTATTGAAACCTTGGTTTTGGTTTGGATTTACAAAAAAGTTTATGCCAACTCAGATAACCATGGATGCAAAAACACTTATCCTTTGTATGACCTGTCATGTGACAATAATCACACTTTACAAAAACATCTCCAGTAGTCTTTCTTGACTTAGCTCCTTGAAATCGAGTGTTAAAAGATTGTTTGACTGACATTGCCATACTTTCAAAAGGTATAACAGGCCCAAGCACAGATCTCTAGTTTTCTTCTTGAAGTAATAAAGCATAACACTGACTCAAGGATGGCAAAGGCTACATAGACAAAATTTGACCTCTAATAGCTGTATAGTGCTCATTTAAGCCCATAAGAAACATTGACAACTGAATATCTTGATCTTGAGCACCTAATTTCATATTTACATTACAGGTACAAACAGTACAAGTACATCGAGTTTTAGACGAAATACAATCCGACTCAACATGAATAGACCAAAATTTTGTAAAATATGCAGAAATTGACATATTTGCTTGAGTTAAATGAGATCTCAGTATGTAGGTTAAACAATTTAGAAACATTGCTCTGTGAATATCGAACCTCAGGATCTAACCAAATAGCACGAGCAGATTTCATATAAACAACACTATTGCGAATATCAACGGAAACAGAGTTCAGAATCCAGGACGTTACCATATTGTTGCATCTAGTCTAGTGAATCAGAAGCGGAGAAGACGCAGCAGGCTGCACATAGAACCATCGATGAAAAAGAGCTTCAACTTCGAGGACAGTGTGATCTTTATAGATCGATTCTACTGATTGTAATTGCTTTCGTTTAACATAACTGTTGTTATCTGCATCCCTGGATTATCTGATGGATGTAAGTAGTACAGATGATTAACATCGATGCTTGTAGTGGACGAAGATGATGTGATCCAAGCGTTGCAGATGAATACGATGCTCCAGTAGTCATTGAAGAATCAAATCAAAAAGATGTGAAAAGTGATGACTAAAAAGATGAAACCGCCATTAAAAATGTAAAAGATCAATCTCAAAATTCTGATACCATGATACAATTTGTAAATATATATATATATTATATATATATATAAATATGAAAAATTACGTTGAGAGTAAAACTGAATATCCAATAATCAGTTACAATCTTGTAGAATATAACTAACTTCCCATAGCCGTCATCTTATAGCTGTCTCTGAGCTGTCCAATGTGGGGTGACTGATATGGTGAAGTGGCTGATGTGCTGAGGTGGAGGCGGTGTTACTTTGCTCACCCAGAGATGGAGTATACTTAACAGTAGTTCAAAAAAGTACCTCCTACCAATTTGACTTTAAGTTATATTTTTAATTTTAATTCATTTTGTAACTTATTACATAAATAGACATTTTTTAACTTAAAGTAAGAAACAATTTTAAGCATGTGGCTTACTGGATTGCCAAACAGGCTCCTAATCAAACATTTTTTATAGAACTCGAATACGATAATTTTTTATTGAATAAGCTTATCAGGAACATTTTCTGTTATTCGAACTCAATTTTTCATTAATACTTGAGCCGAATACGAGTTGGTAACAGTTAACTTTAGGAGAATTTCCTAAAGTTAACCTTTAAAATCATTTGAATGTTACCTTTTATTTATAAGGGTCCCGCAGGGGCATTAATGATGTGTCTTTTTATTTAGTAAAGTATGTGATGTGTTTTTATTTCAGTGGTTAACTATAGGAAATTCTCCTATAGTTAACTATAGGATCATTAAGCCCATATATATATATATATATATTCCCATATAGTGGAACTCAAACTTAACGAATCGGCTTTAAATCAATCATGAGCCGAACACCTTGGGGAGAGCACGGTTCGGTTCAGGATGGTTTTGCTCTGAAACTGAACCCGAAATCGAATGTCTTAGATTTTAAACATTAAAAACTGCAACCGAACCGTCGATTTTAGTTTCGGTTTTAAAAAGCTCGATTCCGTTTTTAACGGTTCGGTTTCGATTATAAAACCCAACGAAAAAATTATAATTATATTACAAGACTTTAAATTTATAAATTATAACGTTCTCGACTTTTAAACAAACTGACTGAGCTGTTGAATGAGTACACTCTGTGTATATGTTAGTCCTATGTTAGCTGTGCAGAGTAATGGCATTGTATTGTAGCATTTATATACATGTGGTCTGGCAATTATCTAAATTTTCCTGTAGGGGTATATAAGATAGCCGGCTTTTGTGAACGTTATTCAAGGTATGAGGAGATTGCATAGCAAATCTACTATATTTTCTTAAAATCACACATTATTAATATTATTTCTTGTTTACGAAGCAAAGGAGAAGTCTACAGTCTCTGTTTTTTTATGATGAAATCAACACAACCTATGGATTTGGTGCTACTAAAATCTTATACGTTTGTAATCTACTCGGATATTTATTTACTGTGAGCTAAAAACTTTTATTGTATTTACCGTAACCGCCAGTTCGGTTTCGATTTCGATTTTTTCGATGCGATTTTGGCCGATTTCGATTTGGTTTCGATTTCAGTTTCAATTTGATTTTTTGCTCATCCCTACAAACACCTGTACACTTTTGTTTTCCATTAATGCTATTGACCAAGAAACTTAGTTTGAAATGACTTTTAACAATTTGCCAAATCAATCTTATCTCTCTTAAACCAAGTCTAGTGAATTCGTATCTTTTATGGAACAATATGTTACGTTTGTCGCCCTCGCCATAAGTGTATGAACTGCATATAAAGTTTCTATTGAGCTTGTCACGGCCAACGGGCCTAAAAAACAAAGCTCTCTATACATTAATAACAGTACGATCTCTAGGTTGAAACATATGAATAGTCTCGAAGATGAAAACCTACTTATACCAAGTTCACAATTGTGGTAAATCAGCTAAACTGGGTGAAAAACCCATCTTAATATAGTAACATTATTATCTAATGTGTTGTTTTATGCTAATAAAGCTATAACACTCTCTTCGATCATTTACACCAAAATTTGGTTAGTTTAGCGCAAAAATTACTTATCCACTAAGTATAATTTTAGAGTTAGCAAGATTATTTTCATTTTGACTGTAAAATTACGTTATCCACGAAATAAAATGTATGGATTTTAGTTGGCTGCACATTTAAAAAACAAAAATGGGATGTTAAAAATGGAAGAAATTGTATTAGTGTTTCGAATCGAAGCATTGATTTTCAGATTTAAATCGAAATATGTTTCATAAATTAAAAACGTCACTTTGAAATTTTTGAGTAATTTTATAATTCAATCTGTGTTAATACACAAAATCAATTTTAATTAATTACACAAAATAAAAAAAAAAGAAAATTTCTTTTTTTGCTAAGTTTTTTTTTATTTTTCTTTTAGAAAAACCTGATTGAGGTTTGATGTCTTCATTATTTTTGATGTTTTATTTTACGCATTTGAGAGTGAGTGATGTTTAATTGTTTATTTCTTTTTTTATTTTTATTAAAAATTCAAATTATATATACAAGAGTACGAGATATATGAATAATAAATTGTATCGCAAATCCTTATTGAATTCTATCCAAATACATATTCTCTTCAAAAAAACAAATTGGTTTTTTTAATTCACAAGAAGACCTATTTCTCCATTTTCAAGGTAATTTTGCTAAGATAAAAAGGATATTGAAGGGATGGATGAGTTTCGTGTAAAGTGCAGTACCACCATGTTGCTCTGGACTCTAAAGAGTGCATGAATCCATAGCCCATGTATTGGGTCTTGCATGTAGAGGTGGCCAACCGTGCGGTTCAGCTCGGACCACACGGGACCGGCACGGAACTTTAATCGATTTTATTTAGCCCGTGATGAACTAGGCTTAGCCCGCACAAACCGCCAAAATTTTTGGCCCAAATACGGGTTCAGGAATCAAAAACTGAGCCCGGAACCAGCCCGGACCGCAACCGCGCGAACCGGTTGAACCGGCTGAACCGAACCGGCCTGCACGGCACGACCCGAACCGGCTCGCATGTGACAACCACTCACCACTTCTTCTGCTACAATTTTGCCCGTTGGAGTTGCTGTGCAAGAAGGAAGCAGCATGTTACCGTTTGTTTTTCCCCCAACGGTTACTTCCAAGTTCCAACAACTATAAATAGCCATCCCCCTTCTCCACCATTTCCCCACACCATCTCTGTCTGTATCTCTAATTCTCTCCTCTTTCTCATCTCCGGCTACCTATAAAAGATTATTTATTTTTAATAGTTGTAAACTTGTAATTGTTAATCTCTCCAGACTCTAGTCTCCAATCTCTAGTCTCCAATCTCTAGTCTCCATCAATCTCAATTCTCAAGTCTCAACTCTCAAGTCTCAAGCTCAAGTCTCAATTTTTCCTGCAAAAAATGGAACAAGCAAGGGGCAGTGGCACTATTTCATCGCAAGGTTCAACTCAAATGACTAACATGCTACAACCTCGATCTCCGGCCACACAGACACAGTTTAACGAAGAAGGTATATTTAATTTTGTATTTTGTTCGTTAGTTTCGTTTTTAAATTTTTAAATTTTGTTTCATCTTTAAATTCTATATACATTTATATATTCTTCCATTTCATTTTTAAATTTTTTAAAATTAACACCGAATAAGGTATTTTTATATACAATTATATATTCTTTCATTTCGTTTTCAAATTTTTACATTTTGCTTCGAACTTTTTTATTTCATTTGTAATTTATTCATTTTGTAAATTTTTTTAGGTGGTACGAGTTCAAGACAATCATCGCATGTTTGGACATATTTTGATAAAGTCAAAATATCGGATACTCCACCAAAATATAAAGTTCATTATTTGCTTTGTATACAAATTGGTCGACAACAAGCACCATTTACGTGGACTAAGGGACAAGGTACGGGTACACTTAATTGGCACTTGGAAAATGTTCACGAAATTACGAAGGCGAATCATGATAGTGGAGAAGCACGTAGAGGTCCACAACAAACACAACTTGGTGGTTTTATGACATCATCGGCCGGTGGAGGTATGCCTTTTGCTTATAGTAGAGATAGAATGATTGAAGATTTTACTAGGTATGTTACATTAGATGAGTTACCTTTCTCCCACGGTGAGAGTCCAAATTTAGAGCACATGATGAAGAATTCAATTAATCCGGCCTTTAAAAGAATTCCTAGGAACACACTTAAACGTCACACACAAAAACAAAATTATAGTCAATGAGCAGAACTAATTGAATATTTAGGTAATTTTGATGGTATGGTTTCTTTAACTAGTGATTGTTGGAGTTCGCGTCAAGGTGAGCCTTATATTTGTATTATAGCTCATTGGATTGATGTTGACTACTTTTTACAAAAATGAATTATTGCTTTTGATGTTATGGACGAGTCACACTCCGGTTATAACATAGAACAAAGAATTTTAGAAACAATAAAAGATTTTAATTTGTATCATAAGGTATTCACAATATCTTTAGATAATGCTGCTGCTAATAACAAATGTATGGATTATATTAGGACTGATATTCCTTTAGTTTTAGATGGACAATTTTTACACATTAGATGTTGTGCTCACATCATTAACTTGTCGGCCCAAAAAGGAATTGCACAATTAACTCATTTATTATAACCTATTAGGAAAGTAGTTAAGTATCTACGTCTAGCGCGTACATATAGGTCTAGGTACAAGAATTTATGTAAGGATAATGGATTAAGGCCGAAGAAGTGAGGTATCGATTGTCCTACGAGATGGAGTTCGATTTATAAATTATTAAATGAAGCAATTAGATACAAAGCCGTTATCACCGTGTTATATAATGATGACCCGAGTCACCAATACGAAGGTGGATTACTTATCGATCATGATTGGCATTTGGCATCTACCGTACGTGACATACTTGATTACTATGCACATGCTACTACGATTTTTTCTTATGTTTATGAACCAAATGTACATCATGTTATCATTGAGTGTGTTAATATTGTTACTATTTTACATAATTATGAAAAAAATGATGCTTTTCATGCGGTTATTTATGATATGAAAGTTAAGTGGATCGAATACTTTACGGAATTTCCTTATATTTATGGTATTGCTTGTCTTCTTGATCCCAGTGTTAGAAAAGAAGGTTTAGAAAATATGTTAGAGCATTATTATGAAGTTTTAGGAGTTGATTATGATCATGTGGTATATGTAAATAACTGTTTATGCTTGTTATATAAACTTGTAGATTTGTATGCTCCAAAAACTCAAAATGTTATGCCACCTAAGAGTAGTAGTACTGCTAGTAGGTTTAATAGTACTATTTCATCTATACTAACTAAAAAAAAAAAATGTAGAATTTCCACTTCATCTTCTATATCTGCTTCTGCTTTTAGTATGATTAACGAATTTTTTCTTATAGTTATGAGTTAAATGATGATTTTGAAATACTAACATGGTGGAAGAATCTTCAGTTACATTTTCCGGTTTTAGCAAAAATTGCAAAGGATATTTTAGTCGTTCCCGCTTCTACAATTGCGTCCGAGTCCGCTTTTAGTGTAGGTAGAAGAGTGCTAGACGAGAAGAGATCAAGTCTTGCGCTAGACGCGGTAAAGATTTGTGTTTGCAAAAAATATTGGGATCAAGCTGTAAAAAGACAACAAGGAAAGAAAAAAGAAGACTCGGATGTAGACGATCCATGGATGGTAATGGATACTTCATCAGAATCTAGCACGTCAACAAGCGAACAACAATTATAATGGATAGTTTATTTAATTTGTATAAATAGTTGATAGTTTATTTAATTTGTATTGTATTATTGTATGTTAATGCGGTTTGTTCCGTTTTTTTATAGAGTATAACGGCCTAGAATTTTTTGCAATTATATAATTGTTTATTTAATTGATAAATGTGAATTATGTGATATGGATATTTTGTGAAGTCAAAGTACGTGTGGAATCATGTTTATATGATTATATGATGATTGGTATGTGCCGTATATGCTCGTAGAATTTTATTTGCATTTTTGGTTCATTAAAACTATTTTAAACATGTATTTTTAATCTTCCAAAATTTTTATAAAATCATTGGAATCATTTAAAGTCATGAAATCTTTTGCATTATCATCTTTGTGATATTATTTAGTTATTAAAATTAGTTGGATTATTTAATTGTGTGTTTTTGTATTTTAAAATGATTTAAAAAACTTTATTTCTTTTAAAGGGTCTTTATTTCGAAAATTCATAATAAATTAATTTTTGACTCAAAATTTATTTTAAAAATATGGGGAAGTTTGTAATTTCATAAACTTCATTTTAAAATTTGAAAAATTATTTTTCCCCAAATTCTTCTATTTTATTTCGATTTAATAGTGATTTAAAAGTAAGATTTTCAAAAAAATGATTAGTAATTATGTAGTTACTATTTTGCCCCTACAATTTCTACAACACCACCGCCAGCCTCATTCTTCTTCTTCCTTGCTCATTTGATCTCGACAGTCTCTCTCTTTTCACTCTACCTCGGTAAACCTCTCTCCTCCCTGGTTCGCCGTTTTTACTCCGATTACAGTTTTAAGACTGGGGTTATGCTCGGTTTTCAACCCTCCATTCCCTACAGTTGTTGCATGTCGATTTTATGATGAAAATTTAAAAACCCATTTCGGTTTTTCTTTGATTCGAGGTTGTTAACTCGTGATTCTTGCTCCCAGTCATGTTGTGGTTCGTGTTTGGTGATTAAACAGCTAGAGGAGGAGTCGTGATGGAAACCCACCAATTTTTGGGGACCTCTGATTCTTCCACCGCAGGCCGTGAGCTCCGGTTAGCCGGCAGCAGAGGCTATGATGTTTTTCTGAGCCCCAATTCGTTAAATCTATGTCAAATTCGAATTATGTGATGATTCTTTGAGTTCGTTTAATTGTTTATGTATTTAAAATTTCGAAATATTGTATTATTGCGATTATATGATTTTGTTCGAATATTATAAACTTATGATTCTTGATTTATACTCGTTAATTGATTATATATGTTAATCTCGAATAAAAATAGTTGCATGTGTAATTTTCTCGATTTATTAGCAAAAATTCGAATATATACGTGTATGTATGAATTATACGAATTATATGGTTTTTGGTGATTTTATTCGGGAATGAGTTAAGTTGTTAATTATCGATAGTTATGGTTGATTCGTGTTAAATTGGAATTGTCATTGACAAATAGAGATTAAAGGATTTGGAATTGTTTAGCATAATTGTGGATTATAAGTGGATTTAGAATTATTTTGGTTGTGATTTGAGTCGGTTATGTGCCGACGGGATAGTCTACTTTACAAAGGAGACGCTGCCCAATTTTCGTGAGATTTATAAATCGTAAATTGTATAGTAGGATAGTATAACTGTTTATCAGTTGAATTGACCTTGTACGCTAAGTGTTTAAATGACATATCTGATTTGCATGCTCTATGTGCTATATTGTAATAACCCGAATTTTTGGTAGAATTAAAACTTTTCTTATTACAATTAAGTACATCACTGAATAGTGATTTCAATGAACAGTGGTTGTAATGAATGGATATTGCTATGGATAATGATCCCGATACATATGTGTATTTTCTGAACAATGGAATTCAGTGATTGACGACATAGATAAGAATAATCTGTCGTCCAGGAAATGAGTTAGATTACTCACAATAATAATTAAAAAATGGAAAGAGCAAGTATGTACTAGTGAAGTACAGAGAAAATGAATGTATGTGAACGAAGTTAGAATTCAGAGAATCCAAGCATTGTTTATTCCATCATTGACAGGGAAGTCAGGAAAATAATAATTGGATTATGAATTGAGGATATTAAATATTAGAAGTTGAATGGAGGATATATTATGAGAGGGAAATAGAATTGAGAATAAGATCCTAGAGTTAAAGGGATTGAGAACATTCGAGAAATCGCAACATTTTCTGAGAACAAGAAATAAAGGGAGCAAACGAGGAATATTGGAGTTAATATTTGTTCGAGGGATTTTGCCACACTAGAGTAATAAAATGCAACATATAAGTTGTAACATATTAATTTTATTAAATAGAAAGAGGGGAATCCAATTGGTGCAAGTTTGAGAAACCAAAGTGGAGGAGGAGCAAGTCAACTATAAGATGAGTGGTGCAATTGCATTTAACCAGAAATGGAGTTGCATGTTTTAATGCCAACACTTGGACAAATGGAGGGCTAACACATGGTCCAATAGATGGTTGACAAAGCATTAAAAAAGATGCATCCATATATTAAGAGATATAGCACTTGTAAGTAGATATAACATAAACATAACACAAAGAGTTGCAAATTGCCAGCAGAAACACCACTCAAAGAAAAATTCATATCTCCACTTCTATCCACGATTAAATCAGAAAATTTTAACCATAGCTTCCTCATTATATGGGGAACACACGTTTAAAATTTCATGGCCAACAAAGCAGTGTAGCCTAGCAAAATCCCTCCCCCAAGTTGGAGAAGCCGAACTGCCCTGTTCTTGACAGTTTCTGCCCCAACTTTTAAATGCCAATAAGTAGAGCTTCAAGAATCCTCTAATGATGAGCTAGGACTCAAAAAAAATCCCTTGAAGAGTAGAAGGTCTGGTAAAAATTTGAGAGCTAAACTCTTATTTTTCGATTTTCTATGATTTTTACAAAGTGATGATGAATAGTGATTTAAGTTTGTTTCATGTTTTGATCATGTCTTTTAGGCTTTGGTAAAGACACTCAAGGCTATCCCAAGGTGTGACAAGCTATGATATTGTGCCTAGAGCAACCAAGAAGGTAAAACCCTAACCCATGTATGAGTTATATTGAGTTTTATGGGAGTTTATGCAAGTATTGTAAAGATTAGTGCTTAATAAGAACATCCATTTTTATTTAGCTTTATTTTCAGATGTATGTGTTGAGTGGTGATCAAAGGACCTTACCACTGACCTTAGAGGTGTATTATGATCGTTTGTTGATGTTGGGGATGTATGGTATGCCGGTGTGGCTTGGTTATGTTGTGACAAAATGGAAACGTCCGAGTTATAATCGTCGTAATGGAAAAATTTCGTTAACCCTTAAAAACATTTAATGTCCGAGACCATAAAGTCATTTTTAGCATCACCACTGCCTATGGTTACAAAGATATGGTTGTCTAGTTTACTTTGCTGAAAGAATCGAGTTAAAAGAGTTTACGGTTTAAGAGCTATGCTAGTTTTAGTGAAAGTGGTTCAAAGGATTTTATCGAAGAAATGTAACCACTTTGATGATGATTTCGAGACCCTTAATTGTCGAATTAAGATGTGAAATTTTGTGATAAAATGCTAAGTATAGTTATCAAGGTGTGTACGAAGGTTTCGAGTCAAAAAGATTATTTTCCGATTTTATAAAAATGCGTAAGCCGAGGTTGCGCAAGTGAAAACCCCTAGTAACGTGACTTTGAAATCAACTTTATAAGTGATTAAGTATAACTTGAATTCGAGGACCGGTTTCGAACCAAAATTATGACTTAAGTAATTGTCGATTAACATGGACTTAGTATGAGCCTAAAGCAAACTAGTAATGCCTTGGTTGCGTTTCGCTCACGTGTTTAAGCATTGAGTATAAGTGGATTATCCAGGGGATTAATCGTGTGTTTTATTTTACCTTTTCCAGATTGTCAGACATTGTTGCGAACCCCTATCAGTTCTCGAGCATCAGGCAAGTTTTCTAAATCTATACTTTGAAGTATTGATTATATAATACTGCTTTTGCCATGTATAAAATTGTACAGTTTTGCGATATATCTTATTTCCCGTTGAAATAGAATTTGACCTTTGGATTACATAAGATCTTTTGAGTTAAGTATTTATGAACCGGTATACCTTGTAGCTCTAAATATAAGAGCATATTTATTGTTTTCGACTCTAAACCGAGAGTCAGTATTTTGAGATATGTAGATAGCCGTGGAAACCCGGAGGGATTCCAGCGGCAGAATACTATGTATTTTGAGGATTGTTATTACTAAACATTATTTATATTTCCAGAAAGTATTAATTATTTGAAAATTATTTGAGGAATGTTATTTGAATATTACCTTATTCAAAGGTTATTATTTGAATATTATTTGATATTTGGCTTATAAGCTAGATATGAGATATTAATTATAAGCGGGGTTTTGCGAATGCCCTTGGTGTAAGGCGTATGATTCTTATTCTTTATTATGGACCGGGAGTTGAGATATTTTTGTATATCTTGAAGATTACTTCTGATAAATATATTGAATCAATATTATTCAATTGTTATTTATTTAATGAATATTATTTTGGAATATTCATTTAGGGTTTATTTATTAAGCGAATATTATTTTATATATTCATTTGAGGATTAATCATGAACAATTATTTTGTCTAAAAATATTCTTTAAGCGATTATGATTTAATAAATACTATTTGAATATTTATTAAATACTTTTAAACTAGTTTTAAAAATGGTTATCTTATTTGAAATTTATATTTGACCTTCAATAATTATGAAGAATAGAACTGAGCCTTATTTTGATTATTTTATCAAGGAGAGGTTCTCAAACTCTGTTTTCCATTTAAATCTATCTTTTAAGAAGATTTAAATGCTCGCTCAAACTTCCAAAATATAGGGAACCTTACTTGAGAGACTGTTATTTATTATGGTTGACTGCCCGGTCATAAACTTTTGAAAGTATTATTTTCATTTGCAACTCAGCTGCTACCAGTCAAAATGATTTTTGTTACTTCCTCAACACTCGAGGAGTAAGATTGATGGAACAAGTTAATATCCATTAACAAGCAATAGCTTGGGAAATATTGGTGAATTTTCCTTTCCAAATATGATACAACTACTTTGTGGAGTTGTATTAACAAGCATTATAATTGGGGAAAGGAGGACGAACTTTAGGTTTCAGAGTCAAGGATTCTATTCGAACTAGGAGTCGTGTAAGAGGCCGAGTGGCGCCGGTCCGTCATTGGCCCAACCGTTGGCCAGGGAGTTCTAGGGGGCGATGGATGTAAGAACCCAGATTTTTGGTAGGAATTAAAACTTTTATTATGTATTGGATTATAAGTGTAACAGTTGTTCTAATGAATGGAATGGATACGGATTCCAATATTTATGTGTCATGAAGAATGCAACGGGTTGACAACTTAGGTAAGAATAATCTATCGTCAAGAAAGTAGAATATGGCATACAAACAGAGGAAGTATTCTCATATCATCCAAATCGGTATCTGTTATAAGTCTAGTGGTTCCTTAAAAGGGTTAAGGAACGCTCGGGAAAGCGCAAGGACATTTTTCTAATTATAAGGAATAAAGAGAGAATAATTGATGAATAGCGTTATTGGTGGAAATTGGAATATTATTAGACGACGCTATATAGGAGTACCCGGAATGGATTTCTGAGTTCGTATTAATGATCTAAGGGGAAAAAGAGTGTATGTAAAAGTTATCGGATTCTGAAAAATAGCACTTTTATTTTCCCCGAGATTTCCCTACACACTGAAAAACTTAAGGATTTATTGAAAAGATTTAAGGAATATTGTAACGCCCCCAAATCCGAGGTCAGGGATTCAGGTCGTCACATCGTCTTCCATCCATATCATACCTGCATTAACTTTACAACTCAACAATACACCAATACAGACCTCAATCTCTCATACTTACAAGTTAGAGCCTCAGAAACGATAATCAAATGTAACACCAGATATTACAATTCATCTATACAATCCAGAATCTTACACAACTTCACTTAGACAAACTGCACCTGAAGGCAAGTCTTTCTAATGACGGTTGAAACCTATCAAACTTACTTTGCAGTATTTATCCGAAGCTGCGTCATTTCAGGGATAACTCTTCCACTCCTCTTCTCCTGGAATGGAGTTAACCGACCCACTTCTTCTATTTCTGAAAGGTTTTTATAAAGCAAGAATGAGCTACATAATGCTCAGCAAGTTTTCCGCTTTGAGAAATAATATAATTTATCTCGAAAAAGATTTTCCCAAAAGTATGAGCATATGTCTTTTGATATCAAAATATAACTCGACAATATACATGTCCGAGTTTTGGATAAATACTCGTACTAAATATGGAGTTTTAAGAAAATGATATAATATGAACAAATTAAGTTCATAATAAGATATTAATCTTCATATCGTAGCAAAATAGTATTCACTATAGCTTTTCAAAATGTGCAGTTCAATATGCTGCCACGTAAACTGAACCATTTATAAGGTTCCAATTCAATACTTCTCAAGTTTGAAAATACATACATACATGTATATCATTTTCGTTAAAAACACCCGACAGTTCAAGATGCTATACCTCAGCAATATAATAACAGTACTTCAAAAATACCTTCATCTCGTTTGGAAACTGAGTATAAAATCTGCTTTCAAAAGCAATTTACTTCCCCTGAGTCATTTTAAATCAAGAGCGTTCTGGTTTATCAAAATCTTTCATGATGAGTTAAACACTGACCACACTATCGGTACTGGTGCGCCTGGGCCGTCAGTAAAGTGTAGCAGCATAATTCCAATTGGAAAGATGGGACTATACCGGATCACCATGGTACAAGGTGATCAGCCTCTGTACCGTAAAATAATAACACTTCGCTACTAGTAGACGGGTGACGTACCTACTACGGAGGCCGTGGCCCGACCATCTATGGGTCTTATAATTGACTTGCCTACTTGCAAGTTTCTTCATCCAGTACATATACCCTGATGGACAGGCCACCTGCCAGCTCTTACACTTCGGTATATGCACTTCCAGGATGGGCCTGCAACCCATGAGTCGCTTCCCATCCAAAACAACATCCAGTCCCGGAGCCATTAAACCAACTTTGATACCTTTTTAAAAATCGACACTTCCGAAAGAAAACATGGAAGTATGTTCATTTCACAAGTTGACCTTCGTCAACTAATTTTCTCTACTCAGGGAATTCTTTTCAAATCAGCCTGGGAGTTATTCGGAGTTTTCTTAAGGATTTCTAAAACCTTACTCCCCTTGATAAGGCAGAGCCACCTCTTTAGTTGTAGCGAAGGGAGAAAATATTTTTAGTAGCTCCCAAAACCTTGGGTTCTCAAGTTTTGATAAGTTCGCGAGCCGTTGGGGAGGTATCTACATGGTATAGGTAAATATAAAAATATTTGAGAACCCCTGCTATTTTTGAATATTTTTCTGAAGGTCAGAAAATATTTAAAATAATTTTTAAAGGCCGTAAATAATTTTTAAATAGGCCATCTAGGTTTTAAATAATTTTTAACATTTTAAAAATATTTTTAAATAAGAAATAAATAAATAATTAATCATTAATTAAATAATTAAATTAATGAATATCTAAATTAATATCCATTTATAATAAATAAATATTCCCAAATAATATTTATTTGAGAATAAAATAATTCCGAAATTCATAAATTTTAAATTATCGGAACTTACGCGATTCTCGAAAATATACGCCTCCGGGGTTACCGGGTTTTGTAAAATACTCCGACTCCCGATTTATAACAAAAGTACTTACGCTCTACTCGAGCCTTAATCATCACCATATATATACGTATTAACCATTAGGGTGTATATATATGCATATAAACGTTACAAGTACTTTCAGAAAATCATGCATGCATTTATAAGATTTCTCACAAGACAGTTATATTAAACAGTGCATGCATTTATATCACAACAACAATAGTTTTAAATCATACTTAAAGTTTGGATATAGAAAACTTGCCTAACTGAATCTACGGGGGAAATACGTATGTGCTAGGGTGACGATCTATAATCAACAAGGAAATGGTAGGGTTAGTTTCGTACTCGAACCATTTAACCTAGAATTATTTAACGAAACTAATTTACTTAAGGGATTCTTAGTGTTCATGTTACGCTTATGTGCTTATGGTAGCGTTCCTTGACCGAATTAAAATTACCAACATTATTCGGGTCGAGTCTCGGGTTCGTTCGATTATATGCACTCGTCCCCTAAAAGTATACTTCACTCGCGTAACTTTCATTCGAACATTTTTATAAAATCGAAAAATAGTCCTTTCTACGAAATTCTTTTTCTCATGCTTTCCCCCACTGAATAAAGGTCCAATTATAATATTTTTTTCACATCTCAAGGATTTTCATAAGGTCCTTAGCCAAGTCCCTAAACAATACTCTTTTCTACAGGAAATATTACTTCGCAGTTTTTACTCCAAGATTTTCATAAAATTGGAAAATTCGAATTTTGCCTTAATTCCTTTTGGACAGACTCTTCTACTGCAAGGTTTAACTGTATAAAAATGTTCATAATTTTAATCATCTTAAAAGTGGTCCGAATATCACTGCAAAGTTGGTGATTGTGCACGATTCGTTCGTTTTAACCGGTTTTACTAAATCGAGCGTAATTCCTAAACCGTAAATCATTTTTAGGCGATTCAAATTCTCACATAAACTACAAGATCATATCTTCATGTTTCCAATCAGTTTGGTTCAAAAATAGCATCTCACATAATCGTAGTTTTCTGCACTAACTTATCTAACGTAAATCCGGCATTATAACGGCTATATTTCGATTATTCCAAATTCTCGTATACACCAAATACATCATCAAGGCAATCACACAACTACAACATCACAATATCATCATCACAAGTCTCAAATTTCAGTGGTATCTTTGTTTTGCCAATAACCAAGATTTTCACAAAAAAATCAAACTCTTTTACCACTAAAAATCATTAGATCATCTTATCACCAAATCATCCAAAAGATCCATAAATCTCAAAGCAAAGCTAGGGTTCATGAGGTTCATACCTTCCTTGATGAGTTAATATCACTTAACAAGCCTTGGATCATCCTTATACAACCTTAAAATGATTAACCCATCAAAATAAACCAAGAACACAAGTTAGTTTATTGAAAGTTACTATTCACCCTAAACTTGGGTGAATTAATTATCTATGCTAGAGATGTTTGTTTGATCTCAAACTTCTAGGAGATCTTAGTTATGAAGCATAGGAGTCATAGGAATTACCTTGAATTTTTTCAAGAACAAGAGCTTGGGTTTTGAAATCTTAAAACTCCATTGAAATGACTTTCTTCCAAGAAAAACTGAGTGACTTCTCGAATTTATTTAGCCATCCAAACGATCTTCAAAAATTATGAAATTAAATCAACAACTTCATCTTGATGTGTAGAAGCTCCGTGATTTTTTTCATGATTTTTAGATGAGTAAAACTGGGTGAAAAAAAATCGTCAAGCTCTCCTGCCCTGGAAAATCCGAACTGCTGAAATGGGGAGGGGGGAGAGCTTTTTGCTTGTCTAAAAAAATCTATGCAATAATGCAAGGTTGTGTTGGTTTTATAAAAAGGCTAGGGTTAGTTTAGGTCAAGATTTCCAAGCCTAAAAAGGCTACAAGTCTTGCTTGGTACTCCTTGCTTCAAGTAAGTATGTTACTAACTATATGGTTTGTTTCCAACTAATTCCTAACTACTAGTTTGCTTCTCCTTTGACTTGATTAGTAGCTTGACCACCACCTTGCATGCAATTACCTAGGATTTGCATGGTTTTTGGCACTTTAAATATTTTCCAATATTTTTTTCCCCATAATTTTTCCATGCAATGCTAATTTGAATCCTTGAAATATTTTTGATATGTAATTCCTTTCTAAGTGTTTTCCAATCCACCAAACTCTCATGTTAATTCACTTGTACTATAATCTTTCCATGTTTATGATTCCCTTGGCCTTGTCATGGCTTCCGTATTTATCGCTTTCTCTAAAATCGTAAGTTATTAACGAAGCAGGAATTTTCGAATTATGATGACTTTTGCATACACTCATTTCACTTATATAATCATAATATGAAATCAAATCCTCATTTTTCCCATTACTTATAGGTGGGTAGAAATCGTTTTTCTTACATGCCAAAATCACTGTTCATTCAGGTTCTTTACAGTGGTACAAAAATCAGGGTTATTACAAATATGGATTCAAGAATTATTAAAGAGAATTGAGAATGATAGTATAAATATTAAGAAGGTTTCCGGTAAAACCCTAATTAGAAATCTTCGAGATATTCCTCCGAGCGATCAATGAATTGAGCAATAACCGGACAAAGGAACAAGCAGAGAGCCATGATGCAAGCATGTACAAGTGGATAGGATCAAGTAACTTAGTTGGTTACCAAAGAAACTAGCAACATTAGAAATAAACTAAGTGGTTAGCTTGCATGACATCATTTCACCACTAGAAATCAATACTTGGCTACAAGATGATGCCATGGGGATGATATAAGCACTTTACTAAAGCTACTTTATGAGATATTATCCAAGCAAGCCACAATAATGCAAGATTAGATCAAAGAAGCCAAGCAACTCCAAACTCTCCCAAACTGCCCAGCAGGGATAGGAAGGAAAGAAAAATTCATATCTCCCAATCTAGAGCTTGAAAAATCACCACATTTTAACCATAGCTTCTCCACTTCATGGGTAAGGTTCGTTCAAAATTTCATTGCAATCCAAGTAGTATAACCTAGTCAAATCCATGCTCAAAGTTGGGGAAACAAATCGGACCAGTTTCTGTCCAGCGGAAAAAGTGGGCTCAAACCCTAGTTAGAAAGCTTCAAATTTGATGATCTAGGACTCATAATAAATCTTATGAAGAGGCCAAGATGTGGTAAAAATTTGGGATCCAAACTCTTATTTTTTTAAATTTTCTATGATTTTTACAAAACTGATGATGAATAGTAACCCTTAGAAACTAACTTTGTTTTCTTGCTTGATTTGGATGATCTAAGCTAACTTAAGGCTATACAAGGACAAATCAAGGCTTAGTAAGGTCTTATCACACTCCAAGGAAGGTAATCATCTCAAGAAACCCTAGCTCTATGGTAATTATCATGTATATGTGGTTTAGAGAGGAAACCATGATTGTTGGAGTGTTTTAATTTTGGAAATATCCGAGTTATAGCCGTCGTAATGCTGAATTTTCGTTAAACCTTGAAAACTGTGCATCACAGTAGCTCTCAATGTCTAAATTGGTTAAGTGTATAACATACCCTTATAGATATCGAGTCATAGATTGTTTTGGCGCAAGAATCGAAGCAAACGGACTTACGGTTTAGGAATTATGGCCGATTTACTAAAAGTGGTTCGAAACCCTAAATGCAAATTCGTAATTGAAATTGAACCCCCATAACTCGAGTAATTCAGTGATGAATCTTGGTAATTAAATATTAGGGATCATAGGGAAGGTGTGAGAGAAGACCTCATATTAAAAAGATCATTTTTCGATTTTATAAAAATATTCAAATCAGGGTTAAGTACGAATGAACCCCTAAAAAGAACGAGTGGTTATAACTTTGGAAATCACTTAGATAACGATCGATAAATCTCGAGGTATAACCCTTCGACCTTCGAACTTATATGGCTTAAGTACCTACCAAGTATAAGTGTAATGACATGCCTTAATAGCGAACCAATGTCGGGTCATAACGGTGTTAATGAGCGATAACTTGAAAACGTGCTTTAACTTAAGTAAGGTATTTACTTGGCGTTTCAAAGTGATAGGTGATTAACCCGGGATAATTTTGGTTATATATAGATTGCCGGACCACCCCGAGTCATACCACTAGCATAGCGGGAGAAACAGGCAAGTCTTCAATCAATTTGAAGCTGTTGTTGTGATAGTATATATATCTTTTATTTTCTGATACATATGCCATAGCATGCATGCTTACTTTCAAAATTGATATTGTGATACTTGTTCCCTGATTGATGTTGACTTATAAGTTAGATACAAGATATACTAATTATAAGCCGGATATTGCTAAGACCCTTAGTGAAGGACATATGATCTCATTCTTTTAATAAAGACTGGGAGTCTGTATTTTGTAATATAGAGTTAGTCATGGAAATCCGGAGGGATTCTAGTGACAGATTATTTGAGGGATGTTATTCATGAACATTATTTATATTTCCATAAGTATTAAGTACTTGAAAATTATTCGAGAAATGTTATTTGAATACTCATTCGAGTTTATTTATTTAAATGAATATTATTTCGAATATTCATTTGAGTTTAATTGTTTATTTTATATTATGTTCGAATATTCATCTGAGTTTATTTATTAAATGAATATTATTTTGAATATTCATTGCAGCTTTATTTATTTAATATTATTTTGAATATTCATTCAAGATTATTTACTTAACGAATATTATCTTGAATATTCATTCGAGATTATTTACTTAAGGAATATTATTTCAAATATTCATTCGACCTTTATATATTTGCTGAATATTGTTTAATACTCCTTTAAGATTGATTATTTATCGAATACTGTTCTGAATATTCCTCTGAGTTATTTAATGAATATTATTTGGAATATTCGTTTGATCTTTATTTATTTAATGAATATCTTCTGGAATATCCATTTAAGGTTGATTTATTTATTGGATATTTTTCCAATTATTTATTCGAGGAATTATTTATTTATTAAATAAATTCCCTATATTCATTCGAAGGTTACTTTGAGAAAAAATCTATTCTAAGAATATTCTTTAAATATTATGAGATGATAAATATTCCTTTATTATTTATTTAATTTTTGCTAACTAAGCTTTAAAATATATTACTTCGTTCAAACACTATCTTCGATCTTCAAATATTAGGTACAATATTCTGAGCATTATTATTATTATTGTTAGGAATAATTCATAAGTTGTGATGTTGAGAATAAAATTTTGCTTATACTTCTTGTAAATCCTGATCTTATAAAGGATTTAGCACTTTTTAAAGGATAATTTTTTTTTCTTTTAATTTTTCACCCCTTTCTTTTTGTGTGTTTATTTTATCGCACTTATTTGCTACGTGTTTCCTTTCGTGGTTTATGCGATCTACTTGGTGTAGGGATAATACTGCTAGACTAGTAAGATCATTCGAGATTTCTTCCTCGTCTGATTTCGAGTCTTTAGATAATTCCGAACCAGTAGTAACCATGGCCATGTCTCTTAAGGACCATTGTTATCCCACCCGTTCCGCTTAACCTTCGTGCATCACTCTTTCTCCCGTTAATGGTAATAATTTCGAGATCAAAGCTCACCATATTAGCATGTTAACCAAATTTACCGGGAGTGAAGGTGAGGACCCGTATCTTTTCATCCATGAATTCGAGGAGGTTTGTGCCTTACAAAAACTCCAACAATTAATCGAGGACTCGATTAGGCTTAGACTCATTAATTTTGCGCTTAAAGAAAATGCTAAAAACTGGTTGTATAGCCTACCGGTTAATTCTATTTCCACGTGGGAGGGATTTGTGGTAATTTTTCTTATGAAATATTTTCCAAACTTTAAGACTACGAGAATTACAAATGAAATAAATCAATTTCATCAAAAAGAAAATGAGTCTTTTTGGAAATATTTCGATCGTTTCAAAAATCTTTTATCACAATGCCCCCACCACGGAATAGAAAAGTGGAGGCTTTGTAAGATCGTTTACGAGGCCTTACATAGTCCAACAACCGCTTTGTTAGAATCTATGTGCCAAGGGAAATTCATGGATAAAAATGAGGACAAGGGGTGGGCCTTTTTCGAGGAATTAGCCGAGAAGACTATGTTGTGGGAGTCTACTAGGGAACCTCACAAGTCCAATGAGTCATCTAGTTCTTCTAGGGGTATGCATTCAATTGGAAACAATATTGCTACTGATGCCAAGTTAGCCACCCTTACTAGAAGACTCGAAGCCTTAGAAACTAGTAACGCCCCCTCAAATATGTCTATGTGCTCTAATTTTAATCAAGGTTTTTCGAACTCTCCCGGCTATGATCAAATTAATGCGGTGTTTCAGCCAACCCCTAGGAATGATCCGGTTGCACCTACTTATAATCCCGGTTGGAGGAATCACCCTAATTTCTCGTGGAACCAAGGCCAAAACTACCAATCTCCGCCACCTTCTTTTCAAACTCTTTGTTTTCAAAAGCCTAATCAAAACTCGTACCAGATTCAAAATCAAGATCCTTATCCAAACTCGATTCAAGCCCCGAATCAAGCACCCGCCCATCCTCCCGGCTTTCACGAGTCGGATAAGAGAATTAATTCCTTAGAAAAGACTCTTGATGCGCTTTTGAAATCAACAACTAATTTGGCTCAATCTCAACAAACCTTCATGCAAACCATGACTCAAGATAGGCAACTTTTGAATGCTAGTACTCAAGCCATATCTAAGTTAGAGGTTCAAGTGAGTCAATTAGCCAACGCCATGTGTGAGCGAGAGAAGAACAAGTTCCCGAGTCAACCCGAAGATAACCCTAAATTTCCTCTCAACCAAAGACCTCCTGAAAATGTTAATGCTATCATTTCTTTAAGGTCGAGTCCCCCGACGAAGAAGACGAGTCAAATGTTGAACAAAACCCTAAATTCAATTCTTCAAACCATCTTCCTAATCCCGAGACTTTCGAATCATCTAGTCCCACACTTTCACAACTTGAACCCTCATCTTCAAAATCCACTCCCGAGTCATCAGAATCTTCTTATAAATCATCATCATCTAGCGAGCCTTCATCGACTCAAACACCACCTTCACCTAACAAATCTTCAATTGTTGTTCCACTTTCCAATTCCATTCCCGATGTGTCTAAACGAGTCTTTAAGCCTAAAGCTCTTTATCCTCAAAGACTCCTTTCAAATAAACAATCGCCACAAGTAGAAAAGATTTTGGAAGTTTTCAAGCAAGTCGAGATCAACATTCCTCTTTTAGATGCCATTCAACAAATTCCTTCTTATGCCAAGTGTCTAAAAGATTTATGTTCTCACAAACGTTCCACCCACGTCCCTAAGAAAGCCTTTTTGACTTCTCATGTTAGTTCAATTCTTTCGAACCAAATTCTCGTGAAATATAAGGACCCCAATTGTCCTACAATTTCATGTGTCATAGGTAATACTTTTATGGACAAGGCGTTACTTGACTTAGGAGCGAGTGTGAATCTTCTTCCATTTTCGGTCTATCAAGCCCTAGGTTTAGGCGAACTTCAAAAGACGAACATGACAATTCAATTAGCCGATCATTCTGTCAAAATGCCTAAGGGAATAATTGAGGATGTGCTAATTAAGGTTGGTGAATTCATCTTTCCGGTTGATTTTGTTGCCCTCGAGACTCAACCCGTCACAAATCCTAAGAACCAAATCCCGATCATTCTAGGACGACCTTTTCTTGCTACATCCAATGCCTTGATTAATTGTAGGGATGGTTCGATGAAACTCACTTTTGGTAATATGACAGTTAACCTTAACATATTTAATATCGGAAAAGAACCCAATGAGCTTTACGAGCAAACAATAGCGGTTAATCTTGTTGATGACATTGTTAATTGGTCAAACCTTGAGGATAGTGAGATTGAGTTTCTTCTCAATGAGGATTTCAAAGTCAACCATGAGTCTAACCGAGAGTATGTTGATTCGTTAAGAGATATGACCTCGGAAGAGATGTTGAGAGAGTTGGACGACATTTGTTCCAAATGGGAGACTCCACCCGAGGATGTTAATTTGGAAGCCGTTGTCAAAAATCCCGTCAGTGAACCACCTACTTTCGATGAGTTATTAGGGGCTTTAAATCACATTTGTTCTAAATGGGAAGCTGAATCTAATACTGACCATATCAACCCTAGTACCATTGTTACAACTCCCGTTGGTGAGCCACCTCCACTTGATTTTGTAACACACCCCTCCACCTTCGATCACATTTTCTTGTAAAAAGACAAACTTCTCGCTGCTGTTATCAACAGTGATTTAAACCTGGACCAAGAAATCCAATTAATTAATCTGCTTAAACAACATAAAGAAGCCTTACTTTGGTCTGTGGAAAACACTAGTGGTTACAATGCTTTTACTTTGAAAGAATATTTTTTTCTTCTTGCAAAAGTCACTAAGGTGTTAGAGCTTCAACGGCATCTTGAGCTCTTCTCGAAAATTCATTCCTTGTTTCCTACCGGCATCGGCTAACTCGGTTTTATTCCTTTGCCTCCCCTCGTGAAATTCAGGTATGAGGGAGGAATTGTGTGCGTCTGTGAGTTGTTTTCTTTCGTAATTTTTAGAAGTTTTCGGTCTCCGTCATCCCTTATCAGGTATTTCCTCGTTCTCCTTTACTCATTTCTCTTGCATTTGCATACATCGAGGACAATGCATGATTTAGGTATGGGGGAGGGTTTTTAGCGTAAATATAAAAATCAGAAAAAAAAATAATTAAAAAATGAAAAAATCACAAAAAGAGTTCTAATCTTATTCTAGTCTTGTTAATTGATTGCTAGTTGCTTGATGCACCCTTACATGCTATGATAATCTTGTGATCCATTAGCTTTTGATTGAGAAGTGATTTGCTAAATTCTTGTCCACACACTTACACTAGCAAGGTGAAACTAGTAGACTTATTTGATTTGTGCATGAAATTAGCAGGTCATGATTAGTTGTAAGATGATTTGGTCTTCATGCTTTGAGTACAAGTAGGTGCATTGAGGATACCTTTACTTGAGATTGATTATGTTCTACCACACCAAGTGAGTTTTGAGCCTATATGCACATCTTTTGCATTTATATTCTTTTGCTTGAGTGTCCACTTGTCATTTGCATTCCTAGCACTTGTTTGAGTTCTTTCTTGAAACACATGACATTGATTGATGATAAGATGATAAAGGCATTTATGAATAACCCATATTTCCAAAAATATCCACACCATTCTTATGTGATCAATTAGTTAACCCTTTGAGCTTAATCAAATTCTTTCGGTGACACACCACATTACTCGCCTAAGGCCTTTTTCTTGTACAGCCTTACGTATACTTGATCCCAATTTGTCAAAGGCTAGTAGGAACTTGAGGGAGTAATAAGGTGTGTGAAATGGGTTTACTTTTGTTCATAACTTTTGAGGAAATATAATTTTTGTTGGTTACCTTGTTAGTCGATTTTCAAGTTAAATCTAAAGGAGGATTATGGTTTCTTATAGCTCAGAAAAAAAAAAAAAATATTTATATATATATGAGAGCATACTTATATTTTTGTAATCCTCCTTCATTCGACTAGTCAAGTCTTTTTGTTGAAAATAGAATAATAATTGTGTGGGGAGGAAGTTTGGTGCTGTGCATGTTTTTCATGGTGACTACTAGCTTTTGACACTTCACCTTGTTTTGGCCTTACTTGACATACCCTATCCCTAGCCCCATTACAACCCAAATAAAGACCTTTTGATTGTCATCATTGATGTATGTTGTGTTTAAGTTAGAATGATACCAAATGTCAAGCATGCTTTTGATTTTGTTGGAATTGAGTGATACACTTACCCTTGTTCGTGAGTGAATGTTCTTTTGTGAGTGAAATGTGAGGTATTGCTTGTTTTGCATATGAGATCTCAAGTTCTGACTCTAAGGTGTGCTCTTGTAGACATAGCATGGTTTCCAATAATTTTTGCACTTGACATGAACTTGTAATCACTCGTGCATGCTTCTTTAAGTAGACTATGTGAATCCTTGCACTTTCCACACCAAGACTTTGCAACTTCATTTTGATTCTTAAGTTGATGTATCATGAGAGGACATGTATGTGTGGTGTTGCATTGCCATGTAATCTTTTATACAAACTAGATGGATTTTGTGGGTACATTCACTATAGGCCCTCACGAGACCTCACTCGTCCACTAGGGCTGCCTAGGGGTTTAAAGGGCTTGTTGCATATGCCAAATGCAACCGTCACACCTACGAAAAGGAGTATAGGACTTTTTATCTAGATTTTCTTTTTCTGTTTGTTTTTGTTTTACTCGAGGACGAGCAAAAGATAGGTATGGGGGCATTTGATAAGTGCATATTTTTATTACCTATTTATTGCTTGAACTCGTATTTTAATAAATTATTTTGTTGCATTTCAGGAAATTCGTAAATAAATAAAGAAATGGTAAAATAAAGAAATAAAGAGCAAGGAAGGGAAAAAGAGGAAGAAAAAGGACCAAAAATGAAAGAAGGAAAAGAATTAGGAGCTTGGAGCAAAAGGAATATTTCAAGACAAGTGGAAGGTTAGATCATCCCAACACATTACATAAGTGTATGGCCAAGATCAACTCTTCAAAGCTTAAGGGGGAAGGAAACAAATAGATGGCTAGGATTTCACCACCACACACCACAAATGTATGGTGGGGATTCACCCAACACCCCCCTTAACCCTAATTCCTATCCTATAAACACCCCCTCACCCCCCTTGTATTTAGTAACTTTGATTTTAGGGTAGATTTAATTTCTTGTATTTTTTTTAGTTTCAAACTTGTAAACACTCTTTTTAATTTTAATGCAATTTCATTTCCTTTAATTTCTTGTCTTACTCTCTCGTTTATTTTACATAGTTTTCGTTATTTTCGTAAATCCATATAGTGGACAAAGTAGCGAAATGCTAACCACTATGGGTTGAAAGTAACGATTTTTATTTTCTTGCTCGTACTTTTAATTCGTAATTTTGCCCCTTTAAATTTCGATTTTATTTTGGGCCATTTTAATTCCAAATCATCGTTTTAATTTTCCTTAGTATAACTTTTAATCTCGTAGTTAATTTCTGTATTTTCGTATTTAATATTTAAAAAAAATTATAAAAAAAAAACAAGAAAAATCAGTTTTATTAACTTCCAGTATTTCCTTTCTCTTTTGTTTTTATTTTCAATTCGTAACCACATTACTCAAACCCAGCAGCTTACTTATTTGTTTTTCACAAATTAAACCTTTATTCCCCTTATTTTCCTCTTCCTCTTTGATTAAGTTCACAGACCCACTTTTCTCTCATTCTCCTTTGATTCATAAACCCAATAACCCAACCTTCCCTCTCCTCCTTTTATTCTCTGTAAACACCGAACACAGACCTCTCTCTCTGTTCCTCGTTCCACTCGAAAACTACAAAACCCACCATTTTATTTTTTTCTTTTTTCTTCTTCAATCCGAATAAACACACAATTTCCCTTCTTTTCTTTTTTCGAATTTCTCTTCTTCGTTTTCTTTTTCTTTGTTTTGTTCTTCTCGATTTATCATCCCCCCTTCTCCCTACAGTTTTGTTTCCCATGTTGTTTTTAAACAAAGTTGAGGCTGTGTCTGTTTATAGTCGAGTTGGTGTATAATTGTGTCTTTCGATCAAGTCAACGAGTCATTCACTGAGTCGAGTGAGATGTCTGAATTGTGCTTCTGGTTTGCTGATTTCGTTAAGTCGAGATGTCGTTTTGCTGTCGTTGTGCTTCTGTTCCGTATATTACTGAGTTGTTTTGTGCATTTTGTGTCTGAGCTGTGTTGTTGGCAGCGAGTCGACTCAGTAGTGTCTAGCGAGTTCGAGTTTGTTTTTGCAGTTCACTTTGGTTTATTTGGTTAAGTCAAGTTTGTGACATTGTGTTTGTAAGTTTTATTTTTATTGTTAACAGCTGATTAATTTCTGGGTTTGGAGATTGTGAAACGATTTGATTCGTTTTTGGCTAATCGTATTTTTAAACGGATCATGTCGAAATTTTCTGTAAATTTTCCATAAATAAAATGTGTTCAAATTCTAAAAATAAATAATAATAATAATTTAGTTCATGTTCTTTTCAATTTTAATTTGTTAGGATAAATAAAATTAATTTTAAATCTTCTTTTTTAAAAATAGATTGAATTTTATTTTTTTTATTAGTTAAATCAAAAAAATTTCAAAAACCCTCTTGTTCTAATTCGATTAAATTAGAAATTAATGATTGCGAAAATATATAGTCTCTGCGGAACGAATCTAAAATTACTAAAACGAGATTGTGCACTTGCAATCAATCTTAAATAATTATTTTTAGCACATCATCACACTCGGTGCAAGCAAGGACAGTAGTCATAGGGTTGCCCACTGATGTCATGGTCGGCATTACTGAGATAGGAGCAACCAGTAGGCTAAACTGTCAGTTTTTGATTCATCAGACTTATTATATGTATGACCTATGTAAATGGATGGCAAAGAGTATGTAACTGTTAAATTGTAATTCTTTTGGGTTATAAGAACACAAAACTTGTGATTAATAATAGTTGTTGATTACTCTGATTTCATCTCTGGGACTATAACGGGTGTGTTTTGTGTTGTTGTTTTGGGTCACAAGGTTGTAAGTTAATTTATGTTGATGTTGTGGATGGAAATTGAGACTGTGACGACCGGATCCCCGACCCTGGATCTGGGGTTGTTACAGAAATGGTATCAGAGCGTTACGTTATAAACCCCAGAGATGACGCGACGTTAAAACGATAAATTCACTAAGATAATAAGAACTCTTGCCAAGTTCATAGTCGGACTACTTAATGTAGTACTGACATATAAAACCCTTATGGGAACTCTTAAATATCATGATAGTAACTTAGCTCGATATCGTATCGACGAGTAAGGTGATGGACCTTGAGGCTTACGAGCAGCAGCACGAGGATGCTTTATTATATGTTGACAATCGGCTTGAAGACTCGATAGAGTACCCTACTGAAGACTCGAAGGAGGTTCCAGCTAAGAAGGAGAATCCTGTTAAGGATAAAGAGTTTACCCTTGAGGAAATGAGGGCTGCAGCCAGAGAGACTATAAGAGTTAAAGTATAGTGCTCAGAGAAGTGAGTATAATGGAATGTGATATTATTAAGAGATCTGAAGATGTATATTGAATTCATAACAGGACTACCGGATGTAGTACTGGCAAGTAAGACGGATTGAAAGGATTACTTGAGAACTCATACGGGATAGATGAGAATCCTTAGAGACTTTCAGATCAGTGAGAAAAGAGTTAGAATAATGCGTGATTGTCAAAGACATCGATATAGGATGGGGAGCAGAGTCTCCATAAGCAGTTGAGATAGAGGCAGTAAGTGCCATATTATTGGATAAATGAATTAGTGTGAATATTGTCAAAGGTAATTCATCATGAGAAGGCAGATTCCATAGGTTATAAATTATGAAGTCAAATTAAGATAGAGGAGGTGATCTTATCACGAAATGTTCATATTTCGTTGAATGTATCAGCTTAGAAAGTAAAGACAATGTGAAATGATGGCATGATTGGATAAAGTTATATAAAGATGTAGTAAGCGAAATGATGATCTCAGAACCTACAAGAGGAGAAGGCCAGTGAGTCTATGATAAATTCGTAATCAGGCTATTGTCAAGGACTAAGTATAGGTTTATTTCAATTCAGTGAAATGATGAACCAGAAACATTAGATACATGTGATTCAGAGGAATATTAAATTCTTTCTTTTCCTTGGATGGATTATAATAGTTACATTAAGTTTACTCCGATGCTGAATCATAAATGGATCAAGTAATACGATCAGTGGTTAAGAGGTAATGGAGAGTGTTTTGAGACGAAACCGGAAAGAGCAAGTGCATGCCAAGTTCTCGAACTATGAATTTTGATAAAATAAAGTTCAGCTATTAGGACATGCGATCAATAGTGAGTATTGTTGGTTGACCCAGCCGAGTTAAAGGCAGTTTTAATTGAGAAAGGCCAACCATACCAACTAAGGTGAGAAATTTCATAAGATTCACCAGGAAAATGTGAGAAAATCTTCCTGGAGCTAAAGAGGAATTGGAGGCGACCCAGCGTTGGCATTGACTAATGGAAGAAGGAAGTCTTTGTGATATATGATGATGCACCTCATATAGGTTTAGGTGGCGTGCTTATGCTGCTCGGCAAAGAAATTGCAGATGTGTTCGGACAACACGGTTCACCAGATTCAGGTGACCTTGATGGTGCTAATTTTGTGGAACGACTAACTCCGATGATAGTGGTCCTTCTGAGACTGGTGGTTATGTAGACTAACATTTGGTAGCATCAACTATTAGGACGTATATGCATCAGGAAGATGTGGCATGTTTCAGTTTGAAACTTCTGATTTCCCTTCTATGGGATGTATATATTTAATTCCTTTCCAGCGGTTAAACTACCAACTTTATGCCGATCATTCCGTTATTATAACTGCTTACGATTCCACCTGCTTGGATGTTCATAGAACTGATCTTTAGGTTTCGAAAATCAATTTTAGATGTCAAACATTAAAAGATCGATATTTAAAAACCACATATACTACAAAAATGTAGTACAACATAGATGTCTAATAATAAATTAGACAATGATTATAATTAAGAAACTGATGTCTAATATCTGCCTAGATAACATTTTTTGTTAAAAAGCGATGTCTAATAACAACTTACACATCGATTAAAAATCTTTTAAATATCGGTTAAAATCGATGTCTAATATATTCTTTCACAACGGTTATTACAAAGAAAATTG
Organism: Saposhnikovia divaricata; assembly: GCA_036435485.1. Taxonomy (NCBI): domain Eukaryota; kingdom Viridiplantae; phylum Streptophyta; class Magnoliopsida; order Apiales; family Apiaceae; genus Saposhnikovia; species Saposhnikovia divaricata. The sequence continues at coordinate 98,321,380 of CM071597.1, read as the reverse complement.
ATGTCTAAGGTTATATTTAACATCGTCCAGAACTGATGTCTAACCGTTACAAAAAACCGATGTCCAATAAGGCGTTAGACATCGTTTTACTTCCAAATAATGATGTATATGTCGAATTGTGAGTTGTGTACAATATGTTTAATTGCATCTAGCACTTGTAATAGTACGGTAGAAAAGTTAGGCTCATGCAATTTATGTAAAACAATTAGATATAAACATCATTTTTTTGGTTTATAATCGATGTGTAATAGCTTACTGGACATTAGTCAAAAACCGATGTCTATGACATGGGACTTTTAACATCACCGACAAAGACATCGGTATGGTTTTTTCATAGACAGCGGCCAGAAACCGATGTCTATGATCTTTTTTCTAGTAGTGTCATTTCTCTCACTTGATATAATGCATATGTTTTCACTCAATGCTCTGGTATAATGAAAATGCATTCTATCTCTATGTTGCTCTACTGCTATGTGATGCAGGTTCAGGTCCTAGTGGAAGATTTCTCACATTGAAAGTCATGAGGTTGTAAACCCAACAACTCCTATCCCGGACTATAAATCCAAATCTAAACACATCCTAACTTACCCCAGAAATGGAAGTAACCTATTAGACTAGAGGTCAATAAGGGAGTGACTGTACTTTTTACAGCAAATAAGGATGTGAGGGATAGTAAACCCACAACTCTACCTCTCAAGAAGAAAAGATTTGTACAATTTGAGGTATCTATAAGCTCGCCTACATTCTCCCAAAAGGATGCAGAGCTAAAAATGGCACTAAAACAGTCTCAAGAGTCATTCTCTCAAAAGGATGAGTTTATTGAAATTCACCTATCAGCCAGGGCATCTGTTGGTAAGTCACTACTTCATAGACAAGACTAAAATACTTCCTATGCACAAAGTGAAAGTGCACACACTAAGGACGAATTGACGGAAACAACTAATACTCCGACCATATTACGGTTAGGATTATAAGTTGAAGGTTCCTCAAAGAACCAAGAGTCTTCACAGACCTCGAAAGAAGGCTTTGATCCCTAATGCAAAATCTTTCAGGATCACTGTCTAACGCCCTAGAGGGAACATCTCTGGATCCTACGGGTAACGGGTCCGACATAGGTGTGGATCGGCAACTTGTTGACTATGATTCAGATTCACCTGATGAGTTAAACAAGGAGATGTCGTCACAAACATTAGAAGGAACCATGATCTTAATTCTAATTTTTGATTTCATTATTTACTTTCTCAGAATTCAATTCTAAAACCCACAAAAAGGGAAAATTTTATCAACTTGTAGATTATGACTCAGATTCGTCTGACGAGTCCAACGAGGATCGGGGATTTGCGAAATCCCATTGCACCACCAGTGACCTCTCTAGAAGGGGATATGGTGAATTTTCCTTGCATGTACATATGGATGTTGGAGCTATGAAAGATTAGAATGATAGACTAGTGGACATGAGTGCAAACACTTAAGAGATGAGAGAAGATCACTTATTTTAAGTGATATGAGTGGAGAGATGAGTTAAAAACTTGTGAGGTACACGAAATAGAATCACACACTCACAGTGAGGAAGAAAGATAAACACCAAATCACATTCCCTATCCCCCAAACAAAGTTCACATACAAGAGTTGGAAGATATAAGGAAATTGTCGGGAGATTGGTTGTCAGGATGATCAACAGTGAAGTCATTCTATAATATCTAAAGGTCAAAGTTGATCAGTCTACATACTTCTATTCTGGAAGTCTTCATAAAAAATCCTTCAACACAAGCAAAGCTTCTTTACTTTATTCCAGCAGTCAATGGTAGATGTATGAAGAAACTGTTGTACTGTAGGTGAGAGGTGAGTTATAATTGAAATATTTGGTATCATCTAATTTTTTAATTGGATGTTTGCTATAATTGGATGTTTGGAGGATTCCTCAACTAAGGGGGAGAGATTTATTGAAGAAGATATATTCAAAGATTGCCTTAGTAAGATATACTCAACTAAGGGGGAGAGATATTCAAGAAAAAGCTTACCTTAGTGAGGGAGAGATTTTTTTTATCTAAGGGGGAGAGATATGGAAGATAAAGGATATGCCTTAGAAATGGGGAGTATTCACCTTGTCAGGGGGAGATAGATTTATTCACTTGTCAAGGGGAGATTAAAATTATTCACCATTATAAGGAGGAGACATATCACATTAGGTAGGGAGACATAAGGAAGGAAAGAAGTATGAAACGACAAAGAAGAATTCTTCAGTATGTGGTTGATAAGACATATTCATTACCATTGAAGGAATTCTAGTATCTGCTGATAATGTTCAATGTTTTATGTAAAGGGTTATCAGGAAGATATGTCATGAAATGAAGATGAGTTGCTTAATGAAGATCAGTTCAGTGCTAGAGGGGCAATCATCTATCATTTCATCTACTGAGATTCTGGAAATGTTATATCTAAATCAGAAATTTTTTTATGTATTATTTACTATATTTCTTTAATGCTTTATCTTCTTCTTGTTTATAGTTAAGTTATCCTCTAGGATTTGTATGTTAATGTTTAACAAACAAATAGGGGTGATTGAAAGTCATATGTTTACCCTATTTATAAACATCGAGGATTCAACTCAACTATAACAAGAATGTAATAGTAAATAGTATATACATACTATCACAGGGATCTCAAATGTTTATCTGTCAAGAGAAAGAAGACAAAGTCAATCTATCAATTTGAAGTATACTACACTTGAAGAAGTTCATTCAGTTGATCAAGCGTTAGTGGAGTAATCGAGACGGTGGATTCTATTTATAGTGACAAGAGGTTCCTACAGTGGCAGAATACAAGTTATAAAGGTTTGATAAAGAATGAAGAAAAAGGATGACAGGAACCACAGCTTTAAAGTTAAGATATGAAAAATGGTCATTGCAGTTAATCACTCATGAACCAGACCGTGCATCGAGTGTCAACATCATGCAGTGGAAGTTCTTCATTCACTTCAAGTGGTTCAAGCTATCAAGACTGGTAATAAAAGAAAGCATTGTGCAAGCAACAGAAGTGTTAAAATAATTAACCACAAGGATTTCGCTATCAAGACTGGCTCTAGGAGTAATTATTGTGACTAATCAGAATTGTCAAATGAAGAAACCACAAGGGTTATGCTATCAAGGTGGTGTATTAATTCTCCTTTAATTAATTTAATAAGTTGGCTAATTTATTTTGTAAATTAATTCAATCAGAATTTATTTACTATTTAAATTAATCAATAGATTAATTAAATCAGAATTAATAATAATTCTATTATTAATTAACTAAATTATTTGTTTGATTTATTTAATAAATTAATTAAACTGGTTGATTAGTCTTCGAATTATTAATAAGTAAAGGGTTTTTTATTTGAACTAGTAATAGTATGTTATACTATTTCCAAGGTTTCAGCCATACTATTACAAAGGATTTTCAAGATATTATTACTTCCTTAAGTGATACTATTACCAAGGTTTGACGATACTATTTCTAGAGCTAAGTGATACTATTTCTGGAGCTAAGTGATACTATTTCTGATGAAGATACTATTTCTAATGAAGATACTATTTCTGAGGAAGATACTATTTCTGATGAAGATGTTATTTCTGATGAAGATACCATTTTCGATGAAGATACTATTTCTGATGGAGAAACTATTTTTGACCTCCATACTCTTACCGAATCCAGCATACTATCACCGACCTTAATTGATACTATTACTAGGGTTTGTGCACACTATTACCAAGCATAAGTTATACTATTTTAAGTATAACTTATACTATTACAAGGGAATGAGCATACTATTTCTGTAGCAAGTCATGCTATTTCCAAGCATTCTTGAAGTGAAAAAGAAGACAGTAGAGATCTTTTGTTAGTCTATAAAAGGAAAGACATACACGGACAGAAGGAAAGACACACAAAAACACTTCACTTCTTCGTTTTGCTCTCAACACATAGACAGACAGAAAGAGAGATACAGAGGACCAAGAGAGATACAGAGGGGAGAAATAGAGAGACCCAAAGAATTATTTTCTTCTCCCCTCTAGAGCTTCAATGAAGTTTTAATTACTTGTAAATCCATCTCTAGTATTCGTTGTAATATCTTAGCCACTAGAGTTTGATTATTTGTACTATTGGAACTATCTAGCGGATTAAGTTCCCTAGAACTTATCTCTCGAATAGCTTTTTAGCATTCGATCTTTTTATTACAAATATAGAAAAGTTCATGTCGAATTTTCTATAGAATTTGTAATAATTAGTTTGGTCATCAAACCTTGTAATTTGTACCCGTGTATTTAGACACACCCCATCAAGTTTAATATAATTTTATATTTAACTTGAAATATTGGTATTCATTTTATTCCGCATCGATTTGTTTCTCGAATCAATATTTTAAGAAAAGAACAATTTCGATAAAACGACATAGTTTGTATTCAACCCCCCTTCTACAAACTAAATTGGACCTAACAAGCACCAAGCTGCCAAACCTGCTACAACTTTCAAATCTTTTCAAGCTGTTCACCCACCTGAGTTCAAGGGTACCTTAAACCCTATAGAAGCTAAGTTGTGGTTAATGGATATCGAGAAAGCTTTCACGTTAGTTAGGGTAGATGATGGCCAGAAGGCGGAGTTTGCTACTTTCTATTTGAGGTTGGAAGCAAATTTTTGGTGGGAATCTGTTAAGGCTGCGAAAGGAGATGCGATTACGTGGCCTAGGTTTGTAGAGTTGTTTAACGAAAAGTATCTGCCTGGATATCTACATGATTAGTTGGAGATTCAATTTTTGGAGTTAAAGCAAGAAGGAATGATTATGGCTGAGTATGAAACCAAGTTTACGGAATTATAAAGATTTGCACCCCAGTATGTAGGTAATGAAGCTATTAAGGCTAAGAAGTTTCAACATGGACTAAAGCCTTGGTTGAGAAGTAAAGTAGCCGCATTTGAGTTGACAACTTACACGACGGTTGTTTAGAAGGTTGTGATTATAGAAGGAGAAAGTGATTTGAACCAGAAAGAGAAGGCCGGAAAGAAAAGGAAGTTTGAGAAAGTGGAAAAGAGTCAAGACCCAGAAGGACAGAAGAATTTTCAGAATAGAGGAAGGTTTGGAAATCAGCAGGGAAGAAATAGAAATTTTCAGAAATTCAAGAATGGTAGCGGAGGACAAGACCGTAGACCACTAGGAGTGAACCCTCAAGCTGTAGCAAGACCCGTACTTCAAGACTGCAAGATTTATGGAAAAAAGCACCCGGGTACCTGTAATAAGCCTAACATCTTTGTTTAAAGTGTGAGAAGAAAGGACATTATGCCCATGAGTGTCCGGGAGTGAAGCTAGTAGGAATTACTTGTTTCAAGTGTGGTAAAATTGGCCACATAGCTCGTAACTGCAAGGAACCTGTTTAGACATCCAATGTATTGAGAATTACCGCACCACAGCACCGTATCAAGCACCTCAACCCAAAGCTTGTACTTTCAACATGTCTGTTAAGGAAGCTGTTCATGATGTTGATGTAGTTACAGATACGCTTCCTGTAAACTCTTTTGAAGCTAATGTTTTGATTGATTCTAGAGCTACTAATTCATTTGTATCTGAGAGATTTCTTGATAAGTTGCACTGTGAGATTCGACCATAAGAAAAAGCATTAATGGTAGAAGTTGATAATCAGGATAAGATTTTCGTAGATCGGGAGTGTCCTAATTGTAGTATTGAGATCGGAGGATATCTTTTCTATGATGATCTATTACCTTTTAAGTTGGGAGAATTCGATATTATTTTAGGAATGGATTGGTTGACAGAGTGTGATGCACAGATTGAATATAGGAAGAAGCAAGTTAAGTTGTATACTGAGGATGGTAGTGAGGTGATATTTCAAGGACAGAAGCAAGATAAGAAATTTCTTACTTTCATGCAAGCGAAGCGATTATTACGACAAGGTTGCGAAGCTTACCTAGCACATGTGGTTGATGTAGAAAAGCAAGTTTCTAGGATGGAAGATATACCAGTAGTGAAGGAGTTTCCAGACGTATTTCCTGAGGAATTACCGGGATTACCTCCAGACCGAGAAGTGGAATTTGCAATTGATATAGCACCTGGAACCGAACCTGTTTCTAAAGCACCCTATAGAATGGCACCTGCTGAGATGAATGAGTTAGCTACTCATTTGTTGGATAAAGGAGTAATAAGGCCGAGTGTATCCCCATGGGGAGCACCAGTGTTGTTTGTTAAGAAAAAGGATGGAAGTATGAGGTTGTGTATTGACTACAGAGAGCTTAACAAGTTTACCATTAAGAATAAGTATCCACTGCCAAGGATAGATGATTTGTTTGACCGGTTAAAAGGAGCTGCTCATTTTTCTAAGATTGATCTGAGATCAGGATACCAGCAGTTAAAGATTAAGTCAGAGGATATTCCGAAGACTGCTTTTCGCACGAGATATGGACATTATGAGTTCTTATTGATGGCTTTTGGATTAACGAATGTTCCAATTGTGTTTATGGATTTGATGAATCGAGTGTTTAAGAAGTATTTGGACAAGTTCGTGATTGTATTTATTAATGACATCTTAATATACTCAAGAACCCCCGAAGAACATGCCGAGCACCTAAGGATCGCATTTAAAACCTTAAGAAAGGAAATATCATATGCTAAGTTTTCAAAGTGTGAGCTTTGGTTGGAAGAAGTTCAATTCTTAGGACATGATTTCAGTAGAGAAGGAATTAGAGTGGATCCTGCGAAGATTGAAGCTGTAGTGAATTGGAGTAGACAAAGGACCCCTACTAAGGTAAGGAGTTTTCTAGGATTGGCTATTTAGTACCGAAGATTTGTTCAGGATTTTTCGAAGATAGCTACACCATTGACAAAGTTGACTCGGAAGAATGAGAAGTTTATTTGGAATGATAAGTGTGAAAAACGATTTCAAGAATTGAAGAAGAGATTAGTTTCAGCACCAGTGTTAGTGTTGCCTGACGATCAAGGAAATTTTGTTATCTATAGTGATGCCTCACATAAAGGATTAGGATGCGTGTTGATGCAGCATAGTAATGTTATCGCGTACGCCTCGAGATAACTTAAACCTCAAGAGCAGAAGTATCCGACCCATGATTTGGAGTTAGCTGCAATTGTGTTCGCCCTAAAGATTTGGAGACATTATTTGTATGGAGAGAAGTGTAAGATCTTTACGGATCATAAGAGTTTAAAGTATATATTTACTCAGAAGGAGTTGAATATGAGACAGAGGAGATGGTTGGAATTGATCAAGGACTATGACTGTACGATAAGTTATCATCCAAGTAAAGCGAATGTAATGACTGATGCGTTGAGTAGGAAAGAAAGGTTGAATATATTATCTATGCCCAAGGAGTTAATTCGAGAATTTGAGAAGTTGAATTTAGAAGTGTATGATTCCAAAGATTCTGATGAGTTTTTTAAAGCAATGACTTTTCAACCTGAATTGTTAGAGAAGATTCGGAGATGTCAAGAAGAAGTTATGAGTTGTGAGATGAATAAGTTGACTGGAGAAGAAATTTGTACACAAAAGGATGAACAAGGTATTATAAGATTTTCTACGAGGATATTGATTCCCAATGTCCCAGAGTTGAAGAATGAGATTCTAAGTGAAGCCCATAGTTCGAAGTATTCGATTCACCCTTGAAGCACGAAGATGTATCGGGATTTGAAAGAGAATTTTTGGTGGCCCGATATGAAACGAGAGATCGATGAGTGGGTAAGCAAGTGTTATACTTGTCAGAGAGTCAAAGCAGAACACCAGAAACCAAGTGGATTGTTACAGCCATTAGATATACCAGAGTGGAAGTGGGAACACCTAGCTATGGATTTCGTAGTAGGATTGCCTAAGACTAGGGCTAACCACTATGCTATTTGGGTTATCATTGACCGATTGACGAAGTCTGCTCATTTTATACTAATTAACGAAAGATTCTCATTGGATAAGTTAGTACATTTGTATTTGAAAGAGATTGTGTCAAGATATGGAGTCTTTGTTTCAATAGTATCTAATCGAGACCCACGATTCAATTCGAGATTTTGGCGACAATTTCAAGAATGCTTAGGAACCCAACTTAAGATGAGTACAGCTTACCATCTGCAAACAGATGGATAAAGTGAAAGGACCATTCAAACGATAGAGGATATGCTTAGAACTTGTGCATTAGATTTCAAGGGAAGTTGGGATGAACATTTACCATTGGTTAAGTTTTCATATAACAATAGTTATCATGCAATTATAGGAATACCACCGTATGAAGCTTTGTATGGAAGGAAGTGTAGATCACCAGTGTATCGGGAAGAAGTTGGTGAGAGAAAGATTTTAGGACCAGAACTGCTCCAGCAGACGAAGGAAAAGATTGAAGTCACTCAGAAGAGACTTATTACTGCTCAAGATAAATAGAGGAAGTATGTTGATCAAGCCAGGAAAGATATGACTTTTGAAGTAGAAGAACAAGTATTGCTAAAGGTATCACCTTGGAAAGGAGTGACAAGATTCAGTAAGAAAGGAAAACTGAGTCCAAGGTATGTAGGACCATTTGAGATTTTGAAGCGAGTCAGGAAGGTTGCTTACGAATTGGAGTTGCCACCGCACATGTACCACATTCACAATGTTTTTCATGTATCTATGCTTAAGAGGTATAATCCAGATGTGAGTCATGTGATCGAGTATGAACCCATCGAGATTCAACCAGATTTATCGTACGAAGAGCAACCAGTAGATATTCAAGATAGAGCAGAAAGAAGGCTTAGAAATAAAACTATCGGTTTAGTTAAGGTTTTGTGGAGGAACCCTAAAGTTGAAGAGTCAACTTGGGAGCTTGAGAGCGAGATGCTCACAAAATATCCTTATTTGTTTACTTAGGTGAGATTCTGGGGACAGAATCCTTTTAAGGGGGAAGGCTATAACGACCTAGAATTTTTCGCAATTATATAAGTGTTTATTTAATTGATAAATGTGAATTATGTGATATGAATATTTTATGAAGTCAAAGTATGTGTGGAATCATGTTTATATGATTATATGATGATTGGTATGTGCCGTATATGCTCGTAGAATTTTATTTGCATTTTTGGTGCATTAAAACTATTTTAAACATGTATTTTTAATATTAAAATTTTTTTATAAAATCATTGGAATCGTTTAAAGTCATGAAATCTTTTGCATTATCATCTTTGTGATATTATTTAGTTTTTAAAATTAGTGGTATTATTTAATTGTGTGTTTTAGTATTTTAAAATTATTTAAAAAGTTTTATTTCTTTTAAAGGGTCTTTATTTCGAAAATTCATAATAAATTCATTTTTGACTCAAAAATTATTTTAAAAATATGGGGAAGTTTGTAATTTCATAAACTCCATTTTAAAATTTTAAAAATTATTTTTTCCCAAATTCTTCTATTTTATTTCGATTTAATAGTGATTTAAAGGTAAGATTTTCAGAAAAAAGATTAGTAATTATGTAGTTACTATTTTGCCCCTGCAATTTCTACGACACCACCGCCAGCATCATTCTTCTTCTTCCTTGCTCATTTGCTCTCGATAGTCTCTCTCTTTTCTCTCTGCCTCGGTAAACCTCTCTCCTCCCTGGTTTGCTATTTTTGCTCTGATTACAGTTTTATGACCGGGGTTATGCTCGGTTTTTAACCCACTATTCCTACTGTTTTTGCATGTCGATTTTATGATGAAAATTCGAAAACCCATTTCGGTTTTTCTTTGATTCGAGGCTGTTAACTCGTGATTCTTGCTCCCAGTCATGTTGTGATTCGTGTGTGGTGATTAAACATCTAGAGGAGGAGGAGTGATGGAAACCCTTCTTTTTTTGGGGACATCCGATTCTTCCACCACCGGTCGTGAGCTCCGGTGAGCCGGCGGGAGAGGCTATGATGTTTTTATGAGCCCCAATTCGTTAAATACATGTTAAATTCGAATTATGTGATGATTCTTTGAGTTCGTTTAATTTTTATGTATTTAAAATTTTGAAATATTCTATTATTGCGATTATATGATTTTGTTCGTATATTATAAACTTATGATTCTTGATTTATACTCGTTAAGTGATTATATGTGTTAATCTCGAATAAAAATAGTGGCATGTGTAATTTTCTCGATTTATTAGCAAAAATTCGAATATATGCATGTATGTATGAATTATACGAATTATATGGTTTTTGGTGATTTTATTCAGGAATGAGTTAAGTTGTTAATTATCGATAGATATGATTGATTCGTGTTAAATTGGAATTGTCATTGATAAATAGAGATTAAAGGATTTAGAATTGTTTAGCATGATTGTGGCTAATAAGTGGATTAGAAATCCCTTGATATTGTTTTGGTTGTGATTTGAGTCGGTTATGTTCCGACGGGATAGTCTACTTTACAAAGAAGACGCTGCCTAATTTTCGTGAGATTTATAAATCGTAAATTGTATAGTAGTATAGTATAACTGTTTATAAGTCGAATTGACCTTGTGCGCTAAGTGTTTAAATGGCATGTCTGATTTGCATGCTCTATGTACTATATGCTTAAGTGATTATCTGAATACGAAATGCTTTAATTAGTGTAACAAGTATGTGTTATGTATGTTAATTAATAACGCGTTATAGGAATCGTTTGGGTAGATTAAGATTAGACGATTAAGAAAGTATAGTATTCTAAAGTAGTGATATGGTTTATGTAGATACGAAGGACGTAGGACCTAGCAACAAGGGAAAAGCTAAGGTTGAGTATCAGTGACTGAGCTGTTAGCTGTTGAATTCTACCGGAGGCAAGTAACTCTATCTTTTCGCTGAAGTTTATATTCTTGAACTGTTATATCCTGTTGATTCAAGCATGCCTATCTTATACCATGTTGATTATAAATCTTGTTGAACCTATCCTTGCATGTACCCAGAATTTTGTTAACAACTACTTGACAACCTGTAAACCCTAAACGGCATAATTCTTTCTAATTGTTCTTGACCATATATGTCATACAGATTTCCATAATTAAACCAAATTGACTGACGGATAAACCAGTGTTCTACTTGACCTATGTCCGTAGCCAATTGAACCCGTGTTGACCTTAAAAACTTATAAAACCTCATTGTGACCTAATCACTGATCTAAGAACTTGATCACCCTTATTATTCTTTCATAATCTCTACAACTTGATCAATTGTCCTAAAACTGTTATGTCACATCTTTGACCTTTGACTTTAAAAATCATTTGTTCTTCCCTGATCAATTGCCTTGATACTTTTGAGTCTATATCTTCATGATTCCGACTTGTAAACCCTATTTCTTTGGATTCAGTATTTTTAGTCAAACCCTTTGACTTTTTATCATTGCCAATCAAAATGTTTTACAAGTTAAAGTGTTTTCAAAATAAAAGGATTTCTAAACTGAGACGTTTTCAAAAGAATGTTTTTATGAAAGTTTAGGAACTCCGTCAAAATGGTTTCTACGGATTCCTAAAGATTGGAGAGGCGTAAGTGATCATGTAACACCGGTCCAGCCTGTTTGAGTATATTTATGTTGTAGTCTGGTGGGACCAGTCCAGCTCTTTTATAGGCCAATGTGTTGCCTCTTGGGAACCCAAGCTATCGTAATGAGAGAATTATTGTCCAGAGGAATTTCATGTCCGTTATGGGGACTTTACGTGGCTGATCACCCGTATTGTCTATTGATGAAAATAAAACCTCCAATCAGTTTTCTTAAAGTGAATGATTTCTTCTAAACTATTATGAAATGAAATTGGTTTACCGATTGAAATGTCAGTTGCTTTACACATATCCTGGTAACCATTATTATCCTGTCTATCAGTTGATCTCTTGTTATATTCGAGTACCAGTATTACCGTTACGGTTTCCAGAAATCATATGTTATCTCTTGTTCTACTGTCATCCATTTGAATATCCAGATATTATTGTTTTCAGTTTTGCACTATTGTTACTTGCTGAGCTTTAGCTCATTGTTATTTTGTCTAACCCTTTTGACAGTATATTAAGAACCATGGCACGTACTAGACAGATAGCAAGGAAGCGCACTTTCCGTAGCGCTATTGTGGTTTCATTCAAGTTGCCACCCGAGGTAGATGCAATAACAGTTCAGTGAGGAGAGTTTTTGAGTTAGTTGTGAGAACTGGTAGTCAGAACTTTTGATCAAGGGTTTGTAATAATGTTTATAATTTGAACTTGGTTTGAAATAATAAGTAGTTAGACGTTTGGCTTTCTTGTTTCATACCATTACCTCTGAAAGGTCCAGGTTAGTAGTGTTGGGGCTAGTCAGCATGCTATATTTATATTTACTATTTTTAGGGTGTTTGTATCAAGTGTGTCAGTGACTCCCCGATCTAGGCCCCAGATTGGGAGGGCGTCACAGAGAGGAGTCTTTTCAAATCATTTGTAAAATATTTTTAATTAATAAAATTTATATGAGATACCGTTTTCTTTTAACTACATTTACAAAATTAATTTTCAAAACCTTTTATTAACAAAATTAATTTTCAAAACCTGTACTAAGTTAAAACATACAGAATGCTGGACAATACAGAAGCCCGGCTCAAACGGCCCGAACGGCACGAGCCCGGCCAACTGTAGTCTTGTGCCGGTTACGAATGTTGCCTTCACGAACCGGAACCGTATAAAGCCCGGTCCGGCTCGCGCGGCCCGCTCGACTGGCCACCTCTACTTGCTGCACTACTTTATTCCAGCTCCCGGCCATTTATTGGGCCCATTTATTTATGAGCGGTTAGGGATGGTAGTTTTCCCGATCCGATGGATACCCGACCCGTTCTGATTCAATTGGGTCTAATCAAACCTGAAATTTTGGATTTGGGATTTATTTTTAGATCGGAATAAATTTTGGATCAGGTTTGAGTTTTGTCCTGACCGATCCGGACCTGAAACTCAAAAATTAAACCGAACCCGTATCAAACCCGGATCTGATCCCAAATACAAATACAAATATATATATATATATATATATATATATATATATATATATATATATATATATATAATCGTGTATAATATAGTGTATATATAATATTTTTATAATTATTAATATTTTAATAGTCTAATTATTTTAATGCTATTCATTTAAGCGCTATTCAACTTAAAGTCACTATATAGTTTCTCGTAATCTCGTCAACAATATTTATTCGTTCATAAATTATAAAAAAACTCATCTTATAAAGCATTCATGTCAATTTTTGACATATAAATGTTACAAATTGAGAGACACTTTTTTACTATTCGTCTGTTAATCTTTTAATTATATATATTTGAATGATTCATGTGCTAATTTAGAATTACATTTTCCTGAACATTTGATTATATATATTGTTCTAGTTGATAAATTATTGTTTCAAAAAAAAAATGTTGATAAATAATTATTTAAATAAATTGAGTCCCGAACTGAGCCGAACCGTAACCCGATGGATCGGATCTGGATCTAGGAATTTGGGTTTCAGTCGGGTTCGGATCTTGATCCAATACACATATTTGGGTCTGGATCTGGTTTTCACAAAACCCGAACCGATCGACCCGTTTGTCATCCCTATGAGCGGTGTTTACCAGTCCTCAATCGGCTACCAATTAAAAAAAATACGTGGAGAATGGGATTTTTTTGAGTAAAACGTACTTGCATTCATTAAGACGTATCCAAACTTTGTACAGATATAACAAAACTAGGCGGAGTACTATACCATTCCCCCTAAATCTGACATAGAATAGGTGGCTTTCGATAACACATGCGCCACACTATTCGCAGATCGATAGACAAAATCAACTAGCACAGGATTTATGTCCTTCAATAAGTGAATACAATCCACTATTATGAAAGTTAATTATCTTATTTTTCACAAAATTTTTTAATTGATTAATTGATGTTAAATATAGGAGGTTAATCATTTTATTTTTCGTTTTCAAAAATTTAATTAAAATAAAATACGTGATATTCGAGAAATGTTTGAACAACTAATTTAGAAATTGCTAGCATTTTTTTAGTTTATTTCGATAGTATAAATTATGCGTTCAAACTTTATTATCTCAAAAGCAGATATAGTGTTTTATTTTAAGAAAATTAATAAAATATTTATCCACGCGTTCGCTTCACTGACGGTCATATTATTTGACTTTAGAAAATAATTCATCCCTTTTGATTTATTAATGGTCAAATTGATTAATTTTTGAAACAAAAATATTATTTCATTTATATTTTTCAAAAACCGAAAGTTGCATTTTTATATAGATTAGATGTACTTTTGAATGATATAACATTTTTTATTTTTCTCAACTATAACTTTGGTAAATTTGATCGATCAAAAATCAAAATGGACATGTATATTGGGACGGAAGGAGTATATTCCTACCTTCAACTCATATATTATCTTAAAATCTGTGTAATACACGAATTTTATTTAAAATTATATAATTTTTTATCATATTTTAAATTAAAAATTTTAAAACATAAAATTTATAGACTAAAAATTTAAAATAATGTAATTTGATTATAACAATATATATATATATATATATATATATGTGTGTGTGTGTGTGTGTGTGTGTGTGTGTGTGTGAGTATGTGTGTGTGTGTGTGTGTGTGTGTGTGTGTATATATATATATATTTCATTATATAATTTAAAAAATTAGGTAAAAATATAAAAAATATTATTTCTGTGACAATGCTAACAAAGATGGAAAATAATTCAGATCAAGATTTCATCAAATGTAATCAAGTGACACGAGAGTAATCATCCACAAAAGTTACGAAATAACGATAACCAAGTTTAGACTCAATAGGACAAGGTACCCAAACATCACTATGAACCAAATCAAAATGGTGTGCAGACCGTTTATTGACACGTGGAGGGTAAGACACACGATGGTGTTTCCGAAACTGACATGAATCATAATCTAATTAAACTCTTTAAATGATAAAGAAAAGGCAACAATTTCTTCAAACTAGTAAGAGAAGGATGACCCAAGCGACAATGAATATGAAGCGGTGAAACAACTTCAAAACATGCAATAGATCGGGAACTGGTCTCATTAAACACATATAAGCCACCAGAAACATGGCCTCTACCAGCTCCTTCTTCGTCGTAAGTCTTGAAGGATACAAGAATCGGGAAAAAAGTGTTCGAACAATTTTATGATTTTATCAGTTTATTAACTGACGAAAAATTAAATGGAAATCCATGTACAAATAATGTAGATGATAAAAACAATGATGGAGAGAGGCTAGCTGTGCATGTACCCTTAACAATTGTTTTGAACCATTAGCCAATGTACAGTAGAAATAGCAGACACGGGCTGAAAATTAGATAAATTTGAAGATATACCTATCATGTGATCAGATGCCCCTGAATCAATGACCCAAGGAAGAGAAGTGGTGAGACATGCACTCGCATCACCATTACCTATCTAAACAAGGCTTGCAATGGAAGAAGATGGTTGTTGAGAAATCTGAAATTGAGTAAAAGCTACATAATCTGCTGAAGAAAGTGTGATCGTAGTATCTGAAGATGCCATTGATCGTGGATTACCAAACTCTACAATGTTAGACACTCTGGAAGTGGCTGATAAATGTTGACAAAAACGTTAAACATGACCATTTTCTCCACAATGATAACATGGGCCTAACACTGTAGGTTGACTTCCTCTGCCTCCATTACGAACGTTCACACTATTACCTCTTTCACTAGAAGAAAATCAATGACCACGACCTTGAGAAGTAAATCTGTCACAAGAACAGCCAAAACCAGAAAAAAAAATATTTGACTGATAATATTTATAATCAGCCCTGAAATTTTCAAACCAATTCCCATAAACCACAAATTTCAATAGAAGCTGTTAGGATCTAGCAGTCCGAGGGCGATTGCCATGTCCTCGAGAAAGCGCCGAAGGATGGGAAGCAGAGGCACTTGGAAGCCACACTTAAAGGCAACCTCCGAGATTCCCGCAGCAACACCCCGTAGCCTTCGAGAACAGGAGGCATGTGGTAAATGCGATCCCTCCTATCAGCAGCATAGATGTGCCACGAACAGAAGGGAATGTCATACTTGTCAACGAATGGGGCGAGGTCATCTTTGGATAGCAAAGAACGAAGGTTCACCACCGGGAAATTAGTGGTAGTGCTAAAAGGAGACCTTGGCGAAGGACCAGCCCTTTCGGATGACCGATCCATGTCCCTATATTCAGAAATAAAGAGACGTTAGTCTTGTACTCGGGAAGAAAGTTTTATAGCAAGGAAGAAAAAGGACCGAGTACAACAGGCCTAGAACGATCGGGGAAATTTTAAAGGTAAAGGCGAAGTATCGGAATGTTCTCATAGTTTGAAGATGTGACGCCCCTAGATCCGGGGTCAAGGATCCAGGTCATCACGGTCCAATTTCCGATCAATATCAATATCTCTTTAGTTTTTTTTTTTTACTTAATACTTATGCAATTGACCCCACACTAATACACACACACACCAGTCATATGCTCATAGAACAACATCCACAATATTTTAAAGTTTAAAGTTAACAGTTATTACAAGCCCAGAATTTACTAAGTACATTGTTGAACAAAGCTTCTACAGGAAGCACTTCAACAACTAAAGTTTATTACAAACTTACACACTTAATTTACATAAATCTACTAAGCCCCTTCGCTTGTCACTACCTCGGGGATGGTCGCCAGCACTCGCTCAAAAGGTCGCCTTTCCCTTACCCTCTTGCGGGGTGTGGTACGTAGTATCGGCATGGGACCTAGCTGCTATATACATAAGTAGCAAGAGTGAGCTATAATAGCTCAGCAAGATAATACTGTAAACTAGAATTTAAAATGTGAACAGGTATACATATATGTATATGCATATATAATAGCAGAAACAATTAAAATCCTTAAGGAAGAATAAAGCTCTTATTTAATAATACATCATCCACTCACTATTATAAGAAAGAAATCTAAATTAATATAATATCAGTTTTTCTTCATCTGTAACCAAAATTCCATCATCTCATATCATTATTCTGTTTTCAGTATAGAAATCTGAAAACCATTGTCTACACTTTCTTTTCAAAAACATTGGGGATATCTGTTGTCGCCTGATACGTTAGGACGATGATCAGTCGCCTAATCGTACCTGCTCTCTTTTTACTACCGGTAGAAGAAATGAGGATCATCCCTGGAGGAAGGCCACCTGCTAACATCCTCCCTTGGCATCTTCGTGCCATAATAAAAATAATAAATGCTGGACTGTGTCGCAAACAGCCCTGACACAGCCACTTACGCAAGTCTGTTGCAATCCCCCTTTTTGTCACATCATTATTCCCTTTTTTAAAATATCATTCCACATTTCCATTTTCTCGCTTTCATTTCCACATATCATTCACTCATATCATTTCCATTCTCGCACATTACTTCTATAAAATACATATATATCATAATGCTTTGATTATGATCCAGACATCTCTTTCATATTCAGGAATCAAATATACTTTTATATTCATAAAATATTCCGTCTATTTTAAAAGTACTGCATGATCATCAAATAATATTTATTAAACCACTGATATTCAAAAAGAACATTTTTGATATAGTATTATAAACCATATAACCCTAGATAACAACTGATACCATTCTCTCTTATTCTCTTAATCATAATGCATGTTCACTTCATGCATAATCATCTCTATACATATTCATATTCATATCCAACTCATACTCATATCCATATTCATATATATTTCCGTATATCTTTCTTTTCGATATCAATACTCAAGGAAGACAATTTCTTCACAATATAATAACAATAGCATCACATATATATTTCATGAAATCAAGTTTCTTTGTGAAGATAAGTAGCTTTACAAGTAAGGATAGAAGAAATCTTGCCTCGGTTTCGGTATCCTGACAGTATGGTTCGTTCCTCTTCCAGAGTTTCTATAAACACAAAAGGACCGTCGTTAGAATACCACTTCTCTTACTCACTACCCTCTTGTATAACATTACCTTTGAAACTTTAATATATGTTTAACGTATTACTATTACCCCAAAGGTTCAAGAACTTAGCCATTTAAAACCTTAATCGAAGTTTCAGGGGTTTTCACCATTTCCCCTAACGATCACACTTAACTGTAAAAATTCTCAGAAAATATGGATTTTGAATTTTACCACAAGGTCAACTGGTAACAATTCTTTGACTACATTACTACACTATCCCAAAATTTCATAATTTTTAAAAATGATTAAGTATGGTAGTCATTGCTTCAAAGTTGACACAACTACGTTTTCTCGGTTTCTGAACCGCTTTCACTAAAACTGACTTTTCTCCTAAACCGTACGTCAGATTTTAACGTACCTTATATCAAAACGATCTATGAACTAAGCTCTATCATTACATGGTCAATGGGTAACCTAGGCAGTAGGGAACCGTACGGATACAGGGGTCACAAACAGGGCAGATTTCTCCCTAACGAAAATCGGGCATTATAACGGCTATATTTTCATACTTTCCATAAATCCAACTCCTCCAAATCAATTATCAAACACAATCATCATCACCTACACCATGTGGTCTTCATTAGCAGCCATGGTTACAAGTCCACAACACAATTTCCACATCAAAACAAACCATTTATAACACATACTCATTATAAACTAAACATTAACACCACTTAACTACTAACCAACTTAATTTCCACCATAAATACAAAGAGGGCAAGAGTAGTTATACCTTCTTGAAGCTCTAACAACACTTAACAAGCCTTGGGTAATCCTTAAACCACCTTGAATTAGCTTGAATCAACTAAAGGAACCATTAAAACAAGGTTAACACTTGAAAACACTATTTATCATCTTTTCTAGTAACTTGAATGATTTTATTACCTTGGTAAATGATGTTGGTTTGCTATGAAACTTTGTATATGATCCTTCCTAACCTCCAAGAACACCCATGATTTATCCCTTGATTTAATATTGAAGAGAGCTAGGGTTTTGAAATTTATTTCTTTCTTTTTCTCCTTTTTTTTCCTCTTTGGCCGAATGTAGTAGAATGGATGAGGGAGAGAGATTTTTGTGTTTCTTGATAATTATCTTGCTTAATCTTGTATTCTAGATTGTCTTGGAAGCTTTGGTTGATATTTTCCTAGGCAATTTGACTAATTTACCCTTAATTTGAGTTAGTGGAGTGTGACATCACTAATGGTGTCATTAAGATGACCTAATATTCCCATTTCTTGTTTTTCTAAGTATTATGCTACTAATCTTGGATAATCATAATGTGGTATGCATCCTTGTTAGATTACTAATCTTGGTTGCTTGGTTTCCATACTCGTCTAATCGTGGTTCGTTTCGAGTATACTTCATTATCTCAGTGGTTTTCGAAATCATTTACAAATCCAATTTCCTTTGGTATTCTCTTAACTTAATAATCCCTTGGTTTAATCTAAATTCACTAATCCCTCAATATATAATTCTTATAGCGTTTCTATGCTCCCTAATATCAAAAAGAAGCTTATTCGAAATCAAAATCCTAAAAATCCACACTCTGGAATTTCTGGAATCTATCGTCATTTCGAGTCACTTATTTTCAATGTATAACACTAATATGGTTTCTGTTTATTCCTTTTTCCATCT
Organism: Saposhnikovia divaricata; assembly: GCA_036435485.1. Classification (NCBI taxonomy): domain Eukaryota; kingdom Viridiplantae; phylum Streptophyta; class Magnoliopsida; order Apiales; family Apiaceae; genus Saposhnikovia; species Saposhnikovia divaricata. The sequence goes on along the minus strand of CM071597.1, from coordinate 98,301,763 downwards.
CCAATATAGAGTACCTACATACCATTTCCCTAAATCCTCAAATTTTACTATTCATGTGATCACTGTAGCATTGCTAAAGTTAGGGTTATTACAGAAGATCCTGTTAAGTCCAATTAGATTATAGAAGGGGTGTTGAATACAATCTATACCAATTTCTCAAAATTTGTCCTTTCGATTTATACTTAGTTTTGACAACTTTGTGCGGAATTAAAATGAAACAAAGTTCAAGTTAAATGTAACGATATATTAAATTTGAGGGTTGTTACAATATCAGTACAGAGTGATATAATTTTAATAGAAACAAATTAGAAAATTCGACATGAACTTTTCTATATTTGTTAATAAAAATCAAGATATGAACCAGAAAAATTAATTCGCTAGTAGTACAAGAATGATCAATAAACAAGTTCTAACGGATCAGATATTACAATAGGCTTGAACTTGATTTACTATGTAAATTAAAAGCTTCTGGTAGTTAGTATTAAAGAAGAGAGAGTTTGATGTTCAGTTTTTCGTTAATCTTCTGTCTGTGTGTGTTTTGTTTTGTGGCCGCCTCTGTCTTTAATATCTTCTCATTTGTCAAGCTTCTGCCTCCTTTCTAATTCAACAAGCCTTGAACTAACTTTGAATAAGGTCGGTACTACTTTTTCTAAGAAGGCTACCACCTTTAACAGAGGGTCGGTACTACCTTCTCAAGAAGGCTACTACCTTCTCAGGGGTCGGTACAACCTTCTGTCTGGTCGGTACTACCTTCTGTCTTTTGGCATGTACTACCTTCGGTACTACTTCCAGAAAGGTAGTATCAGTTCAATTATTTAGCTTTTAATTAATTAACTGATTTAAATAATCAATTAATTAATTTAATTTTACATAAAATTCTGATTTAATTAATTAAGTAATTATTTTAATGAATAAATTAATTCTGATAGAATTAATTTATTAATTAAATTAATCACATAATATATTCAATTAAAGGAGAATTTTATGAATCCTTTAATAGCCAAATATTTTCCTGAACCACTGAAATTAATAAAGAAATACCACTGAATTTTTTGTTGACGATGTACTGTCTGGTTCATGACCGACTAACTCCAATGAATACTCTTCATTTCTTACTTTAAAATGTGGTCATCTTTCTTTTCTCATCTCTCTTAAATTCTCTTGTACTCTGACTGAACTGTTACTCTCACTGTTGAAATCCCTGTCAATGTAAATAAATCCACTGGCTTCAGTTAGGGATGGGCATTCGTCCCGGCCCGCCCCATCCTGATCCAATCCTCGCACCGAACGGGGCGGGGAATCGGGGATTTTTTCGGGTACGGGCCGGGGAACGGGGACAATTTTCAAAAAAAATCGGGGAGCGGGCCGGGGCAGGGATTTTATATCCCCCCGATCCCCGACTCCCGCCCCGATTCTCAATCCCCGTCGATTCCACCAAGTTATAATATATATATATATATATATATATATATATATATATATATATATATATATATATATATATATATATATATATATATATATATAGAGAGAGAGAGAGAGAGGGAGAGAGAGAGAGAGTTGCACTCCATAGCAAACACCTTATATAACAAACAATAAAGAACACCTCATATCTAATATAATTTAAGAGTTCCGTCATAGCACCCTATACAAAAAGTTGTTATTTTTTTACCCTCTAGCAAATCAGCAAAAAAAAAAATTTGAAAATTTACTGTTCATTGATGATGTCATCAGTGACGTCATCAGTGAACAGTAATTTTCAAATTTTTTTTTGCAGACTTGATTGAGGGTAAAAAAATAACAACTTTTTGTATTGGGTGCCCCTGGCGGGGCCAAAGAATCTAATAGATCTAAGGTGTTCTTTGTTGTTTGTTATATAAGAGTGTTCTGTATGGAGCAAAGGCCTATATATATATATATATATATATATATATATATATATATATATATATATATATATATATATATATATATATATATATATATATATATATATATATATACGAATTTCCAATACTTTATATTGGAAACAAAATGATATTTTAATCTTATATGTTGGTCATTCTAGTAGTTAACTAACTTCATTTCCATGTTATTATAATTTTTTATTTAAGTAATATTTTTTTATCTTAATTTAGTGCTTAAAAAATTGTTTCAAACTCACTAGTTAGTGTTCAAAATTGTGTAAAATGTTATTTTTTGTTTAAAATGAAATTCCCCGATTCCCCGCGGGGATCCCCGTTACCCGTTTGGGCCGGGGACGGGGAATAAAAAATAATCCCCGACCGGGATCGGGCCGGGGACGGGGATCGGGTTTGAATTCGGAAATGGGGCGGGGATAGCACTCCCCGACCCCAAAGTGCCCCGATGCCCATCCCTAGCTTCAATGCTACACTGAGGCTAGATCAATTAATCTGAATCTTCTTTCAATGTAAAACATCAAAACTATAGATTGACTTGTCTTCTTTCTTCTGACTGATCATACTTATCTGAAATTCATGTGACAATCATATTATTTACTTAATACAATCTAATTTAAGTTGAGTTGGATCCTCGAATTACAAATAGTCTGTGTCATATGCCTTTCAATCTCCCCCTATTTGTTTGTTAGAAGATAACAAGCAAATTCCTAGAGGATAACTCAACTAACTCAACTTAAATAAGTTAAAGATAAAACTGTAGGTGCCAAGTAAATAATGAAAAATTCTGGTTTATTTTTAACATTTCCAGATTCAAACATGAAGATAAATACAAGATAGATGATCCTCTTGACTGACCAAATACTAAAATTTTCCTATCTTGATCTATCTAAGCCCCAAAAATATTACATGTAGAGCTAATCTTCAAGAAGATGTGCCTTGATCCCTTATCTCTCCTTCTTCTTGTTCTTCCAAGGTTTTGATCAAGTCTTTATCAAGAACACGTTCACCTTCAGATGCAAAGGCCTCCAGTCTAACAGGTAAGATTCCTTGCTTCTTCTCCAATAGATTCTGGAATTTTTTGTACTTACCAATGTTGTCTTGAGCATATGATTTGATAATATCGGTAGTAAATTTTTTATCTTTAGAATAATAGCCAGTAGTTCTAATCATAGGTTCAAGCCACACAAAATGAGAAGCAGTGTATCCTTTCATTGACTTTGAGTCAAAGAAGCAAGACTGAAATTTATACGTCATTTTTGAAAAACTTGACATGATATGGATTTTGTATTACTTGAGGACTACCCCTATAAGCAAAGTCCTTAAGTTTCTCATAAAGTAGTACATTCAGTTAAGAACTCCATCTTACCTTCAGCATTAAAATCCGAAGTTCAGTCAATGTCCTATGATGAAAGAATTGAAGTGATGCTTTGAGAGTACCCATTATATAACACTCAACCTGAATTACCAACTACTCTGCAACTCTATCATAACCAGCCACTACCCTTGATACTTCCAGACTCAGTGCATCCATGTATAATAAATAATTTGGATTGGCCTCTTTGAATTGTTGAAAGAGTTTGACTAAACGATGATCATCTAATCGGTGGTTTGAATAGAATCTATTATTTCTCTCGTTTTATCCCATTTTGGACCAATCTTCAACTAAATATCTCTCTTCCTTTCCTGGACATAGATAGCATGTAATCGTTGCTTTTGTTCATTTTCTACTTTCTGAAGCTCTACTTTCTCTTCAACCAGCTGAGTTATCCTCCGAAGCCTGTCTTCTTTGATTAGTAGATCAGTTCGCTCTTTTTTAATTTCTGCTTCAAATTCAGGGTCCACTAGCGGTTCTTCTTCCCAGTTAACAAGATCTTCTTCAACATCAGCTCCATACTCACCATGAAATTTGACATCATTAAATGGATCAAAATCATCAGGTGAACCTGTGTAATAGTCTTTAGTAGCTACAGAGTCCTTAGCTTCAACTGCTTGCTTCCCCTTATCACTAACTTGAATAACTTGAGCTTGAGATTCTCCCCCTTTCGACTTCTCCCCCATAGTTGGGTTATCCTCTACAAATTTTTCATAAGCAGCTCCAGAATTACCACAAGCTCTACCACCACCATTTCCTCCACTACCTTCAATGTACTCCCTTTGTTCAGATGTGATGTTATGAGTGGGTTTTACAATGTCATACAAGTGATCCAAGCCTTCATAGAGATAGTCATATCTCTCTTCTAGATGTGTAAAGCTACGGTCATAGAACTCAGCATTTGTATGCACTTCTTTGTAAAGTTCATCCACCTTTGTAGAGAGGTTATCAATAGAAGTTAAAATATCTGACCTTTCAAAGTCTGCCTGGGTGTTGGATTGTAGTAAGGTGTTCAAGCTTGGAGTGACTATGCTCTTTATATTCTGGATGTCATCTTTGATCACAGTGAGCTGATTATTGACAGAGGTGGAGGAAGAAGACCGTTCATCCACTTGTGCTTTAAGAATTTGTTTCTCAGCTTCACTTTCAGCCAGTTATCTCTGTAGAGTTTCAATTTGAGCCATTAAAGAAATATTGTTTATGTCAGTGTGTGCTCTCACCTGTATGTCACTCACGGATATTTCACTCTCCTTTCGTGCATGTGTTTCACTCAAATTTATTGGTGTCCTCACATCACTCAACACTAGCTCCTTTCCTTTAGCTGTACCGGGGCAAGAGAAATCACCTTAGCCTCCTCTGGGAAGGTCAGTGGTGGTGCAATGGGAGTTCGCAAATCCCGATCCTTAATAAAATTTACTTGTTCAATAGGAATTGAAATCTGAATTGCTTAAGTGGTAGATTAATTAAGTTGCCTTCCACTTTCTGCAGCTGAAGCTGCGAGTGGAAAATCCCTTAAGGGAGCCAAGAATGTTCCTCCTGGGAGGGGAGATGATGACTGTATTATTGGTGGCAAAGAGTCGAGATTTCCCTCTGAAGCCTGTGAAGGCTCTTCTACCGTGACAATGGTAGGCACTGTTTCAATTCCTAAGTGCACTCCTTGCATAGTATCCCTAGGCACATCCAGATCTACATGTTCTCCCATTGTTAGTAATAACATTGGGGTTGTGCTTGACTCATTACCGGATGCCATGGCCATATGGCGAATTTCAATGGAATCATCCTGTTGAGAGAATGGTTCTAGTAATTGTTGGTTGACCATATCAAGGTCCATATCCTGTTGGGAGGATATGGATGAGCTTACAGTTGCCTCAAATGTAGTTCTACTCTTCTTTAGTAGAGGCAGAGCTTTGGGATCACTCAAATCATCACTACTTTTGTCTACTCTTTTTATTGGAAATTTCCGTCTGGATTTATGTTTTGAGATTTGAGCAGACTCAATGTTTTGCTCTAAGACCTGGGTTAGAGGTTGTGGTTCTACAACATCTTGGTCTAACCTATCAACCACTTGGGTTCCAGAAACAGTTTGAGATACAGAAGTTGAAGAAATAGAAGGCAACACCTGAATAGCTGCTGAAGTCCCTACAGGAGTGGGTTGATCCACTGGAGGCTCGGGTTCTACTCAGGGTCAGGAACAGGAGCAGGTATAACAGGTAGGTTTATGAAATTAGACAAGTATTGTGTTATGAGCACTGGGATGTTTGGAAACTTTTTATGAGTGTCAAGGTAAGTGTATACATTTTTGACTTGGCTACCTGACACTTGGCCTTGGTCATTTTGGTACTGCTCTCTGATTGGTGAAGGAACAAGATGATTGAATATCAAGGTTAAGAAGCGAGGATAATAACAGCAAACCTTTTCACCAGCATCATGATTCCTTCTTGCATTAATGATGCGAAAAACAATGACTTTCCAAAGTAGATTGCGAAAATTAATTCTACGGTTGTGAACAACCGCAAAACCAATTGTCTGGATTAAGGAGGGTAACACATTATAATTACCTTTACCATTGTTGGCAAACACTTTGCAAATAGTGTCAAAGAACGCATCCCATTCTTGAACAAGCCCTTTTTTAGTCAATCTAGAAAGCTCTACCTTACCGTGATAATTGATACTTGTAAAGAAATTAATCAACTCATTATTAGAAGGAGGGCATCAAAATTATCGAACGGGAGATTTAAGACAGAATTAAGAATTGATTCATTCACTGTGTATTGTGTGTCATTAACACTAAAGGTAAAAGAACTTGAATCACCAGACACTACAGCTATAGAACACATCAATCTAAGTGGAGTGATTTTTAAAGGAGCATTAGCTGTTATTGCAGTACGGATCATGTAACACCCCCAGACCCGGGGTCAGGGATCTAGGGTGGTCACGATCCAATTACTCCTTGTCGTACCTGTATTACTCACAATGTGTACAATTCACTTGCTTATGACCCCACCATATATATATCTCACACACACAGGTTAGAGTCTCAGAAATGACACACTACAACAACTGCAGAATAAAAGATTATTATTGCAATACCCAAATGTCTTGCTGAACCTGCTATTAATGCCACCTCTAAGTGAAGGCACATTACCAACTTAACCCTCTGGTGCTCATAATCCTCTCTTACAATTCACATTTATACATAAGATGAATAACAAAACCTGCAGCCTGATCCGACTGGTTCATACTACTTCCGGGATCAATGCTAAAAGCTGCTTATGGACACGCCTTGCGGGATATGTGTCGTATCCTTGGCATCCTGCTTCGCTGCTATGTAATATATAAAACAAATAGCAAGAGTGAGCGAAAGCTCAGCAAGGTAATAAAAATATGGCATAACTCTGCCTTTACTCAAACCCAATAGGAAATAGGTATAAGACAATACTTGTCACAATATCTCAATACTGAAATTATTGCCTTATCGGAATATATACCAAAACAGTACTTCAAATATCAATTACTATCTTTATACAAAAGATATGTGAAATTCGTACTTGCCGTAGCAAATTTATCAAAGCATCCTTTACTGAAAACTCGAATATTTTCCCTTATCGGGATATGATAGAAATTTGGATGCTGAAACCCTCCTCCAGTGATGTAGCACTCAGCAGTTGTGGATACTATAACACTCAGCAGTTCTAGACACTGCCAGATGAGAACACTGAACTCCGTATGTAGGAGAAATTTCATTTGAACTCTGTATTGAGATTTCAATAATTCCAGACGTGGATCGACGATGATCAGTCGCCGCTTCCAGCTCCATAGCGGGTCTTCTCTACTAGTAGAAGGATAAAAACTCCATCCGTAATTACCCTCAGGTAAAAGCTCCATCCGTAATTACCCCGGATGAAAGCTCCATCCGCAATCATCCTGAATGAAAGCTCCATCCGCAATCATTTTGGCGTAAGTTGGGCCAAATTCAAGTTCCTCGGGCAAATGCCCGTTCAAATATCGCACTCGGATCCTTTGGTTACTCCCAGAATCAATTGGAAGCTAACCCATTAACACATATTGGCCTTTAGCCGGACTTTCACAATCCCTGGTTACTCTCGAACAATGGGAAGCTAACCCATAAGTACATACTGGCCTTTAGCCAGAAACTCAGGTTGAGCGACGAATAGTCCTCATGAAATCAAGATTGAATCTTTTACTCTTTTTATGAAATGGGAACCCTTAGTAGTAGGGCTATAATCCCAGAATAATATCTCTTATATAAACAAAGGAAGGAAACAAGATTTGCTCCCAACTCTGGATTTTCAATTCTCAATATGTACGAAAGCATTTAGATGCCTCAAGTGAGCTGATAATGATCAGGAATAATATTGGGGAATCCCTATAATTCTCGAAAATATTATTGAAGGTCAAGAATATTTAATATATAATTCTCAAAGACCTCTAATGCTTTTTAAACAAATAATATGATTTTTAAATCACTAAAAGATATTTAATAATTAATAAGGAAATATTTATTGAAGAAATTTTCTCAAATAAATGATTATTCAAAAATAATCCTTTCTGAATAAATAAATATTCAATAATGCTTCCCAAATGAAATAATATTCAAATAGTATTTCTCGACTGAGATAATATTTAAATAACATTCCTTGAATGATATAGTAAGCAAATACAATTCCTCAAATGATATCATATTCAAATAACAATCCTCGAATGGTTTCCAAGTAATTAATATTTTATGGAGATATAATTAATGTTCATAAATAACATTACTCAAAATAAAATATAATCTGCCGCTAGAATCCCTCCGGGTTTCCATGACTATCTCTATATCTCAAAATACCGACTCCCGGTTTAGAGTCGAAAACCATGAATATGCTCTTATCTCTAGACCTACAAGGTATACCGGTTTATATATACTTAACTCATAAGATCATATATAATCCAAAGGTCAAATTTTTATTTCAACAGGAAATAAGATATATCGCAAAATTGTACAACTTTATACATGGCAAAAGCAGTATTATAATCAATACTTTAAAAGTACAAGTTTAGAAAACTTGCCTGATGTTCGAGAAGTGATAGGGGTTCGCGACGATGTCGGACAATCTAGACAAAGTAAAAGAAAACGTACGATTAATCCCTTGGATAATCCACTTATGAATCAACGCTTAAAGACACAAGCAAAACACAACCAAGGCATTACTAGCTCGCTTTAGGCTCATAGTAAGTCCATGTTAGTCGACAATTACTTAAGTCATAAGTTTGGTTAGAAATCAATCCTCGAATCCAAGTTATACTTAACCATTTTCAACATTGGTTTCTAAGGCGTATTCTTAGTGGTTTTCACTTGCGCAACCTCGGCTAACGCATTTTTATAAAATCGAAAAATAATCTTTTTAACTTAAAACCTTCGCACACACCTTGCCAACTGTCTTTAACATTTTATCACCAAATTTCACATTCTAATTCGACTATTAAGGGTCTCGAACTTAGCGTCAAAGTAGTTACATTTCTGCGATAAAATCCCTTGAACCACTTTCACTAAAACGGTCATTACTCACAAACCATAAATTCTTTTGACATGATTCTTGCGGCCACATAAACTAGACTCCAAAACCTACCCAATATGGTCAGTGGTTGCAGTTTAAACATGCTTAAGGACTCGGGTAGCTACTACCAACAAGGTTCAAGAAATTTGGGCATTACGACGGCTCTAAATCGAACATTACCATTTTGTCACAACATTACCAAGCCACACCGGGCATATCATACATCCATAATATCATCCAACATTCATTTTACACTTCTAAGGGCAGTGGTAACATTTAAATCCAATACTCAACCCTTTTACACATCAAACAATCATAAAACTCCTTAACATGCACTTATCTCTACATATCGTCAAAACTATACTAAAAACTCATAAGCCTTAGGGTGGGTTAGGGTCTTACCTTCCTTGATGTTCTAATAATACTAAAAAAGCTTGATGATCCTTCAATAAGCCTTAGATCGTCCTTAGGAAGCTAAATTTTGATCATCAAAACAAGAACACAACTTATTAAATTCAGAGATAATATTCACCTCTTCAAAGAACTGCAAAAACGAAAGCCTTACCATGCTTTTCTGGATGAGGCTCCTGAAGACAAGTTGTAGAGCATCTCAATAACTTTCCAGCAAGCTAAAAGAACACAGGATTTCATTGAGAAATGAGGGAGATATGGCTGTTTGAAAATCGGGGCAGAAACTGTCAAGAACAGGGCAGCTTGGTTTCTTCAACTTGGGGGAAGGATTTGGCTAGGCTACACTCCTCTGTTTGCCACCAAACTTTAGTCGTGTGTTCTACATATTATGGGGGAGCTATGGTTAAACTTTGGTGATTTTTAAAGCTCTAGATCTTGAGATATGAATTTTTTTTTGAGTTGTGTCCTTGGTGGCAGTTTTGGGAGAGTTTTGCTTGGTTTCTTTTCTCTCTTGGATAATGACTAGTTCAACTACTTTTTGATCTAATATCTAGATATTATCAGCTGGGTTTGATCCTCTTGGGAGTTGTGCAAAGAGTCTTGGATAAGCTTGCTTGATTTGTTTTGTTTTTGGAATTGATTTAAGTGATTAAATCACTTAATTCATAATGTTTTTGGTTTAATCCTTTTGTTTAAATCCTTAAATCCACTTGATATAATTCTCTTGATGATTATGTAGGATATTTAATCTTGTTATGAACTCAATCCAAATTCCATAATTTATTCGCTTTATCGCTTAATCTCGTTATAAAGTTCAGCGGTTAACGCTCGTTTCACTGTCTCAGTGTTTTCGTCCTAAATTCTCAAATCAATTATAATAAAATTCCAAAATATTAAACCCTCAATTTCTCAAATTTAATATCTCAAACACTTATTTCCTCCGTGGATTCCTAATATGACTTGGAAACATCCAAACCACGTCCCGTACATAGGGTGGTGTGAAATGTTTTCCAACTTACAAAATCACTATTCATCCATACAAATTACTATTCACGTATAAAAAGTACTATTCATCAAAAAGTGAAAACTTCTCTCAAATCCAGAAATTAGGGTTGTCACACCAACTCATTTCTTATCTCCCCCTAGGGTTCATTAGCTCATTTCCTGGATGATAGATTATTCTTATCTATGTCCTCAATCATTGAATTACTCTATTCTGAAATACACATATGTATCGGGATCATTCTCCAAAGCAATATCCATTCATCACAACCACGGTTCATTGAAATCATTATTCACTAATGCACTTAATCATATTAAGAAAAGTTTTAATTCTACCGAAAATCTGGGTTATTACAGTCTCCCCTCCTTAAAAGGATTCCGTCCTCGGAATCAGTTTAGGAAAAGCTGGGGGGTACTCTTCCCTCTTGGTTCTCTTTAACTTCCAGGTGGATTCTTCCACTTCTTGATTTTCTTTTCCACAATTCCTAACTATCTTCACAACCTTGTCCCTTAACACTTGCTCTTTTCTATCTGTTATTTCCACAGGTTGTTCTTCGTAAGATAGATCAGGTTGTACATCTATCTGCTCGCGGTCTATCATATGTCGGCATCTTCGTTATACTTCCTGACGCGTCTTAGAATCTCAAATGGCCCAATGAATCTCGGGCTCAACTTCCCCTTCTTTCCAAATCTCATTAATTCTTTTCACAAGTATACTTTTAGCATCACGAATCCCCAGCCTCATATTCTCTATCTTGTTTGCGCATAAATACATCAAATAACTACTTGTCATTCATCAATATGCCATTTAGCTTATCAATAGCAGCACTATCTCTATCCTTGCGGGCTTGGTCCACATACTTTCTCTCGCCCACCTCCTCCCAACACAAGGGAGAACGGCAATTCCTTTCAAACTGGGCCTCGTAAGGTGGTAACCCTATACTGGCATGGTAACTACTGCTATAAGCAATCTCAATTTATTGTAAGTGGTCATCCCAACTTCCTTTTTCATGGTTGGCCACCGATAGCATTCTCTTGAATCTCTATACTTTTTGGTGCCGCCTAGTGCATAGAATATCTCGACTATGGGTCTCGTGTAAAATCTCATCCTTTAATTCCCGAACATTCGAAATCCATCTCTTTCTCATTTTGACTAAGGGTATCGGCCACCATATTGGCCTTCCCTGGATGGTAGTGTATCTCACAGTCATGATCCTGTATCACTTCTAGCCATTTTCTCTATCTCATGTTTAGCTCTTTCGGGTGAATATATATACCTCAAGCTCTTTTGATCTGTTTAGATCTCTCACTTTCCTTCATATAAATAATGTCTCGATATATTTAGGGCAAAAACTATCACGGCTAACTCTAAATCGATTTATTAAATCCATAAAAGTTGTGGGTGCATTAGTCAACCCCAATTGACATTACTGAAAACTCGAAGTGTCTATACCTAGTACGAATCGCAGTCTTGGGTATATCCTCGGGTTTAACTTCCAACTCGTGATATCCAGTTCTTAAATAAGTTTGGAAAAATACACAGTGTCCTTCAGCTGATCAAACAATCACCTATTATCTGCAAAGGAGTGCCTATTCTCAATGGTGAACTCATTCAACTCTCGATGTTCGATGCACAATCTTATGCTAACATCTTTCTCTTTCATAACAACACGAGGTTCTCCATGGTGGTACACTGAGTTTTATCATACTCTTGCCCAGCAATTCTTGTAACTGAGTTGCTAATTCTTTCATTCCTACTGGGGCTAACAGGAGATGTAGTACTATACTCTGAACACTCGGTATTCATTCTCATATCCTCGAATTCGATAGCTAGTAGCTCATTAAAACCTTGTACAGCCTCCCAAAACCACTATAATTTCCTTTATACTTGATGTCTTCTTTTTTCTCAGCATCAACTATAAGAGCTAATTAAGCTTCATATCTCTGGCGTACTAATTTCTTAGTCTGAACTATATTCATGAATCTCTGAATCTGACTCCGTCCCTTAATTATTACTCTTTTCCCTTACAATCAATTGGGCTCTATTTGGTGTCAACCAATCCATCATTATTATAATATCAACTCTCCCAACTTGAAAGAAATCAAACCTATTAAAGGTTTCGATCCCATATTTCTAGTTCATAACCTGTATGTACCAGGCTTATGGGAAGAAATCTCTCGATTGCCTATTTCTACTTGTAATTATTCCCTTAGCGGCTCGGCCTTAAGGTTTAATTATCATGCAAAATCTTGAGATGCAAGGTACTTAGCAGTTCTGGATCAAATAAAACGTTAATACTAACCGAGTTTAAGTAAGAGGGTACCCGCTATTCAAAGGTTCCGGCAGTGGGCTGCTTGTTGGAGGTAGCCCTATTAACTCTTGGTATAGCCATTCTAGCAGATAAACATTCCTTAGCCATGTGTCCAAGCTTTCCACATTTGAAACAGGTAGTGTCTTGGTTGGTCTTGGCACGGGGTTCCTTACAGGTATTAGCATAGTGCCCTAGCTGCCTACAATTAAAACACGTTACTCCTTGCGAGTTACACATGCCTAGATGTTTCCTTCCGCATTCATTACAATCTGGCAGTGGGGGTCGAGATAGGTTAGGGTGAGACCCACCAGTTTGCCGACCACTCTGGCATGTGCCCCTACTTTCAGGTCTCTTAGACCCACAGCTTTGACTGGATTGAGATGCCACCTTTCGGCTAAACTTACTCGGAAAATTCCCACCTGCTGAATTCCCTTTCTGATTACCCATTTTCCTCTTCTTTTCCTTTCTTTCTTTATGACTCTGATCACTTCCTGCCTCTGCGATTGATGCCTTCTGCACCAATGTAGCGTAGTTGGTCAATTCAAGTATTGCCACCTTATTCTGAATCCACTGTTTTAGCCCTAGTTGAAACCTACGGGCTCTTTTCTCTTCTGTGTCCACAAACTCCGGAACAAACCTTGACAACTCGGAAAACTTGGCCTCATACTCTGCCACAGTCATGTTTCCTTGCTTCAGTTCTAGAAACTTTACTTCCATCTGGGTCTCTATATATTTTGGAAAATATTTCTCTAAAAACGACAAGCTGAATCTCCCCCAAGTCACAACACCAGTTCCCTCTAGGTTTTTCTTAGATTCCCACCAGTTATTCGCCTCTCCCTTCAGGAGGTAGGCGGTGAATACCGTTTTCTAATTCTCTAAAATACTCAGTATCTCAAATGATTTCTCCATCTCTTTAAGCCAAGCTCTGGCCTCTACTGGGTCAGCAGTTCCATGAAACTCTGGGGGTTTTAGCGACTTAAAGGCTCTAAAGGCCTTAGCGCTTGAATTATCAGGTCGTTGAGGGTTAGGATGTTGATTCAAATTCTGTCTCAATAGGTGCATGAACTGATCCATGGGGTTCCCCTCTGGGTTTTCCCCTTCCTGGTCATGACTCTGCCCTTCTAAATCACCGGGGTTAGCTCTCGTTCCCATCCTTCTCGGTGGCATTTTCTGATAATCAGAAAGACAAGGTTTATCAGGATTTGTTGAATTTTCAGAATCAGGGAAATTTGATCAATCTATTTACCCACTGGTAATACTATGAAATCGATTTCAAAACCTGAATAACAATTCTATGAATATCAAAACAAATAGAATCGTAAACAGTTGCAATAATGGAATAATTGAAACAAAGCTAGAATTTTAACAACTGGAAAGGAAACAAATATAAACGTCCCATATGAGGGGAATCAAAAGTTTCAAACTGAAACATGCCACATCATCCTGATACATATACGTCCGAATAGTCAATACTACCTATCCACCAGTCTCAGAAGGAACATGACAGTCGAAGTTAGTCGTTCTACCAAATTGGCACTACTAAGGCCATTTGAATCTAGTGAACCATGTTGTCCGTCATCTATCACGGGCTGTCTGCGGGATAAGGTGGATCCAGCCTTCTTACCATAGACTATTTCGTTGCGAATCTAATTCCTATCAGCGAATTTTGACTTATTCGCAGTGTTGTAAAAAGCGGGAATCAGACTTAATCGGTAGAGGCACTATCCAGGGATTAATCGGGTATTTGGAGATTAATAGGAATGATTAGTCGAATAATCGAATTATTAATCAGTGTGGTAACCCATGGAACAGGGATTAATCGGTGATTAATCGTGATTAATCATCGATTTTTAAAACAGAGCTTATTCGACCTGGTTTGCCTCCCCTTGGGATTAAATAAAGATAACAAGAATCGTGGAGCTTTGAAAAGATAGCTCCCATATCAAGGAAAATGTCACACATTGGTGATTATAAGGTTATGAGTTTTAAGGTAACCTTATTTGAGATGAGAGAATTTACTGAGAGATCAATACGATCATAAAAACTCAATGTTGTGTGTCTCAATTAAGACATTACTAAAGGTAATTAGCCTTCTTGTATTTCACAACTCACAAGTGACGGCGTCCCGTCAGACTTCTATCACCCAGACAGATAGTCCTTGTGGCCCCTATAAGTATAGGGTTGTTCGTCTAAGTGGAAGTTGAGAAGTAGGAAAGAAATTCAAAGTTGAATTAATAATTATCATCTTTTGACAAATAATTCTCAAATGGACACCTTGGATTAAAAGTGAACAGGTTCCATAGGTGCAATTTTTTTTAAAGAAAAGGATAGCCAGAAAGATACTTGTATTCAACAAACAAGTGGTGCTGTATCACCATAGGATTATTCATTATTGAAAAGTGAAAGCTTGAATAACATCATTCACCAGGGCTTCGAAAACCTGAAAGTAGGTATCATGACGGCCTCTGGCACAATTGAAACTAAATATGGTTTAACACTAGTGTTATAAAATAACTTCGAAGAGGGAATATACCCTTTATCAAAATTCTCTCTTGGAGAGATGTCAAGATAGCTTATAGATTGGGGAGGTAATCAACATAATCTGCAAATGGGGAGGGTATTGCCAAGGTCTCTCCGGTTGCTTTTGTATGTCGGCTCCTCTAATGGATAATCGTTCGCTTCAAAAGCTTTTCTTTTCTATGCACACCCTAAGGTGCTCGATACTTACGTCATTGCCGACTCATAATAGTTGCTAAGGATTCAACCATCGACATTTGAAATCGTAGGGAGTTCTACTCGACTAGGCACAAGCATCTCAAGCAAGCGTTCTTTTTATAAGAAGACTTCGATACCGGTGTCGCCCATAGTAACGACGAATTCTACAAGTCGAATGGGCGGTACTCCGGAAGATCGTTAGAAACTACATGCTTAAACCCAATTACTATTATAACCGTCTTTATACCAAACATTCCTTTTTCTCGTATCAATCCTGTGTGCTATATAAGCTCAACACTTGTGGCATAACAACCTTCTTATTTAAGTCTTTCCCAGACTTTCTTAGTCCTTCTTGGTTCTTAAAATATATCTCGTCTTAGCGCACTCGTGTTACAATAATACTATGCATAGTACGTACATATAAAATCTTACTCGAGGCAATAAAATTCCTCAGTACCGTAGTAACACCGTCCTTGGTGTAATCGCTGATCGTGGGGATTTAAACCCCATATATAAGGTAGTGCCTCTATTAGTTAAGGTAACTAAGTACCCTTAATCATACACGAAGTTCGAACGTCTTAGTTCTTACACATTCTGCCTCCCTCGGCACTGCAACAGACTACGAGTAACAGGTCTCGTTCAAGTTGAATCATTCCACCGGTATTTGCTATACTGCCTCTACCTCTTCTGCTTTGGAGACTCTACTCCATTTCTTCATCATATCTCTTGATGAATCATAAACGATTCTAAACTCTCGTCACTTATTTGACCTCTGAACATTCGTCCGGTCTTATTATAAGACTTCAAGTAACATACCACATTTTTATCAATCGGCACGTTCTCTACGAGATTCTTTCCTTGACCCACCATGGGGTCCTCCTCTAGATCCTCCTATGGATCTACCTTTATCGGGGCTCCGTCCATCTCAAGGAGCGCATCATCAAATGCTTACTCGAAGGCCTCGGGGTCTAGTATCTCAGAATCCCATCTATCTATAACTCGTACGAATCGAGGTGACTTACCATGAAGTCCTAAGTGTGGTTTCCCAGAAGAAGTCCCCTCTCGGGCTTCATCTCAAACAGTCAGGGTCATGTCTTCTAACCCGACTACGAACTTGATTTGAACTCTAGTTATTGTCATCATTCTTAAGGGTATTGTAAGACTCGATCTCCTATCATTTCTGAGGACTGTAACCTAACGCTCTGATAACATTTCTGTAACACCCCCAGACCCGGGGTCAGGGATCTAGGGTGGTCACGATCCAATTACTCCTTGTCGTACCTGTATTACTCACAATGTGTACAATTCACTTTCTTATGACCCCACCATATATATATCTCACACACACAGGTTAGAGTCTCAGAAAGGACACACTACAACAACTGCAGAATAAAAGATTATTATTACAATACCCAAATGTCTTACTGAACCTGCTATTAATGCCACCTCTAAGTGAAGGCACATTACCAACTTAACCCTCTGGTGCTCATAATCCTCTCTTACAATTCACATTTATACATAAGATGAATAACAAAAGCTGCAGCCTGATCCGACTGGTTCATACTACTTCCGGGATCAATGCTAAAAACTGCTTATGGACACGCCTTGCGGGATATGTGTCGTATCCTTGGCATCCTGCTTCGCTGCTATGTAATATATAAAACAAATAGCAAGAGTGAGCGAAAGCTCAGCAAGGTAATAAAAATATGGCATGACTCTGCCTTTACTCAAACCCAATAGGAAATAGGTATAAGACAATACTTGTCACAATATCTCAATACTGAAATTATTTCCTTATCGGAATATATACCAAAACAGTACTTCAAATATCAATTACTATCTTTATACAAAAGATATGTGAAATTCGTACTTGTCGTAGCAAATTTATCAAAGCATCCTTTACTGAAAACTCGAATATTTTCCCTTATCGGGATATGATAGAAATTTGGATGCTGAAACCCTGCTCCAGTGATAGAACACTCAGCAGTTGTGGATACTATAACACTTAGCAGTTCTAGATACTGCCAGATGAGAACACTGAACTCCGTATGTAGGAGAAATTTCATTTGAACTCTGTATTGAGATTTCAATAATTCTAGACATGGATCGACGATGATCAGTCGCCGCTTCCAGGTCCATAGCGGGTCTTCTCTACTAGTAGAAGGATAAAAACTCCATCCGTAATTACCCTCAGGTAAAAGCTCCATCTGCAATTACCCTGGATGAAAGCTCCATCCGCAGTCATCCTGAATGAAAGCTCCATCCGCAATCATTCTGGCGCAAGTTGGGCCAAATTCAAGTTCCCCGGGCAAATGCCCGTTCCAAGATCGCACTCGGATCCTTTGGTTACTCCCAGAATCAATTGGAAGCTAACCCATTAACACATATTGGCCTTTAGCCGGACTTTCACAATCCCTGGTTACTCTCGAACAATGGGAAGCTAACCCATAAGTACATACTGGCCTTTAGCCAGAAACTCAGGTTGAGCGACGAATAGTCTTCTTGAAATCAAGATTGAATCTGTTACTCTTTTTATGAAATGGGAACCCTTAGTAGTAGGGCTATAATCCCAGAATAATATCTCTTATATAAACAAAGGAAGGAAACAAGATTTGCTCCAAACTCTGGATTTTCAATTCTCAATATGTACGAAAGCATTTAGATGGCTGAAGTGAGCTGATAATGATCAGGAATAATATTAGGGAATCCCTATAATTCTCGGAAATATTATTGAAGGTCAAGAATATTTAATATATATAATTCTCAAAGACCTCTAATGCTTTTTAAACAAATAATATTATTTTTAAATCACTAAAAGATATTTAATAATTAATAGGGAAATATTTATTGAAGAAATTTCCTCAAATAAATGATTATTCAAAAATAATCCTTTCTGAATAAATAAATATTCAATAATGCTTCCCAAATGAAATAATATTCAAATAGTGTTTCTCGACTGAGATAATATTTAAATAACATTCCTTGAATGATATAGTAAGCAAATACAATTCCTCAAATGATATCATATTCAAATAACAATCCTCGAATGGTTTCCAAGTAATTAATATTTTATGGAGATATAATTAATGTTCATAAATAACATTCCTCAAAATAAAATATAATCTGCCGCTAGAATCCCTCTGGGTTTCCATGACTATCTCTATATCTCAAAATACCGACTCCCGGTTTAGAGTCGAAAACCATGAATATGCTCTTATCTCTAGACCTACAAGGTATACCGGTTTATATATACTTAACTCAGAAGATCTTATATAATCCAAAGGTCAAATTTTTATTTCAACAGGAAATAAGATATATCGCAAAATTGTACAACTTTATACATGACAAAAGCAGTATTATAATCAATACTTTAAAAGTACAAGTTTAGAAAACTTGCCCGATGTTCGAGAAGTGATAGGGGTTCGCGACGATGTCCGACAATCTAGACAAAGTAAAAGAAAACGTACGATTAATCCCTTGGATAATCCACTTATGAATCAACGCTTAAAGACACAAGCAAAACACAACCAAGGCATTACTAGCTCGCTTTAGGCTCATAGTAAGTCCATGTTAGTTGACAATTACTTAAGTCATAAGTTTGGTTCGAAATCAATCCTCGAATCCAAGTTATACTTAACCATTTTCAACATTGGTTTCTAAGGCGTATTCTTAGTAGTTTTCACTTGCGCAACCTCGGCTAACGCATTTTTATAAAATCGAAAAATAATCTTTTTAACTTGAAACCTTCGCACACACCTTGCCAACTGTCTTTAACATTTTATCACCAAATTTCACATTCTAATTCGACTATTAATGGTCTTGAACTTAGCGTCAAAGTAGTTACATTTCTGCGATAAAATCCCTTGAACCACTTTCAATAAAACGGTCATTACTCACAAACCATAAATTCTTTTGACATGATTCTTACGGCCACATAAACTAGACTCCAAAAACTACCCAATATGGTCAGTGGTTGCAGTTTAAACATGCTTAAGGACTCGGGTAGCTACTGTCAACATGGTTCAAGAAATTTGGGCATTACGACGGCTCTAAATCGAACATTACCATTTTGTCACAACATTACCAAGCCACACCGGGCATACCATACATCCATAACATCAACCAACATTCATTTTACACTTCTAAGGGCAGTGGTAACATTTAAATCCAATACTCAACCCTTTTACACATCAAACAATCATAAAACTCCTTAACATGCACTTATCTCTACATATCATCAAAACTATACTAAAAACTCATAAACCTTAGGGTGGGTTAGGGTCTTACCTTCCTTGATGTTCTAATAATACTAACAAAGCTTTATGATCCTTCAATAAGCCTTAGATCGTCCTTAGGAAGCTAAATCTTGATCATCAAAACAAGAACACAACTTAGTAAATTCAGAGTTACTATTCACCTCTTCAAAGAACTGCAAAAACGAAAGCCTTACCATGCTTTTCTGGATGAGGCTCCTGAAGACAAGTTGTAGAGCATCTCAATAACTTTCCAGCAAGCTAAAGAACACAGGATTTCATTGAGAAATGAGGGAGATATGGCTGTTTGAAAATCGGGGCAGAAACTGTCAAGAACAGGGCAGCTTGGTTTCTTCAACTTGGGGGAAGGATTTGGCTAGGCTACACTCCTCTGTTTGCCACCAAACTTTAGACGTGTGTTCTACATATTATGGGGGAGCTATGGTTAAAATTTGGTGATTTTTAAAGCTCTAGATCTTGAGATATGAATTTTCTTAGAGTTGTGTTTTTGGTGGCAGTTTTGGGATAGTTTTGCTTGGTTTCTTTTCTCTCTTGGATAATGACTTGTTCAACTACTTTTTGATCTAATATCTAGATATTATCAGCTGGGTTTGATCCTCTTGGGAGTTGTGCAAAGAGTCTTGGATAAGCTTGCTTGATTTGTTTTGTTTTTGGAATTGATTTAAGTGATTAAATCACTTAATTCATAATGTTTTTGGTTTAATCCTTTTGTTTAAATCCTTAAATCCACTTGATATAATTCTCTTGATGATTATGTAGGATATTTAATCTTGTTATGAACTCAATCCAAATTCCATAATTTATTCGCTTTATCGCTTAATCTCGTTATAAAGTTCAGCGGTTAACGCTCGTTTCACTGTCTCAGTGGTTTTCGTCCTAAATTCTCAAATCAATTATAATAAAATTCCAAAATATTAAATCCTCAATTTCTCAAATTTAATATCTCAAACACTTATTTCCTCCGTGGATTCCTAATATGACTTCGAAACATCCAAACCACGTCCCGTACATAGGGTGGCGTGAAAAGTTTTCCAACTTACAAAATCACTATTCATCCATACAAATTACTATTCACGTATGAAAAGTACTATTCATCAAAAAGTGAAAACTTCTCTCAAATCCAGAAATTAGGGTTGTCACACTAACTCATTTCTTATCTCCCCCCTAGGGTTCATTAGCTCATTTCCTGGATGATAGATTATTCTTATCTATGTCCTCAATCATTGAATTACTCTATTCTGAAAATACACATATGTATCGGGATCATTCTCCAAAGCAATATCCATTCATCACAACCACGGTTCATTGAAATCATTATTCACTAATGCACTTAATCATAATAAGAAAAGTTTTAATTCTACCGAAAATCTGGGTTATTACAGATCAAGGATTGCTCGTTTAAAAATCTTATCCAGGGCTTAAATCTCTCGTACGGACAATTATTCGGATTAAAGTATCCGACTAAATTGTGTTTGAAAATCTCAAAATTATCTGCCATTTTATTTTAACACTTAAAACTTAACAACATAACACAAATTCAGAATTTAATCAATTAATTCAAATTTACCAGATTAAACAAATAATTAAAATTATTCGAAAATCAAATAAATCCAAAGTTCACCAAAAATTCTGAAAATTCAGTGTGATGTTAAGGAGACACACACAAAGAACCCTTAATTTTTAGTTTTTCAAACATCACCCTCTACGTTCAAGAAAACTGATAGATTCTATTGAAATTCAGAAAATCAAACTTTCAGAAACTCAATCAAATACAACGATTTATATATCAAAATGCTGGGCTTTGAACGATCTATTTAAGATTGGTCTCAGAATTTGATTTGATTCAGTTTTGAGTGAGAAATTGCAAAAAAATTGGCGAGAGGTTCATTATATATAAGGTTTTGTATGTATAGGTCCGAGAGTTCACTGTGCTTAAAGTGCACGAGTGAGAAAAAAAAAATTTTGTTAACTGACCATGCAGTACTACCTTTGCTATTTATCTAATACAACCTTTTTTAAAAAACTCGGTACTACCTTTCTGAAAAGGTAGTACCGAAGGTAGTACTAGGCAAAACGTAAGGTAGTTACAGAATATATCACATTTTTATAGAATTTTATTAAAATAAAATAAAAATAAAAATAAGCATAAAAAAATAAAAAATAAAAATAAAAGTAAGAGTAAGAGTAATAACGAATCAGTACCAAAAAGCTGAGTACTACCTTTATAAAAAGGTAGTACCAATAGTAGTATGGTACAAAGATTTATTTACTAAAATTAATATTTACAGTATTATAGAGAACTGAAATAAAATCCCAAAATACACAATACTACCTTTGTGAAGGTAGTACCTAAAGTAGTTTCAGTGCAAAATATATAATGTTCAGACTTTGAATATTGAAACTAATTTACGAAAAGTATAACTAAAATAACTAATGAAAATGCTAAAAAGACCATAGGCTGTCTTTTTAGTAGAAATAAAACATTAATAACAGAAGGACAAACACTACAAAATATTAGATAAAATATTAACTATACATTAATATTTATGGTAAATTAATAAATCCATATATTTTCAAATGAAATAACTTTCTGAACTGAAAATTATTTAGAGAGAAAATATGATTTACTAAAATATCACACATATTCAAAAGTAGTTTAAAATAATGAATTTTCAACAAAAATAGATTTCTCAAATATTTGAACTTGTAAAATCTGAGAAAAATATTTTTAGAGCAAATAAATTATTCTAAGGTAAAAGAAGTATGTAGAAAAATATTAAGAAGATTATGGCAATGGTTTGAGAATAAACAAGCAAGAAGATAAATTGATAAAATAATTATACGAGTGATTTTAACAATAAATATTAACAAAATGATCACTTATAAATTATTAAAGAGCAAACCTCAGATATTAACTAGTTTAATTACTAGGACTGTTTAACATACCTAATTCACCAACAATTCTGGTGAATGTGGATTCGTCAAGAGACTTAGTAAAAATATCTATTGTTTGTTCTTCTGTGGGTACAAAATGTAACTCCACGGCACCATTCATGACATGCTATCGAATAAAATGATACCTTATGTCGATGTGCTTGGTCCTCGTGTGTTGTACAGGATTGTTGGAGATAGCTATGGCACTTGTATTATCACACAAGATTGGTATGTTGTCAAGTACAAAGCCATAATCACGTAGCTGATTCCTAATCCACAAGATCTGAGCGCAACAGCTTCCAGCAGCTATGTATTCAGCTTCGGCTGTTGTGTTGGAAACCGTTTGATGTTTCTTGCTGTACGAGGAAACCAGTCATCCACCTAGGAATTGACAACTCCTAGAGGTACTTTTTTGTCTACAACACGTCCTGCATAATCCGAATCTGTATATCCAACAAGGTTAAAACCAGATTCTTTAGGGTACCAAATACCTAATTTAGGGGTACCCTTAAGATATCTCAGGATTCGTTTAACAGCAACAAGATGCACATCTCTAGGATCCGCTTGGAACCGTGCACACAAGCATGTAGCATACATAATATCTGGCCTACTTGTAGTGAGATAAAGTAATGAACCTATCATACCTCTGTAGCTTGTGATATCTACCTTTGCAGAATTTTCGCAAGCTCCAAACTTGACAGCTATAGATGATGGTGTCTTTGCTGAAGATGAGTCTTCCATTTGATATTTCTTGAGAAGCTCTTTGATATACTTAGATTGACAAATAAGGATTCCATCTGACCTTTGACTTACTTGTAATCCAAGAAAGAACTTCAGTTGACCCATCAGGCTCATCTCAAACTTACCTTGCATTAACTTAGAAAGTTTCTTGCACAGAAGATCATTAGTAGACCCAAATATTATATCGTCCACATAGACTCAGACTAGTATAGTATCATTCTTATGTTTCTTTGTAAAGAGAGTTTTGTCTATGACACCTCTAACAAAACCATTTTCAAGTAAGAATTCAGAAAGAGCGTCATACCATTTTCTCGGTGCTTGCTTGAGACCATAGTTAGCCTTGAGGAGAAAGTAGACATAGTCCAAAAGATCTGGATTTTCAAAACCAGGGGGCTGTTCTACATACACTTCTTCATCCTGCTTACCATTCAGAAAAGCACTCTTGACATCCATTTGATAAACTTTGAAGTTTGAGAATGCTGCGAATGCCAAGAATATCCTGATGGCCTCAAGTCTAGCCACTGGTGCATAGATTACATCATAGTCAATTCCTTCAGCTTGGGAATAACCTTTAGCAACCAGCCTTGCTTTGTTTCTTGTCACAGTGCCATCTTCATCCAGTTTGTTTCTGAATACCTACCTTGTATCAACCACTTTCTTATCCTTAGGTCTGGGTACCAGCTTCCACACTTCTTGTTGTTTAAATTGATTGAGTTCATCTTGCATAGCAAGCACCCAATCAGTATCAAAAAGAGCTTCCTTAGTTTTCTTATGTTCCATTTCAGACAGAAACCCTGAATAATTACATTGATTCTGATAAGCTCTTTTAGTTCTTACACCAACATCTGGATCACCAAGGATTAGCTCAAAGGGGTGAGCTCTATTCCAAACAGTCTGTCTTGGAAGATTAGATCTTGATGATTCACCTTGTTCTTCATTGTGATGTTGAGTATGACTAGTTGATCCTTCATTGTCTCCCCCTGGGTTGTTGCCAGGTTGTCTTGATGATTGTTCAGGAGTGTCAGGGGTATATCCAATATTATCATTATTTCCACCGCCACCCCCTAATCATCATCATTATTATTTTTATCATCATCAACAACATCAGGTGGATTGTCATCATTTGAATCTGAATCTAACATGTCATCAAAAGTTAATTTTTATGATGGATCTTCTGTTTGGATACTGGGGAGTTTAGTGTCATCAAATGTTACATTGACACTTTCAAGCATTTTCTGTTGATCAATAACATACACCTTATAAGCACTTCTAGTATAACAATAAAAATTGCTTCATGTGCTTTGGCCTCGAATTTTCCACCACGATCATCTCTTTCTTTAAGCACAAAACATTTAGCTCCAAATACATGAAAGTATTTGAATGTTGGTTTCTTTTCATACATTATTTCATAAGGTGTCTTCATTAAATCTTTGTTGATAAGATTTCGATTCTGGGTATAACATGCAGTGTTGACAGCTTCATCCCAAAAATTTAAAGGAAGCCTTGATTCAATTAACATTGTACGTACAGCTTCAATCAAGGTTCTATTCTTTCTTTCTACTACCCCATTTTGCTAAGGAGTTCTTGGAGCTGAATATTGTCTTGTTATGCCCTTGTTAGCACAAAAGTCATTTAGAATTGCATTCTTGAATTTATTTCCGTTGTCAGACCTTATTACTCTTACTAGATGCTTTGAATCTAGCTCAATCAACTTGATGTGATCAATCACCATTTATAGAGTTTCATCTTTGGAATTTAGAAAAAGAACCCAAGTATATTTTGAGAAGTCATCAACAATCACGAGAGCATACCTTTTCTTTGACATAGACATCACATTAACCGGACCAAAAAGATCCATGTGTAGTACTCCCTCCGTCCCTCCGGTTTCTTTACATTGTGTTTGGGCACGGAGACCAAGGATAGTGGGTGTGATATTTTTAAAATAAATGAAGTATTGGGTGTAATAGTGATTTTATTGTTAAAATAAGTAAAGTAGTGGGTGTAATAGTGTAAAGTGTTGAAAAAGTGAAGTGAAGTAGTGGATGTAATAATGTATTTTATTATTAAAAGTTACTATTTTCAGTAATGTAAAGAATTGGTGGGACGTTCCAAAAAGGAAAGTGTAAAGAAATGAGAGGGACAGGGGGAATAATTGCATAGGTTCAGTTATTGATGATGTGTCAGTGCTCCTGTGAGTTGCTATTTTCAATTTCCCTTTTTGACAAGCATCACAAAGTCCTTCATGAGTTAATTTCATAGAAGGCAAACCTCTCACCAGTTCTCTTTTAACTAGAGAATTCATTGTCTTGAAGTTAAGGTGAGAAAGTTTCTTGTGCCATAGCCAACTCTCATCTGTAGATGCTAATAGAAGCAAGTGATTTCTTCGGTGCTTCCAGAGTTCATGTTGGCTACATACAAATTGCCTTTCCTAACTCTAATCAATGTAGGCTATTCATTTCTCTTGTGTGAGATCAGACAATTCTTCTTATTAAAGAAGGTTTCAAAACCCTTGTCACATAATTGACTGATACTTAGCAGATTATGTTCAAGTCCTTTCACAAAAGATGCTTCATCGATGATAACATTACCAGCTTCCAATCTACCATATCCATCAGTTTTACCTTTGCTGTTATCTCCAAAGGTAATCGCTGGGCCGGCTTTTTCCACCACATTTGTCAGCAGGGCTCTATCTCCGATCATATGCCTTGAACATCCACTGTCCAAAATCCACATAACACGATTAACCTGTCCCACACCCTGCAATGACAAATAGGTTAAACTTTCTTCGGAACCCAAATTTGATTTGGTCCAGGGTACTTGAAGAATTGGCCTTTATCAGGCAAAACAACATTCTTAATCTTACCAACAACATTTTCAACAGAGACTGGACACTTAACCCTATAAACAGCTTTAACAATATTTGGTTTTAGCTTGTGTATCCATGTCTTCACCATAACCTTAGGAGGACTTGAGATCCTTGACCTAGGATTAGGTGGTGTAACAGCCCTGGATCTAACATCCTTTCTACTATTCATGTATTGCCTTGGAGTACTCATACAACTAGTTACATGCATACTTTTAAAATATGCAGACATAACATTAATAGCACATTGCATATAGTTCAAGATGCCACATGGTTTATGAGATGAATTATTCAAAGGCATGGCATGCATGTTAGACATGTTATTGCATTTATCCACATTACCATGATTTAATCCAGTCTTCAAAGAACTGGTTGAATTAACAACCTTGACTAGAACCTTAAGCACATCTTGATTAGAACAGACATTTGTATTGGCAATGTCTTCAGTTCTTAATTCTTCCTGAATAATTAAAGAAGTGGTATCTAAAGGTTCTGCAATAGACTTCTTAAAGAGAGGGTTCTTGACACCCTTAAGCACATGTGGTATCCCCTTTCTTTCGCACTAAGAGGATCAGAGGAATTTATGCCTAACATTCCAACAGCTTCATTGTAGCCAAACCCTATTCCTACGGTTTGATCAACAACATGTTTGTTGAAAATCTCTTTAGCCACTTTACAAGAATTATAGTAAGCTCTAACCTTGGTCTCAAGTTCACTGATTTTAGCAAGTTGTTTAGACACTACTTCAACTAAGGACTTCTCCCTTTTATTAAGTAGTTA
The DNA here is from genome assembly GCA_036435485.1 of Saposhnikovia divaricata. Lineage (NCBI taxonomy): Eukaryota > Viridiplantae > Streptophyta > Magnoliopsida > Apiales > Apiaceae > Saposhnikovia > Saposhnikovia divaricata. The sequence continues at coordinate 98,274,876 of CM071597.1, read as the reverse complement.
TATTTCCTCTTTTTTCTTATCCTGACACTTGTGCACATTTTTTAGTTCTAATACTTGATTTTCAAGATCAGTGTTTAACAAATTTATCCTTGCATTTTCTCTTTTAGCACAATCCAAAGTACTACCTATATGATGTATTATCTCAACGTTAGTAAATGTTACCTGTGAGGTAGAACCAATGGTGTTGTCAGAATTTGGCATCAGCGCAAGATTACCAACTTCTTCATCTTCACTATCTGTGTCATCCCAACGTTTACCAGCAGCAACATAGGCCTTTCCAACCCTCTTCTTTTCAGGAGCATAATCTCTCCTTTGATTCTATTTGGGTTTCTGACACTCGGTAGCAAAGTGTCCAAGTTAATTACAATTGAAGCAACGAATCTTGCTTCTGTCAACAACTCCAGTTTTGTAGCTACCCCTGCTACTAGAGGATGAAGAACCTCCTCTTTGGAATCTGTTGTTGGACTTAAATTTGAACTTGGGATTTCTTTTGAATCTAAAATTACTGAACTGCCTCACCATCATCGCCATAGATTCATCTTCCAACTGATCCAGCTCTTCTAATGAATAGAAATCTCCACCATCCTAACTAACAGGTGTCTGACCAACTTTAACCTCGAACTGTTCCTTGTTAGAGCGATAAGGTCGAACAACCTTAGCTTCCACTTCCTTTGGAGCCTCAACTACTAGAGCTGTAGATGTGTTCACAACTCTACCTTTACCACATATTTCTTACTGTTGAGCTTGCTCCAATTCATAGGTTTTCAGAACGCCGAAGAGTCTTTCAAGAGAAATTTCATTCATATCTTTGGATTCCCTAATGGCAGTGATCCTGTGTTCTAGATGAGTTGGCATTGACAGAAGGAACTTCCTGTTAATCTCTTTGAGTGTATAATACTTGCCATGCAGTTGCAAGTTGTTAATCAGTTTGTTATATCTTTCAAACACTTCTTGAATATTTTCATTAGGGCCTGATCTGAAGTGTTCATACTCAGAGGTTAAGGTTTCTAATCTGTTCTCCCTAACTTCATATGTTCCTTCATTTATGGTTTCAATAGTTTCCCACATGTGTTTAGCCTTTTTACAGTTAACAACATGGTTGTACATTACTGAGTCGAGGGAATCTATTAAAATGAGTCTTAAATTTATATCAAGTCCAGCATCCTCTTTTCCATCAGGAGTAAAAGAAACAGGATCCTTTTGATAAGCCCTTGCAGGAGTACCAACAACTCCTTCAACAACTACTTGTTCTTCATAGACCATAGGTATTTTTGGTCCATTTTTCAAAACACCCGCATATTTGGGATTTGCAACTTCAAGAAATAAAATCATCTTGTTCTTCCACATATCATAATTATCCTTGTCATAGATGGGTATCTTAACAGTGCCAACTTTTGAAGACATGATGAATTTTTAAGTGAGTTAAAAATTCGGGCTCGATTGTTAATTGAGTAAAAATATGATCTTGATTTGTACTTCAATCAAACGGCTCTGATACCAATTGTTAGGTCCAATTATATTGTAAAGGGGGGTTGAATACAATCTATACCAATTTCTAAAAATTTGTCCTTTCGATTTATACTTAATTTTGACAAATTTGTGAGAAATTAAAATGAAAAGTTCAAGTTAAATATAACGATATATTAAACTTGAGGGTTGTTACAATATTAGTACAGAGTGATATCAAGTTAATAGAAACAAATTAGAAAATTCGACATGAACTTTTCTAGATTTGTTAATAAAAATCAAGATATGAACTAGGAAAATTAATTCGTTAGTAGTACAAGAGTGATCAATAAACAAGTTCTAACGGATCAGATATTACAATAGGCTTGAACTTGATTTATTATGTAATTTAAAAGCTTCTGGCATTTGGTATTAAAGAAGAGAGAGTTTGATGTTCAGTTTTTCTTTAATCTTCTGTCTGTGTGTGTTTTGTTTTGTGGCTGCCTCTATCTTTAATATCTTCTCATTTTTCAAGCTTATGCCTCCTTTCTGATTCAACAAGCCTTGAACTACCTTTGAATAAGGTCGGTACTACCTTTTCTAAGAAGGCTACTACCTTTAACAGAGGGTCGGTATTACCTTCTCAGGAAGGCTACTACCTTCTCAGGGGTCAGTACTACTTTCTGTCTGGTCGGTACTACCTTCTGTCTTTTGGCCTGTACTACCATCGGTACAACTTTCAGAAAGGTAGTATCAGTTCAATTATTCAGCTTTTAATTAATTAACTGATTTAAATAATCAATTAATTAATTTTCTTTTACATAAAATTCTGATTTAATTAATTAAGTAATTATTTTAATGAATAAATTAATTATGATAGAATTAATTTATTAATTAAATTAATCACATAATATATTCAATTAAAGGAGAATTTTATGAATCCTTTAATAGCCAAATATTTTCTGAACCACTAAAATTAATAAAGAAATACCATTGAATTTTTTGTTGACGTTCGATGTACTGTCTGGTTCATGAACGACTAACTCCAATGAATACTCTTCATTTCTGATTTTAAAATGTGGTCCTCTTTCTTTTCTCATCTCTCTTAAATTCTCTTATACTCTGACTGAACTGTCACTCTCACTGTTGAAATCCTTGTCAATATAAATAAATCCACAGGCTTCAATCCTACACTGAGGCTTGATCAATTAATCTAAATCTTCTTTCAATGTAAAACATCAAAACTATAGATTGACTTTTCTTCTTTCTTCTGACTGATCATACTTATCTGAGATTCTTGTGACAATCATATTAATTATTTACTTATTACAATATAATTTAAGTTGAGTTGGATCCTCGAATTATAAATAGGCTGTGTTATATGCCTTTCACATCCTGAAGGACGTTCATACTTAGAGAGTACCTTAGTGGCCCTAGAAAACCTCAAAAAGCTTATCAAGCAAATGTATGGGACAAAACTAAAGCCTAAAACAACATACAAACACCAAACTAACCCTCTTATTGCCTATACACGTACAGTTTCTACCTAGAAAATAACGCAAAAACAAAAAATAAACCTCTTTGCCCGAAAACTTCAATAAACTCGCATATAACGTTGTACAATTCCACATGAAAAGATATGGATTGGGAACTTACTTGCTTTTGAGAGGAAAAGAGAAGACAGCACTGAGTCTTTGAGTTGATGTCGATTAGCGAGGAGTTCCGACAGCATTTGAGTGTGCAGAGTTTGTGTTTGAAAGCGTAAAAAGTGAAAGTGGGAAAGCTAAGTTTATATAGAGGGGGAGTGAGGTTTGGACAAAAAAAGTTTCAGATTCGACGGTCGCGATGGAACGCGAATCTCGAGGCCTGACATTTACCATCGTTAAAGGGACACAACTCTCTAGGTGACGTGTCATTATTGCCTACTGGCACGCTTATCCCGAAGCATAAGTTTCGAAAGATATTTCCGAAGATCGGTCTAGAATTATGGTCTTTGCCTTGAGGATAAACTCCGAACAAAGCCCAGGAACATGTTAGAGGCCCATCACTCTACTGAAACAGGCTGAAGGTCCACTACGGGACATCCGAAGGAAGCCCACCAAGCCCGAGTAATGGTCCATACTGAAACAGCTATATCCCCTCCTTAAAATGTGGGGCATGTTCTCCACTAATGTACACTTCCGAATTAATCTCCCCTACTCGACGGGGAGGTATAAATGAACGAATAACAGATTTTGTATATTCATTCATTCTTGACACAAAATACATACAAGTACTTGCACGTTCGTACTACTCAAAAACTAGTAACTTATTCTCATATCAGAGGTGAATCGAAGGGGACAATCCCTCACATTCTTCTCCTTGCGGGTAGATCGAAGAACGTGATCCGTTCGGTCGCAAAAAACTTATTCAGACACCTTAATTCTCATTTATAAACTACTCATATGCATATTTACTGTGAGAGAACCACGACCAAAAAAGAAAATCCTATGCTCTAACTCTTTAACCTGCAACTTCCAAAATAAATGAATATTTCAACAAAATTTAAAGTTAACTTTTGCTTTTCGCCAAATTTTATATATACAGGAGCGTGATGATAATGCGATAATTTAGTGATAATTACCTTCCGTTATATTATTTACCCAAAAAATTAATATTAAATAATTACACATACTTATTTTTATTTTATTCAAAAAAGAAAAAAACTAAAATGCACATACTTTTTTTTATAATTACAACACACGCACACCCCAGGATTCGAACCCTTGACCTCTCTTAGAGAAGCCGAGGGCTCAAACCACTACACCAACACACGCACACAAAATGTACATACTTACTACCAAATCACTTACAGAGTATAATATTTTCTTGAAAATGTGTGTGCGCCTGAATAACACAATTGATACTATTTGATATGATACAATTTATTTAATAAAGTGGTAAGTAATGTTAGGTATTCAAAATTTTTATCTCATATATCATAAATGTTGGCTCATATGAATGTATGGGATCCTATTATATCCTTTATATATAATAAGCATAACACGGATCTTATCCATAATTTGGTTTGGTCACTGTACTACCAAAACAATCTCAACCATCAAATCTAATATTTTAAAAAATAGACGATCAAGATTATATCATATTAAAAAGAAACTTATATAATCTAAAAATGATATAATTAAAAAAGATTGTATTGGAATTGGTTTTTAAAAAGAAAATTATAATATAAAAAACTATAATCATGATTGAACGTGTAAAACCTAATATATATCAATTTTTTTAATAACAATTTGATATGTAATAACATATAAATATTAAAATATTAAAATATTTAATAGATATTAAAAAAAAAGATCGTGGTAAGTAAAAAAGAGACATAAACAAATTTAGTAAGCATGAAAATATCTTTCATGACTACGTTGTGATTCTACAACAAAATCACATTATTTAACGAAGAAGAGAATCACACCTGAGCTACAATACTGCTAACAAACACGCCCATCATCAACACACATTCGTATTTATAATTGAAAGTATGGTCCAACTAATATTATTGTAATATCATAATTAGGACTACGTGGGGGTTGTAAGTAAAAAAGAGATAGCTGCCATGTGTCCATCAGCATTGATGCATACCGATACAGCTGTACGTAGATTAGATCCAAATTAAATTCATATCGAATTATTAATATCTTAATATTCATATTCAACTCTAACCACGTATAGCTACTACCGTGAAATATGTATAAACAACTAAAATCAATTACAAATAAACAAATTAAAAAGATCTCTACCAAGAATAGGAAAATAAATCCTAATACAATCATACATAGAATTATAATTACATTATTCTATCAAGAAGAAATTTATACATACAAGACCATTAGTTATTTCAAAAAAATTATTCTACATTGCCTCTAACTTCTTCATCCCATCTGTCAAAATATCCAAATATTAAAATATCATCAGGCAAACTTCTTCAAGACAAAGATAAAACCTAAAAATTGAGTTATGGATTTGTCCACCAGATTGATATCTACAAATGAAAAACAAAAAATTCAACGTAACAAGAGACGCCGTGAACGATATGCAGAAGCTACAGAAGAAGAATGGAGTCAAAGGAGCAAAAAAAGATACGAAGAAAGCACAAGACAAAAACTTGATATTGTTGGGTGTCAACAAGTAAACAATGGTCACATCTCAGCCTATGTCTTTTGTTAATACATACGATAAATGTACATGTATGTTTCATGTGTGTGTGTGTGTGTGCGCGCGGAAATTTTGTCAATGCCACCATATAATATTTACATTCATATATGTTGGACCTATAATTGAAAAGCCAGCTCAAAACACAGTTAATAAATATACATCATCATGTTAACTACTAATGTGGTCAAAATTTGTTTGTGCTGAATCTAATCAATTTTTTAAATTTGTTTGAAGACCATATCATTGATTTCCCTGAGAGATCCAAGTCTATAACTGAAAAATGAAGAATTGAACGAAACAAGCAACGTCAGGAGCAATATAAGCAATGTCGGGAACAGTACATCAAAGCTGAAGAAGAGAAACGAAACCAAGGAACCACAACACATGAACAAAGAACTATACAAAATAATGGTAATGATTTATCTACAAGTTCATAAAGGCATCAACTTAAAAATTAACCTGAAGAATAGTAGTAATTCATCTCTCATATATTACATATTTCAATCTCCTGTTCTCGTGTCTACTGCCCTAAAATACAGAATACGTATGATGATCATCCTATTCATTTAGTACCTTGTGTTAATTACCCTGTTATATTGGCTGACTGCTATAACCGTTGACTGATATGCGATCAAGCTTTTTGTTTTGATATAATTAACCTCCCTGTCCTTTAAAAACAGAAGTTCCACGATTGCAACTATTCTATAGTTTGTTGCTCACAAAATATATAGTCCCACCGTATAAATTAGATAGGTTAGCCTAATTTGTAGTGATTTCTCCATATGTTAGTACTCCTATAGCATTAGCATAACATAACATTTAGGACCACATAACATTTATTTGTCAATGCCACCACATAACATTTACACTCATATATGTAGGACCTATAATTGGAAAGCCAACTCAAAACACAAGTAATAAATATACATTATCATGTTAACTAAACTAATTTGGTCAAAGTTTGTTTCTGCTGAATCTAATCAATATTTTAAATTTTCTTGAAGACCATATCATTGATTTGCCTGACAATTCCAACTCTATAACCGAAAACTGAAGACTTCAACGAAATAAGCAACGTCGGGAACAATATAAACAACGTCGGGAATAATACATCATTGCTGAAAAAGAAAAATGAAACCATGGAACCACAACGCATGAACAAAGAAATATACAAAATAATGGTAATATACAATGTCAAATATTGGTGATAAATATTGGTGATTTATTGACCTATAACTTTGTTAATATACATATATACGTGTATGTTCCCGTGTGTGTGCACCATTTAACATTTACATTTACATTAATATATGTAGATCTATAATCGGAAAACCAGCACGAAATACAGGTATTAAATATACATCAACATGTTAACTGATATAGTCAAAGTTTATGCTGAATCTAATCAATTTTTTAAAATTGTTTGAAGACCATGTCATGGATTTGCACGACGGATCAGAATCTAAAATTGAAAAACAAATAATTGAACAAAACAAGCGACGTCGGGAACGATATAAGCAACGTCGGAAACAACACATCAAAGCTGAAAAAGAGAAACTAAACCAAGGAAATACAATGCATGAACAAAGAACTTGACAGAATAATGGTAATGAACAATGTCAAATAGTGGTGATTTATTGACCTATAACTCTGTTAGTACATATATACTTAATGAAATCTATCTCTGGGATATACCTATAATGGCAAAGTAAATATGTACTTCACGGACATGCACTCTATTAAACTACCTATAGGTTTTGACAATAAATAACATATTAAAGTACTCCAACTTTTGTCTATACGGATACCTTAACTTCTAATGCAAGTCTACAACCCATACCGATGATAAAGAGAAACGCTTCCTCAATAAATATTTATATGTTAAAAGGTTACTATATTTGTTCAGAGATAATGCAATGTGTTAAAAGGTTACTATATGTTTTTAATAGGGTTGGTAGTGTGTTATTTTTAGTGTGTTTATTTTAATGAATTCTCCATTGTATATAAGAAAATAGTCGATGTTTCACTAACTAATCTATTCTTACACATTCTAAACACAGGTGCTTTTCAGATTCAGGAATCATGACTTTAATTAGTCGAATACCAAAATTTGTTATAGTAATAATTCTACAAAAATTGGCATTGACAAGTTTCAGAGACTTCTTTTACTTCTTTAAAACTTGGTCCGCCACACAATCAAGGAGTACTGTAACTGCTATGCTCAACTCCTACCCGGTTCTTGAATTGTATACATGGGGGAACCAATACAACACGAATACTAGAGATATGTTTGTCCACTTTATAGACATCGCTGGAGCAATGCAGAACAAAGATACTTTATTCTACAAATCATTCAGAATTGTTTTACAAAGAAATACAGGATGTTTCAATCAATTCAATGATGCTTATGAATCGCTTAAGCTGCTGGCAAACAACAACCACAGTTTGTCAACTATGACCTTTAAGGTACTAGATATATACTATTTACCAAAATAAAGAGAAAATAAATTTGCAATCTAACACAGATGGCAAATACTCCAAGGAATGTGATACGTATTTGTCAGATGATACATTTGTTAGAAATTATTGTCAGAAGTTGCTGGCCAGTTGAATTATTTTTTACAGAATTATTTGGACCACCTATTTTCCAACAACATAATACTGCACAAACTAAGTACATGCCAGATGGAATACTGGTTCAACCATCACGCATTATTGATTATGAATGCCAACATTGGAAGGTGGCAATAATTGTTGCATGTTTTGCAGGGTTCGGTCAATTAGCAACTCTGTATGATGAGTAACGTCTTTTTATTGTTTAGTACATTATTTGATTCAAGTAGCTCACTGTTTGAACTTTCAAAATATTAAAAAAAAAATTGCTTCATATTTATTTTAACATCTCAAGTACAATAAACTTCTATACCATGAATTTTAATCTTTCAACATGTTACAGTTTGTTATTAAGTTTAGAAGTAAACTATGACTAAACTATCATAACTTTCTTACTCGACTTTAAATACTTTAAAACCCTTTATATGTTCCATTTTTCGTAAATTAGTTTTATGCTCATCCTGATCAAATTTAAAATATGACAAAACACAAGTTAAAAACAAAAGAAAACAAAGCATACCTCTAATTTCGAAATATAAAACTGCACCCATTGAATCACCACAATATACACCATTATGGCTATAGCAACTCCACCATTATAGTAATGCTTCACAAGATAACCTCAATACCAAAGTTCAAAAGAATAGCAAATTGTATAAAGCAGCAAATTCCAAGTAAAATAAAAAACTATTTATATGTTAAGTACAAACACAAACCCCGTCTACAATCAACACATACATCCAAGCCTTTGCCCAGAAAATGAATCAATAGAATGTTGTTTTATATCAATTTAGAACACTAAAATAGAAAAACCCATTACAAAATTAGCACAACAAAATTCAATTTGTTATCCAAACAAAATCTATTAACCCAACATAAACAAATTTCCAACAGACATAGTTCTAATTAGTTATATAAACCAATAAATAGAAACAACAAGATTCAAACCTCAATTATGATACCTTCATCTTGCTTTTCTTTCCCAAGAAATAACAGATTGATAAGACAAGAAAGAGAATAGGGAGGTGCCTTTCAACATATACTGATTAGTCGAGGCATTCAAACTTCTACAAATGTGAAATTAAAAAAAAATCAAAGGTCGTTTAATCCATAAAATTGGCAAGAAAAATCAGTAATAAAGATAGATCTACCAGAATAGATCAAAATCCGTGATGGCATGCAATCAAAATGGATTTGGACATTTGTATCTCTATTCCTGGTCCTTTGAAAATCAACTGATTAGTGCGTGTCTATGGGTGTTGGCTGTTAGGAATATGTTGTACTTGATGATAACTTCACAATCAATCAAATTGTATAAGGTTTTGTAGCTGTCAACGGATGAGGATTTATAACTCTATCCGTTGACAGGTAGCTCATCAACGAATGAGGTCTTGTAGCATACTGCAGTATCTCTATGTTATCAGTTGATAGTGTTTTTATCCACAGTCATGTTGACCATCAACGGATAGGCAGAATAGGGTAGCCAATTGTAAATAAGCTATGCTATGTAATTCTGTCTAAGTGAAAGTGTATCAACAGATGAAGACAAAACTCTATCAACGGACACAACTCAAATCCACTCTATCAACGGATACAACTCAAATCCACTCTATCAACGGATACAGCTCAAGTCTCGATATCAACGGATACAGCTCAATACATCATCAACGGATGTCAGTGTACAATATCAACGGATAATCATTGACACTGTCTTCTATGCTAAGCTGGGGATTAGCAGTTGATAAGGACAGGTTTGACTGACAGATCACATGGATTGATAGTAGATACAAAAAGCAGTATGGCAGCCATACTTTGGAAACAAAGAAGAAAGAAGCATTCCGTTTACACTATGAATACAAGAAAGGTGCAGGAGACATGTCTGTTCACAAGGACAACCTTTCGGCTACATGTGTATTTGGAGTGTAGTAGGAAGTCAACTAGAATTAGATTAATATTATCTTATTCTAGTAGTACTTGTAAACTTGGGATTTATAACCAAGTGCAGCAACTCTTTGTAAGCTAAGAAAATAGATACATTTGCTTAGGGTTTTTGTTGAATATCCTTAGAAAGCAAAGAGTTGTAAAACAGAAGCTGTGTACTTTTGTATCACAGAGTTTTCTTCGAATAAAAGCTTCAGGTGGTTCATTTAACCACCTGATTTTTATGTGTTTGTGCATTAATCCTTTTACAGCAATTATCTAAGGATAGATTTCTGGAGTTCTTTTCAGAAATTTATAAATATCAATAATTGTATTCAACCCCCCCTTCTATAATTATACAAGTGTGTAATCTGGGAATAACAATTGGTATCAAAGCAAGCTTCTAACATATTTGAAGTTTAAAGATCAACACACTTCCAACATGTCTAAGAAGGATTATGGAGTAAAGATTCCAGTTCTTGATAGAGAGAATTACTTTCACTGGAAAGTAAAAATGCGTCTACATCTCTCGTCTATTGATGAGGGTTTTGTGGATTGCATTGACAAGGGTCCTCACGTTCTAATGAAGACTGCAACAAGAGTTAGCCTGGCTGAAGGTGTGCCTGACACTCTTATTCCCAAACCTGTTTCTGAGTGGAGTCTTGAGGATATTGCAGAAGTCCACAAAGACAAAAAGACCATGAATATACTGTTCAATGGTCTATAAACAGACATGGTTGACAATGTTATTAACTGTACTACCTCCAAGGAAGTATGGGACACTGTTCAAACCCTTTGTGAAGGAACAGAACAGGTGAGGGAAAACAAGATGCAACTACTAATCCAACAGTATGAACATTTTCACTTTAAGGAGTGGAGAAACATTGAATGATACATTTAGTAGATTTCAAAAGCTACTAAATGGTTTGAAACTGTATGGAAGAATCTATCAAGTTAAAGATTCTAATCTCAAATTTCTGAGATCACTGCCCAAGGAATGGAAGCCAATGACTGTTTCTCTAAGAAACACTCAAGAGTACAAGACATATACTCTTGAAAGGCTCTATGGAATTTTAAAGACATATGAGCTGGAAATGGAGCAGGATGAAGAGATTGAGAAGTCTCAAAAGAAAAGTGGGTCAGTTGCACTTGTTGCCAACTTGGAGCAGAAGGAGGAAAGGACAGAAGCTGCTAGTTCTACACCAAACAGGGAGGTTTGTAAAGGTAGAGCAGAATCAAGCAGGAGCAAGGAAAAGGTGTCTAAGGAATTGAATGTCCTTCAGCAGGATGAATTGGATGAGATAGATGAGCACTTAGCCTTTCTATCTAGGAGATTCTCTAAGCTGAAATTCAAGAGAAACTCTAGGGTGGCCAAGCCATTTAACAAGGATTTTTCCACAAGCAACTATGTGGATAAATCCAAAATTAAATGCTACAATTGTGGAATTGCTGGTCACATGATAAGTGAATGCAGGAAACCTAGATCTGAGAACAAGGGAAAGTCAACTGAGACTGTTGACTACAAGAAGAAATATTTTGATCTTCTCAGGCAGAAAGGAAAGGCATTCTTGACCCAAGAGTATGACTGGGCTGTTGATGACAATCATTCTGATGATGATGTTGAGTTTATCAACCTTGCATTGATGGCTGATTCTGGAGAGCATGAAGCAAGTTCAGCTAGCAATCAGGTATTTTCTACTAATCTCTCTGAGCTCACCAAAGAGGAATGCAATAGTGTTATAGATGAAATGTCTACTGAACTATATCACTTAAGTGTTACTCTAAAATCACTTACAAAAGAGAACAATAGGATTAAAGAGTCTAATCTGTTTTTAAGTGATAGAAATACTGCTCTAGAAGCTCAATTTCTAGAATTTGAGAAAATGAGAGTTGATTGCAATAATGCTAAAAGTGAACTTGAAGCTGTGTTAAAAAGAGAACTGATTTTAAAAGACCAGCTTGAAAAAGAACAAGGGATCATTGCTAAATTTCAAAGTTGTAGGAATATTTCTCAAAACATAATAGAAGTCCAGGGAATAGAATCGTTTGTGAAGGATACCTGGACTCAAAAGAAAAAGGAGTTAGAACCTGGCCTTGAGGATCTAGAGACTATTTATGAATCAACGGATAGTGATCATCCGTTGAAAGATGAACCATCAACGGATGACGGGTATCCGTCGACTAACAAAAAGTTTGTTAGTAAGAAGGAACTCAGGAAACTGGATATCAAGTATGGTCCAGTCAACAAGAACTTTGTTAGTGGTGAGAGTAGCAAAACCAAATCTAGTGGGAAGGCTAAGGCAGGTGATTTACATAACAAAAAGGCTGTTGGTAAATCAGATAATGAAAAGGTAGAAATTGAGGGTAAAAAGAAAAAGAACAGAAATGGTAAGATAGGCATCAACAAGAAAAACAATTATTCTCTTGACAAGTTTGCTCCTAGGAAAACTTGTAGTAATTGTAATAGTGTCAATCACCTATCTTCTAATTGCAAGATTGTCAACAAGGCTCCTGTTCATGTACCTCAAACAATACCTTGTATGCCTGCAATGCCTGTTATGCCTGGTTTGTATCAAAATGCTAGTTTTTCAAATCCATATGTGAACATGCCATATGTGTCTAATCCTTATTTTCAATCTGTGAATGTGCCACAAATGTCATGGAGTATTCCTAGCATGAATAATATGTATGCCAATTTTCCACAAATGCATGCATCAAATATTCATGCAAATGAGCATTTATCAAACCCCATCACTCAAGCATCTACACCTAAGTTGAAGAATGCTAAGAGTGCAAAGTCAAAGGCTAACAAGAAAGGACCCAAGGAAGCTTGGGTACCAAAATCAACTTGATTTGTTTTTAGAATGTGTGCAGGGAAACAGACGGAATCTATGGTACCTAGACAGTGGATGCTCTAGGCACATGACAGGAGATTCAACCCTGCTCACAGAGTTCAAGGAAGGAGCTGGCCCTAGAATTACCTTTGGAGATGACAGCAAAGGATATACTAAGGGATATGGCCTGATTTCAAAAGACAATGTCATCATTGAAGAAGTGGCTTTAGTTGAAGGTTTGAAGCACAATTTGCTGAGTGTCAGTCAGATTTGTGACAAAGACTATGAAGTAAAGTTCACAAAAGAAGCCTGTGTTGTTTCTGCCAAGGAAGACAACAATGTGGTATTGACAGGCTTTAGAAAAGGAAATGTTTACATAGCTGACTTCAATTCAGCTTGCTCAGAATCCATTACTTGTCTCTTCAGCAAAGCAAGTAAGGATGAAAGTTGGCTATGGCATAAGAAGCTGTCACATTTGAATTTTAAAGTTATGAATGATTTGGTAAGAAAGGATCTCACTAGAGGAATCCCTCAATTGGAATTTGTTAGAGATGGACTGTGTGATGCCTGCCAATTAGGGAAACAAAAGAAATCATCCTTCAAAAGCAAGACAGAGTCATCCATTGTTAAGCCTCTTCAATTGCTGCATATGGACTTATTTGGTCCAGTAAATGTCATGTCTATTTCAAAGAAGAAATACTGTCTGGTGATTCTAGATGATTTTTCTAAGTTCACATGGACCTTCATCTTGCACTCCAAGGATTGTGCAAGTGAAATCATCAGCAATCACCTCAGAATACTAAACAATGGTTCTGAAGACAGAGTACAAAGAATCAGGAGTGACAATGGTACTGAATTCAAGAATTTCACAATGAAGATTTTCTGTGAAGAGAATGGAATTGTCCATGAGTTTTCTGCTGCCAGAACACCTCAACAAAATGGGGTTGTTGAAAGGAAAAACAGAACTCTCATTGAAGCAGCTAGAACAATGTTAAGTGAATCAAGGTTACCAACATATTTCTGGGCTAAAGCTGTCAACACTGCATGCTTTACTCAGAATATTTCCTTGGTCAATCAAGCTAGAGGAATGACTCCTTATCAGTTGTTAACCAACAAGAAACCAACTTTAGCTTTTCTTCATGTCTTTGGATGTAAGTGTTTTGTGCTAAGGAATCATGGAGATAACTTGGGCAAATTTGAAGCAAAGGCAGATGAAGCTATTTTCGTTGGATATGTAGCAGGGAAAGCCTACAAAGTCTACAATCTAAGAACCAACATTGTTATGGAATCTGTACATGTTGTGTTTGATGATCAAAAGATTCTAGGTCTAAATGATGAAGGCTCCCATGAAAAGTTGGAATTTGAGAATGAAGGTGAAGGAAGAATGTACTATGATGATGATGAGGAAGATGAAGATCATGACCACAGAGATCCACCAAGAGTTGTTGTACCAACTAGAAGTGATGCTTACAATGGAAATGAAGCATCTGTTGACAGTCATTCTGGTGCATCCGTTGACAGAGATTCTCAAGCATCCGTCGATAGGCAAAATGATGCATCCATTGACAGTCAACTTCATAATTCAGCAAGGACAACAAACTCAGGGGGAGTTTCTCAAGGTCAAAATTCAATGCTAAATCAACATGATCATGCTCATGGAAATGAAGCAACCTCATCAAGATCAAACCTTCCACCTGCAAGAAAATGGACTAGAGATCATCCATTTGAGTTAATCATTGGTGAATCAAACTCAAGAGTCCAAACTAGAAGGGCCACTCAAGCAGAATGTCTATACAGTAGCTTCCTGTCTCAAGAGGAACCTAAGAGAGTGGAAGATGCCCTTCTAGATCCAAATTGGGTCTTAGCAATGCAAGAAGAGCTAAACCAATTTGAAAGAAATAAAGTATGGAAACTTGTGCCCAAACCTGATGATAGAAGTGTCATAGGTACTAAATGGGTTCTCAAGAATAAGACAGATGAAAATGGCATAATTGTGAGGAATAAAGCTAGATTAGTGGCAAAGGGCTATTATCAAGAAGAAGGGATAGATTTTGATGAAACTTTTGCTCCAGTGGCAAGACTTGAGGCAATAAGAATCTTTCTAGCCTATGCAGCCCATGCCAATTTCAAAGTCTATCAGATGGATGTCAAAAGTGCCTTTCTAAATGGGGAACTGGAAGAAGAGGTCTATGTCCATCAACCTCCTGGCTTTGAGGATCCAGAATTTCCAGAATATGTATATCTTCTCATGAAAGCACTTTATGGTTTGAAGCAAGCACCAAGAGCCTGGTATGACACTTTATCTCAATTTCTTTTGGAGAACCACTTCACTAGAGGTACAGTAGATAAAACCTTATTTCATAGGAATATCAATGGCTCTTCAATACTTGTTCAAATCTATGTAGATGATATTATTTTTGGGTCTACAGATGAGAAGCTTTGCAAAAGGTTTGCCAAACTTATGCAAAGTAGGTATAAAATGAGCATGATGGGTGAATTATCTTACTTTCTTGGCCTACAAGTAAAGCAAGTTAATGAGGGCATTTTCATAAGTCAAACAAAATATATTTATGATCTCTTAAAGAAATTTGACTTAATGGATTGTACCTCTGCAAAAACACCTATGGCCACTGCAACTAAGCTTGAGTTGAATACTAAGGAAAAGTCTGTGGACATCTCAAGCTATAGAGGCATGGTAGGTTCACTTCTATACCTAACAGCTAGTAGACCTGATAAAATGTTTTCTACTTGTCTTTGTGCTAGATTTCAAGCTGACCCTAGAGAGTCTCACTTAATAGCTATTAAGAGAATTTTTAGGTATCTCAAGGGAACACCAAACCTTGGCATTTGGTACCCAAGAGAATCTGGTTTTGATCTAACTGGCTATTCAGATGCAGATTATGCAGGTTGCAGAGTTGATAGGAAAAGTACTACAGGTTCCTGTCAATTTCTAGGAAACAGGCTTGTTTCATGGTTCAGTAAGAAACAGAACTCAGTCTCCACTTCTACAGCTGAAGCTGAGTACATTGCTGCTGGAAGCTGTTGTGCACAGATTCTATGGATGAGAAATCAACTTATTGACTATGGTCTAAAAGTTGAGAAGATTCCAATTTTCTGTGACAACACAAGTGCTATTGCCATCACAGGGAATCCAGTGCAACATTCGAGAACCAAGCACATTGACATCAAATACCACTTCATTAGAGAACATGTGATGAATAGTACAGTAGAAATGCACTTTGTGCCAAGTGAAATGCAGCTTGCAGATATCTTCACCAAGCCTCTTGATGAATCCACATTCAAAAGATTGGTAGGTGAGCTAGGTATGCTTAACTTGTCATAATTCCTAGTGATATTTGATTTTACTGCATTGCAGCTAGGAATGTGTTTTGATTTACTTGAGAATTAAAAACTCTCAGAAAAATTTTCTTCAGAAATTTTGTCCAAGGCAAAATTATCTTATCAACGGATATCCTTTTACCCGTTGATAGCATAAACACATTCCTAGATTTTTGTATATCAACGGATAACAGCTTATCCACATCATCAACGGATAAACTGTTTCTCAACCGTTGGTAAACGTGTATCTATATAGGACTGGTTATATTTATTTTATTTTATTATATGACAGTTACTTTTGACCAATGGGTAATTACTTTTAATTATTTCATTTTCAATTCTTGAAAAGTATAAAAGGCTGTCTTGTGCTCTCACATCTCACTTTTATCGACTTTCAAGATTCTCTTAAGTAAACTGCATCTTCTTCACAAAAATTCTCTGCAACAAAAGTTCAAACTCTTCAATGGCACCTATTGTTAAGATGATGTCTTCCACTGGGTTCACCTATGAGAAGAACAATTTCGCGGCCTATGTCGATACAGTGAATGCCCTAGAAGCTTATCACACCATGATGAATTTTGTGAAGAACTGTAAACTTTCGAATGCTATGACTGCCACCACTCCTCTAATCCACGAGGTAATCGAAGAGGTGTGGGCATCTGCTGAGTTCAATGGCACAGACGGTACAATTGCTTTTTCTCTAAAGGGTAAAAACTATGTAGTTAACTCTGATGTGATAACTGCTTGTTTAAAATTGCCTGAGAATAACTTTCTGAAAGTACCCAGTGATGCTGAAATAGTTGCCATGCTTAATTCCATAAATTATGCCCTTAGTACTGATAATTTAGGAAAAATTGCTAGGAAAGGGGTGGTTAAAGAATGGAGTTATTTTTGTGATGCCTTCATTAAAACTTTTTCAGGCAAAATTAGTAACTTTGATGCTGTTACCCATTCCATGCTAGTTATGTTGTGTATGCTTCTGACTGATAAATTCTATAACTTTGGCACACTAGTCATGTATGAGATAGCAGCAAAATTAGGTAAAAAGGAAACTAGGGGCAAGAATATCTATTTTGCTAGATTTTTGATGCTCTTAACACTGCATGTATCTGAGAATAAGCTATTCATTGCTAACCCGGATAGCAAGTTCACATGTTTTGTTCAGGAGAAGAGAGTCTTAAGTGATTTAATTCGAATGAATTCCAATGCAGAAGTACAATTGGTATATCTACCAATTGTTCAGGTAACTCTTTCTAACCTTGAAACTCCTATCTCTAACCCCCAAATTTCTTTGCATTCCTCAGTCACAATGGAGTCTGTAGTAGTGACCAAACAGGCTCCTACCCAAGTGACTAAAACAAAAATTTCCAAACCAAAATCTAAGAGACAAACCTCAGGTGTTTCTCAAAAAGCATCTGTTGCAAAAACTACCACAACTCTTGAGGGGAGTGTGAAGGAGGTAGTGAGTGGTGAGGGACAGGGTGCAAGCCCTAAGAATAAGGTAGGTGAGGAAAGTGCACCAAATAGCCAAGCCCAAGTTACATCCTCTCAACAGGGTGTGACTACTAGTTCTATAGCAACTCTGCACAAAAGGGTAAGGGACACTAGCCCTCACTCAAAAACCTATGAAAGAAGAGTAAAATCTAAAACCATAGGGGAAGAACAGGGTGCACACACAGTACAGCAAACTGTACCTTCTCAAATTCAGTTTGATGTGACTTCAATAAATGTGGAGTCACAGCCCCTTGATCTTAACCTTCAAATCGATACACATTACAATCCACCATCACCAACTCCATCTCTGGATGTGGATATGATATCTACATCAATTCCTGATTCTCCATCTTTAAGATTCTTGGAGAAGCCTGTAAGAACCCAGATTTTTGGGTAGAATTAAAACTTTTATTATGTATTGATGTAAGAATGAACAGTGGTTACAACTACAATGTAATACTGGCTTTAAAGGATGAAGAATGGAAGGATAAAAGATTCCAAGGTTATATGTCCTGAAGGATGCTATTGGGTGATAACTTAGATTAGAATAATCTATCTCCTAGAAAGTTAAGATAAGATTCCCTAGAGAGAAATAGATACCCTCATGTCATCCAAATCAATATCTATTATAAACCCAGCGGTTCCGTAAAAAGGTTAAGGAACACTCGAGGGTGAACCAGGTTCATTTTCCTAATTATAGGAATTAAATAAAAATAAGTGATGAATAGTGATTTTGGTGGAATTTGGAATATTATTATAATAATGTTATACCCGGTATTCGGAACGGATTTCTGAGTTCGTATTAGTGATCCGGGAAGAAAATAAGTGTATGTAAAAGCTGTCGGATTCAGAAAAAGAGCACTTTTATTTTCTCCGAGATTTCCCTGGACACTGCAAGACATAAGGAATTAAAAAAGGGATTTAAGGAATTTAAATTCGAGAAGTACTAAGAAAGATGAGGAATAGTATTATAAATATTAAGAAGGTTTTCGGTAAAAACCCTAACTAGAAACGAATGAGTTATTCCTACGAACGATCAATCGAATCGAGCAATAACCGGACAAAAGAGCAAGCAGAGACTAAGATGCATGCATGTGCTATGTATAAAATATCTACTAACCAAACTAGAATCAAGGAACTAGAACCTTAGAGCATGCAACCAAGCACTTAGCAAGTAACTAACTAGTAAGCTCTAAACCACCATAAACTCAACACTTGTCATGGTGTTTCCTCATCCAACACTTCACAACTTTATTAAAGTATCTTTATACAAAGATATTATGTGTAAGTGGATGAGAGTGGATGAGAATTAAGTCATAGAAAATCAAATAAACCAAACAAAAAAAACTCTTTCCCCAAAGAAAGCATCCATTCGGCAACATCTTTAATTCCAAAACAAAAATCAAGCTTCCAACCATCACTTGACCTTGTAATTTTTATGGTGAGTTCCATAATTCATAAAAGTGATCCCCTAAAAATTTCAAAGCCAAACTCTCTTGTTTCCATTTTCAAAGAAATCATCAAAGACTAGGGTGAATAGTGATTTTCAAGAACAACTCTTGATTTTCTTGATTTCTAGGATGATCTAAGCTTGGTTATGGGTATACAGGGACTATGCAAAGCTTAGCAAGGTCTTTAAACACTCCAAGGAAGGTATAAAGCTCTTGAAACCCTAACCCTTGTTTGAGATTTAAGCATGTTTATGCTAGTTATAACTTAGTTATGGTTATGTTAAGATTATAAGCATGATTATGTATGGATTTTGGATTAATGATGTAAATAGCTAGATGAACGGAAAGGCATTGCTTGGCCTCAGTTCATGTATATAAGTCATGTATATGTTGTTTGGGTTGGATACTATGTTTATGGGAAGATTCGAAATTAGTAGATATTCGATTTACAGCCGTTATAATGCCCGATTTTGCAATACCATGTTTTGTATGCCATTTTCCATGTCGAACCCCTACTGTCCAGAGACCTTATCTGCCATGATAGGGTAGGTAATGTTCTAAGCTTCGTTTTGATATAAAGATCACGTGAAACGGACTTACGGTTTAGGATTTATGACCAAATTACTAAAAGTAGTTCGAATCCGTAAACGAAAGTTCGTAACTGTAATTGAACCCTCGTAAACTATGTAACGTCATGGCAAATCTTGGTAAATAAATACTAGAGGTAAAAAGGAAGGCGTGAAAGAAAACCGTATGTCAAAAAGATCATTTTTCGATTTATTAAAAATGTTCGAGTCGAGGTTAAACGCGAACGAACCCCTAAAAGACGACTCTTTTATAACTTCGGTAAAACACTTAGAAAACGGACGATAAAACTCGGAGTATAGTATTGGTTCGTAATGATCGACTTTAGAACTCATATGACTTAAGTATGTCCCAAGTATAAGTACAATGACATGTCGTATTAACGAACGGATGTCGGGTCGGATCAGTGATAAAAGTAATCCACTAAAAGGGGTATAACGAGATAACTCAAGAACGTGTTTCGAATTAAGTATAACTTAACTTTTAATATGTTAAGTGATTAATCCCGAATGCCTTGGCTATTTATAGATCACCAAGCTGAACCGGGACCCGCTACCACTACCCCTTACCGTACTCGACTACCAGGCAAGTTTCAATTCCCTTCTTTTAGGCTGTTGTTGTGATTGAATATATATATATATATATATATATGCTGATATACATATGCCATTGCATGCATGCCTACTTTCAAGTTGAAGTGATATACTTGTTCCCTGAATGTTATTGTTGGCTTATAAGCTAGATAGTTATATATCAGTTATAAGCCGATTATTGTAAGACCCTCATAGAAGGGCGTATACATCTTATTAATCAAAAATAGACCGGGAGTCAATATTCCTTGATATATCGAGATTACCTCGGAGGAAAATATTTGAGTAAATATTTTCTATTATTTGGGCGACGAATATTATTTGAATATTCGTTCGAGACTAATTATTTTAACGATCCTTACTTCAAATAATTATTTGAACGTAACCATTCGACGAATAATATTTTTCAATATTCATTCAAAGTCGAATAGGTTATCGATTATTATTCCGAATATTCTTCTAAAGATTGGACTACTAAATGAATATTATTTGAATATCCATTTAGAATATTACTTTATTAAATGAATATTACTTTTGAATATTCATTTAAGATATTACTTACTTGATGAATATTATTCTAATATTCATCTGAAGCTTGATTTATTTATCGAGTCTTATCTCGAATATTCCTTTAAAGCTTGGATTACTAAATGAATATTACTTGATATTCATTTAGAATATTATTCATTAAACGAATATTACTTTTTCAATAAACATTTAAATTCCTAATTAATTATGAATATTATTTTGAATAT
This sequence comes from Saposhnikovia divaricata, assembly GCA_036435485.1. Classification (NCBI taxonomy): domain Eukaryota; kingdom Viridiplantae; phylum Streptophyta; class Magnoliopsida; order Apiales; family Apiaceae; genus Saposhnikovia; species Saposhnikovia divaricata. Next base: position 98,253,637 of record CM071597.1, on the reverse strand, counting down.
TCATCCAGGGTTCTATTTAATCATCGAATATTATTTTAAATATTTTAAATATTCTTTTCAGGTCTTATTAATTAATGAATATTATTCTAAATATTCATTTGAATATTTAATTATGCAATAAATATTCTCTAGATATTTCTTCAAGGATTATTTGAGAAATACTCTGATTAAAGATATTCTTTCATATTCCTAAATATTCTGTAAAATATTTTAATTCAATAAATATTCTCTGAATATTTATTTCATACTTAGAATAACCTCGATAAGGTTTATCTTCTTCGATTATTACAGAAAATATTTCGGAGTCATATTATTATTAATCTTATATCAAGAAAGGTTCTCAGACATCATTCTTCTCTGAGTCTACCTCTCTAATAATAAGGGAACCTTACTTGGAAGATGTTATTTATCTTGTCGACTTCCCGGTCATAGAGTATTCTCTTCACTCGCAACTCGGGTGCTGTTGACTTATTAAGTCGTTGTTTACCTTCTCATCTTTCGAGGGGTAAGATTGTTGGAACAAGTTGATATTCGATACCAAGCCACAGCTTGGAAGTTATTGGTGAATTTTCCTTTCCAACTAGATACGACTACCTTGTAGAGTCTTATCAACAAGTATTATACTTGGGGAAAGGGGGACGAACGTTACATTCAGAATCATGAACTCTATTTGAACTAGGAGTAGTGTAAGAGGCCGAGTAGCGCCGGTCCATCCCCTTTGGCCCAACCGTTGGCCGGGGAGAGCTAGTAAGGCGGTAGACAAGTAAAGCCGTCAGTTCTTCCTTCTACCGGTAGTAAATCTAAATTGAGCTGTACGATCTCGACTGATCATCAAGATTGGAACAGCGGGCACGGTGAATACTCCATCATTGGTTCATCATCCAAATTTATTTATTTCCTGCAACATGATTACTGTTGGCAGAGTTGGAAAAAGGGTCATAACTGGAATTGCAACCTTTTCTTGCAAGTTCCTCTTCTTAATAACAATAAGAATATCTCGTTTACTTTGATGTAGCAGATATTTCTACAAACAAATACTTTAAGTTACCTTGTAACTTCATCGTTCATATTATACTGGCATCATTTCCGTAAATGCATGGCATATGGTTTGAAAGATACTTTTGAACTGTTATACATTATCGTTCAGTCATATATTATTGTTGGTGGGCTATTGCTCACCCTTGCTTTATTATTATATCACAACAACAGCTAGACCAGATGACTCGCACAAGGCGCACTCGACGCGGGCGAGGACGATGAGACTACCAGAGCTGAAGAAGAAGCTATTGGTAGGGTATATTTATTCTTTCAGTACCAAGAATATGGTCTAGTATGACTTATGTAAATGGATGGCAAAGAGTATGTATTTATATTGAAATTCTTTTGGATTGTAAGAACTCATAATGTGATTAATAAAAATTTGAGTGTTACTCTGATTTCATCTCTGGGACTATAACGGGTGTGTTTTATATTATTGTGTTGGGTTATAGAGACGTAATTTATTTTATGTTAAGGAAAGTTCAAGTGTTGTGGACAGAATTGGAAAACCGTAACCACCGGATCCCGGACCCCGGATCTGGGGGTGTTACAGAAGTGGTATCAGAGCGTACGTTATAAACCCCAGAGATGAGGTGACGTTAAAACAATAAATTCAATAAGATAATAAGAACTCTTGCCAAGTTCATAGTCGGACTACTTAATGTAGTGATGACATATAAAACCCTTATGGGAACTCGTAAGTATAATGATAGTAACTTAGCTCGATATCGTATCGACGAGTAAGGCGACTGACCTTGAGGCATACGAGCAACAGCGCGATGATGCTTTATATGCTGAAGATCAGCGGGTAATTCGATGGAGTACCCTACTGGAGACCCGGAAGAGGTTCCAGCAGATAAGGAAAATCCTGTTAGGATAAGGAGCTTACCCATGGGTAATGAGGGTCGCAGCCAAAATGACTGTGATGATTAAGAAATGGTGCTCAGAAAAGTGAGTATAAAGAACCGAGATATTATTAAGAGATCTGAAGATGCATGTTGAATTCATAGCCGGACTACCAGATGTAGTACCAGCAAGAAAGAAGGATTGGAAGAATTACTTGAGATCTTATACGGAAATAGATGAGAATCCTTAGAGATTTTCATCTTAACAAAGAAAGAGCTAGAGGGATGTATGATTATCAAAGACATCGATTTAGGGCGAGGAGCAGAGTCCCTAGGAATAGTTGAGAAGGAGGCAGTAAGTGCCATATCATTTGATAAATGAATTAGTATGAATATGGTCAGTAATAATTCGCCATGAGAAGGCAGGTGTCGTAGGTTGTAAATTATGGAACCAAATTGAGGTTGATAAGGTGGTTTTATTAAGGAAAATGTTCAGTTTATGAATGAATCATTTAGAAAGTAAAGACATTGGGAAGTGATAGCATGACTGGGTAAAGTTATATAAGGAAGTAGTAAGCAAGACAATGATCTCAGAACCTACCGGAAGATAAGACCAGTGAGTCAAGATGAACTTGTAATGAGACTACTGCCAGAGACTGAGTATAGAGTTAATTCAACTCAGTTAAATGATGAACCAGAAACGTCAGATGCAGGTGATTCAGAGGAATATTAAATTCCTTCTTCTCTTTGAATGGATTATAGTAGTTACCTTAAGTTTACTCCGACACGGAACTATAATAGATCAAGAAATACGATCAGCAGTTAAAGAGAAAAATGTGAAAAAATCTTCCTGGAGCTAAAAGGTGAAATTGGTAATGACCAAGAGCTGGCATTGCTTAATGGAAAAAGGAGACTTTGTGCTTCCAATGACGCTTCGCATAAAGGGTTAGGTAGACCGACATTTGGTAGTATTGAATATCAGAACGTTGTGACAGGTTTCAGTTTGAAACTATTGATTCCCTTCTAAGGGATGTATATAATTGATTCCTCTCCAGTGGGTAAACTTCCAATCCGATGATGATTATTTCGTTAACTATGACTGCTTATGATTCCACCTGCTTGGAGGTTCATAGAACTATTCTTCAGGTTTCGAAACTGGTCTCCTTAATGTTACCAGTAGGTGGGTAGATTGATCAAAATTTCCCTGAGTCTGGAAAGGAATTCGGTGAATTTTGGCAAACCTTGTCTTTCTGATTATCAGAGAATGTCATGGAAGAGAGTAAAAAAAATTGGAGCAAACCCTGTGATTTGGGTAAGGATGCTGTAAAATGGGTTAGTAAACGGACCCTGAGCATTACAATCGACGGTAGTGATAAAATGATGAAGTGAGATTGGACGAAAATAGGAAATGTAAGTAAGAAACCAGCCGGATTGAGAAATTCTAGGATTGACTTAAATGAAAAGGCTGTTATGCCAGGAATGGTAAGCTTGTGTGGCACGCAGGATTGATAAGAATAGTTGAAAAGATAAAAGTGGAGGAAAGGTGACCGGAGAGGGTGCCGAGTAGTCGATTAAGACTTATATGGAGTAAAGTTTTGGAAAGGTAGAAAGGTATCAAAGAAGAAGGCACTATGCCGGCAATTGCTAGAAAAGTAATGCTATTAGCCAACCCCTAAAATCATATATTTTTATGTGTGGCCAGTTGAGGCCAAGTCCCAACGGACTATAAAGTGACTAGACCAGCAATGAAAAGACAAAGCAGGGTTGCTTCTAAGAAAGCACCGACTGCAAGGGCTTCTGATATAAAGGAAACATTAATGAGATCGTTTGAATCTTCTGCCGAACAACCCATGTTTTGATTGGGAATTCACTAGACCTTTTTGGGATGGGGTCACCCGTACTAAAGTGACTCATGTGTATATGGTTGTTCAAGATTTCGAGTAAAATGGAAGTATAGTGACTTGAGATGTATGATGTTAGGGTATCATGAATACCATGAATATATTATGACGGAGGAAAGTAAACAATGAAGGTATATGAAGAGGGTATAGAAAAGGTCAGAAATTGAACAGTATGCTGTAGCAATTTTGTCTGAGGCAAGTACCTTTGCGAAGAACGATAAGCACTAAGAGATTCACGTTGAACTCGACCAATATCTTCCAGAACATCCTTGCTACCATTAACAAGTTCGGTAAGAGAAGAGATTGGCATACGTTGCCTTTTTGGAAGGCCAAATAGGCTGACAACTATCTGAAAGAAGAGGGTGGCATTAAACCACCGATCGATTATCAAATGAGAATGATTGAAAAGAGACCTTTATTAAGGATACATGATCTGATTGCCAATTATAAGATGCAAGAATTCCTTGGCAGTTGAATTAAGGATAGGATATCCATAAATTAAGACAAACCCTGGGGAATGCACAAGGGGTGGCATTAACCCTAATAACGACATTATGACTTCAGATGTTATGAGCTGGACTTGCTAAGGCAACAATGACCGGTAAGGATTATTAAAAAGAGTTCTGGAAAGAACATAGATAGAATTATTAGAGTATTGATCAATGACATTTTGATATACCCGGTACCCAGAAAATACCGGAGGAATGATAAGGATGGCCTACGAAACCTTACAAGGAAAAAGGGTAATATTCCGAACTTCAAAAATGGAAGTTTGGTAAGGAATGTATGACATCGTAACAATAATGCCAGATGAGGCATGTATGAAACCCTGAGGAAGTATGGGTTGAACCAATAAGGTTGAGATTATCCTAAAACAAGAAGGGATTTAAGTAAGGAAATATCCTAGGTATGATTTGGAGTACCTGTAGTCAAGATCGCACTAGAAAGGTGGAAGCAATGACTTTTGGAAAAGACTGATAGATGCTTTCTCTCATTCAGCAGAATTTAAGGGAGAATGCTTCCACCCTGAGTTGGAATAGATCTAGAAAACATTGATTATTATAATCAGGAAAGGCCAACGAGGTGGCCGACACTTTAAATATAGGGGAGTAAGCATAAATGCTCAGACCAAAGAAATAGAATGATAATGTAAGGACCTTGATGGTCATAATGTGGTAGAGGAAGTTACATTCCATTTGATGATTGTGCCAGGATCAACTATAAGAATAGTTTAAGTAAAGATTCGATTCCTGATGTTGCCAGTAGCACATTACCGACATTAGGAGGCTCTACGACAGACCAGACCAAATTCCCCAAGAGACTTGCCTTTTCTTTGGAAAGAGAGAAGGGAGGTTAAGTAACAATGAATTGGTAGTAAATGACCAGAAATAGAGAGGGTACAAATACTGATAAGCCAAATGGCACGATGATGAATGACAAGCAAGTTTATGTTGGTGTATTTCTGTGCAAACAAGATAGAGAATTATGAGGTTGGCAAGCGATTAAGCAAACCGATAAGCTTTTAGTCTTCTACCGGAGATATATGATTAATAATCTCACCAGCCTGTTCCAGCTGCGATGCTGGAAGCTTTCCTGCAATTTTATCTGCTTCATGTAATATCTACGTCAAGTTCAGGAAGCATTCCCTATGGATAGGGAATAGTGATTATTTTGTGTTCCTAGAGGATCTTGAATTGATAATTTTGATGCTTAGTTATTAAAGCACTGCGTAAACGATAAGCGATGGTGATCCTTCTGAGAAATTAGGTGGTAACGACTGTGGAAATGTCGAATTGAATCTAAGTTAGAGAAATCATCCAGGTTTATTTCGGATGGTGTAATTTCTGGAACGACGGGATATTTGAAATGAAGAATTAGGTTATGATGGTTCATAAAATAATTATAGTAGAAATAAAGACAAGAGACTGATAGAGATGGAAATAGAATTGGGAATTAATAAGAGAGTCAGATAGGCAGAGTCATGAGAAGCTCCAGTAATGAAGCGAGAAGAGTATGGAATTGGCAAGGTAAGGGTATTGGCCAAAGCGGAAAGTTGGAATTAGGAGCATGAATGACATACAAATTGACTCCTTTTAAGTTTGGAAAATTCGAGAAAATATGAAATAGATTGACTGAGTAATAAAGAGACTCATGAAATGAAAAAGTGAAATCTAGATGGTTGAACAAAGGAAAGTTTGACCACAAACGTGCCACGTATATTGAATAAAGGTAACACGCGTTCCCCTAATAAGGTGACGGTGGAGTTCAATAACAGAAGTGAATGAGAACTAGATGATAAGATGGATGTGATTGATAAAGATAAGAATGGGAAATAATGATGGAAGTGAAGCAAGGAATGCTATGAATGGATTGATGAATGGGTTTTCCTAATGAGCTATCGGAATGACAACCTGATGGTGTTAGAATTATGAATATGAAATGGCCAGTGTCGTGGCGTGAAATGCCAGTAATAAAAATGTCAAGCGAGAAATCCATGATTTTAACCTGAGAGGTTGAAGGATTTTCCAAAAGTAAGTAATGTTAATATCAAACAAGAGTATAGGTCCATAGAATGATGGACAGAGAAACAAGGACATGTGATATGTGAGATTACGATAAAGTAGTATTTGATACGAATACGATTACTTTCTTCCCTAATAAACCTCTATAGTTCAGAGGTAAATTCTGAGTATGATATTTTGACAATCATGAAAATCTTCTTATATAATTCTCTGAAATTCTTTCCTTTTAATATCCCCTATTTATTTTCCTCTAAATTGAGAAGAACAACCCTTTAAGGAGGGGAGGTACTACTACGTGACTCTCTGTCTGTGTGATAGGAGTCTAAGTGGAATGCCATTAATTGTTTAATTGCTTGTCAAGTACTAGAGGCTGGCCCCCTTCTATACTAGCTATGCAATATAACAAATGTTCATTGATCATAGTGATCTCTCAATAAATTCTTCTAATTCAATATATATACATCGAGATTGCGAAGATTAGGAATTGCAAAATTACGAGTGAGGGTATCTCCGAATTTCGTAGCGCGTTAGTGATACCGAAGTCACTGCACGTACCAATAAGGTTAATAGTATAAGATCGGACAAGAGCGTATACCGGTTAATGTGTCATGCGAAAGTATCAAAGAATTGGTAGAACGGATAAAGGGTGTATTGTAACACCAGTACGATGTGCTTTAGAAAGATTGGAATGTGTAAGGATCGACCAGAGAATTGGAAAGCGAAATAACCAACAAGTACCCAATTGCCTTCTACCTGATTCCGGGACGGAATCCTTTTAAGGAGGGGAGACTGTAAGAACCCAGATTTTTGGGTAGAATTAAAACTTTTATTATGTATTGATGTAAGAATGAACAGTGGTTACAACTACAATGTAATACTGGCTTTAAAGGATGAAGAATGGAAGGATAAAAGATTCCAAGGTTATATGTCCTGAAGGATGCTATTGGGTGATAACTTAGATTAGAATAATCTATCTCCTAGAAAGTTAAGATAAGATTCCCTAGAGAGAAATAGATACCCTCATGTCATCCAAATCAATATCTATTATAAGCCCAGCGGTTCCGTAAAAAGGTTAAGGAACACTCGAGGGTGAACCAGGTTCATTTTCCTAATTATAGGAATTAAATAAAAATAAGTGATGAATAGTGATTTTGGTGGAATTTGGAATATTATTATAATAATGTTATACCCGGTATTCGGAACGGATTTCTGAGTTCGTATTAGTGATCCGGGAAGAAAATAAGTGTATGTAAAAGCTGTCGGATTCAGAAAAAGAGCACTTTTATTTTCTCCGAGATTTCCCTGGACACTGCAAGACATAAGGAATTAAAAAAGGGATTTAAGGAATTTAAATTCGAGAAGTACTAAGAAAGATGAGGAATAGTATTATAAATATTAAGAAGGTTTTCGGTAAAAACCCTAACTAGAAACGAATGAGTTATTCCTACGAACGATCAATCGAATCGAGCAATAACCGGACAAAAGAGCAAGCAGAGACTAAGATGCATGCATGTGCTATGTATAAAATATCTACTAACCAAACTAGAATCAAGGAACTAGAACCTTAGAGCATGCAACCAAGCACTTAGCAAGTAACTAACTAGTAAGCTCTAAACCACCATAAACTCAACACTTGTCATGGTGTTTCCTCATCCAACACTTCACAACTTTATTAAAGTATCTTTATACAAAGATATTATGTGTAAGTGGATGAGAGTGGATGAGAATTAAGTCATAGAAAATCAAATAAACCAAACAAAAAAAACTCTTTCCCCAAAGAAAGCATCCATTCGGCAACATCTTTAATTCCAAAACAAAAATCAAGCTTCCAACCATCACTTGACCTTGTAATTTTTATGGTGAGTTCCATAATTCATAAAAGTGATCCCCTAAAAATTTCAAAGCCAAACTCTCTTGTTTCCATTTTCAAAGAAATCATCAAAGACTAGGGTGAATAGTGATTTTCAAGAACAACTCTTGATTTTCTTGATTTCTAGGATGATCTAAGCTTGGTTATGGGTATACAGGGACTATGCAAAGCTTAGCAAGGTCTTTAAACACTCCAAGGAAGGTATAAAGCTCTTGAAACCCTAACCCTTGTTTGAGATTTAAGCATGTTTATGCTAGTTATAACTTAGTTATGGTTATGTTAAGATTATAAGCATGATTATGTATGGATTTTGGATTAATGATGTAAATAGCTAGATGAACGGAAAGGCATTGCTTGGCCTCAGTTCATGTATATAAGTCATGTATATGTTGTTTGGGTTGGATACTATGTTTATGGGAAGATTCGAAATTAGTAGATATTCGATTTACAGCCGTTATAATGCCCGATTTTGCAATACCATGTTTTGTATGCCATTTTCCATGTCGAACCCCTACTGTCCAGAGACCTTATCTGCCATGATAGGGTAGGTAATGTTCTAAGCTTCGTTTTGATATAAAGATCACGTGAAACGGACTTACGGTTTAGGATTTATGACCAAATTACTAAAAGTAGTTCGAATCCGTAAACGAAAGTTCGTAACTGTAATTGAACCCTCGTAAACTATGTAACGTCATGGCGAATCTTGGTAAATAAATACTAGAGGTAAAAAGGAAGGCGTGAAAGAAAACCGTATGTCAAAAAGATCATTTTTCGATTTATTAAAAATGTTCGAGTCGAGGTTAAACGCGAACGAACCCCTAAAAGACGACTCTTTTATAACTTCGGTAAAACACTTAGAAAACGGACGATAAAACTCGGAGTATAGTATTGGTTCGTAATGATCGACTTTAGAACTCATATGACTTAAGTATGTCCCAAGTATAAGTACAATGACATGTCGTATTAACGAACGGATGTCGGGTCGGATCAGTGATAAAAGTAATCCACTAAAAGGGGTATAACGAGATAACTCAAGAACGTGTTTCGAATTAAGTATAACTTAACTTTTAATATGTTAAGTGATTAATCCCGAATGCCTTGGCTATTTATAGATCACCAAGCTGAACCGGGACCCGCTACCACTACCCCTTACCGTACTCGACTACCAGGCAAGTTTCAATTCCCTTCTTTTAGGCTGTTGTTGTGATTGAATAAATATATATATATATACTGATATACATATGCCATTGCATGCATGCCTACTTTCAAGTTGAAGTGATATACTTGTTCCCTGAATGTTATTGTTGGCTTATAAGCTAGATAGTTATATATCAGTTATAAGCCGATTATTGTAAGACCCTCATAGAAGGGCGTATACATCTTATTAATCAAAAATAGACCGGGAGTCAATATTCCTTGATATATCGAGATTACCTCGGAGGAAAATATTTGAGTAAATATTTTCTATTATTTGGGCGACGAATATTATTTGAATATTCGTTCGAGACTAATTATTTTAACGATCCTTACTTCAAATAATTATTTGAACGTAACCATTCGACGAATAATATTTTTCAATATTCATTCAAAGTCGAATAGGTTATCGATTATTATTCCGAATATTCTTCTAAAGATTGGACTACTAAATGAATATTATTTGAATATCCATTTAGAATATTACTTTATTAAATGAATATTACTTTTGAATATTCATTTAAGATATTACTTACTTGATGAATATTATTCTAATATTCATCTGAAGCTTGATTTATTTATCGAGTCTTATCTCGAATATTCCTTTAAAGCTTGGATTACTAAATGAATATTACTTGATATTCATTTAGAATATTATTCATTAAACGAATATTACTTTTTCAATAAACATTTAAATTCCTAATTAATTATGAATATTATTTTGAATATTCATCCAGGGTTCTATTTAATCATCGAATATTATTTTAAATATTTTAAATATTCTTTTCAGGTCTTATTAATTAATGAATATTATTCTGAATATTCATTTGAATATTTAATTATGCAATAAATATTCTCTAGATATTTTTTCAAGGATTATTTGAGAAATACTCTGATTAAAGATATTCTTTCATATTCCTAAATATTCTGTAAAATATTTTAATTCAATAAATATTCTCTGAATATTTATTTCATACTTAGAATAACCTCGATAAGGTTTATCTTCTTCGATTATTACAGAAAATATTTCGGAGTCATATTATTATTAATCTTATATCAAGAAAGGTTCTCAGACATCATTCTTCTTTGAGTCTACCTCTCTAATAATAAGGGAACCTTACTTGGAAGATGTTATTTATCTTGTCGACTTCCCGGTCATAGAGTATTCTCTTCACTCGCAACTCGGGTGCTGTTGACTTATTAAGTCGTTGTTTACCTTCTCATCTTTCGAGGGGTAAGATTGTTGGAACAAGTTGATATTCGATACCAAGCCACAGCTTGGAAGTTATTGGTGAATTTTCCTTTCCAACTAGATACGACTACCTTGTAGAGTCTTATCAACAAGTATTATACTTGGGGAAAGGGGGACGAACGTTACATTCAGAATCATGAACTCTATTTGAACTAGGAGTCGTGTAAGAGGCCGAGTAGCGCCGGTCCATCCCCTTTGGCCCAACCGTTGGCCGGGGAGAGCTAGTAAGGCGGTAGACAAGTAAAGCCGTCAGTTCTTCCTTCTACCGGTAGTAAATCTAAATTGAGCTGTACGATCTCGACTGATCATCAAGATTGGAACAGCGGGCGCGGTGAATACTCCATCATTGGTTCATCATCCAAATTTATTTATTTCCTGCAACATGATTACTGTTGGCAGAGTTGGAAAAAGGGTCATAACTGGAATTGCAACCTTTTCTTGCAAGTTCCTCTTCTTAATAACAATAAGAATATCTCGCTTACTTTGATGTAGCAGATATTTCTACAAACAAATACTTTAAGTTACCTTGTAACTTCATCGTTCATATTATACTTGCATCATTTCCGTAAATGCATGGCATATGGTTTGAAAGATACTTTTGAACTGTTATACATTATCGTTCAGTCATATATTATTGTTGGTGGGCTATTGCTCACCCTTGCTTTATTATTATATCACAACAACAGCTAGACCAGATGACTCGCACAAGGCGCACTCGACGCGGGCGAGGACGATGAGACTACCAGAGCTGAAGAAGAAGCTATTGGTAGGGTATATTTATTCTTTCAGTACCAAGAATATGGTCTAGTATGACTTATGTAAATGGATGGCAAAGAGTATGTATTTATATTGAAATTCTTTTGGATTGTAAGAACTCATAATGTGATTAATAAAAATTTGAGTGTTACTCTGATTTCATCTCTGGGACTATAACGGGTGTGTTTTATATTATTGTGTTGGGTTATAGAGACGTAATTTATTTTATGTTAAGGAAAGTTCAAGTGTTGTGGACAGAATTGGAAAACCGTAACCACCGGATCCCGGACCCCGGATCTGGGGGTGTTACAAAGCCCCACTCTGCAATTGGTGGTCATCATCTTTTAGATGATTTGTTGGGCCATCAACCTTCCATTCCTGAATTCACAACAACATCTGTGGCCTCATCTTTAAAATCAATCTCCACAGATTCAGTGTTGGTTTTCACTTCAACGGATATTATCATTCCTTCATCAACGGATATCCTTCATCCGTTGACAAGTGTTTCTCCATCAACGGATGCGCCTATGTCTAGCCATCCGTTGATAGCTATAACTACTCTATCAACGGATATCCCTTATCCGTTGATAACTCACTCTACCACTGCTATTTCTGACATTCCTCTGTCAAGTGTGGAGGAGTTCTCAGTAGTTGAAACACTTTTAGGATTGAGGGAAGGGAGTGAGAGGCTGCCTTGTGAGCAGGCAAAAGGAGAGGCAAACAATGAGGGGCTGACCATTTCTTCAGGTCAGGCAAAAGGAGAGCAAGAGAGTTCCACCTTAGTAGGTGAAGGTGAGGGTGTGAGAGGTGTGAGCCAGGGGGAGGCCCTGATGCAAGAAAAGAGAGATGAGTGGAGAGAAAGGACTATAGGAGAAATAAGGCAGGAAGATCCAGCCATTGCAAGTGAGTTAATGGAGGTTAATGAAGCTTCTAAAGAGATGGAATTTCGACAAAAAAATCAGTCAATCATTGACTCCATCTCTTTGGATCCTGAAACCTTTACTCATCCTGTTTCTGCCTATCAAGTCATGGCACAACAGGGCAATGTGGAGGCAGAGGAGGCAATGCACCTAGTGCACACCTCACAATCTCTACAAAGAGTAAAGGAAGCTTTGACAACTCTGCCTTCAGATGCTGACAGTGAAGAGTTTGGCAGTGATGACAGTGACAGCACAACAAATGATGAAGAAGTCAATGTGGAAGATACTCCAGACTGGCTATTTTCTACTGCCACTGTGGCTGGTGACTTCAATGTGGAGATTGTGAAGCAATATCAATCTGCTAGGGCTGAGCACCAAAATGCAGATCCACAGAGAAAGGCTGTCCTTCAGCAATTAATGGACTCCCTGAAACTTCATAAAATGCACATGGTCATTCAAAGAACACAACAGGAGGAGGTCCAAACTGCAATTAGAGAAATGAAAGTGGAACTAGATTCCAGGATTGAGGCACTAGCCCCTACTACCACTCAGAAGGTGCTGACTAGCAAATTATTGAAGGAAGATAGCCTGGCCAAATCTGTTCAGCATCTCTCCTCCAGAGTGGATGGTATAGAATTTCAAATGCAGACACTCATTGCCAATCAAGCCAAACAGACTGAGCTACTGGAAAGGCTGCTTGCAGCCTCACCTCCAGCCCTTGATGCTAACAAAAAGGGGGAGAAAAAGGTAGAAGAGGCAGCTATTTCTAGTCAAATTCCAGCTTCCAGTAGCAAGATAGCACAAATTGAGGGGGAGCAACAGCCAATGATAGTGGTCAATCCAAAAGAGTTTACTATAGAGGCTTCCCCTGTGAAGAAACAAAAGGCTTTGCCTGTGATTCCTGACTTATCAGAAATCTCAGATGGTGAAAGGCAAGCCAGAATAGAGGCCTTAGAAAAGATCAACAAGGAGGCAAATGAAAGAATGATGAGAACAGAAAGGATGATCAATGAATCAATTGTATCAACTCTGTTCTCTACTAAGTCCTCAGCTCCAACAATATCAACTACAATTCTGAAGGTGCTCACTCCAGAGATTGTAGCTCCTACATTCTATGATGCTGAACCATCTTATGTCAAAGAATTTAAACCATACATAAAAACTAGAGCCTACTCTCCACCAAAGGCAAATGGGAAGAACAAGTTACAATTGGACTTTCCATTTCCCAAGGATGATGAAGGGAAGCTAATGGGAAAGCAAATTATGGAGTTCAAGGAAAATACCAATAGGAGTGTAAGAGAATGGATGGCTGTAATTATAAGGAATGGAAAAGTCTTAAATATATCCAATAGCCATCCTAGATTTGTTGAAGCAAAAAGAGAGGAGACCTCCAGACTTCTCAGGGAAGCTCATCCAAGTGAAGAAAATCAATATGAAAACTCAGATGAGAAGCAAGCCAGGCTGGCTCAGGAGTTAATGGATGAGGTAGAGGATGAAATGAGGGAACCTGAGGAAGTCCCAAAATCCAAAAGGAAAGTGAAATCAGTCCCCAAATCTAAATCTAAGAGAGTGAAATCAAAGGCAAGGAGGCCTGTCTCTCCAGAAATTGAAAGCAAGGAGACAGTTGGCTCATCACAACATATTTCTGTAAAAGTATTCAACCCAGCTGTGAATTTCCATGGTGATCCTATAGTACCTAAAAAGGAACCAATGAATCTTGACTCCATTGAGTTTCCTTCATTCTTGCTGAAGCCTCAACAGAAGCCTATACAGAAGAAAAGGATACCAAGGAAGCAACCTTCAAAGGAACCAATTCAAGTTGCTAGGGTACCTGCTATTATCAAGCAGCCAATCTTGGAAAACAAGGATGATTTTATCTATCAGGCAGATATTGAAGAATACTCTGGCATGAATCTGTATCTGGATGAATTGTCAGAAGTTAGAGGAATTGACAAATATAAACATTTTCCTGAGAGATTGGTCTTTGTATACAAGGAGGAAAGGAAAGGACATGGCCACTACAGAGGGTTTTTGGAGAAAATTATCTGACCTTAACCAAAGTGTTCTCTGCAATCAAGAGATACACAGGGTTCTCCAAAATAGCAAAAGGGGAGATACTGGACAGAATAGAACAGATAAGGAGAGAATGGAACTCACCATCAAGTCTACCAAGGAAGATGAAGATCCCATACAATGGACAGAAAATCCACCTCCAACCCTTCTGGATGATGGAGTTCAAGGATGAAGATGGTAACAGGAGATTCTTCAGGTTAGAAGACCAACTATCAAAGGCTAGTTCTCAATACCTGAGATGGTTACAACAAAAGCTAAATCCAAAGGTTGATGAAGAAGATGCCTTCTATAGGCAACTCCAAATGCAGATTGAGTCCAACTCTTCCAAAGAAGGAAAATCAAGGGTGATGCCAACAAGAGAAAAGAAATAGTCTTAATCTGCTCAGTCTAGAGGAGCACTTCTCTGTAAATTTCTCAAACTTTCAGTTTTTAATTTTTGTAGCTTAATACAATTTTTGCATTGTTCTGTATATATATCTTTAGGAATGTTTTGTTATCATCAAGGTCCTGAATTTATGCTTTATTGCCATCAAGAATAAATTGGGGGAGATAGTTAGGAATATGTTGTACTTGATGATAACTTCACAATCAATCAAATTGTATAAGGTTTTGTAGCTGTCAACGGATGAGGATTTATAACTCTATCCGTTGACAGGTAGCTCATCAACGAATGAGGTTTTGTAGCATACTGCAGTATCTCTATGTTATCAGTTGATAGTGTTTTTATCCACAGTCATGTTGACTATCAACGGATAGGCAGAATAGGGTAGCCAATTGTAAATAAGCTATGCTATGTAATTCTGTCTAAGTGAAAGTTATCAACAGATGAAGACAAAACTCTATCAACGGATAAAACTCAAATCCACTCTATCAACGGATACAGCTCAAGTCTCGATATCAATGGATACAGCTCAATACATCATCAACGGATGTCAGTGTACAATATCAACGGATAATCATTGACACTGTCTTCTATGCTAAGCTGGGGATTAGCAGTTGATAAAGACAGGTTTGATTGACAGATCACATGGGTTGATAGTAGATACAAAAAGCAGTATGACAGCCATACTTTGGAAACACAGAAGAAAGAAGCATTCCGTTTACACTATGAATACAAGAAAGGTGCAGGAGACATGTCTGTTCACAAGGACAACCTTTCGGCTACATGTGTATTTGGAGTGTAGTAGGAAGTCAACTAGAATTAGATTAATATTTTCTTATTCCAGTAGTACTTGTAAACTTGGGATTTATAACCAAGTGCAGCAACTCTTTGTAAGCTAAGAAAACAGATACATTTGCTTAGGGTTTTTGTTGAATATCCTTAGAAAGCAAAGAGTTGTAAAACAGAAGCTGTGTACTTTTGTATCACAGAGTTTTCTTCGAATAAAAGCTTCAGGTGGTTCATTTAACCACCTGATTTTTATGTGTTTGTGCATTAATCCTTTTACAGCAATTATCTAAGGATAGATTTCTAGAGTTCTTTTCAGAAATTTATAAATATCAATAATTGTATTCAACCCCCCCTTCTACAATTATACAAGTGTGTAATCTGGGAATAACATTGGCCCAATCTATCATAATTTTAAACTAAATGTTCCCAAATATCACAACTTGAAAGGATGGCCCCAAATATCACTCTAACAAACAGTTTCATGTAGCGTTTTTTTTAAACGCAAGTTCGTGGAGCATTTTGGGAAAGGGGCAGGGGGAGAACGCTTATTGAGGGGGGAGGGTTAACGCCACATCAAGTGGCGTTTGTTTGGGTGACTCTCTTTTTTTTCGTTTTTTTTTTGCTAAATATGTTTTTGTTAGTTTTTTTTATATTAAATATGTATTTGCAAACAATATTAAAAAACTTATAACCAAAAGGTCAATTCAAATTGAGTTTTTTATTGAATCCGACGGCCTGATTTTTAAAAAATCGGGCAGCCTTGATTTTTTAAAAATCAGGATAAGTTAGGATTTAGGGTTTACAATCCTAAACCCTAAGTTCGTATACGGTTTATTCGTCGTTCTGAATATTTCTAAAACCCTAAATGAATATGTTGAACCCCAAAAGTTAATTGTTGAACCCCTAAGATTAATTAAAATTATATTTTTTAAATTTAAAAAATACAATTTTAATTGACCATTTGATTATAAGTTTTTCAATATTATTTTCAAATATATATTTAGGAAAAAACAAAAACAAAAAAGAGAAAATCACCCCAACGCCACATGAAGTGGCGTTCCCAACTCCCCCAAACGCCATTTCATGTGGCGTCCTCCCCCCTACGCCAATTAAAGTATCGTTTTCACCTCCCTCCTCCTCAAAAACGCTACACACTTTAGCGTTTTATATTTTAAAAAAAAACAAAACACTAAACGATAATATGTTTTAGAGTGATATTTGTGGCCAATGTTTTGAATTGTGATATTTGGGACCAATTATTCTAGAATTGTGATATTGGGGGTCTTTTCTCCATGTCTGTTCGTTTAGGTGATTACTGTCCGTGTCCGTGTGTATGTTTTCGTGTCTGAAAAAAATTTCAATATTTTTTATTTATGTTTATTTCGAAAATAGACAAAAAATATGAAAGTCCATTATTATAGAAACCCAACATTACTTTATTTATATAAGAAATAAAATTATTAAATTACATAGCTTATTCAAATTTTAAAAAAAAATGAATTTCTTCAAAAAAAAAGTAGGAAAAATAAATTTTAAAATTTTAAATAAAAGGAAATTATTATAAAAACCCAATATTACATTGTTACACAAAAAAATACAACTACTAATTTGTTTAGCTTATTCAAATTTAAAAAAAAATTCAGTTCATTCTAAAAAAAATGGGAAACTTAAATTTAAAAATTTCAAATAATTTATTTTCACATATTTGCAACCTACAAAACACAAATAATATTTTATATTTCATACATAGATATCAATATCAAGATACAAATATTTAAACACTGTTTTTAAGATAGAATATATTAATGTAAATAAGAAAAGAAAATTTTTTAAAAAAAATTGATTACTTATATTGGTTTAAAGTTGCAATGATTTTTCAAAATTTGAAATTCTTAACTTAACATTGATAAAAAAAAATATTATTATTTAAGGATATATCTTTGTAAAATATTATTTATAAAATTTTAAATCGTGTTGTAAATTATGTAAAAATATACTCTCAAGCGTAATGAAATAATTTCGATGTTATCATACATAAAAATAGCAATTTTCAAAAAAAACAAAAAATAATTTAATAAATAAAGAAAATTAAAAAAAAAACCGTGCATCACACGGACTATAAGCTAGTTTTATTATAAGTAATGCTATGTATCCTAAAAAAATTCAAGAGGTATTCTCGAATAATACATGGTATCATTTTATTTGTGGGATTCATAGTAATATACGAGAGTCCCATCTCATTTATAAAAATATAACCAATGGAAACTCAGCATTTGGGAGCGATTTTGGAAGCTGTAGCATTTTCCTTTTATTATTTTCTCCGTCCTCAAATTTAATATCAATTAGTTATATATTTCGAAAAAATTATCATGTTTAACATTTATTTATTTTATTAATAAAAAGTGGTCAATACTTTTGAAACATATAAACAAGGAATTGTGGTTATTAGAAAATGAGAAATGCTAGAGTTCCCAAAACGGTTCCCAAAAGAGCAAGTTCTGATTTGATAAGTATTTTATAAATAAAGAAACCCTCCATGTATTCATATGAGTCCACTAATTAAAAGATGTCATTTGGCATTTGGGAACCATTTTGAGACCCCTAGCATTGCTCTTAGAAAATTATCAAATACTCATTTGATACGGAAAAATTTTGAAATTTTTTTTGGGATTTCTAACATTTTCCTTAAATAACATTATTTTATTTTTCCCTTTTAATGTAATTTAGCAAGACAATTAATAGCACATAATCGGATTGCTTATGGAATCAAAATTCTACCGTCAAAGCATCATAAAATACAAAATCATTACGGAAAGTATATACATGATTGAAAATCATGACAGACAAAATCAAAACACAAATCTGATTTAGCAAGCAAATCAATGACATTGAGGCATAGAGTCTAGGTAATGCTTAAGTAGTGTATAAGGATATAGCTCAAGATTTATTGTTGAGGCATATATTAACAACGTCGATCCCTTTATATGGAAGCAAACTTTCATTATTAGCTAGTCCGTTGTAGTGACATCTTTCATTTGCCTTAGATTGTGTACATCAATGGACTGACAGGAAGAAAAAGCAGTATTTGAAAAGAAAACGTAAAAGTTAAGTATGCTTGAGGATCTGTTAGATTGTGATCCAAAAATTCCAAAAATTTAAATTTAGATCATTAATTGATTTAAATTTTGATCCATCAATTTGAGCAATTGATTCAAATTTTGATTTAAGTTACTATTTACATATTATATTGTACAAATTTATATTAAATTATTTAATCTTAAATTTAATGTTGAATCATTACTAACCATTTATATTATATATGATAAATTAATTAAATGTTGTTTCATTATTAACTGTATATACAAATGTCCAGTATTTTCTCTATTGTACTTTCAATTTATTGCAATGAATGTACTTTTTATTTAATCCATTTCATTTACTTTTATTTAAATTTTAATGAAATATGTTTTTCTCGTTATTATAAGTTCTATTCTAAAAATTAAATTTTATTAACTACTCTCCCCATCTTTTGTTACTTTTCTTGTTTAGGCTGAACACCTATGCAAACGCACACTTTTAATTATTAATATCTTTAATTTTAAATTAGTATTAAATATAAAAACTTCATTGTATTAATGTACTCACAAATACGAATCAAACAAAATCACTTATGATTATATTTTGTCTTCTATACTATACTATTATAAGCGGAATAAGTATATTTGGTTGTTAGTTTGGTACACTAAATTTGGTACACTGAATAACAACCGTTAGATTTTAAAATAGATAAAAAAGAACAGTTGATGAATGTAATGCTAAAAAAATATTCTTTTTATAATATTTAAAATATTCTTCTATACTATACTATTATAAGCGGAATAGGATATATTTGGTTATTAGTTTGGTACACTAAATTTGGTACACTGAATAACAACACTTAAATTTCAAGATAGATAAAAAAGAACCGTTGGATATAACGCTAAAAGAATATTGTTTTTATAATATTTAAAATACTCTCATGGTTCAAAGTTCGAATCCCGTCAACAACATATTATTATTAAATATTTAAATTTTCTCATAAACAACTACTCCCGTCAAGGTTCGATTCCCGTCAATAACATATTTTAGTTGAAAATTTATATTATTTCAGAAATATTTATATTATCTTATAAACCACTCTAAAAAATTTAATGTTCAATTCTCATCAACAATATATTAAATTTAAGAAGTTTTTATTTATTTTCAATATAGAACAAAAATATTATCGTTAATTATTATATATTAGTATCTTCTATAAATTATTTTCCTACTAAAAATACATATATTAAAATTATAAATAATAAGATAAAATATTATAAAATAAAATAAATATTAAAAATCATCCGTGTATCGCACAGATTATAGGCTATATAAATTATGCATAAATTAGTAGTCACTTCTTATAATGAATAGTGTAAAAAGTCAAAACAGGAAAAGAAAAAAGAATTAGAGGGAGTATTAATTACATACTATTATCAATTAAGTAATTAAAAAATTACAAATCAATTTTAAATCTAATTACTTAAAACATTCAAAAAACAAAAATTTCGAACTATTTTTCGAACTCTTTTCTCTTAAAAAGTGGCCCTTAGCCACACGGTTGAGATGTAAAAGTGATGTCACATCAATATATTGCAAATTTCAAGCTCCGATCACTAAAATAAAATTTTGAATTAAGTTTAGCCACAACTCTGTAATTTACTCTAAAATCAATGAACTTAATTATTGAGAAATCATGGATAGTTTTTGTAATATACATATTAATTTTTTTTAAAGTATTTATAACAATGTTATATAGAATTATTTTTTTCACTTATCTGATTTAAATTATAATAATTTATGCGAATCATTAAAAGGACTCATCTTTATGCAATTTAAAATATTTCTATTGCAACACCTTTAAACTAAATATGTTAGATTATCAAAATAAAATTATTAAACAACTACATACAAATAAAAACCACCTTCAACTTATGCTATCCTCCTGCCGTAACTTCGACGTGGGTTAACATTAACTAGTTCACCTTACTCAAAAAACTAACTCAATTTAAGTTTTTGAATAATTAGACAAAGTTATTATTGGAACTACATGCGAAAGAAATTATAGGTTAAGTTTTTTTTTTTTTTTTTTTACTCCAAATTATAGGTTAAGTTTTAAAAAAATTATAAAATTGGTTAGGTTTTCTAGTTAATATCTCCAAAATAAATAAGTAACAGTTGCCGTCTTGCCGACCTTTTGAGTTTAGAGGTCAGGGCGCGTGAACCAAGGACGATCCGTTTGGAAAACACGTGCTTGTCCCATGAGATTCCCGTCATTTGCTCTCTCATGTTTTGACAATATTGGGATTTTCTTTTCTAAATTCTTATTGCAATATCATGAATAAAAAAAATATAAAGTAATTTTAGAGTTACTAAAATAGGTTTAAATTTACTTTTAAAATATTATAATGTCTTATGTTTGAGTATATGACTCATTTTCCTAAATATAATGGATTCCTTGTCCTTATATTAACTTTATCAATTAAAATAATTTTTTAATATCACATCAGTCATATTGTTCCAATACTCCAATTAGTTTCCCCCTCTAGCATTATTTAAATACAAAATTACATATGTAACAAGGCTTTATTTTCTAACTTTAATTTGAAATTTTGAAATTTTTTTATTTTTTATGTTTTTTCCAAAAATTCAATTATGAAAAAGAATTTGTTTGTAAATATTAAAAAAATTATGAAAAAAATTTAGAAATCTATTTTGAATCTCATACATTTTAAAAATCTGTTTTTTAATATCATATATTTCATGAATACATTTTTGAATCTCAGTTAAAAATTTTCAAAAATATCCATACATTTTTTTCAATATTCATTTAATGATTCAAATTTTGATTTTAAAAATTTTATAATGATAATTAAAATATAAATTTATGATTATTTCGTAAAAAAATACAAAAATATTTAAAATCACTTTTTGAATCTAAAATTTTTCCGGTTTTTTGTTAAAAATTATTCTCATGGAACCTTACTTTATGTAACAAAAGTAAGTAAATAATCTTGATAGCTTTTGTACATGCACTCTTCATATTTAACTTTTTCTTTTTTTTTCTTTTTGAAAATCCTCGTATTTAAATTAAATACATGTTTTTCATGAACTAAAATCTTTGATAGATATGCTTTTACAAGTTTTTATCTTGAACATGGAGGTCATCATATTTTAGATACAAAGTAACTCGAACCCAACTCAAATTGAGCATGTATGAATACCATTTATCTAGATATCTGTGTGTGTGGCCATCTAAAAATGGAGTCATATATAAAAACAAAGTGGAATTAGATTTTTAAAATAAAATAAAATATCTATTAAACAAGGAAGATGAGTATATATGTTAAGGGCAGAAGTACCTGTAGTTTACATGCTATTCAAACCAGAGCACCTTGTATATAATTATAAAACACACACACCAAAGAGAAAATAACTACATCAATATTATAGGCATTCATAAATAGCCCATTCTGACTGATTAGTTCCCAAGAAGAGCAGAATTATCAGAGGAGATCAGCTAAGAAAATGGCAACTCACTTATGGCCTCTTCTTATTCTTCTTCTTCTCTCTTTTTCAGGTTACTTTTATGCTTGAATCTAGCTACTTTCACTTTCTTTTCATTTTTAGCTCCTATGTCTCATCTGTACTTATGATTCCTTGCAAGTTGATAAAGTGCAAAACCATTTTGCTTCATGATCTATATGATTTTGTTTTTCTTTTCTTTTGAAAAATTAAGTACATACCATTGTTGAAATTTTCTTATTATCAACTTACAGTAAGGGTATTTCTTTGTTACATTCAAGATTCAGAAATAGGTGGTGTGGTCTTTGTCACCCTGCATATTCTCTCATTTATGTGAACTCTCATTTTCTGGAAATTAAATGGTATATGATAGGGAATATTTTACTCATCAACTTGAATTGCAATTGATGCGGCTGCTACTTACAACCATTATACTATTATAGTATATAGGCTAGCGTTCAAATACAAACCAACCATAGAATAGAAACTAGAAACCTACACTAAATAAATTATATTTCATTTATTTTAATGGCCCCGCTAGGGGCACCTTCACAAAAAACATTTAAAATTCTTGGCTCTATTCAACATAAATATAAAAAAAAATAAAAAAAAATTTTAAAAAAAAGTTACTGTTCACGTGCCACGTCATCACGTGAACAGTAACTTTTTTAAATTTTTTTTATTTTTTTATATTTTTGTTGAATAGAGACAATAATTTTAAACGTTTTTTGTATTGGAGTACCCCTAATTTGGTCATTAGATTAGCTTGAAATATTTAATTTAGGTTTAGTTTCTAGTTTCTATTCTAAGTTAGTTTCTATTAGAACAAGACCCACAGTATATATGTAAATAAATATATGATATCTTCCTTGGCTTCTACATGTAAGTGATAATTTTTTTTAGTTTATCTTTTTTGAGTTCTTTAAATATATGTAGTTCAACTTTTTTCTAATGTTATTAACATGACCATGCTTCTGAGTGGGACGTATGTGATGCTTTTTTTTTTTTTTTTTTTTTTGTGGTTCATTAGCATTTTTGTTTCCCTGGATGAAAATTTGAAGCTAGAAGTTTTCCAATGTGTTTACAGATTTTTTTGTTAGGATCAATGGCCTTGGAGTTGGAATTAACTATGGCCAAATAGCGAACAATCTCCCTTCTCCCTCACGTGTCTCTTCTCTCCTTAGTTCTCTAAACATCAGCAGGGTGAAGCTCTATGATGCTGATCCAAATGTATTGACTGCATTTTCCAATTCAAATGTCGAATTTATTATTGGACTAGGGAATGAGTATCTTCAAACAATGAATGATCCGACGAAAGCTCAAACTTGGATTCAACAACATCTCCAGCCACACCTTACTCGGACCAAGATCTCCTGCATTCTTGTTGGAAATGAGGTCTTCGCAAGCAATGATACTCAATTAAGATCATATCTCCTTCCTGCAATGCAATCTGTTTATGGAGCTCTAGTTAATCTTGGCCTAAGCAAACAAGTGTATGTAACGACTGCACATTCTCTCCAGATCTTATCTAATTCGTTCCCACCATCTGCAGGGAGTTTTAGAGATGATCTTACAGTATACATAGAGCCCATTCTTGATTTTCATTCTCTGACTAAGTCGCCATTTCTTATAAATGCATATCCTTTTTTCGCATACAAGGATAGCCCGGATCAAGTTTCACTAGACTACGTGCTTTTCCAGCCTAATCAAGGAATGAAAGATCCAATTACAGATCTGAACTATGATAATATGTTGTATGCACAGATTGATTCTGTTTATTTAGCAATGCGTGCACTGGGCCACTCTGATGTAGAAGTTCAAATTTCTGAAACCGGTTGGCCCTCTAAGGGGGATCCAAACGAGATAGGCGCTACAGTAGAAAATGCTGGATTGTACAATAGAAATTTGTTAAAAAGGATAGAAGAAAGACAAGGTACTCCAGCAAGGCCATCGGCACCAATCGACGTATATGTTTTTGCACTTTTTAATGAGAATCTAAAGCCAGGTCCGTCATCAGAAAGGAACTACGGGCTGTATTATCCTAATGGCAATCCAGTTTATGACATCGGGGTACATGGATATCTTCCACGTATTGAATACTCAGCTTCTTACTCAGCTTGCCAGGAAACCGTAAGAACTAATCGTCCTTATTCACACGAAATGCTCTGTTATAATAAATCTGTTTTATATCTCAAGTTACACAAGCATGCAACGCCTAATCATTTTCGTTATTGTATTCAGGGAATCTCCTTGATCATATTTGCCCTTGTTCCCCTTGCCATTTTACTCTTAACATGAAAGTGGGGAAGTTCAATTTCAATCTTTTTTCGAATGTCATGGAGGTAACAACTTTGAGTTTTTTCATTAATAGGGAATTATAGTTCTAGCTACAAGTTCAGTATGTGGCTTGCAACCTTTTCTGCTTACAAATTACACTGCAGTTTCATACAGTTCGCCTCAGTTTTATTGGAGGTTTTAGTACATATCATTTGAACATTGATAGTGGGAATTTTTTTTTTTTTTAAATGAAAAAAAAAACAGAATTTTTCCATTGATGAAGAAATGTAGAACTATGCCCAAAATATATGAATCATATATTCGTAAACCGTCTTATCCAGTATATCAAACTAGAAAGTAGGGTTCGTGGAGAGTAAGATTTATGCTGACCTTGCCCCTAGGCCCTAGCTACTTACTGAGGGGTTATTTCCTTAAAGACCTCTGGCTTATTTATGAGTGTAGTCTCAATTACCAGACAACTACAACCTGTTTTTACTTGTACGATAAAATTGTTTTTTCCTCAAAGGTGCATTTTGTTTTAACTTCAAAATTAAAATATCTTCTATCCGAACACCTTTTACACCCATTATTGTTCACTTGAGATATACTATTTGAAACCTTCTATTTTTTATGATCATACCTAGGTAGCAAGCTGGGAATATGTTCTGGATAAACTTTGTTGTTGCAGGTTAATTACTCAGCAGAAAACAGGGCATCTCAGCTAGCTGGCAAGGTATCTAAGCTGTCTGTCCAGAATAACAGGGAAGTTCGACTATATGACTTTTTAATTAAGTCATAATTAATCAAGAGTGGTCTGAACATTCATGATAGAAATATTCATATTTTAAAACACTTTTCATTCAATAGCTTTTTCTCAAAAACATATTTCCTTAGCAAGGGAATCTTTGTATTATTTAATGTTCTTCTAAAAGCAACCCATGTGCTTACTTTTCAAGCATGCACTTTTTAATACTCAAACTTTCCTTAATCCTACACCTCAACCACTGATTGTCTAGTAGAAAGTATGAGAAGAAAACACATGTACTAATTATCAAATTCCTTATGCTCCTCATTTTCTATCTAACGGTTTTCTTCAAGCATTAATCACACTTTCTTCTCTCTTTCCTCTGGTTTATTCTCTCAAATAAGAATCATTATAATCTTCAGTTTAATACTCATAAAACCTGCAGGTGAACGTTAGTAGGACAGTTAAATTGAACAAAGCCACACGTGAGAAGATATCTTCAAGACCGTTGCAAAGATTGTTCAAAATCTCATCTCCTACAACTCACTATAAAGGGCTGCGTGATTATTCATGAAGGACAACACCAGAGAATAAGAACCTTCAAGCTATATTCAAGAATACAAGAAACAACTCTGCACATCATTTCAAAAGAGCTCATGTACTATATTATATACATCGAGTTTTTATAGAGTTCATATCCTTGAGTTGTAATTATTTTTATTCATTGTATTGTTCAACTTGTAAAGTTGGTAGTTGCTGAATTGTTGAGCTTGTGGAACAAGGATTCAAGGAGCATTAGGCTAGAGAAGTTTATACTTGGTTTAAGTATAGAACTTAGAGAGCTGTGTTCAGGAAACAAGAGGTTCTAGCTAGCTGCAGTTAGTAACTGGGTGATAAGGGAGATATATTATTGAGTCTTGTAATTGGTTTTTCGTGTGATCAATAATATATTCTCTTACCAAGTTGGTAAGGGACTAGGACGTAGACCATAGACGATTAGGGGTCGAACCTAGCTAAAAGTCTTGGTGTTCTTTACTTACTGCAATTTTGTCCTTCTGCATTGCATATCACAGCTAGCTGCCTATTCATTAATCTGTCTCTTTTGGTGAACCCAGTTAGCTGCCTATCGTACCCAGCTAACTGCCAGTATATATTTTCTTAGGCAGAATAATTTTTATTTGGTCATTGTTAGTCATAACACCTATTCACCCCCCCCTCTAGGTGTATTTTCATTTGGTATCAGAGCTTTGGTATACTAATATTTCTGTAACAGGAAAAGTATCGATCAAATGGCTGACAATTATCTAGAAGGCAGGTCGGATTATAAGGCTCCACTTCTCACTGGTTCAGAGAACTATAGTTGGTGGAAATGCAGAATGGAGACTTATTTGTCCAAGAAACCTCTGGTTCTAAGAGTTGTGCAGAAAGGGAACTATGAATTTCTCAACGACAAAAACGAACCAAAAGATGTTGATGATCTCACTCTCGATGAAATTATCAAGTGTGGCTATAATGGAGAAGCAAGAAACTCCATAATGAATGCACTTGATCAATCTGAATATGACAAGGTATCCTCTCTAAAAACAGCAAAAGAAATGTGGGATGCTTTGGAATCCTATCACGAAGGTTCGAAAACTTTGAGAAAAGTTAAACTTAACAAATTGATGAATGACTTCGGAAATTTCAAGCTCAAGAATGGTGAAACTATCAAAGAGAGCCAAGCAAGGTTTCAAATCACTATCAACACTCTGAAGAGACTTGGAAAAACCATTCCTCAAGATGAAATCAACAT
Source organism: Saposhnikovia divaricata (assembly GCA_036435485.1). NCBI lineage: Eukaryota > Viridiplantae > Streptophyta > Magnoliopsida > Apiales > Apiaceae > Saposhnikovia > Saposhnikovia divaricata. The sequence continues at coordinate 98,226,678 of CM071597.1, read as the reverse complement.
GAAAATTCTAAGTGCAGTCCCATTTATATTCGAAGCTAAAGTCACTGCATTGGAATCAAGTCCCTTCATTGATTCTATGGATCATTTGGCCGTATTTGCAGAATTGGAACAATTTGAAAGCAAAATCAACAGTAGCAAGATGGAATCAGTCAAGGCTCCAGTTGAAAAGATGAAGAATTTAGCTTTGCACTCCAGTAGCAGCAAGCTGGATTCAGAATCAGAATCAGATTCTGATGAAGAACTAGCACTTCTATCCAGAAAAATCAAGAAGATGCTTGACTTAAGGAACAAGCTAAAGAAGGAGAAAGGTAGAGCTTCTGGAACGAAGAAAGATGTCAAAGATGAAGCATGTTTTGAATGTGGCAAGAAAGGACACTACAAAAGAGACTGCTATAAGCTGAAAAATAAGCAGAAGCAGCTAGCTGCCTCTAAAGACAAAAGGAAAGCTAAGGCATTTTTTACATGGAGTGATGATGAAAATTCGGATTCTGATAATGAGTCAAGTGATGAGATGGTGAACCTAGCTCTTGTTGGTCTTGATGATGAGAATAATGCTCAAGGAATTTTTCAAGATGGCCTTGTAGATAGTGATGTCTCGGATTCGGATGACAACAATAGTGAGGTAAATTATTTTTCTGATATGTATTCTCATTCCTCAAAGTTAGATGAACTAACCATGCAGGATCAAAGTAATCTATCAAATGAAGTGTTTGAAAAATTAAGATATGAGAATGATAAACTCAAAAAGAAAAATATTCAACTTAAGAGCATCATATCTGAGTTAATGGATGAGAAGACACCTGCTACAAATCATGCTCAAAAGATTACTGATCTTAAGGCTGAGATATCTCAGCTTGAAGGTGTAAACAAAGTGCTTATCAAGAGAAATGATACACTTATGAAGGAACTCAGCGAGCTGAGAACAGAAATAGAAGCTCAAGATGCATGTTTAGAGGCATTTAGTCCAAGGGAATCATGCTCAAAGGAAATATCTCAACAAGCTGAAAGAATCAAAGAATTGGAAACGGAAATCAAGGACCTCCAGAAAGGAATGGGAAAGTTCATTCAAGGAGAAGATACTCTCAAAACAATGATGAGATATGCAAAAGTTCCAATCGAAAGAGAAGGAGTTGGATCGGCTTCCAAAACACCTCTAAAGTATGATGGCAAACATGGAATCCCCTATGACTATGCCATGCCATGGAGAATTTGCCATAAATGTGGAAATAAAGGCCATTTGGCAAATCATTGCAAAATTCAGAATGCCAACCCAGCTAGCTGGAACAGACAGTTAGGTCACAGGCAGCTAGCTGACAGAACAGATGGAACAAGAAATACAGCTTCTAAAGTGATCCAAATGTGGATCAAGAAATCTGATTTAAATGTTTTATATGTTCTATCAACTAACCATTCTGGACCCAAGCAAATATGGGTACCAAAACGTTGAGTTGGCTCTTTATTTGTTTTGTAGGTATGTCTTGTTGTCAAAGTGAGATCAAATCAATGGATTTTGGATAGTGGATGCACAAGACATATGAGTGGTGATAAATCACAATTCCTGTCTCTCAGTAAGAAAAAGGGTGGAAATGTCACCATTGGTGATAGCAAAACACTCCAGATTCTTGGGAAAGGGAAAATTGGTAATAGTGTCATTTCTATTGATAAAGTTCAATATGTTCAAGGTCTTAAATATAATTTGCTTAGTGTAAATCAGTTATATGATGATGGACATTCTGTTCTTTTTGATAAAGAAAAGTGTACTATTATTGTTGGCACTAACAAAGTCCCCCTAGTTGCTAGAAGGGAAGGAAATATATATATTTTGGACTTTGAAATGCAGGATTCATCTTGTTGTCTAGCTGCTGTTGATTCAAATCCAGAAATTTGGCATAGAAGGCTTGGACATGCTCATATGGACTTACTCAGCAAGCTGTCTTCGAAGAAGCTAGTTAGAGGATTGCCAAAATTGAAGTATGTCAAAATGGAAACTTGTTCGGCTTGCCAATTAGGCAAACAAATCAGGACTCCACATAAATCAAAGAAGATGGTATCAACTTCTAAACCTTTAGAACTACTTCATTTAGATTTATTTGGTCCGGAAGCATATAAAAGCATTGGAGGTAAACAATATGCATTTGTTATAGTAGATGATTATTCTAGATATACTTGGGTATTGTTTCTTCGTACTAAAGATTGTGCTTTCAGTGAATTTGAAAAGCTAATTAAGTTACTTGAGAACAAGTTTAAGTTAAGACTTGTGAGAATAAGGAGTGATCGAGGTGGTGAATTCCAAAAGGACTTTATCTCATATTGTGAAGATAGAGGCATTTCACATGAATTCTCTGCTCCAAGAACCCCACAACAAAATGGAGTTGTGGAGAGAAAGAACAGGTCATTGCAAGAAACAGCTAGAACATTGCTGCAAGAGAGCAAGCTGCCAAGGAGTTTCTGGGCAGAAGCAGTGAACACAGCTAGCTATGTTCTTAACAGAGTACTAATCAGGCCTATTCTCAACAAGACTCCTTACAAATTGCTAAAGAACAAGAAGCCAAACATAGGCTACTTCAAGGTCTTTGGATCCAGGTGCTTTGTACTCAAATCCATTGATAGAGATGGTAAATTTGATGCCAAATCATATGAAGCTATATTTTTGGGTTATTCTACAACAAGTCGTGCATATAGAGTTTATAATATATCTAAACGTACTGTTGAAGAGTCAATTGATGTCTCATTTCAAGAATCTAATGTTGATCTGTCAAGAGATGAGGAAGATATTGCAGGTTCAGATGATGCCAGCGAGCTGCCAAGGTCAGATACAGCAACTCAGCTAGCTGACAAAGAAGCAGATTCCAAAAATACAGCAACTCAGCGAGCTGCCAATGAAGCAGACTCAGAAAATGCAGCAACCCAGCGAGCTGTAGTAGAAACTGAATCAAGTTCAGCAAATGATAATCAAGCTGAAATCTCTCCTCCAGTAGATGAAACTTGTGATAAGGTGTCAAAACTCACCTTGGAAGATTCTAGAGGCCAGAGATCACAAGAAAAGATGCCAATTTATAATGGGGATGAATCCCCTCCTCCATCCAAGAGAATTAGAGTCAATGAAGAAGTTATGGCTCATCATCATTTTCCAAAGTCAACAAGGACAGTAAAGAATCATCCTCCAGAGTTGATTATTGGTGATAAATCAGAAGGCATCAAGACAAGGAGAAGCCAAGCTAACTTTTGTGCATTTTCTGCCTTCCTAGCTCAAGAGGAACCAAAGAATGTCAATGAAGCACTGAAAGATGAAAATTGGATCATGGCAATGCAAGAAGAACTTAATCAATTTGAAAGATGTGATGTTTGGGAACTTGTAGAGCCACCTAAAGATGCTTCAATCATTGGTACTAAATGGGTTTTCAAGAATAAAGTTGATGAAGAAGGAACGGTTACTAGAAATAAAGCAAGGCTTGTTGCTCAAGGATATAATCAACAAGAGGGAATCGATTTTGATGAAACTTATGCCCCGGTTGCAAGGCTAGAGTCAATAAGAATGCTACTCTCATTTGCATGCTTCAAGAAGTTCAAGCTATATCAAATGGACGTGAAAAGTGCATTTCTTAATGGATACTTGAAAGAAGAAGTATTTGTCAAGCAACCTCCTGGATTTGAGAGTGACAAATTTCCTAATTATGTTTACAAATTGAAGAAGGCATTATATGGATTACGACAAGCTCCTAGATCTTGGTATGAAAGGCTAAGTAAGTTTTTGATAAAGAATGGGTTCATTCGAGGTAAAATCGATCCTACATTGTTTACTAAACTTACTGGTAATGATATTCTAGTTGTGCAAATATATGTAGATGATATTATATTTGGATCAACTAATGATAAGATGTGCAAGTGGTTTTCTAAGTGTATGCATAGTGAGTTTGACATGAGTATGATGGGTGAGCTCAACTACTTTTTGGGGCTCCAAATCAAGCAAACTCAAGATGGAATATATGTACATCAGTCCAAATACATCAAGAACTTGCTAAAGAAGTTTGGATATGAGAATATCAAGGCAAAATCTACACCTATGGGTTCTGCCAGCAAGCTGGCTGCAGATGAAAGAGGTAAAGATGTAGATGTTCGAAAGTATAGAGGTATGATTGGTAGTTTATTATATCTTACAGCCTCTAGACCTGATATTATGTATAGTGTATGTGTTTGTGCTAGGTTTCAAGCTCAACCAAAAGAATCTCACTTGAATGCTATTAAAAGAATTTTTAAATATTTAAGTGGAACTACTACTCTTGGTTTATTTTATCCAATCACAAATGCATTTGATCTTGTTGGGTATAGTGATGCAGATTATGCAGGTTGTCAAACTGATCGAAAGAGTACAAGTGGTGTTTGTGCATTTTTAGGACAGAGTTTAGTATCTTGGCAAAGCAAGAAGCAAACCTCTGTTGCATTATCCACAGCTGAAGGGGAATACTTAGCAGCTGGAAGTTGTTGCTCGCAAATGCTATGGATGAGACAAACACTTCAAGATTTTGGAATTAAATGTGGCAAAGTCCCCATTTATTGTGACAATACAAGCACTATCAACATATCAAAGAATCCAGTGAATCACTCAAGAACAAAGCATATTGATGTTCGACATCATTTCTTGAGAGACAATGTTGCAAAGGGAAAAACTGAGCTAATCTTTGTAAGTACAGAGTACCAGCTAGCTGTCATCTTCACAAAGCCACTAGCTGAGGAGCGTTTCTCTGTGCTGCGTAGAGAATTAGGCATGTGTAATGTCTAGCCAGCCAGCTGCTATGGAAGGATGGAATTTTTATGTCTAGCCAGCTAGCTGCCATGGAAAGTCGGTACATTTTTATGATATTATGTACAATTTCTTGCTCAAAAATTTTGTGCTAATTGTTTATATTTCTTAAGTGTTGATATTAAAATTGATTTTCTATTTGATATTATTTCAATATTCTATCTTGCTTAGCTATATAAAATTATGCATATGTGTTGTCTCTATTTTATTATTGGGTCAAATCATATTGGTTTTAATTTAGAAAAATTGATTTTACCCCTTAATTAATAAAAGAGGGTCACTTAGTGTCTGACTCTTATTATCACTTAACCTCCCCTCAATTAAGATTAGGGTTTCAAGCCGCACCTACTCGACAAACACAGATCTCTCTCACAACCCTTCACCTGCTTAACAATCAACAATGGGAAAAACTCGAGCTTCCAAGAAAACCCCAGTTACTGTCTCCAAAACTCAAAAGGGGAAGAACAAGAGGCTATTCGATGAAGATGATGACCTAGAAATCACACGGGTTCAAGTGGACAGTGGCGATGAAATGTCGGAAATTCAGAAATCAGGACAACGAGATGGTGTGTCTGCAAAACGAACAAAGTACGGGATCTCGTTCATGACTGAGGAATTGGAATCACGTTTCAAGCAACTTGATTTGGGCAATCGACGTATTGTGTTTGGTCGGCCGCTTGCAGGTAACTCCTATGTTAAATGTGGAGCTATTAGTTGTTTTACTAAATTAGGGTTTGAGTCATTCATCAAAGACCTACCCCGAGAATGCTATCCCTCGTGTGTCTATGAGTTTTATGCGAACTTAGTCATTGAACAACCTGCTCTATTTGTCTCCTATGTTCGTGGTCAAAGAATTTCTTTAAATGATCCTGTGCTTAGCTCTATTTTAAGCATTGAACAACCATCTAATGTGTCTATTGGAACTAAAAAGGGTCCTACTGAATTAGAAAATTTTTCTGAATTGGACCAACTGAAAATTATTCGTGGGATGGATGATTTGACGGAATACACTCCTCCAACAACTAACACTGTGACTCCCTTGGCTCATGTGCTGTTTAAAGTGTGCATTGATAATGTTAACCCTCGTACTGGCACTCGTTCGAATTTTTCTGGTCAAGATGTATCTGTTGTGTCTATGCTATTATCTGAGAAACCTTTTAACTTGGCTGGTCTCATATTGAAAAATATGATGGATGTGTTTGAAACAAACACTGCACCACTACCCTATGGTTGTCTATTGACAAGGGTGTTTCAGTGGTATGGACTTAATCTCAAGGATGAAGACTGTGAGTTGGCTAGAGAGTTTTTGGATGCTAAAAGTCTATTGCAATCCTATCTCAAACTTGATTCTGATGGTAAGGTTATTCGCATGGATCCTCTCCCTCCTCCACCTGTTACCCCTCTTTCGTCTGCTCATGTAATTGCTGGAAATGTTAATGTGGCTGGTATGGATCATTCTGAGGATTTCAAGCATCTCAAAGCTGCAATTCAGAAGCTATCTGATCAGGTTTCAGACATGGCTGAGGAAATGTCATCTCTCCGAGAGGCAATTACTGGTTCTCGCACTTCTGCCTCCACTAGGACAGGAGTTCACTCTGCAGACATCTCTGTTCTTCATGATTTTGCAAATATTGCTGCTAGAACTGCTGCAACTGTGCCAGTGGTTAGTGTTGCTGATCCTTCTCTGGATGCATCTGGTTCAAAGAATGCTGCTAAGCCGTCTGAAGCAAAGGATGATGAAGTTGATGATGAGTCCTAAATGTCCTCTTTTTAATGATTAAGGGGGAGAATCATTTTAGGATTAAAAAATGCTTATGTTGCTTTGCTGATTAAAACTGCTTATGTTGCTTTGTTATGTGTGTTTTTTTAACTTTGGTTTTCTGAACTTGGCCTATGTGTGCTCAACTAATTTGCCTGTGATGTTGGTTTAAGTTTTAAACTCTGATGAATGTGGTTTCTATATCTAAATCTATGACATTTTAGCTGGTACTTATTTGTCTTTAATATGGTTGCTAGATTTAGGGGGAGTTTTTGTGTTTCTCCTAAAATTGGTGTATAATCATCAAAAAGGGGGAGATTGAAACCCTCTAATTTTGATGATCATACCTAGGTAGCAAGCTGGGAATATGTTCTGGATAAACTTTGTTGTTGCAGGTTAATTACTCAGCAGAAAACAGGGCATCTCAGCTAGCTGGCAAGGTATCTAAGCTGTCTGTCCAGAATAACAGGGAAGTTCGACTATATGACTTTTTAATTAAGTCATAATTAATCAAGAGTGGTCTGAACATTCATGATAGAAATATTCATATTTTAAAACACTTTTCATTCAATAGCTTTTTCTCAAAAACATATTTCCTTAGCAAGGGAATCTTTGTATTATTTAATGTTCTTCTAAAAGCAACCCATGTGCTTACTTTCCAAGCATGCACTTTTTAATACTCAAACTTTCCTTAATCCTACACCTCCACCACTGATTGTCTAGTAGAAAGTATGAGAAGAAAACACATGTACTAATTATCAAATTCCTTATGCTCCTCATTTTCTATCTAACGGTTTTCTTCAAGCATTAATCACACTTTCTTCTCTCTTTCCTCTGGTTTATTCTCTCAAATAAGAATCATTATAATCTTCAGTTTAATACTCATAAAACCTGCAGGTGAACGTTAGTAGGACAGTTAAATTGAACAAAGCCACACGTGAGAAGATATCTTCAAGACCGTTGCAAAGATTGTTCAAAATCTCATCTCCTACAACTCACTATAAAGGGCTGCGTGATTATTCATGAAGGACAACACCAGAGAATAAGAACATTCAAGCTATATTCAAGAATACAAGAAACAACTCTGCACATCATTTCAAAAGAGCTCCTGTACTATATTATATACATCGAGTTTTTATAGAGTTCATATCCTTGAGTTGTAATTATTTTTATTCATTGTATTGTTCAACTTGTAAAGTTGGTAGTTGCTGAATTGTTGAGCTTGTGGAACAAGGATTCAAGGAGCATTAGGCTAGAGAAGTTTATACTTGGTTTAAGTATAGAACTTAGAGAGCTGTGTTCAGGAAACAAGAGGTTCCAGCTAGCTGCAGTTAGTAACTGGGTGATAAGGGAGATATATTATTGAGTCTTGTAATTGGTTTTTCGTGTGATCAATAATATATTCTCTTACCAAGTTGGTAAGGGACTAGGACGTAGACCATAGACGATTAGGGGTCGAACCTAGCTAAAAGTCTTGGTGTTCTTTACTTACTGCAATTTTGTCCTTCTGCATTGCATATCACAGCTAGCTGCCTATTCATTAATCTGTCTCTTTTGGTGAACCCAGTTAGCTGCCTATCGTACCCAGCTAACTGCCAGTATATATTTTCTTAGGCAGAATAATTTTTATTTGGTCATTGTTAGTCATAACACCTATTCACCCCCCCCCTCTAGGTGTATTTTCACTATTATGTCACTTTGATGAAATGTAACTGAATCTCTAACTAATTTAAGAGAGAAAGAAAATGAAGAAGATGAACATTGTTCTATTAAAGCTCAAAAGTTATTGAATTACATAGAGAATGAATTCTTATATAGAGAATGAAAAACATTACATATAACCACTTGTAAATCTATGATTTGTAACAAACTCTGCTGATGTGTCAGCCTCATTTTGTCATTATCGGCTTTACTGTTGCTGAGCTCGTTTTTACAGTTTGACTGCTTAAGTCAGTTAAGCACATATCTGCAACATCCCCCCTCAAGATGGAGGGTTGGAACTTGTTGACAACACCCAGCTTGGACGATAAGAGTTGTAATTGAGCGGAAGGTAGAGCCTTAGTAAAGATATCAGCTGGCTGAGAAGTAGTTGAAATCAAAGCAGTCTGGATAATGCCTAGCTGTAGTTTCTCACGAACAATATGGCAGTCATGTTCGATATGTTTGGTACGTTCATGAAACACAGAATTAGAAGCAATGTATAATGCACGGTTATTATCACAGTACAAAGTAATAGGAGTAAGGTTATGAAATCCAAACGTGTGAAAGAGACTCAGTAGCCAGATCAATTCACAACAGGTGTCTGCCATTGCACGATATTCAGCCTCAGCCGATGACTTAGAAACAGTGTGCTGTTTCTTACATTTCCACGATATAAGAGACGAACCAAACTTAACACAAAATCCTGTGAGAGAGTGTCGAGTAGTTTGACAACCCCCCCCCAGTCAGAGTCATTGAATGTAGTAAGAACAGGTTGACAATTAGCAGAGTAAAAAAGACCCTGACCTGGAGAGCTTTTTATATACCTAAGAATCTTGTAAGCAGCATGAAGATGATCTTGACGAGGTTTAGCTAGAAATTGAGATAACACTTGAACAGGGTAGGAAATGTATGGACGAGTAATGGTCAAATAGAGTAAACGTCCAACAATTCTCCTATAAGCAGAGCCATCTGAATCAGACAAAAAATCACTAGTGTTTTTCTGTAAGGTATGATTTTGATCCATTGGAATCTTGGAAGGTTTACAACCAAGTAAACCATTATCTGTGAGAATATCAATGGTGTATTTCCGTTGATGATTATAGATTCCAGAAGAAGACCTGCAGACTTCAACTCCTAAGAAGAATTTTAAGGCACCTAAATCTTTAACTTTGAATTTAGAACTGATGTAATCAATGCCCTGTTGAATCAGAGGTTTTTGAGAGCCAGTAATTAGTATGTCATCAACATAGACTAGCATAGCCAAAAACTGAGAATCAATCTGTTTGGTAAAGAGACTGTTGTCTGCATGAGATTGAACAAAACCATCCTCCTTTAGAGCAGTAGCAAACTTACTAAACCAGCACCTAGGAGCCTGTTTGAGGCCATTCAAGGATTTGGTGAGTTTACAGACCCAATTTTCTGGATCAGTAATACCATTTAGCATTGGAATAGAAGAGAGTTGAAAATATCCAGGAGGAACTCTCATGTAGACAATCTCACTCAAATCACCATGTAGAAATGCATTGGTGATGTCAAGTTGAGTAATATGCCAATTCTGACAGGCAACAACAGCAATAAACAATCTCACAGTTGTCATTTTTGCCACTGGGGCAAAAGTTTCAAAATAATCAAGCCCATAGGTTTGAGTGAAGCCCTTAACCACAAGACGAGCTTTATATCTTTCAACTGAGCCATTAGGATTAAATTTGACTCTGAATATCCATTTACAATCAACAATATGTTGATTAGGAGGTTTAGGGACAAGTTCCCAGGTATGATTACTCTCAAGAGCATCTAGCTCAAGCTTCATAGCCTTGAGCCAATTTGAATCTTTGGTAGCCTGCTTGTAAGTGTGAGGTGTAGCAATTACAATAGTAGCACACAAGTAATTGACATATTGAGGTGTGAAGGCTGTGTAAGCCATGTACTTGGCTATAGGATAAGTATAGTTGGAATGAACAGTATTTGAAATAGGCAAACCAGTGTAATCTTTGAACTTGACAGGAACAGTTTTATGTCTAACAGGTTTAGACTGAGCAAGAGGTACAGTGACCTGAGATGGTGAAGATGGTGGGCAATTAGAGTCTCTAGGTGGTGAAGAAGTAGAAGGTTGATCATTGATAGAGATAGAAGAAATAATATCAACATCAGTAGAGATAGGTGTGTCTGGAAAAATATAGGTGGAACCAGATGGAGACTTGACAATATCAATATCAGTAGAATTATGGAAAGGAAAACTATGTTCCACAAAGATAATGTCCCTTGAGATATAACATTTCCTAGTTTGAAGATCCATAACTCTATATCCTTTTTTATGGAAAGGATAACCAAGAAATATGCACTTTAGAGATTAAGATGCAAACTTATCATGAGGTGAATACAAATCAGAAATATAACATAAGCATCCAAAAGCTCTAAGGGAAGTATAATCAGGAGGTTTATTAAGAAGTAGTTCATATGGAGATTTGAATTTAAGGCGAGGAGAAGGAAGAAGATTGATTAAATGTGTGGCTGTAAGTAAGCAATCTCCCCAAAATGAAAGAGGTAAGTTGGCTTGAAATCTTAATGATCTGGCAACATTAAGTAAATGTTGATGTTTGCGTTCAACAGTGCCATTCTGCTGAGGTGTGTGTGAACATGAAGTTTGATGAATTATTCCCAGATTTAACAAATGAGTAGTAAGATCAGTATTCAAGAATTCTGTACCATTATCTGATCTGAGAATTTTAACAACTTTATTGAATTGAGTTTTGACATATGCAATAAATTGTTTAACAAGAGTTGGAACTTGAGTTTTGTCTGTAAACAGAAAGGTCCAAGTACATTTAGAATAGTCATCAACAATAGTGAGAAAGTAAGAACATCTCCCATGAGTACATTTCTTATATGGACCCCAAAAATCACAGTGTATGAGATCAAATTTTTCAGCAGAAACAGAACTACTAGAAGGAAAGCTAAGTCTGACTTGTTTAGACATATGACAAATATCACATTTCTTAGTATAGTCAATCTTACACACAGAAATGTGACTAAGAATAGAATCAGAAGGATGCCCTAATCTCCAGTGCCACTTGGTGGAATCAGACAGAGTAGTACTAGATGTTGAAGCACAAGCACTTGGTTTTAGTTTAAGAGTTGACAGCTTATAAAGGCCCTCATCTAACTCACCAATCTCTATCTCCATCATAGATGCAGGGGTCTGTAACAGACATTTAGTAGAACAGAACAGGATTGTACAAGGAATAGAGAGAGTTAGTTGAGGAACAGACAATAGATTACGCTGAAAATTTGGCACAACCAGGCATCTTTAAGAATGATAGCAGATGTTAGTGTAACATTGCCTATATGACTGACAGCAGAAGTATCACCTTTTGGTAGATGTAGTTCAGAACTAACAGATATAGGATTGACAAGTAGTTCAACAAATGGAGTAATGTGATGAGTTGCTCCAGAATCAATTATCCAAGTGTATTTAGATGAATTAAACTGAGTATGGCTAGCAAAAACAACAGAATTGATTGAAGGATTAATACCTAAACCTTGAGTGTTAGTATTTGTAATCCAAGGTGCATATGCAGATACATTGTTGCTAGCCAGTTTAGAATGCAACATCTGAATAAGTTGTTGACACTGAGCATCTGAGAGATTGTCTGAAGAGAGGCCAGAAGTAACTGAGATAGATTCATGTTGCTTATCTATGGAAGTAGAAGAAACATTTGCTGCAGATGCAGATTCATTCTTAGCAGATGCTCTGAGTTTAGGCTTAGGTTGGCCATGGAGTCTATGCCATTCTGGATAACCATGTAAGGCAAAGCATTTATCTCGAGAATGACCAGGGAGAGTGCAGTAATCACATACAACAGAAGTATCAGTAGTTTTCTTATCAAATTTGCCTGGATTCTGTGACTTAGCTTTGTTCTGAGAAAATGAACCAACTCTCACATTCATAGCCATAGATTCAGAACTAACGGGAGTATGAACAGCACGTTGATTCTCCTCTTGTAACAGCAAAGAATATGCTTGACTTAGGTCAGGTAGAGGATTCATTAGGAGAATTTGACCTCGAGTGTTGGTAAATTGTTCACTGAGTCCCATTAAAAATTGACTGAGCTTCATCATCTGCTCATACTTGTCTAATTTCTGAGTATTACTACATGTGCAAGCAGTAGTTGAGCAAGTACAACGAGGAATTGGTACTAGATTATCAAGTTCATCAATAAGGCCTCGAAATTGAGTAAAATATGCAGTAATTGACTTAGATCCTTGAGTTAGAGATGCTAGATCTTTATGAAGATTAAACAGATGAAGCACATTGTTTTGAGCATAACGAAGATGTAAATCATCCCTAATTTGCTTAGCAGTTGACATATAAACAATACTCTTCCTAATTTCAGGAGATACAGAGTTTAAGATCCATCAGATTACCAGATCGTTACTATACATCTAGAGTGACAATTGAGATGAATTTGCATCAGGTCGTGATTAAGAACCATCAATGAAACCTAGATTTAACTTTGCAGAGAGAGCGATGGACACCGATCGACTCCAATGATGATAGTTATGTTCAGTAAGTACGTCACTGACCAAGGAAAGACCAGGATGATCAGAGTTACTCAAGTAATACGGATGATTTATGTCAATTACAGTGTTATTTGCCATCGATTGTGAAGAAGATGCAGCAGCGTTAGCTGAGATCACAGCAGCATAGGAACGCATATTCAAAGGTACAATCTTGACAGCAAGAGAGATCGAGAGAGATCGAGAAAGAGATCAAGAGAGATATGAACAAAGAAAAACCAGAGATTTGGCTCTGATACCATGTCACTTTGATGAAATGTAATTGAATCTCTAACTAACTTTAGAGAGAAAGAAAATGAAGAAGATGAACATTGTTCTATTAAAGCTCAAAAGTTATTGAATTACATAGAGAATTAATTCTTATATAGAGAATGAAAAACATTACATATAACCACGTGTACATCTATGATTTGTAACAAACTCTACTGATGTGTCAGCCTCATTTTGTCATTATCTGCTTGACTGTTGCTGAGCTCGTTTTTACAGTTTGACTGCTTAAGTCAGTTAAGCACATATCTGCGACATATTAGTAACCATCCCCTCTTATCTCCATCTACAATTATGTATTGGAATCTCATCCAGCCACACTGTGGGAAATTCTTTTGGTCTCCAACTTAGCGCGAGTCCAAACTTGGATTAATCAGGAAAAGGAAGCTACCATTAGCATCATCTAATGGCTATTTACCTTTTGGTCTTTTTCAAAATAAACCATCAAAATAGAAAACTCCTGTATCATTATGGCGGTGATGCCAATATTTGTAGACGACAAACCTTTGTCTTCTTATTAGATTGATATTTTGAAACAATCAAAGATGCTGCATCAACCTTCAGTAGAGTTATCACTTATCAGTTATCCCATTTTTTCTTATCCTCGTCTCATTTTGATGTCAATTTCAAGTTTACATCCATAAACAACTTTCTGTGCATGGGGGGTTCTCTGATAGAAAATGTATCACTCAACACCCATTGCTTATGGCCCCTATATCAATCATCCTTGAGTTCATTACTTATATGGTGGAGCTCTCTATAAATATGTTCTTGAGCAAAAAATCGACTGGAAGTATCCATCTTTCTGCAGGCATGCATCTTGTAGGAGTGTTGACACTACTTTTATTTGATGCTGAAACCACAAAAAGTTTTTCTGCTACTTTATTATCCCTGGTGTTGGTTTCATGGTTTGCTTTTTAAGTAAATCATGCATTACTATGGTCCAAAAAGGATAAGATAGCTGGATCCAAGAATCCGATTAGGCAAACTTCACACAGTGATTGCTAAACTACCATTATATTATCCATACCCCACCTGGTATTGGCCAAGCCAAAACAAATTTAAGTCGTCTTGTTCATATGCTGTATCATCTTTTCATATGTTGTATCATCTTTTTTGTTACAGGCCGGGGCGGACCCAATGTAGCACTAGGGGCGTATAGCTTTAAATGAAATTTTGAAATTTAAATAGTAAGCAACCGCAAATAGTGCCCGCCTGGCATTTGCCAATCAAGAGCAAATGTGATGAGTTAGGATAGGGAAGGGATGGGGATTAGGGCTGCACATGGGTTTCGAAAACCGACCAAATCGACCCAAATTGACCCTTTTTTTAACCGATCAAACTGAACCATCCAAAACCGTGGGTTAAACGGGTTAATTTTTAAAAAACTCGAATTAATTGGGTTAGGTAAGGGTTTCAGAAATTTTAACCCTTACCCAACCCAACCTGATTACATAAAATGCAGAATTTTCTACATATTTTCTACAAATTTCTGCACCGTATAAATTTTCTGCACTATATAAATTTTCTGCAACATTATTCTGCAACATTTTCTAGCTTTTGCAACTTTTTGCAACACATTCTGCAATATTTTCTGCGAAGTGCAGAAAATTCTGCAATGTGCGAGATTTTCTGCAAAGTTCTTCCGATTAGCAAATTTGACCCAACCAAATCTGAATCAAACCGAACTAATTGGGATGGGTCGGGGTTGGGTTACAGAATTTTTTTTCAATTAATGGATTAATTTCTTATAAAATCGAACTAATTTTGGTTGGGTCAGGGTTTGACGAAAACTCGACCCAACCCTACCCATGTGCAGCCCTAATGGGGACGGTGCAGGAACATGGGCTAAAGCCCTCACCGAATATTCAAATTTAGCCCTTAATCGTATATTGTGTCTTAACTCAATATATTATAGTCTTAATCAGGTTGAATTCTTACTAAAAGTTATTCTTCATCCCTACTTGACGAAACTTGAAAATAAGTTCCAAAAGTAAATTCATTGCCAGATTTCGTAACTTTTTTATGTGCCATAGATGAGACACCATAAATTACATTTTTTACCACAAGGAATTTGGCATTGCTCTTAAGATTGTACATACAGTTTACCAGTATGTTCTTGCAAATTATTGAACTCTAGTAATGTAATCTTGTTCTACTTCCATATTTCAGGGAAGCAAGTAGCAAGCACATGGAAGCTTCCAGAATTTTTTTGGAACTCCATTAGATGAATGCAAGCGTACATAACAAGTTTTTTTTTAATTTATTGATCGATATATCCTTCTATTACATTAAATTTATCTCTACAAACTGGAAGCGGCAACAAGAAAAGAACAGAATCTACTTGTATACAAAATAACGCCATGGAACAAGTTCCGAACGATCAAATTTTTTATGTAAAAAGTTAAAAATGGGAATACGCAGATTTTTCTTACTTCATCGTGGTTGTCGCGCAACTGCAAAACTGTTTCCGAATTATTTGAGAAGTTGGGTTATAGATCTCTATATCCATGTTTCGTCCTGCTGCAAGCCTAAATGAGTGGATGTGACATAATATTTCTTAATTGTATAAATAAAAAATATCTTATATTTAGCAAATTTGGACAAAATATTACAAAAAGAAAAAATAAATACTCAAAAAATTACAAATGATACTCTTTTTTTATGTGTATCATAATTTTAAAAAATAGAAAAAGGACCCTGAGATTGATCTCACGGAACTTTTCTTGAGATACTTAAAAAAAACACTTTAAATTTAATTGAGTTCGCAAGATTAATTAAAAATTTGTAATTTTACAAAAATGTCCACCCCATATTTGCATATAAATCTCATGTATTTCAGACTTCCTAATCTCTTTAAAAATTGTGCACGGCGGATCTAAGATACAACTTGAATTATAGAAAATACCTCATACCGATAAGTCACCATTTTATAAATGTAAAATTCTTCCCTCCATTTTCAAAAATTAACGTATAAGCTTTTGGCACAACAAAACTGAATATAAATCGTGATCCCGTAAAAAAAATGTTTATTATAATTTGTACCTTTCATATCTATTTATAACATTCAAACTCACAACCGAATGCATACCGGATCCAACAACCCACCACAGGTCAGTCTAAAAATGCTATCAAATTGATACACATTAGTTATTGACTTGTATCTATAAAGACCCCAAATACTCTTATTTTAATCGATGTTGTATGTTAGAAACACCCCATTATATTGGGTCGACGTTCTCGTCGAGCCCACACACACTTACGGAACCCGGGCAGTGCCTCTGCACTTCCGACTGGTAGAGCTCTGATACCATTTATAACATCCAAGCCCATAACCGAATGCATACCGGACTCAACAACCCACCACAGGTCAGTCCAAAAGTGCTAGCAAGTTGGTATACATTAGCTATTGACTTGTATCTATGAAGGCCTCAAATACTCTTATTCTAATCGATGTGGGATGTTACAAAATGGCTCTGATACCATTTATAATATCCAAGCCCACAACCGAATACATACCGGACCCAATAACCCACCACAGGTCAGTCTAAAAGTGCTAGCAAGTTGGTATACTTTAGTTGTTGACTTGTATCTATAAAGGCCCCAAATACTCTTTTTCTAATCGATGTGGGATGTTACACTATTCCAACCTCTCCACACTTTCATCTCCACTATTAAGGCCAGCATGAAATAATGTTCAGTGATAGTTTATTTTTTTCCCATGAATCAATTATTTCATTTATTAGTTCTTATGTGACATTATTTTCTATGTCTTATGTATTATAAAGGATGTTAGTCCAAGTCCTACATTGAAAAATAAAGGTCTAGAGGAGACAATTTTATACTAATATGTAGTTCAGTGGTGTTGTGCTACTTAATAGGTGGTATCATAATCGAAAGTTAAGAAGTTAAAAACGTTTGGATATCTTGTTGACGGCTTGTATCAAAAGTTCTTCTTGACCTATGGTGATAGGCGGCAAGTTCCCTCGGTTTCCACTATTCAGATCAATGTGAAAAAATGCTTGATGATCGTCTATTCTCTCCAATGAATCAACTACTTATGCTTCTTAGTTTTTTTTTTGGCATTATTCCCTATGTATTATGTATTATAAAGGGTGTTAACTCAAATCCTACATCGAAAAGATAAAAAGAAGTTATTTTAAATATAAATAGTCAATCAATTTCATTAGAATGAGAGTTTGTGGGAGGAACCCAAAAATAAGTATGTGCGGATTTATCAACTCGGTCTAGAGTAAACAATGTTATATTAATGTGAAGTGAAATGGTGTTGTATGGTCCAAAAGGTGGTAACTTAGCTGAAGGTTAAGAAGTTTCGCGACAGGAGATTTTGTTAGGGGACTTACACAATCCGAGACTCACAAATAATCAATGCAAAGCACAAATACAACCAATCTATTAGTTGACAAGTTCTACCAAAGCACGGTCACACATTATTCAAGTATCACTTCTACTTCTATCAAAAGCAATAAGTAAAAGTAAAATAAGAACACACAAATATTTGACGTAGAAACACCAACGTCCTAACTTGTATTATTAATCAAAACAAAAACACCACAACGGTGTCCCAAATTGATACTTGAGCCAAATAATGCTCAAGTATCACCCAAACAATACCTATAACTACATCTCCTAAGCATTCATTAAATCTATAACGACCTAGAAAATTTCGATTTTTTTATAATATTTATTTATTATAAATTATATTATGTGAATATTGTTGTAAAGGTGAAATGTGTGTGAGATGATGTTTATGTGATTATTTGATGATTTGGGTAAGCTGTGAAGATTGGTGTATTTTTATTTTTATTTTTATTTTTGAGGATTTAAAAATATTTAAATCATGTATTTTTGATCCTCTGTAAATTTTATAAAATTATCGGAGGAATTAATAATCATGAAATCTTTTGTAATATTATCTTTATAATATTATTTAGTTTTTAAAATGGTTGGGTGAATTAATTTGGGTGTTTTAGTATTTTAAAATGATTTTAAGAGTTTTATGGTATTTAAAGGATCAAAACTTGAAAATTCATATTTAATTCATTTTTGATCCGAAAAATATTTTAAAAATATGTGTGTGATCGTAATTTTATATTCTTTATTTTTAAAAGTGAAAATTTTAATTTCACAATTTTCTATTTAATTTCTATTTATAAGAGTCGTTTAGTAGTGTTAAAATTGGGTCGAATGAGTTGTAGTAGTAATACAATGTTATTGGGCCTAGCCCATTAAGAAAAAAAAAACAGACCAGCAGCAGAACAATCGAGAGAGGTCAGGAAAAAGAGAAAAAAAAAAAAGAAGAAGAAGAGATTGGGGGAAAAGAGGGGAGAAATTAGGGATTTGGAAAGGAGAAATTGGGGGTTTTGATAACACACACACACACACACACACACATATATATATATATATATATATATATATATATATATATATATACATACGCGTGTGTGTATATGTGCGTTAGTGTGTGCGTGTATATATGAGCGCAGCAGCATGTGTGTGTTTGGTGTGTGTGTTCGGTGGTGATGGCGGCAAGGAGACAAAGAGAGAGATGATGATGTGGTGTGGGTTCTGGCGCCTGTATGCGTATTGGCAAGGTGGAGGCTGCTGTGCAGCAAGGAGGAGGAAGAGAGAGAGAGAGAGAGAGAGAGAGAGAGAGAGAGATAGAGAGAGAGAGAGAGGGGGGGGGAGAGAGATTTTGGGGAGAAATCAGAATCGGAGGTATTCTCTTTTCGTTTATTTTATTTTATTTCCGATGTAATTATTTAATTTTCATTCTAGCTGTAAATTGTGATTTAATTATTTAATTGTTGTAAGTTAATTAGATTTAGATTATGAGATTTAGTTGTTAATTTCGTAATTAGATTAATATTGTAAATTATGAATATTGTTTTATTTCCGTGATTTAATTCGGAGGTTTATAGTAAATTATAATTGTTGGAATAAGTTTTGGAATCCGAAATATATGCGAGTTTAATAATTGATAAACTTAATTATGAGCTCGATTAAATATTTGAATTAGTAAATGTTAATTAGTTAAGTGTTGTAATTTAATTAAATTCAAATTGTGAGTTTAATGTGTTAATGGTTGTTGATGGGTCAATGTGGTAATTATGAATATTATCCGAATTCTATATTTAATTTGAAGGGCATAGTAATGATTAATTGTTATTGGTTAAGTGCTAGTAGTAATTTATAATTTTGGGAACTTGAATAATATTCAAGTTTAATAATGGATGGTTTAATTGTGGATTCGATAATCTGTTAGGTTTAGTGATAGTCAATGGTATAAAGCGAGTCGTAGTATTAGATGGCTTTACTAATTATGAATGTATAATTGTAAATTACTTATTGTTGGTTTATATGGATTAAATGATGTGGTTGAGTCATTATAATTGATAAATGCTAAGTGTAAATCGTTGTTGTCATATCAAGTGTAAATAGAAGGGTTGGCTAAATTGTAAAGGTCTATGTGCTACATGTTATAGGTCGAGTTATAGTATTTGTCGGATATTATGCTTGTCGAGTACTTGGTGGTAAATTATATGTGGTGATGAGCTATTTATATGGTTTTAAAATGTGATTTATATCAAAGATTAATTGTTAGATTTATTTGATTATGTGATTATCTGCGAGGAGTTGCAATGAGATCACAAGTCTTAAATGTCAATATTTAAAGACTTGTGTAATTCTCTTCAACTAGTTCCTCGGGCTTACGAATATCCATGATTAGTTATCACGAGTATAATTAATATACTTGAGTGGTGTGATCATTGATATAGCGTAAATAATAGTTAGTGCTAGGGGTTGTTCCCTAGGGCTTACGAACATCAATGATTGATTGTCACGTGTATCATTAAAATGCGTGAGAAATACGATCATTGGTGTAACGTAAGTAGTAGTGTAATATAAATTTCTTATGTGCTAGTTGTCGCATGTACGGGCGGGTACTTTTCATTAATTGTTTAATTTTATGTTGCTGCAAGTTAAGGCAGCTTTATTTTTGTAAAAGCAGGGTTGAATTGTTTTTGATTGATATTGAGGGGCTGTGCCCATAGTCCGATAAACGAATACCTCATGCCGAAATTTTCTAAAAATCCCCTGCAAGTTTATTTAAAAGTCTATTTAAATTATTTGATTTTAATGCTTGAAAGTATGTTATGATTTCTAAGGATTTAATTATATGTGGCGATGGATTATTTCGAGAATATATCGTGGTTTTAAATATTAAATGGTTGTATTGTTTTGAAATGGTTATGTGATGTGTTTATGTGACTTAGTTGAGTATAGTACGACTATTATGTGAATATGAATGCATATGTCTATATGTATTGTATATGTAAGCGTTATAGGACGCGCATGGGTAGAATAGAGCTAACGATAAGGTTTTGCTTGAATTAGTACTGAAACTGTATTTGACATTGTAAAGGTTCGAGTAGGAGACTTGGCTAAGAGTAGTGCGGGTAAGCGGAAAGTAAAACAGAGGAATAATTATCAAGTCAACGGGTGTGCTGGCGTGGAGTTAGTAAATTATGAAAGAAAGATAGAAGTAGAGCCGAGTATGAAGACCAGCACGAAAAGTGTGGAGATTAGCGAGAAGTTGAGTTAGAGATCCATGATTAGGATCGAGAACTCCGTAAGTTGAGGCAAGTGTTTGCTCTTCACTTATCTTTCAAGTGATGCAATTCATTCCTCTTGTCGTGTAATGTAGTTTGGTCAAATGTGTTTAGAAAATGATATACTTCCTAGTTAGCATGGAAATGTTTATTTTCCCTACCTCTAATTCGAATACCAAGTTTTTAAAAGAACCTTAAATATAATCTTTCCCGCTTAAATACTTTACTCAAGCTATGACATTGGATTCCTCAACTGAATACTATTTCTTTTATTTTCTTCAAAAATGTTTAAAAGACATTCTAAATAGAGAGAATCCAAGTTTAAAATTTCCACGAATACCTGCTAATAAAATTCTTGATTTTTCACATAATTTCTCCAGTGGACCCCTTTATGGAAATGTTTCCTTCAAACTGATTTGCGACTAACTATCCTGAAATTATTTAACAAATAATCGTTTAAACTACTTTAATCGTTTATGTCAGTTAAGCCTTGCAATGTGTTGAAAATTTTCTTAAAAGCGTAGGGTTTGCCTATGTCCTCGCTCTAGCGTAGAATTTCATATGTTGATAATCTGGTTGCAATTTATATCTCTTATCTTTACCCAAGTCGATTTACTCTTTAATCAAGTTAATGACAATGTTCCTCAATACTCATATCTATCTTGTCGGTACCTATTCGAATTGTCATTCTTTATATTCCCCACCCTAGTTGGTATCGAACTTGTCGATATCTTTTAAAAATCTTGATTGTTCGTTTGCTCCCTGTAGTGTATCGAACTTGTCGATAATAAATGAGGTTGTTGTTTCTTATTAACTCTTAATCTTGAGTTATTATTCTGGACGTGAGTTTCTAGTTGTTTGGAGATCAAAGGTTGTCGATTGTCCCGACACCTAGTGTGGATGATTTAGAATTGGAAATGTTTTTAAATGTGGCCCTTGGGGCGTAAAACCCTTCGGGGTGGGACCTTATTATGGTCGGAAGTTAAGGCCAATATGTGCCATGGATCCAATTAAGGACATTGTTGTGCGCGTTTGTCCTAGGACATTGCTGTGTGGTTTTGTCTGGGGTTAGTGATGACTGATCAACAGCCTAACTTTGATGTTTTTTTTATAAATAAATAAAAATTCCAATTCTAATCTATATTCTGCGATTGAGATGTTAGTTCTTGACTCTTTGGAAGTCCGTTTCAGTAATATTTTGATATCAGAACTTTTATCAGTTCTAGTTTCTGTTGCACATTATAAATGGTGAATTGTTGGCTCTTGTGGCAATCTATAAATTGATCTCACTGATCCTTTCTAATAATGAGGTGAAACTCCTTTTGTTTATCAGAGTTGTCAACATTTATTTTAAAATTGCTATCACTATTGCACTTGCTGAGCATTGTTGGCTCACTCTTGTTTCTGTTTATTTCTCCAGTTGTTAGAGATGATCAGAGGATCTAGTGATCAGTTGGTATTGCTCTATAGGCAGCGAGAGGAGACGTTCGGGTTACAGATTCTCATTGGTTAGTGGTTGGGAACTAGTCAAGGTTGAATATCTAGTTAGACGGTGACCTTATTTATTCACAAAAATTGTATATTATTTTATTCGGATTCGGGTCGTAATAGTTAATTAGTAGTTGTTTCATACTGTGACCTGTGAGCGGTCTTGGTTAGTTAGAATTTATATTTTTTTATGATTTTGTCAATATTATGTGGTGAGCAGATTTGGATACAGTTGGATTAGTTTTGTTGATTTGGACAGGTGGTTAGTTATATTTATGAATACATCATGTCAAAATTTTCTGAAATTTCCCTGTAAAATATTTATTTACTTATAAAAAGCCTGTATATTAATATAGTAAAGTGAGGGTGTTACAAGTTGGTATCAGAGCTACAGGTCACAGTCACTGAAACAATTAGGTGGGAAATTTGGGATATAGTAATCGAAAGGTTAGGGTGTGTGTATAAGATAGATGTCGGGTAGAATGACTTAGGATAAGGATCGCGAAAGGATACTTCGGCAAGCGTTGTGACGTTGAACGGTCTTTCGGCATATCGCGTAAGTAGAAGTTCGAATCGTTTAAGGATTGGGCTATGAGCGAAACAGCGAACCCGAAGTGGCATAAGCTAAGTGGGCAGCTGAAGCTATCAGTTCGGGGGACGTTATCTCGAAATTTTTACGTAGAATCTAGAATTTTCAACGATATTAGTTTCGATGCGAACGTTTCGGAGATGGTATGAGAAGGTTAAGAATGCGAAGTGGGAAGTGATTATATGCAAGAATTGGAAGTTGAGCGTAGTTGTGCATCATTAATCGTCGATTCATTCAAATTCACTACTTAAGAAATTTCTTATTCTTTCTTTGAATTATCGTCCTAAGTTAATTCCCGGTTGGTATCGTTGCTGAGGCATTCATTGCACAGTGACGGTTCAAAAATCGAGAATGAATTGAGATCTTCTTATTTATTCAACTCATTATGGTCAGGCCGGTTTGGCAGCTAAGTATATTACTGCTTAGTCGACAAGAGTGAGATTATGAATAATTAAGAATTTCTTGAATGTTTGCTTGATCAACCCTTGAAGCATCTATTGAAAAGTCTTTTATATATCAAACGATGATGAGTTTGGTATGTCAGACTTATTCGAATTCAATTCCATTCTTTTAGAAATATCTATATCTTTCAAAGGATAATTGATCCGACTTTACTTGAAAATTTTTGAAACTCTTGAATCCCTTCCATTGCTGAGATGAACAACCTATGAAGATAGGGATTCAGGGACATCTTATCTATGTGATAGAAGTCCAGTGGGACGCCACTGATTGTGTTTGTCATGAAGGTACTAAAGACTGGCCATCTTTATGTACTGTGGTGGTTAACCAAGTGACAAATACAACCTGATAATAGTTCAAAAGATCATATTGATCTCTCGGTTAAATTCCTTTATAAAAGATTTGTTAAACAAACTCAGTCTATATTCTGAATTGATGCCCCATTCATTTTGTTGACCTTCTTTGTTGAAAATTCAATGATTTCAAAATTCTTAATGATGAAGATATGCGAAGATAGACGTGACGAAGTCTTAAATGATAGAACTATAACTGCATGGACGAAGAATGGGTTATGCAAGTTTAAGAATTCGGTGATTAAGACAGATGTATTGTCAAATTGGAATATTTATTGAACCGATAAAGCATGGACAAGGTCTGAGGCTAATAAGAATGACAATAAATAAGAATGTATGATTGCAAATATTGTTAAAAGGCGAAAAGAGAATGGAAATGGAGATATTGGAAATAAGTTGTACAATGCTGAAAGAAGATTAATTGTAAACATCTTTTATATGGCAGAGGTAGTAAATGGAATGTCATAAAATTTGGAATGTTTCGAATCCGTCGTTAAACATAAGACTTTAGAATCAAGAAGGCTAACTTGGTTAAATCAGAGTGAAACAGAACAAAAAGGTTTGTAAGAATTATCAAGAAGAATTAAGACAGAGTGAGGGGTAAGGATTAAGGTGACTGTATGAAGAAAATAACTTATGCGGGCCAATTTTAAGAAAGTCATGATTATCAAGGATGGTGGAAAGTTGACTAAGATGGAATAAAATGTCAATAAGGAGGAAGGCAGAGAAACCAGAAAGTTTCCAGGAGTGAGTAAATAGCAGATGTATAAAATTCAATGAAGAAAAGAATGCGGAATCCCGATGATGTGGAGTTAGAAGAGAAAGGGCACTATAGTTGCCTATAGAATGAGAATTAGCAGAAATTAACGAGATCCCATGATCAGAAAATAAGATTTCAGGAGTAGAATCCCTAGAGATTTTATTAAGATAAATGTGGGAAGTTGTGACTGTAATTAGAAAGGCAGTGTGGTGACAAGTAGCAGCGTCTTAAGTTAAATCTATAAGTGATGAGCTTGGGAAGATGGGAATTTCGTTGAAAATAGTATCATATTAATCTTGGTGGAAGTTTTGAAGGAAGTGACAGGACTGTCTTTGTGATTAGTAAGAATTTGAAAAATTTAATACGAACATGAAGGAAGTTGACAGGAAGTGGATGGTGATGACTATAATAAGGAGTTAAATATAACTTAGGATTGGATTTATTCCCCATCAACGAAGCACAAGCGAATTGCGAGGACAAGAAATTGAGATCTTGAATTGTGAGGAGGATAAAGGCGGTGTTTTGAGATTGGAAGGTAGACATAGAGGTCTGAACGATTAAGCAAATCAATCGAGAGCGATTTTAGAGTTTCCATGAAAAGGAAGAAAATTTGGCACGAGGATCTTAATGTGAATTTCGAAAGTCATGATTTTGTGATTAATGTGAGTAGTGTTAAATATTGAAATGTAATGTGTAGGGTCAAATTCAAAGACTCGTCAAGTATGCAGAGTGGTGATTCGAAAGTTGATTTCAGAGGACGTGAGATAATGTATTACGAATAAGATATATATGATTTAAGGAAAATGGTCTGCAGTTCGAAACGGTTACTCAGTAAAACGATGAGATGAAGGATGGATAGAAGTTTTCCGATTATTCCCTTCTCAAGTAATATTGCACGTGAAAGAGGAGTAAGAATGATTGAGGATTTCTTGATATTCTTTTTCTCAAAATTTTATCTGAGGAAGGTTCGTTTTAGTAGGCGTAAATGAGTGATGATGCATGTTAAGTGGAAGGAGCTTGTTGGAAATTATGAAGAATTGTTTCGTGAATAGTATCGAGTGAAGTTGTGACCTCGGGAAATTAATAATAAATTGGATATTTCAATCTTGTTCTTGTTTTGAGTGAAGTCACAGTCAAGGTGACGAGTATGTTAGTTATCAAGAGTTGTAAATGATCAAGGCTACAAATATTCGAGGCTATGTTTCAAAAGATTGAGCAACCCAGACTATTTTATAAGATTGAGAATCGAGTCGTTAATTAAATTATGCTTGATGTGCATCTAAGGACGTAAGTGTTTGGTTATAGTATTCGATTTCGAGAATGCGATTAAGAATGGACGAAATGATGTTAAGTTTCCGATTGGGTACTCGGTAAAATTTTAGGACTAAAGAAAGAAAGAAACTTTTTAATTATTCCCTTCTCAATTAACACAGTACTTGAAAAGTGGATTGGAAGCGATCAGAGGATTTCTTGAGATTCTTTTCTCTAAATTCTATTTGAAATCGTGTGTTTATAAGTAAAGCGTGGGAAACTATACCAAGTGTAGGTCGTTATAAATAGAGGCAAATTGTACGGTCGTATTATTGCGAGGGGTTGGCGCGGTAATATAGTTTTGACGCAGAGTATAGTTCATTATGCGGAAAAGACATATTGATTTTCGCGGAAAGTTATTCGTTCACGTGTGATGAACGTTAGAGGTTCGAAAACCAAAGCTTAAGGTTATTACGGGAATTGAAGGCTCATGGAAAGAGCTTATAAAAGTATGAGAGGTTGTGATGGAATCCTAGAGTTGAAAGTGCAACCTGGGAAGTGGAAGTAAGATGTTTAACGGGAATTGTTACTCGTGTCCTTAAGATTGATTCTGAGGACAGAATCCTATTAAGGGGGGAAGGATATAACGACCTAGAAAATTTCGATTTTTTTATAATATTTATTTATTATAAATTATATTATGTGAATATTGTTGTAAAGGTGAAATGTGTGTGAGATGCTGTTTATGTGATTATTTGATGATTTGGGTAAGTTTTGAAGATTGGTGTATTTTTATTTTTATTTTTGAGGATTTAAATATATTTAAATCATGCATTTTTGATCCTCTGTAAATTTTATAAAATTATCGGAGGAATTAAAAATCATGAAATCTTTTGTAATATTATCTTTATAATATTATTTAGTTTTTAAAATGGTTGGGTGAATTAATTTGGGTGTTTTAGTATTTTAAAATGATTTTAAGAGTTTTATGGTATTTAAAGGATCAAAACTTGAAAAATTCATATTTAATTCATTTTTGATCCGAAAAATATTTTAAAAATATGTGTGTGATTGTAATTTTATATTCTTTATTTTTAAAAGTGAAAATTTTAATTTCACAATTTTCTATTTAATTTCTATTTATGAGCCGTTTAGTAGTGTTAAAATTGGGCCGAATGAGTTGTAGTAGTAATACAATGTTATTGGGCCTAGCCCATTAAGAAAAAAAAACAGACCAGCAGCAGAACTATCGTGAGAGGTCGGGAAAAAGAGAAAAAAAAAAGAAGAAGAAGAGATTGGGGGAAAAGAGTGGAGAAATTAGGGATTTGGAAAGGAGAAATTGGGGGTTTTGATAACACACATATATATCTATATATACATACGCGTGTGTGTATATGTGCGTTAGTGTGTGCGTGTGTATATGAGCGCAGCAGCGTGTGTGTGTTTGGTGTGTGTGTTCGGTGGTTATGGCGGCAAGGAGACAAAGAGAGAGATTATGTTGTGGTGTGGGTTCTGGTGCCTGTATGCGTATTGGCAAGGTGGATGCTGCTGTGCAGCAAGGAGGAGGAAGAGAGAGAGAGAGAGAGAGAGAGAGAGAGAGAGAGAGAGAGAGAGAGAGAGAGAGAGAGAGAGAGAGAGAGAGAGAGGGGGGGGGGGGAGAGAGATTTTGGGGAGAAATCGGAATCGGAGGTATTCTCTTTTCGTTTATTTTATTTTATTTCCGATGTAATTATTTAATTTGCATTCTAGTTGTAAATTGTGATTTAATTATTTAATTGTTGTAAGTTAATTAGATTTAGATTGTGAGATTTAGTTGTTAATTTCGTAATTAGAATAATATTGTAAATTATGAATATTGTTTTATTTCCGTGATTTAATTCGGAGGTTTATAGTAAATTATAATTGTTGGAATAAGTTTTGGAATCCGAAATATATGCGAGTTTAATAATTGATAAACTTAATTACGAGCTCGATTAAATGTTTGAATTAGTAAATGTTAATTAGTTAAGTGTTGTAATTTAATTAAATTCAAATTGTGAGTTTAATGTGTTAATGGTTGTTGATGGGTCAATGTGGTAATTATGAATATTATCCGAATTCTATATTTAATTTGAAGGGCATAGTAATGATTAATTGTTATTGGTTAAGTGCTAGTAGTAATTTATAATTTTGGGAACTTGAATAATATTCAAGTTTAATAATGGATGGTTTAATTGTGGATTCGATAATCTGTTAGGTTTAGTGATAGTCAATGGTATAAAGCGAATCGTAGTATTAGATGGCTTTACTAATTATGAATGTATAATTGTAAATTACTTGTTGTTGGTTTATATGGATTAAATGATGTGGTTGAGTCATTATAATTGATAAATGCTAAGTGTAAATCGTTGTTGTCATATCAAGTGTAAATAGAAGGGTTGGCTAAATTGTAAAGGTCTATGTGCTACATGTTATAGGTCGAGTTATAGTATTTGTCAGATATTATGCTTGTCGAGTACTTGGTGGTAAATTATATGTGGTGATGAGCTATTTATATGGTTTTAAAATGTGATTTATATCAAAGATTAATTGTTAGATTTATTTGATTATGTGATTATCTGCAAGGAGTTGCAATGGATCACAAGTCTTAAATGTCAATATTTAAAGACTTGTGTAATTCTCTTCAACTAGTTCATCGGGCTTACGAATATCCATGATTAGTAATCACGAGTATAATTAATATACTTGAGTGGTGTGATCATTGATATATCGTAAGTAATAGTTAGTGCTAGGGGTTGTTCCCTAGGGCTTACGAACATCAATGATTGATTGTCACGTGTATCATTAAAATGCGTGAGAAATACGATCATTGGTGTTGCGTAAGTAGTAGTGTAATATAAATTTCTTATGTGCTAGTTGCCGCATGTACGAGCGGGTACTTTTCATTAATTGTTTACTTTTATGTTGCTGCAAGTTGAGGCAGCTTTATTTTTGTAAAAGCAGGGTTGAATTGTTTTTGATTGATATTGAGGGGCTGTGCCCATAGTCCGATAAACGAATACTTCATGCCGAAATTTTCTAAAAATCCCCTGCAAGTTTATTTAAAAGTCTATTTAAATTATTTGATTTCAATGCTTGAAAGTATGTTATGATTTCTAAGGATTTAATTATATGTGGCGATGGATTATTTCGAGAATATATCGTGGTTTTAAATATTAAGTGGTTGTATTGTTTTGAAATGGTTATGTGATGTGTTTATGTGACTTAGTTGAGTAT
The DNA here is from genome assembly GCA_036435485.1 of Saposhnikovia divaricata. Taxonomy (NCBI): domain Eukaryota; kingdom Viridiplantae; phylum Streptophyta; class Magnoliopsida; order Apiales; family Apiaceae; genus Saposhnikovia; species Saposhnikovia divaricata. The sequence continues at coordinate 98,197,780 of CM071597.1, read as the reverse complement.
AGTAAGACTATTATGTGAATATGAATGCATATGTCTATATGTATTGTATATGTAAGCGTTATAGGACGCGCATGGGTAGAATAGAGCCAACGATAAGGTTTTGCTTGAATTATTACTGAAACTGTATTTGACATTGTAAAGGTTCGAGTAGGAGACTTGGCTAAGAGCAGTGCGGGTAAGCGGAAAGTCAAACGGAGGAATAATTATCAAGTCAACGGGTGTGCTGGCGTGGAGTTAGTAAAGTATGAAAGAAAGATAGAAGTAGAGCCGAGTAAGAAGACCAGCACGAAAAGTGTGGAGATTAGCGAGAAGTAGAGTTAACGGGTGTTTGCTCTTCACTTATCTTTCAAGTGATGCAATTCATTCCTCTTGTCGTGTAATGTATTTTGGTCAAATGTGTTTAGAAAATGATATACTTCCTAGTTAGCATGGAAATGTTTATTTTCCCTACCTCTAATTCGAATACCAAGTTTTTAAAAGAACCTTAAATATAATCTTTCCCGCTTAAATACTTTACTCAAGCTATGACATTGGTGTAAGAACCCCAAATTTTGGATATAATTAAAACTTTTTATTAAGTAATGATAAAATGAGGAACAATGATTCCGACAACAAGGTCACCAGCTCTAATGAATGGTGGTTTCAATGAACAATGATTGTAATGAATGGATATTGCTTTGGACAATGATCCTGATGCATTGGTATATTGTCAGAATAGAGTAATTCGATGGTTGAGGACCTAGATAAGAATAATCTACCATCCAGGAAGGAGCTAATGGATCCTTGAAGGGAAATGAGTACGTGCATAGTGTTTCCCATACGTGCATAGTATTTCCCGTACGTGCATAGTGTTTCCTGTACGTGCATAGTAATTTGGTGGATGAATAGTGATTTTGTAAGTTGGAAAACTTTTCACTCCACCCTATGTACGGGACGTGATATGGATGTTTCGAAGTCATATTAGTATTACGCGGAGGAAATAAGTGAATGCAGAGACGATCGGAATTCAGAAATTCCAAATTCTTTTCGGTATAATATTTGACCGGACAGTGGATTAAATATTATTATAATCCAAGAATTGAGATATTAACTTTGAGGATTTGATATTTTGGGATGTTATTATATTGGATTTAAGAATGAAGGTAGGAAACCACTGAGGAGTGGTTATGGCTACAATGTAATAATTGATATTTGGAAAGAATGAATGGAATTCGACTTTATTATTTCTATGTCTTGAAGAATGCTAAAGGGTAACAACATAGGTAAGAATAATCTATCTTTTAAGGGAATAAGATATGGCAATTTCAAGCAGGAGAATATTCTCATGTCATCCAGATCGGTAACGATTAATCCAGTAGTTTCGTAAAAAGGATAAGGAACGACCGAAAGAGAATACGGACAATTGTACCACCCTAAGAGAACAAGTAAAGAATACAGAATGAATAGTGTTTTGGTGGGAGTATATAATAATATGAGACGACACTATATAGAAGCATTCGGGACGGATTTCCGAGTTCGTATTAGTGATCTAGGGGGAAAATAAGTGTATGTAAAAGCTGTCGGATTCTGAAAACCGCACTTTTATTTTCTCCGAGAGTTCCCTGGACACTGATAGCCTTAAGTATTTAATGAATGGATTTAAGGAATATAAATTGGAAAGTTAGAATGAAAGATGGAGAATGAAAGTATTGATATTAAAAAGGATTCCCGGTAAACCCTAATTAGAAATCCGTGAAATATTCCTACGAACGATCAATCGAAACGGGCAATAACCGGACACAGAAACAAGCAGAGGAAGCAAGAGTCTTGTGTAAGCTACTAGAATAAATATCTAGCAACCAAGTGGCTTAAAGTAACTAGCATACTTGGAGATGGAAGTAGTACTTAGATATCAAACCAATACTTAGCATGAAAACCATTCAAAATGCAACACATGTCTCTTGATTGCATCATGGATGACCTAGGCACTTTAATAAAGCTACTTTAGCAAGATATTATCCAAGGCAACACAATAATACAAGGAAAAGATCAAGAACAAGCAAGCAACTCTCTCCCCCTCCAAAACATTCCATTCGACTTCCTCCCTAAATTCCAAATCCAAAGTCCAAGCTTCCACCATTGTTTGATCTCCAAATTTTTATGGTAAGTCCTATAATTCATAAAAGTGATACCCTAGAAATCTTGGCTTCAAACTCCATGTTTTCCATTTTCAAATAAATCATCCAAGCCTAGGGTGAATAGTGATTTTAAGAAACTAACTTTGATTTCTTGTTTTGTTTGGATGATCCAAGCTTTGTTAAGGTAATCTAAGGACTAGACAAGGCTTACCAAGTGTTATTCACTCTCCAAGGAAGGTAACAAGCTCCAAAAACCCTTGGTACCATTTTGAGATTTTATGAGTTTTATGGATGATTTAGTGTTAGTATGCTATGTTATGCTTAGATCTATGTTATTAGTTGATTATGGTTGTTGTTTGGATTGTGATCCATGAGATGGTTGAGATGAGTTGTTGATAGACTAGTCATGATGATTATCATGCATTTGTGTGGTTGGATTGATCTTTGTTAGATCGAGATAAAGTGTAAAAACTTTGGAAAACGCGTAAACATAGCCGTTATAATGCCCGATTTTACAATATCATGTTTTGTATGCCATTTTTCACAACAGGACCCTACTGACCAGAAACCTTTCTGCCATTTTAGGATAGCTTATGTTATAAGCTTCGTTTTGATATAAAGATCACGTGAAACGGACTTACGGTTTAGGAGTTACGGCCGGTTTACTAAAAGTATTTCGAAACCGTAACCGAGAATTCGTAACGGAATTTGAACCCTCGTAAAATATGTAAAGTCATGGCGAATCTTGGAAAATAAATACTAGAGGTATAAAGGAAGGTGTGAAAGAAAACCGTATGTCAAAAGGATCATTTTTCGATTTATTAAAAATGTTCGAGTCGAGGTTAAACGCGAACGAACCCCTAAAAGACGACTCTTTTATAACTTCGATAAAACTCGGAGTATAGTATTGGTTCGTAACGATCGACCTTAGAACTCATATGACTTAAGTATGTCCCAAGTATAAGTACAATGACATGTCGTATTAACGAACGAATGTCGGGTCGGATAAGTGATAAAAGTAATCCACTAAAGGGGGTATAACGAGATAACTCGAGAACGTGTTTCGATTTAAGTATAACTTAACTTTTAATATGTTAAGTGATTAATCCCGAATGCCTTGGCTATTTATAGATCACCAAGCTGAACCGGGACCCGCTACCACTACCCCTTACCGTACTCGACTACCAGGCAAGTTTCAATTCCCTTCTTTTAGGCTGTTGTTGTGATTGAATAATATATATATATGATTGCTGATATACATATGCCATTGCATGCATGCCTACTTTCAAGTTGAATTGATATACTTGTTCCTTGAATGTTATTGTTGGCTTATAAGCTAGATAGTTATATATCAGTTATAAGCCGGTTATTGTAAGACCCTCATAGAAGGGCGTATACATCTTATTAATCAAATATAGACCGGGAGTCAATATTCCTCGATATATCGAGATTACCTCGGAGGAAAATATTTAAGTAAATATTTTCTATTATTCAGGCGACGAATATTATTTGAATATTCGTTCGAGATTATTTATTTTAATGATCCTTACTTCAAATAATTATTTGAACGTAATCATTCGACGAATAATATTTGTCAATATTCATTCAGAGTCGAATTGATTATCGATTATTATTTCGAATACTCTTCTAAAGATGAGACTACTAAATGAATATTATGTGGACATTCATTTAGAATATTATTTTATTAAATAAATATTACTGTTGAAAATTCATTTAAGGTATTAAGTACTTGATGAATATTATCTTCAATATTCATCTGAAGCTTGATTTACTTATCGAATATTATATCGAATATTCCTTTAAAGCTTGGATTACTAAATGAATATTAATTGATATTCATTTAGAATATTATTCATGAAATGAATATTACTTTATCAATATTCATTTAAATTCCTAATTAATTATGAATATTAATTTGAATATTCATCAGGGTTCTATTTAATCATCGAATATTATTTTAAATATTTTAAATATTCCTTTCAGGACTTATTAAGTAATGAATATTATTTTGAATATTCATTTGATTATTTAATTATGCAATAAATATTCTCTCGATATTTCTTCAAGAATTATTTGGGAAATACTCTGATTAAAGATATTCTTTCATATTCCTAAATAATCTGTAAAATATTTTAATTCAATAAATATTCTCTGAATATTTATTCCATACTTAGAATAACCCCGATAAGGTTTATCTTCTTCGATTATTACCGAAAATATCTCGGAGTCATATTATTATTAATCTTATACCAAGAAAGGTTCTCAGACATCATTCTTCTTTGAGTCTATCTCCTTAATAATAAGGGAACCTTACTTGGAAAATGTTATTTATCTTGTCGACTTCCCGGTCATAAAGTATTCCCTTCACCCGCAACTCGGGTGCTGTTGACTTATTAAGTCGTTGCTTACCTTCTCATCTTTCGAGGGGTAAGATTACTGGAACAAGTTGATATCCGTTACCAAGTAATAGCTTGGGAGTTATTGGTAAATTTTCCTTTCCAACAAGATACGACTACTTTGTGGAGTCTTATCAACAAGTATTATACTTGGGGAAAGGGGGACGAACGTTACATTCAGAATCATGAATTCTATTTGAACTAGGAGTCGTGTAAGAGGCCGAGTAGCGCCGGTCCATCCCCTTTGGCCCAACCGTTGGCCGGGGAGAGCTAGTAAGGCGGTATACAAGTAAAGCCGTCAGTTCTTCCTTCTACCGGTAGTAAATCTAAATTGAGCTGTACGATCTCGACTGATCATCAAGATTGGAACAGCGGGCGCGGTGAATACTCCATCATTGGTTCATCATCCAAATTTATTTATTTCCTGCAACATGATTACTGTTGGCAGAGTTGGAAAAGGGTCATAACTAGAATTGCAACCTTTTCTTGCAAGTTCCTCTTCTTAATAACAATAAGAATATCTCGCTTACTTTGATGTAGCAGATATTTCTACAAACAAATACTTCAAGTTACCTTGTAACTTCATCGTTCATATTACACTGGCATCATTTCCGTAAATGCATGGCATATGGTTTGAAAGATACTTTTGAACTGTTATACATTATCGTTCAGTTATATATTATTGTTGGTGGGCTATTGCTCACCCTAGCTTTATTATTATATCACAACAACAGCTAGACGAGATGACTCGCACAAGGCGCACTCGACGCGGGCGAGGACGATGAGACTACCAGAGCTGAAGAAGAAGCTATTGGTAGGGTATATTTATTCTTTCAGTACCAAGAATATGGTCTAGTATGACTTATGTAAATGGATGGCAAAGAGTATGTATTTATATTGAAATTCTTTTGGATTGTAAGAACTCATAATGTGATTAATAAAAATTTGATTGTTACTCTGATTTCATCTCTGGGACTATAACGGGTGTGTTTTATATTGTTGTGTTGGGTTATAGAGACGTAATTTATTTTATGTTAAGGAAAGTTCAATTGTTGTGGACAGAATTGGAAACCGTAACCACCGGACCCCGGATCTGGGGGTGTTACAATTGGAATCCTCAACTGAATACTATTTCTTTTATTTTCTTCAAAAATGTTTAAAAGACGTTCTAAATAGAGAGAATCCAAGTTTAAAATTTCCACGAATACCTGTTAATAAAATTCTTGATTTTTCACATAATTTCTCCAGTGGACCCCTTTATGGAAATGTTTCCTTCAAACTGATTTGCGACTAACTATCCTGAAATTATTTAACAAATAATCGTTTAAACTACTTTAATCGTTTATGTCAGTTAAGCCTTGCAATGTGTTGAAAATTTTCTTAAAAGCGTAGGGTTTGCCTATGTCCTCGCTCTAGCGTAGAATTTCATATGTTGATAATCTGGTTGCAATTTATATCTCTTATCTTTGCCTAAGTCGATTTACTCTTTAATCAAGTTAATGACAATGTTCCTCAATACTCATATCTATCTTGTCGATACCTATTCGAATTGTCATTCTTTATATTCCCCACCCTAGTTGGTATCGAACTTGTCGATATCTTTTAAAAATCTTGATTGTTCGTTTGCTCCCTGTAGTGTATCGAACTTGTCGATACTAAATGAGGTTGTTGTTTCTTATTAACTCTTAATCTTGAGTTATTATTCTGGAGGTGAGTTTCCAGTTGTTTGGAGATCAAAGGTTGTCGATTGTCCCGACACCTAGTGTGGATGATTTAGAATTGGAAATGTTTTTAAATGTGGCCCTTGGGGCGTAAAACCCTTCGGGGTGGGACCTTATTATGGTCGGAAGTTAAGGCCAATATGTGCCATGGATCCAATTAAGGACATTGATGTGCGCGTTTGTCCTAGGACATTGCTGTGTGGTTTTGTCCGGGTTAGTGATGACTGATCAGCAGCCTAACTTTGATGTTTTTTTTTAAAATAAATAAAAATTCCAATTCTAATCTATATTCTGCGATTGAGATGTTAGTTCTTGACTCTTTGGAAGTCCGTTTCAGTAATATTTTGATATCAGAACTTTTATCAGTTCTAGTTTCTGTTGCACATTATAAATGGTGAATTGTTGGCTCTTGTGGCAATCTAAAAATTGATCTCACTAATCCTTTCTAATAATGAGGTGAAACTCCTTTTGTTTATCAGAGTTGTCAACATTTATTTTAAAATTGCTATCACTATTGCACTTGCTGAGCATTGTTGGCTCACTCTTGTTTCTGTTTATTTCTCCAGTTGTTAGAGATGATCAGAGGATCTAGTGATCAGTTGGTATTGCTCTATAGGCAGCGAGAGGAGACGTTCGGGTTACAGATTCTCATTGGTTAGTGGTTGGGAACTAGTCAAGGTTGAATATCTAGTTAGACGGTGACCTTATTTATTCACAAAAATTGTATATTATTTTATTCGGATTCGGGTCGTAATAGTTAATTAGTAGTTGTTTCATACTGTGACCTGTGAGCGGTCTTGGTTAGTTAGAATTTATATTTTTTTATGATTTTGTCAATATTATGTGGTGAGCAGATTTGGATACAGTTGGATTAGTTTTGTTGATTTGGACAGGTGGTTAGTTATATTTATGAATACATCATGTCAAAATTTTCTGAAATTTCCCTGTAAAATATTTATTTACTTATAAAAAGCCTGTATATTAATATAGTAAAGTAAGGGTGTTACAAAATCAAACATAATATAACTATGAATATATAGTCATGCAAAACTTCTCCACCAAGACTTACCATACTTGTTATACAAATATTACCATACGTGTTATACAAGCCTTCTAATTCTTGCCACATAATTACCAAACTTAGTGATCAAGACGTGCCATCTATAATAATTGTCTACACCTACAATTATTATCTTACCTGTTAGTCACAGAGGCATGCTTGTATACATCTAATAAACACAGTTCCAAGGATCATGCCTCAAGCTTGAATACCAAGACTTTTAAAATAAACACAGTTGGAATTTGGAGAATGAAGATTTGCCTATGTACCAATTCGAGAAGGGTTTTTGATCTATTCGAGAAGTCAGGGATTCGATATCTACAAAGACATTATTCGATATCTCTGAATGCACTATTCGATATCTCATTCGATATCTCAGAGATTCGATATGTCTACCACTCTATTCGAGAACTCAGAAAGTCAACAAGTCAAAGTTTCATTCGAGTTCTCTAGGAGTCAACAAGTCAATATTCCATTCGATATCTCAATGACTCGGGAAGCTATTCGATATCTCACGGATTCGATAAGTAAAATGCTCTATTCGATATCTCAAGGATTCCTGGAGAAAGGACTTATTCGAGAAGTGATTCGATATGTCAGCTCAACAGTATTCGAGAACTCAGAGTTATCGATTAAGCCAATTCTAGTTCTCGAATCACCAACAGAGTTACTTCTCGACTGCAATCTTGGAGACAAAATACTGAAGAATTGTACAAGTCAGAAACCTGCAACAAACCAAGACGCTTTATGGACCACATACTGTAAAGCACGTTGGAAAGCCTACAAAGAAGCTTGGAGAGATAGTATAAGAGAAAAAGAGCTAAAGAAGTGGATCTGAACAGAGTTCTAAGAAGTCAAATCTGTAGCAGTTTGGATGTTTACTAAAATAGGATAGACACATTAGAAAGCAAATTTGTTTGCTACCTTATTTGTTGTAAGCAAGTTGTTCACATGATATAAGTAAACAACCCTACTTCTTTAGCAAGTATAAAAACAGAGTGATCAATAATTTTTACAAGTAATATCTCCCTGAGAAAGAAGCTGAGAATACGAACATTTGTATTCACAGATTGTAGCAAATCTTTATCTAATACAATATTAGATTAAAGTGAGTGATCGTGTTCTTGGGTTTATATTCCGCACTTACATAATCTGTTAAACACAAACACACACTTTGTTACACAACCAGATTCAAACCCTTAAAACAACCTTCACCTAAAACACTTTTCAGAAGAAAAGTTTGAGAATCCATTCACCCCCCTCTGTATTCTCTTCGGTATATTCAATACTCAACAAGTGGTATCAGAGCAGGCTGTTTATTTAAAAACAGAAAAAGATCATGAATACACCAAAGACTACGGGAACAGTGAAAGTCCCTAAGTTCGACAAAGAGAATTAAAACCTCTGGTAGACTAAAATGTTGTTGTTCATCAAGCTACTAACCCTCTATATCCTGAGATACTCAAGAATGGTCCCTTTATTCCACAACAAGAGATTCCTGAAAAGACTGTTTGAACTGTAACCATTCCAAGATCCTATGTGGCTAAAGAACCATCCAAATGGACAGAGACAGAAAAGGAGATGGTTGCTCTCGATAGTCATCTCATGTTATTAGTCATAGATTCTATGGAAATGTCAATGTTTGCTAACATAGCCTCTTGCAAAACAGCAAAGGAGATGTGGGATCATATTGAGGTGTCATGTGAAGGAACGGAGGAGGTTAGAGAAAACAAGAAACAGATAATGGTCACACAATATGAAGCTTTCATGGCTCAGACCAAGGAAAGCATTACTGACATGTTTGAAAGGTTTCACAAGCTGGTGACTGAGCTACAGATGAATGGGAAGGTTTACAGCACCAAGGAGTTGAACATGAAGTTTCTATTGTCCTCACCAAACCATCTAGAGGAAAGGGTCATTTCTCTAAGAGAAAGAGATTTGAACAAAGTCACATATGATGTGCTCTACGGGGTTTTAAAGACTCATGAGCTTGAGTTGCTTCAGAAGAGGACTATCCAAGCCAACCAAGGCAGAATGGTAAACACATCATGTGCCTTGATTGTCAGCAAATCCGTTCAAGACCTAGAAGCATCTACAAGTCAGCTGAGGATAGAAGAGATAGTAGATGATGAAGAAAATGAAGGTGAAGTGACTGAACCTATTGAGGAGAAGGAAGAAGAAGAGTTCTATACTCTTGAAGAGCTAGATGGCATGGAAAACACTTCATATGCTTTCATGGCCAGAAAGTTTCTAAACATCATATTCAAGAGGAACCAACCTTCAAACCTAGACCCCAAAACCATTCATTCAACAAAAGCAAGGCACCTATGAAAGCAAACAAGAATAAATTCAAAACCAGCCATGTGGATAGGTCATCTGTAAGGTGTTATAGATGCAATGACCTAGGGTATTTTGCCAGTGAATGCAAGAAGCCCAAAAAGAAGGATATGGAGTTTCTAGAGCTTGATGCTAAGTATGAGGCCTTTCTGAAAAAGCAAACACAAGGCAAGGCCTACATAGCTGAAGGGAAGTGTTAGGATGACTCTGATAGTGATGGAGAGGAGCAAGAATTCTGCAACTATGCCTTGATGGCTGATTCCAAGGATGAACAATCCCTATCTGACTCTCAGGTACCATCTCTCACTACCATAGATATGTCTGTTTCTGAGTAATAATGCATGGTTGAACAACTATCTATTGAAATGTTTAATATTCATACTAGTATGACTGCTACTAACGAAGAGATTGCCAAACTGTCTGCTAAGAATGAACTGTTAAACAAGAAGAATGAGGAACTTGAGTTAACTGCTATGCAAGTAGATAACCTTAAGAAAGAAGTTGAATATCTGTAGAATAAGGTTCTATGTGCTAGTCAGGTTGAGAAGGCTCTTAAGGATGAACTAGCTGAAAATGAATTCAAACTGAAAACCTTTAAGAACTCCTCTAGTCTATTGCAGTCCTACCATGAGAAAAACCAAGCTAAACCCAAGGCTGCCATTGGACTTGACTATGGCACTCTTAAACAGAGGAAAGGCTATGCTGTCATTGAAGATGACATAGTTGTTCAGGATGAAGTGCCTCACATTTTGAAAAAGACTGAGTCTCAAATTTTTAAAGAACCAACATTTGAAATTGATGAGGATGCCTTACTCATTAAGCAAATGTTGAATGATGAGGATGTGGCACAATCTAGTGAACAACCAGCATCCTCTAAGAGTGAGAGTGTCAAGGCAAAAGCCAAGAAGCCAGTAGGAGGTAGACCTAGACCTGAGAAGTTTGTGAAATTTGTTTCAGCTGGGAAAAATGAATCTGAGAAGAAAGTGGCTAATAAGAAACAAAACAGGAATGGAAAGCTAGGGATAAACAAGAATAATAATTATGCTTATGTGCCAAATGCCCCTAGGAAAGTTTGTCAAAACTGTTTTAGCACTAATCACTTAACTCATGCATGCAAGAAACCAACTGGTAGTGTAGCTAAGCCTTTCTATGATTGCTCTGTGCCTTTAAGACATAGAGATTCACCTTTCTGTGATAAACTTGACTCTATGCCATGCAATATGAATGTTATGACTAGCTGTTTTATTTTAAGAAGACAATTCATGGATGGTTGCATCAGCCACAACATTCACACACACTACACAAGTCCAGAGTCTTCAAGTCCTCCTAGAGTTAGGAAGGTACCTCTGTCACCTAAGTCTAAGAATTCAGATTCTAAGACTTCTAACAGTGACAAGAAGACTAGTCCTAAGAAAGTTAATAAGCATGCTGTTTTTGATAAATCTGTTTCTAAGCCAAGTGGACCCAAACTTGTTTGGGTACCAAAGAAGAAGTAATACCTTTGTGCTTGCAGGGCAAAGAAAGTGAAAAGAAGGTCATGTGGATTTTGGACAGTGGATGCTCAAATCACATGACTGGTGATATGGCCCTGCTATCACAATATGAGGAGAAGGCTGGCCCAATGGTTGCTTTTGGAGATGACAGCATGGGTAACACATTGGGATATGGCAAGTTAAAAGTTGGTAATGTCATCATTGAAGATGTAGCACTAGTCAAGGGTCTCAAGCATAAACTGTTAAGTGTTGGTCAGTTTACTGATAGAGGATTCAAGGTAAATTTTGACAAAGATGAATGTTTGATCACCCACAAGAAGACTGGTGATTTTGCTCTATTAGGAGTAAGAAAAAGAAGCCTGTTTGTAGCCAATATTGACTCTGCAAACAAGGACAAAGTTTGTTGCTTCTACTCAAAAACATCAAATGAAGATTGTTGGCTATGGCACACGAAGTTATCACACCTGAACTTCAAGGCCATTAATTCTCTAGTCAAAAGAGAGTTAGTGAGAGGCATGCCCACACTTGAATTCTATCAAGAAGGAGTGTGTGAGGCTTGCCAAAAAGGAAAGATGAAAAGGTCAAGCCACAAGTCAAAGACAGTGACATCAATCACCAAGCCCCTGCAATTAATTCATATGAATTTGTTTGGGCCTGTCAATATTATGTCACTCTCAAGAAAGAAGTATGCCCTAGTGATGGTTGATGACTACACAAGGTATACATGGGTGGAATTTCTAGCATCAAAGGATGAGGCTCCACAAGTAATCATTGAGCACATAAAGAAAGTTGATAAGGAAGCAAAAGCCAATAATGCAAGTGTGATTGCATTGAGAAGTAATAATGGAACAGAGTTCAGAAATGCCTTACTTGAAGCATTTTGCAAAGAGAATGGCATTTCTTAACAATTCTCAGCTCCAAGGACTCCACAACAAAATGGAGTAGTTGAGAGAAAGAATAGAACTCTAATTGAGGCTGCTAGAACAATGTTGCTTGATGCAAAGATGCCTACATGTTTTTGGGCTGAGGTTTTGAGCACTGCATGCTATATCCAGAACAAAACCCTCATCAACAAAAACACTGGAAAGACGCCTTACAATTTGATGAGTGGAAAGAAGCCTACTCTAAAGTATGTTCATACTTTTGGAAGCAAATGCTTTGTGTTGAATGACAATTCAGAATATGTTGGGAAGTTTGATGCAAAGGCATTTGAAGGAATTTTTCTTGGCTATTCTATGGAGAGAATTGCATACAAAGTTTATGTCATCAGTCAAAAGAAAGTTATGGAAAGCACAAATGTGACATTTGATGACAGCAAACTACCTGGATTAGAAGAAGCCAATGATGAAGATAGAGATCCATTAAAGTTTGAAAATCTAGATGATTCTGATGAAGAGATTGAAACTGAAGTTGAAACTCTAGTTCAACAAACTCAAGTGAATGATGAAACAACAGTGAAGAGACTAGCATCCAAGACACACCTATGAATAGTAGCAACTTCATAGGGGGAGAAAATGAAAATGATCATGACTTGGATGATGAAGCAACATCAAGGTTGAGAAATCAAACTGAGCACTCAAGGAAATGGGATAGGTCACACACTGCAGAGCAAATTATTGGAGATCCAAATGTAGGAGTGAGAACTAGGAGAGCAACTCAAAATGAGTGCCTCTATGGTTGCTTTCGATCTCAGATTGAGCCTAAGAAACTTGATGATGCACTGTTGGATCCAGATTGGATTATTGTTATGCAAGAGGAGCTGAATCAATTTGAAAGAAACAAAGTATGGGAACTTGTGCATGCACCAAAGAACAGAACCATTGTTGGAACAAAATGGGTTCTGAAGAATAAGATGGATGAAGATGGTGTAATAGTAAGAAACAAAGCAAGGTTGGTTGCAAAAGGATACTCTCAACAGGAAGGCATTGACTATGATGAGACATTTGCTCCTGTTACTAGACTGGAAGCCATCAGAATCTTCTTGGCATTTGCTGCTCATTCAAACTTTAAAGTCTATCAAATGGATGTCAAGAGTGCATTTCTGAATGGGGAGTTGGAAGAAGAAGTTTATGTGTAACAACTACCTGGCTTTGAGGATCCACATTTCCCAGAATTTGTCTACAGATTGTTTAAGGCATTGTATGGACTTAAGCAGGCTCCAAGGGCATGGTTTGATACTTTATCACAGTTTCTTCTTAAAAATCAATTCACTAGAGGCACATTGGACAAGACACTGTTTTACAATAAGCATGGTAATGATATTATTCTAGTTCAGATCTATGTGGATGATATCATATTTGGCTCTACAAATGAGAAGCTATGTGAGAAATTCTCTAAGCTCATGCAAAGCAGATATGAGATGAGTATGATGGGAGAGTTAACATTATTTCTTGGATTGCAAGTTAGTCAGAGGAAGGATGGTATCTTCATCAGTCAAACCAAGTACATCAAGGATTTATTAAAGAAGTTTAATTTAGAAGACTGTTCACCTGCAAAGACACCCATGGCCACTGCCACCAAATTGGATGAAGATGTCAAAGGCAAGAGAGTAGATATCTCAGTCTACAGAGGCATGGTTGGCTCTCTACTCTATCTCACTGTAAGTAGGCCAGACATCATGTTTGCTACATGTCTGTGTGCAAGGTTTCAATCAAATCCAAAAGAGTCACATTTGATTGCTATAAAATGGATCTTTAGATATCTGAAGGGCACTCCAAACTTGGGTTTATGGTATCCTAAGGACACAGGGTTCAATCTGATTGGTTATTCTGATGCTGATTATTTCTTGGACAAAGGTTATTCTCTTGGTACAGCAAGAAGCAACAATTTGTGTCAACTTCCATAGCTGAGGCTGAATACATAGCTGCTGGAAGTTGCTGTGCTCAAGTGCTTTGGATTAGAAATCAGCTTAGAGATTATGGACTTGTGTTGGAAAGAATTCCAATCATGTGTGACAACACAAGTGCAATCTCTATAGTTGTCAATCCTGTCAATCATTCTAGGACAAAGCACATTGACATCAGATATCATTTCATTAGGGAGCATGCAACTAATGGAACCATTGAGTTGCATTATGTCCCTACAGATAAACAGTTAGCTGATATATTCACTAAGCCATTGGATGAAGCCACCTTCACAAGGTTGGTTAGTGAGATTGGAATGCTAAATTCTTCAGAATCTGGCTAAGTGAAAATATCAACTAGATGGTTGCAGCAGTAAACACTTACTGTATCTAAATTCTCAATATTTTTGAAGTAAGTGTTGGCTGAAATATGATTTATAAATATCTCAAATCTTTTGCATATGTTGAAAATCATATTCGAATTAGCTTGAAATTTCTATGAAATTTTAAGATTATCACTATTTAATTTGTTAGAATATTCTTCATTTAATTAATTCTGGTGAATTTTGAAAAGGTAGTGAAAATTAACTTTTATGAGTGGAAAGTGTAGCTCGATAAGTCAGACTTCTCTAATGACTTTCATGTCTATGGTCGACTTCTCTTACAAGTCTATTTGGAACACTCTTGAGTTCTTGAATAGTGCATTTTGGAGAAATCGAACAGAGACTTGCTTGACTTCTCGAATAGGACATTTGAGTTCTCTAATGACTGAGTTCTCGAATAGAACATTTGAGTTGTCGAATCATTTGAAAAGGCTGAATTTTCGCTGAATCTTAACCGTTTTTGGATTTTTATTCAGAATTTTAAATCACTCATAAAAACATATTTTATTTAATTTAAAATTATTTCTAAGTTAGATAATAGCCAGCTGTGAGTTACAAACTGCTTGAGATATCGATTAAGCCTTTCTTGACTTATCGAATAGTTGATTTCTACTTCTCGAATGACTGACTTGTCGATACAAAACATATATCTAATCGACAATTCAAGTACTTCATACTTATACAGTTTTACATCTATTCATTTCATTTCATTCGATTTCTCAAGCATCTAAAGTTCCAAAACCTCTGAAAACCCTAACTTCAAAAGCTAAATTTCTTCTTCAACCTTCAATCTCTTCTCTCGTCTCTCTTTGTAACAATGGCAAATACCCAACTCACAATTCCTACCCACACCAACTTCATTGCTATTACTAGTGATGTGGAAGCACCCAATGCTAATTTCAAGTGCTTTGTTCGATGGATGTCTGAGTCCTACATCAAGGATGCACTTTCAGCCAACCCAACACTGTATCTAGATTTACTAGAACAATTTTGGAGGACTGCTACTGTGGAGGTCATTGCTCTTGAGAATGCTATAACCTCATATATAGTCTACTGCAAGATTCAGGACAAGGAGATTACCATCACTACTGCAGACATGAATCAAGCACTGGGGCTACAACAAGGAGTGTATGACCCACTAGCCACTAATGCTGAATTGGAGGACTTCTTTGATTTTATCAACTATTCGGATAAAATCAAACTTGGAAATTTTAATAGGAAGTTCTTGAGTAAAGAATGGAGCTATGTCTTTGCCACTCTTCTCCAAGTCTTCACAGCAAGGAAGTCTAGCTTTGACCAAATCAGTACACCTGTTCAACAAATAGGCTATGCCCTAGCGTTTGGGAAAAAGATTGATGTTGGACTAATCATAATGTAGGAGCTGTATGGGAGACTTGGTAAGAACTCAACCAAGAGAGGTACTGAAATTTTCTTCCCTCGTTTTATTCAATCTGCATCTAATTTTGTAAATAACAAATTGATTGAACTGCCTGGGATAGATAAATCTAGAATAGGCTATCCTAGATCCATGACCAAACTCATTTTTGGTAGCTTGGAGACTAGGAATGATGTGGATATAAGACTTAAAATAACTCCCTATTTAGAGAGTTTATTTAGGACTTACCCCCACAACATGCCAATATTTGCCTCTAAATCTGAGTTAGCTAGGCCTAAGCAAGTAGAACAAGATGCTAACCCAGGGCCTGCTAACCAACCCCCTCAAACAAACACTCTACCAAACACAGAGCCACCTGCATCATCCTCTCAATAGGGTGGTGTTAGTAAAAAGAAGAGAAAGGAGATAGCCTTTGAACCCTTGGAAATGCTAACAGAAGCAGCATTGAATGCTGAATTAGGCTTAGGAAGTGAGGCGCCTGTGTCACCCTTGCAAAAGCCAAAGAAGAAGAAAGCTAAGAAAACCACCTCTTCAGTCACACAAATGGCTGAAGTTGTGAAATCAGGGGCAAACAGCTCACTAGATGGGTGCATCAATATAATCAAACATCCTCCCCAATGCACTATCCTGTAATGAGTCAGCACCTGGGAGTGATAAGGCTGGCACAACACTGAGTGGAGAGCACATCACACTTGAAACTCCCTCTATTTCTCAGGGGGAGTTGCCAAAATCCAATCTACAAGACACTCTTCTTTCAGAATCTTACAATGATATTTCTTTGGAGCCTACAACTCAAGCAATTGAGGAGCAAGGCATTGATCACCAAGAATTTTCTTCTCTTGGTGAGCCAATGGACTCAAGTGACTTAGTGCATGACACTTTGCTCACCACCCAGGAACCACATTTAGATGGTGAGGGAATGCTAGCTGGGGCATATCCCAATGACACCATCACAAACATAGAGGATTCACTAGTTTTCACTAGAGACTCTGTGCCTATGTCAACTATTGGTATAACTCATCCCACTTCTGTGAAGACACTAGTAGTAGAGTCATTCCATCCGGTTGCAGAAGTTGCATCTATAACTGAGGAGTCTAGCTTTCCTAGCTCTAGCTCTGACTTCTTGTCACAATGGCTGAAGCCTGTGCAACATGACAGTGCTTCAGGATCAGGGACTGTGTTAGCACAAAATCACGCAAGCGCACGTGATCACAAGTAATATAGAATGAAGTAAAGTTCGTTCCTACAGAGATTGTATAATTTAGTTCTTGTACCTAAGCATCAATGTATGATTATCGTTCAATGCTAAGACAATTGACAAATTGAGTTTTGATTATCTAAGTTAACTAAAAAGAATTAATTAACAATTAAATTAATTAACTAAGTGATTTCGAATTACTTATGAGATGGAAAACATGGGATCCTAACTTCAATACAAACTTCCTTTAGAGATCATGCCCTTTTATCAACACATGTGGTGGTTACGATAACTAATCGGACAACACGGAATAAGTATACGTTACCTTTCAGTACACGCACACCAATCTACACAATATCCACAAAAGATAGAAATCATGCAGGCACCAATTATGCTTAGACCCTATATGTCTATAGAATTTGAAAACATAATGGTTGAAGATCAAGTATCCATAAGATTACATAAGGTAGTATGAGACGGTTAGAAACACACCACAAACATGAATAACATTCATGGACTTATGCTAGCATGGCAAGTTCTAAATCTAAAGATTCACTGTCGCTTCACTAAAGATTAACAAGATAGATGTTAGCTACGCATCTATATGAATTAAATACAACCATGCAAGGATATCGCAAATTCACCACACATATATCAAGTTAGGCAATCAACATCTAAATTCCATAAGTAAATCCGTTAGGACCCCATGACGGCGATTAGTTCATAATCGAACCGTTCGTCATCATGGGGTTTGATGAAAACATGATAAAGATGAAGAGAATAATGATGAGTAAATCAATGATAACAAGGTTTATAGAACAAAGTCGAATAATGATCAAGCATCCAAAAGATACGCCTAGTAAGAATACAAGAAAATTATTTCTAGATCTTCTTGTTGTCACGATCCTCGCCTTGGCTTCTCAATCTCGTGCTCAAAAGTGTGTATGTGATGTGAAGTAATCTGATCTCTGGTGTCTGGTGTGTGTAAATCTGACCTCCCAGCATGTGTATTTATAGCTCAATATTGCCTCTTCTCCAAGCAATTGCCATTCTTGAGTAGGAATTGAAATTGACAAGTTCCATCTTTGAATATGATATAAATTGCAAATTCCCTTGTCAAATAAGGTTTCTAGACTATTCCCACCGTCCAAGATTATTTCCATGTCGAATAGGAGAAGAAAACGGCAACATTCCTCATTAAAATCTGAATCAGAAAAGTTTCTGGCGGTCAGTTTTTACCACAGCGCGGTCGCGCTGGTTTCCTTTGTTCTTAGCGCGGTCGCGCTCCTCTGCAGTATAATTTTGGCGCGGTCGCGCTGTTCTAATACTGTCTCTGCAGAATTTCTGTTGGAGACTAATTCTTCGCGCGCCGTTTTACACGACAACCAACTTCTGTTCCAAAAGCCACAAAACACCATAACTATCTGCAAAACTTAATTCCTGCACAAACTCCACAAAACACATTAAACCACACAAATACTCGAGGATTAAGCGATCAATTTAAGCCAAAATAGAACGATCCAAATGGATAAAAATCCACTTATCAGACTGCTCTACCACAATTGACGGTTGAAGCACTTCAAAGCTTAGTTGTGGATCAGATTCCTGAGTTTGTAAAGATAGCCCAAAACCTTGTCACATCCAATATGTCAAACCCAGACTATGAAGCCATTCTGCTATGTCACATGGATGATGTAGAGATGCAAAAAGAGAAAATAGCAGATGAGGCTGAGAGAGATGGGAATGTAGATGCCTGGCTGCAAGGAAAATATGATATTACTCTCAATGAAGCCCTTCAATATCTAAGAGAGGAATACCTCACTTCACTAGGTTCAAATGCTAAATCTCTGACTCCTGGTGAAGTGTATGAAGCCATGAATGATTCTTATAAAGGATTCCTCAAGGCTGCACACTATCTTGGCAAGGGTGTTAAGACAGAAGTAAACAAGGTGTGTGATGAAACAGCCAAGACAGTGGGAGAAATCAAGAGAGAATTTGCTGCCAAGTTTCCAACCTTAGATCCTGTCCTCAAAACCATACCAGACTGCAAATCTACCTGCATCAAGATGGACAATGGAATGTCTTTGCTTTATGGAACTGTCAACAATCTAGCAACTCAAGTTCAGAATCTCTCTGGTTAGACAACTGATGCCAATTCCATGCTGAGGACCATGTTCGCAAATCAATGTGGAGATAAACTGGTGACTGAGGTCCCTGTGCATAATATAACCAAGTTTGAGGTAGTGAGGCTCAAGGAAAAATCATTGTCTAGCTTTAAAGCTAATGACTTATTCACCAAGGTGGATACTCTGGAGAAAGAAGTGATCTCACTCAAGCAGTCAAATGCTCATCTTACAGACACAGTAATAACTCTCACTGAGAAGTTGGACACTTAAGCTACCACCACAGCTGATGTTCTTCTTCATCAACAACTGATGCTGTCTGCTATGATGAAGCATATGGGGCTCCCTCTACCTGATGAATCTGTTAATCCCACCTCTTCCAACCCAAGGGTCTCTACCAAAGCCTCTGTGCCTGACAACAAGCCTAAGGGGGAGAAGAGGAACTTAAGGACATCATCAAAGCCTAAGGGGGAGCAGCAGACTAAGGGAGAGAAGCTTAAGGAGAAAGGCATAATCATAACTGAGGGTGGTCAACCAACAATCTCAAAACCTACAACCTCTCATGTTCAAGGCAAGGGCGAAGCCAAAGTCAATGCACCTCTACCTTCTCTACCAACTGTCACTCTACCTCCTGTACACATCACTACCCCAAGTGGCCAAAAACAAACCATCACCTCTACAGTGGTCGCAGGATCTATGCCAACTGAGCAAGTTAAAACCTCCAGAAATGAAGAAGATCAACCAGTTGAAGTGGATGTATTTACTGAGGCCAAGCTGATAGAAGTAGCAAATTCATAAACTTATCATGATGCTGCCTTCTTGAAGTTTCTGCAAGTCTCACGAGCAAAGGTTGGAGGGGATACATTGGAGTACAGAAGGAGTCTGAGAGAACAAATCAAATTTCTAACAATGATTCCAAGGAAGCTAAATCAAATCTATCTCAAGGAGATTATGATGGTGACCGGTGATAAAATATGGCATCTATCTTATGACACCTTTGTTAGGAATATGTTGTACTTGATGATAACTTCACAATCAATCAAATTGTATAAGGTTTTGTAGCTGTCAACGGATGAGGATTTATAACTCTATCCGTTGACAGGTAGCTCATCAACGGATGAGGTTTTGTAGCATACTGTAGTATCTCTATGTTATCAGTTGATAGTGTTTTTATCCACAGTCATGTTGACCATCAACGGATAGGCAGAATAGGGTAGCCAATTGTAAATAAGCTATGCTATGTAATTCTGTCTAAGTGAAAGTGTATCAACAGATGAAGACAAAACTCTATCAACGGATACAACTCAAATCCACTCTATCAACGGATACAGCTCAAGTCTCAATATCAACGGATACAGCTCAATACATCATCAACGGATGTCAGTGTACAATATCAACGGATAATCATTGACACTGTCTTATATGATTAGCTGGGGATTAGCAGTTGATAAGGACATGTTTGACTGACAGATCACATGGGTTGATAGTAGATACAAAAAGCAGTATGGCAGCCATACTTTCGAAACACAGAAGAAAGAAGCATTCCATTTACACTATGAATACAAGAAAGGTGCAGGAGACATGTCTGAACACAAGGACAACCTTTCGGCTACATGTGTATTTGGAGTGTAGTAGCAAGTCAACTAGAATTAGATTAATATTATCTTATTCCAGTAGTACTTGTAAAACTTGGGATTTATAACCAAGTGTAGCCACTCTTTGTAGACTAAGAAAACAGATACATTTTGCTTAGGGTTTCTATTGAATATTCTTAGAAAGCAAAGAGTTGTAAAACAGAAGCTGTGTACTTTTGTATCACAGAGTTTTCTTCGAATAAAAGCTTCAGGTGGTGCATTTAACCACCTGATTTTTATGTGTTTGTGCATTAATCTTTTTACAAGCAATTATCTAAGTATAGATTTCTGGAGTTCTTATCAGAAATTTATAAATATCAAGAATTGTATTCAACCCCCCCCCCCTTCTACAATTATACAAGTGTGTAATCTGGGAATAACAATTGGTATCAGAGCAAGCTTCTAACATATTTGAAGTTTAAAGATCAACACACTTCCAACATGTCTAAGAAGGATTATGGAGTAAAGATTCCAGTTCTTGATAGAGAAAATTACTTTCACTGGAAAGTAAATATGCGTCTACATCTCTCGTCTATTGATGAGGGCTTTGTGGATTGCATTGACAAGGGTCCTCACGTTCCAATGAAGACTGCAACAAGAGTTGGCCTGGCTGACGGTGTGCCTGACACTCTCATTCCCAAACCTATTTCTGAGTGGAGTCTTGAAGATATTACAGAAGTCCACAAAGACAAAAAGACCATGAATATTCTGTTCAATGGTCTAGAAACAGACATGGTTGACAATGTTATTAACTGTACTACCGCCAAGGAAGTATGGGACACTGTTCAAACCCTGTGTGAAGGAACAGAACAGGTAAGGGAAAACAAGATGCAACTACTAATCCAACAGTATGAACATTTTCACTTTAAGAGTGGAGAAACATTGAATGATACATTTATTAGATTTCAAAAGCTACTAAATGTTTTGAAACTGTATGGAAGAATCTATCAAGTTAAAGATTCTAATCTCAAATTTCTGAGATCACTGCCCAAGGAATGGAAGCTAATGACTGTTTCTCTAAGAAACACTCAAGAGTAAATGACATTTACTCTTGAAAGGCTCTATGGAACTTTAAAGACCTATGAGCTGGAAATGGAGCAGGATGAAGAGATTGAGAAGTCTCAAAAGAAAAGTGGGTCAGTTGCACTTGTTGCCAACTTGGAGCAAAAGGAGGAAAGGACAGAAACTGCTAGTTCTACACCAAACAGGGAGGTTTGTAAAGGTAGAGCAGAATCAAGCAGGAGCTAGGAAAAGGTGTCTGAGGAATTGAATGTTCTTCAGCAGGATGAATTGGATGAGATAGATGAGCACTTAGCTTTTCTATCTAGGAGATTCTCTAAGCTGAAATTCAAGAGAAACTCTGGGGTGGCCAAGCCATTTAACAAGGATTTTTCCACAAGCAACTATGTGGATAAATCCAAAATTAAATGCTACAATTGTGGAATTGCTGGTCACATGATAAGTGAATGCAGGAAACCTAGATCTGAGAACAAGGGAAAGTCAACTGAGGCTGTTGACTATAAGAAGAAATATTTTGATCTTCTCAGGCAGAAAGGAAAGGCATTCTTGACCCAAGACTATGACTGGGCTGTTGATGACAATCATTCTGATGATGATGTTGAGTTAGTCAACCTTGCTTTAATGGCTGATTCTGGAGAGCAGGAAGCAAGTTCAGCTAGCAATCAGGTATTTTCTACTAATCTCTCTGAGCTCACCAAAGAGGAATGCAATAGTGTTATAGATGAAATGTCTACTGAACTATATCACTTAAGTGTTACTCTTAAATCACTTACTAAAGAGAACAATAGGATTAAAGAGTCTAATCTGTTTTTAAGTGATAGAAATGCTGCTCTAGAAACTCAATTTCTAGAATTTGAGAAAATGAGAGTTGATTGCAATAATGCTAAAAGTGAACTTGAAGTTGTGTTAAAAAGAGAACTGATTTTAAAAGACCAGCTTGAAAAAGAACAAGGGATAATTGCTAAATTTGAAAGTTGTAGGAATATTTCTCAAAACATAATAGAAGTTCAGGGAATAGAATCGTTTGTGAAGGATACCTAGACTCAAAAGAAAAAGGAGCTAGAACCTGGCCTTGAGGATCTAGAGACTATTTGTGAATCAACGGATAGGATCTAGAACCTGGCCTTGAAGAAATACTGTCTGGTGATTGTAGATGATTTTTCTAAGTTCACATGGACCTTCTTCCTGCACTCCAAGGATTGTGCAAGTGAAATCATCATCAATCACCTCAGAATACTAAACAATGGTTCTGAAGACAGAGTGCAAAGAATTAGGAGTGACAATGGTACTGAATTCAAGAATTCCACAATGAAGATTTTCTGTGAAGAGAATGGAATTGTCCATGAGTTTTCTGCTGCCAGAACACCTCAACAAAATGGGGTTGTTGAAAGGAAAAACAGAACTCTCATTGAAACAGCTAGAACAATGTTAAGTGAATCAAGGTTACCAACATATTTCTGGGCTGAAGCTGTCAACACTGCATGCTTTACTCAAAATATTTCCTTGGTCAATCAAGCTAGAGGAATGACTCCTTATCAGTTATTAACCAACAAGAAACCAACTTTAGCTTTCCTACATGTCTTTGGATGTAAGTGTTTTGTGCTAAGGAATCATGGAGATAACTTGGGTGAATTTGAAGCAAAGGCAGATGAAGCTATTTTCGTTGGATATGCAGCAGGGAAAGCCTACAAGGTCTACAATCTAAGAACCAACATTGTTATGGAATCTGTACATGTTGTGTTTGATGATCAAAAGATTCTAGGCCTAAATGATGAAGGTTACCATGGAAAGTTGGAATTTGAGAATGAAGGTGAAGGAAGAATGTACTATGATGATGATGAGGAAAATGAAGATCATGACCACAGAGATCCACCTAGAGCTGTTATACCAACTGGAAGTGATGCTTACACTGAAAATGAAGCATCCGTTGACAGTCATTCTGCAACATCCATTGACACTATTAGAGATGCATCCGTTGACAGATATTCTCAAGCATCCGTCGACAGGCAAAATGATGCATCCATTGACAGTCAACTTCATAATTCAGCAAGGACAACAAACTCAGGGGGAGTTTCTCAAGGTCAAAATTCAATGCTAAATCAACATGATCATGCTCATGGAAATGAAGCAACCTCATCAAGATCAAACCTTCCACCTGCAAGAAAATGGACTAAAGATCATCCATTTGAGTTAATCATTGGTGAATCAAATTCAAGAGTCCAAACTAGAAGGGCCACTCAAGCAGAATGTCTATACAGTAGCTTCCTGTCTCAAGAGGAACCTAAGAAAGTGGAAGATGCCCTTCTAGATCCAGATTGGGTGTTAGCAATGCAAGAAGAGCTAAACCAATTTGAAAGAAATAAAGTATGGAAACTTGTGCCCAAACTTGATGATAGAAGTGTCATAGGTACTAAATGGGTTCTCAAGAATAAGACAGATGAAAATGGCATAATTGTGAGGAATAAAGCTAGATTAGTGGCAAAGGGCTACTCTCAAGAAGAAGGAATAGATTTTGATGAAACTTTTGCTCCAGTGGCAAGATTTGAGGCAATAAGAATCTTTCTAGCCTATGCAGCACATGCCAATTTCAAAGTCTATCAGATGGATGTCAAAAGTGCCTTTATAAATGGGGAACTGGAAGAAGAGGTCTATGTCCATCAACCTCCTGGCTTTGAAGATCCAGAATTTCCAGGATATGTATATCTTCTCATGAAAGCACTTTATGGTTTGAAGCAAGCACCAAGAGCCTGGTATGACACTTTATCTCAATTTCTTTTGGAGAACCACTTCACTAGAGGTACAGTAGATAAAACCTTATTTCATAGGAATATTAATGGCTCTTCAATACTTGTTCAAATCTATGTAGATGATATTATTTTTGGGTCTACAGATGAGAAGCTTTGCAAAAAGTTTGCCAAACTTATGCAAAGTAGGTATGAAATGAGCATGATGGGTGAATTAACTTACTTTCTTGGCCTACAAGTAAAGCAAGTTAATGAGGGCATTTTCATAAGTCAAACAAAATATATTTATGATCTCTTAAAGAAATTTGACTTAATGGATTGTACATCTGCTAAAACACCTATGGCCACTGCAACTAAGCTTGAGTTGAATACTAAGGAAAAGTCTGTGGACATCTCAAGCTATAGAGGCATGGTAGGTTCACTTCTATACCTAACAGCTAGTAGACCTGATATAATGTTTTCTACTTGTCTTTGTGCTAGATTTCAAGCTGACCCTAGAGAGTCTCACTTAATAGCTATTAAAAGAATCTTCAGGTATCTCAAGGGAACACCAAACCTTGGCATTTGGTACCCAAGAGAATCTGGTTTTGATCTAACTGGCTATTCAGATGCAGATTATGCAGGTTGCAGAGTTGATAGGAAAAGTACTACAGGTTCCTTTCAATTTCTAGGAAACAGGCTTGTTTCATGGTTCAGTAAGAAACAAAACTCAGTCTCCACTTCTACAGCTGAAGCTGATTACATTGCTGCTGGAAGCTGTTGTGCACAGATTCTATGGATGAGAAACCCAACTCATTGACTATGGTCTAAAAGTTGAGAAGATTCCAATTTTCTATGACAACACAAGTGCTATTGCCATCACAGGGAATCCAGTGCAACATTCGAGAACCAAGCACATTGACATCAAATACCACTTCATTAGAGAACATGTGATGAATGGTACAGTAGAAATGCACTTTGTGCCAAGTGAAATGCAGCTTGCAGATATCTTCACCAAGCCTCTTGATGAAGCCACATTCACAAGATTAGTAGGTGAGCTAGGTATGCTTAACTTGTCATAATTCCTAGTGATATTTGATTTCACTACATTGAAGCTAGAAATGTGTTTTGATTTACTTGAAAGTTAAAACTTTCAGAAAAATTTTCTGCAGAAATTTTGTCTAAGGCAAAATTAGCTTATCAACGGATATCCTTTTATCCGTTGATAGTATAAACACATTACTAGATTTTCGCATGT
Organism: Saposhnikovia divaricata; assembly: GCA_036435485.1. Classification (NCBI taxonomy): domain Eukaryota; kingdom Viridiplantae; phylum Streptophyta; class Magnoliopsida; order Apiales; family Apiaceae; genus Saposhnikovia; species Saposhnikovia divaricata. The sequence goes on along the minus strand of CM071597.1, from coordinate 98,172,058 downwards.
CAACGGATAACAGGCTATCCACGTCATCAACGGATAAACTGTATCTCAACCGTTCATTCTATATCCGTTGATATACATTTTTTTTTAATATAGCCGTTGGTAACCGTGTATATCTAATCATGGCTGTACTTATTTTCTTTTCATTTATTATCTGACAGTTACTTTTGACCAATGGAGTAATTACTTTTAATTATTTTATTTTTAACTCTTGAAAAATATAAAAGGCTGAATTGTACTCTCACATCTCACTTTTATTCATTTCAAGCATATCAAAAGTTAATTGCATCTTCTTCTCTAAAACTCTCTGTAACCAAAGTCCAAACACTTCAATGGCGCCCATTGTTAAGATGATGTCCTCCACTGGGTTTACCTATGAGAAGAACAATTTCGCGGCCTTTGTTGACACAGTGAATGCTCCAGAAGCTTACCACACTTTGATGAGTTTCGTGAAGAAATGCAAACTGTCATATGCTATGACTGCCACCACCCCCTTAATCCACGAGGTAATTGAAGAAATGTGGACATCTGCTGAGTACAATGGCACAGACGGTACAATTGCTTTTTCTTTAAAGGGTAAAAACTATGTAGTTAATTCTGATGTAATAACTGCTTATTTAAAATTGCCTGAGAATAACTGTCTGAAAGTACCCACTGATGCTGAAATTGTTGTCATGCTTAATTCTATTAATTATGCCCTTAGTACTGAAAACTTAGGGAAAATTGTTAGGAAAGGAATGGTTAAAGAATGGAGCTATTTCTGTAATGCCTTCATTAAAACTTTTTCAGGCAAAATTAGTAATTTTGATGCTGTTACCCAGTCCATGCTAACTATGATGTGTATGCTCTTAAATGATAAATTCTATAATTTTGGCACACTACTTATGTATGAGATAGCTGCAAAGTTAGGTAAAAAGGAAACTAGGAGCAAGAATATGTACTTTGCTAGATTTTTAATGCTCTTAGCACTGCATGTATCTGAGAATGAGCTATCCATTGCTAACCCGGATAGCAAGTTCCAATGTTTTGTTCAGGAGAAGAGAGTCTAAAGTGACCTAATTCAAATTAACCTCAATGCAGGAGTACAATTGGTATATCTACCAATTGTTCAGGTAACTATTTCTAACTCTGAAACCCCTATCTCCAACCCCCAAATTTCTTTGCCTTCTAGTGTCACAATGGAGTCTGTAGTTGTGACCAAACAGGCTCCTACCAAAGTGACCAAATCCAGAGTTCCAAAATCACATTCTAGTAAGCAAACCTCAAGTGTCTTTCAAAAGACACCTGTTGTAAAAACTACCAAAACTCTTGAGGGGAGTGTGAAGGTGGTAGTGAGTGGTGAGGGACAGGGTGAACATCAAAGAAGCCCTAAGGATAAGTAAGGAGAGATGAGTGCAACCACCATTTCAGTCTCTCAAAAGACTGCTAATGTAACTACAAGCCAAATTCTAGTTACACTCTCTCAACAGAGTGTGACTACTGAATCAAGTTCCCCACAAGGAACACTGCACAAGAGGGTTAGAGACACAGATAGCCCACTCTCAAAAACCTATGGAAGAAGAGTGAAATCTAAAACCACAGGGGAATCACAGGGTGCACACATAGTACAGGAAACTGTAGCTTCTCAAATTCAGTTTGATGTGACTTCAATAAATGTGGAGTCACAGCCCCTTGATCTTAATCTTCAAATCGATACACATTACAATCCACCATCACCAACTCCATCTCTGGATGTGGATATGATATCTACATCAATTCCTGATTCTCCATCTTTAAGATTCTTTGAGAAGCCCCACTCTGCAATTGGTGGTCATCATCTTTTAGATGATTTGTTGGACCATCAATCTTCCCTTCCAGAATTCTCAACACAGACTGTGGCCTCGAACTTAAAATCAATCTCCACAGATTCAGTGTTGGTTTTCTCTTCAACGGATAAAATTATTCCTTCCTCAACGGATATCCTTCATCCGTTGACAAGTGTTTCTCCATCAACGGATGCGCCTCTGTCTAGCCATCCGTTGACAGCTATAACTACTCCATCAACGGATATTCCTTATCCGTTGATAACTCACTCTACCACTGCTATATCTGACATTCCTGTGTCAAGTGTGGAGGAGTTCTCAGTAGTTGAAACACTTTTAGGATTGAGGGAAGGGAGTGAGAGGCTGCCTTGTGAGCAGGCAAAAGGAGAGCTAAATAATGAGAGGCTGGCCATTTCTTCCGGTCAGGCAAAAGGAGAGACTGAGAGTTCCACCTTAGTAGGTGAAGGTGAGGGTGTGAGAGGTGTGAGCCAAGGGGAGCCCTTGATGCAAGAAAAGAGAGATGAGAGGAGAGAAGGGACTACAGGAGAAATAAGGATGGAAGAAGCAGCCATTGCTAGTGAGTCAATGGAGGTTGAGGATGCAGCCAAGGAAATGGAATTTCAAAGAGAATATCAGTCCATGATTGACTCCATTTCTTTGGATGCTAAAACCTTTACTCACCCTGTTCCTGCCTATCAAATTCTGGCACAACAGGGCAATGTGGAAGCAGAGGAGGCAATGCACCTAGTGCACACCTCACAGTCTCTACTTAGAGCTAAGGAATCTTTAGAAGCTCTGCCAACCACTACTGAGAGTGAAGAATTTGAAGATTCTGAAGATGAAGATATCCAGAGCTCTGTAGATGAAGGTGATAGCAGTATTCATGATTGGAAATTTGCTAACAACTACACCTATCATCAACTTGATGTGGAAATCATAAGGCAATATAAATCTGCCCTGGCTGAGCACCAAGAAGCAGATCCACAGAGAAAGGTTGTTCTTCAACAGGCAATTGACTCCCTTAAGTTACAAAAGATGCAAATGGTGATTCAGAGATCCAACTTAGAGGAGGTCAAACAAGAAATCAAGGATGTGAAGATCTCTGTGGGTTCCAAGTTAGAGCAACTAGCTCCTACAGCCACTCAGAGGGTGTTGCAACAAAGGTTCATCAAAGAAGACAACCTGGCTAAGTCTGTGCAACTACTCAACTCCAGAGTGGAAAAGATGGAATCCCAGATGGAGCAATTTCTTCACCATCAAAAACTGCAAACCCAACTGCTAGAAAAGTTAGTTGCAGCCCCAACTTCTAGTCAAACCCTTGATGCTAACAAAAAGGGGGGGAAAGTGGAAGAGGCTGTGGCAACTACAAGTCAAATATTAATTTCTGAAAGAAGGGAAGCAGCAAGTGAGGGGGAGCAGCAGCCTACCATAGTGGTCAATCCACAGGACTTCATTATCGAAGCTTCCCCCAGCAAATCCAAACCTCTACAAGTAGCTCTATCTAAAGAGTTTGATTTCTCAAACTTGACAGAAGAGGAAAAGCTAGCCAAGATTGAAGACCTGCAAAGGATGAAAGAGGAGAACAATGAAAGAATAATGAGGACAGAAAGATTGATCAATGCATCTATTGTATCAAATCTGTTCTCTAGCCAAACCTCAGCTCCAACAATATCTACCACAATTCTGAAGGTGCTCACTCCAGCAATTGTGGCTCCTACATTCTATGATGCTGAGCCTTCTCATGTTAAAGAATTTGAACCCTACATCAAAGCAAGACCCTACTCACCACCAAAAGCAAATGGGAAGAACAAGTTACAACTAGACTTTCCATTTCCCAAGGATGATGAAGAGAAGCTGATGGGTAAGCAAATTAAGGAATTCAAGGAGAAGACTAACAGTTGTGTAAGAGAATGGATGGCTGTAATCATAAGGAATGGAAAAGTTCTACACATATCCAACAGCCATCCTAGATTTGTTGAAGCCAAGAGAGAAGAGACTTCAAGGCTGCTAAGAGAATCTCAACCAAGCACTGAATTGCAAAATGAAAACTCAGATGAGAAGCAAGCCAGGCTGGCTCAAGAGTTAATGGATGAGGTAGAGGATGAAATGAGGGAACCTGAGGAAGTCCCCAAATCCAAAAGGAAAGGGAAATCAGTCCCCAAATCCAAATCTAAGAGAATGAAATCAAAGGCAAGGAGGCCTGTCTCTCCGGAAATTGAAAACAAGGAGACAGTTGGCTCATCACAACCTATTTCTGTAAAAGTATTCAACCCAGCTGTGAATTTCCATGGTGATCCTATAGTACCTAAAGAGGAACCAATGAATCTTGACTCCATTGAGGTTCCTTCATTCTTGCTGAAGCCTCAACAGAAGCCTATACAGAAGAAAAGGATACCAAGGAAGCAACCTTCAAAGGAACCAATTCAAGTTGCTAGGGTACCTGCTATTGTCAGGCAGCCAATTTTGGAAAACAAGGATGATTTTATCTATCAGGCAGATATTGAAGAATACTCTGGCATGAATCTTTATCTGGATGAATTGTCAGAAGTAAGAGGAATTGACAAATATAAACATCTGCCTGAGAGGTTGGTCTTTGTATACAAGGGAGGAAAGGAAAGGACATGGCCACTACATAGGGTTCTTGGAGAAAATTATCTGACCATAACCAAAGTGTTCTCTGCAATCAAGAGATACACAGGGTTCTCCAAGATAGCAAAAGGGGAGATACTGGACAGAATAGAACAGATAAGGAGGGAATGGAACTCACCATCAAGTCTACCAAGGAAGATGAAGATCCCATACAATGGACAGAAAATCCACCTTCAACCCTTATGGATGATGGAGTTCAGGGATGAAGATGGTAATAGGAGATTCTTCAGGTTAGAAGACCAACTATCAAAGGCTAGTTCTCAATACCTGAGATGGTTACAACAAAAGCTAAATCCAAAGGTTGATGAAGAAGATGCCTTCTATAGGCAACTCCAAATTCAGATTGAGTCCAACTCTGCCAAAGAAGGAAAATCAAGGGTGATGCCAACAAGAGAAAAGAAACAGTCTTAATCTGCTCAGTCTAGAGGAGCACTTCTCTGTAAATTTCTCAAACTTTCAGTTTTTAATTTTTGTAGCTTAATACAATTTTTGCATTGTTCTATATATATCTTTAGGAATGTTTTGTTATCATCAAGGTCCTAAATTTATGCTTTATTGCCATCAAGTATAAATTGGGGGAGATTGTTAGGAATATGTTGTACTTGATGATAACTTCACAATCAATCAAATTGTATAAGGTTTTGTAGCTGTCAACGGATGAGAATTTATAACTCTATCCGTTGACAGGTAGCTCATCAACGGATGAGGTTTTGTAGCATACTGTAGTATCTCTATGTTATCAGTTGATAGTGTTTTTATCCACAGTCATGTTGACCATCAACGGATAGGCATAATAGGGTAGCCAATTGTAAATAAGCTGTGCTATGTAATTCTGTCTAAGTGAAAGTGTATCAACAGATGAAGACAAAACTCTATCAACGGATACAACTCAAATCCACTCTATCAACGGATATAGCTCAAGTCTCAATATCAACGGATACAGCTCAATACATCATCAACGGATGTCAGTGTACAATATCAACGGATAATCATTGACACTGTCTTCTATGATTAGCTGGGGATTAGCAGTCGATAAGGACATGTTTGACTGACAGATCACATGGGTTGATAGTAGATACAAAAAGCAGTATGGCAGCCATACTTTGGAAACACGGAAGAAAGAAGCATTCCATTTACACTATGAATACAAGAAAGGTGCAGGAGACATGTCTGAACACAAGGACAACCTTTCGGCTACATGTGTATTTGGAGTGTAGTAGCAAGTCAACTAGAATTAGATTAATATTATCTTATTCCAGTAGTACTTGTAAAACTTGGGATTTATAACCAAGTATAGCCACTCTTTGTAGACTAAGAAAACAGATACATTTTGCTTAGGGTTTCTATTGAATATTCTTAGAAAGCAAAGAGTTGTAAAACAGAAGCTGTGTACTTTTGTATCACAGAGTTTTCTTCGAATAAAAGCTTCAGGTGGTGCATTTAACCACCTGATTTTTATGTGTTTGTGCATTAATCTTTTTACAAGCAATTATCTAAGTATAGATTTCTGGAGTTCTTATCAGAAATTTATAAATATCAAGAATTGTATTCAACCCCCCTTCTACAATTATACAAGTGTGTAATCTGGGAATAACAACCTTGAAGTTCTAAAATACACAGAGATTGATACTATCCTGGGGTTGATAGAGAAGAAGGGAGAGAACAACAAGAGTCTATATGCTGATCTGAGGAATGGTCAACAAGCTAGGTTGCCTGAAGTTTGCACTTATCCAAGAACAATTATCTATCAGTCTGGCACAAAGATTGGGGATATCAAACAGCTGGTCATTCCCAAGGATCTCACTCTCCAGAATCACAGACTTATCATTGACATTATTGATAAATTACAAAAGAAGAATGGGATAAGAACTGGTGAAGAAGTAGAGGCATTGCACATTCTCAGAACCTTTATTGCCACAGGTGAGATTCTAGAAATAGCCAAAGGAAGGAGAAATAAGGATGATGAAGATGAAGACAAAAGTGATGGGAGAAGAAGACATCACAGGAGTGATAAGGGTGATGAAGACAAGAAGAAGAAGGACAGCAAGGACAAGAAGGATGATCATGACCAAGGCAAAGTCTATGAGAGGAAAAGTGGAAAACAGCAAGCCTTAGGCATTGCTAACTGTAACCTCACCATAACACAAGACTCTAAGTCTAGGGTGAATACAGTTAGTAGTGACCTATCAAAATCTATATCTATGGCTTCTACAACTATTTTGCCACCTCAAGAAGAGAAGGATATTCAACTCAAGAAACCATCTGTATGTTTCCAAAAGCAAACTGCTAATGGTGTACTAAAATGGTCTACCAGCAAAGGTCACAAGTTTCTGCCAAGCAACCTGTTGGGACAATCAGATCTTGGCACTGCGAATTTCGATACAATAAATTAACGAGTACGAATAGAAAAATCACCTTGTTAACGGTTGATTCCACGCTCTTCTATTGTATTCCCAAATTCCCTTGAGCGAAGTGTGGCCTTCGTCTTCTCAAGTTTACCTCTCTTCTTGCTCCTGGGTGGCTACCAATTTTTTCGACCAACCCCCAGCAAGAAGAGAATAGGAATATATATAAGCTACAATAGGGATCATGGATAATTAGGTTGGGCCTTCTAATTACATCTTGAGCCTAGCCCAATGTAATTAAATATCAATTCAATCCACTAAAGAATTAATATTTGCACTACCTTTCCTAATACCGTAATTTAATTAATTAATTCGGTTCCAATATTATTTGCTTATTAAATTCCCCATGTTTAAAATATCGCATGTCCATTAATTAAATAAATTACTGATAATTCATTTAATTAATATCTTTTATCCTTGATTATCCACTCAACCTTTATTTAATTATGCCGGAATAAATCCACCTGCAGGGTTTCACATAATTAAATCTTTTTGAGCTTTCAAGGGGACATCATTAACCCGAATATTATCAGGACATGGATTCCTTCAATAAATAATATCCCACCATATATATTATTTCATCACCCAAAATATAATGAAATAAATCAAAAGAATTATTTCATATATAAGTCAAAGCATGTAAATAATATATACGTGTCAATTATTATTTCCGGATTAAGAACCTAAGCATTAATAATAACATAGAATCTTAGTTCACCTTCTTAATCAGTATAAGGGAACAATTCTAAATTTGATCCTGTTCAATATACACAAAGTATACTAGTATTATTTATTAGTCAATATAAACTAATCTAAATAATACTACAGCCATTCCAGTGGATTGTCTAACTCCACCTGTGCTGTGAACCTTATTATATTATATAAACCGTATTTAATAATCTAATATTCTGTATCCCATTTGATACTAGATTATTCACAATATATAATATTTAGACAACATGTAAACATTTAAATGATTCTCAATTAAACCGGCCAGAAATAAATGTAAATACTTCAAATAAATATTTTCAGTATACACCAACAATCTCCCACTTATACTCAAAATATTCTATGAGTATATCAGTGTTTATTTAATCCACTATTACACAGAAAACTATGTGTCCATCCATCTGACTCCTATCGCTTCCACATGCCTGTCAAAAACCTTGACTGGCAAACTCTTTGTGAAAGGATCTGCCCGGTTGTCTTCTGATGATATGTGAGCCACAACTATATCTCCTCGCTTTACGATTCCTCGTATGAGATGATACTTACGTTCAATATGTTTAGCTGCCTTGTGATCTCGCGGTTCCTTCGAATTTGCCACAGCACCAGTGTTATCACAATACACTGTGAAGCTCCTAGGCAAATTAGGTACCACATCCAAGTCCAAAAGGAAGTTCCTGAACCATACAGCCTCCTTTGCAGCCTCAGAGGCCGCCACGTACTCGGCTTCCATGGTAGAGTCTGCAATGCATTTCTGCTTTACACTCCTCCATATAACAGCTCCACCTCCCAAAGTAGAAACATATCCCGAGGTCGATTTCCTCTTATCCCTATCTGATTGGAAATCTGAATCAGTATATCCCAAAGGAAATAGATCTGAGGCCTTGTAAATTAACATATACTCCTTAGTCCTTCTCAGGTACTTGAGTATAGTTTTTACTGCACTCCAATGTTCCTGACCTGGGTTCGACTGATATCTACTAACCATGCCTACAGCAAAGCAGATGTCAGGCCTCGTACATAACATAGCATACATTAAGCTTCCACATGCCGAAGCATAAGGAACTGCTTTCATGCTCTCTATATCCTTAGGTGTCGAAGGACACTGCTCCTTGGATAGAGCCACTCCATGCTTAAAAGGTAGAAAACCTTTCTTAGAGTTCTGCATGTTAAAACGAGCTAATACTTCATCAATGTAGGGCTCTTGAGATAACGCCAACATCCTTTTCTTGCGATCCCTTATTACTTTGATCCCAAGGATGTATGCCGCTTCACCTAAGTCCTTCATTTCAAATTGTTTGAACAACCATGCCTTTATTGATGACAACATCTTAACATTGTTTCCAATGAGTAAAATGTCATCTACATACAGTACTAGAAAAACCACTGCATTACCCTCACTTCTCTTATACACACATGATTCGCTTGGACTTTGATCAAATCCATATGAATGGACTGCCTGATCAAAACGAATATTCCAGTCCCTAGAAGCTTGTTTTAGTCCATAAATAGACCTCTTAATCTTACAAACAAGATGTTCTTGGCCTTCCTTAATGAATCCTTTTGGTTGTTGCATATAGATGGTTTCCTCAAGACTTCCATTAAGGAAAGCTGTCTTGACATCCATTTGCCAAATCTCATAATCGAGATGAGCTGCTATAGATAAAAGAATCCGGATCGACTTAAGCATAACAACTGGCGAAAAGGTTTCCTCATAATCGATCCCTTCTTTCCGAGTATACCCTTTCGCAACAAGTCGTGCTTTCCAGGCTTTCACCATTTTGTCAGATCCTCTTTTCTTCTTGTAGATCCACATACATCCAATGGGTTTTACACCTTTGGGTGGTTCCACGAGCTCCCAAACTTGATTAGAATACATAGATTCCATCTCAGATTCCATTGCCTTTTGCCAAAGATCTGCATCTTTATCTAGAATTGCTTGTTCGTATGTCCTGGGATCCTCATCATGTTCACCAGAGACCAAGTCCGAGGACTCTTCCAAAAACATGAATCTATCAGGTTGTTGAACAACCCTCCCACTACGACGAAGCACCGGTGTGGTATTAGTGACAGGTTGTGCGTTTTCTTGTGGTTGATCTACTTGTACTATTGGCACTTGGGGATTATCTGTCCCTCCCACTAGTTCCTCTAAAACGATACTACTCATGGGTTTGTGTTTCATTATATAGTCTTCTTCTAAGAATCTAGCATTGGTGCTAACAATGATATCTCGATCCCTAGGACTATAAAATGAATAACCTTTCGTTCCCATGGGATAGCCTACAAACAGCCTTACTTCTGTACGAGATTCTAACTTGGTCGCGTTCTTGTTCAGCACATGTGCTGGACAACCCCAAATCCGAATATGTCTTAGACTTGGTTTGCTACCAGTCCACAATTCTATTGGAGTCTTGGGAACCGACTTAGAAGGTACCAAGTTCAGAAGGTAAGCCGCTGTTTCTATAGCATATCCCCAAAACGACTTGGGTAAATCTGAATAACTCATCATCGATCTAACACTCTCTAAAAGAGTCCGATTCCTTCTCTCTGCTACACCATTCTGCTGAGGTGTGCCAGGTGCAGACAACTGGGATGCAATCCCATTTTCTGATAAATATTCCCTAAATTCTCCAAGCAAGTATTCACCACCACGATCTGATCGTAGTGACTTGATACATTTTCCAAGATGTCGCTTCTCCGCACTTGCTTTGTACTCTTTGAATTTTTCAAAGCATTCAGACTTACGGCGCAACAAATAAATGTACCCATATCTAGAATAATCGTCAATGAAAGTGACAAAATACTCATAACCTCCTCTTGCTTGGATACTCATAGGTCCACATAAATCAGTATGAACCAATTCTAACACTTCTTTAGCTCTATTCCCCTTTGCTTTAAAAGGCCTATTAGTCATCTTACCTTCCAAGCAGGATTCACAAACTGGAAATGGCTCCACTGCCAATGAGCCTAATGGCCCATCTACTACCAGTCTTTGAATCCTCCTCAAGTTAATATGACCTAATCTTAAGTGCCAAAGATATGTTTGGTTCAATTCAGAAGGTTTCTTTCTTTTATTTGAGCTAGAAAGAATGTTATTAGTTTCCTTATGTTGCAGCATTGGTTGGATAGGATTAATAATATATAAATTGTCTTGCAATGTACCAGAACATATAACTCGTTTATTCATCATAATAGAAACATTACGATCCAAACAAACATTATAACCATCCATGGCAAGTTTAGAAACCGAAATTAAATTCCTTCTAAACGAAGGTACATAAAGACAATTGTTCAAAACCAAAATCCTATCATCGCCAAAAGACAATGTAATTATTCCAACTGCAACTACTGCTACTTTCGTAGCATCTCCCATGAACACATATATCTCGCCATCTCTAAGCATTCTAGATTGCTGGAACCCCTGCATAGAGTTACAAACATGGTCAGTGGCTCCTGTATCTACACACCAAGTGCTCGTAGATATAGCCGCTATATATGTTTCTGTAACTAGAGAAAGAGACATACCAGTATTGTTTGTCTTCTTAGGAAGAGGACAATCCTGTTTCCAGTGACCTGACTGCTTGCACCTGAAGCACTTGCCCTTAGGCTTTTTCACACCACCTTGAACTCCCATTGCATTAGCAATCTTTCCAGCTTTCTGTGTCTGAGTCTTTTTCTTCTTCTTACCTTTCGGTTTAGATGAAGAAGATTTCTCGGCCACATTCACTTGAACATTCTGCTTAAAGAGTCCTTCAGCTGCTTGAAGTTCTGTCAGAAGTTCCGCGAGACTATACATCCTTTTGTTCATGGTGTAATTCAACCGGAACTGCTCAAAACTTTTGGGCAAGCTCATAAGGATGATATCGATCTGGGTTTCCCCATCAAAATCAGCACCAAGGATCTCCATCTCATTCAGATGAGACATCATTCTGAGAACATGATCCCTTACAGGTGTTCCTTCAACCATCTGAGTGTTCATTAAAGCCTTCATTGCTACTTGCCTAGCAGCCCTATTCTGTTCTCCAAAAAGTTCCTTGAGATTAAAGAGCATATCTGAAGCAGTGGGCATAGCCTGATGCTGATGCTGCAAAACACCCGACATTGCTGCCAGAATGTAACATCGCGACATCTCATCAGCCTTAATCCACCGCTTATAATAGTCCTTCTCACTTTCAGGAGCATCTTCAGCAGGCTGGTCTGGCTTGGGTTCATAAGTACAAAATTTGTACTCCTCAGCAGTCAACACTATGTCCAAATTACGTTTCCATTCAATATAGTTCGGTCCAGTAAGTTTGTTATCCTTAAGTATGGTGAATAGTGGATTAAAGCCCATAGTGATCTAATCCTGAGAATCATACATGTAACACATAATCAGATAGTTGCATAAATCTTAAATCCTATTGGTTTCCTCTAACAATTAATTAAAATTAATGCACTAATATTTAAACACCATAAGTATCTGGTACGCCACGATGGATGACATATATACCACTTAAATTCGTTTAAATATTACTTCGGTCCTATTACTAAATAATACGCCACGTTAGGGTGGACTATATATTATTTTTCATAGCTAAGTGTATACCATTATTAAATCTTAAATTAATAAAAAGACTGGATACCACCATTAAATATTTCAAATCAATAATCGATAATAGGATAATTCCCAGATCGGGGGGAGCATTGTCAAGAGGCATCACTTAAGACCCCTTTCTAGACAGAATCATCCTTTCTCTCAATATCAAAATCTATATTCAATCAGTGGTACCCTTCTAATTAATTGAATTCTATGAAACTTGGTACGCCACGATGGGTGGCATGTATACCTTTCAATATTCGTAATTAATTTAGGAAGTTTGTTATAGTAATATCCATAACACTACCTGACACCATAAATCATACGCCACGATGGGTGGCATGTATATAATTTATATTCGTCTCGGTGTTAAATTACATACAAACAATAATGGAGACCATGGGATTTAATTCCTAATTAATTCCCTCACCCACTTAGAATTTTTATTTAAAATTGAGGAATTTTATCTAGATGCATCGCCCTATGTTATTTTTTCGAGGTCCACATGTTATAAAAATAACAAAACAAAGAACACATAACATAGCAGCATGCATCATAAAATTAAAGCAATAAATAAAATTAATGTTCATGTCGTCCTAATTATGTTAAACATGCAATTAAAAATTACACACATAATTAACAACACACATAATAATTATTTAAAGCAATAATTAAAAATTAAATAGCAGAATTAAAATTAAAAAAAACATAATTTAAATCCACTATTATGGCCCCTTAAAAAACAATTAACAGCGCTTTATTCTGCTGAAAAAAAAATTTTCTGCCAAAAAAAATGCTGTTGCGCAGTTAGTTCCTGCGTTACAGCCCTGGAACCGCTGTCACGCATGTGCGTCATGCGTTACAGCCTGTTACAGAGCTGTCACGCATGTGCGTCATGCGTTACAGGCCGTTACAGACCTGTAACGCAGCCTGCACATGCGTTACAGGCTTCAGACCAGGAATTCTGCCGCGCGCCGCCTCTCCTCTGTTGCCTGTTCTCCAGATCTGTTTCTGTTCGACTTAGTTAATCAACACAGCCATCAAGTAGCTTCGCAGCGGACAAAATTGTTTCTCCGATTTGATTTTCGATCGAACGTAATTGTTACAAAATACCCGGATTTTTACATAATCCATCAAACAATTACATACAAAACAGATCTAATACAAAACTAATTTTGTAAATCTATTCTAACACGATCAACCCTCGTGTTTTACAACCACGATAAACCACGTGGAAACCAAATAAAATAACCACGATTAAACCACGTGGGATCCAAACACATAATTAAAATTACATGGCCATAATAGTGGATACTAAACAACCTGCAAAAGATTATTATCCAAGCACACCACTATACACATGCATATATAATTACGACATGGACATCGTATCAAAATTCGCAGAACCAATGAACCAGGCTCTTGATACCAATTGTTGGGACAATCAGATCTTGGCACTGCGAATTTCGATACAATAAATTAACGAGTACGAATAGAAAAATCACCTTGTTAACGGTTGATTCCACGCTCTTCTATTGTATTCCCAAATCCCCTTGAGCGAAGTGTGGCCTTCGTCTTCTCAAGTTTACCTCTCTTCTTGCTCCTGGGTGGCTACCAATTTTTTCGACCAACCCCCAGCAAGAAGAGAATAGGAATATATATAGGCTACAATAGGGATCATGGATAATTAGGTTGGGCCTTCTAATTACATCTTGAGCCTAGCCCAATGTAATTAAATATTAATTCAATCCACTAAAGAATTAATATTTGCACTACCTTTCCTAATACCGTAATTTAATTAATTAATTCGGTTCCAATATTATTTGCTTATTAAATTCCCCATGTTTAAAATATCGCATGTCCATTAATTAAATAAATTACTGATAATTCATTTAATTAATATCTTTTATCCTTGATTATCCACTCAACCTTTATTTAATTATGCCAGAATAAATCCACCTGCAGGGTTTCACATAATTAAATCTTTTTGAGCTTTCAAGGGGACATCATTAACCCGAATATTATCAGGACATGGATTCCTTCAATAAATAATATCCCACCATATATATTATTTCATCACCCAAAATATAATGAAATAAATCAAAAGAATTATTTCATATATAAATCAAAGCATGTAAATAATATATACGTGTCAATTATTATTTCCGGATTAAGAACCTAAGCATTAATAATAACATAGAATCTTAGTTCACCTTCTTAATCAGTATAAGGGAACAATTCTAAATTTGATCCTGTTCAATATACACAAAGTATACTAGTATTATTTATTAGTCAATATAAACTAATCTAAATAATACTACAGCCATTCCAGTGGATTGTCTAACTCCACCTGTGCTGTGAACCTTATTATATTATATAAACCGTATTTAATAATCTAATATTCTGTATCCCATTTGATACTAGATTATTCACAATATATAATATTTAGACAACATGTAAACATTTAAATGATTCTCAATTAAACCGGCCAGAAATAAATGTAAATACTTCAAATAAATATTTTCAGTATACACCAACACAACCAAGTGAAAAAGATCGAATTCAAACATGCTGCAAGAAGAGTGAAGCCATCTAAATCAAGGGCTCTAACTATCATTCCAGGATTAAAACTCCAACCACTAGATGAAGACTTTGATGAAGACCAACTACATTTCCTATTGGCTCAAAGAATCTATCATGTTGCCATTGTTGATGACTACCTTGAAATTAAATATACTTATGGAAGACAGAAGAAATTCAGGCAAGGGACATGTCAGCATTGGGGCAAGCTAGATGATATAGAAAGGATTATTGCTATGTTGGATTCTAAAGATAGAGTGGAAAGAGTATGGAAGCTAGAGTTGATTGACTTTGTCAAGATGAAGAGAGATCACCAGGCAGAACAGAAAAAGAAAAGTGAGGAGCTGTTAAAGAAAAAAGAGGAGGAGTTTGTTGCTATGGAAGTTAAGGCTGATGAGTTATGAGCCATGGGTCTGTGTAGAGTCAAGTATAATCCTTACATTATTGAATACAAGAAATATGGAAGAACTGTGAAGATTAGATGGACTACATCAGTTCCTACTCTGAGAAACAACTGAATGAAGTTCTTAAAGATCTATCAGGCTCTCCTCTAATTGAGGAACTCGCTGCTATAGAAGACATTGTTCTTGCTATGGAAGAAAATGCAAAGAAGAAAGCTAAAGAAGCTGAAGAAAAGAAGAAAAATGAGAATCTGCAAGCCAAATCTCATGAGATGAATCCAAAAGGATATGGCTAGTAATTCTTCATAACTTGTAAGGATGCCTCTTTGTATTTTCAATCAAATTACATACCTGTACTTTTCAAGTTTTATCTTTATGTATGTTAGGCTTGTTATCAGACATGAAATTGTGACTAAGGGTCTTACTCACAATTTGGGGGAGATTGTTAGTCACAGAGGCATGCCTGTATACATCTAATGACAAGCCTAATTGACTGTAATGATGTGCATTACCTACATGACCTCACTCTTAACTGAGGGAACCTCTAGTTGTAAAGTTTCTACTTGTTGTAGTACTTGTAATAGGCATCAAATTCTAACTGTGTAACTGTAAATAAAGTCAGAGAATAATGCTTGAAAGACGTTCCAAGGATCATGCCTCTAGCTTGAAGACCAAGACTTTCAAAATAAACAAAGTTGGAATTTGGAGAATGAAGATTTGCCTAAGTACCAATTCGAGAAGTGTTTTGATCTATTCGAGAAGTCTAGCTTTCGAGAAGTCAGGGATTCGATATCTACAAAGACATTATTCGATATCTCTGAATGCACTGTTCGATATCTCAGAGATTCAATATGTCTACTACTCTATTCGAGAACTCAGAAAGTCAACAAGTCAAAGTATTATTCGAGTTCTCTAGGAGTCAACAAGTCAATGTTCCATTCGATATCTCAATAACTCAGGAAGCTATTCGATATCTCAGGGATTCGATAAGTAAAATGCTCTATTCGATATCTCAAGGATTCCTGGAAAAAGGACTTATTCGAGAAGTGATTCGATATGTCAGCTCAACAGTATTAGAGAACTCAGAGTTATCGATTAAGCCAATTCTAGTTCTCGAATCACCAACAGAGTTACTTCTCGACTGCAATCTTGGAGACAAAATACTGAAGAATTGTACAAGTCAGAAACCTGCAACAAACCAAGACGCTTTATGGACCACATACTGTAAAGCACGTTGGAAAGCCTACAAAGAAGCTTGGAGAGATAGTATAAGAGAAAAAGAGCTAAAGAAGTGGATCTGAACAGAGTTCTAAGAAGTCAAATCTGTAGCAGTTTGGATGTTTACTAAAATAGGATAGACACATTAGAAAGCAAATTTGTTTGCTACCTTATTTGTTGTAAGCAAGTTGTTCACATGATATAAGTGAACAACCCTACTTCTTTAGCAAGTATAAAAACAGAGTGATCAATAGTTTTTATAAGTAATATCTCCCTGAGAAAGAAGCTGAGAATACGAACATTTGTATTCACAGATTGTAGCAAATCTTTATCTAATACAATATTAGATTAAAGTGAGTGATCGTGTTCTTGTGTTTATATTTCGCACTTACATAATCTGTTAAACACAAACACAGACTTTGTTACACAACCAGAATCAAACCCTTAAAACAACCTTCAGCTAAAACAATTATCAGAAGAAAAGTTTGAGAATCCATTCACCCCCCTCTGTATTCTCTTCGTTATATTCAATACTCAACATTACCCATATATATCTTTGATCACCCAAACCCATACCATCATATTGGGTTGAAACCCAACAATCCTCCCCTTCAACCCAATTCCATATCAGATTGAACAGTAACCAATCAAAAGCATCAACATCCATCCACTAATGCCTCCCCTCGAACAAGAATCTCATCTGCTTGCTCTTCCAAACTTTGAGTGTCTCCAAAACACGTATAGTGACCCTCCAAACTACCGTTCTTCATCATAACGGCATATCCATCAACAAAATTACGTGCATCAACCACCACAAGTGCCCTTCCAACAATTGAGTCACCCGATCCTTGCTTTCTCAATCCTTCGATCTTTAGAAGAACATCACTAGAATCATCCAAATAGTTCACATAGTTGATCAAGCCATTGAAACAATTGTGATGATCTCTTCCATCTCGAGCTTGAACAAATCTTTCTTAAGAACCCACTCCTCAAGACCATCAAGATTGATTCACGGTACAAGGGTCAACCACATAATCCATACCGCACGTAACTTTGTCTCTTCTCGATTTAGTAGTCTCCTTGTCAACAAATCCTTCATTGTACTCTGCCATACCAACTAAACCTCGAACTTTCCCTCAACTTCATCCATCACGAACCCAAACCTTGGCTCTTGATACCACTTATTATGGGACTACACAATTCGAGATTCACAACAAACAATAGATCTTGTAGATGGCTTGTGTCGAAAGTTCTTCTTGACCTATGGTGATAGGTGGCATCTTCCCCAAGTGACTAGATTGAGAAAAGTGTCGATGGTGTCCAACTCAAGTCCCACACCAAGTAGATAAAGAAGATTATCTTTAATATTAATATAAGCAACCAATCAACTTCATTGAGACGTCTAAGAACAAAGAGGGTGTTTGGGATTTGCTTAAAATAAGTTACTTTTGACTTAATGGGGGTATTTTTAACTTAAAGGAGAAAGTAAAATTGTTTGCTTTAAGTTGAATGAAAGTGTTTGGATAATTTTACTTAAAGTTAAATGGGGGTTTAACAATTTTGACTTAAAGTGAAATTTGACTTAAAAAAAATTTTAAACTCATCATATTTAAGCTTTACAAGAATTGTGAAAAAAAAAAAAAACCATAAGTCATAAGTCATAAGTCAAAAGTACCTAAATAGAGCTTATGACTTTAAGCAGTTTTTTAACTTAAAGCATGGCTTAAAGCCGTTTACACAAACACTACAAAAACTCCTTAAAGGAGCTTACTCCTTAAAGGAGCCTTAGCCAAACAGGCTCAAAATCGTGCTTCAACGAAAAAACTATTACCCAACACATTATATGCTTTCAAATATTTTGGGGGTACAAAAATTTTTTATATCAATAATTTTTTTTCAAGTTTCTCTAAGAAAACTAAGAAAACTCGCCTTTGGTAAATATATTATTCAAATATTTAATTTTGGGTACGAAAAGTTTAAAATTCGTGTTGTAGTTAAAGTCACTAGAACCAGTCTATGCAAAGGCTGAATATGTAGAAGTGGTTAAACTCGGGGAATTTCTGTAGTTTATCCTAAATTAGTAAGTTACTTTTTCAATATATTCCTTTTTATTCAATAGTTCTAAAATGTCCTATGGAACTCTTAACTCATATATAACTCATTTAAATATAACTAAGTTTTAAATATAAGAGTATCATTTTATGAGGTTAACTCAAATAATTACTTGAGGTATAAAAAAAATTCTCAAATAAATGCGCGTGATTGTAACTGTAATTTCATAAATATTTACATATTTACAAAATTGCCATCATTTTTTGTACTAAAAAGCTCCCGCCTTAGATAAATTTTTTGAGATCAATCTCAGGAACTTTTTTCTCAATATTTGTCTACTAAATATGACTAGAATGTCCATAATACAATATGAATCAGGAAAAAGACAAGAAATTAGATTTTAAAATATCAAGTTATATCACCTCGGCCATTAATTATGTTACGTGTGTGAACTCACGCCTATTATCTCTCATTCAGGACAAAATAACATGTGGTGATGGCTCGATTGACTTTAAATTAAAGAGAAATAGGATTTGATCAGAAGTAGATAGCTGATTTGGTTCGTTTAAATTAGTGATTTTGAATAAAGTGATAAAATAGTTTATGATTTTCGATTCGAAGGATTGTAAATTTGTTAAGTTGTTAGTTCATGACCTATTTTTGTGATCTTTTTGAACTTATGTTTTCTCAATTTTATAACTTAACTGGCTACACATTATTCTGATCTTGTATCTTTAGTTAATGTATCAACCAAATTGCAGCTAAGGTGTCTTCTTTAAATTGTACTAGTCTCTTTTGCTTATGGAGAATTAATAATACAGTAAATAAGCAATTAAGAACTGCAAAATTGCGAATTCATTTGTTGGAAAAAAGATTATATATGGCATGGTTAAATTATTAGTATACTGCAGGGCGGCCATGGAATGGTACAAAAGAAAACGCTGACATGAGATTGTATAGAAGAAACTGAAGAAGGGACCTCATTGGTCCACAGTACAATACTAAACCACGAAAGAGTTCATGATTGATCGTATTTTATCTCAATAAGTTGAATATCATTCTCACAGAGACTACAAAGAGGGTAAATATGGGTAAAGAGAATCTACCTGACATGGTAGAAAAATGCTTAACCTATGCGATTTAAAATCATGTATTTATCAATTTTTTTGTAAATCTAATCATACCGATGA
Organism: Saposhnikovia divaricata; assembly: GCA_036435485.1. NCBI lineage: Eukaryota > Viridiplantae > Streptophyta > Magnoliopsida > Apiales > Apiaceae > Saposhnikovia > Saposhnikovia divaricata. Next base: position 98,152,462 of record CM071597.1, on the reverse strand, counting down.
AAATTTTATGCAAAAATAAGTAGGTGTGCAAAATTTTATAAATTTTATCCTTTAAGGATACATTTAATTTAACATGGTATTTTATATATGGTTTACAATTTGAATGTAACGGCTCAGATTTTATATCATTTTTTGATTAAAAATTGCATCATATACAAAATCAATTTATATGTAATTTTGTGTACCCACTAATTTTTGTGTAATCTTTTAATCTATACGGTTGGATTTTCGTAAAAAACTTTTGAAAAAATAAATTTGAAGCCGCATAGGTAGAGAGTTTTTCAAATTTTTCTACCCTGTCAAGTAGATTCTCTTTACCCGGTAAATATATATGTAACATATTATCAAGAATATTAACGATTAGTATAAATAATAATCATTATGGAGTGATTATACTAATAATTAAATTATTTAAAGCAATATTAAGAATGCGAGTAAAAAGTAAATCAAGCCATATATTTGTAAACAAGTTCTATCCAATATTCATTGACCATAACAAGGAAGAGAATTATATAGACTTCAACTTAATCTTAACTCTTACATGTTTGTGAAGTTATGTTCTTAAACTGATTAAAGTACAAGCCTTTACTATGACTACACATTATACATGGTAACTTTCATTCCAATCTAAACACATGCTACTAGTTCAATGATCAATAACTCATTCGTATATTTTTATTAACCTAATCCCGTATAAGTTGATCATACTTGTATATTAATCAAGATTTATCTAAATCAGGATTTATCTAGGTATGACAAATTAGATCTCAACAAGATTAACACACACACTTATAATTAAACTACATGATTAAGATTCATCAATACAACATAATTAGTTAGTCACTCATTGAGTCTAAAATCATTATATTAATATAATTAAACATATGAAACATGCAAAATAATGTAATAACGATGAGAGATGGAGAAAACAATACTTGCATAAAATTGGAAAAGAATCCAAGTGTCACAAACTACGTGTATGATAAGTTCCTATTACAAAGTTTATATACAAGTTGTTAAGATATTGGGCCAGAACATGCCCCCAAAAAATAGAATTGAAATATAAGTGAATAACAGCTATAATTCATTATTTAAATAATTACTTAAAGAAATTGTGTGGGCGCGATATCTCACCACACTACACTCATCGTGCCCAACTCTGAATTGGGGCAGTCTTTTTGGTTCAACGAAACTCGTTTCGTGTGAAGACTTCTTACCTTAGCCAAAATTTTATTCATTCTGTTCTTATTATCTTCCCTTCTTTAAATACTCTAAAATATCACCTTTTTTCGTGAATGTCACGATTGCATTGAGTGCACGTAATAAGTCTTTAACCTCTAAAATCGTCATTTCACAAATCTTCAACTTCCCTTTTTTTCGGCTGAAATTCACCCCAAAAAACGATCTTTTGAAAAATTTATTTTTTCATGAAACGTTACAAAAATATATTAAAAATACACCAAATACTCAAGATCAAGTCGCAAATCAAGCTCTTTGGCGACAGTGGATCGGAGTAAAATACTACTTACCAGGATCAAATAATATGAAACCTATTATAAAGACCGAACATTATCATGGTTTTTCTAATATTTACAGGCCAATGAGGTGCATGAGGATGATGATGATTTTGATGAAGATGATGTAAGTTCTCAAACTCTAAACATGGTATTCTTAAAAGGCTTTTGGAATATTTTCATGTTGATTGTCTAGAAAATTTTTATATGCCTAAGTAAGCCAGAGATGTGCAAAATCCAGTAAAATAAAATTAATAATTTGAACATTATCATCCTTATTTACAAGTTAACGATTTGAGTCAAAATTATACCTCGCCTCTTTTGATGTGTCATGATTTAATGGATAAATTATATATGTTGATGAACTGTAAGATTTGTAGTCCATGATGCTAATAATAGAGAAAGAGAAAGGTAGAAGAAGGAGCTAGTAAGATATATATTAAAAATTCAAAAAGATGTAAAGGATAGTAAAAACATGTACTAATATGCATGTAGGAAGTTTTTCTGAACCAAACAATCCTATTTAAATATTTTGTATTCAAGATCCAATAAACTGGACAATTATTATCCAAGTGGCTACAATGTTAACTGGTAAATATGACAATGTCTCGAACATCAAGAAACCGATAAATTTTAAAATCTTAATATATATAATATTTTATGTTTTTCATGTATTAAACAGCTGATTGTTATTTTATCTAATCAAACACATTTACACTCTTACATTGTATTTGACATTGTGGAAAAGAACGAGTCAAATACCGTAACAAACAAGAGGTATTATATCTATATTATGAAAGTTTATGAGTTAATTGTTATTAACAATTATATAAAGACAAAAAAAGTATTCATTTTAACAAAATTAATAAAAATAATCCTCAATTAATAGACAATTTAAACCTTTGATATTTTTTTCCCTATCAAATACATTGTTTGTAAATATGTATTTTAAAATCAAAACTAGGAACAGGATCATTTACAAACTTTTCTTAAATACAAAACTACAAACTTTTTTTTAAACACATTTATAACTTCGGTTCAACATCAATTATCAAATAATAATAAAAAATTTATCAAATACACATAATTTAATTCTTTAATAAAATTCTATGGTGAAGGTCCAAAATACATAATTTTCAACAAAATATGCCCAAATTAAAATACCTATATTCAGTGAATATGGTCCTAAATACCCACCATATACTTCACATGGAGTATTAGGATGACACGCCACTCCCAAAGGAATATTAGGGACATAATCCACTACTAGTGGAGCATCCGATCGAAAACTCCACTAACAGTGAATCACTCGTAATGGAGTATCTGAACCTCCAATAATTCACGGGTAGTAGAGTATCATTCCTAACATTCCATTGGTTGAGAAATATCACCTCTGACACTCCACTGCAAATGGAATATCTGACCGAAATAGGTATTTTGGTTAGTGCTTCTGAAAATGGGTATTTTGGACAAAATAACATAAAAAATGAGGTATTTTGGTCATTTTCTCATACTTCTGGGTTCACCAAAACCAAAATAAGATATAGAAATATGAAATTTTATTTGGTTAATAGGGTGTGTTGAACCGTAGTTAAAAATTTGTTGAATGAATATTATATAATTCTCACTATCCTTTTGGGTTTCATCAATACCAAATTGGAATATAAAAATGCGAAATATTATTAATTCAATACAGTTTTCTTAATCATAAAAATGTAAAATTATTTAATATTTTTAAATATAACTATTTTTCAAGATTGTTCAACTGATGATGTTTAACTCAAGTTATATATATCAGTTGAACACTCGTTATAAAAAAAAATAATTTTTTGAAAAAAATGTTACAAATATATTTTTAATAAACTATTGTTGTGGAATAAAAACTAGGCTACTAGTATTGCGGCTAGGGTTTATGTATTTAATGTAAGGGTGTGTGAGCTTCGTGCTTTAATGGCTGCTCTTGTGCTCGTGGCTGATTCTGCCTTCACAAGATGCCTACGTACTTTGATGAATATCAAAGATCAAGCCAAAAAACGTAGTTCTGAGGGTGAGGGGTCTGACCCTTTATATAGGCTGAGAAGCCTTAGAATTAAGGTAGGAGTTGGAGACTTAATAGATAAGTCACCTCCTTGAGGAAAGTTCTAGACTCCTTCCTTGTAGGAGTCTGTTGCCATATCGAATTGGATGCCTTGGAGGCTAAGTCTTGTAGAGATAATATCCTTATCCAACTCTTATTGCTGAGCTGTTTATTTCTCTCAATATAAATTACGAAATTAATATCAAAATAGGGATTCTGACCTCATTAATGGGCCCCACGTTTGGACCATGCTGGGTCTAATTAATGCCATATTAAATGTGTCTTTAGGGCTTATTTTTAGCCCATATCATTTGCCCCCCAACTTCTAGGAAAACTGATCAGGTTTTCCTTGAAGTTTTAACGGTCCTTTCCAAGACTCGGGTCAGGGTTCATCTTTATACACTAGTGTTTCACGAGTATTGTCTTTATGTAAAGCGTGGAGCGACCGACGCGTTTACGACAATGTCAATTCGATGCTAATCGGCACTAATCAGCCTTAACGACATTTAAACAATGTTTAAACGACGTTGAACGGCATAAAACGGCACTAAACGGTACTAACTAGCCTTAAACGACACTTAAACAACGTTTAAGTGACGCCAACCGGTATTAAACGACACTGAACGGTGCTAGAAGACACTGTCGGTGCTAACGACATTACTGGTGCTATCGGCACTAACGGTGCTAATCGGTACTTAATCGGTGCTTATCGGCACTGACGGTGCTATCGGCACTTAATCAGTGCTTATCGGCACTAACGGTGCTAAACGGCACTAGCGGGGGTCCGGGGGCAGCAGCCCCCGGGCGGGGTCCAAGGGGCGGCAGCCCCTGGCGGGGTCCAAGGGGCAGAGCCCCTGGATGGGGTCGAGCTATTCAGAAATTTTTTATTTCCAAGGGCTAGTACTATTCAGAAATTATCATTTCGACTCAAATTTCTGAATTTTAATCACAAATTTCGATCAGGAAACTTCACATTTTTCGACCAGGATTTCGACCAGGATTTTGGTCGAAATAAGGTCTGATTTTTCTCCTGGTCGAACGGATTTTCGACCAGGATTCTTGGTCGTTTCGACCAGGATTCTGGTCGAAATAAGGTCTGATTTTTCTCCTGGTCGAACGGATTTTCGACCAGGATTCCTGGTCGTTTCGACCAGGATTCTGGTCGAATTAAGGGTCCAAAATTTCTCCTGGTCGAACGGATTTTCGACCAGGATTCCTGGTCGTTTCGACCAGGATTCTGGTCGAATTAAGGGTCCAAAATTTCTCCTGGTCGAACGGATTTTCGACCAGGATTCCTGGTCGTTTCGACCAGGATTCTGGTCGAATTAAGGGCCAAATTCGTGGCCTCGTCGAAGAGTTTTTCGACCAGGATTCTTGGTCATTTCGACCAGGATTCTGGTCGAATTAATGGCCTTTTTCGTGGCTCAGTCGAACAATTTTTCGACCAGGATTCTCTTCTTGTCGAATTAATGGCCTCTTAATGGCTTGGTCTGTCAAGACCTCGATTTTACTTGACTAAAAAGTAAGGTCTTAATTTTCTTGAGGCCATGACCGTGCCTAAAGCAAACTTCTCTATAGCGGAGTGATTCAGGTCAGCTTCATGAAGCACCTTGGTGACATTGTAAATGGGTTTCCAAACCTTCCACGAGAAAGCTTCAAACTCCTTTCAAAGGTTTCATGCTTGCCTAATCTTACATAGAATTACTTTGAACCTTTCAACCACCTTGTTGGAATGTTGATTCAGTTACTCATTCTTGAGTTGTGCACGAATCTCTTGATCCAAGGTTGGATCTGATAGCTATGTTGGCCTTCTAAGGCTTCAACTTAGTTCCTTAGCCCTTGATTTATAACACAAGGTCTGGATTCTAATGTTGATGTTGGTGTTCTGGATCACCAACACGAGGTTTCAGGTCAATAGGAGGTGTTTGTTATGCCTTAAATGGTTTCGTGAACCTTGACTTGTGACCTTCCGGGCCTTAACTTATTTGCTGAGACCTTGGTTTTAAGGTTATTATCAACCCTTGATTCCCTTGATTCTCATTCTAAGATGTAGGAATGATGAAGTCCCTTAGTTCTTGCCCCCTTGCTTCATACGGAGGAGGCCTTACTTTTCAGTTGATCGTTCAGGGAGTTCACTTGCTCCTCAGCGTTTGACTTCAAGTCCGGTGTGTCTTGGCTGGTTGTTAACCTTCTTTTCTTGATTCTAGGTTTCCAACCTTCTTCTTATGCTCACAGGACCTTGCTTTGGCTTATATTCGATTGAAGGCTCTTGATTCAAGTCCTTAAACTTCAAATGACAAATTCGATTGGAGGCAGACAGCCTTTTTGGCCATCAAGGCTAAAATTTTGTGTCGGGATTTGAGATTCAAGATTTTAAGTAAGGAATGACAAAGGACCTCTCATCTCAACACTCTCACTAACTGTTTCTGTGCCTTCAAGGCATTATCAGGGAGCCAACTAGTCTCGAGATGAGCTCGAAGAGGGTCTATCCTTCAGCTTACATCAACTGGTGCTACCAATTTTGATTCGATGGTGGGGTCTTCAAGACCTGGAAGCAAAAGCTCTCTGCATAATTCTTTATCTCAGAAGTGCCATACTTAGACTGGGCTTCGGCCTTAATGTTCTTTTCTCTCTTGGGATATACACAACATGGCATTTATCGAGCGGGGCTATCACGGCTTTCACAATCCTCAAGTGTTTGGCCATATTCTTTTCTCTAGCCTCAAACTCTCCATTGAATTGTGAGACTACCAGATTTGAGTCTCCACAAACTTTCAGGTTCTTCACCCTCAGGGCTCTCGTCAATCCAAGGCTGGCCAATAGAGCTTCATACTCCGCCTCGTTGCAGGTTGTTTGGAAGTCCAACTTCAAGGCATACTCGAGTGTGAACCCATCGGGGCTTTGCATAACTTAACCTGCACCACTGGTTTTTGTATTAGATGCCCCATGAAAATAGAGCTTTTTGTTTTTGATGCCCCATCAAAATAGAGCATCCAATATTCCTTCTTCTCTTCCAGGGGTTTCTCACCTTGCTGACCTTCCTGGTCTATTACCTCCTGCCCCCCGACTTCTTGGTTGTCAATGGTATATTCAACCACGAAGTCAGCTAGAGCATGAGCTTTGATGGCCGTACTAGGCTTAACATCGAATTCTTTTAGTTAGATTACCCACTTGATGAGCCTTCCATTGGCTTTCATGCTATGCAATATGTTTCTTCAGCGGGTGTTCCATCAAGACTTCAACGTTTGTCTTTATCCAGGATCCTTCAAGGACTTAAATTCTTATCTGCCGTAACCTAACTCTACCATTCGAGGTATGCATTCGTTTGTTTTCATTCGTGTATTCTTTTATTTTCGGTACTTGGTCTTCTTTGACTCACACATCAGGTGCTTGGCACATAAATAAAATCACAATCAATGAATGGAAAACAAACTTGCATTAATAACTTGAAATGGGTTCAACCCTTACATAGAGTACTACTGTCCTACTCGGAGCAACATGCTCTGCAATGGTTTTAATGAACCTTATTTCTACTTCTACTATATAAATATGAAGCTAAGTCCTACTAGAATAACTTAAGCCTAATCGGGGTTTTGCAAGACTAGGCCTGCACCACTTGATTTTGTTTTTGATGCTCCATCAAAATAGAGCACCCGCCACTCCTTCTGGTCTCCTCATTCTTATTCTGCAGTTCACTTCCTGCTCGGGGTACTACCTCCTGCCCCCCAACTTCTCGGTTGCCAATGCTGCACTCAACCACAAAGTCAGTTAACGCCTTAGCCTCAATGGCTGTCCGAGGCTTCTGTGTGATGTCCTCTGCTGACCTTTCTTTGTGTTCCTTACCACTGTGGACATCCATGTCTTCAATCGGAAGGACCTGCCCCCCGACTCCGTCAGGCCTTAACGAGGCTACATAACAGCTTCGTGCCATCTTCTGATCACCTTTATGTTCTCCAACACCATTCCTGGTAGGGAACTTGATCTTCACATGATAGGTTGAGGCAACAGCCTTGAATGCATGAAGTCCAGTCCTTCCAAGGATAGCGTTTTACGTTGAATCTGCCTTGATTACCAAGAAGTTCAACATTTGAGTGGCCTCCTTGGGCTCTTGCCCAATAGTTACAGGCAGCTGAATAGTCCCTTCAACTTTGGATTTTACTCCATTAAATCCGTATATAGGCATGTTATTGGGGGTCAACTGAGAATCAGTGTATCCCATCTTCACAAACGCATCATGAAACAGAATGTCAACGGAAGCTCCATTGTCTATCAAGACTCGCTTCACCTCCGAGTTTCCAATCACAGGAGTTATGACCAACGGGTCGTCATGGGGGAACTTCACTCCTTCCAAGTCTGAATCATCAAAGCTAATCGCTACCTCAGTTTTTGCACGCTTCGGGGCCTCTCCCACGATGTGCAACACCTCTCGGGCATAAGCCTTTCGAGAGTTCCTAGTTGTCCCGGCCGCAGTTGGGCCTCCTGAGATCATGTTGACTACTGGCCCTCGGGGCTGTGGGTTGCGTTCTTGATCGTCATCGCTTTTATTATAGTCTCTTCTCTGATTAGCACGGTCTTCACCCTTAGTGAAGTGCCTCAGCTTCCCTCTACGGATCAAAAACTCAATCTCATCTTTGAGTTGCTTACAATCGTCAGTGTCATGCCCCACGTCTCTATGGAATCTGCAATACTGATTCTGGTTTCTCTTTGCGGGATCACCCCTGAGTGGCTTCGGCCATCTGAAATCCTTATCATTCTCAATGTCCAACAAGATTCGACTCCTAGGAGTATTCAACCTTGCATACTCAGTGAACCTTGACCCTTGGTTCTTCTTAGGGGCAGAGTCGGAGTCCTCGCTAGTTCGGGGATACTTGTCCCTAGCATCATACTCTTGATCATCATAGTCCTTGTCTTGCTTTCGCTTCTTGGAGTCATTGTTACCTCCTCCTCCACCTACGGTGGTTTCTTTCTTCAAGCTATCCTCAGCTTTAATATACTTATCAGCCCTTCGTTGGAGCTCAGCCATGTTCTCAGGGGGATGCTTCGCCAATGATCTCTTGAAGAAGAGGTCAGTGGTTCCGTGCTCCAGGGCTACCATTGCCACCTTATTTTCCAAATCAGTGATATTCAGGGTCTCCTTAGTGAATCGCTTGAGGTAATCCCTCAGATTTTCATTCTTTCCTTGCACCACATACATAAGAGATGCGGAGCTCTTCTCATGCACCCTTCCGCTAATGAATTGGCTAACGAAGGCGGCACTCAACTCCTTAAAAGAGCCAATAGAGTTCGCAGGCAATCGGCTATACCATCTCTGAGCCATGCCCGACAGGGTTTGGGGGAACGCTCTGCACTTTAGGGCATCACTTGCAGGCTGCAGCAGCAGTGCGTTCGAGAACGTCCTGACGTGATTTGCGGGATCACCCATTCCATCATAAGCCTTAATTGTCGGCATCTTAAACTTCCTAGAAATATGAGCATTCATCACCTCCTCAGTAAACGGGGGTGTTGGATCATCAGGATCTCCTAGAGGCATCAGATCTTTGGGGTTTCCCTTGGGAATTTCCATCCTTGTGGTTGTTCTTCCGAATGAGGCATCAGCCCTTCTTTGTCTCCTTGAAGACCTCTCCAAATCAATGATGGGAATCCTTCCTGCAGTTGGAGGAGGCTGAGTTTGATTTAGCCTAGCTTGTTCTCTTGCCATATCTTCCTTCAATTTTAAGATCTCGGCCTCATAAGCCTTGATCCTTTCAGCAGTTGTCAAAGATTATCCATCACGGATGTCTTGAGTCCTCCTTCCAGGTTCTCTACTAGCACGTCGCCTCCTCGGGGCTTCATCACGGTCATCATCCTCATCGTCGGAGGAGGTTTCATCAGTATAAGGACCCGAATAATCGTGATACTCTCGATCTCGGATCTGCAAAGCGTGACCACTTGGGCCTGTCCCTTGGATAGGAGGATAATTAGGCAGCCCGTATGTCGGGTTAGTACTCACGGGGAGATCTGTAGTGTGGATCTGGACCCCATGCGATGGGTTGTTCGGATCAATCAGAGGAGAGACCACCATCTGAAGAGGATTGGTTTCTCGTCTTGAACGGGTAATCGGAGATAATGTACTCTCAACGTGGGGGATCGCCCCTGATTGTTGAGAAACTTGAGATTGGGTGATCGCCCCTGATGCTGGCGGAGCTTGTTGGGCAATCGCCCCTGATGCTGGGGGAACCTGTTCGGTGATGGGTGGAGCAGAGCTGAGTGGCACGGCCTCAGTTACAACTGGTGTTGTTCTTCCTGTTTGAACCATGGTTGATGTTGTCTTCCCACAGACGGCGCCAAATGTTGTGGAATAAAAACTAGGCTACTAGTATTGCGGCTAGGGTTTATGTATTTAATGTAAGGGTGTGTGAGCTTCGTGCTTTAATGGCTGCTCTTGTGCTCGTGGCTGATTCTGCCTTCACAAGATGCCTACGTACTTTGATGAATATCAAAGATCAAGCCAAAAAACGTAGTTCTGAGGGTGAGGGGTCTGACCCTTTATATAGGCTGAGAAGCCTTAGAATTAAGGTAGGAGTTGGAGACTTAATAGATAAGTCACCTCCTTGAGGAAAGTTCTAGACTCCTTCCTTGTAGGAGTCTGTTGCCATATCGAATTGGATGCCTTGGAGGCTAAGTCTTGTAGAGATAATGTCCTTATCCAACTCTTATTGCTGAGCTGTTTATTTCTCTCAATATAAATTACGAAATTAATATCAAAATAGGGATTCTGACCTCATTAATGGGCCCCACGTTTGGACCATGCTGGGTCTAATTAATGCCATATTAAATGTGTCTTTAGGGCTTATTTTTAGCCCATATCAACTATAAAATAATATAAATATATTTTCGTTATGAATTATGTGTATTATTAACATTTTACTTTTTTTAATACATAATGTTGAACCCAAATTATATGTGTTGAACAAATAAAAAAATTGCAAATCAATACCATTATATAGTAACCAAACATTAAAAGTTTTGGTACCTATTTTTTTGTACATGTTTTTGGTCCTTCGTGAATTTACATATTTACCCTTCATTATAAAGAAAAATATTTACGATATCTTTACTATTAAAACACCTAAAATAAATAAGGGAAATTCTTAATGGTACCACTGTACTTTTGGCTTTTGCCAGTGGTACCATTACGTTTTTGACTCCTCTAGACGGTACCCTTAACAAATTGACTTCTTAACAGAAATACCATTCTGTTAGAAAAACGTTATAGAAACGTTAAGTAGGGTTTGCGGCCCATATTCAACCTTTTTTCTTATTGCATACTGCAACGCATGGCCAAGATTGTTCTTATATTTTTTTAACAGGTTTGGGACCAACCAATATTCTTCAAATATATTTTAGTGAAATTCTCAATGGTACCACCGTACTTTTGGTTTTTGCCGGTGGTACCATGTCCTTTTGACCTTACTTAACATTTCTAGAACCTTTTTTTAACAGAATGGTATTTCTTTTAGAAAGTCAATTTGTTAAGGGTACCGTTAAGAGAAGTCAAAAACGTAATGGTACCATTGACAAAAGCCAAAAGTACAGTGGTACCATTGAGAATTTCCCAATAAATAATAACATATAATTAATAGTAATTAGTCGATTGCCTTTTTTCACATTAGTTTTAGTTGAAGATATTACATTTATAAACACTTAAAAACATCAAACGTATCATATCTTCCAATCATTAATATTTCCTTTGGAATTAAAACACGTTACCTTTTTTATTTAAAAGTAACCTTACAATAATTAATATATGCCCAAAAATATCATGCCATATTTTTCAATTATTAATAAAATAAATTAAAATTTCGTATACATTGTTTATAATAAGGAAACATTATTATAATCTATAAACATGAGTATATTAAATTATATTAAATCTATACTATATTATAATAACATTGAAAATTTGGTCGGTCGGTCGGTACGGTACTTTGTATTTTTACTTAATTACCCTTAATTAATTATTCTTGACTTAATTTCTTTTATTTGAAGTACATTTATTTTTTAGTTACGGGCAATTATATTTTATAAAAAAATGAACAATATTATAATTCTTAATAACTAAATAATTAGCTTTCACAGCTACAACATATTACCTTTTCTAACTTTTCAAACTAAAATCACTCCTTTTCCAAAAATATCACGCGTTATTCTATTTTTAAACTAATAATATTGTGTAACTAACTAATTATCTTTTTCAGTGTAAATGTAAAATTTTTCTATATTTTCTAATTAAAATATTTTCTTTTCTAAAAATGTCATGTGCAACATATATATAATATTTTAATGAAATCATATCAGTTAAAAATTTTAAGTCTAAAAAATTCATATCTTAAAATTTTCAAATATAAATCAAATAAAAAATATATAAGCATACAAAATTCATATCTTAAAATTTTTAATGAAAATTAAAGAAATATTATATTATATTAAAAAAATCGTTATTTTGGTTTTCATAATTATATAATATTAAAATAAATATTATATTATAATATTATACTCTCCATATTTATACTAATATATTAAAGCCGAAAGATTAAAAGTTTGTCGGCTTGGTTTTCCTAATTATTTTGGTTTTCGGTTTGGTTATCCTAATTATTAAAATATAATTAATGGTAATTAGTCGATTGCCTTTTTTATGTTTACTGTTAGTTGATATCATGTTTACTTTTAGTTGATATTACCTTTTATAAAAAATTAAAAACATCAGTTGTATCATATCTTCCAATAATCAATGTTTCTTTTCTAATTAAAATACATTACCTATTAATTTAGAACATAATTTGCAATCATTAATGCATATCCAAAAATATTACACCATATTATCGTAGATTTTAGTAAATAATAAGAACGGTTAGAGATGTAATTATAGGGTATATTTTATAATTAAATTACTTTACTAAAAATTCAAGGTTCAAATCGCGTTAACGGCATATTTAACTTAAAATTTTATAATATAAGTTTTAAATCATGCATATCATTAATTAGATTTATATTAAATTATATTAAATTAATATTAAAATATTGTTAAAAATAAAAGTTTTATAAAAACATAATTATAGCATAAAATAAAATTTATAACCTATCAAAAGAAACCCGTGCGTTAAAGTCGAAACTTTAAAGTTTTGTCGGTTTGGTTTTTGGTATGGTTATCCTAATTAAAAAATAAGAAAAAATATAATTAATAATAAGTAGTCGATTTGCCTTTTCTAATTAAAATTAATAACTTTTTAAATAAAAGATATTACCTTTTATAAACACCTAAAAATATTAATTGTACAATATTTTACGAAAAATTTCCCAAAATACCAACTTTTTGGGTACCCACTGTCCAAAATACCCACGCATGCGAACCATTACCCAAAATACCCACGAGTCACGCCGTTTGGAATGGCGCAACCCGTTACTGTTCATTCCTCGCTTCCGCTGCAATCTCTCTCTCCCGGTCGCCTCTCTCCCAATCTCTCCGAATTCTCTCACCCTCTTTCGTCCATCTCCGGCCACCGCCACTATATCTGTGCATACCAAATTAATCACCAGAGCGTGCTCTTCTTTTTTTCTTTTTTTTTTTGCTAAACTGCATATATATAAAGAGAGAAAGAATAATACAGGGATTGACCCTTGCTCTAAGCCGTAGAAAAGAGAAACTATCTACCCCCAAACTAGCCTAAACAAGCTAGAATGAAACCAGAAAGAACCAAAAGAAGGACAACAACCTAGAATCAAGGAATAAAAATCCACCTATACATATCTAGATGTATGAACTGCTGAAACCATGTAGAGTTCTTCAATTTAGTTTTGAGATCAAGCATTATGCCTTTGAGCAGCTTGTTAGGACCGAAGTATCCCTTGTCATGGCGCCTAGCATTGCGTTCCCTCCAAATGTGGTACGAATAAATCTGGGCAGCCAGCAAAACAACATGCCTCAAAGCAAAGTCTGCAATAGATCCCCAGGTACTGATCAAGTCGACCCAAGTAATGTCCGAATAATCAACCTTTAGGAACCCTGCTAACTTGGAAAGAATGAAGCTGCTGTACGAACATGTGATAAAAAGGTGAGAAGAGGTCTCGGTTCCTCCAGCACATAGGTGACAAAACGTGGAAACGTCCAGCCCAAAATAGGCGAGTCTGTGTAAGGTGGGAAGGCGATCATGACACAAAAGCCACTCATGGTGAGCATATCTCAGGATCTTAAGCTTGTGCCAAACAAAATCACACCAGGGCACTATAGAAGCCTGAGTACGAATTGAGTTCCAAATATCCAAAGTTTTTAGTTTTCGGAAAGAAACACCTTGCCAAAGAATGTCATCCGAGTTATTGAGATCAAAAGTAGGGTAGTCAAAGTTATGCAGCCATGAAATAAGACCAGGGTCCAGATGATGAATCCTAGAAGATGGTCGAGGCAAGACCCTGTTAGTAGTATTTTTGTAGTTCGTTCTCAGGGAAGGACTAATATGTAGAATCAAGTTCAAGTATTTTATCTCTCACAATTTAGAAGTGTAGAAGAATATTTGGTTTGTTTATAGACTAAATTAAACTAATTATCAATCGAGAATATAATATATGAGAAAAACAATCCAAGAACTGGGGTTCTTCACTTGGTTTCAATGCACATTCAATATCTCTATGACATCTACGTTCTTACTCTGCTGAAAACAATTCTTCTAAGGTTATAATGTTCTCTTCCAAGATACAATATAGTGTCTACAACTACACCTTAATTGTCACTTCCGTGATACAATCAAAGTACAATCATAAACTAATAAGCACCAAGAATTATAAGTCTCACAATTCGCATATTAATCTTCCAATCAAATACTTGAATTATGTCTGTTAAATCGTGTACTAAAATTGCAACTCCTCTTCCAAGTAATTACAATCCCTAAAATCCAATCAAAGGTTCATGACTCCCCTAATTGTGTTAATCCCTCAATAACAGATCAGCAAAGCAAGAAAATCACAGATAATTAAACACACATGAATACCAAGGAATACTACCCAATCCTCAGATTAGAGATTTAGTTACACATAATTAAGGAAGAAAACAAAACACACGAATTAATAGAAGAACTCATAATTATAAGAATATAAAAAAAACCTTTAATCTTCAATCTTCAAAGAAAATAATAGTTCTCCAGAAAAATCCCTAAAAGCTGCGTGTTACAATGATATGATATGTATATCTATGTGATGATATGATTTTACAATGATATAATGTGTTTTTATAGGCCCTAGAAGTTTTATACAACAAAGAAATACCAAAAATACCAAATAGAGTCAAAACAGGAAAGTTATGGAGGGTTTTTAGTGAAATTTTCGTCATGGACAGCGGCCATGCTAGGCTGCGGCCTAGGTAGCTAGGCTGCGGCCTAGCTCCAAATCTGTTGGAAATTTTTCAGCATGCTATTTCCTTCGTTTTTTCTTCGTTTTGCCTCCGTTTCCTTTCGTTCTTTTTCTCAAAGCTTCCATACTTCAATTCCTTGCCTTGGAACCTTCATGGTGGCTCACAACAAGACTCCATTGTTCATTCTTAAGCTCGAATTCATCTCCAGAATTGACAGGAATTGCAACCTTATTCAACATTCTTGCAACCCATAATTTATTCATTTCTTCTCGTAAATTCACCAAATCAATTTCTCGAACTCAAAATCACATAAATCACTGAATAATGCTCGATTTCTTTCAACTTGGCAATTATTTATTTCCTGCAATAAACTCCAATAAAACTCATTAAATCGACACGATTATTCGCAAAAGCACCGTAAATGTGGGAATAAAATCCTATAAAATATATATAAAATATATTCTATCAGACCCAAGCACCACTAGAGATAAGAGTATTAACCTGAGCATTATGAGGCAAAGCTGACTGTGGAATAATATTATCAAAACGAGTGACGGCCAAACAAGTCGAATTCCACCACGGATCAAACCACAGAGATGTAGAAGTCCATTCCCAACTTTAAAAGTAATAAATTGGCGGGCCAGAGGATGAAGCTTCAAGACATTACGCAGGATCCATGAACAATCACTAGGCATTGACATAGTCCAAAAATTCTTCTGTTTAAGCATTGTGATGTTCACCCAGCAAGGCCACAAAGCTTTACTGTCCTTCACAATATTACACAGATGATACAAAAGCTGTGCCTGATTCCAATCTTTGGGATTTTTTATACCCAAGCCTCCCTCCCTGTTAGGTGAGCAAACCCTATCCCAAGTGATTTTAGCCCCCCCTTTTGAATTTATGTCACCCTTCCAAAGGAACCTGGTGAAGAGAGTTTTAAGCTTGCTATGCACAGACTGAGGAAGAAGAAAGTGCCTGGTCCAGTATGCTTGCATAGCAAACAAAACAGTACGAAGCAGCTGAACTCTACCTGCAAAAGATAACAGTAAAGAGGTCCAAAAACCAATTCACGCAGTAACCTTTTCCAGAAGAGGGATGCAGTTGTTGTGGCTTAACATAGAAGAAATCAATGGAACACCCAAGAACTTAACAGGTAGAACACCGTAATAAATCCCGAAGTTTTGATCAAACCAAGTAATGAAGTCTGGTCTGCAGTTGCCAAAAAATACGGTACTTTTAGCAAGGCTAGGGTGAAGACCACTCGAGATAGCAAACCTATGAACGCAATTCATGAGGTGAGACATTGAATCACTGTTACCATTACAGAATAACAAAACATCATCAGCGTAAAACAGGTGAGTCAACTTCAAGTCCTTACATTTCCAGTGATATTTAAATCTCAAGGGGATGTCAGCTAGCATGCAAGAAAGAACATTCATGGCAAGCGAAAAGAGATAAGGGGAAATAGGATCTCCTTGGCGTAAACCCTTTTTTCCCTTAAAATGACCACACAAAGCCCCATTCACTTTGACAGAATATGTAGGAGTTGAAATGCAAGCAAAAATCCAGTCAGTGAATTTACCAGGAAAGCCAAGTCTACTCAAAGCACCCTTGATAAAATCCCAATGCAGAGAATCAAATGCCTTTCGAAGGTCCAACTTTAAACCACATTTGGGAGGACCAGCGTCACGATGATACCCTCTAAACTGCTCCTGCGCCATTTGGATGTTATCTGTAATGTTACGACCTGGTATGAAAGTAGACTGGGAAATATTAACCAGGCTAGGCACTACTGCTTTCAGACGAGTGGCAAGGATCTTAGTGATGCATTTGTAAGGTATCGAGCAAAGGGATATAGGGCGAAATTCAGACATGTTCGAGGGAGTTGGAACCTTAGGGACCAGTGCTATACTCGAAGCATTCACAACCCTGTGCATAATAGAAGTATCAAAGAACTTTTAATTGCATTACAAAAATCATCTCCAGCAATTTCCCAAGCTGCAATAAAGAATTCAACTGTGTATCCATCTGGACCAGGCGCCTTATTTTTTTTCATAGATTTGATGGTGTCCCAAATAACTTCATTAGTGATAGGTGCCTCTAAAACAGCAGCTTGAACAGTGGAAATCGTGGCACAAGAAATACTGTTAAAGTCAAATGGAGGAAGATGCTGAGATTCCCCTAAAGAATTTAAGAAAAAATCAACCGCGACTAGGGACACTTGTTTATGTCCCACAACAGTGACCCCATCCAAGTCATTAATGGCCATAAGCTTGTTGCTGTTCCAATTAGCTCTAGTTTGGTTAAAGAAAAACTTTGTGTTCCCATCACCAAGCGAGAGCCACTTAACTCGAGACTTTTGCAAAAGGAACGCCTCCTCCTGAAGCATAGCTGTCTCTAAGTGATTGATAGCATCCAATTCTTGTTGTAAGAGTACCGAGCTAGCACTATCTTGAATCAAGGAATCCTGAACTTCACACAGGGCAGAACGAGCAGCAGTGACATTACTATGGACATTGCCATGAGTATTGTTTAAAACAATCAATTCTCTTTTTGCATCTTTAAGTTTACGGACAAGAATGGACATTGGATCACCAAACCACTGAGTTTCCCAGGCTTTAGAAACAGCAGGTAAGAAGCCTTCTAGATCCTTCATGAAATTGAAAAATTGAAAGGGTTTGCGAATCTTTTCCAACTGCATAGGAATCAAACACAAAAGAGGACAGTGGTCCATTATTCCTCTGTTTTTAACTATGACAGCACCCTCACTGAAAGTATTAAACCAATGATCATTACAAAGCATTCTGTCAAGACGTTTTTGGACAAGGTTCGAAGGAGTTCGGTTGTTCGTCCAAGTAAACAAAGCACCAATAGTCTTGTAATGACCCAGCAAAGAGTTAGTAGTACAATCTAAGAAGGACTGCATACCAGGTGTCCAATGTTCTCGACCACCTTTGACGTCATTCAAAGCAAGAATGCAGTTGAAATCCCCAGAGACGCACCAAGGAATAGATATCAGACGGCTCATATCCTCAATTTCTATCCAAAGCGGCAATCTTTGGTGGTCCTTATTTAAAGCATAGACAAAAGTTGCACAAAAGGTATTCTGTTTTTCTAAAAACGTAACCAAACAGGTTATCTGTTGTGGGGACTTAGAGTGAAGCACAACAGACCAAACGGAGGGGTTCCAACCAACCCAAATTCTACCATAGTGATGCTCCTCATAGTTGTGAAACCACTTCCAATTTTTATGAATACGTTTCGAGATAAGCGGAAAATTATCAACCGTAACCTTTGTTTCCACCAAGCTCATAAAAGTTAAATGATTTTGAGATATAAAGTTAACTACCTCATTTTGATGGGAGCTTTTATTCAAGCCCCTTACATTCCAAATTCCGAAATTCATTGACAAGATTGGTTAGCTAGCTTTCCTGCTAGCCTCAGGCTTCGTTTGATGGGAACCTCAGAATGCCCATGTTTTCCTTCAGAAATCTGAAGAACCTGCTCCTTTTCAGTGATTGTGGGAAGTCCAGGGGCATTTGCAGCTATGACCACAGTTGTTGTTGGTTTCTGAGGTGACTTACTCTGTCTTCTTTTCCGTTTGCTTGGTGAGTCTTCAGGCATTGTTGGGATTTCACCAGGTTCTAGTAAGTTTAACATTTCAAACGGGTTGTTGTCAACAATGGGGCTAATTGATGCAATAGGCAAGGCATAAACAGGAGAGGGGTTGAAATTTTGATCGAATTCATCCAGGTTATCCTCATCATCAAGTTTTGAAGTGTCTTCATCAACATTATCATCCATATTATTTAGGTCACTTGCAATTCCCACAATACTCATATCATTTCCGTCAGCATTTTTAGTAGCCCGTTCTTCAGCAAGAATTTGGTCTTCGTCCATAACAACATCATAACCAACAAATTACCCAATAATATAAGGTACCATTCCCTGGGAGATGAGAAAATTGTCGACAGGGGGAGAAGAATCACCTGATTGATTCGAATTATTACCCTGGTTTGCAGCATTGTCATTTTCTCTACGATGTTTTTTCTGATGGTGGTTTGCCTGTTTTGATGGCCTAACTGCCTCAGGGTTGTCTAGACATCTAGCCAATGAGTGGCCAAAAGCCTTGCATAAGCTGCAAGAATAAGGCAGCTGAGGGTACAAAATTTCAACCTTCTCTCGATCTTTAACACCATTACACACGACGTCTACCCACGCATAGTCAGGTCTAGGTCCTCCATATTCTAGTTCCACTTTAGCACCAGCATACTTCAGAGGTTCAAACTTAGCTGTCGCTTCATCAAACTTCAGAGGCTTACCTACACCCCTTGCAATAGAAGTAAGGCCCTCACGACTCCAAAACGATTGTGGTACATCGACCAATCTTATCCAGGATGGAACCTTAGTGATAATATTTTTTTAAAATTTCGAACCTTCCATCCAAGGTTGCAAGAACAATGTCTTACCACCCATAGTAACAGTATTCAGATTCAAAATAGCATTGTTATTCCCAGATTACACACTTGTATAATTGTAGAAGGGGGGGTTGAATACAATTCTTGATATTTATAAATTTCTTATAAGAACTCCAGAAATCTATACTTAGATAATTGCTGTAGAAAGATTAATGCGCAAACACATAAAAAATCAGGTGGTTAAATGCACCACCTGAAGCTTTTATTCGAATAAAACTCTGTGATACAAAAGTACACAGCTTCTATTTTACAACTCTTTGCTTTCTAAGAATATTCAATAAAAACCCTAAGCAAATGTATTTGTTTTCTTTTTTTTACAAAGAGTTGCTACACTTGGTTATAAATCCCAAGTTTTACAAGTACTACTGGAATAAGATAATATTAATCTAATTCTAGTTGACTTGCTACTACACTCCAAATACACATGTAGCCGAAAGGTTGTCCTTGTGAACAGACATGTCTCCTGAACCTTTCTTGTATTCATAGTGTAAACGGAATGCTTCTTTCTTCTGTGTTTCCAAAGTATGGCTGCCATACTGCTTTTTGTATCTACTATCAACCCATGTGATCTGTCAGTCAAACATGTCCTTATCAACTGCTAATCCCCAGCTTAGCATAGAGGACAGTGTCAATGATTATCCGTTGATATTGTACACTGACATCCGTTGATGATGTATTGAGCTGTATCCGTTGATATTGAGACTTGAGCTGTATCCGTTGATAGAGTGGATTTGAGTTGTATCCGTTGATAGAGTTTTGTCTTCATCTGTTGATACACTTTCACTTAGACAGAATTACATAGCATAGTTTATTTACAATTGGCTACCCTATTCTGCCTATCCGTTGATGGTCAACATGACTGTGGATAAAAACACTATCAACTGATAACATAGAGATACTGCAGTATGCTACAAACCTCATCCGTTGATGAGCTACCTGTCAACGGATAGAGTTATAAATCCTCATCCGTTGACAGCAACAAAACCTTATACAATTTGATTGATTGTGAAGTTATCATCAAGTACAACATATTCCTAACAATCTCCCCCAATTTATACTTGATGGCAATAAAGCATAAATTCAGGACCTTGATGATAACAAAACATTCCTAAAGATATATATATAGAACAATGCAAAAATTGTATTAAGCTACAAAAATTAAAAACTGAAAGTTTGAGAAATTTACAGAGAAGTGCTCCTCTAGACTGAGCAGATTTAAGACTGTTTCTTTTCTCTTGTTGGCATCACCCTTGATTTTCCTTCTTTGGCAGAGTTGGACTCAATCTGCATTTGGAGTTGCCTATAGAAGGCATCTTCTTCATCAACCTTTGGATTTAGCTTTTGTTGTAACCATCTCAGGTATTGAGAACTAGCCTTTGATAGTTGGTCTTCTAACCTGAAGAATCTCCTGTTACCATCTTCATCCCTGAACTCCATCATCCAGAAGGGTTGAAGGTGGATTTTCTGTCCATTGTATGGGATCTTCATCTTCCTTGGTAGACTTGATGGTGAGTTCCATTCCCTCCTTATCTGTTCTATTCTGTCCAGTATCTCCCCTTTTGCTATCTTGGAGAACCCTGTGTATCTCTTGATTGCAGAGAACACTTTGGTTAAGGTCAGATAATTTTCTCCAAGAACCCTCTGTAGTGGCCATGTCCTTTCCTTTCCTCCCTTGTATACAAAGACCAATCTCTCAGGCAAATGTTTATATTTGTCAATTCCTCTTACTTCTGACAATTCATCCAGATAAAGATTCATGCCATAGTATTCTTCAATATCTGCCTGATAGATAAAATCATCCTTGTTTTCCAAGATTGGCTGCCTGACAATAGCAGGTACCCTAGCAACTTGAATTGGTTCCTTTGAAGGTTGCTTCCTTGGTATCCTTTTCTTCTGTATAGGCTTCTGTTGAAGCTTCAGCAAAAATGAAGGAACCTCAATGGAGTCAAGATTCATTGGTTCCTCTTTAGGTACTATAGGATCACCATGGAAATTCACAGCTGGGTTGAATACTTTTACAGAAATAGGTTGTGATGAGCCAACTGTCTCCTTGCTTTCAATTTCTGGAGAGACACTTGCCTTTGATTTCACTCTCTTAGATTTGGATTTGGGGACTGATTTCACTTTCCTTTTGGATTTGGGGACTTCCTCAGGTTCCCTCATTTCATCCTCTACCTCATCCATTAACTCTTGAGCCAGCCTGGCTTGCTTCTCATCTGAGTTTTCATATTGATTTTCTTCACTTGGATGAGCTTCCCTGAGAAGTCTGGAGGTCTCCTCTCTTTTTGCTTCAACAAATCTAGGATGACTATTGGATATATTTAAGACTTTTCAGGGAAAGAAGTAGCTGCAACCTCTTCTACCTTTTTCTCCCCCTTTTTGTTAGCATCAAGGGCTGGAGATGAGGCTGCAAGCAGCCTTTCCAGTAGCTCAGTCTGTTTGGCTTGATTGGCAATGAGTGTCTACATTTGAGATTCCATACCATCCACTCTGGAGGAGAGATGCTGAACAGATTTGGCCAGGCTATCTTCCTTCAATAGTTTGCTAGTCAGCACCTTCTGAGTGGTAGTAGGGGCTAGTGCCTCAATCCTGGCATCTAGTTCCACTTTCATTTCTCTAATTGCAGTTTGGACCTCCTCCTGTTGTGTTCTTTGAATGACCATGTGCATTTTATGAAGTTTCAGGGAGTCCATTATTTGCTGAAGGACAGCCTTTCTCTGTGGATCTGCATTTTGGTGCTCAGCCCTAGCAGATTGATATTGCTTCACAATCTCCACATTGAAGTCACCAGCCACAGTGGCAGTAGGAAATAGCCAGTCTGGAGTATCTGCCACATTGACTTCTTCATCATTTGTTGTGCTGTCACTGTCATCATTGCCAAACTCTTCACTGTCAGCATTTGAAGACAGAGTTGTCAAAGCATCCTTTGCTCTTTGTAGAGATTGTGAGGTGTGCACTAGGTGCATTGCCTCCTCTGCCTCCACATTGCCCTGTTGTGCCATGACTTCATAGGTAGAAACAGGATGAGTAAAGGTTTCAGGATCCAAAGAGATGGAGTCAATGATTGACTGATATTCTTGTCGAAATTCCATCTCTTTAGAAGCTTCATTAACCTCCATTAACTCACTTGCAATGGCTGAATCTTCCTGCCTTATTTCTCCTGTAGTCCCTTCTCTCCTCTCATCTCTCTTTTCTTGTATCAGGGGCTCCCCCTGGCTCACACCTCTCACACCCTCACCTTCACCTACTAAGGTGGAACTCTCTTGCTCTCCTTTTGCCTGACCTGAAGAAATGGTTAGCCTCTCATTATTTGCCTCTCCTTTTGCCTGCTCACAAGGCAGCCTCTCACTCCCTTCCCTCAATCCTAAAAGTGTTTCAACTACTGAGAACTCCTCCACACTTGACACAGGAATGTCAGATATAGCAGTGGTAGAGTGAGTTATCAACGGATAAGGGATATCCGTTGATGGAGTAGTTATAGCTGTCAACGGATGGCTAGACAGAGGCGCATCCGTTGATGGAGAAACACTTGTCAACGGATGAAGGATATCCGTTGATGAAGGAATGATAATATCCGTTGAAGTGAAAACCAACACTGAATCTGTGGAGATTGATTTTAAAGATGAGGCCACAGATGTTGTTGTGAATTCAGGAATGGAAGGTTGATGGCCCAACAAATCATCTAAAAGATGATGACCACCAATTGCAGAGTGGGGCTTCTCCAAGAATCTTAAAGATGGAGAATCAAGAATTGATGTAGATATCATATCCACATCCAGAGATGGAGTTGGTGATGGTGGATTGTAATGAGTATCGATTTGAAGGTTAAGATCAAGGGGCTGTGACTCCACATTTATTGAAGTCACATCAAACTGAATTTGTGAAGGTACAGTTTGCTGTACTGTGTGTGCACCCTGTGCTTCCCCTATGGTTTTAGATTTTACTCTTCTTCCATAGGTTTTTAAGTGAGAGCTAGTGTCCCTTACCCTTTTGTGCAGAGTTGCTGTAGAACTAGTAGTCACACCCTGTTGAGAGGATGTAACTTGGGCTTGGCTATTTGGTGCACTTTCTTCACCCACCTTATTCTTAGGGCTTGCACCCTGTCCCTCACCACTCACTACCTCCTTCACACTCCCCTCAAGAGTTGTGGTAGTTTTTGCAACAGGTGCTTTTTGAGAAACACCTGAGGTTTGTCTCTTAGATTTTGGTTTAGAAACTTTTGTTTTAGTCACTTGGGTAGGAGCCTGTTTGGTCACTACTACAGACTCCATTGTGATTGAGGAAGGCAAAAAAATTTGGGGGTTAGAGATAGGAGTTTCAAGGTTAGAAAGAGTTACCTGAACAATTGGTAGATATACCAATTGTACTTCTGCATTGGAGTTCATTCGAATTAAATCACTTAAGACTCTCTTCTCCTGAACAAAACATGTGAACTTGCTATCCGGGTTAGCAATGGATAGCTTATTCTCAGATACATGCAGTAGTAAGAGCATCAAAAATCTAGCAAAATAGATATTCTTGCCCCTAGTTTCCTTTTTACCTAATTTTGCTGCTATCTCATACATGACTAGTGTGCCAAAGTTATAGAATTTATCAGTCAGAAGCATACACAGCATAACTAGCATGAAATGGGCAACAGCATCAAAGTTACTAATTTTGCCTGAAAAAGTTTTAATGAAGGCATCATAAAAATAACTCCATTCTTTAACCATCCCTTTCCTAGCAATTTTTCCTAAATTATTAGTACTAAGGGCATAATTTATGGAATTAAGCATGGCAACTATTTCAGCATCACTGGGTACTTTCAGACAGTTATTCTCAGGCAATTTTAAACAAGCAGTTATCACATCAGAGTTAACTACATAGTTTTTACCCTGTAGAGAAAAAGCAATTGTACCGTCTGTGCCATTGTACTCAGCAGATGCCCACACCTCTTCGATTACTTCATGGATTAGAGGAGTGGTGGCAGTCATAGCATACGAAAGTTTACAGTTCTTCACAAAATTCATCATGGTGTGATAAGCTTCTGAGGCATTCACTGTATCGACATAGGCCGCGAAATTGTTCTTCTCATAGGTGAACCCAGTGGAAGACATCATCTTAACAATAGGCGCCATTGAAGAGTTTGAACTTTTGTTGCAGAGAGTTTTTGTGAAGAAGAAGATGCAGTTTACTTAAGAGAATCTTGAAAGTCGATAAAAGTGAGATGTGAGAGCACAAGACAGCCTTTTATACTTTTCAAGAATTGAAAATGAAATAATTAAAAGTAATTACTCATTGGTCAAAAGTAACTGTCAAATAATAAAAGAAAATAAATATAACCAATCCTATATAGATACACGTTTACCAACGGTTATATTTAAAAGAAAATATGTATATCAACGGATATGGAATGAACGGTTGAGAAACAGTTTATCCGTTGATGACGTGGATAAGCTGTTATCCGTTGATATACAAAAATTTAGGAATGTGTTTATGCTATCAACGGGTAAAAGGATATCCGTTGATAAGATAATTTTGCCTTGGACAAAATTTCTAAAGAAAAATTTTTCTGAGAGTTTTTAATTCTCAAGTAAATCAAAACACATTCCTAGCTGCAATGCAGTGAAATCAAATATCACTAGGAATTATGACAAGTTAAGCATACCTAGCTCACCTACCAATCTTGTGAATGTGGATTCATCAAGAGGCTTGGTGAAGATATCTGCAAGCTGCATTTCACTTGGCACAAAGTGCATTTCTACTGTACCATTCATCACATGTTCTCTAATGAAGTGGTATTTGATGTCAATGTGCTTGGTTCTCGAATGTTGCACTGGATTCCCTGTGATGGCAATAGCACTTGTGTTGTCACAGAAAATTGGAATCTTCTCAACTTTTAGACCATAGTCAATGAGTTGATTTCTCATCCATAGAATCTGTGCACAACAGCTTCCAACAGCAATGTACTCAGCTTCAGCTGTAGAAGTGGAGACTGAGTTCTGTTTCTTACTGAACCATGAAACAAGCCTGTTTCCTAGAAATTGACAGGAACCTGTAGTACTTTTCCTATCAACTCTGCAACCTGCATAATCTGCATCTGAATAGCCAGTTAGATCAAATCCAGATTCTCTTGGGTACCAAATGCCAAGGTTTGGTGTTCCCTTGAGATACCTGAAAATTCTTTTAATAGCTATTAAGTGAGACTCTCTAGGGTCAGCTTGAAATCTAGCACAAAGACAAGTAGAAAACATTATATCAGGTCTACTAGCTGTTAGGTATAGAAGTGAACCTACCATGCCTCTATAGCTTGAGATGTCCACAGACTTTTCCTTAGTATTCAACTCAAGCTTAGTTGCAGTGGCCATAGGTGTTTTTGCAGAGGTACAATCCATTAAGTCAAATTTCTTTAATAGATCATAAATATATTTTGTTTGACTTATGAAAATGCCCTCATTAACTTGCTTTACTTGTAGGCCAAGAAAGTAAGTTAATCCACCCATCATGCTCATTTCATACCTACTTTGCATAAGTTTGGCAAACCTTTTGCAAAGCTTCTCATCTGTAGACCCAAAAATAATATCATCTACATAGATTTGAACAAGTATTGAAGAGCCATTAATATTCCTATGAAATAAGGTTTTACCTACTGTACCTCTAGTGAAGTGGTTCTCCAAAAGAAATTGAGATAAAGTGTCATACCAGGCTCTTGGTGCTTGCTTCAAACCATAAAGTGCTTTCATGAGAAGATATACATATTCTGGAAATTCTGGATCCTCAAAGCCAGGAGGTTGATGGACATAGACCTCTTCTTCCAGTTCCCCATTTAGAAAGGCACTTTTGACATCCATCTGATAGACTTTGAAATTGGCATGTGCTGCATAGGCTAGAAAGATTCTTATTGCCTCAAGTCTTGCCACTGGAGCAAAAGTTTCATCAAAATCTATTCCTTCTTCTTGAGAGTATCCTTTTGCCACTAATCTAGCTTTATTCTTCACAATTATGCCATTTTCATCTGTCTTATTCTTGAGAACCCATTTAGTACCTATGACACTCCTATCATCAGGTTTGGGCACAAGTTTCCATACTTTATTTCTTTCAAATTGGTTTAGCTCTTCTTGCATTTCTAAGACCCAATCTGGATCTAGAAGGGCATCTTCCACTTTCTTAGGTTCCTCTTGAGACAGGAAGCTACTGTATAGACATTCTGCTTGAGTGGCCCTTCTAGTTTGGACTCTTGAATTTGATTCACCAATGATTAACTCAAATGGATGATCTCTAGTCCATTTTCTTGCAGGTGGAAGGTTTGATCTTGATGAGGTTGCTTCATTTCCATGAGCATGATCATGTTGATTTAGCATTGAATTTTGACCTTGAGAAACTCCCCCTGAGTTTGTTGTCCTTGCTGAATTATGAAGTTGACTGTCAATGGATGCATCATTTTGCCTGTCGACGGATGCTTGAGAATCTCTGTCAACGGATGCATCTCTAATAATGTCAACGGATGCTCCAGAATGACTGTCAACGGATGCTTCATTTCCAGTGTAAGCATCACTTCTAGTTGGTACAACAACTCTTGGTGGGTCTCTGTGGTCATGATCTTCATCTTCCTCATCATCATCATAGTACATTCTTCCTTCACCTTCATTCTCAAATTCCAACTTTTCATGGGAGCCTTCATCATTTAGGCCTAGAATCTTTTGATCATCAAACACAACATGTACAGATTCCATAACAATTTTGGTTCTTAGATTGTAGACCTTGTAGGCTTTCCCTGCTGCATATCCAACGAAAATAGCTTCATCTGCCTTTGCTTCAAATTTTCCCAAGTTATCTCCATGATTCCTTAGCACAAAACACTTACATCCAAAGACATGAAGGAAAGCTAAAGTTGGTTTATTGTTGGTTAACAACTGATAAGGAGTCATTCCTCTAGCTTGATTGACCAAGGAAATATTCTGAGTAAAGCATGCAGTGTTGATAGCTTCAGCCCAGAAATATGTTGGTAACCTTGATTCACTTAACATTGTTCTAGCTGCTTCAATGAGAGTTCTGTTTTTCCTTTCAACAACCCCATTTTGTTGAGGTGTTCTGGCAGCAGAAAACTCATGGACAATTCAATTCTCTTCACAGAAAATCTTCATTGTGGAATTCTTGAATTCAGTACCATTGTCACTCCTGATTCTTTGTACTCTGTCTTCAGAACCATTGTTTAGTATTCTGAGGTGATTGATGATAATTTCACTTGCACAATCCTTGGAGTGCAGGAAGAAGGTCCATGTGAACTTAGAAAAATCATCTACAATCACCAGACAGTATTTCTTCTTTGAAATAGACATGACATTTACTGGACCAAATAAGTCCATATGCAGCAATTGAAGAGGCTTAACAATGGATGACTCTGTCTTGCTTTTGAAGGATGATTTCTTTTGTTTCCCTAATTGGCAGGCATCACACAGTCCATCTCTGACAAACTCCAATTGAGGGATTCCTCTAGCAAGATCCTTTCTTACCAAATCATTCATAACTTTAAAATTCAAATGTGACAGCTTCTTATGCCATAGCCAACTCTCATCCTTACTTGCTTTGCTGAAGAGACAAGTAATGGATTCTGAGCATGCTGAATTGAAGTCAGCTATGTAAACATTTCCTTTTCTAAAGCCTGTCAATACCACATTGTTGTCTTCCTTGGCAGAAACAACACAGGCTTCTTTTGTGAACTTTACTTCATAGTCTTTGTCACAAATCTGACTGACACTCAGCAAATTGTGCTTCAAACCTTTAACTAAAGCCACTTCTTCAATGATGACATTGTCTTTTGAAATCAGGCCATATCCTTTAGTATATCCTTTGCTGTCATCTCCAAAGGTAATTCTAGGGCCAGCTCCTTCCTTGAACTCTGTGAGCAGGGTTGAATCTCATGTCATGTGCCTAGAGCATCCACTATCTAGGTACCATAGATTCCTTCTGTTTCCCTGCACACATTTCAAAAACAAATCAAGCTGATTTTGGTACCCAAGCTTCCTTGGGTCCTTTCTTGTTAGCCTTTGACTTTGCACTCTTAGCATTCTTCAACTTAGGTGTAGATGCTTGAGTGATGGGGTTTGACAAATGCTCATTTGCATGAAT
Organism: Saposhnikovia divaricata; assembly: GCA_036435485.1. Lineage (NCBI taxonomy): Eukaryota > Viridiplantae > Streptophyta > Magnoliopsida > Apiales > Apiaceae > Saposhnikovia > Saposhnikovia divaricata. The sequence continues at coordinate 98,123,905 of CM071597.1, read as the reverse complement.
ATTTGATGCATGCATTTGAGAAAAATTGGCATACATATTATTCATGCTAGGAATGTTCCATGACATTTGTGGCACATTCACAGATTGAAAATTAGGATTAGACACATATGGCATGTTCACATATGGATTTGAAAAACTAGCATTTTGATACAAACTAGGCATTGCAGGCATACATGGCATTGTTTGAGGTATATGAACAGGAGCCTTGTTGACATACTTGCAATTAGAAGATAGGTGATTGACACTATTACAATTACTACAAGTTTTCCTAGGAGCAAACTTGTCAGGAGAATAATTGTTTTTCTTGTTGATACCTATCTTACCATTTCTGTTCTTTTTCTTTTTACCCTCAATTTCTACCTTTTCATTATCTGATTTACCAACAGCCTTTTTGTTATGTAAATCACCTACCTTAGCCTTCCCACTGGATTTGGTTTTGCTACACTCACCACTAACAAAATTCTTGTTGACTGGACCATACTTGATATCCAGTTTCCTGAGTTCCTTCTTACTAACAAACTTTTTGTTAGTCGACGGATACCTCTCATCCGTTGATGGTTCATCTGTCAACGGATGATCACTATCCGTTGATTCACAAATAGTCTCTAGATCCTCAAGGCCAGGTTCTAACTCCTTTTTCTTTTGAGTCCAGGTATCCTTCACAAACGATTCTATTCCCTGGACTTCTATTATGTTTTGAGAAATATTCCTACAACTTTGAAATTTAGCAATTATCACTTGTTCTTTTTCAAGCTGGTCTTTTAAAATCAGTTCTCTTTTTAACACAGCTTCAAGTTCACTTTTAGCATTATTGCAATCAACTCTCATTTTCTCAAATTCTAGAAATTGAGCTTCTAGAGCAGCATTTCTATCACTTAAAAACAGATTAGACTCTTTAATCCTATTGTTCTCTTTAGTAAGTGATTTAAGAGTAACACTTAAGTGATATAGTTCAGTAGACATTTCATCTATAACACTATTGCATTCCTCTTTGGTGAGCTCAGAGAGATTAGTAGAAAATACCTGATTGCTAGCTGAACTTGCTTCCTGCTCTCCAGAATCAGCCATTAAAGCAAGGTTGACAAACTCAACATCATCATCAGAATGATTGTCATCAACAGCCCAGTCATACTCTTGGGTCAAGAATGCCTTTCCTTTCTGCCTGAGAAGATCAAAATATTTCTTCTTATAGTCAACAGCCTCAGTTGACTTTCCCTTGTTCTCAGATCTAGGTTTCCTGCATTCACTTATCATGTGACCAGAAATTCCACAATTGTAGCATTTAATTTTGGATTTATCCACATAGTTGCTTGTGGAAAAATCCTTGTTAAATGGCTTGGCCACCCCAGAGTTTCTCTTGAATTTCAGCTTAGAGAATCTCCTAGATGGAAAAGCTAAATGCTCATCTATCTCATCCAATTCATCCTGCTGAAGGACATTCAATTCCTCAGACACCTTTTCCTTGCTCTTGCTTGATTCTGCTCTACCTTTACAAACCTCCATGTTTGGTGTAGAACTAGCAGCTTCTGTCCTTTCCTCCTTTTGCTCCAAGTTGGCAACAAGTGCAACTTACCCACTTTTCTTTTAAGACTTCTCAATCTCTTCATCCTGCTCTATTTCCAGCTCATATGTCTTTAAAGTTCCATAGAGCCTTTCAAGAGTAAATGTCTTGTACTCTTGAGTGTTTCTTAGAGAAACAGTCATTGGCTTCCATTCCTTAGGCAGTGATCTCAGAAATTTGAGATTAGAATCTTTAACTTGATAGATTCTTCCATACAGTTTCAAACCATTTAGTAGCTTTTGAAATCTACTAAATGTATCATTCAATGTTTCTCCACTCATAAAGTGGAAATGTTCATACTGTTGGATTAGTAGTTGCATCTTGTTTTCCCTCACCTGTTCTGTTCCTTCATAAAGGGTTTGAACAGTGTCCCATACTTCCTTGGAGGTAGTACAGTTAATAACATTGTCAACCATGTCTGTTTCTAGACCATTGAACAGTATATTCATGGTCTTTTTGTCTTTGTGGACTTCTGCAATATCTTCAAGACTCCACTCAGAAACAGGTTTGGGAATGAGAGTGTCAGGCACACCTTCAGCCAGGCCAACTCTTGTTGCAGTCTTCATTGGAACGTGAGGACCCTTGTCAATGCAATCCACAAAACCCTCATCAATAGACGAGAGATGTAGACGTATTTTTACTTTCCAGTGAAAGTAATTCTCTCTATCAAGAACTGGAATCTTTACTCCATAATCCTTCTTAGACATGTTGGAAGTGTGTTGATCTTTAAACTCCAAATATGTTAGAAGCTTGCTTTGATACCAATTGTTATTCCCAGATTACACACTTGTATAATTGTAGAAGGGGGGGTTGAATACAATTCTTGATATTTATAAATTTCTGATAAGAACTCCAGAAATCTATACTTAGATAATTGCTGTAGAAAGATTAATGCGCAAACACATAAAAAATCAGGTGGTTAAATGCACCACCTGAAGCTTTTATTCGAAGAAAACTCTGTGATACAAAAGTACACAGCTTCTGTTTTACAACTCTTTGCTTTCTAGGAATATTCAATAAAAACCCTAAGCAAATGTATTTGTTTTCTTTTTTTACAAAGAGTTGCTACACTTGGTTATGAATCCCAAGTTTTACAAGTACTACTGGAATAAGATAATATTAATCTAATTCTAGTTGACTTGCTACTACACTCCAAATACACATGTAGCCGAAAGGTTGTCCTTGTGAACAGACATGTCTCTTGCACCTTTCTTGTATTCATAGTGTAAACGGAATGCTTCTTTCTTCTGTGTTTCCAAAGTATGGCAGCCATACTGCTTTTTGTATCTACTATCAACCCATGTGATCTTTCAGTCAAACATGTCCTTATCAACTGCTAATCCCCAGCTTAGCACAGAGGACAGTGTCAATGATTATCCGTTGATATTGTACACTGACATCCGTTGATGATGTATTGAGCTGTATCCGTTGATATTGAGACTTGAGCTGTATCCGTTGATAGAGTGGATTTGAGTTGTATCCGTTGATAGAGTTTTGTCTTCATCTGTTGATACACTTTCACTTAGACAGAATTACATAGCATAGCTTATTTACAATTGGCTACCCTATTCTGCCTATCCGTTGATGGTCAACATGACTGTGGATAAAAACACTATCAACTGATAATATAGAGATACTGCAGTATGCTACAAACCTCATCCGTTGATGAGCTACCTGTCAACGGATAGAGTTATAAATCCTCATCCGTTGACAGCTACAAAACCTTATACAATTTGATTGATTGTGAAGTTATCATCAAGTACAACATATTCCTAACAAGCATCCTTCTCGTGTACATTGTTAAATCGAAATGTAAAATAGCCCTTCGAACTATAATACACTTTAGATAGGCCCCTGTTTTTCCACAGTCTAAATGCATGTTCCTTAACAAACCTGAAGTTTATGGAATTTGGCCCCGCAGGGGCATGTACGAAGCCGGCAAAAAAACGAGGAAGAGAGATTGGGTTCGATTTGGGGGTTTGAAATCCGGCGAACGAAATTGTATAAGATGGGTACAGGCTTGTAGATCGTCGAAAGACGATTCTAATGATGTATAGCACGTACACGGACGAGAGCGCGATTTGGAGAAGCCGACGGATACGCATTTGTAAAATGCGTATCCCCACATACGCATATGGAAACGGCGCATCTCAATCTACAATGCTTACAAATGCGTATCCCCACATACGCATATGGAAACGGCGCATCTCAATCTACAATGCATGCCCAATAGTAGCGTAACCAGAGATCCGTCTATAAGTGAGGCGTGAGCAGAGTCCATACGCTTGTTACATGGGCGTATCACCACATACGCCTATGCCAATGGCGTATGTGGTGGGCATTTAGTACGGTGTTTTCTAATCTGGGCATTTTGGTTAGAAAATATTAAAAAGTGGGCATTCACTCACCAATATTTTACAACCATTAATATTTCTTTTCTAATCAAAACAATTTGTCTTTTAATTGAAAATATAATCTTGCAATCATTAATACAAACCCAAATATTACATCATATCTTGCAATCGTTAATAATAAAGAAACATGAGTATAATCATTTTTATTTTTGCCTCAATGATTCAATAAGTTACTTTAAACATAATCTTGCAATCACTAATATATACCAAAAAAAGATCACATCATATATTTCAATTAACTTTTTGATTAAAAACTAATTTTACAATCAATATTATATACCCGAAAATATCACACCACATTTTTCAATTATTAATTAAATTTATTAAAATTTTGTATACGTTGTTTATAATAAGGAAACATTAGTATAATCCATAAACATGAGTATATTAAATTATATTAAATTAAAGTTAAAAAAATAATGAAAAATAATGATTATATAAAAACATAATTGTAATTTTAAATAAAATTTATAACGTAATAAAAGAAACTCGTGCATCGCACGGGTATTGAAAGTTTATTGGTTCGATTTTTGGCACGGAATAAATAATAAAATAATATATTTATTGATAATTGGCCGATTGCTTTTTTTTTAATTAAAAAATGTTTACGCGCAAATTTGATATGTAATAAATTTTATTTTATATTTCAATTTTATTTTTATATAATTATTATTTTTAATAATTATCTTAATTTAAATTTAAAAAATTATACAAATTTAATGAATGATATGCATGGTTTTAAACTTATATTATGAAATTTTAAATTAAATATATCGTTGATAGATATCGAATCTTGAATTTTGAGTAAAATAATGAAAAATAATATATAATTATAAATAACTTATCAATTTCTTTTTTTATGTAGAGCATGTTACCTTTTATATTTTTCAATAACTAATCAATTTCCAGATAAAACTAACCTGTTCTTATACTCTTATTTATATAAATCTATACTATTATATTTGTTGTGGAATAAAAAGTAGGGTTATCGAATTGCGGCTGGGGTTCGTGAGCTTCGTGCTTTAATGGCTGCGCTTGTGTTATCGTGACCTAATTCGGGTCCTCACAAGATGCCTACGTATCTCAGAGTTGAGAATCAAGCCAACGTAGTTCTAGGATGAGGGGTCAGGCCCTTTATATAGGCTGTGGAAGCCTTAGAATTATAGTAGGTTTTGGAGACTTGATGGATAAGTCACCGTAATTGAGGAAGGTTCTGACTCCTTCCTTTTAGGAATTAGTTTCCATGTCGAATTTGGTGCCTTGGAGGCTACACAATATCCTGGGGATATTCTAGGACGTTCTTAGTTTCTAGAACGTTCCTGGTTTGTGGATCAGACCCATGTTAGAGATAGGCTTTTACCGGGCGTCCCCAGTTTGGGCCGTTCTTTTGGGCCTGACCATTAATTACGAATTTAGTGCCCAACTAGGGTTTCGGGCCATATTTACGGGCCAATAAATGTCACATTAATTGTGTCTTTAAGGGTTACTTTTCACCCATATCATTTGCCCCCCAACTTCTAGGAAAACTTGATTTCGTAGAAGTTTAAGGTCATACCGGCCCTACCAGGGTATCGTCTTACAGTGAAGTGTGGAGCGACCTACACATTCACAATGACTAAAATTCTCTCCCAAGTTAATACTTAAGAAAGTTAAACGTTCCTTGGCCTCTCGAACCTTTTTTCTTAAGGTTTCTGGGCCTTTCGGGAATAGGATTAGTGCCGTTTTGAGCTCGTAGACACTAATCCAAGTGCAAGTCGTGCATAGGATCCTTTATCACAAATTCATTAGTGCTTTATTTCCCTCAACTTATCTAAGTTAGGGTCAATATCAGGCAGTCATTGCTCATAAGCTTTGATCAGGGCTAATTTTTAAGCAGAAGACGCTATTTTGGCCCTAATCGGGGCTAAACAACCCTAAACGGGGTTATAAAGGTCTTGATTTAGGCCAACAAGTTCATACTTGATGTAATTACTATTAGGATATCCACTTTTAACCTTTGGATAGGTTAATTCTTGAGTGGAAGTCCTTAAACGTTGATAATTGAGGCTAATCACCCCCTAATTGCGATTAGCGAAGTCCTAACCCCAAATTTTGGAGTCAAGTTAGTTAAGTAGAGCTTCTTATAACCTCCTGGTTGCAAAAAGAATCGCGTGAAAATTCTCATTTTTGAGTTGTCTAGGGAAGAAATACTATCCCCTAGAAGGTGTTTCAGGGTCTTTCAATATCCCTGGTTTTCTAAACACCCCTGGCATCACCAAACCCAAACTTTGAAGTTGAGCTTATATGATGGGGATTCTTATAATCTCCTGGTATAAAGAAGAATCACATGAAAACATGCATTTTTGAACGTTCTGGAGGCGAAATACCCCATTTTTAGCTGATTTTCAGACCTGGTCTCGCACGTGATCATAACACCTTCCAAATTTCATGGAAACACTTGGCCACCTGCATAGGCTTGTAGAGGGCCTCACAAGGTTCTTGAATCTCAAATTTGAGCTCAAACGGAGCGTTTTTTAGCGTTCTGGAGGGTCATGAAAACACCCTAAAAAACAGGTCCCCCGAAAGCCTTCCGAACACCCTACCAAGGTGGCCTGGTCGGCTCACCCTGGTCGGCCATTCGGCCCATGGAGCCTGGTCGGCTAGGGCTGGTCGGCTGGGCCCCCCTCAAAATTTTTTTTTTTTTTTTTTTTGAATTTTGGCCATTTTTTGGCTAGTTGACTTTGACTTTTGACTTTGATTTTGACCAAAATCAAAACTTGTCTTAAACTCCCTTCCTTGTTCCTAGAAAGGATTTGGTGATACCTTGGTTGGTTTGATGACCCTTGGCCTCAAACAACCTACTTCTTGGTTTTCAGGACCTTCCGGGTCTAAACCTTTCTTGAACTCTTGATATCAAATAACCTTTGGTTAAACTATATCCCTTAGCTTCCAGGCATTCTCATGTACCTATGATAGAGTGTTTTAAACAACCTTAGCCTTGCCCCCTTGTGTTGAGGGCCTTTACTTCTTTATTTGAAGATGTGGGGACTTCCCTTGTTTTCAACACCTGACTTCGAGTCTAGGATATCGTAGTTAGTTTCTCATCCTAGGTTTTAAACTTAAGGTCTTCACATCTCCTTCCTTGTTTGTAGGATCTTGTCCTATCTTAAGCTCATCATCCTTAGGCTAGCCTCAGGCCTTAGGCTTAAGCAATCAGCTTGATTCAGGACAATCAACCTCGTTGGCCATCTAGGCTTATATTTTGTGCTGGGATCCAAAACCCACATTCCATACTCCAGAGTAGGTCTTCTCATATCCTTAAAGATGTTAGCCTTTTAGCTAATCATCCTGATTAGTGGCTCTAATCATGGTTTTTAGCTTAATCCCCTGTTTAGGCTTGATAAGCATATATTAATCAACCTGGGAGGTTGTTAACTATATTGTTGCTCCTGCCTATATTTCCATTCGTTTCTTTCACATATTTTACGAATTAGATCGTTTATTTGACCCAATTCCGGGTTCACAGAGCCCTTTTCCTGCTATTTTCGGCTATTTAACCTGTAAACGCGGGTCGTTGGAAAGACGACCTGCTATTGAGGGTCATCATTTTCCTTATAAAAGAGTGTGAATTGAAGTCATTCTTCACACTTCCTTCTTCTTTCAAAGAAAATTTCTTTCTGTGAGCTCTCAAGTTTCAAGCACTTCTTTCAGTTTCAGACAAGGCTGTAATGGCAAGTGAGGGTGGTCAGAACGCCTTAGTTCCTTCCAAGGGCCTTCTTCAGGCGATTGACAGGAGAACCAAAGACAAGAACAGAAAAGGTAAGGTCTTTCCTCCTCGTTATCAATTATCTTTATCTGAGCTCTTAGATGAGCCCGGGGATGTGTTTCCGAACAACGCGGAATTCGACTCTTTTATGTTCCCTAGTACTTTGGATGCGGGAGATATCAGGAACTTACTCAAATATGAATTCCCTGCTGAGATGAAGCTTAGAATTCCCACACCAGGGGACAGAACTTGTAACTGGCATCCTGAGAACTTGTTTGTGTACAAAGGTGCCATTGATGCTGGCCTTAGGTTTCCAATTCACCCTTGGCTTGTTAGGTTATTAGCTGAGGTTAAAATCAACCCCTGTCAACTATACCCCAACTCCTGGAAATTCATCTTCATTTTCATGGTTGAATGCATCAGAGGAGGCATCCGCCTTAGCATCCCGTTGTTTAGGCATCTATTTGCTTTTAAGAATAGCCCTATCACTAGGAAAGGATGGGTGAGCATCCAACACCGCATAAAATCTAGGATGATTATTGACGCTTCTTCTGTGCCTGATTCTTGTCATAACTGGAGGCACGAATTTTTCATCCTTAGATGGAAAGGAGGTGATTGGGGTAACTTTTTCAGGTCTAAATTCAATCACGTGACTGATGAGGGTGTTAGTGAGCTTCAACTCAAAACTGAAGAAATATCCCAACGGGATTGGCTTATTTCAGTCTTTCAGAAAACCCACTATCGTGAAGTTGTGACTGAACGTGCCTTGTTGGAGGCCGGGCTTAGTTATATCCCTCTCGAGGGTAATTCTTACTTTAACTTCTTTTCTTTCGTCGTACTTGTTCTTATTCCAACATCGTTTCCTTTGCTTTGTTTGTAGTTGCTGAGGAGATTGACAACCATCCGAGCCGACTTCCCCATATCACCAAAAGGATGATTAAGAAAGCTGAGAAAGAAGCTAATCCTGAAGACGTACCGGCCCCTGAGTTCCTTCAGCATTGTTCGAAGGCGGGGAAGAGAATTAGGAGTTCAGATGGGAGCATGAATGTAAGAACCCCAAATTTTGGATATAATTAAAACTTTTTATTAAGTAATGATAAAATGAGGAACAATGATTCCGATAACAAGGTCACCAGCTCTAATGAATGGTGGTTTCAAAGAACAATGATTGTAATGAATGGATATTGCTTTGGACAATGATCCTGATGCATTGGTATATTGTCAGAATAGAGTAATTCGATGGTTGAGGACCTAGATAAGAATAATCTACCATCCAGGAAGGAGCTAATGGATCCTTGAAGGGAAATGAATACGTGCATAGTGTTTCCCGTACGTGCATAGTGTTTCCTGTACGTGCATAGTAATTTGGTGGACGAATAGTGATTTTGTAAGTTGGAAAACTTTTCACTCCACCCTATGTACGGGACGTGATATGGATGTTTCGAAGTCATATTAGTAATACGCGGAGGAAATAAGTGAATGCAGAGACGATCGGAATTCAGAAATTCCAAATTCTTTTCGGTATAATATTTGACCGGACAGTGGATTAAATATAATTATAATCCAAGAATTGAGATATTAACTTTGAGGATTTGATATTTTGGGATGTTATTATATTTGATTTAAGAATGAAGGTAGGAAACCACTGAGGAGTGGTTATGGCTACAATGTAATTATTGATATTTGGAAAGAATGAATGGAATTCGACCTTATTATGTTTATGTCTTGAAGAATGCTAAAGGGTGACAACATAGGTAAGAATAATCTATCTTCTAAGGGAATAAGATATGGCAACTTCAAGCAAGAGAATACCCTCATGTCATCCAGATCGGTAACGATTAATCCAGTAGTTCCGTAAAAAGGTTAAGGAACGATCGAAAGAGAATACGGACAATTGTACCACCCTAAGAGAACAAGTAAAGAATACAGAATGAATAGTGTTTGGTGGGAGTATATAATAATATGAGACGACACTATACAGAAGCATTCGGAACGGATTTCCGAGTTCGTATTAGTGATCCAGGGGGAAAATAAGTGTATGTAAAAGCTGTCGGATTCTGAAAAACCGCACTTTTATTTTCTCCGAGAGTTCCCTGGACACTGATAGCCTTAAGTATTTAACGAATGGATTTAAGGAATATAAATTGGAAAGTTAGAATGAAAGATGGAGAATGAAAGTATTAATATTAAAGAGGATTCCCGGTAAACCCTAATTAGAAATCCGTGAAATATTCTCACGAACGATCAATGAATTGAGCAATAAACGGACAAAGAAACAAGCAGGGAATCAAGATACATGCATGTAGTGGTGGAAAATATCTAGCAAACCAATTGATGACTCATGCAACTAGCATACTTAGCAAGGAAACTAGTACTTAGAAAGCAAACCATTTAGTTAGCTTATAACCATCCAAAACACAACACATGTCTTGCAAAAATACATCATCTAGTGCATCATCACTTTATTAAAGTAAAAAGAGATGAGATATTATCCAAGGCTCATCCACTTGATGCATAATTGAACAAAACAAACCAAGCAAAACACTTCACTCTCTCCTTTGCTTCCATTCGAATTTTGCATGAATTCCAAGGGGAAATCCCACTTCCAACCATCATTTGATCTTGTAATTTTTATGGTGAGTCCTATATTTCATAAAACTAATCTCCTAGAAATTTCAAGCCCAAATTCCTTTGTTTTCATTTTCAAAAAAAATCAACAAAGATGAGGGTGAATAGTGTTCTTATGAACTAATCCTTGTTTTTCTTGTTTTCATGGTTGATCCTAGATAAGTTAAGGCTATCCAAGGACCATACAAGGCTTAGTAAGGCTATATCACACTCTAAGGAAGGTATAATACTTGAAAACCCTTGGTACCATTTTGAGATTTTATGAGTTTTATGGATGATTTAGTGTTAGTATGCTATGTTATGCTAAGATCTATGTTATTAGTTGATTATGGTTGTTGTTTGGATTGTGATCCATGAGATGGTTAAGATGAGTTGTTGGTAGACTATTCATGATTATTATCATGTGTTTGTGTGGTTGGATTGATCTTTGTTAGATCGAGATAAAGTGTAAAAACTTTGGAAAACGCGTAAACATAGCCGTTATAATGTCCGATTTTACAATATCATGTTTTGTATGCCATTTTTCACATCAAGACCCTACTGTCCAGAAACTTTTCTGCCATGTTAGGATAGCTTATGTTATAAGCTTCGTTTTGATATAAAGATCACGTGAAACGGACTTACGGTTTAGGAGTTACGATAAAATTCATAAAAGTAGTTCGAATCCGTAAACGAAAGTTCGTAACTGAAATTGAACCCTCGTAAACTATGTAACGTCATGGCGAATCTTGGTAAATAAATACTAGGGGTAAGAAGGAAGGTGTGAAAGAAAACCGTATGTCAAAAAGAGCATTTTTCGATTTATTAAAAATGTTCGAGTCAAGGTTAAACGCGAACGAACCCCTAAAAGACGACTCTTTTATAACTTCGGTAAAACACTTAGAAAACGGGCGATAAAACTCGGAGTATAGTATTGGTTCGTAACGATCAACCTTGGAACTCATATGACTTAAGTATGTCCCAAGTATAAGTGCAGTGACATGTCGTATTAACGAACGAATGTCGGGTCGGATCAGTGATAATAAGTAATCCACAAAAAAGGGGTATAACGAGATAACTCGAGAACGTGTTTCGAATTAAGTATAACTTAACTTTTAATATGTTAAGTGATTAATCCCGAATGCCTTGGCTATTTATAGATCACCAAGCTGAACCGGGACCCGCTACCACTACCCCTTACCGTACTCGACTACCAGGCAAGTTTCAATTCCCTTCTTTTAGGCTGTTGTTGTGATTGAATAAATATATATATATATGATTGCTGATATACATATGCCATTGCATGCATGCCTACTTTCAAGTTGAATTGATATACTTGTTCCCTGAATGTTATTGTTGGCTTATAAGCTAGATAGTTATATATCAGTTATAAGCCGGTTATTGTAAGACCCTCATAGAAGGGCGTATACATCTTATTCATCAAATATAGACCGGGAGTCAATATTTCTTTATATATCGAGATTACCTCGGAGGAAAATATTTAAGTAAATATTTTCCATTATTCGGGCGACGAATATTATTTGAATATTCGTTCGAGATTATTTATTTTAACGATCTTTACTTCAAATAATTATTTGAACGTAACTATTCGACGAATAATATTTTTAATATTCATTCAGAGTCGAATTGTTTATCGATTATTATTGCGAATATTCTTCTAAAGGTTGGACTACTAAATGAATATTAATTGGATATTCATTTAGAATATTATTCATTAAATGAATATTACTTTTGAGTATTCATTTAAGACAGTAATTACCTATCGAATATTATTTTAATGTTCATCTGAAACTTGATTTATTTATCGAGTCTTATCTCGAATATTCCTTTAAAGCTTGGATTACTAAATGAACATTACTTGATATTCATTTAGAATATTATCTATTAAATGAATATTACTTTATCAATATTCATTTAAATTCCTAATAAATTATGAATATTATTTTGAATATTCATCCAGGGTTCTATTTAATCATCGAATATTATTTTAAATATTTTAAATATTCCTTTCAGGTCTTATTAATTAATGAATATTATTTGGAATATTCATTTGAATATTTAGTTATGCAATAAATATTCTCTCGATATTTCTTCAAGAATTATTTGAGAGATACTCTGATTAAATATATTCTTTCATATTCCTAAATATTCCGTAAAATATTTTAATTCAATAAATATTCTCTGAATATTTATTCCATACTTAGAATAACCTCGATAAGGTTTATCTTCTTCGATTATTACAGAAAATATTTCGGAGTCATATTATTATTAATCTTATATCAATAAAGGTTCTCAGACATCATTCTTCTTTGAGTCTATCTCCTTAATAATAAGGGAACCTTACTTGGAAAATGTTATTTATCTTGTCGACTTCCCGGTCATAAAGTATTCCCTTCACCCGCAACTCGGGTGCTGTTGACTTATTAAGTCGTTGCTTACCTTCTCATCTTCCGAGGGGTAAGATTACTGGAACAAGTTGATATCCGTTACCAAGTAATAGCTTTGGAGTTATTGGTAAATTTTCCTTTCCAACTAGATACGACTACTTTGTGGAGTCTTATCAACAAGTATTATACTTGGGGAAAGGGGGACGAACGTTACATTCAGAATCATGAATTCTATTTGAACTAGGAGTCGTGTAAGAGGCCGAGTAGCGCCGGTCCATCCCCTTTGGCCCAACCGTTGGCCGGGGAGAGCTAGCAAGGCGGTATACAAGTAAAGCCGTCAGTTCTTCCTTCTACCGGTAGTAAATCTAAATTGAGCTGTACGATCTCGACTGATCATCAAGATTGGAACAGCGGGCGCGGTGAATACTCCATCATTGGTTCATCATCCAAATTTATTTATTTCCTGCAACATGATTACTGTTGGCAGAGTTGGAAAAGGGTCATAACTGGAATTGCAACCTTTTCTTGCAAACTCCTCTTCTTAATAACAATAAGAATATCTCGCTTACTTTGATGTAGCAGATATTTCTACAAACAAATACTTTAAGTTACCTTGTAACTTCATCGTTCATATTATACTGGCATCATTTCCGTAAATGCATGGCATATGGTTTGAAAGATACTTTTGAACTGTTATACATTATCGTTCAGTTATATATTATTGTTGGTGGGCTATTGCTCACCCTTGCTTTATTATTATATCACAACAACAGCTAGATCAGATGACTCGCACAAGGCGCACTCGACGCGGGCGAGGACGATGAGACTACCAGAGCTGAAGAAGAAGCTATTGGTAGGGTATATTTATTCTTTCAGTACCAAGAATATGGTATAGTATGACTTATGTAAATGGATGGCAAAGAGTATGTATTTATATTGAAATCCTTTTGGATTGTAAGAACTCATAATGTGATTAATAAAAATTTGATTGTTACTCTGATTTCATCTCTGGGACTATAACGGGTGTGTTTTATATTGTTGTGTTGGGTTATAGAGACGTAATTTATTTTATGTTAAGGAAGTTCAATTGTTGTGGACAGAATTGGAAACCGTAACCACCGGATCCCGGACCCCGGATCTGGGGGTGTTACAGAAGTGGTATCAGAGCGTACGTTATAAACCCCAGAGATAAGGTGACGTTAAAACAATAAATTCAATAAGATAATAAGAACTCTTGCCAAGTTCATAGTCGGACTACTTAATGTAGTGATGACATATAAAACCCTTATGGGAACTCGTAAGTATAATGATAGTAACTTAGCTCGATATCGTATCGACGAGTAAGGCGACTGACCTTGAGGCATACGAGCAACAGCGCGATGATGCTTTATATGCTGAAGATCAGCGGGTAATTCGATGGAGTACCCTACTGGAGACCCGGAAGAGGTTCCAACAGATAAGGAAAATCCTGTTAGGATAAGGAGCTTACCCATGGGTAATGAGGGTCGCAGCCAGAATGACTGTGATGATTAAGATATGGTGCTCAGAAAAGTGAGTATAAAGAACCGAGATATTATTAAGAGATCTGAAGATGCTTGTTGAATTCATAGCCGGACTACCAGATGTAGTACCAGCAAGAAAGAAGGATTGGAAGAATTACTTGAGATCTTATACGGAAATAGATGAGAATCCTTAGAGATTTTCATCTTAACAAAGAAAGAGCTAGAGGGATGTATGATTATCAAAGACAGCGATATAGGACGAGGAGCAGAGTCCCTAGGAATAGTTGAGAATGAGGCAGTAAGTGCCATATCATTTGATAAATGAATCAGTATGAATATTGTCAGTAATAATTTGCCACGAGAAGGCAGATGTCATAGGTTATAATTTACGAAACCAAAGTGAGGTTAATGAGGTGGTTTTATTCAGGGAAATGTTCATGAATGAATCAGTAAAAAGTAAAGACATTGGGAAGTAACAGCATGATTGGGTAAAATTATATAAGGAAGTAGTAAGCAAGACAATGATCTCAGAACCTACCGGAAGATAAGACCAGTGAGTCAAGATGAACTCGCAATGAGACTACTGCCAGAGACTGAGTATAGAGTTAATTCAACTCAGTTAAATGATGAACCAGAAACGTTAGATGCATGTGATTCAGAGGAATATTAAATTCCTTCTTCTCTTTGAATGGATTATAGTAGTACCTTAAGTTTACTCCGACACGGAATTATAATAGATCAAGTAATACGATCAGCAGTTAAAGAGAAAAATGTGAGAAAATCTTCATGGAGCTAAAAGGTGAAATTGGTAATGACCTAGAGCTGGCATTGCTTAATGGAAAAGGGAGACTTTGTGCTTCCAACGACGCTTCGCATAAAGGGTTAGGTAGACCGACATTTGGTAGTATTGAATATCAGGACGTTGTGATGGGTTTCAGTTTGAAACTATCGATTCCCTTCTAAGGGATGGATATAATTGATTCCTTTCCAGTGGGTAAACTTCCAATCTGATGATGATTATTTCGTTAACTATGACTGCTTATGATTCCACCTGCTTGGAGGTTCAAAGAACTATTCTTCAGGTTTCGAAACTGGTCTCCTTAATGTTACCAGTAGGTGGGTAGATTGATCAAAATTTCCCTGAGTCTGGAAAGGAATTCGGTGAATTTTGGCAAACCTTGTCTTTCTGATAATCAGAGAATGTCATGGAAGAGAGTAGAAACTGGAGCAAACCCTGTGATTTGGGTAAGGTTGCTATAAAATGGGTTAGTAAACGGACCCTGAGCATTACAATCGACGGTAGTGATAAAATGATGAAGTGAGATTGGACGAAAACAGGAAATGTAAGTAAGAAACTAGCCGGACGGAGAAACTCCGGGATTGACTTAAGTGAAAAGGCTGTTATGCCAGGAATGGTAAGCTTGCGTGGCACGCGGGATTGATAAGAATAGTTGAAAAGATAAAAGTGGAGGAAAGGTGACCGGAGACGGTGCCGAGTAGTCGATTAAGACTTATATGGAATAAAGTTTTGGAAAGGTAGAAAGGTATCAAAGAAGAAGGCACTATGCCGGCAATTGCTAGAAAAGTAATGCTATTAGCCAACCCCTAAAATCATATATTTTTATTTTAGTGTGGCCAGTTGAGGCCAAGTCACAACGGACTATAAAGTGACTAGACCAGCAATGAAAAGACAAAGCAGGGTTGCTTCTAAGTAAGCACCGACTGCAAGGGCTTCTGATATAAAGGAAATATTAATGAGATTTTAGGAGTCTTCTACTAAACCCTTTGCAACCCATGTTTTGATGGGGAATTTACTAGACCTTTTTGGGATGGGGCAACCCGTACTAAAGTGACTCATGTGTATATGGTTGTCCAAGATTACGAGTAAAATGGAAGTATAGTGACTTGAGATGTATGATGTTAGGGTATCATGAATACCCTGAACATATTACGACTAAGGGAAGTAAACAACGAAGGTTTATGAAGAGAGTATAGAAATGGTCAGAGATGGATCAGTATGCTGTAGAAATTTTGTCTAAGGCAAGTACATTTGAGAAGAACGATAAGTACTAAGAGATTCACGTTGAACTCGACCAATATCTTCCAAAACATCCTTGCTGCCATTACCAAGTTCTGTAAGAGAGGAGATAGGCATACGTTGCCTTTTTGGAAGGCCAAATAGGCTGACAACTATCTGAAAGAAGAGGATGGCATTAAGCCACCGATCGATTATCAAATGAGAATGATTGAAAAGAGACCTTTATTAAGGATACATGATCTGATTGCCAATTATAAGATGCAAGAATTCTTTGGCAGTTGAATTAAGGATAGGATATCCATAAATTAAGACAAACCCTAGGGAATGCACAAGGGGTGGCATTAACCCTAATAACGACATTATGACTTCAGATGATATGAGTTGGACTTGCTAAGGCAACAATGACCGGTAAGGATTATAAAAAAAAAAAAAGAGTTCTGGAAAGAACATAGATAGAATTATTAGAGTATTGATCAATGACATTTTGATATACCCTGTACCCAGAAAATACAGGAGGAAGGATGAGGATGACCTATGAAACCTTACAAGGAAAAAGGTAATATTCCGAACTTCAAAATGGAAGTTTGGTAAGGAATGTATGACATAGTAACAGTAATGCCAGATGAGGCATGTATGAGACCATGAGGAAGTATGGATTGAACCTATAAAGGTTGAGATTATCCTAAGATAAGGAAAGAACTAAGAAGAGAAGTATCCTAAGTAGGATTGGGAATAAACGTGATAAAGTTCCCACGGGTAGGTGGAAGCAATGACTTATGGAGAAAGACTGTTAAATATATTTTTCTTCATCAGCAGAGCTTAATGGAGAATGCTTTCACCCAAAAATGATGGGAATGAGGTAGAAATGTTTGAATTGGAATATATCCAAGGAACAAGGATTACCAGAAATTATTATTATCAGGAAAGGCCAATGAGGTGGCCGACAGTCTAAGTATAAAGGAATAATTATAAATGTTCATACCGAAGAAACAAAATGATATTTGGAAAGACCTTGAAGGTCATATTGGAGTGGAGGAAGTTACATTCCTTTTGATGATTGTGCAAGAATCGAAGGTAATAATAGTTTAAGTAAAGATTCGATTCCTGATGGAGTCTTAAGCATATTACGTACCTTAGAAGGTCCCGTTTTGAGGCAAACCAGGACCATGGTACAAAATTAATGAAGTAAACCGTTAAGTTTCCAGTCTTTTATGGAAGATGCACAAGTGATAGTTTCATCAACCGGACCTAGCTGCGATGCCTGAAACTCTTCTGCAATTCTATCTACTTCATGTTATATCTACATCAAGTTCAGGAAGTGTTCCTTATGGATAAGGAATAGTGATTACTTTGTCTCCCTAAGGGATTTGAAACCCGTAGGGTTAGCTATTAATGCACTACGTAAACAACAAGTGATGGTGATTCTTCTAAGAAAGTAGATGACAATGTAAAGATAAAGAAAGTGCTGCCATTGATTAACTAAATGGCATGTTGATGAATGACAAACAAGTTTATGTTAGTGTACTTCTGCGCAAACAAGATAGAGAATATGAGGTTGATGATTCATGATGTTAAAGATATTCCCATGGAAAGAATTAATGAGATTTGGAGGGAAGGGGCGGTTGAGCCCGAGACTTATTGGGCCACCTGAGAGTTTAAAATGTTCGGACGGCGGTATTCGAGCCAGCCTTACCCCCAAAACTTATAGCACGGTCATAACGGGTTTTCATGTGGCCAGGCTACGTCAGTAAAATGCAGATGTTCAACAGATGGTAGGAGTACGAGCATGTAGATATACGACCTGGTCTGACTTACGAAAGACAATCTGTGGAAAACCACGGTTAGAAAAGAACAAGTGATGAGAAACACGGTTGGCAGAAGTAGATTATATGAATCTAAGTTAAAGGAATCGGGCCAGATTCATTTCGGAAAGTTTAAATTGAAATAACGTGATGATTATAGAATAAATGAGACGGAATACCGATAAGGAGGTACCAAGTGCAAAAAGGTGTCTCAATAAAGAGGTGAAGGTGAAAGTAAATAATAGAAATGAGTAAGAATCAGCTAATAAGAAGGATGTGATTGATAAAGAAAAGGTTGGGAAAACAACTATGGAATGAGAAGCAAGGAATGTTATGAATGGGTTTTCTAATGAATTCTCAGGATGACAACCTGATAGTGTCAATATTATAGTTATGAAAAAGCTAGTAACATGATATGGAATGTCAGTAATAATGATGTCAAGTGAGAAATCTAAGATTTAACCTGAAAGGTTGAAGGATTTCCCGAATGTGAGTATCGCTAAGATTGAACAAGAGTATTTGTCCATAGAATAATGGACAAAGCAGCAAGATATGTTGACACGTGAGATTGCGATCAAATAGTATTGGATATAATTATGATTAATTTCTTCTTTGATAAACCTCTATAGTTCAGAGGTAAATTCTGAGTATGATATTCTACAATCATGAAAGCTTTCTATAATCCTTTAGAACTCTTTTCTCTTCTTCTCTCTTATTCATCTTCTTTATGAATTGAGAAGAACAACCCTTTTAGGAGGGGAGGTACTGCTACGTGACTATCTGTCTATGTGATAGAAGTCTAAGTGGAATGCCATGACTTGTTTAATTGCTTGTCAAGTACTAAAGGCTGGCCCCCTTCTGTACTAACTATGCAATATAACAAATGTTCAATTGATCATAGTGATCTCTCAATAAATCTTTCCACTTCTCTATATTGATCGAGATTGCGAAGATTAAAGCAATCAGGAAATGCACAGTACGGGCGAGGTTACCTCCGAATTCGTAGGGTGATAGTGATACCAATGTTACTGCAGGTATCAATAAGGATAAGACTGAGTAAGAATATAACCCGGATAGTGAGTTGTACGAAAAGTAGCAACGTTGATGGAAAAAGGATACAATATGGATTGTAGCACTAGAAGATGTGCTGAGGAAGGGTAGAACGACTAAGAATTGACCGGGAAGCAAAAAAAAAAAAAAAAAAAGTGAACGACAGGCAAACGACTCTTTGCTTCCTACCTGATTCCGGGACGGAATCCTTTTAAGGAGGGGAGACTGTAAGAACCCCAAATTTTGGATATAATTAAAACTTTTTATTAAGTAATGATAAAATGAGGAACAATGATTCCGATAACAAGGTCACCAGCTCTAATGAATGGTGGTTTCAAAGAACAATGATTGTAATGAATGGATATTGCTTTGGACAATGATCCTGATGCATTGGTATATTGTCAGAATAGAGTAATTCGATGGTTGAGGACCTAGATAAGAATAATCTACCATCCAGGAAGGAGCTAATGGATCCTTGAAGGGAAATGAGTACGTGCATAGTGTTTCCCGTACGTGCATAGTGTTTCCTGTACGTGCATAGTAATTTGGTGGACGAATAGTGATTTTGTAAGTTGGAAAACTTTTCACTCCACCCTATGTACGGGACGTGATATGGATGTTTCGAAGTCATATTAGTAATACGCGGAGGAAATAAGTGAATGCAGAGACGATCGGAATTCAGAAATTCCAAATTCTTTTCGGTATAATATTTGACCGGACAGTGGATTAAATATTATTATAATCCAAGAATTGAGATATTAACTTTGAGGATTTGATATTTTGGGATGTTATTATATTTGATTTAAGAATGAAGGTAGGAAACCACTGAGGAGTGGTTATGGCTACAATGTAATTATTGATATTTGGAAAGAATGAATGGAATTCGACCTTATTATGTTTATGTCTTGAAGAATGCTAAAGGGTGACAACATAGGTAAGAATAATCTATCTTCTAAGGGAATAAGATATGGCAACTTCAAGCAAGAGAATACCCTCATGTCATCCAGATCGATAACGATTAATCCAGTAGTTCCGTAAAAAGGTTAAGGAACGATCGAAAGAGAATACGGACAATTGTACCACCCTAAGAGAACAAGTAAAGAATACAGAATGAATAGTTTTTGGTGGGAGTATATAATAATATGAGACGACACTATACAGAAGCATTCGGAACGGATTTCCGAGTTCGTATTAGTGATCCAGGGGGAAAATAAGTGTATGTAAAAGCTGTCGGATTCTGAAAAACCGCACTTTTATTTTCTCCGAGAGTTCCCTGGACACTGATAGCCTTAAGTATTTAACGAATGGATTTAAGGAATATAAATTGGAAAGTTAGAATGAAAGATGGAGAATGAAAGTATTAATATTAAAGAGGATTCCCGGTAAACCCTAATTAGAAATCCGTGAAATATTCTCACGAACGATCAATGAATTGAGCAATAAACGGACAAAGAAACAAGCAGGGAATCAAGATACATGCATGTAGTGGTGGAAAATATCTAGCAAACCAATTGATGACTCATGCAACTAGCATACTTAGCAAGGAAACTAGTACTTAGAAAGCAAACCATTTAGTTAGCTTATAACCATCCAAAACACAACACATGTCTTGCAAAAATACATCATCTAGTGCATCATCACTTTATTAAAGTAAAAAGAGATGAGATATTATCCAAGGCTCATCCACTTGATGCATAATTGAACAAAACAAACCAAGCAAAACACTTCACTCTCTCCTTTGCTTCCATTCGAATTTTGCATGAATTCCAAGGGGGAAATCCCACTTCCAACCATCATTTGATCTTGTAATTTTTATGGTGAGTCCTATATTTCATAAAACTAATCTCCTAGAAATTTCAAGCCCAAATTCCTTTGTTTTCATTTTCAAAAAAAATCAACAAAGATGAGGGTGAATAGTGTTCTTATGAACTAATCCTTGTTTTTCTTGTTTTCATGGTTGATCCTAGATAAGTTAAGGCTATCCAAGGACCATACAAGGCTTAGTAAGGCTATATCACACTCTAAGGAAGGTATAATACTTGAAAACCCTTGGTACCATTTTGAGATTTTATGAGTTTTATGGATGATTTAGTGTTAGTATGCTATGTTATGCTAAGATCTATGTTATTAGTTGATTATGGTTGTTGTTTGGATTGTGATCCATGAGATGGTTAAGATGAGTTGTTGGTAGACTATTCATGATTATTATCATGTGTTTGTGTGGTTGGATTGATCTTTGTTAGATCGAGATAAAGTGTAAAAACTTTGGAAAACGCGTAAACATAGCCGTTATAATGTCCGATTTTACAATATCATGTTTTGTATGCCATTTTTCACATCAAGACCCTACTGTCCAGAAACTTTTCTGCCATGTTAGGATAGCTTATGTTATAAGCTTCGTTTTGATATAAAGATCACGTGAAACGGACTTACGGTTTAGGAGTTACGATAAAATTCATAAAAGTAGTTCGAATCCGTAAACGAAAGTTCGTAACTGAAATTGAACCCTCGTAAACTATGTAACGTCATGGCGAATCTTGGTAAATAAATACTAGGGGTAAGAAGGAAGGTGTGAAAGAAAACCGTATGTCAAAAAGAGCATTTTTCGATTTATTAAAAATGTTCGAGTCAAGGTTAAACGCGAACGAACCCCTAAAAGACGACTCTTTTATAACTTCGGTAAAACACTTAGAAAACGGGCGATAAAACTCGGAGTATAGTATTGGTTCGTAACGATCAACCTTGGAACTCATATGACTTAAGTATGTCCCAAGTATAAGTGCAGTGACATGTCGTATTAACGAACGAATGTCGGGTCGGATCAGTGATAATAAGTAATCCACAAAAAAGGGGTATAACGAGATAACTCGAGAACGTGTTTCGAATTAAGTATAACTTAACTTTTAATATGTTAAGTGATTAATCCCGAATGCCTTGGCTATTTATAGATCACCAAGCTGAACCGGGACCCGCTACCACTACCCCTTACCGTACTCGACTACCAGGCAAGTTTCAATTCCCTTCTTTTAGGCTGTTGTTGTGATTGAATAAATATATATATATATATGATTGCTGATATACATATGCCATTGCATGCATGCCTACTTTCAAGTTGAATTGATATACTTGTTCCCTGAATGTTATTGTTGGCTTATAAGCTAGATAGTTATATATCAGTTATAAGCCGGTTATTGTAAGACCCTCATAGAAGGGCGTATACATCTTATTCATCAAATATAGACCGGGAGTCAATATTTCTTGATATATCGAGATTACCTCGGAGGAAAATATTTAAGTAAATATTTTCCATTATTCGGGCGACGAATATTATTTGAATATTCGTTCGAGATTATTTATTTTAACGATCTTTACTTCAAATAATTATTTGAACGTAACTATTCGACGAATAATATTTTTAATATTCATTCAGAGTCGAATTGTTTATCGATTATTATTGCGAATATTCTTCTAAAGGTTGGACTACTAAATGAATATTAATTGGATATTCATTTAGAATATTATTCATTAAATGAATATTACTTTTGAGTATTCATTTAAGACAGTAATTACCTATCGAATATTATTTTAATGTTCATCTGAAACTTGATTTATTTATCGAGTCTTATCTCGAATATTCCTTTAAAGCTTGGATTACTAAATGAACATTACTTGATATTCATTTAGAATATTATCTATTAAATGAATATTACTTTATCAATATTCATTTAAATTCCTAATAAATTATGAATATTATTTTGAATATTCATCCAGGGTTCTATTTAATCATCGAATATTATTTTAAATATTTTAAATATTCCTTTCAGGTCTTATTAATTAATGAATATTATTTGGAATATTCATTTGAATATTTAGTTATGCAATAAATATTCTCTCGATATTTCTTCAAGAATTATTTGAGAGATACTCTGATTAAAGATATTCTTTCATATTCCTAAATATTCCGTAAAATATTTTAATTCAATAAATATTCTCTGAATATTTATTCCATACTTAGAATAACCTCGATAAGGTTTATCTTCTTCGATTATTACAGAAAATATTTCGGAGTCATATTATTATTAATCTTATATCAATAAAGGTTCTCAGACATCATTCTTCTTTGAGTCTATCTCCTTAATAATAAGGGAACCTTACTTGGAAAATGTTATTTATCTTGTCGACTTCCCGGTCATAAAGTATTCCCTTCACCCGCAACTCGGGTGCTGTTGACTTATTAAGTCGTTGCTTACCTTCTCATCTTCCGAGGGGTAAGATTACTGGAACAAGTTGATATCCGTTACCAAGTAATAGCTTGGGAGTTATTGGTAAATTTTCCTTTCCAACTAGATACGACTACTTTGTGGAGTCTTATCAACAAGTATTATACTTGGGGAAAGGGGGACGAACGTTACATTCAGAATCATGAATTCTATTTGAACTAGGAGTCGTGTAAGAGGCCGAGTAGCGCCGGTCCATCCCCTTTGGCCCAACCGTTGGCCGGGGAGAGCTAGCAAGGCGGTATACAAGTAAAGCCGTCAGTTCTTCCTTCTACCGGTAGTAAATCTAAATTGAGCTGTACGATCTCGACTGATCATCAAGATTGGAACAGCGGGCGCGGTGAATACTCCATCATTGGTTCATCATCCAAATTTATTTATTTCCTGCAACATGATTACTGTTGGCAGAGTTGGAAAAGGGTCATAACTGGAATTGCAACCTTTTCTTGCAAACTCCTCTTCTTAATAACAATAAGAATATCTCGCTTACTTTGATGTAGCAGATATTTCTACAAACAAATACTTTAAGTTACCTTGTAACTTCATCGTTCATATTATACTGGCATCATTTCCGTAAATGCATGGCATATGGTTTGAAAGATACTTTTGAACTGTTATACATTATCGTTCAGTTATATATTATTGTTGGTGGGCTATTGCTCACCCTTGCTTTATTATTATATCACAACAACAGCTAGATCAGATGACTCGCACAAGGCGCACTCGACGCGGGCGAGGACGATGAGACTACCAGAGCTGAAGAAGAAGCTATTGGTAGGGTATATTTATTCTTTCAGTACCAAGAATATGGTATAGTATGACTTATGTAAATGGATGGCAAAGAGTATGTATTTATATTGAAATCCTTTTGGATTGTAAGAACTCATAATGTGATTAATAAAAATTTGATTGTTACTCTGATTTCATCTCTGGGACTATAACGGGTGTGTTTTATATTGTTGTGTTGGGTTATAGAGACGTAATTTATTTTATGTTAAGGAAGTTCAATTGTTGTGGACAGAATTGGAAACCGTAACCACCGGATCCCGGACCCCGGATCTGGGGGTGTTACAATGAAGACAGCATTCATGCCTGATTGGGGGATATGTGAGCAGGATGCTATCAGGTACAGCCACCTCCTTGCTCGAGAGTGGTCTCGGAACGCCATAGCCCCGGCCGACAAGGTCCATTTTGCAACAGCAACAGATTTAGAGGAAAATGAAAGCATGGGGGCATATCATGCCTATAACGTAAGTCGATCTCCTCTTCCTTTTCATTGTTATGGTTGTATATTGGCCGTCGTGGCTTAACACATTTTCTTATGGCGTTTTTGTTTTGGTAGCTAAATGCTCACTTCCAGAATGCTATCCAACTCGGGAGATCTTACAAGGACAAGGAGAGATCTGCCCTTAAGGCTGTAGAGAAGCTTCAGAAGGAGTCTGAAGAGTGGGAGGCTAAGTATTTCACCTCGGAGGACCAACTCTCATCCCTTAGGGGAAAGTATGCGGCTCTGGAAAACAGGACCCAGAATAATGAGAACTCCATCATTCAGAACTACTTAGGTTCAGACACTTTTCTTGCCTTCATTGATGAGCATGACAGGGAGGTCCAGCCGGACAGCATGACCATAGGTTGGGAGAAGGCTGTGAACAGAAGACGATGACCTTGTTGAAGGTGTTGGGACCTCCCCTGTGAGCAAACGTGCTTCTGGTTCTGGGACAAAAGGCATTCCTCAACAAGCAGGGTCTAGTTCTGGGAGACGTCCCTCAAGATCCCATCAGAGCGGGAGTTCAGAATGCCCCTTAGCGGGACGAATCCGTGAACCCAAGTCGGTTAGTATCAGTAGCTCCTCAACTTCCCGGAGCGAAGAAGAGGGTGAAGAAGAAGTCCCTGCTCAGACTGCTCCTCCAAAAACCAAGAAGCGGTTGGTGAAGACTGCTTCTATCAAGAAGTGATTGAGCCTTGCATGGCCTGTGTTAGCCTCGTGTGGCTTTAGTTCTTTTAATATCCCGTCTTCGATTATGGTCTTTCATGAACTTGTACTTTTATTCGTATGTGTGTAACTTAAACTTTGATTGTGCCCTCCTGGGTATTTTATCTACGTG
The DNA here is from genome assembly GCA_036435485.1 of Saposhnikovia divaricata. Lineage (NCBI taxonomy): Eukaryota > Viridiplantae > Streptophyta > Magnoliopsida > Apiales > Apiaceae > Saposhnikovia > Saposhnikovia divaricata. Next base: position 98,098,396 of record CM071597.1, on the reverse strand, counting down.
CTTGTTTTCTATGTTCCATATGTTCTTTTATTTTCGGTACTTGGTCATCTTAGACTTACACACATCTGGTGCTTGATACATCACAAGGATTTACAGAATCATAGAACAGAAAACAAGCTTGTATTGATAACGCAAAATGGGCTCAGCCCTTACATAGAATATTATGTCCTACTAGGAGCAACATGTTCTGCAATGGTTTCATATGAACCTTATTTCTACTTCTATTAGATAGGCTAAAAGCTAAGTCCTTAATAGGAGAGCTTTAAACATAGTAAACCTTGAGATTCGAGGCGTGCCAGGAGCGGGGTACCTCGTTTCCATCCACGGTTTCCAGCTTATAAGAGCCTCTTCCCAACGTCTTTCTCACTCTATATGGTCCTTCCCAATTAGGGGCCAACTTTCCTGTCTGTCCAACTCCAGAGGCTTCAATTTTTCTCAAAACCAAGTCGCCTTGTTTGAAGAACCTTCCTTTAACCCTATGGTTGTAGTGAAAGGCTGCTCTTTTTTGGTGCTCAACATTACGGGCATTTGCTTCATCTCTGACCTCATCGATTAAATCAAGAGCAAGTCTCATGCCTTCCTCATTGGTTTCTTGCTCATATGCTTCCACCCTTGGAGATACGTGCGAAATTTCCAAAGGGACAACTGCTTCTGCCCCGTAGGCTAGCAAAAATGGAGTAGCTTCTGTTGTTACCTTGCAGGTAGTACGATACGCCCACAGTATAGGCAGTAATTCATCAACCCACGTGTTTCGAGATCGTTCGACCCTCTTCTTAAGTCCATCAAGGATAATTCGATTTGCTACCTCAGCTTGGCCATTAGCCTGGGGGTGAGCTACTGAAGTAAAACGAAGTTCAATGGCGTTCTCCTCACAGTATTTCTTAAATTCCTCATTGTTGAATTGGCGTCCGTTGTCCGTCACTAGGATTCGTGGGATCCCATATCTACAAATTATGTTCTCCCAGAAGAACTGGGCAACTTGTTGGGTGGTTATTTTTGCTAGCGGCTTGGCTTCAATCCACTTGGTAAAATAATCGATAGCCACTATTAGGAACTTCCTTTGCGCTGAGGCCATGGGAAAAGGACCAAGTATGTCCATCCCCCACATGGCAAACGGAATGGGAGAGTTAATTGACGTTAGCATCTCTGGTGGCTGCCTAACAATTGGAGCGTGTTTCTGGCATCTGTCACACTTTTTAACATAGCTTTTGGCGTCAGCCAACATTCCTGGCCAATAAAATCCCAGGCGGGTGATCTTATGAGCTAGGGCCCTGCCCCCCAGGTGCTGCCCACAGATCCCTTCATGAACTTCCCTTAATGCCTCTTCCGCCTCTTGAGGCCTCAAGCATTTCAGGTATGGGATAACAAAAGACCTCTTATAAAGGATGCCTTCAATCAAAGCATATCTCAATGCCCTCACCGATAGTTTTCGTGCCTCCGAGGCATCTTCGGGGAGCCAACCAGTTTCCAGATGAGCCTTGATAGGATCAATCCAACAGCTTCCTACTTCAATAGGTGCCACCAATTTTGAGTTGATGGTAGGGGCCTTCAGGACCTGATAATAGACGTTCCCTGCATAATTCTCTATTTCAGAAGAGGCGAACTTTGATAAGGCATCGGCCTTGACATTCTCCTCCCTTGGGATATGCTCTATACAGCATTCATCAAACTGAGTCATAACAGCTTTCACAACCCTTAGGTATTTTGCCATAGTTTCATCCTTGGCTTCAAATTCACCATTCACTTGTGATACTACGAGCCTCGAGTCCCCGCAGACTTTAAGGTTCTTGACTCTCAGTATTCTGGCCAAGCCTAATCCGGCTATCAAGGCTTCATATTCAGCTTCATTGTTGGTCGTTGGAAAGTCCAACTTCAGAGCATATTCTACTAAGAACCCATCAGGGCTTTGCAAGACTAAGCCTGCACCACTAGACTTTGTTTTTGATGCTCCATCAAAATAGAGCACCCAATACTCCTTCTGATCAAGTTCAAGCTCCTTAGCTTTATCTTCATCTTCCTTGTTTAATACTACCTCTTGCCCCCCGACTTCTTGGTTGATGGTACATTCAACCACGAAGTCAGCTAAAACCTGAGCCTTAATGGCTGTCCTAGGCTTATACGTGATATCAAACTCCCCGAGTTCGATTGCCCACTTGATTAGCCTTCCACTGGCCTTCGGGCTATGCAATATACTTCGTAACTGTTGGTCCGTCAGGACTTCAATCTTGTGTGCCTGGAAATAAGGTCGTAGTTTCCTTGAGGCTGTCACTAGTGCGAGAGCAAATTTTTCAATAGTCGAGTAATTCAATTCAGCTCCATGCAGCACCTTGCTCACGTAGTAGATGGGTTTCTGAACCTTGTTCTCCTCTCGAATGAGGACGGCACTCAGTGCTTGTTCAGATACCGCCAGATACAGGTATAGGGTCTCTCCAGAACTAGGTTTGGCCAACAACGGGGCCTTGGTCATGTATTCCTTCAATTGTTCAAAGGCCTCTTGGCTTTCTGATGTCCACTCAAAATTTTTTACTTTCTTCAAGGCCTGAAAGAAAGGTAAACATTTATCGCCAGACTTTGAGATGAATCTTCCCAAGGCAGCTATTCTACCAGTTAATTTCTGCACGTCTTTCACGGAACGTGGTGGCTCCATGTCGAGAATTGCTTTGATTTTATCTGGGTTGGCTTCAATGCCTCTTTTTGAGACCATCAGGCCCAAGAACTTCCCTGACCCAACGCCAAAAGCACATTTGGCTGGGTTCAGCATCATCTTATGGTGCCTCAGCACTTCAAACGCCTCCCTTAGGTGTTCAATATGGTCAGCTGTAAGCAAGCTTTTGACCAACATATCATCAACATATACCTCCATGGTTTTCCCAATCAGGTGGGCAAATATCTTATTTACCAGTCGTTGATAAGTAGCTCCTGCATTCTTTAGTCCAAAAGCCATGACAAGGTAACAAAAAACACCAAAGTCAGTTATGAAAGATACCTTTGGGATGTCATCCTTGTGCATCTTAATCTGGTTGTAACCACTGAAACCATCCATGAAGCTTAGCATCTCATGTCCTGCCGTAGCGTCTATTAGCGTGTCGATCCTTGGTAGAGGGAAGCAGTCCTTAGGGCACGCATCATTTAAATCAGTGAAGTCTATGCACATCCTCCACTTACCGTTAGCTTTCTTGACCATCACAGGGTTAGCCAACCATTCAGGAAACTGAATCTCCTCAACAAAACCAGCCTCCAAGAGTTTGTCCACCTCTTGTTTAATGGCCTCTTGCCTTTCTGGAGCAAAGTTCCTCTTTTTCTGCTTAACGGTCTTCCGCTTAGGGTCGACATTCAACCTGTGAGTTATGAGTTGGGGATCAATCCCTGGCATATCAGCTGCTGTCCAAGCGAACACATCCTTATTTTCTTGTAGGAATTCAATTAACCTGCCCTTCATGGGTTCTTTCAGCGACGCTCCTATGTACGTGACCTTTTCAGGGTCCTTACTGTCCAGGGGTACAGGAACCAAATCCTCTGCTGGTTTCCCCCGGTGTTCGTCATCCCGAATATCCATGTCCTCAATCGGGAGGACCTGCCCCCCGACTCCATCAGCTCTTAACGCGGCCACATAACAACTTCGGGCCATCCTTTGATCACCCTTCTGTTCTCCAACACCATTCCTGGTTGGAAACTTGACTTTCATGTGATAACTAGAGGCAACAGCCTTGAACGCGTGGAGTCCGGTCCTTCCGAGGATCGCGTTATATGTGGAGGCGGCCTTAATTACCAAGAAGTTCAACATCTGTGTGGCCTCCTTAGGCTCCTTTCCAATAGTAACCGGGAGTTGGATAGTTCCTTCAACGCTAGATTCGACTCCATTGAACCCATATATGGGCATGTTATTTGGGGTCAGCTGGGAATCATTATATCCCATCTTCACAAACGCATCATGAAACAGGATGTCAACAGAAGCACCATTGTCTATCAAGACTCGCTTCACCTCCGAATTTCCAATTACAGGAGTTATGACCAACGGGTCGTCATGGGGGAACTTTACCCCTTCTAAGTCCGAGTCATCAAATCCGATCACTACTTCAGTCTTTGCCCTTTTCGGGGCTTCTCCCACGATATGCATCACCTCCCTGGCATATGCCTTTCGAGAGTTCCTTGTTGTTCCGGCCGCAGTAGGACCTCCCCAAATCATGTTGATGACAGGCCCTCGTGGCTGGGGGTTGCGATCACGATCATTATCCTTTCTATCATTATAATCTCTTCTATCATAATCTCTTTTTTGGTTCCCACGACCTTCACCCTTTGTGAATTTGCTCAGCTTTCCCTTGCGGATCAAGAATTCAATCTCGTCCTTGAGCTGTCTACAGTCATCAGTGTCATGTCCAACGTCCTTATGGAACCTGCAGTATTGATCTTTGTTTCTCTTTGCGGGATCACCCCTAAGTGGCTTCGGCCATCGGAAATCCGCATCTTTTTCAATATCCATAAGGATTTGACTTCGAGGAGCATTCAACCTTGCATATTCAGAGAACCTTGGCCCCAAATTCTTCTTGGAAGCAGAATCGGAGTCCTTGCTTGTTCGGGGGTATTTGTCCCTTGTGTCATACTCCTGTTCTTGCCTTCGTTTCCGGGAGTTTCCGTTTCCTCCATTAGTGGTGGGAGCTTCCGTCTTCTTCATGCTTTCTTCTGCTTTTATGTATTTACTTGCCCTCCTTTGGAGCTCAGTCATGCTCTCAGGGGGATGTTTTGCCAACGACATCTGAAAGTAGGGGTTCGTCGTTCCATTCTCCAAGGCTATCATAGCTACTTTGTTCTCCAGATCCGGGACATTCAACGTCTCCTTAGTGAAACGCTTGAGGTAATCCCTCAGGTTCTCGTTCTTTCCTTGTTTTACTTGCATGAGAGAAGCAGAGCTTTTTTCGTGGACCTTTCCACTAACAAATTGATTGATAAAGGCAGTACTCAACTCCTTAAAAGAACCAATCGAGTTTGCGGGCAATCGGCTGTACCATCTTTGAGCCATGCCTGCCAAGGTTTGAGGAAACGCCCTACACTTAAGAGCGTCACTAGCGGGTTGTAACAGTAGAGCGTTCGAGAATGTCCTAACGTGATTCGAAGGATCACCCGTCCCATCATATGCTTTTATCGTGGGCATCTTGAATTTTCGGGAAACATGAGCGTTCATCACTTCGTCCGTGAATGGAGGTGTGGGGTCGTCAGGGTCCCCAAGTGGCATCAGGTCTTTGGGATCACTCCTAGGGGTTTCTACCCTCGTAATTCCTCCAGTTGGGGCATCAGCCCTTCTCGGTCTTCTTAAGGACCCTTCCAAATCAATGAAGGGGATCTCCCTTGAGATTGGAGGAGGCCTATTCAGATTTTGCCTTGCTTGTTCTCTGGTTATATCATCCTTCAGCTTTTGGATCTCGGCTTCAAAAGCCTTGATTCTCTCAGCAGCTGTTTGAACGGGTCTATCATTGATCCTTTGAGTCCTCCTCATGGGTTCTTTGCTTGTACGTCGCCTCCTCGGGGCTATATCACGTTCATCATCCTCGGATGATGAATCATCGGAGTAAGGTCCAGAATAATCGTAATATCCTTGCTCAGGGGGGGCTAGACCCCTAATATAAGGTGGCTGATACGACTCGGGTATCCGTAGAGCGTGTCCACTTGGTCCAGGATCCCTTCGATTTGGGGGATAGTTTGGCAACCCGTATAACGGATCGGTATTCACGGGGAGTGTAGTGGTGGAGATCTGAACTCCTGAGGGCGGTGGACGGCTAGTCAATGGAGCAACCACCATCTGAAGTTGGTTAGTCTCTTGTCCCGGGTGATCAATCACCGGTAAGGTTCTCTCAGCATGGGGATTCGTCCCTGTAGTCTGAGAAACTTGAGGTTGTGTAATAGTCTCAGTCGATGGGGGCACAAGCCCCTGCTCCGTAACAACAGGTAGTGTAGAGGAGACGATTGGTGGGTCAGATGTAACAGGAACGTTCTCGGTTGACGTTCTTCGTGTGTTAACCATGGTTGATATCCTGTTCCCACAGACGGCGCCAAATGTTGTGGAATAAAAAGTAGGGTTATCGAATTGCGGCTGGGGTTCGTGAGCTTCGTGCTTTAATGGCTGCGCTTGTGTTATCGTGACCTAATTCGGGTCCTCACAAGATGCCTACGTATCTCAGAGTTGAGAATCAAGCCAACGTAGTTCTAGGATGAGGGGTCAGGCCCTTTATATAGGCTGTGGAAGCCTTAGAATTATAGTAGGTTTTGGAGACTTGATGGATAAGTCACCGTAATTGAGGAAGGTTCTGACTCCTTCCTTTTAGGAATTAGTTTCCATGTCGAATTTGGTGCCTTGGAGGCTACACAATATCCTGGGGATATTCTAGGACGTTCTTAGTTTCTAGAACGTTCCTGGTTTGTGGATCAGACCCATGTTAGAGATAGGCTTTTACCGGGCGTCCCCAGTTTGGGCCGTTCTTTTGGGCCTGACCATTAATTACGAATTTAGTGCCCAACTAGGGTTTCGGGCCATATTTACGGGCCAATAAATGTCACATTAATTGTGTCTTTAAGGGTTACTTTTCACCCATATCAATATTAAAGTCAAAATATTGATAGACATGAAAAAAAATATAATTATAAATAACTAATCAATTTATTTTTTTATGTAAAGCATGTTACCGTTTATATTTTTTCAATAACTAATCAATTTACTTTTTTCACGTAAGTTTACATGTTCTATTTAATAAAATATTGTTATTACTAATAACTTATCGATTACCTTTTTCAGATAAAATGTATTATATTATCAGAACTATGTTTTCTTAATAAAATCCCACTTTTTCTAAAAATGTCACGGACACCATCTATATAACTATTATAATTAAATTATATAATTTAAATTATTAAACCTACAAAATTCGCATCTAAAAATTATCAATATAAAATTAATAAAAAATTATATAATATTAAAAAAATTCGTGCATTGCACGGGTTCTAAGCTAGCATATTTAAAAAAGTTTTTAATTAAACTCATTTTTAATCAAACTCAACCCAATATATGGGTAACAAAAATTTATTTCACAATTTTTTTTTTAATTTGATTAAAAATTTGATTTAAGTTTGAGCATCACAAAATGGAATAAAATGAAACCTGGTGGTCTATTCATTTGGCGGGAAACAAAAACCCTAGCCAGAAACACCCGCCTATAAAATCAACTAGTCCCGCGAAAATAGAAATATACAGAGGATGGCAGAGGAGATGACGACGTCGGCGGCGGAAAAAGTGACCGGCGGTGCTGTAGATGATCTGCCGAAGAGTATGGTGCGTAGGTTAGTGAAGGATAAGCTTGGTGAAATCTCAGTCCTTCGCGAAGCACTTGATGCTTTCTCAGAGAGCTCTCGTATCTTCATTCACTACCTCTCCGCCGCGTTAGTATCTTTCTATCTACCAATTTATCCCCCCCCCCTTCTTATATTTTGTAAATCTCGATTTGTTAATACACATTAGTGGCGGAGACTATCAATGTATTTTACTATTTATGTGAGTAAATGTGAATTTCATCGATGGTTGTGATTGTGATATAATTTATGCTTTTTTATTTAATTGAGATTGTGTGGATGTGTAAGTTAGGGTTTTGAATTTACTATTTTAGTGAAAGGAGTGTTTGTGTGTTTTTATGTGCAGTGCTAATGATATATGTAAGGAGTCTAATAGGCAAACACTCAATGCTGAAGACGTGTTCAAAGCACTTGACGACATTGAGTTTTCTGAGTTCGTTGCTCCTCTTAGAGCTTCTCTTCAAGGTTAGTAGTATATCTTGAAATTATAACTTTTTGTTTTATACCAGAGTGTTGTTTTGGATGAAAATTATGTCAATCTTAGAATCTGTAACATTAATGTTTGATGGAAAATGAAATTGTACTGTAATTAAAACAAAATATGTGGTGATGAGACTTGAGGAAAGACTGATGATGTTTGGTCGGAAGGAATGAGTTAGACTGATCAAAATTGAGTTGCTGATTTTGTTCCTTTTTTCCTAGGCAGGAAGTTCTTTTTAAATGTTGCAATTTATTCCATAGCAAATAGATGATGGAATTAAGTTAGCATAAAGCACAAGATGCCTTTTACCGTCTTGGTAAATGTAATTACTTAAATAGAAAAAATTTAGGAGGAATATGGTGATATACTTCTAGCCAACCACTTTAAGTTGGAAATCGCCAATTACTCATGTGTGACTCATTGAGCTCGTATATCTTTTGTTTCCCCGTTTTTCTGCGGTTGACTTGTATTCTCATTCTTGAGCAAAAGATCTCTAGGTAATTAAGTGATTTCTCAAATGGTATACATTTCTATCTTACCACGCACAAATTTTTTGAAACTGGTCCTAGAGAGCTGCTTATCTGTAATTTTCTTGGAATGCAAGAGTCTATGAAGTCCTTGCAGCCAATTTCATTTCCCTGACTTCACTATACCCTGTCTTCTTACAACACTACGCAAACTGTGGTTATTGAAGAGGTTCTGTACTGTGGTTATATTGGTTACGGTTAAGGTTATTAATTACCAATAAACTCTTGACTGTGCTCTATTCTAAGCAATCATGTGATTTTCCAGATTGGTCAAGTAGTGGTAAGTGATCTGTTGTGGCTTGTCAGTTTAAGTTTCTGTTCTTCTGTGTGTATGGAGCCATTTTTAACCTATATATATGATGATGCCTTCCATCTACAGAATTATTAATGAAATTCCTATGTGTCAGCCCTTGCCAATAATGTTGATTTGAAATGGACATCGTTGAGGATTTTTGTGCATGGAACTTATAAATATAGCACTAACATGCCAATAGTATAGAGAGCGAGATAAAGTGAACATTTCAAGCCAAGTCCACGTTTTACTGGATTGTACAACAACCCTGTACCGATCCAAAAGTTCTAGCAAATTTTGGTAGGCTTGTAATTCCTACTTATTAATTAAAGATGCAATCAAACTTACTTAACTAACTTGCAATCAAACTTACTTAACTAACTGATGTGGAATGTTACATAATCATCCAGAACTGGTGTTTGAGTTTCGGGGAAAAAATCTACCAAAGTATGGATTTTAGTTTATTTTGCTAAACTTATATTGTGCAGATATTACTTTGATGATTGTATTTTTTTTTTATCTGCACGAGTGCATGTCGAGTATTGCAATTGTCAAAGGCATATTGTCAAATTATCATAGAATCGCATTTATCTTTTACTCTGTACACTTCGGCTGAAGTGGAGATGACATTTATCCATGCCATATATTTGCAGCATTAGTTTGTATTTTATTCTTTGACATGCTAGTTCTCCATGTAAAGTGGGACTAATATGTTTAGTAGTTCTTCTAATGCTTATGCTGGTGGCAATTTTCCGAAAGTTTTTTGTATGAAAGAACCTACATAAATTTAAGGTCCCATCAGTGATTGGCTTATTAATCGTGATGCGGAAATGCTAATTGATGTTATCGAATGATCAATAATGAGTTTTACCTGTTATAATCTCCTAGCGAAAGTTTGTTTAAAAGCTTTTGTTAGTTTAGAAAATGCTTCTATATTAACCACTCTCTTTACTTCTTGCAGACTTCAGGCAAAAGAATGCTGTTAAAAGATCAGGATCATCAAAGGCGAAGGAAGCTAAGAAGAGTAAGAAGCAGATACCAACTAAAGACGGGACTGAAGAAGAGCAAAATAGTGATGAAGGCAATGAAAAGAGTACAAACGAGATACCGATGGAAAATGGAACTGAAGAAGAGAACAACAACGATGAAGGAAATGAAGATGACGATGAGGCCAGTGCACATAATAATAGTGAAGCATCCTGATAAACGTGAGAGTATTTTCTGGTTCCTGGTTGCTGTAAAGCTTATTGGTAGCACTGATAGACCTTTACAACCTACAATATCTAATCCTCTTTCTAGTTTTGGTGTATCAGTTGCAGGGCCGGTCCTGAGAATTTAGGGGCCTAGTGCGAGAAGAAAAATTAGGCCCTTTCATAATTAGCAAATTATTCATTTTAAAAATAATTTATTATGAATTTAGTTAAACAAAAATTTAATAACAAAAAAAAGCAATATATCATATATTTTGTCTAAGTTATTTTTAATATTAACCCTTTGCTAGGGGTGTAAATGAGCCGAGCCGAGCCGAACTCTAAAATGTTCATGTATCGTTTATTAAGAAATTATCGAACTCGAACTCGAGCTCGAACTTGAATCGAGCCAAAAAAATATGTTTGAGCTCGGTTCGTTAAGATAAAATGTTGTTCGCGAACAGTTCACGAACAACTCACGAACATGTCTCATGAGCTTACTCACGAACTTTTGCTTTCGAACAACTCATTAAGCTTGTTCACGAGCTTGTTCATGTAATTATGCTCATGAATAAATCTTAAACATTGTTCGAGAAATTATGCTCACGAGCTCACTTACGAACAACTCATAAGTTTATTTCCTTATTTTTGTATACAAAAATCTAATATTAAAAAAAATCAAAAAGTCCAAAATTAAATAATAAAAATTTTGTCTCAGCACTAGAAATAATAATAAATCATCAACCAATAAAATTCTCATATCTCCAATTCCAAAAAACAAACAAAGTTTTATTTTAAAAATAAAGGGCAAAGAAACGTAATTGTTTGATATAAATAAACTTAAGTTATTAAAGCTTAATCATTTAAAAATCTGAAGCTTGCACCAGCTTTATAATAATCAAACATATATTATATATACGAGATTATTTATCGAATTTGTTAATGAATCGCTAATGAACTCGTATACCGAGCATGTTAACAAGCTCAATTATCGAACTTATTCACGAACATGTTCATGAGCTATGTTAACGAGCCTGTTCACGAACTATGTTCACGAGCACGTTAATCGAACTTGTTCGCGAGCTATCGAGTCGAACTTTACCGTGATCAAGTTCAGCTCGTTTATAAATCGATCCTTAAAATCATGTTCAAGATCGACTAGTTTATAAATCAAACCGAACTCGAACCGAACTTTTTTCGAACCGAACACCGAACCGTTCATAAGTGTATCGGTTCATTTACAGCCCTACCCTTTGCAATTATGATTTTTATTGAAAGATATAATTTTAATTTTCTTAAAAAGTTTTCACAATATAAAATTTAATTAATCTCTTTCATTGTCCAAATTTTAATACATTTCTAAAATAAATAGTATATAATTTTTCAAAAAATTAAAATATATAAGCTAACTGTTGCACAAATAGTAAAAAATTTCACGTTTTGATATAAATCCAAATATCTGTAATAAATATTGTATAATATTTTATTAATGGGCATTAACTTATAATAACTTTGAACCAAAAATTAAATAATTATTGTACGAAACAATCAAACAATCAAATAATACATCTACATACAGTAAAACCTCTATAAATTAATATAATTGGGACCGGAGAATTCTATTAATTTAGAGAGGTATTAATTAATTGATAAATTAATAATTATTAATTTATAGAAAATTTTTGACATCAAAGAAAATTAATTTCCAATTATATATATTTAAATGGAATGAATTGTACAATTTATATTTTATACTTAACTCAATATACATTGTTTTATATATTTAATGAGTATTTGTTGGATTCAAAGTAAAGATTCTTTATATTTAGATGATGTCAAAGATAAAACAACATTTTTGGAACCTTTTGATCATTCCAACCATCAAAAACATTGAATAATAACCTTTCACTGCTTTACGAAAACACCACATGGATGCAACAAGGAGATTTAAACATAAGTTTCATATAAATTCAAATTTTAAGAACCCTAGAATCATATTTTACAAAAGGATAATACACATATTTTTATGATTATAAAAGACTTATTAATTTATAATATTATTGGGATCATATATTTATATAAGGTTTTTTTAAAAAAATATTATCTTATTATCTTATCGAAATTGATCATTTTTTGAACTGGCCCAAGTTGGGAGCAGAGAAAATTATTTACTTAGAGAGCTTATTAATTTATCGAGTATTAATTTAACGAGGTTTTACTGTATGTTTATCAATTTAGTTTTTTTAAACATCTCAGATAATTAGTTTTCTTTCAACTAATCACGTTAGACCTGAGAACATAGAGAACATCCAAATTTTTGTAATCTTATCATAGAAAACCTAATATCTCAGTTTCTTCCAATCAATATATACATAATTGAAGGATAGTATTTTGGACCCCCTATCCCAGTGGGCCCGGTGCGGTCGCACCGGTTGCACTAGGTCAGGGCCGGCACTGATCAGTTGACCTGTGTGAATATAAACTAGCAACTATTAATATTCTATCGTGATCTATCTATTATTACCGGATTTCATTATCTATCCGATAATTTGATGTGTTCTATGTGCATCTTGAGATTTACTGACTAGGGTTTTGCTTTCTATATGCATGTGTGATGTTGATATTTTGAGACCAGCATGGTGAAAGTAGAGCAAATCAAGAAAAGGAAAAAGTGCTACAAATTTGTTTTGATCCACCAAATTTCTAAAAACTTTTCTAATTCACATCGCTTACTAAATCTGTTTCTGAGCTCATCATAATTTGAATTCTGCAAAGTAGGTACATCTGATTGAATAGCTTCCAACAGACTCACAATTGCGAGAAATCTGAAATGTGGAAATTAGGACAACTAATGATAGAGCAATTGTACATAGAAATCGGTAGATTTCTCTTTTAATACAACGGGATTGTCCGTTTTGGATTTAAGGCCGTTGTCAACTTTTTGTAAGTTGGTCAATTTTGTATAATTTTAAATCTCGTTTCAAATTTGAAAAAGATGATATGTAAGGGTGGAGCCACGAAAGATTTAACAAACAAGACATTAAATTATTTCAGACTAATTGAGCCATGTTCATGTCATTTATAGACTTTTTTGTAAATTGTAGTTACAGTACAGACGTTTTCAGAATGGGTAGTGTAACGTCCCGACTTCTCAATACTATAAATATACTTTTATAATAAATTATTGAATTTAATTAGATAAAATGGATTTTTAATACAGGGAAATTTTGGAAAATTTCGGCATGTAATATTCGTAATACGGACTATCCACCTGTAATTTGAATCCAAACCAATTCATTCCAACACCAACAATAATTTCAACTACTAAAGAAATAATACAAACACATGTTCAACCTGTCCTAACTGATCAGGTGAACCTTACCAAAATGCCCTCCCGATCAGAGCAAAGATCGGGGCATCACAATACCAACTAAAAACATAAACCTTGATAACAAAATAATAAAAAATAAATACAACCCCACTACTAACCCGGATCTCTAACAGGTAGTGGTATGAAACAAGCAACTACTAACTAAGTTATTACATTACAATACTAAATCCTTAATTAAAAGATACATACACTCCACAAATATAAATACAACCAACTAGAACTATTACACAAATTTTTACTGATACCCAAAAGTCCAACCTTCTAGCAGAGTGCAACTAGGCTGCCTAAGGTCCACAACAAGTTCTTCTCGGATATATCTTCTAACTTGTATTCTTCTCTTCTTTAACTGAAAAAAAAGGTTAGAAACAATAGTAAGGAGTGAGCCAAATGCTCAGCAAGTGATAAAAATGGAAATTGAGAATCCACAACTGTATGCTGAATACAACAATATAAAGGTTCCAAAGAATACTCAGGATATTCTGATTTCAATTCATAATCTCAAGATAAGTCTGTTTGGCTATACAATATGCTGCTCATGATATTTCAAAATCATCCTTTAAAAGTTTCTAAAACCTTTTTATTGAAGGCAGAAAAATCATCAATTCTCTTTTTAAATAAACTTTCATTTTTAAAACATTTAAATTTGATTGGAGGTTTTTTTTTTCCCGACTCCGGACAATACGGGTGATCAGCCACGTAAAGTCCCCAGCCCGGACACTCAGTCCGTCTGGACATAAATTTGGTTTCCAATTAGGCAACACATTGGCCTTTAATGTTGGACTAGGGGAACCACCCCTAGCCTCTTACGTTAAATAAAAAGTGCTGGACTAGGGGAACCACCCCTAGCCTCTTACGCTTCTCCAATCTATAACTAGTTTATAAATAATTTAAAACATTTCACTATTCGGTCCTTAAACTCACTGATAACAGATCAGCCCAAATTAAGGAAATTTTGAAACATTTTTAAATAAATAAGTAAGCAATTTTAATTTGCATTTATAAAAGATTAGGGGTCAAGGAAATGTTCAGCAATAATTGCATAAAGTTTTCAAGATAGGAGTTCAAGTGTGATTAACAGGTATTTAAGGATATGGTTTTTGTCAAGCACATAATAATATTAGGAGGTGATGTGAAAGAAATATTTAATCAGCTCGGGTAGGTTTCAGAAAAACAGGATTAAATCAAATATAAGTTCACGAACTAATGAGGAAGAAAGTAAATGTTAAGGTTCTAGAATTAAGGTTCCAGGGAATTATAAGTAGGATTTTATTTTGGTAATTTAGGAATTAAGTGTAAATAAAGGGTTTGTGACAGAGCAAGGCATAAATTATAATATAAGGTTTATAGTTTAGCAAGTATTTAGTGTGATAGTAGGGTGCAGAAAGTTTAAACAATTAATCATGGCATAAATCAAAAGGTACAAGGGTTTAACAATTAATTCACAAAGGTAGATAACAGGGTACAAGAGGTAAACAACAAGTTATAAGAAATAAGCAGTAAGGTACAAAAGATTTCACAATAATTTAAAAAGGGTTACAGTAAGATATAAACGTTTAAGCAATATTCATAAACAGTTGAAGAAATCTGAACTTAAATGCAAGGTTCGAATCACTTGCCTTAATAAGGTGCTTTCACTCTAGTCACCTAGCTCAAAAACCTTCCACCTTTGTTTTTCCTTTCTCTTGAGTCTATGTCCTTCGAATCTTATAAAAACACTATTTTAGAATTCTATATTCCTTATACGTCTAATCCTAATCTACCCAAACGATCCATATATCGATGATAATACTTAATACATATTACTTACCAAATAACTGACTACAATAAGCTAAGCACATAAACACATAGCATCTATAACATTGTAACATCCCGGATTTTCGGGACATTAATTCTAATTACGAAACTTAAATAAACTAAATTCTTTATTCAAATAAATCAAAATTCCACGAAAGTCAAACGCAGCGGTCAAATTCAATAATTCAAAAAGATAAATTCGGAGACGCAGCTCCATAAATGCAATATCCAATATCCAAATTTATTCTAATTGTACGAAAAGTCTTTTCAATAAATGCATCCAACTCAGCTAACACGAAAGATCCACAAAGTTCATATTCTTATTCATAATAAGCTTCCGAATTTAAACCTGAAATATTAGAAAAGGGGTGAGCTACACAGCTCAACAAGTAACAATTTGACTAACAGATATTCTCAAAATCAATGGGCGTTTTAATAAAAAGAATTTTCAAAATAAAATACAAGTTTGTAAAAACCTTTGCGAAAATAAAACCAACCCAAAGTTTATATTTCAAAATCCAGAATTTAAAACAGAAACAGAAGCAAACAGAAACAAAGCGAAAATCGAAAATACCACAGTCTTGCTCTACGGTCACACTTTGCCAGTGACCGGCGCCTTATTCTTATTCTTATTCTTTTGTCACACTTTGCCAGTGACCGGCATCTAAAGTTCAATAATTACGCGCCCTTAATAGGTATCTAAAGTTGCACACTTGTGCGCCTACTAAGGGTATCTAAGGCTAGTTCCGGAACTATAGCGTATATTACGAACGGGTTCAAAACGTAGAGACTGGGATTCTAAAATCAAATACCTATATCTTATAAAGTCGAAACAGAATTCTTATATCTTATACGAAAATCAAAAATTGCTAAATTAAATATACTTTTCGAAAATTAAAAGTAAGTCAAAAAGTACTTACCTTAAAGTCGACACTTAAAATCCGAAATAACACGAACTGATCCTATAATTAATTAAACGAAACCAAAATAATTATTCACAAAATTTCACACAGTCGACATGCAAATGAAAGCATACATTATTTATAATTTATCAGGATCATGTAAGACACCAAATAATTTCATTTATACAATAAATGTTACATGATCACAGCCGCAACTAGCACCATAACAATCGTTTAGTATATTATTAACAAATCATGCTCTTATTCCTCGATTGATTGTACAAAATTATTTACTTAATTACATTTAAACAAACACAAAAATGCATGTGATATTAAGAAATAAAATTGGGCCTTAGAGTCCATAATCATAATACATGGCCTGGTCCAGATTAATGTTAAAATTGTGAAAATGCTCCTGACCTTTCAAACTTTAACATGATAGTGTACATTTAATTAAAGTCTATATATAAAACTGTACTAGCATGCAAGAACATACAACACATACCAAAGAAAGCTTGTAGGTGACAATAGGAAGACATATTTTTTTGACGGTAGAATTAAATTAATATAAAACTAAAATATTAATTCTGGGCTTTAATTACAGATCAAATTTATTAACTTATTAATTACAAAATTAACTAGAGCATATTATGATGTAAATTATTTCTAACTAACAAAATGTTACTTAACTAAATCCATAAATTAAAACATGGCAGACAAATAAACATATTCTTAATTGAATATCAAATATCATGAGTAATTTTAAACCAACCTATCTACATTTTCGATGTATTCAAATTATAAATAAACATGTTTGATTCAACATAATAATATTGACACTTCGTTGTTCACATGTTAATATTAAAATAATCATAACCCTAACAAATCATAATATAATTCATGTTCTGCAAATATTCTAAAAGCAAATAGTTAACAGATCATGCATGATTCGATGATTCGATAACAATCAATATAATATATGTATGAATGACTACAACAGCTATTACATACTGGATAACACAAATATTGTCAAACAAAAGCATACATGCATTAACGAACATGGATGCACTTAATTAATCATATAAGTAATAAAACATACCTGCGGCTGCTGTTGCTAATACTGTACGAGCCTCTAACTTTTCTAATGGGTTTATTATATAGGCTACCAAACCCTAATCTAATTAAGGTAATTTTAAAATAGTTGTACAATCTCTCCAAATAATACGTAAATTTTAAATATCCTAATTCACACAAATATCTTAAATTATATAATATTGATTTTTCTAAAAAAAAAAATTTACACTTCTTTCCTTTAATAATAAATATCATCTTTACTCAAAATATCTTGCACAAAATAATTCTAAAATAATTATTTAAATTAAAAAAAAATGACTTAAAAAATTTAATATCTAATAATAAAATAAAATAAAAATTAACTGGATTTTACAACATGAAATCACGTAAGTCACTTAAACACTTAACACATAATACCAACTTACTTGCAATCAGCTTATAACCAAATATTATAGACTTTATAACTTATTATTCTAACGAAAATCAGGCAGCATCTCCTTTATAAAATAGACTATCCCGTCGAAAACATTCGACTCAAATCACAATTAAAACCATCCGATGGATTTCAAATCCACCTCCAAGCCCAATCATACTAATCCATTCTAAATCATATAATTTCTATTTATCAATGACAATTCCAGTTTAACACACATCAATCACCACTATCAATAAACAACTAACTTAATTCATATCCCACAATTCACTATATACTATTAAAATATCATTAACATTTCTAATATCTCAAATTTTTACAAGATTTAAATATGATTTTTTACATATTTAAATGAATTAAATATGAATTTTTACAAGATTTAACCAATTAAACACAAATCAATTCATAAAATCATTTTAAAATCCTTAAAAATGAAAATAAATCCATCTAATATTTTTAAAACTCAAATAAACTAATAAAGTAAATAATGCAAAAGATTTCAGGATTTATATTAATCCCGATGATTTTATAAAATCTCAGAAGATAATTAACACATGATTTAAATAGAATTTATTCACCAAAAACAAAAATAAAATACGTAGACTTATCTGACACGTATAAATCATCAAATAAACTCACAAATAGGATATCATACATATTTCACCTTCTCAATAATATTCACGACACATAATTCACATTTAATATTAAATAATTAATTATAAATATCAAAATTTCTAAGGCGTTATAGGTAGGTTAAGCATTGTAGGTGGCCGTGCATCACTTTCGTGACACAATACTTCACTAGACAGTTGATTTGCCCATGTAAGACGTTGGGTGAATTCGTGACTGGATCACAAGAAAACTTGATCCAACAATTGCAACCCGGTGAAGCCGGGGACGTTTCTCTCGTTTCACACTGTGCATTTTGGTAGCTCTCTGTCTCTCTTATACTAGACTAGGCCAGGCATCAATTACATACACAACAAAATGATTGTTTGTGTGTGTGTGTGTCTGTGTGATCAGGAAAAGAGAGACGACCTCAGAGGCAGGAAAACGGTAGAGATGCTAATGTACATATTATCCGAGAAAATGACCAAAATAATACTAATATAACTACGTAAGCATCTGAAGTGACACTTCCAGTTGCATTGAATAAAATTTTCCAAATTTTGTTACACAATATTCTACATTGAACCCATGACAGGAGTTGAACACATGATTTTCAAATGCGCTTAGGTAAACATAAGCCTAATTTTCTGTTTTTCAGATACCTTGTTTCATTTATACGTTCTTCAAAATATGCTGAAATGATCATCCCCACTTCATGCAGCTGGGATTTACTTGTGTTTTGATCTACCACTAGATGTTGTGCTCCGTTGAATAATTGTTGGATTCACAAGGGGATGAGACCCTTTTTCTTTTAAGGTATTTAAGCAATCTCATCAAACTCATGTGCTGTTATCGAACCCCAAAAACAACAAACATTGACGGACCCGTATAGGAATGGCACCCTCAACTGCCCTCAAACTAGTGCTGGCAGCTAGCAACTCCCCCGTTACCCTCGCATGCTCGCATCTAGTCTACTGTAACATTGGTCAGTATGTGTGTGTGCATCTAAATTTCTGCAAGTGACTATTTAAAGAAAATACAGTCATTTCAGTCCTTCAATCAAAACGATTGGTAAAAGGTTTACAGAAATTATTCCTCTTACATTCAAAAAGAATTTGAAGCCGCATATAATAAACATGTAACTAGTGCTCAATGAAAATGTGCTTCAGGAACAAGTAATACAATTAGCATTAGCCATTAGGCAATCATATGCTCTCCATCTTTATAGGCAATATAACAAAAACCTCTAAACAATAACCATAGCCTAGAGAACCAAAGCTAAAGTGTTACCCAGTCCTGTCCTGTCCATTCCCAATTAATCATACTATGTTTTCATAAGACCAACAAGTGTGTCCTCCCTTTACTAAAAACAAGTGTACAAATCATACATTCAGAACAGATGTACTAACCTTATACCTATGGAGCTTAAACCACAAGTTATTGTATAAAAAAGGAAAAGGAGGAAATTTACTCGCTCCATTCTGAGAAGTTCACATTTTAAATTTGAAACTTGATGATTGATATATAAATCTCTCCATTTGTTGTGATCTATCTAATTATAAATATCATTCTGCTAATGAGGCAGCGCGAACACCCCAAGAAGAGTGCAAGTATTCTGTCATGTATCAGCTCAATATTTCATGTATTCTAGGACACTATGCTTGATCTCATCCAAAAATGAAAGCAGCCCCATCATGCTTGTGAAACCACTCCCATCAACATCTTGTTCCTCGATAAGATAATTCTCAAACAGAGTGGCATCATCTTGTCCTCCCCGGATAAATACCAGTTTTGGAGTGATGCTTCTCTCTTGTTTTAGTTTGTTGATGACTGTTCTCAGTAAACCTAAACATAATATCCGAGCAAATGGTAAGTTTTTATAAGAAACTTATGAAAATGAAGCAGCAGAGCAGTACAAAGGAGCTTACAGTCTTGCGGCGGAGGAAAAGGCAGTGTAGAGTCAGCTGTAGATGAATAGAATACAATAAGTGTCGTAAATGCATCTAGGAAAAAGATTGGACTTTCACTTGTTATTAGTGCAGCACGACTCAGAGAATGTCGAGGATAAGCTTGGACATCCGGTGTCGTGAATGATGTAAGAAGTGGATATATGGCACGGTTAAGAGAACTTGGTTCTAATGCACTGCATAAAAAGGTTGACAACAATCATTACTTTTGCAAGAAAGACTCACAAGACCACTGAAGGAGAATCATGAACATATTGAGAAAACCATTGTACTGAGGATCCACAACAAAAGCAAAACATCGGCATAATAAATTATAAGTAAACGCAAGTGCATGATCAACCACATAATGACCAAATTATCGTAAAGGCTTAAATGAAGTCACTGGTCCATGCGACCATACCAATCTTGCTAAATCAAAATAATCTAGACTGAAATTTCTCTATATACCTTCTTTCCTCTACAACATGTCCAACTGTTTTTCATTTACAAATTACAATTAGTTAAAATTAGTTGGACAAATTAGGTTAAAAATATAAGCCAAGGGAAAGAAAATCTTTAACAGACCCAAGAATAATTTCCAGAATACTAACAAAAAAATGGGTCATTTAGTTTGAGACAAGCTAAAGTATGATGACTTTATAATTTAATACAATAGTTTTACTTGTAATTTTGAATTTTATGTTCGATTATAGTCGTACCTCTAGTATTCCAAATAATTTCCAGAAGCAATAGGGAAAGTTGCTAACTACACACAATACGTACCTAAATAAGCATTGTAGGTAAATTCGATAGTCGGGGTGAACACCTTCTTCATGGAAGCGGAGTAAAGGATTTCTAAGCAATGCGAAGATCAAACGAGGTAAAGGCTGCAATTGTGGGCACTGACTGAATTCAGCATCAATATGAGTGGCTATTGACTGAACATTTTTACAAGCATCATTATACTGAGCCGTAAGAATTACAAGCCAGTCATGAAGCAACATCCTTCCCTCACGAACTCCTTGCTCCAATGACGCTAATATGACCTGAGAAGTAGGAAAACTGAAATATCTTTTCTTGTGTAAACCATGGAGAACACATATAAGTTTCTAGCAGTAAGAAGTTAGGCGCTTAGGTATATAAAACACAAGCCTATCTTTTGTGGCTAGTCTTAATGATATGAACTAGAAGCAAACATTCCTAATTCTCGAATTTCTCATTCCCTTCTAACTTCCTGAATTTCCCTAAGAACCTCTAAGTTGTCAAGAACTTCAGCAAAGGCTTGACAATTGTGTTAGAGCTAGATACATTCTCACTTCTGATACTGTGCTTACGATAGGTAAGCACATATAAATATAGGATAACAAGAGGCTCATGTGAAAAAACCCTTCCCTCTGTTCCCTTTATCAACAGTGCTCAACCAAAAAAATTGATTACGCATTTGATAAAGAAAAGTAGTTAACCTTGTGAACAAGTATGGAGAGTACTACTTCAGGATCAACACTATCATAGATTTCATTAATATTCTGAGCAGTTCCAAATTGCAGAGTTCGAATTCTCAGTCTCCTACTGAGGGAATACTTGCTTCTGCAGAAATTTTAATTAAATGTCAACCAAAAAATAAACCTCCACTGTATCATAGGAAATAATTTACAGATGCAGCCAAGAAAGAAAAGAGCATAATCAGAAGACCACATTTTTACATCTAGAAGAAGATTCAGTAACATACAGCTTTAAACTAGAAAATCGAGATTTAAAAAGGTGTTGTCTTGAACAACGAATAAAGAAAATGATAATAGGATGAGAAATCCCTACGTCTCACTCATTAAAGATACTCAAAAGTCAGATCGAATTTTAGAAGATTACATCTGGACTATGAAAATATCAAACATTAGACTTTTTCTTGTATTACCCAAACCAAAAAGAACCATTGATTACATTCTAACGTAAGTACAGAGACATGAACTGCGTCAGAGTGGTGAGACAGGTGTTCTAATTGTCACATTGGTATAATTATCAACCAGAGCAAGGTCCGATAACAGTTACCGAGCATAACAAAGAATGATCTTGGAAATGTAGCACACAATATATCATAGTAATTACTGGGGTGCACGTAATGAAATCAGGACTAAATGAGGTATTTAGAAACAATGTCTAGTGCCGATATTTCAGAGTATTCAGAAAGTAAGATCAACACAAGGAATTAAGTCAAACACAGATTTTGTGGGAGTCTGCCCTTACCTACTTGAACCACTTAATCCTGATCCTGACACGGGAAGTTCCTCGGGAGGAATAACAACAGTATACTGAAATGCAATCTGTATCATTGGGAGTTCTGAAGTGTGCCTGCAAAAACATTGTCGAACATATTGCTGAACATAATTTAGAATCCAGTCAAATGGAGAGACAACCGTTACAACAAGAAAAAGAAAAACTCTATGTTCATATCAATGCAAAAACACCTGAAGCGTCCTACAAAAATTCCAAACTATATATCATCATGCTAAACAGTATTCAGAAAGGGACCAACACACAGATTCAACTTCGAGTTACTGGGAAATAACGTTTTGTTAACCTCAAAGCAAACACAATCAAATTTATGTAAAGTTATTCTTGGGTAAGCAAAAATTTTAATCTTCCCATCCCATATTATCATTTTTTTATAACAAGCCCTGCTTTTTTTTTCTTTTTTTTTTATAACAAGCCCTGCTAATTATAGAGTTTTAATTACTTTAAAACTATTCCTCCTGAAGATAGTTTTGCTGTGAGTATAACCTTCGTGTTACCAACTATCTATTAAGCAAAGCAGGACTCATCTGTCTAACAGAAGTACCGTCCACATCTTCGGATAATAAAATGTACAGCGACTAGAGTAGCAGCCTAGCACATTTGGCTCACAAGATGCACCAAGCCAGATAATAACCTTCGAATGATCTTAATAGATCCTAAATCTTCTAACAGAGCATAACTAGCAAAGAAATTGTTTAGGGAAGATGGGACCATTTTCTAAAGGTTAAAACTTATAGCTACAGAAATCTGATAGCAAAAGAGCATTTACATTTACCGAAAAAGAAGTCTACGATCAAAATCTCAAGTAAAGAATCTGATAACCAAGCGCATTTACACTTACCAAGAAAGAAGTCCAAAATTTAAAATCTCGAATAAAAATCTCTTTCTAGTAAACGATTCAAATTTCTGATGTGTCTAGCTCTAGCATTCACTTTACTTGTAATCAAGCATCAACTTCGAAATCTTTCTTTTCCACTTTTAAGGCAATAGTAGTATTCTGCTACATCTTAAAAACGTTTTTCTCCATTAGTAACATCCAAAACTGATGTTGCAACTTGCAATAGCTACATTTTCGCTCCATTAACAACCTGGTATGTTTTTAACGTACAATTGTAAGTTCTTCTCTACATGTCTCTTAACCACAAATAATAATGGTGGCATATTGTAACACATTTATTAAGATTAAAATGAATTTGTAACTCATTTAATAACTGAGGATTTAATAGATAACAAAAACAACCGAAACATACTAAATTGCCAAAAGGGTATACATATCACCTGGAAAATCCAACATCATTTGCAAACTCGAAGTCATAAGCATATGTAGCATAAGAATCACAACAGATGATGTGCTGAACATTCTCATACTGTGGATCTGGGAAAAAATGACCAAACTGCAAGAAGGATTATACATTAAAAATCAATAGAGCTACTTCCATTAAGAAAGAATTTAAATGCTATGCCACATACCGAATGGCTTGATTTGTATTCATTGGATGTCCTTAGCCGCAGTATGCAGTTAAAGGCATAAGGCCGGCTTAACATTCGATACCTGCAATTATACAAAATCGTTGTGTACTGTAACTGATTGAAGTTCTACCTTTAGCACTATAGGATCTATTAAATGTATTAGTATTTTATTACATATATTAAAGAAAGTAGGAAGTATTAGAAATGTAGAATCACCCATATGTCACTTGTCACACCAACCTTGCACATGGAATTTGGGCCTTTGTCATAACATTCAGAACAATAAATGAGACGACTAAATCACAAAGAAACCATATGTTTCTCCTTTGCTCTTGTATTTTTCTTTTTGTTTTTCATTTTGTTTGTTAGTTATTAACTTTTCTCCTTAACCAGTTTGGTATAGGTAAAAACATGGTTCAATTATAATGATTCAGGTGACCAGCTATAAAAAGGTATTTAAGTAAAATATGTTGATATCAGCTACGCTAAACACATTTTTTTTGGCCACACAAATAACGGACCTGGCGATTCATTAGTGGCACAGGAGACGGGAACTTAACTTACAGACATAGGAAGAAACAAGAAGAAGAAACACTTTTTTACTATTTAAAAAATGATTAATGGCACACCTTGCAATCCTAACGTACACATGCTTTATCAAGACAATATTTTTTAGGGCAAAAAATTATAAATCAAGCAGAGCACAGAAATCTATACATGACTCAGGGCACATGGCAAGAGTTCTTAAAGATAAATAATCTATATCAACTGTCAAGTATATTTTAAATCAATAAGATGTTAAATAAAACATAGCAAGATTAAGTTACTCATAAAAGTTGTGTAGACCACATATGCAATCTACCACACAAAACCATTTTCAGATTCAATAAGACCAGACAAAAATAAATATGGTATCAGCGTGTACTTGTTACTCACATGTCCTGAGGTAGAGTTGAGTCATCGGTGTTCGAATACAAAAACAATGAACCTCCGCTATTAATACTGAGAAACTTTAAGGATGCCAAATCTGTATATTCATTCGTAACAGCAAATATGTCCACACAAACACCTGATTGAACAGCAACGGCAGCCTGTAAAACATATTTTCAATCTTACATTCGGAACCACGTACTAAAATAAAGACTACTCATCAAACAATATCAAATACCAAATCTTTGTAAAATGGTGTCTGCTCTGGCAGTAGTGCACGATCTGCATCCTCTCCTTTGCTAGCATACTGCTCACCATATCGTTTTGTATCCAGTTGGCCAGCTCCATAATCAGGTGGACCCGACAAAAAGGCAAACACTCTGGCTGCATGTCAATACCATACAAATGAAACACACAACAAATCTCAAATTCAGGGTGAATATTCGAATTAGGAGGACCAAGAGTCAAAAAATCAAAATGCAACTCAAACGACATGCATGCAATAAATGATACCTAATGCAAATGTACTTCCGTATTCAGACCCAAGGTAACTGAAAAGAGCTTCCATTGCAACCCCAAAACCTCGACCACCAAGCAAGACTCCATCTAATCCTTGACCTGCGGCTGTGGTTCTCTCCCATGATGTTGTTGGTTTAAGTGTTTCAAGGGCAGAAGCAATGCGGTCCTTGCACATATCCACCTGCAACACAAATTACTGACTCTATATAACTAATTTACATTATAAAAGCAGAGATATCTTGGAAGTACTTTGAGTAGCGGATCATGTTAATAGCATTAAGGAGAAAAGAAGGCTGATAAGATACTTACTGGAGCCAAAAAAGACAACAAGGGCATTACATCTTCAAGCTCCATTTGGGTGCTTTCGTCAGCTTCTGGGAAGATGAAAACATTCTTCACAACTGGAATAGGCCCCTGTACATCATATAAACCAATTTTGTGGCTAAATGTCATTAGCCCAAAAAGTGACCCGGGCGCAAGAGCTGTAGTGAAAATCATGAAATTAATAAAATAAATAACATAATTTTAAAATGGTTTGATATTAAGAATCAATAAATCACCAACCTTCTAAAGCGGCTAACAGTGCACTTTTAGTAAGTTCCAAAAATTCTTCAGAGGCTGCACATATTGCAAGATACGCCATATATTTAAAGTCATCAAGAATCAGCAAATGTAAAAAAATGTAGCATCAAAGCATAGACATTTGGTACAACTGGAACATATACTGATCAAACATTACACCAATAACAGAAACCATATTTGGAAAAGTTAATAAGTACCCTTTAGAAATGTATATGGCCGTGTTACAAGATCTCTCCCTATTTAATATTATTCCCCAATTCTTCATCATGTTTCACGGACTCGGAACCTTGTTGGCAGGGATAAGTTTCCACCAAACTAGTCAAATATCTTTTAAGGAAAACTAAAAAATTTCTCGATTTTGGATTGTTTAACAGCCATAGTGTTCACTCTCTGATTTCCACTCATCTGGAAAATGACAAATATTCATGTAAAAGAGGTCTTTTAACTTCTGATCTCATGTACTAGACAATTCACTTATAGTCGAGGGTGAAAAAAGCAAAGTTTGCTTTAAATTAATTTAGGGTAAGTTACGTAATGCTGAAAAATGTATTGGACATGAACAGGAACAATCAGGAAACAATTAAAATCTAGAGGGCAAGAAGGCTAACCACTGTTAGTAGGATATTACCTAGACTACAGAATCTTACTATTTAATCTCTCACACTAGTCACTTGTCCTTCAGCTTAATACTTAGGAACAATAAAAACCTTGACTCTACGGACGCATCTAGTTCTTTATATCTTGTAAAAGAAAGAAGTAAAAATCGCAACAAAATTGTTACACAATCAATCTTACATGACAGATCAACCGCAGCAACATAGACTGGTCGAGCCTGCATGGCTTCTTCCTCAGAACCTTCCACTACAAAATAAAACATATGCATGAGAATTCATTAACAAGGAAAAAGAGATCATAGCTAAACCAGAAATGTCACAAACATCCAGCTAAAAGTTCTGTGGTGTCAACTTCATATTCTTTTATGTGCATAAAGAGGTTAAAAACACGGCTAATATAACCTTAACAATGTGCATCAGATCTGTACATTATACTCTCTGTTCTGCTTAATATACCATTAATTACAACACCTGGTCATCTACCAAATACACATATCATTCAGTTTTTTTTTATCTCATATATCTACAACCCAGAGAAAAACATTATCTTAACTCCTAAGTACATACAAGTTATGCTTGAGTGCATTTGTTTAAAAAAAAAATCAAGTATAAAAGCACCAGTAACTTACCATCTTTTTGACAAAACAGAAAAATTATATACTGGGGAAATGAATTCACAAGTAGTAAAAAGTAGATGGTCTTATCTGGTAAACTTCAAAAATGATAAAAAGTTCTAAGACATTGTGTTCTAAATATCAAAAAGAAATTTTAAACTCGAAGTGATTTCACCAAACAAATAACAGTCCGTCAATCATAATCCGGTTCCACCAATATAATAATACTGTGCAAGTCAATTTCCAAAATCCTATAACCAAATACTGAGATAATAAAAGATTTAGTTTGATTAAATTATTTTATATTACATTCCTTCCCTACCACATAATGTTTTTTAATTATAATAAGTAAAATATATGTACAACTGCATCCGTCCTAAATGACTAAATGTTTCCCAAATTTAACATCTAAAGACAATTTATCTTGCTTTCATATATAAATTAAGTAAAACTTCACTTACCAGCTGGAGCAATTGCAAATAAAATCTAACCTACTTCTACTATGTTGATAAGACTGATCAATACCGAGCAAGATATTACAAAATCAACATTTACATTCACATTTCAAAAGCAACATTTCATATTTATACATTATCAAAATAAGACAACACGCTATGCATAAATTGAGAGAAAGGGGGGACGCTATGCATAAATTGAGAGAAAGGGGGGAGGGAGAGAGAGAGAGAGAGAGAGAGAGAGAGAGAGAGAGAGAGAGAGAGAGAGAGAGAGAGAGAGAGAGAGAGAGAGAGAGAGAGAGAGGGGATTACAAGGCAATTCGAGATCAATAAAAGAGGACATATTCTCAGCACAAGTATGAGGGAGAGAGTATCTAGAGATAGTTTGAGAAGTAAGTCCATTAAGATTTCCACAAAGAGCACAAGTCCAGGCCCATTGTTCCTGATCACAATAAGTATTGTAATAAGCGTAACAATTCTCGCATCGAGGAAGCAAGTCGCCGTTGGATCCGTACACCGGAGCAATTCCGTTCTCGTCTTTGCCGGCGAACGGCGTCAACGTTATGCCCCAGGGTAGACCGGAAGACTCTTGCGCGTCCGAATCCGATGGGAATCGGGTCATCGTTGCCCGAACCGCCATTGCCTGGCCTTTGATTGAGTACTGTATTGTTTTTGGGGGAGGGAGGGAGTAGTAAATCTTCGGTGCGTTAACTGATTCTGGGTTCAGCCTAAAACCGTTTACCTCATCTCAGCTTGAAAATTATTTAGAAAAAAAATTAAATGACATCTCACCATGAAAATTTGATAAAATTATTATTTTTGAATTAAACTCGGCATGAAAAAAATGATAAATTAAAATTTTTTAATTAAATTTGGTTACAATAAGAATAAATTTATTTATTATTATATATTAAATCTCAACAGTCAACATGTAAAAAATGTCAATAAAATGACCGAATAGTTATAATTTTATATTTTTGTTAAAGATTTACAAATATACCATCTTTTCTATAATTTATGCAAAAAATGGATGAATTTGCATGAATCGAAACTTTGACCTCATCAAACAAACTTCATGTCATTATCTTTTGTTATATTAAGGGTTGAGTTCATTTCGCAAAAATTATTTGGTAACCCATGTCTCCTCCTTTTATCCTACTTTTTTATTCAACTTTTGTATAATTAAAATATTTTATGAGTTTATTTTTTAAAAAAAGAGATTTTTTGATAAATATATTGTTAATAGTAATTTTTTCCAATTTTACTTTTTTTAAGAAAAATTATTCACAAATTTACCATCTTAATTGCAATTATACCAACTTCTTTTTAAACATTGCAAAAATACATACACTCTTTCATTAACATATATAAACAAACTGAATATGTTGGTCAACTAAAAGATAATTCTGTAGAAACGTAAAGGGATTGAATGTCGGAGAAGATGTTGGTTAGCTCGGTCGGATTGTCAACGACGAGATTAGTCGAGAACACGAAGGAAGAGCCGCCGGTGAAGGAAGGAAACGGAGCAACAGACAAAAAAATTCCTACTTGTTTCTTCAATTAAACTATTTTTTCTCTCTCAGCTAGCTATTTGTATCTATAACATGAAGGAGGTTTGTATTGAAATTTGTGTGATCGTAAAGGTCTCTAAATCCAAGGAGGAAGGTTCTGAAGAAGAGGTATCTGAATCTAATGAAGAAGTAGACGGTGACATAAGAGAAATGAGGCTCTGCAGTACATAAAAGTTAATTCTGGCGAAATAATTAAATTTTTTAGCCTACGGCCCCGACGTCGGAGAAGGAGGTGGAGGTTGGGAGGTCGCCGGAGAAGGATGTGGGCGTCGGAGAAGGATATGGAAGATGTGGGAATTGGGGAAGGAATGGAGAAGAGAGAAGAAGGGAGATGGGGAGTATATTTAAATTTTAAATATGTGAGTTATAATAGAGATTTTTTGTCTTAAATTTTTATTAAATAAAGTTTTAAATTTAAATATAATTTTTTGAGTTAATAATTACATCATATATTGATAAACCAACGTTTATAGAAATGTCGGATAATTTAACCGGTTTCAGATCAGATAAATCTCGGATCAGATGAATTTTTGATATGATATATTCGAACAGAGTTTAGAGAAGAAGCGTTTATGTCTATTTCGAATTAAGATCATATTAAATTCTTTTTATGTTAGAATCGGCTCGGATTCTTTCGAATCATTACTCATTTGTTTTTTTAATTTGGGAGATTTTAAAAAATTCCTTATTACTGAATATGATTTTTTTTATATAAAATTATGTAATTCTTCGAAAATGAAGATAAATAATTATGTTATGTTTGACATAAAATTGTTTCAAATATGAATTTTGTTTATGAATGGGTTTATTTAGTGAATATATGTATATTGACTATACGTTACTCTCTATAGAGAACCATTCCAAATTGATAAGCTAAGAATCTGTTCTTAAATATAATAAAGATGCATCGTACATAAATATAATAAAGATATATTTACCATATTTATAATACAGACCGAATTTGTAAACTAGAAAATGAAATAAATCAACAAAATTTGTAATGAATCTCTATCAATTTTTTTCCCAAATATTTAAATATTACACAATTTCGTATCTTCCAAGAATCAACAATAAAATCAATAATCAAGATTGGATATCATCAATTTCCAAGTTCAAATTTAAAATAAAGGGAAGTTCAAATGTAGAACTTTTAAAGTTCATGTACGAAACTTACTTAATTCAATAAAAATAAATATGATAAGTGGATTTTATATCCACTTGGAGCGTTCCATAACGGCTTAAATTGATTGACTTGGTCTCAAGTTTGTTGTATTTTTGATGTGTTTTGTGTAGTTGTGCAGGGTTGTAGCTATCGGTTAGTGTTGGTGTTTCTAATCGATATTAGAGTGCAATTAAGCATTGGAATGAAGATTGGACACTTGTGTTATGCTATCAAGGAGTCACATGTGTCATGGTATTGAAGATGTTAGCTAATGCAAAAGAAACGGAGGAGAAAGGAGCAAATTTGTGTAAAATTCGGATTTTCTGGATAGATTGCGCAGTCTTCACTGTTTTGGCCATATCTGGAGTTCTAGAAGTCCGTTTTCAGCGATCTTACTGCCCACGCGAAGATAACAGAATTCTCTTTGATTTTCTACAACTTTGGATAGGTCGTCCACGCTCAGGCTGCGTGTGGTGGGCGCAGGCAGCGCGACAAACAGACTGCTGGGCGCAGCAGGTTGCGCGCGGAAAATCCTGAAAATTACTGTTTTGGCCATATCTTGAGTTCTACAAGTCCGTTTTGGACGATCTTACAGTCCACGCGAAGATAACAGAATTCTCTTTCATTCGAAAGTGGTTCAGATGTCCAAATACAACTGTAACGGCCCAGAAATACTGAAGAAAAGTCAGTTACGAATTTTCCTTCAAAACCGAATCAGTTTAGGAAACGTATTATGTGCCGAACTGCAGAAATTCAACTTTGACAAGGAAATTGCTATAATTCCTACTTCTAATAAGTATGGTAATTGCTCTGGGCGGCTAGAACATTCTAGAATCAGATCTACACATGGAATTTGCAATTCTATTCTCATTCAGGAACGGAAATTGCCATACTCCTATTCCAACTCTAAAATGACAATTTCTTGATGGAGAGGCAAATTTTGGGCTATAAATACACATCTTGAGGGACAGAAAAAGAAAAAGCACATTATTACATATCAATTATCTAGTTTATTTGTATTCTTGTCATACTTTGTTTTATCATGGTGTCACTTGATCCCATGATGACGAGAGGTTCAATTTTGAACTAATCGTTGTCATGGGATTCTAACGGATTTATTTATGGAGCTTTAGTATCTTGATGCTTTAAAGATCTGTGTGTGATGTATATCTGATATCCTCGTATGGTTGTGCTTAATTGTTAGATGCGTAGCTAACATCTAATTTTTAATCTCTTGTGAAGTGAAAGTGGATCTTGAGATTTAGAACTTGCCATGCTAGCATAGGATAGGTTGATGTTTTAACATCATGATTTGTAGCGTAAATAGAGATATTATGTTGCCCTATGTGATCAATATGGATAACTTGTTCTTCAACCGTTATGTTTTCAAAATCTATAGACATATAGGGTCTAAGCATAATTGGTGTCTATTCATCTTCTATCTCTTTTGTGGATGTATGTTTAGTTTGGTATACGTATGCTGACAGGTAGCGTGTACTTGTTCCGTGTTATCCGATCAGATATCATAACCATTGCATATAGTGATTAAAGGCGTCAGATCTAAGCAAAGTATTTAATGAAGTTAGGATCCCATGTTACTCTTGTAGAAGTAATTCGATTCCAATTCTCGTTAGTTAGTTAATTTTTAGTTGTTAATTTACTTCTTAGTTAATTTAGTTAATTAAAACCCCAATTTATTATTTGTCTTAGCAGTGAATAATAATCATACATTGTTGCATAGGTACATCTACTGAATTAAAACCATAACCAGATCTCTGTGGGAACGAACTCGACTTATTCATATATTACTTGTGACCACGTACGCTTGTGTGATTTTGTGCAAACAAGTTTTTGGCGCCGCTGCCAGGGATCATCGGTGTTTTATTTTTGGTTTATGTGCTTGTCAATAGTGGTCGTTAGAGTTCACTGACTCAGATTTTTTCTTACCTATCTTGTTTAGTTCGGTGTGTTCAGGTACTTGAGTGTTTGAAGATGGCATGCAAGGAGTTGCCATGGTGGGCATATTCGAGGACATCCATGCCTCAGCAATGTGAGCAGTGTTTGGGGGTTCATGATCCCTCACAATATTGTTACTACGAAGGAGTTGATCCATATGTCACTTATGAGGAACAACCATATTTTCAATACCATCCTCAACAGTACCAGCAAGATGTTCCAGATATGTCATATTTCTTTGGAAGTGAAGAGTTTCAACATCAGCAACCTACTCCTACTTTTCAGTCAAATGAGGTTGATGTTATGGAGGAGATTAGGATGCTTATAAAGAGTAATGAGGAGTCTCTCAAATCTTTGGAGATACTAGTTGCTCGAGTTGTGAGTGTTGTGGAACAAGAGAAACAACAACTCATACTAGAGGCAATTCCAGAAAATAACGGTGACTTGGAGCAAGGTACTGCATGCTTAATTGAGGAAGACAAATTCCAAGGTGAGGTAAGCGTTCACAAGCCATGTGAGGAATTTGATCATGTTAGGATGGTGGATGATTTGGAAAGGACACTATTTGGGATAGACACTGATGAGCTGCACAAATTTCAAAAATTGGTATGTGCATACCAAGAGGCTGAAGAACATGGGAAAGATGCAGGTCTTCTACTTGTCTCAGAGTTTAAAGATGGAGGTAGCGCATTAGAGCCAATGGAGGAAGTTCTCTTTGAGGAACCAAAGGCTTCAGCAACTTACATTTATCCTCCTCCATTATATTCAAGCGAAGCCCGCGAGTGTGTGTTGTTCTACAAATTGATAGATTTTGGGTCAATAGATGAAGGCATTGGAATAGGACATAGTTGTTATACGAATAGGCCAAGCGAGGAGAAGGGGTAGAAAGTGTGCCGCCGTGATGACGATGAAGTCTCACGAAGAGAGGATCAGACAAACTATTACCATCCTTAATGGAGGCTTGGAAGTAACGTCAAGCTAATGACATTAAACGAGCGATTCTTGGGAGGCAACCCAAGCATTGTTGTATACTGGTATGTTTTCTACTTTCCCTCGTATTTACTTCCATTCAATGAGGGCATTGAATATTTTAAGTTTGGGGGTGGTTTGAGGGATAAGTAGTGTATAGTTGTAGTTATGGTGTGTCATTGTGTTCATGTAGATTGCATATTTTGCATATTAGTAGTAATTCATGCATGTTTGTTCATATTATTTATGTTTGTTTCATATAGGACATTCTGTTATTTTGTTTTTTTTATATACCATGTGAGTTCATGTTAGTTGCATTTCATGGCATGCATTTTTCATGATCCCTTAGAACGAGCTGATTCTGATTGGTAGGTAGGTGTCTTATTGAGTGTGGTAATGATGAGTAGAGGGTTGATTTATATTCCTTATGAAATTGACTTGCATGTTTCAGAAACAAAAATTTTACACAGTCTCATTGGGTGCTTTTGGGCTAGGTTAGGGTCATGCTTGTTTGGATGTTTTGAGATTTAATCACTTGTTTATAGTTAGAATTTGCGTTATTCCCTTTATGGCATAGGATCACTAAAGTCTAAGTTTGGGGGAAAACAAGGATTTCATGCTAGTTGTAAACATTGTCAATAATGGCTAGGCCTCAAATGGCTAGTAGCCGGCTCATATTTATATGAGTAGTCTAGGGTTGGAATTAAGAATTCTCATTCCAGATTGCAATCGGAAAAAAAAATCAGAAAAAAAAGAGGAAAACAATGAAAAAAAAGAGTAAAAAGTTTAATTGTTTAATGTAAAATTAACCAGGATGAGCTCTTTAATACTCGAGCAATTAAGTTCGCGGGGACTTTGTGCCTAGTGACCTAAGGCTTTTATAGTCTGGGATCCACTAACCCAACGCTCGCTACATGGGTATTATTGTATAAACCTTTTGGGGTCTCATTCATTGCACGGTTAAATAAGCATGCTTGTATATTATGTGTCGTATTATAGTAATAAAGCATGAATTTCTGTCTAACTTGAATAAGGATGGAGGTGTTTCTAGGTTATGGAGTGTTTACCGTCTATTCTAGTTATAAACTTGTGATTGTCTTGGCGAAGAATATGTATGATTTTGATCTAGTTTTGGGAGTATTTATGATGAGCATCGCACATACGCACATTTTTGTCATGTATTGTTAGTAAACGGGGACTTAGTCGAGCTCTATTTGGAATTAGTTGCATTTTTTGAGATATTTGCTTGCTAGTTGGTTTTGGTTAGATTGAAGGGGATCCTTGCATTTTCATATTAGTTGCATTCATGCATTGCATTGCATTTGGATTTTGTGGGTACATTCGCTATAGGCCCTCACGAGACCTTACTCGTCCACTAGGGCTACCTAGGGGTATAAAGGGTTTGTTGCATATGCCAAATGCAACCGTGATCACCTACGGAAGTGGTACTAGTTAGGTAGTGTTAGTTGTTTATGCTTGAGGACAAGCATCGGTTTAAGTTTGGGGGTGTGATAAGTGGATTTTATATCCACTTGGAGCGTTCCATATCGGCTTAAATTGATTGACTTGGTCTCAAGTTTGTTGTATTTTTGATGTGTTTTGTGTAGTTGTGCAGGGTTGTAGCTATCGGTTAGTGTTGGTGTTTCTAATCGATATTAGAGTGCAATTAAGCATTGGAATGAAGATTGGACACTTGTGTTATGCTATCAAGGAGTCACATGTGTCATGGTATTGAAGATGTTAGCTAATGCAAAAGAAACGGAGGAGAAAGGAGCAAATTTGTGTAAAATTCGGATTTTCTGGATAGGTTGCGCAGTCTTCACTGTTTTGGTCATATCTGGAGTTCTAGAAGTCCGTTTTCAGCGATCTTACTGCCCACACGAAGCCTGGGAGATTTTCTACAACTTTGGACAGGTCATCCACGCGCAAGCTGCGTGTGGTGGGCGCAGGCAGCGCGACAAACAGACTGCTGGGCGCAGGTTGCGCGCGGAAAATCCTGAAAATTACTGTTTTGGCCATATCTTGAGTTCTACAAGTCCGTTTTGGACGATCTTACAGTCCACGCGAAGATAACAGAATTCTCTTTCATTCTAAAGTGGTTCAGATGTCCAAATACAACTGGAACGGCCCAGAAATACTGAAGAAAAGTCAGTTACGAATTTTCCTTCAAAACCGAATCAGTTTAGGAAACGTATTATGTGCCGAACTGCAGAAATTCAACTTTGACAAGGAAATTGCTATAATTTCTACTTCTAATAAGTATGGTAATTGCTCTGGGCGGCTAGAACATTCCAGAATCAGATCTACACATGGAATTTGCAATTCTATTCTCATTCAAGAACGGAAATTGTCATACTCCTATTCTAACTCTAAAATGGCAATTGCTTGATGGAGAGGCAAATTTGGGCTATAAATACACATCTTGAGGGACAGAAAAAGAAAAAGCACATTATTACATATCAATTACTCTAGTTTATTTGTATTCTTGTCATACTTTGTTTTATCATGGTGTCACTTGATCCCATGATGACGAGAGGTTCAATTTTGAACTAATCGTTGTCATGGGATTCTAACGGATTTATTTATGGAGCTTTAGTATCTTGATGCTTTAAAGATCTGTGTGTGATGTATATCTGATATCCTCGTATGGTTGTGCTTAATTGTTAGATGCGTAGCTAACATCTAATTTGTTAATCTCTTGTGAAGTGAAAGTGGATCTTGAGATTTAGAACTTGCCATGCTAGCATAGGATAGGTTGATGTTTTAACATCATGATTTGTAGCGTAAATAGAGATATTATGCTGCCCTATGTGATCAATATGGATAACTTGTTTTTCAACCGTTATGTTTTCAAATTCTATAGACATATAGGGTCTAAGCATAATTGGTGTCTATTCATCTTCTATCTCTTTTGTGGATGTATGTTTAGTTTGGTATACGTATGCTGACAGGTAGCGTGTACTTGTTCCGTGTTATCCGATCAAATATCATAACCATTGCATATGGTGATTAAAGGCGTCAGATCTAAGCGAAGTATTTAATGAAGTTAGGATCCCATGTTACTCTTGTAGAAGTAATTCGATTCCAATTATCGTTAGTTAGTTAATTTTTAGTTGTTAATTTACTTCTTAGTTAATTTAGTTAATTAAAACCCCAATTTGTTATTTGTCTTAGCAGTGAATAATAATCATACATTGTTGCATAGGTACATCTACTGAATTAAAACCATAACCAGATCTCTGTGGGAACGAACTCGACTTATTCATATATTACTTGTGACCACGTACGCTTGCGTGATTTTGTGCAAACAAAATACATTCTGCATATGAACTTAAATATTTGCGCTACCTGTTCTACATATGAACATTCTAGATTTTCGAATTCACATGTAAGATATAAACACGTTTAAATGTAGAACTTTCCAAATTCATATGCGGATCTTATATAATTATAGGAAATAAGTACGTTCAGTGTATGAACTTACGTATTTGCACTACATGTTCTTCACATGAACTTTCAATTTCAATTCCATAACATTAAAAGTTTAAGTGTTGAATGAGTTGAAGTAATATTATGTGTCACGTACAGATACGTAGAAGAAGAAACATACAAATAATATTGTGCATTTTACAAAAAATAGTACAATTATTCGGTTACCTTTTTTATTGATTTGTGAATATTTTAAATTAACTGTCTATGAGAAAAAAATCTTAACCATTAATTGAATACTGATCTAATGGTTATTAATGGATCTCCGGTTCTCTTTTAGGCAGTGGTTCTCATTTGAATCAAACCCATACGTTATAAACCTTAAAATTATAAGAACTACTTAATTTGTCATTTTTCTAATTCGGATTATATTGGATCCAGTATTTCGAGTCATATTCGATTCAAATAATTCTTATTCAATTTGATCGGTTTCATACCATAATCGGATTTAATACTTACAATTATTTTTGGTTAAATTTTCAGTTCGAATATTTTCTCGATCCAATCAAATTGGATTTCGGATCATTATCGGATTGTCTAATTCAAATATAAAATCGAATTTGATTCCATAAATTCTTCGGATCTGTACCCATTTTTCCAAGTCTAGTTACGTACATCATCGCAATATGTTTCAAAATATTCTATTAAATGAAAAATTAATTAGCACAACGCATTACTTCAATCCATTTTCACTAAAAGATTCAAGTTATGGTACAAATATGATATGAGATAACAGTGTTTAAAAATAGAATTTTTAAAAATATTAAGTTCAATCGTAGAATTTTAAAGTTCTTGTGCATAATTTTATGGTGCATAACTGAGGGGTAGAATATTCAATTTATGGTAGGTGCGAAACATTCAAGGTTTGGTATAAGTAAAATATGAAATAAAAGTATTTAATAGTTGAAAAGTATAAAAACAAGTAAGTGTAGTTGCATAATTTCAAATTTCGGATGTGTAAGTTTTAACAGTCAAGTGTAGAAAATATTTGAATTTTGGTATAAATATAACGTGAGATTATAGTGTTAGTATCAAAACATTGTATTTCTTCTACAGATCAAAGCAGATTCCTTTTTAGAACCCTATTATCTACATCATTATTCTCTTGTAAAATAATTTAATATAAATGAAAAAAGGTATATAACAAACGATTTATAAAAAAAAATTGAGATCTATTATAGAATGAGACTGATAAATAAACGTATGGAAAAGAACATTTTAAAAAATTAAAAGATTAGCCAAAATATATGAGAGATGAAAAATAATAAATGAGAAAGAAAATTGTAATAAATGAGTAATTGATTGAATTTCCTTAATTATGTGAATCCGCCTAGTAGTGTTATTTTTTGTTTTATTTCCATATTTTCTTCAAGTTTTTTGCATATAAAATTGAAATGAATTTAGAATTATGACTTAGATGTAATATATGAATTGACAACGGTTTTATAATTCTTTTTTGGTGTTTGATTTTTTATTAACCTAAATCTTATACATATAAAGTAAAAGAATGTTATTATAATAATATCAAAATTCAAGAGTTTAATATTCATCAGCAATATATTTAAATTTATTATTCATAGAAAAAAAAATGAACCTAGTTTGATTTCAGGTACTTACGCTTACTTATGTTTACTTTACGTTAGGGTTAATTGGCTAATTCATCACTGAACTAACCCTCAACTTGCAAGTAGATAATTGAATTCAAAAAGCTTGCAGTCAACACATTAAATTATTAAAAACTTGCAAATAGATAATCGCCGTTAACATATTTAACGGAATGGACGGAAGTGTGACCTGGTGAGCTGATGTGTCCCCCTTCTTATTCATAAATCAATTTTTATTAGGGTTTCAATAATAATAATTATATCAGTGTTATGTGTTATACTTAAATAAAAAATTTAAATCTAATTAAAATTTAAAATTTAGATAAAAATTTTAAATTTTAAAAAAATTTAGATTTAAATAAAATTTTAAATTTTAATAAAAAAATTAGATTTTAAATTTACATAAAAAATTTACATTTAAATAAAATTTAAAATTTAGATAAAAATTTTAGATTTTAAATTTAAATAAAAAATTTAGATAAAAGATTTAGATTTTAACGTGAATTTTTTTAATTATGTTTTTTTTGTGAATATTTGTTTCAATTTTGGTAGTTTATCAATTTCAATAAACTATCCTGTTTTTCAATAAACTTCAGAGGAAAATAGACTTCTGATCCCCATCTTTAAGCTCCACTTTACCCATCTGTTCGGGATTGCGAGTCTTTGTCAAAATTGCTTGTAACACCCCCAGATCCGGGGTCAGGGATCTGGTGGTTACGGTCTTACATCCATTAATAATACTTGACTTGAGTCCACAATAAATAAATCACATGCTGTGACCCCACAATAATATCCACTCACACGCACAACAGTTATAGTCCCAGAGATGAAATTGAAATAAGTCTTACATTAAAGGGTTACGAATAAACGTTATTACAATCCCAAAAGGATAACATCATAAGTTTAACAGTTTTGCCGTTGATTACATTAATTATACATATAGTTAAACAGGAAACAAAAGCAGTCTAACTATGCTACCTCAGCAATGGCGGCTAGCATCTCAGCGGGGAGTCCGGTGGGTCGGGTAACCCGCTTGCGCCGAGTGCGCCTGATGCGAGCCATCTGTCCTAGCTGTTGTTGTGACATAATATGAACAAAGCAAGGGTGAGCGAAAGCCCACCAACAATAATATAACTGAACAGTGATACATATATACAGCAGTTCAAATTTCCTTTGAAACCATATGCCATGCATTAATGAGGTTATTGCCAGTATAATATAAAGGATGAAGTTACCAGGTAACTCAAAGTATTTGTTTGTAGAAATATCTGCTACATCAAAAGTAAGCGAGATATTCTCATTGTCATTAAAAAGAGGAACTTGCATGAAAAGATTGCAATTCCAGTTATGAACACTTTTCCAGCTCTGCCAACAATAATCATGTTGCAGGAAATAAATAAGTTTGGATGATGAACCAATGATGGAGTATTCACCGCGCCCGCTGTTCCAATCTTGATGATCAGTCGAGATCGTACAGCTCAAATTAGATTTACTACCGGTAGAAGGAAGAACTGACGGCTTTACTTGTCTACCGCCTTACTAGCTCTCCCCGGCCAACGGTTGGGCCAAAGGGGATGGACCGGCGCTACTCGGCCTCTTACACGACTCCTAGTTCAAATAGAATTCATGATTCTGAATGTAACGTTCGTCCCCCTTTCCCCAAGTATAATACTTGTTGATAAGACTCTACAAGGTAGTCGTATCTAGTTGGAAAGGAAAATTCACCAATAACTTCCAAGCTGTGGCTTGGTATCGAATATCAACTTGTTCCAACAATCTTACCCCTCGAAAGATGAGAAGGTAAACAACGACTTAATAAGTCAACATCACCCGAGTTGCGAGTGAAGAGAATACTCTATGACCGGAAAGTCGACAAGATAAATAACATTTTCCATGTAAGGTTCCCTTATTATTAGAGAGGTAGACTCAAAGAAGAATGATGTCTGAGAACCTTTCTTGATATAAGATTAATAATAATATGACTCCGAGGTATTTTCTGTAATAATCGAAGAAGATAAACCTTATTGAGGTTATTCTAAGTATGAAATAAATATTCAGAGAATATTTATTGAATTAAAAATATTTAAAGAATATTTAAGAATATTAAAGGATATCTTTAATCAGGGTATTTCTCAAAATAATCCCTGGTGAAACATCAGGAGAATATTTATTGAATAAATAAATATTTAAATGAATATTCAAAATAATATTCATTAATTAATAGGGCCTGAAAGGAATACTTAAGATAATATTCATAATTAATTAGGAATTTAAATGAATATTCAAATAGTAATATTCATTTAATGAATAATATTCTAAATGAATATCAGGTAATATTCATTTAGTAATCCAAGCCCTAAAGGAATATTCGAGATAATATTCGATAAATAAATCAGGCTTCAGATGAATATTTAAAATAATATTCATCAAGTAATTAATATCTTAAATGAATTTTCAAAAGTAATATTTATTTAATAAAATAATATTCTAAATGAATATCCAAATAATATTCATTTAGTAGTCTCATCTTTAGAAGAATATTCGAAATAATAATCGATAATCAATTCGACTCTGAATGAATATTGAGAAATATTATTCGTCGAATGGTTACGTTCAAATAATTATTTGAAGTAAGGATCGTTAAATAAATAATCTCGAACGAATATTCAAATAATATTCGTCGCCCGAATAAGGGAAAATATTTACTTAAATATTTTCCTTCGAGGTAACCTTGATATATCAAGAAATATTAACTCCCGGTCTATAGTTGATGAATAAGATATATACACCCTTCTCTGAGGGTCTTACAATAACCGGCTTATAATTGATACGTTAGCTGTCTAATTTATAAGCCAATAAACAATCAGGGAACAAGCATAATGATATAACTTGAAAGTAGGCATGCATGCTATGGCATATGTACAACAGAAAACATATATATATATATTCAATCACAACAACAGCCTAAAAGAAGGGAATTGAAACTTGCCTGGTAGTCGAGTACGGTAAGGGGTAGTGGTAGCGGGTCCCGGGTCAGCTTGGTGATCTATAAATAGCCAAGGCATTCGGGATTAATCACTTAACATCTTAAAAGTTAAGTTATACTTAAATCGAAACACGTTCTCGAGTTATCTCGTTATACCCCTTTTAGTGGATTCCTTTTATCATCGATCCGACCCGACATTCGTTCGTTAATACGACATGTCATTGTACTTACACTTGGGACATACTTAAGTCATACAAGTTCTAAAGTCGATCGTTACAAATCAATATTATGCTCCGAGTTTTATCGCCCGTTTTCTAAGTGTTTTACCGAAGTTATAATCAAGCGGGTTTTTAGGGGTTCGTTTGCGATTAACTTTGATTCGTACATTTTTATAAAATCGGAAAACGATCCGTTTCACATGAGGTTTTCTCTCACACCTTCCTTTTTACCTCTAGTATTTAATTACCAAGATTTGCCACTGACTTACGTATTTTACGAGGGTTCAATTTTAATAACGAACTCGTACTTACGGTTTCGAACGTCTTTTAGTGAATCGGCCATAATTCCTAAACCGTAAGTCCGTTTCACATGATCTTTATATCAAAACGAAGCTTATAACATGATCTATCTTTCCATGGCAGAACATGATACTGGACAGTGACTTATGGCTACTGTCAAACACGATTTCTTAAGGTTAACAAAAATCGGGCATTACGACGGCTATAAATCGGACGTTCCATAAATCGTAATCAACAACCCAAGCCACACCGGGCATCTAAACAACTTATACACATAATAAGCATCTCAACAAGTCCAGAAGCTACTGATCTTAGCATCAAAATCATCATGTTAATCAAATCACTAAATCACTAACTAAGCATGCTTATAACATGAACATAATCATAACTAAGCTAGATCCATCAAGAACATGCTTAAAACTCAAAGTAGATCTAGGGTTTTCAATTCTTATACCTTCCTTGGAGTATGTACTAGCCTCACAAATATTGGTATGGTCCTTGGATAGCCTTAAGTTAGCTAGGATTAACCATGAAAACAAGAAAAACAAAGATTAGTTCTTGAAAACACTATTCATCATCATCTTTGATGATTTATTTGAAAATGGAAAAAGATGAATTTGAAGCTGAAATTTCTAGGGGATCTAAGCTATGATATGAAGTACTCACCATAAATATTTCAAGATCAAATGATGGTTGGAAGCCTTACTTCTAGCACCTTGGCAGAATTTTTCAAGGAAGAAAGGAAAATGGAGAGTTCTTTGTGTTTGCTTGGTTGTTTTGATAATAATTCATAAAGTGATGAGCCTTGGATGATATCTCATCTCTTTTTACTTTATTAAAGTGCTTTTGGAATGAATGGTGAGATTTGAAAGCATGTGTAGCACTTGGATTGATTTATGGCTAACTAGAGTTTGATTTGGCTAACTACTAGTTCAATCCTTAACATGCTACTTACTTAGCCCACTTGGTTGCTAGATATTTATCTAGTAGCTTATGCATGACTCTTGCTTCC
Source organism: Saposhnikovia divaricata (assembly GCA_036435485.1). Classification (NCBI taxonomy): domain Eukaryota; kingdom Viridiplantae; phylum Streptophyta; class Magnoliopsida; order Apiales; family Apiaceae; genus Saposhnikovia; species Saposhnikovia divaricata. The sequence continues at coordinate 98,055,682 of CM071597.1, read as the reverse complement.
ACTGCTTGTTTCTTTTGTCCGGTTATTGCTCGTTTCGATTGATCGTTCGGGCGAATAACTAAGTAGTTTCACCTCTAGGGTTTACCGGGAAATTTCTCGATATTCATAATACCTTCCCCAATCCTTAATATAATCCTCGTGATGACCATGTAGGATATTTAATCTCGATACGAACTTAATCCGTAATCTAGGATTCGTTCGCTTTATTGATTAATCACGTTATAACGTTTTAGCGGTTTCTAGAACGCTTGTTTCACTGCCTCAGTGGTTTCCTACCTTCATTCTTAAATCAAATATAATAACATCCCAAAATATCAAATCCTCAAAGTTAATATCTCAATTCTTGGATTATAATAATATTTAATCCACTGTCCGGTCAAATATTATACCGAAAAAGAATTTGGAATTTCTGAATTCCGATCGTCTCTGCATTCACTTATTTCCTCCGCGTATTACTAATATGACTTCGAAACATCCATATCACGTCCCGTACATAGGGTGGCGTGAAAAGTTTTCCAACTTACAAAATCACTATTCATCCACCAAATTACTATGCAGGTACAGGAAACACTATGCACGTACGGGAAACACTATGCACGTACGGGAAATACTATGCACGTATGGGAAACACTATGCACGTACGGGAAACACTATGCACGTATGGGAAACACTATGCACGTACTCATTTCCCTTCAAGGATCCATTAGCTCCTTCCTGGATGGTAGATTATTCTTATCTAGGTCCTCAACCATCGAATTACTCTATTCTGACAATATACCAATGCATCAGGATCATTGTCCAAAGCAATATCCATTCATTACAATCATTGTTCTTTGAAACCACCATTCATTAGAGCTGGTGACCTTGTTGTCGGAATCATTGTTCCTCATTTTATCATTACTTAATAAAAAGTTTTAATTATATCCAAAATTTGGGGTTCTTACACTGCTCATGAATTCTGGTTTAATAGTTTGTTCACCCTCTTCGTTCCTTTTGTACCTGGCGATTGATGGTATATATTTGTGTGTATGTATCGGTGGATTGATGATCGAAGACGGCGACGGTGACGGAGGTGATTGGTTGAATCGGGATCGGGGATGGTTTTATGTGAGTTTTTGGAGTGTAAATGTGTAATTGAGGATTGGGAATGGTGAGAACGAGGGTCACTGGTGGCGGATTGGGGTTTATCGGTGGTGTGTGGGAGCGTGTGTGTATGTGTGTTCTGTCGAGTATGTGTGTGTGTTTGGGTTGCTTGGGACTGGAATGGGTGGAACAAAGGTTGGGGTGAAGGTTCGGAGAAGATGACATTGTCGGTTTGATTTTACGATCGATCGTGGTGGTGGGATTGATTTACAGAGGAGGTGAAACAGATTTTGGATTTTGATTTTTAATTTTTGATTTTGGATTTTTTTTATTTTGGCGACAAACTGTGTTGGTTGGAATGGTATCTTACATGGCATCCTATGTGTTAAGCTAATTTGGCATATATATAACGTTTTCCGTCTAATGTCAACTGGAGTTAACGGTCGTGCAAGTTTTAAGCGTGACGAATGACTTGGATGCAAGGTTTTATTAGTTTAGTTATGTAAGTGCAAGCTTTTTGAGTTCAATTATCTACTTGCAAGTTGAGGGTCAATTCAGTAATGAATTAGCCAATTAACCCCTTTAGGTTATATGAATTTGATTAATAAAATACAACCTATCAACTTAATTTAATAGGTAGACACCAACTTCAATAGATACGTCATGACATGTCAACATTGACAATATCTTCACAACCTATATTAAAGCTACTCTAATATCACCAACAAAAGTTTTCACTTCTGTATCTTAAATACGCCGAAGTACATTGGTCTAAATGCAACAACTTGGGTGATCCACAAATCCATCACAGGTTCCCAAAAGAACATGATTTGTTGGTGCACTTAATTGTAGTATTTTACCCTATATACTGAACTAATTATCTCAATCTTCTTGATGTGAGATTAGGATGTTACACCATGCACTAACAAAAAGGGGCACTGAAGTTACAATGATAAAAAAAGTATAAAAAATGTTGGAATAAAATGACCACTACACACATGAAAAGAATTTGGTAAATCAATTTATTGAGATAATTCCAATGAAGTCATATCCACTAGAATTAATGCAAGGTGTCAACACTATAAAAACCACTTTAATCTAAAATAAAAGTCACCTTGAAAATTTGGTAAACCAACTTATCAAAAGAAATTCGAATGAATTTATTTACCTATATAACTGCTAAGTCAGGAAAGTACAAAGAATCAACTCGACAAAACTTCGATTCAGGAAAAAATAGGATGTGGTGACAAATAGGGGCGTGAACAAGCCGAGTCAAGTCAAACAACGTTAGAATCGAGTTTGGCTCAACTAAAATATCTGAAACTCAAGTTCAGATCCTATCGAGCCACAAAATGTAAGCTCGAAACTCGACTAGGGTGAAACTTGATAAGCTCCAAATTTTGAAATTTTATAAAATATTTAATTATGATAAATAAAATATTTAAGATCTTGATCCAAAAAGATTGCAATAACATACCATTACATTTCTTTTTCTTATAGAGTACTGGATCAATAAAATTTATAAGACATTAATAATAATCTCAAAAGTGGTAAAATAATTCAACAATCACGACCTATGATCCAAATACAAATCAACCACAATTATTTTTATATAATCGGCATGTGTCTAATCATAATTCATATTGTCCCGTACGAAAAAAACCTGTAAATAACAAAATACATTCAACAATTCAGATAAGTACAAAGAATCATCCCGACAAAATTTCCATTCAAGTCAAGATGCCGAACAATCCTTTATGTGCCATATTATTTAAACATGAGAACTCCTGAGCTAGTTAGCAGAAGTGTTAGCAATTTTATAACCTACATGCAAGTGCATGTATTGTCACAACAAGTAGTATAATAATTCGTTCCCAAAGAGATTAATTCTAAGTTCCTAATTACCAAACATCATTCTTCTTCCAATTCAAGTCAATACAAAGATGGAATATATATCACTAGATAATAAATTAACACAACTAAATTTTCAAGAATAATAAAACCTAGGCCTTTAACTTCATCCAGTGTTCTTTAATAGTTACTCGTAAATCTCCACCTTGGTGCTCTAATTGCTAGTCTAAGGCTTCTAAATAATCACAAGGACCTTCCGTATCTCAAGTGATCCTAATTCATAAACTAATTCCCGTATTCCTACCAAGATTTTAAGTTCCTGAACATTATTAACTTCCGCCTTATACTTGACTACCAAGGATGGTCAGGTATATTCCTATCCAAACCACAAATTAGTATAATATACTATCCCAATTTGTAGTGACTAGGCCTTAACTTAGATTTTCTTTTCCAAGTCAATCTAAATTACCAATACAATTCCAAGGTTGATCATTCCTTGCATTAAACTCAAATCACTATAAGCAATTATAATGAACACCATAAATAGAGAATCAAAGAATAATCTATATCAAAACACAAGAATCCATTATAGGCCTATAAAGGTTTTTAGTTAAACATCACAAAAGAGAACACTACATATATAAAGGAAGAAATGATATCAAGTTTACAATAAATAAAATTGAAGAAGAGAATATTACACTCTAGAATTCTTCTTCTCCCCAAATCATTGGCTTTTCTCCTTGAGTGCTTGTGTTCTTCTCTCTTGTCTGTGTCTGTCTCTCGTAACTGTTGTCTCTAATCTCTCTTCTATATGTCTATTTAACCTCTCTAATATCATAATATAACTGACCTATATCCAAATATAATTTTATTTTAAATATTTAATAACAATACAAATAAGTTTCCTACATAAAATAGAACTCTTAAAAATAGAAATTCGAGCTGACTGCTTCTGGTATTTTTCTCAACAGTTTGGAACATCAATAAAATTTGAGACCATACTTGAATTAAAGGTCTTCTCGCAAGATTTTCAACACCTGAATCACCTCATTTCGACATCCAGAGCTCCCGTAATAGCCAAAACAGTAAACACTGCACAAGCTGATTCAAAAATCCGAATTTTGCTAGAATTACTTCAAATTTTGCAATTTCAGCCACAATCCTTCTATTATAAGAAATCTATTTTCATACAATAAAACATAAAAAATAATTAAATAAAAATCCAAGTTTATGCAAAAATTAAATAAAACTGTCGAGAAAATATGATCATAAAGATCATACATCAAGAAGCGATCATGAATTCTTAAAGACTTACACAAAAAATAAGCACGCATAATAGATGTTAAGAATGTTTAGGAAGCAAAGGAAAATGAAAATAAAATAGTAGTAAAGAGCATGAGGAATACTAGAGGTTATTGTTGTCATTAAAAGATAACCGACTCTCAGTGTAAATGGATGCTTTGATACAATCATAACAATAAAAATCAGAGATCTTTAGGGGGCTTCGGCATTACGGGACCATGCGTGGCACTTAGGCCAATAACCACCGGATGAGTAGCTGGCTCAATAGAACAATGAGGCTGTTGGACTGGTGACTTTCCTTTCTTCCTTTTTTTACCCGGGGATTTAGTGCTAGGCTTGATGGCTTGGTCATCAACTAATTCAGAAAGGGCCTCAAACCCATTAACAGTAGCAAGCGGTTCAACATCTTCTACAGTTTCATCATTAGGACAGAGAGAATCCCCTGGGATCCTATCAAACTCCTCCAAGTTGTCATCTTGTCAATATCCTCTAAATTGCCCTCTTTGGCAAAATCTGAGGCCCTATCGAGGTCATCCAAGTTTGCATCTTCCTTGTCAAGTTTGTCTAGGATTGCATCTTCGTCCATAACCACATCACACCCACAGAATTTACCAATGGTGTATGGGACCATCTCCATATTTCCTAAATAATCTACTTTAGTTGTTGGGACATGGGCTGAAACATGGGTTGGAACAGAGGTCATTGCATTAGATGCCTCACTACCGGTCTGAGTCATTTTAATTGTTAATGCAAAAGGCAAGCGAGTGTCTAAAGGCTTTACACAGACTGCAAGAGTAAGGAAGCTGTGGATATTGTATCCGACCCTCTCTCGTTCCTCGACACCATCTACGTTCAAAACATTAACCCAAACATAATCTGGCCTTGGGGCAGAGTATGCAAGCTCAACTTGGACGTTGACATATTTTAAAGGCTCAAACCTGGCCATAGCGTCTTCAAATTTCAAAGGTCGTCCCACAGCTCGAGCAATAGAGGTCAAACTATTCTTAGACCAAAGAGAGTATGGAACATCTACCAAGCGTATCCAACATGGGACCTTGTCCACCACATTACGTTTAAACTTCGAACCTTCCATCCATGGCATCAAATACAGAGTTTTTCCACCCATCTGAACCGAAATTAGGTTCAGTCCCATATTCCTCTATTTCATAGTACCAAAACGAAAAGTATAATACCCTTTGGAGCTATATTACACCCCAGTTAAACCTTTATTTTTCCAGATTTTTTGAGCTTGTTCACGGACGAATTTAAAAGCAAAATTCCTCCCAATGAAATGACCAGTAATACTTGTTTCCTATTGTTTCTGAGCTTGCACTATATATTCTCTAAAAAATTTCACTGAGGCCGAGCCATCCTCATTGTAGCTAATAGCAGCTTCATCATCATTAACAGGACTAGGAGAAGGGTCAACAATAGTTTTCAAAACAATAGAGCTCTGACGGAGTCAGTACTTTCACTCTTTAGGTTTTGGAATTTGTCAAAAGTGAAATTAAATTTGATTTAGGATTACACTTAGAATCCTCCCCAGGGGACGACATAATTCGGGATTCAAGTCAAACTGGTCAAACCGAGCCAAAAATGTTTTCCGACATGTTTTCGACATTTACTTATGATGGGAATATCATGATATTGGTATTTTATATTCTAAGCTATTTATGTCAAAAGAAAATTGGCATCCGGCTAAAGGCACAAATATCGAGAATTTTTAAACACCGCTTTTATGAGTCAAACTATTCGATTTATTTAAAAGAGTGTTACTCTTAAATGTTTTACTCTCATATATTCTTGATATATTTATTTAATATTTATATTCAATTTGCCTTGCCAAAAGCCGTGCCAAAAGACCCAAAACAAATTTTATTCCGAAAAACCCTTAAATCCTTATTTATCCGAATAAAATCATTTTTAATTCGAACTTAAATATTCCTTGGACCTCATAGTCATTATTTCATAAGGAATATTATGTTTGAATACTTATCAAGTCAAAACTTTTGTCTAAGTTGTCGGTAAAGACAAACGAATTTTTCGGTCGCTCCGGAAGGTTGTTTTAACATTCAAAAAATTCGTAAAAATACCTCCGCTTATCTTTTTGACTTGAAACTTTGAATGTGTCCTTAGTTTTCCCGTAGGACATTGTAGAATAAATTTCATAAATTTTGGATGACTTTTTTCCGGGACCCCTTAAATCGATACGTAATTGATTTAATGGTCGCTTAAAAGTCATAGAAGGTCAACTCATTTCAAGGTGAAATTTTGACCACAATCCTCTGGGCACATTTCTAGGGGATTCCCAAAATTTCATAATTTTCGGATGATTTTTCGATTTATTGCGATTAAACCCATTTCGACTCGTCGGTACGCGCTTTTCTCACTTTTTAATCGATTCGTCAATTGGAATGACACCTATGCACGTCCACATCATCAAATTTGAATCTTGCACAGCTGATATGATGTCATGGATGACATCCCTCCCACTTGCCTTTATGACATATGCTTTTACCATTTTAAATAAAGCTAAAAGCCTTATTTTTTTGGCTATAAATATCCCCTTACACCCCACTTCTTTTCCCAAGCTTTGAAATCCAAACACATGCTGAAGAAACACTCCTAGAAACACTCTCTCTACTGCCCAAAAGTTGCAAAAACGTTTCTTGGTGTTAAGCGATTTTTACATCTTGATTTTACATCATTTTGGCTTGTTTTCTTCACTTATTTTTGCTCTCCTAAACACACCTTTGGTCGCCAACCTTTTTGTGGTCTTTGGACCTTGTTTTAACAGTTGGTAAGTGACCTTTTGAGCCTCCAAAATTCCGGCCATAAAGCCATATTCCGGTGACTTTTTCGGTGACTCTTTTTGTGTGTTTTTGGCTTCGTTACTAGCTTTTTCTCTTGTTTTCTCTCTAGATCTCAAGGGTTACAAGTTGGTTTCTATATTTCCTCACTCTTATATATATAAGTCGAGTATATATAGTAGAAGTGGTGGTGGGTGGCTTGAATAATTAGTGTTTAGTGCTTGTTTGGTTTAGATCTACACTTATAAACACTAATATTCAACATTCTTGCATTTTGTCACTAATATACACTTGTTCTTGAAGTATATTCGTGTAGTGTATATTTGATATCTTGTAAGGTGTGTTCTTGAGGTTTAAAGTTGAGATTCACCTCATTTAAGTCCTTTAATCCAAGTTGAGTATTTGGATTAAAAAGGCTAGTTAACTATCTTTTGATTTAAGAACAAAAAGCTTACATCTTGCTTTTACCTTAAGTGGTTTAAACTTGATATTTAAAAATCAAAAGATAAGTTGGTTGTTAGTCTTGTGTAACCAAGTCCTTTGTTCTTTTTATGGTTTACTTTTAAACAAGGACATAAAAATCAAGACTATACAAGCTAGCTCTTTAAAACAAGTTGGTAGTTATTGTTGGCCTTGTTCTTTCATTGTTATATTTGGCCAAGCACTACCATTTGTAGTCTTCTTGTTCAAGTTGGTTACTCACTTGTCTTATCTTTATATCTTGAACAAGGATATATTAAACAAGACTACTTAAACTTGTTTTAGGACTTCAAAAATCCGGCCACTTCACTTGGTTTACATTCGGCCGAAGTGCTCTTAGCACTTGTTACTTTTGCTTGCTTGATTGCTTGCTTGCATTACTTGCTCTTTATTTTAATATTCTTTCTTGTGTGGTGTGTGTAATATTTTAACGCATAATAGCGGCCCTCGTTTTATCCTATAGATAAACGAGTTACTTTTACGCACGTGTGAGTTGTGTTTTAATTGCTTGTGTGTTGTGTGTAAGTGTGTGTACCGCTTATGTGACAAGTCCATTATTGTGACTTATCCCTTGTCGTTATATATTTAACTTAACATGTAATAGCGTCCCCGTGACTAGTACCGTAACATACTAGCTTGCATGGATTTATATCTTATAAATTGCTTGGTTGTTGTTGGATTTGTATTCTAATCTTTGCAGTGAGGTGAAGTGAAGTGAGGTGACTCTTGTTCTAAGACCCAAGTCTTAGGCGTACTAACGGGGAGTTAGTAGCCTTTGCACCGTGAAGAAAAGGGAAGACCCAAGACCTAAGACCTAAGATCCAAGACTGACAAAGTTGTAGAAGTACATAATCTACAAAGGGGTACTACAAAGTCTTTGATGAGGTGACGGGGAGTTACGCTCCAAGACAAGTTTTGTAGTTTATATTTAGCCATTTTATTTTGAGGAGGATACGTGTGTGTATCGCTCCAAGATAAATAGATAGTGGTATAAGGAGTTGTAAAGGCTTCTCCGCCTACTATAAAGGAGTATCTTTCTAGTAGTGAAAATCTCGAGTCCAGGGAGGAGCTCGGGGACTAGAGTAGGGGTGTTCGAATCCATTAGGGGTTGCGGCATCGCGAACCAGGATAAAATCGACCATGTGCTACTCTCTTTTCTTTCGTTCTTTATTTTCCGCACTTTATTTACTTGTTCACAAGTAACGAAGTTTAAAAAGGTGAAAGAATTTTCAAAAAGCCAAGCTCTAATTTTTAAAAGGTGATAAGCTATTCAACCCCCCCTTCTAGCTTATCTAACCCACATACGGGACCTATCAAGCTCCAAGTAACAGATTTTTTGGGAGGATTCGAAGTTTCACCATGAGCATTATTGGACAGGCTTAAGATACAATTTTGAACATGTATAGCATCATGTAATTGCTCTAGAGAGTTAAAAGCAGATGGTTGAGGATTAATACCAATGTTTGTAGGGGTTTGAGTAGTCTGTCTAACTGATTGAATTGACTGGGTCGAGTGTACTGGGTTGGCCGGCAAAGAATTCACTTCCAAAGGAGAGGCAACCTTTTCGTTTGAACCATCATGAGCAGCTCCAGATGAGGCTACAACCGTTGGACCAGTTGTATTATGCTCAGTTCCATCATTCAAGATAAGATGAATTCGTTCTTGAATTCTCTGTCTAGCTTGTGGAGATAAAGGCTCACCCATTACATCAACAGTGCTAAACGATTCATTCTCCTCTTCAAAATGAGGTTGAGGATTGAGCTGAGGCATAACGGGGCAGTATAGTTGTGGCCAATAATGTTAGAAAATTCCTCAAAATTCATAGAACTAGAACTTTTTGAGTTCCGAGAACCCATCGGAAGAATCAAAGTTGACAGATCGAGGTTGCAATTTATATGGTTTGACAGAGGAGAGTGAGGAGAATAGGGATATTAGGAGCGTGAGGAGAGTGAGGTAAGGTTTGGTGGTGAAAAGGGTGGTCATTGATAGTGTTTGTGGTGGTTTCCGGTGGGCGGGAAAAAGAAAGGTGATAAAAAGGCTTGGGCGGGATATTGGGTTTCTAGAGAGAAGGAGGAGCATTTTTTTCTTTTTCTTTTTCTTTCTTTGTTCTTATGTCGATTACTTTTGTGATGTTTTGCTCTCGCTATTCAATGACTTCAATATACATAAAGGAATAAACTCTACCAACATTGCTCTCATCCCTAAGGTTGAAACTCCAGCTCATATGCGTGACTTCAGACCTATATCTCTGTGCACTATTATCTACAAGTGTATTTCTAAAATCATAGCCACTAGACTAAAAACTGTGTTGCCTAGTATCATTGATATTGCCCAGTCGGCTTTCGTACCGGGTAGGCATATTTCTGACAACATTTTACTTGATCAAGAGCTGTTTCGTGGTTATGATAGAGAGAATGGGGCCTCGAGATGTGCTCTTAAACTCGACCTACATAAAGCTTTTGATTCCATACAGTGGGAGTTTATTATTGATGTGCTTTATAAAATGAGCTTTCCTCCTCATTTCATTATATGGATCCAGCTATGCTTATGTGGAGCCATATATTCAGTAAAGCTCAACGGATCTGTTCATGGCTATTTTAAGGGAACCAAGGGCATTCGACAAGGTGACCCTATGTCCCCTTATATTTTTGCTCTGTGCATGAATGTGCTCTCCCAGATGTTGAAGCCAAAGCCTGTGGAATTTTAAGCATCATTGGCATTGCAAGTACTTAGACTTTACTCATCTGTTCTTTGCAGATGATGTGCTCTTCTTTAGCCATGGGGATCCAGCCTATGTCTCTCACATCATGACATCTGTGCTTTCATTTTCTCAAATGAGTGGTCTCACTCCTAGTATGCATAAGAGCTCCAGCTTCTTCTACAACTGTTTCACTGACATAATTGAATGGTTCGATCACACATATGGTATCCCTCGTGGTAGTCTCCCAGTTCGATTTTTAGGAGTTTCTCTCATCTCCTCTCAGCTTTATATTAATGACTGTATGCCTCTCATAGAAAAGCTTACTCACAAAATTAATGTTTGGACCACATTACTCTTATCTTTTACTGGTCGGGTGCAACTTGTTAAATCTGTTCTCTTTGCTATGCAAGCTTTTTGGTTGAATCACTTCATTCTGCCTAATGCTATTCATGATACAATCCAGTCTATGTTAACGCGGTTCATCTAGAAGGGTAATACTAATGATAAGGGAGTAGCTAAGGTCAGTTGGAAAACCATGTGCTTGCCTAGGGAAGAAGGTGGCTTGGGGTTGAAAGATCCATCCGAATGGAATAAGGCTCAGATCTTATGCCATCTGCTAAAGGTTATTAATCACTCCACTACTTTATGGGCTTCTTGGGTTAACAAAACAATTCTTAAGCATAAACACTTCTGGACTTTGCCTATTTCCACGGATTGCTCCTGGATTTGGAAAAAAGTGTTGAGACTTCGTGATACTACCCTCCACTACATCTCATATTCTATTGGTAATGGCTCTTCTATCTCCCTTTGGTTTGATCCTTGGTGGAATAATTCTTGTCTTGCTATTCGTGTGTCTGCTCCTATTATCTCACAATGTGGTATGAATCGAAATGTGTTCGCTATTTTCTCTACGCAAGTATACGCAGTCCAAAAGCAATATAGGGAAATAAGGATCGTTCCCACGAAGACTTGGTGTATTAAGTAAATATGTTTATTCAACAACGTTCGGTTAATTATAGAAGCCTGAACAACGAAATGGTTGGTTTGTTCAAATCACAATTAATTAATGAACTAACGACTAAAAATAATATGATAAAGATTTTATATATGCGATAAACATGAGATTCTAATTTCATTATTTATTTCATTTAGAATTGATGCCTTAATTTAAAGTGATTCTGATAATTATGAAAGCTAGCCGGGAACACGAAACTAATATAAGCGCCTTTCAGCCTTAACTTATATCAAACCATACAAACATCCACTTAAAAAGATAGAAGTTGTGTGGACACCATTTATGTCTAGACCCTATATGTCTATAAGATTTGAAAACATAACTGGTTACGAATAAATTCCTTATTTTTGGCTACACAGGGCGATGTGATCCAAAACCCTACCACTAATCGTAATTATATATGAAAATTACGAACCTGTGCTAACATGGCAAATTCTAAATTCTCAAATCCACTTTCGCATTCATTAAGAATTAATAATTTAGATGATAGCTACGCATCTAATAAATTAAGCACAACCACGTTAGGCAATCGGAAATTTTCATCATAACACAATTTATTAAGGCATCGAATTACTAAATTACGTAAATAAATCCATTAGAATCCCATGACGGCGATTAGTTCATAATTAAACGAATCGTCATCATGGGATTAATTGAAATCATAATAATAATAATAATATTAATAATAATAATAATAATAATAATAATAATAATACTAACAATAATAATAATAATAATAATAATAATAATACTAATAACAACAATAATAAAACTAAATTAAAAATTACGATAAATTAAATATGAAAATTATAAGAGTTTAGAAACTAAAACCGAAATAATTTCCACTTGCAAGAAACGAGCACTCCGATAATTCCCTGCAAAATAAAAAATTAGAAAATAAAACCGAAATAAATTCCAACGAAAGAAATGAGCGTTCCAAAATAATTGCCTTAAAATCTTCACCCGAAATAACACTCAAACTAAATTTACAGAAATTTAAAGTGAATAAAACTGAACTGAAATTACAAAGGAAATTGTTGCTGAAAATTGAGAGAACAAGAGAGAATTCAGCTCAGGTTGTCTTTTGTTCAGCTCAAATTCATCCTATTTATAGGATGAAATAGCACACCAATTCAGAATTTCAAGGCTTAAATAATGCAGCCAGCCAGCAATAAAAACACCACCCACAATTTAAAATCACCGCCCCAACTATTTAAATCAATCTGTTGAATAGAATCAATCAGCACTACAGAACAGCACCAGTCTCAGGGTGGTGAAGTGTGCGACACGCGCGGCAATTTCTGCTGAGTTCCAGGCGCGTGCGCGCCACGCGCTCCCCAGGCGCGTGGGAGAATCTTCTCCTGGCCGACAGACACCTGACAGGAGACTTCATTTTATTGTTTATGCCGACAGTTGCCTGCTTTGTTTTGAGCACTTGTTTTTTTTTTGCTTTTTTTTATGCCTACACAGCACTAGCACTCCACCTGCTACACAATTTGCACAATTCGCACGATTACTTTTTCTTTTTTTTCTTTTTTTTTTCTTTTTTTTTTGTTTATTCAACTTGCATAATAAAATATATTTAATTAATAAATAATTAATTTAATTTCGAATTTATAAAAATAAATATCTAATATTATTAGATATTTATAAATATAATTTTCTAATTAAATAAAGTATTTATTAATAAATATCTAATATTATTAAACAACAAAAACTAATTAAAAGACACAACATATTTAAGGATAAACCATCAATATAGGTCCATTTAGTGCATAATAAGTGGATATAAAATCCACTTATCACACCCCCAAACTTAAACTGAAGCTTGTCCTCAAGCGAAAACAGACTCGACTACCTCTAAATGCATGAATGCAAACGATGCAAGGATCCCATAGGTAAAGCAAAAACCAATTTAGCAGAGTGTCTCAGAGAATGTGATAATTCCAAATAGAGATCGACTAAATACCCGCATATTAACATGTACAAGTACAGAAACGTGCGTGTGTGCAATACTCATCAGAGTTACTCTTAACACTAGATCAAAACCATAAATATTCTTCGTCATAACAATCACAAGTTTATAAATAGAATGGACGCTAGACATTTAATAACCTAGAAACACCTCTATCATCATTTGAGTTTAGACAGGAATTCATGCTTTATTAACAACTATGACGCATAAAACTATACACAACACACATGCTTAATTGACCGTGCAATGGATGAGACCCCAAAAGGCTTATACAATAATACCCATGTAGCGAGCGTTAGGTCAGTGGATCCCAGACTATAAAAGCCTTAGGTCACTAGGCACAAAGTCTCCTCGTACTTAATTGCTCGAGTATTAAAGAGCTCACCCTGGCCAACTCTGCATACTCATAATCTGATAAACAATTTTTTTTTTTTTTGTTTATATGCAATCTGGAATGAGAATTCTCATTTCCAACCCTAGACTACTCATATAAATATGAGCTGGCTACTAGCCAATTGACACCTATCAATTATTAACAAATACACACAAACTAGCATGAACCCTGGCTTCCCCAAACTTATATTTTAGTGATTCTACGTTATCAAGGGAATAAAGAAAATTCCAAATATAATCAGGTGATTAAATTTCAACAACCAAACAAGCATGACCTTAACCTAGCCCAAAAGTAACCGATGAGTTGTGTAAGATTGTGTTTCTGCAACATGCACGTCAATTCATAAGTATTTAAATCAGCCCTCTATCCATCATTATCACACTCCAATTCATCATTGACTACTAAACGGAATCGCCAAGCGCTACGGGACCAAGGAAAATATGATATGCAACTAATCATGAATATGCAATTTTTTTCATTTTTTTTATATATATATATGAATATATGAAATTATACTAGCATGGTATATTATGAACTACATGAAACTGTATGCATACTATGACTCGATAAATCAATTATCCTAAATCACCCCCAAACTTAAAATGTTCAATGTCCTCATTGAAGGTAAAGATAAAGGATAAAAGAGAACTCCCCTAACTGTCAGCATCGTCACCCTCCTCGGGTGGTGAATCAGGTGGTGGAAATGAGCTCCAAACTGAGGCCAGTCTACCTCGAAAGAAAATTTTATCTTTTGCAAAGCCTGCTCCTGTAACTCGTCAATGACCTGCACTCTCGACATATTAAACAAAATCACACAAAATCAAACCACACATAAAAAACACCAAACCTATGGGTTGCCTCCCATGAAGCGCTTGTTTATTGTCGCTAGCTTGACGATTATACTGAGAATCATGTGGTGGCCAAGTTGGTGGTATCAGCCTCACGGTTCACCGTGTCACCAAAATAGGGTTTCAATCTCTGCCCATTCACTTTGAACGATTGATCAGGTGATTTCTCAAAAATTTCCACCGCTCCGTGTGGAAACACAGTTTTGACAACAAATGGCCCTGACCATCTCGATTTGAGCTTCCCTGGAAACAATCGAAGACGAGAGTTATATAATAAGACCGACTGACCAGGAACGAATACCTTTTGAATAAGACGACGATCATGCCATCGTTTCACTTTCTCCTTATAGAGCTTATTGTTCTCATATGCCTGCAATCGAAACTCGTCCATCTCGTTGAGTTGCACCATCCTTTTCTCACCTGCGGCCTTAAGATCGAAATTTAGCTTCTTCAAAGCCCAATAAGCTTTGTGCTCTAGTTCGGCAGGCAGATGACAAGCATTCCCATAGACAAGCTGATATGGTGACATACCCAAGGGCGTTTTATATGCTGTACGATAAGCCCATGTGGCTTCATCGAGTTTTAAAGACCAATCCTTTCTCGAAGGACTCACCACTTTTTCCAGAATGCGCTTAATCTCGTGATTAGATACCTCGGCTTGGCCATTGGTTTGCGGGTGGTATGCCGTAGCTACCCGATGGTTGATGCTGTACCTTGCCATGAGATTAGTAAACTTGCGATTGCAAAAGTGAGTACCTTCATCGCTTATGATTACTCGAGGAGTGCCGAATCTTGTGAAGATGTTCTTGTGAAGGAAGTTGAGCACGACATTGGCATTATTGGTTGGAAGTGCCTTGACTTCAACCCATTTGGAAACATAATCAACGGCTAGCAAGATGTATTGGTTGTTACATGAGGAAATGAATGGTCCCATGAAATCGATGCCCCAAACATCGAAGATTTCCACTTCTAGCATTATATTGAGGGGCATCTCATCCCTCCTAGATATGTTACCAACACGCTGAAAACAATCACACTTCAGCACAAACTGATGGGCATCCTTAAAAAGGGATGGCCAATAAAATCCCGCTTGAAGAATTCGAGTTGCGGTCTTTTCACTTCCATAATGGCCACCATATGTCGTGGCGTGATAATCCCTTAGAATAGCCTCTGTTTCACTGTATGGTACACATCTCCTAATCACCTGATCGGCTCCTTATTTAAACAGATATGGTTCGTCCCAATGATACCATTTTACTTCATGCAAGAATTTCTTTCTTTGTGCAAAAGAGAGCTCGGGAGGAATCACTCGACTTACCAGAAAGTTCACAATGTCTGCAAACCAAGGCTCTTCTTCTTGTATCCCAAACAACTGTTCATCAGGAAAGGATTCATTAATGACGGTTTTGTCTTGGGATGTCTTCCCAAGGTCTTCCAATCGTGAGAGATGGTCGGCTACTTGGTTTTCTGTCCCTTTTCTATCCTTGATTTCCACATCGAATTCTTGCAGCAGAAGAATCCATCGAATCAACCTAGGTTTGGAGTCCTTTTTAGAGAGCAGATATCTGATAGCCGCGTGATCAGTGTACACAGTCACCTTCGTGCCAAGCAAGTATGAACGGAATTTTTCAAAACCATAAACTATGGCTAACAGCTCCTTCTCAGTGGTAGTGTAGTTTAATTGAGCATCGCTGAGGGTTTTGCTTGCATAATAGATGACATGAAACATTTTATTTTTCTTTTGGCCAAGCACGGCCCCAACTGCGTAATCGCTAGCATCACACATCATAGCGAAAGGCTCACTCCAATCTGGAGCAATGATCACGGGTGCTGAAATCAATTTCTTCTTCAGAGTCTCGAATGCTGTAAGACATTCTTGGTCAAATTTGAAGTGAATATCTTTTTCCAGCAGCTGACACAAAGGTTTGGAAATTTTTGCGAAGTCCTTGATAAAACGCCTGTAGAAACCTGCGTGCCCAAGGAAACTGCGAATCCCTCGCACTGAATTAGGTGGCGGCAGCTTTTCAATAGCTTCTATCTTTGCTCTGTCCACTTCTAGACCCTTCCTTGACACCTTGTGCCCGAGAATAGTTCCTTCTTGTACCATGAAGTGGCACTTCTCCCAATTGAGCACTAGGTTAGTTTCCACGCATCTTTTCAGCACCGAGCCAAGATTTTGCAAGCATTCATCAAAAGATAGACCGAATACAGAGAAGTCATCCATGAAGACTTCAACAGTCTTGCCAATCATGTCTGAGAAGATGGCCATCATGCACCTTTGAAAAGTACCAGGTGCTCCACACAAGCCAAAAGAAACCCGCCGAAAGGCGAAAGTGCGAACGGGCATGTAAATGTTGTTTTCTCCTGATCCTCAGGAGCAATGCAGATTTGGTTATATCCAGAATAACCATCCAGAAGGCGGTAATAATCATGGCCGGCCAGTCTATCTAGCATCTGATCAATGAAAGGAAGGGGAAAATGATCCTTCCTTGTGGCTTTATTCAACTTCCGGTAGTCGATGCAGATTCGCCAACCGGTGACTGTGCGAGTAGAGATGAGTTCATTCTTATCATTGGTAATCACAGTCATGCCTCCCTTCTTCGGTACACATTGCACTGGACTCACCCATGCACTGTCAGAAATGGGATAGATAATCCCTGCATCCAGCCACTTGATGATTTCTTTCTTCACTACCTCTTTCATAAGAGGATTTAGCCGCCTTTGATGCTCCACTGTTGGTTTACTGCCTTCTTCCAATGGAATTTTATGTTGACAATAAGCTGGGCTGATGCCTTTGATATCCGCTAAGGTCCAACCAATGGCTGTTTTGAATTCCCTCAGGACTCTTAAAAGCTTGTCTTCCTCAGAGTCTGAAAGGTTAGCAGATATAATCACAGGTAAGGTAGATGATTCACCAAGAGAAACATACTTTAAGTGATTAGGAAGTGGTTTGAGCTCTAGAGTTGGAGCTTCCTCGATAAATGGTTTCATTTGCTGATGCGGCCCCTTTAGTTCTGGCAGATCCAATGATTCAACTGGTCTTTCAAATTTTCTTTGCCACGGCAAAGCATCCAGATATTGCAATTGTTCATCTATGTCATCTTCATCTAATGAATACCTTCTACTAAGGGCCTTTTCCAAAGTGTCATTCATGAACATGTGATCCAACTTTTCTTGTATCGTAGACTCAATCAAGTCTACCTTCAGACACTGTTCTTCTTCTGTTGGAAACTTCATGGCTTTAAAAACGTTGAAGGTGACATTTTGATCATGCACCCTCATTGTAAGTTCCCCCTTTTGGACGTCAATCAACGTTTGTCCTGTCGCCAAGAATGGTCTACCAAGAATGATCGGAATCTTCTTGTCCTCTTCGAAATCAAGTATGACAAAATCAGCTGGGAAGATAAGTTTGTCTACTTTCACTAGGACATCTTCAACAACTCCCCGAGGATAAGTGATAGAGCAATCAGCTAACTGAAGTGACATGTTCGTCGGGGTTGGCTCAGGAAGGCCAAGTTGTAAGAAAACTGAGTATGGCATGAGGTTGATGCTTGCTCCTAAATCACATAAACATTTGTCAAAAGACAAATTCCCAATGGTGCATGGTATGGTGAAACTCCCAGGATCTTTTAGCTTAGGCGGTAACTTTTGTTGCAATATCGCGCTACACTCCTCTGTCAAAGCAACAGTTTCTAAGTCCTCAAGTTTTATCTTTCTCGAAAGAATGCCCTTCATGAACTTGGCATAACTCGGCATTTGCTCCAGGGCTTCATCAAATGGAATGTTGATATGCAATTTCTTAAAGACTTCAAGAAATTTGCCGAACTGCTTGTCTAGTTTCTGTTTTTGCAGACGTCGAGGAAATGGCGGAGGTGGATAGACATGCTCTTCTGCTTCTTTCTGTGCAAGGACTGATTATTTAGGAGGTGGTACACTTTCTTCTACCTCCGTGCTTGAAATTGGAGCCTTACCCTTGTCCTCGGTATCTCCCAAGTTCACTGTTTCTTCATCGGGCAGAATTCTTTTTGCTCTTTCCAATTCAGTGCCTTCTATGACTTTCCCCGATCTTAAAGTGATGGCTTTAATGTGCTCTTGGTTGTTCTTTCTCCCTGGATTAGCTTCAGTATCACTGGGGAGTGTTCCTTGTGGTCGGCTCATCATGAAACTAGCGAGTTGTCCCAATTGAGTTTCCAGATTTTTAATAGAAGCCGCTTGGCTTTTGGACGCCAACCTCAACTCCTCCAATTCTGCCTTTTCACTAGAAGATGATTGCCCAGAATTCCCATAGGATTGTTGTTGAAATCCTGGGGGTTGAAATTGTCGTGGGGCATATTGTTGTTGATATTGGTGCCCCTGCCGTTGCTGGAATCCAGATGGATTATATGGCCTAGCTCCAAACTGCTGATTTTGAAATTGTTGGTAGGGCTGATTTGATTGTTGTGCTCCTCCTTGATTATTGCTCCAACTGAAATTTGGATGATTTCGGTTGTTCGGATGGTAGGAGTTTGGAGCTGGCTGTTGCTGTCTTTGAAAATTGCTTACGAATTGAACAGACTCGTTTGAGATGGCACATTGGTTTGAATCATGTGCACCTGCACACAACTCACAAACACTGGCAACTTGATGAAATCCTCGTGCTGTCAAAGAGTCTACTTTCAAGTTCAATGCCTCTAGCTGAGCTGCTAAGGAAGTGGCTGTGTCGACATTAAGAATTCCTGCTACCTTCTGTTGTGGCATCCTCTGAGTTGGATTTTGATATTCATTAGCTGCCATCATCTCGATAAGATCGTAGGCCTCCTCATAACTTTTAGCCCATAATGCTCCCCCTGAAGCTGCATCTACCATTGGCCTTGATTGTATTCCTAGTCCATTATAGAAACAGTTTATGACCATCCAATTTGGCATGCCATGATGAGGGCATTGCCGAAGCATTTCCTTGTATCTTTCCCACGCTTCACATAAAGATTCACTAGACTGTTGAGAAAATTGCGTAATAGCATTCCTTATAGCTGCAGTCTTTGCCATGGGGAAGAATTTGCTAAGAAACTTTTGAGCTAGATCAGCCCAGGTGGTGATAGATCCCGGTGGCAGAGAGTGCAACCAACCCTTGGCCTTGTCTCTTAAGGAAAATAGGAAGAGTCTCAACTTCACAGCATCATCTGACACATTGTTAAATCTAAATGTGTCGCATATTTCTATGAAGTTCCTGATGTGTAAGTTAGGATCTTCCGTTGCAGTTCCTCCGTACTGTACTTGATTCTGCACCATCTGAATAGTGCTGGGTTTAATTTCAAATGTAGGAGCCGCAATTGCTGGACGAATGATACTTGACTGAATGTCATCAATCTTCGGTTGTGAGTAGTCCATTAAAGCCCTTGCTGCTGCAGGTGCAACTACTTCGGCTTCTCCGTCCATCTTGTGAATATTTGCTAGATTAAGCACTTGCTTGGCTTTTAATGCTTTAGCACGTGTTAGCATAAAAATCCAAGTATCTGAACACAAATAATCACTTCAAAATATAAGATAAAATGTTCAAGTCAAACAAATTAACTTCTTATTGTAGTAAAACACATAAACAAAATAACACCGAGTCCCCGGCAGCGGCGCCAAAAACTTGTTCGCTATTTTCTCTACGCAAGTATACGCAGTCCAAAAGCAATATAGGGAAATAAGGATCGTTCCCACGAAGACTTGGTGTATTAAGTAAATATGTTTATTCAACAACGTTCGGTTAATTATAGAAGCCTGAACAACGAAATGGTTGGTTTGTTCAAATCACAATTAATTAATGAACTAACGACTAAAAATAATATGATAAAGATTTTATATATGCGATAAACATGAGATTCTAATTTCATTATTTATTTCATTTAGAATTGATGCCTTAATTTAAAGTGATTCTGATAATTATGAAAGCTAGCCGGGAACACGAAACTAATATAAGCGCCTTTCAGCCTTAACTTATATCAAACCATACAAACATCCACTTAAAAAGATAGAAGTTGTGTGGACACCATATATGTCTAGACCCTATATGTCTATAAGATTTGAAAACATAACTGGTTACGAATAAATTCCTTATTTTTGGCTACACAGGGCGATGTGATCCAAAACCCTACCACTAATCGTAATTATATATGAAAATTACGAACATGTGCTAACATGGCAAATTCTAAATTCTCAAATCCACTTTCGCATTCATTAAGAATTAATAATTTAGATGATAGCTACGCATCTAATAAATTAAGCACAACCACGTTAGGCAATCGGAAATTTTCATCATAACACAATTTATTAAGGCATCGAATTACTAAATTACGTAAATAAATCCATTAGAATCCCATGACGGCGATTAGTTCATAATTAAACGAATCGTCATCATGGGATTAATTGAAATCATAATAATAATATTAATATTAATATTAATAATAATAATAATAATAATAATAATAATAATAATAATACTAACAATAATAATAATAATAATAATAATAATAATAATAATAATAATAATAACAACAATAATAAAACTAAATTAAAAATTACGATAAATTAAATATGAAAATTATAAGAGTTTAGAAACTAAAACCGAAATAATTTCCACTTGCAAGAAATGAGCACTCCGATAATTCCCTGCAAAATAAAAAATTAGAAAATAAAACCGAAATAAATTCCAACGAAAGAAATGAGCGTTCCAAAATAATTGCCTTAAAATCTTCACCCGAAATAACACTCAAACTAAATTTACAGAAATTTAAAGTGAATAAAACTGAACTGAAATTACAAAGGAAATTGTTGCTGAAAATTGAGAGAACAAGAGAGAATTCAGCTCAGGTTGTCTTTTGTTCAGCTCAAATTCATCCTATTTATAGGATGAAATAGCACACCAATTCAGAATTTCAAGGCTTAAATAATGCAGCCAGCCAGCAATAAAAACACCACCCACAATTTAAAATCACCGCCCCAACTATTTAAATCAATCTGTTGAATAGAATTAATCAGCACTACAGAACAGCACCAGTCTCAGGGTGGTGAAGTGTGCGACACGCGCGGCAATTTCTGCTGAGTTCAAGGCGCGTGCGCGCCACGCGCTCCCCAGGCGCGTGGGAGAATCTTCTCCTGGCCGACAGACACCTGACAGGAGACTTCATTTTATTGTTTATGCCGACAGTTGCCTGCTTTGTTTTGAGCACTTGTTTTTTTTTGCTTTTTTTTTGCCTACACAACACTAGCACTCCACCTGCTACACAATTTGCACAATTCGCACGATTACTTTTTCTTTTTTTTCTTTTTTTTTCTTTTTCTTTTTTTTGTTTATTCAACTTGCATAATAAAATATATTTAATTAATAAATAATTAATTTAATTTCGAATTTATAAAAATAAATATCTAATATTATTGGATATTTATAAATATAATTTTCTAATTAAATAAAGTATTTATTAATAAATATCTAATATTATTAAACAACAAATACTAATTAAAAGACACAACATATTTAAGGATAAACCATCAATATAGGTCCATTTAGTGCATAATAAGTGGATATAAAATCCACTTATCAAAATGCCTTGGTTCGTGACATTATTAGTACGGGTTCTTGGTATTTGCCACAGCCTAACTAAAGACACCACCACTTAGATCCTGCCTTGACACACTGGCTGCTCACGTTCAATTACCCGGCATTTAATCTGGATTCTCGTGATGTTATTCTTTGGGATGGCTTGGACATTCGTAAAGTTAAGAACAAGCATGTTTGGGAAAGTCTTAGGCATCGAAGCGAACAAGTCCAGTGGTTTTATGCGGTTTGGCACCAACTTAAAGTAGAACGATATGCTTACCATCAGTGGTTATTGAGCCATGGACGTCTAAACACCTTAGTTCGGTTAACTAGATTTGGCATGGATCTGGATCAATAATGATTCTTGTGTGTGAGGGGTCGTGAGACTGACTACATTGCTCCTACAGCCGGTTTGTGCTATCTCAGATGCTCTCTCTATTCAACATTTGCATTATGGGACACACTTGGTCTGAATTCCAGCAGCATGTTTTGAGCATTCAGGATGCTGATAAGAGAAGAGTGGTTTTGCTTATGGTTCAAATCTTCACCTATTTTATTTGGCGGGAGAGAAATGCTCGAAAGCATAACAGGGGAATTTTTGGTCCGAATAAGCTTTTGGATGGTATTATTGTTGACACTAGAGCTAAGCTAACTAGTTCCACATGGTTTTCAAATATAGTTTGTAGTAGGCCTGATCTGATTGTTTAGCAGCTGGGTTTGTTGTTTTTGCTTTCTATTTACAATCTGTGTCTTCTCAGATTGTCTATAGATAGATCCATCTATGGCCTGTCATAGACCACGGGTCAATCCCTCTGTATATTCCCTTTCTTTCTAATATATATTAAATTAGTAAAAAAAAGAATCAGAGATCTCCAAGTCCTTGCACAAGCTACTATTGGAGCCAAATGAAAATTTTGGATCCAATCTTCAGCATAAAGTTCCCATTTGAAGACATGAAAAGTAGGATAGAAGGTTCCATCAAATGGGACAATGGTATCTAGCAAAAACAAATGGGACAATGGTAATCAACTTCGTCCAAGAATTTCTAACATCATATTTTTCCATTATCTAGAGATCAATTCGATTTTGCTTGTAGTTGGAAAGTATGCAAAGACAATCTCTAAGTGTTCCCAACATCAAGTTGTGTTTAGTACTCGGAACTACATCATATACCGCTTGCCAAACTTCACTATATTCCCTAGATCTCATATTGAACAAAATAATAGTGTTGTCAAAAAAATTAGAAAAATCCGATATCCGTCCGAAATATCTGTATTCGTATTCGAAAAATAGGATATTATCCACATTCAAAATAAATAGGATATTATATGTATTCAAATCCGACATATTCGAATCCGAAAATGGAAAAATTAATATATATTTATATATAATATTTATAATTTATAATATATTTATAATTAATAATATATGTCTTTGTTCATTATTTAATATATTTTTTAAAGATATATTTAAGTGTAGACATTTTTTAAACATATATATGATATAAATATAAGAGTAAAAAGCACTTCGTGTACTTGAATTTTCACGAAATCTGCACTTGGGATACTCAACTTCAAAATCCCCCACTTGTAATACTGGACTTTCAAACTTTTTACGAAGTGTGTACTGCTGTCAATTTCAGCCTAACGGCGTTACTTTGGCGAGGGCAGCTTGGCCAATCAGTGATGATCCAGCTAGCCAACCAAATTAAAGAAAAATAATTTCAAAAATCATATTTTTCTAAAATCGTTCTTGAGGATCGAAGTATATTTGAATGTGATATCGATATTGGATTGCGGAGTTCTAGTAGCCGAATCAAAGCTCTCAACCTCGTCTTTCATAATCTGCAATCAGCTTATATGGATGGTAAGAATTTCGATTTCATATGATTTTCTTTTAAATTTTTGAAAATTAAAAATTGGGGCTTTTCAATCCAGTGATTGTTCATGTGTTTTGATGATATGTATAGCTTCGTGTGGTTGTAAGGAGTCCAAATATGTGTTTCAATGTTTGACTTCAGATTTGTCCAATTCAAAAATTAGGGTTCTTGAACTATAATTTGGGGGTTTTTGATTTAAACTATGTTCAATGATTTTGATGCTTCCAATAGCTTTATCTGGTCTTAAAGAGTAAATTTATGTAATCAATTCCATTGTTTGTGTTCGGATATGTGTAAGTCAATCTAACTGTTTTTTTTCAATTTTCAAACCATTCGTTTGCATTATTGAAAGATTGTTTGTATGATTTGAAGCCATGGTCAGTCTTCTTGTGATCTGAGCTTCGTTTTGGGACCAAGAACACCTGATTTCGTTCCCGATTTTGTAAAAACTGAGTTTGGCCGGAATATGGTTCGAATTCACCGGAAATGGCGAGGTTTTGGTTGTTTCCAGCAGATTTCGTGATGGTTATGAATGTCTAGTGTTGCCCAGAAGCTTGGGCAAAGAAAATCGACATGTAATAGACGATTTTAGCCAGAATGAATGTTAAGCTCGCCGGAAGATTCAACAATGGTGGAAATGGGTTTGAGGAAGAAGATGATGAAAAAAAGACCAAAATGCCCCCACCTAAACTAACGGAGTTGGACAGAATTGACGGCAGTACACACTTCGTAAAAAGTTTGAAAGTCCAGTATTACAAGTGGGGGATTTTGAAGTTGAGTATCCCAAGTGCAGATTTCGTGAAAGTTCAAGTACACGAAGTGCTTTTTACTCTAAATATAATATATTAATATATTATATTAAAATATATCGTAATATAAGTCTTTTTTTAAATATTATCAATTTGGATATCAAAAAAATTCAAAAAATCCGATATCCGTCCGAAATATCTGTATTCGTATTCGAAAAAAATAGGATATTATCCGTATCCGAAATAAATAGGATATTATTCGTATCCGAATCCGATGATTTTGGATACGGATATGGATATAGTCATATCCGGATCCGAAATATCCGTTTGACAGCCCTACAAAATAATAATGGATGAAAGTTCGATTTTAGAGTTACCAAATAAATGAATAGCTCCGTTAATAAAATCTGAATACTAGGAACCCTTTCATCAGGAAAATTCTCTACGATAGTCCAGCAGTTTGAATTTGAACTAAAAACTCAGACTATACCCTCATACCTACCTATAGGCGCAATATAGTAAATGATAGTCATAACCTTAAATTCCTTATCTAAGTCATCTTAGTCAAACCCATAGGGGATATAATCCTAACTACCTCCTTCTTGAAATCGATAAATTACTTGAAGTGCTTTCACCAAGAGTATAAGTTGGAACGACTCTGTCCTCATATTCAAATCTCCAAAACTCCTTCTTCTAACAAGAGTGTTGTAATTTTTTCTCAAATTATCACTTGTAAGACATGTTTTGATTAGAGTATAACATAATATTTCATTAATACTATTTTACAAACTCAGGGCCCTAACGGCTACAATCATTTTCTAGAAGCCATTGAGAGTGTGTTTTTTAAGCCAATGACTTTTGAAAAAGCATTCTTAGAAAACACTTATCTCAACTATGTATCAAAGAGGGCATGCCTTCATTGAACATGACAACTTTCTCATAATATAAAATTTTAAACTTCATTGATATATAACTTCAGTGTATATAATTACACTAGTCCAAATGCTTAAACTTGTAGAAAAATTTGGCTATAATAAGTAAATCTTCAGCTACGAGAGGTGTACATATTCACTATCCTTATCGCCGAAAAAATCAATAGAGCATGATTTGTCATCTAAAGAGTCATTGAAGTATGTTTGTTTATGATATTGGGTGACTGAGATTGTATGGTGTTGTGTAGCTGTAGACAAATAGGAAAAAAAATTCTCCAAGGGTATGCTAGCCCTCATGGTTTTAACCCATACAATGTGCATAACATCCCTATTTATAAAAAAATCAAGTCGTACGTAATTCTAAGAGGGTAAAAACCTTAATGGGCTAGGTGTCTTATTCTCATAGTGTCGTAGGTCTATGGGGCTGCTATAATGTAGGAAATTCATGGATTAAACATTGACCTAATTTGGTCAAGGTTAATGCTCATGATTAGGTTAAGGTCAGTGTTGATTCGTTTTAGTTTTTCTTTGATTAATAGACACATGTATAACCATAACTTATTCCAAATATATAGTGCATCCTTATTCCCCGATGAAGATAACCCACAAGAATATAGAGTAAGATATCACGAAATTTTCAACGTAAAATACCTCGACACTTCGCGATGAGGATAACCCACTAAAAAATAGAGCACGAATTTTGAAAATCATAATTAAACAGACTCAATCTCCTATAGTACGCCATAAGAAGATGGCATTCTTCAAGTCTTATTCTTTTTAATAATAATAATGGTCTCCAAAATTTATATTCATTAATTTTTGAAATATTACTCACATAATATATAGTATGCAGTCATCATAAATCAACTAACTCGACTCGAAGATCTTAAGGATGCACCCTTAGATTCAACAAGTGGGTGTGTACACAACCTAAATAATTCTTGATGGTGTTATTCTTCATCATCAGGATGAGTCTTCACAAGATGTTCCTCAATCTTGTTGAAGGTTAGTCCTTACAAGATAATCTCTCCATCTTCCCGAGGGTGAGCCCACTTGGAAATTACTTCTCCATCTTTATCAGTGCAAGCCCTGACTTTTTATCAGGGTCATTAAAATGGGCCTAAATTCTTTATCATGATGAACCATCCTTTAGAGCAAGTCTTAACTTTTCAATAAGGATAAGCCTTTTTCAAGACGAGTCTTGATTTTTCATGAATGTTAGCCTTTCTCAAAAAGCTCAAAATATTTATTAGAACGAGCCTTCTTTCATGATGAGTGTTAAAATAAGAGCATGCCCACAAACAATAATAACTAGCGTAATAGCCCGTGCAGTATATGAACGCCTCTAATTTTATTTTAAGGAAGATATTGTTGATTGGTTTATTAATGTTTATATTGTGCATTCGTAATTTTGAGATTGTAATATATATAGAGATACATGTTGATATGAGAAGTAAATAATCTTACTATGGAGTAGTTGGAACCACGGATATATCGGTATCGAGTTTTCTTTGTTATTTAAAGCGAGTAGATAGGAAAAAAAATACACATAATTTTTATGGTTGTTCATTTCGAGTAATAACAACTTAGATCATTGATTTAGATTTGCTATGAAACTCAACTGTAGCGTTACACATCTTGAGATTGTGATAACCATCATGGATGTTGCACCACGATTGCAGTAACGTGTATGCATGAAAACCATTATTTATTTGAAACACCACACATGCAATTTAGAACATTAAAATATGCATGAACCTGCCCAATTAGTGTTTCAATTACTTCATATGTATTACATTCAATATAAGATGATAGGGTTCATAAAGAAAATCAACAACCATGACTTGAGCAGAATTTTTAGGAGTATGAATATTGTCAGAAAATTTAGGTATGAGATTACAGACACTACACCATAGATTGCATATTGCAACGACAGGAAAACATTGCCTTAAGGCCTATATTTGTTGCAGTAGAGTCTATGGCAATGAATTTGAAAAATTTGGCCGTTGCATCTGCCCCCTTTGCAATAGAGCCATTTAGCAACGTTTTTTACCCCATACAGCAACACAATTAAATCATTGCAATAAAATTCAGTAGCAACATTTTAGGCTCTACAGTAATGATTAAAAACTATTGCAGTAGCATAAGAGGGTAGTGAATTGACAATATAAGGCAACATTTCTGAGACCAATTGCAATGATTTTTTATAAATTAATGCAACATATTCTGGCCATATTGTAACATTTTTTCCAAAAAAAAAAAATAGCAGGGTCATGCTGGAAATACACTAAACCATGCCATTTATAGCCAAAATCCAAGAATCATCAATATTTCATAAATCAGGGCAATTTAATGCCAAATATTCAAATACACCATTATTGTTCTACTTTACCAATAATTCAAAAGCAACACCATGTTACGCCATTATCGTACATCCAAAATGTAAAGTCAAGACAAAATGACTAAGTCACATAAACAGTTAGCTACACCAAACAGTTGTGAGAGAATTTTAACATGGATAAAATAAACAAAAGTAACAAGCAAATGACTCATGAGACATCTTTATCTCCAGCTTCATCTCCATCTACATCAACCTCATCTTCCTCATCTCCATCTTCCTCATCCTCCTCAGGATCTTCTTCCCATTCTTCAACATCCTACTCGCAAACATTATAGAAAATTAGTCACATCAACATTAGAGAAGTGCAAGATTATTTGATGCAAAGATTTACAAAGATAGATGATTGTAGTTTAATAATATCTGAACCAGTTTAGTACGCTGCCAAGCATAGACTTACACTGATGTCTGCACTATGCTTGACTAATAGCAACTAAACAAAAAATTTTATGATATGGCAGAATGTCACGACTATATTCTGAAAGGAAGAAGTTATATCAACAGGGTCCAAAAACACCATATTGATCGAAAGTAATAATCTGGAAAAAAAGAGGACCATTAAACCATCAAAGCCATAAAAAAGATATCAACATGGTTCATAAAGATTAATTAAGTGTAAGAGGTTCTATAATCAAAATGTCCTTTTGGGTACTGTTAGTGGACTTTATGTCCACTAAATACATTCCATTTTGGCTTAAATTGACCGCTTGTACCCGAGTGTTTAGTGTCTTTTGATGTGTTTTCTTGTTTTTAGTGTGCAGAGTATCGTTTGAGGAATAAGGTGGTGGAATTGTGTGTTTCGGATGGATTAGAGCTGGAAGTGTCGAGGGCTGAGATAGCATGTCGGCCAGGGAGCATATCGGAGCACTGTGCAGCAGCCAACAGAGGAACGAAGCGAAATTGAAATTCTGGACAGGGGGCCAGGCGCGCCCGCGCCTGTATAGAGCACACCCGCGCCTGTATAGAGCGCGCCCGCGCCTATATAGAGCGCGCCCGCGCCCTGGTGGACTGAGAAATATTAATTTTCTGTTGTTGGGCTTGTTCGGAAGGGCCGGTTCGGACGATATGTGCAGCCTTGTGTCTTGGAAGCCCAGTTTAGTATGTACTATTGGGGGAAAGCCCTAATTATCAGAGTATCGTATTATTCTAATCGTGGATTTTTAGAGAGAGGAAGAACCATTGGAAGAGCATCAAGCTTTTTGGGGGATTTCCTAGTTTTCTTTTGATATTTGTAATCTCCTATTGCGTTGAATGCTCAGTTGTTTTCGTATACTCTTTTACTACTCTTGTTTGGTTTATTGTATCTCTTTTTCAATCATGTTTACACTTGAACCCATGATGGCGATTAGGTCGATTATGGGCTAATTCGTTATCATGGGATTTTAATGGATTTTTCTATGGATTCTAGTAATTAAGTGTTTTTTATGCCTTGGTGTGTGATTGATGGTATTGATTTCCTAGTATGATTACGCTTATTCGTTATAGGTGAGTCGCGAACACCTGTAATTGTTTGTTTAATCCTGGTGAATGCGAAAGTGGATCTAGGGTTTAGAACAATTCATGCTAGCATAGGTTTTTGCATGCGAAGAACATGTATTAATTTGTGGTGTAATTCTAACCGTCTTGCACTGACTATATGGTTTTAGGGATGCTTGATTTTTAACCGGTATGTGTTCAATTGCTATAGACATATAGGAACTACGCATATTTGGTGACTACTTGACTTCTATCAATTGTGGATGATCAGTAGGATGGTATACGCACAACGAAAGTTGGTGTGTATCAGTTTAGTGCATCTAATCAGTAATCAACTCTGTCACATGCTAGGTTAAAGGGGCATAAGATTCTAGATGAAGTGGTTAATGAAATTGAAATCCCATGTTTGTTTATTATAAATTAAACGTTAAGTTATTTTCTCGTAATTGTCATAGTTGGTATTCAATCTTTAGTTAATCAAAACCAAAATTGTGATTGTCTTGGCAGTGAGTGTAAATCATAAGCTGGTGCATAAGTGAATATAACGAACAATTTGAGTCTCTGTGGGAACGAATCCTATTTATCATATATTACTTGTTGACCACGTTCTCTTGCGTGAATAAGTGCGAACAAGTTTTTGGCGCCGCTGCCGGGGACTCGGTTCATTGTTTGTTTAGTTTATGTTCATGTCATCAATTTGGATTAAATTCACTGACTCGGACGTTTTTCTCACTTATTTACTTTTGGGTTTCTCAGGTACTATCTTGAGCGTGTATGCGTACTCGTTCTCAAGTTCGTGAAGAGAATCTGGAAGGAAAGGAGCGAGAAGAGGAATTGGTGGAAGAAGTTGAAGAAGAGTTGGAAGTTACTGAAGAAATGGCAGATAACAAGGCGCAGATAACAAGGTGCTGAAGGAATATTCTCAGCCCAAGATTAATGATATTCAGTCGAGTATTGTGCGGCCGGCTATTGCTGCAAATAATTTTGAGATCAAGCCGGGCACGATCCAAATGGTCCAGAACTCAGTCCAGTTTGGGGGTTCACCTGTTGAGGACCCTAACATGCACATCAGAGATTTCATCGAGATATATGACACCTTCAAAAACCAACGGGGTTTCTGAGGACGCTATCAAGCTAAGGTTGTTCCCATTCTCTTTGAGGGACAAGGCAAAAAGCTGGTTGCATTCACTTCCAGCAGGTTCCATCACTACATGGGAAGATCTGGCACAAAAATTCTTGACTTAATTCTTTCCTATGGCAAAGACTGCTGCCATGAGGAATGCTCTTACACAATTTAGTCAGCATTCTGGTGAATCACTGTGTGAAGCTTGGGAAAGGTACAAGGAGATGCTTCGGAAATGCCCTCATCATGGGATGCCAGATTGGATGGTCATCAGTGGTTTTTACAATGGGTTAAGCCATTCTCGAGCAATGCTCGATGCAGCATCTGGAGGAGCTCTGTGGGCCAAAAACTATGAAGAGGCCTATGACCTGATTGAAATGATGGCTGCGAACGAGTATCAGAATCCGACCCAGCGTATTCCACAAGGTAAGGTTGCAGGTGTTCTTGGAGTGGATGCCACAACAGCTATAGCAGCTCAGCTACAGGCTTTATCCATGAAAGTGGATTCATTAGCTAAGGTGGGGGTTCAGCAAGTTGCCATGGTTTGTGAATTGTGTGCGGGGGCTCATGAAACTAATCAATGTGCAATTTCTAGTGAGTCGGCACATTTTGTCAGCAATTATCAGAGGCCGTTACAACCTGCTCCGAACACATATCATCCCAACAATAGGAATCATCCTAACTTCAGTTGGAGCAACAATCAGAATACCATGCAACAACCATCTCAAGGTCAGCAGTATGGTTCGAAGCAGTTCAACAATTCGGGTTATCAACAACACTATGCCCAAAGACCACCATACAATCCACCTGGATTTCATCAACAACATCAAGGAAGTCATGTGCAGTCGAATGAGAAGTCAGAGATGGAAGAATTGCGAATGATGTGCAAGAGTCAAGCAGTATCTTTGAAAACTCTTGAAAACCAAATTGGCCAACTGGCCAATGCTCTTTTGAATAGACCTCAAGGGCAATTACCTAGTGACACGGAAGCTAATCCGGGTAAAAAGGAGGTTAAGGAACAGATTCACGCTGTTACGTTGCGTTCTGGAAAGGTTACAGACGATCCGGAGGTCAAAAATCAGCTTAACGAAGAGCTTGAGAATTCTGTGAACAGTGAAAGGGGGCGCGGGCGCGCAGCCTTGGGCGCGGGCGCGCCTGAGGATTCTGGTCATTCTTCAAGTTTTGTTCTTCCGGTCGTTCAGAAGGCATCAAGTGAGGAAGAAAAGGTAAAGTCAGCTGGGAAAACAAGTTCAGAGAGTAAGGAAGCTAGCAAGGAAGTCTATCCGCCTCCGCCATTCCCTAAAAGGCTTCAGAAACAAAAGTTTGATAAGCAATTTGCAAAGTTCTTGGAAGTGCTCAAAAAGTTGCACATAAATCTACTGTTTGCTGAAGCCCTGGAACAAATGCCAAGTTATGCCAAGTTCATGAAAGGCATACTTTCGAGGAAATTGAAACTCGAGGAGTTAGAGACCGTCGCTTTGACGGAGGAGTGCAGTGCTGTCTTGCAACAAAAGTTGCCACCTAAGCTGAAGGATCCGGGGAGTTTTACCATACCGTGCGTCATTGGGAATGTTTCTTTTGACAAGTGTTTGTGTGATTTAGGGGCAAGCATCAACCTCATGCCCTATTCGGTTTTCTTGCAACTCGGTCTTCCGGAGCCTAAGCCTACAAACATGTCACTCCAGTTAGCTGATCGCTCAATCACCTACCCTCGAGGAATTGTAGAAGATGTTCTGGTGAAAGTGGACAAACTTATCTTTCCAGCGGATTTCGTCATACTTGATTTTGAAGAAGATAAGAAAATCCCTATCATTCTTGGGAGACCATTCTTGGCCACAGGTTAGACCTTTATTGACGTGCAGAAAGGAGAACTCACTATGAGGGTGCATGATCAGAATGTCACCTTCAATGTTTTTAAGGCTATGAAGTTTCCAACTGAAGAAGAGCAGTGTTTGAAGATAGACTTAGTTGAGTCGGCAGTGCAATCAAAAATTGAGCATCTGCTCATGAATGACACATTGGAAAAAGCACTGATTGGTGATTCTTTATGGGAAGAAGATGATACAGATGAGCAACTGCTATTTCTTGATGCTACTCCATGGCAAAGGAAATTTGAGAGACCAGTGGAATCTTTAGGTCTATCTGAATTGAAGGGGTCGCATCAGTGCTTGAAACCATCCATTGAAGAAGCTCCAACTCTAGAGCTCAAACCGCTACCTGATCACTTAAGGTATGCCTCTCTTGGTGAGTCATTTACTTTACCTATGATTATTGCTGCTAACCTGTCAGATTCTGAGGAAGACAAGCTCTTGAGAGTTCTTAGAGAATTCAAATCAGCCATTGGATGGACTATTGCAGACATCAAGGGGATTAGTCCGGCTTACTGTCAACATAAAATTCCACTAGAAGAAGGGAGTAAACCAACAGTGGAACATCAAAGACGTCTAAATCCAATCATGAAAGAAGTTGTGAAGAAAGAAATTATCAAGTGGTTGGATGCAGGGATTATCTATCCCATTTCTAATAGTTCATGGGTAAGCCCAGTTCAATGTGTGCCAAAGAAAGGGGGCATGACGGTAATCACCAATGAGAAGAATGAACTTATCTCCACTCGCACAGTCACTGGTTGGAGAATCTGTATGGACTACCGGAAATTGAACAAGGCCACCAGGAAGGATCATTTTCCTTTGCCCTTTATTGATCAGATGCTAGACAGACTTGCAGGTCATGAGTACTATTGCCTTCTGGATGGATATTCTCGGTATAATCAAATCTGTATTGCTCCTGAGGATCAGGAGAAGATGACATTCACATGTCCATTTGGTACATTTGCTTTTCGGCGGGTCTCTTTTGGTTTGTGTGGTGCACCTGGCACGTTTCAAAGGTGTATGACGGCTATTTTTTCAGACATGATTGGTAAGACCGTAGAAGTTTTCATGGATGACTTTTCTGTAATTGGTCGTTCTTTCGACGAATGTTTGCAAAATCTGGGTGCGGTTCTGAAAAGATGTGTGGAGACTAATCTAGTGCTTAACTGGGAGAAATGCCATTTCATGGTGCAGGAGGGAACTATCCTTGGGCACAAGGTGTCACGGAGAGGTCTAGAGGTGGACAGAGCAAAAATAGAAATAATTGAAAATCTTCCACCACCTAATTCAGTGAGAGGGATTCGTAGTTTCCTTGGTCATGCAGGTTTCTACAGGCGTTTCATCAAAGACTTCTCAAAAATCTCCAAACCGTTGTGTAAGCTCTTGGAAAAGGACGTTCCTTTTAAATTTGACGAAGAATGTTTGACCGCTTTCGAGACTCTGAAAAAGAAATTGGTTTCAACACCAGTGATCATTGCTCCTGATTAGAGTGAACCTTTCGCTATGATGTGTGACGCTAGCGATTATGCAGTGGGGGCCGTTCTTGGTCAAACGAAAGAGAAAGTGTTTCATGTGATTTATTATGCAAGCAAGACCCTTAATGAGGCTCAGTTGAACTACACTACTACTGAGAAGGAGCTGTTGGCCATAGTCTATGGTTTTGAAAAATTTCGCTCTTACTTGCTCGGTACAAAGGTAATGGTGTACACGGATCACGCGGCTATTAGATATCTGCTCTATAAAAAGGACTCCAAACTTCGGTTGATTCGTTGGGTACTTCTGTTACAAGAATTTGATGTGGAGATTAAGGATAGAAAAGGGACAGAGAATCAAGTAGCTGACCATTTTTCTCGACTGGAGGACACTGGTAAATCCTCTCGAGACGGAACCATCATTAATGAATTCTTCCCGGATGAGCAATTGTTTAGGGTGCAAGAAGAAGAGCCATGGTATGCAGACATTGTGAACTTTCTGGTTAGTCAAGTGATTCCACCCGAGCTTTCTTATGCACAAAGGAAGAAGTTCTTGCATGAAATCAAATGGTATCGTTGGGACGAACCATATCTGTTTAAACAGGGAGCTGATCAGGTTATTAGAAGATGTGTGCCGTACAGTGAAACAGAGACTATTCTGAGGGATTATCACGCCACGACATATGGAGGCCACTATGGAGGAGAAAAGACTGCAACTCGAATTCTTCAAGCGGGTTTCTATTGGCCTTCTCTTTTTAAGGATGCTCATCAGTATGTCTTAAGGTGTGACCGTTGTCAGCGTGTTGGTAACATATCGAGGAGGGATGAGATACCCCTTAATGTAATGTTGGAAGTGGAAATTTTCGATGTTTGGGGAATCGACTTCATGGGACCGTTTATCTCCTCATGCAACAATCAATATATCTTGTTAGCCGTTGATTACGTCTCTAAATGGGTTGAGGTCAAAGCACTCCCGATCAATGATGCCAAAGTTGTGCTTAATTTCCTTCAGAAGAACATCTTCACCAGATTTGGCACTCCTCGAGTCATTATCAGTGATGAAGGCACTCATTTTTGCAATTGCAAGTTCACTAATCTTATGGCCAGATATAATATCAATCATCGGGTAGCTACAGCATACCATGCTCAGACCAATGGCCAAGCTGAAGTGTCTAATCGTGAAATCAAGCATATTCTGGAAAAGGTGGTGAGTCCTTCAAGAAAGGATTGGTCTCTGAAACTCGATGAAGCCGCCTGGGCTTATCGAACAGCATATAAAACACCTTTGGGTATGTCGCCATATCAGCTTGTCTATGGGAAAGCTTGTCATTTGCCGGCAGAATTGGAGCACAAGGCTTATTGGGCTTTGAAAAAGCTAAATTTTGATCTTAAAGCCACGGGTGAGAAGAGAATAGTGCAACTCAATGAGATGGACGAGTTTCGCTTGCAAGCCTATGAGAACAATAAACTCTACAAAGAAAAAGTGAAGCGATGGCATGATCGTCGTCTAGTCAACAAGGTATTTGTTCCTGGCCAAACCGTGTTGTTATTTAATTCTCGCCTTCGTCTGTTTCCAGGAAAGCTTAAGTCGAGATGGTCAGGGCCTTTTGTTGTCAAAACCGTGTTTTCGCATGGCGCGGTTGAAATTTTTGAGAAATCACCTGATCAGTCCTTCAAAGTCAATGGTCAGAGATTGAAACCGTACTTTGGTGAGGTATCGAATCGTGGAGCTGAAACCGCGATTCTTGCAACTACTGAGTGAATCATGGAAGTCACGTCAAGCTACCGACGTAAAAGAAGCGCTTCGTGGGAGGCAACCTACGTTTTGTTGTACAAGAATGAAAAAAAAATCTGGGTAGAAAGTTTGGGCGCGGGCGCGCCACCAAGGGGCGCGGGCGCGCGTGAATTCCTGAGAGGAAGCGCGGGCGCGCTGCACCAGGGCGCGGGCGCGCTGCAGTCTGCTGTTAAAAAAAAGATGAAAAAGAAAAACAAAAACAGAAAATTAAAGAGGGGAAATTAGTTTTTGGGGGTTTTTAACCTATATAAACACAAACCCACTCCACCACTTCTACAATTACAAACCCTAGCCACTACTTTCATCCAAATCTCTCAAAACACAATCCAACCTATACACACAAACTTCTTCCCATCAATTCCATGGCTTCTAAGAGAACAAGAAGATCTGTGGCCTCTAGTGATTCTTCATCTAGTGGGGGGAATGCTCCTAGTTTCAATTCACCGGAGGCTCAAGAAGAATTTACTCGATTGTTGACCAAGCCAGTGGTCAAAGAGAGGGGTTTTTACTCCGAGCATCTTGGATGGAGATCTGGTGGGCATGATTATGAGGCGGGGATGGGATACGGTGTGTGAGGTGGCTGAGGCGGTACCTTTGAGTATCGTTAGAGAGTTTTATGCTAATGCGAAGAAACTGAAGAATGGGTATTCTACAGTTCGTGGCCATGTGGTCGATTATACTCCTGCTGCCATCACTAGGGTTTTGGCTGTTCCAGCACCTACACCTGGTGAAGAGGATTATAGGGTGAAGGGCCGTGGGGA
Organism: Saposhnikovia divaricata; assembly: GCA_036435485.1. Taxonomy (NCBI): domain Eukaryota; kingdom Viridiplantae; phylum Streptophyta; class Magnoliopsida; order Apiales; family Apiaceae; genus Saposhnikovia; species Saposhnikovia divaricata. The sequence goes on along the minus strand of CM071597.1, from coordinate 98,019,209 downwards.
TGTAGATCTTAAGGCCATTCTCAGGCAGATGACAGTTCCGGGCACTGAATGGAAGCGCAGGTCGGGGTCGACTGAGCCGATTACTTTTCCGGCTTCTGCTTTGAACAGGTATGCTAAGGCCTGGAATTTGTTTATTTGTGCAAACATATTACCATCCTCGCATTCTCATGAGGTGACTGTGGAGAGAGCTATTCTTTTGTGGGCTATTGTGAATGAAAGGTACATCGATGTGGGTAGTGTTATTCATCGGAACATGATCAGGTTCATGCAAGGGGGTTCCACTGCAGCAATTCCTTATGGCTAAGTGGTTGTTCGATTGTGTTTAGATGTGGGTATTCGCTGGCCAGCAGAGGAGCAGTTACAGTTGCCAGCTAGCTGCATAGATAAGGCGGCTATTGCTAGGTTGGCTGAGTGGGATGGTGGTGAGCCACATCAACGAGGTTTGGGTTACATTCTGGGTGGTGATGTGCCACCACGTCCGCAGCAGGAGGTTAGAGCTGGTCCTTCGAGAGCACGGAGGGGTGTGGTGAGTGAGAGTACTGGTTTGACCGAGTCTCACTTCAGGAGGCTTGCTAGGCGGATAGTTGCTGTTGATGAGAGGCAGAGCCGTTTTGCTGATGATCTGGCACAAGCTTTGGGCACGGCATTTTTAGCTAAAGGGGTTGAGGTTGTTTGGCCTCAGTATGGAGATGGAGTTGTTTATCCACCACCGGACTCACCCGAGGAGGGTGATCCTGCTGATGATTGAGGTATCTCTGTGCACTTTCTTTGTTTCTTGCCTTCAATGGGGACATTGAAGATTTTAAGTTTAGGGGTGGGAAATGAAGATTGTGATTAGTAGTTAGATGCATATAGGACATGTAGTGTAGTATTATCATGCATATTGTTTAAATTGTTCATCATGTATCATGCATATTGTTTAATTGTGAGGCATGTAGTGGCATTCCAGATTGCATAGCATAATTCATGCATTCATGCATTTTCCATGATCCCTTAGAACGAACTAATTCTGACTGATAGGTAGGTGTCTGATTGAGTGCACTAATGATGAGTAGAGGGCTGCTTTATAGTTCTTATGAAACTGATTTGCTTGTTCAGAAACAAAAATTTTTACACAATCACAGTCTCATTGAGTGCTTTTGAATTGGACCGGCCATGTCTGTTTGGTTGCTAAAATTTAACACCTAGTTTAAACCTAGAATGTTTGATAGATTCTTGAAAGCGAAGGAATACTTAAGTATAAGTTTGGGGGAAACAAAGAAATTCATGATAATTGTGAATAGTATTAATAAATAGGTGTCAAATGGCTAGTAGCCGGCTCATATTTATATGAGTGGTCTAGGGTTGGAGATGAGAATTCTCACTCCAGATTGTCTCTAAAAAAAATAATAAAAAAAAAGAAAATAATAAAAAAAAAAGTCGTGTAAAGTGTGTAATTGCAATATTAACCAGGGTGAGCTCTTTAATACTCGAGCAATTAAGTACGAGGGGACTTTGTGCCTAGTGACCTAAGGCTTTTATAGTCTGGGATCCACTGACCTAACGCTTGTTACATGGGTATTATTGTATAAGCCTTTAGGGGTCTCATCCATTGCACGGTTAAATAAGCATGCGTTGTATATATAGTGTTATGTGTCATATGTGTTAGTAATTAAGCATGATTTCTTGTCAACTCAAGTAGACTATGGCGGTGTATCTGGAGGGATCTTGTGTCTAACGTTCATTCTGTTTTTAAACCTGGTGGTAGTTTAGCTAAGAATAGGTATGGTTTTGGTTTGATTTGGGGGTATCTCTGATGAGCATAGCACGCGTGCACGTTTCTGTCCATGTACTGTTAGTATACGGGGATTTAGGCGAGCTCTATTTGGATTTAGTTGCATTTCTTTGAGTATTTGCTTGCTTGTTGGTTTTGGTTGGCTTGAAGGGGATCACTTGCATTTTTCATGTTACTTGCATTCATGCATTGCACTTCATTGGATTGTTTAGTGTCTGTTTATGCTTGGGGACAAGCATCAGTTTAAGTTTGGGGGTGTGTTACTGGACTTTATGTCCACTAAATACGTTCCATTTTGGCTTAAATTGACTGCTTGTACCCGAGTGTTTAGTGTCTTTTGATGTGTTTTCTTGTTTTTAGTGTGCAGAGTATCGTTTGAGGAATAAGGTGGTGGAATTGTGTGTTTCGGATGGATTAGAGCTGGAAGTGTCGAGGGTTGAGATAGCATGTCGGCCAGGGAGCATATCGGAGCACTGTGCAGCAGCCAACAGAGGAACGAAGCGAAATTGAAATTCTGGACAGGGGGGCCAGGCGCGCCTGCGCCTGTATAGAGCGCGCCCGTGCCCTGGTGGACTGAGAAATATTAATTTTCTGTTGTTGGGCTTGTTCAGAAGGGCCGGTTCGGACGAGATGTGCAGCCTTGTGTCTTGGAAGCCCAGTTTAGTATGTACTATTGGGGGAAAGCCCTAATTATCAGAGTATCGTATTATTTTAAGCGTGGATTTTTAGAGAGAGGAAGAACCATTGGAAGAGCATCAAGCTTTTGGGGGGATTTCCTAGTTTTCTGTTGATATTTGTAATCTCCTATTGCGTTGAATGCTCGGTTGTTTTCGTATACTCTTTTACTACTCTTGTTTGGTTTATTGTATCTCTTTTTCAATCATGTTTACACTTGAACCCATGATGGCGATTAGGTCGATTATGGGCTAATTCGTTATCATGGGATTTTAATGGATTTTTCTATGGATTCTAGTAATTAAGTGTTTTTTATGCCTTGGTGTGTGATTGATTGTATTGATTTCCTAGTATGATTACGCTTATTCGTTATAGGTGAGTCGCGAACACCTGTAATTGTTTGTTTAATCCTGGTGAATGCGAAAGTGGATCTAGGGTTTAGAACAATTCATGCTAGCATAGGTTTTTGCATGCGAAGAACATGTATTAATTTGTGGTGTAATTCTAACCGTCTTGCACTGACTATGTGGTTTTAGGGATGCTTGATTTTTAACCGCTATGTGTTCAATTGCTATAGACATATAGGAACTACGCATATTTGGTGACTACTTGACTTCTATCAATTGTGGATGATCAGTAGGATGGTATACGCACAACGAAAGTTGGTGTGTATCAGTTTAGTGCATCTAATCAGTAATAAACTCTGTCACATGCTAGGTTAAAGGGGCATAAGATTCTAGATGAAGTGGTTAATGAAATTGAAATCCCATGTTTGTTTATTATAAATTAAACGTTAAGTTATTTTCTCGTAATTGTCATAGTTGGTATTCAATTTTAGTTAATCAAAACCAAAATTGTGATTGTCTTGGCAGTGAGTGTAAATCATAAGCTGGTGCATAAGTGAATATAACGAACAATTTGAGTCTCTGTGGGAACGAATCCTATTTATCATATATTACTTGTTAACCACGTTCTCTTGCGTGAATAAGTGCGAACAGGTACTATACCCCTTCAAATTCAAATAAAAACTACAAGTATACCACTCAGGAAAGACGGAAAAAAAGAGTTCAACTACAAGTATACCATGCAGGTACCAAAACCACATACAGTTGTTTGAATACGACTTGGTTTATAAAGTATAAACCAAACATTATCTGTAAGTAGAGCTCTATTGATTTGTAGTACAGTCCACCAACCTATCAATAAGATGCACATTTTACCAAATAATATACTTAGAAGTTCGTATTAAACGACATTTATAAACCCTGAGTTTGATGTGAATTCACTTAGAAGTGGGCTCTTCTTGAGCAAAAACTAATTTTAAATGGGGTTCCTTTAGTAAAATGAATTAAACCTACTTGGCCCAAAAAATGAATAAAATGATGGGTCAAGCTTCATTATCAAGTAGTGTTCACGCTCAGATATGCACAGTCACCTATCCATACAAGTTGGGCTCAAAAAACATAGAAGCTATGTAGAACAGTGTTGACATGAATAGGCCAAGGAAGCAGCTGCAAATACATATCTCTGAGCTCAAATACGAAGCTTATAAAAAAGGAGTAATAGAAATAAAAAACCTGCAAGAAGTTGATTTTAGTAGTTTTGTTTTGAGGCTTCCAACTATAATATCTTTGCTGATGTCTCTTTTTAGGCGTCCAATAAGAATTCCACCATGTGATAAACTCGATTACACTTATGAGTTGGAGAATAAGAAAAACCTTGTACCATGTGGAAGAAAATCAATTGCTGCATTATTTGATACAATGAGAAATTAATTATTTAATATTTATAAGGATTTGAGTTTACCATACACCAATACGAGCAACTTCTCCTGAAAGAATATGTATGATATATCAGGAGGCGTAAATTACTGGTTGGATCTTGATTCAAATATGGAAAAAGAACTTCAAAGTATCATGGAAACGTACCATATAGTTGAATGAAACCCGAGGGAACAACGAGCGAAATGACTAGTGATGTGAGCCATATAATAAACTTTAGTGCCCACCATTCAGAGTGCCTCATGTTTCCACCGTCATACAATTTGCTTGTCATGAATGTTGCAAGAAACATTATGAAGAAGAAAATCTGGATTCATGTTAAGGATGCTAAATAGTGAAGGCAGTGCTATGGACAGTTAAGTGGCAAAAGAAAATAGAGGGAAATTGTTCTAGATTTCACAGAGAAAGATACAAAATATCCTAAACTAATACGGAGAACTCCCATTTTCTTATAACAACTACGTCCCTCGATTCCACAGGCTTTTACATCTTCAGAACACATTAAAAAGAAAACAGAAGTAAGTGTAAGAACTAAATTATTATGAAACAAATCAGCTTTTTCTAAATGTAGCGAAAGAGGTTTCACATACAGTGCAGGTCAGAGAAAACGATTGGGCCATAGTCCCGAACAGCCCAAGCAATAAGATTTGTCAATAAGAATATAATACCATACAAGTAGCGTGCTCGTTGTGACTTTTTCCTTTCAACCAAGCATTCAATACTCTTCTGTTGAGAAGCATAATGTTCCTTTAACAATATTATTTCAGAGTTACTAAGTCTGATTTCGATTACTCTAGCCTCTGGATCACTTAACCTAATTTTGAATACCTGGCCCTCCTCAACCATATCGTCAGTCTTAACCAATTCCACAGCCTCACCCATCCTAAAATTAAAATCAGTAAATTTTATTCACGTCAAATGAAGTTCCAACAATTTAACTCGAGCATACCTTCAACTTAAATCGCTTGATTTATTAGTGCTACAATCGCAACTCTCAGTCGTTTTTGTCAAGTGCAGCATAAATGAAAGGTGCTGTTGTTCCAACTTATCCTCCACAACCTACTTGGGCTCAAAAAATAGAATGCACTCCAAAGAAACAAAGGGTGTTGAGTCTGGCTAGAATCAAAAGTCATTTGCTGTGTAATAAAATCTATGATTTTCCAACATTATTAGAAGCTACATGTCACAATTCACAACCAAAGCTCTTGACAACAATTCATACCACTTTGATGTCACAAACACAATCCTTCTTTTAAATTACCCGGTAAAACATACATACACGAATCCATAAACAAGTATTATAAATAGAAAAGAAGAAAAAGACACTTATAAATAGATGTTCTAAACAGAATATTAAACAAAAAACTCCTAAATTGAAACGTAGTTAAAAACTCCAAATTAAAACACAAAATTATGAATCCAAACTAAAACCCAAACATATGTAAACTAAAAACATACATTAAATTATAATTAATAATATAATCTCCAATTAAAACATAAAAAATAAGAACCCTAACTGAAACTCGATATAAAACTAGATTTGGGCAAAAAGAATAATGGGGAACATACCTTATTCGTGCTTTAATCTTCTTCCCTTTTGTGTTTTCTTCAATCTAAGTGTCTTCTTCAATTTAGTTTTCTTCGATTTTCTTTGTGAATGAATGTGTATCGTGTACGTTTGTATGTCTGTGTGTATATCTGTGTGCTATTATTGTCTTTTTCTTTTCATTTTATTAAGCTGGGCATATTTCTAGAAGGCCGCTCAATTTTTTGAGTAGCCCGCCTAAATTTTAGTCCCAAAATTGCTATGTATAGTAACGATTTCTTAAATCATTGCAATAGAATGAATGTTTTTAACTCTCTTAAATTTTTTCAATGCAATTGCAATGCTTTTCAAAAGCATTGCAATTTATGTGATTTGGTTTCTCAATAGCAACGTTTTTTGACAAACGTTTAGAAATATGGTTGCAATAGGCAATCTATGGTGTAGTGACAATTGCTGCATGTTTTGCAGAGATTTATACGTTGTAGACCATATTGAGTGTCTATTTGGACCAAACTACCGTCAACGAGTATATTAGACCAATGTTTCATACAACTATATATATTACTTCAATTTTTTTTAATGCACTATCATCATTTTTTACTTCATTACATTAATGTAAATATATTTTAACTTGATTATATGTATATGGATTTTATCTAATAACCCAAGTGATAATTGATATAAAGTTCAAAATTTAAATATCAGTTTATTCAATTCGATTATAAATTTTATTGACCTAAATATCTGTAAATTCACATTCTTTATTAAAATGAACTTGTACAGGTAAAAAGATTATGTAACAATTGTTGAGTATATTAAGTTACATGGAAATTGGTATGATATACGATGCAATTTGTAGTCTAATAACATATAAAATTTGAGACATTATACACTAAATGTAAATAAAAATATTCACAACATAAAAATATTAATGTAATCCTTTTTTAATATATAATCATGTTTTTAACGAATTAATTTCAATTTCATAATATCTTGTTTATCTGCTTATACTTACGCAAGATTTTTTCTAAGTATAGTTAGATTTGCAAAAGAATCATTCAAAAAAATGATTTTAAGGCAGTTGTATAGATAAATTTTCTAACTTGCAAAGTAGATCACACGAAGAGACCAAAATATAATATAACGTGCGGAATATTTGCGAATATTGATAATGAATTTCAGAATTTCATCAAAATGAGCATCTAGCACAATGGTTGAGATTGTCATTTCTAAATTTAAGGTCATGCATGGGTTCAATTCCCAACACCCACGTTTTCTTTTTTTTAAAGTAAAACTATAATGGCATCTTTGTAATTATGTGATAAATAAGGGTATACTGGTAATTTCACGGGCAGTATTTATGCACTTTTTGTCCTTGTGTTACCATTTAATATATATAGTAATAGATTTAAACATGAAAATGTATGATTATTATTATTATATTGGTTGATATTCGGTATGATATGTATTAAATAGTTGTTTACAAAATTTTGGATATTACAATTATCATTGAGTAAAATTTATATAAAAAGTTATTTCTTGTTGTTTCAGTTTCTGGATTCGATTTTCCATTATTCCGAGATTTATTTGGACAGATGCTCATTTGTAAGCATTTAAGCTTAATTATTATAATTTTGTTAAAATATATACATTATTATTGGACAAAGGTTTTAAAAATTGCTAACCAGGTCTAGGTGGTAAACCTACATTCCAAGGATTAATCAGCTAGGCGAAGATTAATCGGAATGATTAATCGGAATATTAATCGGATGTATTAAGATATTATTTTTTATATAATTTTATTATAATTTTAAAATATATTTTATATAAGTAAGAATATTAATATGTTCATTTTATTATCAAATATGATGAGTGAATTTACATTTTCATGTGTAAATTATATTTTTTATTAGAAAAATTATATTGTTAATGTTATAATATATAAATATAAAGTGATTGTCAAAACTTCCTCAAGAAGACTCACAAAGCTTCCTTAAAAAGACTCACAAAGCTTCCTCAAAAGGACTCACAAAACTTCCTCAAGAAGGCTTGCAAAACTTAACTAAGAAGGCTTGTAATACTTATCAAAGAAGAATTGAATAGCTTACTTAGTAAGACTTGTAAACCAACTCCTATAAATAGGCCAGTTGGTGCAACAGATTTATACAACACATATAACTTTTTCTTTACAACTATTATTCTCTTTACATACGATTATTATACTAAGATAACGAATTTCTTTCTAGTTATAGTTATTTAAATGAAGATTGAAAACTCAAGATTTACAACTGTTAGGATTTATGGGTGATAGCGTAGAGACAACTTAACTAATACTTAGTTTATTTGTATAGCTTAAGTAGAACATACTGTCACAGCCAGAGTGTATTCTTGTAATCAAATAATTGCTGAAATGTAATAAGTATGTATCTTGGAAGAAGTTCATTGATATGTTCAAGCCTAAAGAGAATACATCAGTTCGACAACAATAATAAAGTTACTGTCAATACATTGATGGCAACGTTACAAGAAGACTACATGTTGCAAGGTCACGACAACAAGTTTCATTTAACAGCAACATTGGCTGAAGCAGGGGACAACAACATTCTCACACTTGACAGCAAGTTTGGAGTTCCGACAGCAACATTGGCGGGAGCTCATACTGTCAACTACTAAATATTCCTATGACAACAAACTTGGCGGCAAGGGTTACTGTCTCACTGAATTATTTGATTTGGGGATTTTGTCTCAGTCAAACCCCCGTGACAGTTTAGATGTTCGAGAAACAGATTTGTTGCATTTCGTCAAAGATTGTAGCAGACCTGCAAGACTACGATAGAAGCTTGAGAGATCACAAGACGAGGCTCGACAATTCAAAGAGTATGACAAGTCTGCATCTACTAGAATTGTTATAGCTAATTTTGGAAAGAACCCAGAATGCCTTATTCTTAAAGATAACTCTGTTTGTATAGCATTTTAGGAAAGGTCACATGTGTGGGCAAATTGTGAGGAGCTATCACTTGAAAACGACAACTGCTCCGCCACCCATGTGACTGAGATGCAAAAGGAAGATTAGTCTATATAGACACACTTCTCTCATTCTTTCTGTAAGCGATTCTCACAAGAAGTCGAAGCTTGAGAAAACCATTTTTCTCGAGGTTGTAGCAACACATTACAAAATAAATAAAACATTTATTTTGTGAGAACATCTTGAATTACTACTTATGTTTGCAATTCTTATCTAGATAGTTTACAATCTTTATCATTGTTGTTGAGCTAAAGATTTGAAATTATCTATATTGCATTCAACCCCCCCCTTCTGCAATATACTCCGGGACCAACAACTGGTATCAGAGCAATAGATTGATATACAAATCTGAAGATCATGACGAGTATTCAGAAGTCAAGTGGTATCAAGATTCCAGTCTTGATAAAGAGAACTATAATTTATGGAAAAGAAAGATCTTGTTATTTATCAAAGCTGCCCATCCACTATACTTGGGAATCCTTGAGAACGGCCCCTTCATTCCTCAAAAGGAAGTAGCTGCTGCTACTGTAAATGACGAGTCATTCCAGCCCATTGGGTTGCCAAGAGGCCTTCAGAATACACAGAGACCGAAAAGGATAAAGTAGCCTTGGATGACTACTTACAACTTATCTTACTCGACTCTCTCACTTTAGACAAAGTCATGTGTGGTAATGTCATGGGATGTTCATCTGCAAAAGAGATGTGGAGCAAGATAGAGCTGCTGTGTGAAGGAAGTGAAGAGGTCCGAGAAAATCAAAGGTAAATCCTTGTATCACAATATGAAGCCTTCATGGCCAAGCGAAGAACTCACACACATGTTTGAAAGGTTCAGTAAGCTAATAGCTGAGTTACAAATTCATGGGAAGTTCTATGATAGAAAGGAGATTAACATCAAATTTCTGCTCACTCTCCCTGAGCATCTTGAGCACAAAGTCACAGCCATAAGAGAAGGAAGGAACTTGAGCGATGTCTCTCTAGAAACTCTTTATGGTGTGCTCAAATCATATGAACTCGAACTCTTTCAAAAGAGATCTATTCAAACTGGAACCAAAGGAAAGTTGGCAAACATGTCAGGAGCCCTTGTAGCTCATGAACCACAAGTAGCTTGTCCAAGTGAATCCTCACAAAGTTCACAACCAACACAAGTACCACCATTGAAGATTGAAGAGGTGTTGGATGACGAGGAGAAGGTGGTTCTGCAGCTCAAAGACGTTGAAGATGAAGACTTCTACACAATAGAAGAGATTGAAAGCATGGATAATCCAACCATGGCTTATATGGCTAAGAGATTCAAGAACATCAAGTTCAGAAGGGACAAGTCATACAAGCCACAGGGTCAAACATCTAAGTTCAACAAGGGGATTTTTTCAAAAGCTGCTGGTGGTGCCACGAGAGGTGGATACAAGACCGAGATGGTGGATAGGTCGAAGTTCAGGTGCTACAACTGTAATGAGCTAGGTCATTTTGCTACTGAATGCAGAAGACCAAAACAGAATCAAGGAAAAGGATCTGGAAATCAGTTTAAGAGGAATCAAGGTAAAGCCTATGTGGCTGAAGGGAAATGCTAGGATGATTCTAAAGATGAGGAAGAAGAAGAGTTTGTAAACTTGGCCCTCATGGCACTACACCACAAATGGTCTATGGCAACACCCAAAATAAATGTTAAAAGTGCTGAAAAATGTTACCATAGAATTTAAGGCAACACTTTTGTCAATTTTGAAGGTGTTGGGAATTTGCATGTGGGCTTAGAGGTTAAGCCAACACATTTTGTCAAAACTATGGCAACATCAACACGTTGTTGCCTTAGGCACTTATGCCAACATTTCGTGCAAAATAGCAACACTATTTCCGGTGTTGGCATAAAGTCTATGGCAACACGGTCTACTCAACACCAACACCTTTGCGATGTTGCCATATAACCTATGCCAACATATTTGTCCCTCTACAGCAACACCAGTGATATAAATTTTCTGAAAATTTATATTTTAATTATTTTTTTGGATTTTGTTTTACTTGTGATATTCTTCAAATTTTCAAAAATACAATAAAAAATTAACGCAAGTCAAGGTAAACTAAAATATAATTTGAATAAATCACATTTATAAAACTAAAATATATCACTAATTCCTTTACAAAAAATTACTAATTACACAAGTCAAATCATTATACAATTAAATCTACACTCCATTTCAACTAGTTGTAGAGTGGCTTTCTGCTTTCAACCTTATCCTGTCTAGTGATTCAACAGCAACACTTGAAAATTTCACTCTAAAGGAGACCTCTTATGTCTTAGTAACAATTCTTATGTCTTCCCATGAAGACCTCTTCAAGTTTGGAGATGGAATTTGCTCCTGCAAATGAGATTCCATAAAATCATGAGATGATATTCTGAATATTTAGAGCTGCCAATGCCATACGTCGTATGGCATACTATGACATGATAACAAGATGAATGGTCTTACTACAACATCAGAAAGGGGTAACAAGATGACAAGATCATTTGATATCTGAAAGACCACAGGATTCTACTACAAAAAATGAATATGAGGCTACATTGATTTAGTCATTCAGGAAATCTTTCACAAGTATAACATATAATTGATTTATCACACTAAATTCCATGATGCTTCCTAATGAAATTCTATAAAAAAAAAGTAAAACAAAATAAAATAATGAAGAATCATTACCATGTAAGCACCTCACGTATTAATAACAGAAAGGAACAGATATATAAAACAGCAGTAGTACTTCAATAGCAACGTCATATAAAACTATAAACCATTAGCACTTGATTACTTATAGCATAATGCAAACAACACATATGCCTAATATGAGCTCAATGAGCAACTAAAGATTTTGAGGAACATTATATACACACCCTTTCAAGCCACCCTCGTAACTTTGGGGAAGCGACACTCTTGATATATGTCCGCAAGCTCCAAAATGCTCTTCTAGCGCACTACGAACCTGTCAGTATAAAAGGTTTAGGGTGTCAGACCAAGATTGACCAGTAAACATGGTACAGCAGAAAAAAAAATGCAGTGCATACCAGTTCCTCCCCTCCGCTTGTATCAAAACCTCGCACAAATATTGTTTGACTTTGGGTTCTTCCTCCCTTCTGGTATGAGTTCTCGTTGTTGAATATTGTTTGATCAATATTAATGCTTTGAAGTAACACAAAGAACTTGGTACCACAATTAAGTTAAGGCATTATTACCCGCTGGCTGGAGTAAATGCACCCCTTTCCCGGGCCAAATCAAGCCTAACCTGATAAAAAGAGAATACATAAAAGGCCGAAGACAACAGACAGACAACTTTGTGCAGCATGACAATTTTGTGCAGCACAATCAAATACAACTGCAGTCAACATAATAACCTAACATTGTTCAGGGTACATCAAAAGCAGAACAGCACATACATTATGCAGATAATTATTTTCCCCGAAGTAATACAGCAAATATGCAGATAATTAAGGAAATAAATTTAAAGAGTTATAGCACTCTCCCAGTATGCAGGACAAGGTTAAGGAGTCGAAATCAGTGGATAGAATCCCTCTCCACAATTAAGGAATCAGTAGAAATACAACATAATCCTTGTATTGATTAATAATTCATCAATTCATTAAATCTGATTAAATACAATAATCAGATTATATAGTAATGAAACCCTATGTTGGGTAATAAGAAAGAAATCCTAATGATTATTTGGAATACTCTAGATAACTGTTGTCATATATGCATATTCAAGAATATTCCTAATCAATAATACAAACACACTCTACGTATACATAAATATAATATATAAGTATTCAAAAACTAATTAAATAATTTTCTGCTCCACATCATCCAGCCTATACCCAAACTATTTTGGCAAACTGCCAGATAATAAATTTCATAGTAACTCCGGCACAACATCATTTGTACAACACAACCTTATACAGTTTCTTCCGCTAATCATCATTATTCAAAATTTACTAATTTGGCATTAATAACCGACAAAGATTCAACAACCTTTCACAGTTTAACTACTATGATTATACTTTTTCCAATATGAACTCTTAATTCGAAATCTATTAATATTTTCTCTACTAAACTTGCACAAAAATCGATTTCAATTTCGAACATTTCCACAACTACGTATAAGTATATAACCTATCACTTAACAAAATGTAACTACCAGTGTAACACTAACTACTAGTCTACTACATCAAGTCAAAATGAATTCCGTCTCGTTATAGTGCTAACAATTGAGTACATACACACATTGAAAGATTGACCAAATACAAGTCAATAGAGAATGACAAATTGCCCATAAAAAGAGTTTTGGATCCTATAGCTTCAACTTGAGGAGTACTGGGCGTTTTAGGCTGCAATAAAAAGCCATATTTAAAATATGCTACAGACAGGCAAAAAATACAATCAACCACTATATAGCACTTACAGCATTCTTGATATTTGACTTTCCCGAGAATGCATCTACCATTTCTACATCACCACCCTGTTTAACAAAAGAGTTTAAAACATAAATCCGAAAGTAAAACAAAAAATAATACATCCCAACACAAAGGGCAAGAGTAATTCAGTGATCTGACGTAACATTTATTTGGGGATTGTACTGTACCTTTTGCTTTGGTGTCTTGGGAGCTTTTTTGTCTTCTTCCTCAGATTCCTCTTCAGAACTCTCTTCATCAGAGCTATCATCTTTTTTAGCTGCAGCCACTTTAGGCTTCTGCAACAATCATATGGAAAGAAATTACTACTTAACAAAGTAGATTTACAACTATGAGATGTTCATGAGATTTTCTTGCCCTTCTCAAAAATGAATGTAACCCATTCAAATCAAATAAGCCCTAATTTTGAACTCGGATTAGCTTTGAAACAAAGAAGAGAGCCCAAATTAAAACTAATTAAACACAAGAGTTTCGATTAAACATAAGAACTGAAACCAATTTGAACCCAAACCGAAGTAACCCAGTAACCCTAATTCGAAATAGGCCAAAGAAATACTGATTCGAGAAGGCCAAAATCAAAGAGCAATCGACCAATTTGAGGCCTCAAATCTCTAATTAGTAGTTTATTCAGCGTATATAGAGATAGTTATACTGAGACGAGCTGAGATGGACAGCGGAGATGAATAGTGGAGATGGACACCAGAGAGATGAGAGGGATAGAAGAGAGTGAGAGAGATGAGAGGGAGCTGTGAGAGTGAGAGAGATATGAGATCTGCTTTCTATATTTTGTTTCTCATTTTGTTTTTATTTTGTATTTTATTTTCTTTTGTTTTAGATGAGCGGGCTTTTTAAGTCAGTGAAAATTTTAGCGGGCTTCTATTTTCAATAATAGCGGCAAAAAATTTTAACATTTTTTCAGGTGTCTAAGGCAACACCAATTCATGTGTTGGCATTGATGACTAAAATGAATCTAAGCCAACATGAAGGGCAACATCCGGTTATGATGTTGGCTAATATCTAATTTATTCAATTTTTAACATCTAAGGCAACATTTAATGTGGTAACATCGATTTTCAGTGTTGGCAAAGACCATTTGTGGTGTAGTGTGGCTAAATCTGATGATGAAGCTTCGAGTTCCTCAACTCAGGTACCATCTCTAGTCTTACTTGATATGTCTAAAACTGAATACAAGCATACCATTGAAGATTTAAGTGCTGAGATATTTAACATTCATGTTAGTTTATCTGCTGCTCACGAAGAAAATGCTAAGTTAACTAAACAAAATGAATCTCTCAAATCTGAAAATGAAATGTTATTGCTTAGAACCAGTCCTCTAGATTCGTTAGCTCAAGAGAATACTAGATTGAAAAATGATATTGTCTGTGCTAAGGAAATAGAAGAATTTCCCAGGAATCATATTGCAGAAAATGAGTTTAAACTCAAAGCATTTAGAAACTCTTCTAAATTAGTCCAGGAATATCATGATAATCACACTGAGAATCAAAAGGTAGGTATAGGCTTCAGGTATGGTAGGAGGCATGGAAAGGCAATTATTCTTGATGATAGTGATGCTGTCAAACCTCATATTCTCAAAAGAGTTTACAAACTGATTTTCAAAAATCTTCAAGCTGATTTTGATGAAACCTCCCTGTTCATCAAACAAGAGCTTCTTGATGAGGATGAGTGCATTGACAGCACACTAGATGAAGGGAAAGATACTGTCAAGTCTCCCGTGACAGAAACTTTACCAAGCAATCAGACAGAATGTTCTAAAGTAGCTGTCAACAAGGATATGACAGAAACTTCAAAAGATACTGTCAAGAGAGAACCCAAGACAGCAACTTTCAAACCTGTTGTCAAGACAGAGGGAAAGAAAGGTACTGTCAAAGGTAGCTCGACAGCAAATTCAGAACATACTGTCAAGGAAAATGCCTACAAGCCTAAGAATAGGAATGGCAAGTTAGGAATTGACAAGAAGAATGGCTATGCTCATGTTAAAGACGCTCCTAGGAAGCTTTGCAATAATTGTGGCTCATCTCAACATTTAACATTTGTTTGTAAGAAACCCAACAAGAACAAGGTTAATGCGACCAATGTTAGTGGTAACTTACATAGAACCCCCATCATGCAAAGAGAAGTGGACGTCTGTAATAATATTAACTGTATGCCATGCAAGATTGTTGTTATGAGTACTTGTTTCAATTTGCCTATTCTGTCTACTGAAAGATGTTCCTATATGCAAACTGGTGAGACTTCTGAGCCTGCCTATGTTGGTAAAAAGGCAACATCCACCAAGAGAAAGACCAAGTCTAACTCTAAGCCTAAGTGGACTGTGAAAGAAGTCAAACATGAGGATTCTAGTGTTGATTCAAATGTGAAACGGAATGATATGAATAATAATACTGTAACTGCAGGACCCAACAGAGTTTGGGTACCAGATGCAAATTAAAATCATCTGTTTTGCAGGGCAAAAAGCAGAAGCAAGTCATCTGGATCATCGATAGTGGATGTTCTAGGCACATGACAGGTGATATAGCCCTGCTATCACATTTTGTGGAGAAAGCCGGCCCAATCATAACTTTTGGAGACAACAGCAAAGGTTACACAATAGGATATGGCTGTTTGGAAATTGGAAATGTTGTCATTGAAGACATTGCTCTTGTAGATGGATTGAAGCATAACCTACTCAGTGTCAGCTAGTTCAGTGACAGGGGATTCAAGGTTGACTTTGATATGATGGTTTGCAATAAGGATGGAAGCCTCTCCTTGAAAGGAGTCAGGAAGGGAAGTTTATTTGTTACAGACTTAAATTCTGTGAAGAAAGACAAGGCTTACTATTTTTACAGTAAAGCATCAGTTGGTGAAAGCATGATTGGGCACAAGAAGCTCTCCCATCTCAATTTCAAGAATATAAATATTCTGATGAAGAAGGATTTGGTGAGAGGACTACCTCAACTGGAATTCTGTCAAGAAGGATTGTGCGAGGATTGTCAAATGGGTAAATTGAAAAGATCAGTGTACAAGTCAAAGCAAGTGAATACCAACACTGAGCCACTCAAATTAATTCATATGGATTTGTTTGGTCCAGTAAATGTTCAATCTCTTGCAAGAAAGAGATATGCCCTGGTAATGGTGGATGATTACTCGAGGTACACTTGGGTAAAGTTCTTAGAGACAAAGGACGAAGCTGCTCAAGAAATCATTGATCACATAAGAGTTCTTGATAGAACCCCGAATGCAAAATTTCAATATCTGAGAAGTGGCAATGGTACTGAGTTCAGAAATGCCACATTGGGAAACTTCTGCAAGGAAGAAGGCATTGTCCAACAATTCTCCACTGCCAGGACACCACAACAAAATGGAGTTGTAGAAAGGAAGAATATAACTCTCATTGAAGCTACGAGAACTATGTTGAATGATTCTAAATTACCAACATATTTCTGGGCAGAAGCTATTAACACAGCTTGCTACACACAGAATAGAACCTTGATCAACAAGACTCATGGAAACACTCCTTACTATCTGTTAACAGGAAAGAAACCAACTGTCAAATATTTTCATGTATTTGGGAGTAAGTGTTTCATGATGATTGACAACCATGAAAGGAAAGGAAAGTTTGATGCTAAAGCTTATGAAGGCATTTTCATGGGATATGGATTGGAAAGGACTGCATACAGAGTCTATATCATTGATCATAAAGTCATTGAAGAAAGTGTAAATGTCACATTTGATGAAACCAAGTTCCATGGATTGCAAGAGGATGGTCAAATGGAGCCTCTTAGATTTGAAAATCAAGGTTACTTGGAGGAAGAAGAAGTTGTTGCTGATGAACCTACTTGCACTCAGTCCATTAAGTTTGGAAGAGATACTGTCAACACCAATAATGTTACTGAAACCTCAGCTCAGTCTCAAACAATAAATCCAAATTATCAGAATGAGAATGAGTCTGGAGATATTGAAGAACATGAAGGAGAAACCATCAATGGTGGAGAATCAACTCCTCAAAGAGGAACTGATCAAGCAGATCAAGAAAGAAGCTTGCCTAGAACCACTAAGTGGAACATAGATCACACCAGCAATCTAATCATTGGTGATCCCACTACTGGTATAAGGACAAGGAGAAATGTTTCTACAGACAGCATGTTCTCTTGCTTTCTATCTCAAACTGAGCCAAAGTCAATTAATGAAGCATTGTTGGATTCAGATTGGGTGATAGCCATGCAAGAAGAGCTCAACCAATTTGAGAGAAACAATGTATGGAAGCTGGTCCATAGACCTAAAGGGAAATCAGTTGTTGACACAAAGTGGGTCTTCAGAAACAAACTGGATGAAGGTGGAAACGTGACAAGGAACAAAGCAAGACTAGTGGCCAAAGGATACTGTCAACAGGAAAGAATAGACTATGATGAAACATTTGCACCTGTTGCCAGACTTGAAGCCATAAGAATTTTCCTAGCCTATGCTACACACTGTAACTTCAAAGTGTTCTAAATGGATGTAAAAAGTGCTTTTCTCAATGGAGAGCTAGAGGAGGAAGTGTACGTTAAACAGCCACCTGGATTTGAAAATGATGAATTATTTGACTTTGTCTACAAACTGTTCAAGGCACTTTATGGATTGAAGCAAGCCCCTAGAGCATGGTATGATACTATCTCTACCTTTCTGCTGGAGAATCAATTTGTAAGAGGTATTGTGGATAAGACACTGTTCTACAAGCATCATGGCAAAGACATCATTCTGGTGCAGATCTATGTTGATGACATAATCTTTGGTTCTACAAATGAGAAGCTGTGTGAAAAGTTCTCATCTCTTATGAGGAACAAATATGAGATGAGTATGATGGGAGAACTGTCATTTTTCCTAGGTTTAGAAATTCGTCTAAAGGCTGATGGCATCTTCATTTGCCAAGAGAAATATGTCAAGGAAATTCTCAAAAAATTCAACTTGGAAGATGCATCACCTGCCAAGACACCTATCTGTACTGCAACCAAACTGGATTTGGATCTTAAAGGAAAGAAAGTGGACTCTAGTATCTACAGGGGCATGGTGGGATCATTGCTGTATCTAACTGCTAGCAGACCAGATATTATGTTTGCTACATGTCTCTGTGCAAGGTTTCAAGCTGATCCAAAAGAGTCACACTTGGTAGCAATCAAGAGTATCTTTAGATATCTCAAAGGTCCTCCAAATTTAGGCCTTTGGTATCCTAAAGATTCTGGATTTGATTTGATAGGATATTCGGATTCAGACTATGTTGGATGCAAGATTGACAGAAAAAGTACAACAGGAAGCTGTCAATTTCTTGGTGGAAGATTAATGTCATGGTTTAGCAAGAAGCAGCATTCTGTGTCTACCTCAACTGCAGAAGCTTAATACATTGCAGCTGGAAGTTGTTGTGCTCAAATTCTTTGGATGAAAAATCAGGTAATGGATTATGGTTTAGAGTTGTCCAATATTCCCATTTATTGTGATAACACCAGTGCCATAGCCATCTCAGATAATCCAGTTCAACACTCCAGGACGAAGCACATTGATATTAGACATCATTTCATCAGAGAGCATGTTGAAAAGGGAACTGTGAAGCTAGTTTATGTTCCAACAGAAAAGCAACTTGCAGACATCTTCACGAAGCCTCTAGATGAAGCAACCTTCAACAGGTTGGTAAGTGAATTGGGAATGCTAAATCTGGTGTGTTAACTTACTAGTTTTTACATTTTCAAAGTGGTTAAATCGCAGCTTGTGACCGTAGCTTTCAATGTTACTGTCATGAGAAGTTAATGTCTTATGTGCTACTTGTTTGTTGACAGCATGTTTGCTATGACTATGCTAAATTCAAATTACATGCCTGTTTTAAATTATGTAATGATCACGTGACATTAACTTAATTCACACGCGTGTAAGTGATGAGTAGTCGTGTCATTTGAAATGTACCCGGGTATTTATCAGACTTTTAGTTTAAAGTTTAATACTTTATTAAAAGGAAGCGTGTAGAAAGCTCTAGAGTCACTTAATGTGTTATAAATAAGACCGAGGCCAAACCCTTATTCTTCATTACACACTAAGAAACTCTAGAGAATGAGTAAGAGGAAGGCGTCGGAAATGTCAACTTCAGAAGACTCCAACTCTTCCAAAGCTGAAGAGGTGATACTGAAGCCAGAGGCTGCTGCTGCTGAGCACCCTCTTGATCCCTTCTTTGATAAGCTTCAAGCTTATCTGGATGCAAAGAGGATTACTGAGGAGAAGGAGATAGAGAAGGTCGTTGAGCAGCTGCTGGTGGAAGCTTAATAAGAAATGATGTTCAGTTCTTAAGAACTACCTTGTACTGTTTTTAAGTTTTTCTTAATAAAAAGTTCATCGTTTCATCTCCCCAGTATTATTGCCTATTTTACCCTCTCATCTTAGTTGTTTGTTGTATGCATGTGCTTGTTTGTGTATGGATGTATGTGGCTGTATGCTTGCTTAACAAATATGTGCTTAAATCGATAAATATGCTAATTGGTAATTTTACTCTTAAGCAATGGGCGAAGTCGATTAAAATTCATGACACAAATTATTTCCGCTCAAGTTGCTGTCAATAAGTGAAGATGCTGTCACGATGTGCCTTGACAGCAAGTTCCTTATCAGCAACAGAAAAAGTTTCTGTCATGAAATTTAAAAGAAATTGTATAAATTGCTTAATGGTGACAACATGTTCTTGCGCCGATGTTACTGTCAAGCAAAACTTGCTGTCATCCTCCAAAATTACTAATGAATTTGTTACAGCGCACAGGTTACTGTCAAGACAAGTGGACCGATGTAATTGGGATTTTACCTCCACGATTTACAGCCACTAAAAAGTAACTACCCACAACACCACGTGACTGATTAATGGGCTAAGACATTGCTACTTTCTCTTCTTCAGTAAAACATTTGCTATTTTCATGTAAGCAACTGTCAAACACATAACACTCAACATAACCTCTCTCTCTCAAAAGCAAAAATCTCTCTCTCCCAAAACTCAAAGCAAAAATGGCACCCAAACAATCCTCTTCTCAAACAAACTTTGCTGGTATTCTCTCTGCTAGAGATGTTGGTGAAGGTTTCAAAGGACTCGTATCCTTCTTAAACAAGTCCTATCTAGGTCATGCTATAACCTCTACTCCATCTTTGGACCTAGAAAGACTTGAAGAATTCTGGAAATCTGCCTTTGTTCCAGGAGGTGCAGGTAAAGACACCATAAACTGCAAAATCAAAGGGATTACCTGCATCCTCACAATAAAAGGTATTAATGAAGCTTTGGGAACTGGACTGCAAGCCAAAGAATCATACAAGGAACTTGCAAGTGATGAAACCCTGAAGAAGTTTTTCTTGAAAATTGGTTATTCTGGTCCTGTCCTCGAAGAGGGTACAACAAATTGGTACTCAACTGGTGAAATGGATAGAAAGTTTTTGAGAAAATAATGGAGCATGATTTTTGATGTCATGGTGAAGGTTTTCTCAACCAAAACCACTGGCTGGAATGGAATTCCCTCCTACATCAAGAAGCTCACTCACTCTCTAGTCCATGGTTACAAAGTGGATATTGGAAAGCTGCTTATGAGTCAACTCAAGTCAGCTCTGAGCAGGAATTTACATGTCGATCCTCACTTTCTTACAATGTGTTTAAATTCATTATGTGATACTGATGATAATGCATCTTTAACTATGGAGTGCAATGTTTTGAAAAGAAATACACACACATCACTCAATTCACAAAATTTGAATGCACATATTCCACTCTGTTTCACCAAACACATGGCTGATCAAGAGCCTAATATTGATTTTGAACTACCTTCTGGGTATGTTCATTTCTCCCTTGAGAATGAAGCTGAATTAGACCCAAATTCAGTCAACCCACATTCTACACCATTCGTTCCAATCAGACCTTCCAGACAAACAAAAGCCACAAAAATAGCCTTGCAAGAATCCAAGAAAAGACCCTTGGAAACTGGAGTTTGTGGTAGTTCTGAGAATGTTGAGGGAGAAACTGCACCTGGTGTAGCAAATAAGGATGTTAGTAAAAGTGAACCCACAGTGGTTCCTCTTGAGTCTAAGAAGAAAAGATCTAAGAGGGACAAAACCACTGTCAGCCGCCCCTTAGTCTCATAAAAGGCTGTGGAGGATAAAATGGAATTAAACACATCCCTAGGTGCTTCTTTTCAACAAGAAGTATCTATTGAAACTGGCATGTCTCCCAAGGCATCCTGTAAAAAGTCAGCACAACCTCATGTACTCATTCATGAGGAGCCTACACTTGTAGAAATGCACATGGAGTTAGGGCACAATGAGGGTCATGAAACTTCTACTCTTGATGTTCCACAAGTTATCTCTGTGGAACAGCCAGAAATCTCTTCTATACCATCACCATCTTTATTCTCTAATCCATCAATTGTTTCTTCTCAACAACCTAGAGAAGGGGACATTCCCAACCATTCAGGTTTTGATCATCCATCTCAAGTCATGGATGAGCCCCCATCAAGTGGTCCACAAGAACCCATTTCTCAAAGTGAAATGGATGCCACTCCCTCAAACACTGAGCTAGATCAAGATGGCAATCTGCCAGAAAATGAAACAGCTAACATCTTGGTCAACCTCCAAAAAGCAACTGACCTTCAGGAAGTTGCTGTCACAGCCTCAGCTGCTGTTAAAGACACCACAAAAGTTGCTGTCAACCCACCTGTGGACAGTAACATTTTGGTAAAAGATGTTGTCACCTCTTCACAGTTTGATCAAGATTCAGTAATTATTGAAGATGCTTCTGATAATGATCATGTGCTAATCTCTACTTTCAAAAAGGTAAAATCTAAACCTTCTCTTTCAATGTATGTAAGTACTGCTCATACCCATGCATCTAGGATGAGTGAGGGAGTGCAAAAGAAAAGAGAGATAAAAGAAAAGAGAGGTGAGCATAAAAATGAGAGGCGGCCAAATGAGCTGGCGAAAGGAGAGGGACTTGAGCATGTCCAGAGTGAATTTGAGGGAACCCCACACAAAAAGGCACTAGGCCTAAAGAGTCATTCTATGAGGAGTGGTGAGATCACTCAGAAAAACAATGAGAGTGTGAGACACCCCATAGCCTCCTTGCCTCAGTCTTTTCCTTTCTCATCAAAAAGGTTAAGGTCTGATGGTCCTTCTAAACAAGCTGAATCAAGGTTGAAATCCCTTGAGGGCAGATGTGCATCCATGGAAGCTAAACTTGATGTTCTGTCCACCATGGTAGCTACTATCTTTGTTGAGATTCAACAAAATCTGTTATCGTTTTCCGCTGTCCTTAGTGCTGTCAACTTAACTAAGGGGGAGAAAGTGGTAGATCAGAATAAAGTGCAAAATCAGAATAATGTAAGTCAAGTAGAGAAGGAGACACAAGGTGGAGCAACAAGCAAGGGGGAGTCTAGAAGAGAGGGGAGCAAATGGAAGAAGATGGAGATGGAAGTAAGGGGGAGCAAAATGCAAATGAAGATAGAATCTTTGGTGAAGAGTTGAGAGCTAGTGGAATTGGTGAATCTGTTGAAGTAGATGGTGAGCCAATGTTGGTGACTAAAGAAATATTGGAGCAATTACAAAGGGCTCAAACATCAACATTGCCTCCTCTGAAAATCAATGAACCAGCTCCTGAAGTCATGGAAACTCCACTGTAGAAACATTGGAGAGAAATAGAAGAAGCCAACAGACTCGGCAAAGGCAAAGATAAAATGCCTGAAATGGTAAATCCTACAACAGGATACATTTGGTCTGATGGAAGTGAATATAGTCCAGAAGAGGCAGAAACGATGATGGTTAGATACATGGAGAGTACTTTGCAGAATAAAGATGAAGAATTCAGTGCATTGGTGAATAGTGCCATAAAAGAGGCAGGAGAAGTATATACAAAACTGTCACCAATACTGAAGGACAAAATAACAAGTATCTCTGTGAAGGTGAATCTGGAGAAAAGATGGGCAGTTGATGTTTATCTGAAAACTGGCATCTCTATATTCATTACAATGCAGCTACTGCAGAGTCTGCAAGCTAGAGTGCTGAATGCCATGGGAACGAAAGTGAAAGCAAATTCTACAATCTTCAATAACGACCTCCTAGCACAAATTAAAGGTCTTATTGAAGAAAAGCTACCAGAAGTGATTGAAGAACCCTATGGTATTTGCTACAGAACAACCACAAGCACATGAGCTAAAAGGATTGGATTTCTGATCCTAAGTGAAGAACCCAGATTGCAGTCTAACACAATTATGGGAGTGCTGAAACAGATCCTCAAATCTAAGATAAATAAAGACAAAGTCAAGGCTGTCAAAGCTATTCACAAACTGCTGGCAAAGAGAGATAAAAGTCTTATCTCTCAAGTGAAGAAATTGATTTCTGAAGCTAATGCCAGAAGAAGTGAAAGTGGTGGAAGCTGCACATATGATGACACCTTTGATGATGATGATCTTGATGGAACTGGAGGATCTGGTACAACTAGAAGTGGTAAAGAAACTGCTGGGATTACTGGAAGTCAGACTGAGGAGGAAGCAAAGGAAGAAGCTCCCAAGGATAATAAGAAAGATGCTGAAGCTAAAGATGAGGGAGAGACAGACATTCTTGACACACTGGAAGGAAGTATCTTAAGATTTGTTATTGACTGTTTTGATGCTGAAAAAGATACTGTCAACAAGGAAGCTGTCAAGAATGGTGAAGTTACTGTCGAAGAAGCTGCTGTCAAAGAAGACACTCTCATGAAAGACACTGTCAAGAGCTTGAATGAAGAAGCTGTCACAGGCAAAACTGCCAAGACATCCAAGTCTAGGAAGACAAAATAAAGAGCAAAAGCCTGGCAAAAGTCTAAGGAATATGCATCCAGATACATTCTTTGGAAAGATAAAGCAAAAGTCATGTTTGTTGAGAAGGACTTCACTATGGTGAATATGTCAACAATAATAGACAGATACACTCTTAAACAAACATCACAAGAAGTAAGGCGTAGAGTTAATTACTTCGTGCTTGAAAGAATGGTGGAGCTTATGGGAACGTATGAAAATGTTCCTAAGAAAGCCATGGAACACATCCAACAGTACCATGCTGAAAGATATGCTGAATTTTACGAGAGATATGGTGACTGGAGAAACATCGATGATGCGAATGAGGATGTGAGTATAGATGAGGAAGAACTTGTGTCTAAGTATGATTGGACAGAAAGGATGCCCTCCTATACACCTGAAGCTATGGCTGCCTATGAAGCCGAATTAGCTGCTGAAGCTGCTAGGAGAAAAGCTAATATTGGTAAACAGACTGCTGAGGTAGTGGAAGCTGAGCTGAAAGAAAAATGCAAGAAAATCAACAAGATGAACAGTGAAGCTCCAAACTATCAGCCATGTGCACTGGAAAATCCTCTCAGAATCATAGATGGCAAAGAAGAAATCTATGCAGATAGTTTTCACAAGCTGGGGACCAGTGTACTGAAAAGTCTATACTGGAAAGTTGTTGGATCATCTCACAAACTGGAAATGTTGTGTGCATGGGAACTGGA
Source organism: Saposhnikovia divaricata (assembly GCA_036435485.1). NCBI lineage: Eukaryota > Viridiplantae > Streptophyta > Magnoliopsida > Apiales > Apiaceae > Saposhnikovia > Saposhnikovia divaricata. The sequence continues at coordinate 97,994,440 of CM071597.1, read as the reverse complement.
AGTTATCTTTGATAGTAAGAGAGATGAAGATCCAAAACTTGACAGAAACAGAAGAGTGACCTTGAATTCTTTTCCTGGCAGAAGATTGAAGATTGTGAACAACATCTTGAAATTCAGAACTTACACCTATGATTTTGAATCATGGTTTGATCTGAAAGATGTTCAGTATGTCTCTTCTAAACAAATCCAACAGTACATTGATGAGATTGAAGATGATGCTGTATCTGCTGATGAAAAGAAGCTAGTGCAAGATCTCAGAAAGTACTTGGAAGAAGCTCTCCACAGAAAGAGAGAAAACAGACAGAACAGGAAAGCTATTAACAAGATAAGTAAATCTCATATCTACTCAACCTCGAGGAGTACTTGTTTTGCTTTAGATCATTGTCCTATGTAATGCTAAATGCTTGGAAATGTTCTAGAATCCTATTCTGATCTAAGTTAGTTAAGTTGTCAGCGTGCTTGTATTGAGAATTTGTTGTTATTGTCCATAAAAACAAATTGGGGGAGATTGTTAGGATTTATGGGTGATAGCGTAGAGATAACTTAATTAGTACTTAGTTTATTTGTATAGGCTAAGTAGAACATACTGTCACAGCCAGAGTGTATTCTTGTAATCAAATAATTGCTGAAATGTAATAAGTATGTATCTTGGAAGAAGTTCATTGATATGTTCAAGCCTCAAGAGAATACATCAGTTCAACAGCAATAATAAAGTTACTGTCAATACATTGATGGCAACGTTACAAGAAGACTGCATGTTGCAAGGTCACGACAGCAAGTTTCATTTAACAGCAACATTGGCTGAAGCAGGGGACAACAACATTCTCACACTTGACAGCAAGTTTGGAGTTCCGACAGCAACATTGGCGGGAGCTCATACTGTCAACTACTGAATATTCCTATGATAGCAAACTTGGCGGCAAGGGTTACTGTCTCACTGAATTATTTGATTTGGGGATTTTGTCTCAATCAAACCCCCGCGACAGTTTAGATGTTCGAGAAACAGATTTGTTGCATTTCGTCAAAGATTGTAGCAGACCTGCAAGACTACGACAGAAGCTTGAGAGATCACAAGACGAGGCTCGACAATTCAAAGAGTATGACAAGTCTGCATCTACTAGAATTGTTATAGCTAATTTTGGAAAGAACCCAGAATGCCTTATGATTAAATATAACTCTGTTTGTATAGCATTTTAGGAAAGGTCACATGTGTGGGCCAATTGTGAGGAGCTGTCACTTGACAACGAAAACAGCTCCGCCACCCATGTGACTGAGATGCAAAAGGAAGATTAGTCTATATAGAGACACATCTCTCATTCTTTCTGTAAGCGATTCTCACAAGAAGTCGAAGCTTGAGAAAACCATTTTTCTCGAGGTTGTAGCAACACATTACAAAATAAATAAAATATTTATTTTATGAGAACATCTTGAATTACTACTTGTGTTTGCAATTCTTATCTAGATAATTTACAATCTTTATCATTGTTGTTGAGCTAAAGATCTGAAATTATCTATATTGCATTCAACCCCCCCTTCTGCAATATACTCTGGGACCAACAACAACATAGTTATTTAGTTGAAGATTGAAAACTCAAGATTTACAACACGTTATCAGCACAAGTCTCTGCTAGCTGAAACTTTTCAACAAAGGAGGTATGTTTTAAATTTTGTCATTTTATTTGAATACTAAAATTATTGTTATTCAAGTACTATAAAGATGGCTATGTCGTCAAGTACTACTTCTATAAAGATGGCTCTGCCATCAAGTAGTATTCAAAAGTTTTTGTGGTCGGCTATGCCGTCGTAACTTTTGAATTGAATTATTAATCTATATATATCGTTGTTTGTTAGTTGTTTAAAAATAAATCTTGATGTGCTATAATATATCATGTTCAAATCTTTATCAGAATGGCCAATCTTGCGAAATTAGAGTTTCTTGCTTTGGATGTATCTGGGGATAATTATTTATCTTGGGTACTCGATGCGGAATTACACCTTAATGCTAATGGGTTAAAAGATACTATAGAATCAGGAAAAACCCCAACCGTTGAACAAAATGCCAAAGCTACTATTTTTCTCAGGCATCACATTCATGAAAACTTAAAATCTAAATACCTCACAGTCAAAAATTCACTCACTCTTTGGACCAATCTCAAAGATAGGTTTGACCACCAAAAACTTGTCCATCTGCCACATGCTCTTTATGATTGGATCAATTTAAGGCTACAAGATTTTAAATCTGTTGCTGAATATAATTCTGCCTTGTTCAAAATAAGCTCAAAGCTAATCCTGTGTGGTGAGAAAGTTACTGATGTTGAGATGATTGAAAATACCCTTTCGACCTTCCACCCCAACACTATGATCTTGGCACAACAATACAGGGAACGTAATTTCCAGAATTATAGTGAGCTGATATCTCTCCTTCTTGTAGCTGAGAAAAATAATGAGTTATGGTTGAAAAAATCATTAGATACGTCCCACAGGCTCTGTCCAGTTACTCGAAGTATATAACACGTCATTCTGGAAGAATGAGTGTGGGAAAGGGCATAGAGGAGGATGGGGTTATGGACAAAACCGTGGACGTGGAAATTTTCATGGTAGATTTCGAAATCAGTTTCACTCTGGCCACCTGAAGTGACAACGTGATGGCTACAACAACTCTAGCCACCAGAAGTGGCAAAATGAGGTGTCAAATAAAAGGAAGGCACCACAGGAAGGAGATACTAGAGATTTATGTTTTAGATGTGGGGCTCATGGGCATTAGACTCGTACTTGTCACACATCTAGACATCTTGTAGAACTTTACGAGTCATCTAAAAAGTAGAATGAACAAATGGTGGAAACAAATTTGGCTAGCTTTAACGATGAACCTATCAATAAGACTCCAACTGAACTTAATAATATTGCTAATCTTTACTATGGCTTAGATGACTAGTTCTTATATGTATCGCTTTAAATACTTGTTCCTTATATATTTGCTTTGATTTTTTGTTTTAATGTACTTGTTTTATGTTCTTGTTTTATGTACTTGGGTTTGCTTTAATAAAATTGTTGTTTACTTATATATGTGCACAGTATAAAATATGGGAGATATATGCATTGCTGATTGCGCCACCACTCACACAATTCTACAAAATCAGAAATATTTCTCACAGTTGACTAAAACCAACTCTGGACCATTTCGGGAACATCAAATATAATAAAGGGTTTTGGGAAAGCCAGTTTTATCCTACCAAACGAGACACAAATTCACGTATTAGAAATCTTTTGAGTTTTAAAGACATTTGTCTTAATGATTTCCACGTAGAAACTACTAGTGAGAATGGAAAAGAATACCTCCTTATCACTTCAACCTTTTCAGGTCAAAAGAAAATCTTAGAAAAATTACAGTCAATATCTACTGGATTATATGCTACCCAAATTAGAGTCATTGAGTCTCATAGTATCACCATTCCGAAAATCATAGTCCCAAAATCACTCACCCTTTGGCATGAAAGACTTGGTCATCCAGAAGTATCTATGATGCATCGTATTACAGAAAATTCTGTTGGACATCCCCTTAAAGATCATAAGGTCATACCATATAATGAACTTCCTTGTTCAGCATGTTCTTTAGGAAAACTAATTGTTCGACCATCTTCAGTTAAACTTCAAACCGAGTCTCCAAATTTCTTAGAAAGAATCCAAGGTGACATTTTTGGTCCTATTCATCCATCATCCGGTCCATTTAGATATTTTATGGTTCTAATTGATGCATCAACTAGATGGTCTCATGTCTATCTACTCTCTACACGAAATACAGCCTTTGCCAAATTACTTGCTCAAATAATCAAATTGCGAGCCCAATTTCCTGACCATCCCATTAAATCAATTCGACTAGATAATGCTGCTGAATTTACATATGCAATTTTCAATTATTATTGTATGTCAGTAGGGATCTCAGTCGAACACCCTGTAGCTCACCTGCATACACAAAATGGCTTAGCAGAATCTCTAATTAAAAGACTTCAACTCATTGCACGTCCCTTACTTTTAAGATCCAAATTGCCTATATCTGTTTGGGGTCATGCAAAATGGGTCCACAAAGAAGAGTAGGCATATATGTTGGTTTTGACTCACCATCTATCATAAGATATCTTGAACAGTTAACTGGTGATGTGTTTACTGCTCGTTATGCTGACTATCATTTTGAGGAGTCTGTGTTCCCTCCATTAGGGGGAGATAATGTTTTGCATAAATTAAATTCTGAACTATCATGGAATGCAGCATGATTAAATGATATTGATCCACGTACAAAACAATGTGAATCTGAAGTTTTAAGGATCATTCATATGCAAAATATTGCTAATCAAATGTCAAATGCTTTTAATGATTCTAGACTTATTATAAGATCGCATATACCTGCTGTTAATGCTCCGGCCAGGGTTGAAATCCTTGTTCATAAATCAATTCCTGAAGAATTGATTGGTGATTCAAAACCACGCCAGAAGCGTGGTAGACCTATTGGTGCGAAAGATGTTGTACCACAAAAATGGAAATTGAATGGACCTGCCCCAGAAGTGGCAAATGTTCCTGAAGTAACTACATCAAATACCCCAGAAGTGGTATCACCTCCTGAAGAGGTTTAAGTCCCTGAAGTGCATGTGACAAAACCACCCGAAGTGGTATTACCTCTAGAAGAGGATATCGCCCCTGAAATGGCATATGCTTCCATAGAAGCAAAGGTACCTGAAAATTATGAGATCTCAAAGAGTTATGTACATAATGGAAAATTATTGGATCGTGGGAGTATTAAGGTTGATGATGTATATGCTTTTTTCGTGGCATGTGATATTATTATGAACTCTGATCCTGATCCTGAACCACAAAGTATGGAGGAATGTCGACAAAGAGATGATTGGTCAAAATGAAAAATTGCAATCCAGGAAGAATTACAATCCTTGCGCAAGAGAAATGTATTTGGACCTGCAGTCCGAACACCAGCAGGTGTGGTTCCCGTTGGGAATAGATGGGTATTTGTACGAAAATGAAATGAGAGAAATGAAATTGTAAGGTATAAGGCCCGGCTGATAGCCCAGGGATTCTCTCAAAGGCCTGGATTTGATTACCAGGAAACCTACTCTCCTGTAATGGATGGAGTCACTTTTCGTTTTCTAATGGGTATGACTTGTATGGAAAGATTATAAACACGTCTAATGGACGTCGTGATAGCCTACCTTTATGGATCACTTGATAGTGATATTTATATGAAAATCCCTAAAGGATTAAAGTTAGAGGAAACTAAGCTTCGACATTTATACTAAGTTAAACTACAACGATCATTATATGGCTTGAAACAATCTGTTCGTATGTGGTACAAAAGGCTTAGTGAATATTTATTGAATGATGGGTATATTAATAATCAAGTGTGTCCATATGTGTTTATCAAAAGGTCAAAATCTGGTTTTGTTATTATTGTTGTATATGTGGATGATTTGAATATTATAGGTACTTCTGAAGATATTACTAATGCTGCTAACTATTTGAAAAATGAGTTTGAAATGAAAGATCTTGGAAAGACAAGATTTTGTTTAGGTATACAGGTGGAGCACTTATCTTTAGGCATATTTATTCATCAATCAACCTATACAGAAAAGGTTCTTGATCAGTTCTACATGGACAAAGCTCATTCACTAACTACGCCAATGGTGGTTCGATCACTAGAAGTTAAGAAAGATCCATTCCACCCTAGAAAAGAAGATGAAGATGCACTTGGGCCTGAAGTTCCATATCTTAGTGCAATTGGAGCTCTTATGTATCTTGCAAATAACATAAGACCTAATATTGCATTTGTTGTGAACCTGTTGGCGAGATTCAGTTCTGATCCAACTAAAAGGCATTGGGATGGGATCAAACATCTATTCAGATATCTCCGAGGAACAATTGATCTTGGGCTATTCTTCCCAAACAATTCAAAATTGCAATTAGTTGGATATGTGGATGCTGTTAGTCACAGAGGCATACCTGTACACAACTAATAACAAGCCTAATTGTTCGTAATGCTTTGCATTACTTACATGACCCCTTAACCAGGGGAACCTCTAGTTGTAGAGTTTCTACTTGTATTTAGTACTTGTAATAGGCATCAAAACTCTACCTGTGTAAACTGTAAATTAAGTCATGGAATAATGCTTGAAAGAAGATCCAGAGATCATGCCTCAAGCTTGAAGAACAAGGCTGTCAAAATAAACACAGTTGGATTTTTGAAGATTGAAGATTTGTCTAAGTACTAATTCGAGAAGTACTTTTGTTTATTAGAGAAGTCCAACTTTCGAGAAGTCAGGGATTCGATATCTCAAAAGACACTGTTCGATATCTCAAGGAATCAACAAGTCAAAGTATCATTCGATAACTCAGGCATTCGACATGTCTATAACTCTATTCGAGAACTCAAGAAGTCTACAAGTCAAAGCATCATTCTAGTTCTCAATGGGTCAACAAGTCAAAGTTATATTCGATATCTCAAGGACTTAAGAAGCTATTCGACATCTCCAGGATTCAATAAGTCAATTGTTCTATTCGATAACTCAAGGACTCCTGAAGAAATAGTCATTTCGAGAAGTAGTTCGATATCTCAAGGATTCAGTGTTCGAGAACTCAGAGTTATCTATTAAGTCAATTCTAGTTCTTGAATCGACCACTTAATTACTTCTCGAATGGACTCTTAGAGACAAATTACTGGAAATTGTACAAGTTAGACACCTGCAACAAGCCAGTACAATTACAGGACCACCATAACTGTAAGTGTACGTGGAAAGACTACAAGGAAGCTTGGAGAGATATTTCAGAGATTGCTGCTAAAGTGGTGGTACTGAACAGGCTAAGAAGATGGTCAAATTGCATGCCGTTCAGACTCTTTCTCAAAAAGGATAGACACCTTAGAAAGTAATTTTTGTTTGTTCCATCATTTGTAGAAAGTGGGCTGTACACATGTTCTATAAGTGTACAACCTCACCACCATTAGCAAAAGTGAAAAATAGAATTAGATAGAGAACTACTCAAGATATCTCTCTCTAAGAAAAAGAAGCTGAGAATATTAACTTCTGTATTCACAGTTTGTAGCAAATCTTGATCTAATAAAATGTTAGATTAAAGTGAGTATTGTGTTCGTGTGTTTCTTATTTTTCGCATTCATATTCTGATAAACACAAACACACACTGAGCTACACAAACATCAAACAAACGTTCTTGAAATTCATATTCCAAGAAAAGTTTGAAAATACATTCACCCCCCTCTGTATTTTGTTGTGTGTGTATTTCATACTCAACAAGTGGTATCAGAGCAGGATGTTAATCAAAACAGAAAAAGATCATTATGAATACACCAAAGACAACAGGAACGGTGAAAGTCCCCAAGTTTGATAAGGATAACTACAACCTCTGAAAAATTAAGATGATGTTATTCATCAAAGCTGCTAACCCTCTATACCCTAAGATTCTCAAGAATGGTCCATTTGTTCCATAACAAGAGATTGCTGAGTCAACTGTTGGAACCATAACCATCCCAAGATCTTATGTTGCTAAAGATCCATTCAAATGGACAGACACGGAGAAGGAGAAGGTTGCCCTTGACAGTCATCTTATGCTGTTAATCACAGATTCAATGGAGATGTCAATGTTTGCTAATATTGCCTTTTGCACAACAACAAAAGAAGTGTGGGATTACATTGGAATTCTGTGTGAGGGGACAGATGAGGTTAGAGAAAACAGGAAACAGATACTGGTCACACAGTATGAGGCTTTCATGGCACAACCCAAAGAAAGCATTACTGACATGTTTGAGAGATTTCACAAGCTGGTGACTGAGCTACAAATGAATGGAAAAGTCTATAGCACCAAGGAGCTGAATATGAAATTTCTACTCTTTTCACCCAACCACCTGGAGCAAATGGTCATTTCTCTAAGGGAAAGAGATTTGAACAGAGTTACATATGATGTGCTTTATGGTGTGTTAAAGTCTCATGAGTTGGAGCTGTTGCAGAAGAGGGCTATCCAAGCCAACCAAGGGAAAATGATCAACACATCATGTGCCTTGATTGTAAACAAATCTATACAAGACCTTGAAGCCTCTACAAGCCAGCTGAGAATTGAAGAGATAGTGGATGAGGAACCAATAGTGGAGCTAACCTGAGGCTGTTGTTGAGGAACAGGAAGAAGAAGATGAGTTCTACACTCTTGAGGAGCTAGATGGCATGGAAAATACATTATATGCTTTCATGGCCAGAAAATTTCCAAATATCAGATTCAAGAGAAAGAAACCATTCAAACCTAGACCTCAGACCCATTCATTCAATAAGAGCAAAGCACCTGTGAAGCCAAACAAAAATAAATTCAAAACTGGCTATGTGGATAGGTCATCTATGAGATGTTATAGATGCAATGACCTAGGGCATTTTGCTAGTGAATGCAAAAAGCCTAAAAAGAAGGATAAAGAGTTTCTAGAGCTTGAAGCTAAATATGAGGCCCTTCTCAGAAAGCAAACACCAGGTAAGGCCTACATAGCTGAAGGGAAGTGTTGGGATGACACTGACAGTGATGGAGAAGAGCAAGAGTATGGCCAATTCCAAGGAAGAGACATCTCCATCAGACTTTCAGGTACCATCTCTCACTACCATAGACATGTCTGTTTCTGAATCTAAAGATATGATTGAACAACTATCTGTTGAGATGTTTAACATTCATACCAGTATGACTATTGCTAATGAAGATATTGTGAAATTGTCTGCTAAAAATGAAATGTTAAACAAAAGAAATGAGGAACTAGAGCTAACTGCCATGCAAGTAGAAAACCTTAATAAAGAAGTTGATTATCTAGAGAATAAGGTTCTATGTGCTAGTCAAATTAAAAAGGCTCTTAGGGATGAATTAGCTGAAAATGAGTTTAAGCTAAAGACCTTTAAGAACTCCTCTAGCCTACTGCAGTCCTATCATGAGAAACATCGGGAGAATGCAAAGGCTGCTATTGGATTTGATTATGATACTCTCAAGAAGAGGAAAGGTTGTGCTGTCATTGAAGATGACAAGGCTATTCATGAGAATGTGCCTCATGTTTTGAAAAATGCTAAGGCACCTATCTTTAAAGAATCAACACTTGAAATTGATGAGGAATCCTTACTCATCAAGCAAATGTTGATTGATGAAGATGAAGTACAATCAAGTGAACAACCAGCATCCTCTAAGAATGAGAGTACCAAAGTGAAAGCCAAGAAGCCTGTTGGAGTTGAACCTAAAACTGAAAGATCTGTTAAGTTTGAACCAGCTAAAAGGAATGAATCTGTGAAGAATGTGGCTAAAAAGAAACAGAATAGGAATGGCAAACTAGGGATCAACAAAGATGACAACTACGCTTATATGCCTAATGCCCCTAGGAAAACTTGTCAAAACTGTTTTAGCACTAATCACTTAACTCATGCTTGCAAGAAACCTGTAGGTAGTGTGCCTAAACCTTTCTATGATTGTTCTGTGCCTTTAAGACATAGAAATTCTCCATTCTGTGATAAATTTGACTGTATGCCATGCAATATGAATGTTATGACTAGTTGTTTTAATTTGAGAAGACAATTCATTGATGGTTGTATCAGTCATAACACTCACACACACTACACAAGGTTAAAGTCTTCAAGTCCTCCTAAAGCTAGGAAGGCACCTCTGTCACCCAAGTCTGAGAACTCAAGTTCTAAGACTTCTAGCTGTGATAAGAAGACTAGTCCTAAGAAAGTTGATAAGCATGTTGTTTATGATAAGACTGTTTCTAAGCCAAGTGGACCCAAACTTGTTTGGGTACCAAAGAAGAAGTAATACATTTGTGTTTGCAGGGCAAAGAGAAAGAAAAGAAAGTCATTTGGGTGTTGGACAGTGGATGCTCAAACCACATGACTGTGATATGGCCCTGCTATCACAGTATGAAGAAAAGGCTGGCCCTATGGTTACTTTTGAAGATGATAGCATTGGTAACACATTGGGATATGGCAAAATGAAAGTTGGTAATGTCATCATTGAAGATGTAGCACTGATTAAAGGACTCAAGCATAATCTACTGAGTGTTGGTCAATTTACTGACAGAGGTTTTAAAGTTGATTTTGACAAAGATGAATGTTTGATTACTCAGAAGAAGATTGGTGATCTTGCTCTAACTGGAGTCAGGAAAGGAAGCCTGTTTGTAGCCAACATGGACTCTGCAAACAAGGACAAAATTTGTTACTTTTACACAAAGGCATCAAATGAAGATTGTTGGTTGTGGCATAAGAAGTTATCACACTTGAATTTTAAGGTCATTAACTCTTTAGTCAAAAGAGAGTTAGTGAGAGGCATCCCCACAATTGAATTCTCTCAAGAAAGAGTGTGTGAGGCTTGCCGGAAAGGAAAGATGAAAAGGGCAAGCCATAAGACAAAGACAGTGACATCAATCACCAAGCCCTTACAACTAATTCATATGGATTTGTTTGGGCCTGTCAACATTATGTCACTTGCAAGAAAGAAGTATGCCTTGGTGATGGTTGATGACTTTACAAGGTATACATGGGTGGAATTTCTAGCATCAAAGGATGAGGCTCCACAAGTAATCATTTTGCACATAAAGAAAGTTGATAAAGAAGCTAAGGCCAACAATGCAAGTGTGACTGCATTGAGAAGTGACAATGGAACAGAGTTCAGAAATGCCATGCTTGAAGCATTCTGCAAAAAAAAAATGGTATTTCACAATAATTCTCAGCTCTAAGGACTCCACAACAAAATGGAGTTGTTGAGAGAAAGAATAGAACTCTAATTGAGGCTGCAAGAACAATGTTACTTGATGCAAAAATGCCTACATGTTTTTGGGCTGAGGCTGTGAGCACTGCATGCTATATTCAAAACAGAACCCTCATCAACAAAAACACTAGAAAGACACCTTACAATTTGATGACTGGAAAGAAGCCCACTCTTAAGCATGTTCATGCTTTTGGAAGCAAATGCTTTATGTTGAAGGATAATTCAGAATATGTTGGAAAATTTGATGCAAAGGCATTTGAAGGAATATTTCTTGGCTATTCACTGGAGAGAACAACTTACAAGGTTTATGTCATCAGTCAAAAGAAAGTTATGGAAAGCACATATATGACATTTGATGACAGCAAACTACCTGGACTAGAAGAAGCCAGTGATGAAGATAGGGATCCATTAAGGTTTGAAGATATGGATGATTCTGATGAAGAGATTGAAACTGAAGTTGAGACTATAGCTCAACAAACTCCAGTGAATGATGAAGCAAGAGAAGAGTTTATGCCAATCAACAGTGAAGATACAAGCATCCAAGACACACCTGTGAATGAGAGCACTTTCACAGGAAGAGGAAATGAATTTGATCACAACTTGGATGATGAAGCAACATCTCATTTAAGGAATCAACCTGAGCATACAAGAAAATGGAATAGATCACATACTGCAGAGCAAATTATTGGAGATCCAAATGTAGGAGTGAGAACAAGGAGAGCAACTCAAAATGAGTGTCTTTATGGTTACTTTCTGTCTCAAGTTGAACCTAAGAAACTTGATGATGCACTATTGGATCCAGATTGGATTATTGCCATGCAGGAGGAGCTAAATCAATTTGAAAAAAACAAAGTATGGGAGCTTGTGCCTACACCAAAGAACAGAACCATTGTTTGAACAAAATGGGTTCTGAAAAATAAGATGGATGAAGATGGTGTAATTATAAGGAACAAGGCAAGGTTGGTTGCAAAAGGATACTCTCAACAGGAAGGCATTGACTATGATGAGACATTTGCCCCTGTTGCCAGACTTGAAGCCATCAGAATCTTCTTGGCATTTGGTACACACTCAAATTTCAAAGTTTATCAAATGGATGTCAAAAGTGCATTTCTGAATGGAGAGTTGGAATAAGAAGTATATGCGCAACAACCACCTGGCTTTGAGGATCCACATTTCCCAAACTTTGTCTACAGATTGCTTAAGGCATTGTATGGACTTAAGCAGGCTCCAAGAGCATGGTAGGACACTCTATCACAATTTCTTCTTGAAAATCAATTCACTAGAGGCACATTGGACAAGACACTGTTTTACAAGAAGCATGGTAATGATATTATCCTAGTTCAAATCTATGTGGATGATATCATATTTGGCTCTACTAATGATAAACTTTGTGAAAATTTTTCTAAGCTCATGTAAAGCAGATATGAGATGAGCATGATGGGAGAGTTGACATTCTTTCTTGGACTGCAAATTAGTCAAAGGAAGGATGGTATCTTTATTAGTCAAACCAAGTACATCAAAGACCTATTGAAGAAGTTTGACTTGGAAGAAAGCTCACCTGCAAAGACACCCATGTCCACTGCCACTAAATTGGATGAAGATGCTAAGGGCAAGAAGGTAGATATCTCAGTCTACAGAAGCATGGTTGGTTCTTTACTCTATCTCACTGCAAGTAGGCCAGACATCATGTTTGCTACATGTCTGTGTACAAGGTTTCAGTCAAATCCAAAGGAATCACACATGATTGCTATTAAAAGGATTTTTAGATATCTGAAGGGCACTCCAAACTTGGGTTTATGGTATCCTAAGGACACAGGGTTCAATCTGGTTGGTTATTCTGATGCTGATTATGCTGGATGTAGAGTGGATAGGAAAAGCACCTCAGAAAGCTGCCAGTTCCTTGGACAAAGGTTAGTGTCTTGGTATAGCAAGAAACAACAATCTGTGTCAACTTCCACAGCCGATGTTGAATACATAGCTGCTGGAAGTTGTTGTGCTCAAGTGCTTTGGATTAGAAATCAACTTAGAGATTATGGACTTGTGTTGGAAAAGATTTCTATCATGTGTGACAACACAAGTGCAATCTCTATAGTTGCAAATCCTGTCAATCATTCTAGGACAAAGCACATTGACATCAGATATCATTTTATCAGGGAACATGCAACTAATGGAACCACTGAGTTACATTATGTTCCCACAGATAAATAATTAGATGATATATTCACTAAGCCATTGGATGAAGCCACCTTCACTAGGTTGGTTAGTGAGATTGGAATGCTGAATTCTTCAGAATCTGGCTAAGTGAAAGTATCAACAAAATTGTTGCAGTAGTAAACACTTTCTTTATCTAAATGCTCAATATTTTTGAAGTAAGTGTTGGCTGAAATATGATTTATAAATATTTCAATTCTGTTGCATATGCTGAAAAATCATATTTTGTTAACTTGGAATTTCTATGAAATTTCAAGAAAATCAATATTTAATTTGTTAGAATATTCTTCGTTGAATATTTCTAGTGAATTTTAAAAGATAGTGAAAATTGAATTTTATGAGTGAAAAAGAGTATTTCGATAAATCAGACTTCTCTGATGATTCATTTTATGTCAATGCTCGACTTCTCTAACAAGTCTCCCTAGAGTACTTCTGAGTTCTCGAATAGAGTCTTTTAGAGATATCGAATGGAGATATACTTGACTTCTCGAATATGGTAGTTGAGTTCTCTAATTGTCTAAGTTCTCGAATATCATATTTTGAGTTCTCGAATCATTTTGAAAAGCTGAATTATCGCTGAATTTCAATCGTTTTTGGATTTTTGTCTAAAATCTTAATTTGCTCATAAAAACATATTTTATTCAATTTTAAATTGGATAAACTTCCAGCTTTGAGTTTCTACCTGCTTGAGTTATCGAATAGGCCTTTCTTGACATATCGAATAGTTGTTTTACACTTCTCGAATGCCTGACTCGTCGATACAAAACATATATCTAATCGACAGTTCAAGTACTTCATACTTATACAATTCCACAACTACTTCTTTCATTTCATTCGATTTCTCAAGCTAAAACCCTCTGAAAACCCTAATCTCAAAAGCTAAATTTCTTCTTCAACCTTCATTCTCTTCTCTCTCTTCTCTGTATCAATGGCAACCATTAAATTCAACACCAACTTCATCGCTCTCTCCAGTGATGTCGAAGCTCCAAATGCTAATTACAAGTGTTTTGTAAAATGGATGTCTGAATCTATATCAAGGGAGCACTTACGGCCAACCCAACTCTGTATCTAGACATTCTAGAACAGTTTTGGAGCACTGCAATTACTGAAAATATTGCTCTTGAAGATGGCAGCTTGGCCTATGTCATAAATTGCAAAGTTCTGGGTAAAGAGTTCAACATCACCTCTGAGGATATGAGCAAGGCCTTGGATCTTCACCAGGATGAATATGACAGTCTAGTAACAGATGATCAACTGGTGGAGTTGATCAACTGTTTTGCCATCTCAAGGAAAGAAGATTCAAATCAAGAAACCATTTGTATGTCTCCAGAAGCAAACTGCTAATGGTGTACTTCAATGGTCAAAAGGCAAAGGCTTCAAACTTCTCCCTAGTGACAGAGTACAAAAGCTAAAAATCAAATCTATGGCAAGAAAGGCAAGGAAGATGAAGACATCTGAATCTCAATCCATCTCAATAGTACATGGACTAAACTTGCCACCTCTAGATGAAGACTATGATGAAGATCAACTGCAATTTCTAAGGACTCAAAGAATCTATCATGTTGCCATTGTTGATAATTGCCTTGAATTCAAATATACTGATGGGAGAGAGAAGAAGTTCAAGCAAGGGATGTGTCAGCATTAGGGTAAACTATATGATATTGAAAGGATAATTGCAATGTTGAACTCTGAAGACAAGGTGGAAAGAATGTGGAAGCTAGAATTGGCAGACTTTGTCAAAATGAAGAGGGATCATCATGCAATGAGGAAAAAGGAGAGTGAAGAATTGCTGAAGAAAAAGATGGAGAAGCTAGATGCACTTGAAATCAAAGCAGAGGAGCTAAGGGCAAAAGGATTGTGCAGAGTCAAGTTCAATCCCTACGTTGTGAAATATAGGAGGAGAAATGGTGACAATGTCAATATCAGAATGGACCTGGTTGATCATTACCCTGCAAACATACTGAATTCAATAATTGAAGATTTTAAGGATTCACCTATGATTGAGGAGCTAAATGCTATGGTGCATATCTTGGATGCAATGAAAGAAAACAAAAGGAAGGCAGAAGAGAAACAACAGGAGAAACTGAATGAATATCTAGCTAAAACTCAAGGGAAAAATGCTAAAGGCACTGGATAATCTTCAACTATAAGAATGTCTACTTTTTGTATTCAAGATTCAATATATGTTATACCAGTACTGTTCAAGGTCTTATCTTTATGGTTGTCAGGCTTGTTATCAGACATGAAGTTGTGATTAAGGGTCTTACTCACAATTTGGGGGAGATTGTTAGTCACAGAGGCATGGTTGTACACAACTAATAACAAGCCTAATTTTTTGTAATGCTTTGCATTACTTACATGACCCCTTAACTGGGTGAACCTCTAGTTGTAGAGTTTCTACTTGTATTTAATACTTGTAATAGGCATCAAAACTCTACCTGTGTAAACTATAAATTAAGTCATGAAATAATGCTTGAAAGAAGATCCAGAGATCATGCCTCAAGCTTGAAGAACAAGGCTGTCAAAATAAACACAGTTGGATTTTTGAAGATTGAAGATTTGTCTAAGTACTAATTCGAGAAGTACTTTTGTCTATTAGAGAAGTCCAGCATTCGAGAAGTCAGGGATTCGATATCTCAAAAGACATTATTCGATATCTCAAGGAGTCAACAAGTCAAAGTATCATTCGACAACTCAGGGATTCGACATGTCTATAACTCTATTCGAGAACTCAAGAAGTCTACAAGTCAAAGCATCATTCGAGTTCTCAAAGGGTCAACAAGTCAAAGTTACATTCGATATCTCAAGGACTTAAGAAGCTATTCGACATCTCCAGGATTCAATAAGTCAATTGTTCTATTCGACAACTCAAGGACTCCTGAAGAAATAGTCATTTCGAGAAGTAGTTCGATATCTCAAGGATTCAGTATTCGAGAACTCAGAGTTATCTATTAAGTCAATTCTAGTTCTCGAATCGACCACTTAATTACTTCTCGAATGGACTCTTGGAGAAAAATTACTGGAAATTGTACAAGTTAGAAACCTGCAACAAGCCAGTACAATTACAGGACCACCATAACTGTAAGTGTACGTGGAAAGCCTACAAGGTGTTGGGTTTCAACCCAATATGATGTTATGGGCTTGGGTGGTTTAAGATATATATTGGTAAGATACTAATTGTATGTGTAGACAATTATTATATATGGTATGTCTTGATCACTAAGTTGGGTAATTAGGTGCCAAGAATTGGAAGACTTGTATACATAGTCATATTGTATTTGTTTGATGAGGTGAAAGCTTAAGAGATGTAGTCTTAAGTATTGTTTGAGAGGTGCTTGAGCATTGTTGGCACAAGTATCGGGTTTGGTGTAACGCCCCGACTTCCCAATACTGAAAATATACATTTTATAATAAAATAGACGTTGGTACAGGGGAACTTTAGAAAAATTCGGCATGAAGTATTCGTAAATCGGACTATCCACCTGTAATTCAACCCAAACCAAATTCCATTTTAACCAATACAAATAAAACTTAATACACTAACGATTCCTCTCCGAGGACCAATACAAATAAACTATACAAATCATTACAACTTCTTTCTCTGCTATAAATACAAATCACTATACCGTCTAATCTGTAGCTTAATCCAAAACCGTGCTCGCCCACGTTAGCTCTGAAATCTATTCCGAATAGGATCATCCTCACTCTCATTCGCATTTGAAAATATAAGTAGATCATCCTTGAACCTAACTGCAAAGGGTTAGGTAAAACAAAGTAAGAGTGAGCCAAAGAACGCTCAGCAAGTTAATAATATAGTGAAACAACGATATTACGATAATTCATTGATGAACAATATCAATGAATACGTTATCTCAAGAGATCATTCAATTTCAATCACTGAGTAAAACTTTTCCATGTTCTTCAACTATAGGGTCTCAGATAAAACTTTGTGAAAAAGAATGTCAAGAAATTCCCCAATCATTCTTACTCCACTTTCAACGTACAATGTTACTTGCGAAGGAAATAACTGGGAAACTTCTATCCATCCTTAATCCCATTATTTTACTGAGTTCCAAATTTTATCATGTAGAAAATGACTAACTCTGATATCCACAATTTTGAAACTAGAAACCATTTACCCTGGGAATATATATAAATTCTATCAAAAAAAATTCCTTTCTTTAAAACCCTTTCATCTTTGAAACATACTTTTCATAAAACTTTTTAAAAACATTTAAGTTGATTTTTATTATTCTCCTGATTACGGACAATACGAGAGATCAGCCACGTAAAGTCCCCATTCCTTTGAAATTGGGTTCCCAATTAGGCAACACATCGGCCTTTAGTGCTGTACTAGGACCACCCTAGCCTCTTTCGCTTTTTCCAATTTATAAACAATTTTATTTTTAATGATTTAAAACATTTCACTTTTCAATCCTTAAACTCATTGATAACATATCAGCCCAGTATAATGAATTAAAAAAAACATCTTTAATTAATTAAACCAATTTAGGGAGCAGCATTAAAAGATTAAGGGACAGTGAAGCATTCTATATAAGGGATCATAAACAACAAGGCAGTAAGATTTAAACTAAGCAGGGTATGTTCAGCAAAATAGAATCATATATCAATAAGGAACATGATAAATTAAATAACTGAGCAATTAATTAGATTCTAGAAATGGAACAACAATTATAAAGAAAGCAGGGAATAAAGAAAATTCGAAGTTCAACAGAAGATTTAAGTTACTGCACTGGCTAACCAATTATTTCAAAGATTATCAATTGATAAAATTTTCATGGCAAAATTCGAATTTACATAAAAGATTTGAATAATTTAAAAAGGAAGATTTAAGAAATTCTCAATTACTCAAATCTCACTCTTGTCGACTAAGCACTCTTAGGTTTCAGCTGCCAGAACCGGCATGACAATGATGAGTTTAAATAATTAAGAAGATCTCAATTCATTCTTGGCTTTAACCGTCATTGAGCAACACATGCTTCAATGATAGTATAAACCTCAAATTAATTTACAATAATTTGAAGAAAACGCTCTTTGAAGAATATTAATAAAGACAGGGAATATTTATATAAAATAATTTTAAAAGAAACAACACCTGAACAATAGGTGAAGAGAATAAACAATGACAGAATAATTTTGAGAATGTATGCTCATGAATTAATAGAAGAAGAATGTCACTGGAAATAAAAATGAAAGGTACAGACATTAGCAAAAGAATTTAAAAAGAATAACATATAATTAACGAATCGGTTCACATTATTAAAACTAGAAACGAAAGGTATAAATGCTTGCAAGAAAGAATTTCGAAGGAACAAGTAAATAATACACAAGGTTCCACATCACTTGAACAATAAGTGAGGGATAGTAAACTTGCCTCAATACACAGGGTTTCCATTTCCATCACATTGATTCATCATTCACTTAATATCAATCTCTTCATCTTTATACATTGGCCTCTGCTCGGCTATACATTCCTCTTTTCTCTACAATTTGTCTGTCACTCTGTTATTATACTCGTCAATGCCGATGCTTCTCTCCTTCCTCTAGATTCCATCTCCATATGCGATGGCTCTCAACGGACCTCCTATTCGTACCTATATACAAATAAGGTACTACTTCAGTATGCGTATAAACGTAATCGTCTCATTTGTTCTACCCAAACGCGTCCTATGTGCCTTACAATTTATCTCAT
The DNA here is from genome assembly GCA_036435485.1 of Saposhnikovia divaricata. NCBI lineage: Eukaryota > Viridiplantae > Streptophyta > Magnoliopsida > Apiales > Apiaceae > Saposhnikovia > Saposhnikovia divaricata. The sequence continues at coordinate 97,975,728 of CM071597.1, read as the reverse complement.
ATAGTTCATACCGATCTTACCAATTTTTACATAAACAAATCAATCCTAACCGTATAACAGACTTATATCATCATTCATTACCAATACACAATACTATCCTCAACTCCGTCGAAAAAACACCAAAGAACATAATTAATTCAATTAAAGATTCAACGAAAACAGACTATGTTAAATCTGCAATAGTCTCGTAACTACTAAGAATCACGATTTCAGCACGCAAGCAATCAAATACGTATACAATCATATAAACATATCTCTCATCCTATATTAGACTTTGGAAATAGTGATTAGTGAAGTATATGTCAAAGCATAAAAAGAAAGGGATAAATATAAAGAAGGCTATTGTAGTTGAGGTAAGATTTATAAACATTTGGAAATTGTGAAAAACAAACCACGACTTGTAATTAGTTACCAAGTCGCTCTAATGAACTGATCTATACCTATTCTTGTACCTAAACCCATACAACTCCTTTATTCAATTCCTTTTTTTTTCCTTTCCCTTTCCACCAACTCAACTCCATCCAACCACCACTATTTCCCCTACACTACGTTAACCTCTGCCTCCACTGCACTTCACAATCTCCAAATGCATCAGTCCTCACATAGACACCAGCACGAACACCCACATTCCAACACAATCATCTGGATATCAACTCACATATCCTAATATACACTCCCTCTTACTATCACTTCTAACTTCCTGCTCCATAACACACCAACCGCCCTGCTTCTTTGAACACCTATAACCATCTCCCACAGCCCTCTCTGACCTGCATCAGGTACACCCTACTGCCTCCTTCTTCTTTGACTTAACACCATCAGCATACCCATGGCTACATTCACACAACCATTATATGGATATATAAAAAGCATTGTACACCAGCCAAGCACCCACATACCACCCATTCTCTAAATTTTTCACCATTTCAACATCACAAACACACTCCCACAAACGTACATATACCTCCATAATTTTCCTCACTTCATCCATTCTACATATGCCACCTTTAATTCCCAAAAACTTCAATCCTCAGCCTATCACGTCTCCATCCCTCAGCCTTACCTTACCAACACACCCACACACTCCATCCATTCGGCAGGACAACTCACACCGCAGCAACACAAAACAGGGGAGGGGAGTATCCAATTCCCTTGCAATTAAATGCACCACAGCCTCGAGCTAAGACTCACACACATCGCTCACATACAACACAATACACCCCCCCACGCTTCACCCACGACTGTAGCACCAAGCCCAAAATCGAGCTTAAACAGTAAGACACAAGCTCTGCAAGGTTTCAATGGAACCACAGAGAAACCCCAACAACACACACACGCGATTGAGTATACACACACACACACACAACCGTCAACTACACACAGACCAAGCACATACTCAGGACACCGATGCAGGACACGGAGGAAAGGAAAAAGAGGTGAGCTTCCCCGACAAAACCAAATGGTAACAAAGCTAGTATAATAGAGGGAGAAAGAATTGAGAGATAATTGAGATAGAGAGATGTTGAGAGAGAGATAGAGGGAGATAGTAGAGAGAAGACCGAAGAGAACTCTAGAGATTTCCAGAAAAATGAAACCACGAACTGAATTGGGGAAAAGCTGGGCCTGGAGTTTTAAGCATAAAAAGGAATAAAAGCATTACTGAAATTTTACAATTCAATTTCTAATAAAAAAAAAATTAAAATCCATCTTGTAAAACAGAAAGTAGATAGGTATTATTTGAGAAAAATTCCAAACTAATTTTTAAAATGTAAAGAATGAAATTATCTATCTCCTCATATTTTTAAAATAATTTTAGGATCAAAATTGAATTAAATATGAATTTTACAAGATAAGATCCTTTAAATGAAATAAAACTCGTAAAACCATTTTAAAATAATTAAACACCCAAAATAATTCTCAAAAAAAAAATTAAAAAAATTAAATAATTATACAAAGATAATATTACAAGAGATTTCATGACTTTTAACAACTCCGATGATTTTATAAAATTCTCAGAAGATCAGTAATGCATGATTTAAATAGATTTAAATCGTCAAAAATATAAATAAAAATACATGGGCCCACATTTCACATATACATCATCATATAAGTATGTAAACATGTTATCACATATATTCAATCCTTAAAAAAAATCTCCTCATATAATCCATATTTAATATTAAATAAACATTTATAAATACACGATTTTCTACGGCGTTATATCCTTCCCCCCTTAATAGGATTCTGTCCTCAGAATCGACCATAAGAAAACGTATGACGGTATTCTCAAACATTTCTCTTTTAATTTCCAAGTCATTTCTTTCATTCTAGAATTCCTTTAAGTCAATTCACATATCGATAGGCTCATCCTGTAGGCCTTCAACTTCCAAAATAAACTTAAACGTTTGGTTTACATATCTCGTTAATTCAATATACTTACCACTCGTACGTGACGATCCTGGTCTACCGAAAATTGGAGCCAATCATCCATAATAATTCATTCATATACCATACTAAAACAAAACCTGCCTTAACCTGCAACAAACATATAAGCGAAGAAATCTGCCTTGACTTTAAGTAAACGGGTAAATAATTAAATCTTTAAAATGAATTCCACGTGACTAAAACAATTGATACTACTTCCACGCTCCTACCCATAACTCAGGTTGCCCCAGATAAAACTTTGAGAAAAAGAATATCAAGAAATCCCCTAATCATTCTTACTCCCCTTTCAACGTCCAATGTTACTCGAGGAGGGAATAATTAGGAAACTTCTATCTATTCTTAATCCCATTGTTTTACTGAGGCACCATTTACTTTAAAACATATATATCTTATTCGCGATACAAACTACCAGGGGTCACAACCTTCCAATACCATTCACAAATCAAACTTATAATCCAATTAAGCTCTAGAACTTCTAATGTCGAATAAAATCAACACTTAACTTAACATACGTAAACCTAAGTATACTTCATTAATAATTAACTTAAAACCTTCAAAACTTATTTTAACTCTGCACCTCATAGTTCTAACATTTATCAACCACTGAATAAACGAATTATAATACGCGTCCACCACTCATCTCCTTTAACAAGTCCCTTCTTCTACGGTCACTCCTTCACGTTCTGCTTCATTCACTCATCTTGGTACTTCCCAATTTCCTCTAATAATTCATTTGTAACAATCTAGACCTTTGGATCTTCCATCTATAGCTTCCTAAATTCTTTGAACATTTCCTCGAGCATTGTATCTCTTCTTTGACTCCTAAATGTTCTCTTCACCTTTATCCATTTGTTTCCTGACTTATGGTCTTGTCCACTGCTGTAGCTATCTTGTTAATACCTTTGACAACCTTCAATAATTCCTAGCCGGTCCTTCAAAGTTTTCGCTCTCCACTAGCGCCTTAGGCCTTTCCCGATTCATTACTGCTTCGTTGTCACGGCATTCATTTCGATCCTTTCGTCATATCCTGAAAATTATAGTTCTTCTAATTGCAAAGCTCGTACTTAGTAATCATATGCATGTCCTTTTTATATCCTCAAATATCTCGTAATGTCTTCTGATCTTAAATCTTTGCTCAACATAACTATCACATACCAACTATATCCATTATTATTATTCGATTTTCGACCTTAACAAAATTAATAATGTCGTGTCCTTGTTATCTGCTCCTTGTCCATACTTGCTTTAACCTCAATTCTCAAACCTGCTCATCCAAATTTTCATTCGACGTAAATGTAGCTTACACCACAATCGTTGATAACTTTTAGAAATCACAAGGGTTTATGACAAAAGGGATCAATAGAATAGACAGGCGTTAACATGTATGAGTACAAGATGAGTTTTGTTTGATAAGAATTTTATAAGAGAATTTAACTGAGAGATCAATATGATCATTGAACTAGTTTCAGGTTGCATTTGTCACTTAGGTCAACCGCCATAGCACAAGAAGGGGGCCAGCCTTCTGTACTTTCATGACAAACACAATTAGTGGCATCCCACCAGACTTCTATCACATAGATAAGATGTCCCTAAATCCCCTATATACATAGGGTTGTTCATCCCAGTAAGAATAAATAAGGTCAGGTATTCAGAGAGAAACAAAAAGGATTCAAGAGTTTATATATATACAATGTCGAATAAGAATAACAAATATTCGGGGAAAATAAAAAGAATTCAGGGATCTCAATAATTTACATGCATCATGTTGAATCAAGTGATCCCCTGGAAAATAGAGGTATCTATGAAAAATAGGAATGTGTTTAAATGAATCTGAAAAATTCGTCATCAATTGAAATATAGTTGATTATCAAAGGTAATGGGGTATTATAAAAATAAGAAGAAACAGAAAGAAAGGTTAAATCTCCTTAATCAGTAAATTAAATGAAATCAACGGCTAGAAATGAATAACCACGCCATTCCTCTAACCCATGCTAGTAATCGCATTTCACTTCTTATATACAATCCTTTCGCACTTTCTATATCACTCGCGGGGTAACTAAAGTCGAAAAAGAAACTCTAGAAGGTACACGAAGGTCTGCACGTAACGTCTTTCAAGCTGATACCTCCGATCGTCTATTTAACGTAGGCGGTGCCGAATTAACGTCCTCGTCCAAAGTCGAACCTTTGAATGAATCGAACTCCGGCACGCGCGATATGTCGAAATACTAACTAACGTTGCAACCGTTGTCCTAATAACCTAAGGCGAATCCTATCCTAAATCGTTCTATCTAACGTCTAACCTAATTACGTACACCTAATCATCCTAACTTGTTTCAGTGACCATAACATGTCGCTCTGATACCAACCTGTAACGCCCCGACTTCCCAATACTGAAAATATACATTTTATAATTAAATAGACTTTGGTACAGGGGAACTTTAGAAAAATTCGGCATGAAGTATTCGTAAATCGGACTATCCACCTGTAATTCAACCCAAACCAAATTCCATTTTAACCAATACAAATAAAACTTAATACACTAACGATTCCTCTCCGAGGATCGATTCCAGGTTATGGTATGAAACAAGAATCTAAACTATACAAATCATTACAACTTCTTTCTCTACTATAAATACAAATCACTATACCGTCTAATCTGTAGCTTAATCCAAAACCGTGCTCGCCCACGTTAGCTCTGAAATCTATTCCGAATAGGATCATCCTCACTCTCATTCGCATTTGAAAATATAAGTAGATCATCCTTGAACATAACTGCAAAGGGTTAGGTAAAACAAAGAAAGAGTGAGCCAAAGAACGCTCAGCAAGTTAATAATATAGTGAAACAACGATATTACGATAATTCATTGATGAACAATATCAATGAATACTTTATCTCAAGAGATCATTCAATTTCAATCACTGAGTAAAACTTTTCCATGTTCTTCAACTATAGGGTCTCAGATAAAACTTTGTGAAAAAGAATGTCAAGAAATTCCCCAATCATTCTTACTCCACTTTCAACGTACAATGTTACTTGCGAAGGGAATAACTGGGAAACTTCTATCCATCTTTAATCCCATTATTTTACTGAGTTCCAAATTTTATCATGTAGAAAATGACTAACTCTGATATCCACAATTTTGAAACTAGAAACCATTTACCCTGGGAATATATATAAATTCTATCAAAAAAAATTCCTTTCTTTAAAACTCTTTCATCTTTGAAACATACTTTTCATAAAACTTTTTAAAAACATTTAAGTTGATTTTTATTATTCTCCTGATTACGGACAATACGGGTGATCAGCCACGTAAAGTCCCCATTCCTTTGAAATTGGGTTCCCAATTAGGCAACACATCGGCCTTTAGTGCTGGACTAGGACCACCCTAGCCTCTTATGCTATATAAAAGTGCTGGACTAGGACCACCCTAGCCTCTTACGCTTTTTCCAATTTATAAACAATTTTATTTTTAATGATTTAAAACATTTCACTTTTCAATCCTTAAACTCATTGATAACATATCAGCCCAGTATAAGGAATTAAAAAAAACATCTTTATTTAATTAAACCAATTTATGGAGCAGCATTAAAAGATTAAGGGACAGTGAAGCATTCGATATAAGGGATCATAAACAACAAGGCAGTAAGATTTAAACTAAGCAGGGTATAGTTCAGCAAAATAGAATCATATATCAATAAGGAACATGATAAATTAAATAACTGAGCAATTAATTAGATTCTAGAAATGGAACAACAATTATAAAGAAAGCAGGGAATAAAGAAAATTCGAAGTTCAACAGAAGATTTAAGTTACTGCACTGGCTAACCAATTATTTCAAAGATTATCAATTGATAAAATTTTCATGGCAAAATTCGAATTTACATAAAAGATTTGAATAATTTAAAAAGAAAGATTTAAGAAATTCTCAATTACTCAAATCTCACTCTTGTCGACTAAGCACTCTTAGGCTTCAGCTGCCAGAACCGGCATGACAATGACGAGTTTAAATAATTAAGAAGATCTCAATTCATTCTTGGCTTTAACCGTCATTGAGCAACACATGCTTCAATGATAGTATAAACCTCGAATTAATTTACAATAATTTGAAGAAAACGCTCTTTGAAGAATATTAATAAAGACGGGGAATATTTATATAAAATAATTTTAAAAGAAACGACACCTGAACAATAGGTGAAGAGAATAAACAATGATAGAATAATTTTGAGAATGTATGCTCATGAATTAATAGAAGAAGAATGTCACTGGAAATAAAAATGAAAGGTACAGACATTAGCAAAAGAATTTGAAAAGAATAACATATAATTAACGAATCAGGTTCACATTATTAAAACTAGAAACGAAAGGTATAAATGCTTGCAAGAAAGAATTTCGAAGGAACAAGTAAATAATACACAAGGTTCCACATCACTTGAACAATAAGTGAGGGATAGTAAACTTGCCTCAATACACAGGGTTTCCATTTCCATCACATTGATTCATCATTCACTTAATATCAATCTCTTCATCTTTATACATTGGCCTCTGCTCGGCTATACATTCCTCTTTTCTCTACAATTTGTCTGTCACTCTGTTATTATACTCGTCAATGCCGATGCTTCTCTCCTTCCTCTAGATTCCATCTCCATATGCGATGGATCTCAACGGACCTCCTATTCGTACCTATATACAAATAAGGTACTACTTCAGTATGCGTATAAACGTAATCGTCTCATTTGTTCTACCCAAACGCGTCCTATGTGCCTTACAATTTATCTCATATAGTTCATACCGATCTTACCAATTTTTACATAAACAAATCAATCCTAACCGTATAACAGACTTATATCATCATTCATTACCAATACACAATACTATCCTCAACTCCGTCGAAAAAACACCAAAGAACATAATTAATTCAATTAAAGATTCAACGAAAACAGACTATGTTAAATCTGCAATAGTCTCGTAACTACTAAGAATCACGATTTCAGCACGCAAGCAATCAAATACGTATACAATCATATAAACATATCTCTCATCCTATATTAGACTTTGGAAATAGTGATTAGTGAAGTATATGTCAAAGCATAAAAAGAAAGGGATAAATATAAAGAAGGCTATTGTAGTTGAGGTAAGATTTATAAACATTTGGAAATTGTGAAAAACAAACCACGACTTGTAATTAGTTACCAAGTCGCTCTAATGAACTGATCTATACCTATTCTTGTACCTAAACCCATACAACGCCTTTATTCAATTCCTTTTTGTTTCCTTTCCCTTTCCACCAACTCAACTCCATCCAACCACCACTATTTCCCGTACACTACGTTAACCTCTGCCTCCACTGCACTTCACAATCTCCAAATGCATCAGTCCTCACATAGACACCAGCACGAACACCCACATTCCAACACAATCACCTGGATATCAACTCACATATCCTAATATACACTCCCTCTTACTATCATTTCTAACTTCCTGCTCCATAACACACCAACCGCCCTGCTTCTTTGAACACCTATAACCATCTCCCACAGCCCTCTCTGACCTGCATCAGGTACACCCTACTGCCTCCTTCTTCTTTGAATTAACACCATCAGCATACCCATGGCTACATTCACACAACCATTATATGGATATATAAAAAGCATTGTACACCAGCCAAGCACCCACATACCACCCATTCTCTAAATTTTTCACCATTTCAACATCACAAACACACTCCCACAAACGTACATATACCTCCATAATTTTCCTCACTTCATCCATTCTACATATGCCACCTTTAATTCCCAAAAACTTCAATCCTCAACCTATCACGTCTCCATCCCTCAGCCTTACCTTACCAACACACCCACACACTCCATCCATTCGGCAGGACAACTCACACCGCAGCAACACAAAACAGGGGAGGGGAGTATCCAATTCCCTTGCAATTAAATGCACCACAGCCTCGAGCTAAGACTCACACACATCGCTCACATACAACACAATACACCCCCCCCACGCTTCACCCACGACTGTAGCACCAAGCCCAAAATCGAGCTTAAACAGTAAGACACAAGCTCTGCAAGGTTTCAATGGAACCACAGAGAAACCCCAACAACACACACACGCGATTGAGTATACACACACACACACAACCGTCAACTACACACAGACCAAGCACATACTCAGGACACCGATGTAGGACACGGAGGAAAGGAAAAAGAGGTGAGCTTCCCCGACAAAACCAAATGGTAACAAAGCTAGTATAATAGAGGGAGAGAGAATTGAGAGATAATTGAGATAGAGAGATGTTGAGAGAGAGATAGAGGGAGATAGTAGAGAGAAGACCGAAGAGAACTCTAGAGATTTCCAGAAAAATGAAACCACGAACTGAATTGGGGAAAAGCTGGGCCTGGAGTTTTAAGCATAAAAAGGAATAAAAGCATTACTGAAATTTTACAATTCAATTTCTAATAAAAAAAACAATTTAAAATCCATCTTGTAAAACAGAAAGTAGATAGGTATTATTTGAGAAAAATTCCACACTAATTTTTAAAATGTAAAGAATGAAATTATCTATCTCCTCATATTTTTAAAATAATTTTAGGATCAAAATTGAATTAAATATGAATTTTACTAGATAAGATCCTTTAAATGAAATAAAACTCGTAAAACCATTTTAAAATAATTAAACACCCAAAATAATTCTCAAATTTTTTTTTAAAAAGTAAATAATTATACAAAGATAATATTATAAAAGATTTCATGATTTTTAACAACTCCGATGATTTTATAAAATTCTCAGAAGATCAGTAATGCATGATTTAAATAGATTTAAATCGTCAAAAATACAAATAAAAATACACGGACCCACATTTCACATATACATCATCATATAAGTATGTAAACATGTTATCACATATATTCAATCCTTTAAAAAAAATCACCTCATATAATCCATATTTAATATTAAATAAACATTTATAAATACACGATTTTCTAGGGCGTTATATTTGGGACACCATTGAGGTGTTATTGTTTTGATGTATTATTGATTATTGATTGAATTAATAATACAAGTTTGGGGCGTGGGTGTTTCCACGTCAAATATTGTTTGGTGTTCTTGTTTTGCTTTTACTTATTATTGATAGAAGTAGAAGTAATACTTGAATAGTGTTTGACCGCGCTTTGGTGGATCTTGTTAACTAATCGATTGGGTGTGTGTGCTCTGTATTGGTGTTTGTGAATCTCGGATTGTGTAAACCTAACATAAGGAAGCTTGGAGAGATATTTCAGAGACAACTGCTAAAGTGGTGGTACTGAACAGGCTAAGAAGATGGTCAAATTGCATGCCGTTCAGACTCTTTCTAAAAAAGGATAGACACCGTAGAAAGTAATTTTTGTTTGTTCCATCATTTGTAGAAAGTGGGCCGTACACATGTTTTATAAGTGTACAACCTCACCATCATTAGCAAAAGTGAAGAATAGAATTAGATAGAGAACTACTCAAGATATATCTCTCTAAGAAAAAGAAGCTGAGAATACTAACTTCTGCATTCACAGTTTGTAGCAAATCTTGATCTAATAAAATATTAGATTAAAGTGAGTATTGTGTTCGTGTGTTTCTTATTTTCCGTATTCATATTCTGATAAACACAAACACACACTGAGCTACACAAACATCAAACAAACGTTCTTGAAATTCATATTCAAAGAAAAGTTTGAAAATACATTCACCCCCCCTCTGTATTTTGCTGTGTGTGTATTTCCTACTCAACAGATGCTGGGTATATGTCCGACCCTCATTTTGGACGATCTGAAACAAGTTTTCTGTTTACATATTATGGTACTGCTATTTCTTAGAAGTCTACAAAACAGACTATGGCGGCAACTTCATCTAACCATGCAGAGTTACTTGCAATTCATGAAGCAAGCAGAGAATACATTTGGTTACGATATGTCATTCAAAATATTCGAGAATTATGTGGCTTTTCAAGTATTTCAGACAGTCCTACAATTATGTGGTAAATGAGGACTATGCCTTATTGAACCACCAAAATTTGATTCTCCCCTACTGCATGTATTAGAACAGATACTAGAATTACAAGTAAAAGCTTGGGCAAAAAAAAAAAATTATTCTTAATTTGACCATTTTTTATATGTTTACCAATTAATCTTGATTAAATTTAATTAATTTCACCTAAAAATTTTAACAATTAATCCCGCCTAAATCACTTATATAGAAATTAAATCAATCAAAAAATGCTAACTAATTTCTTCTTATTATCTACACTTGAAAACTGTTTTTAATCTTATATTTAAAACCCCAAAATCTCTTTTAATCTTCATGATTTCTGCGAGCAAGCAAGCAAAGCATTCAGCTCACTTTGTCTCTACTTTCTCACGCACAGACACATTCTCACTCTAAATCGCCGCAAAATCTTTAGGTAAAAACACACACACACATGTATTTGCAGATACACGATTTCATTTCTCCTTTTTATGCTTTTTATCTGTTAGTAACCTAGGGTTTATTTGCTCATTGTTTGTATTAACATTATTTCATAAATCGAAGCTCGTGCTGTGCTAAATCGAGTGTCTAAAATTGTTGATTGTGTTCTATTTCTTTTGATTTGTGTATGCGTTGTTGAAAGAGCACTTGTTGACTTTTGTTTAGCATTTCTGTTGAATTGGTACGGACACTGGATTTATATTGGATATCTGTGTGGTTCTACTTGTTTTTTAAATTAAATGAACGTGTCGAAATCTTCGTATTGGAGAATTTGGAATCCATATCCTAAATCTCTAGGATACATGATTGTATGTGTGTATGTACTGTGTTATTAGTTGTGTTTGAGTCGGTTATATATTTACATATTGATGGCGGTGGATACTTTAATATGTTACTGTGTTCCCGAAATTCTATTTACTGTTTTCGTATTTAAATGTGTAATAAACTTCTGTAATCCGAATGCTGTATTGTTTTACCTTCGACTGTATTACTTAACAAGTAATTTAGGCATAAGACGTTTTGATTAATGTTATATTCCTTAAATCTACAGGCAGTGTTTGATTATGCCCTAAATTCAAACATTTTATTCTACACTTGAATATTTAATTGTTAATTGAAGGCGTGTAGGACAAGTAGAATCTATGCAGATTTAATGTAACTGTTTGTTGGTGCATAAAATCTTAGTTATTCTGTACTTCTGAACACTATTGTTGCTGTTTAGATTGCATTTTACGAAGCTCTTCTGCATCCTTTACTCCCTAGTTGATGTTTTTTAGTATTGTTTTCATGGTTTAATCGGACTGCCATAATCGATTTGTCTCTTTGGTTGTTACAAGTATATGGCTCCTTGAACAATTTATTAATGCAGTTTAAGACTCTCTTACATAAGAATTTGGCTGATAGTTTGTGATGGAGTTTAGCAGTGACTTTGTGTCATTTTTCAGAATAACAACCATGTCATCAAGGGCACTTGCTAGGTTCGTGTCTCGTAGGTTTTCAAGTAGCGGCAAAGTCTTGAGCGAGGAAGAAAAAGCTGCCGAAAATGTTTATATTAAGGTACTTTATAGCTTGTGTTCATATAAATCTCTCTCTATATATATGTATATAAGTCACACAAACACACTTGCCCTTTTATGGATTTGGGTTATAACTATTCTTTTTCAAAGTCTTAGTTATTCTGTACTTCTGAACAATTTACTCTTCAGAGGTGTGGACTTTTGTTGAGTATTTCTTAACCTTTGGTGATCAATATTTTGGTATAATTTGTTGTTCAAGTATCAGTTACAGATACTTTTGGTTGCATGTGAAGCCACTGATATTCACAGATGATCTTTGTTAACTCCACATTTAAACTAACAACTTCTTATTTTTACCTCTTCCTCTCTACCAAGTGGTCAGTTAGCTTTTATTTTACATTGCACTTGTAATATATATGATATATGTTCCTGTTGGCGTCTATTTCTTACTTGTTATTGTTTGTGTGGAGATTCTATATGCAGTAAATGGTGCTTGAGTGAAAACAAATTTGTTTGCAAGAATGTAGTGGATTTGCTCAGCAAGGCACACTTCGGCATATTACACAGACTCGTGCTTCTCTAAATGTCTGTTAACAGTTGTATGGACTTTGTTGGACATTCTTATATATCGTCAACGTGGACATGGAAATAGATTGTTCTTTGCTTGTTATACATTAATATGACAGTTCTATTTTTAAACTAGATCATGAATTTGAGACTTCTAAAGTTTCTTGAAATTGTTACTTATCTTCCAAGTGTATATGCAGAATTGTGAGAGCTAATGCCTGTGATGTTTTCCGGACCTCACACTGTTTTAAGTTTTATCTTACATGTATATGCATAGATTTCTGCTATCTTTTTATAATCCACATTGCAGCTGCATTATAGGTTTTCTGTTTAAAGTAATGAAAAGTAATAATGATAAACTATTTTGCTGTAGGTACTGTGTATATAGTTTGTTAGCACTTAGGAGGTGTATGTTTATACTCTGCTCTGAACAGATATTTTTTTTCCCTCCTAAATTTGATATAGCAATCCATGGCTTGATTTATTTCTTCGTATATGCAGAAAATTGAAAAAGAGAAGTTGGAGAAGCTTGCACGTAAGGTACGCCCAAGATGTAGTTTTTGTTTTTCTGTTTGTCAGTATCTGTTTGTGCACGTGCGATTGTATTTTGCAAGTGTGAAACAGTTGGTAGGTGCAACCATCTATATAGAATTATAACTTCTAACATGAAAAAATAAATTATAAATTTGGGTGGAGCACTTGTACAAGATTATATATAACGAATTGATAAAAAGACTTTAATTTATTATGCAGTTGGCTAGTGTAAAGAACACATTAGCTAGCTAGAGTAAATGTTCCATGTCAGTTCAAAGAATACCTTCAACCTAGTTATGTTAAGCCTGTGTTCTTACATTCATAATTAAATTCATGCAATTAGATGGTCGCTATAGTCTTGAGCCAGAAAACGAATTCATTATTATTGGTGGTGGTTTGTTTTCAGGGTCCTAATCCAGAAGAGAAACCCCCAACAGCTGCAGGGGACTCGGGATCTGTAACTGATGCTAAAGCTACTAGCAAGACCTCAAACTCTGGAGTCTCAACTGATAAACACCGAAACTATGCAGTTCTAGCTGGAACTGTTACTCTCTTGGGTGCCCTTGGGTGGTATCTTAAATCAAACAAGAAAGAAGAAGAGGTCCAAGACTAGGTGATTTGCTTGTTATGACAGGTGCCTGATTAGTAGGTGCTTGTGAGTTCCCAACTCTGGTTGATGATGAAAAATAAGACTAAAAAAACCCTCGTCTAAACTACCAACAATATTTCGGTTCTGCAAGTAAAAAGCAAAAATTGTAGACCTTACCTTCTCTTTTTCTGGTGTAGAGAAGGTGCAAATATTTTACTTCTTGCCAAGTGATTGTTTCTAATGTGTCAATTTTTCCCTTGCCTGTTATGAACGTGTTGTCCAGGGGTGGGAGAGCTTTATCACTTATTACCAGTGATGTAGTGAAAGCATTCACTGATTCACATTTCACTAGAACATTTCTCTAAAAATAAATAATGGTGTTTGGCTTTGCTAGAAGTTAGATATTCAAGTCACTTATTATTTTATTTTTTTTAAAAAAAGCCAGGTATTGCTATGGCTTGAATGGCAAGTTGCAAGTTGTAAGTTGTATACACTCTGCAAAAAGAAACAGATACTCAGTTTGAATGGACATCGATTCTCTTTAATTCTTTAATACGATGATATTTTTTCGGAAAATTCTAAATGGTACACCTGTAGAATTGGCTTTTCCCAATGATAATCAAAATGTTTTTCGCTTCTCAGTGGTGCCATCGAAGTATCAACTCGTTCCTAACCATGCCACTACCGATAACAAAACGTTAAACAAACGTTTATTAAGGCAATTATGACCATACAAACAACCAAAAATGATAAAAATAACAGCCAAAGGAGAACTAATAACAATGTCATAATATATAGATAATCAGTCTTATAAAAAAAGCCATAAACATCTAATGTACTGATTGTTGCTAACAACATCATACCAACAAAATACCAATTGTTGCTACAAAGGTTCATAATGGTCGTAATGCAAGAGTGAGGGACCAATCAAATGCTACAAAAGCAGCATCAAATGCATCACAAGGTTCTGAAATCAATTTCTCACAATTTGCTACATCTCAGTCTCAAACCCAAGTTTACTCGGTTCATAACTTGGATTTACTTTGAATTTTTGATGGACTTTATGCTATATAATGGTTCAATATGATATGAAATTGTTGTCACAATTGGTATTGTTTTGGTATGAAATTGTAGCAACAATTGATATTTTGTTGGTATGATGTTGTTAGCAACAATCAGTACATTAGATGTTTATGGTTGTTTTTGTATAAGACTGATTATCTATACATTATGACATTATTATTAGTTCTCATTTGATTATTATTTTTGTTATTTTTGGTTGTTTGTATGGTCATAATTGCATTAATAAACGTTTGTTTAATGTTTTGTTATCGATAGTGACATGACTGAGAACGAGTTGATACTTTGATGATACTTCGATGATACCACTGAGAAGCAAAAAACATTTTAGTTACCAACTGTACCACTGAGAATTTCCGTATTTTTTGTACTTAGTTTGACAAATTGAATGCACGAGCCTATTTATTTATGGTAAGGGTGTATGTGAAGGATTTTATTAAATCTTAAATCTTGAGCTGTATTTTATTTCTATAAAAACTATTAAGATGTTATTCTTAAGGGTGATGGCCCAAAATATTCATATGGGAGCCATGCTGGCCCTTTTTACTGATGGGACACGTTAAATCGTGTACCGTGATAGAAGGGGTAATACGGTACTTCGTGTACCGTGATAGGAGGTGATACGGAACATCGTGTATCGTGATAGGAGGTGATACGGAACACCATGTACCGTGATAAAGGTGATACGGAACACCATGTACCGTGACAGAGGTGATACGGAACACCATGTACCATGATAGAGGTGATACGGAACACCATGTACCGTATCCAGCTAATACGGAGGCCGAAACTCCGTATCCCGTCGGTATTTCGGGCCATTTTTTCCAGAATCAGTATTTTGGGCAACTTCATCCCAAAAATCAATATTTTGGTAATTCTCTCTATTCTTAAAAATCTGATTATTTTTAATTTGGATTTTATATTATTCTTTAAAATTTGATGATTTTCAAAATTTCACAATTTATTTTGAATATTTTAAAATAAAGGATTTTGGTGATATTTTTTTTTTGCAAGTTTTAATAACTTTTGAAATCTGATTAAAATGCGTGAAATTTTGAAGAATGTGTAAAAAATCTATAAATTCGGACGTTTTTTCAAAATTCATTCAGATTTTAGTTAATTTAAAAATCCTAGTTAAAAAATAAATTGAATACATCTGTCCTAAATTTGTACATTTACACAATATAATAAATTAAATTAAATGCTAAACTGTACAAATAAAAAAAAGAGAATAAAGTTAAAACATTTAAGTGAGAAATTTTTTGTTATTACTTTATTTTATTTTATTTGAAACAAGAAATTGTTTGTTTTATCTTTTATTAGTAGGAGTAAAAAATTCCGGAGCATGCGCAGAATAAAGAAATGAAAGCAGCAGTGGGAGAGTGACTTGCTTATTATTATTATCTTGTATTATCTTTGGGTGGTGAAAAAAGGAGGCTATGGAAGGAAGAAAAGCAGTAGTTGTTTCAGCCCTGCAATTCGCTTGCACCGACGACGTCGCTTCCAATGTCGCTACCGCCGAAAGGTCCACCTTCCCTCTTACCCTCTTTTCAACAACTACACACACTAATTCTATCAGCTCCTAATAGTATAATTCGTATCAAATTACTCTTAAAATTCCAATTGCATAGGCTTGGTTTTCAGTTGGGTAATGTTTAGAACAATGGACAAGTATGATATATTTTATCTTTTATCAATAATTGCGAATCTGATGAAAATCAATGTGTTACGTTCAGATCTTGTGACTTAGGTCTACCAATTCTAATGAGGCTTCTTTTGTGCAGGCTAGTTAGAGCTGCTTGTAAAAAAGGTGCGAACATAATTCTAATTCAGGTCTGTACTTTTAATATTTCGGCACTATGTTTCATTCATAATTCTAATTCAGGTCTGTACTTTTAATATTTCGGCACTATGTTTCATTCAAGTTCTTTAGCATGATGCACTTTTTACTTCTATGATTGTAGGGATATTCCCAAGTAACACATGATTTATCCATGAACTGAATATAGACTTGATATCATTGGTGACTTGGAACGAAAGGTTGATTATTAGAAACTTAATGAGACAGTGAGCATGGTAGGCTTTAGTCATTGTTTTTAGGTCCTAAAGCAGCACTGGCTGAAATCTGGCAGCTAATACACACTAGTTTCAGTCCTTCTGCCGATTGGTCCAACACTGCAAAGAAAATATATATTGTAACTGCCAAGACATCATTAAACTGTGAATCATTCAATGAGACAAAATATTTTCCTCCAAATATATAAAACTTGCACCTGGTCGTGTTAGATATATTGCATAACCCTATAATGCATCATGTTATTCGTTTTACATCAGTCAAAGATCAAATACTGTTTACAGTCAACGCAGATTAACTAGGCACCTAATTGTAAATTGATAAACTGGATACTATAAATTGCACAAGCTGTTAGTTTCTGAAGCATGATTTTGAAGTGTTGACGCCAATTATGTGTAATGCAGGGATAAAGTGTTGTAATAACCAATTTAAAACATCAAATCACGAGTTTATAATAGCTTAAGCATAGAAAATTAATTAAGAAGCAGGACGGAAGCACAGTTGATGGAGAAGTGGAACACAATAAATAATCAAATTGATTTTAAACTGGTTAGTCTTCAGTAATTCATTACTTCCAAACTGCATCCTACATAATCAGATTATTGAAACCACCTCTCTTTACAAGAGTTTAAGAATCACTTAAGGAATCGTTAACTTGTTATTATTGAATAGATCTGAATAGAAACTTAATGTGACTTTTGAAAAGTAATAAGCAGTGGTTATTGCATGTTTTGTTATGAAAGCTTCTTCTAGTAGCTGCTGTATTTTCTGAGGTTTTATCTTTTGCACTTTTTCGGTGTTTCTAGGAACTTTTTGAGGGTTATTACTTCTGTCAAGCACAAAGAGAAGATTTTTTCCAGCGAGCACATCCTTGCAAGGACCACCCAACAATTACAAGGTTTAAATTGCAAATAGTAATTGTTTCACAAATTTCTCATGTTGAGGTTGACTTGTGCACATAATATGTGACTGATGCTATAGTTATTACTTTAATTTGTAATGAGAATTCATTCCACATTTTACTTATGTCAACTTATATCTATTACTGATATATGGGCAGGATGCAGAGACTTGCAAAAGAGTTGGGAGTTGTAATTCCTGTCAGCTTCTTTGAGGAGGCAAACAACGCACATTACAACTCAGTAGTCATAATTGATGCTGATGGGACCAATCTTGGATTATATAGGAAGTCTCATATCCCCGATGGACCTGGTACTTTTGGGGTGGTTTGCCTTAGCTCTGATATGTGGTAATATTTGATCCATCTCTGCTAATAGTTTTTCTTTCAGGTTACCAGGAAAAGTTTTACTTCAATCCTGGTGATACTGGCTTTAAGGTTAGTGTCGGTACATACACGGATACAGCTTTTAAATCTTGTGTGTTTTTTACCTTTGAAACTCACGTTAGACTTATTGGTGTCTGTGAACAGGTATTCGAAACAAAATTTGCAAAAATTGGAGTAGGTATGGTTTTTTTTTCTAATTTTCTTATTAATTTGATTTTTGGGGAAAGTCTGGGAAGGGACTTTAGTTTTACATGTGGGCTTTGTAGATTACCAGTTATTAGTTTTTCTCGGTCAGTTTCAACTATGGGATTAGGTCTTTATATCTGTTGAGAAACTAATTTACAGCATACATGGGAGATCAGGGTCTTATCCCTTATTTCCTTGCATTGGTCTTCTAAGAGCCCTTTAGTCTTTAAGTAGATGGGTTAACATTATTTTGCTTCATCTAGAGAAGGATTGTATAACATTGCAGAAATTAAGGCTAATGTAAAATAGTCTAATTAGGTAGTCAGAATATTTGCCACATGGCATGATTTTTCTAAGCCCAACTAGCAGGGTCCTCATAAAATTCTTTCTAATTTTATACGAAGGCAGTTTTGTTTACATCCGGAGTTAATGTACAAGCGAGTTAGGACTCTTGTTCTATTTAGTTGTTGGTATTTTGATAAACCATTTAACCTAAGTTAAATTGGAAGCTTGAACTAATTACAGTACTCCATTTACTCTGTTAGCAATATGCTGGGATCAATGGTTCCCAGAGGCAGCTCGAGCTATGGCCCTTCAAGGTGCAGAGATTTTATTTTACCCCACTGCTATAGGTTCTGAACCTCAAGATCAAGGCCTTGATTCTCGGGATCATTGGAAGCGGGTGATGCAAGGGCATGCTGGTGCTAATGTGGTAATTTTCAATCTTAAAAATTATAATCAAATAGTTTTATAAATTACTAGATTAACGCTGGGGGGAATACCAGTAATATTATGTTTCTTTTATATAATAATAATAATACTTAAATATATAAAATTTTGAAAATAGATGAATGATGTGTGCTATATGTTTCTAAAATATTATATATACTAGCTGATATCGCTTATATCCCTTGCGATGCAAAGGTTAATTTTAATATTTTGTTTTGTATTATATTTTGTGAAATATTTATATTATTTTATAATTCTTATATTATTAATTGTATTTTTATAATTTATTTGTATTTCTTTCCCGACAAATGTGTTTAAATTAGAATATTTATGAGTTGATGTCAATTGTATTTAGTTTTAGTTATGTGTATAATTTCTTAGGATCTAAGTCATCTGTTTTAAGTTTATGTGTTTTACTTGTTCGTAGTTAATTGTCATGGTACTTTACACCTAAATTGTCCCAGGAGATATTTAATAAACTTTGAGAATATTTGCATCCTTACCAAAACTTATGATCAAATGTTCCGTTTTCTTCCAGTTTTTCTGTACTCTTCCACAGAATGCATATATAGATTATATAGACAGTACTTTGTTTAAAACAAGTCTTTCTGAAAGTTATGTTCTTTGCAATTTTCAGTACTTTGTTTAAAACAAGTTATCACATCAAGGGAAACTCATCTACGAAGTCTGTCATCAACTATAATTGCTAAGTGGTTCATGTTATGTTACATTTAATGTGAATTTCACCCTCAGTAGCATGAATATGTGCGTAAACATCATCAGGTACCTTTAGTGGCTTCTAACCGCATAGGAAAAGAGACGATTCAGACAGAGCATGGCAAGAGTGAGATTACTTTCTATGGGAACTCCTTCATTACAGGTATATCTAATTTTGATTCTTGTTCACATGGCATGATAAAAATATAGTACGCTATGTTACCTGGTCTTGGGTATAGGTGTCGGATACGGGTGCAGATCCAAGAGTTAGATTCTTAGTTTTACTTGATTATGTACTTTAATAATATTATGAACCCTGTGAAATTGTTTTCCTATGTTTATTGTTTTCACACTGTTTTGTTTTAATGAACCAGGACCTACTGGAGAAATTGTTGCAGAAGCTGGCGACAAAGAAGAAGCTGTACTTGTAGCAGAGTTTGATCTGGATATTATAAAATTTAAGCGAAAAAGCTGGGGTGTATTTCGAGATCGACGTCCAGATCTATACAAGGTGCTTTTGACGTTAGATGGAAGCAATCCTGCAGTGTGATATATCTCCGATGGCTGCCTTCAGGTCAAGCACAATATAGAAACTGTTCAACAGCCATCTTGGTCATTAGCTCTTTTTGTCAGTTAGCAAGATATAAATTTCTGAAGGTTAGTGTAATCATGTTAAGGATAAATTCATTTACAAATTTATTGCAACTAAGCCTTTGACTTGGAGAAAACTTTAATGACCAATGAAAATCTCACATGCCAGTTGCAATTTGTAATACAAGTCGTTAAGAGTACCCTCTGTATATTGTGTTAGACTCGGTTAATTTGTGCCCCATTTTCAGTATTATTAGTTGCAACAGGTGCTTTCAAGCTTTTTTACGGGGGTAACGTAGTTTTATTATATTTGAAAGCAAGGCATCCTTTGAACAACTAATAGAGGGTTGTTAAACTGGTAAATTATGCAAAAATTCATGCTCACTCATTTCTCCATTATAGGTAACATATATATATATATATATATATATATATATATATATATATATATATATATATATATATATATATATATATATATATATTTTCCTAAGTTTAGGATCAGTGGATGTGGTTGATAAATTTTCATCAACTATAGTGGAAAGTAAGAGTTGTGTGTAGCTTTTCCATACCTGAATCAAGCCCAACTTGAATTTTGGAGCTTGACTAGATATAGCTTCCGTTTGCAGGTATCTGGGCCCCAGATTTTGGGGTTTTCACCAGATATCCAGGGTCTTGGGTAATTGGTACGTTTTTTAAGCATAAAGGGGCTTCACATCCTATGTCAGTAAATTACAGGATACAAGGTTTTCTAAAATAACTATGGTGGTCGAGGTGTGAGGAGTGTTTGTGAGGTGTGAGGTGAGACGCATCTTTGTATCTTACCACGTATCTGGTACATGAAATCTTTTCCTCCATTTGAAATTTTCTGATAAAGGCAAGCATATCTACAGAAGTATCTGACAGTAATTTCTCCGTGGCCTTTTCGATATCAACTTTTTTTTTTTTTGTGTGTTTTTTTTTGGGGGGGCTCCTGATTCTTCTTTCTGCGTTTTTTTCTTCTTTCTGATCATTGCTCCTGATTCTTCTTTCTACGTTTTTTTCTTCTTTCTGATCATTGCTTCAGTATAACTCTTGCATGGATGTATCAGTCCTGGATGTATACTCTAATCCATTTGAAGATATTATAACTTTACCAAAAAACTAAGCTTAAATGTACTGTTTTTATGCCTTGAAGCATTATAAGTTGGATTAGCTATGAGGTAACTTCACAATTTTGAAACATATGGTCCACTATGCTTGAACTTCAATCTGAAAACTTAATCGGCTTTATACCAGCTAAATTGCAGTTTATCATGAATGCGGACTTGTAAAAAGCTCCATTATTCGAAACTAGGATTCTTATTATTACACCAGGAGGCTGATTTACAGCTGAGTTGCTTGGCATCTGGTAGGCTTAAAAACTTGAATTCCTGATTATCACACTTGGATTCATGATTATTACACTTCGGTGATTCGGTTCACCTCCTGTCTTTTCTGATCTGCAGATATGAAGCATAAAGCAAAAGAGCATTTAATGCTTCTTAAACCTCATGCATAGGAACTGGATAGCATCAAATTCCCAACTATCGAAACTCATCTCTACCTTCTTTCTGGATGATGTTTCCACCCATATTTACTTCACCCCCTCACCAAAATCACTGACAAGATTTCGCATTTCAAGCATTTTTATCTTCACAATCTCCTTCACCCTCTTTCTCTTCATCTTCTTCAATTGTTTCATCATCTGATTGAATGTATTGCAGCTTTAAGCGCCCATCTTGTCTGCATGCATGCAGGAATTCCTGAATTGGATTTTTTACCTCCTTGAGAATGAATCTTCCATTTTGCCTGTAAGACTTAAAGCATACCCAAGGCTTTCCCGTTCTCCCTATACAAGAAATTGGTGGAGGGAATTCTCCTCCAGTTATCCTTGATCTCTTACCTGATAGGTACTCATTCGTAAAGTGTCTTGTAATACTGCTTCTAGCCTTCCGATGCTTGCAGCCACTATTGTTAACAAAATCCTCGGTATTATCACAACTTTCGAAACCAAGACCTTCGGTGCATATAGACAAACTCTCTGAATTCATAGAAGAGAAGCTATCACTGTTTTTATAATGTTTTCTTTGGGTGGTTGGTGTATAGTTTCTCTCATTCTTTTCATCTGAGTGCGAATTAAAATCTATTGAGAAGGGGGATGAGGAGGGAGTTGAGTGAGGAAGAGAAGGTGAGACATGCTCTGTATTTTCCTTGAAATGCAGTTCTCCAAAGACTTCTGTTAAAGAAGAAACTTCAAGAGGTTGGAGATGTTTCCGTGGTGTAAAAGATTGTAGGAGATTACTCGGGCTCTCGGGCGACGGCGTATCGAAGATGTGTTGAAGGCTTCCACATGCTGCCATGGCTTTCCTCTGTATATCCTTTTCTTGGATAACAAAGTGGACAAGCAAAAAATAGGAGTAAGTGAAGATATAGATAGATAATAATTATTCAAGAGAGGGAGAAAAAAAGAGGTTACGGAGGAGAAAGACACGGGATTGGCATGAGACTATGAGAGGATAGCTGGTAAAGTCAAGGGGAAGTTGCTATTTATTTGGTCTAATTTTTCCTCACCTCTTGATCTTACTTTGGAGTGGAACACGGATGGGTGGTGGTTATGAGCTCCAGCATCCATACGTGGTCACAATTTCTGTATATTACTCCCTCCGTCCCGTCCATTTGTTATCATTTCAAAATAGGGTGTCGACACGCATTTTAAGGTGGATTTTAAGGATAGTTCAATAACTTATTTTTGAAAGTTTCTTTTTTTGTATAAAAATAGAACAATCCTATTTTTATACACAAAAAGAAAATTTCAAAAATAATTTATGGATCTATCTTTAAAATCTACCTTAAAATACGTGTCAGAAAGTTTAAAAAAAGTGTAAACAATTGGATGGGACAGAGGGAGTATAAGCTAGCATCTCACTTGTAAATATCTCTGAATTTACCATGCGCTGTTTTTTGTTTGTGGTCAACTTTATATTTATCTCCTCCCATAATAAATAAATTGGTCATGTCATGCAAGTAAGTTTCGTCTGAGAAGATTGACACACTTTTTTTACTCGCAAAATCTCAATATATTCGTATGGGGTAATCAGGTCGGGATTTCAGCCTAGGTTTGTCCTTGTTCCGCGCCTGATCAGTGTGGTTCGGAAAAGGTCGCGATGAAACAGACCGTCTTGATTAATACAGAAAGGGTTTCATTGAATTTTCTTGTTGCTTTTACGCTGGGAGACCAGGACTATATTTATAAAAACAATCAAGAACCTACACTCTTAGACGAAGAAACCAAAAATAATGATTTATGGTACAAGGTATATGAGTCTGTTTTGGGGACTATAATTTTATAATAATAGATTTGGGGACTATAATTTTATAATAATAGAATGAGATGGTGTTGATGTTGGCAGGTGTTTTTTAACACAAACAAAAAGACAAAAAAGTGAGACATGGAAGTTGTATCTCATATAATAGGACAAGAAAGATTTGTTAGAGTATGTTTTTGTGTAGTAAAAAACCATGCCACAAGCAGTTCTATATATAGTCTCGAGAGGAGCGTCAAAAGTAAATGAAAAACACACGACACGGCACCGACCATGTTGCTGGCCAGTAAAGTTTCAGTTACAAATGAATCTGGACACAAAATCAAAATGACAAGTTTGATTTCATTTACTCACCCGTTACAAGATCTTTACATGTAAATAATAACAAATCCTCTGCGGAAGAATAATTCCTATATGATTCTTTGTTTGGAATGAAGCGGACCTAAATATTACAAACTATTTCCGCGATGCGCTTCAAGAAAATAAAATGATTATTGTAATGGTCTATTCCCCAAATAAACTTGGGACTATTTTGGTTGACCCATTTAATAAAAAAATTAATTCATCTCTTTTTCTTCCTACTTGTATATTAAATTTCATTGTTTCACACTAGAGAATATAATGTCATTATGAATTCAACATATTAAGATTTTCTTGTTTTATTTTCAAATGAGGTGATTTCGATAAATGGAGGACACGAAAAATTGTATGTTGCAGTTCAGTTTGTATCCCGCTTGCAGGTTCCCATCTTATAAACTCTACTTTTTTTTTTTAATCATGAAATCAAATTGGTTCGCGATCAAATATGACATTTCTAAAAACTAATCAAATGGTTCGTTTGACTCAATCATTTTCTAATTGATGATTGCTTATAAAAAGTAGGGTTAAAGGATAAAAACTTGCCAATTTAATTTTGTGACCGATATAAAATTAACTCTCTTCCATATAAAGCCGAACGAGATTTAAAAAAAAAATTACATTAAAGCCAAATTTAGGTGTGTCAGAAAATAGATAATCATATCATGCCCGCGATAATAAAATATTGTATGGGCATTCTGTTTGGTATGATTACGTAAATATAGCATGTACAAGTGCAAGTATTATTGTAGTATTAACTTTGCCATGTTGTCTAAGGGCATTCTAATGATCTTTAAATCTTGTGTGACTAGTAAACCAGCGATAATAAGTGAATCTTAATGATTTCAGTGAGATTGTTACTGACACGAATCTGCAAAATGTCTTTGGAGCTTACGATTCCATTTGCATTCCCTATGTTAATACTAATGCAAATTGCTTAACCAGTTTACAACAATAGTGATGTACAATTTTATACTGGTAATTTCAAGATCCAGATAAAAAATGTACCAGTACTGACGGTCTAATGAGCCAGTTAGGATAATAATGGTTATAGGCGACCAGCTTAATTAAGCTGGTTATGAGCATGGCCGTTACAGAGCTTGATTCAATAGCAAATCTTGTACAAAAGGCAAAAATGAATTCCTCTTTTAAGTTGCATGTTCAAAGGGTTTTAAACTTCTTGAATGCATTCAAACCATTTACTTCTTGTTCCAAAAGTAGTTCCCTAGTGTGTGTAAGATGCTCTGTAGATATAAATGTATCCAATGTATGTGTGAGTGCAAATTTAGGCAGCCCACCAGAATATGACACAGCTTCAAGAAGGGAAATAAATTAGCAGTGCCCTCCTAGACGAGCAAGCATGGTCCATTTAGATATCAGAAATTACAATGGAATTTACTTCATATCTGACTTCCATAATTGGTAGCCTAGTCTCTAGAGTTTCAAAATTTTCAAAAAATATATTATATTTTAATATGTTGCTGATAAAACTGGAATTATGATTTTTGATATTAATTTGAAAATTTTAAATTCACAACCAACAATCAAAGATTTACAGTTATTCTCTTAGAGCATCTCCAATGGTATTTGTTAAAATGGGTGGCTAAAATGATATAAAATAGTGATTATGTAAAATTTATTGAATCTGTAAGGTGTTGTACTCCAATGGAGTTAGCTATAATGATTAGTCATATTTTAAAAATAGCAAGTTATTATTATTTCAAATTGTTAAAAATAGAATGTATTATTTTAATACGGTAATATTGATGATGTGGAATTTTACTACAGGTCTCTAGAGATTCGACAAATATAGCCAATATGATAGGATTTTAGAGGATTATCTAAAATTTTAGATAACAGTAATGTCTCGTTGGAAATGATTCTTTTTTACACAATATCTATAATTTTTATTTAAGGCATGTTTGACACACTTTTTAACTAAGGGGTTTCTATGGTTGAAGATGCTCTTGCATTATTATCTTGGTTTTATTTTACACCTGACAACAAGATATCTAGTGCCGCACTTACAGATTGCCTTCCCCTAATTTGGAGGCAACTTTAGTCTTCTGACATACTCAAATTTGTTTTAAGTCCGTAAGGGTTGTCTCAGTTGGTTAAAGAGAGGTCATCTCACCTCAGGTTCGACTGCCATGGAAAGCGGATTTGTGATTATGTCATCTTGGAGCAGAGCCTGTCGCACTTGTGCGGTTTGCCTTGGATCACGTGGTTTGCAGGCTATTGCGTGAGCCCATGGGTTAACCAGAGCGCACCCGAAGGGTAGCCGTTGCGGGTTCCCATGTTAAAAAAAAAAAATTGTTTTAAAATATAAACACATGACATTTGGTCGTTTCAACCAGTTTGGTAATTGTTTTCACTATCTGTATCAATTTTGTTAATTACAATCTCTAAATTATTAAGATTTAATTCATTTAATTACAAATATGATTATAACCTTAATTTGAGCAAGTTTTACACTAATGCGCAACATAAGAAGGAAGGATAGGGACCAATGATTTCTCTTGATCCGACAGTATCTCTCGCTTTGAGAGTTCAAATTTGGTCAAGACCCGTAAATGCATAGGTGTGCTAAATTATAAAATAAATACTCAGAAGGAATGATGAGGATAAATTAGCAAAACCAAAAGGAAAGCATACGGATGTATAATGATAAAATGTTTATTAATTATTATCTACTTTGTAAATGTAAAACTATATTCTGTGTGATATACAGCCTAATACAGGATTATAACTAGACCCGGCAAAATGGATATGAATCCGAGGATCTGAACCGAAATTTGTGGAACCGAGATCCGAATTTGTATCCGAATTAGAAAATTTGAAAGTTAATCGAATCCGAAACAATCCGAACCGAACAGAAGTTTGTCCCAAATAGTAAAATCCGATAATGATCCGAAAAACCGATTTGATCCGATCTGAAAATTATCCGAACCGAAAATTTAACCGAAAATAATCCGAATAATAGATCCGAAAATGAAATGAAACCGATCAAACTCGAATAAAAAATTATTTGGACCGAATATGATTTGAGTTATTAGATTCAATGTAAATCCGAAAATGAAAATACCTGAACCAAATATTGCTAGTACTAGTCAATTTAGTTGTTTATTGGTAAGATCTCAAATCAAAATAATTTTTTATTTTTTGAAAATTTGGGAACATCAATAAATTAGATATATTTTAAGATCCGTACGATTGGATTGTCGAGAATTATTTTTTAAAAAATCGAAACAACAGTCCGTGACAAAGCATTATTTATTAGTATCTATCAATTTAGTTGTTTATTGTTAAGATCTCAAATCAAAATAATTTTTAATTTTTGAAAATTTAGGAACATCAATAAATTATATATATTTAAACATATTTACATTTGGATCATCGAGAATATTTTTTAAAAATATCGAAATAATAGTCCGTGACAAAACACTAATTACTATTACTAGTCAATTTAGTTGTTTATTGCGAAGATCTCAAACTAATATAATTTTTTACTTTTTGAAAATTTGGAAACATCAATAAATTATATATATCTTAATATCTGTACGGTTGGATTATCGATAATTATTTTCAAAAAAATCTAAACAGAAGTCCATGATAAAGCAATAGTTACTAGTACTAGTCAATTTAGTTATTTATTGCTAAGATCTCAAACCAAAATAATTTTTTATTTTTTGAAAATTTGGGAACATTAATAAATTAGATATATCTTAACATCTGTAAGGTTGGATCGTGGAGAATTATTTTTAAAAAAATCGAAACAATTGTCCGTGACAAAGCACTAGTTACCAGTACTAGTCAATTTAGTTGTTTATTGCTAAGATCTCAAATCAAAATAATTTTTTATTTTTTGAAAATTTGGGAGCATCAATAAATTATATATATATATTTAAACATCCGTACGGTTGGATCGTCGAAAATAATTTTTAAAAAAACCCGAAACAATAGTCCGTGACAAAACAATAATTACTAGTACTAGTCAATTTAGCCATGTATTGCTAATATCTGAAACCAATTTTTTTTTTTTTTTTGAAAATTTGGGAACATCAATAAATTAGATATAGCTTAACATCCGTATGGTTGGATCGTCGAGAATTATTTTTAAAAAGATCTAAACAAAAGTCCGAGACAACACACTAGTTACTAGTATTAGCCAATTTAGTTGTTTATTGCTAAGCTCTCAAAATAAAATAATTTTTTATTTTTTTAAAATTTGGGAACATCAATAAATTAGATATATCTTAACATTAGTACGGTTGAATCGTCGAGAATTATTTTGAAAAAATCGAAACAAAATTTCGTGATAAAGCACTAGTTACTAGTATTAGTCAATTAATTAGTTGTTTATTGCTAACATCTCAAAACAAAATAATTTTTTATTTTTTGAAAATTTTGGAACATTAATAAAGCATATATATTTTAACATCCATACGGTTGGATCGTCGAGAATTAATTATAAAAAATTTAAAACAACAGTATGTGACAAAGCATTACTAGTACTAGTCAATTTAGTTATTTATTGCTAATATCTCAAACCAAAATAATTTTTTATTTTTTCAAAATTTGGGAACATCAATAAATTACATATATCTTAACATCCGTACGGTTGGATCGTCGAGAATTATTTTTAAAAAAAATCAAAACAAAAGTTCATGACAAAGTACTAGTTATTAGTACCAGTCAATTTAGTTGTTCATTGCTAAGATCTCAAACCAAAATAATTTTTCTTTTTTGAAAATTTTGGAACGTCAATAAATTATATATATTTTAACATCCGTACGGTTGGATTGTCGAAAATTATTTTTTAAAAAATAGGAAGAATGATCCGTGACAAAGCACTAGTTATTAGTACCTGTCAATTTAGTTGTTTATTGCTAAGATCTCAAAACAAAATAATTTTTTATTTTTTGAAAATTTGGGAACATCAATAAATTAGATTTATTTTAATATCCGTACAATTGGATCGTCGAGAATTATTTTTAAAAAAAATCAAAACAACAGCCCATGATAAAGCACTAGTTACGAGTATTAGTCAATTTAGTTGTTTATTGCTAATTATGATCTCAAACCAAAATAGTTTTTTATTTTTTAAAAAATTTGGGAAAATCAATAAATTATATATATCTTGACAAATGCGACCCGAACCGAATTTTACTACATCCAAACAGAATTCGACCCGAAACTGTAAATATTCGAAAAAGAACCGAATCCAATTTGATCCGATCTTAATCCAAAATTTATCCGATTCTAATCCGAATTTGACCCGAACCGAATTAGATCCGATCCGAACCAAACATTCCCAAAAATATACCTTAATCGAAAGTGGATCCGAACCGAGTCATATCCGATCCGAACCGAACGGGCTCTAAATATATCGTAACCGAAAATGGATCCGATCCAAAGCAGATCCGATCCGATACCGATCCGTTTACCCGATTTGCCAGGTCTAGTTATAACCAAGGTACGTATGCTAATGAATTCTTATTGAGAACTCATTTAGCAACAAAAGGAATAATTAGAAGAACTGAAGATATATAAAGTGTTTGAATAATATTATGTAGTTTGTAAAACTTTAGCAAGTTACTTTTAAATTGTACATTACTTTTTCCGATTAATAAGAAATGGAGAGAGGTGAATAGTTCAATTCTTGTTATTACTTTGCATTTTTTGGATCATTTATGCATCTTAAATACAATTCCCAATCTTAAAAGGAGGCCGATCAGGAGCAAACGATTGCTAGGATAAATTTCTGCGATACATGTACAGTAAAGTTTTTGTTGTGAAAACAGGAGGATCTCATCTCTCTACGTACAACAGAAAATTTTTGCGATACGTGTATAATAACAATAAACAATAACAAACGTTTGTTGATGACCGGGAACCATCTTAAAATAAGGGCCCATTTTATTGAAACTACACAGGACCTAGAAGGGAGACATACCTGATTTAATTTACGGTTGAAAAAATGGCCATTTTGAACTTCATGGTAACTTAATAATTGCCCCATTACATATTGTATACAATCTCAACAACTAGGTGTAACTTTTCTCAAAAAAACTACAACTAGGTGTAACTGCAAAAGCGTGCCGCATGATGAAAGGACTAATATTACCTAAAGCACCCACCTGATCACTGTAAAATGTCTTGTCAGATCACTGTAAAATGTCATCAGAGCCTCAACTGATCTAAAACACCAGCGAAAATCTTTTAATCATATTTTGCAATACCGGATGGTTTAAAATTCAGGTTCCAGCAGATACAAGAGTACATATTCTTAGAAAATGGAAAGTTTGAGACATATTTATAATATGTTCTTGATGTAATTTCCGGAAACTAATATGTGGAGGTTGTTCCTTGTAATAAGGACTTAAACTTTCATGTTTGGATTTAAGGCATTTTCTTAGTGTAATCCATAAATAAAGTGAGTTGAAATAAGGATGTTTGAAATGGGTTATATGGGTTATTTAGTTGAAATAACTTGAGTCCCGCATAGAATTGGTGTTGTATTTGACTATATTTGTCAAATGAAATAAATTGAAAATAAATATACTCATGAAATGGGAGTTATAAAACATATTATTGATTGGGTGATTAATGTCAAGATATGTAACTTATGCAATTAAACATATTTATTTTATATGATTTATTAGGGCGGTTACAAATGAGGGGTGGAGGCTATGTTTTGTTTGCCCATATATAGTGGTGGAAACCAATAAGAAAAAGCATACATGAGAATACTTGCTTGCTCTTGACATATCCGGAACCCCCTTTTATTCTTTAATTTTAGTACATTTAACATATTTTATGTATATTTGCAGGTCTAAATATAACATTGGTATCAAAGCTATGGGCTCTTATTTTTTTTGTTGCTGCACCAGTTGGTTCCTGGTTTTAGTACGTTACTCAGTTGTTTCGGACTTAAGCCTTTCTCGGTCCATCAACCTGCCGCCTGGTTGCCGGCTCTATATTCTGTTTTTTTTATTATACCCTTTTCTCTTTGGTTTTATTTAATTCTTGTTTATCCAATTTGAATGCCTTTTACCATGTTCACGTGATTATGTGATTACATGATTTTTTTTTTGTCCTTTATGACTCTTTCTAATAAGTCCTAATAAGTCTGTCCTTCGATTTTGTTTATTAGTTTCAAATTCTTTGGTCATTACTATATGTGTTGTTTGTAAATTTTTTACAAGTGCATATTATTAGCTACAATGTTTTATGTTTCATGCTTGTGTTGGCAATTGTGGGCAGTGTGTTTGACTTTATTTATGACCTAACCATTTTCTTTGTCTTGTGATTTGCTTATGTTATGTATCTAACAGGCATAGACTTTCTCTCTTAATTGGTGTCAATATTTTATTTTCATGCACAGTGATTTTTTTTGTCATGCTAGTTGTTTGATTCATTTTATTATATTTTTTTGGCATTGGTGATTAGTGGTTTAAATAAATGAAGTTGGACTAGAGGATATTTCTATTTGCTTAGAAAAGGGGCACGAAAAAGGTGAAAAAATTTTAAGTGGTGGACAAGTTGATTGTATTGAAATTGGAATATAGATTGTGTCCAATATTATTTTTGAAAATTGAGAAGGCTCGAATTATATTGAGTGGAGCAAGAGAATAAGAAATAAACATTATTGTTTGAGAAAATTTTTGTGGCTCTTAGAATAGATAGCAGAAAAGATAAAAAAATTGGGACAAGTGTTCGGAATCAAATATACAATATAATTTTGAATTTGTCATCGAAAAATATTGAGTTTCTATTTGAACAAAAATGCTCAGAATATAGAGCACGTAAAAAAAAATAGTTGTTTTTGTCGCTCGTAATGGAGAGCACGAAAATTAACTATTTTTTTAATCGAGTACTTTATGACGTGTTTATCATGATCGATCAAGAATAATTAATCAGATCTGAATGTTGATAATGAAGCATTTTATTGAATATAAAATGTTTAAAAATCCAACTGAGTGGATGAACTACTATTATGTATATAATGGTGAAATATATTTTATTTTGTAGCGAGGGAACGAATCGTTCTCACGTATTGAAGTTTTTTTTAATATTGAGAAATGTGTTAAAATAGATCGAAATGAATATTATGATCATGATTTGAATATTGGCATTTAATATAATAGTGTATTATATTTTTTTTCCGGTATATATGTATGTAAGAGATGGCCATGATCTGAATATTGGTACTGAATATAATAGTGCATAATCTTGTTTTTCGCAAGAATCGGAATTATCAAAGAAAAATAATGAAAAATGCTTTTGAATCAATTTTGAAAGAATCAAGTGTGGGAGTTGTGTGATCAACCCCAATATAGAAAATTCATTGGTTGTATATGAATTTTTGAAAGGGAAAGTTAAGAAAAATGTGTCTAAAAAAGTATGTCCAATTGCGAAAGGTTTTACGCAGAAATTGAGAATATTTTGCCGAGAATGAATTAGACAATAGTGTCTGTATTTTTGAAAAGTGGGAGTTTGTTTACAATATTATCAGTATATGTTAATGATATATTGTTGTCTGTAATTAATAAAGAAATGCTCAACAAAACTAAGTTGGAACTAAGTGGAAAAAATTGAGAATATATGAGTGAAATCTGATAAGTTCGAGGAATTAAATATTTTGAATATTTTAGTGTGAATCAGAAAGGTATCCGAGTGAAATGCTTAATCGTTTTAGGATGCAAAATTGTAGTCCGGCGCCAACCCATTGGTAATGGGGAAATGGTTAATGCGGAAAAGGCACTTGATGTATCATATGCGCAAGTAGTCGGAAGTTCGATGTTGTGTAATCGATTGACTTGACTTGGCGTATTTAATTGGCCTAGTGAAAGGATATGAAAGAAATCCTAATCAAGCCTAGTGAGAGGTTGTGAATAGGATAATGAAGTACTTGAAGTGTACATTGCACCAATAATTGGTTATGAGGCAGACGTGCCTGAATTTATTGATTGTTCTGGTGCAGATTTCGAAGGTGATAAGATAATGAGAGTTCAAGTTTGGAAGACCTATTGATTTATGGTGGATCCGAAGTTGGGAAAGTAAGAAACATGAATGTGTTGTAAGAAGTGAAAATGACAATGCTTAATTAGAGATTGTGTAATTTTAACGGAAGGTATTTCTGTGAAAGTATTTGTCAAACACTTTAGTTTTGATTGGATTTTTGATTGGACTTAAATTATAGACTTTAGGAAAGGTGGGAGTCACGGAAAATATTTGACAAATGCGTCAAGTGGGAGATGTTGTATTTGACTATATTTGTCAAATGAAATAAATTGAAAATAAATATACTCATGAAATGGGAGTTATAAAACATATTATTGATTGGGTGATTAATGTCAAGATATGTAACTTATGCAATTAAATATATTTATTTTATATGATTTATTAGGGCGGTTACAAATGAGGGGTGGAGGCTATGTTTTGTTTGCCCATATATAGTGGTGGAAACCAATAAGAAAAAGCATACATGAGAATACTTGCTTGCTCTTGACATATCCGGAACCCCCTTTTATTCTTTAATTTTAGTACATTTAACATATTTTATGTATATTTGCAGGTCTAAATATAACAATTGGTAATGAAAGGTTGGTGGCTTTATATAGCTCCATGTGCAAGTGTAGTGTATAACTACTAAGGCATGTGGGTGTGCTGGGTTGTAGGGTGGGCCTCGCGCACGCGCGCCACCGCCGCCCGCCTCGCCACGACTCGACTCGGGTCGGAGGGCGATTTGGGCGAATGTCTCGGCGTCTCACGTACGCGAGGCGACCTGGGCGAGGAATTTTGTTACCTGGATTATTGATTTATTTTAACAGGAAATCAGACTTTATTTGTTACAGCAGTAATTACGTTTATTTTTGGTATTATATACATACTTAACAGGGTGAGATACATCCTAAGGATAGAAACCATATCTGTCTTCTTCTTTCTCTGTTCTCTCTCAACACATACAGATTATATACATAATTCTCAGGCGAATTGAGGTGCTAGTCGCTGTTGATCATTGGAGTATTTGTGAACCCATTGATCTGTGCTGTTTTATCCTGTGAGTGATATTGCTGCAACCCAATCATAACGTAAGTGGGGCAATAATCTCTTCAAGAACAGCCAAGTCTTCTCGAAGGGCTTGGTGACTCAGCTGTTCTTCTCTCTTGTTGTCTTTGTTAAAGCTACTGTGAGAGATAAGT
Source organism: Saposhnikovia divaricata (assembly GCA_036435485.1). Classification (NCBI taxonomy): domain Eukaryota; kingdom Viridiplantae; phylum Streptophyta; class Magnoliopsida; order Apiales; family Apiaceae; genus Saposhnikovia; species Saposhnikovia divaricata. The sequence goes on along the minus strand of CM071597.1, from coordinate 97,941,505 downwards.
ATTTCTTATTTTTCTTGTTAATTACAATATCTGATTATACTCTTGTTTATGCCTTCGTGTGTTGTTTCGTTATATGGTTAATTGCCTGTTCTTGTTTAATATATATCACTGCCTCATTGTTGTTATAGTTAATTTATACCCAACACATATACTACAACTATTTTGCTCTTAATTCTAAAATAAAAGAGAAAGTGTTTTACATATAGCATTATAGATGGACAATAGATCTCAAACTAACACTAGAATTTGAGGAACTGTGAAACGTTGAAAGTAATGGAAAAATTAAACTCAAGTAAAGCAGCTGCAGGTGGGGGATTGAACTCAAGTAATGGAAAAATTAAACTCAAGTAAACCAGTTCACCATACAGATGACGAAATGAGTAATGTCATCTCTGAAATATATAAGATCTGCTATAAGTTTTAGAACAAGCATTGCATTACATGTTTAGGAACTAGCTGAATATAGGGTTGAAGAGATCATACACCATTACTTAAGAACTGTGCACAAGTTGTGACATTTGTATACTTAATAATAACAACATTCAGTTACTTGGATAGATGTTAGTCTACAAGCAAACTTGTCGCGAGCACCAAAATTATAATGAATTTAAATATACAAGAGTATGAACTGATTTCTACGTCGATATGTACCCTTAAATACATTTTCTGTATGTACGCAAGTCAGGATTTGTCATCATAAAACTTCAACTACCGAGTCAGGTTTGGGGTCCCTTCAGTAATTATCATATGGCTACGGTCCTCTCTATTTATAACCTGCGTATCTTATATCCAAACCACTAAGCAGATAAGTCTTGAAGTAGCTAGCTTCTCCAATGGCTATTCATCAGATAATGGCGACATTATTCTTCATTCTAGCCTTCTCTAGGGCTGATCTTTCAACAGGCCAGGTTTTCAAGGGCTCGGTCTCTTGCTTAGACTGCAAGGCGGATTATAACTTCTCAGGTTTAGTCTCTCTTCCTTGTGTTAATAAATTCTTAAACTGACTGTTGATATTAATACAAGTGTAGTCAGGATACAGAACACACATCTAGAACATATATATATATATATATATATATATATATATATATATATATATATATATATATATATATATATATATATATATATATATATATATATTTGTTTTTAGGTAAGATTTTATTGGTTGATGGTCCAGGCCTCATTGAAATGATACGGATAGCTTAATTAGACGTTGTCATTATCTTGGAATGTAGCTTTCCTGCAGCTTGCTAATAAACCGGACTTCCTTATTTCTGAAGAATGACTAAAACATCAAAGATCAACAGTGAGCAAGTCACTAAATCAGTTAATCTAGCTGTTGGAAAATTAATCTAAACTTGTAGATTAATGTGGAGGAAAATCAGGAAACAAGTTCGGTTATGGAAATAAAGTGTTGATATGTCAACATGATTTGGTCAATCATAATTAAGAGAGAAAATATAAGATGATAAGAGATAAGATAAGATTATCTTGAGCAGCAAGAATAAGATAAGATGATATCAAATCATCGTTCTTATCCTTAGTTTGTAATGATTAGTTTTTTTTCTATTTAAACAATGTAATCATTTTCATTCAATGTATCATTAAGCCAGAAGCATAATACAATGTAGTCTTTAGAGTATTTCGGTTTTGTACATATTAGTTTTCCTCTTGCTTATTTTCATTATTGTTCTTGTTATTATGATTCAGTTATTTGTGTAATTTCAACATGGTATCAAAGCGGGCGTTCCTTGGGGCGTAGCAAATGATTTCAATCAAGAAGTTCCAGGAGCTGAGAAGGCCACAGGCGGATTCCTCAGCAAGAGGAGCAGGAAGAAGAATGATTTTGTTATTGAAGAAGAGGAACTCGTTTTTTTTTTGTTGCAGCAGATGGTGTGCAGATTGTTGGAAGGAGGTAATTTCAGGTAGGCGTCGCAGAAGGATGGTGGCAAATCTGCATGTGTAGTATGGGATACATGTGTAGTATGGGGCTGCCGAGAAAGACGAGGCGATGTCGAAGAAGCTTAGTGAAGGCTAGAAAACGAGATACGGGCAAGTTAGTAGTGTCAGATGGACAAGACGAAAGCCATACGGGCTGATTGCCGGATGGGCAAAGTTGATTGCCAGATGGGCAAACACGAAAAGTGCCAGATGGGCAAAGTTGATTGCCAGACGGGCAAACAAGTTCAATAGCCATACGGGCTCAGATTATTAGCCATACGGGCTCAGTTTAATAGCCATACGGGCTCAGTCGGATTTGCCATATGGGCTCAGTCGAATCAACCATACGGGCTCAGTTTAAAAGCCATACGGGCTAGAAGGATTGCACGAGACAAGTTTAGATTAAGGGAGAGATTGTTGGAAAATTAATCTAAACTTGTAGATTAATGTGGAGGAAAATCAGGAAACAAGTTCGGTTATGGAAATAAAGTGTTGATATGTCAACATGATTTGGTCAATCATAATTAAGAGAGAAAATATAAGATGATAAGAGATAAGATAAGATTATCTTGAGCAGCAAGAATAAGATAAGATGATATCAAATCATCGTTCTTATCCTTAGTTTGTAATGATTAGTTTTTTTTCTATTTAAACAATGTAATCATTTTCATTCAATGTATCATTAAGCCAGAAGCATAATACAATGTAGTCTTTAGAGTATTTCGGTTTTGTACATATTAGTTTTCCTCTTGCTTATTTTCATTATTGTTCTTGTTATTATGATTCAGTTATTTGTGTAATTTCAACACTAGCCCTACTGGTGTTAATTTTTTAATGCTTAATCAAAACTTAATATGCAAATCATAAATGTGCATAAATTGCCATCTTTGAAATTGAAAATTAGATAACAAAAGCCAATTTTCCATGTCAAATTAACAGCTCCAGCAAAATCTTAAGAATATGTTGGTAAGATTATTTGTGTATGTTAATTTGGACTTTTAACTACCAGGTGAATATACTGGCGGTCACTAATAATAATTTTAGGTATCTCTAATTTCAGGCATAAAGGTTGCACTCCAGTGCAAACAAGCAAAGAGGTTGACTGTAACAATCACGGAGGAGGATGGATCTTTTAAAACCGCGCTTCCAACAAGTATATTAGCATCAAGTCCTTCAGACAACTGCTTGGCTAGTATCTTAGGTGGTACAGAACAGCTCTATACTACAAGGAAAAATATGGTCACCAACATTGTCAAGATCCATGAATCTTATTCCTCCTCTTACACCAACTTCAACCCTCTGAGCTTCTACACATCATGCCCTTTGTCACACGGAAAATGCGGGGGCACAAGTTCTGGCATTGACTCGTCCATGACCGTAGATCTGCCTCTGCCAAGGGAATGGGGCTTAGCTCCATCTAGCTATTATGTTCCTTTTGTTCCCATTATTGGTATACCATAATTTTCTGGTAGCAGTCATATGATGGGACTACTTATAAATATTACACATATAGATGCTGTGTGAAAGATTACTTCGGAGAGAACTGATAAGCTTAGCTCTACTTGTTATGTGTGTGCACGTAGGGGAGTGAGTGTGCCGTTCTGTAAGTGTGTGCTTAAATTGGCTTTCACGCTATGTTATATGATTGTATTAATATCGTGTGGTATATTAGTTTGCACCACAAAGTACTTCAACTCTGTTGTGATATGGGGTGGTGGTACCATATAAGACATTAATGTTAACCAGTACGTGCCTTCATCTAGATCCGGTGAGAGCCATTTACGTTATCTACATAGTTGGTGCACACACCATCTCTCTTATTCAAGGGCGGTCCTCACCGAGTGGGGGACCGTGAGACCGCACAGGGCCCACTGGGGGTTCAGAGACCCAAAAGTTTATAGAATTCAGTTTGTGTGTATATATAACTAATTTGATATTAAATTTTATGCATGCATAGTTAACAATCCAAAACATTATAAGCAAACCATCTGATTGATAGAAAATTTTTAGTAACTGTTATATTTAGTAGAGGCCCTGTACAAATCTTTACTTATAAAAGGGAACTCTTTATTTTGTAGTTAAATTTGATTTATAAATTTGTAAATATGATTAAAAAATGAAAAATACGAGAGAATATTTAGTACATTATTCGGTTCTAATTAGGTTTTATTTTAGTAAAACTTAAACATCAAGTTTAGTTATGTATGATTACATTTATACTTGGTTGCATTAGTACAAAACTAATCACTTACATCGCCTACTTCTATTACATTTGAAATTAAATTTTATTTTACACAAAAAAATTATACAAAGGGACTAAAACTAATTTGGGATTAAATTTTATGCATGCATAGTTAACGGTCCAAAACATTATAAGCAAACCATCTGATTGATAGAAAATTTTTAGTAACTGTTATATTTAGTAGAGGCCCTGTACAAATCTTCAATTATAAAAGGGAACTCTTTATTTTGTAGTTAAATTTGATTTATAAATTTGTAAATATGATTAAAAAATGAAAAATACGAGAGAATATTTAGTACATTATTCGGTTCTAATTAGGTTTTATATTTTTATTTTAGTAAAACTTAAACATCAAGTTTAGTTATGTATGATTACATTTATACTTGGTTGCATTAGTACAAAACTGATCTCTTACATCGCCTACTTCTATTACATTTGAAATTAAATTTTATTTTACTCAAAAAAATTATACAAAGGGACTAAAATTTTTTTTCGCACTGCCCCCGAATGTTCAGAACAGAACTCTTATTCACAAACAAGTCAGATGGTGACTCCAATATTAAACCGTTATCATGAATGTTAGGCGAGTAGAGTATTTCAGCCGCTCAATTTGTCACAAAAATTTTGCCCTTCCAACTTATTTTTCGGCTATTACTCATCTCAAATCATGAACTTGAGTACTTGACTTCTCAATTTTGTTACACCTATCACTACAAGAAAATAGCTTTAAACCGACCGTCACAAAACCGACCGTCACAAATTCAATGGTTATAACCGACCGCTGCCGTAGGTAGTCGGTTTTATGATAAAACCGACCATCTAAAACTGACCGGTGCGGACTCGGGCCCATTTTGCTGACTCACATTTTCGGTCTCTGTGACACGTCATCTAAAACCGACCACATTCTTAAATGTCGGTCGGTTATAAGGGGTCGGTTTTCTTTAACGAGTGGTCGGTTATAAGTGGTCGGTTATGCAAATTAACAGACCTTCTGGGGTTAAACCGACCGATAGTGCACATTTGACTATGGTCGGTTATATGGTTCAGTCAATAATTATTTCAATGTAATGTCATAACCGATCGGTGTTATCGGTCGGTTATGAGTGGGCAATGAAAAAATAAAAAAATGATTTGATTCAGATTTTTCACTCCCGTACTGTGGAACAACATCGTATTACTGTATTTTTAAAACCGACCAATTCATCGGTCGGTTTTAAAAGTTACTTTATACTTTTTCATTTTTACACTCTCATTTCTCATATATTGAAGTAGAGAAGTAAAGAAGTAGAGAAGGAAAAAAAGTAGAGAATTGAAGTTGAAGATTTGAAGCTACAACATATAATGTAAGTGTAATTTTATTTATTTTGTCATTTATATATGATTATATATGGGTGTTCATGCTTCATATATTCATATATATATGTGTTCATAATTCATATATATATATATATATATATGTGTGTGTGTGTGTGTGTGTGTGTGTGTATGTGTATGTGTGTGTGTGTGTTCATCATTCTATGTGTGTGTTTATAATTCTATATATGTTTGTTTATTTGTATATTTATGTAGATGGAAAACATTGATCGAAGTTGGATAAGTAATCAATTAGAAAGGGATAAAATTTCTTTGACTCCCGAATATAGAAATGGTGTGGAATTTTTTTTAAAATTTGCAAGTGAAAATGGAATGGAAGATGATATGATGAAGTGTCCTTGTAAGCGTTGTAAGAATTTAAATTGGTTATCATTGGATGATGTTAGATTTCATTTGCTCTCTAAAGGAATGCTTGAGGGTTATACCGTGTGGACATCGCACGGTGAAGTTGTGCAAAGAAAAAAGAGTCGAAAAATCACATTGTCGTAGTGATCGGGAACCTCCAAGGATAGACCAACCGGTAGATTTCAATGCGATGATAAATGATTTTACCGGTGCAAATTATGAATTTTATGACACCATGGATACGGGTACTAGTAATGTAGAAGAAGCTCCAAATGATAGTGCTAAAAAATTATATGAGGTGATTGTTGAAAATGGAGTTCCTATTTATCCGGGTAATACAAAGTATACAAGAATGAGCTTGAGCGCAAAATTGTTAGAATTAAAAAACTATTCAAATTGTAGTAATAAAGCTTTTGATAGTTTGCTTGAACTTCTTGCGGATGTGTTGCCAAACAAACACATATTGCCCAGAACTAATTATGAAATGAAAAAGATTATGAAGGGTTTAAGGGTTGAATATGAAAAAATTGATTTATGTGAGAATGATTGCATGTTATTTTATGGAGATGACAAGGATAAAATTGTATGTGATATTTGTGGTCAAGATCGTTATCGGGATGTTTCGAGGAAAAATGGTAAAAAAATCCCAAAAAAAATCTTAAGGCATTTCCCTTTGATTCCTCGACTACAACGCTTGTACATGTCGGCGCAAACATCCGATCATATGAGGTTTTACAAGAATCGTGATGTGAAAGAGGATGAAATTAGTCATCCCGCGGACGAAGATGAATGGAAAAATTTTGATCGTCGTTATCCATCATTTGCTAAAGAGATTCGTAATATAAGGCTTGGTTTAGCGACCGATGGTTTCAATCCATTTGGTCCTACCGGAAAGAAAACATATAGTGTATTGTTGAGTATTGAATACAGTAAAAGAATACAGAGGGGGGGGGTGAATGAATTCTTGAACTTTTCTTCGTTCTTGAATCTTTGCAGCAAGATAAGTGATGAGTGTGTGAGATATGAAGATGCGGATAATTAAAGACAAACACAACACAATATCACTTTAATCTAATATCTTATTAGATTAAGATTTTGCTACAATCTGTGAATACAAATGATAGTATTCTCAGCTTCGTTTTTCTCAGAGAGATATTTTCTGGGTATTTGAGAAACTTCAACACCTTAACAGCTAAGGAAGTGAGGCTGTATCCTTATAGACATGGATACACCCACTTACTACAAATGAGGTAGGTAAAAACAAAAACACTTTCCAGTCTGTCTATCTCATTTTAGTAAGAGTCCAAACGGCTACAGATTTGACTTTGAAAAGCCTGTTTAGATCCACTTCTTCAGCTCCTTGTCCCTTGTCTTATCTCTCCAAGCTTCTTTGTAGGCTTTCCAGCATGCTTTATAGGACAGAGTCAAATAAAGTATCCTGGCTTGTTGCAGGTTTCTGACTTGTACAATTCTTCAGTATTTTGTCCTCAAGAATGTATTCGAGAAGTGACTAAGTGAGTGATTCGAGAACTGGAGTTGACTTGATCGATAACTCTGAGTTCTCGAATAGTGTTATCTTGACATATCGAATCACTTCTCGAATAGCTCTTTTCTCTGGGACTCCTTGAGATATCGAAAAGAGCATTTTGACATATCGAATCCCTGAGATATCGAATAGCATATTGAGTCTTTGAGATATCGAATGTAGCATTGACTTGTTGACCCTTTGAGAACTCGAACTGTTGACTCCTTGAGTTCTCGAACCGTGTAATGGACATATCGAATCCCTGAGATATCGAATAGCATATTGAGAGATATCGAATGGTGTCTTCTGAGATATCGAACTCCAGACTTCTCGAATGCTAGACTTCTCGAATAAACAAATGTACTTCTCGAATTAGTACTTAGGCAATTTCTTCATTTCTTCAATTCTTCAAATCCCAACTGTGATTATTTGACAGTCTTCATTTCCTTGCTTGAGGCATGAACCTTAGAACTTCTTTCAAGCTTTATTCTTGACTAAGTAGGTACAGTTACACAGATAGAATTTGATGCCTATTACATAGTACAAACAAGTAGAAACTCTACAACTAGAGGTTCCCTCAGTTAAGAGGTCATGTAGGTAATGCAGAGCATTACGAACCACTTGGGCTTGTTATTAGATGTATTCAGGCATGCCTCTGTGACTAACAATCTCCCCCAAATTGTGAGTAAGACCCTTAGTCACAATTTCATGTCTGATAACAAGCCTAACATACATAAAGATAAAACTTGACAGTACAGGTATGAATTTCCATTAGCAATTTGGATAGAACTACAGAGTGAGTAATCTTACAGCCTATGATGAAGAACTAGCCATTGTCTTTTGATTCCCTTTCCATAGCTTTGGCTTGAAATTCATCATATTCTTTCTCTCTTCTTTCTTTCTCCTTCCTTGTATTCTCATCCATAGCTTTTATTATTTCTGCCATAGCATCCAATTCTTCAAGCAAAATTGAGTCTTTGAAATCTTCAAGTACTGGTTCCAGAATATTTGCAGGATAGTGGTTGAGTAGATTCATTCTGATGTTGACTTGATTTCCATTTCTCCTCCTATACTTTACCATGTAGGGGTTGAACTGAACTCTACACAAACCCTTTTTCCTCAGCTTTTCTGCTTCACTTTCCAGTCTCTCAATTTCTCTCTCTCTTGCCAGCCATTTCTCAAAACACCCTTTTCTGACTTTTTCCTCATGATCTCTCTTCATTTTCACAAAATCAATTAGCTCCAGCTTCCATACTCTCTCCACTTAATCTTCTGAGCTCAACAGTGCAATGATTCTCTCTATGTCATATAGCTTGCCCCAGTGTTGACATCCTCCTTGTTTGAATTTCTCCTCCCTTCCATCAGAATATTTAATCTCAAGGCAATTATCAACAATGGCAACATGATAGATTCTTTGAGCTTGCAAAAATTGCAGTTGGTCTACATCATAATCTTCATCTAGTGGTTGGAGTTTTAGGCCTGGATAGATTGTCAGGGTTTTTGATATGGTTGGCTTTGATTTCCTTGCAGCTTGCTTGAACTTGATTTTTTTTACATGATTACTTGGCAGCAGTATGTGACCTTTGTTTGTAGACCATTGTAGTATTCCATTAGCAGTTTGCTTTTTGAAACATACAGATGGTTTCTTGACTTGAATCTTCTTCTCTTCTTGAGGTGGCAAGACAGTTGCAGAAGCCATAGATGCAAATTTTGAAAGGTTACTACTGGCAGCATTCACCCTAGACTTAGAGTCTTGCGTTGTGGTGAGGTTACTGTCAGCAATGCCTGAGGCTTGCTGTCTTCCACTTTTCCTCTCAGAGCCTTTACCTTGATCATCATCATTCTTCCTCTTCTCATCATCCTTCTTCTTCTTCTTGTCTTCATCACCCTTATTACTCCTGTGATGTCTTCCCCTTCCGTCACTTTTATCTTCATCCTTGTCTTGATCTTTGCTTGGGTTGAACTTAGCAGTCTCAGATACAATGCCAGTTGCAATATATGACCTGAGATAAGATATAGCTTCTAATTCTTCTGCTGTTCTTGATCCCTTCTTCTTGATCAGTTTCTCAATGATGGCTATGATGAGATTTTTATTTTGAGGAGTTAGATGCTTAGGAATGACCAGCTGCTTGATATCTTCAATTCTTGTTCCAGCCTGGTAGATAATAGTTCTAGGATCTGTGAAAACTTCAGGTAGCCTTGAAGGTTGACCATTCCTCAAGTCATCATGAAGACTCTTGTTGTTCTCATTTCCCTTCTCAATTAGTCCAAGGAGCACATTCACTTCTGAGTGCTTTAGACTCTGTAGAGTATTGATGGTTAAGTGCCATATCTTGTTCTTTCCTACCATCAATATCTCCTTGAGCCATAGATTATTAAGCCTCCTTGGTACTACAGTGAGACATTCAATCTGACTCTTCAAACTCTCATGATATAGCAGAGCATCACCAGCCTGTTCTCTAGAGACTTTCAGAAACTCCAAGAATGCATCATCATGATAGACATTTGAGTTTGCAATTTCTTGTAGCTTGGCCTCAGTGACCACCTTCACTTCTACTGGCTTGGCACTCTTAGATATTGAGATTCGAGGCTTGTCAGATGGCATACTCCCCGCAACCACTGTGGTTGTGATAGACTGCCTTTGACCATCAGGAGTAGTGATGTGCACAGTTGGTAGAGTGACAACTGGCAGAGAAGTGGGAGGCTCATCAACTTTGTCCTTTCCTTTTCCAGGCACATGAGTAGTAGATTTCAAAGTTCTCTGATGGCCACCCTCAGTGATCTTGATGCCCTTTTCTAGTGGTCTCTCCCCCTTTGGATTTGAGTTCTTTGATATCCTCTTCTCCCCCTTAGGCTTGTTGACAGACACAGGGACTGTAGGAGGCACCTTTGGAGTTGAAGATTCATCAGGTAGAGGGAGACCCATGTGCTTCAGCATTGCAGACAACATTGATTGTTGATGCAGAAGAACATCAGCTGTGGTGGTGGCTTGAGTGTTCAACTGCTCAGTCAGAGTTGTCACAGTGTCTGTAAGATGAGCATTGGACTTGTGGAGAGAGACTACCTCCTTTTCAAGAGTATCCACTTTAATGAAGAGTTCATTGGCCTTAAAACCAGATAGGGATTGATCCTTCAGTCTCTGCACTTCGAACCTTGACATCTCATGCACAGGAACCTCAGTGACCAGCTTGTCTCCATATTGATTTGCAAAGAGGGTCCTGAGCATGGCATTGGCATCAGTTGTCTGATCTGATAAGGATTGAAATTTGTGCCCCAGACCTGTGACAGCATCCTTGAGAATAGCCAAACCATTGTCCATCCTGGTGCAAGTAGCATTGCAGGTTCGAATGTCCTTGAGAACAGTCTCCAATTGAGGGAATTTAGCATCAAAAGTCCTCTTGATCTCATGCACCTCCTTGGTTGTAGCTGAACACACTTCATTAATTTCTGTCTTTAAGCCTTTACCAAGATAGTGTGCAGCCTTGAGAATGCCTTTATAGCTGTCATTCACTGCTTCAAACACATCAGTAGGGTTGAGAGATTTGGCATTGGACCCTAGTGAAGTGATGTACTCTTCTCTGAGATACTGAAGACCTTCTGAGAGAGGGATTGAATTGGTTCCTTGCAGCCAAGCATCGATATTCCCATCTCTCTCAGTTTCATCTATGATCTTCTCCTTCTGTAGCTCTACATCCTCTTTGTGACATAGGAGAATAGCTTCATAGTCTGGATTGGGCATGTTTGCAGTGAGAAGGTGCTGAGCAATTTTTGTGAACTCAGGGATCTGATCCACAACTAAGCTTTGAAGTGCTTCAACCGTCAATTGTGGTGGAACAGACCCTGATCCTGAAGCACTGTCATGTTGCACAGGCTTCAGCCATTGAGACAAAAAGTTAGAGCTAGAGCTAGGCTTGCTAGGCTCCTCAGTTACAGATGCAACTTCTGCAACCGGATGAACAGACTCTACTACTGCTGTCTCCACAGAAGTGGGATGAGTTACAACAGTAGTTGACACAGGCACAGAGTCTCTAGTAAGAACTAGTGAATCCTCTGTGTTTGTGATGGTGTCATTAGGATATGCCCCAGCATGCATTCCCTGACCATCCAAATGTGGTACCTGGGTGGTGAGCAAGGTGTCATGCACCAAGTCACTTGAATTCATTGGCTCATCAAAGGAAAAGAATTCTTGATGATCAATGCCTTGCTCCTCAATTGCTTGAGTTGCAGGCTTCAAAGAAATATGAGTGGTAGATTCTGAAAGAGAAGTGTGTTGTAGACAAGATTTTGGCAACTCCCCCTGAGAAATAGAGGGAGTTTCAGTTATGATGTGCTCTCCACTCAGTGTTGTGCCAGCCTTATCACTCCCTTGTGCTGACTCTTTACAGATAGGTGCATTGGGGAGGATGCTTGATTCTATAGATGCATCCTGTTGAGAGGATACATCTAGTGAGCTGTGTGCCCCTGATTTTACAACTTCAGCCATTTGAGTGACTGAAGAGGTGGTTTTAGACTTCTTCTTCTTCTTCTTTAGGCTTATGATAGGTGACTCAGGTTTCTCACTTTCTAACCCTAGTTCTACAGCCAAGGCTGCTTCAGTTAAGATTTCTAAAGGTTCAGAAGCAGCCTGTTTTCTCTTCTTTTTACTAACATCACCCTTTTGAGAGGATGATGCAGTTGGCTCTTTGCTGGATAGAGTGTTTGGCTGAGGGGGTTGGTTAGCAGGCCTTGGGTTAGCACTTTGTTCTCCTTGCTTAGGCTGTGCTAACTGTGATTTTGAATCAAATATTGGCATGTTGTGGGGGTAAGACCTAAACAAACCCTCCATGTGGGGAGTTATGTTAAGTCTTACATCCACATCATTCCTAGTCTCCAAATTACCAAAAATGAGTTTGGTCATGGACTTAGGATAGCCTATTTTACTCTTATCTACTCCAGGCAATTCAATCAAAGAAGCATTTTTAAAGTTAAGCACTGATTGAATAAAGCGAGGAAAGAAAATTTCATTACCTCTCTTGGCTGTGGTCTGACCAAGTCTCCCATAGAGTTCCTGTAGGATGAGAAGTCCAACATCTATCTTTCTCCCATGAGCCAAGGCATAGGCAAGCTGCTGCACGGGTGTACTAATCTGATCAAAGCTTGATTTCCGTGCAGTGAATACTTGAAGGAGTGTAGCAAATACAAAGCTCCATTCTTTCCTCAAGAACTTCCTATTCAACTTTCCCAGCTTGATAGTATCAGAGTAGTTGATGAAGTCAAAGAATTCTTCCAACTCATCATTGGAGGCCAGAGCATCATACATCTCTTGCTGCATATCCAAGGCTTGATTCATGTCTGCAGTGGTGATAGTGATATCCTCTCCTTGAATCTTGCAGTGAACAATATAAGAGGTGATAGCATTCTCAAGAGCGATGACCTCCACAGTAGCAGTCCTCCAGAATTGTTCCAATAGATCTATGTACAGAGTTGGGTTGGCTGAGAGCGCACTCTTGATGTATGATTCAGACAACCACCGAACAAAGCACTTGAAATTGGCATTCGGTGCTTCCACATCACTGGAGATTGCGATGAAATTAGTTTGGGATGGTATGGTGAGTTGAGTGTTTGCCATTTGGGTAGAGAAGAAAAGAGAATTAGGATTGAAGAAGAAATTCGCAGTTAGGGTTTTTCAGAGGTTTCAGGAGTTGAGATGCTTGAGAAATCGAACGAAATGAATTGAATAGTTGTGAAGTTGTATATATATATATGAATGTCTTGAGTTGTCGATAGATAAGTGTTCTGTAGCGACAAGTCATTCGAGAAGTATGAAACAACTATTCGAGAAGTCAAGAAAGGCTTATTCGATATCTCAGGCAGTTTTTAACTCACAGCTGGCAGTGATTTAACTCAGAAAATAATTCAAAGTTAAGAATATATTTTTATGAGTGAAATGAAGGTTTGAATATAAATCCAAAAAGCGATTAAGTGTCAGCGAAAAATCAGCCTTTTCAAATGATTCGATAACTCAAATGCAGTATTCGAGAACTCTATCATTAGAGAACTAAAATACTCTATTCGAGAACTCAAAGTGTGCTATTCGATTTCTCTAAAAGACACTATTCGAGAACTCAAGAGGGTTCTAGATAGGCCTATTCGAGAACTCGAGCCAAGACATAACAATGAACCATTCGAGAAGTCTGACTTATCGAACTGTACTTTTCACTCATAAAATTCAATTTCCACTATCCTTTAAAATTTACTAGAAATATTCATTGACGAATATTCTACCAAATTAAATAGTGGTTTACTCAAAATTTTTACAGAAATTTCAAGCTACATATGTATGATTTTCAACATGTGCAGCATTGGAATATTTATACATCATACTCCAGCCAATACTTACTTCAGAAATATTGGGCATTTGATAAAGTAAGTATTTACTGCTGCAACAATCTAGTTGATATATTCACTTAGCCAGAATTCGAAGAATTCAGCATTCCAATCTCACTGACCAGCCTAGTGAAGGTGGCTTCATCTAATGGCTTAGTGAATATGTCAGCTAGTTGTTTTTCTGTAGTGACATAATGCAACTCAATGGTTCCATTAGTTGCATGTTCTCTAATGAAATGATATCTGATGTCAATGTGCTTTGTCCTAGAATGATTGACAGGATTGGCAACTATAGAGATTGCACTTGTGTTGTCACACATGATAGGAATTCTTTCCAACACAAGTCCATAATCTCTAAGTTGGTTTCTAATCCAAAGCACTTGAGCACAGCAACTTCCAGCAGCTATGTATTCAGCTTCAGCTGTGGAAGTTGACACAGATTGTTGTTTCTTGCTGTACCAAGAGACTAACCTCTGTCCAAGAAACTGGCAGCTACCTGATGTGCTTTTCCTATCCACTCTGCATCCAGCATAATCAGCATCAGAATAACCAACCAGATTGAACCCTGTGTCCTTAGGATACCATAACCCCAAGTTTGGTGTGCCTTTCAGATATTTGAAGATCCTTTTTATTGCTATCATGTGTGATTCCTTTGGGTTTGATTGAAACCTTGCACATAAGCATGTAGCAAACATGATATCTGGCCTACTAGCAGTGAGGTAGAGTAGAGAACCAACCATGCCTCTGTAGATTGAGATATCTACCTTTTTGCCCTTAGCGTCATCATCTAACTTGGTGGCAGTGGCCATGGGTGTCTTTGCAGGTGAACATTCTTCCAAATCAAATTTCTTCAGTAAATCTTTAATGTATTTGGTTTGACTTATAAAAATGCCATCCTTCCTTTGACTAACTTGCAGTCCAAGAAAGAATGTTAATTCTCCCATCATACTCATCTCATATCTGCTTTGCATGAGCTTAGAGAATTTTTCACACAGGTTCTCATTTGTAGAGCCAAATATGATATCATCCACATAGATTTGAACTAGGATAATATCATCATCATGTTTCTTGTAGAACAGTGTCTTGTCCAGTGTGCCTCTAGTGAATTGATTCTCCAGTAGAAATTGTGATAGTGTGTCATACCATGCCCTGGGAGCTTGCTTGAGTCCATACAATGCTTTAAGTAATCTGTAGACAAAGTGGGGAAACTGTGGATCCTCAAAGCCAGGTGGTTGTTGCACATATACTTCTTCTTCCAACTCCCCATTCAGGAATGCACTCTTGACATCCATTTGATAGACCCTGAAATTAGAATGTGCAGCAAATGCCAAGAAAATTCTGATGGCTTCTAGTCTAGCAACAGGGGCAAAGGTCTCATCATAGTCAATACCTTCCTGTTGAGAGTATCCTTTTGCAACCAACCTTGCTTTGTTCCTTATGACTACACCATTTTCATCCATCTTATTCCTTAGAACCCATTTAGTTCCAACAACGGTTCTATCCTTTGGTGCAGGCACTAGTTCCCATACTTTGCTCCTTTCAAATTGATTTAGCTCCTCTTGCATAGCAATTATCCAGTCAGGATCCAACAATGCATCATCAAGTTTCTTAGGCTCAACTTGGGATAGAAAGCAGCCATAGAGACATTCATTTATAGTTGCTCTCCTTGTCCTTACTCCTGCATTTGGATTTCCAATTATCTGATCTGCAGTGTGTGATCTATCCCATTTCCTTGTATGTTCAGATTGATTTCTCATCCTTGATGTTGCTTCATCATTTAGATCATGATCATCTACATTTCCTCCCCCTGTGAAGTTGTCACTCCTCACAGGTGTATCTTGGATGCTTGTTTCTTCATTGTTGGTTGACACAGGTTCTTCATTCACTTGAGTTTGTTGGATTATGAGTTCAGATTCACTTTCAATCTCCTCATCAGAATCATCTAGATTGTCAAACTTCAAGGGATCTTTATCTTCATCATTGGCTTCTTCTAATCCAGGTAGTTTGCTGTCATCAAATGTTACATCTGTGCTCTCCATTACTTTCTTTTGACAAATGACATAAACTTTGTATGCAATTCTTTCCATAGAATAGCCAAGAAAGATTCCTTCAAATGCCTTTGCATCAAACTTTCCAACATATTCTGAATTATCTTTTAGCACAAAGCACTTGCTTCCAAAAGTATGAACATACTTTAGAGTAGGCTTCTTTCCAGTCATCAAGTTGTAAGGTGTCTTTCCAGTGTTTTTGTTGATGAGGGTTCTGTTTTGGATGTAGCATGCAGTGCTCACAGCCTCAGCCCAAAAACATGTAGGCATCTTTGCATCAAGTAGCATTGTTCTAGCAGCCTCTATCAGAGTCCTATTCTTTCTCTCAACAACTCCATTTTGTTGTGGGGTCCTTGGAGCTGAGAATTGTTGAGAAATACCATTTTCTTTGCAGAATGCTCCAAGCATGGCATTTCTGAATTCTGTCCCATTATCACTTCTTAATGCAATCACACTTGCATTTATGGCCTTTG
Source organism: Saposhnikovia divaricata (assembly GCA_036435485.1). Taxonomy (NCBI): domain Eukaryota; kingdom Viridiplantae; phylum Streptophyta; class Magnoliopsida; order Apiales; family Apiaceae; genus Saposhnikovia; species Saposhnikovia divaricata. The sequence goes on along the minus strand of CM071597.1, from coordinate 97,925,188 downwards.
CTTCTTTGTCAACTTTCTTTATGTGCTCAATGATTACTTGTGGAGCCTCATCCTTTGATGCCAGAAATTCTACCCATGTATACCTTGTAAAATCATCAACCATCACTAGAGCATACTTCTTCCTTCCTAGTGACATAATATTGACAGGCCCAAACAAATCCATATGAATCAGTTGCAGGGGCTTGGTTATAGATGTCACTGTTTTTGACTTGTGGCTTGATCTTTTCATTTTTTCCTTTTGACACGCCTCACACACTCCTTCTTGACAGAATTCAAGTGTGGGAATGCCTCTCACTAACTCCCTTTTGACTAGGGAATTAATGGCTTTGAAGTTCAGGTGTGATAGCTTCTTGTGCCACAGCCAACTGTCTTCATTTGATGCTTTTGAGTAGAAGCAACAAATTGTGTCCTTGCTTGCAGAGTCCATATTGGCTACAAACAGGCTTCCCTTCCTTACTCCAGACAGAGCAAAATCACCAGTCTTCTTGTGGGTGATCAAACATTCATCTTTGTCAAAGTTCACTTTGAAGCCTCTGTCAGTGAATTGACCAACACTCAGTAGATTATGCTTGAGCCCCTTGACCAGTGCTACATTCTCAATGATGACATTTCCAATTTCCAACTTGCCATATCCCAGTGTGTTGCCAATGCTGTCATCTCCAAAAGCAACCATTGGGCCAGCCTTTTCCTCATACTGTGATAGCAGGGCCATATCACCAGTCATATGATTTGAGCATCCACTGTCCAAAATCCACATGACCTTCTTTTTACTTTCTTTGCCCTGCAAACACAAAAGTATTACTTCTCCTTTGGTACCCAAACGAGTTTGGGTCCATGTGACTTAGTGACAGTTTTATCAAAATCAGCATGCTTATCAGTTTTCTTGATGTTGGTCTTCTTGTCACTGTTGGGAGTCTTAGAATCAGGGTTCTTAGACTTAGGTGACAGAGGTACCTTCCTAACTTTAGGAGGACTTGAAGACTTTGTCCTTGTGTAGTGTGTATGAACATTATGATTGATACAGCCCTCCATGAATTGTCTTCTCAAATTAAAACAACTAGTCATCACATTCATGTTACATGGCATACAATCAAGTTTATCACAGAAAGGAGAGTCTCTATGTCTTAAAGGCACAGAGCAATCATAGAATGGTTTAGCAACACTACCAGATGGTTTCTTGCAAGCATGAGTCAAATGATTAGAGCTAAAACAGTTTTGACAAACTTTCCTAGGGGCATTTGGCACATAAGCATAGTTGTTATCTTTGTTAATCCCTAATTTGCCATTCCTGTTTGGTCTCTTATTAGTCACTTTCTTCTTAGTCTCATAATTTCCAGCTGAAACAAAATTTACAGATTTCTCAAGTCTAGGTCTACCTCCTACTGGCTCCTTGGCTTTGGTTTTGACATTCTTACTCTCAGAGGATGCTTGTTGTTCATTTGATTGTGCCTCATCTTCATCCTCCAACATTTGCTTGATGAGTAAGGCATCCTCATCAATCTCAAGTGTTGGTGTTTTAAATATTGGATTCTCAGTCTTTTTCAAAACCTGAGGCACCTCCTCTTGAACAACAATGTCATCTTCAATGACTGCATAGCCTTTCCTCTGTTTAAGAGTGTCATAATCAAGTCCAATGGCAGCCTTAGGTCTAGCTAGATTTTTCTCATGATAAGACTGCAATAGACTAGAGGAATTCTTAAATGTTTTCAACTTAAATTCATTTTCAGCTAATTCATCCCTAAGAGCTTTCTCAACTTGACTAGCACATAGAACTTTGTTCTTTAGATACTCAATCTCTTGTTTAAGATTTTCTATTTGCACAGTAGTTAGCTCTAGTTCCTCATTTCTCTTATTTAACAGTTCATTCCTAGTAGACAGTTTAGCAATCTCTTCATTAGCAGCAGTCATACTAGTATGAATGTTAAACATCTCAACGGATAGTTGTTCAACCAAAGATTTATATTCAGAAACAGACATGTCTATGGTAGTGAGAGATGGTACCTGTGAGTCTGATGTAGATGGTTCTTCCTTGGAATTGGCCATCAAGGCATAGTTGTAGAATTCTTGTTCTTCCCCATCACTGTCAGAATCATCCCAACACTTCCCTTCAGCTATGTAAGCCTTACCTGGTGTCTGCTTCTTTAGAAGGGCCTCATACTTAGCTTCAATCTCAAGGAACTCCTTATCCTTCTTTTTAGGCTTCTTGCATTCACTGGAAAAATGCCCTAGGTCATTGCATCTGTAACATCTTACAGATGACCTATCCACATAGCTGGTTTTGAATCTGTTCTTGTTTGTTTTCATAGGTGCCTTGCTCTTGTTGAATGAATGATTTTGAGGTCTAGGCTTGAAGGGCTGATTCCTCTTGAATCTGATGTTTGGGAATTTTCTAGCCATAAAAGCATATGATGTATTTTCCATGCCATCCAGCTCTTCAAGAGTGTAGAACTCATCTTCTTCCTTGTCATCAGCAGGTTCAGTCACTACTTCCTCAGTTTCTTCATCATCTACTATCTCTTCTATTCTCAGCTGACTTGCAGATGCTTCCAGGTCTTGAATAGATTTGTTGACAATCAAGGCACAGGATGTGTTTATCATTCTGCCTTGGTTAGCTTGGATAGCCCTCTTTTGAAGCAACTCAAGCTCGTGTGTCTTTAAAACCCCATAGAGCACATCATACGTGACTTTGTTCAAATCTCTTTCTCTTAGGGATATGACCCTTTGCTCTAGATGGTTTGGTGACGATAGTAGAAACTTCATATTTAATTCCTTAGTGCTGTAAACCTTCCCATTCATTTGGAGCTCAGTCACCAGCTTGTGAAATCTTTCAAACACATCAGTGATACTTTCCTTGGGCTGTGCCATGAACGCCTCATACTGTGTGACCAGTATCTGTTTCTTATTTTCTCTTACCTCCTCTGTCCCTTCACATAACACCTCGATGTGATTCCACATGTCCTTGGCTGATCTGCATGATGCTATGTTGGCAAACATCGACATATCCATGGAGTCTATGATTAACAACATGAGGTGGCTGTCTAGGGCAATCTTTTCCTTCTCTGAGTCCGTCCATTTGGATGGCTCTTTTGGAACGTATGATCTAGGAATGACTACTGCGCCCACTGTGGATTCAGCAACTTCTTGTTGTGGTATGAATGGACCATTCTTGAGAATGTCAGGGTAGAGAGGATTGGCAGCTTTGATGAACAACAGCATTTTTATTTTCCAGAGGTTGTAATTCTCTTTGTCGAACTTAGGGACCTTTACCGTACCTGTAGTCTTTGGTGTATTCGAACTCATGATCGTTTTCTGTTTAGATTAAACAGCCTGCTCTGATACCACTTGTTGAGTATTGAATACAGTAAAAGAATACAGAGGGGGGGGGGTGAATGAATTCTTGAACTTTTCTTCGTTCTTGAATCTTTGCAGCAAGATAAGTGATGAGTGTGTGAGATATGAAGATGCGGATAATTAAAGACAAACACAACACAATATCACTTTAATCTAATATCTTATTAGATTAAGATTTTGCTACAATCTGTGAATACAAATGATAGTATTCTCAGCTTCGTTTTTCTCAGAGAGATATTTTCTGGGTATTTGAGAAACTTCAACACCTTAACAGCTAAGGAAGTGAGGCTGTATCCTTATAGACATGGATACACCCACTTACTACAAATGAGGTAGGTAAAAACAAAAACACTTTCCAGTCTGTCTATCTCATTTTAGTAAGAGTCCAAACGGCTACAGATTTGACTTTAAAAAGCCTGTTTAGATCCACTTCTTCAGCTCCTTGTCCCTTGTCTTATCTCTCCAAGCTTCTTTGTAGGCTTTCCAGCATGCTTTATAGGACAGAGTCAAATAAAGTATCCTGGCTTGTTGCAGGTTTCTGACTTGTACAATTCTTCAGTATTTTGTCCTCAAGAATGTATTCGAGAAGTGACTAAGTGAGTGATTCGAGAACTGGAGTTGACTTGATCGATAACTCTGAGTTCTCGAATAGTGTTATCTTGACATATCGAATCACTTCTCGAATAGCTCTTTTCTCTGGGACTCCTTGAGATATCGAATAGAGCATTTTGACATATCGAATCCCTGAGATATCGAATAGCATATTGAGTCTTTGAGATATCGAATGTAGCATTGACTTGTTGACCCTTTGAGAACTCGAACTGTTGACTCCTTGAGTTCTCGAACCGTGTAATGGACATATCGAATCCCTGAGATATCGAATAGCATATTGAGAGATATCGAATGGTGTCTTCTGAGATATCGAACTCCAGACTTCTCGAATGCTAGACTTCTCGAATAAACAAATGTACTTCTCGAATTAGTACTTAGGCAATTTCTTCATTTCTTCAATTCTTCAAATCCCAACTGTGATTATTTGACAGTCTTTATTTCCTTGCTTGAGGCATGAACCTTAGAACTTCTTTCAAGCTTTATTCTTGACTAAGTAGGTACAGTTACACAGATAGAATTTGATGCCTATTACATAGTACAAACAAGTAGAAACTCTACAACTAGAGGTTCCCTCAGTTAAGAGGTCATGTAGGTAATGCAGAGCATTACGAACCACTTGGGCTTGTTATTAGATGTATTCAGGCATGCCTCTGTGACTAACATGTATGGCCCGTGGTGGTTGTTGTCTATAATCTTCCTCCATCAATGTGTATGAAAAAGCCTTATATGTTTATGACGGATATAATTCCGGGTCCGAATAGCATTGGCAAAGATATTAACGTTTCTCTAAGGCCTCTCATTGATGAATTGAAAATATTGTGGAATACCGGAGTGGAAACATTTGACCAATCTTCAAAGCAAAATTTTACAATGCGAGCGGCTCTTATGTGGACTATTAATGACTTTCCCGCTATGAGTATGATAAGTGGGTGGTCGGGTAAAGGGAAAATGGGATGTCAAGTGTGTGGTGGAAGTGTGCAAGGTTTTCAATTAAAACATTCTGGAAAATGTAGTTTTTATGGCACAAACCGAATATTCCTTGAACCAAATGATCCATTGCGCAAAAAAAGTAATTTGTTTGATAATGCGGAAAAAAGAGTTTTTCGTGGTCGTTTGTCCGGGAAGGATGTAAAGGAGTTGCTTGACGGTTTAAATTTTCCACCACCTGGAAAGACGAATGCCAATGTAAGAATTGCCGGTTATGGGGATGAGCATCATTGGACTCATCTTTCAATTTTTTATGAACTCCCTTATTGGTCATCACAAACTTTGCGACATTCAATTGATATCATGCATACGGAAAAAAATGTGTTTGAAAACATATTTTTAACTATTGTAAATGGGGCAAAGTCAAAGGATCACAAGAAAGCAAGGGCGGATTGCAAACACTTTGGTGTGTTGCCTCATTTGTGGATTGATGAAAAAGGCAAAATGCCAAAAGCACCATTTTCCCTAAATAGGAAACAACTTAAACTTTTGTGCCATTGGATTTGCTCATTGAAACTTCCAGACGGTTATTCCTCAAATATATCTCGTTGTTGCAATGTTGAGGAGTGTAAATATTTTGGATTTAAATCGCATGATTGTCATATATTTCTTCAAAAATTGTTGCCTCTTGCAATTCATGAGCTTCTACCGGAGCCTATCGTGGATGCCTTGACGGCACTTTCAAATTTTTTTCAAGATTTATGCTCATCCGTTGTTACAAGAACCGATTTGGAAGTAATGGCGAAATCGGTTATTAGAGCTTTGTGCTTCTTGGAAACAATTTTTACTCAAACTTGGTTTGATTCGATGGAACACTTGGTTGTACATTTAGCGGAAGAAATTAGACTAGCCGGACCCGCTTATTGGCATTGGATGTATCCAATTGAGCGTTTTTTGGGAAAATTAAAACAAAAAGTCGGTAATAAAGCAAGAATTGAGGGTTCAATTGCCGAACGGTATATGGAAGAAGAGGCTCTTAATTTTTGTTCTTTCTATTTTGCCTCCGACTCGGTTCATAATAAAGTACGTCGAAACGAAGTTTTGTGTGATGTACAAAATTCCGATAAATTAGAAGTTTTTAGATATCCAATTGCATGTCCCGGAAAAGAAAGAACGCGATATATGGACGATGATGAGCGACTACTTGCAGAAGAATATGTTCTTTTAAACTCACCTGAAGTTCAACCTTACCTAAGGTACTAATATATTCTCCTAATTTAGTGGCATTCGAATTCTTTCAATTCAAAAACATTATGAATGAGAAAAAAACAAGATAACATCCTGCTTGTTTTTTTCAAAGCCGTATATAAGCAATTTGAGAAAAAAGATCAGGATTTAATAAATTCACACAAGCAAGCATCTTATAGTTCAGTGGAATCTTCTCAGTCAAACATTTTGGCTTGGTTGATCGGTACCGTTCTATCATAGTTTTCCTAATTTACATGAAAAAAATAATATTACCAAAAAGAGCTCAACTAGAATATTTGGAAATACTAATGGGCCTGTCTGTCTGGTCTTGGGATTCAAAAAAAGTACCCAAATACTTGTAAGTTAAAATAAATCTTATTCAAATACTTGTAAGTTAAATACTGTACATTCTAGTGCACATAATGTTGGACATATTGTAGTTTAAAAATAACGAACATGTTGTTGACATGTCAAGCAACTCATAATTCATCCGAGTATAAACTAATAAAACATATATTAATGTAAAAGTAATCAATTGGTTTGTTTGCAAACTTAGTCAGAAAGTTCGTAAATAATTACCTGTATATTTGTTTGTTCATAACCTTCTATGGTTGGTTGGTCTAATAATATAGTACTTTTTTCGTTTCATATTAAATGTTTTAATTTTTTTTTAAATTTTATTTCACTTATTTTCACGTATATAAAAAATAATTATAGACTACGAGAATTACAAATGAAATAAATCAATTTCATCAAAAAGAAAATGTTTTTTTTGTGAACACCTAGTCGATCAACCAAACATAAAGATATTTTTGATGTAGGATTTAATTATGACCAAACTCACTTGCACTAATTGTATATAAAATATAATAAAAAAAACTAGATATAGAAGAAAAGGCCAAGGAGTTGAAATTCAACTAACCAAATTTTGGGAAAAAAAATGAAAATAAAATGGCATCCCTAATAAAATAAAACATTATTATACGTATGTTTGTGTACTTATAATTAAATAAATAAGATATTTATATTTGTGTGCTTATGTTCGATTTGCTTTCCACGTTTATGCTCGATTTGTTTGTGTACTTATGTTTTTTTTTTAATTTTAGGTGCTCGGTTGGCTAGTGATGATCATAATGGTTTCAATGATCGTGTGTACGATGGCACATAAAGGGAAGGGCAAGCAAGTTGAAAAAGATAAGGGCAATGGCAAGGGCAAGGGCAAGGCTAAGGGTAAACAAGTTGCAACCAAGGGAAAGGGCAAGGGCAAGGGCAAGGTGAAAGATAAAGGGAAGAGCAACATATTGGCATTGAGAGATGAGCCAACGGATACGGATACGGGCGACGAAGGAAGTGCAATGGACCCGACGATTGGAAACATGACAGCTACAGAGGCACGCCAGTGGCGAGGAAGGAGGCCTCGATCACATTCAAGTGGAATTTATGGAGCTAATCAGCCTCGTGAACCAATACGTATCAATATCTCTGATGGACAGTAAGCCTAATTATCCAGTGTTATGTTTCTTTCACTTTGTCATTGTAGTGCAATTAATCTTAATATATATGCTCAATATATGCTAGATGTGCAACTACTTATTCTTACTTATTTAAGATGCTACATGTAGTATTGAAGATGATACCGCAAAGAAGACTTTGCTTGGGATGATACGTGAGAGGTGGCCCGTGGGTCATTACACCTTCAGTGACATCGATGCGGCTTATCCAAAGTGGTTGGGCGATAGGGTTGATGAGTTTTTTGTAAGTAAAATGATATCAAATTTTTTATTATGTTTTGTTTCATGATTTGATTATGAAGTTAATTTGATCATGAATCTGACCTTATCATTTGTTCCTATTTTATAGAAATTTTATAAGCATCAAAGGGGACAAAGTCGTAGGAAATAAAGAAAGATTGTTGAAGATCACATCAAGCTTACAATAAAAAGGACTGTGAGTGAGCTTAAGAAGAGAGTTGAGAAAGTGGCAAGGGAAAAGGGGGTTTCTAAATTGTCCTTAAGGCCCTTGTATTGGTCCGAGACATTTTGGAAGGATCTTGTTAAATATTGGGAAATGAATGAAGGGCACTTGCATAGGGCAAAGGTTGGAGCCGACAACCGCCAACGTGTTAAAAGGTTGCATAGCGCCGGTGCTCGATCATTCAACTCGGTGAAAGCGGTAATAAAATTTAAATATGCACAAATACATACACACACATAAGGTTATTTCATATTATAAAGCAAACTATGTATACTAATATAAGATATTTTATTATTTTGAAGGAAATGATGAGAAAAAACAAAAAGCCTCCGACTAAACTTGAGGCATGGGACAAATGCCACCAGAAAGTTGGTTCCGATCCGAATAACCCTTCCTACACTACTCCGGTCGCCATGCGCATCGCGGTAATCTTATTTTTTGTGTACATTATAAGCATGTTTTTGTCTACACTACTCCGTCTACACATACAATGCATGTTTCTATTAATTATAAGCATTAAAAAGTTTAATGTTCTAATTAAACTTGAATATGTGTAGGAACGATATGCCTCTATTCTTCAGCGTATGCCGGTGGAGGTGACTCAAACGGGTGAGAGGGATGAGCCGTGGGATTGGTGGATGGAAGCAACGGGGGTACCCGTAGGGGAAAAACCCAAAAAAAATTATGTTGTTGGATTCCCCAATGTTCGAGCTAGTGATCTACTTCCTACCCTAGCTACACGCTATAGGGATTCCACCCGAGGCGAAGCCGGCTCATCCTCATCCGCTCCGACACAACGTGGCTCCATCCCCGATAATGTTTATCTCTCGATCATGAGAAATGTTCTTACGGAGATCCGTGTCAATCCTGACCGATTTGCTCGTCAACTATCCGATCAAGAGATTGCCACATTTGCACGCACCGCCCTTGAGGCCTCCGATCCATCTACTGATCCAAGTCAAAGGCTGCAATGGAATAATCTCATTGGTGGTGAGATTGTACACATTGTCGGGACCTTAATTGAGGATATTGTCCAAAAAACCGAATCTCAAGTTCAAGCGGTAATGGTCTTTTCTTTTGGTTTTATTTATATCCATTAATGATATTTATATGTTCTTACTTTATAATTGGTTGGTTATGTGTGCATAGTCAAAGGATCGGCTTGCATTGGAAGAAGAAAAGGATTATACCTCCGAGGATGAGGATATGGGTGAAGATGGTGGTGAAGACGGTGGTGATGGCGCTGGTGATGATGGTGGGGAAGAGGGTGAAAAGGATGGTCATCAATCATCCGATGTTTCTTTGTCGGATCATTAGGTTTTTAAGTGTGATCGGTTTTTATGAATTGTTTTTGTTCTAAGTTATTTATAATTTGTTGGATTGACCAGAAAACTTGTAACGTTTGTATGAACGTGGTTTTTATATTTGTTGGAATGATCGAACTTATGAAATTTTTATGTTTGTAAATTATGAAGTTGAATGGGGTGGTGAATTGTTTATGTTGAGATGGAATGGCAGGATGCAGTACTGGCAAAATCTGCAATTTTTTTTTTAAAAAAACCAAGAAAACCGACCGACGTGCCTTATAATCGACTACTTTTTACCCTTCAATTCCCAGAAAACCGACCACAACAAGACATAACCGACTATTTTTTACCATTCGATCCCTTCGAAGGTGGTCGGTTTAGGTGGTCGGTTATATTATGGTGGTCGGTTATAAGTGGTCGGTTATACAAATTAGCACAGCTACTGGCTTTAAACCGACCGATTGTGCACGTTTGACTATGGTCGGTTATGTGTGCCAGTCAAAATGTATTTTTATATTTTTTTTAATTCATAACCGACCGATGTCGGTCGGTTATGTGTTGCTATGTATTTTTCTATTTTTTAATTCATAACCGACCGATGTCGGTCAGTTATGTGTTACTGACGTTTGTCTACAGCTTTCGCCACGTGGTGACACGTGGTGCCACATGTCCAATTCGGACCCCACGTTAAGGAATTTGTAAAGTCATAACCGACCGTTGTCGGTCGGTTATGTGTTGCTGACGTTTGTCGACAACTGTCGCCACGTGGTGACACGTGGTGCCACATGTCCAATTCGGACCCCACATTAAAGAATTTCTAAACATATATAACCGACCAAATTATTGGTCGGTTATGTGTGTTAAACCCGACCAAATGACATAACCAACCAGGCTTAAAGCGACCATCGATTTTGGTCGGTTTTAATCGTTAAACCGACCGATTCCTTTTATAACCGACCATTTTTGACGGTCGGTTATAACCGATTTTCTTGTAGTGTATGCATGTTCATTCAATTGTTAATCAAATCCTCCATCCTTCTTTCCATCCCTCTCACCGATGGGTCTGCGGGACACTGCGTCCGGCCTCAAAAATTTTTTAAACAATTTTTTATAATAATTTATTGTATAAATATGAATATCTTTTTTTTTGTCACAAATATGAATATCTTTTAAACTGTTGTTGCTAAAAAATTAAGAGCTCCTATATATCGACAGCAAAATAATTATATTTTTGCTTTTGCTCACATAAAAACTATACGTGGGGTATGAGATCTAATATCAATCATACATATTTTATACTAATTTTAATTTAAATCATTTATTTGAAATTTAATATATGCAAATAATATATACATACATTTTTTCCTCATATCTCCAATTTCTTCATCTTATCTAACTCCATCTTTTTCGACAATATCCATCTTTTTTAGTGACCTTCATCTTCTCCGATGATTACCTTCTTTTGATTCTCTTTCTCTTTCACACACATCTCATCCACTACACCAATGTATAATTTTCGGCGACACCCAAAATAAATGTTAAAAATTCTAAAAAATGTTACCATAAGATTTAAGGCAACACTTTAGTCAATTTTAATGGTGTTGGAAATTGCCATGTGACCTTAGAATTTAAACCAACACATTTTATCAAATTATGGCAACATCAACATAATGTTGTCTTAAGAACTTATGACAACATTTCAAGCATATAGCAACACTATTTCCGGTGTTGGCATAAAATCTATAGAAACATTGTCTACTCAACACCAATAGCCTTCTGATGCTATATAGCCTATTACAACATCTTTGTTCCTGTACAACTGTTATATTTGACTTATTTTTGTCAAATATAAAATAAAAGAAATTAAATAAAATACATTATTTATGTATTTGAAAGTTACAAATATTGTTTATGTGGATAATAAATATGTAAGTTAAATTGGGGATAGGGACATTAAATGTGGGAGTTTCAAAGTTTATATTGGGAGTTACATATCTCATGAAATAGGAGTTACATATTTTATAATGAATATATGAAATAAATTATGGGGCAGTTACAATGTAAAGGGGTGGAAGATTTGTTGAAGTAGCCTATAAATAGAGAAGCAATTCTCATGGAATAAGCACACAAAGATACAAGAGCTTGTTCTCAACATTTGCTGGAACCCCTTTACAATTTCTAAATTTTTAATCTTTTAATATATACATTACATAAAAATACAACATTGGTATCAGAGCTAAGGAGATTTTGAGCCGTTGCAATATTTTTTTCCAGTTGTCGATGAATGTCTCTGGTTTTGCTTCTGCTGGCGCTCCACCAGACTTTTGTATCTGAGCCTTTGTTATTATGGTCCTTATATGAGAATTCATGTGGTTATATCTTTTGCTTCATTTCTTTCTTGGCTTGTCTGCCTAGCATGATATTTTTTTTATGTGGCCTATTATTTGTTTTGTACTCTTCATGTTCGTTCAATTTATCTGTTTTGTTGCATAGTGTATATATCTAGTCCTTTATCCATTGCATACTTGGTTCACTAAATATATGTTTTTTCTGTGTTCAATATCGTATTGACTGTTTTGATCCCACTATAAACTTACTTGTGATCCTTGATTAGTGACTTTTATATCAATACATGTTGTATTGACAATGTTTGTTAGGCCTTGTGATAGTAATTTTTTTTTGGTTTCTAGGTTGTCAAATTGACTTATTTTAATTGTTAGTATTAGACCACTAGTCCCGGATTTGTCATCTAGTGCCTAATACATGCTATTAATTGTGTGTTGCATATTCTAATACCATTTTATTTTGATCCCATGTTGGATGAATTAGTTTAAAATATTTGTTTTTGTTCATAATAATTATTTGTTTAAATGTGTATTTTTTTTTCCGCCTACGCAATAAATTTAGTGATATGTTTTTTTTGTTTCCAAATCTTGTGAGAAGATTTATATTGGGAATATATACATATTACTTCTATTCGAATTAGTTGTTTTTGGAAATTGAATGACACCAAATTATGTTATTTGGAGCTAAAAAGTGGAAACTGAATTGTTTTGACAAATTGAATGTCTCAAATTATATTGGAGCCGGTAAATAAGAAATAAATTGTTTATGTACAATTTAAAATTTATCGTTAAAATAAAAGATGTTTTGTTTGAGAAAATTTTTATGGCTCTTAGAAAGGGGAGCGGAAAAGAAAATGTATGGAGATAATTGTGTTTAATATTTTATTAAGCTGAGCAAAAAAAAAAGAGAATATAGATTGTTTGGAGACAATCAGAAAATTTATCAATTTAAAAGATAACATTTTGTAAGAAATATTTTTATGATACTCGGAAATAGAGTATATAGAAATGAAAAGAGAAATTTTAAAATAAGTTATTTATTTAATTTACAAGAAAATTGGAGCAAGTGCCCAGAATTTAATAAATAAGAGTTTGATGGTTTTGTTGGACTAAGGAGTTAATGAACTCTAAAAGTATTTTGAAAAATGACGTCAGCAAGGTGTGGTTAAGTTGATTCATCTAGTGAACTAGAAAATGTGTGTTCTTGTTTAAAATAATTTGTTTGTTTGGAACTCGTTGTTATACTTGGTATTAAGGTAATTTGGAATCATTTTTGAAAACGACGACACTGTTATAGAAGAAATTATAGTGACTCTTAGAACAAAGAGTAAAAAGGAAAAGATGTTTTGCTTTGTGACACTCAGAATGGTGAGTATAAAATTAGAATTTTTGAAATGAAATCGAAAGGATTTTAGTTCATGGAAATGATATAAAAGTCGGAGTTGTAAGATCCACCGTAATATAGAAAATTCGTTGGTTGTAAATGAATTTTGAAAAGAAATAAATTTGTTGCTGTGTTTATAAATTTGAGGCATGACCGGTGAAGATAATTTTAAAGGAAAAATTGGGAATTTTATATCGACAAAGAATTAGAAAGTTGTGTTAGTAATTTTTTTTGAAAGTGGGAGTTCGTTTACGATTATATCGAATATCTTGAAGATAAGTTGTTAGCGAAAAATGTGATGAAAATGTTAAATTGTGGGATCTCATTTAAAAATTTGTGATGAAAGATATTTGGGAAATTTCATGTGTTCCAAGAATCCGGTTTGTGAGGAATAAAAAGGAACATTGAATTTGAATTAAGAAGTGTGTATAATGGTTAATTGTTTTAGGATGCAGAATTGCAGTCCGGTGCCAACACTATTGGTATAGGGAAATCGATTAATGTAGAAAAGGAACCATTGAATGTATTATGCGCAAGTAGTCGGAAGTTTGATGTATTTTATGGTGTGTAATCGATTGACTTGACTTGACATTTTTAGTTAGTTTTGTATGTGGATTGTGAAGCAATTTTGCTTGAGCCTAGTGAGAGGCTATAAAGAGGATCATGATCATGTATGTACTTAAAAAGTGTATTTTTGTGAATTAGGCAGACGTGCCTGGAATTATTATTTATTGCGATATATGTATCGAATGTGATCTTATTAATTGAGAATTCACCTTCAACATACACATTTAATTAATAATGTGGAATTGAAGTTGGAAAGATTATATAAGACATGAATGTGTTGCAATGCACGAAGTGAAAGTGAAAATGTGTGATATTACGAAAAGTGGGAGTTAAAAGAAAATGTTTATCAAACAAGTTAGTTTGATTGGAGTTGGAAATATGAAGACTCTATAAAAGGTTGGAGTTAATGAGAAATGTATTTGTCAAACATGTTAGTTTGAAATTTTTTGAGTCATTGAATATGGATTGTTATACACTCTCGGAAAAGTGGGAGTGACAAAATATATTTGTCAAAATAAGTCAAGTGGGAGATGTTATATTTGACTTATTTTTGTCAAATATAAAATAAAAGAAATTAAATAAAATACATTATTTATGTATTTGAAAGTTACAAATATTGTTTATGTGGATAATAAATATGTAAGTTAAATTGGGGTTAGGGACATTAAATGTGGGAGTTTCAAAGTTTATATTGGGAGTTACATATCTCATGAAATAGGAGTTACATATTTTATAATGAATATATGAAATAAATTATGGGGCAGTTACAATGTAAAGGGGTGGAAGATTTGTTGAAGTAGCCTATAAATAGAGAAGCAATTCTCATGGAATAAGCACACAAAGATACAAGAGCTTGTTCTCAATATTTGCTGGAACCCCTTTACAATTTCTAAATTTTTTATCTTTTAATATATATATTACATAAAAATACAACAACAACAACAACAGTTGATATAATAGTTCACTTTTTTGCCTACACCCTATCATCTATCTATACTATATTATAAAAGACGAAATATTAAAAGTGTTGGTACGGTACGCTACTTACCTTATTTAACTGTTCTATTTTATTATCTTTAATTATTTTACTTAATTATAAACTTAATTTTCTTCATAAACCAATTACCTTTTTTAGCTATTACATTTTCTAATTAAAATCTCTTCTTTCCAAATAACGATATTATAGTTCCCAATAACTAATCAATTACCCTTAAAACACATTATCTTTTCTAAATTTTTTGAATATAACCTCTTTTTTTCAACAATATCACGGGTCATTCTATTTAATGAAATAAACTAATAAAACTATAATTAGTAATAACTAATTGATTACCCTTTTCAGCTAAAACATAATATCTCTATTATCTCTAACTAAAATATCTCATTTATAAACTTTCAGTCTTTACTTAATTATCCTTACTTAAATATTAATTATCGGTAAAAACATGTTACCTTTTTTATTTTTTAATAGCTAATTAATTTCATTTTTAGGTAAAACACGTTATCTTTTACATTCTAAAAACACCAGGGGCAATTATATTCTAATAAAATAATATTTTTATGATTACTTATAACTAATAAATTACATTTTCAGCTAAAACACGTTACATTTTATATTTTCTCTTACTAAAACGTCTTCTTTTCAAATAATATCACAGATAATTGTATTTAATAAAATAATACCATTACTTACCATATTTAATTGTTATACTTTATTACCCTTAATTATTTTACTTAATTATAAACTTAATTTTCTTCATAAACCAATTACCTTTTTCAGTTATTACTTTTTCATTGTAAAAAAAAAAAAACTAGAATCTCTTCTTTGCAAATAACAATATTATAGTTCCTAATAACTAAGCAATTACCTTTTTCAGCTAGAACACATTATCTTTTCTAACTTTTCAAACTAGAACCTCTTCTTTCCAACAATATCACGGGCCATTCTATTTAATGAAATAAATTAATAAAATTATAATTAGTAATAACTAATTGATTACCCTTGCTAAAATGTAATATTTTTTCTATATTTTCTAACTAAAATGTTTCATTTTCAAACTTTCTTTCCTTACTTAATTATCCTTACTTAAATATTAATTATTGGTAAAAACATGTTACCTTTTTTATTTTTTTAATAGATAACTAATTTCATTTTTAGTTAAAAACACGTTATCTTTTATATTCTAAAAATATCACGGGCAATTATATTTAATAAAATAAAATAATATTATTATTACTTATAACTAACAAATTACATTTTCAGTTAAAACACGTTACGTTTTATATTTTCTCTTACAAAAATATCTTTTTTTCCAATAGTGTCACGGAAAATTGTATTTAATAAAATAAAATCATAATAATTAGTAATTGACTGATTACCTTTTGGCTAAAACGTATCATCTTATATATATATAGAGTCCCCTTCTAGAGAGGACCACCTTATATAGAGAATATGAGAGAACCATATAATTTTTCTGATTCTACAACAGAACCAATATTTTTTTCCCAAAAATATTTTTCTAGAAAAAAAATTGACATTGCCACGTCATTACTGACGTGGCACTGCCACGTCATCACTGCTAACGTGGTAGTGACACGTGGCAGTGCCACGTCATTAATGACGTCATCATTGATGACGTGGCACTGCCATGTTAGCAGTGATGACGTGGCAGCTGACATCAGCAGTGCCACGTCAGCATTGGTTCTGTTACAGAATCAGAATTTCTTTTTATAGAACCAAAAAAAAATTGGTCTTTTTTTATAGAACCAAAAATTAAAACTTTGATTCTACTATAGAATCATATAAAATTAGTAGTTCTCTCATATTCTCCATATAAGGAGGTCCTCTCTAGAATAATGGCATATATATATATATATATATATATATATATATTTATATATGTTGGTCCCGGAGTATATTTATATATAAGCATGGGTCGCGGAGCTGTTGTTGTTTTAAAGTGGCAGCTCCTTACAAGTTGCCCACCCATGTGACCTTTCCTAAAATGCTATACAAACAGAGTTATCATTAAGCATAAGGCATTCTGGATTCTTTCTAAAATTAGCTATAACAATTCTAGTAGATGCAGACTTGTCATACTCTTGAATTGTCGAGCCTCGTCTTGTGATCTCTCAAGCTTCTGTCGTAGTCTTGCTGGTCTGCTACAATCTTTGACGAATTGCAGCAAATCTGTTTCTCGAACATCTAAACTGTCACGGGGGTTTGACTGAGATAAAATCTCCAAATCAAATAATTCAGTGAGAAAGTAACCTTTGCCGCCAAGTTTGCTGTCATAGGAATATTCAGTAGTTGACAGTATGAGCTCCCGCCAATGTTGATGTCGGAACTCCAAACTTGCTGTCAAGTGTGAGAATGTTGCTGTCCCATGCTTCAGCCAATGTTGCTGTCAAACGAGACTTGCTATCGTGACCTTGCAACATGCAGTCTTCTTGTAACGTTACCATCAATATATTGACAATAACTTTATTATTGCTGTCAAACTGATGTATTCTCTTGAGGCTTGAACATATCAATGAACTTCTTCCAAGATACATACTTATTACATTTCAGCAATTATTTGATTACAAGAACACACTCTGGCTGTGACAGTATGTTCTACTTAACCTATACAAATAAACTAAGTACTAGTTAAGTTGTCTCTACGTTATCACCCATAAATCTTAACAATCTCCCCCAATTTGTTTTTATGGACAATAACAACAAATTCTCAATACAAGCATGCTGACAACTTAATTAACATAGATCAGAATATGATTCTAGAACATTTCCAAGCATTTAACATTACATAGGACAATGATCTAAAGCAAAACAAGTACTCTTCGAGGTTGAGTAGATATGAGATTTACTTATCTTGTTATTAAGCTTTCCTGTTCTATCTGTTCTCTCTCTTTCTGTGGAGAGCGTCTTCCAAGTACTTTCTAAGATCTTGCACTAGCTTCTTTTCATCAGCAGATACAGCATCATCTTCAATCTCATCAATGTACTGTTGGATTTGTTTAGAAGAGACATTCTAAACATCTTTCAGATCAAATGTAACACCCCCAGATCCGGGGTCAGGGATCTGGTGGTTACGGTCTTACATCCATTCATAATACTTGACTTGAGTCCACAATAAATAAATCACATGCTGTGACCCCACAAATATTACCACTCACACACACAACAGCTATAGTCCCAGAGATGAAATTGAAATAAGTCTTACATTAAAGGGTTTACGAATAAAAGTTATTACAATCCCAAAAGGATAACATCATAGGTTTAAAAGTTTTGCCGTTGATTACATTAATTATACATATAGTTAAACAGGAAACAAAAGCTGTCTAACTATGCTACCTCAGCAATGGCGGCTAGCATCTCAGCGGGTAGTCCGGTGGGTCGGGTAACCTGCTTGCGCCGAGTGCGCCTGACGCGAGCCATCTGACCTAGCTGTTGTTGTGACATAATATAAACAAAGCAAGGGTGAGCGAAAGCCCACCAACAAATATATAACTGAACGATAATTTAAAACAGTTCCAAGCTATCTTTTAAACCATATGCCATGCATTTACGGAAATGATGCCAGTACAATATGAACGATGAAGTTACAAGGTAACTGAAAGTATTTGTTTGAAGAAATATCTGCTATATCAAAGTAAGCGAGATATTCTTATTGTTATTAAGAAGAGGAACTTGCAAGAAAAGGTTGCAATTCCAGTTATGACACTTTTCCAACTCTGCCAACAGTAATCATGTTGCAGGAAATAAATAAATTTGGATGATGAACCAATGATGGAGTATTCACCGCGCCCGCTGTTCCAATCTTGATGATCAGTCGAGATCGTACAGCTCAATTTAGATTTACTACCGGTAGAAGGAAGAACTGACCGCTTTACTTGTATACCGCCTTGCTAGCTCTCCCCGGCCAACGGTTGGGCCAAGGGGATGCACCGGCGCTACTCGGCCTCTTACACGACTCCTAGTTCAAATAGAATTCATGATTCTGAATGTAACGTTCGTCCCCCTTTCCCCAAGTATAAGACTTGTTGATAAGACTCCACAAAGTAGTCGTATCTAGTTGGAAAGGAAAATTTACCAATATCTCCCAAGCTATTACTTGGTAACGGATATCAACTTGTTCCAGTAATCTTACCCCTCGAAAGATGAGAAGGTAAGCAACGACTTAATAAGTCAACAGCACCCGAGTTGCGGGTGAAGGGAATACTTTATGACCGGGAAGTCGACAAGATAAATAACATTTTCCAAGTAAGGTTCCCCTATTATTAAGGAGATAGACTCAAAGAAGAATGATGTCTGAGAACCTTTCTTGATATAAGATTAATAATAATATGACTTCGAAATATTTTCTGTAATAATCGAAGAAGATAAACCTTATCGAGATTATTCTAAGTATGGAATAAATATTCAGAGAATATTTAATGAGTTAAAATATTTAAAGAATATTTGGGAATATGAAAGAATATCTTTTAATCAGAGTATTTCTCAAAATAATCCCTGAAGAAATATCAGGGGAATATTTATTGAATAAATAAATATTTAAATGAATATTCAAAACAATATTCATTAATTATTAAGACTTGAAAAGAATATTTACGGTAATATTCATAATTAATTAGGAATTTAAATGAATATTCAAAAGTGATATTCATTTAATGAATAATATCCTAAATGAATATCAAGTAATATTCATTTAGTAATCCAAGCCTTAAGAAATATTCGAGATAATATTCGATAATTAAATCAAGCTTCAGATGAATATTAAAATAATATTCATCAAGTATTTAATATCTTAAATGAATATTCAAAAGTAATATTTATTTAATAAAATAATATTCTAAAAGAATATCCAGTTAATATTCATTTAATAGTCTCATCTTTAGAAGAATATTCGAAATAATAGTCGATAATCAATTCGACTCTGAATGAATATTGAGAAATATTATTCGTTGAATAGTTAAATTCAAATAATTATTTGAAGTAAGGATCGTTAAAATAATTAGTCTCGAACGAATATTCAAATAATACTCGTCGCCCAAATAATAGAAAATATTTACTTAAATATTTCCTCCCGAGGTAATCTCGATATATCAAGAAATATTGACTCCCGGTCTATATTTGATTAATGAGAGGTATACGCCTTTCTATGAGGGTCTTACAATAACCGGCTTATAACTGATATATAACTATCTAGCTTATAAGCCAACAATAACATTCAGGGAACAAGTATATCAATTCAACTTGAAAGTAGGCATGCATGCAATGGCATATGTATATCAGCAATCATATATATATATATTTATTCAATCACAACAACAGCCTAAAAGAAGGGAATTGAAACTTGCCTGGTAGTCGAGTACGGTAAGGGGTAGTGGTAGCGGGTCCCGGTTCAGCCTGGTGATCTATAAATAGCCAAGGCATTCGGGATTAATCACTTAACATATTAAAAGTTAAGTTATACTTAAATCGAAACACGTTCTCGAGTTATCTCGTTATACCCCTTTTAGTGGATTACTTATTATCACTGATCCGACCCGACATTCGTTCGTTAATACGACATGTCACTGCACTTATACTTGGGACATACTTGAGTCATATGAGTTCTAAGGTTGATCGTTACGAACCAATATTATACTCCGAGTTTTATCGCCCGTTTTCTAAGTGTTTTACCAAAGTTATAAAAGAGTCGTCTTTTAGGGGTTCGTTCGCGTTTAACCTTTACTCGAACATTTTTAGTAAATCGAAAAATGCTCTTTTTGACATACGGTTTTCTTTCACACCTTCCTTCTTACCCCTAGTATTTATTTACCAAGATTCGCCATGACGTTACATTGCTTACGAGGGTTCAATTTCAGTTACGAACTTTCATTTACGGATTCGAACTACTTTTAGTAATTTGATCATAAATCCTAAACCGTAAGTCCGTTTCACGTGATCTTTATATCAAAACAAAGCTTAGAACATTACCTATCCTATCATGGCAGATAAGGTCTCTGGACAGTAGAGGTTCGACATGGAAAATGGCATACAAAACATGGTATTGTAAAATCGGGCATTATAACGGCTGTAAATTGAATATCTATCAATTTCGAATCTTCCCATACACCTAGCATCCAACCCAAACAACATATACATGACTTATATACATGAACTGAGGCCAAGCAATGCCTTTCCGTTCATCTAGCTATTTACATCATTAATCCAAAATCCATACATAATCATGCTTATAACTTTAACATAACCATTACTAAGTTAAAACTATCAAAAACATGCTTAAATCTCAAACAAGGGTTAGGGTTTCAAGAGCTTTATACCTTCCTTAGATAGTGATATAGCCTTACTAAGCCTTGTATGGTCCTTAGGAGTGATTATGCTTGCTATATCAACCATGAAAAATCAAGAAAACAAAGTTAGTTCAAGAAGAACACTATTCATGCTCCTCTTGAATGATTTATTTGAAAATGGAAATGGATGAGTTTGAAGCTAAGATTTTGAGGAGATAAGTTTTATGAAATGTAAGACTCACCTTAATTATTTCAAGAACAAACAATGGTGGGAAGGTTGAGTTTGGATTTGGAATTAATGGAAAGGGCCGAATGCTTTGTTTGCAAGGGGGGGAAGAGAATTGCTTGGTTTCTTTGATTTTTTGTGTTTTAATCTCCTTTACTCTCATCCACTTACAACATAATATCTTGTAAAAGTCACTTTAATAAAGTGGTGAGGTGTTGGATGCTCAAATGGCAAGACATGTGTTGGTTTTGTGGTGGTTAATGCTTAATTAGGTAGTTACTTGCTAAGTACTTGGTTCTTCCTCTAAGGTGCTAGTTCCTTGCTTCTAGTTTAGTTACTAGATATTTATACTAGTAGCTTGCACAAGACTCTTGCTTCCTCTGCTTGTTTCTGTGTCCGGTTATTACCCGTTTCGATTGATCGTTCGTGAGAATATTTCACGGATTTCTAATTAGGGTTTACCGGGAATCCTCTTTAATATTAATACTTTCATTCTCCATCTTTCATTCTAACTTTCCATTTTATATTCCTTTAATCCATTCGTTAAATACTTAAGGCTATCAGTGTCCAGGGAACTCTCGGAGAAAATAAAAGTGCGGTTTTTCAGAATCCGACAGCTTTTACATACACTTATTTTCCCCCTGGATCACTAATACGAACTCGGAAATCCGTTCCGAATACTTCTATATAGTGTCGTCTCATATTATTATATACTCCCACCAAAACACTATTCTTTCTGTATTCTTTACTTGTTCTCTTAGGGTTGTATAATTGTCCGTATTCTCTTTCGATCGTTCCTTAACCTTTTTACGGAGCTACTGGATTAATCGTTATCGATCTGGATGACATGAGAGTCTTCTCTTGCTTGAAGTTGCCATATCTTATTCCCTTAGAAGATAGATTATTCTTACCTATGTTGTCACCCTTTAGCATTCTTCAAGACATAACATAATAAAGTCGCATTCCATTCATTCTTTCCCAAATATTAATTATTACATTGTAGCCATATCCACTATTCATTCTTACATCATTAAATACATAAAAGTTTTAATTCCACCCAAAATCTGGGTTCTTACAGTCTCCCCTCCTTAAAAGGATTCCGTCCCGGAATCAGTTTGAAAACAAGTGGGGGTACTTCTCTTGCATTGCGCTTTCAAGTTCCCAGGTGGATTCTTCTACATTGTGGTTCTGCCACAAAACTCTGACTAGCTGAATGACCTTGTTTCGGAGCACTTGTTCTTTCCGGTCTATGATTTCCACAGGTTGCTCCACATAGGTCAGGTCTGGTTGCATGTCCACTTGCTCATACTCTACAATATGCTTTGCATCCGGATTATACTTCCTCAGCATCAAAACATGGAACACATTGTGCACCTGCTGTAGATTCGGGGGCAATGCGAGTTCATAAGCTAGTTCCCCAATCCGTCTCAAGATCTCAAATGGTCCAATGTATCTGGGACTCAGCTTTCCTTTCTTCCCAAATCTCATTAAACCTTTCCAAGGTGACACTTTCAAGAACACTAGGTCCCCTACCTCGTATTCCTTGCCTTTCCGAGCTAAGTCGACATATTTCTTTTGTCGATCCTGGGCTGCTACCAACCGTCCTCTGATTAGATCTACTGCATCTTTAGTTCGTTGGACCACTTCGGGCCCGAGCATCTTTCGCTCTCCAACTTCATCCCAATACAAGGGAGATCGACATTTTCTTCCATAAAGGGCCTCATAAGGTGGCATCCCAATGCTTGAATGATAACTGTTATTATAGGAGAACTCAACTAATGGCAAGTGATCATCCCAACTTCCTTTGAAGTCTATCGCGTAGACTCTCAACATATCCTCTAGCGTTTGGATGGTCCTTTCACTTTGCCCATCTGTCTGGGGGTGGTAGGCTGTGCTCATGTTCAGCCGGGTCCCTACACATTCTTGAAAACTTCTCCAAAACCTGGAGTTAAATCTAGGATCTCGATCGGATACTATTGCGACTGGGACTCCATGTCGCGCCACTATCTCTTTTAAGTAGATGGCCACTAGTCTATCGACCGTGTACCTTTCGTTGATCGGGAGAAAGTGAGCCGATTTCGTCAGTCGATCTACAACTACCCATATGGTGTCATGATTAGCCTTGGTCCTGGGTAAACCTACTACGAAATCCATGGCTATATGTTCCCATTTCCATTCTGGAATCTCTAAGGGATGTAGAAGTCCGCTGGGTTTCTGGTGCTCTGCCTTCACTCGTTGGCAGGTCAAGCATCTGCTTACCCACTCTGCTACGTCCTTTTTCATATTGGGCCACCAGTAATACTCCTTCAAATCCCTGTACATTTTAGTGCTACCGGGGTGCACTGAGTATCTTGAGTTGTGTGCCTCATTTAAAATCTCATCCTTGAGCTCCTGAACATTTGGGATCCATATCCTGTATGTGTACCTCATGATCCCTTCCTTGTCTCTTTCGCACTTAATTTCCTCCCCGGTCATTAGCTCTTCTGTGGAGTTCTTTTCTTCCTCCATCATCCGTTCCTGGCACAGCCTAATCTTTTCTAGCAATGGAGGTTGGATTCTAATTTCCATCAACTTTTCTTGGCCCTCTCCAGGTAACTTAACCTCGATTTCCAACTTCTCAAAATCCTTCACTAGCTCTTTCTCTGAAGTTATCATCTTGGGCTTCTCTTTCCGACTAAGGGCGTCAGCCACCACATTAGCTTTGCCCGGGTGATAGCGAATTTCACAGTCGTAATCCTTGATTAACTCTAACCACCTCCTCTGGCGCATGTTAAGCTCTTTCTGAGTGAAAATGTATTTGAGGCTCTTATGGTCTGTGTAAATCTCGCATTTTTCCCCATACAGGTAGTGTCTCCAAATCTTTAAAGCGAAGACTATGGCTGCTAGTTCTAGATCATGCGTGGGATATCTGACTTCATAATCCTTCAATTGCCTAGACGCATATGCTATTACCTTGCCGTGCTGCATAAGCACGCATCCCAGTCCTTTATGCGAAGCGTCACTGTAAATCACGAAATCTCCTTTTCCATCAGGTAATGCCAGCACTGGGGCTGTCACCAGCCTCTTCTTTAACTCCTGGAAACTCTTCTCGCATTTCTCAGTCCATTCAAATTTCTCGGTTTTACGGGTAAGTTGAGTTAATGGAGCTGCGAGTTTCGCAAAGTCTTGGACAAATCTCCTGTAATATCCGGCAAGTCCAATGAAACTCCTCACCTCGGTTGGAGTAGTTGGCCGTTCCCAGTTTGAAACTGCTTCTATCTTGGAGGGGTCAACCAACACTCCTTCTCTATTGATCACGTGCCCTAAGAATTGTACCTCATTTTTCCAAAACTCACACTTGGAGAACTTGGCATATAACTGCTCTTCCCTGAGTATTTCTAAGGTTATCCTTAAATGTTCAGCGTGTTCTGCCTCTGTCCTTGAGTAGATGAGAATATCATCAATGAAAACTATCACGAATTTGTCCAAATATTCCTTGAACACTCTATTCATTAGGTCCATGAAGGCTGCTGGGGCGTTGGTCAATCCAAATGACATAACTAAGAACTCATAATGTCCATATCTGGTGCGGAATGCAGTCTTCGGGATATCTTCAGGTTTGATCTTCAGTTGGTGATATCCTGTTCTCAAATCAATCTTAGAGAAGTATTCAGCTCCTCTTAGTTGGTCAAACAGATCGTCTATCCTAGGCAATGGATACTTATTCTTTATGGTTAGCTTGTTCAATTCTCTGTAGTCAATGCATAACCTCATACTTCCATCCTTTTTCTTAACAAACAACACTGGTGCGCCCCAAGGCGACACACTGGGCCTTATCATGCCCTTATCCAACAATTCCTGTAATTGTTCAGCTAGCTCCTTCATTTCTATTGGGGCTAGTCGGTACGGGGCCTTCGAAACTGGCGCCGTCCCCGGGGCTAATTCGATGGCAAACTCAATTACCCTATCAGGTGGTAGTCCGGGAAGATCTTGTGGGAACACGTCCTCGAACTCATTAACTACCCGAATGTCTTGCAATCTTGGCACTTCCTTCTGAGTGTCTATAACGTAGGCTAAATAAGCCTCGTTCCCTTTTCGTAACAATCTCTTGGTTTCCGCCATAGTCAGAATTTTCTGGGTCTGTCGCATCCCCTTAAACACTATTTCTTTCTTCCCTGGGGTTTTTAACTTAACCTTTTTCCCTTTACAATCTATCTGCGCATCATTGCGAGACAACCAATCCATACCCAAAATGACATCGAATTCCCCTAGCTTAAAAGGAATTAAATCGACATAGAAGGATCGTCCTCCTATTTCTAGCTTACAATCGGGGTGAATTTGATTAATCGGTACGATTTCCTGATTAGCTATTTCTACTAGTAAGGAATCTCTTAGTTGCTGGGTTTTAAGTTTCAACTTATGCGCAAAATCTCTAGATATAAAAGACTTAGTTGCTCCTGAATCAAATAAGACATTTGCACTGACTGAATTGAGAGAAAAAGTACCTGCTATCACATCTGTGTCCCTCACGGCATCTTGTACTGACATATTGAAAGTCCTAGCAGTTGGTGGCCTATTTGAGGCAACCTTGCTTGCTCCTGATGCTGCTGGTTTGTTCTTTGGGCAATCCTTCCTCATGTGCCCTCGCTGTCCACACTGGAAACAGGTTGTGCTGTTAGGGATGACCGTGGTGCAAGCGGTAGCATAATGCCCAGCTCGCCCACACTTATAACAGTTTATCTGCTTCAGGTTGCACACCCCGGAGTGCCTCTTCCCACAAGTAGCACACAATGGCAATGGAGGTCGAGAAGGGTTGGAACGGGACATTCCTGATTGGTGGCCGCCCTGGCTCACACTCACACTCGCAGATGGTTTAAACCCTACACTCCTCCCTGGTAGGGAAACCGCCCCTCGATTAAACTTGGTTGGGGGTTTTCCTCCAGCGGATCTTCCGCCCATACTAACATGCTTTCTCTTTATCCCCCCTTTCTCTCTCTCTCTCTGCATCTGATCACTACCAGCCTCCACAATGGTTGCCTTCTGCACCAAGGTGGCATAATCTGTAATCTCTAAAACAGCCACCCTATTCTGGATCCACTGTTTCAGCCCTTGTTGAAACCTGTTAGCTTTCTTCTCTTCTGTGTCTACAAACTCTGGCACAAATCTTGATAGCTCAGTAAATTTAGCCTCATAGTCAGCCACTGACATATTGTTCTGTTTCAGTTCCAAGAACTTAAGTTCCATCTGGGTTTTCATGAACTTCGGGAAGTACTTCTCCAGGAATAATTGTTTGAACCTTTCCCAGGCTGTGACAGCATCAGTCTCCATGTTTTTCTTGGCTTCCCACCAATAATTGGCCTCTCCCTTTAGTAGGTAAGTAGCAAAAACAGTCTTCTGAGCCTCATTGATACTCAGAATCTCAAAAGACTTTTCCATTTCTTTGATCCAGGCCCTCGCCTCAACGGGATCAGCCGATCCGTGGAACTCTGGGGGCTTAAGGGACTTAAAGGCCCTAAAGGAATTTGCCACTGAAGTGTTGTTGCTTGGTGGTGGCTGGGGGTATTGGTTCAAATTCTGCCTAAGTAGGTCCATAAACTGGCCCATGGGGTTTCCGCCCTGGTTCTCCCCTTCCTGTTCTACTTCAGTTTCTCCACCCTCTATTTCCCTTTCAAATTCTTCAGAGTACAGGGGTTCATCCTCTGCTCCATACTGGGAATCTTCTTGCTCATTATAATCCTGATCTTGTTCCTCACCACTTTCACGGTTTTCCTCGTGTTGGTTGTGACTCTCTTGGTCAGTAGATTCGCGGGGGTTAGCCCTAGTGCCCATTCGTCTTGGAGGCATTTTACTGAAAATTTGGAAAGTTATACATTAGGTTCACTGATCTGTTTTAAAGGATTTTTCCTTGCACATTTCTTTACATGATTGGGTTTAAAATCCCACAGTTTTATATCTCATGGCAACTTAATCGAAAAGTAATACATATGCTAATAAACTCGTGATCACATCCCAACAAAATTGTAATGACTGAAATGGAAACAAATATATACCAGGTACCGAAAAGGTACAACATCCGAGTTACAACGATAGTTTAAAGTACAACCATCCTAACAACAACAACAAGTCAAAAGTGAAATATGCTGTCTATCTGTCTAGTCTGCAAAAAGGGAAAACAAGTACAAGAAAACCATCCCTACAAAAGCCGGCACTACTATGTCCGTACATGACTAGACAACTAGACCACTGCATCACTACATCTGAAATCAGCCGCCACGACGAAACATCCTCCGAACCCTCCCCATGGCGATGCGGAAAACCTCCTCAGCCTCTGCTCTGTCTACCCTACCATGCCCATCAGTAGGCAACTGTCGCACCCTCACCCGAGCCCTCAGCTCGATGCGGGTCACAGCCCTATACCCAACTCTGTCACTGATAGTCCTCCTGCCCTGCACCCTCATCCGGGCGGCTCTCTCTGCTGCTAACTCACTCCTAGACTCTGCCAACCTGGCATCTGCCACAGACAACTCTCTATAAAGCCCGTTCACAATCAAGTTGTGAACACATACTGGGACTCCTCCTATCGGGGCATGAGGTGGGGTGGATGGCTCAGCTGGAGCGGCAGTCTCTGTCTGCTGGGGCTCTGGGGTAAGCTCCTCAAACTCGTCGGGGTACGGGCTCACAGGTAGTGGTGGTGGGGTAGGGGCTCTCTCAACAGGGAGGAGTGGCACAAAAAGTCCAGAACTCCCTACAGCACCAACTACTGGCTCATCTATATCTCCCTCAACACCCTCATATACCGGCACCACCTGATCCGTGGTCATGTCAGTGTCATCTCCCATAGTCCTGAACTCAGTCACAACCCAATAATCATCATCCTCAACCACTAACTCAGCATCCTGTCCTGTCTGGACCCCCTCCGGGTCCTCCTCCCCCTCAGTCTCCACAACATCTGTGTCAGCATCATCCTGGACCTCCTCAGGGTCCTCCTCCTCAGACTCGATCACATCAGTATCAGCATCAACCTGGACCTCCTCAGCGTCCTCCACCTCAGGCTCAGTATCATCCTCAGGCAAGTGCTCATAGTATGGGTCCCTAGTCCGGAACATGTCCTCATCATGCTGTCTCGCAGCTGCCTCCTGGGTCGACAAGTCGCTCGCCTACACAAGACGAACTATGTTACTATCATGATACTTAAAAATTCCCGTAAGGGTTTTAGGTGAACCTGGCAAGGGTTCTTATTATATTATTGAATTTATTATTATATAACGTCGTATCATCTCTTGGGATATATAACTCTCGCTCTGATACCATCTCTGTAACACCCCCAGATCCGGGGTCAGGGATCTGGTGGTTACGGTCTTACATCCATTCATAATACTTGACTTGAGTCCACAATAAATAAATCACATGCTGTGACCCCACAAATATTACCACTCACACACACAACAGCTATAGTCCCAGAGATGAAATTGAAATAAGTCTTACATTAAAGGGTTTACGAATAAAAGTTATTACAATCCCAAAAGGATAACATCATAGGTTTAAAAGTTTTGCCGTTGATTACATTAATTATACATATAGTTAAACAGGAAACAAAAGCTGTCTAACTATGCTACCTCAGCAATGGCGGCTAGCATCTCAGCGGGTAGTCCGGTGGGTCGGGTAACCTGCTTGCGCCGAGTGCGCCTGACGCGAGCCATCTGACCTAGCTGTTGTTGTGACATAATATAAACAAAGCAAGGGTGAGCGAAAGCCCACCAACAAATATATAACTGAACGATAATTTAAAACAGTTCCAAGCTATCTTTTAAACCATATGCCATGCATTTACGGAAATGATGCCAGTACAATATGAACGATGAAGTTACAAGGTAACTGAAAGTATTTGTTTGAAGAAATATCTGCTATATCAAAGTAATCGAGATATTCTTATTGTTATTAAGAAGAGGAACTTGCAAGAAAAGGTTGCAATTCCAGTTATGACACTTTTCCAACTCTGCCAACAGTAATCATGTTGCAGGAAATAAATAAATTTGGATGATGAACCAATGATGGAGTATTCACCGCGCCCGCTGTTCCAATCTTGATGATCAGTCGAGATCGTACAACTCAATTTAGATTTACTACCGGTAGAAGGAAGAACTGACGGCTTTACTTGTATACCGCCTTGCTAGCTCTCCCCGGCCAACGGTTGGGCCAAGGGGATGGACCGGCGCTACTCGGCCTCTTACACGACTCCTAGTTCAAATAGAATTCATGATTCTGAATGTAACGTTCGTCCCCCTTTCCCCTAGTATAAGACTTGTTGATAAGACTCCACAAAGTAGTCGTATCTAGTTGGAAAGGAAAATTTACCAATATCTCCCAAGCTATTACTTGGTAACGGATATCAACTTGTTCCAGTAATCTTACCCCTCGAAAGATGAGAAGGTAAGCAACGACTTAATAAGTCAACAGCACCCGAGTTGCGGGTGAAGGGAATACTTTATGACCGGGAAGTCGACAAGATAAATAACATTTTCCAAGTAAGGTTCCCTTATTATTAAGGAGATAGACTCAAAGAAGAATGATGTCTGAGAACCTTTCTTGATATAAGATTAATAATAATATGACTTCGAAATATTTTCTGTAATAATCGAAGAAGATAAACCTTATCGAGATTATTCTAAGTATGGAATAAATATTCAGAGAATATTTAATGAGTTAAAATATTTAAAGAATATTTGGGAATATGAAAGAATATCTTTTAATCAGAGTATTTCTCAAAATAATCCCTGAAGAAATATCAGGGGAATATTTATTGAATAAATAAATATTTAAATGAATATTCAAAACAATATTCATTAATTATTAAGACTTGAAAAGAATATTTACGGTAATATTCATAATTAATTAGGAATTTAAATGAATATTCAAAAGTGATATTCATTTAATGAATAATATCCTAAATGAATATCAAGTAATATTCATTTAGTAATCCAAGCCTTAAGAAATATTCGAGATAATATTCGATAATTAAATCAAGCTTCAGATGAATATTAAAATAATATTCATCAAGTATTTAATATCTTAAATGAATATTCAAAAGTAATATTTATTTAATAAAATAATATTCTAAAAGAATATCCAGTTAATATTCATTTAATAGTCTCATCTTTAGAAGAATATTCGAAATAATAGTCGATAATCAATTCGACTCTGAATGAATATTGAGAAATATTATTCGTTGAATAGTTAAATTCAAATAATTATTTGAAGTAAGGATCGTTAAAATAATTAGTCTCGAACGAATATTCAAATAATACTCGTCGCCCAAATAATAGAAAATATTTACTTAAATATTTCCTCCCGAGGTAATCTCGATATATCAAGAAATATTGACTCCCGGTCTATATTTGATTAATGAGAGGTATACGCCTTTCTATGAGGGTCTTACAATAACCGGCTTATAACTGATATATAACTATCTAGCTTATAAGCCAACAATAACATTCAGGGAACAAGTATATCAATTCAACTTGAAAGTAGGCATGCATGCAATGGCATATGTATATCAGCAATCATATATATATATTTATTCAATCACAACAACAGCCTAAAAGAAGGGAATTGAAACTTGCCTGGTAGTCGAGTACGGTAAGGGGTAGTGGTAGCGGGTCCCGGTTCAGCCTGGTGATCTATAAATAGCCAAGGCATTCGGGATTAATCACTTAACATATTAAAAGTTAAGTTATACTTAAATCGAAACATGTTCTCGAGTTATCTCGTTATACCCCTTTTAGTGGATTACTTATTATCACTGATCCGACCCGACATTCGTTCGTTAATACGACATGTCACTGCACTTATACTTGGGACATACTTGAGTCATATGAGTTCTAAGGTTGATCGTTACGAACCAATATTATACTCCGAGTTTTATCGCCCGTTTTCTAAGTGTTTTACCAAAGTTATAAAAGAGTCGTCTTTTAGGGGTTCGTTCGCGTTTAACCTTTACTCGAACATTTTTAATAAATCGAAAAATGCTCTTTTTGACATACGGTTTTCTTTCACACCTTCCTTCTTACCCCTAGTATTTATTTACCAAGATTCGCCATGACGTTACATAGATTACGAGGGTTCGATTTCAGTTACGAACTTTCATTTACGGATTCGAACTACTTTTAGTAATTTGGTCATAAATCCTAAACCGTAAGTCCGTTTCACGTGATCTTTATATCAAAACAAAGCTTAGAACATTACCTATCCTATCATGGCATATAAGGTCTCTGGACAGTAGAGGTTCGACATGGAAAATGGCATACAAAACATGGTATTGTAAAATCGGGCATTATAACGGCTGTAAATTGAATATCTATCAATTTCGAATCTTCCCATACACCTATCATCCAACCCAAACAACATATACATGACTTATATACATGAACTGAGGCCAAGCAATGCCTTTCCGTTCATCTAGCTATTTACATCATTAATCCAAAATCCATACATAATCATGCTTATAACTTTAACATAACCATTACTAAGTTAAAACTATCAAAAACATGCTTAAATCTCAAACAAGGGTTAGGGTTTCAAGAGCTTTATACCTTCCTTAGATAGTGATATAGCCTTACTAAGCCTTGTATGGTCCTTAGGAGTGATTATGCTTGCTATATCAACCATGAAAAATCAAGAAAACAAAGTTAGTTCAAGAAGAACACTATTCATGCTCCTCTTGAATGATTTATTTGAAAATGGAAATGGATGAGTTTGAAGCTAAGATTTTGAGGAGATAAGTTTTATGAAATGTAAGACTCACCTTAATTATTTCAAGAACAAACAATGGTGGGAAGGTTGAGTTTGGATTTGGAATTAATGGAAAGGGCCGAATGCTTTGTTTGCAAGGGGGGGGGGGAAGAGAATTGCTTGGTTTCTTTGATTTTTTGTGTTTTAATCTCCTTTACTCTCATCCACTTACAACATAATATCTTGTAAAAGTCACTTTAATAAAGTGGTGAGGTGTTGGATGCTCAAATGGCAAGACATGTGTTGGTTTTGTGGTGGTTAATGCTTAACTAGGTAGTTACTTGCTAAGTACTTGGTTCTTCCTCTAAGGTGCTAGTTCCTTGCTTCTAGTTTAGTTACTAGATATTTATACTAGTAGCTTGCACAAGACTCTTGCTTCCTCTGCCTGTTTCTGTGTCCGGTTATTACCCGTTTCGATTGATCGTTCGTGAGAATATTTCACGGATTTCTAATTAGGGTTTACCGGGAATCCTCTTTAATATTAATACTTTCATTCTCCATCTTTCATTCTAACTTTCCATTTTATATTCCTTTAATCCATTGGTTAAATACTTAAGGCTATCAGTGTCCAGGGAACTCTCGGAGAAAATAAAACTGCGGTTTTTCAGAATCCGACAGCTTTTACATACACTTATTTTCCCCCTGGATCACTAATACGAACTCGGAAATCCGTTCCGAATACTTCTATATAGTGTCGTCTCATATTATTATATACTCCCACCAAAACACTATTCTTTCTGTATTCTTTACTTGTTCTCTTAGGGTTGTATAATTGTCCGTATTCTCTTTCGATCGTTCCTTAACCTTTTTACGGAGCTACTGGATTAATCGTTATCGATCTGGATGACATGAGAGTCTTCTCTTGCTTGAAGTTGCCATATCTTATTCCCTTAGAAGATAGATTATTCTTACCTATGTTGTCACCCTTTAGCATTCTTCAAGACATAACATAATAAAGTCGCATTCCATTCATTCTTTCCCAAATATTAATTATTACATTGTAGCCATATCCACTATTCATTCTTACATCATTAAATACATAAAAGTTTTAATTCCACCCAAAATCTGGGTTCTTACATCAAACCATGATTCAAAATCATAGGTGTAATTTCTGAATTTCAAGATGTTTTTCTCAATCTTGAATCTTCTGCCAGGAAAAGAATTCAAGGTCACTCTTCTGTTTCTGTCAAGTTTTGGATCTTCATCTCTTCTACTATCAAAAATAACTTCCAATTCCCATACACACAGCATTTCCAGTTTGTGAGATGATCCAACAACTTTCCAGTATAGACCTTTCAGTACACTGGTCCTCAGCTTGTGAAAACTATCTGCATAGATTTCTTCTTTGCCATCTATGATCCTGAGAGGATATTCAGTGCACCTGGCTAATAGTTTGGAGCTTCACTGTTCATCTTATTGACTTTCTTGCATTTTTCTTTCAGCTCAGCTTCCACTACCTCAGCAGTCCGTTTACCAATATTAACTTTTCTCCTAGCAACTTCAGCAGCTAATTCGGCTTCATAGGCAGCCATTGCTTCAGGTGTATAGGAGGGCATCCTCTCTGTCCAATCATACTTAGACACAAGATCTTCCTCATCTATACTCACATCCTCATTCGCATCATCGATATCTCTCCAATCACCATATTTCTCATAAAGTTCAGCATATCTTTCAGCATGGTACTTTTGGATGTGTTCCATGGCTTTCTTAGGAACATTTTTATACGTCCCCATAAGCTCCACCATTCTTTCCAGCACGAAGTAATCAACTCTACGCCTTACTTCTTGTGATGTTTGTTTGAGAGTGTATCTGTCTATTATTGTTGACGTCTTCACCATAATGAAATCCTTCTCAACAAACATGACTTTTGCTTTATCTTTCCAAAGAATGTATCTGGATGCATATTCCTTAGAGTTATCCAGCTCCAATTCGACTGAAGTGATATCTCTTGTCACAGCTTCCTTCTGGATTTCGAAGCTATTTTTTTCTCTTCTTCGAATAGGCTTCTTACGAAACATCACTCCATGCTTCTTTTTCCTTGCTGCAACCTTTGTCTTGCCCTTTCCTGGAACTGTATGCCAGGTTTTTGCTCTTTGTTTTGTCTTTTTAGACTTGGATGTCTTGACAATTTTGCCTGTGATAGATTCTTCATTCAAGCTCTTGACAGTGTCTTCTTTGACAGCAGCTTCTTCGACAGTAACTTCACCATTCTTAATAGCTTCCTTGTTGACAGTATCTTTTTCAGCATCAAAACAGTCAATAACAAATCTTAAGATACTTCCTTCCAGTGTGTCAAGTATGTCTATCTCTCCCTCATCTTTAGCTTCAGCATCTTTCTTATCATCCTTGGGAGCTTCTTCCTTTGTTTCCTCCTGACTCTGACTTCCAGTAATCTCAGCAGTTTCTTGACAACTTCCAGTTGTACCAGATCCTCCAGTTCCATCAAGATCATCATCATCAAGGGTGTCATCATATGTGCAGCTTCCACCACTTTCACTTCTTCTGGCATTAGCTTCAGAAATGAATTTCTTCACTTGAGAGCCAAGACTTTCATCTCTCTTTGCCAGCAGTTTGTGAATATCTTTGACAGCCTTGACTTTGTCTCTGTTTATCTTAGATTTGAGGATTTGTTTCAGCACTCCCATAATTGTGTTAGAATGCAATCTGGGTTCTTCACTTAGGATCAGAAATCCAATCCTTTTAGCTCCTGTGCTTGTGGTTGTTCTGTAGCAAATACCATAGGGTTCTTCAATCACTTCTGGTAGCTTTTCTTCAACAAGACCTTTAATTTGTGCTAGCAGATCGTTATTGAAGATTGTAGAATTGGCTTTCACTTTCGTTCCCATGGCATTCAGCACTCTAGCTTGCAGACTTTGCAGTAGCTGCATTGTAATGAATATAGAGATGCCAGTTTTCAGATAAACATCATCTGCCCATCTTTTCTCTAGATTCACCTTCACAGAGATACTTGTTATTTTGTCCTTCAGTATTGGTGACAGTTTTGTATATACTCCTCCTGCCTCTTTTATCGCACTATTCACCAATGCACTGAATTCTTCATCTTTGTTCTGCAAAGTACTCTCCATGTAGCTAACCATCATCGTTTCTGCCTCTTCTGGACTATATCCACTTCCATCAGACCAAATGTATCCTATTGTAGGATTTACCTTTTCAGGCATTTTGTCTTTGCCTTTGCGAGTCTGTTGGACTCTTCCATTTCTCTCCAATGTTTTTGCAGTGGAGTTTCCATGACTTCAGGAACTGGTTCATTGATTTTCAGAGGAGGCAATGTTGATGTTTGAGCCCTTTGTAATTGCTCCAATATTTATTTAGTCACCAACATTGGCTCACCATCTACTTCAACAGATTCACCAATTTCACTAGCTCTCAACTCTTCACCAAAGATTCTATCTTCATTTACATTTTGCTCCCCCTTACTTCCATCTCCATCTTCTTCCATTTGCTCCCTCTTTCTACTAGACTCCCCCTTGCTTGTTGCTTCACCTTGTGTCTCCTTCTCTACTGGACTTACAGTATTCTGATTTTGCACTTTATTCTGATCTACCACTGTCTCCCCCTTAGTTAAGTTGACACCACTAAGGGCAGCAGAAAATGATAACAGACTTTGTTGAATCTCAGCAAAACCAGTAGCTACCATGGTGAACAGAGCATCAAGTTTAGCTTCCATGGATGCACATCTGCCCTCAAGGGATTTCAACCTTGATTCACCTTGTTTAGAAGGACCATCAGACCTTAACCTTTTTGATGAGAAAGGAAAAAACTGAGGCAAGGAGGCTATGGGGTGTCTCATACTCTCATTGTTTTTCTGAGTGATCTCATCACTCCTCACAGAATGACTCTCAAGGCCTAGTGCCTTTTTGTGTGGGGTTCCCTCAAATTCACTCCGAACGTGCTCAAGTCCCTCTCCTTTTGCCAGCTCATTTGGCTGCCTCTCATTTTTATGCTCACCTCTCTTTTCTTTTATCTCTCTTTTCTTTTGCACTCCCTCACTCATCCTAGATGCATGGGTATGAATAGTACTTACATGCATTGAAAGAGAAGGTTTAGATTTTACCTTTCTGAAAGTAGAGATTGGCATATGATCATTATCAGAAGCATCTTCAATAATTACTGAATCTTGATCAAACTGTGAAGAGGTGACTGCATCTTTGCCCAAAATGTTACTATCCACAGGTGGGTTGACAGTAACTTTTGCGGTGTCTTTGACAGTAGCTGAGGCTGTGACAGCAACTTCCTGAAGGTCAGTTGCTTTTTGGAGGTCGACCAAGATGTTGGCTGTTTCATTTTCTGGCAGATTGCCATCTTGATCTAGCTCAGTGTTTGAGGGAGTGGTATCCATTTCACTTTGAGAAATGGGTTCTTGTGGACCACTTGATGGGGGCTCATCCATGACTTGAGATGGAAAACCTGAAGGGTTGGGACTGTCCCCCTCTCTAGGTTGTTGAGAAGAAACAATTGACGGATTAGAGAATAAGGAAGGTGATGGTATAGAAGAGATTTCTGGCTGTTACACAGAGATAACTTGTGGAACATCAAGAGTAGAAGTTTCATGACCCACACTGTGCCCTAACTCCATGTGCATTTCTGCAAGTGTAGGCTCCTCATGAGTGAGTACATGAGGTTGTGCAGACTCTTTACAGGATGCCTTGGGAGACATGCCAGTTTCAATAGATACTTCTTGTTGAGAAGAAGCACCTAGGGATGTGTTTGATTCCCTTTCATCCTCCACAGCCTTTTGTGAGACTGAGGGGTGGCTGACAGTGGTTTTGTCCCTCTTAGCTCTCTTCTTCTTAGACTCAAGAGGAACCACTGTGGGTTCACTTTTACTAACATCCTTATCTGCTACATCAGGTGCAGTTTCTCCCTCAACATTCTCAGAACTACCACAAACTCCAGTTTCCAAAGGTCTTTTCTTGGATTCTTGCAAGGCTATTTTTGTTGCTTTTGTTTGTCTAGAAGGTCTGATTGGAACGAATGGTGTAGAATGTGGGTTAACTGAATTTGGGTCTAATTTAGCTTCATTCTCAAGGGAGAAATTAACATACCCAGAAGGTAGTTCAAAATCAAGATTAGGCTCTTGATCAGCCATGTGCTTGGTGAAACACAGTGGAATATGTGCATTCAAATTTTGTGAATTGAGTGATGTGTGTGTATTTCTTTTCAAAACATTGCACTCCATAGTTAGAGATGCATTATCATCAATACCACATAATGAATTTAAACACATTGTAAGAAAGCGAGGATATACATGTACCTTCCTGCTCAGAGCTGACTTGAGTTGACTCATAAGCAGCTTTCCAACATCCACTTTGTAACCATAGACTAGAGAGTGAGTGAGCTTCTTGATGTGGAGGGAATTCCATTCCAGCTAGTGGTTTTGGTTGAGAAAACCTTCACCATGACATCAAAAATCATGCTCCATTCTTTTCTCAAATGCTTTCTGTCCATTTCACCAGTTGAGTACCAATTTGATGTACCCTCTTCAAGGACAGGACCAGAATACCCAATTTTCAAGAAAAACTTCTTTAGGGTTTCATCACTTGCAAGTTCCATGTATGATTCTTTAGCTTGCAGTCCAGTTCCCAAAGCTTCGTTGATACCTTTTATTGTGAGGATGCAGGTAACCCCTTTGATTTTGCAGTTTATGGTGTCTTTACCTGCACCTCCTGGAACAAAGGCAGATTTCCAGAATTCTTCAAGTCTTTCTAGGTCCAAAGATGGAGTAGAGGTTATAGCATGACCTAGATAGGACTTGTTTAAGAAGGATACGAGTCTTTTGAAACCTTCACCAGCATCTCCAGCAGAGAGAATACCAGCAAAGTTTGCTTGAGAAGAGGATTTTTTGGGTGCCATTTTTGCTTTGAGTTTTGGGAGAGAGAGAGATTTTTTCTTTTGAGAGAGAGAGGTTATGTTAAGTGTTGTGTGTTTGACAGTTGCTTACATGAAAATAACAAATGTTTTACTGAAGAAGGAAAAGTAGCAATGTCTTAGCCCATTAATCAGTCACGTGGTGTTTGTGGATAGTTACTTTTTTAGTGGCTGTAAATCATGGAGGTAAAATCCCAATTAAATCGGTCCACTAATCTTGACAGTAACCTGTGCGCTGTAACAAATTCATTAGTAATTTGGGAGGATGACAACAAGTTTTTCTTGACAGTAACATCGGCGCAAGAACATGCTGTCACCATTAAGCAATTTATACAATTTCCTTTAAATTTCATGACAGAAACTTTTTCCGTTGCTGATAAGGAACTTGCTGTCAAGGCACATCGTGATAGCATCTTCACTTATTGACAGCAACTTGTGCGGAAATAATTTGTGTCATGAATTTTAATCGACTTCGCCCATTGCTTACGAGTAAAATTACCAATTAGCATTTTAATCGATTTAAGCACATATTTGTTAAGCAAGCACACATCCACATACATCCATACACACAAACATACATGCATACAACAATAGATAGGATGAGAAGATAATAAGATAAATAAGACATGCAAGAACACTGGGAAGACGAAGCGATAATCTTTTCATGAAAAAAAACTTAAAACAATACATAAAAGTTCTTAAGAACTAAACATTATTTTAAGTTTGGAAAAGCTTCCAACAGCAGCCCTTCCACAACCTTCTCGATCTCCTTCTTATCGGAGACCCCCAGCATGTCTAGATAAGCTTGAAGCTAATCGAAGAATGGATCAAGGGGGTGCTCAGCAGTGATCTCTTCCTGCTCCTTTGGCACTTGTTCAGCTTTGGAGCCCTCCGAAGTTGACATATCTGATGCCTTCCTCTTGCTCATAGTCTCTAGAATTTCTTAAGTGTGTAATGAAGAATAAGGGTTTGGCCTCAGTCTTATTTATAACACATTAAGTGACGCTATAGCTTCCCACACGCTTCTTTTTAATAAAGTATTAAACTTTAAAATAAAAGACTGACTAATGCCCGAGCTCATTTGAATGACACGACTAGTTGTCACTGGCACGCGTATGGTTTAAGTTAATGTCACGTGACTACTCATTACATAAGTTAAAACAGGAATGTAATTTGAATTTAGCATAGTAATAGCAAACATGCTGTCAATTGAACAAGTAGCACATACGACAGTAACTTCTCATGACAGTAACATTGAAAGCTACGGTCACAAGCTGCGATTTAACCACTTTGAAAATGTAAAAACTAGTACGTTAACATACCAGATTTAGCATTCCCAATTCAATTACCAACCTGTTCAAGGTTGCTTCATCTAGTGGCTTCGTGAAGATGTCTGCAAGTTGCTTTTCTGTTGGAACATAAACTAGCTTCACAGTTCCCTTTTCAACATGCTCTCTGATGAAATGATGTCTAATATCAATGTGCTTCGTCCTGGAGTGTTGAACTGGATTATTTGAGATGGCTATGGCACTGGTGTTATCACAATAAATAGGAATATTGGACAACTCTAAACCATAATCCATTAGCTGATTTTTCATCCAAAGAATTTGAGCACAGCAACTTCTAGCTGCAATGTATTCAGCTTCTGCAGTTGAGGTAGACACAGAATGCTGCTTCTTGCTAAACCATGACACTAATCTTTCACCAAGAAATTGACAGCTTCCTGTTGTACTTTTTCTATCAATCTTGCATCCAGCATAGTCTGAATCCGAATATCCTATCAGATCAAATCTAGAATCTTTAGGATACCAAAGGCCTAAATTTGGAGTACCTTTGAGATATCTAAAGATCCTCTTGATTGCTACCAAGTGTGACTCTTTTGGATCAGCTTGAAACCTTGCACAGAGACATGTAGCAAACATAATATCTGGTCTGCTAGCAGTTAGATACAGCAATGATCCCACCATGCCCCTGTAGGTACTAGAATCCACTTTCTTTCCTTTAGGATCCAAATCCAGTTTGATTGCAGTAGAGATAGGTGTCTTGGCAGGTGATGCATCTTCCAAGTTGAACTTTTTGAGAAGGTCCTTGACATATTTTTCTTGGCAAATGAAGATGCCATCATCCTTTTGATGAATTTGTAAACCTAGGAAAAATGACAGTTCTCCCATCATACTCATCTCATATTTGTTCCTCATAATAGATGAAAACTTTTCACACAGCTTCTCATTTGTAGAACCAAAGATTATGTCATCAACATAGATCTGTACCAGAATGATGTCTTTGCCATGATTCTTGTAGAATAGTGTCTTATCCACAACACCTCTTACAAATTGATTCTCCAGCAGAAAGGTAGAGAGAGTATCATACCAAGCTCTAGGCGCTTGCTTCAATCCATAAAGTGCTTTGAACAGTTT
This sequence comes from Saposhnikovia divaricata, assembly GCA_036435485.1. Classification (NCBI taxonomy): domain Eukaryota; kingdom Viridiplantae; phylum Streptophyta; class Magnoliopsida; order Apiales; family Apiaceae; genus Saposhnikovia; species Saposhnikovia divaricata. The sequence continues at coordinate 97,884,875 of CM071597.1, read as the reverse complement.
GTAGACAAAGTCATACAATTCAGCATTTTCAAATCCAGGTGGCTGTTCAACATACACTTCCTCCTCTAGCTCTCCATTGAGAAAAGCACTTTTGACATCCATTTGGAACACTTTGAAGTTACAGTGTGCAGCATAGGCTAGGAAAATTCTTATGGCTTCAAGTCTGGCAACAGGTGCAAATGTTTCATCATAGTCTATTCCTTCCTGTTGACAGTATCCTTTGGCCACTAGTCTTGCTTTGTTCCTTGTCACGTTTCCACCTTTATCCAGTTTTTTTTCTGAAGACCCACTTTGTGTCAACAACTGATTTCCCTTTAGGTCTAGGGACTAGCTTCCATACATTGTTTTTCTCAAATTGGTTGAGCTCTTCTTGCATGGCTATCACCCAATCTGAATCCAACAATGCTTCATCAATTGACTTTGGCTCAGTTTGAGATAGAAAGCAAGAGAACATGCTGTTAGCAGAAACATTTCTCCTTGTCCTTATACCAGTAGTGGGATCACCAATGATTAGATTGTTGGTGTGATCTCTGTTCCACTTAGTGGTTCTAGGCAAGCTTCTTTCTTGATCTGCTTGATCAGTTCCTCTTTGAGGAGTTGATTCTCCACCGTTGATGGTTTCTCCTTCATGTTCTTCAACATCTCCAGACTCATTCTCATTCTGATGATTGGGAGTTATTGTTTGAGACTGAGCTAGAGTTTGAGTAACATCATTTGTGTTGACAGCATCTGTAACACCCCCAAATTTCCTACCGGAATCTAGGTTGTCACACCTCTTGCGGAATATACAATCACCTGCTCATAATATAATCTACAACAATATTCTTAATAGACTCCACAATTACTCCACGGGTTATAGTCTTAGAACAAGCATTCCATAAATCAAAGGTTAATACAACACGAGTTCATCTACTAGAATTTCTGAATGTTATTACAATTCCAAAATACTAGATAACAAAATACTAAACCACTACTCTTCAGCTTCCACCTTACTTAGATACTACAAGGCCACCGTGCTGAATCAGTAGTTCGTCGCTTTCCCCTTGCCTCGATTGGCCATACTTGAGTTAGCCCTGGATGCCGCTGCTTAACAATATATAAAATAACAAGAATGAGCCAAAGAATGCCCAGCAAGGTTATAACTATCCCCTATTCCCAACAATTCACACAAAATATTACTAAACCGCTCTACAAGAACTTTTCCCCTCATACGGATATATATTTATTTTGAAAAGAGATTTATCTCGAAATTTTAATACCCAAATGATGGAATAAATACATCTCAATAACTTCTCCATATTACTCAACGGTAACATGATAATTGCTCAAACTCCTCAATATAATAATATAATATAATAATTTCTCAGATCGATACCCTAGTTAATCCGAACCACAAAGGCATCGGTTAATAGCTAGAGAATCAATGATTGGACTTTTCCTCGAACGCTGCATCAAGTAATGGATGATCAATCCATTGTCACATCTCAATTTTTCTATCGATAGAAAGGACAGTCGACGTCTCGAACCATCCAATAATATTTCTCATAAGGATGAGTCGACAGACTCGGACCCTCACCCTTAGTTGGGCCGGTGCGTTACTCCGGTCACTTTCATCAATTTATGTGCCGAGCCGGCCCTGTCCCGGTCTCGTACGCACTTTCATCGATTTATGTGCTGAGCCGGCCCTGTCCCGGTCTCTTACGCACTTTCAGTCCAGGATATTAGGTGTCGGAATCTTCGATCACCTTTAACAACAAATAGCTTAGGCGTCACGGTGAAATAACACGTGCACCTTTATTTATTTTGAAACGAATTAATACTCCAATATCGTTCAGAAACAATGAACGATATACACCTCCAATAATTTGGTTCTCCTTCCGAATGAGTGGAGGAAAATATTTATGAAAGATTGTTCTGACTATGAATCCAGAATGAAGGACCCATGTCAGTATATATAAATATATACATAACTCCACCCTTAAATAACAGTAAATATATAGTATGAAGATATTATTAATACGCCTTTATTATCTCCTCTTCGAGTACGAATGAAGTAACTCGATAAATGTCCCACAATACGGACCATCTCATGAACTAAAATAGAACATCTAGCATAATAATATTATTCAAGTAACAGCTCAAAAATAACATATATATATATATATATATATATATATATATATATATATATATTGCAAGAAGAAAACATCTCTAAAAGTAATCACCTCGATAGAATAATTTGTAAATCAACATTGATATTTCTCCGGACAAAGTTGTTTTAAGAAAACATTTTTTTGAAAATAATATTCTTCTAATTAAATAAATCTAATTAGACGAATAAGGTTCATTTAATCAGTAAATGCTACCCAAGTATCTACTTGATTAATAAACGCTAGATTATTGGTGATGTTTCCTTTAGGTTCATTATTGCGAAATTCTTTAAAATCTTTGTCCGGGTTTTTGAAGAAAATCCAACTCCTCACTACTTCGTATTCACTATTTACTCCTCATGTTACATCATCTAAAGGGAAATGTAAGTTACTCCTAACCATACTTCCCTTATCTCCTCAATATAATAATTCACATATAACTACCATTACGAACATTTTATAACACAAAACATCTCTACTCTGAATGATAGAGTAAGAGTTAGTATACTTGCCTGGTACTCCTGATGCAGTAACGGCTGGTAGCGGGGTCCGACAATCTAAATAAAGTCAAGAAAACATGCTATTAATCCCCTATACAATCCAATAATAGTCCAACACTTAGACACTTAAGTCAATCAAAACAAAGCACTAAGGGGTCCCTCTAGACTCGTCTAAGTCCATGTTATACTTAACCATTTTTAACCTCGTTCTTTACACCAATATGTTGCCTTGATAATTCTTAACAAGTTTCATGTTTTAGTCGACTCGAAATTCCTCTTTTAACTCAGCCAAAGCGGATGGTCAAGTAGCACCTCTAGAGTTGACTTTCCTGAGATTCACTATTCCGTGACTCGCACTCCAACACTTTTAATAAATCACCGGGAATGTATTTAAATACGAAACCACCTCTAAAATCACCTTTGGTATTTGTAATATTTATCATAAAAGTTTCGATTCAAATCTACGGGTCTAGGCAGGGGAATTGTATTTTTGAAGTTCAGTCAACTACGGGTTTTACTATTTGCACCTCTTTCACTAAAATGTTCATAACTCGATAACCGTTAACCCAAATGACGCACCGTTTTCGCGTACACGATCTAGGGAATGTCTAGAAGGTAACTAACTCAAAACTTGGCTCTGGTCAGAAGGCTCATTTTTCGGAATTTTCAAAACAGGGCAGTGGCTATGCAGTGAGTCTTATGGTCTTTCTAAGGGGTTTTCCACTTGCGCAATCTCGGCTTACGCCCTTTTTATAAAATCGAAAAATAATCTTTTTAACTCGAAACCTTCGTACAAACCTTTCTAACTGACCTTAGTATTTATCCTCAAAATATCATACTCTAATTCAATTTTTTTAAGGGTCTCAAACTTAACCTCAAAGTTGATACATTTCTGCGACATGGTTTCTCGAATCGCTTTCACTAAAACGGTCATTACTCACAAACCGTAAACTCTTTTGACACGATTCTTGCGGCCACATAAACTAGAATCCAAAACCTACCCAATATGGTCAGTGGTTGCAATTTAAACATGTTTAAGGACTCGGGTAGCTACTGTCAACATTGTTCAAGAAATTTGGGCATTATAACGGCTCTAAATCGAACATTACCATTTTTGTAACTCCTCAATCAAGCCATACAAGGCAACCCAAACTCTAATATTACACACCAACACTCATACTAGGCCTCTAAGGGCAGTGGTAAGGTCCAATGACCACCACTCAACATATACACCTCAAGACAAAGCTAAACAATCATATAAATTCTTAACATGAACTAATCTTTACACTAGCATCAAAACTTCACCAAAAATCATATATATAAAAGGTAAAGTTGAGGTTTATACCTTTCTTGATACTCTCACAACACTAACAAAGCTCTGTACACCTTATAATAGCCTTGGGTAGTCTTAAGCTTGCTAAATCAACCAAAGAAATCAAAGAAATCAAGATTAGTTTATGAAGGTTACTATTCACCCTCCACTTTGAGGATTTATTTGAAAATAGAAACAAAGGAGTTTGAAGCTAAAACTCTTAGGAGATCATTTATATGAAATATAGGACTTACCATAAAAGTTTCAAGATCAAATGATGGTTGGAAGTTGGATTTTGAAATCTCAAAACTTCAAAAATTCGAAGTGGGTTCTTCAAGGGGAAAAACAGAGCGATTTTCTCGAATTTATTTGACCACTCAAACGATCTTCAAAAATTATGAAATTAAATCCACAACTTCATCTTGATGTGCAGAAGCTTCGTGAATTTTTTCATAATTTTTAAATGAGTAGAACTGGGTGAAAAAAAATCGGAAAGATCCCTGCTCTGAAAAATCTGATCTGCTGGAAAATGGGGAAGGAAAGAGAGAAAAGTGTTTGGCTTGCTTGGTTGATATTTTTGGTGTTAGAAATGAATTATTAGGCTTGTAAGTAATGTATATCAGCTGTGCTACTCTTCATATTCTCCTTCCACACAAGTGTCAAGTAATGGGAGAGTTTAGGTGTTTTATTTGCATGGTTTTAACAAGAACACCTCACCTTGTACTATTCTTAATCCACTTGCATCTTGTTTGGTTTCACACTACTTCTATTGATTTGTTGCACTTAATAATCTTGCATGGTATTTAATCTTGTCATGTGTTCAATCTATAATCCAATATTAAATCCAACATTCCTTGTTTATTCTCTCTTTATCTCTGGAAACGTCCTCCCGATTTTCTCAAGTATTCTCTATTCCTCACCTCTAGGGTTTCATCCTCAATCCCATTTTCCTCTCATAATATATATCCCTCCTTGGACTTCTCATATCCAATATCCTCAATTAATAATCCAATTATTATATCCCTGACTCCTCTGTCAAAATTGGAATAAAATAAAGTTTGGATTCTCTGAATTCCGATCGTCTTTACATACACTTATTTACTCCATGGGTCACTAGTACGACTTCGGAATATCCATTCTACGTCTCGTACATAGGTGACATGAAAACTTTTCCTAATCCTCAAAATTATTATTCATCCACCAAATTACTATTCACGTATGACAACACTATTCACGTATATACCTATTCTTAATAATAAAAGTTTTAATTCTACCGAAAATTTGGGTTCTTACAATCTTCCCTCCTTAAAAGGATTCCGTCCTCGGAATCAACGCAGGTAACAACTAAGGTTAATTGTCTCGTACTCTACTAGTCAATATATTCGCCTTACCCGTACTATGCTTTCTACTTCCAGTTATACATTCTCATATTATAACGCTATTCCATCTCCGATAACCCTCTTATTCCTTAACATGCCTCTATTTTTACACTAACTCATCATTAATCTATGCATTCCCAAAATTTAAGAAATTGTGTACCTGGCGCCTCGTTCCTCTCCTTTAAGCCATCGGCCAATGTCATATTAAAAACTCTAGCGGTTTGTCGGTTGCTATTAACTCCACTGCTTTGTCGCGATGTCGCGGGTCCCGCTGTCGACACTCTACAATCTCTAGAGATGTGGCCCTCCTTTCCACATTTGAAGCAAACCACTCCCCTCCTGGGACAATTCATCTTCTGATGCCCCTCCTGACCACAGTTATAACACTTAACTTGGTTGCAAACTCCCAGATGCTTCTTTCCACACACCTCACAGTCCGGCAGCGGTGGTCCTGACTGCCTAAACTGGCTCCCATTTCCTTGTTGTCCCACTTGTACACTAGCCATACTTTCTGCTGGGTTAAACCCCCCGGACCTCCCAGCCTTAAATCCAGACCTCCTACCATACTGGTTCTGAAATGCTCCACTGGCCTGACTTCCTCCCCAACTCTCCGCTTTTCTCTTCTTCCCTTCATTCTCCTTGGGATCAAAATTACTCCCTGCTTCTACCACTTCTGCCTTGTTCACCACCTTAACATACTCAGTAAGCTCAAAAACAGCTACTCTAGTTTGTATCCACGGTTTCAACCCATGCTGAAACCTCCTCGCCTTCTTCTTGTCGGTATCCACGAAATGTGGTACAAACCTAGCTAGCTCCGTAAACTCCTTCTCATACTCAGCTACTGTCTTATTATTCTGTTTCAGCTCCAAAAACTTTATCTCCATCCTGCCCTCCATATGCTCAGGAAAGTACTTCTCCAAAAACAACTCAGTGAATCTCGCCCAGGTTACTACCCCTTCAGGTTCCATTGCTTCCTTAGACTCCCACCAATAATTTGCCTCCTCTTTCAGCAAATAGGTGGCAAAGATCGTCTTCTGCGCATCTTCCACTCCTATAATCTTAAAGGACTTCTCCATCTCTTTCAGCCATGACCTCGCCTCTACTGGTTCACCGAACCCCTTAAACTCAGGTGGTTGGATTGACTTAAAAGCCTTGAAAGCTGCTGCAGTCTGGTTCCCTACATTAGGTCTAGGATCCTGGTGGCCACGGTCTAGGGTTTGCCTCAACAAATCCAAAAGTTGGTTCATTCCTTGCTGGTTCTGGTTGTTATTCTGGTTATCTCCTTGGTTGTTATCTCCTCCTGTATTTCCTCCACCTCCAATTGATTCTTCATCAGGGTTAGCCCTCGCGTTCCTTCTAGGCGGCATTCTCCTATAATAAAAGAAAACTTAATAAATCAATCGGTTCGATGAAACTACATACTCATGAAACACTTATTTACGAAGCAAACAGTATATACACATGCACATAAATATATATAAATGCATTTGCAACTACACATATATATATCTACGGATCCATATAACTTTTAACTCCTTCAATAATCATGGATACACATTTTTCTCGTCCCAACTGATTCTACTACTGGTCTGGGCCATCATGCCTCTACCCTAACTACCCCTTAAGGTTCTACTACCGAACTTCCATCTCGGTCTCTCGGTTTCTAAAACTCTTGTTCTAAGGTTTATAACCTATCGCTCTGATACCATTACTGTAACACCCCCAAATTCCCTACCGGAATCTAGGTTGTCACACCTCTTGCGGAATATACAATCACCTGCTCATAATATAATCTACAACAATATTCTTAATAGACTCCACAATTACTCCACGGGTTATAGTCTTAGAACAAGCATTCCATAAATCAAAGGTTAATACAACACGAGTTCATCTACTAGAATTTCTGAATGTTATTACAATTCCAAAATACTAGATAACAAAATACTAAACCACTACTCTTCAGCTTCCACCTTACTTAGATACTACAAGGCCACCGTGCTGAATCAGTAGTTCGTCGCTTTCCCCTTGCCTCGATTGGCCATACTTGAGTTAGCCCTGGATGCCGCTGCTTAACAATATATAAAATAACAAGAATGAGCCAAAGAATGCCCAGCAAGGTTATAACTATCCCCTATTCCCAACAATTCACACAAAATATTACTAAACCGCTCTACAAGAACTTTTCCCCTCATACGGATATATATTTATTTTGAAAAGAGATTTATCTCGAAATTTTAATACCCAAATGATGGAATAAATACATCTCAATAACTTCTCCATATTACTCAACGGTAACATGATAATTGCTCAAACTCCTCAATATAATAATATAATATAATAATTTCTCAGATCGATACCCTAGTTAATCCGAACCACAAAGGCATCGGTTAATAGCTAGAGAATCAATGATTGGACTTTTCCTCGAACGCTGCATCAAGTAATGGATGATCAATCCATTGTCACATCTCAATTTTTCTATCGATAGAAAGGACAGTCGACGTCTCGAACCATCCAATAATATTTCTCATAAGGATGAGTCGACAACCCTCACCCTTAGTTGGGCCGGTGCGTTACTCCGGTCACTTTCATCAATTTATGTGCCGAGCCGGCCCTGTCCCGGTCTCGTACGCACTTTCATCGATTTATGTGCTGAGCCGGCCCTGTCCCGGTCTCTTACGCACTTTCAGTCCAGGATATTAGGTGTCGGAATCTTCGATCACCTTTAACAACAAATAGCTTAGGCGTCACGGTGAAATAACACGTGCACCTTTATTTATTTTGAAACGAATTAATACTCCAATATCGTTCAGAAACAATGAACGATATACACCTCCAATAATTTGGTTCTCCTTCCGAATGAGTGGAGGAAAATATTTATGAAAGATTGTTCTGACTATGAATCCAGAATGAAGGACCCATGTCAGTATATATAAATATATACATAACTCCACCCTTAAATAACAGTAAATATATAGTATGAAGATATTATTAATACGCCTTTATTATCTCCTCTTCGAGTACGAATGAAGTAACTCGATAAATGTCCCACAATACGGACCATCTCATGAACTAAAATAGAACATCTAGCATAATAATATTATTCAAGTAACAGCTCAAAAATAACATATATATATATATATATATATATATATATATATATATTGCAAGAAGAAAACATCTCTAAAAGTAATCACCTCGATAGAATAATTTGTAAATCAACATTGATATTTCTCCGGACAAAGTTGTTTTAAGAAAACATTTTTTTGAAAATAATATTCTTCTAATTAAATAAATCTAATTAGACGAATAAGGTTCATTTAATCAGTAAATGCTACCCAAGTATCTACTTGATTAATAAACGCTAGATTATTGGTGATGTTTCCTTTAGGTTCATTATTGCGAAATTCTTTAAAATCTTTGTCCGGGTTTTTGAAGAAAATCCAACTCCTCACTACTTCGTATTCACTATTTACTCCTCATGTTACATCATCTAAAGGGAAACGTAAGTTACTCCTAACCATACTTCCCTTATCTCCTCAATATAATAATTCACATATAACTACCATTACGAACATTTTATAACACAAAACATCTCTACTCTGAATGATAGAGTAAGAGTTAGTATACTTGCCTGGTACTCCTGATGCAGTAACGGCTGGTAGCGGGGTCCGACAATCTAAATAAAGTCAAGAAAACATGCTATTAATCCCCTATACAATCCAATAATAGTCCAACACTTAGACACTTAAGTCAATCAAAACAAAGCACTAAGGGGTCCCTCTAGACTCGTCTAAGTCCATGTTATACTTAACCATTTTTAACCTCGTTCTTTACACCAATATGTTGCCTTGATAATTCTTAACAAGTTTCATGTTTTAGTCGACTCGAAATTCCTCTTTTAACTCAGCCAAAGCGGATGGTCAAGTAGCACCTCTAGAGTTGACTTTCCTGAGATTCACTATTCCGTGACTCGCACTCCAACACTTTTAATAAATCACCGGGAATGTATTTAAATACGAAACCACCTCTAAAATCACCTTTGGTATTTGTAATATTTATCATAAAAGTTTCGATTCAAATCTACGGGTCTAGGCAGGGGAATTGTATTTTTGAAGTTCAGTCAACTACGGGTTTTACTATTTGCACCTCTTTCACTAAAATGTTCATAACTCGATAACCGTTAACCCAAATGACGCACCGTTTTCGCGTACACGATCTAGGGAATGTCTAGAAGGTAACTAACTCAAAACTTGGCTCTGGTCAGAAGGCTCATTTTTCGGAATTTTCAAAACAGGGCAGTGGCTATGCAGTGAGTCTTATGGTCTTTCTAAGGGGTTTTCCACTTGCGCAATCTCGGCTTACGCCCTTTTTATAAAATCGAAAAATAATCTTTTTAACTCGAAACCTTCGTACAAACCTTTCTAACTGACCTTAGTATTTATCCTCAAAATATCATACTCTAATTCAATTTTTTTAAGGGTCTCAAACTTAACCTCAAAGTTGATACATTTCTGCGACATGGTTTCTCGAATCGCTTTCACTAAAACGGTCATTACTCACAAACCGTAAACTCTTTTGACACGATTCTTGCGGCCACATAAACTAGAATCCAAAACCTACCCAATATGGTCAGTGGTTGCAATTTAAACATGTTTAAGGACTCGGGTAGCTACTGTCAACATTGTTCAAGAAATTTGGGCATTATAACGGCTCTAAATCGAACATTACCATTTTTGTAACTCCTCAATCAAGCCATACAAGGCAACCCAAACTCTAATATTACACACCAACACTCATACTAGGCCTCTAAGGGCAGTGGTAAGGTCCAATGACCACCACTCAACATATACACCTCAAGACAAAGCTAAACAATCATATAAATTCTTAACATGAACTAATCTTTACACTAGCATCAAAACTTCACCAAAACTCATATATATAAAAGGTAAAGTTGAGGTTTATACCTTTCTTGATACTCTCACAACACTAACAAAGCTCTGTACACCTTATAATAGCCTTGGGTAGTCTTAAGCTTGCTAAATCAACCAAAGAAATCAAAGAAATCAAGATTAGTTTATGAAGGTTACTATTCACCCTCCACTTTGAGGATTTATTTGAAAATAGAAACAAAGGAGTTTGAAGCTAAAACTCTTAGGAGATCATTTATATGAAATATAGGACTTACCATAAAAGTTTCAAGATCAAATGATGGTTGGAAGTTGGATTTTGAAATCTCAAAACTTCAAAAATTCGAAGTGGGTTCTTCAAGGGGAAAAACAGAGCGATTTTCTCGAATTTATTTGACCACTCAAACGATCTTCAAAAATTATGAAATTAAATCCACAACTTCATCTTGATGTGCAGAAGCTTCGTGAATTTTTTCATAATTTTTAAATGAGTAGAACTGGGTGAAAAAAAATCGGAAAGATCCCTGCTCTGAAAAATCTGATCTGCTGGAAAATGGGGAAGGAAAGAGAGAAAAGTGTTTGGCTTGCTTGGTTGATATTTTTGGTGTTAGAAATGAATTATTAGGCTTGTAAGTAATGTATATCAGCTGTGCTACTCTTCATATTCTCCTTCCACACAAGTGTCAAGTAATGGGAGAGTTTAGGTGTTTTATTTGCATGGTTTTAACAAGAACACCTCACCTTGTACTATTCTTAATCCACTTGCATCTTGTTTGGTTTCACACTACTTCTATTGATTTGTTGCACTTAATAATCTTGCATGGTATTTAATCTTGTCATGTGTTCAATCTATAATCCAATATTAAATCCAACATTCCTTGTTTATTCTCTCTTTATCTCTGGAAACGTCCTCCCGATTTTCTCAAGTATTCTCTATTCCTCACCTCTAGGGTTTCATCCTCAATCCCATTTTCCTCTCATAATATATATCCCTCCTTGGACTTCTCATATCCAATATCCTCAATTAATAATCCAATTATTATATCCCTGACTCCTCTGTCAAAATTGGAATAAAATAAAGTTTGGATTCTCTGAATTCCGATCGTCTTTACATACACTTATTTACTCCATGGGTCACTAGTACGACTTCGGAATATCCATTCTACGTCTCGTACATAGGTGACATGAAAACTTTTCCTAATCCTCAAAATTATTATTCATCCACCAAATTACTATTCACGTATGACAACACTATTCACGTATATACCTATTCTTAATAATAAAAGTTTTAATTCTACCGAAAATTTGGGTTCTTACAGCATCTCTTTCAAACTCAATGGTCTCAGTGCAAGTAGGTTCATCAGCAACAACTTCTTCTTCCTCCAAGTAACTTTGATTTTCAAATCTAAGAGGCTCCATTTGACCATCCTCTTGTAATCCAGGGAACTTGGTTTAATCAAATGTGACATTTACACTTTCTTCAATGACTTTGTGATCAACGACATAGACTCTGTACGCAGTCCTTTCCAATCCATATCCCATGAAAATGCCTTCATAAGCTTTAGCATCAAACTTTCCTTTCCTTTCATGGTTGTCAATCATCATGAAACACTTACTCCCAAATACATGAAAATATTTGACAGTTGGTTTCTTTCCTGTTAACAGATAGTAAGGAGTGTTTCCATGAGTCTTGTTGATCAAGGTTTTGTTTTGTGTGTAGCAAGCTATATTAATAGCTTCTGCCCAGAAATATGTTGGTAATTTAGAATCATTCAACATAGTTCTCGCAGCTTCAATGAGAGTTCTATTCTTCCTTTCTACAACTCCATTTTGTTGTGGTGTCCTGGCAGTGGAGAATTGTTGGACAATGCCTTCTTCCTTGCAGAAGTTTCCCAATGTGGCATTTCTGAACTCAGTACCATTGTCACTTCTCAGATATTGAATTTTTGCATTCGGGGCTCTATCAAGAACTCTTATGTGATCAATGATTTCTTGAGCAACTTCATCCTTTGTCTCTAAGAACTTTACCCAAGTGTACCTCGAGTAATCATCCACCATTACCAGGGCATATCTCTTTCTTGCAAGAGATTGAACATTTAATGGACCAAACAAATCCATATGAATTAATTTGAGTGGCTCAATGTTGGTATTCACTTGCTTTGACTTATGCACTGATCTTTTCAATTTACCCATTTGACAATCCTCGCACAATCCTTCTTGACAGAATTCCTGTTGAGGTAGTCCTCTCACCAAATCCTTCTTCATCAGAATATTCATATTCTTGAAATTGAGATGGGAGAGCTTCTTGTGCCAAAGCATGCTTTCACCAACTGATGCTTTACTGTTAAAATAGTAAGCCTTGTCTTTCTTCACAGAATTTAAGTCTGCAACAAACAAGCTTCCTTTCCTGACACCTTTCAAGGAGAGGCTTCCATCCTTCTTGTGATAGATATTGCAAACCATCATATCAAAGTCAACCTTGAATCCCCTGTCACTGAACTGGTTGACACTAAGTAGGTTATGCTTCAATCCATCTACAAGAGCAATGTCTTCAATGACAACATTTCCAATTTCCAAACAGCCATACCCCACAGTGTAACCTTTGCTGTTGTCTCCAAAAGTTATGATTGGGCCGGCTTTCTCAACAAAATGTGATAGCAGGGCTATATCACCTGTCATGTGTCTAGAACATCCACTATCGATGATCCACATGACTTGCTTCTGTTTTTTGCCCTACAAACAGATGATTTTAATTTGCATCTGGTACCCAAAATCTGTTGGGTCCTGCAGTTACAACATCATTATTCATATCATTCTGTTTCACATTTGAATCAACACTAGAATCCTCTTGTTTGACTTCTTTCACAGTCCACTTAGGCTTAGAGTTAGACTTGGTCTTTCTCTTGGTGTATGTTGCCTTTTTACCAACATAGGCAGGCTTAGAAGTCTCAGCAGTTTGCATATAGGAACATTTTTCAGTAGACAGAATAGGCAAATTGAAACAAGTACTCATAACAATAATTTTGCATGGCATACAGTCAATATTATTACAGACGTCCACTTCTCTTTGCATTATGGGGGTTCTATGTAAGTTACCACTAACATTGGTTGCATTAACCTTGTTCTTGTTGGGTTTCTTACAAACAAATGTTAAATGTTGAGATGAGCCACAATTATTGCAAAGCTTCCTAGGAGCGTCTTTAACATGAGCATAGCCATTCTTCTTGTCAATTCCTAACTTGCCATTCCTATTCTTAGGCTTGTAGGCATTTGCCTTGACAGTGTGTTCTAAAGTTGCTGTCGAGCTACCTTTGACAGTACCTTTCTTTCCCTCTGTCTTGACAGCAGGCTTGAAAGTTGCTGTCTTGGGTTCTCTCTTGACAGTATCTTTTGAAGTTTCTATCATATCCTTGTTGACAGCTACTTTAGAACATTCTGTCTGATTGCTTGGAAAAGTTTCTGTCACGGAAGACTTGACAGTATCTTTCCCTTCATCTAGTGTGCTTTCAATGCACTCATCCTCATCAAGAAGCTCTTGTTTGATGAACAGGGAGGTTTCATCAAAATCAGCTTGAAGATTTTTGAAAATCGGTTTGTAAACTCTTTTGAGAATATGAGGTTTGATAGCATCACTATCATCAAGAGCAATTGCCTTTCCATGCCTCCTACCATACTCGAAGCCTATACCTATCTTTTGATTCTTAGTGTGATTATCATGATATTCCTGGACTAACTTAGAAGAGTTTCTAAATACTTTGAGTTTAAACTCATTTTCTGCAATTTGATTCCTGAGAAATTCTTCTATTTCCTTAGCACAAACAATATCATTTTTCAATCTTGTATTCTCTTGAGCTAACGAATCTAGAGGACTGGTTCTAAGCAATTACATTTCATTTTCTGATTTGAGAGTTTCATTTTGTTTAGTTAACTTAGCAATTTCTTCGTGAGCAGCAGACAAACTAACATGAATGTTAAACATCTCAGCACTTAAATCTTCAATGGTATGCTTGTATTCAGTTTTAGACATATCAAGTAAGACTAGAGATGGTACCTGAGTTGAGGAACTAAAAGTTTCATCATCAGATTTAGCCATGAGGGCCAAGTTTACAAACTCTTCTTCTTCCTCATCTTCAGAATCATCCCAGCATTTTCCTTCAGCCACGTAGGCTTTACCTTGATTCCTTTTAAACTGATTTCCAGATCCTTTTCCTTGATTCTGTTTTGGTCTTCTGCATTCAATAGCAAAATGACCTAGCTCATTGCAGTTGTAACACCTGAACTTCGACCTATCCACCATCCCGGTCTTGTATCCACCTCTCATGGCACCACCAGCAGCTTTTGAAAAACTCCCCTTGTTGAACTTAGATGTTTGACCCTGTGGCTTGTATGACTTGTCCCTTCTGAACTTGATGTTCTTGAATCTCTTAGCCATATAAGCCATGGTTGGATTATCCATGCTTTCAATCTTTTCTACTGTGTAGAAGTCTTCATCTTCAACGTCTTTGAGCTGCAGAATCACCTTCTCCTCGTCATCCAACACCTCTTCAATCTTCAATGGTGGTACTTGTGTTGGTTGTGAACTTTGTGAGAATTCACTTGGACAAGCTACTTGTGGTTCATGACCTACAAGGGCTCCTGACATGTTTGCCAACTTTCCTTTGGTTCCAGTTTAAATAACTCTCTTTTGAAAGAGTTCGAGTTCGTATGATTTGAGCACACCATAAAGAGTTTCTAGAGAGACATCGTTCAAGTTTCTTCCTTCTCTTATGGCTGTGACTTTGTGCTCAAGATGCTCAGGGAGAGTGAGCAGAAATTTGATGTTGATCTCCTTTCTATCATAGAACTTCCCATGAATTTGTAACTCAGCTATTAGCTTACTGAACCTTTCAAACATGTGTGTGAGTTCTTCATTGTGCTTGGCCATGAAGGCTTCATATTGTGATACAAGGATTTGCCTTTGATTTTCTCGGACCAATTCACTACCTTCATACAGCAGCTCTATCTTACTCCACATCTCTTTTGCAGATGAACATCCCATGACATTACCACACATGGCTTTGTCTAAAGTGAGAGAGTCGAGCAAGATAAGTTGTAAGTAGTCATCCAAGGCCACTTTCTCCTTTTCGGTCTCTGTGTATTCTGAAGGCCTCTTGGCAACCCAATGGGCTGGAATGACTTCGTCATTTACAGTAGCAGCAGCTACTTCCTTTTGAGGAATGAAGGGGCCGTTCTCAAGGATTCCCATGTATAGTGGATGGGCAGCTTTGATAAATAACAAGATCTTTCTTTTCCAAAAATTGTAGTTCTCTTTATCAAAGACTGAAATCTTGATACCACATGACTTCTGAACACTCGTCATGATCTTCAAATTTGTATATTAATCTGTTGCTCTGATACCAGTTGTTGGTCCCGGAGTATATTGCAGAAGGGGGGTTGAATGCAATATAGATAATTTTAAATCTTTAGCTCAACAACAATGATAAAGATTGTAAACTATCTACACAAGAATTGCAAACACAAGTAGTAATTCAAGATATTCTCACAAAAGAAATATTTTATTTATTTTGTAATGTGTTGCTACAACCTCGAGAAAAATGGTTTTCTTAAGCTTCGACTTCTTGAAAGAAATCATTACAGAAAGAATGAGAGATGTGTCTCTATATAGACTAATCTTTCTCTAACATCTCAGTCACATGGGTCACGGAGCTGTTATCGTTTTCAAGTGGCAGCGCCTCACAAGTTGCCCACCCATGTGACCTTTCCTAAAATGTTATACAAACAGAGTTATCATTAAGCATAAGGCATTCTGGATTCTTTCTAAAATTAGCTATAACAATTCTAGTAGATGCAGACTTGTCATACTCTTGAATTTTCGAGCCTCGTCTTGTGATCTCTCAAGCTTCTGTCGTAGTCTTGCAGGTCTGCTACAATCTTTGACGAATTGCAGCAAATCTGTTTCTCGAACATCTAAACTGTCACGGGGGTTTGACTGAGGTAAAATCTCCAAATCAAATAATTCAGTGAGACAGTAACCTTTGCCGCCAATGTTGCTGTCGGAACTCCAAACTTGCTGTCAAGTGTGAGAATGTTGTTGTCCCACGCTTCAGCCAATGTTGCTGTCAAATGAGAGTTGCTGTCGTGACCTTGCAACATGCAGTCTTCTTGTAACGTTACCATTAATGTATTGATAGTAACTTTATTATTGTTGTCGAACTGATGTATTCTCTTGAGGCTTGAACATATCAATGAACTTCTTCCAAGATACATACTTATTACATTTCAGCAATTATTTGATTACAAGAACACACTCTGGCTGTGACAGTATGTTCTACTTAGCCTATACAAATAAACTAAGTACTAGTTAAGTTGTCTATACGCTATCACCCATAAATCCTGACAATATATATATATATATATATATATATATATATATATATATATATATATATATATATATATATATATATATATATATATATAGGGTGTGGCTCAAAAGAGAACTCATTATTTGAAGAAAACTAAGGTACTAATCCTAACAATTAGATGTATTATAATCAACGGCCCCGCCAGGGGCACCCACACATTAATCAAATACACTCTCACACACACAATCCCACCTAATTCCCTCCGATTTAAATTTGATTTTTCCCGTCAATCGGTGATATTTTTTTAAAATCTAATTTCACCACATTTTTCTCCATCTCCCAACGATCAGTTTGCATACCATATGTGCTATATTTTAATTTAGTTTTCTTAGTTCTCTTTTTAAGGGGTTTTCTCTAGATCCCTACTCTATATATATATATATATATATATATATATATATATATATATATCTTATAACTAAATTTTTCCTTTTTTGGAAATATTATGGCCAATATCCTTTATTATAATACCTGAATCTACCACATATCAGTTAACCAATTAGAAAACTATGAATTATTTTAGAACCAATCACAACGCATTCCTAAATTTTAGACTAATCATGTTATATTAAGAGTTTTCCTTATTTACATTCTCACTCTACTTCATTAACTATGGTTAGTTAACACTTCTATAATTTAAATACAATAATGATTTTATTTAACATATCCATAAATACATATTTTTAAATCAAAAAATATTTACTAAAAAATCACAAATTTTAATTTGAAATCAATCACGATATACTATTATATATTTTAAATTAAATTTCATAATTAATCATTCATTAATCAACCACTCTTTTAATATAAAATCAATCACAATCATATTATCATACACTATAAATAGACTAGCTTATAACCTGTGCGATGCACGGGTTTTTTTTTTTATGAAATAAATTTGTTTTATGTTACAATTATATTTTTATATAATTATTATAAAAAAATTTATCCATACCCGAAATTATGGATAATCACAATTATAATTATGAAATAAAGGAATTATGAGGATGACCTAAGAGATTTTACAAAATATAATTGTTTTATATAATTATTATGAAATAAAGGAATTATGAGGATGACCTAAGAGATTTTACAAAAAAAAGGTAATATTCTGAGTTTCAAAATGGAAGTTTGGTAGGGAATGTATGACATGATAATAATAATGCCAGACGAGGCATGTGTGAAACCATAAGGAGGTATGGATTGAACCAATGAAGGTTGAGATCATCCTAAAACAAGAAAGAACTAAGAAAAGAAATATCCTAGGTATGATTGGGAGTAATTGTGATAAAGTTTACGCCGAGAGGTGGAGGCAATTGATGTGCTAAAATAAATTACAATTTTTAAATCGCAAGCGCACGATTCAATCGTTGAAATATTTTAGGTATCGATCCACGGAGACTAACATTTTCGCAACCTTAATTTTCAATTTAATCGAATTAGAACAAGTAGATTTTTGAGAATTTGATTGAATTTTATACTAATTAATTTCGAAAAGGAAATTTAATCTAATTTTAAAAGAAAACTAAATTTTATTCTAATTCTAAACAAATTAATTAAAAGTAAAATGAGCAAAATTATTCTAACAATTATTAAAAGTAGAAATTTAAATTTAACTAATTTTATTTACACAAAATTCTAACTATATTTCGACATGACTTATTCGTAATTTGAACTACCCAAAAACAAACCAAATCATGTTTCAATCTCAGAAATTAAATAGCTGCTAAACAAAAATCCAAGCAATAAAATTAAAATGACTTAAATTCATTAAACACTACAACTCAATTTAAACAGTACCCAGTCGACTCAGTTTACACAGCAGCAACACAAATAAACAGAACAAAAGACACAAAAAACTCGCAAAACAGACTCAACGAGCAATGACCCAGCATAAAAACAACGACTCAGAAAACAAACTCAAATCAAACTATTTAACCACAGATTAAATAAACGAAACAAAAAAACAAACACAGACCAAAAACTCAAACTCAGACCACAGATTAAACACGACTCGGCACAGTAACGCAGCACAAAACTTAGAGCAAGGAGAAAGATTGAACAACGATGTGGCTAAAAAAACACAGCAATTCAGTTAAAACAGTATCTCAACAAGGAAGCAAAAACTGGTCTCTACACAAACTCAAACTCGCCAGAACAGGGGCGAGTTGACTCGGAAATCGGCAGCGAGAATTATCAAACAAGAACTCAACATCAACACAGCAAATTTACAAAAGTTAAATAACAGCTCAGCAACTCATTACAAAACCCAAAAGCCTGACCTGTACAAAAATTAAACGGAACCAGCAGCACAAATTCGACAAGCTAACTACAGACTCGATAAGACAAGTAAGAACTAACAACTCATCAAACTCAGCACTTAGACTCGGAAACTCAACAGGACTCATCAGCACACAAACGAGCCACAAACACGAACATCAAACATTAAACTCAACAAAAACTACTGAAACCAAGGAACCGAGTTAACTCGAAAAATTCAAAGTCATTGTAACATGGTTCAAAACAGTAAATAAAGAGAAAAACAGAACGATCCAATGAAACCAGACAAAATAAAGAGAAAAATAGGAAGAAGAAAGAAAAAAAAGAAAGAAAAAAAAACAAAAAAACAAGAAGAAAATGATGGGTGGTTGGTTCGATGGAATTGGAAGGAAGGAGGAGGCTGGGATCGAGAGGAGGGGAAATGGGTTTGGCGAATTAGAAAGGAAGAGGATTAGGTGAGGGATTTTGCAGAAAAGGGAAAAGAAAACAAAGAACAAAGTTGTGAATTGAAAACGCAGGTATAAATAAAAACAGGGGACTGAGCTTCGAATTAACAGAATAAATGTTGAAAAATTTATAAAACTAATTTTTTTTGAAAATTAAATACGAAAATAAAGAAATCAACTACGAAATTAAAATTTATATTACACTAAAACGATGATTTGATTTGGAATTAAAATGGCCCACAATAAAATCAAAATTTAAAAGGGCAAGATTACGAATTAAAACTAAAATTAAAACTACGAAATAAAATCGTTATTTTCAACCCATAGTGGTTAGCATTTCGCTACTTTGTCCACTAAACGGATTTACGAAAATAACGAAAGCTATGCAACAAAAAAATGAAAGAAAAAGACGAGAAATTAAAGGAAACGGAATTTTTGCATTAAAATAAAAAGTGTTTACAAGATTTGAAACTAAAAAAAAAACAAGAAATTAAAGCTATCCTAAAATCTAAGTTGATAATTACAAGGGGGGTGAGAGGCTATTTATAGGCTAAGAATTAAAGGTTAGGGGTGTGTTGGGTTAATCTCCACCATACACCTTTTAATGTGGTGGAGAAATCCTAGCCATCCAATTGTTTCCTTCCTCCTTAAGCTTTGTAGAGTGGATCTTGGCCATACACTTATTTAGTGTGTTGGGATGATCTCCACCTTCCATGTGTCTTAAAAGATTCCCTTTCCTCCAAGCTCCTAATTCTTCTTCCTTTTTTCATTTAAGTCCTTTTTCTTCCTCTTTTTCCCTTCCTTGCTCTTTATTTCTTTAATTTGTCATTTCTTTATTTATTCACGAATTTCCTGAAATGCAACAAAATAAATTTTTAAAATACGAGTTCAAGCAATAAATAGGTAATTAAGATATGCAAAAATATGCATTTATCAAATGCCCCCATACCTATCTTTTGCTCGTCCTCGAGTAAAACAAAAACAAAAAGAAAATCTAGATAAAAAGTCCTATACTCCTTTTCGTAGGTGTGACGGTTGCATTTAGCATATGCAACAAACCCTTTAAACCCCTAGGCAGCCCTAGTGGACGAGCGAGGTCTCGTGAGGGCCTATAGTGAATGTACCCACAAAATCCATCTAGTTCGTATAAAAGATTACATGGCAATGCAACACCACACATACATGTCCTCTCATGATACATCAACTTAAGAATCAAAATGAATTTACAAAGTCTTGGTGTGGAAAGTACAAGGATTCACATAGTCTACTTAAATAAGCATGCAAGAATGATTACAAGTTCATGTCAAGTGCAAAAATTATTGGAAACCATGTTAAGTCTACAAGAGCACACCATGGAATCAAAACTTGAGATCTCATATGCAAAATAAACAAGCAATACCTCACATTTCACTCACAAAAGAACATTCACTCAAGAACAAGGTTAGGTGTATCACTCAATTCCAACAAAATCAAAAACATGCTTGACATTTGGTATCATTCTAACTTAAACACAACATACATCAATGATGACAATCAAAAGGTCTTTATTTGGGTTTTGTAATGGGGCTAGGGACAGGGTATGTCAAGTAAGGCCAAAACAAGGTGAACTGTCAAAAGCTAGTAGTCACCATGGAAATCATGCACAACACCAAACTTCATCCCCACACAATTATTTTTCTACTTTCAACAAAAAGACTTAATGTTAGGCCGAATACACAATTATAATCAAGATTGTATGAGAGATTAACAAGAAAACACACGTTTAAACAATTAAAAACTGTTTGGAATTAATAACTCCTCTCTCATTGATGTAAAATATCACAGAGAGCTGCTTAGGTTACAATGAATGATATTGTGTTGCACGATACCCTTCTAGGGTTAACCTAACTGTATTTATAAGATATACAGCTGCTATACAATCGATAATTGATACTCCTATAAATTAGCTATACAATTGATATCAATTACGATTGTTACACGTCTCCTTAGTCAACTCAATCTCTTTGACAGCTATCCAATCTTCAAAGATATTGCTTCCATAATTATCTTCAATAATTCTTCAAACACTGTTGACCAGTAGACTCTTCCTCCAGACAGAGTTTAACAAACTCTGTCGAGCTTCCATCTGTCAGCGTTTAACTAAACTCTGATTGCTTCCAACTAAACTCTGATATTTCACTGTAACACTTAAACACTGATTATTATTCACATCAATTATATCTAACAATCTCCCCCAACTTGTTCATTAGCAAAAATGCACAAGTTTACAATAATTGATGATGTCAAAACAAATAAACAAATACAGTGTTTAATATACAAACAGAGTTTAAACTTCTACTTAACAAAATCTACAGAAAACAAGAAACGCTTACAGAGCTTTGTTTACTTAATTTCCTCAACATCTGGTGTTGTTCTGAGGTAGTCGATAAGCAATCTTCTTTTTGCATTCTCAAGCTCTACCTGCATGACCTTCTTAATTTCCTTAAGTTCAGGATCATCATCACCTGTCTGATAGATTGCAGATCTCAGAGAATAGATTTTGTTTCTTCTCTTTCATTACCCAGTTTGATGAATTGTGCTTTCTCTGACTTTGAGTTAAAATCAAGAACTGTTATACCCAGATCTGTCTTTAGTTTAGCACTATTCTTCTTCATCTCAACAATATTCCAATGATAATCTCTTTACTTCGGAACATATTCACTTGTGTATCTTGTACCACTAATTGCCTTAGCTTTCACCATCTTATTTCTTAGCACATTAGCAGCTTGTTGGGTCCTTTGATTTTTCACTTTGAAGAGATATAGAACATATTCCAATTCTTCCCATAGCTTCAAATCAATATCATTCTCACCAACTTTATACATAGTTCCATCTGCCATGAAATACAGCAGAAAATCTTTGTTCAAACTCCTTTGATGAATCAACTGTACTGATTCCAGTCTGTCTGTGACGCCCCGGGATCCGGGGTCAAGGATCCGGGCCGTCAAGGTCCAATTTCCGATCAATATCAATATCTCTGAAATCTTTCTTTTTTTTTTTATAAATAAATAAATAAACAGTTGACCCACTCTAATACACACACACACACACCAGTCATATGCTCATAGAACAACAACCACAATATTTAAAAGTTTTAAAGTTAACAGTTATTACAAGCCCAGAATTTACTAAGTACATTGTTGAACAAAGCTTCTACAGGAAGCACTTCAACAACTAAAGTTATTACAATTTACACACTTAATTTACATAAGTATACTAAGTCCCTCCGCTTGTCACTACCTCGGGGATGGTCGCCAGCACTCGCTCAAAAGGTCGCCTTTCCCTTACCCTCTTGCGGGGTGTGGTACGTAGTATCGGCATGGGACCTAGCTGCTATATACATAAGTAGCAAGAGTGAGCTATAATAGCTCAGCAAGATCATACTGTAACTAAAATTTAAAATGTGAACAAGTATACATATATGTCTATGCATATGTAATAGCAGGAAACAATTAAAATCCTTAAGGAAGAGTAAAGCTCTTATTTAATAATACATCATCCATTCACTATTATAAGAAAGTAATCTATATTAATATAATATCAGTTTTTCTTCATCTATATCCATAATACCATCATCTCATATCATTATTCTGTGTCAGTATAGAAATCTGAAATAATATAATATCAGTTTTTCTTCATCTGTAACTATCATTCCATCATCTCATATCATTATTCTGTTTTCAGTATAGAAATCTGAAAACCATTGTCTACACTTTCTTTTCAAAACTTTGGGGATATCTGCTGTCGCCTGATACGTTAGGACGATGATCAGTCGCCTAATCGTATCTGCTCTCTTTTTACTACCGGTAGAAGGAATGAAAATCATCCCCGGAGGAAGGCCACCTGCTAACATCCTCCCTTGGCATCTTCGTGCCGTAATAAAAATAATAAATGCTGGACTGTGTCGCACACAGCCCTGACACAGCCACTTACGCAAGTCTGTTGCAATCCCCCTCTTTATCACATCATTATTCTCTTTTTAAAAATATCATTCCACATTTCCATTTTCTCACTTTCATTTTCACATATCATTCTCTCATATCATTTCCATTCTCGCACATTACTTCTATAAAGTATATATATATATATATCATAAAGCTTTGATTATGATTCAGACCTCTCTTTCAAATTCAGAAATCAAATATACTTTTATATTCGTAAAATATTCCATCTATTTTAAGAGTAATGCATGTTACTCAAATAATGTTTATTAAACCACTGATACTCAATAAGAACATTTTTAATATAATATTATAACCATATAACCCTCGATAACAACTGATACCATTCTCTCTTATTCTCTTAATCATAAGGCATGTTCAATTCATGCATACTCATCTCTATACATATCCATCTCATACTCTCATTCATATTCATATACATCTTATACTCATATCCATATTCATATACATCTTCGTATATCTTTCTTCTCAATATTAACACTCAAGGAAGACAATTTCTTCACAATATAGTAATAATAGCATCACATATATATTTCACAAAATCAAGTTTCTTTGTGAAGATAAGTAGTTTTACAAATAGGGATAGAAGAAATCTTGCCTCGGTTTCGATATCCTGACGGTATGGCTCGTCCCTCTTCCGGAGTTTCTATAAACACAAAAGGACCGTCGTTAGAACCACATCTCTTACTCACTACACTCTTGTATAACATTACCTTTTGAAACTTTAATATATGTTTAAAGTATTCTTATTACCCCAAAGGTTCAAGAACTTAACCGTTTATAACCTAAATCGAAGTTTCAGGGGTTTTCACCATTTTCCTTAACGACCACACTTAACTGTAAAAATTCTCAGAAAATATGGATTTCGAATTTTAATGTAAGGTCAACTGGAAATAGTTCTTTGACCACACTACTACCATATCCCAAAATTTCGTGACTTTTAACAATGTTAAAGTATGGTAATTGTAACCTCAAGTTTGATACATTTACAGTTTCTCGGTTTCTGAACCGCTTTCACTAAAACTGACTTTTCTCCTAAACCGTTCATCAGATTTTAACGCACCTTATATCAAAACGATCTATGAACTAAGCTCTATCATTTCATAGTTAAATAGGAACTTGGACAGTAGGGTACCGTACGAATACAGGGGTCACAAAACAGGGCAGATTTCGTCCTAACGAAAATCGGACATTATAACGGCTATATTTTCCTACTTTCCATAAATCCAACTCCTCCAAATCAATTATCAAACACCATAATCATCACCTACACCATGTGGTATTCTTCACCAGCCATGGTTACAAGTCCACA
The DNA here is from genome assembly GCA_036435485.1 of Saposhnikovia divaricata. Lineage (NCBI taxonomy): Eukaryota > Viridiplantae > Streptophyta > Magnoliopsida > Apiales > Apiaceae > Saposhnikovia > Saposhnikovia divaricata. Next base: position 97,860,163 of record CM071597.1, on the reverse strand, counting down.
ACACACAAATTTTCACATAAAAACAAACCACTTATAACACATACTCATTATAAACTTTACCTTAACAACACTTAACTACTAATCACTTCAATATCTACCATAAATACAAAAGGGCAAGGGTTGTTATACCTCTTTGAAGCTTGAAGAACACTTAATAATCCTTAATAATCCTTGGACACACCTTGAACAACCTTGAATTAGCTTGGATTAACTAAAGGAACCATTAAAACAAAGATTAAAACTTGAAAAACACTATTCACCACTATTCATCTTCAATTTCTATGATTTTATTACCTTGCTAAATGATGGTGGATGGCTATGAAACTTTGTGCTAGTCTTGTTCTATCCTCCAAGATGCTCCATGATTTTTCTCTTGGTTTAATCTTGAAGAGAAGTAGGGTTTTGGATTTTATTTTTTTTTTCTTTTCTCCTTTTTTCTTCAAAAGGGCCGAATGGAGTAAAGAGGTTGGGGGAGAGGTTTTTGTGTTTTGTTTTGATCTTAACTTGGCTTAATCTTGCTAATTCTAGTGTCTTGTAGAAGCTTGTAAAGATATTTGTGGTTAAACCATGCAAAAGTACTAATTTACCCTTAAAATGGTGTTAATGGAAAGTGACATCACCCTAATGACCTCATAATCTCTTTTCTTGTTTTTCTAATTATTATGTTAGTAATCTTGGTAAGTAAAAATGTGGTATGTGTCCTTGTTATATTACTAATCTTGGTTGCTTAATCTCCATACTCGTCTAATTGTGATTCGGTTCGAATATACTTCATTATCTCAGTGGTTTTGAAATCATCTAACAATCCAATTTCCTTTGGTATTCTCTTAACTTAATAATCCCCTGGTTAAATCTAAATTCACTAATCCCTCAATATATAATTCTTATAATATTTCCATGCTCCTTAATATCCAATAGAAGCTTATTCGAAATCAAAATCCTCAAAATCCATGCTTCAGGAATTTCTGAAATCTAACGTCATTTCGAGTCACTTATTTCCATTGTACAACACTAATATGGTTTCTGTTTATTCATTTTATGTTTCCACTATAGGGTACCTATATACCATTTCTCTAAATCCTCGAAATTTACTATTCATGTGACCACTGTAGCATTACTGAAGTTAGGGTTATTACATCCTTCCCCCCTTAAAAGGATTCCGTCCCGGAATCATGTTGGAAATGTCCATAAGTATCTTTCTCCTTCACATCTTCTAACTTCCACACTATTTCCTTTATCCTTTTTCCTTCTATAATATATCTATCTTGTTTGCGCAGAAATATACTAACATAACTTCCTTGTCATTCATCAACATGCCATTTAGTTTATCAATAGCAGTCCCTTTTACTGTCTTTTCCTCACAAATCTCCTCCTGTTTCAAGTCATTCCAGGTTATCTCGTCTCTCCTTCCTCTTTTGACGAAGATATCCGCCACTACATTGACCTTTTCTGAATGGTAGTGTATCTCACTTATGGTTTGACCATCTTCTGATCTCTATCATGACATAAATATTAATTCCTCAATATTCCTATAGCTCCTCTCTGTAAAATTTTCCAGAAAATAAGCCCTAATAATATTCTTTAAAACAATTGTAAGAAAATACTACCTATAATATATATTTCCTGTTCGTCTCAACGAGCTTGTGTTTTCCCAAAACACTCCTACTTTTCTTTTCATAACGTTTCCTAGCCCTTAGCGGATACTGATTTTCCTTATCTATTTTATTAACTTATTTATTCCATTAATTGATTAAGTCGATCCTTAACCAAAGACTTACACACCAAATTTAAATCAAAAAGCAAGTACCTGTATCCGCATCTGGTTTTGTCAACGCTTCCCCTAAGGTCATGTTGTACACTCTAGCAGTAGGCCTATTTGAAGCAGCCCCACTCTGTCCTGACGCGTATGACCCACCTGAACGGCAATCTCTAGCAAAGTGTCCTAGTTTCCCACACTGGTAACACTTAACATCTCTTTTAGGGTTTGCATCAGTTGATGGGCACTGGTTAAAGTAGTGTCCTTTTTGTCCACACTTAAAACAAGTTACTCCCAGCACTCTACAGACTCCTATATGCTTTTTACCACACGTCTCACAATCTGGTAATGGTGGTCGTGATTGATTGGACTGAAATGTTCCCGAAGATTTTCCACCCTGACTCACCGTCTCACTAGTAGTCTTGTTACCCCCCGACTTTCCCACAAATTGAGATTTTTGTCCTTTACCTCCTTTGTTAAAGTAGCTTCCCTCACTTGAACCTCCTTTTGGGCCCTCAAATCTTCTTTTCTTATTCTCCCGACCTATTTGAGCCTGCTCACTCTCGGCCTCTATAATTGATGCCTTTTGAACCACTGCAGCATAATCAGTTAACTCAAATGGGGCCACTCTCGTTCGTAACCAGGGTTTTAACCCTTGTTGAAACCTTTTTGCACGTTGTTCTTCAGTACGCACAAACTCGGGAACAAACCTCGACAGTTCTGAAAATTTATTTTCATACTCTGCCACTGTTAGGTTATCCTGTTTTAACTCCAGAAATTTTAATTCCATTTGGTTTTCTAAATACCTAGGAGAATACTTTTCTAGGAACACCCTAGTGAAACGCTCCCAGGTTATCACCCCCGCTTCCTCTAGGTTCTTCCTAGCTTCCCACCAGTAATTCGCCTCTCCCTTTAGGAGATAGGCTGCAAAAACTGTTTTCTGATCTTCCTCTATCCTCAGTATTTCGAAAGCTTTCTCCATTTCTTTTAGCCATGCCCTGGCTACTACTGGGTTAGTGGTTCCCTCGAATTCTGGGGGCTTTAATGACTTAAAGGCACGAAAGGAACTAGCTGCCTGGTTGGGGAGAACAGGTGGTGGTTGAGGATTCTGTGGATTTGCTAAATTCTGCCTTAATAAGTCCATGAATTGGGCAAAGGGATCACCTCCCGGATTCCTTTGTTGGCCAGTTGATTCCTCTTCTCCTTCTTCATGATTTTCTTCATTATGAGCTTTTTCGTTCAGTCTAGTACCTTCGATATTTCGACTTCTTTCGTCTCTCTCATTTTCCCTTGCATTCGCTCTACTGTCGCGTCTAGGCGGCATAGTTCTGTTCATAACAATAGTCCTTATTAATTACCCGAATTTGAGTTACTATATACATCATTTCTATATACACAATTATATCATTAATTAGCTCATTTGCATATCACAATATCTTTATCATGCGATTTACATCTAGTTATACCATAACTTTAGTAGGTAAGTGTATCGCCCTTAACACGATAGCCTTTTCATTAAGTCAATCACCTTTTATACATCAATATTTCTGAGTCTCAACATTTATTATATGCAACAAAAATTTAGATAGAAATGCACAAACTTCATTAATGTACATAAATATTTTACAATTTGGGTACAACATCTTTTACTGCTAATAATATACATCATCTAATACAAGGTTCGAAACCCAAAACATAGCCGTACATACTAATCCGATATCTCCAAAAGTACTACTAACTGTCCTCTAATCAGACTGGGATTAAAACAGTGGACAACTAAACTAATCCCCAAAATGACATCAACAAGATGACTAGTCTGATTAGTGACGAACTACTATCCCGGCTCACACCCCTGCCCTGACAACATCCCGTATCTGGACTACCATGGTAGTAACCGTATCAACTATCTGGGCCCTCCATGCCGGGTCTCCTCTATCACCCAACAACCTCCTAATATCTCCTAATGCTCGTAGCTCAATACTGATCATCCCCAGAGACATCCCATCCGGGATAACCCCTCCTCTCCCTCTCTCTAACCTCTGTAGAAGGGTGTCTATAGTCCTGCGGGACTCCTCCAACTGTCCCTGAAGGGCAAAGTACTCGGTCAATAAGGTAGCTGAAAGTGAGTCACCCGCCGGTAAGGGTGCCTCCTGAGGGGGTACAGCTAGGGGAGGTGCATCCACAGGTGGAGGTGGTGGAGGTGCAAAGGGTGGGGATGGAGGAACCGACTCTGTCTCAGCATCCTCTGAAGGATCCTCCTCCTCCTCAAAAAAACCAAAATGCCCTGGAGGGGTGAACTGCTCACAAGGATCATCTATAGGGTCAGGACTAGGTAGAGGGGATGGAACTGGTGACGGCACCGGAATGGGTCGGACAGGAGTGGGAACCATCTGAATATCCCTCCACTCAATCGGCTCCTCAGGTATAACTGACAACCTAGGCCTCTTACGCAGTGGCCTCTCCTCCTCAGGGATCTCCGATCTCACTCTGGAAGGACCTGCCTCGTCAGATCCTGTAGAAGGTCTACCCATATATGGCACTAGGGCCACAGCATCTCTCCGTCTCTGCTCCTCTGCCTCCTCTCTCTCTAATCGCTCTCTAACCGCCGCCCGGCGTCTCTCCCTGAGGTCCTCAACTGCATACTCGGGGACCTCTACCCCGGCCAGCTGAAGATCTAATAGCTCCTGCTCTGACCTCCCTAGCCACTGGGGGTCCTGACTCGGCTCACCCATCTCCGCTCCCTATAATAAAACATAAAATTCTATTAGTAACAGTCTAATATGTTATAATATATGCTTAAAGTAAATATTACCTGCGATATACCACCCCTGAACTTGATGGAAGTTCACAATTTATATTATAACTGATACATTTATTATTATCACTTTTGTTTATGAGCATATGACTCTTAGCTCTGATACCATCTGTGACGCCCCGGGATCCGGGGTCAAGGATCCGGGCCGTCAAGGTCCAATTTCCGATCAATATCAATATCTCTGAAATCTTTTTTTTTTTTTTTATAAATAAATAAATAAACAGTTGACCCCACTCTAATACACACACACACACACCAGTCATATGCTCATAGAACAACAACCACAATATTTAAAAGTTTTAAAGTTAACAGTTATTACAAGCCCAGAATTTACTAAGTACATTGTTGAACAAAGCTTCTACAGGAAGCACTTCAACAACTAAAGTTATTACAATTTACACACTTAATTTACATAAGTATACTAAGTCCCTCCGCTTGTCACTACCTCGGGGATGGTCGCCAGCACTCGCTCAAAAGGTCGCCTTTCCCTTACCCTCTTGCGGGGTGTGGTACGTAGTATCGGCATGGGACCTAGCTGCTATATACATAAGTAGCAAGAGTGAGCTATAATAGCTCAGCAAGATCATACTGTAACTAAAATTTAAAATGTGAACAAGTATACATATATGTCTATGCATATGTAATAGCAGGAAACAATTAAAATCCTTAAGGAAGAGTAAAGCTCTTATTTAATAATACATCATCCATTCACTATTATAAGAAAGTAATCTATATTAATATAATATCAGTTTTTCTTCATCTGTATCCATAATACCATCATCTCATATCATTATTCTGTGTCAGTATAGAAATCTGAAATAATATAATATCAGTTTTTCTTCATCTGTAACTATCATTCCATCATCTCATATCATTATTCTGTTTTCAGTATAGAAATCTGAAAACCATTGTCTACACTTTCTTTTCAAAACTTTGGGGATATCTGCTGTCGCCTGATACGTTAGGACGATGATCAGTCGCCTAATCGTATCTGCTCTCTTTTTACTACCGGTAGAAGGAATGAAAATCATCCCCGGAGGAAGGCCACCTGCTAACATCCTCCCTTGGCATCTTCGTGCCGTAATAAAAATAATAAATGCTGGACTGTGTCGCACACAGCCCTGACACAGCCACTTACGCAAGTCTGTTGCAATCCCCCTCTTTATCACATCATTATTCTCTTTTTAAAAATATCATTCCACATTTCCATTTTCTCACTTTCATTTTCACATATCATTCTCTCATATCATTTCCATTCTCGCACATTACTTCTATAAAGTATATATATATATATCATAAAGCTTTGATTATGATTCAGACCTCTCTTTCAAATTCAGAAATCAAATATACTTTTATATTCGTAAAATATTCCATCTATTTTAAGAGTAATGCATGTTACTCAAATAATGTTTATTAAACCACTGATACTCAATAAGAACATTTTTAATATAATATTATAACCATATAACCCTCGATAACAACTGATACCATTCTCTCTTATTCTCTTAATCATAAGGCATGTTCAATTCATGCATACTCATCTCTATACATATCCATCTCATACTCTCATTCATATTCATATACATCTTATACTCATATCCATATTCATATACATCTTCGTATATCTTTCTTCTCAATATTAACACTCAAGGAAGACAATTTCTTCACAATATAGTAATAATAGCATCACATATATATTTCACAAAATCAAGTTTCTTTGTGAAGATAAGTAGTTTTACAAATAGGGATAGAAGAAATCTTGCCTCGGTTTCGATATCCTGACGGTATGGCTCGTCCCTCTTCCGGAGTTTCTATAAACACAAAAGGACCGTCGTTAGAACCACATCTCTTACTCACTACACTCTTGTATAACATTACCTTTTGAAACTTTAATATATGTTTAAAGTATTCTTATTACCCCAAAGGTTCAAGAACTTAACCGTTTATAACCTAAATCGAAGTTTCAGGGGTTTTCACCATTTTCCTTAACGACCACACTTAACTGTAAAAATTCTCAGAAAATATGGATTTCGAATTTTAATGTAAGGTCAACTGGAAATAGTTCTTTGACCACACTACTACCATATCCCAAAATTTCGTGACTTTTAACAATGTTAAAGTATGGTAATTGTAACCTCAAGTTTGATACATTTACAGTTTCTCGGTTTCTGAACCGCTTTCACTAAAACTGACTTTTCTCCTAAACCGTTCATCAGATTTTAACGCACCTTATATCAAAACGATCTATGAACTAAGCTCTATCATTTCATAGTTAAATAGGAACTTGGACAGTAGGGTACCGTACGAATACAGGGGTCACAAAACAGGGCAGATTTCGTCCTAACGAAAATCGGACATTATAACGGCTATATTTTCCTACTTTCCATAAATCCAACTCCTCCAAATCAATTATCAAACACCATAATCATCACCTACACCATGTGGTATTCTTCACCAGCCATGGTTACAAGTCCACAACACACAAATTTTCACATCAAAACAAACCACTTATAACACATACTCATTATAAACTTTACCTTAACAACACTTAACTACTAATCACTTCAATATCTACCATAAATACAAAAGGGCAAGGGTTGTTATACCTCTTTGAAGCTTGAAGAACACTTAATAATCCTTAATAATCCTTGGACACACCTTGAACAACCTTGAATTAGCTTGGATTAACTAAAGGAACCATTAAAACAAAGATTAAAACTTGAAAAACACTATTCACCACTATTCATCTTCAATTTCTATGATTTTATTACCTTGCTAAATGATGGTGGATGGCTATGAAACTTTGTGCTAGTCTTGTTCTATCCTCCAAGATGCTCCATGATTTTTCTCTTGGTTTAATCTTGAAGAGAAGTAGGGTTTTGGATTTTTTTTTTTTTCTTTTCTCCTTTTTTCTTCAAAAGGGCCGAATGGAGTAAAGAGGTTGGGGGAGAGGTTTTTGTGTTTTGTTTTGATCTTAACTTGGCTTAATCTTGCTAATTCTAGTGTCTTGTAGAAGCTTGTAAAGATATTTGTGGTTAAACCATGCAAAAGTACTAATTTACCCTTAAAATGGTGTTAATGGAAAGTGACATCACCCTAATGACCTCATAATCTCTTTTCTTGTTTTTCTAATTATTATGTTAGTAATCTTGGTAAGTAAAAATGTGGTATGTGTCCTTGTTATATTACTAATCTTGGTTGCTTAATCTCCATACTCGTCTAATTGTGATTCGGTTCGAATATACTTCATTATCTCAGTGGTTTTGAAATCATCTAACAATCCAATTTCCTTTGGTATTCTCTTAACTTAATAATCCCCTGGTTAAATCTAAATTCACTAATCCCTCAATATATAATTCTTATAATATTTCCATGCTCCTTAATATCCAATAGAAGCTTATTCGAAATCAAAATCCTCAAAATCCATGCTTCAGGAATTTCTGAAATCTAACGTCATTTCGAGTCACTTATTTCCATTGTACAACACTAATATGGTTTCTGTTTATTCATTTTATGTTTCCACTATAGGGTACCTATATACCATTTCTCTAAATCCTCGAAATTTACTATTCATGTGACCACTGTAGCATTACTGAAGTTAGGGTTATTACACTGTCTAAACTCTCCTGAGTAACACCTTGACCTGGAACAGCCATTGATGAAGGATCTCGAGGACCAGTATTCATTCTAACTTCTCTATGTGAGCCCAAGCCAGCTTTATCTCTTCCTAGCTTACCCATTAAGGCTCTGCCATGTAGAAATCAGTAGTACCTCCAGTCATCAGAGTTGGATCATGAAGTGTTGGTTTTCCAAAAACCGTTTGCATTTGGGTAGACAAAGGTTTCAGTACAACTTGTGTAGCAACAGAGGTTATATTCACTTTCTTTGAAACCTTCCCTTCTTCAACAATGCCTTTCAGCTTTTGTTTAGCCTCTGCTTCTGTTGGTTTCCTAGACACTTGTGACCTTTGATCAGCACCAACATTTTCCTTAATAACAATGCCTTTAAGAACAGGCCTAGGAGATTTTTCTTGCTTCTTGAATTTTCCAGACTTCAAAGCTTTCTGATGTTCTTCTTGTAAATTCTTTTCTTCAGCTTGAATGTCTTCAATGGTAACTCCTTCTTCATTTTCTTCCAGAAATAATCTGGCAGCCAATTCTTCATCAGTCTGTGGATTTTCAGTAAATAACAAACTCCTGGTTTTTGAAGTACCCTGAGCATCAGTGTTTATTCCATCAGACTTTGATTTAGAAGACTTTCCAGATCTCAGACTTAGATTTTGATCAGCTCTTAATCTCTTGCCTTTGTCATTTTCTCCTCCATCTTCAGTATCATCCTTCTTAGTCAGAGTTTGAGATTGCCTGCACTTAGACTTAGCAACTCTCTCCCCCTTTTTGACATCATCAGGAATCAATATAGATGTAATCAGCTCCAAAGAGGTAGCAATGGAATCAATCTTACCAGACAAGACAGTCTGATTCTGTTCAACTTGACCTAGCCTTTGAAACAGTGTTTCTTGAGCTTTAGAAAAGGTCTGAAACTTCAGTTGATTATCTCTCTGCATATTCATGTCTCTTGCAACAACTTTAGCTCTTAGATCAGTAATAGATTTTTGAGAATCATCAAACCTTTCATTCAGTGTCTTGACTTGAACAATAGTTGCTTGCAGACTTGAGAGAATGTCTGGATTTGAAATCGTGTTAGCAGTCTGATGCACAAACTTAGCTGCTCTTCCAGTAGGAAAAATGCAATCTGCTTTATACCAATCCTTTGAATACTTGGAAAAATGTTCTGCTTCAATTTCATGTGCATGTGAAGGTTGAAAAAAAGGTGTGTGCTTTCCATCAGTTTGCACTGGTATGCTTTGAGAAGAGTTAGACTCTGCACTTCCTTCATCTTCAGCAACAGCAGTTGTATCTTCAACTGGATCAATAGGCTCAGCAACATTTTTAGCAACAGTTTCTACAACATTCTCTGCAGTTTCAACATCAACTTGCTCGGCAGATTGCTCTGCAGACTCAACAGTCTTATCAACAGACTTTGCAACTTCAAGAACTGCATCCATAGGCTCAGAAAGTATAGCCTTGGTTGATTTCTCAACTTCTTCACCTTTTTCAGAAACCTGGTGAGCATCAGAGAAAAGCTCAGTGTGTGATGCTACTGTTTCATCAAGTACTACAGTAGGCTGATCAACTGCACCAGTTTCTCCAGAATTAGCAGCAATAGGTGAAGTAGGAATATCAATATGATCAGAGAATGGAATGAATGTCTTAACAAAATCATGCATTGCAGCAGAACTATCTCTGTTGTCCACATCCATCTGTACATTTTCAGATGTTTGTACAACTTCTTCTGCAGCATTTATCTCAACAGCAGGTATCTCTTTAGAAATCACCTCTGGAGCTTCAATGTTCATCTCCTCATCAGACTCATCAAGTATCAACTTTCTCCTCTTAGCTTGAGGCACCTCAACTGCCTCTTCTTCTTCAGTAGAATCTTCTTCTATAACAGAAGGTGATGGAGGTCTGTTTGCTCTTTCCTTTCTAGGCCCGACAGACTCCTTTTTAGCTTTAGCAAATTCCTTTTTAGCTCTAGCAGATCTATGCTGTGTATTTTTTGCTGTGTGCTTTGTTCTACCTCCACGTTTTGATTTGGTCTGTGTAGGTGGTAGTTGTTGTTCAGGTTGAGGTTGGGCTTGAGGTTGAGTTTGTGGTTGAGTTTGAGTGGAAGTGTTTGTAGGTTGTTGTGGTGCAGTGTTTTGGATTTTGTTCAGTGTTTACAGGTTTTTGAGGTCCAGTGTTTGTAGGTGATTGTGGTTCAGGCTTAGGCTGTTGTGGTTCTTGAGGTTGATGTAGGAAATTTTGAAGAGCAAGAGGCAAAACCAAGTCAGGTAATTGCTCCTTATTGGTATCCTTGTTAATCAAATCAGAGAATATTCTCTTATTGACTTTAAAATGCTGAATAACATCATCCTCAGCAATTGCAATACCAGGCACACAAGCAGTAAACAATAATTGACAGAATCTAGCAAAGTAGACAGTAGTAGACTATGACAATCTATCACCTATGTTCATTAAAATAAGTCTACCAAAATCGAAATTACTTCCATAGAGAAGAGAATACCTAATTTTTAGACTATCAGTAGTGATAGCATCCCAGTTTGTGACTTTCTTTCCAAATGCCCTTGTTATACAATCGAAGAAGAAACTCCACTCCTTCCTTAGCTTTGGCCTTTTCACATTACCAAGTCTTGCTAGAGAATCTGAATAACCAAGTTGCTGCAACATCTCTTTCAGGGTATTGTCAGAAGCAACACTGTAGGAAGTGTGTGTATCAAAACCCATGGTTTCTCTGACTGTAGTTAGAGTAATCACATACTCTGTCTCGTCATTTGTAAAAATGATTGAAGGAGTCCCATCCTCTCCTCCATCGTCATAAGTAGAGTTCTCCCAGAAAGTAGCAATCTGCGTGGCAGAAAGTGTTGGTGGTTCGACTAGGGCTTGACCTATCTCTGAATCTCTCAAGAAATTTTGAATCAAATGAAATGCCTCTGGAACGTTTGCATTGTTCAATGGGGCTGCATAATTATTAGGAATAAACAATAACCCTTGAGCAGTAAAAGCTTTGGTGGCCATTAGAATCGATGTGAGAAGAAAATAGCAGTTAAAAGTGATATGTATGCAAGGTGTTTGTAAAAATGCCCAAGTGAAAGAATGAAGTAACTGAGTGGTTGTGTGAAAAGTAACTGTGAGTGGATGTGTGTAAATATGAATCCTGTATGTAAAATTATTAGAGATGTAATTAAAAATTAAAACTCAATCGTTTTAAGTAGTAATACACGCAACAGTTTCTTGATTAATGTGTGAGTGGGACACATTAGTGGGTGAGTGGGACACGTGGCACATATGCAATGAAACAACTATGCACGCTCAGTAATTATAGCAATAATTACCGCTACTTTCTCTCTCCCATTACCAACACACTTTAACACTCCAACACTCATTAACAGTTGGCAAAACTCTTTTTACCCCAAGTATGTAAATTATCTTAAAGAAAATATACCTTAGAGTATTAGACAAAATTCGTCAGCGTTTGTCAATTCTCCAACTTCATTACCATAATCATTTCAAAAACTGCACAGGTGTGAATATATGTGTGTGTATAGCAGAGTTTACCAATTCAATTTTTAGAGCATCTAATTTTTTATAAAATCCATAAAGTAAATTAGTAAACACTGGATGCACAAACTCTCATAGTAAACACTGAATGTATGATGAATGCTAAACTCTGTAGTAAACAATTTATATACAGTAACATTTAATTAATTTATACCCCCCTTTTAATTAATCTATATATATATATATATATATTTATTTATTCTATTTATTCAAGTAAATAAAGGTTGGAACTAGTCACCAAAAATCCTATAATTTTAGCCCTTATCATTTTGATAAGTTCCTGGGTCTTCCTAGTCTTTGACAAGTCACCAAAAAATTAGAGAATTTTAGCCCTTACTATATACCAGCAAGTTCCTGGGTCGTCCTAGACACCAACATAATCTCAAAGGAGTTTTAGCAACCTATATACATTTTCTTTGGGGGGTAGTCTAATAATAGCATTTAAATTAACAGTGTATAACTAACAGAGTTTAGAGCTCATCAACATCAGAAGTTATTCATGAGAGGCAATGCACACAGTATTTACAGACTCAGAGTTTAGGATAAATAAACTAAGAGATGCTATAAATATGAAACAGTATCATGCTGTGTTAATTTTCTGCACAGTCTAAGATTAGATCACAAATAACTTAGAAGGATTCATGATTATTTACTGAGAATCATGCTTCATACATATTTCTTCATCGGTATTTACATTCAGACAATAATAATATCAGAGTTTCTTTTCAGACAATAATAATATCAGAGTTTCTCAGAGTTTATCCAACATGTCAACAGTGTATGACCTACAGAGCATGCTAACAGAGTTTAACAGTTAACGAACAGAGTTTGCATAGCAGAGTTTAACAACAGAGTTCAAATAGCAGTTAACCTATCACAGAAATATGAGCAACACATTACATAACTAAAATTCTGAGTCTAACCAATATCTCTAGTCAAAACCAGAGACCATTCCTAGTTCATTTACCATCCTTGTAAATATAGCTTCACTCAATGGCTTGGTGAAGATATCTGCAAGCTGTTGTTCTGTAGACACAAAATGAAGCTCACCCGAGCCCTCAGCTCGATGCGGGTCACAGCCCTATACCCAACCCTGTCACTGATAGTCCTCCTACCCTGCAACCTCATCCAGGTGGCTCTCTCTGCTGCTAACTCCCTCCTAGACTCTGCCAACCTAGCATCTGCCACAGACAACTCTCTATAAAGCCCGTTCACAATCAAGTTGTGAACACATACTGGGACTCCTCCTATCGGGGCATGAGGTGGGGTGGATGGCTCAGCTGGAGCGGCAGTCTCTGTCTGCTGGGGCTCTGGGGTAAGCTCCTCAAACTCATCGGGGTATGGGCTCACAGGTAGTGGTGGTGGGGTAGGGGCTCTCTCAACAGGGAGGAGTGGCACAAAAAGTCCAGAACTCCCTACAGCACCAACTACTGGCTCATCTATATCTCCCTCAACACCCTCATCTACCGGCACCACCTGATCCGTGGTCATGTCAGTGTCATCTCCCAAAGTCTTGATCTCAGACACAACCCAATAATCATCATCCTCAACAACTAACTCAGCATCCTGTCCTGTCTGGATCCCCTCCGGGTCCTCCTCCCCCTCAGTCTCAACAACATCTGTGTCAGCATCAACCTGGACCTCCTCAGGGTCCTCCTCCTCAGACTCGATCACATCAGTATCAGCATCAACCTGGACCTCCTCAGCGTCCTCCTCCTCAGGCTCAGTATCCTCCTCAGGCAAGTGCTCATAGTACGGGTCTCTAGTCCGGAACATGTCCTCATCATGCTGTCTCGCAGCTGCCTCCTGGGCCGACATGTCGCTCGCCTACACAAGACGAACTATGTTACTATCATGATACTTAAAAAGTTCCCGTAAGGGTTTTAGGTGAACCTGGCAAGGGTTCTTATTATATTATTGAATTTATTATTATATAACGTCGTATCATCTCTTGGGATATATAACTCTCGCTCTGATACCATCTCTGTAACACCCCCAGATCCGGGGTCAGGGATCTGGTGATTACGGCCTTACATCCATTCATAATACTTGACTTAAGTCCACAATAAACAAATCACATGCTGTGACCCCACAATAATTACCACTCACACACACAACAGTTATAGTCCTAGAGATGAAATTGAAATAAGTCTTACATTAAAGGGTTACGAATAAAAGTTATTACAATCCCAAAAGGATAACATCATAGGTTTAAAAGTTTTGCCGTTAATTACATTAATTATACATATAGTTAAACAAGAAACAAAAGCTGTCTAACTATGCTACCTCAGCAATGGCGGTTAGCATCTCAGCGGGTAGTCCGGTGGGTCGGGTAACCTGCTTGCGCCGAGTGCGCCTGACGCGAGCCATCTATCCTAGCTGTTGTTGTGACATAATGTGAACAAAGCAAGGGTGAGCGAAAGCCCACCAACAATAATATATAACTGAACGATAATTTAAAACAGTTCAAAGTTATCTTTCAAACCATATGCCATGCATTTACGGAAATGATGCCAGTATAATATGAACGATGAAGTTACAAGGTAACTGAAAGTATTTGTTTGTAGAAATATCTGCTACATTAAAGTAAGCGAGATATTCTTATTGTTATTAAGAAGAGGAACTTGCATGAAAAGGTTGCAATTCCAGTTATGAACACTTTTCCAACTCTGCCAACAGTAATCATGTTGCAGGAAATAAATAGATTTGGATGATGAACCAATGATGGAGTATTCACCGCGCCCGCTGTTCCAATCTTGATGATCAGTCGAGATCGTACAGCTCAATTTAGATTTACTACCGGTAGAAGGAACAACTGACAGCTTTACTTGTATACCGCCTTACTAGCTCTCCCCGGCCAACGGTTGGGCCAAAGGGGATGGACCAGCGCTACTCGGCCTCTTACACGACTCCTAGTTCAAATAGAATTCACGATTCTGAATGTAACGTTCGTCCCCCTTTCCCCAAGTATAATACTTGTTGATAAGACTCCACAAAGTAGTCGTATCTAGTTGGAAAGGAAAATTTACCAATAACTCCCAGGCTATTACTTGGTAACGGATATCAACTTGTTCCAACATCTTACCCCTCGAAAGATGAGAGGGTAAACAATGACTTAATAAGTCAATAGCATCCGAGTTGCGAGTGGAGAGAATATTTTATGACCGGGAAGTCGACAAGATAAATAACATTTTCCAAGTAAGGTTCCCTTATTATTAGGGAGATAGACTCAAAGAAGAATGATGTCTGAGAACCTTTCTTGATATAAGATTAATAATAATATGACTCCGAAATATTTTTCGTAATAATTGAAGAAGATGAACCTTATTGAGATTATTCTAAGTATGGAATAAATATTCAGAGAATATTTATTGAGTTAAAAATATTTAGGAATATGAAAGAATATCTTTAATCAGAGTATTTTCCAAAATAATCCCTGAAGAAATATCAGGAGAATATTTATTGAATAAATAAATATTTAAATAAATATTCAAAATAATATTCATTAATTAATAGGACCTGAAAGGAATATTTAAGACAATATTCATAATTAATTAGGAATTTAAATGAATATTCAAAAAGTAATATTCATTTAATGAATAATATTCTAAATTAATATCAAGTAACATTCATTTAGTAATCCAAGCTTTAAAGGAATATTCGAGATAATGTTCGATAAATAAATCAAGCTTCAGATGAATATTAAAATAATATTCATCTAGTAATTAATATCCTAAATGAATATTTAAAAGTAATATTTATTTAATAAAATAATATTCTAAATGAATATCCAAATAATATTCATTTAGTAGTCTTATCTTTAGAAGAATATTCGAAATAATAATCGATAAATAATTCGACTCTGAATGAATATTAAAATAAATATTATTCGTCGAATAGTTACGTTCAAATAATTATTTGAAGTAAGGATCGTTAAAATAATTAGTCTCGAACGAATATTCAAATAATATTCGTCACCCGAATAATGGAAAATATTTACTTAAATATTTTCCTCCGAGGTAATCTCGATATATCAAGAAATATTGACTCCCGGTCTATATTTGATGAATAAGATGTATACGCCCTTCTATGAGGGTCTTACAATAACCGGCTTATAGTTGATACGATAACTATCTAATTTATAAGCCAATAACAATCAGGGAACAAGCATAATGATATAACTTGGAAGTAGGCATGCATGCTATGGCATATGTATAACAGAAAACATATATATATATATTTATTCAATCACAACAACAGCCTAAAAGAAGGGAATTGAAACTTGCCTAGTAGTCGAGTACGGTAAGGGGTAGTGGTAGCGGGTCCCGGTTCAGCTTGGTGATCTATAAATAGCCAAGGCATTCGGGATTAATCACTTAACATATTAAAAGTTAAGTTATACTTAATTCGAAACACGTTCTCGAGTTATCTCGTTATACTCCTTTTAGTGGATTCCTTTTTATCACTGATCCGACCCGACATTCGTTCGTTAATACGACATGTCACTGTACTTATACTTGGGACATACTTAAGTCATATGAGTTCTAAGGTCGATCGTTACGAACCAATATTATACTCCGAGTTTTATCGCCCGTTTTCTAAGTGTTTTACCGAAGTTATAAAAGAGTCGTCTTTTAGGGGTTCGTTCGCGTTTAACCTCGACTCGAACATTTTTAATAAATCGAAAAATGATCCTTTTGACATACGGTTTTCTTTCACACCTTCCTTTTTACCTCTAGTATTTATTTACCAAGATTCGCCATGACGTTACATAGTTTACGAGGGCTCAATTTCAGTTACGAACTTTCGTTTACGGATTCGAACTACTTTTAGTAATTTGGTCATAAATCCTAAACCGTAAGTCTGTTTCACATGATCTTTATATCAAAACGAAGCTTAGAACATTACCTATCCTATCATGGCAGATAAGGTCTCTGGACAGTAGGGTTTCGACATGGAAAATGGCATACAAAACATGGTATTGTAAAATCGGGCATTATAACGGCTGTAAATCGAATATCTACCAATTTCGAATCTTCCCATAAACATGGTATCCAACCCAAACAACACATACATGATTTATATACATGAACTGAGGCCAAGCAATGCCTTTCCGTTCATCTAGCTATTTTCATCATTTATCCAAGATCCATACATAATCATGCTTATAATCTTAACATAACCATAACTAAGCTATATCTATCATAAACATACTTAAATCTCAAACAAGGGTTAGGGTTTCAAGAGTTTATACCTTCCTTAGATAGTGATATAGCCTTACTAAGCCTTGTATGGTCCTTAGGAGTGATTATGCTTGCTAGATCAACCATGAAAAATTAAGAAAACAAAGTTAGTACATGATGAACACTATTCACCCTCCTCTTGTTTGATTTTTTTGAAAATGGAAACAAAGGAGTTTGGTGCTAAGATTTTGAGGAGATAAGTTTTATGAAATATAAGTCTCACCTTAAAAATTTCAAGAGCAAACAATTGTGGGAAGGTTGAGTTTGGATTTGGAATTAAGGTGTTGGCCGAATGGAAGGTTCATGGGGGGGGGGGGGAAGAGAGTTGCTTGGTTTCTTTTGATTTTTGTGATTTAATCTCATCCACTCTCATCCACTTACAACATAATATCTTGTATAAAGTCACTTTATTAAAGTGATGAGGTGTTGGATGATGAAATGGCAAGACAAGTGTTGGTTTTATGGTGGTTTAGAGCTTAACTAGGTAGTTACTTTGCTAAGTACTTAGTTCTTCCTCTAAAGTGCTAGTTCCTTGATTCTAGTTTAGTTACTAGATATTTTATATTAGTAGCTTGCACAAGACTCTTGCTTCCTCTACTTGTTTCTGTGTCCGGTTATTGCCCGTTTCGATTGATTGTTCGTAGGAATATTTCACGGATTTCTAATTAGGGTTTACCGGGAATCCTTTTTAATATTAATACTTTCATTCTCCATCTTTCATTCTAACTTTCCAATTTATATTCCTTAAATCCATTCGTTAAATACTTAAGGCTATCAGTGTCCAGGGAACTCTCGGAGAAAATAAAAGTGCGGTTTTTCAGAATCCGACAGCTTTTACATACACATATTTTCCCCCTGGATCACTAATACGAACTCGGAAATCCGTTCCGAATGCTTCTATATAGTGTCGTCTCATATTATTATATACTCCCACCAAAACACTATTCATTCTGTATTCTTTACTTGTTCTCTTAGGGTTGTATAATTGTCCGTATTCTCTTTCGATCGTTCCTTAACCTTTTTATGGAACTACTGGATTAATCGTTATCGATCTGGATGACATGAGAGTATTCTTTTGCTTGAAGTTGCCATATCTTATTCCCTTAGAAGATAGATTATTCTTACCTATGTTGTCACCCTTTAGCATTCTTCAAGACATAAACATAATAAAGTCGAATTCCATTCATTCTTTCCCAAATATCAATTATTACATTGTAGCCATAACCACTATTCGTTCTTACATCATTAAATACATAAAAGTTTTAATTCCACCCAAATTCTGGGTTCTTACAACAGCTGTTAGATGTGGTTCTCTGGGGTCTGCCTGAAACCTTGCACAGAGACAAGTTGCATACATGATATTAGGTCTGCTTGCTGTTAGATAAAGAAGAGACCCTATCATGCCTCTGTAGCTTGTCATATCTACTGGAGCTCATGTGTCTTTGTCCAACTTTGTTGCTGTTGCCATGGGAGTTATTTCAGATGAACAGTCAAGCATACCAAATTTCTTGAGAAGATTTATGGTATATTTTGCCTGATTTATAAAAATCCCATCATCTGTTTGCTTCACTTGTAGGCCTAGAAAATAACTAAGCTCTCCCATCATGCTCATTTGATACCTGGACTGCATGAGCTTGGCAAACTTCTTACAGAGTTTATCATTAGTAGACCCAAAAAATTATGTCATCAACATATATCTGAACTAAAAGCAAGTCACTACCAGATTTAAAATAGAACAAGGTTTTATCAATTGTACCTCTGTTGAACCCACTTTCTAAAAGAAATTGAGCCAGAGTGTCATACCATGCTCTTGGTGCCTGCTTAAGTCCATAGAGAGCTTTATCCAGCCTATAGACATAGTCTGGATATTTGGGGTCCACAAATCCTGGTGGTTGTTCAACAAACACTTCTTCTTCAAGCTTCCCATTCAGAAAAGCACTTTTTACATCCATCTGAAAAACCTTGAATTTCTTATGAGAGGCATATGTTAGAAAAATCCTTATTGCCTCCAATCTTGCAACTGGAGCAAAAGTTTCATCATATTCTATTCCTTCCTGCTGTGAATAGCCTTTTGCCACAAGTCTAGCCTTGTTCCTTGTAACAACTCCCTCACTATCAGTTTTATTTCTGAAAACCCATCTAGTACCAACAACAGATCTATTCTTTGGTCTAGGTACAAGGGTCCATACTTCATTTCTTTCGAATTCATTTAACTCCTCTTGCATTGCTGTTATCCAGTCAGCATCTTGAAGAGCTTCTTCTACCTTCTTTGGTTCTGATTTCGACAGGAATGCATGAAACAGACATTCATTTATTGTAGCACTCCTTGTCCTTACTTTTGCATCTGGATCTCCAATAATTAGATCAGGTGTATGAGATTTTGTCCATTTCCTAGCTGAAGTTAAATGACTTCTATCAGTATTTGATCCTCCCCCTTGATCCATGTTCTCCTGATTTTCTCGTTTCTTTTCTTCAGTCTCTGAGGCTCCCCCTGAAATTGACTGTTCAGAGTTTAAACTGTCAGACTTTGCACTTTCAAAGTTTGAGTCATCAGAGATTGATCCAGATTTTTCAGCTGATTCACTTTCAGTATTTGAGTCATCATTTTGAAGTGATCCTTCATGCTCCCCCTCAACTGGTTCTCCCCTTTGTTCTGGCTGAGAAGTTTATTCAGTGTTTACCAGTAGAGGTTCAGAGTATGCTTCAACAGAGTTTGTCAGATCAGTTTCATCAGAGTTTACTTCATCAGAGATTAAGTCTTCATTTTCAAAGTGCAGTTGATCATGTTCATCTACATCTTCAAGTATAGTTATTTTCTTGTCATCAAATGACACATGAATTGACTCCATGATCACCTTGGTTCTCAGATTATAAACTCTGAATGCCTTAGTTGACAGCGGATAGCCAACAAAAATTCTTTCATTAGCTTTTAACTCAAATTTGGTCAACTGTTCAGGATGAGTTTTCAACACAAAGCATTTGCACCCAAAAATATGAAAATATTTCAGGTTTGGCTTCTTTTCCTTCACTATCTCATATGGTGTTTTCCCATGCTTGTTGATCAGTGTGGCATTTTGAGTAAAATAGGCTGTTTGAACTGCTTCTGCCCAGAAATAGGTTGGCAATTTTGCTTCATCAATAGTTCTAGCAGCTTCAATCAAGGTTCTGTTCTTCCTCTCAACTACACCATTTTGCTGTGGTGTACCAAGTGCAGAAAACTCTTGCTTCACTCCTTTGTTCTTGCAGAATTCTTCCATTGTTGCATTCCTGAATTCAGTTCCATTATCACTCCTGATTATCTTGACTTTGTGTTTTGATCCTTTATCCAGCAGCTTTGCATGCTCCATCAGAGTTAATGCAGTTTCATTCTTCTTTGCTAGAAAATACACCCAAGTGTATCTGGTGTGTTCATCAACAATGACTAAAGCATATTTATTTCTTCCAATAGACAAGACATTCACTGGTCCAAACAGATCAACATGTAGAAGATGATAAGGATCAACAATTGAAGATTCAGACTTGCTTTTGAAAGATGACTTCCTTTGTTTGGCCTTTTGACAGGAATCACACAGGCCATCAACATTTAATAAAGACTTTGGAAGTCCTCTTACAAGATCCTTTCTTATCAACTCATTAATGTTGTTCAGATTCAGATGAGAGAGTTTCTTATGCCACTTCCAACTCTCTTCACTAGACATTCTTGTGGACAGGCACACAGCTTTTCCATCAGAGTTTGTCAACAAACTTGTAACACCCCCAGATCCGGGGTCAGGGATCTGGTTGCTACGGTCTCAAATTTCCATCCACAAAATGAATAACATAACACACCCGTTATAGTTCCAGAGATGAAATCAGAGTAATTACCAAATATTATTAATCGCAAGAAAGAGTTCTTACAACCCAAAAGGTTTACAATTAACTATTACATACTCTTTGCCATCCATTTGTATATGCCATATAATAAATACATTTGATGCTCAAATGCTAACAACTAGCCTACCAATAGCTTACTCTTCAGCAATGGTAGTTATGACCTCCACGGTTTAACCCTCTGACAGTTATAACCTACTTGCACTGATTGTGCCTTGCGCGGCCATCAGATCTAGCTGTTGTTGTGATATAGATAAATAAATCAAGGGTGAGCCATAGCCCACCAAAAATATAATTGAATAGTAATAATATATAACAACTCAAAATATCTTTGAAACCATATGCCATGCATTAACGGAAATGATGCCAGTATAACATAAAAGATGAAGTTACTAGGTAACTCAAAACACATATTCTGTGGAAATATCTGCTATGCAAAGATAAGCAAGATATTCTCAATTATCATAAAAGAGGAACTTGCAGAAAGAATATTGCAATTCCAGTTCAAACACTTTTCAACCCTGCCAACAATGATAATGTTGCAGAAATTTCAACATTGGATGATGAACTAATACTGGAGAATTCACCGCGCCCGCTGTTCCAATCCTTACGATGATCAGTCGTAGATTGTACAGCTCAAATTAGTTTTACTACCGGTAGAAGGAAGATCTGACGGATTTACTTGTCTACCGCCCTGCTAGATCTCCCCGGCCAACGATTGGGCCAATGGGATGGACCGGCGCTACTCGGCCTCTTACACGACTCCTAGTTCGTATAACATCCATAACTCTGAAACGTAAAGTTCTTCCCCCTTTCTCCAAATGTAATACTTGTTGATACGACTCCACGACGTAGTCGTATCTAA
The DNA here is from genome assembly GCA_036435485.1 of Saposhnikovia divaricata. NCBI lineage: Eukaryota > Viridiplantae > Streptophyta > Magnoliopsida > Apiales > Apiaceae > Saposhnikovia > Saposhnikovia divaricata. The sequence continues at coordinate 97,838,436 of CM071597.1, read as the reverse complement.
TTGGAAAGGAATATTTACCAATATTTCCCACGCTGCTGCTAGTTAATGAATACCAACTTGTTCCAACTTTCTTACCCCTCGAATAATGATTGGGTACACAAGCTTTCCATGGATAATAGCAACCATGTTACGAGTGAAACGAATAGTTTATGATCGGGCAGTCACAAGATAGATAACATTTCTCAAGTAAGGTTCCCTTATTATTTGAGAGACAGGATTGGACGAAGAATAGAGTTTTGAGAACCTTCCTCGATATAATAATATTAAATAGGCTCAGAGGAATTTACATCATACTCAAAGGTCGAAGGTAATATCCGGAGGAGATAAATCATTTCTAAATGAGTTAGAAGTATTAAATAAATATTCCAAAGAATATTTATTAAGTCAAAAATATTGAAGGAATAATCTTAATATAAATATTACTCGGAATCATCCTCGAATAACTATCCACAATTGATATTCATTAAATAATTAATGAATATTTAATTTAATAGTACTTATCTCGAATGAATATACGAAATCACATTCACTGAATAAATAGTGAATGTCCAAATTAATAATAATTAACAAATAAATATGACTCGAATGAGTATTCGAAATAATATTCACTGAATAAATAGTGAATATTTAAATTAATAATAATAATTATCAATTAAATAAAACCCGAACGAATATTCGAAATTATATTCACTGAACAAATAGTGAATATTCAAAGTAATAATAATATTTATTGAAGAATTAATTATCAAATGGATAATTGAGATAATATTCATTGAATAAGTAATGAATATTTAACTTAACAATATTTAGCGATGGAATAACTCTCGAAGAATATTCGAAGTAATATTCAATAATTGAATCGACTTTAATTGAATATTGAAGGTAATATTTATTGTCTAAAGAAAGCTCAAGTGAATATTTAAAATAATATTTATTAAATAACTTGAGTTCGAATGAATGTTCAAAATAATATTTGTAAATTATATAAGGTTCGAATGAATATTCAAAATAATATTCATGATTAATCTTAAAGGAATATTCAAGTAATATTCATCAAATAATTGATGGGAAATATTTGTTCAATATTTCCTTATGAAAATAATCTCGATATATCAAGAAATACTTACTCCCGGTCTATAATCAAAGAATGAGATTCATATGCCATTCCCTAAGGGTCTTAGCAATATCCAGCTTATAACTGATTATTCACTATCTAGCTTATAAGCCAACAATAATTCAGGGAACAAGTGTATCAATATAACTTGAAAGTAGGCATGCATGCTATGGCATATGTAAACAGAAAACATATATATATATATATATATATATATATATTACTGTTCACTGATGACGTCACTGATGATGTCATCATGATGTCATCAGTGAACAGTAAATTTTCAATTTTTTTTATTTTTTTTGCTGGCTTGATAGAGGGTAAAAAAATAACAACTTTTTGTATTGGGTGCTCTGACGGAACTCTTAGATTAGATTAGATATGAGGTGTTCTTTATTGTTTGTTATACAAGGTGTTTGTTATGGAGTGCAACTCTATATATATATATATATATATATATATATATACATATATATATATATATATATATTATTACAACAACAGCCTTTAAAAAGGGAATTTGAAACTTGCCTGGTACTCCAGCTTATGCTAGTGGCATGACTCGGGGTGGTCCGGTGATCTATACATAATCAAAATATTCAAGGTTAATCACTTAACGCTTTTAAGAAGCTAAGTGTAACTCTTATTAATACCATTTTAACCAGACACTTGTTCGCTATTACGGCTCGTCATTACACTTACACTTGGTATATACTTAAGTCATGTAAGTGCTAAGGTAGGTCATTTACGAACCAAGATTATCCCTCGAGTTTTATCGCCCGTTTTCTAAGTGATTAACCAAAGTTATAACCAAGTGTGCTTTTAGGGGTTCGTTCGCGTTTAACCTCGATTCAAACATTTTTATAAAATTGAAAAATGATCCGTTTGACACGAGGTTTTCTCCTACACCTTCCTTATGATCTCTAATATTTAATTACTATGATTCGTCACTAATTTACATATTTTGCCGAGGTTCAACTTTAATAACGAACTCGTACTTACGGTTTCGAACGACTTTTAGTAAATCGGCCATAATTCCTAAACCGTAAGTCCGTTTGTTTCGATTCTTTCGCCAAAACGATCCATGACTCGAGATCTACAAGAAAATGTCATATAATCAACCAGGTCAGGAAATTATACCAACTGTTATGAACGGATTCTTAAGGTCTAACGAAAATCGGGCATTACGACGGCTATAAATCGATCGTTTCCAAATTTACCACAATCAAACCAAGCCACACCGGGCATCCATACAACTTATACACATGCTATTCATCTCAGCAAGTCCAGAAATATTACACTTCACCATCATGTGCATCATTTTACTTAAATCACTAAACCACTAACTAATCATGCTTATAACATCACCATAATCATAACTAAGTTAAAATCCATCAAGAACATGCATAATCTCAAAGTAAGGGTTAGGGTTTCATGAGTTCCATACCTTCCTTGGTGTGTGTAAGACCTTACTAAGCCTTGAATAATCTTTTTACAACCTTAACCAAGCTTAGATCATCCAAGAAATCAAGAAAAATAAAGTTAGTTTCTTGAAAGTTACTATTCACCCTAAACTTGTAAAATTCATAGAAAATCGAAAAATAAGAGTTTGGATCTCAAATTTTTACCACATCTTGGCTCTTCATAATATTTGTTTTGAGTCCTAGTTCATCAAATTTGAAGCTTCCTAGCTAGGGTTTTGAGCCCCCTTTTTCCGCTGGATAGAAACTGTCAAGACAGGGTAGTTTGGTTTCTTCAACTTGGGGGAGGTATTTGACTAGGCGACACTCCTTTGTTGGCCATAAAATTTTGAACCAATCTTACCCATGGAGTGGAGAAGCCATGGTTAAAATTTGGTGATTTTAGAATGGATAGAAGTGGAGATATGAATTTTTCTTTCCTTGATGCTCCTGCTGGGCAGTTTTAAGAAAATGGAGAGATGGAGTTGCTTGGCTTGTTTCTTGATCTAATCTATTGAATTATTGTGTTGTATGGATAATATCTAGCCTAAAGCCACTTTATTAAAGTGATTAGGTCATGGGTGATACAATTGCAAGGGACAAGTGTTGCATTCTTCTGTTTTTAAGCTAAGCACTTGGTTTGCTTGCTAATTGTTCTAGTTCCCTTGTAACTAGCTTGGTTACTTGCTCTTATCCTCTAGCACATGCATGCACCTTGGATTTCTGCTTGCTCTTTTTTCCGGTTATTGCTTAATTCATTGATCGTTCGGAGGAATATCTCGAAGATTTCTAGTTAGGGTTTCACCGGAAACCGTCTTAATATTTATACTATCATTCTCCATTCTCTTTAATAATTCTTGAACCTATATTACTTAAATCCTTTCAATAATTCCTTAAGTCTTTCAGTGTCCAGGGAAATCTCGTGGAAAATAAAAGTACTATTTTCCAGAATCCGATAACTTTTACATACACTCTTTTTCCCCTTAGATCATTAATACGAACTCAAAAATCCGTTCCGGGTACTTCTATATAGTGTCGTTTAATAATATTCCTAATTCCACCAAAACACTATTCATCACTTATTCTTTCTTTATTCCTTATAATTAGAAATAAGGTCCTTGTTCTCTTTTGAGCATTCCTTAACCCTTTTACAGAACCACTGGACTTATAACAGATATCGATTTGGATGACATGAGAATAATCTTCCTCTTTGGAATTTATTATATCTTTCTTTCCAGGAGATAGATTATTCTAATCTAAGTTGGCAACCTATTGCATTCTTCGTGGCATATAAACATTGGAAACCATATCCATTAAATATTCATTCATCGGAACCACTGTCACACTTATATTCCATTACATAATAAAAGTTTTAATTCCTACAAAAAATCAAGGTTCTTACAGTCTCCCCTCCTTAAAAGGATTCCGTCCCGGAATCAGGTAGGAAGCAAAGAGTCGTTTGTCTGTCGTTTCACTTTTCAGCTTCTCGGTCAATTCTTAATCATTCAAATCCTTTTTACAGCACATCTCACCAGTGCTACAATACTCCCTTTATCCTTTTATTCAACTTTGCTGCTTTTCGTACAACACACTATCCGGGTTATGCTCTTACTCAGTCATATACTATTATCCTTATTGGTATCTGCAGTGACTTTGGTATCACTATCGCGCTGCGAATTCGATGATAACCTCACTCGCACTATGCATTTCCTGATCGCTTTAATCTTCGCAATCTCGATCCATTCAGAGAAGTGGAAAGATTTATTGAGAGATCATTATGATCAATGAACATTTGTTATATTGCATAGTTAGTACAGAAGGGGGCCAACCTTTAGTACTTGACAAGCAATTAAACAAGTTAAGGTATTCCACTTAGACTTCTATCACACAGACAGATAGTCACGTAGCAGTACCTCCCCTCCTTAAAGGGTTGTTTTTCTCAATTGAAAAAGAAAATGAATAAGAGAGAAGAAAAGAAAAGAGTTTCAAAGAATTATAGAAAGTTTCCATGATTGCAAAATATCATACTTAGAATTGACCTCTGAACTATAGAGGTTCATTTAGAGAAGAAAAATAATCGTATTCGTATCAAATGCTACTTTATCGTAATCTCACGTGTCAACATGTCATCACTGCTCCGTCCATCATTCGATGGACCTATACTCTTGTTCAATCTTAGCAACACTCGCTTTTGGAAATCCTTCGACTCTCAGGTTAAATCTTAGATTTCTTGCTTGACATCATTGTTACTGATATTCCACGCCATGCTACTAGCTCTTTCATTTTCATAATACTAACACTATCAGAAGGTCATCCCGAGGGTTTGCTAGAAAGCCCATTCGTCAATCCATTCATAACATTCCTTGCTTCACATTCCATAGTTGTTTTCTCAGTCTTTTCTTTATCAATCACATCCTTCTTATTATCTGATTCTTATTCACTTCTGTTATTTACCTCCACCGTCATCTCTTTATTGAAACATCTTTTGCACTTGGTACCTCCTTATTGGTATCTCGTCAGATTTACTATATAATCATCACATTATTCCAATTTAAACCCTCCGAAATGAATTTGGCCGATTCCTTTAACTTAGATCCAATATAATCTACTTCTGCCAAACTAGTTTCTCATCACTTGTTCTTTTCTATCCGTGATTTTCCACAGGTTGTTCTTCGTAAGTCAGACCAGGTCGTATATCTACCTGCTCGTACCATTATCATCTGTCGAGCATCTGCGTTTTACTGGTGTAGCCTTGCCACATGAAACACGTTACGACCATGCTATAAGTTTTGGGGGTAAAGCTGGCTCGAATGCCACGTTACGAACACCTTTAAATTCACAGATGGCCCAATAAATCTCGAGCTCAACTGTCCTTCTCTCCAAATCTCATTAATTCTTTCTACGAGAATACCTTTAGCATCATGAATCTCCAACCTCGCATTCTCTATCTTGTTTACGCAGAAATACACTAACATAAACTTGCTTGTCATTCATCAACATGCCATTTAGCTTATCCATAACATCACAATCTTTATCTTTGCGTTGTCATCTACTTTCTTAGAAGAATCACCAATATATTATTGTAGTACATTGTTGAATCACCATCGTTTGCTGTTTACGTAGTGCTTTAATGGTTAATCAGACGGGTTTCATAATTGTCATATCCAAAATTCTCTTGGAAGACGAACTAATCACTATTTCTTATTCATAATTTATACTTCCTGAACTTGATGTAGATATTAATGAAGCAGATAAAATTGCAGAAGAGCTTCGATCACCGCAGGTATGCCAGGTTGATGAAATTGTTAATCAGATATCTTCAGTAGAAGACTGGAAACTTAGCGGTTTACTTAATCAATTTCGTATCATGGTCCCAGTTTACCTCAAAATAGGACCTCATAAGGTGTGTAATTTGCTTAAGACAATATCAGGAATCGAATCTTTACTTAAACTATTCTTATGGTTGCTTCTTACACAATCATCTGAAGGAATGTAAATCCTCCACCACAATATGTCCTTCGAGTCCTTCTCAATATCATTCTGTTTCTTTGGTATGAGCATCTATAATTACTCCTCTATACTTAAAGTGTCGACCACCTCATTGGCCTTTCCTGATAATAATAGTTTCTTGTAATCAATGTTGTCTGGGTCTATTCCAACTTAAATTTTTCTATCTCATTTGAAAAACACACCTAGAGGGGGGGTGAATAGGTGTATATGACAAATTATACCAGTTTTAAAATTTATGAAAAACTTCTGTTGAAATTAGTTTATTTTGCTGTCTAGTTAGCCAGCTAAGATGCAGTAAAACGTGACTGTGAGCAAGCTAAGATGATAAAATGCAGTGCAGAAATATAAAGACAGAAATTAAACAACACACGAGTTTTAGCCAGGTTCGACCCCTATCCTCTATGGTCTACTTCCTGGTCCCTTACCAACTGGTAAGAGAATATATTATTTATCAATGAAAAACAGCCGATTACAAGATCAACTAATATATCTCCCCTTCACACCCTTGTTGGCAGCTTGCTAACTGGAACCCTTGTTCTTGAACTAATTGCTCTCTAAGACCTATACTTCCCAAGTACACTCTTCTCTAGCAAACTAGTTCCCAACCCTTGTTACCACGTTAGCTCAGCTATCAACAACACTTTACACTTGAAAAAATAAAACAATGTGTATGATTACAACTCAAATAAACGAACTCTCTCAAAATACTCTCGGTAAAGAAAATGAGTTCTTCTTTGAAATCTGGAGATGAAGTGCAGGAGTTGTGCTTCTGTAATTTCTTGTAGTGTGTTATCCTTGTTTTGCAGATAACTCCTGAATATATAGAGAAGCATGCAGCACATCAAAATCTCCAAGGAAGCTCCCACGTTCATGCCATCAAGCAATAATCAGATTTGCTAAGATTCCTTTAATGCCGTTGCTAAGAACTTTTGCAGAGCTTGTTGAACATCTTCTTAGAGGCTGAGCATGAGTGAAAAACGTTTGAAAGAATTGAAATGATAGAATAGCCGAAGCATGTGATAGTACACTAACATTATTCCTAGACAATGTGTAGTGGTGTAGTGATGATACATGCTTTCTATTTAATTGAAGAAGCAACGGTTCTAAAGGAATAAAACAAAGCCCCTGAAAAGGATATTCACATGGTAGACAAGATATCATGGAGCACATGGGTGCTTAATTGTTTAATCATTATTTTGTCAAAAGCAACCCTTATTATAAGATAACATATCTTGAAATATTCTTTGTGTTTTAGAACAAGTAAATGAACAATAGAAATGATGTGAATATGCTCTAACACGTTTTAAGTAATGTTATGCAATTAATAACCAAGATAAAAAATCTTGACAAGCAATTTGTTTTACTGGACGCCCAGACAGCTAGCTGACGGGCACATAATCTGTAACCTTAGCTTGCTTACATAACACTTAAGCTGTATAACTATCATCTCAGCTTGCTGATTTGAGATATTTATTTACCCTGCAATAGAGAAACATATACATAGCTAGCTCATTTGATCAGAATACTCGAGTGAGCTTGCTAACAAGTGATCATCAAAATATATAGGGTTTCAATCTCCCCCTTTTTGATGATTACTTACAAATTTTTAGGAGAATTTAAATACTCCCCCTAAATCCTTGCATCCCTGTGATTCTCAATAAATATCTTGAATTAGCAGATCACACATTAGATTATAAACACAAAACTTATGCTAACACTTACTATGAAGGCCAGTCACAAGTATTTTTATGACTTAAAACATTTTCCCTGAAACAAGAATGTTAGACACAATGCTGTCATATAAATTTTGCTGCAATAATAAAACCATATTATCAAACAGCAAACATAGATAAAATCACATAATGTTAACCATTCAAAGCCATAACAGGCATACCAAAGAACCATTCACCAGTTTTCAAACAACATACCAACAGAGTCATAAAACATTAAACAACCTTAGAAATAGTTTCGACCGAGCATAAGTTATAGCATAGTTAAACAGAACATAACAGGCATAATTGTTTAGCAAACTCCTAAAACTTTCTCCCCCTTAATCATTAAAAAGAGATAAATTAAGTAGATTCATCATCATCATTCTCTTCCTTATTCTCGTCATCAGGAACAGCACCAACCTTTGTTGCAACTTCAAGGCTTTCCATTGCAGTTGGAAGAGAGGCAGATGGAGCATCTCCTGTGCCTGTAGTAGTAGATGGAGCCAGATTCTGTGGAGTAGCAGCCAAAAGATTTTTCGAACGAGGCCCAAGCACCAAATCATGGAAGAATTTCAATTCATCTGTCAAAGCATCTATCTTTTTCTCAAGAGAATGTAGACTTGCTCGAGTTTCTTTAGCAAACACTTCCTAGTCAGAGTTTGGAGCAATTGTCATTGGAGCAGACAAAGGAGGCATTGGAGACGGCAGTGGTTCAAGTTGAATAAGTGTCCCATCAGGTTTCAACTCCAGACGAGATGCAGACAAGCATTTCTTATCTAAGAATTCTTTGACCACATACTTGTCTTGTTCATTAAATTCAACTCCATACCAGTGAAATATACGAGTTAAAAGACAACCATAAGGAAGCCCTGCACTGGCTAGACCTTCGTATACATCCATCATATTTTTCAGAATAAGTTCTGACAAATCAAACCCCTTACCAGTCATTAGCATAGCAACTACTGTTATGTCTTGACCTCCTACATTAGAACGGCTACCCAAGCGAGGACAGATATTGGACAAACATACTTTAAACAAGAGATGAGCCAGTGGAGTGACAGAGGTAGTGGTGGGATTAGCAAATTGAGACAAATCAGGGATATCATGAATAACACGAAGTTGATCAAGAGAGGTGAAATTGTCTAAGTCCTTGGGACCCTTACTAGTGTAGATAGAGACAGTGGACAAGGGATTGATTCGAAGAATGACATTTAGAACAACAGGTGTAAGAGTAATTTTCTTGCCACGAACATGCGAGACATAATTTTGAAGTTCATCAATGTGCAAATTCGCATAAAATTCGGTAACATAATCAGGATAATAAAATTTAGGCAAGTCATTAATAAAGGATTCAAAGCCTAAATCAGTGAATAACTTAACAACACCACAGTTGGAGAAGGTTTTACCAGAAATTGGTTTGCCCGGAATCACTTTGCGGTTGCCTATGTCCCATTGCACATACCTTGCTTCCAGTTCATCAAGCACCTTGAAACCCCTTTTCACCGTCTTCATTTCAAGTCCAATTGGCACACTATCCGATCGATTGACCCCAGATTGTTCATCACCGCTCTCGATATGTTCTAGTTTGGAAGGAGAAATATCATCACCATCGAAGGTCTTCTTCTTATTAGTTGGCCTTTTCGGAGTGGTTGAAACCGAGGTTGAGGCTCGGGTTTTTCTCTTCATGGTCGACAAACCCTAAGTCGTGGTGCGGCGCAGAGAAGAAAGGGAATAGAGAATAGAGGAGTCAGGAGATGAAACCCTTACATATGTATCTCTTATGTTTTAATTTTTAAGGGGCAAAACATTTTAGGAAAAAAATCGACCTTCCCCAAAAAAAATAAAAGCTTAGTAAAATTACACAATAAAGGATACATAGATGCTAAAAACCTCACTGACTAATTAAGCAAATAACAATAAGGATAGGACCCATAAAATATTCAAGACTATACGAAACAGATAAGTAATAAGCACATAATCAAGTAAGATGCACACAAATGAACCAATTAATATAGTAGTAAGCTGATAATACCCATTTTGTTGATGTCAGCTTGCTATCAGCACTCTTTTTGTTGATCTCAGCTTGCTAACTAGACATTGCACATCCCAATTTCCCTTCTAATGACAGAAAATCGTTCTTCGGCTAAAGGCTTAGTAAAGATATCAGCTAACTGATATTCAGTTGGAACAAATATTAGTTCGATTTTGCCTTTGGTAACATTGTCCCTTAAAAAATGATGTCGAACATCAATGTGCTTCGTCCTTGAGTGGTTCATCGGATTTTTCGAAATGTTGATAGCGCTAGTGTTATCACAATAGATTGGAACTTTTTCACTTTTAATTCCAAAATCCCGAAGTGTTTGAATCATCCACAATATTTGAGAGCAACAACTTCCCACGGCTATGTATTCTCCTTCGGCCGTTGATAATGTAACCGATGATTGTTTCTTACTTTGCCATGAGACTAAGCTATGTCCCAAAAATGCACCAACACCACTAGTGCTTTTCCTATCAGTTTGGCTACCTGCATAATCTGCATCACTATACCCAACAAGATCAAATGTTTTTGTGATGGGATAAAATAAACCAAGTGTAATTGTGCCACTTAAATATTTAAAAATTCTTTTAACGGCTTGTAAGTGAGACTCTTTTGGATTCGCCTGAAATCTTGCACAAACACATACACTATACATAATATCTGGTCTTGAGGCTGTTAAATATAATAAACTACCAATCATACCTCTATATTTTCGAATATCAACATCCTTACCATTTTCATCTGCTGTTAGCTTGCTAACAGGACTCATAGGTGTTGATTTTGACTTGATGTTCTCATATCCAAATTTCTTCAGCAAATTTTTGACATATTTGGATTGATGCACATATATTCCTTCTCTTGTTTGCTTGATTTGGAGACCCAAGAAATAATTGAGTTCTCCCATCATGCTCATATCGAATTCACTATGCATACACTTAGAAAACCTTTTACACAAAGAATCATTAGTAGATCCAAAAATAATATCATCCACATATATTTGAACAACTAAAATATCTGAATTGTCATGCTTAGTAAATAATGTGGGATCGATTTTACCTCTAGTGAATCCATTCTTGATTAGAAATTTACTTAACCTCTCATACCATGATCTAGGAGCTTGTCGTAGTCCATATAGTGCCTTTTTAAGCTTGAAAACATGGTTGGGAAATTTTGCATCTTCAAATCCGGGAGGTTGCTTGACATAAACTTCTTCTTTTATGTAGCCATTAAGGAACGCGCTCTTCACATCCATTTGATGTAGTTTGAATTTCTTGTAGCATGCAAATGAGAGAAGCATTCTTATTGATTCAAGCCTTGCAACTGGTGCAAAAGTTTGATCAAAGTCAATACCCTCTTGTTGATTATAGCCTTGTGCCACAAGTCTAGCTTTGTTTCGAGTAATTGTCCCGGATTCATCAACTTTATTTTTGAAAACCCATTTTGTTCCAATAAGTGAAGCATCCTTTGGAGGTTCTACAAGTTCCCAAACATCACATCGTTCGAATTGGTTAAGTTCCTCTTGCATAGCCATGATCCAATTTTCATCTTGTAATGCTTCTTTGACATTCTTTGGTTCTTCTTGAGCTAGAAAAGCGGAGAACGCACAAAAAATGACTCGACCTCTTCTTGTCATCATTCCTTCTGACTTGTCTCCAATAATTAGCTCTTGAGGGTGATTTTTAGATGTCCTTGTTGCTTTTGGTAGAGAATGTGGAGCTATGACCTCTTCGGTTATTCTAATTTTCTTGTTTGGTGGTGAGGCTTCTCCACCTTCATAGATAGGCATCTTTTCTGAAGATCTTTGATTTATAGAGCCTTCCAAGTTAAGTTTTGCCAACTTCTCAGATGATTCATCAACTGGAGTAGATGTATCAGTTTGCTGATTTGCTACTGGACTTTTCTCAATTTTACTGTCAGCTTGCTGAGACACTGTATTTTCCGTTGTCAGCTTGCTTGCATCACCTGTACCTGCATCATCTTCCTCATCTCTTGACAGATCAGTGTTAGTTTCTTGAAATGAAACATCTATAGATTCTTCAATAGTATGTTTAGCAAGATTATATACTCTATAAGTTCTACTAGTTGAAGAATAACCCAAGAAAATTGCTTCATATGACTTAGCATCGAATTTACCATCACGATCAATAGATTTGAGTACAAAGCACCTTGATCCAAAGACTTTGAAGTAAGAAATATTTGGCTTCTTTTTCTTCAATAGCTCATAAGGAGTTTTATTCAGTATAGGTCTGATTAGAACTCGATTAAGCACATAGCTTGCTGTGTTGACAGCTTCTGCCCAGAAATTTCTTGGCAGCTTGCTCTCTTGCAGCAATGTCCTTGCAGTTTCTTGTAATGATCTGTTCTTTCTCTCTACTACTCCATTTTGTTGTGGAGTTCTTGGGGAAGAGAATTCATGGGATATTCCTCTTTCTTCACAGTAAGTAACAAAATCCTTTTGAAATTCACCACCTCGATCACTTCTTATGCTTACAAGTCTTGTATTAAGCTTGTTCTCAAGTAATTTAATTAACTTTTCAAATTCACTGAAAGCACAATCCTTAGTACGCAAAAACAATACCCAAGTATATCTAGAATAATCATCCACAATAACAAAACAATATTGTTTACCTCCAATGCTTTTATATGCTTCCGGACCAAATAAGTCTAAATGTAGAAGTTCCAAGGGTTTAGAAGTTGATACCATATTCTTTGATTTATGTGGAGTCCTGATTTGCTTGCCTAATTGACATGATGCACAAGTTTCCATCTTGACATACTTCAAATTTGGTAATCCTCTAACTAGCTTCTTTGCAGACAGCTTGCTAAGTAAATCCATATGAGCATGTTCGAGTCTTCTATGCCAAAGTTCAGGAGATGTATCAATTGCAGCTAGACAGCAAGCTATTTCCTGCATCTCAAAGTCTAAAATATATATATTTCCTTCCCTTCTAGCAACTAGGGGGACTTTGTTAGTGCAAAGATTGATAATACATTTATCTTTATCAAAAGCTACACTATGTCCATCATCATACAACTGACTTATACTAAGTAAGTTGTACTTTAAACCTTGAACAAATTGAACTTTATCAATTGAGATAAAATCATTACCAATTTTACCTTTACCACAAATTTGGAGAGTTTTGCTATCACCAATTGTGACTCTTCCACACTTCTTCTTCTTGAGATTGAGAAATTGAGACTCATCTCCGCACATATGTCTAGTACATCCGCTATCCAAAATCCATTCCTTTGATTTCATTTTTGCTACTAGACATACCTACAAACACATAAAACACATCTCAACTTTTTGGTACCCAAAGTTGTTTGGGTCCAAACTGGTTAGTAGATAGAATATAAAGAACATTTAAATCGGATTTCTTGATCCATTTTTGGATCACTTTTGGGAAGTGATTTTTGCTTCTCTTGGTTCTGTTAGCTTGCTTACTATAGCTCTTCTGTCTATTCCAGTAAGCTGGTTCAACTTGAACATTGCAATGTTTGGCTAAATGACCTTTCTTTTGACATTTCTGACAGATTTTCCAAGGCATGGCATAGTCATATGGAATTCCACTCTTTCCATTATATTTGAGAGTTGTTGAGGCTCCTCCAAGTCCTTCATTTTTCAATGGTACCTTAGCTTGCTTCATCATAGTTTTGAGTGCTTCCTCTCCTTGAACAAACTTTCCCATTCCTCTTTGAAGATTTACCACTTCCTGTTCTAGTTCCTTAATTCTTTCAATTTTCTGACTTTCTTCTTTCGAACCTGATTCCTTAAGTTTAAATTTCCCAATGCATGCATCTTTGATTTCAACTTCTGCTATCAGTTTGCTGACTTCTTTTTGTAAGACATCATTTCTTTTGATTATAACTTTATTCAATCCTTCCAGTTGAGTGACCTTGGCCTTGAGCTCAATGACCTCATCATTCATAGCATTTTCAGTCATAAAATCAGAAATAACCTTTTTAAGATTAGCATTCTTCTGTATTAGCTTGCTGTTTGCTACCTTTAGTGCTAAAACTTCTTCTACTGTCATACTACTATGTTCCTGCATGGTTAGTTTTTCCAATACAAAATCATCAGTAGATAAGTCATAGTTGAAAGAATTTACCTCACTACTATTATCTTCCGAATTCGAGGCATCACTTTCAATAAGATCTTCCTCCGTATTCTTTTCTGAGATGTCTCCTTCATCCATTCCAACGAGTGCTAGATTAATCATTTCATCATTAGAATCATCATCAGAAGCCGATTCCTCATCATCACTCCATGATAAAAATGCTTTAGATTTCTTTTTATCTCTTGAGGCAGCTTGCTGATTAGGCTTATTTTTCAGCTTATAGCAATTTCTTTTGAAGTGACCCGTCTTGCCACACTCAAAACATGTTTGATCATTGCTTTCTCTGGAGAGCTTTTTGTTGTTAGAGAACTTCTTTTCCCTTTTCATTTTGTTCCTGAGTTCCATCATCCTTTTTATCTTCCTTGTTATGAGAGCAAGCTCTTCATCAGATTCATCATCTGATTCTAGCTTGCTGACAGAATCAGCATGAAGTGCCAAATTCCTCATTTGAGAATTTGATGCATGAGTAGAGCTTTTCTTACTTTCCATAATTTTGTTTTCAAACTGCTCCAATTCAGCAAACACAGATAATTGATCCATAGTATCAATTAGTGGTGATGATTCCAAAGCCGTCACCTTAGGTTCGAAGATAAATGGCACCGCACTCAAAATCTTCATATTGATCTCTTCTTGAGGAATGTTCTTTCCGAGTTGCTTTAGTGCATTCATGTTTGTCTGGAACCTAGCTTGACTTTCCCGAATAGTTTCGCCTTCCTTGAGTTTGAAGTTTCCAAACTCATTCATTAGCTTGCTTAGTTTCACCTTCTTTAATCCTTTAGAGCCTTCATGACATAATTCCAAGGTGTCCCAAATTTCTTTAGCGGTCTTGCATGATGAGATTTTGTCACATTCAGTTGAACACAATCCATTCATGAGGGAGTTCCTGGCCTTTCCATTATAACTATACTTGATAAGCTCCGCATCAGTAAGCTCATCAACATCCTTTAGTTTCGCTTCTTCGTCAAAGAATTGAAATGGCCCCTTTTGAACGACTCTTAGCATAAGTGGTTCTCTGGATAGATATATCTCCATTCTATTCTTCCACCAGTTGTAGTTTTCAGTACCAAGCAATAGAGGTGCTCGGTGATCAGAAGTTCCTTCTGGATATTTGTCAGCCATTTGATCGATACTTTTCCTGTTACAGAAAGATTAGTATTCCAAGCTCTGATACCAACTGAAAAACACACCTAGAGGGGGGGTGAATAGGTGTATATGACAAATTATACCAGTTTTAAAATTTATGAAAAACTTCTGTTGAAATTAGTTTATTTTGCTGTCTAGTTAGCTAGCTAAGATGCAGTAAAACGTGACTGTGAGCAAGCTAAGATGATAAAATGCAGTGCAGAAATATAAAGACAGAAATTAAACAACACACGAGTTTTAGCCAGGTTCGACCCCTATCCTCTATGGTCTACTTCCTGGTCCCTTACCAACTGGTAAGAGAATATATCATTGATCAATGAAAAACAGCCGATTACAAGATCAACTAATATATCTCCCCTTCACACCCTTGCTGGCAGCTTGCTAACTGGAACCCTTGTTCTTGAACTAATTGCTCTCTAAGACCTATACTTCCCAAGTACACTCTTCTCTAGCAAACTAGTTCCCAACCCTTGTTACCACGTTAGCTCAGCTATCAACAACACTTTACACTTGAACAAATAAAACAATGTGTATGATTACAACTCAAATAAACGAACTCTCTCAAAATACTCTCGGTAAAGAAAATGAGTTCTTCTTTGAAATCTGGAGATGAAGTGTAGGAGTTGTGCTTGTGTAATTTCTTGTAGTGTGTTATCCTTGTTTTGCAGATAACTCCTGAATATATAGAGAAGCATGCAGCACATCAAAATCTCCAAGGAAGCTCCCACATTCATGCCATCAAGCAATAATCAGATTTGCTAAGATTCCTTTAATGCCGTTGCTAAGAACTTTTGCAGAGCTTGTTGAACATCTTCTTAGAGGCTGAGCATGAGTGAAAAACGTTTGAAAGAATTGAAATGATAGAATAGCCGAAGCATGTGATAGTACACTAACATTATTCCTAGACAATGTGTAGTGGTGTAGTGATGATACATGCTTTCTATTTAATTGAAGAAGCAACGGTTCTAAAGGAATAAAACAAAGCCCCTGAAAAGGATATTCACATGGTAGACAAGATATCATGGAGCACATGGGTGCTTAATTGTTTAATCATTATTTTGTCAAAAGCAACCCTTATTATAAGATAACATATCTTGAAATATTCTTTGTGTTTTAGAACAAGTAAATGAACAATAGAAATGATGTGAATATGCTCTAACACGTTTTAAGTAATGTTATGCAATTAATAACCAAGATAAAAAATCTTGACAAGCAGTTTGTTTTACTGGACGCCCAGACAGCTAGCTGACGGGCACATAATCTGTAACCTTAGCTTGCTTACATAACAATTAAGCTGTATAACTATCATCTCAGCTTGCTGATTTGAGATATTTATTTACCCTGCAATAGAGAAACATATACATAGCTAGCTCATTTGATCAGAATACTCGAGTGAGCTTGCTAACAAGTGATCATCAAAATATATAGGGTTTCATCATTTTCATCACTGTTGGGTGAAAGTATTCTCTATTAAACTCTGCTGAAGGAGAGAAAATATAGATTAGTCTTTTTCCATAAGTCATTGCTTCCACCTTTCGGTATGAACTCTATCACAGTTACTCCAAATCATACCTAGGATATTTCTTCTCTTAGTTCTTTCTTGTTTTAGGATAATCTCAACCTTTATTGGTTCAATCCATACTTTCTCATGGTTTCACACATGCCCCCTCTGGCATTATTATTAATATACATTCCTTACTAAACTTCCATTTTGAAGTTCAGAATGTTACCTTTTTCCTTATAGGGTTTCTTAGGTCATCCTCATCATTCTTCCTGTATTTTCTAGGTACAGGATATATCAAAATATCAGTAATCAATCCTATAACAATTTTGTTTATGTACTTTTCGAAACTCCTTTTAAATAAATCCTTAAAGATTATTGTTATCTTATTCAATCCAACTCATATCATCTGAATTCATAATGTCTTTATTAGGGGTAATGCCACCCTTTGTGCATCCCCAGGGTTCATCTTAATTTATGGATATTCTATCCTCAATTCTAATACGTCCATGGTATTTATAAAATCCCATCATCATGTATCTCAATTCGCTTTATTACTTTTCTTTCTAGTACATAAGTTGGTCAATCATGTACGCCTGAATCACTTTGCCTTATATCCAAAGTTCTCGCGGTTGGTGCTTGGTTAGAAGCACCCCGCTTTGTCCTTACATTGCTGATTTAGTCACTTTATAATTCTTCACCACATGACGCCTAATGGCCGCGCTACAGTACGTGAGTTTAGGGTTAGCTAATGGTATTACTTTTCTAGCAATTGCCGACATAGTGCCTCCTTCGTCCATAGCGAAGATAATTTATCTAGGGTAGGTTACGCTTATCAATATGATTTTTCCCGCGTACACTTAAACTGTTTTTTTTGTTCACTGCTTTCCTCACACAGCAAATCTTGGGTGCCAGAGTGGCATAGTCGCTCCTCGTTCATCCTTTTTCCCTTGATACCGTTTCTGATCTTTTCCAAAATTTTACTCCATATAAATCTCAATCGACTTCTCGGTACCGTCTCCGGGCACGTCTCCTTTGTTTTTATCTTTTCACCTCGTTCATCCTTTTTCCCTTGATACCGTTTCTGATCTTTTCCAAAATTTTACTCCATATAAATCTCAATCGACTTCTCGGTACCGTCTCCGGGCACGTCTCCTTTGTTTTTATCTTTTCACATTCTCTTATCGATCCCATGTGCTACACAAGCTTACACTTTTGGCATAATAGCCTTTTCATTTAAGTCAATCTCGGAACTCCTCAGTCCGTTTTGGTCCTTAAGTACATTTCCCCTTTACCGTCCAATCTCGACTTTATCATTTTATTTCTACAATCAATCGCAATAATCAGGATCGGTCCACCAACCCATATAGCGGCTACCTTACCCAATCCATGGGGTTAGCCCCAGTCTCCACTCTTTTTAGTGACGTTCTCTGATAATCAAAAAGACAGGGTTTGCTAAAGTTTGTTGAATTGCTTTCCAGAATCTGGAAAATTTTGGTTAATCTATCCACCCACTGGTAACAATTAAGAAAATCAGTTTCGAACCCTAAAGATCAGTTCTATGAACATCCAAGCAGGTAGAATTGTAAGCACTTATAATACGGAAGGTTTAACACAAAGTTGGAAGTTTAACCACTGAAAAGGAATCAAATATATACATCCCATAGAAGGAAATCAGAAGTTTCAAACTGAAACATGCCACACCCTCCTGGTACATATACGTCCTAATAGTCAATACTATCAAATGTTCGTCTACCTAACCATTAGTCTCAGAAGGACCACTACCGTCGGAGTTTGTTGTTCCACACAATTGGCACTACCAAGGTCATCCGAATCTGGTGAACCGTGCTGTCCGAATGCATTCGCAATTACTCTGTCGTGTTGCATAAGCACACCACCTAAACCTGTATGAGCTGCATCGTAATAAATCATAAAGTCTTCCTTCTTCCATTAGGCAACGCCAACGCTGGGTCGTCACCAATTTCATCTTTTAGTTCCAGGGAGATTTTCTCACATTTTTCTGTCTATTCAACTTCTTTAGTCTTAAAAATAAGTCGGGTCACGGGACTGCAATCTTTGTAAAGTCCTGAACCAATCTTTGGTAACACCTTGTGAATCTTATGAAATTTCCCACCTTAGTTGGTGTGGTTGGCCTTTCTCAATTGAAACTGCCTTTAACTTGGCGGGGTCAACCGACACTACTCGCTATTTGATCGCATGTCCTAATAACTGAACTTCATTTTATCAGAATTCCTACTTCGAGAACTTGGCATACACTTGCTCTTTCAGGTTTTCATCTTAAAACATCCTCCATTACCTCTTAACCCCTGATCGTGCTACTTGATCCTTTTATGATTCAGCGTCGGGGTAAACTTAATGTAACTACTATAATCCATTCAAGTAAAAGAAAGAATTTAATATTCCTCTGATTCACATGCATCTAATGTTTCTGGTTCATCATTTCGCTTACTACTTCCTTATATAACTTTATCCAATCATTCCATTACTTCCCAATGTCCTTACTTTCTAAGCTGATCCATTCCTAAGATGAACATTTCCTTTGAATAGAACCACCTCATCAATCTCAACTTGACTTCATAATTCATAGCTTATGAAATCTGCCTTCTCAGAGCGAATTATTATTGACAATATTTACACTAATCCTTTTTATCCAATGATATGGCACTTGCTGCCTTTATCTCAACTACTCCGGGAGACTCTGCTCCCCGTCCTATATCGATGTCTTCGATAATCATGCATTATTCTAACTCTTTTCTCATTAATATGAAAGTCTATAAGGGTTATTATCTATCCCCATACAGGATCTCAAGTCATTCTTCCAATATATCCTACTTGCTGGTACTACATCTGGTAGTCCGGCTATGCATCCTATATGCATCTTTAGTTTTCTTAATAATATCTCATTTCTTTATGCTCACTTCTCTGAGCAATATACCTTAGCCCTGACAGTCGTTCTGGCTGCAGCCCTCATTTCTTCAAGGGTAAGTTCCTTATCCTTAACAGGATTTCCTCCTCTACTGGAACCTCCTCCGACTCCTCAGTAGGGTACTCTATCGAATCCACAATCTGATCGTCATCATATAATAAAGCATCACCGTGCTGCTGCTTGTAAGCCTCAAGGTCTGTCGCCTTGCTCGTCGATACGATATCGTGCTAATTTACTGTTATGATACTTAAGAGTTCCCATAAGGGTTTAGGTGAACTTGGCAAGAGTTCTTATTATCTTAGTGAATTTATTGTTATAACGTCGCCTCATCTCTGGGATATATAACTCTCGCTCTGATACCATTTCTGTAACACCCCCAGATCCGGGGTCAGGGATCTGGTTGCTACGGTCTCAAATTTCCATCCACAAAATGAATAACATAACACACCCGTTATAGTCCCAGAGATGAAATCAGAGTAATTACCAAATATTATTAATCGCAAGAAAGAGTTCTTACAACCCAAAAGGTTTACAATTAACTATTACATACTCTTTGCCATCCATTTGTATATGCCATATAATAAATACATTTGATGCTCAAATGCTAACAACTAGCCTACCAATAGCTTACTCTTCAGCAATGGTAGTTATGACCTCCGCGGTTTAACCCTCTGACAGTTATAACCTGCTTGCACCGATTGCGCCTTGCGCGGTCGTCACATTTAGCTGTTGTTGTGATATAGATAAATAAAGCAAGGGTGAGCCATAGCCCACCAAAAATATAATTGAACAGTGATAATATATAACAACTCAAAATATCTTTGAAACCATAAGCCATGCATTAACGGAAATGATGCCAGTATAACATAAAAGATGAAGTTACAAGGTAACTCAAAACACATATTCTGTGGAAATATCTGCTATGCAAAAGATAAGCAAGATATTCTCAATTATCATAAAAGAGGAACTTGCAGGAAGAATATTGCGATTCCAGTTCAAACACTTTTCAACCCTGCCAACAATGATAATGTTGCAGAAATTTTAACATTGGATGATGAACTAATACTGGAGTATTCACCGCGCCCGCTGTTCCAATCCTTACGATGATCAGTCACAGATTGTACAGCTCAAATTAGTTTTACTACCGGTAGAAGGAATATATGACGGATTTACTTGTCTACCGCCCTGCTAGATCTCCCCGGCCAACGGTTGGGCCAATGGGATGGACCGGCGCTACTCGGCCTCTTACACGACTCCTAGTTCGTATAACATCCATAACTCTGAAACGTAAAGTTCTTCCCCCTTTCCCCAAGTGTAATACTTGTTGATACGACTCCACGAAGTAGTCGTATCTAATTGGAAAGGAAAATTCACCAATATTTCCCACGCTGTTGCTTGTTAATGGATACCAACTTGTTCCAACATTCTTACCCCTCGAATAATGACTGGGTACACAAGATTTCCATGGATAATAGCAACCATGTTACGAGTGAAACGAATAGTTTATGATCGGGCAGTCACAAGATAGATAACATTTCTCAAGTAAGGTTCCCTTATTATTTGAGAGACAGGATTGGACGAAGAATAGAGTTTTGAGAACCTTCCTTTATATAATAATATTAAATAGGCTCAGAGGAATTTACATCATACTCGAAGGTCGAAGGTAATATCCGGAGGAGATAAATCATTTCTAAATGAGTCAGAAGAATTAAATAAATATTCCAAAGAATATTTATTAAGTCAAAAATATTGAAGGAATAATCTTAATATAAATATTACTAGGAATCATCCTCGAATAACTATCCACAATTGATATTCATTAAATAATTAATGAATATTTAATTTAATAGTACTTATCTCGAATGAATATGCGAAATCACATTCACTGAATAAATAGTGAATGTCCAAATTAATAATAATTAACAAATAAATATGACTCGAATGAGTATTCGAAATAATATTCACAGAATAAATAGTAAATATTTAAATTAATAATAATACTTATCAATTAAATAAAACCCGAACGAATATTCGAAATAATATTCACTGAACAAATAGTGAATATTCAAAGTAATAATAATATTTATTGAAGAATTAATTATCAAATGGATAATTGAGATAATATTCATTGAATAAGTAATGAATATTTAACTTAACAATATTTAGCGATGTAATAAATCTCGAAGAATATTCGAAGTAATATTCAATAATTGAATCGACTTTAATTGAATATTGAAGGTAATATTTATTGTCTAAAGAAAGCTCAAGTGAATATTTAAAATAATATTTATTAAATAACTTGAGTTCGAATGAATGTTCAAAATAATATTTGTAAATTATATAAGGTTCGAATGAATATTCAAAATAATATTCATGATTAATCTCAAAGGAATATTCAAGTAATATTCATCAAATAATTGATGGGAAATATTTGCTCAATATTTCCTTATGAAAATAATCTCGATATATCAAGAAATACTTACTCCCGATCTATAATCAAAGAATGAGATTCATATGCGATTCTCTAAGGGTCTTAGCAATATCCAGCTTATAACTGATTATTCACTATCTAGCTTATAAGCCAACAATAATTCAAGGAACAAGTGTATCAATATAACTTGAAAGTAGGCATGCATGCTATGACACATGTAAACAGAAAACATATACATATATATATATAGGCCTTTGCTCCATACAGAACACTCTTATATAACAAACAATAAAGAACACCTTAGATCTATTAGATCCATTGGCCCCGCCAGGGGCACCCAATACAAAAAGTTGTTATTTTTTTACCCTCTATCAAGCCAGGCAGAAAAAAAAATTGAAAAATTACTGTTCACTGATGACGTCACTGATGATGTCATCATGATGTCATAAGTGAACAGTAAATTTTCAATTTTTTTTATTTTTTTTGCTGGCTTGATAGAGGGTAAAAAAATAACAACTTTTTGTATTGGGTGCTATGACGGAACTCTTAGATTAGATTAGATATGAGGTGTTCTTTATTGTTTGTTATACAAGGTGTTTGTTATGGAGTGCAACTCTCTCTCTCTCTCTCTCTCTCTCTCTCTCTCTATATATATATATATATATATATATATATATATATATATATATATATATATTACAACAACAGCCTTTAAAAAGGGAATTTGAAACTTGCCTGGTACTCCAGCTTATGCTAGTGGCATGACTCGGGGTGGTCCGGTGATCTATACATAATCAAAATATTCGAGGTTAATCACTTAACGCTTTTAAGAAGCTAAGTGTAACTCTTATTAATACCATTTTAACCAGACACTTGTTCGCTATTACGGCTCGTCATTACACTTACACTTGGTATATACTTAAGTCATGTAAGTGCTAAGGTAGGTCATTTACGAACCAAGATTATCCCTCGAGTTTTATCGCCCGTTTTCTAAGTGATTAACCAAAGTTATAACCAAGTGTGCTTTTAGGGGTTCGTTCGCGTTTAACCTCGATTCAAACATTTTTATAAAATTGAAAAATGATCCGTTTGACACGAGGTTTTCTCCTACACCTTCCTTATGATCTCTAATATTTAATTACCATGATTCGTCACTAATTTACATATTTTACCGAGGTTCAACTTTAATAACGAACTCGTACTTACGGTTTCGAACGACTTTTAGTAAATCGGCCATAATTCCTAAACGGTAAGTCCGTTTGTTTCGATTCTTTCGCCAAAACGATCCATGACTCGAGATCTACAAGAAAATGTCATATAATCAACCAGGTCAGGAAATTATACCAACTGTTATGAACGGATTCTTAAGGTCTAACGAAAATCAGGAATTACGACAGCTATAAATCGAGCGTTTCCAAATTTACCACAATCAAACCAAGCCACACCGGGCATCCATAAAACTTATACACATGCTATTCATCTCAACAAGTCCAGAAATATTACACTTCACCATCATGTGCATCATTTTACTTAAATCACTAAACCACTAACTAATCATGCTTATAACATCATCATAGTCATAACTAAGTTAAAATCCATCAAGAACATGCATAATCTCAAAGTAAGGGTTAGGGTTTCATGAGTTCCATACCTTCCTTGGTGTGTGTAAGACCTTACTAAGCCTTGAATAATCCCTGTACAACCTTAACCAAGCTTAGATCATCCAAGAAATTAAGAAAAATAAAGTTAGTTTCTTGAAAGTTACTATTCACCCTAAACTTGTAAAAATCATAGAAAATCGAAAAATAAGAGTTTGGCTCTCAAATTTTTACCACATCTTGGCCTCTTCATAAGCTTTGTTTTGAGTCCTATTTCATCAAATTTGAAGCTTCCTAGCTAGGGTTTGAGCCCCCTTTTTCCGCTGGACAGAAACTGTGAAGACAGGCAGTTTGGTTTCTTCAACTTGGGGGAGGTATTTTACTAGGCTACACTCCTTTGTTGGCCATGAAATTTTGAACGAATCTTACCCATGGAGTGGAGAAGCTATGGTTAAAATTTGGTGATTTTAGAATGGGTAGAAGTGGAGATATGAATTTTTCTTTCCTTGATGCTCCTGCTGGGCAGTTTGAAGAAAATGGAGAGATGGATTTGCTTGGCTTGTTTCTTGATCTAATCTCTTGAATTATTGTGTTGTATGGATAATATCTAGCCTAAAGCCACTTTATTAAAGTGATTAGGTCATGGGTGATGCAATTGCAAGGGACAAGTGTTGCATTCTTATGGTTTTTAAGCTAAGTACTTGGTTTGCTTGCTAATTGTTCTAGTTCTCTTGTAACTAGCTTGGTTACTTGCTCTTATCCTCTTGCACATGCATGCACCTTGGCTTTCTGCTTGCTCTTTTGTCCGGTTATTTCTTAATTCAATGATCGTTCGGAGGAATATCTCGAAGATTTCTAGTTAGGGTTTCACCGAAAACCGTCTTAATATTTATACTATCATTCTCCATTCTCTTTAATAATTCTTGAACCTATATTCCTTAAATCCTTTCAATAATTCCTTAAGCCTTTCAGTGTCCAGGGAAATCTCGGGGAAAATAAAAGTACTATTTTTCAGAATCCGATAACTTTTACATACACTCTTTTTCCCCTTGGATCATTAATACGAACTCAGAAATCCGTTCCGGGTACTTCTATATAGTGTCGCCTAATAATATTCCTAATTCCACAAAAACACTATTCATCACTTATTCTTTCTTTATTCCTTATAATTAGAAATAAGGTCCTTGTTCTCTTTTGAGCATTCCTTAACCCTTTTACGGAACCACTGGACTTATAACAGATATCGATTTGGATGACATGAGAATAATCTTCCTCTTTGGAATTTACTATATATTTCTTTCCAGGAGATAGATTATTCTAATCTAAGTTGGCAACCTATTGCATTCTTCGTGGCATATAAACATTGGAACCCATATCCAATAAATATTCATTCATCGGAACCACTGTCACACTTATATTCCATTACATAATAAAAGTTTTAATTCCTATCAAAAATCAGGGTTCTTACAAAACTTGCTTCATAGATATTATTGCGCCTGTGTCCAACTAGAACAACTTTCCCTGTAGATTTACTGATGATTTCATAGTATTCAGGCTGAAAATCTACATGATATCCTGTAACACCCCCAGATCCAGGGTCAGGGATCTGGTCGTTACGGTCTCAATATCCATCCAAAAAAAAACCAACATAATTTAAATTACAACCTTGTGACCCAAAACAACAATATAAAACACACCCGTTATAGTCCCAGAGATGAAATCAGAGTAACAACCAAATTTTATTAAACACATTATGAGTTCTTACAACCCAAAAGAATTTTAATATAAATACATCCTCTTTGCCTTCCATTTACATGAGTCATACTAGACCATATACTTGGTATTGAAAGAATAAATTTATCCTACCAATAGCTTTCTCTTCGGCTCTGGTAGTCTCATCGTCCTCGCCAGCATCGAGTGCGCCTTGTGCGAGTCATCTGGTCTAGCTGTTGTTGTGATATAATAATAAAGCAAGGGTGAGCAATAGCCCACCAACAATAATATTTAACTGAACGATAATATATAACAGTTCAAAAGTATCTTTCAAACCATATGCCATGCATTTACGGAAATGATGCCAGTAATATGAACGATGAAGTTACAAGGTAACTCAAAATGTAAATATATGAGGGAATATCTGCTATGTCGAAAATAAGCAAGATATTATAAAGAGGAACTTGCAAGGAAAATTTTGCAATTCCAGTTACGAACACTTTTCCAGCTCTGCCAACAGTAATCATGTTGCAGGAAATAAATAAGTTTGGATGATGAACCAATGATGGAGTATTCACCGCGCCCGCTGTTCCAATCTTGATGATCAGTCAAGATCGTACAGCTCAAATTAGATTTACTACCGGTAGAAGGAAGAACTGACGGCTTTACTTGTCTACCGCCTTACTAGCTCTCCCAGGCCAACGGTTGGGCCAAAGGGGATGGACCGGCGCTACTCGGCCTCTTACACGACTCCTAGTTCCAATAGAATTCATGATTCTGAATGTAACGTTCGTCCCCCCTTTCCCCAAGTATAATACTTGTTGATAAGACTCTACAAAGTAGTCGTATCTAGTTGGAAAGGAAAATTCACCAATAACTTCCAAGATATTGCTTGGTAACGAACATCAACTTGTTCCAACAATCTTACCCCTCGAAAGATGAGAAGGTAAACACAGACTAAATGAGTCCATAGCAACCAAGTTGCGAGTGAAGAGGATAAATTATGACCGGGAAGTCAACAAGATAAATAACATTGCTCAAGTAGGTTCCCCTATAATATGGAAGTTTGAGCGAGCATTTAAATCCTTTTAAGATAGACTTAAATGAAAAAGAAAGAGTTGGGAACCTTTCCTTGATAAAATAGTCATAAAAAGACTCCGAAATATTTTACATAATATCTGGAGGTGGAAGGTAATCTCCGAATAATATAAATTATTTTAAAAGGAATTTTAAAAGAATTAAATAAATATTCCAAGAATATTTATTTACTCAATAATAATTATGGAATATTATTAACTCATAATATTGCTCGTAAGTAATCCTCGAATGAATATATGGAATTATTTAATAAATAAATCCCTCCTTAAATGAATATTCGAAATAATATTCATTAAATAATTAAACTCCAATAAATATTTAAAATAGTATTCAATAAATAAGTCAAACCTTAAATGAATATTTGAAAATAATGTTCATTTAATATTTACTCTTTTAAATGAATATCCAAATAGCATTCATTTAATAATCAAAACTTTAAAGGAATAATCGAAATAATATTCCTTAAGTAAATAGAACTTCCAATGAATATTTTAAAATAATATTCATTAAGTACATAAAACCTTAAATGAATATTCGAAAGTAATATTCATTTAATAAATAACATTCTAAAGAATATCAAAATAATATTCATTAAATATCAACTCTAAATGAATATTCAAAATTAACATTCATTTATTATCTCTCGACTAAGATCATACTCGAATAACATTCCTCGAAATATTTCCAAGTAATTGATACTTTATGGAATATAATAACGTTTAACAATAACCTTCCTCAGATAAATAATAATCTGTCGTTGGAATCCCTCCGGGTTTCCACGACTATCTATAACTCAAAATACCGACTCCCGGTCTATATTTAGAATGAATATCATATGCCCTTCGCTAAGGGTCTTACCAAAACAATCCGGCTTATTACTGATAAATCGTATCTAGTCTATAAGCCGATATCAATTCAGGGAACAAGTATCACAAAAACCAGAGTCACAATATAATTGGAAACAGGCATGCATGCGATGGCATATGTAAAACATAAATCATATACATATATTATCACAACAACAGGTTTAAAGGTTTGAACACTTGCCTGGTAATTGAGCACGGGTGGGGGTAGTGGTAGGGTGTCCCGAGTCAGCTCGGCGATCTATAATAGTCAAGAAATTCAAGATTAATCACTTAACATTTTTCAAAAGGTTAAGTATTAACTTAAGTCGAAACATGTTTTCGAATTATCTCGTTATACCCCTTTTTAGTGTAAATCTTTTTATTACCGATACGATTTGACATTTGTTCGTCATTAAGACATGTCATCGTACTCACACTTAGTGTATACTTAAGTCGTATAAGTTCTAAATTTGATCGATTACGAACCAAGATTATATCTCGAGTTTTATCGCTCGTTTTCTACGTTATAACCAAAGTTATACTTTTAAGGGGTTCGTTCGCGTTTAACCTAGATTCGAACATTTTTATAAAATCGAAAAATGATCTGATTCACATGAGGTTTTCTCTCACACCTCCCTTTTTACCTCTAGTATTTAATTACCAAGATTCGCCACTGACTTACGTATTTTACGAGGGTTCATTTTTAATTACGAATTCTCGGTTACGGTTTCGAACTACTTTTAGTAAACCGACCGTAACTCCTAAACCGTAAGTCCGTTTCACACGATCTTTATATCAAAACAAAGCTTATAACATGATCTATCCTATCATGGCAGAAAACGAAGCCAAACAGGGAGTTACATGTTCTGTCAAAATCGTTTTCTTAAGGTTAACGAAATTTTGGCATTACGACGGCTATAAATCGAACATTCCAAAAATCATAACAACAATACCAAGCCACACCGGGCATCCATACAATTTATACACATGTTACACATCCTCAACTGTCCAAGAACATCTACTTTACCATTATAATCCTCATATCTTTTATATCAAAGAATCACCACATAATCAAGCTTATAATACGCTAACAACATAGCTAAGCTTAAGTCACTCAAGAACATGCTTAAATCTTCAAAACAAAGCTAGGGTTTCAAATGGATTACCTTCCTTGGGATATGTTCTAGCCTCACTAAGCTTGGTAGAGTCCTTGCCTAGCTTTAAGTTAGCTAAGATCATTCAAAAGAAACCAAGAAATCGATGTTAGTTCATGGAGGTTACTATTCACCCTCCACTTGAATGATTTATTTGAAAATGGAAAAAGTTGAGATTGAAGCTAAGATTTCTAGGAGATCTATTATATGAAATTTAATACTCACCATAAAAGTTTGGAGATTTAATAAGGAGTGGAAGTTGGGTTTTGAAATCTTAAAACTCCATTTTCATAAGAAAATTCGAAGTGCCCATGTTCATGAGGAAAACCAGAGCGATCTTCACGAATTTATTTGACCATCCAAACGATCTTCAAAAATTATGAAATTAAATCCACAACTTCATCTTGATGTGTAGAAGCTCCATGATTTTTTTCATGATTTTTAGATGAGTATAACTGGGTGAAAAAAATTCGAAACGACCCCGTGCTCTAGAAATCTGAACTGCTGGAAAAAGAAAATGGGGGAGAGAACTAGCTTGGCTTCTTGATTACTCTTGCATAAAGTGAAATAACAATAATGCTAGATATTTTGATGGATGCATCTTATCTTCCAAAAGTGATGACATCACTAAGCTTAAGTCATCAATTGAACAAGTGTTGGTTGTTTATGGTGTTGGTGATGTAATTAAGCTAAATACTTGGTTTGTTTTCTAAGTATGCTAGTTACCTTGTAACTACTTGGTCACTTGGTCATATCCACTTGCACATGCATGCAACTTAGCTCACTGCTTGCTCTTTTGTTCGTTTATTACTCCATTTCATTGGTCGTTCGGAGGAATATCTCAAATATTTCTTGTTAGAGTTTTACCGGAAACTTTCTTAATATTTACACTACT
Organism: Saposhnikovia divaricata; assembly: GCA_036435485.1. NCBI lineage: Eukaryota > Viridiplantae > Streptophyta > Magnoliopsida > Apiales > Apiaceae > Saposhnikovia > Saposhnikovia divaricata. The sequence continues at coordinate 97,809,159 of CM071597.1, read as the reverse complement.
ATTCTCATTCCTCCTTTATAATACTTAGATTTAAATCTCTTAAATCTTTTTAATAAATCCTTAAGTCTTACAGTGTCCAGGGAAATCTCGGAGAAAATAAAAGTACGGTTTTTCAGAATCCGACAGCTTTTACATACACTTATTTTCCTCCTGGATCACTAATATGAACTCGGAAATCCGTTCCGAATACTTCTATATAGTGTCGTCTCATAATATTCTTACTTCCACCAAAAACACTATTCATTCTTTATTCTTCCTTTATTTCCTATATTTATGACAATGTCCTTGTTCTTTCTCGGGCGGTCCTTAACCCTTTCACGGAACCACTAGACTAATCGTTATCGATCTGGATGACATGAGAATATTCTCTTGCTTGGAATTTCCATATCTTATTCCCCTAGGAGATAGATTATTCTTACCTAAGTTGTCAACCATTAGCATTCTTCATGACATATAAGTATTTGAATCCATATCCATTCCATTCATTCATTAGAGCTGGTGACCTTGTTGTCGGAATCATTGTTCCTCATTTTATCTGTACTTAATAAAAAGTTTTAATTATATCCAAAATTTGGGGTTCTTACAGTCTCCCCTCCTTAAAAGGATTCCGTCCCGGAATCAGGTAGGAAACAATCGGGTTCTTGTTTGTCATCTAGCTTTCCAGTCCTCGGTTGATCCTTAATCATTTCAACCCGTTTACAGCACATCTCCGTAGTGCTACAGTACTCTCTTTTTCCTTTTTATCAACTTTTCTACTTTTGCAAATCACACTATCCTGGTTCTGCACTTACTCATTCATATAATATCACCCTTATTGGTATCTACAGTGACTTCGGTATCACTATCGCATTGCGAATTCGGAGATAACCTCACTCGAACTATGCATTTCCTGATCGCCTTAATCTTCGTAATCTCGATCAATATAGAGAAGTGGAAAGATTTATTGAGAGATCACTATGATCAATTGAACATTTGTTATATTGCAGAGTTAGTACAGAAGGGGGCCAGCCTTTAGTACTTGACAAGCAATTAAACAAGTTATGGTATTCCACTTAGACTTCTATCACATAGACAGATAGTCACGTAGCAGTACCTCCCCTCCTTAAATGGTTGTTCTTCTCAATTCATAAACAAGATGAATAAGAGAGAAGAAAAGAAAAGAATTCTAAAGGATTATAGAATTTTTTTTTTTTTTATTTTTTGTAAAATATCATACTCAGAATTTACCTCTGAACTATAGAGGTTCATCAAAGAAGAAAATAATCATGATTATATCCAATACCATTTGATCGCAATTTCACGTGTCAACATATCTTGCTGTTTTGTCCATTATTCTATGGACCTATACTCTGGTTCAACCTTAGCAACACTTTTGGAAAAATCTTTCAACCTCTCAGGTTAAATCTTAGGTTTCTCGCTGGACATCATTGTTACTGACATTCCATGTCACGCTACAAGCTTTTCATATCTATTATATTAACACTATCAGGTTGTCATCCCGATAATTCATCAGAAACCCATTTATTAATCCATTCATAACATTCCTTACTTCACATTCCATAGTTGCTTTCCCAGTCTTTTCTTTATCAATCACATCCTTCTTATTATCTGATATTTATTTACCTCTGTTATTTACTTCCACCTTCATCTCCTTATTGAGACATCTTTTGCACTTGGCACCTCCTTGTTGGTATCCCGTCACATTTACTCTATAATCATCACATTATTCCAATTTAAAACCTCTGAAATAAATCTGGCCGATTCCTTTATCTTAGATCCAATATAATCTACTTCTATCAACTTGTTTCTCCTCACTTATTCTTTTCTACCCGCGGTTTTCCATAGGTTGTCTTTTATAAGTCAGACCAGGTCGTACACCTACCTGCTCGCGCTCTTATCATCTGTTGAGTATCTACATTTTACTAGTGTAGCTTTGCCACATGAAACACGTTACTACCATGCTATAAGCTTTGGGGGTAAAACTGGCTCGAATGCCACCTTTCGAACACTTTTTAAACTCTCAGGTGGCCTAATAAGTCTCGGGCTCAACTGCCCTTCTCTCTAAGTCTCATTAATTCTTTCTACGGGAATACATTTAGCATCATGAATCATCAACCTCATATTCTCTATCTTGTTTGCGCAGAAGTACACTAACACAAACTTGCTTTGTCATTCGTCAACATGCGATTTAGCTTATCAATAGCAGCGCTTTCTTTATCTTTACGTTGTCATCTAGTTTCTTAGAAGAATCACCATCGCTTGTTGCTTACGTAGTGCGTTAATATCTAACCATACGGGTTTCAATCCTTTAGGGAGACAAAGTAATCACTATTCCTTATCCATAAGGAACACTTCCTGAACTTGATGTAGATATTACATGAAGTAGATAAAATTGCAAAAGAGCTTCAAGCATCACAGCTAAGTCAGGTTGTTGAAACTATCACTCATGCATCTTCCATAAAAGACTGGAAACTTAATGGTTTACTTCGTCAATATTGTATCATGGTCCTGGTTTGCCTCAAAATGGGACCTTCTAAGATATGTAATATGCTTAAGACTCATCAGGAATCGAATCTTTACTTAAACTACTATTACCGTCGATTCTTACACAATCATCAGAAGGAATGTCAATTCCTCCACTCTGATATGACCTTCAAGGTCCTTCCAAATATCATTCTGTTTCTTCGGTATGAACATTTGTAATTATTCCTCTATACTTAGACTGTCGGCCACCTCATTGGCCTTTCCTGATAATAATAATTTCTGGTAATCCTTGTTCTCTGGATACATTTCAATTCAATTTTTTCTACCTCATTCTCATCACTGTTGGGTGAAAGCATTCTCCCTTAATGCTCTGCTGAAGAAAAAAAAAATATAACTATCAGTCTTTTTCCATACGTCATTGCTTTCACCTTCCCGTGGGAATTTTATCAAAGTTACCCTCAATCATACCTAGGATATTTGTTTTCTTAGTTCTTTCTTGTTCTAGGATAATCTCAACCTTCTTTGGTTCCATCCATACCTCATCATGGTTTCATACATGCCTCAGCTGGCATTATTGTTATCGTGTCCTACATTCTCTACCAAACTTCTATTTTGAAACTCAGAATGTTAACTTTTTCCTTGTAAGGTTTCTTAGGTCGTCCTCATCATTCCTCCTGTATTTTCTAGGTACAGGGTATATCAAAATGTCATTGATCAATACTCTAATAATTCTATCTATATTCTTTCCAGAACTCTTTTTTTTTTAATCCTTACAGGTCATTGTTGCCTTAGCAAATCCCACTCATATCATCTGAATTCACAATGTCTTTATTAGGGTTAATGCCATCCCTTATGCATTCCCCAGGGTTTGTCTTAATTTATGGATATCCTGTCCTTAATTCAACTGCCAAGGAATTCTTGCATCCTATAATTGGCAATCAGATCATGTATCCTTAATAAGGGTCTCTTTTCAATCGTTCTCATTTGATAATCGATCGGTGGCTTAATGCTAACCTCTTCTTTCAGATAGTTGTCAGCATATTTGACCTTCCAAAAGACAGCGTATGTCTATCTGCTCTCTTACAGAACTTGGTAAAGGATGTTTTGGAAGATATTGGTCGAGTTCAACGTGAATCTCTTTGTACTTATCGTTCTTCGCAAAGGTACTTGCCTCAGACAAAATTTCTACAGCATACTGATGAATCTCTGACCCTTTCTATACTCTTTTCATAAACCTTCATTGTTTACTTTCCTTAGTCATAATATATTCATGGTATTTATAATACCCTAACATCATACATCTCAAATCACTATACTCTTGAACAATCAAATACACATGAATCACTTTAGTACGGGTGACCCCATTCCAAAAACGTCTAGTATATTCCTAATCAAAACATGGATTGCAAGGGTTCAGTAGAAGATTCCTACGATCTCATTAATGTTTCCTTTATATCAGAAGCCCTTGCAGTCGGTACTTACTTAGAAGCAACCCTGCTTTGTTCTTTCATTGCTGGTCTAGTCACTTGATAATCCTTTGTGACTTGCCCTCAACTGGCCACACTAAAATTATATATGATTTTAGGGGTTGGCTAATTTAGCATTACTTTTCTAGTAATTGCTGGCATAGTGCCTTCTACTTTGATACCTTTCTACCTTTCCAAAACTTTACTCCATATAAGTCTTAATCAACTTCTCGGCACCGTCTCTGGTCACCTTTCCTCTACTTTTATCTTTACAACTATTCTTTTCAATCCCACGTGCCACGCAAGCTTACCATTCCTGGCATAACAGCCTTTTCACTTAAGTCAATCCCGGAGGTTCTTAGTCCGGCTGGATTCTTACTTACATTTCCTGTTTCCGTCCAATCTTACTTCATCATTTTATCTCTACCATCGATTGTAATACTCAGGGTCCGTCTAATAACCCATATGACAGCAACCTTACCCAATCCACAGGGTTCGCTCCAGTTTCCATTCTCTTCAATGATGTTCTCTGATAATCAGAACGACAAGGTTTGCCAAAATTTGCCGAATTCCTTTCCAGAATCAGGGAAATTTTGGTCAATCTATCCACCTACTGGTAACATTAAGATGACCAGTTTTGAAACCTGATGAATAATCCTATGAACCACCAAGCAGGTAGAACCATAAGCAGTCATAGTTAACGAAATAATCGTCATCAGATTGGAAGTTTAACCACTGGAGAGGAACCAATTATATACATCCCTTAGAAGGGAATCAACAGTCTCAAACTGAAACCTGCCACAACATCTTGATACCTATATGTCCTGATATTCAATATTACCAAATGTCAGTCTACCTGACTACTAGTCTCAGAAGGAACATTACCGTCGGAGTTGGTTGTTCCACAAAATTGGCACTACTAAGGCCATCCGATCTGGTGGACCGTGCTGTCCGAATGCATCCGCAAGTACTTTGTCGTGCTGCGCAAGCACACATCCTAATCTTTTATGTGAAGCATCATTGGAAGCACAAAGTCTCCTTTTTCCATTAAGCAATGCCAACTCTTGGTCATTACCAATTTCATCTTTTAGCTCTAGGAAGATTTTCTCACATTTTTCTCTTTAACTGTTGATCGTATTACTTGATCCATTATAATTCTGCGTCGGAGTAAACTTGAGGTAACTACTATAATCCATTCAACGAAAAGAAAGAATTTAATATTCCTCTGAATCACATGCATCTAACGTTTCTGGTTCATCATTTAACTGTATTGCGATAACTCTATACTCCGTCTCTGACAATAGTCTCATTACGAGTTCATCTTGACTCACTGGTCTTATCTTCCGGTAGGTTCTGAGATCATTGTCTTGATTACTACTTCCTTATATAACTTTATACAATCATGATGTCACTTCCCAATGTTTTCACTTTCTAACTGATTCATTCATAAAATGGACATTTTCCTGAATAAAAAAAAACTTCATTAACCTCACTTTGGTTCCGTAAATTACAACATATGACATCTGCCTTCTCATGGTGAATTATTACTGACAATATTCATACTAATTCATTTATCAAATGATGTGGCACTTACTGCCTCTTCTCAACTATTTCTAGGGACCCTGTTCCTCGTCCTATATCGATGTCTTTGATAATCATATATCCCTCTAGCTCTTTCTTCGTTAATATGAAAGTCTCTAAGGATTCTTATCTATTCTCGTATAAGATCTCAAATGATTCTTCCAATCCGTCTTACTTGCTGGTACTACATCCAGTAGTCCGGCTATGAATCCAACACGAATCTTCAGTTCTCTTGCTAATAACTCAGTTCTTTATGCTCCCTTTTCTGAGCACTATACTTTAATCATCGCAGTCTTTCTGGCTGCAGCCCTCATTCCTCAAGGTTAAGCTCCTTATCCTAACAGGATTTTTTCCCTTATCTGCTGGAACCTCTTCCGGGTCTCTAGTAGGGTACGCCATCGAATTACCCGCTGATCTTCAGCATATAAAGCATCATCGCGCTGCTGCTCGTATACCTCAAGGTTTGTCGCCTTACTCGTCGATACGATATCGAGCTAAGTTACTATTATGATACTTAAGAGTTCCCATAAGGGTTTTATATGTCATCACTACATTAAGTAGCCCGACTATGAACTTGGCAAGAGTTCTAATTATCTTAGTGAATTCATTGTTTTAACGTCGCCTCATCTCTGGGGTTTATAACGCACGCTCTGATACCACTTCTGTAACACCCCCAGATCCAGGGTCAGGGATCTGGTCGTTACGGTCTCAATATCCATCCAAAAAAAAACCAACATAATTTAAATTACAACCTTGTGACCCAAAACAACAATATAAAACACACCCGTTATAGTCCCAGAGATGAAATCAGAGTAACAACCAAATTTTATTAAACACATTATGAGTTCTTACAACCCAAAAGAATTTTAATATAAATACATCCTCTTTGCCTTCCATTTACATGAGTCATACTAGACCATATACTTGGTATTGAAAGAATAAATTTATCCTACCAATAGCTTTCTCTTCGGCTCTGGTAGTCTCATCGTCCTCGCCAGCATCGAGTGCGCCTTGTGCGAGTCATCTGGTCTAGCTGTTGTTGTGATATAATAATAAAGCAAGGGTGAGCAATAGCCCACCAACAATAATATTTAACTGAACGATAATATATAACAGTTCAAAAGTATCTTTCAAACCATATGCCATGCATTTACGGAAATGATGCCAGTAATATGAACGATGAAGTTACAAGGTAACTCAAAATGTAAATATATGAGGGAATATCTGCTATGTCGAAAATAAGCAAGATATTATAAAGAGGAACTTGCAAGGAAAATTTTGCAATTCCAGTTACGAACACTTTTCCAGCTCTGCCAACAGTAATCATGTTGCAGGAAATAAATAAGTTTGGATGATGAACCAATGATGGAGTATTCACCGCGCCCGCTGTTCCAATCTTGATGATCAGTCAAGATCGTACAGCTCAAATTAGATTTACTACCGGTAGAAGGAAGAACTGACGGCTTTACTTGTCTACCGCCTTACTAGCTCTCCCAGGCCAACGGTTGGGCCAAAGGGGATGGACCGGCGCTACTCGGCCTCTTACACGACTCCTAGTTCCAATAGAATTCATGATTCTGAATGTAACGTTCGTCCCCCCTTTCCCCAAGTATAATACTTGTTGATAAGACTCTACAAAGTAGTCGTATCTAGTTGGAAAGGAAAATTCACCAATAACTTCCAAGATATTGCTTGGTAACGAACATCAACTTGTTCCAACAATCTTACCCCTCGAAAGATGAGAAGGTAAACACAGACTAAATGAGTCCATAGCAACCAAGTTGCGAGTGAAGAGGATAAATTATGACCGGGAAGTCAACAAGATAAATAACATTGCTCAAGTAGGTTCCCCTATAATATGGAAGTTTGAGCGAGCATTTAAATCCTTTTAAGATAGACTTAAATGAAAAAGAAAGAGTTGGGAACCTTTCCTTGATAAAATAGTCATAAAAAGACTCCGAAATATTTTACATAATATCTGGAGGTGGAAGGTAATCTCCGAATAATATAAATTATTTTAAAAGGAATTTTAAAAGAATTAAATAAATATTCCAAGAATATTTATTTACTCAATAATAATTATGGAATATTATTAACTCATAATATTGCTCGTAAGTAATCCTCGAATGAATATATGGAATTATTTAATAAATAAATCCCTCCTTAAATGAATATTCGAAATAATATTCATTAAATAATTAAACTCCAATAAATATTTAAAATAGTATTCAATAAATAAGTCAAACCTTAAATGAATATTTGAAAATAATGTTCATTTAATATTTACTCTTTTAAATGAATATCCAAATAGCATTCATTTAATAATCAAAACTTTAAAGGAATAATCGAAATAATATTCCTTAAGTAAATAGAACTTCCAATGAATATTTTAAAATAATATTCATTAAGTACATAAAACCTTAAATGAATATTCGAAAGTAATATTCATTTAATAAATAACATTCTAAAGAATATCAAAATAATATTCATTAAATATCAACTCTAAATGAATATTCAAAATTAACATTCATTTATTATCTCTCGACTAAGATCATACTCGAATAACATTCCTCGAAATATTTCCAAGTAATTGATACTTTATGGAATATAATAACGTTTAACAATAACCTTCCTCAGATAAATAATAATCTGTCGTTGGAATCCCTCCGGGTTTCCACGACTATCTATAACTCAAAATACCGACTCCCGGTCTATATTTAGAATGAATATCATATGCCCTTCGCTAAGGGTCTTACCAAAACAATCCGGCTTATTACTGATAAATCGTATCTAGTCTATAAGCCGATATCAATTCAGGGAACAAGTATCACAAAAACCAGAGTCACAATATAATTGGAAACAGGCATGCATGCGATGGCATATGTAAAACATAAATCATATACATATATTATCACAACAACAGGTTTAAAGGTTTGAACACTTGCCTGGTAATTGAGCACGGGTGGGGGTAGTGGTAGGGTGTCCCGAGTCAGCTCGGCGATCTATAATAGTCAAGAAATTCAAGATTAATCACTTAACATTTTTCAAAAGGTTAAGTATTAACTTAAGTCGAAACATGTTTTCGAATTATCTCGTTATACCCCTTTTTAGTGTAAATCTTTTTATTACCGATACGATTTGACATTTGTTCGTCATTAAGACATGTCATCGTACTCACACTTAGTGTATACTTAAGTCGTATAAGTTCTAAATTTGATCGATTACGAACCAAGATTATATCTCGAGTTTTATCGCTCGTTTTCTACGTTATAACCAAAGTTATACTTTTAAGGGGTTCGTTCGCGTTTAACCTAGATTCGAACATTTTTATAAAATCGAAAAATGATCCGATTCACATGAGGTTTTCTCTCAAACCTCCCTTTTTACCTCTAGTATTTAATTACCAAGATTCGCCACTGACTTACGTATTTTACGAGGGTTCATTTTTAATTACGAATTCTCGGTTACGGTTTGGAACTACTTTTAGTAAACCGACCGTAACTCCTAAACCGTAAGTCCGTTTCACACGATCTTTATATCAAAACAAAGCTTATAACATGATCTATCCTATCATGGCAGAAAACGAAGCCAAACAGGGAGTTACATGTTCTGTCAAAATCGTTTTCTTAAGGTTAACGAAATTTTGGCATTACGACGGCTATAAATCGAACATTCCAAAAATCATAACAACAATACCAAGCCACACCGGGCATCCATACAATTTATACACATGTTACACATCCTCAACTGTCCAAGAACATCTACTTTACCATTATAATCCTCATATCTTTTATATCAAAGAATCACCACATAATCAAGCTTATAATACGCTAACAACATAGCTAAGCTTAAGTCACTCAAGAACATGCTTAAATCTTCAAAACAAAGCTAGGGTTTCAAATGGATTACCTTCCTTGGGATATGTTCTAGCCTCACTAAGCTTGGTAGAGTCCTTGCCTAGCTTTAAGTTAGCTAAGATCATTCAAAAGAAACCAAGAAATCGATGTTAGTTCATGGAGGTTACTATTCACCCTCCACTTGAATGATTTATTTGAAAATGGAAAAAGTGGAGATTGAAGCTAAGATTTCTAGGAGATCTATTATATGAAATTTAATACTCACCATAAAAGTTTGGAGATTTAATAAGGAGTGGAAGTTGGGTTTTGAAATCTTAAAACTCCATTTTCATAAGAAAATTCGAAGTGCCCATGTTCATGAGGAAAACCAGAGCGATCTTCATGAATTTATTTGACCATCCAAACGATCTTCAAAAATTATGAAATTAAATCCACAACTTCATCTTGATGTGTAGAAGCTCCATGATTTTTTTCATGATTTTTAGATGAGTATAACTGGGTGAAAAAAATTCGAAACGACCCCGTGCTCTAGAAATCTGAACTGCTGGAAAAAGAAAATGGGGGAGAGAACTAGCTTGGCTTCTTGATTACTCTTGCATAAAGTGAAATAACAATAATGCTAGATATTTTGATGGATGCATCTTATCTTCCAAAAGTGATGACATCACTAAGCTTAAGTCATCAATTGAACAAGTGTTGGTTGTTTATGGTGTTGGTGATGTAATTAAGCTAAATACTTGGTTTGTTTTCTAAGTATGCTAGTTACCTTGTAACTACTTGGTCACTTGGTCATATCCACTTGCACATGCATGCAACTTAGCTCACTGCTTGCTCTTTTGTTCGTTTATTACTCCATTTCATTGGTCGTTCGGAGGAATATCTCAAATATTTCTTGTTAGAGTTTTACCGGAAACTTTCTTAATATTTACACTACTATTCTCATTCCTCCTTTATAATACTTAGATTTAAATCTCTTAAATCTTTTTAATAAATCCTTAAGTCTTACAGTGTCCAGGGAAATCTCGGAGAAAATAAAAGTACGGTTTTTCAGAATCCGACAGCTTTTACATACACTTATTTTCCTCCTGGATCACTAATATGAACTCGGAAATCCGTTCCGAATACTTCTATATAGTGTCGTCTCATAATATTCTTACTTCCACCAAAAACACTATTCATTCTTTATTCTTCCTTTATTTCCTATATTTATGACAATGTCCTTGTTCTTTCTCGGGCGGTCCTTAACCCTTTCACGGAACCACTAGACTAATCGTTATCGATCTGGATGACATGAGAATATTCTCTTGCTTGGAATTTCCATATCTTATTCCCCTAGGAGATAGATTATTCTTACCTAAGTTGTCAACCATTAGCATTCTTCATGACATATAAGTATTTGAATCCATATCCATTCCATTCATTCATTAGAGCTGGTGACCTTGTTGTCGGAATCATTGTTCCTCATTTTATCTGTACTTAATAAAAAGTTTTAATTATATCCAAAATTTGGGGTTCTTACATATCCTCTGTCACAGATTTGACTCACAGATAGCAGATCATGCATGAGTCCTGGAACCAGAGCTACATTTGTGATGATGACACTTCCAAGATTGATATTGCCATATCCCAGAGTACGTCCTATGTTGCCATCTCCATAGGAAACTTTTAGGGCAGCCTTTTCCGCATACTCTGATAGCAGGGCTTTATTTCCAATCATATGTCCTGAACATCCACTGTCCATGACTAGGGTACTCTCCCTGATGCCCTGAAATCACAAACAATCACTGAAGATCAGATTTAAGGATCCAGACTTGCTTGGATCCTTTGGCTTTCTTAACTTTGTTAGCTTTAGCAGCAGAATTCTTATTATCAGAGTTTAAGCTAACATTTTCAGAGTTTACACTTGCATTATTAACCTTAACCCATTTCAAATTAGGCTTCAGTTGATAATAATTATGATGGATAGCATGATAATCCCTGCAAGTATAGATAGAATGCCAAGTACTTCCACAATGTTTGCATAAAGTCTGTGGTCTAGTTCTAACATAACCTTTCTTTACTTCAGACTTGGAAGGTAAAGAATTAATGTTTTTATTCTTCCTGCAGAAACTAGCAAGATAGTTAGTGCTACCACAGTTATGACATGTCTTTCTTGGAGCGAAAGTAGCAAGCATTGGATAATTACCTTCAGTAATGCCTACTTTACCATTTCTATTCTTCCTAGACACTTTCTGTTTATTAACAGATTTTAACTCCTTAAGCTTATGCTTGAGTTGTTTATCTGTCATTGAACCAATATTAACCTGTTTAACACTAGTTTTTACTGGTTCTTTCTTAACAGCTCCTTTTTCAGCTTCAGACTTAGGTTCATTTATTCCATGAACAAATTTTGTAGATGGAATATGTGTTCTAACTTTGACCTTATTTTGAAACCTAAGTTCATCTTCCAGACAGTAACCTAAACCAACTGTGTCTGACTGAAAAACCTATTGAGTGTCTTTTCCAGAATGAGTCCAAGTTTTAATTATGTGATTTGCCTTCTCCGATTCAGATTCTAGTTGCTTATATCTTCCTAGCAAATCCTGTTCTAGATAAACAGCATCATCTCTTTCTTTCTGAACTTGTTGCGTGTTTTCAAGTTTCTCTTCAACAATTTTATTTCTCTCTTTAAGTTCAGAATTCTCAGATTTGATTCTCTCATTCTCTAAAGTCTGATCCCTATAACTGATATGCAAAGCCTTAAGATAGATTCTCAATTCAGTTATATTATCAGTATTATAAGCATAGGTAGTTAGAGGTACCTTGTTTTCAGAGTCTTCAGAAACATTCTCAATAGAAGCCATGAGAGCATAATTAACATCCTCATCTGAGTCTGAAGTGTCTGCCCAGTCTCTGCCTTTTGTGATAAGTGCTTTTCTAGTTTTACCCTTCTTGCACTCAAGGGCATAGTGACCCATCTCCTTGCACTTGTAGCATTGAATCTCAGACTTGTCTTTCATCCCAGATTTAGTCTCCTTTCTCTCAGACTTTCTGAAACTCTTCCTGTCTGAATTTGAATCTTTAGAGAACCTGTTTCCCTTCTTGAAGTTCTTGAAACCCATCTTCTTGAAAGTCTTCACCATCAAGACAACCATTTTCCTCATTTCTTCTTCATCATCCTCAGAATCAGATGATTCATCAGTGTTTGAATCAACATCAGAGTTTGATGACTCACTTTCAGAATGTATGACTAAAGCCTTTCCCTTAGCGTTCTTCTTCAAGGGTTTCTCTTCAACCTTAAGAGCAATAGACTTTATCTTCTTGCTTGATCTCTTGTTTCTCTGCTCCATTTCCAATTCATGAGTTTTTAGCAGCCCATAGATTTCATCAATCTCAGTATCAGCAAGATCATAGTTATCTCTTATGGTGGTTGTCTTCACATCCCACTTTTCAGGTAAGGCAAGAAGAAATTTGAGATTTGAGTCTTCTAGATCATACTCTTTATTAACCAGTGACAAATCATTGAGCAGTTTACAGAATCTATCAAATGTTTCTGTCATGGTTTCTTGAGATTTAGCCTCAAAGTGCTCATACTCCTGTGTGAGTATGTTCCTTCTATTCTTCTTGATAGCAGCAGTTCCTTGACATCTAACCTCAAGGGCATCCCAGATTTCTTTGGCAGTAGTGCAGTTAATCACTTTATTAGACATAACATTGTCTAAGGCACTATGAAGTAGATGCCTAACTTTTGCATCCTTAGCAATAGATGAAAGATCTTCAGGAGTCAGATCTTTCTTCTCCTTTGGAACTGTTTTAGCTTCTTGACCAGCAGTAGCAACAGATAGCTTTGTAGGTTTATGAAGACCTTCATAAATTCTGTCAAGATATTCTGGATCTGTAGCTTCCAAAAACATAGTCATCTTCACCTTCCAGATTGCATATTCTGTCGTCCTGAGAATAGGAACCCTAATTGTCTCATAATGACTCACTGTGGTAGGAGTCTTCTCAGAACTTGAACCTGTTGGATGAGGTATTTCTGCAATTGATTATAGTTGTGTGTGGATCTTAAACTGTATTAACGTAACAGATCGGCTCTGATACCAATTGTTAGGCCGAATACATAATTATAATCAAGATTGTATGAGAGATTAACAAGAAAACACACGTTTAAATAATTAAAAACTGTTTGGAATTAATAACTCCTCTCTTAGTGATGTAAAATATCACAGAGAGCTGCTAAGGTTACAATGAATGATATTGCGTTGCACGATACCCTTCTAGGGTTAACCTAACTGTATTTATAAGATATACAATTGTTATACAATCGATAATTGATACTCCTATAAATTAGCTATACAATTGATATCAATTACGATTGCTACACGTCTCCTTAGTCAACTCAATCTCTTTGACAGCTATCCAATCTTCAAAGATATTACTTCCATAATTATCTTCAATAATTCTTCAAACACTGTTGACCAGTAGACTCTTCCTCCAGACAGAGTTTAACAACCTCTGTCGAGCTTCCATCTGTCAGCGTTTAACTAAACTCTGACTGCTTCCAGCTAAACTCTGATATTTCACTGTAACACTTAAACACTGATTATTATTCACATCAATTATATCTAACACTTAACTAGTCGAATGAAGGAGAATTACAAAAACATAAGTATGCTCTCATATATATATATATAAATATTTTTTTCTTTTTTTTTAATTCTTTTTTTTTCCTTATGAGAGCTATAAGAAACCATAATCCTCCTTTAGATTTAACTTGAAAATCGACTAACAAGGTAACCAACAAAACATATATTTCCTCAAAAGTTATGAACAAAAGTAAACCCATTTCACACACCTTATTACTCCCTCAAGTTCCTACTAGCCTTTGACAAATTGGGATCAAGTATACGTAATGCTGTACAAGAAAAAGGTCTTAGGCGAGTAATGTGGTGTGTCACCGAAAGAATTTGATTAAGCTCAAAGGGGTAACTAATTGATCACATAAGAATAGTGTGGATATTTTGGAAATATGGGTTATTCCTAAATGCCTTTATCATCTTCTCATCAATCAATGTCATGTGTTTCAAGAATGAACTCAAACAAGTGCTAGCAATGCAAATGACAAGTGGACACTCAAGCAAAAGAATATAAATGCAAAAGATGTGCATATAGGCTCAAAACTCACTTGGTGTGGTAGAACATAATCAATCTCAAGTAAAGGTATCCTCAATGCACCTACTTGTACTCAAAGCATGAAAACCAAATCATCTTACACCTAATCATGACCTTCTAATTTCTTGCACAAATCAAATAAGTCTACTAGTTTCACCTTGCTAGTGTAAGTGTGTGGACAAGAACTTAGCAAATCACTTCTCAATCAAAATCTAAAGGAACACAAGATTATCATAGCATGTAAGGGTGCATCAAGAAACTAGCAATCAATTAACAAGACTAGAATAAGATTAGAACTCTACTATTTACAATTCTACAACTCTTTTTATGATTTTTTTCATTTTTTTAATTTTTTTTGGATTTTCTGATTTTTATATTTACATTAAAGACCCTCCCCCATACCTAAATCATGCATTGTCCTCAATGTATGCAAATGCAAGAGAAATGAGTAAAGGAGAATGAGGAGATAATACCTGACAAGGGATGACGGAGAGGAACGAAAATGAAAAACAACTAATTAACACTACTCACGCACACTTACACTCCTCCATACCTGAATTTCACAAGGGGAGGCAAAGGAATAAAATCTAATTACGTGATGCCGGTAGGAAAATTGGAGTGAATTTCCAAGAAGAGCTCAAGATGTCGTTGAAGCTCTAACACCTTAGTGACTTTTGCAAGAAGACAAAAATATGCTTTCAAAGTAAAAGCATTGTAACCACTAGTGTTTTCCACAGACCAAAGTAAGGCTTCTTTATGTTGTTTAAGCAAATTAATTAATTGGATTTCTTGGTCCGGGTTTAAATCACTATTGATAACAGCAGAGAGAAGTTTGTCTTTTTGCAAGAAAATGTGATCGAAAGTGGAGGGGTGTGTTATAAAATCAAGTGGAGGTGGTTCACCAACGGGAGTTGTAACAATGGTACTAGGGTTAAAATGGTCAGTATTAGATTCAGCTTCCCATTTAGAACAAATGTGATTTAAATCCCCTAACAACTCATTGAAAGTAGGTGGTTCACCAACGGGAGTTTTGACAATGGGCTCAACATTAACATCTTCGGGTGGGGTCTCCCACTTGGAAAAATGTCGTCCAACTCTATGAACATTTCTTCCGATGTCATATCCCTTAACGACTCAATATACTCTTGATTAGACGCATAGTTGACTTTGTAATCCTCATTAAGAAGAGACTCAATCTCACTATCCTCAAGGTTTGACCAATTAATAATGTCATCAACAAGATTAACCCCTATTGTTTGTTCATAAATCTCATTGGGTTCTTTTCCGACATTAAAGATGTTAAGGTTAATTGTCATATTACCAAAAGTAAGTTTCATCGAACCATCCCTACAATTAATCAAGGCATTAGATGTAGCAAGAAAAGGTCTTCCTAGAATGATCGGGATTTGGTTCTTAGGATTCGTGATGGGTTGAGTCTCGAGGACAACAAAATCAACCGGAAAGATGAATTCACCAACCTTAATTAGCACATCCTCAATTATTCCCATAGGTATTTTGACAGAACGATCGGCTAATTGAATTGTCATGTTCGTCTTTTGAAGTTCGCCTAAACCTAGGGCTTGATAGACCGAAAATGGAAGGAGATTCACACTAGCGCCTAAGTCAAGTAACGCCTTGTCCACAAAAGTATTGCCTATGACACATGAAATTGTAGGACAACCGGGGTCCTTATATTTCACGGGAATTTGGTTCGAAAGAATTGAACTAACATGAGAAGTCAAAAAGGCTTTCTTAGGGACGTGAGTGGAACGTTTGTGAGAACATAAATCTTTTAGACACTTGGCATAAGAGGGAATTTGTTGAATGGCATTTAAAAGAGGAATGTTGATCTCGACTTGTTTGAAAACTTCCAAAATATTTTCTATTTGAGGCGATTGTTTGTTTGAAAGGATTCTTTGAGGATAAGGAGCTTTAGGCTTAAAGACTCGTTCGCTAGACACATCGGGAATGGAATTGGAAAGTGGAACAACAATCGAAGATTCGTTAGGTGAAGGTGGTGTTTGAGTCGATGAAGGCTCGCCAGATGATGATGATTTATGAGAAGATTTTGATGACTCGGGAGTGGATTTTGAAGATGAGGGTTCAAGTGGTGAAGGTGTGGGACTAGATGACTCGAAAGGCTCGGGATTTGGAAGATGGTTTGAAGGATTGAGTTTAGGGTTTGGTTCAACATTTGACTCTTTTTCATCTTCGGGAGACTCGACTCGTACTTGTTATCAACTTGTTTTCCCGACCTTAAAGAAATGATAGCATTAACATTTTCTGTAGGTCTTTGGTTGAGAGGAAATTTAGGGTTGACCTCGGGTTGACTCGGGAACTTATTCTTCTCTCACTCATACATGGCGTTGGCTAATTGACTCACTTGAACCTCTAACTTAGATATGGCTTGAGTACTAGCATTCAAAATTTGCCTATCTTGAGTCATGGTTTGCATGAAGGTTTGTTGAGATTGAGCCAAATTAGTTGTCGATTTCAAAAGCGCATCAAGAGTCTTTTCCAAGGAATTAATTCTCTTATCCGACTCATGAAAGCCGGGAGGGTGGGCGGGTGCTTGAGTTGGGGCTTGAATCGAGTTTGGATAAGGAACTTGATTTTGAATCGGGTACGAGTTTTGATTGGGCTTTTGAAAACAAGGAAGGTTGAAAAGAAGGTGGTGGAGATTGGTAGTTTTGGCCTTGATTCCACGAGAAATTCGGGTGATTCCTCCAACCGGGATTATAAGTAGGTGCAACCGGATCATTCCTAGGGATTGGTTGAAACACCGCATTAATTTGATCATAACCGGGAAAGTCCGAAAAACCTTGATTAAAATTAGAGCACATAGACACATTTGAGGGGGCCTTACTAGTTTCTAGCGCTTCGAGTCTTCTAGTAAGGGTGGCTAACTTGGAATCAGTAGCAATATTGTTTCCAACTGAATGCATACCCCTAGAAGAACTAGACGACTCGTTGGACTTATGAGGCTCCCTAGTAGACTCCCACAACATAGTTTTCTCGGCTAATTCCTCGAAAAACGCCCACCCTTCGTCCTCATCCTTCTCCATGAATTTACCTTGGCACATAGACTCTAACAACGCGGTTGTTGGACTATCTAGGGCCTCATAAACAATCTTACAAAGTCTCCACTTTTCTATTCCGTGGTGGGGGCATTGTGATAAAAGATTTTTAAAATGATCAAAATATTTCCAAAAAGACTCGTTTTCCTTTTGATGAAATTGATTTATCTCGTTCGTAATCCTCGTATTCTTATGGTTTGGAAAATATTTCTTTAGAAAAATTACCACAAATCCCTCCCACGTGGAAATAGAATTAACCGGTAGGCTATACAACCATTTTTTAGCATTTTCTTTAAGCGTAAAATTAATGAGTCTAAGCCTAATCGAGTCCTCGGTTAATTGTTGGAGTTTTTGTAAGGCACAAACCTCCTCGAATTCATGGATGAAAAGATACGGGTCCTCACCTTCACTCCCGGTAAATTTGGGTAACATGCTAATGTGTTGAGCTTTGATTTCGAAATTATTACCATTTACGGGAGGAAGAGTGATACACGAGGATTGGGCAGAACGGGTGGGATAGCAACGGTCCTTAAGGGACATGGCCATGTTTACTATTGGTTCGGAATTATCTAAAGACTCGGAATCAGAAGAGGAAGAAATCTCAAACGATCTCACTAGTCTAGAAGAATTATCCCTAATCCAAATAGTTCGCATAAACCATGAAAGGGAACACGTAGCAAATAAGTGCGATAAAATAAACACACAAAAAGAAAGGGTGAAAAATTAAAAGAAAAAAAAAATTCTAACCCTAGGGTTCCTTAATAAAATAACTAGACCTTGCTCCTAACTGTAAGGTCTACCAAAAACTCGGTAAATCAGAATTTATTCGGACCAATTTGGCCAGGTAGGTGCAAGCATTGCCAAGAGGCTAAACACCAGCCTAGACACCAAATCTTAATTGGCCAGGTAAGCTTTCGCTTGCCTAGACACCAAAGAGTCGGAATAATTAATGATTACTTCGTTTCTTAGGTACCTTCCTAATTAAACGCGAAATTCCTAGGGGCAAACGTCTAATTAATTTTATTAAAGGCTAGGGTATGCAAAATGAGGGATTTATTATTTTTGGGCTAAGGAAAGAGTGATGAAATCCCTTCCCTTATCTTGTAAGTGGTTTTGCCCTTAAGATTTATTTACAAATGATGCAACAAAAACGAGTTTATAAAAAAAACTATAAACATTTATGGATGCTTAACTATGTGCTCTAACTAAAGAAAAGAAAAATTTAACGTACCTTTGGGTCCTCCAGCGATCACCACAATTATAAGGTACGAAAAATTAAAAACAAGAAAATAAAAATCTAGATGATGTGTCCTAAGTGATTAATGCATGATGCAATAAGTAGGTATTTACTAGCTAATTTTTTTGGATTTTTTTAATTTTCAATTTTTTTTTTGTGATTTTTGATTTTTTCGATTTTTTGTGATTTTCTAAAAATAAAAAGGCGAAAAGAGAGAAATACGGGTTACCGAAGCACGCTTCCAAAAATTTCGATTTGTTCCAAGCTCCGTGAGAAGATTCCCGTAATTCCAACTTTCCTAAAAAATGAAACAAAAGATAAGGCAAGTAAAAACTAATCCGAAAAATTAAAAATCAAGGCGCGAAAATTAATTAGTTCCCGGCAGCGGCGCCAAAAACTTGATGTGCTAAAATAAATTACAATTTTTAAATTGCAAGCGCACGATTCAATCGTTGAAATATTTTAGGTATCGATCCACGGAGACTAACATTTTCGCAACCTTAATTTTCCATTTAATCGAATTAGAACAAGTGGATTTTTGAGAATTTGATTGAATTTTATACTAATTAATTTTGAAAAGGAAATTTAATCTAATTTTAAAAGAGAACTAAATTTTATTCTAATTCTAAACTAATTAATTAAAAGTAAAATGAGAAAAATTATTCTAACAATTATTAAAAGTAGAAATTTAAATTTAACTAATTTTATTTACACAAAATTCTAACAATATTTCGACATGACTTATTCGTAATTTGAACTACCCAAAAACAAACCAAATCATGTTTCAATCTCAGAAATTAAATAGCTGCTAAACAAAAATCCAAGCAATAAAATTAAAACGACTCAAATTCATTAAACACTACAACTCAGTTTAAACAGTACCCAGTTGACTCAGTTTACACAGCAGCAACACAAATAAACCGAACAAAAGACACAAAAAACTCGTAAAATAGACTCAATGAGCAATGACCCAGCATAAAAACAACGACTCGGAAAAAAAACTCAAATCAAACTATTTAACCATAGATTGAATACACGAAACAAAAAAAAACAAACACAGACCAAAAACTCAAACTCATACCACAGATTAAACACGACTCGGCACAGTAACGCAGCACAAAACTCAGAGCAAGGAGAAAGATTGAACAACGATGTGGCTAAAAAAAACACAACAATTCAGTTAAAACAGTAACTCGACAAGGAAGCAAAAACTGGTCTCTACATAAACTTAAACTCGCCAGAATAGGGGCGAGTCGACTCGGAAACCGGCAGCGAGAATTATCAAACAAGAACTCAGCATCAACACAGAAAATTTACAAAAGTTAAATAACAGCTCAGCAACTCATTACAAAACCCAAAAGCTTGACCTGTACAAGAATTAAACGGAACCAACAGCACAAATTTGACAAGCTAACTACAGACTCGATAAGACAAGTAAGAATTAACAACTCAACAAACTCAGCACTTAGACTCGGAAACTCAACAGGACTCATCAGCACACAAACGAGCCACAAACACGAACAACAAACATTAAACTCAACAAAAACTACTGAAACCAAGGAACCGAGTTAACTCGATAAATTCAAACTCATTGTAACATGGTTCAAAACAGTAAATAAAGAGAAAAACAGAACGATCCAATGAAACCAGACAAAATAAAGAGAAAAACATGAAGAAGAAATAAAAGAAAAAAAACAAAAAAATAAGAAGAAAATGATGGGTGGTTGGTTCGATGGAATTGGAAGGAAGGAGAAGGCTGGGATCGAGAGGAGGGGAAATGGGTTTGGCGAATTAGAAAGGAAGAGGATTATGAGAGGGATTTTGCAGAAAAGGGAAAAGAAAACAAAGAACAAAGTTGTGAATTGAAAACGCAGGTATAAATAAAAACAGGGGACTGAGCTTCGAATTAACAGAATAAATGTTGAAAAATTTTAAAAACTATTTTTTTTTTTGAAAATTAAATACTAAAATAAAGAAATCAACTACGAAAATAAAATTTATATTACACTAAAATGATGATTTGATTTGGAATTAAAATGGCCCACAATAAAATCGAAATTTAAAGGGGTAAGATTACGAATTAAAACTAAAATTAAAACTACGAAATAAAAATCGTTATTTTCAACCCATAGTGGTTAGCATTTCGCTACTTTGTCCACTAAATGTATTTACGAAAATAACGAAAGCTATGCAACAAAAAAAAATGAAAGGAAAAGACGAGAAATTAAAGGAAACGGAATTTTTGCATTAAAATAAAAAGTGTTTACAAGATTTGAAACTAAAAAAAAACAAGAAATTAAAGCTACCCTAAAATCTAAGTTGATATTTACAAGGGGCGTGAGAGGCTATTTATAGGCTAAGAATTAGGGGTTAGGGGTGTGTTGGGTTAATCTCCACCATACACCTTTTAATGTGGTGGAGAAATCCTAGCCATCCAATTGTTTCCTTCCTCCTTAAGCTTTGTGCTTTGTAGAGTGGATCTTGGCCATACACTTATTTAGTGTGTTGGGATGATCTCCACCTTCCATGTGTCTTAAAAGATTCCCTTTCCTCCAAGCTCCTAATTCTTTTTCCATTTTTCATTTAAGTCCTTTTTCTTCCTCTTTTTCCCTTCCTTGCTCTTTATTTCTTTAATTTGTCATTTCTTTATTTATTCACGAATTTCCTGAAATGCAACAAAATAAATTATTAAAATACGAGTTCAAGCAATAAATAGGTAATAAAAATATGCAAAAATATGCACTTATCAGTAATAACTTATGGAAAAGACTGATGTATATTTTCTCCTTCAGCAGAGTCTAAGGAAGCATACTTTCACCCAACAGTGATGGGAATGAAGTAGAAAAATTTGAGTTGAAATAGATCCAGAAAACACTAATTGCAAGAAATTATTATAATCAGGAAAGGCCAATGAGGTGGTCGACACTTTAAGTATAGAGGAGTAATTATAAATGCTCATACCAAAGAAACAGAATGATATCAAGAAGAACCTGGAAGGTCATAATGTGGGAGATGAATTTACATTGCCTCTGATGAGTGTGCAAGAATCAACCATAAGAATAGTTTAAGTAAACATTCGATTCCTGATATCATCCTAAGAATATTACATACCTTAGAAGGTCCTAATTTGAGGTAAACCAGGACCATGATACAAAATTGACTAAGTAGCTTGTTAAGTTTCCAGTCTTCTACTGAATATATATGATTAATAATTTCATCAACCTGTCATAGCTACAATGCTTGAAGCTCTTCTGCAATTTTATCTGCGTCAGGTAATATCTACATCAAGTTCAGGAAGTATTCCTTATGGATAAGGAATAGTGATTATTTGTCTTCCTAGAGGATTTTGATCAGACAATTATGAAACCCGTATGTTTAGCTATTAAAGCACAACGTAAACGACAAACAATGGTGATTCAACAATGGACTACATTAAGGTAGTGGTGATTCTTCTGAGAAATTAGGTGATAACGACTGTGGATGTCGGAATGAAAAACAGAAATAGATTATATTGGATCTAAGTCAGAGAAATCGTCAAGGTTATTTCGGATGGTTTAATTTTGGAATGTCGTGATATTTGAAATAAATGATAATGCCATGATGGTTCATAAAGTGATTATAGTAGAAATGAAAGCCCAGTGACTGATAGAAATGAATATAGAGTTGAGGATCAATAAGGGAGTTAGATATGCGAACTCCTGAGAAGCCCCAGTAATGAAGCAAGCAAAGTATGAAATTGACATGGCAAAGTTATTGGACACAACGGAAAGTTGAAATTGAAAGCATAAATGGCATACAGATTAACTCCCTTTAAGTGGGGAGAATTCGAGGAAATTTGGAATAGATTGACTGAGTAATAAGGAGACTCATGGAACGAGAAAGAGAGAATCTAGATGGTTGAACAAAGGAAAGTTTGACCCCAAAAATGTGATGCTTATTGAGCACATGTGATGGTATACCAATAGGGAGGTACCAGATGCAAAAAGTGTCCCAATAATGAGATGACGATGAAGATAAATAACAGAAGTGAATAAGAATCAGATAATCAGAAAGATGTGATTGATAAAGAAAAGATTGGGAAAATAATTATGGAATGTGAAGCAAGGAATGTTATGAATGGATTGATGAATGGGTTTTCTAACGAACTCTCGGGATGACGACCTGATAGTTCTAGTATTATGAATATGAAAGAGCTAGTAGCGTGGCGTGGAATGTCATTAACAATGATGTCAAGCGAGAAATCTAAGATTTAACCTGAGGGGTTGAAGGATTTTCCAAAAGTGAGTGTTGCTAAGATTGAACAAGAGTATAGGTCCATAGAATGAAGGACAGAGCAGCGAGGATATGTTGACACGTGAGATTACGATAAAGTAGTATTTGATACGATTGCGATTATTTTTCTTCCCTAATGAACCTCTATAGTCCAGAGGTAAATTTTAAGTATGATATTTTGCAATCATGAAAACTTTCTATAATTCTTTGAAATTCTTTTCTTTTCTTCTCTCTCATTCATCTTCGTTATAAATTGAGAAGAACAACCCTATAAGGAGGGGATGTACTGCTACGTGACTATCTGTCTGTGTGATAGAAGTCTAAGTAGAATACCATTAATTGTTTAATTGCTTATCAAGTACTAAAGGTTGGCCACCTTATGTACTAACTATGCAATATGACAAATGTTCATTGATCATAGTGATCTCTCAATAAATTCTTCTATTTCTATATATTGATCGAGATTGCGAAGATAAAAGTGATCATGAATGCATAGTACGAGTGAGGTTATCTCCGAATTCGCAGCGCGATAGTGATACCAAAGTCACTGCAGATACCAATAAGGGTAATAGTATATGATTGAGTAAGAGCATAACCCAGATAGTGTGTTGTACGAAAAGTTGATGAAAAAGGATAAAGGGAGTATTGTAACACTGGTGAGATGTGCTGTAAAACGATTGGAATGAATAAGGATTGACCGGGGAACTGGAAAGCGAAATAACAGACAAGTACCCAATTGTTTTCTACCTGATTCCGGGACGGAATCCTTTTAAGGAGGGGAGACTGTAAGAACCCGGATTTTTGGAAGAATGAGAACTTTTATTATGTATTGGTGTAGAAATAAATATTGGTTACGACTACAATGTAACAGTTGTTTTAATGAATGAATATTTAATGGATTCGAATTCAAGTAATTATATGCTATGAATGATGCAATGGGTTGACGACTTAAATAAGAATAATCTATCGCCTAGAAAGTAAGATATGGTATTCCAAGAAAGGAAGTTAATCTCATGTCATCCAAATCGATATCTGATATAAGTTAAGTAACTCCGTAAAAGAGATTGGGAAGGTTCGAGAAAGCATGAGAACCTTTTCTAAGCACAAGGAATAAAGAGAGAATAAGCAATGAATAGTGTTTTTGGTGGATTTTGGAAAATTATCAGACGATCCTATATAGAAGTATTCAGAATGGATTTCTGAGTTCGTATTGATGATCCATGGAGTAAATAAGTGTATGTAAACGCGATCGAAATTCAGAAAATCCAAAGTTTATTTTTATGGAACATTTGACCGGGCCGTATAGAGCATATCAATGCGATCAAGGGAATGAGATATTAAAATTGAGGATTTGAGAAATTTATATTTTATTATTTTATTATATGTGATTTGAGGATTTAGAACGAAAACCCCTGAGAGAGCGGAACGAGCATTCTAGAAACCGCTAGAACTTTGTATCGAGATTAAGCGATTAAGCGAACGAAATATGGATTATGAATTGAGTTCATAATGAGATTAAATATCCTACATGATTATCAAGAGGATTATATCAATTGGATTAAATGATTTAATCAAAGAATTAAACCAAGGAAATCAAGAATTAGTATTAAGTTGTATTAAAACAAATCAATTCAACAAGTTTCTTAAACACACCAACTTGCACAAGGATCAAGGGGGGATAAAGTAGTTTTATACATCTGATCCACATCTTGCATACATCATCTAGGATCATAGTTGAATTGGTCAAACAAGATCAAAAGAGAGAAAATATCATGAACACTCCCTTTTTCAAGAAACTGCCCAGCAGAACCAAGCTCAAAGAAAAATTCATATCTCCGCTTCTACTCATTCATAAATCACCAAATTTGAATCATAGCTTCCTCAATATATGTAGAACATTCGTTCAAAATTTCATTGCCAATAAGAGTGTAGCCTAGTCAAATCCCTTCCCCAAGTTAGAGAACCCAAACTGCCCAGATTTTGACCAGTAACAAGATGTGGCTCAGAACCCTAGCTTCCATGGTTGGTTTCTTGTGTTCTATAGCTTAAATCAAAGATAATCAAGATCCCAAGGTATGTTCAAAATCTTAGCTTCATATCTTAAGTGTAGCTATGCCAAAATATGGATCAAAGATGATGGATGAATAGTGTGAATAGTACTCTTCTTAGTTTTTCATGTTTGTTTCTTAGTTTTCAAGCCTTCCAAGGAGCATCCAAGGCTAGAGGACCCCTTGTCAAGCTTTGTTATTGTTTTTAGGACATCAAAGAAGGTAAAGGTCGAATCCTTTCTTGTCATATGTTGAGTATTTGATGAGTTTTTGCTAAGTAGTTAATTTATGGTGTTTATTAAGAACATCCTTGAATATTTAGCTTTGTTTTAAGGTGTATGTATTGAGTGGTGGTCAATGGACCTTACCACTTCCCACAGAGGTCATGTAAGAGTGTTGGGTTGTGATATTAGAGCATGGGTTGCTTTGTGTGGCTTGTTTGAGATGAAACAAAATGGTAATGCTCGATTTAAAGCCGTCGTAATGCCCGATTTTTCTAAACTACATTAACAGTTGAAGCCCGAGACCATAAAATTGTTTAGAGGGTAACCACTGCATATGGTTGTGTAGATTTTGGTTTCTAGTTTACGTGGCCGCAAGAATCGTGTCAAAAGAGTTAAAGTTTGTGAGTTATGACCATTTTAGTGTAAGTGATTCGAGGAATGATGTCGCAGAAATGTACCAACTTTGTGGTTATGTTTGAGAACCTTAATAGTCAAACTAGAGTATGACATTTTGAGGATAAATGCTATGGTTAGTTAGGAAAGTATGAGAAGTGGTTTCGAGTCCAAAGGATTATTTTTCGATTTTATAAAAATGTGCGAATCGAGGTTAAGTGCGAAAGAACCCCTTTGAAGTACACTTAGTTATAACTTTGGAAATCCACTTAGAAAACGGACAATAACTCTTGAGGTATAATCCTTTCAAGTAAACGATCGACCCTAGAACTTACTCGACTTAAGTACCTACCAAGTGTAAGTGCAATGACATGCCATAATAACGAGCAAGTGTCGGATAACAACGGTGTTAATATGAGTTACACTAGAGGGTGCATAACGAGATAACTTGAAAGCGTGTTTTAACCTAAGTAAAGTATGTACTTAGCCATTCAAAGCGTTAAGTGATTAATCTCGAATATTTTGATTATTGATAGATCACCGGACTAACCCGAGACACACTACCCCTACAGGATTACCAGGCAAGTTTCCAAACATTTTGGAACTGTTGTTGTGATAATATATATGACTTGATTTTTGTTATACATATGCCATAGCATGCATGCCTGCTTTCAGATTATATTGTGATACTTATTTCATGATTTGAAATTGGCGTATAAACTAGATACGAGATATATTAGTTATAAGCCGGATATTGCTAAGACCATTAGTGAAGGGCATATGAAATCATTCTTCAAATATTATTTCGAATATTCATTTGAGTTTTATTTATTTATTTAATGAATATTATTTCGAATATTCATTTGAGTTTTATTTATTTAAATGAATATTATTTTTAATATTCATTTGAGCATTACGTATTTAATGAATATTATTTTGAATATTCATTTGAGTTTATTTATTTAATGAATATTATTTTGAATATTCATCTGAGTTTTATTTATTTAATGAATATTATCTTGAATATTCATTTAAGGTCTTATTTATTTATCAGACATTATTTTGAATATTTATTCGAGGAATTATTTATTTAATGAATATTTTTATATATATTTATTCGAGGGTTATTCATGAGCAACATTTTATATTAAGAATATTCTGGGAAATATTTATGATGTAATAAATATTCAAAAATATTTATTTAATTCTTTTAACTAGTTCTTAAAATAATTTATTTTATTCAAAAATTATCTTTGATCTTCAAATACTATGTAAATTATTTTTGAGTCTTATTATTATTATTTTTATCAAGGAAGGTTCTCAAAAACTCCATTCTTCATTCGAATCTATCTTCCAAATTACAAGGAACCTTACTTGAGAGCTGTTATTTATTTTGTTTGACTTCCCGGTCATAAATCTTTTAAAACTATTCTTTGCACTCGCAACTTGGTTGCTATTTATCAATTGAATCTTTTATTACTTCCTCATCATTCGAGGGGTAAGATTGTTGTTGAGTATTGAATACAGTAAAAGAATACAGAGGGGGGGTGAATGGATTCTTAAACTTTTCTTTGTTCTTGAATCTTTGCAACAAGATATGTGTTGAATGTATGAAATATGTAAGAACAGATAACAAAGACAAACACAACACAATATCACTTTAATCTAATATTTTATTAGATAAAGATTTTGCTACAATCTGTGAATACAAATGGTAGTATTCTCAGCTTCGTTTTTCTTAGAGAGATATTTCTTGTGATGTATCTTGAAAAACTTATCTGCTAAGGAAGTGAGGCTGTATCCTTATAGACATGGATACACCTACTTACTACAAATAAAGTAGGTAAAACAAACTACTTTCCAGTATGTCTATCTTATTTGAGTAAGAGTCCAAACGGCTACAGATTTGACTTTGCAAAACCTGTTCAGATCCACTTCTTTAGCTCCTTGTCCCTTTGTCTTATCTCTCCAAGCTTCTTTGTAGGCTTTCAATACGCTTTATAGTACATAGTCAAATAAAGCGTCTTGGCTTGTTGCAGGTTTCTGACTTGTACAATTCTTCAGTATTTTGTCTCCAAGAATGTATTCGAGAAGTGGCTAAGTGATTGATTCGAGAACTCGAATTGACTTAATCGATAACTCTGAGTTCTCGAATAGTGTTATATTGACATATCGAATCACTTCTCGAATAGCTCTTTTCTCTGGGACTCCTTGAGATATCGAATAGAGCATTTTGACATATCGAATCCTTGAGATGTCGAATAGCTTCTTTAGTCCTTTAGATATCGAATAGATCATTGACTTGTTGACTCTTAGAGAACTCGAATGATGCTTTGACTTGTTGACTCCATGAGTTCTCGAATAGAGTAATAGACATATCGAATCTCCGAGATATCGAATGAGATATCGAACAGTGTATTCAGAGATATCGAATAGTGTCTTCTGAGATATCGAATCTCTGACTTCTCGAATGCTAGACTTCTCGAATAGACAAATGTACTTCTCGAATTGGTACTTAGGCAAATTCTTCTTTTCTTCAAATCCCAACTGTGATTATTTGGCAGTCTTTATCTCCTTGCTTGAGGCATGAACCTTGGAACTTCTTTCAAGCATTATTCTTGACTTTATAATTACAGTAATACAACTAGAATTTGATGCATATTACAAGTACAAAACAAATAGAAACTCTACAACTAGAGGTTCCCTCAGTTAAGAGGTCATGTAGGTAATGCATAGCATTACACATACTTAGGCTTGTTATTGGATGTATTCAGGCATGCCTCTGTGACTAACAATCTCCCCCAAATTGTGAGTAAGACCCTTAGTCACAATTTCATGTCTGATAACAAGCCTAACATACATAAAGATAAAACTTGACAGTACATGTATGAATTTTGATTAGCAATGTGGATAAAACTACAGGGTGAGTAATCTTACAGCCTATGATGAAGTACTAGCCATTGTCATTTGTTTCCCTTTCCATAGCTTTGGCTTGCAAATCATCATATGCTTTCTGTCTTCTTTCTTTCTCCTTCCTTGTATTCTCATCCATAGCTTTTATTATTTCTGCCATAGCATCCAATTCTTCAAGCAAAATTGAGTCTTTGAAATCTTCAAGTACTGGTTTTAGAATGTTTGCAGGATAGTGGTTGAGTAGATTCATTCTGATGTGGACCTGATCCCCATTTCTCCTCTTATACTTCACCACATAGGGGTTAAACTGAACTCTACACAATCCCTTTGCCCTTAGCTTTTCTGCTTCAATCTCCAGTCTCTCAATTTCTCTCTCCCTTGCTAGCCATTTCTCAAGACACTCTTTCTGATTTTTTCCTTATGATCTCTCTTCATCTTCACAAAATCAATTAGCTCCAGCTTCCATACTCTTTCCACTTTATCTTCTGAGCTCATCAATGCAATGATTTTTTCTATGTCATGTAGTTTGCCCCAGTGTTGACATCCTCTTTGTTTGAATTTCTCCTCCCTTCCATCAGTATATTTGATCTCAAGGCAGTTATCAACAATGGCAACATGATAGATTCTTTGAGCTTGTAAGAATTGCAGTTGGTCTTCATCAAAATCTTCATCTAGTGGTTGGAGTTTTAAGCCTGGATAGATTGTCAGAGTCCTTGACTTTGATAGCTTTGGTTTCCTTGTAGCTTGTTTGAATTTGATCCTTTTGACATGGTTGCCTGGCAATAGCATGTGACCTTTGTTTGTGGACCATTGTAGTATTCCATTAGCAGTATGCTTTTTGAAATGTATAGATGGTTTCTTGACTTGAATCTTCTTCTCTTCTTGAGGTGGTAAAACAGTTGCAGAAGCCATGGGATTAGATTTTGGTAGGTCATTACTAACAGCATTCACCCTAGACTTAAAGTCTTGTGTTGTGGTGAGATTACTGCTAGCAATGCCTAAGGCTTGCTGTTTTCCATTCTTCCTCTCATAGACTTTGCCTTGGTCATCATCCTTCTTATCCTTGCTGTCTTTCTTCTTCTTCTTATCCTCATCCCCCTTATCACTCCTGTGATGACTTCTCCTCCCATCACTCTTGTCTTCATCTTCATCATCCTTATTCCTCCTTGGCTTGGCCATTTCTGGAATTACACCAGTTGCAATGTATGATCTGAGAATGTGCAGTGCCTCTATCTCTTCAGCAGTACTTGTCCCCTTCTTCTTTTGCAGTAGATCAATGATGGCAATAATGAGTCTGTGATTTCGAGAAGTGAGATCATTGGGAATGACCAATTGTTTAATCTCTTCAATTCTGGTGCCAGACTGATAGATGATTGTCCATGGCTTCTTAATCACTTCTGGCAGCCTTGAAGGTTGACCATTCCTCAAGTCATCATACAGACTCTTATTATTTTCATTTACATTCCTCTTCTCTATGAGCTCTATCAGTGCATCTATCTCTGAATGTTTCAAGGCATGTAGAGTTTTGTAGGTTAGATGCCAGATTCTGGATTTTGCTACCATCATTACTTCCTTGAGCCATGAGCTATCAACTTTTCTAGGTACCACAGTGAAGTAATCGATCTGATCCTTCAAGCTCCTTAGATACAATTGAGTGTCACCAGCCTATTCTTTTGAGACTTTCAGAAACTCCAAGAATGCATCATCATGATAAACATTTGAGTTTGCAATTTCTTGTAGCTTGGCCTCAGTGACCACCTTCACTTCTACAGGCTTGGCACTTTTAGATATGGAGAGTGAAGGTTTATCAGATGGCATACTCCCTGCAACCACTGTGGTTGTGATAGTTTGCTTTTGACCACTGGAAGTAGTGATGTGCACAGTTGGTAGAGTGACAACTGGCAGAGAAGTAGGAGGCTCATCAACTTTGTCTTTTCCTTTGCCAGGCAAATGAATTAGAGATTTTGAAGTTCTTTGATGAACACCTTCAGTGATTTTGATGCCCTTTACTGGTGGTTTCTCCCCCTTTGTATTTGAGTTCCTTGATGTCCTCTTCTCCCCCTTAGGCTTGTTGTCAGGCACAGAGGCTGTAGTATTGACCTTTGGGGTTGAAGATTCTTCAGGTAGAGGGAGACCCATGTGCTTCATCATTGCAGACAACATTGATTGTTGATGCAGAAGAACATCAGCTGTGGTGGTGGCTTGAGTGTTCAACTGCTCAGTTAGAGTTTGTACCTTGTCTGTAAGATGAGCACTGGACTGAGTGAGAGTAGCTACCTCCTTTTCAAGTGCATCTACCTTACTGAATAATGCATTAGATTTGAAGCCAGACAAGGATTGTTCTTTAAGTCTCTGCACTTCAAATCTAGACAGCTCATGCATAGGAACCTCAGTTACCAGCTTGTCTCCATATTGATTTGCAAAGAGTGTCCTAAGCATGGCATTGGCATCTGTAGTCTGATCAGATAGAATTTGAAATTTGCTTCCTAGACCTGTGACTGTATCTTTAAGGAGAGCTAGACTATTATCCATCTTGGTACAGGTGGTGTTGCAGTGTATGATATCTTTGACCACACT
The DNA here is from genome assembly GCA_036435485.1 of Saposhnikovia divaricata. Classification (NCBI taxonomy): domain Eukaryota; kingdom Viridiplantae; phylum Streptophyta; class Magnoliopsida; order Apiales; family Apiaceae; genus Saposhnikovia; species Saposhnikovia divaricata. Next base: position 97,777,879 of record CM071597.1, on the reverse strand, counting down.
GTCTAGTTGAGGAAATTTGGCATCAAAGGCCCTCTTTATCTCTTCTACTGAAGTGGATGTCTTGTCACTTACTTTGTTGACTTCAGTTTTGACTCCCTTGCCAAGATAGTGTGCAGCCTTGAGAAAACCCTTGTAGGAATCATTGACAGCTTCATACACTTCACTAGGGGACAGGGATTTTGCATTTGAACCCAGTGAAGTGATGTATTCCTCTCTAAGATATTGAAGTGCTTCACTGAGAGTTACATCATACTTTCCTTGCATCCAGGCATCTACATTGCCATCTCTATCAGCATCATCAATAATCTTGGCCTTCTGCATCTCCACATCATCCCTATGACATAGTAGGATGGCTTCATAATCTGGATTTGAGATGTTGGAGGTGACAAGGTTCTGGGCTATTTTGACAAACTCAGGAATCTGATCCACAACATAGCTTTGGAGAGCTTCAATGGACATTTGTGGTGGAATAGACCCTGATCCTGAAGCACTGTCATGTTGCACAGGCTTCAGCCATTGGGACAAAAAGTGAGAGCTAGAGCTAGGCAAGCTAGACTCCTCAGTTACAGATGCAACTTCTGTAACTGGATGAAAAGACTCTGCTACTGTTGTCTCCACAGAAGTGGGATGAGTTACAACAGTAGTTGACACAGGCACAGAGTCTCTATTTAAAACTAGTGAATCCTCTGTGTTTGTGATGGTGTTATTAGGAGATGCCCCAGCATGCATTTCCTGACCATCTATATGTGGTACCTGGGTGGTGAGCAAGGTGTCATGCACCAAGTCACTTGAATCCATTGGCTCATCAAGAGAAAAGAATTCTTGATGATCAATGCCTTGCTCCTCAATTGCTTGAGTTGTAGGCTCCAAAGAAATATGAGTGGTAGATTCTGGAAGAGAAGTGTGTTGTAGATTAGATTTTGGCAACTCCCCCTGAGAGATAGAGGGAGTTTCAATTGTGATGTGCTCTCCACTCAGTGTTGTGCCATCCTTATCACTCCCATGTGCTGACTCTGTACAAGTAGGTGCATTGGGGAGAATGCTTAATTCTATAGATGCACCCTGTTGAGAGGATACACCTAGTGAGTTGTTTGCCCCTGATTTTACAACTTCAGCCATTTGGGTGACTGAAGAGGTGGTTTTAGACTTCTTCTTCTTCTTCTTTGGCCTTAGTAAGGGTGACTCAGGTTCCTCACTTGCTATGCCTAATTCTACAGCCAAGGCTGCTTCAGTTAAGATTTTTAGAGGTTCAGAAGCAACCTGTTTTCTCTTCTTTTTACTAACATCACCCTTTTGAGAGGATGATGCAGTTATCTCTGTGTTTGGTAAAGTGTTTGGCTGAGAGGGTTGGTTAGCAGGCCCTGGGTTAGCATTTTGCTCTACATGCTTGGGCCTAGCTAACTCAGATTTTGAGGCACATATTGGCATGTTGTGGGGGTAAGTCCTAAATAAACTCTCCATAAGGGGAGTTATTTTGAGCCTTACATCCACATCATTCCTAGTCTCCAAGCTACCAAAAATGAGTTTGGTCATGGATTTCGGATAGCCTATTCTATTTTTGTCTAACCCAGGCAATTCAATCAATTTAACATCTATGAAATTAAGTACAGATTGAATAAAGCGAGGGAAGAAAATTTCATTACCTCTCTTGGCTGAGTTCTTACCAAGTCTCCCATACAATTCTTGCATTATGATCAAACCAACATCAATCTTTCTCCCATATGCTAGAGCATATCCTATTTGTTGAACAGGTGTGCTGATTTGATCAAAGCTGGACTTTCTTGCTGTGAAGACTTGAAGAAGAGTGGCAAAGACATAGCTCCATTCCTTCCTCAAGTACTTCCTATTCAAATTTCCAAGCTTGATTCTATCTGAGTAGTTGATAAAATCAAAGAAATCTTCCAATTCCTGATCAGTTGCTTGACTGTCATACACTCCTTGTTGTAACCCCAGTGCTTGATTCATATTTTCAGTAGTGATGGTGATTTCCTTGCCCTGAATCTTGCAATAGATTACGTATGAAGTTATTGCATTCTCTAGGGCCATGACCTCCACAGTAGCAGTTCTCCAAAACGGTTCTAGTAAATCTAGATACAGAGTTGGGTTGGCTGAGAGTGCATCCTTGATGTATGATTCAGTCATCCATCGAACGAAGCACTTAAAGTTTGCATTGGGTGCTTCAACATCGTTGGTTATTGCTATGAAATTGGTGTGGGTAGGAATTGTGAGTTGGGTATTTGCCATTGTTACACAGAGAGATTTGAAGAGAATGAAGGTTGAAAAAGAAATTTAGCTTTTGACGTTAGGGTTTACAGAGGTTTTGGAACTTTAGCTGCATGAGAAATCGAATGAAATGATTTGAACAGTTGTGGAATTGTATATATGTGAGTGACTTGAGTTGTCGATTAGATATAAGTTTTGTATCGACAAGTCAGTCATTCGAGAAGTATAAAACAACTATTTGATAAGTCAAGAAAGGCTTATTCGATATCTCAAGCAGTTTGTAACTCACAGCTGGCAGTTATTTAACTCAGAAAATAATTCTAACCTAAATAAAATATGTTTTTATGAGCGAAATGAAATTTTGAATATAAATCCAAAAAGCGATTAAGTGTTAGCGAGAAATCAGCCTTTTCAAATGATTCGATAACTCAAATACAGTATTCGAGAACTCCATCATTAGAGAACTAAAATACTCTATTCGAGAACTCAAAGTGTGCTATTCGATTTCTCCAAAAGACATTATTTGAGAACTCATGAGGGTTCTTGATAGGCCTATTCGAGAACTCGAGCCATGACAAAACAATGAACCATTCGAGAAGTCTGACTTATCGAACTATACATTTCACTCATAAAGTTCAATTTTCAGTATCTTTTAAAATTTACCAGAAATATTCACTGAAGAATATTCTACTAAATTAAATAGTGATTCTCTCAAAATTTCACAGAAATTTCAAGCTAAAGATGTATGATTTTCAACATATGCAGCATTGTGGAATATTTATAAATCATAATCCAGCCAATACTTACTTTAAAAATATTGAGCATTTGATAAAGTAAGTATTTACTGCTGCAACAATCTAGTTGATATATTCACTCAGCCAGAATTTGAAGAATTCAGCATTCCAATCTCACTAACCAACCTTGTGAAGGTGGCTTCATCTAATGGCTTAGTGAATATGTCAGCTAGTTGTTTCTCTGTGGGAACATAATGTAACTCAATGGTTCCATTAGTTGCATGCTCCCTTATGAAGTGATATCTGATGTCAATGTGCTTTGTCCTAGAATGATTGACAGGATTGGAAACTATAGAGATTGCACTTGTGTTGTCACACATGATTGGAATTCTTTCCAACACAAGTCCATAATCTCTAAGTTGGTTTCTGATCCAAAGCACTTGAGCACAGCAACTTCCAGCAGCTATGTACTCAGCTTCAGCTGTGGAAGTTGACACAGATTGTTGTTTCTTGCTGTACCAAGAGACTAACCTTTGTCCAAGAAACTGGCAGCTACCTGAGGTGCTTTTCCTATCCACTCTGCATCCAGCATAATCAGCATCAGAATAACCAACCAGATTGAACCCTGTGTCCTTAGGATACCATAACCCCAAGTTTGGTGTGCCCTTCAGATATCTGAAAATCCTCTTTATTGCTATCATATGTGATTCCTTTGGATTTGATTGAAACCTTGCACACAAGCATGTTGCAAACATGATGTCTGGCCTACTAGCAGTGAGGTAGAGTAGAGAACCAACCATGCCTCTGTAGATTGAGATATCTACCTTCTTGCCCTTACTATCTTCATCTAACTTGGTAGCAGTGGCCATGGGTGTCTTTGCAGGTGAGCATTCTTCTAAGTCAAATTTCTTCAATAGATCCTTGATGTATTTGGTTTGACTTATAAAAATGCCATCCTTCCTTTGACTCACTTACAGCCCAAGAAAGAATGTTAATTCTCCCATCATACTCATCTCATATCTACTCTGCATGAGCTTAGAGAATTTCTCACACAGCTTCTCATTTGTAGAGCCAAATATGATATCATCCACATAGATTTGAACTAAGATATTATCATCACCATGTTTCTTGTAAAACAGTGTCTTGTCTAGTGTGCCTCTAGTGAATTGACTCTCAAGTAGAAATTGTGACAATGTGTCATACCATTAAGAATGGAATAAGTGGACAAGTAGTAATGAGAATTTTATCAAAGTTGGATGACCAGTTGAAAGGTGTATGTTTTGCCTAAAGTTGATCTATGAATAGACTAAGAATATTTCAAGATAGAAACATTAAGATATTCATGAAGCAACATGTTGAGTCGATATGGACACGAGAGCACTTACCGCTTTATGGTTACAATGAATAAGATATCAAAGAGTATTTAGATGAAATTTTAATTATGGTTTTAGATGATATTTCAAGATATTTGAAGATTGGTGAAGAGTATGCAGATCATTTGAAAATAATGAAAGAAATTTTAAGAAGAGAAAAATTATGTATAAGAATTTTTTATATAAATTTTTTGATGGAAAGACATCTATGCCAGTAGAGGTCGGAAGTTTTATGAGATCAATCAGGAATTTTTGAAGATTATCGAAAGCTTTAAACTAGATGAGTAGGAAAACTTTGTGATGTACTGTGAAGTTTTGTATAAGGTTTGAGGTTGTGTATTGCCTAAGAAGGTATTTGTTTGTATTCATGAGCAGAAGTGTTCAACACGTGAGTTGGAGTTGATCGTGATAATTTTCATGGTCATTAGTTTCGAAATTGTGGATATCAGAGTTAGTTGTTTTCTCTTTTGATAAAGATTGGGTGCTCAGTAAAATAATTGGATTAAGGATGGATAGAAGTTTCCCAATTATTCCCTTCTCGGTCGATATTGTACGTTGAAAGGGGAGTAAGAATGATTGGGGGATTTCTTGATATTTTTTTCTAAAAGTTTTATCTGAGGCAGGTTTTATTTTAGTATTATACATGTGTGAATTATTGAGGGTGATTGAGTTAATACTTGAGGAGTTATGTTCTGGGCATAGCCCATTTTACGAATGGGTCATGTTCTATCTTCGACAGAAAAGACAATGAAGAGGAATTGAGTTGTTAGTAGAGATGGTGGACGTGTATTTATTTTGTATATTTTGAGGGCAAGTTATGTATAATGCTGTTAGATTTGGAGATGAACCAATCACTGCTAGATGATAGAATTGTATTGCTCATAATTTAGATCTGAGGTCTTGATGTGTATTTAGAGCTATGCTTCAGGAGTTAATTTCAAGAACTCGAATTAGCGGAGTTGAGAGTAACTCTGAAGGCCGTGAATTACTTATTGGAGGCGTATAATCGATTTGACGCGTACCAAGTCAAATTTTCATGTTAATAAAAGTTGAAGTTTGTTGGAAATTGTTAAAGTAGAAATTGTTTCATGATTGGTATCGAGTGAGGATGTGACCTCGGGAGAATTGATATTACAAACTAGTTATTTTGAATCTTGTTCTTGTATTAAGTTATGTTAAAGTCAAGGTGACGAGGTTTATTAGTTTCCAAAAATGTGAATATTCAAGGCTGTATTTCAAAAGATTTAACAAACCAAAATATTTTTATAAGAGTGAGAATTGAGTTGTTAATCAAATTATGTTTGACGTGTATCTAATGAAGTATATGTTTGATTGTAGTATTTGATCTCAAGGACGCGATGGGAAATAGATGATATGAAGTTGGTTGACAGATTGGATTAAAGATATCATGGATTGTTCAATTGCATGTTTACCGCAAGTCAAGGCGGATTTGTTATTTATCTGAGCACTGCATGTCAAGGCAGATTTCTTTACTTACATTTTTATTGCAAGTCAAGGCAGCTTTTATATTAGCATTGTGTATGATTAAACTGAGATTGTGAAATGTTGGAGTACAAAAATGGATGGTATGTGAATGATTGGGTTAGTATTGGAAATTGTTACACATGGTATAGTCCGTTAAACGAAAAGGTCATGCCCAATTTTTCTGTGACCAGTACATTCGTTTATAACTAGTAAGCGTTTCAAATTACCGGGACTTGTAAATGAAAGGTTCAAGTTATATTGGAGTATTATGGCTCATATGAGACACGAAATTCAACTTGAGATTTCAGAAAAGTTTTCAAGAAAGGTTTAGATACTGAGTTAGAGATAAGTATGATTTGTCATTCTCGGACAGACGATCAAAGCGAAGGAATGATTCAAGCCATTGAAGACATGTTTGGGTATATGTACTTGATTTCGAGGGCAATTGAGAATATTATTGCCATTGATGGAATTCTCATATAATGATAGTTTCCATACCAATGATATTAGGACCAGAGTTGGTGCCACCGACGAAGGTAGTAATCGAACTTGTTAGAAGGGTTGAGGACAGCTCGAGGTTGATAGAAGACAGACGCTAGCTTGCCAAGCGAGATGAAAATTGTGAAGAAGAAGAACCAACGTTTTGCTGAGACTATCCTCGTAGAAAACATTAGTGAGATATGGTAACTGAGAAAAGTGAGGTCAAAATTCATTAGATCTTTTGAGATGTCGAAGAGAGTCGGGAGGGTTGCCTCTGAGTTAATTTTATGCCTCATATGCAGCATATTCCCGACGTGTTTCGTACAGTGATGTTTTAGAATTATCGTTTTGATTTCGTTATGTCATAGAATATGAACTAGAAGAATTTCAGAGATAGAGTGTGGAGAAGTAAGTTAGTACTGTGCTGTCAGTAAGAATGTGGTGAAAGAGTCCCAGGATGGGAGAGTTTGGTAACTTGTTAGTGTGATGTCAGAGAAGTCTAGCCAACTTGTTGCTTAGCTTGATTCTGAGGACAGAATCCTATTTAGGGGGGAAGACTGTAAGAACCGTGATTATTAATTTATTTAAATACTATTTTTTTAAAAAAATAAAAAATAAAAATATTTTTACTATTTTATTCCAGTTTGACGAGTCAAGGTGTTAATTGTTGACCGGTATTTGAGGAGAAGCACTAAATTGATCGAAAAGATTCATGTATGTTTTTTTTATTATGTGCTATGTGTTAAAGGATAAGATTAAATGTCTTTTTCGTGATGCGTGTCAATTAGTTGACTTTATCCATTAAAAGCTGTTTTCAATATCCATGGGGCTTCGACTTAAAATCATTTTCGCATCAAAATTGATCAAACAAATCTCAAAATATTTGAGACTCGTACTTTATTCGTTTTATATGTTTTACAAATTCTCAGTAGTAGATTCGTTATGTTTCGTCAAAATATTTTCGTTCGAATCGGACCCGTAATGGATTTAATCGGTAATTTTAGGTCCGATTAAAGGTTAATTAGGGTTTCGAGCAATTCGGAAAAAAATATCTTCGTTAATAATTTTACAGAACTATCAAAATCTTATCTACATCTCACCCAATCAGCTGCAAGCCACCTGTCCCAATCTATTCATCAGTAAATTTATTTTTTTCAAAAATTTTAATTTTCAAGGTGTTCTTAAGGATCAAATCAACGGTTGAAGGTGAATCTGTTATCCGTTTTTGATGTTCGAATAACCAAATCGAAGCCTGGAACATCTGCTATCTGAATCTGTTGTCAACATCTACCCAGGTTTGTTGGGTTTGTGGAGTCTATCAGGTTTCAGAATTCGATTCTGACTTGAGTTAGGAATTCCTGAATTGTACTCTAATTAGAGTTATTATTAGAGTTAGGAATTTCAGAATTAGACTCTGATTTATTTTGACCCAGTTTCTTCTCTTATAAATACTCGTGTAATTGTAACATAACACAACACAACACAATGTGAGAGATCAATACAAAATTAGTGCGACTTGTGGAGTAGGAATTTCCGAACCACGTAAATCTTTGTCTTGTGTGATTGTCATTTATTTTCTTGTTCTTGTTTATTCGCTTTGGGTTTTTCTTTCGTTGTTGTATACTCAACAACTGGTATCAAGAGCCTAAGTTTTCAGACGAGTGGGAGCGATGGCAGAAGAAGGGAAAGTAAAGATCGATAAATTTGATGGCAAAGATTTTTCGTTTTGGAAGATGCAAATTGAAGATTATTTGTATCAGAAAAACTACAAGAACCGCTGGAGGAGAAGAAGCCAGAAAAGATGGAAGAAGAGATGAGTTCTCTTGAGAAGAATGAGACTTGGTCTTTAACAGAGTTACCAGCAGGAAAGAAGGCTTTACAGAATAAGTGGGTGTTCCGGATCAAAGAAGAACCTGATGGCAGCAAGAGATACAAGGCGAGGTAACGAGGTTAGTAGTCAAGGGTTATCAACAGAAAAAGGGTATTCACTATACTGATATATTTTCTCCGGTTGTTAAGATGACTACTGTTAGAATTGTGCTAAGTATTGTGGCTGCAGAGGAGTTACATCTAGAGCAACTAGATGTTAAGACCGCGTTCTTACATGATGATCTTGAGGAAGACATCTACATGGTACAGCCAGAAGGATTTCAGGTAGTTGGGAAAGAAAACCTTGTTTGCAAGCTTATAAAAAGCTTGTATGGTTTGAAACAGGCACCAAGACAATGGTACTTGAAGTTTGATAGCTTTATGATGAAGAATGGGTACACTAGGAGTGCTATGGATCATTGTTGTTATTTTAAACAATTTGATTCATCTTATATCATATTGTTGTTGTATGTTGATGACATGTTGATAGCAGGATCAAACATGAGGGAAATTAACAGGTTAAAGAGACAGATGTCTGAGGAGTTTGAGATGAAAGATATGGGTGCAGCAAAACAGATACTTGGTATGAGCATCATAAGGGATAGATCTGAAGGTACTTTGAAATTATCTCAAGAGAAGTATATTGAGAAATTGTTGCAGAAATTCAGTGTCCAGGATGCGAAGACCAGAAGTACACCGTTGGCAACTCACTTTAATCTCACGAAGAAGCAGTCACCTAAAACGGATGAAGGCAAGAAAGATATGGCTAAAGTTCCGTATGCATCTGCAGTCGGCAGTTTGATGTATGCTATGATGTGTACAAGGCCAGATATTGCTCATGCAGTGGAAGTTGTTAGCAGGTTCATGTCTAATCCAGGAAGAGAGCATTGGGAAGCAGTCAAGTGGTTGTTGCGCTACTTGAAAGGCACATCCAAAGTTGCATTATGTTTCAGCAAGAAAGATGTTATCTTGGAAGGGTTCTCTGATGCAGATTTGGGTGGATGTTTGGATACAAGAAAAAGTACTACGGGATATATTTTCACGTTGGGTGGCATAACAATTAGTTGGATGTCTCGACTTCAAAAGAGTGTTGCTCTTTCAACCACAGAAGCAGAATATATGGCTATCTCTGAAGCTAGCAAGGAGATGATTTGGTTGAAGAATTTTCTTGAGGAGTTCGGTAAGAAACAGGCGGACAGTGCTTTGTATAGCGACAGTCAGAGTGCTATTCATCTTGCGAAGAATCCTGTGTTTCATGCTAGGACGAAGCATATTCAGCTCAGATATCACTTTACAAGAGAGTTGATTAGCAATGGTACTTTGTCCTTGAAGAAAATCCTTGGTTCAAAGAATCCTGCAGATATGTTGACTAAGGTGGTTACTAATGAAAAGTTGAAGCTTTGCATAGTTTCAACTGGCCTTTAGAACTGATTGATGAGAAGGCGTTGCACTAGTTAGAGTTATTGATCGAGGGATTATTTGTTACTAGATTTGTTTTACCTTAATTTTACTTTATTTTCAAAATTGTTTTTACTTTAAAGACCTTAAATAAAAATCTAAATTTACTTTTAAAATTCATAAATTGTTTTCTAAAATATATTCTCAAAATTCAGAATTATTTCTGAATTATGTATGTAATTATTTAATTTCGAAAATCATTTAGTTATTTACTTTTAATTTGAAAAATAATTAAGAGTTAAATACTTTTAATTATTTTAATTAATTTCAATTAATAATTTAATTAATTTAATTATTTGATAAGTATAATCATTTATCGAATAATTTTATTAATTAGTTATTAGTTGATTTTAATTAATTTAATTAGGGTTATTTAATTTTTAATTAATTTATTTTCTGTTTTAAATGATTTAGAAATAGTAGGAAATCATTTAAAAATCCAGAAAATGTTTTAAAAATACTTTCAAATATTCTGAGTGTGGTTTTATTCAAAAAACCAGGATCGAGGATTGTTTTAAAAATATACCTTGAGATTAGTTAATTATGGAAGTGAGTATTATGTGCTGTTTTATGGAATTTACCTGTTAAAATGCTATGTGAGCTATGTGTATTGATTGGTAGCGAGTATTAAATATTTCTGAAGTTGATTAAGTGTGAAATGTAAGTAGCATGGTTGGTTCGATGTGGAGTAAATGACTACTTGTTATGTGATTACGTGCAATACGTGTTAGTGAGCTGTAAGAGTGATTAGCTGTTGGATTAAATGTTTAACTGTTCTGTTTGAATCCAGTATTCTTGCGAAAGGTGTTTAAAGTAGAAAATGGTCAGTCAGAGACAATAATGTGAGATAAGGATTTTAGAATCGAGGGGACGGGACGTATGAAAGTCAGTAGTTAATAGAGATGTTCAGACAATTAGACGGGTTAAGCTGTAATTACCAGGCAAGTATTTTCCCTTCACTTCTTGTTCAAGTGAAATTTACTTTTAATTATCTATGATTATGACGTCACCCCTTTTATTGTCGATCTCGTCGATATTATTGTTATTGTTGTTCATTCAGTTGTTACCCCATTTATTGTCGATCTCATCGACATTTATTCTTATTGTTGGTTATTCAGTTATCACCTCATTTACTATATCGATCTCGTTGATATCTAAGATAGAACTATTGATTCCTTTATTCAACCAGTTAAGTTGTTGTTCTGGAACGCGAGTGTTCCAGATTGTTTGATTGACAGAGGTTGTCGATTGTTCTGACACCTAGTGCATTGGATATAGAATTGGAATGTTTTCGGATGTCCCTTCGGGGAGACCATATAATGGTCAACAGATGTCCCTTTGGGGAGACTAGTTTAATGGTCAGAAGTTGACGCCAAAGTGTGCCGTGGATCCATTTAGAGGGACCTTGCTGTGTGCATTGTCCGGGGTTAGTGCGGGTCTGATCAGCCGCCTAACTCCATTTTTTTTAAAAAAATATATAAAAATCCAATTCTAATCCATACATTGAGTTTGAATTGCTTAAAGTCTGATTCCTTTGAAGCCTATGATATTTGTTCTTGTTGATTAGAACTTATTACTGTTCTTGATATTTATACACATTTATACTTGCTGAGCACTGTTGGCTCACTCTTGCATTATTGTTTTATTTCTCCAGCTCATAGAGACGAAATGAGTGGACCTTGTGATCAGATTAGTAGTCTTGTTCCTACAGCGAGAGGTGATGTTCGAGTTGTTGACTTGGTCGGGTAGTGACTTGAGCTTTGTCAGAGGTTGGTTAATTAGTTCAACAGATGGACTTAGTTGATAGTAATTTGTATAACAATTTTATTCGGAGTTTGGATTGTATTAATGTAATTCAATAGTTGTTTCATACCATAACCTGTATGTGATCTTGGATCAGGGGTATTTTATTATTATATTATGTTTATATCCAGGTATGTGTTGTATGAATTGTGGTTAGTGGCCCCAAATCTGTACCCCGGGTTATGGGATGCCACAGAAAATATATATTAAAATTATTACTTTATATAACTAGCTTATAACCCGTGCAACGCATGGCGCCTTTTTTAATATCTACAATTATATTAATTTTTATTAATTTTATATGTTGTTAATTTTTACATATGAAATTGTTGTTAAAATTTATATATATATATATATATATATATATATATATATATATAATTTTACACGTTCGATTTAATATTTATACTCAATCTTGAATTCTTAAAGGACGATTTTACAATCCACGTGAAATTAATAAAATTATCTTTAATTTAGTGATGGTTTAACAATTATTTTCCATTTAAATCTACCCAGAAACAGAAGAAAGAAGAAATTAACGATTTTTTACGTTGAAAATTCTATTCGATTTATGAATTATACTTACAATTCGTTTTGAGTATCAAAATATCTTATTATTTGTTGATAGTTCTACTAACAACCAAATACAATTTTAATAAAAATTGTAAGAGGAATTTTGTCCAAAATTTTGATAATCGGTAGTCTGGTCCTCCATGCGACAAAATAAATAAGAATCGTTATATCTTAAACTAATTAGATGAAAATCGTTGGATCTAGCATAAAAAATATTTTATATTTTAATATGTTATAAACTAAAAAGTGTATTTATATTGAAATACGAAAAGGTGCATGTCAGTGATTTAAATCATTTATAATTATGTTTTATACATTGATCAAACATCATTATCAATGTAGGACTTCTACATTGAATAAGATTAATGTAAAAATTGGTGATCATTCTGTGTGTTTCCATTTGAATAATAATTATTAAATCATCACCAAATTAAAGATGATTTTATGAGTGTCGTGTGGATTGTAAAATCATCTGAATCTGATTTATAGATTTTAAGATAGAGCCCAAATAGTAAATATGAATTTTTTTTAATACTAATAAAAAATTAAGTAAAATTCAATTCTATTACAACATTTTTTTAATATTATCCCTTTCAGATTACAATTTTCTTTTTAAAATTCAATTTTAATACAAATTTTTTAAATTATATTCTTTTTAGATTATAATTTTCTTTCTAAAAATCACTTGTAATGCAGCCTTTTCTAATTATTTTCTTTTAGATTATATTTTTTTTCACTATTATATAATCTTGATCGTCTATTTTGAAAATATTAAATTCGACGATTGAGATTATTTTAGCGATATAGTGACCGAAATTATGGATAAGATCACTCTTACGCTTGTTATATATAAGGATATAATAAATTTCTTTTTGATAGAATAATGTAATTATAATTCTATTTATGATTATATGAGGATTTCTTTTCCAATTCATTCTAGAGATTTTTTTAATTTGTTTATTTGTATTTGATTTTAGTTTTTTATACATATTTCTCGGTAGTATCACTAGTAGTTATACGTGGTTAGAGTTCAATATCAATATTAAGATATTAATAATTCGATATGAAGTTAATTTGGATCTAATCTACGTACAGCGTTGTACTTTAATTTTTTGTGTTCTGTTTTATTGTCTAAATCTGTATCTGTATGCATCAATGTTGATGAACACATGACAGCTATCTCTTTTTTACTTAGGGTGAAGGCCCCATCTACCCACAAATTATAGATGGGGAATTAAAATACCCACGATCGGCTCAGGCGGCCCTAACTACCCACGGGACACGCCACTACAAGTACCGTTTATTGGGTCACGCTACTTGTGGCAAAGTATCAGCAATATAGCTGTTTCTGTTGATGGGTGAAGCGTGTAACACGTCGTTGTTATTGGCGTATCACAGTAACACGATGCTGCAGATAGCGCATCAGAAACAGGAGTTACCCCCACTGGCGTGTCGTCATTCTTCATCAATCCGTTCTTTATGCCGGATTTAAAACCCCTAAATCGAACGTTTATTTTCGTCAAATTGGAAAAAGCCCCTGCAGGGCCGATTAAAAGATACATGCGGGGGAGAGGGAGATACAGCGGGGGGAGAGAGATACATGACGAGAGAGAAATGATGGAGGAAGGGAGATGGAGAAACGATGGCGATGGTGGTGGTGCGAAGAGAGAGATGAGCGGAGAGAGACGATAACGAGAGAGATGACAGAGAGAGACGGAGAGAGTGACGAGAGGGGGGAGAGAGAGAGACTTGGGACACGCTACATGCAATAGCGTGTGGCATGGGTAGATAGGGCCAGACAATCCGAAAATGGGTATTTAGTACCATGGGGTAGTGAAAAAGAGGTATTTTTGTCATTTTCTCTTTTACTTACATCCCCCACGGTCTTTTTTTAATATCTATTAAATATATTAATTTTTTAATATTTATATGTTATTATATATTAAATTATTGTTAAAAAATTGATATATATTAGGTTTTACACGTTCAATCATATTATATCCTTTTCATATTATAATTTTCTTTAAAAAATTTAATTCCAATACAACATTTTTTTAATTATATTCTTTTTAGATTATAATTTCCTCTTTAATATGATATAATTTTGATCGTCTATCTTTAAAAATATTAGATTCGACAATTGAGATTACTTTGGTAATACAGTGACCAAACCAAACTAATGGATAAGATCTCTTTTGCGCTTATTATATATACTAGCTTATAACCCGTGCGATGCACGGTTTTTTTTTTGATATGTAACAATTTTTTTTTATGTTATAATTATATTTTTATATAATCATTATTTGCAATATTTTATTTTAATATTAATAATTTAATATAAATTTAATTAATGATATACATGGTTTAAAACTTCTATTATAAAATTTTAAAATAAATATGTCGTTGAATTCGAACCTTGAATATAATATATTTAATCATTAGATCTAACGATTTAGATTTTACTAAAAATCTAATGGTCATTATTCGTTGTATACGGATTTTTATTATATTTTTTTAGTGATTAGAAGATATGATGTGATATTTTTGGCTATATATTAATTATTGCTAGATATTATAAGATTGGAAGATATGATATGATTTATGTTTTTAGGTGTTTATAAAAGATAATATCTTCAACTAAAAGTAAATGTGAAAAAGACAATCGACTAATTATCATAATTATATTATGTTATTATTTATTTTAGGTGTTTTAATAGTATAAATATTGTATATATTTTTCTTTATAATAAAGGTTAAATAAGTAAATTCACGAAATACTAAAAAACATATACCAAAAAATAGGTGCCAAAATTTTTAATGTTTCGGCTAATGTTTCCTTATTATAAATAATGTATACCTATTTTTAATATATTTTATTAATAATTGAAAAATATGATGTTATATTTCTGGGTATATATTAAGGATTGTAAGATTAGTTTTAAATTAAAAAGGTAACGTGTTTTAATTCGAAAGCAAATATTAATGATTGGAATATATGATATGATTGATTTTTTAGGTGTTAATAAAAGGTAATATCTTCAATTAAAAGTAAATATGAAAAAAGGCAATTGACTACTTACCATTAATTTATATTATGTTATTATTTATTTTAGGAGTTTTGATAGTATAGATATGATATATATATATTTTTTTATAATTAAGGGTAAATAAGTAAATTCACTGCGTACCAAAAAACAGGTACCAAAACTTTTAATGTTTCGGCTTTTATATAATTGTTTTAATTTGAAAGGAAATATTAATGATTGGAATATATGATACGATTGATGTTTTTAGGTGTTAATAAAAGGTAATATCTTCAATTAAAAGTAAATATGAAAAAAGGCAATTGACTACTTACCATTAATTTATATTATGCTATTATTTATTTTAGGAGTTTTAAAAGTATAGATATGATATTTATTTTTTTATAATTAGTGCGATGCACAGATTTTTTTGATATGTAACAAATTTTATTTTATGTTATAATTATATTTTTATATAATCATTATTTATAATATTTTATTTTAATTTTAATATTAATAATTTAATATAAATTTAATTAATGATATGCATGGTTTAAAACTTATATTATAAAATTTTAAAATAAATACGTTTTTGATAGAATTCGAACCTTGAATATAATATATTAATCATTAGATCTAAGGATTTTGATTTTTTACTAAAAATTTAATGGTCATTATTCGTAGTATACGGATTTTTATTATATTTTGTTAGTGATTAGAAGATATGATGAGATATTTTTGGGTATATATTAATTATTGCTAGATGTGATATGATTGGAAGATATGATATGATCGATTTTTTAGGTGTTTATAAAAGATAATATCTTCAACTAAAAGTAAATATGAAAAAGACAATCGACTAATTACCATAATTATATTATGTTATTATTTAATTTAGGTGTTTTAATAGTATAGATATACTATATATTTTTCTTTATAATAAAGGTTAAATAAGTAAATTTACGAAATACTAAAAAACATATACAAAAAAATAAGTGCCAAAATTTTTTAATGTTTCTACTAATGTTTTCTTATTATAAACAATGTATACATATTTTTAATATATTTTATTAATAATTGAAAAATATGATGGTATATATTCGATTATATATTAATGATTGTAAGATTAGTTTTAAATTAAAAAGTAAAGTTTTAATTCGAAAGGAAATATTAATGATCGGAAGATTGATGTTTTTAGGTGTTAATAAAAGGTAATATCTTCAACTAAAAGTAATTGTGAAAAAAGGCAATTGACTACTTACCATTAATTTATATTATGTTATTATTTATTTTAAGAGTTTGAAGGGTAAATAAGTAAATTCACTACGTACCAAAAAACAGGTACCAAAACTTTCAATGTTTCGGAATTTATATAATAACTAGTTTATAACCCGTGCGATGCACGGATTTTTTTAGATACGTAACAAATAATATTTTATGTTACAATTATATTTTTATATAATCATTATTTACAATATTTCATTTTAATTTTAATATTAATAATTTAATATAAATTTAATTAATGATATGCATGGTTTAAAACTTATATTATAAAAGTTTAAAATAAATATGTCGTTGATATAATTCGAACCTTAAAATTTTCGTAAATTATATCTAACGATTCTGATTTTTTACTAAAAATCTAATGGTCATTATTCGTAGTATACAGATTTCTATTATATTTTGTTAGTGATTAGAAGATATGATGTGATATTTTTGGTTATATATTAATTATTGCTAGATATGATATGATTGGAATATATGATATGATTGATGATTTTAGGTGTTCATAAAAGATAATATCTTCAACTAAATGTGAAAAAGGCAAGTGACTAATTAGCATTCATTATATTATGTTATTATTTGTTTTAGGTGTTTTAATAGTATGGATATCGTATATATTTTTCTTATAATAAAGTTAAATAAGTAAACTCACGAAATACTAAAAAACATATACCAAAAAATAGGTACCAATATTTTTAATGTTTCATCTATTATATAATTAATTTTAATTTAATATAATTTAATATATTCATGTTTACGGATTATACTAATGTTTCCTTATTATAAACAACGTATACAGATTTTTAATATATTTTATTAATAATTAAAAAAATATGATGTGATATTTTTGGGTATATATTAATGATTGTAAGATTAATTTTAAATTAAAATGGTAACGTGTTTCTATTCTAAAGGAAATATTAATGATTGAAAAATATGATACGATTGATTTTTTGGTGTTTATAAAAGGTAATATTTTCAAGTGAAAAAGGCAATCGACTAATTACCATTAATTATATTATGCTAATATTTATTTTAGGTGTTATATTTTTTTTTGAAAATGACGGTGTGATATTTTCGGGTATATATTAATTATTATAAGATTTGTTTTAAATTAAAAATATAACGTGTTTTAATTCGAAAGAAATTATTAATGATCAAAAAATATGATACGATTGATGTTTTTAGGTGTTTATAAAAGGTAATGTATTCAACTAAAAGTAAATGTGAAAAAAGCAATAGACTAATTACCATTAATTTTATTATATTAATGTGAAAAAGGCAATCGACTAATTACCATTAATTTTATTATGTTAATCGACTAATAACCATTAATTATAACGTGTTTTAATTCGAAAAAAAATATTAATGATGGAAAGATATGATACTATTGATATTTTTAGGTGTTTGTAAAAGGTAATATCTTGACTAATTACCATTAATTATATTATGTTATTATTTATTTTAGGTGTATTTATTTTATTTATAATGAAGGGTAAATAAGTTAATTCACAAAGTACAAAAAAAACAGGTACCAAACAATTGGTACCAAAAAATAGGTACCAAAACTTTTAATGTTTCGGCTTGTGATATTTTCGGGTATATATTAATGATTGTAAGATTAATTTTAAATTAAAAAGATAACGTATTTTAATTCGAAAGGAAATATTAATAATTGGAAGATACGATATGTTTTTAGGTGTTTATAAAAGGTAACATCTTCAATTAAAAGTAAATGTGAAAAAAGGTAATCTGATCATAGATTTTTCTTTATAATTAAGGGTAAATAAGTAAATTCACTTAGTACCAAAAAAACAGGTACCAAAACTTTTAATGTTTCGGAATTTATATAATAGTATAGATATAGATATAAGAATATAATAGGATTATTAATTTACCTATTAATTTATCAGGATTTTACTGTAAACACAATTTTTTTAGAGTAATTTACATTCTGCATCCGTTTGATTTTCGAGTTTTACATTTAAGATTTAATAGTTTTCAAATTAACACTTTGCATCCCATAACTTTAGTACCCGCAACATATTCCATCCCCTATACTGTCAACGTTAGTCAAAAACGATATTATACAGGGGCATATTAGTCATTTAGTTGAATAAATACTTTTTAAATTTAAAAATCTAGAATACATATTTTTTTGTGAATTCTAAATTATGATGGTAAAGATGACGAATGTGAAGTATTAATTTATAAATTATGATATCCAAACTACAATTTTGTAAAATATAAATTCCTCATTTTTTAGTATAGATATGGCAATTACCGAAAAAGCAACATAGGAAAATAAAAAAGAGATGCGTATTGCTTTGGGAGAAAGAAAAGAAAAGAAAATAATAATAATAAAAAAAAACTATAGTTGCAGACTTGCAGGCTGTAACCAGCACTTGAGGGTTTTAATAAGTGTTGATTTTATTATGTTCGATACACAATCACAATCGATGAAGCCAATTAGACTACCGGAACCGCCGGGAAGTCCGACGAAAGGCGTGCCTGACATATTTGAAGGCGGCGTGTACAGCGTTATCCGGCGAGCTGTTATAATTGGAAACGGTTTTCAAGCATCTGAGAATCAAAGTATTGGTTTGGTCCGAGCTTTAGGCCTTTCTGAGAAGCAAGTTTTATATGTATGTTTTCTTTTCTCTACTCAAATTATTATTACTCATAATTTTTGATTCAATTATGTTTGTTACTGTCGAATCTTGATGAAATTATTACGTTGTTTTGGACTCATTGATAGTGTATTTCTAATCTCGATAAAATTATGTTCTTAATTGCTTAGCTTGGTAACTAATTGGAATATTTGTCTACCTTGCTTTGGCTGCACACTTACGACTTGGTAGGAATGATGGTTGAGTTAACCATGTATATCGTCTTATCGTACTGAAATTAGTATTACATCTCTGCAAAAGAAATACAAGTACATAGCAGCTAACTAGTACAAGAGAAATGATATGAACAATTTAAGTGTGGAAAGTACAAGGTAGAATAAGTAAGAAGAAGACACTCTGGAGCATAGTTATTAACTCGTCATATTGCTCCATTTCGGTCGTGGACCGAGATATAGATATTTCGTCGATATATCGATTCTCGTCGATATATCGATATTGCTGCCAGAGCGAGATGACGATATTTCGTCGATATATCGACGAGATATCGACGATTTAATAACTATGCTCTGGAGAATAAACCTTGTTCATCCTTCATTCTGATTCATTTTCTAATGCATTATTAGAAAATCTGTACTTTACCTTGAGTGCTTGATAATGAGTAGTATTAATTTAGGAATATAACCAAACATATATCGTTGTTCTGAAAGCCGTGTAGCATCCAGGTGCGTGCTTCCTATACCTCATTGCCCATAGTATGAGGAAATATTTCTCAAGACGTTTCCTGCTTGACTGACCAATTCTTAGCAAACACATGTTTTAACACTATGCTATAAATGTTCCAACTCAGCCAACGAACCATCAAATCTCATCCTATACCTAAACTTAGCGACCATGATATGGCATTGCTCAGCCACAACGTCATATTTATAACAGGTCATACTGAGCACTGACAAAGTCATGGTAGGGGCAAAATGGCAATTGGAAAATGACAGGAAAATGTTCTTGGGACCTTTTCTGCTTGACTGACCATTCTTATAGCACGCATGAAGTTTCAACACTATCCCATATATGTTCCAAACCAGCCAAGGAATCATCAAATTTTTTTTTTTTTGCTAAATAGTAAGTATTATAAAACGAGAAAAACTGAGTACAGCCTTTAAGGGGCATACCCCAGGTCTAACAAATAAGTAGATAATAACAAAAAGGAATAATCAAATCTCATCCTTTACCTAAACCAAGTATTAAAAACTAGGATATTGCACTGCTCGGCTACATCAAAAGCTAGCGTACCTAGAAAGAGCCAAGCCAAGGCCTTGACAAAGTCATGCTAAGGGCATGGTCAAGGCATGACAATGCCCCAACATACCCTGTATTGCATACGAATGCCTTTCTCAGACCGATGCGTAGTGTAAAACAATGCCATATTTCTCTGTAGAAGGCCCAATGCCACATTGACACATACCACCTGTTTCAGACGACCATCTTTGCAGAAAAAACTTTCAAATAATACTTGTTAACCCTTGACCAAAAAGCTATAACAGGAGTTTAGGGAAACATGGCAACTGTTTCTAGGAATAGAAGATAATTATCATGGAGATTAGAAATTGTTTTACTAGTAGTGTAATATGAGTAAATGTCAATTGCCATTTGTCTCAGTTGAACTACATAACATTATCTGCTTTTTCATCCCGAAGTGGAGACGCAATATTTTTTTGTTATTGTTGAATGGTTAGTTTTGTTGGGATTGTTTCTCAGTTAGTAGGCGCCTTTTTAAAGTTGGCTAATTGTGATAAGATATTATTAAAAATAATCTTGTCATATGTTGATTATGTATCAGACGGTTATTTATTACTGTATAAGCATACTTGTCAAGGCATAAAGGCGAACCTAGGCGATAGCAAACCGCCTAGATGCCTAGGCAGTAAGGCGCCCGCCTAGGCGTACATTTGGCAATTTGCTATATAGGCATATATTTTAGATATTATGTAGATATATTTTTATTGGTTTTAATAATAGTTACAATAATGTGAAGATTAGTTTGTTTGATTGAATCAAATAGATTTTATACACTTTTACTTGTTTAATTTTGAGACTTTTGTCACGAGTACGTTCAATAGTACAAGTTTATGAATTTTACCACTAAAAGGAGAAAATAAGCAAAGTCGGATCATATATTAGAAAAATGTTTTATATAAAGTTGAACACCAAACTCGCCTAGGCGGCACCTAGTCACCGTCTACCTCGCCTAGGCGCCGCCTAGGCACCGTCTACCTCGCTTAGGCGCCGCCTGGGCACCGTCTACCTCGACTAGGCAATTAAAATCTAGGCGGTTCGGACGCCTTTTCATTTTTTACCGCCTTTCCGCCTAGGCGTCGCTACGCCTTGACAACTATGTGTATAAGTACACATATCTCTATACCGACCTGTGTGTTTGTTCTTCGGTGTGAATCAACATTAAATTTAATATGCATTTGAGATCAGTATTTACTGTTCAGAGAGAACGGGGGATTTATGGATATTTCACACTGTTTGGAGAAGTGAGAATCAGAATATATGTGTGTCTAGACTTTTATAAGGTTGTATCTTCACTCCTTTGTTCAACAGTTGCAACTTTTATAAGGTTTTGTTCATGCTTCCTTCAATTCTTTTAGCTCAACATCAAAAATTTAAATAAATTCAATTTTAGAGAAATCATTGGAGATGATGGTGTAGCAAACTGACAAATAGTGATGATACGAGCCTGAAATTTTACTCTTATTAATAAAAAGCACTCTACCTTTCGTGGTATTCGAGAGACCAACCACTCTCGGCACACACACACAATCTTATTTCTTGATGCCTTCAAACATACAAATGGCTTCCTATTTATAACCCCAACGTCAACTCATAATTCCTAAACCGAAGCTGAAATATTACTGCTTCCAACAAATCCTTTCTTTCAAATCCGTAACTGACACACAAATTAATTATTCAAATTATGTAGAATATTAATTGTGATTATTGTGTTGCCTAACATTACTCGCCTGCCAAACTCGAACCTTGTCCAGGTTCAGATGAGAAAATTAGTTTATCAACCCCCTTTTTTTCCTTTTCTTTTTGATCAAGTACCCTGGTCTTTACAAATATTTTTCTCAATTCTTCCCATTTGCAAAAAAGTCGTTGACTTTTCCGTAATAGTACAAGAACACATCGTTTTCAAGCATACAACGGACCGGACCTTCACTGTTGGTGATGAGAGATTAGTGAGTGCAAAGTAACTTTCTGCCAACCAACCTTCAGGTTTTTCTTTGTAGCAGCGCACATGTTGCAACTTTTTTTAAAATAAATTACTTAGGTTTAAAATTAGAATTATTTATGTTTATAACGTATTTTATACTAAATTAAATATTACATCACACTTCTAGGGAAAAAATAGCATAATTTATACGTCACAATATATTAAATCACACTTCTAGGGTTAAAAGAATCTTGAAATCAAACATCAAGATTTGAAATTTAAATTTCATAGCTAATTTCCAGCTTCCAACATTGGTAGTGGTAAAAATTTCATTTATCATTTTAATTTGAAAATCATCCAAATTGTCTTCACATCTTGTAGTGTTTCCTTCAGATTCAAACTCTTGTTCTTCTTCCTCTACCATGTCCTCATCTATAAATCTATTGAACATCTCTTACCTCAACTTGAAGCATAAGGTTGATTTCTGGTTAAGTCTGAGGCTTATTTTGATTGTGACCTAGAGTTATACAAAGGCTATCCGGCACCAGAAGCTTATGCAACATTTGTCCATCCCTAAGCTATCACCATCAAGTACAGGATCATTATATTAATCTGATTCCGTATCTAGTCTTCCAACCAACCACTGTTTTTGGTTGGAATATTTACTTTATCTGGGCCTTAATGTTTTAATTCTGTTTTGGGTTATATTTGTTGGGCCTTGAACGGATTCAGTAACAGAAGACACATTTTTATTTGCTATTTTACACTGAAGCGCGTACCTGAAGACACATTTCAGTAACATACAATTAGCTTCGTATTTCTTACCCAAACATCAGCGCATAATTCTTAAATTACCCACTTTCCACACTCACTCACTAAAATCTTATTTCTTGATTGCTTTAAACATACAAATGGCTTCCAATCTATAGACCTAACATTAAGTCACAATTCCTAAACCAAAGCTGTAATAATATTAATTCCACCAAATTCTTAACTGACACAAATTAATTATTTAGATTTTGTAACTGATTACATTTTAATTATGATTATTGTGTTGCCTAACAGATGGTTATTAATCTTTTTAGACATTACGTTTACATGGATTTCTCCCGTTTGGATACAGAAACATGTTCATCTATAAATTTTGATAAAAAGACCTTGTGACAGCAGTGATTTATTTGTATTTCTTGTGTTTTGTTTGATGAACTCTTATTATAGTCCATATCTACATTTCATGCAGCGGGTTACTAGACCCAGTGGAGGAATTAATGAATGGCTACACTGGCTTCCAGTTTCTATCCACAAAGCAGTATATTACATTATCAGGCAGCTCTTTGGTTATTCCCGGGTTATCTCAAGGCGCAGAGGGGATAGTCTTCTGCCGTTACCTACAGAAAATGGTGGCGTTGGTGGTTTATCATCTATTTTAGAAGCTAATGTGAAAAGCATAGTAACTATGGCTCGAGAGACTTCTGAGAAGTACGTTTTTCTCCTGTACTTATTTATATATTTAAACAAAACCTTCATAGTTAAATGCCTGTCCTGGGGAAGAGGCTACTGCATTTCTGAGAAAGATATACTAAACAATTGCGATAGTTGTATTTTCAAAGAGGTAATTATCCATTATATATTTAAGTCTCAGATCAGTTTACCCTAGGGCATACGGTATATAATTATAAT
The DNA here is from genome assembly GCA_036435485.1 of Saposhnikovia divaricata. NCBI lineage: Eukaryota > Viridiplantae > Streptophyta > Magnoliopsida > Apiales > Apiaceae > Saposhnikovia > Saposhnikovia divaricata. The sequence continues at coordinate 97,754,047 of CM071597.1, read as the reverse complement.
GGTATATTGAGATCCCAGCCCACTATTACATGGATAATTTATTAGTACTAAGTCAGGGAAACCTTGAAAAGTTTTTATTAGGCAATCAGTTCAGAATTAATCGTCTTAGGATTTTCTTATCTGTTCAGAAAAAGTTACAAATATATGGTGAAGAAATGCCATTTTTCATATGAAGAACTAACATATCTACAATTTCTTGCTCTTTAAAATTAATTTAAGAAGTACTGATGCATAGAAAACAACTATTAAGATGAACATGATATTTATTCACTTCCTCATTATAGTATCTATCCTGTATAGCTTATTTTCCGCCATGTCATCTCAGAATAACATCTTGATAACTCTCGTAACTCTGTTTAATATCCCTTTCAACTGAAGCTAAGTAGCTTATTGGTTTTATTTTTCTCCAAGCGAAGTTTGAATGCATAGTCTCGCAATATGAATTATATTCTAATTGGATTGGAATACATATTTGGCTAATATAATTGGGTTAGTTAGGAAATACATATTTGGCTAATATTAATTTGGTTGGTATAAAAGGACGATCTATGATAAACAGAATCCTAAATGGTATGTTAATACAATTGGTGATGCAGAACAATGAATTAAAACATTAATTTGTTTTTATTTTATGTTATTAATTAAGAATAGATTTGATTGTAATTTATAAGGTATTAGTTATATTAGATAAATAGATTATTAAGAATTTTTAGATTATAGGAATAGAATAATAAAAAGGATTTGTTTCCTTTATTAGAAGATTTTTACTTGGTCCTTAAGTTTAGGGATTTTTTTTTTTTTTTTTGCCAAATTTAAAGCGGATTTCATTAATACTTTGAAAGAGACTCAATCGGGACAAACCCCCAACTGATCATGCAATCAGGTTGAAAAACAAATAAACGAGCTAAATAATTAGCCGCCTTGTTTCCGGATTGCTTAACTAATTGAATACAAATATTCTGAAAATTAAAATGAAGATAACGGTTTCCCGAGCAATCCAGCCTGCATCTCCCCTGAAAACAGTAGCTTCACAATTGACCCTCACAGTAATTCCATAGATAATGCAAGATAATGCAATGTTCAGAGGACTCAGTTGCAAAAACTGAGTTTAGAGGCCTCATGTTATGAACAGATTTTTTTTGTGAGAGGTGGGCATATGCAATTTTCACTACCATTTCAAACACACCCCAGCTATCTACCTGCCGGATACCAGCTATAGACCTGCCGAAAGTGTTGTTGATGCGAGATATCCAGATCTCCCAATACACCGTGCGAGATATCCAGATCTCCCAATACACCGTAAAATTCATTTTCAACACAACCAACACATCGCATAAAGCGAGACACATCGCACAAAGCGAGACACTCAAACACACAAATAATAACTCAAACAGCAGAAACGAAAAAGCCCAAACTCAATTTTATTGAAGAAGAAAACAAAACAAAGAGGATGTTTATTGATAGAAAAATTAAAAAACAAGGGAAGAGGTGATGTGTGGATGGAGAAGGTGCGGCTAGAAATTGAGATAGGTATAAGGGGGGGGGAGAGAGAGAGAGAGAGAGAGAGAGAGAGAGAGAGAGAGAGAGAGAGAGAGAGAGAGAGAGAGAGAGAGAGAGAGAGAGAGAGAGAGAGAGAGAGAGAGAGAGAGAGAGAGAGAGAGATGGGAAGAAAGGAGATGTGGACGATTAGGGTTAGAGGGAGATGGGGCGGCTGACTCTCATTAGAGAGTTTTCCACTTCTACATTTGTAAGTTTAGGGATTTAGTCCTATAGAACATGTTATCTTTTAGTATTATGGAGACTTTGATTGATTAATTAAATTGAGAATTGTTCTTTCTATTGTTATGGGTTGCGATCCTAACAAACTTCTCTTCCGTTGAGAAATCCTTGGGGTATCACCTTGGGGCGTGGATTTTCTGCAATTAATCCACAAATATCTATCCTTTTTTCTTGTTTTTATACTAGTCCTGCATCAATTGGGTTAATTAAATATATTTTAAAACTTTAATTTTAGTTAGGATATAAAAACGAGTTGTAAAATTAGGAACCTATATGGTTTATAAGTGGACTAAACATGTATTGTGTATCAATAACTTCCTGTATATTAAATTCTATTAAATTTATCGATATATAGGCTCTATATGGACTTGTACTTCTTATATTTTCTTATATTCTAAATGTTATTATTAACTTTATTTATGATTGATCTATATTCTCTTTCTATTTATCTTACCAAGAGATATGGATGTGGAAGTGGAAGTGACCGTTTTTGACTCTTTTCAGGGATGGTCCTTTGTTGATTGTTGCATGTGGCAGAGATACCATTTCAATTGCAAGCTCAATAAAAAAATTAGCATCTGACAATGTATTTGTTGTTCAGGTTTGTTTCTTGTTTTTGTACGTCTGGTGCATTGTATTTCACGTTGATTTCCGTTATTTTTGCAGTGTAAAAAACTACTGAATGTTTATTGAAAAATTCCAGCAATGCTTGCATAACATTAATCAGTACTTGTAATACTAATTTGAAACAGGGTTTGGATACATTTTCTTAGAATTTCTTTGAACTTTAGAGCCAAGGAAGAGTATTTGTTGTTTTGTGCTAAGAGAGGAGTATTGATTTACTTAACACTATCTATACACATTTATACTAATTTTCTAATGTTTGTGATAATTGTAAAAGTCCCTCTTGGTCTGATTTAACAGTTTGGTGTTGGGCCTGAGCCTGAGATTATAGAATTTGTACCTAGATTTAAGCCACGCCTCTTCCTTGATATTCTAAAACTACAGATAATGTCTCATTTATGATTTATCACTATACACATCCCTGATTGTTTATTTGAGCTAAACATTAATTATCATCTGCTCCCCTCATTTATTTCTTGCTCCTCTTTTTATTTTCTGTTGGGACAATAGTTTTGTGTTTGTACCTAGTTTTTTGTTAATTTTTGAGATTGTATATTAACTGCCTGCTTCGCAGATTACTGTTTTCATGATTGATTTTGGTCACTCGGCTAGTTGTTGCAATTAAGTGAATCTATATTTTATGCACTGTTTTTTTATTGTTCATCCACTTAACTTGGAAAATCTCTTTAATACGTTTACTCTTTTTGTTGCAGATTCAGCATCCAAGGTCACACTTGAATAGATTTGACCTGGTCATCACCCCACAGCATGACTATTACCCTTTGACTCCTAGTGCACAGGAGCAGGTTCCCAAATTTCTCCGAAGGTGGATAACTCCATGTGAACCTCCTGACAGTCATGTGGTATATATTCTCATTACGAGCACTAGTTTACTTCTGTAGTACTGGTCTTGATGTCTTGTACCTAGTTGCATGCCACTACTGTTTATTGGCACCTGTTTTTCGTCACACAGGTCCTCACTGTAGGAGCTCTTCATCAAGTTGATTTTTCTGCTCTCCGAAGTGCAGCTGTTACGTGGCATGATGAGTTTGCACCTTTGCCGAAGCCCTTACTGGTGGTTAACATTGGAGGACCTACACGTAATCATTTTGACAATATATTATAAATGTATATATCTTTTAGTGTTCTATTATGTATGACATGGAAAGAAAAACATAAATACAAAGAGTCCTAAAAAGAAAAATTAAAACCACAAATAAGCTTATCAGATAGTTGAACAAAACCGAGAAAGGTTATTACCTTTTTTGGTGCCCAAAAGAGTCCTAAAAAGAAATATTTAAACCACAAATAACTTGTCAGATATTTGAACAAAACCGATAAAGTTTCTTACCTTTTTTGGTGCCAAAAAATCGCTTGAAACTTCTATAATTTCAAAGCAGAAAATTAATGTCATGTAAACTGGGTATTTATATGAGTCGAGAAAGTACTAGGGTCTCATCATATAGATATATGAATCGGCAGAAAACTGTCATTCCATATAAAATTTTCAGTGATCGTTTTCCATAAGTAGTTTTAGTTAAATACTAATAAAGTCCTATACTGTATGCCATACTTGGTTGTCTAGTTTGCTTTACCAGTCCGGATGCTACTCGTTTAAAAAGAAGTATGTACAATCGATTGTTTCCTAAATTTGCTGCAGGCTTCTGTAAATACGGGACAGATCTTGCTAAACAATTAGTAGCATCTCTCCATAATGTTCTTGTCAGCTGTGGAAGTGTAAGAATATCTTTCTCAAGGAGGACACCTGAAAAGGTATTTATGTAACGTACAAGTCTTTTGATATGAATTTATGTAAATAACAGTTTCTACAAGTTACCACATGCCATATTCTTGTTTACTCATGTTCTGAAATTTTAAATTAAGCTTCCCGTTGAAAAAAAATATAGTGTAACTCTGCCTTTTAACTAGGTATTCTCATTGCCAATCACTACTGTTTTGCATACATATAGAATTTGGGACCTTCTTCTATGGGACTGCGTGCATCACTTTGTGTATTTGTGTTAAACTTAAAATATCTGGGTTTATTTTAAACAGGTTTCTATGTTCATTCTCAAAGAACTTGGAAGTCATCCAAAAGTGTTTATATGGGATGGCGAAGGTAAATCTCTTTGGAGACAATAACTCTTTAACTGAATTATTCCTGACTAGATCTGCAAAGCTAATTGATGTCTAATGCACTATCTAATATAATTTCAGAACCAAATCCTCACATGGGCCATCTAGCATGGGCTGATGCTTTTGTCGTCACTGCAGATTCAGTCAGTATGCTGAGTGAGACTTGTAGCACTGGGTATGCTGATAAACTTGATGTCATATAAAAGTTAATTTTGTCACACAGTATGAGAATAAGTTTATACATTGCTGTGTGCTTGGATTTTCACAGAAAGCCCGTCTACGTTGTGGGTAGCGAGCGTTGTACTTGGAAGTATGCAGACTTCCACAAAACGATCAGGGAGCGAGGTTTTGTTCGTCCATTTACGGGTCTTGAGGATGTAAGTTGACATTCAGAACATGACTAACACATCTTTATATTTTGTGCCTATTGTGATATATTTGTATCTTTTCATGAATAGAAAGAATAGCTCAAAGTCTGTCTTTTTAGTTGTTTCATAAGCAGTAGGACTTCTGTTCAGAGTTCTTTTTGGTTGTTTCATAAGCACTAGGACTTATGTTCAGAGTTTAACCGCGCAACTTAAGGAATCGGTCTATTTTTATTGTTTACCACGTATGATTGGTCTCTTGACTTTTGCGGGTGAAAAAAAAATCTTATTTGTGAAAAAAAGCGAGGATAGCTGAATCTCTCTCCTCATCTTGATTGTCTTTTTTCCACTTATTTGGCAATACCGTTGTTAAGATTTCTGATCATCATGAATTCTGGTTAGGATGCAGCTCTATTTTATTATGGCACTCAGTATAGTTAATTTTTAGGTTTCTGACCATTGATCATTATATCTTTCCTTTAATTAATTCCTTTGTTCTCTTAAATTTTAGATTTCAGAAAGTTGGAGCTATCCACCACTCAATGACACTGCAGAAGCAGCAAATCGGGTGCATGAAGCAATTGCACAGCGAGGGTGGAGATTGCGCCCGTAGAAAGTGTTATAGTCATTCTGTTGTTGTCTATTAATCAAGATATAAACTTTTCCTCGGAGTTGAGGTCCCCAGAGAATCAGGCTGGTTCTCTAGTTGTGCTGGGGTACTACTGATCATATGGAGTTTGCTTAAGCATTGATTGTTTATAAATTTTCCCATATGAATTTTGAAATTTATAGAATAACGGAGTAGACTAGCAGATTGTTGCTTGCAACATAGAAAAGTACATATACATATATACAGTATTTATCAGCATCTTCCATGTGTTCCCTGAAAGCAGCAGTGTTTCAAGACCAATACATTTTGTAATCTACCATGTAAATGTGGGTTTTTAAAGTGCTTTAGTAGCTACGTTTGCACATACACCATGTATTCGTAATTCATGCCTTTTACTCTGTTTCAACAGTGACTTCGGACGTGATTTTACCACCAAAGTACCAATTATCCGTCATCTTTACATGTTTTTTTTTTTTTTTTTTTACTCTTTTTAGCCTGTCCTCAATTCTTTCAATTCTTTCCAGGATCGAACTTTCAATATCTTCTTACATCTTGCTTAGCAAACAAAAGTAGAATACTTGGGAAGAATCTTGTAGGCTTAATATTGAGAATGATTAATGCAAATTTTTAAATGATTTATTGTCATTTGTTATAAAAAAAAAATAGTATATAGACATTAGTAATAGTAGGTTAGTAATTGTTTGAATTAAATATCATATTTATAAGGAATTAAATATCATATTTATAAGGTCATGTGTTTGGAATACACATCGCCTTCTTAGTTCGTTCGTTGTTGATAAATGCCTACAAAGGCCACGCTGACCTAAAAAGATAGAAAACCATGTCGTAAGTTGAATTTCTGGTTTAAGTGGAGAAAGTTGGCAACAACTCCTCTTCTATTAGTGCATGCGCTGAAGCCACGTACATCAGAAAACACTGAAAAGACTCGAAACAAAATAATCAAAGTACCTCTTTCAAATTCTCTATATAAACTGACTAACTCTATCAGGTTCCTCACCGCTAACAAAGCCTTTGGATCAATTTATCTTTAATTAAGAGCAGTCAGGTATATGTCATATGGATTCTTCACAGCAGAGCGGTGAAATGGCGATCAACATTACTGAATCAAAATCTACCAAAGGGAAATCCGCTGCTGTTGCTCCGGCCACCATCATAGCCACGACAAAATCTACAAAAAATTAAAAATGCGGATGGAAAAGAGGGGTGGGAATATTCGACTTCATATTGAGAATTTGTGCCATGGGAGCAGCTTTAGCTGCTACTGCTACCATGGGAACTACTGATCAGACTCTCCCTTTCTTCACTCAATTCCTTCAGTTCCAAGCTAGCTATGACGATCTCCCAGCTTTCACGTATTCATCTACTAATCATAACTGTTAAAATTTACAAACAGATTAATTTGGTATAATTGATTGATCATATTTGTGAACATGCATGCATGCAGGTATTTCGTGATTGCAAACGGAATAGCTAGTGCATACCTTGTCCTCTCACTGCCATTTTCCATTGTTTGCATTGTTCGTCCACACATAGTTGGAGCAAGGCTTCTCCTCCTCATCTTAGATACTGTAAGCCTAACACACACACACATATGCACACAAATAAGGTCATGATCCACTACACAGTGGTTTAAAATGCAAACTATAATTACAATGCCAGCTATAAATTACTAGTCATAGTAGTACAATTCACACATCTCACTATTGCAAACCACGAGTTTGTGGTTTGTAGGCAAATGGTTTGGTAGTCAAATTCTGAACGGATTTCAGTTTCTGAATTAAGCAATAATGTTATCTCCCTCTCTCCCAGCTAGTTATTTACGCTTGGAACAGAGACTCGACACGCATTTTAAAGCTTCTATAAAGTTTAGTTCCATAATTTATTTTTAAATTTTTTTTCTTCTGAATAAAAATTTAATGTTTAAATTTTTATTCCAAAAAAGAAAATTTTAAAAATAAGTGATGAAACTATACTTTATATACACCTTAAAATATGTGTCAAACAATGCTGAAAACATGTAAAGAAATGAGTGGGACGGAGGGAATAATATATATATAGATGATTATAATATATGATTTGTAGGTGACGGTAGCATTAACCACATCTGCTGCTGCTGCTGCGGCTTCTATTGTGTATTTGGCACATAATGGAAATCCAAACACCAACTGGAATGCGATCTGTCAGCAATTCAATGACTTCTGCCAGAGGGTAAGCGGAGCAGTGGTAGCATCCTTCATCACAGCTTTCATCTTCATATTTCTTGTTGTCTTGTCTGGGGTGGCTCTCCGAAGAAACTAGTTAGCTAGTATATATAATATGTTTAATTGTGTTAAATATTGGGTTGCATTTTTATCTGTTTCAGCCTCCTTGTTGTTTTAAGCTTCAGTTGAAAATGCATTGTGTGTAATTGGTTTGGTGCGTCGTACAGTGTAAACATTGAATTTTACTTGCGACTTCGACTTGTCTTCATTTTGTGAGCAGAAGCATACGTCCCATGCGACTTGAGACTAAAGATATGCATTGCAGAAGAGTTAACTTAGTTGCCATATAATTTATGCAGCATTTAAGAAGTTGGAATGATTAGCTAAATCGTGTTGAGGAGCCTTCAAAGAGAAAAAACAAAAGAAAACTGTGAAATGCATATATTCAATGGTGACCCTTCGAATTTCATGAACTGAAATTTGCAGAGAAAATTACAGAGAAAATTCTTCAGAGGATTGGAAAATTAAACATTAGAATTGTCCAATATCCACGTAGAGAAAACATAAATTAGTAGTACCTAAATAGACAATATCAATTCACCTGTGATTCTCAGACAACATTTTTTAGTTCTCTGTGTAAAACTTAACTACCTCTATCACGGTACTCACCACTAGCAAGGCCTTGAATCATATATCTTGATCAAAGCAATCAGGAACATATCTGAAAATCCAAAGGATTCTTCAAAAAAAGTGGCAAAATATGGTGATTGATAATACTTAATCAAAATCCTCTACTAAAAGGCAATTTGCTGCTGTTGTTCCGGCCACCATCCTGCATGCCATGACAAAAGCCATCGAGAATCCAAAAGGCAAAGAAGAGAGGGGTAGGAATGTTCGACATTATATTGTGAATTTGTGCGATTGGAGCTGCTTTAGCTGCTACATATTGCTACTATAGGAACTACTAACTGATCAGACTCTCCCTTTTTTGACTCAGTTCCAAGCCAGCTATGATGATCTCTGTAGGTCACTTTAAAAAGAAGAGAAAAGTGAAGGAAATTGTTCCTTGATTGTTATTCATTCGGCAGTATCTATCTTATTGTACAAGTAGTACAAAAGATATATACAAAGATATTTTCAAGCTTACAGCATTATTAATGCAAGGCTACAAGTACGAAAGATATACAAAGATATTTACATGAATATTTGCATATTCTATCACACCCCCTCATTCGAACCGGGAGGTTCTCGGACTTTGAGACGGCTCGAGAATTACCAAAAAGTATTTGTTGGATAAACTAATCTCATAAAAGTTTGAAGAGTGCATTAAATATGGTTCATAGAATCAAGGAGATGTATCTGATCATGTATCTATTATTATCATTCATGTATTTGGTTTGTATTCTCCTATTATATAAGGAGGTAAAGATTGATCAATAAGATAACAGAAATTTGAGCCTCTTGTTTCCTTATTTCTGTACTACATCTCACATACTGAAATATATACATAAATCCTATACACATAATAACAACAGATTGGTATCAGAGCCTTAACCAAACCCGAGCCTACAATCAGAGTTTAGATAAAACAACCATCAGAGTTTACAACCATCAGAGTTTACGATCAGAGTTTAGGTCATATCAGAGTTTACAAACATGAATAATTCTTTTGCTCTTCCAAAACTTACCAAAGAAAACTATGGCCACTGGTGTCTACGAATGAAAGCGTTGCTTGGTTCACAGGAGGCATGGGAAATCATTGACAAAGGATACGATGAACCAGAGAATGAAGGAGCTTTAAATCAGGGTCAGAAAAACGCTCTTGCCAAGTTACGAAAACAAGATCAACAAGCCTTGTCTATCATACAAATGAGCCTTGATGAAGGCATGTTTGAGAAGGTTGCATCTGCAACAAAAGCAAAGGAGGCCTGGGAGATTTTGCAGAACAATTTTAAAGGTGTTGACAAAGTAAAAAAGGTACGATTACAAACTCTACGTGGTGAATTTGAGTCTTTACATATGAAAGATATGGAATCAGTCCCGGATTACTTCACGAGGGTTTCCTCTGTTGTGAATCAAATGAAGAATTATGGAGAAAAAATTGAAGATGCACGGGTAAATGAGAAGATATTAAGATCTTTAAATACAAAACTGCAACTTGTTGGAATTACTATTGAAGAGTCAAATGATGTAGAGACCATGACTGTTGATCAACTGATGGGATCTCTGCAAGCATATTCAGAAAGATTATTAAAGAAGGAGGAGACAGAATCTCAAGTATTGAAAACTGATGTCTCAGTTGAAGACAAAGATAAAGTACTATATACACAATACAGTAGAGGAAGAGGACGTGGACGTACAAGACAGAGTTTTACTCGAGGCAGAGGACGTGGTCCTGTGAGCAACAGATTTGAAGAAAAAATGCAGATAAATGAACAAAATTGGCGTGGCCAAGGACGTGGTCGTGATCGTCGTAGAGGTGGAAGATCATATTCTGGAAGAGGAAGCAGATCTGTAGAATGTTACAATTGTGGAAAATTTGGACACTTTGCCAAAGATTGCTGGTTTAACAAGAAGGTTGAGGAAAATGCAAATCTAGTCGAAACAAAGGAACAACAAAATGAAGGTGTTCTACTAATGGCCTGCAAAGGTATGATTCCTGAAGATGAAGTTTTGTGGTATCTTGATAGTGGGGCCAGCAACCATATGTCTGGTCTGAAGCATCTCTTTACTGATTTAAAGGAAATAAATAATGGAGTTTTGTCATTCGGAGATTCATCGAAGATAGAAGTGAAAGGAAAGGGTGAAATATGTTTTACTAAAAAAGATGGCAAACAAGGAAGAATTGAAGATGTGTACTATGTTCCTGACATGAAGAATAATATTCTGAGTCTTGGACAGTTACTCGAAAAAGGTTACTCAATTTTTATGGGTGATAAAGTCATGATATTGAAGGACAAAAATGGCAGGACAATTGCTAAAACTGAAATGTCTCAAAATCGAATGTTCAAGTTAAATCTGAAGAACATACAGGAGAAATGCTTACAAGCAAATTCAGAGGATAAAGCAACTTTATGGCACAAAAGACTTGGACACTTACACTATGGTGGTCTGAAGGAGTTGGCAAACAAAGGGATGGTTCATGGAATACCAAGCATGGATCATACAGGTAGTTTTTGTGAAGATTGTGTGCTGGCAAAACATACAAGGAGTTCATTCCAGAAAAAGGCAACTTATCGTGCTTCAAAGCCTCTCGAGTTGGTGCATACAGATATATGTGGCCCTATCACACCTGGATCATATGGTTCCAAGAGGTATTTCATCACTTTCATTGATGATTATTCTCGAAGAACATGGGTTTATTTCTTAAATGAAAAATCTGAGGCATTAAAAGTTTTCAAGAAGTTCAAAGTGCTGGTAGAAAAGAAGACAGGAATGCATATCAAGGGATTGCGTTCTGATAGAGGAGGAGAATATACATCAAAGGTTTTTACGGAATACTGTGAAGAACATGGCATTAGAAGGTTGTTAACAGCCCCCTATTCACCACAGCAGAATGGCGTGGCTGAACGGAAAAATCGAACAATCTTAGACATGGTTCGATCAATGTTAAAGAGCAAGGAATTACCAAAAGAATTCTGGGCGGAAGCAGTGCAATGTGCAGTTTATATTCAGAATCGATGTCCACATTCAAACTTGGGGGATGAAACTCCTCAAGAATTATGGAGTGGAAAGAAGCCTACTGTTTCACACTTGAAAGTTTTTGGGAGTGTGGCATATTCACATGTTCCTGATCAAAGGAGAACAAAGTTGGATGATAAGAGCAAGAAATATATTTTTATTGGCTATGATGAGAAAACAAAAGCCTACAGACTACTTGATCCAGTTGCTATGAAGGTTGTTGTGAGTCGAGATGTAAAGATACAAGAAGATGATGCATGGAGTTGGAGTAAAGCACATGAAAAAGAAAAAACAGAAGATGATATTCAGATTTCTAAGATTTCAGCAACAAATTCTGATGCTGAAAATGAAGAATCAGATGAGGATGAGCCCAGGAATCCTAGAACTCGAAGTTTACATGATATATATGAACATGGTGAAGTACACTTAGTATGTTTGGTGGCTGATGCAGAAAGCATAGACTTTGGAGAAGCAGTAAAAGATAAGATGTGGAAAGATGCAATGGATGATGAAATCAAAGCTATTGAAAAGAACAAAACTTGGGAACTGGTGAAACTTCCAGAAGGATGTAAACCCATCGATGTTAAATGGGTTTATAAGAAGAAACTAAATGCTCAAGGAGAAGTGGAAAGATATAAGGCGAGGTTGGTAGCAAAGGGCTATCGACAGAAGGCTGGAATAGACTATGATGAGGTTTTCGCACCTGTAGCAAAGATGGAGACAATAAGGTTGTTAATCTCTCAAGCAGCTCAAAACAAATGGCCTATTTACCAGATGGACGTAAAATCAGCTTTCTTAAATGGAATGCTCGGAGAAGAAGTATACGTGAACCAGCCACCTGGATATGCAAAACCAGGTAAAGAAGGAATGGTGTTGAGATTGTTTAAAGCACTATATGGTTTAAAACAGGCGCCACGAGCTTGGAACACTCGAATTGATGCCTACTTTAAGAAGAATGGATTTGTTCAATGTCCTTATGAGGCTGCTCTCTATGTCAAAGAAAAACAAGGTAAATTACTATTTGTTGCACTTTATGTTGATGATCTTATTTTTATGGGCAACAATGAAGAGATGATTAAGGAATTTAAGAAGGAGATGACTCAAGAATTCGAGATGACTGACTTGGGCTTGATGAGATATTTTCTTGGCATTGAGGTGAAGCAAGAAAAGTCAGGCATTTTTATTTCTCAAGAAGCATATGCAAACAATATTTTGAAGAAATTCAGGATGGAGCACTGCAATCCAGTAACAACTCCAATGGAACAGGGCGTCAAACTCTCTAAATTTGAGGGAGGAAAGTCAGTAGAAGCAAATTTATATCAGAGTTTGGTTGAAAGCTTGAGGTATCTTACTTGCACAAGACCTGACATTGCTTATAGTGTTGGGATTGTAAGTAGATTCATGGAGGATCCAAAACAGTCACATTGGAAGGCAATAAAAAGAATTCTGAGATATATTCAAGGAACAAAGTCACTGGGATTGTTTTATTCCAGAACTAAAGACTATAAATTGATGGGATATTCTGATAGTGATTGGTGTGGAGACGTGGATGAACGAAAAAGCACATCTGGTTACTTGTTTTTTATGGGAGACACTGCATTTACATGGTATTCTAAGAAGCAGCCGATAGTGGCATTATCAACTTATGAAGCAGAATATGTGGCAGCCTCTCACTGTGTTTGTCATGCCATTTGGTTAAGAAGGTTACTTATTGAATTGAGAATCCCACAACAGAGATCAACTGAAGTTTGCATTGACAATAAGTCTGCAATTGAGCTTGCCAAGAATCCAGTACATCATGAAAGGAGCAAACACATAGATGTTCATTTTCATTTTATCCGGGAGCATGTAAAGGAGAAGAATGTGAATTTAAGTCATGTTACTAGTCGTGACCAGGTTGCAGATGTGCTCACTAAACCAATGTCCAAAGCTCTACTAGATACTTACAAAAGGATGATGGGAATGAAGGATCGAAAGGAATTAGTTTAAGGGAGGAATATGTTGGATAAACTAATCTCATAGAAGTTTGAAGAGTGCATTAAATATGGTTCATAGAATCAAGGAGATGTATCTGATCATGTATCTATTATTATCATTCATGTATTTGGTTTGTATTCTCCTATTATATAAGGAGGTAAAGATTGATCAATAAGATAACAGAAATTTAAGCCTCTTGTTTCCTTATTTCTGTACTACATCTCACATACTGAAATATATACATAAATCCTATACACATAATAACAACAGTATTCATATGGTCATTCATGTGTAATTGTATAAGATACTGCAATGCTCCTGCTAAGCTGCGGTAATGAATTGCATGCAGATAAGGTGAATTCGAGGAGACACTGAGTTTGGCTTCCGAGTCTACTAGTGTTGGTGCAGGTTTACAAGAGGTCATGCCGGCTCAATTAATCTGACTCTGATCTCTTCAGCATACTTCCTTTCTGCAAAGAAACAAAAAAGTGGCAATGAGGTCCCAAATCTTTCTTTAGTTAACAGAATCAACGAGTGACTTAATAGATTTATGAAGACCATCCGATGAAGCATTAATGAATATTGACATCAACATATGGGAGAACGGATGATATGTCAGGGTGAGGATCCTCTCCCCTCCTCCGTGTCCCCTTTTGTGTCTCCTATATAAAATGGTGCCCCTGGCGGGGCCCATTGTAAGGAAAATGGAAATAAAATTTTATTTCCATTTTCCTTACAATGGGCCCCGCCAGGGGCACCCATTTTATATAGCAGACACAAAAGGGGACACGGAGAAGGGGACAGAAGATCCGGGCTCGATATGTCATTAGTCTGGCAATAAATGCTTTGCCATTGGGTGTTGGCCCACTTTATCACAATTTAAGCTAAAAATGCCCAAAATATCACAGCTGAAAAAAATGGCCTAAAATATCACAGAAAAACGCATCATTATGTTACGTTTCTCAGAAACGCAATGGCGTGTTTCGTTTCTGTTCTCTTTTTTTTTTGGAAAGAAATAACGCAACATAAGATTGCGTTAAATCTGGGCACAATGGATAAGATTGCGTTTTCAGTATAAACGCAATATTATAGTTCGTTATTAGTCTGTAAACGCAAAGTAAAATTGCGTTTTCTATGAAAGACTACATCTGCTGCTTTTGCATCTCTTCTTCACATCTTTACTCCTCTCTCTCTCTCTCTCTCTCTCTCTCTCTCTCTCTCTCTCTCTCTCTCTCTCTCTCTCTCTCTCTCTCTCGTATTTGTTCTGCGTTTATGCTTCCAGTAAACACATTATGCCTATTTGATTTTTAACTTAATTTCAATTTTATCGGCGCTAGGTTTCTCATGGAATCGGGTCAATCAAATTTTATATGGGGCTGGATTTACATTGACGGTAATAATCGATAAACTGTACTTGATGTGGGAACTGATTGTTGAACCCTAGCATATGATTACTGTTGTCGTCGCCTCTCTCTATTTGCCGCCGTTTCTCTCTTGCTCCGTCTCTCTCTCGCCCCTCTTTTGATGTGAGCTGTTTGTTTTTAAAGTAAAATGGAGTGAAATTGGAAATAAAGTATTAAACCTAATAACGCTGTATTATCTAGGGCCATATTCCTTACTTGTGATATTTAGGACCATTAAATGTAAAAATGTGATATTTAGGCCCTTTTCTCTTTGGCATTCGTCAACCAAGATTGATACAAAATCAGCGCGCAAACGACAAACCATTAAGTATGAGGGGATTTTTGGGATTATAAATAGATTTTTTACTCCCACGGTCCTATCAGTTTTTGACTAAACATTACACATGATAAAATTATTATTTTATAAAATCGAAAATTACATATTTTAAAATAGATTAAATGATATGGCCTAAAAATAAGCCCTAAAGACACATTTAGTGTTGCATTAATTAGACCCGGTATGGTCCGAACGTGGGGCCCACCAACAGGGTCCAAAATCCTATTTTAAATATTAATTTCATAATTAATATTGGAGGTGAAAAACAGCTCAGCAATAAGAGTCAAACAAGGATATTACTCCTGCCTGACTTAGCCTCCAAGGCACCCAATTCAACATGGAAACTGATTCCTACAAGGAAGGAGTCTAGAACCTTCCTCAAGGAGGTGGCTTGCCCACCTAGTCTCCGAATCCTACCATAATTCTAAGGCTCCCGCAGCCTATATAAAGGGCCTGACCCCTCATTCTCAGAACTACGTTTTTGGCTTGATCTTTGATATTCATCGAAGTACGTAGGCATCTTGTGAAGGCAGATTCAGCCACGAACACAAGAACAGCCATTAAAGCTCGAAGCTCCCACAAACCCTAGTAGTTAATACGCAATAAATATACCCTACTTTTTATTCCACAACATTTGGCGCCGTCTGTGGGAAGACAACATCAACCATGGTTCAAACACGAAGAACAACACCAGTGCAACTGAGGCCATACCTCTCAGATCTATTCCACCCATCACCGAACAGGTTCCCCTAGCATCAGGGGCGATTGCCCAACAAGCTCCGCCAGCATCAGGGGCGATCACCCAATCTCAAGTTTCTCAACAATCAGGGGCGATCCCCCACGTTGAGAGTACATTACCTCCGATTACCCGTACAAGACGAGAAACCAATCCTCTTCAGATGGTGGTCTCTCCTCTGATTGATCCGAACAACCCATCGCATGGGGTCCAGATCCACACTACAGATCTCCCCGTGAGTACTAACTCGACATACCGGCTGCCTAATTATCCTCCTATCCAAGGGACAGGCCCAAGTGGTCACGCTTTGCAGATCCGAGATCGAGAGTATCACGATTATTCGGGTCCTTATATTGATGAAACCTCCTCCGACGATGAGGATGATGACCGTGATGAAGCCCCGAGGAGGCGACGTGCTAGTAGAGAACATCGAAGGAGGACTCAAGACATCCGTGATGGACAATCTTTGACAACTGCTGAAAGGATCAAGGCTTATGAGGCCGAGATCTTAAAATTGAAGGAAGATATGGCAAGGGAACAGGCAAGACAGAGTCTAATTCGACCCCCTCCAATCTCAGGAAGGATTCCCGTTATAGATTTGGAGAGGTCCTCAAGAAGACAGAAGAGGGCTGATGTCCCAACAAGAGAAGCTATGAGGGTGGAAACCCCCAGGAGTGACCCCAAGGATCTCATGCCACTTGGAGATCCTGATGATCCCACACCCCCGTTTACTGAGGAGGTGATGAATGCTCATATTTCTAGGAAGTTTAAGATGCCGACAATTAAGGCTTATGATGGAACGGGTGATCCCGCAAATCACGTCAGGACGTTCTCAAACGCACTGCTACTACAGCCTGCAAGTGATGCCCTAAAGTGCAGAGCGTTCCCCCAAACCCTGTCGGGCATGGCTCAGAGATGGTATAGCCGATTGCCTGCGAACTCTATTGGCTCTTTTAAGGAGTTGAGTGCCGCTTTCGTTAGCCAATTCATTAGCGGAAGGGTGCATGAGAAGAGCTCCGCATCTCTTATGTATGTAGTGCAAAGAAAGAATGAAAATCTGAGGGATTACCTCAAGCGATTCACTAAGGAGACCCTGAATATCACTGATTTGGAAAATAAGGTGGCAATGGTAGCCCTGGAACACGGAACCACTGACCTCTTCTTCAAGAGATCATTGGCGAAGCATCCCCCTGAGAACATGGCTGAGCTCCAACGAAGGGCTGATAAGTATATTAAAGCTGAGGATAGCTTGAAGAAAGAAACCAACGTAGGTGGAGGAGGAGGTAACAATGACTCCAAGAAGCGAAAGCAAGACCAGGACTATGATGATCAAGAGTATGATGCTAGGGACAAGTATCCCCGAACTAGCGAGGATTCCGACTCTGCCCCTAAGAAGAACCAAGGGTCAAGGTTCACTGAGTATGCAAGGTTGAATACTCCTAGGAGTCGAATCTTGTTGGACATTGAGAATGATAAGGATTTCAGATGGCCGAAGCCACTCAGGGGTGATCCCGCAAAGAGAAACCAGAATCAGTATTGCAGATTCCATAGAGACGTGGGGCATGACACTGACGATTGCAAGCAACTCAAAGATGAGATCGAGTTTTTGATCCGTAGAGGGAAGCTGAGGCACTTCACTAAGGGTGAAGACCGTGGTAACCAGAGAAGAGACTATAATAGAAGGGATGACGATCAAGATCGCAACCCACAGCCCCGAGGGCCAGTAATCAACATGATCTCAGGAGGCCCGACTGCGGCCGGGACAACTAGGAACTCTCAAAAGGCTTATGCTCGAGAGGTGTTGCACATCGTGGGAGAGGCCCCGAAGCGTGCAAAAACTGAGGTAGCGATTAGCTTTGATGACTCAGACTTGGAAGGGGTGAAGTTCCCCCATGATGACCCGTTGGTCATAACTCCTGTGATTGGAAACTCGGAGGTGAAGCGAGTCTTGATAGACAATGGAGCTTCCGTTGACATTCTGTTTCATGATGCGTTTGTGAAGATGGGATACATTGATTCTCAGTTGACCCCCAATAACATGCCTATATACGGATTTAATGGAATAAAATCCAAAGTTGAAGGGACAATTCAGCTGCCTGTAACTATTGGGCAAGAGCCCAAGGAGGCCACTCGGATGTTGAACTTCCTGGTAATCAAGGTGTCTTCAACGTACAACGCTATCCTTGGAAGGACTGGACTTCATGCATTCAAGGCTGTTGCCTCAACCTATCATGTGAAGATCAAGTTCCCTACCAGGAATGGTGTTGGAGAACATAAAGGTGATCAGAAGATGGCACGAAGCTGTTATGTAGCCTCGTTAAGGCCTGATGGAGTCGGGGGGCAGGTCCTTCCGATTGAAGACATGGAAGTCCACAGTGGTAAGGAACACAAAGAAAGGTTAGCAGAGGACATCACACAGAAGCCTCAGACAGCCATTAAGGCTAAGGCGTTAACTGACTTTGTGGTTGAGTGTACCATTGGCAAACAAAAAGTTGGGGGGCAGGAGGTAGTACCCCGAGCAGGAAGTGAACTGCAAAATAAGAATGAGGAGACCAGAAGGAGTGGGGGGTGCTCTATTTTGATGGAGCATCAAAAACAAAATCAAGTGGTGCAGGCCTAGTCTTGCAAAACCCCGATTGAGCTTAAGTTATCCTAGTAGGACTTAGCTTCATATTTATATAGTAGAAGTAGAAATAAGGTTCATTAAAACCATTGCAGAGCATGTTGCTCCGAGTAGGACAGTAGTACTCTATGTAAGGGTTGAACCCATTTCAAGTTATTAATGCAAGTTTGTTTTCCATTCATTGATTGTGATTTTATTTATGTGCCAAGCACCTGATGTGTGAGTCAAAGAAGACCAAGTACCGAAAATAAAAGAATACACGAATGAAAACAAACGAATGCATACCCCGAATGGTAGAGTTAGGTTACAGCAGATAAGAGTTTAAGTCCTTGAAGGACCCTGGATAAAGACAAACGTTGAAGCCTTGATGGAACACCCGCTGAAGAAACATATTTCATAGCCCGAAAGATAATGGAAGGCTCACCAAGTGGATTGAGGCTAAACCTTCAGCCAAGATAACCACCAAACAAGTAATGCACTTCTGGAAAAGTGTAATATGCAGATGTGAAATTCCACGAATCCTGGTTACGGACAATGGAACTCAGTTTAACAATGATGAGTTCAAGAAGTATTGTGAAGAGAATGATATCCAATCGCGTTTCACTTCTGTTACCCATCCTCAAGCAGATGGGCAAGCTGAAGTTACAAATTGAATTATCCGAAATGGACTAAAGGGTTGAAACCCCATGAACCTAAGACATTCAGTCCAAACCCCATCATTCGATATGCTCAATGTAAGGCTTGAAGCCGAAATAAGATCCCAAGTCTCGAAAAAGACCAGTATAATTTCTATAAAATCTTAGTGCATTATCATGGATGTTGGGAAGCATGATCAGCCATTTTAATCCCAGAAGTTCTTCAAGTCTTCCAGAAAATCTTCAATAAATGAAGATTGGGCCCAGAAAACTCTAAGCTCAAAGCGAGGCAATGAATTTAGGCCAGGTTAGGCCTAGTTCAATCAAGGCCCATGCTGGCTAGGCCCAAACCCCAAACGGGTCATGTCCAACAGAATAAACTCCCGAAATGAGCACTCAAAATTTTAAAGTCGAATTAGTGCTAATTCTAAGTCGCAGAGGTAAAGTCGAAATTATACCACAAAAGAGGTTTGAATGCTTCGACCTCACGGCGAAATGAGATCGTGAAAGGCCTTGGAATGAGGTCAAAAAATAAAGGTTTGAGCTCGCAAGTTTGAGCTCGAAAATACATGCAGAGGTAAGGTAAAACACGACGATCTACATCCCTGTGCGGACGAAACCTTGAGGTCGTTAATAACCTACGGATGAGGTCGAAAAACAGTTGAAATGTGAGGCCCACGTCGAACAAAAGGCCGGAAATTAATTAGGTTTAGTCTTAAAGGCTAAACACCATGACGCAATCAAGGCCTAACATGGCCCAATCAAATTTCTGTAGAAATCCCAAAAGGCTGAAATGATTAAAAGTGGCCTAAAGGCTCTACAAAGCCCAAGTCAAGCAAATGACTCAAGAATGAAGGAACAAGTGATAGTAGGCTTAATAAATTATGTAGGCCCATCTTGGATCAAGCCCAAACTAAAGGCCTGATAAGGTCCAGACAAAAATGAATGGGGAAAGTTGATAACAAAGGCACGAAAGCCTAACAAACTTTTAGTTGGACTTGAGTAACAAGGCATGTTAAGGCCCAAGTCAAAATCAATTAGGACTTCAAGATGAAGAGCCCAAATATACGATTGGGTTCACGAGGAAAGGCCCCAAACTCTAATGAGTCTAAGGCCCGAAATAGAGGAAAGGCCCAAAAAAAAAAAACCAAAGGTCCCAAACGAAGTTGTCTGAGGTCGAGACCAACGACCTCGTTTTGCAGCATGTTTTCGAACTCGTTCAAACGACCAAGAAGTCGATTAAAACCCTGGGTTGAGGTCGTAAATGTGATAAGATAAGCTCGTGCGAATCTGCTCGAAAAAGGACTAGCAATCTCAAGTCATGTGAGCGACCTCACTCCCATTTAAGGTCGTAAACGACCTAAGAGATGAGGTCGTGGTTATATTGATTCCAAGTCGAAGCATCGAGCTCGTACTTGAACTAAAATTGAATACGAAAATGTGCGACCTAGGTGTAAACTAAAGCCCAAAATGAAGTCGAGATAACCTTGGGTCGAAGTCGTGCAATCCTGGTCGAATATCGACAGTGAAATGAAGTCGTCGAGAACGACCAATGTCTCATTTGAGGTCGTTAGATCATGAAGTGAGGTCGTACGTTTAAAATCGTAGTTGAACTACGAATAGGGCTCGTAACGTGCGACCTGGACATAGAAAAAGCTTACGTTGAGCTCGTTGCATCCTAGTCGAAAATGAACTAGAAAAATGGAGAAAACCATGCGACCAGGGCATGAAATGAGGTCGTGTGTACCCCAATTTGAGGTCGTTGAACCCAGGTCGTTTTTGAACTAAAAACTGTGACCAAAAGCTGCGACCTGGCCCTAGTTTGAGCTCGAAAAATCAGACCTTATTTCGACCAGAATCCTGGTCGAATTCCTGGTCGAAAAATGTGAAGTTTCCTGATCGAAATTTGTGATTAAAACTCAGCTCGACCCCAGCCAGGGGCTCTGCCCCTTGGACCCCGCCAGGGGCTGCCGCCCCTTGGACCCCGCCCGGGGGCTGCTGCCCCCGGACCCCCGCTAGTTCCGTTTAGCACCGTTTAGCGCCGTTTAGAATCGCTTAACATTGTTTAAGTGTCGTTCAAGGCCCGTTAGTGCCGATAAGCACCGATTAAGTACCGATTAGCACCGTTAGTGCCGATAAGCACCGTTCAATGTCGTTTAATGCCGGTTGGCGTCACTTAAACGTTGTTTAAGTGTCGTTTAAGGCTAGTTAGTACCGTTTAGTGCCATTTTATGCCATTCAACGTCGTTTAAACATTGTTTAAATGTCGTTAAGGCTGATTAGTGCCGATTAGCATCGAGTTAACATTGTCGTAAACGCGTCGGTCGCTCCACGCTTTACATAAAGACAATACTCGTGAAACACTAGTGTATAAAGATGAACCCTGACCCGAGTCTTGCAAAGGACCGTTAAAACTTCAAGGAAAACCTGATCAGTTTTCCTAGAAGTTGGGGGGCAAATGATATGGGCTAAAAATAAGCCCTAAAGACACATTTAGTGTTGCATTAATTAGACCCGGTATGGTCCGAACGTGGGGCCCACCAACAGGGTCCAAAATCCTATTTTAAATATTAATTTCGTAATTAATATTGGAGGTGAAAAACAGCTCAGCAATAAGAGTCAAACAAGGATATTACTCCTGCCTGACTTAGCCTCCAAGGCACCCAATTCAACATGGAAACTGATTCCTACAAGGAAGGAGTCTAGAACCTTCCTCAAGGAGGTGGCTTGCCCACCTAGTCTCCGAATCCTACCATAATTCTAAGGCTCCCGCAGCCTATATAAAGGGCCTGACCCCTCATTCTCAGAACTACGTTTTTGGCTTGATCTTTGATATTCATCGAAGTACGTAGGTATCTTGTGAAGGCAGATTCAGCCACGAACACAAGAACAGCCATTAAAGCTCGAAGCTCCCACAAACCCTAGTAGTTAATACGCAATAAATATACCCTACTTTTTATTCCACAACATTAAATGTACTTTTCATTGATATAATCTTTTTTTTTTCTCAATTACATAATGAGATTAGGACCTAAAATACATCTTAGGGGGTGTTTGGGGAATTTTTTTCCAGAATAAGTCAATTTATTTTAAGACAAAGTTAGAGATTCCTAACTTTTTCCTGAAAAAAGTTAACTTATTTTTGCAACTTATAAAATCTCAAACATATATTAAATACTTGTATAAAAAAAATTATCAAAATATGGAATTTTTACCCGAAAATAAGTCCATAAGGTCTTAAAAAAAGTTGTGCCAAACAGGCTCTTAGTAAGTTAGGTGAGATACAAAGAATTTTATATGCAAACATGAGATATGCAAACATGATATTAGTATTTTTGTAAAATCAGGTTCATTTAAAATCTTAACGATATTTTATTATTTTGTACTAAAATCTTAGAAAATTACCTAAGATGTATTTTAGATTCCTTTTTCTCTTACATAATATATATAAATTTCAATCAAACTTTATTCAATTTGACAAGTCCAAAATCAAAAGGAACATGTATAACGGAAGAAGTAGTTAAGACACGTACTCTCTCTACCTCTTTTACACATAAATTAAGAAAATGTGTTAAATAGTGGAAAAGGTAAGTAAAATGATAAGATCAATAAATATTAAATACATAAAGTAACTAAAATGGAGAAAAATAATGCATAATTAATTTTTATATTATAAAATTTTATTATTTTCAAAAATTAAAAATTCAAAAAATATTCAAAAATAAAAAAAATTAAGGAAATAGATAGAGCGCGATGAACCAAATCCTTGAATCCCAAAGGCCGGTGCATCTACACACTTCTCATATGATATACTTTCCGTGACATACCTTTGAGCTTCTTTAACGTTTTGGGCTTAAATTGATCAATTTTTCACCATTAATATAAATAATATGTAATTAAATATAATTATAAAAATTACATGTTGGAATGTTTATCTAACCTACTTTTAGATATATTATTTAGATTTTGATTTAGTTTTTTAAAATTACATATATATTGTAATTTAAATTCAAATAATTTGATCACGGTAACTAAACAAATCAAGAATTCTGAAACACAAACATGATGACAGGCATGTATTTCCCTAATCTAAAATGAAATTCAGATTACAGTCAAATTCTCAATTTTTATGATAATGGTTTTTTTTGGATATTACTTAAAGCAATTCTCTAAATGGAGATGTTACATTTTGTTATATATAATTAGAGAAAATTTTGATAAAGATCAATATTTAATTACAAATTTTGGAGAACATCATTAATTGAAACAATCAAAATAAATTATCTTGCAAAAAATGTTCTTTGAAAATATTATAAATCATGTTTGCTTTGCAAAGAAAATATTTCAATGTTTTGCAATATTCTGGAAATTCGAGAACATATGTGATTTTCAAAATTTTTAATAAATTTTGCTTGTGAAACATGAATGATTTTCAATATTTTTAATAAAATTATGATCTTCATAAAACATGATTTGAAAAATAATACATTTTATAATGTTTTGATGGTCGTATATAAATTCCAAAATCTTAAATGAAATTATGGTCTCATAGAAATTAACTCTATAAAAATAATAATCTTCTCACAACAAGCACATATCAAATTACATATAATATTATATCCTATATAATAAGAGTAAAAAGACATAATATTATATCCTATATAATAAGAGTAAAAAGAGATAATAGAGGATACTACCGTAAGTTAAGAGTTCAATTCCTATATTTTATTAATATATATGACTTATATTTCAATTCTATAAATTCTTCTAAAATTTTTAATTCGACTCATTAAGCAAATAGAAAAAAGCGATTATTTGATCTGTATGTAAAGTTAAGTAGATTACTACTAGGCAAATTAATACTATAATCGTAACAAACAAATTTAGAATTATATTACATTTTATTATATAATTATATTTTTATATATAATAAATGTAAAATGGATTTTATCTAAAATTTCGATATAGTACGAGCAAAATAATATCAATCATTGAATCTAATATTTTTAGAATAAATAATCCAAATAATATCATATATTAAAAGAAAATATTATCTAAAAGGGATATATAAGTTAAAAAAAATTTATATTAGAATTGGATTTTCCAAAAATCTAAACTAAGCAGTAATTATAATTAAATCAGGATATGATTTTAATTAATTATACTCCCTCCCTCTCATTTCATTACAATTTTTTTCACTGCTTGGCACGTATTTTAAGATTTACATAAAATATAGTTCAATAACTTATTTTAATTTTTTTTTCTTCTCAATAAAAATTTATGTCAAACCCTTTGTTTCGAATGTAAAGAATTGAAAGGGACAAAGGAGTATTCAATTTATACTAATAAGGATCGTTAGATCTTAAAATATATAGATGAAAATCATTGAATCTAATATTAAAAGTGTATTTTGTTGTTTTTTTTTTTTTGAATAAATCGTACTTGCATTACTTAAAAATTATAAAATACATGATTACTAAAAATAGGAGGAGTGACAGATCACTCTCCATAGTCTGACATAGAATTTATGCAGCATTTGCAAGCAAAAAAACCACACGATTCGCAGACTAATCGAACTGGTAGCACTTGATAATTGTGCTTTAGTGATTTTGTCCAAGAAATGGCTTCTTGACAACAGCTCGCTCCAACCTGCTCTTCCCTCCAATCCTCGAACAAATTCCGAACCCAGTGTTCAGAAGCCTCAGTTGCATAAACTATGGTTAGAGGAACGCCATTCCAGCTATCTACATGCCGGATACCAGCTATAGACATGCCGCAAGTGAAGACCCCCCACAGGTAATGAGCAATCTTTAATTGTGAGTTGTGAGTTGTGAGCTCTTGCAATAATCCAGATCTCCCAAAACATAAACAAAATCATTCTCAACAAGTCTGATCTATTACAGACCTTCATCAAACCAAACAAACCAAACAAACTCTCACAAGGAGAGACAAAACAAACTCTCACAAGGAGAGACAAATAAATCCAATTAATGGATAAACAATTCAAAAAACTCACAATCCTCGTAGAAGGAGGATGATTATTGAAAGAAGTAAAGAAACTAGACAAGAAAGGGCCCTCCGGTCGGTGGATAAACCACCGCCGGAGGAGAAGCTACCGACGACGAAGAAGAAGAAGATGAAAGAAAGGTTCTTTCGGTGGAATTCTGCACAAGTCTCTAGGATATTTTACAGTTTTATAAGTGTATTTTGTTATTAGTAGAGATATATTCAAATAATAAAAAGGGTATTTTTGTTATCTAAACCAAAAATAAGTAGATTTTTAAATCGATATGATTCTCAATGAAAAAATTTGTCAATTTCTTTTCTCTTTAGTTTCTGGATAGTTTCAATTGAAAGATAAATTTTAAGATATCACTAAATTAAAATTTATTTTTATAAATTTCACAGTGAACAAAAATCGTTCAAATCAAAATTTTAGATTTTAACACAAAACGGAAATAATGAATTAAATTGTTTCCTTTTGATTATGTCGCGACGCTGATCGAATCCAATCCATCATCCCCAAAGAAATAAAGTTCATTCCATTCCGTCCGTCAAGTAGGTAAATGAGGCCTGCGAACAACTTTCGCTTGCCTTAAGACTCCAGGGGAACAAAGCAAAGATGGAGGATAAACTTAATAAATTCTAATTTTTAAATCTATTAATATTAATAAAAGTTAATTAATAAAATTCTTAATATTAAATAAAGAACTGTGCGTTGTATGGATTATAAACGTTTTCAATTCCAAATTTACACCAAATTAACTAAATAATTCTCTTTTTATATAATTTAACTCCAATTCTATACTATCTATAGTATTATATAAAAGCCGAAACATTAAAAGTTTTGGTACCTATTTTTTGGTACTTCGTAAATTTACTTATTTACCCTTCATTATAAAGAAAAACATACACCTAAAATAAATAATAACATAATATAATTAATGTTAATTAGTTGATTGCTTTTTTCACATCTACTTTTAGTTGAAGATATTACCTTTTATAAATACCTAAAAACATCAATCGTATCTTATCTTTCGATCATTAATATTTCCTTTCAAATTAAAACACGTTACCTTTTTAATTTAAAATAATTTTACAATCAATAATATATATCTGAAAATATCACACCATAATTTTCAAGAAAAATATAACACCTAAATAAATAATAACATAATATAATTAATGGTAATTAGTAGATTGTCTTTTTAACATTACTTCTAAAAACATCAATCGTATCATATCTTTCGAATATTAATATTTTCTTTCGAATTAAAATACGTTAACTTTTTAATTTAAAACAAATCTTACAATCATTAATATATACCCGAAAATATCACACCGTAATTTTCAAGAAAATATAACACCTAAAATAAATAATAACAAAATATAATTAATGATAATTAGTCGATTAACATAATAAAATTAATGGTAATTAGTCAATTGCTTTTTTCACATTTACTTTTAGTTGAATATATTACATTTTATAAACACCTAAAAACATCAATCGTATTATATCTTTCGATCATTAATATTTCCTTTCAAATTAAAACACGTTACCTTTTTTAATTTAAAACAAATTTTACAATCATTAATATATACCCAAAAATATCACACCGTAATTTTCAAGAAAAATATAACACCTAAAATAAATAATAACCTAATATAATTAATGGTAATTAGTCGATTGCCTTTTTCACATTACTTTTGGTTGAAGATATTACCTTTTATAAACACCTATTTTTCAATTATTAATAAAAAATATTAAAATGGATTAAAATACGTTACCCAAAAATAATCATGCAATAATTAATATATACCCAAAAATATCACATCGTATCTTCTAATCACTAAAAAAATGTAATAGAAATCCGTATAATACGAATAATGACCGTTAGATTTTTAGTAAAAAAATCAAAATCGTTAGATATAATGATTAGATATATTACATCGTTAAATTAATTTACTAAAATTTCATAATTCGAATTCCATCAACGATATAATTATTTTAAAATTTTATATTATAAGTTTTAAATGATGCATATTATTAATTAAATTTATATTAAATTATTAAAATTTAAATTTAAATAAAATATTGTGAATAATGATTATATAAAAATAAAATTGTAACATAAAATAAAATTTATTACATATCAAAAAAAATTCGTGCATTGCACGGGTTATAAGCTAGTCTATACTATTATATAAAAGCCAAAACATTAAAAGTTTGGTTAGTCGGTCGATCGGTCGGTTGGTCGGTACGGTACCTGTTGATTTTACTTATTTACCCTTACTTAATTACAGATCTACTAAATAATCAATTTCCTTCTTGAGTTTAAACATATTATCTTTTCTATTTTTCAAGAACTAACTAATTTCCTAAAATACAATATCCTTTTATATTTTATCTAACTAAAATTTCTCCTTTATTAATCAATTTCCTTTTTCAGGTTAGATATATTACCTTTTCTACTAACTAATCAATTTCTAACTAAAGGTTAAACATATTATCTTTTTTCTTTTTCAAAAACTAAATAATTTCCTTTTTCTGATAAAATATAATATCCCTTTATATTTTATCTAACTAACTAATTTCCTAAAATACAATATCCTTTTATATTTTATCTAACTAAAATTTCTCCTTTATTAATCAGTTTCCTTTCTCAGGTTAGACATATTACCTTTTCTACTAACTAATAAATTTCCTTCTTGAGGTTAAACATATTATCTTTTCTCTTTTTCAAAAACTAAATAATTTTCTTTTTCTGATAAAATATAATATCCCTTTATATTTTATCTAACTAAAATTTCTCCTTTATTAATCATTTTCCTTTTTCAAGTTAGACATATTACCTCTTCTATTTTTCAATAACTAAACAATTTCCTTTTTCAAGTAAAATAGAATATCTTTCACATTTTATTTAACTGAAATATCTTTTTTTTTAAAAATAGTACGAGCAGTTTTGTTTAATAAAATAACATAATTATATTATAATTACTATTAACTAATCAATTACCTTTTTCACCCAAAACACGTTACCTTTTCTTTTTTCTCTAATTAACATCTCTCTTTTTCCAATTATATCATGAACGGTTATCTTTTTTCTTTTCTCTTATTAAAATCTCTCTTTTTCCAATTATATAACAGATGTTTATATTTAATAAAATAATAATATTATAATACTAATAATTAACCGATTACCTTTTCAGCTAAAACGTATCATCTTTTCTATTTTTCTCTAATTAAACTCCCTTTTTTCTAGAAATATCACGGGCAACATTAATTTCTCATTTTCTAAAAACTTTGAGCAATTTTATTTAGTAAAATGACATAATTAAATTATAATTATATTAACTAATCAATTACCTTTTTCACATAAATCATGTCATTTTTTTTAATTTTCACGTTACTTTTCTATTTTCTCTAACTAAAATATCTCTTTTCCAATTATATCAAGGGAGGTTTTATTTAATAAAATAAACTAATAATACTTTAATATTAATAATTAACCGATTACCTTTTTCAACTAAAACGTATCATCTTTTCTATATTTTTTTTAACTAGAATCCTTCTTTTAATAAAAATATCACGGACAATATTAATTTCTCCTTTTCTAAAAATATTTCGTGCAATTGTATTTAGTAAATAAGGTAATTAAATTATAATTTCTATAAACTAATCAATTATATTTTTCACCTATAACATATTTCCTTTTTAATTTTCTCTTACTAAATCCTATCTTTTTCTAATCATATCACATGCATTTTATTTAATGAAAATAATAATTTTATAATTACCAATAATTAATCGATTACCTTTTTCAACTAAAACCTATCATCTTTTCTATATTTTCTAACTAAAATCCTTCCATTTCTAGAAATATAACGGATAACATTTGTATAATTATTATCAAATCATCTCATATAATAATGCAAGCCTCCAAAATTCATTTTCTAAAAAATTAATTTAAATAAATGAAAAAATTTATATAATATTAAAATAAAAAAAATTCGTGCATCGCACGGGCTTTAAGCTAGTATTATATAATAGCCGAAACATTATAATTACTATTAACTAATCAGTTACCTTTTTCAGTCAAAACACGTTATCTTTTCTCTAACTAAAATCTCTCCTTTTCAAATTATATCACGGACGGTTACCTTTTTCAGTCAAAACATGTTACCTTTTTTCTTTTCTCTAACTAAAATCTCTCCTTTTCAAATTATATCACGGACGGTTACCTTTTTCAGTCAAAACATGTTACCTTTTTTCTTTTCTCTAACTAAAACCTCTCTCTTTCCACTTATATCACCGCCGGTTCTATTTAATAAAAATAAACTATTGATATTATAATATTAATCATTAACCAATTACCATTTCAACTAAAACGTATCATCTTTTCTATTTTTTTTAATTAAATTCTCTTTTTTTTCTAGAAATATCACTGGCAACATTAATTTATTATTTTCGAAAAACACAACGAGCAATTTTATTTAGTAAAATAAAATAATTAAATTATAATTACTATAAAATAATTAACTATCTTTTTCACCTAAAACATGTCACCTTTTTAATTTTCACGTTATCTTTTCCATTTTGTCCAACTAAAATTATTCTTTTTTTTTTAATTATATCACGGGCGGTTCTACTTAATACAATAGATTAATAATATTATAATACTACTAATTAACCGATTACATTTTTCAGCTAGAACATATCTTTTTTTCTATATTTTCTAACTAAATTCCCTCTTTTTCAAGAAATATCACGGACAACATTAATTTTTCATTTTCTAAAAACATTAAGAGCAATTTAATTTAGTAAATTAATATAATTAAATTATAATTATTATAAACTAATCAATTAGCTTTTTTACTTAAAACATGTTACTTTTTTAATTTTCTCTAACTATGTCCTCTCTTTTTCCAATTATATCACGTGCATTCTATTTCATGAAATAAAATAATAATTTTATAATTACTAATAATTAACTGATTACCCTTTTCAACTAAAACCTATAATCTTTTCTATATTTTCTAACTAAAATCCCTCATTTTCTAGAAATATCACGGATAACTTTTATATAATTATTATCAAATCATCTAATTAAAAATTTTAAACCTCCAAAATTCAAGTTTTAAAAATAAAAATTCAAATTAATGAACAAAATCATATAATATTAAAAAAATTCGTGCATCGCACGGGTTTTAAGCTAGTTATCTTAAAATTATGAAAGATTAAACTTTGATTGTAAATTAACTTGCCAGTTGCCACTACGTAAAACTCAAAACAGCACAAGGTCAAAAACAGTGATGCCATAGGGCGATTGAAGAAATTGTCTTTTCCAATTCTTCGGAAAAGTCTTCAGTCGTTGAGTTGTCTATACGCCCCAAGTGATCACTATTTATGTAGTGGGTTTGTTTGAAATTGGATTAGATTTTCGGTTTATCCAATACAAAAGATGTCAAAAAGCGGAAACAAAGCGCTGAAGGTATAGAGTAGGAATTAATTGAATCTTCCATCGAAATGATTAATTCGATCATTAATTGGTATTAATTATATATTTTTTACATAAAATTATTTTTAATACATATAATATAAATTTTAAATTAATATTTCATAAAATTTAAAGTTAATTTTTAAAAATTTTAACCGAACTTGATCGTTTTTTGATCGAATTTATCGCTTATTGACCATTATCGACAACGTTTTACAAAAAACGATTTTTGTCCCGATTTTGTTAAAATTCGCTCGAAAAGGCACCGAACTGCGATTAATCTTCGCTTGTTTATATATTTTTCCTAAATAATCAAATAATTCCTGCAACTTGGTATAAAAATATATAGCCAATCCTTCACTTCGACAAAGACAATAATTGCTGCCACCGTTGCGGAGGGCTGAACAACTCATATCTATCGTGGATTTAATATACAAAGACAAAATATTGTGTTCAAAAGTTAATGTCACGGACACTACTGCTGAAAATTTTTTAGATTCAATTTTTAAGGTTGAATTACCTGTTGACAAGAAGCAATTCTTCCAGTAACGGATCTAGCCAAAAAAACTTACCCAGCGGTTCTTTATTTAAACTGAGCTTTACGATCTCCGATTGACTCAGAAATGTTTTTAGGAGGATCAGGAGGCACTAGCACCGAAATACTTGATGCGGGTGCTTGAGTATTATCGCCATCTCTCTTGTAAAATGAAAACAGTGACTTCATTCTTTTTTTCGGATGTTGATCAGACATTCTATACATCATTTAAATACCGAGATGGTGATAATTAGGTTACAGAAATACACTTAAGCATACTTAAGTATTAACACTTCACACTTGGCCAAGAGAGAGTATCAAAAAAAATCATTGGTATTGACTATCGATGCAAGAAAGTAAACATTTAACACTTACACATAAGTATATTTAAAAATTAAAATCCTTCTATGATCTCAAAAGTTTCAATTTTTTTATAAGTATTTCATCAAACAGGTAAAGTGCATTATATATTGCTTGAATGAAACAAGTAAAAATAGGTATGAAAACTACCTTAGTACTTAGTAGTGGTGAACAAAATATCCAGTCTTGAATCAGTTCTTAAGTGGTTGTAATTTTGAAGCTGTAACTTGTAAGCAGTAAGCTCTCGAGTCTCGAGTCTCGTCTCTCAATCTCTCCCACAGCTGATAGCCCTCTCTATTTTTTGTTTTATGGGAAGTGATGTAATGAAATATACACATATTATATTTATTTTTTTACTTCACAGTTTTTCACCCAGCGGTAAAAAAAAATTTCACTAAAAATTTCAAAATTCCACCCAGCGGAAGCTGGGCCCGTTGACCTCTAAGTCCGCCTCTGAATCCTTCAGTATCCCCGCAAATTGTGAAGATGACGAGGACATGTACATGTCAGATTTAAAAGAAAACATGATATTGAGCTGGATCGTAACTGATCCAACTCAGAAGCGGGCAACTAATGTATCGAGCCAAAGACCAGTATCCGTCAAACCACACTGGATTGATGGCGATACAGAGATTAAATTCGCCATTGTCACGTTTGAGTTAGTAGAGATCAGAATAACGGCTATGCTTAAGTGGGCTTATTGCGAAAAATCTTTCGTGTTAAGCAAAGTAAGGTTGCAATTGCATGACATCGACAATATGTGTTTGCGTGGGGAAAAAAAGTCTTAGAATCTTGTAACAGGCCATTCAGAGTGGAAAGAGAAAGAAAGCAAGAAAAGGTGAGGAAACAAGATTACATAAAAAATATTTGGACATGAAGTGGGAGAAAAGAGAAGAAAAATAAAAGAGAAGAAGAAGTTGAAAGACATAGCTAATAGTCAAAATTTCTGTGGCTTTGATTATACTCTCGGTGAATTTGAAGTTTTCTGTATTAGGATAAGGATAGAAGAGGATAATGTAAACTGTAAAACTGGTTTCAATCATAAACATGTGGTAAACCGATTGCAATTCGCATGATATCTAGTATATCTTGTCTAAAAATTTACCATGAAATATTACTACTAACATTATGGAAAAATCTGATACATAGGAAGGAAGCATTCTCACCAGCAAATCAAGTGAGAAACGAAATTATCCACAATTCAATAATCTATAATTTATCATAAATTTGTATTAAGCAGGGAAACTACAAGCCATGAATGTATCATATTTTAACATGGCATAATCATCATCTAATTTAAGGGTTGGACTTTGTGGAGTCCCAGACGTGTCATATTTGTAGAAGAATGCAAAACATGGTTCGCTAAATATTGTGCTTCAAACAGGTTCTACTTATAAATATCAGAGAACATATATGTATGGGACAATGGGACTCCAACATATTTTAGAGAATTCATGGAAATTTTGCTTCAACATACATATTATAAATGTATATACGACATTACCGACTGTTAAATCATGATATTTTTTTCCTATTTAGTGCTGGAATTTCATCGCCTCTTGGTGTAACACTCTATAAGTACCAGTGGAACACAAGGAAGATGGATAAACTCTGATAGCTAGCTAGTACAAATGTCCAAGGAAGCTGCCGGTAAATGAAAGAAACAGCATGCGCTCCAACATAAGGAACAAAGGCTTTTTATGCTTTTATTTTTAATTGATCTGAACTCCGTTTAGTCATGGTGGTTGTTTGGAAGAATTTTTTGGCCTGTACACGGAAATTTTATATTGTTTATTAAACCATTAACCTTGCAATACTCTTTAGTTTAACTCCATTTAACTAAAATTGAAAAGATATTAGGTACCCCAGTAAGCACATTGCAAGTCGGCAGTTTTCAAACATAGCTTTCTGTGGACACTGTTGGAAAAATTGAGTATTTTAGACTAAGATGTGGATCATTTGGAGACTCAAAATGAGTGATAAAATACTATGTGTTAGTGTTGTGTATTGGTTGGATTGTATCCTACTCTACGAGAGGATTCCAACGCATTTTTACACGCTCAAAATGGATAAAGGGTGAATGAGAACTGATGTTTTAACGTACAATCCTCTAAAGTTGTATTTTAGAAGTGTACCACATCGAAATTAGTACAAACCTATTCCTTAAGTTTTATTATAAATACTTTGTACCACATCGAAAAGATATATAAGTGCTTCCAAGTCTCTCTTTATAAATAGAGTGTTAGGGCATCAATTTTATTAAGTCGAGAAAATTAGAGTTATCTTTAGAATTCTCGGTCTCCTCAGTTCTGAACTTTCAAAATATTTTGATGATAATTTTGGACTCGATTCAAGTTCGCTGAAAGTATTTTCTATTTATTAATTATATTAGTATCTCATTTTATCCTGGGAGGCAGATCGCTAAGTACAGACGGTGAGGGACAAAACTGCATTAAGGAGACATATTTTCTAGACTCGAGATTAAATCCAATCTCTGTTTGCTTTCTCAAACCCTTCTCCTTAAATTAGAATTAATTGTGTAATTGTATGTTCTTATGTATCGTTACATGCAATCGGGTTAAATGGCTATTTCATCACTGAACTGAGACTCAACTTGAAAGTTGATCATTAAATTTGCAATCAACTAATTAAACCAAAATAATTTTAAATTAGGTTATCTCCGTTAACAACGTTAAAAAAGTTAACAGTACGATGAGGTGGAGTAGTTAGGTGTCAAACCCGACCCAAATTATTAGTACTTACCTGATTCGACCCGATTGACCCAGTTTAAACTACACAATACAATCAATTGCTAATTTCAATCCCTAATACAAATAAGCCCTCAAAAAATTTCATTTGTCTTAATTCAGTCATTCTTTTAATTTAATTCCAGAGCATCTTCATTTGTAGTTTCTTACTCAAATCATTGTTCCTAATTTGAATATGAAGCACACAACACTAATGGATGAATTCGTGTATACAAACTATCAGCCACCAAATTATGGTAAAAAAAACTAGGTTCTTTTCCGATCCCTTTCTTAATTGTTTCCTTTCAAAATTGTACTGCACATATTTTGTTCAATCACATGGAATTTCCAAGTGTACTTTCTTCACTTTCCCGATGAATTATGACAATCAGCTCCAACATCTTGTTACAAATTTAAGTTGGACGGTGGAGATGATTTGAGTTCTAGGATATTGAAGATAAAATTGAGTTTGTTGGATTGTGTAAAATGATGACAATTATGAATTGAAGAAAGATTTGAAATGTTGAACAAGTAAGAAAATATATATATATATATATATACACATACATACATACACATATTATTGGATTGTATATGCATGTCAAATTTATCTAATTGCATTATTTGTGTTCAACTAAGGATTGAAAGTTGAATTTAAAATCATTTTTTTATGTACATGAATATTTTTGAAGGTGGATTTTCTGGAAATTATAAAAATGTTAGAGATGAAGTGACAAAAGAAGGTGTATTGGGTGGTTATTTTTTTCGATGGGTTGAGTTGCTATATGCTATATGATTTAAGATTAATAATCATTTTCTTATATATTTTTAGGTGTTTGATATGTTGGAACATGTTTCTTAGGTGTTCGTTGAGTTGTAGATGATTTGACAATGTTTAACGGTTCTCCGTTAAAAGTCAAACATATTTAACGATAGTGAAAACTCTGTTCAAGTTTAATGATCTGATTGAAAAGTTATATAGGTGTAGTTACTTGGATGAAAGTTTTTTCAGTTCAATTATCTACCTGCAAGTTGAGCCACTTAACCCTTATTTAATCTCGTTGATGTGTTTGAATCCGAGTTGGTTCAATCGATTATTATCAATTTGCGTTTTACTTTTGGTTTATGTTTAACTCTCAGATTATAAACTCATATTCGTACATTAGTGGAAAAAATCATCATGTGCTGGTTGTTAAACTAATGAAGACACGAATTTTTCTATATATTTATTATCCATGTTATGCCAAATGCTTTGTTTATTATAAGATAAACTAATTGAAAGCATGATCACATATGTTACCCGATCACAGTACATGGATATTTGTGTATTCAAATTGGTGAACCAAGTTATATGTATAATGGGCAAGCTAGTGTTTTTTCTTCAATATATATATATAAAGGAGAATACGCTGGAACTTAGGTGGCGCCTCTATAATCGTTTCAATCTATTTTTCTAAATTTTATAGAGTTTTACAATATTAAATATTAATAATAATAACTGTTGAGTATTGAATACAGTAAAAGAATACAGAGGGGGGGGTGAATGGATTCTTGAACTTTTCTTCGTTCTTGAATCTTTGCAGCAAGATATGTGTTGAGTGTGTGAGATATGTTAGTGCGGATAACAAAGACAAACACAACACAATATTACTTTAATCTAATATTTTATTAGATAAAGATTTTGCTACAATCTGTGAATACAAATGATAGTATTCTCAGCTTCGTTTTACTCAGAGAGATATTTCTTGTGATGTTTTTCAAAAACTTATCTGCTAAGGAAGTGAGGCTGTATCCTTATAGACATGGATACACATACTTACTACAAATAAGGTAGGTAAACAAAATACTTTCCAGTCTGTCTATCTCATTTGAGTAAGAGTCCAAACGGCTACATATTTGACTTTGCAAAGCCTGTTCAGATCCACTTCTTTAGCTCCTTGTCCCCTGACTTATCTTTCCAAGCTTCTTTGTAGGCTTTCCAACGTGCTTTATAGTACATAGTCAAATAAAGCGTCTTGGCTTGTTGCAGGTTTCTGACTTGTACAATTCTTCAGTATTTTGTCTTCAAGAATGTATTCGAGAAGTGGCTAAGTGAGTGATTCGAGAACTAGAATTGACTTAATCGATAACTCTGAGTTCTCGAATAGTGTTATATTGACATATCGAATCACTTCTCGAATAGCGCTTTTCTCTGGGAGTCCTTGAGATATCGAATAGAGCATTTTGACATATCGAATGCCTGAGATGTCGAATAGCATCTTGAGTCTTTGAGATGTCGAATGTAGCTTTGACTTGTTGACCCTTTTGAGAACTCGAATATCACCTTTGACCTGTTGACTCCTTGAGTTCTCGAACAGAGTAATAGACATATCGAATCTCTGAGATATCGAATGAGATATCGAACAGTGTATTCAGAGATATCGAATAGTGTCTTCTGAGATATCGAACCCCTGACTTCTCGAATGCTAGACTTCTCGAATAGACAATTGTACTTCTCGAATTGGTACTTAGGTAGATTCTTCATTTCTTCAAATCCCAACTGTGATTATTTTGCAGTCTTTATCTCCTTGCTTGAGGCATGAACCTTGGAACTTCTTTCAAGCATTATTCTTGACTTAATAGTTACAGTTACACAGCAAGAATTTGATGCCTATTACAAGTACAAAACAAGTAGAAACTCTACAACTAGAGGTTCCCTCAGTTAAGAGGTCATGTAAGTAATGCATAGCATTACAAACAACTTAGGCTTGTTATTAGATGTATTCAGGCATGCCTCTGTGACTAACAATCTCCCCCAAATTGTGAGTAAGACCCTTAGTCGCAATTTCATGTCTGATAACAAGCCTAACATACATAAAGATAAAACTTGACAGTACATGTATGAATTTTGATTAGCAATGTGGATAGAACTACAGGGTGAGTAATCTTACAGCCTATGATGAAGTACTAGCCATTGTCATTTGTTTCCCTTTCCATAGCTTTGGCTTGCAAATCATCATGTGCTTTCTGTCTTCTTTCTTTCTCCTTCCTTGTATTCTCATCCATAGCTTTTATTATTTCTGCCATAGCATCCAATTCTTCAAGCAAAATTGAGTCTTTGAAATCTTCAAGTACTGGTTTCAGAATGTTTGCAGGATAGTGGTTGAGCAGGTTCATTCTGATGTGGACCTGATCCCCATTTCTCCTCCTATACTTCACCACATAGGGATCAAACTGAACTCTACACAATCCCTTTGCTCTTAGCTTTTCTGCTTCAATCTCCAGTCTCTCAATTTCTTTCTCCCTTGCTAGCCATTTCTCAAGACACTTTTTTCTGATTCTCTCCTCATGACCTCTCTTCATCTTCACAAAATCAATTAGCTCCAGCTTCCATACTCTTTCCACTTTATCTTCTGAGCTCAACAATGCAATGATTCTTTCTATGTCATGTAGCTTGCCCCAGTGTTGACATCCTCCTTGTTTGAATTTCTCCTCCCTTCCATCAGTATATTTGATCTCAAGGCAGTTATCAACAATGGCAACATGGTAGATTCTTTGAGCTTGTAAGAATTGCAGTTGGTCTTCATCAAAATCTTCATCTAGTGGTTGGAGTTTTAAGCCTGGATAGATTGTCAGGGTCTTTGATTTGGATAGCTTTGATTTCCTTGCAGCTTGCTTGAATTTGATTCTTTTTACATGATTACTTGGCAGCAATATGTGACCTTTGTTTGTAGACCATTGTAGTATTCCATTAGCAGTTTGCATTTTGAAATATACAAATGGTTTCATGCATTGAATCTTCTTCTCTTCTTGAGGTGGCAATACAGTTGCAGAAGCCATAGATGTAGATTTTGGTAGGTCACTACTAACAGTATTCACCCTAGACTTAGAGTCTTGTGTTGTGGTGAGGTTACTGTTAGCAATGCCTAAGGCTTGCTGTCTTCCACTTTTCCTCTCAGAGGCTTTACCTTGGTCAACATCATTCTTCTTCTCCTTATCATCCTTCTTCTTCTTTTTATCTTCATCACCCTTATCACTCCTGTGATGTCTTCTCCTTCCATCACTTCTGTCTCCATCCTTGTCTTGATCACCATCCTTGCTTGGGTTGAACTTAGCAGATTCAGGTACAATGCCAGTTGCAATGTATGACCTGAGATAAGATATAGCTTCCGATTCTTCTGCTGTTCTTAAACCCTTCTTCTTGTTCAGCTTCTCAATGATGGCAATAATGAAAGGTTTGTTCTGAGGAGTTAGATGCTTAGGAATGACCAGCTGCTTGATATCATCAATTCTTGTTGCAGCCTGATAGATGATGGTTCTAGGATTTGTGAATACTTCAGGTAGCCTTGCTGGTTGACCATCCCTTAACTCATCAAAGAGACTCTTGCTGTTTTCATCCTTCTTTTCAATCAGTCCAAGGAACACATCCACTTCTGAGTGCTTTAGACCCTGTAGAGTGTTGATGGTTAAGTGCCATATCTTATTCTTTCCTACCATCATTATCTCTTTGAGCCATAGGCCATTGTAAGAACCCTAATTTTTGCAATATTTTCTTTTATTTAATATCATGTGACATTGTCAAATTGGAACCTTTTTAGTCATCCCTGTTGTTTAATGGAATTGATTGTCTGAGAAACTATGTTGTTACATTCACTATGTAAGATAAAGAGAAGATTGTTGAGGGCAAGAGTCTTATTGTTAGTAAGATTTATAAAACTTGGGATTTGAGAATGATTAGAGTATTAAAAGATTTATTAACGATTATGACGAGGAATTATGGATATTCGAGGAATTTACACAATTAAGTACTTAAGGAATTACTAGGGAAATCTCTACGCGACAAAATATTATTACGAGAGATTAATTAAGATACGATACGAATTAAAGTTTAAGTGACAAGCATTGGTGGAAGAATAATGATACAAGGAGTAGTATTGCATGCAAGTCCCATGCAACCAAGTAGTTAGGAAAAGCAAGCTAGTTAAACCAAATGGACAAGAGGAATAGTAACTAGTTACTACTTTTTCCAAGGAGGGGACAAGAGTACAAGGAGGCCATACCTAGGCTTGTACCATGCATATACACACACTAATATGTATCACCCAACTACTTTGCAATTATTCAACCAAACACAAAAATCAAAACACAAAACTCTTCCCCCCCCCTTGAACAAGCTCTCGGCCAAGACCAAAAAAGGGAAGAAAATTTCTTCCTTCTTCCATTTCTCCTCACTCATAATTCAAGGCATAATTCCTAGGCTCTCTACATCATCTAAGAAAGGTATACTAAGATTTCCAAGCTCTTTCATCCATTAAATTTCAAGATATTAATTGTTAAAGTTATTGTGAATAGTAACAATGTTAAGTTTTTCTTTTAGATCTTGGATTATAAGGGTTGTAGGAGATCATTCAAGGTGTTCTTGAGATTTGTAAGGCTTACCCAAGGATCTTAGGTACTCAAGAAGGTATAAAAACCCTAACCCCTCTTGGCCATGTAGTGTTTATGATGTTCAATGATAGATCCATGTATATTTGTGTTAATCTTGGATGTTCAAGTGATGGATGATATGGATCTTGAGTTTTAGTGTTGTGATTGTGATTTTTATGATTGTGGTTAGTATATGTATCTCCATGAATGTTATAAAGCATGAACTAGGTGAATTAGATGTTGGTTGTGTTGTGGAAGTAAGAATCTTGGTTGATTTAAGTGAAACAAACATGCTGAGTTTTTCCAGGAACTTGACCTGTCTTGTAACATGGTTTTGAACCCCCAAATCTTGTCCCCTGAGGTCCTACCATATATTGCTGGAAAGGTATTTGAATGTAGTTTCTGGAAATATAAGGTTCATGACTAGGTAATGTATATATTTTAAGTTATGGCCGGATAAGTAAAATGTGTTTCTGGATTCCGGACTGCACTAAGTGACCCCCTTGTGAACCTTGTTTAAACCCCTAAAAATTTATGTGGGATCATGGAAAAATTTGAGAAGCTAGGAAATGCAGTGGTGAAGGCTACCCAAAAAGAATTGGATTAAAATATGAATTTTTCAATTTTATAAAAATGCTAGAGTAAAATTCGCGCAAGGGAAAAAGTCGTTAAATGGAGTATAATTCTAGGGGTAATGGTCATGACTCGGATATGGTAACTAAATTAAGTCGAATAAGTGACGAGCGTAATCGAGTGATGACATGAACCTATAGTGGGGCTAGAGAGTCATAAGACGAAGTCATTAAGTTAACTTTGTACCCTCTAAAACCCCGTAATTAAAGAGACATTGTTAAGGTACTAACGAACGGTTATTGCTTATGTATAGATCGTTCCACTCCGCACGCTCGACCACCCCAACCAAACCAAGGCAAGTTTACTTTTCAAAACTTACATATACAAGGACTTTCACTGTTGTGTTTGTAGTTTTCAATCATATCAAATGTTATGTTTATCGAAGTATTGATGCAATTGAGATGTATAAGTACATATATGTTTGTACCCCTTGAACTTAGATTGAAATGTTTTCTTCGGACAACGACTCTAGCAATAGAGGTCGTAGCGGTCCGTATATACTATTGACCAGTGAGCGGTATATTATTACATCGTAATTAAATTGCGAAAACCCGAAGGGTCATTCGGGAAGTATCGTATACTCAAGTAATTATTTTTATATCTTCGTAAATACTCGAAACCCTATCTTGGATTAAAAGTTTATTTTATTAAATAATTATTTTATTAATTATTAATATTAAATCTTAAAATATCATTTATTAATTATTGTTATTTATTTTAAAGATAAAGCTAATCCAAGATACCTTTAATACTTTCAAACTCGAACTCTTTCGAACTCAAAACATTTTCGAAAACCCCCGGTCAGGTTCTGCTTCTTGTATGATTTCAAGAATCATCGGTCGACTGATGTCGGACCTCAATTACTCTGTTTTCAATCAAAATCAAGTTTTCAAAAGAAAAAGAAAAAGGGACTCTGGCAGGTGTGGGAACCGTTGACGAACGATTCCCGGGATGTGTAAGCGGCCGTGAGCCAGGCGGTCCATCAATTATTATTCCGGCCCAGGTGTTGCCGAAGGATGATTACGGATGTAGTTTTCATCGAGGGTGATTACGGATGTAGTTTTCACCCGGGGATAGTTACGGATGTAGTTTCTACCCTTCTACCAGTAGAGAAGACCCGCGGATTATTGGACTTGGATGTGGCGACTGATCATCGTCAATCCTTGTCAGGTTTTATGTTTTCTTTAAGTCCCATTCCTCCATTTTGGAAAAATGCTTTGACACTGCTTCTTAGGCTTTTGCGCCAAGTTGTCGATAGTGTTCTATTTTGATGAGAAAGATGTTGACTCTGTGCGGTATCTAGAACTGCAAGTTTATTTTGGAAACAAGGGCACGTATTGTTGCACCTTCGGAATTTATCAACAAAGACAAGTGATTTTATATCTGATTGATACAAACGAGTTTAATAACTGCTAATCATATGAAATGTTATATTGCTTACCTTATACATATATTTCTTGCTGAGCTATAGTTGCTCACTCTTGCTTGTTTTCAAATTTACAAACACAACAGCTAAGCGAAATGGCAAGACCCAGACAGACTGCCCGAAAGCAGGTGACTAGACCCGAGGCAGCAGTTGAGATTCCACCGGTAGGCCCCATTAGCCGGATTGGTTGGCAACTTTTGTTAGTTCGTTTTATTTATCAGTATGACCTGTGCAAGGCAGTGTACCGTAACAAACTTTCAAGCCGCCAACTTCGCTTCTTATCGAAGTGTTGCTGGTAGCATAAATACTATTTAATTCGGTCTGTAATAACTCTGAAACTTTTAATTCCGCTTAATCAATTGTGTGACGTTTCTGAGACTCTAACCTGTGTGTGTGTGTGTGCGGTGTGAGTTTATTGTGGGGTCGATGGCTGTTTTATATATTATGTGCAAGAACAGGTATGTTATTAATGGAAAATGGACCGTGAGTGCCTAGATCTCCGACCCCGGATCTGGGGGCGTCACAGAAATGGTATCAGAGCGAGGTTACAGTTCTCAGAAACGATAGTAATTTAAGAAAGCAACCCTAATAATAATAACAATAACAATAACCCT
This sequence comes from Saposhnikovia divaricata, assembly GCA_036435485.1. Taxonomy (NCBI): domain Eukaryota; kingdom Viridiplantae; phylum Streptophyta; class Magnoliopsida; order Apiales; family Apiaceae; genus Saposhnikovia; species Saposhnikovia divaricata. The sequence continues at coordinate 97,711,700 of CM071597.1, read as the reverse complement.
AATAACAACCCTAATAATACTTAGAACTCTCATCGAGTTTGCAGTCGGGTTATCGGATATAGCCCTGACTTTAAGGCCCGTGAGGGAACTACTCCTTAAACCTTTCTTTATGGTTAGTGACCCACCTTATTTCCCTTGTGTAGATGGAGGAGATACCAGACCCTGAGGCTTTCGAGAGAGAGCATGATGAGGCACTGATGCGAGATACCGAGGATCCTGAGGAGGATATGGGTGCTGACTCTGAGCTCGGCCCCTGGATTACGCTGATAGGAGATACTGATGATGAGGATCCCGTTGAGGAGCCCTTTGAGCCTGAGCCTGTTACCCCATCTCCTGTAGCTATTGATGAGGAGAGTGTGAGATCCGGTGAGGGTCGTGTTGTGTCACCCCCACCTTCTCCGCAGTCATCGAGCCCTGTTTCATCGGACGGTGACTCCGAGGATGATACTTCTGGAGAGGAGGAGCTTGACCCTACCCCTGCTACTGCTCCTGCTCCTACTACCGCTACTGCACCTTCTCCTGTTCCTGTCATACCACCCCCGCCGATGGACATACCCCCAGAGACTTACTTTCTGCAGAGGCCCGACTTAACGAGGCGAGGCGGGCACTAGTGGAGGAGCGCGAGGCGTGCTTGAGGATCCAGGCTGAGATGAGGACCGCTGTTGCTAGGAGGACTAGGGCTCGACTCCATAGGATTGAGAGGAGGAGTCGCGAGAGGATTCTTGGTTTAGGGATCCGCGGGGGCGGAGTGATCCAGGCTAGGGATGCTAGGCGTGTTGTGCGCCGTGCATTTTCCCGAGTGAGGACCTTGCTCCGTCGCGGTGCGGCCCCATGATGTGTTACGGATAGCTCAGTCCCCTAGGTTCAGATGACATTAGTGTGTCGATTTTGCGGGATAGTTGACTTGTGCAGTGGTATCCTTTCTGACCAGTGGATGAGTAGACTGACCTACAGATATGTAGATGTGACTTCGGGTAGTATGTACGGATGTAGCCCTACTTTTGTGTAGCCCTGACTATTCAGATGATGTACTTGTTATTGTTCCACTTTTGCTAGACTTTGACATCGGAACTATGTATTTGGCTCTAACATCCAAACTTTGTGATAACCCTTGTACCGTACTTATTTAGTTTCAGTTTCCTTGATATTGTCTCAACTGCCTTACTTTCCGATGCCATGCTTTACTGTTTTGATATACAACTGTGAATATATACAATTGCTACAAGCCACAAATACAACCATGCTGTTTCAAATTTACGATATGCGATTTCAAATTATTCTCTACAAATTTCCAAAATGTTCCTACAATTTTTAAAATAAATTTTTCAAAAAAAAAAAAATAATAAAAAATTTTGAGGTTTTGAAGTCTTGAAAACTCCTGCAAATGTTTTCGCATCCCATAGAGATTTTTCCCAAAAAAAAAAAATGTTTTGACGATTTATCTCCAGCATCGGGTTATTAAAACTTTTGCAACTTCCACCCTTATGAGGAGGAACGATACGTTCCTGACCCGTGCAAACGCTGTCAGGTAATTGGAAAACCCTAACCCATTTCTTGTTTTATTATCAGAATCATGCCACCCAGAAGAATGAACACTCGAGCTCACCCGATCAGTTCTGAGGGCCAGGGTAGCCACCATGGGACCGGATGCCACCAGAACCATGAAGGGGAGAATGTCAACCTGAGTGAGAATGAGGGCAACGATCATAACTTGTTTGATGACTCTGAGTATGAAGAAGAAGAAGCTGGTGATGACACCCGAGAGGTAGAACATCCTAGGGGAGGCCCTATGGAACAGTTCATGGAACTACTTAGGCAGAACTTGGACCGTCCCCCGGTTCAACAACCACCCCACAATGCTAATGCAAATGCTTTCCGGAACTTCAAATCCCTGAAACCCCCAGAATTTAAAGGAACTGCCGATCCGGTTGAGGCAAGAGCCTGGCTGAAGGAAATGGAAAAATCTTTCGAGATACTAGGTGTCGCTGAGGAGCAGAAGACTGTTTTCGCCACTTACCTTCTGAAGGGTGAGGCAAACTATTGGTGGGAAGCTAAGAAGAATTTGGAAGGAAGAGGTGTGGTGACCTGGGAGAGGTTTAGCGAGCTGTTCTTGGAGAAGTACTTTCCTAGGTTCATGGAGACACAAATGGAGCTGAAGTTTTTGGAACTAAAGCAAGGTAACATGACGGTGGCCAAGTATGATGCCAAATTTACTGAGTTGTCGAGGTTTGTGCCGGAATATGTGAACTCTGAGGCAAAGAGGGCCCGAAGGTTTCAATTGGGGCTAAAGCAATGGATTCAGAATCGTGTGGCGGTTCTTGAGCTGACAGACTATGCCACCCTGGTACAGAAAGCATCAATTGTTGAGGCTGGGAGTGAACAGATGCAGAAGGAGAGAGAAGGAAAGAAGAGGAAGTTTGATAGTCGAAAGGGAAACTCTGCGGGTGGGAGCTTTCCGAGCAAATTTAAGCGAGGGACGACGTCCCAACCCAGCGGAAACTTTGGAATCAAGAGAGCTGAAAGTTGGAGTGTGGGCCAGAGCGGCCGACCACAAGGATCGTCTTACTCTGCCCCATCCCGAGCCCTACCCCCAGAATGCAATAAATGTGGAAGGAAACATGCGGGCGTGTGTAACCTACAGGATGTGAAGTGCTTCAAGTGTGGGCTGACAGGACATTATGCTAACGCCTGTCGAGGAACTAGTAACAACACCAGTGCCGGAGGTAATTGCTTCAAGTGTGGGAAACCAGGGCACCGAATGAGGGAATGTATGTCCTCTGGGCCAGCTGCATCAAGAGTGAGTGGAACTGCTTCTAACAAGGCCCCTACTGCAAGAACTTTTAACATGACGGTGCAGGATGCCGTGAGGAACACGGATGTAATTGCAGGTACCCTACTACTCAACTCAGTTAAGGCAAATGTTTTATTTGATTCGGGAGCTACCAAGTCTTTCATATCTCTAGATTTTGTATGTCAGTTAGGCCTTAAGACTGAACCATTGAAAGACAGATTGCAAATAGAGATAGCTAATCATGAAATTATCCCGGTTAGCCAAGTATGTCCAGGTTGTGACCTAGAAATAGAAGGGCGACACTTTCGGGTAGACTTGATACCTTTTAAACTAGGAGAGTTTGACGTAATAGTAGGTATGGATTGGTTAACAACCCACGGAGCCCAGATTGATTGTTAGAAGAAAGTAAGTTTGAAACTGCCAGGGGACGAGGAAGTAGTGTTTAGTGGAAAATGGCAAAACCAAAAGTTCCTGACTATGATTCAAGCTAAGAAGCTGTTACGTAAAGGATGCGAAGCCTATTTAGCCTATGTGAAGGATACCAAGAAGGAGGCACCAAACCTACAGGAAATCCCTGTTGTTGATGAGTTCGCGGACGTATTTCCGGATGATCTTCCGGGACTACCACCTGATAGAGACATCGAGTTCGCTATAGATTTAGGAACATGCAGAGCACTTGAGGTTTGTATTGGGAGCATTGAGAGAAGAAAAGTTGTACGCTAAGTTCTCGAAGTGTGAATTTTGGTTGAAGGAAGTTCAGTTTTTAGGGCATGTGATTAGCGAACAAGGCATTCTAGTGGACCCAGCCAAAATAGAGGCTGTATCAAATTGGGAGAGACCAACCACTCCGACAGAGGTGAGAAGCTTTATAGGATTGGCTGGCTACTACAGAAGGTTTGTCCAAGACTTTGCCAAGATAGCAGCCCCTTTGACCCGACTAACTCGCAATATGACGCCCCTGGATCCGGGGTCATGGATCCAGGCCGTCAAGGTCCAATTTCCATTCATTAACAACATTTCCTGGATTTTTTTTTATATATAATTAATACAAATTAAACCTTTCATAAATGACCCCACACTAATATCATCACACACCAGTCATATGCTCAGGGAACAACATCCACAATATTAAAAGTTTAAAGTTAACAGTTATTACAAACCCAGAATTCTACTAAGTACATTGTTGAATAATACTTCTACAGGAAGCATTTCAACAACCAAAAGTTTATTACAAACTTACACACTTAATTTAACCTTTCGCTTGTCACTACCTCGGGGATGGTCGCCAGCACTCGCACAAAAAGTCGCCTTTCCCTTACCCTCTTGCGGGGTGTAGTACGGAGTATTGGCATGGGACCTAGCTGTAGTATAAATAAATAGCAAGAATGAGCTAAAATAGCTCAACAAGATAACTTCTATCTACTACCATAAAAGGGAAAATAAACCTTTACATATATATATATATATATATATATATATATATATATATATATAAATGGGAAAATTCATCATAGTCATTAAGAAAAGAAATAATTCTTATCTATCAAATGCACCATCTATTCCTCTTTGTACGAAAAGTAATATATAGTATTATAATATCAGTTTCTCTTCTTAAATAATATAATAATCCATACTTCGTTTCCGTATAATTTTCCAAAAATAATATTCCATTTGAATAAGATCTCGCAATAATATCCTTCTGTTTCTTGTGTACGACAACCATATAGAAATAATATAAAATCAGTTTCTCTTCATTCCATATAAATAATTCCATCACCTTATCTCATTTTCTTGGTTTCAGCATATAACTCCGAACCATTGTCAACCCTTTCTTTTCAAAAACATTGGGGATATCTGCTGTCGCCTGATACATTAGGACGATGATCAGTCGCCTAATCGTACCTGCTCTCTTTTTACTACCGGTAGAAGGAATGAAGATCATCCCTGGAGGAATGCCACCTGCTAACATCCTCCCTTGGCATCTTCGTGCCGTAATAAAAATAATAAATGCTGGACTGTGTCGTACACAGCCCTGACACAGCCACTTACGCAAGTCTGTTGGAATCCCCCTTTTTGTCAAATCATTTTTCCATTTACATTTATCATTTCCATTTCCATTTCCATTTCCATTCACATTTATTCATCACCTTTAAATCATATGTCATAATACTTTAATTATGACTCATACATCTTTTCTATCTATATATATTATAATGTCAGGAGATCGGAAATGCACTAGAACAGTTTAAGGTATTTTTCTTGAATTTTCATTTTTTTATTTTTCTTATTAAAATTATTTTCTTGCATTAAATACCTATTAATGACAATTTAATTAGTCATTAATTACACCTATTAAACATCTATTCAATTTATTCTATTTAATTTGTTTAAAAATCAGCAAACTTTATTTGAATATTATAGTTATTATTTCAATATTAAAATATTAATTATATACAGTTAAGTTTATTTTTAGGTAAAATGACGACTAACAATTTTTAATATTGCATTATTTTTTATTCCCTATTCAAGATCATTATGTTTTCTTTTCGGATGATTATAGGGTAGACGGCCTTAACATTTTAAGCAATTTTTATTATCAATGATTGTGAAAGTCGTAATAAATTATTGAAGTACAAGATATTTACTTAATTTCTGGAATTGTATACAAACAATATAGACAAATTTGTTAATCTGGGACGTATCAAACTAATACCCAAAATCTTAATACAATACCACCCCTTTATTTTTCAAATTGGGTCGTTAAAACTAACAATCTAGAATTAAAAATTGGGGTTAGCATAAAATTTAAAATTTTATATACCAGCAAGATTGTCCCTATGTCCGATGGCTTGGGGTTTTGAGCTTTAATGCAGTGTAGAATACTTCCTTCTTGTCATCGCCATCGATCTCAATTTGGGGGTTTTCTCAATTAGGGTTTTTTCAAATCGAATGGATGGTACAGGGAAGTTTTAATTACACTGAATATATGTATTTTAAATATCCGAATATATGTGGATATTAAGTGTTTGCAGGAAATGATCTTGTTATTGAGTAGTTTGTTCGAAGTCGAGTCCAATGCATGTTTTCTGTGTTAATTTCTTGCAGATTTTGTTCTTGGCTTACTGGGATTGTGATTATAAGAATATAGTATTTGCATATGTTATGAAAATTGTGTGCTGGTTATTGTTTTGCTTCATTACTTGGTTATTCTGGCAGGTGGTGTTCATGGTATGTTCTTCAATATGTTCATGTATGAGTGTGCATAAGGATGAGTTTTGATCTTCAAAACCAATCAACGATTTTGTTAAGAATGTTTTTGGTATAATAGCATTAATTAGAAAATTGAAATCAGTTTTAAATTATTAAATGCTAATTGCTTGTTGTTTTTTGATTGAGGTTTTTGACTAATCAGTGTTTAATTGATGGTTCTTCTTATTTTGGTTTTGATTGATTTTTTGATTAGTCCTAATTATCTATTAGAGTTTTATTGGCATATCAGTTATTAGAGTTAATTTTTGTTTAGAGTAATAATGTAATAAAGGATTATTCATGATTATAATTGTTGTAATTATGGTAATTAGTTATTCATGATTAATTAGTCATTATTCATGATTAATGATAGCCTAATATTGAGTTTCGTTAATGTAGTCAATAATTTTTCAGTTTCCTTCTCCAGTAGAGAAATTGATTTTGATTGGTAGTTTCAATTTGTTATATTGTTTTATTATAATTAATGCATGTTGATTATGAAGATTTGGTAGCTTTAAGTAATTTTTGTACCATTTTGGGCGGCCATGATTGATGGATTTTTGGGCCTGTAAGAGGCATTGTTGTGCCATTTTAGATGGCTTTTCTATTACATTCGTAATTTTTAGACTAAATTTTGTAGTTTTTAAGGGGTAATTTATTACCTTGTTTTTGGGAATTATATATTATATTATCTAATAGCTCGTGCAAAGTACGAGTTATTTTTAATTTCTTCCAATTTTCTTATAAAATAGTATATTATAATAAATATTATTTTGCTCTATCTTAATTGATATCTAACCAAAGGGATTCCCTTTGGTTAGGTTTTTTCCTTAAAAATTTTATTTTGTGTTATTAATTTTTGTTGGTTAGATTTTTTAATAGAATTTTTATTGTTTTGATTCTAAACATATCTAATGTTGTTGTTTTATTGCAGGAGTTCAGTCCTACGTGTTTTTCTTTTCATCTTTAAAGTTTTATTATCTAAGTGTCCAAAGGCAACATGCGTGCCTTTTGGGTTAGATGGTAATCTTTTTTGAATGAAAGAAATCAATGATCCCGTTTATTGTATTTCGGTACAATTTATGTACGAGTAAGTAATTCCTGACAAAAAAAAATATAGACAAATTTTTAATTTTGCACATGAATAAATTATACATAAGCTATGATCAAATCGATTAAATTTAACAAACCCAGCCACTTATCGGAAGAAAAATCGGTAAAAAAAGCTATACACCCATTGTTTCATTACATTGTGTTGAAATAGAATTTTATTCTAATTAAACAAAATTTTTACACTATTATTGAATATGCATATTATGAGAGGGGTGTTTGCTTTAAAAAATGTTATTCACCTGAACTTCTCAAGCATTCTTTATTATCAATGATTGTGGAGTCGTAATAAACCAGGAGATTGGAGAGGCTTTCACTCAGATGTTTCAAAATATTCTTCTTGATTTTCACATTTTTGATTTTTTTATCAAAATAATTTTCTTGCATTTAATAGCATTTTAATTAGTCATTAATTATACCTATAAAACTTATATTAAATACACTTTATCTTATACTTAATATAAAATTTGAGCAATCTTTATTACAACATTATAATTATTATATTAATATAAAATATTAATTATCTATCTGAAAGTACAATTATTTCAGGATAAAACGATAAAATAAACTTATTTATATCGTCCATTTCTAATCCTTTAAAAAAATTGATGCAATTTTTTTTCGCAATAATAAATAGACGATTTTAGTTTTTCGATTAATTCATAATTAGTGACCGTGAGAATCATGATAAGATACAGAAGCATATAAATTTTCCAATTAACATCCACAATTTAAATACAAGCAATATTGTATAATTTACTTTTAGACATGAACAATTTACACATGGGGTGTGATCAACCCGATTAAATTGAACCAATCCAACCTTTTTCTTTACTGATTAAATCAATGAAAAAGTTGTATATTCGTTATTTCATTATATTGTGTTGGATTAAATTAATGTTCAAACTACACAAATTCCTATACCATTACTAATCAATTAATCATGCATGTATGTTATGTGACGAGAATTAATTATGCATGTATATTATGAGACGGGCGTAAGTCAATCACATCTCTTATCACATTTACATTTTGCTTCTTTTTTTCATTATACAAACAAATTTATCAACAAATTAAGCAATCACGTCTCTCATAATGCCACTGACAGCAATAATGATACAAAAATTTTACTTTTAGTTATCCATTGTTAAACTTTACAAATGTTTATCAATATTGGATTTCAAAAGCATTTTTTTATGTAACAAAATAGGTGTCGTCAATATCTTCGAAAATATTACTCCTTCCGTCCCACCCAATTCTTAACATTTTTTTTGTCACTTTCTGGCACGCATTTTAAGGTGAATTTTAAAGATAGTTACATAACTTATTTTTAAAATTTTCTTTTTTTTTTTTTGTATAAAAATAGGATTGTTCTATTTTATACTAAAAAGGAAAATTTCAAAAATAAGTTATGGAACTATCCTTAAAATCCACCTTAAAATGCGTGCCAAACACCCTATTTTGAAATGTTAACAAACGGACGGGACGGAGGGAGTATTCTTAATACTTAATAGTTTAACTAAAACATGTTTTTTTTCTTCTAATTTTTTTCTTTATAATTCTTTAACATTCAAATTTAGTTACATTTTACACAAATTTCAATTCATCATATCAAATTTCAAATAATAAAACTCAACAAACAATGATGTTATATACACGATTTTAAAAAATGTTTTCGTGCCGCGCGTAGCGCGGCTTTGTTACCTAGTAATTATTAAAGTCAAATATGCCTTTAGAACATAAAGTATATTCGCTCTATCCATATTCGTATCTATCTTTCTTTAATTCTCAAAATCAGGAAATAAATCCTTAGCAATATAGCATCGTAGAAAAACATATATATTCCAAGAAATCATTTTACTTTAAAAAAATTAAATAATTTTCTAAAGTAAGAGTAGAAGAAATCTTGCTCTCTTATATACACACATATATATATATATATGTTGTTCCATATACTTTTAAAAATAGTAGATAATAATCAAATAATACTTATTAAATCACAATATTTAAAAAGAATATCTATAGCAAAATATTATAAATCATATAACCCTAGATAACAACTGATACCATTCTATAATTTACTTTAGATAACAACTGATACCATTCTCTCATATTCTCTTAATCATAAGGCATGTTCACTTCATGCATAATCATCTCTATACATATCCATCTCATACTCATATCCATATTCATATACATCTTCGTATACCTTTCTTTTCGATATCAATACTCAAGGAAGACAATTTCTTCACAATATAGTAATAATAGCATCACATATATATTCCATAAAATCAAGTTTCTTTGAAGATAAATAGTTTTCCAAGTAGGGATAGAAAAGATCTTGCCTCGATCTCGATGTCCTGAAGGTATGGCTCGTGGCTCTCCCGGAGTTTCTATAAACACGAAAAGGATCATTATCAGAATATATTCCACTTAACCACCTACGCTCATATAATAACACTCTTATAATATCCCATTACTACCTCAAAAGGTCTTGAAGACTTAACCATTCTTATTCCCGATTAAAGTTTTTAACGATTTACATTATTCCCTTAACAACCACTCCCGACTGTAAAAATTCTCATAATTCATAAATTCCACAATTTGACACAAGGTCAGTTGGTAAGGGTTCTTTGATCACCCTATTATAACATCCCAAAGTTTCATAATTTTTAAAAATGTCTAAGTATGGTAGTTATAACCTCAAAGTTGACACAATTGCATTTTCTCGATTTCTGAACCACTTTCACTAAAACTGACTTTTCTCCTAAACCGTTCATCAGATTTTAACGTACTTTATATCAAAACGATCTATGAACTAAGCTCTATCACTTCATGGTCAATTGGTAACCTAGACAGTAGGGTACCATATGGGTACAGGGGTCCAAAACAGGGCAGATTACATCCTAACGAAAATTGGGCATTATAACGGCTATAATTTCATACTTTCCAAATTTTTCTCACCTCCAAATCCATCACCAAACACATACATCAAACCTACACCATGTGGTCATCATACCAACCATGGATTTCCAACACAAAACACTTCCATATTTAACTCAAACCACTTACAAACACATAATTATCATAATCTTATCATTTACACCACTTAATCACTAAACTTTCTATAATCCATCATATATTCAAAGTAATACTAAAGGGTCTTGAGATTTATACCTTCTTGAAGCTTTGATAACACTTATCAAGCCTTGGGATATGCTTAAACAACCTTACACTAGCTTGGATTAACTAAGGAAACCATAAAAACAAAGTTAATACTTAGAGTTACTAAACTGCAGCTGAAAGAAGGTGAAAACGAGGCCCTTACCAATCTTTTCTGGACAAGGCTCCTAAAGAAGAGTTGTAGGGCATCTCAATACCTTTCCAAAAAGCTAAAGAACACAAAATTCAATTGAGAAACGAAGGAGTTATGCTCGTTTTACTGAGCTGCTGCTGGTTTGTCCGAATTGAAAGAAAATGGATGGGGGAGAGATTTTCTTTTGGCTTTTGATCTTATCTTGGCTTAGTCTTGTAATCTCTTGAGTTTTGTAGAATGGTGTGGATATTTACATGGTTAAATGACTCATCTACCCCTTAAACTTGTGTTAGTGGAATGTGATGTAAGGAATGATGTCATTGGATGAGTTAATCATCTCATTTCTTTGGTTTTCTTAAGTATAATGCTACTAATTCTTGTAAATTATAATGTGGGATGTATCCTTGTTATTTTATTAAATCTTGGTTGTTTTGTTTCCATACTCGTCTAATTACGATTCGTTTCGAATATACCTCGTTATCCAAGTGGTTTTGAAATCGTTTAAAAATCCAAATTCCCTTGGTATTTCCTTGACTTGATAATCCCTTGGTTTAACTTAAATTCACTAATTCATCAATATATAAATCCTTTAATATTTCCATGCTCTTTAATATCCAATAAATAGAAGCTCGCTCGAACTCAAAATCCTCAAAAATTCATATTCAGGAATTTCTGAAATCCGTTATCATTTTGAGTCACTTATTTTCATAGTACATCACTAATACGGTTTCTGTTTACTCATTTCCCTTTTCCAATATAGAGCACCTACACACCATTTTCCTAAATTCCTCGAGATCACTATTCATTTAATCACTGTAGCCTTTCTAAAGTTAGGGTTATTACATTCTTCCCCCCTTAAAAGGATTCCGTCCCGGAATCATGCTGAAATATCAATGAATACCTTTCTCATCCGATGTTCTCTAACTTCTACACTATATCCTCTATCCTTTTGTTCCTTCATAATATCTCTACCTTGTTTGCGCAAAATACACCAACATACACTTGCTTGTCATTCATCAACATGCCATTTAGCTTACCAATAGCAGCACTTTCACTATCCTTTCCTCGCAAATCTCCTCCTGTATTCAGTCATTCTATATTATCTCATCTCTCCTTTCTCCTCTAACTAAGGGTATCAGCCACCACATTGGCCTTTTCTGAATGGTAGTGTATCTCACTATGGTTTGGCTATATTTTGATCTCTATCATGACATAGATATTAATACTCCAATTTTCCTATATCTCATCTCTGTAAAATTTTCCAGAAAATAAATTCTACTAATATTCCTTGAAACAATTGTAAGAAAAAGTCAATTATAATATATATTTCCTGTTCGTACTTACACGAGCAGATACTTTCCCTTCATTCTAAGAATTATCTTTGCACTTTCCCCATTATTTCCAAATCTCCTTTTTATAAAGTTCTCTGACTCTTAACAGATATTGATCTGGATGACACGAGAATAACTCACTTTCTTATATCACCATAGTTTACTTTCTCACAGATAGATTATTCTTATCTATATTATCAGCCCATTTACAGCATTCATTGACTTAGTCGATCCCTAACCAAACATTTACACTTAAGAGGTTAAACTAGAGCGTACTTGCAATTTCCTCCGGATACCTTATCCCATATGTCTATTGTTCACTATACACTCTTTACATATTGCTGATCCACCTTAGTTCTTTCATGATATACTATCTACTCCACCTCTGTAATTTCCCTTTATTATTCTCATCAAAATCTTTACCTCAAGTTTTACTCATTCACACCTTTTCGATTAATCCTTTGAATAATTAACATCTTTAATCTCTCTCTGCTACTTAGGATATTAGTCACAATATTGACCTTCCCCCACTAATAGTTATTGCACCTCGAATCCTTCATTAATTATCCCCACTTCCTTTGTTTATCCTTATTCCGACTCTATCATCAAAATACACCTTACTTTCAATAATAAATCTCAATTACGCCTTAAAATTACTTATATTCTTTTCTCTTACTAATCATCAAATATACCCATCTCTTTTCACGAAATTCCTTCCTCTCTTATAATGAAACGCTTCTAGCTCTAATTATCTCTTATTGAAATTTCCCTTGGAATCTCAAGTTTCCTTGTATTATCACGTATACTATAAACATTGTTTCCATTTATTAATGAAATCTTCTATATTCGAAACAATTAATAAAATTTAAGAGACTTTGAATTGAAACGAACCCAGAAACAAGCAAGGGTCCTACAACAATTTATAAAATTAAAAGTTTTAAATAACTTTTATTCGAAACAAAAGAATATTTGAGAAATCAATATGTTGGAAGAACCCCTATATCACACAAGTGAGGGCGTCCCCTCCGACTTTCTATCACACAGACAGATTGTCCTTGTATATACATATAGGGCCATTCCTCTTAGTTGGAGTAAGAAATGTAGAGGGAAATTTAAATCACAATGATAAACCATCTTCCGAAAATAATCTTAGAGGAATATTTTGACTAAGATAGATAAATAAAATTTTGAAACACATTCCCAAGGGTACCAGAAAGTTTTGAAAGGATACCGGCTCTTAATGAATAATTACCCACTAGTGGAGAAAATTTGAAACTCAATAATATAATTTAGCAGGGCTTTAGGAGATTAAAAATAGGTACTGTTAATAGCCTCTGCCCAATTGAAAATCCCCATAATGAAAGGTTTTCCTCAAATACTATTTATATCTTAGACTGTGTACTCTCCAAAATTTCTTAAATTCGGCACACACCATGTAGCCTTAACCTATCGTCTGCTATTCCCAATTATCTTCATTTACCTAGTCGTGACTTGGCTCGATACTCTATGCCTTTATCCATAATAGAACACAACCTTATAATCGATATACTTACGAGGTTATCTAACGTACACTTCCCGATGCATCAAGTATTCCCTTTCTCATATCGATCCCGTGTGCTACATAAGTTTAACACTTATAGCATAATAACCTTTTCATTTAAGTCAATCTCGGAATGTCTCAGTCTGTCTTGGTCCTTAAGGTATATCTTGGCTTTATCGACCAATCCTCATTTTCACCATTTCATCTCCACAATCAATTGAAACCATCAGTGTCTGTTCACCAATCCACTTACAATATTTCTTCAAACTCCCTTAAACACAAGAAGACTTTAAATACCCTTAACTTTGGCTCACCAATCTCCTCTACCTATACTAAAACATAAACTTTTATTAGTAATACTCTATAAAATTATAATCACTACTTAGAATGAACACTTCGTTCGATAAACCCCCCTTGAACTCGATGTGAGTTCATATCTTATATCATTACATATATATCTATATGTGTATATTATTATCACTTTTGTTCCTGAGCAATATGACTCTAAGCTCTGATACCATCTATGACGCCCCTGGATCCGGGGTCATGGATCCGGGCCGTCAAGGTCCAATTTCCATTCATTAACAACATTTCCTGGATTTTTTTTATATATAATTAATACAAATTAAACCTTTCATAAATGACCCCACACTAATATCATCACACACCAGTCATATGCTCAGGGAACAACATCCACAATATTAAAAGTTTAAAGTTAACAGTTATTACAAACCCAGAATTCTACTAAGTACATTGTTGAATAATACTTCTACAGGAAGCATTTCAACAACCAAAAGTTTATTACAAACTTACACACTTAATTTACATAAGTCTACTAAGCCCCTTTCGCTTGTCACTACCTCGGGGATGGTCGCCAGCACTCGCACAAAAGGTCGCCTTTCCCTTACCCTCTTGCGGGGTGTAGTACGGAGTATTGGCATGGGACCTAGCTGTAGTATAAATAAATCGCAAGAATGAGCTAAAATAGCTCAACAAGAGAACTTCTATCTACTACCATAAAAGGGAAAATAAACCTTTACATATATACATATATAAAAATGGGAAAATTAATCATAGTCATTAAGAAAAGAAATAATTCTTATCTATCAAATGCACCATCTATTCCTCTTTGTACGAAAAGTAATATATAGTATTATAATATCAGTTTCTCTTCTTAAATAATATAATAATCCATACTTCGTTTCCGTATAATTTTCCAAAAATAATATTCCATTTGAATAAGATCTCGCAATAATATCCTTCTGTTTCTTGTATACGACAACCATATACAAATAATATAAAATCAGTTTCTCTTCATTCCATATAAATAATTCCATCACCTTATCTCATTTTCTTGGTTTCAGCATATAACTCTGAACCATTGTCAACCCTTTCTTTTCAAAAACATTAGGGATATCTGCTGTCACCTGATACATTAGGATGATGATCAGTCGCCTAATCGTACCTGCTCTCTTTTTACTGCCGGTAGAAGGAATGAAGATCATCCCTGGAGGAAGGCCACCTGCTAACATCCTCCCTTGGCATCTTCGTGCCGTAATAAAAATAATAAATGCTGGACTGTGTCGCACACAGCCCTGACACAGCCACTTACGCAAGTCTGTTGGAATCCCCCTTTTTGTCAAATCATTTTTCCATTTACATTTATCATTTCCATTTCCATTTCCATTTCCATTCACATTTATTCATCACCTTTAAATCATATGGCATAATACTTTAATTATGACTCATACATCTTTTCTATAATTATTAAAGTCAAATATGCCTTTAGAACATAAAGTATATTCGCTCTATCCATATTCGTATCTATCTTTCTTTAATTCTCAAAATCAGGAAATAAATCCTTAGCAATATAGCATCGTAGAAAAACATATATATTCCAAGAAATCATTTTACTTTAAAAAAATAAAATAATTTTCTAAAGTAAGAGTAGAAGAAATCTTGCTCTCTTATATACACATATATATATGTTGTTCCATATACTTTTAAAAATAGTAGATAATAATCAAATAATACTTATTAAATCACAATATTTAAAAAGAATATCTTTAGGAAAATATTATAAATCATATAACCCTAGATAACAACTGATACCATTCTTTTATTTACTTTAGATAACAACTGATACCATTCTCTCATATTCTCTTAATCATAAGGCATGTTCACTTCATGCATAATCATCTCTATACATATCCATCTCATACTCATATCCATCTCATACTCATATCCATATTCATATACATCTTCGTATACCTTTCTTTTCGATATCAATACTCAAGGAAGACAATTTCTTCACAATATAGTAATAATAGCATCACATATATATTCCATGAAATCAAGTTTCTTTGAAGATAAATAGTTTTCCAAGTAGGGATAGAAAAGATCTTGCCTCGATCTCGATGTCCTGAAGGTATGGCTCGTGGCTCTCCCGGAGTTTCTATAAACACGAAAAGGATCATTATCAGAATATATTCCACTTAACCACCTACGCTCATATAATAACACTCTTATAATATCCCATTACTACCTCAAAAGGTCTTGAAGACTTAACCATTCTTATTCCCGATTAAAGTTTTTAACGATTTACATTATTCCCTTAACAACCACTCCCGACTGTAAAAATTCTCATAATTCATAAATTCCACAAATTGACACAAGGTCAGTTGGTAAGGGTTCTTTGATCACCCTATTATAACATCCCAAAGTTTCATAATTTTTAAAAATGTCTAAGTATGGTAGTTATAACCTCAAAGTTGACACAATTGCATTTTCACGGTTTCTGAACCACTTTCACTAAAACTGACTTTTCTCCTAAACCGTTCATCAGATTTTAACGTACTTTATATCAAAACGATCTATGAACTAAGCTCTATCACTTCATGGTCAATTGGTAACCTAGACAGTAGGGTACCGTACTGGTACAGGGGTCCAAAACAGGGCAGATTACATCCTAACGAAAATCGGGCATTATAACGGCTATAATTTCATACTTTCCAAATTTTTCTCACCTCCAAATCCATCACCAAACACATACATCAAACCTACACCATGTGGTCATCATACCAACCATGGATTTCCAACACAAAACACTTCCATATTTAACTCAAACCACTTACAAACACATAATTATCATAATCTTATCATTTACACCACTTAATCACTAAACTTTCTATAATCCATCATATATTCAAAGTAATACTAAATGGTCTTGAGATTTATACCTTCTTGAAGCTTTGATAACACTTAGCAAGCCTTGGGATATGCTTAAACAACCTTACACTAGCTTGGATTAACTAAGGAAACCATAAAAACAAAGTTAATACTTAGAGTTACTAAACTGCAGCTGAAAGAAGGTGAAAAACGAGGCCCTTACCAATCTTTTCTGGACAAGACTCCTAAAGAAGAGTTGTAGGGCATCTCAATACCTTTCCAAAAAGCTAAAGAACACAAAATTCCATTGAGAAACGAAGGAGTTATGCTCGTTTTACTGAGCTGCTGCTGGTTTGTCCGAATTGAAAGAAAATGGATGGGGGAGAGATTTTCTTTTGGCTTTTGATCTTATCTTGGCTTAGTCTTGTAATCTCTAGAGTTTTGTAGAATGGTGTGGATATTTACATGGTTAAATGACTCATCTACCCCTTAAACTTGTGTTAGTGGAATGTGATGTAAGGAATGATGTCATTGGTTGAGTTAATCATCTCATTTCTTTGGTTTTCTTAAGTATAATGCTACTAATTCTTGTAAATGATAATGTGGGATGTATCTTTGTTATTTTATTAAATCTTGGTTGTTTTGTTTCCATACTCGTCTAATTGTGATTCGTTTCGAATATACCTCGTTATCCAAGTGGTTTTGAAATCGTTTAAAAATCCAAATTCCCTTGGTATTTCCTTGACTTGATAATCCCTTGGTTTAACTTAAATTCACTAATTCCTCAATATATAAATCCTTTAATATTTCCATGCTCTTTAATATCCAATAAATAGAAGCTCGCTCGAACTCAAAATCCTCAAAAATTCATATTCAGGAATTTCTGAAATCCGTTATCATTTTGAGTCACTTATTTTCATAGTACATCACTAATACGGTTTCTGTTTACTCATTTTCCATTTCCAATATAGAGCACCTACACACCATTTTCCTAAATTCCTCGAGATCACTATTCATTTAATCACTGTAGCCTTTCTAAAGTTAGGGTTATTACATTCTTCCCCCCTTAAAAGGATTCCGTCCCGGAATCATGCTGAAATATCAATGAATACCTTTCTCATCCGATGTTCTCTAACTTCTACACTATATCCTCTATCCTTTTGTTCCTTCATAATATCTCTACCTTGTTTGCGCAAAATACACCAACATACACTTGCTTGTCATTCATCAACATGCCATTTAGCTTACCAATAGCAGCACTTTCACTATCCTTTCCTCGCAAATCTCCTCCTGTATTCAGTCATTCTATATTATTTCATCTCTCCTTTCTCCTCTAACTAAGGGTATCAGCCACCACATTGGCCTTTTCTGAATGGTAGTGTATCTCACTATGGTTTGGCTATATTTTGATCTCTATCATGACATAAATATTAATACTCCAATTTTCCTATATCTCATCTCTGTAAAATTTTCCAGAAAATAAATTCTACTAATATTCCTTGAAACAATTGTAAGAAAACATCAATTATAATATATATTTCCTGTTCGTACTTACACGAGCAGATACTTTCCCTTCATTCTAAGAATTATCTTTGCACTGTCCCCATTATTTCCAAATCTCCTTTTTATAAAGTTCTCTGACTCTTAACAGATATTGATCTGGATGACACGAGAATAACTCACTTTCTTATATCACCATAGTTTACTTTCTCACAGATAGATTATTCTTATCTATATTATCAGCCCATTTACAGCATTCATTGACTTAGTCGATCCCTAACCAAACATTTACACTTAAGAGGTTAAACTAGAGCGTACTTGCAATTTCCTCCGGATACCTTATCCCATATGTCTATTGTTCACTATACACTCTTTACATCTTGCTGATCCACCTTAGTTCTTTCATGATATACTATCTACTCCACCTCTGTAATTTCCCTTTATTATTCTCATCAAAATCTTTACCTCAAGTTTTACTCATTCACACCTTTTCGATTAATCCTTTGAATAATTAACATCTTTAATCTCTCTCTGCTACTTAGGATATTAGTCACAATATTGACCTTCCCCCACTAATAGTTATTGCACCTCGAATCCTTCATTAATTATCCCCACTTCCTTTGTTTATCCTTATTCCGACTCTATCCTCAAAATACACCTTACTTTCAATAATAAATCTCAATTACGCATTAAAATTACTTATATTCTTTTCTCTTACTAATCATCAAATATACCCATCTCTTTTCACGAAATTCCTTCCTCTCTTATAATGAAACGCTTCCAGCTCTAATTATCTCTTATTGAAATTTCCCTTGGAATCTCAAGTTTCCTTGTATTATCACGTATACTATAAACATTGTTTCCATTTATTAATGAAATCTTCTATATTCGAAACAATTAATAAAATTTAAGAGACTTTGAATTGAAATGAACCCAGAAACAAGCAAGGGTCCTACAACAATTTATAAAATTAAAAGTTTTAAATAACTTTTATTCGAAACAAAAGAATATTTGAGAAATCAATATGTTGGAAGAACCCCTATATCACACAAGTGAGGGCGTCCCCTCCGACTTTCTATCACACAGACAGATTGTCCTTGTATATACATATAGGGCCATTCCTCTTAGTTGGAGTAAGAAATGTAGAGGGAAATTTAAATCACAATGATAAACCATCTTCCGAAAATAATCTTAGAGGAATATTTTGACTAAGATAGATAAATAAAATTTTGAAACACATTCCCAAGGGTACCAGAAAGTTTTGAAAGGATACCGGCTCTTAATGAATAATTACCCACTAGTGGAAAAAATTTGAAACTCAATAATATAATTTAGCAGGGCTTTAGGAGATTAAAAATAGGTACTGTTAATAGCCTCTGCCCAATTGAAAATCCCCATAATGAAAGGTTTTCCTCAAATACTATTTATATCTTAGACTGCGTACTCTCCAAAATTTCTTAAATTCGGCACACACCATGTAGCCTTAACCTATCGTCTGCTATTCCCAATTATCTTCATTTACCTAGTCGTGACTTGGCTCGATACACTATGCCTTTATCCATAATAGAACACAACCTTATAATCGATATACTTACGAGGTTATCTAACGTACACTTCCCGATACATCAAGTATTCCCTTTCTCATATCGATCCCGTGTGCTACATAAGTTTAACACTTATAGCATAATAACCTTTTCATTTAAGTCAATCTCGGAATGTCTCAGTCTGTCTTGGTCCTTAAGGTATATCTTGGCTTTATCGACCAATCCTCATTTTCACCATTTCATCTCCACAATCAATTGAAACCATCAGTGTCTGTTCACCAATCCACTTACAATATTTCTTCAAACTCCCTTAAACACAAGAAGACTTTAAATACCCTTAACTTTGGCTCACCAATCTCCTCTACCTATACTAAAACATAAACTTTTATTAGTAATACTCTATAAAATTATAATCACTACTTAGAATGAACACTTCGTTCGATAAACCCCCCTTGAACTCGATGTGAGTTCATATCTTATATCATTACATATATATCTATATGTGTATATTATTATCACTTTTGTTCCTGAGCAATATGACTCTAAGCTCTGATACCATCTATGACGCCCCTGGATCCGGGGTCATGGATCTGGGCCGTCAAGGTCCAATTTCCATTCATTAACAACATTTCCTGGATTTTTTTTATATATAATTAATACAAATTAAACCTTTCATAAATGACCCCACACTAATATCATCACACACCAGTCATATGCTCAGGGAACAACATCCACAATATTAAAAGTTTAAAGTTAACAGTTATTACAAACCCAGAATTCTACTAAGTACATTGTTGAATAATACTTCTACAGGAAGCATTTCAACAACCAAAAGTTTATTACAAACTTACACACTTAATTTACATAAGTCTACTAAGCCCCTTTCGCTTGTCACTACCTCGGGGATGGTCGCCAGCACTCGCACAAAAGGTCGCCTTTCCCTTACCCTCTTGCGGGGTGTAGTACGGAGTATTGGCATGGGACCTAGCTGTAGTATAAAAAAATAGCAAGAATGAGCTAAAATAGCCCAACAAGATAACTTCTATCTACTACCATAAAAGGGAAAATAAACCTTTACATATATATATATATATATATATATATATATATATATATATATATATATATATATATATAAAAATGGGAAAATTCATCATAGTCATTAAGAAAAGAAATAATTCTTATCTATCAAATGCACCATCTATTCCTCTTTGTACGAAAAGTAATATATAGTATTATAATATCAGTTTCTCTTCTTAAATAATATAATAATCCATACTTCGTTTCCGTATAATTTTCCAAAAATAATATTCCATTTGAATAAGATCTCGCAATAATATCCTTCTGTTTCTTGTATACGACAACCATATACAAATAATATAAAATCAGTTTCTCTTCATTCCATATAAATAATTCCATCACCTTATCTCATTTTCTTGGTTTCAGCATATAACTCTGAACCATTGTCAACCCTTTCTTTTCAAAAACATTAGGGATATCTGCTGTCACCTGATACATTAGGATGATGATCAGTCGCCTAATCGTACCTGCTCTCTTTTTACTGCCGGTAGAAGGAATGAAGATCATCCCTGGAGGAAGGCCACCTGCTAACATCCTCCCTTGGCATCTTCGTGCCGTAATAAAAATAATAAATGCTGGACTGTGTCGCACACAGCCCTGACACAGCCACTTACGCAAGTCTGTTGGAATCCCCCTTTTTGTCAAATCATTTTTCCATTTACATTTATCATTTCCATTTCCATTTCCATTTCCATTCACATTTATTCATCACCTTTAAATCATATGTCATAATACTTTAATTATGACTCATACATCTTTTCTATAATTATTAAAGTCAAATATGCCTTTAGAACATAAAGTATATTCGCTCTGTCCATATTCGTATCTATCTTTCTTTAATTCTCAAAATCAGGAAATAAATCCTTAGCAATATAGCATCGTAGAAAAACATATATATTCCAAGAAATCATTTTACTTTAAAAAAATAAAATAATTTTATAAAGTAAGAGTAGAAGAAATCTTGCTCTCTTATATACACATATATATATATATGTTGTTCCATATACTTTTAAAAATAGTAGATAATAATCAAATAATACTTATTAAATCACAATATTTAAAAAGAATATCTATAGCAAAATATTATAAATCATATAACCCTAGATAACAACTGATACCATTCTTTTATTTACTTTAGATAACAACTGATACCATTCTCTCATATTCTCTTAATCATAAGGCATGTTCACTTCATGCATAATCATCTCTATACATATCCAACTCATACTCATATCCATCTCATACTCATATCCATCTCATACTCATATCCATATTCATATACATCTTCGTATACCTTTCTTTTCGATATCAATACTCAAGGAAGACAATTTCTTCACAATATAGTAATAATAGCATCACATATATATTCCATGAAATCAAGTTTCTTTGAAGATAAATAGTTTTCCAAGTAGGGATAGAAAAGATCTTGCCTCGATTTCGATGTCCTGAAGGTATGGCTCGTGGCTCTCCCGGAGTTTCTATAAACACGAAAAGGATCATTATCAGAATATATTCCACTTAACCACCTACGCTCATATAATAACACTCTTATAATATCCCATTACTACCTCAAAAGGTCTTGAAGACTTAACCATTCTTATTCCCGATTAAAGTTTTTAACGATTCGCATTATTCCCTTAACAACCACTCTCGACTGTAAAAATTCTCATAATTCATAAATTCCACAATTTGACACAAGGTCAGTTGGTAAGGGTTCTTTGATCACCCTATTATAACATCCCAAAGTTTCATAATTTTTAAAAATGTCTAAGTATGGTAGTTATAACCTCAAAGTTGACACAATTGCATTTTCTCGGTTTCTGAACCACTTTCACTAAAACTGACTTTTCTCTTAAACCGATCATCAGATTTTAACCTCAAAACGATCTATGAACTAAGATCTATCACTTCATGGTCAATTGGTAACCTAGACAGCAGGGTACTTTACGGGTACAGGGGTCCAAAACAGGGCAGATTACATCCTAACGAAAATCGGGCATTATAACGGCTATAATTTCATACTTTCCAAATTTTTCTCACCTCCAAATCCATCACCAAACACATACAGCAAACCTACACCATGTGGTCATCATACCAACCATGTATTTCCAACACAAAACAGTTCCATATTTAACTCAAACCACTTACAAACACATAATAATCATAATCATATCATTTACACCACTTAATCACTAAACTTTCTATAATCCATCATATATTCAAAGTAATACTAAAGGGTCTTGAGATTTATACCTTCTTGAAGCTTTGATAACACTTAGCAAGCCTTGGGATATGCTTAAACAACCTTACACTAGCTTGGATTAACTAAGGAAACCATAAAAACAAAGTTAATACTTAGAGTTACTAAACTGCAGCTGAAAGAAGGTGAAAAACGAGGCCCTTACCAATCTTTTCTGGACAAGGCTCCTAAAGAAGAGTTGTAGGGCATCTCAATACCTTTCAAAAAAGCTAAAGAACACAAAATTCAATTGAGAAACGAAGGAGTTATGCTCGTTTTACTGAGCTGCTGCTGGTTTGTCCGAATTGAAAGAAAATGGATGGGGGAGAGATTTTCTTTTGGCTTTTGATCTTATCTTGGCTTAGTCTTGTAATCTCTAGAGTTTTGTAGAATGGTGTGGATATTTACATGGTTAAATGACTCATCTACCCCTTAAACTTGTGTTAGTGGAATGTGATGTAAGGAATGATGTCATTGGATGAGTTAATCATCTCATTTCTTTGGTTTTCTTAAGTATAATGCTACTAATTCTTGTAAATGATAATGTGGGATGTATCCTTGTTATTTTATTAAATCTTGGTTGTTTTGTTTCCATACTCGTCTAATTGCGATTCGTTTCGAATATACCTCGTTATCCAAGTGGTTTTGAAATCGTTTAAAAATCCAAATTCCCTTGGTATTTCCTTGACTTGATAATCCCTTGGTTTAACTTAAATTCACTAATTCCTCAATATATAAATCCTTTAATATTTCCATGCTCTTTAATATCCAATAAATAGAAGCTCGCTCGAACTCAAAATCCTCAAAAATTCATATTCAGGAATTTCTGAAATCCGTTATCATTTTGAGTCACTTATTTTCATAGTACATCACTAATACGGTTTCTGTTTACTCATTTTCCATTTCCAATATAGAGCACCTACACACCATTTTCCTAAATTCCTCGAGATCACTATTCATTTAATCACTGTAGCCTTTCTAAAGTTAGGGTTATTACACGCAAGACCGAGAAGTTTGTGTGGACTGAAAAATGCGAAGAGAGCTTCCAAGAGTTGAAAAAGAGGTTGGTGACAGCACCAGTACTAGCCCTACCTGATGATAAGGGAGATTTTGTGATTTATAGTGACGCATCCCATAAAGGTTTAGGGTGTGTACTTATGCAGCACGGTAAAGTGATTGCTTATGCGTCCAGACAACTTAAGGAGTACGAGAAAAGATACCCCACCCATGATTTGGAATTAGCGGCGATAGTTTTCGCTTTGAAGATCTGGAGACATTATCTTTACGGAGAAAAGTGTGAAATCTACACGGATCACAAGATCTTAAAGTACATATTCACTCAGAAAGAGTTAAACATGAGGCAGAGGAGATGGCTAGAACTAATCAAGGATTACGATTGTGAGATTCATTATCACCCAGGGAAGGCCAACGTAGTGGCCGATGCACTTAGCCGCAAGGAGAAGCTCAAGATGATAACGTCAGTGGACGAATTGATCAAGGACCTCGAGAAATTGGAGATTGAAGTGAGGTTACCAGGAATTGGACAAGAGAGTCTAATGGAAATAAGAGTCCAACCCCCGTATTGGAAAAGATTAAGTTATGCCAGGAAAAGAAGATAGAAGAAGAAAAGAATTCGATGGAGAAAATTTTGACTGGCGAGGAAATTAAGTGTGAGAAGGACGGGAATGGAATTATGAGGTACGCATCTAGGATATGGATCCCGAATGTTCAGGAATTAAAAGACGAGATTTTACAAGAGGCTCATAGTTCAAGGTACTCAATTCACCCTGGAGGCACTAAGATGTATAGAGATCTGAGAGAATACTATTGGTGGCCAAATATGAAGAAGGACGTGGCAGAGTGGGTAAGTAAATGCTTGACATGTCAAAGAGTCAAGGCCGAACACCAGAGGCCCAATGGATTGTTGCAACCCTTAGAGATACCCGAGTGGAAGTGGGAGCATATTGCGATGGACTTTGTGGTCGGACTACCAAGGACCAAGACTAATCATGACACCATTTGGGTAATCATCGATAGATTGACCAAGTCAGCACATTTTCTTCCAATCAACGAGAGATACACTGTCGACAAGCTGGCAGATATTTACTTAAAGGAGATTGTGGTTAGGCATGGGGTTCCTGTGAGCATTGTATCAGATAAAGACCCAAGATTCAACTCCAGGTTCTGGAGAAGTTTTCAGGATTGTGTGGGGACCAAGTTAAACATGAGTACTGCATACCATCCCCAAACAGACGGACAGAGTGAGAGAACCATCCAGACCATCGAGGACATGTTGAGAGTATGTGCGATAGATTTCAAGGGAAGTTGGGATGACCACTTGCCATTGATCGAATTTTACTACAACAACAGTTACCATGCGAGTATAGGAATGCCCCCATATGAAGCTTTGTATGGACGAAGATGTCGGTCTCCCTTGTGTTGGGAAGAAGTTGGAGAGCGGAAGATTCTAGGGCCTGAACTGGTCCAACAGACAAGAGAAACTATCGAACTCATAAGAGGACGGCTGGTAGCGGCCCAAGACAGACAGAAGAAGTATGCGGACCAGACCCGCAAGGACAAAGAATATGAGGTAGGAGAGTTTGTGATGTTAAAGGTATCACCGTGGAAGGGATTGATGAGATTTGGTAAGAAGGGGAAGCTAAGCCCAAGGTTTATTGGACCTTTTGAGATCTTGAGACGAGTTGGAAAGTTAGCCTATGAATTGGCTTTACCCCCAAGCTTGCAGCAAGTACATAATGTGTTCCATGTGTCCATGCTACGACCCTACCATACCGACTTCCGACACGTGATAGAACATGATCAAGTGGATCTGCAGCCAGACTTAACCTATGTGGAGCAACCCGTAGAAATCATGGATAGAAAAGAACAGGTGCTGAGGAACAAGGTTGTCAAACTAGTGAGAGTTTTGTGGAGGAACCAGGATGTCGAAGAATCAACATGGGAACTAGAGAGCGCGATGCGTGAAAAGCACCCCCAACTGTTTTCAACCTGATTCCGGGACGGAATCCTTTTAAGGAGGGGAGGCTGTAAGAACCCTAATTTTTGCAATATTTTCTTTTATTTAATATCATGTGACATTGTCAAATTGGAACCTTTCTAGTCATCCCTGTTGTTTAATGGAATTGATTGTCTGAGAAACTATGTTGTTACATTCACTATGTAAGATAAAGAGAAGATTGTTGAGGGCAAGAGTCTTATTGTTAGTAAGATTTATAAAACTTGGGATTTGAGAATGATTAGAGTATTAAAAGATTTATTAACGATTATGACGAGGAATTATGGATATTCGAGGAATTTACACAATTAAGTACTTAAGGAATTACTAGGGAAATCTCTACGCGACAAAATATTATTACGAGAGATTAATTAAGATACGATACGAATTAAAGTTTAAGTGACAAGCATTGGTGGAAGAATAATGATACAAGGAGTAGTATTTCATGCAAGTCCCATGCAACCAAGTAGTTAGGAAAAGCAAGCTAGTTAAACCAAATGGACAAGAGGAATAGTAACTAGTTAATACTTTTTCCAAGGAGGGGACAAGAGTACAAGGAGGCCATACCTAGGCTTGTACCATGCATATACACACACTAATATGTATCACCCAACTACTTTGCAATTATTCAACCAAACACAAAAATCAAAATACAAAACTCTTCCCCCCCCCCTTGAACAAGCTCTCGGCCAAGACCAAAAAAGGGAAGAAAATTTCTTCCTTCTTCCATTTCTCCTCACTCATAATTCAAGGCATAATTCCTAGGCTCTCTACATCATCTAAGAAAGGTATACTAAGATTTCCAAGCTCTTTCATCCATTAAATTTCAAGATATTAATTGTTAAAGTTATTGTGAATAGTAACAATGTTAAGTTTTTCTTTTAGATCTTGGATTATAAGGGTTGTAGGAGATCATTCAAGGTGTTCTTGAGATTTGTAAGGCTTACCCAAGGCTCCTAGGTACTCAAGAAGGTATAAAAACCCTAACCCCTCTTGGCCATGTAGTGTTTATGATGTTCAATGATAGATCCATGTATATTTGTGTTAATCTTGGATGTTCAAGTGATGGATGATATGGATCTTGAGTTTTAGTGTTGTGATTGTGATTTTTATGAGGTTAGTATATGTATCTCCATGAATGTTATAAAGCATGAACTAGGTGAATTAGATGTTGGTTGTGTTGTGGAAGTAAGAATCTTGGTTGATTTAAGTGAAACAAACATGCTGAGTTTTTCCAGGAACTTGACCTGTCTTGTAACATGGTTTTGAACCCCCAAATCTTGTCCGCTGAGGTCCTACCATATATTTCTGGAAAGGTATTTGAATGTAGTTTCTGGCAATATAAGGTTCATGACTAGGTGATGTATAGATTTTAAGTTATGGCCGGATAAGTAAAATGTGTTTCTGGATTCCGGACTGTACTAAGTGACCCCCTTGTGAACCTTGTTTAAACCCCTAAAAATTTATGTGGGATCATGGAAAAATTTGAGAAGCTAAGAAATGCAGTGGTGAAGGCTACCCAAAAAGAATTTTATTAAAATATGAATTTTCCAATTTTATAAAAATGCTAGAGTAAAATTCGCGCAAGGGAAAAAGTCGTTAAATGGAGTATAATTCTAGGGGTAATGGTCATGACTCGGATATGGTAACTAAATTAAGTCGAATAAGTGACGAGCGTAATCGAGTGATGACATGAACCTATAGTGGGGCTAGAGATTCATAAGACGAAGTCATTAAGTTAACTTTGTACCCTCTAAAACCCCGTAATTAAAGAGACATTGTTAAGGTACTAACGAACGGTTATTGCTTATGTATAGATCGTTCCACTCCGCACGCTCGACCACCCCAACCAAACCAAGGCAAGTTTACTTTTCAAAACTTACATATACAAGGACTTTCACTGTTGTGTTTGTAGTTTTCAATCATATCAAATGTTATGTTTATCGAAGTATTGATGCAATTGAGATGTATAAGTACATATATGTTTGTACCCCTTGAACTTAGATTGAAATGTTTTCTTCGGACAACGACTCTAGCAATAGAGGTCGTAGCGGTCCGTATATACTATTGACCGGGGAGCGGTATATTATTACATCGTAATTAAATTGCGAAAACCCGAAGGGTCATTCGGGAAGTATCGTATACTCAAGTAATTATTTTTATATCTTCGTAAATACTCGAAACCCTATCTTGGATTAAAAGTTTATTTTATTAAATAATTATTTTATTAATTATTAATATTAAATCTTAAAATATCATTTATTAATTATTGTTCTTTATTTTAAAGATAAAGCTAATTCAAGATACCTTTAATACTTTCAAACTCGAACTCTTTTGAACTCAAAACATTTTCGAAAACCCCCGGTCAGGTTCTGCTTCTTGTATGATTTCAAGAATCATCGGTCGACTGATGTCGGACCTCAATTACTCTGTTTTCAATCAAAATCAAGTTTTCAAAAGAAAAAGAAAAAGGGACTCTGGCATGTGTGGGAACCGATGAGGAACGATTCCCGGGATGTGTAAGCGGCCGTGAGCCAGGCGGTCCATCAATTATTATTCCGGCCCAGGTGTTGCCGAAGGATGATTACGGATGTAGTTTTCATCGAGGGTGATTACGGATGTAGTTTTCACCCGGGGATAGTTACGGATGTAGTTTCTATCCTTCTACCGGTAGAGAAGACCCGCGGATTATTGGACTTGGATGTGGCAACTGATCATCGTCAATCCTTGTCAGGTTTTATGTTTTCTTTAAGTCCCATTCCTCCATTTTGGAAAAATGCTTTGACACTGCTTCTTAGGCTTTTGCGCCAAGTTGCTGATAGTGTTCTATTTTGATGAGAAAGATGTTGACTCTGTGCGGTATCTAGAACTGCAAGTTTATTTTGGAAACAAGGGCACGTATTGTTGCACCTTCGGAATTTATCAACAAAGACAAGTGATTTTATATCTGATTGATACAAACGAGTTTAATAAATGCTAATCATATGAAATGTTATATTGCTTACCTTATACATATATTTCTTCCTGAGCTATAGTTGCTCACTCTTGCTTGTTTTCAAATTTACAAACACAACAGCTAAGCGAAATGGCAAGACCCAGACAGACTGCCCGAAAGCAGGTGACTAGACCCGAGGCAGCAGTTGAGATTCCACCGGTAGGCCCCATTAGCCGGATTGGTTGGCAACTTTTGTTAGTTCGTTTTATTTATCAGTATGACCTGTGCAAGGCAGTGTACCTTAACAAACTTTCAAGCCGCCAACTTCGCTTCTTATCGAAGTGTTGCTGGTAGCATAAATACTATTTAATTCGGTCTGTAATAACTCTGAAACTTTTATTTCCGCTTAATCAATTGTGTGACGTTTCTGAGACTCTAACCTCTGTGTGTGTGCGGTGTGAGTTTATTGTGGGGTCGATGGCTGTTTTATATATTATGTGCAAGAACAGGTATGTTATTAATGGAAAATGGACCGTGAGCGCCTAGATCTCCGACCCCGGATCTGGGGGCGTCACAGAAATGGTATCAGAGCGAGGTTACAGTTCTCAGAAACGATAGTAATTTAAGAAAGCAACCCTAATAATAATAACAATAACAATAACCCTAATAATAACCCTAATAATACTTAGAACTCTCATCGAGTTTGCAGTCGGGTTATCGGATATAGCCCTGACTTTAAGGCCCGTGAGGGAACTACTCCTTAAACCTTTCTTTATGGTTAGTGACCCACCTTATTTCCCTTGTGTAGATGGAGGAGATACCAGACCCTGAGGCTTTCGAGAGAGAACATGATGAGGCACTGATGCGAGATACCGAGGATCCTGAGGAGGATATGGGTGCTGACTCTGAGCTCGGCCCCTGGATTACGTTGATAGGAGATACTGATGATGAGGATCCCATTGAGGAGCCCTTTGAGCCTGAGCCTGAGCCAGAGCCTGTTACCCCATCTCCTGTAGCTATTGATGAGGAGAGTGTGAGATCCGGTGAGGGTCGTGTTGTGTCACCCCCACCTTCTCCGCAGTCATCGAGCCCTGTTTCATCGGACGGTGACTCCGAGGATGATACTTCTGGAGAGGAGGAGCTTGACCCTACCCCTGCTACTGCTCCTGCTCCTGCTACCACTACTGCACCTGCTCCTGTTCCTGTCATACCACCCCCGCCGATGGACCTACCCCCAGTGTCGGGTACTGAGCACGCTTACGTGGTGCAGTTCCTGACCCGAGACTTACTTTCTGCAGAGGCCCGACTTAACGAGGCGAGGCGGGCACTAGTGGAGGAGCGCGAGGCGCGCTTGAGGATCCAGGCTGAGATGAGGACCGCTGTTGCTAGGAGGACTAGGGCTCGACTCCATAAGATTGAGAGGAGGAGTCGCGAGAGGATTCTTGGTTTAGGGATCCGCGGGGGCGGAGTGATCCAGGCTAGGGATGCTAGGCGTGTTGTGCGCCGTGCATTTTCCCGAGTGAGGACCTTGCTCCATCGCGGTGCGGCCCCATGATGTGTTACGGATAGCTCAGTCCCCTAGGTTCAGATGACATTAGTGTGTCGATTTTGCGGGATCGTTGACTTGTGCAGTGGTATCCTTTCTGACCAGTGGATGAGTAGACTGACCTACAGATATGTAGATGTGACTTCGGGTAGTATGTACGGTTGTAGCCCTACTTTTGTGTAGCCCTGACTATTCAGATGATGTACTTGTTATTGTTCCACTTTTGCTAGACTTTGACATCGAAACTATGTATTTGGCTCTAACATCCAAACTTTGTGATAACCCTTGTACCGTACTTATTTAGTTTCAGTTTCCTTGATATTGTCTCAACTGCCTTACTTTTCGATGCCATGCTTTACTGTTTTGATATACAACTGTGAATATATACAATTGCTACAAGCCACAAATACAACCATGCTGTTTCAAATTTACGATATGCGATTTCAAATTATTCTCTACAAATTTCCAAAATGTTCCTACAATTTTTAAAATAAATTTTTCAAAAAAAAAATAAAATAAAATAAAATTTTGAGGTTTTGAAGTCTTGAAAACTCCTGCAAATGTTTTCGTATCCCATAGAGATTTTTCCCAAAAAAAATGTTTTGACGATTTATCTCCAGCATCGGGTTATTAAAACTTTTGCAACTTCCACCCTTATGAGGAGGAACGATACGTTCCTGACCCATGCAAACGCTGTCAGGTAATTGGAAAACCCTAACCCATTTCTTGTTTTATTATCAGAATCATGCCACCCAGAAGAATGAACACTCGAGCTCACCCGATCAGTTCTGAGGGCCAGGGTAGCCACCATGGGACCGGAGGCCACCAGAACCATGAAGGGGAGAATGTCAACCTGAGTGAGAATGAGGGCAACGATCATAACTTGTTTGATGACTCTGAGTATGAAGAAGAAGAAGCTGGTGATGACACCCGAGAGGTAGAACATCCTAGGGGAGGCCCTATGGAACAGTTCATGGAACTACTTAGGCAGAACTTGGACCGTCCCCCGGTTCAGCAACCACCCCACAATGCTAATGCAAATGCTTTCCAGAACTTCAAATCCCTGAAACCCCCAGAATTTAAAGGAACTGCCGATCCGGTTGAGGCAAGAGCCTGGCTGAAGGAAATGGAAAAATCTTTCGAGATACTAGGTGTCGCTGAGGAGCAGAAGACTGTTTTCGCCACTTACCTTCTGAAGGGTGAGGCAAACTATTGGTGGGAAGCTAAGAAGAATTTGGAAGGAAGAGGTGTGGTGACCTGGGAGAGGTTTAGCGAGTTGTTCTTGGAGAAGTACTTTCCTAGGTTCATGGAGACACAAATGGAGCTGAAGTTTTTGGAACTAAAGCAAGGTAACATGACGGTGGCCGAGTATGATGCCAAATTTACTGAGTTGTCGAGGTTTGTGCCGGAATATGTGAACTCTGAGGCAAAGAGGGCCCGAAGGTTTCAATTGGGGCTAAAGCAATGGATTCATTTAAATTTCCTCTCCCTGTGAAGTTGCCACTAATCACAGGTGTGTCTTGGATGCTTGTTTCTTCATTGTTGATTGACACAGGTTCTTCATTCAATTGATTTTGTTGGATTGTTGGCTCAAATTCAGTTTCAATCTCCTCATCAGAATCATCTAGATTGTCAAACTTCAAAGGATCTTTATCTTCATCATTGGCTTCTTCTAATCCAGGTAGTTTGCTGTCATCAAATGTCACATCTGTGCTTTCCATAACTTAAAGGAGAGTCTCTATGTTTTAAAGGCACAGAGCAATCATAGAATGGTTTAGCAACACTACCAGATGGTTTCTTGCATGCATGAGTTAAATGATTAGTGCTAAAACAGTTTTGACAAACTTTCCTAGGGGCATTTGGCACATAAGCATAGTTGTTGTCCTTGTTAATCCCCAATTTACCATTCCTGTTTTGTTTCTTTTTAGCCACTTTCTTCTCAAACTCATCCATTCTCTTTGCAGAATGCTTCAAGTATGGCATTTCTGAACTCTGTTCCATTATCACTTCTTAATGCAATCACACTTGCATTGTTGGCCTTTGCTTCCTTGTCAATTTTCTTTATATGCTCAA
Organism: Saposhnikovia divaricata; assembly: GCA_036435485.1. Lineage (NCBI taxonomy): Eukaryota > Viridiplantae > Streptophyta > Magnoliopsida > Apiales > Apiaceae > Saposhnikovia > Saposhnikovia divaricata. The sequence goes on along the minus strand of CM071597.1, from coordinate 97,679,262 downwards.
TGATTACTTGTGGAGCCTCATCCTTTGATGCCAGAAATTATACCCATGTATACCTTGTGAAATCATCAACCATCACTAGAGCATACTTCTTCCTTCCTAGTGACACGATATTGACAGGCCCAAACAAGTCCATATGAATTAGTTGTAGGGGCTTGGTTATTGATGTCACTGTCTTTGACTTGTGGCTCTATCTTTTCATTTTTCCTTTTTGACAAGCCTCACACACTCCTTCTTGACAGAATTCAAGTGTGGGCATGCCTCTCACTAACTCCCTTTTGACTAGAGAATTAATGCCTTCGAAGTTCAAGTGTGATAGCTTCTTGTACCACAACCAACTATCTTCATTTGATGCTTTTGAGTAAAAGCAACAAATTTTGTCCTTGTTTGCAGAGTTCATATTGGCTACAAACAGGCTTCCTTTCCTTATTCCAGATAGAGCAAAGTCACCAGTCTTCTTGTGGGTAATCAAACATTCATCTTTGTCAAAATTCACTTTGAAGCCTCTATCAGTAAATTGACCAACACTCAGTAGATTGTGCTTGAGCCCCTTGACCAGTGCTACATTTTCAATGATGACATTTCCAATTTCCAACTTGTCATATCCCAATGTGTTGCCAATGCTGTCATCTCCAAAAGCAACCATTGGGCCAGCCTTCTCCTCATACTGTGATAGCAGGGCCATATCACCAGTCATATGGTTTGAGCATCCACTGTCCAAAATCCACATGACCTTCTTTTCACTTTCTTTGCCCTGCAAACATAAAGGTATTACTTCTTCTTTGGTACCCAAACAAGTTTGGGTCCATGTGGCTTAGCAACAGTTTTATCATAAACAGCATGCTTATCAATTTTCTTGATGTTAGTCTTCTTGTCACTGTTAGAAGTCTTAGAATCAGGGTTCTTAGACTTAGGTGACAGAGGTACCTTCCTAACTTTAGGAGGACTTGAAGACTTTGTTGTTGTGTAGTGTGTGTGAACATTGTGACTGATGCAACCTTCCATGAATTGTCTTCTCAAATTAAAACAACTAGTCATTACATTCATGTTACATGGCATACAATCAAGTTTATCACAGAAAGGAGAGTCTCTATGTCTTAAAGGCACAGAGCAATCATAGAATGGTTTAGCAACACTACCAGATGGTTTCTTGCATGCATGAGTTAAATGATTAGTGCTAAAACAGTTTTGACAAACTTTCCTTGGGGCATTTGGCACATAAGCATAGTTGTTGTCCTTGTTAATCCCCAATTTGCCATTCCTGTTTTGTTTCTTTTTAGCCACTTTCTTCTCAAACTCATCCATTCTCTTTGCAGAATGCTTCAAGCATGGCATTTCTGAACTCTGTTCCATTATCACTTCTTAATGCAATCACACTTGCATTGTTGGCCTTTGCTTCCTTGTCAATTTTTCTTTATATGCTCAATGATTACTTGTGGAGCCTCATCCTTTGATGCCAGAAATTCTACCCATGTATACCTTGTGAAATCATTAACCATCACTAGAGCATACTTCTTCCTTCCTAGTGACACGATATTGACAGGCCCAAACAAGTCCATATGAATTAGTTGTAGGGGCTTGGTTATTGATGTCACTGTCTTTGACTTGTGGCTCGATCTTTTCATTTTTCCTTTTTGACAAGCCTCACACACTCCTTCTTGACAGAATTCAAGTGTGGGCATGCCTCTCACTAACTCCCTTTTGACTAGAGAATTAATGCCTTTGAAGTTCAAGTGTGATAGCTTCTTGTACCACAGCCAACTATCTTCATTTGATGCTTTTGAGTAAAAGCAACAAATTTTGTCCTTGTTTGCAGAGTTCATATTGGCTACAAACAGGCTTCCTTTCCTTACTCCAGATAGAGCAAAGTCACCAGTCTTCTTCTGGGTGATCAAACATTCATCTTTGTCAAAATTCACTTTGAAGCCTCTGTCAGTAAATTGACCAACACTCAGTAGATTGTGCTTGAGCCCCTTGACCAGTGCTACATTTTCAATGATGACATTTCCAATTTCCAACTTGTCATATTAATCTGTTGCCAATGCTGTCATCTCCAATAGCAACCATTGGGCCAGCCTTCTCCTTATACTGTGATAGGAGGGCCATATCACCAGTCATATGGTTTGAGCATCCACTGTCCAAAATCCACATGACCTTCTTTTCACTTTCTTTGCCCTGCAAACATAAAGGTATTACTTCTCCTTTGGTACCCAAACAAGTTTGGGTCCATGTGGCTTAGCAACAGTTTTATCATAAACAGCATGCTTATCAATTTTCTTGATGTTAGTCTTCTTGTCACTGTTAGAAGTCTTAGAATCAGGGTTCTTAGACTTAGGTGACAGAGGTACCTTCCTAACTTTAGGAGGACTTGAAGACTTTGTTGTTGTGTAGTGTGTGTGAACATTGTGACTGATGCAACCTTCCATGAATTGTCTTCTCAAATTAAAACAACTAGTCATTACATTCATGTTACATGGCATACAATCAAGTTTATCACAGAAAGGAGAGTCTCTATGTCTTAAAGGCACAGAGCAATCATAGAATGGTTTAGCAACACTACCAGATGGTTTCTTGCATGCATGAGTTAAATGATTAGTGCTAAAACAGTTTTGACAAACTTTCCTTGGGGCATTTGGCACATAAGCATAGTTGTTGTCCTCGTTAATCCCCAATTTGCCATTCCTGTTTTGTTTCTTTTTAGCCACTTTCTTCTCAAACTCATCCATTCTCTTTGTAGAATGCTTCAAGCATGGCATTTCTGAACTCTGTTCCATTATCACTTCTTAATGCAATCACACTTGCATTGTTGGCCTTTGCTTCCTTGTCAATTTTTCTTTATATGCTCAATGATTACTTGTGGAGCCTCATCCTTTGATGCCAGAAATTCTACCCATGTATACCTTGTGAAATCATCAACCATCACTACAGCATACTTCTTCCTTTCAAGTGACACGATATTGACAGGCCCAAACAAGTCCATATGAATTAGTTATAGGGGCTTGGTTATTGATGTCACTGTCTTTGACTTGTGGCTCGATCTTTTCATTTTTCCTTTTTGACAAGCCTCACACACTCCTTCTTGACAGAATTCAAGTGTGGGCATGCCTCTCACTAACTCCCTTTTGACTAGAGAATTAATGCCTTTGAAGTTCAAGTGTGATAACTTCTTGTACCACAGCCAACTATCTTCATTTGATGCTTTTGAGTAAAAGCAACAAATTTTGTCCTTGTTTGCAGAGTTCATATTGGCTACAAACAGGCTTCCTTTCCTTACTCCAGATAGAGCAAAGTCACCAGTCTTCTTCTGGGTGATCAAACATTCATCTTTGTCAAAATTCACTTTGAAGCCTCTGTCAGTAAATTGACCAACACTCAGTAGATTGTGCTTGAGCCCCTTGACCAGTGCTACATTTTCAATGATGACATTTCAAATTTCCAACTTGTCATATTAATCTGTTGCCAATGCTGTCATCTCCAATAGCAACCATTGGGCCAGCCTTCTCCTCATACTGTGATAGGAGGGCCACATCACCAGTCATATGGTTTGAGCATCCACTGTCCAAAATCCACATGACCTTCTTTTCACTTTCTTTGCCCTGCAAACATAAAGGTATTACTTCTCCTTTGGTACCCAAACAAGTTTGGGTCCATGTGGCTTAGCAACAGTTTTATCATAAACAGCATGCTTATCAATTTTCTTGATGTTAGTCTTCTTGTCACTGTTAGAAGTCTTAGAATCAGGGTTCTTAGACTTAGGTGACAGAGGTACCTTCCTAACTTTAGGAGGACTTGAAGACTTTGTTGTTGTGTAGTGTGTGTGAACATTGTGACTGATGCAACCTTCCATGAATTGTCTTCTCAAATTAAAACAACTAGTCATTACATTCATGTTACATGGCATACAATCAAGTTTATCACAGAAAGGAGAGTCTCTATGTCTTAAAGGCACAGAGCAATCATAGAATGGTTTAGCAACACTACCAGATGGTTTCTTGCATGCATGAGTTAAATGATTAGTGCTAAAACAGTTTTGACAAACTTTCCTAGGGGCATTTGGCACATAAGTATAGTTGTTGTCCTTGTTAATCCCCAATTTGCCATTCCTGTTTTGTTTCTTTTTAGCCACTTTCTTCTCAAACTCATCCATTCTCTTTGCAGAATGCTTCAAGCATGGCATTTCTGAACTCTGTTCCATTATCACTTCTTAATGCAATCACACTTGCATTGTTGGCCTTTGCTTCCTTGTCAATTTTTCTTTATATGCTCAATGATTACTTGTGGAGCCTCATCCTTTGATTCCAGAAATTCTACCCATGTATACCTTGTGAAATCATCAACCATCACTAGAGCATACTTCTTCCTTCCTAGTGACACGATATTGACAGGCCCAAACAAGTCCATATGAATTAGTTGTAGGGGCTTGGTTATTGATGTCACTGTCTTTGACTTGTGGCTCGATCTTTTCATTTTTCCTTTTTGACAAGCCTCACACACTCCTTCTTGACAGAATTCAAGTGTGGGCATGCCTCTCACTAACTCCCTTTTGACTAGAGAATTAATGCCTTTGAAGTTCAAGTGTGATAGCTTCTTGTACCACAGCCAACTATCTTCATTTGATGCTTTTGAGTAAAAGCAACAAATTTTGTCCTTATTTGCAGAGTTCATATTGGCTACAAACAGGCTTCCTTTCCTTACTCCAGATAGAGCAAAGTCACCCGTCTTCTTGTGGGTGATCAAACATTCATCTTTGTCAAAATTCACTTTGAAGCCTCTGTCAGTAAATTGACCAACACTCAGTAGATTGTGCTTGAGCCCCTTGACCAGTGCTACATTTTCAATGATGACATTTCCAATTTCCAACTTGTCATATCCCAATGTGTTGCCAATGCTGTCATCTCCAAAAGCAACCATTGGGCCAGCCTTCTCCTCATACTGTGATAGCAGGGCCATATCACCAGTCATATGGTTTGAGCATCCACTGTCCAAAATCCACATGACCTTCTTTTCACTTTCTTTGCCCTGCAAACATAAAGGTATTACTTCTCCTTTGGTACCCAAACAAGTTTGGGTCCATGTGGCTTAGCAACAGTTGTATCATAAACAGCATGCTTATCAATTTTCTTGATGTTAGTCTTCTTGTCACTATTAGAAGTCTTAGAATCAGGGTTCTTAGACTTAGGTGACAGAGGTACCTTCCTAACTTTAGGAGGACTTGAAGACTTTGTTCTTGTGTAGTGTGTGTGAACATTGTGACTGATGCAACCTTCCATGAATTGTCTTCTCAAATTAAAACAACTAGTCATTACATTCATGTTACATGGCATACAATCAAGTTTATCACAGAAATGAGAGTTTCTATGTCTTAAAGGCACAGAGCAATCATAGAATGGTTTAGGAACACTACCAGATGGTTTCTTGCATGCATGAGTTAAATGATTAGTGCTAAAACAGTTTTGACAAACTTTCCTAGGGGCATTTGGCACATAAGCATAGTTGTTGTCCTTGTTAATCCCCAATTTGCCATTCCTGTTTTGTTTCTTTTTAGCCACTTTCTTCTCAAACTCATCCATTCTCTTTGCAGAATGCTTCAAGCATGGCATTTCTGAACTCTGTTCCATTATCACTTCTTAATGCAATCACACTTGCATTGTTGGCCTTTGCTTCCTTGTCAATTTTCTTTATATGCTCATTGATTACTTGTGGAGCCTCATCCTTTGATGCCACAAATTCTACCCATGTATACCTTGTGAAATCATCAACCATCACTAGAGCATACTTCTTCCTTCCTAGTGACACGATATTGACAGGCCCAAACAAGTCCATATGAATTAGTTGTAGGGGCTTGGTTATTGATGACACTGTCTTTGACTTGTGGCTTGATCTTTTCATTTTTCCTTTTTGACAAGCCTCACACACTCCTTCTTGACAGAATTCAAGTGTGGGCATGCCTCTCACTAACTCCTTTTTGACTAGAGAATTAACGCCTTTGAAGTTCAAGTGTGATAGCTTCTTGTACCACAGCCAACTATCTTCATTTCATGCTTTTGAGTAAACGCAACAATTTTTGTCCTTGTTTGCAGAGTTCATATTGGCTACAATCAGGCTTCCTTTCCTTACTCCAGATAGAGCAAAGTCACCAGTCTTCTTGTGGGTGATCAAACATTCATCTTTGTCAAAATTCACTTTGAAGCCTCTGTCAGTAAATTGACCAACACTCAGTAGATTGTGCTTGAGCCCCTTGACCAGTGCTACATTTTCAATGATGACATTTCCAATTTCCAACTTGTCATATCCCAATGTGTTGCCAATGCTGTCATCTCCAAAAGCAACCATTGGGCCAGCCTTCTCCTCATACTGTGATAGCAGGGCCATATCACCAGTCATATGGTTTGAGCATCCACTGTCCAAAATCCACATGACCTTCTTTTCACTTTCTTTGCCCTGCAAACATAAAGGTATTACTTCTCCTTTGGTACAGAAACAAGTTTGGGTCCATGTGGCTTAGCAACAGTTTTATCGTAAACAGCATGCTTATCAATTTTCTTGATGCTAGTCTTCTTGTCACTGTTAGAAGTCTTAGAATCAGGGTTCTTAGACTTAGGTGACAGAGGTACCTTCCTAACTTTAGGAGGACTTGAAGACTTTGTTCTTGTGTAGTGTGTGTGAACATTGTGACTGATGCAACCTTCCATGAGATGTCTTCTCAAATTAAAACAACTAGTCATTACATTCATGTTACATGGCATACAATCAAGTTTATCACAGAAAGGAGAGTTTCTATGTCTTAAAGGCACAGAGCAATCATAGAATGGTTTAGCAACACTACCAGATGGTTTCTTGCATGCATGAGTTAAATGATTGGTGCTAAAACAGTTTTGACAAACTTTCCTAGGGGCATTTGGCACATAAGCATAGTTGTTGTCCTTGTTAATCCCCAATTTGCCATTCTTGTTTTGTTTCTTTTTAGCCACTTTCTTCTCAAACTCATCCATTCTCTTTGCAGAATGCTTCAAGCATGGCATTTCTGAACTCTGTTCCATTATCACTTCTTAATGCAATCACACTTGCATGGTTGGCCTTTGCTTCCTTGTCAATTTTCTTTATATGCTCAATGATTACTTGTGGAGCCTCATCCTTTGATGCCAGAAATTCTACCCATGTATACCTTGTGAAATCATCAACCATCACTAGAGCATACTTCTTCCTTCCTAGTGACACGATATTGACAGGCCCAAACAAGTCCATATGAATTAGTTGTAGAGGCTTGGTTATTGATGTCACTGTCTTTGACTTGTGGCTCGATCTTTTCATTTTTCCTTTTTGACAAGCCTCACACACTCCTTCTTGACAGAATTCAAGTGTGGGCATGCCTCTCACTAACTCCCTTTTGACTAGAGAATTAATGCATTTGAAGTTCAAGTGTGATAGCTTCTTGTACCACAGCCAACTATCTTCATTTGATGCTTTTGAGTAAAAGCAACAAATTTTGTCCTTGTTTGCAGAGTTCATATTGGCTACAAACAGGCTTCCTTTCCTTACTCCAGATAGAGCAAAGTCACCAGTCTTCTTGTGGGTGATCAAACATTCATCTTTGTCAAAATTCAGTTTGAAGCCTCTGTCAGTAAATTGACCAACACTCAGTAGATTGTGCTTGAGCCCCTTGACCAGTGCTACATTTTCAATGATGACATTTCCAATTTCCAACTTGTCATATCCCAATGTGTTGCCAATGCTGTCATCTCCAAAAGCAACCATTGGGCCAGCCTTCTCCTCATATTGTGATAGCAGGGCCATATCACCAGTCAAATGGTTTGAGCATCCACTGTCCAAAATCCACATGACCTTCTTTTCACTTTCTTTGCCCTGCAAACATAAAGGTATTACTTCTCCTTTGGTACCCAAACAAGTTTGGGTCCATGTGGCTTAGCAACAGTTTTATCATAAACAGTATGCTTATCAATTTTCTTGATGCTAGTCTTCTTGTCACTGTTAGAAGTCTTAGAATCAGGGTTCTTAGACTTAGGTGACAGAGGTACCTTCCTAACTTTAGGAGGACTTGAAGACTTTGTTCTTGTGTAGTGTGTGTGAACATTGTGATTGATGCAACCTTCCATGAATTGTCTTCTCAAATTAAAACAACTAGTCATTACATTCATGTTACATGGCATACAATCAAGTTTATCACAGAAAGGAGAGTCTCTATGTCTTAAAGGCACAGAGCAATCATAGAATGGTTTAGCAACACTACCAGATGGTTTCTTGCATGCATGAGTTAAATGATTAGTGCTAAAACAGTTTTGACAAACTTTTCTAGGGGCATTTGGCACATAAGCATAGTTGTTGTCCTTGTTAATCCCCAATTTGCCATTCCTGTTTTGTTTCTTTTTAGCCACTTTCTTCTCAAACTCATTATTCCCAGCTGAAACAGACTTCACAAATTTCTCAGGTCTAGGTCTACCTCCTACTGGCTCCTTGGCTTTGGTTTTGACATTCTCACTCTTAGAGGATGCTTGTTGTTCATTTGATTGTGCCTTATCTTCATCATTCAACATTTGCTTAATGAGTAAGGCATCCTCATCAATCTCAAGTGTTGGTTTTTTAAATATTGGGGTCTCAGTCTTTTTCAAAACCTGAGGCACTTCCTCTTGAACAACAATGTCATCTTCAATGACTTCATAGCCTTTCCTCTGTTTAAGAGTGTCATAATCAAGTCCAATGGCAGCCTTAGGTCTAGCTAAATTTTTCTCATGGTCGGACTGCAATAGACTAGAGGAATTCTTAAATGTTTTCAATTTAAATTAATTTTCAGCTAGTTCATCCCTAAGAGCTTTCTCAACTTGACTAGCACATAGAACCTTATTCTTTAGATATTAAATTTCTTGTTTAAAGTTTTCTACTTGCATAGCAGTTAGTTCTAGTTCCTCATTTCTTTTGTTCAACAGTTCATTCTTAGTAGACAGTTTAGCAATTTCTTCATTAGCAGCAGTCATACTAGTATGAATATTAAACATCTCAACAGATAGTTGTTCAACCATAGATTTGTATTCAGAAATAGACATGTCTATGGTAGTGAGGGATGGTACCTGAGAGTCTGATGTAGATGGTTCTTCCTTGGAGTTGGCCATCAAGGCATAGTTTCAGAATTCTTGTTCTTCTCCATCACTATCAGAATCATCCCAACACTTCCCTTCATCTATGTAGGCATTACCTGGTGTATGCTTCTTTAGCAGAGCCTCATACTTAGCTTCAAGCTCAAGAAACTCCTTTTCCTTCTTTTTAGGCTTCTTGCATTCACTGGCAAAATGCCCTAGGTCATTGCATCTATAACATCTCACAGATGACCTATCCACATAGCTGGTTTTGAATCTGTTTTTGTTTGCTTTCACAAGTGCCTTGCTCTTGTTGAATGAATGATTTTGAGATCTAGGCTTGAAGGGCTGATTCCTCTTAAATCTGATGTTTGGGAATTTTCTAGCCATAAAAGCATATGAAGTGTTTTCCATGGATCCAACTCTTCAAGAGTGTAGAACTCATCTTCTTCCTTTTCATCAACAGGTTCAGCCACTTCTTCTTTAGTTTCTTCATCATCTACTATCTCTTCTATTCTCAGCTGACTTGTAGATGCTTCCAGGTCTTGAACAGATTTATTGACAATCAAGGCACATGATGTGTTTATCATTCTGCCTTGGTTGGCTTGGATAGCCCTCTTCTGAAGCAGCTCAAGCTCATGAGTCTTTAAAACCCCATAGAGTATATCATATGTGACTTTGTTCAAATCTCTTTCTCTTAGAGATATGACCCTTTGCTCTAGATGGTTTGGTGCAGATAGTAGAAACTTCATGTTTAATTCCTTAGTGCTGTAAACCTTCCCATTCATTTGAAGCTCAGTCACCAGCTTGTGAAATCTCTCAAACATATCAGTAATACTTTCTTTGGACTGTGCCATGAAAGCCTCATACTGTGTGACCAGTATTTGTTTCCTATTCTCTCTTACCTCCTCTGTCCCTTCACAGAACACCTCGATGTGGTTCCACATGTCCTTGGCTGATGTGCATGATGCTATGTTGGCAAACATCGACATATCCATAGAGTCTATGATCAGCAACATGAGATGACTGTCTAGGGCAACCTTTTCCTTCTCTGAGTCCGTCCATTTGGATGGCTCTTTTGGAACATATGATCTAGGAATGACTATTGTGCCCACTGTAGATTCAGCAATTTCTTGTTGTGGTACAAATGGACCATTCTTGAGGATGTCAGGGTAGAGAGGATTGGCAGCTTTGATGAACAACAACATTTTTATTTTCCAGAGGTTGTAATTCTCTTTGTCGAACTTAGGGACCTTTACCATACCTGTAGTCTTTGGTGTATTCGAACTCATGATCGTTTTCTGTTTAGATTAAATAGCCTGCTCTGATACCACTTGTTGAGTATTAAATACAGTAAAAGAATACAGAGGGGGGTGAATGGATTCTTGAACTTTTCTTCGTTCTTGAATCTTTGCAGCAAGATATGTGTTGAGTGTGTGAGATATGTAAGTGCGGATAACAAAGACAAACACAACACAATATTACTTTGATCTAATATTTTATTAGATAAAGATTTTGCTACAATCTGTGAATACAAATGATAGTATTCTCAGCTTCATTTTACTCAGAGAGATATTTCTTGTGATGTTTTTAAAAAATTATCTGCTAAGGAAGTGAGGCTGTATCCTTATAGACATGGATACACCTACTTACTACAAATATGGTAGGTAAACAAAATACTTTCCAGTCTGTCTATCTCATTTGAGTAAGAGTCCAAACGGCTACAAATTTGACTTTGCAAAGCCTGTTCAGCTCCACTTCTTTAGCTCCTTGTCCCCTGACTTATCTCTCCAAGCTTCTTTGTAGGCTTTCCAACGTGCTTTATAGTACATAGTCAAATAAAACGTCTTGGCTTGTTGCAGGTTTCTGACTTGTACAATTCTTCAGTATTTTGTCTTCAAGAATGTATTCGAGAAGTGGCTAAGTGAGTGATTCGAGAACTAGAATTGACTTAATCGATAACTCTGAGTTCTCGAATAGTGTTATATTGACATATCGAATCACTTCTCGAATAGCTCTTTTCTCTGGGAGTCCTTGAGATATCGAATAGAGCATTTTGACATATCGAATCCCTGAGATGTCGAATAGCATCTTGAGTCTTTGAGATGTCGAATGTAGCTTTGACTTGTTGACCCTTTTGAGAACTCGAATATCACCTTTGACCTGTTGACTCCTTGAGTTCTCGAACAGAGTAATAGACATATCGAATCTCTGAGATATCGAATGAGATATCGAACAGCGTATTCAGAGATATCGAATAGTGTCTTCTGAGATATCGAACCCCTGACTTCTCGAATGCTAGACTTCTCGAATAGACAATTGTACTTCTCGAATTGGTACTTAGGCAAATTCTTCATTTCTTCAAATCCCAACTGTGATTATTTGGCAGTCTTTATCTCCTTGCTTGAGGCATGAACCTTGGAACTTCTTTCAAGCATTATTCTTGACTTAATAGGTACAGTTACACAGCTAGAATTTGATGCCTATTACAAGTACAAAAAAAGTAGAAACTCTACAACTAGAGGTTCCCTCAGTTAAGAGGTCATGTAAGTAATGCATAGCATTACAAACAACTTAGGCTTATTATTAGATGTATTCAGGCATGCCTCTGTGACTAACAATAACCAAACATTCTTTAACATATTAGAAGTAGAAAATGTATTTGAATTTATAGAGGAGAAGAATTACTCGAATTTATTGAGAACCAAAATTCTTTTTAACATATTTAAAGTAGAAAATGTATTTGAATTTATAAAGGAGAAGAATTAATCTTATTCATAAACAAGAAGATTCAAATCAATAGACAATACTAACCTAGAACTTTATATATATTAACTGAAATGGACGAATTCTCACGTTTCACGTGGTTGGTCTTATTCTAACCCTTAAGCTGTTTTCTCCATTTACTTTATTAGCACATACAATTGACACGAATCTGGTTTATTTATTTCATAAATTTAAGAAAATTTTGATTTATGTCAAAAAATTTTGATTCATGTATTTTTCTGTTTGAATTTTTGAATGCAGTGTGGTTTAATTGTTCAGAAATAGAGAGAGTGATTCTATGTGACAGAATTGTTTTAATAATATATGGATCCTTGCTAGATAGATGCCATTTGGGGCCCAAGCGAATTTTCAAATTAGAAAATAAATATATGGGTCCAAGAAAAGTAAAAGGTCAGACTGATAATTAGATATTACAGTCAAAAGTGAAGACCTAACATTTTTTGAGATATGTTCTCGAGTTTTAAGAATTAATTTCATCATGGTGATACTTGAAATTATTGCATTGCAAAATTGAAAAGTACGTCAATGAATATTGAGACAGTCCTTCTAAATAAAGATTTGAAAGAAAATTACGTGAAATAACCTTAGGGTTTATTTGCTAAGACAAGAGTTAGGGATGGGCATTTCACCCGTCCCACCCGACCCCGATCCGATCCCCGCCCTGTTCGGGTCGGGGATTCGGTGAATTTTTCGGGGTCAGGGCGGGGAGCAGGGAATATTTTAAAAAAAATTCGAGGATCAGGGCGGGGTCGGGGATTAGGGGATCCCCGCCTCGATCCCCGATCCCCGATTTTATTTTTTAAAATATATATATATATATATATATATATATATATATATAATTAAATTTTTAGAAGTAAATATATTTATATATATTATTAGTGCTTAAAATTTTTAATTCATTTCACATATTCAAAAGTTAATAGTAATATTTAATTTAATTTTAATAATTAAATTATATCTTTTAGTACAAATAAAAATTAATTTAAAATATTTTTTAGAATAGGTCATTGAATTTAATATATATTGTATATCATATTTTATTATGAAATTTGTTGGAAAATGTAAAAAAAATTATTATTTTTAATTAAAATAAAAATTCCCGATTCCCCGTGGGGATCCCCGTTCCCCGTTCAGAGCGGGGATCGGGGAGCAAAATATTCCCCGTTCGGGGATCGGGACGGGTTCGGGGAGCGGGGATTGCACTCCCCGACCCCGAAGTGACCCGATGCCCATCCCTAGCAAGAATCGAAAGTCTGTGATCCGATGATTGTGTTGAATGAAACAACATAAACAAGAAAATGACATATAAAATTTGATATTTTTATGATATGCTAAGGTTCATAATAAATGATAGAGTTACCAGTTTGAGGATGCTCAAATTTGGTAACTGAGTGAATGAGTATTGTCAGTTTGAGGACGCTTAAATTTGGTAATAAGGTACATTGAAATCGCTAATTTTTTGGGATTCTAAAAATTGGTAATGTCAATAATAAAGTGATTACCAAACTGTGACGTATGCCAATGTTGCGATGTCAAATTGATAGAAAATCTGTGGATTGATAAGTCTGTGTGTGTTATTTACACATTAGATGATAAGATTATTGTGTCACTTGTGTGATCTAATCATTAAGAAAAGTAATGACAAGAGGATCATCTCTAGTAATTTGAATGAGACTTAAAAGTTTTGGAGATTGAAATCTTATAACTTTAAAAGTCGTAGAGGATACATGTCATACATTGGTGATGTGAATCTTAAAGAGATCAACGGAACTGAGTCTAGTATAGCTAGAATGAATTGCATCTATCCAAGAATAGATGAACAAGGATCTCTAAAGAATGATTAAAAGTTTGTTGTAAAATTTTAAAATGTAAAAAATTATACATAGGCTACACAGTTCATAAACTGAGTAGATGCACGAGTCAAATGAAAAATTGGTCTTTTGGAAGTGATTACAATGAGACAAAGGTGTTTGAGATATATACGCGAACTTGGGCTGCATTGCAAAAGATATCTAACTATACTATGTGGATATGGTATTGTTAGGATTTATGGGTGATAGCGTAGAGACAACTTAACTAGTACTTAGTTTATTTGTATAGGCTAAGTAGAACATACTGTCACAGCCACAGTGTGTTCTTATAATCAAATAATTGCTGAAATGTAATAAGTATGTATCTTGGAAGAAGTTCATTGATATGTTCAAGCCTCAAGAGAATACATCAGTTCGATAGCAATAATAAAGTTACTGTCAATACATTGATGGTAACGTTGCAAGAAGACTGCATGTTGCAAGGTCACGACAGCAAGTCTCATTTAACAGCAACATTGGCTGAAGCATGGGACAGCAACATTCTCACACTTGACAGCAAGTTTGGAGTTCCGACAGCAACATTGGCGGGAGCTCATACTGTAACACCCCCAGATCCGGGGTCCGGGATCCGGCACTTCTGTAACACCCCCAGATCCGGGGTCCGGGATCCGGTGGTTACGGTTTCCAATTCTGTCCACAACAATTGAACTTTCCTTAACATAAAATAAATTACGTCTCTATGACCCAACACAACAATATAAAACACACCCGTTATAGTCCCAGAGATGAAATCAGAGTAACAATCAAATTTTTATTAATCACATTATGAGTTCTTACAATCCAAAAGAATTTCAATATAAATACATACTCTTTGCCATCCATTTATATAAGTCATACTAGACCATATTCTTGGTACTGAAAGAATAAATATATCCTACCAATAGCTTCTTCTTCAGCTCTGGTAGTGTCATCGTCCTCGCCCGCGTCGAGTGCGCCTTGTGCGAGTCATCTGGTCTAGCTGTTGTTGTGATATAATAATAAAGCAAGGGTGAGCAATAGCCCACCAACAATAATATATAACTGAACGATAATATATAACAGTTCAAAAGTATCTTTCAAACCATATGCCATGCATTTATGGGAATGATGCCAGTATAATATGAACGATGAAGTTACAAGGTAACTAAAAGTATTTGTTTGTAGAAATATCTGCTACATCAAAAGTAAGCGAGATATTCTCATTGTTATTAAAAAGGAGGAACTTGCATGAAAAGATTGCAATTCCAGTAAGGAACACTTTTCCAGCTCTGCCAACAGTAATCATGTTGCAGGAAATAAGTAAGTTTGGATGATGAACCAATGATGGAGTATTCACCGCGCCCGCTGTTCCGATCTTGATGATCAGTCGAGATCGTCTAGCTCAATTTAGATTTACTACCGGTAGAAGGAAGAACTGACGGCTTTACTTGTATACCGCCTTACTAGCTCTCCCCGGCCAACGGTTGGGCCAAAGGGGATGGACCGGCGCTACTCGGCCTCTTACACGACTCCTAGTTCAAATAGAATTCATGATTCTGAATGTAACGTTCGTCCCCCTTTTCCTAAGTATAATACTTGTTGATAAGACTCCACAAGGTAGTCGTATCTAGTTGGAAAGGAAAATTTACCAATAACTCCCAAGCTATTACTTGGTAACGGATATCAACTTGTTCCAACAACTTACCCCTCGAAAGATGAGAAGGTAAACAATGACTTAATAAGTCAATAGCATCCGAGTTGCGAGTGGAGAGAATACTTTATGACCGGGAAGTCGACAAGATAATTAACATTTTCCAAGTAAGGTTCCCTTATTATTAGGGAGATAGACTCAAAGAAGAATGATGTCTGAGAACCTTTCTTGATATATGATTAATAATAATATGACTCCGAAATATTTTCCGTAATAATCGAAGAAGATAAACCTTATCGAGGTTATTCTAAGTATGGAATAAATATTCAGAGAATATTTATTAAAATATTTTACAGAATATTTAGGAATATGAAAGAATATCTTTAATCAGAGTATTTCTCAAATAATCCTTGAAGAAATATCGAGAGAATATTTATTGCATAATTAAATATTCAAATGAATATTCAAAATAATATTCATTAATTAATAAGACCTGAAAGGAATATTTAAAATATTTAAAATAATATTCGATGATTAAATAGAACCCTGGATGAATATTCAAAATAATATTCATAATTAATTAGGAATTTAAATGTTTATCGAAAAAGTAATATTCATTTAATGAATAATATTCTAAATGAATATCAAGTAATATTCATTTAGTAATCCAAGCTTTAAAGGAATATTCGAGATAAGACTCGATAAATAAATCAAGCTTCAGATGAACATTAAAATAATATTCATCAGGTAATTACTATCTTAAATGAATATTCAAAAGTAATATTCATTTAATGAATAATATTCTAAATGAATATCCAAATAATATTCATTTAGTAGTCCAACCTTTAGAAGAATATTCGAAATAATAATCGATAAATAATTCGACTCTGAATGAATATAAAAAAATATTATTCGTCGAATAGTTACGTTCAAATAATTATTTGAAGTAGGGATCGTTAAATAAATAATCTCGAACGAATATTCAAATAATATTCGTCGCCCGAATAATGGAAAATATTTACTTAGATATTTTCTTTCGAGGTAATCTCGATATGTCAAGAAATATTGACTCCCGGTCTATATTTGATGAATAAGATGGATACGCCCTTCTATGAGGGTCTTACAATAACCGGCTTATAATTGATACGTTAGCTATCTAATTTATAAGCCAATAAACGATCAGGGAACAACCATAACGATATAACTTGAAAGTAGGCATGCATGTTATGGCATATGTATAACAGAAAACATATATATGTATTCAATCACAACAACAGCCTACAAGAAGGGGATTGAAACTTGCCTGGTAGTCGAGTACGGTAAGGGGTAGTGGTAGCGGGTCCCGGTTCAGCTCGGTGATCTATAAATAGCCAAGGCATTCGGGATTAATCACTTAAAACTTTAAAGGTAAGTTATACTTAAATCGAAACACGTTCTCGAGTTATCTCGTTATACCCCTTTTTGTGGATTTCTTTTATCATCGATCCGACTCGACATTCGTTCGTTAATACGACATGTCACTGTACTTATACTTGGCATATACTTAAGTCATATAAGTCCGAAAGTCGATTGTTACGAACCAATATTATACTCCGAGTTTTATCGCTCGTTTTCTAAGTGTTTTAACGAAGTTATAAACGAGTCGTCTTTTAGGGGTTCGTTCGCGTTTAATCTCGATTCGAATATTTTTAATAAATCGAAAAACGATCCTTTTGACATACGGTTTTCTCTCACACCTTCCTTTTTACCTCCAGTATTTAATTACCAAGATTCGCCACTGACTTACGTACTTTACGAGGGTTCAATTTCAGTTACGAATTCTCGTTTACGGTTTCGAACTACTTTTAGTATATCGGCCATAACTCCTAAACCATAAGTCCGTTTAACACGTTCTTTATATCAAAACGAAGCTTGGAACATTATCTATCTTATCATGGCAAAATACAACCCTGGACAGTGAGTTAAAGCTACTGTGATGCACGGTTTTTAAAGATTATCGAAAATCGGGCATTACGACGGCTATAACTCGGATAATTCCAAAATCAAAACCCTCCAATTATTATACCATCCACTCCAAATCACACATACATGTTATTTATCCTTGAACTAAGACCAAGCAATGTCTTTCCGTTCATATAAGCTATACTATCATCTCATAAAACCCACACATGGATCTAGTACTCTAAATATGCATACAACACTAAAACTCATCCAAAACTCCATTAAAACTCAAATCAAAGACTAGGGTTCTTGAAGTTTATACCTTCCTTGGAGTATGTAAGACCTTGATAAACCTTGATCAATCCTTAGAACACCTTAACAAAGCTTGGATCATTCAAAAGAATCAAGAAAATCAAAGTTAGTTTCATGAAAGCACTATTCACCCTCCTCTTTCTTGATTTTTTTGAAAATGGAAACAAAGGAGTTTGAAGCTAAAATTTTGAGGAGATTACTTTCTTGAAATATAGGACTCACCTTAAAAATTACAAGATCAAACAAGGAGTGGAAGGTGGATTTTTGTTTTTGAATTAAGCTAAAAGCCGAATGTAATGTTCTTGGAGAGAGTTTGTATTGCTTGGCTTGTCTCTTGGATAATAATGCATAAAGTGAAGTGTTTTTGGATAATATCTCCTCCTTGGCTGCTTTAATAAAGTGGTGAGGTAATGGATGATGTAATTTTCTTGGACAAGTGTTGATATTTTGGTGGTTTAAGGCTAACCAAGTGGTTTGTGTGCTAAGTACTTGGTTGCATTCTAATTGATCTAGTTCCTTGCTAGTTACTAGATATTTATCACTTGCACATGCATGTATCTTGATTCCCTGCTTGTTTCTTTGTCCGTTTATTGATCAATTCATTGATCGTTCGGACGAATAACTAAGTAGTTTCACCTCTAGGGTTTACCGGGAAATTTCTCGATATTCATAATACCTTCCCCAATCCTTAATATAATCCTCGTGATGACCATGTAGGATATTTAATATCGATACGAACTTAATCCGTAATCTAGGATTCGTTCGCTTTATTGATTAATCTCATTATAACGTTTTAGCAGTTTCTTGAACGCTTCTTTCACTGCCTCAGTGGTTTCCTACTTTCATTCTTAAATCAAATATAATAACATCCCAAAATATCAAATTCTCAAAGTTAATATCTCAATTCTTGGATTATAATAATATTTAATCCACTGTCCGGTCAAATATTATACCGAAAAAGAATTTGGAATTTCTGAATTCCGATCGTCTCTGCATTCACTTATTTCCTCCGCGTATTACTAATATGACTTCGAAACATCCATATCACGTCCCGTACATAGGGTGGCGTGAAAAGTTTTCCAACTTACAAAATCACTATTCATCCACCAAATTACTATGCACGTACAGGAAACACTATGCACGTACGGGAAACACTATGCACGTACGGGAAACACTATGCACGTACTCATTTCCCTTCAAGGATCCATTAGCTCCTTCCTGGATGGTAGATTATTCTTATCTAGGTCCTCAACCATCGAATTACTCTATTCTGACAATATACCAATGCATCAGGATCATTGTCCAAAGCAATATCCATTCATTACAATCATTTTTCTTTGAAACCACCATTCATTAGAGCTGGTGACCTTGTTGTCGGAATCATTGTTCCTCATTTTATCATTACTTAATAAAAAGTTTTAATTACATCCAAAATTTGGGGTTCTTACAGTCTCCCCTCCTTAAAAGGATTCCGTCCCGGAATCAGGTAGGAAGCTTTGCCTGTCGTTCACTATTTAGCTTCCCGGTCAATTCTTAGTCGTTCTACCCTTCCTCAGCACATCTTCTAGTGCTACAATCCATACTGTATCCTTTTTCCATCAACGTTGCTACTTTTCGTACAACTCACTATCCGGGTTATACTCTTACTCAGTCTTATCCTTATTGATACCTGCAGTAACATTGGTATCACTATCACCCTACGAATTCGGAGGTAACCTCGCTCGTACTGTGCATTTCCTAATCGCTTTAATCTTCGCAATCTCGATCAATATAGAGAAGTGGAAAGATTTATTGAGAGATCACTATGATTAATTGAACATTTGTTATATTGCATAGTTAGTACAGAAGGGGCCAGCCTTTAGTACTTGACACGCAATTAAACAAGTCATGGTATTCCACTTAGACTTCTATCACATAGACAGATAGTCACGTAGCAGTACCTCCCCTCCTAAAAGGGTTGTTCTTCTCAATTCATAAAGAAGATGAATAAGAGAGAAGAAGAGAAAAGAGTTCTAAAGGATTATAGAAAGCTTTCATGATTGTAGAATATCATACTCAGAATTTACCTCTGAACTATAGAGGTTTATCAAAGAAGAAATTAATCATAATTATATCCAATACTATTTGATCGCAATCTCACGTGTCAATATATCTTGCTGCTTTGTCCATTATTCTATAGACAAATACTCTTGTTCAATCTTAGCGATACTCACATTCGGGAAATCCTTCAACCTTTCCGGTTAAATCTTAGATTTCTCACTTGACATCATTGTTACTGACATTCCATGTCACGCTACTAGCTTTTTCATATCTAGAATATTAACACTATCAGGTTGTCATCCCGAGAATTCATCAGAAAACCTTTTTTATTAATCCATTCATAACATTCCTTGCTTCATATTCCATAGTTGCTTTCCCAGTCTTTTCTTTATCAATCACATCCTTCTTATTATCTGATTCTTATTTACTTCTGTTATTTACTTCCTCTTCATCTCTTTATTGAGACATCTTTTGCACTTGGTACCTCCTTATTGGTATCCCGTTACATTTACTCTATAATCATCACATTATTCCAATTTAAATTCTCCGAATTGAATCTGGCCGATCCATTTAACTTAGATTCAATATAATCTACTTCTGCCAACCTTACTTCTCATCACTTGCTATTTTCTATCCGTGATTTTCCACAGGTTGTTCTTCGTAAGTCAGACCAGGTCGTATATCTACCTGCTCGTACTCTTATCATCTATCGAGCATCTGCATTTTACTGGCGTAGCCTTGCCACATGAAACATGTTACGATCATGCTATAAGTTTTGGGGGGTAAAACTGGCTCGAATGCTACCTTCCGAACACCTTTAAACTCTCATATGGCCCAATAAGTCTCGGGCTCAACTGCCCTACCCTCCAAGTCTCATTAATTCTTTCTACGGGAATACATTTAGCATCATGAATCATCAACCTCATATTCTCTATCTTGTTTGCGCAGAAATACACTAACACAAACTTGCTTCTCATTCATCAACATGTTATTTAGCTGATCAATAGCAGCACGTTCTTTATCTTTACGTTGTCATCTACTTTCTTAGAAGAATCACCATCGCTTGTTGTTTACGTAGTGCGTTAATAGCTAACCCTACGGGTTTCAAATTCTTCAGGGAGACAAGTAATCACTATTCCTTATCCATAAGGAACACTTCCTGAACTTGATGTAGGTATTACATGAAGTAGACAGAATTGCAGAAGAGTTTCATGCATCGCAGCTAGGTCCGGTTGATGAAACTATCACTTATGCATCTTCCATAAAAGACTGGAAATTTAATGGTTTACTTCGTAAATTTTGTATCAAGGTCCTGGTTTACCTCAAAAAGGGACCTTCTAAGGTATATAATATGCTTAAGACTCCATCAGGAATCGAATCTTTACTTAAACTATTATTACCGTCGATTCTTGCACAGTCATCAGAGGGAATGTAAATTCCTCCACTCCGATATGACCTTCAAGGTCCTTCCAAATATCATTCTGTTTCTTCGGTATGAACATTTGTAATTATTCCTTTATACTTAGACTGTCGGCCACCTCATTGGCCTTTCCTGATAATAATAATTCCTTGTCATCCATGTTTTCTGGATACATTCCAACTCAAATTTTTTTTCTACCTCATTCCCATCACTGTTGGGTGAAAGCATTCTACCTTAAGATCTACTGAAGGAGAAAATATATCTATCATCCATAAGTCATTGCTTCCATCTACCCGTGGGAACTTTATCACGTTTATTCCCACTCCTACTTAGGATACTTCTTTTCTTAGTTCTTTCCTTATCTTAGGATAATCTCAACCTTTATAGGTTCAATCCATACTCCCTCAGGGTTTCATACATGCATCATCTGGTATATTGTTATTGTGTCTTACATTCTCTTCCAAACTTCTAGTTGGAAACTCAGAATATTAGCTTTTCCATGTAAAGTTTGTTAGGTCGTCCTCATCATTCCTCCTGTATTTTCTAGGTACAGGGTATATCAAAACGTCTTTGATCAATACTCTAATAATTCTATCTCTGTTCTTTCCAGAACTCTTTTTAATAATCTGTACAGGTCATTGTTGCTTTAGCAAATCCAACTCATATCATCTGAATTCACAATGTCTTTATTAGGGTTAGTGCCATCCCTTGTGCATTCCCCAGGGTTTGCCTTACTTTATGGATATCTTATCCTTAATTCAACTGCCAAGGAATTCCTGCATCCTATAATTGGCAATCAAATCATGTATCCTTAATAAGGGTCTCTTTTCAACTGTTCTCATTTGATAATCGATTGGTAACTTAATGCCACCCTCTTCTTTCAGATAGTTGTCGGCCTATTTGGACTTCCAAAAGGCAACGTATGCCTATCTGCTCTCTTACAGAACTTGGTAATGGTAGCAAGGATGTTTTGGAAGATGTTGGTCGAGTTCAACGTGAATCTCTTAGTACTTTTCGTTCTTCTCAAATGTACTTTCCTTAGACAAAATTTCTACAGCATACTGATCCATCTCTGACCATTTCCATACTCTCTTCATGAACCTTCGTTGTTTACTTCCCTTAGTCGTAGTATGTTCATGGTATTCATGATACCCTAACATCATACATCTCAAGTCAATATACTTCTATTTTACTCGTAATCTTGGACAACCATATACACATGAGTCACTTTAGTACGGGTTACCTCATCCCCAAAAAGGTCTAGTAAATTCCCCATCAAAACATGGGTTGCAAAGGGTTTAGTAGAAGATTCCTACGATCTCATTAATATTTCCTTTATATCAGAAGCCCTTGCAGTCGGTGCTTACTTAGAAGCAACCCTGCTTTGTCTTTTCATTGCTGGTCTAGTCACTTTATAGTCCGTTGTGACTTGGCCTCAACTGGCCACACTAAAATAAAAAAAATATATGATTTTAAGGGTTGGCTAATTAGCATTACTTTTCTAGCAATTGCCGGCATAGTGTCTTCTTCTTTGATACCTTTCTACCTTTCCAAAACTTTACTTCATATAAGTCTTAATCGACTATTCGGCACCGTCTCTGGTCACCTTTCCTCTATTTTTATCTTTTCAACTATTCTTATCACTACCACGTGCCACGCAAGCTTACCATTCCTGGCATAACAGCCTTTTCACTTAAAGTCAATCTCAGAGTTTCTCAGTCCGGCTGGTTTCTTACTTACATTTCCTATTTTCGTCCAATCTCACTTCATCATTGTATTTCTACAATCAATCGCGATAACCGGGGTCTGTCCACCAACCCATGTAGCGGCTACCTTACCCAATTCACGGGGTTTGCCCCAGTTTCTACTCTCTTCCATGATGTTCTCTAATAATCAGAAAGACAAGGTTTGCCAAAATTCGTTGAAGTTCTTCCCAGAATTAGGGAAATTTTGGTCAATCTATCCATCGACCGGTAACACTAAGGAGACCAGTTTCGAAACATGAAGAATAGTTCTATGAACCTCCTAGTAGGTAGAACCGTAAGCAGTCATAATTAACGAAATAATCGTCATCGGGTTGGAAATTTAACCCCTGGAGAGGAACCAATTATATACATCCCTTAGAAGGGAATTAACAGTTTTAAACTGAAACTTGTCACAACGTCCTGATACCTATGCGTCCTGATATTCAATATTACCAAATGTCAGTCTACCTGACTACCAGTCTCAGAAGGAACATTACCGTCGGAGTTGGTTGTTCCACAAAAATTGGCACTACTAAGGCCATCCGAACCTGGTGAACCATGCTGTCCGAATGCATCCGCAAGTACTTTGTCATGCTGCGCAAGCACACATCCTAATCTTTTATGCGAAGCGTCGTTGGAAGCACAAAGTCTCCCTTTTTCCATTAAACAATGCCAATTCTTGGTCATTACCAATTTCATCTTTTAGCTCCAGGAAGATTGTAAGAACCCCAAATTTTGGATATAATTTGTAAGAACCCAGATTTTTTGTACTAATTAAAACTTTTTATTATGTATTGGAGTATGAATGTATCAATGGGTTAATTGATGGATATTGAATGGATTCGGATTCAATTATGATATGCCATGAAGAATGGTATTGGTTGACAACTTATATAAGAATTATCTATCTCCTAGGAAATTAAGAGGTGGCAATTCCAATGAAGAAATTATTCTTATGTCATCCAAATCGATATCTGTTATTAGTCCGGTGGTTCCGTAAAAGGGCTAAGGAATGTTCGAAAGAGAACCGGGACATTTGTATAAACCGAGAGAGTAAGTAAAGAAAAATGGATGAATAGTGTTTTTGGTGGGAATGAGAATATTATGAGACGACACTATATAGAAGTACCCGGAATGGATTTTTGAATTCGTATTAGTGATTCGAGGGGAAAATAAGTGTATGTAAAAGCTGTCGGATTCTGAAAAACAACATTTTTATTTTCTCCGAGAATTCCCTGGACACTGATAGACTTAAGGATTTAATGAGAGGATTTAAGGAATTTAAATTCGAGAGTTACCAAGAAAGATGGAGAATGGTATTATAAATGTTAAGAAGGTTGTCAGTAAAATCCTAACTAGAAACGAATGAGTTATTCCTCCGAACGATCAATGAATTGAGTAATAAACGGACAAGGAAACAAGCAAGGAATCAAGATACATGCATGTGCTAGTGGATAACATCAAGTAACCAAGCTAGTTACAAGTTAACTAGCATCATTAGAAAACCAACCAAGCACTTAGCTTACAACACACACCTTGCCACAAGAATGCAACACTTGTCCACTTGATTAGCTCATCCATGACCAAAGCACTTTATTAAAGTGGCTTTATGCAAGATATTATCAACAATAATTCATTTAGACTAGATGAGATCAAAGACAAGCCAAGCAAACTCCATTCTCTCCATTTCTTCAAAACTGCCCAGCAAGAATAGCCATGAAAGAAAAATTCATATCTCAAAATCTAGAGCTTCTAAAATCACCAAATTTTGACCATAGCCTCTCCACACCATGTGTAAGGTTCGTTCAAAATTTCATGGCCAACAAAGTAGTATAGCCTAGTCAAATCCATGCTCAAAGTTGGGGCAACAAATCTGACCAGTTTCTGTCCAGTGGGAAAAACGGGTTCAAAACCATAGCTACGAAGCTTCAAATTAGATGATATAGGACTCAAAACAAAGCTTATGAAGAGGCCAAGATGTGGTAAAAATTTGAGAGCCAAACTCTTATTTTTCGATTTTCTATGATTTTTACAAAAGTGATGATGAATAGTAACCCTTAGAAACTAACTTTGATTTCTTGTTTTGTTTGGATGATCTAAGCTTTGTTGAGGCTATACAAGGACTATAACAAGCTTAGTAAGGCTAGGACACTCTCCAAGGAAGGTATAATCCTTAAGAACCCTAGATCTTATTTTAAGATTATGTATGTTTTTGGAGGATTTTAGCATAGTTATGACATTAGTGTTATCATGAGCATGATCTTGTAGTTGGTTTGACCATATGATGATTATGATGGTGAAGAGTAATATTCCTGGACTTGTTGAGATGTATAACATGTGTATAAGATGTATGGATGCCCGGTGTGGCTTGGTTGTGTTGAAAACAATTTTGAAACGTTCGATTTATAGCCGTCGTAATGCCCGATTTTCATTAGACCTTAGTAATTCGTGCATAACAGTTAGGTTAAATTTCTGACCTTAATGGATACATGACCTAACCTTGTAGATCTCGAGTCATAGATCGCTTTGGCGAAAGAATCGAAGCATTCCGACTTACGGTTTAGGAGTTATGGCCGACTTAGTAAAAGTTGTTCGAAACCGTAACTACAAGTTCGTTATTAAAATTGAACCTCGGTAA
The DNA here is from genome assembly GCA_036435485.1 of Saposhnikovia divaricata. Taxonomy (NCBI): domain Eukaryota; kingdom Viridiplantae; phylum Streptophyta; class Magnoliopsida; order Apiales; family Apiaceae; genus Saposhnikovia; species Saposhnikovia divaricata. The sequence goes on along the minus strand of CM071597.1, from coordinate 97,653,810 downwards.
AATATGAAAGTTTGTGGCGAATCATGGTAATTAAATATTAGAGGCCATGAGGAAGATTTGAAAGAAAACCACATGTCATTTGGATCGTTTTTCGATTTTATAAAAATGTTCAAGTCGAGGTTAAATATAAACGAACCCCTAAAATGGATACTTGGTTATAACTTTGGTAAAACACTTAGAAAATGGGCGATAAAACTCGAGGTATAATCTTGGTTCGTAAACGACCGACCTTAGGACTTACCCGGCTTAAGTATATGTCAAGTGTAAGTACAATGACATGTCTTAATAACGAACAAAAGTCGGATCGTATCGGTAATAAAAAGAGTTATACAAAATGGTGCATAACGAGATAACTTGAAAGCGTGTTTCGACTTAAGTAAAGTTATACGTAACCTTCTAAAGAAGTGTTAGGTGATTAATCTCGAATATTCTGATTGTTTATAGATCACCGAGCTGAACCGGGACACGCTACCTCTACCCACACCCGACTACCAGGCAAGTGTTCAAACCTTTGAACCTGTTGTTGTGATAATATATGTATATGATTTCTGTTTTACATATGCCATCGCATGCATGCCTGTTTCCAATTATATTGTGACTCTGGTTTTTTTGTGATACTTGTTCCATGAATTGATATTGGCTTATAGACTAGATACGATTTATCAGTAATAAGCCGGATTGTTTTGGTAAGACCCTTAGCGAAGGGCATATGATATTCATTCTAAATATAGACCGGGAGTCGGTATTTTGAGTTATAGATAGTCGTGGAAACCCGGAGGGATTCAAACGACAGATTATTATTTATCTGAGGAAGGTTATTGTTAAACGTTATTATATTCCATTAAGTATCAATTACTTGGAAATATTTCGAGGAATGTTATTCGAGTATTATCTTAGTCGAGAGATAATAAATGAATGTTAATTTTGAATATTCATTTAGAGTTGATATTTAATGAATATTATTTTGATATTCTTTAGAATGTTATTTATTAAATGAATATTACTTTCGAATATTCATTTAAGGTTTTATGTACTTAATGAATATTATTTTAAAATATTCATTGGAAGTTCTATTTACTTAAGGAATATTATTTCGATTATTCCTTTAAAGTTTTGATTACTAAATGAATATTATTTGGATATTCATTCAGAAGATTATTTATTAAATGAATGCTATTTGGATTTTCATTTAAAAGAGTAAATATTAAATGAACATTATTTTCAAATATTTATTTAAGGTTCGACTTATTTATTGAATACTATTTTAAATATTTATTGGAGTTTAATTATTTAATGAATATTATTTCGAATATTCATTTAAGGAGGGATTTATTTATTAAATAATTCCATATATTCATTCGAGGATTACTTACGAGCAATATTATGAGTTAATAATATTCCATAATTATTATTGAGTAAATAAATATTCTTGGAATATTTATTTAATCCTTTTAAAATTCTTTTTAAAATAATTTATATTATTCGGAGATTACCTTCCACCTCTAGATATTATGTAAAATATTTCGGAGTTTTTTTTACGACTATTTTATCAAGGAAAGGTTCCCAACTCTTCTTTTTCATTTAAATCTATCTTAAAAGGATTTAAATGCTCGCTCAAACTTCCACATTATAGGGGAACCTACTTGAGCAATGTTATTTATCTTGTTGACTTCCCGGTCATAATTTATCCTCTTCACTCGCAACTTGGTTGCTATGGACTCATTAAGTCTGTGTTTACCTTCTCATCTTTCGAGGGGTAAGATTGTTGGAACAAGTTGATGTTCGTTACCAAGCAATAGCTTGGAAGTTATTGGTGAATTTTCCTTTCCAACTAGATACGACTACTTTGTAGAGTCTTATCAACAAGTATTATACTTGGGGAAAGGGGGACGAACGTTACATTCAGAATCATGAATTCTATTGGAACTAGGAGTCGTGTAAGAGGCCGAGTAGCGCCGGTCCATCCCCTTTGGCCCAACCGTTGGCCTGGGAGAGCTAGTAAGGCGGTAGACAAGTAAAGCCGTCAGTTCTTCCTTCTACCGGTAGTAAATCTAATTTGAGCTGTACGATCTTGACTGATCATCAAGATTGGAACAGCGGGCGCGGTGAGTACTCCATCATTGGTTCATCATCCAAACTTATTTATTTCCTACAACATGATTACTGTTGGCAGAGCTGGAAAAGTGTTCGTAACTGGAATTGCAATATTTTCCTTGCAAGTTCCTCTTTATAATATCTTGCTTATTTTCGACATAGCAGATATTCCCTCATATATTTACATTTTGAGTTACCTTGTAACTTCATCGTTCAGATTATACTGGCATCATTTCCGTAAATGCATGGCATATGGTTTGAAAGATACTTTTGAACTGTTATATATTATCGTTTAGTTAAATATTATTGTTGGTGGGCTATTGCTCACCCTTGCTTTATTATTATATCACAACAACAGCTAGACCAGATGACTCGCACAAGGCGCACTCGATGCTGGCGAGGACGATGAGACTACCAGAGCCGAAGAGAAAGCTATTGGTAGGATAAATTTATTCTTTCAGTACCAAGTATATGGTCTAGTATGACTCATGTAAATGGATGGCAAAGAGTATGTATTTATATTAAAATTCTTTTGGGTTGTAAGAACTCATAATGTGTTTAATAAAATTTGGTTGTTACTCTGATTTCATCTCTGGGACTATAACGGGTGTGTTTTATGTTATTGTTTTGGGTCACAAGGTTGTAATTTAATATTTATGTTGAACTGTGGATGGGAATTGAGACGGCAACGACCAGATCCCTGACCCCGGATCTAGGGGTGTTACAGAAGTGGTATCAGAGCGTACGTTATAAACCCCAGAGATGAGGCGACGTTAAAACAATAAATTCACTAAGATAACAAGAACTCTTGCCAAGTTCATAGTCGGACTACTTAATGTAGTGATGACCTATAAAACTCTTATGGGAACTATTAAGTATCATGATAGTAACTTAGCTCGATATCCCATCGACAGGTAAGGCAACAGACCTTGAGGCATACGAGCAGCAGCGCGATGATGCTTTATTATATGTTGAAGATCAGCGGGTAAATTCAATAGAGTACCCTACTGGAGACCCGGAAGAGGTTCCAGCAGATAAGGAAAATCTTGTTAGGATAAGGAGCTTACCCTCGAAGAATGAGGGTTGTAGCCAGAAAGACTGAGATGATTAAGGTATAGAGCTCAGAAAAGTGGGCATAAAGAACTAAGTTATTAGCAAGAGAACTGAAGATTCATGTTGGATTCGTGGCTGGACTACTGGAGGTAGTACCAGCAAGTAAGACGGATTGGAAGAATTACTTGAGATCTTATACGGGAATAGATGAGAATCATTAGAGACTTTCATATTAACGAAAAGAGTGCTAGAAGGATGTATGATTATCAAAGGCATCGATATAAGGCGAGGAGCAGAGTCCCTAGGAATAGTTGAGAAGAGGCAGTAAGTGCCATATCATTTGATAAATGAATAAGTATGAATATTGTCAGTAATAATTCGCCATGAGAAGGCAGATGTCATAGGTTGTAATTTATGGAACCAAATTGAGGTTGATGAAGTTGTTTTATTCAAGAAAATGTCCATTTTATGAATGAATCAGTTAGAAAGTGAAAACATTGGGAAGTGACAGCATGATTGGATAAAGTTATATAAGGAAGTAGTAAGCAAGACAATGATCTCAGAACCTACCGGAAGATAAGACCAGTGAGTCAAGACGAACTCGTAATGAGACTATTGTCAGAGACTAAGTATAGGGTTAATTTAACTCAGTGAAATGATGAACCAGAAACGTTAGATGCATGTGACTCAGAGGAATATTAAATTCTTTCTTTTCTTTGAATGGATTATAGTAGTTACCTTAAGTTTACTCCGACGCGGAATTATAACGGATCAAGTAATACGATCAGCAGTTAAAGAGAAAAATGTGAGAAAATCTTCCTGGAGCTAAAAGATGAAATTGGTAATGACCAAGAGTTGGCATTGTTTAATGGAAAAAGGGAGACTTTGTGCTTCCAACGACGCTTCGCATAAAAGATTAGGATGTGTGCTTGCGCAGCACGACAAAGTACTTACGGATGCATTCGGACAGCCTGGTTCACCAGGTTCGGATGGCCTTAGTAGTGCCAATTTTTGTGGAACAACCAACTCCGACGGTAATGTTCCTTCTGAGACTGGTAGTCAGGTAGACTGACATTTGGTAATATTGAATATCAGGACGTATAGGTATCAGGACGTTGTGACGAGTTTCAGTTTAAAACTGTTAATTCCCTTCTAACGGATGTATATAATTGGTTCCTCTCCAGGGGTTAAATTTCCAACCCGATGACGATTATTTCGTTAATTATGACTGCTTACGGTTCTACCTACTAGGAGGTTCATAGAACTATTCTTCAGGTTTCGAAACTGGTCTCCTTAGTGTTACCAGTCGATGGATAGATTGACCAAAATTTCCCTAATTCTGGGAAGAACTTCAACGAATTTTTGCAAACCTTGTCTTTCTGATTATCAGAGAACATCATGGAAGAGAGTAGAAACTTGGGAAAACCCCGTGAATTGGGTAAGGTAGCCGCTACATGGGTTGGTGGACAGACCCCGGTTATCGCGATTGATTGTAGAAATACAATGATGAAGTGAGATTGGACGAAAACAGGAAATGTAAGTAAGAAACCAGCCGGACTGAGAAACTCCGAGATTGACTTAAGTGAAAAGGCTGTTATGCCAGGAATGGTAAGCTTGCGTGGCACGTGGTAGTGATAAGAATAGTTGAAAAGATAAAAATAGAGGAAAGGTGACCAGAGACGGTGCCGAGAAGTCGATTAAGACTTATATGGAGTAAAGTTTTGGAAAGGTAGAAAGGTATCAAAGTAGAAGGCACTATGCCAGCAATTGCTAGAAAAGTAATGCTAAATTAGCCAACCCCTAAAATCATATATAATTTTAGTGTGGCCAGTTGAGGGCAAGTCACAAAGGATTATCAAGTGACTAGACCAGCAATGAAAGAACAAAACAGGGTTGCTTCTAAGAAAGCACCGACTGCAAGGCCTTCTGATATAAAGGAAACATTAATGAGATCGTAGGAATCTTCTGCTGAACAGCCCATGTTTTGATTGGGAATTCACTAGACCTTTTTGGGATGGGGTCACCCGTACTAAAGTGACTCATGTGTATATGGTTGTCCAAGATTACGAGTAAAATGGAAGTATAGTGACTTGAGATGTATGATGTTAGGGTATCGTGAATACCATGAATATATTATGGCGGAGGAAAGTAAACAATGAAGGTATATGAAGAGAGTATAGAAATGGTCAGAAATTGAACAGTATGCTGTAGGAACTTTCTCTGAGGCAAGTACCTTTGCGAAGAACGATAAGCACTAGGAAATTCACGTTGAACTCGACCAATATCTTTCAGAACATCCTTGCTACCATTAACAAGTTCTGTAAAAGAGCAGATAGACCTACGTTGTCTTTTGGAAGGTCAAATAGGTTGACCACTATCTGAAAGAAGAAATTAGCAGTAAGCTACCGATCGATTATCAAATAAGAATGATTGAAAAGAGACCCTTATTAAGGATACATGATTTGATTGCCAATTATAGGATGCAGGAATTCCTTGGCAGTTGAATTAAGGATAAGATATCCATAAAGTAAGGCAAACCCTGGGGAATGTACAAGGGATGGCACTAACCCTAATAAAGACATTGTGAATTTAGATGATATGAGTTGGATTTGCTAAGGCAACAATGACCTGTACAGATTATTAAAAAGAGTTCTGGAAAGAACAGAGATAGAATTATTAGGGTATTGATCAAAGACGTTTTGATGTACCCTGTACCTAGAAAATACAGGAGGAATGATGAGGACGACCTAAGAAACCTTACAAGGAAAAGCTAATATTCTGAGTATCCAACTAGAAGTTTGGAAAAGAATGTAAGACACAATAACAATATACCAGATGATGCATGTATGAAACCCTGAGGGAGTATGGATTGAACCTATAAAGGTTGAGATTATCTTAAGATAAGGAAAGAACTAAGAAAAGAAGTATCCTAAGTAGGATTGGGAATAAACATGATAAAGTTCCCACGGGTAGTTGGAAGGAATGACTTATGGAAAAAGACTGATAGATATATTTTTCTCCTTCAGCAGAGCTTAAGGGAGAATGCTTTCACCCAACAGTGATGAGAATGAGGTAAAAAAAAAATTGAATTGAAATGTATCCGGAGAACAAGGATTACCAGAAATTACTATTATTAGGAAAGGCCAATGAGGTGGCCGACAGTCTAAGTATAAAGGAATAATTACAAATGTTCATACCGAAGAAACAGAATAATATTTGGAAGGACCTTGAAGGTCATATCGGAATGGAGGAATTTACATTCCTTCTGATGATTGTGCAAGAATCGACGGTAATAGTAGTTTAAGTAAAGATTCGATTCCTGATGGGTCTTAAGCATATTACATACCTTAGATGGTCCCGTTTTGAGGCAAACCAGGACCATGATACAAAAAAAAAATTGACGAAGTAAACCATTAAGTTTCCAGTCTTTTATGGAAGATGCATGAGTGATAGTTTCATCAACCTGACTTAGCTGCGATGCTTGAAACTCTTCTGCAATTTTATCTACTTCATGTAATATCTACATCAAGTTCAGGAAGTGTTCCTTATGGATAAGGAATAGTGATTACTTTGTCTCCCTAAAGGATTGAAACCCGTACGGTTAGCTATTAAGGCACTACGTAAGCAACAAGCGATGGTGATTCTTCTAAGAAAGTAGATGACAACGTAAAGATAAAGAAAGTGCTGCTATTGATAAGCTAAATGGCATGTTGATGAATGACAAGCAAGTTTGTGTTAGTGTACTTCTGCGCAAACAAGATAGAGAATATGAGGTTGATGATTCATGATGCTAAATGTATTCCCGTGGAAAAAATTAATGAGACTTAGAGAGAAGGGCAGTTGAGCCCGAGACTTATTAGGCCACCTGATGGTTTAAAGTGTTCGGAAGGTGGCATTCGAGCCAGTTTTACCCCCAAAGCTTATAGCATGGTAGTAACGTGTTTCTTGTGGCAAAGCTACACCAGTAAAATGCAGATGCTCAACAGATGATGTAACACCCCCAGATCCGGGGTCCGGGATCCGGTGGTTACGGTTTCCAATTCTGTCCACAACAATTGAACTTTCCTTAATCATAAAATAAATTACGTCTCTATAACCCAACACAACAATATAAAACACACCCGTTATAGTCCCAGAGATGAAATCAGAGTAACAATCAAATTTTTTATTAATCACATTATGAGTTCTTACAATCCAAAAGAATTTCAATATAATACATACTCTTTGCCATCCATTTACATAAGTCATACTAGACCATATTCTTGGTACTGAAAGAATAAATATACCCTACCAATAGCTTCTTCTTTAGCTCTGGTAGTCTCATCGTCCTCGCCCGCGTCGAGTGCGCCTTGTGCGAGTCATCTGGTCTAGCTGTTGTTGTGATATAATAATAAAGCAAGGGTGAGCAATAGCCCACCAACAATAATATATAACTGAACGATAATGTATAACAGTTCAAAAGTATCTTTCAAACCATATGCCATGCATTTACGGAAATGATGCCAGTATAATATGAACGATGAAGTTACAAGGTAACTTAAAGTATTTGTTTGTAGAAATATCTGCTACATCAAAGTAAGCGAGATATTCTTATTGTTATTAAGAAGAGGAACTTGCAAGAAAAGGTTGCAATTCCAGTTATGACCCTTTTCCAACTCTGCCAACAGTAATCATGTTGCAGGAAATAAATAAATTTGGATGATGAACCAATGATGGAGTATTCACCGCGCCCGCTGTTCCAATCTTGATGATCAGTCGAGATCGTACAGCTCAATTTAGATTTACTACCGGTAGAAGGAAGAACTGACGGCTTTACTTGTATACCGCCCTACTAGCTCTCCCCGGCCAACGGTTGGGCCAAAGGGGATGGACCGGCGCTACTCGGCCTCTTACACGACTCCTAGTTCAAATAGAATTCATGATTCTGAATGTAACGTTCGTCCCCCTTTCCCCAAGTATAATACTTGTTGATAAGACTCCACAAAGTAGTCGTATCTAGTTGGAAAGGAAAATTTACCAATAACTCCCAAGCTATTACTTGGTAACGGATATCAACTTGTTCCAGTAATCTTACCCCTCGAAAGATGAGAAGGTATGCAACGACTTAATAAGTCAACAGCACCCGAGTTGCGGGTGAAGGGAATACTTTATGACCGGGAAGTCGACAAGATAAATAACATTTTCCAAGTAAGGTTCCCTTATTATTAAGGAGATAGACTCAAAGAAGAATGATGTCTGAGAACCTTTCTTGATATAGGATTAATAATAATATGACTCCGAAATATTTTTCGTAATAATCGAAGAAGATAAACCTTATCGAGATTATTCTAAGTATGGAATAAATATTCAGAGAATATTTATTGAGTTAAAATATTTAAAGAATATTTGGGAATATGAAAGAATTTCTTTAATCAGAGTATTTCTCAAAATAATCCCTGAAGAAATATCAGGAGAATATATATTGAATAAATAAATATTTAAATGAATATTCAAAACAATATTCATTAATTAATAAGACCTGAAAAGAATATTTAAAATATTTAAAATAATATTCGATGATTAAATAGAACCCTGGATGAATATTCAAAATAATATTCATAAATAATTAGGAATTTAAATGAATATTGATAAAGTAATATTCATTTAATGAATAATATTCTAAATGAATATCAAGTAATATTCATTTAGTAATCGAAGCTTTAAAGGAATATTCGATATAATATTCGATAAATAAATCAAGCTTCAGATGAATATTGAAGATAATATTCATCAAGTACTTCTTATCTTAAATGAATTTTCAAAAGTAATATTTATTTAATAAAATAATATACTAAATGAATGTCCAAATAATATTCATTTAGTAGTCTCATCTTTAGAAGAGTATTCGAAATAATAATCGATAATCAATTCGACTCTGAATGAATATTGAGAAATATTATTCGTTGAGAAATATTATTCGTTGAATAGTTACGTTCAAATAATTATTTGAAGTAAGAATCGCTAAAATAATTAGTCTCGAACGAATATTCAAATAATATTCGTCGCCCAAATAATAGAAAATATTTACTTAAATATTTTCCTCCGAGGTAATCTCGATATATCAAGGAATATGGACTCCCGGTCTATATTTGATTAATAAGATGTATACGCCCTTCTATGAGGGTCTTACAATAACCGGCTTATAACTGATATATAACTATCTAGCTTATAAGCCAACAATAACATTCAGGGAACAAGTATATCAATTCAACTTGAAAGTAGGCATGCATGCAATGGCATATGTATATCAGCAATCATATATATATATATATATATATATATATATATATATATTTATTCAATCACAACAACAGCCTAAAAGAAGGGAATTGAAACTTGCCTAGTAGTCGAGTACGGTAAGGGGTAGTGGTAGCGGGTCCCGGTTCAGCTTGGTGATCTATAAATAGCCAAGGCATTCGGGATTAATCACTTAACATATTAAAAGTTAAGTTATACTTAATTCGAAATACGTTCTCGAGTTATCTCGTTATACCCCTTTTTGTGGATTACTTTTATCACTGATCCGACCCGACATTCGTTCGTTAATACGACATGTCATTGTACTTATACTTGGGACATACTTAAGTCATATGAGTTCTAAAGTCGATCGTTACGAACCAATACTATACTCCGAGTTTTATCGCCCGTTTTCTAAGTGTTTTACCGAAGTTATAAAAGAGTCGTCTTTTAGGGGTTCGTTCGCGTTTAACCTCGACTCGAACATTTTTAATAAATCGAAAAATGATCCTTATGACATACGGTTTTCTTTCACGCCTTCCTTTTTACCTCTAGTATTTATTTACCAAGATTCTCCATGACGTTACATAGTTTACGAGGGTTCAATTACAGTTACGAACTTTCGTTTACGGATTCGAACTACTTTTAGTAATTTGGTCATAAATCCTAAACCATAAGTCCGTTTCACGTGATCTTATATCAAAACGAAGCTTAGAACATTACATATCCTATCATGGCAGATAAAGTCTCTGGACAGTAGGGGTTCGACATGGAAAATGGCATACAAAACATGGTTTTGCAAAATCGGGCATTATAACGGCTGTAAATCGAATATCTACCGATTTCGAATCTTCCCATAAACATAGTATCCAACCCAAACAACATATACATGACTTATATACATGAACTGAGGCCAAGCAATGCCTTTCCGTTCATCTAGCTATTTACATCATTAATCCAAAATCCATACATAATCATGCTTATAATCTTAACATAACCATAACTAAGTTATAACTATCATAAACATGATTAAATCTCAAACAAGGGTTAGGGTTTCAAGAGCTTTATACCTTCCTTGGAGTGTGTAAAGACCTTGCTAAGCTTTGCATAGTCCTTGTATACCCATAACCAAGCTTAGATCATCCTAGAAATCAAGAAAATCAAGAGTTGTTCTTGAAAATCACTATTCACCCTAGTCTTTGATGATTTCTTTGAAAATGGAAACAAGAGAGTTTGGCTTTGAAATTTTTAGGGGATCACTTTTAGGAAATGTAAGACTCACCATAATTTTTACAAGATCAAGAGATGGTGGGAAGAGGGGTTTTGATTTTGGAATTAAGAGCATAAGCCGAATGGTATTTTTCAAGAGAATGGTGGAGTTGTTTTGTGTTTTTGCTTGGTTAACCTCTTGCTCCCATCTTGAATTATTGAGATATTATCTCATAAAGTAGCTTTATTAAAGCTAGTATGTCATGCATGAGGTAATTTCAAGAGACAAGTGTTGGTTTTTAGTGGATGGATGATGGAATGAACTAAGTACTTGGTTTTGATTCTAAGTGTGCTAGTTGCTTAAGTAAATACTTGGTTGCTAGATATTTTCTACTAGCACATGCATGCATCTTGATTCCCGGCTTGTTTCTGTGTCCGGTTATTGCCCGTTTCGATTGATCGTTCGTGAGAATATTTCACGGATTTCTAATTAGGGTTTACCGGGAATCCTCTTTAATAATAATACTTTCATTCTCCATCTTTCATTCTAACTTTCCAATTTATATTCCTTAAATCCATTCGTTAAATACTTAAGGCTATCAGTGTCCAGGGAACTCTCGGAGAAAATAAAAGTGCGGTTTTTCAGAATCCGACAGCTTTTACATACACTTATTTTCCCCCTGGATCACTAATACGAACTCGGAAATCCGTTCCGAATACTTCTATATAGTGTCGTCTCATATTATTATATACTCCCACCACAACACTATTCATTCTGTATTCTTTACTTGTTCTCTTAGGGTGGTACAATTGTCCGTATTCTCTTTCGATCGTTCCTTATCCTTTTTACGGAACTACTGGATTAATCGTTACCGATCTGGATGACATGAGAATATTCTCCTGCTTGAAATTGCCATATCTTATTCCCTTAGAAGATAGATTATTCTTACCTATGTTGTTACCCTTTAGCATTCTTCAAGACATAGAAATAATAAAGTCGAATTCCATTCATTCTTTCCAAATATCAATTATTACATTGTAGCCATAACCACTCCTCAGTGGTTTCCTACCTTCATTCTTAAATCAAATATAATAACATCCCAAAATATCAAATCCTCAAAGTTAATATCTCAATTCTTGGATTATAATAATATTTAATCCACTGTCCGGTCAAATATTATACCGAAAAGAATTTGGAATTTCTGAATTCCGATCGTCTCTGCATTCACTTATTTCCTCCGCGTATTACTAATATGACTTCGAAACATCCATATCACATCCCGTACATAGGGTGGAGTGAAAAGTTTTCCAACTTACAAAATCACTATTCATCCACCAAATTACTATGCACGTACAGGAAACACTATGCACGTACGGGAAATACTATGCGCGTACGGGAAATACTATGCACGTATGGGAAACACTATGCACGTACTCATTTCCCTTCAAGGATCCATTAGCTCCTTCCTGGATGGTAGATTATTCTTATCTAGGTCCTCAACCATCGAATTGCTCTATTCTGACAATATACCAATGCATCAGGATCATTGTCCAAAGCAATATCCATTCATTACAATCATTGTTCTTTGAAACCACCATTCATTAGAGCTGGTGACCTTGTTGTCGGAATCATTGTTCCTCATTTTACCATTACTTAATAAAAAGTTTTAATTATATCCAAAATTTGGGGTTCTTACAGTCTCCCCTCCTTAAAAGGATTCCGTCCCGGAATCAGGTAGGAAGCAAAGAGTCGTTTGCCTGTCGTTCACTCTTTAGCTTCCCGGTCAATTCTTAGTCGTTCTACCCTTCCTCAGCACATCTTCTAGTGCTACAATTCATACTTTATCCTTTTTCCATCAACGTTGCTACTTTTCGTACAACTCACTATCCGGGTTATACTCTTACTCAGTCTTATCCTTATTGATACCTGCAGTAACATTGGTATCACTATCACCCTACGATTCGGAGGTAACCTCGCTCGTACTGTGCATTTCCTGATCGCTTTAATCTTCGCAATCTCGATCAATATAGAGAAGTGGAAAGATTTATTGAGAGATCACTATGATCAATTGAACATTTGTTATATTGCATAGTTAGTACAGAAGGGGGCCAGCCTTTAGTACTTGACAAGCAATTAAACAAGTCATGGCATTCCACTTAGACTTCTATCACATAGACAGATAGTCACGTAGCAGTACCTCCCCTCCTAAAAGGGTTGTTCTTCTCAATTCATAAAGAAGATGAATAAGAGAGAAGAAGAGAAAAGAGTTCTAAAGGATTATAGAAAGCTTTCATGATTGTAGAATATCATACTCAGAATTTACCTCTGAACTATAGAGGTTTATCAAAGAAGAAATTAATCATAATTATATACAATACTATTTGATCGCAATCTCACGTGTCAACATATCTTGCTGCTTTGTCCATTATTCTATGGATAAATACTCTTGTTTAATCTTAGCGATACTCACATTCGGGAAATCCTTCAACCTTTCAGGTTAAATCTTAGATTTCTCACTTGACATCATTATTACTGACATCCCATATCATGTTACTAGCTTTTTCATAACTATAATATTGACACTATCAGGTTGTCATCCTGAGAATTCATTAGAAAACCCATTCATAACATTCCTTGCTTCTCATTCCATAGTTGCTTCCCCAGCCTTTTCTTTATCAATCACATCCTTCTTATTAGCTGATTCTTAATCATTTCTATTATTTACTTTCACCTTCACCTCTTTATTGAGACACCTTTTTGCACTTGGTACCTCCTTCGGTATTCCGTCTCATTTATTCTATAATCATCACGTTATTTCAATTTAAACTTTCCGAAATGAATCTGGCCCGATTCCTTTAACTTAGATTCATATAATCTACTTCTGCCAACATTGTTTCTCATTACTTGTTCTTTTCTATCCGTGGTTTTCCACAGGTTGTCTTTCGTAAGTCAGACCAGGTCGTATATCTACATGCTCGTACTCCTATCATCTGTTGAACATCTGCATTTTACTGGCGTAGCCTGGCCACATGAAAACCCGTTATGACCGTGCTATAATTTTGGGGGTAAGGCTGGCTCGAATACCGCCGTCCGAACACTTTAAACTCTCAAGTGGCCCAATAAGTCTTGGGCTCAACCGCCCTTCCCTCCAAGTCTCATTAATTCTTTCTACGGGAATACGTTTAGCATCACGAATTATCAACCTCATATTCTCTATCTTGTTTGTGCAGAAGTACACTAACACAAACTTGCTTGTCATTCATCAACATGCCATTTAGCTTATCAATAGCAGCACTTTCTTTATCTTTACGTTGTCATCTCCTTTCTTAGAAGAATCACAATCGCTTGTTGTTTACGTAGTGTGTTAATAGCTAACCCTACGGGTTTCAAATCCCTTAGGGAGACAAAGTAATCATTATTCCTTATCCATAAGGAACACTTCCTGAACTTGATGTAGATATAACGTGAAGCAGATAGAATTGCAGAAGAGTTTCAAGCATCGCGGCTAGGTCCGGTCGATGAAACTATCACTTATGCATCTTCCATAAAAGACTGGAAACTTAACGGTTTACTTCATCAATTTTGTACCATGGTCCTGGTTTGCCTCAAAACGGGACCTTCTAAGGTACGTAATATGCTTAAGACTCCATCAGGAATCGAATCTTTACTTAAACTATTATTACTGTTAATTCTTGCACAGTCATCAGAAGGAATGTAAATTCCTCCATTCCGATATGACCTTCAAGGTCCTTCCAAATATCATCCTGTTTCTTCGGTATGAACATTTGTAATTATTCCTTTATACTTAGATTGTCGGCCACCTCATTGGCCTTTCTTGATGATAATGATTTCTTGTAACCCATGTTTTTTGGGTACATTCCAGCTCAAGTTTTTCTACCTCATTCCCATCACTGTTGGGTTAAAGCATTCTCCCTTAAGCTCTGCTGAAGGAGAAAATATAACTATCAGTCATTTCCATAAGTCATTGCTTCCACTTACCCGTGGGAACTTTATCACGTTTATTCCCAATCCTACTTAGGATACTTCTTTTCTTAGTTCTTTCTTTATCTTAGGATAATCTCAACCTTTATAGGTTCAACCCATACTTCCTCAGGGTTTCATACATGCCTCATCTGGCATTATTGTTACGATGTCATACATTCCTTACCAAACTTCCATTTTTGAAGTTCGGAATATTACCCTTTTTCCTTGTAAGGTTTCGTAGGCCATCCTTATCATTCCTCCGGTATTTTCCGGGTACCGGGTATATCAAAATGTCATTGATCAATACTCTAATAATTCTATCTATGTTCTTTCCAGAACTCTTTTTAATAATCCTTACCGGTCATTGTTGCCTTAGCAAGTCCAGCTCATATCATCTGAAGTCATAATGTCGTTATTAGGGTTAATGCCACCCCTTGTGCATTCCCCAGGGTTTGTCTTAATTTATGGATATCCTATCCTTAATTCAACTGCCAAGGAATTCTTGCATCTTATAATTGGCAATCAGATCATGTATCCTTAATAAAGGTCTCTTTTCAATCATTCTCATTTGATAATCGATCGGTGGTTTAATGCCACCCTCTTCTTTCAGATAGTTGTCAGCCTATTTGGCCTTCCAAAAAGGCAACGTATGCCAATCTCTTCTCTTACCGAACTTGTTAATGGTAGCAAGGATGTTCTGGAAGATATTGGTCGAGTTCAACGTGAATCTCTTAGTGCTTATCGTTCTTCGCAAAGGTACTTGCCTCAGACAAAATTCCTACAGCATACTGTTCAATTTCTGACCTTTTCTATACCCTCTTCATATACCTTCATTGTTTACTTTCCTCCGTCATAATATATTCATGGTATTCATGATACCCTAACATCATACATCTCAAGTCACTATACTTCCATTTTACTCGAAATCTTGGACAACCATATACACATGAGTCACTTTAGTACGGGTGACCCCATCCCAAAAAGGTCTAGTGAATTCCCAATCAAAACATGGGTTGTTCGGCAGAAGATTCAAATGATCTCATTAATGTTTCCTTTATATCAGAAGCCCTTGCAGTCGGTGCTTTCTTAGAAGCAACCCTGCTTTGTCTTTTCATTGCTGGTCTAGTCACTTTATAGTCCGTTGTGACTTGGCCTCACTGGCCACACATAAAAATATATGATTTTAGGGGTTGGCTAATAGCATTACTTTTCTAGCAATTGCCGGCATAGTGCCTTCTTCTTTGATACCTTTCTACCTTTCCAAAACTTTACTCCATTTAAGTCTTAATCGACTACTCGGCACCGTCTCCGGTCACCTTTCCTCCACTTTTATCTTTTCAACTATTCTTATCAATCCTGCGTGCCACACAAGCTTACCATTCCTGGCATAACAGCCTTTTCATTTAAGTCAATCCTGGAATTTCTCAGTCCGGCTGGTTTCTTACTTACATTTCCTATTTTCGTCTAATCTCACTTCATCATTTTATCACTACCGTCGATTGTAATGCTCAGGGTCCGTTTACTAACCCATTTTATAGCATCCTTACCCAAATCACAGGGTTTGCTCCAATTTTTACTCTCTTCCATGACATTCTCTGATAATCAGAAAGACAAGGTTTGCCAAAATTCACCGAATTCCTTTCCAGACTCAGGGAAATTTTGATCAATCTATCCACCTACTGGTAACATTAAGGAGACCAGTTTCGAAACCTGAAGAATAGTTCTATGAACCTCCAAGCAGGTGGAATCATAAGCAGTCATAGTTAACGAAATAATCATCATCGGATTGGAAGTTTACCCACTGGAGAGGAATCAATTATATCCATCCCTTAGAAGGGAATCAATAGTTTCAAACTGAAACCTGTCACAACGTCCTGATATTCAATACTACCAAATGTCGGTCTACCTAACCCTTTATGCGAAGCGTCATTGGAAGCACAAAGTCTCCTTTTTCCATTAAGCAATGCTAGCTCTTGGTCATTACCAATTTCACCTTTTAGCTCCAGGAAGATTTTTCTCACATTTTTCTCTTTAACTGCTGATCGTATTACTTGATCTATTATAATTCCGTGTCGGAGTAAACTTAAGGTAACTACTATAATCCATTCAAAGAGAAGAAGGAATTTAATATTCCTCTGAATCACATGCATCTTAACGTTTCTGGTTCATCATTTAACTAAGTTGAATTAACTCTATACTCAGTCTCTGGCAGTAGTCTCATTACGAGTTCATCTTGACTCACTGGTCTTATCTTCCGGTAGGTTCTGAGATCATTGTCTTGCTTACTACTTCCTTATATAACTTTACCCAATCATGCTATCACTTCCCAATGTCTTTACTTTCTAAATGATTCATTCATAAAATGAACATTTTCCTTAATAAAACCACCTTATTAACCTCAATTTGGTTCCATAATTTACAACCTACGACACCTGCCTTCTCATGGCGAATTATTACTGACCATATTCATACTAATTCATTTATCAAATGATATGGCACTTACTGCCTCCTTCTCAACTATTCCTAGGGACTCTGCTCCTCGCCCTAAATCGATGTCTTTGATAATCATACATCCCTCTAGCTCTTTCTTTGTTAAGATGAAAATCTCTAAGGATTCTCATCTTTTTCCGTATAAGATCTCAAGTAATTGTTCCAATCCTTCTTTCTTGCTGGTACTACATCTGGTAGTCCGGCTATGAATTCAACATGCATCTTCAGATCTCTTAATAATATCTCGGTTCTTTATACTCACTTTTCTGAGCACATATCTTAATCATCACAGTCATTCTGGCTGCGACCCTCATTACCCATGGGTAAGCTCCTTATCCTAACAGGATTTTCCTTATCTGCTGGAACCTCTTCCGGGTCTCCAGTAGGGTACTCCATCGAATTACCCGCTGATCTTCAGCATATAAAGCATCATCGCGCTGTTGCTCGTATGCCTCAAGGTCAGTCGCCTTACTCGTCGATACGATATCGAGCTAAGTTACTATCATTATACTTACGAGTTCCCATAAGGGTTTTATATGTCATCACTACATTAAGTAGTCCGACTATGAACTTGGCAAGAGTTCTTATTATCTTATTAAATTTATTGTTTTAACGTCACCTCATCTCTGGGATTTATAACGTACGCTCTGATACCACTTCTGTAACACCCCCAGATCCGGGGTCCAGGATCCGGTGGTTACGGTTTCCAATTCTGTCCACAACAATTGAAATTTCCTTAATCATAAAATAAATTACGTCTCTATAACCCAACACAACAATATAAAACACACCCGTTATAGTCCCAGAGATGAAATCAGAGTAACAATCAAATTTTTTATTAATCACATTATGAGTTCTTACAATCCAAAAGAATTTCAATATAATACATACTCTTTGCCATCCATTTACATAAGTCATACTAGACCATATTCTTGGTACTGAAAGAATAAATATACCCTACCAATAGCTTCTTCTTTAGCTCTGGTAGTCTCATCGTCCTCGCCCGTGTCGAGTGCGCCTTGTGCGAGTCATCTGGTCTAGCTGTTGTTGTGATATAATAATAAAGCAAGGGTGAGCAATAGCCCACCAACAATAATATATAACTGAACGATAATGTATAACAGTTCAAAAGTATCTTTCAAACCATATGCCATGCATTTACGAAAATGATGCCAGTATAATATGAACGATGAAGTTACAAGGTAACTTAAAGTATTTGTTTGTAGAAATATCTGCTACATCAAAGTAAGCGAGATATTCTTATTGTTATTAAGAAGAGGAACTTGCAAGAAAAGGTTGCAATTCCAGTTATGACCCTTTTCCAACTCTGCCAACAGTAATCATGTTGCAGGAAATAAATAAATTTGGATGATGAACCAATGATGGAGTTATTGGAAAATTTACCAATAACTCCCAAGCTATTACTTGGTAACGGATATCAACTTGTTCCAGTAATCTTACCCCTCAAAAGATGAGAAGGTATGCAACGACTTAATAAGTCAACAGCACCCGAGTTGCGGGTGAAGGGAATACTTTATGACCGGGAAGTCGACAAGATAAATAACATTTTCCAAGTAAGGTTCCCTTATTATTAAGGAGATAGACTCAAAGAAGAATGATGTCTGAGAACCTTTCTTGATATAGGATTAATAATAATATGACTCCGAAATATTTTTCGTAATAATCGAAGAAGATAAACCTTATCGAGATTATTCTAAGTATGGAATAAATATTCAGAGAATATTTATTGAGTTAAAATATTTAAAGAATATTTGGGAATATGAAAGAATTTCTTTAATCAAAGTATTTCTCAAAATAATCCCTGAAGAAATATCAGGAGAATATATATTGAATAAATAAATATTTAAATGAATATTCAAAACAATATTCATTAATTAATAAGACCTGAAAAGAATATTTAAAATATTTAAAATAATATTCGATGATTAAATAGAACCCTGGATGAATATTCAAAATAATATTCATAAATAATTAGGAATTTAAATGAATATTGATAAAGTAATATTCATTTAATGAATAATATTCTAAATGAATATCAAGTAATATTCATTTAGTAATTGAAGCTTTAAAGGAATATTCGATATAATATTCGATAAATAAATCAAGCTTCAGATGAATATTGAAGATAATATTCATCAAGTACTTCATATCTTAAATGAATTTTCAAAAGTAATATTTATTTAATAAAATAATATACTAAATGAATGTCCAAATAATATTCATTTAGTAGTCTCATCTTTAGAAGAGTATTCGAAATAATAATCGATAATCAATTCGACTCTGAATGAATATTGAGAAATATTATTCGTTGAGAAATATTATTCGTTGAATAGTTACGTTCAAATAATTATTTGAAGTAAGAATCGCTAAAATAATTAGTATCGAACGAATATTCAAATAATATTCGTCGCCCAAATAATAGAAAATATTTACTTAAATATTTTCCTCCGAGGTAATCTCGATATATCAAGGAATATGGACTCCCGGTCTATATTTGATTAATAAGATGTATACGCCCTTCTATGAGGGTCTTACAATAACCGGCTTATAACTGATATATAACTATCTAGCTTATAAGCCAACAATAACATTCAGGGAACAAGTATATCAATTCAACTTGAAAGTAGGCATGCATGCAATGGCATATGTATATCAGCAATCATATATATATATATATATATATTTATTCAATCACAACAACAGCCTAAAAGAAGGGAATTGAAACTTGCCTGGTAGTCGAGTACGGTAAGGGGTAGTGGTAGCGGGTCCCGGTTCAGCTTGGTGATCTATAAATAGCCAAGGCATTCGGGATTAATCATTTAACATATTAAAAGTTAAGTTATACTTAATTCGAAACACGTTCTCGAGTTATCTCGTTATACCCCTTTTTGTGGATTACTTTTATCACTGATCCGACCCGACATTCGTTCGTTAATACGACATGTCATTGTACTTATACTTGGGACATACTTAAGTCATATGAGTTCTAAAGTCGATCGTTACGAACCAATACTATACTCCGAGTTTTATCGCCCGTTTTCTAAGTGTTTTACCGAAGTTATAAAAGAGTCGTCTTTTAGGGGTTCGTTCGCGTTTAACCTCGACTCGAACATTTTTAATAAATCGAAAAATGATCCTTATGACATACGGTTTTCTTTCACGCCTTCCTTTTTACCTCTAGTATTTATTTACCAAGATTCTCCATGACGTTACATAGTTTACGAGGGTTCAATTACAGTTACGAACTTTCGTTTACGGATTCGAACTACTTTTAGTAATTTGGTCATAAATCCTAAACCGTAAGTCCGTTTCACGTGATCTTATATCAAAACGAAGCTTAGAACATTACATATCCTATCATGGCAGATAAAGTCTCTGGACAGTAGGGGTTCGACATGGAAAATGGCATACAAAACATGGTTTTGCAAAATCGGGCATTATAACGGCTGTAAATCGAAATTCTACCGATTTCGAATCTTCCCATAAACATAGTATCCAACCCAAACAACATATACATGACTTATATACATGAACTGAGGCCAAGAAATGCCTTTCCGTTCATCTAGCTATTTACATCATTAATCCAAAATCCATACATAATCATGCTTATAATCTTAACATAACCATAACTAAGTTATAACTATCATAAACATGATTAAATCTCAAACAAGGGTTAGGGTTTCAAGAGCTTTATACCTTCCTTGGAGTGTGTAAAGACCTTGCTAAGCTTTGCATAGTCCTTGTATACCCATAACCAAGCTTAGATCATCCTAGAAATCAAGAAAATCAAGAGTTGTTCTTGAAAATCACTATTCACCCTAGTCTTTGATGATTTCTTTGAAAATGGAAACAAGAGAGTTTGGCTTTGAAATTTTTAGGGGATCACTTTTAGGAAATGTAAGACTCACCATAATTTTTACAAGATCAAGAGATGGTGGGAAGAGGGGTTTTGATTTTGGAATTAAGAGCATAAGCCGAATGGTATTTTTCAAGAGAATGGTGGAGTTGTTTTGTGTTTTTGCTTGGTTAACCTCTTGCTCCCATCTTGAATTATTGAGATATTATCTCATAAAGTAGCTTTATTAAAGCTAGTATGTCATGCATGAGGTAATTTCAAGAGACAAGTGTTGGTTTTTAGTGGATGGATGATGGAATGAACTAAGTACTTGGTTTTGATTCTAAGTGTGCTAGTTGCTTAAGTAAATACTTGGTTGCTAGATATTTTCTACTAGCACATGCATGCATCTTGATTCCTGGCTTGTTTCTGTGTCCGGTTATTGCCCGTTTCGATTGATCGTTCGTGAGAATATTTCACGGATTTCTAATTAGGGTTTACCGGGAATCCTCTTTAATAATAATACTTTCATTCTCCATCTTTCATTCTAACTTTCCAATTTATATTCCTTAAATCCATTCGTTAAATACTTAAGGCTATCAGTGTCCAGGGAACTCTCGGAGAAAATAAAAGTGCGGTTTTTCAGAATCCGACAGCTTTTACATACACTTATTTTCCCCCTGGATCACTAATACGAACTCGGAAATCCGTTCCGAATACTTCTATATAGTGTCGTCTCATATTATTATATACTCCCACCACAACACTATTCATTCTGTATTCTTTACTTGTTCTCTTAGGGTGGTACAATTGTCCGTATTCTCTTTCGATCGTTCCTTATCCTTTTTACGGAACTACTGGATTAATCGTTACCGATCTGGATGACATGAGAATATTCTCCTGCTTGAAATTGCCATATCTTATTCCCTTAGAAGATAGATTATTCTTACCTATGTTGTTACCCTTTAGCATTCTTCAAGACATAGAAATAATAAAGTCGAATTCCATTCATTCTTTCCAAATATCAATTATTACATTGTAGCCATAACCACTCCTCAGTGGTTTCCTACCTTCATTCTTAAATCAAATATAATAACATCCCAAAATATCAAATCCTCAAAGTTAATATCTCAATTCTTGGATTATAATAATATTTAATCCACTGTCCGGTCAAATATTATACCGAAAAGAATTTGGAATTTCTGAATTCCGATCGTCTCTGCATTCACTTATTTCCTCCGCGTATTACTAATATGACTTCGAAACATCCATATCACATCCCGTACATAGGGTGGAGTGAAAAGTTTTCCAACTTACAAAATCACTATTCATCCACCAAATTACTATGCACGTACAGGAAACACTATGCACGTACGGGAAATACTATGCGCGTACGGGAAATACTATGCACGTATGGGAAACACTATGCACGTACTCATTTCCCTTCAAGGATCCATTAGCTCCTTCCTGGATGGTAGATTATTCTTATCTAGGTCCTCAACCATCGAATTGCTCTATTCTGACAATATACCAATGCATCAGGATCATTGTCCAAAGCAATATCCATTCATTACAATCATTGTTCTTTGAAACCACCATTCATTAGAGCTGGTGACCTTGTTGTCGGAATCATTGTTCCTCATTTTACCATTACTTAATAAAAAGTTTTAATTATATCCAAAATTTGGGGTTCTTACAGATGATAAGAGTGCGAGCAGGTAGGTGTACGACCTGGTCTGACTTACGAAAGACAACCTGTGAAAAACCGCGGGTAGAAAAGAATAAGTGATGAGAAACAAGTTGACAAAAGTAGATTATATTGCATCTAGCTAAAGAAATCGGCCAGATTCATTTCGGAGGTTTTAAATTTGAAATAATGTGATGATTATAGAGTAAATGTGACGGGATACCAATAAGGAGGTGCCAAGTGCAAAAGATGCCTCAATAAAGAGATGAAGGTGGAAGTAAATAACAGAGGTAAATAAATATCAGATAATAAGAAGGATGTGAATTATAAAGAAAAGACTGGGAAAGCATCTATGGAATGTGAAGTAACGAATGTTATGAATGGATTAATAAATGGGTTTCTGATGAATTATCGGGATGACAACCTGATAGTGTTAATATAATAGATATGAAAAGCTAGTAGCGTGACATGGAATGTCAGTAACAATGATGTCCAGCGAGAAACCTAAGATTTAACCTGAGAGGTTGAAAGATTTTTCCAAAAGTGTTGCTAATATTGAACCAGAGTATAGTTCCATAGAATAATGGACAAAACAGCAAGATATGTTGACACGTGAAATTGCGATCAAATGGTATTGGATATAATCATGATTATTTTCTTCTTTGATGAACCTCTATAGTTCAGAGGTAAATTCTGAGTATGATATTTTACAAAAAAAAATAAAAAAAAATTCTATAATCCTTTAGAATTCTTTTCTTTTCTTCTCTCTTATTCATCTTCTTTATGAATTGAGAAGAACAACCCTTTAAGGAGGGGAGGTACTGCTACGTGACTATCTGTCTATGTGATAGAAGTCTAAGTGGAATACCATAACTTGTTTAATTGCTTGTCAAGTACTAAAGGCTGGCCCCCTTCTGTACTAACTATGCAATATAACAAATGTTCAATTGATCATAGTGATCTCTCAATAAATCTTTCCACTTCTCTATATTGACCGAGATTACGAAGATTAAGGCGATCAGGAAATGCATAGTGCGAGTGAGGTTATCTCCGAATTCGCAATGCGATAGTGATACCGATGTCATTGTAGATACCAATAAGGGTGATATTATATGAATGAGTAAGAGCAGAACCAGGATAGTGTGATGTGCAAAAGTAGAAAAGTTGATAAAAAGGAAAAAGAGAGTACTGTAGCACTACGGAGATGTGCTGTAAATGGGTTGAAATGATTAAGGATCAACCGAGGACTGGAAAGCTAGATGACAAACAAGAACCCGATTGTTTCCTACCTGATTCCGGGACGGAATCCTTTTAAGGAGGGGAGACTGTAAGAACCCCAAATTTTGGATATAATTTGTAAGAACCCAGATTTTTGGTACTAATTAAAACTTTTTATTATGTATTGGAGTATGAATGTATCAATGGGTTAATAGATGGATATTGAATGGATTCGGATTCAATTATGATATGCCATGAAAAATGGTATTGGTTGACAACTTATATAAGAATTATCTATCTCCTAGGAAATTAAGAGGTGGCAATTCCAATGAAGAAATTATTCTTATGTCATCCAAATCGATATCTGTTATTAGTCCGGTGGTTCCGTAAAAGGGTTAAGGAATGTTCGAAAGAGAACCGGGACATTTGTATAAACCGAGAGAGTAAGTAAAGAAAAATGGATGAATAGTGTTTTTGGTGGGAATGAGAATATTATGAGACGACACTATATAGAAGTACCCGGAATGGATTTTTGAATTCGTATTAGTGATTCGAGGGGAAAATAAGTGTATGTAAAAGCTGTCGGATTCTGAAAAACAACATTTTTATTTTCTCCGAGAATTCCCTGGACACTGATAGACTTAAGGATTTAATGAGAGGATTTAAGGAATTTAAATTCGAGAGTTACCAAGAAAGATGGAGAATGGTATTATAAATGTTAAGAAGGTTGTCAGTAAAACCCTAACTAGAAACGAATGAGTTATTCCTCCGAACGATCAATGAATTGAGTAATAAACGGACAAGGAAACAAGCAAGGAATCAAGATACATGCATGTGCTAGTGGATAACATCAAGTAACCAAGCTAGTTACAAGTTAACTAGCATCATTAGAAAACCAACCAAGCACTTAGCTTACAACACACACCTTGCCACAAGAATGCAACACTTGTCCACTTGATTAGCTCATCCATGACCAAAGCACTTTATTAAAGTGGCTTTATGCAAGATATTATCAACAATAATTCATTTAGACTAGATGAGATCAAAGACAAGCCAAGCAAACTCCATTCTCTCCATTTCTTCAAAACTGCCCAGCAAGAATAGCCATGAAAGAAAAATTCATATCTCAAAATATAGAGCTTCTAAAATCACCAAATTTTGACCATAGCCTCTCCACACCATGTGTAAGGTTCGTTCAAAATTTCATGGCCAACAAAGTAGTATAGCTTAGTCAAATCCATGCTCAAAGTTGGGGCAACAAATCTGACCAGTTTCTGTCCAGTGGGAAAAACGGGTTCAAAACCATAGCTACGAAGCTTCAAATTAGATGATATAGGACTCAAAACAAAGCTTATGAAGAGGCCAAGATGTGGTCAAAATTTGAGAGCCAAACTCTTATTTTTCGATTTTCTATGATTTTTACAAAAGTGATGATGAATAGTAACCCTTAGAAACTAACTTTGATTTCTTGTTTTGTTTGGATGATCTAAGCTTTGTTGAGGCTATACAAGGACTATAACAAGCTTAGTAAGGCTAGGACACTCTCCAAGGAAGGTATAATCCTTAAGAACCCTAGATCTTATTTTAAGATTATGTATGTTTTTGGAGGATTTTAGCATAGTTATGACATTAGTGTTATCATGAGCATGATCTTGTAGTTGGTTTGACCATATGATGATTATGATGGTGAAGAGTAATATTCCTGGACTTGTTGAGATGTATAACATGTGTATAAGATGTATGGATGCCCGGTGTGGCTTGGTTGTGTTGAAAACAATTTTGAAACGTTCGATTTATAGCCGTCGTAATGCCCGATTTTCATTAGACCTTAGTAATTCGTGCATAACAGTTAGGTTAAATTTCTGACCTTAATGGATACATGACCTAACCTTGTAGATCTCGAGTCATAGATCGCTTTGGAGAAAGAATCGAAGCATTCCGACTTACGGTTTAGGAGTTATGGCCGACTTAGTAAAAGTTGTTCGAAACCGTAACTACAAGTTCGTTATTAAAATTGAACCTCGGTAAAATATGAAAGTTTGTGGCGAATCATGGTAATTAAATATTAGAGGTCATGAGGAAGATTTGAAAGAAAACCACATGTCATTTGGATCGTTTTTCGATTTTATAAAAATGTTCAAGTCGAGGTTAAATATAAACGAACCCCTAAAATGGATACTTGGTTATAACTTTGGTAAAACACTTAGAAAATGGGCGATAAAACTCGAGGTATAATCTTGGTTCGTAAACGACCGACCTTAGGACTTACCCGGCTTAAGTATATGTCAAGTGTAAGTACAATGACATGTATTAATAACGAACAAAAGTCGGATCGTATCGGTAATAAAAAGAGTTATACAAAATGGTGCATAACGAGATAACTTGAAAGCGTGTTTCGACTTAAGTAAAGTTATACGTAACCTTCTAAAGAAGTGTTAGGTGATTAATCTCGAATATTCTGATTGTTTATAGATCACCGAGCTGAACCGGGACACGCTACCTCTACGCACACCCGACTACCAGGCAAGTGTTCAAACCTTTGAACCTGTTGTTGTGATAATATATGTATATGATTTCTGTTTTACATATGCCATCGCATGCATGCCTGTTTCCAATTATATTGTGACTCTGGTTTTTTTGTGATACTTGTTCCCTGAATTGATATTGGCTTATAGACTAGATACGATTTATCAGTAATAAGCCGGATTGTTTTGGTAAGACCCTTAGTGAAGGGCATATGATATTCATTCTAAATATAGACCGGGAGTCGGTATTTTGAGTTATAGATAGTCGTGGAAACCCGGAGGGATTCAAACGACAGATTATTATTTATCTGAGGAAGGTTATTGTTAAACGTTATTATATTCCATTAAGTATCAATTACTTGGAAATATTTCGAGGAATGTTATTCGAGTATTATCTTAGTCGAGAGATAATAAATGAATGTTAATTTTGAATATTCATTTAGAGTTGATATTTAATGAATATTATTTTGATATTCTTTAGAATGTTATTTATTAAATGAATATTACTTTCGAATATTCATTTAAGGTTTTATGTACTTAATGAATATTATTTTAAAATATTCATTGGAAGTTCTATTTACTTAAGGAATATTATTTCGATTATTCCTTTAAAGTTTTGATTACTAAATGAATATTATTTGGATATTCATTTAGAAGATTATTTATTAAATGAATGCTATTTGGATTTTCATTTAAAAGAGTAAATATTAAATGAACATTATTTTCAAATATTCATTTAAGGTTCGACTTATTTATTGAATACTATTTTAAATATTTATTGGAGTTTAATTATTTAATGAATATTATTTCGAATATTCATTTAAGGAGGGATTTATTTATTAAATAATTCCATATATTCATTCGAGGATTACTTACGAGCAATATTATGAGTTAATAATATTCCATAATTATTATTGAGTAAATAAATATTCTTGGAATATTTATTTAATCCTTTTAAAATTCTTTTTAAAATAATTTATATTATTCGGAGATTACCTTCCACCTCTAGATATTATGTAAAATATTTCGGAGTTTTTTTTACGACTATTTTATCAAGGAAAGGTTCCCAACTCTTCTTTTTCATTTAAATCTATCTTAAAAGGATTTAAATGCTCGCTCAAACTTCCACATTATAGGGGAACCTACTTGAGCAATGTTATTTATCTTGTTGACTTCCCGGTCATAATTTATCCTCTTCACTCGCAACTTGGTTGCTATGGACTCATTAAGTCTGTGTTTACCTTCTCATCTTTCGAGGGGTAAGATTGTTGGAACAAGTTGATGTTCGTTACCAAGCAATAGCTTGGAAGTTATTGGTGAATTTTCCTTTCCAACTAGATACGACTACTTTGTAGAGTCTTATCAACAAGTATTATACTTGGGGAAAGGGGGACGAACGTTACATTCAGAATCATGAATTCTATTGGAACTAGGAGTCCTGTAACAGGCCGAGTAGCGCCGGTCCATCCCCTTTGGCCCAACCGTTGGCCTGGGAGAGCTAGTAAGGCGGTAGACAAGTAAAGCCGTCAGTTCTTCCTTCTACCGATAGTAAATCTAATTTGAGCTGTACGATCTTGACTGATCATCAAGATTGGAACAGCGGGAGCGGTGAATACTCCATCATTGGTTCATCATCCAAACTTATTTATTTCCTGCAACATGATTACTGTTGGCAGAGCTGGAAAAGTGTTCGTAACTGGAATTGTAATATTTTCCTTGCAAGTTCCTCTTTATAATATCTTGCTTATTTTCGACATATCAGATATTCCCTCATATATTTACATTTTGAGTTACCTTGTAACTTCATCGTTCAGATTATACTGGCATCATTTCCGTAAATGCATGGCATATGGTTTGAAAGATACTTTTGAACTGTTATATATTATCGTTTAGTTAAATATTATTGTTGGTGGGCTATTGCTCACCCTTGCTTTATTATTATATCACAACAACAGCTAGACCAGATGACTCGCACAAGGCGCACTCGATGCTGGCGAGGACGATGAGACTACCAGAGCCGAAGATAAAGCTATTGGTAGGATAAATTTATTCTTTCAGTACCAAGTATATGGTCTAGTATGACTCATGTAAATGGATGGCAAAGAGTATGTATTTATATTAAAATTCTTTTGGGTTGTAAGAACTCATAATGTGTTTAATAAAATTTGGTTGTTACTCTGATTTCATCTCTGGGACTATAACGGGTGTGTTTTATGTTATTGTTTTGGGTCACAAGGTTGTAATTTAATATTTATGTTGAACTGTGGATGGGAATTGAGACGGCAACGACCAGATCCCTGACCCCGGATCTAGGGGTGTTACAAAGATTTTCTCACATTTTTCTCTTTAACTGCTGATCGTATTACTTGATCCGTTATAATTTCGCGTCGGAGTAAACTTAAGGTAACTACTATAATCCATTCAAAGAAAAGAAAGAATTTAATATTCCTCTGAATCACATGCATCTAACGTTTCTGGTTCATCATTTCACTGAGTTAAATTAACCCTATACTTAGTCTGTGACAATAGTCTCATTACGAGTTCATCTTGACTCACTGGTCTTATCTTCCAGTAGGTTCTGAGATCATTGTCTTGCTTACTACTTCCTTACATAACTTTATCCAATCATGCTATCACTTCCCAATGTTTTCACTTTCTAACTGATTCATTCCTAAAATGGACATTTTCCTGAATAAAACAACTTCATCAACCTCAATTTGGTTCCATAAATTACAACCTATGACATCTGCCTTCTCATGGCGAATTATTACTGACAATATTCATACTTATTCATTTATCAAATGATATGGCACTTACTGCCTTTTCTCAACTATTCCTAGGGACTCTGCTCCTCGCCTTATATCGATGCCTTTGATAATCATACATCCTTCTAGCACTCTTTTCGTTAATATGAAAGTCTCTTATGATTCTCATCTACTCCCGTATAAGATCTCAAGTAATTCTTCCAATCCGTCTTACTAGCTGGTACTACCTCCAGTAGTCCAGCCACGAATCCCACATGAATCTTCAGTTCTCTTGCTAATAGCTTAGTTCTTTATGCCAACTTTTCTGAGCACTATACCTTAATCATCTCAGTCTTTCTAGCTACAGCCCTCATTCCTCGAGGGTAAGCTCCTTATCCTAACAAGATTTTCCTTATCTGCTGGAACCTCTTCCGGGTCTCCAGTAGGGTACTCTATTGAATTTACCCGCTGATCTTCAGCATATAATAAAGCATCATCGCGCTGCTGCTCGTATGCCTCAAGGTCTGTCGCCTTACTCGTCAATACGATATCGAGCTAAGTTACTATCACGATACTTAAGAGTTCCCATAAGGGTTTTATATGTCATCACTACATTAAGTAGTCCGACTATGAACTTGGCAAGAGTTCTTATTATCTTAGTGAATTTATTGTTTTAACGTCGCCTCATCTCTGGGGTTTATAACGTACGCTCTGATACCACTTCTATAACACCCCCAGTTCCGGGGTCCGGGATCCGGCACTTCTGTAACACCCCCAGATCCGGGGTCCGGGATCCGGTGGTTACGGTTTCCAATTCTGTCCACAACAATTGAACTTTCCTTAACATAAAATAAATTACGTCTCTATGACCCAACACAACAATATAAAACACACCCGTTATAGTCCCAGAGATGAAATCAGAGTAACAATCAAATTTTTATTAATCACATTATGAGTTCTTACAATCCAAAAGAATTTCAATATAAATACATACTCTTTGCCATCCATTTACATAAGTCATACTAGACCATATTCTTGGTACTGAAAGAATAAATATATCCTACCAATAGCTTCTTCTTCAGCTCTGGTAGTCTCATCGTCCTCGCCCGCGTCGAGTGCGCCTTGTGCGAGTCATCTGGTCTAGCTGTTGTTGTGATATAATAATAAAGCAAGGGTGAGCAATAGCCCACAAACAATAATATATAACTGAACGATAATATATAACAGTTCAAAAGTATCTTTCAAACCATATGTCATGCATTTATGGGAATGATGCCAGTATAATATGAACGATGAAGTTACATGGTAACTAAAAGTATTTGTTTGTAGAAATATCTGCTACATCAAAAGTAAGCGAGATATTCTCATTGTTATTAAAAAGGAGGAACTTGCATGAAAAGATTGCAATTCCAGTTAGGAACACTTTTCCAGCTCTGCCAACAGTAATCATGTTGCAGGAAATAAGTAAGTTTGGATGATGAACCAATGATGGAGTATTCACCGCGCCCGCTGTTCCGATCTTGATGATCAGTCGAGATCGTACAGCTCAATTTAGATTTACTACTGGTAGAAGGAAGAACTGATGGCTTTACTTGTATACCGCCTTACTAGCTCTCCCCGGCCAACGGTTGGGCCAAAGGGGATGGACCGGCGCTACTCGGCCTCTTACACGACTCCTAGTTCAAATAGAATTCATGATTCTGAATGTAATGTTCGTCCCCCTTTCCCCAAGTATAATACTTGTTGATAAGACTCCACAAGGTAGTCGTATCTAGTTGGAAAGGAAAATTTACCAATAACTCCCAAGCTATTACTTGGTAACGGATATCAACTTGTTCCAACAACTTACCCCTCGAAAGATGAGAAGGTAAACAATGACTTAATAAGTCAATAGCATCCGAGTTGCGAGTGGAGAGAATACTTTATGACCAGGAAGTCGACAAGATAATTAACATTTTCCAAGTAAGGTTCCCTTATTATTAGGGAGATAGACTCAAAGAAGAATGATGTCTGAGAACCTTTCTTGATATATGATTAATAATAATATGACTCCGAAATATTTTCCGTAATAATCGAAGAAGATAAACCTTATCGAGGTTATTCTAAGTATGGAATAAATATTCAGAGAATATTTATTAAAATATTTTACAGAATATTTAGGAATATGAAAGAATATCCTTAATCAGAGTATTTCTCAAATAATCCTTGAAGAAATATCGAGAGAATATTTATTGCATAATTAAATATTCAAATGAATATTCAAAATAATATTCATTAATTAATAAGACCTGAAAGGAATATTTAAAATATTTAAAATAATATTCGATGATTAAATAGAACCCTGGATGAATATTCAAAATAATATTCATAATTAATTAGGAATTTAAATGTTTATTGAAAAATTAATATTCATTTAATGAATAATATTCTAAATGAATATCAAGTAATATTCATTTAGTAATCCAAGCTTTAAAGGAATATTCGAGATAAGACTCGATAAATAAATCAAGCTTCAGATGAACATTAAAATAATATTCATCAGGTAATTACTATCTTAAATGAATATTCAAAAGTAATATTCATTTAATGAATAATATTCTAAATGAATATCCAAATAATATTCATTTAGTAGTCCAACCTTTAGAAGAATATTCGAAATAATAATCGATAAATAATTCGACTCTGAATGAATATAAAAAAATATTATTCGTCGAATAGTTACGTTCAAATAATTATTTGAAGTAGGGATCGTTAAATAAATAATCTCGAACGAATATTCAAATAATATTCGTCGCCCGAATAATGGAAAATATTTACTTAGATATTTTCTTTCGAGGTAATCTCGATATGTCAAGAAATATTGACTCCCGGTCTATATTTGATGAATAAGATGGATACGCCCTTCTATGAGGGTCTTACAATAACCGGCTTATAATTGATACGTTAGCTATCTAATTTATAAGCCAATAAACGATCAGGGAACAAGCATAACGATATAACTTGAAAGTAGGCATGCATGTTATGGCATATGTATAATAGAAAACATATATATGTATTCAATCACAACAACAGCCTAAAAGAAGGGGATTGAAACTTGCCTAGTAGTCGAGTACGGTAAGGGGTAGTGGTAGCGGGTCCCGGTTCAGCTCGGTGATCTATAAATAGCCAAGGCATTCGGGATTAATCACTTAAAACTTTAAAGGTAAGTTATACTTAAATCGAAACACGTTCTCGAGTTATCTCGTTATACCCCTTTTTGTGGATTTCTTTTATCATCGATCCGACCCGACATTCGTTCGTTAATACGACATGTCACTGTACTTATACTTGGCATATACTTAAGTCATATAAGTCCGAAAGTCGATTGTTACGAACCAATATTATACTCCGAGTTTTATCGCTCGTTTTCTAAGTGTTTTAACGAAGTTATAAACGAGTCGTCTTTTAGGGGTTCGTTCGCGTTTAATCTCGATTCGAATATTTTTAATAAATCGAAAAACGATCCTTTTGACATACGGTTTTCTCTCACACCTTCCTTTTTACCTCCAGTATTTAATTACCAAGATTTGCCACTGACTTACGTACTTTACGAGGGTTCAATTTCAGTTACGAATTCTCGTTTACGGTTTCGAACTACTTTTAGTATATCGGCCATAACTCCTAAACCGTAAGTCCGTTTAACACGTTCTTTATATCAAAACGAAGCTTGGAACATTATCTATCTTATCATGGCAAAATACAACCCTGGACAGTGAGTTCAAGCTACTGTGATGCACGGTTTTTAAAGATTATCGAAAATCGGGCATTACGACGGCTATAACTCGGATAATTCCAAAATCAAAACCCTCCAATTATTATACCATCCACTCCAAATCACACATACATGTTATTTATCCTTGAACTAAGACCAAGCAATGTCTTTCCGTTCATATAAGCTATACTATCATCTCATAAAACCCACACATAGATCTAGTACTCTAAATATGCATACAACACTAAAACTCATCCAAAACTCCATTAAAACTCAAATCAAAGACTAGGGTTCTTGAAGTTTATACCTTCCTTGGAGTATGTAAGACCTTGATAAACTTTGATCAATCCTTAGAACACCTTAACAAAGCTTGGATCATTCAAAAGAATCAAGAAAATCAAAGTTAGTTTCATGAAAGCACTATTCACCCTCCTCTTTCTTGATTTTTTTGAAAATGGAAACAAAGGAGTTTGAAGCTAAAATTTTGAGGAGATTACTTTCTTGAAATATAGGACTCACCTTAAAAATTACAAGATCTAACAAGGAGTGGAAGGTGGATTTTTGTTTTTGAATTAAGCTAAAAGCCGAATGTAATGTTCTTGGAGAGAGTTTGTATTGCTTGGCTTGTCTCTTGGATAATAATGCATAAAGTGAAGTGTTTTTGGATAATATCTCCTCCTTGGCTGCTTTAATAAAGTGGTGAGGTAATGGATGATGTAATTTGCTTGGACAAGTGTTGATATTTTGGTGGTTTAAGGCTAACCAAGTAGTTTGTGTGCTAAGTACTTGGTTGCATTCTAATTGATCTAGTTCCTTGCTAGTTACTAGATATTTATCACTTGCACATGCATGTATCTTGATTC
This sequence comes from Saposhnikovia divaricata, assembly GCA_036435485.1. Taxonomy (NCBI): domain Eukaryota; kingdom Viridiplantae; phylum Streptophyta; class Magnoliopsida; order Apiales; family Apiaceae; genus Saposhnikovia; species Saposhnikovia divaricata. Next base: position 97,620,059 of record CM071597.1, on the reverse strand, counting down.
CCTGCTTGTTTCTTTGTCCGTTTATTGATCAATTCATTGATCGTTCGGACGAATAACTAAGTAGTTTCACCTCTAGGGTTTACCGGGAAATTTCTCGATATTCATAATACCTTCCCCAATCCTTAATATAATCCTCGTGATGACCATGTAGGATATTTAATCTCGATACGAACTTAATCCGTAATCTAGGATTCGTTCGCTTTATTGATTAATCTCGTTATAACGTTTTAGCAGTTTCTAGAACGCTTGTTTCACTGCCTCAGTGGTTTCCTACTTTCATTCTTAAATCAAATATAATAACATCCCAAAATATCAAATTCTCAAAGTTGATATCTCAATTCTTGGATTATAATAATATTTAATCCACTGTCCGATCAAATATTATACCGAAAAAGAATTTGGAATTTCTGAATTCCGATCGTCTCTGCATTCACTTATTTCCTCCGCGTATTACTAATATGACTTCGAAACATCCATATCACGTCCCGTACATAGGGTGGCGTGAAAAGTTTTCCAACTTACAAAATCACTATTCATCCACCAAATTACTATGCACGTACAGGAAACACTATGCACGTACGGGAAACACTATGCACGTACGAGAAACACTATGCACGTACTCATTTCCCTTCAAGGATCCATTAGCTCATTCCTGGATGGTAGATTATTCTTATCTAGGTCCTCAACCATCGAATTACTCTATTCTGACAATATACCAATGCATCAGGATCATTGTCCAAAGCAATATCCATTCATTACAATCATTGTTCTTTGAAACCACCATTCATTAGAGCTGGTGACCTTGTTGTCGGAATCATTGTTCCTCATTTTATCATTACTTAATAAAAAGTTTTAATTATATCCAAAATTTGGGGTTCTTACACATACTGTCAACTACTGAATATTCCTATGACAGCAAACTTGGCGGCAAGGGTTACTGTCTCATTGAATTATTTGATTTGGGGATTTTATCTCAGTCAATTCAAGAGTATGACAAGTCTGCATCTACTAGAATTGTTATAGCTAATTTTAGAAAGAATCCAGAATGCCTTATGCTTAATGATAACTTTGTTTGTATAGCATTTTAGGAAAGGTCACATGGGTGGGCAACTTGTGAGGAGCTGCCACTTGAAAATGACAACAGCTCCGCGACCCATGTGACTGAGATGTTAGAGAAAGATTAGTCTATATAGAGACACATCTCTCATTCTTTCTGTAGTGATTTATTTTATATAAATAAAATATTTATTTTGTGAGAACATCTTGAATTACTACTTGTGTTTGCAATTCCTGTGTAGATAGTTTACAATCTTTATCATTGTTGTTGAGCTAAAGATTTGAAATTATCTATATTGCATTCAACCCCCCTTCTGCAATATACTCCGGGACCAACAGCTGGTATCAGAGCAACAGATTGATATACAAATCTGAAGATCATGACGAGTGTTCAGAAATCAAGTGGTATCAAGATTCCAGTCTTTGATAAAGAGGACTATAATTTTTGGAAAAGAAAGATCTTGTTATTTATCAAAGCTGCCCATCCACTATACATGGGAATCCTTGAGAATGGCCCCTTCATTTCTCAAAAGGAAGTAGCTGCTGTTACTATAAATGACGAAGTCATTCTAGCCCATTGGGTTGCCAAGAGGCCTTGAGAATACACAGAGACTGAAAAGGAGAAAGTAGCCTTGGATGACTACTTACAATTTATCATCCTCGACTCTCTCACTTTAGACAAAGCCATGTGTGGTAATGTCATGGGATGTTCATCTACAAAAGAGATGTGGAGTAAGATAGAGCTGCTGTGTGAAGGAAGTGAAGAGGTCCGAGAAAATCAAAGGCAAATCCTTGTATCACAATATGAAGCCTTCATGGCCAAGCCAAGCGAAGAACTCACACACATGTTTGAAAGGTTCAGTAAGCTAATAGATGAGTTACAAATTCATGGGAAGTTCTACATCAAATTTCTGCTCACTCTCCTTGAGCATCTTGAGCAAAAAGTCACAGCCATAAGAGAGGGAAGAAACTTGAGCGATGTCTCTCTAGAAACTCTTTATAGTGTGCTCAAATCATACGAACTCGAACTCTTTCAAAAGAGAGCTATTCAAACTGGAACCAAAGGAAAGTTGGCAAACATGTCAGGAGCCCTTGTAGCTCATGAACCACAAGTAGCTTGTCCAAGTGAATCCTCACAAATTTCACAACCAACACAAGTACCACCATTGAAGATTGAAGAGGTATTGGATGACGAGAAGAAGGTGGTTCTGCAGCTTAAAGGCGTTGAAGATGAAGACTTCTACACAATAGAAGAGATTGAAAGCATGGATAATCCAACCATGGCTTATATGGCTAAGAGATTCAAGGACATCAAGTTCAGAAGGGACAAGTCATACAAGCCGGGACAAGTCATATAAGCCACAGGGTCAAACATCTAAGTTCAACAAGGGGAGTTTTTCAAAAGCTACTGGTGGTGCCACGAGAGGTGGATACAAGACCGGGATGGTGGATAGGTCGAAGTTCAGGTATCACAACTGCAATGAGCTAGGTCATTTTGCTACTGAATGCAGAAGACCAAAACAGAATTGTAAGAACCCCGATTTTTGGTAGGAATTAAAACTTTTATTATGGAATGGATATGGATTCCAATATTTATATGTCATGATGAATACAATGGGTTGACAACTTAGGTAAGAATAATCTATCGTCAAGAAAGTAGGATATGACATACACACAGAGGAAGTAGTCTCATGTCATCCAAATCGATATCTAGTATAAGTCCAGTGGTTCCGTAAAAAGGGTTAAGGAACGCTCGGGAAAGCACAAGGACCTTATTTCTAATTATAAGGAATAAAGAAAGAATAAGTGATGAATAGTGTTTTGGTGGAATTAGGAATATTATTAGACGACACTATATAGAGGTACCCAGAACGGATTTCTGAGTTCGTATTAATGATCCACGGGGAAAAAGAGTGTATGTAAAAGTTATCGGATTCTGAAAAATAGCACTTTTATTTTCCCCGAGAATTCCCTGGACACTGAAAGACTTAAGCGATTATTGAAAAGATTTAAGGAATATGGATTCAAGAATTATTAAAGAGAATGGAGAATGATAGTATAAATATTAAGACGGTTTCCGATGAAACACTAACTAGAAATCTTCGAGATATTCCTCCAAACGATCAACGAATTGAGCAATAACCGGACAAAGAAACAAGCAGGGAATCAAGATGCATGCATGTGCAAAAAGGATAAGACCAAGTAACTAAGTAGTTACATGAGCAACTAGTATACTTAGCAAGTTAAACCAAGTACTTAGCAAGATTACACCATCCTACCACTAAACATCAACACATGTCTCTTTGATTGCATCATGCATGACCACACCACCTTTAATAAAGCTACTTTAGCTAGATATTATCAAGATGAGGTGTATTATGCAAGAGAACCAAGCAATCAAAGATCAAAAACTCCATTCTCTCCATTTTGTTCAAACTGCCCAGCAGAACACCCTCAAAGAAGAAAATTCATATCTCCACTTCTACCCATTCTAAAATCACCAAATTTTAACCATAGCTTCTATACTCCATGGGTAAGGTTCGTTCAAAATTTCATTTCAATCCAAGTAGTATAGCCTAGTCAAATCCATGCTCAAAGTTGGGGAAACAAATCTGACCAGTTTCTGTTCAGCGGAAAAAGAGGGCTCAAAAACCTAGATAGGAAGCTTCAAATTTGATGATCTAGGACTCAAAACAAAGCTTATGAAGAGGCCAAGATGTGGTAAAAATTTGAGAGCCAAACTATTTTTTTTCAATTTTCTATAATTTTTACAAAAGTGATGATGAATAGTAACCCTTAGAAGCTAACTTTGTTTTCTTGCTTGATTTGGATGATCTAATCTAGCTTAGGCCACACAAGGACTAGAAGGCTTAGTAAGGCTATATCACTCTCCAAGAAAGGTATATCTCTTCAAAACCCTAGCCCTTACTTTAATTTTATGGATGTTCTTGGTGATTGTTTGTTAAGTTATGACTATGGTGTTATAACTAGCATGATTATGAGATTGATTTAGTGATTTAAGAAATAATGAACATGTTGGTAAAGAGGCCTGTTTTGGACTTGTTGATATGCATATTATGTGTATGAGATGTATGGTATACCCGGTGTGACTTGGTTTGATTGTGGTAAATTTGGAAACGATCGATTTATAGCCGTCGCAATGCCCGATTTTTGTTAAACCTTAAGAATCCGTTCATAACAGTTGGCATTAATTCCTGACCTGGTTGATTATATGACATGTCCTTGTAGATCTCGAGTCATAGATCGTTTTGGTGAAAGACTCGAAACAAACGGACTTACGGTCTAGGAATTATGGCCGATTTACTAAAAATAGTTCGAAACCGTAAATGCGAGTTCGTAATTGAAATTGAAACCCCTTAACGAAGTTAATTCAGTGGGAAATCTTGGTAATTAAATACTAGGGGACATAATAAAGGTGTGAGAGAAAACCAAATGTCAAACAGATCATTTTCCGATTTTATAAAAATGTTTGAATCGAAGTTAAGCGCGAACGAACCCCTAAAAGTACACTTGGTTATAACTTTGGAAATTCAATTAGAAAACGGGCGATAAAACTCGGGGTTTAATCTTGGTTTGTAAACGACCAACCTTAGAACTTATACGATTTAAGTATATACCAAGTGTAAGTTTGATGACATGTCTTAATAACGAACAAATGTCGGACCGTATCGGTGACAAAAAATGTTACACAAAAGGGTGCATAACGAGATAACTTGAAAACGTGTTTCGACTTAAGTGAAGTTTATACTTAGACTTTTAAAAGGTGTTAAGTGGTTAATCTCGAATGTTCTGATTGTTTATAGATCATTGAGCATACCCAGGACACGCTATCTCTAACCACACCCGATTACCAGGCAAGTTTCAAATACCTTGGAACTGTTGTTGTGATAATATGTATATATGTTGTTTCTGATACATATGCCATAGCATGCATGCCTATTGTTAAATTATATTATGATACTTGTTCCCTGAATTGATATTGGCTTATAGACTAGATACGAATTATCAGTTATAAGCCGGATTGTTTTGGTAAGACCCTTAGCGAAGGGCATATGAGTCTCATTCCTAGAATTCAGACCGGGAGTCAGTATTTCTTGATATATCATGATTATTATCGGAGGAAAATATTTAAGTAAATATTTTTCCATTATTTGGTTGATGAATATTATTTTGAATATTCGTCTGAGATTATTTATTTAATGAATATTATTTTGAATATTCATATGAACGTTATTCATTTAATGAATATTATCTTTCAATATTCATTTAAGGTTGATTTACCTATCGAATATTATTTGAATATTCATTTGGAACTGATCTATTTACTGAATATTATCTCGAATATTCATTTGATTATTATATATTCAAAGAATATTATTTTCGAATATTCATTTGATCATTATTTATTAAATGAATATTATTTCGAATATTCGTTTGAGTTTTATTCATTCATTAAGTATTATTAATTTGAATATTCATTATTTATTAAATGAATAATATGGTGAATATTTATTCGAGGGATATTTTGAGCAATATTTTATATTAAGAATATTCTTTAAATATTTATGATTTAATAAATATTCTTGAAATATTTATTCGATTCTTTTAAACTAGTTTCAAAATAATTTTCCCTATTCAAAGTATTATCCTTGATCTCCAAATATTATGTAAATTATTTTGGAGTCTTGTTATTATTATCTTTATCAAGAAAGGTTCTCAAATTTTATTCTTCATTCAAATCCATCTTTCAAATTATAAGGGAACCTTACTTGAGAAATGTTATTTATCTTGTGGACTTCCCGGTCATAAATCTTTTGAAAGTATTTTTTTCATTCGCAACATGGTTGCTACTCATTTATTGAATCTTTTTGTACCTTCTCATCATTCGAGGGGTAAGAGTGTTGGAACAAGTTGGTATCCATTAAGAAGCAGCAGCTTGGGAAATATTGGTGAATTTTCCTTTCCAACTAGATACGACTACTTTGTGGAGTCTTATCAACAAGTATTATACTTGGGGAAACGGGGATGAACTTTACGTTCAGAGTCAATGATTCTATTCGAACTAGGAGTTGTGTAAGAGGCCGAGTAGCGCCGGTCCATCCCATTTGGCCAAACCGTTGGCCGGGGAGATCTAATAGGGCGGTAGACAAGTAAATCCGTCAGCTCTTCCTTCTACCGGTAGTAAAACTAATTTGAGCTGTACAATCTGTGACTGATCATCGTAAGGATTGGAACAGCGGGCGCGGTGAATACTCTAGCATTAGTTCATCATCCAAATTTATTTATTGTCAACAACATGAAGTATCACTCTTGTTGACAGGGTTGAGAATTGTTCAAAACTGAAAGTACTTTTGCTTACCTTGTAACTTCATCGTTTATATTATACTGGCACTATGTTCGTTAATGCATGGCATATGGTTTGAAAGATATTTTTGAACTGTTATATATTATCGTTCAGTTATACATTATTGTTGGTGGGCTATTGCTCACCCTTGCTTTATTATTATATCACAACAACAGCTAGACCAGATGACTCGCACAAGGCGCACTCGACGCTGACGAGGACGATGAGACTACCAGAGCTGAAGAGGAAGCTATTGGTAGGATAGATTCATTCTTTCAGTACCAAGTATATGGGCTAGTATGACTTATGTAAATGGATGGCAAAGAGTATGTATTTATATTGTAATTCTTTTGGGTTGTAAGAACTCAAAGTGTGATTAATAAAATTTGATTGTTACTCTGATTTCTTCTCTGGGACTATAACGGGTGTGCTTTATATTGTTAGGCCGAATACACACTTATAATCAACTAAGTATGAGAGAATAACAATAAGTTCTTTAAAAGCATTAAAAACTGTTTGGAATCAACTTCTCTCTCAGTGATGTAAAATATCACAGAGAGCTGCTTAGGTTACAATGAAAAGATATTGTGTTACACGATCGATACCCTTCTAGGGTTAACCTAACTGTATTTATAAAGATATACAGCTACGTACAATCGACAATTGATTCGCCTATAAATCAGCTATACAAATGTTATCAATTATGATTGCTACACATCTCCTAAGTCAACTCAATCTCTTTAACAGCTATCCAATCTGTAAAGATATTGCTTCCATAATTATCTTGAATTAATCTTTAATCACTGTTGATTGGAGACGCGCTTCCTCCAGACAGAGTTTAACTAAACTCTGTCGAGCTTCCAATGTCAGCGTATAGCAAACTCTGTCAAGCTTCCAACTGTCAGAGTTTAACTAAACTCTGACTGCTTCCTATTTCAAGTTAAACTCTATTTTTCCCTGTAAAACTTAAACACTGATATTAACCAAATCAATTATATTTAACAATCTCCCCCAACTTGTTCATTAGTAAAAATGCACAAGTTAACAATAATTGATGATGTCAAAACAATTTCATACAAACACAGTGTTTATTCAAATAAGCAGAGTTTAAACTTGACTTAACAAAAATCTACAGAAAACAAGAAAATTCTTACAGACTTTAATCTCTAATCTCCTCAAGATCTGGTGTTGTTCTGAGATAATCTATAAGCAATCTTCTCTCTACATTCTCAAGTTCAATCTTCATAGCTTCCTTGATCTCTCTCAACTGAGGATCACTCTCATCAGTTTGATAAATAACAGATCTTAGATCATAGATTTTGTTCCTTCTCATCTCATTTCCCAATCTGATAAATTTTACTTCCTCTGACTGTGAATTGAAATCATGTACTGTGATTCCCAGATCAGTCTTCAGCTTTGTAGTACCCTTCTTCATTTCAATGAGATTTCCATTCCAGTCTCTGTACTTAGGAACATATCTGTTGTTGCACTTCATTCCTCTAATTGCCAAATTTTGGAGCATTTTCTGTCTGAGCACATTTGCAACTGATTGAGTTCTTCGACTGTTCACCTTGAAAAGATACAGAACATGTTCTAGTTCTTCCCAGTATTTCAAACCAATATCATGCTCACCAATTTTAAATACTGTCCCATCAGCCATAAAGTATAAGAGAAAATCTTTCTTTAAACTCTTCTGATGAACTAACTGTACTGATTCCAGTCTGTCCAAACTCTCTTGAGTGACACCACGACCTGGAACATCCAGTAAAGAAGGATCTCTAGGACCAGTATGTTGCCTTTTATCTCTGTGTGAGCCTAGACCAGCTTTATTATTTCCAATCTTACCAGACAAGGCTCTTCCATCAGTAAAATCCATAGAAGCTCCAGATACTAGATTTGGATGATGAAGTGTTCCTTTACCAAAAACTGATTTCAACTGAGAAGATAGAGGTCTAGACACAACTTGTGTTGCAACAGAGGTTGTGTTTTCTTTCTTCTGTACAACTTGTGTAGAAACAGAGGTTGTATCTTTCTTCTTTGAATCTTCTCCTTCCATAGCAATGCCATTTAGCTTGAGTTTAGCTTCAGCTTCTGTTGGTTTCTTAGATAAATGTGATCTTTGATCAGCATCAACATTTTCCTTAATCACAATGCCTTTAAGAACAGGCCTAGGAGCTTTTTCTTTCTTTTTAAACTTTCCAGACTTTAAAGCTTTCTGATGTTGTTCTTGTAAATTCTTTTCTTCAGCTTTAATATCTTCAATAGTAGCTCCTTCTTCATTTTCTTCAGTAAATAACTTAGCAGCCAATTCCTCATCAGTCATTGAATTTTCAGTGAATAATAAACTCTTGGTGTTGGAAGTTGACTTTCACTTGGAAGACGTGCTAAATTTCAGACTTTGATCAGCTCTTAATATCTTCTTCTCTTTGCCTTTTGCTCCTGCTCCTCCATCTTCAGTATCTTCATCTTCTTTAGTCAGAGTTTGAGATTGCTTGCATTTAGACTTAGCAACTCTCTCCCCCTTTTTGACATCATCAGGCATGAGAATAGATGTGATTAACTCCAGAGAGGTAGCAATAGAATCAATCTTTAAAGACATGGCATTTTGATTTTCTTCAACTTTGCTCAGCCTGTGAGACAAAGTTTCTTGATTCTGGGAAAGATATTGAAACTTGTTCTTGCTATCGAGTTTAAGCATATCATCTCCTCTAATAACTTCACCTTGAATATCAGAAATGGCCTTTTGACAATGATCAAATCTAGAATTGAGAGTCTTCACTTGGACAACAGTGGCCTTGAGACAGGATAGAATCTCTGGATTTGTGATTGTTCTGGATGTTCTCTTGACAAATTCAGCTGCTCTTGCAACAGGAAAGATGCAAGTTTCTTTGTACCAATCAGCTGAAAATTGTTCAAAGTAGTCTTCTTCAACATCTGCTTGATTTGAAGGGCCAGCAAAATCATTAACTTTAGCAGAGGTCTGTACTGGTAAACTCTGAGAAGAGCTTGACTCAGTACTCCCTTCAGTTTCAATTTCAGTTTCAGCTTCAATATGGTCAGTTGATTCAGGAATTGGAAGAGACTCATCAATAGTTTCTGCAACAGTGTCTGGAATACGTTCAACATTCTCTGCAACAGGCTCTACAACATCCTCTGCAGGTTGTACAATAGGCTCAGATATTATCTCCATGGGTGGTTGATCAATTTCCTCACCCTGTTCGACAGATTGATGAGCATCAGAGATTAACTCAGTGTGAGAAGCCACTGTTTCTTCAAGTACCACAGTGGTTTGATTTACTGCATCAGTTTCTTCAGAGAAAACAGCAGGTGAAGAGATTGGAATGTCCATGTTCTCAGAGAATGGGAACAATGGCTCAAGAATTTCATCCATTGTAGCATCAGCATTACCATCTTTGTCTATCTCAACAGCAGGTATTTCCTTAGAAATATCCTCTGGAGCTTCAAAATTCAATTCTTCATCAGATTCTTCAATAATTAGTCTCCTCCTTTTAACTGGAGGATTCACTTCTGTTCTCTCTTCTTCTGAGATAGAATCATTTAGAGTAGATGGAGATTGAGGTCTGTTAGCTCTTTCCTTCCTAGCTCTCTTTGGCTTAGAAGCTGCAGCAGTCCTGTGCTTTCTTGGTGGCCTTATAGCCCTGCTTTTCTTTGGTTTCCTTGGTTTGAATTGTGGTTGAGGCTGAGGTTGTGATTCAGGTTGAAAAGTAGTAGCAACAGTGGGTGGAGATGTGGGTTTAGAGGTTGGTTCAGTGTTAATGGTTATGTGAGGTTCAGTGTTTGTGGGTTGAAGAGGTGACTGTGGAGGTTCAAGTACAGGTTCAGGTTCTGGCGCTTGTGGTTCATGTGGTTGATTGAGAAAATTTCTGAGGGAAAGAAGATAGATGAACTCTGGAACTTGTTCCTTGTTAGCATCTTTATTTGTCAAGTCAGAGAACATTCTCTTATGGACTTGAAAGGGTTGTATAACATCCTCATCAGAGATTACCAAATTAAGCAAACAAGCAGAGAATAAACATTGACAAAAACGTGAGAAATAAACAGTTGTATTAGACTCTGCTAGTTTTTTACCTAAATTCATAAGAACTAATATACCAAAATCAAAGTTACTCCCATTAAGAAGAGAATACCCGATTTGAAGACTATCAGTGGGAATTGCATCCCAGTTGGTGACTTTCTTTCCAAATGCTCGAGTGATGCAGTCAAAGAAAAAGCTCCACTCCTTCCTGAGCCCTGGCCTTTTAAGATTCCCAAGCTTATCCAAAGGGCCAGAAAACCGCAGTTGCTGTAACATTTCTTTCAATTCATTCTCACCAGCCACAGCGTATGAGGTATGAGTATCAAAATCCATAACATCTCGAACAGTTGCAGGAGTGATTACAAACTCTTGATCTTCATGAGTAAACACAATAGATGGAGTCCCATTCTCTCCACCATCATCATAAACAGAGTTTCTCCAGAAATTAGAGATTTGTGTGGTAGAGAGTTTTTCTGGTTGAACAAGAGCTTGACCAATTTCAGAATCTCTTAAGAAGTTCTGAATCAAATGAAATGATTCTGGGGCTTTATCAGTGTTTAGTATTTCTGCATAGTTGTTTGGAACAAAAGATAATCCCTGAGCCACAAAAGTCTTGGTTGCCATTAGAACAAATTGTTAGAAAAGAGAGTGTGTGGAAAAGTGTTTATGAAAATGCTTAATTGAAAGTAATAGAGAAATTGTGTGTAATGTTGTGTGTTCGTGGGTGTAAAAGTGAAAAAGTGAATAATGAAATGAGTTTGATTAGATCTGTAATTGAAAATTAAAACCCAATCGTTTTAGACATTAAACACGCAACCAATTTCTTGTTAAGTGTGTGAGTGGGACACGTGTCACGTAGCAAGTGGAACAACCATGTACACGCGCAGTAATAATGCCTATTATTACTGCTATTCTCTCTCCTATTACCAATAAGCTTTAACTGTCTGACACCATTAAACAATTGGCACGTATCACATGCAAATTTCAAAAACTCTTTTTGTACTCCAAGTATATGCTTTGTCTGAAATAAAATATTACCTTAGAGTACTCAATAGAATCCAACAGTGTTTATCAATTCTCCAACTTAATTACTGTTATCCTTTCAAACACTGCACAGTTGTGAATATGAGTGTGTGTATAGCAGAGTTTAGTAGATCAGTATTTAGAGCATCTAGTATTTCATAAAATCCATAAAATAAATCAGTAAACACTGGATGCACAAACTCTCATAGTAAATATTGAATGTATGATGAATGATAAACTATGTAGTAAACGATTTATATACAGTAATATTTAATTAATCTATAACCCTTTTTTTTTTGGTTTTCTCCAGTAATCAGAGGTTGGAACTAGTCACCAAAAATCCTATAATTTTAGCCCTTATCAGTTTGATAAGTTCTTGGATCTTCCTAGTTTTCGACTAGTCACCAAAAATTAGAGAATTTTAGCCCTTACTATATACCAGTAAGTTCCTGGGTCGTCCTAGTTACAAACATGATCTCAAAGGAGTTCTAACAGTCTATATATATATATATATGCTTTGGGGTTATTCTAATAACAGAATCTAATTTAACAGTGTATAACTAACAGAGTTTAGAGCTCATCAACATCAGAAATTATTTATGAGAGGCAATGCACACAGTATTTACAGACTCAGAGTTTAGGATAAATAAACTAAGAGATGCTATAAATATGGAACAGTATCATGCTGTGTTAACTTTCTGCAAAGTTTAAGATTAGATCACAGATAACTTAGAAGGATTCATGTCTAATTACTGAGAATAATGTTTCATACATGTATCTTCATCGGTGTTTATGTTCAGAAAGAAACATTATCAGAGTTTCTCAGAATTTATCCAACAGTCAACAGTGTATGACTTAAAGAGCATGCTAACAGAGTTTAACAGACATTGAGCAGAGTTTGCATAGCAGAGTTTATCATACCACAGAAATATGAGCAACACAGTACATAAGTAGAATTTTGAGTCCAACCAATATCTCTAGTCAAAGCCAGAGACCATCCCTAGTTCATTTACCAGCCTTGTAAATACAGCTTCACTCAATGGCTTGGTGAAGATATCTGCAAGCTGTTGTTCTGTAGACACAAAATGAAGCTCAATATTCCCTTCCTCTACATGTTCTCTGATAAAATGGTACCTTATGCTGATGTGCTTGGTCATTGAATGTTGTACTGGATTACCTGTCATAGCAATAGCACTTTGATTATCACAGTAAATAGGTATTTTACTGTACCTCAATCCATAATCCAGTAATTGATTCTTCATCCACAGAATCTGTGCACAACAGCTACCAGCAACAATATACTCTGCTTCAGCTGTAGATGTAGAGATTGATTTCTGTTTCTTGCTGTACCATGAAACAAGTCTATCACCAAGAAATTGACAACTTCCACTGGTACTTTTTCTGTCTATCTTACAGCCTGCAAAGTCTGCATCAGAGTAACCAAGAAGCTTGAAGTCTGATTCTCTTGGATACCATAAACCTAAAGTTATGGTTCCCTTAAGATATTTGAAAATTCTCTTCACTGCTGTTAGATGTGGTTCTCTTGGATCTGCCTGAAATCTTGCACAAAGACATGTTGCATACATGATGTCAGGTCTGCTAGCTGTTAGATAAAGAAGAGATCCAATCATTCCTCTATAGTTTGTCATATCCACTGGTGAACCTGTGTCTCTATCCAACTTTGTTGCTGTTGCCATGGGAGTTGTTACAGATGAACAGTCAAGCATGCCAAATTTCTTGAGAAGATTTCTGGTATATTTTGCTTGATTGAAAAGATTCCATCATCTGTTTGCTTCACCTGTAGCCCTAGAAAATAACTGAGCTCTCCCATCATGCTCATTTGATACCTGGACTGCATGAGCTTGGCAAACTTCTTACAGAGTTTATCATTAGTAGATCAAAAATTATGTCATCTACATATATTTGAACTAATAACAGATCACTACCAAGATTGAAGTAGAACAAGGTTTTATCAATTGTACCTCTGTTGAACCCACTTTCTAAAAGAAATTGAGCCAGAGTTTCATACCATGCTCTTGGTGCCCGCTTAAGTCCATAGAGTGCCTTGTCAAGCCTGTAGACATAATCTGGATACTTGGGATCTACAAATCCTGGTGGTTGTTCAACAAACACTTCTTCTTCAAGTTTTCCATTCAGAAAAGCACTTTTCACATCCATCTGAAAAACCTTGAATTTCTTGTGAGAAGCATATGCTAGAAAGATTCTTATCGCCTCCAACCTTGCAACTGGAGCAAAAGTTTCATCATAGTCTATGCCTTCTTGCTGTGAATAGCCTTTGGCCACAAGTCTGGCCTTGTTTCTTGTAACAACCCCATCACTGTCAGTTTTGTTTCTGAAAACCCATCTAGTACCAACAACAGATCTATTCTTTGGTCTAGGTACAAGGGTCCATACTTCATTTCTCTCAAATTCATTTAACTCCTCCTGCATTGCTGTTATCCAGTCAGCATCTTGAAGAGCTTCTTCCACTTTCTTTAGTTCAGATTTGGATAGAAATGCATGAAACAGACATTCATTTGTTGTAGCACTTCTTGTCCTAACTTTTGCATCTGGATCTCCAATTATTAAATCAGGTGTATGAGATTTTGTCCATTTCCTAGCAGAAGGTAAATGACTTCTGTCAACAGTTGATCCTCCCCCTTGATCAATGTTCTCCTGATTATCTTGATGCCTTTCTTCATTCTCTGAGGCTCCCCCTGAATTTGATCGCTCAGAGTTTGAACTGTCAGAATTTGAATTTTCAGAGTTTGAGTCATCAGAGTTTGAGTTTGATCCAGATTTTTTAGTTGACTCACTTTCAGAATTTGAGTCATCACTATGATCATGCTCCCCCTCAACTGGTTCTCCTCTTTGTTCTGAATGTACTATTTCTTCTGTGTGTACCAGTAGAGGTTCAGAGTTTGCATCAACAGAGTTTGTTGGACTGGTTTCATCAGAGTTTATTTCATCAGAGATTAGATCTTCATTTTCGAAGTGCAACTGATCATGTTCATCAACATCTTCAAGTCCAGTGATTTTCTTGTCATCAAATGACACATGAATAGATTCCATAATCACTTTTGTTCTCAGATTATAAACTCTGAATGCCTTGGTTGACACTGGATAGCCAACAAAAATTCCTTCATCTGTTTTCAACTCAAATTTGGTCAACTGTTCAGGATGATTTTTCAACACAAAGCATTTGCACCCAAAAATATGAAAATATTTCAGGTTTGGCTTCTTTTCCCTCACCATCTCATATGGTGTTTTTCCATGCTTGTTGATTAGTGTGGCATTTTGAGTAAAACAGGAAGTTTGAACTGCTTCTGCCCAGAAATAAGTTGGCAATTTTGCTTCATCAAGCATAGTTCTAGCAGTTTCTATCAAGGTTTTGTTCTTCCTCTCAACTACACCATTTTGCTGTGGTGTACCAGGTGCAGAAAACTCTTGCTTCAAACCTCTATTTTTGCAGAATTCTTCCATTGTTGCATTTCTGAATTCAGTTCCATTATCACTTCTGATTATTTTGACTTTGTGTTTTAATCCTTTGTCCAGTAGCTTTACATGCTCCATCAGAGTTAATGCAGTTTCATCCTTCTTTGCAAGAAAATACACCCAAGTGTATCTGGTATATTCATCAACAATGACTAGAGCATATTTCTTCCTTCCAATTGACAAGACATTCGCTGGTCCAAAAAGATCAACATGTAAAAGATGATATGGATCAACAATTGAAGATTCAGACTTGCTCTTGAAAGAAGTCTTCCTCTGTTTGTCCTTTTGACATGAATCACACAGACCATCAACATTTAACAAAGACTTTGGAAGTCCTCTAACAAGATCCTTTCTGATCAGCTCATTGATGTTGTTCAGATTCAAATGAGAGAGTTTCTTATGCCACTTGCAACTCTCTTCACTGGACATTCTTGTTGACAGGCACATAGTTTTTCCATCAGAGTTTGTCAACAAGCTTGCTTCATAGATATTGTTGCGCCTTTGTCCAACTAAAACAACTTTCCCTGTGGTTTTGCTGATGACCTCACAGTATTCAGGTTGAAAATCTACATGAAAACCTCTGTCACAGATTTGACTCATAGATAGCAGATCATGCTTGAGTCCTGGAACCAGAGCTACATTTGTGATGCTGACACTTCCAAGATTAATATTGCCATATCCCAGAGTATGTCCTATGTTGCCATCTCCATAGGAAACTTTTGGGCCAGCCTTCTCCACATACTCTGATAGCAGGGCTTTATTTCCAGTCATGTGTCCTGAACATCCACTGTCCACGACTAGGATACTTTCCCTGATGCCCTGCAATCACAAACAATTTTGTTTGTATCCAGATTTAAGGATCCAGACTTGCTTGTATCATTTGGCTTTCTTAATTTTGTTAGCTTTAACAGTGGAATTTACACTATCAGAGTTTAAGCTAACTTTATCAGAGTTTACACTTGCAGAATTAACTCTAACCCATTTCAGATTAGGTTTCAGTTCATAGTAATTATGATAAATAGCATGATAATTTTTGCAAGTATAAATAGAATGCCAAGTGCTTCCACAGTGTTTGCATAAAGTCTGTGGCCTAGTTCTAACATTATCTTTCTTTACTTCAGACTTGGAAGGTAAAGAATTAATGTCTTTGTTCTTCCTGCAAAAACTAGCAAGATGGTTAGTGCTACCACAGTTATGACGTGTCTTTCTTGGAGCTAAAGTAGCAAGCATTAGATAATTACCTTGAGTGATGCCTACTTTACCATTTCTGTTCTTTCTAGATACTTTCTGTTTCTTAACAGATTTTAACTCCTTAAGCTTATGCTTAAGTTGTTTATCTGTCATTAAACAAATATTAACCTGTTTAACACTAGTTTTTACTGGTTCTTTCTTAACAGCTTCTTTTCCACCTTCAAACCTAGGTTCACTTATTCCATTAACAAATGTTCCAAATTTCTTACGTGGAAGAGGTGGTCTAATCTTGACTGTATTCTGAAACCTAAGTTCATCTTCCTCAGAATAACCTAGACCTACAGTGTCAGATTGAAAAACTTCTTGAGTGTGTTTTCCTGAGTGAGTTCA
Source organism: Saposhnikovia divaricata (assembly GCA_036435485.1). NCBI lineage: Eukaryota > Viridiplantae > Streptophyta > Magnoliopsida > Apiales > Apiaceae > Saposhnikovia > Saposhnikovia divaricata. The sequence continues at coordinate 97,603,503 of CM071597.1, read as the reverse complement.
AGTTTTAATAATGTGATTTGCCTTTTCCAATTCAGATTCTAGTTGTTTATTCTTACTTAACAACTCTTGTTCAAGATAGACAGCATCATCTCTTTCCTTTTGAACTTGCTGCATGTTAGCAAGTTTCTCTTCTACAACCTTATTTCTCTCTTTGAGTTCAGAATTCTCAATTTTGATTCTCTCATTCTCTAAAGTCTGATCCCTATAACTGATATGCAAAGCCTTAATATATATTCTTAATTCAGTTATATCATCAGTATTATAAGCATAGGTAGTTAGAGGTACATTGTTTTCAGAATCTTCAGCTTCATCAACAGTAGTAGCCATGAGAGCATAGTTCACATCCCCATCTGAGTCAGAGGTGTCTGCCCAATCTCTGCCTTTAGTGAAGAGTGCCTTCTCAGTTTTACCCTTCTTGCACTCAGGAGCATAGTGACCCATCTCCTTACACTTGTAGCATTGAATCTCAGACTTGTCTCTTTTCCCAGATTTGGGTATCCTTTCTCTCAGATTTGCTGAAATTCTTCCTGTCAAACTTTGAATCATTCTTGGAGAATCTCTTCCCTTTCTTGAAGTTCTTGAATCCCATCTTCTTGAAGGTCTTTACCATCAAGGCAGCCATTTGCATCATTTCCTCATCATCTTCAGAATCAGATGATCCATCTGTATTTGAGTCAACATCAGAGTTTGATGACTCACTTTCAGAATGAATGACCAAAGCTTTTCCTTTTGCCTTCTTCCTTGATGCTTCCTTCTTTGAGGGCTTTTCTTCAACTCTTAGAGCAACAGATTTTGACTTTCTGCCTGATCTTCTACTTCTCTATTCCATTTCTAGTTCATGAGTCTTGAGCAACCCATAGATCTCATCAATATCAGTATCAGCCAGATCATAGTTGTCTCTAATAGTGGTTGTCTTAACATCCCACTTTTCAGGTAGAGAAAGAAGAAACTTGAGATTTGAATCTTCTAGATCATATTCTTTATTAACCAGTGACAGATCATTAAGTACCTTACAGAATCTGTCAAAGGTTTCTATCATTGATTCTTCAGATTTAGCCTCAAAGTGTTCATACTCCTGTGTGAGTATGTTCCTTCTATTCTTCTTGATTGCTGCAGTTCCCTGACATCTAACCTCTAGGGCATCCCAGATCTCTTTTGCAGTTTTACAATTGATCACTTTGTTAGACATAACATTATCCAATGAACTATGAAGCAGATGTCTAACCTTTGCATCATTACCAATGGATGAAATGTCCTCAGGAGTCAAATCTTTCTTCTCCTTTGGAATAGATTTAGCTTCTTGTCCAGCAACAACAACAGATAGTTTTGTAGGCTTATGAGGGCCTTCATAAATTCTGTCAAGATATTCTGGATTTGTAGCCTCCAGAAATATAGCCATTTTCACCTTCCAGGTTGAGTATTCTGCTGGCTTAAGAATAGGAACCCTGATTGTTTCATATCGGCTCACAGTTGCAGGCTGAGCCTTCTCAGCACTAGAGCCTGATGTTGGAGGATGAATTTCTGCCATTGATTGAAGTTGTGTGTGTGTGGATCTTAAACTGTATTAAATTAACAGATCAAGCTATGATACCAATTGTTAGGCCGAATACACACTTATAATCAACTAAGTATGAGAGAATAACAATAAGTTCTTTAAAACCTTTAAAAACTGTTTGGAATTAACTTCTCTCTCAGTGATGAAAAATATCACAAAGAGCTGCTTAGGTTACAATGAAAAGATATTGTGTTACACGATCGATACCCTTCTAGGGTTAACCTAACTGTATTTATAAAGATATACAGCTACGTACAATCGATAATTGATTCGCCTATAAATCAGCTATACAAATGTTATCAATTATGATTGCTACACATCTACTAAGTCAACTCGATCGATCTCTTTAACAGCTATCCAATCTATAAAGATATTGCTTCCATAATTATCTTGAATTAATCTTTAATCACTGTTGACTGGAGACGCGCTTCCTCCAGACAGAGTTTAACTAAACTCTGTCGAGCTTCCAATGTCAGCGTATAGCAAACTCTGTCAAGCTTCCAACTGTCAGAGTTTAACTAAACTCTGACTGCTTCCTGTTTCAAGTTAAACTCTGTTTTTCCCTGTAAAACTTAAACACTGATATTAACCATATCAATTATATTTAACAATTTTGTTGGGTCATAAAGATGTAATTTATTTTATGTTGAAGTAAGTTCAAGTATTGTGGACAGAAATGGAGACCGTAACGGCCGGATCCCGGACCCCGGATCTGAGGGTGTTACAGTAATGGTATCAGAGCATTACGTTATAAACCCCAGAGATGACGCGATGATAAAACAATAAATTCACTAAGATAATAAGAACTCTTCCCAAGTTCATAGTCGGACTACTTAATGTAGTACTGACATATAAAACCCTTATGAGAACTCTTAAATATCATGATAGTAACATAGCTCGATATTGTATCAACGAGTAAAGGCGACGGACCTTGAGACTTATGAGCAGCAGCTCGAGGATGCTTTATCATACGTTGACGATCGGCTTGAAGACTCGATAGAGTACCCTACTGAGGACCTGAAGGAGGTTCCAGCTAAGGAGGAGAATCCTGTTAAGGATAAAGAGTTTACCCTTGAGGAAATGAGGACTGCAGCTAGAGAAACTGCAAGAGTTAAGGTATAGTGCTCGGAGAAGTAAGCATAAAGAACTGAGATATTGTTAAGAGCACTAAGGATGCATATTTGACTTATAGCCGGATTACTCGAGATCTTATATGGGGATAGATAAGAATCCTTAGAGGCCTTCAGATTAATGAGGAAAGAGTTAGAATGATGTATGAGTATGAAAGACATCGATATGGGACGGGGAGCAGGGTCTCCAGGAGCAGTTGAGATAAAGGCAGCAAGTGCCATATCATTTGATAAAAGGATTAGTGTAAATATTATCAATAGTAATTCACCCTGAGAAGGAAGATTTCATAAGCTATGAATTATGAAGTCAAGTTGAGATTGATGAGGTGGTTCTATTCAAAGGAAATGTTCATCTTAGGAATGGATCAGCTTAGAAAGTAAGGACATTGGGAAGTAATGACATGATTGGATAAAGTTATATAAGGAAGTAGTAAGCGAAACGATGATCTCAGAACCTATAAGAGAGAAAGACCATTGAGTCTATGATAAACTTGTAATAAGACTACTATCAAGGACTAAGCATAGGTTTATTTAAACTCAGTGAAATGATGAACCAGAACATTAGATGCATGTGATTCAGAGGAATATTAATTCTTTCGTTTCCTTGAATGGATTATAGTAGTTACATTAAGTTTACCCCGACGCTGAATCATAAATGGATCAAGTAAAACGATCAGTGGTTAGAGGTAATGGAAAATGATTTAAAGGTGAAACCTAAAGGAGTAAGTGTATACCAAGTTCTCAAAGTATGAATTCTGGTCAAATAAAGTTCAGTTATTAGGACATATGATCAATAGTGAGTAGTGATTGGTTGACCCAGCCAAGTAAAGGCAGTTTCAATTGAGAAAGGCCAACCACACTAACTAAGGAAAATGTGAGAAAATCTTCCTGGAGCTAAAGAAGAAATTGGAGGCAACCCAGCATTGCCATTGCCTAATGGAAGAAGGAAGACTTTGTGATATATTATGATGAACCTCATATAGGTTTAGGTGGTGCGCTTATACAGCATGGCAGAGTAATTGCGGATGCATTCGGACAGCACGGTTCACCAGATTCGGATGGCCTTGATAGTGCCAATTTTATGGAACGACTAACTCCGACGGTAATGGTCCTTCTGAGACTGGTGGTTATGTAGACTAACATTTGGTAGTATCAACTATTAGGACGTATATGCATCAGGAAGATGTGGCATGTTTCAGTTTGAAACTTCTGATTTCCCTTCTATGGGATGTATATATTTGATTCCTTTCCAGTAGTTAAACTTCCAACTTCATGTTAAGCATTCCGTATTATAACTGCTTACGATTCTAACTGCTTGGATGTTCATAGAACTGATCTTTAGGTTTCGAAATTGATCTTCTTGATTGTTACCAGTGGGTGGATAGATTAACCAAAATTTTCCTGATTCTGGAAAGAAATTCAATAAACTTTGGCAAACCTTGTCTTTCTGATTATCAGAGAACGTCACTAAAGAGAGCGGAGACTGGGGCTAACCCCGTGGATTGGGTAAGGTAGCCGCTATAGGGGTTGGTGGACCAACCCTGATTATTGCGATTGATTGTAGAAATAAAATGATGAAGTTGAGATTGGACGGTAAAGGGGAAATGTACTTAAAAATCAAAACGGACTGAGGAGTTCCGGGATTGACTTAAATGAAAAGGTTATTATGCCAAAAGTGTAGGCTTGTGTAGCACGTGGGATAGATAAGAGAATGTGAAAATATAAAAATAAAGGAAAGGTGCCCGGAGACGGTACCGAGAAGTCGATTGAGATTTATATGGAGTAAAATTTTGGAAAGGTTAGAAGGTATCGAGGAAGAGGAATGAACAAAGAGTGGCAGTGCTCAAGTTGAGTGACTATGCTACTCTGGTACATAAGAATTGCGATGTAAAGGAAAGCAATGAACAAATACAAAAAGAAGAAGTTTAAGAGTACGCGGGAAAAAGAATATTGATAAGCGTAACCTACCCTAGATAAATTATCTTCGCTATGGACGAAGGAGGCACTATGCCAGGCAATTGCTAGAAAAGTAATGCCTTTAGCTAACCCTAAACTCACATACAGTAGCGCGGCCATTTAGGGCCATGTGGTGAAGAATTATAAAGTGACTAGACCAGCAATGTAAGGATAAAGCGGGGTGCTTCTAACCGAGCGCCAACCACGAGAACTTTTGATACAAAGTGAAGTAATTCAGGTGTATATGATTGACCAGCTTATGAGCTAGACACCCAACTATAGTGAATTGAGGTACATAATGTTGGGATTTTATAAATACCATGGATGTATTATTACTAAGGAAAATGATTAATGAAAGTTTATGAAGATTGTTAGAAATGGTGCAGTACGATGCATAAATGTTATCCGAAACTTAGTATCTTTAAGAAGAGTGATAAGTACAAAGAAATTCACGTTGAACACGACCAATATCTTCCAGAACATCCTTGTTGCCATTACCAAATTCTGAAAGAAGAACAGATAAATATATGTTGTCTTTTGAAGGCCATGTAGACTGACATCCGTTTGAAAGAGAAGGTTAGCATGAAGCTACCTATGAATTATCAAGATGTGAACGATTGAAAAGAGACCCTTATTAAGGAATTATGAAGTGATTTTTAACTAAAGGATGTAAGTATTTTTGAAAATAGAATTGAGGATAGAATATCCATAAATCAAGATGAACCCTGGGGATGCACAAAGGGTGACATTACCCCTACTAAAGACATCATGAATTTCGATGATATAAGCTGGATTGAATGAGACAACAATAACCATTAAGGATTTATGGGAAGGAGTTTCGGAAGGTACGTTAACAGAATTGCTATAGGATTGATTAGTGATATTTTGATATACCCTGTACCTAGAAAATACAGGAGGAATGATGAGGATGACTTAAGAAACCCTATATGGAAAAAGGTAACATTCTGAACTTCAAAATGGAAGTTTAGTAAGGAATGTATATTAATAATAATGCCAGAGGGGGCATGTGTGAAACCATGAGAAAGTATTGATTGAACCAATAAATGTTGAGATTATCCTAAAACAAAAAGAACTAAGAGAAGAAATGTCCTAGGTATGATTTGGAGTAACTGTGATAGAGTTCATACCGAAAGGTGGAAGCAATGACTTATGGAAAAAGACTGATCTATATTTTCTCTCCTTCAGCAAAGTTTAAGAGAGAATACTTTCACCCAACAATGATGAAAATGAGATAGGAGAATTTAAGTTGGAATAAACCCAGGCAGCATTGATTGCAAGAAACTATTATTATCAGGAAAGGCCAATGAGGTGGCCGACACTTTAAGTATAGAGGAGTAATTATAGATGCTCACACCAAAGAAACAGAATGATATTGAGAATGACTCGAAGGACATATTGTGGTGGAGGATTTACATTCCTTCTGATGATTGTGTAAGAAGCAACCATAAGAATAGTTTAAGTAAAGATTCGATTCCTGATATCGTCTCAAGCATATTACATACCTTAGAAGGTCCCATTTTGAGGTAAACCAGGACCATGATACGAAATTGATTAAGTGAATCATGAAGTTTCCAGTCTTCTAATGAAGACATGTGATTAATAATTTCATCAACCTGGCATAGCTGCGGTGATTGAAACTCTTCTGCGATTTTATCTGCTTCATTAATACCTACATCAAGTTCAGGAAGTATTCCTTATGAATAAGAAATAGTGATTAGTTCGTCTTTCTAGAGAATTTTGGATATGACAACTATGAAACCCGTCTGATTAACTATAAAAGCACTACGTAAACAACAAACGATGGTGATTCAACAATGGACTACATTAATGTAGTGGTGATTCTTCTAAGAAAGTAGATGACAATTCAAAGATAGGATATTGCTGCTATTGATAAGATAAATGGCATGTTGATGAATGACAAGCAAGTTTACGTTAGTGTATTTCTGCGCAAACAAGATAGAGAATACGAGGTTGGAGGTTCATGATGCTAAAGGTATTTTCGTGGAAAGAATTAATGAGACTTGGAGAGAAGGGCAGTTGAGCCCGAGATTTATTAGGCCATCTGAGAGTTTAAAAGTGTTCGGAAGGTGGCATTCGAGCCAACTTTACCCCCAAAACTTATAGCATGATCGTAACACGTTTCATATGGCAAGGCTATGCCAGTAAAACGCAGATACTCGACAGATGATAAGAGTACGAGTAGGTAGATATATGACCTGGTCTGACTTACGAAGAACAACCTGTGAAAAAATCACGAATAGAAAAGAACAAGTGATGAGAAACAAGTTTGGCAGAAGTAGATTATATTGGATCTAAGTTAAAGGAATCGGCCAGATTCATTTCGGAGGGTTTAAATTGGAATAATGTGATGATTATAGAGTAAAAGTGACGGGATACCAATAAGGAGGTACCAAGTGCAAAAGATGTCTCAATAAAGAGATGACGGTGGAGGTAAATAACAGAAGTGGATATGAATCAGATAATAAGAAGGATGTGATTGATAAAGAAAAGTCTGGGAAAGCAACTATGGAATGTGAAGCAAGGAATGTTATGAATGGATTAATGAATGGGATTTCTAATGAATTCTCGGGATGACAACCTGATAGTGTTAGTATTATATATATGAAAAAGCTAGTAGAATGGCATGGAATGTTAGTTGATGTCAAGCGAGAAACTAAGATTTGACCTGTGAGGATGAAGGATTTCCAAAAGTGAGTGTTGCTAAGATTGAACAAGAGTATTGGTCCATAGAATGATGGACGGAGAGGTAAGGATATGTTAACGCGTGAGATTACGATAAAGTAGTACTTGATACGAATACGATTATTTTCTTCTCTAATGACCTCAATAGTTCAGAGGTAAATTCTAACCATGATATTTTGTGATCATGAAAACTTTTTATAATTCTTTGAAATTCTTTTCTTTTCTTCTCTCTTATTCATCTTTTTTTGAATTGATAAGAACAACCCTGTAAAGAGGGGAGGTACTGCTACGTGACTATCTTTCTGTGTGATAGAAGTCTAAGTGGAATACCCTAACTTGTTTAATTACTTGTTAAGTACTAAAGGCTGGCCCCCTTATGTACTAACTATGCAATATAACAAATGTTCATTGATCATAGTGATCTCTCAATAAATCTTTCCACTTCTCCGATCGGATCGGGATTGCGAAGATTAAAGCGATCAGGAAATGCATAGTGCAAGTAAGGTTATCTCTGAATTTGTAGCACGATAGTGATACCAAAGTCACTGCAGATACCAACAAGGATAATAGTATAGGATTGGGTAAGAGCATAACCCGGATAGTGTGTTATACGAAAAGCAGCAAAGGTGAATAAAAGGATAAAGGGAGTATTGTAGCACTGGTGAGATGTGCTATAAAAATGATTTGAATGATTAAGAATTGACCGGGAAGCTGAAAAGTGAAATGATAGACAAATGACTCTTTGTTTCCTACCTGATTCCGGGACGGAATCCTTTTAAGGAGGGGAGACTGTAAGAACCCCGATTTTTGGTAGGAATTAAAACTTTTATTATGGAATGGATATGGATTCCAATATTTATATGTCATGAAGAATGCAATGGGTTGACAACTTTGGTAAGAATAATCTATCGTCAAGAAAGTAGGCTATGGCATACACACAGAGGAAGTAGTCTCATGTCATCCAAATCGATATCTAGTATAAGTCCAGTGGTTCCGTAAAAATGGTTAAGGAACGCTCGGGAAAGCACAAGGACCTTATTTCTAATTATAAGGAATAAAGAAAGAATAAGTGATTAATAGTGTTTTGGTGGAATTAGGAATATTATTAGACGACACTATATAGAGGTACCCGGAACGGATTTCTGAGTTCGTATTAATGATCCACAGGGAAAAAGAGTGTATGTAAAAGTTATCGGATTCTGAAAAATAACACTTTTATTTTCCCTGAGAATTCCTTGGACACTGAAAGACTTATGCGATTATTGAAAAGATTTAAGGAATATGGATTCAAGAATTATTAAAGAGAATGGAGAATGATAGTATAAATATTAAGACGGTTTCCGGTGAAACCCTAACTAGAAATCTTCGAGATATTCCTCCGAACGATCAACGAATTGAGCAATAACCGGACAAAGAAACAAGCAGGGAATCAAGATGCATGCATGTGCAAAAAGGATAAGACCAAGTAACTAAGTAGTTACATGAGCAACTAGTATACTTAGCAAGTTAAACCAAGTACTTAGCAAGATTACACCATCCTACCACTAAAAATCAACACATGTCTCTTTGATTGCATCATGCATGACCACACCACCTTTAATAAAGCTACTTTAGCTAGATATTATCAAGATGAGGTGTATTATGCAAGAGAACCAAGCAATCAAAGATCAAAAACTCCATTCTCTCCATTTTGTTCAAACTGCCCAGCAGAACACCCTCAAAGAAGAAAATTCATATATCCACTTCTACCCATTCTAAAATCACCAACTTTTAACCATAGCTTCTCTACTCCATGGGTAAGGTTCATTCAAAATTTCATTGCAATCCAAGTAGTATAGCCTAGTCAAATCCATGCTCAAAGTTGGGGAAACAAATCTGACTAGTTTCTATTAAGCGGAAAAAGAGGGCTCAAAACCCTAGATAGGAAGCTTCAAATTTGATGATCTATGACTCAAAACAAAGCTTATGAAGAGGCCAAGATGTGGTAAAAATTTGAGAGCCAAGCTATTATTTTTCAATTTTCTATAATTTTTACAAAAGTGATGATGAATAGTAACCCTTAGAAACTAACTTCGTTTTCTTGCTTGATTTGGATGATCTAAGCTAGCTTAGGCCACACAAGGACTAGATCAAGGCTTAGTAAGGCTCTATCACTCTCCAAGAAAGGTATATCTCATCAAAACCCTAGCCCTTACTTTAAGTTTATGGATGTTCTTGGTGATTGTTAGTTAGTTATGATTATGGTGTTATAACTAGCATGATTATGAGATTGATTTAGTGATTTAAGAAATAATGAACATGTTGGTAAAGAGGTCTGTTTTGGACTTGTTGAGATGCATATTATATGTATGAGATGTATGGTATGCCCGGTGTGGCTTGGTTTGATTGTGGTAAATTTGGAAACGATCGATTTATAGCCGTCATAATGCCCGATTTTCGTTAAACCTTAAGAATCCGTTCATAACAGTTGGCATTAATTCCTGACCTGGTTGATTATATGACATGTCCTTGTAGATCTCGAGTCATAGATCGTGTTGGTGAAATAATCGAAACAAACGGACTTACGGTTTAGGAATTATGGCCGATTTACTAAAAGTAGTTCGAAACCGTAAATTCGAGTTCGTAATTGAAATTGAAACCCCTTAACGAAGTTAATTCAGTGGCCAATCTTGGTAATTAAATACTAGGGGTCATAATAAGGTGTGAGAGAAAACCACATGTCAAACGGATCATTTTCCGATTTTGTAAAAATGTTTGAATCAAAGTTAAGCGCGAACGAACCCCTAAAAGTACACTTGGTTATAACTTTAGAAATTCACTTAGAAAACGGGCGATAAAACTCGAGGTTTAATCTTGGTTCGTAAACGACCAACCTTAGAACTTATACGATTTAAGTATATACCAAGTGTAAGTTTGATGACATGTCTTAATAACGAACAAATGTCGGACCGTATCGATGACAAAAAGAGTTACACAAAAGGGTGCATAACGAGATAACTTGAAAACGTGTTTCGACTTAAGTGAAGTTTATACTTAGACTTTTAAAAGGTGTTAAGTGGTTAATCTCGAATGTTCTGATTGTTTATAGATCATCGAGCAGACCCAGGACACGCTATCTATCTCTACCCACACCCGATTACCAGGCAAGTTTCCAATACCTTGGAACTGTTGTTGTGATAATATGTATATCTGTTGTTTCTGATACATATGCCATAGCATGCATGCCTATTGTCAAATTATATTATGATACTTGTTCCCTGAATTGATATTGGCTTATAGACTAGATACGAATTATAAGTTATAAGCCGGATTGTTTTGGTAAGATCCTTAGCGAAGGGCATATGAGTCTCATTCCTAGAATTCAGACCGGGAATCAGTATTTCTTGATATATCATGATTATTATCGGAGGAAAATATTTAAGTAAATATTTTTCCATTATTTAGTTGATGAATATTATTTTGAATATTCGTCTGAGATTATTTATTTAATGAATATTATTTTGAATATTCATATGAACGTTATTCATTTAATGAATATTATCTTTCAATATTCATTTAAGGTTGATTTACCTATCGAATATTTGTTGAATATTCATTTGGAACTTATCTATTTACTGAATATTATCTCGAATATTCATTTGATTATTATATATTCAAAGAATATTATTTTCGAATATTCATTTGATCATTATTTATTAAATGAATATTATTTCGAATATTCGTTTGAGTTTTATTCATTCATTAAGTATTATTAATTTGAATATTCATTATTTATTAAATGAATAATATGGTGAATATTTATTCGAGGGATATTTTGAGCAATATTTTATATTAAGAATATTCATTAAATATTTATGATTTAATAAATATTCTTGAAATATTTATTCGATTCTTTTAAACTAGTTTCAAAATAATTTTCCCTATTCAAAGTATGTAAATATTATGTAAATTATTTTGGAGTCTTGTTATTATTATCTTTATCAAGAAAGGTTCTCAAATTTTATTCTTCATTCAAATCCATCTTTCAAATTATAAGGGAACTTTGCTTGAGAAATGTTATTTATCTTGTGGACTTCCCGGTCATAAATCTTTTGAAACTATTCTTTTCATTCGCAACATGGTTGCTCCTCATTTATTGAATCTTTGTGTACCTTCTCATCATTCGAGGGGTAAGAGTGTTGGAACAAGTTTGTATCCATTAAGAAGCAGCAGCTTGGGAAATATTGGTGAATTTTCCTTTCCAACTAGATACGACTACTTTGTGGAGTCTTATCAACAAGTATTATACTTGGGGAAAGGGGGACGAACTTTACGTTCAGAGTCAATGATTCTATTCGAACTAGGAGTTGTGTAAGAGGCCGAGTAGCGCCGGTCCATCCCATTTGGCCCAACCGTTGGCCGGGGAGATCTAACAGGGCGGTTGACAAGTAAATCCGTCAGCTCTTCCTTCTATCGGTAGTAAAACTAATTTGAGCTATACAATCTGCGACTGATCATCGTAAGGATTGGAACAGCGGGCGCGGTGAATACTCCAGCATTAGTTCATCATCCAAATTTATTTATTGTCTGCAACATGAAGTATCACTCTTGTTGACAGGGTTGAGAATTGTTCAAAACTGAAAGTACTTTTGCTTACCTTGTAACTTCATCGCTTATATTATACTGGCACTATGTTCGTTAATGCATGGCATATGGTTTGAAAGATATTTTTGAACTGTTATATATTATCGTTCAGTTATACATTATTGTTGGTGGGCTATTGCTCACCCTTGCTTTATTATTATATCACAACAACAGCTAGACCAGATGACTCGCACAAGGCACACTCGAAGCTGATGAGGACGATGAGACTACCAGAGCTGAAGAGGAAGCTATTGGTAGGATAGATTCATTCTTTCAGTACCAAGTATATGGGCTAGTATGACTTATGAAAATGGATGGCAAAGAGTATGTATTTATATTGTAATTCTTTTGGGTTATACGAACTCAAAGTGTGATTAATAAAATTTGATTGATACTCTGATTTCATCTCTGGGACTATAACGGGTGTGCTTTATATTGTTGTGTTGGGTCATAAAGATGTAATTTATTTTATGTTGAAGTAAGTTCAAGTATTGTGGACAGAAATGGAGACCGTAACGGCCAGATCCCGGACCCCGGATCTGAGGGTGTTACAAGAATCAAGGAAAAGGATCTGGAAATCAGTTTAAGAGGAATCAAGGTAAAGCCTATGTGGCTGAAGGAAAATGCTGGGATGATTCTGAGGATGAGGAAGAAGAAGAGTTTGTAAACTTGGCCCTCATGGCTAAATCTGATGATTAAGCTTCTAGTTCCTCAACTCAGGTACCATCTCTAGTCTTACTTGATATGTCTAAAACTGAATACAAGCATACCATTGAAGATTTAAGTGCTGAGATGCTTAACATTCATGTTAGTTTATCTGCTGCTCACGAAGAAATTGCTAAGTTAACTAAACAAAATGAAACTCTCAAATCTGAAAATGAAATGTTATTGCTTAGAACCATTCCTCTAGATTCGTTAGCTCACGAGAATACTAGATTGAAAAATGATATTGTATGTGCTAAGGAAATGGAAGAATTTCCCAGGAATCAAATTGCAGAAAATGAGTTTCAACTCAAAGCATTTAGAAACTCTTCTAAGTTAGTCCAGGAATATCATGATAATCACACTAAGAATCAAAAGATAGGTATAGGCTTCGAGTATGGTAGGAGGCATGGAAAGGCAATTGCTCTTGATGATAGTGATGTTGTCAAACCTCATATTCTCAAAAGAGTTTACAAACCGATTTTCAAAAATCTTCAAGCTGATTTTGATGAAACCTCCCTGTTCATCAAATAAAAGCTTCTTGATGAGGATAAGTGCGTTGACAGCACACTAGATGAAGGGAAAGATACTATCAAGTCTCCTGTGACAGAAACTTTGCCAAGCAATCAGATAGAATGTTCTAAAGTAGTTGTCAACAAGGATATGACAGAAACTTCAAAAGATACTGTCAAGAGAGAACCCAAGACATCAACTTTCAAGCCTGCTGCCAAGATAGAGGGAAAGAAAGGTACTGTCAAAGGTAGCTCGACAGCAACTTCAGAACATACTGTCAAGGCAAATGCCTACAAGCCTAAGAATAGGAATGGCAAGTTAGGAATTGACAAAAAGAATGGCTATGCTCATGTTAAAGACGCTCCTAGGAAGCTTTGCAATAATTGTGGCTCATCTCAACATTTAACATTTGTTTGTAAGAAACCCAACAAGAACAAGGTTAATGCAACCAATGTTAGTGGTAACTTAAATAGAACCCCCATCATGCAAAGAGAAGTGGACATCTGTAATAATATTGTCTGTATGCCATGCAAGATTGTTGTTATGAGTACTTGTTTCAATTTGCCTATTCTGTCTACTGAAAGATGTTCCTATATGCAAACTGCTGAGACTTCTAAGCCTGCCTATGTTGGTAAAAAGGCAACATCCACCAAGAGAAAGACCAAGTCTAACTCTAAGCCTAAGTGGACTATGAAAGAAGTCAAACAGGAGGATTCTAGTGTTGATTCAAATGTGAAACAGAATGATATGAATAATGATGTTGTAACGGCAGGACCCAACAGAGTTTGGGTACCAGATGCAAATTAAAATCATCTATTTTGCAGGGCAAAAAGTAGAAACAAGTCATGTGGATCATTGATAGTGGATGTTCCAGACACATGACAGGTGATATAGCCCTGCTATCACATTTTATGGAGAAAGCCGGCACAATCATAACTTTTGGAGACAACAGCAAAGGTTACACTGTGGGATATGGCTGTTTGGAAATTGGAAATGTTGTCATTGAAGACATTGCTCTTGTAGATGGATTGAAGCATAACCTACTCAATGTCAGCCAGTTCAGTGACAGGGGATTCAAGGTTGACATTGATATGATGGTGTGCAATATCTATCACAAGAAGGATGGAGGCCTCTCCTTGAAAGGTGTCAGGAAATGTAAAGCATAATGTAATGTAATATGTAATAGAGGACATATATAACTCAACTAGAATAAAAGATAAATAAATATTAACTCTATACGGGGATCGTGAAATTTGAAGAACAGGCAACAACAAGGATCAAGTTGCTGAAAGAAGTTCATTAACATGATCAAGCCTCAGTGACAAAATAAGATGTACAGATGATTCAGTTGAAGGGCCAAAAGATTCCAGAGATAATGTTTTTATGGTTGCACAATTCTTAGCAGTGTTCTTAAAGACATGATACGAAGACCATGAGTGAATGTTAGACGTCTGTGAACCAGACCAGTTGCACTAGGCGTCAACACTTCACAAAGGAATCGAAGTATCTAACTCAGAAAAACTGTTAAGAGGTATGATTGAGTTTAGAGCAGTATTGATATCCTCCATTTTGGAAGCTGCATATTTAAGGATGTCAAATTAAGAGGAAAATGAATAGTATCCGAAATTACTATTCATGTGAATAGTATCCGAAATCACTATTCATATGAATAGTACTATTCATATGAATAGTAACCAACGGTTACTATTTGGGGGTTGGTGAAATAGTGTCCAGTTACTATTTGGGGGTTGTTGGAATAGTGCTCGGTTACTATTTGGGGGTTGTTGGAATAGTGTCAAATAGTAACTTTCTAAAAACCTATAAATAGGCCTGTTGTATTTCATTTCAAAACACACCTCAACACACAACTCTCTCTTCTCTCTCTTATATCTTCTCTGTATACGCTGCTAGACAGTCCATCTAGTAGGAAAGTCGGCTTAGCCCGCTTTCAGGAAGTGTCGGGTAGAAGGTTCTTGTGCCTAAATTATCCTTAGGAGTGTAAGCTGCTAGACAGTCCATCTAGTAGGAAAGTCGGCTTAGCCCGCTTTCAGGAAGTGTCGGGTAGAAGGTCCTCATGCTTAAACTATCCTTAGGAGTGTTCAAGTTTTGAAGCTAATCCATTGGATTAGAAGTTGTAACACCCCTTCGAGTTTATTATAAATAAAGATATATTCTCGGAATTATTTTTTTTTGGTAGTATCGTATTCAACCCCCCCTTCTACGATACTTCGGGACCTAACAATTGGTATCAAAGCAAGCTTCTAACATACAAGAAGTCTAAAGATCAAAACCATGGGAAGAAAGGATACAGGTGTGAAGATTCCAATGCTTGACAAAGATAATTACTTTCACTGGAAGGCTATGTAGATTGCATAGAGAAAGGACCTCATGTTCCAATGAAGGCCAACTCTGGGATTGGTCAAGATGCTGCCATTGTAGCTGCTGGAAGGCCTATTCCAAAGAATCAAGCTGAGTACACAGATGAAGACTTGGAGGAGATTCACAAAGATAAGAAGGCTATGAACATCCTATTCAATGGCATCGACCAAGATATGTTTGATTCTGTTATAAACTGCACTACTGCCAAGCAAGTGCGGGACACTATTCAAACAATCTGTGAAGGAACTGAACAAGTCAGAGAAAATAAAATGGAGCTCCTAATACAACAATATGAGCATTTTCACTACTCCTCTGGTGAAAATCTAACAGACATATTCAGTAGATTTCAAAAGTTACTGAATGGTCTAAAGTTGTATGGGAGAAAATATGAAACCAAGGACTCCAATCTAAAGTTTCTGAGATGTAAGAACCCAGATTTTGGGTGGAATTAAAACTTTTATGTATTTAATGATGTAAGAATGAATAGTGGATATGGCTACAGTGTAATAATTGATAATTGGGAAAGAATGAATAGAATTCGACTTTATTATGTTTATGTCTTGAAGAATGCTAAAGGGTGACAACATAGGTAAGAATAATCTATCTTCTAAAGGAATAAGATATGGCAACTTCAAGCAAGAGAATACTCTCATGTCATCCAGATCGATAATGATTAATCCAGTAGTTCCGTAAAAAGGTTAAGGAACGATCGAAAGAGAATACGGACAATTATACAACCCTAAGAGAACAAGTAAAGAATACAGAATGAATAGTGTTTTGGTGGGAGTACATAATAATATGAGACGACGCTATATAGAAGTATTCGGAACGGATTTCCGAGTTCGTATTAGTGATCCAGGGGGAAAATAAGTGTATGTAAAAGCTGTCGGATTCTGAAAAACCGCACTTTTATTTTCTCCGAGAGTTCCCTGGACACTGATAGCCTTAAGTATTTAACGAATAGATTAAAGGAATATAAAATGGAAAGTTAGAATGAAAGATGGAGAATGAAAGTATTAATATTAAAGAGGATTCCCGGTAAACCCTAATTAGAAATCCGTGAAATATCCTCACGAACAATCAATCGAAACGGGTAATAACCGGACACAGAAACAAGCAGAGGAAGCAAGAGTCTTGTGCAAGCTACTAGTATAAATATCTAGTAACTAAACTAGAAGCAAGGAACTAGCAACTTAGAGGAAGAACTAAGTACTTAGCAAGTAACTACCTAGTTAAGCTTTAACCACCACAAAACCAACACATGTCTTGCCATTTGATCATCCAACACCTCACCACTTTATTAAAGTGACTTTTACAAGATATTATGTTGTAAGTGGATGAGAGTAAAGGAGATTAAAACACAAAAAATCAAAGAAACCAAGCAATTCTCTCCCCCCTTGCAAACAAGAACCATTCGGCCACTTCCATTAATTCCAAATCCAAACTCAACCTTCCCACCATTGTTTGTTCTTGAAATAATTAAGGCGAGTCTTACATCTCATAAAGCTTATCTCCTCAAAATCTTAGCTTCAAACTCATCCATTTCCATTTTCAAATAAATCATTCAAGAGGAGCATGAATAGTGTTCTTCTTGAACTAACTTGGTTTTATTGATTTTTCATGGTTGATATAGCAAGCATAATCACTCCTAAGGACCATACAAGGCTTAGTAAGGCTATATCACTATCTAAGGAAGGTATAAAGCTCTTGAAACCCTAACCCTTGTTTGAGATTTAAGCATGTTTTTGATAGTTATAACTTAGTTATGGTTATGTTAAAGTTATAAGCATGATTATGTATGGATTTTGGATTAATGATGTAAATAGCTAGATGAACGGAAAGGCATTGCTTGGCCTCAGTTCATGTGTATAAGTCATGTATATGTTGTTTGGGTTGGATGCTATGTTTATGGGAAGATTCGAAATTGATAGATATTCGATTTACAGCCGTTATAATGCCCGATTTTACAATACCATGTTTTGTGTGCCATTTTCCATGTCGAACCCCTACTGTCCAGAGATCTTATCTGCCATGATAGGATAGGTAATGTTCTAATCTTTGTTTTGATATAAAGATCACATGAAACGGACTTACGGTTTAGGATTTATGACCAAATTACTAAAAGTAGTTCGAATCCGTAAACGAAAGTTCGTAACTGAAATTGAACCCTCGAAAACTATGTAACGTCATGGCGAATCTTGGTAAATAAATACTAGGGGTAAGAAGGAAGGTGTGAAAGAAAACCGTATGTCAAAAAGAGCATTTTTCGATTTATTAAAAATGTTCGAGTCAAGGTTAAACGCGAACGAACCCCTAAAAGACGACTCTTTTATAACTTTGGTAAAACACTTAGAAAACGGGCGATAAAACTCGGAGTATAGTATTGGTTCGTAACGATCAACCTTAGAACTCGTATGACTCAAGTATGTCCCAAGTATAAGTGCAGTGACATGTCGTATTAACGAACGAATGTCGGGTCGGATCAGTGATAATAAGTAATCCACTAAAAGGGGTATAACGAGATAACTCGAGAACGTGTTTCGATTTAAGTATAACTTAACTTTTAATATGTTAAGTGATTAATCCCGAATGCCTTGGCTATTTATAGATCACCAGGCTGAACCGGGACCCGCTACCACTACCCCTTACCGTACTCGACTACCAGGCAAGTTTCAATTCCCTTCTTTTAGGCTGTTGTTGTGATTGGATAAATATATATATATGATTACTGATATACATATGCCATTGCATGCATGCCTACTTTCAAGTTGAATTGATATACTTGTTCCCTGAATGTTATTGTTGGCCTATAAGCTAGATAGTTATATATCACTTATAAGCCGGTTATTGTAAGACCCTCATAGAAGGGCGTATACATCTTATTAATCAAATTTAGACCGGGAGTCAATATTCCTTGATATATCGAGATTACCTCGGAAGAAAATATTTAAGTAAATATTTTCTATTATTTGGGCGACGAATATTATTTGAATATTCGTTCGAGACTAATTATTTTAACGATCCTTACTTCAAATAATTATTTGAACGTAACTATTCAACGAATAATATTTCTCAATATTCATTCAGAGTCGAATTGATTATCGAATATTATCTCGAATATTCCTTAAGGCTTGGATTACTAAATGAATATTACTTGATAATCATTTAGGATATTATTCATTAAATGAATATTACTTTTGAATATTCATTTAAATTCCTAATTAATTATGAATATTACCTTAAATATTCTTTTCAGGTCTAATTAATTAATGAATATTGTTTTGAATATTCATTTAAATATTTATTTATTCAATAAATATACTCCTGATATTTCTTCAGGGATTATTTTGAGAAATACTCTGATTAAAAATATTCTTTCATATTTCCAAATATTCTTTCAATATTTTAACTCAATAAATATTCTCTGAATATTTATTCCATACTTAAAATAATCTCGATAAGGTTTATCTTCTTCGATTATTACAGAAAATATTTCGAAGTCATATTATTATTAATCTTATATCAAGAAAGGTTCCCAGACATCATTCATCTCTGAGTCTAGCTCCTTAATAATAAGGGAACCTTACTTGGAAAAATGTTATTTATCTTGTCGACTTCCCGGTCATAAAGTATTCCCTTCACCCGCAACTCGGGTGCTGTTGACTTATTAAGTCGTTGCTTACCTTCTCATCTTTCGAGGGGTAAGATTACTGGAACAAGTTGATATCCGTTACCAAGTAATAGCTTGGGAGTTATTGGTAAATTTTCCTTTCCAACTAGATACGACTACTTTGTGGAGTCTTATCAACAAGTATTATACTTGGGGAAAGGGGGACGAACGTTACATTCAGAATCATGAATTCTATTTGAACTAGGAGTCGTGTAAGAGGCCGAGTAGCGCCGGTCCATCCCCTTGGCCCAACCGTTGGCCGGGGAGAGCTAGCAAGGCGGTATACAAGTAAAGCCATCAGTTCTTCCTTCTACCGGTAGTAAATCTAAATTGAGCTGTACGATCTCGACTGATCATCAAGATTGGAACAGCGGGCGCGGTGAATACTCCATCATTGGTTCATCATCCAAATTTATTTATCTCCTGCAACATGATTACTGTTGGCAGAGTTGGAAAAGTGTCATAACTTGAATTGCAACCTTTTCTTGCAAGTTCCTCTTCTTAATAACAATAAGAATATCTCGCTTACTTTGATGTAGCAGATATTTCTTCAAACAAATACTTTCAGTTACCTTGTAACTTCATCGTTCATAATATACTGGCATCATTTCCGTAAATGCATGGCATATGGTTTAAAAGATAGCTTTGAACTGTTTCAAATTATCGTTCAGTTATATATTTGTTGGTGGGCTTTCGCTCACCCTTGCTTTGTTTATATTATGTCACAACAACAGCTAGGACAGATGGCTCGCGTCAGGCGCACTCGGCGCAAGCAGGTTACCCGACCCACCGGACTACCCGCTGAGATGCTGGCCGCCATTGCTGAGGTAGCATAGTTAGACAGCTTTTGTTTCCTGTTTAACTATATGTATAATTAATGTAATCAACGGCAAAACTTTTAAACCTACGATGTTATCCTTTTGGGATTGTAATAACTTTTATTCGTAAACCCTTTAATGTAAGACTTATTTCAATTTCATCTCTGGGACTATAACTGTTGTGTGTGTGAGTGGTAATTATTGTGGGGTCACAGCATGTGAGTTATTTATTGTGGACTCAAGTCAAGTATTATGAATGGATGTAAGACCGTAACCACCAGATCCCTGACCCCGGATCTGGGGGTGTTACAGAGATGGTATCAGAGCGAGAGTTATATATCCCAAGAGATGATACGACGTTATATAATAATAAATTCAATAATATAATAAGAACCCTTGCCAGGTTCACCTAAAACCCTTACGGGAACTTTTTAAGTATCATGATAGTAACATAGTTCGTCTTGTGTAGGCGAGCGATTTGTCGGCCCAGGAGGCAGCTGCGAGACAGCATGATGAGGACATGTTCCGGACTAGGGACCCATACTATGAGCACTTGCCTGAGGAGGATACTGAGCCTGAGGAGGAGGACGCTGAGGAGGTCCAGGTTGATGCTGATACTGATGTGATCGAGTCTGAGGAGGAGGACCCTGAGGAGGTCCAGGATGATGCTGACACAGATGTTGTTGAGACTGAGGGGGAGGAGGACCCGGAGGGGATCCAGACAGGACAGGATGCTGAGTTAGTAGTTGAGGATGATGATTATTGGGTTGTGACTGAGATCAGGACTTTGGGAGGTGACACTGACATGACCACGGATCAGGTGGTGCCGGTAGATGAGGGTGTTGAGGGAGATATAGATGAGCCAGTAGTTGGTGCTGTAGGGAGTTCTGGACTTTTTGTGCCACTCCTCCCTGTTGAGAGAGCCCCTACCCCACCACCACTACCTGTGAGCCCGTACCCCGACGAGTTTGAGGAGCTTACCCCAGAGCCCCAGCAGACAGAGACTGCCGCTCCAGCTGAGCCATCCACCCCACCTCATGCCCCGATAGGAGGAGTCCCAGTATGTGTTCACAACTTGATTGTGAACGGGCTTTATAGAGAGTTGTCTGTGGCAGATGCTAGGTTGGCAGAGTCTAGGAGTGAGTTAGCAGCAGAGAGAGCCGCCCGGATGAGGGTGCAGGGCAGGAGGACTATCAGTGACAGAGTTGGGTATAGGGTTGTGACCCGCATCGAGCTGAGGGCTCGGGTGAGGGTGCGACAGTTGCCTACTGATGGGCATGGTAGGGTAGACAGAGCAGAGGCTGAGGAGGTTTTCCGCATCGCCATGGGGAGGGTTCGGAGGATGTTTCGTCGTGGCGGCTAATTTCAGATGTATTGATGCAGTGGTCTAGTTGTCTAGTCATGTACGGACATAGTAGTGCCGGCTTTTGTAGGGATGGTTTTCTTGTACTTGTTTTCCCTTTTTGCAGACTAGACAGATAGACAGCATATTTCACTTTTGACTTGTTGTTGTTGTTAGGATGGTTGTACTTTAAACTATCGTTGTAACTCGGATGTTGTACCTTTTCGGTACCTGGTATATATTTGTTTCCATTTCAGTCATTACAATTTTTTTGGGATGTGATCACGAGTTTATTAGCATATGTATTACTTTTCGATTAAGTTGCCATGAGATATAAAACTGTGGGATTTTAAACCCAATCATGTAAAGAAATGTGCAAGGAAAAAAAATCCTTTAAAACAGATTAGTGAACCTAATGTATAATTTTCCAAATTTTCAGTAAAATGCCTCCAAGACGAATGGGCACTAGGGCTAACCCCCGCGAATCTACTGACCAAGAGAGTCACAACCAACACGAGGAAAATCGTGAAAGTAGTGAGGAACAAGATCAGGACTATAATGAGCAAGAAGATTCCCAGTATGGAGCAGAGGATGAACCCCTGTACTCTGAAGAATTTGAAAGGGAAATAGAGGGTGGAGAAACTGAAGTAGAACAGGAAGGGGAGAACCAGGGCGGAAACCCCATGGGCCAGTTTATGGATCTACTTAGGCAGAATTTGAACCAATACCCCCAACCACCACCAAGCAACAACACTTCAGTGGCAAATTCCTTTAGGGCCTTTAAGTCCCTTAAGCCCCCAGAGTTCCACGGATCGGCTGATCCCGTTGAGGCGAGGGCCTGGATCAAAGAAATGGAAAAGTCTTTTGAGATTCTGAGTATCAATGAGGCTCAGAAGACTGTTTTTGCTACTTACCTACTAAAGGGAGAGGCCAATTATTGGTGGGAAGCCAAGAAAAACATGGAGACTGATGCTGTCATAGCCTGGGAAAGGTTCAAACAATTATTCCTGGAGAAGTACTTCCCGAAGTTCATGAAAACCCAGATGGAACTTAAGTTCTTGGAACTGAAACAGAACAATATGTCAGTGGCTGACTATGAGGCTAAATTTACTGAGATATCGAGATTTGTGCCAGAGTTTGTAGATACAGAAGAGAAGAAAGCTAACAGGTTTGAACAAGGGCTGAAACAGTGGATCCAGAATAGGGTGGCTGTTTTATAGATTACAGATTATGCCACCTTGGTGCAGAAGGCAACCATTGTGGAGGCTGGTAGTGATCAGATGCAGAGAGAGAGAGAGAAAGGGGGGATAAAGAGAAAGCATGTTAGTATGGGCGGAAGATCCGCTGGAGGAAAACCCCCAACCAAGTTTAATCGAGGAGCGGTTTCCCTACCAGGGAGGAATGTAGGGTTTAAACCATCTGCGAGTGTGAGTGTGAGCCAGGGCGGCCACCAATCAGGAATGTCCCGTTCCAACCCTTCTCGACCTCCATTGCCATTGTGTGCTACTTGTGGGAAGAGGCACTCCGGGGTGTGCAACCTGAAGCAGATAAACTGTTATAAGTGTGGGCGAGCTGGGCATTATGCCACCTCTTGCACCACGGTCATCCCTAACAGCACGACCTGTTTCCAGTGTGGACAGCGAGGGCACATGAGGAAGGATTGCCCAAAGAACAAACCAGCAGCATCAGGAGCAAGCAAGGTTGCCTCAAATAGGCCACCAACTGCTAGGACTTTCAATATGTCAGTACAAGATGCCGTGAGGGACACAGATGTGATAGCAGGTACTTTTTCTCTCAATTCAGTCAGTGCAAATGTCTTATTTGATTCAGGAGCAACTAAGTCTTTTATATCTAGAGATTTTGCGCATAAGTTGAAACTTAAAACCCAGCAACTAAGAGATTCCTTACTAGTCGAAATAGCTAATCAGGAAATCGTACCGGTTAATCAAATTCACCCCGATTGTAAGCTAGAAATAGGAGGACGATCCTTCTATGTCGATTTAATTCCTTTTAAGCTAGGGGAATTCGATGTCATTTTGGGTATGGATTGGTTGTCTCGCAATGATGCGCGGATAGATTGTAAAGGGAAAAAGGTTAAGTTGAAAACCCCATGGAAGAAAGAAATAGTGTTTAAGGGGATGCGACAGACCCAGAAAATTCTGACCATGGCGCAAACCAAGAGATTGTTACGAAAAGGGAACGAGGCTTATTTAGCCTACGTTATAGACACTCAGAAGGAAGTGCCAAGATTGCAAGACATTCGGGTAGTTAATGAGTTCGAGGACGTGTTCCCACAAGATCTTCCCGGACTACCACCTGATAGGGTAATTGAGTTTGCCATCGAATTAGCCCCGGGGACGGCGCCAGTTTCGAAGGCCCCGTACCGACTAGCCCCAGTAGAAATGAAGGAGTTAGCTAAACAATTACAGGAATTGTTGGATAAGGGCATGATAAGGCCCAGCGTGTCGCCTTGGGGCGCACCAGTGTTGTTTGTTAAGAAAAAGGATGGAAGTATGAGGTTATGCATCGACTACAGAGAATTGAACAAGCTAACCATAAAGAATAAGTATCCATTGCCCAGGATAGACGATTTGTTTGACCAGCTAAGAGGAGCTGAATACTTCTCTAAGATTGATTTGAGAATCAAACCTGAAGATATCCCGAAGACTGCATTCCGCACCAGATATGGACATTATGAGTTCTTAGTTATGTTATTTGGATTGACCAACGCCCCAGCAGCCTTCATGGACCTAATGAATAGAGTGTTCAAGGAATATTTGGACAAATTCGTGATAGTTTTCATTGATGATATTCTCATGTACTCAAAAACAGAGGCAGAACACGCTGAACATTTAAGGATAACCTTAGAAATACTCAGGAAGGAGCAGTTATATGCCAAGTTCTCCAAGTGTGAGTTTTGGAAAAATGAGGTACAATTCTTAGGGCACGTGATCAATAGAGAAGGAGTGTTGGTTGACCCCTCCAAGATAGAAGCAGTTTCAAACTGGGAACGGCCAACTACTCCAACCGAGGTGAGGAGTTTCATTGGACTGGCCGGATATTACAGAAGATTTGTCCAAGACTTTGCGAAAATCGCAGCTCCATTAACTCGACTTACCCGTAAAACCGAGAAATTTGAATGGACTGAGAAATGTGAGAAGAGTTTCCAAGAGTTAAAGAAGAGGCTGGTGACAGCCCCAGT
Organism: Saposhnikovia divaricata; assembly: GCA_036435485.1. Taxonomy (NCBI): domain Eukaryota; kingdom Viridiplantae; phylum Streptophyta; class Magnoliopsida; order Apiales; family Apiaceae; genus Saposhnikovia; species Saposhnikovia divaricata. Next base: position 97,578,889 of record CM071597.1, on the reverse strand, counting down.
GCTGGCATTACCTGATGGAAAAGCAGATTTTGTGATTTACAGTGATGCTTCGCATAAAGGACTGGGATGCGTGCTTATGCAGCACGGCAAGGTAATAGCGTATGCGTCTAGGCAATTGAAGGATTATGAAGTCAGATATCCCACGCATGATCTAGAACTAGCAGCCATAGTCTTCGCTTTAAAGATTTGGAGACACTACCTGTATGGGGAAAAATGCGAGATTTACACAGACCATAAGAGCCTCAAATACATTTTCACTCAGAAAGAGCTTAACATGCGCCAGAGGAGATGGTTAGAGTTAATCAAGGATTACGACTGTGAAATTCGCTATCACCCGGGCAAAGCCAATGTGGTGGCTGACGCCCTTAGTCGGAAAGAGAAGCTCAAGATGATAACTTCAGAGAAAGAGCTAGTGAAGGATTTTGAGAAGTTGGAAATCGAGGTTAAGTTACCTGGAGAGGGCCAAGAAAAGTTGATGGAAATTAGAATCCAACCTCCATTGCTAGAAAAGATTAGACTGTGCCAGGAACGGATGATGGAGGAAGAAAAGAACTCCACAGAAGAGCTAATGACTGGGGAGGAAATTAAGTGCGAAAGAGACAAGGAAGGGATCATGAGGTACACATACAGGATATGGATCCCAAATGTTCAGGAGCTCAAGGATGAGATTTTAAATGAGGCACACAACTCAAGATACTCAGTACACCCCGGTAGCACTAAAATGTATAGGGATTTGAAGGAGTATTACTGGTGGCCCAATATGAAAAAGGACGTAGCAGAGTGGATAAGCAGATGCTTGACCTGCCAACGAGTGAAGGCAGAGCACCAGAAACCCAGCGGACTTCTACATCCCTTAGAGATTCCAGAATGGAAATGGGAACATATAGCCATGGATTTCGTAGTAGGTTTACCCAGGACCAAGGCTAATCATGACACCATATGGGTAATTGTAGATCGACTGACGAAATCGGCTCACTTTCTCCCGATCAACGAAAGGTACACGGTCGACAGACTAGTGGACATCTACTTAAAAGAGATAGTGGCGCGACATGGAGTCCCAGTCGCAATAGTATCCGATCGAGATCCTAGATTTAACTCCAGGTTTTGGAGAAGTTTTCAAGAATGTGTAGGGACCCGGCTGAACATGAGCACAGCCTACCACCCCCAGACAGATGGGCAAAGTGAAAGGACCATCCAAACGCTAGAGGATATGTTGAGAGTCTGCGCGATAGACTTCAAGGGAAGTTGGGATGATCACTTGCCATTAGTTGAGTTCTCCTATAATAACAGTTATCATTCAAGCATTGGGATGCCACCTTATGAGGCCCTTTATGGAAGAAAATGTCGATCTCCCTTGTATTGGGATGAAGTTGGAGAGCGAAAGATGCTCGGGCCCGAAGTGGTCCAACGAACTAAAGATGCAGTAGATCTAATCAGAGGACGGTTGGTAGCAGCCCAGGATCGACAAAAGAAATATGCCGACTTAGCTCGGAAAGGCAAGGAATACGAGGTAGGGGACCTAGTGTTCTTGAAAGTGTCACCTTGGAAAGGTTTAATAAGATTTGGGAAGAAAGGAAAGCTGAGTCCCAGGTACATTGGACCATTTGAAATCTTGAGACGGATTGGGGAACTAGCTTATGAGCTCGCAATGCCCCCGAATCTACAACAGGTGCACAATGTGTTCCATGTTTCGATGCTGAGAAAGTATAATCCGGATGCTAAGCATATTGTCGAGTATGAGCAAGTGGACATGCAACCAGACCTGACCTATGTGGAGCAACCTGTGGAAATCATAGACCGGAAAGAACAAGTGCTCCGAAACAAGGTCATTCAGCTAGTCAGAGTTTTGTGGCAGAACCACAATGTAGAAGAATCCACCTGGGAACTTGAAAGCGCAATGCAAGAGAAGTACCCCCACTTGTTTTCAAACTGATTCCGGGACGGAATCCTTTTAAGGAGGGGAGACTGTAAGAACCCAGATTTTGGGTGGAATTAAAACTTTTATGTATTTAATGATGTAAGAATGAATAGTGGATATGGCTACAGTGTAATAATTGATAATTGGGAAAGAATGAATAGAATTCGACTTTATTATGTTTATGTCTTGAAGAATGCTAAAGGGTGACAACATAGGTAAGAATAATCTATCTTCTAAAGGAATAAGATATGGCAACTTCAAGCAAGAGAATACTCTCATGTCATCCAGATCGATAACGATTAATCCAGTAGTTCCGTAAAAAGGTTAAGGAACGATCGAAAGAGAATACGGACAATTATACAACCCTAAGAGAACAAGTAAAGAATACAGAATGAATAGTGTTTTGGTGGGAGTACATAATAATATGAGACGACGCTATATAGAAGTATTCGGAACGGATTTCCGAGTTCGTATTAGTGATCCAGGGGGAAAATAAGTGTATGTAAAAGCTGTCGGATTCTGAAAAACCGCACTTTTATTTTCTCCGAGAGTTCCCTGGACACTGATAGCCTTAAGTATTTAACGAATGGATTAAAGGAATATAAAATGGAAAGTTAGAATGAAAGATGGAGAATGAAAGTATTAATATTAAAGAGGATTCCCGGTAAACCCTAATTAGAAATCCGTGAAATATTCTCACGAACGATCAATCGAAACGGGTAATAACCGGACACAGAAACAAGCAGAGGAAGCAAGAGTCTTGTGCAAGCTACTAGTATAAATATCTAGTAACTAAACTAGAAGCAAAGAACTAGCAACTTAGAGGAAGAACTAAGTACTTAGCAAGTAACTACCTAGTTAAGCTTTAACCACCACAAAACCAACACATGTCTTGCCATTTGATCATCCAACACCTCACCACTTTATTAAAGTGACTTTTACAAGATATTATGTTGTAAGTGGATGAGAGTAAAGGAGATTAAAACACAAAAATTCAAAGAAACCAAGCAATTCTCTCCCCCCTTGCAAACAAGAACCATTCGGCCACTTCCATTAATTCCAAATCCAAACTCAACCTTCCCACCATTGTTTGTTCTTGAAATAATTAAGGCGAGTCTTACATCTCATAAAGCTTATCTCCTCAAAATCTTAGCTTCAAACTCATCCATTTCCATTTTCAAATAAATCATTCAAGAGGAGCATGAATAGTGTTCTTCTTGAACTAACTTGGTTTTCTTGATTTTTCATGGTTGATATAGCAAGCATAATCACACCTAAGGACCATACAAGGCTTAGTAAGGCTATATCACTATCTAAGGAAGGTATAAAGCTCTTGAAACCCTAACCCTTGTTTGAGATTTAAGCATGTTTTTGATAGTTATAACTTATTTATGGTTATGTTAAAGTTATAAGCATGATTATGTATGGATTTTGGATTAATGATGTAAATAGCTAGATGAACGGAAAGGCATTGCTTGGCCTCAGTTCATGTGTATAAGTCATGTATATGTTGTTTGGGTTGGATGCTATGTTTATGGGAAGATTCGAAATTGATAGATATTCGATTTACAGCCGTTATAATGCCCGATTTTACAATACCATGTTTTGTGTGCCATTTTCCATGTCGAACCCCTACTTTCCAGAGACCTTATCTGCCATGATAGGATAGTTAATGTTCTAAGCTTTGTTTTGATATAAAGATCACATGAAACGGACTTACGGTTTAGGATTTATGACCAAATTACTAAAAGTAGTTCGAATCCGTAAACGAAAGTTCGTAACTGAAATTGAACCCTTGTAAGCTATGTAACGTCATGGCGAATCTTGGTAAATAAATACTAGGGGTAAGAATGAAGGTGTGAAAGAAAACCGTATGTCAAAAAGAGCATTTTTCGATTTATTAAAAATGTTCGAGTCAAGGTTAAACGCGAACGAACCCCTAAAAGACGACTCTTTTATAACTTTGGTAAAACACTTAGAAAACGGGCGATAAAACTCGGAGTATAGTATTGGTTCGTAACGATCAACCTTAGAACTCGTATGACTCAAGTATGTCCCAAGTATAAGTGCAGTGACATGTCGTATTAACGAACGAATGTCGGGTCGGATCAGTGATAATAAGTAATCCACTAAAAGGGGTATAACGAGATAACTCGAGAACGTGTTTCGATTTAAGTATAACTTAACTTTTAATATGTTAAGTGATTAATCCCGAATGCCTTGGCTATTTATAGATCACCAGGCTGAACCGGGACCCGCTACCACTACCCCTTACCGTACTCGACTACCAGGCAAGTTTCAATTCCCTTCTTTTAGGCTGTTGTTGTGATTGGATAAATATATATATATGATTACTGATATACATATGCCATTGCATGCATGCCTACTTTCAAGTTGAATTGATATACTTGTTCCCTGAATGTTATTGTTGGCCTATAAGCTAGATAGTTATATATCAGTTATAAGCCGGTTATTGTAAGACCCTCATAGAAGGGCGTATACATCTTATTAATCAAATTTAGACCGGGAGTCAATATTCCTTGATATATCGAGATTACCTCGGAAGAAAATATTTAAGTAAATATTTTCTATTATTTGGGCGACGAATATTATTTGAATATTCGTTCGAGACTAATTATTTTAACGATCCTTACTTCAAATAATTATTTGAACGTAACTATTCAACGAATAATATTTCTCAATATTCATTCAGAGTCGAATTGATTATCGAATATTATCTCGAATATTCCTTAAGGCTTGGATTACTAAATGAATATTACTTGATATTCATTTAGGATATTATTCATTAAATGAATATTACTTTTGAATATTCATTTAAATTCCTAATTAATTATGAATATTACCTTAAATATTCTTTTCAGGTCTAATTAATTAATGAATATTGTTTTGAATATTCATTTAAATATTTATTTATTCAATAAATATACTCCTGATATTTCTTCAGGGATTATTTTGAGAAATACTCTGATTAAAAATATTCTTTCATATTTCCAAATATTCTTTCAATATTTTAACTCAATAAATATTCTCTGAATATTTATTCCATACTTAAAATAATCTCGATAAGGTTTATCTTCTTCGATTATTACAGAAAATATTTCGAAGTCATATTATTATTAATCTTATATCAAGAAAGGTTCCCAGACATCATTCATCTCTGAGTCTAGCTCCTTAATAATAAGGGAACCTTACTTGAAAAAATGTTATTTATCTTGTCGACTTCACGGTCATAAAGTATTCCCTTCACCCGCAACTCGGGTGCTGTTGACTTATTAAGTCGTTGCTTACCTTCTCATCTTTCGAGGGGTAAGATTACTGGAACAAGTTGATATCCGTTACCAAGTAATAGCTTGGGAGTTATTGGTAAATTTTCCTTTCCAACTAGATACGACTACTTTGTGGAGTCTTATCAACAAGTATTATACTTGGGGAAAGGGGGACGAACGTTACATTCAGAATCATGAATTCTATTTGAACTAGGAGTCGTGTAAGAGGCCGAGTAGCGCCGGTCCATCCCCTTGGCCCAACCGTTGGCCGGGGAGAGCTAGCAAGGCGGTATACAAGTAAAGCCGTCAGTTCTTCCTTCTACCGGTAGTAAATCTAAATTGAGCTGTACGATCTCGACTGATCATCAAGATTGGAACAGCGGGCGCGGTGAATACTCCATCATTGGTTCATCATCCAAATTTATTTATCTCCTGCAACATGATTACTGTTGGCAGAGTTGGAAAAGTGTCATAACTTGAATTGCAACCTTTTCTTGCAAGTTCCTCTTCTTAATAACAATAAGAATATCTCGCTTACTTTGATGTAACAGATATTTCTTCAAACAAATACTTTCAGTTACCTTGTAACTTCATCGTTCATAATATACTGGCATCATTTCCGTAAATGCATGGCATATGGTTTAAAAGATAGCTTTGAACTGTTTCAAATTATCGTTCAGTTATATATTTGTTGGTGGGCTTTCGCTCACCCTTGCTTTGTTTATATTATGTCACAACAACAGCTAGGACAGATGGCTCGCGTCAAGCGCACTCGGCGCAAGCAGGTTACCCGACCCACCGGACTACCCGCTGAGATGCTGGCCGCCATTGCTGAGGTAGCATAGTTAGACAGCTTTTTTTTCCTGTTTAACTATATGTATAATTAATGTAATCAACGGCAAAACTTTTAAACCTATGATGTTATCCTTTTGGGATTGTAATAACTTTTATTCGTAAACCCTTTAATGTAAGACTTATTTCAATTTCATCTCTGGGACTATAACTGTTGTGTGTGTGAGTGGTAATTATTGTGGGGTCACAGCATGTGAGTTATTTATTGTGGACTCAAGTCAAGTATTATGAATGGATGTAAGACCGTAACCACCAGATCCCTGACCCCGGATCTGGGGGTGTTACATGAGATCTCTTCCTAAGGAATGGAAGCCAGTGACAGTCTCGTTGAGGAACTCTCAGGACTACAAAGATTTTACACTTGAGAGACTGTATGGCATCCTGAAGACCTATGAGCTTGAAATGCAGCAAGATGAGGAAGTGGAGAAAATCCAGAAGAAAGGTGGATCTGTTGCCTTGGTGGCCAATATTCCAACAATCCAAGGTGGTGGAAGAATGAAGAGTGTAGAAGCCACACTAAGTTCAAAAACTTGTGAAGGTACAGCTGAAACTAGCAAAGGTAAAAGCAAGATGATTGAAGAACCTGATGCATTAAGTGAGGATGAAGCTAAAGATCTAGATGATTATTTGGCATTTCTGTCAAAGAGATTTTCGAAGCTAAGATTCAGGAAGAATCCAGCAGGAACCGGGCAATTCAAGAAAAGCTATCAACCGAACAAGGATGTGGTTGAGAGATCAAAGATCAAATGCTATAGCTGTGGAATTGCTGGTCACTTTGCCAATGAATGCAGGAAATCCCAAGCTGAGAAAGAAAAGAAGCAGTTTGAAGTTGTTGATTACAAGAAGAAATATTTTGATCTTCTCAAGCAACAAGGGAGAGCATTCGTGTCAAAAGATAGTGACTGGGCTGCTGGAGGTAGCTCAGATGCAGAAGAGGAGTTTGTCAATCTTGCACTCATGGCAAACGAAACTGATGAAGAGGCTAGTTCAGCAAGCAACCAGGTATACTCTACAAACCTAACTGAACTTTCCAAAGATGAATGTGATAATGTTGTTAATGAAATGTCTAATGAACTGTATAACATGCATGTCACATTAAAATCGCTTAACAAGGAGAACAAAAAGATTAAAGATCTTAATGCTAAGATAGGGGATAGGAATACTCTGTTAGAAACTCAACTAATTGATTTTGAAACAATGAAAAGAAATTTCCAGGATGCTAAGAATGAGTTACTTGAGGCTCTGAAAAGAGAAGAGTGTTTAATAAAACAGTTAAAAGAGGAACAAGACTTAATTGCTAAGTGGAAGGGATCAAAGGCTAAAACTGATGAAATTTATAGTAAACAAGGAGTTGATTCTTTTCACAAATTAGTAGAAGTTAAGTTAGATGTTGATAGGGAAGTTTCTTCATACAGTGAAAAAGAATGTTCTTTGAGACTTAAGCCTGTTAGCAAAGCTACTTTAACTAAATTGAATAAAAAGTACGGGCCTGTCAATAAGAACTTTGTTAATGGAGAGTGTAGCAAAACCAAGTCAGTTGAACAAGGAAACATAGGCAACTTGTCAATCAAGAAATTGAAGGATAAGTTAGAAAAGACTAAACCTAAGGCTAAGGCTAATAAGAAGAATAGAAATGGTAAGGTAGGAATTAACAAACATAGTAATTACACACCTGATAAATATGCTCCTCGAAAGGAATGTGTGAACTGTGGTAGTGTTAATCATTTATTTGTCAACTATAAATCTGTTAAGAATGCTTCTGTGCCTAGTATGCCTAAGTCAGTACCTATGCCTGCTATGAATGTTATGCCAAACATGCTTGTCCAGCCTGCTCATGCATCTAGTCATTATGCTAACATGCCATTCATGTATAATCCATATTACAATGCTTTTAATATGCCTCAGTTGCCATGGATGATGAATAACATGTTTGCACAGACTATGCCAAATTATACATCTAGTTTTAATGCAAGTGAGCAAGTGAAACAACCTATTTTTCAGAAACCTACACAAAGAGTTAAGGTTGATTTAACTCAATCAGAACCCCTGGGTAGTAAGGGCTTGAAAAATAAGAAAAAGGCTAACAAGGCAGGACCCAAGAAAACTTGGGTACCAAAATCAACTTGATTTTGTTTTGATGTGTGCAGGGAAACAGAAAGAATCTTTGGTATTTGGACAATGGTTGTTCTAGGCATATGACTGGAGATTCTACCCTGCTCAATAAGCTTGAGGAGAGAGCTGGCCCTAGCATTACCTTTGGAGACAACAGCAAAGGATATACTAGGGGATATGGCTTGATTTCACAAGGGAATGTTGTCATTGAAGAAGTAGCACTGGTTGATTGACTTAAGCATAACTTGCTAAGTGTCAGTCAACTGTGTGACAAAGGCCAGAATGTCTGGTTCACATCTGAAGCTTGTGTCATTTTTAAGAAAAGTGACAATAAGGTAGTGTTGTCAGGAGACAGAAGAGGAAATGTGTACATTGCTGACTTCAATTCAACAAATGCAAACATGACTACATGTCTTCTCAGCAAGGCAAGTGTAGATGAAGGTTGGCTTTGGCACAAAAGATTGTCACACTTGAGTTTTAAAGCAATGAATGAGTTGGTAAAGAAGGATTTGGTTAGAGGTATTCCAAAATTGGATTACTCCAAGGATGGATTGTGTGATGCATGCCAGAAAGGGAAGCAGAAGAAGGCCTCTTTCAAATCAAAGTCAATGTCATCAATTGATCAACCCTTGCAACTACTTCACATGGATCTCTTTGGACCAGTCAATGTGTTGTTAATTTCAAAGAAGAAATACTATCTTGTGATTATTGATGATTTCTCAAAATTCTCTTGGACATTCTTTCTGTACTCTAAGGATAAGGCGGGTGAAGTCATTATAAATCACATCAAGATAGTCAACAATAATCTTTTACTCAAAGTAAGGAGAATCAGAAGTGACAATGGAACTGAGTTCAAGAATTCTGTAATAAGAGAGTTTTGTGAAGAAGAAGGAATTATCCAAGAATTCTCTGCACCAAGAACTCCTCAACAAAATGGTGTAGTGGAAAGAAAGAATAGAACTCTAATTGAAGCTGTAAGGACAATGCTTGAAGAGTCTAAGCTACCAACATACTTCTGGGCAGAAGCTATAAACACTGCATGCTACACTCAGAATATTTCTTTGGTCAATCAAGCAAAAGGCATGACACCTTATCAACTTTTCAAAGGCAAGAAACCAACAATCAACTTTCTGCATGTCTTTGGATGCAAATGCTTTGTACTGAAAAATCATGGTGAGCATCTTGGAAAATTTGATTCAAAGGCAGATGAAGCTATCTTTGTTGGATACTCAACTGGAAAATCCTATAGAGTCTACAACCTAAGACTAAACATTGTAATGGAGTCCATACATGTTGTCTTTGATGACAAGAAAATATCTGGTCTAGTAGATGAAGGTTTTCATGAGTCTCTCTCATTTGAGAATGAGAGAAGTGGTGAATAAAGTGAAGATGATGATGAAGAATGGAGATCAAATGGTGTGAGAAACAGACAAGGATCATCAGTTGAAGTGCAGAATGAACCACCTGTTGAAGAGCAACTTACACCATCAGTTGGAAATCAAAGAGAAGCCTCTGTTGATGAATCTGCAAGTACTCCATCAATCTCAAGAGCCATACACTCTGGGGGAGTTTCTCACAATGATCAACACAGAGAAAATGAAGCCACTTCATCAAGGTCAAACTTACCACCACAAAGAAAATGGACCAGGGATCATCCATTTGAGCTTATAATTGGAGATCCTAATGCAAAGGTCCAAACCAGAAGAGCAACTCAAGAAGAATGCTTATATAGCAGTTTTTTATCCAAAGAGGAACCAAAGAGAGTTGAACATGCTCTTCTGGATCCAGACTGGGTTTTTGCAGGAAGAGCTAAACCAGTTTGAAAGAAATGAAGTATGGAAACTTGTACCCAAACCTAAAGACAAATCAGTGATTGGCACTAAGTGGGTATTCAAGAACAAGATGGATGAGAATGGCATAGTCACAAGGAATAAAGCTAGATTATTGGCTAAAGGCTACTGTCAAGAGGAAGGAATTGACTTTGAAGAAACCTTTGCACCAGTGGCAAGGTTAGAAGCAATAAGGATCTTCCTGGCCTATGCAGCGCATGCCAATTTCAAAGTCTATCAAATGGATGTCAAGAGTGCATTTCTGAATGGAATTCTGGAGGAGGAGGTATATGTTAGTCAACCGCCTGGTTTTGAAGATCCAGACTTTCCAAAATATGTTTTCTTCTACTCAAAGCACTCTATGGCCTGAAGCAAGCACTTAGAGCCTGGTATGACACACTCTCACAGTTCCTTATAGAGAATCACTTCATTCGAGGTATTGATAAAACTCTCTTTTATAGAAATCTCAATGGCTCTATGATACTTGTCCAAATTTATGTAGATGATATAATATTTGGGTCTACAGATGAGAAACTTTGCAAGAGGTTTGCCAAACTCATGCAAAGTAGATATGAAATGAGTATGATGGGTGAATTAACTTATTTTCTTGGTTTACAAGTTAAACAAGTGAATGAGGGAATTTTTATAAGTCAAACAAAATACATTTATGATCTTTTAAAAAGGTTTGATTTAGCAGATTGCTCTTCTGCAAAAACACCCATGGCCACTGCCGCTAAGCTTGAACTGAATACTAAGGAAAAGAAGGTGGACATGACAAGCTATAGGGGCATGGTTGGATCTCTTTTATACTTAACAGCTAGTAGACTTGATATAATGTTTGCTACATGTTTATGTGCTAGATTTCAAGCTGATCTTAGGGAATCTCACTTGGTAGCTATTAAGAGGATTTTCAGATATCTCAAGGGAACACCAAACCTTGGCATTTGGTACCCTAGAGATTCTGGTTTTGATCTAATTTGTTACTCAGATGCAGATTATGCAGGTTGCAAAATGGATAGAAAAAGTACCACAGGAACCTGTCAATTCTTGGGAAACAAGCTGGTCTCATGGTTCAGTAAGAAGCAGAACTCAGTATCTACCTCAACTGCAGAGGCTGAATACATAGCAGCTGGGAGTTGTTGTTCACAGATTCTATGGATGAGAAATCAACTACTTGACTATGGAGTTAAAGTTAAAAAGATCCCAATTTTCTGTGACAACACGAGTGCAATTGCAATATCACAGAATCCAGTGCAACATTCTAGAACCAAGCACATAGACATCAGATACCATTTCATCAGGGAGTATGTGATGGAAGGCACTGTGGAACTGCATTTTGTTCCTAGTGAAAAAAAGTTGGCAGACATTTTTACTAAAGCTTTGGATGAAGTAACCTTTTCAAGGTTGGTAAGTGAGCTTGGTATGTTAAATTTCACATGATCTTTTAAAATGTCTGTTCAATTTGTTGCAGCCAGTGAATTTCATTCTCTGGATGTTGTTTGTTTTATTTGATTATCTCAAGGATTATTCTGGAGATATCACTGTAGCATAATTAAATAAATATTTTATTGACATATATCAATTAATGATATTTTGTTAATTTTATGTCTATTTAATTGTAGGTTTATTATTGTGGATTAATTCTTAATTTACTGCGTGATTATATTTAAATCCATAATAATTAGAAGTATTAAATATGTGTATATGTGTATAGGCTGATAGGTCGGCTGACAGGTTTCGGTGATAAGATGTTAGCCTCCATTGTTGAATTCATGAAAGGTGGCTACCTAACATGGTTGACAATTTACCACTTGTTATAGAGAGTTTGAATTCTTTAAACAAAACCTGTCACTATTTCACCTAAACCACTAAACCTTATAAATGATGAGTTTTTGTTTGTGTTTAACATCATCATTTTTCAGATATACAGAGCATATACACATAATTGCTGAATATTTCGAGCTTTGATCGGAATGATCTCTCAATCTAGCTGGTGGTTTTTATATCAGATTTCATATTCTTGCTTTATACATCATCCTTTATAAAAACTAACCCTTGTTTTTCCTCAAAGTTTTAAAAATGGCATTGCAGGGAAGTTTTGTTATTGCTAAAGCTAATCCTACTTCCATTCAGCAAATCGAAACCATCTATGATGAGCAATTTCGGGCTTGGGCACAATTTCTGAATGAACATTCATTAATTCGCTATGCTTTAGTTACACCAGTGTAGCTTAACCATGATGCATTGCGTGAGCTATATTGCAGTGCGGTTAACACTTCTGGACAGGACGGGTGTGCATTCACATATCGACTGTTTGGTAGGTCGATTAGGGTCACTGAACGAGATGTTAATCGAATTCTTCGTTTTCCTATGGGAAATCTCGTTCTGATCCTACACCTGAACAGATTGAAATGTTCTTTCGTTTTATAAGGTACCAAGATGGCAATTTCAATACTGGTAATATCTCTAGAACATTTCTAACCCAGTACTGGAATTTCTTCTTTCACATTCTTGGCCATGTTTTTTCCTCAGATAGAACGAATCTAGATCGGATACCTGAATTTATTCAAAAAAATAGGGTATGCGGTTGCCAATAATTTGAGGATCAATTTTGGAAAAATAGTGCTTGGTCAAATCATTTTAAAGATGAAACACTTGGGAACAAGAGATGTTCAGACTCAAAACGTCAAATGTCTATATCCAAGGTTTCTACAGCTAATATTAAATGATTTTTTGAATGATGAAGACAGGGTACACTCGGAAAATGGTCGAAAGGTGGAATGTTCTTACATGAAGACGAATGTAATTTATTACATAAGCAAAAAGAACTATACGAATGTGCCTACAGTCCTAACTGAATATCTAAAGACTGTCCCACTTCCGTTGTTACCAAGACCAGTGAGAGCATGTATACGACAAGGTAATATTTCAATCTCTGCTATTCCAACCTCTGTATTCCCTGCTGTGTCACAGGAAATACAGTTTCTACATCCCTTAGTGGCCATCTTACCCGACCAAGAGCAGGAAATCCCACCGACTCTAACACAGGTCGAATAGCCCATCCTACAAACACAAACACAACAAACTCCTACACCTCAATTGTCACTTAAACGACCATCCATCAACACTTTTGAGGGAGATAGTACCTCAGCAACACCACATAAGGAGTTAGTTACATCAGCCGCTCTACCTCATTCTAAACGGAGTAAACCCCATGAACATGAGGTAACGGCAACTGTTAGTGAAACAATTCTTCCTTATCCACTGAGTGAAAATGTAAATGAGGTTGAATTGACGGGAGCAACTATCTTGAGTTCCATTTCACGGAACATAAGAGTGGTTGATGATCTTTCTAAAGATCAAATGCCTTCACAGGCATCCGAGGTGGAATTACCTACCTCAATAACTGCTGGTGAATCTTCCATTTTATGGAAAGATCCATCGGTAGGTGGTTCTTTTATGAACCAAGTGTCTTCACAGACATACGAGGGAAACTTTGGTTTTGTGCCATTTAATCGATTCAAGTTTAACCTCCCAGAGGGAAAATCTCTGGATCTCTTTCGAGATTTACCACTCTTTACCAGTGGTCGGCAACTCGCTTCACGCGAGGACGGAAGCTCACGAACTTTCATTGCACCATCTGTGACCTCTGAAAAAGGGGCTAGGATGGTTTCATTTGCAGGTACACATCTCGGTGGAAGCTCTGGAAGAGAGTTGAGGGAAACACAAACAGAACATGTAAGTGTAACCCAAACCACTAAACCGAGTGAATATAGAGTGTTGAGTGAAACACCTGCAGAACGTATGAGTGAGCAACCTACTCAACCACATGTGCCTGTAACCAGAAAGGAATACAGCAGACTCCTTACACGGGTCCAAACAATGGAGAAAGAGTTGTCAAATATCTGTAAGTCCATTGCAGAAATAAAAAATTTGCAACTTATTCAACATGATGCATTCCAGGTTCAGTTAAGTTCCATGGCATCCCAGTTTAGTCATGCAATTAATTCCTTGGTAAAACCATCTTCGTCTAATTTACCAACTCCACATTTTACTACTCTGGAGGATAACCCAACTGAGGGGGAGAAGTTGGATGATCAAGAAAAATCAACTAGGCGTAAGGGCAAGGAAAAGGTTGTTGACACGGAATTAACTTTATTTTGAGAAAGGAAAAGCTAGTGGGAGTATTATTGGAAAGAAAGCAAGGCAAAATTGAAGATATGTTCAGTCTAGAGGAACAATTTATCTTGCACTTGTTCAAATTTTAGAAATCTGGAAAATGTATATATGATCCAGAATGCGCTTTAATATTATTTATCTTTGTATTTCATTTTTTGTTGTATCAGTTGAGTTATCCTCAAGGAATTTGCTTGTCAAACCCTAACAATCAAATAGGGGGAGATTGTAAAGCATAATGTAATGTAATATGTAATAGAGGACATATATAACTCAACTAGGATAAAAGATAAATAAATATTAACTCTATACAGGGATCATGAAATTTGAAGAACATGCATCAACAAGGATCAAGTTGCTGAAAGAAGTTCATTAACATGATCAAGCCTCAGTGACAAAATAAGATGTACAGATGATTTAGTTGAAGAGCCAAAAGATTCCAGAGATAAAGTTTTTATGGTTGCACAATTCTTAGCAGTGTTCTTAAAGACATGATACGAAGACCATGAGTGAATGTTAGTCGTCTGTGAACCAGACCAGTTGCACTAGGCGTCACCACTTCACAAAGGAATCGAAGTATCTAACTCAGAAAAACTGTTAAGAGGTATGATTGAGTTTAGAGCAGTATTGATATCCTCCATTTTGGAAGCTGCATATTTAAGGATGTCAAATTAAGAGAAAAATGAATAGTATCCGAAATTACTATTCATGTGAATAGTATCCGAAATCACTATTCATATGAATAGTACTATTCATATGAATAGTAACCAACGGTTACTATTTGGGGGTTGGTGAAATAGTGTCCGGTTACTATTTGGGGGTTGTTGGAATAGTGCTCGGTTACTATTTGGGGGTTGTTGGAATAGTGTCAAATAGTAACTTTCTAAAAACCTATAAATAGGCCTGTTGTATTTCATTTCAAAACACACCTAAACACACAACTCTCTCTTCTCTCTCTTATATCTTCTCTGTATAAGCTGCTAGACAGTCCATCTAGTAGGAAAGTCGGCTTAGCCCACTTTCAGGAAGTGTCGGGTAGAAGGTCCTCGTGCCTAAACTATCCTTAGGAGTGTAAGCTGCTAGATAGTCCATCTAGTTGGAAAGTCGGCTTAGCCCGCTTTCAGGAAGTGTCGGGTAGAAGGTCCTCGTGCCTAAACTATCCTTAGGAGTGTTCAGGTTTTGAAGCTAATCCATTGGATTAGAAGTTGTAACACCCCTTCGAGTTTATTATTAATAAAGATATATTCTCGGATTTTTTTTTTGGTAGTATCGTATCCAACCCCCCCTTCTACGATACTTCGGGACCTAACAGGAAAGGAAGCTTGTTTGTTGCAGACTTAAATTCTGTGAAGAAAGACAAGGGTTACTATTTTTACAATAAAGCATCAGTTGGTGAAAGCATGCTTTGGCACAAGAAGCTCTCCCATCTCAATTTCAAGAATATGAATATTCTGATGAAGAAGGATTTGGTGAGAGGACTACCTCAACAGGAATTCTGTCAAGAAGGATTGTACGAGGATTGTCAAATGGGTAAATTGAAAAGATCAATGCACAAGTCAAAGAAAGTGAATACCAACAGTGAGCCACTCAAATTAATTCATATGGATTTTTTTGGTCCAGTAAATGTTCAATCTCTTGCAAGAAAGAGATATGCCCTGGTAATGGTGGATGATTACTCGAGGTACACTTGGGTACATTTTTTAGATAAAAAGGACGAAGCTGCTCAAGAAATCATTGATCACATAAGAGTTCTTGATAGAACCCCGAATGCAAAAATTCAATATCTGAGAAGTGACAATGGTACTGAGTTCAGAAATGCCACATTGGGAAACTTCTGCAAGGAAGAAGGCATTATCCAACAATTCTCCACTGCCAGGACACCACAACAAAATGGAATTGTAGAAAGGAAGAATAGAACTCTCATTGAAGCTGCGAGAACTATGTTGAATGATTCTAAATTACCAACATACTTCTGGGCAGAAGCTATTAATACAGCTTGCTACACACAGAACAGAACCTTGATCAACAAGACTCATGGAAACACTCCTTACTATCTGTTAACAGGAAAGCGACCAAATGTCAAATATTTTCATGTATTTGGAAGTAATTGTTTCATGATGATTGACAACCATGAAAGGAAAGGACAGTTTGATGCTAAAGCTTATAAAGGCATTTTCATGGGATATGGATTGGAAAGGACTGCGTACAGAGTCTATGTCATTGATCACAAAGTCATTGAAGAAAGTGTAAATGTCACATTTGATGAAACCAAGTTCCCTGGATTACAAGAGGATGGTCAAATGGAGCCTCTTAGATTTGAAAATCAAGGTTACTTGGAGGAAGAAGAAGTTGTTGCTGATGAACCTACTTGCACTCAGACCATTGAGTTTGAAAGAGATGCTGTCAACACCAATGATGTTACTCAAACTCCAGCTCAGTCTCAAACAATAACTCCCAATCATCAGAATGAGAATGAGTCTGGAGATGTTGAAGAACATGAAAGAGAAACCATCAATGGTGGAGAATCAACTCCTCAAAGAGGAACTGATCAAGCAGATCAAGAAAGAAGCTTGCCTAGAACCACTAAGTGAAACAGAGATCGTACCAGCAATCTAATCATTGGTGATCCCACTATTGGTATAAGGACAAGGAGAAATGTTTCTGCTGACAGCATGATCTCTTGCTTTCTATCTCAAACTGAGCCAAAGTCAATTGATGAAGCATTGTTGGATTCAGATTGGGTGATAGCCATGCAAGAAGAGCTTAACCAATTTGAGAGAAACAATGTATGGAAGCTAGTCCCTAGACCTAAAGGAAAATTAGTTGTTGACACAAAGTGGGTCTTCAGAAACAAACTGGATGAAGGTGGAAACGTGACAAGGAACAAAGCAAGACTAGTGGCCAAAGGATACTGTCAATAAGAAGGAATAGACTATGATGAAACATTTGCACCTGTTGCCAGACTTGAATCCATAAGAATTTTCCTAGCTTATGCTGCACACTGTAACTTCAAAGTGTTCCAAATGGATGTCAAACGTGCTTTTCTCAATGGAGAGCTAGAGAAGGAAGTGTATGCTGAACAGCCACCTGGATTTGAAAATGCTAAATTGTATGACTTTGTCTACAAACTGTTAAAAGCACTTTATGGATTGAAGCAAGCCCCTAGAGCTTGGTATGATACTCTCTCTACCTTTCTGCTAGATAATCAATTTGTAAGAGGTGTTGTGGATAAGACACTGTTCTACAAGCATCATGGCAAAGACATCATTCTGGTGTAGATCTATGTTGATGACATAATCTTTGGTTCTACAAATGAGAAGCTGTGTGAAAAGTTTTCATCTTATATGAGGAACAAATATGAGATGAGTATGATGGGAGAACTGTCATTTTTCCTACGTTTACAAATTCATCAAAAGGATGATGGCATCTTCATTTGCCAAGAAAAATATATCAAGGAACTTCTCAAAAAGTTCAACTTGGAAGATGCATCACCTGCTAAGACACCTATCTCTACTGCAACCAAACTTGATTTGGATCCTAAAGGAAAGAAAGTGGATTCTAGTACCTACAAGGGCATGGTGGGATCATTGCTGTATCTAACTGCTAGCAGACCAGAAATTATGTTTGCTACATGTGTCTGTGTAAGGTTTCAAGCTGATCCAAAAGAGTCACACTTGGTAGCAATCAAAAGGATCTTTAGATATCTCAAAGGTACTCCAAATTTAGGCCTTTGGTATCCTAAAGATTCTGGATTTGATCTGATAGGATATTCGGATTCAGACTATGGTGGATGCAAGATTGACAGAAAAAGTACAACAGGAAGTTATCAATTTCTTGGTGGAAGATTAGTGTCATGGTTTAGCAAGAAGCAGCATTCTGTGTCTACCTCAATTGAAGAAGCTAAATACATTGCAGCTGGAAGTTGCTGTGCTCAAATTCTTTGGATGAAAAATTAGCTAATGGATTATGGTTTAGAGTTGTCCAATATTCCCATTTATTGTGATAACACCAGTGCCATAGCCATCTCAGATAATCCAGTTCAACACTCCAGGACGAAGCACATTGATATTAGACATCATTTCATCAGAGAGAATGTTGAAAAGGGAACTGTGAAGCTGGTATATGTTCCAACAGAAAGGCAACTTGCAAACATCTTCACGAAGCCACTAGATGAAGCAACCTTCAACAGGTTGGTAAGTGAGTTGGGAATGCTAAATCTGGTATGTTAACTTACTAGTTTTTACATTTTCAAAGTGGTTAAATCGCAGCTTATGACCGTAGCTTTCAATGTTACTGTCATGAGAAGTTACTGTCGTATGTGCTACTTGTTTAATTGACAGCGTGTTTGCTATGACTATGCTAAATTCAAATTACATGCCTGTGTTAACTTATATAATGAGTAGTCACGTGACATTAACTTAAACCATACACGTGCCAGTGACAACTAGTCGTGTCATTTCAAATGAACTCAGGCATTAATCAGTCTTTTTATTTTTAAAGTTTAATACTTTATTAAAAAGAAGCGTATGGGAAGCTGTAGCATCACTTAATGTGTTATAAATAAGACTGAGGCCAAACCCTTATTCTTCATTACACACTAAGAGACTCTAGAGAATGAGCAAGAGGAAAGCTTCTGAGATGTCCACTTCAGAAAGCTCAGCCAACGACAAAGGCAAAGAGGTGCCTAAGCAAACGGAGGAGACTACTGCTGTTGATGAGAACCCCCTTGATCCAGTCCTTGATAAGCTTCAAGCTTATCTAGACATGCTGGGGGTCTCCGTTGAGAAGGAGATCGAGAAGGTTGTGGAAGGGCTGCTGCTGGAAGCTTTTCCAAACTTAAAATAATGTTTAGTTCTTAAGAACTTTTATGTATTGTTTTAAGTTTTTTTTAATGAAAAGATTATCGCTTCGTCTTCCCAGTGTTCTTGCATGTCTTATTTACCTTTATCTTTTCATCTTAGTCAACTGTTGGTGTATGCATGTGTCTACTTGTGTGTGTGGATGTATGTGGATGTGTGCTTGCTTAACGAATATATGCTTAAATCGATTAAAATGCTAATTGGTAATTTTACTCTTAAGCAATGGGCGAAGTCGATTAAAATTCATTAGACAAATTATTTCCGCAGAAGTTGCTATCAATAAGTGAAGATGCTGTCACGATGTGCCTTGACAGCAAGTTCCTTATCAACAACGGAAAAAGTTTCTGTCATGAAATTTAAAGGAAATCGTATAAATTGCTTAATGGTGACAGCATGTTCTTGTGCCGATGTTACTATCAAGCAAAACTTGCTGTCATCCTCCTAAATTACTAATGAATTTGTTACAGCGCACAGGTTACTGTCAAGATTAGTGGACCGATTTAATTGGGATTTCACCTCCACGATTTACAGCCACTAAAAAGTAACTACCCACAACACCACGTGACTGATTAATGGGCTAAGACATTGCTACTTTCCCTTCTTCAGTAAAACATTTGTTATTTTCATGTAAGCAACTGTCATACACACAACACTCAACATAACCTCTCTCTCTCTCAAAAGCAAAAATCTCTCTCTCCCAAAACTCAAAGCAAAAATGGCACCCAAACAATCCTCTTCTCATACAAACTTTGCTGGTATTCTCTCTGCTGGAGATTCTGGTGAAGGTTTCAAAGGACTCGTATCCTTTTTAAACAAGTCCTATCTAGGTCATGCTATAACCTCTACTCCATCTTTGGACCTAGAAAGACTTAAAGAATTCTGGAAATCTGCCTTTGTTCCAGGAGGTGCAGGTAAAGACACCATAAACGGCAAAATCAAAGGGGTTACCTGCATCCTCACAATAAATGGTATCAACGAAGCTTTGGGAACTGGACTTCAAGCTAAAGAATCATACAAAGAACTTGCAAGTGATGAAACCCTAAAGAAGTTTTTCTTGAAAAATGGGTATTCTGGTCCTGTCCTTGAAGAGGGTACATCAAATTGGTACTCAACTGGTGAAATGGACAGAAAGTTTTTGAGAAAATAATGGAGCTTGATTTTTGATTTCATGGTGAAGGTTTTCTCAACCAAAACCACTGGCTGGAATGGAATTCCCTCCTACATCAAGAAGCTCACTCACTCTCTAGTCCATGGTTACAAAGTGGATGTTGGAAAGCTGCTTATGAGTCAACTCAAGTCAGCTCTGAGCAGGAAGGTACATGTCTATCCTCGATTTCTTACAATGTGTTTAAATTCATTATGTGGTACTGATGATAATGCATCTCTAATTATGGAGTGCAATGTTTTGAAAAGAAATAGACACACATCACTCAATTCATAAAATTTGAATGCACATATTCCACTCTGTTTCACCAAACACATTGCTGATCAAGAGCCTAATCATGATTTTGAACTACCTTCTGGGTATGTTAATTTCTCCCTTAAGAATGAAGCTGAATTAGACCAAAATTCAGTTAACCCACATTCTACACCATTCATTCCAATCAGACCTTCCAGACAAACTAAAGCCACAAAAATAGCCTTGCAAGAATCCAAGAAAAGACCCTTGGAAACTGGAGTCTGTGGTGGTTCTGAGAATGTTGAGGGAGAAACTGCACCTGATGCAGCAAATAAGGATGTTAGTAAAAGTGAACCCACAGTGGTTCCTCTTGAGTCTAAGAAGAAGAGAGCTAAGAGGGACAAAACCACTGTTAGCCACCCCTCAATCTCACAAAAGGCTGTGGAGGATAAAAGGGAATCAAACACATCCCTAGGTGCTTCTTCTCAACAAGAAGTATCTACTGAAACTGGCCTGTCTCCCAAGGCATCCTGTAAAGAGTCTGCACAACCTCATGTACTCACTCATGAGGAGCCTACACTTGCAGAAATGCACATGGAGTTAGGGCACAGTGAGGGTCATGAAACTTCTACTCTTGATGTTCCATAAGTTATCTCTGTGGAACAGCCAGAAATCTCTTCTATACCATCACCTTCTTTATTCTCTAATCTGTCAATTGTTTCTTCACAACAACCTAGAGAAGGGGACAGTCCCAACCCTTCGGGTTTTGATCATCCATCTCAAGTCATGGATGAGCCCCCATCAAGTGGTCCATAAGAACCCATTTCTCAAAGTGAAATGGATACCACTCCCTCAAACACTGAGCTAGATCAAGATGGCAATCTGCCAGAAAATGAAACTGCCAACATCTTGGTCAACCTCCAAAAAGCAACTGACCTTCAGGAAGTTGCTGTCACAGCCTCAGCTGCTGTCAAAGACACCGCAAAAGTTACTGTCAACCCACCTGTGGACAGTAACATTTTGGACAAAGATGCTGTCACCTCTTCATAGTTTGATCAAGATTCAGTAATTGTTGAAGATGCTTCTGATAATGATCATGTGCCAATCTCTACTTTCAGAAAGGTAAAATCTAAACCTTCTCTTTCAATGCATGTAAGTACTACTCATACCCATGCATCTAGGATGAGTGAGGGAGTGCAAAAGAAAAAAGAGATAAAAGAAAAGATAGGTGAGCATAAAAAATGAGAGGCAACCAAATGAGCTGCCAAAAGGAGAGGGACTTGAGCACGTCCAGAGTGAATTTGAGGGAACCCCACACAAAAAGGCATTAGGCCTTGAGAGTCATTCTGTGAGGAGTGATGAGATCACTCAGAAAAACAATGAGAGTGTGAGACACCCCATAGCCTCCTTGCCTAAGTCTTTTCCTTTCTCATCAAAAAGGTTTAGGTCTGATGGTCCTTCTAAACAAGCTGAATCAAGGATGAAATCCCTTGAGGGCAGATGTGCATCCATGGAAGCTAAACTTGATGCTCTGTCCACCATGGTAGCTACTGGCTTTGCTGAGATTCAACAAAATCTGTTATCGTTTTCTGCTTTCCTTAGTGCTGTCAACTTAACTAAGGGGGAGAAAGTGGTAGATCAGAATAAAGTGCAAAATCAGAATACTGTAAGTCCAGTAGAGAAGGAGACACAAGGTGGAGCAACAAGCAAGGGGGAGTCTAGAAGAGAGGGGGAGCAAATGGAAGAAGATGGAGATGGAAGTAAGGGGGAGCAAAATGCAAATGAAGATAGAATCTTTGGTGAAGAGTTGAGAGCTAGTGGAATTGATGAATCTGTTGAAGTAGATGGTGAGCCAATGTTGGTGACTAAAGAAATATTGGAGCAATTACAAAGGGCTCAAACATCAACATTTCCTCCTCTGAAAATCAATGAACCAGCTCTTGAAGTCATGGAAACTCCACTGCAGAAACATTGGAGAGAAATGGAAGAATCCAACAGACTCGGTAAAGGCAAAGACAAAATGCTTGAAAAGGTAAATCCTATAATAGGATACATTTGGTCTGATGGAAGTGGATATAGTCCAGAAGAGGCAGAAACGATGATGGTTAGCTACATGGAGAGTACTTTGCAGAACAAAGATGAAGAATTCAGTGCATTGATGAATAGTGCCATAAAAGAGGCAGGAGAAGTATATACAAAACTGTCACCAATACTGAAGGACAAAATAACAAGTATCTCTGTGAAGGTGAATCGGTAGAAAAGATGGGCAGTTGATGTTTATCTGAATATTGACATCTCTATATTCATTACAATGCAACTACTGCAAAGTTTGCAAGCTAGAGTGCTAAATGCCATGGGAACGAAAGTGAAAGCCAATTCTACAATCTTCAATAACGATCTGCTAGCACAAATTAAAGGTCTTGTTGAAGAAAACTACCAGAAATGATTGAAGAACCCTATGGTATTTGCTACAGAACAACCACAAGCACAGGAGTTAAAAGGATTGGATTTCTGATCCTAAGTGAAGAACCCAGATTGCATTTTAACACAATTATGGGAGTGCTGAAACAAATCCTTAAATCTAAGATAAACAGAGACAAAGTCAAGGCTGTCAAAGATATTCACAAACTGCGGGCAAAGAGAGATGAAAGTCTTAGCTCTCAAGTGAAGAAATTGATTTCTAAAGCTAATGCCAAAAGAAGTGAAAGTGGTGGAAGCTGCACATATGATGACACCCTTGATGATGATGATCTTGATGGAACTGGAGGATCTGGTAAAACTGGAAGTGGTCAAGAAACTGCTGAGATTACTGGAAGTCAGACTCAGGAGGAAGCAAAGGAAGAAGCTCCCAAGGATGATAAGAAAGATGTTGAAGCTAAAGATGAGGGAGAGATAGACATTCTTGACACACTGGAAGGAAGTATCTTAAGATTTGTTATTGACTGTTTTGATGCTGAAAAAGATACTGTCAACAAGGAAGCTGTCAAGAATGATGAAGTTACTGTCGAAGAAGCTGTTGTCAAAGAAGACACTGTCATGAAAGACACTGTCAAGAGCTTGAATGAAGAAGCTGTCACAGCCAAAACTGTCAAGACATCCAAGTCTAGGAAGACAAAACAAAGAGCAAAAGCCTGGCGTACAGTTCCAAGAAAGGGCAAGACAAAGGCTGCAGCAAGGAAAAAGAAGCATGGAGTGGTGTTTCGTAAGAAGCCTATTCGAAGAAGAGAAACAAATAGCTTCGAAATCCAGAAGGAAGGTATGACAAGAGATATCACTTCAGTCGAATTGGAGCTGGATAACTCTAAGGAATATGCATCCAGATACATTCTTTGGAAAGATAAAGCAAAAGTCATGTTTGTTGAGAAGGATTTCACTATGGTGAATATGTCAACAATAATAGACAGATACACTCTCAAACAAACATCACAAGAAGTAAGGCGTAGAGTTGATTACTTCGTGCTAGAAATAATGGTGGAGCTTATGTGGACGTATGAAAATGTTCCTAAGAATGCCATGGAACACATCCAAAAGTACCATGCTGAAAGATATGTTGAACTTTATGAGAAATATGGTGACTGGAAAGATATCAATGATGCGAATGAGGATGTGAGTATAGATGAGGAAGAACTTGTGTCTAAGTATGATTGGACAGAAAGGATGCCCTCCTATACACCTGAAGCAATGGCTGCTTATGAAGCCGAATTAGCTGCTGAAGCTGCTAGGAGAAAAGCTAATATTGGTAAACGGACTGCTGAGGTAGTGGAAGCTGAGCTGAAAGAAAAATGCAAGAGAGTCAACAAGATGAACAGTGAAGCTCCAAACTATCAGCCATGTGCACTGGAAAATCCTCTCAGGATCATAGATGGCAAAGAAGAAATCTATGCAAATAGTTTTCACAAGCAGAGGACCAGTATACTGAAAGGTCTATACTGGAAAGTTGTTGGATCATCTCACAAACTGGAAATGCTGTGTGTATGGGAATTGGAAGTTATTTTTGATAGTAGGAGAGATGAGGATCCAAAACTTGACAGAAACATAAGAGTGACCTAGAATTCTTTTCCTGGCAGAAGATTCAAGATTGAGAACAACATCTTGAAATTCAGAACTTACACCTATGATTTTGAATCATGGTTTGATCTGAAAGATGTTCAGAATGTCTCTTCTAAACAAATCCAACAGTACATTGATGAGATTGAAGATGATGCTGTATCTGCTGATGAAAAGAAGCTAGTGCAAGATCTTAGAAAGTACTTGGAAGAAGCTCTCCACAGAAAGAGAGAGAACAGACAGAAAAGGAAAGCTTAATAACAAGATAAGTAAATCTCATATCTACTCAACCTCGAGGAGTACTTGTTTTGATTTAGATCATTGTCCTATGTAATGCTAAATGCTTGGAAATGTTCTAGAATCCTATTATGATCTATGTTAGTTAAGTTGTCAGCATGCTTGTTGTAAGAACCCTAATTTTTGGTAATATTTCCTTTTATTTAATATCTTGTGACATTGTCATTATGGAACCTTTCTAGTCATCCCTGTTGATTAATAGAATTGATTGTCTGAGAAACTGCGTTGTTGCATTTATTATGTAAGATAACAAGGAAGATTGTGAAGGCAGGAGTCTTATTGTTAGTAATATTTATAAAACTTGGGATTTGAGAATGGTTAGAGTATTAAAAGATTTATTAAGAATTATGACGAGGAATTATGGATATTCGAGGGATTTACACAATTAAGTACTTAAGGAATTATAGGGGAAATCCCTACGCGACAAAATATTATTACGAGAGATTAATTAAGATACGATACGAATTAAAGATTAAATAACAAGCATTGGTGGAAGAATAATAATACAAGGAGTAGTATTGCATGCAAGCCATGCAACCAAGTGGTTAGAAATCAAACAAACTAGTTGGCCATTGGAAGATGAATAGTATCTAGTTGGTTGCTTTTTCAAAAGGGGGAACACATAGTACATGAACCCATGCTTGCTAGTACACTACCTATGCTTACATGTGATATGTATCACCCAACCTAAATAACCTAACCTCAATTATTCACCCAACACAAACACAAAACACAAAAATCAAACTCCTTTCTCCTCCCCCCCCCCCTTTGTGTGCTCTCGGCCAAGGCTTCAAGGAGAGAAGAAAAATTCCTCTCCTCCCCTCTTCCATCACTCATAATTCTCACCATAATTCCTAGGTCATCTACATCATCTAGACAAGGTATGATAGCAATTTCACTCCATTTCATCCACCCCATTTCAAGCTATAAATTGTTCAAGCTTGAGTGAATAGTAACCAAGTTCGTTTTTCCTTTAGATCTTGCATTGTAAGTGTTGTAGGAGACCATCTAAGGTGTTTTTGAGTTGTGTAAAGCTTATCCAAGGCCTCTAGGAGCTCAAGAAGGTATAAAAATCTCAAACCCTCTTGGTTATGTATTATTTATAAAGTATGGTAGTAGATCCATGTGTTTGAGAACTCATCTTGGTTGTATATGTATTGGATAGCATGGATCTTGAGTTTTGATGTTGAGATTGTGACTTTTATGACTATGGTTAATATATATATCTCCATGAGTGTTATGAACCATGATCTAAGTGTATTAAGTGTTGATTATGTTATGGAAGTATGAAAAATGGTTGATCTAAGTGGTTTGAGCTTGCTGAGTTTTGTCCAGGAACGTTGACCTGTATTGTAGCACGATTTTGAACCCCCAAATGTTATCCCCTGATGTCCTACCATATATTTTTGGAAAGATAATTGAATGTAGTTTCTGGAAATGTAAGGTTCATGGCTAGGTGATGTGTAGATTTTTAGTTATGGCCGGAGGAGTGAATTGTGTTTCTGGACTATGGACTGCACTAAGTGACCCCCTTGTGAACCTTGTTTAAACCCCTAAAAATATATGTGGGATCATGAAAAAAATTGAGAATGTAGGGAATGCAGTGGTGAAGACCACCCAAAAGGAATTGGATTAAAATATGAATTTTTGGATTTTATAAAAATGCTAGAGTAAAATTCGCGCAATGGAAAAAGTCGATTAGTGGAACATGACTCTAGGGTTAGTGGTTATGATTCGAACGTGGTAACTAAATTAAGTCGAGTAAGTGACGAGCGTAATCGAGTGATGACATGGACCTATAGTGGGGATAAAGAGTCATAAGGCGAATTCGTTAAGTTAATTTCGTACCCCCTTAAAACCCCGTAATTAAAGAGATATTGTTAAGGTACTAACGAACGATTATTGCTTATGTATAGATCGTTCGAATCCGCACGCTCGACCACCCCAACCAAACCAAGGCAAGTTTACTTTTCAAAACTTATCCATATACAAGGACTTTTACTGTTGTGTTTGTAGTTTTCAAATTATATCAAATGCTATGTTTATCGAAGTATTGATGCAATTGAGATTGAACAAGTACATGTATGCTTTTACCCCTTGAACTTAGATTGAAATGTTTTCTTCGGACAACGACTCTAGTAATAGAGGCCGTAGCGGTCCGTATATACTATTGACCGGGGAGCGGTATATTATTATATCGTATCTAGATTGCGAAAACCCGAAGGGTTATTCGGGGAGTATCGTATACTCAAATATTATGTTCATATCTTCGTAAATACTCGAAACCCTATCTTGGATTAAAAGTTTATTTTATCAAATAATTATTTTATTAATTATTAATATTAAATCTTAAAATATTATTTATTAATTACTGTTCATTATTTAAAGACAAATTTAATCCAAGATACACTTTAATATTTTTAAACTCGAACTCATTCGAACTCAAAACATTTTCGAAAACCCCCGGTCAGATTCTGCTTCTTGTATGATTTCAAGAATCATCGGTCGACTGATGTCGGATCTCAATCACTCTGTTTTCAATCAAAATCAAGTTTTAAAAGAAAAGAAAAAGGGACTCTGGCAGGTGTGGGAACCGTTGACGAACGATTCCCGGGATGTGTAAGCGGCCGTGAGCCAGGCGGTCCATCACTTATTATTCCGGCCCAGGTGTTGCCGAAGGATGATTATGGATGTAGTTTTCATCGAGGGTGATTACGGATGTAGTTTTCACCTGAGGGATAGTTACGGATGTAGTTTCTATCCTTCTACCGGTAGAGAAGACCCGCGGATTATTGGACTTGGATGTGGCGACTGATCATCGTCAATCCTTGTCAGGTTTTGTGTTTTCTTTAAGTCCCATTCCTCCATTTTGGAAAAATGCTTTGACACTGCTTCTTAGGCTTTTGTGCCAAGTTGCTGATAGTGTTCTATTTTGATGAGAAAGATGTTGACTCAATGCAGTATCTAGAACTGCAAGTTTATTTTGAAAACAAGGGCACATATTGTTGCACCTTCAAGATTTATCAACTATGACAAGTGATTTTATATCTGATTGATACAAACAAGTTTAATAACTGCCAATCATATAAAATGTTATATTGCTTACCTTATACATATATTTCTTGCTGAGCTATAGTTGCTCACTCTTGCTTGTTTTCAAATTTTACAAACACAACAGCTAAGCGAAATGGCCAGACCCAGGCAAACTGTTCGAAAGCAGGTGACTAGGCCCGAGCCACCACTTGAGATTCCACCGATAGGCCCCATTAGCCGGATTGGATGGCAGCTTTTGTTAGTTCGTTTTATTTATCAGTATGACCTGTGCAAGGCAGTGTATCGTAACAAACTTTCAAGCCGCCAACTTCGCTTAATATCGAAGTGTTGCTGGTAGCATAAATACTACTTAATTCGGTCTGTAATAACTCTGATAACTTTATTACTGTTTAATCAATGTGTGACGTTTCTGAGGCTCTAACCTGTGTGTGTGAGTGTGGTGTGAGTTTATTGTGGGGTCGATGGCTGTGTTATATATATATTATGTGCAAGAACAGGTATGTTACTAATGGAAAATGGACCGTGAGCGCCTAGATCTCCGACCCCGGATCTTGGGGCGTCACAGAAATGGTATCAGAGCGAGGTTACAGTTCTCAGAAACGATAGTAATTTAAGAAAGCAACCCTAATAATAATAACAATAACGATAACCTTAATAACAACCTTAATAATACTTAGAACTCTCATCGAGTTTGTAGTCGGGTTATCGGATATAGCCCTGACTTTAAGGCCCGTGAGGGAACTACTCCTAAACCTTTCTTTTATGGTTAGTGACCCACCTTATTTCCCTTGTGTAGATGGAGGAGATACCAGACCCTGAGGCTTTCGAGAGAGAGCATGATGAGACACTGATACGAGAGACCGAGGATCCTGAGGAGGATATGGGTGCTGACTCCGAGCTTGGCCCCTGGATTACACTGATAGAGAGTACTGATGATGAGGATCCCGTTGAGGAGCCCTTTGAGCCTGAGCCCGAGCCAGAGCCTGTTACCCCATCTCCTGTAGCTACTGATGAGGAGAGTGTGAGATCCGACGAGGGTCGTGTTGTGTCACCACCACCTTCTCCACAGACATCTAGCCCTGTTTCATCGGACGGTGACTTTGAGGACGACACTTCTAGCGAGGAGGAGCTTGACCCTACCCCTGCTACTGCTCCTGCTCCTGCTGTTGCTGCTGCACTTACTCCTGTTCCTGTCATACCACCTCCACCGATGGACCTACCCCCAGTGTCGGGTACTGAGCATGCTTACGTGGTACAGTTCCTGACCCGAGACTTACTATCTGCAGAGGCCCGACTTAACGAGGTGAGGCGGGCACTAGTGGAGGAGCGCGAGGCGCGCTTGAGGATCCAGGATGAGATGAGGACCGCTGTTGCTAGGAGGACTAGGGCTCGACTCCATAGGATTGAGAGGAGGAGTCGCGATAGGATTCTTGGTTAGGGATCCGCGGGGGCGGAGTGATCCAGGTTAGGGATGCTAGGCGTGTTGTGCGTCGTGCATTTGCCCGAGTGAGGACCTTGCTCCATCGCGGCGCGGCCCCGTGATGTGTTACTGATAGCTCAGTCCCCTAGGTTCAGATGACATTAGTGTGTCGATTTTGCGGGATAGTTGACATGTGCAGTGGTATCCTTTCTGACCAGTGGATGAGTAGACTGACCTACAGATATGTAGAGGTGACTTCGGGTAGTATGTATGGATGTAGCCCTACTTTTGTGTAGCCTGACTATTCGGATGATGTATTTGTATTTGTTCCACTTTTGCTAGACTTTGACATCGGAACTATGTATTTGGCTCTAACATCCAAACTTTGTGATAACCCTTGTACCGTGCTTATTTAGTTTCAGTTTCCTTAATATTGCCTCAACTGCTTTACTTTCCGATGCCATGCTTTACTGTTTTGATATACAACTGTGATTATACAATTGCTACAAGCCACAATTACAACCATGCTGTTTCAAATTTACGATATGCAATTTCAAATTGTTTTCTACAATTTCCAAAAAAAAAATTGTTCCTACAATCTTTAAAAATAAATTTTTCAAAAAAAAAAATTGTTTTGAAATTTTGAAAAATATTTTCGAGGTTTCGAAATTTTGAAAACTCTTGTAAATGTTTTCGCATCCCAAAGGGATTTTTCCCCAAAAATGTTTGACATTTTATCTCCAACATCGGATTATTAAAACTTTTGCACTTCCACCCTTATGAGGAGGAACGATACGCTCCTGACCCGTGCAAACGCTGTCAGGTAATTGGAAAACCCTAACCCCTTTCTTGTTTTATTATCAGAATCATGCCACCCAGAAGAAAGAACACTCGAGCTCACCCGATCAGTTCTGAGGGCCGGGGTAGCCACCATGGAGCCGGAGGCCACCAGAACCATGAAGGGGAGAATGCCAACCTGAGTGAGAATGAGGGCAACGATCATAACTTGTTTGATGACTCTGAGTATGAAGAAGAAGAAGCTGGTGATGATACCCGAGAGGTAGAACATCCTAGGGGAGGCCCTATGGAACAGTTCATGGAGTTACTTAGGCAGAACTTGGACCGTCCCCCAGTTCAGCAACCACCCCAAAATGCTAATGCTAATGCTTTCTGGAACTTCAAATCCCTGAAACCCCCAGAATTTAAAGGAACTGCCGACCCTGTCGAGGCAAGGGCCTGGCTGAAGGAAATGGAAAAATCTTTCGAGATACTAGGTGTCGCTGAGGAGCAGAAGACTGTTTTCGTCACCTACCTTCTGAAGGGTGAGGCGAACTATTGGTGGGAAGCTAAGAAGAATTTGGAAGGAAGAGGTGTGGTGACCTGGGAGAGATTTAGCGAGCTGTTCTTGGAGAAGTACTTTCCTAGGTTCATGGAGACACAAATGGAGCTGAAGTTTTTGGAACTAAAGCAAGGAAACATGACGGTGGCTGAGTATGAGGCCAAATTTACTGAGCTGTCGAGGTTTGTGCCGGAATATGTGAACTCTGAGGCAAAGAGGGCCCGAAGGTTTCAATTAGGGCTAAAACAATGGATTCAGAATCGTGTGGCGGTTCTTGAGCTGACAGACTATGCCACCCTGGTACAGAAAGCGTCAATTGTTGAGGCTGGGAGTGAACAGATGCAGAAAGAGAGGGAAGGAAAGAAGAGGAAGTTGGATAGTCGAAAGGGAAACTCTGCTGGTGGGAGCTTTCCGAGCAAATTTAAGCGAGGAACGATGTCCCAACCCAGCGGGAACTTTGGAACCAAGAGAGCTGAAAGTTGGAGTGTGGGCCAGAGCGGCCGACCACAGAGATCGTCTTACTCTACCCCATCCCGAGCCCAACCCCCAGAATGCAGTAAGTGTGGAAGGAAACATGCGGGCGTGTGTAACCTGCAAGATGTGAAATGCTTCAAGTGTGGGCTGACAGGGCATTATGCTAACGCCTGTCGCGGAACTAGTAAAAACCCGAGTGTCGGAGGTAATTGCTTCAAGTGTGAGAAACCAGGGCACCGAATGAGGGAATGTATGTCCTCTGGGCCAGCTGCATCGAGAGTGAGTGGAACTGCTTCTAACAAGGCCCCTACTGCAAGAACTTTTAACATGAAGGTGCAGGATCCCGTAAGGAACACGGATGTGATTGCAGGTACCCTACTACTCAACTCATTTAAAGCAAATGTTTTATTTGATTCGGGAGCTACCAAGTCCTTCATATCTCTAGATTTTGTATGTCAGTTAGGCCTTAAGACTGAACCATTGAAAGACAGATTGCAAATAGAGATAGCTAATCATGAAATTATTCCCGTTAGCTAAGTATGTCCAGGTTGTGACCTAGAAATAGAAGGGCGACACTTTCGGGTAGACTTAATACCTTTTAAACTAGGGGAGTTTGACGTAATAGTAGGTATGGATTGGTTAACAACCCACGGAGCCCAGATCGATTGTGCCAAGAAGAAAGTAAGTTTGAGACAGCCAGGGGACGAGGAAGTAGTGTTTAGTGGGAAACGGCAAAACCAAAAGTTCCTGACTATGATTCAAGCTAAGAAGCTGTTACGTAAAGGATGCGAAGCCTATTTAGCCCATGTGAAGGATACCAAGAAAGAGGCACCAAACCTACAGGAAATCCCTGTCGTTAATGAGTTCGCGGACGTGTTTCCGGATGATCTTCCCGGACTACCACCTGATAGAGATATCGAGTTCGCTATAGACTTAGTTCCGGGTACGGCCCCAATTTCGAAAGCCCCATATCGGCTAGCCCCAGTGGAGATGAAAGAGCTGGCCACTCAGTTACAAGAGTTGTTGGATAAAGGGATGATAAGACCTAGTGTGTCATCGTGGGGAGCCCCGGTGTTATTCGTGAAAAAGAAGGACGGCAGTATGAGATTATGTATAGACTACAGGGAGTTGAACAAGGTGACTATAAAGAATAAGTATCCCTTGCCCAGGATAGATGACCTGTTTGACCAATTGAAAGATGCATTTTATTTCTCTAAAATTGATTTGAGCACCGGGTATCACCAGTTAAAGATTAAACCAGAAGATATACCAAAGACGGCCTTTCGCACCCGGTACGGACACTATGAGTTCCTAGTGATGTCATTTGGGTTAACGAATGCCCCTGCAGCTTTCATGGATTTAATGAATCGAGTCTTCAAGAAATACTTGGACAAGTGTGTTATAGTCTTCATCGATGACATCTTGATTCATTCCAAGACGGAGGAGGAACATGCAGAGCACTTGAGGATTGTATTGGGAGCACTGAGAGAAGAAAAGTTGTACGCTAAGTTCTCGAAGTGCGAATTTTGGTTGAAGGAAGTTCAGTTTTTAGGGCATGTGATTAGCGAACAAGGCATTCTAGTGGACCCAGCCAAGATAGAGGCTGTATCAAATTGGGAGAGACCAACCACTCCGACAGAGGTGAGAAGTTTCATAGGACTGGCTGGCTACTATAGGAGATTTGTCCAAGACTTTGCCAAGATAGCAGCCCCTTTGACCCGACTAACTCGCAAGACCGAGAAGTTTGTGTGGACTGAAAAATGCGAAGAGAGCTTCCAAGAGTTGAAGAAGAGGTTGGTGACAGCACCAGTACTAGCCCTACCTGATGATAAGGGAGATTTTGTGATTTATAGCGACGCATCCCATAAAGGTTTAGGGTGTGTGCTTATGCAGCACGGCAAAGTGATCGCGTATGCATCCAGACAACTTAAGGAGTATGAGATAAGATACCCCACCCATGATTTGGAATTAGCGGCGATAGTTTTTGCTTTGAAGATCTGGAGACATTATCTTTACGGAGAAATGTGTGAAATCTACACGGATCACAAGAGCTTAAAGTACATATTCACTCAGAAAGAGTTAAACATGAGGCAGATGAGATGGCTAGAGCTAATTAAATATTATGATTGTGAGATTCATTATCACCCAGGGAAGGCCAATGTGGTGGCCGATGCACTTAGCCGAAAGGAGAAACTCAAGATGATAACGTCAGTGGGCGAGTTGATCAAGGATGTAACACCCCCAGATCCGGGGTCAGGGATCTGGTGGTTACGGTCTTACATCCATTCATAATACTTGACTTGAGTCCACAATAAATAAATCACATGCTATGACCCCACAATAATTACCACTCACACACACAACAGTTATAGTCCCAGAGATGAAATTGAAATAAGTCTTACATTAAAGGGTTTACGAATAAAAGTTATTACAATCCCAAAAGGATAACATCATAGGTTTAAAAGTTTTGCCGTTGATTACATTAATTATACATATAGTTAAACAGGAAACAAAAGCTGTCTAACTATGCTACCTCAGCAATGGCGGCCAGCATCTCAGCGGGTAGTCCGGTGGGTCGGGTAACCTGCTTGCGCCGAGTGCGTCTGACGCGAGCCATCTGTCCTAGCTGTTGTTGTGACATAATATAAACAAAGCAAGGGTGAGCGAAAGCCCACCAACAAATATATAACTGAACGATAATTTGAAACAGTTCAAAGCTATCTTTTAAACCATATGCCATGCATTTACGAAAATGAAGCCAGTATATTATGAACGATGAAGTTACAAGGTAACTGAAAGTATTTGTTTGAAGAAATATCTGCTACATCAAAGTAAGCGAGATATTCTTATTGTTATTAAGAAGAGGAACTTGCAAGAAAAGGTTGCAATTCCAGTTATGACATTTTTCCAACTCTGCCAACAGTAATCATGTTGCAGGAAATAAATAAATTTGGATGATGAACCAATGATGGAGTATTCACCGCGCCCGCTGTTCCAATCTTGATGATTAGTCGAGATCGTACAGCTCAATTTAGATTTACTACCGGTAGAAGGAAGAACTGACGGCTTTACTTGTATACCGCCTTACTAGCTCTCCCCGGCCAACGGTTGGGCCAAGGGGATGGACCGGCGCTACTCGGCCTCTTACACGACTCCTAGTTCAAATAGAATTCATGATTCTGAATGTAACGTTCGTCCCCCTTTCCCCAAGTATAATACTTGTTGATAAGACTCCACAAAGTAGTCGTATCTAGTTGGAAAGGAAAATTTACCAATATCTCCCAAGCTATTACTTGGTAACGGATATCAACTTGTTCCAGTAATCTTACCCCTCGAAAGATGAGAAGGTAAGCAATGACTTAATAAGTCAACAGCACCCGAGTTGCGGGTGAAGGGAATACTTTATGACCGGGAAGTCGACAAGATAAATAACATTTTCCAAGTAAGGTTCCCTTATTATTAAGGAGATAGACTCAAAGAAGAATAATGTCTGAGAACCTTTCTTGATATAAGATTAATAATAATATGACTTCGAAATATTTTCTGTAATAATCGAAGAAGATAACCTTATCGAGATTATTCTAAGTATGGAATAAATATTTAGAGAATATTTATTGAGTTAAAATATTTAAAGAATATTTGGGAATATGAAAGAATATCTTTAATCAGAGTATTTCTCAAAATAATCCCTGAAGAAATATCAGGGGAATATTTATTGAATAAATAAATATTTAAATGAATATTCAAAACAATATTCATTAATTATTAAGACCTGAAAAGATTATTTAAGGTAATATTCATAATTAATTAGGAATTTAAATGAATATTCAAAAGTGATATTCATTTAATGAATAATATCCTAAATGAATATCAAGTAATATTCATTTAGTAATCCAAGCCTTAAGGAATATCCGAGATAATATTCGATAATTAATTCAAGCTTCAGATGAATATTAAAATAATATTCATCAAGTATTTAATATCTTAAATGAATATTCAAAAGTAATATTTATTTAATAAAATAATATTCTAAAGGAATATCCAAATAATATTTATTTAATAGTCTCATCTTTAAAAGAATATTTGAAATAATAGTCGATAATCAATTCGACTCTGAATGAATATTGAGAAATATTATTCGATGAATAGTTACGTTCAAATAATTATTCGAAGTAAGGATCGTTAAAATAATTAGTCTCGAACGAATATTCAAATAATATTCGTCGCCCAAATAATAGAAAATATTTACCTAAATATTTTCCTCCGAGGTAATCTCGATATATCAAGGAATATTGACTCCCGGTCTATATTTGATTAATGAGAGGTATACGCCCTTCTATGAGGGTCTTACAATAACCGTCTTATAACTGATATATAACTATCTAGCTTATAAGCCAACAATAACATTTAGGGAGCAAGTATATCAATTCAACTTGAAAGTAGGCATGCATGCAATGGCATATGTATATCAGCAATCATATATATATATATTTATTCAATCACAACAACAGCCTAAAAGGAGGGAATTGAAACTTGCCTGGTAGTCGAGTACGGTAAGGGGTAGTGGTAGCGGGTCCCGGTTCAGCTTGGTGATCTATAAATAGCCAAGGCATTCGGGATTAATCACTTAACATATTAAAAGTTAAGTTATACTTAAATCGAAACACGTTCTCGAGTCATCTCGTTATACCCCTTTTAGTGGATTACTTATTATCACTGATCCGACCCGACATTCGTTCGTTAATACAACATGTCACTTCACTTATACTTGGGACATACTTAAGTCATATGAGTTCTAAGGTTGATCGTTACGAACCAATATTTTACTCCGAGTTTTATCGCCCGTTTTCTAAGCGTCTTACCAAAGTTATAAAAGAGTCTTCTTTTAGGGGTTCGTTCGCGTTTAACCTTGACTCGAACATTTTTAATAAATCGAAAAATGCTCTTTTTGACATACGGTTTTCTTTCACACCTTCCTTCTTACCCCTAGTATTTATTTACCAAGATTTGCCATGACGTTACATAGCTTACAAGGGTTCAATTTCAGTTACGAACTTTCGTTTACGGATTCCAACTACTTTTAGTAATTTGGTCATAAATCCTAAACCGTAAGTCCGTTTCATGTGATCTTTATATCAAAACAAAGCTTAGAACATTACCTATCTTATCATGGCAGATAAGGTCTCTGGACAGTAGGGGTTCGACATGGAAAATGGCATACAAAACATGGTATTGTAAAATCGGGCATTATAACGGTTGTAAATCGAATATCTATCAATTTCGAATCTTCCCATAAACATAGCATCCAACCCAAACAACATATACATGACTTATACACATGAACTGAGGCCAAGCAATGCCTTTCCGTTCATCTAGCTATTTACATCATTAATCCAAAATCCATACATAATCATGCTTATAACTTTAACATAACCATAACTAAGTTATAACTATCAAAAACATGCTTAAATCTCAAACAAGGGTTAGGGTTTCAAGAGCTTTATACCTTCCTTAGATAGTGATATAGCCTTACTAAGCCTTGTATGGTCCTTAGGAGTGATTATGCTTGCTATATCAACCATGAAAAATCAAGAAAACCAAGTTAGTTCAAGAAGAACACTATTCATGCTCCTCTTGAATGATTTATTTGAAAATGGAAATGGATGAGTTTGAAGCTAAGATTTTGAGGAGATAAGTTTTATGAAATGTAAGACTCACCTTAATTATTTAAAGAACAAACAATGGTGGGAAGGTTGAGTTTGGATTTGGAATTAATGGAAATGGCCGAATGGTTCTTTGCAAGGGGGGGGGAGAAAGTTGCTTGGGTTCTTTTGATTTTTTGTGTTTTAATCTCCTTCACTCTCATCCACTTACAACATAATATCTTGTAAAAGTCACTTTAATAAAGTGATGAGGTGTTGGATGCTCAAATGGCAAGACATGTGTTGGTTTTATGGTGGTTAAAGCTTAACTAAGTAGTTACTTGCTAAGTACTTAGTTCTTCCTCTAAGGTGCTAGTTCCTTGCTTCTAGTTTAGTTACTAGATATTTATACTAGTAGCTTGCACAAGACTCTTGCTTCCTCTGCTTGTTTCTGTGTCCGGTTATTACCCGTTTCGATTGATCGTTCGTGAGAATATTTCACGGATTTCTAATTAGAGTTTACCGGGAATCCTCTTTAATATTAATACTTTCATTCTCCATCTTTCATTCTAACTTTCCATTTTATATTCCTTTAATCAATTCGTTAAATACTTAAGGCTATCAGTGTCCAGGGAACTCTCGGAGAAAATAAAAGTGCGGTTTTTCAGAATCCGACAGCTTTTACATACACTTATTTTCCCCCTGGATCACTAATAC
The DNA here is from genome assembly GCA_036435485.1 of Saposhnikovia divaricata. NCBI lineage: Eukaryota > Viridiplantae > Streptophyta > Magnoliopsida > Apiales > Apiaceae > Saposhnikovia > Saposhnikovia divaricata. The sequence goes on along the minus strand of CM071597.1, from coordinate 97,541,467 downwards.
GAACTCGGAAATCCGTTCCGAATACTTCTATATAGCGTCGTCTCATATTATTATGTACTCCCACCAAAACACTATTCATTCTGTATTCTTTACTTGTTCTCTTAGGGTTGTATAGTTGTCCGTATTCTCTTTCGATCGTTCCTTAACCTTTTTACGGAACTACTGGATTAATCGTTATCGATCTGGATGACATGAGAGTATTCTCTTGCTTGAAGTTGCCATATCTTATTCCTTTAGAAGATAGATTATTCTTACCTATGTTGTCACCCTTTAGCATTCTTCAAGACATAAACATAATAAAGTCGAATTCTATTCATTCTTTCCCAATTATCAATTATTACACTGTAGCCATATCCACTATTCATTCTTACATCATTAAATACATAAAAGTTTTAATTCCACCCAAAATCTGGGTTCTTACAGTCTCCCCTCCTTAAAAGGATTCCGTCCCGGAATCAGTTTGAAAACAAGTGGGGGTACTTCTCTTGCATTGCGCTTTCAAGTTCCCAGGTGGATTCTTCTACATTGTGGTTCTGCCACAAAACTCTGACTAGCTGAATGACCTTGTTTCGGAGCACTTGTTCTTTCCGGTCTATGATTTCCACAGGTTGCTCCACATAGGTCAGGTCTGGTTGCATGTCCACTTGCTCATACTAGACAATATGCTTAGCATCCGGATTATACTTTCTCAGCATCGAAACATGGAACACATTGTGCACCTGTTGTAGATTCGGGGGCAATGCGAGCTCATAAGCTAGTTCCCCAATCCGTCTCAAGATCTCAAATGGTCCAATGTACCTGGGACTCAGCTTTCCTTTCTTCCCAAATCTCATTAAACCTTTCCAAGGTGACACTTTCAAGAACACTAGGTCCCCTACTTCGTATTCCTTGCCTTTCCGAGCTAAGTCGACATATTTCTTTTGTCGATCCTGGGCTGCTACCAACCGGCCTCGGATTAGATCCACTGCATCTTTAGTTCGTTGGACCACTTCGGGCCCGAGCATCTTTCGCTCTCCAACTTCATCCCAATACAAGGGAGATCGACATTTTCTTCCATAAAGGGCCTCATAAGGTGGCATCCCAATGCTTGAATGATAACTGTTATTATAGGAGAACTCAACCAATGGCAAGTGATCATCCCAACTTCCCTTGAAGTCTATCGCGCAGACCCTCAACATATCCTCTAGCGTTTGGATGGTCCTTTCACTTTGCCCATCTGTCTGGGGGTGGTAGGCTGTGCTCATGTTCAGCCGGGTCCCTACACATTCTTGAAAACTTCTCCAAAACATGGAGTTAAATCTAGGATCTCGATCGGATACTATTGCGACTGGGACTCCATGTCGCGCCACTATCTCTTTTAAGTAGATGTCCACTAGTCTGTCGACCGTGTACCTTTCGTTGATCGGGAGAAAGTGAGCCGATTTCGTCAGTCGATCTATAATTACCCATATGGCATCATGATTAGCCTTGGTCCTTGGTAAACCTACTACGAAATCCATGGCTATATGTTCCCATTTCCATTCTGGAATCTCTAAGGGATGTAGAAGTCCGCTGGGTTTCTGGTGCTCTGCCTTCACTCGTTGGCAGGTCAAGCATCTGCTTACCCACTCTGCTACGTCCTTTTTCATATTGGGCCACCAGTAATACTCCTTCAAATCCCTATACATTTTAGTGCTACCGGGGTGCACTGAGTATCTTGAGTTGTGTGCCTCATTTAAAATCTCATCCTTGAGCTCCTGAACATTTGGGATCCATATCCTGTATGTGTACCTCATGATCCCTTCCTTGTCTTTTTCGCACTTAATTTCCTCCCCGGTCATTAGCTCTTCTGTGGAGTTCTTTTCTTCCTCCATCATCCGTTCCTGGCACAGTCTAATCTTTTCTAGCAATGGAGGTTGGATTCTAATTTGCATTAACTTTTCTTGGCCCTCTCCAGGTAACTTAACCTCGATTTCCAACTTCTCAAAATCCTTCACTAGCTCTTTCTCTGAAGTTATCATCTTGAGCTTCTCCTTCCGACTAAGGGCGTCAGCCACCACATTGGCTTTGCCCGGGTGATAGCGAATTTCACAGTCATAATCCTTGATTAACTCTAACCATCTCCTCTGGCGCATGTTAAGCTCTTTCTGAGTGAAAATGTATTTGAGGCTCTTATGGTCTGTGTAAATCTCGCATTTTTCCCCATACAGGTAGTGTCTCCAAATCTTTAAAGCGAAGACTATGGCTGCTAGTTCTAGATCATGCGTGGGATATTTGACTTCATAATCCTTCAATTGCCTAGACGCATACGCTATTACCTTGCCGTGCTGCATAAGCACGCATCCCAGTCCTTTATGCGAAGCATCACTGTAAATCACGAAATCTCCTTTTCCATCAGGTAATGCCAGCACTGGGGCTGTCACCAGCCTCTTCTTTAACTCCTGGAAACTCTTCTCTCATTTCTCAGTCCATTCAAATTTCTCGGTTTTACGGGTAAGTCGAGTTAATGGAGCTGCGAGTTTCGCAAAGTCTTGGACAAATCTCCTGTAATATCCGGCCAGTCCAATGAAACTCCTCACCTCGGTTGGAGTAGTTGGCCGTTCCCAGTTTGAAACTGCTTCTATCTTGGAGGGGTCAACCAACACTCCTTCTCTATTGATCACGTGCCCTAAGAATTGTACCTCATTTTTCCAAAACTCACACTTGGAGAACTTGGCATATAACTGCTCTTTCCTGAGTATTTCTAAGGTTATCCTTAAATGTTCAGCGTGTTCTGCCTCTGTCTTTGAGTAAATGAGAATATCATCAATGAAAACTATCACAAATTGGTCCAAATATTCCTTGAACACTCTATTCATTAGGTCCATGAAGGCTGCTGGGGCGTTGGTCAATCCAAATGACATAACTAAGAACTCATAATGTCCGTATCTGGTGCGGAATGCAGTCTTCGGGATATCTTCAGGTTTGATCTTCAGTTGGTGATATCCTGTTCTCAAATCAATCTTAGAGAAGTATTCAGCTCCTCTTAGCTGGTCAAACAAATCGTCTATCCTGGGCAATGGATACTTATTCTTTATGGTTAGCTTGTTCAATTCTCTGTAGTCGATGCATAACCTCATACTTCCATCCTTTTTCTTAACAAACAACACTGGTGCGCCCCAAGGCGACACACTGGGCCTTATCATGCCCTTATCCAACAATTCCTGTAATTGTTTAGCTAGCTCCTTCATTTCTACTGGGGCTAGTCGGTACGGGGCCTTCGAAACCGGCGCCGTCCCCGGGGCTAATTCGATGGCAAACTCAATTACCCTATCAGGTGGTAGTCCGGGAAGATCTTGTGGGAACACGTCCTCGAACTCATTAACTACCAGAATGTCTTGCAATCTTGGCACTTCCTTTTGAGTATCTATAACGTAGGCTAAATAAGCCTCGTTCCCTTTTCGTAACAATCTCTTGGTTTGCGCCATGGTCAGAATTTTCTGGGTCTGTCGCATCCCCTTGAACACTATTTCTTTCTTCCCTGGGGTTTTTAACTTAACCTTTTTCCCTTTACAATCTATCCGCGCATCATTGCGAGACAACCAATCCATACCCAAAATGACATCGAATTCCCCTAGCTTAAAAGGAATTAAATCGACATAGAAGGATCGTCCTCCTATTTCTAGCTTACAATCGGGGTGAATTTGATTAACCGGTACGATTTCCTGATTAGCTATTTCTACTTGTGAGGAATCTCTTAGTTGTTGGGTTTTAAGTTTCAACTTATGCGCAAAATCTCTAGATATAAAAGAATTAGTTGCTCCTGAATCAAATAAGACATTTGCACTGATTGAATTGAGAGAAAAAGTACCTGCTATCACATCTGTGTCCCTCACGGCATCTTGTACTGACATATTGAAAGTCCTAGCAGTCGGTGGCCTATTTGAGGCAACCTTGCTTGCTCCTGATGCTGCTGGTTTGCTCTTTGGGCAATCCTTCCTCATGTGCCCTCGCTGTCCACACTGGAAACAGGTTGTGCTGCTAGGGATGACCGTGGTGCAAGAGGTAGCATAATGCCCAGCTCGCCCACACTTATAACAGTTTATCTGCTTCAGGTTGCACACCCCGGAGTGCCTCTTCCCACAAGTAGCACACAATGGCAATGGAGGTCGAGAAGGGTTGGAACGGGACATTCCTGATTGGTGGCCGCCCTGGCTCACACTTACGCTCGCAGATGGTTTAAACCCTACATTCCTCCCTGGTAGGGAAACCGCTCCTCGATTAAACTTGGTTGGGGGGTTTCCTCCAGCGGATCTTCCGCCCATACTAACATGCTTTCCCTTTATCCCCCCTTTCTCCCTCTCTCTCTGCATCTGATCACTACCAACCTCCACAATGGTTGCCTTCTGCACCAAGGTGGCATAATCTGTAATCTCTAAAACAGCCACCCTATTCTGGATCCACTGTTTCAGCCCTTGTTGAAACCTGTTAGCTTTCTTCTCTTCTGTATCTACAAACTCTGGCACAAATCTCGATAGCTCAGTAAATTTAGCCTCATAGTCAGCCACTGACATATTGTTCTGTTTCAGTTCCAAGAACTTAAGTTCCATCTGGGTTTTCATGAACTTCGGGAAGTACTTCTCCAGGAATAATTGTTTGAACCTTTCCCAGGTTATGACAGCATCAGTCTCCATGTTTTTCTTGGCTTCCCACCAATAATTGGCCTCTCCCTTTAGTAGGTAAGTAGCAAAAACAGTCTTCTGAGCCTCATTGATACTCAGAATCTCAAAAGACTTTTCCATTTCTTTGATCCAGGCCCTCGCCTCAACGGGATCAGCCGATCCGTGGAACTCTGGGGGCTTAAGGGACTTAAAGGCCCTAAAGGAATTTGCCACTGAAGTGTTGTTGCTTGGTGGTGGTTGGGGGTATTGGTTCAAATTTTGCCTAAGTAGATCCATAAACTGGCCCATGGGGTTTCCGCCCTGGTTCTCCCCCTCCTGTTCTACTTCAGTTTCTCCACCCTCTATTTCCCTTTCAAATTCTTCAGAGTACAGGGGTTCATCCTCTGCTCCATACTGGGAATCTTCTTGCTCATTATAGTCCTGATCTTGTTCCTCACTACTTTCACGGTTTTCCTCGTGTTGGTTGTGACTCTCTTGGTCAGTAGATTCGCGGGGGTTAGCCCTAGTGCCCATTCGTCTTGGAGGCATTTTACTGAAAATTTGGAAAGTTATACATTAGGTTCACTAATCTGTTTTAAAGGATTTTTCCTTGCACAAATTGTTTACATGATTGGGTTTAAAATCCCACAGTTTTATATCTCATGGCAACTTAATCGAAAAGTAATACATATGCTAATAAACTCGTGATCACATCCCAACAAAATTGTAATGACTGAAATGGAAACAAATATATACCAGGTACCGAAAAGGTACAACATCCGAGTTACAACGATAGTTTAAAGTACAGCCATCCTAACAACAACAACGAGTCAAAAGTGAAATATGCTGTCTATCTGTCTAGTCTGCAAAAAGGGAAAACAAGTACAAGAAAACCATCCCTACAAAAGCCGGCACTACTATGTCCGTACATGACTAGACAACTAGACCACTGCATCACTACATCTGAAATCAGCCGCCATGACGAAACATCCTCCGAACCCTCCCCATGGCGATGCGGAAAACCTCCTCAGCCTCTGCTCTGTCTACCCTACCATGCCCATCAGTAGGCAACTGTCGCACCCTCACCCGAGCCCTCAGCTCGATGCGGGTCACAGCCCTATACCCAACTCTGTCACTGATAGTCCTCCTGCCCTGCACCCTCATTCGGGCGGCTCTCTCTGCTGCTAACTCACTCCTAGACTCTGCCAACCTGGCATCTACCACAGACAACTCTCTATAAAGCCCGTTCACAATCAAGTTGTGAACACATACTGGGACTCCTCCTATCGGGGCATGAGGTGGGGTGGATGGCTCAGCTGGAGCGGCAGTCTCTGTCTGCTGGGGCTCTGGGGTAAGCTCCTCAAACTCGTCGGGGTACGGGCTCACAGGTAGTGGTGGTGGGGTAGGGGCTCTCTCAACAGGGAGGAGTGGCACAAAAAGTCCAGAACTCCCTACAGCACCAACTACTGGCTCATCTATATCTCCCTCAACACCCTCATATACCGGCACCACCTGATCCGTGGTCATGTCAGTGTCATCTCCCATAGTCCTGATCTCAGTCACAATCCAATAATCATCATCCTCAACCACTAACTCAGCATCCTGTCCTGTCTGGATCCCCTCCGGGTCCTCCTCCCCCTCAGTCTCAACAACATCTGTGTCAGCATCATCCTGGACCTCCTCAGGGTCCTCCTCCTCAGACTCGATCACATCAGTATCAGCATCAACCTGGACCTCCTCAGCATCCTCCTCCTCAGGCTCAGTATCCTCCTCAGGCAAGTGCTCATAGTATGGGTCCCTAGTCCAGAACATGTCCTCATCATGCTGTCTCGCAGCTGCCTCCTGGGCCGACAAGTCGCTTGCCTACACAAGACGTACTATGTTACTATCATGATACTTAAAAAGTTCCCGTAAGGGTTTTAGGTGAACCTGGCAAGGGTTCTTATTATATTATTGAATTTATTATTATATAACGTCGTATCATCTCTTGGGATATATAACTCTCGCTCTGATACCATCTCTGTAACACCCCCAGATCCGGGGTCAGGGATCTGGTGGTTACGGTCTTACATCCATTCATAATACTTGACTTGAGTCCACAATAAATAAATCACATGCTGTGACCCCACAATAATTACCACTCACACACACAACAATTATAGTCCCAGAGATGAAATTGAAATAAGTCTGACATTAAAGGGTTTACGAATAAAAGTTATTACAATCCCAAAAGGATAACATCATAGGTTTAAAAGTTTTGCCGTTGATTACATTAATTATACATATAGTTAAACAGGAAACAAAAGCTGTCTAACTATGCTACCTCAGCAATGGCGGCCAGCATCTCAGCGGGTAGTCCGGTGGGTCGGGTAACCTGCTTGCGCCGAGTGCGCCTGACGCGAGCCATCTGTCCTAGCTGTTGTTGTGACATAATATAAACAAAGCAAGGGTGAGCGAAAGCCCACCAACAAATATATAACTGAACGATAATTTGAAACAGTTCAAAGCTATCTTTTAAACCATATGCCATGCATTTACGAAAATGATGCCAGTATATTATGAACGATGAAGTTACAAGGTAACTGAAAGTATTTGTTTGAAGAAATATCTGCTACATCAAAGTAAGCGAGATATTCTTATTGTTATTAAGAAGAGGAACTTGCAAGAAAAGGTTGCAATTCCAGTTATGACATTTTTCCAACTCTGCCAACAGTAATCATGTTGCAGGAAATAAATAAATTTGGATGATGAACCAATGATGGAGTATTCACCGCGCCCGCTGTTCCAATCTTGATGATCAGTCGAGATCGTACAGCTCAATTTAGATTTACTACCGGTAGAAGGAAGAACTGACGGCTTTACTTGTATACCGCCTTACTAGCTCTCCCCGGCCAACGGTTGGGCCAAGGGGATGGACCGGCGCTACTCGGCCTCTTACACGACTCCTAGTTCAAATAGAATTCATGATTCTGAATGTAACGTTCGTCCCCCTTTCCCCAAGTATAATACTTGTTGATAAGACTCCACAAAGTAGTCGTATCTAGTTGGAAAGGAAAATTTACCAATATCTCCCAAGCTATTACTTGGTAACGGATATCAACTTGTTCCAGTAATCTTACCCCTCGAAAGATGAGAAGGTAAGCAATGACTTAATAAGTCAACAGCACCCGAGTTGCGGGTGAAGGGAATACTTTATGACCGGGAAGTCGACAAGATAAATAACATTTTCCAAGTAAGGTTCCCTTATTATTAAGGAGATAGACTCAAAGAAGAATAATGTCTGAGAACCTTTCTTGATATAAGATTAATAATAATATGACTTCGAAATATTTTCTGTAATAATCGAAGAAGATAACCTTATCGAGATTATTCTAAGTATGGAATAAATATTCAGAGAATATTTATTGAGTTAAAATATTTAAAGAATATTTGGGGATATGAAAGAATATCTTTAATCAGAGTATTTCTCAAAATAATCCCTGAAGAAATATCAGGGGAATATTTATTGAATAAATAAATATTTAAATGAATATTCAAAACAATATTCATTAATTATTAAGACCTGAAAAGATTATTTAAGGTAATATTCATAATTAATTAGAAATTTAAATGAATATTCAAAAGTGATATTCATTTAATGAATAATATCCTAAATGAATATCAAGTAATATTCATTTAGTAATCCAAGCCTTAAGGAATATCCGAGATAATATTCGATAATTAATTCAAGCTTCAGATGAATATTAAAATAATATTCATCAAGTATTTAATATCTTAAATGAATATTCAAAAGTAATATTTATTTAATAAAATAATATTCTAAAGGAATATCCAAATAATATTTATTTAATAGTCTCATCTTTAAAAGAATATTTGAAATAATAGTCGATAATCAATTCGACTCTGAATGAATATTGAGAAATATTATTCGATGAATAGTTACGTTCAAATAATTATTCGAAGTAAGGATCGTTAAAATAATTAGTCTCGAACGAATATTCAAATAATATTCGTCGCCCAAATAATAGAAAATATTTACCTAAATATTTTCCTCTGAGGTAATCTCGATATATCAAGGAATATTGACTCCCGGTCTATATTTGATTAATGAGAGGTATACGCCCTTCTATGAGGGTCTTACAATAACCGGCTTATAACTGATATATAACTATCTAGCTTATAAGCCAACAATAACATTTAGGGAACAAGTATATCAATTCAACTTGAAAGTAGGCATGCATGCAATGGCATATGTATATCAGCAATCATATATATATATATTTATTCAATCACAACAACAGCCTAAAAGGAGGGAATTGAAACTTGCCTGGTAGTCGAGTACGGTAAGGGGTAGTGGTAGCGGGTCCCGGTTCAGCTTGGTGATCTATAAATAGCCAAGGCATTCGGGATTAATCACTTAACATATTAAAAGTTAAGTTATACTTAAATCGAAACACGTTCTCGAGTCATCTCGTTATACCCCTTTTAGTGGATTACTTATTATCACTGATCCGACCCGACATTCGTTCGTTAATACGACATGTCACTACACTTATACTTGGGACATACTTAAGTCATATGAGTTCTAAGGTTGATCATTACGAACCAATATTTTACTCCGAGTTTTATCGCCCGTTTTCTAAGCGTCTTACCAAAGTTATAAAAGAGTCGTCTTTTAGGGGTTCGTTCGCGTTTAACCTTGACTCGAACATTTTTAATAAATCGAAAAATGCTCTTTTTGACATACGGTTTTCTTTCACACCTTCCTTCTTACCCCTAGTATTTATTTACCAAGATTCTCCATGACGTTACATAGCTTACGAGGGTTCAATTTCAGTTACGAACTTTCGTTTACGGATTCGAACTACTTTTAGTAATTTGGTCATAAATCCTAAACCGTAAGTCCGTTTCATGTGATCTTTATATCAAAACAAAGCTTAGAACATTACCTATCCTATCATGGCAGATAAGGTCTCTGGACAGTAGGGGTTCGACATGGAAAATGGCATACAAAACATGGTATTGTAAAATCGGGCATTATAACGGTTGTAAATCGAATATCTATCAATTTCGAATCTTCCCATAAACATAGCATCCAACCCAAACAACATATACATGACTTATACACATGAACTGAGGCCAAGCAATGCCTTTCCATTCATCTAGCTATTTACATCATTAATCCAAAATCCGTACATAATCATGCTTATAACTTTAACATAACCATAACTAAGTTATAACTATCAAAAACATGCTTAAATCTCAAACAAGGGTTAGGGTTTCAAGAGCTTTATACCTTCCTTAGATAGTGATATAGCCTTACTAAGCCTTGTATGGTCCTTAGGAGTGATTATGCTTGCTATATCAACCATGAAAAATCAAGAAAACCAAGTTAGTTCAAGAAGAACACTATTCATGCTCCTCTTGAATGATTTATTTGAAAATGGAAATGGATGAGTTTGAAGCTAAGATTTTGAGGAGATAAGTTTTATGAAATGTAAGACTCACCTTAATTATTTCAAGAACAAACAATGGTGGGAAGGTTGAGTTTGGATTTGGAATTAATGGAAATGGCCGAATGGTTCTTTGCAAGGGGGGGGGGGGGAGAAAGTTGCTTGGGTTCTTTTGATTTTTTGTGTTTTAATCTCCTTCACTCTCATCCACTTACAGCATAATATCTTGTAAAGTCACTTTAATAAAGTGATGAGGTGTTGGATGCTCAAATGGCAAGACATGTGTTGGTTTTATGGTGGTTAAAGCTTAACTAAGTAGTTACTTGCTAAGTACTTAGTTCTTCCTCTAAGGTGCTAGTTCCTTGCTTCTAGTTTAGTTACTAGATATTTATACTAGTAGCTTGCACAAGACTCTTGCTTCCTCTGCTTGTTTCTGTGTCCGGTTATTACCCGTTTCGATTGATCGTTCGTGAGAATATTTCACGGATTTCTAATTAGGGTTTACCGGGAATCCTCTTTAATATTAATACTTTCATTCTCCATCTTTCATTCTAACTTTCCATTTTATATTCCTTTAATCCATTCGTTAAATACTTAAGGCTATCAGTGTCCAGGGAACTCTCGGAGAAAATAAAAGTGCGGTTTTTCAGAATCCGACAGCTTTTACATACACTTATTTTCCCCCTGGATCACTAATACGAACTCGGAAATCCGTTCCGAATACTTCTATATAGCGTCGTCTCATATTATTATGTACTCCCACCAAAACACTATTCATTCTGTATTCTTTACTTGTTCTCTTAGGGTTGTATAGTTGTCCGTATTCTCTTTCGATCGTTCCTTAACCTTTTTACGGAACTACTGGATTAATCGTTATCGATCTGGATGACATGAGAGTATTCTCTTGCTTGAAGTTGCCATATCTTATTCCTTTAGAAGATAGATTATTCTTACCTATGTTGTCACCCTTTAGCATTCTTCAAGACATAAACATAATAAAGTCGAATTCTATTCATTCTTTCCCAATTATCAATTATTACACTGTAGCCATATCCACTATTCATTCTTACATCATTAAATACATAAAAGTTTTAATTCCACCCAAAATCTGGGTTCTTACAAAGGACCTTGAGAAACTAGAGATTGAAGTGAGGTTACCAGGAATTGGACAAGAGAGTTTAATGGAAATAAAAGTCCAACCACCGCTATTGGAAAAGATTAAGTTATGCCAGGAAAGGAAGATAGAAGAAGAAAAGAATTCGATAGAGAAAATTTTGACTGGCGAGGAAATTAAGTGTGAGAAGGACGGGAATGGAATTATGAGGTACGCATCTAGGATATGGATCCCGAACGTTCAAGAATTTAAAGACGAGATTTTGCAAGAGGCTCATAGTTCAAGGTACTCAATTCACCCTGGAGGCACTAAGATGTATAGAGATTTAAGAGAATACTATTGGTGGCCTAATATGAAGAAGGACGTGGCAGAGTGGGTAAGTAAATGCTTGACATGTCAAAGAGTGAAGGCCGAACACCAGAGGCCCAGTGGATTGTTGCAACCCTTAGAGATACCCGAGTGGAAGTGGGAGCAAATTGCGATGGACTTTGTGGTCGGATTACCAAGGACCAAGACTAATCATGATGCCATTTGGGTAATTATCGATAGGTTGACCAAGTCAGCACATTTTCTTCCAATCAACGAGAGATATACTGTCGACAAGCTGGCAGATATTTACTTAAAGGAGATCGTGGTAAGGCATGGGGTTCCTGTGAGCATTGTATCAGATAGAGACCGAAGATTTAACTCCAGCTTCTGGAGAAGTTTTCAGGATTGTGTGGGGACCAAGTTAAACATGAGTACTGCATACCATCCCCAAACAGACGGACAGAGTGAAAGAACCATTCAGACCATCGAGGACATGTTGAGGGTATGTGCCATTGATTTTAAGGGAAGTTGGGATGACCACTTGCCGTTGATCGAATTTTCCTACAACAATAGTTACCATGCGAGTATAGGCATGCCCCCATATGAAGCTTTATACGGACGAAGATGTCGGTCTCCCTTGTGTTGGGAAGAAGTTGGAGAACGGAAGATTTTAGGGCCTGAACTGGTCCAACAGACAAGAGAAACTATCGAGCTTATAAGAGGACGGCTGGTAGCGGCCCAAGACAGACATAAGAAGTATGCGGACCAGACCCGCAAGGACAATGTAAGAACCCCAAATTTTGGATATAATTAAAACTTTTTATTAAGTAATGATAAAATGAGGAACAATGATTCCGACAACAAGGTCACCAGCTCTAATGAATGGTGGTTTCAAAGAACAATGATTGTAATGAATGGATATTGCTTTGGACAATGATCCTGATGCATTGGTATATTGTCAGAATAGAGTAATTCGATGGTTGAGGACCTAGATAAGAATAATCTACCATCCAGGAAGGAGCTAATGGATCCTTGAAGGGAAATGAGTACGTGCATAGTGTTTCCCGTACGTGCATAGTGTTTCCCGTACGTGCATAGTGTTTCCTGTACGTGCATAGTAATTTGGTGGATGAATAGTGATTTTGTAAGTTGGAAAACTTTTCACGCCACCCTATGTACGGGACGTGATATGGATGTTTCGAAGTCATATTAGTAATACGCGGAGGAAATAAGTGAATGCAGAGACGATCAGAATTCAGAAATTCCAAATTCTTTTTCGGTATAATATTTGACCGGACAGTGGATTAAATATTATTATAATCCAAGAATTGAGATATTAACTTTGAGAATTTGATATTTTGGGATGTTATTATATTTGATTTAAGAATGAAAGTAGGAAACCACTGAGGCAGTGAAACAAGCGTTCTAGAAACTGCTAAAACGTTATAACGAGATTAATCAATAAAGCGAACGAATCCTAGATTACGGATTAAGTTCGTATCGAGATTAAATATCCTACATGGTCATCACGAGGATTATATTAAGGATTGGGGAAGGTATTATGAATATCGAGAAATTTCCCGGTAAACCCTAGAGGTGAAACTACTTAGTTATTCGTCCGAACGATCAATGAATTGAGCAATAAACGGAAAAAGAAACAAGCAGGGAATCAAGATACATGCATGTGCAAGTGATAAATATCTAGTAACTAGCAAGGAACTAGATCAATTAGAATGCAACCAAGTACTTAGCACACAAACCACTTGGTTAGCCTTAAACCACCAAAATATCAACACTTGTCCAAGCAAATTACATCATCCATTACCTCACCACTTTATTAAAGCAGCCAAGGAGGAGATATTATCCAAAAACACTTCACTTTATGCATTATTATCCAAGAGACAAGCCAAGCAATACAAACTCTCTCCAAGAACATTACATTCGGCTTTTAGCTTAATTCAAAAACAAAAATCCACCTTCCACTCCTTGTTTGATCTTGTAATTTTTAAGGTGAGTCCTATATTTCAAGAAAGTAATCTCCTCAAAATTTTAGCTTCAAACTCCTTTGTTTCCATTTTCAAAAAAATCAAGAAAGAGGAGGGTGAATAGTGCTTTCATGAAACTAACTTTGATTTTCTTGATTCTTTTGAATGATCCAAGCTTTGTTAAGGTGTTCTAAGGATTGATCAAGGTTTATCAAGGTCTTACATACTCCAAGGAAGGTATAAACTTCAAGAACCCTAGTCTTTGATTTGAGTTTTAATGGAGTTTTGGATGAGTTTTAGTGTTGTATGCATATTTAGAGTACTAGATCTATGTGTGGGTTTTATGAGATGATAGTATAGCTTATATGAACGGAAAGACATTGCTTGGTCTTAGTTCAAGGATAAATAACATGTATGTGTGATTTGGAGTGGATGGTATAATAATTGGAGGGTTTTGATTTTGGAATTATCCGAGTTATAGCCGTCGTAATGCCCGATTTTCGATAATCTTTAAAAACCGTGCATCACAGTAGCTTGAACTCACTGTCCAGGGTTGTATTTTGCCATGATAAGATATATAATGTTCCAAGCTTCGTTTTGATATAAAGAACGTGTTAAACGGACTTACGGTTTAGGAGTTATGGCCGATATACTAAAAGTAGTTCGAAACCGTAAACGAGAATTCGTAACTGAAATTGAACCCTCGTAATGTACGTAAGTCAGTGGCGAATCTTGGTAATTAAATACTGGAGGTAAAAAGGAAGGTGTGAGAGAAAACTGTATGTCAAAAGGATCGTTTTTCGATTTATTAAAAATATTCGAATCGAGATTAAACGCGAACGAACCCCTAAAAGACGACTCGTTTATAACTTCGTTAAAACACTTAGAAAACGAGCGATAAAACTCGGAGTATAATATTGGTTCGTAACAATCGACTTTCGGACTTATATGACTTAAGTATATGCCAAGTATAAGTACAGTGACATGTCGTATTAACGAACGAATGTCGGGTCGGATCGATGATAAAAGAAATCCACAAAAAGGGGTATAACGAGATAACTCGAGAACGTGTTTCGATTTAAGTATAACTTACCTTTAAAGTTTTAAGTGATTAATCCCGAATGCCTTGGCTATTTATAGATCACCGAGCTGAACCGGGACCCGCTACCACTACCCCTTACCATACTCGACTACCAAGCAAGTTTCAATCCCCTTCTTTTAGGCTGTTGTTGTGATTGAATACATATATATGTTTTCTGTTATACATATGCCATAGCATGCATGCCTACTTTCAAGTTATATCGTTATGCTTGTTCCCTGATCGTTTATTGGCTTATAAATTAGATAGCTAACGTATCAATTATAAGCCGGTTATTGTAAGACCCTCATAGAAGGGTGTATCCATCTTATTCATCAAATATAGACCGGGAGTCAATATTTCTTGACATATCGAGATTACCTCGAAAGAAAATATCTAAGTAAATATTTTCCATTATTCGGGTGACGAATATTATTTGAATATTCGTTCGAGATTATTTATTTAACGATCCCTACTTCAAATAATTATTTGAACGTAACTATTCGACGAATAATATTTTTTTATATTCATTCAGAGTCGAATTATTTATCGATTATTATTTCGAATATTCTTCTAAAGGTTGGACTACTAAATGAATATTATTTGGATATTCATTTAGAATATTATTCATTAAATGAATATTACTTTTGAATATTCATTTAAGATAGTAATTACCTGATGAATATTATTTTAATGTTCATCTGAAGCTTGATTTATTTATCGAGTCTTATCTCGAATATTCCTTTAAAGCTTGGATTACTAAATGAATATTACTTGATATTCATTTAGAATATTATTCATTAAATGAATATTACTTTTTCAATAAACATTTAAATTCCTAATTAATTATGAATATTATTTTGAGTATTCATCCAGGGTTCTATTTAATCATCGAATATTATTTTAAATATTTTAAATATTCCTTTCAGGTCTTATTAATTAATGAATATTATTTTGAATATTCATTTGAATATTTAATTATGCAATAAATATTCTCTCGATATTTCTTCAAGGATTATTTGAGAAATACTCTGATTAAAGATATTCTTTCATATTCCTAAATATTCTGTAAAATATTTTAATAAATATTCTCTGAATATTTATTCCATACTTAGAATAACCTCGATAAGGTTTATCTTCTTCGATTATTACGGAAAATATTTCGGAGTCATATTATTATTAATCATATATCAAGAAAGGTTCTCAGACATCATTCTTCTTTGAGTCTATCTCCCTAATAATAAGGGAACCTTACTTGGAAAATGTTAATTATCTTGTCGACTTCCCGGTCATAAAGTATTCTCTCCACTCGCAACTCGGATGCTATTGACTTATTAAGTCATTGTTTACCTTCTCATCTTTCGAGGGGTAAGTTGTTGGAACAAGTTGATATCCGTTACCAAGTAATAGCTTGGGAGTTATTGGTAAATTTTCCTTTCCAACTAGATACGACTACCTTGTGGAGTCTTATCAACAAGTATTATACTTGGGGAAAGGGGGACGAACGTTACATTCAGAATCATGAATTCTATTTGAACTAGGAGTCGTGTAAGAGGCCGAGTAGCGCCGGTCCATCCCCTTTGGCCCAACCGTTGGCCGGGGAGAGCTAGTAAGGCGGTATACAAGTAAAGCCGTCAGTTCTTCCTTCTACCGGTAGTAAATCTAAATTGAGCTGTACGATCTCGACTGATCATCAAGATCGGAACAGCGGGCGCGGTGAATACTCCATCATTGGTTCATCATCCAAACTTACTTATTTCCTGCAACATGATTACTGTTGGCAGAGCTGGAAAAGTGTTCCTAACTGGAATTGCAATCTTTTCATGCAAGTTCCTCCTTTTTAATAACAATGAGAATATCTCGCTTACTTTTGATGTAGCAGATATTTCTACAAACAAATACTTTTAGTTACCTTGTAACTTCATCATTCATATTATACTGGCATCATTCCCATAAATGCATGGCATATGGTTTGAAAGATACTTTTGAACTGTTATATATTATCGTTCAGTTATATATTATTGAAAGGCAGAGTGTGTAAACTTGTAACACTATAACTAATGTAACTCAAACTAAAGAAAAAGATACTTAACCAGAAGACAATCAAGAACAAGAAGTCACAAGAATTCAACACTAAATGAAGACAAGGTAATTGATACAATTCAACATGTTAACTATGATCAATCGAAGAAGAAATCATTGAAAGAAGTTCAAGTCAAAGTTGTTCATGCCTCAGTGATTTGAAAAGCCAAAGATCAAGATCATAACTATCAGTATCAATAAGACCAATTGATTTCAAGTGAACAAGAAGGAAAGCAAATATTGGAAAGCCACATTTCTAATTGGATATGGTAATTTATTCAAGAAGCAAAAACCCTATCAAGACTAGTCACTTATGAACCAGACCGTTGCATCAAGTGTCAGGACATTGATAGCAAGTTTATGTCAGTAATAAAGATCCATATTCAAGAACTTAGTGAAGAACAAAGAAGACATGAAGATATCACAAGTTCAAGATGTGCATTGAAGTTTCAAGTTGAAGACCAGAGTATTTTTTAAGTACTAAATATTCTAGATGGCCAAGTAGAAGTTTCTAAGTAGAAGTTCTACTTAGAACTTCGAGATGGCTAAGTAGAAATTCTCAAGTAGAAGTTCTACTTAGAGTGCAGCTTCAACATGACACATGGCATCTTCTGATTGGCAGATTTCCAAGCTTTCAAGATAAGGCAAGATTTATGTGGACATCATTGGGCCACGTACATCTTAGTCTTTGAAGACTACAGGACATAGATTACATGTAGTATAAATAGAAGTACTTGTGTAATGTTTTAGTAAGTGAGCAATTCTTAAGAAAAACACAAGAGAAAAAGAGAGAGTGCATTCACAGAGCTTAGTATCATTCACTTCTCTCTGAACTTCTGTTTTACTTTGTAATGAATGTTGTAGCAACCATTTCAAGTTATATATAAGACATATATTCCTTGAATCTGTGTGTTCATTTATTGCATCGTATTTATTGCTTCTCATATTCAAAAAGTTGTATTCATCCCCCCCTCTACAACACATTTGGACCTAACAATTGGTATCAAAGCTATATGTTTAACATACAAAACATAGATCCTTGTGTTGAGTAGAAGAATCGTGAGTTTTTCATTTTCTAGATCTACTTTTCATTTTCTCGAAAAGTGAGCTTTAATTCGTTTGTGGTGAAAAACTCATCTGAAAAATTATTTAAATACTCCAAGTGTGATTATTTAGCTTGGATGTATTTTAATTAATTTTTGTGAATTAATCTGGGTACTTTCATATTTGGTGTTCTTGAGTGTTCATCATCTGTTCTTATCAAAGAAGACAACCCAACAACTTTTTGATCTCCTTTTCAAACAGAAAAATAGTAAAAGAATAAAAAGGTGTTTTTGGACTTTGTGATTTGCATTATTCACGGCCGAAAGTGAACAAAACATATTCATTACCTAGCACGTGGGTTAGGTGGGTTAGGTGAGTAAAGCATTCAAAGTCAAAAGGTGTTAAAGAGATAATATTGTTTATTCAATATTAAAGTAATCTGCAAAAAAATTATTCTAAGGACAAAAGTTCTACATAGAATTTCTACTTGAGAATTTCTACATAGAATTTCTACTTGAGAATTTCTACATAGAATTTCGACTTGGACAATTTCTACTTGGTGATTTCGACTTGAGCAAAATTTCTACTTAGAGAAATTTCGACTTAGGCAAAAGTTCTACATAAATATTCTACATAGCCTAGTCTTGGGTACTTAGAAACTTTTAGTGACCAGAATTGAGATGGCTCCTAAAAATGCGTTCAAGATCCCAATGTTCAACAAAGATCACTATGAAGAATGGGTTTTCAGAATGAGACTATATTTAGAGACTGTTAACCCTGAATATCTGGAAGTCCTTGACAAGGGTAAATTTGTTCCAATGGTGGTTATTCCTGCACATACGGAAGGAGGGGTGGTTATAGCACCTCGGTCTGAGCCTAAAAAGGCCTCGGAGTTTTCGGATGCTGACAAGGAACAAATAGCTTATGATACTGCCATACGACAAACCTTGATGGAATCTCTTGATCATGAAATGTTCAACATAGTCAAAGGTCTGACTACAGCGAAGAAGATTTGGGACAAGATAGAAGTTGTCATGGAAGGATCTGCAGAGGTCAGAAGCAACAAGACACTCATACTCAAGATGGAGTATGACACCTTTAGAATAAGGAAAGGAGAAGGCATAACAGATGTCTACCTACGATTCAGTCAGTTGGTATTGGATTTGAATCTGAGAGGTGTAACTCTCCCCATGGTTGAGACTAATACGAGATATCTGAGGAACCAGCCAAAAAGCATTGAACATAGGGTCTACGCAATAAGAGAAACCAGAGATTTGCATACAACTTCTCTGGAAGAATATTATGGAATATTAAAGACCTATGAGCTGGAAACACTTCAAGATCAAGCATAGGACAATGATTCAAAGGGAAAAGAAAGTGCATCAGGATTAGTTGCTGATGAGGAAGAGTCTAAGAAGGCAATGGTTGCAGCAAAGCCTAAATCATCACTTGCACCACATCAAGTTGATAATGATGACGAGTGCGCATCTGACAGTGATGATGACTACTACACCCAAGAAGAGCTGGACAACATGGACGATAGTGTCGTGGCATACATGGCAAGGAAGTTCAGCAACATGAGATTCAGAAAGAGCAACCGACCACAGAGAAAATCTTCATCTTATTATCGGGCTGCTAGGGGTGGTGGTAGTTCGTCAGGCTACAAAGGAAAAGGCAAGAATACCAGCTACAAATCTCCTTTGGATTTCAAAATGAAGTTCAAATGCTATAATTGTGGTGAAGCTGGACACTTTGCCTCGGACTACAAAAAGCCTAAACAGACTTATCCAAAAGAGACATTTGAAGCCCTCAAAAGCAACTATGAAGCACTGTTGAAGGAAAGACATGGAAAACGAGCTTTATTGGTGACAGAAGGAAGAGCTTGGGATGATTCAGATGAGGAAGATGTTACTCATGTAGCAAACTTTGCTCTCATGGCTGAGACATCAGAGGAACCAGAGGTACCAGTTCTGACTCTTAAAGTAGAAATGTCTATTGATGATTATAAGTAACAGAACGGGGCTCTTAGTGAAGAGATCTATATGTTGTGCAAAAGCCTAGACTCTTCTCAAAAGGAACAGAAAACACTTGTTGCCAAATGCAGAATGCTTGAGGCAAAAGTGGAAGAGCTAGAGGCTGCTTGCACTGTAGATACTTCCCTAAGAGACTTTATTAAATCTCTGGAACACAAGCTCGTCCTTAAGGAAGAAGTAGAAGCGTGTCTTAGGAACAATCTAGCTGAGTTAGAAACTAAATGCGAAGCTTACAAACTAGCTGCTAGTAAAGTGTATGTAGATAATGACACATTTAAGAGGATAACTGGAGTAGGTGTAGGACATGATTATTTTGACCTTCCTAAGAAAGAAGGAAAGAGACCTATTGACCCTAGTTCCAGTGACCTTAAAAAGGAAACACTTAGAATTCTTAAATCGGCTGTCAAACCTATCTACAAACATCTTGTTCCTAGAATAGAAGAAGAAGAGACTGAATTGATAGCTAGATATGAGATTGAGATGGAAGATCGCCAGAAAGAACAACCTATAACTCCTATTAAACAAGTGAAAATCAATTTCCCTAGAGATGAATCTAGACTGGGATTAGGAGCTAAGGCTGTTAAACAACAAGGAAAGAGAGAGAAAGGCATAAAAGAGCTTAAGGCTGAACGAATAAAGAAAGCATGTTATCATTGTAAATCTACTGAACATCTTTCTTATGCATACAAAGCTAACATGAATGTTCCTGCTGCACATGCCATGCCTACCACACTTACAATGAATAATCTGCATCAGAATCATGCACAGTGTGGTCAACCTAATTGTATGCCATGCACTTTTAACATCATGCAAACTTTTGTGCATTTAATGAATGCATCTAGCCAGTCATGCTCAAATACTGTTGCTAGTTCAAATATCAAGAAAAAGTATGGGAGAGCCAAGACTGTCAGTCCTCCTAAAGTTAGGAGTGACAAACCTTCTCCTAAGACGGACAAATCTGTCAAGTCTGAGAAAGGAAAGGAGATAGTCGAAAGCTCTAGTAATGTGAAGAAAAGTTCATCTCCTGTTGTTAAATCTGTTGATTCTCGATCTTATCGAAAAGCCGGGCCCAATCAAAGTTGGGTTCCGAAGAATGTCTAACCAATCTGTCATTGCAGGGCGTTAAGCAGAATAGAAATAAAGTTATATGGGTGCTAGACAGTGGAGCATCGAGGCATATGACTGGAAACAAGTCCCTGCTTACAGAGTTGGTTATGAAGGCTGGCCCTTATGTTACCTTTGGAGATGACAGCATAGGTGTGACTAAGGGATATGGCAAACTGAAAACTGGCAATGTCATCATTGAAAATATTTCCTATGTTGAGGGACTAAAGCACAATCTGTTGAGTATTAGTCAATTCTGTGACAAAGGTTACGAAATTGTCTTCAACAAGAAAGGTGTATCAATCACTCACATCAAGGAAGGCTCACTAGCTTTGAGAGGAGTTCGAAAGGCAGATCTTTTTGTTGCAGATATGGATTCAGCAAATCAGAATGAGGTCACCTGTTTCTACAGCAAAGCCTCGGATGATGAAAGATGGTTATGGCACAAAAAGTTATCTCACTTAAACTTCAAAACGATGAATGCACTCGCGAGGCGAGAATTGGTGAGAGATCTACCTCAAATGGAATTCGCTCCGAAAGGACTCTGTGAAGCTTGTGAAATGGGAAAGTCGAAGCGAGCATCGCATAAAAACAAAGAAATTTCTAGTATTACTGAGCCTCTACAACTTCTTCATATGGATTTGTTTGGCCCAGTGAATGTCCTATCTTTGTCTAGGAAAAGATATGCTTTGGTAATCGTGGATGACTTCTCCAAGTATACATGGGTATTGTTCGCAATGACGAAAGATGAAGTACCTTTCTTAATCATTGATCATATCACTCAAATTGAGAATGTTTCAACACTTACTGTGAAGACGATTAGATCAGACAATGGCACTGAATTCAAAAACGCAGTGCTGAATGACTTCTGTGTATCTAAGGGAATACGTCGTCAGTATTCAGCCCCGAGAACTCCACAGCAAAATGGAGTAGTTGAAAGGAAGAATAGAACTTTGGTTGAAGCAGCAAGAACTTTGTTGTATGATTCAAAACTTCCTTTGTACTTCTGGGCCGAAGCAGTGAGTACCGCTTGTTACACTCAAAATAGAACCTTGATCATAAAAGATAAAGAAAAGACACCATGTGAGCTAATGAACAACAGAAGACCAACAATCAAATACTTTCATGTCTTCGGAGCAAAATGCTATGTGCTTATAGATGATGAAAATCTAGGCAAGTTTGCAGCAAAAGCTCGTGAAGGAATCTTTGTTGGTTACTCTACAGACGTGGTGGAAGCTTATAGAGTGTTCTTGGTGAATGATCGAAAAGTGACTGAAAGTTACAACGTCAGATTCGACGATACCAAACTCTCATCAATTTCAAGAGATTCTAGTGAACCAGAGTCCATAAAATTTCAGAATCTGGACTTAGAAGATCTTGAAGATGAACCTGAGTTGGTTGTTCCATTAAATGTTCCAAGAGTACATGAAGAACCTGAGTCTAGTGAACAAGCTAATTCTACAAGATCAGGAGAGACTTCTTCAGTACCAACCGGCAACAACTCAGGGGGAGTAAATAGCAGCTCAAGGACTACGGTTCAAGGCTCGAGTCGAGTTGACTCTAGTTCTGTAGGAGCTGGCACTAACTCAGGGGGAGTTAGTGAAAATAATCAAAGTAGTCAGCACCCCAACTCAGAAAGTCAAGCTGAATCATCAAGACAATTTCCAGGTGAACGAGTATGGAACAGAGACCATCCGTTTGAGTTAATTATTGGTGATCCAGATGCTGGTGTGACTACTAGAAGAACTGCAAGAGCTGACATGGCTAATATCTCTTTATATTCTGGGTTCTTATCCAAGCTTGAACCTAAAGAAATAGAAGAAGCTCTTGGCGATGCTGATTGGGTGATTGCAATGCAAGAGGAACTCAATCAGTTTGAATGGCAGAAAGTTTGGAAACTGGTACCCCGACCAAAGAACAAATCCGTAATTGGAGCTAGGTGGGTATTCAGAAATAAACTGGATGAAAACGGACTTGTAACACGAAACAAGGCTCGTTTGGTTGCAAAAGGTTATTCTCAGCGAGAAGGAATTGATTATGATGAAACCTATGCACCAGTTGCAAGACTTGAGGCAGTCAGGATGTTCTTGGCATTTGCAGCACATAAGAACTTCAAAGTTTTCCAGATGGACGTGAAAAGTGCCTTCCTGAACGGAGAGTCAGAAGAAGAAGTGTATCTGGAACAGCCGCCTGGCTTCGTTGATCCAGAACATGCAGATTTTGTGTATCTACTCTTCAAATCTGTCTATGGCCTCAGGCAATCCCCAAGACGATGGTATGAAACCCTATCCTTATTCTTAATTGAAAATGGTTTTGTTAGGGGAGTAATTGATAAAACATTGTTCTATAAAGTTGTGAGAAATGATTTAATACTTGTTCAAGTATATGTGGACGATATTATTTTTGGGTCATCAAATGAGCGCTTGTGCGAGAAATTTGCCAAGCTAATGCAGGAAAAATATGAGATGAGCATGATGGGAGAGCTGTCCTTCTTCCTTGGATTACAGATCAGTCAGAGAAAAGATGGTATCTTTATCTGTCAATCCAAGTACGTCAGAGATTTACTCAAGAAGTATAATCTAGAAGATGCATCAGCAGCTAAGACTCCCATGGCAACAGCCACGAAGCTTGATGAAGACAAATCAGGTAAATCAGTTGACATCACAAGCTATCGAGGTATGATTGGCTCACTCCTCTATTTAACTGCAAGTAGACCCGATATAATGTTCGCAACTTGTTTATGTGCAAGGTTCCAAGCGGATCCTAGAGAATCACATCTCGTAGCCGTCAAAAGAATTTTTAGGTATCTCAAGGGCACACCAAATCTAGGGATTTGGTACCCAAGAGATACAGGTTTTAATCTTATTGGCTATTCAGATTCAGACTATGCAGGTTGCAGGATTGATAGGAAAAGCACATCTGGTGCTTGCCAATTTCTTGGCAGAAGATTGGTGTCCTGGCAAAGTAAAAAACAACATACAGTATCTACTTCTACTGCTGAAGCTGAGTACATTGCTGCTGGAAGCTGTGTAGCTCAAATACTGTGGATGAGGAACCAATTGAAGGATTATGGCATGGAGCACAAGAAAATTCCAATCATGTGTGACAACACAAGTGCCACTGCCATAACCAACAATCCTGTAGATCACTCAAGAACCAAGCATATTGACATCAGGTATCATTTCATAAGAGAACATGTCGAGGAGGGGACTGTGGAGCTACATTTTGTGCCCACAATGCAACAAATTGCAGATATATTCACCAAACCTCTTGATGAAGTAACATTCAATAGGTTGGTTGGTGAATTGGGAATGCTTAACACAAGTTAGTAAAGCCTTCTATCTGTAAAATCCATGTTTATGTTTGTATGTGCAAGCTACTCAATCATTATGTGCTTAGACTTTAATATGCCTAATTAATGATTGTTATAGGTTGCATATAGTGTGTTTTTGCATAAATTCCTTGTGTTTTAAGTGTCTTTTATAGCACATATCTGTAAATTTATGCTTGTTAGATTGCATGATCATAGGGGGAGTTAAATTCATAATATTCTAAATATTGCATAATTTTTAGATGAATTTACCTTTGATTTTCATGTAATTAGAGGCCTTAGAATTGAAAAACTTCAAAATTTCGAGTTAGGTTCTATCTCGAAACTCATCTAGAAATTCGACTTGAATTTCGACTTAAGCTGTCAGAGTGAAGTTTTTGAAAAATTCTAAGTCTGGGAAGAATTTCGAGTTGGCTATCTCGAAATTCATCTCGAAATTCGACTTCGAGTTCGAGTTCGAGTTACCAGTGTGCCTAGTTCTATCTTCAAAATATTCGAGATAAATTCTATCTCGAATTTTATCTCAAAAGCTGAGATGAGGTTTCCTTTTAAGGGAATATTTTGAAAAGAACTGAGAATTAACTTTGAGTTAGTCTATCTCGAAACTCAACTCGAATTTCGACTTGGTGTTCGAGATAGAGTTCTCAGTTAAGCTAAAGGGAATTTTTCGAGTTACACTCCTAACTCGAAACATATCTTGAATTACCCTGTACTTTTTGCTTCAAGGGGGTATTTTGGAAAGAATTTGAGATTAACTTCGAGTTAGTCTATCTCGAAACTCAACTCGAATTTCGACTTGATGTTCGAGATAGAGTTCTTAGTATATCTCGAAACTCAACTCGAATTTTGACTTGATGTTCGAGATAGACTTTTAACTCGAAAAGTATCTTGAATTTCCTTGTCTTTCTCAGAAGGGAATTTTCCAAGTTTACTACAAATCAATAATCTTCAAGATAGGATTTCCCTACAGTTTCTGCTGTAAAATTGGTTAAAGTGCTTATTTGTGCATAATTGTTCGAGTTAACCTCTATCTCGAACTTTATCTCGAAGTTCGACTTGATGTTCGAGATAGAGATGTTCGAGATAGAAATGTTCGAGATAGAGTTCGACTTAGATGTCCCCTGTATGGACTTAGTACTTTTCACATTTTTTAACAGGGACATTTTTGTCATTCCACATTCACCTATATATACATCTCTAACTCGATGCCCAATTCACTTTACCTAATTTCTTTTTCACAGCAGCCGTTTCACAAGAACAGTGCGATTTCACAGACTTCATACTATTAACCCGTGTTTTTGTGATTAAACTCATACTAATCACGAATTACTGCCAATTTTTGGACTAATATTGACTGTGTTATCCTTAATCTTTGTGTTGGTGTGTTTTGTGTTCATCCATATACACGCGCATATACATACACACGAACATATATTGTTTGTGTACTGTTCATAAAACGCGATTTCATATTCACCATTCATAAACACACAAGATTTCACTGGTACACACGAATATTCATCTTCTTTGAATATTCAGATTTAGTAATTGGTTTTTGATTGTTCATCCCGTAGTTTAATTTTCTCTAAGGGACTTTTGTTCTTTTTGATAAATTAAAAGGGATACATCATTTAATTCGTAAATTATTTGTTTTTCTCAATTAAAATAAAAAATTCACATCTTTCAAAGAAAAACATTTAAATAAAAAATGGCTCACCAATTTTCACTTGCTAAAAACAATTTTTATAATATTTCTACGGAAATTGGTGATCAACTCCCGCGGTTTAAGTTTTGGATACGATTTCTCAATTTGTACTCCAAAGCTAGCCATGCTTTTACTGCTAAACCTACACTAGTACATGATGCTTTACAGCAATTATGGACTAGTGCGGTTACTTTTGGGAGCAAATCAACCCCCTTTGGTTTCAGGTTTACCTTAGCGGGTCAGGAATATGAGGTGACCGAAGAAATTGTCAACAGGGTTCTGGGATTTCCAATTAAAGATGCCTATGATCCAGAACCTACTGCTGCAGAACGCCTCAGATTCTTTGAAGAAATTGGATGTTATCCTCCAAAAGGCCCAATCACGGGAAATATCCAAAAACAATTCTTCCATGTGGAATGGAATTACTTTTTCGAGGCCATCACACGATGTTTTCGGGCACGCGAAAAAGATTTTCATCAAATTCCAATTCCAATGCAAACCTTTGCAGTTGCCCTAGCAAGAGAACTGGATATAAACTATGGATGCATAGTTCTCTCTGAAATAGTGGGCTCAATGGGATCTCCTGCAAGCAGAGACCTCACTACAACTGATGTCGTCTGCTGGTTTCCTCGGTTTCTTCAAATGCTGATCAATGACTTAATACCGAAGGATGCTCTTGTTGTTAGACAGGGATTTGCCAGAAGCCCAACATCTGCATCGCTAGGGATGGGCACTAAGTCACTTTCAACCATTGCTAATCAGGATAAACATCAAGGTAAACCAATGTCTACTCCTGAAAATCTTCAAATGTGGCTTAGATATGATGCAGGAGTTACCAATTTGGAGGCATCATCACAAGTCTCATCACATGCTCAAAATCCATCTGTTCATGTTGAGGCATTTGATGAGATTCCTGATGAGGAAAGCGATGATGCACAAGGTAATCAATCAGGTAATCTCTCCCTGCATACTATTCATTCCTCCTCCTATGTTTCTGATTCCGCGACCCAAGAGACTGCTAACCCGCAGGATCTATCCCAGGGTGAGAGGCATATTTCTGACTCTGAGTCTGATACACATTCCTATTCTCTATCACCCCTGTTAACGGAAGTCAGAAAACCAGCACGTGTATATGTACAACATGATGAGGAGAGTGAAACCGAAGAGCAGCAACTTATTCGAAAGAAAGCCAAACTTTTCCACGCTACTACTTCACAACCACAGTCAAACCCTAGCGTGTCACACGCAACCACTCCACCTCACGCGAGTGGTTCACCCCTTGAACAATCTGCACATAGGGATTTTGATTTTGGTGAGGATGATGTACCTCTTGAAGATACTGTTGCTTCAAGAGGACATGAAGTCTTAAGAACTTCAGCCGTACCTTCACCGGTACGTACTGATGTTGCAAAGAGGATCGGTTCTGATGTCGTACAAGGACACTTTGCAACCTCTCAGCCTGAGATTCCAACTCAGGAACAAACAGAATTTGATCCCATAACTGTCAACAACATTTCTTATCAATTTTCTGCAGGTACTGCTTCATTTTTTGGATCAATCATTGAAGACATACACGAGCGTGAGACAGGGAGTGTGTGTGAGAGGTTAGGGAGAGAGGGACCTTCATTTTCAAGGCCCGAAACCGAGCGTCAAATACCAACAGAACGAGTATTAGAGCGAGGTCACCTAAACCAAACACCGTCCCTTAACACTGAAAATCTTGATACGCGTATGACTTCTATGGAAAATCAGATGAAGCAGTTCGGACAGACGATGGGGCAGTTTGGGATGAACATTGGAAACAACCAAAGGGCTCTAGACGACTACGCAGCAAGAATGGCAAGTCAAGCTACAGCTTTTGATGATTTGACAAATAAGGTCAATGACTTGGGCCATGCTGGTGGTGTCTTAGGAAGCACTCTCAATGAGAGGATGGGGGCATTGGAGTCTACAATGCATACAATGGCTGTGGAGATCAGTAGAATGATGTTCGCAGTCAGGAGTTTTGTGCCCCCGGAGTGTTTCGAGTCGCAACAACCTCCCCCCGATGCTGGTGCAGGTGGTGCAGGTGGTGCAGGTGGTGCTAGTGGAGCGGGAGCCTCTGGTTCTGGTTTTGGAGGTTCCTATGCAGCTGGTGGATCTGAAGACCAAGGTGGAGCTCAGGATAACTCACCTAAGGGGGAGAGTGGAAAGGAGAAGAGACAGCAGGCAGTTCACATCGAAGAAATTGAAGAACCCGCTGATCTTGTCAAGGAACCAGAAGTTGAGCCGTCTGTTGATGAAGAGGCTCTGAGGATGAGGAAGGGTAAGGCAGTAATGGTTGATGAACCATTTATTGACCTGAGTCATCAGGAAAGAGTACAGGAGGTACTTGACTCAGATTCTGACATGGAAGACGTACCGTTGGCACACGCTATAAAAAGATCTTTGAAGGAACAAGGTGGAGGTGCTGGGATGTCTTCCGGAATGCCTGAAGAATTTCCTGTTGATGAGGAAACCCTTAAAGCTCAACAGTTAGCTTTAGAACAAGCTCAGTTCCATAAAATGAAGATGATGCAAGAACATGCTGCATTCCTAGAAAAGAAGGGGGAGCTACAAGGGAAGCAGTATGAGTATGAGCTTTCAAGGCTAGCTAATCCTCAAGTTGATCTGGACAAACGAAGGATAGGGCAGAAATGGGATGAAGCAAGGAAGATAATGATGGGACCCTGTGCGAAAGGAGTTCATAACAAGGATGCAGATGATCTGTTTTACAACTTGAATTTGCAGAATCCAATGACTGGGGACTATATAAATGCTTTGAAGAGATTAATTTCTAAAGTCAGGGTTGGATACAATGCAAATCTTAAGGAGTGGCAGGTTATTTTGTCTTTGGTAGAAGGAGTCCCAACATCTTTCCTATATGTGGATGACCAATTCATAATGAGAAGATCTGCGTCAGAGTTGTTCTTGCTAGCGACTAAAATTCAATACTCTCAATCTGAGGAGCTAAGCATTCTGTACAGGGATCAGTTAATGCAGCTAGCAGAGGACAAGGGTCCAGAATTCTCAGCTTATCCAAATTTTGTCCGGATGGTAGTTGACGGAAAGATGAAGAGGGTTAGCATGGAGGAAAATGATCTAATGGAGTTTTCAGTGGAATCTCTCAAAGCTGTCTGTAGACAAATGATGAGTAAGGGATTCGCTTCTGAGCTTAAAGATAAATTCGTGAAGATCATTGAAAGAGTTATATTCAAGAAGAGCAATGAGGTGTGGAAGTGTGATGTCATTGCTCCAAACCCTCTTGATGACGTGAAGATTGAGCCGGAGCTGATAGAGAAGAAATGGAATATTCTTCAAGCCATGAAGAATGTAGATGAAGCTCTGACTCTTCCTTCTGGAGCACTAGAACAAGGAGAAATAAGGGAGGCTATTGGTGTTCCAGGAAGTGATAGTGTATACTGGATACATGCTTATGTTGAAGATACAGCTGATGCCTTAGTATTCATAGATGCAGACCAGAATCAAACAATCTTGCATATGAGTAGACAATGGCTGCTACGGACTCAAGATGCTGCATTTCTGGAGAGAGTATTATATGTATTCAAATGGGGCGAAGTGGAAGATAAGTTTGTTGAAGAAAAGCAGAGACTAATGAGTTACCTGTCTGAAGTAGTGGTGGAAAAGAAGCGAATGGAGCGAGATGCGGCCAGTGTCCACAATACTGACCGTGTCAAGGGCTACCCCAAGATGATCTATTGTCAGTTTAAATCTGATAAATCTCACTGGAAACCTCAGCTCATCATGAAGAACTTTGAGGATATTCCAAAGATCAGGACTACTCAGGAGGTGGACAAACTCAGAAGGCTTTTCAAACATCCTTATCCAGAGCCCAAGAACCCTCTAGAAATGGAAGCTGTAAGTCTGTTGAATGCTAGGTGGAAGCAGCTTAAAGATCCAGTATACAAGAAAGAAAAGCAGCAGAAGGAGAAGCGCAAAAGGCAAAAAGAAGAGAGAGACCAAGCTGCTGAAGCTAGAAAGAGGAAACGGAATTAGGGTTAAAGGTCAGAGTGGTGTGAACTTGAAGTTGGAAAAACTTCATGTCTTTCGGTTGCTTTAACTCACTTGAGGAAAATTCACCTTAGAGTGAATCCAATAAGGTGATACAAGTTTGACTAAAAGGTATGAAATAATCCAGGTGATAGGAATCACTCAAATGATCTTTAATTCGAAGTTCGAATTCTGTTTCTAGTTTAAGTTCTTTGTATTGTTTTCATGTAAATTTCAATTGTAAATTATTCAAGACTGTAATGTTAATTATCTTTTCTCGTCTCATTGTTTAGTTGAGTTATCCTTCATTAATTTGAATGTCATTGTTAGACAATCAAATTGGGGGAGATTGAAAGGCAGAGTGTGTAAACTTGTAACACTATAACTAATGTAACTCAAACTAAAGGAAAAGATACTTAACCAGAAGACAATCAAGAACAAGAAGTCACAAGAAATCAACACTAAATGAAGACAAGGTAATTGATACAATTCAACATGTTAACTATGATCAATCGAAGAAGAAATCATTGAAAGAAGTTCAAGTCAAAGTTGTTCATGCCTCAGTGATTTGAAAAGCCAAAGATCAAGATCATAACTATCAGTATCAATAAGACCAATTGATTTCAAGTGAACAAGAAGGAAAGAAAATATTGGAAAGCCACATTTCTAATTGGATATGGTAATTTATTCAAGAAGCAAAAACCCTATCAAGACTAGTCACTTATGAACCAGACCGTTGCATCAAGTGTCAGGACATTGATAGCAAGTTTATGTCAGTAATAAAGATCCATATTCAAGAACTTAGTGAAGAACAAAGAAGACATGAAGATATCACAAGTTCAAGATGTGCATTGAAGTTTCAAGTTGAAGACCAGAATATTTTCTAAGTACTAAATATTCTAGATGGCCAAGTAGAAGTTTCTAAGTAGAAGTTCTACTTAGAACTTCGAGATGGCTAAGTAGAAATTCTCAAGTAGAAGTTCTACTTAGAGTGCAGCTTCAACATGACACATGGCATCTTCTGATTGGCAGATTTCCAAGCTTTCAAGATAAGGCAAGATTTATGTGGACATCATTGGGCCACGTACATCTTAGTCTTTGAAGACTACAGGACATAGATTACATGTAGTATAAATAGAAGTACTTGTGTAATGTTTTAGTAAGTGAGCAATTCTTAAGAAAAACACAAGAGAAAAAGAGAGAGTGCATTCACAGAGCTTAGTATCATTCACTTCTCTCTGAACTTCTGTTCTACTTTGTAATGAATGTTGTAGCAACCATTTCAAGTTATATATAATACATATTTTCCTTGAATCTGTGTGTTCATTTATTGCATCGTATTTATTGCTTCTCATATTCGAAAAGTTGTATTCACCCCCCTCTACAACACATTTGGACCTAACAATTATTGTTGGTGGGCTATTGCTCACCCTTGCTTTATTATTATATCACAACCACAGCTAGACCAGATGACTCGCACAAGGCGCACTTGACGCGGGCGAGGACGATGAGACTACCAGAGCTGAAGAAGAAGCTATTGGTAGGATATATTTATTCTTTCAGTACCAAGAATATGGTCTAGTATGACTTATGTAAATGGATGGCAAAGAGTATGTATTTATATTGAAATTCTTTTGGATTGTAAGAACTCATAATGTGATTAATAAAAATTTGATTATTACTCTGATTTCATCTCTGGGACTATAACGGGTGTGTTTTATATTGTTGTGTTGGGTCATAGAGACGTAATTTATTTTATGTTAAGGAAAGTTCAATTGTTGTGGACAGAATTGGAAACCGTAACCACCGGATCCCGGACCCCGGATCTGGGGGTGTTACAGAAGTGGCGGATCCCGGACCCCGGATCTTGGGGTGTTATAGAAGTGGTATCAGAGCGTACGTTATAAACCCCAGAGATGAGGCGACGTTAAAACAATAAATTCACTAAGATAATAAGAACTCTTGCCAAGTTCATAGTCGGACTACTTAATGTAGTGATGACATATAAAACCCTTATGGGAACTCTTAAGTATCGTGATAGTAACTTAGCTCGATATCGTATTGACGAGTAAGGCGACAGACCTTGAGGCATACGAGCAGCAGCGCGATGATGCTTTATTATATGCTGAAGATCAGCGGGTAAATTCAATAGAGTACCCTACTGGAGACCCGGAAGAGGTTCCAGCAGATAAGGAAAATCTTGTTAGGATAAGGAGCTTACCCTCGAGGAATGAGGGTTGTAGCCAGAAAGACTGAGATGATTAAGGTATAGTGCTCAGAAAAGTGGGCATAAAGAACTAAGCTATTAGCAAGAGAACTGAAGATTCATGTGGGATTCGTGGCTGGACTACTGGAGGTAGTACCAGCAAGTAAGACGGATTGGAAGAATTACTTGAGATCTTATACGGGAGTAGATTAGAATCATAAGAGACTTTCATATAAACGAAAAGAGTGCTAGAAGGATGTATGATTATCAAAGGCATCGATATAAGGCGAGGAGCAGAGTCCCTAGGAATAGTTGAGAAAAGGCAGTAAGTGCCATATCATTTGATAAATGAATAAGTATGAATATTGTCAGTAATAATTCGCCATGAGAAGGCAGATGTCATAGGTTGTAATTTATGGAACCAAATTGAGGTTGATGAAGTTGTTTTATTCAGGAAAATGTCCATTTTAGGAATGAATCAGTTAGAAAGTGAAAACATTGGGAAGTGACAGCATGATTGGATAAAGTTATGTAAGGAAGTAGTAAGCAAGACAATGATCTCAGAACCTACCGGAAGATAAGACCAGTGAGTCAAGATGAACTCGTAATGAGACTATTGTCATAGACTAAGTATAGGGTTAATTTAACTCAGTGAAATGATGAACCAGAAACGTTAGATGCATGTGATTCAGAGGAATATTAAATTCTTTCTTTTCTTTGAATGGATTATAGTAGTTACCTTAAGTTTACTCCGACGCGGAATTATAACGGATCAAGTAATACGATCAGCAGTTAAAGAGAAAAATGTGAGAAAATCTTCCTGGAGCTAAAAGATGAAATTGGTAATGACCAAGAATTGGCATTGTTTAATGGAAAAAGGGAGACTTTGTGCTTCCAACGACGCTTCGCATAAAAGATTAGGATGTGTGCTTGCGCAGCACGACAAAGTACTTGCGAATGCATTCGGACAGCATGGTTCACCAGGTTCGGATGGCCTTAGTAGTGCCAATTTTTGTGGAACAACCAACTCCGACGGTAATGTTCCTTCTGAGACTGGTAGTCAGGTAGACTGACATTTGGTAATATTGAATATCAGGACGCATAGGTATCAGGACATTGTGACAAGTTTCAGTTTAAAACTGTTAATTCCCTTCTAAGGGATGTATATAATTGGTTCCTCTCCAGGGGTTAAATTTCCAACCCGATGACGATTATTTCGTTAATTATGACTGCTTACGGTTCTACCTACTAGGAGGTTCATAGAACTATTCTTCAGGTTTCGAAACTGGTCTCCTTAGTGTTACCGGTCGATGGATAGATTGACCAAAATTTCCCTAATTCTGGGAAGAACTTCAACGAATATTGGCAAACCTTGTCTTTCTGATTATTAGAGAACATCATGGAAGAGAGTAGAAACTGGGGCAAACCCCGTGAATTGGGTAAGGTAGCCGCTACATGGGTTGGTGGACAGACCCCGGTTATCGCGATTGATTGTAGAAATACAATGATGAAGTGAGATTGGACGAAAACAGGAAATGTAAGTAAGAAACCAGCCGGACTGAGAAACTCCGAGATTGACTTAAGTGAAAAGGCTGTTATGCCAGGAATGGTAAGCTTGCGTGGCACGTGGTAGTGATAAGAATAGTTGAAAAGATAAAAATAGAGGAAAGGTGACCAGAGACGGTGCCGAATAGTCGATTAAGACTTATATGAAGTAAAGTTTTGGAAAGGTAGAAAGGTATCAAAGAAGAAGACACTATGCCGGCAATTGCTAGAAAAGTAATGCTAATTAGCCAACCCTTAAAATCATATATTTTTTTTATTTTAGTGTGGCCAGTTGAGGCCAAGTCACAACGGACTATAAAGTGACTAGACCAGCAATGAAAAGACAAAGCAGGGTTGCTTCTAAGTAAGCACCGACTGCAAGGGCTTCTGATATAAAGGAAATATTAATGAGATCGTAGGAATCTTCTACTAAACCCTTTGCAACCCATGTTTTGATGGGGAATTTACTAGACCTTTTTGGGGATGGGGTAACCCGTACTAAAGTGACTCATGTGTATATGGTTGTCCAAGATTACGAGTAAAATGGAAGTATAGTGACTTGAGATGTATGATGTTAGGGTATCATGAATACCATGAACATACTACGACTAAAGGAAGTAAACAACGAAGGTTCATGAAGAGAGTATGGAAATGGTCAGAGATGGATCAGTATGCTGTAGAAATTTTGTCTAAGGCAAGTACATTTGAGAAGAACGAAAAGTACTAAGAGATTCACGTTGTACTCGACCAACATCTTCCAAAACATCCTTGCTACCATTACCAAGTTCTGTAAGAGAGCAGATAGGCATACGTTGCCTTTTGGAAGTCCAAATAGGCTGACAACTATCTGAAAGAAGAGGGTGGCATTAAGTTACCAATCGATTATCAAATGAGAACAGTTGAAAAGAGACCCTTATTAAGGATACATGATTTGATTGCCAATTATAGGATGCAGGAATTCCTTGGCAGTTGAATTAAGGATAAGATATCCATAAAGTAAGGCAAACCCTGGGGAATGCACAAGGGATGGCACTAACCCTAATAAAGACATTGTGAATTCAGATGATATGAGTTGGATTTGCTAAAGCAACAATGACCTGTACAGATTATTAAAAAGAGTTCTGGAAAGAACAGAGATAGAATTATTAGAGTATTGATCAAAGACGTTTTGATATACCCTGTACCTAGAAAATACAGGAGGAATGATGAGGACGACCTAACAAACCTTACAAGGAAAAGCTAATATTCTAAGTTTCCAACTAGAAGTTTGGAAGAGAATGTAAGACACAATAACAATATACCTGATGATGCATGTATGAAACCCTGAGGGAGTATGGATTGAACCTATAAAGGTTGAGATTATCCTAAGATAAGGAAAGAACTAAGAAAATAAGTATCCTAAGTAGGAGTGGGAATAAACGTGATAAAGTTCCCACGGGTAGATGGAAGCAATGACTTATGGATGATAGATATATTTTCTCCTTCAGCAGAGCTTAAGGTAGAATGCTTTCACCCAACAGTGATGGGAATGAGGTAGAAAAAAAATTTGAGTTGGAATGTATCCAGAAAACATGGATTACAAGGAATTATTATTATCAAGAAAGGCCAATGAGGTGGCCGACAGTCTAAGTATAAAGGAATAATTACAAATGTTCATACCGAAGAAACAGAATGATATTTGGAAGGACCTTGAAGGTCATATCGGAGTGGAGGAATTTACATTCCCTCTGATGACTGTGCAAGAATCGACGGTAATAATAGTTTAAGTAAAGATTCGATTCCTGATGGAGTCTTAAGCATATTATATACCTTAGAAGGTCCCGTTTTGAGGTAAACCAGGACCTTGATACAAAATTTACGAAGTAAACCATTAAATTTCCAGTCTTTTATGGAAGATGCATAAGTGATAGTTTCATCAACCGGACCTAGCTGCGATGCATGAAACTCTTCTGCAATTCTGTCTACTTCATGTAATACCTACATCAAGTTCAGGAAGTGTTCCTTATGGATAAGGAATAGTGATTACTTGTCTCCCTGAAGAATTTGAAACCCGTAGGGTTAGCTATTAACGCACTACGTAAACAACAAGCGATGGTGATTCTTCTAAGAAAGTAGATGACAACGTAAAGATAAAGAACGTGCTGCTATTGATCAGCTAAATAACATGTTGATGAATGAGAAGCAAGTTTGTGTTAGTGTATTTCTGCGCAAACAAGATAGAGAATATGAGGTTGATGATTCATGATGCTAAATGTATTCCCGTAGAAAGAATTAATGAGACTTGGAGGGTAGGGCAGTTGAGCCCAAGACTTATTGGGCCATATGAGAGTTTAAAGGTGTTCGGAAGGTAGCATTCGAGCCAGTTTTACCCCCCAAAACTTATAGCATGATCGTAACATGTTTCATGTGGCAAGGCTACGCCAGTAAAATACAGATGCTCGATAGATGATAAGAGTACGAGCAGGTAGATATACGACCTGGTCTGACTTACGAAGAACAACCTGTGGAAAATCACGGATAGAAAATAGCAAGTGATGAGAAGTAAGGTTGATAGAAGTAGATTATATTGAATCTAAGTTAAAGGGATCGGCCAGATTCAATTCGGAGAATTTAAATTGGAATAATGTGATGATTATAGAGTAAATGTAACGGGATACCAATAAGGAGGTACCAAGTGCAAAAGATGTCTCAATAAAGAGATGAAGAGGAAGTAAATAACAGAAGTAAATAAGAATCAGATAATAAGAAGGATGTGATTGATAAAGAAAAGACTGGGAAAGCAACTATGGAATATGAAGCAAGGAATGTTATGAATGGATTAATAAAAAAGGTTTTCTGATGAATTCTCGGGATGACAACCTGATAGTGTTAATATTCTAGATATGAAAAAGCTAGTAGCGTGACATGGAATGTCAGTAACAATGATGTCAAGTGAGAAATCTAAGATTTAACCGGAAAGGTTGAAGGATTTCCCGAATGTGAGTATCGCTAAGATTGAACAAGAGTATTTGTCCATAGAATAATGGACAAAGCAGCAAGATATGTTGACACGTGAGATTGCGATCAAATAGTATTGGATATAATTATGATTAATTTCTTCTTTGATAAACCTCTATAGTTCAGAGGTAAATTCTGAGTATGATATTCTACAATCATGAAAGCTTTCTATAATCCTTTAGAACTCTTTTCTCTTCTTCTCTCTTATTCATCTTCTTTATGAATTGAGAAGAACAACCCTTTTAGGAGGGGAGGTACTGCTACGTGACTATCTGTCTATGTGATAGAAGTCTAAGTGGAATACCATGACTTGTTTAATTGTGTGTCAAGTACTAAAGGCTGGCCCCTTCTGTACTAACTATGCAATATAACAAATGTTCAATTGATCATAGTGATCTCTCAATAAATCTTTCCACTTCTATATATTGATCGAGATTGCGAAGATTAAAGCGATTAGGAAATGCACAGTACGAGCGAGGTTACCTTCGAATTCGTAGGGTGATAGTGATACCAATGTTACTGTAGGTATCAATAAGGATAAGACTGAGTAAGAGTATAACACGGATAGTGAGTTGTACGAAAAGTAGCAACGTTGATGGAAAAAGGATACAGTATGGATTGTAGCACTAGAAGATGTGCTGAGGAAGGGTAGAACGACTAAGAATTGACCGGGAAGCTAAATAGTGAACGACAGGCAAACGACTCTTTGCTTCCTACCTGATTCCGGGACGGAATCCTTTTAAGGAGGGGAGACTGTAAGAACCCCAAATTTTGGATATAATTAAAACTTTTTATTAAGTAATGATAAAATGAGGAACAATGATTTCGACAACAAGGTCACCAGCTCTAATGAATGGTGGTTTCAAAGAACAATGATTGTAATGAATGGATATTGCTTTGGACAATGATCCTGATGCATTGGTATATTGTCAGAATAGAGTAATTCAATGGTTGAGGACCTAGATAAGAATAATCTACCATCCAGGAAGGAGCTAATGGATCCTTGAAGGGAAATGAGTACGTGCATAGTGTTTCCCGTACGTGCATAGTGTTTCCTGTACGTGCATAGTAATTTGGTGGATGAATAGTGATTTTGTAAGTTGGAAAACTTTTCACGCCACCCTATGTACGGGACGTGATATGGATGTTTCGAAGTCATATTAGTAATACGCGGAGGAAATAAGTGAATGCAGAGACGATCAGAATTCAGAAATTCCAAATTCTTTTTCGGTATAATATTTGACCGGACAGTGGATTAAATATTATTATAATCCAAGAATTGAGATATTAACTTTGAGAATTTGATATTTTGGGATGTTATTATATTTGATTTAAGAATGAAAGTAGGAAACCACTGAGGCAGTGAAACAAGCGTTCTAGAAACTGCTAAAACGTTATAACGAGATTAATCAATAAAGCGAACGAATCCTAGATTACGGATTAAGTTCGTATCGAGATTAAATATCCTACATGGTCATCACGAGGATTATATTAAGGATTGGGGAAGGTATTATGAATATCGAGAAATTTCCCGGTAAACCCTAGAGGTGAAACTACTTAGTTATTCGTCCGAACGATCAATGAATTGAGCAATAAACGGACAAAGAAACAAGCAGGGAATCAAGATACATGCATGTGCAAGTGATAAATATCTAGTAACTAGCAAGGAACTAGATCAATTAGAATGCAACCAAGTACTTAGCACACAAACCACTTGGTTAGCCTTAAACCACCAAAATATCAACACTTGTCCAAGCAAATTACATCATCCATTACCTCACCACTTTATTAAAGCAGCCAAGGAGGAGATATTATCCAAAAACACTTCACTTTATGCATTATTATCCAAGAGACAAGCCAAGCAATACAAACTCTCTCCAAGAACATTACATTCGGCTTTTAGCTTAATTCAAAAACAAAAATCCACCTTCCACTCCTTGTTTGATCTTGTAATTTTTAAGGTGAGTCCTATATTTCAAGAAAGTAATCTCCTCAAAATTTTAGCTTCAAACTCCTTTGTTTCCATTTTCAAAAAAATCAAGAAAGAGGAGGGTGAATAGTGCTTTCATGAAACTAACTTTGATTTTCTTGATTCTTTTGAATGATCCAAGCTTTGTTAAGGTGTTCTAAGGATTGATCAAGTTTTATCAAGGTCTTACATACTCCAAGGAAGGTATAAACTTCAAGAACCCTAGTCTTTGATTTGAGTTTTAATGGAGTTTTGGATGAGTTTTAGTGTTGTATGCATATTTAGAGTACTAGATCTATGTGTGGGTTTTATGAGATGATAGTATAGCTTATATGAACGGAAAGACATTGCTTGGTCTTAGTTCAAGGATAAATAACATGTATGTGTGATTTGGAGTGGATGGTATAATAATTGGAGGGTTTTGATTTTGGAATTATCCGAGTTATAGCCGTCGTAATGCCCGATTTTCGATAATCTTTAAAAACCGTGCATCACAGTAGCTTGAACTCACTGTCCAGGGTTGTATTTTGCCATGATAAGATAGATAATGTTCCAAGCTTCGTTTTGATATAAAGAACGTGTTAAACGGACTTACGGTTTAGGAGTTATGGCCGATATACTAAAAGTAGTTCGAAACCGTAAACGAGAATTCGTAACTGAAATTGAACCCTCGTAAAGTACGTAAGTCAGTGGCGAATCTTGGTAATTAAATACTGGAGGTAAAAAGGAAGGTGTGAGAGAAAACCGTATGTCAAAAGGATCGTTTTTCGATTTATTAAAAATATTCGAATCGAGATTAAACGCGAACGAACCCCTAAAAGACAACTCGTTTATAACTTCGTTAAAACACTTAGAAAACGAGCGATAAAACTCGGAGTATAATATTGGTTCGTAACAATCGACTTTCGGACTTATATGACTTAAGTATATGCCAAGTATAAGTACAGTGACATGTCGTATTAACGAACGAATGTCGGGTCGGATCGATGATAAAAGAAATCCACAAAAAGGGGTATAACGAGATAACTCGAGAACGTGTTTCGATTTAAGTATAACTTACCTTTAAAGTTTTAAGTGATTAATCCCGAATGCCTTGGCTATTTATAGATCACCGAGCTGAACCGGGACCCGCTACCACTACCCCTTACCGTACTCGACTACCAAGCAAGTTTCAATCCCCTTCTTTTAAGCTGTTGTTGTGATTGAATACATATATATGTTTTCTGTTATACATATGCCATAGCATGCATGCCTACTTTCAAGTTATATCGTTATGCTTGTTCCCTGATCGTTTATTGGCTTATAAATTAGATAGCTAACGTATCAATTATAAGCCGGTTATTGTAAGACCCTCATAGAAGGGCGTATCCATCTTATTCATCAAATATAGACCGGGAGTCAATATTTCTTGACATATCGAGATTACCTCGAAAGAAAATATCTAAGTAAATATTTTCCATTATTCGGGCGACGAATATTATTTGAATATTCGTTCGAGATTATTTATTTAACGATCCCTACTTCAAATAATTATTTGAACGTAACTATTCGACGAATAATATTTTTTTATATTCATTCAGAGTCGAATTATTTATCGATTATTATTTCGAATATTCTTCTAAAGGTTGGACTACTAAATGAATATTATTTGGATATTCATTTAGAATATTATTCATTAAATGAATATTACTTTTGAATATTCATTTAAGATAGTAATTACCTGATGAATATTATTTTAATGTTCATCTGAAGCTTGATTTATTTATCGAGTCTTATCTCGAATATTCCTTTAAAGCTTGGATTACTAAATGAATATTACTTGATATTCATTTAGAATATTATTCATTAAATGAATATTACTTTTTCAATAAACATTTAAATTCCTAATTAATTATGAATATTATTTTGAGTATTCATCCAGGGTTCTATTTAATCATCGAATATTATTTTAAATATTTTAAATATTCCTTTCAGGTCTTATTAATTAATGAATATTATTTTGAATATTCATTTGAATATTTAATTATGTAATAAATATTCTCTCGATATTTCTTCAAGGATTATTTGAGAAATACTCTGATTAAAGATATTCTTTCATATTCCTAAATATTCTGTAAAATATTTTAATAAATATTCTCTGAATATTTATTCCATACTTAGAATAACCTCGATAAGGTTTATCTTCTTCGATTATTACGGAAAATATTTCGGAGTCATATTATTATTAATCATATATCAAGAAAGGTTCTCAGACATCATTCTTCTTTGAGTCTATCTCCCTAATAATAAGGGAACCTTACTTGGAAAATGTTAATTATCTTGTCGACTTCCCGGTCATAAAGTATTCTCTCCACTCGCAACTCGGATGCTATTGACTTATTAAGTCATTGTTTACCTTCTCATCTTTCGAGGGGTAAGTTGTTGGAACAAGTTGATATCCGTTACCAAGTAATAGCTTGGGAGTTATTGGTAAATTTTCCTTTCCAACTAGATACGACTACCTTGTGGAGTCTTATCAACAAGTATTATACTTGGGGAAAGGGGGACGAACGTTACATTCAGAATCATGAATTCTATTTGAACTAGGAGTCGTGTAAGAGGCCGAGTAGCGCCGGTCCATCCCCTTTGGCCCAACCGTTGGCCGGGGAGAGCTAGTAAGGCGGTATACAAGTAAAGCCGTCAGTTCTTCCTTCTACCGGTAGTAAATCTAAATTGAGCTGTACGATCTCGACTGATCATCAAGATCGGAACAGCGGGCGCGGTGAATACTCCATCATTGGTTCATCATCCAAACTTACTTATTTCCTGCAACATGATTACTGTTGGCAGAGCTGGAAAAGTGTTCCTAACTAGAATTGCAATCTTTTCATGCAAGTTCCTCCTTTTTAATAACAATGAGAATATCTCGCTTACTTTTGATGTAGCAGATATTTCTACAAACAAATACTTTTAGTTAGCTTGTAACTTCATCATTCATATTATACTGGCATCATTCCCATAAATGCATGGCATATGGTTTGAAAGATACTTTTGAACTGTTATATATTATCGTTCAGTTATATATTATTGTTGGTGGGCTATTGCTCACCCTTGCTTTATTATTATATCACAACAACAGCTAGACCAGATG
Organism: Saposhnikovia divaricata; assembly: GCA_036435485.1. NCBI lineage: Eukaryota > Viridiplantae > Streptophyta > Magnoliopsida > Apiales > Apiaceae > Saposhnikovia > Saposhnikovia divaricata. The sequence continues at coordinate 97,499,737 of CM071597.1, read as the reverse complement.
ACTCGCACAAGGCGCACTCGACGCGGGCGAGGACGATGAGACTACCAGAGCTGAAGAAGAAGCTATTGGTAGGATATATTTATTCTTTCAGTACCAAGAATATGGTCTAGTATGACTTATGTAAATGGATGGCAAAGAGTATGTATTTATATTGAAATTCTTTTGGATTGTAAGAACTCATAATGTGATTAATAAAAATTTGATTGTTACTCTGATTTCATCTCTGGGACTATAACGGGTGTGTTTTATATTGTTGTGTTGGGTCATAGAGACGTAATTTATTTTATGTTAAGGAAAGTTCAATTGTTGTGGACAGAATTGGAAACCGTAATCACCGGACCCCGGATCTGGGAGTGTTACAGAAGTGCCGGATCCCGGACCCCGGATCTGGGGGTGTTACAGAAGTGCCGGATCCCGGACCCCGGATCTGGGGGTGTTATAGAAGTGGTATCAGAGCGTACGTTATAAACCCCAGAGATGAGGCGACGTTAAAACAATAAATTCACTAAGATAATAAGAACTCTTGCCAAGTTCATAGTCGGACTACTTAATGTAGTTATGACATATAAAACCCTTATGGGAACTCTTAAGTATCGTGATAGTAACTTAGCTCGATATCGTATTGACGAGTAAGGCGACAGACCTTGAGGCATACGAGCAGCAGCGCGATGATGCTTTATTATATGCTGAAGATCATCGGGTAAATTCAATAGAGTACCCTACTGGAGACCCGAAAGAGGTTCCAGCAGATAAGGAAAATCTTGTTAGGATAAGGAGCTTACCCTCGAGGAATGAGGGCTGTAGCCAGAAAGACTGAGATGATTAAGGTATAGTGCTCAGAAAAGTGGGCATAAAGAACTAAGCTATTAGCAAGAGAACTGAAGATTCATGTGGGATTCGTGGCTGGACTACTGGAGGTAGTACCAGCAAGTAAGACGGATTGGAAGAATTACTTGAGATCTTATACGGGAGTAGATGAGAATCATAAGAGACTTTCATATTAACGAAAAGAGTGCTAGAAGGATGTATGATTATCAAAGGCATCGATATAAGGCGAGGAGCAGAGTCCCTAGGAATAGTTGAGAAAAGGCAGTAAGTGCCATATCATTTGATAAATGAATAAGTATGAATATTGTCAGTAATAATTCGCCATGAGAAGGCAGATGTCATAGGTTGTAATTTATGGAACCAAATTGAGGTTGATGAAGTTGTTTTATTCAGTAAAATGTCCATTTTAGGAATGAATCAGTTAGAAAGTGAAAACATTGGGAAGTGACAGCATGATTGGAGGAGTGAATTTTGTTTCTGGACTATGGACTGCACTAAGTGACCCCCTTGTGAACCTTGTTTAAACTCCTAAAAATATATGTGGGATCATGAAAAAAATTGAGAATGTAGGGAATGCAGTGGTGAAGACCACCCAAAAGGAATTGGATTAAAATATGAATTTTTGGATTTTATAAAAATGCTAGAGTAAAATTCGCGCAATGGAAAAAGTCGATTAGTGGAACATGACTCTAGGGTTAGTGGTTATGATTCGAATGTGGTAACTAAATTAAGTCGAGTAAGTGATGAGCGTAATCGAGTGATGACATGGACCTATAGTGGGGATAAAGAGTCATAAGGCGAACTCGTTAAGTTAATTTCGTACCCCCTTAAAACCCCGTAATTAAAGAGATATTGTTAAGGTACTAACGAACGATTATTGCTTATGTATAGATCGTTCGAATCCGCACGCTCGACCACCCCAACCAAACCAAGGCAAGTTTACTTTTCAAAACTTATCCATATACAAGGACTTTTACTGTTGTGTTTGTAGTTTTCAAATTATATCAAATGCTATGTTTATCGAAGTATTGATGCAATTAAGATTGAACAAGTACATGTATGCTTTTACCCCTCGAACTTAGATTGAAATGTTTTCTTCGGACAACGACTCTAGTAATAGAGGTCGTAGCGGTCCGTATATACTATTGACCGGGGAGCAGTATATTATTATATCGTATCTAGATTGTGAAAACCCGAAGGGTCATTCGGGGAGTATCGTATACTCAAATATTATGTTCATATCTTCGTAAATACTCGAAACCCTATCTTGGATTAAAAGTTTATTTTATCAAATAATTATTTTATTAATTATTAATATTAAATCTTAAAATATTATTTATTAATTACTGTTCATTATTTAAAGACAAAGTTAATCCAAGATACACTTTAATATTTTCAAACTCGAACTCATTCGAACTCAAAACATTTTCGAAAACCCCCGGTCAGATTCTGCTTCTTGTATGATTTCAAGAATCATCGATCGACTGATGTCGGATCTCAATCACTCTGTTTTCAATCAAAATCAAGTTTTAAAAGAAAAGAAAAAGGGACTCTGGCAGGTGTGGGAACCGTTGACGAACGATTCCCGGGATGTGTAAGCGGCCGTGAGCCAGGCGGTCCATCACTTATTATTCCGGCCCAGGTGTTGCCGAAGGATGATTACGGATGTAGTTTTCATCGAGGGTGATTACAGATGTAGTTTTCACCCGAGGGATAGTTACGGATGTAGTTTCTATCCTTCTACCGGTAGAGAAGACCCGCGGATTATTGGACTTGGATGTGGCGACTGATCATCGTCAATCCTTGTCAGGTTTTGTGTTTTCTTTAAGTCCCATTCCTCCATTTTGGAAAAATGCTTTGACACTGCTTCTTAGGCTTTTGTGCCAAGTTGCTGATAGTGTTCTATTTTGATGAGAAAGATGTTGACTCAATGCAGTATCTAGAACTGTACGTTTATTTTGAAAACAAGGGCACATATTGTTGCACCTTCAAGATTTATCAACTATGACAAGTGATTTTATATCTGATTGATACAAACAAGTTTAATAACTGCCAATCATATGAAATGTTATATTGCTTACCTTATACATATATTTCTTGCTGAGCTATAGTTGCTCACTCTTGCTTGTTTTCAAATTTTACAAACACAACAGCTAAGCGAAATGGCCAGACCCAGGCAGACTGTTCGAAAGCAGGTGACTAGGCCCGAGCCACCACTTGAGATTCCACCGGTAGGCCCCATTAGCCGGATTAGATGGCAGCTTTTGTTAGTTCGTTTTATTTATCAGTATGACCTGTGCAAGGCAGTGTATCGTAACAAACTTTCAAGCCGCCAACTTCGCTTCATATCGAAGTGTTGCTGGTAGCATAAATACTATTTAATTCGGTCTGTAATAACTCTGATAACTTTATTACTGTTTAATCAATGTGTGACGTTTCTGAGGCTCTAACCTGTGTGTGTGAGTGTGGTGTGAGTTTATTGTGGGGTCGATGACTGTGTTATATATATTATGTGCAAGAACAGGTATGTTACTAATGGAAAATGGACCGTGAGCGCCTAGATCTCCGACCCCGGATCTGGGGGCGTCACACTTGTATTGAGAATTTGTTGTTATTGTCCATAAAAACAAATTGGGGGAGATTGTTAGGATTTATGGGTGATAGCGTAGAGACAACTTAACTAGTACTTAGTTTATTTGTATAGGCTAAGTAGAACATACTGTCACAGCCAAAGTGTGTTCTTGTAATCAAATAATTGCTGAAATGTAATAAGTATGTATCTTGGAAGAAGTTCATTGATATGTTCAAGCCTCAAGAGAATACATCAGTTCGACAGCAATAATAAAGTTACTGTCAATACATTGATGGTAATGTTGCAAGAAGACTGCATGTTGCAAGGTCACGACAGCAAGTCTCATTTAACAGCAACATTGGCTGAAGCATGGGACAGAACATTCTCACACTTGACAGCAAGTTTGGAGTTCCGACAGCAACATTGGCGGGAGCTCATACTGTCAACTACTGAATATTCCTATGACAGCAAACTTGGCGGTAAGGGTTACTGTCTCACCGAATTATTTGATTTGGGGATTTTATCTCAGTCAAACCCCCGTGACAGTTTAGATGTTCGAGAAACAGATTTGCTGGATTTCGTCAAAGATTGTAGCAGATCTGCAAGACTACGACAGAAGCTTGAGAGATCACAAGACGAGGATTGACAATTCAAGAGTATGACAAGTTTGCATATACTAGAATTGTTATAACTAATTTTAGAAAGAACCCAGAATGCCTTATGCTTAATGATAACTCTGTTTGTATAGCATTTTAGGAAAGGTCACATTGGTGGGCAACTTGTGAGGAGCTGCCACTTGAAAACGAAAACAGCTCCGCGACCCATGTGACTGAGATGTTAGAGAAAGATTAGTCTATGTAGAGACACATCTCTCATTCTTTCTGTAGTGATTTCTTTCAAGAAGTCGAAGCTTGAGAAAACCATTTTTCTCGAGGTTGTAGCAACACATTACAAAATAAATAAATTATTTATTTTGTGAGAACATCTTGAATTACTACTTGTGTTTGCAATTCCTGTATAGATAGTTTACAATCTTTATCATTGTTGTTGAGTTAAAGATTTGAAATTATCTATATTGCATTCAACCCCACTTCTGCAATATACTCCGGGACCAACAGGTATGGACATTCGATGATTGACTTTTAGAACTTAAAAGTCAAAAGTGAATATAGTTCACATTAACGAAGGCAGCCGTGTCATGGAAATCCTAAATAGAGGATTAAACGTAGCACGATTCATGGTGGAATACGAGTCTATTGCATAATATATATGCATGTAAGATTTGAACTCACTTTGTAAAGGATATTCCTAAATGACAAGAACATGTGTTTTCAATATGCATATATTGTGTAAATAATTTGTAATTTAGGAGATCACATTGTTATGTGTGCAATAGTATGTCTCGCCTCTATGACGAGGACATATTACCATTAAACAACTAATCTCAATAAGAATTATCGGGATTGAGAGGGATGAGCCTTAAGTCTATTGCTTAACGACGTCATAGTGGACACCCAACCTTGCTGACTGGAGATCCTAAGAACTTGGTTCAATGGGCCAATTAAATCATGATGACCAAATCACTTTGGGGGTAAATCCTGGCCTGCTCCAGTGCTGAGGAAACACTGAGACCCGTAAGGTACGAGGTTAAGTTCTTTGCGTTTAATGATCTTTAACGAATACATGGAATTCAAGTTTGCATGCATGGCATTCGTTTGAGTAAATGCGGGTTACTCTATAAGATAAAGATTACCTATGTGGGAGAGAATTGGGCCGCTTTAAAGGAGAATTGCGAGGCACAATTCTTCAGAAACTCTCTGAAATCAACTTATTAAGATGTCTTTGAGTCATCTTTTCCCCAAACTCGTCCAAGAGTGAATGAGGATCAGCCTTTAGCTTTGTAACATCTGTGGTATGCTTTCCAATCTCACTATGACCAACACCAGAAGTAAGATGGTTCCTTTGATCTTGAATGAATTTGCTTCTCAACACCAGAAGTAGTAGATTGAACATTTTGTGATTTCATCACCTCCTCCTGTGTAAATCCTACATTCTTCAAATTTATAGTATTCCCTGACACTACATCTTTTACAACTTGTTCCTGTAGAAGAACTGATGTAGTATCTGGTACTTGAAGAGTTTTAGCTTTCTTTGTTACAGACTCTGACTGTCTAGAAACTTGTTTTTCTTTAGATCTCGACTGAGTAGATCTACCAGTATCAGTGCCTGTACTAACTTTACTTTTTCCTCTCCCAACATTCTGACAACCACTGCCACCACCATCACCCTTATCTCTTCTATCAGACTTGTCTTCAATAGCATAAGCCTTGCAAGTATCTCTGATGACTATCCCTGTTTGTTTCATCTTAATTGTTTTTATCTCCCCCTTTTTGACATCAGCAACATTTACTCCAAGAGTTTCAGTGAGAGAACAAATAAGATTCATTAAAACAGCATGATTTTCCATGATAGTGACCTGGTTATCCTCTAATGTCTGAAGCTGATGTTGAACATCTGTTTGAGTTTGTTGAACACCTTCAATGAGTGTCTTATGCTTATAAAGATTGACTTCAATGTCGGAAGATACAAATTTCATAGAATCATTGGTAGTTTAAATTGAGTATCAATACATGCAACCTGAGTAGCAAGAGCTTGAACAGACCGGTTTACAGAAGAAAGATCAGCATCCGAAATTTGATGAGCATCTTCAAGAAGCCCACTTTGATAATTGAATTCTGCAATGCCCTTAGCATGAGCTAATGCTGTAGGATCTGACACTTCATCTGGATAGATTCCATACTTGTTAAAGAATTCCAGTTTGTCCTTGGCCCTTATATTCTCAATCTTACCAATGTGTCTGATAAGTGTGAAAGAGTCAGGATCAGTAACAAATTGACTGAGCGATTTCAGTAGGAAAATCTTGATCCCAATAAGTAAATGTCTCCTTGTCTTCAGATTCAGCATTAGAATGAGTAGAATCAGTATCATCAATCTGATTGTTGAAATCAAGATGCAAAGGTGTGGCTTTCTCAAGAGCATGTTTTCTGTCATTTGCTTGAAGCAGTTGAATAAACATGAAATTCAGAGAATCAAGACCCAGGCCATGAGCTTCTACTAGATTAGTAGGCCACATTTGATCAAAATAACCAAAGGAAGGTTCTTTAACCTTTATAGATGATGTTGCCTGTGAATCAAGAACTACAGATGTAGAATGACATTCAAATAAAGGTACTTGAGTAGAATGACTTACAGCTGCAACTGGAGTATCTGAAACTGAAGTAAAAGGTACTATTGCCAAATCTCCAACATTACTCACATCCTGACCTTCACCAGTATCCTGTGTGCTAATAGTTACAGACTCTGACTCCTCCATAGAGTGATCAGCTTCTGCAAATTTCTCAATCCTAGCTGAGATTGGTTGCACATATAGAGGGACACTAGGATCATGAGGTAAATCTTCTGGCATATTCTGAGAAAGTGACTCCCTTAGCCTATCTCCTCTTTGATTGATAGCATCCACAAGCCTTTGTTGATATTGCTGAGCTTTAACTTCAGGCTTTGAATTATGCTTGGCTAAGTCCTATTTCTCATACATCTTTATGAAAGAATAAGTACCAGCATCCATACCAAAATTTTCAGGCCAAGATTCAGGAAAAATCTGATCCCAGAAATCAAAAGATGGCTCTTTCCTAGTTTTATCTCCTTCACTATGGAGTTGATCATCCATACCCTCATTATTACTTTGACTTACTAAAGCCAACGCTCTTTCTACCTCTCCTTTTGCCTGGTCTGGAGCCAGCCTCACAATTTGTTGATCTATGTGAAGGAATTTACGAATGAGCGGAAGCGCTAATAACAATTATTTCCGTAAAAACCGTGTATCGCACATATAGAAAATCATGTAAAAATGAATAAACGAGGAATCGTGATCATACCTTGAAATCGAAGCTTTACAAAAATGGTGTTTTAGCAGTTGCTCCTCAGAGTGTGAAGCACTCTACCGGTATCCACCAAGATTAATTCTTCGACGAAGCTTTTATAAAACCGAGCTTTTATAAAAATGGAACTTCTTCTTTTGAGAGAGAGAGAGAGAGAGAAAGGAAGAAGATGAAGGCTACTAGGTTTTTCACAAAAACCAAAAGTGTGTCATACTCTTCTCATCTCATTCTATTTATAGGGCACAAGTAGGTTTTTAACATAATTAATATATCATTATATATTAATATATAAATCCTACACTTTACCTTATAAAATGTTAAATAATAATTAAAACAATTTTAATCATTATTAAAACAACTTGCTCTCTCAAAATACCTTCATCAATAAATTAATCTTTTTATGGTGTGACCCTGTAGGTTCAATATTAAGCCGGTAGTAGAAATAAATAATAATAAACCTTTTATTTATTATTTATATGAATTCTAAAATTCATTAAATATAATTAACTGATTAATTATATTTATTCTACATCGTGAGTGATGCTTCTCAACATATCGCGACTATCCGGATAATATGAATTCACTGCTTAGAATACCAAGAACCTGTCAGTGACTAGTTACCGTACAATCAATTCCTTCTACCCTACAATATCCCGATTAAATACAAGGCATGGATCTCGTGTCAGGCCTATCAAATTTAATCATATGATTTCTTATTCATAACGCAAAGTTCATATTAATGCAAATTAGAAACTCCTTTCTAATTTCATACACTCTGGCCAGAGATTCCAGAACTCGCATACTAAGAATAACATAGGATATTCACTTCCTTACTGGAAGGGGTAGATTCTTTATTGATCGTTAACTATCTCCATACATAAATCCCTGTACCCAGAATAGACCTAATGTATGTCCTTGAGACTAAGGACTAAACCAAAGCACAGTTCATTATATATAAGATAACTTTAACGATCTCAAGTCTAAGGACACTTGTACAACTATCACTCAGTGAATAACTATTGACACGTGAGTAAACTCCATTAGTTGTCCAACTTATCGAGTCATGTTCAGTGAACTTATTCCCTAATAAGCACCTACATACTAGCTATAGTGTCACCACACAAATGCCTATGAGAACAGACATCCTCCTGACGGGAGCAAGCATAATATGTACCGATCTTTGCGGATTCACTAACTTCCGATTAGTTATCCTATGATCAGGAACTGTTTAAGTCTAGAGTTATCATCTTCTAGATCTCACTATTATAATCTCATTATAATTATAGAAGCTTTACTCTAAACTATGGAACATCTTATTTAAAACACTTTAAACAGATAATGCCCGTAATAAAATCAAAACAAGTCTTTTATTATTATTAATGAAATCAAACAAGAATACATGAAAGTTCTTCCTAACTCATCATACATGATTGGATTTAGGACAAACACTTTCAATCTCCCACTTGAACTAAAGCCAATCACCCTGGTATCTAATACCCATCTTCTCTTTATGACGATCAAAGTGAATCTGAGACAATGACTTTGTGAGTGGGTCTGCTATGTTGTTATGTGTGTCAACTCTCTCAACCTTGACATCTCCCCTTTCAATGATCTCCCTAATCAAATGAAAGCGCCGCAAAACATGTTTGGAATTTTTATGAGACCTAGGTTCCTTGGCTTGTGCTATTGCTGCATTGTTATCACAATACAACACAATAGGCTCTTCAATGCTTGGAACAACTCCCAACTCAGAAACAAATTTCCTCATCCAAACGGCTTCTTTTGCAGCCTCACTTGCAGCTATATACTCTGCTTCCGCTGTGGAGTCAGCCGTTGTCGACTGTTTGGAACTCTTCCAACTAATCGCACCACCATTCAAAGTAAACACATACCCTGACATGGATTTGCTATCACTTTCTGATTGAAAACTAGAGTCAGTATAACCCTCTATTTTCAATTCAGATCCACCAAAAACAAGAAAAATATCCTTAGTCCTTCGCAAGTACTTAAGGATGTTCTTCACTGCTTTCCAGTGGTCTTCACCTGGATTGGACTGATATCTGCTTGTCACACTAATTGAATAAGCAACATCAGGCCTAGTACATAACATCGCGTACATGATAGATCCTATTGCTGAAGCATAAGGAATCTTACTCATGCGCTCTCTTTCCTCAGGTGTCTTAGGAGACATCTTTTCGGAAAGGGATACTCCATGGCTCATCGGTATGAGACCTCTCTTGGAGTTTTCCATGCTAAACCTTTTAAGCACTTTCTCGATGTATGTACCCTGGGTAAGACCTATCATTCTTCTAGATCTATCTCTATAGATCTTCATACCGAGAATGTAGGATGCTTCACCCAAGTCCTTCATAGTGAAGTTCTTTGATAACCACACTTTGACTGATTGCAGCATCGGTATATCATTTCCTATAAGAAGTATGTCATCCACATACAATACAAGAAATGTTACCGCGCTCCCACTAACCTTCTTGTAGACACATGGTTCATCTATGTTCTTGATAAAATCAAACTCTTTGATTGTCTCATCAAAACGAATGTTCCATCTACGAGAAGCTTGCTTTAATCCATATATGGTCCTTAGCAGCTTACACACTAGGTGTTCATTCCCTTTAGAAACAAACCCCTCTGGCTGTGTCATATACACTTCCTCTTCAAGTTTCCCATTGAGGAAGGCCGTTTTCACGTCCATTTGCCAGATCTCATAGTCGTAGTAAGCAGCAATCGCAAGCAAAATCCGAATTGATTTTAACAGGGCTACAGGCGAAAAAGTTTCATCAAAGTCAATCCCTTGCCTTTGTCTGAATCCTTTTGCCACGAGCCTGGCCTTATAGGTCTCCACCTGGCCATCTGCTCCAATCTTTCTTTTGTATACCCATTTGCATCCAATAGGATTCACATCCTCTGGTGCTTCAACCAAAGTCCATACTTGGTTGGCATACATAGAATCCATTTCGGATTTCATGGCACTCTGCCATTTCTCTGAGTCAACACTACTCATAGCCTCATTATAGGTCATAGGGTCGTCATCATCAACGATTGATAACTCATTGTCATTCTCAATGACAAGGCCATAATACCTCTCAGGTTGGCGAGACACTCTTTCTGACCTACGAATGGGCTGTACCACAGAAGGTTGTTCAGTCTGAACAGGTGTTTCCTCTTGAACCGTAGTAGTTTGTGCTTCTTGAACTTCATTAAGTTCTATTTTGCTCCCACTGTTTCCTTCTAGGATAAACTGTTTTTCCAAGAAGGTAGCATGTCTGGAGACAAATACACTATGATTGGTGTAGAAGTAATACCCTAAAGTTTCTTTAGGATATCCCACAAAACTACATTTCACGGATCGAGATTCCAGCTTATCAGGGTCAACTTTCTTGACATAAGCCGGACATCCCCAAATCTTAACGTGTTTAAGACTCGGTTTCCTTTCTTTCCATATCTCATATGGAGTTTTAGGAACAGATTTGGAAGGCACCTTATTCAGTAAATATGCTGAGGTTTCCAATGCATAACCCCAAAGGAATACTGGAAGATTTGCGTAGCTCATCATGGACCGAACCATGTCTAACAAAGTTCGATTTCTCCTTTCAGATACTCCATTCAACTGTGGAGTATATGGAGGAGTCCACTGAGAGACTATACCATTTTCTTTGAGATAATCTAGAAACTCTCCATTTAAATATTCACCACCTCGATCTGATCGAAGGGTTATAATACTATGTTTGGTTTGTTTCTCCACTTCATTCTTATATTCTTTGAACTTTTCAAAGGCTTCAGATTTGTGTTTCATTAAATACACATATCTGAATCTAGATCGATCATCTATGAAAGTAATGAAGTACGAAAATCCGCCCATGGCTTGCGTAGACATCGGTCCACATACATCTGTGTGTACCAGTCCTAGCAATTCTGCAGCCCTCTCTCCATGTCCACTAAATGGAGATTTGGTCATTTTACCCAATAGACAAGACTCGCATGTAGGATATGATTCAAAATCAAAGGGGTCAAGTAACCCTTCCTTATGCAATGTCCGCAGTCTATTTTCACTAATATGACCAAGTCTGCAGTGCCACAAATAGGTGAGATTTTCATCATCCCTTTTCCTTTTATTAGTATGTTCAATTTGTAGTAATCATGCTCTATGTCACACACATATAGACCATTATTTAAAATACCACTACCATAAAGAACATTATCTCTAAGAATTGAACATTCATTATTCTTAATAACAAACGAAAATCCATCCAAGTCTAACATGGGAATAGAAATAATATTCCTCACAATCGAGGGAACAAAATAACAATTATTTAAAACAATAGTCTTGCCCGTAGGCATATGTAAATCAAACGATCCTACAGATTCAGCAGCAACTCTTGCTCCATTTCCCATCCGTAGAATCACCTCCTCTTCCTCGAGAGTCCTACTTCTCCTTAGTCCCTGCAACGAATTGCAAATGTGAGAACCACAGGCGGTATCTAATACCCAAGTAGAATTTTGATTTATTGACATATTCACTTCAATCATGAACATACCTGAACCAGAAGCGACAGTCTCACTATCTTTCTTCTTTTTCATTTCTGCAAGGTAAACCTTGCAGTTCCTCTTCCAGTGCCCCACCTTGTTACAGTGAAAGCAAACAGCTTTGCTCTTGGGGTCTTCAGCTTTTGGTGGAACCGGCTTTTTTTCACCAACTTTCTTCTTCTTGGAAGGGTTCTTCTTCCTTTTCTTAGGATTGGAACCCTCACCAATTAGAAGAACAGAACTCTTCTTAGAGGGAAAATTCGATTCCGCAGTCTTCAACATGTTGTGGAGTTCAGCCAGGCTGACGTCCAACTTATTCATGTGAAAGTTCACAACAAACTGCGAAAATGAACCCGGAAGTGATTGCAAGACCAAGTCTTGAGTCAGTTCCCTATCCATGACAAAACCAAGTTGCCCAAGACGTTCAATCAAATTGATCATCTTAAGTACATGGTCATTCACGGATGATCCCTCAGACATCCTACAACGGAACAGCTCCTTCGATATCTCATATCGAGCTGTCCTCCCTGCCACATCATACAACTCTTGCAGATGCTCTAGGATAGTGTGAGCATCCATAAGCTCATGTTGCTTCTGTAGCTCATCGTTCATGGAAGCTAGCATGATACATTGAGCAACATTAGCATCATCTATCCACTTACGATACACAACATGTTCATCATTATGTGCATCGTCAGCAGGTTCAGCAGGCTTAGGTGAGTCAAGCACATATTCCAGCTTCTCAACCCTGAGAACAATTCTCAAGTTTCGAAGCAAGTTAGCAAAATTCGGACCAGTCAATTTGTGAGCATCTAGTATGCTCCGGAGTGATAGTGCACCAGACATAGTGTATATAGTAAATCTGTAAATGATAAACACATAACAACACTTAGCAAATATTCAATTTCATTTTAAAAACACTATATGAATCGGGTCTTTATTCATAAGTGACTCCCACTAGTTTATCTAATTTATTCAACCCCCTTAAGTGAAAAATTAAGCATTCATAATGCTAGTGGGAATAGGGATCCTATATTCCATCACACAACCTCGGCTGTGGCACGAAACGCCATGTGATGTTCAATAGGCTGACTCTTGTCAATTACATCTCATGTTATTCCCTAATAAAACTTTAGCCTCTTGAATAATTGAGTCACGGCTGTGGCACGACAAACTCAATATTCTAAGTCAAGTCTAACCCAACATTCCGTACAACTGAATCAGTCTCCAACGGCCCACGGCTGTAGCACGTAACGACCATTAGATTCTAATTCATTGTACACATCTCTATGTAATAGACAAGTATTTCTTATTTCAAAATCAAAGCCCTCGGCTGTAGCACGAAACGACAATGATTCAAAAATAAGAACTACTTTCTACCATGTTGGAAGGCTATGACCGACACAAGCCCGTTGTGTCATTGGCCAATTACTACTTGATATTATTTAATTTTAGAGGGATTATATTATGTTACAATCATAATCATATTATAAAGAGATTCTTCCTTTTACATTAAATATTTCAAATCAATAATCGATAATTGGATGATTCCCAGATCGGGGGGAGCATTGTCAAGAGGCGTCACTTAATACCCCTTTCTTACAGATCGAAATCCGTTTTTGACAGAATCATCCATTCTCTCAATATTGAAAATTCATATTTAATTACGTGTTTCACAAACACAAGAATCTCATGATTGTATTCATAATATTATTATTAAGGCAAGAAACGATTCCTATTTCTAGATTTTCTAGAGCACGCCTTATTTTGATTTAAGTTCACCTAAATCTATCATCGCATGGTAAACATAGGCATATATCACATATATAAAAATAAATCAATAAGTAAGCATGCAAGCAATATCATGTCACACATTGATATATTGATGTATGGATTTATTATAGTATTTAAAAGCAATTAATCCAATTAAAACATGCTTTAAAAACACTTCCGGAAATATAAATAATTCAAAATTATTATATAAAAAATATTTGACCACTCCATTAGATCCGTCTCGGAAAAACGAATCCAACGATATATCGCACGCCCAAAACGGAGTTACGAAACTCCCAATAAATCAAATTTATTGTGGACAGAAAGGCTGTAACGCATGTCCGGAATGCGTTACAAGCATTTAAAGCCATTAAACGCTGTAACGCATCCGTAAATTGCGCAACACCCCTGTCACGCATTTCTGAAATGCGTGACACCCCCTCCTGCGTTTGCGCTGCACGCGCCCGACAGCAGAACAGTTCTGAATATATAAAAACGGCAGGCTTGCATATAACTTGAACAGTTACATAATATAAAAACTGATCAATCAATTAATGCCCCCTTTAATAACAATAACTTTTATTATTATTTAATTTTACTATTAAAAAATTAATTAACAATTAATTAATAAATTAATAAAAAATTATCAAAACATGATTTCTAAAATCAATCAGCAGCAAAAAATAATAGATCAACATGGGGTTCTTGTGCAAAATTTTTATTTCATATTTTCCATATGCATGATTATTTTATGAATTTTAATTAAAACAATTTTAAAAAATTCATAACAAATAATCTACACATCACAAAATTATGAGAAAAATACCCAGATCATCTACAACACTTGTAGAACTCAGATTAGTGGTCAAAATCATATGCAAAAATTATTTCGAATTAATTCATAATTAAATCCAAATAAACTTACAAAAATCATAATAAATCCATACATGCATAAAAAAAAATCTGAAATTTTTATATGACTCTCTATATGCAAGAACCTAGCTCTGATACCATTGAAGGAATTTACGAATGAGCGGAAGCGCAAATAACAATTATTTCCGTAAAAACCGTGTATCGCACATATAGAAAATCATGTAAAAATGAATAAACGAGGAATCGTGATCATACCTTGAAATCGAAGCTTTACAAAAATGGTGTTTTAGCAGTTGCTCCTCAGAGTGTGAAGCACTCTACCGGTATCCACCAAGATTAATTCTTCGACGAAGCTTTTATAAAACCGAGCTTTTATAAAAATGGAACTTCTTCTTTTGAGAGAGAGAGAGAGAGAGAGAGAGAGAAATGAAGAAGATGAAGGCTACTAGGTTTTTCACAAAAACCAAAAGTGTGTCATACTCTTCTCATCTCATTCTATTTATAGGGCACAAGTAGGTTTTTAACATAATTAATATATCATTATATATTAATATATAAATCCTACACTTTACCTTATAAAATGTTAAATAATAATTAAAACAATTTTAATCATTATTAAAACAACTTGCTCTCTCAAAATACCTTCATCAATAAATTAATCTTTTTATGGTGTGACCCTGTAGGTTCAATATTAAGCCGGTAGTAGAAATAAATAATAATAAACCTTTTATTTATTATTTATATGAATTCTAAAATTCATTAAATATAATTAACTGATTAATTATATTTATTCTACATCGTGAGTGATGCTTCTCAACATATCGCGACTATCCGGATAATATGAATTCACTGCTTAGAATACCAAGAACCTGTCAGTGACTAGTTACCGTACAATCAATTCCTTCTACCCTACAATATCCCGATTAAATACAAGGCATGGATCTCGTGTCAGGCCTATCAAATTTAATCATATGATTTCTTATTCATAACGCAAAGTTCATATTAATGCAAATTAGAAACTCCTTTCTAATTTCATACACTCTGGCCAGAGATTCCAGAACTCGCATACTAAGAATAACATAGGATATTCACTTCCTTACTGGAAGGGGTAGATTCTTTATTGATCGTTAACTATCTCCATACATAAATCCCTGTACCCAGAATAGACCTAATGTATGTCCTTGAGACTAAGGACTAAACCAAAGCACAGTTCATTATATATAAGATAACTTTAACGATCTCAAGTCTAAGGACACTTGTACAACTATCACTCAGTGAATAACTATTGACACGTGAGTAAACTCCATTAGTTGTCCAACTTATCGAGTCATGTTCAGTGAACTTATTCCCTAATAAGCACCTACATACTAGCTATAGTGTCACCACACAAATGCCTATGAGAACAGACATCCTCCTGACGGGAGCAAGCATAATATGTACCGATCTTTGCGGATTCACTAACTTCCGATTAGTTATCCTATGATCAGAAACTGTTTAAGTCTAGAGTTATCATCTTCTAGATCTCACTATTATAATCTCATTATAATTATAGAAGCTTTACTCTAAACTATGGAACATCTTATTTAAAACACTTTAAACAGATAATGCCCGTAATAAAATCAAAACAAGTCTTTTATTATTATTAATGAACTCAAACAAGAATACATATTATGAGTTAGGAAGAACTTTCACTATGTCCATCTTTTCAAGTGTATCACTCAAATTTGGATAAGTGCTCTCATGAACTACAGAAAAATAGGGGTTAGGAGAAGTTGTTATACCTGAACTCACATGGAGAGAGGGTTCCTCATATGGCAAGGGGCTTGAGGTTTTCTTCATGGAGTGAGCTGCTATAGTCTCTAAACCCTCACTAACATCTACTGTCTTTCCAGAGACTACAGGCTCCAGTATACCACTTTCAGGGTCTACACTAGACTCTGATGTCTTCAGTAAAACTTCATTAGACACCATGGTTAGTATGTCACCATCTTTAAGTGTTGTTTGCTGAGACTCACCCTTAAGGTGGATAGACTCTAACTGAACAATATTTGTTTGATCTTCAGGAAAATCAATCAAAGTTATTCCTCCAGTATCATAGGGTATCTCAATTGCAGTTTCAGCCATCATAGAAGACCTTTCAGCATCAGCTATCACAGTTCCTGAGTCATCCAACCTCTGGCTAGATGGTTCTTGTATTGCAGTGACTGTGATCTGATCTATCCTACTATCCACCAGTGGTGCAATAGTATCTTCTATTGACTGCATTCCACTATCTACTACCTCCTTTTGTTCACCTTGAGCTGGAGCATCTTCAACAATGAAATCCTTGTGAAACAAGTATGTGTGAATTTATTGAAGTGCACCATGCTTAGAAAGTCCAAACTTCTTTCTCACTTCTCCTCTGATTGATTTATAGAAATACATCTTCATAAGATCAAGTCTTTGATATAGAATTCCATATTCTTGAGGATGAGAAAGTTTGGGTACTCTTTCAATTAGAAAGTCTAGAACAGGCCTGGAAAGCTTGACTTTTATAGAAATTAAATTCATAGCCATCCTGTATGTCAATGTGGTTTCCCAACTGGAATCAATATCAAGGCCTCTCTTGTCAGATTCTGACTTGGATAGAGCTTTATGCTTAGAGACCTGCAAAATATTAGTTTGACTAGACTCTGTGTGTGTAGGTGACAATTGAATCTTTCTCCTTGTTCTCCTGGTATAGTGAGCAACAGATTATACTTGAGAAGACTCAAGAGGTGCAGACTCAGTGGTGATCTTGGGTTAAGATCTTTTTTCAATAGACATAGTCTTTTGAGAGACAGTACCTAGTAACTGTTTTCCCTTTTTAAGAACTACAGTCTTTTGGGAAACTGCAGTCTGGCTGTGACTAGGTCCTTCACCTCTTTCACCTAGCTTAGAAAGTTGAATTGCAGACTTCAATTCTTCTCTCTCAGCAAGAGGTATATCATCATCTTCACTGCTAGAACTAGGAGCTACATATCTTCTCTTCTTTACAACTGATGCCTTTTGAGACACACTAGAGGTTGGTTTCTTTAAAATAACAGGATGTGGATAAAAACTTGGCTCTAGAATTGTTTCAGAGACTGTGATGTTTTGGGTTACTTGGGTAGACACAGGGGGGTCCTCCTCCAATTGAGGTTCCTGAATCATTTCACCACCAAAGAAAGAAGAATTATAGAGAGTATGAAGACGAGTTCTTAGAAGTACCTGAACATGATTTGGATAATGCATTGCAGGTAATTCTTCTGAATTCTTCTTACTGTCCTTCTTTGTAATATCAGAAAAAATTCTCTTTTGCTATACATAAGAAGGAACACAATGTTGTCTACCAAACCTGGTATTAGCATTAGGAATAAAATGGTTGATAAATAATTGCATAAATCTATGATAATAAACCATATTCCTTCCATTTTTATTAGGACCAAGTTTGATACTCATCTGATTCAATAGAATGTGACCAATGTTAATTACTCTGTTATAAAGCAAACTATATCCAACGTGAGAAGTAACAGCAGTAATTTGTTCAAAAGAACTACATTTACCAATAAAGCATTTAGCTAATTGATCAAAGAAGAAAGACCACTCTTTTCTAAGAAAAGGTCTCCTTAACTGGCTAATGTTATCTAAAGGTCCACTATATCCTAGTGAAGATAACATAGTTCTAATATCATTATCAGATGGTTCACTAACATAAGGCACATTAACAGGTAAGTGAAGTACTGAATTGACAACATATTCAGTAATATCAAAAGAATCTTGTCCTAGGTTTAGAACAATCTTACCTGGTTGACCCTGAACAGGATCAACTACCTCAGCATTCTCCCAAGCTTGTGAAATAACAGCTTGATTAATCACTGTAGATGCTGTCAGTGAATAATGCAAAGGTCCAATAGCCATAAAATCCATCACTGGGTGAAAATCAGTTGACACTCCATTCTTGTTGGTGATTGCAGCAACATGGTTGTTTGTCATAAAGTCGAAGTCACCAAACTTGAAAGCAACTGACTTTGGTAGTTTTCTTTGAGCAGCCTTTGATTTTTATCTGAAAGAACTTAAGAATTCTTGAAAGAAATTAGTTAATTTGAGAGCTCGAAGGATGTTTTTGCCTTAAACAATTTGAATTAGAAGAAAGCAATAAACAATCAGAGTCTCAAAATAAAGATATATTCAAAAATCCTTCAGACCCACTAACCCACGTTCACACGTAGATTGACAGGTGTTAGTCCCTGAATAGACGTAATTACCCACGATTTTTGGAAAATAAAATCCAAAATTGATTTTAATTTAAATCAGGGTCTAGAAAGAATTCAAACCGATTTCAGAGACTAAAATGGAGTTGCATATGTGACATGTCAGATATTTTCCTGAAAATAAAACACCAATAATCCAAGCAAAATATTTTGATTAGATTTGAAAATGTCTTGAAAATATGAGAAGTTCAGTCACGCGCAAAGTAATGATGTCATTGCTGCATTGGAACACTTCAAAAGACTGTCCAGCTTCTCACGATTTTCTATATAATAACCTGGTGTCATTTGCCTTACTCCATTCTAAAAACCACTCAAACACTCTCTGCAAAACACAAAGAGTTCTCAAAACACAATGGATTTTAACCAAGATATTCACATGAACCCTTACTTTCGATTCCTCTCTTCTGAGAAGTTCAATGATCTTGATGATCAAGAGCAAATAAACTATCTCTTTGAAGAGATGACTTTTCTCATCAAACTTGATATGGAAGGAATCGATCCATGTAATGTAGAAAATCTTCCTCTAGAACATCTACCAGTTGAACAAAATCTTCCTCTAATCTCTTCACACCTTAAGGATGAATAATTTGGTGAAGAGTCTGGGGTTGATCTTGTTGGAGATGCAATTCATTTCTAAGATGCCAGAAGTCAGCTGCTCTCATTCAAGTCGGTTCTTACCGCTTGAAATTGCTCAGAGAAGGAATTCAAGAGCAGATGTACTCAACATCCCCTGAATGGCTTCTGACATGCTTAGGGAGTTGACGAGTTGATTGTGGAAGATTCATGGAAGAGACAACTCCAGCAGCCACAACATTAGACAAGAAGAAGATTAGTAGTAACTATTAGACAAAAAGAAAAATTGTATTTCATTTCCATGTATGTAATGCTTTTGATTAATGAAAATACAAGTTTCTTTTATCTATTTTATCTGTTTGCTGTTTATTGACAGGAAGATTGTTTGCATGAATGTATTAAATCAATGAGAATATGCAACAATCATTAGAACTAAACAACTAAGTAATTCAGAACCTAAATTACTAAGTCAGAGACTAAGAAAATTTTCAAAGTCTAGTTCTTAATGACATGTTACTCATATTACAATTTATCAAGGCAAAATGTTATTAGCTTCAGGGTCTAAATGAAAGATATAGATACTGATGTAAATCAAATCTATAAGCTAAACAATATACCTTGCTACTTATGCAGATGTTAAAGATCTAGAAATTTAACATTCCTAACTCACTAACCAATCTAATGAATGTAGCCTCATCAAGTGGTTTGGATAGGATATCTGCAAGTTATTTGTCAGTAGGAACAAAATGAAGTTCCACAGTACCATTCTCAATATGTTCTGTAATAAAATGATACCTGACATCAATGTGCTTAGTCCTTGAATGTTGAACTGGATGCTCTGCAATTTTGATAGCACTAGTATTATCACAGAACATAGGAATATTACTAAGTGTCATACCATAATCCATCAACCGATTTCTTATCCAAAGGAGTTGAGCACAACAACTACCTGCTGCAATGTACTCAGCTTCTGCAGTTGAGGTTGAGACAGATTGTTGCTTCTTGCTTGCCCAAGAAATCAATCTATTTCCCAAGAATTGACATGTACCTGTTGTGCTTTTACTGTCTATTTTACACCCTGCATAATCAGAGTCTGAATAGCCAATTAGGGAGAAATCAAATTCTCTAGGATACCACAAACCAAGGTTTGGAGTTCCTTTGAGATACCTAAAAATTCTCTTCACATCAATTAAATGAGATTCTTTAGGATCACTTTGGAATCTAGCACATAAATAGGTAGAAAACATTATATCTGGTCTACTGGCAGTTAAGTATAATAATGAACCTATCACGCCTCTATAGCTAGTGTTATCTACACTCTTTCCCTAGGATCAGAGTCTAGCTTAGTGGCTGTTGCCATGGGTATTTTTGCAACTGAAAAATCTTGAAAGTCAAACCTTTTTAAAAGATCTTTGATATACTTTGACTGATTAATGAAAATACCAGTCTCAGTCTGTTTGACCTGCAAATCTAAAAAGTAATTTAATTCATCCATCATGCTCATTTGATACTTAGACTGCATAAGCTTGCTAAACTTAGCACACAACTTTTCATTAGTAGAACCAAATATGATGTCATCAACATAAACTTGAACTAAAAGCATATCACCTTTCACCTTTCTAAAGAATAGATTTTATCAATTGTACCTCTTGTGAAACCATTTTCAAGAAGAAATTTAGACAAAGTCTCATACCATGCTCTTGGTGCTTGCTTTAGTCCATAGAGTGCCTTGTCAAGTTTGTAGACATGATTTGGAAACTTTGGATCAGCAAAACTAGGTGGTTGCTCCACATACACTTCTTCATCAAGCTTGCTATTTAGAAAAGCACTCTTTACATCCATCTGGTATACTTTGAAACATTCTGATTGCTTCCAATCTTGCTATAGGGGCAAAGGTTTCATCATAATCAATTCCTTCCTCCTGAAAGTATCCCTTGGCCACCAGTCTTGCTTTGTTTCTTACAATCATACTAGATTCATCTAGCTTGTTTCTGAAAACCCATTTTCCACCAACAATAGATCTGTCTTTAGGTCTTGGTACTAATTTCCAGACTTTGTTTCTCTCAAACTTATTTAGTTCTTCCTGCATTGCAATTACCCAATCAGGATCCTATAAGGCTTCTTCAACCTTCTTAGGTTCATTCTTTCAGAGAAAGCAACTATACAAGCATTCATTTTGAATTGATCTTCTAGTTCGAACACCTTATTTGGATCACCAATAATCAAATCTTCTGTATGATCCTTTGTCCATTTTCTAATAGGTGGTAGATTACTCCTGCCAGACTCTCCGCCTATGTTAGTGGTATCTCTTATAGAAGAGTGTTCATTTCCTTCAAAAGCTCCCCTTTGATCATTAGAATCAATAGATTCCATACTGCTACTAGTACTTGAACTTTCTCCATTAGTCCCTGAAGAATTAGTCCCTGATGAAGTAGACTCTGAATGATTGGTCTGCTCCTGACTAGTACAATGTTCTCCTTGATTGATTTGCTCCCCCTCAGAAACAGCATTCCTTTGAGAATCAATTGAGATTTCCTCTGGAGAACCTTCATCATCACTGGAGAGAATCTCAGAATCCTTAAGATTTTCAAATTCCAATTTGTCATGGCTTTCATCAGTTTGCAGAATTCTGAATTTCTTGTCATCAAATGCAACATGAATTGATTCCATAATAATGTGAGTTCTGAGATTATAAACTTTGAAGGCCTTTGATGCTGAATATCCTAGAAAGATTGCTTCATCCGATTTGGCTTCAAACTTTCCAAGTTGTTCTGGATGAACTTTCAGGAGATAGCATTTGCATCCAAAGATGTGAAAGTATTTCACACTTGGCTTCTTTCCTTTGATCATCTCATAGGGAGTCTTTCCATGACTATTTATCAAGGTACAATTTTGAGTAAAACATGCAGTGTTGATAGCTTCTACCCAGAAATAGGTTGGAAGCTTTGCATCTGCAAGCATAGTTCTTGCTGCCTCTATGAGAGTTCTGTTCTTTCTTTCTACTACACCATTCTGCTGAGGTGTTCCAGGTGCAGAAAACTGTTGAGTGATTCCATTGTCTGCACAATACTCCTCCATTGTAGAATTCTTGAATTCTGTACCATTGTCACTCCTAAGTACTTTGACTTTGTACTCAGAGCTATTCTGAATATTCTTGACAAGATCAATTATTTACTGAGGAACTTCATCCTTTTTATGTAGAAAGAATACCCATGTGAACCTTGTGTAGTCACCCACTATAACTAGAGCATATCTTTTCTTTTTGATAGACATAATGTTTACTGGACCAAATAAATCAAGATGCAGCATGTGAAATGGTTTAGTAATTGAATTTTCAGTCTTGCTCTTGAAAGTGGTTCTTCTTTGTTTTCCAAGCTGACAAGCATCACAAAGTCCATCTTGCACATAATTTGCCTGAGGTAGGCCTCTTACTAGATTATGCTTAACAAGTTGATTAAGCTTCTTGAAGTTAAGATGTGAGAGCTTCTTGTGCCAATTCCAGCTTTCATCATTTGATGCCTTGCTGTAAAGACATCTGACAATTCCTTTAGATGTGTCACTCAAGCTGGCTTCATAAATGTTACCATGTCTCTGACCAGTTAGAACAATGTCTCCATTCTTCATATTCAAGATTTTGCATCCTTCACTGTCAAAGATTGATTGGTAACCTTTATCACCCAGTTGACTTATGGTGTGTGTTTCAAGCCTTCAACCAGTGCTACGTTTTCTATGATGACATTCCCAAAAACAATTGAGCCATATCCCAGAGTTTCTCCTTTGTTGCGATCTCCAAAAGATATTACTGGGTCAGCTTTCCTCTCAAACTTTTTAAGCAAGGACTTCTTTCTAGTCATATGTCCAGAGCATCCACTGTCCAAGATAATTGAATGCTTCTTTCCTGTGCCCTGCAAACAAAAAAAGTGACTAGTTAGAAATTTTTAGGACCCAACTTTGATTGGATCCTTTCTTACTAACTTTAGAAATAACAGGCTTTGAAGATTTTGCTTTTGATTTACCTGTTGCAGAGTCAACCTTAGACTCTGATTTCATAAACTGTTTGTGACTAGGAGTTTCAGATTTCTGAGAATAATAATTATAATACAGTTCATGATAGTCCTTACACATATAAATGGAATGAAGTAAACTACCACAATGATAACAAGCTTTTTGTGGTTGGTATTGAATTTTCTAAGTCTTGGGGAATCTAGACTCAGTTTTCCAAGAAGGTTTTTGATTGCAGTCTAGGGCCAAATGATTATGATTTTCACACTTATAGCATTTCTTCCTAGGTGCATCAGGTACATTCTTGTAATTATTCTCTTTGTTAATACCTTCTTTTCCATTCTTATTTCTTTTGATCTTGCTAGACTCTGAAAGACCCTCTAGTCTCTGTTTCAGCTGAGACTTACACAAAAAGCCTATGTTGACATTCTTAGGTTTTTCTAACACTTTCTCATCTGAACTAATATTGTTAATTCTCTTGTGCACAACCGGGGTACCATTCGAATCAACAAACTTAACATGTTTAGGTTCTGAAACTTTCTGCTTACCTTCAGATTTAGATGTGCTAGCTTCTTGTTTACTATTATCATTCTGGACAATAGCTACATGAGTTTCACTCTTATCCTTTTCAAAACCTAAGCCATAAACTTTGCCAAGAATTTGATTTTCAGTGATTTCTTGAGTCTTTTTACCAGAGTTGTTAATGGTTTTCATCATCTCTCTCTCTTCCTCTAGTTCTTTTCTGACATAGTCATAAGCCTCAAGAATAACTCCATAATCATGCTTAGCTTTATCAGAATCTATTCTATAATGTTCCATTTGAATTAACTCAGATTCAAGAATATTATTTCTATCAAGTAATTCATCATTCTTAATCTTTAGTTCATCTCTTTCACTAGTAAGAATTCTGAAATTAGTCATAAGATTTTTAAACTCAGCATGGATAGATCTAATATCATCAGAGTCTAAGTTATCAAATGAATCAAGAGAGTGAAGTGATACCTTAACAGAAGATGGAGAAGTTTTCTTTGGAGATCCAGGTTTGTCTGAAGTATTTGCCATCAATGCAATGTTGTCATAATCCAATCCATCTTCAGAATCACTGGAATCTGCCCAATCCTTCTGTGTGACCATGAATGCATTACCCTTTCCTGAATTCCTCTGCTTCTTACACTCACTAGAAAAGTGTCCAAGCTCGCTGTAGTTAAAGCATTTGATCTTTGCCTTATCAAGCTTGACAATTGTACTTTTGCCCTTGTCATTCTTCTTCTCCTCTTTCTTTTGAAAAGGTCTTTTGCTAAATCTTCTCCTGTTGAATCTTCCTTTCTTGAAAGCTTTAGCAAACATAGCAAAGAGTTTCTGCATCTCTGATTCAAAATCACCGTTGTCAGATTCTATATCTGTAGTCTCTCACTCAGAACTTTCTTTGCTTTTCTTCTTCCTTGAGTCCTTTACAGTAGGCTCAACATTCTGTTCTTATGGAAGCTTTTTTGATTAAGATTGAGCAGTAAGTGCAACAATTTTCATCTTTCTTTCACCTCTGCTCTTCTTCTGCTGCCTGTCCAGTTCATAAGCCCTCAGTTTTCCATAAACTGCCTCTAATGATATTTCATCCAGATCATTAGCTTCCTCAATTGCAGATATCTTTTCATTGAAGAAATCAGGCAAGGCTTTCATGAACTTAGTATTCATATCCTCCAAGTCATAATATTTACCATGCATGGCCATCTCATTGATGAGTTTAGTAAACCTATCAAAGGTATCAGTAAGTGACTCACCAGACTTGGATTCAAAGTATTCATACTGTTGTATGAGAAGTGTCCTCATATTCTTCCTGGCAGGTTTAGTTCCTTCACAATGAACCTTTAGATTGTCCCATATCTCCTTAGCAGTTTTACAAGAAAGAACATAGTTAGTGAGAACAGAATCAAGATTGTTGAACAGTATGTTTCTCACTTTAGCATCCTTAAGAATGTTCTCCTTGTCCTTATCTGTCCATTCAGTTTTAGGCTTCTCTACCGTGTGCTTTCTGGAACAACTTTTCCTTCGATAGTTGCTTGAGGAAAAACCCTTGTTGGAACGAAAGGCCCATCTCTAATTCTGTAAAGATAATCAGGGTCTGTTGCTTCCAGGTGATGCAACATCTTCACTTCCCAGAGAGTATACTCGTTTCTCTTGAGCATAGGGATCTTAGTATTACCATCGTTGTAACCAGACATGATTGCAGATCTTTATGATTATTCGAAATCAACCTACTCTGATACCAATTGTTAACTCAAATAACTTGTAGAAGGGGGGTTGAATACAAGTTATGTAATCGTGTCTGATTTTTGCTTGATTAGATGAACAAGAACAAACGAATAAATCAAACTGTTTGTATTAATAAAATCAAATACAAACTCTACCAAAGGTGTACAATACCTTTAGCAGCTGCTCTCAATACAAATCTCTCTCTGTTTATTTCGACCTCTCGAGTACAAACCTTATGCTAAGCTCACGTTTTTAACACACAAAACACTTTTTACAATGATATAAAGAGAGTATTTATAATGCTACCTATCAAGTAATAACAGAAAGAATAATCTATACATGGTAATCTCCTGCCATCCAGTTGCTAGTTTCCAACAATGCTTTGATTCTTTTCTTCATGCACACTTCTTTCCATCTTCTGAATACAAAATCCTAAAGTATAGCACTTTCCAATTCTGCAGCTTCGATACAGTCAGGGTCTGTCACAGTCCCTGAAACTCTGTAGTCCGTGACTTCAGTTGTAAGAACCCAGATTTTGGGTGGAATTAAAACTTTTATGTATTTAATGATGTAAGAATGAATAGTTGTTACGGCTACAATGTAATAATTGATATTTGGAAAGAATGAATGGAATTCGACTTTATTATTTCTATGTCTTGAAGAATGCTAAAGGGTGACAACATAGGTAACAATAATCAATCTTCTAAGGGAATAAGATATGGCAATTTCAAGCAGGAGAATACTCTCATGTCATCCAGATCGATAACGATTAATCCAGTAGTTCCGTAAAAAAAGGTTAAGGAATGATCGAAAGAGAATACGGACAATTGTACAACCCTAAGAGAATAAGTAAAGAATAAAGAATGAATAGTGTTTTGGTGGGAGTATAGAATAATATGAGACGACACTATATAGAAGTATTCGGAACGGATTTCTGAGTTCGTATTAGTGATCCAGGGGGAAAATAAGTGTATGTAAAAGCTGTCGGATTCTGAAAAACCGCACTTTTATTTTCTCCGAGAATTCCCTGGACACTGATAGCATTAAGTATTTAACGAATGGATTTAAGGAATATAAACTGGAAAGTTAGAAAGAAAGATGGAGAATGATAGTATTAATACTAGAAAGATTCCCGATAAACCCTAATTAGAAATCCGTGAAATATTCCTACGAACGATCAATCGAAACGGGCAATAACCGGACACAGAATCAAGCAGAGAAAGCAAGATACATGTATGTGCAAGTGGATGGAGTAATAGAAACCAAAGTATGTCACATGAAAGTCAACTACAACTAGGATGATTCTTTAGCATTTAACCAAAAATGGAGTTGTTTAATGTGGTGCCAACACATGGTCCACTAAGAAGCCAACACTTGGACCTATAGATGAGTGACAACACAAAAGGAGGAGATGCATCCAAGTTATATACATAATAATGCAAGTATTAAGTCATAACAAAGCAAACCAAAAAGAAAAACACCACCATTTCTTCCTTGAATACTACTCTCGGCCAAGGAGAAAAAAGGGGGGGTTCCCACCACTGTTTGATCTTCAAATTTTTAGGGTAAGTACTACATATCATAGCTTAGATCCCCTAGAAATTTCAGCTTCAAATTCACTTTCTTCCATTTTCAAATAAATTATCAAAGATGATGATGAATAGTGTTTTCTTATAACTAATCTTGTTTTCATGATTTCTTTGGATGATCTAAGGTTTGATTAAGCTAGACAAGGACCATACCAAGCTTATTAAGGTTATATCATACTCCAAGGAAGGTAGATCTCTTGAAACCCTAGCATTTGATTTGAGATTTATGAATGTCTTTGATGGATTTAGCTTGGTATGATTATAGTGATAATTATAAGCATGATTATGTAATTAGTTAGATGATTTAAGATGCATGATGATTTTGATGCTAAGATCAGTAGCTTCTGGACTTGTGAGATGATTATTATGTGTATAAGTTGTATTGATGCCCGGTGTGGCTTGGGTTGTTGATTGTGATTTTTGGAACGTTCGTATTATAGCCGTTATAATGCCTAAATTTCGTTAATCATTGAAAACCGTGCATCACAGTAGGTCTGATGGCCGAAACTGGACAAGTATCTAACATGCCCTTGTAGATCTTGAGTCGTAGATCATTTTGGAAAAAGAATCGAATCAAACAGACTTACGGTTTAGGATTTATGACCGATTTACTAAAAGTAGTTCGAATCCGTAAACGAAAGTTCGTAACTGAAATTGAACCCCGGTAAAATATGTAAAGTCATGACGAATCTTGGTAAATAAATACTAGAGGTAAAAAGGAAGGTGTGAAAGAAAACCGTATGTCAAAAGGATCGTTTTTCGATTTATTAAAAATATTCGAGTCGAGGTTAAACGCGAACGAACCCCTAAAAGACGACTCGATTACAACTTCGGTAAAACACTTAGAAAACGGGCGATAAAACTCGGAATATAATATTGGTTCGTAACGATCAACTTTAGAACTTGCATGACTTAAGTATGTCCCAAGTGTAAGTACAGTGACATGTCGTATTAAGGAACGAATGTCGGGTCGGATCAATGATAAAAGGAATTCACTAAAAGGGGTATAACGAGATAACTCGAGAACGTGTTTCGATTTAAGTATAACTTAACTTTTAAGATGTTAAGTGATTAATCCCGAATGTCTTGGCTATTTATAGATCACCAAGCTGACCCGGGACCCGCTACCACTACCCCATACCGTACTCGACTACCAGGCAAGTTTCAATTCCCTTCTTTTAGGCTGTTGTTGTGATTGAATATATATATATATAGGCCTTTGCTCCATACAGAACACTCTTATATAACAAACAATGAAGAACACTATAAAATCAATTATTCCAATAGATCCATTGGCCCCGCCATGGGCACCCAATACAAAAAGTTCTTATTTTTTTATCTTCTATCCATCTAGCAAAAAAAATTAAAAAAAAAATTTTTTTTTTGAAAAAAATCACTATTCATGATGACGTCACTGCTGATGTCATCATGAACAGTGATTTTTCCAAAAAAAATATTTTAATTTTCTTTTTTGCTAAATGGATAGAAGATAAAAATATAAGAACTTTTTGTATTGGGTGTCATGACGGAACTCTTATATTGAATTAAATATGAGGTGTTCTTTATTGTTCATTATATAAGGTGTTCTTCATGGAGTGCAACTCTATATATATATATGTTTTCTGTTATACATATGCCATAGCATGCATGCCTACTTTCAAGTTATATCGTTATGCTTGTTCCCTAATTGTTAATTGGCTTATAAACGAGATAGCTAACGTATCAATTATAAGCCGGTTATTGTAAGACCCTCATAGAAGGGCGTATACATTTTATTCATCAAATATGGGCCGGGAGTCAATATTTCTTGATATATCGAGATTACCTCGGAGGAAAATATTTAAGTAAATATTTTCCATTATTTGGGCGATGAATATTATTTGAATATTCGTTCGAGATTATTTATTTAACGATCCTTACTTCAAATAATTATTTGAACGTAACCATTCGGCGAATAATATTTTCAATATCTATTCAGAGTCGAATTGATTATCGATTATTATTTCGAATATTCTCCTAAAGATGAGACTATTAAATAAGCATTATTTGGATATTCATTTAGAATATTATTTTATTAAATAAATATTACTTTTGAATATTCATTTAAGATATTAATTACTTGATGAATATTATTTTAATATTCATCTGAAGCTTGATTTATTTATCGAATATTATCTCGAATATTCCCTTAAGGCTTGGATTACTAAATGAATATTACTTGATATTCATTTAGAATATTATTCATTAAATGAATATTACTTTTTGAATATTCATTTAAATTCCTAATTAATTATGAATATTATCTTAAATATTCCTTTTAGGTCTTATTAATTAATGAATATTATTTTGAATATTCATTTAAATATTTATTTATTCAATAAATATTCTCCTGATATTTCTTCAGGGATTATTTTGAAAAATACTCTGATTAAAGATATTCTTTCATATTCCTAAAAATTCTTTAAATATTTTTAATTCAATAAATATTCTCTGAATATTTATTCCATACCTAGAATAACCTCAATAAGGTTTATCTTCTTCGATTATTACGAAAAATATTTCGGAGTCATATTATTATTAATCTTATATCAAGAAAGGTTCTCAGACATCATTCTTCTTTGAGTCTATCTCCCTAATAATAAGGGAACCTTACTTGGAAAATGTTAATTATCTTGTCGACCTCCCGGTCATAAAGTATTCTCTTCACTCGCAACTCGGGTGCTATTGACTTATTAAGTCGTTGGTTACCTTCTCTTCTTTCGAGGGGTAAGATTGTTGGAACAAGTTGATATTCGTTACCAAGCAATAGCTTGGAAGTTATTGGTGAATTTTCCTTTCCAACTAGATACGACTACTTTGTAGAGTCTTATCAACAAGTATTATACTTGGGGAAAGGGGGAAGAACGTTACATTCGGAATCATGAATTCTATTTGAACTAGGAGTCGTGTAAGAGGCCGAGTAGCGCCGGTCCATCCCCTTTGGCCCAACCATTGGCCGGGGAGAGCTAGTAAGGCGGTAGACAAGTAAAGCCGTCAGTTCTTCCTTCTACCGGTAGTAAATCTAATTTGAGCTGTACGATCTCGACTGATTATCAAGATTGGAACAGCGGGCGCGATGAATACTCCATCATTGGTTCATCATCCAAACTTATTTATTTCCTGCAACATGATTACTGTTGGCAGGGCTGGAAAAGTGTTCATAACTGGAATTGCAATCTTTTCACGCAAGTTCCTCTTTTTAATAACAATGAGAATATCTCGCTTACTTTTGATGTAGCAGATATTTCTACAAACAAATACTTTGAGTTACCTGGTAACTTCATCCTTTATATTATACTGGCAATAACTTCATTAATGCATGGCATATGATTTTAAAGGATATTTTGAACTGCTGTATATATGTATCACTGTTCGGTTATATTATTGTTGGTGGGCTTTCGCTCACCCTTGCCTTGTTCATATTATGTCACAACAACAGCTAGGACAGATGGCTCGCGTCAGGCGCACTCGGCGCAAGCGGGTTACCCGACCCACCGGACTCCCCGCTGAGATGCTAGCCGCCATTGCTGAGGTAGCTTAGTTAGACAACTTTTGTTTCCTGTTTAACTATATGTATAATTAATGTAATCAACGGCAAAACTGTTAAACTTATGATGTTATCCTTTTGGGATTGTAATAACTTTTATTCGTAACCCTTTAATGTAAGACTTATTTCAATTTCATCTCTGGGACTATAACTGTGTGTGTGTGAGTGGTTATTATTGTGGGGTCATAGCATGCTACTTATTGATTTTGGAATCAAGTCAAGTATTATGTATAAGTTATGAGACCGTAACGACCCAATCCCTGACCCCGAATCTGGGGGTGTTACAGAGATGGTATCAGAGCGAGAGTTATATATCCCAAGGGATGATACGACGTTATATAATTATAAATTCGATAATGTAATAAGAACCCTTGTCAGGTTCATCTAAAACCCTTACGGGAACTTTTTAAGTATCATGATAGTATCATAGTTCGTCTTGTGTAGGCGAGCGACATGTCGGCCCAGGAGGCAGCTGCGAGACAGCATGATGAGGACATGTTCCGAACTAGGGACCCGTACTATGAGCACTTGCCTGAGGAGGATACTGAGCCTGAGGAGGAGGACGTTGAGGAGGTCCAGGTTGATGCTGATACCGATGTGATCGAGTCTGAGGAGGAGGACCCTGAGGAGGTCCAGGTTAATGCTGACACAGATGTTGTTGAGACTGAGGGGGAGGAGGACCCGGAGGGGATCCAGACCGGACAGGATGCTGAGTTAGTTGCTGAGGATGAGGATTATTGGGTTGTATCTGAGATGAGGACCATGGAGGAGGATACTGATATGACCACTGAGCAGGTCATGGCTGCTATTGTTGGACAGGCTGTAGATGAGGTTGAGCCAGTGGAGGATGCAGTAGGGAGTTCCGGACTACGAGTGCCACCCCTCTCTGTTGAGAGAGCCCCTACCCCACCACCACTACCTGTGAGCCCATTCCCCAATGAGTTTGAGGAGCTTACCCCAGAGCCCCAGCAGACAGAGACTGCAGCTCCAGCTGAGCCATCCACCCCACCGCATGTCCCGATAGGAGGAGTTCCAGTATGTGTTCACAACTTGATTGTGAACGGGCTTTATAGAGAGTTGTCAGTGGTGAATGCCAGGTTGGCAGAGTCTAAGAGGGAGCTAGCAGCAGAGAGAGCCGCCCGGATGAGGTTGCAGGGCAGGAGGACTATCAGTGACAGGGTTGGGTAAAGGGCTGTGACCCGCATCGAGCTGAGGGCTCGGATGAGGGTGCGACAGTTGCCTACTGATGGGCATGGTAGGGTAGACAGAGGAGATGCCGAGGAGATTTTCCGCA
Organism: Saposhnikovia divaricata; assembly: GCA_036435485.1. Lineage (NCBI taxonomy): Eukaryota > Viridiplantae > Streptophyta > Magnoliopsida > Apiales > Apiaceae > Saposhnikovia > Saposhnikovia divaricata. The sequence continues at coordinate 97,467,646 of CM071597.1, read as the reverse complement.
TCGCCATGGGGAGGGTTCGGATGATGTTTCATCGTGGCGGCTGATTTCAGATGTAGTGATGCAGTAGTCTAGTTGTCTAGTCATGTACGGACGTAGTAGTGCTGGCTTTTGAAGGGATGGTTTTCTTGTACTTATTTTCCCTTTTGCAGACTAGACAGATAGACAGCGTATTTCACTTTTGATGTATTGTTGTTGTTAGGATGGTTGTACTTTAAACTATCGTTGTAACTCGGATGTTGTACCTTTTCGGTATCTGGTATATATTTGTTTCCCTTTCAATTATTTCAATTTTTTTGGGATGTGATCACGAGTTTATTAGCATATGTACTATTTTTCGATTAAGTTGCCATGAGATATAAAACTGTGGGATCTTAAACCCAATCATGTGAAGAATTATACAAGGAAAAATCCTTTAAAATAGGTAAGTGAACCTAATGTAAAATTTTCCAATTTTTCAGTAAAATGCCTCCAAGACGAATGGGCACTAGGGCTAACCCCCGAGAATCTACTGACCAAGAGAGTCACAACCAACACGAGGAAGACCATGAAAGTAGTGAAGAACAAGATCAGGACTATAATGAGCAAGAAGATTCCCAGTATGGTGCAGAGGATGAACCCATGTACTCTGAAGAATTTGAGGGGGAAATAGAGGGTGGAGAAACTGAAGTAGAGCAGGAAGGGGAGAACCAGGGCGGAGACCCCATGGGCCAGTTTATGGAACTACTACTTAGGCAGAATTTGAACCAATACCCCCAACCACCACCAGGCAACAACACTTCAGTGGAAAATTCCTTTAGGGCCTTTAAGTCCCTTAAGCCCCCAGAGTTCCACGGATCGGCTGATCCCGTTGAGGAGAGGGCCTGGATCAAGGAAATGGAAAAATCTTTCGAGATTCTGAGTATCAATGAGGCTCAGAAGACTGTTTTTGCTACTTACCTACTAAAGGGAGAGGCCAATTATTGGTGGGAAGCCAAGAAGAACATGGAGACTGATGCTGTCATAGCCTGGGAAAGGTTCAAACAATTATTCCTGGAGAAGTACTTCCCGAAGTTCATGAAAACCCAGATGGAACTTAAGTTTTTGGAACTGAAACAAAACAATATGTCAGTGGTTGGCTATGAGGCCAAATTTACCGAGCTGTCGAGATTTGTGCCAGAGTTTGTAGATACAGAAGAAAAGAAAGCTAACAGGTTTCAACAAGGGCTGAAGCAGTGGATCCAGAATAGGGTGGCGGTTTTAGAGATTACAGATTATGCCACCTTGGTGCAGAAGGCAACCATTGTGGAGGCTGGTAGTGATCAGATGCAGAGAGAGAGAGAGAGAGAAAGGGGGGATAAAGAGAAAGCATGTTAGTATGGGCGGAGGATCCGCTGGAAGAAAATCCCCAACCAAGTTTAATCGAGGAGCGGTTTCCCTACCTGGGAGGAACGTAGGGTTTAAACCATCTACGAGTGTAAGTGTGAGCCAGGGCAGCCATCAATCAGGAATGTCCCGTTCCAACCCTTCTCGACCTCCATTGCCATTGTGTGCTACTTGTGGGAAGAGGCATTCCGGGTGTGCAACCTGAAGCAGATAAAATGTTATAAGTGTGGGCGAGCTGGGCACTATGCTACCTCTTGCACCACGGTCATCCCTAACAGCACAACCTGTTTCCAGTGTGGACAGCGAGGGCACATGAGGAAGGATTGCCCAAAGAGCAAACCAGCAGCATCAGGGGCAAGCAAGGTTGCCTCAAATAGGCCACCAACTGCTAGGACTTTTAATATGTCAGTACAAGATGCCGTAAGGGACACAGATGTGATAGCAGGTACATTTTCTCTCAATTCAGTCAGTGCAAATGTCTTATTTGATTCAGGAGCAACTAAGTCTTTTATATCTAGAGATTTTGCGCATAAATTGAAACTTAAAACCCAGCAACTAAGAGATTCCTTACAAGTAGAAATAGCTAATCAGGAAATCGTACCGGTTAATCAAATTCACCCCGATTGTAAGCTAGAAATAGGAGGACGATCCTTCTATGTCGATTTAATTCCTTTTAAGCTAGGGGAATTCGATGTCATTTTGGGTATGGATTGGTTGTCTCGCAATAATGCGCAGATACATTGTTGATAAGTACATATTTTTGCATATTTTTATTACCTATTTATTGCTTGAACTCGTATTTTAATAAATTATTTTGTTGCATTTCAGGAAATTCATAAATAAATAAAGAAATGGCAAAATAAAGAAATAAAGAGCAAGGAAGGGAAAAAGAGGAAGAAAAAGGACCAAAAATGAAAGAAGGAAAAGAATTAGGAGCTTGGAGCAAAAGGAATATTTCAAGACAAGTGGAAGGTGGAGATCATCCCAACACACTACATAAGTGTATGGCCAAGATCAACTTTTCAAAGCTTAAGGGGGAAGGAAACAAATAGATGGCTAGGATTTCACCACCACACACCACAAATGTATGGTGGGGATTTACCCAACACCCCCCTTAACCCTAATTTCTATCCTATAAATACCCCCTCACCCCCCTTGTATTTAGTAACTTAGATTTTAAGGTAGTTTTAATTTCTTGTAATTTTCTTTAGTTTTAAATCTTGTAAACACTCCTATTATAATTAATGCAATTTTTATTTTCTTTACTTCTTGTCTTGCTCTTTTGTTACTGTTGCCTTGTTTCGTTATTTTCGTAAAATCCCGTTGCTAACCACTTGGGGTTGAAAGTAACGAAACTTTAATTTCGTGTTCTTAGTTTTAATTCGTAATTTTGCCCCTTTAAATTTCAATTTTATTGTGGGCCATTTAATTCCAAATCGAATCCTCGTTTTAGTGTTAATTTTAATTTCGTAGTCAATTTGTTATTTTTCGTATTTAGTTGTTTAAAAAAAATAGCTTTGATAATTGCTTTACCTGTTTTGTTTTTTTTTTTCTAAATTCGCAGCTATAATTTTTTTTAGTTTCCCTGTTTGTTTTCTCTGTTTTTTTCCATAAATCTTCAAACCCAGCCCATTATTTCTTTCCCTGTTTTCTTTCTTTCTTCCCGAACAAACCACACGAAACTCCTCTCTCTCTCTCTCTCTCTCTCTCTCTCTCTCTCTCTCTCTCTCCCTCCCCACGGTACACACCCAAACACTACTCCTTCTTCTTTATTTCTCTTTCTTTATTTTCACAATTCTAATCATTAAAACCCATCATGGCTTGATACACTTTTTTTTCCGTAAGCCTTGTCAGCTTTTCATGGATGTGTGTTCCAGATGGTGTTTTTTTTACTTGTTCAAAATTCAGTACACTATCCATGAATTCTGAATTCCGTTCTGTTTTTTTTTTTGGCGTTGTGAATTCAGACGATGTTTTTTATTTGTTTTTTTCATGGATGTTTAAATGATTGTTTTTTTATAATGGATGTGTTGTTCTGTTTTTTTAGATGAAATAATTGTAGGATGTTTATTTTTGGGTTTGCTGAGTTCATTTAGTGTTGTAGTGTTTTAATATTTGCTTGTCTTGATTTATTCGATCCTTTTGTACATTCTACAAGTATCGAATTTTATGATTTTTTTTTTGTTTTCGAATGGAATGAGATTCTTGTGTTGATTGAGTTGTGGGCTAGCTGAATTTTCAAATAAATCATTTCAAAATCTTCTAATACTTTCTGTAAAAACAATTTTAATTTGATATAAAAAAAAAAAGAAAATTTGTTTTAGAATAAAATTTAGTTTAAATTTGAATTTACAATTTTTTAGAATAATTCAGTTTTTGGTTCTTTTCATTTTTAATTAGCTTAGTAGTAGAATAATAATTTACTTTTCTAAAAAAAAAAAGATTTAGTTTTCTTATTAAATAGCGAAATCCAAATTCTCAACAACCCAAAAATGTCATAATTCGATTAAATTAATTATTAAGGTTCGCGAAAATTTTAGTCTCTGCGGAACGAATCATAAAAATTGCAACGAAACGAATTGTGCGCTTGCGATTCGAATGCTTATAATTTTAGCACAACAAGTTTTTGGCGCCGCTGCCGGGGATTAATTATTTTTCGCACCTTAACTTTTAATTTTTCGGATTAGCTCTTTTCTCACCCTTTTTCTTGTTTGAATTTTTTTTTCGAGGAATTTGGAGGAAAATTCGGGTGACTTGGATTAAAGCGGAAGAATTTTCTCGGAATTTTAGAAGCTTTGCTTGGGTAAACCGTATCTCTCTCCTCTTTCGTTTTTTTTTCCTTATTTAGAAAATCACAAAAAAATAAAAAAATCACAAAAATCACAAAAAAATTGAAAATTTAAAAATCCAAAAAAAATTAGTTGTAAATACATAATTGTTGCATCTTGCATTTAATCACTTAGGGCACATCATCTAGATTTTTATTTTCTTGTTTTTAATTTTTCGTACCATATAAATTGTGGTGATCGCTGGAGGACCCCAAGGTACGTTAAATTCTTTCTTTTTCTTTAGTTAGAACACGTAGTTTAAAGCATCCATAAATGTTTATAGTTTTTATACCTCTTTGTTTGTTGCATCATTTTGTAAATAAATCTTAAGGGCAAAACCTCTCATAAGATAAGGGAAGGGATTTCATCACTCTTTCCTTAGCCCAAAAACAATAAATCTCTCATTTTGCATACCCTAGCCATTAATAAAATTAATTAGACGTTTGCCCCTAGGAATCTCGCGCTCATTTAGGAAGGTGCTTAAGAAACGAAGTAATCTTTAATTATTCCGACTTTTTGGTGTCTAGGAAAGCGAAAGCTGACCTGGCCAATTAAGGTTTTGGTGTCTAGGCTGGTGTTTAGCCTCTTGGCAATGCTTGCACCTACCTGGCCAAGCCGGTTCGAATAATTATTGATTTACCTAGTTTTTGGTAGCCCTTACAGTTAGGAGCAAGGTCTAGTTATTTTATTAAGGAACCCTAGGGTTAGAATAATTTTTTTTTCCTTTTAATTTTTCACCCCTTTCTTTTTGTGTGTTTATTTTATTGCACTTTCTTGGTACGTGTTTCCTTTTATGGTTTATGCGAACTACGTGGATTAGGGATAATTCTTCTAGACTAGTGAGATCATTTGAGATTTCTTCATCGTCTAATTCCGAGTCTTTAGATTATTCCGAACCCGTGGTAAACATGGCCATGTCTCTTAGGGACCGTTGCTATCCTACTCGTTCCGCCCAACCTTCGTGTATCACCCTTCCTCCCGTTAATGGTAATAATTTCGAAATTAAAGCTCACCACATCAGTATGTTACCTAAATTTAATGGGAGCGAGGGTGAGGACCCGTATCTCTTTCTTCATGAATTTGAGGAGGTTTGCGCATTGCAAAAACTCCAACATCTTTCCGAGGACTCCATTAGGCTAAGACTTATCAACTTCGCTTTAAAAGAAAATGCAAAAAAATTGTTGTATAGTCTACCCGTTAATTCTATTTCCACGTGGGAGGGATTTGTGGTTATTTTTCTAAAAAAATATTTTCCCGTGAAGTACAAGGACCCCGGTTGTCCAACTATTTCATGTGTCATAGGTAATACTTTCGTGGGCAAGGCTTTACTTGACTTAGGCGCTAGTGTGAACTTGCTTCCATTTTCTGTTTATCAAGCCCTAGGTTTAGGCGAGCTCAAAAAGACCAATATGACACTTCAACTTGCCGATCGTTCTATAAAAATGCCCAAAGGATTAATTGAAGATGTCTTGATTAAAATTGGTGATTTTATCTTCCCGGTTGACTTTGTTGTCCTCGAGACTCAACCCGTCACAAATCCTAAGAACCAAATTCCTATCATTCTAGGACGACCTTTTCTTGCTACATCTAATGCCTTGATTAATTGTAGGAATGGTTCGATGAAACTCACTTTTGGTAACATGACCATTGACCTTAACATTTTCAACGTTGGAAAAGAACCCAACGACCTTTTTGAGCAACCAATAGGAGTCAATGTGGTTAACAAGTTTGTCACATGGTCTAGCTTTGAGGATAGTGAGATTGAGTCTCTTCTCAAAGAGGATTTCAAAGTCAACTATAAGTCTAATCGAGAGTATGCTGATCCGTTAAGGGAAATGACCTCGGAAGAGATGATGAGAGAGTTGGAAGACATTTGTTCCCCGTGGGAGACACCACCCGAGGATGTTCATGTTGAGACCATTGTTAAAACTCCCGTTGGTGAACCACCTACATTTGATGAGTTGTTAGGAGATTTGAATGACAATTGTTCCAAGTGGGAGACACCACCGGAGATTGTTAGTAGTGAGCCCGTTTTTAACACTCCCGTGGGTACACCACCCGCATTTGCCTTAACTCTTTATCATCCCGAATTTGATCAACAGCCGTTAGGGAAAGAGGAACCCTTGTCTCATGTTATTCCTAGTGATTCGAACCCTAACCAGACTTTCATTATCTCTAATTTGCTTAAACAAAATAATGAAGCATTAAATTGGTTTAGGGAGAACATTAGTGATAATTGTTCTTTAGGGTTAAATGATTCTATGTTGATTGAGAAAATCTATTCTAATAAAAATTTTCACAAATTTCTTGATATTTTCTCAAAGTTGCACCCGAATTTTCCTACCGGCATCGGCTAATTCGGTTTCTTTTGCCTCCCCTCGTGTAAGATAGGTATGGGGGAGGAGTGTGTGCGGGTATGAGTTATTTTTCTTTCATAGTTTTTTAGAAATTTTTCAGTCTCCGTCATCCCTTATCAGGTATTTCCTCAACTTTCTCCTTTTTCATTTCTTTATCCTTTCTCATTTCTCTTTTCTTTTGCATTTTCATACATTGAGGACAATGCATGATTTAGGTAAGGGGGGTTTTTAGTGTAAATAATCAGAAAATCCAAAAAAAATTAAAAAATGAAAAAAATCACAAAAAGAGTTCTTTTCGTATTCTAGTCTTGTTAATTGATTGCTAGTTGCTTGATGCACCCTTGCATGCTATGATAATCTTATGATCAATTAGCTTTTGTTTGAGAAGTGATTTGCTAAAGTTCTTGTTCACACACTTACACTAGCAAGGTGAAGCTAGTAGACTTATTTGAATTGTGCATGAAGTTAGAAGGACATGATTAGGTGTAAGATGATTTGGTCTTCATGCTTTGAGTACAAGTGGGTGCATTGAGGATACCTTTACTTGAGATTGATTATGTTTTACCACACCAAGTGAGATTTTGAGCCTATATGCACATTTTTTGCATTTATATTCTTTTGCTTGAGTATCCACTTGTCATTTGCATCGCTAGCACTTGTTTGAGTTCCTTCTTGAAATACATGACATTAATTGATGATAAAATGATAAAGGCACTTAGGAATAACCCATATTTCCCAAAATATCCACACCATTCTTATGTGATCAATTAGTTAACCCTTTGAGCCTAATCATTTCCTTTCGGTGACACACCACATTACTCACCTAAGACCTTTTTCTTGTTTAGCCTTACGTATTCTTGATCCCATTTTGTCAAAGGCTAGTAGGAACTTGAGGGAGCAATAAGGTGTATGAAATAGGGTTTACTATTGCTCATAACTTTCGAGGAAATATTCGTTGTTACCTTGCTAGTCGATGTTCAAGTTAAATCTAAGTGAGGATTATTGTTACATTTATCTTAGCTCTCATAAAAAAAAATTTAAATAAATAAAGAAAAAAATGAAAAAAATGGAGAAAATGATAAAAAATGAAAAAAAAAAGAAAGAATATAAATACATGAGAGCATACTTATGTTTTTTGTAATCCTCCTACATTGCGACTATTCAAGGCTTTTTGTTGAAAATAAAAATAAATTGTGTGGGGAGGAAGTTTGGTGTTGTGCATGATATTCATGGTTACTACTAGCTTTTGACACTTCACCTTGCTTTGGCCTTTCTTGACATACCTTGTCCCTAGCCCCATTACAACCCTAATAAAGACCTTTTGATTGTCATTATTAATGTATGTTGTGATTTAAGTTGGAATGATACCAAGTGTCAAGCATGCATTTGATTTTGTTGGAATTGAGTGATACACTTACCCTTGTTCTTGAGTGAATATTCTTTTGTGAGTGAAAGGTGAGGTATTGCTTATTTGTTTTTTGCATAAGAGATCTCAAGTTTTGACTCTGAGGTGTGCCCTTGTAGACTTAGCATGGTTACCAATAATTTTTGCACTTGACATGAACTTGTGATCAATCTTGCATGGTTCTTTAAGTAGACTATGTGAATCCTTGCACTTTCCACACCAAGACTTTGCAACTTCATTTTGATTCTTAAGTTGATGTATCATGAGAGGACATGTATGTGTGGTGTGCATTGCCATGTGATCTTTTATACAAACTAGATGGATTTTGTGGGTACATTCACTATAGGCCCTCACGAGACCTCACTCGTCCACTAGGGCTGCCTAGGGGTTTAAAGGGCTTGTTGCATAAGCCAAATGCAACCGTCACACCTACGAAAAGGAGTATAGGACTTTGTATATAGATTTTCATTTTCTTTTTGTCTTTGTTTTACTCGAGGACGAGCAAAAGATAGGTATGGGGGCATTTGATAAGTGCATATTTTTGCATATTTTTATTACCTATTTATTGCTTGAACTCGTTTTTTAATAAATTATTTTGTTGCATTTCAGGAAATTCATAAATAAATAAAGAAATGGCAAAATAAAGAAATAAAGAGCAAGGCAGGGAAAAAGAGAAAGAAAAAGGACCAATAATGAAAGAAGGAAAAGAATTAGGAGCTTGGAGCAAAAGGAATATTTCAAGACAAGTGGAAGGTGGAGATCATCCCAACACACTACATAAGTGTATGGCCAAGATCAACTCTTCAAAGCTTAAGGGGGAAGGAAACAAATAGATGGCTAGGATTTCACCACCACACACCACAAATGTATGGTGGGGATTTACCCAACACCCCCCTTAACCCTAATTTCTATCCTATAAATACCCCTTCACCCCCCTTGTATTTAGTAACTTAGATTTTAGGGTAGTTTTAATTTCTTGTAATTTTCTTTAGTTTTAAATCTTGTAAACACTCCTATTATAATTAATGCAATTTTTATTTTCTTTACTTCTTGTCTTGCTCTTTCGTTATTGTTGTCTTGTTTCGTTATTTTCGTAAAATCCCGTTGCTAACCACTTGGGGTTGAAAGTAACGAAACTTTAATTTCGTGTTCTTAGTTTTAATTCGTAATTTTGCCCCTTTAAATTTCAATTTTATTGTGGGCCATTTAATTCCAAATCGAATCCTCGTTTTAGTGTTAATTTTAATTTCGTAGTCAATTTGTTATTTTTCGTATTTAGTTGTTTAAAAAAAATTAGCTTTGATAATTGCTTTACCTGTTTTGTTTTTTTTTCTAAATTCGCTGCTATATTTTTTTTAGTTTCCCTGTTTGTTTTCTCTGTTTTTTTCCATAAATCTTCAAACCCAGCCCATTATTTCTTTCCCTGTTTTCTTTCTTTCTTCCCGAACAAACCACACGAATCTCCTCTCTCTCTCTCTCTCTCTCTCTCTCTCTCTCTCTCTCTCTCTCTCTCTCTCTCTCTCTCTCCACGGTACACACCCAAACACTACTCCTTCTTCTTTATTTCTCTTTCTTTATTTTCACAATTCTAATCATTAAAACCCATCATGGCTTGATACACTTTTTTTTTCGTAAGCCATGTCAGCTTTTCATGGATGTGTGTTCCAGACGATGTTTTTTTTACTTGTTCAAAATTCAGTACACTGTCCGTGAATTCTGAATTTCGTTCTGTTTTTTTTTTGGCGTTGTGAATTCAGACGATGTTTTTTATTTGTTTTTTTCATGGATGTTTAAATGATTTTTTTTTATAATGGATGTGTTGTTCTGTTTTTTTAGATGAAATAACTGTACGATGTTTATTTTTGGGTTTGCTGAGTTCATTTAGTGTTGTAGTGTGCTTCCCAGCACAGGTTGTTGGCCATGGATCTTTCCATGGAGGGTCGAGTTGTTTGCAGGAAAAGAGAGTTTAGACCTAGAATCCTTTGGAAAGACTTGAAGGGCGAGAAGGCGGCGGAATTCAAGGAGGCCTTGATCAACGAAGGTTGTTTTGCGAGTGGGGGAGATGCTAACTTCAGGTGGACCAAGATGGCTAAGGCCATCCGGAGTGTGGGCGAGAAGGTTGTGGGGGTTTCCTCAGGTAGGTGCAGCGGTCATAAGGAGTCGTGGTGGTGGAACGAGGAGGTTCAAAAGAAAGTTAAGGCTAAACTTGCGCTCTTTAAAGAGCTTTTATCGACCTGCGCAGGACCGGAGAGGACTCTGAAGATGGAAGCTTACAAGGTGGCAAGACGAGAGGCAAAAAAGGCAGTGGCGAAAGCTAAAGAGGAGGCATATGAAGGGCTGTACAAGCGCTTAGATACCAAGGAAGGAGCGAATGCCATTTTTAAGCTAGCTAAAGCTAGGGAGAGAGGGCGGCGCGACCTGGGTTCTGTTAAGTTTGTTAAGGACGATTCAGGCCAAGTGTTATTGAATGAAGATGCTATTAAGGAGAGGTGGAGTTCGTATTTTCATAATCTTTTCAACGAGGCTAGGAGGAGTGGTGCCGGGGTTGAGCGAGAGGTCTCTCTTTCGCCGGTGCTTTCTATCGATTCATGTGAGCGCATCAGCAAGGATGAAGTCAAGGGTGCCCTGCAGAAGATGGCTAAAGGGAAGGCGGTTGGCCCGGATCTTATCCCGATCGAGGTTTGGCTTTGTCTTGGAGAGGTTGGCGTCCAATGGCTAGCAGATCTGTTCAATGTTCTTCTCTTGGGTGCTAAGATGCCAACTGATTGGAGGCGTAGTGTTGTGGTCCCTTTTTTCAAGAATAAAGGCGATGCTCAGAGTTGTAGTAACTACAGGGGTATTAAATTACTCAGTCATACTATGAAACTTTGGGAGAGAGTGGTTGATAGTCGGATTAGAAGAGTAGTTGAAGTTTCAGAGAATCAATTTGGATTTATGCCTGGGAGATCGACGACTGAAGCTATTCATCTCGTTAGACGCCTTATGGAGAAGTTCAGGGATCGTCGCAAAGACCTCCATATGGTGTTCATTGATCTTGAGAAGGCTTATGATAGCATACCCCGTGAAGCTATTTGGAAGAGCCTTGAGGAGAGGGGAGTGCCGTCGGCGTACGTTAGGGTGATTCAAGACATGTACTCCCGAGCTAGTTCTTGCGTTCGGACCCCAGTGGGGGACTCCCGTTTCTTTCCTGTTGAGATGGGTCTTCATCAGGGGTCGGCCCTGAGTCCTTTTCTTTTCGCCATTATCCTTGATGTCATGTCGCGGGGGATCCAAGATGATGTCCCTTGGTGCATGCTCTTCGCGGATGATATCGTGCTAGTGGCAGAATCGAGGAGGGAGGTGAACGACAAATTGGAGCTTTGGAGATCTACTTTGGAGCACCAAGGGTTACGTATGAGCCGTTCTAAAACCGAGTATCTCTGGTGTAACTTCAGTGGTGAGGCCAACGAAGAAGGGGTGGAGGTTAGGATTGAAGACCAGATCGTCCCGCAGACGGACAAGTTCAAGTATCTAGGTTCGATCATCCAGAAGGAAGGTGAGATTGAAGCCGATGTCACGCATCGTATCAAGGCGGGGTGGTTAAGGTGGAGGGCAGCGTGCGGGGTGATGTGCGATAAGAAAGTCCCTTTAAAGTTGAAAGGGAAATTCTATAGAGCGGCTATCCGTCCTGCAATGTTATATGGTTCGGAGTGTTGGGCGGAGAAGAAGGCCCTCGTAAGGAAGTTGGAAGCGGCTGAAATGAGGATGCTGCGGTGGTCCTGTGGGCGCACGATGTTGGACAGAATCCCAAATTCGGTGTTTAGGAGCGAGCTTGAAGTGGCGCCTTTTTCTGCGAAACTTAGGGAAGGAAGGTTGAGATGGTTCGGCCACGTCCGTAGGAGGCTGGTTGAAGCCCCAGTGAGGAGGGTCGAGAGTCTTTCGGTTGGTGGAGCGAGGAGGAGAGGCAGGCCGAGGAGATCGTGGGAAGAGCAGCTCAGGCTGGATTTGAAGGCCTTAGACTTAAATGAGACCATGCTTGCGGATAGGTCTGCTTGGAGGCGTCGTATCAGAGTGGTGGATTCTCTTTTAGGGTGCGGATCGGTTGTCGAGAGCCTCAGAATTGGGTTATCTCGGTTAGCGATTTTGTAGTAGTTCGACTTTAGCATTCTCACTTTGCGTTTTTAGTGTCTTCTGTTTGCTAGTTTTGCAGTTTCTGGGATCCTTGCACAGTGATGTCTCACTGCAGGATATTCATGTGATTGGAGCGCTTCGAGTCATGAGTATCATAAATCCCCGCAGATAGGTAGGCCCCATGTGGAGAACGCCATGGGCTCAGGTATGGCATTGATTATTTCCGTATCAGCTGGTTTCCTTTGTATTTATCACACTCTTTGTATGTCGTGCACTTAGCCGAGGGTCTACACGGAAACAGCCTCCCCGCTCTAAAAGTGGGGGTATGGTCTGCGTACATCCTACCCTCCCCAGACCCTGCTCTGAGCGGGATATACTGGGTATGTTTGGTTTGGTTTGGTTTTCTTGTCTTGATTTATTCGATCCTTTTGTACATTCTACAAGTGTCGAATTTTATGATTTTTTTTTTGTTTTCGAATGGAATGAGATTCTTGTGTTGATTGAGTTGTGGGCTAGCTAAATTTTCAAATAAATCATTTCAAAATCTTTTAATACTTTCTGTAAAAACAATTTTAATTTGATATAAAAAAAATAAAATTTGTTTTAGAATAAAATTTAGTTTAAATTTGAATTTACAATTTTTTAGAATAATTCAGTTTTTGGTTCTTTTCATTTTTAATTAGCTTAGTAGATAATTTACTTTTCTAAAAAAAAGATTTAGTTTTCTTATTAAATAGCGAAATCCAAATTCTCAACAACCCAAAAATGTCCTAATTCGATTAAATTATTTATTAAGGTTCGCGAAAATTTTAGTCTCTGCGGAACGAATCATAAAAATTACAACGAAACGAATTGTGCGCTTGCGATTCGAATGCTTATAATTTTAGCACAACAATTGTAAAGGGAAAAAGGTTAAGTTGAAAACCCCAGGGAAGAAAGAAATAGTGTTTAAGGGGATGCAACAGACCCAGAAAATTCTGACCATGGCGCAAACCAAGAGATTGTTACGAAAAGGGAACGAGGCTTATTTAGCTTACGTTATAGACACTCAGAAGGAAGCGCCAAAATTGCAAGACATTCTGGTGGTTAATGAGTTCGAGGACGTATTCCCACAAGATCTTCCCGGACTACCACCTGATAGGGTAATTGAGTTTGCCATCGAGTTAGCCCCGGGGACGGCGCCGGTTTCGAAGGCCCCGTACCGATTAGCCCCAGTAGAAATGAAGGAGCTAGCTAAACAATTACAGGAATTGTTGGATAAGGGCATGATAAGGCCCAGTGTGTCACCTTGGGGCGCACCAGTATTGTTTGTTAAGAAAAAGGATGGGAGTATGAGGTTATGCATCGACTATAGGGAGTTGAACAAGCTAACCATAAATAATAAGTATCCATTGCCTAGGATAGACGATTTGTTTGACCAGCTAAGAGGCGCTGAATACTTCTCTAAGATTGATCTGAGAACGGGATATCACCAACTGACGATCAAACCTGAAGATATCCCGAAGACTACATTCCGTACCAGATATGGACATTAAGAGTTCTTGGTTATGTCATTTGGATTGACCAACGCCCCAGCAGCCTTCATGGACCTAATGAATAGAGTGTTCAAGGAATATTTGGACAAATTCGTGATAGTCTTCATTGATGATTTTCTCATCTACTCAAAGACAGAGGCAGAACACGCGGAACATTTAAGGATAACCTTAGAAATACTCAGGAAGGATAACCTTAGAAATCGCAGCTCCATTAACTCGACTTACCCGTAAAACCGAGAAATTTGAATGGACTGAGAAATGCGAGAAGAGTTTCCAAGAGTTAAAGAAAAGGTTGGTGACAGCCCCAGTGTTGGCATTACCTGATGGAAAAGGAAATTTCATGATTTACAGTGATGCTTCGCATAAAGGACTGGGATGCGTGCTTATGCAGCACGACAAGGTAATAGCTTATGCGTCTAGGCAATTGAAGGATTATGAAGTCAGATATCCCACGCATGATCTAGAACTAGCAGCCATAGTCTTCGCTTTAAAGATTTGGAGACACTACTTGTATGGGGAAAAGTGCGAGATTTACACTGACCATAAGAGTCTCAAGTACATTTTCACTCAGAAAGAGCTTAACATGCGCCAGAGGAGATGGTTAGAGTTAATCAAGGATTACGACTGTGAAATTCGCTATCACCCGGGCAAAGCCAATGTGGTGGCTGACGCCCTTAGTAGGAAAGAGAAGCTCAAGATGATAACTTCAGAGAAAGAGCTAGTGAAAAATTTTGAGAAGCTGGAAATTGAGATTAAGTTACCTGGAGAGGGCCAAGAAAAGTTGATGGAAATTAGAATCCAACCTCCATTGTTAGAAAAGATTAGATGGTGCCAGGAGCGGATGATGGAGGAAGAAGAGAACTCCACGGAAGAGATAATGATCGGGGAAGAAATTAAGTGTGAAAGAGACAAGGAGGGGATCATGAGGTACACGTATAGGATATGGATCCCAAACGTTCAGGAACTCAAGGATGAGATTTTAAATGAGGCACACAACTCAAGATACTCAGTGCACCCCGGTAGCACCAAAATGTATAGGGATTTGAAGGAGTATTACTGGTGGCCCAATATGAAAAAGGACGTAGCAGAGTGGGTAAGCAGATGCTTGACCTGCCAACGAGTGAAAGCAGAGCACCAGAAACCCAGCGGACTTCTACATCCCTTAGAGATTCCAGAATGGAAATGCGAACACATAGCCATGGATTTCGTAGTAGGTTTACCAAGGACCAAGGCTAATCATGACGCCATATGGGTAATTGTAGATCGACTGACGAAGTCAGCTCACTTTCTCCCGATCAACGAAAGATACACGGTCGACAGACTAGTGGATATCTACTTAAAAGAGATAGTAGCGCGACATGGAGTCCCAGTCGCAATAGTATCCGATCGAGATCCTAGATTTAACTCCGGGTTTTGGAGAAGTTTTCAAGAATGTGTAGGGATCCGGCTGAACATGAGCACAGCCTACCACCCCCAGACAGATGGGCAAAGTGAAAGGACCATCCAAACGCTAGAGGATATGTTGAGAGTCTGCGCGATAGACTTCAAAGGAAATTGGGATGATCACTTGCCATTGATTGAGTTCTCCTACAACAACAGTTATCATTCAAGCATTGGGATGCCACCTTATGAGGCCCTTTATGGAAGAAAATGTCGATCTCCCTTGTATTGGGATGAAGTTGGAGAGCGAAAGATGCTCGGGCCCGAAGTGATCCAACGAACTAAAGATGCAATAAATCTAATTAGAGGACGGTTGGTAGCAGCCCAGGATCGACAAAAGAAATATGCCGACTTAGCTCGGAAAGGCAAAGAATACGAAGTAGGGGACCTAGTGTTCTTGAAAGTGTCACCTTGGAAAGGTTTAATGAGATTTGGGAAGAAAGGAAAGCTGAGTCCCAGATACATTGGACCATTTGAGATCTTGAGACGGATTGGGGAACTAGCTTATGAGCTGGCATTGCCCCCGAATCTACAGCAGGTGCACAATGTGTTCCATGTTTCGATGCTAAGGAAGTATAATACGGATGCCAAGCACATTGTAGAGTATGAGCAAGTGGACATGCAACCAGACTTGACCTATGTAGAGCAACCTGTGGAAATCATAGACCGGAAAGAACAAGTGCTCCGAAACAAGGTCATTCAGCTAGTCAGAGTTTTGTGGCAGAACCACAATGTGGAAGAATCAACCTGGGAACTTGAAAGCGCAATGCAAGAGAAGTACCCCCACTTGTTTTCAAACTGATTCCGGGACGGAATCCTTTTAAGGAGGGGAGACTGTAAGAACCCAGATTTTGGGTGGAATTAAAACTTTTATGTATTTAATGATGTAAGAATGAATAGTGGTTACGGCTACAATGTAATAATTGATATTTGGAAAGAATGAATGGAATTCGACTTTATTATTTCTATGTCTTGAAGAATGCTAAAGGGTGACAACATAGGTAAGAATAATCTATCTTCTAAGGGAATAAGATATGGCAATTTCAAGCAGGAGAATACTCTCATGTCATCCAGATCGATAACGATTAATCCAGTAGTTCCGTAAAAAAAGGTTAAGGAACGATCGAAAGAGAATACGGACAATTATACAACCCTAAGAGAATAAGTAAATAATTAAGAATGAATAGTGTTTTGGTGGGAGTATAGAATAATATGATACGACAATATATAGAAGTATTCGGAATGGATTTCCGAGTTCGTATTAGTGATCCAGGGGAAAATAAGTGTATGTAAAAGTTGTCGGATTCTGAAAAACCGCACTTTTATTTTCTTCGAGAATTCCCTGGACACTGATAGCCTTAAGTATTTAACGAATGGATTTAAGGAATATAAATTGGAAAGTTAGAAAGAAAGATGGAGAATGATAGTATTAATACTAGAAAGATTCCCGATAAACCCTAATTAGAAATCCGTGAAATATTCCTACGAACGATCAATCGAAACGGGCAATAACCGGACACAGAATCAAGCAGAGAAAGCAAGATACATGTATGTACAAGTGGATGGAGTAATAGAAACCAAAGTATGTCACATGAAAGTCAACTACAACTAGGATGATTCTTTAGCATTTAACCAAAAATGGAGTTGTTTAATGTGGTGCCAACACATGGTCCACTAAGAAGCCAACACTTGGACCTATAGATGAGTGACAACACAAAAGGAGGAGATGCATCCAAGTTATATACATAATAATGCAAGTATTAAGTCATAACAAAGCAAACCAAAAAAAAAAGAAAAAGAAAAACACCACCATTTCTTCCTTGAATACTACTCTCGGCCAAGGAGCAAAAAGGGGGGGTTCCCCCCATTGTTTGATCTTCAAATTTTTAGGGTAAGTACTACATATCATAGCTTAGATCCCCTATAAATTTCAGCTTCAAATTCACTTTCTTCCATTTTCAAATAAATCATCAAAGATGATGATGAATAGTGTTTTCTTAGAACTAATCTTGTTTTCATGATTTCTTTGGATGATCTAAGGTTTGATTAAGCTAGACAAGGACCATACCAAGCTTATTAAGGTTATATCATACTCCAAGGAAGGTAGATCTCTTGAAACCCTAGCATTTGATTTGAGATTTATGAATGTTTTTTATGGATTTAGCTTGGTATGATTATAGTGCTAATTATAAGCATGATTATGTAATTAGTTAGATGATTTAAGATGCATGATGATTTTGATGCTAATATCAGTAGCTTCTGAACTTGTGAGATGATTATTATGTGTATAAGTTGTATTGATGCCCGGTGTGGCTTGGGTTGTTGATTGTAATTTTTGGAACGTTCGTATTATAGTCGTTATAATGCCGAAATTTCGTTAATCATTGAAAACCGTGCATCACAGTAGGTCTGATGGCCGAAACTGGACAAGTATCTAACATTCCCTTGTAGATCTTGAGTCGTAGATCATTTTGGAAAAAGAATCGAATCAAACAGACTTACGGTTTAGGATTTATGACCGATTTACTAAAAGTAGTTCGAATCCGTAAACGAAAGTTCGTAACTGAAATTGAACCTCGGTAAAATATGTAAAGTCATGATGAATCTTGGTAAATAAATACTAGAGGTAAAAAGGAAGGTGTGAAAGAAAACCGTATGTCAAAAGGATCGTTTTTCGATTTATTAAAAATATTCGAGTCGAGGTTAAACGCGAACGAACCCCTAAAAGACGACTCGATTACAACTTCGGTAAAACACTTAGAAAACGGGCGATAAAACTCGGAATATAATATTGGTTCGTAACGATCGACTTTAGAACTTGCATGACTTAAGTATGTCCCAATTGTAAGTATAGTGACATGTCGTATTAACGAACGAATGTCGGGTCGGATCAATAATAAAAGGAATTCACTAAAAGGGGTATAACGAGATAACTCGAGAACGTGTTTCGATTAAGTATAACTTAACTTTTAAGATGTTAAGTGATTAATCCCGAATGCCTTTGCTATTTATAGATCACCAAGCTGACCCGCTACCACTACCCCATACCGTACTCGACTACCAGGCAAGTTTAAATTCCCTTCTTTTAGGCTGTTGTTGTGATTGAATATATATATATATATATATATATATATATATATATATATATATATATATATATCTGTGTGTGTGTGTGTGTTTTCTGTTATACATATGCCATAGCATGCATGCCTACTTTCAAGTTATATCGTTATGCTTGTTCCCTAATTGTTAATTGGCTTATAAATGAGATAGCTAACGTATCAATTATAAGCCTGTTATTGTAAGACCCCCATAGAAGGGCGTATACATTTTATTCATCAAATATGGACCGGGAGTCAATATTTCTTGATATATCGAGATTACCTCGGAGGAAAATAATTAAGTAAATATTTTCCATTATTTGGGCGACGAATATTATTTGAATATTCGTTCGAGATTATTTATTTAACGATCCTTACTTCAAATAATTATTTGAACGTAACCATTCGGTGAATAATATTTTCAATATCTATTCAGAGTCGAATTGATTATCGATTATTATTTCGAATATTCTCCTAAAGATGAGACTACTAAATAAGCATTATTTGGATATTCATTTAGAATATTATTTTATTAAATAAATATTACTTTTGAATATTCATTTAAGATATTAATTACTTGATGAATATTATTTTAATATTCATCTGAAGCTTGATTTATTTATCGAATATTATCTCGAATATTCCCTTAAGGCTTGGATTACTAAATGAATATTACTTGATATTCATTTAGAATATTATTCATTAAATGAATATTACTTTTTGAATATTCATTTAAATTCCTAATTAATTATGAATATTATCTTAAATATTCCTTTCAGGTCTTATTAATTAATGAATATTATTTTGAATATTCATTTAAATATTTATTTATTCAATAAATATTCTCCTGATATTTCTTCAGGGATTATTTTGAAAAATACTCTGATTAAAGATATTCTTTCATATTCCTAAAAATTCTTTAAATATTTTTAATTCAATAAATATTCTCTGAATATTTATTCCATACTTAGAATAACCTCAATAAGGTTTATCTTCTTCGATTATTACGAAAAATATTTCGGAGTCATATTATTATTAATCTTATATCAAGAAAGGTTCTCAGACATCATTCTTCTTTGAGTCTATCTCCCTAATAATAAGGGAACCTTACTTGAAAAATGTTAATTATCTTGTCGACTTCCCGGTCATAAAGTATTCTCTTCACTCGCAACTCGGGTGCTATTGACTTATTAAGTCGTTGGTTACCTTCTCATCTTTCGAGGGGTAAGATTGTTGGAACAAGTTGATATTCGTTACCAAGCAATAGCTTGGAAGTTATTGGTGAATTTACCTTTCCAACTAGATACGACTACTTTGTAGCGTCTTATCAACAAGTATTATACTTGGGGAAAGGGGGAAGAACGTTACATTCAGAATCATGAATTCTATTTGAACTAGGAGTCGTGTAAGAGGCCGAGTAGCGCCGGTCCATCCCCTTTGGCCCAACCGTTGGCCGAGGAGAGCTAGTAAGGCGGTAGACAAGTAAAGCCGTCAGTTCTTCCTTCTACCGGTAGTAAATCTAATTTGAGCTATACGATCTCAACTGATCATCAAGATTGGAACAGCGGACGCGGTGAATACTCCATCATTGGTTCATCATCCAAACTTATTTATTTCCTGCAACATGATTACTGTTGGCAGAGCTGGAAAAGTGTTCATAACTGGAATTGCAATCTTTTCACGCAAGTTCCTCTTTTTAATAACAATGAGAATATCTCGCTTACTTTTGATGTAGCAGATATTTCTACAAACAAATACTTTGAGTTACCTGGTAACTTCATCCTTTATATTATACTGGCAATAACTTCATTAATGCATGGCATATGATTTTAAAGGATATTTTGAACTGCTGTATATATGTATCACTGTTCGGTTATATTATTGTTGGTGGGCTTTCGCTCACCCTTGCCTTGTTCATATTATGTCACAACAACAGCTAGGACAGATGGCTCGCGTCAGGCGCACTCGGCGCAAGCGGGTTACCCGACCCACCGGACTCCCCGCTGAGATGCTAGCCGCCATTGCTGAGTTAGCTTAGTTAGACAGCTTTTGTTTCCTGTTTAACTATATGTATAATTAATGTAATCAACGGAAAAACTGTTAAACTTATGATGTTATCCTTTTGGGATTGTTATAACTTTTATTCGTAACCCTTTAATGTAAGACTTATTTCAATTTCATCTCTGGGACTATAACTGTGTGTGTGAGTGGTTATTATTGTGGGGTCATAGCATGCTACTTATTGATTTTGGACTCAAGTCAAGTATTATGTATAAGTTATGAGACCGTAACGACCCAATCCCTGACCCCGGATCTGGGGGTGTTACATCAGTCTCTGATCAAGTACTGTTCATAGTTTTGCAGATCTTGGATAACTGATATTCCCTTAATCAAATGCTAAACCCTTTATAAGATCATGGTATTACAAGAAGTGTAATGTCATTCTATTCTACACCTAACAACTCATGAATTTATTCCTAATAACCTCATTTTTTAAGGGATTTGCAGAAGTTAACTGGCATAGTGGTTGCCTTGGGAAGATTCATCTCAAAGTCAGGTGACAAGTGTTTGCCTTTTTTTCGGGGTTTGAAGAGAGTGAAAATTTTTAAGTGGACTTCGGAAAGCCAAGAGGCCTTTGAACAATTAAAAAAAATACATGGCTGAAGCCCCGTTCTTGGCTAAGCCTAGTCCTGGGGAGACTCTTTATCTATATCTAGCGGTATCTGAACAAGCATTGAGTGTCGTCCTCATTCGGGAGGATAACAAGGTATAGAAACCTATCTACTATGTGAGCATGGTGTTGCATGGAGCTGAGTTGAATTACTCTCCCAGTGAAAAGTTTGCTTTAGCATTGGTAACAGCCTCGAGGAAGTTACGACCGTAATTCCAGGCACATAAAATTGAAGTCCGGACGGATCAGTAGCTGAGAAACATATTGCACAGCCCGAAGGCCAGTGGAAGGCTGATTAAGTGGGCGATTGAACTCGGAGAATTTGACATCACATACAATCCTCGAACAGCCATCAAGGCTCAGTCATTGGCTGACTTCGTGGTTGAATGTACCATCGGCAACCAAGAAGTCGGGGGACAGGAGATGGTACCTAGCCAAGGAAGTTAGAATAAAGATGAAGAACTTGTACCTGATCAGAAGGAATATTGGGTGCTCTATTTTGATGGAGCATCAAAAACAAAATCCAGTGGTGCAGGATTAGTCTTGCAAAGCCTCGATGGGTTCACAGTTGAGTATGCTTTGAAGTTGGATTTTCCAACAACCAACAACGAAGCTGAGTATGAAGCCTTGATAGCCGGATTTGGCTTGACCAGAATAATGAGAGTCAAGAACCTCAAAGTTTGTGGAGATTTAAGACTGGTAGTCTCGCAAGTACTGAATGGTGAATTTGAAGCTAAGGATAAAGTTATGGCGAAGTATTTGAGAGTTGTTAAAGTTGTCATGACTCAGTTCGATGAGTGCTATGTAGAGCATATTCCGAGAGAGGAGAACGTTAAGTCCGATGCCCTGTCAACGTTCGCCTCTTCTGAGATAGAGAATTATGAAGGGAGTGTTTACTTCCAGGTCTTGAAGGCCTCAACCATCAATTCGAAATTGGTGGCACCGATTGACATAGCGAACTGTTGGATAGATCCTATCAAAGCTCACTTGGAAACTGGATGGCTCTTGACAATGCCTTGGAGGCACAGAAACTATCATTGAGAGAATTGAGATATGCCTTGATTTAAGGCATCCTTTATAAGAGATCTTTTGTCATCCCGTACTTAAAGTGCTTGAGGCCCCAAGAGGTAAAAGAAGCGCTAAAGGAAGTTCATGAAGGGATCTGTGGACAACACTTAGGGGCAGAGCCCTAGCTCATAATATCACTCGCTTGGGATTCTATTGGCTAGAGATGTTGGCCGATGCACAAAATTATGTCAAGAAGTGTGACAGATGCCAGAAACACGCTTCGGTTGTAAGACAGCCGCTAGAGATGTTAACATTCAATTAACTCTCCTATTCTGTTTGCCATGTGGGGAATGGACATACTTGGTCCTTTCCCTATAGCCTCAGCACAAAGGAAGTTCCTGATTGTGGCCATATATTACTTCACCAAGTGGATTGAGGCTAGCCTCAATAACCACTAAGCAAGTTGCTCAGTTTTTTTGGGAAAACATAATATGCAGATATGGAATCCCACGAATCCTTGTGACAGATAATAGGCGACAGTTCAACAATGAAGAGTTCAAGAAGTATTGCAACGAGAAAGCCATCGAGCTTCGTTTTACTTCGGTAGCTCATCCTCAGACTAATGGACAAGATGAGGTAGCAAATCGCATTATCCTTGATGGACTGAAGAAGAGGGTCGAGCGCTCAAGAAACACTTGAGTGGACGAGTTGCTGCCTATATTATGGGATATCGCACCACCTACAAAGTGACAACTGGAGCTATCCCGTTCTTGCTAGCTTATGGAGCAGAAGCAGTTGTACCCTTGGAAATTTTTCATGTGTCTCCAAGGGTGGAAGCATATGAACAAGAAACCAATGAGGAAGGCATGAGACTTGCCCTTGATTTAATTGATGAGGTCAGAGGCACTACACCATATATGGTCTTTACCAACACCTAAAACCAGTGTTGGCATGTAAAATGTAGCCTTAGATGGCTTATTTTTTATATAAGCCAACACTTTATTTTGATGTAGCAATTGATGTCAACATATGTTGCTTTAAATATTTTTGATTAACAAAGCCAACACTTGTAGAGTGTTACCATAGATTGCCGAAAAAAAGTGTTAAAAGGGGGGGAATGGAAATCTTAGAGGAGGGAAAGGAAAAATTTAGTGGGGGGAACTAAAATTTTGGTAGCCGCCTAAATTCTATTCCAACACAAAATAGAAAAAATTATTTCTTTCACTCTATCTAACACTCAGTAACAGGTATCTCTCTCGTTCTCTCTTCTTTCTTCTCTCTCTCTCTCTCTCGTTCTCTCTTCTCTCTCTCTCTCTCTCTCTCGTTCCCTAAAATCTTATTTGTGTATGATATTTGTAGTATTTCTCTAAAATCTTCTCGCTCTTGCAGTGGATTCTCTAAACCAGGTATTCTCTATCTCCTATTTCTCTCTCTATCTCTCTTCTTCTCTCAGTGCTCTCTCATTTTCTTCATCAATTTTGTTCTCGTTCGAATTTGAAGCTAGAGTTGTGTGGTTATTGTTAATTTAAGATTTGTAAACCGTAAAATTTGGGGATTTTTAATTTTTTCAATATTATGAAAAACCCTAATTTCAATTTTTAAAAATTTAGGGATTTTTAATTTGAGCATTAAATTTATTTTGTAGGTGAGAAGGGAAGGAGAATTAGGGAGCTGACATCTGTCAGATTCCAGCTACAAAGAGAATGCTTATTTGGCCAGCATTTTTACATTGTTGGAGATGATCCTCTGCTTGGACAATGGGATCCATCAGAGGCTGTGCCGTTCAACTGGTCAGATGGACATGTATGGACAACTGAGCAGGTAAAAATTCAACGGAACATGTAGGGATTTCTAGTGATTGGTTATCAGGGGAATAGCTTCAGGAAAGTCAAAAGGGGAAGATTGAATTTTCTTTTTCCTTCTTAATATGTGGCAGTGGAAAATCGTTGTTCATATAGTCATATTAGAAGTCATTTGGTTTTTAGTAACTAGAACTTAGAAGTCCGTAAGTTCGATTCATCTGTTTGTAATGTTGTATCATCAGATGAAAAATGGTGGTAGGCCTTAAGCAATTATTTTACGTTATGTTACACATTTATGATGATAATCTTGCAATGTATTTAAAATGTTCTGTGATAAATTGGATAAGGGCACTCATATTTTTGTTATTTCATTCTCTGTTTTTCTTACTACACTGAAATATTACATGTTTTATTTCATATTTTGTTTAGGTTTGCGAGAATACTTTTCTCAAATAGATAAGATTAATGTCCCTCCAAGAATACCTGTTATGGTTAATTTGGCATCAGCTTCTGTTCCCGCGAGGAAGGGTCTGAAGCTGAAGAAGTCAGGCATTTATAATCGTAGCCAGTCTCTTGATCAAATTAGTGCTTTTAATAAAAAATCGCTGATGGATGACTACTCTGATGATGATGAAGAGTATCAAATGGCTGATGGCGAGGTTTGTATTAAACGTTGCAACTTGCATTAGTTATAACTATATACATTCTTCGTCTCAAAGTCCTTTTTAGATGTGTTGTTTCAATTGTATATTGATCCTCTTTCAGGCATTCACCACTGTCCTTGAGAATGATGTTAAGAGAATCGGTACAAATGAGATTATGTTAAATTCAGACAATTTAATGTTTTCCTTAAATGGTGAACAAAGCGATGCATCAACTAATGATCTTATTTGTCAAATGAAGCAATCGAGGAAGAACCTAAGGACGAGCTTAATCTATCCTGTTTCTCAAGAAACCTCTGTCAGGATGACCATGAAAATGGTCGTGACTGCTGGAGGGTTGCTGATGGAAAAAATATTCGAGTTCGTAGCAAGCGTTTTCGTTATGACAAATCAAAGGTTTTGACACCTCACTTGTCTCCTTGTTATGCGTGGCTCAATAATTTTCAGGCTTCCTCTAATATCATTATTGTTATTCTATTAAAGATTCCTGCAGGTAATCATCTTATGGATCTAGTTGCTGTTGATTGGCTCAAAGACACAAAACGAATGGATCATGTTGTTAGACGCCATGGTTGTGCAGCACAGGCAAGTTTTCTTAGCGTAATACCACTTTTTTATGGTTTTTTTTAATCAGAGTATTAGTGTCTAACGTACTAAGTTACTTCCTTATATACCTTCTGACTTGTCACTGAGTCACTGACACTGATTGCATGTTTGTCTTTTCCATCAATCGTATTAAATATTATTACAATCATTCTACTTGTTGAATTCGTCATCCTCCGCATTAGAAATTAATATTTTTAGGATTCAAGCAAGGATCATTAGGAGCCCATCTTTGGGGGCAATGTTCAACCTCAACTATGTTCAAAGTGAGTAAATGGATTAAATTTTGGGACATTCTTTAAAATTTCTTAGTATATTAATCTGGTACCATAATTTGATAAGAACAGTATTATTTTAACTTGTATTGATTAATTGAACTCTCATTAAATTATTTTGATAATAAGGCCATGGGAGCAAATCATTTAGGAGGCATAGGCTTACAATTTTTACTCTCATGGTCAACTTTATGCAAATTATAGTACAATCACTCATTCTCAAGCTCAGTTAAATTCAACTTCTGTCCCCAGTGAACAATTATATTGTACATACAATAATTTACATGTTCCTTTTAATGATTGTGCATCTACAGCTGTTGCGAGTGAAGTAATTGGAGAGTTAGGGTTATTTGGTAACTGAATTGATGCAGTTAGGCTTTTTTTCCTAAAGCTTTGAATCGAGCATCAAACTGTTTTCTTTCTTGTTGTGTTCATATGTTGGAGCTCACATGTGTCTGTGGGTTGGTGTAGACATGTTTTTATCTTAATAATGCATGTTGTATATTATGTTCTGTCAATTAAATTACCGCAGAAACATATGAAACCTTGAAACTAATGTTATTACTTTGAATGTTTTGTAATACAGACATGAGTTTAAAAATAACCATGGGGAATGGATAAAGTCTGAGAAGCCTAGTCTAGACACTGTTGTGACAGCACGAATGCATGATAGTCTGGATATGACAATTGCTGAAATTGAAAACATCCAGAGTGTGAGGAATGAATTGAGATCGGCTCTAAATGCTCTTTTGAAGGTATGTGCTTAATTTAATTGGAACATTGCTGTATGTTAAAACAATATTCATATTCTGTTATTACTAAGTATAGTCCAAGTTGTTCCATTGGAAGTAGAATTTCAGCAACTAGAAGCAGCTGCATTAGCATGTTTGTATGGTTTTAAATCATGAGTAGGAGGGTGCTGGAGTCTTATAGCTTCTTAAGGAGTTGTCTATTATGTTGTATGTAATCAGTACTGAGCAATGCTTATTATGATTTTTGTTATACGTATTGTGATCTTAAGACATATTTTTCTTCTTTCTAAAGGTATTTGCTTCTTCTCATTCTCTCACTTAGTTACCATTTTGACTTTAGTTTCTGTGTTATTTTTGTCTCTTTCACTTCTATTTCGTCACCATTACAAGTTTCTATATTTGTTTATGATGACTGTAGTTTCTGTGTGATTATGTGCTCTTTGCTGTACAGACAAGTTAGCATTTCCTAGTAAAGGAGGACACTCAATGCTTCCTTTGTGCATTCTGTAAATGCCAATCTCACTTACATCTAGAAGACAATTTTCCATGTATTCTCGAGCATTGCTCTTATTTCTTCCTCTGGCTGCATCTGTAATTAGTAAATACACTTCGACACAAGTAAATAGAAACAGGTAGACCCAGTATGCCCAACTTGAAACACGGTCAGTGGAGTAATCAACATTTAGTAAGTTACAGTAATCTATAACTTAAAACAAAAAAAATTTGTACAGAGTACTTGTATTTTTATTTAAGGGAATGGAATGGTATGGATTACATGTTTGGTTGTGACTTGTATTTGTACAACTTTCTTTATCTAAGCCTAAGTGTAGTGTATAATATTGGCGTTTACCAATTGATACCCATTATCATATTGGATATCAAGCCTCTATTGTATAACATATCAGGTGATCAATCGACCTTAGACCTTCCTGTTATTAACTAATGTGTGCTTAGAATTAGTGAACAAACTTTTTTTTTTGTTGCAAAGTTTGCTGTGTAATTTGTTCTATATTGACTTCTATCTATAGCATTTATTGATGCATGCAAATAGGAAAAAATGTGATCCTGTTAAGTTATTAAAAATCAGGTTAAATCATCCTGATATCTGTTTTCTTCATATGGGTTTGTTTATTTTGCTGTTAACTTTTGGATTGACAATTTGATAGGATAACGCCATACTAGTGATCCCATCAGTTTTACATCCTCCTCCAAAACTTGGCGCGAAGGAGATTTCATCAGAAGACTATCTAATTCGTACATTTTCTTTGATGAGTTTAGCTAGCATGTCGGGTTGTTGTCAGGTTCTCAATCTCAATCTTAGTCCACCTGTTATGTGGCATTACAAATCTGTCTTGTCAGATTTTTTAGCATTTTGCCTAGATTGATATTTCTGCTTGGCTATAATGATGTCTTGAACAGCTTTCTCATCTATTTTTCTCCTCTCTTGTTGTAGGTTACTATACCAATGGGATTACAAGACAAGTCTCCTGTTTCCGTTTCGTTCATAGCTAGGCATGGAGGTGATCGATTTTTACTGGACACCACAAAATTGAGAAGTAAAATGGGACAAAGATTGTATCCGTTGTGCAGTTGCTAATGTTCTAGTTGCTAGGTATACTTTAGATTTATATTGTATTGTATGAATAAACGAGGAAGATTTGACTTATAAGTAGTGATCTTGCTACTTCATGTTTTTTTGTAAGTTATTGATATTTGGAATTTATTTCAATTTTAACGAAGTAATTTTAGTTTCTAATTTTTATTAGAATTTGGATTGGCATTGTCAATTTTATTGTATTGTATTCATCTAACAAAAAAAATGGTGTTGCTAAAATATGAAAAGCGTTTAATAAATATATGTTGCCAAAGAAATAATGATGTTGCTAAATACTGAACAAAGTGTTGCTAAAAAACAAAGTGTTTGATGAACCAATGTTGCAATAAGAAAAAATCGATGTTGCAATAGGTCTGTTACAACATCCCATTTAGTGTTGTTATACACTCGAAAGTGTTGGCATAGATGACTAATTCAACATCTATAGCGATGTGGCCGTAGGGTGGCAAAAGTGTTGGCTTACCCACCTAAGGCCACACGAGCAGATCCAACACCGCTGAAATTGGAAAAAGTGTAGCCTTAGACCAATTCTGGGCTTATGGCAACACTTTTCAGGCTTTTTTACACTATTTTTTAGGTGTTGGTAAAGAGCATATATGGTACCTGATCAGAAGGAATATTGGGTGCTCTATTTTGATGGAGCATCAAAAACAAAATCCAGTGGTGCAGGATTAGTCTTGAAAAGCCTCGATGGGTTCACAGTTGAGTATGCTTTGAAGTTGGATTTTCCAACAACCAACAACGAAGCTGAGTATGAAGCCTTGATAGCCGGATTTGGCTTGACCAGAATAATGAGAGTAAAGAACCTCAAAGTTTGTGGAGATTTAAGACTGGTAGTCTCGCAAGTACTGAATGGTGAATTTGAAGCTAAGGATAAAGTTATGGCGAAGTATTTGAGAGTTGTTAATGTTGTCATGACTCAGTTCGATGAGTGCTATGTAGAGCATATTCCGAGAGAGGAGAACGTTAAGTCTGATGCCCTGTCAACGTTCGCCTCTTCTGAGATAGAGAATTTTGAAGGGAGTGTTTACTTCCAGGTCTTGAAGGCCTCAACCATCAATTCGAAATTGGTGGCACCGATTGACATAGCGAACTGTTGGATAGATCCTATCAAAGCTCACTTGGAAACTGGATGGCTCTTGACAATGCCTTGGAGGCACAGAAACTATCATTGAGAGCATTGAGATATGCCTTGATTTAAGGCATCCTTTATAAGAGATCTTTTGTCATCCCGTACTTAAAGTGCTTGAGGCCCCAAGAAAGGCCCCAAGAGGTAAAAGAAGCGCTAAAGGAAGTTCATGAAGGGATCTGTGGACAACACTTAGGGGCAGAGCCCTAGCTCATAATATCACTCGCTTGGGATTCTATTGGCCAGAGATGTTGGCCGATGCACAAAATTATGTCAAGAAGTGTGACAGATGCCAGAAACACGCTTCGGTTGTAAGACAGCCGCTAGAGATGTTAACATTCAATTAACTCTCCTATTCTATTTGCCATGTGGGGAATGGACATACTTGGTCCTTTCCCTATAGCCTCAGCACAAAGGAAGTTCCTGATTGTGGCCATATATTACTTCACCAAGTGGATTGAGGCTAGCCTCAATAACCACTAAGCAAGTTGCTCAGTTTTTTTGGGAAAACATAATATGCAGATATGGAATCCCACGAATCCTTGTGATAGATAATAGGCGACAGTTCAACAATGAAGAGTTCAAGAAGTATTGCAACGAGAAAGCCATCGAGCTTCGTTTTACTTCGGTAGCTCATCCTCAGACTAATGGACAAGATGAGGTAGCAAATCGCATTATCCTTGATGGACTGAAGAAGAGGGTCGAGCGCTCAAGAAACACTTGAGTGGACGAGTTGCTGCCTATATTATGGGATATCGCACCACCTACAAAGTGACAACTGGAGCTACCCCGTTCTTGCTAGCTTATGGAGCAGAAGCAGTTGTACCCTTGGAAATTTTTCTTGTGTCTCCAAGGGTGGAAGCATATGAACAAGAAACCAATGAGGAAGGCATGAGACTTGCCCTTGATTTAATTGATGAGGTCAGAGATGAGGCAAACGCTCGTAATGCGGAGCATCAAAAGAGAGCATCCTTTCATTATAACCAGAGGGTTAAGGAAAGGTTCGTTAAACAAGGTGATTTGGTTCTGAGGAAGATAGAAGCACCTGGAGTTGGCCAGAAAGGAAAGCTGGCCCTTAATTGGGAAGGTCCGTATAGGGTCAGCAAGACGTTAGGAAGATGATCCTACAAGCTGGAGACCTTGGATGGAAACAAGGTGCCTCGCACTTGGCATGCCTTGAATCTCAAGGTTTATTATGTTTAAGTTGTCCTAATAAGGAACTAGCTTTTTATCTATCTAGTAAAAGTAGAAATAAGGTTCGATGAAACCATTACAGAGTATGTTGCTCCCACTAGGATAATAGTATTCCATGTAAGGACTGAGCCCGTTTTGAATTATTAATGTAAGATTGTTTTCCGTTCTATGATTCTGTGATTTTAATTATGTACCAAGCACCTGATGAGTGTAAGTCTAAGATGACCAAGTACTGAAAATAAAAAGAACATATGAATGAAGGGAAATAATGCATGAATAAAACACCCCGAAGGGCCAAGGTTATGATTACAATACACACCGAATAAAAGTTTAAGTCCATGAAGGATTATGGATAAAGTCAAGTCATAATAAAAACTGAATAGAAAGCCACATGTGGCTAGCAAAGGCCATGCAAGGCTCAAGTGTAAATCACTTCTTGGAAGAAGTCTCCTTCTCGGGACCTTTTTTGATCTTGAGAGGAACGATCCGAACAGGAGCTTCTTCTTCACTGGATGATCCTCTTTATCACTACCTTCTTCCTTGCTTCCTGTAGTTGCAGATGATGAACTACCCTCGTTCCTCACAACTTTGCCCTTTATGGGCTGACGAATCTTTCCGGCTAAGGGGGAACTCAAGCTAGCACCTTGTCCCTTCCCGTGGGATCCTGAAGGTCGTCGCCCTGAGCTGGACCCAGAATGATGGGAAGCGGCCTTGGCCACCGAGCTAGAAACGCGATTGGCTCCCTGAGAGGTGTTGTCTTCATCCTCAATAAGATCATCTGTATCAACAACTTTCCAAGGACTTGGATAAAGAGAAGGATAGAAAACTCCTTTGTGGTCACGGCTAATTGCACTCATAGCCTTTTCCCAACCAATGGTCATGCTATCTGGTTTATCAATGAAAGTAAGGAATGCATCTTAACCCAAGTAGTTGTGTATGATCGAGTCCTCATCTTAACCCACTCTTCAGACTCCTTCTTATGCTTCTCCGAGGCCTTGAGGGCAGTCCTCTCCTTAGTCTTGTACGTGTTCCCAAGTTGACCCAAAATGAAATAACAGCGGTACGATTCACAACATTCTGAAAATGGGCGTTCAATTAAAAAAGAAAACACCATTGAGAGATGTGTGAAGCCATGACGGTCAATAATGAATAAGAGTGACAAAGTAAAGAAAGGGCCTTACGTTATAGGCATGATAAGCCCCCCAGCTCTCACTCTCTGCAAGGTCCATGGTTGTTGCGAAATAATCCTGGTCGGCTGGAGCAATGGCATTCCTGGACCAATCCTGAGCTAGAAGGTGGTTGTCTCTGATGGAGTCTTGCTCACAGATCCCCCACTCAGGCATGAATGCGATCTTCATGCTTCCATCCGAACACCTAATTCTCTTCCCAGCCTTTGAACAGTACTGGAGGAAATTTGGGGCAGGCACTTCGTCAGGGTTGGCCTCCTTTTCAGCTTTCTTGATCATCCTCTTGGTAATTTGAGGAGCATTGCTTGGGTGACTGTCAATTTCCTCAGCAACTGTAAAAATAAACAAAGAAGCAATGTTGGAATAAGAACAAACGTAATGAAAATAAGGAAGTTGAAGTAAGAATTACCCTCAAGGGGAACACAACTAAGGCCGTCCTCTATTAAGGCACGCTCAGTTACAACTTCCCGATAGTGGACATGTCTGTAGGTCGAAATAAGCCAATCACAATGAGTTATCTCTTCGCTTGTAAGTTGAAGCTCATTAACACCTTCATCAATTACGTGATTGAATTCAGATCTGAAAAATTCGCCCCAATCTCCCCCTTTCCACCGAAGGATAAAGAACTCGTGCCTCAAGTTATGATATGAATCAGGAACGGAGGCAGCATTGATAATCTGTTTGGCTTTTATACGGTGTTGGATGCTTACCCATCCCTTCCTTGTAACAGGGCTGTTCTTGAAAGCAAACAAGTGCCTAAACAATGGAAGATGCCTCCCTTGAGACATTCAACCACAAAAATGAAGATAATTTTCAGGCATTTGGATATAGTTGGTTGGGGCTAATTTTAACCTCGGCTAACAACCTAACAATACAGGGGTGAATTGGAAACCTAAGGTCGGATTTAATCGCATCTTGTATACAAATAAATTCTAGGGATGCCAATTGCATGTTTTATCACTTGGTGTTGGAACCCTAAGTTTCAAACCAGGAAAGAATTCATATTTAAGTAGCTCTTCAAGATCATCCACATCTAAAGTACTAGGGAATATGAAAGAGTCGAATTCGGCATTGTTTGGAAACAAGTCCCTGGGCTCATCCAAGAGCTTAGGCAAAGATAACTGATAACGAGGATGAAAGACCTTCTTACCTTTCTTATTCTTGTTCTTGGACCTCTTGTTGATTAGTTGAAGGAGGGCTTTAGGAGGAACCATGGTGCTGTTGCCACCTTCTCTTGCCATTGACTCCTTAAATGAAGTTGATGAAATAAAGGACTTGAAGCTTGGAAGCTCTTGAAAAAAAAAATTCTTTGGAAGAAGAAGGAAATATGAAGAAATGACTTCCACCTTCATTATTTTATAAGGAAAAGGGTGACCTTTGATAACAGGTTATCTTTCCGACGACCCACGTTTACAGGTCAAATAACTGAAAATAGCAAAAAATGGACCTGATAAACTTGAAATTGGGTCGAATAAACGATCAAATTCGTAAGAATAAATGAAAAAATGAATGGAAATACAGACAGCAGCTATAATACAGTTGGCAACTCAATAAGTTAAGCTAACTTATGCATATTAAGGCTCTGTTTGGGATTGCTGTTAAAAATTGCTGTGTTGTTAGAAAAAGTGCTGGTGAAAAAAGTGCTGTTGTAAAAAGCTGAAGACTGTTTGGTAATATTTTTGATGTGTGCATGTTTTGATATACATATATATTAAAAATAATGTTTTTGATAAGGATTGATGTTGAAATCACCTACTGCTTTCCGCAAAAGCTGAAAAGCAGCTTTTTCCAAAAGCATGGGAGGACCTGCTTTCTCTAAAAGCAGCTTTTAGGCCAAAAGTACTTTTCAAAAAAGCAGTTTTTAAATTTTACCAAACACTTTTTCAGCTACTTTTCAGAAATAAGTTGCTGTTGCTATCTGTAACAACAATCCCAAACACACCCTAAGTCTAAATTGAGGATTAAGCCATAATTCAGGATTAAGGGACTAATCTAGGGGATTAGCTAAAAAGCTAATACTTCATGAAATTTTGGAAGATATATTTTAAAATGAAAGGCTAGAACCTTGAATTTGGGATATCTATGTAAAATTTAAGCCTTGACAACCAACAAGGCTGTCTGCCTCAAATCAAGCTTGTTGTTTGAATTCAAGGCCTTGAATCAGGAACCAGTGGTTAAATTCAAACCAATGCAAGGTTCTACAAAAAAGGCAGGAAGGTTAGAATCCTAGAATCAAAATCAAGGATCAAAGACCAACTAGGATATCCTAGGCTTGAAGTCAGGTGTTGAAAAAAAAGGAACCCCCTGAATAAGTAACTAAGAAGTAAGACCTCGTTGTTTAAAGACAAGGGGAGTAAGAATAAATGAACTTCATCACAAATTCTACATTCTAGAATGAGAATGAAAGGTTGTTGATAATCAACAACCATTAATAAATTCAAGGTTGGAAACCAATGATTCAATAAACTAATTCAGGCCCAGAAGGTCACGAAAGCTAAGAAGTAGCTTGTTTGAAATCAAGGATCACAAAAACAACCAAGGTATGGCAAATCCACTCTAGAAACAAAGAGGTGAGTCAAAGACAAGATTTGATTTTGGTCAAAGTCAAAGTCAAAAGTCAAAAGTCAAAGTCAAACATTCAATTTTGACCCATATATATATATATATATATATATATATATATATATATATATATATATATATATATATATATATATGGCCATGCTCAAATAGAAACTAAATTAGAATAGAAACTAGAAACCAACCCCTAATTTAACATTCCAAGCTAATCTAATAACCAAACTAGGGGTATCCATATACAAAACAATGTATAATAATCTACCCTCAATTCAGCAAAAAAAAAAAAGTATTGTTCACTGCTGACGTGGCAGTGACGTCAACAGTGAACAATAGTTTTTTTTTTTGCTGAATGTTGATGAGTTAATTTACGACATTTTTTGTGAAGGTGCCCCTGGCGGGGCCCTTAGGATAGATGAAATATAATTTATTTAGTGTTGGTTTCTAGTTTCTATTTTAACTTCGGTGGCCCTTAGAATAGAAGAAATAGTGTTGGTTTTTAACTTTGGTTTATATATATATATATATATATATATATATATATATATATATATATATATATATAATTGGTCAGGAGCCCCCGGGGATATCTCCCTGCCCGCCATGTTTTATTGCGGGCGTTCGCCATGTTTCATTCCCGCCATGAAACATGGCGGGCGTAAATTTGTTAAAATTAATTAAAAATAGAAAAATAAGATAAAATTCTAATTAAAATTCAAAAAATTCAAATATTAATACTCATTAATTTTGTGATTCATGTTACATTAGATTTACTAACTTTCTATTTTTGAGATTTTTCACCCTATTTTTAACTAGTTTGTGAATTACATTAAAAATTTAAATAAAAATAGAAAAAAAAAAGATAAAATTCGAATAAAAATACCTTAAAATTCAAATATTAATAATCATTGATTCTGTGATTCATGTTACATTAGATTCACTAAGTTTCTCTTTTTGAGATTTTTCACTCTATTTTTAACTAGTTTGTGAATTACATTCAAAATTTAAATAAAAATAGAAAAAAAGATAAAATTTGAATAAAAATACATTTAAACTCAAATATTAATACTCATTGATTCTGTGATTCATGTTACATTAGATTAATTAATTTTATATTTTTGAGATTTTTCACACTATTTTTAACTAGTTTGTGATTTACATAAAAAATTTAAATAAAAATAGAAAAAAAGATAAAATTCAAATTAAAATACATAAAATACAAATTTTAATACTCACTATTTTTGTGATGCATGTCACACTAGATTCACCTATTTTTGTTTATTAAAAGTTTAAACCCTAAAATAGTTTTCGTTCCAGATTCTTGATTCGAATTTTTTGAAATAGAATTTCGATGATCGAACCGTACGGAAGTCAAGATCAATCGTTTTATATGTTATTCCAAAATTTTGAAAAGTATGATAAATTTATTTGATTAGTTAATTTAACGGTCAACAAGTAATTTGACTTTAAACCCTAAAAAGGTTTTCGTTCCCGATTCTTGATTCAAATTTTTTGTAATAGAATTTTAACAATCGAACCGTACAGGAGTCAAGATCAATCTTTTTAAATGTTATTCCAAAATTTTTAAAAAATAATAAATTTATTGGATTAGGTAATTTAACGGTCAACTAGTAATTTGACTTTAAACCCTAAACTAGTTTTCATTCCCGATTCTTGATTCGATTTTTTTGATATAGAATTTCGACGATCGAACCGTACGGGAGTCAAGATGAACCTTTTTAAATGTTATTCCAAAATTTTTAAAAAATAATAAATTTATTTGATTAGGTAATTTAACGGTCAACTACTAATTTGACTTTAAACCCTAAACTAGTTTTCGTTTCGGATTCTTGATTCAATTTTTTTAAAATAGAATTTCGACGATCGAACCGTACAAAGTCAAGATCAATCTTTTTAAATGTTATTCCAAAATTTTAAAAAAATAATAAATTTATTTGATTAGGTAATTTAATGGTCAACTAATAATTTGACTTTAAACCCTAAACTTGTTTTCGTTCCCGATTCTTGATTCGATTTTTTTGATATAAAATTTCGACAATCGAACCGTACGGGAGTCAAGATCAATCTTTTTAAATGTTATTCCAAAATTTAAAAGAAATAATAAATTTATTTGATTAGGTAATTTAACTGTCAACTAGTAATTTGACTTTAAACCCTAAACTAGTTTTCGTTCCGGATTCTTGATTCGATTTTTTTGAAATAGAATTTCGACAATCGAACCGTACAGGAGTCAAGATCAATCTTTTTAAATGTTATTTCAAAATTTTAAAAAAATAATAAATTTATTTGATTAGGTAATTTAACGGTCAACTACTAATTTGACTTTAAACCCTAAACTAGTTTTCATTCCCGATTCTTGTTTCGAATTTTTGGAAATAGAATTTCGACGATCGAACCGTATGGGAGTTAAGATGAATCTTTTTAAATGTTATTCCAAAATTTTAAAAAATTAATAAATTTATTTGATTAGGTAATTTAACTGTCAACTACTAATTTGACTTTAAACCCTAAACTAGTTTTCCTTCTAGATTCTTTATTCGAATTTTTTGAAATAGAATTTCGATGATCGAACCCTGCGGGAGTCAAGATCAATCTTTTTAAATGTCATTCCAAAATTTTAAAAAAAAATAATAAATTTATTTGACTAGGTAATTTAACGGTCAACTAGTAACTTGACTTTAAACCCTTTCGTTCCCAATTCTTGATTCAAATTTTTTGAAATAGAATTTCGACAATCAAACCGTATGGGGAGTCAAGATCAATCTTTTTGAATGTTATTCTAAAATTTTGAATAAATAATAAATTTATTTGATTAGGTAATTTAACGGTCAACTAGTAATTTGACGTTAAACGCTAAACTTGTTTTCGTTCCCGATTCTTGATTCGGTTTTTTTGAAATAAAATTTCGATGATCGAACCGCACGGGAGCCAAGATCAATCTTTTTAAATGTTATTCCAGAATTTTAAAAAATAATAAATTTATTTGATTAGGTAAATTAGCGGTCAACTAGTAATTTGACTTTAAACCCTAAACTAGTTTTCGTTCTTGATTCTTGATTCAATTTTTTTGAAATAGAATTTCGACAATCGTACCGTACGGGAGTGAAGATCAATCTTTTTAAATGTTATTCCAAAATTTTAAAAAAATAATAAATTTATTTGATTAAGTAATTTAACGGTCAACTAGTAATTTGACTTTAAACCCTAAACTAGTTTTCGTTCCAGATTCTTTATTCGAATTTTTTAAAATAGAATTTCGATAATCTAACCATACGGGAGTCAAAATCAATCTTTTTAAATGTTATTCCAAAATTTTTAAAAAAGTAATAAATTTATTTGATTAAGTAATTTAACGGTCAACTAGTAATTTAATTTTAAACCCTAAACTAGTTTTCGTTCCCGATTCATGATTTAATTTTTTTTGAAATAGAATTTCGATGATTGAACCGTACGGGAGTCAAGAGCAATCGTTTTAAATGTTTTTCCAAAATTTTCAAAAAATAATAGATTTATTTGATTAGGTAATTTAACGCTCAACTAGTAATTTGACTTTAAACCCTAAACTAGTTTTTGTTCCCGATTCTTGATTCGATATTTTTTGAAATAGAATTTCGACGATCGAACTGTACGAGAGTCAAGATAAATCTTTTTAAATGTTATTCCAAATTTTTAAAAAAATAATAAATTTATTTGATTAGGTAATTTAACGGTCAACTAGTAATTTGACTTTAAACCCTAAACTAGTTTCGTTCCCGATTCTTGATTCGATTTTTTTTGAAATGGAATTTCGACAATCGAACGGTACGGGAGTCAAGATCAATCTTTTTAAATGTTATTCCAAAAT
This sequence comes from Saposhnikovia divaricata, assembly GCA_036435485.1. Taxonomy (NCBI): domain Eukaryota; kingdom Viridiplantae; phylum Streptophyta; class Magnoliopsida; order Apiales; family Apiaceae; genus Saposhnikovia; species Saposhnikovia divaricata. Next base: position 97,430,168 of record CM071597.1, on the reverse strand, counting down.
TTAAAATAAATAATAAATTTATTTGATTAGGTAATTTAACTGTCAACTAGTAATTTGACTTTAAACCCTAAACTAGTTTTCGTTCCCGATTCTAGATTCGAATTTTTTGAAATAGAATTTCGACGATCGAACCGTGTGGGAGTCAAGATCAATCTTTTTAAATGTTATTCCAAAATTTTAAAAAAATTATAAATTTATTTGATTAGGTAATTTAATGGTCAACTAGTAATTTGACTTTAAACCCTAAACTAGTTTTCGTTCCCGATTCTTGATTCGATTTTTTTGAAATAGAATTTTGACTATCGAACCGTACGGGTGTCAATTAGTGGTAGTCACTAATTTTTGAAATTCATACACACTCAATTAGTGGTAGTCACTAATTTTGGGATGAATGTCAACTCAATATCATTATTTTCTTATTTTCTTGATTTTTTAATAATTTTTAACTAGTTTGTGAAATGTATTATAAAATTAATTAAAAACAAAGAAAAGATTAAATTTGAATTAAAAATTCATACACACTAAATTAGTGGTATTCACTAATTTTGGGATTAATGTAAACTCAATATCACTATTTTCCTATTTTCTTTATTTTTTAATAATTTTTAACTAGATTGTGAAATAGATTATAAAATTAATTTAAAATGAAGAAAAGATTAAATTCGAATTAAAAATTCATACACACTCAATTAGTGGTAGTCACTAATTTTGGGATAAATGTCAACTCAATATCACTATTTTCCTATTTTCTTGATTTTTTAATAATTTTTAACTAGTTTGTGAAATATATTATAAAATTAATTAAAAACGAAGAAAAGATTAAATTCGAATTAAAAATTCATACACACTCAATTAGTGGTAGTCACTAATTTCGGGATGAATGTCAACTCATTATCAATATTTTCCTATTTTCTTGTTCTTTTAATAATTTTTAACTAGTTTGTGAAATATATTATAAAATTAATTAAAAATGAAGAAAATATTAAATTCGAATTAAAAATTCATGCACACTCAATTAGTGGTAGTCACTAATTTTGGGATGAATTTCAACTCAATATCACTATTTTCCTATTTTCTTGATATTTTAATAATTTTTAACTAGTTTGTGAAATATATTATAAAATTAATTAAAAACGAAGAAAATATTAAATTCGAATTAAAAATTCATACACACTCAATTAGTGATAGTCACTAATTTTGGGATGAATGTCAACTCAATATCACTATTTTCCTATTTTCTTGATTTTTTAATAATTTTTAACTAGTTTGTGAAATATATTATAAAATTAATTTAAAACGAAGAAAAGATTAAATTCGAATTAAAAATTCATATACACTCAATTAGTGGTAGTCACTAATTTTGGGATGAATGTCAACTCAGTATCACTATTTTCCTATTTTCTTGATTTTTTAAATTTTTTTAACTAATTTGTGAAATATATTATTAAATCAATTAAAAATAAAGAAAAGATTAAATTCGATTTAAAAATTCTTTCACACTCAATTAGTGGTAGTCACTAATTTTGTTCTATTTATTTTTAATTCTTAATTAATTTTAATTTAATTTTCACAATAATACGCCCCCCATGTTTCATGGCGGACGCCCATCATGTTTCATTGCGGACGCCCGCAATATTTCATTGCGGGCATAGGGACCAGGGTGATATCCCCCGGGGGCTGTGGAACGAGACCCATATATATATATATATATATAGCCATGAGGCCGAGCAGAGGTGGCCGAGCAGAAGCCATGGGAGAAGAAAATGGGTCCTTGTTTGAAAACAAGGACTTTGGTTAAAAACCAGGGACCCCTAGCTGATTTTCAATTGGCTCTAGAACGTTAAAAAATGGTTGGATCACCTTCAAAATTGAGAATCAAGGACCTTGTTTGAAAACAGGGTCTTGTTTGAAAACAGGATTAGGGGGTGGTATTTCGCCTCCAAAACGTTCAAAAATGCATATTTTCATGTGATTCTTCTTCGAACAAGGAGATTATAAGAATCCCTATAATATGAGCTCAACTTCAAAATTTGAGGTTAGGGGTACACCACTGATGAAAAACAAGGTCTTGTGTAATAACCCTAACTTTAGAAATGCGACAGTGCTTAAATGAATAGTGATTTTGAGGATTTAGGGAAATGGTATGTAGGTACCCTATAAGTGAAACAGAAAATGAATAATCAGAAACCATATTATCGTCATACTATGAAAATGAGTGACTCGAAACGATGACGAATTTCAGAAATTCCTGAGTATAGATTTTTAAGATGTTTGATTTCAATTGAGCACTATTGTATTGGATATTAAAGAGTATGGAATATGAAAAGGGTGTATACTTTGAGGAACGTGTGAAATTAGGTTAAACCAAGGGATTATTAATTCAAGGGAATGCCAGAGGAATTTAGATTGTTAAACATTTTAGAACCACTTGGAAATGAGATATTAAATTTGAGGAATTGAGAATTTAATATTTTGGAAGTTTATTATATTTGATTTGAGAATTTAGAACGAAAACCACTGAGACAGTGAAACGAACGTTCTAGAAACCGCTGAGACTTTATAACGAGATTAAGCGATCAAGTGAACGAATCATGGGTTAAGGATAATAAATATTAGAAGTCCAAGGGAGGATATATTATGAGAGGGAAAGAGGATTGAGAATATAATCCTAGAGCAAAGAGAATGAAACTAGTTTTAGAACACTTGAGAAACCGGGAAAGCAAATTCTGAAATAGAGAGAATATACCAAGGATATTGGATTTAGTATCTACTTGGGGATTTGAACCACCCTAACACATTAATATATGATGCGGGAAAGGATAAAATATATCCAAGAGATTTACGAGAAAGAAACCACTGAGACGATCACAGAAATCATTCGATGAAGGAAATGATGAAAGAACTTGCATAAAGCCCTAGAGCAAGGGGGAAAGCCCAATTTCGGCCCAATACTAATCAAGGAGCTGATTTATCAAGTGACTTATGGTGAAAGCCAAAAGGCAAGGGTAGTGGTGGAAGGAATCTTGAAAAGCCAAGGACATGGAAGTAAAACACCACAAAATGGAGTAACATGTTTCTAGCTTGACAAATGGTCCATGAGATCATCAACAATTGTTTTAATCTCATTGGTGGACATCAATGTAAGAACCCCAAATTTTGGATATAATTAAAACTTTTTATTAAGTACTGATAAAATGAGGAACAATGATTCCGACAACAAGGTCACCAGCTCTAATGAATGAATGGAATGGATATGGATTCAAATACTAATATGTCATGAAGAATGCTAATGGTTAACAACTTAGGTAAGAATAATCTATCTCCTAGGGGAATAAGATATGGAAATTCCAAGCAGAAGATTATTCTTATGTCATCCAAATCGATATCTGTTATTGGTCCAGTGGGTCCGTAAAAAGGTTAAGGAGCGATCAAAAGAGATCAGGGACAATTGTACAACCCTAAGAGGATAAGTAAAGAAAAATGGATGAATAGTGATTTTGGGTGGACATAGGAATATTATTAGACGACGCGATATACGGAACGAAATTCTGAGTTCGTATTAGTGATCCAGGGAGAAAAAGAGTGTATGTAAAAGCTGTCGGATTCTGAAAAATAGCACTTTTATTTTCCCCGAGATTTCCCTGGACACTGAAAGACTTAAGGAATTATTGAAGGGATTTAAGGAAAATAGGTTCAAGAATTATTAAAGAGAATGGAGGATGATAGTATAAATATTAAGACGGTTTCCGGTGAAACCCTAACTAGAAACGAATGAGTTATTCCTCCGAACGATCAATGAATTAAGCAATAACCGGACAAAGAAACAAGCAGGGGATCAAGATATATGCATGTGCAAGTGGATAGGATCAAGTAACCAAGCTAGTACAATGCTAACTAGTAATATTGTAAACAAACCAAGTGATACAAGATTTTATCACTTAAACCACCACTTGCCCACTTGATTCTTGCATCATGGATGACCACACTACTTTATTAAAGTAGCTTTATGGTTAGATATTATCACAAGACAATACAATAATGCAAGAGGAGCAAAGAACCAAGCAACCAACCCATCCTCTCTCAAGAACAAGGCCATTCGGCTTTTCTTAAATTCAAGAAACAAAATCACCCTTCCCACCATTGTTTGGTCTCCAAAAATTTAGCATAGATCCTATATTTCATAAAAGTGATACCCTAGAAATCTTAGCCTCAAACACCATTCTTTCCATTTTCAATAAAATCATCAAAGTCTAGGGTGAATAGTAACTTTCAAGAACAAATCTTGGTTTTCTTGATTTCTTGGATGATCTAAGCTTGGTTAAGGATATACAAGGACTATACAAGGCTTAGCAAGGTCCTTAACCACTCCATGGAAGGTATATCTCACCAAAACCTTAGCTCTTACTTTGAGTTTAATGATGTTCTTGATAAGTTTTTAGATTAGTGTGATTATGGTGATAATTAAAGCATGCTTATGTAGTGATTTGTTGATATAAGAGGATAAAATAGTTTAGATGAACGGAAAGGCATTGCTTGGCCTTAGTTCATGGTTAAATAACATGTATATGTTGTGTGAAGTGGAAACTATGGTTATCGGAAGGATTGGAATTTGGAAATATTCAATTTATAGCCGTCGTAATGCCCGATTTTCGATAACCTTAAGGAATTCGTGCATCACAGTAGGGATAATTGTTTTAACTGGTTATGAACATGACATGTCCTCGTAGATCTCGAATCATAGATCGTTTTGGCGAAAGAATCGAAACATTCCGACTTACGGTTTAGGAGTTATGGTCAAATTACTAAAATTGGTTCGGAACCGTAAGTAAAAGTTCGTAACTTCAATTGAACCCCCATAAAACATGATTCTCAGTGGCGAATCTTGGTAAATAAATACGAGAGGTCATAAGGAAGGTATAAGAGAATACCACATGTCAAACGGATCGTTTTCCGATTTTATAAAAATGTTTGAATCGAAGTTAAACGCGAACGAACCCCTAAAAACCCGCTTGATTATAACTTCGGTAAAACACTTAGAAAACGGGCGATAAAACTCGGAGTATAATATTGATTCGTAACGATCGACTTTAGAACTTGTATGACTTAAGTATGTCCCAAGTGTAAGTACAGTGACATGTCGTATTAACGAACGAATGTCGGGTCGGATCGATGATAAAAGGAATCCACAAAAAGGGGTATAACGAGATAACTCGAGAACGTGTTTCGATTTAAGTATAACTTAACTTTTAAGATGTTAAGTGATTAATCCCGAATGCCTTGGCTATTTATAGATCACCAAGCTGACCCGGGACCCGCTACCACTACCTCTTACCGTACTCGACTACCAGGCAAGTTTCGATTCCCTTCTTTTAGGCTGTTGTTGTGATTGAACATATATATATATATATATATGTTTTCTGTTGTACATATGCCATAGCATGCATGCCTACTTTCAAAGTTATATCATTATGCTTGTTCCCTGATTGTTTATTGGCTTATAAATTAGACAGCTAACGTATCATTTATAAACCGGTTATTGTAAGACCCTCAGAGAAGGGTGTATATATCTTTTTCATCAAATATAGACCGGGAGTCAATATTTCTTGATATATCAAGGTTACCTCGAAGGAAAATATTTAAGTAAATATTTTCCCTTATTCGGGCGACGAATATTATTTGAATATTCGTTCGAGATTATTTATTTAACGATCCTTACTTCAAATAATTATTTGAACGTAACCATTCGACGGATAATATTTTTCAATATTCATTCAGAGTCGAATAGATTATCGATTATTATTTCGAATATTCTTCTAAAGGTTGGACTACTAAATGAATATTATTTGGATATTCATTTAGAATATTATTCATTAAATGAATATTACTTTTGAATATTCATTTAAGATAGTAATTACCTGATGAATATTATTTTAATGTTCATCTGAAGCTTGATTTATTTATCGAGTCTTATCTCGAATATTCCTTTAAAGCTTGGATTACTAAATGAATATTACTTGATATTCATTTAGAATATTATTCATTAAATGAATATTACTTTTTCAATATTCATTTAAATTCCTAATTAATTATGAATATTATTTTGAATATTCATCCAGGGTTCTATTTAATCATCGAATATTATTTTAAATATTTTAAATATTCCTTTCAGGTCGTATTAATTAATGAATATTATTTTGAATATTTAATTATGCAATAAATATTCTCTCGATATTTCTTCAAGGATTATTTGAGAAATACTCTGATTAAAGATATTCTTTCATATTCCTAAATATTCTGTAAAATATTTTAATTCAATAAATATTCTCTAAATATTTATTCCATACTTAGAATAACCTCGATAAGGTTTATCTTCTTCGATTATTACGGAAAATATTTCGGAGTCATATTATTATTAATCTTATATCAAGAAAGGTTCTCAGACATCATTCTTCTTTGAGTCTATCTCCCTAATAATAAGGGAACCTTACTTGGAAAATGTTATTTATCTGGTCGACTTCCTGGTCAATAAAGTATTCTCTTCACTCGCAACTCGGGTGCTATTGACTTATTAAGTCGTTGTGTACCTTCTCATCTTTCGAGGGGTAAGATTGTTGGAACAAGTTGACATTCGTTAAAAAGCAATAGCTTGGAAGTTATTGGTGAAATTTTCCTTTCCAACTAGATACGACTACTTTGTGGAGTCTTATCAACAAGTATTATACTTGGGGAAAGGGGGACGAACGTTACATTCAGAATCATGAATTATATTTGAACTAGGAGTCGTGTAAGAGGCCGCGTAGCGCCGGTCCATCCCCTTTGGCCCAACCGTTGGCCGGGGAGAGCTAGTAAGGCGGTAGACAAGTAAAGCCGTCAGTTCTTCCTTCTACCGGTAGTAAATCTAATTTGAGCTGTACGATCTCGACTGATCATCAAGATTGGAACAGCGGGCACGGTGAATACTCCATCATTGGTTCATCATCCAAACTTATTTATTTCCTGCAACATGATTTCTGTTGGCAGAGCTGGAAAAGTGTTCATAACTGGAATTGTAATCTTTTCATGCAAGTTCCTCTTTTTAATGACAATGAGAATATCTCGCTTACTTTTGATGTAGCAGATATTTCTACAAACAAATACTTTAAGTTACCTTGTAACTTCATCGTTCATATTATACTGGCATCATTTCCGTAAATGCATGGAATATGGTTTGAAAGATACTTTTGAACTGTTATATATTATCGTTCAGTTATATATTATTGTTGGTGGGCTATTGCTCACCCTTGCTTTATTATTATATCACAACAACAGCTAGACCAGATGACTCGCACAAGGCGCACTCGATGCAGGCGAGGACGATGAGACTACCAGAGCTAAAGAAGAAGCTATTGGTATGATAGATTTATTCTTTCAGTTCCAAGTATATGGTCTAGTATGACTTATGTAAATGGATGGCAAAGAGTATGTATTTATATTGAAATTCTTTTGGATTGTAAGAACTCATAATGTGATTAATAAAAATTTGATTGTTACTCTGATTTCATCTCTGGGACTATAACGGATGTGTTTTATATTTTTGTGTTGGGTCATAGAGATGTAATTTATTTTATGTTAAGGAAAGTTCAATTGTTGTGGACAGAATTGGAAACCGTAACCACCGGATCCCGGACCCCGGATCTGGGGGTGTTACAGAAGTGGTATCAGAGCGTTACGTTATAAATCCCAGAGATGAGGCGACGTTAAAACCATAAACTTACTAAGATAATAAGAACTCTTGCCAAGTTCATAGTCGGACTACTTAATGTAGTGCTGACATATAAAACCCTTATGGGAACTCTTAAGTATCATGATAGTAACTTAGCTCGTTTTCGTATCGACTAGTAAGGCGACAAACCTTGAGGCGTACGAGCAGCAGCAGCATGATGATGTTGTATTATATGCTGACGATCGGATTGTGAATTCGATAGAGTACCCTATTGAGGACTCGAAAGAGGTTCCAGCAGAGGAGAATCCTATTGAGGATGAGGAGTTTACTCCAAGGAAATGAGGGCTGCAGCCAGAGGGATAGCGAGAGTTAAGATTATAGTGCTCAGAGAAGTGAGCACAAAGAACTGAGATATTATTAAGAGAATTGAAATTTTATGTTGGATTTATAGCCGGACTACGAGAGGTAGTACCAGCAATTAAGACAGATTGGAAGGATTACTTGAGGTCTTATATGGGGATAGATAAAGATCCTTAGAGACTTTCAGATTAATGAGAAAAGAGTTAGAATGATGCATGATTATCAAAGACGTCGATGTAGGACGGGGAGCACCCAGGAGCAGTTGAGATAGAGGCAACAAGTGCCATATTATCGGATAAATGGATTAGTGTGAATATTGTCAATGGTAATTTGCCATGAGAAGGCGGATTTCATGGGTTATATTTTATGACACCAAATTGAGATTGTTGAGGTGGTTTTATTCAGCGAAATGTCCATATTATGAATGAACCAGCTTCGAAAGTAAAGATAGTGGAAAGTGATGGCCTGATTGGATAAAGTTATATAAAGTAATAAGCGAGACGATGATCTCAGAAACTACCAGAGGAAAAGACCAGTGGGTCTATGATGAACTCGTAATATGACTACTATCAGGTACTATGTATAAGTTTATTTTAACTCAGTAAAATGGTAAATCAGGAACGTTAGATGCATGCGATTCAGAAGAATATTAAATTCTTTCTTTCCCCGAATGGATTATAGTAGTTACCTTAAGTTTATTCTGACACTGAATTGCAAATGGATCAAGTAATGCTAATTAGCCAACCCCTAAAATCGTATATTTTATTTTAGTGTGGCCAGTTAAGGCCAAGTCACCAAGGATTATCAAGTGACTAGACCAGCAATGAAAGGACAAAGCAGGGTTGCTTCTAAGTAAGCATCGACTGCAAGGGCTTCTGACATAAAAGAAACATTAATGAGATCGTAGGAATCTTCTACTAAACCCTTTGCAACCCATGATTTGATGGGTAATTTACTAGACCTTTTCGGAATGGGGTCACCCGTACTAAAGTGATTCATGTGTATATGATTGCCCAAGATTACGTGTAAAAAATGGAAGTATAATTACTTGAGATGTATGATGTTAGGGTATTATAAATACCATGAATATATTATGACTAAGGGAAGTAAACAATGAAGGTTTATGAAGAGAGTATAGAAATGGTCAGAGATTGATCAGTATGCTGTAGAAATTTTGCCTAAGGTAAGTACCTTTGAGAAGAACGATAAGCACTAAGAGATTCACGTTGAACTCGACCAATATCTTCCAAAACATCCTTGCTACCATTACCACGTTCTGTAAGAGAGCAGATAGGCATACGTTGCCTTTTGGAAGGCCAAATAGGCTGACAACTATCTGAAAGAAGAGGGTGGCATTAAGTTACCAATCCATTATCAAATAAGAACAGTTGAAAAGAGACCCTTATTAAGGATACATGATCTGATTGCCAATTATAGGATGCAAGAATTCCTTGGCAGTTGAATTAAGGATAGGATATCCATAAATTAAGACAAACCCTGGGGAATGCACAAGGGGTGGCATTAACCCTAATAACGACATTATGAATTCAGATGATATGAGTTGGACTTGCTAAGGCAACAATGACCGGTAAGGATTATTAAAAAGGGTTCTGGAAAGAACATAAATAGAATTATTAGAGTATTGATCAATGACATTTTGATATACCCTGTACCCAGAAAATACAGGAGGAATGATGAGGATGACCTATGAAACCTTACAAGGAAAAAGGTAATATTCCGAACTTCAAAATGGAAGTTTGGTAAGGAATGTATGACATAGTAACAATAATGCCAGATGAGGCATGTATGAAACCCTGAGGAAGTATGGATTGAACCTATAAAGGTTGAGATTATCCTAAGATAAGGAAAGAACTAAGAAAAGAAGTATCCTAAGTAGGATTGGGAATAAACGTGATAAAGTTCCCACGGGTAGGTGGAAGCAATGACTTATGGAGAAAGACTGATAAATATATTTTTCTCCATCAGCAGAGCTTAAGGGAGAATGCTTTCACCCAACAATGATGGGAATGAGGTAGAAATGTTTGAATTGGAATATATCCAGAGAACAAGGATTACCAGAAATTATTATTATCAGGAAAGGCCAATGAGGTGGCCGACAGTCTAAGTATAAAGGAATAATTACAAATGTTCATACCGAAGAAACAAAATGATATTTGGAGAGACCTTGAAGGTCATATTGGAGTGGAGGAAGTTACATTCCTTTTGATGATTGTGCAAGAATCGAAGGTAATAATAGTTTAAGTAAAGATTCGATTCCTGATGGAGTCTTAAGCATATTACGTACCTTAGAAGGTCCCGTTTTGAGGCAGACCAGGACCATGATACAAAATTAACGAAGTAAACCGTTAAGTTTCCAGTCTTTTATGGAAGCTGCATGAGTGATAGTTTCATCAACCTGACATAGCTGCGATGCTTGAAACTCTTCTGCAATTTTATCTACTTCATGTAATATCTACATCAAGTTCAGGAAGTGTTCCTTATGGATAAGGAATAGTGATTACTTTGTCTCCCTAAAGGATTTGAAACCCGTAGGATTAGCTATTAATGCACTATGTAAACAACAAGCGGTGGTGATTCTTCTAAGAAAGTAGATGACAATGTAAAGATAAAGAAAGTGCTGCCATTGATTAACTAAATGGCATGTTGATGAATGACAAACAAGTTTGTGTTAGTGTACTTCTGCGCAAACAAGATAGAGAATATGAGGTTGATGATTCATGATGTTAAAGATATTCCCATGGAAAGAATTAATGAGACTTGGAGGGAAGGGCGGTTGAGCCCGAGACTTATTGGGCCACCTGAGAGTTTAAAAGTGTTCGGACGGCGGTATTCGAGCCAGCCTTACCCCCAAAACTTATAGCACGGTCATAACGGGTTTTCATGTGGCCAGGCTACGCCAGTAAAATGCAGATGCTCGATAGATGATAATAGCATGAGCCGGTAGATATACGACCTGGTCTGACTTACGAAAGACAACCTGTGGAAAACCACGGATAGAAAAGAACAAGTGATGAGAAACAAGGTTGGCAGAAGTAGATTATATGAATCTAAGTTAAAGGGATCGGGCCAGATTCATTTCGGAAAGTTTAAATTGGAATAACGTGATGATTATAGAATAAATGTGACGGAATACCGATAAGGAGGTACCAAGTGCAAAAAGGTGTCTCAATAAAGAGGTGAAGGTGAAAGTAAATAATAGAAATGAGTAAGAATCAGATAATAAGAAGGATGTGATTGATAAAGAAAAGGCTGGGAAAGCAACTATGGAATGAGAAGCAAGGAATGTTATGAATGGGTTTTCTAATGAATTCTCAGGATGACAACCTGATAGTGTCAATATTATAGTTATGAAAAAGCTAGTAACATGATATGGGATGTCAGTAATAATGATGTCAAGTGAGAAATCTAATATTTAACCTGAAAGGTTGAAGGATTTCCCGAATGTGAGTATCGCTAAGATTGAACAAGAGTATTTGTCCATAGAATAATGGACAAAGCAGCAAGATATGTTGACACGTGAGATTGCGATCAAATAGTATTGGATATAATTATGATTAATTTCTTCTTTGATAAACCTCTATAGTTCAGAGGTAAATTCTGAGTATGATATTCTACAATCATGAAAGCTTTCTATAATCCTTTAGAACTCTTTTCTCTTCTTCTCTCTTATTCATCTTCTTTATGAATTGAGAAGAACAACCCTTTTAGGAGGGGAGGTACTGCTACGTGACTATCTGTCTATGTGATAGAAGTCTAAGTGGAATACCATAACTTGTTTAATTGCTTGTCAAGTACTAAAGGCTGGCCCCCTTCTGTACTAACTATGCAATATAACAAATGTTCAATTGATCATAGTGATCTCTCAATAAATCTTTCCACTTCTCTATATTGATCGAGATTGCGAAGATTAAAGCGATCAGGAAATGCACAGTACGAGCGAGGTTACCTCCGAATTCGTAGGGTGATAGTGTTACCAATGTTACTGCAGGTATCAATAAGGATAAGACTGAGTAAGAGTATAACCCGGATAATGAGTTGTACGAAAAGTAGCAACGTTGATGGAAAAAGGATACAGTATGGATTGTAGCACTAGAAGATGTGCTGAGGAAGGGTAGAACGACTAAGAATTGACTGGGAAGCTAAAAAGTGAACGACAGGCAAACGACTCTTTGCTTCCTACCTGATTCCGGGACGGAATCCTTTTAAGGAGGGGAGACTGTAAGAACCCCAAATTTTGGATATAATTAAAACTTTTTATTAAGTACTGATAAAATGAGGAACAATGATTCCGACAACAAGGTCACCAGCTCTAATGAATGAATGGAATGGATATGGATTCAAATACTAATATGTCATGAAGAATGCTAATGGTTGACAACTTAGGTAAGAATAATCTATCTCCTAGGGGAATAAGATATGGAAATTCCAAGCAGAAGATTATTCTTATGTCATCCAAATCGATATCTGTTATTGGTCCAGTGGGTCCGTAAAAAGGTTAAGGAGCGATCAAAAGAGATCAGGGACAATTGTACAACCCTAAGAGGATAAGTAAAGAAAAATGGATGAATAGTGATTTTGGGTGGACATAGGAATATTATTAGACGACGCGATATATAAGTATCCGGAACGAAATTCTGAGTTCGTATTAGTGATCCAGGGAGAAAAAGAGTGTATGTAAAAGCTGTCGGATTCTGAAAAATAGCACTTTTATTTTCCCCGAGATTTCCCTGGACACTGAAAGACTTAAGGAATTATTGAAGGGATTTAAGGAAAATAGGTTCAAGAATTATTAAAGAGAATGGAGGATGATAGTATAAATATTAAGACGGTTTCCGGTGAAACCCTAACTAGAAACGAATGAGTTATTCCTCCGAACGATCAATGAATTAAGCAATAACCGGACAAAGAAACAAGCAGGGGATCAAGATATATGCATGTGCAAGTGGATAGGATCAAGTAACCAAGCTAGTACAATGCTAACTAGTAATATTGTAAACAAACCAAGTGATACAAGATTTTATCACTTAAACCACCACTTGCCCACTTGATTCTTGCATCATGGATGACCACACTACTTTATTAAAGTAGATTTATGGTTAGATATTATCACAAGACAATACAATAATGCAAGAGGAGCAAAGAACCAAGCAACCAACCCATCCTCTCTCAAGAACAAGGCCATTCGGCTTTTCTTAAATTCAAGAAACAAAATCACCCTTCCCACCATTGTTTGGTCTCCAAAAATTTAGCATAGATCCTATATTTCATAAAAGTGATACCCTAGAAATCTTAGCCTCAAACACCATTCTTTCCATTTTCAATAAAATCATCAAAGTCTAGGGTGAATAGTAACTTTCAAGAACAAATCTTGGTTTTCTTGATTTCTTGGATGATCTAAGCTTGGTTAAGGATATACAAGGACTATACAAGGCTTAGCAAGGTCCTTACCCACTCCATGGAAGGTATATCTCACCAAAACCTTAGCTCTTACTTTGAGTTTAATGATGTTCTTGATAAGTTTTTAGATTAGTGTGATTATGGTGATAATTAAAGCATGCTTATGTAGTGATTTGTTGATATAAGAGGATAAAATAGTTTAGATGAACGGAAAGGCATTGCTTGGCCTTAGTTCATGGTTAAATAACATGTATATGTTGTGTGAAGTGGAAACTATGGTTATCGGAAGGATTGGAATTTGGAAATATTCAATTTATAGCCGTCGTAATGCCCGATTTTCGATAACCTTAAGGAATTCGTGCATCACAGTAGGGATAATTGTTTTAACTGGTTATGAACATGACATGTCCTCGTAGATCTCGAATCATAGATCGTTTTGGCGAAAGAATCGAAATATTCCGACTTACGGTTTAGGAGTTATGGTCAAATTACTAAAATTGGTTCGGAACCGTAAGTAAAAGTTCGTAACTTCAATTGAACCCCCATAAAACATGATTCTCAGTGGCGAATCTTGGTAAATAAATACGAGAGGTCATAAGGAAGGTATGAGAGAATACCACATGTCAAACGGATCGTTTTCCGATTTTATAAAAATGTTTGAATCGAAGTTAAACGCGAACGAACCCCTAAAAACCCGCTTGATTATAACTTCGGTAAAACACTTAGAAAACGGGCGATAAAACTCGGAGTATAATATTGATTCGTAACGATCGACTTTAGAACTTGTATGACTTAAGTATGTCCCAAGTGTAAGTACAGTGACATGTCGTATTAACGAACGAATGTCGGGTCGGATCGATGATAAAAGGAATCCACAAAAAGGGGTATAACGAGATAACTCGAGAACGTGTTTCGATTTAAGTATAACTTAACTTTTAAGATGTTAAGTGATTAATCCCGAATGCCTTGGCTATTTAATGTTGTGATTGAACATATATATATATATATATATATATATATATATATATATATATATATATATATATAATATATATATATGTTTTCTGTTGTATATATGCCATAGCATGCATGCCTACTTTCAAAGTTATATCATTATGCTTGTTCCCTGATTGTTTATTGGCTTATAAATTAGACAGCTAACGTATCATTTATAAACCGGTTATTGTAAGACCCTCAGAGAAGGGTGTATATATCTTATTCATCAAATATAGACCGGGAGTCAATATTTCTTGATATATCAAGGTTACCTCGAAGGAAAATATTTAAGTAAATATTTTCCCTTATTCGGGCGACGAATATTATTTGAATATTCGTTCGAGATTATTTATTTAACGATCCTTACTTCAAATAATTATTTGAACGCAACCATTCGACGGATAATATTTTTCAATATTCATTCAGAGTCGAATAGATTATCGATTATTATTTCGAATATTCTTCTAAAGGTTGGACTACTAAATGAATATTATTTGGATATTCATTTAGAATATTATTCATTAAATGAATATTACTTTTGAATATTCATTTAAGATAGTAATTACCTGATGAATATTATTTTAATGTTCATCTGAAGCTTGATTTATTTATCAAGTCTTATCTCGAATATTCCTTTAAAGCTTGGATTACTAAATGAATATTACTTAATATTCATTTAGAATATTATTTATTAAATGAATATTACTTTTTCAATATTCATTTAAATTCCTATTTAATTATGAATATTATTTTGAATATTCATCCAGGGTTCTTTTAATCATCGAATATTATTTTAAATATTTTAAATATTCCTTTCAGGTCGTATTAATTAATGAATATTATTTTGAATATTTAATTATGCAATAAATATTCTCTCGATATTTCTTCAAGGATTATTTGAGAAATACTCTGATTAAAGATATTCTTTCATATTCCTAAATATTCTGTAAAATATTTTAATTCAATAAATATTCTCTGAATATTTATTCCATACTTAGAATAACCTCGATAAGGTTTATCTTCTTCGATTATTACGGAAAATATTTCGGAGTCATATTATTATTAATCTTATATCAAGAAAGGTTCTCAGACATCATTCTTCTTTGAGTCTATCTCCCTAATAATAAGGGAACCTTACTTGGAAAATGTTATTTATCTGGTCGACTTCCCGGTCAATAAAGTATTCTCTTCACTCGCAACTCGGGTGCTATTGACTTATTAAGTCGTTGTGTACCTTCTCATCTTTCGAGGGGTAAGATTGTTGGAACAAGTTGACATTCGTTACCAAGCAATAGCTTGGAAGTTATTGGTGAAATTTTCCTTTCCAACTAGATACGACTACTTTGTGGAGTCTTATCAACAAGTATTATACTTGGGGAAAGGGGGACGAACGTTACATTCAGAATCATGAATTATATTTGAACTAGGAGTCGTGTAAGAGGCCGAGTAGCGCCGGTCCATCCCCTTTGGCCCAACCGTTGGCCGGGGAGAGCTAGTAAGGCGATAGACAAGTAAAGCCGTCAGTTCTTCCTTCTACCGGTAGTAAATCTAATTTGAGCTGTACGATCTCGACTGATCATCAAGATTGGAACAGCGGGCGCGGTGAATACCCCATCATTGGTTCATCATCCAAACTTATTTATTTCCTGCAACATGATTTCTGTTGGCAGAGCTGGAAAAGTGTTCATAACTGGAATTGCAATCTTTTCATGCAAGTTCCTCTTTTTAATGACAATGAGAATATCTCGCTTACTTTTGATGTAGCAGATATTTCTACAAACAAATACTTTAAGTTACCTTGTAACTTCATCGTTCATATTATACTGGCATCATTTTCGTAAATGCATGGCATATGGTTTGAAAGATACTTTTGAACTGTTATATATTATCGTTCAGTTATATATTATTGTTGGTGGGCTATTGCTCACCCTTGCTTTATTATTATATCACAACAACAGCTAGACCAGATGACTCGCACAAGGCGCACTCGACGCAGGCGAGGACGATGAGACTACCAGAGCTAAAGAAGAAGCTATTGGTATGATAGATTTATTCTTTCAGTTCCAAGTATATGGTCTAGTATGACTTATGTAAATGGATGGCAAAGAGTATGTATTTATATTGAAATTCTTTTGGATTGTAAGAACTCATAATGTGATTAATAAAAATTTGATTGTTACTCTGATTTCATCTCTGGGACTATAACGGGTGTGTTTTATATTTTTGTGTTGGGTCATAGAGATGTAATTTATTTTATGTTAAGGAAAGTTCAATTGTTGTGGACAGAATTGGAAACCGTAACCACCGGATCCCGGACCCCGGATCTGGGGGTGTTACAATCAAACACACTACAAAATACTTTCCTAAATGGTGTTAAGAGATAGATGTCACATATGTGGTAATTATCCAAGAGAAAATAAAGCAAAACACAAAACTCTCCCAAACTGCCCAGCATGAACCAAGCACAAAGAAAAATTCATATCTCAATTTATATCCATGATAAAATCACCAAATTTTAACCATAGCTTCTCCACTCCATGAGTATCATTTGTTCAAAATTTCATGGCCAACAAAGTAGTGTAGCCTAGTCAAATCACTTCCCCAGTTGAAGAACCGAACCTGCCTAGTCCTTTACAGCTTCTGTCCAGTGGGAAAAATGGGATCAAAACCATAGCTAGGAAGCTTTTTTTTTGGTGATATATAGCTCAAATCAAAGCTTATGAAGAGGCCAAGATGTGGTAAAAATTTGAGAGCCAAACTCTTATTTTTCGATTTGTTATGAATTTTACAAGATTGATGATGATAGTAAATCTTAGAAACTAACTTTAGTTTTCTTGGTTTCTTTGGAAGATCTAAGCTATACTAAGGTGATATAAAGGTGATACAAGGTGTATTATGGCTTTTACACACTCCAAGAAAGGTATACTACTTGAAACCCTAGCTTGAATCTTGAGTTTATGGTTGGTTTTTGGGAATAAGTTAGTGTAAAATATAAAATCATGGTTATATAAATGTTTATAAGTGTTTTTATGGATTATGGAAGTGTTGTGTGTTGAAATCCATGGTTGGTATGATTACCACATGGTGTATGGATTGATATATGTGTTGGATGATGAGTTTGGAGGTGTGAAAATTTTGGAAAGTCTGAAAGTATAGCCGTTATAATGCCTGATTTTCGTTAAACCAAAAGATGCCCTATTTTTGACACCCATACCTGTATGATTAGGGTCTGTCCAGAGTACTAACTGACCATGAGAGGATAGAGCTTGGTTCATAGATCGTTTTGATATAAAGTACGTCAAAATCCAATGAACGGTTTAGGAGAAAAGTGAGTTTTAGTGAAAGTCGTTCGGAAACCGAGAAAATGAAATTGTGTCAACTTTGAGGCTATAATTACCATACTTAAACATCTTTAAAAGTTATAAAATTTTGGGACAATATAGTATGGTGAATAGAGAGTCAAACCCCACTGACCTTGTGTCAAAATTCGAAATTGATAATTTATGAGAAATTTTACAGTCATGTGTGGTTAATAATGAAATGGTGAAAAACACTGAAACTTTTATGGAGTCTAATAATGGATAAGTTCTTGGAACTTTTGGTCTATAAATAGTAAGTTAAACTTATAATATGTGTCAAGGATGTTAATATATATATATATATATATATAATTAGTGGTTAAGTGAAATATATTTTGATGGTGATCCTTTTCGTTTCTATAGATACTCGAGACGAACACCGGATCATTCCTCTTGGGATTAGAGATCGAGGCAAGATTTCTTTTATCCTTATTTTGATAAATTGTTTATGTTTAAAGAAAAGTGGTTTGAGTAGATAATATATGAATCTTATATCATTATATGGTTAGGGATATTCCCTGTTTGTTGAGATTAGTTAAGGTGAATATGGATATGGATTATGGATATGGATATGAATATGGATGGAGCTAATATACTTTATGGTTTAAAGAGATATGAAAAAGAATGGTATCAGTTGTTATCTAGGGTTATATGGTTTATAATATTCTGTTAAGTATAATCTTTAAACATTTGTGATTTAATAAATATTATTTGAATATTTCTGTCTTTTGAGTTAATGATCTCATGTTTTTTTTAAAAGGAGTTATATTTAAAGTATAATGATATATGTATGGATAAGGGTGGAAATGGAAATAAAATTCTTGAATGGAATAATGATTTTGCAAAAGGGGGATTACAACATACTTGCGTAAGTGGCTGTGTTTAGCACAGTCCAGCATCCATCATTTTATGAGGAAGTAGTGGAGAACCTTCCTCATTATTTTATTACGGCCCAACGGATGCCGAAGGAGGATGTAGTGGAGAACCTTCCTCCAGGGATGATCGACATTCCTTCTACTAGTAGTAAACAAGGAGCAGGTACGAGTAGGCAACTGATCATCGTCCTAACGTATCAGGCGACAGTGAATACCCCCAAATCTTTTAAAGGAAGCATTATATGAATTGAAGAGAAACTGATATTATATGAATTGAAGAGAAACTAATATTATATTATATTAGAAGAGAAACTGATATTATAGTATATTAGAAGAGAAACTGATATTATATTATATTAAAAGAGAAACTGATATTATATTGTTTTATATCTTTTCTTCTCATAAAGGAAAAATGGATGGTGTATTGAATAAGTAATGATTAATTCTTTTCTTAATTATTATAGTGGACTTTCCGTTTATTAATATATATATATATATATATATATATATATATATATATATGTTTTAACTTTGATTTTGGTTTACAATATTATCTTGCTGAGCTATTATAGCTCACTCTTGCTATTTAATTATATAACAGTTCGGGCAGATGCCGATACTTCATACTAAACCCCGGAAGAGGGTAAGGGCTTTTGAGAGAGTACTGGCGCCTATCCCTGAGGTAGCTCTTGTAGGACGGATGGGTATTAGTAGACATATGTAAATTAAGCGTGTAAGCTTGTGTAATAACTTTTGGTTGTTGAAATGCTTCTTCTAGAAGTAATATTCAAGAACACTACTTAAGTAAGATTCTGGGTTTGTAATAACTCTTTTAACTTTAAACTGTTATTATTATGGATGTTGTTCTCTGAGCATATGAATGGTGTGTAATGTTATAGTGTGGGGTCTATTGTGTGAGTATGAGCAAGTATTTATACTTCAACTGTGAAGAATATAATGTTATTAAATGGAAATTGGATCGTGATGACCTGAATTCATGACCCCGGATCTAGGGGTGTCACATCTTGTATGAAAACAAAGTCCAGGAGACCGTATTTCTTGTCTAGAGCACTCAAAAATGGGTATATTGTTGGAGAAAGAATCACTACTGGTTGGACTTGACTTCAAAAATTGAGATTAGGATTTCACTAATCATAGTTAGTGGGTGATTAAACTCGATTAACGACGTTTAAGGACTTCCACTCAAAAATTAACCTATCTTGAGGTTAATAATGGATATTCTAGTAATCATTATATTAAGGAGGAATTGGTTAGCCTTGGTTAAGTTCTCCATAGCGCCATTTAGGGTTGTTTAACCCCGATTGGGGTCATAATTAGTGTCTTTTGCTCAAAGATTAACTTTTATTAAGGCTTGTGGTCAGGGATCACCTGATATTAACCCCAACTTAGATCAGTTGAGGGTGATGAATCACTAATGAACTTATGTTAAAGGATTCTATGCACGAATTGCACTTGGGTTAGTATCTACGAGCTCGAAATAACACTAACCCTATTCCTGAAAGGCCCAGAAATCCTAAGAAAGAGGTTCGAGAGGCCAAGGAACGTTTAACTTTCTTAAGTATTAACTTTGGAAAGAATTTTAGTCATTTTGAATGTGTAGGTCGCTCCACACTTTACTGTAAGACGATACCCGGGCAGGGCCGACATGACCTTAACTTCTACAAAGACAAGTTTTTCCAGAAGTTGGGGGGCAAATGATGTGGGTGAAAAATAATCCCTAAAGACATATTTAATGTTGCATTTATCAGCCCATTAATGAGGCCCGAAACCCTAGTTGGGTGTTAAATTCGTAATTAATAGTTAGGCCCAAGAAACAGTCCAAACCGGGGACGCCTGGTATAAGCTTGTTTTCTAACATGGGCCAGATCCATAGAACAAAGAACGATCTAGAATCAAGGTCGTGTATTGCACTGACTCCTTGTTTGAGTCCAAGAATGAGGCTTGCCCTCCAAGACAAACAAACCTATAAGGAATCTGCTTCCTATATGGAACATTCTAGAATTAACTCAAGGCGGTGACTTGCCCACCAAGTCACCTATGTGGCGCCCCCAAATCCGAGGTCAAAGATTCAAGTCGTCACATCACCATCCAACCATATCATACCTGTATTAACTTTACAACTCAACAATACATCCATCCAGACCTCAATCTTACGCACAAACCAGTTAGAGCCTCAGAAACGATAATCAAAAGTAACACTAAATATTACAATTCATCTGTACAATCCAGAATCTTACGCACTTCCACTTATACAACTACACTTGAAGACAAGTCTTACTATTACAGTTGAAAACCTATCAGACTTACTCTGTAGTATTCATCAGGAACTAAATCATCTCCGGGGTAAATCTTCTACTCCTCTTCTGCTGGTGCGGAGTTAATCGGCCAAATTCTTCTCTTTCTGAAAAGTTTTTATAAAGCAAGAATGAGCTATATAATGCTCAGCAAGTTCACCATTTTGAAAAATAATGATGTGGTTTATTTCGAAAACATTCCCAACTGTATGGGTATATACCTCAGATTTCAAAACATAATTTGACAATATATATGTCCGAGTTTGAATAAAACATTTATACTCACTAAGGAGCTTTAAGAATAACATATGAACCCTTTATAAGGTTCTCATTTCAATATATCTCAAGTTTGAAAATATATATACATATGAGTATATCATTTTCGGCAAAACACTCTACGGTTAACAAACTGTACAGGGAATACATCATTGCAAACCTCTTTCCTTCCATTAGCTTAGAAGGTTTCTCATTCAAAAACATTTCATTCTTTGAAATAATTGCAAGAATGCCCTAACACGTGCTAATCTTTATAGAAAATCTTGCAGTTCTAGATACTGCACGATGTCAATATTTTTCTTATCAAAAACCACACTATCGGCAACTTGGCACTTAGGCCCAAGAAGAAGTGTTTGAGTATTTTTCCAAAGTGGAGGATGGGACTGGAAGAAAACATAAAAACCTGACAAGGATTGACGATGATCAGTCGCCACATCCAAGTCCAATAATCCGCGAGTCTTCTCTACCGGTAGAAGGATAGAAACTACATCCGTAACTATCCTCGGGTGAAAACTACATCTGTAATCACCCTCGATGAAAACTACATCCGTAATCATCCTTCGGCAACACCTGGGCCGGAATAATAATTGATGGACCGCCTGGCTCACGGCCGCTTACACATCCCGGGAATCGTTCGTCAACGATTCCCACACCTGCCAGAGTCCCCTTTTTCTTTTCTTTTCAAAAATCATTTTGATAGAAAATTCGAGTAGTTGAAGTTCGACCTCAGTCAACCGATAATTCTTGAAATCGTACAAGAAGCAAAACCTGACCGGGGGTTTTCGAAAGTGTTTTGAGTTCGAAAGAGTTCGAGTTTGAAAGTGCTAAAGGTATCTTGGATTAGCTTTGCCTTTAAAATAATGAACAATAATTAATAAATGATATTTTAAGATTTAATATTAATAATTAATAAAATAATTAATTAATTAAATAAGCTTTTAATCCAAGATAGGTATTTTTGAGTATTTATGATGATACAAAAATAAATAATTAAGTATACGATACTTCCCGAATGACCCTTCGGGTTTTCGCAATTTAATCACGATATAATAATACACTGCTCCCCGGTCAATGGTATATTTGGACCGCTACGACCTCTATTGCTAGAGTTGTTGTCCGAAGAAAACATTTCATTCTAAGTTCAAGGGGTACAAACATATATGTGCATATATCTCAATTTTCATCATAACCTCAATAAGCATAAGCATATAATACGATTGGGAACTACAAACACAACAGTGAAAGTCCTTATATATATATAAGTTTTCAAAAGTAAACTTACATAGGTAGAATCAGGAACATAATATCTTGAAAATAAATGCTTAGGGTTGGAAAACTTGCCTTGGGAAGGTTGGGGTGGTTGGGCTCGTGGAGTGGAGCGACAATCTATAAATATCCAATATTCGCTCGTTAGTATCTTAGCAACACCACTTAATCATAATGTTTTAAAGAATACAAGACCATCTTAGCGACTCCACCATTTGACCCACTAACCCTCCTATATGACCATGTCATCACATTATCACATTCTTTACCCATTCGACTCAAATCTATTCCTCAAACTCGAAACTCAAGTAAATACTCTTAAAACTACTTTAAACTAATCTCCTAAGTGGTTTTTCACTTGCGCACACCTCGCTCTAACATTTTTATAAAATTGAAAAATTCAAATTTTAATCAGATTCTTTTTGGGTAGCCTTCCTTACTGTAAGTCCTAGCTATTCTCAATTTTTCACAATGTTTGCAGAAAGTTTGAGGGTCCAAAGACAGTTCACAAACAGACCATACAGTGCAGTCCGGATTTCAGAACCACTCCTCACTCTTCTGGTCATAACTCAAAATCTACACATCACCTAGTCATGAACTTTATATTTCTAGAAACTAAATTCAAATACCTTTCTAACCATGGGTATTAGACCCTCGGGAGACAAGTTTAAGGGGGTCAAAACCCTCCTACAAGACAGTACAAGTTCCAAGAAATTTACACAGCTTGCTATCTTTATTAACCATTCAAGAATTCTTTGTATACACCACAACCATCATCTAAACCACCAAGATTATACTCTATAGCACACATGGAGTTATATACACCAACTACAAGCTTAAAAATCACATCAACAACATTTAAACTCAAGATTTTCATCATCCATAACTCTTATAACCAAGATATGCACCCATACTCTTAGATCTACCATTATAAACCATAAACACTCCATGACTAAGAGTGGTTAGAGTTTTATACCTTCCTTGATGTGTGTAATATCTTTCTAAACCTTGTATAATCCTTGTATAGCCTTGGGTAAGCTTGGATGATCAAAAGAAATGAAGAAAACAAAGTTAGTAATCCAGAGTTATTAGAATCCGACTGAAAGATCATGGAGAACGAGGCCCTTACCGAGCTTTTCTGATCGAGGCTTCTAAATGAGAGTTGTAGAGCATCTTCACAGATTTCTAACCATTTAAAGAACATGAAATTCCATTGAGTAATGAAGGAGATACGTCCGATTGAAAATCGTCCCAGAAACTGTCAAGAACCAGGACAGTTTGCTTCTTCAAATTGGGGAGGAGATTTAACTAGGATACACTCATTATAATGCCATGAAATTTTGAGCAAATATTGACCATGGAGTGGAGAGGTTGTGGTTAAAATTTGGTGATTTTATCATGGATAGAAATGGAGATATATATTTTTCTTTGAGGGTTGGTTCTGCTGGACAGCTTGTGGAGAAATGGAGAGATGGAGTTTTCTTTGTGTTTTGTTATGTGTAATGACTTAATACATGTAATATCTATCTATATTTGGATTCATCTTCTTATAATGTGTTGTCAACACCTCATTGGCTCACTTGGATTTCCTTATCCACAACAATTGCAACAAAGTCCTCATCTTTTGTTTCTTTCATATTAGTCCCTTGGTTTGTTTCCTTTTCCAACAATTTGATTTCCTTGTTGTATCGTGAATAAAATTAATACGTTACAACTTATACTTTGCATATTATTGCTCTAATATGGCACAATACCTCGAATGAATATTAATTCCGACATCCCTTGTTTATTTCTCTTTATCTCAGAAAACGTTCTCCCGATTTCTCAAGCATTCTCTATTTCTCAATTCTAGGAGTTTATCCTCAATCCTCTTTCTTTCTCATAATATATCCTTCCTTGGACTCTTAATATACCATATCCTTAATCCATGCTTCGTTCGCTCAATCGCTTAATCTCATTGTAAAGTTTCAGCGGTTTCTAGAACGTTTGTTTCACTTCCTCAGTGGTTTTCGTTCCAAATTCTCAAATCACTTATAATAAAATTCCAAAATATTAACTCCTCAATTCCTCAAATTAAATATCTCATTTCTTGATATTACTGATATATAATTCACTGCTCGGTCAAATATTACACGAAAATAGAATTTGGAATTTCTGAATTCCGATCGCATTTACATACACTTATTTACTCCGTAGATTACTAGTATAACTTCGGAATATCCACACTACGTCTCGTACATAGGCGGCATGAAAAATTTTCTTAATCCTCAAAATCACTATTCATCCACCAAATCACTATTCATTGATGCACTTCATTATAATAGGAAAAGTTTTAATTCTACCGAAATTTTGGGTTCTTACAACCTAACTCTACTCCGATTCTAAGGCTTCTCAAGCCTATATAAGGGCCAGACCCTCATCTCAGAACTAAGTTTTTTGCTTGATTCTCGACCTTCTTTGTTTCACTCTTTCAACTTCAAGGTGGATTCTTCCACATCTTGATTTTCTCACAATTCCTTATTAGTTTGAAAACCTTGTTCCTCAGCACTTGTTCTTCTCTATCCATGATTTCCACGGGTTGCTCCACATAGGTCAAGTCGGGTCATAGGTCCACTTGGTTGTACTCTATCACATGCTGATAGTCGGTGTGGTAGGGTCGTAACATAGACATATGAAACACATTATGAATTTGCTACAAGCTTGGGGCAAGGCTAACTCGTAGGCTAACTTCCCAATACGCCTCAAAATCTCAAAAGGTCCAATAAACCTCAGACTTAGCTTCTCTTTCTTAACAAACCGCATCAATCCTTTCCAGGGGATACCTTTAGCATCACGAAGTTTCCCACCTCATACTCCTTTGATATCTCATAAAATTTGACCATTCGAAATAATGGGTTTCGTAAAAAAACTAATGACTTTTACATACACTCGTCTGTACCGTAAGGACGTAATATCAATTCGAAATCTTCATTTAATAATTCGTACATATCATGATTGCAAAAATTTCTCATCTACCAATAAAATTACTATTCATCCAGGTTTCGTATATTCATGAAGATTAGGGTTATTGCAGTCTCCTCTCCTTAAAAGGATTCTATCTTAAGAACCTAGGGAAAATAGTTGTGGATACAATTCCAACTTTACCCTTTCCAACTCTCAGGTTGACACTTCAACCCTTTTGTTCTCTCACCTTGGTCTCACCATCGCTTTAATGTTGTTTTTCAACGCATGCTCTCCTCGACCTGTATTCCTTATCGGTTGTTCTATGAATGAAAATTTCTATCCCACTACTTATACGTTTCTCTTCTACCTTGTTCATAGTATCCGTGTTGAGTCCTTGTATCGTTGGCCCGTGAATACTTTGTGGTCGTGTTTTATAATCTAAGACAACGTCAATACGCATGGTATTCCTCATATTCCTTCGCTTGATTAGCAGGCATGTGTTGCCTCCCGCCAGCCGTTACCACTTGCTATGGATACTGTATAGTCTTCGGTATACGTTGAACCAGTTCAACTTCTATATCCCTCGTTCATTGACTTCTTCGTAACGCAAGAAAAGCGAAACTTCTTCTTTCGCAGTACGCTTTACAAGAGACGTCCTTACGTTCGCATGGTGACGATCGTGATAACAACATTCATTTCATGGATAAGTTTTTATTCTCGATTTCCCCGTGAAATCTATGGCACGACACTAAATACAAATTCGATCGTCTAGATAATTCTTCTTCCATGTTCGTCAGCCACAGATCA
The DNA here is from genome assembly GCA_036435485.1 of Saposhnikovia divaricata. Taxonomy (NCBI): domain Eukaryota; kingdom Viridiplantae; phylum Streptophyta; class Magnoliopsida; order Apiales; family Apiaceae; genus Saposhnikovia; species Saposhnikovia divaricata. The sequence goes on along the minus strand of CM071597.1, from coordinate 97,403,851 downwards.
AATTAGTACATACGCTCAATCTCTTCGTTAAATATACTTGAAAGCACCTTCAATATTCGAAGTTTAACCTTAAGTCTTTATCTGACGTAATCGCTGCAGAAGTTTTATATTGCACCACCATCTCTTCCGTATATAAATCGATAATCTTCTAAATGGAAAGTATCTCGTAGGTAAATCACTTGGTCCCGCATTTATAAATCAACTAGGGCCATCTCTTGGCTCGGTCTTCGGCGACCTACTCATGAAATTCATTATAATTCTGTCCACGTTCAAGATTTTCTACGGGCGGAATCGATCCACTAGATCTCTATCATTTTGTTTTTGACATGTTGCGTTTGTACTTAATAGTTTGCCAATACCATTCTTCATATCCGTTTGCCAAACATTCTCTTAATTCTCTGTACATCTTTGTCCTTCCCCATGATTTAGTCATTTTCCTCTAACATTATTCCTTATTGTATATACTCTATTTTCTTGGTCAATACTGACTGAATTCCAATTTTGAATAATCCCTTCTATAGGTATCGGCCACCACACTGGCCTTTCCTGGGAAATAACAAATTTCTCCATTATACTCCCTGTTCCCTTTCGTCACCTTCTCTTTCTTATGTTTAGTCCTAATATGAAGATATACTTATGACACTTGTGGAAAACTATCACACTTTTCTCATAAAGTTAACGTCTCAGTTTTATGCGTGAACGCCATCATGACTAATCCCAGACTCACGGTTAGTATATCCTATCCCGTAACCTTTATGTTGTTTAGAAGTATAGGCTATCATCCCCTTTCTACTGCATCAGCACACCTCTTAAACTCTTGAAAGACGCATCATCGTGACTCTCAAAGTCCTCTTTTTATCATCATGCATAGCTAACAACGAGGTTGTTGCTAATATCTCATTTCATTCCAAAACTTTGTTCATTAATCCATAAAGGCTTCTGACTCATTAGTCCACTGAAATGATACTACCATAATTTTATAACGTTTGTATTAGTGTGAAATGCCAACTTTGGCACAGTACAAAGGTCGATCTTGAGTTGGTGAAACCCGCTTTTCAACCTTATCCTTGAAAAACAACTACGCGTTTTAACTGGTCAACAATTCCTACATCTCCAGTTAGGGGTATCGATTCTCGATGGTATATGTAAGATGTCATACGCTCGTCCTCTTTCACAACTGGCGCCAATCAGTCTTAGGCCTGCATGCTGTTGCGATTCCCAATAAACTTGATTAGGTGGTAATCTCGAAGGATCATTGGGATATATCCATGCATCCATTTTCTATTAGGGGCCTTTTAAACTTTATGTCTCTCTATGTGCATCAATCCCTTTAAGCTAAGTAAAGCTTCACATTCTTGCCACGATATTTCTTCCTTTCTTGTCCATCTCACTTCCATGTTAGTTTCCTCTAAGGATATGTGTTACATCGCAATCGATTTGAATTTCTTGGATCAGGAAAATGCTTGGTAACTCCAGAATTCATTAATATAACATCCTGACAACGGTTGGTAGGAGCGTACTCCTAACCACCTCATCATTTCTTATAACTTTCCTCACACTAATATTAAAGGTCTTGTGGTATGCTCCGACATGTTATTTCTACTTTAATAATTACTCGGCATAACGCTCTGGCTGCAAAATTACAACATTTGGTTTTTGACCTCATATTGGTGTAACGGTTCATAATTGTACCTCTCGTTCACCTTAGAGTAATCACTTTGAAAGGAATGGTTTCAAAATAACAAGGTCCAATAGATTATTTCAATAAGAATTCCACATTGGATGTTCCAAGAATGTTGATGGTTCCAAATACTAGGAGTCTCGATTTTCGGAGATGTAAGGATGGACAGAAAGAGTACAACAAGGTTTATTCCTTCAGGTCCTGATAATTCTGTAATATGATATCATAGAGAATGTTGCACGAGGGCAATGATTGTTGGATACAAAAGTTATAAAAACGGTCTTTATACAATTCTTACATCGGGTGGATACTTTTCCTCCTCAATAATAAGAGGAAATCTAAAGTCGCATTGATGAAGGTCAGCCAATAGAAAGCAATTCTACTCCATGACAATTAAAGAATGAAGTAGTTTGTCATTCAAGTAATCAATGGTTTTAAATGAATTCTCATTGTATGAATGAAAGAATAAAATATTCAAGTGATATAAAGTCTGATACGAAGATGGGTAAGAGTTCAAGTCGAGTGGGCGACCTCACTAGGTCTCAATCAAGTTATTCATCGAATTTTCATCATCATGCTTTACCGTAGGCAAAATGCATGGCAGAATTGCTGAATAAATTAAATTGGGAGTTGGACCAGTGAAACAATAACTAGTCCTTTTCAAGAAACACTAGCAACTAGCTAGACAAAATTTGCTAGTTCACCTATTTGAGACATCACCACTAGCTAAGACAATTAGCTAGGTGTTCTTCACAACATTACAATTTTGACTAGTTAGAACAATCAACTAGTCATTCATATTGACATATCGACTAGCCAGTTTCAATTGGCTAGAACGGAATTTCAACATCGTAGCCACTGAAGAAACTTTAGGCTACTCGGACAACGAATGGAAATAAGAAGTTATTAAGTTTGAAAAAGAAAACTATAAAATCTGAAGAGAATGTTCTAGGTATCGGAACAATCGATAACCTCTCATCAAATATTACTTACCAGTGAAACGGTCCACCCAAGGGTGCCTCCGTACACATGCTTTATCGGATCCTACAATAGAATTAAATTCAGAATACCAATATCAAAATGATATCCTTACTATGATTTCAATGTACGATGTACAATCTCATCTTGAATAGAAGAAAAGAATTCATGAAGGATTTCTGGACATTAGATCATCCATGTCCTCAGTAATTTGTTAAATATTTATGAGCTCAACTGAAGAGTGCAAGTATGAAAGAAGCAATCAAATATCAATATTCGTTAAGTAATATTCATCGATTAATTAAGGAAATATTTGTTGAACCTTCCTTGGATAATTGAAAGAAAGTGTAAATAGGCCTGAGCCGAACAAGATCATCATAAATTTTTGAATAGAATGTTCATGGATCAAATAAAATTACTTCGGATAAGTCCTGCTTTAGGGAAAGTATCTCACTGGTTGTTATTCCACAAGTTTGAAGTAGAAAGCTAGAAGGGTTACCTGATATAAACTAATCAAGGTAAAAGGGTTAGTGAACAGTTTAAAATGAAGTAGTGCACCTGCCGGTAGTTACCAAAATAAGTTAATGATCATTCGTGCATCTCATTATCACCATTATGAGGGTAACTCCATCTCTTCGTCTTCGTAATACAAGACACCAACTAGTGCGTCTCTCAATCATCATCTTAAAGTCATTTATCGAGTTGGGGTTTCACAAATATATCTGTCATTTCCGTGCTTTATCTTGAAGACCAAGCTTCACATCATTCCGGGGACACCTGCTAAGTCCATAGGGTCCTACTTCATGCCTTCCGACATGAATCATAAGTGGCTAGTTCCCCCTGGGAACAGATCAAAGAGATCTCTCAGGGATCTCAGTGTAGTCCATAGGTTCAGTGGCAAATGTGTGTATGTGAACATATACCAAAAATATTGAGGTCTACAATACATATATACGTAGTCCCTGATAACATCTCTATCAAAGGATCCCACTCTAGACCCACTGGTCTTTTCTTTTGGTAGACTCTGAGATCACTGTATCGCTCGTTGCAACCATAATCAACTTCTCTTGAGTCCCTTTGTTGATTCTACTTGCTTGTTCTCTAAGTTGAACTACCATGTTCTAGCATCCGAATCATGCGTGGAATTATCTAGCACGCTCGTCTTATGATAACATTCTCGTATAACACATGTAAAATTCGCCATCAAGGGTAATGAAATCCACAACGACATAGTGACCAACTTTCAGGTAAACCCGTTACTTATCGAAAATCGGATCTTATATCCAAAGTAAAAGACTTTCATTATTCCAAGTACTAAGTACCCTTAATTATGTAGGGAAGTCTAAACTTCTTGATTCTTAAAATGCCGCCTCCTAAACTGTAGAGGGCTATGGGCCACAAAATTTATGCCAACCTAGTCATCCGATCATATTGGCAATATCGCCTCTACGTCAGCTGCTCTTGAGATTTCGCTCTGCTTCCTATATCATTACCTATGATAGGTCATGTTAATGATAGGTCATGTACGACTCTCAAACCTCTATTCATCATTCTGAAGGTCTCTAAGGATTCTCTCGACCCTAGTATAATACCTCCAGTAAACACTCCAGTCCATTCTACTCACCGGTACCTCTTCCGGAAGTCCAATAATAAGTTTACTACGATCTCTTATGTCATTCTCCTACTTAGATTTAACTCTCGACACTCTCGTTTCTGAGTACTGTAACTTATCGCTATGATACCATTTCTGTGGCGCCCCCAAATCCGAGGTCAAAGATTCAAGTCGTCACATCACCATCCAACCATATCATACCTGTATTAACTTTACAACTCAACAATACATCCATCCAGACCTCAATCTTACGCACAAACAAGTTAGAGCCTCAGAAACGATAATCAAAAGTAACACTAAATATTACAATTCATCTGTGCAATCCAGAATCTTACGCACTTCCACTTATACAACTACACTTGAAGACAAGTCTTACTATTACAGTTGAAAACCTATCAGACTTACTCTGTAGTATTCATCAGGAACTAAATCATCTCCGGGGTAAATCTTCTACTCCTCTTCTGCTGGTGCGGAGTTAATCGGCCAAATTCTTCTCTTTCTGAAAAGTTTTTATAAAGCAAGAATGAGCTACATAATGCTCAGCAAGTTCACCATTTTGAAAAATAATGATGTGGTTTATTTCGAAAACATTCCCAACTGTATGGGTATATACCTCAGATTTCAAAACATAATTGGACAATATATATGTCCGAGTTTGAATAAAACATTTATACTCACTAAGGAGCTTTAAGAATAACATATGAACCCTTTATAAGGTTCTCATTTCAATATATCTCAAGTTTGAAAATATATATACATATGAGTATATCATTTTCGGCAAAACACTCTACGGTTAACAAACTGTACAGAGAATACATCATTGCAAACCTCTTTCCTTCCATTAGCTTAGAAGGTTTCTCATTCAAAAACATTTCATTCTTTGAAATAATTGCAAGAATGCACTGCACTAACACGTGCCAATCTTTATAGAAAATCTTGCAGTTCTAGATACTGCACGATGTCAATATTTTTCTGATCAAAAACCACACTATCGACAACTTGGCACTTTGGCCCAAGAAGCAGTGTTTGAGTATTTTTCCAAAGTGGAGGATGGGACTGGAAGAAAACATAAAAACCTGACAAGGATTGACGATGATCAGTCGCCACATCCAAGTCCAATAATCCGCGGATCTTCTCTACCGGTAGAAGGATAGAAACTACATCCGTAACTATCCTCGGGTGGAAACTACATCCGTAATCACCCTCGATGAAAACTACATCTGTAATCATCCTTCGGCAACACCTGGGCCGGAATAATAATTGATGGACCGCCTAGCTCACGGCCGCTTACACAACTCGGGAATCGTTCGTCAACGATTTCCACACCTGCCAGAGTCCCCTTTTTCTTTTTCTTTTCAAAAATCATTTTGATAGAAAATTCGAGTAGTTGAAGTTCGACCTCAGTCGACCGATAATTCTTGAAATCGTACAAGAAGCAAAACCTGACCGGGGGTTTTCGAAAGTGTTTTGAGTTCGAAAGAGTTCGAGTTTGAAAGTGCTAAAGGTATCTTGGATTAGCTTTGCCTTTAAAATAATGAACAATAATTAATAAATGATATTTTAAGATTTAATATTAATAATTAATAAAATAATTATTTAATTAAATAAGCTTTTAATCCAAGATAGGTATTTTTGAGTATTTATGATGATATAAAAATAAATACTTAAGTATACGATACTTCCCGAATGACCCTTCGGGTTTTCGCAATTTAATCACGATATAATAATACACTGCTCCCCGGTCAATGGTATATTTGGACCGCTACGACCTCTATTGCTAGAGTCGTTGTCCGAAGAAAACATTTCATTCTAAGTTCAAGGGGTACAAACATATATGTGCATATATCTCAATTTTCATCATAACCTCAATAAGCATAAGCATATAATACGATTGGGAACTACAAACACAACAGTGAAAGTCCTTATATATATATAAGTTTTGAAAAGTAAACTTGCATAGGTAGAATCAGGAACATAATATCTTGAAAATAAATGCTTAGGGTTGGAAAACTTGCCTTGGGAAGGTTGGGGTGGTTGGGCTCGTGGAGTGGAGCGACAATCTATAAATATCCAATATTCGCTCGTTAGTATCTTAGCAACACCACTTAATCATAATGTTTTAAAGAATACAAGACCATCTTAGCGACTCCACCATTTGACCCACTAACCCTCCTATATGACCATGTCATCACATTATCACATTCTTTACCCATTCGACTCAAATCTATTCCTCAAACTCGAAACTCAAGTGAATACTCTTAAAACTACTTTAAACTAATCTCCTAAGTGGTTTTTCACTTGCGCGCACCTCGCTCTAACATTTTTATAAAATTGAAAAATTCAAATTTTAATCAGATTCTTTTTGGGTAGCCTTCCCTACTGTAAGTCCTAGCTATTCTCAATTTTCACAATGTTTGCAGAAAGTTTGAGGGTCCAAAGACAGTTCACAAACAGACCATACAGTGCAGTCCGGATTTCAGAACCACTCCTCACTCTTCTGGTCATAACTCAAAATCTACACATCACCTAGTCATGAACTTTATATTTCTGGAAACTACATTCAACTACCTTTCTAACCATGGGTATTAGACCCTCGGGAGACAAGTTTAAGGGGTTCAAAACCCTCCTACAAGACAGTACAAGTTCCCAGAAATTTACACAGCTTGCTATCTTTATTAACCATTCAAGAATTCTTTGTATACACCACAACCATCATCTAAACCACCAAGATTATACTCTATAGCACACATGGAGTTATATACACCAACTACAAGCTTAAAAATCACATCAACAACATTTAAACTCAAGATTTTCATCATCCATAACTCTTATAACCAAGATATGCACCCATACTCTTAGATCTACCATTATAAATCATAAACACTCCATGACTAAGAGTGGTTAGAGTTTTATACCTTCCTTGATGTGTGTAATATCTTTCTAAACCTTGTATAATCCTTGTATAGCCTTGGGTAAGCTTGGATGATCAAAAGAAATGAAGAAAACAAAGTTAGTAATCCGGAGTTATTAGAATCCGACTGAAAGATCATGGAGAACGAGGCCCTTACCGAGCTTTTCTGATCGAGGCTTCTAAATGAGAGTTGTAGAGCACCTTCACAGCTTTCTAACCATATAAAGAACACGAAATTCCATTGAGTAATGAAGGAGATACGTCCGATAGAAAATCGTCCCAGAAGATTTAACTAGGCTACACTCATTAGAATGCCATGAAATTTTGAGCGAATATTGACCATGGAGTGGAGAGGTTGTGGTTAAAATTTGGTGATTTTATCATGGATAGAAATGGAGATATACATTTTTCTTTGAGGATTGGTTCTGCTGGACAGTATGTGGAGAAATGGAGAGATGGAGTTTTCTTTGTGTTTTGTTATGTGTAATGACTTAATACATGTAATATCTATCTATATTTGGATGCATCTTCTTATAATGTGTTGTCAACACCTCATTGGCTCACTTGGATTTTCTTATCCACAACAATTGCAACAAAGTCCTCATCTTTTGTTTCTTTCATATTAGTCCCTTGGTTTGTTTCCTTTTCCAACAATTTGATTTCCTTGTTGTATCGTGAATAAAATTAATACGTTACAACTTATACTTTGCATATTATTGCTCTAATATGGCACAATACCTCGAATGAATATTTATTCCGACATCCCTTGTTTATTTCTCTTTATCTCAGAAAACGTTCTCCCGATTTCTCAAGCATTCTCTATTTCTCAATTCTAGGAGTTTATTCTCAATCCTCTTTCTTTCTCAAAATATATCCTTCCTTGGACTCTTAATATACCATATCCTTAATCCATGCTTCGTTCTCTCAATCGCTTAATCTCATTGTAAAGTTTCAGCGATTTCTAGAACGTTTGTTTAACTTCCTCAGTGGTTTTCGTTCCAAATTCTCAAATCACTTATAATAAAATTCCAAAATATTAACTCCTCAATTCCTCAAATTAAATATCTCATTTCTTGATATTACTGATATATAATTCACTGCTCGGTCAAATATTACACGAAAATAGAATTTGGAATTTCTGAATTCCGATCGCATTTACATACACTTATTTACTCCGTAGATTACCGTAGATTACTAGTATAACTTCGGAATATCCACACTACGTCTCGTACATATGTGGCATGAAAAATTTTCTTAATCCTCAAAATCACTATTCATCCACCAAATCACTATTCATTGATGCACTTCATTATAATAGGAAAAGTTTTAATTCTACCGAAATTTTGGGTTCTTACAACCTAACTCTACTCCGATTCTAAGGCTTCTCAAGCCTATATAAGGGCCAGACCCTCATCTCAGAACTAAGTTTTTTGCTTGATTCTCGACCTCGAGATACGTAAGCATTCAGTGAGGACCGATCAGTCTCGAAACACGGAAACAGCCGTTAAAACTCGAAGCTTTCCAACCCTCGTATTTAATACATACAAACCCTAGTCGCAAATTCAATAACCTAGTTTTTATTCCACAACAGGCTAGGAACACATATGGCATCACAATGTGTATCATTTATGTTTATCAGTGAAGTGCACTTTATGTATTTGCACTTTGTTATGCCATATTTTTGGCATGTCTAATAATCTCCCAAATTTCTAATATTTATTAATTATTAATTCATATTAATAATTATTGCTTAACGCACAAGTTTGACCCTCTCTCTGAAATGAGGAAAGAATCAATCTCAATCAATCAATAACAGAAAATATCTCCAAATGATATTCTTCAAATCAGGAAGATATCACAACGATAAGATTAAATCAGATAAAATCAGTAATTACCCAGATTAACGAAGTTTATCCCTAAAGTCTCTAAGGGATAGACACAAATCAATTTCACAGAACTACGTGGGCTTGATCCATTATAAATTGGTACGTAGGCATCTTGGCAAAGGGACCGATACACGAGACAAATCGAGACACCTGCCGAGTCCAGCCCCCTCTTTTTCATAAACCCTAAATCCCTATAAACAGTCACATACTCATAAATTCGCTCTATTATTCCAGCAACCCTCCGATTTCGTGTTGTTACGAAATTCCTCCAACAACACACTTCATTTAAGACACCACTTACAATACTCTAAATCGAGCACTTGAAATATCAATATTTATATTTTATTACACTTTGTTGCATTCCGTTAAGTTGGATTAACTTTGTTAATAATTTAGGTAGTACAAAGTACTTTGTGTACTCGTATTTTATCTAAAGTGCATTTTGCGTAATCATGCTTTATTCTAAAGTTTGAACTTAAATATTGTAAGTGATGTTTTGATTAAAGTACGGGTACATAAAGTGTACTTTACATCTTAAATTACCAATGAAATTAACCTAAATTAACGGGATGCAATAAAGTATAATAAAAAAAATTATTAATATTTTAAGTATTCAATTTAAATTAAAATATTGCAAATAATATCTTAAATAAAAATCGAATACACAAAATGCAATCTATGTTCATTTTATAATTGAACATACAATAGGCCGGTACAGGTGGGATTATAGTCGTCTCTCGTAAACCAAGGTGGACAGATGCACTTGATGCCTTGTTTCAAACACGACTTGGGTTTTCATAATTTTCATACATTAATAGCACCATTTGTCCTCTTTATAAGTAATTTATAAATTATTTTTTTTGAAAGGTTTCATATTTACATATTTTTTTTAGAAAAAATACATATGATGGGAGTTTAATATTCATTATCTTAAAAAAATAAATTACTTATTTCAAAAAATATATATATTTACGTATTTGTTTTAAAATAAATAAATTATTTTTAAAAAATAAGATTTTTCAAACTGGACCCAGAATTCAATATATAGTTTGATTGTCATTGTCTGTAGTGCTAGTGGCTGTGGCTGTGGCCTGTGGGCTCACCTCACCCCGAAAAGCTAGCAATCCACTTAAAATATCTTCCCCTAGAATCCACTATAATTGGTTGTAACTTGGACTATCGGTGGAGTGTTACCGAATTATCTCAATCACAAAACAAGGTGGCGTTGAATTTCCACAATGACCGACATATATAACCCGAATGTTAGGTGCACATACAGTAAAACTTCTATAAATTAATATAGTTGTAATCGGAGAATTCTATTAATTTAGAGTGGTATTAGTTAATGATAAATCAATAATTATTAAATTATAGAGAAATTTTGACATCAAAGAAAATTAATTTCCAATTATATACACTTAAATAGAATGAATTGTACAATTTATGTTTTATACTTAATTCAATATACATTGTTCTACAAATTCAATGAGTATTTGCGAGATTCACAGTAAAGATTCATATATATATATATATATATATATATATATATATATATATATATATATATATATATATATATATATTTAGAAGATATCAAAGATAAAACAACATTTTTAAAAACAACATTTTTGGAACCTTTTGTAAGTAAAGAAGCACTCAAGACATAAAATGCATTGAATAATAACTTTTTAATACTTTACGAAAACGTCACATTCGAACTTTTGGATGCAAAAAAGAAGGTTAAGGAACTAGAATCATAATTTACAAAAGGGTTACACATATATTTTTATGATTATAAAGAACTTATTAATTTATAATATTATTGGGACCATATATTTATATAAGGTTTTTTAGAAAAACTATTATCTTATTATCTTATCGAAATTGATCATTTTTCGAACTGGTCCAAGTTGGGACCGGTGAAAATTATTAACTTAAAGAGATTATTAATTTATGAGATTTTACTTGGTTATATAATTTTTGCACAAAATGAGTTGGATTTCACTAATATGAATTTTTATTAGTTGATATTAATGTGAATGCAGGGGGCCATTGAATTATGACCAATTAAATTGAGATACCTATCATTTTGTGAAACTTTTTTTGAAACTTTATATAATTCTAGCATTTTTCTAAACGAGTAATGCTAGGAGCACATAATTGGCTACGAACCCTCGAACAAATCGTTGATCATCTTAGGTTACAGCTTTTTTCAATTCTTGTTTTACCGATTTACAGTTCCTGCTCATTCTGTCTTTCGAGAACCTCCTCCATATGGATTAAAAATGATATATGGTTCATTTGCTCAAAGCAAAGGGGTTGAGTTGGCACAGTGGTTAAGTGCCCAATCCATGAACCGAGAGGTCATGGGTTCGACTCCTGCCGGGGGTCAAAAAAAACCGGAAACAGCCTCTCTACCCTTGGGTAGAGGCATGGCTGCGTACAACCTACCCCCCTCAGACCCTGCTCATGCGGGATATACTGAGTACGTTGAGTTGAGTTGAGTTGAGTTTTTTTGCTCAAAGCAGATGGTAATTACTATTTACTCGAGATGGTAAGGAAACTACATTCTGGCTTTCATATCATATTTATTAGTTTCCAAGCAGATAAGTTGCGTTAGTAGGTATTGAGTTTGCAACAAAATTTTGAAACTAGGAAATTAATTTCAGAAACTTAGTGTATGTGCGGTACGTACAAAAGATCGAAGTACCCTACCCCCCTCCCGCACCCTGGAATCAACCAAGTAGATGAGACAGTGTCTAGTTAAATGTGAGCGAATTAGCTAACTGTAATCTACTATGGAAAGGTTATTGTTCTTCCTGCTTTAGACCATTCATAAGTGTTGGGTTTCAAATGTTATGGGTTTGGGTGGTACAAGATATATATGGGTAAGATAATAATTATATGTGTAGACAATTATTATATATGGTATGTTTTGATCGCTAAGTTGGGTAATTAGGTGCCAAGAATTGGAAGACTTGTAGAACAATTATGGTAAGTCTTGGTGGCTAAGTTTTGGATGGCTATATATACATAGTCATATTATGTTTTGATATGTATGTGAAAGCTTAAGAGATGTAGTCTTAAGTATTGTTTGGGAGATGCTTCGGCATTGTTGGCTCAAGTATCGGGATTTGGGACACCGTTAAGGTGTTATTGTTTTGATGTATTATTGATTATTGATTGGATTAATAATACAAGTTTGGGACGTGGGTGTTTCCATGTCAAATATTGTGTGTGTTCTTATTTTGCTTTTACATATTGTTGATAGAAGTAGAAGTAATACTTGAATAGTGTTTGATCGCGCTTTGGTGGATCTTGTCAACTAATCGATTGGTTGTATGTGCTCTGTATTGGTTGTTCGTGAATCTCGGATTGTGTAAAGTGAAACTCTATGATTTTGATGATCATACATAGTAAGCAAGCTGGATATATGTAGTGGACTAATATTGTTTTGCAAGTTTACTACCTATATCGTTTCATAGCAAAAAAGGGTATCTCAGCTAGCTGACAGTATAACACAGCAAGCAGGCAGACTGTCCAGAATCTCAAACGGGAGTCCGTACTTAAAGAAAATATTTTGGAAATCAGTTGTAAGAATGGTCTAATATATTTAGATATGGTATTATATATATATTAAAGCACTAATCTCTTACAAGAATCTTTCTAGACAACTCCCACTAATTAAAGGTGCTTTTTATTTCTTTAATGCTCCACCAAAAACATCCCATATGCTTACTTTTCAAGCATGCTATTGAGAATCATTTACCTTCTAATTATTATATCTCAAAACTGCTATGTGAACGTTAGAAGTTTTATTATTGTAACAAAATTGAACGTGAGAAGTGTTCTTCAAGACCGTTGCAAGATTGTTCATTAATTCAAGTTCTTTTGCTTCACCATATATCTGTGTGGTTGTTCTTCTTTTGCAGAGACAGAACCTTCAAGCAATATTCAAGAACACACAAGAAACAACTCTGCACCTTCTTTCATATTCTAAAAACGAGCTATAGTATTATATACTATATCGATATATTAGAGAGAGTTCATAGTTTTGAGTTGTAATTCTTTTTATCCATTGTATTGTTCAACTTGTAAAGTTGGTAGTTGCTGGATTGTCAAGCTTGTGGAACAAGGGTTCAAGGAGCATTAGGCTAGAGGAGTTTATACTTGGTTTAGTATAGAACTTAAAGAGCTGTGTTCAGGGAACAAGGGGTTTCATCTAGCTACAATCAGTAACTGGGAGAATAAGGGAGATATATTATTGTATCGTGTAATTGTAATTCATTGTGATCAATAATATATTCTCTTACCAAGTTGGTAAGGGACTAGGACGTAGACCATAGAAGATTAGGGGTCGAACCTAGCTAAAATTCGTGGTGTTCTTTACTTTCTGCAAATTATCTTACTGCACTGCATAACCCAGCTAGCTGCTTATTTGTTAATCTTTTTCATCCAGCTAGCTGCCAGAATAATTTTTAAGGCAGAATTTTTATTTGATCATTGTTAGTCATATCACCTATTCACCCCCCTCTAGGTGTATATTATCATTTGGTATCAAAGCTTGGTGTACTAACATTTATGTAACAGGAAAGTACAGGTCCTATGGCACACATTTATGTAGAGGGAGAATCATCAAACATGCCACCACTTCTCGTTGGTACAGAAAATTATGATTTATGGAGACTGAGGATGAAGGTGATTCTGAGCAGAAATCCACTTACATGGTTGGTTGTTAAAGATGGTCCATTTACCTTTATGGATGAAAACGGAAAGGCAAAAGATGTTGATGATCTTACCGGGGAAGAATTGATAAAAGCAAGCTATAATGGAAATGCCAAGTACACACTAATTTGTGGTCTTTCAGATTCAGATTTTGGCAAGGTCTCTTCGTGCATAACAACAAAGGAGATATGGGATACCTTACAAATGCATTATCAAGCTTCAACAAAATTAGACAAAGCATGTGTCAATCCAAAACAGCAAGCTGATTGTCACAAATAGCAAGCTGCCTCAACAGACAAAAAGAAATGTAATGCTCAAATGACATGGAATGATGAAGAATCTAATTCCAGTGAAAACTCAAGTGAAGAGATAATCAATTTTGCATTGGTTGGCATTGACAATGACATGGTTCGAGGAAACACAGAAGTCGTTCGTGTATAAAGCGAAGATTCGAACTCGGATGTTGAATCTAGTGCGGTAAACTCGTTTCAACTTAATACATCTTCTGAAAATAATATTTTGGAATCACTAACCATGCAGGAACATAGAAATGTATCTATTGTGGAGTTCATGGAGTTAAAGAATGGGAACAATGAACTTGAAAAGAAAAATGCACAACTTAGAAAGATCATTTCTGATCTTATGGCCGAAAAGACTCCAGCAAATAATCATGCTCAAATCATTGCTGATCTTAAAGCTAAAGTATCCCAGCTTGAAGGGATCAACAAAGTGCTTACCAAAAGAAATGATGCTCTCATGAAGGAACTCAGCGAGCTGAAAGCAGTAATAGATGCTCAAGATGCATGTTTAGAAGCTTTTAGTCCAAAGGAATCATGCTCAACAGAAGTATCTCAACAAGATGAAAGGATCAAAGAATTGGGAACTGAAATCAAGGATCTCCAGAAAGGAATGGGAAAGTTTGTTTAAGGAGAAGATACACTCAAAACAATGATGAGGTATGCAAAGGTTCCAATCAAAAGAGAAGGAATTGGAATGGCTTCAACATCAGGTCTAAAGTATGATGGCAAACATGGAATTCCTTATGACTATGCCATGCCATGGAGAATCCGCCACAAATGTGGAAATAAAGGTCATTTGGCAAATCCTTGTAAAGTCCAGAATGCTAATCCAGCAAGCTGGAACAGACAGACAACTCAGAGGCAGCAAGCTGATAGAATAGCTGGAACAAGAAATAAAGCTTCTAAAACCAAATGTGGATCAAGAAATCTGATTTAAATGTTCTATATGTTCTATCAACTAACCATTCTGGACCCAAGCAAATATGGGTACCAAAACATTGAGTTGTTGTTTACTTGTTTTGTAGGTATGTCTTGTTGTCAAGGTGAAATCAAAACAATGGATTTTGGATAGTGGATGCACAAGACATATGAGTGGTGATAAATCACAGTTCCTTACTCTAAATAAGAAAAAGGGTGGAAGTGTCACTATTGGTGATAGCAAAACACTCCAAATTCTTGGTAAAGGGAAAATTGGTAATAGTGTCATCTCCATTGATAAAGTACAATATGTTCAAGGTCTTAAGTATAATTTGCTTAGTGTAAGTTAGTTATATGATGATGACCACTCTGTTCTTTTTGATAAAGAGAAGTGTACTATTAATGTTGGCACTAACAAAGTCCCCCTAGTTGCTAGAAGGGAAGGAAATATATATATATATATTGGACTTTGAAATGCAGGATTCATCTTGTTGTCTAGCTGCAGTTGATACAAATCCAGATATTTGGCATAGAAGGCTTGGACATGCTCATATGGACTTAGCTGTCTTCAAAGAAGCTAGTTAGAGGACTGCCCAAATTGAAGTATGTCAAGAAGAAAACCTGTTCGGCTTGTCAATTAGGCAAACAAATCAGGACTCCACATAAGTCAAAGAATGTGGTATCAACTTCTAAAACTTTAGAGCTTCTTCATTTAGATTTATTTGGTCCGGAAGCATATAAAAGCATTAGAGGAAAACAATATGCATTTGTTATCATAGATGATTATTCTAGATATACATGGGTATTGTTTCTTCGTACTAAAGATTGTGCTTTTAGTGAATTTGAGAAGCTAATTAAGTTACTTGAGAACAAGTTTAAGATAAGACTTGTAAGTATAAGGAGTGATCGAGGTGGTGAATTCTAAAAGGACTTTATCTCATATTGTGAAGATAGAGGCATTTCTCATGAATTCTCTGCTCCAAGAACCCCACAGCAAAATGGAGTTGTGGAAAGAAAGAATAGGTCTTTACAGGAAACAACTAGGACTTTGTTGCAAGAGAGAAAGCTGCCAAGAAGTTTCTGGGCAGAAGCAGTCAACACAGCTAGCTATGTTCTTAACATAGTACTAATCAGGCCTATTCTCAACAAGACTCCATATGAATTGCTAAAGAACAAGAAGCCAAACATAGGCTACTTCAAGGTCTTCGGATCCAGGTGTTTTGTACTCAAATCTATTGATAGAGATGGTAAATTTGATGCTAAATCTTATGAAGCAATATTTTTGGGTTATTCTTTAACAAGTCGTGCATATAAAGTTTATAATATCTCTAAACGTAGTGTTGAAGAATCAATTGATGTTTCATTTCAAGAATCTAATGTTGATCTGTCAAGAGATGAGGAAGAAATTGCAGGTTCAAAGGATGACAGCGAGCTTCTAAAGTCAAATACAGCAACTCAGCAAGCTGCCAATGAAGCAGGTTTATAAAATACAGCAACTCAGCAAGCTGCAGAAGAACCTGAATCCAGTTCAGCTAATGATAAATCAGCTGAAATCTCTCCTCCTGTAGATGAAACATCTGATAAGATGTCAAGGCTCACCTTGGAAGATTCTAGATGTCAGAGATCACAAGAGAAGATTCCAATCTATAATGGAGATGAAGCCTCCCCACCATCTAAGAGAATTAGAGTCAGTGAAGAAGTCATAGCTCATCACCATTTTCCAAAGTCAACAAGGACAGTAAAGAACCATCCTCCAGAGTTGATTATTGGTGATAAATCAGAAGGCATCAAGACAAGGAGAAGTCAAGCTAACTTTTGTGCATTTACTGCCTTCCTAGCTCAAGAGGAACCAAAGAATGTCAATGAAGCACTAAAAGATGCAAATTGGATCATGGCAATGCAAGAGGAACTTAATCAATTTGAAAGATGTGATGTTTGGGAACCTGTAGAGCCACCTAAAGATGCTTCAATCATTGGTACTAAATGGGTTTTCAAGAACAAAGTTGATGAAGTAGGTACGGTTACTAGAAACAAAGCAAGGCTTGTTGCACAAGGGTATAATCAACAAGAAGGAATCGATTTTGATGAAACTTATGCCCCGGTTGCAAGGCTAGAGTCAATAAGGATGTTACTCTCATTTGCATGCTTCAAGAAGTTCAAGCTACATCAAATGGACGTGAAAAGTGCATTTCTTAATGGATACTTAAAAGAAGAAGTATATGTCAAGCAACCTCCTGGATTTGAGAGTGATCAATTTCCTAATTATGTTTTCAAGTTAAAGAAAGCATTATATGGATTACGGCAAGCTCTCAGATCTTGGTATGAAAGGCTAATTAAGTTTTTGATAAAGAATGGCTTCATCCGAGGTAAAATTGATCCTACTTTATTTACTAAACTTATTGGTAGTGATATTTTAGTTGTGCAAATATATGTGGATGACATTATTTTTGGATCAACTAATGATGATATGTACAAGTGGTTTTCTAAGTGTATGCATAATGAGTTTGACATGGGTATGATGGGTGAGCTCAATTACTTTTTGGGGCTCCAAATCAAGCAAACTCAAGATGAAATATATGTGCATCAGTCCAAGTACATCAAGAACTTGCTCAAGAAGTTTGGTTATGAAAATATCAAGGCAAAATCTACACCTATGAGTTCTGCCAGCAAGCTGACAGTAGATGAAAGTGGTAAAGATGTAGATGTTCGCAATTATAGAGGTATGATTGGTAGTTTATTATATCTTACAGCCTCTAGACCGGACATTATGTATAGTGTATGTGTTTGTGCTAGGTTTCAAGCTCAACATAAAGAGTCTCACTTAAATGCTATTAAAAGAATTTTCAAATATTTAAGTGGAACTACTACTCTTGGATTATTTTATCCCATCACAAATGCATTTGATCTTATTGGGTATAGTGATGCAAATTATGCAGGTTATCAAACTGATAGAAAGAGTACAAGTGGTGTTTGTGCATTTTTAGGACAGAGTTTAGTATCTTGGCAAAGCAAGAAGCAAACTTTTGTTGCATTATCCACAGCTGAGGGGGAGTATTTAGCAGCAGGAAGCTGCTGCTCTCAAATGCTATGGATGAGACAAACACTTCGAGACTTTGGAATTAAATGTGGCAAAGTCCCCATTTATTGTGACAATACAAGCACTATCAACATATCAAAGAATCCAGTGAATCACTCATGAACAAAGCATATCGACGTTCGACATCATTTCTTGAGAGACAATGTAGCAAAGGGAAAAATTGAGCTGACCTTTGTAAGTACAGAGTACCAGCTAGCTGACATCTTCACAAAGCCGCTAGCCGAGGAGCGTTTTACTGTTCTTCATCGCGAATTAGGCATGTGCAATGTCTAGCCAGCTAGCTGCCATGGATGTTTGGTACATTTTTTTGTGGTATTATTTTTGCATATATGTATATTTGATATATATTTTATTAATGTGTAAAATTTAGTCCACTTGCTTGATTTATGTGCTAAATGTTTATCGTTTATAGGTGATTAAATTAATTCATTTTATGTTGATTGTTAAAACTATGTTCACTAATATTTTATAAAACCATGATAATATATGTATGGTGATGTTATGATTATATATATCATGAGTCATTTTATTCGGGGATGGGTATTATTAGTTTTTATCCTAAAAACATTTTTCCCCTTATTCATAAAAGAGGTTATAAAGACTACATCTGACTCTTTAGTTTTCATAAGGCGCGGTATCATATTCAATTAGGGTTTCACGCCGCTCTCAATCGATACACATTTTTCTCTCGGTTTCTCTCTATTGGTAATTTGAATCATGAGGTCTACACGCGGATCAAAGAAGACTTCTATTGCTAGTTCAAAATCTCAGAAAGGGAAGAATAAGAGGCTGATTGATGAAGACGATTATATCAATCTCTCTCCGGTTCAAGTGCAAAGTGGCGATGAGATGTCTGAGGTTCAAAGGTCAGGGAATCGTGATGGTGCGTCTTTGAAACGAAGCAAGTATGGGATTGTGTTCACTACTGAGGATCTGGAAACTCGTTTCAAACAACTCGATTTGGGTAATCGACGAAATGTTTTTGGTCGACCAATGGCAGGTAAATCTTATGTCAAATGTGGTGCTCTCGGTTATTTTGCTAAACTAGGGTTTGAGTCATTTACCAAGGATTTACCCAAAGAATGCTATCCTTCTTGTGTTTATGAATTTTATGCGAATTTGGCTATTGTTCAACCTGGTCTCTTTGTATCTTATGTTCATGGTCAAAAGATTTCGTTGAATATTTCTATGCTTAGCTCAATTCTTAACATTGATCAACCCTCTAATGTATCTATTGTTACGAAAAAGGGTCCTACTGAGTTAGAAGGTTTTACTGAATTGGACCAATTAAGGGTACTTCGAGAGATCCCTGGATTACTTGTGTATGCCCCTCCTACTACATCTACTGTTTCCCCTATTACTCACGTTTTATTTAAGATTTGTATCGATAATGAGAATCCTCGTGCGGGTAGTCGTTCAAACTTTGCGGGACAAGATATCACAGTTATGTCAATGTTGTTGTCTGAGAAGCCATTTAATTTGGCTGGGCTAATCTTGAAGAATATGATGGATGTGTTTGAGCCAAACACTTCGCCAAGTCTTCCTTATGGTTGTTTATTGACAAGGGTTTTTCAGTGGTTTGGTATTAATCTCAAGGATGAAGATTGTGAACTGGCTAAGGAATTTTTGGATGTTAAAAGTTTACAGCAGTCTCATCTCAAGGTTGAATCTAATGGTAAGGTTGTTCGCTTTGAAATCCCTCCTCCACCGTCTCCTCCTCGTGCTCATGTGGTTGATACAATAATTTCTGAGGTTGAATCCTCCGCGGATATGAAGGAAATCAAAGTTGCACTTAAGGTATTGACCAATAAGGTCACTGATATGGCTGAAGCGATGACATTTCTTCGCGAGGTACTTGCAGGTTCTCGTACTTCTGCTTCAACTCGAACTGGAATTTATTCAGCTAATGTTTCTGGTGCTCAAGAACTCCATGATCTCGCTAACGTTGCTGCTGGAGATGTGCCTAAGGAAACTGTTGCTGATCCAAATGTGGATGATTCTGAGGAGTTTCAAGTTGCTGCACAGTCTGATGATGATGCTAAGGAGGATGAAGATGTTAATGAGTCCTAAGTTTCCTCTTTTTAATGATTAAGGGGGAGAAACATTTTAGGATCATTTGGTCTATTTATTATGAATTTCTGATCTTTGGTTTGATTTTGATGAACTTGTTTATGTTGGTTTAAGTTGTTAAGTCAGTTTGGAACTTGGTTATGGTTATTGATGTGTTTAATGTTTAAACTACGTGCTATGTGCTGGTTTCTGTTAAACTATGTTGGATTTGGCTTATGCTTAAGTACTGTTGGATTTGGTTTATGCTTAAGTACTTGGTTTTTAATTTAACTATTTGTGGTACTTTGGTTTTAAATTAAATTTGTTGTTTATTTCAATTTGCTTACTGATTATAGGATTGCTAGATTTAGGGGGAGTTTTTTGCATTTCTCCTAAAATTGGTGTATAATCATCAAAAATGGGGAGATTGAAACTCTATGATTTTGATGATCATACATAGTAAGCAAGCTGGATATACGTACTGGACTAATATTGTTTTGCAGGTTTACTACCTATATCGTTTCATAGCAAAAAAGGGTATCTCAGCTAGCTGACAGTATAACACAGCAAGCTGGCAGACTGTCAAGAATCTCAAAGGGGAGTCCGTACTTAAAGAAAATTGTTTGGAAATCAGTTGTAAGAATGGTCTAATATATTTAGATATGGTATTATATATATTAAAGCACTAATATCTTACAAGAATCTTTCTAGACAACTCCCACTAATTAAATGTGCTTTTTATTTCTTTAATGCTCCACCAAAAACATCCCATATGCTTACTTTTCAAGCATGCTATTGAGAATCATTTACCTTCTAATTATTATATCTCAAAGCTGCTATGTGAACGTTAGAAGTTTTATTATTGTAACAAAATTGAACGTGAGAAGTGTTCTTCAAGACCGTTGCAAGATTGTTCATTAATTCAAGTTCTTTTGCTTCACTATATATCTGTGTGGTTGTTCTTCTTTTGCAGAGACGGAACCTTCAAGCAATATTAAAGAACACACAAGAAACAACTCTGCACCTTCTTTCATATTCTAAAAATGAGCTCTAGTATTATATACTATATCGATATATTAGAGAGAGTTCATAGTTTTGAGTTGTAATTCTTTTTATCCATTGTATTGTTCAACTTGTAAAGTTGGTAGTTGCTGGATTGTCAAGCTTGTGGAACAAGGGTTCAAGGAATATTAGGCTAGAGGAGTTTATACTTGGTTTAGTATAGAACTTAGAGAGCTGTGTTCAGGGAACAAGGGGTTTCAGCTAGCTGCAATCAGTAACTGGGAGAATAAGGGAGATATATTATTGTATCGTGTAATTGTAATTCATTGTGATCAATAATATATTCTCTTACCAAGTTGGTAAGGGACTAGGACGTAGACCATAGAAGATTAGGGATCGAACCTAGCTAAAATTCGTGGTGTTCTTTACTTTTTGCAAATTATCTTACTGCACTGCATAACCCAGCTAGCTGCTTATTTGTTAATCTTTTTCATCCAGCTAACTGCCAGAATAATTTTTAAGGTAGAATTTTTATTTGATCATTGTTAGTCATATCACCTATTCACCCCCCCTCTAGGTGTGAATTATCATAAAGTCCCTTAACCTAACAAGTGGTATCAAAGCCAAGGTTCGGGTTCGAGATGGTTGGGGTTGAGGGAAAGTTCGAGATTCAATTGGTATGGCAGAGCATGATGAAGGATTTGCTGATAAGGAGATTGCTGCTAAAGCGGGTAGAGACAAAGTTACGTGCGGCTTGAAGGTTGGCTTGCATCGTGGATCAATCCTGTGTCCGGACTCAAGATGAAAGAAGATGGAAGAGGTCATCGCAATTGTTTCAATGGCTTGATCAACCAGGTGAACTATTTGGGTGATACTACGGATTTTCTTCAAGAGACCGAAGGATTGTGAAAGCAAGGATCGGGTGACTCAACATGTGGAAGAGCACTCGTGATGGTTGATGCACGTGATTTTGTAGATTGATACATCGTTATGGTGAAGAACGATGGTTTGGAGTTCACTATACGGGTTTTAGCGACACTCAAAGATTGGAAGAGCAAGAGGACGAGATTCTTGTTCGAGGGGAGGCATTGGCAAATGGACGTCGATGTCATTGATGGTTACCGTTCAATCCAATATGGGTATTGGGTTGAAGGGAAGGATTGTTGGGTTTTAACCCAATATGATGTTACGGACTTGGGTGGTCCAAGATATATATGGGTAAGATAATAATTGTATGTGTAGACAATTATTATATATGCTATGTCTTGAACGCTAAGTTGGGTAATTAGGTGCCAAGAATTGGAAGACTTGTAGAATAAGTATGGTAAGTCTTGGTGGCTAAGTTTTGGATGACTATATATACATAGTCATTATGTTTTGATATTTATGTGAAAGCTTAAGAGATGTAGTCTTAAGTATTGTTTGGGAGATGCTTAGGCATTGTTGGCTCAAGTATCGGTTTGGAAGATGCTTAGGCATTGTTGGCTCAAGTATCGGGGTTTGGGACACCATTAAGGTGTTATTGTTTTAATGTATTATTGATTATTGAATGGATTAATAATACAAGTTTGGGACGTGGGTGTTTCCACGTCAAATATTGTGTGTGTTCTTGTTTTGCTTTTACTTATTGTTGGGACGTGGGTTGTATGTGCTCTGTATTGGTTGTTCGTGAATCTCGGATTATGTAAAGTCCCTTAACCTAACAATAAGAGCATCAAATGTCTACCCAAGGATTTACTAGAAAGATGAAATGGTACATGCTAGCAAAGAATAGGCCGAGCCACCAAATGATACCTCAAAATCAGATTCTGGTCTCCAGTTCTTCCTATAGAATGATTACAATATAATTGCTCTATATCTATGTTCATTTTTCAACATATGTAAAATTAAAAAAATCTACTGCCTTGTAATTCAATTAGAGTAAGTAACTATATTAACTAAGCGAAATGCGAAGCAAACCCATATTACAACGTGGATAACCCACAGAACTCTATATAACATGTTCTTCCTTCTCTCCTATTGGACCGCGCAACACCCATTAACTCCACATTAGTATGATATTGTCCGCTCTGGACCATGGCCACGCCCGTACGGATTTGTTATTGGGCTCCTCCTAAATGGCCTCATACTAATGAAGTTGTTAGGCTGCTTATATTCAAGATAAATCTTCTTTATCTTATCGATGTGGGACTTGGGTTGACACCCACTCTACAATCTCCCCTCAATCCAAAAACCACCAATCTTGTGAGCCTTATACCGTCGTTATTCATCTGTGGCTCCTCATCTTGCGGGACACGCCGCCCGACCACCTTATTGTCAGGAAGACTTTCGACACAAGCCGTCCAAGATCTCCAACCGCAGTTCTGGAAGCCTGCCACACCACACAACTTGCAGCCCGCAACCCCAGGATCAATTTCTTAACCATCGGCTCTGATACCACTTGTTGGACCGCGCAACATCCATTAACTCCACATTAGTATGATATTGTCCGCTCTGGGCCATGACCACGTCCGCACGAATTTGTTATTGGGCTCCTCCCAAAAGGCCTCATACTAATGGAATTGTTTGGCTGCTTATATTCAAGATAATTCTTCTTTATCTTATCGATGTGGAACTTGGGTTGACACCCACTCTACATCTTCTTATCATCTCGACATTTGTTTGGAAGAAAAGCCAATAGCTTTCTTAACATATGTGAATTTTCTTGTTTCATGGACAATGTACTAACTTTGGTCTCAAAATTAACTTAAAACATGGTCATACCGATTCATACCTTCCATCAATCGAAATATTCTTTTTACAACGCTGGAATATAAGGTTTAGTAACTGCAGGATAAGAACCTTCGAAACATGTTGGATGAGTGTGAAATAGCATGTGGCTAAGTGTGTAATGAATTCGATTTTTCAACCCTCCTCCTTTTTCTTCTAATAGGTTGAGGACTAGAGTTTAGAAAATTTTCCTCGTGATCTCCATTTTTGTACTTTTTATTCACAATTAGATATTATTTTATACAATTAGCTAAGAAAAGAAAATATTTTATTCAATTGCCAACTTCATTCTCATGTTTAGTATATTTTACGTAATATTATATGTATGTATGCATAATTTTTGAATGCTACGGAAAGTTGGGAAAAAGAAAATTTACCAATAGCCTAATAGCTAAGGTTTTTTGAATGATCGTAATCAAGGCGATTTCACTTCTCACTAGAAATGCCTTTCGTAAGTTTGTTTTTAAACCTTCAAATGCCACTGCAATTCGGCGTGGTTCGACTCTTTGGAAAAGTTTCAATAATTATTTGATTTTGCTCTAACTAGTGCACAATTCTTGAATTGTTTCCCGACATTTCAATTATGAAATTTCAGGTCATAGGCTCGTAATCACACCAAACGATGATATTGATGAATTTTCAGTTGACGTTGGTAAATTTTTTACCATCTACTATTAATTAGACTTATACAAAGCCGAGTATATGTCTTTTCATTTTGTAAGATTTTGCGCTACAAATAACTCTTAGTTACCAGAAATTGTAGTCGACATCTGTGAACAAACAGGTCTCTTATTTATTTCCATGGAAAACCCTTTGAAAAATACAATTGAGTCTGTTGAAATCTATGCTGTAACATAGAAAAAAATGTTAGCGACGGTGCTGATCAAGCAAACCAGAGCGAACTAATCAAGGAAATGGCGAAGAATAGCCAGATAATAGCATGAAAAACCCCGAGAACTCTGTAGACCTTGTCGCGCCTCCTCTTGTTGTCATCTTTGGTCTTTCTTTTGAAATCCAGGTACTTTATATACATCGTTTTCCCATCTCCATTTTCTTTCTTTCGTTGCCCACTCTCCATCGCCCCCTTGAATATTTTCATACTCTTTTCCCCGTTCAAACACGTCCGAACCATGTCCACCACACACAAACTCAGCTCTTTCAGTTCCAGCTTTTTTCCTTCTTCACACCCAAAAATAGCTGCTATCCTGCATTCAACAAACTCTGTTGTATCAGAATTACCAGAAAGAACTGTGGCGTATGTAACTTTTATACCACTCCCATCCCAATGTGGCCGCACAGACACTGGCCTTAAACTCGACACATTGGCTGCTCGTTTCAGAGTTGGATCAATAACAATCCAACTCAATCTCAAGTTTTCTTCAAGCTCTGAAATGCACTCCTTCTCATCACCTTTATATATAAATGGTATTTCCACGGTTTCTTCATATTTAATCAAATCCACGCAGAAAAAAGATCCAGGAAAGCCGCTGGACTCCGTGTCGGTGACTGTTACTTTAGAGTAAACCGGTTGACTCCCCAAGTGTACATCAACAGCTGATATTATCTCCAATGTATTATTAGCCTGACCATGGAGGCTTCCTTGGCTGATGTTTGGACGCAGAACAGGGAACGAGTCGGAGTAAAAAGAGCGGTAGCCACCCGGAAAGGAAGAGATAGTTTGTCGAATAAGAGGATGTTTAATGGAGTTCCAAGTGGAATTACAAATGTCTTCCCACAAGCTCTCTTTGCTGCACAGAGTATTTAACAACCGGGAAGTAGAAGCAGCAGAGGCAAGAGACGGGCCATCAAACTTAGTTAAGAGATGGGTTTGGATAATATCGGAATGAAGGGCCGCGATGGTAGTGCCTGCTGCGCCTCCTTGATTCAAAGAGCTGGAAGCCATTTGATGTCGAGAACTTGTTGGTTTCTGCTCTGTTAATCAAACTAAAATGCACCTTTATTTATGGACTAACTACTCCAAAACACATGGGTTTTTATTTACTTATTTTATTGCCAACTTGAAGGCCTTTTGATGTGAACACAGCAATACACGTAAGGTAGCCAGCCCGCCCTTCTAGTATTAGCCTAACGTTAAAAACATTTTTCTGTTCAAATTCACGTTGAAAAGTAATCACCGTCCGTCTACATGTCCTACATAGGAGACTCTTTAAGTTCAATCTAACAAACATGGTCATATAATAACAAAAGTTTCTTGTCGTGTTTTGCGCACTAAGAATTCTACTATCACAACAACTATACAGCTAGGCATGCTTCGTCATTCACTACGTGGGAGCTTCTCTCTTTTCCTGTAATGTAAATCTTTAATCTATTAACGTTAGGTGAACAGAATTGATTACAAATAATTAATGAAAATTTTTATTTGCTGATATTAATGTGAATGTAGGGTAATTATTATTACTAAATGAATATAACCAATTAAATAGAAACACGTATTATTTTATGAAATTTTTTGTATCCAACTTTGTAACTGTTGTGGAATAAAAACTAGGTTGAAAATATTGCGGCTAGGGTTTGTATATTTAATGCTAGGGTTCGTGAGCTTCGTGCTTTAATGGCTGCTTCTGCGTTCGAGACTTAAACGGTCCTCACAGAATGCCTACGTATCTCTGTAATTAGAGAATCAAGCCAATAAAACGTAGTTCTGAGTTGAGGGGTCTGGCCCTTTATATAGGCTGAGAAGCCTTAGAATTATGGTAGGATTTGGAGACTTGATGGACAAGTCTTTGAGGAATGTTCTGGATCTATTCCTTGTAGGAATCAGTTTCCATATTGAATTGGATGCCTTATTGGATAAGTTTGAAAGGGATATTATCCTTATCCAATTCTTATTTGCTGAGCTGTTTATTACCCTTAATATTAATTACGAAATTAATATTATATTTAGGGTTTTGGGCCCAGCTGGTGGGCCCCACGTTTGGACTATTCTCGGCCTAATTAATGCTACATTAAATGTGTCTTTAGGGCTTATTTTCAGCCCATATCATTTGCCCCCCAACTTCTTAGGAAAATTGATCAGGTTTTCGTAGAAGTTATATTTGCCTTAATCGAAACTCGGGGTCGTTTTTATCCCTTACCTGGGACTTCTTAATTTTCCTACCCTCATATGGGAGTTTTGGTTTACACTAGTGTTTCACGAGTATCGTCTTGCTTGTAAAGTGTGGAGCGACCTACACATTTACGACGATTTGCCTTATTCGAGGCTTTAATTTGTGCTTGCTTTTAGCAATTTCGGCACTTTCATAGAGTTTTTATGCATTATTAGCATATATTATTGCTCAACTTGTCAAGAAAATATTTCTATAATTTTCCTCGTATTTTTCTGTACTTTTCCTAATATTTTAGGAATTTTTATATACCAACAGGTATTTTTTGTAATTTTTCCTAATAATTTAGGAATTTTTATGTACCAACAGGTATTTTTTGTAATTTTTCCTAATATTTTAGGAATTTTTATGTACCAACAGGTATTTTTTGTAATTTTTCCTAATATTTTAGGAATTTTTGTGTACCAACAGGTATTTTTTGGGAATTATTTTTTAATTTCCCAACATTATTTAAAAAATTTTAAAGGATTAACTTTTTAAAAAAGTCACCTTGGCAAGAAATGCCTCCTGGGCGTGGATACCCCCGCCAAGGAGACACCCTCCTTAGGCACGCCTAGGGGGTTTGGTCTCCTGGGCGTGGGTGACCTTTGTCCCTGGAAATGCTTCCTGGGCGTGGGTACCCCCGCCAAGGAGACACCCTCCTTAGGCACGCCTAGGGGGTTTGGTCTCCTGGGCGTGGGTGACCCTTCTTTAGAGAAAATCGAGCTAGGCGTGGGTACCCCCGCCAAGGAGACACCTTCCTTAGGCACGCCTAGGAGGTTTGGTCTCCTGGGCGTGGGTATAGCCTTCTTTAGAGAAAATCGAGCTAGGCGTGGGTACCCCCGCCAAGGAGACACCTTCGTTAGGCACGCCTAGGAGGTTTGGTCTCCTGGGCGTGGGTATAGCCTTCTTTAGAGAAAATCGAGCTAGGCGTGGGTACCCCCGCCAAGGAGACACCTTCCTTAGACACGCCTAGGAGGTTTGGTCTCCTGGGCGTGGGTATAGCCTTTTAATTGGGCTTCCTGCCTTTAAATTCTAACGGGATTTTATCCTATTTTCTAAAAATGTCGTAGAACATTCTAGAATTATTTCAAAATTTGAATTTCATGGGCTTCCCGCCTATTCAAAGGCCCAGTCACCTGTTGGCAGCCCATTTACTGGATATAACCGGTTGAATGACCAACCATGAACTCTATAAAAGAGTAGTGTGCATCCCTCATTTCTCATTTCACTATTCAGAAAAAATTATCATTCCCTTATCACAAATATTTTTCAAAAAAGCTCTGCTAGGGTTCTGTCGTGAGGCGATTTCCGGTGTCTTTACTCCGCCCTATTTTCCAGTTTCTGTTTGAAGATCGTTGAATCTTCATCTTCTTCAACCTCCTTTTTCAACTTTTCTGGGTTTCAAGCTTTCAAGGGAAGCATATCAATGGAGGATTCTAGCTCTTCAGGCCAGTCACAACTCGCTAACACTTCCACCACCGCTCCACGGCTTTCAAGGGGTAAGAACCCTAAAACATCTCTTGTTCATGCCAGTGTTTTTTCCCTTAGAGATCTTTTAAATGAGTTTGGTCAAGCTTTTCCAAACATGCTTCATTTAGATGCTTATGAATATAAATCGAAATATAAACAACATAGGGTAGACATTCTAGCCCAACTTTTTCATATTAATGGGCCTTATAGGGCCGTTGCTCCTGCCTCAAACGAAAGGGCTTGTCACCCAAAGCCTGGGGCCATTAGGATTTATAAAGAAACTTTTTATGCTGGTTTTCGCCTACCTCCTCCTCCTTTCGTTTACCGTCTTTTGGCCGAAGCCCGGGTTTGTCCAACCCAACTTATGCCAAATGCATGGCGTTTTATCTATTGTTTCTTGGTCCAATGTAAGAAACATGGGCTTGAGCCCAGTATCTCTGTTTTTCGATACCTATTCAAATTTGTCAATTCTTCTGATAATTCGGGCTGGGTCAAAATCCAACACCGTTCCTTGGCCCGTTCTTGTTTTGTTTCGGATTCCGCTCCTGATTCCCTTCCTAATTGGAAAAGGGAATGGTTTTATATCTTTTTGGATGGGGATGACTGGGACAACTATTTTCGGCCCAACTTCTGCAGAGCCGTTGATGGGCCTGTTAGGAGTTTAAAATTGGGCGTGGAAGAAGAGGCCGCCATAACTTTGTTAACATCGGATAATTTGCATCAATGTGCAAATTTGATTTCTGAAGATTCGCTGCAGGCCCATGGGCTAAGCGATTTGGGCCCTGAGGGTAATTCTCACCTCTTGCTTTGTTAACATTTTATGCTAGATATAATTTTCTAACTTATAATCATTTTGCAGCCAAAACTGCTCTGGGAGCGATTTTTAGGCAGAGGGAGACTGCTGCCACTGCTAGGGTGGTAACAGAGAACCCTAGGGCCAAAAGGGCCAGGACAGATGAGGCTTCTCCCGCGGTGGAGCGTGTTCCTGCTTTTCTTCAGGAAAAGCCTGTTCCTATTGAGGAAGACCTTACTCCCTTTACAGTGGGATGGGGTTTATGCAATAGGGACACAGCTGTAGGTGATTCCAGGGCTGCAGCTGAGTGGTCCAGGAGCGTGGTTACTCCACGGGACAAGGTCCACATTGTGGAGTCCTCTGATGACTTGCAGATTGAGCTTCTCGGGGCTCAAGCTGTTGCTTCGGTAATTTCTTATTCAACTTCTTTAATTTAATTGCGTTTACTTTTCCCTTATTTACTTGTTTCCTTTGCAGATGAACGCCTACCTTCAGGCCGCTGTTCATAACCTGAAGGAGGTGCGTGCTGAAAAGACCATTGCTGAGAGGGATAGAGACAGATACTTTGATGCCTCCGAGGCAAACTTTGCTCGTTTTAGGGAGGTGGAGAAGGAGCTGGCTGCTGAGAAGGAGAAGAACAGGAAGCTTCATCTGGAGGTGCAGCAGAACAGGGAACACATCATTGCTGATTACAAGGCTTCTAAGGACTTTCAAGATGTCCTGAATGCCGAGTATGATGCAAACTTTCCTGGCACCTTCAAGGAGTGTTGGGAGGGGATCATCGAGGAGCTGAGTGGGAAGATCGAGGGGGTATCCTTGGAGAAGTTTCCGGTACCTGCTATCCCTGGATTGATAGATACCTTGGAGATTGCCACAGAGACAGCAGTGGATGGGGACTCTCAGCCCACTCAGGATCCACCTTCTTCTCCTGGGGTAGAGACAGCAGATCCTTCTTCCACTCAGGGAGATGTAGTTATTGAGGACTTAGATGAGTAGATGGCCCTGCGTGGCTTATTTCTGTTTATCTTTATTTATTCTGAACTTTTGCCCTTCGGGGCTTATGACTTAACTTATTTATGCAGTAGTTCCTTTGGTTTCCATGTTCTTATTTTTTGCTTATTGTTCGTTAAACTTTAGAATTTCTCAAGTACTTGGCCTCGTGGCTGGTACTAAACTCACAAGTTAGTTCAACGTTTGCCTTTCGTGTTTATTTTAACAAAGAGAAGTAACTCATAAAGAAAACAATATAAATTCCATTATGCTGTCAATGGATATCAATAGAATGGGTTCAACCCTTACATAAATACTCTATCTTCTACTGGGAGCAACATGCTCTAAAATGGTTTCATTCGAACCTTATTCCTAATAAATAGATAAAAGTCCAAGCCTTTGTCAAAAGAACTTAGATATAATAAACTTTGAGGTTCACAGCATGCCAAGTTCGGGGCACCTCAACCCCATCCAAGGTTTCTAACTTGTAGGATCCTTGCCCTAACACCTTTCTGACTAGATATGGTCCTTCCCAGTTTGGTGCTAACTTTCCTTTCTGGCCAACTCCTGAGGCTTCAATCTTCCTTAAAACCATGTCACCTTGTCGAAAGAATCTTTCTTTAACTCTCTGGTTGTAGTGAAAAGATGCTCTCTTCTGATATTCAGCATTCTTCACATTAGCCCCATCTCTAACCTCATCAATTAAGTCAAGGGCGAGTCTCATTCCTTTGTCATTAGTTTCTGGCTCATATGCCTCAACTCGAGGTGATGCTTGCATGATCTCTAAAGGCACAACTGCCTCGGCTCCGTAAGCCAGCAAAAATGGGGTTGCTCCAGTCGTTACCTTACAAGTGGTACGATATGCCCAAAGTATGGGCAACAACTCATCTACCCAAGTATTCCTAGAGCGTTCGACCCTCTTTTTCAGTCCATCAAGGATAATTCGATTAGCTACCTCAGCTTGCCCATTGGCCTGAGGGTGTGCCACCGAGGTAAAACGGAGCTCAATTGCATTCTCTTCACAATACTTCTTAAACTCCTCATTGTTGAATTGTGTCCCATTGTCTGTCACAAGGATTCGTGGGATTCCATATCTGCAGATGATGTTCTCCCAAAAGAACTGGGAAACTTGCTTGGTGGTTATCTTGGCCAGGGGTTTAGCCTCAATCCACTTAGTGAAATAATCAATTGCTACTATTAGGAATTTCCTCTGTGCTGAAGCCATGGGAAAGGGTCCAAGTATATCCATCCCCCACATTGCAAATGGAATGGGAGAGTTAATCGAGGTCAACACCTCAGGCGGTTGCCTCACAATTGGGGCATGCTTCTGGCATCTCTCACATCTCTTGACATAGTTTTGTGCATCAGCCAACATCTCCGGCCAATAAAACCCTAAACGAATTATCTTGTGAGCTAGGGCTCTGCCCCCCAAGTGTTGCCCACAGATTCCTTCATGAACTTCCTCCAATGCTTCCCTTGCCTCTATAGGCCTTAGACACTTCAAGTACGGGATCACAAACGACCTTTTGTACAGAATACCCTCAATCAAAGTATATCTCAACGCTCTTACTGAGAGTTTTCGTGCCTCCATGGCATTGTCCGGGAGCCAACCGGTCTCCAGGTGTGCCTTAATAGGATCTATCCAAGAGCCTCCTATATCAATTGGTGCCACTAACTTTGCATTAACGGTCGGGGCCTTCAAGACCTGAAAGTAGACACTCCCGGCATAATTTTCTATTTCAGAAGAAGCAAACTTAGATAGGGCATCGGCCTTAATGTTTTCCTCTCTTGGAATGTGCTCAACATAGCACTCCTCAAACTGGGACATAACAGCCTTTACTACTCTCAAGTATTTTGCCATAGTCTCATCTTTAGCCTCGAATTCCCCATTTACTTGTGCTACCACAAGCCTTGAATCTCCACAAACTTTGAGATTCTTGACCCTCATGATTCTGGCCAAGCCCAAACCAGCTATCAATGCCTCATACTCCGCCTCGTTGTTGGTAGTAGGGAAATCCAACTTTAAAGCGTACTCAACTGTGAACCCATCGGGGCTTTGCAAAACCAAACCTGCACCACTAGATTTTGTTTTTGATGCTCCATCAAAATAGAGCACCCAATATTCCTTCAGATCGGGTGTAAGTTTCTCTTCTTTTTCCTCTTGCCCAGGGGTAGTCATTATCTCTTGCCCCCCGACTTCTTGGTTGTTAATAGTACATTCAACCACGAAGTCAGCTAATGCCTGAGCTTTGATAGCTGTACGAGGCTTGTATGTGATGTCAAATTCTCCTAACTCAATCGCCCATTTGATTAGCCTTCCACTGGCCTTAGGGCTATGCAATATGTTCCTCAATTGCTGGTTTGTCAGAACTTGAATCTTATGTGCCTGAAAGTAAGGCCGCAGCTTTCTTGAGGCAGTTACTAATGCCAAAGCAAACTTTTCTATGGGTGAGTAATTCAACTCAGCCCCATGCAACACTTTGCTCACATAGTAGATAGGTTTCTGGACCTTCTCCTCTTCCCGAATAAGGACAGCACTCAGGGCTTGTTCGGATACCGCCAGGTATAAACTAAGAATCTCCCCAGGACTTGGTTTAGTCAACAACGGGGCTTCAACCATGTACTTCTTCAGTTGCTCAAAGGCCTCTTGGCTTTCAGGTGTCCACTCAAAATTTTTCACCTTTTTTAACGCTTGGAAGAAAGGCAAGCATTTGTCTCCAGACTTGGAGATGAATCTTCCTAAGGCTGCAACTCGACCTGTCAACCTCTGCACATCTCTTATAGAGCGTGGTGGCTCCATGTCTAAAATCGCCTTGATCTTGTCAGGATTGGCCTCGATGCCTCTTTTTGAAACCATCAGCCCTAAAAACTTCCCCGATCCAACGCCAAAAGCACACTTGGCGGGATTCAGCATCATCTTGTGGTGCCTCAGCACTTCAAATGCCTCTCCGAGGTGCTTGATATGATCAGCCTTAAGTAGGCTCTTGACTAACATGTCATCAACATATACCTCCATGGTTCTTCCAATCAGATGGGCGAATATCTTATTCACCAATCGTTGGTAAGTAGCTCCTGCATTCTTTAGACCAAAAGCCATGACAAGATAACAGAAGACACCAAAGTCAGTTATGAAAGATACCTTAGGTATGTCATCCTTGTGCATCTTAATCTGATTATAGCCGCTGAATCCATCCATGAAGCTTAACATCTCATGTCCAGCTGTAGCATCTATCAACATATCAATCCTCGGCAGGGGAAAACAATCTTTTGGGCATGCATCATTCAGGTCAGTGAAGTCTATACACATTCTCCACTTCCCATTTGCTTTCTTGACCATGACTGGGTTCGCTAACCATTCAGGAAACTGGATCTCTTCAATAAAACCAGCTTCCAAGAGCTTATTCACTTCTTGCCTAATGGCCTCTTGCCTCTCCGGAGCAAAGTTTCTCTTCTTCTGCTTTATTGTCTTCCTTTTGGGATCAACATTTAACCTATGAGTTATGAGTTGGGGGTCAATCCCTGGCATATCAGCTGCTGTCCAAGCGAACACGTCGCTATTCTTCTGTAAGAATTCTATTAACTTGCCCTTCAGGGGTTCTTTCAGAGATGCTCCAACATAAGTAACTTTTTCAGGATCATTAGGTTCTAGAGGTACGGGAATCAAATCCTCTGCTGGCTTCCCTCTATGCTCTTCATCATCGCGGACATCCATGTCTTCAATCGGAAGGACCTGCCCCCCGACTCCATCGGCCCTCAGTGCGGCCACATAGCAACTTCTTGCCATCTTCTGATCACCCCTTTGTTCTCCGACACCATTCCGTGTCGGAAACTTAATTTTCATATGATAGGAAGAGGCCACAGCCTTAAACGCATGAAGTCCAGTCCTTCCAAGGATTGCGTTGTATGTTGATGCTGCCTTGATCACCAAAAAATTCAACATCTGAGTCGCCTCTTTAGGCTCCTGCCCAATAGTCACGGGTAGCTGAATAGTCCCTTCAACGTTGGACTCCACTCCGTTAAACCCGTATATAGGCATGTTTGTAGGGGTCAGTTGAGAGTCGTTGTAACCCATCTTTACAAATGCATCATGAAATAAAATATCCACAGAAGCCCCATTGTCTATCAAGACTCGTTTTACTTCGGAGTTTCCAATCACGGGAGTTATGACCAGCGGGTCGTCATGGGGGAATTTCACCTCTTCCAAGTCTGAATCATCGAAACCAATTACCATCTCGGTTTTAGCACGCTTCGGGGCTTCTCCCACAATGTGCATTACTTCTCTAGCATAAGCCTTTCGAGAATTCTTAGTCGTGCCAGCTGCTGTCGGGCCTCCCCAGATCATATTGATAACTGCCCTTCGGGGCTGGGGATTGCGATCATGGTTGTCATCCCTCCTATTATTATCTCTCCTTTCATTGTCCCTTCTGTCATTGTCCTTTCTCTGGTTCCCACGGTCATCACCCTTAGTGAACTGACTTAGTTTTCCTCTTCGTATCAAGAACTCAATCTCATCCTTGAGTTGCCTACAATCGTCGGTGTCATGTCCCACATCTTTGTGGAACCTGCAGTATTGCTCCTTATTTCGCTTAGCTGGGTCTCCTCTAAGTGGCTTCGGCCATCGGAAATCCTTTTCCTTTTCAATGTCCAACAGGATCTGGCTTCTTGGAGCATTAAGTCTGGCATACTCTGAAAACCTTGGACCCGAGTTCTTTTTTGGAGCAGATTCAGAGTCTCTGCTAGCTCGGGGATACTTGTCCCTAGCATCGTACTCTTGTTCTTGCTTCCGCTTGTTCCCTCCATTGCCCAACGTGGCTTCTTTCTTGATGCTGTCCTCAGCTTTTATATACTTGTCCGCCCTTCGTTGAAGTTCATCCATGCTTTCAGGGGGGTGTTTTGCCAACGACCTCTTAAAAAAGAGATCCGTGGTTCCATGCTGCAAGGCTACCATGGCCACCTTATTTTCCAAATCGGTTATATTCAGAGTTTCCTTAGTGAATCGCTTGATGTAATCTCTTAAGTTCTCATTCTTCCCCTGTGTCACATACATAAGGGATGCAGAGCTTTTCTCATGAATTCTTCCGCTAATGAATTGACTGACAAAAGCGGTACTCAACTCCTTGAAAGAGCTAATAGAGTTTGGAGGTAAACGACTATACCAACGTTGCGCCATGCCCGATAGGGTTTGGGGAAACGCCCTACACTTAAGGGCATCGTTGGCAGGCTGCAGTAACAAGGCGCTCGTAAACGTTCTCACATGAGTTGCGGGATCCCCCGTTCCATCGTAAGCTTTGATCGTGGGCATCTTAAACTTTCGGGAGATATGTGCATTCATTACCTCCTCAGTGAATGGAAGGGTCGGATCATCCAGATCTCCTTGTAGCATCAAATCTCTAGGATTATTCTTGGGGGGTTCCACCCTGGTAGTTCCTCTGGTTGGGGCTTCAGCCCTTCGGTGTCTCCTTGAAGACCTCTCCAGATCTATGAAGGGAATCCCTCCTGAAGTCGGAGGAGGTCGAGTCTGATTAGGGTTCTGTCTCTCTAGTTCCCTTGCTCGGTCGTCCTTCAGCTTCTGAATCTCGGCTTCATAAGCCTTAATTTTCTCTGCGATTGTTAAAGGACCATCTCGGTTCGATGGATTCCTCCCTAGAGGTTCCTTACTAGCGCGTCGCCTCCTTGGGGCTTCGTCTCGATCATCGTCTTCAGATGACGAGTCTCCGGTATAAGGACCAGAGTAATCATAGTATCCTGGTTCAGGAGGAGCCGTGCCTCTAAGATAAGGGGATTGTTGTTGCCCATGGATCAACCGAGCATGACCGCTTGGTCCTGGATCCCTTGGATCTTGGGGGTAATTAGGTAGCCCATACATTGGGTTAGTGTTGACAGGGAGCGAAGAAGTGGAGAGACTGTGAAGCGGCAGGCGGCTACTCAGAGGGAGAGGAGAGACCACCATCTGGAGCGGGTTAGTCTCCTGTCCTAGAGGGACGATTACAGGTTGAGATCTTTCAGCGGGGGGATCCGTCCCTTGTGGTTGAGAGGCCTGACTACGAGGGTTTGTTTCCGTCAATGGGGGTACAGACCCTGGCCCTGTACCAACAGGAGGAGCAGTGATTGGTGGAACGATGGTTCCGGAGGTAGCCTCGGTTGAGATCGGTGTTGTTCTTCGAGTGGTAACCATGGTTGATGTCTTTTTCCCACAGACGGCGCCAAATGTTGTGGAATAAAAACTAGGTTGAAAATATTGCGGCTAGGGTTTGTATATTTAATGCTAGGGTTCGTGAGCTTCGTGCTTTAATGGCTGCTTCTGCGTTCGAGACTTAAACGGTCCTCACAGAATGCCTACGTATCTCTGTAATTAGAGAATCAAGCCAATAAAACGTAGTTCTGAGTTGAGGGGTCTGGCCCTTTATATAGGCTGAGAAGCCTTAGAATTATGGTAGGATTTGGAGACTTGATGGACAAGTCTTTGAGGAATGTTCTGGATCTATTCCTTGTAGGAATCAGTTTCCATATTGAATTGGATGCCTTATTGGATAAGTTTGAAAGGGATATTATCCTTATCCAATTCTTATTTGCTGAGCTGTTTATTACCCTTAATATTAATTACGAAATTAATATTATATTTAGGGTTTTGGGCCCAGCTGGTGGGCCCCACGTTTGGACTATTCTCGGCCTAATTAATGCTACATTAGATGTGTCTTTAGGGCTTATTTTCAGCCCATATCAGTAACTCTAGCAATTTTCTTTTTATTCCAACCCTTCATTTTTATACAAGTAGCTTATTTTTTTTTCAAGCAATTTACTTTTCTAATTTTTTATTTTGTATAAAAAGCAAATCTTATGTTCTTGATACCAAAAAAAAGGTCAAAAAAATTATTGATAAATTTATAATGCACTCACTATTAGGACGGCACAACTTTCCGATCCAGGTAGGTAAATTAGACTGGATCCGATCTACCGATCCGAGGACCGAACCGATAAATCTATCCTATTATATAAAAGCCGAAATATTAAAAGTTTTGGTATCTATTTTTTGGTATGTAGTGAATTTACTTATTTACCCTTCATTATAAAGAAAAATATATATGATATCTATACTATTAAAACTCTTAAAATAAATAATAACATAATATAAATTAATGGTAAGTAGTCAATTGCCTTTTTTCATATTTACTTTTAATTGAAGATATTACCTTTTATTAACACCTAAAAACATCAATCGTATCATATCTTCCAATCATTAATATTTCCTTTCGAATTAAAACACGTTAGTTTTTTAATTTAAAACTAATCTTACAATCATTAATATATACCCGAAAATATAACATCATATTTTTTAATTATTAATAAAATATATTAAAAATATGTATACGTTGTTTATAATAAGGAAACATTTGCCGAAACATTAAAAATTTTGGCACCAATTATTTGGTATATATTTTTAGTATTTCGTGAATTTACTTATTTAACCTTTATTATAAAGAAAAATATATACAATATCTATACTATTAAAGCACCTAAATAAATAATAATATAATATAATTATGTTAATTAGTCGATTGTGTTTTTCACATTTACTTTTAGTTGAAGATATTACCTTTTATAAACACCTAAAAACATCAATCATATCATATCTTCCAATCATATCATATCTAGCAATAATTAATATATACCCAAAAATATCACATCATATCTTCTAATCACTAACAAAATATAATAAAAATCCGTATACTACAAATAATGACCATTAGATTTTTAGTAAAAAATCAAAATCGTTAGATTTAATGATTAAATATATTATATTTAAGGTTCGAATTCTATTAACGACATATTTATTTTAAAATTTTATAATATAAGTTTTAAACCATGTATATCATTAATTAAATTTATATTAAATTATTAATATTAAAATTAAAATAAAATATTGTAAATAATGTTTATATAAAAATATAATTATAACATAAAATAAAATTTGTTATATATAAAAAAAATTCCGTACATCGTACGGATTATAAGCTAGTTATATATTAATTTTAATATATTAAAACTAGACCCGGTAAATTAAACCGGATTGGATCTACTATTCCGGGTCTACCAGTCCGGGTCTGCACAACTAAGAATTCTACTATCACAAGTGAGCTTTTCTCTTTTTCCTCTGATGTAAATTTTTATAGTGCTACACATACTAAATTGGGTATCAAAATTTGTTATTAAATGACATGACACTAATTTCGGGTCTATTATAATTATAACCAATCAAAATAATATCATGTCATTTGGTAATAATTTTTAGTACCCAATTTGGTACCTCTAGCATTTTTCAAATTTTTATTCGAGTAATGCTAGGGGAAAATAATTGGTTAGAGAATTTTTCATAGAATTATTTGGATTTCAATAAAGGCTAATAAAAGTTTTTATTAGTTGATATTAATCTGAATGCAGGAGAGTCATTATAATTAATAGAATATAACCAATTAAATTAAGATACGTGTTATTTTATGAAATTTTTTGTACCCAATTTTATAACTCTAACAATTTTCTTTTTATTCCCACCCTTCATTTTTATACAAGTAGCTTATTTTTTTTCACGCAATTTATTTTTCTAATATTTTGTTTTGTATAAAAAGTAAATCTTATGTTCTTAGTACCAAAAAAAAGTCAAAAAAATTATTGATAAATCTTCCAAATATGTTTATAATGCACCCACGATCCGACCAAAACTTCACTAACTTATTTACAATCATAATGATGAAGAGTGGTAGTGGAAAGAACTACTGCCAATGTAACTTAATTACAATTATAAAGACGGGATCAAGAAGAATTAAATTAAAATTTCCCTCAAGTACTTTCAGAAAAAGGAGAATCGAAAATCGAACCGAAATATTAATTTTGATTAACCGAACCGAAATTATTTCGGTTATTCGGTTCGATTTTCGGTTAACCGGACTGTATACTCACCCCTAGTTGCTTTAGCAACTATTTGAGGACATTGATTTTGGTTGTATACAGTTACATTTAAATATAAAATCGTTTTTTCTTTTGAAAAACTAAAATTTTAAGAATCAAATTCTTACAAAAAATAAATCTAAAGAATGTATATTGATCTAACATTTCATATTCTGTCAACCAACCTCTAGTCATCACCGGCACATACATCGCTGGAACACCAACTTCTAGAATAAAACTGATTCTCAAAATCTTATGAATAATGTTGGAATCAGGATATTTGATACCACCAGATCCTGAACTACTGATTGTCTGGTGACTATTTTAATAATCACTTTTTTTATAAAAGAAGTGCTGTATATTTATTTGTATTTTAATTCTTTAATTTGTACATGTATGTGAGGTGACTAATTCAACAATAATCTTTTTTTTTTAAGAATTAGTGCTATATATGATATGGGTTGAAAATAAGCCCTAAAGACATTAGTTAGACCAAGAACGGTCCAAACGTAGGGCCCACCAGATGGGTCCAAAACCCAAATTATAATATTAATTTCGTAATTAATATTGAGAGAAATAAACAGCTCAGCAATAAGAATTGGATAAGGATATTATTTCCACCAGACTTAGCCACCAAGGCATCCAATTCAATAAGGAAACTGATTCCTACAAGGAATAGATCTAGAACCTTACTCAAAGACTTGTCCACCAAGTCTCTGACTCCTACCATAATTCTAAGGCTCCTGCAGCCTATTTAAAGGGCCAGACCCCTCATCTCAGAACTACGTTTTTGGCTTGATCTTTGATATTCATCAAAGTACGTAGGTATCTTGTGAAGGCAGATTCAGCCACGAACACAAGAACAGCCATTAAAGCTCGAAGCTCAACCACCCTAGCATTAATTACAAATCGTAACCTAGTTTTTATTCCACAACATTTGGCGCCGTCTGTGGGACGACAACATCAACCATGGTTCAAACACGAAGAAAAACATCGACTGAGGCCATACCCCTTAGCTCTGCTCCACCTGCCATCTCTGATCCGCTCATCACCGCTGAAGGAGGACAATTACCCCCATCAACAGGGACGGTCATTCAACCTCTAACCTCTCAACCCTCAGGGACGATTCCCCATGTTGAGGGAACTTTACCTGTGACTATCCCTCAAAGCCAAGAAACTAACCCTCTTCAGATGGTGGTTTCTCCTCTTGATAGCGCTGATCGTACGCTACCCCGGGGGTACAGATCCACACTACGGATCTCCCTTTGAATACCAACCCGATGTATGGGCTGCCTAATTATCCCCCTCAACACAGGGAACCTGGACCGAGCGGTCATGCCTTACAGATCCGAGATCGAGAGTACGATGATTACTCTGGCCCCTATACTGATGATTCAACGTCTGAGGATGACGATGATGATCGTGATGAAGCCCCGAGGAGGCGACGTGCTAGTAGAGAACCTCGAAGGAGGTCCCAAAGAATCCATGATGGACCTCCACAAACGGCTGAAGAAAGGATTAAGGCTCATGAGGCTGAGATCCAAAGGCTGAAGGATGATATTGCTAGAGAGCAAGCAAGGCGAAGTCTGATTCGACCTCCTCCAGTTACAGGGAGGATTCCCATTATAAATCTGGAGAGGCCCTCAAGGAGGCAGCGAAGGGCTGAAGCCCCAACTGAAAAATCGACAAGGGTGGAGACCCCCAAAAGTAACCCCAAGGATCTGATGCCACTTGGGGATCCTGATGATCCCACACCTCCGTTCACTGAAGAGGTAATGAATGCTCGCATCTCGAGGAAGTTTAAGATGCCGACGATTAAGGCCTATGATGGGACGGGCGACCCCGCAAACCATGTTAGGACATTCTCAAATGCACTGCTGTTGCAGCCGGCGAGCGACGCCTTAAAGTGTAGGGCGTTCCCTCAAACCCTGTCTGGCATGGCTCAAAGGTGGTATAGCCGCTTACCTGCAAACTCAATTGGCTCATTCAAAGAGCTGAGTGCCGCCTTTGCCAGCCAGTTCATTAGTGGGAGAGTTCATGAAAAAAGTTTTGCATCCCTTATGTATGTGGTGCAGGGGAAGAACGAGAATCTGAGGGATTACCTCAAGCGGTTCACCAAGGAGACGCGGAATATCACTGATCTGGAAAATAAGGTGGCCATGGTAGCCCTGGAACACGGAACCACTGATCTCTTCTTTAAAAGGTCCTTGGCAAAACATCCTCCTGAAAATATGGCCGAGCTCCAACGAAGGGCCGACAAATATATCAAGGCTGAGGACAGCATGAAGAAGGAAACCGCAGGAGGCAATGGCAAGGGTTCTAATGACTCGAAGAAACGAAAGCAAGAGCAAGAGTACGATGCTAGGGACAAGTATCCCCGGACTAGCAAGGATTCCGAGTCACCACCAAAGAAGGATTTGGGACCGAGGTTTTCTGATTATGCAAGACTGAACGCTCCTAGGAGTCAGATCTTGCTAGATATTGAGAAGGATAAAGACTTCCGATGGCCGAAGCCACTTAGGGGTGATCCCACGAAGAGAAACAAGGATCAATACTGTAGGTACCACCGTGATGTGGGTCATGATACAGATGATTGTAGACAGTTGAAAGATGAGATTGAGTTCTTGATCCGAAAAGGAAAGCTAAGCAGGTTCACAAAGAATGATGATCGTGGAACCCAAAGAAGGGACTATGACAGGAGAGACAATGATAGAAGAGATAACGATCGTGATCGTGATCGTAACCCACAGCCCCGAGGGCCAGTTGTTAATATGATTTGGGGAGGGCCGACAGCGGCCGGCACGACTCGGAACTCTCGAGAAGCATATGCCAGAGAGGTAATGCACATCGTGGGAGAAGCCCCAAAACGTGCTAGGACTGAAATAGTTATTGGGTTTGATGATTCAGATCTCGAAGGGGTAAAGTTCCCCCATGACGACCCGTTGGTCATAACTCCTGTGATTGGAAACTCGGAGGTGAAACGAGTCTTGATAGACAATGGAGCTTCTGTTGATATCTTGTTTCACGATGCGTTTGTGAAAATGGGATACACCGATTCTCAGTTGACCCCCACCAACATGCCGATCTACGGATTTAATGGAGTTGAGTCCAAGGTTGAAGGGACTATTCAGTTACCCATGACAATTGGACAGGAACCTAAAGAGGCTACTCAGATGCTGAATTTCCTTGTGATCAAGGAATCCTCGACTTATAACGCGATCCTAGGAAGGACTAGACTTCATGCATTCAAGGCTGTGGCCTCCACATATCACATGAAGATTAAGTTTCCAACCAGGAATGGCGTTGGAGAACAAAAGGGTGATCAGAAGATGGCAAGAAGTTGTTATGTATCCGCGTTAAGGGCTGATGGAATCGGGGGGCAGGTACTTCCGATCGAAGACGTGGATGTCCGTGGTGATGATGAACACCGAGGAAAGCCAGCAGAGGACTTAATACCTATTCCTCTGGAGCTAGGCGACTCTGAGAAGGTGACTTATATAGGAGCCTCTTTGAAGGAACCCCTGAAGGGCAAGTTGATAGCATTCTTGCAAGAAAATAGTGATGTGTTTGCTTGGACAGCAGCTGATATGCCAGGGATTGATCCCCAACTCATAACTCACAGATTGAATGTCGATCCTAATCGGAAGATAATACAGCAGAAGAAGAGGAACTTTGCACCTGAAAGGCAAGAGGCCATAAAGCAAGAAGTGGAAAAGCTCTTAGAAGCTGGGTTTATTGAGGAGATTTAGTTTCCAGAATGGTTGGCTAACGCTGTGATGGTCAAAAAAGCCAACGGTAAGTGGAGGATGTGTATAGACTTCACCGACTTGAATGACGCATGCCCTAAGGATTGCTTCCCTTTACCAAGGATAGACATGTTAATAGATGCCATAGCTGGACATGAGATGCTGAGCTTCATGGATGGGTTCAG
Organism: Saposhnikovia divaricata; assembly: GCA_036435485.1. Classification (NCBI taxonomy): domain Eukaryota; kingdom Viridiplantae; phylum Streptophyta; class Magnoliopsida; order Apiales; family Apiaceae; genus Saposhnikovia; species Saposhnikovia divaricata. Next base: position 97,360,690 of record CM071597.1, on the reverse strand, counting down.
CGGCTACAATCAGATTAAGATGCACAAGGATGACGTCCCTAAGGTATCTTTCATAACTGACTTTGGTGTTTTCTGCTATCTTGTTATGGCTTTCGGTCTAAAAAATGCAGGAGCTACATACCAACGACTGGTGAATAAGATATTCGCCCATCTGATTGGAAAAACCATGGAGGTCTATGTTGATGACATGCTAGTCAAGAGCCTGTTCAAGGCAGATCACATTAAGCACCTCATAGAGGCATTCGAAGTGCTGAGGCACCACAAAATGATGTTGAATCCATCCAAGTGTGCCTTTGGCATTGGATCAGGAAAATTTTTGGGTCTGATGGTTTCAAAGAGAGGCATAGAGGCCAACCCTGATAAGATCAAGATTATCTTAGACATGGAACCCCCACGTTCTATAAGAGATGTGCAGAAGTTGACAGGCCGAGTAGCGGCTTTAGGAAGATTCATCTCCAAGTCTGGTGACAAATGCTTGCCTTTCTTTCAGGCATTGAAGAAGGTGAAAAATTTTGAGTGGACCCCTGAGAGCCAAGAGGCCTTTGAACAACTAAAGAAATACATGGTCGAAGCTCCGTTGCTGGCCAAACCTAGTCCTGGGGAGACTCTTCATCTATACCTGGCGGTATCTGAGCAAGCGTTGAGCGCCGTTCTCGTCCGAGAAGAGAAGAAGGTCCAGAAACCTATCTATTATGTGAGCAAGGTGTTGCATGGGGCTGAGTTGAATTACTCTCCCATTGAAAAGTTTGCCTTGGCTTTGATAACAACCTCGAGGAAGTTACGCCCGTACTTCCAGGCACATAAGATTGAAGTCCTGACGGACCAACAATTGAGAAACATATTGCATAGCCCGAAGGCTAGTGGAAGGCTAATCAAGTGGGCGATCGAACTTGGAGAATTTGACATCACGTATAAGCCTCGAACAGCCATTAAGGCTCAGGCATTGGCTGACTTCGTGGTTGAATGTACCATTAGCAACCAAGAAGTCGGGGGGCAGGAGATAATAACAACCCCTGAGAAGCAAGATAAAGATGGAGAACTTGAACCTGATCAGAAGGAATATTGGGTGCTCTATTTTGATGGAGAATCAAAAACAAAATCTAGTGGCGCAGGCTTGGTATTGCAAAGCCCCGATGGGTTCACAGTTGAATATGCTTTGAAGTTGGATTTCCAGACAACCAACAATGAAGCTGAGTATGAGGCCTTGATAGCTGGTTTAGGCTTGGCCAGAATCATGAGAGTCAAGAATCTCAAAGTTTGTGGAGATTCAAGATTAGTAGTCTCTCAAGTGAATGGTGAATTTGAGGCCAAGGATGAAACTATGGCAAAGTATCTGCGAGTTGTGAAAGCTGTCATGACCCAGTTTAACGAGTGCTATGTAGAACACATTCCGAGAGAAGAGAACGTTAAGGCCGATGCCCTATCTAAGTTCGCTTCTTCCGAGATAGAAAACTATGCAGGGAGTGTTTATTTCCAGGTCCTGAAGGCCCCGACTATCGACTCGAAATTAGTGGCACCAATTGATGTGGGAAGCTGTTGGATAGATCCTATCAAAGCTCATCTAGAAACCGGATGGCTCCCTGACAATACCTCGGAGGCACGAAAGCTGTCAGTGAGAGCATTGAGATATGCCTTGATCGAGGGCGTCCTTTACAAAAGGTCTTTCGTTATCCCGTACTTGAAATGTTTGAGGCCCCAAGAGGCAAGGGAAGCTTTGGAAGAAGTTCATGAAGGTATTTGTGGGCAGCACTTGGGGGGCAGAGCCCTAGCTCACAAAATAACTCGTTTGGGATTCTACTGGCCAGAGATGTTGGTCGATGCACAGAGCTATGTCAAGCGGTGCGATCGATGCCAGAAGCATGCTCCGATAGTAAGGCAGCCGCCTGAGATGTTAACATCGGTTAGCTCCCCTATTCCATTCGCGATGTGGGGAATGGATATACTTGGTCCCTTCCCCGTAGCTTCAGCGCAAAGGAAGTTTCTGATAGTGGCCATTGATTACTTTACTAATTGGATTGAGGCTAAACCTCTAGCCAAGATAACCACCAAACAAGTTGCCCAATTCTTTTGGGAGAATATAATTTGTAGGTATGGAATCCCACGAATTTTGGTGACAGACAATGGGACACAGTTCAATAATGAAGAGTTCAAGAAGTATTGTGAGGAGAATGCAATTGAGCTTCGTTTTACCTCAGTGGCTCATCCACAAGCCAATGGGCAAGCTGAGGTAGCTAATCGAATTATCCTTGATGGACTGAAGAAGAGGGTCGAACGCTCTAGAAACACTTGGGTAGATAAGTTGCTGCCCATACTATGGGCATACCGTACCACTTGTAAAGTGACCACTGGAGCAACCCTGTTCCTGCTGGCTTACGGAGCTGAGGCAGTTGTGCCTTTGGAGATCATGCAAGCGTCACCTCGAGTTGAGGCCTTTGAACCAGAAACTAATGAAGAGGGCATGAGACTCGCCCTGGACCTGATTGATGAAGTCAGGGATGAGGCAAACGCTAGAAATGTGGAGCATCAAAAGAAAGCATCCTTTTATTACAACCACAGGGTTAAGGAAAGGTTCTTTCGACAAGGCGACTGTTTGCACTAAATCACGCAAGCGCACGTGATCACAAGTAATATAGAATAAAGTTGAGTTCGTTCCCACAGAGATTGTGTAATTTAGTTCTTGTACCTAAGCATTAATGTATGATTATCGTTCAATGCTAAGACAATGGACAAATTGGGTTTGATTATCTAAATTAACTAAGAAGAAGTAATTAACAACTAAATTAAATTAACTAAGTGAATTTGAATTACTTATGAGATGGAAAACATGGGATCCTAACTTCAATACAAACTTCCTTTAGAGATCATGCCCTTATATCAATACATGTGGTGGTTACGATAACTAATCGGACAACACGAAATAAGTATACGTTACCTTTCAATACACGCACACCAATCTACACAATATCCACATAAGATAGAAATCATGCAGGCACCAATTATGCTTAGACCCTATATGTCTATAGAATTTGAAAACATAATGGTTGAAGATCAAGTGTCCATAAGATTACATAAGGTAGTATGAGACGGTTAGAAGCACACCACAAACATGAATAACATTCATGGACTTATGCTAGCATGGCAAGTTCTAAATCTAAAGATCCACTGTCGCTTCACTAAAGATTAACAAGATAGATGTTAGCTACGCATCTATATGAATTAAATACAACCCTGCAAGGATATCGCAAATTCACCACACATATATCAAGTTAGGCAATCAACATCTAAATTCCATAAGTAAATCCGTTAGGACCCCATGACGGCGATTAGTTCATAATCGAACCGTTCGTCATCATGGGGTTTGATGAAAGCATGACAAAGATGAAGAGAATAATGATGAATAAATCAATGGTAACAACGTTTAGAGAACAACTCCGAATAATGATTAAGCATCCAAAAGATACGCCTAGTAAGAATACAAGAAAACTATGTCTAGATCTTCTTGTTGTCACGATCCTCGCCTTGGCTTCTCAATCTCGTGCTCAAAAGTGTGTATGTGATGTGAAGTAATCTGATCTCTGGTGTATGGTGTTGTCTAAAACGTGCCCCAAGGTATGTATTTATAGCCCCAAGTTATCCCTCATCCAAGCAATTGCCGTTTTTGAGTTAGAAGAGAATTACGGCAAATTCCATCTTTGATTGCTAATAGAATTGCAAATTCCATGAATAACTATGAATTTAGAACCTTCTCGCCGTTCCAAATAATTCCCATAATGATTTGAAGTTGATTCGGCATCACTTTCCCAATTTAAATCAGATTCTGGAAAATTTCTGAACTTCCTGGCGGTGGATGGCGCGCCCGCGCTGCTTCTCAGTACAAAATTGGCGCGACCGCGCTGCTTGAATTGATCAGTAATCCTCTAGCGCGCCCGCGCTGTGTTGCAGGGTAATTATGGCGCGCCCGCGCTACTCTGAATTCTGCAGAAACTTCACTTGCTTTGCTTCCACTCTACTGATTAATGTTCCACTTCCCTTGCAACTGCTCATGCCACAACTTCTGAACTTCATAACCAAAACAACTACACACCTATATTTCCTGCATAAATCTCACAAAACACATCAAATCACAATGATACTTGAGAACAAAGCAATCAATTCAAGCCGATTTGGAACATTCCAAGTGGATATAAAATCCACTTATCACTCCCCCAAACTTAAACCGATGCTTGTCCTCAAGCATAAACAGATATAAATATATAAAACTAACTAGTACCACTTCCGTAGGTGATCACGGTTGCATTTGGCATATGCAACAAGCCCTTTAAACCCCTAGGCAGCCCTAGTGGACGAGTAAGGTCTCGTGAGGGCCTATAGTGAATGTACCCACAAAATCCATCTAACTAATGCAATGCATGAATGCAACTAATATGAATGCAAAAGATCCCCTCAAACTCACCAATACTACTCAGCAGGCAAACATCTCATCGAATGCAATTAATCCAAACAGAGCTCGACTAAATTCCGGTATACTAACAATACATGATCAGAACGTGCGTGTGTGCGATGCTCGACAGATATACTCCCAAAACCGGATCAAAACCATACATATTCTTTTCCAAGACAATCACAGGTTTATAAATAGAATGAACGTTAAACTCAAGATCACTTCAGATACACCTCCATACTCCTCTAAAGTAGACAGAAATTCATGCTTTATTACGACACAGAAACAATATATACACAACACACATGCTTATTTGATCGTGCAATGGATGAGACCCCTAAAGGCTTATACAATAATACCCATGTAGCGAGCGTTGGGTTAGTGGATCCCAGACTATAAAAAGCCTTAGGTCACTAGGCACAAAGTCCCCAAGAACTTAATTGCTCGAGTATTAAAGAGCTCACCCTGATCAATTCTGCATACTCACACTCTCACAAACACTCATTTTTTTTCTTTCTTTTTTTTTTCTTTTTCTTGAATTTTTTCTATTTTTGTTTGTTTGTTTGTTTTTTTTTTTCACACATGGAATCTGGAATGAGAATTCTCAATTCCAACCCTAGACTACTCATAAACTCGAGCCGGCTACTAGCCATTTGACACCTAGCCAACAAACACAAACACATTAGCATGAAATTCCTGCTTTCCCCCAAACTTATATTTTGGTGTTCCTTAATCATCAAGAGAATAAAGCAAATTCTATCGATAAACAAGTGATTAAATCCTAAATCCAAACAAGCATGACTCAACCTAGCCCAAGAGCAAACGACAAGACTGTGTAAAAATTCTGTTCATGAAACATGCACGTCAATTTCATCAAAATTTAAAATCAGCCCTCTGTTCATCCTTTTCACACCCACATCAACATCTACCTACCTCATGGCATCAGCTCATTCTAAGGGATCATGAAAAATGCATGTAATGCAACTATATGAACTCACATACAAAACACACATGCAAACAGAATGCTTTATATGACAGGTATCATGCATGAAACTAAAACTACACATACAAATATGATGCAATATGAATTCCTACATGCCACAAATATATCACAACAATATATCACAACAACTACTAATTCCCAAATCCACCCCCAAACTTAAAATTTTCAATGCCCTCATTGAAAGTAAATAAGGGAAAAGTAGAAACATACCTACTGACCACCTGGACCACCCTCCTGAGGAGGAGAATCCGGTGGAGGATATACACCATGTGCCCCAAAAACAGGCCAATCCACCTGCACTCCACTGGCAGCAAAAGCAGTGCCCAGTGCCTGAGTCAACTCCTGGGCAAAACGGCTCTGAGAATCATACATAGCATCCATGCGACGCATCAGCCGTCTGTACTGAGAGGCAACAGGAATATCCTCGGGAACCTGAGGCGACGGAACAGCACCAGCAATCTCATAACCCAAACCCCTAGGATGTGGAACGCCGCCCGGCCACTCCACCATCCTCGCAATAGTCCCAGAATCAATAGCACCACTCTGCAACTATATTGGCTCGTCCTCAGCCCATCTCACTCCAACCGTCTGACACAAACTAGTAACCACAGAACCATATGGAATCCCCCCTGTAGTACTCGCTCTCAAAAACCTCAAGATATTTTGGCTAATCATGTAACCAATGTCAATATAAAAACCATTCAGAATCGCCCACAGCAAAATACCCCTCTCCACATTAACCTCGTACTGATGTGTGGTAGGCAACAAATTAGCACAGATAAACAAATTCCATGCTCTAGGATCCCATGTTAACCTCGTGCTGATGTGTGGTAGGCAACAAATTAGCACATTAACCGGGAATCTGAACCCAGCATCTAAAGCACCCCAGTAAACACAGATTCTCTCAGGATGCCAGTTGCATGTTCTATCTGATGGATTTGGGAGACGAACCTTGATGGCACTAGGAAAGTGATAGGACTCCTTTATCATTTGGACATCTCATTCTGACAATTTACTAGGACTGTTAAAAGAATCTAGGCTGGAACAGTTGGGAAATGCTTCCCTCATAATGTTTAGAAGTTCTAGCAAAGATTCAAATCTATGTTCAACATATGAAGGAGGTTTGATTCTTTCTTTACCTTTGGCGGTCCTCATCTTACTCCTCTTCGACATAGCTTCCATCATGGAGACAGGGGGAGCCATTGGTTGATCACCTTCCGACATCTTGATAATGAAACTGAAACTTGATCTTTGATCTGAAACCTGATCTTGAAACTCGAACTTTATCTTGCAACTTGAACCTGGAGAACTTAAGAATTTGAGAGCTCAGAAATGAAGAAGTGAATTGAAATGAAGGCTACTTATCCTCTTTTATAGAAAATACATGACCTGGTACATCAGGTTGAATCTCAGCTTGGTTCGTGTTTACAGGTCATCTATCGTTTATAGACGAAAAAAGGACAGAAATTATCCACGTTATACAGAAAGAATCGTTATAATTCATATCTATCGGAAAAGAAATAGCTGGAATATTTGCTGCATGGATGTTTGCACTTAAGAAGATAAGCAACGAGTTTAGTCTTAAACACAAGGTTAGTAGTGCTAACCCTGAATTAAGGTGTAATACCGATAGAAGTCACGAATGACCAAACTGATGACCTAAGATCAAGACCGAGGTTCTGGATCCCTAGGATCACGGATGATTTTGGAACCTAGATCCTTGACAATTTAATATCAAGATCGAGGATCTGGATCCCTAGGATCGAGATCGAGGTTCTGGATCCTTGACAATATCAAGATCGAGGTTCTGGATCTTTAGTCACGGGTGACCAAGATACTAAATTGGAGGTCAAGATCGAGGTTCTTGATCCTCAAGTTCCATGAATTGGTTTTCAGGTCCGGGTTTCTTCGCCAACCACGAAGTGGCCGACCACGAAGCTCCAAGGAGCCGTAGCCGACCACGAAGCAGCCGACCATGACACCCGAAGAAGCCACAGCCGACCACCTCGTAGCCGACCATGGCGTTTTGGGAAGCTTCGGCCGACCACGAGCTAGACGACCACGAACCGGCCGACCAAGGCGCGCCAAGGAGCCACGGCCGACCAGCCCGCAACCGACCAGGTGCCAGCCGACCACCTGGGATCAAGGCCTATCGGCAGAACCAGGTGCCGGCTGACCAGGTGCCAGCCGACCACCTTGGCTCGAGGCCCCTCGGCCGACCAGGTGCTAGCCGACCACGAGCTAGCCCTCGATCCGGCCGATCGCAGGTTAGTTCGTGGTCCTGAATCTCGATTTTTTAGCGGATTTCGGGTAATTTCTGGACCTAAATCTCGATTTTTTCGGATGGTTTTCATTGCACCGTTTAGCACCGTTTAGTGCCGTTTAGTGCCGTTTATCACCGTTTAGCGTCATTTAACATCGTTTAAACGTCGTTTAAGGCTGTTTAGCACCGTTTAGTGCCGTTTAGTGCCATTCTGCACCGTTTATCGCCGTTTAGCGTCGTTTAACATCGTTTAAACGTCGTTTAAGGCTGTTTAGCACCGTTTAGTGCCGTTTAGTGCCGTTTAGCGCCGTTTATCGCCGTTTAGCGTCGTTTAACATCGTTTAAACGTCGTTTAAGGCTGTTTAGCACCGTTTAGTGCCGTTTAGTGCCGTTCAGCATCGTTTATCGCCGTTTAGCGTCGTTTAGCATCGTTTAAACGTCCTTTAAGGCTGTTTAGCACCGTTTAGTGCCATTTAGTGCCGTTCAGCACCGTTTATCGCCGTTTAGCATCGCTTAACATCGTTTAAACGTTGTTTAAGGTCGTTTATCACCGTTTAGTGCCGTTTAATGCCGTTCAGCAACATTTATCGCCGTTTAGTGCCATCTAGCACCATTCAATGTTGTTGGCACAATCTAACATCGTTGTAAATGCGTCGGTCGCTCCACGCTTTACATCAAAACGATATCAAAGATAAACCTTGACCCGAGTCTCGAGTTAGACAAGTAAAACTTCAAGGAAAGCCTGATCAGTTTTCCTAGAAGTTGGGGGGCAAATGATATGGGTTGAAAATAAGCCCTAAAGACACATTTAATGTGGCATTAATTAGACCAAGAATGGTCCAAACGTAGGGCCCACCAGATGGGCCCAAAACCCCAATTATAATATTAATTTCATAATTAATATTGAGGGAAATAAACAGCTCAGCAATAAGAATTGGATAAGGATATTATTTCCACCAGACTTAGCCACCAAGGCATCCAATTCAATAAGGAAACTGATTCCTACAGGGAATAGATCTAGAACCTTCTTCAAAGACTTGTCCACCAAGTCTCTAACTCCTACCATAATTCTAAGGCTCCTGTAGCCTATTTAAAGGGCCAGACCCCTCATCTCAGAACTACGTTTTTGGCTTGATCTTTGATATTCATCAAAGTACGTAGGCATCTTGTGAAGGCAGATTCAGCCACGAACACAAGAACAGCCATTAAAGCTCGAAGCTCAACCACCCTAGCATTAATTACAAATCGTAACCTAGTTTTTATTCCACAACAATATATTTATTTGTGTTTTCGATGTGATAAAGAGTGTGTGTTGTATGTACATGTATATATGTATGTATGACGTTGGTGAATGAAGATGATAACTTAGAAAGATGTTATTTAACTTATTTATTCACATATATTTTTTTTTTGAAAGTAAAAATTTCATTAAAGACTCAAGCAATCACTCCTTAACATCTCCAACACACCAGACGGAGGAGTATGAAAAACATCAACAATTCCAGACACACTAGGTAATTTAGCTAAACTATGAGCTAACCTATTAGCTTGTCTACGAATATGTTTAACACTCAAATCGCTTCTTACATTCAAGATAGCGCGATAAGAGTTTAGGACATCACCAACCTCTAGCTGGTACACAGTACCATTACACAAGGCATTTACTACCGTAAGCGAATCTGTCAGGTCCGATAAGATTGTAGAAGGGGGGGTTGAATACAATCTATACTATTTTATCGAAATTTGTCCGGATAAATTTAATTTATATTTTGACAAATTTGAGCGGAATAAATTGAAACAAATTTCAAGTTGAATATAAAAATATATTAACTTGATGGGTGTTACAATTTCAGTACAAAAATTAATCAAGTTGATAAAAACTAATTTAGAAAATTCGACATGAACTTTTCTAATTTAGTTAATAAAAATCAAGATTAGAACTAGGAAACTTAATTCGCTAGTAGTACAAGAACAATAAATAAACAAGTTCCACCGGATAAAATATTACAAGAGAGATGAACTTGATTTTACAGAAATTAATTTGTTCTTGAGCTTGGGAGAGAAAATGGAGCTGCTGGGATTTTTCTGATTTGTGCTTGTTATATTGCCTGTTGTGTCTTCACTTTGTATTTAAACAAAATCAGCTGCTGCCTCTTGAATCTGTCGGTATGACTTAACAGGTCATATTGAACCTTCTGTATGACTTAATAGATATATTGAGGCTGATTGGTATGACATAAACTGACACAAATCTCCTTAATATGACTTAGAAACAAACCAATATGACTTGCATATGGCTCGGTATGACTTAATTAAATCTCGGTATGACTTAATTATAAAGCTCGGTATGACCTAATTATTTACTAAACAAAACATACACGGCTGTATGATTTGTTTGTAACAAAATAATTTGCTGTCTAAACGAAGACCAAGTCACAGGAACGGAGATTGCAAGACACGCGCGCGCTGTTGCTTGTTTCTGTCTGGCGCGTGTAACACACGCGCGTTGTAGGCGCGTTCAGAGCTGGCCGATAGGACTTCCCGCATGCATGTGTTGTTGACAGACTTTTGTTTCTTACTTTTTTTTTTCAATTGTTTATTTCTTTCTTGCATGCATACATTTAGCTTTGCTGTTGTCGACAATAAACAAGCCTGACTTCCTTTTATACATTTCGTTTTGTCGATTGCACAATTCCTCTTGCTAAGCTCTGTCGACTTCTTCTTTCATTATTTCATTTTTATTTTAATTTAATTACATAACTTAATTAAATAATCATTTAGAAAGTAATGATTAATTAACTAAATTAATAATTAAATAAAATAAAATTAATACATTAATTCAAAATTAATTAATATGATAATTAATTTAATAAATAAATTAATTCAGAATGAATTAATTTATTAAATTAAATCAATTACATAATTATATTAATTATAATAGAATTAATATAAATCTTTTGACAGCTCAAATCTTTTTCTTAAACCACTGAAAGTAATAAAGAATTACCACCGGATTTTCGTTGACGCTTGATGCACGGTCTGGTTCATGAGCGACTAACTCCAATGGCTTTTCTTTATTTTTGACTTTATGATTTGGTTCCTTTCTTCTCTTAACATACCAGTCTTGACAGCTTGAACCACTGAAGTTAATGATAAACAACCACTGTTTAATGTTGACACTCGATGTACTGTCTGGTTCATGAGTGACTAACCGCAATGACTGTTCTTCATATATTGACTTTAAAATCTGGTTCCTTTTCTTTTCTTTTTCTTCTCTCTCTATTAATTCTTCTGTACTGTCTCTGTCACTGTCGAAATCTCTGTCACTATAAATGAATCCACTTCTTTAACGAATACTTCACTGAGGCTTGATCAGATGTCTGAACTTCTTTCAATGTAGTAATTCCTCAAGTCTGTAGATTGACCTTGATCTTTTTCTTCTGACAGATAATACTATCTGAGATTCCTTGTGACAGTCTATATACTATTTACTATTATAATCTTGTTTAAGTTGAGTTGTATCCTCGAAATACAAATAGGCTATATCATATGCCTTTCAATCTCCCCTTATTTATTTGTTAGACAATAACAAGCAAATACCTAGAGGATAACTCAACTACCTCACTTAAACAAGAAAAAGATAAAACTTTTAAGAACAAAGTAAATAATACAAAAAAAGTTTCTGGTTTAGATTTAACAATTACAGAATCTTCAGTTGATGAAATGATAGATGATTGTTCCTCTAGCACTGAACTGATCTTCAATAGATAACTCATCTTCATTTCTGATTCTTCATATCTCTGCCTGATAATCCTTCACATCTTATAATGGTGATTATCAGCAGTTCTTGATTTACAATCACTTCCCATTTCTGACACAGCTTTTCTCACTAAAGAAAAACAGCTGTTCCTACTATATAGACAATGGTGAATCAATACCATTTCTATAACTTCTGGTGAATTTACTACTCTTCCACTTAGCCTTTATACATAGTACATTGAAAGACTAATAGAATAGGATTGTTGATGTAATTCTCCTTATATCTCCACTTTTATAACAAATGAAAGTTCTTTTGCTTCTTCATCTAAGGCTCCCCTTTAGTAAATAGACTTGCTTCTCATTCTAAGCACAGTCTTTACTGCTCCCCCTTTCTAACTCACTCTTCTTTTACTTGTACCCCAATACTTCTCCCCCTTAGTTGAGTATATCCTACTAAGGTAAGCTTTAACTTGAATATATCTTTTTCAATATATCTCTCCCCCTTAGTTGAGGAATCCTCCATTCAACTAATTTACAAAGTAGTTGATACCAAATTGTTACCAATTTATACCAATCGTTAGAGTACATTGAAATCAACTGATAAAGCTTTGTTAGAAAGGAAGTTTCATTTTCTTCCTCACTGTGAGTGTGCGATAGTGTTTATTGTACCTCACAAGTGTTTCACTCATCTCTCCACTCATTTGTGTTGAGTGTCTCACTTCTCTCTGTGTTTACACTCTTGCTCACTAGTGTTTCACTCATATCACTCATAGCTCCAACAATCGTTAGTGTACCTGCAAAGAAAAATCACCATAGCCCCTTCTAGAGAGGTCACTGGTGGTGCAATGGGAGTTCGCAAATCCCAAATCCTCGTTGGACTCGTCAGACGAATCTGAGTCATAATCTACAAGTTGCTAATTTCCCTTTTTAGGGTTTTCAGATTTGAATTCTGAGAAGGTAAACAATGATCTATAAATTTAGCATTGAGATCAAGATTCCCTTCTAATGTCTGTGAAGACATCACCTTGTTAAACTCATCAGGTAAAATCTGAATCATAGTTCACAAGTTGCCGATCCGCACCTATGTCGGATCCGTTACCCGCATGATCCAGAGATGTTCCCTCTGGGGAGTTAGATAATGATCTTGTTGAATTTTGCATTTGAGATCAATACCTTCTCTCGAGGTCTGTGAAGACTCTTGATTCATTAAAGAACCTTTAACTTATAATCATAACCGTAAAATGGTTGGATTACAGGTTTCCGTCAATTCATCCTTAGTGTGTGCAATCTCACTTGTGCATATGAAATGTTTTGGTTATTGTATAAGGTAGTGACTCTCCAACTGAATATCCCACACATCCTTGTTTGCTGCATCAAGTGCAGTTACTCCCTGGTGACCTCTAGTCTGATAGGTAACTTCCATTTAGGGTGTAAGATAGAATGTGTTTGAGTTTGACTGTAGTCTGGGATAAAAGTTGTTGGGTTTACAACCTTATGACTAAACATGTGAGAATACAAAATTCCATGTAGATGAACCTGCATCACAGAATATGAGCAATATAGAGATAGAATGCATTTTTAACATCGAAAAGTTTTCTAAGAAAATATTGCATTTTATCTTAAGAGAAATGATATACAGTTGTGATTTCAAAAGATTTACAATGTAAGCAATCACAGCTGTAGAAAGATATTTTGAGTTAGGAAGATAAAGATCCTGAGCTGGTTTTACAAAACAAGAACATAGGCAAAAATCCAATTAATAAATATTAATCGAATCAATGTATGTTAATGTTTAAACCAATACAAACAAAACTATTTTATCATGCTTTAGGTCCTGTAAGATAGATACCAACTATTAGAAATTGTTAGCACTTGATAGGTCTTGTCTTTCAATTGTTAGATCCTGAAAATCAAACATTAGTTCCTAACAAATTGTATAGACACATACCAATTTGATACCAACATTGGTCAATTGTTAAGTCCTTAACACGAAGATCTATTAACAGCAATCACAAAAAAAGATTTATACTTAAACTGCAGGTTTTGTGTGTGTTAATAAGAAGAACAACAAAAGAACCAAGTACAGTGACCTACTTGTAAGTTTTGCAAGTATACTGACTAAAATGTAAAAACTATACAAACTATTTATATACACATGAAAAAGAATATACAAAAATAAGAAATAATATATATAATAATTATACAAATAAAAACTATAAGAAAAGAAAAATTCGAATCAAATAAAATAATAATAAAAAAAATGAACAAAACTATACATAATTTAATAATTTACAAACAAATTTTTATTTTTATTAATTTTTATTTTTATATATATTTTTTTTAAAATTAAAAAATAACTGTATTAATAATATTTACAGAATATTAAAGATAAAAGATAATAATTTAGAAAAATATCTACAACAATATAACTACTTAAAATAACTAAATAGAAAATATAAAATACTAAAAATACCATAGATTGTCCTTTTGACGGAATTAACACATTAATAACAGAAGAGCAAACACTACAAAATATTAAATAAAATATTAACTATTTACATAGACATTTGTAGCAAATTAATAAATCTATATATATTTTCGAATAAAATAACTTTCTTATCAGAAAATTATTTTGAAAGAAAATATGATTTATTAAAAGATCACAAATATTCATAAGGAATTTTCAACAAAAATAGATTTCTCACTAATTTCCACTTGTAAAATTTGAGAAAAATATTTTTAGAGAAAATAAAATTATTCTAAAATTAAAAGAAGTAAGTAGGAAAATATTAAGAAGATAATGACAATGATTTAAGAATTAACAAGCAAGATTATAAGTTGATAAAATAATTATACAAGTGATTTAAATCAGAAAATATTCACAAAATAATCACTTGTAAATTATTAAAGATCAAACCTCAGATATTAACTAGTTTAATTACTAGGACTGTTTAACATACCCAATTTATCAACAATTCTTGTGAATGTGGATTCGTCAAGAGACTTAGTAAAAATATCTGCTGTTTGGTCTTCCGTGGGTACTGAAAGTAACTCCACGATACCATTCATGACATGCTCTCTAATAAAATGATACATGATGTCGATGTGCTTGGTTCTCATATGCTGCACAGGATTGCTGGAGATTGCTATGGCACTTGTATGATCACATAATATAGGAATATTATCCAGTAAAAAACCATAGTCTCTCAGCTGATTCCTAATCCACAAGATTTGAGCACAACAGCTTCCAGTAGCTATATATTCAGCTTCGGCTGTTGAGATAGAAACTGTTTGTTGTTTCTTACTGTACCAGGAAACCAATCTGTCACCTAGGAATTGACAACTCTCGGAGATCCTTTTTCTGTCTACAACACTTCCTGTATAATCTGAATCTTTGTAGCTTGTGACATCTACCTTGGCAGAATTTTCACATGCTCCAAACTTGACAGCTGTAGATGATGGTGTCTTTGCTGAAGATGAGTCCTCCATTTGATATTTCTTGAGGAGCTCTCTGACATACTTGGATTGACAAATAAATATTCCATATGTCCTTTGACTTACTTGTAATCCAAGAAAGAACTTCAGTTCACCCATCATGCTCATCTCAAATTTACCCTGCATTAGCTTAGCAAATTTCTTGCACAAAAGATCATTAGTAGACCCGAATATTATATCGTCCACATAGACTTGGACTAATATTGTATCATTCTTATGTTTCTTTGAAAAGACAGTTTTGTCTATGACACCTCTAACGAAACCATTTTCAAGTAAAAATTCAGAGAGAGTGTCATACCATTTTCTTGGCGCTTGCTTAAGACCATAGATAGCCTTGAAGAGAATGTAGACATAATCCAATAGATCTGGATCTTCAAAGCCAGGGGCTGTTCTACATACACCTCTTCATCTAGCTTACCATTCAGAAAAGCACTCTTGACATCCATTTGATAAACTTTGAAGTTTGAGAATGCTGCGAATGCCAAGAATATTCTGATGGCCTCAAGTCTTGTCACTGGTGCATAGGTTTCATCATAATCAATTCCTTCAGCTTGATAATAACCTTTAGCAACCAGTCTTGCCTTATTCTTCATCACTTTGCCATCTTCATCAAATTTGTTTATGAATACCCATCTGGTGCCTACTACTGTTCTGTTTGTAGGTCTGGGTACCAGCTTCCATACTTCTTGTTGGTTGAATTGATTGAGTTCATCTTGCATCGCAATCACCCAATCAGGATCAGAAAAAGCTTCTTCAGTTTTCTTAGGTTTCATTTCAGATAGAAACCCTGAATAATTACATTGATTTTGGACAGCTCTTCTAGTTTTTACACCAACATCTGGATCACCAATGATTAGCTCAAAAGGATGAGCTCTATTCCAAACAGTCTGTCTGGGAAGATTTAATCTTGATGATTGGCCTTGTTCTTCATTGTGATGTTGAGTATGACTAGTTGATGCCTCATTAACTTCCCCTGAGTTGTTGCCAGGTTGACTAGATGACTGTTCAGGAGTGTCAGTGGTATCTTCAATATTATCATTGTTTCCACCACCATTACCCTGATCATCCTCATCATTATCATTGTTGTCATTATCATCAACAAAAACATCAGGTGGATTGTCATCATCTGAATCTGGATCTGTCATATCCTCAAAAGATAGCTTTTCAGATGAATCTTCAGTTTGGATACTAGGAAGTTTAGTGTCATCAAATGTTACATTGACACTTTCAATCACAGTCTGTTGATCAATCACGTACACCCTGTAAGCTCTTCTTGTATAACCAATAAAAATTGCTTCATGTGCTTTGGTCTCAAATTTTCCACCTTGTTCATCTCCTTCTTTAAGCACAAAACATTTCGCCCCAAATACATGAAAGTATTTGAGTGTTGGTTTCTTTTCAGTAATAGCTTCATAAGGTGTCGTCATCAAGTCTTTGTTGATAAGAGTTCGATTCTGCGTATAGCAAGCAGTGTTGACAGCTTCAGCCCAAAAATACAATGGAAGCCTTGATTCACTTAACATAGTACGTGCAGCTTCAATCAAGGTTCTATTCTTTCTTTCCACTACCCCATTTTGTTGAGGAGTTCTTGGAGCTGAGTACTGTCTGGTTATACCCTTCTCAGTGTAGAAATCATTCAGAACTGCATTCTTGAATTCAGTTCCATTATCTGACCTTATAGCTCTCACTGGATACTTAGAATCCAGCTCAATCAACTTGATGTGATCAATCACCAGTTGTGGAGTTTCATCTTTAGAATTCAGGAACAAGACCCATGTGTATTTTGAAAAATCATCAACAATCACAAGAGCATATCTTTTCTTTGACATTGACATCACATTAACTGGACCAAACAAATCCATGTGAAGTAATTGTAAAGGTTCAGTTATTGAAGATATGTCAGTGCTCCTGTGACTTGCCCTTTTTAACTTGCCTTTTTGACATGCATCACATAGTCCTTCCTGTGTAAATTCCATAGAAGGTAAACCTCTCACCAACTCTCTCTTGACCAGAGAGTTCATCGTCTTGAAATTTAAGTGAGAAAGTTTCTTGTGCCATAGCCAACTTTCATTTGTGGATGCTTTAGAATAGAAGCAGTTGATTTCTTCAGTGCTTCCAGTGTTCATATTGGCTACGTACAAGTTTCCTTTTCTGACTCCTATAAGAGATGGTTGTTCACTTCTTTTGTGTGAAATCAGACAATTCTTCTTGTTAAAGTGGACTTCAAATCCCTTGTCACAGAATTGACTGATACTGAGCAAATTATGCTCAAGTCCTTTCACAAAGGACACTTCTTCAATGATAACATTTCCAACTTCAAGTTTGCCATATCCATCAGTTCTACCTTTGCTGTTATCTCCAAAAGTAACTACTGGGCCGGCCTTCTCCACCACATTTGTCAGCAGGGTTCTGTCTCCAGTCATATGCCTTGAACATCCACTGTCCAAGATCCAGGTTACTCGTTCAACCTGTTCAATACCCTGCAATGACAAACGGATTAAACCTTCTTTGGAACCCAAATTTGATTGGGTCCAAAGTATTTAAAGTATTGGCCTTTGTCAGGCAAAACAACATTTTTAACCTTGACACCAATTTTACCATTAGTCAATAAACATTTTACCCTATAAACAGATTTGACAATCTTTTGTTTCAGTTTGGGTATCCATGTCTTTTTTGCAGCAATAACATTTGTTTCACTGACTGGACATTTGACCTTGTAAACAGCCTTAGTAAAACTTTGTTTAGGCTTTGGTACAAATGTCTCACTCCTAACATGAGGAGGACTAGCAGTCTTTGATCTAACATTTTTATTTCTGTTCATATGTTGTCTAGGAGTAGTCTTATCAGCACATGCATGATTACCATTAAAGTAAGCAGACATCACATTAAAAGCACAAGACATACAGTTGACAACACCACATGCTTTATGATTAGAATCAATGATAGGCATGTTACTCATGTTAGACATGTTATTGTTCTGCTTCAACTTGTTACCACCTAATCCAGTCTTAGAAGAACTAGTTGTTTCAACAACCTTGACTGGCACTTTAGGTACATCTTTCTTGGATGAAATATTTTCTGGATTAGTGTCCTCAACAGATTTAGCCTTAAAAAAGACTGTGACATCTTTCTTGGATGAAACATTCTTTGGATTAGCGTTCTTAACAGATTTATCCTTAACAACGACTGTGCCATTTGCACTGTCCTCATTTCTCATTTCTTCGTGGATAACCATAGAAAGAATATCTGGTGGTCCAGCATCAGGTTTTTTAAATAGAGGTTCTTTAACATTCTTGAGTACATGTGGTATTCACCTTTCTTTAGCACTAACAGGGTTAGGGGAATTTATGCCCAATGATCCAACAGCTTCATTGTAGCCATACCCTATACCTGTTGTTCGTTCTACAACTTGATTGTTAAAAAACTCTTTGGAAACTTTAACAGAATTATAACAAGCCCTAACCTGTGTTTCAAGTTCAACAATCCTAGTTTCAAGTTCAGCAATCCTAGCAACTTGTTTTAACATGTATTCTGTTATCGCCTTTTCTCTTTTGTTAAGTCGAGCTATTTCTTCTATTTGCTTATCTTGATTAACATGCACCTTTTTTAGTTCTAACACTTCATTTTCAAGATTAGTGGTTAACAGAACTTTTCTAGCAATTTTTTTTTGTGCATTACCAATGGAATTATATAGGCTACGAATCAACTCAGTGTCAGTAAGAGTTACCGGAGTACTATAAGGAGTTGATGTATCAGCATTTACCACCAGCGCAAAATTTCCAACTTCTTCATCTTCACTGTCTGTGTCATCCCAGCTTTTGCCTTGTACCACATAGGCCGTGTCTGTGTTCTTCTTACCAGATGCATACTCTCTCCTTGCATCTTGTTGAGGTTGATGACACTCCATTGCAAAGTGTCCAAGTTGATTACATTTAAAACACCTAATCCTGCTTCTGTCTACCATTCCAGTTTGGTAGCCACCCCTTGTGCTACTTGAGGAAGAACCTCCTCGCTGGAATCTATTGTAGTTAGATTTGAACTTGAACTTGGGATTCCTCCTAAATCTGAAGTTACTGAATTGCCTCACCATCATAGCCATTGACTCATCTTCCAAATGATCCAGCTCTTCCAATGAGTAGAAATCTCCACCATCCTGACTGACAGGTGTATGACCAATCTCAACTTCAACCTGTTCCTTGTCAGCGCTACAAGGTTGAACCACCTTAGCTTCCACTTCCTTTGGAGTCTCAACCACTAGAGCTGTAGAAGAACTTGGAACCCTACCTTCACCATGAATTTCTTTCTGTTGAACTTGTTCCAACTCATAGGTTTTCAAAATGCCGAAGAGCCTTTCAAGAGTAATTTGATTCATGTCTCTGGCTTCTCTAATGGCAGTTATCCTATGTTCTAGGTGAGTAGGCATGGTCAGTAGAAACTTCATGTTAATCTCCTTTTGTGTATATTGCTTGCCATGGATTTGCAAGTTGTTGATTATTTTGTTATACCTTTCAAACACTTCCTGAATGCCTTCATTAGGGCCAGCTCTAAAGTGTTCATACTCAGAGATTAAAATTTGAAGTCTGTTTTCCCTGACTTCATCAGTAGTTTCCCACATATGCTTTGCAGTTTTACAATTCATCACATGACTGTACATCACAGCATCTAGAGAATCTAATAGTATGAGTCTCAAATTTTTGTCTAGTCCTGCATCCTCTTTTTCATCAGGAGTATAAGACGCAGGGTCTTTTTCATGGGTTCTAGCAGGTGTTGTAACAACTCCATCAGTAACAACTTTTTGTTCAATGACCATAGGAATTTTAGGTCCATTTTTCAGAACACCCAAATATTTAGAATTTGTAACATCAAGAAATAGCTCCATTTTATTTTTCCACATATCATAATTATCTTTATTAAAGATAGGAATCTTAACAAGGACTTTTGAAGACATGATGAATTTTTAAGTGAGTTAAAAATTTGAAATGGATTTTTGACTGAATAAAAATAGGATCTTGATTTGTGTATCAATCAATAGGCTCTGATACCAATTGTTAGGTCCGATAAGATTGTAGAAGGGGGGGTTGAATACAATCTATACTGTTTTATCGAAATTTGTTTGGATAAATTTAATTTATATTTTGACAAATTTTAGCGGAATAAATTGAAACAAATTTCAAGTTGAATATAAAAATATATTAACTTGATGGGTGTTACAATTTCAGTACAGAAATTAATCAAGTTGATAAAAACTAATTTAGAAAATTCGACATGCACTTTTCTAATTTAGTTAATAAAAATCAAGATTAGAACTAGGAAACTTAATTCGCTAGTAGTACAAGAACAATAAATAAACAAGTTCCACCGGATAAAATATTACAAGAGAGATGAACTTGATTTTACAGAAATTAAATTGTTTTTGAGCTTGGGAGAGAAAATGGAGCTGCTGGGATTTTTCTGATTTGTGCTTGTAATATTGCCTGCTGTGTCTTCACTTTGTATTTAAACAAAATCAGCTGCTGCCTCTTGAATCTGTCGGTATGACTTAACAGGTCATATTGAACCTTCTGTATGACTTAATAGATATATTGAGGCTGATTGGTATGACATAAACTGACACAAATCTCCTTAATATGACTTAGAAATAAACCAATATGACTTGCATATGGCTCGGTATGACTTAATTAAATCTCGGTATGACTTAATTATAAAGCTCGGTATGACCTAATTATTTACTAAACATACACGGCTGTATGATTTGTTTGTAACAAAATAATTTGCTGTCTAAACGAAGACCAAGTCACAGGAACGGAGATTGCAAGACACGCGCGCGCTGTTGCTTGTTTCTGTCTGGCGCGTGTAACACACGCGCGTTGTAGGCGCGTTCAGAGCTGGCCGACAGAACTTCCCGCATGCATGTGTTGTTGACAAACTTTTGTTTCTTACTTTTTTTTTTCACTTGTTTATTTCTTTCTTGCATGCATACATTTAGCTTTGCTGTTGTCGACAATAAACAAGTCTGTCTTCCTTTTATACATTTCGTTTTGTCGATTGCACAATTCCTCTTGCTAAGCTCTGTCGACTTCTTCTTTCATTATTTCATTTTTATTTTAATTTAATTACATAACTTAATTAAATAATCATTTAGAAAGTAATGATTAATTAAGTAAATTAATAATTAAATAAAATAAAATTAATACATTAATTCAAAATTAATTAATATGATAATTAATTTAATAAATAAATTAATTCAGAATGAATTAATTTATTAAATTAAATCAATTACATAATTATATTAATTAAAATTGAATTAATATAAATCTTTTGACAGCTCAAATCTTTTTCTTGAACCACTGAAAGTAATAAAGAATTACCACCAGATTTTCGTTGACGCTCGATGCACGGTCTGGTTCATGAGCGACTAACTCCAATGGCTTTTCTTTATTTTTGACTTTATGATTTGGTTCCTTTCTTCTCTTAACATACAGTCTTGACAGCTTGAACCACTGAAGTTAATGATAAACAACCACTGTTTAATGTTGACACTCGATGTACAGTCTGGTTCATGAGTGACTAACCGCAATGACTGTTCTTCATATATTTACTTTAAAATCTGGTTCCTTTTCTTTTCTTTTTCTTCTCTCTCTATTAATTCTTCTGTACTGTCTCTGTCACTGTCGAAATCTCTGTCACTATAAATGAATCCACTTCTTTAACGAATACTTCACTGAGGCTTGATCAGATGTCTGAACTTCTTTCAATGTAGTAATTCCTCAAGTCTGTAGATTGACCTTGATCTTTTTCTTCTGACAGATAATACTATCTGAGATTCCTTGTGACAGTCTATATACTATTTACTATTACAATCTTGTTTAAGTTGAGTTGTATCCTCGAAATACAAATACGCTACATCATATGCCTTTCAGAATCTGTCTCCACTATAACATGCTGCAGCTCCATGGTCTGAATCCATTTAAGCGCCTCCCACACCCCCGATGCTTCAGCCTCCATGACAGATGCATAGCCTTTAACCACTTTACTCAACCCAGCAATAAACTCACCTCTGTCATTCCTTAAAGCCATCCCAATTTGGAAGTCTGCATGACCTTCTTGAATGGAAGCATCTACATTTAGCTTATGCCAACTAGTTTCAGGAAGTGACCACCTCGACTTACCTGCTTCCTCTATTTTACTACCTGATTTACTCGTGCATCCACCTGCCTTCTGAGCCTCTTGCCATTCTCTGACCATCCTCAGACTCAAGTTCATTGCTATATTTGGCTCCATTTTTTTATTTTCCCAGACACACTTATTCCTAGCCATCCAAATACCCCTATTTATTCATATATATATTATAGAAAATAATATATAACCAAACTTAGTTTGACTTACAATACTATAAATGGTGTATAATATAAATGGTGTATAAGTAGTTGGTTATTGAATGTGTGTTTCTCAATTAATAATTACTCAACAACTAGCAATTAACAGTAAATTTATTTTAACACCCCTCTCAAGTTAAAATTGGTTTAAATCAATTCGATTTTGCAAGAATAATTACGAAAGCTGCTTGAATAATGAGTTTTTGTGAAAATATCTGCAGTATTATCTACACTAGAATTTTTTGCCCGCTACGCTTTGGCTTTGTAATATTATGATTTTTATTTTATAATATAATATAACTTTGCAATTTGCAATTTGTTTCGTACTCTTTTGTTTGTTACACTGAATAATAGTTTGAAAGCTAAAATGCTTCTGGGAAAATTGTCTTTACAAATCATTTCTTCATGTAGTAACACATTCCATCTTGCAAGGTGAGCTATTTTATTTCCTCCTTACTTAACACGACTAACATCAAAAGAATTTAAAACACCTATAGACCTGCTAATATTATCATAGAACAAATATAACGTAGTAAAACCCTTTTACTCATGCTTTAGTGCTTAAACTACATTTATAGGTTCACTCTCCAAAACCACATTTCTGTATCCCATTTGCACTGCCACCGTGACACCAAAATCTGTTGTTGCTGCTGCTTCCTCTGCAACATCTGAGCATAAGATTAATCATTCAAAACATAATCACCGAAAAGAACATAACGAAATGTTAAAGCCATAAAATAAAATATTTTTAGTAAATTCTGATCTAAGGAACAGGATTTGCAAGGTTTTTAGTGTCATAGGTGCAACTTTTTGGCCAACCTTGTAAGCTTGTTGGTACCATTAAGCTATGCAACTCTCTCCACAATCTCCTTTCATTTTTCTTGAATACATGTACGCCTTTATCTGTTGTGCATTATCAAGAGTTCAAGATCCTTAGTGTTGTGCACAGCAAACTTCTTGAAACCATTAGGAGTATAGTGATAGGGCTTCTTGTCTTATTAGGCATCAGTTTGAATCCCGTGAACTTCCTCTGGCCTGGGCCAGTTTGGCTACCAAAAGATATTCAATCAAGTTAATTATGAATCCAATGCAACATATTGGCAAATAAAACTGGTAAAGCGATTATAATCCCACATTAAATAGTAATATAGCTAGAACTTCTGTAGAAAGTAAAAACACACATCTACACAATACTATATCTATAGAAGATCTCGGTAACATAAAGCTTTTATGATAGTTAAAATATAGTTGTATTAGAATTTAATTTATTTAATCAAGACACACAAAAACAAAATTTCTTTAGATAATGATCATGATTAGGATATATGTTCAGGATACATGATCGAGAAATGATTTTTTATCACCACCGACAATTAGGATAATATGCAATCTTTATTGACAATCACGATATTATACAATCTTCATCATAGACCGCAAGATCAATAGAACCCCAACCATATGGTAATGCTACGACCACCACATATAATAACAAACAACTAAATCAAAAGGAAAATCAAACAAAAGAATTAGTGATCAGATGGTAGTTCATGTTTATAATCATAATATAAATGCAGAAATATTACTAAAAGTACTTGGAAATATTAGGAAATGTTAGCTCACATCTCCACAATCTAGAAAGGACCTGAAAAAGATTATCGACATAATCCAAATTGAACACACATGATATTTAAGGACGTTTCATACAACATATAATAGAGCGGAAATATTAAATTAAAGTTACCTGCATTTTAGTGTGACAATGGTTGGAAGAAAATCTGTAGGTCAGGCATATATAGTCTGTAGTTAAAAATACCGGTAGTAGCATAGGCTATAAACATAATGCATAAATGTACTCCATGAGTATGCATCTTTTATATCCCATGTTTGATTATAAAACTGAAATTTGCAATCAATGATTTTTTTACAGTATACATTGATCTTCTATAGAACACAACATAAGCCTAATCCGGTGTATTTTTAGTGAGCATACAGTTCGAAGTACAATTGGAAGCATGCTAAATAATGTATATCAATGCATGAGGATGAGGTCACTTGGATGCAAAAAGACATCAACAACATGTTAGCTTTACTATAAATTCTGCCTAACAAATACAGGCAACCCTTTTATTTATGTATCCAAACTCACACATACATATTACACATTACCAAGTCACTGACTTTATAAAAAATCTCAGATTTCAACACAAAATCACAAATGAAAATTAATTAATTCCAGAAACAAACACATGTCAAAATCCAAAGAATTTGTCGCACGACTTATTTGTACAAAATAATGTAAAACATAAAATTTATGAAAGGTTTAAATATAAAAAATGATTAAAAACTCTCTCATGACTTTGATCAAACACTTGATTTGTACCTTAATCATTTTCTCATTGATAAGATCAAACACTTAATATGTATCTCAATCACCAAGGTTTTGATTAACCATAGAGAAAACACTACTCACACTATGAAAATCATAAACTTGAAACATGAAAAGACATTAAAAAGTATAACACATTTATCTATAAATATTGATTTAAATACCTTATTTCCAAAAATCACTTTCCATTGGGTCAGAAACCTGCAAAAGAATAAGAATCAAAATAAGTACACAAAACATAAACTAAATCAAAATTAAGAACAAGTATTAAATCTTATTATCATTGACAATAAAATATAGTTCGTAAAAGATACCTGAAATAAGATTATATAATCAGTAGAATGATACACCTGCAAGAAGGAAAAATATGAATAATCAAATCGATTGACGAAATTACAAAATTCAAGAGCACAAATACAATTCGAAAGCATTGATTTGATATATAAGCAGGAGAAAAGTTGAGAGAATAGTAGAGAGAGAAGTTTTAGCAGTGCCAGTGATTTTGAATTTGGAAAAAAAATATAAAAGAGAACTAAAAGGAGTGAATTTGAAATTTGAAATTGAATTAAACACTCCTGTGTATGTATGTAATGTGTGCACTGCATATGAAAAGATGTTGTTGTACAGCTATTTGTTCAACTCTCAGTCTACATGGGAGTACGTGTTGATGCATAAAAAAACAAATATACATGTGTTGTTATGTAAGAGAGCAGATACGTTTTGAAATATTGAATGATATTTCGATGGCATTTTATGTAATTAAGATAGAAGTCCTGGGGTAGGGGGTGTAAAAGTGCTAGCATGTGGATTCAGGAATTATAATATAGATTATAATATAGATAGATTGGATATATCATGTAAACAAACAATGCCCTTTGAAACCAGTTGGCGATTGAAGTGACAATCGATTTCTATATTGATATGTAACATAATTAATGTTGCACTAATTATATTTAGTTCTGTGCGAAAAGGCTAGGTCCCAAGTCCAATTGTGAACATTGAAACGTGGGTGATGTTTGAACGTGACATGTATCGGTGATGCATGCAGGCCCAAACTAACAATCCACGAACATGATCCATGATTCGAACATGACCTATGATCCAAACGTGGCCCATGTTTCGAACACCTATTCCAACATGGAAACTGCTACCTTGTGGAAGGATCCAGAATCCACCGCCTTAAGGTATTAAAATTACCATATGATTATGAGACTTATAGCTGTTAACGAAACTAAATGTTCGTGAACAAGCTCGAGCTCGGATCGTTAAGGACTCGATTCGGCTTGGTTCGTTAAGAACTCGAGCTCGAGCTCGAACACAAAAAAGTGTTCGTTAAGCTAACGAGCTCGAGCCAAGCTTTTAGCATGTGCGGCTCGAGCTCGGTTGGAGCTCGGCTCGATTTTGTTCGGCTTGTTAGAGCTCAAAAAAATTGTATATATTTTATATTTCTATACATTATGTATAAATATTTTTATATTATTTTATATATACTATATATTTTATATAGCTTGGGATGGGTTAAAAAATGATAGAATGATATTTACGTGGGCTATTAGTGGATTTAAGTATTTTTCTTGTTTAATTTCTTTTATATTTTTGATAATTTTAAAAAAAAAAATTGTTAACGAGCTGTTCGATAAGAGCTCAAGCTTGGCTCGGCTCGTTTTTGTTCGATAAAAGCTCGAGTTCGGCTCGGTTCATTAACGAGCTCGAGCTCGAACACATATTTTGTTCGATAAGAAAGCTCAGCTCAGCTCTGTTCGCCAAAAACCCTAGCCGCAATCTAAAACCCTAATTTTTATTTCACAATATTTGGCGATGTCTATGGGAAGACAACATGTACATCAACCATGATGAACACACGGAGAACACCGGTGACTACGAACACCACTACCATCACTTCTGTACCCGTGACTACGGAACAAGGGTCTGTACCCCCTTAAACGAGTACCCAGATTCCGGGATCTCTAGCTCAAGGACGAATCTCCAAAGTATTAAAACTCATGTCGAGGGATCGCAGCTCATAGGGACGAATCCCCAAGACCAGGAGACGAATCCCCTTCAAATGGTTATTTCCCTCCTAGGATACGGCCTACCCCTATGTAACAAGAAGCCACAGATGTCTTTTTCAAGATGTCCTTGACAAAACACCCCCCGAGAGCAAGGTTTAGCTCCAAGACAGGGCTGGGAACTATATCAAGGCTGAGCAAAGCATGAAGAAAGGAGAAACCCCGGCGGGTGGAGGTAATTATAACACCAAGAAAAGGAAGACAGATCAAGAGTATTGTTAAATATAATTGATGTGTTTTGATCAGTGTTTAAGTGTTACAGGGAGTTATCAGAGTTTAGCTGGAAGCAGTCAGAGTTTGTGTAAACTCTGACAGTTGGAAGCTCGACAGAGTTTGTTAAACTCTGTCTGGAGGAAGCGCGTCTACTGTTCAACAGTGATTAAAGATTAATTATGGAAGCGATATCTTTGAAGATTGGATAGCTATCAAAGAGATCGAGTTGACATAGGAGACGTGTGACAATCTGTAATTGATATCATTGTATAGCTGATTATTAGGAATATCAATTAGAGATTGTATCGTAGCTGTATGTTATATAAATACAGATAGGTTAACCCTAGAAGGGTATCGATAACGAATTATCATTATTGTAACCTAGCAGCTCTTTGTGATATTTTACATCACGAAGAGGGTTTGAAATACAAGAAGTTTTTTAAGTGCATAAACGCTTTTACTTGTTAATCTCTCATACAAAGTTGATTATTATTTGTGTATTCGGCCTAACAAGTATGATGCCAAGGATAAGTATCCTCATACTGGCAAGAGCTCGGAATCTGCTCCAAAGAAGAATAATCAAGGAACTCGTTTCACTGAGTATGCGCGATTGAATACACCGAGAAGTCATATCTTAATGGGCATCGAAACTGAAAAAGAACTTCGATGGCCGAAGCCACTTAGCGGTGACCCCGGGAAGAAAACCAAGAATCAGTATTGTCGATTCCATAAGATGTGGGACAAGACACTGAAGATTGTAAGCAACTCAAGGATGAGATTGAGTACCTCATCTGATGAGGAAAGTTGAGTAAGTTCACCAAGGATGGGAATCGAAACAATGACATAAGGGATCATGATCGCAGGTATAATAACCGTGATCGTAACCCACAGCGACGATGACCTGCTATCAACATGATTTCTGGAGGCCCGACAACGATAGGGATAACAAGGAACTCTCGAAAGGCATATGCTCGAGAAGCTATGAACATTGTAGGAGAAGCACCTAAGCGTGCTAAGATTGGGATAGCAATTGCGTTCGACGATTCTGATCTTGAAGGGGTAAAGTTCCACCACGATGACCCGCTGGTCGTGATGCCTATGATAGGAAACTCCAAGGTCAACCGAGTCCTGATCGACAATGGAGCTTCAGTGGACATTCTATTCCATGATGCGTTTTTGAAGATGGGATACACCGAGTCCCAACTAACCCCTTCTAATATGCCCATATGCGGGTTCAATGAAGTGGAGTCTAAGGTTGAAGAAACAATCTAGTTACCCATGACTATTGGGCAAGAGCCAGGAGAGGCCATACAGATGTTGAATTTTCTAGTCATCAAGGCTTCTTCAATATACAATGTCATCCTCGCGAGGATAGGATTCCATAATTTTAAGGCTGTGGCCTTAACTTATCACTTGAAGATCAAGTTCCCAACCAGGAATGGTGTGGGAGAGCAGAGAGGTGACTAGAAGATGGCCATGAGTTAATATGTAGCCGCGTTAAGGCCTGATGGAGTCGGGGGACTGGTCCTCCCGATTGAAGACATAGATGTCCGAGAAGACGAGAAATACAAATGACCGAGAAGACGAGAAATACAGGGAAAAGCCGGCAAAGGATTTAATTCCTATCCCCCTGGAATCGGGGGGAACCCGATAAGGTTACTTACATCAGGACATCATCGAAGGAGTCCCTGAAGGGCAAGTTGATTACGTGTCTACAAGAAAATGGTCATGTATTTGCATGAGCAATGATTGATGTACCAAGGACTGATCCCCAACTCATGATCCACAAACTGAATGTGGATCTAGACATGAAAATATTGAAATGAATGAAGAGGAACTTTGCTCCCAAGAGGCAAGGAGCCATCAAGCAGGAAGTTCTTTGAAGTTGAGTTCATCGAGAAAATTTAATTCCCAGAATAGTTGGCTAACCCGGTAATGGTCAGAAAGCTAATGGCCATGGAAGATGTGCATAGACTTCACTGACTTGACTGATACAATGTGCATAGACTTCACTGAATTGACTGATGCATGCTCTAAGGATTGTTTTCCCCTACCAAGGATTGACATAAAAGAATAGATGCCACTACTGGGCATGAAATGTTAAGCTTCATGGACGGATTCAGTGGCTACAACCAAATCAAGATGCATAGGGATAACATCCCAAAGAATTCCAGAGACACGTATCAACAATTGGTGAATAAGATATTTTCCCATCTGATTGGAAAAATCATGGCGATCTAATTTTATGACATGATAGTCAAGAGCCTTCACAAGGTAGACCATATCACACACCTCCAAGAGGCATTTAAAGTTCTAAGGCACCAGAAGATGATCTTGAATCTAGCCAGATGTGCCCTTGGCATAGAATCAGGAAAGTTCTTGGGTCTAATGGTTTCGATACAAGGAATCAAAGCTAACCCCGACAAGATCAAAGCAATCCTAGATATGGAACCTCCGCGTTCTGGATGTTCAGGAACTAACTGGGAGAATTGCATCTCCAAGTTTGGTGACAAATGCTCACCATTCTTCTAAACCTTGAAGAAGGTTAAAGATTTCAAATAGATAGTAGAGAGCCAAGAGGCCTTTGAACTGCTTAAAAAATACATGGCTGAAGCCCCGTTGTTGGCCAAACCAAGCCCGGGGAAGACTCTTTACTTGTACTTGATAGTCACCAAGATAGGTTTAAGTGATGTTCTTTTAACGGAAGAACACAAGGTGCAGAAACCCATCTACTATGTAAGCCCTTGCATGGCACATAACTGAATTATTTTGCCATTGAAAAGTTTGATTTGGCATTGGTGACTGCTTCATGGAAGCTACACCCATATTTCCAGGCACACAAAATTGAAGTCTTGACCGACCAATTATTGAGAAACATACTACATAGCCCGAAAGCTAGTGGAAGGCTAAACAAGTGGGTAGTTGAGCTAGAAGAGTTCGATATCAAGTATAAGCCTCGAACAGCCATTAAGGCTCCGACATTATCTAACTTCGTGGTTGAATGTAACATTGACAACCAATAAGTCGGGGGGTAAGAGATAGTACCCCATGAGGGTCTTGAACTGCGAAGCAAGGATGAAGAACTTGTACCTCATCAGAAGGAATACTATGTGCTCTATTTTGATGGAGCATCCAAAACAAAATCAAGTAGTGTAGGCCTAATCTTGCAAAATCCTGATGGGTTCATAGTAGAATAAGCTCTGAAGTTAGATTTTCCAACGACCAATAATGCAGCTGAATATGAAGCCTTGATAACCGGACTAGGCTTGGCCATAATCTCGAGGGTCAAGAATCTTATGGTTTGTGAAGATTCGAGATTGGTAGTCTTACAAGTGAATGGTGAGTTTGAAACCAAAGATGAAACCATGGCTAGGTATTGAAGGATCGTGAAAGTCATGATGATTCAGTATTGATGAGTGCTATATGGAACACAATCCCAAAGAAGAGAATGTGAAGGCCGATGCCTTATCTAAGTTTTCTTCTTTTATAATAGAGATGCTAATCAAAAAGATTAGTGATAAAGGTGGACACCTCAAAATAAAGTCATGAATACTCGATAGTCAACCTTCGAAGTTCAACCATCAAAATTCAATCATCAACTTAGAACATTGAAATCAGGGTTAAAAACAAGGTTGGAAGCCTTGACGGCCAACTTAAATAAGGAAGCCAACATTGATCTTTAAGAATGGACCTTGCAGACCACCCTCAGCCGACCAGAGCCATTTGGAAGGGCTCTGGTCGACCACTTTCAACCGACTAGGCTATTTTGAAGGCCTTCAGTCGACTAGAATGGATCCTAGGCATGTTCCGGGAGTCCAATTTTGATTCTGATTGCTTGGTGTGCCTCTGTTTGACCTGAAACCATGTATTGGCGGTCCAAGATAATTTCTTAATGTCAACATCTGAACATCAAGAAGCTAGTCAACATTTGAATATCAAGGAGTTCATGAACATATGAACACCTAAGACTCAATCATGATCCTAAGACATGAGGTCCTGAAGATATAAGATGATGTTTGTGACTAAGCTAGAACCTTAAAAGGATGTTTGAAACTCCTGCGGAGATGGTTCAAGACCACATCCAGCCGACCAGATCTATTCGAAGGGCTCTGGCCAACCACATATAGCTGACCACCTCAGTTATGAAGGCTTCAGCCGACCAAAAATGTTTAGTGGTGGTCCGATTTCCTTGATTGATGTTTTGTGGATATAAAATGCTCAAAACTTGACTTAAAACCATGTAATGGTAGTCCAATATGCTCCTTTCATTAAGAGAGATTCAAACTTCAAGGTTAGAGCTTAAAGAACTTACTTGAGGTTGAAAATCCTTGGTTTTGAACATCAACGTTCAACATTCGATCATCAACATTCAACATTCGAACATCAACCTTGAACATTCAAACATGAACTTTGAATTCTAGGTTGATAATGCTATAAAAGCTTAAAATCCTAGTCTTGAGTCTTGAATCAAGAACTAAGAAACTAAGTTGAAGCCATTTGAAGGCCAACAAAGTTAAGAAAGCCAATCTATAACAACTCTGAATTCATAATCAGGATTGAATCATGCACTCAGCTTCTAAACTTGAATTCTAGAGTAATCAAGGTGATTCGACTTAAAATGAACGATCATGAAGCCTTGAGGGGAAGTTTGAAACACCCCTTGGGAGGTCTTGGACCACCCCTGGCCGACCACACCATTCGGGGACCCTCAGCCGACCACCTTCGGCCAACCACCTCATTTTTTAGGGTTTCAGCCGATTGGAGGTGGTGGCTGATGGTCTGTCAGCTTTGAAACATCACTTTGTTGTTTATTAGAATACCCCTGACTGACTTCAAACTTCACTTAAGTCGTCCAGAACATTTAAACATGTTAGTGATGATTCAAACATGACATTAATGATTCAATATTTTCAGAAAATGTGTCAGTCACCGTTTCAGAAAAACTTCAGCTCATCGCCGTTTTAGCTTCGTTTTACGTTGTTTAGTGCCATTTTACACCGTTTAACACCTATGGAAGGCCTTGGCCGACTAGACTTGGCCAACCAGGCCTTAGGAGGGCCTCAGCTGACCAAGCTTGGCCGACCAGCCTTGGTCATGGCCTCAGCCGGTCGTCGTTTCGAAAAAACATCAGCTGATCACCATTTTAGCGTTGTTTTGTATTGTTTAACACCCATGGAAGGCTCCAGCCGACCACAAGGGGAGATCGGTTGCACCCAGAGGCTCCAACCGACCACAAGGGGGTGACTAGCGGCACCTGGAGGCTCCATCTAACCACAAGGGGGGACCGGCGGCACCTGGAGGCCCTAGCCGACCACAAGGGGGAAACCGACGACACCTGGAGGCTCCCACCGACCATAAGGGGGCGACCGGCGCCACCCAGAGGCTCAAGCAGACCACAAGGGGGTGACAAGAGCTACCGGTTAGCATCATTTTACACCATTTAAATATCGTTTAGTGCTGTTTAGCGCCGTTTCGCACCGTTTAGCGTCGTTAAACATCGTTTAAATGTTGTTTAGTGCTGTTTGGTGCCGTTTTGCACCATTAAGTGATGTTTAGCATCGTTTAACACCGTTTAAATGTCATCTAGTGCTATTTAGTGCCATTTAGCACCGTTTAACTCCGTTTAAAAGTCGTTTAACACTGTTTAGTACCGTTTAGCACCATTTAGCATCATTTAACATCGTTTAAATGTTGTTTAGCGTCGTATAGTGTTGTTTAGCGTCGTTTAGCACCATTTAGCATCGTTTAACATTGTTTAAACGTTGTTTAGGGCTATTTGGTTCCGTTTAGCACGGTTTAGCGATGTTTATCGTCGTTTGACACCGTTCAAACACTGTTTAGCTGTTTAGCTTCGTTTAGCACCGTTTAGCATCATTTAACACCATTTAAACATTGTTTAATGATGTTTGGTGCCGTTTATCACCGTTTAGCGCCGTTTAGCATCATTTAACACCGTTTAAACATTGTTTAATGTTGTTTGGTGCCATTTAGCCCCGTTTAGCACCGTTTAGCATCGTTTAACATCATTTAGCATTGTTTAGTGCCGTTTAGCACCGTTTAGCACCGTTTTGCACCATTTAGCATTGTTTACTCACCTTTTGAATTGTATTAAGGTAAAAAGGCAACATTTGCTTAAAAAATAAATGTGAATCATCCTAAATGTGTAAGTCGCTCCACACTTTACAACAAGACGAAACTAAGGAAGGTTGATATGAACTCAAGTCTCAAAGAAGATCGTTAAAACTTTCGCGATAACTCATAGAGTTTTCCCGAAAGTTGGGGGGCAAATGATATGGGTTTAAAATAAACCCTAAGCACATAATTAATGTTGCATTAATTATACTTAGTCCTGGATGAAAAGTCTAGGCCCGAAGCCCAATTATGAACACTGAAACATAGGTGATGTTTGAAACGTGACCTGTATCGGGGACGCCTGATCCAAGCCCAAACTAACAACCCATGACATGACCTATGATTCGAACATGACCCATGATCAAAACATGGCACATGTTTCGAATAACTGTTCCAACATGGAAACTACTACCTTGTGGAAGGATCCAGAATCCATTGCCTTAAGGTATCAAAATTACCATCTAATTATGAGACTTGTCCTCCAAGTCTCCTAACCTTACTCTAAATCTAAGACTCTCAACGCCTATATAAAGGGCATGACCCCTCATTCTAAAAAAAAAAATTTAGGCAAAGAAACGTAGCTACTATAGCCCCGAGGGCATCACCAAGAACTATGTTTTGGCTTGATTCTCTAGCAATACAGAGAAATGTAGGCATCTTGCAAGACCGATCAGTCTCGAAACGCAAGAGAAACCATTAAAACTCGAAACTCACCAACCCTAGCATTAAATACACATAAACCCTTGACGCAATCTCAAACCCTAGTTTTTATTCCACAACATATATGTTTCATGCGTTCACGAAAATCATCATTGTGAGCAATGTCAATAGCACTTTTGTTGTAGCAATAGATCGAAGTGGTTAGAGCATGAGTGACACTCATATCTTCAAATTACCATCGTAGCCAAATTAATTCATGTGTGGTGTCAGCAAGAGCTTGATTTTTAGATTCAGCACTCGATCGAGAGTTCAATGATTGTTTATTACTCCTCTAAGAGATAAGAGAGTCACCAAGAAAGAAACAAAATCATGTAGTTGAGCATCTTGTAGAGGTATCACCACCCCAGTCAGCATCTGAATAGGCATGTCACTCAAGTGAACAGTCATATGAATAATGTAATCCATGAAATATGGTACCTTTAATAAAATGAAGTATATGAAGAACGGCTGTATAGTGAGAGTTGCGAGGAGTTGCCATGAACTGACTCACATTTTGAAGCATGAGCAATGTCTCAACGAGTGACAGTAAATGTAAGATAAATTAAACTCCCAACCATATGGCGATACAATGTAGGATTGGCAAGTAATTCACCATCTTTGGTGTTGAGTTTAACATCATAATCCAAAGGTGTATATGAAATTTTAGTATCACTGATTCCAGATTTTAACAAAAGATCAGATGCATACTTTACTTGTGAAATATTGTAGCCAGTAAAGACAAAAGAGACCTCAAGACCCAAGAAGTAGCTCAATGAACCAAGATCTTTCATCTCAAATTGTTGACTGAGAAATTGTTTGAGTTCAGAAATACCTAAGGCATCATCTCCAGTAATGATCATATCATCCACATATAGAAGAAGTAAAACAATTCCTTGTTGGATCGTCGAATGAAAATGACATGATTATATGGACTGAAAGAAAAATCCAATTGTTGAACTACTATACTGAATTTCTCAAACCATGCTCGAGGTGCTTGTTTAAGACCATAAAGAGCCTTGTTAAGCTTAAACAATTGATTTGGAGAGTGGGAAAAGCCTGAAGGAGGTTTGAGGTAAACTTTCTCGTGTAAATCTCTATTTAAAAAAGCATTTTTGAGATCCATTTGTCACATGTCCCAACATTTTGATGCACCAACATCAAGTAAACCCCGAACAGATGTAAGACAAGCAATTGGTGAAAATGTTTCTTCGTAGTTAATACCATATTCATGAGAAAAGCCTCTAGCAAATAGACGAGCTTTATAACTATGAATGGATCCGTCGAATTTGGTTTTTATTTTGTAGGTCCAACGACAACTTACTGTTGTTTTACCAGGAGGCAAAGTAACCAAATCCCAAGTGTGAGTTTTATCAAGTGCCTGCAATTCTTCTTCCATTGCTTTATGCCAAATAGGATTAACATTTGCCTCTCTATATGTTTGAGGCTCATGTAGTGATTCTATAATAGAGACCAATGGCTTAAAACTCTGATACCATGATAAAGAGTGTGTGTTATGTGTACATATATAGGTCTATAGGCAGTATATGAATATGTATGACACTGATGAATGTAGATGATAACTTAAAAGGATGTAATTCAGCTTATTTATCTACATACTACAGGAAATAATATATAGCCAAACTGAGTTTGACTTGCACTACTACAAATTGTGTACATATTGAATAAATCATGTGTGCTTCTCAACTACTATCTACCCAACAACTAGCATCTAATAAAAAGTTTAATTTAACACGATGTTATAAACATTTGGTAAATAATTTAAAAAAAAAAAAAAATTAACCATCCAAATAATTTGGAATCTTATTTACGTTATTAGAGCTTGTGATATGCCTTACATTTTAAAAGGAATGTGCTTATCATGTTAAACTCAAATTTAGCTATAAAAATAAATTTTAGATAAATAAATGTTAAAAATTCCAAAATAATTGTCTCAATTTCTATGCAATTGGTAACTTTCGAATAAAATATGAGATTCCACGTGTATATATACATTTACAAATTAGTATTTTTCATGAATTCATTTGAAACAATTTTTGAGAAATATTTTGAATTTGCTCCTTTACATTTTTTGAGTAATTTAAACCAAATAATTTTGATCATTTAGGACTAGTCTAAAACCAAATTCCACAATTTAAGATAAATCTAAAACAAATATAGAGTAAGTAATGCAATTTAAATTCAAATTATATATGTTCGTCTCATAATAGTCAGGGTTACAACATTAATTTTAAAAATACTCCCGTCAATTATACACTTATAAGGGCTTAAATGGCGTGATACGATTTGGTCGTCACGCGGATCCCATATGATTGAAAAATAGGTTTATCATATATGCATGAAAATTAGAAAAAGACACTACACCAAATATGGCCTGTTGCAACACCAAAAAATTGTATTATTAGACCCCAAAAATGTCACAATAGATGTTTATGTAACGTTTTGGCCAAAATTCGGTGTTGCATTTGCCGGTGCTGCCTATGCCCTCTATAGCAACACTTTTCGAACTTATTGCAACATTTTTGAAGTATTACAATAGGAATTTGTTGTAACACTTTTACATGTTTTAGTAACATTTTTAAGGTGTTACAATAGACTAATGCAAAACATTTTTGCAACACTTATGTAGTTAAATGTTACAAAGTCAATTTATTGCAACATTTTGATGCAATGTTTTAGTGCCTCTTGCAATGTTTTTTGGTTTTTTAGCAACATTTATCTGTAATATTTTTAAATTTTATTGGCAACACTTTCTTGTAACACTTTTCATTAGTCCATACTGCAGTGTCTTGTCTGAAATTATAATATACCATGCACAAAAGTATATCAAACCATAAATGATAGATGTCAATACAGCACAAACGTTAACATAGTACTACTTAGTCTAAAGTCGAAACACATGTCGACTTACACTACAATTCTACATTAAACTTAGTCTTTCTCAAAATACCAACCTACTACCAAAAGTATACACATAGAAATATAAGTAGTTAAGTATTGATCATCAATCATCACTTTCATTTTCATCGTGATCATTGTCATCCTCTTGATCATCGACCTCCTGATCACTATCCTTTCGTCACCACCAGCACACAACTCTTAAAATGATTTTCCTAATCATTGAGGTTGGATATTCACCAGGAATATAAGAAAGCTTTCCAGCCAAAAAGTCCTGTAAAAAGGATCACATAGAACCATAAATATCTTGTATGAAGATAAAGAACACAAAGTACTTGGGGGTTCTACAATAAAAATTTACTAGCTTTTGTAATTCATTCGGGGCTAAAACAAGTCTGCTGATTTTCGAAAACCAGCCTCTAATTGAGCCTACGCTAGCTTTGTTCCACAACCGCTTCAGAATTTGTAAGCATGCTAAAGTTCTTTTTTCTCCTTGAAATTAAAACTAGCATTATGCATTATTACTGAAAATTTATATTACTTTTTAATTCCAAGATTACATTCAAGAATTCACATTTATAAAAGAAAATTTACAAAGTCATTTACCAATTTTGCTAAATCCAACAAGTTGGCAACTTACATTGAACTTGTAATGACGGATCCGACAATGAACTAATACAGGAAACAAGCATACCATCATAAAAAAAACTCGAATCTATGCCACCGCCATATCTCTCGTGTTGTCTCTCTGAAAAGCATATGAGATGGTTTAGTTGTACTTAGGCATGACCAGGAAATGCAACCTTAAATAGACAAAAAATTGTACCTGCTAAGTTGTTATTATAGTAGTTAAGTGGGGGAAACATTTCTCAAGGAAGATGCAGACTTAATGCATACATTTGATTCTTGTAACTCATGCATTAGGTGTAAATTTTGTGTGTGTACGTGTGTGTGTGAGTTTATTTGAATTTCTTGCGATCTACACAAATTTTGTTAAATGTTAATAATAAAATACAAATACGCATGTATGAACAAAGCTCTGTATGAAATTTTTAGGAAGAAAAATTCAATTAGTACAATTTTCCTAGGCAGTAGGCACCCCTTAATTAGTTTGTCGAACTTTAATAATCACTTAAAGTTCAGCTAAAAGGCCATCTGGTACAAGAATGCATATTTATTATGCTATAAAAATCTATATATATAACTCAAAATCAAACAAATAAAAATATGTACTGTTATAGTCAGAGGACTAACTTAACAGTGTATTCTGAATGACAAAAAGTGAAGAAAGAATTACAAAATAAGTGTTAAAAATGCTGAATTAACTGAACTTACCTTATTTCTCGAAGTGACGTCCACCCTTTTTGCAGCTGTAAACAAAGCAGTACATTAATACCGATCCTAGGAACTACAACTTAAATAAAATTTGCAAAAATTCCCAGATAATCTAGCCTTTTTTTTATAACTAATCCACCTTAACCTGTAATGACAATCATAAAGGAGCAATTTTACATTTTTAATAACGAACTACAAATTTAGGCAGAATTCCTATGATCAACCAGGACACCTGGTAAACAATGGTAGCACTACTCTACCAGCATGTCATGTTAATTAATAATGCCACACACGGATTAGCACACTTTAAAATGTGAATTATACAAAAATAAATTATCCCTCAAAGTCAATAATTCAGTACAACCAAAACTATTCCTTGCAAATGGCTGTGTATTCCTCCAGACAGAGTGGGTAATGCAAGCTTTAACTTCAATGGATTTTAAAGTTCACAAAACAAATTCTATCAATAAAAATTACAAGTTCTATTAAAAAATTCTTTTGCAAAGTCAAGTTTTAAGCTTTGATTCAAGCAAACTAAACATTATAAGTAGTTCTTATTCATGTATGTATCCTAGGTGATTTTCAGAGGATGACATTGGGGTAAATAACGAAACATATGAAGATTATAGAAACATGCAAAATTGATATTAATGATTCTGGATTTTGAAGAATTAATAAGAGGCAGGCCAGGAATTCGATGATGGCGCTGGTAATTATTATGTAATATGTGGAAAAATCAACTCTGAACCCAACAGACTAATAGAGGTATTAAAAATATCTCATGCTGACTTGAGGTAGAGCTATTAAGTAAATAAGTAATTAGACTTCCCAAAG
Source organism: Saposhnikovia divaricata (assembly GCA_036435485.1). Lineage (NCBI taxonomy): Eukaryota > Viridiplantae > Streptophyta > Magnoliopsida > Apiales > Apiaceae > Saposhnikovia > Saposhnikovia divaricata. The sequence continues at coordinate 97,321,769 of CM071597.1, read as the reverse complement.
TTACTTTGCATAAAATTATATAAAAAATTATGCGAAAAATAATATTGATAGACAGTTACTTGCAAGAACTAAGTGGTCTATCTGTTTCCTTTGCTTCTGCCTTGCGATTTGAATTTGATATGCCAGATGCCTTACTAGATTTCTGGATTGGTGCAAAGAAGAGATGCTGAACATCAAAATACAAACTTTGAAAGAAATCTATACAAGTCAACAATTCCCCTACCGAAGTTGGAAGTCCCTAACCATGTCATGGCGATCCATTATTGTGGATGAACCATCAAGCCTTAGATATCTATATTTCATGTAGTTCATATAGTCCTGTAGAAAAATTTGAAGTAGACATTCAACAAATGCATAGCATTTCAATATGAAGGAGACCTCATTTAAATATTACACGTGGCATTATAATCTATATTTTTCCCCAGACAACCTTAACAAGATCAGATTCAGATAAATCTTCAGAAGCATATGGTATTTTATCTCTTTATTAGTTATTTACATCCTTTAGCATTTTCTAGGACACCAAAGCCTTAAGCTTCACAATGTCTAAACCATTCTAAAGAAAAAGTGAATGATAGAGGTCCAAACCCTAGAGCCTATAAACCATTCAGCACTAGAAAACAATAATAATGATAATATAATCTTTACGTGATGAGGAACAAACAAATGAATGAAAAAAATGTTTAGCGAAAAGCCAATGAAATCGTATCGCCAGAGGTTATTATGTTTCTCCTTAATTGCAAAAGAAACAGCAAATTATAGTTAAACTTAATGGCCTTGTAACTTGAAGATTTATTACAACTATACAATAAAGCACAGGCTTGCTAAAGACCACATATGGTGAAGACCATATATGGTGTAGTGAATGTAAAACCACCACCTGATTAAACAATACTCTGTAAGTATTTAAATCATGGTATAGAGCTCGCCCGTTACTGCTGCAACATTCTAAAGCTTGAGCTAAATACAAAGCCACTCTTAATCTCATAGCCCATTTCATAGGCTGACTCTCCCTCTAAAAAATTTCAGGAAAATCATTATAAAATCCACCATCACTTCCCAAATCATATTGATATATAGAATTGCATAAGCCAAGCAAAATTCGCTCACTGTACCGTTATATATCTAAGTTTTTTACCATGAAGTTTCAAAGTATATCTTCGGAAAATAAAAAAGTGCTATCTATATTACCTCATGTCTTATAGGGCAGAAAGCAACGGAAAACACCAAAAGCACTGCATTTTGAATTCAGTTATAGACAAGATGGTTTTAAGAACAGAAACATATCATATTGCTAAGAACATATTCAAAAGAAGAATGAACAAACTCACAGTGGAATAAATTAAAATTTGAAGGTGTTTGCATCCACATAGTCAAGAACATATTATGCAAACCATCGAAAGAAGAATGAACAAACTCACAGTGGAATAAGTGTTTAGCTAGAGTAATATGAGGCATGAACTCTGCCACCAGCAATCTCTCATGTCCATCGCTGCAGAATCCAATCAGATTCGCTAAGAACACAGCTTGAAAAAATAACAAAATTAACACATGTAATTAATTAACAAAAAAATCACAACTTGAGAAAAATCTCCAAACTATGAGCATATAATTAATTATTAACAAAATTAAAACAATGTTAACACATATATCCAACTAGTTAACACAAAAATCCAACAAATTTGACAAATACAAGCTTTAATCCAACATACAATCGAAAAAATTCACATACATACTGATATGGACTGAAAATAAGCCCTAAAGACACACTCAATATGGCATTAATTAGACCCAGCATGGTCCAAACGTGGGGCCCACCAAGTGGACCCAAAACCCCAATTATAATATTAATTTCGTAATTAATATTAAGGGTAATAAACAGCTCAGCAATAAGAGTTGGATAATTAAGGATATTATCTCCATCAGACTTAGCCACCAAGGCATCCAATTCGATATGGAAACTGATTCCTACAAGGAATAGATCCGGAACCTTCCTCAAGGAAGACTTGTCCACCAAGTCTCTGACTCCTACCATAATTCTGAGGCTCCTACAGCCTATATAAAGGGCCAGACCCCTCATCTCAGAACTACGTTTTTTGGCTTGATTCTCAATAACGAGATACGTAGGCACTCTGTGAGGACCGATCAGTCTCGAACACGGAAACAGGCATTAAAGCTCGAAGCTCAACCACCCTAGCATTAATTACAAATCGTAACCTAGTTTTTATTCTACAACATTTGGCGCCGTCTGTGGGAAGACAACATCAACCATGGTTCAAACACGAAGAACAACATCGACTGAGGCCATACCTCTTAGCTCTGCTCCACCTGCTACCTCTGATCAGCTTATCGCCACTGAAGAAGGACAATTACCCCCATTAACAGGGACGGTCATTCGACCTCTAGCCTCTCAACCCTCAGGGACGATTCCCCATGTTGAGGGAACTTTACCTGTGATTATCCCTCAAAGCCAAGAAACTAACCCTCTTCAGATGGTGGTTTCTCCTCTTGGTAACGTTGATCGTACGCTACCCCCGGGGGTACAGATCCACACTACGGATCTCCCCTTGAATACCAACCCGATGTATGGGCTGCCTAATTATCCCCCTCGACAAAGGGAACCTGGACCAAGTGGTCATGCCTTACAGATCCGAGATCGAGAGTACGATGATTACTCCGGCCCCTATACTGATGATTCGACATCTGCGGATGACGATGATGATCGAGAAGAAGCCCCAAGGAGGCGACGTGCTAGTAGGAACCTCGAAGGAGGTCCCAAAGAATCCATGATGGACCTCCACAAACGGCTGAGGAAAGGATTAAGGCTCATGAGGCTGAGATCCAAAGGCTGAAGGATTATATTGCTAGGGAGCAAGCAAGGCGAAGTCTGATTCGACCTCCTCCAGTTACAGGGAGGATTCCCATTATAAATCTGGAGAGGCCTTCAAGGAGACAGCGAAGGGCCGAAGCCCCAACTGAAAAATCGACAAGGGTGGATACCCCCAGAAGTAACCCCAAGGATCTGATGCCACTTGGGGATCCTGATGATCCCACCCTCCGTTTACTGAAGACGTAATGAATGCTCGCATCTCAAGGAAGTTCAAGATGCCAACGATTAAGGCTTATGATGGGACGGGCGACCCCGCAAACCATGTTAGGACATTCTCAAACGCACTGTTGTTGTAGCCTGCGAGCGACGCCTTAAAGTGTAGGGCGTTCCCTCAAACCCTGTCGGGCATGGCTCAATGGTGGTATAGCCGCCTACCTGCAAACTCGATTGGCTCTTTTAAGGAGCTGAGTGCCGCCTTCGTCAGCCAGTTCATTAGTGGGAGAGTTCATGAAAAAAGTTCTGCATCCCTCATGTATGTGGTGCAGGGGAAGAACGAGAATTTGAGGGATTACCTCAAGCGATTCACCAAGGAGACTCTGAATATCACTGATCTGGAAAATAAGGTGGCCATGGTAGCCCTGGAACACGGAACCACTGATCTCTTCTTTAAAAGGTCTTTGGCAAAACATCCTCCTGAAAACATGGCAGAGCTCCAACGAAGGGCCGACAAGTATATCAAGGCTGAGGACAACATGAAGAAGGAAACTGCAGGAGGCAATGGCAAGGGTTCTAATGACTCAAAGAAACGAAAGCAAGAGCAAGAGTACGATGCTAGGGACAAGTATCCTCGGACTAGCAAGGATTCCGAGTCACCACCAAAGAAGGGTTTGGGACCGAGGTTTTCTGATTATGCAAGGCTGAACGCTCCTAGGAGTCAGATCTTGTTAGATATTGAGAAGGATAAAGACTTTCGATGGCCGAAGCCACTTAGGGGTGATCCCGCGAAGAGAAACAAGGAGCAATACTGTAGGTATCACCATGATGTGGGTCATGATAGAGATGATTGTAGGCAACTGAAAGATGAGATTGAGTTCTTGATCCGAAAAGGAAAGCTGAGCAGGTTCACGAAGAGTGATGATCGTGGAACCCAAAGAAGGGACTATGATAGGAGAGACAATGAAAGAAGAGATAACGATCGTGATCGTGATCGTAATCCACAGCTCCGAGGGCCAGTTATTGATATGATTTGGGGAGGCCCGACAGCAACTGGTACGACTTGAAACTCTCAAAAGGCGTATGCCAGAGAAGTGATGCACCTCGTGGTAGAAGCCCCAAAACGTGCTAGGACTGAAATAGCCATTGGGTTTGACGATTCAGACCTCGAAGGGGTAAAGTTCCCCCATGACGACCCGTTGGTCATAACTCCTGTGATTGGAAACTCAGAGGTGAAACGAGTCTTGATAGATAATGGAGCTTCTATTGATATCTTGTTTCATGATGCGTTTGTGAAGATGGGGTACACCGATTCTCAACTGACCCCGTCCAACATGCCGATCTACGGATTTAATGGAGTTGAGTCCAAGGTTGAAGGGACTATTCAGTTACCCATGACAATTGGACAGGAACCTAAAGAGGCAACCCAGATGCTGAATTTCCTTGTGATCAAGGCATCCTCGACTTATAACGCGATCCTGGGAAGGACTGGACTTCATGCATTCAAGGCTGTGGCCTCCACATATCACATGAAGATTAAGTTTCCAACTAGGAATGGTGTTGGAGAACAAAAGGGTGATCGGAAGATGGCAAGAAGTTGTTATGTATCCGCGTTAAGAGCTGATGGAATCGGGGGGCAGGTACTTCTGATCGAAGACATGGATGTCCGTGGTGATGATGAACACCGAGGAAAGCCAGCAGAGGACTTAATTCCTATTCCTCTGGAGCTAGGCGACCCTGAGAAGGTAACTTATATAGGAGCCTCTTTGAAAGAACCCCTGAAGGGCAAATTGATAACATTCTTACAAGAAAATAGTGATGTGTTTGCTTGGACAGCAGCTAATATGTCAGGGATTGATCCCCAACTCATAACTTACAGATTGAATGTTGATCCTAATCGGAAGATAATACAGCAGAAGAAGAGGAACTTTGCACCTGAAAGGCAAGAGGCCATAAAGCAAGAAGTTGAAAAGCTCTTAGAAGCTGGGTTTATTGAAGAGATTCAGTTTCCAGAATGGTTGGCTAACCTAGTGATGGTCAAGAAAGCCAATGGTAAGTAGAGGATGTGTATAGACTTCACCGACTTAAATGACGCATGCCCTAAGGATTGCTTCCCTTTACCAAGGATAGACATGTTAATAGATGCCACAGCTGGACATGAGATGTTGAGCTTCATAGATGGGTTCAGCGGCTACAATCAGATTAAGATGCACAAGGATGACATCCCTAAGGTATCTTTCATAACTGACTTTGGTGTTTTCTGCTATCTAGTTATGGCATTTGGTCTAAAGAATGCAGGATCTACTTACCAACGACTGGTGAATAAGATATTCGCCCATCTGATTGGAAAAACCATGGAGGTCTATGTTGATGACATGCTAGTCAAGAGCCTGTTCAAGGCAGACCAAATTAAGCACCTCAGAGAGGCATTCGAAGTGATGAGGCACCACAAAATGATGTTGAATCTAGCCAAGTGTGCTTTTGGTGTTGGATCTGGAAAATTCTTAGGTTTGATGGTTTCAAAGAGAGGCATAGAGGCCAACCCTGACAAGATCAAGGCGATCTTAGATATGGAACCGCCACGCTCTATAAGAGATGTGCAGAAGTTGACAGGCCGGGTAGCGGCTTTAGGAAGATTCATCTCCAAGTCTGGTGACAAATGCTTGCCTTTCTTTCAAGCATTGAAGAAGGTGAAAATTTTTGAGTGGACCCCTGAGAGCCAAGAGGCCTTTGAACAACTGAAGAAGTACATGGTTGAAGCCCCGTTGCTGGCCAAACCTAGTCCCGGGGAGACTCTTTATCTATACCTGGCGGTATCTGAGCAAGCGTTGAGCGCCATTCTCATTCGAGAAGAGAAGAAGGTCCAGAAACCTATCTATTATGTGAGCAAGGTGTTGCACGGGGCTGAGTTGAATTACTCTCCCATTGAGAAGTTCGCCTTGGCATTGATAACAGCCTCGAGGAAGTTACGCCCGTACTTCCAGGCACATAAGATTGAAGTCCTGATGGACCAACAGTTGAGAAACATATTGCATAGCCCGAAGGCTAGTGGAAGGCTAATGAAGTGGGAGATTGAACTTGGAGAATTTGACATCACGTATAAGCCTCGAACAGCCATTAAGGCTCAGGCATTGGCTGACTTCGTGGTTGAATGCACCATTAACAACCAAGAAGTCGGGGGGCAGGAGAGGATAACAACCCCTGAGAAGCAAGATAAAGATGAAGAACTTGTACTTGATCAGAAGGAATATTTGGTGCTCTATTTTGATGGAGCATCAAAAACAAAATCTAGTGGCGCAGGCTTAGTGTTGCAAAGCCCCGATGGGTTCACAGTTGAATATGCTTTGAAGTTGGACTTTCCGACAACTAACAATGAAGCTGAGTATGAGGCCTTGATAGCCGGTTTAGGCTTGGCCAGAATCATGAGAGTCAAGAATCTCAAAGTTTGTGGAGATTCAAGATTAGTGGTCTCTCAAGTAAATGGTGAATTTGAGGCCAAGGATGAAACTATGGCAAGGTATCTGCGAGTTGTGAAAGCTGTCATGACTCAGTTTGACGAGTGCTATGTAGAACACATTCCGAGAGAAGAGAACGTTAAGGCCGATGCCCTATCTAAGTTCGCTTCTTCTGAAATAGAAAATTATGCAGGGAGTGTTTACTTCCAGGTCTTGAAAGCCCCGACCATCAACTCTAAGTTGATTGCACCAATTGATGTAGGAAGCTCTTGGATAGATCCTATCAAAGCTCACCTTGAAACCGGGTGGCTCCCAGACAATGCCTTGGAGGCACGAAAACTTTCAGTAAGAGCATTGAGATACGCCTTGATTGAGGGCATTCTGTACAAAAGGTCATTCGTCATCCCATACTTGAAGTGTTTGAGGCCTCAAGAGGCAAGAGAAGCATTGGAGGAGGTTCATGAAGGGATATGTGGGCAACACTTGGGGGCAGAGCGCTAGCTCACAAGATCACTCGACTAGGATTCTATTGGCCGGAGATGCTGGCCGGTGCACAGAATTACGTCAAGAAGTGTGACAGATGTCAAAAACACGCTCCAATTGTAAGACAGCCGCCTGAGATGTTAACGTCAGTCAACTCTCCCATCCCATTTGCAATGTGGGGGATGGACATACTTGGTCCTTTTCCCATGGCTTCAGCACAAAGGAAGTTCTTGATAGTGGCCATTGATTACTTCACTAAGTGGATTGAGGCTAAACCTCTAGCCAAGATAACCACCAAACAAGTTGCCCAGTTCTTTTGGGAGAACATAATTTGCAGGTATGGAATCCCATGAATTTTGGTGACAGACAATGGGACACAGTTCAATAATGAAGAGTTCAAGAAGTATTGTGAGGAGAATGCAATTGAGCTTCGTTTTACTTCAGTGGCTCATCCACAAGCTAATGGACAAGCTGAGGTAGCTAATCGAATTATCCTTGATGGACTGAAAAAGAGGGTCGAACGCTCTAGGAACACTTGGGTAGATGAGTTGTTGCCCATACTATGGGCATACCATACCACTTGTAAAGTGACAACTGGAGCAACCCCATTCCTGCTGGCTTAAGAAGCTGAGGCAGTTGTGCCTTTGGAGATCATGCAAGCATCACCTCGAGTTGAGGCATTTGAACCAGAGACTAATGAAGAGGGCATGAGACTCGCCCTAGACCAGATTGATGAAGTTAGGGATGAGGCAAACACTAGAAATGTGGAGCATCAAAAGAAAGCATCCTTTTATTACAATCACAGGGTTAAGGAAAGGTTCTTCCAGCAAGGTGACTTAGTTCTGAGGAATATCGAGGCTTCTGGAGTTGGCCAGAAGGGAAAGCTAGCCCCTAACTGGGAATGGCCGTATCGAGTCAAGAAGACATTGGGACGAGGATCATACAAGTTGGAGACCTTGGACGGGGTTGAGGTGCCCCGTACTTGGCATGCCTTGAACCTCAAAGTTTATTATGTATAAGCTATCCTTGTACGGATTCAACTTTCTATCTATTTCTTAGGAGAAGTAGAAATAAGGTTCGATGAAACCATTCCAGGGCTTAACGCCCCGAGTAGGACAATAATAAGTTATGTAAGGGTTGACCCATTTCAAATTATTAATGCAAGTTTGTTTTCCTTCAATGATTCTGCGATTTTGTTTATGTACCAAGCACCTGTTGAGTGTAAGTCTAGAAAGACCAAGTTTCGAAAACAAGTAAACAAACAAATGAGGAAACAAATGCATAAATAAAGACCCCGAAGGGCCAACAGTTAAGTTACATCACCGAGACAGATAAAAGTTTGGTCCCGAAGGACCTTGATTGAAATCTAGAAATATAAAGCCACATACGGCTAACAAGGCCATGCAAGGCCACAAACCAGCTCCAGCTACTCCTCCCCAGACTCCTCTTCCCCACTCTCCTCCTCCGAGTCTTCACCATTGGCTGAACATTAGCAACTTCGGCCCCTTCTTCCTCGGAAGATGAATCAGAAGTAGAACTGCCCTCGTTTCGGATCAGTCTCTTGCCAGCGATGGGTTGACGAACTACTCCAACTTTCTTTGCAGGTGGGGGTTTCTTCTCACGGGAGCCAGAGGAAGATGAGTCTTGGCTAGCAACTTGAACAGCCCCCTTGGAGTTGGATCCAGAGCGTCGATGACTGCCTTTGGAGCCAGATCCTGATGTCTGAGGAACAACTTTAGTTCCCGAACCAGAAGCTAGGTTAGCCGGGTTGACACCCCAATTTGGGCAAGGAAAATCAGCCGGGTTGACAACAGATGGATGCCTATGACTCACAGCGTTAATGGCCTTATCCCAACCAACAGACATGTTGAAGGGACTCATCTCATCATCATGATCATCAATGAGCTTAAGAAAATCTTTAGACCTATGGTAGGCCTGGATCACCTTGTCAGCATCAGATGCCTTCTTTTTGGCTAAAGAAGAAAGTTGTTTACGGGTAGATGCAGCATTAGCTTCAGCACGAACGACTTGGGAGTGCAGATCGTCAATCTCTTCCTTGAATCTTGCTGAGTCATTCTTCAAGCTAATATTCTCATCCCTAAAAGCCCGGCCTTGAGTCGAAACAGTTTGAAAATAAGCATTGGCCTGCAACAAGGAAATGGGTGAGCTACGAGGAATATACAAAGTTGAAATCAATAACAGTATCAAACTTAACAGAGGGAATTTCATACCTGATACAAGGCTTGAGCGCCCATGAGCTGAGACTCATCCATTTTATCGCCTGCATGCAGTGTCACTCGGTCAGGAGGAGTGATTGAAAGCTTGGACCAGTCTAGGGCTAGATAAGGACTCCCAAAGACCGAGTCTTGTTCACATATGTCCCAAGGAGGTATGAAAGGAGTCCTGACGTCCCCATCAGCATTTCGGGATCGTTTACCGCCTTGAGAGCAGTGCTCCAAGAAGTTAGGGATATGAGGCTTAGTAGGATTCAATTTCTCCTCAGCCTTTTTCTTCATCCTCTTAGTAACAGTTGGCCGGTTCTCAGGACGACTATCAATCTCCTCAGCAGCTGAAATACAAAGAGAAAAATATCGGGATAAGAACAAACAGAGTTCATAATAAGCTCAAGTAAGAAAGTTACCCTCAATGGAAAGAAAGCTAAGGCCGGCCTCAATAAGATTCTTTTCATTCAGAAAAGTTTTATAGTGTGTACGACCATCATCAGCAAGAAGCCTATCTCAATCCAACAATTCTGAATCAGTAAGGTCACACACGAAATGTGAACTGTCCTCCACGGACCCATATCTCTTCACAAAGAAGTTGCCCCAGTCACCACCTTTCCACTCAAGGACTACAAACTCCCTTTCCCAGAAATGCTGTGAATCTGGAAAGGAGAAGGGATTCACCATGTGTGGAAGTTTGGCTCGGTGCTTAAGGCTAACCCATCCTTTCTTGGAGCCGGAAGAGTTGCTGGCCCCAAAGATACTTCGAAACATTATAGTTTTCGGATGAATCTCCAGTTGGCGACACCTTATTAAGAAAATAGAGATGTACCTCTAAGCATTGGGATACAACTGACAGGGGTGGATCTGATACTCCACCAGCAATCTAATGATAAAATTGTCAACCGGGAATCTGAACCCAGCATCTAAGGCACCCCAGTAAACACAAATCCTCTCAGGATGCCAGTTGCATGTTCTATCTGATGGGTTTGGGAGACGAACCTTAATGGCACTTGGGAAGTGATAGGACTCCCTTATCTTTTGGACATCTCGTTCCGACAACTTACTTGGACTGTTAAAAGAATCTAATTTGTAACAGTTTGGGAATGCTTCCCTCATAATGTTCAGGAGATCTAGCAAGGATTCAAATCTATGTTCAACATACGAAGGAGGTTTGATTTTTTCTTTACCTTTGGTGGTCCTCATCTTACTCCTCTTTGACTTAGCTTCCATCATGGAGACAGGGGGAGCCATTGGTTGATCACCTTCCGACATCTTGATCTTGAAGCTGAAACTTGATCTTAAATCTGAAACTTGATTTGAAGCTTGAAATTGATCTTGCAACTTGAAGCTAGAGAACTTAAGAATTTGAGAGCTCTGAAATGAAGAAGTGAATTGAAATGAAGGCTACTTCTCCTCTTTTATAGAAAATGCATGACCTTCTACATCAGGTTGAATCTCAGCTTGGTTTGCGTTTACAGGTCATCTATCGTTTATAGACGAAAAAAGGACAGAAATTATCCGCGTTATACAGAAAGAATCGTTATAATTCATATATACCGGAAAAGAAATAGCTGGAATATTTGCTGCATGGATGTTTGCGCTTAAAAAGATAAGTAACGAGTTTAGTCTTAAGCACAAGGTTAGCAGTGCTAATCATGAATTAAGGAGTAATACCGTTAGAAGTCACGAATGACAAAACTGACGACTAAAGATCAAGATCAAGGTTCTTGATCCTTAGGATCACGGATGATTTTAGATCCTAGATCCCTGACGACTTGAGATCAAGATCAAGAATCTTAATCCTTAAGATGACAGATGACTTGAGATCAAGATCACGAAGGGGTTTCAGATTCAGGATTCCTAACCAACCACGAAGTGGCCGACCACGACACCCGAAGTAGCTGCAGCCGACCACCAAGCAGCCGACCACGGTGCACGAGGAGCCACAGCCAACCACCGTGCAGCCGACCACGGCATTTTGAGGAGTCCCGGCCGACCACGAGCTGGAAGACCACGAACCAGCCGACCTTCGTGTGTTGAAGGCCTCCAGCCGACCATGGTTCGGCCGACCATGGTGGTTTCGAGCCCTTAGGCCGATCATGAGCTAGCCGACCACGAGCTAGCCCTTGATCCGGCCGATCACGGGTTAGTTCGTGGTCCTGAATCTCGATTTTTTTCAAGCCAACCTCGGATAGTTTCTGATATTGAATCTCGACTTTTTCAGCGAATCTCGGATGGTTTTCAGTACTAAAAAGAGGTCAAGATTAACACATTTTAACGTCGTTTAGCGTCGTTTAACATCATTTAAAACGTCGTTTAAGGCTGTTTAGCACCGTTTAGTTCCGTTTAGTGCCGTTTAGCGCAGTTTAGCGCCGTTTAACGCCGTTTAGCGTCGTTTAACATCGTTTAAACGTCGTTTAAGGCTGTTTAGCACCGTTTAGTGCCGTTTAGCACCGTTTAGTGCCGTTTAGCGCCGTTTAGTGCCGTTTAACGCCGTTTAGCATCGTTTAACATCGTTTAAACGTCGTTTAAGGCTGTTTAGCACCGTTTAGTGCCGTTTAGCGACGTTTAAGGCCGTTTAGCGCCGTTTAACATCGTTTAAACGTCGTTTAAGGCTGTTTATCACCGTTTAGTGCTGTCTAGCACCGTTTAATGCTGTTGGCATCATCTAACATCGTTTTAAACTCGTCGATCGCTCCACGCTTTACATCAAAACGATATCAAAGATAAACCCTGACCCGAGTCTCGAATTAGACAAGTAAAACTTCAAGGAAAACCTGATCAATTTTCCCAGAAGTTGGGGGGCAAATGATATGGACTGAAAATAAGCCCTAAAGACACACTCAATATGGCATTAATTAGACCCAGCATGGTCCAAACGTGGGGCCCACCAGGTGGACCCAAAACCCCAATTATAATATTAAGGGTAATAAATAGCTCAGCAATAAGAGTTGGATAAGGATATTATCTCCATCAGACTTAGCCACCAAGGCATCCAATTCGATATGGAAACTGATTCCTACAAGGAATAGATCTGGAACCTTCCTCAAGGAAGACTTGTCCACCAAGTCTCTGACTCCTACCATAATTCTGAGGCTCCTACAACCTATATAAAGGGCCAGACCCCTCATCTCAGAACTACGTCTTTTGGCTTGATTCTCAATAACGAGATACGTAGGCACTCTGTGAGGACCGATCAGTCTCGAACACGGAAACAGCCATTAAAGCTCGAAGCTCAACCACCCTAGCATTAATTACAAATCGTAACCTCGTTTTTATTCCACAACACATACATATATATACATGTATAATTCATTATAATCGGAAAAAGATTGGTATTTTACCTTTAATTGAAGCTTTACTCAAACCTTTGCTCAATTAGGTTTGGGGTTTTTGGCTTTTGCTGAATCGATTATATTTGAGATGAGAGATGTGTATTTGTGAGAGAGAGATAGAGAGGCAGAGAGTGGTGAGGTGGAGAGAGAGGAACGGTAGAGAGAGTGGTGAGTCGAGAGAGACAGCGGAGAGATGAGAGAGACAGTGGTGAGGTGTGTTTTTGGGGATTGTTTTTTTGTTTTAATTGTGTATGAAATATTTTGGTACCCTTTTTTATCCCGCCCAGCCAAAAAATCAGGTTCCCACGTACAATTTTGGGCAAAGTGTATCGTCTATTGTAACGCTTATGCTAAAGTATTGCAATTGTTCTAAAATTTCAAAATGATCCTTTTGCTTGCAACACTTTTCGTTTTTCTTGCAACATTTCTAAAAATATTGCAATAGACTACCAAGTTTTGTGTCTATTGTAACACTTTTTGTAACACAAATATATATTGGTGTTGCAATATGCCATATTTGGTGTAGTGAGAAAATTAAAAAAAATACTTAAAAATTAGTATAATATTTAAAATTTCAAATAAATAAAACTTTTTCCACTAAATACATATTCATATATATTAAAATTTTAAAAAAAATACATAAAAATTAGTGTAATATTTAAAAATATCTACAACTTCAAATAAAAATAATCTTTCCATTAAATACATATTCAGATATATTAAAAGGACAATACAAGTGTTGATAAGTAATCTTTTGCTGATCTATGCATTTTTCTTAAATGCTACCGCAAATAAATGAAAACTTGTTTGATTCTAGTATTTTAGATCATGCATTTAGATTTTAAAAAATTGTTTATATAAATCTTTAATTTATTATTATTTTTTTGTTTTAAATAAAAATAAATAGTAAATACATATTTGATATGGGCTAAAAGTAAGCCCTAAAGACACATTTAATGTGGCATTAATTAGACCCAGAATGGTCCAAACGTGGGGCCCACCAACAAGGTCCAATCCCTATTTCTAATATTAATTTTGTAATTAATATTAAAGTTAATAAACAGCTCAGCAATAAGAGTCAAATAAGGATATTACTCCTGCTAGACTTAGCCTCCAAGGCATCCAATTCGATATGGAAACAGACTCCTACAAGGAAGGAGTCTAGAACCTTCCTCAAGGAGGCGGCTTGCCCACCAAGTCTCCAAATCTTACCATAATTCTAAGGCTCCTGCAGCCTATATAAAGGGCTTGACCCCTCATACTCAGAACTACGTCTTGGCTTGATTCTCAATAACGAGATACGTAGGCACTCTGTGTGGACCGATTAGTCTCGAAACACGGAAACAACCATTAAAGCTCGAAGCTCAACAACCCTAGCATTAATCACACACAAACCCTAGTTTTATTCCACAACATTTGGCGCCATCTGTGAAAGACAACATCAACCATGGTTCAAACACGAAGAACAACATCAACCTCGACTAAGGCCATACCCCTTAGCTCTGCTCCACCTGCCACTTCTGATCCGCTTATCACTACTGAAGAAGGACAATTACCCCCATCAGCAGGGGCGATCATTCAACCTCTAGTCTCTCAACCCCTAGGGACGACTCCCCATGTTGAGGAAACTCTACCAGTGGTCGTCCATCAAAGCCAAGAAGCTAACCCTCTTCAGATGGTGGTTTCTCATCTTGATAACGTTAATCGTACGCTACCCCCAGGGGTACGGATCCATACTACGGATTCCCCCACGAATACCAAACCGATGTATGGTCTGCCCAACTACCCTCCTGCCACTTGAGGTGTTGGAACAAGCGGTCATGCTCTGCCGATTCAGGAGCCTCCTTATAATAGGGGGTTGGGCCGTGATCAGGAATATGATGACTATTCTGGCCCCTATACTAACGACTCGTCATCTGAGGATGATGATCGTAATGAAGCCCCGAGAAGACGACGTGCTAGCAAAGAACCTCTGGGGAGGACGCGAAGTATCCATGATGGACCCCCTTTAACAACTACTGAGAGGATAAGGGCTAATGAGACCAAGATCTTAAAGCTGAAGGACGACATGGCAAGAGAGCAGGCAAGACAAAATCAAAATCGACCCCCTCCGACTACAGAAGGGACTCCCCTTATTGATTTGGAAAGGCCTTCAAGGAGGCAAAGAAGGGATGACGCCCCAACTAGAAGAACAACAAGGGTGGAAACCCCTAGAGGCAACCCCAAGGATCTGATGCCTATAAGAACCCTAATTTTTGGTAATATTTCCTTTTATTTAATATCTTTTGAAATTGTCATTATGGAACCTTTCTAGTCATCCCTGTTGATTAATAGAATTGATTGTCTGAGAAACTGCGTTGTTGCATTTATTATGTAAGATAACAAGGAAGATTGTGAAGGCAGGAGTCTTATTGTTAGTAATATTTATAAAACTTGGGATTTGAGAATGGTTAGAGTATTAAAAGATTTATTAAGAATTATGACGAGGAATTATGGATATTCGAGGGATTTACACAATTAAGTACTTAAGGAATTATAGGGGAAATCCCTACGCGACAAAATATTATTACGAGAGATTAATTAAGATACGGTACGAATTAAAGATTAAATAACAAGCATTGGTGGAAGAATAATAATACAAGGAGTAGTATTGCATGCAAGCCATGCAACCAAGTGGTTAGAAATCAAACAAACTAGTTGGCCATTGGAAGATGAATAGTATCTAGTTGGTTGCTTTTTCAAAAGGGGGAACACATAGTACATGAACCCATGCTTGCTAGTACACTACCTATGCTTACATGTGATATGTATCACCCAACCTAAATAACCTAACCTCAATTATTCACCCAACACAAACACAAAACACAAAAATCAAACTCCTTTCTCCTCCCCCTTTGTGTGCTCTCGGCCAAGGCTTCAAGGAGAGAAGAAAAAATCCTCTCCTCCCCTCTTCCATCACTCATAATTCTCACCATAATTCCTAGGTCATCTACATCATCTAGACAAAGTATGATAGCAATTTCACTCCATTTCATCCACCCCATTTCAAGTTATAAATTGTTCAAGCTTGAGTGAATAGTAACCAAGTTTGTTTTTCCTTTAGATCTTGCATTGTAAGTGTTGTAGGAGACCATCTAAGGTGTTTTTGAGTTGTGTAAAGCTTATCCAAGGCCTCTAGGAGCTCAAGAAGGTATAAAAATCTCAAACCCTCTTGGTTATGTATTATTTATAAAGTATGGTAGTAGATCCATGTGTTTGAGAACTCATCTTGGTTGTATATGTATTGGATAGCATGGATCTTGAGTTTTGATGTTGAGATTGTGACTTTTATGACTATGGTTAATATATATATCTCCATGAGTGTTATGAACCATGATCTAAGTGTATTAAGTGTTGATTATGTTATGGAAGTATGAAAAATGGTTGATCTAAGTGGTTTGAGCTTGCTGAGTTTTGTCCAGGAACTTTTACCTGTATTGTAGCACAATTTTTAACCCCCAAATTTTGTCGCCTGATGTCCTACCATATATTGTTGGAAAGATAATTGAATGTAGTTTCTGGAAATGTAAGGTTCATGGCTAGGTGATGTGTAGATTTTTATTTATGGCCGGAGGAGTGAATTGTGTTTCTGGACTATGGACTGCACTAAGTGACCCCCTTGTGAACCTTGTTTAAACCCCTAAAAATATATGTGGGATCATGAAAAAAATTGAGAATGTAGGGAATGCAGTGGTGAAGACCACCCAAAAGGAATTGGATTAAAATATGAATTTTTGGATTTTATAAAAATGCTAGAGTAAAATTCGCGCAATGGAAAAAGTCGATTAGTGGAACATGACTCTAGGGTTAGTGGTTATGATTCGAACGTGGTAACTAAATTAAGTCGAGTAAGTGACGAGCGTAATCGAGTGATGACATGGACCTATAGTGGGGATAAAGAGTCATAAGGCGAAGTCGTTAAGTTAATTTCGTACCCCCTTAAAACCCCGTAATTAAAGAGATATTGTTAAGGTACTAACGAACGATTATTGCTTATGTATAGATCGTTCGAATCCGCACGCTCGACCACCCCAACCAAACCAAGGCAAGTTTACTTTTCAAAACTTATCCATATACAAGGACTTTTATTGTTGTGTTTGTAGTTTTCAAATTATATCAAATGCTATGTTTATCGAATTATTGATGCAATTGAGATTGAACAAGTACATGTATGATTTTACCCCTTGAACTTAGATTGAAATGTTTTCTTCGGACAACGACTCTAGTAATAGAGGTCATAGCGGTCCGTATATACTATTGACCGGGGAGCGGTATATTATTATATCGTATCTAGATTGCGAAAACCCGAAGGGTCATTTGGGGAGTATCGTATACTCAAATATTATGTTCATATCTTCGTAAATACTCGAAACCCTATCTTGGATTAAAAGTTTATTTTATCGAATAATTATTTTATTAATTATTAATATTAAATCTTAAAATATTATTTATTAATTACTATTCATTATTTAAAGACAAAGTTAATCCAAGATACACTTTAATATTTTCAAACTCGAACTCATTCGAACTCAAAACATTTTCGAAAACCCCCGGTCAGATTCTGCTTCTTGTATGATTTCAAGAATCATCGGTCGACTGATGTCGGATCTCAATCACTCTGTTTTCAATCAAAATCAAGTTTTAAAAGAAAAGAAAAAGGGACTCTGGCAGGTGTGGGAACCGTTGACGAACGATTCCCGGGATGTGTAAGCGGCCGTGAGCCAGGCGGTCCATCACTTATTATTCCGGCCCAGGTGTTGCCGAAGGATGATTACGGATGTAGTTTTCATCGAGGGTGATTACGGATGTAGTTTTCACCCGAGGGATAGTTACGGATGTAGTTTCTATCCTTCTACCGGTAGAGAAGACCCGCGGATTATTGGACTTGGATGTGGCGACTGATCATCGTCAATCCTTGTCAGGTTTTGTGTTTTCTTTAAGTCCCATTCCTCCATTTTGGAAAAATACTTTGACATTGCTTCTTAGGCTTTTGTGCCAAGTTGCTGATAGTGTTCTATTTTGATGAGAAAGATGTTGACTCAATGCAGTATCTAGAACTGCAAGTTTATTTTGAAAACAAGGGCACATATTGTTGCACCTTCAAGATTTATCAACTATGACAAGTGATTTTATATCTGATTGATACAAACAAGTTTAATAACTGCCAATCATATGAAATGTTATATTGCTTACCTTATACATATATTTCTTGCTGATCTATAGTTGTTCACTCGTGCTTGTTTTCAAATTTTACAAACACAACAGCTAAGCGAAATGGCCAGACCCAGGCAGACTGTTCGAAAGCAGGTGACTAGGCCCGAGCCACCACTTGAGATTCCACCGGTAGGCCCCATTAGCCGGATTGGATGGCAGCTTTTGTTAGTTCGTTTTATTTATCAGTATGACCTGTGCAAGGCAGTGTATCGTAACAAACTTTCAAGCCGCCAACTTCGCTTCATATCGAAGTGTTGCTGGTAGCATAAATACTACTTAATTCGGTCTGTAATAACTCTGATAACTTTATTACTGTTTAATCAATGTGTGACGTTTCTGAGGCTCTAACTTGTGTGTGTGAGTGTGGTGTGAGTTTATTGTGGGGTCGATGGCTGTGTTATATATATTATGTGCAAGAACAGGTATGTTACTAATGGAAAATGGACCGTGAGCGCCTAGATCTCCGACCCCGAATCTGGGGGCGTCACAGAAATGGTATCAGAGCGAGGTTACAGTTCTCAGAAACGATAGTAATTTAAGAAAGCAACCCTAATAATAATAACAATAACGATAACTTTAATAACAACCTTAATAATACTTAGAACTCTCATCAAGTTTGTAGTCGGGTTATCGGATATAGCCCTGACTTTAAGGCCCGTGAGGGAACTACTCCTAAACATTTCTTTTATGGTTAGTGACCCACCTTATTTCCCTTGTGTAGATGGAGGAGATACCAGACCCTGAGGCTTTCGAGAGAGAGCATGATGAGACACTGATGCGAGAGACCGAGGATCCTGAGGAGGATATGGGTGCTGACTCCGAGCTTGGCCCCTGGATTACACTGATAGAGAGTACTGATGATGAGGATCCCGTTGAGGAGCCCTTTGAGCCTGAGCCCGAGCCAGAGCCTGTTACCCCATCTCCTGTAGCTACTGATGAGGAGAGTGTGAGATCCGGCGAGGGTCGTGTTGTGTCACCACCACCTTCTCCACAGACATCTAGCCCTGTTTCATCGGACGGTGACTCTGAGGACGACACTTCTGGCGAGGAGGAGCTTGACCCTACCCCTGCTACTGCTCCTGCTCCTGCTGCTGCTGCTGCACCTACTGTAACACCCCCAGATCCGGGGTCCGGGATCCGGTGGTTACGGTTTCCAATTCTGTCCACAATAATTGAACTTTTCTTAACATAAAATAAATTACGTCTCTATAACCCAACACAACAATATAAAACACACCCGTTATAGTCCCAGAGATGAAATCAAAGTAACAATCAAATTTTTATTAATCATATTATGAGTTCTTACAATCCAAAAGAATTTCAATATAAATACATACTCTTTGCCATCCATTTACATAAGTCATACTAGACTATATTCTTGGTACTGAAAGAATAAATATATCCTACCAATAGCTTCTTCTTCAGCTCTGGTAGTCTCATCGTCCTCGCCCGCGTCGAGTGCGCCTTGTGCGAGTCATCTGGTCTAGCTGTTGTTGTGATATAATAATAAAGCAAGGGTGAGCAATAGCCCACCAACAATAATATATAACTGAACGATAATGTAACAGTTCAAAAGTATCTTTCAAACCATATGCCATGCATTTACGGAAATGATGCCAGTATAATATGAACGATGAAGTTACAAGGTAACTTAAAGTATTTGTTTGTAGAAATATCTGCTACATCAAAGTAAGCGAGATGTTCTTATTGTTATTAAGAAGAGGAACTTGCAAGAAAAGGTTGCAATTCCAGTTATGACACTTTTCCAACTCTGCCAACAGTAATCATGTTGCAGGAAACAAATAAATTTGGATGATGAACCAATGATGGAGTATTCACCGCGCCCGCTGTTCCAATCTTGATGATCAGTCGAGATCGTACAGCTCAATTTAGATTTACTACCGGTAGAAGGAAGAACTGACGGCTTTACTTGTATACCGCCTTACTAGCTCTCCCCGGCCAACGGTTGGGCCAAAGGGGATGGACCGGCGCTACTCCGCCTCTTACACGACTCCTAGTTCAAATAGAATTCATGATTCTGAATGTAACGTTCGTCCCCCTTTCCCCAAGTATAATACTTGTTGATAAGACTTCACAAAGTAGTCGTATCTAGTTGGAAAGGAAAATTTACCAATAACTCCCAAGCTATTACTTGGTAACGGATATCAACTTGTTCCAGTAATCTTACCCCTCGAAAGATGAGAAGGTATGCAACGACTTAATAAGTCAACAGCACCCGAGTTGCGGGTGAAGGGAATACTTTATGACCGGGAAGTCGACAAGATAAATAACAATTTCCAAGTAAGGTTCCCTTATTATTAGAGAGGTAGACTCAAAGAAGAATGATGTCTGAGAACCTTTCTTGATATAAGATTAATAATAATATGACTCCGAAATATTTTTCGTAATAATCGAAGAAGATAAACCTTATCAAAGTTATTCTAAGTATGGAATAAATATTCAGAGAATATTTATTGAATTAAAATATTTTACAGAATATTTAGGAATATGAAAGAATATCTTTAATCAGAGTATCTCTCAAATAATTCTTGAAGAAATATCGAGAGAATATTTATTGCATAATTAAATATTCAAATGAATATTCAAAATAATATTCATTAATTAATAAGACTTGAAAGGAATATTTAAAATATTTAAAATAATATTCGATGATTAAGTAGAACCCTGGTTGAATATTCAAAATAATATTCATAATTAATTAGGAATTTAAATGAATATTGATAAAGTAATATTCATTTACTGGATAATATTCTAAATGAATATCAAGTAATGTTCATTTAGTAATCCAAGCTTTAAAGGAATATTCGAGATAAGACTCGATAAATAAATCAAGTTTCAGATGAACATTAAAATAATATTCGACAGGTAATTACTATCTTAAATGAATACTCCAAAAGTAATATTCATTTAATCAATAATATTCTAAATGAATATCCAAATAATATTCATTTAGTAGTCAACCTTTAGAAGAATATTCGAAATAATAATCGATAATTAATTCGACTCTGAATGAATATTGAGAAATATTATTCGTTGAATAGTTGCGTTCAAATAATTTTTTTGAAGTAAGGATCGTTAAAATAATTAGTCTCGAACGAATATTCAAATAATATTCGTCGCCCAAATAATAGAAAATATTTACTTAAATATTTTCCTCCGAGGTAATCTCGATATATCAAGGAATATTGACTCCCGGTCTATTTTTGATTAATAAGATGTATACGCCCTTCTATGAGGGTCTTACAATAACCGGCTTATAACTGATATATAACTATCTAGCTTATAAGCCAACAATAACATTCAGGGAACAAGTATATCAATTCAACTTGAAAGTAGGCATGCATGCAATGGCATATGTATATCAGCAATCATATATATATATTTATTCAATCACAACAACAGCCTTAAAGAAGGGAATCGAAACTTGCCTGGTAGTCGAGTACGGTAAGGGGTAGTAGTAGCGGGTCCCGGTTCAGCTTGGTGATCTATAAATAGCCAAGGCATTCGGGATTAATCACTTAACATATTTAAAGTTAAGTTATACTTAAATCGAAATACGTTCTCGAGTTATCTCGTTATACCCCCTATAGTGGATTACTTATTATCACTGATCCGACCCGACATTCGTTCGTTAATACGACATGTCACTGCATTTATACTTGGGACATACTTAAGTCATATGAGTTCTAAGGTTGATCGTTACGAACCAATATTATACTCCGAGTTTTATCGCCCGTTTTCTAAGTGTTTTACCGAAGTTATAAAAGAGTCGTCTTTTAGGGGTTCGTTCGCGTTTAACCTCGACTCGAACATTTTTAATAAATCGAAAAATGATCCTTTTGACATACGGTTTTCTTTCACGCCTTCCTTTTTACCTGTAGTATTTATTTACCAAGATTCGCCATGACGTTACATAGTTTACGAGGGTTCAATTACAGTTACGAACTTTCGTTTACGGATTCGAACTACTTTTAGTAATTTGGTCATAAATCCTAAACCGTAAGTCCGTTTCACGTGATCTTTATATCAAAACGAAGCTTAGAACATTACCTATCTTATCATGGTAGATAAGGTCTCTGGACAGTAGGGGTTCGACATGGAAAATGGCATACAAAACATGGTATTGTAAAATCGGGCATTATAACGGCTGTAAATCGAATATCTACCAATTTCGAATCTTCCCCTAAACATAGTATCCAACCCAAACATCATATACATGACTTATACACATGAACTGAGGCCAAGCAATGCCTTTCCGTTCATCTAGCTATTTACATCATTAATCCAAAATCCATACATAATCATGCTTATAATCTTAACATAACCATAACTAAGTTATAACTATCATAAACATGCTTAAATCTCAAACAAGGGTTAGGGTTTCAAGAGCTTTATACCTTCCTTAGATAGTGATATAGCCTTACTAAGCCTTGTATGGTCCTTAGGAGTGCTTAAGCTTGCTAGAACAATCAAAAGATTCAAAGAAAACAAGGTTAATACATGAAGAACACTATTCATCATCATCTTTAGTGATTTTTTTGAAAATGGAAACAAAGGAATTTGGGCTTGAAATTTCTAGGAGATTAGTTTCTTGAATTATAGGACTCACCTTAAAAATTACAAGATCAAATGATGGTTGGAAGTTGGATTTTGGTCTTGAATTTAGAGCATAGGTCGAATGGATGTAATGGAGAGAGAGGTTTGATATTTTTTTGTTCTTTGCTTGGTTAATGTGATAATAATGCATCAAGTGGATGAGGTTTAGATAATATCTCATCTAAAAGCCACTTTAATAAAGTGATGATGTATAGGATGATGAAAATGGATGGACAAGTGTTGAGATTTTGATGGTTCTCATGTAACTAGTGGTTTGATTTTTGCTAAGTGCTATTTAATCTCCAAACATGCTAGTTACTTATGTAACTAAGTAGTTACTAGATATTTCTTCTAGTAGCTTGCACAAGACTCTTGCTTCCTCTGCTTGTTTCTGTGTCCGGTTATTGCCCGTTTCGATTGATCGTTCGTAGGAATATTTCACGGATTTCTAATTAGGGTTTACCGGGTATCTTTCTAATATTAATACTATCATTCTCCATCTTTCTTTCTAACTTTCCAATTTATATTCCTTAAATCCATTCGTTAAATACTTAGGGCTATCAGTGTCCAGGGAACTCTCGGAGAAAATAAAAGTGCGGTTTTTCAGAATCCGACAGCTTTTACATACACTCTTTTTCCCTCCGGATCACTAATACGAACTCGGAAATCCGTTCCGAATACTTCTATATAGTGTCGTCTCATATTATTATATACTCCCACCAAAACACTATTCATTCTGCATTCTTTACTTGTTCTCTTAGGGTTGTATAATTGTCCGTATTCTCTTTCGATCGTTCCTTATCCTTTTTACGGAACTACTGGATTAATCGTTACCGATCTGGATGACATGAGAATATTCTCCTGCTTGAAATTGCCATATCTTATTCCCTTAGAAGATAGATTATTCTTACCTATGTTGTTACCCTTTAGCATTCTTCAAGACATAGAAATAATAAAGTCGAATTCCATTCATTCTTTCCAAATATCAATTATTACATTGTAGCCATAACCACTCCTCAGTGGTTTCCTACCTTCATTCTTAAATCAATATAATAACATCCCAAAATATCAAATCCTCAAAGTTACTATCTCAATTCTTGGATTATAATAATATTTAATCCACTGCCCGGTCAAATATTATACCGAAAAGAATTTGGAATTTCTGAATTCCGATCGTCTCTGCATTCACTTATTTCCTCCGCGTATCACTAATATGGCTTCGAAACATCCATATCACGTCCCGTACATAGGGTGGCGTGAAAAGTTTTCCAACTTACAAAATCACTATTCATCCACCAAATTACTATGCATGTACAGGAAACACTATGCACGTACGAGAAACACTATGCACGTACGGAAAATACTATGCACGTACGGAAAATACTATGCACGTACTCATTTCCCTTCAAGGATCCATTAGCTCCTTCCTGGATGGTAGATTATTCTTATCTAGGTCCTCAACCATCGAATTACTCTATTCTGACAATATACCAATGCATCAGGATCATTGTCCAAAGCAATATCCATTCATTACAATCATTGTTCTTTGAAACCACCATTCATTAGAGCTGGTGACCTTGTTGTCGGAATCATTGTTCCTCCTTTTATCATTACTTAATAAAAAGTTTTAATTATATCCAAAATTTGGGGTTCTTACAGTCTCCCCTCCTTAAAAGGATTCCGTCCCGGAATCAGGTAGGAAGCAAAGAGTCGTTTGCCTGTCGTTCCCTTTTTAGCTTCCCGGTCAATTCTTAGTCGTTCTACCCTTCCTCAGCACATCTTCTAGTGCTACAATCCATACTGTATCCCTTTTTTTTTTCCATCAACGTTGCTACTTTTCGTATAACTCACTATCCGGGTTATACTCTTACTCAGTCTTATCCTTATTGATACCTGCAGTAACATTGGTATCACTATCACCCTACGAATTCGGAGGTAACCTCGCTCGTACTGTGCATTCCTGATCGCTTTAATCTTCGCAATCTCGATCAATATAGAGAAGTGGAAAGATTTATTGAGAGATCACTATGATCAATTGAACATTTGTTATATTGCATAGTTAGTACAGAAGGGGGCCAGCCTTTAGTACTTGACAAGCAATTAAACAAGTCATGGCATTCCACTTAGACGTCTATCACATAGACAGATAGTCACGTAGCAGTACCCCCCCTCCTAAAAGGGTTGTTCTTCTCAATTCATAAAGAAGATGAATAAGAGAGAAGAAGAGAAAAGAGTTCTAAAGGATTATAGAAAGCTTTCATGATTGTAGAATATCTTACTCAGAATTTACCTCTGAACTATAGAGGTTTATCAAAGAAGAAATTAATCATAATTATATCCAATACTATTTGATCGCAATCTCACGTGTCAACATATCTTGCTGCTTTGTCCATTATTCTATGGACAAATACTCTTGTTCAATCTTAGCGATACTCACATTTGGGAAATCCTTCAACCTTTCAGGTTAAATCTTAGATTTCTCACTTGACATCATTATTACTGACATCCCATATCATGTTACTAGCTTTTTCATAACTATAATATTGACACTATCAGGTTGTCATCCTGAGAATTCATTAGAAAACCCATTCATAACATTCCTTGCTTCTCATTCCATAGTTGCTTCCCCAGCCTTTTCTTTATCAATCACATCCTTCTTATTAGCTGATTCTTACTCATTTCTATTATTTACTTTCACCTTCACCTCTTTATTGAGATACCTTTTTGCACTTGGTACCTCCTTATCGGCATCCCGTCTCATTTATTCTATAATCATCATGTTATTTCAATTTAAACTTTCCGAAATGAATCTGGCCCGATTCCTTTAACTTAGATTCATATAATCTACTTCTGCCCACCTTGTTTCTCATCACTGGTTCTTTTCTATCCGTGGATTTCCACAAGTTGTCTTTCGTAAATCAGACCAGGTCGTATATCTACATGCTCGTACTCCTATCATCTGTTGAACATCTGCATTTTACTGGTGTAGCTTTGCCACATGAAACACGTTACTACCACGCTATAAGCTTTGGGGGTAAAACTGGCTCGAATGCCACCTTCCGAACACTTTTAAACTCTCAGGTGGCCTAATAAGTCTCGGGCTCAACTGCCCTTCTCTCTAAGCCTCATTAATTCTTTCTACGGGAATATGTTTAGCATCACGAATTATCAACCTCATATTTTCTATCTTGTTTGTGCAGAAGTACACTAACACAAACTTGCTTGTCATTCATCAACATGCCATTTAGCTTATCAATAGCAGCACTTTCTTTATCTTTACGTTGTCATCTCCTTTCTTAGAAGAATCACCATCGCTTGTTGTTTACGTAGTGCGTTAATAGCTAACCCTACGGGTTTCAAATCCCTTAGGGAGACAAAGTAATCATTATTCCTTATCCATAAGGTACACTTCCTGAACTTGATGTAGATATAACATGAAGCAGATAGAATTGCAGAAGAGTTTCAAGCATCGCAGCTAGGTCCAGTTGATGAAACTATCACTTATGCATCTTCCATAAAAGGCTGGAAACTTAACGGTTTACTTCATCAATTTTGTACCATGGTCCTGGTTTGCCTCAAAACGGGACCTTCTAAGGTACGTAATATGCTTAAGACTCCATCACGAATCGAATCTTTACTTAAACTATTATTACTGTCAATTCTTGCACAGTCATCAGAAGGAATGTAAATTCCTCCATTCCGATATGACCTTCAAGGTCCTTCCAAATATCATCATGTTTCTTCGGTATGAACATTTGTAATTATTCCTTTATACTTAGATTGTCGGCCACCTCATTGGCCTTTCTTGGTGATAATGATTTCTTGTAACCCATGTTCTCTGGGTGCACTCCAACTCAAGTTTTTCTACCTCATTCCCATCACGGTTGGGTTAAAGCATTCTCCCTTAAGCTCTGCTGAAGGAGAAAATATAACTATCAGTCATTTCCATAAGTCATTGCTTCCACCTACCCGTGGGAACTTTATCACGTTTATTCCCAATCCTACTTAGGATGCTTCTTTTCTTAGTTCTTTCTTTATCTTAGGATAATCTCAACCTTTATAGGTTCAACCCATACTTCCTCAGGGTTTCATACATGCCTCATCTGGCATTATTGTTACGATGTCATACATTCCTTACCAAACTTCCATTTTTGAAGTTCGGAATATTACCTTTTTCCTTGTAAGGTTTCATAGGCCATCCTTATCATTCCTCCGGTATTTTCTGGGTACCGGGTATATCAAAATGTCATTGATCAATACTCTAATAATTCTATCTATGTTCTTTCCAGAACTCTCTTTAATAATCCTTACCGGTCATTGTTGCCTTAGCAAGTCCAGCTCATATCATCTGAAGTCATAATGTCGTTATTAGAGTTAATGCCACCCCTTGTGCATTCCCCAGGGTTTGTCTTAATTTATGGATATCCTATCCTTAATTCAACTGCCAAGGAATTCTTGCATCTTATAATTGGCAATCAGATCATGTATCCTTAATAAAGGTCTCTTTTCAATCATTCTCATTTGATAATCGATCGGTGGTTTAATGCCACCCTCTTCTTTCAGATAGTTGTCAGCCTATTTGGCCTTTCAAAAAGGCAACGTATGCCTATCTCTTCTCTTACCGAACTTGTTAATGGTAGCAAGGATGTTCTGGAAGATATTGGTCGAGTTCAACGTGAATCTCTTAGTGCTTATCGTTCTTCGCAAAGGTACTTTCCTCGGACAAAATTCCTACAGCATACTGTTCAATTTCTGACCTTTTCTATACCCTCTTCATATACCTTCATTGTTTACTTTCCTCCGTCATAATATATTCATGGTATTCATGATACCCTAACATCATACATCTCAAGTCACTATACTTCCATTTTACTCGAAATCTTGGACAACCATATACACATGAGTCACTTCAGTACGGGTGACCCCATCCCAAAAAGGTCTAGTGAATTCCCAATCAAAACATGGGTTGTTCGGCAGAAGATTCAAACGATCTCATTAATGTTTCTTTTATATCAGAAGCCCTTGCAGTCGGTGCTTTCTTAGGAGCAACCCTGCTTTGTCTTTTCATGGCTGGTCTAGTCACTTTATAGTCCGTTGTGACTTGGCCTCAACTGGCCACACATAAAAATATATGATTTTAGGGGTTGGCTAATAGCATTACTTTTCTAGCAATTGCCGGCATAGTGCCTTCTTCTTTGATACCTTTCTACTTTTCCAAAACTTTACTCCATATAAGTCTTAATCGACTACTCGGCACCGTCTCCGGTCACCTTTCCTCCACTTTTATCTTTTCAACTATTCTTATCAATCCTGCGTGCCACACAAGCTTACCATCCTGGCATAACAGCCTTTTCATTTAAGTCAATCCTGGAATTTCTCAGTCCGGCTGGTTCCTTACTTACATTTCCTATTTTCGTCCAATCTCACTTCATCATTTTATCACTACCGTCGATTGTAATGCTCAGGGTCCGTTTACTAACCCATTTACAGCATCCTTACCCAAATCACAGGGTTTGCTCCAATTTTTACTCTCTTCCATGACATTCTCTGATAATCAGAAAGACAATGTTTGCCAAAATTCACCGAATTCCTTTCCAGACTCAGGGAAATTTTGATCAATCTACCCACCTACTGGTAACATTAAGGAGACGAGTTTTGAAACCTGAAGAATAGTTCTATGAACCTCCAAGCAGGTGGAATCATAAGCAGTCATAGTTAATGAAATAATCATCATCAGATTGGAAGTTTACCCACTGGAGAGGAATCAATTATATCCATCCCTTAGAAGGGAATCAACCGTTTCAAACTGAAACCTGTCACAATATCCTGATACCTATACGTCCTGATATTCAATACTACCAAATGTCGGTCTACCTAACCCTTTATGCGAAGCGTCATTGGAAGCACAAAGTCTCCTTTTTCCATTAAGCAATGCCAGCTCTTGGTCATTACCAATTTCACCTTTTAGCTCCAGGAAGATTTTCTCACATTTTCCTCTTTAACTGCTGATTGTATTACTTGATCTATTATAATTCCGCATCGGAATAAACTTAAGGCACTACTATAATCCATTCAAAGAGAAGAAGGAATTTAATATTCCTCTGAATCACATGCATCTAACGTTTCTGGTTCATCATTTAACTGAGCTGAATTAACTCTATACTCAGTCTCTGGCAGTAGTCTCATTACGAGTTCATCTTGACTCACTGGTCTTATCTTCCGGTAAGTTCTGAGATCATTGTCTTGCTTACTACTTCCTTATATAATTTTACCCAATCATGCTGTCACTTCCCAATGTCTTTACTTTCTACTGATTCATTCATGAACATTTCCCTGAATAAAACCACCTCATTAACCTCACTTTGGTTTCGTAAATTATAACCTATGACATCTGCTTTCTCGTGGCAAATTATTACTGACAATATTCATACTGATTCATTTATCAAATGATATGGCACTTACTGCCTCATTCTCAATTATTCCTAGGGACTCTGCTCCTCGTCCTATATCGCTGTCTTTGATAGTCATACATCCCTCTAGCTCTTTCTTTGTTAAGATGAAAATCTCTAAGGATTCTCATCTAGTTCCGTATAAGATCTCAAGTAATTCTTCCAATCCTTCTTTCTTGCTGGTACTACATCTGGTAGTCCGGCTATGAATTCAACATGCATCTTCAGATCTCTCAATAATATCTCGGTTCTTTATACTCACTTTTCTGAGCACCATATCTTAATCATCACAGTCATTCTAACTGCGACCCTCATTACCCAAGGGTAAGCTCCTTATCCTAACAGGATTTTCCTTATCTGCTGGAAACTCTTCCGGGTCTCCAGTAGGGTACTCCATCGAATTACCCGCTGATCTTTAGCATATAAAGCATCATCGCGCTGTTGCTCGTATGCCTCAAGGTCAGTCGCCTTACTCGTCGATACGATATCGAGCTAAGTTACTATCATTATACTTACGAGTTCCCATAAGGGTTTTTATATGTCATCACTACATTAAGTAGTCCGACTATGAACTTGGCAAGAGTTCTTATTATCTTATTGAATTTATTGTTTTAACGTCACCTCATCTCTGGGGTTTATAACATACGCTCTGATACCACTTCTGTAACACCCCCAGATCCGGGGTCCGGGATCCGGTGGTTACGGTTTCCAATTCTGTCCACAATAATTGAACTTTTCTTAACATAAAATAAATTACGTCTCTATAACCCAACACAACAATATAAAACACACCCGTTATAGTCCCAGAGATGAAATCAGAGTAACAATCAAATTTTTATTAATCATATAATGAGTTCTTACAATCCAAAAGAATTTTAATATAAATACATACTCTTTGCCATCCATTTACATAAGTCATACTAGACTATATTCTTGGTACTGAAAGAATAAATATATCCTACCAATAGCTTCTTCTTCAGCTCTGGTAGTCTCATCGTCCTCGCCCGCGTCGAGTGCGCCTTGTGCGAGTCATCTGGTCTAGCTGTTGTTGTGATATAATAATAAAGCAAGGGTGAGCAATAGCCCACCAACAATAATATATAACTGAACGATAATGTAACAGTTCAAAAGTATCTTTCAAACCATATGCCATGCATTTACGGAAATGATGCCAGTATAATATGAACGATGAAGTTACAAGGTAACTTAAAGTATTTGTTTGTAGAAATATCTGCTACATCAAAGTAAGCGAGATGTTCTTATTGTTATTAAGAAGAGGAACTTGCAAGAAAAGGTTGCAATTCCAGTTATGACACTTTTCCAACTCTGCCAACAGTAATCATGTTGCAGGAAACAAATAAATTTGGATGATGAACCAATGATGGAGTATTCACCGCGCCCGCTGTTCCAATCTTGATGATCAGTCGAGATCGTACAGCTCAATTTAGATTTACTACCGGTAGAAGGAAGAACTGACGGCTTTACTTGTATACCGCCTTACTAGCTCTCCCCGGCCAACGGTTGGGCCAAAGGGGATGGACCGGCGCTACTCGGCCTCTTACACGACTCCTAGTTCAAATAGAATTCATGATTCTGAATGTAACGTTCGTCCCCCTTTCCCCAAGTATAATACTTGTTGATAAGACTTCACAAAGTAGTCGTATCTAGTTGGAAAGGAAAATTTACCAATAACTCCCAAGCTATTACTTGGTAACGGATATCAATTTGTTCCAGTAATCTTACCCCTCGAAAGATGAGAAGGTATGCAACGACTTAATAAGTCAACAACACCCGAGTTGCGGGTGAAGGGAATACTTTATGACCGGGAAGTCGACAAGATAAATAACAATTTCCAAGTAAGGTTCCCTTATTATTAGAGAGGTAGACTCAAAGAAGAATGATGTCTGAGAACCTTTCTTGATATAAGATTAATAATAATATGACTCCGAAATATTTTTCGTAATAATCGAAGAAGATAAATGTAACACCCCCAGATCCGGGGTCCGGGATCCGGTGGTTACGGTTTCCAATTCTGTCCACAACAATTGAACTTTCCTTAACATAAAATAAATTACGTCTCTATAACCCAACACAACAATATAAAACACACCCGTTATAGTCCCAGAGATGAAATCAGAGTAACAATCAAATTTTTATTAATCACATTATGAGTTCTTACAATCCAAAAGAATTTCAATATAATACATACTCTTTGCCATCCATTTACATAAGTCATACTAGACCATATTCTTGGTACTGAAAGAATAAATATACCCTACCAATAGCTTTTTCTTCAGCTCTGGTAGTCTCATCGTCCTCGCCCGCGTCGAGTGCGCCTTGTGCGAGTCATCTGGTCTAGCTGTTGTTGTGATATAATAATAAAGCAAGGGTGAGCAATAGCCCACCAACAATAATATATAACTGAACAATAATGTATAACAGTTCAAAGGTATCTTTCAAACCATATGCCATGCATTTACGGAAATGATGCCAGTATAATATGAACGATGAAGTTACAAGGTAACTTAAAGTATTTGTTTGTAGAAATATCTGCTACATCAAAGTAAGCGAGATATTCTTATTGTTATTAAGAAGAGGAATTTGCAAGAAAAGGTTGCAATTCCAGTTATGACACTTTTCCAACTCTGCCAACAGTAATCATGTTGCAGGAAATAAATAAATTTGGATGATGAACCAATGATGGAGTATTCACCGTGCCCGCTGTTCCAATCTTGATGATCAATCGAGATCGTACAGCTCAATTTAGATTTACTACCGGTAGAAGGAAGAACTGACGGCTTTACTTGTATACCGCCTTACTAGCTCTCCCCGGCCAACGGTTGGGCCAAAGGGGATGGACCGGCGCTACTCGGCCTCTTACACGACTCCTAGTTCAAATAGAATTCATGATTCCGAATGTAACGTTCGTCCCCCTTTCCCCAAGTATAATACTTGTTGATAAGACTCCACAAAGTAGTCGTATCTAGTTGGAAAGGAAAATTTACCAATAACTCCCAAGATATTACTTGGTAACGGATATCAACTTGTTCCAGTAATCTTACCCCTCGAAAGATGAGAAGGTAAGCAACGACTTAATAAGTCAACAGCACCCGAGTTGCGGGTGAAGGGAATACTTTATGACCGGGAAGTCGACAAGATAAATAACATTTTCCAAGTAAGGTTCCCTTATTATTAAGGAGATAAACTCAAAGAAGAATGATGTCTGAGAACCTTTCTTGATATAAGATTAATAATAATATGACTTCGAAATATTTCCTGTAATAATCGAAGAAGATAAACCTTATCGAGGTTATTCTAAGTATGGAATAAATATTAAGAGAATATTTATTGAGTTAAAATATTTAAAGAATATTTGGGAATATGAAAGAATATCTTTAATCAGAGTATTTCTCAAAATAATCCCTGAAGAAATATTAGGAGAATATTTATTGAATAAATAAATATTTAAATGAATATTCAAAACAATATTCATTAATCAATAAGACCTGAAAAGAATATTTAAGGTAATATTCATAATTAATTAGGAATTTAAATGAATATTCAAAAGTAATATTCATTTAATGAATAATATCCTAAATGAATATCAAGTAATATTCATTTAGTAATCCAAGCCTTAAGGAATATTCGAGATAATATTCGATAATTAAATCAAGCTTCAGATGAATATTAAAATAATATTCATCAAGTATTTAATTTCTTAAATGAATATTCAAAAGTAATATTTATTTAATAAAATAATATTCTAAAAGAATATCCAATTAATATTCATTTAATAGTCTCATCTTTAGAAGAATATTCGAAATAATAGTCGATAGTCAATTCGACTCTGAATGAATATTGAGAAATATTATTCGTTGAATAGTTAAATTCAAATAATTATTTGAAGTAAGGATCGTTAAAATAATTAGTCTCGAACGAATATTCAAATAATATTCGTCGCCCAAATAATAGAAAATATTTACTTAAATATTTTCTCCCGAGGTAATCTCGATATATCAAGAAATATTGACTCCCGGTCTATATTTGACGAATAAGATGTATACGCCCTTCTATGAGGGTCTTACAATAACCGGCTTATAACTGATATATAACTATCTAGCTTATAAGCCAACAATAACATTCAGGGAACAAGTATATCAATTCAACTTGAAAGTAGGCATGCATGCAATGGCATATGT
This sequence comes from Saposhnikovia divaricata, assembly GCA_036435485.1. Classification (NCBI taxonomy): domain Eukaryota; kingdom Viridiplantae; phylum Streptophyta; class Magnoliopsida; order Apiales; family Apiaceae; genus Saposhnikovia; species Saposhnikovia divaricata. The sequence goes on along the minus strand of CM071597.1, from coordinate 97,288,710 downwards.
ATAACAGCAATCATATATATATATTTATTCAATCACAACAACAGCCTAAAAGAAGGGAATTGAAACTTGCCTGGTAGTCGAGTACGGTAAGGGGTAGTGGTAGCGGGTCCCGGTTGAGCTTGGTGATCTATAAATAGCCAAGGCATTCGGGATTAATCACTTAACATATTAAAAGTTAAGTTATACTTAAATCGAAACACGTTCACGAGTTATCTCGTTATACCCCCTTTAGTGGATTACTTATTATCACTGATCCGACCCGACATTCGTTCGTTAATACGACATGTCACTGTATTTATACTTGGGACATACTTAAGTCATATGAGTTCTAAGGTTGATCGTTACGAACCAATATTATACTCCGAGTTTTATCGCCCGTTTTCTAAGTGTTTTACCGAAGTTATAAAAGAGTCGTCTTTTAGGGGTTCGTTCGCGTTTAACCTCGACTCGAACATTTTTAATAAATCGAAAAATGATCCTTTTGACATACGGTTTTCTTTCACGCCTTCCTTTTTACCTCTAGTATTTATTTACCAAGATTTGCCATGACGTTACATAGTTTACGAGGGTTCAATTACAGTTACGAACTTTCGTTTACGGATTCGAACTACTTTTAGTAATTTGGTCATAAATCCTAAACCGTAAGTCCGTTTCACGTGATCTTTATATCAAAACGAAGCTTAGAACATTACCTATCCTATCATGGCAGATAAGGTCTCTGGACAGTAGGGGTTTGACATGGAAAAATGGCATACAAAACATGGTATTGTAAAATCGGGCATTATAACGGCTGTAAATCGAATATCTACCAATTTCGAATCTTCCCATAAACATAGTATCCAACCCAAACATCATATACATGACTTATACACATGAACTGAGGCCAAGCAATGCCTTTCCGTTCATCTAGCTATTTACATCATTAATCCAAAATCCATACATAATCATGCTTATAATCTTAACATAACCATAACTAAGTTATAACTATCGTAAACGTGCTTAAATCTCAAACAAGGGTTAGGGTTTCAAGAGCTTTATACCTTCCTTAGATAGTGATATAGCCTTACTAAGCCTTGTGTATTCCTTGTATAGCCTCCATGAAGCTTGGATCATCAACCAAAATCAAGATTCAAGAATTTTGTTCTTGAGGTTACTATTCATCCTCCACTTTCTTGATTTTTTTGAAAATGGAAAAGGTGATGTTTGAGGCTAAGATTTTTAGGGTATCATTTTCATGAAATATAGGATCTATGATAAATTTTTGGAGATCAAACAATGGTGGGAAGGATGATTTTGTTTCTTGAATTAAGCCAAAAGGCCGAATGGTGTAGAATGGAGAAGACATGGTTTTTGCTTGGTTGATTTCTTGGTAATAATGCATAAAGTAGCTTGGCTTGGATAATATCTCATCTTGCCTTACTTTATTAAAGTGATGATGCATGGAGTGATGTATTTGTGAGGACAAGTGTTGGAGATTGGATGGTTTAAGGCTAACCAAGTAGTTTGTTTTCTAAGGACTAGTTTCCTTGCTAAGTATCCTAGTTACTTTAGTCCACTTGGTTGCTAGATCTTTTCTAGTGGCTTATGCATGACTCTTGCTTCCTCTGCTTGTTTCTGTGTCCGGTTATTACCCGTTTCGATTGATCGTTCGTAGGAATATTTCACGGATTTCTAATTAGGGTTTACCGGGAATCCTCTTTAATAATAATACTTTCATTCTCCATCTTTCATTCCAACTTTCCAATTTATATTCCTTAAATCCATTCGTTAAATACTTAAGGCTATCAGTGTCCAGGGAACTCTCGGAGAAAATAAAAGTGCGGTTTTTCAGAATCCGACAGCTTTTACATACACTTATTTTCCCCCTGGATCACTAATACGAACTCGGAAATCCGTTCCGAATACTTCTATATAGTGTCGTCTCATATTATTATATACTCCCACCAAAACACTATTCATTCTGTATTCTTTACTTGTTCTCTTAGGGTGGTACAATTGTCCGTATTCTCTTTCGATCGTTCCTTATCCTTTTTACGGAACTACTGGATTAATCGTTACCGATCTGGATGACATGAGAATATTTTCCTACTTGAAATTGCCATATCTTATTCCCTTAGAAGATAGATTATTCTTACCTATGTTGTCACCCTTTAGCGTTCTTCAAGACATAGAAATAATAAAGTCGAATTCCATTCATTCTTTCCAAATATCAATTATTACATTGTAGCCATAACCACTCCTCAGTGGTTTCCTACTTTCATTCTGAAATCAAATATAATAACATCCCAAAATATCAAATCCTCAAAGTTAATATCTCAATTCTTGGATTATAATAATATTTAATCCACTGTCCGGTCAAATATTAGTCCGAAAAAGAATTTGGAATTTCTGAATTCCGATCGTCTCTGCATTCACTTATTTCCTCCGCGTATTAATAATATGACTTCGAAACATCCATATCACGTCCCGTACATAGGGTTGCGTGAAAAGTTTTCCAACTTACAAAATCACTAATCATCCACCAAATTACTATGCACGTACAGGAAACACTATGCACGTACGGGAAACACTATGCACGTACGGGAAATACTATGCATGTACGGGAAATACTATGCACGTACTCATTTCCCTACAAGGATCCATTAGCTCCTTCCTGGATGGTAGATTATTCTTATCTAGGTCCTCAACCACCGAATTACTCTATTCTGACAATATACCAATGCATCAAGATCATTGTCCAAAGTAATATCCATTCATTACAATCATTGTTCCTCATTTTATCATTACTTAATAAAAAGTTTTAATTATATCCAAAATTTGGGGTTCTTACAGTCTCCCCTCCTTAAAAGGATTCCGTCCCGGAATCAGGTAGGAAGCAAAGAGTCGTTTGCCTGTCGTTCACTTTTTAGCTTCCCGGTCAATTCTTAGTCGTTCTACCCTTCCTCAGCACATCTTCTAGTGCTACAATCCATACTGTATCCTTTTTCCATCAACGTTGCTACTTTTCGTACAACTCACTATCCGGGTTATACTCTTAATCAGTCTTATCCTTATTGATACCTGCAGTAACATTGGTATCACTATCACCCTACGAATTCGGAGGTAACCTCGCTCGTACTGTGCATTTCCTGATTGCTTTAATCTTCGCAATCTCGATCCATATATATAAGTGGAAAGATTTATTGAGAGATCACTATGATCAATTGAACATTTGTTATATTGCATAGTTAGTACAGAAGGGGGCCAGCCTTTAGTACTTGACAAGCAATTAAACAAGTCATGGTATTCCACTTAGACTTCTATCACATAGACAGATAGTCACGTAGCAGTACCTCCCCTCCTAAAAGGGTTGCTCTTCTCAATTCATAAAGAAGATGAATAAGAGAGAAGAAGAGAAAAGAGTTCTAAAGGATTATAGAAAGCTTTCATGATTGTAGAATATCATACTCAGAATTTACCTCTGAACTATAGAGGTTTATCAAAGAAGAAATTAATCATAATTATATCCAATACTATTTGATCGCAATCTCACGTGCCAACATATCTTGCTGCTTTGTCCATTATTCTATGGACAAATACTCTTGTTCAATCTTAGCGATACTCACATTCGGGAAATCCTTCAACCTTTCAGGTTAAATCTTAGATTTCTCACTTGACATCATTAGTACTGACATCCCATATCATGTTACTAGCTTTTTCATAACTATAATATTGACACTATCAGGTTGTCATCCTAAGAATTCATTAGAAACCCATTCATAACATTCCTTGCTTCTCATTCCATAGTTGCTTTCCCAGCCTTTTCTTTATCAATCACATCCTTCTTATTATATGATTCTTACTCATTTCTATTATTTACTTTCACCTTCACCTCTTTATTGAGACACCTTTTTGCACTTGGTACCTCCTTATCGGTATTCCGTCTCATTTATTCTATAATCATCACGTTATTTCAATTTAAACTTTCCGAAATGAATCTGGCCCGATTCCTTTAACTTAGATTCATATAATCTACTTCTGCCAACTTTGTTTCTCATTACTTGTTCTTTTCTATCCGTGGTTTTCCACAGGTTGTCTTTCGTAAGTCAGACCAGGTCGTATATCTACATGCTCGTACTCCTATCATCTGTTGAACATCTGCATTTTACTGGCGTAGCCTGGCCACATGAAAACCCGTTATGACCGTGCTATAATTTTGGGGGTAAGGCTGGCTCGAATACCGCCGTCCGAACACTTTAAACTCTCAAGTGGCCCAATAAGTCTTGGGCTCAACCGCCCTTCCTTCCAAGTCTCATTAATTCTTTCTACTGGAATACGTTTAGCATCACGAATTATCGACCTCATATTCTCTATCTTGTTTGTGCAGAAGTACACTAACACAAACTTGCTTGTCATTCATCAACATGCCATTTAGTTAATCAATGGCAGCACTTTCTTTATCTTTACATTGTCATCTACTTTCTTAGAAGAATCACCATTGCTTGTTGTTTACGTAGTGCATTAATAGCTAACCCTACGGGTTTCAAATCCCTTAGGGAGACAAAGTAATCACTATTCCTTATCCATAAGGAACACTTCCTGAACTTGATGTAGATATAACATGAAGTAGATAGAATTGCGGAAGAGTTTCAAGCATCGCAGCTAGGTCCGGTTGATGAAACTATCACTTATGCATCTTCCATAAAAGACTGGAAACTTAATGGTTTACTTCATCAATTTTGTACCATTGTCCTGGTTTGCCTCAAAACGGGACCTTCTAAGGTACATAATATGCTTAAGACTCCATCAGGAATCGAATCTTTACCTAAACTATTTTTACTGTTAATTCTTGCACAGTCATCAGAAGGAATGTAAATTCCTCCATTCCGATATGACCTTCAAGGTCCTTCCAAATATCATCCTGTTTCTTCGGTATGAACATTTGTAATTATTCCTTTATACTTAGATTGTCGGCCACCTCATTGGCCTTTCTTGATGATAATGATTTCTTGTAACCCATGTTTTCTGGGTACATTCCAGCTCAAGTTTTTCTACCTCATTCCCATCACTGTTGGGTTAAAGCATTCTCCCTTAAGCTCTGCTGAAGGAGAAAATATAACTATCAGTCATTTCCATAAGTCATTGCTTCCACCTACCCGTGGGAACTTTATCACGTTTATTCCCAATCCTACTTAGGATGCTTCTTTTCTTAGTTCTTTCTTTATCTTAGGATAATCTCAACCTTTATAGGTTCAACCCATACTTCCTCAGGGTTTCATACATGCCTCATCTGGCATTATTGTTACGATGTCATACATTCCTTACCAAACTTCCATTTTGAAGTTCGGAATAGTGCCCTTTTTCCTTGTAAGGTTTCGTAGGCCATCCTTATCATTCCTCCGGTATTTTCTGGGTACCGGGTATATCAAAATGTCATTGATCAATACTCTAATAATTCTATCTATGTTCTTTCCAGAACTCTTTTTAATAGTCCTTACCGGTCATTGTTGCCTTAGCAAGTCCAGCTCATATCATCTGAAGTCATAATGTCGTTATTAGGGTTAATGCCACCCCTTGTGCATTCCCCAGGGTTTGTCTTAATTTATGGATATCCTATCCTTAATTCAACTGCCAAGGAATTCTTGCATCTTATAATTGGCAATCAGATCATGTATCCTTAATAAAGGTCTCTTTTCAATCATTCTCATTTGATAATCGATCGGTGGTTTAATGCCACCCTCTTCATATACCTTCATTGTTTACTTTCCTCCGTCATAATATATTCATGGTATTCATGATACCCTAACATCATACATCTCAAGTCACTATACTTCCATTTTACTCGAAATCTTGGACAACCATATACACATGAGTCACTTTAGTACGGGTGATCCCATCCCAAAAAGGTCTAGTGAATTCCCAATCAAAACATGGGTTGTTCGGCAGAAGATTCAAACGATCTCATTAATGTTTCCTTTATATCAGAAGCCCTTGCAGTCGGTGCTTTCTTAGAAGCAACCCTGCTTTGTCTTTTCATTGCTGGTCTAGTCACTTTATAGTCCGTTGTGACTTGGCCTCAACTGGCCACACATAAAAATATATGATTTTAGGGGTTGGCTAATAGCATTACTTTTCTAGCAATTGCCGGCATAGTGCCATCTTCTTTGATACCTTTCTACCTTTCCAAAACTTTACTCCATATAAGTCTTAATCGACTACTCGGCACCGTCTCCGGTCACCTTTCCTCCACTTTTATCTTTTCAACTATTCTTATCAATCCCGCGTGCCACACAAGCTTACCATTCCTGGCATAATAGCCTTTTCATTTAAGTCAATCCTGGAATTTCTCAGTCCGGCTGGTTTCTTACTTATATTTCCTGTTTTCGTCCAATTTCACTTCATCATTTTATCACTACCGTCGATTGTAATGCTCAGGGTCCGTTTACTAACCCATTTTACAGCATCCTTACCCAAATCACAGGGTTTGCTCCAGTTTCTACTCTCTTCCATGACATTCTCTGATAATCAGGAAGACAAGGTTTGCCAAAATTCACCGAATTCCTTTCCAGAATCAGGGAAATTTTGGTCAATCTATCCACCTACTGGTAACATTAAGGAGACCAGTTTCGAAACCTGAAGAATGGTTCTATGAACCTCCAAGTAGGTAGAACCATAAGCAGTCATAATTAACGAAATAATCGTCATCAGATTAGAAGTTTAACCATTGGAGAGGAACCAATTTTATACATCCCTTAGAAGGAATCAACAGTTTTAAACTGAAACCTGTCACAACATCCTGATACCTATATGTCCTGATATTCGATATTTCTAAATGTCAATCTATCTGACCACTAGTCTCAGAAGGAACATTGCCGTCGGAGTTGGTTGTTCCACAGAATTTGCACTACTAAGGCCATCCGATCTGGTGGACCGTGCTGTCCGAATGCATCTGCAAGTACTTTGTCGTGTTTCGCAAGCACCCATCCTAATCCTTTATGCGAAGCATCGTTGGAAGCACAAGGCCAACTCTTGGTCATTACCAATTCCACCTTTTAGCTCCAGGAAGATTTTCTCACATTTTTCTCTTTAACTGCTGATCGTATTACTTGATCTATTATAATTCCGCATCGGAATAAACTTAAGGTACTACTATAATCCATTCAAAGAGAAGAAGGAATTTAATATTCCTCTGAATCACATGCATCTAACGTTTCTGGTTCATCATTTAACTGAGTTGAATTAACTCTATACTCAGTCTTTGGCAGTAGTCTCATTACGAGTTCATCTTGACTCACTGGTCTTATCTTCCGGTAGGTTCTGAGATCATTGTCTCGCTTACTACTTCCTTATATAACTTTATCCAATCATGCTGTCACTTCCCAATGTTTTAACTTTCTAACTGATTCATTCATAAAATGGACATTTTCCTGAATAAAACAATTTCATCAACCTCAATTTGGTTCCATAAATTACAACCTATGACATTTGCCTTCTCATGGCAAATTATTACTGACAATATTCGTACTTATTCATTTATCAAATGATATGGCACTTACTGCCTCCTTCTCAACTATTCCTAGGGACTCTGCTCCTCGCCCTAAATCGATGTCTTTGATAATCATACATCCCTCTAGCTCTTTCTTTGTTAAGATGAAAATCTCTAAGGATTCTCATCTTTTCCGTATAAGATCTCAAGTAATTCTTCCAATCCTTCATTCTTGCTGGTACTACATCTGGTAGTCCGGCTATGAATTCAACATGCATCTTCAGATCTCTTAATAATATCTCGGTTCTTTATACTCACTTTTCTGAGCACCATATCTTAATCATCACAATCATTCTGGCTGCGACCCTCATTACCCATGGGTAAGCTCCTTATCCTAACAGGATTTTCCTTATCTGCTGGAACCTCTTCCGGGTCTCCAGTAGGGTACTCCATCGAATTACCCGCTGATCTTCAGCATATAAAGCATCATCGCGCTGTTGCTCGTATGCCTCAAGGTCAGTCGCCTTACTCGTCGATACGATATCGAGCTAAGTTACTATCATTATACTTACGAGTTCCCATAAGGGTTTTATATGTCATCACTACATTAAGTAGTCTGACTATGAACTTGGCAAGAGTTCTTATTATCTTATTGAATTTATTGTTTTAACGTCACCTCATCTCTGGGGTTTATAACGTACGCTCTGATACCACTTCTGTAACACCCCCAGATCCGGGGTCCGGGATCCGGTGGTTACGGTTTCCAATTCTGTCCACAACAATTGAACTTTCCTTAACATAAAATAAATTACGTCTCTATAACCCAACACAACAATATAAAACACACCCGTTATAGTCCCAGAGATGAAATCAGAGTAACAATCAAATTTTTATTAATCACATTATGAGTTCTTACAATCCAAAAGAATTTCAATATAATACATACTCTTTGCCATCCATTTACATAAGTCATACTAGACCATATTCTTGGTACTGAAAGAATAAATATACCCTACCAATAGCTTTTTCTTCAGCTCTGGTAGTCTCATCGTCCTCGCCCGCGTCGAGTGCGCCTTGTGCGAGTCATCTGGTCTAGCTGTTGTTGTGATATAATAATAAAGCAAGGGTGAGCAATAGCCCACCAACAATAATATATAACTGAACAATAATGTATAACAGTTCAAAGGTATCTTTCAAACCATATGCCATGCATTTACGGAAATGATGCCAGTATAATATGAACGATGAAGTTACAAGGTAACTTAAAGTATTTGTTTGTAGAAATATCTGCTACATCAAAGTAAGCGAGATATTCTTATTGTTATTAAGAAGAGGAATTTGCAAGAAAAGGTTGCAATTCCAGTTATGACACTTTTCCAACTCTGCCAACAGTAATCATGTTGCAGGAAATAAATAAATTTGGATGATGAACCAATGATGGAGTATTCACCGCGCCCGCTGTTCCAATCTTGATGATCAGTCGAGATCGTATAGCTCAATTTAGATTTACTACCGGTAGAAGGAAGAACTGACGGCTTTACTTGTATACCGCCTTACTAGCTCTCCCCGGCCAACGGTTGGGACAAAGGGGATGGACCGGCGCTACTCGGCCTCTTACACGACTCCTAGTTCAAATAGAATTCATGATTCCGAATGTAACGTTCGTCCCCCTTTCCCCAAGTATAATACTTGTTGATAAGACTCCACAAAGTAGTCGTATCTAGTTGGAAAGGAAAATTTACCAATAACTCCCAAGATATTACTTGGTAACGGATATCAACTTGTTCCAGTAATCTTACCCCTCGAAAGATGAGAAGGTAAGCAACGACTTAATAAGTCAACAGCACCCGAGTTGCGGGTGAAGGGAATACTTTATGACCGGGAAGTCGACAAGATAAATAACATTTTCCAAGTAAGGTTCCCTTATTATTAAGGAGATAGACTCAAAGAAGAATGATGTCTGAGAACCTTTCTTGATATAAGATTAATAATAATATGACTTCGAAATATTTCCTGTAATAATCGAAGAAGATAAACCTTATCGAGGTTATTCTAAGTATGGAATAAATATTAAGAGAATATTTATTGAGTTAAAATATTTAAAGAATATTTGGGAATATGAAAGAATATCTTTAATCAGAGTATTTCTCAAAATAATCCCTGAAGAAATATTAGGAGAATATTTATTGAATAAATAAAAATTTAAATGAATATTCAAAACAATATTCATTAATCAATAAGACCTGAAAAGAATATTTAAGGTAATATTCATAATTAATTAGGAATTTAAATGAATATTCAAAAGTAATATTCATTTAATGAATAATATCCTAAATGAATATCAAGTAATATTCATTTAGTAATCCAAGCCTTAAGGAATATTCGAGATAATATTCGATAATTAAATCAAGCTTCAGATGAATATTAAAATAATATTCATCAAGTATTTAATTTCTTAAATGAATATTCAAAAGTAATATTTATTTAATAAAATAATATTCTAAAAGAATATCCAATTAATATTCATTTAATAGTCTCATCTTTAGAAGAATATTCGAAATAATAGTCGATAGTCAATTCGACTCTGAATGAATATTGAGAAATATTATTCGTTGAATAGTTAAATTCAAATAATTATTTGAAGTAAGGATCGTTAAAATAATTAGTCTCGAACGAATATTCAAATAATATTCGTCGCCCAAATAATAGAAAATATTTACTTAAATATTTTCTCCCGAGGTAATCTCGATATATCAAGAAATATTGACTCTCGGTCTATATTTGACGAATAAGATGTATACGCCCTTCTATGAGGGTCTTACAATAACCGGCTTATAACTGATATATAACTATCTAGCTTATAAGCCAACAATAACATTCAGGGAACAAGTATATCAATTCAACTTGAAAGTAGGCATGCATGCAATGGCATATGTATAACAGCAATCATATATATATATTTATTCAATCACAACAACAGCCTAAAAGAAGGGAATTGAAACTTGCCTGGTAGTCGAGTACGGTAAGGGGTAGTGGTAGCGGGTCCCGGTTCAGCTTGGTGATCTATAAATAGCCAAGGCATTCGGGATTAATCACTTAACATATTAAAAGTTAAGTTATACTTAAATCGAAACACGTTCTCGAGTTATCTCGTTATACCCCCTTTAGTGGATTACTTATTATCACTGATCCGACCCGACATTCGTTCGTTAATACGACATGTCACTGTATTTATACTTGGGACATACTTAAGTCATATGAGTTCTAAGGTTGATCGTTACGAACCAATATTATACTCCGAGTTTTATCGCCCGTTTTCTAAGTGTTTTACCGAAGTTATAAAAGAGTCGTCTTTTAGGGGTTCGTTCGCGTTTAACCTCGACTCGAACATTTTTAATAAATCGAAAAATGATCCTTTTGACATACGGTTTTCTTTCACGCCTTCCTTTTTACCTCTAGTATTTATTTACCAAGATTTGCCATGACGTTACATAGTTTACGAGGGTTCAATTACAGTTACGAACTTTCGTTTACGGATTCGAACTACTTTTAGTAATTTGGTCATAAATCCTAAACCGTAAGTCCGTTTCACGTGATCTTTATATCAAAACGAAGCTTAGAACATTACCTATCCTATCATGGCAGATAAGGTCTCTGGACAGTAGGGGTTTGACATGGAAAAATGGCATACAAAACATGGTATTGTAAAATCGGGCATTATAACGGCTGTAAATCGAATATCTACCAATTTCGAATCTTCCCATAAACATAGTATCCAACCCAAACATCATATACATGACTTATACACATGAACTGAGGCCAAGCAATGCCTTTCCGTTCATCTAGCTATTTACATCATTAATCCAAAATCCATACATAATCATGCTTATAATCTTAACATAACCATAACTAAGTTATAACTATCGTAAACATGCTTAAATCTCAAACAAGGGTTAGGGTTTCAAGAGCTTTATACCTTCCTTAGATAGTGATATAGCCTTACTAAGCCTTGTGTATTCCTTGTATAGCCTCCATGAAGCTTGGATCATCAACCAAAATCAAGATTCAAGAATTTTGTTCTTGAGGTTACTATTCATCCTCCACTTTCTTGATTTTTTTGAAAATGGAAAAGGTGATGTTTGAGGCTAAGATTTTTAGGGTATCATTTTCATGAAATATAGGATCTATGATAAATTTTTGGAGATCAAACAATGGTGGGAAGGATGATTTTGTTTCTTGAATTAAGCCAAAAGGCCGAATGGTGTAGAATGGAGAAGACATGGTTTTTGCTTGGTTGATTTCTTGGTAATAATGCATAAAGTAACTTGGCTTGGATAATATCTCATCTTGCCTTACTTTATTAAAGTGATGATGCATGGAGTGATGTATTTGTGAGGACAAGTGTTGGAGATTGGATGGTTTAAGGCTAACCAAGTAGTTTGTTTTCTAAGGACTAGTTTCCTTGCTAAGTATCCTAGTTACTTTAGTCCACTTGGTTGCTAGATCTTTTCTAGTGGCTTATGCATGACTCTTGCTTCCTCTGCTTGTTTCTGTGTCCGGTTATTACCCGTTTCGATTGATCGTTCGTAGGAATATTTCACGGATTTCTAATTAGGGTTTACCGGGAATCCTCTTTAATAATAATACTTTCATTCTCCATCTTTCATTCCAACTTTCCAATTTATATTCCTTAAATCCATTCGTTAAATACTTAAGGCTATCAGTGTCCAGGGAACTCTCGGAGAAAATAAAAGTGCGGTTTTTCAGAATCCGACAGCTTTTACATACACTTATTTTCCCCCTGGATCACTAATACGAACTCGGAAATCCGTTCCGAATACTTCTATATAGTGTCGTCTCATATTATTATACACTCCCACCAAAACACTATTCATTCTGTATTCTTTACTTGTTCTCTTAGGGTGGTACAATTGTCCGTATTCTCTTTCGATCGTTCCTTATCCTTTTTACGGAACTACTGGATTAATCGTTACCGATCTGGATGACATGAGAATATTTTCCTACTTGAAATTGCCATATCTTATTCCCTTAGAAGATAGATTATTCTTACCTATGTTGTCACCCTTTAGCGTTCTTCAAGACATAGAAATAATAAAGTCGAATTCCATTCATTCTTTCCAAATATCAATTATTACATTGTAGCCATAACCACTCCTCAGTGGTTTCCTACTTTCATTCTTAAATCAAATATAATAACATCCCAAAATATCAAATCCTCAAAGTTAATATCTCAATTCTTGGATTATAATAATATTTAATCCACTGTCCGGTCAAATATTAGTCCGAAAAAGAATTTGGAATTTCTGAATTCCGATCGTCTCTGCATTCACTTATTTCCTCCGCGTATTAATAATATGACTTCGAAACATCCATATCACGTCCCGTACATAGGGTTGCGTGAAAAGTTTTCCAACTTACAAAATCACTAATCATCCACCAAATTACTATGCACGTACAGGAAACACTATGCACGTACGGGAAACACTATGCATGTACGGGAAATACTATGCATGTACGGGAAATACTATGCACGTACTCATTTCCCTACAAGGATCCATTAGCTCCTTCCTGGATGGTAGATTATTCTTATCTAGGTCCTCAACCACCGAATTACTCTATTCTGACAATATACCAATGCATCAAGATCATTGTCCAAAGTAATATCCATTCATTACAATCATTGTTCCTCATTTTATCATTACTTAATAAAAAGTTTTAATTATATCCAAAATTTGGGGTTCTTACAATAAACCTTATCAAAGTTATTCTAAGTATGGAATAAATATTCAGAGAATATTTATTGAATTAAAATATTTTACAGAATATTTAGGAATATGAAAGAATATCTTTAATCAGAGTATCTCTCAAATAATTCTTGAAGAAATATCGAGAGAATATTTATTGCATAATTAAATATTCAAATGAATATTCAAAATAATATTCATTAATTAATAAGACCTGAAAGGAATATTTAAAATATTTAAAATAATATTCGATGATTAAGTAGAACCCTGGATGAATATTCAAAATAATATTCATAATTAATTAGGAATTTAAATGAATATTGATAAAGTAATATTCATTTACTGGATAATATTCTAAATGAATATCAAGTAATGTTCATTTAGTAATCCAAGCTTTAAAGGAATATTCGAGATAAGACTCGATAAATAAATCAAGTTTCAGATGAACATTAAAATAATATTCGACAGGTAATTACTATCTTAAATGAATACTCCAAAAGTAATATTCATTTAATCAATAATATTCTAAATGAATATCCAAATAATATTCATTTAGTAGTCAACCTTTAGAAGAATATTCGAAATAATAATCGATAATTAATTCGACTCTGAATGAATATTGAGAAATATTATTCGTTGAATAGTTGCGTTCAAATAATTTTTTTGAAGTAAGGATCGTTAAAATAATTAGTCTCGAACGAATATTCAAATAATATTCGTCGCCCAAATAATAGAAAATATTTACTTAAATATTTTCCTCCGAGGTAATCTCGATATATCAAGGAATATTGACTCCCGGTCTATTTTTGATTAATAAGATGTATACGCCCTTCTATGAGGGTCTTACAATAACCGGCTTATAACTGATATATAACTATCTAGCTTATAAGCCAACAATAACATTCAGGGAACAAGTATATCAATTCAACTTGAAAGTAGGCATGCATGCAATGGCATATGTATATCAGCAATCATATATATATATTTATTCAATCACAACAACAACCTTAAAGAAGGGAATCGAAACTTGCCTGGTAGTCGAGTACGGTAAGGGGTAGTAGTAGCGGGTCCCGGTTCAGCTTGGTGATCTATAAATAGCCAAGGCATTCGGGATTAATCACTTAACATATTAAAAGTTAAGTTATACTTAAATCGAAATACGTTCTCGAGTTATCTCGTTATACCCCCTTTAGTGGATTACTTATTATCACTGATCCGACCCGACATTCGTTCGTTAATACGACATGTCACTGCATTTATACTTGGGACATACTTAAGTCATATGAGTTCTAAGGTTGATCGTTACGAACCAATATTATACTCCGAGTTTTATCGCCAGTTTTCTAAGTGTTTTACCGAAGTTATAAAAGAGTCGTCTTTTAGGGGTTCGTTCGCGTTTAACCTCGACTCGAACATTTTTAATAAATCGAAAAATGATCCTTTTGACATACGGTTTTCTTTCACGCCTTCCTTTTTACCTGTAGTATTTATTTACCAAGATTCGCCATGACGTTACATAGTTTACGAGGGTTCAATTATAGTTACGAACTTTCGTTTACGGATTCGAACTACTTTTAGTAATTTGGTCATAAATCCTAAACCGTAAGTCCGTTTCACGTGATCTTTATATCAAAACGAAGCTTAGAACATTACCTATCCTATCATGGTAGATAAGGTCTCTGGACAGTAGGGGTTCGACATGGAAAATGGCATACAAAACATGGTATTGTAAAATCGGGCATTATAACGGCTGTAAATCGAATATCTACCAATTTCGAATCTTCCCCTAAACATAGTATCCAACCCAAACATCATATACATGACTTATACACATGAACTGAGGCCAAGCAATGCCTTTCCGTTCATCTAGCTATTTACATCATTAATCCAAAATCCATACATAATCATGCTTATAATCTTAACATAACCATAACTAAGTTATAACTATCATAAACATGCTTAAATCTCAAACAAGGGTTAGGGTTTCAAGAGCTTTATACCTTCCTTAGATAGTGATATAGCCTTACTAAGCCTTGTATGGTCCTTAGGAGTGCTTAAGCTTGCTAGAACAATCAAAAGATTCAAAGAAAACAAGGTTAATACATGAAGAACACTATTCATCATCATCTTTAGTGATTTTTTTGAAAATGGAAACAAAGGAATTTGGGCTTGAAATTTCTAGGAGATTAGTTTCTTTAATTATAGGACTCACCTTAAAAATTACAAGATCAAATGTTGGTTGGAAGTTGGATTTTGGTCTTGAATTTAGAGCATAGGTCGAATGGATGTAATGGAGAGAGAGGTTTGATATTTTTTTGTTCTTTGCTTGGTTAATGTGATAATAATGCATCAAGTGGATGAGGTTTAGATAATATCTCATCTAAAAGCCACTTTAATAAAGTGATGATGTATAGGATGATGAAAATGGATGGACAAGTGTTGAGATTTTGATGGTTCTCATGTAACTAGTGGTTTGATTTTTGCTAAGTGCTATTTAATCTCCAAACATGCTAGTTACTTATGTAACTAAGTAGTTACTAGATATTTCTTCTAGTAGCTTGCACAAGACTCTTGCTTCCTCTGCTTGTTTCTGTGTCCGGTTATTGCCCGTTTCGATTGATCGTTCGTAGGAATATTTCACGGATTTCTAATTAGGGTTTACCGGGAATCTTTCTAATATTAATACTATCATTCTCCATCTTTCTTTCTAACTTTCCAATTTATATTCCTTAAATCCATTCGTTAAATACTTAGGGCTATCAGTGTCCAGGGAACTCTCGGAGAAAATAAAAGTGCGGTTTTTCAGAATTCGACAGCTTTTACATACACTCTTTTTCCCTCCGGATCACTAATACGAACTCGGAAATCCGTTCCGAATACTTCTATATAGTGTCGTCTCATATTATTATATACTCCCACCAAAACACTATTCATTCTGCATTCTTTACTTGTTCTCTTAGGGTTGTATAATTGTCCGTATTCTCTTTCGATCGTTCCTTATCCTTTTTACGGAACTACTGGATTAATCGTTACCGATCTGGATGACATGAGAATATTCTCCTGCTTGAAATTGCCATATCTTATTCCCTTAGAAGATAGATTATTCTTACCTATGTTGTTACCCTTTAGCATTCTTCAAGACATAGAAATAATAAAGTCGAATTCCATTAATTCTTTCCAAATATCAATTATTACATTGTAGCCATAACCACTCCTCAGTGGTTTCCTACTTTCATTCTTAAATCAATATAATAACATCCCAAAATATCAAATCCTCAAAGTTACTATCTCAATTCTTGGATTATAATAATATTTAATCCACTGCCCGGTCAAATATTATACCGAAAAGAATTTGGAATTTCTGAATTCCGATCGTCTCTGCATTCACTTATTTCCTCCGCGTATCACTAATATGGCTTCGAAACATCCATATCACGTCCCGTACATAGGGTGGCGTGAAAAGTTTTCCAACTTACAAAATCACTATTCATCCACCAAATTACTATGCATGTACAGGAAACACTATGCACGTACAAGAAACACTATGCACGTACGGAAAATACTATGCACGTACGGAAAATACTATGCACGTACTCATTTCCCTTCAAGGATCCATTAGCTCCTTCCTGGATGGTAGATTATTCTTATCTAGGTCCTCAACCATCGAATTACTCTATTCTGACAATATACCAATGCATCAGGATCATTGTCCAAAGCAATATCCATTCATTACAATCATTGTTCTTTGAAACCACCATTCATTAGAGCTGGTGACCTTGTTGTCGGAATCATTGTTCCTCCTTTTATCATTACTTAATAAAAAGTTTTAATTATATCCAAAATTTGGGGTTCTTACACCTACTCCTGTTCTTGTCATACCACCTCCACCGATGGACCTACCCCCAGTGTCGGGTACTGAGCATGCTTACGTGGTACAGTTCCTGACCCGAGACTTACTATCTGCAGAGGCCCGACTTAACGAGGCGAGGCGGGCACTAGTGGAGGAGCGCGAGGCGCGCTTGAGGATCCAGGCTGAGATGAGGACCGCTGTTGCTAGGAGGACTAGGGCTCGACTCCATAGGATTGAGAGGAGGAGTCGCGATAGGATTCTTGGTTTAGGGATCCGCGGGGGCGGAGTGATCCAGGCTAGGGATGCTAGGCGTGTTGTGCGTCGTGCATTTGCCCGAGTGAGGACCTTGCTCCGTCGCGGCGCGGCCCCGTGATGTGTTACTGATAGCTCAGTCCCCTAGGTTCAGATGACATTAGTGTGTCGATTTTGCGGGATAGTTGACTTGTGCAGTGGTATCCTTTCTGACCAGTGGATGAGTAGACTGACCTACAGATATGTAGAGGTGACTTCGGGTAGTATGTATGGATGTAGCCCTACTTTTGTGTAGCCTGACTATTCGGATGATGTATTTGTATTTGTTCCACTTTTGCTAGACTTTGACATCGGAACTATGTATTTGGCTCTAACATCCAAACTTTGTGATAACCCTTGTACCGTGCTTATTTAGTTTCAGTTTCCTTAATATTGCCTCAACTGCTTTACTTTCCGATGCCATGCTTTACTATTTTGATATACAACTGTGATTATACAATTGCTACAAGCCACAATTACAACCATGCTGTTTCAAATTTACGATATGCAATTTCAAATTGTTTTCTACAATTTCCAAAAAAAAAAAATGTTCCTACAATCTTTAAAAATAAATTTTTCAAAAAAAAAAAATATGTTTTGAAATTTTGAAAAATATTTTTGAGGTTTCGAAATTTTGAAAAGTCTTGTAAATGTTTTCGCATCCCAAAGGGATTTTTCCCCAAAAATGTTTGACATTTTATCTCCAACATCGGATTATTAAAACTTTTGCACTTCCACCCTTATGAGGAGGAACGATACGCTCCTGACCCGTGCAAACGCTGTCAGGTAATTGGAAAACCCTAACCCCTTTCTTGTTTTATTATCAGAATCATGCCACCCAGAAGAATGAACACTCGAGCTCACCCGATCAGTTCTGAGGGCCAGGGTAGCCACCATGGAGCCGGAGGCCACCCGAACCATAAAGGGGAGAATGCCAACCTGAGTGAGAATGAGGGCAACGATCATAACTTGTTTGATGACTCTGAGTATGAAGAAGAAGAAGCTGGTGATGATACCCGAGAGGTAGAACATCCTAGGGGAGGCCCTATGGAACAGTTCATGGAGTTACTTAGGCAGAACTTGGACCGTCCCCCAGTTCAGCAACCACCCCAGAATGCTAATGCTAATGCTTTCCGGAACTTCAAATCCCTGAAACCCCCAGAATTTAAAGGAACTGCCGACCCTGTCGAGGCAAGGGCCTGGATGAAGGAATTGGAAAAATCTTTCGAGATACTAGGTGTCGCTGAGGAGCAGAAGACTGTTTTCGCCACCTACCTTCTGAAGGGTGAGGCGAACTATTGGTGGGAAGCTAAGAAGAATTTAGAAGGAAGAGGTGTGGTAACCTGGGAGAGATTTAGCGAGCTGTTCTTGGAGAAGTACTTTCCTAGGTTCATGGAGACACAAATGGAGCTGAAGTTTTTGGAACTGAAGCAAGGAAACATGACGGTGGCCGAGTATGAGGCCAAATTTACTGAGCTGTCGAGGTTTGTGCCGGAATATGTGAACTCTGAGGCAAAGAGGGCCCGAAGGTTTCAATTAGGGCTAAAACAATGGATTCAAAATTGTGTGGCGGTTCTTGAGCTGACAGACTATGCCACCCTGGTACAGAAAGCGTCAATTGTTGAGGCTGGGAGTGAACAGATGCAGAAAGAGAGGGAAGGAAAGAAGAGGAAGTTGGATAGTCGAAAGGGAAACTCTGCTGGTGGGAGCTTTCCGAGCAAATTTAAGCGAGGAACGATGTCCCAACCCAGCGGGAACTTTGGAACCAAGAGAGCTGAAAGTTGGAGTGTGGGCCAGAGCGGCCGACCACAGAGATCGTCTTACTCTACCCCATCCCGAGCCCAACCCCCAGAATGCAATAAGTGTGGAAGGAAACATGCGGGCGTGTGCAACCTGCAAGATGTGAAATGCTTCAAGTGTGGGCTGACAGGGCATTATGCTAACGCCTGTCGCGGAACTAGTAACAACCTGAGTGTCGGAGGTAATTGCTTCAAGTGTGGGAAACCAGGGCACCGAATGAGGGAATGTATGTCCTCTTGGCCAGCTGCATCGAGAGTGAGTGGAACTGCTTCTAACAAGGCCCCTACTGCAAGAACTTTTAACATGACGGTGCAGGATGCCGTGAGGAACACGGATGTGATTGCAGGTACCCTACTACTCAACTCAGTTAAAGCAAATGTTTTATTTGATTCGGGATCATATCTCTAGATTTTGTATGTCAGTTAGGCCTTAAGACAGAACCATTGAAAGACAGATTGCAAATAGAGATAGCTAATCATGAAATTATTCCCGTTAGCCAAGTATGTCCAGGTTGTGACCTAGAAATAGAAGGGCGACACTTTCGGATAGACTTAATACCTTTTAAACTAGGGGAGTTTGACGTAATAGTAGGTATGGATTGGTTAACAACCCACGGAGCCCAGATCGATTGTGTCAAGAAGAAAGTAAGTTTGAGACTGCCAGGGGACGAGGAAGTAGTGTTTAGTGGGAAACGGCAAAACCAAAAGTTCCTGACTATGATTCAAGCTAAGAAGCTGTTACGTAAAGGATGCGAAGCCTATTTAGCCTATGTGAAGGATACCAAGAAAGAGGCACCAAACCTACAGGAAATCCCTATCGTTAATGAGTTCGCGGACGTGTTTCCGGATGATCTTCCCGGACTACCACCTGATAGAGATATCGAGTTCGCTATAGACTTAGTTCCGGGTACGGCCCCAATTTCGAAAGCCCCATATCAGCTAGCCCCAGTGGAGATGAAAGAGCTGGCCACTCAGTTACAAGAGTTGTTGGATAAAGGGATGATAAGACCTAGTGTGTCACCGTGGGGAGCCCCGGTGTTATTCGTGAAAAAGAAGGACGGCAGTATGAGATTATGTATAGACTACAGGGAGTTGAACAAGGTGACTATAAAGAATAAGTATCCCTTGCCCAGGATAGATGACCTGTTTGACCAATTGAAAGATGCAGTTTATTTCTCTAAAATTGATTTGAGGACCGGGTATCACCAGTTAAAGATTAAACCAGAAGATATACCAAAGACGGCCTTTCGCACCCGGTACGGACACTATGAGTTCCTAGTGATGTCATTTGGGTTAACGAATGCCCCTGCAGCTTTCATGGATTTAATGAATCGAGTCTTCAAGAAATACTTGGACAAGTGTGTTATAGTCTTCATCGATGAAATCTTGATTTATTCCAAGACGGAGGAGGAACATGCAGAGCACTTGAGGATTGTATTGGGAGCACTGAGAGAAGAAAAGTTGTACGCTAAGTTCTCGAAGTGCGAATTTTGGTTGAAGGAAGTTCAGTTTTTAGGGCATGTGATTAGCGAACAAGGCATTCTAGTGGACCCAGCCAAGATAGAGGCTGTATCAAATTGGGAGAGACCAACCACTCCGACAGAGGTGAGAAGTTTCATAGGACTGGCTGGCTACTATAGGAGATTTGTCCAAGACTTTGCCAAGATAGCAGCCCCTTTGACCCGACTAACTCGCAAGACCGAGAAGTTTGTGTGGACTGAAAAATGCGAAGAGAGCTTCCAAGAGTTGAAGAAGAGGTTGGTGACAGCACCAGTACTAGCCCTACCTGATGGTAAGGGAGATTTTGTGATTTATAGCGACGCATCCCATAAAGGTTTAGGGTGTGTGCTTATGCAGCACGGCAAAGTGATCGCGTATGCATCCAGACAACTTAAGGAGTATGAGATAAGATACCCCACCCATGATTTGGAATTAGCGGCGATAGTTTTTGCTTTGAAGATCTGGAGACATTATCTTTACGGAGAAAAGTGTGAAATCTACACGGATCACAAGAGCTTAAAGTACATATTCACTCAGAAAGAGTTAAACATGAGGCAGAGGAGATGGATAGAGCTAATTAAAGATTATGATTGTGAGATTCATTATCACCCAGGGAAGGCCAATGTGGTGGCCGATGCACTTAGCCGAAAGGAGAAACTCAAGATGATAACGTCAGTGGACGAGTTGATCAAGGACCTTGAGAAACTAGAGATTGAAGTGAGGTTACCAGGAATTGGACAAGAGAGTTTAATGGAAATAAAAGTCCAACCACCGCTATTGGAAAAGATTAAGTTATGCCAGGAAAGGAAGATAGAAGAAGAAAAGAATTCGATAGAGAAAATTTTGACTGGCGAGGAAATTAAGTGTGAGAAGGACGGGAATGGAATTATGAGGTACGCATCTAGGATATGGATCCCGAACGTTCAAGAATTAAAAGACGAGATTTTGCAAGAGGCTCATAGTTCAAGGTACTCAATTCACCCTGGAGGCACTAAGATGTATAGAGATTTAAGAGAATACTATTGGTGGCCTAATATGAAGAAGGACGTGGAAGAGTGGGTAAGTAAATGCTTGACATGTCAAAGATTGAAGGCCGAACACCAGAGGCCCAGTGGATTGTTGCAACCCTTAGAGATACCCGAGTGGAAGTGGGAGCAAATTGCGATGGACTTTGTGGTCGGATTACCAAGGACCAAGACTAATCATGATGCCATTTGGGTAATTATCGATAGGTTGACCAAGTCAGCACATTTTCTTCCAATCAACGAGAGATATACAGTCGACAAGCTGGCAGATAGAGACCCAAGATTTAACTCCAGGTTCTGGAGAAGTTTTCAGGATTGTGTGGGGACCAAGTTAAACATGAGTACTGCATACCATCCCCAAATAGACGGACAGAGTGAAAGAACCATTCAGACCATCGAGGACATGTTGAGGGTATGTGCCATTGATTTTAATGGAAGTTGGGATGACCACTTGCCGTTGATCGAATTTTCCTACAACAACAGTTACCATGCGAGTATAGGCATGCCCCCATATGAAGCTTTATACGGACGAAGATGTCGGTCTCCCTTGTGTTGGGAAGAAGTTGGAGAACGGAAGATTTTAGGGCCTGAACTGGTCCAACAGACAAGAGAAACTATCGAGCTCATAAGAGGACGGCTGGTAGCGGCCCAAGACGGACAGAAGAAGTATGCGGACCAGACCCGCAAGGACAAAGAATATGAGGTAGGAGAGTTTGTGATGTTGAAGGTATCGCCGTGGAAAGGATTGATGAGATTTGGTAAGAAGGGAAAACTAAGCCCGAGATTTATCGGACCTTTTGAGATCTTGAAACGAGTTGGGAAGTTAGCCTATGAATTGGCTTTACCCCCGAGATTACAGCAAGTACATAATGTGTTCCATGTGTCCATGCTACGACCATACCATACCGACTTCCGACATGTGATAGAACATGATCAAGTGGATCTGCAACCAGACTTAACATATGTCGAGCAACCCGTAGAAATCATGGATAGAAAAGAACAGGTGCTGAGGAACAAGGTTGTCAAACTAGTGAGAGTTTTGTGGAGGAATCAGAATGTCGAAGAATCAACATGGGAACTAGAGAGCGCGATGCGTGAAAAGCACCCCCAACTGTTTTCAACCTGATTCCGGGACGGAATCCTTTTAAGGAGGGGAGGCTGTAAGAACCCTAATTTTTGGTAATATTTCCTTTTATTTAATATCTTGTGACATTGTCATTATGGAACCTTTCTAGTCATCCCTGTTGATTAATAGAATTGATTGTCTGAGAAACTGTGTTGTTGCATTTATTATGTAAGATAACAAGGAAGATTGTGAAGGCAGGAGTCTTATTGTTAGTAATATTTATAAAA
The DNA here is from genome assembly GCA_036435485.1 of Saposhnikovia divaricata. NCBI lineage: Eukaryota > Viridiplantae > Streptophyta > Magnoliopsida > Apiales > Apiaceae > Saposhnikovia > Saposhnikovia divaricata. The sequence continues at coordinate 97,265,662 of CM071597.1, read as the reverse complement.
CTTGAAATTTGAGAATGGTTAGAGTATTAAAAGATTTATTAAGAATTATGACGAGGAATTATGGATATTCGAGGGATTTACACAATTAAGTACTTAAGGAATTATAGGGGAAATCCCTACGCGACAAAATATTATTACGAGAGATTAATTAAGATACGATACGAATTAAAGATTAAATAACAAGCATTGGTGGAAGAATAATAATACAAGGAGTAGTATTGCATGCAAGCCATGCAACCAAGTGGTTAGAAATCAAACAAACTAGTTGGCCATTGGAAGATGAATAGTATCTAGTTGGTTGCTTTTTCAAAAGGGGGAACACATAGTACATGAACCCATGCTTGCTAGTACACTACCTATGCTTACATGTGATATGTATCACCCAACCTAAATAACCTAACCTCAATTATTCACCCAACACAAACACAAAACACAAAAATCAAACTCCTTTCTCCCCCCCCCCCTTTGTGTGCTCTCGGCCAAGGCTTCAAGGAGAGAAGAAAAATTCCTCTCCTCCCCTCTTCCATCACTCATAATTCTCACCATAATTCCTAGGTCATCTACATCATCTAGACAAGGTATGATAGCAATTTCACTCCATTTCATCCACCCCATTTCAAGTTATAAATTGTTCAAGCTTGAGTGAATAGTAACCAAGTTTGTTTTTCCTTTAGATCTTGCATTGTAAGTGTTGTAGGAGACCATCTAAGGTGTTTTTGAGTTGTGTAAAGCTTATCCAAGGCCTCTAGGAGCTCAAGAAGGTATAAAAATCTCAAACCCTCTTGGTTATGTATTATTTATAAAGTATGGTAGTAGATCCATGTGTTTGAGAACTCATCTTGGTTGTATATGTATTGGATAGCATGGATCTTGAGTTTTGATGTTGAGATTGTGACTTTTATGACTATGGTTAATATATATATCTCCATGAGTGTTATGAACCATGATCTAAGTGTATTAAGTGTTGATTATGTTATGGAAGTATGAAAAATGGTTGATCTAAGTGGTTTGAGCTTGCTGAGTTTTGTCCAGGAACTTTGACCTGTATTGTAGCACGATTTTTAACCCCCAAATGTTGTCCCCTGATGTCCTACCATATATTGTTGGAAAGATAATTGAACTTAGTTTCTGGAAATGTAAGGTTCATGGCTAGGTGATGTGTAGATTTTTAGTTATGGCCGGAGGAGTGAATTGTGTTTCTGGACTATGGACTGCACTAAGTGACCCCCTTGTGAACCTTGTTTAAACCCCTAAAAATATATGTGGGATCATGAAAAAAATTGAGAATGTAGGGAATGCAGTGGTGAAGACCACCCAAAAGGAATTGGATTAAAATATGATTTTTTGGATTTTATAAAAATGCTAGAGTAAAATTCGCGAAATGGAAAAAGTCGATTAGTGGAACATGACTCTAGGGTTAGTGGTTATGATTCGAACGTGGTAACTAAATTAAGTCGAGTAAGTGACGAGCGTAATCGAGTGATGACATGGACCTATAGTGGGGATAAAGAGTCATAAGGCGAAGTCGTTAAGTTAATTTCGTACCCCCTTAAAACCCCGTAATTAAAGAGATATTGTTAAGGTACTAACGAACGATTATTGCTTATGTATAGATCGCTCGAATCCGCACGCTCGACCACCCCAACCAAACCAAGGCAAGTTTACTTTTCAAAACTTATCCATATACAAGGACTTTTACTGTTGTGTTTGTAGTTTTCAAATTATATCAAATGCTATGTTTATCGAAGTATTGATGCAATTGAGATTGAACAAGTACATGTATGCTTTTACCCCTTGAACTTAGATTGAAATGTTTTCGTCGGACAACGACTCTAGTAATAGAGGTCGTAGCGGTCCGTATATACTATTGACCGGGTAGCGGTATATTATTATATCGTATCTAGATTGTGAAAACCCGAAGGGTCATTCGGGGAGTATCGTATACTCAAATATTATGTTCATATCTTCGTAAATATTCGAAACCCTATCTTGGATTAAAAGTTTATTTTATCGAATAATTATTTTATTAATTATTAATATTAAATCTTAAAATATTATTTATTAATTACTGTTCATTATTTAAAGACAAAGTTAATCCAAGATACACTTTAATATTTTCAAACTCGAACTCATTCGAACTCAAAACATTTTCGAAAACCCCCGGTCAGATTCTGCTTTTGTATGATTTCAAGAATCATCGGTCGACTGATGTCGGATCTCAATCACTCTGTTTTCAATCAAAATCAAGTTTTAAAAGAAAAGAAAAAGGGACTCTGGCAGATGTGGGAACCGTTGACGAACGATTCCCGGGATGTGTAAGCGGCCGTGAGCCAGGCGGTCCATCACTTATTATTCCGGCCCAGGTGTTGCCGAAGGATGATTACGGATGTAGTTTTCATCGAGGGTGATTACGGATGTAGTTTTCACCCGAGGGATAGTTACGGATGTAGTTTCTATCCTTCTACCGGTAGAGAAGACCCGCGGATTATTGGACTTGGATGTGGCGACTGATCATCGTCAATCCTTGTCAGGTTTTGTGTTTTCTTTAAGTCCCATTCCTCCATTTTGGAAAAATGCTTTGACACTGCTTCTTAGGCTTTTGTGCCAAGTTGCTGATAGTGTTCTATTTTGATGAGAAAGATGTTGACTCAATGCAGTATCTAGAACTGCAAGTTTATTTTGAAAACAAGGGCACATATTGTTGCACCTTCAAGATTTATCAACTATGACAAGTGATTTTATATCTGATTGATACAAACAAGTTTAATAACTGCCAATCATATGAAATGTTATATTCTTACCTTATACATATATTTCTTGCTGAGCTATAGTTGCTCACTCTTGCTTGTTTTCCAATTTTACAAACACAACAGCTAAGCGAAATGGCCAGGCCCAGGCAGACTGTTCGAAAGCAGGTGACTAGGCCCGAGCCACCACTTGAGATTCCACCGGTAGGCCCCATTAGCCGGATTGGATGGCAGCTTTTGTTAGTTCGTTTTATTTATCAGTATGACCTGTGCAAGGCAGTGTATCGTAACAAACTTTCAAGCCGCCAACTTCGCTTCATATCGAAGTGTTGCTGGTAGCATAAATACTACTTAATTCAGTCTGTAATAACTCTGATAACTTTATTACTGTTTAATCAATGTGTGACGTTTCTGAGGCTCTAACCTGTGTGTGTGAGTGTGGTGTGAGTTTATTGTGGGGTCGATGGCTATGTTATATATATTATGTGCAAGAACAGGTATGTTACTAATGGAAAATGGACCGTGAGCGCCTAGATCTCCGACCCCGGATCTGAGGGCGTCACAATGCCACTTGGGGATCCTGATGATCCCAGACCCTCATTTACTGAGGAGGTGATGAATGCTCGTATTTCAAAGAAGTTCAAGATGCCAACAATCAAGGCTTATGATGGAATGGGAGATCCCGCAAATCATGTCAGGACATTCTCAAACGCACTGCTGTTGCAGCCTGCGAGTGATGCTTTAAAGTGTAGGGCGTTCCCTCAAACCCTATCGGGCATGGCTCAAAGATGGTATAGTCGCTTGCCTGCGAACTCGATTGGCTCTTTTAAGGAGTTAAGTGCTGCTTTTATTAGTCAGTTTATCAACAAAAGAGTTCATGAGAAAAGCTCTACATCTCTTATGTATGTGGTTCAAGGAAAGAATGAAAATCTGAGAGATTACCTTAAGAGGTTCACTAAGGAAACATTGAATATCACTGATTTGGAGAATAAGGTGGCCATGGTAGCCTTGGAACACGGAACCACAAATCTATTCTTTAAAAGATCACTAGCAAAGCATCCTCCTGAAAACATGGCCGAGCTCCAACGAAGGGCCGACAAGTATATCAAGGCTGAGGATAGCATGAAGAAAGAAGCCGCGGGAGGGAATGGCAAGGGCACCAATAACTCAAAGAAGCGAAAGCAAGAACAAGAGTACGACGCTAGGGACAAGTATCCCCGGACTAGCAAGGACTCTGAATCGCCACCAAAGAAGAATTTGGGACCAAGGTTTTCTGACTATGCAAGATTGAATGCACCTAGGAGCCCGATCTTGTTAGAGATCGAGAAGGATAAGGACTTTCGATGGCCGAAGCCACTCAGGGGTGACCCCGCAAAGAGAAACAAGGATCAATATTGTAGGTTCCACCGAGATGTAGGTCATGATACAGATGATTGTAGGCAGTTGAAGGACGAGATTGAGTTCGTAATCCGTAAAGGAAAGCTGAACAAATTCACCAAGGGTGAAGATCGTGGAACCCAAAGAAGGGATTACGACAGGAGAGATAACGATAGAAGGGATAATGATCGTGATCGTGATCGAAACACACAACCCCGAGGGCCAGTTATCGACATGATTTGGGGAGGCCCGACAGCGGCTGGCACAACCCGAAACTCTCGAAAGGCGTATGCCAGAGAGGTCATGCACATCGTGGGAGAGGCCCCGAAACGTGCCAGGACTGAAATTGCAATTGGTTTTGATGACTCTGACCTTGAAGGTGTGAAGTTCCCCCATGACGACCCGTTGGTCATAACCCCTGTAATTGGAAACTCGGAGGTGAAGCGAGTCTTGATAGACAATGGTGCTTCTGTTGATATTTTGTTTCATGATGCATTCGTGAAAATGGGATACACTGACTCTCAGTTAACCCCGACCAACATGCCGATCTACGGATTTAATGGAGTTGAGTCCAAGGTTGAAGGGACTATCCAGTTGCCCATGACGATCGGGCAAGAACCTAAGGAGGCTACTTAGATGTTGAATTTTCTGGTAATTAAGGCGGCCTTGACTTATAACGCAATCCTGTGAAGGACTAGACTTCACGCATTTAAGGCTGTTGCCTCTACTTATCACATGAAGATTAAGTTTCCAACCAGGAATGGTGTTGGAGAACAGAAGGGTGATCAAAAGATGGCCAGAAGTTGCTATGTATCTGCGCTGAGGGCTGATGGAGTCGGGGGGCAGGTACTCCCGATTGAAGACATGGATGTCCGCGATGATGATGAACATCGAGGGAAGCCAGCAGAGGATTTAGTCCCCATACCTCTAGAGTTGGGCGACCCTGAGAAGGTTACTTATATAGGAGCTTCTCTGAAGGAACCCTTGAAGGGCAAGTTGATAGCATTCCTACAAGAGAACAGTGATGTGTTTGCTTGGACTGCAGCTGATATGCCAGGGATTGATCCCCAACTCATAACTCACAAGTTGAATGTTGATCCTGAACGAAAAACAATAAAACAAAAGAAGAGGAATTTTGCTCCTGAAAGGCAAGAGGCCATCAAGCAAGAAGTTGACAAGTTCTTAGAAGCTGGATTTATTGAAGAGATTCAATTTCCCGAATGGTTGGCTAACCCTGTGATGGTCAAAAAGGCAAATGGGAAATGGAGGATGTGTATAGACTTCACTTATTTGAATGATGCATGCCCGAAGGACTGTTTTCCCTTGCCAAGGATAGACATGTTGATAGATGCCACACCTGGACATGAGATGTTGAGCTTCATGGACGGGTTCAGCGGCTACAATCAGATTAAGATGTACAAGGATGACATCCCAAAGGTATCTTTCATAACTGACTTTGGTGTTTTCTGCTATCTTGTTATGGCTTTTGGTCTAAAGAATGCAGGCGCTACTTACCAACGACTGATGAATAAGATATTCGCCCATCTGAATGGAAGAACCATGGAGGTCTATGTTGATGACATGTTAGTCAAGGGCCTATTCAAGGCATACCACATTAAGCACCTCAGAGAGGCATTTGAAGTGCTGAGGCACCACAAGATGATGTTGAATCCAGCCAAGTGTGCTTTTGGCGTTGGATCAGGAAAATTTTTGGGTTTGATGGTTTCAAAAAGAGGCAAAGAGGCCAACCCTGACAAGATCAAAGCGATTCTGGATATGGAATCACCCCGCTTTATACGAGACGTGCAAAAGCTAACGGGCCGAGTTATAGCCCTGGGGAGATTTATCTCCAAGTCTAGTGACAAATGCTTGCCTTTATTTCAGGCATTGAAGAAGGTGAAAAATTTTGAGTGGACTCCTAAGAGCCAAGAGGCCTTTGAATAGCTGAAGAAATACATGGCTGAAGCCCCGTTGTTGGCAAAACCTAGTCCCGGAGAGACTCTTTATCTATACCTGGTGGTATTTGAACAAGCATTGAGTACCGTCCTCATTCGAGAAGAGAACAAGGTTCAGAAACCCATCTACTACGTGAGCAAGGTGTTGCATGGGGCCGAGTTGAATTACTCTCCCATCGAGAAGTTTGCTTTGGCGTTGATAATAGCTTCGAGGAAGCTACGACCATACTTTCAGTCCCACAAGATCGAAGTCCTGAGTGACCAACAGTTGAGAAATATTCTGCACAGCCCGAAGGCCAGTGGAAGGCTAATCAAGTGGGCAATCGAACTTGGAGAATTTGATATCACATACAAGCCTCGAACAGCAATCAAAGCTCAGGCATTAGCTGACTTCGTGGTTGAATGTACCGTTGGCAACCAAGAACTCGGGGGGCAGGAGATAATACCCACCCCTGAAGGTAGGGATAAAGATGAAGAGCTATTGTCGGGTCAGAAGGAATATTGGGTGCTCTATTTTGATGGGGCATCAAAAACAAAATCTAGTGGTGCAGGAATGGTTTTGCAAAGCCCCGATGGATTCACAGTTGAGTATGCTTTGAAGTTGGATTTCCCAACAACCAACAATGAAGTTGAGTATGAAGCCTTGATAGCCGGATTGGGCTTGGCCAGAATCATGAGGGTCAAGAACCTCAAAATCTGTGGAGACTCAAGACTGGTAGTCTCGCAAGTGAATGGTGAATTTGAAGCCAAGGATGAAACTATAGCGAAATATTTGAGAGTTGTGAAAGCTATTATGACTCAATTTGATGAGTGCTATGTGGAGCACATTCCGAGAGAAGAGAACGCTAAGGCTGATGCCCTATCCAAGTTCACTTCCTCGGAGATAGAAAATTATGCAGGGAGTGTTTACTTCCAGGTCTTGAAGGCCCCGACCATCAACTCGAAGTTGGTGGCACCAATTGATGTGGGGAGCTGTTAGATAGATCCGATCAAAGCTCACTTGGAAACTGGATGGCTCCCTGATGATGCCCAGGAGGCACGAAAGCTGTCAGTAAGGGAGTTGAGATATGCCTTGATTGAAGGCATTCTTTACAAGAGGTCTTTTGTCATCCCGTATCTGAGATGTTTAAGGCCCCAGGAGGCAAAGGAAGCGTTAGAAGAAGTTCACGAAAGAATCTGTGGGCAGCATTTGGGGGGTAGAGCCCTAGCTCATAATATCACTCGTCTGGGATTCTATTGGCCTGAGATGTTGGCCGATGCACAGAATTATGTCAAGAGGTGTGATAGATGTTAGAAGCACGCTCCGCTTGTAATGCATCCACCTGAGATGTTAACCTCGATTAACTCTCCTATCCCATTCGCAATGTGGGGAATGGATATACTCGGACCTTTCCCCGTAGCCTCAGCACAAAGAAAGTTTCTGATATTGGCCATCGACTACTTCACTAAGTGGATTGAGGCTAAGCCCTTGGCCAAGATAACCACCAAGCAAGTTGCTCAGTTCTTTTGGGAAAGCATAATCTGCAGGTATGGAATCCCGCGAATCCTTGTGATAGATAACGGGACACAATTCAATAACGAAGAGTTCAGGAAGTACTGCACGGAAAATGCTATTGAGCTTTGTTTTAATTCAGTAGCACACCCGCAAGCTAATGGACAGGTAGATGTAGCCAATCGAATCAAATAATTTTTTTTCTAAAATTTTGGGAATAACATTAAAAAGAATGGATCTTTATTCCCGTATGGTTGGGTCGTCGAGAAATATTTTTTAAAAATTCAAATCCTTAAACCCTAACGAAACCGTGTTTAGGGGTTCCGGTCAAAGTACTAGTTGACCGTTCTGAAAGGCAGAGTGTATAAACTTGTAACACAATAACTAATGTAACTCAAACTAAAGGAAAAGATACTTAACCAGAAGACAATCAAGAACAAGAAGTCACAAGAAATCAACACTAAATGAAGACAAGGTAATTGATACAATTCAACATGTTAACTATGATCAATCCAAGAAGAAATCATTGAGAGAAGTTCAAGTCAAAGTTGTTCATGCCTCAGTGATTTGGAAAGCCAAAGATCAAGATCATAAATATCAGTATCAATAAGACCAATTGATTTCAAGTGAACAAGAAGGAAAGCAAATATTGGAAAGCCATATTTCTAATTGGATATGGTAACTTATTCAAGAAGCAAAAACCCTATCAAGACTAGTCACTTATGAACCAGACCGTTGCATCAAGTGTCAGGACATTGTTAGCAAGTTTATGTCAGTAATAAAGATCCATATTCAAGAGCTTAGTGAAGAATAAAGAAGACATGAAGATATCACAAGTTCGAGATGTGCATTGAAGTTTCAAGTTGAAGACCAGAATATTTTCTAAGTACTAAATATTCTAGATAGCCAAGTAGAAGTTTCTAAGTAGAAGTTCTACTTAGAACTTCGAGATGGCTAAGTAGAAATTCTCAAGTAGAAGTTCTACTTAGAGTGCAGCTTCAACATGACACATGGCATCTTCTGATTGGCAGATTTCCAAGCTTTCAAGATAAGGCAAGAATTATGTGGACATCATTGGGCCACGTACATCTTAGTCTTTGAAGACTACAGGACATAGATTACATGTAGTATAAATAGAAGTTCTTGTGTAATGTTTAAGGAAGTGTGAGCAATTCTAGAGAAAAACACAAGAGAAAAAGAGAGAGTGCATTCACAGAGCTTAGTATCATTCACTTCTCTCTCAACTTCTGTTATACTTTGTAATGAATGTTGTAGCAACCCTTTCAAGTTATATATAAGACATATATTCCTTGAATCTGTGTGTTCATTTATTGCATCGTATTTATTGCTTCTCATATTCGAAAAGTTGTATTCACCCCCCCTCTACAACACATTTGGACCTAACAATTGGTATCAGAGCTATATGTTTAACATACAAAACATAGATCCTTGTGTTGAGTAGAAGAATCGTGAGTTTTCATTTTTCAGATCTACTTTTCATTTTCTCGAAAAGTGTGTTTTAATTCGTTGGTAGTGAAAACTCATCTGAAAAATTATTTTAATACTCCAGGTGTGATTATTTAGCTTGGGTGTATTTTAACTAATTTTTTGTGAATTTATCTGGGTTCGTTCATATTTGGTGTTCTTGAGTGTTCATCATCTGTTCTTATCAAAGAAGACAACCCAACAATTTTTTGATCTCCTTTTCAAAAGTAAAAGAATAAAAAAGGTGGTTTTGGACTTTTTTAATTTGCTTTATTCGGCCGAAAGCATAACAGACATACTCAGTACCTAGCATGTGGGTTAGGTGGGTTAGGTGAGTAAAGCATTCAAAGTCAAAAGGTGTTAAAGAGATAATATTGTTTATTCAATATTAAAGTAATCTGCAGAAAAATTATTCTAAGGCAAAAATTTCTACATAGAATTTCTACTTGAGAATTTCTACATAGAATTTCGACTTGGACAATTTCTACTTGGTGATTTCGACTTGAGCAAAATTTCTACTTAGAGAAATTTCGACTTAGGCAAAAGTTATACATAAATATTCTACATAGCCTAGTCTTGGGTACTTAGAAACTTTTAGTGACCAGAATTGAGATGGCTCCTAAAAATGCATCAAGATCCCAATGTTCAACAAAGATCACTATGAAGAATGGGTTTTCAGAATGAGACTATATCTAGAGACTGTTAACCCTGAATATCTGGAAGTCCTTGACAAGGGTAAATTTGTCCCAATGGTAGTTATTCCTTCACATACGGAAGGAGGAGTGGTTATACCACATCGATCTGAGCCTAAAAAGGTCTCGGAGTTTTCGGATGCTGATAAGGAACAAATAGCATGTGATACTGCCGTTCGACAAACCTTGATGGAATCTCTTGATCATGAAATGTTCAACATAGTCAAAGGTCTGACTACAGCGAAGAAGATTTGGGACAAGATAGAAGTTGTCATGGAAGGATCTGCAAAGGTCAGAAGCAACAAAACACTCATACTCAAGATAGAGTATGACACCTTTAGAATAAGGAAAGGAGAAGGCATAACAGATGTCTACCTACGATTCAGTCAGTTGGTATTGGATTTGAATCTGAGAGGTGTAACTCTCCCCATGGTTGAGACTAATACGAGATATCTGAGGAACCAGCCAAAAAGCATTGAACATAGGGTCTACGCAATAAGAGAAACCAGAGATTTGCATACAACTTCTCTGGAAGAATATTATGGAATATTAAAGACCTATGAGCTGGAAACTCTTCAAGATCAAGCATGGGACAATGATTCAAAGGGAAAAGAAAGTGCATCAGGATTAGTTGCTGATGAGGAAGAGTCTAAGAAGGCAATGGTTGCAGCAAAGCCTAAATCATCACTTGCACCACATCAAGTTGATAATGATGACGAGTGCGCATCTGACAGTGATGATGACTACTACACCCAAGAAGAGCTGGACAACATGGACGATAGTGTCGTGGCATACATGGCAAGGAAGTTCAGCAACATGAGATTTAGAAAGAGCAACCGACCACAGAGAAAATCTTCATCTTATTATCGGGCTGCTAAGGGTGGTGGTAGTTCGTCAGGCTACAAAGGAAAAGGCAAGAATACCAGCTACAAATCTCCTTTGGATTTCAAAATGAAGTTCAAATGCTATAATTGTGGTGAAGCTGGACACTTTGCCTCGGACTGCAAAAAGCCTAAACAGACTTATCCAAAAGAAACATTTGAAGCTCTCAAAAGCAACTATGAAGCACTGTTGAAGGAAAGACATGGAAAACGAGCTTTATTGGTGACAGAAGGAAGAGCTTGGGATGATTCAGATGAGGAAGATGTTACTCATGTAGCAAACTTTGCCCTCATGGCTGAGACATCAGAGGAACCAGAGGGCATTAAGCAGAATAGAAATAAAGTTATATGGGTGCTAGACAGTGGAGCATCGAGGCATATGACTGGAAACAAGTCCCTGCTTACAGAGTTGGTTATGAAGGCTGGCCCTTATGTTACCTTTGGAGATGACAGCATAGGTGTGACTAAGGGATATGGCAAACTGAAAACTGGCAATGTCATCATTGAAGATATTTCCTATGTTGAGGGACTAAAGCACAATCTGTTGAGTATAAGTCAATTCTGTGACAAAGGTTACGAAATTGTCTTCAACAAGAAAGGTGTCTCAATCACTCACATCAAGGAAGGCTCACTAGCTTTGAGAGGAGTTCGAAAGGCAGATCTTTTTGTTGTAGATATGGATTCAGCAAATCAGAATGAGGTCACCTGTTTCTACAGCAAAGCCTCGGATGATGAAAGCTGGTTATGGCACAAAAAGCTATATCACTTAAACTTCAAAACGATGAATGCTCTCGCAAGGCGAGAATTGGTGAGAAATCTACCTCAAATGGAGTTCGCTCCGAAAGGACTCTGTGAAGCTTGTGAAATGGGAAAGTCGAAGCGAGCATCGCATAAAAGCAAAGAAATTTCTAGTATTACTGAGCCTCTACAACTTCTTCATATGGATTTGTTTGGCCCAGTGAATGTCCTATCTTTGTCTAGGAAAAGATATGCTTTGGTAATCGTGGATGACTTCTCCAAGTATACATGGGTATTGTTCGCAATGACGAAAGACGAAGTACCTTTCTTAATCATTGATCACATCACTCAAATTGAGAATGTTTCAACACTTACTGTGAAGACGATTAGATCAGACAATGGCACTGAATTCAAAAACGCAGTGCTAAATGACTTCTGTGTATCTAAGGGAATACGTCGTCAGTATTCAGCCCCGAGAACTCCACAGCAAAATGGAGTAGTTGAAAGGAAGAATAGAACTCTGGTTGAAGCAGCAAGAACTTTGTTGTATGATTCAAAACTTCCTTTGTATTTCTGGGCCGAAGCAGTGAGTACCGCTTGTTACACTCAAAATAGAACCTTGATCATAAAAGATAAAGAAAAGACACCATGTGAGCTAATGAACAACAAAAGACCAACAATCAAATACTTTCATGTCTTCGGAGCAAAATGCTATGTGCTTATAGATGATGAAAATCTAGGCAAGTTTGCAGCAAAAGCTCGTGAAGGAATCTTTGTTGGTTACTCTACAGATGTGGTGGCAGCTTATAGAGTGTTCTTGGTGAATGATCGAAAAGTGACTGAAAGTTACAACGTCAGATTCGACGATACCAAACTCTCATCAATTTCAAGAGATTCTAGTGAACCTGAGTCCCTAAAATTTCAGAATCTGGACTTAGAAGATCTTGAAGATGAACCTGAGTTGGTTGTTCCATTAAATGTTCCAAGCGTACATGAAGAACCTGAGTCTAGTGAACAAGCTAATTCTACAAGATCAGGAGAGACTTCTTCAGTACGAACCGGCAACAACTCAGGGGGAGTAAATAGCAGCTCAAGGACTACTGTTCAAGGCTCGAGTCGAGTTGACTCTAGTTCTGTAGGAGCTGGCACTAATTCAGGAGGAGTTAGTGAAAATAATCAAAGTAGTCAGCACCCCATCTCAGAAAGTCAAGCTGAATCATCTAGACAATTTCCAGGTGAACGGGTATGGAATAGAGACCATCCGTTTGAGTTAATTATTGGTGATCCAGATGCTGGTGTGACTACTAGAAGAACTGCAAGAGCTGACATGGCTAATATCTCCTTATATTCTGGGTTCTTATCCAAGCTTGAACCTAAAGAAATAGAAGAAGCTCTTGGCGATGCTGATTGGGTAATTGCAATGCAAGAGGAACTCAATCAGTTTGAAAGGCAGAAAGTTTGGAAACTGGTACCCCGACCAAAGAACAAATCCGTAATTGGAGCTAGGTGGGTATTCAGAAATAAACTGGATGAAAACGGACTTGTAACACGAAACAAGGCTCGTTTGGTTGCAAAAGGTTATTCTCAGCGAGAAGGAATTGATTATGATGAAACCTATGCACCAGTTGCAAGACTTGAGGCAGTCAGGATGTTCTTGGCATTTGCAGCACATAAGAACTTCAAAGTTTTCCAGATGGACGTGAAAAGTGCCTTCCTGAACGGAGAGTTAGAAGAGGAAGTATATCTGGAACAGCCGCCTGGCTTCGTTGATCCAGAACATACAGATTTTGTGTATCTACTCTTCAAATCTGTCTATGGCCTCAGGCAATCCCCAAGGCGATGGTAAGAAACCCTATCTCTATTCTTAATTGAAAATGGTTTTGTTAGGGGAGTAATTGATAAAACATTGTTCTATAAAGTTGTGAGAAATGACTTAATACTTGTTCAAGTATATGTGGACGATATTATTTTTGGGTCATCAAATGAGCGCTTGTGCGAGAAATTTGCCAAGCTAATGCAGGAAAAATATGAGATGAGCATGATGGGAGAGCTGTCCTTCTTCCTTGGATTACAGATCAGTCAGAGAAAAGATGGTATCTTTATCTGTCAATCCAAGTACGTCAGAGATTTACTCAAGAAGTATAATCTAGAAGATGCATCAGCAGCTAAGACTCCCATGGCAACAGCCACGAAGCTTGATGAAGACAAATCAGGTAAATCAGTTGACATCACAAGCTATCGAGGTATGATTGGCTCACTCCTCTATTTAACTGCAAGTAGACCAGATATAATGTTCGCAACTTGTTTATGTGCAAGGTTCCAAGCGGATCCTAGAGAATCACATCTCGTAGCCGTCAAAAGAATTTTTAGGTATCTCAAGGGCACACCAAATCTAGGGATTTGGTACCCAAGAGATACAGGTTTTAATCTTATTGGCTATTCGGATTCAGACTATGCAGGTTGCAGGATTGATAGGAAAAGCACATCTGGTGCTTGCCAATTTCTTGGCAGAAGATTGGTGTCCTGGCAAAGTAAAAAGCAACATACAGTATCTACTTCTACTGCTGAAGCTGAGTACATTGCTGCTGGAAGCTGTGTAGCTCAAATACTATGGATGAGGAACCAATTGAAGGATTATGGCATGGAGCACAAGAAAATTCCAATCATGTGTGACAACACAAGTGCCATTGCCATAACCAACAATCCTGTAGATCACTCAAGAACCAAGCACATCGACATCAGGTATCACTTCATAAGAGAACATGTCGAGGAGGGGACTGTGGAGCTACATTTTGTGCCCACAATGCAACAAATTGCAGATATATTCACCAAACCTCTTGATGAAGTAACATTCAATAGGTTGGTTGGTGAATTGGGAATGCTTAACACAAGTTAGTAAAGCCTTCTATCTGTAAAATCCATGGTTATGTTTGTATATGCAAGCTATTTAATCATTATGTGCTTAGACTTTAAAATGCCTAATTAATGATTGTTATAGGTTGCATATAGTGTCATTTTACATGAATTCATTGTGTTTTAAGTGTCTTTTATAGCACAAATCTTTGAATTTATGATTGTTAGATTGCATGATCATAGGGGGAGTTAAATTCATCATATTCTAAATTTTGCATGATTTTTAGATGAATTTACCTGTGTTTTTCATGTAATTAGAGGCCTTAGAATTATCAAGGAATGTTTTAATTATGTCATATTTTAAAATCCTTGAATTGATATTTATATTAATTTGGCAAAATTAATTGTTGAGTTTTTCAAAGAAAAATTGTCAAATTATTCTAAGTATCTTCAAAATTTCGAGTTAATCACTATCTCGAAACTCATCTTGAAATTCTAGTTGAATTTCGATTTGAGCTTCCAGAGTGAAGTTTTGAAAATTCTAAGTCTGGGAAAAATTTCGAGTTAGCCTCTATCTCGAAATTTATCTCGAAATTCGACTTAGGGCTCGAATTTGAGTTACCAGTGTGCCTATTTCCTTATTCAAAATATTCCATATAATGTCTATCTTACAGGGGATATTTTTTGAAATGATCTGAGAGAATAACTTCGAATTAGTTAATAATTTCGAGTTATCCTCTATCTCGAAACTCAACTCGAATTTCGAGTTGATGTTCGAGATAGAGCTCTCAGTTGGTCTTAAGGGGATTTTTCGAGTTAACTCCTAACTCGAAGTCTATCTCGAATTTCTACTTAAATTTCGAGATAGGTTTCCCTAGTACTGTTGGTGGTTTGTGCTGTTTACATGGTCTTTAATAGTTAAATGGTAAGTTTTTCGAGTTAACATCTATCTCGAACTCCATCTCGAAGTTCGACTTAAAATGTTCGAGATAGACTTCGAGATAGACTTCGACTTAGACTTCGAGATAGATTTCGACTTGGGTTCTCCCTGTATGTACTTAGAGTTTTCATATTTTTTAACAGGGACAATTTAGTAATTTCACATTAATGTCTATATATACTTCTCTAACTCGATCTATTCTTTCACTTTTACCTAATTGAGTTTTACAGCCGCCCCATATACATACAGGCGATTTCGACTTACAACCACTGATTCGTGATTTTTGTGACTAATCTCATACGGACAACGAATTACTGCCCGATTTTTGACTGCCATTATCTGAGTGACCAGTAATATCTGAGTTTGTGTGTTTGTGTATTTGTTCTTCTTTCTCGACATATATACATACGTATATACACACACCGCTTCACAGTCATATACACACGATTTCACTGGTGTGTACACACATAACTTCACTGATTTCACTGGTATCAGATTCTGTTAATTGGTTGTTGATTTTCGCCTCTCACAGTGATAATTATCTATAACCCGTAGTTTAATTTTTCAAGAGTGACTTTTGGTCTTTTTGTTAAATTAAAAGGGATATAACTGATAATTCCTTAATTAATTGTTTTTCGAAAATTAAAATTAAAATTCACATTTGTTAAGGAAAAACATTTTAATTAAAATGGCTCACCAATTTTCCCTTGCTAAAAACAATTTTTATAATATTTCTACGGAAATTGGTGATCAACTCCCGCGGTTTAAGTTTTGGATACGATTTCTCAATTTGTATTCCAAAGCTAGCCATGCTTTTACTGCTAAACCTACACTAGTACATGATGCTTTACAGCAATTATGGACTAGTGCGGTTACTTTTGGGAGTAAATCAACCCCCTACGGTTTCAGGTTTACCTTAGCGGGTCAGGAATATGAGGTGACCGAACAAATTGTCAACAGAGTTCTGGGATTCCCAATTAAAGATGCCTTTGATCCAGAACCTACTGCTGCAGAACGCCTCAGATTCTTTGAAGAAATTGGATGTTATCCTCCAAAAGGCCCAATCACGGGAAATATCCAAAAGCAATTCTTCCATGCGGAATGGAATTACTTTTTCGAGGCCATCACAAGATGTTTTCGGGCACGCGAAAAAGACTTTCATCAAATTCCAATTCCAATGCAAACCTTTGCAGTTGCCCTAGCAAGAGAACTGGATATAAACTATGGACGCATAGTTCTCTCTGAGATAGTGGCCTCAATGGGATCCCTTGCAAGCAGAGACCTCTCTACCACTGATGTCGTCTGCTGGTTTCCTCGGTTTCTTCAAATTCTAATCAATGACTTAATACCGAAGGATGCTCTTGCTATTAGACAGGGATTTGCCAGAAGCCCCACATCTGAATCGCTAGGGATGGGCACTAAGTCACTTGCAACCATTGCTAATCAGGATAAACATCAAGGTAAACCAATGTCTACTCCTGAAAATATTCAAATGTGGCTTAGATATGATGCAGGAGTTACCAATTTGGAGGCATCATCACAAGTCTCATCACATGCTCAAAATCCATCTGTTCATGCTGAGGCATTTGATGAGATTCCTGATGAGGAAAGCGATGATGCACAAGGTAATCAATCAGGTAATCTCTCTCTGCATAATATTCATTCCTCCTCCTACGTTTCTGATTCCGCGACCCAAGAGACTGCTAACCCGCAGGATCTATCCCAGGGTAAGAGCCATATTTCTGACTCTGAGTCTGATACACATTCCTATTCTCTATCACCCCTGTTAACGGAAGTTAGAAAACCAGCACGTATATATATACAAGATGATGAGGAGAATGAACCCGAAGAGCAGCAACTTATTCGAAAGAAAGCCAAACTTTTCCACGCTGCTACTTCACAACCACAGTCAAACCCTAGCATGTCACACGCAACCACTCCACCTCACGCGAGTGGTTCACCCCTTGAACATTCTGCACATAGGGATTTTGATTTTGGTGAGGATGATGTACCTCTTGAAGATACTGTTGCTTCAAGAGGACATGGAGTCTTAAGAACTTCAGCCGTACCTTCACCGGTACGTACTGATGCTGCAAAGAGGATCGGTTCTAATGTCGTACAAGGACACTTTGCAGCCTCTCAGCCTGAGATTCCAACTCAGGAACAAACAGTATTTGATCCCATAACTGTCAACAACATTTCTTATCAAGTTTCTGCAGGTACTGCTTCACTTTTTGGATCAATCATTGAAGACATACACGAGCGTGAGACAGGGAGTGTGTGTGAGAGGTTAGGGAGAGAGGGACCTTCATTTTCAAGGCCCGAAACCGAGCGTCAAATACCAACAGAACGAATATTAGAGCGAGGTCACCTAAACCAAACACCGTCCCTTAATATTGAAAATTTTGATACTCGTATGACTTCAATGGAAAATCAGATGAGACAGTTCGGGCAGACAATGGGGCAGTTAGGGATCAATATTGGAAACAACCAAAGGGCTCTAGATGACTACGCAGCAAGAATGGCAAGTCAAGCTACAGCTTTTGATGATTTGACAAATAAGGTCAATGACTTGGGCCATGCTGGTGGTGTCTTGGGAAGCACTCTCAATGAGAGGATGGGGGCATTGGAGTCTACAATGCATACAATGACTGTGGAGATCAGTAGAATGATGTTCGCAGTCAGGAGTTTTGTGCCCCCGGAGTGCTTCGAGTCGCAACAACCTCCCCCCGATGCTGGTGCAGGTGGTGCAGGTGGTGCTAGTGGAGCGGGAGCCTCTGGTTCTGGTTTTGGAGGTTCCTATGCAGCTGGTGGATCTGAAGACCATGGTGGAGCTCAGGATAACTCACCTAAGGGGGAGAGTGGAAAGGAGACGAGACAGCAGGCAGTTCACATCGAAGAAATTGAAGAACCCGCTGATCTTGTCAAGGAACCAGAAGTTGAGCCGTCTGTTGATGTAGAGGCTCTGAGGATGAGAAAGGGTAAGGCAGTAATGGTTGATGAACCATTTGTTGATCTGAGTCATCAGGAAACAGTACAGGAGGTACTTGACTCAGATTCTGACATGGAAGACGTACCGCTGGCACATGCAATAAAAAGATCTTTGAAGGAACAAGGTGGAGGTGCTGGGATGTCTTCCGGAATGCCTGAAGAACTTCCTGTTGATGAGGAAACCCTTAAAGCTCAACAGTTAGCCTAGGAACAAGCTCAGTTTCACAAAATGAAGATGATGCAAGAACATGCTGCGTTCCTAGAACAGAAGGTGGAGCTCCAAGGGAAGCAGTATGAGTATGAGCTTGCAAGGCTAGCTAATCCTCAAGTTGATCTGGACAAAAGAAGGATAGGGCAGAAATGGGATGAAGCAAGGAAGATAATGATGGGACCATGTGCAAAAGGAGTTCATAACAAGGATGCAGATGATTTGTTCTACAACTTGAATTTGCAGAATCCAATGACTGGGGACTATATAAATGCTTTGAAGAGATTAATTTCTAAAGTCAGGGTTGGATACAATGCAAATCTTAAGGAGTGGCAGGTTATCTTGTCTTTGGTAGAAGGAGTCCCAACATCTTTCCTATATGTGGATGACCAATTCATAATGAGAAGATCTGCGTCAGAGTTGTTCTTGCTAGCGACTAAAATTCAGTACTCTCAATCTGAGGAGCTAAGCATTCTGTACAGGGATCAGTTAATGCAGCTAGCAGAGGACAAGGGTCCAGAATTCTCAGCTTATCCAAATTTTGTCCGGATGGTAGTTGATGGAAAGATGAAGAGGGTTAGCATGGAGGAAAATGATCTGATGGAGCTTTCAGTGGAATCTCTCAAAGCTGTCTGTAGACAAATGATGAGTAAGGGATTCGCTTCTGAGCTTAAAGATAAATCCGTGAAGATCATTGAAAGAGTTATATTCAAGAAGAGCAATGAGGTGTGGAAGTGTGATGTCATTGCTCCAAACCCTCTTGATGACGTGAAGATTGAGCCGGAGCTGATAGAGAAGAAATGGAATATTCTTCAAGCCATGAAGAATGTTGATGAAGCTCTGACTCTTCCTTCTGGAGCACTAGAACAAGGAGAAATAAGGGAGGCTATTGGTGTTCCAGGAAGTGAAAGTGTATACTGGATACATGCGTATGTTGAAGATATAGCTGATGCCTTAGTATTCATAGATGCAGACCAAAATCAAACAATCTTGCATATGAGTAGACAATGGCTGCTACGGACTCAAGATGCTGCATTTCTAGAGAGAGTATTGTATGTATTCAAATGGGGCGAAGTGGAAGATAAGTTTGTTGAAGAAAAGCAGAGACTCATGAGTTACCTGTCTGAAGTAGTGGTGGAAAAGAAGCAAATGGAGCGAGATGCGGCTAGTGTCCACAATACTAACCGTGTCAAGGGCTACCCCAAGATGATCTATTGTTAGTTTAAAGCTGATAAAACACATTGGAAATCTCAGCTCATCATGAAGAACTTTGAGGATATTCCAAAGATCAGGACTACTCAGGAGGTGGACAAACTCAGAAGGCTTTTCAAACATCCTTATCCAGAGCCCAAGAACCCTCTAGAAATGGAAGCTGTAAGTCTGTTGAATGCTAGGTGGAAGCAGCTTAAAGATCCAGTATACAAGAAAGAAAAGCAGCAGAAGGAGAAGCTCAAAAGGCAGAAAGAAGAGAGAGACCAAGCTGCTGAAGCTAGAAAGAGGAAACGGAATTAGGGTTAAAGGTCAGAGTGGTGTGAACTTGAAGTTGGAAAAACTTCATGTCTTTCGGTTGCTTTAACTCACTTGAGGAAAATTCACCTTAGTGTGAATCCAATAAGGTGATACAAGTTTGACTAAAAGGTATGAAATAATCCAGGTGATAGGAATCACTCAAATGATCTTTAATTCGAAGTTCGAATTCTGTTTCTAGTTTAAGTTCTTTGTATTGTTTTCATGTAAATTTCAATTGTAAATTATTCAAGACTGTAATGTTAATTATCTTTTCTCGTCTCATTGTTTAGTTGAGTTATCCTTCATTAATTTGAATGTCATTGTTAGACAATCAAATTGGGGGAGATTGAAAGGCAGAGTGTATAAACTTGTAACACAATAACTAATGTAACTCAAACTAAAGGAAAAGATACTTAACCAGAAGACAATCAAGAACAAGAAGTCACAAGAAATCAACACTAAATGAAGACAAGGTAACTGATACAATTCAACATGTTAACTATGATCAATCCAAGAAGAAATCATTGAGAGAAGTTCAAGTCAAAGTTGTTCATGCCTCAGTGATTTGGAAAGCCAAAGATCAAGATAATAAATATCAGTATCAATAAGACCAATTGATTTCAAGTGAACAAGAAGGAAAGCAAATATTGGAAAGCCATATTTCTAATTGGATATGGTAACTTATTCAAGAAGCAAAAACCCTATCAAGACTAGTCACTTATGAACCAGACCGTTGCATCAAGTGTCAGGACATTGTTAGCAAGTTTATGTCAGTAATAAAGATTCATATTCAAGAGCTTAGTGAAGAATAAAGAAGACATGAAGATATCACAAGTTCGAGATGTGCATTGAAGTTTCAAGTTGAAGACCAGAATATTTTCTAAGTACTAAATATTCTAGATAGCCAAGTAGAAGTTTCTAAGTAGAAGTTCTACTTAGAACTTCGAGATGGCTAAGTAGAAATTCTCAAGTAGAAGTTCTACTTAGAGTGCAGCTTCAACATGACACATGGCATCTTCTGATTGGCAGATTTCCAAGCTTTCAAGATAAGGCAAGAATTATGTGGACATCATTGGGCCACGTACATCTTAGTCTTTGAAGACTACAGGACATAGATTACATGTAGTATAAATAGAAGTTCTTGTGTAATGTTTAAGGAAGTGTGAGCAATTCTAGAGAAAAACACAAGAGAAAAAGAGAGAGTGCATTCACAGAGCTTAGTATCATTCACTTCTCTCTCAACTTCTGTTATACTTTGTAATGAATGTTGTAGCAACCCTTTCAAGTTATATATAAGACATATATTCCTTGAATCTGTGTGTTCATTTATTGCATCGTATTTATTGCTTCTCATATTCGAAAAGTTGTATTCACCCCCCCCCTCTACAACACATTTGGACCTAACACGTTCAATTATCCAATCAAATAAATTTATTTTTTCTGACATTTTTGGAATAACATTAAAAATGATGGATCTTGATTCCCGTACGGTTAGGTCGTCGAGAAATATTTTTTAAAAAATCGAATCCTTAAACCCTGACGAAACCCTGTTTAGGGGTTCCGGTCAAAGTACTAGTTGACCGTTTAATTACCCAATCAAATATATTTTTTTTCTAAAATTTTGGGAATAATATTAAAAAGGATGGATCTTGATTCTCGTATGGTTTGGTCATCGAGAAATATTTTTTAAAAAATCGAATCCTTAAACCCTGACGAAACCCTGTTTAAGGGTTTCGGTCAAAGTACTAGTTGGCCGTTCAATTACCCAGTCAAATAAATTTATTTTTTTCTGACATTTTGGGAATAACATTAAAAATGATGGATCTTGATCCCCGTACGGTTGGGTCGTCAAGAAATATTTTTTAAAAAATCGAATCCTTAAACCCTGAAGAAACCCTGTTTAGGGGTTCCAGTCAAAGTACTAGTTGACCGTTCAATTACCCAATCAAATTAAAAAAAAATCTGAAATTTTGGGAATAACATTAAAAATGATGGATCTTGATTCCTGTATGGTTGGGTCATCGAGAAATATTTTTTAAAAAATCGAATCCTTAGACCCTGACGAAACCCTGTTTCGGGGTTCCAGTCAAAATACTAGTTGACCGTTCAATTACCCAATCAAATAAAGAAAAATTCTAAAATTTTGGGAATAATATTAAAAAGGATGGATCTTGATTCCCATATGGTTGGGTCATCGAGAAATATTTTTTAAAAAATCGAATCCTTAAACCTTGACGAAACCCTTTTTAGGGGTTCCGGTCAAAGTACTAGTTGACCGTTCAATTACCCAATCAAATAAATTTATTTTTTTCTAACATTTTGGGTATAACATTAAAAATGATGGATCTTGATTCCCGTATGGTTGGGTCGTCGAGAAATATTTTTTATAAAATCGAATCCTTAAACCCTGACGAAACCCTGTTTAGGGGTTCCGGTCAAAGTACTAGTTGACCATTCAATTACCCAATCATATAAAAAAAATTTCTGACATTTTGGGAATAATATTAAAAATGATGGATCTTAATTCCCGTCTGGTTGGGTCATCGAGAAATATTTTTAAAAAAATCGAATCCTTAAATCCTGACGAAACCCTATTGATATGGGCCGAAAGTAAACCCTAAAGACACATTTAATGTTGCATTAAATGAACCTAAGTTGGTCCAAGGTCAAAGCCCAATTACGAGGCCTAAAACCTTAATAATTATAATAAATTCGTAATTAATAAATCAGCCAAATATGAGACTCCAATATCGAGTCCAATATGGAATCTAATCACTTCTAGAGTAGCCTCCACGGCATACAACTTCAATGCTTATCCACCTCCTTTCTGGAAGGATCTAGAATTGGGCAAAAGCTGTGACTTGCCCACCAAGTCTCCTAATTCAACTCTTATTCTAGTGTTTTCATCACCTATATAAGGACTTGTTCCTCTACAAACAGAACTACGTGTTAAATATAATTGATGTAAGTAATGACAGTGTTTAAGTGTTACAGAAGTTTATCAGAGTTTAACTGGAAGCTGGAAGCGGTCAGAGTTTAATTAAACTCTGACAGATGGATGCTCGACAGAGTTTTCTAAACTCTGTCAGGAGGAAGCGTCTACTGGTCATCATCAGACTTTGAAGAATAATTGAAGATAATTATGGAAGCAATATCTTTGAAGATTGGATAGCTGTCGAAGACATTGTGTTGACTAAGAAGATGTGTAACAATCATAATTGATAACATTTGTATAGCTGATTTATAGGAGTATCAATTATCGATTGTACTGTAGCTGTATATCTTTATAAATATAGTTAGGTTAACCCTAGAAGGGTATCGAGAAACGAATTATCATTTCATTGTAACCTAAGCAGCTCTTTGTGATATTTTACATCACTGAGAGAGGAGTTATTAATTCCATATAGTTTTTGATTATCTAAACGTGTGTTTACTGTTATTCTCTCATACAAACTTGATTATATTTATGTATTCGGCCTAACAATTGGTATCAGAGCTTATCTGTTACTCTATACAGTTTAAGATCCACACACAAGTATAATCAATGGCCGAGATACCTCCTCCATCAGGTTCTAATTCTAGTACTGAGAAGGCTCAACCTACTACTGTGAGTCGTTATGAGATAATTATGGTTCCTATTCTCGGGCTGGCAGAATATTCAATCTGGAAGGTGAAAATGACCATGTTTCTGGAGGCTACAGATTCAGAATATCTTGACAAAATTTATGAAGGTCCTCATAAGCCTACAAAGTTATTTGTTGTTGCTGCTGGTCAAGAAGCTAAATCAGTTCCAAAGGAGAAGAAAGATCTGACTCTTGAGGATATTTCATCTATTGCTAAGGATGCAAAGGTTAGACATCTACTTCATAGTGCATTAGACAATGTTATGTCTAACAAAGTGACTAATTGCACAACTGCCAAGGAAATCTGGGATGCCCTTGAAGTTAGATGTCAAGGAACTGCTGCTATCAAGAAGAACAGAAGGAACATACTCACACAGGAGTATGAACATTTTGAGGCTAAATCTGAAGAAACCATGACAGAAACATTTGACAGATTCTATAAGCTACTCAATGATTTGTCACTGGTGAATAAAGAGTATGATCTAGAAGATTCAAATCTCAAATTTCTTCTTGCTCTACCTAAAAAGTGGGATGTAAAGACAACCACTATAAGAGATAACTATGATCTTGCTGACACTGTGATCGATGAAATCTATGGGTTGCCCAAAACTCATGAACTGGAAATGGAACAGAGAAACAGGAGATCAATCAAGAAGACAAAGTCTGTTGCTCTTAAGGCTGAAGAAAAACCCTTGAAGAAGGAAGCATCAAGGAAGAAAGCTAAGGGAAAAGCTTTGGTCATACATTCTGAAAGTGAGTCATCAAATTCTGATGTTGACTCAAACACTGATGAATCATCTGACTCTGAGGATGATGAAGAAGAAACGATGCAAATGGCTGCTTTGATGGTGAAGACCTTTAAGAAGATGGGTTTCAAGAACTTCAAGAAGGGAAAAAGGTTTTCTAAGAAAGATTCAAATTCTGATAGAAAGAGTTTCAGAAAGTCTGAGAGAAAGGATACCAAATCTGGAAAGAAAGACAAGTCTGAGATTCAATGCTACAAGTGTAAGGAGATGGTTCACTATGCTCCTTAGTGCAAGAAGGGTAAAACTGAAAAAGCACACTTCACAAAAGGTAGAGACTGGGCAGACACTTCAGACTCAGATGAGGATGTTAACTATGCTCTCATGGCTACTAATGAGAATGAATCTGAAGATTTTGAAAACAAGGTACCCCTAACTACCTACGCTTATAATATTGATAATATATCTGAATTAAGAATTTATCTTAAGTCCTTACATATCAGTTATAGGGATCAGACTTTAGAGAATGAGAGAATCAAATCTGAGAGTTCTGAACTTAAAGAAAGAAATAAATTTGTTGAAGAGAAACTTGTCAACATGCAACAAGTTCAGAAAGAAAGAGATGATGCTGTTTATCTAGAACAAGAGTTGCTTGGGAGATATAGGCAACTATAATCTGAATTGGAGAAAGCAAATCACATAATTAAGACTTGGACTGATTCTGGAAAAGACACTCATGAGGTTTTTCAGTCAGACACAGTTGGTTTAGGTTACTGTGAGGAAGATGAACTTAGGTTTCAAAAAGAAGTCAAAATTAGAAAACATCTTCCACCTAGAAAATTTGTTACTGGCACAAGTGAACCTAAGTTTGAAGTTGAAAAAGAAGCTATTAAGGGAAAATCAGTAAAAACTTGTGTTAAACAGATTAATATTAGTTCAATGACAGATAACCAACTCAAACATAAGCTTAAGGAGTTAAAATCTATTAAGAAACAGAAAGTGTCCAAGAAGAATAGAAATGGTAAAGTAGGCATTACTAAAGGCTATAATCAAATGCTTGCTGCTTATGCTCCAAGGATGACATGTCATAACTGTGGCAGTACTAAACATCTTGCTAGTTTCTACAGAAAAAATAAAGACATTAATTCTTTACCCTCCAAGTCTGGAGTAAAGAATGATTATGTTAAAACTAAATCACAGACTTTATGCAAACATTTTGGAAGCACTTGGCATTCTATTTATACTTACAGGGATTATCATGCTATTTATCATAATTATTATGAACTGAAGCCCAATTTGAAATGGGTTAAGGTTAATTCTGCAAGTGTAACCTCTGAAAATATTAGCTTAAACTCTGATAATAAGAATTCCGCTGCTAAAGCTAACAAAGTTAAGAAAGCCAAAGGATCCAAGCAAGTCTGGATCCTTAAATCTGACCTTCAGTGAATGTTTGTGATTGCAGGGCATCAGGGAGAGTACCCTAGTCGTGGACAGTGGATGTTCAGGACACATGACTGGAAATAAAGCCCTGCTATCAGAGTATGAGGAGAAGGCTGGCCCAAAAGTTTCCTATGGAGATGGCATCACAGGACGTACTCTGGGAGATGGCAATATCATTCTTGGAAATGTCACCATCACAAATGTAGCTCTTGTTCCAGGACTCAAGCATGATCTGCTATCTGTGAGTCAAATCTGTGATAGAGGTTATCATGTAGATTTTCAACCTGAATACTTTGAAGTTATCAGTAAATGTACAGGGAAAGTTGTTCTAGTTGGACACAGGCGCAATAATATCTATGAAGCAAGTTTGATGACAAACTCTGATGGAAAAGCTGTGTGCCTGTCAACAAGAATGTCTAGTGAAGAGAGTTAGAATTGTCATAAGAAACTCTCAAATTTGAATCTGAACAACATCAATGAGTTGATAAGAAAGGATCTTGTAAGGGGACTCCCAAAGTCTTTATTAAATGTTGATGGCCTGTGTGATTCCTGTCAAAAGGCCAAACAAAGGAAGTCATCTTTCAAAAGCAAGTCTGAATCTTCAATTTTTTATCCTTATCATCTTCTACATGTTGATCTGTTTGGACCAGTGAATGTATTATCTATTGGAAGAAAGAAATATGCTTTAGTCATTGTTGATGAACACACCAGATACACTTGGGTGTATTTTCTAGCAAAGAAGAATGAAACTGCATTAACTCTGATGGAGCATGTAAAGCTGCTGGACAAAGGATCAAAACACAAAGTCAAAATAATCAGGAGTGATAATGGAACTGAATTTAGGAATGCAACAATGGAAGAATTCTGCAAGAACAGAGGAGTGAAACAAGAGTTTTCTGCACCTGGTACACCACATCAAAATGGTGTAGTTGAGAGGAAAAATAGAACCTTGTTAGAACCTTGTAGATGAACATGATCAACTGCGCTTTGAAAATGAAGAATTAATCTCTGATGAAGTAAACTCTGATGAAGCTAAGTCGACAAACTCTGTTAGAGCATACTCTGACCCTTTACTGGTAAATAATGAAGAAACTTCTCAGCCAGAACAAAGGGGAGAACCAGTTGAGGGGGAGCATGAAGGATCACTTCATAATGATGACTCAAATACTGAAAGTGAGTCAGCTGAAAAATCTGGATCAATCTCTGATGACTCAAACTCTGAAAGTGCAAAATCTGACAGTTCAAACACTGAACAGTCAAATTCAGGGGGAGCCTCAGAGACTGAAGAAAGGCAACAAGAAAATCAGGAGAACATGGATCAAGGGGGAGGATCAAATACTGATAGAAGTCATTTACCTTCAGCTAGGAAATGGATAAAATCTCATACACCTGATCTATTTATTGGAGATCCAGATGCGAAAGTAAGGACAAGGAGTGCTACAACAAATGGTTGTCTGTTTCATGAATATTTGTCTAAATCTGAACCAAAGAAGGTAGAAGAAGCTCTTCAAGATGCTGACTGGATAACAACAATGCAGGAGGAGTTAAATGAATTCGAAAGAAATGAAGTATGGACCCTAGTACCAAGACCAATGAATAGATCTGTTGTTGGTACTAGATGGGTTTTCAGAAACAAAACTGATAGTCAGGGAGTTGTTACAAGGAACAAGGCTAGACTTGTGGCAAAAGGCTATTCACAGCAGGAAGGAATAGACTATGATGAAACTTTTGCTCCAGTTGCAAGATTGGAAGCAATAAGGATTTTTCTAGCTTATGCCTCTCATAAGAAATTCAAGGTATTTCAGATGGATGTAAAAAGTGCTTTTCTGAATGGGCAGCTTGAAGAAGAAGTGTTTGTTGAACAACCACCAGGATTTGTGGACCCCAAATATCCAGACTATGTCTACAGGCTGGATAAGGGACTCTATGGACTTAAGCAGGCACCAAGAGCATGGTATGAAACTCTGGCTCAATTTCTTTTAGAAAGTGGGTTCAACAGAGGTACAATTGATAAAACCCTGTTCTATTTTAAATCTGGTAGTGACTTGCTTTTAGTTCAAATATATGTTGATGACATAATTTTTGGATCTACTAATGATAAACTCTGTAAGAAGTTTGCCAAGCTCATGCAGTCCAGGTATCAAATGAGCATGATGGGAGATCTTAGTTATTTTCTAGGCCTACAAGTGAAGCAAACAGATGATGGGATTTTTATAAATCAAACAAAATATACCAGAAATCTTCTAAAGAAATTTGGTATGCTTGACTGTTCATCTGCAACAACTCCCATTGCAACAGCAACAAAGTTGGACAAAGACACAGGAGCTCCAGTAGATATGACAAGCTACAAAGGCATGATAGGATCTCTTCTTTATCTAACAGCAAGCAGACCTGAAATTATGTATGCAACTTGTCTCTGTGCAAGGTTTCAGGCAGACCTAGAGAACCACATCTAACAGCTGTGAAGAGAATTTTTAAGTATCTCAAGGGCACCATAACCTTAGGTCTGTGGTATCCCAGAGAATCAGAGTTTAAGCTACTTGGTTACTCTGATGCAGACTTTGCAGGCTGTAAGATAGACAGAAAGAGCACTAGTGGAAGTTGTCAATTTCTGGGTGACAGACTTGTTTCTTGGTACAGTAAGAAACAGAAATCAATTTCTACATCTACAGCTGAAGCAGAGTATATTGCGGCTGGTAGCTGTTGTGCACAGATTTTATGGATGAAGAATCAATTGCTGGATTATGGATTAAGGTACAGTAAAATATCTATTTTCTGTAATAATCAAAGTGCTATTGCTATGACAGGTAATCTTCAATGACCAAGCACATCAGCATAAGGTACCATTTTATCAGAGAACATGTAGAGGAATGAAATATTGAGCTTCATTTTGTGTCTACAGAACAACAGCTTGCAGACATCTTCACCAAGCCATTGAGTGAAGCTACATTTATAAGGCTGGTAAATGAACTAGGAATGATCTCTGGTTTCGACTAGAGATACTGGTTAGACTCAAGCTTTACTTACATAATATGTTTCTCATGTTTCTGTGATTATGTTTCTGTGATTAGTATACCTTGATGTGATAATTCAATTGTTAGAATACTCTGTAGGTCATACACTGTTGAAATGTTGGATAAACTCCATAATGTTATTGTTTGAACATAATCACCGATGAAGAAATCTGTATGAAGCATTATTCTCAGTAATTAATCATGAATCCTTCTAAGTTATTTGTGATCTAATCTCAGACTGTGCAGAAAATTTACACAGCATGACACTGTTTCTATATTTATAGCATCTCTTAGTTTATCTATCCTAAACTCTGAGTCTGTAACTACTGTGTGCATTGCCTCTCATGACTAACTTCTGATGATTGATGACTTCTAAACTCTGTTTGTTAAACTCTGTTAAGTTAGATTCTGTTATTAGTCCACCCCCATAGCAAATGTATATAGGCTGTTAGAACTCCTTTGAGATTATGTTGTGTCTAGGACGACCCAGGAACTTGCTAGTAAAAAGTAAGGGCTAAAATTCTCTAATTTTTGGTGACTAGTCAAAGACTAGGAAGACCCAGGAACTTATCAAAAAGATAAGGGCTAAAATTATAGGATTTTTGGTGACTAGTTCCAACCTCTGATTACTGGAGAAAAGAAAAAAAAAAGTTAGAAGGGGGTATAAGTTAGTTCAGAGTTACTGTATATTAATTATTTACTACAGAGTTTAGCATTCATCAGACATTAAGTGTTTACTATGAGAGTGTGCAAACAGTGTTTACTAATTTATTTTATGGATTTTATGAAAAATTAGATGCTCTAAATATTAAATTAGTAAACTCTGCTATACACACACATAAATTCACAACTGTGCAGTTTTTGAAAGGGTTATGGTAATAAAGTTGGAAAATTGACAAACACTGACGAAATTTGTCTAGTACTCTAAGGTAAATATTATTTCAGACAATTTACAGACTTGGGGTGAAAAGAGTTTTTTTTTTTGAAAAATGAGATAAATAATTGCCAACTGTTAATGAGTATTAAAGTGTTAAAGTGTATTGGAAATAGGAGAGAGAAAGCAGCAGTAATTATTGCTATAATTACTGAACGTGCAAAGTTGTTCCATTTCATGTGTGCCGCGTGTCCCACTCACACATTAAACAAGGAACTAGTTGCGTGTGTTAATGCTTAAAACGATTGGGTTTTAATTTTTAATTACAAATCTAATCATTTTTACATAAACGGTTATTCTCTTTGCACACAAACACTCACAGTTACTTTGTTCTTTCACTTGCACATTTTCACAAACACCTCTCATACACATCTTTTTCTCTGATATTTTCTTCTCAAATCTAATCTCATGGCCACCAAAGCTTTTAACGCTCGAGGGTTAGTATTTGTACCAAACAACTATGTAGCTCCGTTGAATAATGAGAACGTTCCTAAGGCGTTTCATCTAATTCAAAACTTCTTGCTCGATTCGGAGATTGGTAGAGCTCTAGTCGAACCAACAAAACTCTCTGCTACACAGATTGCTTCTTTCTGGCAGTCAGCTACTTATGACGATGGAGAAGAAAATGGGACTCCGTCAATCATTTTCACATATGAGGAAACAGAGTATGTCATTACTCCAACAACGGTCAGAGAATCTTTGGGTTTTGATACACACTCTACATACAGTATTGTTGGTGAAAGGATTCTAAAAGAGATGTTTCAGCAAATTGGGTATTCAGGACCTTTAGAGAGACTTGGTCAAGTGAAAAGACCATTTCTTAAGAAGGAGTGGAGTTTCTTTTTCGACTGCATCACAAGGGCGTTTGGAAAGAAAGTCAGAAATTAGGATGCTATTCCTACTAACAGTCTTCAAATCGGGTATTCTCTTCTTTATGGAAGTAATTTTGATTTTGGTAGACTTGTCTTGAGGAATATTGGTGAAAGATTGTCAGAGTCTAGTACCACTGTTTATTTTTCTAGATTTTGTCAATTACTATTCTCTGCTTGTGTGCCTGATGTTGAAATTTCTGAGGAAGACACTATTCAGGCCTTTAAGGTTCATAAGAGAGTATTCTCTGATTTGACCAACAAGGATCTAACCAAGGAGCACATATCTGACTTGGTCTTGCCTCTTGCTCTTCAAAACTTCCTAAATCAACCTCAAGAACCACAATAGCCTAAGCCTGCACTTTCACCACCTGCAAACATTGAACCTTTACAACCTACAACCACTGAAACATAACCTCAACCTTCTCAACCGGAAAATGCTGAGCCAAACACTGAACAAAATCCACCACCTACACAGGCAAAACCAAAGCGTGGAGGTAGAACAAAGCACAAAGCTGGCAGGGCTAAAATGGTAAGAGTCAAAAGGTCTGATTTCTCAAACTCTGATGAAGAAGAAGTGGCAGTTGAGGTACCTAAATCAAAGAGGAGAAGGTTGTTAGTTGATGAGTCAGATGAAGAAATAAATTTTGAAGCTCCAGAGGTGATTTCTAAGGAGATACCTACTGTTAAGATAAATACTGAAGAAGAAGTTGTAAAGACAAATGAAGATGCACAAATGGATGTGGAAAATAGATATGGTTTTGCTGATATGGATGCTTTTGATGAGTCATTCATTCCATTCTCTGATGACATTGAAGTTCCTATCTCATTACATGTTGTTGCTAACTCTGAAGAAACTGGTGTAGCTAATCAACCTACTATGGTACTTGATGAAATAGTAGCAACACATACTACACTATTCTCTGATGCTCACCAAGTTCCTGAATAAGGTGAAGAAATTGATCAACCAACCAAGGCTGTAATTTCTAAGCCTGTGGATGAAGTTCTTGCAAAGTCTGTTGCAGATGGAGAGCAAACTGCAGAGAATATTGAGGAGACTTTTGCTGAAGGTATTGCAGTTATAGAGCCTCCTGCTGAAAAAGTTGAAGCTGCAGTGAATATTACTGGGACTGATCCAGTGGAAAATGAAATCGATGTTGAAGCTGAAGGAAGTATTGAGTCTAATTCTTCTCGGAGACAACCAGTACAAACTCATGCGAAGATAACTGATTTTTCTGGACCTTCACAATGTGAAATTGAAAACGAACATTTTGTCAAATTTTCGGAGAATTGGTATAAAGAAGATTGCATTTTTCCTGCTGGAAGAGCAGCTGCTTTTGTGCATAGCACAGCTACAAACATTTCAAATCCAGAGATTCTTTCATGTATGAAAGCCTATTGTTGTTCAAGTCAAGACTCTTAATACCAGGTTTGATGATTCTCAACAAGCAATAACTGATCTACGAGCTGAAGTTGTTCAAAGAGACATGCTTCTACAGAGAGATAATAAACTGAAGTTTCAGACTTTTTCTAAAGATCAAGAAACTCTGTTCAAAAGGCTAAGTAAAGTGGAAGAGAATCAAACTGTCTTGTCTGGTAAGATTGACTCTATTGCTACCTCATTGGAATTGATCACATCTATATTGATTCCTGATGATGTCAAAAAGGGGGAGAAAATTGCTAAGTCCAAATGCAGGCAATCTCAAACTCTGACTAAGAAGGATGATGCTGAAGATGGAGGAGCAAATGACCAAAAGAGATTAAGATCAAAAGCTAGTAAAGATATGAGTCTGAGATCTGGCAAGTCTTCGACAAAGTCTGATGGAATAAATACTGATGTTCAGGGTATTTCAAAGACCAAGAGCTTGTTATTCACTGACAATCCACAGACAGATGAAGAATTGGCTGCAAGACTGTTTCTGAAAGAGAATGAAGAAGGAGTTACAATTAAAGACATTCAAGCTGAAGAGAAGAATTTACAAGAAGAACATAAAAAAGCTTTGAAGTCTGGACAGTTAAAGAAGATTGAGAAATCTCCTAGGCCTGTTCAAAAAGGCATTGTTATTAAAGAAAATGCTGGTGCTGATCAGAATTTACTATTGTCTAGGAAACCAACAGAAGATGCTAAACAGAAGCTGAAAGGTAAGATGGTTGAAGAAGAAAAGGTTTCGAAGAAAGTGGATACAACCTTTGTTGCTATACAAGTTGTACAGAAACCATTGTCTACTCAGATGCAAATGTTCTTTGCAAAACCAACTATTCCTGATCAAACTCTGAAGACTGGAGGTACTAATTTTCTACAAGGTAGAGCTTGTATGTCCAAGCAAAGTCGAGATACATCTGGCTTGGGCTCACATAGAGAAATTAGAGTGAATACTAGTCCTCTAGATCCTTCATCACTGGCTATTCCAGGACAAGGTGTTCCACAGGAGAGTTTGGACAAACTGGAATCAGTACAGTTGATTCATCAAAGGAGTTTGAACAAAGATTTTCTGCTGCATTTCATGGCTGATGGGACTGTGTATAAAGTTGGTGAGAATGACATTGATTTGAAGCTATGGGAAGAATTGGGATATGTTCTATATATCTTCAAAGTGCAAAATCAAAGGACTCAGCAAGCTGCTAATGTGCTAAGGAATAAGATGTTGAAAGCTAAGGCAATTAGTGGTACAAGATACCAAGGTAATTATGTTCCAAAATACAGAGATAATCATGGGAAGATTGTTGAGATGAAGAAAAATGGTGCTCGTTTGAAGACAGATCTGGGTATAACTGTTTTAGATTTTAATTCAGAGTCAGAGAAAGCACATTTTATCAGACTGAGTAATGACATGAGGAAGAACAAAATATATTCTCTGAGATCTGCAATCTATCAGACTGGTGAAGATGATCATGAACTTAAAGAGATTAAGAAGATCATGCAGATAGAACTCGAGAATGAAGAAAGAAGATTGCTTATAGACTATCTCAGATCAACACCAGATGTTGAGGAAATTAAGTAAATAAAGATCTGTAAGTATTTCTTGTTTTCTGTAAATTTTGTTTTAGTAGAAGTTTAAACTCTGATTATTTATTAAACACTGTATTTGTCTAGTTGTTTTGACATCATCAATTATTATTAACTTGTGCATTTTTGCTAATGAACAAGTTGGGGGTGATTGTTAAATATAATTGATGTAAGTAATGTCAGTGTTTAAGTGTTACAGAAGTTTATCAGAGTTTAACTGGAAGCTGGAAGCGGTCAGAGTTTAATTAAACTCTGACAGATGGAAGGAAGCATCTACTGGTCATCATCAGACTTTGAAGAATAATTGAAGATAATTATGGAAGCAATATCTTTGAAGATTGGATAGCTGTCGAAGACATTGTGTTGACTAAGAAGACGTGTAACAATCATAATTGATAACATTTGTATAGCTGATTTATAGGAGTATCAATTATCGATTGTACTGTAGCTGTATATCTTTATAAATACAATTAGGTTAACGCTAGAAGGGTATCGAGAAACGAATTATCATTTCATTGTAACCTAAGCAGCTCTCTGTGATATTTTACATCACTGAGAGAGGAGTTATTA
Organism: Saposhnikovia divaricata; assembly: GCA_036435485.1. Taxonomy (NCBI): domain Eukaryota; kingdom Viridiplantae; phylum Streptophyta; class Magnoliopsida; order Apiales; family Apiaceae; genus Saposhnikovia; species Saposhnikovia divaricata. The sequence continues at coordinate 97,231,594 of CM071597.1, read as the reverse complement.
ATTCCATACAGTTTTTGATTATCTAAACGTGTGTTTATTGTTACTCTCTTATACAAACTTGATTATATTTGTGTATTCGGCCTAACACTACGTTTTGGCTTAATCCTCGAATAAGGACATGCAAGCCACTGCGTCCTAGGTGAGCTCTCGCCTCCATAGCCTCGAGGGCACCATCACCTAGAACTACGTTTTTGGCTTGATTCTCAACTCTGAGATATGTAGGCATCTTGTGAGGACCTGATTTAAGTCACGAAACACTTGATCATCCATTAAAGCTCGAAGCTCACCAACCCTAGCATTAAATACGCTCGAACCCTAGCCGTAATCTAAAACCCTCGTTTTTATTCCACAACACCTGTTTAGGGGTTCCGGTCAAAGTACTAGTTGACCGTTCAATTACCGAATCAAATAAATTTTTTTTTCTGAAATTTTGGGAATAACATTAAAAATGATGGATCTGGATGCCCGTACGGTTGGGTCGTCGAGAAATATTTTTTAAAAAATCGAATCCTTAAACCCTGACGAAACCCTGTTTAGGGGTTCCGATCAAAGTACTAGTCGACCGTTGAATATTTTTTCTCAAATTTTGACAATAACATTAAATATTTACATGTACATGAACATGATATTTCTTTAAGTTTAAGTGATAGGAATTTTAAAAAGTAAAAGCATTATATTACATTTCTTTATTTTTATAAATAATATTTTTACATTTTAATTTTTGAGTTTTTTTTGACTTTATATATAATCCACAATATACTAAAAATTTCAATTTATATTATATATAAATACATGTGATACATTTTTTTTATTATAATAAATTTAATAATTTAATTATAAATTATAAAAGATATGTAGTGTACTGTGTTGTGTTTTTCGAGATGAAAAAATGGGCGGACTTTTCCCCCCAAAATGTACTTTCCCCTTTCCCCCTTAAACAAAATTAAGCCACTCTCTTTCTCCCTCAATACACTTACACACCGTCTCCCGGCCGCTGTCAATTCAAGTTGTTTCAAAAACTCTCTATACTCTTTTCTTCTTTGTTCATTTCTCTCTTCTCTAATTGATTTTCGATCAAATTAATTTTTGATTTTTTAAGTGATTAATTAGAGTTTTACTAACTCCGATTAATCGATAAATACATCGCTTTCGCCGCTTCTACTCTCTGCTCTACTCTCTCTACTGTCCCCCTAGTCCCTCTCTCGAAAAAATATCTCTCAACTCGAAGAAATCTCTCAGTATTATCATCATATTATCTCTCTTCTCTTGTCTTTTTTATTCTCTTTTCTTCTCTCTATATCTATTTTTTTTTTACGTTGTAGGTGATTAATTGGGTCTCCAATTAATTGGTCTCATACTCACTCTTCTTTGTTAATTTTCAATTGGGTTTCGATTGGGTCTTTTCATTCGGGTTCAATTAGGGCTTTGATTGGGGCTTCAAGTTCAAGGTAAAATTGAGGCACTCATATATGTGCATCTACATCTACATACATATGTGTATTTGTATGGGGATATATGTTAATGTTAATTGTATGGTTGTCAGACTGCCTATTTATCCTACATTGAAAAATTGTATAATAATTTGTATGGTACTCCCTTTACACGGTGCTTTATATTATTCTACCATTTAATATCCAGAAAGTAAATAATGAAGCTGGACAAATTTGATTGAATTTTGAGCTAATTTGATTTTTTGATAAGTTGTTACGCAATACACACACGAAAAAATATTATATATACAGGGAATAGAATCTGCATTTGTGAAAAAATGACTACTCAGTTATTAATATTTTAACTCCTCTACGGACAGTATGCGATTAGGTGAATATTATGATTACTTTCTCGTAGGTAGTACTAATATGGCAACGGAATTACTAAATATGAAAGTAGAGATGAAATACTGAAGTTAGTGTCTCTTGATATTTTGTAGGTGAAAGCAGTGAGAGAGGCTATGACTCTGATGGTGGAAGCTTGGAGGGAAATTCCAGATGAGGTTTCACCACTTTCTGAATCTCAATCCTCTTCGAAAGGTATTCCCTTTATGTGTGTTCTTTACTTAATGAACAAAAAAGCATTATTTGATTTATTGTATCTCAAATTTATGTTATTAATGTTATCCTTTACCAATATAGAAACCTGATTCATATTATTATACTACATAAGTGCAAGTGGAAATGAACCAGATCCAGATGCATTGATAATATCCTGTGGTAGATCCGGCACTTGGTTGGTAGGATTGTTCAGCTGCTACTTTTCTTCTAGGAAAATGTTTTGGCATTGGTTCCTGCTTTGAGTTTTTCAATTACAATCAAATTTTAAAGTTTCTTGTTTCAGTTTACTTGATTTGAAGGACCAGTTCTTCCTGTCTCTTCTATTATTATTCCTTGGATAGGCTAAAATTGTAGTCTGTATAATTTACTTGGTTAAATCCGTGCTTCTCCAGGTTTTCATGGAGATGGATAGGCTGGATGAGCATTCTGGAAAACTGAGAGAGATTCACGAAATTGTAGTCTGTATTATTACTTGATTTTTTGTATGATTATTATTTCCTACTTTATTCTGTTTTAGTTATTAGTGATGCTATATGGGAGCAACGGTTTTGGGACATGAAGCACATAGGCACTCAGAATTTTTACCTTTGTGTAGTTCTGAAAGACTTGAAAATTGATGCGACTTTCAAGGGGAACTCCTCAAGATTTTTTAACCACAGTTGTGATCCCAACTGTAACCTGGAGAAATGGTCAGTATGCTAATCAGACAAGTATATCTTTATTGATGTTCCACAGAGAATAAAAAAAACAAGTGTATTTATACCCCATCTTAGCCTGCTATGTACATATTAGGGGAAATACGTGTGGGAAAGTGATGATTATGGTTACAAATCACAGTTACGTTTTTATTTTAACTTTTAATATTAAATCAGTCAACATAAGTTTCCTTGTAAACTAACGATTGCGGATATTTATTGTCGTGGATATTTATTTCTTTAGTACTGGAAGGGGTGTCAGTGTCTTGTAACTTATTTAAGGATGAATGTTTTGAGAACTATTTAGTACTTGCATGCATATTTTATGGCTTCTCCAGTCTATTCCTGGACCTATACTTTCCTACACAATACTCACAACCATTCATCACTCAATTTAATGCTTGCTTCTGGAAACAACATTGGTCCTATTGGAGAAATCCACAGTACAATGCTATTCATTTTTTTATGATAGCGGTTATTGGCCTTATTTTCGGAATTGTTTTCTGGAATAAATGAGATAATATGTAAGTGATAAGCGTAAGGTTTAAAATAAAGTTGTAGATGTACAAAATGTAATTTTCTTATAAAGCAACTACTTTATTTGGCAGGCACAAACAACAAAATCTGTCAAATTTAACGGGAGCTATGTATGCTGCTGTTCTGTTTCTTGGAGGAACAAACAATTCTACGGTTCAGTCAGTTGTAGCAATTGAAAGAACTGTCTTCTATCGGGAAAGAGCGGTTGAGATGTATTCGTCGTTGCCCTATGCATTTTCTCAGGTAAATAAATTTTAATCTGAAAATTGTCAGTAGCATTTTCAAAGTACCTTTTCTTTTTGAATATCATTAACTGTAAGGAAGTAAACATTATGATCACTTTGCAGGTTGCGGCAGAGACCATTTATGTTGGAATTCAAACATTCCTTTATAGTACTGGGAAGTTGCAAAATTTCTATGTTTTTATCGTACTCTGTTGTATGTTGCTTGGTACTCTACAGTATGTTGCTTGGTACTCTATAGTATATTCCTTGGATGATATTATGGTGGAGTGGTGTAGTGAGATCATATTTTGGTGAAATAGTGAATGATAAATGGTGAATGATGGGAGGAGTTAGCACTACAAGAAAAGGGTTAATAGACATCAGTTTCTGGCCGATGTCTATGTTATTTTGCATGTGATGTCTAGGTGGGAGATGTCTATTCTAGACATCAGTCAGAAACTAATGTCTGTGCTAACATAGACATCAATATTTTCTTCAATACACATCGGTTGTTCTACAAAATAGGTTAGATATAATTAATTTTATAAACAACTTGCATGCCTTATATTTTAGAAAACATATAATAAACTAAGTTATTTTTCACATACACATCAGTTTCTTTTTTTGGAAGAGATGTTTATTTGGATATTAGACATCATAGTTTTAGCAGATAAACTGATGTCTATAGTTATCTTAGACAATGTCTAATGTAGGTATAAACATCAGTTTTTACAGAAAAAAACTCATTTATATGTGTCTCTTAAACATCAAATTTTATAAATAAAATGTGATTTCTATTTATATTTTAGACATCAGATATTGTAGAAAAAATGTGATGTATATCTTTGTTTCTGAGCCAATTAAATAAATCGTTGTCTTTCAATGCATACCAAAAAATTAAAAACTAGACCATTCACAATATATCCAACCTTTTATATTAAACCAATCACAAAATACATCCAACCAGTACATCATCCATCAACATTACTTTAACAAGATACCAAACTAGATCACTTAACAAGATACCAAACTGTCAAGGCCCACTAGAATTAATTAACTACGCTTGTGCACAACCAAAAGTTTCTATCAGATGCATAACAGCTTGAATTACTACATCACGGACTGTCTCCAAAACAGGTGGAGACTACATTACTTCAAGTTATTAACCAATACCAATAGCGCAGAACTATCAACTAGCAATTCAAGCAGCTAACCAAATGTTTACGTCAATTTAAAGACACCTTCAATACTAGAAGCTATCAGATCTGGTCTTGAATGAACTTGAGAGCCTCAATACGTACTTCATCAAGCTGGGTCTCGTTGTACGTCCCTCGAGCCTTCGGCAGCCACTAAAGGCAACAAACACAATTAAACAAAAATGAAAAGTACACCTTTATAATCAAGAGTATACTAAAAGTTTATACTTTATGGACCTTAGGTGTTATGGTGATTGTTAAAACATGATTGCTTTTTACTATACTGTTTCAACAGTTTTGACGCTAAAGCACATGCTAAATATTGTTGACTGTATGGCATATTAATTCAGTTTAATGAACTTGCCAAAAGAGCACCCCTAGCGGCCTTATCGGCTAAGTAGGCCCAGAACATAACTCCTCCCCTGATCCAAGGAGAACACTTATACTATGTACTTGCTCCTTATGCATGGATTTCATTTAAACAAAAAAGACCACAAACCTGTAAGCTGGGAAACCCATTCCCATAACACCAGCAATGTCCAGATCTGCTGCTTTTACTGCAATGCCTTAGGCATATACACGGCAAGCCTCATTCACAACAGGAAAGAAAATCATCTCTATGATTTCCTTGTCTGACATTTTAGTCAATTGGATCAAAAAAGTTAACAAATTAGAAAAAAGAGATGTGCCTTTGAATAATTTGTGCGACCTGTTGCTATAGGGGTATTGATCATATATGTTATGCCTAACAGTCTGAAAAATGGCATCAGCAAAAAGTTCATAAGACCAATATCAAAATTGGACAACATGATATGATAATTTCAAAGTATAGTTCCGACAGAATGCGACACGTGTTATCTTTTAGTAGGGATTGGAATAACCAGACGAGTTCTGTAAAACAAACCTTCATGATATCTGCTTCCCCATCGCTAGGCCGCTGACATGTAACCTTCAGCAAGGCAGTAATTTGTCTCTCATTCAATCTTTTCGAATACCTTTGCCCCTCCACAATCTTGTAAACCTGAAAAAATAATGAATTAAGCAAATGCATTTCTAACAGGATTGCAAACTAACACAAAATTTAAGCACAGACCTCCATAGGCAAATAGTTTGGTCTTTGCGGATTACCAACTTGCAGACAAGGTAGCTGAGTATGTTGAATGCTAAACCCATAGGTCTCTCGAAAATACTCCACCAATGACTTTACGGTACCTCTATCATCAACAGGAAAACTTATATATTGAAAATAAATAACATGTCAGACATGATGTGCGGAGGTTGCACTACGCACATTTAAGATTAGCTAGTAACAATAACATATAGCAACTCGATTTATATGTCAGCTCGCGTGTTGTCTGTGATGTTAATCTAGTTATGCGATACTTCCGCCGCATGTTTCCCCGATGTGTAACTTCAACTTTGACCCCTCTTAATGCTTTTTTGATCTGTGATACAAGTAAAGCAAGCCATGGAAATCAGAACAGTCACTAAGTAGTAAGAAGTCAGAAGCGGAGAAGTCTGACAAACAATGACGTAAGTGTATAACACAATACCTACTTGACATGTCCAATTTAAAAACAAAGAAAATTCAGAATAGCAAACATTCTCTAAAACTTTTACTCAAAAAAACCATAGCTGATGCTGGAACTAAAACAGACATTTTTTTTTTATTTTCTTGTAGAATGTTTCTCACACAATTCCAAAAGGAAACCTAGAGTCCTAGACATGAAACATAACTGCCACTTCAGCCTCATGAGCATACAACTGTATGTTAAGAAGCAATCCCTCGAAGCAAGAGCATTAGTCAACACCTCAGATGAGCATTCTGAGCAAACTAGAACATGCATCTACCTAATATCACCAAGATTTTTAGTAGAGCAATTTGAAAAGGCTATCCAAATTATTTAAACAGCCATACATCAAAAGCTTCCCCTTTAATAATCTGAGAACTGAGTATTCCAAATTACATAAATAATGGAATAATCATGTAAAACGAAGAAGACTTAATGACACGGTCAACGGGTCAAGTGATTATATTACACATAAAAATATCAAAGTAAACATATATACAAGACTGCCCTCTAGTAAATGCTACCCTGGACAGTTTAAAAGAACAAGGGACAGGAGTGAACCTTTACACGATCTGCATCAGACAATGGCCTAGAAGAAACGTCCTGGTTCAAAAGCTCTGAGATGAAGTCGGTAACATGCAATAGTTCAATAAATGCAGTGGATGACATATCTGTACCATCAATAAGAGTTTTATACAATCATGCAGTGGAGTTTTATGCAGTGGATTTTAGTTTATAAAGTATTGATTGAAAATGAAGAGATTTATACAATCACTTTTACAAGTGAGAGTACTTGTACAGATAAAACATTGATCCATGAACAAGTATTTTTTGTGGTAAGAAAAGAATATAATATACATGAACCTGCTATAACCATATATAGTTATACATTGACCCATGTACAAGTATTTTTTGTGGTAAGAAAAGAATATCATACACATGAACCTGCTATGACCATATATAGTTAAATTGCAATAAATCAATAATCTGATAGAATACAATAATATTACAGAGTCTGGAGGCTGTAATAGTATAGGCTATAGAATATTATCATAAGACGCACCAATATTCAATGACAAGCCCATCTGAGTTGGGCGAATGCTTTGATAGAATCCTATCAAAGCATAATCATATACATAATCATATACATAAAATTTATATCATAGTTTTAGAAGAATTAACATAGAAACAAGTCCCACGAATCTTGTTCTTTAAGCTACAGGTCAGGTAATAAGAGCCCTATAGTATATCAAAACCGATACAAATTTGGAAAACTCACATTTAATGGCCATCCTTCCAAAGTCGTACTGCTGACCCCTTCATTTATCAAAGGATGAAGGTAAGAAATGGCTGCAGATGTAGAATGTTGGATATTCCTAATGAAAAAGAAACAATTAAAAAGATCAGAGAATAACCCTAAAGCTATTTGTTACGAAAAAGTAAAACAAAAAAGTGAAAGTGAAAACCCCCATAGAGGTACCTAGACTGTCCTGCAACTGATTTCATTGTTAGAGCTTGATTCGTATCTAGGCTCAAAATATCTGGTTGCCTTGGACAGAGATCACGAGTTTTTTTGATTTTAATCACAGCATGAGTACAATTGAAAGAATATGGTTAGTTAATAGCAAAGGGTTTGCTAATAGCCTAGTGGTAAGGCTCCTTTTACCCTCTACTCATGGCCAAAGATCATGGCCAAAGATCATGGACCACATACCTGCCAATACATATATAAGTTAAGTACTTGCCCAGGACACTATGTAGTCCTTCAACACTTTCCAAATAATGCACAATGAAATAATAACAAAGTGATACGCTTGCATTGCCGATAAAATTCAAAGCATAACAGCAGTAAATATATTAACTATACAGTTCAGCTTAAAATGCCCAACTTCTTATCAGAGTTTTAAAAACGTCTCAGCACCAGGTTTCATCCTAGGTATCATCATCAAGATAATCGACATTTACAAATGTTCACCTCCAACAAAGACATTATAATCAGTTTCAAGAACAAAAGTGTAAGCACACATACCGAGTAGCATCTGGAGCAAACCAGATTATGTAATATGTTAGAATTGTCCATATCAATGACTCCATAACTGATATGGGTATTCTGAGGACCCATATAGCTAGGTATTGCAAATGCCCATGCTGGGAAAAATAATGAATCTCTCTATTTAAAGAGGATAGGAAGCCTCATCAGTGTAAGTCCGAGCTCTGCTGACATTAAACATCTGACATTAAACATCGCATTTGTGAGACCGAAAAAATCATACAATATAACACATTTCAGAAATTCAAATAAGAAATTCAAAAATGATAAATTACCTTAAATAACAGCCAAGATCAAAACCAAGTGACAGAGGTCCTGTAAAATAAATTCAAAATAATTAGGGTATAACAAATACATCCAAGTAAATGAAAACACCCAATTTAAGAAATTAGGATTTTGATTTAAAAATCCCCAATTTAAGAAATTAGGGTTTTGATTTTAAAAAACCCCCAAATTAAAGCTTACATATCCATGCAATTTCAGTAGAGAAAACCCTAGACATAGCAGAAGAGACCATATTCGTGCAGAGAAGACCCAAATTAAAGCTTACCAATTTCAATTAGACGCGTGAGCAGATGTGAGACTGGACGGAGGTGAGTAGAGCAGAGGTGAGCCCGGATGGAGGTGAGTAGAGCAGAGGAGGGTGGAGGTGAGTTATGGTAGTGAGAAACGAGAGAGAGAGAGAGAGAGAGAGAGAGAGAGAGAGAGAGAGAGAGAGAGAGAGAGAGAGAGAGAGAGAGAGAAAGAGTTTCAGTCGAGAGAGAGAGAGAGAGAGAGAGAGAGAGAGAGAGAGAGAGAGAGAGAGAGAGAGAGAGAGAGAGAGAGAGAGAGAGAGAGAGAGAGAGAGAGAGAGAGAGAGAGAGAGAGATAGAGAGAGAGAGAGAGTTTATCTCGAGAGAGAGGAGAGTTTCAGTCGAGAGAGAAGAGAGGTGAGAGTTATGAGAGTGTTCGTTTTTTTAGTTTTTTTGTTTTACTTTAATTAGGTTTGTTAGAAGGGGGGGAAATAATTAGGGGAATTTTGATTAAGGGGGGAGAATATTTGGTGTAAAGGGGGAAAATTTTGACTAAGGGGGGAAAAATGAAATGGGGCGCGCGTTTAAATTTTTAAGTCGAACTTTAGACATCAGTTTTAAAATAAGCGATGTCGTAAAAGAACAAAGACATCAGTTTTACGCGGGGTGATGTTATTACATCTTTTAACATCAATGGCATTAGTAACCGATGTCTAATGTGTGATGTCTATTTAACTTTTTCTTGTAGTGTAGATTATATGTTGGTTAGGTGTTGAATGAATGTGGAGATTAGTATTGTATTCATCACTGACATGTTTTGTATTTTGAATTGGTTGGTTTATTTTGTAAAGGGATTGATATATATATAAATGAAATCTTGCAAAATTTTCAATTTTAGTGTTGCAATTGCTATAGTTGCTAGTGTTGTAATATTAAATTTTGTGTTACTAATAAGCAGATTTAGTGTAACATTAGAATACAAAAGTGTTAAATTAGCTTTATTGCAGTGTTGCAATAGATAATTACAGTGTTACATTAGATAACTATGTACTGTTGCATTAGATAATTATGTTGTGTTGCATTAGAAAGTGGGCCCCCACATGCCACGTATCAGTGTGGGTCCCACACATGCCATGTGGCACGTGGCCCCCACACTTGCCACGTGTCAGTATGGCCCCACACTTGCCACGTGTCAGTATGGGCCCCACACCTGCCACATCTTAGTGTGGGTCCCATAGTATGCCACATGTCAGTCTGGCCCCACAGTATGCCACGTGTCAGTGTGGGGCCCACAGTATGCCACGTGTCAATGTAGGCCCCACAATATGCCATGTGGCAATGGGTGCCACGTGTCAAGATGCCATGTGTCAATGGGGTGGCCCGTGGCAGGATGCCAGGTGTCACGTGGGCCCCACATGCCACGTGTCACCTAGTATTTCTGGCTAAGCTAAGGTAACACCTGCTAGTGTTGCATTTGCTTGATTCTGTGTTACTATATGGTCCTGATGTAACACTTTCCCTTGTGTTACCATTGAGAAGTTGAGCGTTACATTTGAGGTCAAAGGTAACATTAGTGGATGAAATGGTAAAAGTGTGTTACCTTAGACCTAATGTAACAAAAAACGTGTCTAATGCACCAGTAGAAGTGCGTTACATGCGCCCATATATGGCGTAGTGTTTGAAAACGCAAATTCTCTCAGGGTGCCAATTGCAAGTTCGGTCTCCCAGATTTGGATGGCAGACTTTGATTACACTTGGGAAGCTAAATGTGCTTTTGATTAACTCAACATCCTTCTTCTTCAACTTGCAAGGACAATGAAAGGCATCCAAGCTTGAACTATTGGGGAATGACTCCACCATAATGTTTAACAATTCTAATAAAGACTCGAATCGATGATCAACATATTGAGGAGGCTTGAGTTTTTGCATACCTTTGGCGGTTCTTGCCGTGCTCCTCTTCTTCATGGCTTCCTCCGTGGAGATCTGGGGGACATCTGGGCGTTTGTCAGCCATGTCGAACTCGAACTTGAAAATGAACTTGAAGCTTGAAGAACTAGAAAACTAGAGAGTTAAGAGACTTGTGAAAGATTTGAGAAATGAAGAAGTGAAGAGAAATGAAGGATACTCCCCTTCTTTTATAGAAAAGGTGTGACCTGCTACCTCAGGTTGGAATATAGCCCGGTTCGTGTTTGCAGGTCATGTATTGTTTAAATACAAAAAAAGGACGAAAAGTTATCTGTTGTAGAGGAAAAGGTTCGTCAAAAACTCGTGAATTCTGGAAAAGAAACACGGAATAAAAGTTAATATCTTACAAAAGGAGCTTTGGGAGCTGATCATGCTTAAGAAAGCCAAATTAAGAAGTTAGTGCTAAGTATGTGATTAGCAGTTCTAATCAAAGAATTTGAGCCTTAAACAAAAAGTCATGAATGAACATGTTGTTGGTTTTCCAACATAATAAAATTCAATGTACAAGTGTTGACATTGATGTTCTACTATCAATATGGAAGTTTGGTATTCAAGATGGAAGCCAAGAACCTAGAGTCAGGGTCGTCACGAAGCCGCAGCCAACCGAGAGCCGGTCGACCGAGGCACGCGAAAAGCCCCAGCCGACCGATAAACGGCCGACCGCCTCACTCGCAAGGCTTCAGCCGACTGACAAGCAGCCGACCGAGGCACCTGCAAGGAGACCAGCCGACCGGAAGGCGGCCGATGGGGGCTACCCGGAAGGCTTCAGTCGACCGGGGCTTGGCCGACCGGAAGGCAACCGACCGGGGCCACCCGGAAGGCTTCAGCCGACCGGGGCAAGGCCGACCGAAAGGCAGCTGACCGGGGCCACCCGGGAGGCTTCTGCCGACCGGTCTTCGTTACGATGTTGGGGTCCCGACGTCGTTTCGAATACGAAAATTAAGATGGGCCAGAATTTGAGCCCGAGGCCGTTTAGCGCCCTTTAGTGCCGTTTAGCGCTGTTTAGTGCCATTTAGCGCTGTTTAGTGTCTATTAGCGCCGTTTAGCGTCGTTTTATTTCGTTTAACGCCGTTTAACATCGTTTAAACGTTGTTAAGGCTGATTAGTGCCAAGTAGCATTGACTTAACATTGTCGTAAATGCGTCGGTCGCTCCACGCTTTACATTAAGACAATACTCGTGAAACACTAGTGTATAAAGATGGACCCTTACCCGAGTCTCGAAAAAAGTCGTTAAAACTTCAAGAAAAACCTGATCAGTTTTCCTAGAAGTTGGGGGGCAAATGATATGGGCTAAAAGTAAGCCCTAAAGACACATTTAATGTGGCATTAATTAGACCCAGAATGGTCCAAACGTGGGGCCCACCAACAAGGCCAAATCCTTATTTTTAATATTCATTTCGTAATTAATATTAAAGGTGATAAACAGCTCAACAATAAGAGTCAAATAAGGATACTACTCCTGCTAGACTTAGCCTCCAAGGCATCCAATTCGATATGGAAACAGACTCCTAGAAGGAAGGAGTCTAGAACCTTCCTCAAGGAGGCGGCTTGCCCACCAAGTCTTCGAATCCTACCATAATTCTAAGGCTCCCGCAACCTATACAAAGGGCCTGACCCCTCATACTCAGAACTACGTCTTGGCTTGATTCTTAATAACGAGATACGTAGGCACTCTGTAAGGACCGATTAGTCTCGAAACACGGAAACATCCATTAAAGCTCGAAGCTCAACAACCCTAGCATTAATCACACACAAACCATAGTTTTATTCCACAACAATATTTTAAAATCTAAGCATATTATGTAAAATATTAGAATTCACAACTTTTAATTTGGTTACGGTAGCATTTAAGAAAAATGAGTAAAACTCGATAATAGATTACTTTTATTTATTTGAAATTTACTATGATTTTAATAATCTAAATGATTTCTTGTTGAGAACGGTAAGAAAAATAATATATCGTTTTCAATTGAGGGATGAATTTGATATTTAATTCATTAATAAAGGAACAAAGAGTAAAAACACAATTTAACGTGATAAGCCATATTTTTGTAGTGGCCTATAGTGTGGCATTCCTGATATTTTATTATGAAACTAGGCAACTTAGCCGCGCTTCGCTCGGTTAATAAAATTTTATTTTTAGCTACTAAAAATAGATAAATTAATAAAAAAAACTAATAGGTATTTTAAAAATTTCCTTAAAAAAGTGATTTTCAGGAGAGAATTACCAAAATGGACCATCCACAAAAATTTGGCCCGCACCTGCCCCCGTAATGTGCAATTTCGTGTGCCGTATCTGTTTTTTCAAATTTTTTCCCCTATTATGCTGTTTCATATGCCGTATCAGGTAGCATTACTGTACAGGTGTGTCGTATCTGGCCTAATGCTGCACACGAAATGTCAAATTAGTAGCCTAACCGGCAGACGAATTAGCGTGTCACGTGTTCTGCCAAACGAAACCCCGTATCCATGGGGTATTTTGGACCGTATTTCTGGAATAGGGTAGATAGGGCCTTGAAAATTGGAAATAGTCCATTTTGGGCCTTCACCCTTAAAACAATTTGTACAAATTATTAGTTGAAATAATACTTTCATTATATATCAGGAATTTTAATAATCTTAAAAATATTATAAACATGAAAAATAGCAATTACAATATTAAATATAACTAAATAATGTTTTTAAAGCTGACACCCCTCTCGTAATATGCTCAGTAATAGTATAACAATTTGTATAATTAGAATATTAATTTATTTTGACACAATATAATGAAACAACATGTGTATAACATTTTGACACAATAAAAAATGACGCAATGTGAACAATTTAAGTCATTAATTTACATTAAAATAATCTTAATTTTATACATATACTTAATATATTATATTGAAATAATAATTATAATACTCAAATAAAGTTTATCAATATTTTATATAAATAATATGAAGTAAATTTAATATATACTTATTTAATTAGTGTAATAAATAATATGAAGTAAATTTAATATATAATTATTTAATTAGTGTAATTAAAGATTATTAAAATGTAATTAAGATGCTATTAAGCTGCTACTTAAAGCAAAAAAAAATCAAAAAAGTGAGAATTTATGAAAAATATCTTAAACGCTTCTGGTGAAATGATTTTCTTCACTTTAAAGTTAAAAAATATATTTGTAACAAGTTAAAAAATGATTCATTATTTCGAGGATAGATTGTGGTTTTTGAAGATTAAATTGTTGTATTGTTATGACGTCATGCATACGTTAATTATATAACTACATATATATTTGCTTTATATTACTTAGCAAGGATATGAATAATAAAGCATCAAAAGTTAAAACCCTTATTTTACAGAATAGTTGTATAGGAGATTTAGAAGATAAAAAGCATTTAATTATTATTGGACAAAAATTAAAAATAAAATAGTGGTATTCAATCGGAAATAAAAATGGACGCAATTTAAACAATTTTTAATCGTCATTTTACCTAAAAAAACATAATAATATATGTAATTCGTATTTAATTTTGAAATAATAGTTGGCATGAAGACATTTTTTAAAATCGTATATATAACATCACTGTTTGTTGAGTTTTATTATCTGAAATTTGATATGATGAATTGAAACTTATGTAAAATGTAACTAAATTTGAATGTTAAAGAATTACAGAGAAAAGAATTAGCAGAATGAAAACATGTTTCAGTTAAACTCTTAAGTATTAATAATACTCCCTCCGTCCCGCCCGTTTGTTAACATTTCAAAATAGAGTGTTTGCACGTATTTTATGGTGGATTTTAAGGATAGTTCCATAACTTATTTTTGAAATTTTCTTTTTTAGTATAAAAATAGAACAATCCTATTTTTATACAAAAAAAGAAAATTTTAAAAATAAGTTATATAACTATCTTTAAAATTCACCTTAAAATGCGTGCCAGAAAGTGACAAAAAAAATGCTAAGAATTGGGTGGGGCGGAAGGAGTAATATTTTCGAAGATATTGACGACATCTATTTTTTTACGTAAAAAAATGCTTTTGAAATCCAATATTGATAAAAATTTGTGAAGTTCAACAATGGATAACTAAAAGTAAAATTTTTGTATCGTTTTTGCTGTCAATGGCATTATGAGAGACGTGATTGCTTAATTTATTGATAAATTTATTTGTATGATGAAAAAAAGAAGCAAAATGTAAATGTGATAAGAGATGTGATTGACTTACGTCCGTCTCATAACATACATGCATAATTAATTCTCGTCTCATAACATACATGCATGATTAATTAATTAGTAATGGTAAAAGAATTTGTGTAGTTAGAATATTAATTTAATCCAACACCATATAATGAAACAACGAATATATAACTTTTTCCTTGATTTAATTAGTAAAGAAAAAGGTTGGATTGGTTCAATTTAATCGGGTTGATCACACCCCATGTGTAAAAGTAAATTATACAATATTGCTTGTATTTAAATTATGGATGTTAATTGGAAAATTTATACGATTCCGTATCTTATCATGATTCTCACGGTCACTGATTACGAATTAATCGAAAAGCTAAAATCGTTTATTTATTATTGCGGGAAAAAATTGCATCAAATTTGTTAAAGGATTAGAAATGGACGATATAAATAAGTTTATTTTATCGTTTTATCTTGAAATAATTGTACTTTTAGATAGATAATTAATATTTTATGTTAATATAATAATTATAATGTTCTAATAAAGATTGCTAAAATTTTATGTTAAGCATAAAATAAAGTGTATTTAATATAAGTTTAATAGGTACAATTAATGACAAATTAAAATTCTATTAAATGCAAGAAATTTATTTTAATAAAAAAAATCAAAAATGTGAAAATCAAGAAAAATATTTTGAAACTTCTGAGTGAAAGCCTCTCCGATCTCCTAGTTTATTACGATTCCACAATCATTGATAATAAAGAATGTTTGAGAAGTTCAGGTTAATAACATTTTTTAAAGCGAACACCCCTCTCATAATATACATATTCAATAATAGTGTAAAAATTTGTTTAATTAGAATAAAATTTTATTTCGACACAATGTAATGAAACAATGGGTGTATAGCTTTTTTATAGATTTTTCTTCCGATAAGTGGCTGGGTTTGTTAAATTTAATCGATTTGATCATAGCTCATATATAATTTATTCATGTGCAAAATTAAAAATTTATCTATATTGTTTGTATACAATTCCAGAAATTAAGTAAATATCTTGTACTTCCATAATTTATTACGACTTTCACAATCATTGATAATAAAAATTGCTTAAGATGTTAAGGCCGTCTACCCTATAATCATCCGAAAAGAAAACATAATGATCTTGAATAGGGAATAAAAAATAACGCAATATAAAAATTTGTTAGTCATCATTTTACCTAAAAATAAACTTAACTGTATATAATTAATATTTAATATTGAAAGAACAACTATAATGTTCAAATAAAATTTGCTAATTTTTAAACAAATTAAATTGAATAAATTGAATAGATGTTTAATAGGTGTAATTAATGACTAATTAAATTGTCATTAATAGGTATTTAATGCAAAAAAATAATTTTAATAAGAAAAATAAAAAAAACGAAAATTCAAGAAAAATACCTTAAACTGTTCTGGTGTATTTCCGATCTCCTGGCATTATAATATATATAGATGACTCCACTCGAGGACTAAATACTAATTTGAAGTATTAGTCAGATGATAGTTGATTATTACAAGATGAACCCAAATTTTATTATATTTTTATGAAAATTTCAAAATATTTTATTATATTTTAATTTTTATTATAGATATATAAATATTTTTATAAATATCACTCAGATATATAAATATTGGAAAAAGTTGAATTTATAATCGAACTTTTTGAAAAAAAAAATGAATTTACCAGTTACTAACTTACCACGGATTCAGTCAAAAGTTTTGTTTTGAAATATAATTAATTTCAGCAAACTAATCGTATGTTCATTCCTGAACGATGTCGTTCTGTCCTAGAAAAAAAAATTATTTGTTTTTTAAATAAATTAATTTTAGTAAAATATTAAAATATCCAACATACGACGGATATTTTGATTCTGTCTTAAGGTAAAAAAGACCAGGCTGTTTTACTCTCTTTTTAATTGTTCAACGCTAATTTTATAAATAAAATAATTAACTTGTGACGAATATTTTTTCGATCATAAACATATTTTCTATTCCGTCGTAAATACGACGCGTCCAAGAACTCCGTCGTAAGTTTTCCATTGTAAATGTTCAAATTTATTGTGGTGGCCTATTGTAATGGACAAAGAGTCTACTACAAATATGTAGAGTTTCAACAAATTTGGCCAATATTAGAAAAATATGGAAGATTGACTAAAATTTTAGACAAGAGAAATGTTCCGTTGGAGTGATAAAATTTTAATATATTATATTTAAATTTTAATTTTGATAAGTTATTTAAAATTTTAAAACATATTATATATAAATTTTAATTTTGGTAAGTTATTTAAAATTTTAATTAACGAGTTTACCCCTGGGATGCTCTAATCAAATTACATTACTCGTTGAGCAAACCATATCAAGCTAATTATGAAATGGCTAAAACTACCCATAAAGCAAATATCTCACGTCTCTGACTATTTATATTCTTTGCATACATCTTTTTTTCTTTCACCGTTCTCCATACCTGCAAAATTTAGTTAATAGGTGGGTTTCTGTAATATGTGGGTGAAGGGCAGCAAATGTGGTCGCTGATCCATCAAGATAGATGATCCTGAAGCCATTTTTTGTATACGCCCTTTTTGTTTCAAAATAGAATGGGCAACGGAAAACTTATTTTTTAAAATAAATCAATTTATTTTAAGGCAAAGTTAAAAATTCTTAACTTTTTTCCGAAAAAGTTAAATTTTTTTTTTCCAACGTATGAAATCTCAAACATACATTAAATACTTGTATAAAAAAAATATCAAAATATGAAATTTTTATTCGAAAATAAGTACATAAATGCTTATTTTAAGTCTTAGCCAAATAGGCCCTTTAAACTAGTGATAATGGGTAGGGCTGTAAATTGATCCGGACTATCCGGTATTTCAGCTTATAAATGATAAATGTCTCAGATTCGTTTGATAAATGATTCAAACCTGGCGGAAAATTGAAATTGGATAAAATATAATCCCAGATATAAGCACTCATATACTCGCTCAGATTAAGTCTCACATTTTTCTTTTAAAAATGATCCTACCGAATATATTTAATGATCCATCAATTGTTCAAACCCGAATCTGAATTATATTTTTATTTCATTATATTTCTAACTAAATAGCATATCATAATTTTTTTAATAACATTTATAAATTTAAATTTATTATCAAATACTAAATAGATCAATTATTTAAGTTTTCAATTCGTGATTATTACGTTTTTATAATATTATATTCATTTTAGAATAAATGATTATTTATATAATTAAAATAAAAATGATACATGATGTTAGTGGATTATATTTGACTCGAATTCGATGGATCACAAACTACTCGATTAGAAAAAAGAAAATACGATACTGGTTCATATTCAGTCCAAATCCGAATCTCGATATTCAGGATCGATTTAGATCCAAATAAAATCCCAAATCTGGACAGCATAAAAATAAAATGATTCGATACTTAAGTAAAAGAAAGTAAAAGAGGTGTCCGGTAATATTCAAATCATTTTTTCAACCCAAAAAAGGGGTTAATTATTTAAACAAGCATGGTCCATTTTTTTAATTGATAAATCGGGAAATCATAGAATGTGAAGGTGTAAAAGATTTTTAAGGATTTCCATGTATTCCATGTTACTTGTCCTACAGGACATTATTAATTCTCATTCAACACGTATAAATCATAGGCCTACAAAACAACCAAACTTCTTTTAGTGCTTTGCGCACTAAGCATCGCACTAGCACTAGAAGAATACATGCATAGCTTAGCTCGTTGTAGATATACACATACGTAACTCACTAGTCACAATGTTAAAATACTGCCGTGAATTTGTGTACTATTCTGTTTTTCAGTAGAATAGGGCAGCTCTTTCCAGAATTAATTCTTTCCAGAATTAATTTTCTGTTCTGTTTTGATAATTGCTTTGCTTTGGGTCCAAGTCTTTCGGATCCTTCTGTAACCGCCTAGAGAGTATTATATAAACTCTCTAAGGCATAGCCTAGCATAGATGTCGAAATCTGAGTCGGAAAATCTGAGTCTGTAAGTCTGTAATCTGAATCATATCTGTTATCAATTAAGTCTGGCAGATCTAAAGTCAATTAGATCTGAATCTGAATCTGTATTCTGTAATCTGTATCCACAAGATCAATAAAGTTTTCTCTTCTGTCAATCTGTGTTCTCCCTTTACGTTTATTATAATCTCTTTTGTGCTTCCGTTATAACAAACTGGTATCAAGAGCTTGGTTTTTCGGAGAGCTGTGTCTGGATCTGGTGGTATTAACGTGAAGGTCGACAAATTTACTAGGCGGAATAGTTTCAGTCTGTGGCAGATCAAAATGCGTGCTTTGTTAAAGCAACAAGGGCTCTGGGCACCGTTGAATCAGAAATCGGCTGCTGCATCTACAAGCGCTGAGATGGCCACTCTGGAAGAAAAGGCACACTCAACAATTCTATTGTGCCTTGCAAATGATATTATTACTGAAATCGCGGAGGAGGATACCGCGTCTGGTTTGTGGTTGAAGCTTGAAAGTCTTTACATGACAAAGTGTTTAACAAACAAGTTGCTTCTGAAGCAACGTCTGTTCAGTCTGAGAATGCAGGAAGGTATTCCTCTTCGAGATCACTTAGATCAGTTAAACACAATTTTATTAGAATTGCGTAATATTGATGTTAAAGTTGAAGATGAGGATGCTGCTTTGATTCTGTTAGTTTCTTTACCACTATCGTATGAGAATTTTGTGCAATCGTTTATTGTTGGTAAAGATACTATTTCTCTAGAGGAGGTTAGATCTGCTCTCCATACTAGAGAGCTGCGCCATAAGGCGGCTGGTACAGGTGCAGATAATCAGGCTGTTGGATTAATAGCCAGTGAGAGTAATGGACATGGAAAGTCGGGGAAGAAACCAGTTCCTAAGGATCCAAAACCTAATGATATCTATAAAGAGAAGGGACACTGGAAATCTGACTATCCCAAGAAAAAGAAGCAACATGATAAATTGGCAGGTGCTGGTGCTTCAGGTACTGCTGTTGTAGCTGGTGCTACTTCTGAATAAGATATTGCTCTTGTTGCTGCTAATCACACACATCACTCTGATGTGTGGATTCTTGATTCTGGAGCATTTATCATGTATGTCCGCGCAGGGAGTGGTTCACAACTTATGAGCAAATAGACGGTGGTAAAATTTCTATGGCTAACAGTTTTGTTTATGAGACGGTTGGAATAGGCTCGACTAAAATTCGGACACGTGATGGTAAATTCTGCACATTGAATGATGTTAGGCATGTTCCACTTATGACAAAGAATCTGATATCTTTGAGTATGTTAGACAGCAAGGGTTTC
Organism: Saposhnikovia divaricata; assembly: GCA_036435485.1. Classification (NCBI taxonomy): domain Eukaryota; kingdom Viridiplantae; phylum Streptophyta; class Magnoliopsida; order Apiales; family Apiaceae; genus Saposhnikovia; species Saposhnikovia divaricata. Next base: position 97,211,262 of record CM071597.1, on the reverse strand, counting down.
AGTTTTCAAGGTGAAGGTGGAGTTTTACATGTATGCAAGGGTTCTAATGTGGTCTTGAAAGGTGTCAAACGTGGTACCTTGTATCTTCTTCAAGGTTCTACGTTATCAGGTTCTATTGCTGTTGTGACCTCAGAGATTGAAAAGATATACATGACTCAGCCAGATGGGTTTCAGGTTCCTAGTAAGGATGACTATTTTTGCAAGTTATTGAGGGCATTGTATGGACTAAAGCAGTCTTCGAGGCAATGGTACAAGAGTATTATGGTGAGCAAAGTGGGTATTGCATATAACCCAGCTGATATGCTCGCCAAGCCGGTTTCACATAGCAAGTTTCAACATTGTTTGAACTTACAAAATGTTCGGAGTTCTTGACTGCCCTATTAAAGGCAAAATCTGAGGCAGAAGAGTTTTTTTTTCTGGTACATCTGGCATTATTATGGTGCATCTGGTACATCTGGCATTATTGTGATGCGTCTGGTACATCTGTTATCTGTTATTTGTGAGAGGATTCAAGTCAAGGTGGAGATTTGTTAAAACACTGCCTTGAATCTGTGTACTATTCTATTTTTCAGCAGAATAAGGCAGCACGCCCGCGCCGTGCCATCTTTCCAGAATTAATTTTCTGTTCTATTTTGGTAATTGCTTTGCTTTGGGTCCAAGTCTTCCGGATCCTTCTGTAACCGCCTAGAGAGTATTATATAAACTCTCTAGGGCATAGCATAGCCTAGCATAGATGTCTGAAATCTGAGTCGAAAAATCTGAGTCTGTAAGTCTGTAATTTGAATCATATATGTTATCAATTAAGTCTGTCAGATCTAAAGTCAATTAGATATGAATCTGATTCTGTATTCTGTAATCTGTATCCTCAAGATCAATAAAGTTTTCTCTTCTGCCAATCTGTGTTCTTCCTTTACGTTTATTATAATCTCTTTTATGCTTCCGTTATAACACACTACGTGTCTACGTTGCAAAAAGCATCCATATTTTAAATAGAACTATACTCTAACTCATCATGGGTATTCTGGTTGATTGGGATCGTGACTTTAGAGGTTTACCATTGAAAAGTTATAAATTTGATCCCTATAAAGCACGGAAGTAAGTGGATTACCATGTTCGGTAGGCATAAGTATGCTAGCAGTCCTCCGTATTAGTCGAGGTGTGCAAAAGTTGAGGGTGTAAAAAAAACAACTATACTCTAAAATATATTAGCACAAGACTTTTTTTTTGTCAGGATATTAGCACACCAACAAATTGTGAAGTGTAGAGTCATTCGAACTTGAGTGTTTTCCCTCTCAAGGCCATTGTACATGCCAACTTCCAGCTTGACTATTTTCCCCTTAAGGCCACTGAACAGCCAACTTGACTGTACATACATGAGTCATTCTCAATCTTCTTCTGCTTAAACAATATTTTCTAATTCCAGCTTCAAGTGTTTACACCAAGACTTAATCATCTTCATGTTATTTACATCCAAGAACGTGCAAGGTTAAAATGACATTATTTGGTATAATACAAAACGATTTACCTCGATGGAAAAAATGCAAACTAATCGAGGTAAATGTGTGTTTGGAGATGGAGGAGATTGACCAAATTGCTTTGGTCGATGCAAGATGGTACCTTATTCTGCAGTTTGAATACCTTGTTCTACATTCAACATCATCATATATATTCGGCCACTGTAAACTACCTCCTCTTTAATAATAGTAAAAATAATACATTTTGACATTGAATTTATTAACAAAGCGTCATTTCATCGAAATAGTACTATCAAAAACTATTTAATGGGTAGAAATACATTCTGCTCTGCTAATCAAGTAAACTATTGAAAAAAATGCTATTCCAACATTATTCACTTAATCACACCTATCATGTCCTCATAATCAAGTAAACCGAACTAATTAAGGAAATGGAAAAAATACCCAAAAAATGAATCTCCGTGTTTCGTAATTAGAATATTTTAAATATATTTCTTTCCCTTATCCATTTTCTTTACTTCGATCACCGCTCTCCATAGCCTCCTTGAGAATTCTTAAACTCATTTCCCCATTTAAACGCTTCTTAACCATGTCCACCAAACACAAACCAAGCTCCCTGAGTTCAGCATCCAAATAGAGCTTCTATTCTACACTCAACAAACTCTGTTGTATTAGTGCCAAAACAATCACCCGATATAATTGTTGCGTATGTGACCTCTATACCACTTGTTGACGGAGGAATTTGGGAACAACAAAATTCGAGGTACGTCGCTGGAAAAAAGATCTACAGCGGTGGTTCTTTATCGGGAAAAGTGGTGGCGTGTGGTGGCTGTTTATGATTGGTGGCTGAGATTGATAGGGTTAGCGGCGGCTATTCAGAGCTCTCGACTTCCAACCCGTCAACCGGCCTACGTACCCTTGTATTTATGGGGATCAAGCCAGACGTAGTTCTTGGAGAGCAAGGAACCCAAATGGGCTTGGATTGTCGGTCCAGCATCAAGAATGTTCTACTATGAGGCCTAACCACAAAGGCCCAAGGCTCATCCAAGATCTCAAGACTTCACGAATAAGGAAACTTCCCCCATCGAGGACTAGTCCTATCCGCTACCAGATATTTCTTGATTTCAAGGATGCAGGTATAGCCATGGTTCACCCCAAGTGCAGAACGCATCCCTGTTCCCCGAATGAGAAGCACCCACCAGATAGCAGGACAGGTGATCCAGAGCTTTTGGGTGCAAAGCGCAGGATTACTCCAAAGTTCCCCAATGAGAGCGCGCCCATTGAATACAGGAACAGAGCTCCCAAAGCACACACCAGAAAGTCCCCATCTTTCCACCTTAGGGCACGCCCTTAGTGTTTGAGAAGGGTCCTTATATCCTGGTAAACCCCTGGAGGCCTAATGCGACGGACATCCCCCTCTTGAGATACGACAGGAGGGAATTCTTCAATAAATCATGTAAAACTAGCTCGAATAGAAATCTTCATCATGAATTTATCTTTTAGGGCGCGCCCTCCTTATAAGGAAAGTGAGGGTGCGGCCTGCTTCCTCCAATTTGTGTCAAAATCCTAATTTATCCTAGAATTCCCAAAATTAAACCCATTGTTGACCCGAATCCATCTGAAAATACCCGAACCGAATTTTGGCTATAACAACTACCCCCCAATTCTATATGAAATTAGAAATAAAATATGGAATTTTATTAAAAGATCCAAAATTTCCTCAATACTACCCCAGGGCGCGCCCTGACATAGGGCGCGTCCTCAGAATTCCAGTCGATTTACAGCTGTCATCCACTATTCCTTCCTTTTGCCTATAAATATTCCAATCAACTTCACTTTACTCTTTTTCGATTTTTCTATTCCAGAAAAAACACTCTCCACCGAAGCCTGATTTTCGATCACAAATCCGGTCAACCCGTGCTTGTTTTTGCAAATTTCTTTCACAAATCTCGCTTCAGAACTTCCAAGGTATATATTTATTTCTTCCATTCGTGTTTTAACCGTATAAATTGCTTGATTTGATGTTATGACTGTTCATGTTCTTGCATGTTCTTCATTTTTCTAATGTATATACGCGTGTAAGTATATACATTTGATCATCAATTTGCTTAAATAACTCCCATAAGTAGTGTTTCTAGAAAAGAACTGCTAACTCCATGTAACCCTTGGACGCGCTCTTGACCCATGGCGCATCTTCAATCTTGTTTTGTTACAATTTTTCCTCCACAATATTCCTAGAAATCACACTACTATTAATTAACCTTAGTTTGTAATTTTCAGGGCACGCCTCCCTCACAGGGCGTGCCTTGAATTCTTCCGATTCGAAGTTTAGTCATAGAAGTCAATCTCCGATGACCGTTTTAAAAAATGCCTTAGGTTTTAAGAAAGACTTTTTAGCTTGTAAATCATAATTCGGAGAAAAATTCTCCTGCTTATTCCTTTTCAGGGCGCGCCCTTAGTGCTTTTATTTTCATTTTGCAGCTGAATAGACAGGGCGCGTCCTCTCCATTTCACCCTTTTAAGGAATTCAACGAAAGTCTTGGAATCTTCTCTCCTTTGCTAGCTCCTCTTTCTCCAACTCCTTGCAGGCCTCTTTTTTCATTCATATCTTCAGAAACTAGGGCGCGCCTTATAGAGGATTTTAATGAAGACAGAATGAGTTTCTCCAGTGAAGATTCCTTAGACAATGTCCCTCTTAGTTCACGCCTTGTGAGAACTCAAAACCTTCAACCTTCCAGAAAAACACCAACTCCTGAAAGAATTCTAAACTCACCCCTCTCAGATCCTTCTGATTACGACTTTGTTCCGGACAACCATACCTCCAACGATACCCACTCCTCGGACACTTATTCTATTGAGGGCGCGCCCTCAGCGTCCTCCATTTCGCCCATGATTAATTCTGAGCCAACATCTCCTCCCCCTTCACCAATCCCGTTTGAACACTGGGAAATCCTTGATGAAGAAATTGACATCGAGTGGAGGAGATACGGAGACATGTCTGAAAAGGAGAAGAACCAACTCAGAAAGAAACGAGGCAAGCTAGCCTGCGTGAGCATGTCTTCTACTGCTACAAATGATGAAGTGGAGTGGGCTATGAAATATTATGGTCAAGAAGGACTTTGGGCCATTCCACATTCCAACCATCGTCCTCATATTTTCAACTATGGTGGAGATTTCAGAATTCCAAGGATGGTCCTAAGTACAAGACTCGTAGCTCTCGGTGTGGGCGCGCCCATGCATCCATACTTGAAGGAAATCCTCGAGTGGTATAATCTAGCCCCGATTCAACTCTCTCCCAATAGCTACAAACTTGTTTTAGGTCTATCCATTCTCTACCATGATCTTGGATTCAAGGGGCCTTCAATGCCAGAAGTTAGCTATTTCTACAGCATTCGTAAATCCAGTATTGGTTATTACTACTTGGTGATAAATAAACCTCATAACAATAAAGGTTTTTCCGAAGGAAGGATTAGCCATATTAAACGATGAAAGGAACCCTACTTCTTTGTCTGGGATGTCCCTCGAGTTCGCTTATAATTCAACATAGATCCTTGTAAGTTAGGGTGCGCCCTACACTTCTCTTCCTATCTCTTCAATGCTTTCCTTAACATGAATTTTTACTAAATTTAAATTAAAACAGATAGGAGAGTTCAAAAAACACTTCAGGGCGTGGCCTTATACAGAGCAAAGGCTGTTCTTAAGGTTGCGGTTGAAAGATTAAATCTCCAAACTCTTATCACAGAGGAAAACCTCAAAAGGGTTGGAATTCTGTCTGACAGAGTTGGGTCAATTTGTAAATTTAGGAAATTGAAGAATGGTGTTGTCGTTCCCATGTCTTCATCTAGCGGTAGTGATAATGAGAATTCTGACTCTGAACAGGATGAATGTACAAGATTGTAAATTAGGGCGTGCCCTAACCTCCCCCATGCTATTTACCTTAGTTTCATCATAATCTTGTTTTTATATATGAGGACATGGCCTGATATTTTACTTTGTTTTGCGCAGATATGGCTCCCAGAATTCCTCGTGGTTTTGGAGCTACAAAGAAAAATGACAAAGAGAACAGGATAACAAGGCTGGCACCTCCGATCCTAGGGGGCGTCCTATTCAGGAAAAAGATTTCGAGACAGTCATTCCCCCTTCCTCTACCGAATCCTTGAAGAGGAATGCTGAGACTCAAGATCCTCCCATCGACAAGGGCAAAAAACCAAGAATCGAGGGTGCGCCCTCGTATGTGGAGACCTTAGTTGGTCTAGCGGCTGCCCCTTTGTTGGAGAAAAGGAGATTCACTTGTGGCAAAATATGAATGCCGAAGACGAGGCCCAGTCCATGATCAATGCTTCTGTCCAACTGTTAGTTCAATCCCTAGGGCGCACCCAAAGGGTTCGCAAGGAAAAGTTGCAGATGAACAAACTCAATACAGACAACAAAAGACTTGCAAAAATGATTGTGGACAATGATAACAAATGGAAGAAGGATCTGGATGCCAAGGATGCCGACATTGCTTCATTGAAGGATGAGCTGAAAGAATCATTTGATCATCGTCAACTTTTGGTTGATAAAAATGATCAACTAGAGAAAGAGGTGGAGGATTTAAAAGTGCAGCGGGATGTTCTAGAAATTGAAAAATCTTATTGCTGGAAAGAAGAAAAATAGGCTATGGAGGATCGCATTTTCCAAGCTCGGTTCGACTTCTACCTGCTGGGATTCCTGGACAATGACCCCGATTATACTTGGGAGAAATTCGGCCCTGGCTATGCTGAAGATGTGGCAGAGTTCAAGGTAAAACATGCTGATGCCATCAAAGCCAAGAGAATCGAGCTGGGGTTGGAAAAGTCTGAGGGCGCGCCTTCTATCGAAGAAACGCTCTCAGTAACAGAGCAAACTAAGGACCCAGAGATCCTTACAGCCAACCCTTCTAATCCAAATACCACCCTCGAGGTGGTATCTCCTGCTGCTACTTGGTCTCCCCCAAAGGATGTGTCCCCCTCCAAGGACGCGCCTTAGGATTATGAAATTCTTTTAAACTTTTGCTTTAAGATATTAACTTTTTTAAGGTGCGGGCCCTTTGTAAAACCCTGCAAATTGTAACGCTGAATTTATTTTTGATAACTTTGAATATTCCTAATGCTTTTCCTTTAAATATTTCATCAAGTTCTCTGCATCTTCATTGCCTTAGAATCTTGAATAAAAACATAGGGTGCGCCAAATGGTGAGGGCGCGACCTTTTGGAAAACTTAGAAATTTTCAACCTTCAATTAATCCCTAGTAGAATTTATTTTCATGTGATAAAAATATTTCTTTAAAAATACTCACGTATTACTTCTATGCAAATTGAGGGCGAGTTTTGATATACCAAAGCGCGTCCTTCTATTTTTAAAAATTTCCTTAAATCTTCATTAACTAAAAACACTTGTGAATTCTTCAGCACCACTTTAGGGCACGCCTTACTGAATTAGGGCGCGGCCTCTTGAATTTCAAAATGGATATTCTTCTAACAATTCTTGAAAATATTTAAAAAACTTGAAAATCTTCATTAAACTTTTAGTCTCTACGAAACAAGGGAGGGTATACATGCACTACCCCCCTGGCTAAGGAGAATAATTATTGAAAAGTGTGAAGAACAAACAAGTCTCGACTAGATCTAAGGAAGGCGTATATATACTACCCCTCTAGACTAGGAGAACAATTATTGATACTAGTCTATTACTTAAATATTAAGCCTTCATAATATAGGGGGCCAAAGCCGCGCCCTATTGATAATACTTCCTCAAATGCTCCGCATTCCATGCTCTAGGGATTGTGTTGCCTTATAAGTGCCTTCCCCGATGATAGACTTGATCTTGTAAGGTCCTTCCCAATTGGGGCCAAAAACTCCATGACCTGCTATCCTCATATTAGGCATAACCTTCCGAAGAACCAAATCACCCACCTTAAAAGGATGGGTCTTCACCTTTCTGTTATAATACCTTGCAGCCCTTTGCTAGTAAGTTGCCAACCTCAGCTGTGAGTTGGTTCTTGTTTCTTCCAAAAAATCCAGACTCAGCCTTTGATTTACCATATTGGTCTCCTTATCATAGAAATCTCTTCTGAATAAACCTGCTCCAATCTCCATAGGAACCATTGCTTCGCATCCATAGGATAACACAAATGGAGACTCCCCCGTTGTAGTCCTTGGAGTGGTGTTATATGACCACAAAACCATAGGAAGTTCTTCGTGCCAATTTCCCTTGCTTTCTTCTAACTTCGTCTTCAAAGTATGCTTGATGATTTTATTAATAGCTTCTGTCTGCCCATTACTTTGAGGGTGATACACAGCTGTAAATTCTTTCTTGATCCCCAAGTCATCACACAGCTTCCGCAACTCTCTGCTATCGAACTGCTTTCCATTATCTGATACAAGCTGATATGGGATCCAAAATATGCACACAATAGAGTTGAAAACAAAATCTCGCATTTTCTTTGCAGTGATTGTGGCCAAGGGCATCGCCTCTGCCCACTTGGTAAAGTAATCCACAGCAACAACAGCATATTTCTCACCCCCTTAGCCTTGGGGAGTTCTCCAATGAGATCTAATCCCCACATTGCAAACGACCATGGACTCATCAGAGAAGTCAACGTAGTAACAGGACTGGTAGAGTAGTTGGCAAACCTCTGGCACTTATCACATGCCTTAACAAACTCATAAGCATCATTCTTCAAGGTAGGCCAATAATATCCTTGCTTAAATACCTTCATCGCTAATGAACCACCCCCCGAGAGATTGCCGCAAATCCCTTCATGAATCTCCCTAAGGATGTAATTACACTCATCTCCATCTATGCACTTGAGAAGTGGTTGATTTAAACCCCTCTTATATAATATTCCACAAATCTAGCTGCTTGATACTGAAGCCGCCTTGCCTCAAGCTTCATACTTGGAAGTATACCTTCTTGGATATATTTTTGAATGGGAGTCATCCAAGTAACCTGTGGGGTTGATTCTACTTCCATGACTTCTATCTCTGGAATACTAGGTACTTCCTGAATTTGCAAAGGAACCGTTCCCAACAGCATAGCATCTTTCTGAGACCCCAACTTGGCTAAAACATCTGCGCTACAATTCTCATCTCGTGGAATACACTCTACCCGTACTTCTCGGAACTTTTGGATCAACCACTGAGCGCACTTCATCTAAAGTTCTGTCCTTGGACCTCTACAATGAAATCCGCCATTTACCTGTCCACCCACTAATTCGGAATCACTTAACACGATGAGATTCACTACCTTCATCTCCAAAGCAATCTTCAACCCATTAATCAAGGCTTCATACTCAGCATCATTATTGGTTGCTTGGAACTTGAAATGAATGGCAGACAACTCTTGTCAATTACATCTCATGTTATTCCCTAATAAAACTTTAGCCTCTTGAATCATTGAGTCACGGCTGTGGCACGACAAACTCAATATTCTAAGTCAAGTCAAACCCAACATTTCGTACAATTGAATCTGTTTCCAACGGCCCACGGTTGTAGCCCGTAACGACCATTAGATTCTAATTCATTGTACACATCTCAATGTAATAGACAAGTATTTCTAATTTCGAAATCAAAGCCCTCGGCTGTAGCACGAAACGACAATGATTTAAAAATAAGAACTATTTTCTACCATGTTGGAAGGCTATGACCGACACAAGCCCGTTGTGTCTTTGATCATTTATTTAGTTGATATTTAAAAGAGGGGTTTTAATCATATTAAGGTCACAAAACACTTTCGTTATAACCTAGATGTCTAACATCCTTCGTATGTTTAAAAAATCAGCCTAAATCTAGCATCTCATGTTTAACCTAGACATATATCATCTATATATTCATTTAATAAAACATAGGTAGGCATGTTAGATCATGTAGTACTATTTTAAACTTATGTATGGATCATTGGTTGTGTTTAAAAGTCGTTAAACAGTCAAAACTGGTCTTAAAAACACTTTTCGGAAGCTATAATCGTTTCAAAATTAATTTTTATAAAATATTTGACCCCTCCATCAGATCCGTCTCGGAAAAATGAATCCAACAATATATTGCACGTCCCAAACGGAGTCTCCAAGGTCCTAGAAAAGGACAGAGAATAAAACATCACTACTGTTACGCATGACCAGGCTGCGTTACCAACTTAAAACAACTTTAAAACCAGTAATGCATGCCTAATATGCGTTTCCACCTATAACGCATTCAACAGATGCGTTACAGGCCTATTACTGCTTCTGACGTCATCATGACGCCATCATGGCGTCATCCAACAGTTGGCAGCGCGTGGCCTACACGCGCGGCGCGTGGGGAATGCGGCGCGTATCCCTCACGCGCGTGTTTCAGTCGCGAGTTCTTTCCCTTTTGCCAATTTCCAGCCGACAGTATCATTTCAATCACTTTCGGTTGGGCCTTTATAATAATAAGCCCACTACTATAGCAGCCCACCATTATATACTGTATATATTTTATATATATTATTTAATAACAGATTATAATTATTAATTTCAAACTTCTTTAAAAACCCAGAATTAATAATCTGTTTATTTAAAAAATACAATAAAAATATCCTGATTCTCTACAACACTTGTAGAATCTAAATCCAGAGTCATTTTATTTTAAAAAATTAATTTCGAATTAATTCATAATTAATTTGATTATAGCTTCCATGAACTTTAAAAATTCATAATAAATCCATACATACTTTAAAAATTCTCAAATTTTTTCTGTGATCTATATGCATCAAACCTAGGCTCTGGTACCATTGAAGGAATTTCTACACATGCGGAAGTATTTATAACATTTATTTGCATAGAAATCCTAATTAATCATGCATATATATTTCAAGAAAATTACCTTGAGAGCTTCAAAAATTAGCAAGATCAATTCTTGTTCTTCACCTTGCAACTACTCCTCAGTGTGTGGGGTGCTCTAATGGTATCCACCAAGAGAATTGAATGAAGAAGAGAAGTAGAAAGAATTTGGCTAATATTTGTTTTACAAGATTCTAAATCTTGTAAATGGTTTGTATGTCTTTTGCACTTCAAGCTCCTCACTTCTTATAGCCATAGTCTAGCTGAGAATATGCCATTCAAAGTGCTTGTCATGATGAGCTTTAATTAATTAATCTTTATTAATTAATCATTTAATGATTAAAACATCTTTTAATCATTAATTCATTTTTAAACTCTTTAAAATTTAATCTTTCTATATATTTAATTTCTCAAATTAAATATAATTTATAATATTAAGAACTCCTTCTTAATATATATTTATATATTTATAAATAATTAAATCATATTTAATTAATTATAAAATTATTTATTTATTTATTTCTTAAATAAATAATCATTAACCAATATAAATAATTTCCTTCATCTTCAAACTTAATCTCTTTTATGGTGTGACCCTTTAGGTTCATAATTATGTCAGTAGTAGAAATAAATAATAATAAACTATTTATTATTATTTATACGAATTACAATTAATTCATCAAAAATAATTATCGTTATAATTAAATTCATTCTACATCGTGAGTGATACTTTTGAAGGTATATCGTGACTATCCGAATAATATGAATTCATCGCTAGGAATATAGAACCTATTCAGTGAATGGTTAGTGTACAATAAATTCCTTCGGCCCTAACAATATCCCGATTAAATACAAGGCATAAATCTCGTGTCAAGCCTATCTAATTTAATCATATGATTTCTTATTCCTTATGTATAGTTCATGTTAATGCAAATTAGAAACTACTTTCTAATTTTATTCACTCTGGCCAGAGATTCCTGAACTACCGTATTAAGAATAGCATAGGATATTCACTTCTTTTACTAGAAGGGGTAGATCCTTTATCGATCATTAACTATCTCCATATATAAATTCCAATGCCCAGAATAGAACTTATTAATTGCCCTTGAGACTAAGGACTAAACCAAAGCATTGTTCATTATATTCAAGATGACTCTAACAATCTCAAGTCTAAGGATACTTGTACAACCATCACTATATGAACAATTACTGACACGTGAGTAAACTCTATTAATTGTTCAAGTGATCGACTCATGTTCAGTGAACTCATTCCCCAATGAGCATGTACATACTAACTATAGTGTCACCACACAAATGCCTATGAGAACAGACATCCTTCGTAGGAAGCAAGTATAGTATGTACCGATCTTTGTGGATTGACTAACTTCCAAGTAGTTATCCTATGATCAGGAACAGTTTAAGTTTAGTGTTATCATCTTCTAGATCTCACTATTATAATCTCATTATAATTCTAGAAGCTTTATTCTAAACTATGGAACATCTTATTTAATACACTTTAAATAGATAAAGCCCGTAATAAAAACAAACAAGTCTTTTATTAATATAAACAAAATCAAATAAGATTACATGAAAGTTCTTCCTAACTCATCATACATGATTGGATTTAGGACAAAACCTTTCAATCTCCCACTTGTACTAAAGCCAATCACTCTGGTATCTAATACCCATCTTATCCTTATGTCGATCAAAGTGATTCTGAGACAATGGCTTTGTTAGCGGGTCTGCTATGTTGTTATGTGTGTCAACTCTCTTGATATTGACATCTCCTCTTTCAATGATCTCCCTAATCAGATGAAAACGCTGCAATACATGTTTGGAGCTCTTATGAGATCTAGGTTCCTTAGCCTGCTCTATTGCCGCGTTGTTATCACAATACAACACAATAGGCTCCTCAATGCTAGGAACAACTCCCAACTCAGAAACAAATTTCCTCATCCAAACGGCTTCTTTTGCAGCCTCACTTGCAGCTATATATTCTGCTTCCGCTGTGGAGTCAGCCGTTGTAGACTGTTTGGAACTCTTCCAACTAATCGCTCCACCATTTAGAGTAAACACGTACCCTGACATGGATTTGCTATCATCACTTTCTGATTGAAAACTAGAGTCAGTATAACCCTCTATTTTCAACTCAGATCCACCAAAAACAAGAAAAATATCCTCAGTCCTTCGCAAGTATTTAAGGATGTTCTTCACTGCTTTCCAGTGGTCTTCACCTGGATCGGACTGATATCTGCTTGTCACACTAATTGAAAGAGCAACATCAGGCCTAGTACATAACATCGCGTACATGATACATCCTACTGCTGAAGCATAAGGAATCTTACTCATACGCTCTCTTTCCTCAGGTGTCTTAGGAGACATCTTTTCGGAAAGGGATACTCCATGGCTCATCGGTATGAGACCTCTCTTGGAGTTTTCCATGCTAAACCTTTTAAGCACTTTTTCGATGTATATACCCTGGGTAAGACCTATCATTCTTCTAGATCTATCTCTATAGATCTTCATCCCGAGAATGTAGGATGCTTCTCCCAAGTCCTTCATAGTGAAGTTCTTCGATAGCCACACTTTGATTGATTGCAGCATCGGTATATCATTTCCTATAAGTAGTATGTCATCCACACACAATACAATAAATGTTAGACACATGGTTCATATATGTTTTTGATAAAACCAAACTCTTTTATTGTCTCATCAAAACGGATGTTCCATCTATGAGAAGCTTGCTTTAACCCATATATGGTTCGTAGCAACTTACACACTAATTGTTCATTTCCTTTGGAAACAAAACCCTCTGGTTGTGTCCTATACACTTCCTCTTAAAGTTTCCCATTGAGGAAGACCGTTTTCACGTCCATTTGCCAGATTTCATAGTCGTAGTAAGCAGCAATCGCAAGCAAAATCTGAATTGATTTTAACAGGGCTAAAGGCGAAAAAGTTTCATCAAAGTCAATCCCTTGCCTTTGTCTGAATCCTTTTGCCACGAGCCTGGCCTTATAGGTCTCCACCTGGCCATCTGCTCTAATCTTTCTTTTGTATACCCATTTGCACCAAATAGGCTTCACATCCTCTGGTACTTCAACCAAAGTCCATACTTGGTTGGTATACATAGAATCCATTTCGGATTTCATGGCACTCTGCCATTTCTCTGAGTCAACACTACTTATAGCCTCATTATAGGTCATAGGGTCATCATCATCAATGATTGACAACTCATTGTCATTCTCAATGACAAGGCCATAATACCTCTCAGGTTGGAGAGATACTCTATTTGACCTACGCACAGGCTGTTCTACAGAAGGTTGTTCTTTCTGAATAGGTGCTTCCTCTTGAACCGTAGTTGTTTGTGCTTCTTGAACTTCATCAAGTTCAATTTTGCTCCCACTGTTCCCTTCAAGGATAAACTGTTTTTCTAAGAAGGTAGCATGTCTGGAGACAAACACCATATGATCGGTGTAAAAGTAATACCCTAAAGTCTCTTTAGGATATCCCACAAAACTACATTTTACGGATCGAGATTCCAGCTTATCAGGGTCAACTTTCTTGACATAAGCTGGACATCCCCAAATCTTAATGTGTTTAAGACTCGGTTTCCTTTCTTTCCATATCTCATATGGAGTTTGAGGAACAGATTTGGTAGGCACCTTATTCAGTAAATATGCTGAGGTTTCTAATGCATAACCCCAAAGGAATACTGGAAGATCTGCATAGCTCATCATGGATCGAACCATGTCTAACAAAGTTCGATTTCTCCTTTCAGATACCCCATTCAACTGTGGAGTATATGGAGGAGTCCACTGAGAGACTATACCATTTTCTTTGAGATAATCTAGAAACTCTCCACTCAAGTATTCACCACCTCGATCTGATCGAAGAGTTATAATACTATGTTTAGTTTGTTTCTCCACTTCATTCTTGTATTCTTTGAACTTTTCAAAGGCTTCAGACTTGTGTTTCATCAAATACACATATCCAAATCTAGATTGATCATCTGTGAAAGTAATGAAGTACGAAAATCCACCCATGGCTTGCGTAGACATTGGTCCACATACATCTGTGTGTACCAATCCTAGCAAATCTGCAGCTCTCTCTCCATGTCCACTAAATTGAGATTTGGTCATTTTACCCAATAGACAAGACTCGTATGTAGGATATGATTCAAAATCAAAGGGGTCAAGTAACCCTTCCTTATGCAATGTCTGAAGTCTATTTTCACTAATATGACTAAGTCTGCAGTGCCACAAATAGGTAAGATTTTCATCATCCCTTTTCCTTTTATTAGTGTGTTCAATTTGTAGTAAACTATGCTCTACGTCATATACATACAGACCATTATTTAAAATACCACTACCATAAAGAACGTTATCTCTAAGAATTGAACATTTATTATTCTGAATAACAAACGAAAATCCATCCAAGTCTAACATGGGAATAGAAATAATATTCCTTACAATCGAGGGAACAAAATAACAATTATTTAAAACAATAGTCTTGCCCGTAGGCATGTGTAAATCAAATGATCCTACGGCTTCAACAGCAACTCTTGCTCCATTTCCCATCCGTAGAATCACCTCCTCTTCTTCAAGAGTCCTACTTCTCCTTAGTCCCTGCAACGAATTGCAAATGTGAGAACCACAGGCGGTATCTAATACCCAAGTAGAAATTTGACTTAATGACATATTCACTTCAATCATGAACATACCTAAATCAGAAGCGGCAGTCTCACTTCCCTTCTTCTTCTTAAATTCTGCAAGGTAAACCTTGCAGTTCCTATTCCAGTGCCCCACCTTGTTACAGTGGAAGCAAACAGCTTTGCTTTTGGGGTCTTCTTTAGCCTTGGCAGGATTAGGCTTCTCACCACCCTTCTTCTTCTTGGGAAAAGTACTCTTCCGTTTCTTGGAAGTAGAGCCTTCACCAATAAGAAGAACAGAACTCTTCTTAGAAGGAAAGTTCGACTCAGCAGTTTTCAACATGTTATGAAGTTCAGCCAAGCTAACATTCATTTTATTCATGTGAAAGTTCACAACAAACTGCGAGAACGAATCTGGAAGTGATTGCAAGATCAAGTCTTGGCATAGCTCCCCATTCATGACAAAACCAAGTTGCCCCAAATGTTCAATCAAATTGATCATCTTGAGCACATGGTCATTCACAGATGTTCCTTCTGCCATCTTACAACGGAACAACTCTTTTGATATCTAATATCGAGTTGTCCTCCCCTCTACATCATACAACTCTTGTAGATGTACAAGTATGGTGTAAGCATCCATTTTTTCATGTTGCCTCTGAAGCTCAGGGTTCATAGATGCCAACATTACACATTGGGCAACATTTGCATCATCCATCCATGTCTCATAGACTTGATGCTCATCATATAGTGCATCTTCAGTAGGGGTTTTAGGTAATGGTGAGTCTAGCTCATAATCCAACTTCTCTGACTTGAGAACAATTCTCAAGTTTCGAAGCCAATCAGCATAGTTAGGACCAGTCAACTTGTTAGCATCAATAATGCTACGGAGTGATAGTGCAGAAGACATGATATATATAGTAAATCTGTAAATGATAAACACATAACAACACTTAGCAAATATTCAATTTCATTTTAAATAAACACTATATGAATCGAGTCTTTATTCATAAGTGGCTCCCACTAAATTTATCTAATTTATACAACCCTCTATATGTATAACAGAGCATTCACAATGCTAGTGAGAATAGGGATCCTACTTTCCATCACACAACCCTGGCTGTGGCACGAAACGCCATGTGATGTTCAATAGGCAGACAACTCTTGTCAATTACATCTCATGTTATTCCCTAATAAAACTTTACCCTCTTGAATCATTGAGTCACGACTGTGGCACGACTGTAATAACCCTAACTTTAGCAAAGCTACAGTGATCACATGAATAATAAAATTTTGAGGATTTAGGAAATGGTATGTAAGTACTCTATAATAGAAATAGAAAATGAGTAAACAGAAACCATATTAGTGTTGTACAAAGAAAATAAGTGACTCAAAATGACGATAGATTTCAGAAATTCCTGAATATGGATTTTTGAGAATTTTGATTTCGAATGAGCTTCTATTGAATATTAAGGAGCATGGAGATATTAAAAGAATTATATATTGAGGAATTAGTGGATTAGTATAAACTAAGGGATTATTAAGTTAAGGAAATACCAAAGGAATTTGGATTGTTAAATGATTTCAAAACCACTGAGATAATGAGGTACATTCGAAACGAATCACAATTAGACAAGTATGGAAACCAAACAACCAAGATTAGTAATATAACAAGGATACATACCACATTATTATTATCCAAGATTATTAGCATAATACTTAGAAAAAACAAGAAAAAGAGATTATGAGATCACCATAAGTGACATCACATTCCACTAACTTGTTTTAAGGGTAGATTAGTCATTTTGCATGAGGATTTTTCCATACTCTTCACCAAGCTTCCACTACACTCTAGAATAATCAAGATTATAGGAAGATAAGATCAAAGTTAACACAAAAAAATCTCTCCCCATCTTCCTCATTACTCCATTTCTCTCATTCTCCACAAACTGCCCTGCAGAACCAAGCTCAAGAAGAAAAATCATATCTCCATTTCTATCCATGATAAAATCACCAAATTTGAACCACAACCTCTCCACTCCATGGGCATTATTCGCTCCAAATTTCATGGCAATCTAATGAGTATAGCCTAGTCAAATCGCCTCCCCAAGTTGAAGAACCGAGCTGCCAGAATCTTTGACAGTTTCTGTGATGATTTTCAAACGGCCATATCTCCTTCATTACTCAATAGAATTTTGTGTTCTTTATATGTTTGGAAAGCTGGTTAGATGCTCTACAACTTTCCTTTAGAAGCCTCATCCAGAAAACGTAGGTAAGGCCTTCGTTTTTGCGATTATTTCAACTGGTGTCTAGCGAATCCGAATTTCTAACTTTGTTTTTATGATTTATTTAGTTGATCCAAGCTACCTTAAAGTTATTTAAGGACTATCCAAGGCTTATTGAGTGTTGTTCAAGCTCCAAGGAAGGTATAAAATTCAAGAACCCTTAGTATTACTTTGAGTTTATGATGGATTATGATGAGTTTAATGGTTAAGTTTGTTTTAAGTATAAATCATGAGTAGATGTGTGTTTATAAGTGATGAGATGATATATAGAAGTGTTTGGTGCTTGTAACCATGGTTGGTAAGATTACCACATGGTGTAGGTGATGGTGTATAAGGCGGATGATGGATTTGGAGGAGTAATATTTTGGAAAGTATGAAAATATAGCCGTTATAATGCCCGATTTTCGTTTAACCAAAGAATGCCCTGTTTTTGAAACCTCATACGCGTATGGTAGGTTCCTGTCTAGAACACCAACTAACCATGAGATGATAGAGCTTGAGTCATAGATCGTTTTGATATAAAGTGCGTCAAAATCTGATGAACGGTTTAGGAGAAAAGTGGGTTTTAGTGAAAGTCATTCGGAAACCGGGAAATTGCAATTTTGTCAACTTTGAGGCTATAATTACCATACTTAAACATTTTTAAAAATTATAAAATTTTGGGATATTGTAGTGGAGTGGTCAAAGAGTCATTTCCAGTTGACCTTACATTAAAATTTGAAATTGAGATTTTCTGAGAATTTTTACAGTCGGGTATGGTTGTTAAGGGAAATGGTGAATAAGCACCGAAACCTTGATTTAACCTAAAATGGTTAGGTTTTTGGAACACTTGGGTTATGAATAACATGTGAAACATATATTAAAGTGTCAAGGGTATTTTTATGCAAGAGTGAGGTGAGTAAGAGATGTGGTATTCTAACGACGGTCCTTTTCGTGTTTATAGAAACTCCGGGAGAGCCACGAGCCATACCTTCAGGACATCGAGATCGAGGCAAGATCTTTTCTATCCCTACTTGGAAAACTATTTATCTTCAAATAAACTTGATTTCATGGAATATATATGTGATGCTATTATTACTATATTGTGAAGAAATTGTCTTCCTTGAGTATTGATATTGAAAAGAAAGGTATACGAAGATGTATATGAATATGAATATGGATATGAGTATGAGATGGATATGAATATGGATATGAGTATGAGATGGATATGTATAGAGATGATTATGCATGAAGTGAACATGCCTTATGATTTAGAGAATATGAGAGAATGGTATCAGTTATTATCTAAAGTAAATAAAAGAATGGTATCAGTTGTTATCTAGGGTTATATGATTTATAATATTTTGCTAAAGATATTCTTTTTAAATATTGTGATTTAATAAGTATTATTTGATTATTATCTACTATTTTTAAAAGTAGATGGAACAATATATATATGTGTATATAAGAGAGCAAGATTTCTTCTACTCTTACTTTAGAAAACTATTTTATTTTTTTTTAAGTAAAATGATTTCTTGGAATATATATGTTTTTCTACGATGCTATACTGCTAAGGATTTATTTCCTGATTTTGAGAATTAAGGAAAGATAGATACGAATATGGATAGAGCGAATATACTTTATGTTCTAAAGGAATATTTGACTTTAATAATTATAGAAAAGATGTATGAGTCATAATTAAAGTATTATGACATATGATTTAAAGGTGATGAATAAATTTGAATGGAAATGTGAATGGAAATGTGAATGGAAATGGAAATGGAAGTGGAAATGATAAATGTGAGTAGATAAATGATTTGACAAAAAGGGGGATTGCAACAGACTTGCGTAAGTGGCTGTGTCAGGGCTGTGTGCGACACAGTCCGACATTTATTATTTTTATTACGGCACGAAGATGCCAAGGGAGGATGTTAGCAGGTGGCCTTCCTCCAGGGATGATCTTCATTCCTTCTACCGGTAGTAAAAAGAGAGCAGGTACGATTAGGCGACTGATCATCGTCCTAATGTATCAGGCGACAGCAGATATCCCCAATGTTTTTGAAAAGAAAGAGTTGATAATGGTTTTCAGATTTATATGCTGAAACCAAGAAAATGAGATAAGGTGATGGAATTATTTATATGGAATGAAGAGAAACTGATTTTATATTATTTTTATATAAGTGTCATATACAAGGAAATGGAAAGATTTTATTAAGAGATCTGATTCAAATAGTATATATTATTTTGAAATATTATACGGAAATGAAGTATGGATTATTATAATATTTTAGAAGAGAAACTCATATTATATTATCCTAAATTTCTTTTCCTATCAAGATGAATAGATGGTGTATTTAATAAATAAAGATTTTTCTTTCTTAATAAGTATGATGAATTTCCACATATATATATGTGTGTAATGGTCTATTTCCTTTGATGGTAGTCGATAGAATTTATCTTGCTGAGCTATTTTAGCTCATTCTTGCTATTTATTTTATACAACAGCTAGGCATGCCGATACTCCGCAGTACACTCCGCAAGAGGGTAAGGGAAAGGCAACCTTCTGAGAGAACGCTGGCACCTATTCCAGAGGTAGCGTAGACAAGCGGGTCCTGGTAGATTATGTAAATTAAATGCGTAAGCTGGTATAATAAACTTTTGATTGTTGAAATGCTTCATGTAGAAGTATTATTCAACAATGTACTTAGTAGAATTCTGGGTTGTAATAACTGTTTAACTATAAACTTTTAATATTGTGGATGTTGTTCTATGAGCATATGACTGGTGTGTGTGTGTGTGTGTATTAATGTGGGGTCAATTGCATAAATATTAAGTAAAAAAAAAAGACCAAAGAGATATTGATATTGAATGGAAATTGGACCGTGATGACCTGGATCCTTGACCCCGGATCTAGGGGCGTCACAGATGGTATCAGAGCTAAGAGTCATAATGCTCAGGAACAAAAGTGATAATAATATACACATATAGATATATATGTAATGATATAAAATATGAACTCACATCGAGTTCAATGGTGGTTTATCGAACGAAGCGTTTATTCTAAGTAGTGATTATAATTTTATAGATTATTACTAATAAAAGTTTATGTTTTAGTATAGAGAGAGGAGATTGGTGAGCCAAAGTTAAGGGTATTTAAAGTCTTCTTGTGTTTAAGGGAGTTTGAAGAAATATTGTAAGTGGATTGGTGAACAGACACTGATGGTTTCAATTGATTTTGGAGATGAAATGGTGAAACTGAGATTTGTCGGTAAAGCCAAGATATACCTTAAGGACCAAGACAGACTGAGAAATTCCGAGATTGACTTAAATGAAAAGGTTATTATGCTATAAGTGTTAAACTTATGTAGCACACGGGATTGATATGAGAAAGGGAATACTTGATGTATCGGGAAGTGTACGTTAGATAACCTCGTAAGCATAAGTGGTATGTTAGAATACACAATTATAAAATATAGTTTTAAAAGGGTCCTTAATACCGGAGCATTGTGAGGATAAGACGATCAACATTACGTAAGTATATCGATTATAAGGTTGTTTTCTATTATGGATAAAGGCATAGAGTATCGAGCCAAGTCACGACTAGGTAAATGAAGATAATTGGGAATAGCAGACGATAGGTTAAGGCTACATGGTGAGTGCCGAATTTAAGAAATTTTGGAGAGTACGCAGTCTAAGATATAAATAGTATTTGAGGAAAACCTTTCATTATGGGGATTTTCAATTGGGCAGAGGCTATTAACAGTACCTATTTTTAATCTCCTAAAGCCCTGCTAAATTATATTATTGAGTTTCAAATTTTCTCCACTAGTGGGTAATTGTTCATTAAGAGCCGGTATCCTTTCAAAACTTTCTGGTACCCTTGGGAATGTGTTTCAAAATTTTATTTATCTATCTTAGTCAAAATATTCCTCTAAGATTATTTTCGGAAGATGGTTTATCATCGTGATTTAAATTTCCCTCTACATTTCTTACTCCAACTAAGAGGAATGGCCCTATATGTATATACAAGGACAATCTGTCTGTGTGATAGAAAGTCGGAGGGGACGCCCTCACTTGTGTGACATACGGGTTCTTCCATCATATTGATTTCTCAAATATTCTTTTGTTTCGAATAAAGATTATTTAAATCTTTCAATTTTATAAATTATTGTGGGACCCTTGCTTGTTTCTGGGTCCGTTTCAATTCAAAGTCTCTTAAATTCTATTAATTATTTCGAATATAAAAGATTTCCTTACTGGATGGAATAATGGAAGCAAGGTTTAAGGTATACGTGATTATACGAGGAAACTTGAGATTCCAAGGGAAATTTCAATAAGAGATAATTAGAGCTAGAAGCGTTTCAATATAAGAGAGGAAGGAAATTCGTGAGAAGAAATAGGTATATTTGATGATTAGTAAGAGAAAAGAATATGAGGAATTTTAAGGTATAATTGAGATTTACTATTGAGAGCAAGGTATATTTTGAGGATAGAATTAGAATAAGGATAAACAAAGGAAGTGGGGATAATTAATGAAGGATTTCGAAGTGCAATAACTATTAGTAGGGGAAGACCAATATTGTGACTAATACCCTAAGTAGCATAGAGAGATTAAAGATGTTAAGTATTCAAAGGATTAATCTAAAAGGTGTGAATGAGTAAAATTTGAGGTAAAGATTTTGATGAGAATAATAAAGGGAAATTTCAGAGGTGGAATAGATAGTATTTCATGAAGGAACTAAGGTGGATCAGCAAGATGTAAAGAGCGTATAGTGAACAATAGACATATGGGATAAGGTATCCGGAGGTAAGTGTAGGTACGCTCTAATTTAACCTTTTAAGTGTAAATGTTTGGTTAGGGATCGACTAAGTCAATGAATGGTGTAGGTAGGTTGACAATCTAGATAAGGAAAATCAATATCTATTAAGGGTCAGAGGACTCTATAGAAAAGAGATTAAGAGTATGAGAGGAGGTGCGAGAATATTTTTAAGGATGAAGGAAAAGTACATGCTCGTATAGTTACGAACAGGAAATATATATTATAACCAATATTTTCTTACAATTGTTTCAAGGAATATTATTATAGCTTATTTTCTGGAAAATTTTACAGAGATGAGATATAGGAATATTGAGGTGTTAATATCTATGTCATAATAGAGATCAAAATATAGACAAACCATAGTGAGATACACTACCATTCAGGGGAGACCAATGTGGCGGCCGATACCCTTAGTCGAAAGAGGAAGGAGAAATGAGATAATATAGAATGACTGAATACAGGAAAAGATAGTGAAAGTGCTGCTATTGATAAGCTAGATGGCATGTGGATGAATGGCAAGCAAGTTTATGTTGGTGTATTTCTGCGCAAGCAAGATAGAGATGTTATGAAAGAGCAAAAGGATAAAGGAAGTAGTGTAGAAGTTAGAAAGTGTCAGATGAGAAAGGTATTCATGGATATTTTCGACATGATTCCGGGACGGAATCCTTTTAAGGGGGGAAGACTGTAATAACCCTAACTTTAGCAAAGCTACAGTGATCACATGAATAATAAAATTTTGAGGATTTAGGAAATGGTATGTAAGTACTCTATAATAGAAATAGAAAATGAGTAAACAGAAACCATATTAGTGTTGTACAAAGAAAATAAGTGACTCAAAATGACGATAGATTTCAGAAATTCCTGAATATGGATTTTTGAGAATTTTGATTTCGAATGAGCTTCTATTGAATATTAAGGAGCATGGAGATATTAAAAGAATTATATATTGAGGAATTAGTGGATTAGTATAAACTAAGGGATTATTAAGTTAAGGAAATACCAAAGGAATTTGGATTGTTAAATGATTTCAAAACCACTGAGATAATGAGGTACATTCGAAACGAATCACAATTAGACAAGTATGGAAACCAAACAACCAAGATTAGTAATATAACAAGGATACATACCACATTATTATTATCCAAGATTATTAGCATAATACTTAGAAAAAACAAGAAAAAGAGATTATGAGATCACCATAAGTGACATCACATTCCACTAACTTGTTTTAAGGGTAGATTAGTCATTTTGCATGAGGATTTTTCCATACTCTTCACCAAGCTTCCACTACACTCTAGAATAATCAAGATTATAGGAAGATAAGATCAAAGTTAACACAAAAAAATCTCTCCCCATCTTCCTCATTACTCCATTTCTCTCATTCTCCACAAACTGCCCTGCAGAACCAAGCTCAAGAAGAAAAATCATATCTCCATTTCTATCCATGATAAAATCACCAAATTTGAACCACAACCTCTCCACTCCATGGGCATTATTCGCTCCAAATTTCATGGCAATCTAATGAGTATAGCCTAGTCAAATCGCCTCCCCAAGTTGAAGAACCGAGCTGCCAGAATCTTTGACAGTTTCTGTGATGATTTTCAAACGGCCATATCTCCTTCATTACTCAATAGAATTTTGTGTTCTTTATATGTTTGGAAAGCTGGTTAGATGCTCTACAACTTTCCTTTAGAAGCCTCATCCAGAAAACGTAGGTAAGGCCTTCGTTTTTGCGATTATTTCAACTGGTGTCTAGCGAATCCGAATTTCTAACTTTGTTTTTATGATTTATTTAGTTGATCCAAGCTACCTTAAAGTTATTTAAGGACTATCCAAGGCTTATTGAGTGTTGTTCAAGCTCCAAGGAAGGTATAAAATTCAAGAACCCTTAGTATTACTTTGAGTTTATGATGGATTATGATGAGTTTAATGGTTAAGTTTGTTTTAAGTATAAATCATGAGTAGATGTGTGTTTATAAGTGATGAGATGATATATAGAAGTGTTTGGTGCTTGTAACCATGGTTGGTAAGATGACCACATGGTGTAGGTGATGGTGTATAAGGCGGATGATGGATTTGGAGGAGTAATATTTTGGAAAGTATGAAAATATAGCCGTTATAATGCCCGATTTTCGTTTAACCAAAGAATGCCCTGTTTTTGAAACCTCATACGCGTATGGTAGGTTCCTGTCTAGAACACCAACTAACCATGAGATGATAGAGCTTGAGTCATAGATCGTTTTGATATAAAGTGCGTCAAAATCTGATGAACGGTTTAGGAGAAAAGTGGGTTTTAGTGAAAGTCATTCGGAAACCGGGAAATTGCAATTTTGTCAACTTTGAGGCTATAATTACCATACTTAAACATTTTTAAAAATTATAAAATTTTGGGATATTGTAGTGGAGTGGTCAAAGAGTCATTTCCAGTTGACCTTACATTAAAATTTGAAATTGAGATTTTCTGAGAATTTTTACAGTCGGGTATGGTTGTTAAGGGAAATGGTGAATAAGCACCGAAACCTTGATTTAACCTAAAATGGTTAGGTTTTTGGAACACTTGGGTTATGAATAACATGTGAAACATATATTAAAGTGTCAAGGGTATTTTTATGCAAGAGTGAGGTGAGTAAGAGATGTGGTATTCTAACGACGGTCCTTTTCGTGTTTATAGAAACTCCGGGAGAGCCACGAGCCATACCTTCAGGACATCGAGATCGAGGCAAGATCTTTTCTATCCCTACTTGGAAAACTATTTATCTTCAAATAAACTTGATTTCATGGAATATATATGTGATGCTATTATTACTATATTGTGAAGAAATTGTCTTCCTTGAGTATTGATATTGAAAAGAAAGGTATACGAAGATGTATATGAATATGAATATGGATATGAGTATGAGATGGATATGAATATGGATATGAGTATGAGATGGATATGTATAGAGATGATTATGCATGAAGTGAACATGCCTTATGATTTAGAGAATATGAGAGAATGGTATCAGTTATTATCTAAAGTAAATAAAAGAATGGTATCAGTTGTTATCTAGGGTTATATGATTTATAATATTTTGCTAAAGATATTCTTTTTAAATATTGTGATTTAATAAGTATTATTTGATTATTATCTACTATTTTTAAAAGTAGATGGAACAATATATATATGTGTATATAAGAGAGCAAGATTTCTTCTACTCTTACTTTAGAAAACTATTTTATTTTTTTTTAAGTAAAATGATTTCTTGGAATATATATGTTTTTCTACGATGCTATACTGCTAAGGATTTATTTCCTGATTTTGAGAATTAAGGAAAGATAGATACGAATATGGATAGAGCGATAATACTTTATGTTCTAAAGGAATATTTGACTTTAATAATTATAGAAAAGATGTATGAGTCATAATTAAAGTATTATGACATATGATTTAAAGGTGATGAATAAATTTGAATGGAAATGTGAATGGAAATGTGAATGGAAATGGAAATGGAAGTGGAAATGATAAATGTGAGTAGATAAATGATTTGACAAAAAGGGGGATTGCAACAGACTTGCGTAAGTGGCTGTGTCAGGGCTGTGTGCGACACAGTCCGACATTTATTATTTTTATTACGGCACGAAGATGCCAAGGGAGGATGTTAGCAGGTGGCCTTCCTCCAGGGATGATCTTCATTCCTTCTACCGGTAGTAAAAAGAGAGCAGGTACGATTAGGCGACTGATCATCGTCCTAATGTATCAGGCGACAGCAGATATCCCCAATGTTTTTGAAAAGAAAGAGTTGATAATGGTTTTCAGATTTATATGCTGAAACCAAGAAAATGAGATAAGGTGATGGAATTATTTATTTGGAATGAAGAGAAACTGATTTTATATTATTTTTATATAAGTGTCATATACAAGGAAATGGAAAGATTTTATTAAGAGATCTGATTCAAATAGTATATATTATTTTGAAATATTATACGGAAATGAAGTATGGATTATTATAATATTTTAGAAGAGAAACTCATATTATATTATCCTAAATTTCTTTTCCTATCAAGATGAATAGATGGTGTATTTAATAAATAAAGATTTTTCTTTCTTAATAAGTATGATGAATTTCCACATATATATATGTGTGTAATGGTCTATTTCCTTTGATGGTAGTCGATAGAATTTATCTTGCTGAGCTATTTTAGCTCATTCTTGCTATTTATTTTATACAACAGCTAGGCATGCCGATACTCCGCAGTACACTCCGCAAGAGGGTAAGGGAAAGGCAACCTTCTGAGAGAACGCTGGCACCTATTCCAGAGGTAGCGTAGACAAGCGGGTCCTGGTAGATTATGTAAATTAAATGCGTAAGCTGGTATAATAAACTTTTGATTGTTGAAATGCTTCATGTAGAAGTATTATTCAACAATGTACTTAGTAGAATTCTGGGTTGTAATAACTGTTTAACTATAAACTTTTAATATTGTGGATGTTGTTCTATGAGCATATGACTGGTGTGTGTGTGTGTGTGTATTAATGTGGGGTCAATTGCATAAATATTAAGTAAAAAAAAAAGACCAAAGAGATATTGATATTGAATGGAAATTGGACCGTGATGACCTGGATCCTTGACCCCGGATCTAGGGGCGTCACAACGACAAACTCAATATTCTAAGTCAAGTCAAACCCAACATTTCGTACAATTAAATCCATCTCCAACGGCCCACGGCTGTAGAACGTAACGACCATTAGATTCTAATTCATTGTACACATCTCTATGTAATAGACAAGTATTTCTAATTTCGAAATCAAAGCCCTTGGCTGTAGCACGAAATGACAATGATTTAAAAATAAGAACTATTTTCTACCATGTTGGAAGGCTATGACCGACACAAGCCCGTTGTGTCTTTGACCATTTATTTACTTGATATTTAAAAGAGGGGTTTTAATCATATTAAGGTCACGAAACACTTTCGTTATAACCTAGATGTCTAACATGCTTAGTATGTTTAAAAAATCAGCCTAAATCTAGCATCTAATGTCCAACCTAGACATATATCATCTATATATTCATTCAATAAAACATAGGTAGGCATGTTAGATCATGTAGTACTGTTTTAAACTTATGTATGGATCATTGGTTGTGTTTAAAAGTCGTTAAACAGTCAAAACTAGTCTTAAAAACACTTTCCGGAAGCTATAATCGTTTCAAAATTGATTTTTATAAAATATTTGACCCCTCCATTAGATCCGTCTCGGAAAAACGAATCCAACAATATATTGCACGTCCCAAACGGAGTCTCCAAGCTAGAAAAGGACAGAGAATAAAACATCACTACTGTCACGCATGACCAGGCTGCGTTACCAACTTAAAACAACTTTAAAACCAGTAACGCATGCCTAATATGCGTTTCCACCTATAACGCATTCAACAGATGTGTTACAGGTCTATTACTGCTTCTGACGTCATCATGACGCCATCATGGCGTCATCCAACAGTTGGCAGCGCGTGGCCTACACGCGCGGCGCGTGGGGAATGCTGCGCGTGTCCCTCACGCGCGTGTTTCAGTCGCGAGTTCTTTCCCTTTTGCCAATTTCCAGCCGACATCACTTTCGGTTGGGCCTTTATAATAATAAGCCCACTACTATAGCAGCCCACCATTATATACTGTATATATTTTATAATAAAAGTTTATAATTATTAATTTCAAACTTCTTTAAAAATCCATAATTAATAATCTGTTTATTTAAAAAATACAATTAAAATATCCTGATTCTCTACAATACTTGTAGAATCAAAATCCAGAGTCATTTTATTTTAAAAAAATTAATTTCGAATTAATTCATAATTAATTTGATTATAGCTTCCATGAACTTTAAAAATTCATATCATACATACTTTAAAAATTCTCAAATTTTTTCTGTGATCTATATGCATCAAACCTAGGCTCTGATACCATTGAAGGAATTTCTACACATGCGGAAGTATTTATAACATTTATTTGCATAGAAATCCTAATTAATCATGCATATATATTTCAAGAAAATTACCTTGAGAGCTTCAAAAATTAGCAAGACCAGTTCTTGTTCTTCACCTTGCAATTACTCCTCAGTGTGTGGAGTGCTCTAATGGTATCCACCAAGAGAATTGAATGAAGCAGAGAAGTAGAAAGAATTTGGCTAATATTTGTTTTACAAGATTCTAAATCTTGTAAATGGTTTGTACGTCTTTTGCACTTCAAGCTCCTCACTTCTTATAGCCATAGTCTAGCTGAGAATATGCCATTCAAAGTGCTTGTCATGATGAGCTTTAATTAATTAATCTTTATTAATTAATCATTTAATGATTAAAACATCTTTTAATCATTAATTCATTTTTAAACTCTTTAAAAATTATTCTTTCTATATATTTAATTTCTTAAATTAAATATAATTTATAATATTAAGAACTCCTTCTTAATATATATTTATATATTTATAAATAATTAAATCATATTTAATTAATTATAAAATTATTTATTTATTTATTTCTTAAATAAATAATCATTAGCCAATATAAATAATTTCCTTCATCTTCAAACTTAATCTCTTTTATGGTGTGACCCTTTAGGTTCATAATTATGTCGGTAGTAGAAATAAATAATAATAAATTTATTATTATTTATACGAATTACAATTAATTCGTCAAAAATAATTATCTTTATAATTAAATTCATTCTACATCGTGAGTGATACTTTTGAAGGTATATCGCGACTATCCGAATAATATGAATTCATCGCTAGGAATATAGAACCTATTTAGTGAATGGTTACCGTACAATAAATTCCTTCGGCCCTAACAATATTGTAACACCCCCAGATCCGGGGTCCGGGATCCGGTCGTTACGGTCTCCAATTCTGTCCACAATACTTGAACTTACTTTAACATACAATAAATTACATCTTTATGACCCGACACAACAATATAAAACACACCCGTTATAGTCCCAAAGATGAAATCAGAGTAACAACCAAATTTTATTAAACACATTATGAGTTCTCACAATCCAAAAGAATTTCAATATGAATACATACTCTTTGCCATCCATTTACATAAGTCATACTAGTCCATATATTTGGTACTGAAAGAATGAATCTATCCTACCAATAGCTTTCTCTTCGGCTCTGGTAGACTCATCGTCCTTACCAGCATCGAGTGCGCCTTGTGCGAATCATCTGGTCTAGCTGTTGTTGTGATATAATAATAAACCAAGGGTGAGCAATAGCCCACCAACAATAATATTTAATTCAATGATAATATATAACAGTTCAAAGGTATCTTTCAAACCATATGCCATGCATTTACGGAAATGATGCCAGTGTAATATGAACGATGAAGTTACAAGGTAACTCAAAATGTAAATATATGTGGGAATATCTGCTATGTCGAAAATAAGTAAGATATTATCATTTATCATATAAAGAGGAACTTGCAAAGAAAATATTACAATTCATGTTATTAACATTTTTCGAAGTCCTACAACCTGAAAGAAGTCTCTTCGATACGTGTTGCGGAACATACCGTCAACCTGAAAGAAATCTTTTCGATACGTGTTGCAGGGAATTCCCAATTTGGGAGATGAACCAATACTGGAGTTATCACGCGCCAGCTGTCCCACTCCCTGATGATCAGTCGGGGATGGTACAGCCCAATATAGTTTACTACCGGTAGAAGGAAGAACTGACCGCTCCACTTGTCGATTCCCTTTAATAGTAACTCCCTGGCCAATGGTTAGGCCTTGTGATGGACCGCGCGACTCGGCCTCTTACACACGACTCCTAGTTCGAATAAATCCACAGCATCGAAACGTAGAGTTTGTCCTCCCTTCCCCAAGTGAAATACTTGTTGATAAGACTCCACAAAGTAGTCGTATCTAGTTGGGAAGAAAAATTCACCAACATTTCCCAAGCTTTTGCTTGTTAATGGATATCAACTTGTTCCAAAAATCTTACCCCTCGAATGATGAGAAGGTACACACAGACTTAATGAGTCCATAGCAACCAAGTTGCGAGTGAAAAGGATAAATTATGAGATTTATGACCGGGAAGTCTACAAGATAAATAACATTGCTCAAGTAGGTTCCCCTATAACATGGAAGTTTGAGCGAGCATTTAAATCCTTTTAAGATAGATTTAATTGAAAAATAAAGAGTTGGGAACCTTTCCTTGATAAAATAGTCGTAAAAAGACTCCGAAATATTTTACATAATATCTGGAGGTGACAGATAATCTCCGACTAATATAAATCATTTTTAAAAAGAATTTAAAAGATTTAAATAAATATTCCAAGAATATTTATTAACTCAATAATAATTACGAAATATTATTAAATTATAATATAGCTCGTAAGTAATCCTCGAATGAATATATGGAATTATTTACTAAATAAATCCCTCCTTAAATGAATATTCGAAATAATATTCATTAAATAATTAAACTCCAATAAATGTTTAAAATAATATTCAATAAATAGGTCAATCCTTAAATGAATATTTGAAAATAATATTCATTTAATAAATAATCTTCTAAATGAATATCCAAATATTATTCATTTAGTAATCAAAACTTTAAAGGAGTAATCGAAATAATATTCCTTAAGTAAATAGAACTTCCAATGAATATTTTAAAATAATATTCATCAAGTACATAAAACCTTAAATGAATATTCGAAAGTAATATTCATTTAATAAATAACATTCTAATGAATATCAAAATAATATTCATTAAATAATCAACTCTAAATGGATATTCGAAACTAACATTCATTTAATATCTTTCGACTGAGATAATACTCGAATAACATTCCTCGAAATATCTCCAAGTAATTGATACTTTATGGAATATAAATAACGTTTAACAATAACATTCCTCAGATAAATAATAATCTGTCGTTGGAATCCCTCCGGGTTTCCATGACTATCTATATCTCACAATACCGACTCCCGGTCTATATTTAGAATGAATATCATATGCCCTTCGCTAAGGGTCTTACCAGAACAATCCAGCTTATCACTGATAATTCGTATCTAGTCTATAAGCCATTATCAATTCAGGGAACAGGTATCATAATATAATTTTACAATAGGCATGCATGCTATGGCATATGTAAAATGGCAATCACATATATATATTATCACAACAACAGGTTCAAAGTTTTGAACACTTGCCTGGTAATCGGGTGTGGGTAGAGATAGCGTGTCCTGGGTCTGTTCGATGATCTATAAACAATCAGAACATTTGAGATTAACCACCTAACACGTTTTAAAAGTCTAAGTATAACTTCACTTAAATCGAAACACGTTTTCGAATTATCTCGTTATACACCTTTTAGTGTAACTCTTTTTATTACTGATACGATCCGACATTTGTTCGTTATTACGGCATGTCATCGTACCCACACTCGGTATATACTTAAGTCTTATAAGTTCTAAAGTCGATCGATTACGAACCGAGATTATACTTCGAGTTTTATCGTTCATTTTCTAAGTGCTTTACCAAAGTTATAACCAAGCGGGTTTTTAGGGGTTCGTTCGCGTTTAACTTCGATTCCAACATTTTTATAAAATCGTAAAACGATCTGTTTGACATGTGGTTTTCTTTCATACCTTCCTTATGACCCCTAGTATTTATTTACCAAGATTCTCCACTGAGTAACATGTTTTACGAGGTTTCAATTGAAGTTACAAACTTTTACTTACGGTTCCGAACCAATTTTAGTAATTTGACCATAACTCCTACACCGTAAGTCGGAATGTTTCGATTCTCACGCCAAAACGATCTATGGCTCGAGATCTACAAGGACCAGTCACAATATTACCAAGGTCAGGAAATTATATTAACTGCCATGCTTGGTTTTTAAGTGTTAACAAAAATTCGACATTACGACGGCTATAAATCGGACGTTCTAAAAATCGTAACAACACAACCAAGCCACACCGGGCATCAACGCAATTCATAAACATGATTCTCATATCCACTAGTCCTAGAACCACTGATCTTAACCTCAAAATCATCAAGGACTTGAATCATGACTAAATAACGACTAAGAAGAACTACATGATCATGTAAACATGCTTATACTAACATCATCACCAAATCTTGGCCTCTTCATAAGCTTTGTTTTGAGTCCTAGTTCATCAAATTTGAAGCTTCCTAGCTAGGGTTTTGAGCCCACTTTTTCCGCTAAACAGAAACTGTCAAGACAGGGCAGTTTGGTTTCTTCAACTTGGGGGAGGTATTTGACTAGGCTACACCCCTTTGTTGGCCATGAAATTTTGAACGAATCTTACCCATGGAGTGGAGAAGCTATGGTTAAATTTTTGTGATTTTAGAATGGGTAGAAGTGTAGATATGAATTTTTCTTTCCTTGATGCTCCAGTTGGGCAATTTGAAGAAGATGGAGAGAGTTTGTGTTTTCTTGATTTGATTTGTGGTAATAATGCATAAAGTGATCCTTTTCTAGATAATATCTCATCTTGGTTGTGTTAGTGGAGTGTGATGCACTAGATGATGCAATTGGGCAAGACATGTGTTGTGTTTTAAATGGTTGCTAGCTAACTTGGAGTTGGATTTAGCTAAGTACTTGTTCATTCCGTAACCAGGCTAGTTACTTGAGCCCACTTGGTTGCTAGATATTTTCTAGTGGCTTATGCATGACTCTTGCTTCCTCTGCTTGTTTCTTTTGTCCGGTTATTGCTCATTTCGATTGATCGTTCGAAGGAATATTTCACGGATTTCTAATTAGGGTTTATCGGGAATCTTCTTAATATTAATACTATCATTCTCCATCTTTCTTAATAACTTTCGAATTTATATTCCTTAAATTCCTTCGTTAAATTCTTAAGTCTATCAGTGTCCAGGGAACTCTCGGAGAAAATAAAAGTGCGGTTTTTCAGAATCCAACAGCTTTTACATACACTTATTTTCCCCTGGATCACTATTACGAACTCGGAAATCCGTTCCGAATACTTCTATATAGTGTCGTCTCATAATATTCTCTTTTCCACCAAAAACACTATTCATTCTTTATTCTTTACTTATTCTCTTAGGGTTGTACAATTATCCCTGATCTCTTTCGATCGTTCCTTAACCTTTTTACGGACCCACTGGACCAATAACAAATATCGATTTGGATGACATAAGAATAATCTTTTCCTTTAGAATTATCAAATCTCAATTCCCTAGGAGATAGATAATTCTTATCTAAAGTGTCAACCAATAGTATTCTTCATGGCATATAAACATTTGAATCCAAATCTATTCCTTTCCTTCATTATCTCAATCGTTACATCGTAGTCGTAATCACTATTCACCATTACCTCAGTCCATAATAAAAAGTTTTAATTATATCCAAAATTTGGGGTTCTTACAGTCTCCCCTCCTTAAAAGGATTCCGTCCCGGAATCAGGTAGGAAGCAAAGAGTCGTTTGCCTATCGTTCACTTTTTAGCTTCCCGGTCAATTCTTAGTCGTTCTACCCTTTCTCAGCACATCTTCTAGTGCTACAATCCATACTTTATCCTTTTTCCATCAACGTTGCTACTTTTCGTACCACACATTATCCGGGTTATGCTCTTACTCAATCTTATCCTTATTGATACCTGCAGTAACATTGGTATCACTATCATACTGCGAATTCGGAGGTAACCTCGCTCGTACTATGCATTTCCTGATCGCTTTAATCTTCGCAATCTCGATCAATATAGAGAAGTGGAAAGATTTATTGAGAGACCACTATGATCAATGAACATTTGTTATATTGCTTAGTTAGTACAGAAGGGTGCCAGCCTTTAGTACTTGACAAGCAATTAAACAAGTTATGGTATTCCACTTAGACTTCTATCACATAGACAGATAGTCACGTAGCAGTACCTCCCCTCCTTAAAGGGTTGTTCGTCTAAATTCATAAAGAAGATGAATAAGAGAGAAGAAAAGAAAAGGATTCTAAAGGATTGTAGAAAGTTTTCATGATTGTAAAATATCATACTCAGAATTTACCTCTGAACTATAGAGGTTCATTAAGGAAGAAATTAATCATAATTATATCCAATACTATTTGATCGTAACCTCACGTGTCAACATATCTTGCTGCTTTGTCCACTATTCTCTGGACCTGTACTCTGGTTCAACCTTAGCAACACTTACTTTTGGAAAATCTTTGAACCTCTCAGGTTAAATCTTAGTTTCTCGCTTGACACCATTGTTACTGACATTCCATGTCACGTTACTAGCTTTTTCATATCTATAATATTAACACTATCAGGTTGTCATCCCAAGAATTCATCAGAAAACCCTTTTATTAATCCATTCATAACATTCCTTGCTTCATATTCCATAGTTGCTTTCCCAGTCTTTTCTTTATCAATCAAATCCTTCTTATTATCTGATTCTTATTTACTTCTGTTATTTACTTTCACCTTCATCTCTTTATTGAGATATCTTTTGCACTTGGTACCTCCTTATTGGTATCCCGTCATATTTACTCTATAATCATCACATTATTCCAATTTAAAACCTCTGAAATGAATCTGGACGATTTCTTTAGCATTGATTCAATATAATCTACTTCTGTCAACTTGTTTCTCATCACTTATTCTTTTCTACCCGCGGTTTTCCACAGGTTGTCTTTCGTAAGTCAGACCAGGTCGTACATCTACCTGCTCGCACTCTTATCATCTGTTGAGCATCTGCGTTTTACTGGTGTAGCTTTGCCACATGAAACACGTTACTACCATGCTATAAGCTTTGGGGGTAAAACTTGTTTGAATGCCACCTTCCGACACTTTTAAACTCTCAGGTGGCCTAATAAGTCTCGGGCTCAACTGCCCTTCTCTCTAAGTCTCATTAATTTTTTCTACGGGAATACATTTAGAATCATTAATCGTCAACCTAATATTCTCTATCTTGTTTGCGCAGAAGTACACTAACACAAACTTGCTTGTCATTCATCAACATGCCATTTAGCTTATCAATAGAAGCACTTTCTTTATCTTTACGTTGTCATCTACTTTCTTAGAAGAATCGCCATTGCTTGTTGTTTAAATAGTGCGCTAATAGCTAACCATACGGGTTTCAAATCCTTTAGGGACACAGAGTAATCGCTATTCCTTATCCATAAGGAACACTTCCTGAACTTGATGTAGATATTACATGAAGTAGATAAAATTGTAAAAGAGTTTCAAGCAACGCAGCTAAGTCAGGTTGATGAAACTATCACTCATGCACCTTCCATAAAAGACTGGAAACTTAATGGTTTACTTCGTCAATTTTGTATCATGGTCCTGGTTTGCCTCAAAACGGGACCTTCTAAGGTATGTAATATGCTTAAGACCCATCAGGAATCGAATCTTTACTTAAACTACTATTACCGTCGATTCTTGCACAATCATCATAAGGAATGTAAATTCCTCCACTCTGATATGACCTTCAAGGTCCTTCCAAATATCATTTTGTTTCTTCGGTATGAACATTTGTAATTATTCCTCTATACTTAGACTGTCGGCCACCTCATTGGCCTTTCCTGATAATAATAATTTTTGGTAATCCTTGTTCTCTGGATACATTCCAATTCAAATTTTTCTACCTCATTCTCATCACTGTTTGGTGAAAGCATTCTCCCTTAATGCTCTGCTGAAGGAGAAAAATATATCTTTCAGTCTTTTTCCATAAG
Source organism: Saposhnikovia divaricata (assembly GCA_036435485.1). Lineage (NCBI taxonomy): Eukaryota > Viridiplantae > Streptophyta > Magnoliopsida > Apiales > Apiaceae > Saposhnikovia > Saposhnikovia divaricata. The sequence continues at coordinate 97,175,557 of CM071597.1, read as the reverse complement.
TCATTGCTTCCACCTACCCGTGGGAACTTTATCACGTTTATTCCCAATCCTACTTAGGATACTTCTTTTCTTAGTTCTTTCCTTATCTTAGGATAATCTCAACCTTTAAAGGTTCAATCCATACTTCCTCAAGGTTTCATACATGCCTCATCTGGCATTATTGTTACTATGTCATACATTCCTTACCAAACTTCCATTTTGAAGTTCGAAATATTACCTTTTTCCTTGTAAGGTTTCTTAGGTCATCCTTATCATTCCTCCTGTATTTTCTGGGTACAGGGTATATCAAAACGTCATTGATCAATACTTTAATAATTCTGTCTATGTTCTTTCCAGAACTCTTTTTAATAATCCTTACCGGTCATTGTTGCCTTAGCAAGTCCAACTCATATCATCTGAATTCATAATGTCGTTATTAGGGTTAATGCCATCCCTTGTGCATTCCCCAGGGTTTGTCTTAATTTATGGATTTCCTATCCTTAATTCAACTGCCAAGGAATTCTTGCATCCTATAATTGGCAATTAGATCATATATCCTTAATAAGGGTCTCTTTTCCACTGTTCTCATTTGATAATCGATTGGTAACTTAATGCCACCCTCTTCTTTCAGATAGTTGTCAGCCTATTTGGCCTTCCAAAAGGCAACGTATGTTTATCTGCTCTCTTACAGAACTTGGTAATGGTAGCAAGGATGTTTGGGAAGATATTGGTCGAGTTCAACGTGAATCTCTTAGTACTTATCGTTCTTCTCAAAGGTTCTTACCTTAGACAAAATTTGTACAGCATACTGATCCATCTCTGACCATTTCTATACTCTCTTCATAAACCTTCATTGTTTACTTCCCTTAGTCATAATATATTCATGGTATTTATAATACCCTAACATCATACATCCCAAGTCATTATACTTCCATTTTTACTCGTAATCTTGGGCAATCATATACACATGAATCACTTTAGTACGGATGACCCCATTCCAAAAAGTCTAGTAAATTCCCAATCCAAACATGGGTTGCAAAGGATTCAGTAGAAGATTCCTACGATCTCATTAATATTTCCTTTAAATCAGAAGCCCTTGCAGTCGGTGCTTACTTAGAAGCAACCTTGCTTTGTCCTTTCATTGCTGGTCTAATCACTTGATAATCCTTTGTGACTTGGCCTCAACTGACCACACTAAAATAAAAAATATATGATTTTAGGGGTTGGCTAATTAGCATTACTTTTCTAGCAATTGTCGGCATAGTGTCTTCTTCTTTGATACCTTCTACCTTTCCAAAACTTTACTTCATATAAGTCTTAATCGACTACTCGACCCGTCTCCGGCCACCTTTCCTCTACTTTTATCTTTTCAACTATTCTTATCAATCCCGCGTGCCACGCAAGCTTACCATTCCTAGCATAACAACCTTTTCACTTAAGTCAATACCGTAGTTTCTTAGTCCGGCTGGTTTCTTACTTACATTTCCTGTTTCCGTCCAATCTCACTTCATCATTGTATTTCTACAATCAATCGCGATAACCGGGGTCTGTCCACCAACCCATATAGCGGCTACTTTACCCAATTCACGGGGTTCGCCCCAGTTTCTACTCTCTTCCATGATGTTCTCTGATAATCAGAAAGACAAGGTTTGCCAAAATTCGTTGAAGTTCTTCCCAGAATTAGGGAAATTTTGGTCAATCTATCCATCTACTGGTAACATTAAGGAGACCAGTTTCGAAACCTGAAGAATAGTTCTATGAACCTCCAAGCAGGTAGAACCATAAGCAGTCCTAATTAACGAAATAATCGTCATCAGATTGGAAGTTTAACCTCTGGAGAGGAACCAATTATATACATTTCTTAGAAGGGAATCAACAGTTTCAAACTGAAACCTGTCACGTCCTGATACCTATACGTCCTGATATTCAATATTACCAAATGTCAGTCTATCTAACCACCAGTCTCAGAAGGAACATTACCGTCGGAGTTGGTTATTCCACAAAATTGGCACTACTAAGGCCATCCGAACCTGGTAAACCGTGCTGTCCGAACACATCCGCAAGTACTTTGTCGTGCTGTGCAAGCACACATCTTAATCCTTTATGCGAAGCGTCGTTGGAAGCACAAAGTCTCCTTTTCCCATTAAGCAATGCCAGCTCTTGGTCATTACCAATTTCATCTTTTAGCTCCAGGAAGATTTTCTCACATTTTTCTCTTTAACTGCTGATCGTATTACTTGATCCATTATAATTCCGCATCGGAGTAAACTTAAGGTAACTACTGTAATTCATTCATAGAAAGAATTTAATATTCTTCTGAATCACATGCATCTAACATTTCTGGTTCATCATTTCACTGAGTTGAAATAACCCTATACTCAGTCTCTGACAGTAGTCTCATTACGAGTTCATTTTGGCTCACTGGTCCTATCTTTCAGTAGATTCTGAGATCATTGTCTTGCTTACTACTTCCTTATATAACTTTATCCAATCATGCTGTCACTTCCCAATGTCTTTACTTTTTAACTGATTCATTCATAAAATGAACATTTCCCTGAATAAAACCACCTCAGTAACCTCAATTTGGTTCCATAAATTACAACCTATGACATCTGCCTTCTCATGGCGAATTATTACTGACAATATTCATACTTATTCATTTATCAAATGATATGGCACTTACTACCTCTTCTCAACTATTCCTAGGGACTCTGCTCCTCGTCTTATATCGATGCCTTTGATAATCATACATCCCTCTAGCACTCTTTTCGTCAAAATGAAAGTCTCTAATGATTCTCATCTATTCCCGTATAAGATCTCAAGTAATTCTTCCAATCCGTCTTACTTGCTGGTACTACCTTAAGTAGTCTGGCCACGAATCCAACATGAATCTTCAGTTCTCTTGCTAATAGCTTAGTTCTTTATGCTCACTTTTCTGAGCACTATACCTTAATCATCTCAGTCTTTCTGGCTACAGCCCTCATTCCTCGAGGGTAAGCTCCTTATCCTAACAGGATTTTCCTTATCTGCTGGAACCTCTTCCGGGTCTCCAGTAGGGTACTCCATCGAATTTACCCGCTGATCTTCAGCATATAAAGCATTATCGCGCTGCTGCTCGTATGCCTCAAGGTCTGTCGCCTTACTTGTCGATACGATATCGAGCTAAGTTACTATCATGATACTTAAGAGTTCCCATAAGGGTTTTATATGTCATCACTACATTAAGTAGTCCGACTATGAACTTGGCAAGAGTTCTTATTATCTTAGTGAATTTATTGTTTTAACGTCGCCTCATCTCTGGGGTTTATAACGTACGCTCTGATACCACTTCTTTAACACCCCCAGATCCGGGGTCCGGGATCCGGTAGTTACGGTCTCCAATTCTGTCCACAATACTTGAACTTACTTCAACATACAATAAATTACATCTTTATGACCCGACACAACAATATAAAACACACCCGTTATAGTCCCAGAGATGAAATCAGAGTAACAACCAAATTTTATTAAACACATTATGAGTTCTCACAATCCAAAAGAATTTCAATATGAATACATACTCTTTGCCATCCATTTACATAAGTCATACTAGTCCATATATTTGGTACTCAAAGAATGAATCTATCCTACCAATAGCTTTCTCTTCGACTCTGGTAGTCTCATCGTCCTTGCCAGCATCGAGTGCGCCTTGTGCGAATCATCTGGTCTAGCTGTTGTTGTGATATAATAATAAAGCAAGGGTGAGCAATAGCCCACCAACAATAATATTTAATTGAACGATAATATATAACAATTCAAAGGTATCTTTCAAACCATATGCCATGCATTTACGGAAATGATGCCAGTGTAATATGAACGATGAAGTTACAAGGTAACTCAAAATGTAAATATATGTGGGAATATCTGCTATGTCGAAAATAAGCAAGATATTATCATTTATCATATAAAGAGGAACTTGCAAGGAAAATATTGCAATTCCAGTTATTAACATTTTTCGAAGTCCTACAACCTGAAAGAAGTCTCTTCCATACGTGTTGCGGAAGACACCGTCAACCTGAAAGAAATCTTTTCGATACGTGTTGCATGGAATTCCCAATTTGGGAGATGAACCAATACTGGAGTTATCACGCGCCAGCTGTCCCACTCCCTGATGATCAGTCGGGGATGGTACAGCCCAATATAGTTTACTACCGGTAGAAGGAAGAACTGACGGCTCCACTTGTCGATTGCCTTTAATAGTAACTCCCTGGCCAATGGTTAGGCCTTGTGATGGACCGCTCGACTCGGCCTCTTACACACGACTCCTAATTCGAATAAATCCACAGCATCGAAACGTAGAGTTTGTCCTCCCTTCCCAGAGTGAAATACTTGTTGATAAGACTCCACAAAGTAGTCGTATCTAGTTGGAAAGGAAAATTCACCAACATTTCCCAAGCTTTTGCTTGTTAATGGATATCAACTTGTTCCAAAAATCTTACCCCTCGAATAATGAGAAGGTACACACAGACTTAATGAGTCCATAGCAACCAAGTTGCGAGTAAAAAGGATAAATTATGAGATTTATGACAGGGAAGTCTACAAGATAAATAACATTGCTCAAGTAGGTTCCCCTATAACATGGAAGTTTGAGCGAGCATTTAAATCCTTTTAAGATAGATTTAAATGAAAAATAAAGAGTTAGGAACCTTTCCTTGATAAAATAGTCGTAAAAAGACTCCGAAATATTTTACATAATATCTGGAGGTGACAAATAATCTCCGACTAATATAAATCATTTTTAAAAAGAATTTAAAAGATTTAAATAAATATTCCAAGAATATTTATTAACTCAATAATAATTACGGAATATTATTAAATTATAATATAGCTCGTAAGTAATCCTCGAATGAATATATGGAATTATTTACTAAATAAATCCCTCCTTAAATGAATATTCGAAATAATATTCATTAAATAATTAAACTCCAATAAATGTTTAAAATAATATTCAATAAATAGGTCAATCCTTAAATCAATATTTGAAAATGATATTCATTTAATAAATAATCTTCTAAATGAATATCCAAATAATATTCATTTAGTAATCAAAACTTTAAAGGAATAATCGAAATAATATTCCTTAAGTAAATAGAACTTCCAATGAATATTTTAAAATAATATTCATCAAGTACATAAAACCTTAAATGAATATTCGAAAGTAATATTCATTTAATAAATAACATTCTAATGAATATCAAAATAATATTCATTAAATAATCAACTCTAAATGAATATTCGAAACTAACATTCATTTAATATCTCTCGACTGAGATAAAACTCGAATAACATTCCTCGAAATATTTTCAAGTAATTGATACTTTATGGAATATAAATAACGTTTAACAATAACATTCCTCAGATAAATAATAATCTGTCGTTGGAATTCCTCCGGGTTTCCACGATTATCTATATCTCACAATACCGACTCCCAGTCTATATTTAGAATAAATATCATATGCCCTTCGCTAAGGGTCTTACCAGAACAATCCGGCTTATCACTGATAATTCGTATCTAGTCTATAAGCCATTATCAATTCAGGGAACAGGTATCATAATATAATTTGACAATAGGCATGCATGCTATGGCATATGTAAAATGGCAATCACATATATATATTATCACAACAACAGGTTCAAAGTTTTGAACACTTGCCTGGTAATCGTGTGTGGGTGGAGATAGCGTGTCTTGGGTCTGTTCGATGATCTATAAACAATCAGAACATTCGAGATTAACCACCTAACACGTTTTAAAAGTCTAAGTATAACTTCACTTAAATCGAAACACGTTTTCCAATTATCTCGTTATACACCTTTTAGTGTAACTCTTTTTATTACTGATACGATCCGACATTTGTTCGTTATTACGACATGTCATCGTACCCACACTCGGTATATACTTAAGTCGTATAAGTTCTAAAGTCGATCGATTACGAACCGAGATTATACTTCGAGTTTTATCGTTCGTTTTCTAAGTGTTTTACCAAAGTTATAACCAAGCGGGTTTTTAGGGGTTCGTTCGCGTTTAACTTCGATTCCAACATTTTTCTAAAATCGGAAAACGATCCGTTTGATATGTGGTTTTCTTTCATACCTTCCTTATGACCCCTAGTATTTATTTACCAAGATTCGCCACTGAGTAACATGCTTTACGAGGGTTCAATTGAAGTTACAAACTTTTACTTACGGTTCCGAACCAATTTTAGTAATTTGACCATAACTCCTAAACCGTAAGTCCGAATGTTTCGATTCTCGTGCCAAAACGATCTATGGCTCGAGATCTACAAGGACCAGTCACAATATTACCAAGGTCAGTAAATTATATTAACTGCCATGCTTGGTTTGTAAGTGTTAACAAAAATTCGGCATTACGACGGCTATAAATCGGACGTTCTAAAAATCGTAACAACACAACCAAGCCACACCGGGCATCAACACAATTCATAAACATGATTCTCATATCCACAAGTCCTAGAACCACTGATCTTAACCTCAAAATCATCAAGGACTTGAATCATGACTAAATAACTACTAAGAACAACTACATGATCATGTAAACATGCTTATACTAACATCATCACCAAATCTCATCTAAAACTCCATTAAAACTCAAAACAAAAAATTGGGTTCTTGAAGTTTATACCTTCCTTGGTGTGTGTAAGACCTTACTAAGCCTTGAATAATCCTTGTACAACCTTAACCAAGCTTAGATCATCCAAGAAATCAAGAAAAACAAAGTTAGTTTCTTGAAAGTTACTATTCACCCTAAACTTGTAAAAATCATAGAAAATCGAAAAATAAGAGTTTAGCTCTCAAATTTTTACCAAATCTTGGCCTCTTCATAAGCTTTGTTTTGAGTCCTAGTTCATCAAATTTGAAGCTTCCTAGCTAGGGTTTTGAGCCCCCTTTTTCCGCTGGACAGAAACTGTCAAGACAGGGCAGTTTGGTTTCTTCAACTTGGGGGAGGTATTTGACTAGACTACACTCCTTTGTTGGCCATGAAATTTTGAACAAATCTTACCCATGGAGTGGAGAAGCTATGGTTAAAATTTGGTAATTTTAGAATGGGTAGAAGTGGAGATATGAATTTTTCTTTCCTTGATGCTCCTGCTGGGCAGTTTGAAGAAGATGGAGAGAGTTTGTGTTTTCTTGATTTGTTTTGTGGTAATAATGCATAAAGTGATCCTTTGCTAGATAATATCTCATCTTGGTTGTGTTAGTGGAGTGTGATGCACTAGATGATGCAATTGGGCAAGACATGTGTTGTGTTTTAAATGGTTGCTAGCTAACTTGGAGTTGGATTTAGCTAAGTACTTGTTCATTCCATAACCAAGCTAGTTACTTGAGCCCACTTGGTTGCTAGATATTTTCTAGTGGATTATGCATGACTCTTGCTTCCACTGCTTGTTTCTTTTGTCCGGTTATTGCTCATTTCGATTGATCGTTCGTAGGAATATTTCACGGATTTCTAATTAGGGTTTACCGGGAATCTTCTTAATATTAATACTATCATTCTCCATCTTTCTTACTAACTTTCGAATTTATATTCCTTAAATCCCTTCGCTAAATTCTTAAGTCTATCAGTGTCCAGGGAACTCTCGGAGAAAATAAAAGTGCGGTTTTTCAGAATCCGACAGCATTTACATACACTTATTTCCCCCCTGGATCACTATTACGAACTCGAAAATCCGTTCCGAATACTTCTATATAGTGTCGTCTCATAATATTCTCTTTTCAACCAAAAACACTATTCATTCTTTATTCTTTACTTATTCTCTTAGGGTTGTACAATTGTCCCTGATCTCTTTCGATCGTTCCTTAACCTTTTTACGAACCCACTGGACCAATAACAGATATCGATTTGGATGACATAAGAATAATCCTCTCCTTTAGAATTATCAAATCTCAATTCCCTAGGAGATAGATAATTCTTATCTAAAGTGTCAACCAATAGTATTCTTCATGGCATATAAACATTTGAATCCAAATCTATTCCTTTCCTTCATTATCTCAATCGTTACATCGTAGTCGTAATCACTATTCACCATTACCTCAGTACATAAAAAAAGTTTTAATTATATCCAAAATTTGGGGTTCTTACAAATATCCCGATTAAATACAAGGTATAGATCTCGTGTCAAGCCTATCTAATTTAATCATATGATTTCTTATTACTTATGTATAGTTCATGTTAATGCAAATTAGAAACTACTTTCTAATTTCATTCACTCTGGCCAGAGATTCCTGAACTACCGTATTAAGAATGGCATAGGATATTCACTTCCTTTACTGGAAGGGGTGATCCTTTATCGATCATTAACTATCTCCATATATAAATTCCAATGCCCAGAATAGAACTTATTAATTGCCCTTGAGACTAAGGACTAAACCAAAGCATTGTTCATTATATACAAGATGACTCTAACAATCTCAAGTCTAAGGATAGTTGTACAACCATCACTATATGAACAATTACTGACACATGAGTAAACTCTATTAATTGTTCAAGTGATCGAGTCATGTTCAGTGAACTCATTCCCCAATGAGCACCTACATACTAACTATAGTGTCACCACACAAATGCTTATGAGAACAGACATCCTTCGTAGGAAGCAAGTATAGTATGTACCGATCTTTGCGGATTAACTAACTTCCAATTAGTTATCCTATGATCAGGAACAGTTTAAGTTTAGTGTTATCATCTTCTAGATCTCACTATTATAATCTCATTATAATTCTAGAAGCTTTACTCTAAACTATGGAACATCTTATTTAATACACTTTAAATAGATAAAGCCCGTAATAAAAACAAACAAGTCTTTTATTAATATAAACAAAATCAAATAAGATTACATGAAAGTTCTTCCTAACTCATCATACATGATTGGATTTAGGACAAAACCTTTCATGGCTGCCACCTTGATTGCCTTGAAGAATTCTCTACATTTATCCGATGACTTTGATACGAAATGATTTAAGGCTGTTATTCTTCCCGCCAAGCTTTGAACCTGCTTCACATTAGAAGGCGATTTCATGTCTAGCAAGGCTTTGATCTTTGATGGATTTGCCTCAATTCCACGATGATTCACAATGAAACCCAAAAACTTCCCAGATTCCACTCCAAAGACACATTTTTGTGGGTTTAGCTTCATCCTGAATTTCCTCAAAATCCCGAACATCTCCTCCAAGTGTTTTACATGATCTTCTGCCTTTAAGGATTTAACAAGCATGTCATCCACGTATACCTCCATGGTTTTCCCAATCAAATCTTTAAACATCATGTTCACCAACCTCTGATAGGTTACCCCAGCATTGATCAATCCAAAAGGCATCCCAATATAAAAATACAATCCTCGATCCGTAATAAAAGAGGTGTACTCCTGATCCGGTTCTACATAGGGATCTGGTTGTAGCCTGAGTAAGCATCCATGAAGCTTACAAGAGCGTGTCCTGCCGTGGCATCCACCAATTGATCAATCCTCGGGAGTGGAAAGCTATCCTTTGGGCATGCCTTGTTCAGATCAGTGAAATCCACACAAGTCCTCCATTTTCCATTTGGCTTTTTCACAAGAACCGGATTGGCCAACCAATCTGGATAATATGACTCCTTGATCAGCCCAACATCTAGAAGTATATCCATCTCTTCTTTCAATGCTATAGCTCTCTCTCCACTCACTGGCCAGCATTTCTGGCGGATTCCCTTCTTGGTAGGATCTATATTCAGACGATGACACATAACCCCCGGATCAATTCCAACCATGTCAGCATGACTCCAAGCAAAAACATCAAGATTATTCAAAAGAAAGTTGGTGAACATCCCTCTCAACTTGGAATTCAACTGCGACCCAATTTTCAGAACCTTAGTTGGATCCTTTTCATCTACCAGAATTGAAATTGTATCCTCTGCAGGGCCAGTCTTTTCAACCAGCTGTGGTGTTCTTGGATCAAGGTCAGAATCAAAACTTCGAGGATCTTCGATTGGTGTTTCATCCTTGGAGGGCGCGTCCTCTTTAAGAGGGAAGTCTTCCTCAACAAGGGTATGCATCAAGCCTTCAAGTAACATTCGCCTTCCTTCAACTTGCTCACCTCTGATATTGATAGAGATTATATCCTCTGAATCTTCTTCAATTTCTTCTAGAATTCCTCCTTGAAGATCGCCAAGAACTGGGGCATCTTCCTCAGGGCGCACCCTGTAAAGGGACGAGATAATGAATTTTTACTTCTCAAGGGGCAATGCTCATGACTTCTGAACTACCTTCAACCAGGGCGCGCCCTCCACCTTGTTGTCTCCTAAACCCTTTGATTGCCTTGTGATAACAATCTCTGGAATCATGTTGAGATCCCCTTATAGTCCCCACACTATTGGGTGTAGGAAATTTCATTGCAAGATGATAGATGGAGGTCACAACTTTCATTTCCTTCAACAAGGGGTGCCCTACCAATGCATTATGCGACAATTCCACATTCAAAATCATAAAATCCATCATTTGAGTCACAGAAAGAACTCCTTCCCCAAGAGTTACCGGTAGCTTGATAGCTCCCAAGACTTTCACAAATTCGCCCGAAAAACCATAAATCCATCCATTATCTTGAATTATATCCTTATCTAGGAGTCCCAGCTTCTTGTAAGTGCTATAATATAGAATATTCACCGAACTTCCGTTGTCAACAAAAACCCGATGTATATTCTTGGAACCAATCTGAATTGTCACCACCAGAGCATCATTGTGTGGATGATGTACCCATCTAGCTTCTTCTTCAGTGAAAGTAATATCTGCACACTCTCCCTTGAACAATTTGGGCGGCCTTAGCTCTAAACTATTTACATTTGTGAGAGGTCTGTATCTTACCTCTCTAGCATACCTCTTCATAGCATGATTACTATCACCACCAAGGTGATGCCCTCCAAAGATAGTATGAATACTCTTTTCCTTGATTAACTTTTTCTCTTCGGGCTTACCATCTCCATGGAGGGCGCGCCCTCCATCTCTCTTGTCAGGATTCTCCTTGTGTTTCTTCACATCCCTAACAATCCATTCTATCAGGTATCCTTCCTTAATCAAATCCCCAATCTCCTCCCTGAGCTGACGACATTCGTGAGTGTTATGCCCTGAAGACTCATGGAATTGACAATACTTCTTTTTATCTTTGCTCTGCCAAGAAGTTAGAGGCTCTAGCCTCCTGAAGAATCCTTTATTCTTATTCACCTCGAAGATGTGCTCAATGGAAGCTGCCAAAGGAGTATAGTTACCAGGCCTTTGATCGTAGGTGTACGTATCTAAAGGACCCCAATTCCTTCCAGCTTCAGCTAAATTCACCCGATTAGCACCAGTCGCTGTACGGCGCGTAGGACTAGGAGACTTATCCTTCCTCTTATTAGTCTTTCCCTTAGATCCACTCTGAGCATCTGACTTTCGATTATCTGCCAAGGATTGTTCTACGATCTTGAAAGACTCAGCTTGCGCATACACATCAGCTAGGGTTGGTGGATCTCGCCCTTGAAGATGCTTCCAGAAATCAGTCCCTACTGACAATCCAGCTATTAAGAAACTCTTGAGAGTTTCATCTGTTGCTCCTCTCACCATAGTATATTCCGAGTTGAATCTCTTGAAATAGGATTTCAAACTTTCTCCTTCCCTTTGCTTGATATTGGCCAAGGTTGTGACTGGAGGAGTATATTTTACTGCAGCCTGGAACTTATTCAAAAACAAATTCCTCATCACCTACCAAGACGTAATTACTCCTGGACCGAGTTTCTGAAACCATTATTGGGCATTCTCCCTGAAAGTTGCTGCCAACAAGCGACATCTAGCCAATTCCGTCACCTGATAAACATCCATCTCGATATCAAAGCGTCCAAGGAATTCCACAGGGTCTGCATTTCCATGAAAGCGCAAATCATTTGTCATAGATCTATACCCAGCTGGGAGCTGTGCCTCTCTGACTTCAGTCGAGAATGGAGAGGATGTTTGCATAGTAGCAGATATCCTTCCCCCATCCAAGTGGGCAAGGAGCTTCTTCAGATCATCCACATTAAAACTTCCCACTCTGGGAATATTCTGAATATTTGGTTGTGCCACAGTCTGTGTTCCCCCCGGGGGTGGAGGTGGAGGTGGAGCTGTTGTCTGAGCACCTCCTTGAGCCCCCCTTGATGTTGTATCACAATATCCCCCTGGGTTTGGGCTTACTGGCCCTGAGGATTTCCCTGAGGCTGTGGATTTCCTTGAGAGTCTCTTTGATACTGTTCTCCCGATTGGGGGCGCGTCCTCGACCTAGACTCGCTGGAGATGCTCGTGGGAATCTGGTGGATATGAGGTTACCTACCACCTGAGGGCGTGCCCTGATTACGGGGCCGCCTGTTTCCTTGATATAACTCCATTTGTCTATCACCTTCATCACGGTTACTTCTTCTTCCAGTATTATTTCGATGAGGAGTTTGTTCAAATCCAAGGGGTCGCGACCTGTTATTAACAGGGGGCGCGCTGTGGATTTTCATTCCGAGGAAGGGCTCGCTCATGTCCAAGGGGCCTCGACCTGTTGTCAAGGGGCGCGCGCTGTGGATCATGGGGCCTCGATTCCAAGTGTTTGTCTTTCCTTTGGTGCTCAAGGAGTACCATCCTCAAGTCATCATCGTTAAGCCTTATCCCAAGGCGTTCTTTCAGAGTTGCAAAATCTTTCTTCTCTCTGGCCATCTGTTTTTCATCCCGTTGGATCTCACTAGGGGTGCGCCCTGAACGGTGAGGGTGAGGGCGCGCCCTTTCTTGAGGATTCGACAAACTGTAATCAGAATTATCCTCACTAGGATGTTCAATAATAGGATCAGTATATTCTAACCTTCGAGGAGTAATCAGCTGAAATCTCTTCTCTTGCACCTCACCGCCTCTTCGGGAACTTTCCTCAATCTGAAGGGCTTTCCCTGTTCGACGATGATTTCGTGGGATACTCCGAGATTTTCTCCTTGATTCTTGCTCTTCCTCCACAGAACCAAATCTTGCCCCGAAACTATTTATGGCATCTTGCATAATATACAGCTGCTCCATTAATGACGAATTGCTGATAAGAACGGGCGGCTGTCCACCGACAGCGGCCGGAGTTCCATGATGTCGTGGAGGAGCAGCAATATTCTCTGGAACATTAGCTTCATGACGAGCTTGGTTACCTCCCAAGCTGTCTTCAGAATCATAACCATCTTCTTCTTGAGAACCTCTGCCTTGATTGTGAGACATCTTTTCCTCCTAAGATGTAGATCTTGATTGGCTCCCCTCCTTCTAGCGCCAATTTGTTGACGGAGTAATTTGGGAACAACAAAATTTGACGTACGTCGCCAGAAACAAGATCTACAGCGGTGGTTCTTTATCGGAAAAAGTGGTGGCGTGTGGTGGCTGTTTATGATTGATGACTGAGATTGATAGGGTTAGCGGCGGCTATTCAGAGCTCTCGACTTCCAACCCCTCAACCGGCCTACGTACCCTTGTATTTATAGGGATCAAGCCAGACGTAGTTCTTGGAGAGCAAGGAACCCAAATGGGCTTGGATTGTCGGTCCAGCATCCGGAATGTTCTACTATGAGGCCTAACCATAAAGGCCCAAGGCTCATCCAAGATCTCAAGACTTCACGAATAAGGAAACTTCCCCCGTCGAGGACTAGTCCTATCCGCTACCAGCTATTTCTTGATTTCAAGGATGCAGGTATAGCCATGGTTTAGCCCAAGTGCAGAACGCATCCCTGTCCCCCGAATGAGAAGCACCCACCAGATAGCAGGACAGGTGATCCAGAGCTTTTGGGTGCAAAGTGCAGGATTACTCCAAAGTTTCCCAATGAGAGCGCGCCCATTGAATACAGGAACAGAGCTCCCAAAACACACACCAGAAAGTCCCCATCTTTCCACCTTAGGGCACGCCCTTAGTGTTTGAGAAGGGTCCTTATATCCAGGCAAACCCTTGGAGGCCTTCTGCGATGGACATCCCCCTCCTGAGATACGACAGGAGGGAATTCTTCAATAAATCATGTAAAAACAGCTCGAATAGAAATCTTCATCATGAATTTATCTTTTAGGGCGCGCCCTCCTTATAAGGAAAGTGAGGGCGCGGCCTGCTTCCTTCAATTTGTGTCAAAACCCTAATTTATCCTATAATTCCCAAAATTAAACCCATTGTTGACCCGAATCCATCTGAAAATACCCGAACCGAATTTTGACTATAACACCACTCTTATCCCAATGTGGCCGCACAGAAACTGGCCTCAAACTCGACACATTGGCTGCCCGTTTTAAAGTTGGATCAATTACGATCCAACTCAATCTCAAGTTGTTTTCAAGCTCTGACATGCACATGAAGTATCTTAATGGCATTTCCACAGTTCCTTTGTGGTCAATCAAGTCGACACAGAACAATGATTCAGGAAAGCTGCTATCATCCGTATTTGTCACTGTTACTCTAGAGTAAACTTGATTGTTCCCCAAGTGTATATCAACAGCTGAAATTAATTCCGAGGTTTGAACTTGACCACGGAGGCTCCCCCGACCAGAGTTTGTTGCACGGAAAACTGGAAACGAATCGGAGTAAAAAGAACGGTAGCCACCCGGAAAGGAAGAGATAGTTTGTCGAACAAGAGGATGTTTAATGGAGTTCCAAGTGGAATTACAAATGTCTTCCCACAAGCTTTCTTTGTTGCAGAGAGAATGTAGTAAAGTAGAAGTAGAGGCCAGTGAGGCAATAGATGGGCCATCAAACTTAGTTAAAAGATGGGTTTCGATGATATCTGAGTGAAGGGCCGCAATTGTTGTGCCTTGATTGCTAGAGCTTGAAGCCATTTGATATCATAAACTTGTTCTAAATTCTAGTTCCCGCTTTGCAATTCATATTAAAATGTTCAAGTATTTAAACTACTAATGGGTTGATAATTTAACGACAATTGAAAAATTTGCGGATAAGACTTCACTCAGATATTGAAATGTTCAAGTATTTAAACTACTAATGGGTTGATAATTTAACGACAAATTGGCAAATGTTCAAGTATTTAAGTAGTGCTTTACGCACTAAGCAGAGCACTGTTTTTTTTTTAATTCGGTGTCCGGGCCAGTTTTTACACACCCGAAAAATCCGGAGAACTGCTAACACACTCGTATCCACCGAACAAGGCAATCAATTTATTTCTGTGCCTCCCAGGAATCGAATCTATGACATTGGGATGGTAAGCCCCTAAAGTCATGGTTCAACCAACTGGGACATCCGTGGTGGATTCAGAACACTATGTGTTAGTAACGCGTTCGTAACCAACTAGGTGCATGCATGTACAGATATACTTACACTGTCCCTTATAATTATTTACATTTTTAAAGAAATGTTCGGTACGCATGCATTTTATAAGATAATTCTATAGCTTATTTTTACTTTTTATTTTTTTATAAAAATTTAAACATCAAATTTTTATACAAGATAAGAAAATTTTAAAAATGAGTTATGAAACTATCCTTAAAATTCACCTTAAAATACGTGTCGAACACCTCTTAAAAAGTGTAAACAATTGAATGGAATAGGGACCTTATAATACGTGCCGAACACCTCTTAAAAAGTGTAAACAATATAATTGGATGGAACGAAAGAATTGTACAAATAGGGTTGAAAAGAAAAGCCTCTTAGAAAGAGTATCGAGAACCCTCTTAAAAACCGAGAAGGAAGAAAATTATTTTAAAATAATAATTTTAAATTCAAAAAAAATATGAATATTTTTATATCATGCTTTCAAAAAATCAATTCCAAACAATAATTTGTTTGTGAATATAAGAACAATTATGATAAATTTCTAGAATTGTTTTTGAATTATATAAATTTTATGAATCTGTTTTTTAATTTCAATGAATTCTTTCGAAAATTGTATGTAAATTCTTTTTAGTATGTAATTATTGATACAAATATTGATTTTAAATATTATATAATAATGATTAAAATGTATTATTACAATTTTTTCATGAAAATAAATTAAAAATATTTAAAATATAAGAATAAATCCCAAATTATTTAAATTTTTTGAAGGAAGTTCTCCTAAACCCTTACTAATATAAATACACAATATAGTTGTTAGAACATACGTAAAATAGAATCTATCGCCTGTTCTTTTGTAGAATCCATCACTAGGTACAAAACTATTAAAGGTACATTTTATGTATGAGATTAGGAAGCTTATAAATTATATGAGATAAATGGAATTTATATGTAAATCAGAATTTTTATTGGATTGACATTTTTGTAAAATCAAAATTTTTTAATTAGTCCTGCGAGCCCATTTAAAATATATTTTTTAAGTATCTGAGGAAAAGTTCCCTGAGATCAATCTCAGGGTCCTTTTTCATTTTTATGTATTATTCTTTCTTATCATTCATTTTTTTACATAATTAGTTGGGAAACTACATATGAGTTGAGAATAAAAATTTGAAAAAATATAAAGGTTGAAATAGTAGAAAAAGGTAAGAAAAGTAGATATAAAGTGATAGAACTCATAATGAAGAAAAGTATCGAATGATGTATTTACCTTTTATATTATAAAATTTTATTATTTTTAAATTATTTTTTATATTATTTTTGAAAAATTAAGGAAAGTATCCAAAGAAAAAATAAAAATGTAAAGAAGTAAATGGACAAAACATGTGATTATTCTTCACATGCCACAATTTTCACACACTGTATTTAAATGCATGTGTAATATATTGCCACTTGCTTATTTTAATACAGATTATTGTTTCCCTGATGATAATAAGGTAAAATATATTGAAATTTACTGGTTTTTGTTGCTAATAATGTGTGGATATATACTCTTTTCGTCTTATATTTTCATGTATTTAAATATATTTGAAAGAGATATTTATATATAACATTTTTTTTGAATTTTTTCATTTTATAAAAAATAGATTCACACTCAAATGCATGTTAAAAATATTTCAATCATTTCAGATGGAAGAGAGTTGAATATTCACTAAAATACCATGCACCTGTTAGCAAACAAATTACTCCCTCTGTCTCTAAAAACTTTTCTCATTTCCCTTGGACACGTTTGCCAACGCACACTTTTAATCGTTAATATCTTTAATTTTGTATTAGTTTTAAATATAAAAACTTCACTGTATTAAAGTACTCATAAATACGAATCCAACAAGATCACTCATGACTATATTTGGTCTTATAGATTAGACGAAAATTAGTAATTTGCCTCATGTTATGAACAGTCCCGACATATCAAACGAGAGAAGCATTATGAGACGGAGGGAGTATGTGATAGCGTAATCATAACATCCGCTCGACTTAGGCCTGTCAATGGATCGGGTTCGGATCAGATCGATCTAAATCCATATCCATATCCATTTATTTTTATCGGATTCGGATCGGATCGGATCACACCTCGAATATTTCAAAGGTCGTTCCATATCCAATCCATTTAGTTTAATGGATAAACGGATCGGAAGTCGGATATCCATTGCTCCATTTATTTTTTTAAAGTATAAAAAAATTAATTACAATTAATATATGTGAAAAAATTAGTAAAATTTGAGAAGTTACAATCTAGAAGAATTCAGTGTATAAAGTTAAGTAGCAATCAAAAATTTAAAATATTTTATTAATTTTATTGTTCAAACACAATGTTTAATTACTAGTTCCTGACTTACCATTACGAACAAATGATTTATTATTGTGCTTGCATAAAGCTTTATCATTCCCATTACCATCTGTATACTTTGTGAAATAAAACAAAAGAAAAAAAGAAAAAAACACATATTAGAACAATATTACTTGGATCATTACCCACGGTATTATGACTTTCGCTAGCCTAAAAAATAAAAATAAAAACATATATTTAACAAAATCAGATTATAATCTTCATCATTACGAAAATATAAGAAAGAATCATTGAATTAACATACCATGATTAAGATTTAAGAATGAAGACTCGACATCATGTTAATCAAAGAAAAATATAATGATGTTAAATTTTGGAGGCTGAAGGCTGGAGTCGTGCATGGAAGAGAAAGAAAATATTAGATTAGGTATAAGGCTAGGGTTTTCAAGAACGTAACTTATTACAATAAAAATATTTTGAAAATAATATTATATATATTATATAATATAGTATTATATAATTAAACGGATCGGGTCGTGGATAAACGGATCGGATCAACCTAAATCCATATCCAATCCATTTATTATTCGGGTCGTTCTTATCGGATCGGGTTCCAGATCGGATATTTTTTAGGACAATCCATATTCATTTAAATCAGTGCAGATCGGATCGGATCGGATATCCAATCCATTGACAGGCCTAGCTCGACTCTCGTCTCGTCATGGTTAAAGTTAAAGGGGTGTTTGGTTTAAATTCAATAAAACCAATAAATCTTATAAAGCGGGTGTTTGAAATATCTTAAAATGAGTAGTTTATGGTTTAAGTTATAAGTTATATTGGTATTTGGATAAATTTACTTATAAGTTGGTGAATTATTTTTAAAATTAAATCAGAAAAGACATTATTTAACACAATAATATCAAAATAAGTATTTTAAATTAAAAATACATTTTAAAACACAAATATAAAAAATAAATTATTAAACAAGTAAAAAAATCAAGAAAATAAGAAATAAGTTACTAACATTCAACTTACCAACATATAATTTATAAATTCAGCTAAGTTGATGAGTAGGCAAATACCCCTCATAAATTTTATGGACTTATCTATACTATACTATAATAAGCAAAATGGAGTATAATTTGTAGTTTGGTTAACCCCTTTTTTGGTTATCTCCATTTTTGGTTATCCATCATCCACAACCGTTAGATCATCAACTCAAATAGATCATGATCGTTAGATATAATAATATTAAAAGTTGTTATATAAGAGGTCCAAGGTTCGATTCCGGCAACATATTATTTTATATTTAATACTAAAAATTATTATATACAAAGATGTAAGTTTTGAATTCTTCAAATAATATATGAAAATTAATATTTATAATATTATATTACAATATAAATAAATTTTAAAAAATTAAAAGTAACCCGTTTGCACGATATACTATAATAAGCAAAATGGGGTATAATTTGTAGTTTGATTAACCCTTTTTTTGGTTATCCTCCATTTTTTATTATCCATCATCCACAACCGTTAGATCATCAACTAAAATAGATCATGATCGTTAGATATAATAATACTAAAAGTTGTTAGATAAGAGGTGCAAGGTTCGATTCCCGACAACATATTATTTTACATTTAATACTAAAAATTATTATATACAAAGATGTAAGTTTTGAATTCATCCAAAAATATATGAAAATTAATATTTATAATATTATATTATAATATAAATAAATTTTAAAAAATTAAAAATAACTCGTGCTTTGCATAGACTATATACTAGTAAGTCTTAAATTATCAACTTTATGATAAGTCAAACAGCACCAAAGTTGCGTGGATTTGATCTAACGTCTTGAATAAGTCGGGACACCTCTAAAATATAATTCCTTTTATAAATCATAAATACCTACAAACAGCCATTTTTATACACATTTCGTTCTAATAATTCAATAAATTCCAAATTCGTATTATAGCGTGTTTCCTCCAATAAAATTTTCTATATATATTTTATTCATAAAAAAGTCAATTATTGTGTAAGAAATGGGAAAAGTATACTACTTCCGATCCATTAAATAAGGCATTTGACTTTTCTGTACGTAATTTAAAGTGTTTTGATCACATTGTAAAAATTATTATTTTCAAAATTTTCTTTTTTTAAATAAAAATATCAGTACTCTATTTTTATTTGGAAAAAGAAAATTTAAAAAATAATAATTTTTACTATGTGATCAAAACATTTAAAATTACGTGCAAAAAAGTCAAATGACTTATATAATGGACCAGAGGGAGTATATTTTATTGATATAATACATGTTAAAAGTTATTAAATGCTCTTAAAAATAAGAAAAGAGAAACGATTCTTGTATTTTTAAAAAGCCTCTAAATTTTTTTTGAAATATCATTTTGAAGGACACCCTTTATTTTTTTGATTTAAGACCTGTATAAAAAGTGTATTGCGGATGTTCTTAAAGAAAATTGTCCTAGTAGTGAAAGGAAAGGGGCATTGGATCAAAGGACGAATGACGGATTAACTATTGGTTAATTGCCTGAGTGGGCCTTTCTTTTCGGTTCTCGATTCAAAACAATATACTACTTTTCATTATGGGCCTGAGACGTCCTCGAAGTGCTTGAATAGTTGCACTCATACAATTTACATATCCATTTTTATGGAAGGCAAAAAAATCCAACTAGACGGATACCCGACCCGTTTCGATTCGTTTGGATCTATTCAAACCTAAATTTTTGGATTTAGATTTAAATTTTTTTTTTTGGATTCGAAAGAGTTTGGATCTGGATTTGGATCTTAGGAGTTCCGGTCTGATACCCGACCCGAAACCCGAATTAAAGTTTATGAAGAAAACAAGTGATTTGGCAGGCTTCCGAGGGCCTATGACAGCCCCCAGGGATTACCATATGATGAATAGTAAATAAATGGCAGCCTTAGAGTCTCGTGGATAACCACTGAACTAAAGTCAACTGCCAGGGTAAGGCTTCTGGCGCAGCATCCGTAACCAGGCTACCGGATGGGCTACCGTAGGGGCTACCGGAGCCAGGCTACTGGCGGTACCCCCAGTTCCCCTTGAAAGCCTGATAGTCTGCAGATTTAGATAAGGCAAACCTCCTACTTTTTAAGAACACGTCTTTACAGTTGATTTATACTTATAAATAGATAAATATATAGTTGTTAGAGGATATATGTCATATTTGCTTGATTAAATCACATAAAATCAAGATAAATACAAGGATACACTCTCTAAATCCCTAAAAATAGCTTGAAAACCGCATTATATACATTTATACATATCATATTCGATCATTATCAGAAATAACAGTCATTATCCCACTGGAGAGAGGATAATTCATCATAAACAACTGAACATATCACTAATAGAACTACATACTGGCTTGATCTCCTATAAATAAGAGTAGGGGTGATCATAAACCGCACCAAACCGCAAAAACCGCCCGCACCGCACCACACCGCGCAATTTTTATTTTCTGTGGTGTGGTTGCGGTTTCAAATTTTGACAAACCGCGCGGTGCGGTGCGGGTTGCAGTTTTAGTTTTTTGAAATGCGGTTCAAACCGCACCGCAATATTTAATATATTATACAATTATATATATATATATATATATATATATATATATTATGTTAGTATTTTGTTAATGATTTAAAGGATAGTTTGCAAGCTATTTGCTTCGTTATTGCCTATTGCCTATGCCTAGTGGTAGTTTAATTTAGAGGCTTATGGTGGGACTTATTGATTCGGTTTTAAAATTTCGCGGTGCGGTTGCGGTTTGGAATTTGACCAAACCGCATGCGCGGGTTGGTCCGTGGTTTTGAGGAAAAACCGCACCGCCCGCACCGCGATTACCCCTAAATAGGAGTATGTAGGCAGTTCGCGGGATCTCTTAGACACTTCGACACCTTGAGTAACATAGAGCACGTATACTCTTGTGTGACATATCATTATTAGGGTTCTTGGCAGGCCGGACATTGGTCCTTGAGCTCTAATTCCGGTGAATCCAGTCCGATCCTCCGAGGAACCACCTCCCGTGTTCTTCGGTAACCCCTAGCTGTGAGCCTTTTTGGGCAGTTAGCCGTAAATCTCTAGTTGTGAGCCTTTCCGGGCAGTTAGACGATTCCATATTCATTGGCGCTATTCCAGCAACGACCTCCTAATTTTTGTGACAAATTCCTCCCACAACATATATATATATATATATATATATATATATATATATATAACTAATTTTAATTACTTTGGATCAAAATGGATCATTTTTGAATTGACGAATACTAACAAGTCGAATTTGGCTTGAAATTTTTCATGCCATTTCAAATTCAGATCAAATTTAGATTAATATAAAATAGAACCAAATATATAGAATTCGATAAAAATCAAATCCATTACCCGAAATTGCGATCCCTAACTGGAAGTGGCATGCCTCAACGTCCAACTACTAGTTAGGGGAGAGTACGGTTCGGTTCGGGGCAGTTTTGCCCCGAAACCGCATGTCTTCGGTTTTAAAAATTAAAAACCGCAACTGAACCGTCGGTTTCAGTTTCGGTTTTAAAAAGCTTGGTTCGGTTTTTAACAGTTCGGTTTCGGTTATAAAACTGAACGAACAAAATCATAAATATATTACAAGACTTTAAATTTATAAATTATAAAGTTCTCGACTTTTAAACAAAGTAACCGAGCTGTTGAATGAGTACACTCTATGTATATGTTAATGCTTATGTTAGATGTTGATTGAGTGTACTTTTAAACAAAGTACACTCTGTGTATGTTAATGCTAATGTTAGATGTGCAGATTAATGGCATTGCATTGTAGCATTTATATACAGGTGGTCTGGCAATTATCTAAATTTTTTTGTAGGGGTATATAGCTGTTGTGAACGTTATTCAAGTTTTGAGGAAATTGCATGGCAAATCTACTCTATTTTCTTAAAACCACACATTATTAATATTATTTCTTGTTTACGAAGCAAAGAAGAAGTGTACAATCTCTGTTTATTATGATGAAATCAACACTCCCTTTGGATTTGGGTACTACTAAAATCTTATACGTTTGTAATCTACTCGGATATTTATTTAATGTGAGCTAAATACTTTTATTGTATTTACGCTCTTATGAAGTTCTTCTGCTGCTGTTTTTTTTCGAAAAAAAGTATTAATGTTTAGGTTGCTAAAACTCGTACACTCAACCTATCCCGCTATGAAGAATCTTTATTTCAATACATAATTAAGAATTTAAGATAAAGATTTTTATTACATATATCCAGCTCCGACATCTTCCCTTTCCTCATCCGACATTGTTTTGAAGCTTTAATTATAATTCAAGATATAACATATTTTTTTTTTGCTAAGAGATATAACATATTTATTAATTTTAAGAATATATAAATTATATAAATTTATATAAATTATATATTCATTTATTTATTTTAATAATCTGCTCGATTTTAGCCGGTTCGGTTTTAACCTATAACCGGAACCGGAATCGAAAGTCTCGATTTTTTAAATCAAAAACCGCAACCGCCTATTCGGTTTCGGTTTCAGTTTGTTCGATTCGATTTTGACCGATTTCGATTCGATTTCAATTCAGTTTTTCGCTCAACCCTAGTAGAGGCAATATTAATGTTCCCAAAGGACATGCATATATACATGTTACAATATAGCATTAGTGCATTTGCTTGCATTATAGCTTCCAATATATCTATATTTATATATATTATAATGGCCGAAGATCAGAAACGCACGAGAAGCGTTTAAGATATTTTTCTTGAAATCTCAATTTTTTTGATTTTTTTATTAAATTTTTTTCTTACAATAAATAGCAGCTTAATTGCATCTTAATGACATTTTAATAATTATTAATTACATTAATTAAATAAATACATATTAAATTACTTCATATTATTTATATAAAAGATTGACAAACTTTATTTGAGTATAATTATTATTCCAATATAAAACATTAATTATATGTATAAAATTAAAATCATTTTTATGTAAATTAACGACTAAAAATTGTTTACATTGTGTCATTGTTTATTGTGTCAAAATATTATACACATGTTGATTCATTATATTGTGTCAAAATAAATTAATATTCTAAATATATAAATTCTTATACCATTACTGAGCATATATATTATGAGAGGGGTGTCGGCAATGACCGAAGATCAGAAACGCACCCGAAGCGTTTAAGATATTTTTCTTAAAATCTCACTTTTTCGATTTTTTTATTAAATTTTTTTCTTGCATTAAATAGCAGCTTAATGGCATCTTAATGACATTTTAATAATTATTAATTACAATAATTAAATAAATATATTTATTAAATTTAATTCATATTATTTATAAAAAAGATTGACAAACTTTATTTGAGTATAATTATTATTTCAATATAAAATATTAATTATATGTATAAAATTAAGATTATTTTTCATGTAAATTAACGACTTAAAATTGTTTACATTGCGTCATTCTTTATTGTGTCAAAATGTTATATACATGTTGTTTCATTATATTGTATCAAAATAAATTAATATTGTAAATATTTAAATTCTTATACTATTACTGAGCATGTATATTATGAGAGGGGTGTCGACTTTAAAAACGTTAATTAGTTCTATTTAATATTGTAATTGCTATTTTTCATGTTTATAATATTTTTAAGATAGATGAGAGCATTATTCCAACAAATTATTCATACAAACTGTTTTAAATTATTTTTTAGGAAATTTTTAAAATGCATATTAATTTATCTATTTTCAGTAGCTAAAAGTAAAATTTTATTAACCGCGCGAAGCGTGGCTAAATTGCCTAGTATATTATAATGCCTGGAGATCGAAAATGCACCAGAACAGTTCAAGGCATTTTTCTTGAATTTTCAATTTTTTGATTTTTTTTATTAAACTTCTTTTCTTGCATTAAATAGCTATTAATGATAATTTAATTAGTCATTAATTACACCTATTAAACATATATTAAATTAAATCTATTTAATTTGTTTGAAAATTAGCAAACTTTATTTGAACATTATAGTTATTATTTCAATATTAAATATTAATTATATACAGTTATGTTTATTTTTAGGTAAAATGACAACTAACAATTGTTTATATTGCGTTATTTTTTATTTTCTATTCAATATCATTATAATTTCTTTTCGGATGATTATAGGGGTACACGACCTTAACTTCTCAAACAATTTTTATTATCAATAATTGTGAAAGTTGTAATAAATTATGGAAGTACGAGATATTTACTTCATTTCTGGAATTGTATGCAAACAATATAGACAGATTTTTAATTTTGCACATGAATAAATTATACATGAGTTATGATCAAATTGATTAAATTTAACAAATCCAACCATTGATTGGATGATTAAATTGATAAAAAATTTGTACACCCGTTGTTTCATTATATTGTGTCAAAATAAATTAATATTCTAATTAAATAAATTTTTACACTATTTCTGAACATGCATATTATGAGGGGTGTCAGCTTGAAAAAACGTTATTAAGTTATATCAATATTTGTAACTTTTGATCGTAAAGACTACGTTCATATAATAATTTTTATTTTTATATGTTTGTGATATTTTAAGATTATCAATACTTTAGATATATAATAAGAGTATTTTTTCAACTAATAATTCATGTAAATTGTTTTTAAATCAATTTTTTTAGAAAATTCAAAAGAGACCAATCAAATTTTAAAAGTGATAAAAGTAAATTTATTTATTTTCATTATTTTAAAATAAAAATTTATAAAACGCGCTTCGCACGGATAAATTGACTAGTAGGAGCATCTCCAATAGGGGTTGCCAAGTCCTATGTGGCATGACACCCTTGATTGCCCACATATTGGAGAATCAATGTTGCCAACCAAAGTTGCCAAAAGTTGGCAACTTCCCCATTTAGTTAAAGGGAGGTGATATGTGCACACCCCACACTTATACGTGCACACCCTATATTAGCAATATGACCAAAATATCCTCAACTTATATTTTCATTTAATTACTAGTTCAATTATAATTTTATAATAAATTAGTTGAACAAGTGAATAAACTTTTTTTAGTGAAATTTAGTTTTTAATTTTACATCTTAATTTTTAATTTAAGAATATGTGATATATTCAAATATATGTCTTTTTCATGAATCATACATAAATTATAAAATTTGGTTTTATTATAATAAATTATATTTAACCCATTCTACAATATAATGAATTTTTAAAAATTACAATAAAAATTTATATTTTAATTAAAGATGGGTCAAATTGACCACTGAAAATCAAATATGACTACTATTGCGGGTTTGAGAAAATAAAAAATAATAATTTTTAGTAATTGGACTATAAAATGGTAGCTATTTTATACATGATGTATTTTCAATAATAAAATATTATTTTATTGAATGGTAATAATAAAATAATAGTAATTTCTGGTGATTAGTATGTTTGTACTTGTTGATTACTTGTTGAACGATTGTTGTCAAAAAAATATATAATTTCAATATTCAAAAATTATATTAGCATAGTAAAAAAATCAAGCATGAAAAGTACATATGTACTTTAAAAAAAGTATAGAAAATATGTTTAATAATTTTATATTCATATATCATTATTCATTGATGATATATTTCTCAATGTGTGAAATATGCATCTATTCATAAGAAATGCAAGTTAAGGGCATTTTAGTCTCTTTCACTATAATGGATGTGCACCTATAAGTGATGGGTGTGCACATATCAGCTTCCTAGTTAAAACACATACAACTTCTTAAAATTGTATTTAACTTTACCCTTTTTTATATCTTCCATATTTTATTATCTCTTTAAATGTTTTTTTCTTTTTTTTCTAAATATCTCACATATCTAATATCATTAATGCACATGAGAAAAAAAGAAAAAAACATCATTTTTTGCAATATTTTCATGTAATCAAATGAAAATATCTTATATTGATGTAAAGATAATATTATTTTATATTTAAAAATTTAAACCATTTGATATTTTATATTAATGTAATGACTAAAAAAGGAAAAAAATCATTACGGGAGGGAATTAAGTATTTGAAATATCCAAATTTTTAATTTTATTTAGAATATATAATATGTGTTTATAAGATAATATAAAATTGATATATGGGACCATATTGACAACTTTAAAGTTGCCAACTATTGGAGTAGATTTTTAACAAAAATTGCCAATAATGAGATGGAGAAGAGAAGAAATAAAAAAGTAATATATGTGATGATGTTGACAACTTCTATTGGAAATGCTCTAACATGTATTGGCAGGCATGTGGTGACGTGGGCCCTCTAAAATGCCAGATGGACCCACCATCTTGCAGGTTGCGGGTGTGTTGTACAAGTAAATGTTTTTAAAAAAACAAAAAATACTACATAAATTATAAATATATTAAATAAACATCAATAATTTGAGAACCCTGTGTAATATGAGCCATTAGTGGGCCCAAGCTCGTGGACTCTTGCTACCGAACCCAACGGCCCTGTTTTCTTTTGGTTTTAGATGGATAAATATGTTCATTTTAGCAGCCAGCCTTATGACCCACAATTATTACATTCATCACGACTTTGTTTATTTGAGATAGGGATATCTAGAACCAGTTTGGCAAATCTTATTTATTTATCAGAAATAAGTAATTTATTTTTTAAAAAAGTACATTAAATTATACTTTTTTTTGAAATAAGTTACTTATTTTCTGCATATAAAGAATATTAAACACCTTCTAAATATTTAATGTAACGCCCCGACTTCCCAATACTGAAAATACACTTTTTATAATAAAACAGACTTTGATACAGGGAAATTTTAGAAAATTCCGGCATGAAGTATTTGTAAATCGGACTATCCACCTGTATTTCAACCCAAACCAAATTCCAATTAACAATTACAATTAAAACTTAATACACCAGCGATTCCTCATCGAGGATCGATTCCAGGTTATGGTATGAAACAAGAATATAAACCATACTTATTATTACAATTTCTTCTACTATTCTGATTTCAATAACTATACCGTTTGATCTGTAGCTTAACTCCAATCCGTGCTTACCCGCTTTAGCTTCGAGATCTATCCTGTAAAGGCTACCTCATTGCTCTCATATGACTCGTACGATGTAGACATCCACCCTTATTCCTAACTGAAAGATTAGAGAAAATGAAGCAAGAGTGAGCCAAAGAATGCTCAGCAAGCGAACAGTATAGTGAAACAATAATACTACAATGATTCATTGGTGAACATATCACTGACCAACTTATCTCAAAGGAATGATTCACAATTACAGAAGCTCAAGAACTTTAAAGATATAACATTTTATTTAATTCAGGAAATGGAATAGAATTGGACTATTTTGCATTTTAATAATAAAAACAATAAGGTTAGGCTGCTGATCAGTCACGCACTAACCCCGGACAAACGCACACAGCAATGTCCTTTAATGGATCCACGGCACACATTGGCCTTAATAACTTCTGACCACAAATCTGGTCCGACCCTTTACGGTCCACATTTTAAAAAAAAACAACAGTCCAATTCTATAATCTGAACGTCAGGTGTCGGAACAATCGACCACCTCGACCAGCCAAGCACCCTGGAAACTCACGTTCCAGGTTAACAACTCAAATCTCAAGAAGAAATGAGGTCTAGTAAAATTCTGACCTAGATATCGACAAGTTCGATATAGAGAAGGGTATTATTCCATAATATATCAGTGAAACAGGGACAACAATTTCAACACTATTGAATGGGAATATGATAAACAGCTATTCATATTTACTGAAAATTTAAGAGCAATAATATCAACGACAAATCGAATTAATATAATGATCAAGTGACGAAAAACATGGTTCATTTGAGTGAAATGATTTACTTGCAACATGAATAACAACAATTGTAATTATAAGATAAAGCAAGGGTATAGTCAAGTGCTAAGCATTTAATAAATTTACCAACACATTGTCAAGTTGAATCAACATAAGCGAATTAAGTAAGTTTAAAATGATCATTTGTAAAATAACTCCAAGACAATAAAATTGTAGGACAGGTTGAAGAAAACCTCTCCTAAAGGGGTCCATTGGTGAAAATCCGTTACCAAGTTTAAACTAACATGAGAGATTCGAATAGTTTAAAACGAAGATTTAAGAAATTTTCAATTACTTAAGGTCTCACTCATGTCAGCTAAGCACTTATAGGCTTCAGCTGCCAGAACCGGCATGACAAATATGAGTTTAAATAATTAAGAAGATCTCAATTCATTCTTGGTTTTAACCGTCACTGAGCAACACATGCCTCAACAACAGTATAAACCTCGAATTAGTTTACAATAATTTGAAGAAAACGCTCTTTGAAGAATATTAATAATGACGGGAAATATTTATATAAAATAATTTTTAAAAGAATCAACACCTGAACAATAGGTGAAGAGAATAAACAATGACAGAATAGTTTTGAGAATGAGTGTTTGTAAATTAATAGAAGAAAAATGTCACTGAAAGTAAAATAAAATAAAATAAAGGGTATGGGCACTAGCAAACATGGTTTAAAAGAAATATCGTAAAATCAACAGAACAGGTTCACATTATTTAGAATAAATATGAAGAATATAATTGCTTGCAAGAAGGAATTTCGAAAGAACAATAAATAATACAAAAGGTTTCACATCACTTGAACAATAAGTGAGGAGTAGTAAACTTGCCTCAATACACGAAGTTTCCAATTCCAATATCTCAATTCTTTACTCACTTCACATCAGACTCCACTTCTTTACACGTTGGCCTCTGTTCGGCTACATACTTATCTTTCCTTTACAATTTGTCCACCACTCTGCTATTATACTCGCTAATTCCGATGAATATCTCCTTTCTCAAAATTTCATCCTTACGTACCCTGGCTCCACACCGGGCCTGCTAATCGTACCTATAAGCAGGTAAAATACTAATTTAGTACACTTACAACCTTAATCGCATAATTCTATTCTACCCATTCGTGTCCTATTATGCTTTACAGCTTAACACATATAGCACATATTGACTACATTAACAAAATAGTATAGTATGACCATATAAATCACATAAGCACTTAACACATGTCATCTACTTACACCCATACCTTCTAATACATATATCATTGATGTGTAAAATTGTGTCTAACCGCAAGCGCACGGTATCAGTTGTAGTAGATACTAGCAAATACGGGTCGAATCCTCAAGGAGACAGTTTTAATTTCAATTCAATGGTTATCAATTGTTTCTAGTCACAAACGATTATTTGGGAATTTTATTAACTACTAAAGCAAATTTAACAAAGGTTTTAAATCAATTAATTAAGGGATCAAGGGCAATTCAGGTTCACCATGTTTACACCAAACAAATCACAAAGGTATAGCTTTTTAATGGGGGTTAAGTAATTAAAGCAATGGTTAATCTTTTTCAAGCATTAACACTCTCAGAATATCTAATGATGCTTTCACACTCACCTTCAATTCCGCTAATTGTATGTAAGCCTCTAGTAGTAAAATCTTTCGATCTATTACTCCTATTGCAATCAATTAATCCGTGGTATTGTGCAATTACACAAATTAAGAATTAAAACATATCAATCAGAATTACTCTCTACCCATCAATTTACTAATCAAATTAAACCCAAATCATGGTGCAAACATGGCTCCCCTTAATACCCTAGAATTAAACTACTCACTCATTCTAGGATTAAGAACAACAAAAATAATAAGGAAAGCCATATAAAACATATACTAATAAACAAGATGAGATTAAGAGTACCTTAAACTTTGTATTAACGAAGAACAATGAATCCAAGCTTAATTAACCAAGTGTTTACAAAGGAAGAGATGAAGAGAGAAAAAAAAAACAAAAACCTGGCTCTTGTAAAAATACGTATGTATGTCTATCCCCCTCTCTTTTCACGCTCTCCTCCTCTTTTATAATAAAACTCCTTAATAAAATCTGATCTCTACCTCCTAATAAAAGTATTTTTAATATTCTAATCAATTTACAAAAAGATATCCATAATGGAATAGGATTTTCTTGTAAAATTCGTCACTTCTTTTTCTCCTCTGTTTCTGGGCTCTTCCAGTTGGATTTTGCTTACTGGACCACCTCTGAATTAAAGATAATTCCCTAAGCTTCGCGTGGACAGTAAGATCGTTAAATTCTGACTTCTGGAACTCAAGATATGGCCCAAACAGTGCAGGCAGCCCGTGCAGCCCAATAATACGAATTTTCTCCTATTTTATCTCCAAAAGAGCTCTTTTTTCTCCAAATCCTTCCAAGTCATGAATTCTTTATTTCCTACAATAAAACAATCAAATCTATTAAATAAAAATCCAAATCAATACAAAACACAATAAATATGAGAATAAAATCATCTAAAATATATATAAAAATATATTCTATCAAACATCCCCACACTAAGCATTTGCACGTCCTCGGGCAAATAAGTGAAATAAAAACTAAGTCCTAACAAACATCACTTTCGTAGATGACACGATTGCATTGAGCATATGCAACAAGCCGTTAAACCCCTAGGCAGCCCTAGTAGGACGAGTGTTGTCTCGTGAGGGTTTATAGTGAATGTACCCACAAAATTCATCTAACCATGCAAAAGATCAATGCCAACACAACACCACACACACAAGTCCTCTCATGCCACATCAACTTAAGAATCAAAGTAAACATACAATGTCTTGGTGTCGAAAGTGCAAGTATTCACGTAGTCTACTCAACCAACATGCAGAAGGTCATAAAAATTCATGTCAAGTGTAAAAATCCTTGGTAATCATGCTAAGCCCACAAGAAATACATCTTTAAGTCAAAACCTGGGATCTCCTATGCCAAAACAAGTAATAACTCACCTTTCACTCACAAACGAATATTCACTCAAGAACAAGGTTAAGTGTATCACTCAATTCCAACAAAATCATAAACACAACTTGACACTCACAATCAATCTCACTCTCAACACAACATACATCACTGATGACAATCAAAAGGTCTTTGATCGGGTTGTAGCGTGGGCTAGGGACCAGGTATGTCAAGTAAAGCTAAAATAGGTTAAATGTCAAAAGCTAGTACCCAACAATATAATTCATTCCATTCCCTTTCTATTAAAACCACAAAAATACTTCCCCACACTTGGATTCTTCAATAACCCTTACATAATAACTTGACTAGTCGAATGAAAAAGGATCATACAAACATAAGAATGCTCTCAGATTTATTTATTTTTTCTCTTTTTTTTTTCTTTTTTTTCTGTTTTTTTTTCTTTGAGAGCTAAGGAATAAGCACAATGATCCATAGATATTTTTATGAATTTCGACTAACAAGCATCAACCAAAATCAATATTCCCCAATGGTATGATCATCAATAACCCCCCTTTTATGAACACCTTATTACTCCCTTAAGCACAATACTAGCCTTTGACAATTTAGGTTCAAATTCAATGTAAGGCCAATAGAATAAAAAGGATAATGGCAAGTAATGTGGTGTGTCACCGAAAGAATAGGATTAAGCTCAACGGGTTAACTAATTGATCATGTCTAAAAGGTGTGGAAATATGGGAAATACGAGGTTAAACCTAAGTGCCTTTATCATCTCATCATCAAGTAATGTCATGCATTTCAAGAAAGATCTTAAGTAAGTGCTAGCAATGTAAACAACATGTGGACACTCAAGCAAACGAAAAATCATGCAAAAGATATGCATATAGGCTCAAAACTCACTTGGTGTGATAAAACGTAATCAATCCCAGGTAACAAGACTCTCTAACGCACCTACTTGTACTCAAAGCATGAAAACCAAGTCATCTTGCACATATTCATGTCATTCTAATCACTTACTACATTCAATTAAGTCTACTAGCTTCAACTTGCTAGTGTACGTGTGTGCACAAGAACAAAGCACGTCACTTCTCATACAAAAGCGTCAAGAACACAAGAATTCTACGCATGCATGGGTGTATCAAGCAAAATACAACAACTAATCAAATTGCATGGCTAGAATTATTTTTGGTATTTTTCAATTTTTTAAATTTTTTTTTTTGAATTTTATATAATATATAATTTTTTTGAATTTTTTATCATGGAGAACTCATCCCCACACTTAAGTGGTTCATTGTCCCCAATGAACTAATGAACAAGATACAAAACTACAACTAAAAACAAAATAAAACTACACTAAAAAGAAAAGAAGGAAAACTCCCCTGGAATCCATGTAACCTCCGCCTATAAATTCAACCTCCCCCGTCGAAGACGAAAATTTCACAACACTAGAATCACCTCTTCCACGCTTAGGAGCCATAAGAATCAATACCCAACTCCCAAGATTCACCAAAATCCACAAAAAATTCGAATGCACAAAACCCCCAAATAATCAAGAACACACAATCCAAATAATGCAAGAACACAATTCGTAATATCAAAATAAAAGGAAGAATTATACCCCAAATACGAACCAAAGAGGTGAAGCTTGCAAATAAAAAAATCCCCCAAACTTGAATCTTGAAGCCTTGAAATTGATTGTAGGAAAATATAATTAGAATGGGGTAGGATTGGTGTGTATGTATATATAGATGGGTAAGTAGATTTGGGGAAAGAAATATAAAATAGGAGATGGATTGGGAATGAATTGGAATTAATATAGGACTAGAATTAGGATTTTTAGGTGGAGAAAATAATTAGAAAAGGGATTGAAAATTGAATTGGGGGATGAATTTATTTTTTTTTATATATATATATATGTTAACACACACGGGGTAATACAAGTCCTGGTGGACAGAAACGTTTTGAGGATTTTTTTTTTTAGTAATAAAATAAAAAAATAAAAAAAAAAAAATAAAAAAAAAACAAAAAAAACAAAAGTAAACAAACATGCACGGGAGTACTAGTACCTGGACAGAAGTATTCCCAGGATATGGCGCCATGTTGGCGCTGTGGCGCGTCGATAATTATTTTTTTTTATTTTTTTATTTTTTTTTTTGAACAACTTTTTTTTTTTTTGAACAACTTTTTTTTTTTTCAACAACTTTTTTTTTTAGTAATAAAATAAAAAAAAATAAAAAAAACAAAAAAAAAACAAAGAAAACAAAAGTACAACAACACATGCACGTACAGTAGTACTTGTCTTGGACAGGAGAATTTGGTGGCTGCGTCCCTGGTTTGGCGTAGTGGCGCGCGTTTCACTTTTTTTTTTCTTTTTTTTTTTTTTCACTCTCCTTTTTCTTTTTTTTTTTTCACAACACTCATTTTTTTTTTTCACTACACACAAATTTTTTTTTCCCTACACTAATGCGTGGGTTGCCTCCCACGAAGCGCTTCTTTAACGTCAATAGCTTGACTCAGCTGGTTCAGATCTCCATGGAGGGGTTGTCAAGATAAATCACTTTCTCACAATTCAGATCAGCTGCACCATCCAACTCAAGAATCAATGAATCGACTTCAGCATGTCCTTCTCCTTCTGAAGCTTCAAGCATGAGCACTGCTTCCAATGCATCATTCAATAGAATCTGAGGCGTCTCATCTCAGACCATTTCATCTATAACATCAATCATGCAGCAAGTATTCTCAAGCAAAGGGGATTTAAGAGCAGAGGTTAGAGTAAAAGTAATTTTATCATCACCAACACTCAATGTGAGAGTCCCACTTTTAACATCAATAACAGCACCTGCAGTACAGAGAAATGGTCTACCCAAAATAATAGGTATTTGGCTGTCCTCTTCCATATCTAGAACTACAAAGTCTACAGGAATATAAAATTTTCCAACCCTAACAGGCACATCCTCTAAAATTCCAAGGGGATATTTTATCGAACGGTCTGCCATTGCAAAGTCATCTGTGTACATTTTAATTCTCCCATATTTAGTTTTTGAAAAACAGAGAGAGGCATAACTGAGACGCTAGCGCCTAAATCAAATAAAGCTTTATCAATGAACAATGCACCTAAATGACACGGGATTGAAAAACTACCAGGATCTTTAAGCTTAGGTGGAGACTTATTCTGTAAAACAGCACTACACTCTTCAGTAAAAGCTACTATCTCCACCTCACCAAAA
Source organism: Saposhnikovia divaricata (assembly GCA_036435485.1). Taxonomy (NCBI): domain Eukaryota; kingdom Viridiplantae; phylum Streptophyta; class Magnoliopsida; order Apiales; family Apiaceae; genus Saposhnikovia; species Saposhnikovia divaricata. Next base: position 97,140,814 of record CM071597.1, on the reverse strand, counting down.
GACCTCTTCTTAGTGAGAATATCCTTAAGAAACTTTGCATATGATGGAACTTGAGAAATTAAATCAGTGAAAGGAACTGTTACCTCAAGATTCTTGACAAGTGTCATGAATTTACCAAACTGCTGGTCCACCTTAGTTCTGTTCATCCTGCTAGGGAATGGGAGCTTTGGCACAAATGGTGGAGGAGTAACTGCAGTCTTCTCTTTGTCCTTTTTCTTGCTTTCCTTAGTTTCACCTTCGTTTGCATCTTCAACGACTTTCTCTACCTTGTCTTCCTCAGAATCCTCTTTTTCTTTCTCAGTAGGAACATCGTCAATAGGCATTGGAGGAGCATCATATGTACGACCACTCCTAAGAGCAATGGCATTCACATTTTTCTTTGGCTGAGTTGGTTGTGCTGGTAGAGAGCCTTGTTGCCTTGTAGAGGAAGAACTAGCCATTTGAGTAATCTGAGTTTCTAGCATCTTATTATGTATTTCCATCTGGTTCATCTTTGTTTGCATTTGTAACAATATCTTCATCATATCACCTTGATTATCAGCCTGTGCAGCTTGATTTGCTTGAGGAGCATAATTCTGAGGAGGCCTTTGGAATCCAGGGGGATTCATAGGTCCTTGCGGAGGCCTATACTGTTGCTGTGGAGGAGGCTGGTACGACTGCTGATATTGCGGCTGATTAGGAACATTTGGATTCTGAGCATTATTGTTCCTATATGAGAAATTCGGATGATCTTTCCAACCAGGATTATAAGTGTTGGAGTACGGATTGTACTGCTGCCTCTGTTGGAAAACATTTGCTTGCTCCATCTGAAAATGTTGTGAATTTTGAGTATTGTATTGGCAATCGTTACCATAGTGGCCTTGGATGCCACAGACTTCACAAACTGGATTATTCATTGGAGCCATTGATGACAGTGCATTGATACTCATAGGTTGAGTAGAGGGCTGAGATGTCTTCAATGAGTGGATCTCCTGAGTTAATGCACCTAGTTGAGATGATAATAGAGAGTAAGCATCCACTTCAAGTTTACCCCCTTTCTTGGCTGCTCTCGGATTACTGAAGTGATTGGCAGCCAAATTGGAAAGAAAAGCATGTGCATCATCAACTCCTTTGTCTAAAAACACGCCACCTGCAGCGTTATCAACCATCCCTTTTGTTTCAGGATCAAGACCATTGTAGAAGCGTTTAAGCAGAAACCACTTCTCAAGACCATGGTGAGGGCATGCACGTTGATAATCCTTAAATCTGTCCCAAGCATCCCGTAGAGATTCACCATAATCTTGCTTAAAACCCATCATCTTGTCGATCAAATCATCGGTTCTGTTAGGAGGGAATAACTCAGTTAAGAAAGCCTGAGCAATCTTATCCCACTCGGTCAGGTCAATATCATTCAACCATTTTTGAGCTTTGTCACGAAGAGAGAAACCGAACAACATGACTTTCAACTGGTCTGGAGTGACTCCTTGATGTTTAATTGTAGAACAGAGCTGTTGAAACCGTTGCAGATGATTTGTAGGGTCTTCAGAGGCAAGGCCAGCAAATTGATTCTGTTGGATCATAGTGAGCAAAGCAGGCTTGATCTCGAAATTTGCTGCTTGAATCACTGGCATAGCAAGGCCAGTAGGTACCCCACTCGGAGAGGGCTGTGAGTAGTTCTTCAAAGATTTGGGAAGGTCCGCCATCTCAATCTTTGGTTCAGGTATCTCTTGCTGCTTCTCTTTCCTTTGTAGATCTATGTATTGTTGACAAGAAAGTTTAGAATCTGGACTAAGAGGAGTTGTATCCTCTTCCGCTTGATCTTCTTTCGTTTGAGACCTGGTCCTGGGCATCAACAACTAAACAAGGAAAAGCAGTAAGATCGGTCTCAGTTGGAACAAGAGTTCCAAAGAGACAAGAGAAACAATCTAAAACAATCGAACTAAAATTATAGAAACTAGGCGTCTCCCCGGCAGCGGCGCCAAAAACTTGATGTGTAAAATTGTGTCTAACCGCAAGCGCACGGTATCAGTTGTAGTAGATACTAGCAAATATGGGTCGAATCCTCAAGGAGACAGTTTTAATTTCAATTCAATGGTTATCAATTGTTTCTAGTCACAAACGATTATTTGGGAATTTTATTAACTACTAAAGCAAATTTAACAAAGGTTTTAAATCAATTAATTAAGGGATCTAGGGCAATTCAGGTTCACCATGTTTACACCAAACAAATCACAAAGGTATAGCTTTTTAATGGGGTTAAGTAATTAAAGCAATGGTTAATCTTTTTCAAGCATTAACACTCTCAGAATATCTAATGATGCTTTCACACTCACCTTCAATTCCGCTAATTGTATGTAAGCCTCTAGTAGTAAAATCTTTCGATCTATTACTCCTATTGCAATCAATTAATCCGTGGTATTGCGCAATTACACAAATTAAGAATTAAAACATATCAATCAGAATTACTCTTTACCCATCAATTTACTAATCAAATTAAGCCCAAATCATGGTGCAAACATGGCTCCCCTTAATACCCTAGAATTAAACTACTCACTCATTCTAGGATTAAGAACAACAAAAATAATAAAGAAAGCCATATAAAACATATACTAATAAACAAGATGAGATTAAGAGTACCTTAAACTTTGTATTAACGAAGAACAATGAATCCAAGCTTAATTAACCAAGTGTTTACAAAGGAAGAGATGAAGAGAGAAAAAAAAAACAAAAACCTGGCTCTTGTAAAAATACGTATGTATGTCTATCCCCCTCTCTTTTCACGCTCTCCTCCTCTTTTATAATAAAACTCCTTAATAAAATCTGATCTCTATCTCCTAATAAAAGTATTTTTAATATTCTAATCAATTTACAAAAAGATATCCATAATGGAATAGGATTTTCTTGTAAAATTCGTCACTTCTTTTTCTACTCTGTTTCTGGGCTCTTCCAGTTGGATTTTGCTTACTGGACCACCTCTGAATTAAAGATAATTCCCTAAGCTTCGCGTGGACAGTAAGATCGTTAAATTCTGACTTCTGGAACTCAAGATATGGCCCAAACAGTGCAGGCAGCCCGTGCAGCCCAATAATACGAATTTTCTCCTATTTTATCTCCAAAAGAGCTCTTTTTTCTCCAAATCCTTCCAAGTCATGAATTCTTTATTTCCTACAATAAAACAATCAAATCTATTAAATAAAAATCCAAATCAATACAAAACACAATAAATATGAGAATAAAATCATCTAAAATATATATAAAAATATATTCTATTAATCATATCGGTTTACAAATAATTCTTATCAAATTATTATAAGAATTACAAAATAATTCTAACAAAATTTGGACAACATCTCCTTTAAGTTATGACCTAACCTATCAGAAATACATTCGATATAATCAACAATCAAAGCATCCTTTGCTTTACAATTAACTCGATACAATCTCATATCCTTTACAGTCTTACTAGCATATGTCATTTATAATTCTTCCGACCATCCGCACACTTACCATTTAATATACACTCTTGCACCATTCACATTCCAATCACAATATGTACATTTCACTTTAATACTCAAAATCCAGCTAATACCCTTTATAGCGGTTACAATTATTACTATAAATACAACGCACAAGTTATATTTCAGGTAACCTATCCATTAATTACTAACAATTATCAAAATAATTAGTTAATATTTAACAATTATAATTATCACTCTAAGTATAATATGAAATTCATTTCACCACTAGACAGTTCGATATCATTAGACAATTCAAATAACATCACACACTTAGCATTTAGCACACAACTAGTAGTTAAGCACATAATTGAATTCAATATCTTTTTTGGAAATAATTCATCGTATAAACACTCAAATATATGTTTTAAAATAATTTACCTTATTTAAATAAAATTAACATTGATTAAAATGGATCAAGTAATTAATTAAACAATTAATTAAATAATTAATTAAATAATCAAATAATCAAATAATCAAAAATGATTAACCAATTAATTAAATAATTATATAAATAAATCCTTTGAATTATAAAAGATTTCTTATTAAAATAAATTAACAACAAAGCTTTACATTCCTTGCCAATCATATTCCCAACTAGATGAACAAAAGTTCAACACAAAAATGTTTCTAAAGTTTCAACATTAATGCAGCAAGTCAGAACCAACCTGCACTACAACTCTCAAAATTAACTCATCGAACTCATTCTATTCGAAGATTATGAAATTTACTACCAAGCAATTTGGACATACGATTTTAATATCTTACAAAAATTAAAATGTTATTGCCCTAAACAACTACTAAACTTTCACACAAGACCCTTTTGTACTTAAACTTCAACCAAATAGCGAGTACCTAATAAAGCCACTACCATAACCAATTTCACCACTCAAACCACCATAATTGACAACACTGCAGTATTATGCTTCCGTACAAATTCATACCATACATACAATTTCATAAACAGCCAAGCATAATCGGAAGTTTCATAACTTCTGTCTTGAACCATTTGCCAGAAATCCACACACAACCGACAGTAAACTCAATTTAACGCAACCAACATCATCGCAACATCACTATTGCAGGCAATTAACAGAAATCAAAGCGGACAAGAACATAACTTCAAATTTCTGAACTTACTCGAAATAAATCATAAATTTCCTTAAACTTACACGTAGTCATATATACGTACTCATTTAGTTGTGATAAGCATAAGCAAACATAGAAAAGATTTATTGAAGGTATATCAGCTAAGAACACTCCATTCGTCTAGACCTCTGACCACACGAACACATACACAATCCCGATTACACACACACAGCAGCAGCTGGAATAAAAACAGAGGGGAGGGATCAATTCATTCAAGACTCATCTTAAACAAGCTCGTATTGCAGCTTACAAAGGTGAGGAGGACTATGGGTAACGAGAATGAGACTCGCACCACTGTATACAACTGCACACACGCACACATCGTATTCTCGTTCAACACCCAACTCAGTACACACACACACACGGACAATATATACACCCACGCAGCCATAGGAACACAACAGCACAGAGGGGATCGGAATGGGTTTTACAGCAAAACCGAATAAACAAAGCTGGCAAGAGGAAGATTATCACAGTGCTATTTTCATCAAATCCGCTGACTCTCCAACACTTACACACCTGAACCAATTAAACCAAAGCATAACCCCCAAATTTACAATACTCGGTGAACAAGACAAGAACAGCGACATAGTTGGAATTACATTACAGCCACACAACCCAACTCGGCGACCTGCACTAAACAGATGGCAAAAACTCATAGACGCCACACAACACCCACACTGTTTTCCTCGTATATATATATATATATATATATATATATATATATACACACACGAATTAAAGAGGTGAAGAGGAGAAATTGAGCGACTGTGAGGGAGAGGAAGAGAGAGATTACGAGCGAGAGAGAGAGATAGAGGAGAGACGAAAAACAGATACTAGAGAGAGAGAGAGAGGTTGAGAGACTTGAGAGATAAATCGAGAGAGAGACAGAGGTCTCTAGATGTATCGAAAGAGACCACAAAATGATGCTGAGAAAAACTCAATTAGGGATTTGCCAATTTAGGGGAAAAAAAAGGTAATATAATCTTTTAACAATTCTGAAAAAAAACAACTATTAATCTCCTTAAAATACTTTTAAATTCGAAATTTAACAGAAAATAGATGAAAATTAATTTAAAAAAAAATTTTAAAATAAAGATTATGAAATTACAAGTACTCCCTTATTTTTAAAATATTTTTAGGATAAAAAATGAATTAAATATGAATTTTGCAAGATAAGATCATTTGAATGCAATAAAACTCTTAAAATCATTTTAAAATACTTAAACATCCAAAATAATTCTCCCTCAAATTTTAAAAACTAAGTAAATATTAATAGATAATATCACAAAAGATTTCATGATTTTTACTAATTCTGATGATTTTATAAAATTCTCAAAAATCAAATAATGCATAATTTTTAATCGCAAAAATTCAAATAAAAATAAACGGACCAACACGGCACACACACATCATCATATAAACATGTAAACATGATGTCACATATATTTCTTCTTAAAAAAAAAATTTCACACCCAATAATCCACATTTAATATTAAATAATTAAATAATAATAATAATAATTACGATATTTTTCTAAGGCGTTATATTTAATCCTAAAAATTAGTATGTAAATGTGAAATTTTTTCTCAAAATAAGTCATTATCTTAAAAAAAAATAAGAAGAGCCAAACAGGTTATTAATACTCAAAGTATTTTGAAGAAAGTTCGAAGTATTTTGAAGTAAGTTCGATTTCTCCTTTTCTTTGTAATTTGCCTTGCTCTTATGATTCATTTAAAAAAAAAAAAAAAAAAATCAAACCTGATATAGAAAAAATGGCGAAGGTATGTCCTTATTATGCATTTGAAAAGGTAATTAGAGCAAGTCCAACAGCTTCCTTATCTCAATTCATAAATCAAAAAATAGGGAACTTAACCAAAAACCTTGCTCCAACAGCTTCCTAATGATTCCCTAAATCACTAGTCACCACTAGCCATTCCCTACTTTTAAGGAATGTCTAGCCATTCCTAACTTCCTTTTCATCAATAAAAAATTCTTTTTCTCCTTTTTACACTTCTTTTCCTCTTTTGATTGAAATTCAAATAAGTAGTTAGATTTAAATTTATTATTATAATAATAGTAAGGAATGAATTTAAGGATGGTTGTTGGAGTTGATACACAAAATAAGGTTCGTAAATTACTAAGAACCGTTATTTTATTATATTTTTAAGAATCATTTAAGAAGCTGGACTTGCTCTTAGTATACCTATCCTAGTTGATGTGAGTACTTTAGTGGCTTACTGTCACAGGGTCGGGTTTTTCACCCCAAACCAAAACCTGTGCGGCCTGCCCTTGTGCCCGAAATGCCCCAAGAACAGTCAGCCTAAAACGGAGGTTGTCGTCCGGCAACCTTAACACCACGCAGCGGAATCACAACTACCAATGATGGCTTAGTGTGTGCAGTGTATAAACAAACATCAATGAACACACTCATCTACAGGCAACCGCCTAATCTTTTATTGCTCAACTCAATACAAAGGAACATTACATTATGAAGCACTCACTTGGCCTCACTCAATACAACTTGAAGCACTCACTTGGCTTCTCTCTCTGCCTATATTGTGACTCACTTGCACAATACATCTGATTGTGTTTTCCCTACACACAATGCCTATTACAATGCTATAGAATACATATATATAATGCTAATCTACAGCAGCCACGTTTTTCTCTTAGCCATGGGCAGTTATCAGCAGTTACTCCCATCTAGCAGTTACCAGCAGTTGCAAATGACACATGTCAGCCAGCCATCCAAGTCCCCCAACTGCCTGGGCAGTTACTAGCACATTTCCAGCAACTATACACCAATATATATGTACAAATATATATTCCCAGCAGTTAACCCGAATTTGGTGCCTTCCCTTGACTTTGCCACTTGTCAAACCCACAATGAAGCCCACATAGTTAGCCAACCATTTGCCCAGCCCTTTAGTTAATTGAAGCCCACATTTCCTAATGCTCAGTAGCCCGTTTTCCTTAGCCCAAAGCCAACAGAAATCCCCTTAGACAAAATCAAGCAATAATCATCATCGCCCACAATTAACCCACAGCTGCTAGCAACGAACGTTGGAACCAAACCTACGGCTTCAGTCAGCCGATGACACCGAGTCTTGGCACCAACCCGTGGCGCCTGGTCCAACTAAACAAACCAGCGTCCCAAGTCAAACCGACTCCCAAACTTGACGCCCATGCACTAGCGCCATGCAGCTTCACCTTGCCGCCTCACGGCTTCACCTTGCCGTGCCTGGTCTTGGTGAACACTTGACCAGATTCATGTCCATCAAAGAAGGTCCCTTACACTTACCATATAGTTCACGAATTCAATTATAGGGCCTGTTTGGGTGCTCTGATAAGGAGCTTAAATGGGTCTTAAGCCCATTTCAACTTATCCCGTGCTGTTTGACAACATTAGTAGAATGAACTTATTTTGCCAAATAAGTTGATAAGTGATAAGTTAGTAATGATGTACTTTTTTCCAATTTATTTCGTATTACTTGATTTTTTAATTTATTTAATATTTTATATTTTTACATTTGTATTTATAAATGTCATATGCATGTACTGGGATTATTATATTAAATAATTAATATTTTTTAATTTAATTTAATAAATATTTTACCAACTTATAAGTTAAACATCCAAACACCAAAATATAAGTTGTAAGTAACTTATTACTTACTTAATATAAGTATTAAGTAACTTATTTTAAGATTTTCCAAACGGCCCCATAGTGTGACGTTGAGATTTAAGTAGGGATTATGATATTGAATTATTGTGCTAATTCTCTTCAAAATGAGTGTAGATGCCTGTACCGGGGCCGGACATTTGGGTAAAAAAAGGGGTAATGGGTGCAAGTAAGATGACACATTTTTCTATTATACATTGTTGCGTAAAGAAAAACAAAAAGAAAACGGTGAATTCTATTATTCCACCAAATGATTTAGGGGTGTTTGGGGGAACTTTTTTCCAGAATAAGTCAACTTATTTTAAGACAAAGTTAGAGATTCCTAACTTTCCAACTTATTTTCCAACTTATTTTTGCAACTTATAGAATCTCAAACATACATTAAATACTTGTATAAAAAAAATTTATCAAAAGATTAAATTTTTACCCGAAAATAAGTCCATAAGGACTTATAATAAGCCCAGCCAAACAGGCTCTTAGAAAATAGATTGAAAATCCATAGAAAATCAGAAGTGAACATTGGAAGAGAAAGGATATACAGAGGGATGGCCTACATTGGGGGTTAGGGACTAACATGCATCGAAAAATACGAAATGAGGTAGCATGTGTTTTGTATTGACAAACTTTGTAAATATATGTGATGTGCTTGGGATAGTAGAGTAACATGCAGTTGATTAATGCATGTGGCATTGTCCACATAATGTATCCTCTGCACCATGTCTATATTATAAACTCATATTCAAAATTAATAAATCATCGATCATCTTCAGGAAAACAAAATCATCAGTATATAAAATAACACATTATCACAAGTTTATTCTCATACGTACCTTTTTGCTAATACAGATATTATAAGAAAATTTTTACTAAGAAATTGTCTCCCAGTTAAGTTGTTTTTATTTTGGCACACACTTTCAAATGATTTGGTAATATGATCAACAATTATAGTACGTAGTAATTTTTGCATTAAATTTCGGGCCTTGGAGAAATTTATAGAAAGATTAAAGATAGATGTCGAGACCAAAAACTCAACTCCCCAAGTAAATGTTTGAAGTTTACGGTTCCAGAAGAACATACATACGTAGAACCTAGCCAACATTGTGGCCATTCATTCACTCACATGCACGTCTATGATGTACTAAATTACTCCAAAATGAATCACGTGCATACCACGTCTAGTCTGTCTCTCTCATTCATTCTTCCCTTTTCTATGAAAAAGAAAGAAACTCACAATCACTCTCTCCCTTGATTCTCTCCTCTCCTCTCCTCTCCTCTCCTCTCGACCTCTCCTCTCTCCCTCTGTTTTCCTTTTCATTCTTTTTCAACCCTTCATAACTTCAACCACAATCATTCCTCCATGCATAAATACATACATGTATACATACACCTTTTGATTTCTATTCCATTCCCTCTATAGGTTTTTGAATTCAAACCCACTTTAATCCAATCTCTAGCTAATCTTCTCTTCATCATTTCTTGCACACCATAAAGCTTCCTTCAACTCTGTTTCTTGGACTTCCATTCTTCCTTTTGACTCATCTTTTGACACTTTACATCACCCTAAGCTACTTCAAACTAGTACTAGTATTACTCCATAAAACAGCCTACATAGCCTCAGATTCACACATACAAACCCAAACAATTAATTTCTATAAATTTATTTATAACTTCTCGTAGCAAGAATAGTTACTTATGCCGCAGAGAAACTTGATCAATGAGGAGAGAAAGTTAGGAGAGAAATGCAAGATTAGAAGAAGAGGTGGTTCTACATCTTCCTCTTCGTCATTAGTGCAGAATTTTCGGTTGAAACGAGCGATTTTGGTCCGTAAAAGAGGGGGATCAACCACACCAGTTCCATCTTGGAAGATGACCACAAGGTTATCTCCGTTGCATAGTGATCAGGTTACTGGAAAGGTGAAAGAAGCTACCATGTCAGCGCGAAAACTCGCGGCTACCTTGTGGGAGATTGACGAGGATCCTTCTCATAATATGAAACAAAATTTGAAGACCAAGGCGGGCAAGGGAAGAAAAGAGACAACTGTTAGGCATTCTACTGATCTATCACAAATTCCTGTTTCGGAGGTATGTATAATTTTTATTTTTATTTCAACCTTCTGCAGTACAATGAATGAATGATGCTTTATTATAGTTGTATAGACCTACAGATATTTCTATATTACAGCTGTTGGTTGTATGGTACTATGGTACATGCAATTCATCAATGCTTGTTCAAATTTTAGACAATTGGCCAGTTGTACACTGCTACCCTCTCATGCTTCTCAAATATCTACCGGCCAAACATACCTAGTATACCCCGTTCAGAGAAAACGTTACAAGAGGGTAAGATGTATGCAAAGCTGACTAAAATCCCAAGAAGTAGATGTGCCAATCCCTCATATTAAACTTGGTAAATCATGATTTTTGACGCCTAAATGAACACTAGGATGATAGGCCAACCCAGGCGCCCATAAGACGATTACTAGTTTTTTGTTCTACAGATTATGTTAGATAATACGAAACTTGTAAAAGTGCAGATCATATGTAAGTTCCTCGTATGTTAATATTAAGATTCTGCTTTTGCAGTACATGGACAGGCACAGGACAAGAAAATCAGTTGGTTCCACCAAAGTTGTTCTCACTGACAAAAGTTACAGAGGAATGGATTCTCTTCGGAATGCCAACTTGATAAAGGTAACAAAGTAGCCAGGGAAACAACAGTACACCAAACTGCTGTTTCTAATTTTTTGACTGCAGAAGTTACTACTATTCCTACTTTAAGGGTGCTTCTTTTGCATCATATACTATTGTACAACAATCCTACATTTTACAACGTATGATGCAATTGAAACACATCCTATTACAAGTTGCTAATATGCCTGATATAATTGTACTTGTAATACCAGAACGAAACTTCCTTTTTAGTACTGAACAAAAAGAATGGAGATCAATATCACTTGCTTATATGCTCTGGCTACGCAGGTTGATATTCCACCTCATAGACACTGTGTTGGAACTATGACACGTTTGAAAGACATCAAAGAAGGCCTTGTCACATCTAAAGAGCTTCTGAAAGTTTTGAATCACACTTGGGAGTTGGAAGAGCAGCAATCAACATGTACATCTATTATGAATGCACTAAAATTCGAGCTTCACTCTGCTCGTGTTAAGGTCGAGAAGTTAATTCAAGAACAACCCAATTATAGTGAGATAGATTATCTTTTGAAACAGTTTGCAGAAGAAAGGTCGGCATGGAAAACGAAAGAACGAAGCAGGATTCACGATGCAGTCAAGTCCTTGGCAGGAGAGCTGGAAACAGAGAAGAGGCTACGAAGACAAACTGAGAGACTGAACAAGAAGCTAGGAAGAGAACTGGCAGTTACAAAGGAGTCTTTGTCTAAAGCAGAAAAGGATATAGAAGGTGAAAGGAGAGCAAGAGAGATACTAGAGCAAGTTTGTGATGAATTGGCGAGAGGTATAGGGGATGACAGAGCAGTAGTTGAAGAACTCAAGAAAGAATCAGTGAAAGTTCGTGAAGAGGTGGAGAAAGAAAGAGAAATGCTTCAGTTGGCTGATGTGTTGCGCGAGGAGAGGGTCCAGATGAAACTTTCAGAAGCCAGGTATCAGTTTGAGGAGAAGAATGAAGCAGTGGAGAAGCTAAAAAAAGAGCTCGAGAGCTACTTGCGAACTGAAAAAGGTGAAGAAAAGGGGCACGACTTTCCTAATAATGACAGAATCAAAGAACTCAAGGAATACTTGAAAAAAACATTAATACAGCCATGTCTACAAGGAGATGATAGGGGAAGAGACGATTCACCTGATAGTGATGACCAGTCGATTGAGCTAAATATGGATTGCAATGGCAAGACCTTTGGATGGAGTTATGCTGGTGGATTTGAAGCTCAAAATGATGAAGATATAATCTCATTTACTGAAGAAACAGTGGAAAGGAACTTGTCTTCTGATAGAACGCAAAAGAAACCTAGTTACCTAGAAAGACAAATTTCAGACGGGATTGTGTGGGAATTCAACACTAAACCGAAAGAAGATTCAGAAGGTTTGAACAAGGAAAGAGTTTTTGAATTTACATCACAAAATCAGAAAGAGGATTATGAAAACGAAATCCAGAGATACAAGATGATTAAAGATCTAAGGGACCATATTGTTTCTGGTTCTGGGTTGGCCATGTTGCAGGGGGCAGCATGAAGGCAATGTTGCAGAGGAGAGATTGCAAGAGCTGAAACATGTTGACTAGATCGAAAGTTCTATCTCATTTACTTATTTTTATACATACGATTGTCGCGCTTGCCTAAACTAAATACGTGTATAGAATTTTGTATAAGATATATAAAGTTCAAGTGTACAAATTATGCTACAAAGTATTGGACTCTACTGTCTTCCTTCAAAAATTAAAACCTCAATTCCAGGCTTATGTAGGACAGGGGTAAAGGGTTAAACAAGGGATAAGTACCTATCTTCGCACAGAATCGGTGGAGTCACAAATAAATTCTCAGATTTATCCAATAAATATTAATTCATATTCATCTCTATTCCAATAATGAAAGAGTACAAGTGTATATATAGATAAATCATTACTTGGATGCCAAGTAATTAACTAATGATAAAGAAAACTAAATCCTAAAAATATCGTATTACCAAATTTGAATAAAGGAAACAAATCCTTTATATTATTCTAATACTATAATCTAGAATGATCTAATAATATAGTTACTTACTATAACTAAGATAACTAATCAATTATAATTAACTTCATCCTAAATAATAAGGTATAATATATAAAAATCAATTTATCAATTCCTTGTTCCGCATCATTCTCCTCTACTTTAAAAAAAACTCGACCACGAGTTTTATATTGAAGAATAATCCATAATCCTCAAACAGGGCTCTATATGCGTTGATCATGAACTTTTGGAAGCCATCTAGAAATATCATTTACAGATTTGACTTCGTAAAACCATTCCGGAATGATGAAATCGTAGTGCAGCACCTTATTTACGAGGGAATTTGAAGCCATATAACCTTCCGGAATTTCAACAATTTCCACATTAGTGTTATTTTTCTGTTCAGGCTTATTTTTATCTTCAACAGGAACGAAATCATCTACAATTTGATTGTTAACGAAGTTCTCATATACAACAGAGTCATCTCTATCTTTTGCAAGAACAAACTTGTTGTCTCCGTTATCTTGATCTTTTACAGGAACCTGCTCGTTATCAATACAAGTAGACTTTTTCCCCTTTGGAGCAATCAAATCTTCCATGGTGCATTTCATTTTTTCTAACCCATCAGCAATGTCAATTAGTACTAGTCTTGCATATTCAGACTCCAGTTTTGCAATCATCTCATCATACCATTGACATTCTTCATAATACTTAAAGTAATCTGGACTATATGGAAGAGAGAATGATAGCATATCTACTATAACCTGACATTGCTTTCTAGAAATATAATGTTGATCATGAACTTTTGGAAGCCATCTAGAAATATCATTTACAGATTTGACTTCGTAAAACCATTCCGGAATGATGAAATCGTAGTGCAGCACCTTATTTACGAGGGAATTTGAAGCCATATAACCTTCCGGAATTTCAACAATTTCCACATTAGTGTTATTTTTCTGTTCAGGCTTATTTTTATCTTCAACAGGAATGAAATCATCTACAATTTGATTGTTAACGAAGTTCTCATATACAACAGAGTCATCTCTATCTTTTGCAAGAACAAACTTGTTGTCTCCGTTATCTTGATCTTTTACAGGAACCTGCTCGTTATCAATACAAGTAGACTTTTTCCCCTTTGGAGCAATCAAATCTTCCATGGTGCATTTCATTTTTTCTAACCCATCAGCAATGTCAATTAGTACTAGTCTTGCATATTCAGACTCCAGTTTTGCAATCATCTCATCATACCATTGACATTCTTCATAATACTTAAAGTAATCTGGACTATATGGAAGAGAGAATGATAGCATATCTACTATAACCTGACATTGCTTTCTAGTGCATGATATTTCGAACTCAAGTCTGGCTGGTGTTTTTTGTGATGACATTTTTGTCCAAGATAATTAAATTAGTACATGGGTTGTTCTAAATAATAAAGGGTTTTGGAAGCCCTCAAAAATTCTGGATAGAGGTTGCAGTGGCTGAAATAGTTTCTGGTTGCTGCTAAAGCGGTGTATGGTGACTGGTTTGTTTCTGGTGGCTACAGAAACGGTGTCTGGTGGCTGGTTGCAGCTAATAGTGGCTGTTGGTGGCTATTTGGAGGCTGCTGGTTGTCGGTTTACGGTGTTCGGGTGGAGGAACGATGGATTTCATACAGCTGTTGTGGGCTGCTGGTGTGGGCAGATGGTGGTTTATGGTGTCTTTATTTTTTGGCAAAACCCTAGATCTCTAACCAAATAAGAATTCAATGTTGAAACCTAAGCTTTGATACCACTTTGATGTAGGACAGGGGTAAAGGGAAAAGGGTTAAACAAGGGATAAGTACCTATCTCCGCAAAGAATCGGTGGAGTCACAAATAAATCCTCGGATTTATCCAATATATATCAATTCATATTCATCTCTATTCCAATAATGAAACAGTACAAGTGTATATATAGATAAATCATTACTTGGATGCCAAGTAATTAACAAATGATAAAGAAACTAAATCCTAAAAATATCTTATTACCAAATTTGAATAAAGGAAACAAATCCTTTATATTATTCTAATACTATAATCTAGAATGATCTATTAATATAGTTAATTACTATAATTAAGATAACTAATCAATTGTAATTAACTTCATCCTAAATAATAGAGTAAAAAGCACTTCGTGTACTTACACTTTGACTGAATCTGCACTTGGGATACTCAACTTCAAAATCCCCCATTTGTGATGATACTCCTAAGTTTTGATGATCACAAACAGTAAGCAATTTTGCTTATTAGTAGATATAAAACATCATGCTAGTTGTGTATGTACTCACTTGGTTTTTCAGGGTATAATAGCTTACTGATTGTATATTCAGTTTGTCACAAACAGCAAGCCATTTGTACAAACAGCAAGCCATTTTCAACTGTTCAGAATTCCTGTAGATAAAGATCAACTAGACATATCTATGTTCTCAGGAAACTTGGTTGATGATATGGAAATGCAAAATTATAAAGCCATGAATTTGTTCAGCTCACCAAAACCAAAACAGCAAGTTGACATGAACTTGCTATGTTATTTCGGTATTGTACTAACTTGGTTTTGCAGGGAAAATTAGCTTACTAATTGGATAATCAGTTTGTCACAAACAGCAAGCAAAATTCATGGGCAAACAGCATGCCAGTTTCACAAACAGCATGCTATTCACAAACAGCGTGCTGATTGCACCTGACAAAAATGAAGCCGTTCAGTTTTTTAAAGAGGTTCAAGTAGAAAATATTCTTAGACACATGTAGGACCCTCTGAATTTCATATATACACGCCTATACTCATACCATATAAAGAATGGGAGACAAAAATATTCATTGTCTTAAAATAAGAAAAGTAAGATCCACTTTTCCTTATTTTAATGCTGCATCATTTCTCCTACTTTAAGAAAAACACATGAGAGCAATTATAATAAATATTCTTCTTCTTCCTCTCATACATACACGCAGCCCTCTCTCTCTAACAGCTCCTTCAATTTTATTTCAAGAAAATCCATCAACGGATTTATTTCAACCGTTGGAGCTATTTGGCTCTTGTTTTCAAAACCCTCGTATTCATCTATTTAAGAGCTGGTGTATTCAGTTCTTATGTACCGAACAGAAGTGCAAAAACAATATATATATTCACAACTACAAAAGCTTTCATTGCAAAATTCTTCAAACCTCACAAACCCTATATACACGCATATATATATATATATATTCAGAGGGTTCATAGGTTGAGTTGTATTTATTCAAATCATTGTATTGTTCAAGTTGTAATTGATTTGCTGTTGTACAAGGTTGGCTTAAGGTTTTGGGTGGGTAGAACTAGGCTAGAGAAGGATACTTGGGAAGTATTTCTTAGAGAGCTAGTTTCAACACAGCAGACAACAAGCCATTTGTAAGCAGCAAGGGTGTAAGGGAGATATATTGTTGGATCTTGTAATTGGTTTATATTTGATCAATAATATATTCTCTTACCAAGTTGGTAAGGGACCAGGACGTAGACCATAGGGGTTTAGGGGTCGAACCTGGCTAAAAGATCTTGTGTTCTTTAATTTTTTGCATTTTAGTTACAAATAGCGTACCATTTGCAAACTGATAAAACACAAATAGCAAGCTGTTTGTAGTAATTTTTAAAACAGTTCATAAAATACGATTGTTAGCCATAAAACCTATTCACCCCCCCTCTAGGTGTTATTTTCAATTGGTATCAGAGCTTGGTATACTAACATTTCTGTAACTGGAAGGTATCGATCATGGCTGAACATTATCTCGAAGCTAAATCCGATTATAGAGCTCCTCTCCTCACGGGGTCAGAAAATTACAACTGGTGGAAATGTAGAATGGAAACATTCTTGTCCAAAATGCCACTGGTATTAAGAGTTGTGCAGAATGGAAATTTCGAGTTCTTGGATGACAACAACAAACCAAAAGATGTTGATGATCTCACTCCCGAAGAGATTATCAAATGTGGTTATAATGGAGAAGCTAGAAATTCTCTAATGAATGCATTAGATCAAGCTGAATATGACAAAGTGTCTTCTCTAAAGACAGCAAAAGAAATGTGGGATGCCTTGGAAGCTTATCATAAAGGTTCGACAACTTTGAGAAAAGCGAAACTTAGCAAGCTAATGAATGACTTCGGAAACTTCAAGCTCAAAGATGGTGAATCTATCAAAGAAAGCCAAGCAAGGTTCCAGGTCACTATAAATTCATTAAAGAGACTTGGAAAAGGTATTCCACAAGATGAAATTAACATAAAAGTGTTAAGTGCTGTACCATTTATTTATGAGGCCAAAGTCACGGCTTTGGAATCATCTTCAAAAATTGATACCATGGACCATCTAGCTATATTTGCTGAGCTAGAACAGTTTGAAAACAAGATAAATAGAAGTCAAGGTGAAAGTGTTCGAACTCCTCTAGCCAAAATGAAGAATTTGGCTCTACATTCTACAAACATCAAGCCAGCCGAGTCTACAAACAGCAAGCTGATTGATTCTAATGAAGAATCCGATGAAGAGCTTGCACTCATTTCTAAGAAGATCAAGAGGCTGATTGAGAAGAAAAATAGAATGAAGAGAGATCGAGGAGGGTTCTCCAACAACAAGAAAGCCAAGGAGCAAACTTGTTTTGAATGTGGCAAGCCGGGCCATTTCAAGAAAGATTGCTACAAATTAAAGTCAAAACAGCCTGCCGTTTTCAAAGACAAGAGAAAATCAAAGGCTTTACTGACTTGGAGCGAAGATGATTCAGAATCCAGTGATGACTCAAGTGAAGACATGGTGAATTTAGCACTTGTAGGTCTAAATGATAAAGATAGTTCACAAGGATCCATGAAGGAAGCTTTTGTGGATAGTGATTATACGGATTTAGAAGATGATGCAAGTGAGTTAAACTCAATTAACTCTGATTTACCTTCTACTTCTACTATGCTAGATGAACTAACCATGCAGGTGCCAAGTAATGTATCTATCATTGAGTCCATGGAATTGAAAAATAAAAATAATGAACTTGAAAAGAAGAATAGTCATTTGAAGAAAATCATTTCTGATTTAATGGCTGAAAAGGCTCTTGAAATCAACCATGATGAACTTATTGCTGATTTAAAGGAGAAACTCATTCAATTCGAAGGAGTTAATAAAGTAATTATACGAAGGAATGAGGTTCTTATGAAAGAACTCAGGGATTTGAGGTCAAAGATTAAAGCTAGAGATGAATGTATAGAATCAAAGATTAAGGAATCTAGCCATGCTGAATCTTCAAAATCTGCTGAGAAGAGACTTCAGCAAGCTGAATGTACAGACAAACAGCACGCCATTCTTATCAAACAGCAAGCTGAACTGATTTCTCTTCTGGAAAAAGAGGTCAAAGATCTTGAGAAAGGGTTGGAAACATTTGTTCAAGGAGAAGACAGTCTAAAAACAATCATGAAAAAGGCAAATGTTCCATTGGTAAGAGAAGGAGTTGGCATGAACCTCAACAAGAAGCATGGTGCACTCAAATACGATGGAAGAAATGGCATACCATACAACTATGTTATGCCTTGGAAAACATGCAACAAATGTGGTGGAAAAGGCCATCTGGAAAAACATTGTGTGGCTCAAGTCAATCATATAGCGAAAATAGCTTACCAGAATTGAACAGCTAGTCGACAAACAGCTTGCCAGAAAGAACCAATCAGGCAACAAACAGCATGCCAGAATGCTTCTGTCAGAAGGAAAACAGCTTACCATTCACCGAAAGTGGTCCAAATGTGGATCAAGAAAACTGATTTAAATGTTTTATATACTATTGCTACTAACCAATTTGGACCCAAACCTATATGGGTGCCAAAACATTGAGTTGGCGTTTGTTTGTTTTGTAGATATGTCTTGCGGCTAAAGGAAGGTCAAGGCAATGGATTTTGGATAGCGGATGCGCTAGACATATGTGTGGAGACAAGTCTCAGTTCAAAAGTCTCAAAATAAAGAAAGGTGGAAGAGTTACAATTGGTAATAGTAAGACTCTTCAAATCCTTGGTATTGGTTCTATTGGTAATAGTAATATTGCGATTGATAAAGTACAATATGTCAAAGGTCTTTCTTACAATTTACTTAGTGTCACTCAATTATTTGATGATGGGCATATTGTTCAGTTTGGCATTGATAAATCAATTATTACTATTGGTACTAACAAAATCCCCCTAGTTGCTAGAAGGGAAGGAAATATATATACAATAGACTTCGATTTGCAGGAAACAGCATGCTGTTTGGCTGCAATGGATAATGATCCATATATTTGGTATAGAAGGTTGGGACATGCACACATGGACTTGCTTAATAAATTATCAAGCAAGAAATTGGTCAGAGGACTACCCAAACTGAAGTATACCAAGACTGAAGTGTGTTCAGCATGCCAATTGGGCAAACAAATTCAAAGTACACACAAAGCAAAGAAAATGGTATCTACTTCTAAACCTTTAGAGCTTCTGCACTTGGACATATTTGGTCCAGAATCTTATAAGAGTATTGGAGGTAAACAATATGGTTTTGTAATTGTAGATGATTATTCTAGATTTACTTGGGTATTGTTTCTTCGTACTAAAGATTGTGCTTTTAATGAGTTTGAGAAGCTGATTAAATTACTTGAGAATAAGCTTGATACAAGACTTGTAGGTATAAGAAGTGATAGAGGAGGTGAATTTATCAATGAGAACTTTATTGCATATTGTGAAGAAAGAGGAATCTCCCATGAATTTTCTGTCCCAAGGACTCCACAACAAAATGGAGTGGTAGAAAGAAAGAATAGGTCACTTCAAGAAACAACAAGGACACTATTGCAAGAAAGCAAGCTGCCTAGGAGTTTTTGGGCCGAAGCTGTGAATACAGCTTGCTATTTGTTGAATCGAATTATTATCAGGCCTATTTTGGACAAAACTCCATATCAATTGTTGAGAAACAAGAAGCCAAATATCAGCTACTTCAAGATTTTTGGCTCTAAGTGTTTTGTGCTCAAGACAATTGGTAAAGATGGTAAATTCGATGCAAAATCCTACGAAGCTATATTTCTTGGTTATTCTTTAACAAGTAGGGCTTATAGAGTTTATAATATAAATAAACATATTGTTGAAGAATCTGTTGATGTTACATTTCAAGAACCTAACAATGATCTACCAAGAGATGAGGAAGAATTCGCAGGTGAAAGAGAAAGTATGGAACCTCAAATTTCTGATAAACAACAAGCTGGAAGTTCAAATCAGCAAGCTGGAAGCTCAAATCAGCAAGATGGAGGTTCAAAACAGCAAGCTGAAAGTTCAAATCAGCAAGCTGAAGCTGAGACTGAAACTGGAAGTCAGCAAGCCAAGAAGGATGCAGATTCTGACAAACAGCAAGCTGGAAGTTCAAGACAGCAAGCTGAAATGGAAGATATGATTTCTAAAGTGGAAAAAATGACTTTGGAAGGTCCTAGAGGTTCTAGGGCTACTGAGAAACTACCTCTCTATGATGGAGAAGATCAGTTACCACATGCAAAGATAAGAAAGACAACTCATGAAGAAATAGCTCAACATTCCTTACCGAGGTCAACAAGAATGGTCAAGAATCATCCCCCAGAGTTAGTTATTGGTGATATTACTGATGGAATCATAACAAGAAGAGGAAAGGCAAATTATTGTGCTCATGCTGCCTTCCTAGCTCAAGAAGAACCCAAAAATATCAATGAAGCACTAGAAGATGAAAATTGGATCATGGCTATGCAAGAAGAATTAAATTAATTTGAGAGATGTGATGTTTGGGAACTTGTTAAGCCTCCTGAGGATGCTTCAATTATAGGAACAAAGTGGGTGTTCAAAAACAAAATTGATGAATTTGGCACCGTTACTCGAAATAAAGCAAGACTTGTAGCTCAAGGATATAACCAACAAGAAGGCATTGACTTTGATCAAACCTATGCTCCTGTTGCACGCTAGGAATCAATAAGAATGCTTCTAGCCTATGCATGTTTCAAGAAAATCAAGCTATATCAAATGGACGTGAAGAGTGCATTCCTAAATGGCGTGCTGGAAGAGGAAGTTTATGTCAAACAGCCTCCTGGATTCGAACATGATCAATATCCAAACTATGCATTCAAGCTAAAGAAGGCTCTTTATGGTTTAAAGCAGGCCCCTAGAGCTTGGTACAAAAGGCTTAGTAAGTATCTAATCCAAAATGGATTCATTCGAGGTAAAATCGATCCCACATTATTTGTTATGCAAAATGGTAAAGACATTTTAATTGTTCAAATATATGTGGATGATATTATTTTTGGAGCTACTAATGAATCTATGTGTAAGTGGTTTTCTAAGTGTATGCATAGTGAGTTCGAAATGAGCATGATGGGTGAGCTCAATTATTTCTTGGGTCTTCAAATCAAGCAATCTAAAGATGGAATTTTTGTGCACCAATCCAAGTATACAAAAAGTCTGCTCAAAAGATTCGGTTATGAAGATGTTAAGCCAAAAGCAACTCCTATGATCCAAAACAGCAAGCTGTTTGCAGACGAAAATGGTAAGGCAGTTGATATCAAAAGGTATCGAGGTATGATTGGAAGCTTACTATATTTAACTGCTTCTAGACCTAACATTATGTATAGTGTGTGTGTTTGTGCAAGGTTTCAATCCAATCCTAAGGAGTCTCACTTAAATGCTATTAAAAGAATTTTTCGATATTTAAGTGGTACCATTACTCTTGGTTTGTTTTATCCTATAAAATTTTTTTTGATCTTGTTGGGTATAGTGAAGCAGATTATGCAGGTTATCAAGTTGATAGAAAAAGTACTAGTGGTGTTTGTACATTTCTTGGTTTGTACATTTCTTGGACAAAGCTTGGTTTCATGGCAATGCAAGAAACAAACTTCTGTAGCTTTATCCACGGCCGAAGGAGAGTATCTAGTAGCTGGGAGCTGTTGTTCTCAACTTCTATGGATGATTCAAACACTAAGGGACTTTGATATCAAGTGTGAAAAGGTTCCAATAAACTTTGATAACACTAGCACCATTAATATTTCTAAGAATCCGGTGAATCACTCAAGAACGAAGCATATTGATGTTCGACACCATTTCTTGAGAGATAATGTTGCTAAAGGCAAGATAGAGTTGGTCTTTGTTTCAACAGAATTTCAACTTGCTGATATATTCATAAAACCCCTAGCTGAAGAAAGATTTTCAACCATTCGAATGCAACTTGGTATGTGCTCTCTATAAATCAGCATGCTAAATGGTAATTGCTAGTCAGGTTAGCTTACCATTTGTTCTATTCACATGTTACAATTGGTATACTGATTGCATTATATTCTGCATATCATTTGTTGATCTTAAGTGTTTTAATTTTTGATAGATTAAGGGGGAGAACTTTAGGAGAATACTTAATGAAAATGTATTATTGGATGTTTTTATTTGATCTTGTTAAATTATTGTTTTATATCCAATTTTGAGATGCAGGGATTTAGGGGGAGTTATTCTAATTCTCCTAAATTAGTTGTAATCATCAAAAAGGGGGAGATTGATACTCCTAAGTTTTGATGATCACAAACAGTAAACCATTTGGCTTATTACTAGATATAAAACAGCACGCTAGTTATGTATGTACTCACTTGGTTTTGCAGGGTATAATAGCTTACTGATTGTATATTCAGTTTGTCACAAACAGCAAGCCATTTGTACAAACAGCAAGCCATTTTCAACTGTTCAAAATTCCTGTAGATAAAGATCAACTAGACATATCTATGTTCTCAGGAAACTTGGTTGATGATATGGAAATGCAAAAGTATAAAGCCATGTATTTGTTCAGCTCACCAAAACCAAAACAGCAAGTTGACATGAACTTGCTATGTTATTTCGGTACTGTACTAACTTGGTTTTGCAGGGAAAATTAGCTTACTAATTGGATAATCAGTTTGTCACAAACAGCAAGCAAAATTCATGGGCAAACAGCATGCTAGTTTCACAAACAGCATGGTATTCACAAACAGCGTGCTGATTGCACCTGACAGAAATGAAGCAGTTCAGTTTTTTAAAGAGGTTCAAGTAGAAAATATTCTTAGACACATGTAGGACCCTCTGAATTTCATATATACACGCCTATACTCATACCATATAAAGAATGAGAGACAAAAATATTCCTTGTCTTAAAATAAGAAAAGTAAGATCCACTTTTCCTTATTTTAATGCTTCATCATTTCTCCCACTCTAAGAAAAACACATAAGAGCAATTATAACAAATATTCTTCTTCTTCCTCTCATACATACACGCAGCCCTCTCTCTCTAACAGCTCCTTCAATTTTATTTCAAGAAAATCCATCAACGGATTTATTTTAACCGTTGGAGCTATTTGGCTCTTGTTTTCAAAACCCTCGTATTCATCTATTTAAGAGCTGGTGTATTCAGTTCTTATGTACCGAACAGAAGTGCAAAAACAATATATATATTCACAACTACAAAAGCTTTCATTGCAAAATTCTTCAAACCTCACAAACCCTATATACACGCATATATATATATATATATATATATATATATATATATATATATATATATATATATTCAGAGGGTTCATAGGTTGAGTTGTATTTATTCAAATCATTGTATTGTTCAAGTTGTAATTGATTTGCTGTTGTACAAGGTTGGCTTAAGGTTTTGGGTGGGTAGAACTAGGCTAGAGAAGGATACTTGGGAAGTATTTCTTAGAGAGCTAGTTTCAACACAGCAAACAGCAATCCATTTGTAAGCATCAAGGGTGTAAGGGAGATATATTGTTGGATCTTGTAATTGGTTTATATTTGATCAATAATATATTCTCTTACCAAGTTGGTAAGGGACCAGGACGTAGACCATAGGGGTTTAGGGGTCAAACCTGGCTAAAAGATCTTGTGTTCTTTAATTTTCTGCATTTTAGTTACAAACAGCGTACCATTTGCAAACTGATAAAACACAAACAACAAGTTGTTTGTAGTAATTTTTAAAACAGTTCATAAAATACGATTGTTAGCCATAAACACCTATTCACCCTCCCTCTAGGTGTTGTTTTCATGTAATACTGGACTTTCAAACTTTTTACGAAGTGTGTACTGCCGTCAATTTCAGCCTAACGGCGTTACTTTGGCGAGGGCAGCATGGTCATTTCAGCTTGGCCAATCAGTGATGATCCAGCTAGCCAATCAAATTAAAGAAAAACAATTTCAAAAATCATATTTTTCTAAAATCGTTCTTGAGGATCGAAGCATATTTGAACGTGATATCGATATCGGAATGTGGAGTTCTAGTAGCCGAAGCAAAGCTCTCAACCTCCTCTTTCATAATCTGCAATCAGTTTATATGGATGGTAAGAATTTCGATTTCATATGATTTTCTTTTAAATTTTCAAAAATTAAAATTTGGGGCTTTTCAATCCAGTGATTGTTCATGTGTTTTGATGATATGTATAGCTTCGTGTGGTTGTAAGGAGTCCAAATATGTGTTTAATTTCAATGTTTGACTTTAGATTTGTCCAATTCGAAAATTAGGGTTCTTGAACTATAATTTGGGATTTTTTGATTTAAACTATGTTCAATGCTTTTGATGCTTCCAATAGCTTTATCTGGTCTTCAAGAGTAAATTTATGTAATCAATTCCATTGTTTGTGTTCGGATATGTGTAAGTCAAGCTAACTATTTTTTTTTTAATTTTCAAACCATTCGTTTGCATTATTGAGAGATTGTTTGTATGATTTGAAGCCATGGTTAGTCTTCTTGTGATCTGAGCTTCGTTTTGGGACCAAGAACACCTGATTTCGTTCCCGATTTTGTAAAAACCGAGTTTGGCTGGAATATGGTTCGAATTCGCCGGAAATAGCGAGGTTTTGGTTGTCTCCAGCAGATTTCGTGATGTTTATGAATGTCTAGTGTTGCCCAGAAGCTTGGGCAAAGAAAATCGACATGTAATAGACGATTTTAGCCGGAATGAATGTTAAGCTCGCCGGAAGATTAAATAATGGTGGAAATGGGTTTGAGAAGAAGATGATGAGAAAAAGACCAAAATGCCCCCACTTAAACTAACGGAGTTGGACAGAATTGACGACAGTACACACTTCGTAAAAAGTTTGAAAGTCCACTATCACAAGTGGGGGATTTTGAAGTTGAGTATCCCAAGTACAAATTCAGTCAAAATGCAAGTACACAAAGTGCTTTTTACTCTAAATAATAAGGTATAATATATAAAAATCAATTTATCAATTCCTTGTTCTGCATCACAGCCGAGGGCATAAACTTCAATGTCTACATGACTACATACTAATACTAATGTTATTGTGAAGATAGGATTGACACCTGGCCTGCAGGCCAGTCTCTAGAAACACAACAATCTAGTCATCAGAAGGCTAGCTAATGCCTTAACCTCCAGCTTTCTCCGTCTTTTTTCTTTTCTTTATGTGGATATTTTGACCCTCCATTTTCTTTCTGTCGATTGCCTATCCCTAATATTCTTATTTTGTTAGCCATGTAACACCTGCTCCTCTGCAATATTTGACCCCTTATACAGGATGTACGAGGGGGAAGTATTTCCGTAATAATAGATGTACGCACTAAAAAATTTATGATGGTCTCACTCAACAGACAGTTGTATCAACAAATGTAATTATTGTTACGCCAACCTACCAAAAATGTTTTTCTATTTACATTTCCATCTCTTAGAAAGAGGCAGGCCGATCCTTAAAAAAACACAAGCCGGAGATGTAACAGCCTATATTCTCTCTCCTGTCGCTGTGATCAGTAGTTCGACCTTCTAAAGTCCTTCCGTTTCCGAAACTCAGTCCTATTCTTTTGTTTTATTATCACCTCACATTGTTATAAGACAATTCCAGCTACAACTAGTATGGATTTGGAATCTAGAGACAAGTATAAAACACAATTAACTACTGACATCAGGTTTGCACCAGAAAATATGGTGGGATCTGAAGTTCAATTATGCAAGACGTTGGTCGTCTTTGATAATTAGAGCTTCACATGCACTCAATAATTGCTAGAATAATTGAAGATTTTGTTGGATTTCATAATCCATCCATATATGAACGCAGAGAGAGAATCACCAGCTGGTTAACAAGTGCAGAATTTTTTATTATTTAAATCAATAGATGTCAACAGTTTAGGTTTTTAAGACTTGGCATATAATTCTTGCAATACTGAAATCATGTAAATGCTAATGTGGTTTACCAATACTAATTCTGTGAGCATATTCAAACCACATCGACCCAATAATAATTCTGTGAGCATATTCAAACCACATCGACCTTGCAATGAAACCAAAAAACAGCACTCACAACAGCACATGATTTAAATGGACTTCAGGAATTTAGATTGCTCACAGATTAGTTCCCAATGATGCATATTTGTGTACTGACCACCAACATTTTGTAAATAATACTTGGGCAATTTTATCAGTTACATACTACTTAGAATCTTCAGTTTTTGCTGATGTGAAGGTAACCGGCTTTGTAGGGTGGTCTCTCACATTAAGACTGAGCACTTCTGGCCTTGAGTAATGCCCAACCACATCAAAGGTAAATTTTTCATTCACTATTTCCCCGAGATCTGCACATACATTCAATTATCAATAATTCTATGAATCCAAAGATGTAAAGCAAATAATATATGTTTCTTTTGTCACTCAAGAACTAAAATTCTTGCTTGCAGAAAGTTCATGTAACTCAAAAGATATCAATCAAAATAACTAATTAGATTAGCTTTGAAATTCCCAGCAAGGTGGAACATCATTGTGAGGTGAGTCAGGTAACCAATAGTTACCATCTAGGAAAGCACCAACACGCCAAAACTGCTGCCGTACGCGTACGGCACCGACACACGTGAGTAAACGCAAACGCAGTCAACTCGTCACCGACACGCGGGCCCACAACGCAGCCCACTTAAAAAAGCCCAATTCCAGTTTTTTTTTTTTTTTTTTGAAAAGAAGCCCAATTCCAGTTGATATTAAACCTAAATGACAATCGTTATCCTCTTTATATCCAATCTTCTTTCATCTTATATATGCACGCCTATATATAAGATGTGGGATGTTGGTGGGGATGTTTTTACACAAGTGGAAGGTGATGCCGTGATGGTGTTTTAGACTCTCTCGATGAACCGGAAATGGAGGCTGTTTTTTTCACACAAGATGATCATTTCAATGAAAATGCAGAATGAATGTCAGATTAGGTTATCACTTGTTTTGTAAGAAACTTAATTATTATTACGAATGAAGATGTTCAGTTTATGACATATACAAATTATATATTTTTTATTAGTATTTTTTTTTTGCCGTGTCCCGTATTCAGGACACTTTGATTATTGGCGAATCCCCGTGTCCCGTGTCGCCGCACCCGAGTCGGTGCAACCTAGGTTACCATGTACTACTTTGGCATTTTCCAAATAAGGGGGACAATAGTTCTTAACCTTCCGCCTGATAAAATCACTCCCCCTGGGAATTTCTCTTTAAAGGCTGTGGCCATTGAGCAATAGCTTAGCTTTACATATCAATTACAAATATGTGTCCATTATCTTCCTCTTTATTTACTGATTCGTAAATGTGATGGTTGTATTCTCGCTTGCAAAGGTCTTTCTAACAGGAAGCCCAGAAATCAGACAACTAGAGGCAAGTATCTTCCTCTGTCTGATTTTTGGACATGGGTACGAAGACACAGCAAATTTCATTAACATGCATTACAGATTGAAAACAAAAAATTTAGCAAAAACCATCGGAAAATATTAAACATGATTCTGCAAAAGACTTTGCAAAATATTTTCTCTTTTTCTCATTTATCCTTTTTTCTTTTTTCTTCTCATCTTTTTCCTTTTGAATCATACGCTCATCTGATATGTAGTCTTTCAGTTGGTCAAGCGTACACATTTCAGTCAAAGGATGTGACACGGAAAAAATGATGTGCTCAAATGTCTGATGAGGGTAATCGAAGAGTCGGGGTAACATAGCCTGAAATCCACATGCTTCGACCACATATCCTTGACTAAGACATTAAGAAACTAATAGATGGTGATAGTGATAGTGATAGTGTTCATGCAATTTTAAAACAAGGAAATCTTCAATAGCCAACTATCTCAATTAAAAGGATTTTTAGCAACCAGAACTTCTAAATGAACTATGACTTGATATAAATGATGATACAAACGTTTAGTCTGGGGGCACAACTTTACAATTTCCTACATACTTCATCTGCTAGAAAAGGCTTTAAACATCCTATATAAAAATTACTTATTGGATGCAGGATAATGTTGTGTGACTGCTAAACTGTTACTTGCCGGTTTCCGTTTCTATTATGCATTATTTCAACGAAGAATTCTTATAATATACTTGCTCACTGCTCAAATGTAAATTTGATGACATAATACAATTTACTGCAGCAAACATTGAACACATGTATTCATTAGTCACGATTCAGAGTGGAAACAACTTACCAAGATCAGCTGTTATAAGTGCCTCCCCTTCGTAGTTGGGTCCCGCGAGAACAGTCCCAGATGGCGATATAATGACACTTCCGCCTGCACAGACAACAGAATCTGGCGCAAGATCATCCTCCGTGCCAGTAAATACGTATTCTGGAGGTGGTGGGTAGTCTTTCCTTCGACAAAACTGGTTGGAAGACAAAACAAAGCAGCCACCCTCAAGAGCTATATGTGTCATTGATGCCTGCCAAACAGGCCTTGCATCAGCAGTTGGTGCGCAATAGATTTCAATTCCTAATGAAATACAATTATTATTATCTCAAATGGGGGAATAAAATAAAAAATAAACAGAAAGAGAATGATGATCAAGGTTACTAATTCAGGAAGGCACACAGGAACATCAGAAATATAAAATCCAATGCTTCTTCAATCAAAAATCAAATGTAAGCAAGTTACTAACTTAGTTGCCTGAACCTGGAGTGTCGGACATGACATGGATCGAAGTGTCTGACCGTAAATTTCTAAAAATTGGGGACAAAGGACCAGCCCATATTTTGGACACAAGTATGGGGACAGTGTCATGCATTCAGATGCACAAGTGAAAAGTCCTGTACTAATAGTGTATAAACGACGTCGTTCACCAGGGGCAAAAAGGGAAGTTCAGGAATGATAAAAAAAATAGTGTGAGGTAGCAGTACTGGGGGTTAAGGAAAAAGGGGAAAAGAGAGAATTATCGAGAATATTGTTTGTAAACCCATTTGGGTATCTGGGAGTTGAGGCTAATCGAAAGACCTCATTTATTAATTTCATCTATAATATCAGCAGTGTTTCTTCTTGCTTCTGCATATGTCTACTGTTTTCTATTGCTTAATGGATAATAACAAGTGTTGATAGATCAGAATTCATAACAGACACCGCATATACTTTTTTAACAAAGAACTATAACAATAAAACTTAAACAATTTGATTGAGAAAATACTTTTATATTTATTAATAAAGTTGTACATACTCAATGATAATTAGTTTTTATTCAATTAATGAAACTGCAACTACGGGGCTTTTGGATGCTTAGAAATGGGAACGATTTAAAACCCATGGGGCCTGTTCTCTCTGTAAAAGTCATTCAGCTATTACGAATGAGTTTCCCATTTCGACCAATCAAACCCCCTAAAAATGTACGTACCCAATTAAATATTAAATATATTATTAGTAGAGATTGTTAACAATAAACCCTAAACAAAACATTTGAATGAGATAATTCTTTTATATTCATTACTGAAGGTGTATATGCTCAGTTGTTAGTATTTTTATCCGTTCATGAAATTGCATATAAAAGTTATTGGGCTTTGGAGGCTTGATGGGAAGGGGAATCATAATTATTTGGAATGCCACAGGATATGTGCCTCTCTGGATAAGTCACCCGGGTATTAGGAATGAGTTTTCCATTTCAACCCCTTATCTGTTAACCATAAAAGGGTTGAAATATATTGGGCATACAAAACATGAAAACAAATCAAGCACAAACAATGATAGATCATATTGGGCTTACAATTGTAAAGCCTAATAATAAAATAAACTTCTGAGATTGAAAAGAACAATTCCTAACTTCTCTTGTTATCAAGAGGTTGAGGGTTGGCATATGTGCGTGCTTATTTAAATTTAGGTGATTGACCATAAAAAAGCATATAAACATACAAACATTATAATAGAGTAAAAAACTTTCAAGCAAAAAAGGTTAGGGTCTCCATCTCATAGCAGTAAGCCAGTAAAACCTCTTTATTCTCTTACTTCTCCGTTGTTCCTCCATTTCTCTCCCCATTTATTTAACACACATCTTCAAATCGATACTAAGGAAGCCTTTTCTGCTTCTTCCTTTGTCATTAACATCTTGTTCTTTTGCCTCCCAAGTCATCTATTATGTGGTCTTTTAGTTGGTCAAGGGGTCCTATATCTAGTCAAAGGTTCTGACACAGAATGGGTGTCAAGTTGTGTTGGAACAGATACGACTCTCAAAACCGAAGATTCCAAATAATAGAGGTTATTTCACAACAACAGTAATTGTTTCTCATCACCAAGTAAACTATATGCACAGTGAACTGGACCAATCCATAACTAGCTAAATTACATATTTTTAGCTAGGGGAACATAAGGACAGCTAAATTTATATATGGTATAATATGTAGACATAGTGATACACCTGCAACAATAGAACAGAGAAAATTTTGTCCAACTGGCATGCTACTAATACTTGTTACATGATTTAAAAAGCCTATGTTCACGCATGCACTGGACATACAGATAAAGAAGTGTCCAAACACACATGCACATGCACACATATTGAGAGAAGGAGATAGAGTGAGTACACGTAATGCATAAGTCATGTAAGTAAATAATAAAATAGGTTCATGTATACGAATTAGCAAAAATCAACTCAGTTTATGTACAGGACTAAACAGGACCAAACAAGTGTGCTCAATTCAGATCCTAGATTCTTCTATGTTTGGAAAGTACTATGAAGTTCTCAACTGAAGGTGAGATAGAAAATTTTAAAAAGATAGGAAAGCTTACAAAAAACAGAGAACTATTATAGAGCAAAAAGAATAACTGACAAATTAGTATATTTTTTTTTAATTATCAAAATACTGACCTTTAGCATACATTGCAGTCCTTAGAAGTGGCATCCTGTTTTCCCAGCAGATGGCTGCACCAATCTTCCCGATCGGAGTCTCAAAAACTGGAATTGTAGATCCATCCCCAAAGCCCCAAATGATGCGCTCTAATCCTGTGGGCATGAGTTTTCGGTGCTTTCCAAGGTAATGACCTTGTGAATCGAAGAAAAGGACGGTACAATAAAGTGTATATCCATCCCTCTCTATAACACCCATCACTAAATGTACCTTGTACTTTCCAGCCATGGTTGCCAGTCGATCAACTTCTGGACCTGAATTTCTCATAAAAAGAACGTAGAAGTATTAAGAAAACTACAAAAGCAGAACAATATGTATGACTAAGGATTCATAAAAGATAAGGGATCAACTGTAAGGTGCTGCATCATTTAACTTCCACTGTTCCTCAGCTGATACCCAAATTTAACAAGTACATAGAAGACAAAAAATGCATGTATTCAAGTCTGTTGCTATGTCTGGTTGATTAGTTTAATAAAGATTCAACCAAAGGATATGGATCTAACCTGATCGATACTGAATCAGACCTTGATATTACATATTCTTAGTAGTTAAACGTTGATAATAATGTTAGGTGTTCAGAGTGGACGGGAACATTCTGAAGGTACATATAATCAGAACCTGTTTATCCACGCACAACAATGATTTTGCAGCTGAAAGTTTTTATGACCTATGTGGATCAAGGAACTACTTGTCCAGCAGGCAGGCCAGAACAGTGCTATAATATCATATTCATCAAAAGCCCACAGTTTTCATTCTCCTATATGTCATGCTTAACAACAAAAATCTAAAAGCCACTTCAAATCTGAGGAAATTTAGAGGGCCGTAACAAAATTTGGTTTCTTCTCATAATGTGATGAACCAAGAGAATGCTAGGAAATTAATAACGTATTCGAGAAAAGGGTTCAAGGACAAAAGAGTCATTGCAGCTGCAGGAAATTAGCTTGAAGTCAACATCAGAGTCAAGGGGCAAAAAGGAGAATGAACAACTGTGGACAAGGGATCGTTATAAGGAGGAAAATATCTTTTAGGGTTTTTATGGTTGAATTGTATTGTTTACTTTGTTTCTCTTTCTGTTGGAGAGCCCTGGCCTCTCGAAAGCCAGTCTATCAAATTGTGTACTCAAATCGGTTGGAGCTTGATTAATTTAAGTTATTTTTGGCTTATTCCGTTAAATCGTATATCAGCCCATTACAATTGGTATCAGAGCGTTAGATCTAATGGGGCCGCCTTCAAACGCTCAACGCCTAGATCTGCTCGAAGAGAAATTGAGTAATATGGAGGAGGGCGTGACGGTGATGGTTGCCAAGGCGGTGGATACAGCGATGGACGCGATGCGTCACTCCTTAACCCAGGTGTTGTTGGAAGGACAAGGCCGAGCCACGAAGGAATTGGGGGTAGAGATGGAGGCCATGACCACGAGGTTAGAAGGGCGGCTCAACCGTACTCGAGAATATCACGAGTCGTTGATTAATATGTTAAGGGGTGAACAAATGAAGTTTCAGACGGAGATGAAATCAGCGATTGCGGGGATACAAACCTTGCATATGCCAAATCCAGAGAGATTTGATAAGAGTGTGAATCACCTGGGATCAATTACTGGCAGTCTCAACTTGGGTCCTGGTGGAGTTGATGAGAATGTTACAGGACCTGGGTTCACGAATGTAAACAATGGAAACTATGTTGGTGGGGGATCTGGTGGAGGACCTGGTTTGGGAAATTCCAACTGGCGTTATCGGAAATTGGACATGCCAGTTTTTGATGGGACTGACCCCGATGGGTGGCTCTTAAGGGTGGAACGGTATTTCCAATTTTATCGAATGAATGAAGGAGAAATGTTGGATGCAGCAGCAGTAGCTATGGAGGGGGATGCACTAAGGTGGTACCAGTGGGAAAATAATAGACACCCTATCCGTAGATGGGCAGACTTGAAGCTTTTTGTTCTTCGCCAGTTTAGGTCGTTGAATGGAGGTTCGTTATATGAGCAATGGGTGTCGACAACACAGGTTACCACTGTCAATGAGTTCCGACGAAAGTTTATTGAAACAGCTGCACCATTGGGTCAAATATCAGAGGATATGTTATTGGGACATTTTGTTAATGGGCTTAAAGAAGAAGTCAAGGCAGAGGTTCGCCTGTTAAACCCCATCAGTTTGGAGCACGCCATGGAATTGGCAGTAAGGGTGGAAGAAAAACATAAGGTTTCTACGCTGAAGAAATCAAGTTTGGGTTCGATAAAAACAGGGGGATATTCAATGTACAGCAAGGGACCTTCGACTGTGAGCTCATATTCTTTGGGGCATCCTACCAGTCCTCCTATAAGTAGGAGTTGGGGTGTGAGATCTCCTGATTCGCAATCCTCAATTGTCTCGACTGCAGCTTCGACCCCAGTGACCAATGATATTAAACGAATGACTGAGAAGGAGTTACAAGAAAAAAGAGCAAAAGGTTTATGCTACAGGTGCGACGCTAAGTGGACAATATGCCACAGGTGCAAGAAAAAAGAACTGAGTGTAATGCTTATTGCTGAAGAGGAGGTGGAAACAGATGTCGAAGATAGTGAAGCTCCTCCATCCCCAACCGAGGAAGTGCTAACCGAGGTATCCCTGAACTCTGTCATTGGTATTTCGAATCCTAAAACAATGAAATTAAAAGGGTTAATAGGTGATCATGAGGTTGTAATAATGATTGACCCGGGGGCTACTCATAATTTTATATCACTTAGTGTGGTCAATCGAGCTTGTATACCAATTTCAGATTCCGGTGTATTCGGGGTTTCTTTAGGGAATGGGGAGGCCATACGAGGGGAAGGAGTGTGTAGGAATGTGAGGATACAACTTGATGGGGGATTAGAAGTCATAGAGGATCTGTTGCCACTTAAATTGGGGAGTTCTGATATAATTCTGGGAATCCAGTGGTTGGAGAAGCTGGGCATGGTGTTAACTAATTGGAAAACGCAAGTCATGAAGTTTGAAATTAAGGGGGAGCCAATAACGCTGGTTGGTGATCCGTCTTTGGTTCATTCTCAAATATCACTTAAGGCCATGAGGAGGGTATTACGAAAAGGAAACGAATGTTATTGGGTTGAATGTAATCGAATGGAAAGGGGGCCAGCTGTGTTGGAATCGACGATAGGGAACATCCCAACTGCTCCTAAGTCTTTGGAGCCAATTATACAACGGTATTCCCAAGTGTTTGCAGAACCTACGGGGTTACCACCAATCAGGAATCATGAACATTCTATAGTGCTCAAGGATGGCAGCAATCCGGTGGGAGTGCGGCCTTATCGCTATCCCCAACATCAGAAGGATGAAATAGAGAGATTGATTGCAGAGATGTTGACAGCAGGTATAATTAAACCCTCCACAAGCCCTTTTTCGAGCCCTGTTTTACTGGTGAAAAAAAAAGATGGGTCCTGGCGTTTTTGCGTGGACTATCGGGCCCTGAATAAAGAAACAGTCCCGGACAAGTACCCGATACCTGTGATCGATGAGTTGTTGGATGAACTCCACGGGGCTGTCATTTTCTCTAAGCTAGATCTACGAGCAGGGTATCACCAGATTCTTATTCGCCCCGAGGACACCCACAAAACAGCATTCCGAACGCATGACGGGCATTACGAGTTTTTAGTCATGCCGTTCGGATTGATGAACGCACCAGCAACTTTTCAATCGTTGATGAATGAAATTTTTAGACCATTTTTGAGGAGGTTCGTTCTGGTTTTCTTCGACGATATTCTGATATATAGCAGCAGCCTAGAAGAGCATCAAAACCATCTGCAACAAGTACTGGAAACATTGGCCACCCATTCTCTGTATGCAAATGGGAAGAAGTGTGAGCTGGGAAAATCAGTGATCACATATCTGGGTCACGTGGTTTCTGGAGCAGGTGTGGAAGTTGATCAAGACAAGGTGAGGGCGATGAATGAATGGCCACAGCCACGAAATTTAAAAGAACTCAGGGGGTTTCTTGGTCTGACGGGCTACTACCGTAAGTTCGTCTCGGGTTATGCTCAAATAGCTAGACCCCTCACCGAACAACTGAAGAAGGATAATTTTGGATGGAATAATGATGCAAACGAAGCTTTTGAGAAGTTGAAATTGGCCATGTCGAGGCCACCTGTGCTTGCCATGCCGAATTTTCATCTGCCTTTTGTTATCGAGACGGATGCTTCTGGGTATGGGATCGGGGCAGTCCTTATGCAACAGAACCGTCCAGTGGCATATTTCAGCAAACTCTTGGGTATTAGAGCGCAGCAAAAGTCTATATACGAGAAGGAATTGATTGCCATCTGCCTGGCCATCCATAAGTGGAAACCGTATTTGCTGGGACGACACTTTATTGTGCGCTCTGATCAGCAAAGTCTGAGATTCTTAACACAGCAGAGGGAGGTCAATGCAGATTACCAGAAGTGGGTGACAAAGCTACTGGGCTTTGATTTTGAAATACAGTTTAAACCAGGGACCTCGAATCGAGTTGCTGATGCCCTGTCTCGTAAACAGGTGGGAGAAACAGTACTGAACACTATGGTATCTGCTCCTGTTATATCTTGGGAAATATTAGATAAAGAATTGGAAGCGGATGTTGGTCTACAACGTATGATGACTGAGATATTGTCGGGGGAGAAGATGCACGAAGGGTTCACTGTCATTAACAAAAGGTTGTTGTTTAAGGAGCGCATGGTAATACCCCAAAACTCAACACTAAAACCATCCTTGTTGAAGGAGTACCATGATTCAATGATGGGGGGACATTCAGGAGAGCTAAAAACCTACCTCCGACTTGCTCAAGATTGGTTTTGGGTTGGCATGAGACGGGATGTTACTACATATGTGCAGAGCTGTGCAGTTTGCCAACAGCAAAAGGCCTCCCAACAATCACCTGCAGGACTCTTACAGCCTTTGCCTATTCCAAAGATGGTGTGGGAGGATTTATCAATGGACTTCATCGAGGGATTTCCAATGTCGCAGGGCGTCAACACTATTTTTGTGGTTGTGGACAGGCTATCCAAGTATGCCCATTTCATAGGATTACGTCACCCATTTGATGCTTTCACTGTGGCTTCAGTCTTTATAAAGGAAGTGGTAAGACTACATGGTTTTCCAGCCTCTATCGTCTCGGATAGGGATCGCATCTTTCTTAGCACCTTTTGGAAAGAAATCTTCAAGCTCCATGGAACCAGTTTAAAAAAGAGTACTTCGTACCACCCGCAAACCGACGGGCAAACCGAGATCGTGAACAAGGGCTTAGAGACTTATCTTCGTTGTTTTGTGGGCAATAAACCCACAACTTGGGCTAAATGGCTGGCATGGGCAGAGTTTTCTTACAATACAGCCCCACATTGCTCCACTAAGCTCAGTCCATTCAAAGTCGTTTATGGTCGTGATCCACCACATTTGTTAAGGGTGGGAGCAGGGCACACCCCTGTCAACAGTGTTGAGGAAATGTTACAAGAACGAGATGCTTTGTTAGATGATCTCCACTTTAACTTAATTAGAGCCCAGCAAGTGATGAAAGCTGCAGCAGATGTCAAACGACGGGAGGTGGAATATACAGTGGGAGATTTTGTATTCTTAAAGTTACAGCCATACCGTCAAAAGACACTAGCCCGAAGACCGTTTGAAAAACTAGCTCCAAGATATTATGGACCTTTTCAGATTGTCCAAAACGTGGGGAAAGTGGCCTACAAACTGGATCTTCCAGATTCAACCAAAATTCATCCTGTATTTCATGTATCACAGCTGAAAAGGTATGTTGGGCAGGCTGGAGTTTCTACTGTTCTACCACCACAGTTATCAGCAGATTTGGAATTGAAGGTGGAGCCAGAGGAGCTGTTGGAAGTGAGACAAGTGAAGGAAGGGAAGTCTACCAAGCTCGAAGCATTGATTAAATGGAAGGGCCTTCCTTTATTCGAGTCCACCTGGGAGGATGTTGCAACTGTGAACCACCAGTTTCCAGGTTTCCACCTTGAGGACAAGGTGACTGTTTGGGGAGGGGGTATTGTGATGAACCAAGAGAATGCTAGGAAATTAATAACGTATTCGAGAAAAGGGTTCAAGGACAAAAGAGTCATTGCAGCTGCAGGAAATTAGCTTGAAGTCAACATCAGAGTCAAGGGGCAAAAAGGAGAATGAACAATTGTGGACAAGGGATCGTTATAAGGAGGAAAATATCTTTTAGGGTTTTTATGGTTGAATTGTATTGTTTACTTTGTTTCTCTTTCTGTTGGAGAGCCCTGGCCTCTCGAAAGCCAGTCTATCAAATTGTGTACTCAAATCGGTTGGAGCTTGATTAATTTAAGTTATTTTTGGCTTATTCCGTTAAATCGTATATCAGCCCATTACACATAATTAGCACCATATTCCATATATAGAACAACTGGTCACTAAAAACAATTCATATAAATTACAAAGGACATCGCCAACAACCTAAACTACAGTGCCTTGTCGATGGATCAACCTTCATTGGAGGCATGTGTGCATGCAAGTATTTGAATATTTGTGCTTCAACATAACCAAGAAATGACATAGACAGCCTCGCATAAAAATATGCACTTTAATAATTAATTCATCAAGAAAACATAGCCTAAAAAATTATTTTTACTACCAATCCTTTAAAAGGCCAGTTCAAACTGTTAGCAGAGAAGTAAATTGATAGTAACATAATAAGAAGAATGACCTCAAAACAAACTAATTCTGGAAGAGAAGACTCAAAATTTGTAAGAATTGATATGCCAACTTCAAACACTTGTTAGTTTAGTTCAAAAAGTTGTTCATAACTGATTCCTTAAATAACACAGGACAAGGCTTTTACCAGGTACATCAATGGCCGAAGCATGATACTTCCTAAACTCCTCTTTACCCTTTTCAGTACGGTTACCAATTGTAATTCCAAAAGTTGATCCACGTGGATAACCACCCACAAAAGCTTCGGGAAACACAACAAGTTGAGAACCATATGAAGCTGCTTCAGCGAGCAATCTTTCAGCCTTATCTGAAGATAATTACAAACTCAAATTACATTTCTGGGGAAAGTACTGCCAGATAAATCGACGTACTTGATAGAGTAGAGAGAACATGCCCCCACCACCACCACACCATTCGAACATAGTACCTCAGACACACAAATTAAAGCACATGAATTTCAACATACGATATCCTCACCCGGTAGAGTAAGTAACACAGTTAGATATTATATTAATAATTTGATCAAATAATACATGGATTACAACTAATGGCCCTCCTCTTTTCTGACATATTTTTCACTGTATTCAATTTTTAAGTGTAGGGAAAGAGAGAGAGAGAGGAAGGTGAAATCAAACTTTAGACCTCGCCTAGCATTAGGAGCGCAATGCCACTAGTGGGCTACTAGTTCTTCTCAGACCTCCTTTACTAAACACTGAGTACAAAAATACCAATATGTGCCCACAATGAATAAGTTATTGAACAAAAAACATACTTCCGATTTCAAGTAATAATATTTTCTGGAACAAAATAAATTTTTAAGATTTGGAAACCATAAAATTAGAAGTCAACAAGTTTGAATCATTTGTTAGCTGGGCAGCCTGATCAGCAAAAAGTAGCAGTCAGCTGAGTATGCATAATGATTACTAAACTGAAACCATCACAATTAGATATAATTTTCTTAGTAATCACAAATAATAAAATTGAGAACCTCAAAAGAATTCATCAAAAAGCATGTATAACAAATTCAGTGAATTGCACAAAATGAAACAACCAAACAATTATTTGAAAAATTATCTACAACCCTTTCAGAAAAAATAAATCTTCGGAGCAAAGAAGCAATAAAAGGGCATGCATGAATACTGTACAAATAAAGAGAGAGGCCAATTTACAGAGAGACAAGGGGAGAGGGGGATGTTACCAAGAGTAGCAGGGGTGTCATAAAAGATGGTGGAGGCTTGAACCACAGTGGCTCTCACAGTAGATGAGTCTGCACCCATTTCTACCTCTGCTGCTATTGCCTCGCTTGGGACTAATGCCATCCTCTCTTACCAATAGTGTTCTCAGACAATTCTACCACAACACCACCACTCACTGACTTCTATATGTAGTGTCTAGAAGGGATATTATTATCTTTTATGTCTTTTAATTCTTTTCGCTCATTTCGTTATGCGGATATATTTTCTTCTCATTTTGACCAAAGATGAATATAGGAGATCCGGTTCCCAAATAAACGCCCGACTGGAAAGATCCATTTTTATGTAATAAAATACAATTTAACTTATTACTAAATAACTTTACTTATAGCTCGTGCAAAATATAGATTATTTATTTTTAAATATTTTTAGATTTATATGATTAAACAAAATAGAGTATAATCATTTATTACAAATATAATTTAAATTTTTAATATTAATTAATAAAATTATTTGTAATGATAATTATTATTCAATAAATGACATGTATTTGTTAATATAAAATTTTAATGTAAATTTGTTGTTGACGGGATTCGAACTTGGATCTTTCGAAGAGGGATTTAAATATAATATATTTCTTATTATTAGATCTAACAATTATCATCGATTTAGTAAATATCTACAATCACTATTCATTTAACAGTTGGTTGCATCAAACAACCAATTATTTATTTATTATATATTAGTATAAATAGATGAATCTTTTATTCAAAATTCAATTACCGTTAAGTACAATTTAACACTATACATTAGTATGGTGTGATGCCCAATTGTGATAATTTTCATATATTGATAAATTTCAATTTCAATTTCAATATGAGAATAAGATGTTAATTTCTATGAATATTATTGGATATATTTTATAATAATATTTAACACGTTAATTTTAAGTGACGTTTACACGGCTTTGATTCAATAAATAAATATTCCCTCCGTCCCATATTATAAGACCTTTATCACTTTATGCACGGATTTCTAAGAGAAATAATGCCCAAACTACACCACTTTTCTATGGAAGGTGCCCGAAATACCCGTTTTCAATATGTTCCGCCCTTTTTGACCAATTAGTGCGCATGTTGTTGCTGCGTATACTGGGATACGCATCTCCCAATTGCGTATCCGTTGTCACGCATCTGCCAGATGCGTATTGACGTCAGATGACGTAATTACTTCACAAACGCAGCCGGAGCTCAGACGAACACAAAATCGCCACAAAATCGCCTCCTCATGTTCGTCAAATTCCGGCAACCTCCACAACACCTGAGGATATAAAAATGATGCCCAGGCCTGCATCTACATCATTCCATATTCCGTTGTTGAGTTCTATGGGGGCGTGCACGAACAGATCTGGTAACTCGATCGGAAAATGAGTTCGATTTGGGGATTTAAAATCCGGCTAAACAAACGGTAAACTAAGATTATAGGATTGTAGAGGAGAACAATACGATCATTTTGGTATGTAGTATGTGACTGCTCGATGCGTGGAAAGAGTGCACGAAGCAATTGAAAAAAACCATGAAAAAACGGCCGGCGGCGGCGGTGGGTATTTTGATTTTTCACCCTTTCTAGGAGCATAAATGACGTACTTTCATATAATATTTTTTTATGATTTTTATTTTGTATAAAAATTTGAACTTTAAACTTTTATACAAAACAAAAATTATGAAAAAAATATTATATACAAGTACCTTTTTTAAACACATTGAAGTACGCGTAAACAGTAAACAAGTCAAATATTTTGGTACGGAGGTAGTATCATAATTTAGGACTTCTAATTGAGCATGTGAGAAAAATAATAAAATATGAAAAATTGTAATTTGAAAGTTACGTAATTTTCATATTTTTCCTAATTCTACTTTGAGTCATCGTAAATTATCATTCATTAATTTAATTAATTCTTCTAAACTTTGTTAAGAGATATTAATAACAGCATAGGTCTCAAATATAATAGTTTTAATTGAAAAAAAATAAAAATGAGAGAAAATGATCAAAATATCTCATTTTTTATGTTTATTTGCCTAACATAGTCATTTTCAGAAACATTAACCAAAATACTCATTTTGATCAAATTTTTCATTTGTAGTGGAGTATCAAAGGTGATACTACTCATTCAATGGAGCATCAGGAGTGATAGTCCACTACTAGTGAAATATCGGACGTTCAGATACTCCACTGGAGTATCCCTACTCCGACCTGAAACTCCGCCGATAGTGGAGTATGTTCCTGATACTCCTTTGGGAGTGAAGTGTCCTAATATTGTACTACCAGTGGGGTATCTAGTGGATATTTACGACCATATTTACATAATATAGATATTTTGGGCTTGTTTTGCTGAAAATTAGGTATTTTGGATCTTTACCCTATAAAATATAGTAGAATTTTTTACATTAGTTTTGTTTTTGAATTCTTTTGGTAACTTCTTAACAATACACCTTAGAGTAAATTGCAGTTTGGTGGTATATATTAAAATTATTTTGCAATTTGATGGCTGTTGTATATAAATGAGCAATGTGATGACAAAACAAATTTTTTTTTAAACAATTTATGGATTCCCGTCAAAAATCACTAACTTCGTCAATTATTTGAGGGATTTCTTGGTCTTTTCGAATATAAAACAGATAATATATATGTATACATGTACCTATATGTCATCTTCTTCAAACCCATAACCCCAACAAACCATCCTCCTTTTAAAAAAACACAATTTTTTTTTCATACCTTTATCTTTCATCACCTTATACACACGCGCACACAAAATTACATAATCACCTTATATATACATATTCACTACATTTCAACACGTGCCATAAAGAGAATCTATTATATATATAATAGGACAACACAAGAAAAAATGGTGAGACTTTTTAATGTACATGAAAAGTCCAGTTTGCGCCTCATCTCAATTTTTTGTAAAAATTGTGGTTGGTGGGAATTGTACTTGGGTATCCAAGTTAATTCATGCATCCTTTTACCACCACACCACTTAATCACATGTGTTTTAAATCAAACACAATATAAATGCATGTGTGTGTGAATATTTTAATTAGTGCGACACACTAATAATTTTTTATCCTGATTTTACTTTTACATTTATTGATTTGGACTATAATATATTATATCAAAATATTAATTATTGGTACATAATATATGATTTGATTATGTTATAAAATTGTAATAACAATAACAATCAACACAATAATAATAAAAAATTACTATATACCTGTTATTCTCTTAAACAACCTAAGCACTCATCTATACATGTTTTCAATAATACACATGATATCTCTATGTGTACCGCACAAGCGGGGCAATATTTGGTTTTATATAAAGAAAAAAAATGAAATGCATATTGTATTTTTATGATTTGTCCTGATTTTACTTTTACATTTATTGATTTGGACTATAATATATTATATCAAAATATTATTATTGGTACATAATATATGATTTAATTATATTA
The DNA here is from genome assembly GCA_036435485.1 of Saposhnikovia divaricata. Lineage (NCBI taxonomy): Eukaryota > Viridiplantae > Streptophyta > Magnoliopsida > Apiales > Apiaceae > Saposhnikovia > Saposhnikovia divaricata. The sequence goes on along the minus strand of CM071597.1, from coordinate 97,098,280 downwards.
TAAAATTGTAATAACAATAACAATCAACATAATAATAATAATAAATTACTATATACCTGTTATTCTCTTAAACAACCTAAGCACTCATCTATACGCGTTTTCAATAATACACATGATATCTCTATGTGTACCGCACAAGCGGGACAATATTTGGTTTTATATAAAGAAAAAAATGAAATTCATATTGTATTTTTATGAAAAGTATTAAATATAAGACCAAGTCAATAACTAAAGTACTTTATTCATGATTTAAAAGCACCAATTTACCACTAAGTTCCTATTTATATATAGAAGTATTATTTTCAATTCTAATTGAACTTGGAACACCGAGTTAAATTGTGCATCTTCATACCATTATGCCACATATTCACATGTATTTTAAATCATACACACAATATGTATGTGTGTGATATTGATGAAATATTATTAATGGATTTTAAATGAGTTTTGGACTCATTTATCAATTAAAGAATTACGTAAAATACACAATTGGACTATAAAACGACATTATAATTAATATAATGGATATTATCTAGCAATATATTAGAGCAAAAAATATTGAGGTGTTAACGTAAAATGAAAATTATATATTACTACACAACATACAATAATTTATTAGTCAAACAATTCGGGTCGTAAAAATATTTGGTTTTAGAAAAACGAATCATATAAATAACACATTACCTTTTACATACAAATTTGCTAATGTTTAATTTAAAATATGACATTATGTAGAAAGAAAGGATCGTATATTATATATGTTATTTTAATTATGGAGGTGACTCGATGAAAGTCAAACGAACATTGGAAAAGAAATAAAGGCAAGAAATTAGATGAAAACAAATAAAACAGTTAGAAATGTGGTTTTAAGAAGTAAGCACAAGACCTGAGAAGTATTTTAGAAGATTTACGAAGATTTTTTATTAGAATTAGGACTGAAACCTACATTCCCAGAATGCAACATCTTGAAGAGTATTTAGTTTTTACCTTGAATATTATTGGAGATCAGCTAAATGTATGCATCATTTTTGAAGAATGTTTAGGATTGTAGGTGCTCTGAAAAATCATCTTAATTAGAGAACACCCACATAATACTGAAATTATATTCTATGACCCACAACAAAATTAAAAACTGACATGATTACTATCAGTATTTATCGTATTAGTTTCTAAAGTACAAACTTGAACATATTTAAGTAAGTACACAATAATCACATATGCCACTAACAAGAAAAACTCTATGAAAAAAATCACATATTTCAACCAATATTGATCCTGAATAATTTGATTAAAAAATACAGTTTAAGTAGCAGACCCGTGCTTCGCACGGGTTTTAATGCTAGTTTGTATAATATGTCCCAAATTAATGGGTTAGTTTATAAATATGTCCCATCATGTTAATATATTAATTATATGTCCCATTATCAGTTTTTAAGTTAAATAGAGACCAATATACCCTTGTTATATTAATTAAATAATATTATAAATACACTACAATTTTTCAATTTTAATCACTAAAAAAGTTTATTTATTCTTGGGACAGGCGGGGGCAATTTTTTAATTTTGACCATTAAAAATTGTTTTTTTTACTTTTCTTTGAACAGGCCCCGTCTGGGGCACCCTGACGCAAATAAATATTAAAATTTATAACTTAAATTTTAGGGCATGATGCACATGTGGGTGTTCTCAGGTAAAAGCCTAAGGTTAAAATGTTTTTCAATACAAATATAAGGGTACTTATGTAAATCACTGAGAAAAATTTGATATTTACAAAAATGCTCCTATGGGCCACATGTTTTATAGTTTTAATTTGTTTTAAGCTCAGGGTTCTACTTGAGATCACCCTTAGGCACCTTTTTCTCTTTAAATTAATCAAATCATGTTTTTATCAGACATTATATCTTAAAATAATTTTGATTAAAAAGGGTACACCGGTCTTTTTATGTTAAAATTTGAATGAAAAATTGATTTTAGGATATATTTGAAATTTCAAATAAATATAGGACATATTGACAACCCATGTTTCAAATTTGGACATATTATTAAAAAAACCCGCAATAAATGCTTCCTTTACCAATCAACAATCAATCTTTTTCCCGCCTACTTTATAAATTGAGTCAAACATACATACACATCCAAGCATATACGTACACATATCATGGGAAATTCAGTGGTGAAATGATTGTGTTGTGATCAATTAAAGTGAATTTTATTTTTAAATTTTGATGGGTTTGAATTTTATGGAGAAAAAAATGGGAAGATTGAATGAAAAATACGAATATTGGGTTTAAGTAACAAGAGAAGAACAAGGTGGGTGTGTGTATAGAAAGAAGGGACTGAGAATGGAGAGAGAAATAGAAGATGGTGTTGGTGAAGAAAAAGAAGGGTGGAAGGTGGATGATAATATATATCATATTTATATCTTATCCGAGTATGTTGCTGTAACTAATTTGTGATAGTTAAAATTTTGTGATGGGATTGAAGAATTGATTTGTATTTCTGGTGGATGGACTGGAATACCCTTGACTCATTTAGTGAAGTTAAGTAAACATGATGGAAGGTCCTAAACTGCTTAAAAATTTAAGTTTGGACACCAAGTTGTTTGATTTAATATTACAGTCATCAACCTGCAAAATAATTATATTACAGGCAATCATGCTGCAATTTACTCTACACCTTAAATGAAATGATTAATTTTGAGAAAAATGTTCCTGATCTAAACAAAATTTACCTGAATTTATGAGATTTTCACGTTAAATAGAGGATGTTGTATTTAAAGATTTACACTTAAATGTATAATAATTCTAACATTTTTATTCACTGGATATGCCTATGTATAAGGCGTATAATTTAACCCACATAACCTTCAATCGAACACAAAATAGAACCCACAGCCTTCTTTGTTGGCTACACAATCAAGTACCTACCTGAAACTTTTAGACAATACTGCTCACTTATATGCGCACACACACACACACACACACACACACACACACACACACACACACACACACACACACACACATATATATATATATATATATATATATATATATATATATATATATATATATATATATATATATATAGGAAAAGGGTCACCAGCCACAGTTGGATATTTTGTAATATCCAACCAACCCATCTTATACCATTAAAACATCCAATCAACGGCCAGGATGAGGGGACCTACGCTCTATTATATATAGCGTATACGCTATATAATAGAGCGTAAGTTAAAACCCCCATTTAAATTGTGTCGAAATATATCAAATATGGTATGTAAAATGATCGTTGTGAGATGTAGAAAAATACAGTGAGGTCGGATTTCAAAAATATCTCACCAGTTGACGGAAAAAATCAAATTAGAAACGGAGGGATTTTGGTATAAGCTTACGCTATATTATATAGCGTAAGCTTTTCCGATCCTAGCCGTCCATTAGTTTACTGGATGGTCACAGATGGATTGGTTGGATATTAGATTATATCCAATTGTGGCTGTAGAAGGGATCCCATATAGGAAAAGGGTCACCAAATATATATATATATATATATATATATATATATATATATATATATATATATATATATATATATATATATATATATATATATCCAAGTGACATTATTACTCACACATAGGCGTATTCATTGGATATATCAATGTTATCGGCATACCCACGCAAAATTTCACTACCTCCTTTTGGTATGTTGTGCTGGCACTTCTAATTGATACACTCATGGAAAGCTGTACACATTAGTTATTTTGACTTGACATTTTGAATGGGTTAAATGGCAGTTAGGTCACTCAACTGACTAAAAAACTTTCAGTTGGGTCATCCAACTCAAAAAGATTTCAATCAGGTCACATATTGATAAAAACTTTCAATCAAGTCATTGGGGTTTACAGATGTTAAAAAAGAGACGAAAAGATGACTCAGCATGAATCAGGTCCGTAAAACCCCAGTGACCTGATTAAAAGTTTTTATTAGTTGTGTGACCTGATTGAAAGCTTTTATCAGTTATGTGACCTGATTGAAAACTTTTATCAGTTATGTGACCTGATTGAAAGCTGGCCAATCAGATAAAAGCTAGCCATGTCAGCAATGTGAGTCATATTTCCATCTCTTTTTAATGTTCGTAAACCCCAGTGACCTGATTGAAAGATTTTAATCAATTATGTGACCTGACTGAAAGTTTTTTGAGTTGGATTACCCAACTGAAAGTTTTTTAATCAGTTGAGTGACCTAACTGCCATTTAACCCCATTTCGAATCAGCTATTTTGCACATCTCAAAACCTACTTCTCGAATAAGTTATTTTCACTTCGTTAATTCAAACATCTCGAATTGACATATCGAATAGATGTTCCCAGACATATCGAATACTCTATTCTTGGCATATTGAATGATGACTTCTCTATCATCCATTCTTCACTTCTCGAATTATAACATAAAATATTTTTCACCTATAATCTGTAACTGTATTATTTTATAGTTTTCTTATTCAATCTTTGAGACATGATCAAATGATCTTCTTTCAAGCGTTATTACATAACTTATATACAAATTACATAAAACAAATTTGCCTACTAAACTAAGTACTACATTAAGTACATTAAAAAATTAAAGGGTTCCCCAGTTAAGAGTTCATCTAAATAATGTATTGCATTACATTATATTAACTTATTATTAGATGAATACATACATGCCTTTGTGCCTACACTTACCTGCGTCATATTAATGCAATTACAGCTAATTGTTGGTGTCACGCCCCCATACCCGATAACCCGGATTGGGTGCCACCCAACCAATAACAAATACAAATACCTGAATAATAAAACTTAAACACCAACGATTCCTCACCGAGGATCGATTCCAGGTTATGTTATGAAACAAGAATCTACACTATACAAATTATCACAACTTCTATCTCTAATCCAAATACAAACCTTTATACCATCTAAATTATAGCGCAAGCTAATTAGTATATGCCCGTGCTGGCTCTGTATCTAACCTTTAAAGAATGCACCATCGATCTCATTTGAATTATAATGCGCAGGTATCCAACTCCTTAACCCTAACTGAAAGGGAAGGTAAAACAAAGCAAGAGTAAGCCAACAACGCTCAACAAGTGATCAATATAGTGAAACAATAATATTTCAATGATTCATTGATGAGTAATATCAATAACCAACTTATCTCAAGGGAATAATTCAATTTCCATCGTAGAATAAGACTTTTCATTTTCTTTAGTCATAGCTTCTCATCAAAACATTCTTTTCATTAAAACCGTTTTATTAAAAACATTTAAGTTGATTGGAGTTTTTCTACGACTCCGGACAATACGGGTGATCAGCCACGTAAAGTCCCTATACCGGACACGAAGTCCCTTTGGACATTAAAATTGGGTTCCAAATTAGGCAACACATTGGCCTCTAATACTGGACTAGGGGGGCCACCCCTAGCCTCTTACGCTAAATAAAAAATGCTGGACTAGGGGAACCACCCCTAGCCTCTTACGCTTCTCCAATCTATAAAATCTTTAAATCCTTTTTGAAACATTTCACTTTTATGTCCTTATACTCACTGATAACAGATCAGCCCAGTATAAGAAATTTTAAAACATCTTTAAATAATTAATCCATTTTAACGAGCAACAATACAAGATTAAGAATCAATGAAGCATTCGATATAATGAATCATAACAACAAGGCAATAAGATTTACTAAACATGGTAGGGTTCAGCAAGATAGAATCATATATCAACAAGGAAACATAAATCAATTAAAGAACAAAGCAATTATTAAGATTCTAGAAATTGAACAACAATATATAAGAAATCAGGGAATAAAGAAAATTCGAAGTTCAACAGAAGATTTAAGTTACTACACTAGCTATAACCACTCATTTTAAAGATTATCAATTGATGAAAATCCGTCGTAAAACTTGAACTATCGTAGTGGATTTGAATAGTCTAAAATTAAGATTTAAGAAATTCTCAATTACTCAAAGTCTCACTCTTGTCGGCTAAGCACTCATAGGCTTTAGCTGCCAGAACCGGCCTGACAATAATGAGTTGAATAATTAAGAAGATCTCAATTCATTCTCGGTTTTTAACCGTCACTGAGCAACACATGCTTCAATGACAATCTTGTTAGGTCCGAAATAACGTAGAAGGGGGGTTGAATGCGTTATTTAAAAATATTTCAATTTTTGATGTGGATATGAGATTAAAAAATACTGAATCAAAATCACACAACTGTTTGGGAAATATTTTTGAATAGATAAAACCCGGAGGTTTGCTACACAATCAAGTCCTATGGATCAGCTACAAAATCAAACACTCCTAGGATAGTTTAGGCACGAGGACCTTCTACCCGACACTTCCTGAAAGCGGGCTAAGCCGGCTTCCCTACTAGATGGACTATCTAGCAGCTTACATAGAAAAGATATAAGAGAGAGAAGAGAAAGTTGTGTGTTGAGGTGTGTTTCGAAATGAAATACAACAGGCCTATTTATAGGTTTTAGAAAGTCACTATGCTGTACTATTCCAGTGGGCCCCACCTTCATAGTAACACTATTCCACCAACCAAACCACGTCTATTGAAAATTTTCATTTCATGTGGGCCCCACCAGCCACTATTTGCACAGTACCACTATTTGCACAGTAACCACTATTTGCACAGTACCTGCATAGTAACCATGCATAGTAACCGTGCATAGTAATTTTGCATAGTAACCTTGCATAGTAATCATGCATAGTAACTTTGCATAGTATTACTATTTTTGGCTGCTTCTTTTGGGCTTCTCTCTTCTGTTTCAAATATTCTGCTTGAGATATTATGTCTGTCCTTGATCGTCAATAGGCTTTGGCAATTCTTTCTATGAATTAATGTGTTGATCCTTCTCGTATGTGCTGACAGCACTGGTCTGGTTCACAAGTGACTAGCACTGATCTTGATCTTCACACCTTCGTTACATTCCAATTGATTAGCCTGCAGCAGTATCGTCAAATAATATAAATACATGAAATCTTTTTGGCCTTCTTTCAGCGGCTTGATCCTTGTTGATGTCTGTTCTTCAAATTTCACGATCCCTGTATAGAGTTAATATTATTTATCTTTTATCCTAGTTGAGTTATATATGTCCTCTATTACATATTACATTACATTATGCTTTACAATCTCCCCCTTTTTGATTGTTAGGGTTTGACAAGCAAATTCCTATAGGATAACTCAACTGATACAACAACAAATAAAGTTCAAAGATAAATAATATTAAAGTGCATTCTGGATCGTATGTATACATTTTCCAGATTTCTAAAATTAACCAAGTGCAAGACAATTGTTCCTTTAGACTGAACAAATCTTCAAGTTTGCCTTTTCTTTCTTTCCACATAGCACTAATACTTCCATTAGCTTTTCCTTTCCCAAAATAAAGTTAATTCCGTCTCAACAACCTTTTCCTTGCCCTTACGCCTAGTAGATTTTTCTTGGTCATCCACCTTCTCCCCCTCAGTTAGGTTATCCTCCAGAGTAGTAGGATGTGGAGTTGGTAAATTAGACAAAGATGGCTTTACCAAGGAGTTGATTGCATCATTTAACTGGGTTGCCATGGTATTCAATTGAACCTGGAATACATCATGTTGAATAAGTTGCAAATCTTTGATTTCTGCAATGGACTTGCATATATTTGGCAACTCTTTCTCCATTATTTGGACCCGTGTAAGGAGTCTGATGTATTCTTTTCTGGTTACAGGCGCATGTGGTTGAGTAGGTTGCTCACTCATACGTTCTGCAGGTGTTTCACTCAACACTCTATATTCACTCGGTTTAGTGGTTTGGGTTACACTTACATGTTCTGTTCGTGTTTCCCTCAACTCTCCTCCAAAGCTTCCACCGATATGTGTACCTGCAAATGAAATCATCCTAGCCCCTTTTTCAGAGGTCACGGATGGTGCAATGAAAGTTCGTGAGCTTCCGTCCTCGCGTGAAGCGAGTTGCCGACCACTGGTAAAGAGTGGTAAATCTCGAAAGAGATCCAGAGATTTTCCCTCTAGGAGGTTAAACTTGAATCAATTAAATGGCACAAAACCCAAGTTTCCCTCGTATGTATGTGAAGACACTTGGTTCATAAAAGAACCACCTACCGATGGATCTTTCCGTAAAATGGAAGATTCACCAGTAGTTATTGATGTAGGTAATTCCACCTCGGATGCCTGTGAAGGCATTTGATCTTTAGAAAGATCATCAACCACTCTTATGTTCCGTGAAATGGAACTCAAGATAGTTGCTCCCGTCAATTCAACTCATTTACATTTGCACTCATTGGATAAGAAAGAATTGTTTCACTAACAGTTGCCGTTACCTCAGGTTGATTGGGTTTACTCCGTTTAGAATGAGGTACAACGGCTGATGTAACTAACTCCTTATGTGGTGCTGCTGAGGCACTATCTCCCTCAATAATGTGGATGACTAGTCATTTAAGTGACAATTGAGGTGTAGGAGTTTGTTGTGTTTGTGCTTGCATTTGTAAAATGGGCTCTTTGACCTGTGTTAGAGTCGGTGGGATTTCCTGCTCTTGGTCGGGTAAGATGGCCACCATGGGGTGTAGAAACTGTATTTCCTGTGACACAACAGGGAATACAGAGGTTGGAATAGCAGGGATTGAAATATTACCTTGTCGTATACCTGCTCTCACTGGTCTTGGTAATAACGGAAGTGGGACAGTCTTTAGATATTCAGTTAGGACTGTGGGCACATCCGTATAGTTCTTTTTACTTATGTAATTAATTACATTCGTCTTCATGTAAGAACATTCCACCTTTTGACCATTTTCCAAGCGTACCCTATCTTCATCATTCAAAAAATCATTTAATATTAGTTGTAGAAACCTTGGATATAGACATTTGACATTTTGAGTCCGAACATCTCTTCTTCCCAAGTGTTTCATCTTTAAAATGATTTGACCAAACACTATTTTTCCAAAATTAATCTGAAAGGATATCTTCGATATAATATTTATTTTGGTATTTGTACGATTTAACATAAAATTTAAATACACGTAGAATCCTCTCCACTAGGTCATTTATTTAATTGATTCAGTCAAAAGTCAAATGGTCAATTCTAGCAAAATCTATCATCCTATTTTTAAACTATAAGAGATATTCCGATTCGCTGAAAAATCAAAATACATTTTTACGGAATATATCTCTACACCAAGGCAAGAAGATCGAAAAAAAATATTGAAATTTGATATTTTTTAGATCTACACTGCGATATTAATAAGGCAACAAACTCGAACAAAGAGAATTCGAGATTTAACGTTCTTTAGAGAACTCGTGCTAAATTAAAAAACGATCAGTTTTTATTCGAAAAATATTCTCTCTTTGCACTCAAAATATTTTTCTCATCCTAGAAAAGACTTTTCACTCTCAGGAAAATGCTCCTCTCATGCCAGAAATATTTAAAGTAATTTTTCTCCCGATTCTTAATTATCTTATATTTCGGAGAAAATTATTTTATTCGCTCAAAAATATTTCCTACACTCTCTAAATATTTTATATATTAGGAAATATATTCTAAATATTTATTCTAGTCAAAACATTGGTCCAAAGATTTATCTTTTTCGAGAAAAGACCAATCGTATTTTATTCGGAACCGAAAGCTGATTTAATCGTTTTAAATCCAAATAAAATACTTCCACTTGCTAGAATGACTTGAAACTTGAGATTAATCACTTAAATGATATTTTATATGCATGGTTAAAGTTTCGTAAGTTTTCGAGAATTTTCGTCCGGGCACGAAAATCGAGACGGTTAGTCAACTGTTGACTACGTTTGACCAAGTCAATCTTGACCAGAATTGACCAAACTTTCCAGAATATTATTTTATAATATTCCTAGTTCTCAATAATTTTAGAATTTTTTATTGGGTGCTTTCGTATTTATCGGGTATTTAATTAACGATACTTGGTTCGTATTTATTCGTTAAATAAAACGAATGGAATATTCTAATATAGATTCAAGTGCCGGGATATTATTTTGTCTTCTAGCATCCACTTGCAAAGAAACACAAATCACTTTCCATGTTGGCAATCCAAGTGATTTTAATCCCATCCACTCATTTTCCTTCAATCTATACCAATCCTTCCACCCTACTCTCTCTATAAATAAACCCCCTCATCCACCCATTTTAAACACAAGCTAAGAGCCAAATACATGCTGGGATTTTAGAAGTAGAACATACTTTCAAGTTCATATTTTCTCTCTTCATCTACTTCATCTCAAAAACCTTCTCTCTTATATATATATATATCCATATATTCAAGGTTTTTGTTCAACAAGCTTAGTTCCAGCCAACCAAGCTTTGTTCACCCAAGCTAGCTCATCCACCACCACTTTCCGGCCTCCCGAAGGGCTGCCCAAAGTTCGACCACCGTGCCAAAATCCGGCCGAACCTCCGGCGAATTTTTGCGGTGAACTTTTTCCGGCGACTTTTAAAAGTGGTAATTTTTAGCTTCGTCTTTGTGTTTATATTTGAGATTTGTGTTTAACTTTTATATTTCATCTTAATCTCTATTCTCGGATCTATTTTAAAGATCCCAAAAATCTCTTTATAAAAGAGAACGATTATCCGACAAACGTCGAGGTTGTAACGATTAAGTATTTTACGGATTCTCAACTAGCATCTTTAGTGCTCCGTGAGATATTCTATAAAGAAATACTTCGCTCAACAAATACTTCATTTAGCACAAGTTTATCCACTTGTTTATCGATCTTACCTTTTATTCGTTAGTGGCTATAACTAATCTAGTGCAAGAAGTAAAAGAAGAGTATACTTTGACACTTGTATTTAGTCATAAGAAAGTATACATCTTAAAAGCCTTAAGCATATTAGCTTAAAGGATTTTGTATATCAACAAACTCCGAGATCTATATCTTTATCTCATCCTTCCGGAGTATTGATATTTGACATAAGTCAAGTTGTAACGAAAAGTATTTATACGAATTCCTAACTAGCTTCTACAGTGCTCTCCGTGGGACATTCTTTAAGAAATACTTCGTACAACATAAACTTCTACTAAAGCACAATTTTAGCCACTTGTCTTTATTAAAATTACGTTTAGTGATTGTAGTGGTTCGTGCAAGAAGTTATACGTATACCTTGACATTATATTAGTCTAAGAAAGGTATACATATCGAAGCCTTAAAGCGCTATAGCTTTTTAATAAGGTCTTCTAATATTACTCCATCCATCTTTATATTTATTTGGAGTAATTAAAAGTATACTTTGATTATAACTTAATATCAAAGAAAGTATACTTAAAACAATAACAATATAACTTAATATTCATTTACGAATATTAAAGTTAACTTTGGATCTAGTACCGTAACATACTAATCCAAACCTTATTCATCATTCATCATATTTGTTTCGTAGACATTGTTTGTCTAACTTTTGTAGTGAGGTGAAGATTAAGTGAGGTGATTCTCGTTCTAAGACCCAAGTCCTAGACGTACTAACGGGGAGTTAGTAGTCTTCGTACCGTGAGGAAGAGGAAAGACCCGAGACCTTTCATCTAAGACCCAAGACCAAAAAAAGCCAAGAAGCAATAGTCTACACCAAGGGTTCTACATCAACTTTGAAGAAATAGCGGGGAGTTATTGTCTAAGATAAGTTGTGTAGGTGTTTACATTTATTTTGAGGTGGTAACGGGTAGTTAGGCACCAAGACAAATATTTGTAGGGTTGTAAAGGCTTCTCCGCCTACTAAAGGAGCGAGTTTATTTTAAGGGAAATCTCGAGTCCGGAGAGGAGCTCGGGGACTGGACGTAGGGGTGAGCGAATCCACTAGGGGTTGTGCCATCGTGAACCAGGATAAAATCTCCTACGTGGTATTTACTTTACTTGTCGTTTATTTTCCGCACTTATAAACTGCTAACGACTCGGTAAAATATTTTAAAACGGGAAACCCCTAATAATAATTTTTAAATTGGATATTAAGTTATTCAACCCCCCTTCTAGCTTAAAATAGCCCTCATACGGGACCTAACAATTGGTATCAAAGCAGTGCTTTTTAACGTGTTTGTTGAGTGATTTGCAGATCTACAGGCACAACAAAAAGTGATCCTACATGGTGTATCTAAATACCATCGGTTGTGGTGAAGGCCTATCTAGCTCTCGCCCTCCTTTATTTGATGGTACAAACTTTGCAACATGGAAAACGAGGTTTCGCATCTATGCTAGATCTCAAGGAGTCAAAGTTTGGATGGCAATAGAAGACGGAGTTGTTATTCCTACTGATATGGGCTAAAAAGTAAGACTTAAAGACACCTTTAATGTGGTATTAATTATACCCGGAATGGTCCAAACGTTGGGCCCACTAATTGGGCCCAAACCCTATTTATAATATTAATTTCGTAATTAATATTAAGGGTAATAAACAGCTCAGCAAATAAGAATTGGATAAGGATAATATCTCTTTCAGACATATCCTATAAGACATCCAATTCTATATGGAAACTGATTCCTATAAGGAATAGATCTAGAACTTTCCTCAAGGAGGTGACTTATCTATTAAGTCTCCAACTCCTACCTTAATTCTAAGGCTTCTCAGCCTATATAAAGGGTCAGACCCCTCACCTCAGAACTACGTTTTTTGGCTTGATCTTTGATATTCATCAAAGTACATAGGCATCTTGTGAAGGCAGAATCAGCCACGAGCACAAGAGCAGCCATTAAAGCACGAAGCTCACACACCCTTACATTAAATACATAAACCCTAGCCGCAATACTAGTAGCCTAGTTTTTATTCCACAACATTTGGCGCCGTCTGTGGGAAGACAACATCAACCATGGTTCAAACACGAAGGACAACGTCAACTGAGGCCGTGCCCCTTAACTCTGCTCCACCAGCCACTTCAGATTCGCTCATTGTCACTGAGGAAGGACAAATACTCCCATCAACAGGGACGATCGTTCAACCTCTGCCCACTCAACCCCCAGGGACGACTCCCTATGTAGAGGGGACTCACTCAGTGATTGTCCATCAAGGCCAAGAAACCAACCCTCTCCAGATGGTGGTTTCTCCTCTTGGTAATGTTGATCGCACGGGGGTACAGATCCATACTACGGATCTCCCTTTGAACACCAACCCTATGTATGGACTGCCTAACTATCCCCCTCGATGAAGGGAACCTGGACCGAGCGGACACGCCTTACAGATCCGGGATCGAGAATATGATGACTACTCGGGTCCCTATACTGATGATTCGTCATCATCTGAGGATGATGATCGAGATGAAGCCCCGAGGAGGCGACGTGCTAGCAAGGAACCCCTAAGAAGAACACGAAGAATCCATGATGGACCTCCACAAACGATTGAGGAGAGGATTAAGGCTCATGAGGCTGAGATCCAAAGGTTGAAGGATGATATAGCAAGGGAACAGGCAAGACAGAGTCTGACTCGACCCCCTCCAATCTCAGGAAGGATTCCCGTTATAGATTTGGAGAGGTCCTCAAGAAGACAGAAGAGGGCTGATGTCCCAACAAGAGAAGCTATGAGGGTGGAAACCCCCAGGAGTAACCCCAAAGATCTGATGCCACTTGGGGACCCTGACGATCCCACACCTCCGTTTACTGAGGAGGTGATGAATGCCCACATCTCAAGGAAGTTTAAGATGCCAACTATTAAGGCCTATGATGGAACGGGCGATCCCGCAAATCATGTCAGAACATTCTCAAACGCACTACTACTGCAGCCTGCTAGTGATGCCTTAAAGTGTAGGGCGTTCCCTCAAACTCTGTCAGGCATGGCTCAAAGATGGTATAGCCGTCTACCTGCAAACTCGATTGGCTCTTTTAAGGAGCTAAGCGCTGCCTTCATCAGCCAATTCATCAGTGGGAGAATTCATGAGAAAAGTTCTGCATCCCTTATGTATGTGGTGCAGGGGAAGAATGAGAACCTAAGGGATTATCTCAAGCGATTCACCAAGGAGACGTTGAATATCACCGATCTGGAAAATAAGGTGGCCATGGTAGCCCTGGAACACGGAACCACTGACCTCTTCTTCAAAAGGTCTTTGGCAAAACACCCCACTGAGAACATGGCTGAGCTCCAAAGAAGAGCCGATAAATATATCAAGGCTGAGGACAGCATTAAGAAGGAAACCACAGTAGGTAATGGCAAGGGCTCTAATGATTCAAAGAAAAGAAAGTCAGAACAAGAGTACGACGCTAGGGACAAGTATCCCCGGACTAGCAAGGACTCTGATTCATCACCTAAGAAGGGTTTTGGGTCAAGGTTTTCTGATTATACAAGGTTGAATGGTCCTAGAAGCCAAATTCTGTTGGACATTGAGAAGGATAAGGACTTTCGCTGGCCAAAACCACTCAGGGGTGATCCCGAAAAGAGAAACAAAGACCTGTATTGTAGATTCCATAAGGATGTGGGGCATGACACAGATGACTGCAGACAGTTGAAGGATGAGATTGAGTTTTTAATCCGGAAGGGAAAGTTAAACAAGTTCACCAAGGGCGAAGACCGTGGAACCCAGAAAAGGGATTATGATAGAAGAGACAATGATAGGAGGGATAACGATCGCAATCGTAACCCGCAGCCTCGAGGGCCAGTAATCAATATGATATGGGGTGGACCAACAGCGGCCGACACTACTCGAAACTCTCGAAAGGCTTATGCCAGAGAAGTGATGCACATCACAGGAGAAGCCCCGAAGCGTGCTAAGACTGAGGCAGTGATTGGTTTTGATGATTCGGATCTTGAAGGGGTGAAATTCCCCCATGACGACCCGTTGGTCATAACTCCAGTAATTGGAAACTCGGAAGTGAAGCGAGTCCTGATAGACAATGGAGCTTCCGCCGATATCTTGTTTCATGATGCTTTTATGAGGATGGGGTATACTGACTCTCAACTAACCCCGACTAACATGCCGATCTACGGATTTAATGGAGTTGAGTCCAAGGTTGAAGGGACCATTCAGCTGCCCATGACAATAGGGCAAGAACCTAAGGAGGCCACCCAGATGCTAAAATTTCTAGTAATTAAAGCTGCCTCAACGTACAATGCAATCTTAGGGAGGACCGGACTTCATGCATTCAAGGCTGTTGCCTCTACTTATCACATGAAGGTCAAATTTCCAACCAGGAATGGTGTTGGGGAACAAAAAGGAGATCAGAAAATGGCCAGGAGTTGCTATGTGGCTGCTTTGAGAGCTGACGGAACCGGGGGGCAGGTACTCCCGATTGAAGACATGGATGTCCGTGATGATGATGAATACCGGGGAAAGCCAGCGGAGGACTTAATACCTATCCCTCTGGAGCTAGGCGACCCTGAGAAGGTGACTTATATTGGAGCCTCTTTGAAAGAACCCCTGAAGGGCAAATTAATAGAGTTTTTACAAAGGAATAGTGACGTTTTTGCTTGGACAGCCGCTGACATGCCAGGGATTGATCCTCAACTTATAACTCATAGATTGAATGTCGACCCTAATCGGAAGATAGTACAGCAGAAGAAGAGAAATTTTGCTCCGGAAAGGCAAGAGGCCATTAAGCAAGAAGTGGAAAAGCTTTTGGAGGCTGGTTTTATTGAGGAAATTCAGTTTCCCGAATGGTTAGCAAACCCTGTGATGGTCAAGAAAGCGAATGGGAAGTGGAGGATGTGTATAGACTTCACTGACCTGAATGATGCATGCCCAAAGGATTGTTTCCCTCTGCCAAGAATAGATATGTTGATAGATGCCACAGCTGGACATGAGATGCTGAGCTTCATGGATGGATTCAGCGGCTATAATCAGATTAAGATGCACAAGGATGACATCCCTAAGGTATCCTTCATAACCGACTTTGGTGTTTTCTGCTATCTTGTTATGGCGTTTGGCTTAAAGAATGCGGGAGCTACTTACCAACGATTGGTGAATAAGATATTTGCCCATCTGATTGGAAAAACCATGGAGGTTTATGTCGATGATATGCTGGTTAAAAGCTTAGTCAAGGAAGACCATATCAAGCACCTCAGAGAGGCATTCGAAGTGCTGAGGCACCACAAGATGATGTTTAATCCAGCCAAATGTGCCTTTGGCGTTGGATCAGGCAAATTTTTGGGTCTGATGGTTTCTAAAAGAGGTATAGAGGCCAATCCCGACAAGATTAAGGCGATCTTAGACATGGAACCCCCGCGCTCTATAAGAGATGTGCAGAAGCTGACAGGCCGGGTAGCGGCTTTGGGAAGATTTATCTCCAAGTCTGGTGACAAGTGCTTACCTTTCTTTCAAGCATTGAAGAAAGTGAAAAATTTTGAGTGGACCCCTGAGAGCCAAGAGGCCTTTGAGCAATTGAAGAAATACATGGTTGAAGCCCCGTTATTGACCAAACCAAGTCCTGGAGAGACTCTTTGTCTGTACCTGGCGGTATCTGAACAAGCCCTGAGTGCTGTCCTCATTCGGGAAGAGGAGAAAGTCCAGAAACCTATCTACTATGTAAGCAAAGTGTTGCATGGGGCTGAATTGAATTACTCACCCATAGAAAAGTTTGCTTTGGCATTAGTAACTGCCTCAAGGAAATTGCGACCTTACTTCCAGGCACATAAGATTCAAGTTCTGACGAACCAACAGTTGAGGAACATATTGAATAGCCCTAAGGCCAGTGGAAGGCTAATTAAATGGGCAATTGAGTTAGGAGAATTCGATATCACATACAAGCCTCGGACAGCCATCAAGGCTCAGGCATTGGCTGACTTCGTGGTTGAATGTACTATTAACAACCAAGAAGTCGGGGGGCAAGAGATAATGACTACCCCTGGGCAAGAGAAAAAAGAAAATGAACTTACACCTGATCTAAAGGAATATTGGGTGCTCTATTTTGATGGAGCATCAAAAACAAAATCTAGTGGTGCAGGTTTGGTTTTGCAAAGCCCCGATGGGTTCACAGTTGAGTATGCTTTAAAGTTGGACTTTCCTACTACTAACAATGAGGCGGAGTATGAGGCATTAATAGCTGGTTTAGGTTTAGCTAGAATCATGAGGGTCAGAAACCTCAAAGTTTGTGGAGATTCACGGCTTGTGATATCCCAAGTAAATGGTGAATTCGAAGCTAAGGATGAGACTATGGCGAAATACCTGAGAGTGGTGAAGGCTGTTATGTCTCAGTTTGAGGAGTGTCATGTTGAGCACATCCCGAGAGAAGAAAACGTTAAGGCCGATGCCCTGTCTAAGTTTGCTTCTTCTGAAATAGAAAATTATGCTGGGAGTGTCTACTTTCAGGTCTTGAAGGCCCCGACCGTTAATGCAAAGTTAGTGGCACCAATTGATATAGAAGGCTCTTGGATAGATCCTATCAAGGCACACCTGGAGACTGGTTGGCTCCCAGACAATGCCATGGAGGCACGAAAACTCTCAGTAAGAGCGTTGGGATATACTTTGATTGAGGGTATTCTGTACAAAAGGTCGTTTGTTATCCCGTACTTGAAGTGTCTAAGGCCTCTAGAGGCAAGGGAAACATTGGAGGAAGTTCATGAAGGGATCTGTGGGCAACACTTGGGGGGCAGAGCCCTAGCTCACAAGATAATTCGTTTAGGGTTTTATTGGCCGGAGATGTTGGCTGATGCACAAAACTATGTCAAGAGATGTGAGAGATGCCAGAAGCATGCCCCAATTGTGAGGCAACCGCCTGAGATGTTGACCTCGATTAACTCTCCCATTCCATTTGCAATGTGGGGGATGGATATACTTGGACCCTTTCCCATGGCTTCAGCACAGAGGAAATTCCTGATAGTGGCAATTGATTACTTCACTAAGTGGATTGAGGCTAAACCCCTGGCCAAGATAACCACCAAGCAAGTTTCCCAATTCTTTTGGGAGAACATCATCTGCAGATACGGAATCCCACGAATCCTTGTGACAGACAATGGGACACAGTTCAATAATGAGGAGTTTAAGAAGTATTGTGAAGAGAATGCGATTGAGCTCCGTTTTACCTCAGTGGCACATCCACAAGCCAATGGGCAAGCTGAGGTAGCTAATCGAATTATCCTTGATGGACTTAAGAAGAGGGTCGAGCGCTCTAGGAACACTTGGGTAGATGAACTGCTGCCCATACTTTGGGCGTATCGTACCACTTGTAAGGTAACAACTGGAGCAACCCCATTTTTGCTGGCTTATGGAGCCGAGGCTGTTGTGCCATTGGAGATCATGCAAGCATCACCTCGAATCGAGGCATATGAGCCAGAAACTAATGAAGAAGGGATGAGACTGGCCCTGGATTTAATTGACGAGGTTAGAGATGAAGTTAATGCTAGGAATACTGAGTATCAGAAGAGAGCCTCTTTTCATTACAACCAGAGAGTTAAAGAAAGATTTTTTCGACAAGGCGACATGGTCCTGAGGAAGATTGAAGCCTCAGGAGTTGGCCAAAAAGGAAAGTTAGCACCAAACTGGGAAGGACCGTATCTAGTCAGGAAGGTGTTAGGACGAGGATCTTACAAGTTATAAACCTTGGATGGGGTTGAGGTGCCCCGGACTTGGCATGCTGTGAACCTCAAAGTTTATTATGTTTAAGATCTTTTGATAAAGGCTTGAACTTTTATCTATTTATTAGGAATAAGGTTCGAATGAAACCATTATAGAGCATGTTGCTCCCAGTAGTTGATAAAGTATCTATGTAAGGGTTGAACCCATTTTATTGATGTCCTTTGACAGCATAATGGAATTTATTCTATTTTCTCTATTGGTTATCCTTCCTTGCTAAAACAAACGAAAGACGAATGTTGGACCGACTTGTAAGTTTAGTACCAGCCAGGAGGCCAAGTACTCAAAAATTCTAAAGTATTAACAAACTATGAGCAAAAGCAAGAAAAATGAACGGAAATAAACTGCATAAATAGTTAAGTTAAAAATTACAAAGGCCCGAAGGCTATTAAGTAAAATGGTTGAAACCCAGAGTTCGGAAAGGCAAAAGATAAATAAATGAAGCCTAAGGGGCCTTAGGGGCCTCCTTAGCAGGAGAAGCATCCTTAGAGCTAGTCTCAGTAGTAGACCCCTCGTCGGCAGAGTTAGCAGCACCAGGCTGAGCTAGAAGAGGCTCGGGGTCCAAAGCTGAAGCAGTGGCAGTAGCATGCTCCTTAACCAAAGTGTCATCCTCCCCGAATAGCTCTTCACTGGAACCAGGCACCTGTGTCAAGGCACTGGGAAGGTGAGGGCTAGGAAAAGCAGAAGGCAAGAATAACCCTGGATGCTGCCTCAGAACTGCTTCAAGGGCCTTGGTCCACCCATCAGAAAACTGACTAGGAAAGAGCATCTCATCATGCTGATCCATGAGAGTCTTGTACTCATCTGAATCCAGATATTCATCAATATGCTTCTCCTTGTCATCTCTCAGGGCAACCAGCTCCGCATGCATCCCTACCATCTCTTCATCTTTCTTCTTTATTTGCTCTTCCAAACGGTTAATATGGAGAGTCTTCTTCTGAGACTCAGACTCAAAAGCTTTAGACTTCTCTTTCCAAGCTTTGGCTTTATGAACCAAGCTTTGGAAATGGACGTTAGCCTGCATGAAAGGTTAGCATTGAAATCAAGTAGTGAACCTAAAAGCCGTTAAGGTATTGAAAGATAAAAGTTTGAGACTTACCACAGCAAGAGCCTGAGCACCGAGTGCCTCTGACTCCCCAATACCTCCACCAAGGACCATGTCCTTATAATCAGGGGTGGTAATTGAGTTTAAAGACCAATCCATGGAGTGCTTCGTAGAGCCCACCACAGAATCCTGCTTTCTGAAGCCCCAGGGAGGCCTGAAAACCGTCGACTGGACGTTAACCTGGGAGCTCCCCTCCAGTCCAGCTATGTCACCATATCTCAACTCTCCTTTCTGGACCTTGTGGGGGCGCAGAAAAGGAGGCTCCGTGTTTTTCCCTCGAGGGTCAGCAGCCCTCTTAGCTCGAACCATCCTGGCAGTCTCTTCATCAGGAGAGGGTGCAGCCTCCACAATCAATTTCGCCACTGCAAGAACGACCAAAAAGAGAGTTGGAATAAATTCAGTAATAAAAAGTAAATGGCAAAGACCAGTAAGAAAATTACCCCGCTCAGAAACTCTGGAAAGGCCTACTCCCCTTAGAGATTCCTCATTTAAAAGACTTAGGCAGGTAATAGAACTACCGTCTGCCTCGGTCAGAGTATTATAAGCGGCCTGTTCCTCGGTACTAAGGACGATTCCCTTAGCACTTCCATCTGAGACTCTCGAGAATGTCTGCCTAAAAAGAGTGCCCCAATCACCTCCATCCCATTCTAAGTATGCGAACTCATTTTTCCAGCCAGCATTATTATCAGGGATTGACTTGCCATTAAAAATTGGGGGAACTCTAGGACGGAGCTTAACATATACCCAGCCAGGGTTCGTGGCAGGACTATTGTAAAATTGAAAAAGTTTGCGAAAAAGCGCAACAGATAAAGGGAGTTGTTGTCGAAGACACAAAACCATAAAACATAATATAATTCTCCACGCGTTTGGCGGGAGTTGACATGGACTAATTTGAACATCAGCTAAGAGTCTAGGAATGAATTCATGAAATGGAAAACGAAGGCCAGCCACTAGACTCTCCCTATAAACACACAAAGAATTGGGTTTCCAGTGACAAGGTCTGTCACCTGGCTCGGCTGGGACAAGTTTATAAGGTGATTTAATTTTGAAAAGCTTGTTATATCTAGTGATTTCATCAACATCATGATAAGAGCTACAGCAGTCATATGCATCTAGTTCTGACAAAGAAGGGTAATCATCTCCACGTTAATTTAACATATCTACTAGAGATGTGTAAGAAGAGCGAATGGTGATTGTACCTTTGGAGGAGGCAGAATTCATCTTTGCAAGGCGGGACTTAGCTTTGTCTTCCATTGGTGCTCCAGAAAAAAGGTTCGAAGCTCTTGTAAAACCCAGAAAGTTTGAAGATTTGAAGAAAATCTTCAAAGAAAACCCAGAAACTATGAAGGAATGAAGGTATCTTCAAGAAAGAAACCCAGAAACCACCGTGAAGGGGAGGAGCTCGAAGAAAACTTTCGCCGGAAATCGCCTTGAAATAGAGATAACTACAGAGAGAATTTCTAGTGAAGTGTTTGAGTAGAAGTGAGAATGAGAAAGTGAACTCTCCACTCTCACTCTTATATACAACCCTTTAGCCGGTTAAAATTCCTCCAAACGGTAAAAAAACCTACAGTAACAGGTCAGAAAAGCCCATGAAACTGGCCCAAATTAAGGCCCAATTCTAGGACATTCTTAGGAAAATATCTTTGAAAAATATCTTAGATATTTTGAAAAATATCTTAGACATTTTGAAGAAAATTATAGATATTTTTGAAAAATATCATAGACAACAAATCCTGGATTTGGATTCAAATAGCCCGGACGGGCCCAATAACAACTATGAGGTTAAGCCCATTTTGAAAAGAAAGGTATCAGGCCCCATAAGAATAGGCCCAAAGCCAAAGTGGCCCTTATTTCGACCAGAATCCTGGTCGAAATGACCAAGAATCCTGGTCGAAAAACTCTTCGACCAAAGCGTTGGAAACGCCCTTATTTCGACCAGAATCCTGGTCGAAACGACCAAGAAACCTGGTCGAAAAACTCTTCGACCAAAGCGTTGGAAACGCCCTTATTTCGACCAGAATCCTGGTCGAAACGACCAAGAATCCTGGTCGAAAAACTCTTCGACCAAAGCGTTGGAAACGCCCTTATTTCGACCAGAATCCTGGTCGAAATGACAAAGAATCCTGGTCGAAAAACCCTTCGACCAGAGCAAAATTGGACCCTTATTTCGACCAGAATCCAGGTCGAAACGACCAGGAATCCTGGTCGAAAAACCCTTCGACCAGAGCAAAATTGGACCCTTATTTCGACCAGAATCCTGGTCGAAACGACCAGGAATCCTGGTCGAAAATCTCTTCGATCAGGAAGAAAAAGAAGGCCTTGTTTCGACCAGAATCCTGGTCGAATTCCTGGTCGAATTCCTGGTCGAATTTCTGATCGAAAATACTCAGTCCTGGTCGAAATTTGCTATAAAAATTGATTTTTTGACAGCAAATCTTCACAGACATGGAATTTCGATACCTGTGGGTACCATAATAGGATAAATATGGAAATACGAGGAATTTCATAGATAATTCCTTGAAGAAAAAGACTCTGTAACTAAAGTTATGGAAATTGTTTAGCCTCGAATAAGGCATATCGTCGTAAACGTGTCGGTCGCTCCACACTTTGCATCAAGACGACATTTGTGAAACACTAGTGTACAAGCCCTGACCCAAGTCTCACGAAAGGCAGTAAAAACTTCAAGGAAAACCTGATCAGTTTTCCTAGAAGTTGGGGGGCAAATGATATGGGCTAAAAAGTAAGCCTTAAAGACACCTTTAATGTGGTATTAATTATACCCGGAATGGTCCAAACGTTGGGCCCACTAATTGGGCCCAAACCCTATTTATAATATTAATTTCGTAATTAATATTAAGGGTAATAAACAGCTCAGCAAATAAGAATTGGATAAGGATAATATCTCTTTCAGACTTATCCTATAAGACATCCAATTCTATATGGAAACTGATTCCTATAAGGAATAGATCTAGAACTTTCCTCAAGGAGGTGACTTATCTATTAAGTCTCCAACTCCTACCTTAATTCTAAGGCTTCTCAGCCTATATAAAGGGTCAGACCCCTCACCTCAGAACTACGTTTTTTGGCTTGATCTTTGATATTCATCAAAGTACGTAGGCATCTTGTGAAGGCAGAATCAGCCACGAGCACAAGAGCAGCCATTAAAGCACGAAGCTCACACACCCTTACATTAAATACATAAACCCTAGCCGCAATACTAGTAGCCTAGTTTTTATTCCACAACACCTACCAAAATGGTTGGAGATGTTGTTGTCGAAAAGAAAGTTAGTGAATACACTCTCGCCGAAGAAACCATGATGAATACGGCCGCAAAGGCGGAAATGGTTCTCACAAGTGCACTTGCCGAAAAAGAATATAAACGAGTAAACAATTGCAAGTCGGCACAAGAAATGTGGAATAAATTAGTGGTTACCTACGAAGGTACCATTGATATAAAATATTCTCGGATGGATACCTTGATTCAAGAATACGAGAACTTTAAACTCCAAGAAGGAGAAAATATCATCGATATGGAAACAAGATTTACTCGCATAATCGATGAATTATCTCAACTCGGGAAAAGTTATACCCGAAATGAAAAGAACCGACGAGTTCTTAAATCTTTACCTCCTAGTTGGAAGGTTAAAGTTACGACTATTAAAGAAATGCATAATCTAAATGATTATGACATTGATAGTTTATTCGGTAACCTTCGTGCATACGAAGAAGATAATATACCGGATATGGTCATTCCCAAAGTGGAAGACAAAAAGAAAAATATGGCACTAAAAGCCATATTAATCGATGAAAATGAAAACGACGAGGAGTTGAACGAAGAACTCCAAGATCTCGATGAAAGCGAAATTGCTTTACTAACGAGACAACTTCGTCGTGTGCTTCAAAGCAAAGCTCAAAGATACGGAAAAGGCTTCCTAAAATCCAATAATCAACAAAGAGTTTTCAACTCTAACGGAAGGCCAAATTACTCTCAAAATTATACTCCTAAGTATAAAAGTAATTTTCCGACAATGAGCTATAACAAAGGCAAAGGCACTCAAAATACTAATGCCTATAATAATGCCAATGTTAACAATAATCCCACTTACACTCCTCCAAAGCATAAGGAACAAACTCCGGAGGAAACACAAGATGTGTGCTTCGAGTGTAAGCAACCGGGTCATTTTAAAAGAGAATGTCCTAAGCTTTCTAAAGGACGAATTCTCGTGGCCGAAAATGGTTAGGATCTAAGTGAAGATGAAGAAGCTCCGGAAGCTAGTGAAGAAATTGTCAATCTATGCTTAATGGCTATCGGAGATGAAGCTACATCAACACAAGCCTCCACTTCAAATCAAGAGGTAAACGCTAATCTCAACTATATTTCAAATAAGTTGCAATTAGATGAATCTAACTTGAATTTAGTTGATATGAGTAAGTATGATTTGATTGAGCTTGTGGTTGGTATCAATAACAAATATAAAGATGTTGATAAAAGACTTCATCTATTTTGGTCCGAGAAAATGAAACTCGAAGAAATGCATCATACGCAAAGTAAAGAGTTCACTCGGATGATGGATCTAAAAATCCAAAACGAAAATGAAATCATGTTCTTGAGTGATCGAAAACATCACTTGAAAAGTGAAGTCAATCAATTCAAGAACAATGCTCTCAATCTTGAAGTAGAAAATGTGGCTCTAGCACTTCAAGTTGAAGAGTTGGAAAATGAGAAGTTACAACTCAACGACAATATTAGTACACTTAATGTTGATCTTTTGAACTTAAAGATTCAAAATGAATCAATGATTCGAAACAGTGTAACATCTCAATCTCATGAAACCAATCTTGTAAAAGAGAAAAAGCTATCACAAATCCTTGAGTTAAAAGAAAGGATATTACAAGAAGAAACTCAAAGATTGAAAGAAGAAAATCTTAAGCTCATGTCTCAAGTTATGGATCAAGCAAGATTCCTTAACAATAAGATTGATGCCTTAGAAAGAGGAAAAGACAATCTTGAAATGGTTGTTCAAAGATTTACTAAAGGCACTGGGATATTAGACAAAATGGTACACTCACAAGTACCTCATAACGGTGAAGGTTTGGGATATAACAGGAACGCTCCTCCTATGAGAAACGTTCAACCCCAAGCTCAACCTCCTATAATTCCTCCTCAACCACAAACTATAAAATACAAATATTGTAACAAAGATGGACATTCTGTCTTTGATTGCAAGTACAAGAGTGGTGAGATTAAAGGGAAGCATGTATGGGTTCGTAAAGGATCGGAACCGTACAAGAAGGTTGAAAGACAAGTACCATTTAACAATGTTGCTTATAATAATCAAAGGAAACAAAGGTTTCAACAACCTAGGGTGTTTCAAAATAAAAACCCAATGTATCGTAATAATGCTAGTAGGTATGCATTTAGAAATCAATATGTTCCTAACCAAAATTTCTATCCTCAAAATGCTCCCTACTTTGTAAACGATAGATATAATGTGCATCATGATAACTCTAGATTTTATGAAAATACTAGACCCACACATCATGGTAGACATTATGCTCCTAGAAATCAACACATGCCTAACTATGATTATTCTATGCCTAGATTTTATAATGATATTGATTATGATGTACTAACCCCAGGACCCTCAAGACGAAAGGGTACCTATAAATTTAATTGATTTATTTTGAAGGTTTGTCTTGCCGCGAAACAAGACATGTGGTACCTTGATAGTGGATGTTCAAGACACATGACCGGTAACAATTCACTTTTGAGCAACATTAAAAAGGTCACCGCGGGAAGTGTTACATTCGGAGACAGTAGTAAAGGAATCATTATCGGAATAGGAGACATCGGGAATAGTCGATTCAAGATTTCAAACGTAAAACTAGTCTTGGGACTAAGGTACAATCTACTCTCGATTAGTCAACTTTGCGACAATGATTACAAGGTAATCTTCTATACTACTCATTGTTGTATTATAGAGAAAAATTGGAAACTACTTCTCACTTGTCCCCGAAACAAAAATGTCTATACATGTGACATGAGCAAACATGAGAATGTATGCCTAATCACTACAAACGATGACCCATGGCTTTGGCATCGAAGATTAGGACATGCAAATATGAAGTTGATTAAAAATATATCAACCAAAGATCATGTTCGAGGTATACCAAAATTGAATTATCAAAAAGATCATACTTGCGAGGCTTGCGAAATTGGAAAACAAATTCGAGCCTCTCACAAAGCAAAATTTATGATATCTACCTCTAGACCTCTCGAGCTTTTACATATGGATCTTATTGGTCCAGTTCCAATACAAAGCCTCGGAGGATGCTCATACACGTTAGTAATCATTGATGATTATTCACGATACACGTGGACGGAATTTCTCAAAAATAAAAGTGATGCTTTTGAATCTTTCTCTTCCCTATGTAAAAAGATTCAAAATCAACAAAACACTACCATAGTCTATATACGGACTGATCATGGTAAAGAATTTGAGAATTCCAGTTTTACCAATTTTTGTGATGAAAATGGTATTACACTGTAACACCCCCAGATCCGGGGTCCGGGATCCGGTGGTTACGGTTTCCAATTCTGTCCACAACAATTGAACTTCCCTTAACATAAAATAAATTACGTCTCTATGACCCAACACAACAATATAAAACACACCCGTTATAGTCCCAGAGATGAAATCAGAGTGACAATCAAATTTTTATTAATCACATTATGAGTTCTTACAATCCAAAAGAATTTCAATAAAAATACATACTCTTTGCCATCCATTTACATAAGTCATACTAGACCATATTCTTGGTACTGAAAGAATAAATATATCCTACCAATAGCTTCTTCTTCAGCTCTGGTAGTCTCATCGTCCTTGCCCGCGTCGAGTGCGCCTTGTGCGAGTCATCTGGTCTAGCTGTTGTTGTGATATAATAATAAAGCAAGGGTGAGCAATAGCCCACCAACAATAATATATAACTGAACGATAATATATAACAGTTCAAAAGTATCTTTCAAACCATATGCCATGCATTTACGGAAATGATGCCAGTATAATATGAACGATGAAGTTACAAGGTAACTTAAGGTATTTGTTTGTAGAAATATCTGCTACATCAAAAGTAAGTGTGATATTCTCAGTGTCATTAAAAGAGGAACTTGCATGAAAAGATTGCAATTCCAGTTATGAACACTTTTCCAGCTCTGCCAACAGTAATCATGTTGCAGGAAATAAATAAGTTTGGATGATGAACCAATGATGGAGTATTCACCGCGCCCGCTGTTCCAATCTTGATGATCAGTCGAGATCGTACAGCTCAAATTGGATTTACTACCGGTAGAAGGAAGAACTGACGGCTTTACTTGTCTACCGCCTTACTAGCTCTCCCAGGCCAACGGTTGGGCCAAAGGGGATGGACCGGCGCTACTCGGCCTCTTACACGACTCCTAGTTCCAATAGAATTCATGATTCTGAATGTAACGTTCGTCCCCCTTTCCCCAAGTATAATACTTGTTGATAAGACTCTACAAAGTAGTCGTATCTAGTTGGAAAGGAAAATTCACCAATAACTTCCAAGCTATTGCTTGGTAACGAATATCAACTTGTTCCAACAATCTTACCCCTCGAAAGATGAGAAGGTAAACAACGACTTAATAAGTCAATAGCACCCGAGTTGCGAGTGAAGAGAATACTCTATGACCGGGAAGTCGACAAGATAAATAACATTTTCCAAGTAAGGTTTCCTTATTTTTAGGGAGATAGACTCAAGAAGAATGATGTCTGAGAACCTTTCTTGATATAAGATTAATAATAATATGTCTCCGAAATATTTTCTGTAATAATCGAAGAAGATAAACCTTATTGAGGTTATTCTAAGTATGAAATAAATATTCAGAGAATATTTATTGAATTAAAAATATTTAAAGAATATTTAAGAATATGAAAGGATATCTTTATTCAAAGTATTTTTCAAATAATCCCTGGTGAAACCTCAGGGGAATATTTATTGAATAAATAAATATTTAAATGAATATTCAAAATAATATTCATTAATTAATAAGGCCTGAAAGGAATACTTAAGATAATATTCATAATTAATTAGGAATTTAAATGAATATTCAAAAAGTAATATTCATTTAATGAATAATATTCTAAATGAATATCAAGTAATATCCATTTAGTAATCCAAGCCCTAAAGGAATATTCGAGATAATATTCGATAACTAAATCAGGCTTCAGATGAATATCTACAATAATATTCATCAAGTAATTAATATCTTAAATGAATTTTCAAAAGTAATATTTATTTAATAAAATAATATTCTAAATGAATATCCAAATGATATTCATTTAGTAGTCTCATCTTTAGAAGAATATTCGAAATAATAATCGATAATCAATTCGACTCTGAATGAATATTGAGAAATATTATTCGTCGAATGGTTACATTCAAATAATTATTTGAAGTAAGGATCGTTAAATAAATAATATAGAACGAATGTTCAAATAATATTCGTCGCCCAAATAATAGAAAATATTTTCTTAAATATTTTCCTCCGAGGTAATCTCGATATGTCAAGAAATATTGACTCCCGGTCTATATTTGATGAATAAGATGTATACACCCTTCTCTGAGGGTCTCACAATAACCGGCTTATAATTGATACGATAACTATCTAATTTATAAGCCAATAACAATCAGGGAACAAGCATAATGATATAACTTGAAAGTAGGCATGCATGCTATGGCATATGTATAACAGAAAACATATATATATATATAATCAATCACAACAACAGCCTAAAAGAAGGGGATTGAAACTTGCCTGGTAGTCGAGTACGGTAAGGGGTAGTGGTAGCGGGTCCCGGTTCAGCTTGGTGATCTATAAATAGCCAAGGCATTCGGGATTAATCACTTAACATATTAAAAGTTAAGTTATACTTAAATCGAAACACGTTCTCAAGTTATCTCGTTATACTCCTTTTAGTGGATTACTTATTATCACTGATCCGACCCGACATTCGTTCGTTAATACGACATGTCATTGTACTTATACTTGGGACATACTTAAGTCATATGAGTTCTAAAGTCGATCGTTACGAACCAATACAATACTCCGAGTTTTATCGCCCCTTTTCTAAGTGTTTTACCGAAGTTATAAAAGAGTCGTCTTTTAGGGGTTCGTTCGCGTTTAACTTCGATTCAAACATTTTTATAAAATCGGAAAACGATCCGTTTGACATGTGGTTTTCTCTCATACCTTCCTTATGACCTCTAGTATTTATTTACCAAGATTCGCCACTGAGAATCATGTTTTATGAGGGTTCAATTGAAGTTACGGACTTTTACTTACGGTTCCGAACCAATTTTAGTAATTTGACCACAACTCCTAAACCGTAAGTCGGAATGTTTCGATTCTTTCGCCAAAACGATCTATGATTCGAGATCTACGAGGACATGTCATGTTCATAATCAGTTAAAACAATTATCCCTACTGTGATGCACGAATTCCTTAAGGTTATCGAAAATCGGGCATTACGACGGCTATAAATCGAATATTTCCAAATTCCAATCCTTCCGATAACCATAGTTTCCACTCCACACAACATATACATATTATTTAACCATGAACTAAGGCCAAGCAATGCCTTTCCATTCATCTAAACTATTTTATCCTCTTATATCAACAAATCACTACATAAGCATGCTTTAATTATCACCATAATCACACTAATCTAAAAACTTATCAAGAACATCATTAAACTCAAAGTAAGAGCTAGGGTTTTGGTGAGATATACCTTCCATGGAGTGGGTAAGGACCTTGCTAAGCCTTGTATAGTCCTTGTATATCCTTAACCAAGCTTAGATCATCCAAGAAATCAAGAAAACCAAGATTTGTTCTTGAAAGTTACTATTCACCCTAGACTTTGATGATTTTATTGAAAATGGAAAGAATTGTGTTTGAGGCTAATATTTCTAGGGTATCACTTTTATGAAATATAGGATCTATGCTAAATTTTTGGAGACCAAACAATGGTGGGAAGGGTGATTTTGTTTCTTGAATTTAAGAAAGGCCGAATGGCCTTGTTTGGAAGGGGGAGAGAGTTTCTTGCTTGGTTGATTATCCAATAATGCATAAAGTAATTTGTGTGAGATATCTCATCCAAGTGGTGCTAGTGGAGTATGATGTATTGAATGATGAAAATTTCAAGGCATGTGTCAAGATTTGGATGGTTGTAAGCTAACTAGTTGGTTTGTTTTGCTAAGTACTAGTTTATTCCATGACCATGCTAGTTACTCTTGCCCACTTGGTTACTAGATATTTGTTCTAGTAGCTTGCACAAGACTCTTGCTTTCTCTGCTTGTTTCTTTGTTCGTTTATTGCTCAATTCATTGATCGTTCGGACGAATAACTAAGTAGTTTCACCTCTAGGGTTTACCGGGAAATTTCTCGATATTCATAATATCTTCCTCAATCCTTAATATAATCCTCGTGATGACCATGTAGGATATTTAATCTCGATACGAACTTAATCTGTAATCTAGGATTCGTTCGCTTTATTGATTAATCTCGTTATAACGTTTTAGCGGTTTCTAGAACGCTTGTTTCACTCCCTCAGTGGTTTCCTACCTTCATTCTTAAATCAAATATAATAACATCCCAAAATATCAAATCCTCAAAGTTAATATCTCAATTCTTGGATTATAATAATATTTAATCCACTGTCCGGTCAAATATTATACCGAAAAAGAATTTGGAATTTCTGAATTCCGATCGTCTCTGCATTTACTTATTTCCTCCGCGTATTACTAATATGACTTCGAAACATCCATACCACGTCCCGTACATAAGGTGGCATGAAAAGTTTTCCAACTTACAAAATCACTATTCATCCACCAAATTACTATGCACGTACAGGAAACACTATGCACGTACGGGAAATACTATGCACGTATGGGAAACACTATGCACGTACGGGAAACACTATGCACGTATGGGAAACACTATGCATGTACTCATTTCCCTTCAAGGATCCATTAGCTCCTTCCTGGATGGTAGATTATTCTTATCTAGGTCCTCAACCATCGAATTACTCTATTCTGATGATATACCAATGCATCTTGATCATTGTCCAAAGCAATATCCATTCATTACAATCATTGTTCTTTGAAACCATCATTCATTAGAGCTGATGACCTTGTTGTCGGAATCATTGTTCCTCGTTTTATCATTACTTAATAAAAAAAGTTTTAATTATATCCAAAATTTGGGGTTCTTACAGTCTCCCCTCCTTAAAAGGATTCCGTCCCGGAATCAGGTAGGAAGCAAAGAGTCGTTTGCCTGTCGTTCACTTTTTAGCTTCCCGGTCAATTCTTAGTCGTTCTACCCTTCCTCAGCACATCTTCTAGTGCTACAATCCATACTGTATCCTTTTTCCATCAACGTTGCTACTTTTCGTACAACTCACTATCCGGGTTATACTCTTACTCAGTCTTATCCTTATTGATACCTGCAGTAACATTGGTATCACTATCACCCTACGAATTCGGAGGTAACCTCGCTCGTACTGTGCATTTCCTGATTGCTTTAATCTTCGCAATCTCGATCAATATAGAGAAGTGGAAAGATTTATTGAGAGATCACTATGATCAATTGAACATTTGTTATATTGCATAGTTAGTACAAAAGGGGGCCAGCCTTTAGTACTTGACAAGCAATTAAACAAGTGATGGTATTCCACTTAGACTTCTATCACATAGACAGATAGTCACGTAGCAGTACCTCCCCTCCTAAAAGGGTTGTTCTTCTCAATTCATAAAGAAGATGAATAAGAGAGAAGAAGCGAAAAGAGTTCTAAAGGATTATAGAAAGCTTTCATGATTGTAGAATATCATACTCAGAATTTACCTCTGAACTATAGAGGTTTATCAAAGAAGAAATTAATCATAATTATATCCAATACTATTTGATCGCAATCTCACGTGTCAACATATCTTGCTGCTTCGTCCATTATTCTATGGACAAATGCTCTTGTTCAATCTTAGCGATACTCACATTCGGGAAATCCTTCAACCTTTCAGGTTAAATCTTAGATTTCTCACTTGACATCATTATTACTGACATCCCATATCATGTTACTAGCTTTTCATAACTATAATATTGACACTATCAGGTTGTCATACTGAGAATTCATTAGAAAACCCATTCATAACATTCCTTGCTTCTCATTCCATAGTTGCTTTCCCAGCCTTTTCTTTATCAATCACATCCTTCTTATTATCTGATTCTTACTCATTTCTATTATTTACTTTCACCTTCACCTCTTTATTGAGACACCTTTTTGCACTTGGTACCTCCTTATCGGTATTCCGTCACATTTATTCTATAATCATGACGTTATTCCAATTTAAACTTTCCGAAATGAATCTGGTCCGATCCCTTTAACTTAGATTCATATAATCTACTTCTGCCAACCTTGTTTCTCATCACTTGTTCTTTTCTGTCCGTGGTTTTCCACAGGTTGTCTTTCGTAAGTCAGACCAGGTCGTATACCTACCTGCTCATACTCTTATCATTTATCGAGCATCTGCATTTTACTGGCGTAGCTTGCCACATGAAACACATTACAATCATGTTATAAGTTTTGGGGGTAGAGCTGGCTCGAATGCCACCTTCCGAACACTTTTAAACTCTCAGGTGGCCCAATAAGTCTCGGGCTCAACTGCCCTTCTCTCTAAGTCTCATTAATTCTTTCTACAGGAATACAGTTAGCATCATGAATCATTAACCTCATATTCTCTATCTTGTTTACGCAGAAATACACTAACACGAACTTGCTTGTCATTCATCAACATGCCATTTAGCTTATCAATAGCAACACTTTCTTTATTTTTACGTTGTCATCTACTTTCTTAGAAGAATCGCCATCGCTTTTTGTTTACGTGTTGCGTTAACAGCTAACCCTACGGGTTCCAAATCCTGTAGGGAGACAAAGTAATCCCTATTCCTTATCCATAGGGAACATTTCCTGAACTTGATGTAGATATTACATGAAGTAGATAAAATTGCAGAAGAGTTTCAAGCATCGCAGCTAGGTCCGGTTGATGAAACTATCACTTATGCATCTTCCATAAAAGACTGGAAACTTAACGGTTTACTTCATCAATTTTGTACCATGGTCCTGGTTTGCCTCAAAACGGGACCTTCTAAGGTACGTAATATGCTTAAGACTCCATCAGGAATCGAATCTTTACTTAAACTATTATTAATGTTAATTCTTGCACAGTCATCAGAAGGAATGTAAATTCCTCCATTCCGATATGACCTTCAAGGTCCTTCCAAATATCATCCTGTTTCTTCGGTATGAACATTTGTAATCATTCCTTTATACTTAGATCGTCGGCCACCTCATTGGCCTTTCTTGATGATAATGATTTCTTGTAACCCATGTTTTCTGGGTACATTCCAGCTCAAGTTTTTTTTTTTTTTTTTTTTTTTTTTTTTTTTACCTCATTCCCATCACTGTTGGGTTAAAGCATTCTCCCTTAAGCTCTGCTGAAGTAGAAAAAAAATATAACTATCAGTCATTTCCATAAGTCATTGCTTCCACCTACCCGTGGGAACTTTATCACGTTTTATTCCCAATCCTACTTAGGATACTACTTTTCTTAGTTCCTTCCGTATCTTAGGATAATCTCAACCTTTATAGGTTCAATCCATACTTCCTCAGGGTTCATACATACCTCATCTGGCACTATTGTTACTATGTCATACATTCCTTACCAAACTTCCATTTTGAAGTTCGGAATATTACCTTTTTTCCTTGTAAGGTTTCGTAGGCCATCCTTATCATTCCTCCGGTATTTTCTGGGTACCGGGTATATCAAAATGTCATTGATCAATACTCTAATAATTCTATCTATGTTCTTTCCAGCACTCTTTTTAATAATCCTTACCGGTCATTGTCGCCTTAGCAAGTCCAGCTCATATCATCTGAAGTCATAATGTCGTTATTAGGGTTAATGCCACCCCTTGTGCATTCCCCAGGGTTTGTCTTAATTTATGGATATCCTATCCTTAATTCAACTGCCAAGGAATTCTTGCATCTTATAATTGGCAATCAGATCATGTATCCTTAATAAAGGTCTCTTTTTGATCATTCTCATTTGATAATCGATCGGTGGTTTAATGCCACCCTCTTCTTTCAGATAGTTGTCAGCCTATTTGGCCTTCCAAAAAGGCAACGTATGCCTATCTCTTCTCTTACCGAACTTGTTAATGGTAGCAAGGATGTTCTGGAAGATATTGGTCGAGTTCAACGTGAATCTCTTAGTGCTTATCGTTCTTCGCAAAGGTACTTGCCTCAGACAAAATTCCTACAGCATACTGTTCAATTTCAGACCTTTTCTATACCCTCTTCATATACCTTCATTGTTTACTTTCCTCCGTCATAATATATTCATGGTATTCATGATACCCTAACATCATACATCTCAAGTCACTATACTTCCATTTTACTCGAAATCTTGGACAACCATATACACATGAGTCACTTCAGTACGGGTGACCCCATCCCAAAAAGGTCTAGTGAATTCCCAATCAAAACATGGGTTGTTCGGCAGAAGATTCAAACGATCTCATTAATGTTTCCTTTATATCAGAAGCCCTTGCAGTCGGTGCTTTCTTAGAAGCAACCCTGCTTTGTCCTTTCATTGTTGGTCTAGTCACTCGATAATCCTTTGTGACTTGGCCTCAATATATATGATTTTAGGGGTTGGCTAATAGCATTACTTTTCTAGCAATTGCCGGCATAGTGCCTTCTTTGATACCTTTCTACCTTTCTAAAACTTTACTTTATATAAGTCTTAATCGACTATTCGGCACCGTCTCTGGTCACCTTTCCTCTATTTTTATCTTTTCAACTATCCTTATCACTCCCACGTGCCACGCAAACTTACCATTCCTGGCATAACAACCTTTTCACTTAAGTCAATCCCGGAGTTTTCTCAGTCCAGCTGGTTTCTTACTTACATTTCCTGTTTTCGTCCAATCTCACTTCATCATTGTATTTCTACAATCAATCGCGATAACCGGGGTCTGTCCACCAACCCAAGTAGCGGCTACCTTACCCAATTCACGGGGTTTGCCCTAGTTTCTACTTTCTTCCATGAGGTTCTTTGATAATCAGAAAGACAAGGTTTGCCAAAATTCGTTGAAGTTCTTCCCAGAATTAGGGAAATTTTGGTCAATCTATCCATCGACTGGTAACACTAAGGAGACCGGTTTCGAAAACTGAAGAATAGTTCTATGAACCTCCTAGTAGGTAAAACCGTAAGCAGTCATAATTAACGAAGTAATCGTCATCGGGTTGGAAGTTTAACCCCTGAAGAGGAACCAATTATATACATCCCTTAGAAGGGAATCAACAGTTTTAAACTGAAACTTATCACAACGTCCTGATACCTATACGTCCTGATATTCAATATTACCAAATGTCAGTCTACCTGACTACCAGTCTCAGAAGGAACATTACCGTCGGAGTTGGTTGTTCCACAAAAATTGGCACTACTAAGGCCATCCGAACCTGGTGAACCATGCTGTCCGAATGCATCCGCAAGTACTTTGTCGTGCTGCGCAAGCACACATCCTAATCTTTTATGCGAAGCGTCGTTGGAAGCACAAAGTCTCCCTTTTCCATTAAACAATGCCAACTCTTGGTCATTACCAATTTCATCTTTTAGCTCCAGGAAGATTTTCTCACATTTTTCTCTTTAACTGCTAATCATATTACTTGATCCGTTATAATTTCACGTCGGAGTAAACTTAAGGTAACTACTATAATCCATTCAAAGAAAAGAAAGAATTTAATATTCCTCTGAATCACATGCATCTAACGTTTCTGGTTCATCATTTCACTGAGTTAAATTAACCCTATACTTAGTCTCTGACAATAGTCACATTACGAGTTCATCTTGACTCACCGGTCTTATCTTCCTGTAGGTTCTGAGATCATTGTCTTGCTTACTACTTCCTTATATAACTTTATCCAATCATGCTGTCACTTCCCAATGTTTTCACTTTCTAACTGATTTATTCATAAAATGGACATTTTCCTGAATAAAACAACTTCATCAACCTCAATTTGGTTCCATAAACTACAACCTATGACATCTGCCTTTTCATGGCGAATTATTACTGACAATATTCACACTACTCCATTTATCCGAGAATATGGCACTTGTTGCCTCTATCTCAACTGCTCCTGGGTGCTCCCCGTCCTACATCGACGTCTTTGATAATCATGCATCATTCTAACTCCTTTCTCATTAATCTGAAAGTCTCTAAGGATCTTTATCTATCCCCATATAAGACCTCAAGTAATCCTTCCAATCTGTCTTAATTGCTGGTACTACCTCTCGTAGTCCGGCTATAAATCCAACATAAAATTTCAATTCTCTTAATAATATCTCAGTTCTTTGTGCTCACTTCTCTGAGCACTATAATCTTAACTCTCGCTATCCCTCTGGCTGCAGCCCTCATTTCCTTGGAGTAAACTCCTCATCCTCAATAGGATTCTCCTCTGCTGGAACCTCTTTCGGGTCTCCAGTAGCGTACTCTATTGAATTTACCCGCTGATCTTCAGCATATAATAAAGCATCATCGCGCTGCTGCTCGTATGCCTCAAGGTCTGTCGCCTTACTCGTCAATACGATATCGAGCTAAGTTACTATCACTATACTTAAGAGTTCCCATAAGGGTTTTATATGTCATCACTACATTAAGTAGTCCGACTATGAACTTGGCAAGAGTTCTTATTATCTTAATGAATTTATTGTTTTAACGTCGCCTCATCTCTGGGGTTTATAACGTACGCTCTGATACCACTTCTGTAACACCCCCAGATCCGGGGTCCGGGATCCGGTGGTTACGGTTTCCAATTCTGTCCACAACAATTGAACTTCCCTTAACATAAAATAAATTACGTCTCTATGACCCAACACAACAATATAAAACACACCCGTTATAGTCCCAGAGATGAAATCAGAGTAACAATCAAATTTTTATTAATCACATTATGAGTTCTTACAATCCAAAAGAATTTCAATAAAAATACATACTCTTTGCCATCCATTTACATAAGTCATACTAGACCATATTCTTGGTACTGAAAGAATAAATATATCCTACCAATAGCTTCTTCTTCAGCTCTGGTAGTCTCATCGTCCTTGCCCGCGTCGAGTGCGCCTTGTGCGAGTCATCTGGTCTAGCTGTTGTTGTGATATAATAATAAAGCAAGGGTGAGCAATAGCCCACCAACAATAATATATAACTGAACGATAATATATAACAGTTCAAAAGTATCTTTCAAACCATATGCCATGCATTTACGGAAATGATGCCAGTATAATATGAACGATGAAGTTACAAGGTAACTTAAGGTATTTGTTTGTAGAAATATCTGCTACATCAAAAGTAAGTGTGATATTCTCAGTGTCATTAAAAGAGGAACTTGCATGAAAAGATTGCAATTCCAGTTATGAACACTTTTCTAGCTCTGCCAACAGTAATCATGTTGCAGGAAATAAATAAGTTTGGATGATGAACCAATGATGGAGTATTCACCGCGCCCGCTGTTCCAATCTTGATGATCAGTCGAGATCGTACAGCTCAAATTGGATTTACTACCGGTAGAAGGAAGAACTGACGGCTTTACTTGTCTACCGCCTTACTAGCTCTCCCAGGCCAACGGTTGGGCCAAAGGGGATGGACCGGCGCTACTCGGCCTCTTACACGACTCCTAGTTCAAATAGAATTCATGATTCTGAATTTAACGTTCGTCCCCCTTTCCCCAAGTATAATACTTGTTGATAAGACTCTACAAAGTAGTCGTATCTAGTTGGAAAGGAAAATTCACCAATAACTTCCAAGCTATTGCTTGGTAACGAATATCAACTTGTTCCAACAATCTTACCCCTCGAAAGATGAGAAGGTAAACAACGACTTAATAAGTCAATAGCACCCGAGTTGCGAGTGAAGAGAATACTCTATGACCGGGAAGTCGACAAGATAAATAACATTTTCCAAGTAAGGTTCCCTTATTTTTAGGGAGATAGACTCAAGAAGAATGATGTCTGAGAACCTTTCTTGATATAAGATTAATAATAATATGTCTCCGAAATATTTTCTGTAATAATCGAAGAAGATAAACCTTATTGAGGTTATTCTAAGTATGAAATAAATATTCAGAGAATATTTATTGAATTAAAAATATTTAAAGAATATTTAAGAATATGAAAGGATATCTTTATTCAAAGTATTTTTCAAATAATCCCTGGTGAAACCTCAGGGGAATATTTATTGAATAAATAAATATTTAAATGAATATTCAAAATAATATTCATTAATTAATAAGGCCTGAAAGGAATACTTAAGATAATATTCATAATTAATTAGGAATTTAAATGAATATTCAAAAAGTAATATTCATTTAATGAATAATATTCTAAATGAATATCAAGTAATATCCATTTAGTAATCCAAGCCCTAAAGGAATATTCGAGATAATATTCGATAACTAAATCAGGCTTCAGATGAATATCTACAATAATATTCATCAAGTAATTAATATCTTAAATGAATTTTCAAAAGTAATATTTATTTAATAAAATAATATTCTAAATGAATATCCAAATGATATTCATTTAGTAGTCTCATCTTTAGAAGAATATTCGAAATAATAATCGATAATCAATTCGACTCTGAATGAATATTGAGAAATATTATTCGTCGAATGGTTACATTCAAATAATTATTTGAAGTAAGGATCGTTAAATAAATAATATAGAACGAATGTTCAAATAATATTCGTCGCCCAAATAATAGAAAATATTTTCTTAAATATTTTCCTCCGAGGTAATCTCGATATGTCAAGAAATATTGACTCCCGGTCTATATTTGATGAATAAGATGTATACACCCTTCTCTGAGGGTCTCACAATAACCGGCTTATAATTGATACGATAACTATCTAATTTATAAGCCAATAACAATCAGGGAACAAGCATAATGATATAACTTGAAAGTAGGCATGCATGCTATGGCATATGTATAACAGAAAACATATATATATAATCAATCACAACAACAGCCTAAAAGAAGGGGATTGAAACTTGCCTGGTAGTCGAGTACGGTAAGGGGTAGTGGTAGCGGGTCCCGGTTCAGCTTGGTGATCTATAAATAGCCAAGGCATTCGGGATTAATCACTTAACATATTAAAAGTTAAGTTATACTTAAATCGAAACACGTTCTCGAGTTATCTCGTTATACTCCTTTTAGTGGATTACTTATTATCACTGATCCGACCCGACATTCGTTCGTTAATACGACATGTCATTGTACTTATACTTGGGACATACTTAAGTCATATGAGTTCTAAAGTCGATCGTTACGAACCAATACAATACTCCGAGTTTTATCGCCCCTTTTCTAA
This sequence comes from Saposhnikovia divaricata, assembly GCA_036435485.1. Taxonomy (NCBI): domain Eukaryota; kingdom Viridiplantae; phylum Streptophyta; class Magnoliopsida; order Apiales; family Apiaceae; genus Saposhnikovia; species Saposhnikovia divaricata. Next base: position 97,059,132 of record CM071597.1, on the reverse strand, counting down.
GTGTTTTACCGAAGTTATAAAAGAGTCGTCTTTTAGGGGTTCGTTCGCGTTTAACTTCGATTCAAACATTTTTATAAAATCGGAAAACGATCCGTTTGACATGTGGTTTTCTCTCATACCTTCCTTATGACCTCTAGTATTTATTTACCAAGATTCGCCACTGAGAATCATGTTTTATGAGGGTTCAATTGAAGTTACGGACTTTTACTTACGGTTCCGAACCAATTTTAGTAATTTGACCACAACTCCTAAACCGTAAGTCGGAATGTTTCGATTCTTTCGCCAAAACGATCTATGATTCGAGATCTACGAGGACATGTCATGTTCATAATCAGTTAAAACAATTATCCCTACTGTGATGCACGAATTCCTTAAGGTTATCGAAAATCGGGCATTACGACGGCTATAAATCGAATATTTCCAAATTCCAATCCTTCCGATAACCATAGTTTCCACTCCACACAACATATACATATTATTTAACCATGAACTAAGGCCAAGCAATGCCTTTCCGTTCATCTAAACTATTTTATCCTCTTATATCAACAAATCACTACATAAGCATGCTTTAATTATCACCATAATCACACTAATCTAAAAACTTATCAAGAACATCATTAAACTCAAAGTAAGAGCTAGGGTTTTGGTGAGATATACCTTCCATGGAGTGGGTAAGGACCTTGCTAAGCCTTGTATAGTCCTTGTATATCCTTAACCAAGCTTAGATCATCCAAGAAATCAAGAAAACCAAGATTTGTTCTTGAAAGTTACTATTCACCCTAGACTTTGATGATTTTATTGAAAATGGAAAGAATGGTGTTTGAGGCTAAGATTTCTAGGGTATCACTTTTATGAAATATAGGATCTATGCTAAATTTTTGGAGACCAAACAATGGTGGGAAGGGTGATTTTGTTTCTTGAATTTAAGAAAGGCCGAATGGCCTTGTTTGGAAGGGGGAGAGAGTTTCTTGCTTGGTTGATTATCCAATAATGCATAAAGTAATTTGTGTGAGATAATATCTCATCCAAGTGGTGCTAGTGGAGTATGATGTATTGAATGATGAAAATTTCAAGGCATGTGTCAAGATTTGGATGGTTGTAAGCTAACTAGTTGGTTTGTTTTGCTAAGTACTAGTTTATTCCATGACCATGCTAGTTACTCTTGCCCACTTGGTTACTAGATATTTGTTCTAGTAGCTTGCACAAGACTCTTGCTTTCTCTGCTTGTTTCTTTGTTCGTTTATTGCTCAATTCATTGATCGTTCGGACGAATAACTAAGTAGTTTCACCTCTAGGGTTTACCGGGAAATTTCTCGATATTCATAATATCTTCCTCAATCCTTAATATAATCCTCGTGATGACCATGTAGGATATTTAATCTCGATACGAACTTAATCTGTAATCTAGGATTCGTTCGCTTTATTGATTAATCTCGTTATAACGTTTTAGCGGTTTCTAGAACGCTTGTTTCACTCCCTCAGTGGTTTCCTACCTTCATTCTTAAATCAAATATAATAACATCCCAAAATATCAAATCCTCAAAGTTAATATCTCAATTCTTGGATTATAATAATATTTAATCCACTGTCCGGTCAAATATTATACCGAAAAAGAATTTGGAATTTCTGAATTCCGATCGTCTCTGCATTCACTTATTTCCTCCGCGTATTACTAATATGACTTCGAAACATCCATACCACGTCCCGTACATAGGGTGGCATGAAAAGTTTTCCAACTTACAAAATCACTATTCATCCACCAAATTACTATGCACGTACAGGAAACACTATGCACGTACGGGAAATACTATGCACGTATGGGAAACACTATGCACGTACGGGAAACACTATGCACGTATGGGAAACACTATGCATGTACTCATTTCCCTTCAAGGATCCATTAGCTCCTTCCTAGATGGTAGATTATTCTTATCTAGGTCCTCAACCATCGAATTACTCTATTCTGATGATATACCAATGCATCTTGATCATTGTCCAAAGCAATATCCATTCATTACAATCATTGTTCTTTGAAACCATCATTCATTAGAGCTGATGACCTTGTTGTCGGAATCATTGTTCCTCGTTTTATCATTACTTAATAAAAAAAGTTTTAATTATATCCAAAATTTGGGGTTCTTACATACACATAACTTTTCCGCTCCGTACACTCCACAATCAAACGGGGTTGTTGAAAGGAAAATAGAACTTTACAAGAAATGGCTAGAACGATGCTAAATGAATATCATCGACCTAAGTATTTCTGGGCCGAAGCTATGTCTACGGCTTGCCATATTCTTAATCGGGTTTTGTTAAGGCTAATAAAGCAAAAGACACCATACGAGCTTTACTTTGGCAAAACACCGAAACTAAGCTATTTTCGAGTATTTGGAAGTAAGTGCTTCATATTAAACTCGAAAGATTGATAAGTGGATTTTATATCCACTAATTGGCTATAAGTAAGTGCTTCCGTTTGGACTTTAATCGTTTGCAAGTTCTCAAGTTTCGTGTTAATTTGATGTGTTTTCATCTAATTTGTGTAGGTTACATAGTCGGGCGGCATTGATGGTGTTGGTGAAGTATTGGTGGTATTCTGTGAGCTTAAAGTAGAAATTACAGGAAGTCCAGGGCAAGAGAACTCGGGAATTTGAGCTCAATGCGCATTCATCACTGTTTTGACCATATCTTGAGTTCTAGAAGTCCGTTTGAGGCCCGTAAGCTGTCCACGCGAAGAGGATAGAAATGTCTACAAATCTGTCCAGGGGTGCACAAGCGCAGCAGCGCAGTTCTGGGCGCAGCAACGCAGTTCTGGGCGCAGCAGCGCAAGTTTTGAGCGCAGCAGCGCTACCAGGTCAAGAGCAACAGCGCTCGGTGCGAGGGCAACAGCGCTGTGGAGCTGAAATTCAAGGGATAAGCAAGAGCAACAGCGCTCCATTTAAGCGCAGCAGCGCTCGAGCGGCTTGATTGGAAGAATTTTATTTCGTTATTTCCGGGTCATTTTGTATTGGGCCTATTTTATTTGGGGCTTTTCCTGAGACTACTTGAGTATCGTTAGGAACCTAAAAAACATATCTATCATTTTAGTTAGAGTTGTTCTTCATATCATTATCATCTATCTAGATTATCTTAGAACAATTTTTCAAGAGGAGTTCTCCAAGCTAGTGACAAGCAAGGAGGCTTAATCTTTGGATCGTTTGTACTCTTTCTCAATATTGGGGATTTATTCTAACCCTATTTCTCTTTTATTATTAATTGTTTCTAGAATTATGTTATCAATTGAACCCATGATGGCGATGAGGTCGATTATGGGCTAAATCGTTATCATGGGATTTTAATGGATTTTTCTATGGATTCTAGTAATTAAGTGTTCTTATGCCTTGGTTTGTGATGGATTGAATTGATTGCCTAGTATGATTATGCTTATTCGTTATGGGTGAGTCGCGAACACCTGTAATTGTGTGTTTGATCCTGGTGAATGCGAAAGTGGATCTAGGGTTTAGAACAATTCATGCTAGCATAGGTTTTTGCATGTGAAGAACATGTATTAATTTGTGGTGTAATTCTAACCGTCTTGCATTGACTATGTGGTTTAATGGATGCTTGTTTTTAACCGGTATGTGTTCAATTGCTATAGACATATAGGGACTACACATATTTGGTGACTACTTGACTTCTATCAATTGTGGATGATCAGTAGGAGGGTATATGCTCAACGAAAGTTGGTGTGTATCAGTTTAGTGCATCTAATCAGTAATCAACTCGGTCACATGCTAGGCTAAAGGGCATAAGATTCTAGATGAAGTGGTTAATGAAATTGAAATCCCATGTTTGTTTATTATAAGTTAATCGTTAAGTAATTTTCTCGTAATTTCCGTAGTTGGTATTTAATCGTTAGTTAATCTAAACCAAATTTGTGATTGTCTTGGCAGTGAGTGTAAATCATAAGCTGGTGCATAAGTGAACATAACGAACAATTTGAGTCTCTATGGGAACGAATCCTATTTACTCTATATTACTTGTTGACCACGTTCTCTTGCGTGAATAAGTGCGAACAAGTTTTTGGCGCCGCTGCCGGGGACTCGGTTCATTGTTTGTTTAGTTTATGATCTTATCATCAATTTGGATTAAATTCACTGACTCAGACGTTTTCTCACTCATTTACTTTTGGGTTTCTCAAGTACTATCTTGAGCGTGTATGCGTACTCGATCTCAAGTTCGTAAAGAGAATCTGGAAGAAGAGGGGCTAGAAGAGGTATTAGTGGAAGAAGTTGAAGAAGAGTTTGAAGTTACTGGAGAAATGGCAGATAACAAGGCGCTGAAGGAATACTCTCAGCCAAAGATTGATGATATTCAGTCGAGTATTGTGCGGCCGGCTATTGCTGCAAATAATTTTGAGATCAAGCCGGGCACGATCCAAATGGTCCAGAACTCAGTCCAGTTTGGGGGTTCACCTGTTGAGGATCTCAACATGCATATCAGAGATTTCATCGAGATTTGTGACACCTTCAAAACCAATGGAGTTTCTGAAGACGCTGTCAAGCTAAGGTTGTTTCCATTCTCTTTGAGAGACAAAGCAAAAAGCTGGTTGCATTCACTTCCAGCAGGTTCCATCGCTACATGGGAAGATCTGGCACAAAAGTTCTTGACTAAATTCTTTCCTATGGCAAAGACTGCTGCCATGAGGAATGCTCTTACACAATTTAGTCAGCATTCTGGTAAATCACTGTGTGAAGCTTGGGAGAGGTACAAGGAGATGCTTCGGAAATGTCCTCATCATGGGATGCCAAATTGGATGGTCATCAAAAGCTTTTACAATGGGTTAAGTCATTCTCGAGCAATGCTTGATGCAGCATCTGGAGGAGCTCTGTGGGCCAAAAGCTATGAAGAGGCCTATGACTTGATTGAAATAATGGCTGCAAACGAGTATCAGAATCCGACACAGCGTATTCCACAAGGTAAGGTTGCAGGTGTACTTGAAATGGATGCCACAACAGCTATAGCAGCTCAGCTACAGGCTCTAACCATGAAAGTGGATTCATTGGCCAAGGTGGGGGTTCATCAAGTCGCCATGGTTTGTGAATTGTGTGCGGGGGCTCATGACACTAATCAATGTGCAATTTCTAATGAGTCGGCACATTTTTTCAGCAATTATCAGAGGCCTTCACATCCTGATCCTAATACATATCATCCCAACAATAGGAATCATCCTAACTTCAGTTGGAGCAACAATCAGAATGCTATGCAACAACCATCTCAGGGTCAGCAGTATGGTTCGAAGAAGTTCAACAATTCAGGTTATCAACAACCTTATGCCCAAAGGCCACCATACAATCCACCTGGATTTCATCAACAACAACCAGGAAGTCATGTGCAATCGAATGAGAAGTCAGAAATGGAAGAATTGCGAATGATGTACAAGAGTCAAGCAGCATCTCTGAAAACTCTTGAAAACCAAATGGGCCAACTGGCCAATGCTCTTTTGAACAGACCTCAGGGGAAATTACCTAGTGACACGGAAGCAAATCCGGGTAAAAAGGAGTTCAAGGAACAGATTCATGCAGTTACGTTGCGTTCTGGAAAGGTTACAGACGATCTGGGGGTCAAAAAGCAGTTTAACGAAGAACTTGAAAATGCTGTGAACACTGATTTGGGCGCGGGCGCGCCTGAGGGGTCTATCCGGTCTTCAAATTCTGCTCTTCCGGTCATTCAGAAGGCATCAGGTGAGGAAGAAAAGGAGAAGTCAGCTGGGAAAACAAGTTCAGAAATTACGGAAGCTAGGAAAGAAGTTTATCCGCCTCCGCCATTCCCTAAAAGGCTTCAAAAACAGAAGTTTGATAAGCAATTCGCAAAGTTCTTGGAAGTGTTCAAAAAGTTGCACATAAATCTACCATTTGCTGAAGCACTTGAACAAATGCCAAGTTATGCCAAGTTCATGAAGGGCATACTTTCGAGGAAATTGAAACTCAAGGAGTTAGAGACCGTCGCTTTGACGGAGGAGTGCAGTGCTATCTTGCAACAAAAGTTGCCACCTAAGCTGAAGGATCCGGGGAGTTTTACCATACCGTGCATCATTGGGAATTTGGCTTTTGACAAGTGTTTGTGTGATTTAGGGGCAAGCATCAACCTTATGCCCTATTCGGTTTTCTCGCAACTTGGTCTTCCGAAGCCTAAGCCTACCAACATGTCACTCCAGTTAGCTGATCGCTCAATTACCTACCCTCGAGGAATTGTAGAAGATGTTCTGGTGAAAGTGGACAAACTCATCTTTCCAACGGATTTCGTCATACTTGATTTTGAAGAAGATAAGAAAATCCCTATCATTCTTGGGAGGCCATTCTTAGCTACCGGCCGAACTTTGATTGATGTGCAGAAAGGGGAGCTAACTATGCGGGTGCAAGATGATAAGGCCACCTTTAATGTGTTTGTTCCTATGAAGATTTCAGATGATCTAGAAGTGTGTTTTTCTGTGGAATCCCTTGCATTGTCTTTCCGAGAAGAAACAGGTGATGTACAATTGGATGCATCGCGTAGTGTTACAAATTTTTCGAAAGGCTCTCACTCAGTTAAGATGCTCGAGGGATTTGATACTGATAAACCTTCCATACAAGATCTCTCAAATGTAAAGCTCGGAAAACTTCCACCACATTTGAGGTATGTCCTTTTGAATGATGAGTTGGTGATTTTTGAAGAAGGTTATGATAATTATGATAATGTGTTAAGAAGGTCGATAGTTGATGATGAGGTTGAAGAGTGTTTTGTTCAATCGGCTGAGAGGGATAAACACCTTAGAGGTGTGAGAAAGAAAAAGAAGGCGAAGAAGTTGAAGGGAGGAAAAATCAAGATTAAGAGTGAAAGAAAAGTTGTGTTGGGAGGAAGCAAACAAAATGTTAGCATTTGTGTGAATGGTCTCTCTAATAAGGACGATCCTATTATTCTTTTGAAACCGCCGTGAGTTGAGGACGTAACGTCAAGCTACGGACGTAAAAGAAGCGCTTCGTGGGAGGCAACCCACGATTTGGTATTCCTATTTCTGTTTAGTTGAAAAAAAAAATTGCAAAGTGAAAAAAAAACAACAGGGTCCAGAACGCGCAGGAGCACACCACATCTATCCACCACCAGACACACCACCCGAGGAGGGTGGAGATGCCGATGACTAGGGGAGTATCTCTTGTACCATTTAATTTTACCTTCAATGAGGACATTGAAATCTTTAAGTTTGGGGGTGATTTTAGGGTATCAAGAGTCTTTGCATTGCATATAGTTGCATATTCATGCTAGTTCATGTTAGTATTTGTGCATTTAGCTTTGCCATGCCATTTAGATTGCATTTAGGATGCCATGTCGTATAGTTTATTTAGGAGTGTAATATCATGTTGTTCATGCATTTCATATGATTCCACTTGAGTGTCTATCTCTTGCTCGATAGGTCGACGTTAATTTGGGTGCGATGACAATGAATAGAGGGTTGATTTAAGTACTTATGAAATTGACTTGCGTGTGTCGGGAACACAATCTTTTCACGGTCTCACTGTTTGCTCTTGGGTTAGATCGAGTCATACCTTGTTTGGCTGCTGAGATTTAATCACTTATTTATATCTAGAATTTTCGTTATTCCCTTGATGGCGTAGAAGCACTTAAGTATAAGTTTGGGGGAAAACAGGAATTTCATGCTAAGTGTCGTGTTGTGTCGAAATAATAATTGCTAGGTGTCAAATGGCTAGTAGCCGGCTCATTGTTATATGAGTAGTCTAGGGTTGGAAATGAGAAAGGCTCATTCCAGATTACACTAAAAAAAAAAAAAAAAAAAAGAGTCATGTAAATAGTTTATTTGTTATATGCAAAATGATCAGGGTGAGCTCTTTAATACTCGAGCAAGTAAGTTCAATGGGGGCAATGCGCCTAGTGACCTAAGGCCCTTGAGGTTTGGGATCCGCTAACCTAAAGCTCGCTACATGGGTATTATTGTATAAGCCTTTAGGGGTCTCACCCATTGCACGGTCAATAAGCATGCGTTTTTGGTGTTTTGTATTATTTTTGTATAGTAAAGCATGAATTCTTGTCTACCTTAAATGATGATGGCGGTGTCTTTGAGTCATGGAGTGTCTAAAGTTCATTCTGTTTATAAACATGTGATTGTTTTGGCGAAGGATGAGTTATGATTTGTATCTAGTTTCAAGAGTATATCTAGTGAGAAATGCACGCACCACGTTTCCGAGCATGTATTGTTAGTATACGGGGCTTAGTCGAGCTCTGTTTGGAGTTGTTGCATTCTTTGAGGTGTTGGCTTGTTGAGTTGGTTTTGGTAACTTTTGTGGGATCATTGCATTAGGACATGTTCGCATTATCATGACATTTAATTTTAGTTGCATTCATGCATCATTTTAGGTTGAGTTGCATTGCTTGAGGACAAGCAACGGTTTAAGTTTGAGGGTTTGATAAGTGGATTTTATATCCACTAATTGGCTTCCGTTTGGACTTTAATCGTTTGCAAGTTCTCAAGTTTCGTGTTAATTTGATGTGTTTTCATCTAATTTGTGTAGGTTACATAGTCGGGCGGCATTGATGGTGTTGGTGAAGTATTGGTGGTATTCTGTGAGCTTAAAGTAGAAATTACAGGAAGTCCAGGGCAAGAGAACTCGGGAATTTGAGCTCAATGCGCATTCATCACTGTTTTGGCCATATCTTGAGTTCTAGAAGTCCGTTTGAGGCCCGTAAGCTGTCCACGCGAAGAGGAGAGAAATGTCTACAAATCTGTCCAGGGGTGCACAAGCGCAGCAGCGCAGTTCTGGGCGCAGCAGCGCAAGTTTTGAGCGCAGCAGCGCTACCAGGTCAAGAGCAACAGCGCTCGGTGCGAGGGCAACAGCGCTGTGGAGCTGAAATTCCAGGGATAAGCAAGAGCAACAGCGCTCCATTTAAGCGCAGCAGCGCTCGAGCGGCTTGATTGGAAGAATTTTATTTCGTTATTTCCGAGTCATTTTGTATTGGGCCTACTTTATTTGGGGCTTTTCCTGAGACTACTTGAGTATCGTTAGGAACCTAAAAAACATATCTATCATTTTAGTTAGAGTTGTTCTTCATATCATTATCATCTATCTAGATTATCTTAGAACAATTTTTCAAGAGGAGTTCTCCAAGCTAGTGACAAGCAAGGAGGCTTAATCTTTGGATCGTTTGTACTCTTTCTCAATATTGGGGATTTATTCTAACCCTATTTCTCTTTTATTATTAATTGTTTCTAGAATTATGTTATCAATTGAACCCATGATGGCGATGAGGTCGATTATGGGCTAAATCGTTATCATGGGATTTTAATGGATTTTTCTATGGATTCTAGTAATTAAGTGTTCTTATGCCTTGGTTTGTGATGGATTGAATTGATTGCCTAGTATGATTATGCTTATTCGTTATGGGTGAGTCGCGAACACCTGTAATTGTGTGTTTGATCCTGGTGAATGCGAAAGTGGATCTAGGGTTTAGAACAATTCATGCTAGCATAGGTTTTTGCATGTGAAGAACATGTATTAATTTGTGGTGTAATTCTAACCGTCTTGCATTGACTATGTGGTTTAATGGATGCTTGTTTTTAACCGGTATGTGTTCAATTGCTATAGACATATAGGGACTACACTTATTTGGTGACTACTTGACTTCTATCAATTGTGGATGATCAGTAGGAGGGTATATGCTCAACGAAAGTTGGTGTGTATCAGTTTAGTGCATCTAATCAGTAATCAACTCGGTCACATGCTAGGCTAAAGGGCATAAGATTCTAGATGAAGTGGTTAATGAAATTGAAATCCCATGTTTGTTTATTATAAGTTAATCGTTAAGTAATTTTCTCGTAATTTCCGTAGTTGGTATTTAATCGTTAGTTAATCTAAACCAAATTTGTGATTGTCTTGGCAGTGGGTGTAAATCATAAGCTGGTGCATAAGTGAACATAACGAACAATTTGAGTCTCTGTGGGAACGAATCCTATTTACTCTATATTACTTGTTGACCACGTTCTCTTGCGTGAATAAGTGCGAACAAAGATTACCTCACTAAATTTGACCCTAAGTTAAGTGAAAGTATATTTCTTGGATACTCTACAAATAGTAAAGCCTATCGAGTATTCAATCTCAAAACACTTGTGGTGGAAGAATCAATGAATGTAGCATTTGATGAAAGTAAACCTCCACCAAAGTACAAAGATCTTGTTGAAAAAGACGATGTCGAACAAGATGATGTAGAAGAAATTATTCGACAATTCAAAAATATGGATCTCGGGACCCCTGTTCCAAGAAACCCATTAGAGTTGGTCGAAATAGAAGTTGAACTCCCAAAAGAAATTCCTATAATTAAAAGTCATCCATTGGACAATGTTCTTGGTGATTTGAACAAAGGAGTTCAAACGCGGTCACAAGTGCAAAATATTGTGAATCATCTTAGTTTTCTATCTCAAATAGAACCTAAGACCGCGAAAGAAGCTTTGCTAGACGAGGATTGGATCTCGGCCATGCAAGATGAATTATTACAATTCACTCGTAGCAAAGTTTGGGAACTCGTTCCAAAACCCGAAGATACTTCAATAATTGGAACTAAGTGGGTTTTTAGAAACAAGTTAGATGAAAATGGAACTATTGTTCGAAATAAAGCGAGACTAGTCGGTCAAGGCTATACCCAAATGGAAGGTATAGACTTTGATGAAACTTATGCACCCGTAGCTCGAATTGAATCAATTCGAATGTTGTTAGCTTACGCGTGCCATAAAGATTTCAAAGTATACCAAATGGATGTCAAATCGGCCTTCTTAAACGGGATATTAGAAGAAGAAGTTTATGTTAAACAACCTCCCAGTTTCGAAGATGCCACACATCCGGAGTATGTATATAAATTATACAAAGCTCTATATGGTTTGAAACAAGCTCCAAGAGCTTGGTACGAAAGGTTAAGCAAATTCCTATTAGAGAATAATTTCAAAATGGGAACTGCCGATTAAACCTTATTTACGAGACAAGAAAAGGATGATATCCTACTCGTACAAATATACGTGGATGACATCATTTTTGGTTTAACCAATGATGCACTATGTAAAGAATTCTATGATAATATAAGCAAAGAATTCGAAATGAGTATGATGGGAGAATTAAATTTCTTTCTCGGATTGCAAATTAGGCAATCTAACGAAGGCATCCATATCTCTCAATCCAAGTATTGTAAAGAGATGTTAAAGAAATTCGAAATGGATAATGCCAAACCCATATCTTCTCCTATGTCTACTTCTGAGAAATTAACAAAAGATCCCAACGGGATTCCCGTAGACACTAAGAAATATCGTGGTATGATCGGTAGCTTGCTTTACATAACTGCAAGTCGTCCCGATATACAATATAGTGTTTGTAAGTGTGCTAGATTTCAAGTAGCACCTAAAGCGTCTCATCTATCCGCGGTAAAAAGGATTTTGAGATATCTTAAAGGAACCACTGATGTAGGTCTTTGGTATCCAAAAGGAGTACCATTTGAATTAGTATGTTTTTCTGATTCGGACTATGCTGGGCATTTAGTCGACAGAATAAGTACAAGTGGTACATGTTAGTTTCTGGGAGGATGCTTGGTCTCTTGGTTTTCCAAGAAAAAAAATTCGGTATCTATTTCCACGACAGAAGCTGAATATATAGCTGCTGCTAAGTGTTGTGCTCAAATATTGTGGATGAAGCAAACACTAGCCGACTATAATATTAAATTTGATGTAATATCCATCTTATTCGATAACACGAGTGCTATCGACCTTAGCAAAAATCCCGTGTTACATGCAAGATCTAAGCATATTGATGTGAGACATCATTTCCTACGTGATCATGTCAATAAAGGCGATATAAAAATGACTCATATTGAAACTGAGTACAACCTCGATGACATTTTCACAAAACCATTAAATTCCGAAAGATTCGCTAAACTCCATTCGGATTTAGGAATGTTGGAATTTCCAAAATAATGGTTTATATATTTATATAAATATTATCTATATTTATATATTTTGTGAAAATATTTATCACAATTATCTCACGAAAAAGAGATCTTTTTGATCGAATTCTAAGGGACTCTAAAACTCAGATTCATCGATAATGATAACATATGAAACTTTATCGATCGGGTTTTATTGAGATTCTTATGATTTTATCAATTTAGATAAAACTATTCGAATAAGTATTCTCGAATTAAATTCAAAAGTATTTTTGAGATATTATTGTGATATTTAAATTCATATACAAAGAATCAAAATATTAGAATATTTTCAAATATCTCTCTCTCTCTCTCCCTCTCTCTCTCTCTCTCTCTCTATATATATATATATATATATTATATTATATACATATATTTTGATTTTACAAAATTATTTTCATAAAAACAATATATAATTTTCTGATTATTTGTGGTCAAATATGACCCAGTCTAGCCCAATCCAGCTCCAAATACAAACAAATCCGGCCCAATTGTTCAAAACCCTACGATCTCGTTCGTTGATTATAATGAGAAATCAATCCTGGCCGTTTATTCAGTAAATTACATATACACATTTACACGATTGTGTCATTTGTGCGTACTGTTCCCTGTAGCCTCATTTTCTAAAACCCTAAATCTCTCTCTCTACTCTCTCGCCTCTCTCTCCCTCGTCGCGTATCTCCCATCTCTCTTCGTCTCATGACTTAGAACCCTAATTCTATGAATCTTTTAGGCGATTAAACACTCTATACTCTATATTATACACCTCTACGTATTCTTTAATCGAATTAATTGATACTTTCGAGCTGAGATTGGTTAAATCGAAAGATTTTGAGATATTTATCATCGATTTCCCACATAAATCGATGGATTCAGCTCAACATCGATATGTATATACTATATATACACACGAACACACACTCACAGTTTGTTTTTGATGTTTACTTTCGAAACCCTAACGAGTTTTGTGGAGAAACTAACTGCAGGTACTCATTTCATTCAAGGAAAAGATTTTCAAAGCAAAGAAATCGAAGAAATGTGAGTCGACTCGGGTGATTCGGTTAACTCGGATGACTCGGGTAAAGCGCAGAGAGTTGACTCAGAAGTTAACTCAGTCCGCGACTGAGTTAACCAGGTAAGTCCCTTGTGGCTTGATTTAAAGTCCACGGGCTCAGGTATACTCCCACATCTCAAATTTAGTTGAATAACTGACTGTCCGAACTCATGATGGTGATGCTGTGTGGTGATTCGAGTTGAAATATCTGATTGGTAGAGTCTTGCATATTCGTATTGAGTGTAAATCTAAATGTCATTACCTGAATCATACTCGACGTGTATGGTGTGTTTGAGTTACTTAATTGTCAATTTGATTTATCTCTATTATGATACTGTGATTCGAAGTGCTTGCCTTACTTGATTATACATATATCCATGACTGAATCTCTTGGTTGATAAGAGAAAATGATTACGTGTATTAACTGAGAAACATGATATGTGATTTTAAATTTTGTTTAATTTTAAGATTCATATGTGATCCATAAATGTTATCGACATTTATCCACCGTTTGTGTTTAAACCTGGGTATATAATCTTGAATATGAGTCAATCCTGATTAAGTGATACAATGATGTTCTTTCTGTGTATTGTATCTGTTATTAACTTGAATTGTTGTTATTATAGATTGTTTTCTTGAAAAAATTGACTTGCCATATATGAATCCATCTGCATGATTGAGAATGTGACCAAAATGAGACATCTTACTAATTGACTATTGGAATTGATACTTTTGAAATTATATATACTTTGATATATGATATGTACATCCTTGGTTCGAATGTGATGCCTTTAGTATGTGCTCAGTATATCTTGTGGCCAATTAAGTTGAAATGTTCACTTTGGAACATCTATATGTGTATCAATATTGCCTTTGTGAGATAGGGTATGAATGATAACTTATTGATCCTTGCTACAATAAATTCTCAGTGGTTATCTGGTAATTCATGACTGCCTAGTGGTTGATTTATGTATGACTTGGATTTACAGAAATTCCTCATGAGAACTGATGCTTTAATAAATAGAGTAACCTACTAGATATGAAATCAGTTGCAGTTCTTAGAATTAGAGCATGCATTTCACTACACACACTATGCCCTTACACTAAGACCTGGCTGGGAATCCCTAAGAGAATCCCAGTACCTGGATCACTGGTGTGATTGGCCACATAGAAATTAGGAACATATTCTTATGCATTCTCTCTTGAATTATTATCTTGATTCTACAAAGTATGTTACATTTGCTTTGGTCTACTTATGGTGCACTGCACTATCTTATGTGGTAATTGATACATTATGTGTAACAAAAACTATGTGTTGATAAGTATGACTTGATTCACAGTTGGCATATAGATTATTAAATCATACTTTGACCTTTCAAAGCACCTTACAACTTTTAAAGAGTGTCAACTTCACATCAATCATTTGTACAACATTAAATGCTTAGTACATTTTTACAAAATACCTGCACATTAGCTTTCAAAATTACATGACATCACAATGGGGTCCCTGTCCTTTTTGTGTCCTTTGTTTGCAGTCCTTGTCTGCTGTGTGCATTCCAAACTGTTCCTGCAGTGTATTATGTTCTGTTTTAAGAAGACTTTTTGGTTCTATTCCTTCTTAAATATATTCCTTATCATAACAATATGCATGCATTACACTGTCTGTCCAGTTATACCTATCTACTGTCTTGGTTTTCAAAATCTGCATTTTAGACTTATGTTAGAAAACCTTTCCGGATTTCAAAAATAGAAACTTAAAATTGATTTAAAACTTATACTATTGTCATCTAGATTTGTGCATGAACAGTGGTCTTTTAATAATTCAAATTTATATGTTTATCTATAAATAGATTGTCATTACATGAGTCCATTCACACTCACCTCATCTTCCATTCACACTCACCTCATCTTTCATTCACCTGCATTATCTTAACCTACACACTTGCCCAAAAACATGGAGTTTCACAAGCTCCCTTTAAACCCTAACCCTAAACCTAATTCTTCTAGTCCATTTCTTCTTGAAGACATGGAAAAGAAACAATTCATTCATTCCAACTCTTCTTATTTCAGAGTTATTCCACCTAGGATTCAAAAACTCAAAGACAAGAAACTTAAGAAAAGCTTTAACAGCCCTTCTATCCCCTTTTACCAAAGTTCGAAATACCAAATACCAAACATCACTAGCCCCAGACCTAGAAAGCCTTATTGGCCTAAGGTCTACACAAGAAACTTGACTCAAAAATCTACACACACAACTGCACCAAAGACCTCTTCCCCTCCTCAACTTATAAACATTTCTCACACTAAAAAGTTCTTGGACATGCTTAAGAATGTCCAACCAGGTATTAACATAAAGTTTAGTGGTGAGGTAGATACCATCATTAAGACTGCTAAGTGGGAAGGGTTAGCTGCACACCTAGGAAAGAGGTATTTTCCAAACCTCATGGGAGAATTTTATTGTAACATGAGAATAATTAAAGGATTAGATGGAATCATGCACTTCACTACATCAGTCAATAAGAAAACCATATTAGTGGACCATAAGACCATTAATATTGCATTGCATCTTCCTGCTCATTTGACTGATAATAGTCATCCTTGCATTGATATTTATGATTGCTTCATCTTTAACCAAAATGAATTCAAACTCATGCTTTCAACCTTTTATAATTCTGATGTACCACTTGGTCTGTGTGACAAACATTGTAGTATTCATTACAAACACTTCACTCCTGTCTTTCAAAATCTGGCCTTGTTTATTCGTGCTAATGTCTTGCCTAAACCAAATCAAAGCAAGTATTTTGATTTCGTTGACATGAAAGTCATGTTTTTGTTGCTTCTTAACAAGATTGATTTCAACATTTCCTATGTGATTTTACTAAATCTGATAAATGCTAACCTTGTTGGTTATATGCCCTATGGACTTATGATTTCCTCTCTCTTCAATATCTGCCATATTCACACACATCTTGACCATTCTTTACTTGCTGACTCTCAAATCACACCTGATCATATTAGACCTCAAGTACCTTTGATTATATGTCAACCTCAAGAAGTCTTTAACACTGACCTCCCTAGGACCATTAGGGAAGAAGACATATACCTTAATAAGACTCAATCTGCTAGAATAATGTTTGAAGAACAGAATCTAGAGATTAGGAGGCTTAGAGAGGAAAATGAGGACATTAAAAGGAGACTAGGTTTCATTGAGAGCTTAGCTGCATTTACAATAGGTCAAAATGGGGTAAGGGACATGGAAATCATCAGCTCCTATCAGGTTCAGATGGTTAATGATGATGAAATGGTCAAAGAATTGGAAACTATAGGTACTAATGCTGAAAATCTTGATGCTAATGGGTTACCTGACTTGCTTGGTGAATTTGGATTTGTTGATGCTATGGAGGATGCCATAGCTTAACTGTGTTGATTGCCTTTATATGGCTGCTGCTACCTACTTTTGATCTCTACTCAAGTTTGTTGCTTGTATGTTTTGCTACTCTTTCTCTTAAAATCTGCCTATGTTGAACTTTGCTTCTGGAAATCTGATAATTGATCCAATTTTGCTGTTTTGGATATATTTTAGTTGTAATTTATGCTTGTAATGTTGGTTGCTTTTTTGAAGTCTGTTAAGACTTATATGGTATGTAACTGTGGTCTTGAACTGTCAACTTGTAATAGTTAGTGGATGACTTGTTTTGAGTCATGTCGGTGGTATGTAACCTTGGCTGTTGTAGAACCTTGTTCTAGTTAATCAGTGTGTCTCATTGATTGATAAAGAACACTTTTGAATTGTAATATATGTTCTGCAGTTGTACCACTTGCAGTTGTTATTACTTATGTCAGTATGTCACTATGAACCATATGTTGTGTATCTATCTTTATCAAAATAAGGCATATTTCTACTCTGTACTGCAAATTGTGTCTTTGGATTATCTCTACTTCTCTGCAATTTGGTAAGTTATGCAATGCTGGAACTATGCTCATAAGGTAATTCCTATCATTTTTTTGTTATGACCTTAATATTGTTCAATCATGAAAACAGTGATGTAATCTGCTTATATTGGAAATATATCATGTATCGACTCAACTATCTTGTAAAATTCTTATTGTAAAATTCTATAATGTGTAGTTTCAAAGTTGGTATAATACGGTTGGCACTGGCTAGAAGAGAATAAGTTCGTATGTAAACCATATAGATTGTATTAGTATGACTTGATGTAAAACAGATTCTGTAATTTCTTTTGTAATAATTGCATAATTAGAATGTATTAGCCTTAGTCAATGTATTGATGCTTAGCCGAGTTTTTGACAAATTCGTGTGTACAAAAGATAAGTTGTCATCTATGTAACAGGTTTTAGACTGATTAAGGTTGTAGTAATGTAACATTTATGGTCAACTATAAGGACAATTATATGGTCATGTAGATTGTATTAGCATCTCATTGAATAAAACCATGTAAAACCTATAATGTCATCTTCAGTTCTAGACGAACTATTCAGTTTGTATCATCATAATTTGTAATAGGTTGCAAGGTTTGTAACAGTTTGACTATAATTGTATTATTTGCAAATTCTATAATGGTACGATATAATCATAATTGGTTAGTAAGATGTACATTTGTATTATCTCGAGTAAATTTGTATGCCATGTTATAGTTTAAAATCATTACGTTGCAAGGGATTTCCAAAATCAAACTATAATATGATAATCTCTTATGTCAACAATTGAGTTTCTAACGAGCTACTTGCTAATACCAAGTATGAACTGATCTCTCAGCATAGCTAATTGATACATGTTTTCTAAAAATAAGACTCTTCTATAATCATAGAATTATATATATATACTCACTGTTCACAAAGGGAAAAGAGAATTTGTTACTTTTCTAGTATGCTATTTCATGTTCTAAAAAGAGAATCTTATTTGTGCAAACAAAAGGAGAAGTTCCCTTTCATAAAGTTTTGGTCTTATACCAAACAAAAGGGGAAGAAAGAATAGTATATACTATTCGAGAATTTTAAATTTTTGCTATATTATTTCTTATACACCTCTAAACTATTGTTTTATTTTGCAGGAATCAATTAATGTCTTTAGAGAGGAATGTTAAGCAGTATTCTCCTTACATTTTATATGCAAAAATACTTTTCAAATATCATGCATACACTAAGGGGAAGCACACACTTTTAAAATTTAAATTTTATGTTTGTTTGGCAAATACCAAAAAGGGGAAGATTGAAAAGATATCTTCGATATAATATTTATTTTGGTATTTGTACGATTTAACATAAAATTTAAATACACGTAGAATCCTCTCCACTAGGTCATTTATTTAATTGATTCAGTCAAAAGTCAAATGGTCAATTCTAGCAAAATCTATCATCCTATTTTTAAACTATAAGAGATATTCTGATTCGCTGAAAAATCAAAATACATTTTTACGGAATATATCTCTACACCAAGGCAAGAAGATCGAAAAAGAAATATTGAAATTTGATATTTTTTAGATCTACACTGCGATATTAATAAGGCAACAAACTCGAACAAAGAGAATTCGAGATTTAACGTTCTTTAGAGAACTCGTGCTAAATTCAAAAACGATAAGTTTTTATTCGAAAAATATTCTCTCTTTGCACTCAAAATATTTTTCTCATCCTAGAAAAGACTTTTCACTCTCAGGAAAATGCTCCTCTCATGCCAGAAATATTTAAAGTAATTTTTCTCTCGATTCTTAATTATCTTATATTTCGGAGAAAATTATTTTATTCGCTCAAAAATATTTCCTACACTCTCTAAATATTTTATATAGTAGGAAATATATTCTAAATATTTATTCTAGTCAAAACATTGCTCAAAAGATTTATCTTTTTCGAGAAAAGACCAATCGTATTTTATTCGGAACCGAAAGCTGATTTAATCGTTTTAAATCCAAATAAAATACTTCCACTTGCTAGAATGACTTGAAACTTGAGATTAATCACTTAAATTCTATTTTATATGCATGGTTAAAGTTTCGTAAGTTTTCGAGAATTTTCGTCCGGGCACGAAAATCGAGACGGTTAGTCAACTGTTGACTACGTTTCACCAAGTCAACCTTGACCAAAATTGACCAAACTTTCCAGAATATTATTTTATAATATTTCTAAGTGCTCCATAATTTTAGAATTATTTATCGGGTGCTTTCGTATTTATCGGGTATTTAATTAACGATACTTGGTTCGTATTTATTCGTTAATTAAAACGAATGGAATATTCTAATATAGATTCAAGTGCCGGGATATTATTTTGTCTTCTAGCATCCACTTGCAAAGAAACACAAATCACTTTCCATGTTGGCAATCCAAGTGATTTTAATCCCATCCACTCATTTTCCTTCAATCTACACCATTCCTTCCACCCAACTCTCTCTATAAATAAACCCCCTCATCCACCCATTTTAAACACAAGCTAAGAGCCAAATACATGCTGGGATTTTAAAAGTATAACACACTTTCAAGTTCATATTTTCTCTCTTCATCTACTTCATCTCAAAAACCTTCTCTTATATATATATATATATCCATATATTCAAGGTTTTTGTTCAACAAGCTTAGTTCCACACAACCAAGCTTTGTTCACCCAAGCTAGCTCATCCACCACCACTTTCCGGCCTCCCAAAGGGCTGCCCAAAGTTCGACCACCGTGCCAAAATCCGGCCGAAACTCCGGCGAATTTTTCCGGTGACTTTTAAAAGTGGTAATTTTTAGCATCGTCTTTGTGTTTATATTTGAGATTTGTGCTTAACTTTTATATTTCATCTTAATCTCTATTCTCGGATCTATTTTAAAGATCCCAAAAATCTCTTTTTTTAAAAACGATTATCCGACAAACGTCGAGGTTGTAACGATTAAGTATTTTTACTGATTCTCAACTAGCATCTTTAGTGCTCCGTGAGATATTCTATAAAGAAATACTTCGTTCAACAAATACTTCATTTAGCACAAGTTTAGCCACTTGTTTATCGATCTTACCTTTTATTCGTTAGTGGCTATAACTAATCTAGTGCAAGAAGTAAAAGAAGAGTATACTTTGACACTTGTATTTAGTCATAAGAAAGTATACATCTTAAAAGCATTAAGAATATTAGTTTAAAGGATTTTGTATATCAACAAACTCCGAGATCTATATCTTTATCTCATCCTTCCGGAGTATTGATATTTGACATAAGTCAAGTTGTAACGAAAAGTATTTATACGAATTCCTAACTAGCATCTACAGTGCTCTCCGTGGGACATTCTTTAAGAAATAATTCGTACAACATAAACTTCTACTAAAGCACAATTTTAGCCACTTGTCTTTATTACAATTACGTTTAGTGATTGTAGTGGTTCGTGCAAGAAGTTATACGTATACCTTGACATTATATTAGTCTAAGAAAGGTATACATATCAAAGCCTTAAAGCGCTATAGCTTTTTAATAAGGTCTTCTAATATTACTCCATCCATCTTTATATTTATTTGGAGTAATTAAAAGTATACTTTGATTATAACTTAATATCAAAGAAAGTATACTTAAAACAATAACAATATAACTTAGTATTCATTTACGAATATTAAAGTTAACTTTGGATCTAGTACCATAACATACTAATCCAAACCTTATTCATCATTCATCATATTTGTTTCGTAGACATTGTTTGTCTAACTTTTGTAGTGAGGTGAAGATTAAGTGAGGTGATTCTCGTTCTAAGACCCAAGTCCTAGACGTACTAACGGGGAGTTAGTAGTCTTCGCACCGTGAGGAAGAGGAAAGACCCGAGACCTTTCATCTAAGACCAAAGACCGACAAAAGCCAAGAAGCAATAGTCTACACCAAGGGTTCTACATCAACTTTGGAGAAATAGCGGGGAGTTATTATCTAAGATAAGTTGTGTAGGTGTTTACATTTATTTTGAGGTGGTAACGGGTAGTTACGCACCAAGACAAATATTTGTAGGGTTGTAAAGGCTTCTCCGCCTACTAAAGGAGCGAGTTTATTTTAAGGGAAATCTCGAGTCCGGAGAGGAGCTCGGGGACTGGACGTAGGGGTGAGCGAATCCACTAGGGGTTGCGCCATCGCGAACCAGGATAAAATCTCCTATGTGGTATTTACTTTACTTGTCATTTATTTTCCGCACTTATAAACTGCTAACGACTCGGTAAAATATTTTAAAACGGGAAACCCCTAATAATAATTTTTAAATTGGATATTATGTTATTCAACCCCCCTTCTAGCTTAAAATAGCCCTCATACGGGACCTAACATAATCCTCAAATTATTGGCGACCACATACCGTATTTTTTGAATAAATTCAGGTATTCGATCTTGATTTGTTCTATCTGAGGAAAAAACATGGTTAAGAGTGAGAAAGAAGAATTTCCAGTACTGGGTTAGAAACGTTCTAGAAAGATTACCAGTATTGAAACTGCCATATTGGTACCTTATAAAACGAAAGAACATTTCAATCTGTTCAGGTGTAGGATCAGAAACAAGAATTTCCATAGGAAAATGAAGAATTCGATTAACATCTCGTTAAGTGACCCCAATCGACCTACCAAACAGTCGATATGTGATTGCATACCCGTCCTGTCCAGAAGTGTTAACTGCACTGCAATATAGTTCACGCAATGCATCATGGTTAAGCTGCACTGGTGTAACTAAAGCATAACGAATTAATGAATGTTCATTCAGAAATTGTGTCCAAGCCCGAAATTGCTCATCCATAATGGTTTCGATTTGCTGAATGGAAATAGGATTAACTTTAGCAATTAAAAAGCTTCCCTGTAACACCCCCAGATCCGGTCGTTACGGTCTCCAATTTTGTCCACAATACTTGAACTTACTTTAACATAAAATAAATTACATCTTTATGACCCAACACAACAATATAAAACACACCCGTTATAGTCCCAGAGATGAAATCAGAGTAACAATCAAAATTATATTAATCAGATTTTGAGTTCTTACAACCCAAAAGAATTACAATATTAATACATACTCTTTGCCATCCATTTACATAAGTCATACTAGCCCATATACTTGGTACTGAAAGAATGAATCTATCCTACCAATAGCTTTCTCTTCAACTCTGGTAGTCTCATCGTCCTCGCCAGCGTCGAGTGCGCCTTATGCGAGTCATCTGGTCTAGCTGTTGTTGTGATATAATAAAGCAAGGATGAGCAATAGCCCACCAACAATAATATTTAACTGAACGATAATATATAACAGTTCAAAAGTATCTTTCAAACCATATGCCATGCATTTACGGAAATGATGCCAGAATAACATGAACGATGAAGTTACGAGGTAACTCAAAATGCATATATAGGTGGGAATATCTGCTATGTCTAAGATAAGCCAGATATTATCATTTATCATATAAAGAGGAACTTGCAAGGAAAATATTGTAATTCCAGTTATTAACATTTTTCGAAGTCCTACAACCTGAAAGAAGTCTCTTCGATACGTGTTGCGGAAGACACCGTCAACCTGAAAGAAGTCTCTTCGATACGTGTTGCAGGGAATTCCCAATTTGGGAGATGAACCAATACTGGAGTTATCACGCGCCAGCTGTCCCACTCCCTGATGATCAGTCGGGGATGGTACAGCCCAATATAGTTTACGACCGATAGAAGGAAGAACTGACGGCTCCACTTATCGATTGCCTTTAATAGTAACTCCCTGGCCAATGGTTAGGCATTGTGATGGACCGCGCGACTCGACCTCTTACACACGACTCCTAGTTCGAATAAATCCACAGCATTGAAACGTAGAGTTTGTCCTCCCTTCCCCAAGTGAAATACTTGTTGATAAGACTCCACAAAGTAGTCGTATCTGTTGGAAAGGAAAATTCACCAACATTTCCCAAGCTTTTGCTTGTTAATGGATATCAACTTGTTCCAACAATCTTACCCCTCGAATGATGAGAAGGTACACACAGACTTAATGAGTCCATAGCAACCAAGTTGCGAGTGAAAAGGATAAATTATGACCGGGAAGTCAACAAGATAAATAACCTTTCTCAAGTAGGTTCCCCTATAATATAGAAGTTTGAGCGAGCATTTAAATCCTTTTAAGATAGATTTAAATGAAAAATAAAAAGAGTTGGGAACCTTTCCTTGATAAAATAGTCGTAAAAATACTCCGAAATATTTTACATAATATTTGGAGGTGAAAGATAATCTCCGAATAATATAAAGCATTTTAAAAAGAATTTAAAAGAATTAAATAAATATTCCAAGAATATTTATTAACTCAATAATAATTACGGAATATTATTAAATCATAATATTGCTCGTAAGTAATCCTCGAATGAATATATAGAATTATTTACTAAATAAATCACTCCTTAAATGAATATTCAAAATAATATTCATTAATAATTAGACTCCAATAAATATTTAAAATAAAATTTAATAATTAATTCAAACCTTAAATGAATATTTGAAAATAATATTCATTTAATAAATAATCTTCTAAATGAATGTCCAAATAATATTCATTTAGTGATTACTTTAAAGGAATAATCAAAATAATATTCCTTAAGTAAATAGAACTTCCAATGAATATTTGAAAATAATATTCATCAAGTACATAAAACCTTAAATGAATATTCGAACGTAATATTCATTTAATAAATAACATTCTAATGAATATCAAAATAATAATCCTTAAATAATCAACTCTAATGAATATTCGAAATTAACATTCATTTAATATCTCTCGACTGAGATAATACTCGAATAACATTCCTCGAAATATTTCCAAGTAATTGATACTTTATAGACATATAAATAACGTTTAATAATAACATTCCTTAAAATAAATAATAATTCGCCGTTGGAATCCCTCCGGGTTTCCACGACTATCTATAACTCAAAATACTGACTCCCGGTCTATATTTAAGAATGAATATCATATGCCCTTCGCTAAGGGTCTTATCAAAATAATCCGGCTTATAACTGATAATTCGTATCTAGTCTATAAGCCAATATCACTTTAGGGAACAGGTATCATAATATAATTTGAAAATAGGCATGCATGCTATGGCATATGTAAAACGGCAATCACACATATATATTATTACAACAACAGGTTCAAAGTTTTGAACACTTGCCTGGTAATCGGGTGTGGGTGGAGATAGCGTGTCCTGGGTCTGCTCGATGATCTATAAACAGTCTGAACATTCGAGATTAACCACTTAACACGTTTTAACAGTCTAAGTATACTTCACTTAAATCGAAACACATTTTCGAATTATCTCGTTATACACCTTTTAGTGTAACTCTTATTATTACTGATACGATCCGACATTTGTTCGTTATTATGACATGTCATCATACCCACACTCGGTATATACTTAAGTCATATAAGTTCTAAAGTCGATCGATTACGAACCGAGATTATACCTCGAGTTTTATCATTCATTTTCTAAGTGTTTTACCAAAGTTATAACCAAGCGGGTTTTTAGGGGTTCATTCGCGTTTAACTTTGATTCCAACATTTTTATAAAATCGAAAAACGATCCGTTTGATATGTGGTTTTCTTTCATACATTCCTTATGACCCCTAGTATTTATTTACCAAGATTCGCCACTGAGTAACATACTTTACGAGGGTTCAATTGAAGTTACGAACTTTTATTTACGGTTCCGAACCAATTTTAGTAATTTGTCCATAACTCCTAAACCGTAAGTCGGAATGTTTCAATTCTTTCGCCAAAACGATCTATGACTCGACATCTACGAGGAAAAGTCATAACATTACCAAGGTCAGGAATTTATATTAACTGCCATGCTCGGTTTCTAAGTGTTAACAAAAATTCGGCATTACTACGGCTATAATTCGGACGTTCCAAAAACCATAATCATCCAACCAAGCTACACCGGGCATCAATACAATTTATAAACATGATTCTCATCTCAACAAACCCTAGAACCACTGATTTTAACCTCAAAATCATCATGCTTCTTAAATCACATAACTAACTACATAATCATGCTTATAATCACCACTATAATCATACAAAGCTAAAACCATCAAAAACATATATAAATCTCAAATCAATTGCTAGGGTTTCAAGAGGTCTACCTTCCTTGGAGTATGTTCTAGCCTTACTAAGCTTTGTATGATCCTTGAGTGGCCTTAAGCTAACTAAATCAACCATAAGAATCAAAGAAAACAAGATTAGTTCTTGAAGAACACTATTCATCACTCAACTTGTAAAAATCATAAAAAATCGAAAAACAAGAGTTTAGCTCTCAAATTTTTACCACATCTTGGGTTCTTCATAATCTTTGTTTTGAGCTATAGATCATGAAATTTGAAGCTTGGAAGCTATGGTTTTGAACCCGTGTTTCCTACTGGACAGAAACTGGTCAGATTTGGTTTCCCAACTTTGAGCATGGATTTGACTAGGCTATACTACTTGGATTGTAATGAAATTTTGAACGAACCTTGCCCATGGAGTGGAGAAGCTATGGTTAAAATTTGGTGATTTTAGAATCTCTATATTGGGAGATATGAATTTTTATTTAGCTTTTGTTTCTGCTGGGCAGTTTAGAGAAAATGAGAGAAATGGAGTTTGTTTTGGTTGCTTTGATCTCATCCTTGTCCAAAATGCATTATTGATGATAATATCTAGCATAAACTACTTTATTAAAGTGCTTTGCTCATCTATGATGCAATCCAAGGGACAAGTGTTGTGATTTTGTGGTGGAAAGGTGTCATGCAAGCTAACTAAGTGATTTGGTTTCTAAAGATGCTAGTTACTTTGTAACTACTTAGTTACTTGATCTTATCTACTTGCACATGCTTGTCTCTTGGCTCTCTGCTTGTTTCTTTGTCCGGTTATTGCTTAATTCATTGATCGTTCGGAGGAATAACTCATTCGTTTCTAGTTAGGGTTTTACCGGAAACCGTCTTAATATTTATACTATCATCCTCCATTCCCTTTAATAATTCTTGAACCTATTTTCCTTAAATCCCTTCAATAATTCCTTAAGTCTTTCAGTTTCCAGGGAAATCTCGTGGAAAATAAAAGTGCTATTTTTCAGAATCCGACAGCTTTTACATACACTCTTTTTCCCCTGGATCACTAATACGAACTCAGAATTTCATTCTGGGTACTTCTATATAGAGTCGTCTAATAATATTCCTAATTCCACCAAAATCACTATTCACCACTTATTCTTTACTTATTCTTTTAGGGTTATATAGATGTCCAGGTTCTCTTTCGATCGTTCCTTAACCCTTTTACAGAACCACTGGACTGATAACAGATATCGATTTGGATGACATAAGAATAACCTTCCCCCTTGGAATAATCAAATCTTAATTTCCTAGGAGATATATAATTCTTAGCTAGATTGTCAACCAATAGCATTCTTCATGACATATAAGTATTTGAATCCTTATCCATTCCATTCATTCATTAGAGCTGGTGACCTTGTTGTCGGAATCATTGTTCCTCATTTTATCAATACTTAATAAAAAGTTTTAATTCTACCGAAAATTTGGGTTCTTACAGTCTCCCCTCCTTAAAAGGATTCCGTCCCGGAATCAGGTAGAAAACAAGAGTCGTTTATCTGTCGTTTCACCTTTCAGCTTCCCGGTCGATTCTTAGTCGTTCTCCCCTTTCTCAGCACATCTACTGGTGCTACTATACGTACTTTATCCTTTTTCCATCAACTTGCTACTTTTCGTACAACACACTATCCGGGTTATGCTCTTATTCAGTCTTATCCTTATTGATACCTGCAGTAACATTGGTATCACTATCACACTGCGAATTAGGAGATAACCTTACTCGCACTATGCATTTCCTGATTGCTTTTATCTTCGCAATCTCGATCAATATAGAGAAGTGGAAAGATTTATTGAGAGATCACTATGATCAATTGAACATTTGTTATATTGCATAGCTAGTACAGAAGGGGGCCAGCCTTTAGTACTTGACAAGCAATTAAACAAGTTATGGTATTCCACTTAGACTTCTATCACATAGACAAATAGTCACGTAGCAGTACCTCCCCTCCTTAAAGGGTTGTTCTTCTCAATTCATAAAGAAGATGAATAAGAGAGAAGAAAAGAAAAGAGTTCTAAATGATTATAGAAGGTTTCCATGATTGTAAAATATCATACTCAGAATTTACCTCTGAACTATAGAGGTTCATCAAGGAAGAAATTAATCATAATTATATCCAATACCATTTGATCGCAATCTCATGTGTCAACATATCTTGCTGCTTTGTCCACTATTCTATGGACCTATACTCTGGTTCAACCTTAGCAACGCTCACTCCAGAAAATTCCTTCAACCTTTTAGGTTAAATCTTAGGTTTCTCGCTTGACATCATTGTTACTGACATTCCATGTCACGCTACTAGCTTTTTCATATCTATAATATTAACAGTATCAGGTTGTCATCCCGAGAATTCATCAGAAAACCCATTTATTAATCCATTCATAACATTCCTTGCTTCACATTCCATAGTTGCTTTCCCAGTCTTTTCTTTATCAATCACATCCTTCTTATCATCTGATTCTTATTTACTTCTGTTATTTACTTCCACGTTCATCTCTTTATTGAGACATCTTTTGCACTTGGTACCTCCTTATTGGTATCCCGTCACATTTACTCTATAATCATCACATTATTCCAATTTAAACTTTCCGAAATGAATCTGGCCGGTCCCTTTAACTTAGATCCAATATAATCTACTTCTGCCAATCTTGTCCCTCATCACTTCTTCTTTTCTAACCGTGATTTCCCACAGGTTGTTCTTCGTAAGTCAGACCAGGTCGTATATCTACCTGCTCGTACTCTTATCATCTATCGAGCATCTGCATTTTACTGGCGTAGCCTTGCCACATGAAACATGTTACGATCATGCTATAAGATTTGGGGGTAGAGCTGGCTCGAATGCCACCTTCCGAACACTTTTAAACTCTCAGGTGACCCCATAAGTCTCATTAATTCTTTCTACGGGAATACATTTAGCATCATGAATCATCAACCTCATATTCTCTATCTTGTTTGCGCAGAAGTACACTAACACAAACTTGCTTGTCATTCATCAACATGCCATTTAGCTTATCAATAGCAACACTTTCTTTATCTTTACATTGTCATCTACTTTCTTAGAAGAATCGCCATCGCTTGTTGTTTACGTAGTGCGTTAATAGCTAACCATACGGGTTTCAATCCTTTAGGGAGACAAAGTAATCACTATTCCTTATCCATAAGGAACACTTCATGAACTTGATGTAGATATTACATGAAGTAGATAAAATTGCAGAAGGGTTTCAAGCATCGCAGCTATGTCAGGTTGATGAAACTATCACTCATGCAGCTTCCATAAAATACTGGAAACTTAACGGTTTACTTCGTCAATTTTGTATCACGGTCCTAGGTTGCCTCAAAACGGGACCTTCTAAGGTACGTAATATGCTTAAGACTCCATCAGGAATCGAATCTTTACTTAAACTATTATTACCTTCGATTCTTGCACAATCATCAAAAGGAATATAAATTCCTCCACTCCGATATGACCTTAAAGGTCTTTCCAAATATCATTTTGTTTCTTCGGTATGAACATTTGTAATTATTCCTTTATACTTAGACTGTCGGCCACCTCATTGGCCTTTTCTGATAATAATAATTTCTTATAATCAATGTTCTCTTGATACGTTCCAACTCAAATTTCTCTACCTCATTCCCATCACTGTTGGGTTAAAGCATTCTCCCTTAAGCTCTGCTGAAGGAGAAAATATAACTATCAGTCTTTTTCCATAAGTCATTGCTTCCACCTACCCGTGGGAACTTTATCACGTTTATTCCCAATCCTACTTAGGATACTTCTTTTCTTAGTTCTTTCCTTATCTTAGGATAATCTCAACCTTTATAGGTTCAATCCATACTTCCTCAGGGTTTCATACATGCCTCATCTGGCATTATTGTTACTATGTCATACATTCCTTACTAAACTTCCATTTTGAAGTTCGGAATATTACCTTTTTCCTTGTAAGGTTTCTTAGGTCATCCTCATCATTCTTCCTGTATTTTCTAGGTACAGGGTATCACAAAACATCATTGATCAATACTCTAATAATTCTGTCTATGTTCTTTCCAGAACTCTTTTTAATAATCCTTACAGGTCATTGTTGCCGTAGCAAATCCAACTCATATCATTTGAATTCACAATGTCTTTATTAGGGTTAATGCCATCCCTTGTGCATTCCCCAGGGTTTGTCTTACTTTATGGATATCTTATCCTTAATTCAACTGCCAAGGAATTTATGCATCCTATAATTGGCAATCAAGTCATGTATCCTTAATAAGGGTCTCTTTTCAATCATTCTCATTTGATCATCGATCGGTAGCTTAATGCTAATTTCTTCTTTTAGATAGTTGTCAACCTATTTGACCTTTCAAAAGACAACGTATGTCTATCTGCTCTCTTACAGAACTTGGTAATGGTAGCAAGGATGTTTTGGAAGATATTGGTCGAGTTTAACGTGAATCTCTTAGTATTTATGGTTCTTCGCAAAGGTACTTGCCTCAGACAAAATTTCTACAACATACTGTTCAATTTCTGACCATTTCTATACTCTCTTCATATACCTTCATTGTTTACTTTCCTCCATCATAATATATTCATGGTATTCATAATACCCTAACATCATACCTCTCAAGTCACTATACTTCTATTTTTACTCGTAATCTTGGACAATCATATACACATGAATCACCTTAGTACGGGTGACCCCACTTCAAAAAGGAGTCTAGTAAATTCCCAATCGAAAAATGGGTTGCAAAGGGTTCAGTAGAAAATTCCTACGATCTCATTAATGTTTCCTTTATATCAGAAGCCCTTGTAATCGGTGCTTACTTAGAAGCAACCCTGCTTTGTCCTTTCATTGCTGGCCTAGTCACTTGATAATCCTTTGTGACTTGGCCTCAACTGGCCACACTAAAATAAAATATATGATTTTAGGGGTTTGGCTAATCGCATTACTTTTCTAGCAATTGCCGGCATAGTGCCTTCTTCTTTGATACCTTTCTATCTTTCCAAAACTTTACTCCATATAAGTCTTAATCGACTTCTCGGCACCGTCTCTGGTCACCTTTCCTCTACTTTTATCTTTTCAACTATTCTTATAAATCCCACGTGCCACGCAAGTTTACCATTCCTGGCATAACAGCCTTTTCACTTAAGTCAATCCCGGAGTTTCTCAGTCCGGCTGGTTTCTTACTTACATTTCCTGTTTTCGTCCAATCTCACTTCATCATTGTATTTTTACAATCGATCGCGATAATCCGGGTCTGTCCACCAACCCATATAGCGGCTACTTTACCCAATTCACGGGGTTCGCCCCAGTTTCTACTCTCTTCCATGACGTTCTCTGATAATCAGAAAGACAAGGTTTGCCAAAATTCGTTGAAGTTCTTTCCAGAATCAGGGAAATTTTGGTCAATCTATCCACCTACTGGTAACATTAAGGAGACCAGTTTCGAAACCTGAAGATTCGAAACCTGAAGAATAGTTCTATGAACCTCCAAGCAGGTATAACCATAAGCAGTCATAATTAACAAAATGATCGTCATCAGGTTGGAAGTTTAACCATTGGAGAGGAACCAATTATATACATCCCTTAGAAGGGAATCAACAGTTTCAAACTGAAACCTGTCACAATATCCTGATACCTATACGTCCTGACATTCAATATTACCAAATGTCAGTCTACCTGACCACTAATCTCAGAAGGAACATTACCGTCGGAGTTGGTTGTTCCACAAAATTGGCACTACTAGGGCCATCCGAACCTGGTGAACCGTGCTGTCCGAATGCCTCCGCAAGTACTTTGTCATGCTATGCAAGCACACATCCTAATCCTTTATGCGAAGCGTCGTTGGAAGCACAAAGTCTCCTTTTTCCATTAAGCAATTCCAACTCTTGGTCATTACCAATTTCATCTTTTAGCTCCAGGAAGATTTTCTCACATTTTTCTCTTTAACTACTGATCGTATAACTTGATCCATTATAATTCCGTGTCGGAGTAAACTTAAGGTAACTACTATAATCCATTCAAAGAAAAGAAAGAATTTAATATTCCTCTGAATCACATGCATCTCACGTTTCTGGTTCATCATTTCACTGAGTTGAAATAACCCTATACTCAGTCTCCGACAGTAGCCTCATTACGAGTTCATCTTGACTCACTAGTCTTATCTTCCGGTAGGTTCTAAGATCATTGTCTTGCTTACTACTTCCTTATATAACTTTATCCAATCATGCTGTCACTTCTCAATGTCTTTACTTTCTAACTGATTCATTCATAAAATGAACATTTCCCTGAATAAAACCACCTCATTAACCTCAATTTGGTTCCATAAATTATAACCTATGACATCTGCCTTCTCATGGCGAATTATTACTGACAATATTCATATTAATTCATTTATCAAATGATATGGCACTTACTGCCTCCTTCTCAACTATTCCTAGGGACTCTGCTCCTCGTCTTATATCGATGTCTTTGATAATCATACATCCCTCTAGCTCTTTCTTCGTTAATAAGAAATTCTATAAGGATTCTTATCTATTCCCATATAAGATCTCAAGTGATTCTTCCAATCCGTCTTACTTGCTGGTACTACATTCAGTAGTCCGGCTACGAATCCAACATGAATCTTCAGTTCTCTTGCTAATAACTCAGTTCTTTATGCTCACTTTTTTGAGCACTATACCTTAATCATCACAGTCTTTCTGGCTGCAGCCCTCATTCCTCAAGGGTAAGCTCCTTATCCTAACATGATTTTCTTTATCTGCTGGAACCTCTTCTGGGTCTCCAGTAGGGTACTCCATCGAATTTACCCGCTGATCCCCAGCATATAAAGCATCATCGCGCTGCTGCTCGTATGCCTCAAGGTCTGTCGCCTTACTCATCGATACGATATCGAGCTAAGTTACTATCATGATACTTAAGAGTTCCCATAAGGGTTTTATATGTCAGCACTACATTATGTAGTCCAACTATGAACTTGGCAAGAGTTCTTATTATCTTAGTGAATTTATTGTTTTAACGTCGCCTCATCTCTGGGGTTTATAACGTACGCTCTGATACCATTTTTGTAACACCCCCAGATCCGGGGTCCGGGATCCGATCGTTACGGTCTCCAATTTTGTCCATAATACTTGAACTTACTTCAACATAAAATAAATTACATCTTTATGACCCAACACAACAATATAAAACACACCCGTTATAGTCCCAGAGATGAAATCAGAGTAACAATCAAATTTTATTAATCACATTTTGAGTTCTTACAACCCAAAAGAATTACAATATTAATACATACTCTTTGCCATCCATTTACATAAGTCATACTAGCCCATATACTTGGTACTGAAAGACTGAATCTATCCTACCAATAGCTTTCTCTTCGGATCTGGTAGTCTCATCGTCCTCGCCAGCGTCGAGTGCGCCTTGTGCGAGTCATCTGGTCTAGCTGTTGTTGTGATATAATAATAAAGCAAGGGTGAGCAATAGCCCACCAACAATAATATTTAACTGAACGATAATATATAACAGTTCAAAAGTATCTTTCAAACCATATGCCATGCATTTACGGAAATGATGCCAGAATAACATGAACGATGAAGTTACGAGGTAACTCAAAATGCATATATAGGTGGGAATATCTGCTATGTCAAAGATAAGCCAGATATTATCATTTATCATATAAAGAGGAACTTGCAAGGAAAATATTGCAATTCCAGTTATTAACATTTTTCGAAGTCCTACAACCTGAAAGAAGTCTGAAAGGCATATGACTCAGCCTATTTGTAGTTCGAGGATCTGTTAGGTCCAATCTGTTTGTAGAAGGGGGGGTTGAATACGAACAGTACTGTTTTATCGAAATTTGTCCGGATAATTTAATTTATATTTTGACAAATTTGAGCGGAATTTAAATGAAACAAAATTCAAGTTGAATATAAAATTATATTAACTTGAGGGGTTTGTTACAAATACAGTACAGAATTTATATCTAGTTAATAAAAACAAATTAGAAAATTCAACATGAATTTTTCTAGATTTGTTAATAAAAATCAAGATATAGATTAGGAGTAAAAACTCGCTAATAGTACAAGAGTATCAAGGAAATCAGTTCTATCGGATCAGATATTAAAAATAAGATGAACTTGATTTTCTAAATAATTTTCTGCTTCTTGTGCTGTGTTCTTGATGAGAGAGAAGAGAGAATTCAGTTCTTGAAATGTAATATTTTCTGTGTTCTTTTTTCTTTCTGATTGCTTCTGTCGAGATGTCTTGATATATATAAATCTTTGCATCTTTATCTTCAATTATAACTATCAAGACAATCTTCAATACAATTTCTTCTTCCAAGACAACCAGTTTTGTACTGCCAAGACAATAGGCAATACAATCGTCAAGACAATCAGGTTCTTCCAAGACAATCGTCAAGACAATCAAATTCAGATATCTTTGTCTTGCTTTATCAAATTTATCATTCTGTCTGAAGCTTTTTCTTTTTGATCATTAACAAGACAATCAAATTGAACTGCCAAGACAATCGTCAAGACAATCAAATTAGATTTTTATTCTACTTTTTAAAAGCTATTCAGACATTATCATTATCAAGACAATCGGCAAGACAATCAGGAATTGTCTTGCTTTATTGATTTCTTCATCAATACAATCGGCAAGACAATCTCCTATTGTCTTGCTGTTCTGAATTTAACCTTCAAGACAATCGGCAAGAGAATTAATTAAAATTGATTAATAAATAATCATTTTAATTTATTCTTACTTAAATAATTAATCTGATTTAATTAATCTAATAATTAATTTAATTAAAGAATTAATTCAAGATGAATTAATTAATTAATTAAATTGACTACTTGATTTAAATTAATTAAACAAGAATAATTATATATCCTTGGATTGTCTTAATTCTTTTCTGAATCACTGAAAGTAATAAAGGAATACCACTGAATATTTAGTTGACGTTCCATGTACTGTCTGGTTCATGAACGACTAACCTCAATGACTGTCCTTTAATTTTCACATTAATAATGTGATTCATTTTTCTTCTCATCTCTTTCTCCTTCTTGTACTTCACTGTATACTGTATGAACCTGTCACTCTAGAAATCTCTGTCTTAGAAATAAATCCACTTCTTTGATGCTATACAGAGGCTTGATCAGCAATCTGAACTTCTTCCAGTGTAAAACATCAAAACTATAGATTGACTTTAGGGTTTTTCTTCTGACAGATAGTACCTCCTGAGATTCCTGTGACAGTTAAAGTTATTTACTTATTACAAACTAAGCTTAAGTTGAGTTGAGTCCTCGAACTACAAATAGGCTATGTCATATGCCTTTCAATCTCCCCCTATTTGTTTGTTAGACGATAACAAGCAAATTCCTAGAGGATTACTCAACTAACTCAACTTATCTTAGTAAAAGATAAAACTTTAAACACAAAGTAAATAAACGAAAAGTTCTGGTTTATATTTAACATT
The DNA here is from genome assembly GCA_036435485.1 of Saposhnikovia divaricata. NCBI lineage: Eukaryota > Viridiplantae > Streptophyta > Magnoliopsida > Apiales > Apiaceae > Saposhnikovia > Saposhnikovia divaricata. The sequence goes on along the minus strand of CM071597.1, from coordinate 97,024,530 downwards.
TTCCAGATTCAAACATAAAAGATAAATACAAGATAGATGATCCTCTAGACTGATCATATAATACATTTTTCTATCTTGACCTATCTAAGCTCTAAAGATATTACATGTAGAGCTGATCTTCACTTTGAAGTTTCTTCATCCCTTATCTCTCCAGGTTCAACTTCATCTTCTTGCTCTAGGAATCTTCTGATATTCTCTGTGTCAAATCGTTCTTGATCATCCAGGGTTTTGATCAAATCCTTGTCAAGTACACGTTCATAATCTGACATAAGACCTTTAGGTTTCTTAGGCAAGATTCCAAGGTTACCCCAAAGCCGATTCCGAAGAATGTAATATTTCTTTTCAAATCCAGTTAAAGCATATGATCGAATAATGTCAGCAACAAAGATACTTTCTTTATCTTCGAATCCTGTAGTCCTCAGCATATGTTCTAACCATACCAGATGAGATGCAGTGTATAACTTCATTGACTTAGAATCAAGAAAACAAGAGTGTAGTGTATTACCCTTGAGAAACTTAACATGATGTGGAGTTTGAATAACTTGTGGACTATTCCTTTGAGCAAACTCCAAAAGTCTTTCATGAAGTAAAATATTCAGTTCAGAAAACCTTTTTACCTTTGTAGACATAATCCACAGTTCCATCAAGCTTCTCTGTTGAAAGATTTGAAGTGACACATAGAGAGAACCCATTGTACGAGAGTCAATCTGAATTATCAGTTGATCTGCACATCTATCAAATCCAGCAACTATCCTTGAAATTTCCAGCATCAGTGCATCCATATATTGCAAGTAATCTGGATTGGTCTCTTGAAACTGTTGAAGTAGTTGGAGTAAACGTTCATCATCATTAGCAGTGTTCTGAATAGAATCAAAAATCTCTCTTGCTCTATCCCACTTTGGACCAATCTTCAACTGAATATCTCTTTTCCTTTCTTGTACACTGATTGCATGTAGCTTTTGTTTCTCTGCATCTTCAGCTTGCTTCAGCTTCAATCTTTCATTCACTACCTGTCTGGTCTTCTCAAGCTTAACTTGTCTCATCAGACGATCAGCTTTCTCCTCTTGTAGTTCCTTCTCAAACACAGGATCATCTTGCCAGTTTGAAAGATCTTCTTCGATATCATTTAATTGATGTACTTCAAACTTACTATTCCTGAGATCAAAATCAAACTCAAATGCATCCTGATCATGAGCTTTTTCTTGAGTTTTTTCTTTTCCCTTGGTAGACTTCTCCTTATGCCTCCCTTGTGACTTACTACCTCCTGCTTCTCCAGACTTACCTGCTCCATCTCCAGACTTCTCCCCCTTAGTTGAGGAATCCTCTACAGACTTCCGTTGACTGTCAAGCTCCCTATTTGCATCATTATCCCCCTCATTATTATCATCATAGTCTTCAAAGTACGCTCTTTGTTCTGGTGTGATATTATGAGTAGGTTTAACAATTTTGTATAGATGATCAAGGCCTTCAAACATGTAATCATACTTCTCTTCAAGATTTGCAAAGGTTGTAGCATATGATTGAGCAGATTCATGCATTTCCACTTGAAGTTCATCCACCCTATTAGAGAGTCTGTCAATAGCATTTAGAATGTCTATTCTTTCTGTAGATGCCTGGGAGTTAGATTGTATCAATGTATTGATTGCTGGAGTGAGTGTAGTCTTTATGCTGTGGACATCGTCACGAATGATCATGAGCTGGTTGTTGACAGAGGTGGAAGAAGAAGACCGTTCATCCACTTGTGCTTTCAAAACTTGTTTTTCAGCCTCAGTTTCCATCAATTTCTTTTGCAGTTCTTTGATTTGAGCCATTAGAGACAAAGTGTTTGTGTCAGTGTGTGCGCTCACCTGATGTTCACTCAAGGATATGTCACTCTCCTTTCGTGCATGTGTTTCACTCATATTTAAGGTGGTCCTCACATCACTCAACACTAGCTCCTTTCCTTGAGCTGTACCTGCATAAGAAATCACCCTAGCCTCTTCTGGAGAGGTCAGTGGTGGTGCAATGGGAGTTCGCAATTCCCAATCCTCAGTCATCTCTATCAATTCATTTGGATTTGATAACTGAATTTCTTCAGTGATAGGATGACCAAGTTGCCTTTCACTTTCACCAGATAAATCTGCGAGTGAAGAATCCCTTGAGGGAGCCAGGAATGTTCCTCCTGGGAGGGGAGATGATGACTCTATTATGCTTGGCAGAGAGTCAAGATTTCCCTCTGAAGCCTGTGAAGGCTCTTCTACCGTAACAATGGTAGGCACAGTAACAATCCTATCATGCACTCCTCGCTCAGTGTCCTTAGCAACATCAGATTCTACAGTAATGTTTTCCCCCATTGTGAGTAATAGAGGTGTGCTTGACTCTGTACAAGGTGCCATGGCCCTTTGGCGAATTTCAATAATTGCATCCTGTTGAGAGGATGAAATTAGTAACAGTTCATCGGCCATTTCAATGTCCAAATCCTGTTGGGAGGAAATGGATGGGCTAACAGATGCCTCAAGTAGTAGGTTTCTTCTCTTCTTTGGTGGAGGCAGAGCTGTGGGATCACTCACATCATCACTTCTTCTATCAGCTCTTTTTGTCATCAACTTGCTTCTGGCTTTAGGTTTAGAGATTTGGTTAGACACAGTGTTTGGCTCTAAGACCTGGGATAGAGGCTGTGGTTCTACAACCTCTTGGTCTGACCTATCAGCCACTTGGGCTCCAGAAACAATTTGAGAGATAGAAGGTAATACCTGCTCCATTGATGCAGTAGCTGTACCTGAAGGAATAGATTGTTCCAATTGATATTGATGTTCAGGGACAGGTACATCTTGAGGTTCAGGTTCAGGTGCATTCAAAAGTCGAGGAATGACAGGTAGATTTATGAAGTTAGACAAATATGGTGTAATATACAGTGGCACATTTATCAACTTTCTATGTGTATCAAGGCTAGTGAATATTTTCTTGGTTTGCCTGCCTGATACCATAGGGTTGTCATTCCTAAAAACTGTTTGTTGACCAACAGGAACAAGATGATTAAATATCAGAGTTAAAAATCTAGGATAATAACATAGAACTTTCTTACCCTCATCAAAATCCTTTCTGGCCTTAACAATCCTGTTAATAATAGTATTCCAAAGTAGATTACCAATATTGATTCTACGGTTGTTAGCAACAGCATAACCAATAGTTTGTAACATAGAGGTGAGTAAGTGAAAATTACCTCTGGCTGAATTAGCAAATACCTTGGAGATCGTGTCGAAGAATGCATCCCATGGTTGAACCAGATTCCTTTTGCTCAGGTTGTTCATATCAATTACTCCATGATAATTAATATCAATGAAGAATTGATAGAGTTGCTCACTGGTTGGAAATGGATCATAATTATCCGCCGGGAGACCCAAAACAGTAGTTAGAGTTGATTCTGTCACGACGTGGTGTGTACCATCAAAATCAAACGAGAATGAGGTCAAGTCTTCAGACACCACAGATTCTGTGCAAATCAATCTCAGTGGTCCTATCTTAATTGGGGCTTCAATCGAAATGGCAGTTCGGATAATTGAATCGTCATTCAAAAATCGTATCCAAGGCCTAAATCGATCGTAGGGACAATCGTTCGGATTAAAATAGCCAACCAAGTTATGTTTCATTATCTCAAAATTATCAGCCATTTTTAAATACAAAAACACACTTTAATTTTAAGAAAATTAAAACAATTCGAAAATTTTCAGAATTAATAATTAATTAAAATTAATTAAAAATTCGAATTAATTCAAAGTTGTCAGAAAAATCCCAAAAATTTATATGATGTTCTCTTGATCACTGGGAGTCTCAATCTATTTTTAGATTTCTCAAAAAAAATCTAAAACTCTTAAAACTTGTAAAACCCGATTCAATTTTTTGAAAAAAAGTTGATTTTCCAAAACTTAACAATATTCGAAACTGATCGGTTCAAAAGAAGGACAATCACACGATCTATTCGAACCTGTTCTTGGATTTCAGTTTGGTTGAGAAAAAATCGAGCAGCGTTTCTTTAAAATTCGTGTGTATTGTATGTATATATTTCAAGAGCTCTGTGTAAAGACACGAGAGAGAATTGTATTGATTGGTTTTGAGATTTCTGTTTTTGTTTGTTTTTTTTTAAAGTACAAAACTATACTACAAGACAATCGGGTTGATTGTCTTGCCGATTGTCTTGGTAGTATAAATACTATCAAGACAATCGTTTACAATTCTGAAAAATAAAAGAAAATGAAAACAATTTTTTTTTTTATTAAAATATATACTAACACTACAAGACAATCGGTTTGATTGTCTTGCCGATTGTCTTGGTAGTATAAATACTATCAAGACAATCAATTATTTAACTGAATAATCAACAAATTAACACACATTTTTTTTTTTTAATTTTTGAAAATAGAGAAAAACACTCCAAGACAATCAGTTGATTGTCATGCCGATTGTCTTGGTAGTTCAAAACTATCAAGACAATCGTTTGTTTTGAGTAAAATAAAATGAAAACAGAATAAAAATTTGAAAAATATTTTATTATCAACAAAATAACCTTCCAAGACAATCTGTGGATTGTCTTGGCGATTGTCTTGATATGATAATCACAATCATAAAAATTAATTAAACTGCTAATTAAAATGCTAATAAAATACAAATTAATGTGCAAAATTAATCCAATTAAAATACACTCTAATATTATTAAAAATACTAAAAATAAATATTTTACAGAAACATGGATTAATCTTTTTACGAGAACAAATTTAAATAACAAAAGGACAAACATTACAAAACATTTAATAAAATAATTATTAAAATAGAAATAAATATCTACAAATATTCTAAAAATATAGAAATATGGAGTATTAAATAATATGAATAAACAAAGTGAAAAATAACTAAACAAGCAAGAAAATTAGTTGGTAAAATAATTATACAAGTGATTTCAAACAACAAATATTCACAAAATAATCACTTGCAAAATTATTAAAGATCAAATTTCAGATATTAACAGTATTAATTACTAGGACTGTTTAACATACCCAATTCACTAACAATTCTAGTGAATGAGGATTCATTAAGCGACTTAGTAAAAATATCTGCAGTTTGATCTCCAGAGCCTACAAATAGTAGTTCCACTGTACCATTCATTACATGCTCTCTTATAAAATGATACCTTATGTCAACGTGCTTTGTCCTTGAGTGCTGCACAGGATTGCTGGCAATTGCTATGGCACTTGTATTATCACATAAAATAGGGATATTTTCCAATACAATGCCATAGTCCATTAATTGATTCCTAATCCATAAGATCTGAGCACAACAGCTTCCAGCAGCTATATATTCAGCTTCGGCTGTAGAGTTGGAAACTGTTTGCTGTTTCTTACTGAACCAAGATACCAGTCTTCCACCTAGGTATTGGCAACTCCCAGATGTACTTTTCCTGTCTACAACACTTCCTGCATAGTCAGAATCTGTATATCCAATTAAAGTAAAACCAGATTCATTAGGGTACCAGATGCCTAAATTAGGCGTACCCTTTAGATATCTTAAGATTCTTTTGACAGCAGTGAGATGTATTTCTTTAGGGTTCGCTTGAAATCTTGCACACAAGCATGTGGCAAACATTATATCTGGTCTACTAGCAGTTAGGTAAAGCAAAGAGCCAATCATACCTCTATAGCCTGTGATATCTACCTTGGCAGAACTTTCACATAAACCAATTTTGACAGCTATAGTTGATGGTGTCTTTGCTGATGAGCACTCCTCCATGTGATATTTCTTGAGGAGTTCCTTGATGTACTTAGATTGACAAATAAATATTCCATCTTGTCTCTGACTTATTTGTAATCCAAGAAAGAATTTCAGTTCTCCCATCATGCTCATTTCAAACCTACCCTGCATTAACTTAGAAAACTTCTTGCATAGAAGCTCATTAGTAGACCCAAATATAATATCGTCCACATAGACTTGGACTAGTATTATATCATTCTTATGTCTTTTAGTGAAGAGAGTTTTGTCTATGACACCTCTTATAAAACCATTCTCTATTAGAAATTCAGAAAGAGTGTCATACCATTTTCTTGGGGCTTGCTTAAGACCATAGATAGCTTTGTAAAGAAAGTAAACATAGTCCAGATGATCTTGATCTTCAAAACCAGGAGGCTGTTCTACATACACTTCTTCATCTAGCTTACCATTCAGAAAGGCACTCTTGACATCCATTTGATAAACTTTGAATCTTGAATAGGATGCGAATGCCAAGAATATTCTGATGGCCTCAAGTCTTGCCACTGGAGCATAGGTCTCGTCATAATCAATGCCTTCAGCTTGAGAATAACCTTTAGCTACCAGTCTTGCTTTGTTTCTTATCACAGTGCCATCTTCATCTAGTTTGTTTCTGAATACCCATCTTGTGTCCACCACTTTTCTATCTTTAGGTCTGGGCACCAGCTTCCATACTTCTAGTTGCTTAAATTGATTGAGTTCATCTTGCATAGCAATCACCCAATCAGGATCAGATAGAGCTTCTTCTACTTTCTTAGGTTCCATGACAGACAGGAACCCAGAATAGTTACATTGATTCTGATAAGCTCTTCTTGTTTTCACACCAACATCTGGATCACCAAGAATCAGCTCAAAAGGATGAGCTCTATTCCAAACAGTTTGTCTGGGAAGAATTGATCTTGACGATTCGCCTTGTTCTTCAGTATGATGTTGAGTATGACTTGTTGACCCTTCATTATCTCCCCCTGAGTTGTTGCCAGTTTGACTTGTTGATGGTTCAAGAGTATTAGTGGTGTCTTGAAAGTTATCATTGTTTTCACCAGCATCACCTTGATCATTACCACCAACATTTGGATTATTATTATCAGCAACAACTTCAGGTTGATTGTCATCATCTGAATCTGAATCTGACATGTCATCAAATTTAAGCTTTTCAGATGGATCTTTATTTTGGATACTTGGGAGTTTTGTGTCATCAAATGTAACATTGACACTTTCCATAGTTTTCTGTTGATCAATAAGATACACCTTGTAGGCTCTTCTAGTATAACCAATAAATATTGCTTCATGTGCTTTTTCTTCAAATTTACCACCTTGATCTTCTCCTTCTTTCAACACAAAGCATTTTGTCCCAAATACATGGAAGTACTTGAGAGTTGGTTTCTTGTCATGTAGAGCTTCATATGGTGTCTTCATTAAGTCTTTATTGATAAGTGTACGATTCTGAGTATAGCATGCAGTGTTGACAGCTTCAGCCCAAAAGCTCAATGGAAGCCTTGATTCACTTAGTATAGTACGTGCAGCTTCAATCAAGGTTCTATTCTTTCTTTCAACTACCCCATTTTGCTGAGGAGTTCTGGGAGCCGAGTACTGTCTAGTTATACCCTTTTCAGTGCAAAAGTCATTCAGAACTGCATTCTTGAATTCAGTTCCGTTGTCTGACCTTATAGCTCTTACTGGACGATTAGAATCCAGCTCAATTAACTTAATGTGATCAACTACCAGTTGTGGAGTTTCATCTTTTGAGTTCAGAAATAGTACCCATGTGAATTTTGAGAAATCATCAACGATCACAAGAGCATATCTTTTTCTTGACATAGATATCACACTAACTGGACCAAACAAATCCATATGGAGAAGTTGTAATGGTTCAGTTATTGATGATATGTTAGTGCTCCTGTGAGTTGCCCTTTTTAACTTCCCTTTTTGACAAGCATCACATAGACCTTCCTGAGTAAATTCAATCGAAGGTAAACCTCTCACCAACTCTCTTTTCACTAGAGAATTCATTGTTTTGAAGTTTAGGTGAGAAAGTTTCTTGTACCATAACCAACTTTCATCAGTAGATGCCTTTGAATAAAAACATCTAATTTCTTCTGTGCTTCCAGAGTTCATATTGGCTATGTACAAGTTTCCTTTTCTTACTCCAGTCAACTGCGGCCTTTCATTTCTCTTGTGTGATATTAGACAATTATTCTTGTTGAAATGCACTTCATAACCTCTGTCACAGAATTGACTAATACTGAGAAAATTGTGATCAAGGCCGTTCACAAAAGAGACATCTTCAACGATAACATTTCCAGCTTCTAATCTGCCATATCCATCAGTTTTACCTTTGCTGTTATCTCCAAAGGTAACGACTGGGCCAGCCTTCTCCACCACATTTGTCAGCAGGGCTTTATCTCCGGTCATATGCCTTGAACATCCACTGTCCAGAATCCACATGACTCGTTCAACCTGTTTCAGACCCTGCAATGACAAATTGGTTAGACTTTCTTCGGAACCCAAATTTGATTGGGTCCGGAGTACTTAAAGAATTGACCTTTATCAGGCAAAGCAACACTTTTTATTTTAACAACATTTTCTTTAGGTACTAGACATTTAACCCTGTAAACAGCTTTAACTTGTTTTGGTTTCAGCTTGGGTAACCATGTCTTCACCATATCCTGAGAAGGGCTTGGGGTCCTAATCTTAGAATTAGGTGATGTTACAGTCCTGGATCTTACATGTTTATTTCTGCTCATTTGCTGTCTAGGAGCATTCTTATCAACACATGCATGATTACCGTTAAAGTAAGCAGACATTATATTAAAAGCACAAGACATGCAATTAACAGCATCACATTTCTTATGAGCAGTATCAATAACAGGAATAGCATGCATGGTAGATTTGTTGTTGCATTTATTCATGTTGTTACTTCTGCTACTAGTTCTCAATGAACTAGTAGACTCACCAACTCTTTCTGCTTTTACAAACACAGTCTTTCTATCTTTATCATTTTTAACAACTTGATTACTTTCTAAGATTACGCCATTAACTACATCCTCAATGCGCATCTCTTCCTTAATGATTAAAGATGTTGTATCCAAAGGTTCTGCTATGGATTTCTTAAAGAGTGGGTTACTAACACTCTTAAGCACTAATGGTATACCCCTATCTACAGCACTGACACGATTAGGGGTATTAATGCTTTTTCGTCCAATAGCTTCATTATAATCAAACCCAATTCCTACGGTTTGATTAATTGCTTGTTGGTTAAACAACTCTTTAGCCACTTTACAAGAATTAGAAGTAGCACTAACCCATATTTCTAGTTCAGCTATTGTTTCACGTTGTTGAACCACTATCTCTGCTAGAGACCTCTCAAGTTCTTTTAGCATTCTTATTTCTGATTTTTGTATAACATGGCAATTTTGTACATCATGTAATTCTGATAATTGATTACTAAGATCTGTATTTAACAAATTTAGCCTTTCAATCTCTCTATTAGCATTACCTAGTGTATCAGTAAGTTGATAAATATATTGACTTTCAGTACATGATACCTCAGATGATGTACCACTGGAGTTATCAGATTTTGCCATTAGGGCAAGATTGCCATACTCTTCATCTTCAGAGTCTGTATCATCCCAATTCTTTCCAGCAGCCACATAGGCTCTTCCTGTCTTCTTCTTCTCAGATCCAAAGTCTTTTCTTTGGTTTTGTTTTGGCTTCTGACATTCAGTAGCGAAATGTCCAAGTTCATTACAGTTGTAGCATCTAATTTTACTTCTTTCAACTGTTCCAGTTTTGTAACCTCCTCTGTTACTTGAGGATGAAGAACCTCCTCTCTGGAACCTGTTATAGTTAGATTTGTACCTGAACTTGGGATTCTTCCTGAATCTGAAGTTACTGAATTTCCTTACCAACAAAGCCATGGACTCATCTTCCAACTGATCTAGTTCTTCTAATGAATAGAACTCACCTTCATCTGGAGTAGCATTCGTTTGACCAACTTCAACTTCCAGCTTGCCACTGTCAACACTACAGGGTTGAATAACCTTATCTTCCACTTCCTGTTTGTTCTCAACAATAAGAGCTGTAGAAGTATTAGCAATTCTTCCTTTTCCATAAATCTCCTTTTGTTGAGATTGTTCCAGTTCATAGGTTTTTAAAACACCAAAGAGTCTTTCTACAGTAATTTCACTTAGATTCCTCGACTCTCATTCCTCAAGGGTAAGCTCCTTATCCTAACATGATTTTCTTTATCTGCTGGAACCTCTTCTGGGTCTCCAGTAGGGTACTCCATCGAATTTACCCTCTGATCCCCAGCATATAAAGCATCATCGCGCTGCTGCTCGTATGCCTCAAGGTCTGTCGCCTTACTCATCGATACGATATCGAGCTAAGTTACTATCATGATACTTAAGAGTTCCCATAAGGGTTTTATATGTCAGCACTACATTATGTAGTCCAACTATGAACTTGGCAAGAGTTCTTATTATCTTAGTGAATTTATTGTTTTAACGTCGCCTCATCTCTGGGGTTTATAACGTACGCTCTGATACCATTTTTGTAACACCCCCAGATCCGGGGTCCGGGATCCGGTCGTTACGGTCTCCAATTTTGTCCACAATACTTGAACTTACTTCAACATAAAATAAATTACATCTTTATGACCCAACACAACAATATAAAACACACCCGTTATAGTCCCAGAGATGAAATCAGAGTAACAATCAAATTTTATTAATCACATTTTGAGTTCTTACAACCCAAAAGAATTACAATATTAATACATACTCTTTGCCATCCATTTACATAAGTCATACTAGCCCATATACTTGGTACTGAAAGACTGAATCTATCCTACCAATAGCTTTCTCTTCGGATCTGGTAGTCTCATCGTCCTCGCCAGCGTCGAGTGCGCCTTGTGCGAGTCATCTGGTCTAGCTGTTGTTGTGATATAATAATAAAGCAAGGGTGAGCAATAGCCCACCAACAATAATATTTAACTGAACGATAATATATAACAGTTCAAAAGTATCTTTCAAACCATATGCCATGCATTTACGGAAATGATGCCAGAATAACATGAACGATGAAGTTACGAGGTAACTCAAAATGCATATATAGGTGGGAATATCTGCTATGTCAAAGATAAGCCAGATATTATCATTTATCATATAAAGAGGAACTTGCAAGGAAAATATTGCAATTCCAGTTATTAACATTTTTCGAAGTCCTACAACCTGAAAGAAGTCTGAAAGGCATATGACTCAGCCTATTTGTAGTTCGAGGATCTGTTAGGTCCAATCTGTTTGTAGAAGGGGGGGTTGAATACAAACAGTACTGTTTTATCGAAATTTGTCCGGATAATTTAATTTATATTTTGACAAGAGGCCTTTTGGCGAAGCCAAGTAAATTGAGCGGAATTTAAATGAAACAAAATTCAAGTTGAATATAAAATTATATTAACTTGAGGGGTTTGTTACAAATACAGTACAGAATTTATATCTAGTTAATAAAAACAAATTAGAAAATTCAACATGAATTTTTCTAGATTTGTTAATAAAAATCAAGATATAGATTAGGAGTAAAAACTCGCTAATAGTACAAGAGTATCAAGGAAATCAGTTCTATCGGATCAGATATTAAAAATAAGATGAACTTGATTTTCTAAATAATTTTCTGCTTCTTGTGCTGTGTTCTTGATGAGAGAGAAGAGAGAATTCAGTTCTTGAAATGTAATATTTTCTGTGTTCTTTTTTCTTTCTGATTGCTTCTGTCGAGATGTCTTGATATATATAAATCTCTGCATCTTTATCTTCAATTATAACTATCAAGACAATCTTCAATACAATTTCTTCTTCCAAGACAACCAGTTTTGTACTGCCAAGACAATAGGCAATACAATCGTCAAGACAATCAGGTTCTTCCAAGACAATCGTCAAGACAATCAAATTCAGATATCTTTGTCTTGCTTTATCAAATTTATCATTCTGTCTGAAGCTTTTTCTTTTTGATCATTAACAAGACAATCAAATTGAACTGCCAAGACAATCGTCAAGACAATCAAATTAGATTTTTATTCTACTTTTTAAAAGCTATTCAGACATTATCATTATCAAGACAATCGGCAAGACAATCAGGAATTGTCTTGCTTTATTGATTTCTTCATCAATACAATCGGCAAGACAATCTCCTATTGTCTTGCTGTTCTGAATTTAACCTTTAAGACAATCGGCAAGACAATCAGGGATTGTCTTGCTAGTTCATTTTTCAGAATTAATTAAAATTGATTAATAAATAATCATTTTAATTTATTCTTACTTAAATAATTAATCTGATTTAATTAATCTAATAATTAATTTAATTAAAGAATTAATTCAAGATGAATTAATTAATTAATTAAATTGACTACTTGATTTAAATTAATTAAACAAGAATAATTATATATCCTTGGATTGTCTTAATTCTTTTCTGAATCACTGAAAGTAATAAAGGAATACCACTGAATATTTAGTTGACGTTCCATGTACTGTCTGGTTCATGAACGACTAACCTCAATGACTGTCCTTTAATTTTCACATTAATAATGTGATTCATTTTTCTTCTCATCTCTTTCTCCTTCTTGTACTTCACTGTATACTGTATGAACCTGTCACTCTAGAAATCTCTGTCTTAGAAATAAATCCACTTCTTTGATGCTATACTGAGGCTTGATCAGCAATCTGAACTTCTTCCAGTGTAAAACATCAAAACTATAGATTGACTTTAGGGTTTTTCTTCTGACAGATAGTACCTCCTGAGATTCCTGTGACAGTTAAAGTTATTTACTTATTACAAACTAAGCTTAAGTTGAGTTGAGTCCTCGAACTACAAATAGGCTATGTCATATGCCTTTCAGGATCCTAATCCAATTAAACTAGATTGTAATAAGTAAATAATATCAACTGTCACAGGAATCTCAAATGATGATAACCGTCAGAAGAAAAATCAACAAGTCAATCTATAGTTTTGATGTTTTACACTGGAAGAAGATTCAGATATCTGATCAGGCCTCAAGGTAGCATTGAAACAAGTGGATTCATTTTCGAAGACAGAGATTTCTATTAGTGACAAGAAACAATTTCAGTACCGAATGATTGATGAGAGTGAAGAGTATAAAAGACCACAGTGTTAAAAGTCACGATGAAGAACAGAGATTGGAGTTAGTCGTTCATGAACCAGACAGTACATCGAACGTCAACATCATGCCAGTGTATGTTCCTTATTATAATTACGTGGTTTTCAGCGGAGTATTGACTATTAAAGAATTTATATTAATTCTATTTTAATTGATTAAGTCAAGTAATTAAGTTAATAAATAAATTAATTCTATCAGAATTAATATATTTGTTAAAGTGATTATTAGATTAATTAAATAAGAATTAATATGGAAAAGAATTAATTAGTTAAATGATTTTTTATAAGTCATTTAATTAATTATAAGCTGAAAAATATGAATGATATAACTATCAAACTGATAGTTATACCGATAGTCATATTCAGTTAAATGGAGATAGTCATATTCAGTTAAATGGAGATAGTCATATTCAGTTAAATGGAGATAGTCATATTTCATTCAAATGGTAAGTTATACCGAATGTTATATTCATTTGGTAAGTCATACCGAATGTTATATTGACTATTTAAGTTATACCGAAAGTTATATTTAAGCTGGACAGTCATATTACATTGATTTGATAGTCATACCGATTGTCATATTAATGTAAAATGATTGTCATATCAGTTTAAATCAAGTAGTATGACTATGGTTGTGTATATAAGGCAGAAGAAGGCAGTTAAATCAGAACCAGTCGAGCCAAACAAGAAAAATTCACACAGCAGCCTATTTCTCTCTCTCTCAAGCTCAAGAACACCTACAAGTTTAATTCTGTAAATTCAAGTTCATCTCAGTTGTAATATCCTATCCGTTGGAACTTGTTTACTTGTGATTCTTGTACTACTAGAGAATTAATGTAAGAACCCAGATTTTGGGTGGAATTAAAACTTTTATGTATTTAATGATGTAAGAATGAATAGTGGATATGGCTACAATGTAATAATTGATATTTGGGAAAGAATGAATGGAATTCGACTTTATTATGTTTATGTCTTGAAGAATGCTAAAGGGTGACAACATAGGTAAGAATAATCTATCTTCTAAGGGAATAAGATATGGCAACTTCAAGCAAGAGAAGACTCTCATGTCATCCAGATCGATAACGATTAATCCAGTAGTTCCGTAAAAAGGTTAAGGAACGATCAAAAGAGAATACGGACAATTATACAACCCTAAGAGAACAAGTAAAGAATACAGAATGAATAGTGTTTTGGTGAGAGTATATAATAATATGAGACGACACTATATAGAAGTATTCGGAACGGATTTCCGAGTTCGTATTAGTGATCCAGGGGGAAAATAAGTGTATGTAAAAGCTGTCGGATTCTGAAAAAACCGCACTTTTATTTTCTCCGAGAGTTCCCTGGACACTGATAGCCTTAAGTATTTAACGAATGGATTAAAGGAATATATAATGGAAAGTTAGAATGAAAGATGGAGAATGAAAGTATTAATATTAAAGAGGATTCCCGGTAAACCCTAACTAGAAATCCGTGGAATATTCCTACGAACGATCAATCGAAACGAGCAATAACCGGACACAGAATCAAGCAGAGAAAGCAAGATACATGCATGTGCAAGTGATAATATCTAGTAACTAGTTAGTTACACAAGTAACTAGCATATTTAGAGATCAAACCACTTGGTTAAGACTAATCTCTCATCCTACCACAATTTATCAACACTTGTCCATTAAGTGATGCATGTAATGACCAAATCACTTTATCAAAAGCCACTTTATGCTAGATATTATCTACAAACATTACAATAATTCATTTTAGATGAGAACAAACACAAGCAACCAAGCAAATACTCCCTTCTCCACCATTTCACTCCATTCGGCCTATAGCTTAATTCCAAAACCAAAATCCAACCTCCAACCATCAATTGATCTTGTAATAATTAAGGTGAGTCTTACATTTCATAAAACTTATCTCCTCAAAATCCTAGCTTCAAACTCATCCATTTCCATTTTCAAATAAATCATCCAAGAGGAGCATGAATAGTGTTCTTCTTGAACTAACTTGGTTTTCTTGATTTTTCATGGTTGATATAGCAAGCATAATCACTCCTAAGGACCATACAAGGCTTAGTAAGGCTATATCACTATCTAAGGAAGGTATAAAGCTCTTGAAACCCTAACCCTTGTTTGAGATTTAAGCATGTTTTTGATAGTTATAACTTAGTTATGATTATGTTAAAGTTATAAGCATGATTATGTATGGATTTTGGATTAATGATGTAAATAGCTAGATGAACGGAAAGGAATTTCTTGGCCTCAGTTCATGTATATAAGTCATGTATATGTTGTTTGGGTTGGATGCTATGTTTATGGGAAGATTCGAAATTGATAGATATTCGATTTACAGCCATTATAATGCCCGATTTTACAATACCATGTTTTGTATGCCGTTTTCCATGTTGAACCCCTACTGTCCAGAGACCTTATCTGCCATGATAGGATAGGTAATGCTCTAAGCTTCGTTTTGATATAAAGATCACGTGAAACGGACTTACGGTTTAGGATTTATGACTAAATTACTAAAAGTAGTTCGAATCCATAAACAAAAGTTCGTAACTGAAATTGAACCCTCGTAAGCTATGTAACGTCATGGCGAATCTTGGTAAATAAATACTAGGGGTAAGAAGGAAGGTGTGAAAGAAAACCGTATGTCAAAAAGAGCATTTTTCGATTTATTAAAAATGTTCGAGTCAAGGTTAAACGAGAACGAACCCCTAAAAGACGACTCTTTTATAACTTTGGTAAAACGCTTAGAAAACGGGCGATAAAACTCGGAGTAAAATATTGGTTCGTAACGATCAACCTTAGAACTCATATGACTTAAGTATGTCCCAAGTATAAGTGCAGTGACATGTCGTATTAACGAACGAATGTCGGGTCGGATCAGTGATAATAAGTAATCCACTAAAAGGGGTATAACGAGATGACTCGAGAACGTGTTTCGATTTAAGTATAACTTAACGTTTAATATGTTAAGTGATTAATTCCGAATGCCTTGGCTATTTATAGATCACCAGGCTGAACCGGGACCCGCTACCACTACCCCTTACCGTACTCGACTACCAGGCAAGTTTCAATTCCCTTCTTTTAGGCTGTTGTTGTGATTGAATCAATATATATATATGATTGCTGATATACATATGCCATCGCATGCATGCCTACTTTCAAGTTGAATCGATATACTTGTTCCCTGAATGTTAGTGTTGGCTTATAAGCTAGATAGTTATATATCAGTTATAAGCCGGTTATTGTAAGACCCTCATAGAAGGGCATATACATCTTTATCCGTCAAATATAAACCGGGAGTCAATATTTCTTGATATATCGAGATTACCTCGGGAGAAAATATTTAAGTAAATATTTTCTATTATTTGGGCGACGAATATTATTTGAATATTCGTTCGAGACTAATTATTTTAACGATCCTTACTTCAAATAATTATTTGAATTTAACTATTCAACGAATAATATTTCTCAATATTCATTCATAGTCGAATTAACTATCGACTATTATTTCGAATATTCTTCTAAAGATGAGACTATTAAATGAATATTAATTGGATATTCTTTTAGAATATTATTTTATTAAATAAATATTACTTTTGAATATTCATTTAAGAAATTAAATACTTGATGAATATTATTTTAATATTCATCTGAAGCTTGATTTAATTATCGTATATTATCTCGAATATTCCTTAAAGGCTTGGATTACTAAATGAATATTACTGGATATTCATTTAGGATATTATTCATTAAATGAATATTACTTTTGAATATTCATTTAAATTCCTAATTAATCATGAATATTACCTTAAATATTCTTTTCAGGTCTTATTAATTAATGAATATCGTTTTGAATATTCATTTAAATATTTATTTATTCAATAAATATTCTCCTGATATTTCTTCAGGGATTATTTTGAGAAATACTCTGATTAAAAATATTCTTTCATATTCCCAAATATTCTTTCAATATTTTAACTCAATAAATATTCTCTGAATATTTATTCCATACTTAGAATAATCTCGATAAGGTTTATCTTCTTCGATTATTACAGAAAATATTTCGAAGTCATATTATTATTAATCTTATATCAAGAAAGGTTCCCAGACATCATTCATCTTTGAGTCTATCTCCTTAATAATAAGGGAACCTTACTTGGAAAAATGTTATTTATCTTGTCGACTTCCCGGTCATAAAGTATTCCCTTCACCCGCAACTCGGGTGCTGTTGACTTATTAAGTCGTTGTTTACCTTCTCATCTTTCGAGGGGCAAGATTACTGGAACAAGTTGATATCCGTTACCAAGTAATAGCTTGGGAGTTATTGGTAAATTTTCCTTTCCAACTAGATACGACTACTTTGTGGAGTCTTATCAACAAGTATTATACTTGGGGAAAGGGGGGCGAACGTTATATTCAGAATCATGAATTCTATTTGAACTAGGAGTCGTGTAAGAGGCCGAGTAGCGCCGGTCCATCCCCTTGGCCCAACCGTTGGCCGGGGAGAGCTAGCATGGCGGTATACAAGTAAAGCCGTCAGTTCTTCCTTCTACCGGTAGTAAATCTAAATTGAGCTGTACGATCTCGACTGATCATCAAGATTGGAACAGCGGGCGCGGTGAATACTCCATCATTGGTTCATCATCCAAATTCATTTATTTCCTGCAACATGATTACTGTTGGCAGAGTTGGAAAAGAGTCATAACTGGAATTGCAACCCTTTCTTGCAAGTTCCTCTTCTTAATAACGATAATAATATCTCGCTTACTTTGATGTAGCAGACATTTCTTCAAACAAATACTTTAAGTTACCTTGTAACTTCATCGTTCATATTATACTGGCATCATTTCCGTAAATGCATGGCATATGGTTTAAAAGATAGCTTTGAACTGTTTTAAATTATCGTTCAGTTATATATTTGTTGGTGGGCTTTCGCTCACCCTTGCTTTGTTTATATTATGTCACAACAACAGCTAGGACAGATGGCTCGCGTCAGGCGCACTCGGCGCAAGCAGGTTACCCGACCCACCGGACTACCCGCTGAGATGCTAGCCGCCATTGCTGAGGTAGCATAGTTAGACAGCTTTTGTTTCCTGTTTAACTATATGTATAATTAATGTAATCAACGGCAAAACTTTTAAACCTATGATGTTATCCTTATGGGATTGTAATAACTTTTATTCGTAAACCCTTTAATGTAAGACTTATTTCAATTTCATCTCTGGGACTATAACTGTTGTGTGTGTGAGTGATAATTATTGTGGGGTCACAGCATGTGATTTATTTATTATGGACTCAAGTCAAGTATTATGAATGGATGTAAGACCGTAACCACCAGATTCCTGACCCCGGATCTGGGGGCGTTACAATTAAGTTTCCTAGTTCACAAATTGATATCTTGATTTTATTAACTAAATTAGCAAAGTTCATGTTGAATTTTCTAATTAGTTATTAATCCCTTGATAATCATTTGGACTGATTTTGTAACACCCCTCAAGTTAATATATTGCTATATTCAACTTGAAATTTGTGTTATATTATTCCGCGCAAAAATATTCGTTTAAGGCAAAATTATTTAACGAATAAATTTTGAGAAAATGGTATAGATTGTATTCAACCCCCCCTTCTACAATCTTAACGGACCTAACAATTGGTATCAGAGCCTATTGATTGATACACAAATCAAGATCCTATTTTCACTCAATCAAAAATTAAGCTCAAATTTTTAACTCTCTTAAAAATTCATCATGTCTGCCAAAGGCAATGTCAAAATTCCTATCTTTAATAAAGATAATTATGATATGTGGAAAAACAAAATGGAGTTATTTCTTGATGTAGCAAACCCAAGTTTTTTGTGGGTTTTGGAAAATGGACCAGCAATTCCCATGCAACATGATACTGAAACAGTTGTAAATGGAACTGTAACAGTCCCTGCCAGATCCTATCCAAAGGACCCTAAGAACTATACCTCTGAAGATAAGGAGGCAGCTGGATTGGATAAAAATTTGAGACTCATTCTGTTGGATTCCCTAGATGCTGTAATGTATAGCCATGTGAGAAATTGTAAAACTGCTAAGCACATCTGGGAAACTATTGAGGTCATTAATGAAGGGACTGATGAAGTCAAGGAAAATAGACTGCAAATTCTAACTTCTGAATATGAACACTTTAGAGCTGGCCCTAATGAAGGCATTCAGGAAGTGTTCGAAAGGTATAACAAGATAATCAACAACTTGCAAGTTCATGGCAAGCATTATACTCAGAAGGAGATCAACATGAAGTTTTTACTAACCATGCCTACTCACTTGGAACATAGAATTACTGCCATCAGAGAATCTAGAGACTTGACTCAGGTTGCTCTTGAAAGGCTGTTTGGTGTTCTGAAAACATATGAATTAGAACAAGTACAGCAAAAGGAATTCTATGGCAAAGGCAGAATGGCAAATTCTTCTACAGCTTTAGTGGTTGAGGTTCCTAAGGAAGTGGAAACTAAAGTGGTTCAACCTATCAGTTTCAACAAGGAACAAACTGAAGTAGAACTTGGCCAAACACCAGCTACTCAGGATGGTGGAGAATTTTATTCACTTGAAGAGCTGGATCAATTGGAAGATGAATCTATGGCAATGATGGTGAGACAATTTAGTAACTTCAGATTCAGAAGAAATCCAAAGTTCAGGTTTAAGTCAAATAACAGGTTTCAGAGAGGAGGTTCTTCATCCTCTAGTAACAGGGGATGTTATAAAACTGGAACTGTTGACAGAAGCAAAATCCGTTGTTTCAATTGTAATGAGTTGGGACATTTTGCTACTGAGTGTCAAAAACCCAAGCAAGCACAGAAGAAAGATTATGCTTCTGAAAAGAAGAAAAGTGGAAGAGCTTATGTGGCAGCTGGTAAAAGCTGGGATGATACAAATAGCGAAGATGAAGAATATGAAAACTTTGCGTTGGTGGCAAATGCTGAATCTTCAACTTATTATACCACTCCGGTAATTCTTACTGATGCTCAGTTAATTGATAGTTTACGTATTTCCTTGAATAATGCAGAAAGAGGGTACGAGAGAATAAGTCTTGTTAACACTAACCTTGAAAATCAAATGTTAGAGTTAAAAAAGGTGCAGGTTAATCAAGATAAGAATATAGAAGAAATAGCTCGACTTAACTGCAGAGAAAAAGGTCTAGGAGATTACATGACCAAACAAGTTGATAAAATTGCTGAACAAGAAACCAAAATTAGAGAACTTGAAACACAGGATAGAGCGTGTTATAATACTGTTAAAGTTTCTAAAGATTTCTTCAACAAACAGGCATTAGAACAAACTGTAGGAATAGGATTTGATTACAGTCAAGCTGTTGGTTCTTTGAGTAATCATTCTCCTAATTCTATTCCAGCTAAAGAAAGAGGTATACCACATATTCTCAAGAATGTTGAAAAACCAATGTTTACAAAATCTGATGCTGGTCCACCAGATATTAGTTCTATGGTTATACATGAAGAAATGAGAAATGAGGATGCTGCAAATGGCACAATTCTTGTCAAGAATAAATGTGTTAAGAATAAAACTGCTATGAACTATAATACAAAGAATGTGTCATCCAAGAAAAATGTCACAGTATTTGTTAAGGCTAAATCAGTTGAGGACGTTAACACAACAAATGTGTCACCCAAGAAAGATGTACCTAAAGTACCAGTCAAAGTTGTTGAATCAGCTAGTACTTCTAAGACTGGATTAGGTAGTAACAAGTCAAAGCAGAAAAATACCATGCCTACTATTAACTCTAATCATAAAGCATGTGGTATTATCAATTGTATGTCTTGTGCTTTTAACAATATGCGTGCTTATTTTAATGGTAAATATGCATGTGTTAAACAGAATGCTCCTCGACAGCACATGAACAGGAACAATAATGTTCGATCTAAGACTGCTTTTCCTCCTCAAGTTAGGAGAGAGACATTTGTACCTAAGACTAAACAAAAGATTACCAAGAATGTCTACCAGGTCAAATGTCCAGTCAATGACACAAGTGTTACTGCTGCGAGAGAAACATGGATACCCAAGAGTAAACAAAAGATTTTCAAATCTGTTTATAAGGTTAAATGTTTATTGACTAAAGAGGTTAAACTTAAAAATGTTGTTTTACCTGACAAAGGTCAATACTTTAAGTACGCAGGACCCAATCAAATTTGGGTCCCGAAGAAGGTTTAACTCATTTGTCATTGCAGGGTATTGAACAGGTTGATCGAGTGACCTGGATCTTGGACAGTGGATGTTCAAGGCATATGACTGGAGATAGAACCCTGCTGACAAATGTGGTGGAGAAGGCCGGCCCAGTAGTTACCTTTGGAGATAACAGCAAAGGTAGAACTGATGGATATGGCAGACTTGAAGCTGGAAATGTTATCATTGATGAAGTTTCTTTTGTGAAAGGACTTGAGCACAATTTGCTCAGTGTCAGTCAATTCTGTGATAAAGGTTATGAAGTTCATTTCAACAAGAAGAATTGTCTAATTTCACACAAGAGACATGAAAAGCCACAACTGACAGGAGTTAGAAAACGCAATCTGTACGTAGCCAATATGAACTCAGGAAGCACTGAAGAAGTCACTTGCTTCTACACTAAAGCATCTAATGATGAGAGTTGGCTATGGCACAAGAAATTGTCTCATCTTAATTTTAAGACAATGAATTCTCTGGTCAAAAGAGAATTGGTGAGAGGGTTGCCTTCAATGGAATTCACTCAAGAAGGACTGTGTGATGCATGTCAAAAGGGCAAGCTAAAAAGGGCAAGTCACAGGAGCACTGATACATCTTCAATAACTGAACCATTACAATTACTTCATATGGATTTGTTTGGTCCAGTTAATGTGATGTCTATGTCAAGGAAGAGATATGCTCTAGTGATTGTTGATGATTTTTCAAAATACACATGGGTTCTGTTTTTGAATTCTAAAGATGAGACTCCACAACTGGTGATTGATCACATCAAGTTAATTGAGCGAGATTCTACGTATCCAGTGAGAGCTATAAGATCAGACAATGGAACTGAATTCAAGAATGCAGTTCTAAATGACTTTTGCACTGAGAAGGGTATAACCAGACAATATTCAGCTCCAAGAACTCCTCAGCAAAATGGGGTAGTGGAAAGAAAGAATAGAACCTTGATTGAAGCTGCACGTACTATGCTAAGTGAATCAAGGCTTCCATTGTACTTTTGGGCTGAAGCCGTCAATACTGCGTGCTATACCCAGAATCGAACTCTAATCAATAAAGATCAAATGAAGACACCCTATGAAATTATGGCTGATAAGAAACCTTCACTCAAATACTTTCATGTATTTGGGGCAAAGTGCTTTGTGCTTAAAGAAGGTGATGATCAAGGTGGTAAATTCGATACCAAAGCATTTGAAGCAATTTTTATTGGTTATTCAATGAGAGCATACAGGGTGTATGTGATTGATGAACAGAAGATGATGGAAAGTGTCAATGTAACATTTGATGACACTAAACTCCCTAGTATCCAAACTGAGAATCCATCTGAGAAGCTATCTTTCGATGACATGACAGATACAGATTCAGATGATGACAATGCACCTGAGATTTTTGCTGATGCTAATGACAACAACGATGATCAGGGTAATGGTGATGAAATCAATGATAGTAGTCAAAATTCCCCTGACTCTAATAATCAACCATCATCTAGTCAACCTGGCAACAACTCAGGGGGAGAAAATGAAGGGTCAACTGGTCACACACAACATCACAATGAAGGTCAAGGCGAATCATCAAGATCTAATCATCCCAGACAGACTGTTTGGAATAGAGCTCATCCTTTTGAATTAATCATTGGTGATCCAGTTGTTGGTGTAAAGACTAGAAGAGCTCTTCAGAATCAATGCAATTATTCAGGGTTTCTATCTGAAATGGAACCTAAGAAAACTGAAGAAGCTCTTTCTGATCCTGATTGGGTGATTGCTATGCAAGATGAACTCAATCAATTTAAACAACAAGAAGTTTGGAAGCTGGTACCCAGACCTACAGACAGACCAGTAGTTGGCACAAGGTGGGTATTCAGAAACAAACTTGATGAAGATGGCACAGTGACGAGAAATAAAGCAAGACTGGTAGCAAAGGGTTACTCCCAATCTGAAGGCATTGACTATGATGAGACCTATGCTCCAGTGGCTAGATTTGAGGCCATAAGAATATTCTTGGCATTCGCAGCATTTTCAAACTTTAAAGTTTATCAAATGGATGTCAAGAGTGCTTTCTTGAATGGCAAGCTAGATGAAGAGGTTTATGTAGAACAGCCCCCTGGCTTTGAAGATCAGGATTTAATTGACTATGTCTACTTCCTTTTCAAGGCTGTCTGTGGTCTTAAGCAAGCACCAAGGAAATGGTATGACACTCTCTCTGAATTTTTACTTGAAAATGATTTTGTTAGAGGTGTCATAGACAAAACTCTCTTTACAAAGAAACATAAGAATGATACAATTATAGTCCAAGTCTATGTGGACGATATAATATTTGGGTCTACTAATGATCTTTTGTGCAAGAAATTTGCGAAGTTAATGCAGGGTAGATTTGAAATGAGCATGATGGGTGAGTTGAAGTTCTTTCTTGGATTGCAAATAAGTCAAAGGACAGATGGAATATTTATCTGTCAATCCAAGTATGTCAAAGAGCTTCTCAAGAAGTATCAAATGGAGGACTCTTCTTCAGCAACGACACCATCATCCACAGCTGTCAAATTTGGAGCATGTGAAAATTCTGTCAAGGTAGATATCACAAGCTACAGAGGTATGATAGGCTCATTACTTTATCTTACTGCGAGTAGACCTGATATTATGTATGCTACGTGTTTGTGTGCAAGGTTCCAATCGGATCCTAGAGATGTTCATCTCATTGCTGTTAAAAGAATTCTGAGATATCTTAAGGGTACGCCTAACCTAGGCATCTGGTACCCTAAAGATTCTGGTTTTAATCTTGTTGGATATACAGATTCTGACTATGCAGGAAGTGTTGTGGATAGAAAAAGCACATCTGGGAGTTGTCAATTCCTAGGTGGTAGACTAGTTTCCTGGTACAGCAAGAAACAACAGACAGTTTCCAACTCAACGGTTGAAGCTGAATATATAGCTGCTGGAAGCTGTTGCGCACAGATTTTGTGGATCAGGAATCAGCTGAGAGACTATGGCTTTGTGCTTGATAAAATTCCAATTTTATGTGATAATACAAGTGCCATAGCAATCTCTAACAATCCTGTGCAGCACACAAGGACAAAGCATATTGACATCAGGTATCATTTTATTCGAGAGCATGTCATGAATGGTACCGTGGAGTTATTTTTTGTACCCACGGAAGAACAAACAGCAGATATTTTTACTAAGTCTCTTGACGAATCCACATTTACCAGAATTGTTGGTGAATTGGGTATGTTAAATAGTCCTAGTAATTAAACTGGTTAATATCTGAGGTTTGATCTTTAATAATTTACAAGTGATTATTGTGTTAATATTTCTTATTAAATCACTTGTATAATTATTTTATCAACTTATAACCTTGCTTATTTCATCTTAAAATCATTGTTATTATCTTCTGTACATATTTTTAATTACTTATTATATTTTTAGATTAATTCATTTTCTTTGAAAATATTTTTCTCGAATTTTACAAGCTGTAATTTATGAGAAATCTATTTTTCTTGAAAATGTTATTGTTTTTAATTCAGTTTGATTATTTTTGTTGTTTAAATAAATCATAGTTTCTTTTTGAATAATTTTCTATATGGAAATTGTTTTATTAGAAAATTTATAGATTTATTAACTCATCAGAAATAATTATGTAAATATGTAGTATAATTATTTGGTTTTATTTTATTTTATTTAATTTGTAATGTTTGTCCTTCTGTTATTAATGTTTGATTTCGTAAAAGGGACTACATATGATCGTTTTTATAATTTTTATTAGGTTTTATAATTTTAGTATAAATTAATTTGCTATTTTTTGTTTCTGTAAATTATTAATGTAATTTTCTTGATTTAAATTCTGTTAACATTCTGTTTTTAGTTAGTTATATTAACTGATTTGTTAGAATATAACTATCGGTATAACAATCTCCTTGATTGTTATATTCGAACGTTTAATTAGTTATATTAGTTTTAAAATAATGTAATATAACTTAGAAATAAATTAGATATAACTTTGTTTTTGTTTTTGTTTAAATATAACTGTTAAAATAGTTTATAGTTATATTGAGTGTTTTAACAGTAATATAACTATCGGTATAACTACGATTTGATTGTTATATTGAGTGTTTTTTCGGTAGTTATATTAGATATTAACAGCAATATAACTTACAGTGCCTAGGGTAGTCATATTACGTTTTATACGTAATATAACTATCGGTATGACTATCACCCGATAGTCATATCACAGTTATTTCAAATATAATAACTAAGTTATATTTTGACAGTCATATTATCAAGTGGTTGTTATATTGGCGTGTTAAGTCACCCAATCCGTTCGATATACACACATATACACACGAATTCGAACGAATCTCTGTCCAATTTCTGCCTCAAATCTTACTCAAAACGCGTTTCTAAGGATTATTCTTGATTACCAAGTCCATAATCTTCTTAATCAAGATTGAATATGTAAGATTTGATCGAGTTTTGAGGTTTTTGAGTTTGAAAAATTTCGAATTTTTTGATCTAAAAATCCGAACAATTGGTTGTGATTTTGTAAAAACTAAAATTACATGTGTGTTTGTATTACAATCAAGATCCTTGTCTGAATTTTTTATAATTTTTGATAGAGATTTTGATTTTTTGAATTTTTTAATTATTAATTAATTCGAATTTTGTAATTTAATTGGGTTAAATTGTTGAATTTTGCAGATTTACTAATTTTAATCCCTGATTTGCAATGGCTGGTGCTTATAATAATTTTGAACTTGTGAATCACAATTATATTGGATACTTTAATCCCGAGGATTGCCCAGTGGATCGGTTCAAGTCCTGGATAAAGTTTCTAAATGAGCAAAATCTCTGTAGTCACTCTATAACTGCAAATGTTCCAATGAAATTTGGTCCACTCAAATTAATGTGTACTACAGCTGTCTCAGATGAAAGATCATTTTCATTCGATTTTAATGACCAGACATATACTGTGGATGAAACGGTCTTCAATGCTGCTCTGGGACTTCCAACTGAACGATTTGCTGAATTACCTTCAAATGATGAGTTGACTCAATTTTTCACAAATATCAACTATCACGGTCAACTGAATCTGAAACGACCACTCAAAAGCAATCTTGTTCAAGAATGGAATATCTTCTTCGAGATCATAGCAAAGGTGTTTGCTAATTCTACAAAGAGCAACAATACTGTCATCACAGGTATGTTACAATCAATTGGTTTCGCTATTGCTCACAATAGAAGAATCAATTTTGGCAGTTTGATATGGCCCATTCTGCTGAATCGATTGAAGAAGGCTACAAAGAACTTTGGAAAAGGTAAACCGCTTAAGTGTCATTATCCTCGATTTTTGACACTAATTTTTAATCATCTAATGCCTAAGGATCAACCTGCTCCGTTTCCAAATGATCGAATTCAATGGTCTGGTAAACCAAACAAGAAGTTCTACACCAGGCTGGACACTTCTAAGGTCTTGTTGCATGTTCCTGTAGTCATAACACCTTATATGTCTACATACATACATTTGCCAAATGTCATGCCACAGCCAGATGCTGTGGTACCTTTAGTTCAACAAGCTCCACAGCCTGAAGCAGAACAAGTTCCAGTACCTCAACCTGATTCTGAACCCTTGAATGTGCTTGAACATCAACTTCCAATGGATCAACACACTCAGAATGAAGATGATGTACATGTCAATGATCAGGTATTTGACTCAACTCCACTACAATCTCAATATCTTTCTGGTAGTCAAATGATTGTGAGAAGTGACCAAGGGGTTGTAGATCCACAACCTTTATCCCAGGTCAATGCACGAAACACTGATCCTAAATTCTCCAAACACTATCGTAGAAAGAAATTGTCATTCAAAAGAGCTATTCCCAGTAGTGATAGTGTGAGTGAAACAGATTTGCCATTACAAAAGAAAAGTAAAACCATGTCAAAGGCAATCTTAAACCCATTCATTCCTTCAAGCTCACCCCTGTTACTCACAATGGGGGAAGATATTTTTGTAAATGAAGCTGAAAATATTGTTATGCAAGTGGAGCAAGTTACAGTGCCTGCCATTGTTACGGCAGAAGAACCTTCACAGGTTGATCGGGATTTGCGAAATCCCATTGCACCACCACTGACCTTCCAAGAGGAGGCTAGGGTGATCTCCAGTGCAGGTACAATGGATGCAGCTAAGGATAATGAGAGGAGTGATGTGAGAATTACTTCAAATCTGAGTGAAACACCAGCACGTGAGGTGAGTGATACTCAGAGAGCTATTGAAGTGAGAGCACACAATGACACATACACTTTATCTCTCATTACTCAACTCAATCAGATGAAAGAAAGTCTTGCTCAAGCTGAAGAGGACAACAAAAACTTGAGGTTTGATATGGACAACATGAGAACTATCTTCAACAACAAAATCAATGCACTTAAACTCTCTCAACAACAAGCAATTGAAGACTCTGGAGATGTCACAGTGGCTCAAGATCTTATTATATCATCTATGGCTAATCAGATTGAAGATCTTCAGAACAACATAAATGAAAATCATTTAACCACTGAACATCGTCTCAGTCAGATTGAAAAGCAAAGTGATCATCAAGCAAAGGGGTTAAGACATTTATATAATATCATCAGCAGAACTCACTCACTTACAGCAGAAGAGAAGAAATTCTTTGGAGGTAGTGATGGAAGTGACCCTGGAGCTGGTACAAGTCACAAGACTGTAGAGGATTCCTCAACTAAGGGGGAGAAATCTAGAGGGGGAGCAAGTGCAAGTGCATGAGCAAGTGCAAGTGCAAGTAAAGAAAAATTTGAAGATAGGAGTGAAGGGAAGAAGACAACTCATCAAGCAGCAGAACAGGAAGATGATGATGTAGAAGGGTTTTACTATACAGGTGAACCTGATATTGATCTGTTTGCTGACTTACAGTTTCCTGATGTTGGTGAAGAATTTGATGAACCAGATCTCAGTTTTTGGGATGATGAAGAGCAAATAATTCATGATTCTGTTGAAACACAACAAATGAATTTTGAAGCAAACAAAGAACTCGAACAGAATGAAGCTAATCTGGCTATGAGAGAAGAAAGACTCAAGAAGACACTTGAACAGTTAGCTCATAATGAGAGACTTCAAAAGGCAGAACAGGAAGCACTTCAAAAGCAACATGCTCAGAAACTGGAAGCTAGGAAGATGTACATCAAGTACAAAAATGGTGATAAGTGGGAACGTGCTCAAAAGGTAATTGACTCACCACAAACTTCTGACTATAATGATCGTCGAATGATTGCTATCTTTGAAAGCTTCAAACAGAAGAACCCTATACATGATATGTATTTGAAAGCTTTAAAGACAGAAATTGTGAGAATAACCACTGCATCTGATCCTAAGAATGGTGAGCTACTTATCTTCGTTGAATGTCATAAGCTCGGATCTCACAAAGTATCGCTTCAGTTCTTCTATGATAGATCCCTGTCAGAGCTTTGGGTGTTGAGACCAAAAGTAAGAACATCTTCTGAACTAGGCATACTGCTTCATGAAAAGTTTCAAGAGTTTGCTGAAAGAGCTGGTCCTGAAGTTATAAATGACCCTCCACAAGTTAAAATTCTCAAGGGAGAAGTCATTCATACTGTTAATCTTCAGACAGACGAATTGTATACACATCTTGCCAGACACTTGGTATATGTTGAATATGCTCTTCGGAATCATGGTTTTGCATCACAGGAAAAGATTGAAGCTGCAAATCATATTCGATCCTATGCTCAAACCAACATGAAAAAATACAAGCAGTATCAAGGTGAGTTAAGAAAGAAGCTTGGAATACCACTGGTCTATCCTACAGATGTGGCATCCAGAAGGGATTTACTTGTTGATTCAGAAATGATCAAGAATCTACCGGACATGGATGAACAAGAAGAAGGAGAAATCAATGAGAAAGAAAGTGGTAAATGAAGATTAGCTCTACAAGTTATATCATTAGAGCTTTGATAGAACAAGATAGGATAATTGTCTTATATGATCAGTCTAGAGGATCATCTATCTTGTATTTATCTTTTCTGTTTGAATCTGGATAATGTTAATATAAACCAGAACTTTTACATTATTTACTTAGCATTTAAAGTGTTTTCTTTTACTTGTTTAATTGGGATTAGTTGAAGAATCCTCTAGGTATTTGCTTGTTATTGTGTAACAAACAAATAGGGGGAGATTGAAAGGCATATGACTCAGCCTATTTGTAGTTCGAGGATCCTAATCCAATTAAACTAGATTGTAATAAGTAAATAATATCAACTGTCACAGGAATCTCAAATGATGATAACCGTCAGAAGAAAAATCAACAAGTCAATCTATAGTTTTGATGTTTTACACTGGAAGAAGATTCAGATATCTGATCAGGCGTCAAGGTAGCATTGAAACAAGTGGATTCATTTTCGAAGACAGAGATTTCTATTAGTGACAAGAAACAATTTCAGTACCGAATGATTGATGAGAGTGAAGAGTATAAAAGACCACAGTGTTAAAAGTCACGATGAAGAACAGAGATTGGAGTTAGTCGTTCATGAACCAGACAGTATATCGAACGTCAACATCATGCCAGTGTATGTTCCTTATTATAATTACGTGGTTTTCAGCGGAGTATTGACTATTAAAGAATTTATATTAATTCTATTTTAATTGATTAAGTCAAGTAATTAAGTTAATAAATAAATTAATTCTATCAGAATTAATATATTTATTAAAGTGATTATTAGATTAATTAAATAAGAATTAATATGGAAAAGAATTAATTAGTTAAATGATTTTTTATAAGTCATTTAATTAATTATAAGCTGAAAAATATGAATGATATAACTATCAAACTGATAGTTATACCGATAGTCATATTCAGTTAAATGGAGATAGTCATATTCAGTTAAATGGAGATAGTCATATTCAGTTAAATGGAGATAGTCATATTTCATTCAAATGGTAAGTTATACCGAATGTTATATTCATTTGGTAAGTCATACCGAATGTTATATTGACTATTTAAGTTATACCGAAAGTTATATTTAAGCTGGACAGTCATATTACATTGATTTGATAGTCATACCGATTGTCATATTAATGTAAAATGATTGTCATATCAGTTTAAATCAAGTAGTATGACTATGGCTGTGTATATAAGGCAGAAGAAGGCAGTTAAATCAGAACCAGTCGAGCCAAACAAGAAAAATTCACACAGCAGCCTATTTCTCTCTCTCTCAAGCTCAAGAACACCTACAAGTTTAATTCTGTAAATTCAAGTTCATCTCAGTTGTAATATCCTATCCGTTGGAACTTGTTTACTTGTGATTCTTGTACTACTAGCGAATTAAGTTTCCTAGTTCACAAATTGATATCTTGATTTTATTAACTAAATTAGCAAAGTTCATGTTGAATTTTCTAATTAGTTATTAATCCCTTGATAATCATTTGGACTGATTTTGTAACACCCCTCAAGTTAATATATTGCTATATTCAACTTGAAATTTGTGTTATATTATTCCGCGCAAAAATATTCGTTTAAGGCAAAATTATTTAACGAATAAATTTTGAGAAAATGGTATAGATTGTATTCAACCCCCCCTTCTACAATCTTAACGGACCTAACAAAGTCTCTTCGATACGTGTTGCGGAAACACCGTCAACCTGAAAGAAGTCTCTTCGATACGTGTTGCAGGGAATTCCCAATTTGGGAGATGAACCAATACTGGAGTTATCACGCGCCAGCTGTCCCACTCCCTGATGATCAGTCGGGGATGGTACAGCCCAATATAGTTTACTACCTGTAAGAACCCCAAATTTTGGATATAATTTGTAAGAACCCAGATTTTTGGTACTAATTAAAACTTTTTATTATGTATTGGAGCATGAATGTATCAATGGGTTAATAGATGGATATTGAATGGATTCGGATTCAATTATGATATGCCATGAAGAATGGTATTGGTTGACAACTTATATAAGAATTATCTATCTCCTAGGAAATTAAGAGGTGGCAATTCCAATGAAGAAGATTATTCTTATGTCATCCAAATCGATATCTGTTATTAGTCTGGTGGTTCCGTAAAAGGGTTAAGGAATGTTCGAAAGAGAATCGGGACATTTGTATAAACCAAGAGAGTAAGTAAAGAAAAATGGATGAATAGTGTTTTTGGTGGGAATGAGAATATTATGAGACGACACTATATAGAAGTACCCGGAATGGATTTTTGAATTCGTATTAGTGATTCGAGGGGAAAATAAGTGTATGTAAAAGCTGTCGGATTCTGAAAACAGCATTTTTATTTTCTCCGAGAATTCCCTGGACACTGATAGACTTAAGGATTTAATGAGAGGATTTAAGGAATTTAAATTCGAGAGTTACCAAGAAAGATGGAGAATGGTATTATAAATGTTAAGAAGGTTGTCAGTAAAACCCTAACTAGAAACGAATGAGTTATTCCTCCGAACGATCAATGAATTGAGTAATAAACGGACAAGGAAACAAGCAAGGAATCAAGATACATGCATGTGCTAGTGGATAACATCAAGTAACCAAGCTAGTTACAAGTTAACTAGCATCATTAGAAAACCAACCAAGCACTTAGCTTACAACACACACCTTGCCACAAGAATGCAACACTTGTCCACTTGATTAGCTCATCCATGACCAAAGCACTTTATTAAAGTGGCTTTATGCAAGATATTATCAACAATAATTCATTTAGACTAGATGAGATCAAAGACAAGCCAAGCAAACTCCATTCTCTCCATTTCTTCAAAACTGCCCAGCAAGAATAGCCATGAAAGAAAAATTCATACCTTAAAATCTAGAGCTTCTAAAATCACCAAATTTTGACCATAGCCTCTCCACACCATATGTAAGGTTCGTTCAAAATTTCATGGCCAACAAAGTAGTATAGCCTAGTCAAATCCATGCTCAAAGTTGGGGCAATAAATCTGACCAGTTTCTGTCCAGTGGGAAAAACGGGTTCAAAACCATAGCTACGAAGCTTCAAATTAGATGATATAGGACTCAAAACAAAGCTTATGAAGAGGCCAAGATGTGGTAAAAATTTGAGAGCCAAACTCTTATTTTTCGATTTTCTATGATTTTTACAAAAGTGATGATGAATAGTAACCCTTAGAAACTAACTTTGATTTCTTGTTTTGTTTGGATGATCTAAGCTTTGTTGAGGCTATACAAGGACTATAACAAGCTTAGTAAGGCTAGGACACTCTCCAAGGAAGGTATAATCCTTAAGAACCCTAGATCTTATTTTAAGATTATGTATGTTTTTGATGGATTTTAGCATAGTTATGACATTAGTGTTATCATGAGCATGATCTTGTAGTTGGTTTGACCATATGATGATTATGATGGTGAAAAGTAATATTCCTGGACTTGTTGAGATGTATAACATGTGTATAAGATGTATGGATGCCCGGTGTGGCTTGGTTGTGTTGAAAACAATTTTGAAACGTTCGATTTATAGCCGTCGTAATGCCCGATTTTCATTAGACCTTAGTAATTCGTGCATAACAGTTAGGTTAAATTTCTGACCTTAATGGATACATGACCTAACCTTGTAGATCTCGAGTCATAGATCGCTTTGGCGAAAGAATCGAAGCATTCCGACTTACGGTTTAGGAGTTATGGCCGACTTAGTAAAAGTTGTTCGAAACCGTAACTACAAGTTCGTTATTAAAATTGAACCTCGGTAAAATATGAAAGTTTGTGACGAATCATGGTAATTAAATATTAGAGGTCATGAGGAAGATTTGAAAGAAAACCACATGTCATTTGGATCGTTTTTCGATTTTATAAAAATGTTCAAGTCGAGGTTAAATATAAACGAACCCCTAAAATGGATACTTGGTTATAACTTTGGTAAAACACTTAGAAAATGGGCGATAAAACTCGAGGTATAATCTTGGTTCGTAAACGACCGACCTTAGGACTTACCCGGCTTAAGTATATGTCAAGTGTAAGTACAATGACATGTCTTAATAACGAACAAAAGTCGGATCGTATCGGTAATAAAAAGAGTTATACAAAAGGGTGCATAACGAGATAACTTGAAAGCGTGTTTCGACTTAAGTAAAGTTATACGTAACCTTCTAAAGAAGTGTTAGGTGATTAATCTCGAATATTCTGATTGTTTATAGATCACCGAGCTGAACCGGGACACGCTACCTCTACCCACACCCGACTACCAGGCAAGTGTTCAAACCTTTGAACCTGTTGTTGTGATAATATATGTATATGATTTTTGTTTTACATATGTCATCGCATGCATGCCTGTTTCCAATTATATTGTGACTCTGGTTTTTTTGTGATACTTGTTCCCTGAATTGATATTGGCTTATAGACTAGATACGATTTATCAGTAATAAGCCGGATTATTTTGGTAAGACCCTTAGCGAAGGGCATATGATATTCATTCTAAATATAGACCGGGAGTCGGTATTTTGAGTTATAGATAGTCGTGGAAACCCGGAGGGATTCCAACGACAGATTATTATTTATCTGAGGAAGGTTATTGTTAAACGTTATTATATTCCATAAAGTATCAATTACTTGGAAATATTTCGAGGAATGTTATTCGAGTATTATCTTAGTCGAGAGATAATAAATGAATGTTAATTTTGAATATTCATTTAGAGTTGATATTTAATGAATATTATTTTGATATTCTTTAGAATGTTATTTATTAAATGAATATTACTTTCGAATATTCATTTAAGGTTTTATGTACTTAATGAATATTATTTTAAAATATTCATTGGAAGTTCTATTTACTTAAGGAATATTATTTCGATTATTCCTTTAAAGTTTTGATTACTAAATGAATATTATTTGGATATTCATTTAGAAGATTATTTATTAAATGAATGCTATTTGGATTTTCATTTAAAAGAGTAAATATTAAATGAACATTATTTTCGAATATTCATTTAAGGTTCGACTTATTTATTGAATACTATTTTAAATATTTATTGGAGTTTAATTATTTAATGAATATTATTTCGAATATTCATTTAAGGAGGGATTTATTTATTAAATAATTCCATATATTCATCCGAGGATTACTTACGAGCAATATTATGAGTTAATAATATTCCATAATTATTATTGAGTAAATAAATATTCTTGGAATATTTATTTAATCCTTTTAAAATTCTTTTTAAAATAATTTATATTATTCGGAGATTACCTTTCACCTCCAGATATTATGTAAAATATTTCGGAGTCTTTTTACGACTATTTTATCAAGGAAAGGTTCCCAACTCTTTCTTTTTCATTTAAATCTATCTTAAAAGGATTTAAATGCTCGCTCAAACTTCCATATTATAGGGGAACCTACTTGAGCAATGTTATTTATCTTGTTGACTTCCCGGTCATAATTTATCCTCTTCACTCGCAACTTGGTTGCTATGGACTCATTAAGTCTGTGTTTACCTTCTCATCTTTCGAGGGGTAAGATTGTTGGAACAAGTTGATGTTCGTTACCAAGCAATAGCTTGGAAGTTATTGGTGAATTTTCCTTTCCAACTAGATACGACTACTTTGTAGAGTCTTATCAACAAGTATTATACTTGGGGAAAGGGGGACGAACGTTACTTTCAGAATCATGAATTCTATTGGAACTAGGAGTCGTGTAAGAGGCCGAGTAGCGCCGGTCCATCCCCTTTGGCCCAACCGTTGGCCTGGGAGAGCTAGTAAGGCGGTAGACAAGTAAAGCCGTCAGTTCTTCCTTCTACCGGTAGTAAATCTAATTTGAGCTGTACGATCTTGACTGATCATCAAGATTGGAACAGCGGGCGCGGTGAATACTCCATCATTGGTTCATCATCCAAACTTATTTATTTCCTGCAACATGATTACTGTTGACAGAGCTGGAAAAGTGTTCGTAACTGGAATTGCAATATTTTCCTTGCAAGTTCCTCTTTATAATATCTTGCTTATTTTCGACATAGCAGATATTCCCTCATATATTTACATTTTGAGTTACCTTGTAACTTCATCGTTCATATTATACTGGCATCATTTCCGTAAATGCATGGCATATGGTTTGAAAGATACTTTTGAACTGTTATATATTATCGTTCAGTTAAATATTATTGTTGGTGGGCTATTGCTCACCCTTGCTTTATTATTATATCACAACAACAGCTAGACCAGATGACTCGCACAAGGCGCACTCGATGCTGGCGAGGACGATGAGACTACCAGAGCCGAAGAGAAAGCTATTGGTAGGATAGATTTATTCTTTCAGTACCAAGTATATGGTCTAGTATGACTCATGTAAATGGATGGCAAAGAGTATGTATTTATATTAAAATTCTTTTGGGTTGTAAGAACTCATAATGTGTTTAATAAAATTTGGTTGTTACTCTGATTTCATCTCTGGGACTATAACGGGTGTGTTTTATGTTATTGTTTTGGGTCACAAGGTTGTAATTTAATATTTATGTTGAACTGTGGATGGGAATTGAGACGGTAACGACCAGATCCCTGACCCCGGATCTAGGGGTGTTACAGAAGTGGTATCAGAGCGTACGTTATAAACCCCAGAGATGAGGCGACGTTAAAACAATAAATTCACTAAGATAACAAGAACTCTTGCCAAGTTCATAGTCGGACTACTTAATGTAGTGATGACCTATAAAACTCTTATAGGAACTATTAAGTATCATGATAGTAACTGAGCTCGATATCCCATCGACAAGTAAGGTAACAGACCTTGAGGCATACGAGCAGCAGCGCGATGATGCTTTATTATATGTTGAAGATCAGCGGGTAAATTCAATAGAGTACCCTACTGGAGACCCGGAAGAGGTTCCAGCAGATAAGGAAAATCTTGTTAGGATAAGGAGCTTACCCTCGAAGAATGAGGGCTGTAGCCAGAAAGACTGAGATGATTAAGGTATAGAGCTCAGAAAAGTGGGCATAAAGAACTAAGCTATTAGCAAGAGAACTGAAGATTCATGTTGGATTCGTGGCTGGACTACTGGAGGTAGTACCAGCAAGTAAGACGGATTGGAAGAATTACTTGAGATCTTATACGGGAATAGATGAGAATCATTAGAGACTTTCATATTAACGAAAAGAGTGCTAGAAGGATGTATGATTATCAAAGGCATCGATATAAGGCGAGGAGCAGAGTCCCTAGGAATAGTTGAGAAGAGGCAGTAAGTGCCATATCATTTGATAAATGAATAAGTATGAATATTGTCAGTAATAATTTGCCATGAGAAGGCAGATGTCATAGGTTGTAATTTATGGAACCAAATTGAGGTTGATGAAGTTGTTTTATTCAAGAAAATGTCCATTTTATGAATGAATCAGTTAGAAAGTGAAAACATTGGGAAATGACAGCATGATTGGATAAAGTTATATAAGGAAGTAGTAAGCAAGACAATGATCTCAGAACCTACCGGAAGATAAGACCAGTGAGTCAAGACGAACTCGTAATGAGACTATTGTCAGAGACTAAGTATAGGGTTAATTTAACTCAGTGAAATGATGAACCAGAAACGTTAGATGCATGTGACTCAGAGGAATATTAAATTCTTTCTTTTCTTTGAATGGATTATAGTAGTTACCTTAATTTTACTCCGACGCGGAATTATAACGGATCAAGTAATACGATCAGCAGTTAAAGAGAAAAATGTGAGAAAATCTTCCTGGAGCTAAAAGATTAAATTGGTAATGATCAAGAGTTGGCATTGTTTAATGGAAAAAGGGAGACTTTGTGCTTCCAACGACGCTTCGCATAAAAGATTAGGATGTGTGCTTGCGCAGCACGACAAAGTACTTACGGATGCATTCGGACAGCATGGTTCACCAGGTTCGGATGGCCTTAGTAGTGCCAATTTTTGTGGAACAACCAACTCCGACGGTAATGTTCCTTCTGAGACTGGTAGTCAGGTAGACTGACATTTGGTAATATTGAATATCAGGACGTATAGGTATCAGGACGTTGTGACAAGTTTCAGTTTAAAACTGTTAATTCCCTTCTAAGGGATGTATATAATTGGTTCCTCTCCAGGGGTTAAATTTCCAACCCGATGACGATTATTTCGTTAATTATGACTGCTTACGGTTCTACCTACTAGGAGGTTCATAGAACTATTCTTCAGGTTTCGAAACTGGTCTCCTTAGTGTTACCAGTCGATGGATAGATTGACCAAAATTTCCCTAATTCTGGGAAGAACTTCAACGAATTTTGGCAAACCTTGTCTTTCTGATTATCAGAGAACATCATGGAAGAGAGTAGAAACTGGGGAAAACCCCGTGAATTGGGTAAGGTAGCCGCTACATGGGTTGGTGGACAGATCCCGGTTATCGCGATTGATTGTAGAAACACAATGATGAAGTGAGATTAGACGAAAACAGGAAATGTAAGTAAGAAACCAGCCGGACTGAGAAACTCCGAGATTGACTTAAGTGAAAAGGCTGTTATGCCAGGAATGGTAAGCTTGCGTGGCACGTGGTAGTGATAAGAATAGTTGAAAAGATAAAAATAGAGGAAAGGTGACCAGAGACGGTGCCGAGAAGTCGATTAAGACTTATATGGAGTAAAGTTTTGGAAAGGTAGAAAGGTATCAAAGTAGAAGGCACTATGCCAGCAATTGCTATAAAAGTAATGCTAAATTAGCCAACCCCTAAAATCATATATAATTTTAGTGTGGCCAGTTGAGGGCAAGTCACAAAGGATTATCAAGTGACTAGACCAGCAATGAAAGAACAAAGCAGGGTTGCTTCTAAGAAAGCACCGACTGCAAGGCCTTCTGATATAAAGGAAACATTAATGAGATCGTAGGAATCTTCTGCTGAACAGCCCATGTTTTGATTGGGAATTCACTAGACCTTTTTGGGATGGGGTCACCCGTACTAAAGTGAACAATGAAGGTATATGAAGAGAGTATAGAAATGGTCAGAAATTGAACAGTATGCTGTAGGAACTTTCTCTGAGGCAAGTACCTTTGCGAAGAACGATAAGCACTAGGAAATTCACGTTGAACTCGACCAATATCTTTCAGAACATCCTTGCTACCATTAACAAGTTCTGTAAAAGAGCAGATAGACCTACGTTGTCTTTTGGAAGGTCAAATAGGTTGACCACTATCTGAAAGAAGAAATTAGCAGTAAGCTACCGATCGATTATCAAATAAGAATGATTGAAAAGAGACCCTTATTAAGGATACATGATTTGATTGCCAATTATAGGATGCAGGAATTTCTTGGCAGTTGAATTAAGGATAAGATATCCATAAAGTAAGGCAAACCCTGGGGAATGTACAAGGGATGGCACTAACCCTAATAAAGACATTGTGAATTCAGATGATATGAGTTGGATTTGCTAAGGCAACAATGACCTGTACAGATTATTAAAAAGAGTTCTGGAAAGAACAGAGATAGAATTATTAGGGTATTGATCAAAGACGTTTTGATGTACCCTGTACCTAGAAAATACAGGAGGAATGATGAGGACGACCTAAGAAACCTTACAAGGAAAAGCTAATATTCTGAGTTTCCAACTAGAAGTTTGGAAGAGAATGTAAGACACAATAACAATATACCAGATGATGCATGTATGAAACCCTGAGGGAGTATGGATTGAACCTATAAAGGTTGAGATTATCCTAAGATAAGGAAAGAACTAAGAAAAGAAGTATCCTAAGTAGGATTGGGAATAAACGTGATAAAGTTCCCACGAGTAGTTGGAAAGAATGACTTATGGAAAAAGACTGATAGATATATTTTTCTCCTTCAGCAGAGCTTAAGGGAGAATGCTTTCACCCAACAGTGATGAGAATGAGGTAAAAAAAAAAAAGTTGAATTGAAATGTATCCGGAGAACAAGGATTACCAGAAATTACTATTATTAGGAAAGGCCAATGAGGTGGCCGACAGTCTAAGTATAAAGGAATAATTACAAATGTTCATACCGAAGAAACAGAATAATATTTGGAAGGACCTTGAAGGTCATATCGGAATGGAGGAATTTACATTCCTTCTGATGATTGTGCAAGAATCGACGGTAATAGTAGTTTAAGTAAAGATTCGATTCCTGATGGGTCTTAAGCATATTACATACCTTAGAAGGTCCCGTTTTGAGGCAAACCAGGACCATGATACAAAAAAAAATTGACGAAGTAAACCATTAAGTTTCCAGTCTTTTATGGAAGATGCATGAGTGATAGTTTCATCAACCTGACTTAGCTGCGATGCTTGAAAGTCTTCTGCAATTTTATCTACTTCATGTAATATCTACATCAAGTTCAGGAAGTGTTCCTTATGGATAAGGAATAGTGATTACTTTGTCTCCCTAAAGGATTGAAACCCGTACGGTTAGCTATTAAGGCACTACGTAAGCGACAAGCGATGGTGATTCTTCTAAGAAAGTAGATGACAACGTAAAGATAAAGAAGGTGCTGCTATTGATAAGCTAAATGGCATGTTGATGAATGACAAGCAAGTTTGTGTTAGTGTACTTCTGCGCAAACAAGATAGAGAATATGAGGTTGATGATTCATGATGCTAAATGTATTCCCGTGGAAAAAAAATTAATGAGACTTAGAGAGAAGGGCAGTTGAGCCCGAGACTTATTAGGCCACCTGAGGGTTTAAAGTGTTCGGAAGGTGGCATTCGAGCCAGTTTTACCCCCAAAGCTTATAGCATGGTAGTAATGTGTTTCTTGTGGCAAATCTACACCAGTAAAATGCAGATGCTCAACAGATGATAAGAGTGCGAGCAGGTAGGTGTACGACCTGGTCTGACTTACGAAAGACAACCTGTGAAAAACCGCTGGTAGAAAAGAATAAGTGATGAGAAACAAGTTGACAGAAGTAGATTATATTGGATCTAGCTAAAGAAATCGGCCAGATTCATTTCGAAGGTTTTAAATTTGAAATAATGTGATGATTATAGAGTAAATGTGACGGGATACCAATAAGGAGGTGCCAAGTGCAAAAGATGCCTCAATAAAGAGATGAAGGTGGAAGTAAATAACAAAGGTAAATAAATATCAGATAATAAGAAGGATGTGATTGATAAAGAAAAGACTGGGAAAACATCTATGAA
The DNA here is from genome assembly GCA_036435485.1 of Saposhnikovia divaricata. Taxonomy (NCBI): domain Eukaryota; kingdom Viridiplantae; phylum Streptophyta; class Magnoliopsida; order Apiales; family Apiaceae; genus Saposhnikovia; species Saposhnikovia divaricata. The sequence goes on along the minus strand of CM071597.1, from coordinate 96,984,290 downwards.
ATGTGAAGTAAGGAATGTTATGAATGGATTAATAAATGGGTTTCTGATGAATTATCGGGATGACAACCTGATAGCGTTAATATAATAGATATGAAAAGCTAGTAGCGTGACATGGAATGTCAATAACAATGATGTCCAGCGAGAAACCTAAGATTTAACCTGAGAGGTTGAAAGATTTTTCCAAAAGTGTTGCTAAGATTGAACCAGAGTATAGGTCCATAGAATAATGGACAAAACAACAAGATATGTTGACACGTGAAATTGCGATCAAATGGTATTGGATATAATCATGATTATTTTCTTCTTTGATGAACCTCTATAGTTCAGAGGTAAATTCTGAGTATGATATTTTACAAAAAAAAAAAAAAAACTATAATCCTTTAGAATTCTTTTCTTTTCTTCTCTCTTATTCATCTTCTTTATGAATTGAGAAGAACAACCCTTTAAGGAGGGGAGGTACTGCAACGTGACTATCTGTCTATGTGATGGAAGTCTAAGTGGAATACCATAACTTGTTTAATTGCTTGTCAAGTACTAAAGGCTGGCCCCCTTCTGTACTAACTATGCAATATAACAAATGTTCAATTGATCATAGTGATCTCTCAATAAATCTTTCCACTTCTCTATATTGATCGAGATTACGAAGATTATGGCGATCAGGAAATGCATAGTGCGAGTGAGGTTATCTCCAAATTCGCAATGCGATAGTGATACCGATGTCACTGTAGATACCAATAAGGGTGATATTATATGAATGAGTAAGAGCAGAACCAGGATAGTGTGATGTGCAAAAGTAGAAAAGTTGATAAAAAGGAAAAAGAGAGTACTGTAGCACTACGGAGATGTGCTGTAAACGGGTTGAAATGATTAAGGATCAACCGAGGACTGGAAAGCTAGATGACAAACAAGAACCCGATTGTTTCCTACCTGATTCCGGGACGGAATCCTTTTAAGGAGGGGAGACTGTAAGAACCCCAAATTTTGGATATAATTTGTAAGAACCCAGATTTTTGGTACTAATTAAAACTTTTTATTATGTATTGGAGCATGAATGTATCAATGGGTTAATAGATGGATATTGAATGGATTCGGATTCAATTATGATATGCCATGAAGAATGGTATTGGTTGACAACTTATATAAGAATTATCTATCTCCTAGGAAATTAAGAGGTGGCAATTCCAATGAAGAAGATTATTCTTATGTCATCCAAATCGATATCTGTTATTAGTCTGGTGGTTCCGTAAAAGGGTTAAGGAATGTTCGAAAGAGAATCGGGACATTTGTATAAACCAAGAGAGTAAGTAAAGAAAAATGGATGAATAGTGTTTTTGGTGGGAATGAGAATATTATGAGACGACACTATATAGAAGTACCCGGAATGGATTTTTGAATTCGTATTAGTGATTCGAGGGGAAAATAAGTGTATGTAAAAGCTGTCGGATTCTGAAAACAGCATTTTTATTTTCTCCGAGAATTCCCTGGACACTGATAGACTTAAGGATTTAATGAGAGGATTTAAGGAATTTAAATTCGAGAGTTACCAAGAAAGATGGAGAATGGTATTATAAATGTTAAGAAGGTTGTCAGTAAAACCATAACTAGAAACGAATGAGTTATTCCTCCGAACGATCAATGAATTGAGTAATAAACGGACAAGGAAACAAGCAAGGAATCAAGATACATGCATGTGCTAGTGGATAACATCAAGTAACCAAGCTAGTTACAAGTTAACTAGCATCATTAGAAAACCAACCAAGCACTTAGCTTACAACACACACCTTGCCACAAGAATGCAACACTTGTCCACTTGATTAGCTCATCCATGACCAAAGCACTTTATTAAAGTGGCTTTATGCAAGATATTATCAACAATAATTCATTTAGACTAGATGAGATCAAAGACAAGCCAAGCAAACTCCATTCTCTCCATTTCTTCAAAACTGCCCAGCAAGAATAGCCATGAAAGAAAAATTCATATCTCAAAATCTAGAGCTTCTAAAATCACCAAATTTTGACCATAGCCTCTCCACACCATATGTAAGGTTCGTTCAAAATTTCATGGCCAACAAAGTAGTATAGCATAGTCAAATCCATGCTCAAAGTTGGGGCAATAAATCTGACCAGTTTCTGTCCAGTGGGAAAAACGGGTTCAAAACCATAGCTACGAAGCTTCAAATTAGATGATATAGGACTCAAAACAAAGCTTATGAAGAGGCCAAGATGTGGTAAAAATTTGAGAGCCAAACTCTTATTTTTCGATTTTCTATGATTTTTACAAAAGTGATGATGAATAGTAACCCTTAGAAACTAACTTTGATTTCTTGTTTTGTTTGGATGATCTAAGCTTTGTTGAGGCTATACAAGGACTATAACAAGCTTAGTAAGGCTAGGACACTCTCCAAGGAAGGTATAATCCTTAAGAACCCTAGATCTTATTTTAAGATTATGTATGTTTTTGATGGATTTTAGCATAGTTATGACATTAGTGTTATCATGAGCATGATCTTGTAGTTGGTTTGACCATATGATGATTATGATGGTGAAAAGTAATATTCCTGGACTTGTTGAGATGTATAACATGTGTATAAGATGTATGGATGCCCGGTGTGGCTTGGTTGTGTTGAAAACAATTTTGAAACGTTCGATTTATAGCCGTCGTAATGCCCGATTTTCATTAGACCTTAGTAATTCGTGCATAACAGTTAGGTTAAATTTCTGACCTTAATGGATACATGACCTAACCTTGTAGATCTCGAGTCATAGATCGCTTTGGCGAAAGAATCGAAGCATTCCGACTTACGGTTTAGGAGTTATGGCCGACTTAGTAAAAGTTGTTCGAAACCGTAACTACAAGTTCGTTATTAAAATTGAACCTCGGTAAAATATGAAAGTTTGTGACGAATCATGGTAATTAAATATTAGAGGTCATGAGGAAGATTTGAAAAAAAACCACATGTCATTTGGATCGTTTTTCGATTTTATAAAAATGTTCAAGTCGAGGTTAAATATAAACGAACCCCTAAAATGGATACTTGGTTATAACTTTGGTAAAACACTTAGAAAATGGGCGATAAAACTCGAGGTATAATCTTGGTTCGTAAACGACCGACCTTAGGACTTACCCGGCTTAAGTATATGTCAAGTGTAAGTACAATGACATGTCTTAATAACGAACAAAAGTCGGATCGTATCGGTAATAAAAAGAGTTATACAAAAGGGTGCATAACGAGATAACTTGAAAGCGTGTTTCGACTTAAGTAAAGTTATACGTAACCTTCTAAAGAAGTGTTAGGTGATTAATCTCGAATATTCTGATTGTTTATAGATCACCGAGCTGAACCGGGACACGCTACCTCTACCCACACCCGACTACCAGGCAAGTGTTCAAACCTTTGAACCTGTTGTTGTGATAATATATGTATATGATTTTTGTTTTACATATGTCATCGCATGCATGCCTGTTTCCAATTATATTGTGACTCTGGTTTTTTTGTGATACTTGTTCCCTGAATTGATATTGGCTTATAGACTAGATACGATTTATCAGTAATAAGCCGGATTATTTTGGTAAGACCCTTAGCGAAGGGCATATGATATTCATTCTAAATATAGACCGGGAGTCGGTATTTTGAGTTATAGATAGTCGTGGAAACCCGGAGGGATTCCAACGACAGATTATTATTTATCTGAGGAAGGTTATTGTTAAACGTTATTATATTCCATAAAGTATCAATTACTTGGAAATATTTCGAGGAATGTTATTCGAGTATTATCTTAGTCGAGAGATAATAAATGAATGTTAATTTTGAATATTCATTTAGAGTTGATATTTAATGAATATTATTTTGATATTGTTTAGAATGTTATTTATTAAATGAATATTACTTTCGAATATTCATTTAAGGTTTTATGTACTTAATGAATATTATTTTAAAATATTCATTGGAAGTTCTATTTACTTAAGGAATATTATTTCGATTATTCCTTTAAAGTTTTGATTACTAAATGAATATTATTTGGATATTCATTTAGAAGATTATTTATTAAATGAATGCTATTTGGATTTTCATTTAAAAGAGTAAATATTAAATGAACATTATTTTCGAATATTCATTTAAGGTTCGACTTATTTATTGAATACTATTTTAAATATTTATTGGAGTTTAATTATTTAATGAATATTATTTCGAATATTCATTTAAGGAGGGATTTATTTATTAAATAATTCCATATATTCATCCGAGGATTACTTACGAGCAATATTATGAGTTAATAATATTCCATAATTATTATTGAGTAAATAAATATTCTTGGAATATTTATTTAATCCTTTTAAAATTCTTTTTAAAATAATTTATATTATTCGGAGATTACCTTTCACCTCCAGATATTATGTAAAATATTTCGGAGTCTTTTTACGACTATTTTATCAAGGAAAGGTTCCCAACTCTTTCTTTTTCATTTAAATCTATCTTAAAAGGATTTAAATGCTCGCTCAAACTTCCATATTATAGGGGAACCTACTTGAGCAATGTTATTTATCTTGTTGACTTCCCGGTCATAATTTATCCTCTTCACTCGCAACTTGGTTGCTATGGACTCATTAAGTCTCTGTTTACCTTCTCATCTTTCGAGGGGTAAGATTGTTGGAACAAGTTGATGTTCGTTACCAAGCAATAGCTTGGAAGTTATTGGTGAATTTTCCTTTCCAACTAGATACGACTACTTTGTAGAGTCTTATCAACAAGTATTATACTTGGGGAAAGGGGGACGAACGTTACTTTCAGAATCATGAATTCTATTGGAACTAGGAGTCGTGTAAGAGGCCGAGTAGCGCCGGTCCATCCCCTTTGGCCCAACCGTTGGCCTGGGAGAGCTAGTAAGGCGGTAGACAAGTAAAGCCGTCAGTTCTTCCTTCTACCGGTAGTAAATCTAATTTGAGCTGTACGATCTTGACTGATCATCAAGATTGGAACAGCGGGCGCGGTGAATACTCCATCATTGGTTCATCATCCAAACTTATTTATTTCCTGCAACATGATTACTGTTGACAGAGCTGGAAAAGTGTTCGTAACTGGAATTGCAATATTTTCCTTGCAAGTTCCTCTTTATAATATCTTGCTTATTTTCGACATAGCAGATATTCCCTCATATATTTACATTTTGAGTTACCTTGTAACTTCATCGTTCATATTATACTGGCATCATTTCCGTAAATGCATGGCATATGGTTTGAAAGATACTTTTGAACTGTTATATATTATCGTTCAGTTAAATATTATTGTTGGTGGGCTATTGCTCACCCTTGCTTTATTATTATATCACAACAACAGCTAGACCAGATGACTCGCACAAGGCGCACTCGATGCTGGCGAGGACGATGAGACTACCAGAGCCGAAGAGAAAGCTATTGGTAGGATAGATTTATTCTTTCAGTACCAAGTATATGGTCTAGTATGACTCATGTAAATGGATGGCAAAGAGTATGTATTTATATTAAAATTCTTTTGGGTTGTAAGAACTCATAATGTGTTTAATAAAATTTGGTTGTTACTCTGATTTCATCTCTGGGACTATAACGGGTGTGTTTTATGTTATTGTTTTGGGTCACAAGGTTGTAATTTAATATTTATGTTGAACTGTGGATGGGAATTGAGACGGTAACGACCAGATCCCTGACCCCGGATCTAGGGGTGTTACACTACCGGTAGAAGGAAGAACTGACGGCTCCACTTATTGATTGCCTTTAATAGTAACTCCTTGGCCAATGGTTAGGCCTTGTGATGGACCGCGCGACTCGGCCTCTTACACACGACTCCTAGTTCGAATAAATCCACAGCATTAAAATGTAGAGTTTGTCCTCCCTTCCCCAAGTGAAATACTTGTTGATAAGACTCCACAAAGTAGTCGTATCTAGTTGGAAAGGAAAATTCACCAACATTTCCCAAGCTTTTGCTTGTTAATGGATATCAACTTGTTCCAACAATCTTACCCCTCGAATGATGAGAAGGTACACACAGACTTAATGAGTCCATAGCAACCAAGTTGCGAGTGAAAAGGATAAATTATGATTGGGAAGTCAACAAGATAAATAACCTTTCTCAAGTAGGTTCCCCTATAATATAGAAGTTTGAGCGAGCATTTAAATCCTTTTAAGATAGATTTAAATGAAAAATAAAAAGAGTTGGGAACCTTTCCTTGATAAAATAGTCGTAAAAATACTCCGAAATATTTTACATAATATTTGGAGGTGAAAGATAATCTCCGAATAATATAAAGCATTTTAAAAAGAATTTAAAAGAATTAAATAAATATTCAAGGAATATTTATTAACTCAATAATAATTACGGAATATTATTAAATCATAATATTGCTCGTAAGTAATCCTCGAATGAATATATAGAATTATTTACTAAATAAATCACTCCTTAAATGAATATTCAAAATAATATTCATTAATAATTAGACTCCAATAAATATTTAAAATAATATTTAATAAATAATTCAAATATTTGAAAATAATATTCATTTAATAAATAATCTTCTAAATGAATGTCCAAATAATATTCATTTAGTAATCAAAACTTTAAAGGAATAATCGAAATAATATTCCTTAAGTAAATAGAACTTCCAATGAAAATTTGAAAATAATATTCATCAAGTACATAAAACCTTAAATGAATATTCGAAAGTAATATTCATTTAATAAATAAAATTCTAATGAATATCAAAATAATAATCCTTAAATAATCAACTCTAATGAATATTCGAAATTAACATTCATTTAATATCTCTCGATTGAGATAATACTCGAATAACATTCCTCGAAATATTTCCAAGTAATTGATACTTTATAGACATATAAATAACGTTTAAAAATAACATTCCTTAAAAAAAAAAATAATCTGCCGTTGGAATCCCTCCGGGTTTCCACGACTATCTATAACTCAAAATACCGACTCCCGGTCTATATTTAAGAATGAATATCATATGCCCTTCGCTAAGGGTCTTATCAAAACAATCCGGCTTATAACTGATAATTCGTATCTAGTCTATAAGCCAATATCACTTTAGGGAACAGGTATCATAATATAATTTGACAATAGGCATGCATGCTATGGCATATGTAAAACGGCAATCACACATATATATTATCACAACAACAGGTTCAAAGTTTTGAACACTTGCCTGGTAATCGGGTGTGGGTGGAGATAGCGTGTCCTGGGTCTGCTCGATGATCTATAAACAGTCTGAACACATTAACCACTTAACACGTTTTAACAGTCTAAGTATAACTTCACTTAAATCGAAACACATTTTCGAATTATCTCGTTATACACCTTTTAGTGTAACTCTTATTATTACTGATACGATCCGACATTTGTTCGTTATTATGACATGTCATCATACCCACACTCGGTATATACTTAAGTCGTATAAGTTCTAAAGTCGATCGATTACGAACCGAGATTATACCTCGAGTTTTATCGTTCATTTTCTAAGTGTTTTACCAAAGTTATAACCAAGCAGGTTTTTAGGGGTTCGTTCGCGTTTAACTTTGATTCCAATAGTTTTATAAAATCGAAAAATGACCCGTTTGATTTGTGGTTTTCTTTCATACCTTCCTTATGACCCCTAGTATTTATTTACCAAGATTTGCCACTGAGTAACATGCTTTACGAGGGTTCAATTGAAGTTACGAACTTTTATTTACGGTTCCGAACCAATTTTAGTAATTTGTCCATAACTCCTAAACCGTAAGTCGGAATGTTTCAATTCTTTCGCCAAAACGATCTATGACTCGAGATCTACAAGGACAAGTCATAACATTACCAAGGTCAGGAATTTATATTAACTGCCATGCTTGGTTTCTAAGTGTTAACAAAAATTCGGCATTACGACGGCTATAATTCGGACGTTCCAAAAACCATAATCATCCAACCAAGCTACACCGGGCATCAATACAATTTATAAACATGATTCTCATCTCAACAAACCTTAGAACCACTGATTTTAACCTCAAAATCATCATGCTTCTTAAATCACATAACTAACTACATAATCATGCTTATAATCACCACTATAATCATACAAAGCTAAAACCATCAAAAACATGTATAAATCTCAAATCAATTGCTAGGGTTTCAAGAGGTCTACCTTCCTTGGAGTATGTTCTAGCCTTACTAAGCTTTGTATGATCCTTGAGTGGCCTTAAGCTAGCTAAATCAACCATAAGAACCAAAGAAAACAAGATTAGTTCTTGAAGAACACTATTCATCACTCAACTTGTAAAAATCATAAAAAATCGAAAAACAAGAGTTTAGCTCTCAAATTTTTACCACATCTTGGGTTCTTCATAAGATTTGTTTTGAGCTATAGATCATGAAATTTGAAGCTTGGAAGCTATGGTTTTGAACCCGTTTTTCCTACTTGACAGAAACTGGTTAGATTTTTTTTCCCAACTTTGAGCATGGATTTGACTAGGCTATACTACTTGGATTGCAATGAAATTTTGAACGAACCTTGACTATGGAGTGGAGAAGCTATGGTTAAAATTTGGTGATTTTAGACTCTCTAGATTGGGAGATATGAATATTTATTTAGCTTTTGTTTCTGCTGGGCAGTTTAGAGAAAATGAGAGAAATTGAGTTTGTTTTGCTTGCTTTGATCTCATCCTTGTCCAAAATGCATTATTGATGATAATATCTAGCATAAAGCTACTTTATTAAAGTGCTTTGCTCATCTATGATGCAATCCAAGGGACAAGTGTTGTGATTTTATGGTGGAAAGGTGTCATGCAAGCTAACTAAGTGATTTGGTTTCTAAAGATGCTAGTTACTTTGTAACTACTTAGTTACTTGATCTTATCTACTTGCACATGCTTGTCTCTTGGCTCTCTGCTTGTTTCTTTGTCCGGTTATTGCTCAATTCATTGATCGTTCGGAGGAATAACTCATTCGTTTCTAGTTAGGGTTTTTTCGGAAACCGTCTTAATATTTATACTATCATCCTCCATTCCCTTTAATAATTCTTGAACCTATTTTTCTTAAATCCCTTCAATAATTCCTTAAGTCTTTCAGTGTCCAGGGAAATCTTGGGGAAAATAAAAGTGCTATTTTTCAGAATCCGATAGCTTTTACATACACTTTTTTCCCCTGGATCACTAATACGAACTCAGAATTTTGTTCCGGGTACTTCTATATAGCGTCGTCTAATAATATTCCTAATTCCACCAAAATCACTATTCACCACTTATTCTTTACTTATTCTTTTAGGGTTATATAGATGTCCCGGTTCTCTTCCGATCGTTCCTTAACCCTTTTACGGAACCACTGGACTGATAACAGATATCGATTTGGATGACATAAGAATAACCTTCCCCCTTGGAATAATCAAATCTTAATTTCCTAGGAGATAGATAATTCTTATCGAGATTGTCAACCAATAGCATTCTTCATGACATATAAGTATTTGAATCCATATCCATTCCATTCATTCATTAGAGCTGGTGACCTTGTTGTCGGAATCATTGTTCCTCATTTTATCAATACTTAATAAAAAGTTTTAATTCTACCGAAAATTTGGGTTCTTACATTCCCTGCAATGCCATTTTCAAAACTTTTGAGGAAATTCAACAACAAGGGTTAGTTTTTATAAAGGATGATGTATAAAGCAAGAATATGAAATCCGATCAAAAAAACCACCAGCTAGATTGAGAGATCTTTCCGATCAAAGCTCGAAATATTAAGCAATTGTGTGTATATGCTCTGTATATCTGAAAAATGATGATGTTAAACACAAACAAAAAACTCATCATTTATAAGGTTTCAAGGTTTAGTGGGTTAGGTGTGATAGTGACAGGTTATGTTGAAAAAATAACACCACTCAATAATTTCTCACCTAACAACCTAATTAGCCGAAAAACATCTTATCACCGAAACCTGTCAGCCGAAATAACATCTTATCATCGAAACCTATCAGCCTATGTACACACACACATACACACTTATTATTTCTAATTATTTTGGATTTAAAATAACCAATCAATAATTCAAGAATTATTCCACAATAATCAGACAAACTCATAATTAAATAGACATAAAATTAACAAAGTATCAGTAATTGATATATGCCAATAAAATATTTATTTAATTATGCTACAATTGACACAATTATTTACTAACTAATTACCATAAAATATAGCATTTATAAGCATGGTAATTAATATAGAGATAACTGTAATATGAGGACTGGATGCAAATAATTTCACAAGTCCTACACATATGGACTTTTAAAATACATATGAACTTATAACAAATTGCAGTTATTGATTATCCAAAATTAATTAGACATATTTAACATCCCAAGTTCACCAACTAACCTGGAGAAAGTGGATTCATCCAGTGGTTTAGTAAAGATCTGCAATTTGTTGATATGTGGGAAGAAAATATAATACCACAGTTCCATTCATGACATGCTCTCGTAAGAAATGATACCTGATATCAATGTGCTTAGTCCTTGTATGTTGAACTAGATTGTTGGCAATGGAAATGGCACTCGTGTTGTCGCATAGAATTGGAATTTTGTCCAACATGAGTCCATAGTCCTGAAGTTGATTCCTCATCCACAGGATCTGAGCACAACAACTACCTGCCGCAATTTATTCTGCTTCGGCTATCGAGGTAGATACTGAGTGTTGCTTCTTGCTGTACCAAGATACCAACCTTCTTCCTAGAAACTGACAGCTTCCAGAAGTACTTTTCCGATCAATCTTACAACCTGCGAAGTCAGAATCTGTATAGCCAACTAGGTCAAAACTTGTACCTTTAGGGTACCAAATCCCAAGATTGGGGGTTCCCTTAAGGTATCTGAAAATACGTTTAACAGCTATAAGATGTGACTCTTTAGGGCTAGCCTGGAATCTAGCACATAAACAAGTTGCGAACATAATATCTGGTCTACTAGCAGTTAAGTACAACAGAGAGCCAATCATACCTCGATACTTCGTGATGTCAACTGACTTACCAGATTTGTCTTGATCAAGCTTGACAGCAGTTGGCATCGGGGTCTTGGCAGTAACTGCTTCTTCCATCCCATACTTCTTCAGAAAATCCTTTATGTATTTTGATTGGCAGATGAAAATACCATCAGGCTTCTGAACAACTTGAAGTCCAAGGAAGAAGGACAACTCACCCATCATGCTCATCTCATACTTACTCTGCATTAGCTTAGCAAATCTCTTGCATAGTAAATCATTAGTAGAACCAAATATTATATCATCCACATATACTTGCACCAGAATTATATCATTTTTATGCTTTTTATGAAAGAGAGTTTTGTCGATGATACCTCTTGTAAAACCATTTTCAAGTAAGAACTTGGAAAGAGTATCATACCATGTTCGAGGGGCTTTCTTGAGACCACAGAGAGCTTTGAAGAGAAAGTACACAAAACCTTCAAATTCCTTATCTTCAAACCCAGGGGGTTGTTCAACATAGACTTCTTCTTCTAGATCTCCGTTCAAAAATGCACTCTTCACATCCATCTGAAAAACCTTAAAGTTGGAGTGTGTAGCAAATGCTAAGAACATCCTGATTGCTTCAAGCCTTGCAACTGGAGCATATGTTTCATCATAATCAATTCCCTCTTCTTGAGAGTAACCCTTTGCTACCAATCGAGCCTTGTTCCTCGTAACAATACCATTTTCATCCAATTTATTCCTAAACACCCATCTAGTGCCAATTACAGATTTATCTTTTGGTCTTGGCACCAGCTTCCATACTTTCTGCCTTTCGAACTGATTGAGTTCTTCCTGCATTGCAGTTACCTAATCTGGATCATCAAGAGCTTCATCAACCTTTTTAAGTTCAATTTGAGATAAAATCCTGCGAAATTGCATCCATTTTGTGTTGCTCTTCTAGTCTGTACATCCGTGTCCGGTTCACCAATGATCGGTTCAAAGGGATGCGCTCTACTCCATACCCTTTGTCTCGGCAGATTTGATCTTGATGATTCCCCAAGTTCATAATTGTGTTGAGTGTGGTGACTAGTAGATCCAAAATCATTGTTTGCTCCCCTTGGGCTGTTGCTTTCAGATTTTGATGAATCGGAGTTTAATGAATCATTAACAGTAGATGCATTCTTTGATGTTTCTTCACTTGATTGGGGTTCATTTTCATCGTTCAATTGCTCCCCCTCAACATGTGCTACAGTCTGATCTACTTGTATAGATTGAACAATATTGTCTGAAAGAGTATCAGAATTTTGTAGATCAACATTTATTTCTTCATTCTCAAATCTCAGCGGGTCATGTTCATCAAAATCTTCAAGTCCTGTTATCTTCTTATCATCAAAAGACACATGGATAGATTCCATGACCACTTTTGTTCTCAGATTGTAGACTCTGAATGCTTTTGTGGATAGTGGGTATCCAACAAAGATTCCTTCATCAACTTTTAAATCAAATTTGGAAAGCTGTTCTGGATGAGTCTTAAGAACAAAACACTTAAATCCAAACACATGAAAGTACTTCAGGTTCGGTTTCTTATTTTTCACCATCTCATATGGTGTTTTACCATGCTTGTTTATAAGTGTAGCATTCTGTGTGAAACAAGCAACTTGCACAGCTTCAGCCCAGAAGTAAGTTGGTAGCTTTGCTTCATCAAGCATGGTCCTTGCAGTTTCTATGAGAGTCCTGTTCTTTCTCTCTATTACTCCATTTTGTTATGGAGTTCCAGGTGTAGAGAATTCTTGCTTTATTCCCTTTTCTTTACAATATTCTTCCATGGCTGCATTCTTGAACTCTGTGCCATTATCACTTCTTATGATTTTCACCGTATGCTTAGATCCTTTATCCAGTTGTCTGACATGCTCTGTTAAGATTGATGCAGTTTCTTCTTTCTTGTGCATGAAATACACCCATGTATATCTGGTGTATTCATCAATAATAACCAACGCATATCTTTTCTTTCCAATAGACATTATATTTACTGGACCAAATAAGTCAACATGCAATAAATGATATTGCTCGAGAATTGAGGATTCAGTCTTACTTTTGAATGAAGTTTTCCTTTGTTTTGCCTTCTGACATGAGTCACATAGGCCATCTGGAGTAAAAACTGATTTGGGCAATCCTCTCACAAGATCTTTCTTCACTAGCTCATTAATTCTGTTGAAATTCAGATGAGAAAGTCTCTTGTGCCAGTTCCAGCTTTCTTCAATTGATGCTCTACTCAGTAGACAGATTGTAGAGCCTTCAGAGTTTGTTGAAAGCTTGGCTTCATAAATGTTACCATGCCTGTATCCCTTCAGAACAACTTTGCCTGTAGATTTGCTTATAACTTCACAGTGTTCTTCAAAGAAATCCACATGATAACCTCTGTCACAGATTTGACTCACACTTAGCAGATTATGTTTGAGTCCTGAGACTAGAGCTACAGTTTCAATGATGACATTCCCAAGATTGATATTTCCATATCCCAGAGTCCTTCCTATGTTGTCATCTCCATAAGAAACACTTGGGCCAGCTTTCTTCACAAATTCTGATAGGAGGGCTTTATTTCCAGTCATGTGTCCTGAGCATCCACTGTCCAGAACAAGGATATTTTTCCTGTTACCCTGCAATCACAAAAACCACTAATGATTAGTTTTAAGGACCCAGACTTGCTTGGATCCTTTGACCTTATTAAGTTTGTTAGCTTTTGCAGCAGAAGTCTTATCAGAGTTTGTGCTTACATTCTTTTTATCAGAATTTATACATGTAGAATCAATCTTGAATTTATTCAAAGAGGGTTTAAGTTCATAATAATCATGATACAAATTATGATACTATTTGCATGTATAAATAGAATGCCAAATACTGCCACAGTGAAAACAAGGATTCTGTGGCTTAAACATAACTGAGCCACTCTTAACTCCTAACTTAGGAGGTATAGAGTTTATATTTTTATTCTTCCTGCAAAAAGTAGCAAGATGGTTAGGATTTCCACAGTTGTGACATTTCTTCCTAGGAGCATTGGGAATAGGCATATAGTTATTGCTTTTATTGATGCCTACCTTTCCATTTGTTTTTCCTAGGTTCTTTTACCTTGTTCACTCTTTTTATCTCCTTCAGCTTTTGTTTAAGCTGAGACATTAAGCCAATATTTACTGATTTGACTTCATCCTGTTTTGGTTTGTCAGATTTTAAGTTTTTCTTAACTTCTAGTTTGGAGCCTACCTCATTTTCAGATTTAGGCTTGACGGATTTTGGTACAAACCTCACAGGATTAATTTTGGGCTTTGCAGCCCTTTCAATAAATACAGGTTTAGAGGTCTCAGCTTCTAGGTTGGCAGTTTTCTTTTTATTAGTGTAACCTAGACCTTGTTTCTAACAACCATTCTCTAAGATACTCTGAGTAGTTTTACCAGAGTTAGTCCAAGTTTTAATAATGTTTCTTTCTTTGGCAAGTTCAGATTCAAGATAAGCATGCTTTTTCAATAATTCAGTTTTAACAATAATAGCATCATCTCTCTCTTTCTGAATTTTTAACATCTAGATTAATTCTAATTCTAGATAGTCATTTCTTTTTCTAAGGTCTAGACTTTCAGATTTTATTCTTCCATTTTCTAAAGTCTGATCTCTGTAGCTAACATGCAAGTTTTTAAGAAAGAGTCTTAACTCAGATATATCAGTAGTATCAAAAGCTAGAGTAGTGTGAGGTACATTGGTCTCAGTAGCTTCAGAGATACTATCAGCATTTGCCATCAAGGCATAGTTCACTTCATCTTAAGAGTCTGAAGTGTCAGCCAGTCCTTCTTCTTTGTGATGTAAGCTTGACCTTTATCAACTTTGGCTTTCTTGCACTCAGATACAAAATGTCCTTTCTCACCATAATTATAGCATTTAATCTTGGACTTGTCCACTTTCCCAGACATGCCTTCCTTTCCCTCAGCTTTTCTGAAATTCTTCTTTTCGAAATTTGAATCTCTTCGTGTTTTCTCTGTCATGATTGTATAGCTTTTTGGATCTTAACTGTTGTATAATAACAAAGTGGCTCTGATGCCAATTTTTTGGTCCGGAATAACGTAGAAGGGGGGTTGAATGCGTTATTTAAAAATATTTCGATTTTTCATGTGGATATGAGATCAAAAAATACTGAATCGAAATAACACAACTGTTTGGGAAAAATCTTTGAATAGATAAAACCCGGAGGTTTGCTACACAATCTAATCCTATGGATCAGCTACAAAATCAAACACTCTTAGGATAGTTTAGGCACAAGGATCTTCTACCCGACACTTCCTGAAAGCGGGCTAAGCCGGCTTCCCTACTAGATGGACTATCTAGCAGCTTACACAGAGAAGATATAAGAGAGAGAAGAGAAAGTTGTGTGTTCAGGTGTATTTTGAAATGAAATACAACAGGCCTATTTATAGGTTTTAGAAAGTCACTATGTTGTACTATTCCAGTGGGCCCCACCTGCATAGTAACACTATTCCACCAACCAAACCGCATCTGCTGAAAATTTTCATTTCACGTGGGCCCCACCAGCCACTATTTGCACAGGCCTATTTGCACAGTAATCACTATTTGCACAGTAACCACTATTTGTACAGTACCTGCATAGTAACCACGCAGAGTAACCGCGCATAGTAATCTTGTATAGTAACCTTGCATAGTAATCATGCATATTAATTTTGCATAGTATTACTATTTTTGGCGGCTTCTTTTGGGCTTATCTCTTCTGTTTCAAATATTCTGCTTGAGATATTATGTCTGTCCTTGATCGTCAATAGGCTATGGCAATTCTTTCTATGAATTAATGTGTTGATCCTTCTCGTATGTGCTGACACTTAGTGCACTGGTCTGGTTCACAAGTGACTGGCACTGATCTTGATCTTCACACCTTCATTACATTCCAATTGATTAGCCTACAGCAGTATCTTCAAATAATATAAATACATGGAATCTTTTTGGCCCTTCAACTGAATCATCTGTACATCTTATTCTGTCACTGAGGCTTGATCATGTTAATGAACTTCTTTCAGCGACTTGATACTTGTTGATGCCTGTTCTTCAAATTTCACGATTCCTGTATAGAATTAATATTATTTATCTTTTATCCTAGTTGAGTTATATATGTCCTCTATTACATATTACATTATATTATGCATTACAAATCTAAACCTCGAATTAGTTTACAACAATTTAAAGAAAACGTTCCTTGAAGAATATTAATAAGGATGAGGAATATTAACATAAAATAATTTTTAAAAGAATCAACACCTGAACGATAGGTGGAGAGAATCAACAATTTTAAAATAATTTGAGAATAATTATTTGAATACTAGTTGAGGGAAAATGTCACTGGGAATAAAAACGAAGTGGGTAGGCACTAACAAAATGATATGAAAGAAACATCATATAATTAACAGAAAAAGTTCACATTATTCAGAATAAATATGAAGAGTCTTACAAGAAGGGATTTCGAAAGAATAAATAAATAACAGAACAGGATTCACATCACTTGAACAATAAGCGAGGGATAATAAACTTGCCTGAACTCTGCAGTACGCTATCCAAGTCCTTACTTGCCTCGGATACTCTATAATAACATGAGAATCCACATTTAGTATACTTATATATATACTAAGTCCATTTTAGGTTTAATCATTTTTAACCCTTATTTTGCCCGGCATCTCAACTCCTCGGGTCTGTTTCCGGTATTATTCTACACAACTTATGAACATCTTAAAAATACATTCTTCGTTCTGTTATATAGTACTTATGCGTATCTAAAACTTTTGTATTCAAACTATTTTCAAACGAGTCCCCTAACTCGTCCGAAATCTTATCCCAAAATGGTTCCTCGGTTTAATTCCTTAAAAATTCCTTATTAACTCCTTATGTTCCGACATTTTTCATAATTCCATCACTCAACATTTTTACACGAAACCTTTTCCATTTTACTTTCTAACATAAGGCCTTACTACCCTCAAATTTCCAGATTAAAATGATTATTATAGCGAGGTCAAATGTTCGCTCGAAGTTGGTACAAAAATCTGCCCAAACAAAGCCATGGCAGCCCTGCCTATCTTTACTCAAAAATTCATTATAAATCATAGGAGTGTTATTTAAACATGAATCCACTTTTAAAATCTTCTATACTCATGGTTACACCATTCCTCCAAGTTTCAATCAAACTAAGGTGTTTAGCTAGGTAAAACATTTCCCCACGGTTCAATGTTTAAACGATTCGTACTCTCTGCGCTTGCTTACTCAAATGGCCATAACGCCTTACTCGCTAAACGAAACCATTCGAAACCTTCGAGGTTGAAAATTAGACTCAAGGTACATTATAGACTCAGCAAACCCACTACCCTTATATGATACTAAGTAGTTCAAATTGTTCCTCAAAAACAGGGCAGGACAATGAACCTGGAAAACAAGACTTCATTGCGCACCTCTTACTCTAGTATTTTTCATAAATTCATAAATGTTCAATAAATTACCAAATTCCAAAGAACTCTTTCTTAGTCATATATACATCTTAAATAAATTTTTCAATTCGAATTAAAGAGTTTAGTTTGGTGAAATATTTTCCCAAAGTTCGGTTTCTACAAATTCGTAGCTTATTGACACCCTTATACTTCAACGGGCATATCTCCTAGCTCGTTAATCCAATCGATGCACCGTTTGCGGTCACGTAAACTAGACTCCGAGTAGAACATTATCATGTAAAAACATTTACAAAAACTGAACACCCAGTCCCCTGAGTTACTGTTCACAGTCAGTGCTTTAAACAGCCTTTCGGCGTCTGTAAATTCTAACCAAAATTGTAACCCTCAAATCCACCTTATTACTCCATCTTCACAACCCATAACAACACACAAGCAAGTACAATCACCCAATCCCATGAACCCCTTAAGATCAGTTGATAATATCTGCAAAAACATGCTCAAAACTAAAAGAAAACAAAGTTTTAAAGATAGAAAATATACCCTCTTGCTAGCTTAGTGATTTTCCATGACTTTCCTCTTGAAACTCTAGCTCCAAAACCTCATTTCTTGCTCTCCTCTTGTTAGCACAGCCATGTAGAAGTGGTTATAGGTGTTTTATATATAACATATTTATTTAGGGATTTTAGGACAAGTAGAAAGCTACCTAAAAATATTTTTCTCCTCCCTTTCTCTACTCAAACACTACATAACCCACACATAAACTCACACACCCACGCACCATGGTTCTCACTCACACACACTATTTTTGCTGAAGGAGGGAGAGATTAAGAGGGAGGGAGATTGTAGAGATTGAGAAAAAGATTCAACGAGAGAGATCGAGAGAGAACAGTCGAGAGAGAGATTAAAGAGAAGAGAGACTTCAA
Source organism: Saposhnikovia divaricata (assembly GCA_036435485.1). NCBI lineage: Eukaryota > Viridiplantae > Streptophyta > Magnoliopsida > Apiales > Apiaceae > Saposhnikovia > Saposhnikovia divaricata. The sequence goes on along the minus strand of CM071597.1, from coordinate 96,965,922 downwards.
GAGTTTTCTAGAGTCCCCAAGAACATAGCAGTACAATCGAGAACACTCATGAAATGGGAAAGAAGAGCTGGGTTTTGATTTGTAAAGACAGGGGTATAATTGTAAATTCATACATGCTGATAAACAAAAATCACTTTAAATCATTTCCATAATCGAAATTTAACATAAAATTAGTAGAAAAATAATTTTAAAGTTTATGAAATTACAAGCATTCCCATATTTTTATGAATTAATTATGAATTTTACAAGAAAATATCCTTTAAAGGGAATAAAACTCCTAAAATCATTTTAAAATACTTAAACACCAAATAATTCACCCAAAATTTTTAAAACTAAATAATATCATAAAGATAATAACACAAAAGATTTCATGATTTTTAATAACTCCGATGATTTTATAAAATTCTCAAAAGATCAATAATGCATATTTAAATAGATTTTAATCCTCAAAAATAAAAATACTTAGATTTATCCGACACACATAAATTACCATATAAACATGATGTCACATATATTTACCCTTCCTAAGAAAAAAAATTTATGTCATATAATCCACATTTAATATTAAATAATAATATTTATAATTACGAAATTTCTAGGGCGTTATATCCTTCCTCCCTTAAAAGGATTCTGTCCTCAGAATCAATCGTAAGAAAACATATGATGGTATTCTCAAACATTTTTCTTTCAATTTCCAAGTCCCTTCTTTCATTCTAGAATTCCTTTATATCAATTCGTATCTCGCAATGCTCATCCTGTAAGCCCGTAAATTCAAACATAAACTTAAACCTTTGGTTTACATGACTCGTTAATTATAGATACTTATCACTCGTACGTGACGATCCTTTTCTACCGAAAATCGGACATGACCTATTCGTATAATGGACTATGCCTTGTATGAAAGTACCTCAATTACTACCCCAATCATCCATAACAATTCATTCACGCACAATACTAAAACAAAACCTGCCTTGACTTGCAGCAAACATATAAGCGAAGAAATCTGCCTTGACTTGCAGCAAACATATAAGCAAAGAAATCTGCCTTGACTTGCAGTAAAAAGGTAAATAATTAAATCTTTAAAACAAAATCCACAGGACTAAAACAATTGATAAACTTCCATGCACGCTCCTACTCATAATTCAGATTGCCTCAGATAAAACTTTGAGAAAAAGAATATCAAGAGATCCCCCAATCATTCTTACTCCCCTTTAAACGTACAATGTTACTCGAGGAGGGAATAACTACGAAACTTCTATCCATCCTTAATCCCATTGTTTTACGGAGTAGCCTTTTCGAACTAATACCCATTTACCTCAAAACGTATATATCTTATTCGCAATATAAACTATCACGGGGTCACTATCCCCCAACACCATTCAACATCAAACTTTCGATCTAATTGAGCTCCAATAACTCTAATATCCTCTAATATCAAGACTCGACTTAACATACGTAAACCCAAGTATAGATCACCAATAATTAACTTACCACCTTCAAATCTCATTTAAACTTCACTATACTAAATTTGCGAGAAATCAACTTCCGGAACACTACTCTACATACTCTACAATTCCTCAAGTTTAGACTCTGCACATAATAACTCCAACATTTACCAATAATTGAATAAATGAAGTAAAATACATGTCCACTAGTCATTCCCTTGAACTATTCCATTCTTCTAAAGTCAATTCCTTCACATTCTAATTCATCCCATCATCTTAGTACTTCCACATCTCCTCCATTAACTCTTCCACGTCTCCTCCAATAACTCATGTTGAAACGTTACGGTATAGATCACCTTTTTAGCAACAATCTAGACATTCGAATTCTCTAACTCCAACTTCTTAAACTCTTTGAACATTTCCTTAAGCATTTTAAATATATTCATCCTTTCCTTGTCCACCTCTTCCTTGACTTCTGAAAGCTTTCTCCATCTTTATCCGTTTGTTTCCTGATTTGTAAGCTTGTCTACTGTTGTAGCTATCTTGGTAAACTCTTTGTCAACCTTTGATAATTCTTAGCTGGTCCTTCAAATTTTTCGATCTCTCCTGACGTCTTAGGCCTTTCCCGATTCATTACTGCTTCATCTCCATGGTATTCACTTCGGTCTTTTCATCATATCCTAAAAATTATACTTCTTCCAGTTTCATGGCTCGTACTTAGAAATCATATACATGTCCTTATCATCTATTCCTTAAAAATAATCAGTTTCTCCGCATTATCGAATCTTGTACGTGAGTTGTCAATCCACTGATTAATCTAACTTGATATTCAATCTCTACTTTAACCTCAATTCTCAAATCTGCTCATCCAATTTTCATTTGACGTAAATGTAGCTTGGACCACTCAAAATTTCATCGTCTTTATCTTTACTGCTCTCAGTCATCGATAAATTTTAGAAATCACAAGGGTTTATAATAAAAGGGATCAATAGAATAGACAAGTATTAACATGTATAAATATAAGATGAGTTTTGTTTGATATGAATTTTATAAAAGAATTTAACTGAGAGATCAATATGATCATTGAACTAATTTCAGGTTGCATTTGTCACTTAGGTCAACCATCATAGCACAAGAAGGGGGCCAGCCTTCTGTACTTTCATGACAAACACAATCAGTGGCATCCCACCAGACTTCTATCACATAGATAAGATGTCCCTGAATCCCCTATATACGTAGGGTTGTTCATCCCAGTCAGAATAAATAAGATTAAGTATTCAGGGAAAAATAGAAAAATTTCAAGAGTTTCAAAAGTTTATGAGTATAATGTTGATTTAAATAACCCATGGAAAATAGAGGTATCTCTGAAAAGTAGGAATGTGTTTAAATAAAGCTGATATAATAATTGATTATCAAAGGTGATATGGTACAAAAAAAACAAAGAAGGACAGAAACGAAGACTAAGTCCCCTTAGACAATAAATTAAATGAAATCAACGGCTGGTAGTGAATAACCACACCCTTACTCTAACACATGCCAATAATCGCATCTTGCTTACCATCTTTTCGTACTCTCTATAACGTTCACGAGGTAACTAAATTCGTAAAAGAAATTCGGGAAGATACGTAAAGGTCTACAAGTAGCGTCCTCCAAGCTGGTAGCTCTGGTCGTTTATTTAACGTATGCGGCACCGAATCAACTACCTCGTCCAAAATCAAATCTTCGGATGAATCGAACTCCTGCTCGTGCGATATTGGAATACTAAATAACGTCGCAACCGTCATCCTAATAACCTAAGGCGAACCTTATCCTAAATCATTCTATCTAACATCTAACCTAAATACGTATACCTAATCATCCTAACCTGTTTTAGTGACCATAACCTATAGCTCTGATACCAACCTGTCACGCCCCCATACCCGGTAACCCGGATTGGGTGCCACCCAATGATTACTCACCGAGGATCGATTCTAGTTTTGGTATGAAACAAGAATCTACACTATACAAATTATCACAACTTCTATCTCCAATCCAAATACAAACCATTATACCGTCTAAATTGTAGCGCAAACCAATTAGTATATGCTCGTGCTGGCTCTGTATCTAACCTTTAAAGAATGCACCATCGATCTCATTTGAATTATAATGCGCAGGTATCCAACTTCTTAACCCTAACTGAAAGGGAAGGTAAAACAAAGCAAGAGTAAGCCAACAACGCTCAGCAAGCGATCAATATAGTGAAACAATAATATTTCAATGATTCATTGATGAGCAATATCAATGACCAACTTATCTCAAGGGAATAATTCAATTTCCATCGTAGAATAAGACTTTCCATTTTCTTTAGTCATAGCTTCTCATCAAAACATTCTTTTCATTAAAACCCTTTTATTAAAAATATTTAAGTTGATTGGAGTTTTTCTACGACTCCGGAAAATACGGGTGATCAGCCACATAAAGTCCCCATACCGGACACGAAGTCCCTCTGGACATTAAAATTGGGTTCCCAATTATGCAACACATTGGCCTTTAATGCTGGACTAGGGGAGCCACCCTTAGCCTCTTACACTAAATAAAAAGTACTGGACTAGGGGAACCACCCCAAGCCTCTTACGCTTCTCCAATCTATAAAACCTTTAAATCCTTTTTGAAACATTTCACTTTTATGTCCTTATACTCACTGATAACAGATCAGCCCAGTATAAGAAATTTTAAAACACCTTTAAATAATTAATCCATTTTAACGAGCAACAATACAAGATTAAGAATCAGGGAAGCATTCGATATAAGGAATCATAACAACAAGGCAATAATATTTACTAAACATGGTAGGGTTCAGCAAGATAGAATCATATATCAACAAGCAAAAATAAATCAATTAAAGAATAAAGCAATTATTAAGATTCTAGAAATTAAACAACAATCTATAAGAAATCATGGAATAAAGAAAATTCGAAGTTCAACAGAAGATTTAAGTTACTACACTAGCTATAACCACTCATTTTAAAGATTATCAATTGATGAAAATTCGTTGTGAAACTTGAATTAACGTAGTGGATTAGAATAGTCTAAAATGAAATTTTAAGAAATTCTCAATTACTCAAAGTCTCACTCTTGTCGGCTAAGCACTCATACGCTTTAGCTGCCAGAACTGGCAGGACAATAATGAGTTGAATAATAAAGAAGATCTCATTTCATTCTCGGTTTTTAACCATCACTGAGCAACACATGCTTCAATGACAATCTAAACCTCGAATTAGTTTACAACAATTTAAAGAAAAAAGTTCCTTGAAGAATATTAATAAGGATGAAGAATATTTATATAAAATAATTTTTAAAAGAATCAACACCTGAACGATAGTTGGAGAGAATCAACAATTGTAAAATAATTTGAGAATAATTATTTGAATACTAGTTGAGGGAAAATGTCACTGGGAATAAAAACGAAGAGGGTAGGCACTAAAAAAATGATGTGAAGGAAACATCATATAATTAACAAAAAAAGTTCACATTATTCAGAATAAATATGAAGAGTCTTACAAGAAGGGATTTCAAAAGAATAAATAAATAACAGAAAAGGATTCACATCACTTGAACAATAAGCGAGGGATAATAAACTTGCCTGAACTCTGCAGTACGCTATCCAAGTCCTTACTTGCCTCGGATACTCTATAATAACATGAGAATCCACATTTAGTATAATTATATATATACTAAGTCCATTTTAGGTTTAATCATTTTTAACCCTTATTTTGCCCGGAATCTCAACTCCTCGGGTCTGTTTCCGGTATTATTCTACACAACTTATGAACATCTTAAAAATACATTCTTCGTTCTGTTATATAGTACTTATGCGTATCTAAAACTTTTGTATTCAAATTATTTTCAAACGAGTCCCCTAACTCGTCCGAAATCTTATCCCAAAATGGTTCCTCGGTTTAATTCCTTAAGAATTCCTTATTAACTCCTTATGTTCCGACATTTTTCATAATTCCATCACTCAACATTTTTACACCAAACCTTTTCCATTTTACTTTCTAACGTAAGGCCTTGCTACCCTCCAATTTCCAGATTAAAATGATTAGTATAGCTAGGTCAAATTTTCGCTCGAAGTTGGTACAAAAATCTTGCCAAACAGAGCCCTGGCAGCCCTGCCTATCTTTACTCAAAAATTCATTATAAATCATAGGAATGTTATTTTAACATGAATCCACTTTTAAAATCTTCTATACTCATGGTTACACCATCCCTCCAAGTTTCAATTCAAACTAAGGTGTTTAGCTAGGTGAAACATTTCCCCAAGGTTCAATGTTTAAACCATTCGTACTCTCTGCGCTTGCTTCACTCAAATGGCCATAACGCCTTACTCGCTAAACGAAACTGTTAAACATTGGATGCTACATTGGATGCTAAGCTAGTGTTGTCTCTATTATTATGTCTCTCATTATTATGTTTCTTAGTATTCATCTATATATTAGAGTATTGCTCTTTGTAATTAATATATCTCAATATATGAAACTTCTCCTCTCTACTACAATCCTATCTGTTATCATGGTATCAGAGCAGGTTAGGAGAGTTTTTTAAAGTTTGAAGGCTTCTCAAAGAGAAGCTAAAACTACTACTGTCCAGTTTTTTATTTTTCTGTCCAAATCAGAACCAAACCAAACCTACATACCTATAAAGAAGAGCTGTAGACAAGACAAACCCAGAAGTCCGGTCGCCAGCTGCCACCAGACGCGCCATCACGCGCCGATAGAAGCCGCCAAACGCCGCTAGATGCGCCCTCGCGCTGGCGCATGTGGCATCCTACAGTACTTTTCTGGAGAAGTTGCAGAAGACATTCTTGTTCGCCCCGTCCTTCCGATTCTAACAGTGGTATCATTTTTCACTTCTATGAAGTTTTATTTTTCTGATATATATTTGTATGTATATTTGCGTATATACATGGTGTTTTTCTGAAAAAACAAAAACATAATCCTTTTGTCATATATATATCTTGGTTAGTTAAGACTTGACTAAGATCTAAGGAGGAAAAAGGGGGGAATTGTTATTTGAATATTATTTTATAATGACGGATACTGGTGACTCCGCAATTTCAAGCAGAAGTACTGCTATATGTAGCAGTAAATTGGGGTTCCATAGTACTCCATTTGTATGTCCTAAATTCGATGGGAAAAATTTCCTTGAATGGTCGAAAGCCTGCACGATGGCCCTTAAATCCCATAAATTAATGAAATATATTAATGGGAAAGTCAAGCAACCCCTGGAGACAGATGCAGACTTTGATGATTGGGATTCACAAAATGCCTTGGTGTGTTCTTGGTTGTCCAACTCTATGGAGATGCATATTCGAAAAAGCTATATCTTTATTGACACAGCCAAAGAAGTGTGAAATTCTCTTACCCGGACATATTCTTTTTCCAGAAATGTAGCCAAGCAATTTGAAGTAAATCGGAAGATATGGGCATTGGCTCAAGAAGGTAGAATTCTTGCTCAGTATTATTCAGAGCTAACATCCCTATGGAGTGAATTAGCTCATTACACTATTTTTGAATGCAAACATGCCGAAGATCAGGAGAAATATCAAAAAATGATGACTGAAGAACGGGTGATGAAATTTGTGGATTGTCTGTCTGATGAGTATAACTCAATCAAAAATCAACTTATCGGACATGTTCCCTTTCCGACTGTAGAGGATGCATATGGCCATGTTCAATTAGAGGAAAGTCGAAAGCAAAGCATGGCCCCTATGACTCTCTCTAATAGATCTACACTTATAACTGGAAAATTCCGCAACTTGAGCTGGAAAAAGAAGAGGAGTTTCCAGTGGATCTTATGGGTAAAAGATCTACTCTTCAGTGTGATTATTGCAACAAGATGAATCATACCCGTGAGAATTGCTTTATCCTACACCCTCACCTAGAAAACAGAGGACATGGAGGACGCAGTCGAGGTGGCTATCGAGGTGTATCATCCAGAGGTACAAGCAGGAATACAGGAAGGGGCAATCCTTTTAATGCTCATTATGCAGTGTCAGAATATGAGGTGCCTCCTTCAACAGGAACAAAGACCCCTTCAGAACTCAACAACTTTCAACAATTAATGTTCCAATTGAACACTACTCCATCAACACCCATTGCTAATTCTGCTCATGCAGGTATATCTTGTCAGTTCACCTTTGATAAATGTTCTAATTCATGGATTATTGATTCCGGAGCATCAGCACATATGACTGGAAATTCTAGTTTCCTAGAATCATATTATGGTGAAACAGGCAATATTCGTGTTGCCAATGGAGCTATTGTACCAGTTCATGGACAAGGCACTTCTCACTGCCTCTCATCATCATTGTTGTTATCTGATGTGTTACATGTTCCCTCCTTAACAGCAAACTTATTATCTATTCAGCGTATTACTGAAAATCTTAATTGTTCGGTAACCTTTTTTTCTTCTCACTGTGTGTTTCAGGATCTGGCGACAGGCAAGGTCCTTGGCAGTGGTAAAGTGGTAGATGGACTATATATTATGGAAGGTAATTCTGTTATGCCTTCGACAACTTATTAGGTGTCATCTACATCTAATCCTACATCTAGTCCTATTTTAGAATCCTTGTACCAATGGCATAGACGGTTAGGCCATCCATCTTTTGGTTTTTTATCGAATCTTTTTCCTACTTTAGCATCAAAATGTAAAAAGGAGGAATTTTTCTGTGAACCGTGTCAATTGGCCAAACATAAAAGGTCATCTTATCCATCAAGAAATAAAAGAAGTTCTACTCTTTTTTTACTATTCATACTGATGTTTGGGGTCCATTTAGACATCCTACATATGATGGGTATAGGTGGTTTGTTGTCTTTGTTGATTGTCATTCTCTACTTACTTTTGTATATCTTCTTAAACATAAAAGTGAAGTATTTGGATGTTTGAAATCCTTTCACCACATGATACAAACATAATTCAATGCCTCTGTTAAAATTCTTCGGAGCGATAATGGTACTGAGTATGATGGGCCATTTACGTCTTATTTAGACACATATGGGATTCTTCATCAAACTACATGTGTTAAAACCTCTCAACAAAATGGGGTTGCTGAAAGGAAAATTGGTCACTTACAACAGGTAGCACGGTCCCTTATGTTAATTATGCATGTACCTAAATATCTTTAGGGCGAGGCAGTCATGACTGCCGCATATCTGATCAACCGTCTCCCTTCATGTGTTCTACAATTCAGAACACCATTGTCTTTTGTTCCTACACCCTCCTCTCATCCATTGCCTCTTCAGTTATTTGGGAGTGTTTGCTTTGTTCATAATCATTCTCCCTCATGGGACAAACTTGATTCTCGTGCTCTCCGATGTGTTTTCATTGGTTATACACCAACTCAAAAGGGATATAAGTGTTATCATCCTCCATCACATCACACTTTTGTTAGTCATGACGTTACTTTTTGGGAGTCAATTTCATATTTCTCTCCTGGCTCCTCCTCTTTGCTTCAGGGGGAGATTAATCAACAAAGTCTTGATAATAGTGAAACAACAGAGGAGACCACAGAACAATCACTTCCATTCATAAATGTACCTAGTAAAGAATCGAGTCCAAACACATCCCCTAGTGAACCAAATGATCTGGATAGATTTAACAGGCCGGATTTGATCACATATTCCAGACGAAGAAACGATGATATCACCACTTTACCACATCCAGAGACTTCTGACCTCGAGGAAGAACCTACAGCTCCTATAATTGAGCCTCTTGATCCCACTCTGAATCTTCCTATTGCTGTTAGAAAGGGTAAACGCTCTTGTACTAACCATCCTATCTCAAACTTTATTTCTTATAATGCATTATCTCCTTCTTCACTTGATTTTGTATCATCTTTGTCTAGTGTTTCTACTCCACATACTTGGCAGGATGCTTTATGTGAACCTAAATGGAAAGATGTCATGATAGAAGAGATGAATGCATTGAAACATAATGGCACTTGGGAGTTAACTCATCTTCCCGCTGGAAGGAAGGTAGTAGGATGCAGATGGGTGTTCACTGTGAAACAGAAACCTAATGGGCTGATTGATAGGTACAAAGCAAGACTTTTGGCAAAAGGGTATACTCAAACTTACGGGATTGATTATCAGGAAACTTTTGCTCCAGTAGCAAAGATGGCTTCTATTCGAGTCTTGATATCATGTGCAGCAAATCTTGGATGGGAACTTCAGCAATTGAATGTAAAAAATGCATTCTTACATGGAGACCTGAAAGAAGAGGTCTACATGGATATTCCACAGGGTTTTTCTAAAGATGCGCCCATTGGGAAAATATGCAAGCTAAAGAAGACTATTTATAGGTTGAAACAGTCTCCAAGGGATTGGTTTGGCAAATTTCAGAGAGCAATGATTAAATTTGACTACAAACATAGCAACTTGGATAACACCATGTTCGTGAAAAGACAAGATGAAAAAATCACAGTGTTGATTGTTTTTGTCGATGATATTGTGATCACCAGCAAGAACACATGTGAGATTGCTAATGTTAAACGCAAGCTTGCCTCTGAATTCGAGATGAAGGACTTAGGAAAACTACGGTATTTCCTTGGCATTGAGGTCTTTAGAAGTCCGGGTGGTATCTTCCTCTCACAACAAAAGTATACACTAGATCTTCTGAATGAAACAGGGATGTTGGGATGTAGACCTGCAGATTCTCCAATAGAAGCAAATCATAAGCTTTGCGGAGATGCTGGTGAAATTGTCGATAATTCTCAATATCAAAGATTAGTTGGACGACTAATCTACCTTGCACATACAAGGCCAGACATAGCATATGCAGTGGGAATTGTTAGCAGGTACATGCATGATCCTCGTCAACCTCATTTGGATGCAGTTTATATGATATTAAGGTATCTTAAAGCTGCTCCTGGAAAAGGAGTTATGTTTACTAAAAACAAACATCTCGGGGTTGAGAGCTATACAGATGCAGATTGGGCCAGATGTCAAGACGATAGACGTTCGACTTCAGGATATTGTACATTTGTTGGTGGCAATTTGGTTACTTGGCGAAGCAAGAAACAACCTGTGGTTGCCTTATCCAGTGCTGAGGCAGAGTATAGACCTATGGCTAAAGGTGTACGTGAATTATTATGGATAAGATTATTTCTAGAAGAATTGGGACTTGCATCCGCAACTCCAAAGAAGCTGCATTGTGATAACAAAGCCGCTATTGCCATTGCACATGATCCAGTTCAACATGATCGGACCAAACATATCGAAATTAATCGACACTTCATCAAAGAGAAGATCAATAATGATACCATTGGTATTCACTTTGTAAGATCAGAGGACCAGATAGCTGACATATTTACCAAAGGTCTAAATCGGAAGATGCTCCATCCTCTTATTGGCAAGTTAGGCATGAGCGATATATATGCATCAACTTGAGGGGGTGTGTTAAACATTGGATGCTACATTGGATGCTAAGCTAGTGTTGTCTTTGTTATTATGTCTCTCATTATTATGTTTCTTAGTATTCATCTATATATTAGAGTATTACTCTTTGTAATTAATATATCTCAATATATGAAACTTCTCCTCTCTACTACAATCCTATCTGTTATTAGAAACCATTCGAAACCTTCGAGGTTGAAAATTAGACTCAAGGTACATTATAGACTCAGCAAACCCACTGCCCTTATATGATCCTAAGTAGTTCAAATTGTTCCTCAAAAACAGGGCAGGACAATGTACCTAGAAAACAAGACTTCACTGCGCACCTCTTACTCTAAGTATTTTTAATAAATCCATAAATGTTCAATAAATGACCAAATTCCACAGATCTCTTTCTTAGTCATATATACATCTTACATAAATTTTTCAATTCGAATTAAAGAGTTTAGGTTGGTGAAATATTTTCCCAAATTTCAATTTCTACAAATTCGTAGCTTATTGACACCCTTATACTTAAACGGGTATATCTCCTAGCTCGTTAATGCAATCGATGCACCGTTTGCGGTCACGTAAACTAGACTCCAAGTAGAACATTATCATGTAAAAATATTTACAAAAACTGAACACCCAGTCCCCCGAGTCACTGTTCACAGTCAGTGCTTTAAACAGCCTTTCGGTGTCCGTAAATTCTAACCAAAATTGTAACCCTCAAATCCACCTTATTACTCCTTCACAACCCATAACAACACACAAGCAAGCACAATCACCCAATCCCATGAAACCCTTAAGATCAGTTGATAATATCTACAAAAACTTGCTCAAAACTAAAAGAAACAAAGTTTTAAGGATAGAAAATATACCCTCTTGCTAGCTTAATGATTTCCCATGACTTTCCTCTTGAAACTCTAGCTCCAAAGCCTCATTTCTTGCTCTCCTCTTCTTATCCCAGCCATGTAGAAGTGGTTATAGGTGTTTTATGTATAACACATATTTATTTAGGGATTTTAGGACAAGTAGAAAGCTAGCTAAAAATATTTTTCTCCTCCCTTTCTCTACTCAAACACTACATAACCTTGGTTTCCAAAATTTCGATGAAATAAAGTGACGCGGTGGCCGGAGAATACTGTAGGGGACGATTTCGAGGAAGCGTGCGATTGAACCCATTTGGGAGCTTGGGTTTTTAGGGTTTTGAATTGGGGATCTTAAATGATCTGATTGGGGGTTAATTAATACTCCAGAAGAATGTGTGCAATCATGTTTTGTCAAAATTCTGTCGATACGGAATGGAATTTCCGGCCATTTCTAATCATCGAAGCATGGTGAGTCGATCCTTTTAATTTTGTCTTTCTTTCAACTACCCATTTCAATTCATACATCCTTTATGATATATACACAAATTTTACATTAATTACACAGAAAAGAATTGTTTTTATGCTTATAATCAACCTCGATTCCGTTTGATTCCCGATTATGGTTGTAATTGGTGGCTGCTAAATGGTCTTTTTTTGTATTAGTTTTGTTGTACTTATTATGGAAGAGTAAAATGTACCATGAAGTTTAATTCATGATGGCCATGATAGAGGGCTTTTTGTGTCTTTAAGAGGCAATATATTATCATCAATGATAGTGTTGGGGGTTCAACAATAATAGTACCATGGAGGTTGGTAAGTGATATCTAGTTTGGTTATAAGCAAAATTAAGGGTTGTGCGGAAGATGCCAGAATGGTTATCAAAAGTGCTGATAATAAATCTTTAATTAAATCTAAAGTAACTGATGGTTGATTTTTTCTGGTTTTTTCCTCTATTTGATTTTGGACTTGGGGGGCTAATTAGATGGGTGTGGGTTGGACTTTAGACAAGTCTGTTGTTAGTGGAGTCGATGGTTTCTTCGTATTAGTAGATATAATCGGTTTGAGATTTGCTTGAGTTTGGCAGTAGTAGTTGATAATAGGTCCAATTGAAGTGGGTAGTAGTTTGCGATGTTTGTTTACGTCGAGTCCTGACTTCTGAGAGACTGGTTTTTTGGTCCAAGTTGTTGAATGGATGTTCTAGAACGTTTTAGTGAGGTGGTGTTAATACAATTTTTAACGTTTTGAGTGTTGGAAGATGATTCGGGCTGGTATTATTTTAGATTGATGTTATTGAAGTACTTTGTTAAAGGCGGTCGTGGTGGAAGGTGGGTTTCAGTGTATTATAGAGGCAAATATATTATCAAAAATGAAGTGGAGTGCCTGCAAATGATAGTCTGGTTAATGGTGTCTGGAGGGAGGTGTGGATACTACATTACCATAATACAGAAGGATGTTTTCTTTAGAATAGTGGGTAATCTAAAAGCTTAATTTGGGAAGATTTGTTTTCGGATTACAAAAGGTATAATACCAAAGAAAAAAGAAATTTGTTCAAAAGTTTGAAATAACGTGGTTTTTATTTATTGGGGTGAATTATAAGGATATTAAGTAATGGTAAATAAAATTGGGTATAGAAGTTGTACTTAATTTAATAATTGGCATAAGTTTGAATTATTTAAGCCTTAAACGATGATATAAACTTTTAATAAAGCGAATTTTAAGGAGTTAGAATGTATTTTTGCAGGATTGAGGGAAGTCCAATTAGTCTTGAGAGTGGAGATAGGTTTTAATAATTTCTTTCTAATGGCAATTAGGTTCTTAGCTGAGATCTTGCTGCAAATAATGGTTGTTTCCTAAATAGACTAATCATAATGATAAAAAGGGGAGATGTTGAAAGATGGTTTTTAAAAAAAACGTAGGTATTATTACAAATGGTATATGAGTATCGAGTGATAAATAAGGTAACGAAACTAATGGTGTTTAGACTGGTAACTGAATGCTAATTTAGGGGAGGTAGGGGATTTGAGTGATAAAAGGTGGATAGTTTGCTTATAGAAGATTACAAGTAATATTGAAAGATTCCCTGTTAACTTCTTTTGGGGCTGATTTCTAGGAAATTGTTTGGATATGGTATAGATCAAAATTCCAGTTTATATGGAGTATTTTTAGTATCTCACAGATCAGGCAGGTTTTAAGCATAAGTAGTCATAGTATATTAAATGAATTGATATGGTAAAATCAAGGATTGATTTTGTCGGGAGTGTTTTTAAAATTATTAAATTTTTAGCCAAAATCACTGCGCTCTAATATAGGGATTTGGAGGGGAAGTAAAAATGGTAATTTAGAGGTTGAGATTATAAATACACCCTAAAGGTAACATATTTTTTGTGCAGTAACTTATTTTCTCTCAAAATACAAATATTGATGGAGTCTATGGATAATGTTTCATCTCAAGCGCTGCAACTCAATGCTCAAGAACTAGAGGTCATATCTGACCCTTCTCTAGTTTTTGATACGAGTGAATCTCTCATATATGGTAGGATGCTCACAGGTAAGGTAATAAACAAGGTTGGACTGAAGAATTTGTTTGATTCGCTGTGGCAAAACAAGTTAAGTGTGGTGATAGAAGATTATGCTGAAGGCATAATTAAACTCACTTTTGATTCTGAAGGGGGAAAGAATAGAATCCTGAAAGGACAACCCTGGCATTTTGCTGGTAGCTATCTCATTTTTGTTGAAGCTGAGGCAACCATGCAAATTACTCCAGAACTTTTCAAACAAATTCCTTTTTGGGTCCAAGTTCATGGGCTTCCTCCGGGTCATCTATTTAAAACCACATGGAGAAAAGCTGGGGAAGGTGATTGCTAATTCTATTGGAGAGTTTATGGAGTATGATCAGAATGAGAGAAGCAACTTCATGAGATTCCAAGTTCGGATTGATTCCTCTCGACCCCTTTTTAGAGGTAAACTTCTGAATTTAAACAAAAACAATGGTAACATATGGGTTAGATTCAGGTATGAAAGACTTTCCAAGTATTGTTATTATTGTGGTTTTTTAGACCATATACAGAAGGGGTGTGTGTTGCTAGCTGAAGAAATTGAGAGTGGTCGTAAACCAACTCTACAGTATGATGATTCCATTAAAACAACTGGGTTGGTTCATGGGTTATCGACTAATGCAGTTAGTACTTCAGCTGGCAGAAGGGTGATTGCAAAACCTACTGCTCAATTGGGTCGGAATATGGATCATAGAGTACTTGAGGATTCTCTAAATGATCGTAATACTAAAAGAGGGAGAACGGAAAATTCAAGTAAGGCAATTTCTGACTGTTTTTACATATTTTTATTTTTTCTAATATGTGGTTTAAACAGTTTTAAGCTAAAATAGCATTTGATGTCTTTATTTTGCCTAGGTCATGGAAAGAATATCATGTCATTAAAAGGAGATACTAAAGAGAGAATAGAAGGTGGTCAAGCAATCAAGCAGAAGGAAGAGGGGAACAATATGAATCTAGCAAATGTGACGAAATGTTATTCCAAAGGTGGGAAAGGAAGCACTAATCAGATTGTACAAAATGGGGGACAAGAGGATGCAGACAAAAAGTAGAAGAAAAAGGCAATCTTGTAAAAGAGGAATTAATGTAAAGGAAGCAGAGGAAAAATGTCTTTCTTTTTGGGTTTAGTAGCAAAAATAAAAGCTTGTTTCCTACGAGCTATGAGTACTGAATAAAGAATCCATTGTATTATAATACTTGGCGAATGTGCTAAGTGTATTAAGACAATTTATTTATGAAAAAGGTTTTTTCTCTTTATATATGGATGGTAGTAGTAATATATTGAAAACTAATAAATAAGCATATGATAATTCAGAAATTGGGAGATGTAAGAAAAAAGAAAATAAGATTTGAGCTCAAAAGTGCAAAATTCTTATGCAAAATTTATATGATAAAGACAGAGGAGAATTAGGTTGAAGGTGGTTAAGTTTTTGTGCAAGCAGTCTATAATAGGAAGTATATGTACATTATGTAGGGATAGTAGGTGAAAGATATAATATGGTTGAAGGTGAAGTTAAGTTAGGATGCAAGAGAATAATTGAGGTTAGTAGAACAAATTGAGGTTTGGAGAACGAGAGTATGAATATGAGAAGAGGTCTAATATTAAAAATTTAAATAAAATATAACACTACTTGGAAAGGAAAACAATTTTAGGAAGGGTACAACTGATTCTGATATGATGAGGGGTAAGGAGGGATATGATTAACATTGTGTAGGGTATAGGTTAAGGTAGGTATAAGAAAAATTGGAAAAATAGGAACATATAAAGATTGATTCAATCAAGGAATATTTATGGAAGTATGTATTATGATTGTTTTAAAGATACTGAAATTAAGGAAATGAGGTAAGGACAAGAGTCAATAAAGGGATATGATTAGGGAAAGGAAGGCTTATGTAAGGATTTAGATTGATTTGAGAGAGGATTAAAGATAATATACCAAATTTGAACGAGTAAATAATCGCTGACAGAAAAATGGTTTATTAACATGAAAAGTAGTGACAATTTGATCCTCAAATTGGTGGAGTTTAGTTTTAGCAATATGGCAATTGTGAGTTGGAATGCAAGAGGACTAAATGGAGATGAAGCTTTACGACAGGCTAAATTACTTGTCAAGCAACATAAGCCAGACGTTCTTTTCTTGATGGAGACAAAATTATCGGGAGGGAAAGTAGAGGCTATGGGCAAGAAACTAGATTATAAGCGGGGGTTTGAGGTTGCAAGAGTTGGACTTGGGGGGGGAATTATGCTGTTATGGAAGGATAATGTGACTATCACTTATCTGACATCATCATCTAATCATATTAGCTGCCTGGTAAGATTTGATGATAAAGAACCATTTTGGCATTTCTGTGGCTTCTATGGAGATCCAGTAGTAGCTAATAGACACTTTACTTGGGATCTTCTGCAAAAGTTGGGAACTATTTACAATGGTCCGTGGCTCATTATGGGTGATTTCAATGAGATATTGAGTCAGGTAGATAAAGAAGGAGGAAGAGCTAGAAGTGATTCACAAATGAAAGCTTTTCGAGACTCTCTCGAAGTATGTAGGTTACAACCTTTGGAGTATAAAAGAGAGCGGTATACATGGACAAAAAATAGTAAAGATGAATGCATTAAAGAAAGACTTGATTGGGCTATGGGGAATGAAGCTTGGATAAACCTGTACCCAAACAATTCGTTAACATATTTAGATTTCTTTAATTCTGATCATAGAGCTCTAAAGGTATACCTCCAGGATCCTTTAAGTTTAAGTGTGCCAATTAATAAGAAACGACCTAGATTTAGGTTTGAAAATATGTGGGTTATGGAACCAGATTGTAAGAAGATTATAACTGAAAATTGGAAGTCGACGGATCAATCTGCGCTTATGGCAACAATCAACAATATTAAACAATGTTCCGCTAATCTTTCAGACTGGAATCAAGCCAAATTTGGTTCTATGGCGAGGGATATCAAAGAGACTCACAAGCAAGTTATACATCTTCGTAATATCCAGGGGAAGGCGGGAATGGCAGATAAATTAAAGGAGATGGAGCAAAAGCTTAATGATCTATTACTCCATGAGGAAGTTTTTTGGAGACAAAGATCCAGAATTCAATGGTTAAAGGAAGGAGACCAAAATACAAAATTTTTTCATTCAAGGGCTAAAACAAGGCACAAGACAAACATGATTAAAGGTACATAATGGTTAGTTAAGATGGGGTACAAATTTATATGTTTACAATTACTCAGTTAAAAATTTTAAGTGTTAAAATGTCAAAATTATGGAAATTTCGAAGGATGGTTAGAATCTGGATACATAGCTGTCTTTATTTATTTACAAGGCTGTTTATGTGTTACTTTTAATACCAGGGAAAGTATTGTAGCAGTATTACGGTATATAATTTAGACAGTGAGCTAAGAAGGTTGTGAATGAACTCTGTGCTGCATATATACTTGTTAGAATACAAAGCGTGATAGGTGACAAAAACAGATAATGCATTATTAAGTTTCAAATCTTTGTCGATTCTATTTGTCACCTCTCTCGTGAATGTTTGGCATTCTTATTTAGCCGTGTATCTGTTGATTCATCTGTAAATTTAAATGCAAAAGGGGTTGTAGTGTTCCAGCTTAACAATTTATCATCACAGGAATTAATTTTCTGGACCTATGATTGGAATTTGAGGCTTACCCAGAGATATTTCTGCCTTAGAGAGGTTGTTATGCGGGTACTAAAGAAGAAAATATGTCACAAATCCTCTGCTAATATGCACATCCAGGGTACTGGATTTCATTGCTTCTATTTTATCTATGTAATGTTCCTAGCAAGTTCTGCCCATTTACAAAAAGGGTCTAGGCCAGGTAGTAGAGGAAATCTTGGAAATGTTTAGGTGACATCTTAGATTTAATAAAAAGGTCTGAGCACAACATTACATTAATAAAAATCTTTAACGACCATCTTAGTATTTAATCTTTGTTGCAACTTTGCCAGACATTCTAAGTATTTAATCAGATGCTTACAACTCAATCCAACTTTAGCACAACAAAATGAAACGCTACAAGATCTGAGCATTTTAATTAACCCATGACCTTCAAATTCCGGTGGATGGTACCTTATTTTAAGGCTGCAACTACTCCTGTAAATCTATACAGTCTCGTCCAGATTGTAAAATTTTTGACATTAAATTTAATTTATACTAAGGTATCAAACTTAATCAAAATTATTAAGTGGAAGAAGAGGAAAACTGAAAATTAATTAGAGTTAATTATTGCAAAAATCTGTAGTTCAAAAGTATAAAAAAATAAGAAAATATTTTGGCCTAAACTGAAAATATAGGTCAATGCTAAAAATAATAAGACTCGTCGTATAATAAATATGAGGCTTACTAACAAGAGGTCGCAATGCTGACTTTAAAATTTAGGATGAGCCTGTTTTAAATGTTTGTCTTTGTTTACAGGTTTATTGAATGAACAGAAAGAGTGGTGTCAGAATGAGATGGAGATGAGTGAAATAATACAAAGATTTTACAAAAATCTCTTTCAAACAATATCACCAACAGAGGAGAGGATTGATATGTTATTATCAGCAGTGCAACCTACGGTGACGACAGAGATGAACAATGAGTTGGAGAAGGCGTTTTCTTTAGGGGAAATAAAAAAGGCTATGTTCTCGATATCATCAGATAAAAGTCCTGGATTAGACGGAATGAATGCAACATTTTATCAAAAACACTGGGATATTGTTGGACCAATTGTTTCTAAAGCAATTATGGATTGTCTAAATGAGAAGGAAGATTTGGTCAAAATTAATTCTACACTTGTTACTCTTATCCCTAAGGTGAAAGAACCTATGTCTGTGAGTGAGTTTCGTCCAATAAGTCTGTGTAACGTGTTCTGTAAAGCTATATCAAAGGTATTAATCAATAGGCTAAAACCTATATTGCCATTGATTATTAATGGCACTCAGAGCGCTTTTGTTCCCGACAGACTTATAACGGATAATGCTCTAATAGCATATGAATGCTTGCACCACCTGAGATCAATGAAAGGAGGGAAAAGATGCTACGTTACAATGAAATTAGATATGAGTAAAGCATATGATAGAGTTGAGTGGATTTTCATAGAGAAGATGTTGTTGAAGATGGGTTTTAAAAGCCAGTGGGTGGTTAAGATTATGAATTGTGTTACGTCAGTGAGATATTCTTTCCAAATAAATGGTCAGAAGTATGGTGAAGTCACCCCAACAAGAGGATTGAGACAAGGAGACCCTCTCTCGCCATATCTTTTCCTTATATGCGCCGAAGGTTTTTCAGCATTATTAAGGCAAGCAGAAAGTAGAAGGGATTTGTTGGGTTTAAAAGTAGCTAGAAGTGCTCCATCAATAAGCCATTTATTCTTTGCAGATGATAGTATGATTATTTTCCAAGCATCACAAAGATCTTTACAATCTATTCAAACAATTTTTAAGCTCTATTCGGAATGCTCAGGGCAGGTATAATTATCTGGTTTTTGTAATAGCTATCATGAAGTAAGGATAACTAAATATCTTAAGAGGATTTATGTAAAATGAAACCAGATAATTGGTCGAATTTGTTTTAATAGACTAACTATGTTGTAGCCTAATTAAAGTAAAAAAGTAGTTGTGGAGGGAGTAGATTCTAATGGGTTGGGTTATCTTTTTAATGTTAATGTTTTTAATACTGTTTGAAAGTTGTCTTTATAAGTATATTCGTATAGTTTATGTTAAAGATACAGGCGAGTGGACAAGGTTTAGGGTGGTATGGCATTTTAAAAACTTAATACTGAATTGATGTTGGTATAGTTTGGGAAAAAGGGCTAACTAAGTTGGGTTTAAAGAAGTTTACTCTTAAATAATGAAATAATGGTACTTGTAAATTGTTTAAATGAGTTGTAGGCTATCTAAATTTTATGATGTTAATTGTTATTTGTATTTCTTACATTATTGAATATCTGCTGTCTTAAAAACACAGAAGATGGACTGAACATATGATATGATTTTTTACAGATGATCAACTACAATAAATCACTGTTATTATTTTCTCCAAATACCCCGGATGTGACACGCTCTCTATTTGTTGATTCACTTAATATGCAAATGACTGAAGAAATCGAAACTTATCTGGGATTACCAATGATCGGGGGAAGAAATAAAACAGTGATGTTTAGATCAATTAAGGATAAGATCTGGACGAGGCTAAATTCCTGGAGGGAAACATTATTTTCTCAGGCTGGCAAGGAAATTTTACTAAAAGCGGTCGTTCAAGCTATGCCTACCTACTTTATGTTGTGCTTCAAAATACTAGAGGGACAATGTTTGGAGATTGAGAGATTAATGGCACGTTATTGGTGGGGTTCTTTTCAGTCAACAAGAAAGATCTATTGGAAGGATTGGAAGAGCATCTGTTTACCAAAAAGTGAGGGGGGGTTAGGTTTCCGAAAATTTGTTTTATATAATCAAGCTCTACTCGCTAAACAAGCTTGGAGATTATTAATAGATCCCAATTCACTTATAGCTCAAGTATACAAAGCTAGATATTTTTCGAACACTAATTTTCTAGAGGCGAGAGAAGGAAACAACCCCTCATTGAGTTGGAGAAGTATTTGTTGGGGAAAAACTCTACTTTTAAAAGGAATTAGGAAGAGAATAGGTGATGGGAAAGACACAAAGGCGTTTTGTGATCCTTGGATACCAAGGCCACCCTCTTTCAAACCAATTTCACGAGGGCAAGAAGACAGAAAAGTAGCTGATTACATACTAGAACAGAGGAAGTGGAACGGAGACTTAATTAAACAACATTTCTTAATCCCTGATACTCAACTAATTCAAACAATCCCACTGAGTGTGTTCAATCATTCTGATTCTTGGCTTTGGCACTACACAAAAAATGGAAGTTACTCAGTAAGGAGTGGATATAAGTTAGCTACTGAAATGATTGCTTCGGATCCATCATCATCTTCAGATGTGCTTTCTGTGTGGTGGAAAGAGTTTTGGAATTTAAAAATCCCACATAAAATTTTACTATTCGGATGGAGAGGGTTCCATGAAATTTTACCTACAGGTGTTGGTTTAAACTCAAGAAAGATTGTAGCGAATAGTAATTGTCCCTTATGTGGTTTTGGTATGGATTCAAATGCACACGCGGTGTTTTGGTGTTTGTTTGCTCAAGAGTTGTGGGTATTGCTTGATTTTCCTTTTCTGGTGGGACAAAAAGAAGACATATCTTTTAAAGGAGTTTTGTTCTATGCAACTGAATTACTAGAAAAATATGATTTTGTTAGGTTGCTAATTGGGACATGGTGTATATGGTTTGAAAGAAATAGGAGAACTCATGGGCAACAACCTAGACCTGTTCATCAAATAAAGGAATGGATAATATCTTATATTGAGGAATTGAAGATGGCACAAAGTTCTGGTGGTATGACGAGTTTGGGAGGGAATTGCACACAGCCGAATACATCGGAAATAGAGATAAATAATTTATCCATGTATGTGGACGCAGCAATATCTACATCTAATAGAACGGTTGGTCTAGGAGCTGTAATTTTCAGTCCAAATAGGAAGATCCAGGCGACTCTTGCTAAACCTCTGGAAGGTTTATTATCTGTTTTTCACGCAGAAGCTCTAGCACTCATTGTTGGATTACGTTGGGCTCAAACTATCGGAATTCCAATCCAGAAAATTTCAACTGATTCATTAAGTTTGGTTTCTGCTTTAACGGTTGCAGAGTCGTATCACAATGAGTTGGGGATTTTGTTTAGCGATATTAAAGACTTGATGAGGAATTTCAGCAACGCCTCCATTTCACATGTTAGTCGTACATATAACATTGTGGCTCATAATCTGGCTAAGCAGGCCCTTCAACTGGAGGAAGAGAAATCTTGGATGAATGGAGCTACTTACCAGGACGACACCAACTTGTAGTATGTGATGGACAGGGTAATGTTTTTAAATTAATATGTTTTTATGGTTATTTTAAAAAAGGTGTCTTTTAATGATGGGTTATATATTTTGCTGAGGTGAGGATAGTAGGGATGTGGTTAATTTATTTTGTCCCGAGAACTAGATAATTTACTGGGGAACCCTGTTCAATTTGGCACCCCCATCCCCTGGATTTGAATGTTGCTAAACACTTTTTTCTATTTTGTCTCAATGTTTTCTTTCTTTTGTTGAAATATAACTAATAAGGAAAATAATTATTTTAAAGGAAATTAACTAGTTTAAATAAACAAAATTATCTGCAGGTTAGCTAGTTTTAAGTGCCTAACCAAAGGATTATCCTTTGGTTGGTTCTAAATATAATATTTGTTAGCTAAGATAGACTTTATTCTTATATAGCATATAATGGTGTTTTGGGGGTTATGATTTTTATCATGGATGGGCCGTTTGTAGTTGTCGAACTACTTTTTACTACTAATCAAAAGGGAACTATTTAGAAAGATGTATAATATTTGCAGGCTACTGTGCTTAATAATAGTTTGCTTATGTCTTTTGAAAAAGGGTGCTAATAATAGTTTTGTTGTGTGATTTGGTGTTTCTTCAGGTTCATGGAATGGAAAGTAAAAAAGATTATGGTTGAAAGCAGAATGAAGAGAATGAGGAGATATGGTTATGGGAGGAACAGGGAGATTTAACAGTTTTATCAGTTGAGAGCTTATCGATGTATTGTTGGAGGGTGAGGCACTCTTTTTTTCCCACTCGAGTTTTTTTCCCATTGGGTTTTGCTCTTGTGGGGTTTTTAACGAGGCCTACCTATGAATGGAGTCTTCTTTTCGGATATAGGGGTGATATTGTCTAAACTTCCGGAGGAATCTCTTTCTCATGGTAGTCGTAATTTAGGTTACGACCCATGGATTGGTTAAGCATACCTTTCGGTTAGATGATTAGCTTGTATATAGAAAGAATGTCTCTTTTTGTTTTGTCCCTTCCGGATTTTGTATCTCTCTTTTAAATGAAATTTATTTCATTTTGCAAAAAAAAAAAAAAAAAAAAACACTACATAACCCACACATAAACTCACACACCCATGCACCATGGTTCTCACTCACAAACACTATTTTTGATGAAGGAGAAAGAAGGAGGGAGAGATTACAAGGGAGAGAGATTGTAGAGATTGAGAGAAAGATTCAACGAGAGAGATCGAGAGAGAACAATCGAGAGAGAGATTAAAGAGAAAAGAGACTTCAAGAGTTTTCTAGAGTCCCCAAGAACAGAGCAGTACAATCAAGAACACTCAAGAAATGGGAAAGAAGAGCTGGGTTTTGATTGGTAAAGACAGGGGTATAATTATAAATTCACACATGCTGATAAACAAAAATCACTTTAAATCATTTCCTTAATCGAAATTTAACATAAAATTAGTAGAAAATTAATTTTAAAATTTCCAAAATATAGTTTATGAAATTACAAGCCTTCCCATATTTGTAAAATATTTTTAGGGTCAAAAATGAATTAATTATGAATTTTACAAGAAAATATCCTTTAAAGGGAATAAAACTCCTAAAATCATTTTAAAATACTTAAACACCCAAAATAATTCACCCAAAATTTTGAAAACTAAATAATATCATAAAGATAATAACACAAAAGATTTCATGATTTTTAATAACTCCGATGATTTTATAAAATTCTCAAAAGATCAATAACGCATATTTAAATAGATTTTAATCATCAAAAATACAAATAAAAATACACGGACTTATCCGACACACATAAATTACCAGATAAACATATAAACATGATGTCACATATATTTACCCTTCCTAAGAAAAAACATTTACGTCATATAATCCACATTTAATATTAAATAAAAATATTTATAATTACGAAATTTCTAGGGCGCTATAGTTGGCGTATCCATACCTTCTTCTATTTTTCTCCGGTCTCTAGCTATCGAGAAGATACACTCCTCCATAGGGGTATCAACTGGATACTACTTTTTCACGTCGTAACAAGCAGACTCAGTTACCACAAAGGCGTATGTATGCAATCTAAAACACCTACTTTTTTGTTTTGACATCTTTGTTGGCATGAAAGCATTATACGTCCTTGTTAAAGATGTATTCCAGGTCTATTTTTCTCGTCCATGGGTATTTCAGACCTAACCCGTTAAAAATGAGTAAAAATGTCTTTCATCTCGTGACATATACTTATTAACTTAGGTAAAACACAACAAATTTATTAATTTATTATTGACTATTTATTATAAATCCAATATGTCATATGTTGTTTTTAATACATTATGTTATTTATTAAGTATATAGATTATTATTACAAAGTGGTGGCTGTACTTTATGTTAGTATTGGTGCCCTAGAGTCAATACAATCAATTGTATTTGTGTTTGAGTGATTTTATATATTTGATATATATATTTATTATTGGCTTTATTTACTGCGAAATAAATAAAGTATAATAAATGTCCTTAGAATCTTGATACAAATTATGTAGTTGCAAGTATGTGACTTGAACATGAGATTATATAATGATTGTATCATATTCTTAAATGTCCCTAGCCGAATATTATTATTACTTAGGACAATAATAATACATTAAGGCTAGTATGTTTATTGACAAGATGACCACATCTCATTGGTCATAAGTATGTAGATACTAAATGCAATGCATAGGTAACTGTACGAGTACAGGGTACTGGACAGACCCACAATGAGATACATCATGGTAAATAATAAATGTGTCATATGTATTCTCACAGTGATAATGGTGTAATGATCCTTAGACCTGAAGTCGTTATAATTCTACATGAGAATTAATATATTTTGAATTCGTCAAAAGTTATCTTTAGCCGGATAATGATAAAGGTGAATATCGGATATATTATGAATCATGTGAGAAATATGAACGATCTAGATGGGATTTAAATCTCCTGATAAAGGAGTGATATTATCGGCCTCTTGTTTGAGTGAGACTATGAAATGCATGGCCATGCTTAAATGTTGATTTGATTATATAGTCTACTCATCGATCAAGAAAATGAAGATTAAATTATGAAGAGGATGACACATTACATGCCTCGAGTTTAATCTATAATATCATGATTTAAAAGGATTATATTACATGGAACATTAGTCATAAAAGGTTGATTGAATCGTTGATTTAATTATTGTTTTATTGGGTAGCAATAATGTGTTACTAGACGCCGCTTATTGTTTACAATTTTATTAGAGAATAAAATTGTTGCCAATTAAATAATAACCTACAGGGTCACACACAAAGAATGTTTAAAAGGGATATTAATTTATTTCATGAATTTAAATTAATAATAATTTAAATTATGATTTTAAATTAATAATAAATAATAATTCGAATTTTATAAAATTAATTAAGTGAGACTTGATTAGTTAAAGATAAAATTTGAAGATGTATTTTCTTGACTTATTTGATTAATTAAGTATGACTTAATTAATTTATTTAAATAAATAAGATTTGTTTAAATAAAAATGGCCTAATTGTTTAATGGTCCATTTTTCTTTATTTCTCTTTATAAGCCAAGGGTTGGCTAGTCTTCTTTGAACAACACAACTGAAAATTTCAGTTTATACACAACTTAGAGACAAGGGAGAAATCAAGCTCAAGCCAAGAACACATCGATTATTTATTTTGGCTAGTACCTCGTCCCGTGGCGAAATCGTTCGA
This sequence comes from Saposhnikovia divaricata, assembly GCA_036435485.1. Taxonomy (NCBI): domain Eukaryota; kingdom Viridiplantae; phylum Streptophyta; class Magnoliopsida; order Apiales; family Apiaceae; genus Saposhnikovia; species Saposhnikovia divaricata. The sequence continues at coordinate 96,939,988 of CM071597.1, read as the reverse complement.
CGATTCAAGCAAGCATTCAAGTGTGGATACCGGTGGAGGAGTTATAATTTTAGCTCTCAAATCAACAAGCTAGGATCTCCATTTGTCATCCATTGGAAAGCTTTAACAAGGTACAATCTTGTTCTTGAGAATTTTTATACCATGATCATCATTTTATACATGGATCCGGGCTTTGGAATTCGTTTTTAATTGTTATTTACGTTATTTCCGTTGCGTTATTATGCCCGAATTCCAACATTGGTATCAGAGCTACATGTATAAAAGGATGATTTGGTGTTGTGTTCTTGAAAATGAATCATACATGAATTTTTGAATTATGCCATGCTTCATTTTAACATACAAAAGATTATTTATAAATTGTTATAATTGTTTGTATGATGTTATAAATTGTTATAACATGTTTTGGATGATATACTATATGTTAGATATGTTAAACATATCATTAGGATACATTTAGAACTGATCAAAACTGTTCGGTAAACATTCTGCACTGTTTCTGGAGTTTCTGCAATTTCTGGGGAAAACTGGTAAAAAGGGCTGTAACGCATTCTTATGATGCGTGTCATCAGGAACAAACATTGGTTGCGCATTACTGTAATGCGTATCAGCAGTATATTACAGGTATTACGCATTAGACGAATGCGCATTAGTAGTAGTAGCAAGTGGAGCGCATTTTTGACATGCGCGTCTGAGTGGTTTCAGTAGTGGAACAGAGTGGCGTGCTGTGCTATTATTAGTTTTATTTAATTCTAATTTTTTTATTTTAGCTTTTGCTTTTGCTTTTGCTTTAATAATTCAATTAGTTGCCATTATAGACTTATTGGTATTAATCATTAGATTCCTAATGCTTTTAATGATTAAAGTGTTAATAATTGAATATTTAAATCATGGATTTAAAAAATTATTATTAATTCAAAATTTTATTAATTAATTTAATTTCGAATTTTAATAATATATTTAAATTATGAATTTGAATATTATTATTAAATTCGAATTTTGATTAATTAATTTCGATTTAATTTTTTTATTCGGATTAAAATTTTAATTAGTTAATTATATTAATTCGAATTTAATTAATTAAATTTGATTTATTTATTTATTTCCCTTTTAAATAATTAGGTATTTAAATTGAGGAGTTAAATATTAATCGATATGATCATGATTAATGTGATGTCTATAAATTGTTATATGAGCATGGTGCATTGGTTATGGCCTAAAGACCCGTAGAATAAATGTTTTAATTTTATTTATGGTCTGTAATAATTAAATACGACTTGCATGTCGTTATTCTTGTAATTATTATTTCTCGAATGCAACTCGAGTTCTTTTGTAATTTGTTTCAAAAGGGAAGCTGAAGGCAATCAATGGAGGCTTGGGAAGCAAAGAAGAATTTTGTAATAATTAGTTATTACAACCATAGATTGACCTTGATCTTTTCATTAGCTCGAAAAGATCGCATAGGATCGGGCCATAACCATTGCACGTTTAATTTTGCGTAACTACACTTTACATATGATGCATGGATATATTAGATATATGAATGGATGCATGGATGTATGGATATTTTAGAATGTATGTATTAGATACGACACATATGCCATGTTTAAACAAGATAAAATCTGTAACGATTTAAGATTTAAACAAACGATCAAGATCGTTAAATTTTTCTAAAAAATCCCTTAATAAATATTAAGTTAAACAGATGCTTTCCAACAAATAACACTCATTGAATCCTAGATCATTGAGGAGTGGATTTGCCAAAGCAAGGGCTTCTCTTTTATCGTGGTGAGATGTGATTAAGTAAACAAGCTTACTTAAATTGTTATTGTTGGGTTCAACTTAAATAAGTCGTCATAATAGGATTATGAACTTATAAGCATAGAGTTTAGTGAAATCTATTAGATAGATCGGAGCAATATGTTGTTCACTAAGCTATCCAAGAGTTATATATGATATAATTGACATAACGGTCTACCTAAATAATCATGTTTAAGAGGAAAGCCAAAGCTGACTTAAAATATGATGAAATATGGATCTTGGCTCACTAAGAAAGGTTTTTATGGGAACCATTTTCTGAATTGATAGTAAGGGCTATTAATTTGATAAAAATAGTGGGAGGTATATTACGAATATGCTATAAATCAACTCGAACATAATTGGTTTTACGAAACATGCAAACTAACTCATTTTATGCACTTTTACAAAATTGTAGATAATAAATGGCAAACAACACAAACCACTTTTCGATACGATCAGTCCTAGAAAAGGAAAAGCTGACAGGGACAAACTTCCTAGATTGGTTTAGGAACTTGAGGATTGTCCTCAGGCAGGAGCGAAAGCTGTATGCCATTGAAGTTCCTCACCCAAATCCTCTTCCTGATGGAGCCACACGTGCCGAGCAAAATGCTTATCAGAAGCATTTGGATGACTCAACTGATGTGTCATGCCTTATGCTTGCATGCATGGCTCCTGAGATTCAAAAGCAACATGAGTTGATGAATGCTTTTGAAATAATTGAGCACCTCAAAAGCATGTTTGAGGGACAAGATCGCCAGGAGAGATATGATACGAGCAAGGCTTTGTATGCTTGCAAACAGGGAGAGCGAGACCCGGTTAGACCACACGTTCTTAAGATGATTGGGTACATTGAACAACTAAGTACCTTGGGCTTCCCGATTGGTCCGGAGGCTCAAATAGATTTGATCTTACAATCACTTAACAAGAACTTTTCTCAATTCGTTATGAACTACAACATGAATGAGATAGATAAGACACCCACTGAATTGTTGGGCATGTTAAGAACTGCTGAAACCAACATTCAGAAGGAATCTCCTACTCCCATGCTGATGGTGAACAAAGGAGGTGCCAAGGGGAAAAGAAAGTGGAAGGGCAGTAAGAAGAGGAATGTGTCCAAATCTGCTGCCAATCCTAATTCTGCTCCCAAGAAGGCTACCAAGCCTAAAGGAGGTGTTGAAAAGGGTGATTGTCACCACTGTGGTAAACCGGGACACTGGAGGAGAAACTATCATGCATATTTGGAAGAACTTAAGAAGAAGAAGGCTGCTGGCCAGACTTCTGCTTCAGGTATTTATGTAATAGAAGTCAATTTGTCTACTTCTACATCTTGGGTATTGGATACCGGATGTGGTTCTCACATTTGTAAAAATGTGCAGGAACTGCAAAGGAGTAGGGCACTGGCTAAGGGAGAGGTAGACCTACGAGTTGGAAATGGAGCAAAGGTTGCTGCTTTGGCTGTAGGGACTTACCATTTATCGTTGCCCACTGGGCTTATATTAGAACTTGAAAACTGTTTGTATGTGCCTTCTATTTGTAGAAACATTATTTCTGTTTCTTGTTTAGACAAGAAAGGTTTTTCATTTACCTTTAAAGACAATGGTTGCTCTTTTGGTTTGAATGACATTACCTATGGTGTTGCACAATTATTTAACGGTTTGTATGTTCTTAATTTAGATACTCCTATCTTGAATGTAAATAACAAACGACTTAAGACTAATGACTCAAATCAAACATACCTTTGGCACTGTCGTCTAGGCCATATAAACGAGAAACGCATTTCCAAGTTACATCAAGATGGTTTCTTGGATCAGTTTGATTTTGAATCATATGATGAATGCGAGGCTTGTTTACTAGGCAAGATGACTAAAGCTCCTTTTACCGGACAGGGTAAGAGGGCCACCGTACGACTAGAACTAATACATAGCGATGTATGTGGTCCTATGAGATCGATGTCAAGGGGTGGCTATTTCTACTTCATTACGTTTACTGATGATTTCAGTAGATATGGATATGTGTATCTTTTGAAGAACAAATCCGAAGCATTTGAAAAGTTCAAAGAGTATAAGGCAGAAGCAGAAAAGCAAACTGGCGAAAGCATAAAAACTCTAAGATCTGATCGAGGAGGTGAATACTTAAGCCATGAGTTTAAGAACTATTTGAGGGAGTGTGGTATTGTATCACAACTAACTCCTCCTGGAACACCACAATGGAATGGGGTTTCTGAAAGGAGGAATCGTACCTTGTTGGACATGGTGCGATCTATGATGAGTCAAGCAGATCTTCCAATTAGTTTCTGGGGTTATGCCCTGGAAACGGCTGCATATACACTAAACCGTGTTCCTACTAAAACGGTTCAACAAACTCCATATGAGATATGGACAGAGAAACGGCAAAGCATGTCCTTTATGAAAGTATGGGGATGTGAAGCATTTGTGAAATGCCTAACATCAGACAAGCTTGGACCGAAATCTGAAAAATGTAATTTTGTGGGATACCCAAATGAAACGAAGGGTTATTCTTTCTATAGTCCCTCGGAGAACAAAGTAATTGTTGCTCGAACTGCTGTATTCTTAGAAAGAGAGCTAGTCTCTAGAAAAGAAAGTGGGAGGAAAATAGATCTCGATGAAGATCGAGAACCACTTGATAACGTTGAATTAGAGGTGGAGCATGAGCAAGAAATACAAGATAACATTGCTCAAGAAACACAGGTTGTTCGTAGATCTAGTAGGATTCGCCATGAGTCAAAGAGGAATTATGGATTTCTCTTAACTCAAAATGATGAAGTGATGCTCATAGACCAAGATGAGCCTCTCACCTACCAAGATGCTATGAACTCACCAGACTCTGAGAGATGGCAAGAAGCCATGAATTCTGAGATGGATTCCATGTATGAAAACCAAGTATGGACTTTGGTTGATCCACCTGAAGGGGTAAAACCTATAGAGTGCAAATGGATTTTCAAGAAGAAGATCGACATGGAAGGTAAAATACAGACCTATAAAGCTCGACTGGTTGCAAAAGGTTTCAAACAAATTCATGGTATTGACTATGATGAAACCTTTTCACTAGTAGCAATGATAAAATCCATCAGAATTTTGCTTGCAATAGCGGCTTACTATGATTACGAAATATGGCAGATGGATGTCAAAACAGCCTTCCTTAACGGAAGCCTAGAAGAGGATGTGTACATGACACAACCTGAAGGTTTTGGAAATCCAAAGGATGCCGGAAAGGTATGTAAGCTGCATAGATCCATTTATGGATTGAAGCAGGCCTCTCGGAGATGGAACATCCGGTTTAATGAAATAGTCAAAGGTTTTGGTTTTATTCAGAACGTGGATGAACCATGTGTTTACAAAAAGGTTAGTGGGAGCCATGTGGCATTCCTAGTATTATATGTCGATGATATATTATTAATAGGGAATGACATTCCTTCTCTACAGGCTGTAAAGACTTGGTTAGGACAAAGTTTTTCTATGAAAGACTTGGGCGAGGCTACCTATATATTAGGGATCAGGATCTATAGAGATAGATCAAGAAGATTAATCGGCTTAAGCCAGAGTACATATATTGACAAGATTTTGCATCGTTTTGGAATGCAAGATGCAAAAAGGGGATATGTCCCCATATCTCATGGGATAACGATCTCAAAAGAGAATGGTCCTAAATCATTGGATGATAAGGACCGCATGAGTAAGATTCCATATGCTTCAGCAATTGGATCTATCATGTATGCAATGATATGTACTCGTCCGGATGTCTCGTATGCTTTGAGCATGACGAGCAGATACCAGTCTAATCCAGGTGAAGGTCACTGGACGGCGGTCAAGAATATTCTTAAGTACTTGAAAAGGACTAAAGATTCATTCTTGGTGTATGGAGGAGAGGAGAAGCTAACGGTAAAGGGTTACACGGATGCTAGTTTCCAGACTGACAGAGATGACTCTGTGTCTCAGTCTGGATTTGTGTTTTGCCTAAATGGAGGTGCTGTAAGCTGGAAAAGTTCGAAGCAAGACACAGTAGCTGATTCTACAATGGAATCCGAGTATATTGCGGCATGTGAAGCAGCCAAGGAGGCTGTATGGATACGGAAGTTCATTACAGTACTTGGTGTAGTTCCATCGATCGCAGATCCCATAGATCTTTACTGCGATAATAATAGAGCTATAGCACAAGCCAAGGAGCCGAGAGCTCACAGCAGAACAAAGCATATACTTCGGAGATATCACCTTATTCGAGAGATAAATGATAGAGGAGATATTCACATATGTAAAGTGCATACTGATGATAATATTGCAGACCCGCTGACTAAGGCTCTGTCGCAGCAGAAGCATGAATGTCACACTAGTAGCATGGGTATTCGATACATGGGTGATTGGCTCTAGTGCAAGTGGGAGATTGTTAGTATTGGTGCCCTAGAGTCAATACAATCAATTGTATTTGTGTTTGAGTGATTTTATATATTTGATATATATATTTATTATTGGCTTTATTTACTGCGAAATAAATAAAGTATAATAAATGTCATTAGAATCTTGATACAAATTATGTAGTTGCAAGTATGTGACTTGAACATGAGATTATATAATGATTGTATCATATTCTTAAATGTCCCTAGCCGAGTATTATTATTACTTAGGACAATAATAATACATTAAGGCTAGTATGTTTATTGACAAGATGACCACATCTCATTGGTCATAAGTATGTAGATACTAAATGCAATGCATAGGTAACTGTACGAGTACAGGGTACTGGACAGACCCACAATGAGATACATCATGGTAAATAATAAATGTGTCATATGTATTCTCACAGTGATAATGGTGTAATGATCCTTAGACCTGAAGTCGTTATAATTCTACATGAGAATTAATATATTTTGAATTCGTCAAAAGTTATCTTTAGCCGGATAATGATAAAGGTGAATATCGGATATATTATGAATCATGTGAGAAATATGAACGATCTAGATGGGATTTAAATCTCCTAATAAAGGAGTGATATTATCGGCCTCTTGTTTGAGTGAGACTATGAAATGCATGGCCATGCTCAAATGTTGATTTGATTATATAGTCTACTCATCGATCAAGAAAATGAAGATTAAATTATGAAGAGGATGACACATTACATGCCTCGAGTTTAATCTATAATATCATGATTTAAAGGGATTATATTACATGGAACATTAGTCATAAAAGGTTGATTGAATCGTTGATTTAATTATTGTTTTATTGGGTAGCAATAATGTGTTACTAGACGCCGCTTATTGTTTACAATTTTATTAGAGAATAAAATTGTTGCCAATTAAATAATAACCTACAGGGTCACACACAAAGAATGTTTAAAAGGGATATTAATTTATTTCATGAATTTAAATTAATAATAATTTAAATTATGATTTTAAATTAATAATAAATAATAATTCGAATTTTATAAAATTAATTAAGTGAGACTTGATTAGTTAAAGATAAAATTTGAAGATGTATTTTCTTGACTTATTTGATTAATTAAGTATGACTTAATTAATTTATTTAAATAAATAAGATTTGTTTAAATAAAAATGGCCTAATTGTTTAATGGTCCATTTTTCTTTATTTCTCTTTATAAGTCAAGGGTTGGCTAGTCTTCTTTGAACAACACAACTGAAAATTTCAGTTTATACACAACTTAGAGACAAGGGAGAAATCAAGCTCAAGCCAAGAACACATCGATTATTTATTTTGGCTAGTACCTCGTCCCGTGGCGAAATCGTTCGACGATTCAAGCAAGCATTCAAGTGTGGATACCGGTGGAGGAGTTATAATTTTAGCTCTCAAATCAACAAGCTAGGATCTCCATTTGTCATCCATTGGAAAGCTTTAACAAGGTACAATCTTGTTCTTGAGAATTTTTATACCATGATCATCATTTTATACATGGATCCGGGCTTTGGAATTCGTTTTTAATTGTTATTTACGTTATTTCCGTTGCGTTATTATGCCCGAATTCCAACACTTTACACTGATTTTCAAAAAAGTGACTAGTCTTTCATTTTCTTAAATTAGTGTCCAACCTTTCACTTTGTCTTTCAAAACAGTGGTCAGTCTTTCAATTTCTCAAATTAGTGGCCAACATTTCATTCCGCGTTTTAAAAAAGTGGCCACTTTAGAGATAATTAGTCTACTATTGGCCACTTTTTTGAAAGACGGAGTGAAAGATTGGCCACTAATTTGAGAAATTGAAAGACTGGTCACTGTTTTGAAAGATAAAGTGAAAGGTTGGCCCCTAATTTGAGAAATTGAAAGACTGTCAACTTTTTTGAAAATCAATGTAAAATACGGCCACCACTCTGTTATTTACTCTTTGTAAAATTCTAATTATCAATCAAGGCATTTTTCATTTCTTATCAGTTGAATCTTCAAATAGAAATTAATCTTTATTTCACTTGTGATTTGTGAATAATACAAGTCATCAATTATTTACAGTTTAACACTCATTTCTTCAAATATTGTTATAAGTTGTAATCAAATGCCATGAAAATAACAGAATAAAGCTTCCATTGATGAACCAGATGTGTTGTTATAGAGTAAAAGAGATAATAAACTATAAGTTGTTATCTACAAGAATGAAAACTAGTAACTAACTATACTAACCAACTATCTAAATATATACATCTACTAGCTATTATGTACAGGGAGATGTAAGATACTGCTGACTTGGACAGACGAGCTGGCGAAGCTGAGCAGGAAAATGTGAGCTACTGAGCTGGAAGCGGATAAATTCCGTAACTCAACACCCTTCCTCAAGCTAGGGATGGGTAAACACATACCAAGCTTGGATTTAAGAGCATTAAAATGAGGAGAAGGTAAAACTTTTGTGAAGATATCAGCCAACTGATTAGTAGTAGGTAGATAAGATAATTACAGCAAACCCTCTAAGACTTTATCTCTAGTGAAATGGCAATCTATATCGATGTGTTTCGTTCGTTCATGAAATACGGGATTACGAGCAATGTGCATCGAAGATTGGTTGTCACAAAATAACGTAATGGGCATTAAGTTGCAAATCCCAATCTCATCAAGCAAACGAACCAAGCAACCTCTAAAACTGTAGCTGCAGCCTCAGAGGATGATTTGGAGACTATTTATTGTTTCTTTGATTTCTAGCTTATAGGAGACTAACCCAATAATAACAAATACCCAAAAATTGATCTTCCAGTATTGGGGCAAGCTGCCCAGTCAGAATCTGAATAAGCTTTAAGTGTTAATGCATTATTCCCATTAAGATGTATTCCTTGACCAGCTATAGAAGCAACATAGTGTAAAACATGTTGTAAAGCTTCAAAATGATGGACCCTGGGCAAATGCATAAATTGGCTAAGAGTTTGAACTGAGAAAGCCAAATCTGGGCGTGTGTTAGTTAAGAAATTAAGCTTCCCAACCAAACAACTATAGTGAACTGGATCGGCAAAAACATCACCTGAATCTGCATGAAGTTTCAGATTAAGCGGAAGAGGTGTAACAACCTTTTTGAACTGAGAAATACCTGAATCAGTATACAATTCTCTGGTGAATTTGGCCTGAATAAGTGTGATACCAGAACTAGTGTAACCAACTTCAAAACCCAAAAAAATGAAAATAACCAAGATCCTTTATGCCAAAAACTTTATGCAAATGGGCTTTAAAATCATTTATCTCATTCAAATCAATCCCCGTGATGATAATATCATTAACATAAATAGCTACTATTGTAATGTTGGCACCTGATTTCTTAAGAAATAAAGAATAGTCATTCTTCGATTGAATAAAATCTTGAAATTTCAAATCCTGAAGCAACTTAGCAAACCATTCTCTACTGGATTGCTTTAGCCCATATATAGATTTCTTGAGTCAACAAACTTTGTTATTAGGATTTGGCATACCATGTGGCATTGTCATATATACTTCCTCATGCAAATCTCGATGAAGAAATGCGTTATTTACAGCAAGCTGAAAATTTTTTCATCCTTTGCTAGCTCCTAAAGATAGAATGCTAGCTTCTAACTGTTGCCATCTTAACCACTAGAGAGAAAGTCTCTTCATAATCGATTCCATATTTTTGATTGAAACCCTTCACAACTAGTCGAGCTTTAAAACATTCTATTGTACCATCAGCTTTAAGTTATGTTTTAAAAACCCATTTGCAGCCAATAGGTTTCTTTCTAGGAGGGAGAGTAACGACATCCCAAGTATTATTAGACATCAAAGCCTTTATTTTTAGTTGCATGGCCTGAACCCAGTTTGGATTTAGGAAGTCTGAGTTAATAATGCCTGATGTGCCATAGGAAATGAATTAAAAGAAACAAGATTACAAACATAGTCTCTAAAATGAGTAGGTTGATGAATTTCTCTAGTTGAGCATTTGACAACAGGTAAATGATCTGAGGACAATGTAATAGCATTAGTTGGTTGATCAAAAGAGTGGGAATTATCGTGAAAATGAGATGAAGAGTGGGACTGTGTATACTGATGGAACACACCACGAATGTCATAATGTGTAAACTGATCAACATTTGTATGTGTAGGTCAAAAGAATTGTTTAGAAGGAACAGTAGGAAGGTGAGGCATGTGAAAAGGAAAATTGCGTTCATGAAACATTATATCTTTGGAAACAACGATTTTGTTGGTTGCCAGATCGAGTACTTTATAATCTTTTGTAGCTGCAGGATAACCGAGAAAAACGCAAAGATCGTATGTGCTCTGCGGTCCAACTTGTTTCTGAAGATTTTGGAATTTGAAATAAAACAAAGACAACCAAAACATCTTAAACGTGTGTAATCTGGCTTATGACCAAATAACCTAGGGTGTAAAATTATCAAGTTGTTTGACTGACATTTGATTATTATAAAATGTAGCATATTGAACACAATCTTCCCAATATTTGGGTGGTAAATGTGATTGAAAAGAAAGGGCTCTGGCAATTTCCATAAGGTGCTTATGTTTTCGTTCGACGACCCCATTTTGTTGGGGTGTGTCCGAGCAACTAGTTTGGTATAAAATCCAAAAGGAATGATAATGACTCAACATTTTTCCTTGACATAATTCCGTGGCATTATCAGTTCGAATTATTTTGATAGTTGTGTGAAAGTGATTATGAATGAACTTTAAAAAATTGTGCAAAATTGGGACGGAATCAAGCTTAGATTTCATGAGATGAACTCAACTAACTCTACTAAAATCATCCACTATAGTTAGAAACTATTTGCAACCATGATGAGTAAGAGTACTATAGAGACCCCATACATCAATATAAAGGAGTTCAAAAATTTTTAAAGTTTTTATTTTACTGGAATTAAAGGACAATCTATGTTGCCTTGCTGCAGGGAAAATTGTGTAATTACAATCATCAAGACATTTAGTGTCTATAGTACCAACAATAGTACTGAGTTTAGAGTACGGAATATGTCCTGATCTGAGATGTAATAAATTTGGTTCATCTAGTTTAGATTTAACAATTACATTGGCAATCGAATGAGAAGATACAGATGACAGTTCTGCCGTATTTGAAACAGTGGCTACTGCATGGTAAAAAAGATTTCCATCAGCAAAGTAGAGCCCTTGAGAAAATTTATTAAGAATTTTGGGATGACTCATTGAAGGCTCCTAAATTGTACAAAATTCAGAAGTGAAATGTATTGAATAAGTAGAATTTTTGCAGAATTTATGAACATATTTCAAATTGAACTTAAAGGATAGAGCATATAAAACATCTAAAAGTACTTCAAGAGAATTATTGAGTTTGATATTGGCAATATGAGTAACTCAGATTCTTGTGCCATCGGGAATAGTAATGTAATTATTTTCCATATTAAGTTCTCTATAAGTATGAAAGAAATTCAATGAAGAACAGATGTGATCAGATGCTCCACTATTTATTATCCAGTTGTTTGTATGATTAGCTGAAAATAAGCAATAAGTACCTGCTAACAAGGCATTCCCAGAAGAAGAGTCTTGATCATTGAGATTAGTTTGAGCCAAGAGATTCATTAACTGATTTTATTGTTCCATTGTGATGGTAGGAGCTATAGATTGATTATCAGTTTCAGTAGATCCTTTGACAACTGTTTGCAAGCTATCAGTAGTATCATTCATATTTGCACAAGCTGCTGTAAACCTCCTTGGTTGAGAATGTTTAAAATCCGGTGGATATTTCCTTTATTATGACCTGAAATTTTACAGTAATCACAGAAATAAGTCATTCTTTTTGGTTTATCAATGCTTGAAGAAGTGGAATTGTTCAAAGGTGATAGTGAAAATTTGCCAAAACTATTGGAAAAACCCTTATTGTAGTACCGAGCATTAGATTGTCTGAATTGATTCTGATTCCTATCTAGAGCAAAAATAATAGATTCATGTGCAATAGAAGACATTTTAGAAATCTCCCCGTGCCTTTGCTCTTGTAACAACATTTTATAAGCCTGAGGTAAGTTTGGGAGATTAGACCTGAGATTAGACCTGACATTAGCAAAGTCATTCGATACTTTCATAAGAAAAATCATTAATCTCTGATCTTGCCGTAACTTGAGCACTTTCTGAGTTAGATTGCAGGTGCAATTAGTGTTTTCACAAGTAGGTAAAGGCTTTAAATTATCAATTTCATCCCATAGTCTCTTTAGATGAGTGTAGTAATCAGACAAAACAATGTTATCCTGAAAATTTTGTGAAACTTCTTGTTCCAGTGCATAAAGCTGAGTTGAAGAAACTTGTCCAAATCGCTCTTTAAGATCAAGCCAGATGTCTCTTGCAGTATCAATATAGAGAATACTAGCAGCTATTTGCGACTCTAAAGTAGTGATTATCCAACCAATTATCATACTATTACGTCTACACCATGACGTAGTAGCAGTGGTCTCGGGTTTATTAAGCATTCCATCGATAAAACTCATATTATTCTTAGTGGTTAGACCAATAACCATGGAGCGTTTCCAATTGGCATAACAAGTACCGATAAACAGAGTAGTAACTAACTTCATATCGGTATTATTTGAAGGATGGAGATAGTATACACTGTTTGGATCTTGAGTTAATTCCATCGTGAATAACAGGAAAAATTGATTGTGGATTTAGAAATTCTCAGAAGCAAAGAGTAAAAAAAACTGGAGATTAAGGTCGTTTTGTGATTTTCTTGAAGTTCAACAAAAAAAATGAAGATGAAGTTTAGTTTTGTAACAAACAGTGAAATAAGATTAATATTTGATGAAGAAATTCATGAAAAAAACACAGTAAAACACTTAGCAGAGTCAAATCTATACAATCAAACACTAACGATCACAATCATCAAATGTCAAGTTGATGAAATAAAAACAAAAATAGATTGTAATCGATGTAGATATGCAATTATAATAACAGATGATTTCAGATATTGATGAAATTAATGAAATTACAACGAAGATCAATGATTCTTTAGCAATCGTAATCAAGAAACGAGATTAGATCTTACTCAATTACTACACCAAATATGGCCTATTGCAACACCAAAAAAGTGTATTATTAGACCCCAAATATGTTACATTAGATGTTTATGTAACATTTTGGCCAAAATTCGGTGTTGCGTTTACTGGCGTTGCCTATGACCTCTGTAGCAACATTTTTTGTATTTATTGCAACATATTTGAAATATTACATTAGGAATTTGTTGTAACACTTTTACATGTTTTAGTAACATTTTTAAGGTGTTACAATAGACTAATGCAACACTTTTTTGCAACATTTTTTAGTTAAAATGTTACAATGGCAATTTATTGCAACATTTTGATGTAAAATTTTTGTGCCTATTGCAATCTCTTTTGGTTTTTTAGCAACATTATCCTGCAACATTTTTATCCCTATTGTAATACTTTTATATTTATTTGACAACACTTATTTGCAACACTTTTTATTAGTCCAAATTACAATGTCCTGTTTGAAATTTTAATATGCCTTGCACAAAAGAATACCAAACCCAGAAATGACATTTCAAATCCATATTGGTAAATCCAACAACACAGTCTCAATACATCGCAATTCTACATTAAACTTAGTCTTTCAATTATCAAAATACCAACTACTACCAAAAGTACACACTTAATTGATAGAAATAATTAGTTAAGTATTGATCATTAGTAATCACTTTCGTCGTCGCCCTTGTGACCATTGTCATCCTCGCGATCATCGTCCTCCTCAAGTAAACTGAAACCAACCTAAGTGCATAAGCAACTATGTCCTTGCTATTCCATCATCCTCAAAGATGACATTCAAGAAATCCCAAGTCTTTGTCATCATCTAACCTACCCAAAAGAATAATCAAATAAGGATTTGTCAAAACTTTAACTAACTAATAAGTTCTTACATATTTGTAGCCTAAGTGCTCGAAGCTCGAAGCTCATGCTCCATGTCCAGCACCTATCAAACATGCCAGAATTCCCTTCATAAGAAGTTTCATTCATTGAATAATTAACAAGAGAAAGTGTATTAGATAAAACTACATGATAGATAGAACGAAATAGGAATCAATCGCCAATTACAAATAAAAATATGATCCTAGTTAAAATTGTAAAAATGATCTATCGGTACATGTATTGCTTTTAAAATGTTCAACATATTAACCCCTTTAAGATTTTTGATACTAAGAAACTGTTTCTGTCGAATAACTCTAAATCCCTATAGTCATTTTATAATGGTATTTCTCCATTATAAGAAGTGGTTTGCACTGCAAATTTGTATGCGTTACTGAGGTTGAATGTAGGAAAAGGCTGATCACTTGATTCGAGTGTACCCTCATCAGAAGTTCCTGCAATAAACTCCAAAAAAAAAGTGTTAAAAGATTATTATAATCAAGATTGACAGTGATCAAGGGAGCTAATACAGAAGTGTACCTTGAAATCGTGGTGAGAGAGGATAAAGATATCGCGTAGCGGCCAATGGTGTTGGCCTCAAACAATGGAGCATTTGGGATTATAGCCCAAAAGCAGGTCATGTGATATTTACTGTTAGCATCCATTGCACTGAACAAGCACAGAATACACAAGTACAAAGTTGAGATTTTCATATTAACAACAAGGTGAGTCAAGATACATTAAAGATCTCAACATAATAGCTTTTGGAAGCAATATCATCCACTTCATGGAATAGTGTAAAACTAGGCATCCTAAAACTGTCATGGCATAAACTTACGACCATACTTACTTATTAATAAACTTGGTACAACTCATCGTATACGAACTGCATTCAATAATGAAGGCTATTTCTAATCAGCAGACTAAGCAATACATGATCATGTACAGAGGTAAAACTTGAATGGTGTTGCTATGTTAGTGAACGAAAGGTGAACTCCGACACCGAATAGGGCTGCACCGGTGACGAAAACGATGGCTAAGACTGCCAATTGCTTAGGCGTGGGTGGATATGACCACAGTACCATTCCAAACTTTCTCTCCTTATAGTAGTTTCTCTCTGTAGAGAGAAACATAAAACATAGTAGTTACCACGACACTCTCTAAAATAAAAGACTTTCCAGAACTCTGAAAACAATAAAATAGTTGTTTCAAGTCATAGACCATTCAAAACACTCGAAAAATCATTGTTTTACATACATAAGCAAATTAGAAAGGCCTACATTATGAGAAAACAATTCTACATCGTGAGCAGCAAAATAGAGTATCCATCAAAAAACACTTGAAGTCTCCAATGTAAAGAGTCATCTAACTAAAGACTACAAGCCTATGTTTGATCCACGAAAAATAACAATTTTCGGGAAAAAGAAACTAGTGTGAGCTATGACCTATATAGATTCTAATTAGCTACCAACTGGCTCTTCAAATCATTCTCTTAATCAAATTGCAATCTCTATTTTTATTTTATTTTTTTCCGCAATTACTTAAATGTTAAGTTGGCACATTATACCGTCCAGATATCGATAACACACTAACAAGTCATAATTTCACTACACGAAATAAACACATTTAAAACTCGAAAACCGAAACAATAAAACAACAAGTGCACCTCAACTACACCAATCCAATCAAATCAGCTAACATTTACCAACTAAATTAACTAAAATAAAGCCAAAACATGACAGTACTGAACAAATGAGCTTTAAAAAGAAGTGTGGACCTGGCCACCGACGACGGCGATTGAAGGCAACGCGTCCCAGAGAGTAGGCAACGCGCTTTCTTCACCGTAATCGCCGAGCGCAGTACAAGCTCTTTGTAATCTGTAGACAAGAGATATTAGATTCTCCATTTGTCCGGCAAGATTTAGCAGATCGGAGAGTTTAATTCACGGCACGGCTAGGGTGGAAGTATAGAGACAGGGATCTGTGTACCTTCAATTGAAGCTCTAACTTTTTTCAATTTGGGGATTTGGGGTTTTTTCTATTTATCAATTTTAGGGATTTGAGGAGAGAGATGAGCTAGAGATTGACCTGGCAAATCAGTTAAACGGATCGGTTTCGGATCGGATCTGCTTCGGATCGGATCCACTTTCGGTTAAGGTACTATTTAGAGCCTGTTCGGTTCGGATCGGACCTGATTCGGTTCGGATCCACTTTCAGTTAAGGTACTATTTAGAGCATGTTCGGTTCGGATCGGATCTGATTCGGTTCGAGTAAAATTCGGATTAAAATCGGATAAATTTTGGATTAAGATCGGATCAAATTGGGTTCGGTTCTCTTTCGGATTTTACTGTTCGGATCGGATTTTGTTTGGATGTAGGAACATTCGGTTCGGATCGGATTGTCGAGATATATCTAATTTTTTGATGTACCCAAATTTTCCAAAAACCAAAAAATTATTTTGGCTTGAGATTTTAGCAACGAACAACTAAATTGACTAGTACTAGTAACTAGTGCTTTGTTACGGCCTTTTGTTTCGTTTTTAAAAAAATATTTCTCGACGATCCAACTGTTGGATGTCAAAATATATCTAATTTAGTGATATTCGCAAATTTTCAAAAATAAATAAATTAATTTGGTTGGAAATCTTAGTAGTCAACTACCGAATTGACTAGTACTCGTAACTAGTGTTTTGTCACGGATTGTTATTCAATTTTTTAAAAATTATTTCTCAACGATCCAACCGTACGAATCTCAAGATATATTTAATCTAGTAATATTCCTAAATTTTCATAAAATAAAAAATTAATTTGGTTGGAGATCTTAGTAGTCAACTACCGAATTGACTAGTACTCGTAACTAGTGTTTTGTCACGGATTGTTATTCTATTTTTAAGAATTATTTCTCGACGATCCAACCGTACGGATCTCAAGATATATCAAATCTAGTGATATTCCCAATTTTCAAAAAATAAAAAATTAATTTGGTTTGAGATCTTAGTAGTCAACTATTGAATTGACTAGTACTCGTAACTAGTGTTTTGTCACGGATTGTTGTTTCTAATTTTTAAAAATAATTTCTCGACGATCCAACCGTACGGATCTCAAGATATATCTAATCTAGTTATATTACCAAATTTTAAAAAAATAAAAAAATAATTTGGTAGGAGATTTAGTAGTCAACTACCGAATTGACTAATACTCGTAACTAGTGCTTTGTCACGAATTGTTGATTCTATTTTTTAATCATTATTTCTCGACGATCCAACCGTACGGATCTCAAGATATATCCAATCTAGTGATATTCCAAATTTTCAAAAAATAAAAAATTAATTTGGTTTGAGATCTTAGTAGTCAACTACCGAATTGACTAGTACTCGTAACTAGTGCTTTGTCACAGATTGTTGATTCTATGTTTTAAAAAATATATCTCGACGATCCAACCGTACGGATCTCAAGATATATCTAATTTAGTGATATACCATAATTTTCAAAAAATAAAAAATTATTTTGGTTGGATATCTTAGTTGTCAACTACTGAATTGACTAGTACTCGTAACTAGTGCTTTGTCACGGATTGTTGATTCTATTTTTTAAAAATTGTTTCTCGACGATCCAACCGTACGGCTCTCAAGATATATCAAATCTAGTGATATTCCCAAATTTTTAAAAAATAAAAAATTAATTTGCTTGGAGATTTTAGTAGTCAACTATTGAATTGACTAGTATTCGTAACTAATGCTTTGTCACGGATTGTTGTTTCTATTTTTTAAAAATAATTTCTCGACGATCCAACCGTAGGGATCTCAAGATATATCTAATCTAGTGATATTACCAAATTTTAAAAAAATAAAAAAATAATTTGGTTGGAGATTTAGTAGTCAACTACCGAATTGACTAGTACTCGTAACTAGTGCTTTGTCACGAATTGTTGATTCTATTTTTTAATCATTATTTCTCGACGATCCAACCGTACGGATCTCAAGATATATCTAATCTAGTGATATTCCCAAATTTTGAAAAAATAAAAAATTAATTTTGTTGGAGATCTTAGTAGTCCACTACCGAATTGACTAGTACTCGTAACTAGTGTTTTGTCACGGATTGTTGATTCCATATTTTAAAAAATATATCTCGACGATCAAACCATACGGATTTCAAGATATATCTAATTTAGTGATATTCCCAAATTTTCAAAAAATAAAAAATTAATTTGTTTGGAGATCTTAATAATCAACTACCGAATTGACTAATACTCGTAACTAGTGCTTTGTCACAGATTGTTGATTCTATTTTTTAAAAATAATTTCTCGACGATCCAACCGTACGGATCTCAAGATATATCTAATCTATTGATATTACCAAATTTTAAAAAAATAAAAAAAATAATTTGGTTGGAGATCTTAGTAGTCAACTACCGAATTGACTAGTACTCGTAACTAGTGCTTTGTCACGTATTGTTGATTCTATTTTTTAAAAATTATTTATCGAAGATCCAACCGTACGGATCTCAAGATATATCTAATCTAGTGATATTCCCAAATTTTCACAAAATAAAAAATTAATTTGGTTGGAGACCTTAGTAGTCAACTACCGAATTGACTAGTACTCGTAACTAGTGTTTTGTCACGAATTGTTGATTCAATTTTTTTAAACTTTATTTCTCGACGATCCAACCGTACGGATCTCAAGATATATCTAATTTAGTGATATTCCCAAATTTTCAAAAAATAAAAAATTAATTTGGTTGAAGATCATATTAGTCAACTACAGAATTGAATAGTACTCGTAGCTAGTGCTTTGTTACGGATTGTTGATTCTATTTTTTAAACATTATTTCTCGACGATCCAACCGTACGGATCTCAAGATATATCTAATCTAGTGATATTCCCAAATTTTCAAAAAAGAAAAAATTAATTTGGTTGGAGATCTTACTAGTCAACTACTGAATTGACTAGTACTCGTAACTAGTGTTTTATCACGGATTATTGATTCTATTTTTTAAAAAATATATCTCGACGATCCAACCGTACAGATTTAAAGATATATCTAATTTAGTGATATTCTCAAATTTGTAAAAAATAAAAATTTAGTTTGGTTTAAAATCTTAGTAGTCAACCATCGAATTGACTAATACTCGTAACTAGTGTTTTGTCACGGATTGTTGATTCTATTTTTTCAAAATTATTTCTCGACGATCCAACCACACGGATCTCAAAATATATCAAATCTAGCGATATTCTCAAATTTTAAAAAAATAAAAAATTAATTTGGTTGGAGATCTTAGTAGTCAACCACTGAATTAACTAGTACTCGTAACTAGTGCTTTGTCACGGATTGTTGATTCTATTTTTTAAACATTATTTCTCGACGATCCAACCGCACGGATCTCAAGATATATCTAATCTAATGACATTCCCAAATTTTCAAAAAATTAAAAATTAATTTGGTTGGAGAACATAGTAGTCAACTACCGAATTGACTAGTACTCGTAACTAGTGCTTTGTCACGGATTGTTGATTCTATTTTTTAAAAATTATTTCTCGACGATCCAACCGTACGGATCTTAAGATATATCTAATATAGTGATATTCCCAAATTTTCAAAAAATAAAATATTAATTTGGTTGGAGATCTTAGTAGTCAACTACCGAATTGATTAATACTCGTAACTATTGTTTTGTCACGGATTGTTGATTTTATTTTTTTTTTAAATTATTTCTACCAGAATATGCACTTTAATCGGATAAGTGAATGCACTTTAATTTCTGCCCAGAATATGCAGAATTTATTTATTTATTTATTTTTTTGCTAAATATGTGCAGAATTTATTAATTTATATTTGCAAATTGAATTAAAATATTATTATATACAAAATATCGTAAGCAATATTCAATGACAATAATAAATATATAGCAAATCAGAAAATATAAAAATTGACAAAACTAAACAAATAAAGGTCAAGAAAATATTAATCTATATAAATTTATTTTATCGGATATTTTTCGATTCAATTATTTTTAGTTTCGGATTTATATCGGATTCAAGTCATATTCGGTTTGGGTAAATTTTTATTCGGATTTGATCGGTTCTAATTATAATCGGATACATGGTCATCATTGGATACAGTATTTCGGATAATTTTTGGTTAAATTCCCGGTTCGGTTAATTTTCGGATCGGGTTAAATCGGTTTTCAGATCATTATCGGATTTAATTAAATTGAACCGGTTTCGGTTCCGATTCGGATTGTTTCGGTTTCGGATACAATTTCGGATAATCTATTTCGGATCCAATTTCGGATTCGGTTCCACATATTTCGGTTCGATTTTTCGGGTCCAGACCCATTTTGCCAGGTCTAGCTAGAGATAGTATAGAGAGAGAGAGAGAGAGGTGAGGTCGAGATAGAGATAAGAGAGGGAGTCAGTGATTTTGGGTAATATGACTCAATTTTGTGTAATAAAATATTTTGGTGTTAATTTTTGCCCGCTCAGTGAAAAAATTGAAGTCCCACCTATAAATTTTGGTCAAGTTGACCAAAGCATTGCAATAGAACATGATGTATTGTAACATTATTGTATAGTATTACACTAGTTCTAAAATTGTCAAACTGATTCTTAGGCTTGCAACACTTTCCCATTTTATGCAACATATTTCAAAAGTATTACAATTGATTAACAAGTTTCTTATCTGTAGCAACACTTTATGCAACACAAACATATAATGGGTTTACAATAGATCATATTTGGTGTAGTGATTGGAGAAGACGAAGTCAAAAAAGATGAATACATAGAGAAGAAATGAAGATCGTCCAGCTTTGCTACCATGTTATAAATTGTAATCAAACGCCATGAAAATAACAGAATAAAGCTTCCATTGATGAAACAGATGTGTTGTTACAAAATAAAAGGGATAGTAAACTATACGTTGTTATCTACAGGAATGAAAACCAGTAACTAACTATAGTAACCAACTCTCTAAATAAAAATATACATCTACTAGCTATTATGTATACGGAACTGTAACTAATTAATTAACTAATTTTGTTGACTTGGATAGAGGCGAAGAAGTGGATAAATTCTGTAGCTCAACAAATCTATACTATTATATAAATTCCGAAACGTTGAAAGTTTTGGTACCTATTTTTTGGTACTAAGTGAATTTACTTATTTACCCTTCATTATAAAGAAATATATATATATATATATATATATATATATATATATATATATATATATATATATATATATATATATATATGATATCTATACTATTAAAATTCCTAAAATAAATAATAACATAATATGATTAATGGTAAGTAGTTGATTGTTTTTTTTTCACAATTACTTTTAATTGAAGATATTATCTTTTATAAACACCCACTAATCTTACAGTCACAAATATCTATACTATTATATAAAAGCCGAAACAATAAAAGAGTTTTGGTACCTGTTTTTTGTTACTAAGTGAATTTATTTATTTACCCTTTATCTATACTATTACAACTCCTAAAATAAATAATAACATAATATAATTAATGGTAAGTAGTCGATTGTCTTTTTTCACATTTACTTTTAATTGAAGATATTACCTTTTATAAACACCTAAAAACATCAATCGTATCATATCTTCCAATTATTAATATTTCTTTCGAATTAAAACACGTTATACCTTTTTAATTTAAAACTAATCTTGCAATCATTAATATATACCCGAAAATATCACATCATATTTTTCAATTATTAATAAAATATATTAAAAATCTGTATACGTTGTTTATAAAAACATCAGTCGTATCATATCTTACAATCATTAATATTTCCTTTCAAATTAAAACATGTTACTTTTTTAATTTAAAACTAATCTTACAATCATTAATATATACCCGAAAATATTACATCATATTTTCAATTATTAATAAAAATATATTAAAAAAATTTATACGTTGTTTATAATAAGGAAACATTAGTATAATCCGTAAACATGGGTATATTAAATTGTATTAAATTAAAATTAATTAATTAAAATAATGGTAAGTAGTCGATTGCCTTAATTAAATTATAATTACTATAAACTAATCAATTACCTTTTTCACATAAATCGTATAATCTTTTTAATTTTCACGTTGCCTTTCTATTTCTATAGCTAAAATATTTTTTTTCCAATTATATCATGGGCGGTTCTATTTAATACAATAAACTAATAATATTCTAATAATTAACTGATTTTCTTTTTCAGCTAAAACGTATCATCTTTTATATATTTTCTAACTAAAATCCCTCTTTTAATAGAAATATCACGTACAATATTAATTTCTTCTTTTCAAAAAACATTACGAGCAATTGTATTTAGTAAAATAACGTAATTAAATTATAAATACTATAAACTAATCAATTACCTTTTTCACCAAAAACATGTTACCTTTTTAATTTTCTTTAACTAAATCCTCTCTTATTCTAATCATTACACAGACATTATATTTAATAAAATAAAAGAATTATTTTATAATTACTAATAATTAAACAATTATTTTTTTCAACTAAAACCTGTCATCTTTCTATATTTTCTGACTAAAATCTCTCATTTTTTAGAAATATCATGGATAACATTTATACAACTATTATCAAATCATCTCATATAAAAATTTAAGCCTCCAAAATTAATATTTCAAAAAATAATTTAAACTAATGAAAAAAATTCATATAATATTTTAAAAAATCCGTGCATCGCACGGGTTTTAAGCTAGTATATTAAAAGACTATTTTTGATATTGCTTATGGCATTACATTATTCGTGGAGATTTTACAAATTGCTAGTAGATTATCAGTTGATTTGATTTTTGTACTTCAATATATAAGTAATAGTTCACCTAACTTGTCATACATAAAAATACTAACTACATTTTAAGTGTCATTCAATGTAATTATTTTATTTTATTTCATGTATTGATATTAAAATATAGAATTTTTTTTAATGAATGGATAATTTATAAAAATGTTTTCAATTAACTAATTACGATACAAAATAAAATAAAAAAATTTAAGTAAATTGTTATCATCAAATGATCCTAACTCTTCACTACACCAAAGCTCACTAGATTGACAATGTCGGATCCAAAATTTTTAAGAAGTATCAGGCTTCAATCTTTATCTTTCAGAAAAAATAAAGATTAGGAAAAATATAAATCAACAATTCAGAAAGTTTTAATTAAATAAAAGTGAAATTTGATTAAAAGTAATAAACCAAATAAAATTTAAAATGTATATCTGAATAGGGCTCTAGATACTATGGGCTGATCTAGCAGTCTAACATGAAAGAGTAATATATACAATTTTATAAAAAATAGCGCAATTGTTCTTGTTTGTCATTAATTAAAGAGTAATTGGTTGGTGTTGTTGGAGGAATTTCGTAACAACACGAAATCGGAGGGGTGCTGGAATAATAGAGCGAATTTGTATGAATGTGGTTGTTTTATGGGATTAGGGTTTATAAAAAGATGGGGCTGGACTTGTCAGGTGTCTCGATTTGTCTCGTGTATCGGATCCCATATATGCCAAGATGCCTACGTACCTATGTTTATATAGGATCAAGCCCACGTAGTTCTGTGCAATTGTGTCTATCCCTAAGAGACTTTAGGGATAAACTTCGTTAATGTGGTAATTACTGATTTTATCTAATTTAATCTTATCGTTGTGATATCTTCCTGATTTGAAGAATATCGTTTGGAGATATGTTCCGTTATTGATTGATTGAGATTGATTCTTTCCTCATTTCAGAGAGAGGATAAAACTTAGCGGTCAAGTAAAAATTATTAATCGGAATTAATAATTAGTAAATAATAGAAATTTAGGAGATTATTAAACATACCAAAAATATGGCATAACAACTAGCCCCCAGTTCTTCAGTGTAGCTTGCTTCGATGGAGAACTAAAAATTCTTCAAGCTTCCAAATTTCTTGAGTCACTGAAAAAACTGAAAGTAGATGATTAGAAAAGCACTTAGAGCACCATTATGCTCGTTAGGCGTATACGGATGCAAGTATGATAGCATGTGATAACCAGTATAAGATATATATTTGCCAAGGTTTTCAAATGTGCGAGCATAAATAATATTTTTGAAATCCATTGCGATCCTTGTTGTCTAGTTAGGACCTTGGCGTTTGTATATATCCTGAATTGTCATACATGCTTTTCAAGTGTTTGATGCAACCACATAAGGATATGTCTGGCGGGGTCTTCACTAAGAGATGTAGATGTAATCTTGTCAAACTTTACACGCGTCCCTTCTTGGGCTAGCTGTGCTGAGGTTTCCTGGCGAACCTCGCACGCGTCCCTTGTTGGGCTAGTTGTGCATGTCTTAAAGATATTGTGCATAGGGATGCCTTCCCACTCATGCGACCTTGAGCTCAAGATCTGGTCATGGGCCTTCAATAATAATCCAGAGGGTGCTGCACTTTACTAAGCGTGTAGCATTGCGGAATTTATAGCTTGTCCAAGCTACCCTACTGTGCAATTCAGTTCGCAAGTTTGTAAATATTTTTTTTTGACATATATGTACTATCGCGACAATATATGAAAAATATTTTACAAATCCATATGCAATAATAAATACGCTCTTTTAAGAGTGTCGCGATATTTATTTTCTTCAAATATAATGATTTTTTTCTTTGTAGAAAATCTTTTTCAAAATTATGTGTCTTGCATATAAATTTCTTTTCTTCAAAGCATGCAGCTCGTACGGGATTGTAAAATAAATCTGCAATGCATCTATATAAATATCCACAATTCATCAACATAAATATCTCGTACGATATTTTCCAAATCGCAATAATTTTACAAGCATAAAAATATATTGGTCGCACCAATTTTCAGAATAATAAATATTTTTTCTGAAAAATATTTAAAACATGATTATGTATGACATGACATAATATAATTAAAAATTAACCGAAATTGTAGAAAAAATAAAAAAGAATTAGAAGGCTTATCTTTGATTTTTAATACGGGCCGGTTCCGATTGATTTTCCAGCTGCAATCCTCTATTTCTCCTGCATTGATCGATGTCCAATCCACATCATATGGCTATGCGTGTTTAACTCCATGTTTTGTTTTCTTTTTAATCTTTCAGGGCCCAAACATGTCTTCTTCCTTTTTAGTGCTTTTATTTTGATTTTGCTTGTTCCTCCATTTTTTTATTGATTTCCTGCCATACTTTGTTCCTGTGCTGTGCCACCGCCTTGTTTATAATTTTGTCGCCGAATTCTATTGAAACTCCTCTGTAGCTTCTCGTGCCACCATTAAACAGTCGCACATAACAAAAATTGCCACTAACGATTTTTCTATAGCCCCATGAATGTATGGATAAAAAATCCCAAAATCCTACGGACTCAATAAATTATCTGTCCTCCACAGATAATAATACCCTTCCTTCTAGCGCCAAATGTTGTTGGAGGAATTTCGTAACAACACGAAATAAGAGGGGTGCTGGAATAATAGAGCGAATTTTTATGAATGTGGCTATTTTAGGGGATTAGGGTTTATAAAAAGTGGGGTCTGTCATAGCGACGATGGGACTGCTCACGATCTCGAGGAGACAGGGGGCGATGGGATCCATAGGATTGTTCCTTTTTCTTTCTTTTACCCTTATCAACAGTAATTTTCTCCAACTTGAGACGAAGATCATGCTCAGTTAACTTCTTTCCAAGGCGGTCAATGACACTAACTGTTCTTCCTTCAGATGAGGTGGCCTTCTTTTGCGACCCCTCTTTCTTCCCCATGGTATCCTCCTTCTCGCTCCAATCAGGGTTCGTCTGATCAGTGACAACATTGTCAAAATCACCAATGAGCTTCTTGGTGGGGCCTTTACTCTCTTCCTCCTTATAGGCTTGGGGGCCTGTTCTTGCATTCCTCTTCGCACCTCTGGAGCTATATCGCTTCTCCACCTTAACCATCCTTTCTTGTACGGATGCCACCTCCCCTTCAGAAAAGACATAACTTCACTGCCCAGTACCACCTGATTGTTGACAGGCGTCTCTGTATTTTCAAACTCAACCTCAGGCGCGTGCCTATGTGGGTCGTCCTTTGGGGGATCGTCCCTTGGGGGGTCATCCTTCAGTACCTTATGTGACCCCGGGGTCTCCTCGTTATTACCACCGTTCTTCTTCTTGTTCGATTTAGTCATTTTTCTCCCAAGTTAATGACTTGCCCCTCCTTCTAGCGCCAGATGTTGTTGGAGGAATTTCGTAACAACACGAAATCGGAGGGGTGCTAGAATAATAGAGCGAATTTGTATGAATGTGGCTATTTTAGGGGATTAGGGTTTATAAAAAGAAGGGGCTGGACTTGTCAGGTGTCTCAATTTGTCTCGTGTATCGGATCCCATATATACCAAGATGCCTACGTACCCATGTTTATATAGGATCAAGCCCACGTAGTTCTGTGCAATTGTGTCTATCCCTAAGAGACTTTAGGGATAAACTTCGTTAATGTGGTAATTATTGATTTTATCTTATTTAATCTTATCGTTGTGATATCTTCCTGATTTGAGGAATATCGTTTGGAGATATTTTTCGTTATTGATTGATTGAGATTGATTCTTTCCTCGTTTCA
Source organism: Saposhnikovia divaricata (assembly GCA_036435485.1). Classification (NCBI taxonomy): domain Eukaryota; kingdom Viridiplantae; phylum Streptophyta; class Magnoliopsida; order Apiales; family Apiaceae; genus Saposhnikovia; species Saposhnikovia divaricata. The sequence continues at coordinate 96,913,256 of CM071597.1, read as the reverse complement.
GAGAGAGGATAAAACTTAGCGGTTAAGTAATAATTATTAATCGGAATTAATAATTAGTAAATAATAGAAATTTGGGAGATTATTAGACATGCCAAAAATATGGCATAACAGTTGGCTTGTTTTAAAAATTCAAAATGGGATAATTTGGTGTGTGAGATTAGTTTTTTTTGGATGTGTACGAATAATGAGGGTGATGAAGCTTGGAATGTAGGAGTATTTTAAAAGAATGAACAGATGTGGGTTTACGACTGATCAAACATGAAATAGTTAGTACGTCATACATATGATGCTTTGGTCTGATGTAACTACAAAAACAAAACGTCAGAGAAATCCAATGTCCAATCAATCTGCTTTATCTTTTATAGTAGTACATTGGAAATATAAATTCTACAAAACCAGTGGTAACATGAAATTAAACTACACGGTCATAGAATGTTGCATGTCTGTGATTCTTTGAAATTAAGTTGGTGAAAATTCATCCCTCCAAAGTTTTTCCAAAATAAAGATTCTCAACATAGGATCTACGTACTAGTATACTACTACCAAACTATTTGCTTAAGTTTTATTTAAGTAGTTATTGGGTCGTGGCAAGCCTTAATTTCATAATAATATGATATTGTTCATTTTGGGTTAATCTCGCACAGATTTGTTTTTGAATTCCTTCCAAAAGGCCTCATATTCTTGGAGTTATTTTGACGATAATTTCTCTTTTATCATGATGTGGGACTTGGGTTGATACCCACTCTATAATCTCCTCTCAATCCAAGAATCACCAATGTTGTGACCCTTATGCCGCCGCTATTTATTTGTGACTCCTCATCTTGCGAGACATGCCGCTCGACCACCTTAGTATCAGGAAGACTTTCTACACAAGCCCATCATCCCACACCACATAACTTACAGCCCATAGTACGGATTTGTTTTTGGACTCCTCCCAAAAACCTCATATTATAGAAGTTGTTTTGGCGACTTATATTCAGGATAATTCTTCTTTTATCTTGACGACGTGGGACTTGAGTTGACACCCATTCTACAGTATCTAGATGAAACTCGTAGCTATGGTTTGTTACTATTAAAAAATATATTTGTTCAATAACAAATAAAAGAATTGTATCGAAAAAATTTATGTTACTCGTACTCTTCATTTTATCTTCGAATATTCATGTTAGACACACAACACTCAGATATGGATACTTACACTTGAACACTTATTTATATTAAAAATATGTATATTTTTCAAAATGTTGCAAAGTTCAATATTTAAATGCATCCATATTAGATACATGTAACCAAGTCCAAGTAGGGCTGTAATTCGAGCCGGGCAGCTCGCGAGCTCGCCCGGCTCGAACTCGTTTAACCCCGCTCGACTCGCCTGATTAACCTAAATGAGTCGAGCTCGGGCAGAGAATCGAGCTCGTTTAAGTTATTCGAGCGAGTCGATTTTACTCGATACTCGATTCAAAGCTCGCGGGTTTGACTCGATTCGACTCGAAACTCGAGAGCTCAAAAAAATTCCTGGAATAAATAGGAGGCCAAGGGATTCGAGCCCCTAACCTTGTGTGTGTGCATGCAAGCCTTATGTTGCCCAATCCAACCACTTGGGCAACACCTCTGTTGTGTTAAAACATGACAAGCTAAGTAATATACTTATCTTCTTTCTGATTTAATAAAACAAAGGAAATAATATTCGAAATATTATTAATAAATAATATTAGTAAATAATATTCGAAAGTAGAAGAACTTAATAAATATTCGAAATTAGCAGAATTTAATATATATTCGAAATATTCAAAAAAGATAAATATTCAAATAATATTATAAACATTTATTTATAATATTATAAATAAATAAAAAATAATAAAAATATTTATTTATTTTGTGTCAAGATATATCTAATTAATTGATATTCCCAAATTTTCAAAAAATTAAAAATTAATTTCGTTAGAACACTACTATATTGTCTAGTACTCGTAACTAGTGCTTCGTCCCAGATTATTGTTTCTATTTTTTTAAAAAAAAATCGACGATCCAACCGTACGGATGTCAAGATATATCTAATTAAATGATATTCTCAAATTTTGAAAAAATAAAAAATTAATTTGATGGAGATCTTAATAGAACACTACTATATTGTCTAGTACTCGTAACTAGTGCTTCGTCCCAGATTATTGTTTCTATTTTTTAAAAAATATTTCTCGACGATCCAACAGTACGGATGTCAAGATATATCTAATTAAATGATATTCCAAAATTTTCAAAAAATAAAAAATTAATTTGGTTGGAGATCTTAGTAGAACACTACTAATCTCAATAGTACTGGTAACTACTGCTTTGTCCCATATTATTGTTTCTATTTTTTTAAAATTATTTCTCGACGATCCAATTGTACGGATGTCAAGATATATCTAATTTAATGATATTCCCAAATTTTCAAAAAATAAAAAATTAATTTGATTGGAGATCTTAGTAGAACACTACTAATCTCACTAGTACTAATAACTACTGCTTTGTCCCATATTATTGTTTCTATTTTTTTAAAATTATTTTTCAACAATCCAACCATACGGATGTCAAAATATATCTAATTTAATAATGTTTCCAAATTTTCAAAAAATAAAAAGTTAATTTGATTGGAGATTTTAGTAGGAAATTAGTAAATTAACTAGTAGTGCCACTTACTTATTTTTTTAAAGAAATAATCAAAACATGTAATTTAGAAATCATCATTAAGCACATTTGTGGCATGTAGCCCAGTGGTTGGAGTTGTGTTATATAACTGGGTGGTCATGGGATCGAATCTTGTTAGCTGCAAATCTCATATATATATTTTTTCTACCAATATATATAATATATATAATAAAAATAGTAAAAACATCCTGAAAATAATAAAATATGCCAAAACAAAAAATCAAAACTCACGAGTTACCCGACTCGGCTCATTTTACAGCTACCCGGCTCAGCTCGTTAAGCTCGTGAGTAAACTCGACCCGACTCGTATAATAAACGAGTCGGGTTCGGTGGGGATTTTCAGCTCGTTTAATAAATGAGCCCGGTTCGACTCGTTTAAAAAAACCGACTCGATTTAAATCTCGGCTCGAACTCACCCGGCTCGACTCAAATTACAACCCGACTGTCCAAGTAACATGGGGAAAAACTAAAATGCACAGTAACAAATTCAAAATAACCAAAATGTGTTGTGACAGTCGGGCAGTGTAAGAACCCCAAATTTTGGATATAATTAAAACTTTTTATTAAGTAATGATAAAATGAGGAACAATGATTCCGACAACAAGGTCACCAGCTCTAATGAATGGTGGTTTCAAAGAACAATGATTGTAATGAATGGATATTGCTTTGGACAATGATCCTGATGCATTGGTATATTATCAGAATAGAGTAATTCGATGGTTGAGGACCTAGATAAGAATAATCTACCATCCAGGAAGGAGCTAATGGATCCTTGAAGGGAAATGAGTACGTGCATAGTGTTTCCCATACGTGCATAGTATTTCCCGTACATGCATAGTGTTTCCTGTACGTGCATAGTAATTTGGTGGATGAATAGTGATTTTGTAAGTTGGAAAACTTTTCACTCCACCCTATGTACGGGACGTGATATGGATGTTTCGAAGTCATATTAGTAATACGCGGAGGAAATAAGTGAATGCAGAGACGATCGGAATTCAGAAATTCCAAATTCTTTTCGGTATAATATTTGACCGGACAGTGGATTAAATATTATTATAATCCAAGAATTGAGATATTAACTTTGAGGATGTGATATTTTGGGATGTTATTATATTGATTTAAGAATGAAGGTAGGAAACCACTGAGGAGTGGTTATGGCTACAATGTAATAATTGATATTTGGAAAGAATGAATGGAATTCGACTTTATTAATTCTATGTCTTGAAGAATGCTAAAGGGTAACAACATAGGTAAGAATAATCTATCTTCTAAGGGAATAAGATATGGCAATTTCAAGCAGGAGAATATTCTCATGTCATCCAGATCGGTAACGATTAATCCAGTAGTTCCGTAAAAAGGATAAGGAACGATCGAAAGAGAATACGGACAATTGTACCACCCTAAGAGAACAAGTAAAGAATACAGAATGAATATTGTTTTGGTGGGAGTATATAATAATATGAGACGACACTATATAGAAGCATTCGGAACGGATTTCCGAGTTCGTATTAGTGATCCAGGGGGAAAATAAGTGTATGTAAAAGCTGTCGGATTCTGAAAAACCGCACTTTTATTTTCTCCGAGAGTTCCCTGGACACTGATAGCCTTAAGTATTTAATGAATGGATTTAAGGAATATAAATTGGAAAGTTAGAATGAAAGATGGAGAATGAAAGTATTAATATTAAAAAGGATTCCCGGTAAACCTTAATTAGAAATCCGTGAAATATTCCTACGAACGATCAATCGAAACGGGCAATAACCGGACACAGAAACAAGCAAAGGAAGCAAGAGTCTTGTGCAAGCTACTAGTATAAAATATCTAGTAACCAAACTAGAATCAAGGAACTAGCACCCTAGAGAATGCAACTAAGTACTTAGCAAGGCAACCATGTAGTTAGGCTAAAACCACCACATTTTCAACACTTGTCATGGTATTTCCTCATCCAACACCTCATCACTTTAATAAAGTGAATTTATACAAGATATTATCTTGATAATAGATGAGAATGGATGAGATTAAAACAAAATAAACCAAGCAATTCTCCCCCCCCTTGAAAATTCCATTCGGCTATACCCTTAATTCCAAAATCAAAACCCCTCTTCCCACCATCTCTTGATCTTGTAAAAATTATGGTGAGTCTTACATTTCCTAAAAGTGATCCCCTAAAAATTTCAAAGCCAAACTCTCTTGTTTCCATTTTCAAAGAAATCATCAAAGACTAGGGTGAATAGTGATTTTCAAGAACAACTCTTGATTTTCTTGATTTCTAGGATGATCTAAGCTTGGTTATGGGTATACAAGGACTATGCAAAGCTTAGCAAGGTCTTTACACACTCCAAGGAAGGTATAAAGCTCTTGAAACCCTAACCCTTGTTTGAGATTTAAGCATGTTTATGATAGTTATAACTTAGTTATGGTAATGTTAAGATTATAAGCATGATTATGTATGGATTTTGGATTAATGATGTAAGTAGCTAGATGAACGGAAAGGCATTGCTTGGCCTCAGTTCATGTATATAAGTCATGTATATGTTGTTTGGTTTGGATACTATGTTTATGGGAAGATTCGAAATTGGTAGATATTCGATTTACAGCCGTTATAATGCCCGATTTTACAATACCATGTTTTGTATGCCATTTTCCATGTCGAACCCCTACTGTCCAGAGACCTTATCTGCCATGATATGATAGGTAATGTTCTAAGCTTCATTTTGATATAAAGATCACGTGAAACGGACTTACGGTTTAGGATTTATGACCAAATTACTAAAAGTAGTTCGAATCCGTAAACGAAAGTTCGTAACTGTAATTGAACCCTCGTAAACTATGTAACGTCATGGCGAATCTTGGTAAATAAATACTAGAGGTAAAAAGGAAGGTGTGAAAGAAAACCGTATGTCAAAAGGATCATTTTTCGATTTATTAAAAATGTTCGAGTCGAGGTTAAACGCGAACGAACCCCTAAAAGACGACTCTTTTATAACTTCGGTAAAACACTTAGAAAACGGGCGATAAAACTCGGAGTATAATATTGGTTCGTAACGATAGACCTTAGAACTCATATGACTTAAGTATGTCCCAAGTATAAGTACAATGACATGTCGTATTAACGAACGAATGTCGGGTCGGATCAGTATAACTTAACTTTTAATATGTTAAGTGATTAATCCCGAATGCCTTGGCTATTTATAGAACACCAAGATGAACCGGGACCCGCTACCACTACCCCTTACCGTACTCGACTACCAGGCAAGTTTCAATTCCCTTCTTTTAGGCTGTTGTTGTGATTGAATAAATATATATATATATGATTGCTGATATACATATGCCATTGCATGCATGCCTACTTTCAAGTTGAATTGATATACTTGTTCCCTGAATGTTATTGTTGGCTTATAAGCTAGATAGTTATATATCAGTTATAAGCCGGTTATTGTAAGACCCTCATAGAAGGGCGTATACATCTTATTAATCAAAAATAGACCGGGAGTCAATATTCCTTGATATATCGAGATTACCTCGGAGGAAAATATTTAAGTAAATATTTTCTATTATTTGGGCGACGAATAATATTTGAATATTCGTTCGAGACTAATTATTTTAACGATCCTTACTTCAAATAATTATTTGAACGTAACTATTCAACGAATAATATTTCTCAATATTCATTCAGAGTCGAATTGATTATCGATTATTATTTCGAATATTCTTCTAAAGATGAGACTACTAAATGAATATTATTTGGATATTCTTTTAGAATATTATTTTATTAAATAAATATTACTTTTGAATATTCATTTAAGATATTAAATACTTGATGAATATTATTTTAATATTCATCTGAAGCTTGATTTAATTATCGAATATTATCTCGAATATTCCTTAAGGATTGGATTACTAAATGAATATTACTTGATATTCATTTAGGATATTATTCATTAAATGAATATTACTTTTGAATATTCATTTAAATTCCTAATTAATTATGAATATTACCTTAAATATTCTTTTCAGGTCTTATTAATTAATGAATATTGTTTTGAATATTCATTTAAATATTTATTTATTCAATAAATATTCTCCTGATATTTCTTCAGGGATTATTTTGAGAAATACTCATATTAAAGATATTCTTTCATATTCCCAAATATTCTTTAATTATTTTAACTCAATAGATATTCTCTGAATATTTATTCCATACTTAGAATAATCTCGATAAGGTTTATCTTCTTCGATTATTACAGAAAATATTTCGGAGTCATATTATTATTAATCCTATATCAAGAAAGGTTCTCAGACATCATTCTTCTTTGAGTCTACCTCCCTAATAATAAGGGAACCTTACTTGGAAAATGTTATTTATCTTGTCGACTTCCCGGTCATAAAGTATTCCCTTCACTCGCAACTCGGGTGCTGTTGACTTATTAAGTCGTTGCTTACCTTCTCATCTTTCGAGGGGTAAGATTACTGGAACAAGTTGATATCCGTTACCAAGTAATAGCTTGGGAGTTATTGGTAAATTTTCCTTTCCAACTAGATACGACTACTTTGTGGAGTCTTATCAACAAGTATTATACTTGGGGAAAGGGGGACGAACGTTACATTCAGAATCATGAATTCTATTTGAACTAGGAGTCGTGTAAGAGGCCGAGTAGCGCCGGTCCATCCCCTTTGGCCCAACCGTTGGCCGGGGAGAGCTAGTAAGGCGGTATACAAGTAAAGCCGTCAGTTCTTCCTTCTACCGGTAGTAAATCTAAATTGAGCTGTACGATCTCGACTGATCATCAAGATTGGAACAGCGGGCGCGGTGAATACTCCATCATTGGTTCATCATCCAAATTTATTTATTTCCTGTAACATGATTACTGTTGGCAGAGTTGGAAAAGGGTCATAACTGGAATTGCAACCTTTTCTTGCAAGTTCCTCTTCTTAATAACAATAAGAATATCTCGCTTACTTTGATGTAGCAGATATTTCTACAAACAAATACTTTAAGTTACCTTGTAACTTCATCGTTCATATTATACTGGCATCATTTCCGTAAATGCATGGCATATGGTTTGAAAGATACTTTTGAACTGTTATACATTATCGTTCAGTTATATATTATTGTTGGTGGGCTATTGCTCACCCTTGCTTTATTATTATATCACAACAACAGCTAGACCAGATGACTCGCACAAGGCGCACTCGACGCGGGCGAGGACGATGAGACTACCAGAGCTGAAGAAGAAGCTATTGGTAGGGTATATTTATTCTTTCAGTACCAAGAATATGGTCTAGTATGACTTATGTAAATGGATGGCAAAGAGTATGTATTTATATCGAAATTCTTTTGGATTGTAAGAACTCATAATGTGATTAATAAAAATTTGATTGTTACTCTGATTTCATCTCTGGGACTATAACGGGTGTGTTTTATATTGTTGTGTTGGGTTATAGAGACGTAATTTATTTTATGTTAAGGAAAGTTCAATTGTTGTGAACAGAATTGGAAACCGTAACCACCGGATCCCGGACCCCGGATCTGGGGGTGTTACAGAAGTGGTATCAGAGCGTACGTTATAAACCCCAGAGATGAGGTGACGTTAAAACAATAAATTCAATAAGATAATAAGAACTCTTGCCAAGTTCATAGTCGGACTACTTAATGTAGTGATGACATATAAAACCCTTATGGGAACTCGTAAGTATAATGATAGTAACTTAGCTCGATATCGTATCGACGAGTAAGGCGACTGACCTTGAGGCATACGAGCAACAGCGCGATGGTGCTTTATATGCTGAAGATCAGCGGGTAATTCGATGGAGTACCCTACTGGAGACCCGGAAGAGGTTCCAGTAGATAAGGAAAATCCTGTTAGGATAAGGAGCTTACCCATGGGTAATGAGGGTCGCAGCCAGAATGAATGTGATGATTAAGATATGGTGCTCAGTGAGTATAAAGAACCGAGATATTATTAAGAGATCTGAAGATGCATGTTGAATTCATAGCCGGACTACCAGATGTAGTACCTGCAAGAAAGAAGGATTGGAAAAATTACTTGAGATCTTATACGGAAATAGATGAGAATCCTTAGAGATTTTCATCTTAACAAAGAAAGAGCTAGAGGGATGTATGATTATCAAAGACATCGATTTAGGGCGAGGAGCAGAGTCCCTAGGAATAGTTGAGAAGGAGGCAGTAAGTGCCATATCATTTGATAAATGAATTAGTATGAATATGGTCAGTAATAATTCGCCATGAGAAGGCAGGTGTCGTAGGTTGTAAATTATGGAACCAAATTGAGGTTAATAAGGTGGTTTTATTAAGGAAAATGTTCATTTTATGAATGAATCATTTAGAAAGTAAAGACATTGGGAAGTGATAGCATGATTGGGTAAAGTTATATAAGGAAGTAGTAAGCAAGAAAATGATCTCAGAACCTACCGGAAGATAAGACCAGTGAGTCAAGAGGAACTCGTAATGAGACTACTGCCAGAGACTGAGTATAGAGTTAATTCAACTCAGTTAAATGATGAACCAGAAACGTTAGATGCATGTGATTCAGAGGAATATTAAATTCCTTCTTCTCTTTGAATGGATTATAGTAGTTACCTTAAGTTTACTCCGACACGGAATTATAATAGATCAAGTAATACGATCAGCAGTTAAAGAGAAAAACGTGAGAAAATCTTCCTGGAGCTAAAAGGTGAAATTGGTAATGACCAAGAGCTGGCATTGCTTAATGGAAAAAGGAGACTTTGTGCTTCCAATGACGCTTCGCATAAAGGGTTAGGTAGATCGACATTTGGTAGTATTGAATATCAGGACGTTGTGACAGGTTTCAGTTTGAAACTATTGATTCCCTTCTAAGGGATGGATATAATTGATTCCTCTCCAGTGGGTAAACTTCCAATCTGATGATGATTATTTCGTTAACTATGACTGCTTATGATTCCACCTGCTTGGAGGTTCATAGAACTATTCTTCAGGTTTCGAAACTGGTCTCCTTAATGTTACCAGTAGGTGGGTAGATTGATCAAAATTTCCCTGAGTCTGGAAAGGAATTCGGTGAATTTTGGCAAACCTTGTCTTTCTGATTATCAGAGAATGTCATGGAAGATAGTAAAAAAAATTGGAGCAAACCCTGTGATTTGGGTAAGGATGCTGTAAAATGGGTTAGTAAACGGACCCTGAGCATTACAATCGACGGTAGTGATAAAATGATGAAGTGAGATTGGACGAAATAGGAAATGTTAGTAAGAAACCAGCCGGACTGAGAAATTCCAGGATTGACTTAAATGAAAAGGCTGTTATGCCAGGAATGGTAACCTTGTGTGGCACGCAGGATTGATAAGAATAGTTGAAAAGATAAAAGTGGAGGAAAGGTGACCGGAGACGGTGCCGAGTAGTCGATTAAGACTTATATGGAGTAAAGTTTTGGAAAGGTAGAAAGGTATCAAAGAAGAAGGCACTATGCCGGCAATTGCTAGAAAAGTAATGCTATTAGCCAACCCCTAAAATCATATATTTTTATGTGTGGCCAGTTGAGGCCAAGTCACAACGGACTATAAAGTGACTAGACCAGCAATGAAAAGACAAAGCGGGGTTGCTTCTAAGAAAGCACCGACTGCAAGGGCTTCTGATATAAAGGAAACATTAATGAGATCGTTTGAATCTTCTGCCGAACAACCCATGTTTTGATTGGGAATTCACTAGACCTTTTTGGGATGGGGTCACCCGTACTAAAGTGACTCATGTGTATATGGTTGTCCAAGATTTCGAGTAAAATGGAAGTATAGTGACTTGAGATGTATGATGTTAGGGTATCATGAATACCATGATTATATTATGACGGAGGAAAGTAAACAATGAAGGTATATGAAGAGGGTATAGAAAAGGTCAAAAATTGAACAGTATGCTGTAGGAATTTTGTCTGAGGCAAGTACCTTTGCGAAGAACGATAAGCACTAAGAGATTCACGTTGAACTCAACCAATATCTTCCAGAACATCCTTGCTACCATGAACAAGTTCGGTAAGAGAAGAGATAGGCATACGTTGCCTTTTTGGAAGGCCAAATAGGCTGACAACTATCTGAAAGAAGAGGGTGGCATTAAACCACCGATCGATTATCAAATGAGAATGATTGAAAAGAGACCTTTATTAAGGATACATGATCTGATTGCCAATTATAAGATGCAAGAATTCCTTGGTAGTTGAATTAAGGATAGGATATCCATAAATTAAGACAAACCCTGGGGAATGCACAAGGGGTGGCATTAACCCTAATAACGACATTATGACTTCAGATGATATGAGCTGGACTTGCTAAGGCAACAATGACCGGTAAGGATTATTAAAAAGAGTTCTGGAAAGAACATAGATAGAATTATTAGAGTATTGATCAATGACATTTTGATATACCCGGTACCCAAAAAATACCGGAGGAATGATAAGGATGGCCTATGAAACCTTACAAGGAAAAAGGTAATATTCCGAACTTCAAAAATGGAAGTTTGGTAAGGAATGTATGACATCGTAACAATAATGCCAGATGAGGCATGTATGAAACCCTGAGGAAGTATGGGTTGAACCTATAAAGGTTGAGATTACCCTAAGATAAAGAAAGAACTAAGAAAAGAAGTATCCTAAGTAGGATTGGGAATAAACGTGATAAAGTTCCCACGGGTAGGTGGAAGCAATGACTTATGGAAATGACTGATAGTTATATTTTCTCCTTCAGCAGAGCTTAAGGGAGAATGCTTTAACCCAACAGTGATGGGAATGAGGTAGAAAAACTTGAGCTGGAATGTACCCAGAAAACATGGGTTACAAGAAATCATTATCATCAAGAAAGGCCAATGAGGTGGCCGACAATCTAAGTATAAAGGAATAATTACAAATGTTCATACCGAAGAAACAGGATGATATTTGGAAGGACCTTGAAGGTCATATCGGAATGGAGGAATTTACATTCCTTCTGATGACTGTGCAAGAATTAACAGTAATAATAGTTTAAGTAAAGATTCGATTCCTGATGGAGTCTTAAGCATATTACGTACCTTAGAAGGTCCCGTTTTGAGGCAAACCAGGACCATGGTACAAAATTGATGAAGTAAACCGTTAAGTTTCCAGTCTTTTATGGAAGATGCATAAGTGATAGTTTCATCAACCGGACCTAGCTGCGATGCTTGAAACTCTTCTGCAATTCTATCTGCTTCACGTTATATCTACATCAAGTTCAGGAAGTGTTCCTTATGGATAAGGAATAATGATTACTTTGTCTCCCTAAGGGATTTGAAACCCGTAGGGTTAGCTATTAACGCACTACGTAAACAACAAGCGATGGTGATTCTTCTAAGAAAGGAGATGACAACGTAAAGATAAAGAAAGTGCTGCTATTGATAAGCTAAATGGCATGTTGATGAATGACAAGCAAGTTTATGTTAGTGTACTTCTGCACAAACAAGATAGAGAATATGAGGTTGATAATTCGTGATGCTAAACGTATTCCCGTAGAAAGAATTAATGAGACTTGGAGGGAAGGGCGGTTGAGCCCAAGACTTATTGGGCCACCTGAGAGTTTAAAGTGTTCGGACGGCGGTATTCGAGCCAGCCTTACCCCCAAAATTATAGCACGGTCATAACGGGTTTTCATGTGGCCAGGCTACGCCAGTAAAATGCAGATGTTCAACAGATGATAGGAGTACGAGCATGTAGATATACGACCTGGTCTGACTTACGAAAGACAACCTGTGGAAAACCACGGATAGAAAAGAACAAGTGATGAGAAACAAGGTTGGCAGAAGTAGATTATATGAATCTAAGTTAAAGGAATCGGGCCAGATTCATTTCGGAAAGTTTAAATTGGAATAACGTGATGATTATAGAATAAATGAGACGGAATACCGATAAGGAGGTACCAAGTGCAAAAAGGTGTCTCAATAAAGAGGTGAAGGTGAAAGTAAATAATAGAAATGAGTAAGAATCAGCTAATAAGAAGGATGTGATTGATAACGAAAAGGCTGGGGAAGCAACTATGGAATGAGAAGCAAGGAATGTTATGAATGGGTTTTCTAATGAATTCTCAGGATGACAACCTGATAGTGTCAATATTATAGTTATGAAAAAGCTAGTAACATGATATGGGATGTCAGTAATAATGATGTCAAGTGAGAAATCTAAGATTTAACCTGAAAGGTTGAAGGATTTCCCGAATGTGGGTATCGCTAAGATTGAACAAGAGTATTTGTCCATAGAATAATGGACAAAGCAGCAAGATATGTTGACACGTGAGATTGCGATCAAATAGTATTGGATATAATTATGATTAATTTCTTCTTTGATAAACCTCTATAGTTCAGAGGTAAATTCTGAGTATGATATTCTACAATCATGAAAGCTTTCTATAATCCTTTAGAACTCTTTTCTTTTCTTCTCTCTTATTCATCTTCTTTATGAATTGAGAAGAACAACCCTTTTAGGAGGGGAGGTACTGCTACGTGACTATCTGTCTATGTGATAGAAGTCTAAGTGGAATGCCATGACTTGTTTAATTGCTTGTCAAGTACTAAAGGCTGGCCCCCTTCTGTACTAACTATGCAATATAACAAATGTTCAATTGATCATAGTGATCTCTCAATAAATCTTTCCACTTCCCTATATTGATCGAGATTGCGAAGATTAAAGCGATCAGGAAATGCACAGTACGAGCGTGGTTACCTCCGAATCGTAGGGTGATAGTGATACCAATGTTACTGCAGGTATCAATAAGGATAAGACTGAGTAAGAGTATAACCCGGATAGTGAGTTGTATGAAAAGTAGCAACGTTGATGGAAAAAGGATAAAGTATGAATTGTAGCACTAGAAGATGTGCTGAGGAAGGGTAGAACGACTAAGAATTGACCGGGAAGCTAAAGAGTGAACGTCAGGCAAACGACTCTTTGCTTCCTACCTGATTCCGGGACGGAATCCTTTTAAGGAGGGGAGACTGTAAGAACCCCAAATTTTGGATATAATTAAAACTTTTTATTAAGTAATGATAAAATGAGGAACAATGATTCCGACAACAAGGTCACCAGCTCTAATGAATGGTGGTTTCAAAGAACAATGATTGTAATGAATGGATATTGCTTTGGACAATGATCCTGATGCATTGGTATATTATCAGAATAGAGTAATTCGATGGTTGAGGACCTAGATAAGAATAATCTACCATCCAGGAAGGAGCTAATGGATCCTTGAAGGGAAATGAGTACGTGCATAGTGTTTCCCATACGTGCATAGTATTTCCCGTACGTGCATAGTGTTTCCTGTACGTGCATAGTAATTTGGTGGATGAATAGTGATTTTGTAAGTTGGAAAACTTTTCACTCCACCCTATGTACGGGACGTGATATGGATGTTTCGAAGTCATATTAGTAATACGCGGAGGAAATAAGTGAATGCAGAGACGATCGGAATTCAGAAATTCCAAATTCTTTTCGGTATAATATTTGACCGGACAGTGGATTAAATATTATTATAATCCAAGAATTGAGATATTAACTTTGAGGATGTGATATTTTGGGATGTTATTATATTGATTTAAGAATGAAGGTAGGAAACCACTGAGGAGTGGTTATGGCTACAATGTAATAATTGATATTTGGAAAGAATGAATGGAATTCGACTTTATTAATTCTATGTCTTGAAGAATGCTAAAGGGTAACAACATAGGTAAGAATAATCTATCTTCTAAGGGAATAAGATATGGCAATTTCAAGCAGGAGAATATTCTCATGTCATCCAGATCGGTAACGATTAATCCAGTAGTTCCGTAAAAAGGATAAGGAACGATCGAAAGAGAATACGGACAATTGTACCACCCTAAGAGAACAAGTAAAGAATACAGAATGAATATTGTTTTGGTGGGAGTATATAATAATATGAGACGACACTATATAGAAGCATTCGGAACGGATTTCCGAGTTCGTATTAGTGATCCAGGGGGAAAATAAGTGTATGTAAAAGCTGTCGGATTCTGAAAAACCGCACTTTTATTTTCTCCGAGAGTTCCCTGGACACTGATAGCCTTAAGTATTTAACGAATGGATTTAAGGAATATAAATTGGAAAGTTAGAATGAAAAATGGAGAATGAAAGTATTAATATTAAAAAGGATTCCCGGTAAACCCTAATTAGAAATCCGTGAAATATTCCTACGAACGATCAATCGAAACGGGCAATAACCGGACACAGAAACAAGCAAAGGAAGCAAGAGTCTTGTGCAAGCTACTAGTATAAAATATCTAGTAACCAAACTAGAATCAAGGAACTAGCACCCTAGAGAATGCAACTAAGTACTTAGCAAGGCAACCATGTAGTTAGGCTAAAACCACCACATTTTCAACACTTGTCATGGTATTTCCTCATCCAACACCTC
This sequence comes from Saposhnikovia divaricata, assembly GCA_036435485.1. Lineage (NCBI taxonomy): Eukaryota > Viridiplantae > Streptophyta > Magnoliopsida > Apiales > Apiaceae > Saposhnikovia > Saposhnikovia divaricata. Next base: position 96,898,157 of record CM071597.1, on the reverse strand, counting down.
ATCACTTTAATAAAGTGAATTTATACAAGATATTATCTTGATAATAGATGAGAATGGATGAGATTAAAACAAAATAAACCAAGCAATTCTCCCCCCCCTTGAAAATTCCATTCGGCTATACCCTTAATTCCAAAATCAAAACCCCTCTTCCCACCATCTCTTGATCTTGTAAAAATTATGGTGAGTCTTACATTTCCTAAAAGTGATCCCCTAAAAATTTCAAAGCCAAACTCTCTTGTTTCCATTTTCAAAGAAATCATCAAAGACTAGGGTGAATAGTGATTTTCAAGAACAACTCTTGATTTTCTTGATTTCTAGGATGATCTAAGCTTGGTTATGGGTATACAAGGACTATGCAAAGCTTAGCAAGGTCTTTACACACTCCAAGGAAGGTATAAAGCTCTTGAAACCCTAACCCTTGTTTGAGATTTAAGCATGTTTATGATAGTTATAACTTAGTTATGGTTATGTTAAGATTATAAGCATGATTATGTATGGATTTTGGATTAATGATGTAAGTAGTTAGATGAACGGAAAGGCATTGCTTGGCCTCAGTTCATGTATATAAGTCATGTATATGTTGTTTGGTTTGGATACTATGTTTATGGGAAGATTCGAAATTGGTAGATATTCGATTTACAGCCGTTATAATGCCCGATTTTACAATACCATGTTTTGTATGCCATTTTCCATGTCGAACCCCTACTGTCCAGAGACCTTATCTACCATGATATGATAGGTAATGTTCTAAGCTTCATTTTGATATAAAGATCACGTGAAACGGACTTACGGTTTAGGATTTATGACCAAATTACTAAAAGTAGTTCGAATCCGTAAACGAAAGTTCGTAACTGTAATTGAACCCTCGTAAACTATGTAACATCATGGCGAATCTTGGTAAATAAATACTAGAGGTAAAAAGGAAGGTGTGAAAGAAAACCGTATGTCAAAAGGATCATTTTTCGATTTATTAAAAATGTTCGAGTCGAGGTTAAACGCGAACGAACCCCTAAAAGACGACTCTTTTATAACTTCGGTAAAACACTTAGAAAACGGGCGATAAAACTCGGAGTATAATATTGGTTCGTAACGATCGACCTTAGAACTCATATGACTTAAGTATGTCCCAAGTATAAGTACAATGACATGTCGTATTAACGAACGAATGTCGGGTCGGATCAGTGATAAAAGTAATCCACTAAAAGGGGTATAACGAGATAACTCGAGAACGTGTTTCGAATTAAGTATAACTTAACTTTTAATATGTTAAGTGATTAATCCCGAATGCCTTGGCTTTTTATAGATCACCAAGATGAACCGGGACCCGCTACCACTACCCCTTACCGTACTCGACTACCAGGCAAGTTTCAATTCCCTTCTTTTAGGCTGTTGTTGTGATTGAATAAATATATATATATGATTGCTGATATACATATGCCATTGCATGCATGCCTACTTTCAAGTTGAATTGATATACTTGTTCCCTGAATGTTATTGTTGGCTTATAAGCTAGATAGTTATATATCAGTTATAAGCCGGTTATTGTAAGACCCTCATAGAAGGGCGTATACATCTTATTAATCAAAAATAGACCGGGAGTCAATATTCCTTGATATATCGAGATTACCTCGGAGGAAAATATTTAAGTAAATATTTTCTATTATTTGGGCGACGAATAATATTTGAATATTCGTTCGAGACTAATTATTTTAACGATCCTTACTTCAAATAATTATTTGAACGTAACTATTCAACGAATAATATTTCTCAATATTCATTCAGAGTCGAATTGATTATCGATTATTATTTCGAATATTCTTCTAAAGATGAGACTACTAAATGAATATTATTTGGATATTCTTTTAGAATATTATTTTATTAAATAAATATTACTTTTGAATATTCATTTAAGATATTAAATACTTGATGAATATTATTTTAATATTCATCTGAAGCTTGATTTAATTATCGAATATTATCTCGAATATTCCTTAAGGATTGGATTACTAAATGAATATTACTTGATATTCATTTAGGATATTATTCATTAAATGAATATTACTTTTGAATATTCATTTAAATTCCTAATTAATTATGAATATTACCTTAAATATTCTTTTCAGGTCTTATTAATTAATGAATATTGTTTTGAATATTCATTTAAATATTTATTTATTCAATAAATATTCTCCTGATATTTCTTCAGGGATTATTTTGAGAAATACTCATATTAAAGATATTCTTTCATATTCCCAAATATTCTTTAAATATTTTAACTCAAATAGATATTCTCTGAATATTTATTCCATACTTAGAATAATCTCGATAAGGTTTATCTTCTTCGATTATTACAGAAAATATTTCGGAGTCATATTATTATTTATCCTATATCAAGAAAGGTTCTCAGACATCATTCTTCTTTGAGTCTACCTCCTTAATAATAAGGGAACCTTACTTGGAAAATGTTATTTATCTTGTCGACTTCCCGGTCATAAAGTATTCCCTTCACTCGCAACTCGGGTGCTGTTGACTTATTAAGTCGTTGCTTACCTTCTCATCTTTCGAGGGGTAAGATTACTGGAACAAGTTGATATCCGTTACCAAGTAATAGCTTGGGAGTTATTGGTAAATTTTCCTTTCCAACTAGATACGACTACTTTGTGGAGTCTTATCAACAAGTATTATACTTGGGGAAAGGGGGACGAACGTTACATTCAGAATCATGAATTCTATTTGAACTAGGAGTCGTGTAAGAGGCCGAGTAGCGCCGGTCCATCCCCTTTGGCCCAACCGTTGGCCGGGGAGAGCTAGTAAGGCGGTATACAAGTAAAGCCGTCAGTTCTTCCTTCTACCGGTAGTAAATCTAAATTGAGATGTACGATATCGACTGATCATCAAGATTGGAACAGCGGGCGCGGTGAATACTCCATCATTGGTTCATCATCCAAATTTATTTATTTCCTGCAACATGATTACTGTTGGCAGTTGGAAAAGGGTCATAACTGGAATTGCAACCTTTTCTTGCAAGTTCCTCTTCTTAATAACAATAAGAATATCTCGCTTACTTTGATGTAGCAGATATTTCTACAAACAAATACTTTAAGTTACCTTGTAACTTCATCGTTCATATTATACTGGCATCATTTCCGTAAATGCATGGCATATGGTTTGAAAGATACTTTTGAACTGTTATACATTATCGTTCAGTTATATATTATTGTTGGTGGGCTATTGCTCACCCTTGCTTTATTATTATATCACAACAACAGCTAGACCAGATGACTCACACAAGGCGCACTCGACGCGGGCGAGGACGATGAGACTACCAGAGCTGAAGAAGAAGCTATTGGTAGGGTATATTTATTCTTTCAGTACCAAGAATATGGTCTAGTATGACTTATGTAAATGGATGGCAAAGAGTATGTATTTATATCGAAATTCTTTTGGATTGTAAGAACTCATAATGTGATTAATAAAAATTTGATTGTTACTCTGATTTCATCTCTGGGACTATAACGGGTGTGTTTTATATTGTTGTGTTGGGTTATAGAGACGTAATTTATTTTATGTTAAGGAAAGTTCAATTGTTGTGAACAGAATTGGAAACCGTAACCACCGGATCCCGGACCCCGGATCTGGGGGTGTTACAGGCAGGGCAATGGGTGGTCAAGACTCAAGAGACCTCAAATAAAGTAGAGTATATCATGGTATGACTAGTCGACGGTAGCTTACGTATGTACCCTTTACCCCTATATCATACTCGTTTGGTTGCTTCCTCAGTCTTACTAATTTCAACACACTTTTCATTAACATGATAATCCATGTTTATTTTTTACGTTGCTCAAAGTCCTTGATGTTTGTTGGAGCCTTAGGGTGCAGATATTCTGTGGATCCACCCACCGTCCAGTTCTTCTTCCCTCCGGACAAGAATATCGTACGTCCATATATCCATCATTCAATATGTCAAATACAATTACATATATAGACGTATGTAGCATAACATTTTTCTTTTATACATAACACAATCACACACCCATCTTTTCGTTAACCAAGTTCAAACCCTTGGCCACTGGTTCTCTACCATACGCGTCTAAGTAATCTCTTTAGTTATATGTTTTAGCAAGTTAAATATCCTCATTCACTTCTGTTATTCTGTAGGACTTCGCTAGTTTTTTTTGTTATCTAGTGTTGGGTTTCAACCCAATATGATGTTATGGGCTTGGGTGATCCAAGATATGTATGGGTAAGATAATAATTGTATGGGTAGACAATTATTATAATTGGTATGTTTTTGATCAGTAAGTTGGGTAATTAGGTGCCACGAATGGGAAGGCTTGTATAACAAGTATGGTAAGACTTATAGAACAATTATGGTAAGTCTTGGTGGCTATGTTTTGGGTGGCTATATATACATAGTCATATTGTATTTGTTTGAAAAGGTGGATACTTAATAGATGTAGTCTTAGGTATTGTTTGGGAGATGCTTGAGCATTGTTTGCTCAAGTATCGGGTTTGGGATACCATTGAGGTGTTATTGATTTGATGTATTATTGATAATTGTTTGGATTAATAATACGGGTTGGGGCGTGTGTGTTTCCTGTTAGGTCCGTTAAGATTGTAGAAGGGGGGGTTGAATATAATCTATACCTTTTTAACAAAATTTGTCCGTTAAATAAATTTTAGTTTAGACAAATTTGTGCGGAATCAATTGAAACAAAATTCAAGTTAAATATAATGACATATTAAACTTGATGGTTGTTACAAAATCAGTACAGAGTATTACCACGTTAATAAAAACTAATTAGAAAATTCGACATGAACTTTTCTAATTTAGTTAATAAAAATCGAGATAAGAACTAGGATACTTAATTTGCTAGTAATACAAGAGTCACAAATAATTAAGTTCTAATGGATGCAATCTTTGATACAAAGAACTCAAGAATTTATGGCAATTAAATTGCTTGGTCAGGAGCTTTAAAGATGAGAGATGAAATGTTGTGTTCTGTCTTTAAGTCTATGTGTTTTCGTATGTCTGTATGTTGCTGCCTTCTGTCTATTTGTAGTGCACGAGCTGAAAATATCTTTTGCTCCTTTAAAACACTTAAGCAGACTATCAACAGACTATTCAATAGCTTGTAGACTATCCAAAGACTATCGATATGATTATTAAATCTTTTGCAGACTGTCGGTATGACTATCAAGCCACTTCTTTTCCAGACTATCAGAATGACTATCCTGATAGTCTTTAATACATGAATTTCTGGCAGACTACATTGCAGACTAACACCTTCCTTTGCAGACTATCGGAATGACTATCCAACCTCTTGCAGACTATCAACCATTGCAGACTAACAGCTAGTATATGTTTTCAGACTTCCCACAGACTCTCTTAGATAGTCTTTTAACAATAAAACCATAGTCTAAAAACATTTCTAATAGACGCAATTTTTATTAATTCTGAATTAATTAATTCAATAACTAACTTAATAAATAAATTAATTCTTGAAGAAATAATTTATTAATTAAGTTAACTAAATACTTTAAATTAATTAAGAGAGAATTAACATAATTCATTTAGTAGTCTAACCTTCACTTTAATCCACTGAAATAAACAAAGAACTTCCACTGAATGTTTGTTGATGCTCGATGCACGGTCTGGTTCATGAACGACTAACTTCAATTTCTGTTCATTATTTTGACTCTAAGCTGTGGTCTATTTCTTCACTCAACTTTCTTTAAATATTCTGTACTGATACTGTCTCTTGTCACTTGTAGAAATCTCTATCCTTTAAAACTAAATCCATGACTTTGTATACCACACTGAGGATTGATCAGTAGACTGAACTTCTTCCAGTGTAAAACATCAAAACTATAGATTGACTTGTTGATTTTTCTTCTGACAGATAGCATCTTCTGAGATTCATGTGACAGATAATATTATTTACTTATTACAATCTAATCTAAGTTGAGTTGAATCCTCGAACTACAAATAGGCTGAGTCATATGCCTTTTAATCTCCCCATATTTGTTTGTTACAAACTAACAAGCAAATTCCTAGAGGATAACTCAACTAACTCAACTTAAACTAGTAAATGATAAAACATTAATAGCAAGTAAATAATGAAAATATTCTGGTATTTATAACAATTTCCAGATTCAAACATAAAGATAAATACAAGATAGATGATCCTCTAGCCTGATCATATTTAACAGTATCCTATCTTGATCTATCTAACTCTAAAGATATTACATGTAGAGCAGGTTTTTAATTCTGACTTTCTTCCCTCCTGAATTCTCCTTCTTCTGGTTCATCCAATTCTGGCAGATTTTTGTGCAATTCAGAATCAACGAGTAGCTCTCTTCTTGATGACAATCCTGTAGGAAGGACTAGTGGAATTCCAAGTTTCTTTCTCAATTCACCTTGAAACTTCTCATAATCAGCAATGTTAGTTTGAGCATAGGATTTAATATGATCTGCAGCTTCCATTTTTGCTTGAGATGTAAATCCATGATTTCTGAGAATATACTCAACATATACTAAGTGTCTGGCAGTATGTGTATATAACTCATCTGTCTGAAGGTTAACTTTATGAAGTACCTCACCCATAAGGAATTTTACTTGACTAGGCTCTTCTATCACTTCTGGACCAGCCCTTTCAGCAAATTCTTTAAATTTCTCATGAAGTAACACACCCAGTTCAGAAGATGTTCGCACCTTTGGCCTAAGAACCCAAATCTCTGTCAATGATCTGTCATAAAAGAACTGAAGAGATACTCTGTGTGCTCCAACATTATGACAATCAACAAAAATTACCAACTCATCGGTTCTCAGGTCAAATGCAGAAGATATCCTGACAATTTCATTTTTTGGGGGTTTTAAGTACATCTCATGTATTGGATTAGACTTTTTAAACTCATCAAAGATAGCACCAAGACGAAGATCGTCATATTCAGAAGTTTGAGGTGAGTCTATTAGTCTTTGAGCATATTCCCATTTTTCACCACTCTTATACCTGATATACATTTTCCTTGCTCGAACCTTGATGGCATGTTCATGTTGCATTGCTTCAGCTTCTTCTTTCTGAAGTCTTTCTTTGTGTAAAATCAGCTCTTTTGTCTTCTGAAGCCTTTCTTGTCTCATTAACAGATTGATTTCTTGCTTTTCAAGTGTTGCTTCAGCTTCAAAATCCAGTCGTTGTTGTGTTGCTTCAACTTCAGGATCCACTGGCGCTTCATCTTCCCAGTGGTTAAGATCTGGTTTAGGAATTTCTTCACCCACATCAGGGAACTCCAAATTAGAAAAAACAACAAAGTCATCAGGTTCACCTGTGTAGTAGTAATCTTTGTCTTCAGCTTGAATATTTTCACCTGCTTTCTTCTTCCCCTTATCTCTCCTTTCTTCACCTTGATCATTCTTAGATTTATCTTCATTTTTCTTTTCAGAAGTTCCCCCTCTTGATTTCTCCCCCTTAGTTGAGGAATCCTCTACAGAGGTATCAAATGCACCGGCTCCAAGGTCTCGCTCATCACCATTTCCACCTTTACTTCCAAAGAATTCCTGCTCTTCTGCTGTAGGTGTGCGAGTTCTGCTAATGATATTAAATAAATGTCTCAACCCCTTAGCTTGATGTGTATTCTGCCTTTCAATCTGTTCAAGTCGATGTTCAGTGGATAGTTGATTCTCATGTACTTCTGTCTGAAGGTCTTCAACTTTGGTTGAGAGATCAGCGATAATTCTATCTTGGGCAACAGTGATATCTCTAGAGTCAGTGATTACCTTTTGTTGAGAGAGTTCAAGAGTGTTGATCTTGGTATTGAAATCAGTCTTCATGATTACAATGTCATTCTTTATTAACACAAACTGATTATTGATGGAGGTGGATGAAGAAGACCGTTCACTAACTTGTTCTCAAAGTAATCGTGCTTCAGCTTTTCTTTCTTCAAGTTCCTTTTCCAGAGCTGTTATCTTTTGTAGCAATGAGAGAGTGTATATGTCAGTGTGTGCACTCACCTGAATTTTACTCTATGTTTCACTCACCTGAAGTGCATGTGTATCACTCAATTTTGAGGTGGTCCTTACATCACTCTTCTCAATTTCCTTATCTGCTCCAGAAGTTGTACCAACATGTAAAATCACCCTAGCCTCCTCTTGGAAGGTCAGTGGTGGTGCAATGGGAGTTCGCAAATCCCGATCCTTAGTCACCACTATCAATTCATTTGGATTTGATAACTGAATTTCTTCAGTGATAGGATGACCAAGTTGCCCTTCACTTTCTCCACATTAATCTTCGAGTGAAGACTCCCTTAAGGGATCCAGGTATGTTCCACCTGAGAGGGGAGATGGTGATTCTATTATAGGTGGCAAAGAATCAAGATTTCCCTCGTAAGCCTGTGAGGGCTCCTCTACGGTAACTATGATAGGCACTGTATCCATCCCTATGTGCTCTCCTTGCAAGGTGTCCCTAGATTCATCTGAAGTTGTGTTTTCCCCCATTGTGAGTAATAGGGGTGTGCTGGACTCTTTACAAGGTGCCACGGCCCAATGGCGAACTTCAATAGTTTTATCCTATTGAGAGGATGAAACCAGTAACTATTTATCGGCCATTTCAATGTCCAAATCCTGTTGGGAGGAAATGGATGGGCTTACAGTTGCCTCAGATTCAGTTCTACTCTTCTTTAGTAGAGGCAGAGCTGTGGGTTCACTCATATCATCACTACTTCTTTCAGATCTTTTAACCTGCAATTTCTTTCTGGTTTGATAGAATTTGGTTGTGTTTGGCTCTTTGACCTGGGTTAGAGATTGTGGTGCTACAATCCCTTGGTCAGCCCTAACAACCATTTGGGTTTCAGAAGTAGATTACAAAGAAGAAGTAGTTAAGGGATCAGAATGCAATACCTGGTCAGCAGATGTTGTAGAGGTAGTAGCTAGATTGGGTTGAATCACTTGAGATTGAATTACATGTTCAGGGACAGCTTGCTCAAGAGCAGGTGCTGCTTGTTCAGGTACTGGTACAAGTGGCTCAGGAACTTGTTGTTCAATAGCAAGTGCAAGAGGTTCAAGAACAGGTGGTTCAGGTTGCACTGGATCTTGTACATTTATGACTGCAAGATCTATGAATGTAGACATAAACTGTGTTATGACCACTGGAACATTTGTGAACTTCCTCATTGTGGCTAACCTGGTGAAGAATTTCTTATGGGTTTTTCCTGACACCTTAGTACGAGAGTTAGCAAACAATTTTTGATGATCATCAGAAACGACATGATTAAATATAATAGTTAAAAACCTTGGATAGTAACAGTCAACTTTACTACCCAAACATGATCGCTCTTAGCAGTTATGAGACGACTAATAATGGCATCCAAAATTAGTTTACCAAAATTAATCCTTTGATTATGAGCAACTGCAAAACCAATGCGTTGAATCAAGGTTGGAATGTTGTGAAAATTGTTCTTTTTAGTGTTAGCAAACACCTTAGAAACAGTGTCAAAGAAATAATCCCACTTAGCCATTAAGTTCTTTTTAGACAGCTTAGAAAGATCAACTTCCCCTTGATAATGAATGTCATGGGAAAACTGTGTCAAGACAGCTTCAGATGGAAGATCAACAAAGTCATTTGTTGGAAGATTCAGAACTGTGTTAATGGTTAATTCATCCACAACATAAGGTGTCTCTCCCACGGTAAATGTGAAAGATCTTGAGTTCGAAGAGAGAACAAATGTAGAACAAATCACCCAAAGCGGATCAATTTTTAAAGGAGCATTAATGATCATGGCATGTCAAATAAGAGAATGCTCATTCAAGAATCGAATCCAAGGTTTAACCCTCTCGATATTACAACTTTCGGGGTTAAAATGACCAACAAAATTGTGTTTGATAATCTCCATATTAACATCCATTTTAATTATCCACTCACTGAATTAATTTCACTTAATTTGAATAAAATCGAATGTTGGGGATTTTATCAATTAATTAACTTAATCAGAAAAATCCGAAAAATCAAAACTTCACAGAAAATTCTGAAATTAGAGTATGTTGATCTCTGAACACACACGAACACACCACTATTTTTAGATTTTGTAAAATCGTAATCAAACTCTCAGAACACTCAAGAAACCGATGGTCTTTTTGAATTTTTCGAGTTTCAAGATCTCAATCAAAACAAAATTTTAAACCGTGAGAGGAACGGGCTTGAAGAGATCGGAACACAGATGTTTACAGGGTTCGATTTGGTTAAGAAACGAGTTCGATTTTGTCAAAAATTTGGGCAGCAGTTCGACAGTGTATGTATATATGTGTGTATTGAACAGAGAGAGACTCAGAGACTTAACTCGTGAGTATAGATTGAAATTAGACTAACGATAGTCTGGGAAGCTAAATCTATAAATAATAATCTGATAGTCTAAATAGATAGTCTAAAATAAAATAAAAGAAAATTAAATAGAAAATAGACTATTACAGACTATCACTGGATAGTCTGCCCGATAGTCTAAATAGACTACTTAAAAGATTATAGACTATACGCTAGACTATTGATATTAACTGATTATAGACTATTTATTTTATCTGAGTAAAGACTGTACAACTAGACTATTAATTAGACTATTACTTCACAAGTCTATAGACTACTAATATTAACAGATTAAAGACTATACCTATTAGACTATTAAAATAACAGAATATAGACTATAATTATAGACTAATAATATAGACAATGATTTTAAAAGCTAAAAGACTATCAAGGAATAGTCTAAAATTAGTAGAAAAATTCGAATATAAATTTATGAAGATTGTCTTTTCAAGGAAAAATTACTGTAACAGACAACCAACATAAATTAAAATTTGAATAAACTAATCACATGATTATTAGAAATAACAATAAAAATAAGAAAATTTTATTAATAATTTACAAAGTTACAAAAATGACCATAGGATGTCTCTTAAGCGGAAACGAAACATTAATACCAAAAGGACAAACACTACAAATTAATAAAATATTACCTATTTACATAAGTATTCATAGTAAATTAATAAATCTATATATTTTCTAATAAAATAACTTCCTAATAGAAAATTATTTAAAGAGAAAATATGAATTATTAAATCATCACAAATATGCAAAAGTGACTTTAAAATAGTGACATTTTCAAGAAAAATAGGTTTCTCACAAATTACAACTTGTAAAATTTCAGAAAAATATTTTTAGAGAAAGTGAATTATTCTAAAATTAAAAGAAGTAAGTAGGGATATATAAAGAAGATAAAGACAATGATTTGAGAATTAACAAGAAAGAAGGTAAGTTGATAAAATAATTATACAAGTGATTCTAATAATAATTATTAACAAAATAATCACTTATAAATTATTAAAGAGCAACCCTCAGATATTTACTAGTTTAATTAATAGGACTATTTAACATACCCAATTCACCAACAATTCTAGTGAATGTGGATTCGTCAAGTGACTTAGTAAAAATATCTACTGTTTGTTCTTCCGTGGGTACAAAATGTAACTCCACTGTACCATTCATGACAAGCTCTCGGATAAAATGATACCTGATGTCAATGTGCTTGGTCTTTGTATGCTGCACAGGATTGTTGGAGATTGCTATGGCACTTGTATTGTCACACAAGATTGGAATATTGTCAAGTACAAAGCCATAGTCACGTAGCTGATTCCTAATCCACAAGCTCTAAGCACAACAGCTTCCAGCAGCTATATATTCAGCTTCAGCTGTTGAGTTGGAAACTATTTGTTGCTTCTTTCCGTACCAAGAGACCAGCCTGCCACCTAGGAATTGACAACTCCCAGAGGTGCTTTTTCTATCTACAATACTTCCTGCATAATCTGAATCTGTATATCCAGTAAGGTTAAAACCAGATTCTTTAGGGTACCAAATACCTAAGTTAGGTGTACCCTTAAGATATCTCAAGATTCGTTTAGCAACAATGAGATGCACATCTCTAGGATCCGCTTGGAACCTTGCACACAAGCATGTAGCATACATAATATCAGGTCTACTTGTAGTAAGATAAAGTAATGAACCTATCATACCTTTGTAGCTTGTGAGATCTACCTTGGCAGAATTTTCACATGCCCCAAATTTGACAGCTGTAGATGATGGTGTCCTTGCTGAAGATGAGTCCTCCATTTGATATTTCTTGAGGAGCTCTCTGAAATACTTGGATTGACAAATAAATATTCCATCTATCCTTTGACTCACTTGTAATCCAAGAAAGAACTTCAGCTCACCCATCAGACTCATTTCAAATTTACCCTGCATTAGCTTAGCAAATTTCTTGCACAAAAGATCATTAGTAGACCCAAATATTATATCATCCACATAGACTTGGACTGGTATAGTATCATTCTTATGTTTCTTTGTAAAGAGAGTTTTGGCTATGACACCTCTAACAAAACCATTTTCAAGTAGAAATTCAAAGAGTGTGTCATACCATTTCCTTGGCGCTTGCTTAAGACCATAGATAGCCTTGAAGAGAAAGTAGACATAGTCCAACAGATCTGGATCTTCAAAGCCAAGGGGCTGTTCCACATAAACCTCTTCATCCAGCTTACCATTCAGAAAAGCACTCTTGACATCCATTTGATAAACTTTGAAGTTTGAGAATGCTGCGAATGCCAAGAATATCCTGATGGCCTCAAGTCTTGCCACTGGTGCATAGGTTCCATCATAATCAATTCCTTCAGCTTGGGAATAACCTTTAGCGACCAGTCTTGCTTTGTTTCTAGTAACAGTGCCATCTTCATCCAATTTATTTATGAATACCCACCTAGTGTCAACCACTTTCTTGTCTTTAGGTCTAGGCTCCAGCTTCCATACTTCTTGTTTAAATTGATTGAGTTCATCTTGCATAGCAATCACCCAATCAGGATCAGAAAGAGCTTTCCTCAGTTTTCTTAGGTTCCATTTCAGACAGAAACCCTGAATAATTGCATTGATTCTGATAAGCTCTTATAGTTTTCACACCAACATCTGGATCACCAAGGATTAGCTCAAAGGGGTGAGCTCTATTCCAAACAGTCTATCTGGGAAGATTAGATCTTGATGATTCACCTTGTTCTTCATCATGATGTTGAGTATGACTAGTTGATCCTTCATTATCTCCCCATGAGTTGTTGCCAGGTTGACTAGATGAATGTTCAGGAGTGTCAGGTGTATCTCCAAAATTATCATTGTTTGCACCACCATTACCCTGATCATCATCATTATTATTATCATTACCATCAGCAACAACATCAGGTGGATCGTCACCATCTGAGTCTGAATCTGACATGCATCAAAAGATAAGTTTTCAAATGGATCCTCAGTTTGGATACTGGGAAGTTTAGTGTCATCAAATGTTACATTGACACTTTCAAGCATTTTCTGTTGATCAATCACATACACCCTATAAGCTCTTCTTTAAGTATTTTCTGTTGGCCTCCAATTTTCCACCTTGATCATCACCTTCTTTAAGCACAAAACATTTTGCTCCAAATACATGAAAGTATTTGAGTGTTGGTTTCTTTTCAGTCATTGCTTCATAGGGGGTCTTCATTAAGTCTTTGTTGATAAGAGTTCGATTCTGGGTATAGCACGCAGTGTTGACAGCTTCAGCCCAAAAGTACAATGGAAGCCTTGATTCACTTAACATAGTACGTGCAGCTTCAATCAAGGTTCTATTCTTTATTTCTACTATCCCATTTTGCTGAGGAGTTCTTGGAGCTCAGTACTGTCTAGTTATACCCCTTTCAGTGCAGAAATCATTTAGAACTGTATTCTTGAATTCAGTTCCATTGTCTGACCTTATAGCTCTCACTGGATACTTAGAATCCAGCTCAATCAACTTTATGTGATCAATCACTAGTTGTGGAGTCTCATCTTTGGAATTTAGGAACAGGACCCATGTGTACTTTGAAAAATCATCAAGAATCACAAGAGCATATCTTTTCTTTGACATCGACATCACATTAACTAGACCAAACAGATCCATATGTAGTAGTTGTAAAGGTTCAGTTGTTGGAGATGTGTCAGTGCTCCTGTGAGTTGCCCTTTTTATCTTCCCTTTTTGACAAGCATCACATAGTCCTTCCTATGCGAATTCCACAGAAGGAAGACCTCTCACCAACTCTCTTTTAACTAGAGAATTCATTGTTTTGAAGTTAAGGTGAGAAAGTTTCTTGTGCCATAGCCAACTTTCAACTGAAGATGCTTTAGAATAGAAACAATTGATTTCTTCAGCGCTTCCAGTGTTTATATTAGCCACGTACAAGTTTCTTTTTCTAACTCCTAGAAGAGATGGTTGATCATAACTTTTGTGTGTGACCAGACAATTCTTCTTGTTAAAGTAGACCTCAAATCCCTTATCACAGAATTGACTAATACTTAGCAGATTATGCTCAAGTCCTTTCACAAAAGATATTTCCTCAATGATAACATTTCCAGCTTCCAATCTACCATATCCATTAGTTTTACCTTTTCTGTTATCTCCAAAGGTAACCACTGGGCCGGCTTTCTCAACGACATTTGTCAACAGGGTTCTATCTCCAGTCATATGCCTTGAACATCCACTGTCCATGATCCAGGTTACTTGATCAACCTGTTTCACACCCTGCAATGACAAATGGATTAAACTTTCTTCGAAACCCAAATCTGATTGGGTCCAGAATACTTGAAGAATTGGTCTTTATCAGGCAAAACAACATTCTCAATCTTAACAACAACATCTTAAGCAGAGACTGAACACTTAACCCTATAAACATCTTTAACACTCTTTGGTTTTAGCTTGGGTATCTGTAAGAACCCAGATTTTGGTAAGAATTAAAACTTTTATTATGTATTGGTGTACGAATAAATAATGGTTATGACTACAATGTATCAGTGGTTTAACGAATGAATATTGAATGGATTTGGATTCAAATGTTTATATGCCATGAACAATGCAATTGGTTGACAACTAGATTAGAATAATCTATCTCCTAGAAAGTAAGATAGGGTATTTCAAAGAGGGAGGAAATATTCTAATGTCATCCAAATCGATATCTGGTAGGTTATGTCATCCAAATCGATATCTGTTATAAGTTAAGTGGTTCCGTAAAAGAGATAAGGAACGGGCTCGAAAGAGAACGAGGACATTTTTCTAAATATAGGAAATAAAGAAAGAATAAGTGATGAATAGTGTTTTTGGTGGAAATTGGAATATTATTAGACGACACTATATAGAAGTACTCAGAATGGATTTCTGAATTCGTATTAATGATCTATAAGCAAAATAAGTGTATGTAAACGATATCAGATTCAGAAAAATAGCACTTTTATTTTCTCCGAGATTTCCCTGGATACTGAAGGATTTAAGGATTTATTAAAGAAATTTGAGGAATTTAAATTCAAAGATTATAAAGGAGGATTGAGAATGGTAGTATAAATACTAAGAAGGTTTCCGGTAAAAACCCTAACAAGAAAAACTTGAGATATTCCTCCGAACGATCAATGAAAATGAGTAATAACCGGACAAAAAAACAAGCAGAGAGCCAAGATGCATGCATGTGCAAGTGGATAGAACCAAGTAACCAAGCTAGTTACACACTAACTAGTAACATTAGAAACAAATCAAGTAGTTAGCCTAATCTCATCATCAACACCACTAAACATCCAACACTTGGCATAAATGATGCAAGAGATGACCAAATCACTTTATTAAAGTGACTTTAGCTAGATATTATCACAATAATGCATTGTAGACAAGATGAGATCAAAGCAAAAGTAAGCAAAACTCCATTCTCTCCATTTTAGGAGCATTCGGCCCTAGCTCTTTTTCAAGAATCAAAGTGCCACTTCCCATCATCAAACAATTCCAAGATTAATTTGGTGAGTTCTATAATTCCTAACTAAGATCTCCTATGAATCTTAGCTTCAAATTCCATCTCCTTCCTAGTTAATAAAATCACCAAAGTTTAGGGTGAATAGTAACTTCAAGAACTAACTTTGTTTTTCTTGATTCTTTTGGATGATCTAAGGACTATACAAGGTTTATTAAGGCTTATACACACCCCAAGAAAGGTATATCTCACCTAAACCTTAGATCTTACTTTGATTTTTATGTATGTTCTTGGTGGTTTTTAGATTAGTTATGATTATGATGCTATTATAAGCATGTAAGCATGATTATGTAATTGGTTTAGTTGATTTAAGAGATATGATGATTATGATGGTGAAGTGAGGTGTTCTTGGACTTGTTAAGATGAATATCATGTGTATAAGATGTATGGTATGCCCGGTGTGGCTTGGTTGTGATGTAACAAATTTGGAAAACGTGTAAACATAGCCGTTATAATGCCCGATTTTACAATGCCCTGTTTTTTATGTAACTTTCAAACAGTAAACCCCAATAAGTTAGTTTGTGTTTTAAGCTTCGTTTTGATATAAAGATCATGTGAATCGGATTTACAGTTAGGAGATATGGTCGATTTAGTGAAAGTGGTTCGAAACCGTAAGTGCGAGTTTGTAACTAAAACTGAACCCCCTTAACATGATTAATTCAGTGGCGAATCTTGATAATTAAATATTAGAGATCATAAGGAAGGTGTGAGAGAAGACCTCATGCGGAATGGATCGTTTTTCAATTTTATAAAAATGTTCGAATCGAGGTTAAGTACGAAAGAAACCCTTTGAGGAACACTCGGTTATAATTTTGGAAAACCACTTAGAAAAATCTCGAGGTATAATCCTTGTTAGTAAACGATCGACCTTAGAACTTATATGACTTAAGAAACTACCAAGTGTAAGTGTAATAACATGCCTTGATAATGAGCAAGTGTCGGATCATAACGGTGTTAATAAGAGTTAACCTGGAAACGTGTTTTAGCTTAAGTAAAGTATGTACTTAGCTTTTCAAAGTGGTAGGTTATGAACCTTGAATAAGTTTGGTTATTTATAGATCACCGGACCGATCCGAGACACACTATCCCTACGGAGCTTCCAGGTAAGTTTCCAAACATTTTGGAACTGTTGTTGTGATAATATATATGATTTGATTTTGTTATACATATGCCATAGCATGCATGCCTGCTTTCAGATTATATTGTGATACTTGTTTCATGATTTGAAATTGGCTTATAAGCTAGATACGAGATGTATTAGTTATAAGCCGGATATTGCTAAGACCCTTAGTGAAGGGCATATGATCTCATTCTTCAAATATAGACCGAGAATCAGTAATTCTTGATATATTGTGATTATGTTCTGAGAAAAATATTTAAATAAATATTTTTCCACTATTCATTTAATGAATATTATTTTGAATATTCATTGAATCTATTTATTTAATGAATATTATGTCGAATATTCATTTGAGTTTTATTTATTTAATGAATATTATCTTGAATATTCATTTAAGGTATTATTTATTTATCGGACATTATTTTGAATATTTATTGTAGGAATTATTTACTTAATGAATATTTTTATATATATTTATTCGAGGGTTATTCATGAGCAATATTATATATTAAGAATATTCTGGAAATATTTATGATGTAATAAATATCCTTTGAATATTTATTTAATTCTTTTAACTCGTTCTTAAAATAATTTATTTTATTCAAAAATTATCTTTGATCTTCAAATACTATGTAAATTATTTCTGAGGTTTATTATTATTATTATTATTATTATTATTATTATTATTATTATTATTATTATTATTATTATTATTATTATTATTATTATTATTATTATTTTCAAGGAAGGTTCTCAAAAAACTCCATTCTTCATTCGAATCAATCTTCTAAATTATAAGGGAACCTTACTTGAGAGCTGTTGTTTATTTTGTTTGACTTCCCGATCATAAATCTTTTAAAACTATTCTTTGCACTCGCAACTTGGTTGCTATTTATCAATTGAATCTTTTATTATTTCCTCGTCATTCGAGGGGTAAGATTGTTGGAACAAGTTGATATCCATTAATAAGCGACAGCTTGGGAAATATTGGTGAACTTTCCTTTCCAACTAGATACGACTACTTTGTGGAGTCTTATCAACAAGTATTATACTTGGGGAAAGGAGAATGAGCCTTACGTTTTAGAGTCATGGATTCTATTCAAACTAGGAGTTGTGTAAGAGGCCGAGTAGCGCTGGTCCATCCCAATGGCCCAACAGTTGGCCAGGGAGATCTAACAGGGCGGTAGACAAGTAAATCCGTCAGTTCTTCCTTCTACCGGTAGTAAAAATAATTTGATCTGTACAATCTGCGACTGATCATCGTAAGGGTTGGAACAGTGGGCGCGGTGAATACTCTAGTATTAGTTCATCATCCAAGTTTATATGACCGACGATCGGCTGGTAGATTTGATAGAGTACTCTACTGAGAACCCGGAGGAGGTTCCAGCTAAGGGGGTGAATCCTGTGAAAGATAAGGAGTTTACCCTTGAGGAAATGAGGGCTGCAGCCAGAGAAACTGTAAAGTTAAGGTATAGTGCTCAGAGAAGTGAGCGTAAAGAACTGAGATATTATTAAGAGAACTAAAGATGCATATTGGATTCAAAGTCGGACTACCGGAGGTGGTACCAGCAAGTACAATGGATTGGAAGAATTACTTGGGATCTTATATGGGGATAGATAAGAATCCTTAGAGACTTTCAAATTAATGAGAAAAGAGTTAGAATGATGCATGATTATCAAAGACATCGATATAGGACGGGGAGTAGAGTCTCCAGGAGCAGTTGAGATAGAGGCAGCAAGTGCCATATCATTTGATAAATGGATTAGTGTGAATATTGTCAATGGTAATTCGCCATGAGAAGGCAGATTTCATAGGTTAAAATTTATGAAGTTAAATTGAGATTGATGAGGTGGTTTTATTCAGGGGAAATGTTCATTTTAGGAATGGATCAGTTTAGAAAGTAAAGACATTGGGAAGTGATGACATGATTTGATAAAGTTATATAAGGAAGTAGTAAGCGAGGCGATGATCTCAGAACCTACAAGAGGAAAAGACCAGTGAGTCTATGATAAACTCGTAATAAGACTACTGTCAGGGACTAAGTATAGGTTTATTTTAACTCAGTGAAATGGTGAACCAGAAACATTAGATGCATGTGATTCAGAGGAATATTAAATTCCTTCTTTTCCATGAATGGATTATAGTAGTTACATTAAGATTACTCTGACGCTGAATCATAAATGGATCAAGTAATACGATCAGTGGTTAAGAGGTAATGGAGAATTTTTTAGAGATGGAACCTGAAGGAGCAAGTGTATGCTAAGTTCTCAAAGTATGAATTGTGATAAAATGAAGTTCAGTTATTAGGACCTACGATCAATAGTGAGTAGTGTTGGTTGACCCCGCCGAGTTAAAGGCAGTTTTAATTGGGAAAGGCCAGCCACACTAGCAAAGGTGAGAAAATTCATAAGATCCATAAGGTAGTACCAAGGACTTGTTCAGGACTTTACCAAGATTACGGTCCCGTAACCCGACTTATTTATAAGACTAAGAAGTTTGAATGAACAGGAAACTGTAGGAAAATCTTCCTGGAGCTAAAGAGGAAATTGGAAACGACCCAATGTTGGCGTTGCCTAATAGAAGAAGGAAGACTTTGTGACATATTATGATTCACCTCATATAGGTTTAGGTGGTGTGCTTATGCAGCACGATAGAGTAATTGCGGATATATTCGGATAGCACGGTTCACCAGATTCGGATGACCTTGGTAGTGCCAATTTTGTAGAACGACTAACTCCGACGGTAGTGTTCCTTCTGAAGCTAGTGGTTAGGTAGACTGACATTTGGTAGTATCGACTATTAGGACATATATGTATCAGGAAGAGGTGGCATGTTTCAGTTTGAAACTTTTGATTTCCCCTTCTATGGGATGTATATATTTGGTTCCTTTCCAGTGGTTAAACTTCCAACTTTATGTCGATCATTCCGTTATTATAACGGCTTATGATTCTACCTGCTTGGACGTTTATAGAACTGTTCTTTAGGTTTCAAAATTGATCTTCTTAGTATTACCAGTGGGTGGATAGATTAACCAAAATTTTCCTGATTCTGGAAAGAAATTTAACAAATTTTGGCAAACCTTGTCTTTCTGATTACCAGAGAACGTCACTGAAGAATGGAAACTAGAGCGAACCCTGTGGATTGGGTAAGGTAGCCGTTATATGGGTTGGTGGACAGACCCTGATTATTACAACTGATTGAAGAGATAAAATGATGAAGTTGAGATTGGATGGTAAAAAGGGAAATGTATTTAAGGACCAAAACGGACTGAGAAATTCCAGGATTGACTTAAATGGAAAGGCTATTATGCCAAAAAGTGTTAAGCATAGGTAGCACGTGGGATTGATAAGAGAAGTTGAAAAAATAAAAATAAAGAAAAGGTGACCGGAGGCGGTACCGAGAAGTCGATTGAGACTTATATGGAGTAAAATTTTGAAAAGATCACAAAAGGTATCTAGGAAGAGGGATGAACGAAGAGTGGCAGTGCTCAAGTTGAGTGACTATGCTACTCTTGCACCTAAGATTTGCTGTGTAAAGGAAAGCAGTGAACAAATACAAAAAGAAAAAGTTTAAGAGTACGCGGGAAAAAGCATATTGATACCTACCCTAGATAAGTTATCTTCTCTATGGACGAAGGAGGCGCTATGCCGGCAATTGCTAGAAAACTAATGCCATTAGCTAACCCTAAACTCACATACTGTAGCGCGGCCATTTGGGGCCATGTGGAAAAGAATTATAAAGTGACTAAACCAGCAATGTAAGGACAAAGCAGGGTGCTTCTAACCAAGCGCCAACCGCCAGAACTTTTGATATAAAGTGAAATGATTCAGGCGTATATGATTGACCAGCTTATGAGCTAGAAAGAGAAGTAAAGCGAATTGAGATATATGACGATGGGATTTTACATCAATGGAGGTTTATGAAGAATGTCAGAGATGGTGCTGTATGATGCATAAATGTTATCTGAAACAGAATATCCTCAAGAAGAGTAATACGTACTAAGAGATTCACGTTGAACTCGACCAATATCTTCCAGAACATCCTTGCTACCATTATTAAGTTTTGTAAGAAGTGCAGATAGACATATGTTGTCTTTTGGAAGGTCATGTAGACTGACGTCAATTTGAAAGAAAGAGGTTAGCATTAAGCTACCCATAGATTATCGAGATGAGGATGATTGAAAAGAGAACCTTATTAAGGATATAGGGTTTGATTGTCAATTACAGGATGTAGGTATTTCTTGAAAATAGAATTGAGGATAGAATATCCATAGATTAGGAAGAACCCTAGGGATGCACAAAGAATGACATTACCCCTAATAAAGACACTGTGAATTTGGACAAGATAAGTTGGATCGACCAAGGCATCAATAATCTTTAGAGATTTATGGAAAGGAGCTTCAGAAAGTACATAGACAGAATTGTTGTAGGATCGATGAATGATATTTTGATATACCTTGTACCCGGAAAATATAGGAGGAATGATGAAGATGACCTAAGAGATTTTTTAGAAAGAGAATTAATATCCTAAGTTTCAAAATGGAAATTTGGTAGGGAATGTACGGCATAATAATAATAATGCCAGGTGAGGCATGTGTGAGACCATGAGGAGGTATGGATTGAATCAATGAAGGTTGAGATTATCCTAAAATAAGAAAGAACTAAGAGAAGAAATATCCTATGTATGATTAAGAGTAACCGTTATAAAGTTCACACAGAAAGGTGGAAGTAGTGACTTATGGAAAAAGACTGATAGATATTTTTCTCCTTCAGCAGAGCTTAAGGGAGAATGCTTTCACCCAATAGTGATGGGAATGAGGTAAAAAAATTTGAGTTCGAATAGATCTAGAGAACATTGATTTCAAGAAATTATTATTAGCAGGAAAGGCCAATGAGGTGGCCGACACTTTAAGTATAGAGGAGTAATTACAAATGCTCATACCAAAAAAACAGAATGATATAGAGATGAACCTTGAAGGTCATAATGCGATGGAGGAATTTACCTTCTCTCTGATGATTGTGCAAGAATCAACCATAAGAATAGTAAGTAAACATTCGATTCCGGATATCGTCTTAAGCAAATTACACACTTTAGAAGGTCCTATTTTGAGGTAAACCAGGACCATGATACGAGATTGACTAAGTAAACCGTTAAGCTTCCAGTCTTCTACGAAAGATATATGATCAATAATTTCATCAACCTGTCATAGCTACGATGCTTGAAACCCTTCTGCAATTTTATTTGCTTCATGTAATATCTACATCAAGTTCAGGAAGTGTTCCTTATGGATAAGGAATAGTGATTATTTTGTCTTCCTAGAAGATTTTGATCTGACAATTATGAAACCCGTATGATTAGCTATTAGAGCACTACGTAAACAACAAACGATGGTGATTCAACAATGGACCACATTAATGCAGTGGTGACTCTTCTAAGAAATGAGGTGATAACGACTGTGGAGATATCAGAATGAAAAAACAGAAATAGATTGTATTGGATCTAAGTTAGAGAAATCGTTAAGGTTTATTTCGGATGGTTTAATTTTGGAATGACGTGATAAATGATAATGTTATGATGGCTCATAAAGAGATTATAGTCGAAATAGAAACAAGATGCCTGATGGAAGAAATGTAGAGTTGAGGACATAAAGGGAATAAAGTTTGAGGAACAATAAGGGAGTTAGATATGCGGACTCCTGAGAAACCCAACCAATTAACCTAGAAAATTATGAAATTGACATGACAAAGGTTGTTGGTCACAACAGAAAGTTGAAATTGAAAGCATAAATGACATACAGATTAACTCCCTTTAAGTTGGAGAATTCGAGGAAATTTGGAATAGATTGATTAAGTACTAAGGAGACTCATGGAACTAGGAAATGAGAATTTAGATGGTTGAACAAAGGGAAGTTTGACCCCAAAAATGTGATGCTTATTGAGTACATGTGACGGGATACGACTAGGGAAATACCAAGTACAAAGGACATCCCCATAATGAGATGACGGTGGAGATAATTAATAGAAGAGAAGAAGAATCAGATGATAAGAAGGATGTGTGTAACAACCCGACTTTTCGGACTATTAATTCTAAATCGAAAAATAAAACAAATTACAATTTATTGAACCAAAAGTCAATTACAAAGGTACTTATTAAAAAAGCGCAGCTAACATCTATCGAAAAGTCAATCTAGACCAATTCTAAGGTCCTCGAACTTCGACGCTAGCAAACTCGATCGTACGCCGAACCTGAAATATTAAAAGAATGAGCTACGAAGCCCAGCAAGCAACTACCGTCCGACGGCTCAAAATAATATTTTTATAATTTTCAAAAACATGATTTCCACATGTAGCACATAACATCTATCATATAGTTTCAGACAACATACTCAATAACAATTACGACAAAAATTCACACAATATATTCTATAACAAATATCGAATCAATGTACACAATATTTTCAATAACTCACATAATTTAAATTCTCAAAAACTTGGTGTGTCAAATTATACCTAACCGCAAGCGCACGGTGTCTATTGCTAGTACAGATGGCAAGCGGGTCGAATCCACAAGGAGACAGGTTCTACTAATTCCTTTTCAGTTATCGTTAATTGTTTCAAGGGTCAGACGAATATTGGAGAATATTAATTAACTAATTAAACATGATTAACACTAATTAAACAGATGATAAACAAATTATTTAAAACCTAGGGCAATCAGGTCCACCATGCTTACACAATTGGCTCTTAAGCTAAAGCAATCAATGTGATCCTATAACTAGAGTATGTTAATCTCTTTCAAGCATTAACACTCTCGAAACATTCAACACAATTAACCACTTTTAGTAATTCAATTAATCAGGTAATTAGAGTCAAGTTAATCTCTTCCAAGCATTAACGCTCTCAGAAATCCAATGATGCTTTCGCACTCAAATTCAATTCTGCTAATCGTATGTGTGCCTCTAGTAAGTAAATCTCTCGATCCATACCCCTATTTGCATATAATTAATCCATGATATTGGCCGATTACACAAATTAATGATTAAAACATATCAATCAGAATTAACCATAACCAATCAAACCACTATGAAAATCATGCCAATATTAGTGCAAACATGACTTCCCTTTAAGCCCTAGAAATAACTACGCGCTAATAATTAAATAAGTAAAACAACTAGTAAAACAAGAAAACATAATTAAACTAATAAGAACAAAGAAAAGATTAAGAGAACAAAACCTTCAAACTTCAATGTTGTCACCCAAAAGAAGAGTCATGGTGTTTCTCTACATCTCCAACTAATAATAATAATAATCTACTTTAAACTATATTATCTGATCTAATATTACATCTTAATAATGTGTCCCAAGATGTGTTTATATAGGCTCTAGATCTCTTGCCCAACAATAAATTACCTTCTAATACAATTAGAATTCAATTTAGGTACCAAAAACTGCCCAAAATACAATTAGAACTTGAAAAGGGCAAAACAGTAAATTCTCTGCTCCCATCAGTCTGCTTGTCGCGCAATCTGCGCCCACCACACGCAGCCTGCATGCGCGATCACTGTCCTAAGTTGTAGAAAATCTTCCAGGCTTCGCGTGGACAGTTTACGGGCCTCAAACGGACTTATAGAACTCCAGATATGGCCAAAACAGTGTAGACTGCGCAACCAGTCCAATAATTCCGAAATTTCATCTATTTTATCTCCAAATTTGCTCTTTTTGCTCCAAATCCTTCCAAGTTATGAATTCTTTATTTCCTACAATAAAACAATCAAATCTATTAAATAAAAATCCAAATCAATGCAAAACACAATAAATATGAGAATAAAATCATCTAAAATATATATAAAAATATATTCTATCAAACATCCCCACACTAAACATTTGCACGTCCTCGGGCAAATAAGTGAAATAAAAATTAAGTCCTAACAAACATCATTTTCGTAGATGACACGATTGCATTGAGCATATGCAACAAGCCGTTAAACCCCTAGGCAGCCCTAGTAGGACGAGTGTTGTCTCGTGAGGGTTTATAGTGAATATACCCACAAAATTCATCTAACCATGCAAAAGATCAATGCTAACACAACACCACACACACAAGTCCTCTCATGCCACATCAACTTAAGAATCAAAGCAAACATACGATGTCTTGGTGTCAAAAGTGCAAGTATTCACGTAGTTTACTCAACCAACATGCAGAAGGTCATAAAAATTCATGTCAAGTGTAAAAATAGTTGGTAATCATGCTAAGACCACAAGAAACACATCTTTAAGTCTAAACCCGGGATCTCCTATGCCAAAACAAGTAATAACTCACCTTTCACTCAAAAACGAATATTCACTCAAGAACAAGGTTAAGTGTATCACTCAATTCCAACAAAATCATAAACACAACTTGACACTCGCAATCAATCTCACTCTCAACACAACATACATCACTGATGACAATCAAAAGGTCTTTATTCGGGTTGTAACGTGGGCTAGGGACCAGGTATGTCAAGTAAAGCTAAAACAGGTTAAATGTCAAAAGCTAGTACCCAACAATAATCATTATTCAATTCCCTTTCTATTAAAACCACAAATACTTCCCCACACTTGGATTTTTCAATAACCCTTACATAATAACTTGACTAGTCGAATGAAGAAGGATCATACAAACATAAGATTGCTCTCAAATTTATTTATTTTTTTCTCTTTTTTTTTCTATTTTTTTTTCTTTTTTCTTTGTTTTTTTTAAGAGAACAAAGGAATAAGCACAATGATCCATAGATATTATTATGAATTTCGACTAACAAGCATCAACCAAAATCAATATTCCCCAATGGTATGATCATCAATAACCCCCTTTTATGAACACCTTATTACTCCCTTAAGCACGATACTAGCCTTTGACAATTTAGGTTCAAATTCAATGTAAGGCCAATAGAATAAAAAGGATAATGGCAAGTAATGTGGTGTGTCACCAAAAGAATAGGATTAAGCTCAACGGGTTAACTAATTGATCATGTTTAAAAGGTGTGGAAATATGGGAAATACGAGGTTAAACCTAAGTGCCTTTATCATCTCATCATCAAGTAATGTCATGCATTTCAAGAAAGATCTCAAGTAAGTGCTAGCAATGGAAACAACATGTGGACACTCAAGCAAACGGAAAATCATGTAAAATATATGCATATAGGCTCAAAACTCGCTTGGTGTGACAAAACATAATCAATCCCAAGTAACAAGACTCTCTAACGCACCTACTTGTACTCAAAGCATGGAAACCAAGTCATCTTGCACATATTCATGTCATTCTAATCACTTACCACATTCAATTAAGTCTACCAGTTTCAACTTGCTAGTGAAAGTGTGTGCACAAGAACAAAGCACGTCACTTCTCATACAAAAGCATCAAGGACACAAGAATTCTACGCATGCATGGGTGTATCAAGCAAAATACAACAACTAATCAAATTGCATGGCTAGAATTATTTTTGGTATTTTTCAATTTTTAAATTTTTTTTGAATTTTATAATATATAATTTTTTTGGATTTTTTTAATCATCGAAAACTCATCCCCACACTTAAGTGGTTCATTGTCCTCAATGAACAAATATATAAAAGAAAAGAAAGAAAGAAGAAAAGGAAAAAAAATTATACGAAAAGATTCCTAAATAAAATACAAAAATAATAAAAAGGAAAATAATTACAACAAATATACAAAGAAAGAAAGGTGAAGAATACTCCCCTAGTGCATAAGCATGAAGTGGCCTTTGAAAATATTGAAGAAGTATGTGCTTGCTCAAATTTAATTTCTGCCCAAAGCGCGCCTTACATATCCTTCCCCATCGCAACTCAACATGCTTGTTAGGCAAAAATTGTTAGTAGTATTTTTGTGTGTTCGTTCTCAGGGAAGGACTGATATCAATTCTAATTCTGAGTCTTTTATCTCAAGCAGTTCAGAAGTGTGGAAGAATAGATTGGTGATTATGATTATTAACTAAATTAAACTAATAAACAAATAAAAACTATATAATAACGATGAAATAAAATAATCCAAGATTTGGGGTTCTTCAATTGACTACCAAGAATGTCTAATTTGTGTCTCTTGTTCGTTAAAAACAATCCTTCTAAAGTTTATAAATTCCTCTCCCAAGGTAATTCATAATGCCTACAATCATCCCCTAATCGCCACTCCCATGGTCAATCAAAGTATAATCATAAACTATTAAAACCAAGGATTAACAGTTTCACAATTCTTTTATTAATCTCCCGATTCAATAATTAAATTGTGTCTATCATGTCATGTACTAGAATTACAACTCTTCTCCCGATTCGTTATAATCCCTACAGATTCAATCAAAAGTTAGCTACTCTTCTAATTGAATTAAGCCCTCAATGACAGATTAACAATAACAAGAGAAATCAAACAAACTCGACAAATCAACGAATACTACCCAACTCTTGGATAAAGGGAATTAACTACTCATAATTGAACAAAACAAGTATATATATAAAAACCACAAATCATGAGTTTAGAATTTAAGAACAAAGAATACAAATCTTGAAGTGTCTTGAACTCCGGACGAATCCCTTCGCTCCTTCCTTCAATCTTCTTCTCCAATTGATTCTCTCCCTTTTCTCTCCAATCTCAAAATAGTTCTAGATCTAAAGTATGAATAGTACTGAAAATAGGTTATGAATTACATCCTAAAATAATACCCTAGATGTGTTTATATAGGGCACTAGACATCTTGCCCAGCAAGAAAATACCAAAAAAGAATTATAATAGAATTTCTGCAAAATACGTTTCCTAAACTGATTCTGTTTTTTAAGGAAAATTCGTAGCTGACTTTTCTTCAGTATTTCTGGAACGTTCCAATCATAATTGGACCTCTGGACCACCTTAGAATGATAGAGAATCTTGTGATCTTCGCGTGGACTGCTTACAGGCCTCAAACGGACTTCTAGAACTCCAAATATGGCCAAAATAGTAAAAACTGTAATTTTTTAGCACCGCGGGCGTGCAACCTGCGCCCATCAGTCTGTTTGTCGCGCAGCCTGCGCCAACCACGCGCAACCTGCTCGTGCAAGACCTGTCCAAGGTTGTAGAAAATCTCCCAGGCTTCGCGTGGGCAGTAAGATCGCTGAAAACGGACTTCTAGAACTCTAGATATGGCCAAAACAGTGTAGACTGCGCAACCCTTCTCAGAAATCCGAATTTTAATCAATTAAATCTCCAAAAATGACAAAAGCATCCACCATAATCAACATTCTCGTAAATCTGCACAACTAAGCAAAACACATCAAAACTACAAGAAACTTGAGTCCAAGACAATCAATTTAAGCCGATATGGAACGCTCCAAGTGGATATAAAATCCACTTATCAAACACCTCCAAACTTAAACCGATGCTTGTCCTCAAGCATAAACAATTACAACTAACTAACTAACTAGTACCACTTCCGTAGGTGATCACGGTTGCATTTGGCATATGCAACAAGCCCTTTAAACCCCTAGGCAGCCCTAGTGGACGAGTAAGGTCTCGTGAGGGCCTATAGCGAATGTACCCACAAAATCCATCTAACTAAACAATGCAATGCATGAATGCAACTAATATGAAAATGCAACGATCCCCTTCAAACTAACCAAAACCAATTAACAAGCAAATATCTCAAAGAATGCAACTAAATCCAAATAGAGCTCGACTAAGTCCCCGTATACTAACAATACATGACAGAAACGTGCGTGTGTGTGATGCTCATCAGAAATACTCCCAACACTAAGTCAAAAATCATACAAATTCTTCGCCAAGACAATCACAGGTTTATAAATAGAATAGACTGTAGACACTTCATAACCTAGGAACACCTCCATCCTTATTCAAGTTAGACAAAAACTCATGCTTTATTACTATACTACGACACTATATAC
The DNA here is from genome assembly GCA_036435485.1 of Saposhnikovia divaricata. Taxonomy (NCBI): domain Eukaryota; kingdom Viridiplantae; phylum Streptophyta; class Magnoliopsida; order Apiales; family Apiaceae; genus Saposhnikovia; species Saposhnikovia divaricata. The sequence goes on along the minus strand of CM071597.1, from coordinate 96,869,238 downwards.
AATATGCATGCTTATTTAACCGTGCAATGAATAAGACCCCAAAAGGCTTATACAATAATACCCATGTAGCGAGTGTTAGGTCAGCAATCCCAAACCACAAAGGGCTTTAGGTTACTAGGACTAAGTCCCCTCAGACTTAATTACTCGAGTATTAAAGAGCTCACTCTGGTTAATTTTGCATTTAAACAATTAAACTATTGACTCTTTTTTTTTCTTCTTTTTTTTTTCTTTTTTTTTCTTTTTTTTTTCTCTCTTTTGCGATCTGGAATGAGCCTTTCTCATTTCCAACCCTAGACTACTCATAAAATATGAGCCGGCTACTAGCCATTTGACACCTAGCCATTAACACTAAACAACTAGCATGAAATTCCTGGTTTCCCCCAAACTTAGACTTTAGTGTCCCTACGCTATCAAGGGAATAACGAAAATTCTAAATATAATCAAGTGATTAAATCTCAAACAACCAAACAAGCATGACCTCAACCTAACCCCAAAATCACCCAATGAGACTGTGTAAAAGTTGTGTTTCTGAAGCATGCAAGTCAATTTCATAAGGAATATAAATCAACCCTCTATTCATCATCAATCACACTCAATAAAACAAGTACCTACCAATCAGAATTAGCTCGTCCTAAGGGATCATGAAAAAATGCATGCCATGAAAATGCAACTATAATGAACACACATGGTATACAACATAAAAACAGAATGTCCTATATGAAACAAACGTAAATAACACGAACATACATGCATGAACTATCACTAATATGCAAAGCATGAAATCCTACATGAACAAATAATACAACAATTACTAATCCCTCAAACGACCCCCAAACTTAAGTATTCAATGTCCGCATTGAATGGAAGTAAATACAAGGGATAGTAGAAAACATACCTACAATGCGCCTGACAACCTTACCCATCGCAACTCAACATGGCAAAAATCCCTTTTCTTTAGCTATCGGCCAGGACAACAACCGATTAAATTCAACCTCCGCCGTCAAAGATGAAAATTTAGCAACACTAGCATCACCTCTCCCACGCTTAGGAGCCATAAGAATCAATGCCCAACTCACATAAAGCTCCACTAATAATTACCAAGCAATATCACACCAAAAATAGCCCAAATTCCAAGAATAATACAAAATCCCAATTTACAAGAACACAAATTCGTAATAAAAATAAGATTAGAGAAAAAGATTTACCCAATACGAATCAAAGAGGTGAACTTGCAATTAATTCCTCTTTAGAATTGAATTTTTAGAGAATTAAATAAATAGAAGAGGAATAGGATTTGTATGTATAGGTGGATATAAATATAAGATGATGGATAGATGAGATTAAAAAAAAAAAAAAATTAGAGTAGAGGAGAGATTTGGGAGGTTTAGAATTGATCTAGGATAAAAATAGGATTTAGGAATTAAGGGGATGAGAGTTGGAATAAAATTTGGGGTTGAATTTGTGCTGAAAAACAACAAAATTCGGAAAAAATCTGGGCAGAAAGGGTGTAACGCAGCCGCAGGCTGCGTTTCAGGGGCGTCAGAAAGCGGGTAACACAGGTGCAACCTGCGCAACACAGGCGCAACCTGCGCTGAAGACAGAAACGCAGGCGCAACCTGCGTTACACAGGTGCAGCCTGCTCAAAAAACAACAGATTCTATTTTATTTTTTATTTTTTTTAAAAACACTCAAAAAAAAATTTTTTTTACACAAACGCGTGGGTTGCCTCCCACGAAGCGCTCCTTTAACGTCAATAGCTTGACACCGATTATACCTGGAAACTTCAATGAGGAGAAAAAGCAAACAGATACACATATCTACGAATTTCTAATATAAGCATATTGTGCAAATAAACCTTAGATTCATTGAAAGGTACGAAAACTTTCAAGAACCTATCATGCTCAAGAGACTTGGAAACATCAAAATAGCTAGAAAAGTCGTCAGAATAATCATTATAAGTACGACTCATATACTCCTCCCAAATCGGATCCTTATACTCTACAGCAAGATTTTCAACTTCCTCAATCTTAACATCCTTCTCTTTTATAATTGGACACTCATCAATTTTAATCTCGTCTACCAATGTATTAAGCTCAAAATTTTCTAGAATTGGTAGAATTTCAATTGCATCCAAATTATCATTAATGCGCATGGGACAATTATCAACTACACCAGTAGACTCATCAGACACAACATTATCATCAATTGCTAAACAAGAATCATGGCATAGAGGAAAATTGACACAAGGAGGAGTTCGATAACAACCGTCATACCACACTACTCGAACTTCCCAAATAAAATTATTTAGTTTAGCATTCTCCTCGTACCAAGCTATTGAATCACATGGAATATCATTGTCACTAGCAATCTCTAAAGTTGGTTCATCAAAAACTCCCAAAGAAAGTAAGGGAAGATTAGACTGAGTTCCTTGAATCATTTTATTGAGCGCAATCTCCCAATCAGCAAGTAAAGAAGGATTAGACTGAGTTAAACTCGTATCAACATCATTACACATATATGGATAAACATCATCATGATATTGATTTTCAAACGAATATGAATAATCATTGCTAGGGGCATATGGAGCATAAAATGAGTTCTCAGAATAGAACGAATTCACCTGATATGCATTACAATCCTCATAGGAATTGAATTGTGGGTAAGGATTGAAGTCTTGATTTTGTTCCTGACTGTTGTAGAAATTCTGAGCATTGTTCCAACCAAAGTTGTACTCCATCTAGTCTCTCTCCTCAAAACCTGTTTAAGTTGTCTACCTCAAAGAACCTGTAGACACACCAAAGAAAGAAATACAAAAAGAAAGAAAAGAAAAATATATACAAAGATAAAATCCAAACTACAAGAAACAATTAACTCAAAATCAATATTGCTGCCTTCCCCGGCAGCGGCGCCAATTTGTTAGTAGTATTTTTGTGTGTTCGTTCTCAGGGAAGGACTGATATCAATTCTAATTCTGAGTCTTTTATCTCAAGCAGTTCAGAAGTGTGGAAGAATAGATTGGTGATTATGATTATTAACTAAATTAAACTAATAAACAAATAAAAACTATATAATAACGATGAGAGAAAATAATCCAAGATTTGGGGTTCTTCAATTGACTACCAAGAATGTCTAATTTGTGTCTCTTGTTCGTTAAAAACAATCCTTCTAAAGTTTATAAATTCCTCTCCCAAGGTAATTCATAATGCCTACAATCATCCCCTAATCGCCACTCCCATGGTCAATCAAAGTATAATCATAAACTATTAAAACCAAGGATTAACAGTTTCACAATTCTTTTATTAATCTCCCGATTCAATAATTAAATTGTGTCTATCATGTCATGTACTAGAATTACAACTCTTCTCCCGATTCGTTATAATCCCTACAGATTCAATCAAAAGTTAGCTACTCTTCTAATTGAATTAAGCCCTCAATGACAGATTAACAATAACAAGAGAAATCAAACAAACTCGACAAATCAACGAATACTACCCAACTCTTGGATAAAGGGAATTAACTACTCATAATTGAACAAAACAAGTATATATATAAAAACCACAAATCATGAGTTTAGAACTTAAGAACAAAGAATACAAATCTTGAAGTGTCTTGAACTCCGGACGAATCCCTTCGCTCCTTCCTTCAATCTTCTTCTCCAATTGATTCTCTCCCTTTTCTCTCCAATCTCAAAATAGTTCTAGATCTAAAGTATGAATAGTACTGAAAATAGGTTATGAATTACATCCTAAAATAATACCCTAGATGTGTTTATATATAGGGCTCTAGACATCTTGCCCAGCAAGAAAATACCAAAAAAGAATTATAATAGAATTTCTGCAAAATACGTTTCCTAAACTGATTCTGTTTTTTAAGGAAAATTCGTAGCTGACTTTTCTTCAGTATTTCTGGAACGTTCCAATCATAATTGGACCTCTGGACCACCTTAGAATGATAGAGAATCTTGTGATCTTCGCGTGGACTGCTTACGGGCCTCAAACGGACTTCTAGAACTCCAAATATGGCCAAAATAGTAAAAACTGTAATTTTTCAGCACCGCGGGCGTGCAACCTGCGCCCATCAGTCTGTTTGTCGCGCAGTCTGCGCCAACCACGCGCAACCTGCTCGTGCAAGACCTGTCCAAGGTTGTAGAAAATCTCCCAGGCTTCGCGTGGGCAGTAAGATCGCTGAAAACGGACTTCTAGAACTCTAGATATGGCCAAAACAGTGTAGACTGCGCAACCCTTCTCAGAAATCCGAATTTTAATCAATTAAATCTCCAAAAATGACAAAAGCATCCACCATAATCAACATTCTCGTAAATCTGCACAACTAAGCAAAACACATCAAAACTACAAGAAACTTGAGTCCAAGACAATCAATTTAAGCCGATGTGGAACGCTCCAAGTGGATATAAAATCCACTTATCAAACACCCCCAAACTTAAACCGATGCTTGTCCTCAAGCATAAATAATTACAACTAACTAACTAACTAGTACCACTTCCGTAGGTGATCACGGTTGCATTTGGCATATGCAACAAGCCCTTTAAACCCCTAGGCAGCCCTAGTGGACGAGTAAGGTCTCGTGAGGGCCTATAGCGAATGTACCCACAAAATCCATCTAACTAAACAATGCAATGCATGAATGCAACTAATATGAAAATGCAACGATCCCCTTCAAACTAACCAAAACCAATTAACAAGCAAATATCTCAAAGAATGCAACTAAATCCAAATAGAGCTCGACTAAGTCCCCGTATACTAACAATACATGACAGAAACGTGCGTGTGTGTGATGCTCATCAGAAATACTCCCAACACTAAGTCAAAAATCATACAAATTCTTCGCCAAGACAATCACAGGTTTATAAATAGAATAGACTGTAGACACTTCATAACCTAGGAACACCTCCATCCTTATTCAAGTTAGACAAAAACTCATGCTTTATTACTATACTACGACACTATATACAATATGCATGCTTATTTAACCGTGCAATGAATGAGACCCTAAAAGGCTTATACAATAATACCCATGTAGCGAGTGTTAGGTCAGCAATCCCAAACCACAAAGGGCTTTAGGTTACTAGGACTAAGTCCCCTCAGACTTAATTACTCGAGTATTAAAGAGCTCACTCTGGTTAATTTTGCATTTAAACAATTAAACTATTGACTCTTTTTTTTTTCTTCTTTTTTTTCTTTTTTTTTCTTCTTTTTTTTTCTCTCTTTTGCGATATGGAATGAGCCTTTCTCATTTCCAACCCTAGACTACTCATAAAATATGAGCCGACTACTAGCCATTTGACACCTAGCCATTAACACTAAACAACTAGCATGAAATTCCTGGTTTCCCCCAAACTTAGACTTCAGTGTCCCTACGCTATCAAGGGAATAACGAAAATTCTAAATATAATCAAGTGATTAAATCTCAAACAACAAAACAAGCATGACCTCAACCTAACCCCAAAAGCACCCAATGAGACTGTGTAAAAGTTATGTTTCTGAAGCATGCAAGTCAATTTCATAAGGAATATAAATCAACCCTCTATTCATCATCAATCACACTCAATAAAACAGGTACCTAACAATCAGAATTAGCTCGTCCTAAGGGATCATGAAAAAATGCATGCCATGAAAATGCAAATATAATGAACACACATGGTATACAACATAAAAACAGAATGTCCTATATGAAACAAACGTAAATAACACGAACATATATGCATGAACTATTACTAATATGCAAAGCATGAAATCCTACATGAACAAATAATACAACAACAATTACTAATCCCTCAAACGACCCCCAAACTTAAGTATTCAATGTCCGCATTGAATGGAAGTAAATACAAGGGATAGTAGAAAACATACCTACAATGCGCCTGACAACCTTACCCATCGCAACTCAACATGGCAAAAATCCCTTTTCTTTAGCTATCGGCCTGGACAACAACCGATTAAATTCAACCTCCGCCGTCAAAGATGAAAATTTAGCAACACTAGCATCACCTCTCCCACGCTTAGGAGCCATAAGAATCAATGCCCAACTCACATAAAGCTCCACTAATAATTACCAAGCAATATCACACCAAAAATAGCCCAAATTCCAAGAATAATACAAAATCCCAATTTACAAGAACACAAATTCGTAATAAAAATAAGATTAGAGAAAAAGATTTACCCAATACGAATCAAAGAGGTGAACTTGCAATTAATTCCTCTTTAGAATTGAATTTTTAGAGAATTAAATAAATAGAAGAGGAATAGGATTTGTATGTATAGGTGGATATAAATATAAGATGATGGATAGATGAGATTAAAAAAAAAAATTAGAGTAAAGGAGAGATTTGGGAGGTTTAGAATTGATCTAGGATAAAAATAGGATTTAGGAATTAAGGGGATGAGAGTTGGAATAAAATTTGGGGTTGAATTTGTGCTGAAAAACAACAAAATTCGGAAAAAATCTGGGCAGAAAGGGTGTAACGCAGCCGCAGGCTGCGTTTCAGGGGCGTCAGAAAGCGGGTAACGCAGGTGCAACCTGCGCAACACAGGCGCAACCTGCGCTGAAGACAGAAACGCAGGTGCAACCTGCGTTACACAGGTGCAGCCTGCTCAAAAAACAACAGATTCTAATTTTTTTTTAAAAACACTCAATTTTTTTTTTTTACACAAACGCGTGGGTTGCCTCCCACGAAGCGCTCCTTTAACGTCAATAGCTTGACGCCGATTATACCTGGAAACTTCAATGAGGAGAAAAAGCAAACAGATGCACATATCTACGAATTTCTAATATAAGCATATTGTGCAAATAAACCTTAGATTCATTGAAAGGTACGAAAACTTTCAAGAACCTATCATGCTCAAGAGACTTGGAAACATCAAAATAGCTAGAAAAGTCGTCAGAATAATCATTATAAGTACGACTCATATACTCCTCCCAAATCGGATCCTTATACTCTACAGCAAGATTTTCAACTTCCTCAATCTTAACTTCCTTCTCTTTTATAATTGGACACTCATCAATTTTAATCTCGTCTACCAATGTATTAAGCTCAAAATTTTCTAGAATTGGTAGAATTTCAATTGCATCCAAATTATCGTTAATGCGCATGGGACAATTATCAACTACACCAGTAGACTCATCAGACACAACATTATAATCAATTGCTAAACAAGAATCATGGCATAGAGGAAAATTGACACAAGGAGGAGTTCGATAACAACCGTCATACCACACTACTCGAACTTCCCAAATAAAATTATTTAGTTTAGCATTCTCCTCGTACCAAGCTATTGAATCACATGGAATATCATTGTCACTAGCAATCTCTAAAGTTGGTTCATCAAAAACTCCCAAAGAAAGTAAGGGAAGATTAGACTGAGTTCCTTGAATCATTTTATTGAGCGCAATCTCCCAATCAGCAAGTAAAGAAGGATTAGACTGAGTTAAACTCGTATCAACATCATTACACATATATGGATAAACATCATCATGATATTGATTTTCAAACGAATATGAATAATCATTGCTAGGGGCATATGGAGCATAAAATGAGTTCTCAGAATAGAACGAATTCACCTGATATGCATTACAATCCTCATAGGAATTGAATTGTGGGTAAGGATTGAAGTCTTGATATTGTTCCTGACTGTTATAGAAATTCTGAGCATTGTTCCAACCAAAGTTGTACTCCATCTAGTCTCTCTCCTCAAAACCTGTTTAAGTTGTCTACCTCAAAGAACCTGTAGACACACCAAAGAAAGAAATACAAAAAGAAAGAAAAGAAAAATATATACAAAGATAAAATCCAAACTACAAGAAATAATTAACTCAAAATCAATATTGCTACCTTCCCCGGCAGCGGCGCCAATTTGTTAGTAGTATTTTTGTGTGTTCGTTCTCAGGGAAGGACTGATATCAATTCTAATTCTGAGTCTTTTATCTCAAGCAGTTCAGAAGTGTGGAAGAATAGATTAGTGATTATGATTATTAACTAAATTAAACTAATAAACAAATAAAAACTATATAATAACGATGAGAGAAAATAATCCAAGATTTGGGGTTCTTCAATTGACTACCAAGAATGTCTAATTTGTGTCTCTTGTTCGTTAAAAACAATCCTTCTAAAGTTTATAAATTCCTCTCCCAAGGTAATTCATAATGCCTACAATCATCCCCTAATCGCCACTCCCATGGTCAATCAAAGTATAATCATAAACTATTAAAACCAAGGATTAACAGTTTCACAATTCTTTTATTAATCTCCCGATTCAATAATTAAATTGTGTCTATCATGTCATGTACTAGAATTACAACTCTTCTCCCGATTCGTTATAATCCCTACAGATTCAATCAAAAGTTAGCTACTCTTCTAATTGAATTAAGCCCTCAATGACAGATTAACAATAACAAGAGAAATCAAACAAACTCGACAAATCAACGAATACTACCCAACTCTTGGATAAAGGGAATTAACTACTCATAATTGAACAAAACAAATATATATATAAAAACCACAAATCATGAGTTTAGAACTTAAGAACAAAGAATACAAATCTTGAAGTGTCTTGAACTCCGGACGAATCCCTTCGCTCCTTCCTTCAATCTTCTTCTCCAATTGATTCTCTCCCTTTTCTCTCCAATCTCAAAATAGTTCTAGATCTAAAGTATGAATAGTACTGAAAATAGGTTATGAATTACATCCTAAAATAATACCCTAGATGTGTTTATATATAGGGCTCTAGACATCTTGCCCAGCAAGAAAATACCAAAAAAGAATTATAATAGAATTTCTGCAAAATACGTTTCCTAAACTGATTCTGTTTTTTAAGGAAAATTCGTAGCTGACTTTTCTTCAGTATTTCTGGAACGTTCCAATCATAATTGGACCTCTGGACCACCTTAGAATGATAGAGAATCTTGTGATCTTCGCGTGGACTGCTTACGGGCCTCAAACGGACTTCTAGAACTCCAAATATGGCCAAAATAGTAAAAACTGTAATTTTTCAGCACCGCGGGCGTGCAACCTGCGCCCATCAGTCTGTTTGTCGCGCAGTCTGCGCCAACCACGCGCAACCTGCTCGTGCAAGACCTGTCCAAGGTTGTAGAAAATCTCCCAGGCTTCGCGTGGGCAGTAAGATCGCTGAAAACGGACTTCTAGAACTCTAGATATGGCCAAAACAGTGTAGACTGCGCAACCCTTCTCAGAAATCCGAATTTTAATCAATTAAATCTCCAAAAATGACAAAAGCATCCACCATAATCAACATTCTCGTAAATCTGCACAACTAAGCAAAACACATCAAAACTACAAGAAACTTGAGTCCAAGACAATCAATTTAAGCCGATGTGGAACGCTCCAAGTGGATATAAAATCCACTTATCAAACACCCCCAAACTTAAACCGATGCTTGTCCTCAAGCATAAATAATTACAACTAACTAACTAACTAGTACCACTTCCGTAGGTGATCACGGTTGCATTTGGCATATGCAACAAGCCCTTTAAACCCCTAGGCAGCCCTAGTGGACGAGTAAGGTCTCGTGAGGGCCTATAGCGAATGTACCCACAAAATCCATCTAACTAAACAATGCAATGCATGAATGCAACTAATATGAAAATGCAACGATCCCCTTCAAACTAACCAAAACCAATTAACAAGCAAATATCTCAAAGAATGCAACTAAATCCAAATAGAGCTCGACTAAGTCCCCGTATACTAACAATACATGACAGAAACGTGCGTGTGTGTGATGCTCATCAGAAATACTCCCAACACTAAGTCAAAAATCATACAAATTCTTCGCCAAGACAATCACAGGTTTATAAATAGAATAGACTGTAGACACTTCATAACCTAGGAACACCTCCATCCTTATTCAAGTTAGACAAAAACTCATGCTTTATTACTATACTACGACACTATATACAATATGCATGCTTATTTAACCGTGCAATGAATGAGACCCTAAAAGGCTTATACAATAATACCCATGTAGCGAGTGTTAGGTCAGCAATCCCAAACCACAAAGGGCTTTAGGTTACTAGGACTAAGTCCCCTCAGACTTAATTACTCGAGTATTAAAGAGCTCACTCTGGTTAATTTTGCATTTAAACAATTAAACTATTGACTCTTTTTTTTTTCTTCTTTTTTTTCTTCTTTTTTTTCTTTTTTTTTCTTCTTTTTTTTTCTCTCTTTTGCGATATGGAATGAGCCTTTCTCATTTCCAACCCTAGACTACTCATAAAATATGAGCCGACTACTAGCCATTTGACATCTAGCCATTAACACTAAACAACTAGCATGAAATTCCTGGTTTCCCCCAAACTTAGACTTCAGTGTCCCTACGCTATCAAGGGAATAACGAAAATTCTAAATATAATCAAGTGATTAAATCTCAAACAACAAAACAAGCATGACCTCAACCTAACCCCAAAAGCACCCAATGAGACTGTGTAAAAGTTATGTTTCTGAAGCATGCAAGTCAATTTCATAAGGAATATAAATCAACCCTCTATTCATCATCAATCACACTCAATAAAACAGGTACCTAACAATCAGAATTAGCTCGTCCTAAGGGATCATGAAAAAATGCATGCCATGAAAATGCAAATATAATGAACACACATGGTATACAACATAAAAACAGAATGTCCTATATGAAACAAACGTAAATAACACGAACATATATGCATGAACTATTACTAATATGCAAAGCATGAAATCCTACATGAACAAATAATACAACAACAATTACTAATCCCTCAAACGACCCCCAAACTTAAGTATTCAATGTCCGCATTGAATGGAAGTAAATACAAGGGATAGTAGAAAACATACCTACAATGCGCCTGACAACCTTACCCATCGCAACTCAACATGGCAAAAATCCCTTTTCTTTAGCTATCGGCCTGGACAACAACCGATTAAATTCAACCTCCGCCGTCAAAGATGAAAATTTAGCAACACTAGCATCACCTCTCCCACGCTTAGGAGCCATAAGAATCAATGCCCAACTCACATAAAGCTCCACTAATAATTACCAAGCAATATCACACCAAAAATAGCCCAAATTCCAAGAATAATACAAAATCCCAATTTACAAGAACACAAATTCGTAATAAAAATAAGATTAGAGAAAAAGATTTACCCAATACGAATCAAAGAGGTGAACTTGCAATTAATTCCTCTTTAGAATTGAATTTTTAGAGAATTAAATAAATAGAAGAGGAATAGGATTTGTATGTATAGGTGGATATAAATATAAGATGATGGATAGATGAGATTAAAAAAAAAAATTAGAGTAAAGGAGAGATTTGGGAGGTTTAGAATTGATCTAGGATAAAAATAGGATTTAGGAATTAAGGGGATGAGAGTTGGAATAAAATTTGGGGTTGAATTTGTGCTGAAAAACAACAAAATTCGGAAAAAATCTGGGCAGAAAGGGTGTAACGCAACCGCAGGCTGCGTTTCAGGGGCGTCAGAAAGCGGGTAACGCAGGTGCAACCTGCGCAACACAGGCGCAACCTGCGCTGAAGACAGAAACGCAGGTGCAACCTGCGTTACACAGGTGCAGCCTGCTCAAAAAACAACAGATTCTAATTTTTTTTTAAAAACACTCAATTTTTTTTTTTTACACAAACGCGTGGGTTGCCTCCCACGAAGCGCTCCTTTAACGTCAATAGCTTGACGCCGATTATACCTGGAAACTTCAATGAGGAGAAAAAGCAAACAGATGCACATATCTACGAATTTCTAATATAAGCATATTGTGCAAATAAACCTTAGATTCATTGAAAGGTACGAAAACTTTCAAGAACCTATCATGCTCAAGAGACTTGGAAACATCAAAATAGCTAGAAAAGTCGTCAGAATAATCATTATAAGTACGACTCATATACTCCTCCCAAATCGGATCCTTATACTCTACAGCAAGATTTTCAACTTCCTCAATCTTAACTTCCTTCTCTTTTATAATTGGACACTCATCAATTTTAATCTCGTCTACCAATGTATTAAGCTCAAAATTTTCTAGAATTGGTAGAATTTCAATTGCATCCAAATTATCGTTAATGCGCATGGGACAATTATCAACTACACCAGTAGACTCATCAGACACAACATTATAATCAATTGCTAAACAAGAATCATGGCATAGAGGAAAATTGACACAAGGAGGAGTTCGATAACAACCGTCATACCACACTACTCGAACTTCCCAAATAAAATTATTTAGTTTAGCATTCTCCTCGTACCAAGCTATTGAATCACATGGAATATCATTGTCACTAGCAATCTCTAAAGTTGGTTCATCAAAAACTCCCAAAGAAAGTAAGGGAAGATTAGACTGAGTTCCTTGAATCATTTTATTGAGCGCAATCTCCCAATCAGCAAGTAAAGAAGGATTAGACTGAGTTAAACTCGTATCAACATCATTACACATATATGGATAAACATCATCATGATATTGATTTTCAAACGAATATGAATAATCATTGCTAGGGGCATATGGAGCATAAAATGAGTTCTCAGAATAGAACGAATTCACCTGATATGCATTACAATCCTCATAGGAATTGAATTGTGGGTAAGGATTGAAGTCTTGATATTGTTCCTGACTGTTATAGAAATTCTGAGCATTGTTCCAACCAAAGTTGTACTCCATCTAGTCTCTCTCCTCAAAACCTGTTTAAGTTGTCTACCTCAAAGAACCTGTAGACACACCAAAGAAAGAAATACAAAAAGAAAGAAAAGAAAAATATATACAAAGATAAAATCCAAACTACAAGAAATAATTAACTCAAAATCAATATTGCTACCTTCCCCGGCAGCGGCGCCAATTTGTTAGTAGTATTTTTGTGTGTTCGTTCTCAGGGAAGGACTGATATCAATTCTAATTCTGAGTCTTTTATCTCAAGCAGTTCAGAAGTGTGGAAGAATAGATTAGTGATTATGATTATTAACTAAATTAAACTAATAAACAAATAAAAACTATATAATAACGATGAGAGAAAATAATCCAAGATTTGGGGTTCTTCAATTGACTACCAAGAATGTCTAATTTGTGTCTCTTGTTCGTTAAAAACAATCCTTCTAAAGTTTATAAATTCCTCTCCCAAGGTAATTCATAATGCCTACAATCATCCCCTAATCGCCACTCCCATGGTCAATCAAAGTATAATCATAAACTATTAAAACCAAGGATTAACAGTTTCACAATTCTTTTATTAATCTCCCGATTCAATAATTAAATTGTGTCTATCATGTCATGTACTAGAATTACAACTCTTCTCCCGATTCGTTATAATCCCTACAGATTCAATCAAAAGTTAGCTACTCTTCTAATTGAATTAAGCCCTCAATGACAGATTAACAATAACAAGAGAAATCAAACAAACTCGACAAATCAACGAATACTACCCAACTCTTGGATAAAGGGAATTAACTACTCATAATTGAACAAAACAAGTATATATATAAAAACCACAAATCATGAGTTTAGAACTTAAGAACAAAGAATACAAATCTTGAAGTGTCTTGAACTCCGGACGAATCCCTTCGCTCCTTCCTTCAATCTTCTTCTCCAATTGATTCTCTCCCTTTTCTCTCCAATCTCAAAATAGTTCTAGATCTAAAGTATGAATAGTACTGAAAATAGGTTATGAATTACATCCTAAAATAATACCCTAGATGTGTTTATATATAGGGCTCTAGACATCTTGCCCAGCAAGAAAATACCAAAAAATAATTATAATAGAATTTCTGCAAAATACGTTTCCTAAACTGATTCTGTTTTTTAAGGAAAATTCGTAGCTGACTTTTCTTCAGTATTTCTGGAACGTTCCAATCATAATTGGACCTCTGGACCACCTTATAATGATAGAGAATCTTGTGATCTTCGCGTGGACTGCTTACGGGCCTCAAACGGACTTCTAGAACTCCAAATATGGCCAAAATAGTAAAAACTGTAATTTTTCAGCACCGCGGGCGTGCAACCTGCGCCCATCAGTCTGTTTGTCGCGCAGTCTGCGCCAACCACGCGCAACCTGCTCGTGCAAGACCTGTCCAAGGTTGTAGAAAATCTCCCAGGCTTCGCGTGGGCAGTAAGATCGCTGAAAACGGACTTCTAGAACTCTAGATATGGCCAAAACAGTGTAGACTGCGCAACCCTTCTCAGAAATCCGAATTTTAATCAATTAAATCTCCAAAAATGACAAAAGCATCCACCATAATCAACATTCTCGTAAATCTGCACAACTAAGCAAAACACATCAAAACTACAAGAAACTTGAGTCCAAGACAATCAATTTAAGCCGATATGGAACGCTCCAAGTGGATATAAAATCCACTTATCAAACACCCCCAAACTTAAACCGATGCTTGTCCTCAAGCATAAACAATTACAACTAACTAACTAACTAGTACCACTTCCGTAGGTGATCACGGTTGCATTTGGCATATGCAACAAGCCCTTTAAACCCCTAGGCAGCCCTAGTGGACGAGTAAGGTCTCGTGAGGGCCTATAGCGAATGTACCCACAAAATCCATCTAACTAAACAATGCAATGCATGAATGCAACTAATATGAAAATGCAACGATCCCCTTCAAACTAACCAAAACCAATTAACAAGCAAATATCTCAAAGAATGCAACTAAATCCAAACAGAGCTCGACTAAGTCCCCGTATACTAACAATACATGACAGAAACGTGCGTGTGTGTGATGCTCATCAGAAATACTCCCAACACTAAGTCAAAAATCATACAAATTCTTCGCCAAGACAATCACAGGTTTATAAATAGAATAGACTGTAGACACTTCATAACCTAGGAACACCTCCATCCTTATTCAAGTTAGACAAAAACTCATGCTTTATTACTATACTACGACACTATATACAATATGCATGCTTATTTAACCGTGCAATGAATGAGACCCTAAAAGGCTTATACAATAATACCCATGTAGCGAGTGTTAGGTCAGCAATCCCAAACCACAAAGGGCTTTAGGTTACTAGGACTAAGTCCCCTCAGACTTAATTACTCGAGTATTAAAGAGCTCACTCTGGTTAATTTTGCATTTAAACAATTAAACTATTGACTCTTTTTTTTTCTTCTTTTTTTTTCTTTTTTTTTTCTTCTTTTTTTTTCTCTCTTTTGCGATATGGAATGAGCCTTTCTCATTTCCAACCCTAGACTACTCATAAAATATGAGCCGACTACTAGCCATTTGACACCTAGCCATTAACACTAAACAACTAGCATGAAATTCCTGGTTTCCCCCAAATTTAGACTTCAGTGTCCCTACGCTATCAAGGGAATAACGAAAATTCTAAATATAATCAAGTGATTAAATCTCAAACAACAAAACAAGCATGACCTCAACCTAACCCCAAAAGCACCCAATGAGACTGTGTAAAAGTTGTGTTTCTGAAGCATGCAAGTCAATTTCATAAGGAATATAAATCAACCCTCTATTCATCATCAATCACACTCAATAAAACAGGTACCTAACAATCAGAATTAGCTCGTCCTAAGGGATCATGAAAAAATGCATGCCATGAAAATGCAAATATAATGAACACACATGGTATACAACATAAAAACAGAATGTCCTATATGAAACAAACGTAAATAACACGAACATATATGCATGAACTATTACTAATATGCAAAGCATGAAATCCTACATGAACAAATAATACAACAACAATTACTAATCCCTCAAACGACCCCCAAACTTAAGTATTCAATGTCCGCATTGAATGGAAGTAAATACAAGGGATAGTAGAAAACATACCTACAATGCGCCTGACAACCTTACCCATCGCAACTCAACATGGCAAAAATCCCTTTTCTTTAGCTATCGGCCTGGACAACAACCGATTAAATTCAACCTCCGCCGTCAAAGATGAAAATTTAGCAACACTAGCATCACCTCTCCCACGCTTAGGAGCCATAAGAATCAATGCCCAACTCACATAAAGCTCCACTAATAATTACCAAGCAATATCACACAAAAAATAGCCCAAATTCCAAGAATAATACAAAATCCCAATTTACAAGAACACAAATTCGTAATAAAAATAAGATTAGAGAAAAAGATTTACCCAATACGAATCAAAGAGGTGAACTTGCAATTAATTCCTCTTTAGAATTGAATTTTTAGAGAATTAAATAAATAGAAGAGGAATAGGATTTGTATGTATAGGTGGATATAAATATAAGATGATGGATAGATGAGATTAAAAAAAAAAATTAGAGTAAAGGAGAGATTTGGGAGGTTTAGAATTGATCTAGGATAAAAATAGGATTTAGGAATTAAGGGGATGAGAGTTGGAATAAAATTTGGGGTTGAATTTGTGTTGAAAAACAACAAAATTCGGAAAAAATCTGGGCAGAAAGGGTGTAACGCAGCCGCAGTCTGCGTTTCAGGGGCGTCAGAAAGCGGGTAACGCAGGTGCAACCTGCGCAACACAGGCGCAACCTGCGCTGAAGACAGAAACGCAGGTGCAACCTGCGTTACACAGGTGCAGCCTGCTCAAAAAACAACAGATTCTAATTTTTTTTTAAAAACACTCAAATTTTTTTTTTTTACACAAACGCGTGGGTTGCCTCCCACGAAGCGCTCCTTTAACGTCAATAGCTTGACGCCGATTATACCTGGAAACTTCAATGAGGAGAAAAAGCAAACAGATGCACATATCTACGAATTTCTAATATAAGCATATTGTGCAAATAAACCTTAGATTCATTGAAAGGTACGAAAACTTTCAAGAACCTATCATGCTCAAGAGACTTGGAAACATCAAAATAGCTAGAAAAGTCGTCAGAATAATCATTATAAGTACGACTCATATACTCCTCCCAACTCGGATCCTTATACTCTACAGCAAGATTTTCAACTTCCTCAATCTTAACTTCCTTCTCTTTTATAATTGGACACTCATCAATTTTAATCTCGTCTACCAATGTATTAAGCTCAAAATTTTCTAGAATTGGTAGAATTTCAATTGCATCCAAATTATCGTTAATGCGCATGGGACAATTATCAACTACACCAGTAGACTCATCAGACACAACATTATCATCAATTGCTAAACAAGAATCATGGCATAGAGGAAAATTGACACAAGGAGGAGTTCGATAACAACCGTCATACCACACTACTCGAACTTCCCAAATAAAATTATTTAGTTTAGCATTCTCCTCGTACCAAGCTATTGAATCACATGGAATATCATTGTCACTAGCAATCTCTAAAGTTGGTTCATCAAAAACTCCCAAAGAAAGTAAGGGAAGATTAGACTGAGTTCCTTGAATCATTTTATTGAGCGCAATCTCCCAATCAGCAAGTAAAGAAGGATTAGACTGAGTTAAACTCGTATCAACATCATTACACATATATGGATAAACATCATCATGATATTGATTTTCAAACGAATATGAATAATCATTGCTAGGGGCATATGGAGCATAAAATGAGTTCTCAGAATAGAACGAATTCACCTGATATGCATTACAATCCTCATAGGAATTGAATTGTGGGTAAGGATTGAAGTCTTGATATTGTTCCTGACTGTTGTAGAAATTCTGAGCATTGTTCCAACCAAAGTTGTACTCCATCTAGTCTCTCTCCTCAAAACCTGTTTAAGTTGTCTACCTCAAAGAACCTGTAGACACACCAAAGAAAGAAATACAAAAAGAAAGAAAAGAAAAATATATACAAAGATAAAATCCAAACTACAAGAAACAATTAACTCAAAATCAATATTGCTGCCTTCCCCGGCAGTGGCGCCAATTTGTTAGTAGTATTTTTGTGTGTTCGTTCTCAGGGAAGGACTGATATCAATTCTAATTCTGAGTCTTTTATCTCAAGCAGTTCAGAAGTGTGGAAGAATAGATTGGTGATTATGATTATTAACTAAATTAAACTAATAAACAAATAAAAACTATATAATAACGATGAGAGAAAATAATCCAAGATTTGGGGTTCTTCAATTGACTACCAAGAATGTCAAATTTGTGTCTCTTGTTCGTTGAAAACAATCCTTCTAAAGTTTATAAATTCCTCTCCCAAGGTAATTCATAATGCCTACAATCATCCCCTAATCGCCACTCCCATGGTCAATCAAAGTATAATCATAAACTATTAAAACCAAGGATTAACAGTTTCACAATTCTTTTATTAATCTCCCGATTCAATAATTAAATTGTGTCTATCATGTCATGTACTAGAATTACAACTCTTCTCCCGATTCGTTATAATCCCTACAGATTCAATCAAAAGTTAGCTACTCTTCTAATTGAATTAAGCCCTCAATGACAGATTAACAATAACAAGAGAAATCAAACAAACTCGACAAATCAACGAATACTACCCAACTCTTGGATAAAGGGAATTAACTACTCATAATTGAACAAAACAAGTATATATATAAAAACCACAAATCATGAGTTTAGAATTTAAGAACAAAGAATACAAATCTTGAAGTGTCTTGAACTCCGGACGAATCCCTTCGCTCCTTCCTTCAATCTTCTTCTCCAATTGATTCTCTCCCTTTTCTCTCCAATCTCAAAATAGTTCTAGACCTAAAGTATGAATAGTACTGAAAATAAGTTATGAATTACATCCTAAAATAATACCCTAGATGTGTTTATATAGGGCTCTAGACATCTTGCCCAGCAAGAAAATACCAAAAAAGAATTATAATAGAATTTCTGCAAAATACGTTTCCTAAACTGATTCTGTTTTTTAAGGAAAATTCGTAGCTGACTTTTCTTCAGTATTTCTGGAATGTTCCAATCATAATTGGACCTCTGGACCACCTTAGAATGATAGAGAATCTTGTGATCTTCGCGTGGGCTGCTTACGGGCCTCAAACGGACTTCTAGAACTCCAAATATGGCCAAAATAGTAAAACTGTAATTTTTCAGCACCGCGGGCGTGCAACCTGCGCCCATCAGTCTGTTTGTCGCGCAGCCTGCGCCAACCACGCGCAACCTGCTCGTGCAAGACCTGTCCAAGGTTGTAGAAAATCTCCTAGGCTTTGCGTGGGCAGTAAGATCGCTGAAAACGGACTTCTAGAACTCTAGATATGGCCAAAACAGTGTAGACTGCGCAACCCTTCTCAGAAATCCGAATTTTAATCAATTAAATCTCCAAAAATGACAAAAGCATCCACCATAATCAACATTCTCGTAAATCTGCACAACTAAGCAAAACACATCAAAACTACAAGAAACTTGAGTCCAAGACAATCAATTTAAGCCGATATGGAATGCTCCAAGTGGATATAAAATCCACTTATCAAAAATCCCCTTTCTGTAGCAATACCCAACTCACAAAAAGCTCCACTAATAATCTCCAAGCAATAACACACCAAAAATAGCCCAATTTCCTACAATAATACAAAATCCCCAATTTACAAGATCACAAATTCGTAATAAAAATAAGATTAGAGAAGAGATAAACCAATTACGAATCAAAGAGGTGAACTTGTAATTAATTCCTCTTTAGAATTGAATTTTTAGAGATTTAAAGAAGTAGAAGAGGAATTGGATTTGTATGTAGAGGTGGGTGTATATATATAAGATGATGGATAGATGAGATTTAAAAATTTAGAGTGTAGGAGAGATTTAAGAGGTTTGGAATTGATGTAGGATAGATATATGAATTAGGAATTAAAAGAATTTGAGTTGGGATAGAATTTGGGGTTGATTTTGTAGGCAAAAACAACAATTTTCGGAAAAAAAAAAATAAATTCTGGGGGAGGCTGTCACGCAGCCGTAGGCTGCGTTTCTCCTGCGCAGACTGCGCTGAGAACAGTAACGCAGGCGCAGCCTGCGTTACAGGGGCGCAGCCTGCATCTAATACAGTAACGCAGGCGCAGCCTGCGTTTCTACCTTTTTTTTTCACAACTTTTTTTTTCACAACTTTTTTTTTTCTCAACACTCTTTTTTTTTCCTACACTAATGCGTGGGTTGCCTCCCACGAAGCGGTTGTTTAACATCAATAGCTTGACGTTACTCAAAAATACTCCGATGGAGGTGGAATATCCAATTTCTCGATCATAAACTCGCCACCACAAAAAGTATCAAGAGTGTTAGTGGTTGTCTTTATCCTGCAGAAAGTCTCCAAACAAGCATCAGTAAAATAAAATATGTCATTAATAAGCAATAGAGAGAGTGCTTGTGCAGTTTTGGAAAACTTTGTGATAAAACAGCGATAAAATTCGACACCATGAAAATATTGAACTCCCTGGACATAAGGTGGAGGTTCTAGTGGTGGCTTTTCTTCACTCCTCACTTTCACTGGAGCCATTCGGACATCTTGGCTTATCACATCATTGGCTAATAAGACACTTCCATCTTCTCCTTCTTCTCGAGCTTGAAACGTAGGAGCCACTTTGTATGGATCCTCAACCAGAATTTGAGAAATATCATCTTGGACAATATTTGTTATCACATCAACCTTGAAATAAGTGTTCTTGAGCAAAGAAGCCTTGTAAGTAGAGGCTAGATCGAGAGCAAATTTATCAATACATGGTAGCTTAGGCACAGATTGCGGAAGAGAAACAACAACCATCTCTGTATTGCTTTCCTTTGTAGCCTCATCATCAGTCACATTGTTCTCGGTAGCAGCAACATCATTGATCTCGTCATCGGTGGCATGCTCCTTCTCTTTATCAATGGCCTCATCATCAACATACATGGAGAAACTATCATATTCCTGATCGCTTGTGAGATTGATAGCAGTCAGGTCCTCTTCGGATCGGATATATGATGATGGTAAATAGTCGAGCTGCCCTGTAGTAGAAGAGTTAGCCAACTGTGCAATTTGAGATTCAATCGCCAAACTTTGAGTTTCTAATTCTTCATAACGCTTTAGCAGTTTACTCAAGATATCCCACATCTCATTTGTCTAATCAGCTTGCACATCTACGTTGGATTTAGAAACATGTAGATCTTCTTGTAGAGGAGGATATTTATATTCTTGTTGTGGCGGCTGCTCATATGACTGATAATATTGTTGCTCAAACTGTTGCTGATTATGATATGAGAAATTTTGAGCACCAATGTCCTGGTAGTAGAAATCTGATTGATTCACGCATTCTTGATCAAAAGTGTTTGAATACTGATTGTACCCATATCCTTCTTCAAAAGAATTCATTTGTCCCCACTGAGCACTCTGAGAATTATAGACATTGTAAGAGCATTCCAAACCATAGTGACCCTGGACACCACAAATTGGACAAAAATTGTAAGTTTTAGGGCCCACTTGTGACATCTCATTGATACTCATTGGACGCATAGTGGGCTCTGTAGTCTTTGACATGCCAATCTCTCGAGTATGTGCCTCTACTAGGGAAGATAAGAGTGTAAAAGTATCAACTTCACCCATTGCAAACCTGTTGACACTCAACAAAGCCAAGAAAACGCAGTAAAATTTGCCTCAATTGGAACAAAGGTTCCAACGAGACAATGGAAACAATCTAAACAACCAAATTAAAATCAACAGAAACTAGCTGTCTCCCCGGCAGCGGTGCCAAAAACTTGATGTGTCAAATTATACCTAACCGCAAGCGCACGGTGTCTATTGCTAGTACAGATGGCAAGCGGGTCGAATCCACAAGGAGACAGGTTCTACTAATTCCTTTTCAGTTATCGTTAATTGTTTCAAGGGTCAGACGAATATTTGGAATATTAATTAACTAATTAAACAAGATTAACACTAATTAAACAGATGATAAACAAATTATTTAAAACCTAGGGCAATCAGGTCCACCATGCTTACACAATTGGCTCTTAAGCTAAAGCAATCAATGTGATCCTATAACTAGAGTATGTTGATCTCTTTCAAGCATTAACACTCTCGAAACATTCAACACAATTAACCACTTTTAGTAATTCAATTAATCAGGTAATTAGAGTCAAGTTAATCTCTTCCAAGCATTAACGCTCTCAGAAATCCAATGATGCTTTCGCACTCAAATTCAATTCTGCTAATCGTATGTGTGCCTCTAGTAAGTAAATCTCTCGATCCATACTCCTATTTGCATATAATTAATCCATGATATTGGCCGATTACACAAATTAATGATTAAAACATATCAATCATAATTAACCATAACCAATCAAACCACTATGAAAATCATGCCAATATTAGTGCAAACATGACTTCCCTTTAAGCCCTAGAAATAACTACTCGCTAATAATTAAATAAGTAAAACAACTAGTAAAACAAGAAAACATAATTAAACTAATAAGAACAAAGAAAAGATTAAGAGAACAAAACCTTCAAACTTCAATGTTGTCACCCAAAAGAAGAGTCATGGTGTTTCTCTACATCTCCAACTAATAATAATAATCTACTCTAAACTATATTATCTGATCTAATATTACATCTTAATAATGTATCCCAAGATGTGTTTATATAGGCTCTAGATCTCTTGCCCAGCAATAAATTACCTTCTAATACAATTAGAATTCAATTTAGGTACCAAAAACTGCCCAAAATACAATTAGAACTTGAAAAGGGCAAAACAGTAAATTCTCTGCTCCCATCAGTCTGCTTGTCGCGCAATCTGCGCCCACCACACGTAGCCTGCGCGCGCGATCACTGTCCTAAGTTGTAGAAAATCTTCCAGGCTTCGCGTGGACAGTTTACGGGCCTCAAACGGACTTATAGAACTCCAGATATGGCCAAAACAGTGTAGACTGCGCAACCAGTCCAATAATTCCGAAATTTCATCTATTTTATCTCCAAATTTGCTCTTTTTGCTCCAAATCCTTCCAAGTTATGAATTCTTTATTTCCTACAATAAAACAATCAAATCTATTAAATAAAAATCCAAATCAATGCAAAACACAATAAATATGAGAATAAAATCATCTAAAATATATATAAAAATATATTCTATCATGAATCGAACAAATAAGTCTTAATCTTATATCTTTTACTTTTAATTCCCATAGTCCTAAATCACACCTTACGCCACACTTTGTCAGTGACCGGCATCTTATACCTTATGCCACACTTTCCCAAGTGACCGGGATGTTAGGCCGAATACACAATTATAATCAAGATCGTATGAGAGATTAACAATGAAATACGCGTTTAAACAATTAAAAACTGTTTGGAAATAATAACTCCTCTCTCAGTGATGTAAACTATCATAGAGAGCTGCTTAGGTTACAATGAATAATGTTTCACAATGATCGATACCCTTCTAGGGTTAACCTAACTGTATTTATAAGATATACAGCTGCTATACAATCGATAATTGATACTCCTATAAATTAGATATACAATTGATATCAATTACGATTGCAACACATCTCCTTAGTCAACTCAATCTCTTTGACAGCTATCCAATCTTCAAAGATATTGCTTCCATAATAATTCTTCAAACACTGTTGACCAGTAGACGCTGCCTCCAGACAGAGTTTAACAAACTCTGTCGAGCTTCCATCTGTCAGCATTTAACTAAACTCTGACTGCTTCCAGCTAAACTCTGATTTTTCATTGTAACACTTAAACACTGATTAGTATTCACATCAATTATTTCTAACAATCTCCCCCAACTTGTTCATAGCAAAAATGCACAAGTTTAACAATAATTGATGATGTCAAAACAAATAAACAAATACAGTGTTTAATATACAAACAGAGTTTAAACTTCTACTTAACAAAATCTACAGAAAATAAGAAAAATTCTTACAGAGCTTTAATCCTTAATCTCCTCAACATCTGGTGTTGTTCTAAGGTAGTCGATAAGTAATCTTCTTTCAGCATTTTCAAGCTCTGTCTGCATAACCTCCTTGATCTCTTTTAGCTTAGGATCATCTTCACCAGTTTGATAAATAGCAGACCTCAGATCATAGATTTTGTTTCTTCTCATCTCATTCCCCTGTCTGATGAACTGTGCTTTTGCTGACTCTGAGTTAAAATCAAGAACTGTTATACCCAGGTCTGTCTTCAGTTTAGCACTACCTTTCTTCATCTCAACAATATTCCCATGATAATCTTCGTACTTTGGGACATATTGACTTTTGTATTTCATACCTCTGATTGCCAAATTATGTAGCATCTTATTTCTTAGCACATTTGCAGCTTGTTAAGTCCTTCAATTTTTCACCTTGAAGAGATAAAGAACATATTCTAATTCTTCCCATAGCTTCAAATCAAGATCATACTCACCAATTTTGTACACAGTACCATCTTCCATGAAATACAATAGAAAATCTTTATCCAAACTTCTTTGATGAATCAACTGTACTGACTCCAGTCTGTCTAAACTCTCCTGAGTAACAACAAGACCTGGAACAACCAGTGATGAAGGATCTCGAGGACCAGTATTCATTCTGGATTCTCTATGAGAGCCCAATCCAGATTTATCTCGACCTTACTTACCAGTTAAAGCTCTACCATGCAGAAAATCAGTAGTAGTACCTCCAGTCATCAGAGTTGGATCATGAAGTGTTGGTTTTCCAAAAACCATTTGCATCTGGGTAGATAAAGGTCTCTGTACAACTTGTGTAGCAACAGAGGTTGTATTCTTCTTCATTGAACCCTCTCCTTCTTCAACAATACCTTTTAGCTTCAATCTAGCTTCAGCTTCTGTTGATTTCTTAGATACTTGAGATCTTTGATCAGCACCAACATTTTCTTTAATCACAATGCCTTTAAGAATAGGCCTAAGAGCTTTTTCTTTCTTTTTAAACTTTCCAGACTTTAAAGCTTTCTGATGTTCTTCTTGTAGATTCTATTCTTCAACTTTAATATCTTCAATAGTAGCTCCTTCTTCATTTTCTTCAAGAAACAACTTAGCAGCCAATTCCTCATCAGTTAGTGGATTTTCAGTGAATAATAAACTCTTGGTGTTTGAAGTACCCTGAGCATCAGTAATTATTCCAACAGACTTTGACTTAGAAGACTTGCTAAATTTCAGACTTTGATCAGCTCTTAATAATTTCTTCCCTTTATCCTTTGCTCCTCCATCTTCAGTATCATCTTCCTTAGTCAGAGTTTGAGATTGCCTGCACTTAGACTTAGCAACTCTCTCCCCCTTTTTGACATCATCGGGAATCAGTATAGATGTAATCAGCTCCAAGGAGTTAGCAATAGAATAAATCTTCCCAGACAATACATTCTGATTTTGTTCAACCTGACCTAGCCTCTAAAACAGAGTTTCTTGAGCTTTGGAAATGGTCTTGAACTTTGTCTGATTATCCCTCTGCATAGTCATATCTCTAGCAACAACATCAGCTCTCAGTTCATTAATAGCTTTTTGAGACTCATCAAATCTTTCATTCAGAGTTTTTACTTGAACAATGGTTGCTTGCAGACTTGAGAGAATATCAGGATTTGAGATCTTTGTGGCAGATTGATGAACAAATTTAGCTGCTCTTTCAATAGGAAAAACACAATCTGACTTATACCAATCTCTTGAATTCTTGGCAAAGTGCTCAGCTTCAATGTCATGTTGATGTGAAGGCTTAGAAAAAGGTGTATGCTTAGCATCAGTTTGAACTGGTATACTTTGAGAAGAGTTTGACTCTGCACTTCCTTCATCTTCAACATCAACAGCTGCAACTTCAACTTGATCAGTATGCACTGCAACATTCTCTGCAACAATCTATGTAGTTTCAGCAACATTCACTGCTATTTCAGCAACAATCTCTGCAGGTGTATCTCTAGCCACAACAGACTTTGGAACTTCAACTTGTTCAACCTCTTCACCTTGTTCAGGAACCTGGTGAGCATCAGAGAATAGCTCAGTGTGTGATGCCACTGTTTCATCAAGTACTACAGTTGGCTGATCAGCTGCACCAGTTTCTTCAGAATTGGCAATAACAGGTGAGAGAGGAACATTAATGTGATCAGAGAATGGTATGAATGTTTCAACAAAATCATCCATAGCAGTAAAACCTTCTCTATTGTCCTCATCCATTTGTACATTGGCAGTTGTATTGACAACTTCTTCTGTAGTATATGTCTCAACAGTAGGTATTTCCTTGGAAATCACCTATGGAGCTTCAAAGTTCATTTCCTCATCAGAATCATCGAGAATTAATCTTCTTCTTTTAACTTGAGGCACTTCAACTGTCTCTTCTTCAATAGAATCATCTAAGACAGAAGGTGATGAAGGTCTGTTTGCCCTTTCCTTTCTAGCCCTTTTAGGTCTGACCGACTCCTTTTGAACTTTAGCAGAATCTCTTTTTGCTTTAGCTAATCGATGCTGTGTATTTGCTGCTATGTGTTTTCTTCTACCTCCATGTTTTGGTTTGGGTTGGGTAACTGGTGGTTGTTGTTCAGGTTGAGATTGGGTAAGTGGTTCAGTGTTTAGAGTTTGATGTTCATTGTTTGGAGGTGGTTGAATGGGTTCAGTGTTTATAGTTTGGTGAGGTTCAGAGTTTGTAGGTTCAGACTCAGGCTGTGGAGGTTCTTGAGGTTGGTGTAGGAAATTTTGAATTGCAAGAGGCAACACCAAATCAGGTAATTGCTCCTTGTTAGCATCTTTGTTGGTTAAATCAGAAAATATCCTCTTATTAACCTTAAAAGCTAGAATGGTGTCATCCTCAGAAATTTCAACACCTTGAACACAAGCAGTGAATAATAATTGACAAAATCTAGCAAAATAAACATTACTAGACTCTGACAATCTGTCACCTATATTCATTAAAACAAGTCTACCAAAATTGAAATTACTTCCATAGAGAAGAGAATACCCGATTTGAAGACTGTCAGTAGGAATGGCATCCCATTTGGTGACTTTCTTGCCAAAAGCTCTTTTGATGCAATCAAAGAAGAAACTCCATTCCTTCCTGAGCATTGGCCTTTTTACATTACCAAGTCTTGCTAGAGAGTCTGAACAACCAAGTTGCTGCAACATCTCCTTCAATTGATTCTCACCAGCAACACTGTAAGAAGTATGAGTGTCGAAACCCATAGTATCTCTAACTGTTGTAGTTGTAATCACATACTCTGTCTCCTCATAAGTGAAAACGATTGATGGATTCCCATTCTCTCCTCCATCGTCATACACAGAGTTCTTCCAGAAGGTAGCAATCTGCGTAGCAGAAAACGTTTGTGGTTCGACTAGAGCTGTTCCAATCTCTGAATCTCCCAAAAAGTTTTGAATCAAGTGAAACACCTCTGGAACGTTTTCATTGTTCAATGGGGCTGCATAATTGTTGGGAACAAACAATAATCCTTGGGCAGTAAAAGCTTTAGTGGCCATTAGAATTGATTTGAGAAGAAAATATGAGTGAAAAAGATATGTAGCAAAGGTGTTTGTGAAAATGTGCAAATGAGATAGCAAGTAACTGTGAGTGGGTTGTGTGTAGAGAAAATAACCATGCAAGTAAAAATTATTAGAGTTGTAATGAAAAAGTAAAACCCAATCGTTTTAACATTAATACACTCAACCAATTACTCAATTAATGTGCAAGTGGGACACATTAGTGGGTGAGTGGGACACGTGGCACATACATAATGGAACAACTACGCACGTTCAGTAACTATAGCAATAATTACTGCTAATTTCTCTCCCATTACCAACACGCTTTACCACTCCAACACTCATTAACAGTTGGCAATAATTTATTTCATTTTTCAAAAACTCTTTTTACCCCAAGTATGTAAATTGTCTGAAATAAATTACCTTAAAGTATTAGACAAAATTCGTCAGCGTTTGTCAATTATCCAACTGCATTACCATAATCCTTTCAAAAACTGCACAGGTGTGAATATATGTGTGTGTATAACAGAGTTTACCAATTCAAATTTTAGAGCATCTAATTTTTCATAAAATCCATAAAATAAAATCAGTAAACACTTAATGTACAAACTCTCATAGTAAACACTGAATGTATGATGAATGCTAAACTCTGTTCTAAACGATTTACATACAATAATATTTAATTAATTTATAGCCCCCCGTCTAATTTTTTTTTTTAATTTTTTTTTGTTTCTCCAGTAATCAGAGGTTGGAAGTAGTCACCAAAAATCCTATAATTTTAGCCCTTATCAATTTTGATAAGTTCCTGGGTCTTCCTAGTCTTTGACTAGTCACCAAAAATTAGAGAATTTTAGCCCTTACTATATACCAGCAAGTTCCTGGGTCGTCCTAGACACCAACATAATCTCAAAGGAGTTCTAACAGTCTATGAGATGCTATAAATATGAAACAGTATCATGCTGTGTTAATTTTCTGCACAATCTAAGATTAGATCACAAATAACTTAGAAGGATTCATGATTAATTATTGAGAATCATGCTTCATAAAAATTTCTTCATTGGTGTTAACATTTAGACAAAAACATTATCAGAGTTTCTCAGAGTTTATCCAACATGTCAACAGTGTATGACCTACAGAGCATGCTATCAGAGTTTAACAGTTAACGAACAGAGTTTGCATAGCAGTTAACATACCACAGAATTATGAGCAACACATTACATAATTAAAATTTTGAGTCTAACCAATATCTCTAGTCAAAACCAGAGACCATTCCTAGTTCATTTACCAGCCTTGTAAATACAACTTCACTCAATGGCTTGGTTAAGATATCTGCAAGCTGTTGTTCTGTAGACACAAAATGAAGCTCAATATTCCCTTCCTCTACATGTTCTCTGATAAAGTGATACCTTATGCTGATGTGCTTGGTCATTGAATGTTGTACTGGATTACCTGTCATAGCAATAGCACTTTGATTATCACAGTAAATAGGTATTTTACTGTACCTCAATCCATAATCCAGCAATTGATTCTTCATCCACAAAATCTGTGCACAACAGCTACCAGCAGCAATATACTCTGCTTCAGCTGTAGATGTTGAAATTGATTTCTGTTTCTTGTTGTACCAAGAAACAAGTCTGTCACCCAGAAATTGACAACTTCCACTGGTACTTTTTCTGTCTATCCTACAGCCTGCAAAGACTGCATCAGAGTAACCAAGTAGCTTGAAATCTGATTCTCTAGGATACCACAGACCTAGGGTTATGGTCCCCTTGAGATACTTAAAAATTCTCTTCACAGCTGTTAGATGTGTTTCTCTGGGATCTGCCTGAAACCTTGCACAAAGACAAGTTGCATACATAATATCAGGCCTGCTAGCTGTTAGATAAAGAAGAGACCCTATCATGCCTCTATAGCTTGTCATATCTACCAAAGCTCCTGTGTCTTTGTCCAACTTTGTTACTGTTGCCATGGGAGTTGATGCAGATGAGCAGTCAAGCATACCAAATCTCTTGAGAAGATTTTTGGTATATTTTGCTTGATTTATGAAAATCCCATCATCTGTTTGCTTCACCTGTAGGCCTAGAAAATAACTAAGCTCTCCCATCATGCTCATTTGATACCTGGACTGCATGAGCTTGGCAAAATTTTTACAGAGTTTATCATTAGTAGACCCAAAAATTATGTCATCAACATATATCTGAACTAAAAGAAAGTCATCACCATAGTTAAAGTAGAACAGTGTTTTATCAATTGCAACTGGAGCAAAAGTTTCATCATAGTCTATTACTTCCCGCTGTGAATAGCCTTTTGCCATAAGTCTAGCCTTGTTCCTTGTAACAACTCCCTCACTGTTAGTTTTGTTTCTGAAAACCCATCTAGTACCAACAACAGATCTATTCTTTGGTCTAGGTACAAGGGTCCATACTTCATTTCTTTCGAATTCATTTAACTCCTCCTACATTGCTGTTATCCAGTCAGCATCTTGAAGAGCTTCTTCTACCTTCTTTGGTTCATTCTTAGACAAGAATGCATGAAACAGACATTCACTTGCTGTAGCACTTCTTGTCCTTAGTGTTGCATCTAGATCTCCAATAATTAAATCAGGTGTATGAGATTTTGTCCATTTCCTAGAAGAAGGTAAATGGTTTCTATCAGTATGTGATCCTCCCCCTTGATCCATGTTCTCCTGATTTTCTTGTTGTCTTTCTTCATTTTCTGAGGCTCCCCCTGAATTTGACTGCTCAGAGTTTGAACTGTCAAATTTTGCACTTTCAAAGTTTGAGTCATCAGAGTTTGATCCAGACTTTTCAGTTGACTCACTATCAGAATTTGAGTCATCATTTTGATCATGCTCCCCCTCAACTGGTTCTCCCCTTTGTTCTGGCAAAGAAGTTTCTTCAGTGTTTACCAGTAGAGGTTCAGAGTATCCTTCAACAGAGTTTGTCAGATCAGTATCATCAGAGTTTACTTCATCAGAGATTAAGTCTTCATTTTCAAAGTGCAGTTGATCATGTTCATCTACATCTTCAAGTCCAGTTATTTTCTTGTCATCAAATGACACATGAATTGACTCCATGATCACCTTGGTTCTCAGATTATAAACTCTGAATGCTTTAGTTGACAGCGGATAGCCAACAAAAATTACTTCATCAGCTTTTAACTCAAATTTAGTCAACTGTTCAGGATGAGTTTTCAACACAAAGCATTTGCACCCAAAAATATGAAAATATTTCAGGTTTGGCTTCTTTCCCCTCACCATCTCATATGGTGTTTTTCCATGCTTGTTGATCAGTGTGGCATTTTGAGTAAAATAGGCTGTTTGAACTGCTTCTGCCCAGAAATAGGTTGGCAATTTTGCTTCATCAAGTATAGTTCTGGCAGCTTCTATCAAGGTTCTGTTCTTCCTCTCAACTACACCATTTTGCTGTGGTGTTCCAGGTGCAGAAAAATCTTGCTTCACTCCTCCATTCTTGCAGAATTCTTCCATTGTTGCATTCCTGAATTCAGTTCCATTATCACTCCTGATTATTTTGACTTTGTGTTTTGATCCTTTGTCCAGTAGCTTTACATGTTCCATCAGAGTTAATGCAGTTTCATCCTTCTTTGCTAGAAAATACACCCAAGTTTATCTGGTGTGTTCATCAACAACGACTAGAGCATATTTCTTTCTTCCAATTGACAAGACATTTACTGGTCCAAAGAGATCAACATGTAGAAGATGATAAGGATCAACAATTGAATATTCAGACTTGCTCTTGAAAGATGACTTCCTTTGTTTGGCCTTTTGACAGGAATCACACAGACCATAAACATTTAATAAAGACTTTGGAAGTCCTCTTACAAGATCCTTTCTTATCAACTCATTTATGTTGTTCAGATTCAGATGAGAGAGTTTCTTATGCCACTTCCAACTCTCTTCACTAGACATTTTTGTGGACAGGCACACAGCTTTTCCATCAGAGTTTGCCAATAACTTTGCTTCATAGATATTATTGCGCCTGTGTCCAACTAGAACAACTTTCCCTGTATATTTACTGATGATTTCACAGTATTCAGGCTGAAAATCTACATGATATCCTCTATCATAGATTTGACTCACAGATAGCAGATCATGCTTGAGTCCTGGAACCAGAGCTACATTAGTGATGATGACACTTCCAAGATTGATATTGCCATATCCCAGAGTACGTCCTATGTTGCCATCTCTATAGGAAACTTTTGGGCCAGCCTTCTCCACATACTCTGATAGCAGGGCTTTATTTCCAGTCATGTGTCCTGAACATCCACTGTCCACGACTAGGGTACTCTCCCTTATGCCCTGCAATCACAAACAATCACTGAAGATTAGAGTTAAGGATCCAGACTTGCTTGGATCCTTTGGCTTTCTTAACTTTGTTAACTTTAGCAGCGGAATTTGCATTATCAGAGTTTAAGCTAACCTCTTCAGAGTTTACACTTGCAGAATTAACCTTAACCCATTTCAAATTGGGCTTAAGTTCATAGTAATTATGATAAATAGCATGGTAATCCCTGCAAGTGTAAATAGAATGCCAAGTACTTCCACAATGTTTGCATAAAGTCTGTGGTCTAGTTCTAACATTATCTTTCTTTACTTCAAACTTGGGAGGTAAAGAATTAATGTTTTTGTTCTTCCTGCAGAAACTAGCAAGATGGTTAGTGCTACCACAATTATGACATGTCTTTCTTGGAGCAAATGTAGCAAGCATTGGATAATTACCTTGAGTAATGCCTACTTTACCATTTCTATTCTTCCTAGACACTTTCTGTTTCTTAGCAGATTTTAACTCCTTAAGCTTATACTTGAGTTGTTTATCTGTCATTGAACCAATATTAACCTGTTTAACACTAGTTTTTACTGGTTCTTTCTTAACAGCTTCTTATTCAGCTTCAGACTTAGGTTCATTTATTCCATGAACAAATTTTGTAGATGGAAGATGTGTTCTAATTTTGACTTTGTTTTGAAACCTAAGTTCATCTCCCTCACAGTAACCTAAACCAACTGTGTCTGACTGAAAAACCTCTTGAGTGTCTTTTCCAGAATGAGTCCAATTTTAATTTTGTGATTTGCTTTCTCCAATTCAGATTCAAGTTGCTTATATTTTCCTAGCAAATCCTGTTCTAGATAAACAACATCATGTCTTTCTTTCTGAACTTGTTGCATGTTTTCAAGTTTCTCTTCAACAATTTTATTTCTCACCTTAAGTTCAGAATTTTCAGATTTGATTCTCTCATTCTCTAAAGTCTGATCCCTATAACTGATATGCAAGGCCTTAAGATAGATTCTTAATTCAGTTATATCATCAGTATTATAAGCATAGGTAGTTAGATGTACCTTGTTTTCAGAATCTTCAGATTCATTCTCAATAGAAGCCATGAGAGCATAGTTAACATCCTCATCTGAGTCTGAAGTGTCTGCCCAGTCTCTGCCTTTTGTGAAGAGTGCTTTTTTCAGTTTTACCCTTCTTGCACTCAGGAGCATAGTGACCCATCTCCTTACACTTGTAGCATTGAATCTCAGACTTGTCCTTCTTCCCAGACTTGGTATCCTTTCTCTCAGACTTTCTGAAACTTTTTCTGTCAGAATTTGAATCTTTCTTAGAAAACTTTTTGCCCTTCTTGAAGTTCTTGAAACCCATCTTCTTGAAGGTCTTCACCATCAAAGCAGCCATTTGCAACATTTCTTCTTCATCATCCTCAGAGTCAGATGTTTCATCAGTGTTTGAATCAACATCAGAGTTTGATGACTCACTTTCAGAATGTATGACTAAAGCCTTTCCCTTACCTTTCTTCCTTGATGCTTCCTTCTTCAAAGGTTTTTCTTCAACCTTAAGAGCAACAAACTTTGTCTTCTTGCTTGATCTCCTATTTCTCTGCTCCAATTCCAATTCAAGAGTTTTGAGCAGCCCATAGATTTCATCAATCTCAGTATCAGCAAGATCATAGTTATCTCTTATGGTGGTTGTCTTCACATCCCACTTTTTAGGTAAAGCAAGAAGAAATTTGAGATTTGAGTCTTCTAGATTATACTCTTTATTAACCAATGACAAATCATTGAGCAGTTTACAGAATCTGTCAAATGTTTCTGTCATGGTTTCTTCAGATTTAGCCTCAAAGTGCTCATACTCCTGTGTGAGTATGTTCCTTCTATTCTTCTTGATAGCAGCAGTTCCTTGACATCTAACCTCAAGAGCATCCCAGATTTCTTTGGTAGTGGTGCAGTTAATCACTTTATTAGACATAACATTGTCTAAAGCACTATGAAGTAGATGCCTGACTTTTAAATCCTTAGCAATAGATGAAAGATCTTCAGGAGTCAGATCTTTCTTTTCCTTTGGAACTGTTTTAGCTTCTTGACCAGCAGTAGCAACAGATAGCTTTGTAGGTTTATGAGGACCTTCATAAATCTGTCAAGATATTCTGGATCTGTAGCCTCCAGAAACATGGTCATCTTCACCTTCCAGATTGAATACTCTGCTGGCCTGAGAATAGGAACCCTGATTGTCTCATAACGACTCACAGTTGTAGGTTGAGCTTTCTCAGAACTTGAACCTGTTGGAGGAGGTATCTCTGCCATTGATTATAGCTATGTATGTGGATCTTAAACTATATAGAGTAACAGATTGGCTCTGATACCAATTGTTAGGCCGAATACACAATTATAATCAAGATTGTATGAGAGATTAACAATGAAATACGCGTTTAAACAATTAAAAACTGTTTGGAATTAATAACTCCTCTCTCAGTGATGTAAACTATCACAGAGAGCTGCTTAGGTTACAATGAATAATGTTTCACAATGATCGATACCCTTCTAGGGTTAACCTAACTGTATTTATAAGATATACAGCTGCTATACAATCGATAATTGATACTCCTATAAATTAGCTATACAATTGATATCAATTACGATTGCTACACGTCTCTGATAATGTGTATTTTATAAACGTTTTGTCTTTTATTCCTCTGCATTTTTGTTAGTTTCGAATGTTGTTTTATTAATATTTGTTATGTTTTTCATCTTTCAGTGCCTCGTGCTTAATTGTTGAAAAGATGGATTAATTTGGGCATGAAAGCGAAGATTATTCAAGAGGGAAGTTAGAAGATGAAAGCTCGCGATGTCGGGAGGTGTTTAATGTATTATCTTGAAGATTTTATCTCGTACGGGCTGATGTACGGCCGTTCGACAGGCCGTTCAAAGGAGCAGTTTTTCTGTACGGGTTGCTGTACAACCGTTCAACAGGCCGTACAAGTCCTGCTGTGTATTAAATGAGAAGTAAACATAACATCTTAAGAACTTAACCTATATCTAACTTCTTCATCTAACCTAGCCTCTTCAAGGATAAAATTAGGGTTAGTAGAGTAGAGAAAGAAACATCAATTACTCATAATCTAGCATTGATTTTGAGTAACTAACTCCATATATTTGGCTCAAGGAGGAATTCTTGTACTAAACCCACTTCAATTTAAGTAAGATTTATTTAACTCTATCTTGAATGCTTGTGATGTATTGTTTATGATTTTACTTGGAGATTTGTAAGTTACTTCAATTTGCTTTTCTTGTAATATCAATTGCTAATTGTTTGTGCTAATACGTAATCGTTAGTGCATTCCTTATAGTAGCACAAGATTTAGTGCACCTAAATCCTCAAGATTCAAGTGCAAATACCTAGGTTAAGCTTCTCATTCTTGGGTTTGTCCTAACCTCTCTTTGTTTAATTCCTTGACTTGGTTAAATTGATAGTGCTTCATTATTGGTTGCTAGTGTCAAGAGAGCCAATTTATGTGCTTCACTAAATTAGTGTTTATAGAAGAGAAATAAGTGATTGTGTGCTTCACCAATTATCTTGGTTAGGTAGAGTTGGATATATTTGCTTGATGTTGGGTTGAAGTGCTTGATTTTCCATTATCCTTGGGTCAAGTATCTCTTATCTTGCTTATTCATTCATTGTGCTTGTTGTGTCTGTAAATTTGGATATTTGCCATTAACATAGTTGTATTTTTTTGTAGCAATGTACTTATCGTATGCAAGGTGTTTGATAAAATACCTCAACAAACTCAAACCCCCCCCCCCATTTTCCATAATTGTAGATTGTAAGAGATAATATACTCGAAATCGATATTGATAGTCCTTCCCTGTGAATGAACTACGAAAAACACTACCTTCAGTCTCCTTAGTCAACTCAATATCTTTGACAGCTATCCAATCTTCAAAGATATTGCTTCCATAATAATTCTTCAAACACTGTTGACCAGTAGACGCTGCCTCCAGAAAGAGTTTAACAAACTCTGTCGAGCTTCCATCTGTCAGCGTTTAACTAAACTCTGACTGCTTCCAGCCAAACTCTGATTTTTCACTGTAACACTTAAACACTGATTAGTATTCACATCAATTATTTCTAACACGGGATCTTATTCTTATTCGATGGGGGGCTAGTTTACGTCCCTTGTCAAGGGATACCGAATCTTGACAAGGTATCGATGTGTTCCGGAACGTGCGGAAACTAGTTCTATGTATCACACTATCCAGTGATCGGAATCTTATTCTTATACATGACTAAGACAGGGGATTTCTGAAAAATTAATATCTTATTAATCACATGTCAAAATCATACTTACGATAACTTAAACACATATTCGAAAACATGTAATCAAACAGTACAAAGCACGTTCCACATTAATACGGAGAAAAGGTATATTTGATAACATATAATCAATAAACACAAAGCACGTTTCACATCAATACAGAGCAACGTATAAATACTTACAATATACGGAACAACGAATAGTTACTTACAACTATACGGAGCAACAGATAGTTACTTACCTCAATTATGCAAATCAAGATTTCACATAAGAATACATGTAGCAACCCCTCAGAAGCAAAACATCTAAAATCTTGAAAGACTCCATGATTACAATTCTGATCTGATCTGTAGTTAGCATTTTTGACCCTCTAAACGATGTTTTCTTGAAAATCTCAAAGAACGAAAGTTGGAGAGCACGAAAAGATCTTTCCGAAAAGTGCAGAATCAACGAATTCCGAATTACGATGAATTTACTATGAATTTTACAAGACTGCTGATTTGTGTGATTAATAGACCTACGAATTTTGTAAATAAAGATGAGGAAGGAGAATATGATGTATTTATAATGTCTTACAACCCTAATTCCAGACCTACTAGTAATCCATAATCAAATCTGATCCATGTTTTAGGCCCATTATTCTATTTCAATTTTAAATCCTATTTATTATCAAACCTAATCCTTTTTATTCTATTATTCTTTTATTATTATTATTCTAAAAATTACGGGATATTATAATGTGATTGATAAAGAAATTGTGAAAACATGAAACAAGGAATGTTATGAATGGATTGATGAATGAGTTTTCTAACGAACTCTCGGGATGACAATGTAATGGTGTTAGTATTACGAATGAGAAAGAGCTATTAGCATGGCGTGGAATGTCAGTAACAATTATGTCAAGCGAGAAATCTATGATTTAACCTGAGAGGTTGAAAGATTTTCCAAAAGTGAGTGTGCCAAGAACGAACAAGAATATAGGTCCATAGAATGATGGACAAAGCAGCGATGATATGTTGACACGTGAGATTACGATAAAGTAGTATTTGATACGATTACGACTATTTTCTTCTCTAATGAACCTCTATAGTTCAGAGGTAAATTCTAAGTATGATATCTTGTAATCATGAAAACTTTCTATAATTCTTTGAAATTCTTTTCTTTTCTTCTTCTTTTCTTCTCCCTTATTCATCTTCTTTTTGAATTGAGAAGAACAACCATTTAAGGAGGGGAGGTACTACTATGTGACTATCTATCTGTGTGATAGAAGTCTAAGTGGAATACCAGAACTTGTTTAATTGCTTGTCAAGTACTAAAGGCTGGCCCCCTTCTATACTAACTATGCAATATAAAAAATGTTCATTAATCATAGTGATCTCTCAATAAATTTTTCCACTTCTATATATTGATCGAGATTGCGAAGATAAAAGCGATCAGGAGCATAGTACGAGTGAGGTTATCTTCAAATTCGTAGCATGGTGGTGATACCAAGGTCACTGCAGATATTCATAAGGGTATTGATACACGACTAAGTAAGAGCATAGCCCGGATAGTGTGTTGTACGAAAAGTAGCAAAGTTTATGGAAAAAGGATAAAGTGTGTATTGTAGCACTATTGAGATGTGCTGTAAAAGGATTGGAATGTTTAAGGATCAACCGGGAAACTGGAGAGTGAAATGACAGACATGCGACTCTTTGTTTTCTACCTGATTTCGGGACGGAATCCCTTTAAGAATGGGAGACTGTAAGAACCCAGATTTTGGTAGGAATTAAAACTTTTATTATGTATTGGTGTATGAATAAATAATGGTTATGACTACAATGTATCAGTGGTTTAACGAATGAATATTGAATGGATTTGGATTCAAATGTTTATATGCCATGAATAATGCAATTGGTTGACAACCTAGATTAGAATAATCTATCTCCTCGAAAGTAAGATAGGGTATTTCAAAGAGGGAGGAAATATTCTCATGTCATCCAAATCGATATCTGGTAGCTCATGTCATCCAAATCGATATCTATTATAAGTTAAGTAGTTCCGTAAAAGAGATAATGAACGCTCGAAAGAGAACGAGGACATTTTTCTAAATACAGGAAATAAAGAAAGAATAAGTGCTGAATAGTGTTTTTGGTGGAAATTGGAATATTATTAGACGACACTATATAGAAGTACTCAGAATGGATTTCTGAGTTCGTATTAATGATCTATAGGCAAAATAAGTGTATGTAAACGATATCAGATTCAGAAAAATAGCACTTTTATTTTCTCCGAGATTTCCCTGGACACTGAAGGATTTAAGGATTTATTAAAGAGATTTGAGGAATGTAAATTCAAAGATTATAAAGGAGGATTGAGAATGGTAGTATAAATACTAAGAAGGTTTTCGGTAAAAACCTTAACAAGAAATACTTGAGATATTCCTCCGAACGATCAATGAAAATGAGTAATAACCGGACAAAGAAACAAGCAGAAAGCCAAGATGCATGCATGTGCAAGTGGATAGAACCAAGTAACCAAGCTAGTTACAACACTAACTAGTAACATTAGAAACAAATCAAGTAGTTAGCCTAATCTCATCATCAACACCACTAAACATCCAACACTTGGCATAGATGATGCAAGAGATGACCTAATCACTTTATTAAAGTGACTTTAGCTAGATATTATCAAAATAATGCATTGTAGACAAGATGAGATCAAAGGAAAAGCAAGCAAAACTCCATTCTCTCCATTTTAGGAGCATTCGGCCCTAGCTCTTTTTCAAGAATCAAAGTGCCACTTCCCATCATCAAACAATTCCAAGATTAATTTGGTGAGTTCTATAATTCCTAACTAAGATCTCCTATGAATCTTAGCTTCAAATTCCATCTCCTTCCTAGTTAATAAAATTACCAAAGTTTATAGTAACTTCAAGAACTAACTTTGTTTTTCTTGATTCTTTTGGATGATCTAAGCTTTGTTAAGGTGTTCTAAGGACTATACAAGGTTTATTAAGGCTTATACACACCCCAAGGAAGGTATATCTCACCTAAACCTTAGATCTTACTTTGAGTTTTATGTATGTTCTTGGTGGTTTTTAGATTAGTTATGATTATGATGTTATTACAAGCATGTAAGCATGATTATGTAATTGGTTTAGTTGGTTTAAGAGATATGACGATTATGATGGTGAAGTGAGGTGTTCTTGCACTTGTTAAGATGAATATCATGTGTATAAGATGTATGGTATGCCCGGTGTGGCTTGGTTGTGATGTAACAAATTTGGAAAACGTGTAAACATAGCCGTTATAATGCCCAATTTTACAATGCCATGTTTTGTATGTAACTTTCGGACAGTAAACCCCACTGGTTAGTTTGTGTTTTAAGCTTCGTTTTGATATAAAGATCTTGTGAATCGGATTTACGGTTTAGGAGATATGGTCGATTTAGTGAAAGTGGTTCGAAACCGTAAGTGCGAGTTTGTAACTGAAATTGAACCCCCTTAACATGATTAATTCAGTGGCGAATCTTGATAATTAAATATTAGAGGTCATAAGGAAGGTGTGAGAGAAGACCTCATGCTAAACGGATCATTTTTCGATTTTATAAAAATGTTCGAATCGATGTTATGTACGAATGAAACCCTTTGAGGAACACTCGGTTATAATTTTGGAAAACCACTTAGAAAACGATCAATAAATCTCGAGGTATAATC
Source organism: Saposhnikovia divaricata (assembly GCA_036435485.1). Taxonomy (NCBI): domain Eukaryota; kingdom Viridiplantae; phylum Streptophyta; class Magnoliopsida; order Apiales; family Apiaceae; genus Saposhnikovia; species Saposhnikovia divaricata. The sequence goes on along the minus strand of CM071597.1, from coordinate 96,829,692 downwards.
CTTGTTAGTAAACGACCGACCTTAGAACTTATATGACTTAAGAACCTACCAAGTGTAAGTGTAATAACATGCCTTGATAATGAGCAAGTGTCGGATCATAACGGTGTTAATAAGAGTTAACCTGAAAGCGTGTTTTAGCCTAAGTAAAGTATGTACTTAGCTTTTCAAAGTGGTAGGTGATTAACCTTGAATAATTTTGGTTATTTATAGATCACCGGACCGATCCGAGACACACTATCCCTACGGAGCTTCCAGGCAAGTTTCCAAACATTTTGGAACTGTTGTTGTGATAATATATATGATTTGATTTTGTTATACATATGCCATAGCATGCATGCCTGCTTTCAGATAATATTGTGATACTTGTTTCATGATTTGAAATTGGCTTATAAGCTAGATACGAGATGTATTATTTATAAGCCGGATATTGCTAAGACCCTTAGTGAAGGGCATATGATCTCATTCGTCAAATATAGACCGGGAGTCAGTAATTCTTGATATATTGTGATTATCACTACGCCATAAGTGAGTATACGCAACCCTTTTCAGAAAGTGTTGCACAGAAAGCGTTTCGTTAGCTAGAAATGTTGGGTCTTTTGCAACAGAGCTGAACTGGTGTTGCATTAGATATAATTTAGTGTTGCATATTACCCACGGTGTTTCACATCATGCAACACTAACTACTGGTGTTGCATTAGATATTTTATTATTTTAATAAATGATGATGTGGCAGAAGTGGGGCCCACATGTGCTGACGTGGCATTTGCTGACGTGGCAATTATGGGGCCCACAATTGCTGACGTGGTAGAAGTGCGACCCACCTGTGCTGACGTGGCATTTGCTGACGTGCCAGAAGTGTTGCATTAGATAACAGTAGTGTTGCATTTGCTGTTTGAAGTGTTGCATTAGATATATATTTTTTTATTAAATTCTGACGTGGCAGGTGTGGGACCCACCACTTATGACGTGGCAGTGTGGTGCCCACAAGGGTGATGTGGCAGGAGGCCCACCAATGCCGACGTGGCAATTGTTGTAACGCCCCGCCTTCCCAATACTATAAATATACTTTTATAATAAATTATTGGATTTAATTAGATAAAATAAATTTTTTTATACAGGAAAATTTTAGAAAATTTCGGCATGTATTCGTAAAACGGACTATCCACCTGTAATTTGAATCCAAACCAATACATTCCAATCCCCAATAACAATTTCAACTACTAAAGAAAATACAAACACATGTTCAACCTGTCGTAACTGATCAAGTGAACCATACCAAAATGTCCTCCCGATCAGAGCAAAGATCGGGGCATCTCAATACCAACTAAAAACATAAACCTTGATAACAAAATAATAAGAAATAAATACAACCCCACTACTAACCCGGATCTCTAACAGGTAGTGGTATGAAACAAGCAACTACTAACTAAGTTATTACATTACAATACTAAATCCTTAATTAAAAGATACATACACTCCACAATATAAACACAACCAACTAGAACTATTACACAAATTTTTACTGATACCCAAAAGTCCAACCTTCTAGCAGAGTGCAACTAGGCTGCCTAAGGTCCACAACAAATTCTTCTCGGATATAGCTCCTACTTCGTATCTTTTCTCTTCTTTAACTGAAAAAGGGTTAGAAACAATAGCAAGGAGTGAGCCAAATGCTCAGCAAGTAACAATATAGATGCAAAGGAATCAATAACAGAAATATGGATATAACAATATAAGGATCATTCTTTGAGCTCTTCCAATATTTGACAATTTATAGTCCATTTCCAAGGTAAGGAGAAAGAGAGAGCAATCAATTCTCTTTTTATAGCATATTTCCACCTTTAAAACATTTTAATTAAATTAAGCTTTTTATTAAAACCGGACAATACGGGTGATCAGCCACGTAATGTCCCCATACCGGACATTAGGTCCCTCTGGACTTTAAAAATTTGGTTCCCAATTAGGCAACACATTGGCCTCTGTTGCTGGACGAGGACCACCCTAGCCTCTTACGCCAAATTAAAGTGCTGGACTAGGACCACCCTAGCCTCTTACGCTAATTTAAAAAATAATTAATTAAACGTCCATATAATAAAGCAATTTTTGATGGATATAATTCTTATGCAATAATTCAAAGCGGGGAAACTTTCAATTTAATTTAAAGGATAAGTGACTAAAAATCAAGTAAACAATCCAATTTAATTGTATAAGGTTCGCAAGGTCGGGCTCAAGTGTGATTCACATGTATTTAAAAATAAAGGTTTATCAAGTTATTACCATTTGAGAGGTGTAATACAAGGCGGTATCAAACAAGGTATGGCTCGGGAAAAATAGGAGTCTAAGCAATAATGGTAATTAATTAATTAAGGACATAACAATGGTTAGGGATTTAAAGTTTAATTCAAGGATTACAAGGAATAGTTAAGCTAGTGTGGTTTAAGGAAATGGATATGAAATAAAGTTTAAGCTAGTACAAAAGGTATATCACACAACAAGGTTTAAAAATTTGAAGATTAATCAAGGGTTATAAGGTATAGTAATGCTGGTGTGAATTAAGGGAATAGATATGAAATAATGTCTAAGCTTATGCAAAAGGTATGTTATACCACAAGATTTGCAGTTCAACGAGAAATAGAATTAGCAAGGAGGTACAACAGTTTAAACAGTAATCTATGAGGGTAAATGAGAAGGTACAAAGATTTAAGCAATAGTTTATACTGATTAACAATATAGTACAAGAGAATTGACCGATAACTTGAAAGCAGTAAGTTATAGGAATTTAAACAACAATCCATGAATAAATGAAAGAATCTGAACTTTGGTAGAAGGTTCGAGTTACTTGCCTTAACAGAATACTTCCTCGCTAGTAGCTTAGTTTCAAAAGTTCTCAACCTTTGCCTTTCCTGTACCCTTTGGGTCTACGTCTTTCGAATCTACACATAAAAGCACTATTTCAGAATTCTATATAATGCTCAAACGTCTAATCCTAATCTACCCTTGCGATAATCCCCCAAATTTACTTCCTAAATAAATTAACAACCTATAATCACATAGCATCTATAACATGAAATCACGTAAGTCACTTAAACACTTAACACATAATACCAACTTACTTGAAATCAGCTTATAACCAAATATTATAGACTTTATAACTTATTATTCTAACGAAAATCGGGCAGCATCTCCTTTATACGGGTGACTGCTAGTCGGGACATAACCGACACAAATAGACTCAAACAGCCACTTAAGGCAACAATGGTTCAATACCACCACAATATTCCATTTTAAACCAATTACTGACTTCACTTTAAAATACAACTTATTTTATACTATCCACATACAATCAAATATCTACTATTAAACATACAATCTTATATTCAATCTATATTCCATAATTAACATCTATCAAAACATTTATAATTCTAAGTACAACACTTAACTCATTCTTTTACTAATTACCATACTATTATCATCCAACCCAACTATTCTATATTAGTCAAATATATAGCACCACTATGTGTTTTAAGGACCCGTTATCGACTAAGCATGTCAATATACATATTACCTAAAAATAAAATCAATTACTATGCACTATACTACAATTATCTTAATAATTTTTCTTTTTCCCGAAGTCAACACGAATAGCTCAACTTTGACCGACAATAACTCATTCGTTTTAAATCCGATTTACATGGTTCAAGAGCCTATTCCATCTATTTTTTCGCAAGGAATCCAAATATGAAATCAGTTTTAAGATCAGGTTTAAAACAGGCACTGAACGAATTGTAAAACAGAAGCAGTTTGACTTCAATAACACTAACTAAAACTCAATTAATAAAACATCTACCAACAAAAACATAGACTAACCTCTAGTACTATTTATTCATATCTATAATACATATACACACAACAGATTTTCACAATTTCCACACCCAATTCGTCCAAACCTAAGCAGCAGAAATCGATATTGAACAAGGAATAAGAACAGGGGAGACACACACATACACGGAGATAATCGAACCCACATAAATTCGGAAACCCATACACACTCCCACTGTTTACATACTCACACATACACTACCTCCCACACAAGCTATACACACACCTTGTTTAGATACACACACACAGAACTCGACACCAGCTGCTGCGACACACACTTCCCACGACATATATACGTACATATATTGTATATACACGCACACATGGCTATAAGAACAGGCAGGAGAAAAAAGGATGAACAAAGGAGGGGAATAGGGGATGAAATAATAGCTATAATCGAGTGCCAAGATTACCTGGAATAGAGAGATTAAACGAGAGAATTGAAGAGAGAGACCGAGAGAGATTTTGAGAGAGTTTTCCAGAGAGTTCTCCAAGAGCTCGACCAAAATGAATTGGGGGAAATTGAATATCTGGTAATTAGGGATTTAAAAGGTAAGGGGAAAATTGTAGAATTTACTAATAGATTTTCTAATTAAAACAATTTAAAATACCTGGTAAAATAGAAAATAAATAAGTAATATTTGAGAAAAATCTCAATATCATTTTAAAATGTAGAAAATAAAAATATATATCTCCCCATATTTTTAAAATATTTTTAGGATAAAAATGAATTAAATATGAATTTTACAAGATAAGATCCTTTAAATGCAATAAAACTCTTAAAATCATTTTAAATTATTAAAACACCCAAAATAATACACTAAAAAAAAAATTTAAAAACTAAATAATTATACAAAGATAATATTACAAAAGATTTTATGATTTTTAATAACTCCGATGATTTTATAAAAATTTCGAAGATCAATAATGCATCATTTAAATAGATTTTAATCACTAAAAATTCAAATAAAAATACACAGACTCACATTTCACATATACAACATCATATAAGCATGTAAACATGATGTCACATATATTTTATCTAAAAAAATTCACACCCTATTGTTGTGGAATAAAAACTAGTTTACGATTTGTAATTAATGCTAGGGTGGTTGAGCTTCGAGCTTTAATGGCTGCTTTTGCGTTCGAGACTAAACGGTCCTCACAGAATGCCTACGTATCTCTGTATTAGAGAATCAAGCCAAGAAAACGTAGTTCTGAGATGAGGGGTCTGGCCCTTTATATAGGCTGAGAAGCCTTTAGAATTATGGTAGGAGTCAGAGATTTGGTAGAAAAGTCTTTGAGGAAAGTTCTAGATCTGTTCCTTGTAGGAATCAGTTTCCATATTGAATTGGATGCCTTGGTGGATAAGTCTGGTGGAAATAATATCCTTATCCAACTCTTATTGCTGAGCTGTTTATTTCCTCCAATACTAATTACGAAATTAATATTATAATTGGGGTTTTGGGCCCAGCTGGTGGGCCCCACGTTTGGGCCATTCTTGGCCTAATTAATGCCACATTAAATGTATCTTTAGGGCTTATTTTCAGCCCATATCATTTGCCCCCCAACTTCTAGGAAAATTGATCAGGTTTTCCTTGAAGTTCTGCTTGTCTAATTCGAGACTCGGGTCAGGGTTTATCTTTGATATCGTTTTGACGTAAAGCGTGGAGCGACCGACGCGTTTACAACGACGTTAGATTGTGCCAGTAGCATTGAACGGTGCTAAACGACACTAAACAACACTAAACGGTGTTAAACAGCCTTAAACGATGTTAAACGACGCTAAACGGCGATAAACGGTGCTAAACGGCACTAAACGACACTAAACGGTGTTAAACAGCCTTAAATGACGTTTAAACGATGTTAAACGACGCTAAACGGCGATAAACGGTGCTAAACGGCACTAAACGGTGCTAAACAGCCTTAAACGACGTTTAAACGATGTTAAACGACGCTAAACGGCGATAAACGGTGCTAAACGGCACTAAACGGTGCTAAACAGCCTTAAACAACGTTTAAACGATGTTAAACGACGCTAAACGGCGATAAACGGTGCTAAACGGCACTAAACGGTGCTAAACAGCCTTAAACGACGTTTAAACGATGTTAAACGACGCTAAACGGCGATAAACGGTGCTAAACGGCACTAAACGGCACTAAACGGTGCTAAACAGCCTTAAACGACGTTTAAACGATGTTAAACGACGCTAAACGGTGATAAACGGTGCTAAACGGCACTAAACGGTGCTAAACAGCCTTAAACGACGTTTAAACGATGTTAAACGACGCTAAACGGCGATAAACGGTGCTAAACAGCACTAAACGGTGCACCTAAAACCATACTAAAAAATTGAGATTTAGGTCCAGAAGCTACCCGAGAATTGCTGAAAAATCAAGATTCAGGACCACAAGCTAACCCGCGATCGGCCGGATCGAGGGCTAGCTTGTGGTCGGCTAGCTCCTGGTCGGCCGAAGGGCCTCCAACCAAGGTGGTCGGCTGACACCTGGTCGGTTGGAAGGCCTTGATCCCAGGTGGTCGGCCGGCACCTGGTCGGCTGCGGGCTGGTCGGCTGGGGCTCCTTGACGTGCCTTGGTCGGCTAGCTCGTGGTCGTTTAGCTCTTGGTCGGCCGGGGCATCCCAAAACGCCATGGTCGGCTGCGAGGTGGTCGGCCATGGCTCCTTCAGGTGTCATGGTCGACCATTTTCAAGGATTCAGAAGCTGAATCTCGATCCTAGTTTGGTTTTTTGGTCACCCGTGACTTTCAAGGATCGAGAAGCTGAATCTCGATCCTAGGGATTCAGAAGCTGAATCTCGATCCTAGTTTGGTTTTTTTGTTCACCCGTGACTTTCAAGGATCCAGAAGCTGAATCTCGATCCTAGGGATTCAGAAGCTGAATCTCGATCCTAGGTTGGTTTTTTGGTCATCCATGACTTTCAAGGATCCAGAAGCTGAATCTCGATCCTAGGGATTCAGAAGCTGAATCTCGATCCTAGTTTGGTTTTTTTGGTCACCCGTGACTTTCAAGGATCCAGAAGCTAAATCTCGATCCTAGGGATTCAGAAGCTGAATCTCGATCCTAGTTTGGTTTTTTTGGTCACCCGTGACTTTCAAGGATCCAGAAGCTGAATCTCGATCCTAGGGATTCAGAAGCTGAATCTCGATCCTAGGTTGGTTTTTTGGTCATCCGTGACTTTCATCGGGATTACACCTTAATTCAGGATTAGCACTACTAAACTCGTGTTTAAGATTAAACTCGTTGTTTATCTTTTTAAGTGCAAACATCCATGCAGTAAATATTCCAGCTATTTCTTCTCCGACAGATATGAATTATAACGATTCTTTCTGTATAACGTGGATAATTTTCTGTCCTTTTTTCGTCTATAAATGATAGATGACCCATAAAAACGAACCGAGCTGAGATTCAACCTGATGTACCAGGTCATGTATTTTCTATAAAAGAGGAGAAGTAGCCTTCATTTCCATTCACTTCTTCATTTCTGAGCTCTCAAATTCTTAAGTTCTCTTAGGTTCAAGTTACGAGATCCAGTTCGAGCTTCAAGATCAGGTTTCAGATCCAAGATCAAGTTTCAGCTCCTGTATCAAGATGTCGGAAGGTGATCAACCAATGGCTCCCCCGGTCTCCATGATGGAAGCTATGTCAAAGAGGAGTAAAATGAGGACTGCCAAAGGTAAAGAAAGAATCCAACCTCCTACATATGTTGAACATAGATTCGAATCCTTGCTAGAACTTCTAAATATCATGAGGGATGCATTTCCCAACTGTTCTAGCCTAGATTCTTTTAATAGTCCCAGTAAATTGTCGGGACGGGATGTCCAAATGATAAGGGAATCTTATCACTTTCCAAGTGCCATCCAGGTTTGTCTCCCGAATCCATCAGATAGAACTTGCAACTGGCATCCTGAAAGGATCTGTGTTTACTGGGGTGCCTTAGATGCTGGGTTCAGGTTCCCGGTTGACAATTTTATTATTAGGCTGCTGGCTGAGTATCAGATCCACCCCTGTCAATTGTATCCCAATGCTTGGAGGTACATTTCTATTTTCTTGATAAAGTGTCGGGAGCTGGGGATTCATCCGACAACCACAATGTTTCGAAGTATCTTCGGGGCCAGCAACTCTTCTGAATCCAAGAAAGGATGGGTGAGCCTCAAGCACCGAGCCAAACTTCCACACATAGTGAATCCCTTCTCCTTTCCAGATTCACAACATTTTTGGGAAAGGGAGTTTGTAGTTCTTGAATGGAAGGGTGGTGATTGGGGCAACTTCTTTGTGAAGAAATTCGGGTCCGTAGAAGATAGTTCCCACTTCGTGTGTGACCTTACTGATTCGGAATTGTTGGACCGGGATAGGCTTCTCGCTGACGACGGCCGCACACACTATAAAACTATTTTAAATGAACAGAATCTCATTGGGGCTGGCCTTAGCTTTCTTTCCATTGAGGGTAACTTTCTTACTTGAACTTATTATGAACTCTGTTTGTTCTTATACCGATGTTTTTCTCTTTGTATTTCAGCTGCTGAGGAGATTGATAATCGTCCCAAGAACCGGCCAACTGTTACCAAGAGGATGCAGAAAAGGGCTGAAGAGAAGCTGAATCCAACTAAGCCTCACATCCCTAATTTCTTGGAGCGTTGTTCTCAAGGTGGTAAACGATCCCAAAACGCTGACGGGGATGTCCGGACTCCTTTCATACCTCCTTGGGGCATATGCGAACAAGACTCGGTCTTCGGGAGTCCTCATTTGGCCCTAGACTGGTCCAAGCTTTCCATCACTCCGCCTGACCAAGCGACAATGCATGCAGGTGACAAGCTGGATGAGTCTCAACTCATGGGCGCCCAGGCCTTGTATCAGGTATGAAATTTCTTCTGTTAAGTTTGACATTGTCATTGATTTCAATTCTGCATATTCCTTGTGACTCACTTATTTCCTTGTTGCAGGCCAACGCTTATTTTCAAACCATTTCGACCCAAGGCCGGGCCTTTAGGGACGAAAATGTTAGCTTGAGAAATGACTCAATAAGGTTCAGGGAAGAGATTGACGATCTACACTCCCAAGTTGTTCGTGCTGAGGCTAACGCCGCATCTACCCGCAAACAGCTTACTTCTTTAGCCAGAAAGAAGGCCTCTGATGCCGACAAGGTGATCCAGGCCTATCATAGGTCTGAAGATTTCCTTAAGCTCATTGATGATCATGATGATGAGGTGCGTCCCTTCAACATGTCTGTTGGTTGGGAGAAGGCTATTAATGCTGTGAGTTATAGGCATCCATCTGTTGTCAACCCGGCAGATTTTCCTTGCCCAAATTGGGGTGCCATCCCGGTTAACCTAGCTTCTGGTTCGGGAACTAAAATTGTTCCCCAGGCTTCAGGATCCGGTTCCAGAGGCAGTCATCGTCGTTCTGGGTCCAACTCAAAGGGGGTTGTTCCCGCTGCTAGTCAAGACTCATATTCTTCTGGCTCCCGTGGGAAGAAAGTCCCGCCTGCAAAGAAGGTTGGAGTAGTTCGCCAACCCATCCCTGGGAAGAGACTAATCCGGAACGAGGGCAGTTCTACTTCTTCATCTTCCGAGGAAAAAGGAGCCGAAGTTGCTAGAGCTCAGCCAATGGTGATAGCAGAGCCCGGTGGTGATTCCAGCGAAGACTCAGAGGAGGAGAGTGAGGAAGAGGAGAGCGGCGGAGAGGAGTCTGGCGAAGAGGATTCTGGGGAGGAGTAGCTGGAGTTAGTTCGTGGCCTTGCATGGCCTTGTTAGCCGGATGTGGCTTTATTTGTCTAAATTTCATTCACGGTCCTTGGGGACCAAACTTTTATCTATCTTGTTGATGTAACCTTACTGTTGGCCTTTCGGGGTCTTTATTTATGCATTTGTTTCCTCATTAGTTTGTTTACTTGTTTTCGGTACTTGTCCTTCCTAGACTCACACTCAACAGGTGCTTGGTACATAAACAAAATCACAAAATCATTGAAGGGAAACGAACTTTGCATTAATAATCTGAAATGGGTTTAACCCTTACATAGCTTATTATTGTCCTACTCGGGGCGTAAAGCCCTGGAATGGTTTCATCGAACCTTATTTCTACTCCTCATAATAAATAGATAGAAAGCTGAATCCATGCAAGGATAACTTATACATAATAAACTTTGAGGTTCAAGGCATGCCAAGTACGGGGCACCTCAACCCCGTCCAAGGTCTCCAACTTATATGATCCTCGTCCCAACGTCTTCTTGACTAGATATAGCCCTTCCCAATTAGGGGCTAGCTTTCCCTTCTGGCCAACTCCAGAAGCCTCGATCTTCCTTAGAACCAGGTCGCCTTGTCGAAAGAACCTTTCCTTAACTCTATGGTTGTAATAAAAGGATGCTTTCTTTTGATGTTCCACATTTCTAGCGTTTGCCTCAACCCTGACTTCGTCAATCAGGTCTAGAGCAAGTCTCATGCCCTCTTCGTTAGTTTCTGGTTCAAAGGCCTCAACTCGAGGTGACGCTTGCATGATCTCCAAAGGCACAACTGCCTCCGCTCCGTAAGCCAGCAAAAATGGGGTTGCTCCAGTTGTTACCTTACAAGTGGTACGGAGCATGCTTCTGGCATCGATCGCACCGCTTAACATAGCTCTGTGCATCGGCCAGCATTTCTGGCTAGTAGAATCCCAAACGAGTTATTTTGTGAGCTAGGGCTCTGCCCCCCAAGTGCTACCCACAAATACCTTCATGAACTTCTTCCAAAGCTTCCCTTGCCTCTTGGGGCCTCAAACATTTCAAGTACGGGATAACGAAAGATCTTTTGTAAAGAACGCCCTCAATCAAGGCATATCTCAATGCTCTCACTGACAGCTTTCGTGCCTCCGAGGCATTGTCGGGGAGCCATCCAGTTTCTAGGTGAGCTTTGATAGGATCTATCCAATAGCTTCCTACATCAATTGGTGCCACTAATTTTGAGTTGATAGTCGGGGCCTTCAAGACCTGGAAGTAAACACTCCCTGCATAGTTTTCTATTTCGGAAGAAGCGAACTTGGATAGGGCATCGGCCTTAACGTTCTCTTCTCTCGGAATGTGTTCCACATAACACTCGTCAAACTGAGTCATGATAGCTTTCACAACCCGCAGATACTTTGCCATAGTTTCATCCTTGGCCTCAAATTCACCATTCACTTGAGAGACTACTAATCTTGAATCTCCACAAACTTTGAGATTCTTGACTCTCATGATTCTGGCCAAGCCTAAACGAGCTATCAAGGCCTCATACTCAGCTTCATTGTTGGTTGTCTGGAAATCCAACTTCAAAGCATATTCAACTGTGAACCCATCGGGGCTTTGCAATACTAAACCTGCGCCACTAGATTTTGTTTTTAATGCTCCATCAAAATAGAGCACCCAATTTTCCTTCTGATCAGGTTCAAGTTCTCCATCTTTATCTTGCTTCTCAGAGGTTGTTATTGTCTCCTGCCCCCCGACTTCTTGGTTGCTAATGGTGCATTCAACCACGAAGTCAGCCAATGCCTGAGCCTTAATGGCTGTTCGAGGCTTATACGTGATGTCAAATTATCCAAGTTCGATCGCCCACTTGATTAGCCTTCCACTAGCCTTTGGGCTATGCAATATGTTTCTCAACTGTTGGTCCGTCAGGACTTCAATCTTATGTGCCTGGAAGTACGGGCGTAACTTCCTCGAGGCTGTTATCAAAGCCAAGGCGAACTTCTCAATGGGAGAGTAATTCAGCTCAGCCCCGTGCAACACCTTGCTCACATAATAGATAGGTTTCTGGACCTTCTTTTCTTCTCGAATAAGAACGGCGCTCAACGCTTGCTCAGATACCGCCAGGTATAGATAAAGGGTCTCCCCGGGACTAGGTTTGGCCAGCAACGGGGCTTCAACCATGTACTTCTTCAGTTGTTCAAAGGCCTCTTGGCTCTCAGGGGTCCACTCAAAATTTTTCACCTTCTTCAATGCTTGAAAGAACGGCAAGCATTTGTCACCAGACTTGGAGATGAATCTTCCTAAAGCCGCTATCCGGCCTGTCAACTTCTGCACATCTCTTATAGAGCGTGGTGGCTCCATGTCTAAGATTGCCTTGATCTTGTCAGGGTTGGCCTCTATGCCTCTCTTTGAAACCATCAGACCCAAAAATTTGCCTGATCCAACGCCAAAGGCACACTTGGCTGGATTAAACATCATTTTGTGGTGCCTCGGCACTTCGAATGCCTCTCTGAGGTGCTTAATGTGGTCTGCCTTAAACAGGCTCTTGACTAACATGTCATCAACATAGACCTCCATGGTTTTTCCAATCAAATGGGCGAATATCTTATTCACCAGTCGTTGGTAAGTAGCTCCTGCATTTTTTAGACCGAAAGCCATAACAAGATAGCAGAAAACACCAAAGTCAGTTATGAAAGATACCTTAGGGACGTCATCCTTGTGCATCTTAATCTGATTGTAGCCGCTGAACCCATCCATGAAGCTCAGCATCTCATGTCCAGCTGTGGCATCTATTAACATGTCTATCCTTGGTAAAGGGAAGCAATCCTTAGGGCATGCATCATTCAAGTCGGTGAAGTCTATACACATCCTCCACTTACCGTTGGCTTTCTTGACCATCACAGGGTTAGCCAACCATTCTGGAAACTGAATTTCTTCAATAAACCCAGCTTCTAAGAGCTTTTCCACTTCTTGCTTTATGGCCTCTTGCCTTTCAGGTGCAAAGTTCCTCTTCTTCTGCTGTATTATCTTCCGACTAGGATCGACATTCAATCTATGAGTTATGAGTTGGGGATCAATCCCTGGCATATCAGCTGCTGTCCAAGCAAACACGTCGCTATTTTCTTGCAAGAATGCTATCAATTTACCCTTCAGGGGTTCCTTTAGAGAGGCTCCTATATAAGTCACCTTCTCAGGGTTGCCTAGCTCCAGAGGAATAGGTATTAAGTCCTCTGCTGGCTTTCCTCTGTGTTCATCATCACCACGGACATCCATGTCTTCGATCGGAAGTACCTGCCCCCCGATTCCATCAGCCCTTAACGCGGATACATAACAACTTCTTGCCATCTTCTGATCACCCTTTTGTTCTCCAACACCATTCCTGGTTGGAAACTTAATCTTCATGTGATATGTGGAGGCCACAACCTTGAATGCATGAAGTCCAGTCCTTCCTAGGATCGCGTTATAGGTCGAGGATGCCTTGATCACAAGGAAATTCAGCATCTGAGTAGCTTCTCTAGGTTCCTGTCCAATCGTCATGGGTAACTGAATGGTCCCTTCAACCTTGGACTCAACTCCCTTAAATCCGTAGATTGGAATGTTGGTGGGGGTCAACTGAGAATCGGTGTACCCCATTTTCAAAAACGCATCGTGAAACAAGATATCAACAGAAGCTCCATTGTCTATCAAGACTCGTTTCACCTCCGAGTTTCCAATCACAGGAGTTATGACCAACGGGTCGTCATGGGGGAACTTTACCCCTTCGAGATCTGAATCATCAAACCCAATAACTATTTCAGTCTTGGCACGTTTTGGGGCTTCTCCCACGATGTGCATTACTTCTCTGGCATACGCTTTTCGAGAGTTTCGAGTCTTGCCGGCCGCTGTCGGGCCTCCCCAAATCATATTAACAACTGGCCCTCGGGGCTGTGGGTTACGATCACGATCACGATCGTTATCTCTCCTGTCACTGTCTCTCCTGTCATAGTCCCTTCTTTGGGTTCCACGATCATCATTCTTCGTGAACCTGCTTAGCTTTCCTTTTCGGATCAAGAACTCAATCTCATCTTTCAACTGTCTACAATCATCGGTATCATGACCCATATCACGGTGGTACCTACAGTATTGATCCTTGTTTCTTTTCGTGGGATCACCCCTAAGTGGCTTCGGCCATCGGAAATCTTTATCCTTCTCAATATCTAGCAAGATCTGACTCCTAGGAGCATTCAGTCTCGCATAGTCGTTGAATCTTGGTCCCAAATTCTTCTTCGGGGGTGAATCAGAATCCTTGCTAGTCCGGGGATACTTGTCCCTAGCATCATACTCTTGTTCTTGCTTTCGTTTCTTCGAATCATTAGAAACCTTGCCATTGCCTCATGTGGTTTCTTTCTTCATGCTGTCCTCGGCCTTGATATATTTGTCGGCCCTCCGTTGGAGCTCGGCCATATTTTCAGGAGGATGTTTTGCCAAAGACCTTTTAAAGAAGAGATCAGTGGTTCCGTGTTCCAGGGCTACCATGGCCACCTTATTTTCCAGATCAGTGATGTTCAGCATCTCCTTGGTGAACCGCTTGAGGTAATCCCTTAGATTCTCGTTCTTCCCCTGCACCACATACATAAGGGATGCAGAACTTTTTTCATGAACTCTCCCACTAATGAACTGGCTGACAAAGGCGGCACTCAACTCTTTGAACAAGCCGATTGAGTTTGCAGGTAAGCGGTTATACCACCTTTGAGCCATGCCAGACAGGGTTTGAGGGAACGCCCTACACTTTAAGGCGTCGCTCGCAGTGTAACACCCCTAGATCCGGGGTCAGGGATCTGGTCGTTACCGTCTCAATTCCCATCCACAGTTCAACATAAATATTAAATTACAACCTTGTGACCCAAAACAATAACATAAAACACACCCGTTATAGTCCCAGAGATGAAATCAGAGTAACAACCAAATTTTATTAAACACATTATGAGTTCTTACAACCCAAAAGAATTTTAATATAAATACATACTCTTTGCCATCCATTTACATGAGTCATACTAGACCATATACTTGGTACTGAAAGAATAAATCTATCCTACCAATAGCTTTCTCTTCGGCTCTGGTAGTCTCATCGTCCTCGCTAGCATCGAGTGCGCCTTGTGCGAGTCATCTGGTCTAGCTGTTGTTGTGATATAATAATAAAGCAAGGGTGAGCAATAGCCCACCAACAATAATATTTAACTGAACGATAATATATAACAGTTCAAAAGTATCTTTCAAACCATATGCCATGCATTTACGGAAATGATGCCAGTATAATATGAACGATGAAGTTACAAGGTAACTCAAAATGTAAATATATGAGGGAATATCTGCTATGTCGAAAATAAGCAAGATATTATAAAGAGGAACTTGCAAGGAAAATATTGCAATTTCAGTTACGAACACTTTTCCAGCTCTGCCAACAGTAATCATGTTGCAGGAAATAAATAAGTTTGGATGATGAACCAATGATGGAGTATTCACCACGCCCGTTGTTCCAATCTTGATGATCAGTCAAGATCGTACAGCTCAAATTAGATTTACTACCGGTAGAAGGAAGAACTGACGGCTTTACTTGTCTACCGCCTTACTAGCTCTCCCAGGCCAACGGTTGGGCCAAAGGGGATGGACCGGCGCTACTCGGCCTCTTACACGACTCCTAGTTCCAATATAATTCATGATTCTGAATGTAACGTTCGTCCCCCTTTCCCCAAGTATAATACTTGTTGATAAGACTCTACAAAGTAGTCGTATCTAGTTGGAAAGGAAAATTCACCAATAACTTCCAAGCTATTGCTTGGTAACGAACATCAACTTGTTCCAACAATCTTACCCCTCGAAAGATGAGAAGGTAAACACAGACTTAATGAGTCCATAGCAACCAAGTTGCGAGTGAAGAGGATAAATTATGACCGGGAAGTCAACAAGATAAATAACATTGCTCAAGTAGGTTCCCCTATAATATGGAAGTTTGAGCGAGCATTTAAATCCTTTTAAGATAGATTTAAATGAAAAAGAAAGAGTTGGGAACCTTTCCTTGATAAAATAGTCGTAAAAAGACTCCGAAATATTTTACATAATATCTGGAGGTGGAAGGTAATCTCCGAATAATATAAATTATTTTAAAAAGAATTTTAAAAGGATTAAATAAATATTCCAAGAATATTTATTTACTCAATAATAATTATGGAATATTATTAACTCATAATATTGCTCGTAAGTAATCCTCGAATGAATATATGGAATTATTTAATAAATAAATCCCTCCTTAAATGAATATTCGAAATAATATTCATTAAATAATTAAACTCCAATAAATATTTAAAATAGTATTCAATAAATAAGTCGAACCTTAAATGAATATTCGAAAATAATGTTCATTTAATATTTACTCTTTTAAATGAAAATCCAAATAGCATTCATTTAATAAATAATCTTCTAAATGAATATCCAAATAATATTCATTTAGTAATCAAAACTTTAAAGGAATAATCGAAATAATATTCCTTAAGTAAATAGAACTTCCAATGAATATTTTAAAATAATATTCATTAAGTACATAAAACCTTAAATGAATATTCGAAAGTAATATTCATTTAATAAATAACATTCTAAAGAATATCAAAATAATATTCATTAAATATCAACTCTAAATGAATATTCAAAATTAACATTCATTTATTATCTCTCGACTAAGATAATACTCGAATAACATTCCTCGAAATATTTCCAAGTAATTGATACTTTATGGAATATAATAACGTTTAACAATAACCTTCCTCAGATAAATAATAATCTGTCGTTGGAATCCCTCCGGGTTTCCACGACTATCTATAACTCAAAATACCGACTCCCGGTCTATATTTAGAATGAATATCATATGCCCTTCGCTAAGGGTCTTACCAAAATAATCCGGCTTATTACTGATAAATCGTATCTAGTCTATAAGCCAATATCAATTCAGGGAACAAGTATCACAAAAAAACCAGAGTCACAATATAATTGGAAACAGGCATGCATGCGATGGCATATGTAAAATAGAAATCATATACATATATTATCACAACAACAGGTTCAAAGGTTTGAACACTTGCCTGGTAGTCGGGTGTGGGTAGAGGTAGCGTGTCCCGGTTCAGCTCGGTGATCTATAAACAATCAGAATATTCGAGATTAATCACCTAACACTTCTTTAGAAGGTTACGTATAACTTTACTTAAGTCGAAACACGCTTTCAAGTTATCTCGTTATGCACCCTTTTGTATAACTCTTTTTATTACCGATACGATCCGACTTTTGTTCGTTATTAAGACATGTCATTGTACTTACACTTGACATATACTTAAGCCGGGTAAGTCCTAAGGTCGGTCGTTTACGAACCAAGATTATACCTCGAGTTTTATCGCCCATTTTCTAAGTGTTTTACCAAAGTTATAACCAAGTATCCATTTTAGGGGTTCGTTTATATTTAACCTCGACTTGAACATTTTTATAAAATCGAAAAACGATCCAAATGACATGTGGTTTTCTTTCAAATCTTCCTCATGACCTCTAATATTTAATTACCATGATTCGTCACAAACTTTCATATTTTACCGAGGTTCAATTTTAATAACGAACTTGTAGTTACGGTTTCGAACAACTTTTACTAAGTCGGCCATAACTCCTAAACCGTAAGTCGGAATGCTTCGATTCTTTCGCCAAAGCGATCTATGACTCGAGATCTACAAAGTTAGGTCATGTATCCATTAAGGTCAGAAATTTAACCTAACGGTTATGCACGAATTACTAAGGTCTAATGAAAATCGGGCATTACGACGGCTATAAATCGAACGTTTCAAAATTGTTTTCAACACAACCAAGCCACACCGGGCATCCATACATCTTATACACATGTTATACATCTCAACAAGTCCAGGAATATTACTCTTCACTATCATAATCATCATATGGTCAAACCAACTACAAGATCATGCTCATGATAACACTAATGTCATAACTATGCTAAAATCCACCAAAAACATACATAATCTTAAAATAACATCTAGGGTTCTTAAGGATTATACCTTCCTTGGAGAGTGTCCTAGCCTTACTAAGCTTGTTATAGTCCTTGTATAGCCTCAACAAAGCTTAGATCATCCAAACAAAACAAGAAATCAAAGTTAGTTTCTAAGGGTTACTATTCATCATCACTTTTGTAAAAATCATAGAAAATCGAAAAATAAGAGTTTGGCTCTCATATTTTTACCACATCTTGGCCTCTTCATAAGCTTTGTTTTGAGTCCTATATCATCTAATTTGAAGCTTCGTAGCTATGGTTTTGAACCCGTTTTTCCCACTGGACAGAAACTGGTCAGATTTGTTGCCCCAACTTTGAGCATGGATTTGACTAGGCTATACTACTTTGTTGGCCATGAAATTTTGAACGAACCTTACACATGGTGTGGAGAGGCTATGGTCAAAATTTGGTGATTTTAGAAGCTCTAGATTTTGAGATATGAATTTTTCTTTCATGGCTATTCTTGCTGGGCAGTTTTGAAGAAATGGAGAGAATGGAGTTTGCTTGGCTTGTCTTTGATCTCATCTAGTCTAAATGAATTATTGTTGATAATATCTTGCATAAAGCCACTTTAATAAAGTGCTTTGGTCATGGATGAGCTAATCAAGTGGACAAGTGTTGCATTCTTGTGGCAAGGTGTGTGTTGTAAGCTAAGTGCTTGGTTGGTTTTCTAATGATGCTAGTTAACTTGTAACTAGCTTGGTTACTTGATGTTATCCACTAGCACATGCATGTATCTTGATTCCTTGCTTGTTTCCTTGTCCGTTTATTACTCAATTCATTGATCGTTCGGAGGAATAACTCATTCGTTTCTAGTTAGGGTTTTACTGACAACCTTCTTAACATTTATAATACCATTCTCCATCTTTCTTGGTAACTCTCGAATTTAAATTCCTTAAATCCTCTCATTAAATCCTTAAGTCTATCAGTGTCCAGGGAATTCTCGGAGAAAATAAAAATGCTGTTTTTCAGAATCCGACAGCTTTTACATACACTTATTTTCCCCTCGAATCACTAATACGAATTCAAAAATCCATTCCGGGTACTTCTATATAGTGTCGTCTCATAATATTCTCATTCCCACCAAAAACACTATTCGTCCATTTTTCTTTACTTACTCTCTCGGTTTATACAAATGTCCCGATTCTCTTTCGAACATTCCTTAACCCTTTTACGGAACCACCGGACTAATAAAAGATATCGATTTGGATGACATAAGAATAATCTTCTTCATTGGAATTGCCACTTCTTAATTTCCTAGGAGATAGATAATTCTTATATAAGTTGTCAACCAATACCATTCTTCATAATTGAATCATAATAAAAAGTTCATAATTGAATCCGAATCCATTCAATATCCATCTATTAACCCATTGATACATTCATACTCCAATACATAATAAAAAGTTTTAATTAGTACCAAAAATCTGGGTTCTTACAAATTATATCCAAAATTTGGGGTTCTTACAGTCTCCCATCCTTAAAAGGATTCCGTCCCGGAATCAGGTAGGAAACAATCGGGTTCTTGTTTGTCATCTAGCTTTCCAGTCCTCGGTTGAACCTTAATCATTTCAACCCGTTTACAGCACATCTCCGTAGTGCTACAGTACTCTCTTTTTCCTTTTTATCAACTTTTCTACTTTTGCACATCACACTATCCTGGTTCTGCTCTTACTCATTCATATAATATCACCCTTATTGGTATCTACAGTGACATCGGTATCACTATCGCATTGCGAATTCGGAGATAACCTCACTTGCACTATGCATTTCCTGATCGCCTTAATCTTCGTAATCTCGATCAATATAGAGAAGTGGAAAGATTTATTGAGAGATCACTATGATCAATTGAACATTTGTTATATTGCATAGTTAGTACAGAAGGGGGCCAGCCTTTAGTACTTGACAAGCAATTAAACAAGTTATGGTATTCCACTTAGACTTCTATCACATAGACAGATAGTCACGTAGCAGTACCTCCCCTCCTTAAAGGGATTTTCTTCTCAATTCATAAAGAAGATGAATAAGAGAGAAGAAAAGAAAAGAATTCTAAAGGATTATAGAATTTTTTTTTTTTTTTTTGTAAAATATCATACTCAGAATTTACTTCTGAACTATAGAGGTTCATCAAAGAAGAAAATAATCATGATTATATCCAATACCATTTGATCGCAATTTCACGTGTCAACATATCTTGCTGTTTTGTCCATTATTCTATGGACCTATACTCTGGTTCAATTTTAGCATCACTTTTGGAAAAATCTTTCAACCTCTCAGGTTAAATCTTAGGTTTCTCGCTGGACATCATTGTTACTGACATTCCATGTCACGCTACTAGCTTTTCATATCTATTATATTAACACTATCAGGTTGTCATCCTGATAATTCATCAGAAACCCATTTATTAATCCATTCATAACATTCCTTACTTCACATTTCATAGATGCTTTCCCAGTCTTTTCTTTATCAATCACATCCTTCTTATTATCTGATATTTATTTACCTCTGTTATTTACTTCCACCTTCATCTCTTTATTGAGGCATCTTTTGCACTTGGCACCTCCTTATTGGTATCCCGTCACATTTACTCTATAATCATCACATTATTTCAAATTTAAAACCTCCGAAATGAATCTGGCCGATTTCTTTAGCTAGATCCAATATAATCTACTTCTGTCAACTTGTTTCTCATCACTTATTCTTTTCTACCCGCGGTTTTTCACAGGTTGTCTTTCGTAAGTCAGACCAGGTCGTACACCTACCTGCTCGCACTCTTATCATCTGTTGAGCATCTGCATTTTACTGGTGTAGCTTTGCCACAAGAAACACGTTACTACCATGCTATAAGCTTTGGGGGTAAAACTGGCTCGAATGCCACCTTCCGAACACTTTAAACCCTCAGGTGGCCTAATAAGTCTCGGTCTCAACTGCCCTTCTCTCTAAGTCTCATTAATTTTTTCCACGGGAATACATTTAGCATCATGAATCATCAACCTCATATTCTCTATCTTGTTTGCGCAGAAGTACACTAACACAAACTTGCTTGTCATTCATCAACATGCCATTTAGCTTATCAATAGCAGCACTTTCTTTATCTTTACGTTGTCATCTACTTTCTTAGAAGAATCACCATCGCTTGTTGCTTACGTAGTGCCTTAATAGCTAACCGTACGGGTTTCAATCCTTTAGGGAGACAAAGTAATCACTATTCCTTATCCATAAGGAACACTTCCTGAACTTGATGTAGATATTACATGAAGTAGATAAAATTGCAGAAGAGTTTCAAGCATCGCAGCTAAGTCAGGTTGATGAAACTATCACTCATGCATCTTCCATAAAAGACTGGAAACTTAATGGTTTACTTCGTCAATTTTTTTTTTTGTATCATGGTCCTGGTTTGCCTCAAAACGGGACCTTCTAAGGTATGTAATATGCTTAAGACCCATCAGGAATCGAATCTTTACTTAAACTACTATTACCGTCGATTCTTGCACAATCATCAGAAGGAATGTAAATTCCTCCATCCCGATATGACCTTCAAGGTCCTTCCAAATATTATTCTGTTTTTTCGGTATGAACATTTGTAATTATTCCTTTATACTTAGACTGTCGGCCACCTCATTGGCCTTTCCTAATAATAGTAATTTCTGGTAATCCTTGTTCTCCGGATACATTTCAATTCAAATTTTTTTTTTTTTACCTCATTCTCATCACTGTTGGGTGAAAGCATTCTCCCTTAAGCTCTGCTGAAGGAGAAAAATATATCTATCAGTCTTTTTCCATAAGTCATTCCTTCCAACTACCCGTGGGAACTTTATCACGTTTATTCCCAATCCTACTTAGGATACTTCTTTTCTTAGTTCTTTCCTTATCTTAGGATAATCTCAACCTTTATAGGTTCAATCCATACTCCCTCAGGGTTTCATACATGCATCATCTGGTATATTGTTATTGTGTCTTACATTCTCTTCCAAACTTCTAGTTGGAAACTCAGAATATTAGCTTTTCCTTGTAAGGTTTCTTAGGTCGTCCTCATCATTCCTCCTGTATTTTCTAGGTACAGGGTACATCAAAACGTCTTTGATCAATACCCTAATAATTCTATCTCTGTTCTTTCCAGAACTCTTTTTAATAATCTGTACAGGTCATTGTTGCCTTAGCAAATCTAACTCATATCATCTGAATTCACAATGTCTTTATTAGGGTTAGTGCCATCCCTTGTACATTCCCCAGGGTTTGCCTTACTTTATGGATATCTTATCCTTAATTCAACTGCCAAGGAATTCCTGCATCCTATAATTGGCAATCAAATCATGTATCCTTAATAAGGGTCTCTTTTCAATCATTCTTATTTGATAATCGATCGGTAGCTTACTGCTAATTTCTTCTTTCAGATAGTGGTCAACCTATTTGACCTTCCAAAAGACAACGTAGGTCTATCTGCTCTTTTATAGAACTTGTTAATGGTAGCAAGGATGTTCTGAAAGATATTGGTCGAGTTCAACGTGAATTTCCTAGTGCTTATCGTTCTTCGCAAAGGTACTTGCCACAGAGAAAGTTCCTACAGCATACTGTTCAATTTCTGACCATTTATATACTCTCTTCATATACCTTCATTGTTTACTTTCCTCTGTCATAATATATTCATGGTATTCACGATACCCTAACATCATACATCTCAAGTCACTATACTTCCATTTTACTCGTAATCTTGGACAACCATATACACATGAGTCACTTTAGTACGGGTGACCCCATCCCAAAAAGGTCTAGTGAATTCCCAATCAAAACATGGGTTGTTCAGCAGAAGATTCCTACGATCTCATTAATGTTTCTTTATATCAGAAGGCCTTGCAGTCGGTGCTTTCTTAGAAGCAACCCTGCTTTGTTCTTTCATTGCTGGTCTAGTCACTTGATAATCCTTTGTGACTTGCCCTCAACTGGCCACACTAAAATTATATATGATTTTAGGGGTTGGCTAATTTAGCATTACTTTTCTAGCAATTGCTGGCATAGTGCCTTCTACTTTGATACCTTTCTACCTTTCCAAAACTTTACTCCATATAAGTCTTAATCGACTTCTCGGCACCGTCTCTGGTCACCTTTCCTCTATTTTTATCTTTTCAACTATTCTTATCACTACCACGTGCCACGCAAGCTTACCATTCCTGGCATAACAGCCTTTTCACTTAAGTCAATCTCGGAGTTTCTCAGTCCGGCTGGTTTCTTACTTACATTTCCTGTTTTCGTCCAATCTCACTTCATCATTGTATTTTTACAATCAATCGCGATAACCGGGGTCTGTCCACCAACCCATGTAGCGGCTACCTTACCCAATTCACGGGGTTTTCCCCAGTTTCTACTCTCTTCCATGATGTTCTCTGATAATCAGAAAGACAAGGTTTGCCAAAATTCGTTGAAGTTCTTCCCAGAATTAGGGAAATTTTGGTCAATCTATCCATCGACTGGTAACACTAAGGAGACCAGTTTCGAAACCTGAAGAATAGTTCTATGAACCTCCTAGTAGGTAGAACCGTAAGCAGTCATAATTAACGAAATAATCGTCATCGGGTTGGAAATTTAACCCCTGGAGAGGAACCAATTATATACATCCCTTAGAAGGGAATTAACAGTTTTAAACTGAAACTTGTCACAACGTCCTGATACCTATACGTCCTGATATTCAATATTACCAAATGTCAGTCTACCTGACTACCAGTCTCAGAAGGAACATTACCGTCGGAGTTGGTTGTTCCACAAAAATTGGCACTACTAAGGCTATCCGAACCTGGTGAACCATGCTGTCCGAATGCATCCGTAAGTACTTTGTCGTGCTGCGCAAGCACACATCCTAATCTTTTATGCGAAGCGTCGTTGGAAGCACAAAGTCTCCCTTTTTCCATTAAACAATGCCAACTCTTGATCATTACCAATTTCATCTTTTAGCTCCAGGAAGATTTTCTCACATTTTTCTCTTTAACTGCTGATCGTATTACTTGATCCGTTATAATTCCGTGTCGGAGTAAACTTAAGGTAACTACTATAATCCATTCAAAGAAAAGAAAGAATTTAATATTCCTCTGAGTCACATGCATCTAACGTTTCTGGTTCATCATTTCACTGAGTTAAATTAACCCTATACTTAGTCTCTGACAATAGTCTCATTACGAGTTCGTCTTGACTCACTGGTCTTATCTTCCGGTAGGTTCTGAGATTATTGTCTTGCTTACTACTTCCTTATATAACTTTATCCAATCATGATGTCACTTCCCAATGTTTTCACTTTCTAACTGATTCATTCATAAAATGGACATTTTCTTGAATAAAACAACTTCATCAACCTCAATTTGGTTCCATAAATTACAACCTATGACATCTGCCTTCTCATGGCGAATTATTACTGACAATATTCATACTTATTCATTTATCAAATGATATGGCACTTACTGCCTCTTCTCAACTATTCCTAGGGACTCTGCTCCTCGCCTTATATCGATGCCTTTGATAATCATACATCCTTCTAGCACTCTTTTCGTTAATATGAAAGTCTCTAATGATTCTCATCTATTCCCGTATAAGATCTCAAGTAATTCTTCCAATCCGTCTTACTTGCTGGTACTACCTCCAGTAGTCCAGCCACGAATCCAACATGAATCTTCAGTTCTCTTGCTAATAGCTTAGTTCTTTATGCCCACTTTTCTGAGCTCTATACCTTAATCATCTCAGTCTTTCTGGCTACAGCCCTCATTCTTCGAGGGTAAGCTCCTTATCCTAACAAGATTTTCCTTATCTGCTGGAACCTCTTCCGGGTCTCCAGTAGGGTACTCTATTGAATTTACCCGCTGATCTTCAACATATAATAAAGCATCATCGCGCTGCTGCTCGTATGCCTCAAGGTCTGTTGCTTTACTTGTCGATGGGATATCGAGCTAAGTTACTATCATGATACTTAATAGTTCCCATAAGAGTTTTATAGGTCATCACTACATTAAGTAGTCCGACTATGAACTTGGCAAGAGTTCTTGTTATCTTAGTGAATTTATTGTTTTAACGTCGCCTCATCTCTGGGGTTTATAACGTACGCTCTGATACCACTTCTGTAACACCCCTAGATCCGGGGTCAGGGATCTGGTCGTTACCGTCTCAATTCCCATCCACAGTTCAACATAAATATTAAATTACAACCTTGTGACCCAAAACAATAACATAAAACACACCCGTTATAGTCCCAGAGATGAAATCAGAGTAACAACCAAATTTTATTAAACACATTATGAGTTCTTACAACCCAAAAGAATTTTAATATAAATACATACTCTTTGCCATCCATTTACATGAGTCATACTAGACCATATACTTGGTACTGAAAGAATAAATCTATCCTACCAATAGCTTTCTCTTCGGCTCTGGTAGTCTCATCGTCCTCGCTAGCATCGAGTGCGCCTTGTGCGAGTCATCTGGTCTAGCTGTTGTTGTGATATAATAATAAAGCAAGGGTGAGCAATAGCCCACCAACAATAATATTTAACTGAACGATAATATATAACAGTTCAAAAGTATCTTTCAAACCATATGCCATGCATTTACGGAAATGATGCCAGTATAATATGAACGATGAAGTTACAAGGTAACTCAAAATGTAAATATATGAGGGAATATCTGCTATGTCGAAAATAAGCAAGATATTATAAAGAGGAACTTGCAAGGAAAATATTGCAATTTCAGTTACGAACACTTTTCCAGCTCTGCCAACAGTAATCATGTTGCAGGAAATAAATAAGTTTGGATGATGAACCAATGATGGAGTATTCACCACGCCCGTTGTTCCAATCTTGATGATCAGTCAAGATCGTACAGCTCAAATTAGATTTACTACCGGTAGAAGGAAGAACTGACGGCTTTACTTGTCTACCGCCTTACTAGCTCTCCCAGGCCAACGGTTGGGCCAAAGGGGATGGACCGGCGCTACTCGGCCTCTTACACGACTCCTAGTTCCAATATAATTCATGATTCTGAATGTAACGTTCGTCCCCCTTTCCCCAAGTATAATACTTGTTGATAAGACTCTACAAAGTAGTCGTATCTAGTTGGAAAGGAAAATTCACCAATAACTTCCAAGCTATTGCTTGGTAACGAACATCAACTTGTTCCAACAATCTTACCCCTCGAAAGATGAGAAGGTAAACACAGACTTAATGAGTCCATAGCAACCAAGTTGCGAGTGAAGAGGATAAATTATGACCGGGAAGTCAACAAGATAAATAACATTGCTCAAGTAGGTTCCCCTATAATATGGAAGTTTGAGCGAGCATTTAAATCCTTTTAAGATAGATTTAAATGAAAAAGAAAGAGTTGGGAACCTTTCCTTGATAAAATAGTCGTAAAAAGACTCCGAAATATTTTACATAATATCTGGAGGTGGAAGGTAATCTCCGAATAATATAAATTATTTTAAAAAGAATTTTAAAAGGATTAAATAAATATTCCAAGAATATTTATTTACTCAATAATAATTATGGAATATTATTAACTCATAATATTGCTCGTAAGTAATCCTCGAATGAATATATGGAATTATTTAATAAATAAATCCCTCCTTAAATGAATATTCGAAATAATATTCATTAAATAATTAAACTCCAATAAATATTTAAAATAGTATTCAATAAATAAGTCGAACCTTAAATGAATATTCGAAAATAATGTTCATTTAATATTTACTCTTTTAAATGAAAATCCAAATAGCATTCATTTAATAAATAATCTTCTAAATGAATATCCAAATAATATTCATTTAGTAATCAAAACTTTAAAGGAATAATCGAAATAATATTCCTTAAGTAAATAGAACTTCCAATGAATATTTTAAAATAATATTCATTAAGTACATAAAACCTTAAATGAATATTCGAAAGTAATATTCATTTAATAAATAACATTCTAAAGAATATCAAAATAATATTCATTAAATATCAACTCTAAATGAATATTCAAAATTAACATTCATTTATTATCTCTCGACTAAGATAATACTCGAATAACATTCCTCGAAATATTTCCAAGTAATTGATACATTATGGAATATAATAACGTTTAACAATAACCTTCCTCAGATAAATAATAATCTGTCGTTGGAATCCCTCCGGGTTTCCACGACTATCTATAACTCAAAATACCGACTCCCGGTCTATATTTAGAATGAATATCATATGCCCTTCGCTAAGGGTCTTACCAAAATAATCCGGCTTATTACTGATAAATCGTATCTAGTCTATAAGCCAATATCAATTCAGGGAACAAGTATCACAAAAAAACCAGAGTCACAATATAATTGGAAACAGGCATGCATGCGATGGCATATGTAAAATAGAAATCATATACATATATTATCACAACAACAGGTTCAAAGGTTTGAACACTTGCCTGGTAGTCGGGTGTGGGTAGAGGTAGCGTGTCCCGGTTCAGCTCGGTGATCTATAAACAATCAGAATATTCGAGATTAATCACCTAACACTTCTTTAGAAGGTTACGTATAACTTTACTTAAGTCGAAACACGCTTTCAAGTTATCTCGTTATGCACCCTTTTGTATAACTCTTTTTATTACCGATACGATCCGACTTTTGTTCGTTATTAAGACATGTCATTGTACTTACACTTGACATATACTTAAGCCGGGTAAGTCCTAAGGTCGGTCGTTTACGAACCAAGATTATACCTCGAGTTTTATCGCCCATTTTCTAAGTGTTTTACCAAAGTTATAACCAAGTATCCATTTTAGGGGTTCGTTTATATTTAACCTCGACTTGAACATTTTTATAAAATCGAAAAACGATCCAAATGACATGTGGTTTTCTTTCAAATCTTCCTCATGACCTCTAATATTTAATTACCATGATTCGTCACAAACTTTCATATTTTACCGAGGTTCAATTTTAATAACGAACTTGTAGTTACGGTTTCGAACAACTTTTACTAAGTCGGCCATAACTCCTAAACCGTAAGTCGGAATGCTTCGATTCTTTCGCCAAAGCGATCTATGACTCGAGATCTACAAAGTTAGGTCATGTATCCATTAAGGTCAGAAATTTAACCTAACGGTTATGCACGAATTACTAAGGTCTAATGAAAATCGGGCATTACGACGGCTATAAATCGAACGTTTCAAAATTGTTTTCAACACAACCAAGCCACACCGGGCATCCATACATCTTATACACATGTTATACATCTCAACAAGTCCAGGAATATTACTCTTCACTATCATAATCATCATATGGTCAAACCAACTACAAGATCATGCTCATGATAACACTAATGTCATAACTATGCTAAAATCCACCAAAAACATACATAATCTTAAAATAACATCTAGGGTTCTTAAGGATTATACCTTCCTTGGAGAGTGTCCTAGCCTTACTAAGCTTGTTATAGTCCTTGTATAGCCTCAACAAAGCTTAGATCATCCAAACAAAACAAGAAATCAAAGTTAGTTTCTAAGGGTTACTATTCATCATCACTTTTGTAAAAATCATAGAAAATCGAAAAATAAGAGTTTGGCTCTCATATTTTTACCACATCTTGGCCTCTTCATAAGCTTTGTTTTGAGTCCTATATCATCTAATTTGAAGCTTCGTAGCTATGGTTTTGAACCCGTTTTTCCCACTGGACAGAAACTGGTCAGATTTGTTGCCCCAACTTTGAGCATGGATTTGACTAGGCTATACTACTTTGTTGGCCATGAAATTTTGAACGAACCTTACACATGGTGTGGAGAGGCTATGGTCAAAATTTGGTGATTTTAGAAGCTCTAGATTTTGAGATATGAATTTTTCTTTCATGGCTATTCTTGCTGGGCAGTTTTGAAGAAATGGAGAGAATGGAGTTTGCTTGGCTTGTCTTTGATCTCATCTAGTCTAAATGAATTATTGTTGATAATATCTTGCATAAAGCCACTTTAATAAAGTGCTTTGGTCATGGATGAGCTAATCAAGTGGACAAGTGTTGCATTCTTGTGGCAAGGTGTGTGTTGTAAGCTAAGTGCTTGGTTGGTTTTCTAATGATGCTAGTTAACTTGTAACTAGCTTGGTTACTTGATGTTATCCACTAGCACATGCATGTATCTTGATTCCTTGCTTGTTTCCTTGTCCGTTTATTACTCAATTCATTGATCGTTCGGAGGAATAACTCATTCGTTTCTAGTTAGGGTTTTACTGACAACCTTCTTAACATTTATAATACCATTCTCCATCTTTCTTGGTAACTCTCGAATTTAAATTCCTTAAATCCTCTCATTAAATCCTTAAGTCTATCAGTGTCCAGGGAATTCTCGGAGAAAATAAAAATGCTGTTTTTCAGAATCCGACAGCTTTTACATACACTTATTTTCCCCTCGAATCACTAATACGAATTCAAAAATCCATTCCGGGTACTTCTATATAGTGTCGTCTCATAATATTCTCATTCCCACCAAAAACACTATTCATCCATTTTTCTTTACTTACTCTCTCGGTTTATACAAATGTCCCGATTCTCTTTCGAACATTCCTTAACCCTTTTACGGAACCACCGGACTAATAAAAGATATCGATTTGGATGACATAAGAATAATCTTCTTCATTGGAATTGCCACTTCTTAATTTCCTAGGAGATAGATAATTCTTATATAAGTTGTCAACCAATACCATTCTTCATAATTGAATCATAATAAAAAGTTCATAATTGAATCCGAATCCATTCAATATCCATCTATTAACCCATTGATACATTCATACTCCAATACATAATAAAAAGTTTTAATTAGTACCAAAAATCTGGGTTCTAACAAATTATATCCAAAATTTGGGGTTCTTACACGCAGGCTGCAACAGCAGTGCATTTGAGAATGTCCTAACATGGTTTGCGGGATCGCCCGTTCCATCATAGGCCTCAATTGTCGGCATCTTGAACTTCCTTGAGATGCGAGCATTCATTACCTCCTCAGTGAACGGAGGTGTAGGATCATCAGGATCCCCAAGGGGCATCAGATCCCTAGGGTTACTTTTGGGGGTCTCCACCCTTGTTGATCTTTCAATCGGGGCTTCGGCCCTTCGTTGTCTCCTTGAGGGCCTCTCCAGATTTATAATGGGAATCCTCCCTGTAACTGGAGGAGGTTGAATCAGACTTCGCCTTGCTTGCTCTCTAGCAATATCATCCTTCAGCCTTTGGATCTCTGCCTCATGAGCCTTAATCCTTTCCTCAGCCGTTTGTGGGGGTCCATCATGGATTCTTTGGGACCTCCTTCGAGGTTCTTTACTAGCACGTCGCCTCCTCGGGGCTTCATCACGATCATCATTGTCATCCTCAGACGTTGAATCATCAGAATAAGGACCAGAGTAATCATCGTACTCCCGATCTCGGATCTGTAAGGCATGACCGCTCGGTCCAGGTTCCCTCTGTTGAGGGGGATAATTAGGCAGCCCATACATCGGGTTGGTATTCAAAGGGAGATCCGTGGTGTGGATCTGTACCCCCGGAGGTAGCGTACGACCAGCGCTATCAAGAGGAAAAACCACCATCTGAAGAGGGCTAGTTTCTTGGCTTTGAGGAATAGCCACAGTTCCCTCAACATGGGGAATCGTCCCTGAGGGTTGAGAGGTTAGAGGTTGAATGACCGTCCCTGTTGGTGGGGGTAATTGTCCTCCTTCAGCGGTGATGAGCGGATCAGAGATAGCAGGTGGAGCAGAGCTAAGGGGTATGGCCTCAGTTGATGTTGTTCTTCGTGTTTGAACCATGGTTGATGTTTTCGTCCCACAGACGGCGCCAAATGTTGTGGAATAAAAACTAGTTTACGATTTGTAATTAATGCTAGGGTGGTTGAGCTTCGAGCTTTAATGGCTGCTTCTGCGTTCGAGACTAAACGGTCCTCACAGAATGCCTACGTATCTCTGTATTAGAGAATCAAGCCAAGAAAACGTAGTTCTGAGATGAGGGGTCTGGCCCTTTATATAGGCTGAGAAGCCTTTAGAATTATGGTAGGAGTCAGAGATTTGGTAGAAAAGTCTTTGAGGAAAGTTCTAGATCTGTTCCTTGTAGGAATCAGTTTCCATATTGAATTGGATGCCTTGGTGGATAAGTCTGGTGGAAATAATATCCTTATCCAACTCTTATTGCTGAGCTGTTTATTTCCTCCAATACTAATTACGAAATTAATATTATAATTGGGGTTTTGGGCCCAGCTGGTGGGCCCCACGTTTGGGCCATCCTTGGCCTAATTAATACCACATTAAATGTATCTTTAGGGCTTATTTTCAGCCCATATCATCTATAATCCACATTTAATATTAAATAATTAAATAATAATAATAATAATAACAACAAATACGATATTTTATAGGGCGTTATAGCCTTCCCCCTTTAATAGGATTCTGTCCTCAGAATCCGTCTTAAGAAAGCATAGACAGTATTACTCAACCATCTCTCCTTCAAGTTCCATGTCATTCCTTCCACACTAGCATTCATTTATATCAATTCACATATCGATAGGCTCATCTTGTAGGCCTTCGAATTTCTAACATATACTTGAACCTTTGATTTACATATCTCGTTAATTCTAGATACTTATCACTCGCACGTGACGATCCTTTTCTACCGAAAATTGGACATGACCTATTCGTATAATGGACTATACCTATACACAATGCCTCAAGTACTAAAACAACACTTGCCTTGGCTTACAGCAACCATAAAAGCGAAGAAATCTGCCTTGACTTGAATTGAAGTAAACGGGTAAATAATTAAATCCTTAAAACGAACACGCGACTAAAACAATTGATACCACTTCCACACTCCTACTCATAGTTCAGGTTGCCCCAGATAAAACTTTGAGAAAAAGAATATCAAGAAATTCCCCAATTATTCTTACTCCCCTTTCAACGTACAATGTTACTCGAGGAGGGAATAACTGAGAAACTTCCATCCATCCTTAATCCCATTGTTTTATTAAGTAACCTTTTTCAAAACTAATAATCATTTACCGATAGCTGAATAAATAAATTAAAGTACACGTCTATCACTCATTTCCTTGAATTATTCCATTCTCCACGGTCAATTCCTTCATTTTTGATTCAATCAACTCATCAAATTTTCATTCAACGTAACTGTAGCTTACACCACTCAAAATTTCATTATCTGCATCCTTACTACTCTCAATCATTGATAACTTTTAGAAGACACAAGGGTTTATAACAAAAGGGATCAATAGAATAGACAGGTATTAACATGTATTAGTACAAGATGAGTTTTTTTTATTTGATGAGAATTTTATAAAAGGATTTAACTGAGAGATCAATATGATCACCAAACTATTTTCAGGTTGCATTTGTCACTTAGGTCAACCGCCATAGTACAAAAGGTGGCCAGCCTTCAGTACTTTCATGACAAACACAATCAGTGGTGTCCCACCAGACTTCTATCACATTGATAAGATGTCTCTGAATCCCCTACATACATAGGGTTGTTCATCCCAGTTTGAATAAAGAAGGTTAAGTATTCAGAGAGAAACAATAAGATTTCAAAAGTTTCAAAAGTTTAGATATATACAATGTTGAATATGGAATAGCAAATATTCGAGGAAAATAGAAAGAGTTCAAGGGTTTCAATAATTTATATGCATCATGTTGAATCAAGTGATCCCCTGGAAAATAGAGGTATCTCGGAAAAGTAGGAATGTATTTAAATGAATCTGAAAAATTCATCATCAATTGAATTATAATTGATTATCAAAGGTGATGGGGTATTATCAAAAAAATAAGAAGATACAGAAAGACTTGGTAGCTCCAGAATCAATTTAAAACTTTAACCTCTACTAAATTCACAGGAAGCGTACCTGCGATAACATCAACTTCCTGAACTGCATCCTGCATTGTCATGTTGAAGGTTCTAGCTCTAGGTTGAGAGATCTGGGTCTGGGATGGAGGTCCAGCTATCCTCAGAGCGTTTGCTGATGGGGGTCCGACTATCCTCAAAGCATTTGTTGTCTGAACTGGTTCCTTACAATCTTTAGCAATATGACCAATTTTCCCACAATTGTAGCATGTTATCCCAGGTTTTGAAGTCGGGCACTCTCCCGCATAATGTCCCTTCTTGTTGCACTTAAAACATGTAATACTTAGTCTGTGACAAACACCAGAGTGCTTCTTCCCACAAGTT
This sequence comes from Saposhnikovia divaricata, assembly GCA_036435485.1. NCBI lineage: Eukaryota > Viridiplantae > Streptophyta > Magnoliopsida > Apiales > Apiaceae > Saposhnikovia > Saposhnikovia divaricata. The sequence goes on along the minus strand of CM071597.1, from coordinate 96,796,837 downwards.
GTACATTCAGGTAGAGCTGGTCTAATTACAAGTTGCTGATTGGTATTCTGAAAACCTCGGCTCCTGTCAAACTGACCTTCATTCATTGGCTTAAATTTTTTATTATTATTATTACCCCTTGGGTTCTGGCTTCCCTCAATACTTCCGATCTTTCTTTTCTTTCCCGCCTTTTCCTTCTGATATAATTCACTTTCACCTTCAACAATCATAGCTTTCTCCACCACCATTGCATAGTTCTCTAGCTGAAACACTGCCACCTTGCTACGTATCCACGACTTTAGACCTTGTTGAAACCTCTTAGCTTTCTTCGCCTCAGTATTAACATATTGAGGAACAAACCTTGCTAACTCTGTGAATTTTGCCTCGTATTCCACCACACTCATGTTCTCCTGCTTTAACTCTAGGAACTGAATCTCCAGCTGATCTTGCACATACCTTGGGAGATACTTTTCGAGAAATAACTCTTTGAATCTCTGCCATGTAATCACTCCTTCAACTTCCAACAGCTTTGTTGACTCCCACCAATAGTTTGCTTCAGCTTTCAAGAAATAGCTCGCATATTTAGTCTTCTGTTCTTCTCCTACCCTTACCAAAGCAAAAGCTTTTTCCATCTCATTCAGCCAAGCCCTAGCTTCTATAGGGTTAACAGTACCTTTGAACTCTGGAGGGTGTACAGCTTGAAAAGCTTTGAATGTTACAATTGGTTGAGCAGGTCGTTGTTGAGCTAGTGCGGCCGTCTGTTGTTGAAGAAGTTGAAGAATTTGAGTCATAGCTGGGTCAACTGGATTGTGATTGCCAGTGTTCTGGTTTTTGGGATTTGTAGTAGGTGTTTTCTTTTTTGGAGGCATGTTTCTGATAAGAAAACAAGTAGTGTATTAAACAACAGGCAAATATGTACAGAGATAAGGTTTATAAATCCTGAATTTGAGTTGTCTATGATCACAATAGTTATAACGATGTAAAGAAATAGGGAAGCATAGGTATAATCTTGAACAAGAAATTCTAACCGGAGATATTCAGACAACTCAGAAATATAATAAAAAAGGCGTAGATAACAAGGTAATAAAGGTCCTGGTACAAACAAGATTAATAATATACAAAACAGTTTTAGAGTTCAAGGTACACTGTTAACAATCCAAATATAAAAAGTAATTGCCGAGAATAATCCCTACCATCCACCACCTGTGATAACGATATAGCGCAAAAAGAAAGTACTAAAGCGATAAAAGAATATCCTAAACCTATCACCTACTATCCTAATGATAACCTACACCTATCAATTCTATCTTACCCCTATCCTATACCTAAACTTGGCTTGTTTCAGTGACCAAAACCTGACAGCTCTGATACCAACCTGTAACGCCCCGCCTTCCCAATACTATAAATATACTTTTATAATAAATTATTGGATTTAATTAGATAAAATAGATTGTTTTATACAGGGAAATTTTAGAAAATTTCGGCATGTAGTATTCGTAAAACGGACTATCCACCTGTAATTTGAATCCAAACCAATACATTCCAACCCCAATAACAATTTCAACTACTAAAGAAAATACAAACACATGTTCAACCTGTCCTAACTGATCAGGTGAACCATACCAAAATGTCCTCCCGATCAGAGCAAAGATCGGGGCATCTCAATACCAACTAAAAACATAAACCTTGATAACAAAATAATAAGAAATAAATACAACCCCACTACTAACCCGGATCTCTAACAGGTAGTGGTATGAAACAAGCAACTACTAACTAAGTTACATTACAATACTAAATCCTTAATTAAAAGATACATACACTCCACAATATAAACACAACCAACTAGAACTATTACACAAATTTTTACTGATACCCAAAAGTCCAACCTTCTAGCAGAGTGCAACTAGGCTGCCTAAGGTCCACAACAAATTCTTCTCGGATATAACTCCTACTTCGTATCTTTTCTCTTCTTTAACTGAAAAAGGGTTAGAAACAATAGCAAGGAGTGAGCCAAATGCTCAGCAAGTAACAATATAGATGCAAAGGAATCAATAACAGAAATATGGATATAACAATATAAGGATCATTCTTTGAGCTCTTCCAATATTTGACAATTTATAGTCCATTTCCAAGGTAAGGAGAAAGAGAGAGCAATCAATTCTCTTTTTATAGCATATTTCCACCTTTAAAACATTTTAATTAAATTAAGCTTTTTATTAAAACCGGACAATACGCGTGATCAGCCACGTAATGTCCCCATACCGGACACTAGGTCCCTCTGGACTTTAAAATTTTGGTTCCCAATTAGGCAACACATTGGCCTCTGTTGCTGGACTAGGACCACCCTAGCCTCTTACGCCAAATTAAAGTGCTGGACTAGGACCACCCTAGCCTCTTACGCTAATTTAAAAAGTAATTAATTAAACGTCCATATAATAAAGCAATTTTCGATGGATAGAATTCTTATGCAATAATTCAGAGCGGGGAAACTTTCAATTTAATTTAAAGGATAAGTGACTAAAAATCAAGTAAACAATCCAATTTAATTGTATAGGTTCGCAAGGTCGGGCTCAAGTGTGATTCACAGGTATTTAAAAATAAAGGTTTATCAAGTTATTACCATTTTAGAGGTGTAATACAAGGCGGTATCAAACAAGGTATGGCTCGGGAAAAATAGGAGTCTAAGCAATAATGGTAATTAATTAATTAAGGACATAACAATGGTTAGGGATTTAAAGTTTAATTCAAGGATTACAAGGAATAGTTAAGCTAGTGTGGTTTAACGAAATGGATATGAAATAAGGTTTAAGCTAGTACAAAAGGTATATCACACAACAAGGTTTAAAAATTTAAAGATTAATCAAGGGTTATAAGGTATAGTAATGCTGGTGTGAATTAAGGGAATAGATATGAAATAATGTCTAAGCTTATGCAAAAGGTATGTTATACCACAAGATTTGCAGTTCAACGAGAAATAGAATTAGCAAGGAGGTACAACAGTTTAAACAGTAATCTATGAGGGTAAATGAGAAGGTACAAAGATTTAAGCAATAGTTTATACTGATTAACAATATAGTACAAGAGAATTGACCGATAACTTGAAAGCAGTAAGTTATAGGAATTTAAACAACAATCCATGAATAAATGAAAGAATCTGAACTTTGGTAGAAGGTTCGAGTTACTTGCCTTAACAGAATACTTCCTCGCTAGTAGCTTAGTTTCAAAAGTTCTCAACCTTTGCCTTTCCTGTACCCCTTGGGTCTACGTCTTTCGAATCTACACATAAAAGCACTATTTCAGAATTCTATATAATGCTCAAACGTCTAATCCTAATCTACCCTTGCGATAATCCCCCAAATTTACTTCCTAAATAAATTAACAACCTATAATCACATAGCATCTATAACATGAAATCACGTAAGTCACTTAAACACTTAACACATAATACCAACTTACTTGAAATCAGCTTATAACCAAATATTATAGACTTTATAACTTATTATTCTAACGAAAATCGGGCAGCATCTCCTTTATACGGGTGACTGCTAGTCGGGACATAACCGACACAAATAGACTCAAACAGCCACTTAAGGCAACAATGGTTCAATACCACCACAATATTCCATTCTAAACCAATTACTAACTTCACTTTAAAATACAACTTATTTTATACTATCCACATACAATCAAATATCTACTATTAAACATACAATCTTATATTCAATCTATATTCCATAATTAACATCTATCAAAACATTTATAATTCTAAGTACAACACTTAACTCATTCTTTTACTAATTACCATACTATTATCATCCAACCCAACTATTCTATATTAGTCACATATATAGCACCACTATGTGTTTAAAAAACCCGTTATCGACTAAGCATGTCAATATACATATTACCTAAAAATAAAATCAATTACTACGCACTATACTACAATTATCTTAATAATTTTTCTTTTTCCCGAAGTCAACACGAATAGCTCAACTTTGACCGACAATAACTCATTCGTTTTAAATCCGATTTACATGGTTCAAGAGCCTATTCCATCTATTTTTTCGCAAGGAATCCAAATATGAAATCAGTTTTAAGATCAGGTTTAAAACAGGCACTGAACGAATTGTAAAACAGAAGCAGTTTGACTTCAATAACACTAACTAAAACTCAATTAATAAAACATCTACCAACAAAAACATAGACTAACCTCTAGTACTATTTATTCATATCTATAATACATATACACACAACAGATTTTCACAATTTCCACACCCAATTCGTCCAAACCTAAGCAGCAGAAATCGATATTGAACAAGGAATAAGAACAGGGGAGACACACACATACACAGAGATAATCGAACCCACATAAATTCGGAAACCCACACACACTCCCACTGTTTACATACTCACACATACACTACCTCCCACACAAGCTATACACACACCTTGTTTAGATACACACACACAGAACTCGACACCAGCTGCTGCGACACACACTTCCCACGACATATATACGTACATATATTGTATATACACGCACACATGGCTGTAAGAACAGGCAGGAGAAAAAAGGATGAACAAAGGAGGGGAATAGGGGATGAAATAATAGCTATAATCGAGTGCCAAGATTACCTGGAATAGAGAGATTAAACGAGAGAATTGAAGAGAGAGACCGAGAGAGATTTTGAGAGAGTTTTCCAGAGTTCTCAAAGAGCTCGACCAAAATGAATTGGGGGAAATTGAATATCTGGTAATTAGGGATTTAAAAGGTAAGGGGAAAATTGTAGAATTTACTAATAGATTTTCTAATTAAAACAATTGAAAATACCTGGTAAAATAGAAAATAAATAAGTAATATTTGAGAAAAATCTCAATATCATTTTTAAAATGTAGAAAATAAAATTATATATCTCCCCATATTTTTAAAATATTTTTAGGATAAAAATGAATTAAATATGAATTTTACAAGATAAGATCCTTTAAATGCAATAAAACTCTTAAAATCATTTTAAATTATTAAAACACCCAACATAATACACTAATAAAAATTTAAAAACTAAATAATTATACAAAGATAATATTACAAAAGATTTTATGATTTTTAATAACTCCGATGATTTTATAAAAATTTCGAAGATCAATAATGCATCATTTAAATAGATTTTAATCACTAAAAATTCAAATAAAAATACAAAGACTCACATTTCACATATACAACATCATATAAGCATGTAAACATGATGTCACATATATTTTATCTAAAAAAATTCACACCCTATAATCCACATTTAATATTAAATAATTAAATAATAATGATAATAACAACAAATACGATATTTTATAGGGCGTTATAATTGTGGGGCCCGCAATTGCTGACATGGCAGATATGGGACCCACCTGTGCTAACGTGGCATTTGCTGACGTGTCAGAAGTGTTGCATTTCATAACAGTAGTGTTGCATTTGCTGTTTGAAGTGTTGCATTAGATTTATTTTTATTTTATTAAATTTCTGACGTGGCAGGTGTGGGACCCACCACTGCTGACGTGGTAGTTTGGGACCCACAATGCTGACGTGGCAGGAGGCCCACCAATGCTGACGTGGCAAATGTTGGGCCCATAATTGCTGACGTGACAGAAGTGGGGGCCACCTGTGCTGACGTGGCATTAGCTGACGTGTTAGAAGTGTTGCATTAGCTAACAGTAGTGTTGCATTTGTTATTTAAAGTGTTGCATTAGCTATTTTTTTAACTAATCTTGTCCCGAATGATGAATATATTTTTTTAAATTATTTTTTCGACGTTCCAATCACACGGGTGTCTGGATATAACGATTTTAGTGATGTGGTAATTTTTTTAAAAAAAATCCTTCATTTATTTGGTTTGGTTTTATAACAGTCAAACCGGTCAAAGTCGACCTTCCTTTTAACTAGTCTTGTCCCGAATGATGAATCTATTTTTTTAAATTATTTTTTCGATGTTCCAATCGTACAGATGTCAAGATATAACGATTTGGTGATGTGGTAATTTTTTTAAAAAATTCCTACATGTATTTGATTTGGTTTTATAACGGTCAAACCGGTCAAAGTCGACCTTCCTTCTAACTAGTCTTGTCTCGAATGATGAATCTATTTTTTTAAATTATTTTTTTGACGTTCCAATCGCACGGATGTCAAGATATAATGATTTTAGTGATGTGGTAATTTTTTAAAAAAATTTCTACATGTATTTGGTTTGGTTTGGTAACGGTCAAACTGGTCAAAGCCGACCTTCCTTTAAACTAGTCTTGTCCCGAATGATGAATCTATTTTTTTAAATTATTTTTTCGACGTTCCAATTGCACGAGTGTCAAGATACAACGATTTTAGTAATGTGGTAAATTTTTAAAAAAATTTCTTTCATTTATTTGGTTTGGTTTTATAACGGTCAAACCGGTCAAAGTCGACCTTCCTTTAAACTAGTCTTGTCCCGAATGATGAATCTATTTTTTTAAATTATTTTTTCGACGTTCCAATCACACGGGTGTCGAGATATAACGATTTTAGTGATGTGGTAAATTTTTAAAAAAATATTCTTCATTTATTTGGTTTGGTTTTATAACGGTTAAACCGGTCAAAGTCGACCTTTCTTCTAACTAGTCTTGTCCCGAATGATGAATCTATTTTTTTAAATTATTTTTTCGACATTCCAATCACACGGGTGTCAAGATATAACGATTTTAGTGATGTGGTAATTTTTTAAAAAATTTCCTTCATTTATTTGGTTTGGTTTTATAACGGTCAAAGCGGTCAAAGTAGACGTTCCTTTTAACTAGTCTTGTCCCGAATGATGATTCTATTTTTTAAAATTATTTTTCGGCGTTCCATGGTCAAAAAAATATGTAATGAGATTTAGATTATGATCTATTTTTTATTTTTATAACTTTGATATGTAATAAATTAGGAATTTTAACTTTATTATAATATTTAATATAAACATAAATCGTATATTTTATTGGAAAATTAAAATTTAAAAATTAAATTTATCAGATTTTAAGATAATATTTGCAAATATCTTTTTCAGATTGGATATATAATATATGATAAGTATACAAACTTAAAAGTGAAAATTTAAGAATACACTTTAAAAAATTAATCAACGCAGCTCAATTATAGGAGGCGGGAGCTGAAAATTTTGGACAGCTTATTTTCCCCCCTTTACCGAATAATTATTTCCCAACTTCCCCCCAAAACACTCTTCTTTCTCACAAGAACACACCCTCGCCTCATTTTCTTTAATCTCTCTCTCTCTCTCTCTCTCTCTCCCTCTCTCTTTCTCTCTCTCTCGACACTCTAAATCTCCAAAATCGAATCAAATACTCTCTCAACTAAAAATTACAAGTTTTGATTTTCTACCCATTTTCCTGCATTTGATTTTCTACTCTCTACTCATTTATATTTTTTTGATTTTGCAGGGCCTTCAATTAGGTAATCAATCTCTAACTCATTTGACTTTCAATTTAGAGTTTTCAATTAAGGATTTAAATTAGGGTTTTGTACTTGACTAATTAGGGATTTGAATTAGGGTCTCGTACTTGACTAATTATGGATTTGAATTAGGGTTTTGTGTTTAAATATATGGATTTTGATTTTGATTTTGGTTGTAGCTTCAAGGAGCGTGCACTTGGCTGGTTAATTAGTTTCCTCTTTGTTAGTCACTTTGTTGGCTTGTTGGCCTTGGTACCTCTCCGAAAGGTATGATTTACATTTACTTTAAGACTATAGATTAGATATAAAAAATCTACGAGCATAGAGAATTTAAAAAGTTATGCATATAAAGTTCTTTTTCATGTTTGTCTCTTACTACCAACGAAAAGATTCAAGGAAAGAAAAGAAAAGTAATGAAAAACCAAATCACAAATAATTTGCTTGTTTAACTAACGAATTATTTGGTTTTTTTGTTTTTATAAAACTTAGTACAAGATTAATTTGTTTGTGTAAGTAGTCCACTTGTAATATTCAACAAGATTGTCAAATGTTTGCAGTTTTGGCACAACTCATAGTCGCATACTCATCTAGTATATGAGTTTTAAAATGGTTGTAGACTACTGTAATCGTCATGATTAATTATCGAATTCTATTGATAAGGCTGTTTTCGATACTTTTGATGCGGAGTTCGATAAAGTTGATGTGAAGACTCTGTTTCATCTTATTCATGTGTGTTTAGTTGTTTACTGCTTTCGAATTGTTTAAATAAAAATATGCAACTTATAAATACATCATGTGACCAAGGTTTTGTAGTTTCTCTAATGATTGTTATTTTAATATTTACTTCATGAGGATCGATTTGAAAGCATTGCACCCTAACATTACAACATGTTTAACAAATAACAGTGTAAGTTGTCCTTTATCTTTTTTTGTCTAAATTCTTAGGTTTTCGATCTCTTGTGATTTTAGGCAGCACACTACCTTAAAATCTATGGTATAATGGATTTAACATGTCAAACATTATCTGGCAAGATCAAGGGAAAGAACGTGGAGCAGATTAAGGAGGTTGTCAAAAACTAGAGATAGGAAGAGTGAAATGTTCTGTGAAGGAAAGATACATGTAATGAGATTTAACTCTTGATGCTGTAATGGTTGGTTTCGATGTCAATTATTTGTAGTTTCTGGTATTGTTGTGTTGTCAAAAAGATGAGCACTTTTTCACCGAACTTATCTAATCTGTAAACCTTAATCCTTTTCATTACCAGTTCTTCACTTTTTGTCTTCAATCTTCGTTAGTCAAACAAGCAAATGACTTGTGATTTGGTTTGTTTCCTTACATTACAAGAAAAGAATCTGATACACGTGACTACATCTTGTAGATTTAATTTTGATTTCAGCTTGAAATTTATTGGAGCTGTGATGATCTGTACTCTTACAGTGAACTTGTCTTTGCTATTTGGAGTTGTGCTTTCATTAATTTATTTGGCATTGCACAAGGGGGACTTGATCCAAGGATAAGGTAAGTGACAGTACAATTTGCTCTGTATATATCAGTTACTTATTACTTACATGATCATCAACTCCACCGTTATGCTATTCTACCTTCTTTTAACAGTATGTATTTTGCTCTCATTACCTTAACTTTGTTAGGGTTTAAGTGACCTTCCTGTAAGGGCAAGTCAACCGCAACGGGCTGCTTCTCTGACTAGATTTTGGGAGAAGAGGACAGACAGGTGTTTTGACAAAAAAATTCGTTATGAAGTGCGGAAAGAAGTAGCAATCAGGTAATAAATCCATAATATGATCCACAGATTTTTCCTGTATCCGTCTGATGTATTATCATAAATGCACATACATCAGATACATCTAAACAATTAAGATGAAGTTACAGTAAACTAAATGTCATATGTTGATTAACAAGCACTTGAATCTGAAAACATTCATATTTTCAGTCAAATGTAAAATATGGATTGAACAGAAAGATAGTTACTGGAACAAATAGTAGTGTGTAACTTGGAATCGGCCAGGAAGAGCTGTGTTGTACAAGTATATCCGCGGAATCAATTTCAGTTTGTTTTTTTATCCATGAAGTCATAAATAGTCAGAACTAACAACATTATATTTACTGGTGCCAAATGTATTTGTAAATTTTTAATTGACGAGGTTGACAATTTATGTGAATTCTGCATGATGTAAATAAAATTTGTTGTTTTCTCGCTCTGTAACACTAGTATTCCTGATATCTTTTAACAGTCTTTGTGTGATCCTGTTAGGATGCAGCGAAAGAAAGGGTAATTCACATCATCGAAGGCAATATCTGAGGATTCTGGTTCAGCTTCTTTGGAATGGCATGCTGGTTCTGGCCAAGAAAAGCAGAAGACTTCATGAGTGTCTAGTAGTTTGCTCAATTTTTTTTTCTTTTCTTTCCTTTATACAGTGTTACTTTTTTTTTTTTTTGTTGCTAAATAACTGTTACTTCTTTTACTTATACTGTTATATAAATTTTGCTTTTACTCTACTTTTAATGTTTCTTTAGCTGGTTTGTGCATTGTATAGATACTGATTTCATTTTAAGTGAAATTTCTTTTCCTTTTAAGTTTTGATATTTTTTAACTTCAAAGACTTGCTATCATCTATTATGTTGTATGTACCTTCTGATTTTGATAGACTTCTTAATTTCTTGATGTCTATCAATTTTCTTGTCTGCCTTCCAAAATTCCTTTACGAAGAACGTATTGGCTCAGCATATTTGGTAGGGTGTTGGCTATCCACTGGATATTGTGGTTTACAGCGCTTTAGGTGCTGACATATATGATTGTGTTTATCCCACCCGTATTGCGCGATTCGGCACAGCTTTGGTACATGAGGTAGGAATTCATCTACATAAGCTAACATGATCTGCATGTTTACTGAACAAACACAAATACAATAATAGTCATATCTCACTCTCCAAACATGTCTAACAGTTAGTAATTGAGAAAATTAATAAAATGTGGTACAATATTCTGCTTAGATTTGTTATTTTTGGGATTAATGTATAAACAAAACAATCATTTCAATTTTTTTTATAAAAAACTGTTGCATTTGATTCTATTTGATGTTGCAGTATCGTAGATTTAATGTTGCTAAAAATACGTCTAATGTTGCAAAAAAAAATATGATGTTGCATTAGACCAAACTAGTGTTGCATTAGATAGTGGTCCCCATTGTGGACGGAACACCATGTGGGCCGCACTGCTGACGTGGCATCCTGTGGGCCCCATTGTTGACGTGGTACCCCTAATAGGCCCCACTGATGACGTGGCATGGCCCCCCAGTTGTGACGTGGCACCATGTGGGTCCTATTGCTGACGTGGCATCTTGGTGGGCCCCACTGCTGATGTGGCACCTCATGGGATCCAATGCTGAAGTGGCATGTGGGCCCCACTGATGACATGGCACCATGGTGAGCCCCACTGCTGAAATGGCTAAAAATCTTATGCAACACCATTTGGTGTTGCCTTTACTGCTTTTGGTGTTGCATAAGGCCTCTTATGCAATACTTTCGTGGTGTTGCAATAACTTGGAAAAAGCGTTGCATTAGGGGTCTTACGCAATGCCGGTATTGGCAACGCCCCTCTGGTGTTGCGTAAGACCTTACGCAACGCTTTTCAGGTCTTTTGCAACTTTATTTGGGGGTTGCGTATGTGCGTTTATGGCGTAGTTATGTTCTGAGAGAAATATTTAAATAAATATTTTTCCACTATTCATTTAATGAATATTATTTTGAATATTTATTGAATCTATTTATTTAATGAATATTATGTCGAATATTCATTTGAGTTTTATTTCTTTAATGAATATTATCTTGAATATTCATTTAAGGTATTATTTATTTATCGGACATTATTTTGAATATTTATTCGAGGAATTTACTTAATGAATATTTTTATATATATTTATTCGAGAGTTATTCATGAGCAATATTATATATTAAGAATATTCTGGAAATATTTATGATGTAATAAATATCCTTTGAATATTTATTTAATTTTTTAACTCGTTCTTAAAATAATTTATTTTATTCAAAAATTATCTTTGATCTTCAAATACTATGTAAATTATTTCTGAGTCTTATTATTATTATTATTATTTTTTTTATCAAGGAAGGTTCTCAAAAAACTCCATTCTTCATTCGAATCTATCTTATAAATTATAAGGGAACCTTACTTGAGAGCTGTTGTTTATTTTGTTTGACTTCCCGGTCATAAATCTTTTAAAACTATCCTTTGCACTCGCAACTTGGTTGCTATTTATCAATTGAATCTTTTATTACTTCCTCATCATTCGAGGGGTAAGATTGTTGGAACAAGTCGATATCCATTAACAAGCGACAACTTGAAAAATATTGGTGAACTTTCCTTTCCAACTAGATACGACTACTTTGTGGAGTCTTATCAACAAGTTTTATACTTGGGGAAAGAAGAATGAGCCTTACATTTCAGAGTCATGGATTCTATTCGAACTAGGAGTTGTGTAAGAGGCCGAGTAGCGCTGGTCCATCCCAATGGCCCAACAGTTGGCCAGGGAGATCTAACAGGGCGGTAGACAAGTAAATCCGTCAGTTCTTCCTTCTACAGGTAGTAAAACTAATTTAAGCTGTACAATCTGCGACTGATCATCGTAAGGATTGGAACATCGGGCGCGGTGAATACTCCGGTATTAGTTCATCATCCAAGTTTATCTATTTTCTACAACATGTAATAAAGAGAAGTACCACTCATGTTGGCAGGGTTTGAAATATGTTAAAACTAAAAGTTACATTTTGAGTTACCTTGTAATTTCATCGTTTACATTCTACTGGCAATATGTTCGTTAATGCATGGCATATGGTTTCATTGATATTTTAGAACTGCTATATATTATTGCTGTTCAGTTACATATTATTTTGGTGGGCTATTGCTCACCCTTGCTTTATTTACTATATCACAACAATAGTTAGGTCTGATGGCCCGCGTAAAGCGCACTCGGCGCAAGCAGGTGACTCCAGTCGTAGGACTACCCGCTGATATTGTTGTTGCCATTGCTGAGGTAGTAGAAACCAGTAGTATAGACTGGTAGCTTTTGTTTTCAGCCTTAATTATATGTATGACTAATGTTAATCAACGGCAAGAAACTTTTAAATTATGCTGTAATCATTTTGGGAATTGTAATAACTATTACTGGTGGATCTTATATGTAGAGACTTATTTCAATTTCATCTCTGGGACTATAACTGGTTGTGTGTGATGTGATATTATTGTGGGGTCATAGCATGCTAGTTATTTATTTTTATCCAAGTGCAAGTATTGTTTATGGAATATGAGACCGTAACGACCAAGTCCCCGACCCCGGATCTGGGGCTGTTACAAAAATGGTATCAGAGCGAGAGTTATATATCCCAAGAGATGATGCGACGTTATATAATAATAAATTCACTAAGATAATAAGAACTCTTTCCAAGTTCACCTAAAACCCTTATGGGAACTCTTAAGTATCATAATAGTAACTTAGCTCGATATTGTATCGACGAGCAAGGCGATAGACCTTGAGGCTTACGAGCAGCAGCACGATAATGCTTTATTATATGATCGACGATCGGCTGGTAGATTCGGTAGAGTACCCTACTGAGAACCCGGAGGAGGTTCCAGCTAAGGGGGTGAATCCTGTGAAAGATAAGGAGTTTACCCTTGAGGAAATGAGGGCTGCAGCCAGAGAGACTGTAAAAGTTAAGGTATAGTGCTCAGAGAAGTGAGCGTAAAGAACTGAGATATTATTAAGAGAACTAAAGATGCATATTGGATTCAAAGTCGGACTACCGGAGGTGGTACCAGCAAGTACGATGGATTGGAAGAATTACTTGGGATCTTATATGGGGATAGATAAGAATCCTTAGAGACTTTCAGATTAATGAGAAAAGAGTTAGAATGATGCATGATTATCAAAGACATCGATATAGGACGAGGAGCAGAGTCTCCAGGAGCAGTTGAGATAGAGGCAGCAAGTGCCATATCATTTGATAAATGGATTAGTGTGAATATTGTCAATGGTAATTCGCCATGAGGAGGCAGATTTCATAGGTCAAAATTTATGAAGTCAAATTGAGATTGATGAGGTGGTTTTATTCAGGGGAAATGTTCATTTTAGGAATAGATCAGTTTAGAAAGTAAAGACATTGGGAAGTGATGGCATGATTGGATAAAGTTATATAAGGAAGTAGTAAGCGAGACGACGATCTCAGAACCTACAAGAGGAAAAGACCAGTGAGTCTATGATAAACTCGTAATAAGACTACTGTCAGGGACTAAGTATAGGTTTATTTTAACTCAGCTGAATGGTGAACCAGAAACATTAGATGCATGTGATTCAGAGGAATATTAAATTCCTTCTTTTCCATGAATGGATTATAGTAGTTACATTAATATTACTCCGATGCTGAATCATAAATGGATCAAGTAATACGATCAGTGGTTAAGAGGTAATGGAGAATGTTTTAAAGATGGAACCTGAAGGAGAAAGTGTATGCCAAGTTCTCAAAGTATGAATTCTGATAAAATGAAGTTCAGTTATTAGGACATACGATCAATAGTGAGTAGTGTTGGTTGACCCCGCCGAGTTAAAGCCAGTTTCAATTCGGAAAGGCCAGCCACACTAGCAAAGGTGAGAAATTTCATAAGATTCATAAGGTAGTACCAAGGACTTGTTCAGGACTTTACCAAGATTGCAGTCCCGTAACCCGACTTATTTATAAGACTAAGAAGTTTTAATGAACAGGAAATTGTGGGAAATCTTTCCAGAGCTAAAAAGGAAATTGGAAGCGACCCAGCGTTGGCATTGCCTAAGAGAAGAAGGAAGACTTTGTGACATATTATGATGCACCTCATATAGGTTTAGGTGGTGTGCTTATGCAACATGGCAGAGTAATTGCAGATATATTCGGACAGCACGGTTAACTAGATTCGGATGACCTTGGTAGTGCCAATTTTGTAGAACGACTAACTCCGACGGTAGTGTTCCTTCTGAAACTAGTGGTTAGGTAGACTGGCATTTGGTAGTATCGACTATTAGGACATATATGCATCAGGAAGAGGTGGCATGTTTCAGTTTGAAACTTTTGATTTCCCTTTCTATGGGATGTATATATTTGGTTCCTTTCCAGTGGTTAAACTTCCAACTTTATGTCGACCATTCCGTTACTATAACGGCTTACGATTCTACCTATTTGGATGTTCATAGAGCTGTTCTTTAGGTTTCGAAATCGATCTTCTTAGTTTTACCAGTGGGTGGATAGATTAACCAAAATTTTCCTGATTCTGGAAAGAAATTCAATAAATTTTGGCAAACCTTGTCTTTCTGATTACCAGAGAACGTCACTGAAGAGAGTGGAAACTAGAGCGAACCCTGTGGATTGGGTAAGGTAGCCGCTATATGGGTTGGTGGATAGACCCTGATTATTACAACTGATTGTAGAGATAAAATGATGAAGGTGAGATTGGACGGTAAAAAGGGAAATGTATTTAAGGACCAAAACGGATTGAGAAATTCCAGGATTGACTTAAATGAAAAAGCTATTATTCCAAAAAGTGTTAAGCATAGGTAGCACGTGGGATTGATAAGAGAAGTTGAAAAGATAAAAATAAAGAAAAGGAGACCGGAGGCGGTACCGAGAAGTCGATTGAGACTTATATGGAGTAAAATTTTGAAAAGATCAGAAAAGGTATCTAGGAAGAGGGATGAACGAAGAGTGGCAGTGCTCAAGTTGAGTGACTATGCTACTCTAGCACCTAAGATTTGCTGTGTAAAGGAAAGCAGTGAACAAATACAAAAAGAAAAAGTTTAAGAATACGCGGGAAAAAGCATATTGATAAGCGTAACCTACCCTAGATAAGTTATCTTCGCTATGGACGAAGGAGGCGCTATGCCGGCAATTGCTAGAAAAGTAATGCCATTAGCTAACCCTAAACTCACATACTGTAGCGCGACCATTTGGGGCCATGTAGCAAAGAATTATAAAGTGACTAGAACAGCAATGTAAGGACAAAGCGGGGTGCTTCTAACCAAGCGCCAACCGCGAGAACTTTTGATATAAAGTGAAGTGATTCAGGCATATACGATTGACCAGCTTATGAGCTAGAAAGAGAAGTAAAGTGAATTGAGATACATGACGATGGGATTTTACATCAAAGGAGGTTTATGAAGAGTGTCAGAGATGGTGCTGTATGATGCATAAATGTTATCGGAAACAGAATATCCTCATGAAGAGTAATAGGTACTAAGAGATTCACGTTGAACTCGACCAATATCTTCTAGAACATCCTTGTTACCATTATTAAGTTCTGTAAGAAGAGCAGAGAGACATATGTTGTCTTTTGGAAGGTCATGTAGACTGACGTCAATTTGAAAGAAAGAGGTTAGCATTAAGCTACCCATAGATTATCGAGATGAGGATGATTGAAAAGAGAACCTTATTAAGGATATAGGGTTTAATTGTCAATTACAGGATGTAAGTTTTTCTTGAAAATAGAATTGAGGATAGAATATCCATAGATTAGGAGGAACCCTGGGGATGCACAAAGAATGGCATTACCCCTAATAAAGACATTGTGAATTTGGACGAGATAAGTTGGATTGAACAAGGCATCAATAATCTTTAAGGATTTATGGAAAGGTGTTTCGGAAAGTACATAGACAGAATTATTGTAGGATCGATAAATGATATTTTGATATACCCTGTAGTCGGAAAATATAGGAGGAATGATGAAGATGACCTAAGAGATTTTTCAGAAAGAGAATTAATATCCTAAGTTTCAAAATGGAAATTTTGTAGGGAATGTATGGCATAATAATAATAATGCCAGGTGAGGCATGTGTGAGACCATGAGGAGGTATGGATTGAACCAATAAAGGTTGAGATTATCCTAAAACAAGAAAGAACTAAGAGAAGAAATATCCTAGGTATGATTAGGAGTAACCGTGATAAAGTTCACACAGAAAGGTGGAAGCAATGACTTATGGAAAAAGACTGATAGATGTTTTTCTCCTTCAGCAGAGCTTAAGGGAGAATGCTTTCACCCAATAGTGATGGGAATGAGGTAGAAAAATTTGAGTTGGAATAGATCCAGAGAACATTGATTACAAGAAATTATTATTAGCAGGAAAGGCCAATGAGGTGGCCGACACTTTAAATATAGAGGAGTAATTACAAATGCTCATACCAAAGAAACAAAATGATATAGATATTAACCTTGAAGGTCATAATGCGATGGAGGAATTTACCTTCTCTCTGATGATTGTGCAAGAATCAACCATAAGAATAGTAAGTAAACATTCAATTCCGGATATCGTCTTAATCAAATTACACACTTCAGAAGGTCCAATTTTGAGGTAAACCAGGACCATGATACGAGATTGACTAAGTAAATCGTTAAGCTTCCAGTCTTCTACGAAAGATATATGATTAATAATTTCATCAACCTGTCATAGCTACGATGCTTGAAACCTTTCTGCAATTTTATTTGCTTCATGTAATATCTATATCAAGTTCAGGAAGTGTTTCTTACGGATAAGGAATATTGATTATTTTGACTTCCTAGAAGATTTTGATCTGACAATTATGAAACCCGTATGATTAGCTATTAGAGCACTACGTAAACAACAAATGATGGTGATTCAACAATGGACCACATTAATGCAGTGGTGATTCTTCTAAGAAATGAGGTGATAACGACTGTGGAGATATCGGAATGAAAAAACAGAAATAGATTGTATTGGATATAAGTTAGAGAAATCGTCAAGGTTTATTTCGGATGGTTTAATTTTGGAATGACGTGATAAATGATAATGATATGATGGCTCATAAAGAGATTATAGTCGAAATAGAAACAAGATGACTGATGGAAGAAATGTAGAGTTAAGGACATAAAGGGAATAAAGTTTGAGGAACAATAAGGGAGTTAGATATGCGGACTCCTGAGAAACCCCAGCAATGAAGCTAGAAAAGTATGAAATTGACATGACAAAGGTTGTTGGTCACAACGGAAAGTTGAAATTGAAAGCATAAATGACATACAGATTAACTCCCTTTAAGTTGGGAGAATTCGAGGAAATTTGGAATAGATTGATTAAGTACTAAGGAGACTCATGGAACGAGGAAATGAGAATTTAGATGGTTGAACAAAGAGAAGTTCGACCCCAAAAATGTGATGCTTATTGATTACATGTGACGGGATACCAATAGGGAAATACCAAGTACAAAGGACATCCCCATAATGAGATGACGGTGGAGATAATTAACAGAAGTGAAGAAGAATTAGATGATAAGAAGGATGTGATTGATAAAGAAATTATGAAAACATGAAGCAAGGAATGTTATGAATGGATTGATGAATGAGTTTTCTAACGAACTCTCGGGATGACAACGTAATGGTGTTAGTATTATGAATGAGAAAGAGCTATTAGCATGGCGTGGAATGTCAGTAACAATTATGTCAAGCGAGAAATCTAAGATTTAACCTGAGAGGTTGAAAGATTTTCCAAAAGTGAGTGTGCCAAGAACGAACAAGAATATAGGTCCATAAAATGATGGACAGAGCAGCGAGGATATGTTGACACGTGAGATTACGATAAAGTAGTATTTGATACGATTACGACTATTTTCTTCTTTAATGAACCCCTGTAGTTCAGAGGTAAATTCTAAGTATGATATCTTGTAATCATGAAAACTTTCTATAATTCTTTGAAATTCTTTTCTTTTCTTCTTCTTTTCTTCTCCTTTATTCATCTTCTTTTTGAATTGAGAAGAACAACCCTTTAAGGAGGGGAGGTACTACTACGTGACTATCTGTCTGTGTGGCAGAAGTCTAAGTGGAATACCATAACTTGTTTAATTGCTTGTCAAGTACTAAAGGCTGGCCCCCTTCTGTACTAACTATGTAATATAACAAATATTCATTGATCATAGTGATTTTTCAATAAATTTTTCCACTTCTATATGTTGATCGAGATTTCGAAGATAAAAGCGATCAGGAGCATAGTACGAGTGAGGTTATCTTCAAATTCGCAACATGGTGGTGAAACCAAGGTCACTGCAGATATTAATAAGGGTATTGATACACGACTAAGTAAGAGCATAGCCCGGATAGTGTGTTGTACGAAAAGTAGCAAAGTTTATGGAAAAAGGATAAAGTGTGTATTGTAGCACTAGTGAGATGTGCTATAAAAGGATTGGAATGTTTAAGGATCAACTGGGAAACTGGAGATTGAAATGACAGACAAGCGACTCTTTGTTTTCTACCTGATTCCGGGACGGAATCCTTTTAAGGAGGGGAGACTGTAAGAACCCCAATTTTGGTAGGAATTAAAACTTTTATTATGTATTGGTGTATGAATAAATAATGGTTATGACTACAATGTATCAGTGGTTTAACGAATGAATATTGAATGGATTTGGATTCAAATGTTTATATGCCGTGACCAATGCAATTGGTTGACAATCTAGATTAGAATAATCTATCTCCTAGAAAGTAAGATAGGGTACTTCAAAGAGGGAGGAAATATTCTCATTTATCCAAATCGATATCTGGTAGCTCATGTCATCCAAATCGATATCTGCTATAAGTTAAGTGGTTCCGTAAAAGAGATAAGGAACGCTCGAAAGAGAACGAGGACATTTTTCTAAATACAGGAAATAAAGAAAGAATAAGTGATGAATAGTATTTTTGGTGGAAATTGGAATATTATTAGACGACACTATATAGAAGTACTCAGAATGGATTTTTGAGTTCGTATTAATGATCTATAGGCAAAATAAGTGTATGTAAACGATATCAGATTCAGAAAAATAGCACTTTTATTTTCTCCGAGATTTCCCTGGACATTGGAGGATTTAAGGATTTATTAAAGAGATTTGAGGAATGTAAATTCAAAGATTATAAAGGAGGATTGAAAATGGTAGTATAAATACTAAGAAGGTTTCCGGTAAAAACCCTGACAAGAAATACTGGAGATATTCCTCCGAACGATCAATGAAAATGAGTAATAAACGGGCAAAGAAACAATCAGAGAGCCAAGATGCATGCATGTGCAAGTGGATAGAACCAAGTAACCAAGCTAGTTACAACACTAACTAGTAACATTAGAAACAAATCAAGTAGTTAGCCTAATCTCATCATCAACACCACTAAACATCCAACACTTGGCATAGATGATGCAAGAGATGACCTAATCACTTTATTAAAGTGACCTTAGCTAGATATTATCAAAATAATGCATTGTAGACAAGATGAGATTAAAGCAAAAGCAAGCAAAACTCCATTTTAGGAGCATTCGGCCCTAGCTCTTTTTCAAGAATCAAAGTACCACTTCCCATCATCAAACAATTCCAAGATTAATTTGGTGAGTTCTATAATTCCTAACTAAGATCTCCTATGAATCTTAGCTTCAAATTCCATCTCCTTCCTAGTTAATAAAATCACCAAAGTTTAGGGTGAATAGTAACTTCAAGAGCCAACTTTGTTTTTCTTGATTCTTTTGGATGATCTAAGCTTTGTTAAGGTGTTCTAAGGACTATACAAGGTTTTTCAAGGCTTATACACACCCCAAGGAAGGTATATCTCACCTAAACCTTAGATCTTACTTTGAGTTTTATGTAAGTTCTTGGTGGTTTTTAGATTAGTTATGATTATGATGTTATTATAAGCATGTAAGCATGATTATGTAATTGGTTTAGTTGATTTAAGAGATATGATGATTATGATGGTGAAGTGAGGTGTTCTTGGACTTGTTAAGATGAATATCATGTGTATAAGATGTATGGTATGCCCGGTGTGGCTTGGTTGTGATGTAACAAATTTGGAAAACGTGTAAACATAGCCGTTATAATGCCCGATTTTACAATGCTCTGTTTTGTATGTAACTTTCGGACAGTAAACCCCATCGGTTAGCTTCAAGTTTTGCCATGATAAGTTAGTTTGTGTTTTAAGATTCATTTTGATATAAAGATCATGTGAATCGGATTTACGGTTTAGGAGATATGGTCGATTTAGTGAAAGTGGTTTGAAACCGTAAGTGCGAGTTCGTAACTAAAACTGAACCCCCTTAACATGATTAATTCAGTGGCGAATCTTGATAATTAAATATTAGAGATCATAAAGAAGGTGTAAGAGAAGACCTCATGCCAAACGGTTCATTTTTCGATTTTATAAAAATGTTCGAATCGAGGTTAAGTACGAATGAAACCCTTTGAGGAACACTCGGTTATAATTTTGGAAAACCACTTAGAAAACGATCAATAAATCTCGAGGTATAATCCTTGTTAGTAAACGACCGACCTTAGAACTTATATGACTTAAGAACCTACCAAGTGTAACTGTAATAACATGCCTTGATAATGAGCAAGTGTCGGATCATAACGGTGTTAATAAGAGTTAACCTGAAAGCGTGTTTTAGCTTAAGTAAAGTATGTACTTAGCTTTTCAAAGTGGTAGGTGATTAACCTTGAATAATTTTGGTTATTTATAAATCACACACTATCCCTACGAAGCTTCCAGGCAAGTTTCCAAACATTTTGGAACTGTTGTTGTGATAATATATATGATTTGATTTTGTTATACATATGCCATAGCATGCATGCCTGCTTTCAGATTATATTGTGATACATGTTTCATGATTTGAAATTGGCTTATAAGCTAGATACGAGATGTATTAGTTATAAGCCGGATATTGCTAAGACCCTTAGTGAAGGGCATGTTAGATATAATTGATGTAATGTTTCAGTGTTTAAGTGTAACAGTGAAATATTAGAGTTTACTGGAAGGAAGTCAGAGTTTAGTAAAGTCTGACTGACAGAAGCTGGACAGAGTTTAGTAAAGTCTGTCTAGAAGCAGCGCGTACGAAGTCAACAGAAGATATTAGAGATCAATTCAAGATTGATATGGAAGCGAGATCTTTGGAGATTGGATAGCTATAAAAGAGATCGAGTTGACTTAGGAGACGTGTGACAATCTGTAATTGATATCATTGTATAGCTGATTATTAGGAATATCAATTAGAGATTGTATCGAAGCTGTATTCTTATATATACAGATAGGTTAACCCTAGAAGGGTATCGAACAATAGAATTATTCATTCTTATTGTAACCTAGCAGCTCTTTGTGATAGTTTACATCACGAAGAGGGTTTTTAATACCAGAAGATTTAAAGTGCATAATCATCTTAATTGTTATTCTCTCATCTAATATTGATTATTAGTGTGTATTCGGCCTAACAATTGGTATCAGAGCCATATCTGTTAAACATTACAGTTTAAGATCCACACACACATAGAAATCATCATGTCTGAAGTTCTACCTCCATCAAAGTATGAAAATGCTAAACCCACTGTTAGTCGATATGAGACTATTAGGGTTCCTATTCTCAGGCCATCAGAATATCCCATCTGGAGGGTAAAGATGACCTTGTTTCTGGAAGCTACAGATGTAGAATATCTTGACAGGATTAATGAAGGGCCACACCTGCCTACAAAGTTGGCTCCTGCTGTTACTGGTCAAGAGGCCAAAATGATTCCTAAGGAGAAGCAGGATATGACTCCTGAAGATCTTTCATCCATTGCTAAGGATGCAAAGGTGAGGCATTTACTTCACAGTGTTTTGGATAATGTTATGTCTAACAAGGTTATTGGCTTGACTACTGCAAAAGAAATTTGGGATGCTCTTGAGGTTAGATGTCAGGGAACTCCTGCTATCAAGAAGAATAGGAGAAACATACTCACTCAGGAGTATGAACATTTTGAGGCTAAACCTGAAAAGACCATGACATAAACATTTGACAGATTCTGTAAACAGTTGAATGATTTGTCATTGGTTGACAAAGAATATAATTTGAAAGATTCAAATCTAAAGTTTCTTCTGTCTCTACCTAAAAAGTGGGATGTGAAAACTACCACTATTAGAGACAATTATGAACTTGATGAGACCCAAATTGATGAAATTTATGGGTTGCTCAAAACTCATGAATTGGAAATGGAACAGAGAAACAGGAGATTCAACAAAAAGGCTAAGTCTGTTGCTCTTAAGGTTGAAGAGAAGCCTATGAAGAAAGAATCATCCAGGAGAAAAGCTAAAGGAAAGGCACTAGCTGTACAGTCTGATAGTGAGTCACCAATGTCTGACAATGACTCAAACTCAGACGAATCATCTGATTCTGAGGATGATGAAGAAGAGATAATGCAGATGGCTGCCTTGATGGTGAAGACGTTCAAGAAAATGGGCTTCAAGAATTTCAAGAAGGGAAAGAATTTCTCCAGGAATGTTTCCAATTCTGACAAGAAAAGCTTCAAGAAGTCTGATAAGAGAGATTCAAGGGGGAAGAAAGACAAGTCTGAAATCCAATGCTACAAGTGTAAGGAGATGGGCCACTTTGCTCCTGAGTGCAAGAAAGGTAAAACTGAAAAAGCACTCTACACTAAAGGCAGAAATTGGGCAGACACTTCAGATTCTGATGAAGAAATGAACTATGCTCTCATGGCTACTACTGAATCAGAAACTTCTGAAAATCAGGTACCTCTAACTACCTATGCTTATAATATTGATGACATTTCCCAATTAAGAATTTATCTTAAGTCATTGCATATAAGTTATAGGGATCAGACTTTAGAGAATGAGAGGATTAAATCTGAGAATTCTGAACTCAAAGAGAGAAATAAAATTGTTGAAGAAAAGCTAAAAAATATGCAACAAGTTCAGAAAGAGAGAGATGATGCTGTTTCTATAGAACATGATTTGCTTCAGAAATATAAACAACTAGAATCTGAGTTGGAGGAAGCAAATAAGAAAATTAGGACTTGGACTAATTCTGGAAAGGACACTCAATAGGTTTTTCAAACAGACACTGTTGGTCTAGGTTATAATGAGGGAGATGAACTTAGATTTCAAAGTCAAGTTAAAATCAGACCTCATTTTGTACATGGAGCCAGTAAATTTTTGTCTGATAATGAAAAAGAAACTGTTAAGGTCCAATCAGTAAAAACTTGTGCTAAACAGGTTAATATTGGTTTGATGACAGATAAACAACTCAAACATAAACTGAAGGAGTTAAAATCTGTTAAGAAACAGGGAGTGTCAAATAAGAACAGAAATGGAAAAGTAGGCATCACTTCAGGAAATAAACCAATGCTTGCTAGTTATGCTCCAAGAAAGACATGTCATAACTGTGGTAGTACTAAGCATCTTGCAAATTTCTGCAAGAAAAACAAAAATATAAATTCTTTACCTTCCAAGTCTGAGGTAAAGAAGGATTTTGCTAGAACTAAGCCACAGACTTTATGCACACACTGTGGAAGCACTTGGCATTCCATTTATACTTGCAGAGAGTATCATGCTATCTATCATAATTACTATGAACTGAAACCCAATCTGAAATTGGTTAAAGTTAATACTGCAAGTGTAAACTCTGATACTGTTAGCTCAAACTCTGATAATGTTAATTCCGCTGGTAAAGCTAACAAAGTTAAGAATGTCAAAGGATCCAAGCAAGTCTGGATCCTTAAATCTAACCCTCAGTAATTGCTTGTGATTGCAGGGCAACAGGGAGGCAACCCTAGTCGTGGACAGTGGATGCTCAGGACACATGACTGGAAAAAAAGCCCTGCTATCAGACTATGAGGAGAAGGCTGGCCCAAAAGTTTCCTATGGTGATGGTAATGTAGGAAGAACATTGGGATATGGCAATATTTGTAACACCCCCAGATCCGGGGTCCGGGATCCGGTGGTTACGGTTTCCAATTCTGCCCACAACAATTGAACTTTCCTTAACATAAAATAAATTACGTCTCTATAACCCAACACAACAATATAAAACACACCCGTTATAGTCCCAGAGATGAAATCAGAGTAACAATCAAATTTTTTTATTAATCACATTATGAGTTCTTACAATCCAAAAAGGATTTCAATATAAATACATACTCTTTGCCATCCATTTACATAAGTCATACTAGACCATATTCTTGGTACTGAAAGAATAAATATACCCTACCAATAGCTTCTTCTTCAGCTCTGGTAGTCTCATCGTCCTCGCCCGCGTCGAGTGCGCCTTGTGCGAGTCATCTGGTCTAGCTGTTTTTGTGATATAATAATAAAGCAAGGGTGAGCAATAGCCCACCAACAATAATATATAACTGAACGATAATGTATAACAGTTCAAAAGTATCTTTCAAACCATATGCCATGCATTTACAGAAATGATGCCAGTATAATATGAACGATGAAGTTACAAGGTAACTTAAAGCATTTGTTTGTAGAAATATCTGCTACATCAAAGTAAGCGAGATATTCTTATTGTTATTAAGAAGAGGAACTTGCAAGAAAAGGTTGCAATTCCAGTTATGACCCTTTTCCAACTCTGCCAACAGTAGTCATGTTGCAGGAAATAAATAAATTTGGATGATGAACCAATGATGGAGTATTCACCGCGCCCGCTGTTCCAATCTTGATGATCAGTCGAGATCGTACAGCTCAATTTAGATTTACTACCGGTAGAAGGAAGAACTGACGGATTTACTTGTATACCGCCTTACTAGCTCTCCCCGGCCAACGGTTGGGCCAAAGGGGATGGACCGGCGCTACTCGGCCTCTTACACGACTCCTAGTTCAAATAGAATTCATGATTCTGAATGTAACGTTCGTCCCCCTTTCCCCAAGTATAATACTTGTTGATAAGACTCCACAAAGTAGTCGTATCTAGTTGGAAAGGAAAATTTACCAATAACTCCCAAGCCATTACTTGGTAACGGATATCAACTTGTTCCAGTAATCTTACCCCTCGAAAGATGAGAAGGTAAGCAACGACTTAATAAGTCAACAGCACCCGAGTTGCGGGTGAAGGGAATACTTTATGACCGGGAAGTCGACAAGATAAATAACATTTTCCAAGTAAGGTTCCCTTATTATTAAGGAGATAGACTCAAAGAAGAATGGTGTCTGAGAACCTTTCTTGATATAAGATTAATAATCATATGCCTCCGAAATATTTTCTGTAATAATCGAAGAAGATAAACCTTATCGAGGTTATTCTAAGTATGGAATAAATATTCAGAGAATATTTATTGAATTAAAATATTTTACAGAATATTTAGGAATATGAAAGAATATCTTTAATCAGAGTATCTCTCAAATAATTCTTGAAGAAATATCGAGAGAATATTTATTGCATAACTAAATATTCAAATGAATATTCCAAATAATATTCATTAATTAATAAGACCTGAAAGGAATATTTAAAATATTTAAAATAATATTCGATGATTAAATAGAACCCTGGATGAATATTCAAAATAATATTCAAAATTAATTAGGAATTTAAATGAATATTGATAAAGTAATATTCATTTAATGGATAATATTCTAAATGAATATCAAGTAATGTTCATTTAGTGATCCAAGCTTTAAAGGAATATTCGAGATAAGACTCGATAAATAAATCAAGTTTCAGATGAACATTAAAATAATATTCGATAGGTAATTACTGTCTTAAATGAATACTCAAAAGTAATATTCATTTAATGAATAATATTCTAAATGAATATCCAATTAATATTCATTTAGTAGTCCAACCTTTAGAAGAATATTCGCAATAATAATCGATAAATAATTCGACTCTGAATGAATATTAAAAATATTATTCGTCGAATAGTTACGTTCAAATAATTATTTGAAGTAAAGATCGTTAAAATAAATAATCTCGAACGAATATTCAAATAATATTCGTCGCCCGAATAATGGAAAATATTTACTTAAATATTTTCCTCCGAGGTAATCTCGATATATCAAGAAATATTGACTCCCGGTCTATATTTGATGAATCAGATGTATACGCCCTTCTATGAGGGTCTTACAATAACCGGCTTATAACTGATGTATAACTATCTAGCTTATAAGCCAACAATAACATTCAGGGAACAAGTATATCAATTCAACTTGAAAGTAGGCATGCATGCAATGGCATATGTATATCAGCAATCATATATATATATTTATTCAATCACAACAACAGCCTAAAAGAAGGGAATTGAAACTTGCCTGGTAGACGAGTACGGTAAGGGGTAGTAGTAGCGGGTCCTGGTTCAGCTTGGTGATCTATAAATAGCCAAGGTATTCGGGATTAATCACTTAACATATTAAAAGTTAAGTTATACTTAATTCGAAACACGTTCTCGAGTTATCTCGTTATACCCCTTTTTAGTGGATTACTTATTATCAGTGATCCGACCCGATATTCGTTCGTTAATACAACATGTCACTGCACTTATACTTGGGACATACTTAAGTCATATGAGTTCTAAGGTTGATCGTTACGAACCAATACTATACTCCGAGTTTTATCGCCCGTTTTCTAAGTGTTTTACCGAAGTTATAAAAGAGTCGTCTTTTAGGGGTTCGTTCGCGTTTAACCTCGACTCGAACATTTTTAATAAATCGAAAAACGATCCTTTTGACATACGGTTTTCTTTCACACCTTCCTTTTTACCTCTAGTATTTATTTACCAAGATTCGCCATGACGTTACATAGTTTACGAGGGTTCAATTACAGTTACGAACTTTCGTTTACGGATTCGAACTACTTTTAGTAATTTGGTCATAAATCCTAAACCGTAAGTCCGTTTCACGTGATCTTTATATCAAAACGAAGCTTAGAACATTACCTATCCTATCATGGAAGATAAGGTCTCTGGACAGTAGGGGTTCGACATGGAAAATGGCATACAAAACATGGTATTGTAAAATCGGGCATTATAACGGCTGTAAATCGAATATCTATCAATTTCGAATCTTCCCATAAACATAGTATCCAACCCAAACAACATATACATGACTTATATACATGAACTGAGGCCAAGCAATGCCTTTCCGTTCATCTAGCTATTTACATCATTAATCCAAAATCCATACATAATCATGCTTATAATATTAACATAACCATAACTAAGTTATAACTATCATAAACATGCTTAAATCTCAAACAAGGGTTAGGGTTTCAAGAGCTTTATACCTTCCTTGGAGTGTGTTCTAGCCTCACTAAGCTTTGTATGATCCTTGGGTGGCCTTAAGCTAGCTAAATCAACCATAAAAATCAAAGAAAACCAACATTAGTTCTTGAAGAACACTATTCACCCTCCTTGTAAATGATTTATTTGAAAATGGAAACAAAGGATTTTGGACTTGAAATTTCTAGGAGATTAGTTTCTTGAAATATAGAACTCACCTTAAAAATTACAAGATCAAACAAGGAGTGGAAGGTGGACTTTTGTTTTTGAATTTCCTTAAAGCCGAATGGAAGAAAAAAAATGGGAGAATGGAGTTGTTTGGCTTGCTTCACTTTGCTCTCATCTATTTTGTGTGAATTATTGCTTGGTTTAGAAAATATCTTGTATAAAGTGACTTTAATAAAGTGGTGATGTATTGGATGATGGAGATTGCATGCCATGTGTTGATCCTTGGATGGTTATAAGCTAACTAGTTTGTTTGTTTTGCTAAGTACTTGTTCAATCTCTAATTGTCTAGTTACTTAGCCCACTTGGTTGCTAGATATTTATCTAGTAGCTTGCACAAGACTCTTGCTTCCTCTGCTTGTTTCTGTGTCCGGTTATTACCCGTTTCGATTGATCGTTCGTGGGAATATTTCACGGATTTCTAATTAGGGTTTACCGGGAATCCTCTTTAATATTAATACTTTCATTCTCCATCTTTCATTCTAACTTTCCAATTTATATTCCTTAAATCCATTCGTTAAATACTTAAGGCTATCAGTGTCCAGGGAACTCTCGGAGAAAATAAAAGTGCGGTTTTTCAGAATCCGACAGCTTTTACATACACTTATTTTCCCCCTGGATCACTAATATGAACTCGGAAATCCGTTCCGAATACTTCTATATAGTGTCGTCTCATATTATTATATACTCCCACCAAAACACTATTCATTCTGTATTCTTTACTTGTTCTCTTAGGGTTGTATAATTGTCCGTATTCTCTTTCGATCGTTCCTTAACCTTTTTACGGAACTACTGGATTAATCGCTATCGATCTGGATGACATGAGAGTATTCTCTTGCTTGAATTTGCCATATCTTATTCCCTTAGAAGATAGATTATTCTTACCTATGTTGTCACCCTTTAGCATTCTTCAAGACATAGAAATAATAAAGTCGAATTCCATTCATTCTTTCCAAATATCAAATATTACATTGTAGCCATAACCACTCCTCAGTGGTTTCCTACCTTCATTCTTAAATCAAATATAATAACATCCCAAAATATCAAATCCTCAAAGTTAATATCTCAATTCTTGGATTATAATAATATTTAATCCACTGTCCGGTCAAATATTATACCGAAAAGAATTTGGAATTTCTGAATTCCGATCGTCTCTGCATTCACTTATTTCCTCCGCGTATTACTAATATGACTTCGAAACATCCATATCACGTCCCGTACATAGGGTGGAGTGAAAAGTTTTCCAACTTACAAAATCACTATTCATCCACCAAATACTATGCACGTACAGGAAACACTATGCACGTACGGGAAATACTATGCACGTACGGGAAATACTATGCACGTACGGGAAACACTATGCAGGTACTGGAAACACTATGCACGTACTCATTTCCCTTCAAGGATCCGTTAGCTCCTTCCTGGATGGTAGATTATTCTTATCCAGGTCCTCAACCATCTAATTACTCTATTCTGACCATATACCAATGCATCAGGATCATTGTCCAAAGCAATATCCATTCATTACAATCATCGTTCTCTGAAACCACCATTCATTAGAGCTGGTGACCTTGTTGTCGGAATCATTGTTCCTCATTTAATCATTACTTAATAAAAAGTTTTAATTATATCCAAAATTTGGGGTTCTTACAGTCTCCCCTCCTTAAAAGGATTCCGTCCCGGAATCAGGTAGGAAGCAAAGAGTCGTTTGCCTGTCGTTCACTCTTTAGCTTCCCGGTCAATTCTTAGTCGTTCTACCCTTCCTCAGCACATCTTCTAGTGCTACAATTCATACTTTATCCTTTTTCCATCAACGTTGCTACTTTTCGTACAACTCACTATCCGGGTTATATTCTTACTCAGTCTTATCCTTATTGATACCTGCAGTAACATTGGTATCACTATCACCCTACGAATTCGGAGGTAACCTCGCTCGTACTGTGCATTTCCTGATTGCTTTAATCTTCGCAATCTCGATCAATATAGAGAAGTGGAAAGATTTATTGAGAGATCACTATGATCAATTGAACATTTGTTATATTGCATAGTTAGTACAGAAGGGGGCCAGCCTTTAGTACTTGACAAGCAATTAAACAAGTCATGGTATTCCACTTAGACTTCTATCACATAGACAGATAGTCACGTAGCAGTACCTCCCCTCCTAAAAGGGTTGTTCTTCTCAATTCATAAAGAAGATGAATAAGAGAGAAGAAGAGAAAAGAGTTCTAAAGGATTATAGAAAGCTTTCATGATTGTAGAATATCATACTCAGAATTTACCTCTGAACTATAGAGGTTTATCAAAGAAGAAATTAATCATAATTATATCCAATACTATTTGATCGCAATCTCACGTGTCAACATATCTTGCTGCTTTGTCCATTATTCTATGGACAAATACTCTTGTTCAATCTTAGCGATACTCACGTTCGGGAAATCCTTCAACCTTTCAGGTTAAATCTTAGATTTCTCACTTGACATCATTATTACTGACATCCCATATCATGTTACTAGCTTTTTCATAACTATAATATTGACACTATCAGGTTGTCATCCTGAGAATTCATTAGAAAACCCATTCATAACATTCCTTGCTTCTCATTCCATAGTTGCTTCCCCAGCCTTTTCTTTATCAATCACATCCTTCTTATTAGCTGATTCTTACTCATTTCTATTATTTACTTTCACCTTCACCTCTTTATTGAGACACCTTTTTGCACTTGGTACCTCCTTATCGGTATTCCGTCTCATTTATTCTATAATCATCACGTTATTTCAATTTAAACTTTCCGAAATGAATCTGGCCCGATTCCTTTAACTTAGATTCATATAATCTACTTCTGCCAACCTTGTTTCTCATTACTTGTTCTTTTCTATCCGTGGTTTTCCACAGGTTGTCTTTCGTAAGTCAGACCAGGTCGTATATCTACATGCTCGTACTCCTATCATCTGTTGAACATCTGCATTTTACTGGCGTAGCCTGGCCACATGAAAACCCGTTATGACCGTGCTATAATTTTGGGGGTAAGGCTGGCTCGAATACCGCCGTCCGAACACTTTAAACTCTCAAGTGGCCCAATAAGTCTTGGGCTCAACCGCCCTTCCCTCCAAGTCTCATTAATTCTTTCTACGGGAATACGTTTAGCATCACGAATTATCAACCTCATATTCTTTATCTTGTTTGTGCAGAAGTACACTAACACAAACTTGCTTGTCATTCATCAACATGCCATTTAGCTTAGCAATAGCAGCACTTTCTTTATCTTTACGTTGTCATCTCCTTTCTTAGAAGAATCACCATCGCTTGTTGTTTACGTAGTGCGTTAATAGTTAACCCTACGGGTTTCAAATCCCTTAGGGAGACAAAGTAATCATTATTCCTTATCCATAAGGAACACTTCCTGAACTTGATGTAGATATAACGTGAAGCAGATAGAATTGCAGAAGAGTTTCAAGCATCGCAGCTAGGTCCGGTTGATGAAACTATCACTTATGCATCTTCCATAAAAGACTGGAAACTTAACGGTTTACTTCATCAATTTTGTACCATGGTCCTGGTTTGCCTCAAAACGGGACCTTCTAAGGTACGTAATATGCTTAAGACTCCATCAGGAATCGAATCTTTACTTAAACTATTATTACTGTTAATTCTTGCACAGTCATCAGAAGGAATGTAAATTCCTCCATTCCGATATGACCTTCAAGGTCCTTCCAAATATCATCCTATTTCTTCGGTATGAACATTTGTAATTATTCCTTTATACTTAGATCGTCGGCCACCTCATTGGCCTTTCTTGGTGATAATGATTTCTTGTAACCCCGGTTTTCTGGGTACATTCCAGCTCAAGTTTTTTTTTTTTTTTTTTTTTTTTTTTACCTCATTCCCATCACTGTTGGGTTAAAACATTCTCCCTTAAGCTCTGCTGAAGGAGAAAAAATATAACTATCAGTCATTTCCATAAGTCATTGCTTCCACCTACCCGTGGGAACTTTATCACGTTTTATTCCCAATCCTACTTAGGATACTACTTTTCTTAGTTCCTTCCTTATCTTAGGATAATCTCAACCTTTATAGGTTCAATCCATACTTCCTCAGGGTTTCATACATACCTCATCTGGCACTATTGTTACTATGTCATACATTCCTTACCAAACTTCCATTTTGAAGTTCGGAATATTACCTTTTTTCCTTGTAAGGTTTCGTAGGCCATCCTTATCATTCCTCCGGTATTTTCTGGGTACCGGGTATATCAAAATGTCATTGATCAATACTCTAATAATTCTATCTATGTTCTTTCCAGCACTCTTTTTAATAATCCTTACCGGTCATTGTTGCCTTAGCAAGTCCAGCTCATATCATCTGAAGTCATAATGTCGTTATTAGGGTTAATGCCACCCCTTGTGCATTCCCTAGGGTTTGTCTTAATTTATGGATATCCTATCCTTAATTCAACTGCCAAAGAATTCTTGCATCTTATAATTGGCAATCAGATCATGTATCCTTAATAAAGGTCTCTTTTCAATCATTCTCATTTGATAATCGATCGGTGGCTTAATGTCACCCTCTTCTTTCAGATAGTTATCAGCCTATTTGGCCTTCCAAAAAGGCAACGCATGCCTATCTCCTCTCTTACAGAACTTGGTAATGGCAGCAAGGATGTTTTGGAAGATATTGGTCGAGTTCAACGTGAATCTCTTAGTACTTATCGTTCTTCTCAAATGTACTTGCCTTAGACAAAATTTCTACAGCATACTGATCCATCTCTGACCATTTCTATACTCTCTTCATAACCTTCGTTGTTTACTTTCCTCCGTCATAATATATTCATGGTATTCATGATACCCTAACATCATACATCTCAAGTCACTATACTTCCATTTTACTCAAAATCTTGGACAACCATATACACATGAGTCACTTTAGTACGGGTGACCCCATCCCAAAAAGGTCTAGTGAATTCCCAATCAAAACATGGGTTGTTCGGCAGAAGATTCAAACGATCTCATTAATGTTTCCTTTATATCAGAAGCCCTTGCAGTCGGTGCTTTCTTAGAAGCAACCCTGCTTTGTCTTTTCATTGCTGGTCTAGTCGCTTTATAGTCCGTTGTGACTTGGCCTCAACTGGCCACACATAAAAATACATGATTTTAGGGGTTGGCTAATAGCATTACTTTTCTAGCAATTGCCGGCATAGTGCCTTCTTCTTTGATACCTTTCTACCTTTCCAAAACTTTACTCTATATAAGTCTTAATCGACTACTCGGCACCGTCTCCGGTCACCTTTCCTCCACTTTTATCTTTTCAACTATTCTTATCAATCCTGCGTGCCACACAAGCTTACCATTCCTGGCATAACAGCTTTTTTTATTTAAGTCAATCCTGGAATTTCTCAGTCCGGCTGGTTTCTTACTTACATTTCCTATTTTCGTCCAATCTCACTTCATCATTTTATCACAACCGTCGATTGTAATGTTCAGGGTCCGTTTACTAACCCATTTTACAGCATCCTTACCCAAATCACAGGGTTTGCTCCAATTTTTACTCTCTTCCGTGACATTCTCTGATAATCAGAAAGACAAGGTTTGCCAAAATTCACCGAATTCCTTTCCAGACTCAGGGAAATTTTGATCAATCTACCCACCTACTGGTAACATTAAGGAGACCAGTTTCGAAACCTGAAGAATAGTTCTATGAACCTCCAAGCAGGTGGAATCACAAGCAGTCATAGTTAACGAAATAATCATCATCGGATTGGAAGTTTACCCACTGGAGAGGAATCAATTATATCCATCCCTTAGAAGGGAATCAATAGTTTCAAACTGAAACCTATCACAACGTCCAGATATTCAATACTACCAAATGTCGGTCTACCTAACCCTTTATGCGAAGCGTCGTTGGAAGCACAAAGTCTCCTTTTTTTCCATTAAGCAATGCCAGCTCATGGTCATTACCAATTTCACCTTTTAGCTCCAGGAAGATTTTCTCACATTTTTCTCTTTAACTACTGATCGTATTACTTGATCTATTATAATTCCGCATCGGAATAAACTTAAGGTACTACTATAATCCATTCAAAGAGAAGAAGGAATTTAATATTCCTCTAAATCACATGCATCTAACGTTTCTGGTTCATCATTTAACTGAGTTGAATTAACTCTATACTCAGTCTCTGGCAGTAGTCTCATTACGAGTTCATCTTGACTCACTGGTCTTATCTTCCGGTAGGTTCTGAGATCATTGTCTTGCTTGCTACTTCCTTATATAATTTTACCCAATCATGCTATCACTTCCCAATGTCTTTACTTTCTAAATGATTCATTCATAAAATGAACATTTTCCTTAATAAAACCACCTTATTAACCTTAATTTGGTTCCATAATTTACAACCTACGACACCTGCCTTCTCATGGCGAATTATTACTGACAATATTCATACTGATTCATTTATCAAATGATATGGCACTTACTGCCTCATTCTCAACTATTCCTAGGGACTCTGCTCCTCGTCCTATATCGCTGTCTTTGATAATCATACATCCCTCTAGCTCTTTCTTTGTTAAGATGAAAATCTCTAAGGATTCTAATCTATTTCCGTATAAGATCTTAAGTAATTCTTCCAATCCTTCTTTCTTGCTGGTACTACATCTGGTAGTCCGGCTATGAATTCAACATGCATCTTCAGATCTCTTAATAATATCTCGGTTCTTTATACTCACTTTTCCGAGCACCATATCTTAATCATCACAGTCATTCTGGCTGCGACCCTCATTACCCATGAGTAAGCTCCTTATCCTAATAGGATTTTCCTTATCTGCTGGAACCTCTTCCGGGTCTCCAGTAGGGTACTCCATCGAATTACCCGCTGATCTTCAGCATATAAAGCATCATCGCGCTGTTGCTCGTATGCCTCAAGGTCAGTCGCCTTACTCGTCGATACGATATCGAGCTAAGTTACTATCATTATACTTACGAGTTCCCATAAGGGTTTTATTTGTCATCACTACATTAAGTAGTCCGACTATGAACTTGGCAAGAGTTCTTATTATCTTATTGAATTTATTGTTTTAACGTCACCTCATCTCTGGGGTTTATAACGTACGCTCTGATACCACTTCTGTAACACCCCCAGATCCGGGGTTCGGGATCCGGTGGTTACGGTTTCCAATTCTGCCCACAACAATTGAACTTTCCTTAACATAAAATAAATTACGTCTCTATAACCCAACACAACAATATAAAACACACCCGTTATAGTCCCAGAGATGAAATCAGAGTAACAATCAAATTTTTTTATTAATCACATTATGAGTTCTTACAATCCAAAAAGGATTTCAATATAAATACATACTCTTTGCCATCCATTTACATAAGTCATACTAGACCATATTCTTGGTACTGAAAGAATAAATATACCCTACCAATAGCTTCTTCTTCAGCTCTGGTAGTCTCATCGTCCTCGCCCCCGTCGAGTGCGCCTTGTGCGAGTCATCTGGTCTAGCTGTTGTTGTGATATAATAATAAAGCAAGGGTGAGCAATAGCCCACCAACAATAATATATAACTGAACGATAATATATAACAGTTCAAAAGTATCTTTCAAACCATATGCCATGCATTTACAGAAATGATGCCAGTATAATATGAACGATGAAGTTACAAGGTAACTTAAAGCATTTGTTTGTAGAAATATCTGCTACATCAAAGTAAGCGAGATATTCTTATTGTTATTAAGAAGAGGAACTTGCAAGAAAAGGTTGCAATTCCAGTTATGACCCTTTTCCAACTCTGCCAACAGTAGTCATGTTGCAGGAAATAAATAAATTTGGATGATGAACCAATGATGGAGTATTCACCGCGCCCGCTGTTCCAATCTTGATGATCAGTCGAGATCGTACAGCTCAATTTAGATTTACTACCGGTAGAAGGAAGAACTGACGGCTTTACTTGTATACCGCCTTACTAGCTCTCCCCGGCCAACGGTTGGGCCAAAGGGGATGGACCGGCGCTACTCGGCCTCTTACACGACTCCTAGTTCAAATAGAATTCATGATTCTGAATGTAACGTTCGTCCCCCTTTCCCCAAGTATAATACTTGTTGATAAGACTCCACAAAGTAGTCGTATCTAGTTGGAAAGGAAAATTTACCAATAACTCCCAAGCCATTACTTGGTAACGGATATCAACTTGTTCCAGTAATCTTACCCCTCGAAAGATGAGAAGGTAAGCAACGACTTAATAAGTCAACAGCACCCGAGTTGCGGGTGAAGGGAATACTTTATGACCGGGAAGTCGACAAGATAAATAACATTTTCCAAGTAAGGTTCCCTTATTATTAAGGAGATAGACTCAAAGAAGAATGGTGTCTGAGAACCTTTCTTGATATAAGATTAATAATCATATGCCTCCGAAATATTTTCTGTAATAATCGAAGAAGATAAACCTTATCGAGGTTATTCTAAGTATGGAATAAATATTCAGAGAATATTTATTGAATTAAAATATTTTACAGAATATTTAGGAATATGAAAGAATATCTTTAATCAGAGTATCTCTCAAATAATTCTTGAAGAAATATCGAGAGAATATTTATTGCATAACTAAATATTCAAATGAATATTCCAAATAATATTCATTAATTAATAAGACCTGAAAGGAATATTTAAAATATTTAAAATAATATTCGATGATTAAATAGAACCCTGGATGAATATTCAAAATAATATTCAAAATTAATTAGGAATTTAAATGAATATTGATAAAGTAATATTCATTTAATGGATAATATTCTAAATGAATATCAAGTAATGTTCATTTAGTAATCCAAGCTTTAAAGGAATATTCGAGATAAGACTCGATAAATAAATCAAGTTTCAGATGAACATTAAAATAATATTCGATAGGTAATTACTGTCTTAAATGAATACTCAAAAGTAATATTCATTTAATGAATAATATTCTAAATGAATATCCAATTAATATTCATTTAGTAGTCCAACCTTTAGAAGAATATTCGCAATAATAATCGATAAATAATTCGACTCTGAATGAATATTAAAAATATTATTCGTCGAATAGTTACGTTCAAATAATTATTTGAAGTAAAGATCGTTAAAATAAATAATCTCGAACGAATATTCAAATAATATTCGTCGCCCGAATAATGGAAAATATTTACTTAAATATTTTCCTCCGAGGTAATCTCGATATATCAAGAAATATTGACTCCCGGTCTATATTTGATGAATCAGATGTATACGCCCTTCTATGAGGGTCTTACAATAACCGGCTTATAACTGATGTATAACTATCTAGCTTATAAGCCAACAATAACATTCAGGGAACAAGTATATCAATTCAACTTGAAAGTAGGCATGCATGCAATGGCATATGTATATCAGCAATCATATATATATATTTATTCAATCACAACAACAGCCTAAAAGAAGGGAATTGAAACTTGCCTGGTAGACGAGTACGGTAAGGGGTAGTAGTAGCGGGTCCCGGTTCAGCTTGGTGATCTATAAATAGCCAAGGCATTCGGGATTAATCACTTAACATATTAAAAGTTAAGTTATACTTAATTCGAAACACGTTCTCGAGTTATCTCGTTATACCCCTTTTTAGTGGATTACTTATTATCAGTGATCCGACCCGATATTCGTTCGTTAATACAACATGTCACTGCACTTATACTTGGGACATACTTAAGTCATATGAGTTCTAAGGTTGATCGTTACGAACCAATACTATACTCCGAGTTTTATCGCCCGTTTTCTAAGTGTTTTACCGAAGTTATAAAAGAGTCGTCTTTTAGGGGTTCGTTCGCGTTTAACCTCGACTCGAACATTTTTAATAAATCGAAAAACGATCCTTTTGACATACGGTTTTCTTTCACACCTTCCTTTTTACCTCTAGTATTTATTTACCAAGATTCACCATGACGTTACATAGTTTACGAGGGTTCAATTACAGTTACGAACTTTCGTTTACGGATTCGAACTACTTTTAGTAATTTGGTCATAAATCCTAAACCGTAAGTCCGTTTCACGTGATCTTTATATCAAAACGAAGCTTAGAACATTACCTATCCTATCATGGCAGATAAGGTCTCTGGACAGTAGGGGTTCGACATGGAAAATGGCATACAAAACATGGTATTGTAAAATCGGGCATTATAACGGCTGTAAATCGAATATCTATCAATTTCGAATCTTCCCATAAACATAGTATCCAACCCAAACAACATATACATGACTTATATACATGAACTGAGGCCAAGCAATGCCTTTCCGTTCATCTAGCTATTTACATCATTAATCCAAAATCCATACATAATCATGCTTATAATATTAACATAACCATAACTAAGTTATAACTATCATAAACATGCTTAAATCTCAAACAAGGGTTAGGGTTTCAAGAGCTTTATACCTTCCTTGGAGTGTGTTCTAGCCTCACTAAGCTTTGTATGATCCTTGGGTGGCCTTAAGCTAGCTAAATCAACCATAAAAATCAAAGAAAACCAACATTAGTTCTTGAAGAACACTATTCACCCTCCTTGTAAATGATTTATTTGAAAATGGAAACAAAGGATTTTGGACTTGAAATTTCTAGGAGATTAGTTTCTTGAAATATAGAACTCACCTTAAAAATTACAAGATCAAACAAGGAGTGGAAGGTGGACTTTTGTTTTTGAATTTCCTTAAAGCCGAATGGAAGAAAAAAAATGGGAGAATGGAGTTGTTTGGCTTGCTTCACTTTGCTCTCATCTATTTTGTGTGAATTATTGCTTGGTTTAGAAAATATCTTGTATAAAGTGACTTTAATAAAGTGGTGATGTATTGGATGATGGAGATTGCATGCCATGTGTTGATCCTTGGATGGTTATAAGCTAACTAGTTTGTTTGTTTTGCTAAGTACTTGTTCAATCTCTAATTGTCTAGTTACTTAGCCCACTTGGTTGCTAGATATTTATCTAGTAGCTTGCACAAGACTCTTGCTTCCTCTGCTTGTTTCTGTGTCCGGTTATTACCCGTTTCGATTGATCGTTCGTGGGAATATTTCACGGATTTCTAATTAGGGTTTACCGGGAATCCTCTTTAATATTAATACTTTCATTCTCCATCTTTCATTCTAACTTTCCAATTTATATTCCTTAAATCCATTCGTTAAATACTTAAGGCTATCAGTGTCCAGGGAACTCTCGGAGAAAATAAAAGTGCGGTTTTTCAGAATCCGACAGCTTTTACATACACTTATTTTCCCCCTGGATCACTAATATGAACTCGGAAATCCGTTCCGAATACTTCTATATAGTGTCGTCTCATATTATTATATACTCCCACCAAAACACTATTCATTCTGTATTCTTTACTTGTTCTCTTAGGGTTGTATAATTGTCCGTATTCTCTTTCGATCGTTCCTTAACCTTTTTACGGAACTACTGGATTAATCGCTATCGATCTGGATGACATGAGAGTATTCTCTTGCTTGAATTTGCCATATCTTATTCCCTTAGAAGATAGATTATTCTTACCTATGTTGTCACCCTTTAGCATTCTTCAAGACATAAAAATAATAAAGTCGAATTCCATTCATTCTTTCCAAATATCAAATATTACATTGTAGCCATAACCACTCCTCAGTGGTTTCCTACCTTCATTCTTAAATCAAATATAATAACATCCCAAAATATCAAATCCTCAAAGTTAATATCTCAATTCTTGGATTATAATAATATTTAATCCACTGTCCGGTCAAATATTATACCGAAAAGAATTTGGAATTTCTGAATTCCGATCGTCTCTGCATTCACTTATTTCCTCCGCGTATTACTAATATGACTTCGAAACATCCATATCACGTCCCGTACATAGGGTGGAGTGAAAAGTTTTCCAACTTACAAAATCACTATTCATCCACCAAATACTATGCACGTACAGGAAACACTATGCACGTACGGGAAATACTATGCACGTACGGGAAATACTATGTACGTACGGGAAACACTATGCAGGTACTGGAAACACTATGCACGTACTCATTTCCCTTCAAGGATCCGTTAGCTCCTTCCTGGATGGTAGATTATTCTTATCCAGGTCCTCAACCATCTAATTACTCTATTCTGACCATATACCAATGCATCAGGATCATTGTCCAAAGCAATATCCATTCATTACAATCATCGTTCTCTGAAACCACCATTCATTAGAGCTGGTGACCTTGTTGTCGGAATCATTGTTCCTCATTTAATCATTACTTAATAAAAAGTTTTAATTATATCCAAAATTTGGGGTTCTTACAATATTAATCTTGGAAATGTCATCATCACCAATGTAGCTCATGTCCCAGGACTCAAGCATGACTTGCTATCTGTGAGTCAAATCTGTGACAAGGGATATCATGTAGATTTTCAACCTGAATATTGTGAAGTTATCAGCAAATCTACAGGAAAGGTTGTTCTAGTTGGTCATAGGCAAAAAAAACATTTATGAAATCAAGCTCTTAATAGACTCTGTTGGAAAAGCTGTTTGCCTGTCTACAAGAATGTCTAGTGAAGAGAGTTGGAAGTGGCACAAGAAACTCTCGCATTTGAACTTGAACAACATCAATGAATTGATCAGAAAGGATCTTGTAAGAGGACTCCCAAAAGCTCTGTTAAATGTTGATGGCCTATGTGATTCATGTCAAAAGGCCAAGCAAAGGAAGTCATCTTTCAAGAGCAAGACAGAATTTTCAATCACTGATCCTTATCATCTTCTGCATGTTGATCTCTTTGGTCCAGTAAATGTTATGTCTATAGCAAGGAAGAAATATGCTTTAGTCATTGTTGATGAATACACTAGATTCACTTGGGTGTATTTTCTAGCAAAGAAGGATGAAACTGCATTAACTCTGATGGAGCATGTCAAGCTTCTGGACAAAGGATCAAGTAACAAAGTCAGAATCATCAGAAGTGATAATGGAACTGAGTTCAGGAATGCAACAATGGAAGAATTCTGCAAGAACAATGGAGTGAAGCAAGAATTTTCAGCACCTGGTACACCACAACAAAATGGTGTAGTTGAAAGGAAAAATAGAACCTTGATAGAAGCTGCCAGAACTATGCTTGATGAAGCAAAATTGCCAACTTATTTCTGGGCAGAAGCTGTTCAAACTGCTTGTTTTACTCAAAATGCTACACTGATCAATAAGCATGGAAAGACACCATATGAGATGGTGAAGAAAAAGAAGCCTAACCTGAAATACTTTCATATTTTCAGGTGCAAATGCTTTATTTTGAAGACTCATCCTGAACAGCTGACTAAATTCGAGTTAAAAGCAGATGAAGGGATTTTTGTTGGCTATCCACTGTCAACAAAGGCATACAGAGTTTATAATATGAGAACAAGAGTGGTTATGGAGTCCATTCATGTGTCATTTGATGACAAGAAAATAACTGGACTTGAAGATGTGGATGAACATGATCAACTTCGTTTTGAAAATGAAGATTTATTCTCTGATGAGATAAACTCTGATGAAGCTGAATCAACAAACACTGTCGAAGTATACTCTGAGCCTCTACTGGTGAATACTGAAGAAATTACTCAGCCCCAGCAAAGGAGAGAACCAGTTGAGGGGGAGCATGATCAAAATGATGACTCAAACACTGAAAACGAGTCACATGGTGAATCTGGATCAGACACTGTTGAGTCAAACGCTGATGGCTCAAACACTGTTGACGTAAACTCTGAAAGCTCAAACACTGACAGTTCAAACTCTGAGCAGTGAAATTCAGGGGGAGCTTCAGAAAATGAACAGAGACAACAAAACAATCAGGAGAACATTGATCGAGGGGGAGGATCAACAACTGAAAGAAGTCATTTACCTTCAGCTAGGAAATGGACAAAATCTCATACACCTGATTTAATTATTGGAGATCCAGATGCCACAGTAAAGACAAGGAGTGCAACAACTAATGAATGTCTGTTTCATGCATTCCTTTCTCAAACAAAACC
Source organism: Saposhnikovia divaricata (assembly GCA_036435485.1). Taxonomy (NCBI): domain Eukaryota; kingdom Viridiplantae; phylum Streptophyta; class Magnoliopsida; order Apiales; family Apiaceae; genus Saposhnikovia; species Saposhnikovia divaricata. The sequence goes on along the minus strand of CM071597.1, from coordinate 96,755,116 downwards.
AAAGAAAGTTGAGGAAGCTCTTCAAGATGCTGACTGGATAACAGCATTACAGGAGGAGTTAAATGAATTTAAAAGAAATGAAGTCTGGACACTTGTACCTAGACCAAAGAACAGATCTGTTGTTGGTACAAAATGGGTTTTCAGAAACAAAACTGACAGTGAGGGTGTAATCACAAGAAATAAGGCTAGATTAGTGGCAAAAGGCTATTCTCAGCAGGAAGGAATAGACTATGATGAGACTTTTGCTCCAGTTGCAAGATTGGAAGCGATAAGAATTTTTCTAGCATATGCCTCTCACAAGAAATTCAAAGTATGTCAGATGGATGTGAAAAGTGCTTTTCTCAATGGAAAGCTAGAAGAGGAGGTGTTTGTGGAGCAACCTCCAGGTTTTGTGGACCCCAAATATCCAGATTATGTCTACAGGCTAGATAAGGCATTATATGGACTTAAGCAGGTACCAAGAGCATGGTATGAGACACTTGCTCAATTTCTTCTAGAAAGTGGATTCAACAGAGGTACAATTGACAAAACTCTGTTTTATTTCAATCAAGGGAGTGACCTTCTTCTAGTTCAGATTTATGTTGATGACATAATTTTTGGGTCTAAAAATAATAAACTCTGTGAAAAGTTTGCCAAGCTCATGCAGTCAAGGTATCAAATGAGCATGATGGGAGAGCTTAGCTATTTTCTAGGCTTACAGGTGAAGCAAACAGATGATGGAATTTTTATTAATCAAGCAAAATATACCAGAAATCTCCTCAAGAAATTTGGTATGCTTGAATGCTCATCTGCAACTACTCCCATGGCAACAGCAACAAAATTGGACAAAGACACAGGAGCACAAGTGGATATGACAAGTTACAGAGGCATGTTAGGGTCTCTTCTTTATCTGACTGTAAGCAGACCTGACATCATGTATGCCACCTGTCTTTGTGCAAGGTTTCAGGCAGATCCTAGAGAACCACATCTAAGAGCTGTGAAGAGAATTTTCAAGTATCTAAAGGGCACCATTACTCTGGGCTTATGGTATCCAAGGGAAACAGACTTCAAGCTAGTTGGTTACTCAGATGCAGACTTTGCAGGTTGCAAGGTAGACAGAAAAAGCACAAGTGGGAGCTGTCAATTTCTGGGTGACAGACTGGTCTCATGGTACAGCAAGAAGCAGAAATCAATTTCTACTTCAACAGCTGAGGCAGAGTATATTACAGCTGGTAGCTGTTGTGCACAGATTTTGTGGATGAAGAATCAATTGCTGGATTATGGATTGAGGTACAGTAAAATTCCTATTTATTGTGATAACCAAAGTGCTATTGCTATGACAGGTAATCTAGTACAGCACTCTATGACCAAGCACATCAGCATAAGGTACCATTTTATCAGAGAGCATGTAGAAGAAGGAGACATTGAACTGCATTTTATGTCTACAGACCAACAGCTAGCAGACGTCTTCACCAAGCCATTGAGTGAGGCAACATTCACAAAGCTGGTAAATGAGTTAGGAATGATCTCTGGTTTCGACTAGAGAAAGTGGTTAGACTCAAAACTTCATTTTTCCTCAAACTCTGTTCCGCATACTCTGTTTATTAAACACAGTCTGTCATACTCTGTCTGTCAAACACTGTTTCCATATACTGTTGGTTAAACTCCGATACTGTCATTGTCTGAACATTACACATATGAAGAAATTGTATGCAGCATATTCTCAGTAATTAATCATGCATTCTTCTGAATTATTTGTGATTAAATCTTAGACTGTGCAGACAAATTTACACTGCATAATACTGTCCTGCTATTTTTAGCATCTCTTAGTTTATTTATCCTAAACTCTGAATCTGTAAATACTGTCTGCATTGCCTCTCATAAAACAAACTCTGTTTTAAATGACACTGTGTAAATAATTAGAAGGACATGAATATATGTATACTGATTTGATTTATATGCTTTAGATACAAGCAGCTGTGTTATAGAGATTTTTTAATTAGGATTAATCTAATTACAAACCTAGTGAGCTTTTGAGCCATATTGCATATCTTTTGCAATTTATTCATTTGCTTGAGTGTTCACAGCTTAGTTGCATTGCTAGCAGTTGCTTGAAATCTTTCCTGAAATGCATGACATTATATTCTGATAAAATGATAAAGGCAGTAGGTTACACCACATAATTTCCATATTTACCAAACACTGTTTACATGATCCATTAGTTAACCCATTGAGCCTAATCATATTTTTCGGTGACACACCATATTACTGCCTATAAACCTTTTTTTTTGTATTGACCAATCAGTAAATTTGAACCCAAATTGTCAAAGGCTAGTACTGTACAAAAGGAGTAATAAGGTGAAGGGTTATTAATCTTTAAGAAAGGGCATTCATTTATGATTTGAGATTGTGTACCTAATAGTTGACTAGTGCAATAAATTACAAAGGATCAGTATATCTTGCGTTACTATATGTTATTTAGCTCTCTATACATATAAAAAAAAATATATAGAGAGCATATTATTATCTGATCCTTGTTTTAGAGTCAACTAGTTGAGGTCAATAAATTGGATGGTATAAGGATGTCACTTGCTAGCTTTTGACATTAACCTGTTTTAGCCTTCTTTGACATACCTTGTCCCAAGCCTGCATTACAACCCAATAAAGACCTTTTGATTATCATTTGTAATGTATATTGTGTTCAAAGTTAGATTAATATCAAATGTCAAGCATGCTTCTGATGTTGTTGATTCTGAGTGATATACTTACCTGTTCTTGAGTGATATTTTCATTGAGTGAAAGGTGAGTCCTTATTAATTTCCTAAATCCCAAGAAATTTCTCGAAAATGCATACTTGTACATTTAGCATGTTTATCAACTTATTTCTGCATTTGACATGGACTTTTGTGATTTTATACACTGTCATTAAATACTAGCAGTTGACTATAAGAGTTTGTGTAGACAGGGTTTACTCGTTTATTTTATGGATTTTATAAAATATTAGATGCTTTAAATACTGTTTCGGTAAACTCTGCTACACACACACATATATTTGCACACCTGCACAGTTTTTGAGGAAGTTATGATAATACGGTTGGATAATTGATAAACACTGTTGGATTTTTTGAATTATTCGGAGGTACAAATTTTTGTTCATGATAATTGATTTATTTGGAGTATTTCGGAAATCGTTTCATATTATTGCCAACTGTTATTTGGTAATGGGGAGTTAATATTGGCATTGGAAACAGGAGAGAGAGAGAGTTGTGTGGAGTTAAAGATATGAGAGTGAATGGTAATCATTAACTGTTTTTACGGCGCATGCGGTTTAACTGCACCAATGCATGTGTGCCACGTGTCCCACTCACACATTTTACAATGCCTTAATGATTAAAACTCTTGAGTTTTCATTTTTTTATTACTTCTCTAATCTTTTGACACACAACGGTTCATTTATTCACTTAATCGATTTTCACTTTGCACACATCTACACTCTGTTCTCTCGCATTCTAACTCCCACATTTCATCAAACACCTTACCTGCTTACTCTTTTCTTACTCAAAATGGCAACTAAACTGTTTCATGATAATGGATTGGCATATCCTACTAATAACTTTGCTGCACCCTTGAGTACAGATGTTTCTCCTGCTGATTTTCATGTGATTCAAAACTTTCTGAGAGATTCCGAGATTGGCACGGCTCTCACTGATCCACAACATCTGTATGGCACTCAGATTGCCTATTTTTGGCATCATTCCAGTTATGATGATGGAGAAAATGGCACTCCATCTATCACTTTCACTCCTCCAGAGAACAATTTTGTTATTACTCCAAGGACAGTGAATGAGGTTCTTGGTTTCGAGACATACACTTCTCATGATATTGTGACTGATATGAACTTGAGGACGATGCTCACAGAGATTGGGTATGCTGGTTCAATGGACAAGCTTGGGTCCATTACATGCCCAAAATTGCGCAAGGAGTGGAACTTTTTCTTTGACTTTATCACACGGGCGTTTGGCAACAAAATAACCAATTGGGATGCTATTCCAATTGACAGTCTTCAGATGGGGTACTCTCTTCTCTACGGTACTAATTTCGATTTTGGTACTCATGTCATAAAGAATTTAGGAGAGAGATTAGCAAATTTTCCTACTACTGTTTACTATGCTCGTTTTTGTCAATTACTATACAATTCTTGTCTGCCAAGTTGTTGAAGCAGATGAAATCAAACCTTTCAAGTTGACAAAACGAATATTTGCTGATTTGATCAACAAGGATGCAGCTAAGGCTGATTTACCTGCAATGGTATATCCTATAGCCTTCGCAAACTTTCTTGTACAACCCCAAGAACCACAACAACAAGAACCACAACAACCATCAACAGCTACAAACCCAAACACTGAGCCTATACACCAACCACTCCCAAACACTGCCACATCATCACAACATCAACCTCAACCTCACCCACAAACTTCTCATCCTAAATCACCTGTAACCCAAACTCAACCATCAAACACTGTCAACACCCAAACCCAACCTGCACCCTCCATAGACATTAATGAGCCAATTTCTAAGTTCTCTCGTGTTGAGAGAAAGAAGGGAGGAGGATCAAAGAAAACACTTGGCAAGAGACAAAGGACAGGAGTGTTTCTCTCCGAAGTGCCTTCCACTGACAATGTTGAAACTGAGCCTGAGATGCCCAAGAAAACGAAAAGGAGAACACTGATTGATGAATCAGATGATGACATTCCTTTTGAAGCTCCTAAAGTGATTTCTAAGGAGATGCCTACTGTTGACACAATAGAGGTTCAGCAGGGACACAAGGATGGCATGGCTGCCATTGAAATCTTAGAGCCATTGTTTCAATTTTCTGAGCACATTGCTACTCCAACTGCTGCTCTCTCTGAAGCTACATTGCAAGCTGAGCAAGCAACTGCTGTCATTGAAAAATCATTGGCTATACATACAGACTTAATGTCTGATGCCAATCAAGCAATAGATGTTGGAATTGAAATTGACCAACCATCAAAGGCTGCAATCTCTGATGCTCAAATTGTTCAAGAATCAATTGTTCTTGAGAAACCTGCAGTTGATGCTGATCTTGCAGAACACACAGTTGAGAATTTTGTTGAAATTGAGCATGCACATGAAGCTGCTGATGTTGAGAAAGCTTATGTTACAAATGAAGCTGGTAATGTTGAGACACAGCCTATGCTAAACACTGTCGATCCTGCAGTTGCAGAGACTCTTCCTGAACATAATTCCTTAAACACTGTCAATGCTGAGACAAGTGTTACAAATGAAGAAGAGGACAGTGCCAAATCTGTTTCCACTCAGGGACCAGTACAAATTAATGCCAAGGTGCAAGCCTATCCTGTGTCTGGTCCTGAGGTTCCTACATGTCATGATCTTGAAAGAGAACACTTTGAAAGATCAGCTGCTAGATGGCATAAATCAGATTTCATTTTTCCAATTGGCAGGGCAGCAGACTTTGTGAAAAAGGCTGCAGATGAAATTAAAAATCCTGACATTGTTTCCTGTTTGAAGGCAACTGTTGTTCAGGTCAAAGCCCTTAATAAACGATTTGATGCCGCTGCAGAAGATATTAATGGCCTTCGAAGAGATATTACTGAAATTGATTTCAAGAGGGAGAAGGAAGCTACTCTTAGACATCAAACTTATTCAGCTAGATTGGCCAAGGTGGAAGAAAATCAAACTCTGGTGGCTACCAAAATAGATTCCATTGCAAACTCTTTGGAGTTGCTAACCTCCATCCTGATTCCTGATGATGTCAAAAAGGGGGAGAAAGTTGCAAACACTGCTTGCAAACAACTTCAATCCTTGGAGAGGAAGGATGATGCTGCAGATGGAGGTGGATCTGATAGAACCAAAAGAGAAATCAAAAGGTCTAGAGTAAATTCTGTTAAAGCAAACACTGCTGAAGATCCACAGAATGATACAGAGTTAGCTGCAAACATGTTCCTTGAAGAACTTGGAAATGATGTCACTCTAGAAGATGTAAAGGCTGAAGAGCTAAGACTTAAAGCTGAACATGAGAAAAAGCTTAAGTCTGGGAAATTCAAGAAGAAAGTGGAAAAGGCATCAAGGCCTGTTCTTAAAGGCATTAAGATCAATGAAAATGTCAATGCTGATCAGAGATTGTCTCATTCAAGAAAACCAATAGCAGATGAGGCTAGATTAAAGCTTAAAGGAAAAGTTGTTGAAGATGATAAGAGTTTAAAGAAGTCAAAGCAAGTTACAACCTCTGTTTCTACACATGTTGTACAAACTACTCTTCCAATTCATGGTTTTGTGAGACCTACTATTCCTGATAATACTGAGCAAGTTCAAGGAGGTGATATTTTTCAAAGCAGAGCAATGATTGCTAAGCAACCTCGTGATTTAGCTGGTTTAGGGTCAAACAGAGAAAGGACTTTGAATATTACTCCTAGAGATCATTCATCACTGGCTGCTCCAGGCAAGGGTGTCCGTCAAGTTAATTTGGACAAGCTGGAATCAGTACAGTTGATCCATCAAAGAAGTCTAAATAAAGACTTTCTACTGTATTTCATGGAGGATGGGACTGTCTACAAAATTGGAGAGCATGATATTCATTTGAAGATGTATGAAGAACTGCAGTATGTCTTACATATTTTCAAGGTGAATAACAGTCCTACTTACCAAGCTGCAGAAGTGCTCAGATATCAGATGGAAAGATCAAAGATGATTTTTGGAATTAAAGACAAGTCTGAATATGTACCAAAGTACTTAGACTACAATGGAAGAATGGTTGAAATGAAGAGAAACAGTGCTAAGCTGAGAACTGATTTGGGTGTCACTGTGCTTGAATTTATTTCAGAATCAGCAAAGTCATACTTTATCAGACTTGGAAATGAAATGAAGAAGAACAACATCTATGATCTGAGATCAGCCATTTATCAGACAGATGGTACAGATTCTAAGCTTAGAGAGATCAAGCTAGAAATAGAAAGAGCACTTGAAGTTGCAGAAGAGAGATTGCTAACAGAGTACTTGAAGACAGCATGGGATGTTGAAAGGGTTAAGTAATTTATGCTCTGTAAGTTTTTCATATTTTCTGTAATTTTGTTAAGTAACAGTTTAAACTCTGTTTAGTTGTTAAACACTGTATATGATTAATTGTTTTTGACATCATCAATTATCTATTAACTTGTGCATTTTTGCTAATAAACAAGTTGGGGGAGATTGTTAGATATAATTGATGTAATGTTTCAGTGTTTAAGTGTAACAGTGAAATATCAGAGTTTAACTGGAAGGAAGTCAGTGTTTAGTAAAGTCTGACTGACAGAAGCTGGACAGAGTTTAGTAAAGTCTGTCTAGAAGCAGCGCGTACGAAGTCAACAGAAGATATTAGAGATCAATTCAAGATTGATATGGAAGCGAGATCTTTGGAGATTGGATAGCTATCAAAGAAATCGAGTTGACTTAGGAGACGTGTGACAATCTGTAATTGATATCATTGTATAGCTGATTATTAGGAATATCAATTAGAGATTGTATCGAAGCTGTATTCTTATATATACAGATAGGTTAACCCTAGAAGGGTATCGAACAATAAAATTATTCATTCTTATTGTAACCTAGCAGCTCTTTGTGATAGTTTACATCACGAAGAGGGTTTTTAATACCAGAAGATTTAAAGTGCATAATCATCTTAATTGTTATTCTCTCATATAATATTGATTATTAGTGTGTATTCGGCCAAACAGGGCATATGATCTCATTCTTCAAATATAGACCGGGAGTCAGTAATTCTTGATATATTGTGATTATGTTCTGAGAAAAATATTTAAATAAATATTTTTCCACTATTCATTTAATGAATATTATTTTGAATATTCATTGAATCTATTTATTTAATGAATATTATGTCGAATATTCATTTGAGTTTTATTTATTTAATGGATATTATCTTGAATATTCATTTAAGGTATTATTTATTTATCAGACATTATTTTGAATATTTATTCGAGGAATTATTTACTTAATGAATATTTATATATATATTTATTCGAGGGTTATTCATGAGCAATATTATATATTAAGAATATTCTGGAAATATTTATGATGTAATAAATATCCTTTGAATATTTATTTAATTCTTTTAACTTGTTCTTAAAATAATTTATTTTATTCAAAAATTATCTTTGATCTTCAAATACTATGTAAATTATTTCTTAGTCTTATTATTATTATTATTATTATTATTATTATTATTATTATTATTATTATTATTATTATTATTATTATTATTATTATTGTTATTATTATTTATTGTGGAATAAAAACTAGGTTACGATTTGTAATTAATGCTAGGGTGGTTGAGCTTCGAGCTTTAATGGTTGTTTCCGTGTTCGAGACTAATCGGTCCTCACAGAGTGCCTACGTATCTCGTATAGAGAATCAAGCCACAAACGTAGTTCTAGGATGAGGGGTCTGGCCCTTTATATAGGCTGAGAGCCTTAGAATTATGGTAGGAGTCAGAGACTTGGTGGACAAGTCTTCCTTGAGGAAGGTTCCAGATCTATTCCTTGTAGGAATCAGTTTCCATATCGAATTGGATGCCTTGGTTGCTAAGTCTGATGGAGATAATATCCTTATCCAACTCTTATTGCTGAGCTGTTTATTTCCCCCAATATTAATTACGAAATTAATATTATAATTGGGGTTTTGGGTCCATCTGGTAGGCCCCACGTTTGGACCATGCTGGGTCTAATTAATGCCATATTAAACGTGTCTTTAGGGCTTATTATCAGCCCATATCATTTGCCCCCCAACTTCTAGGAAAACTGATCAGGTTTTCCTCGAAGTTTTAATGGCCTTTTCGAGACTTGGGTCAGGGTTTATTGCTTTTACGCGAGTATTCAACATTATCGTCCTAATGTAAGGCGTGGAGCGACCGACGCATTTATAATGATATTGAATTGACACTAATAGTGTTAAACGGCACTAAACAGCGCTAATCAGTCTCAAACAACGTTTAAATAGTGTTAAACGATGTTAGACGGCATAAAACGGCACTAACGGCGCTAATCGGCACTAAACAGTGCTTAATCGGCACTAAACAGCGCTAATTAGTCTCAAACAAAGTTTAAACAGTGTTAAACGATGTTAGACGGCATAAAACGGCACTAACGGCACTAATCGGCACTAAACAATGCTTAATCGGCACTAAACGGTGCTAATCTTGACCTCTTTTTAGTACTGAAAACCATCCGAGATTCGCTAAAAAAGTCGAGATTCAGGACCACAAACTACCCCGCGATCGGCCGGACCACGAAGTAGCTCGTGATCGGCCAGAGGGCTGCAAGCCACCATGGTCGGCCACACCATGGTCGGCTGGAAGGTGGTCGGCCGAACGGCCCGAAATCTTCGTGGTCGGCCGGGAGGTGGTTGGCTGCGGCCCCTCGTGCGCCGTGGTCGGCCGGGAGGTGGTCGGATGCGGCCCCTCGTCCGCCGTGGTCGGCTGCCTCGTGGTCGGCTACGGCCCTCCGGGTGTCGTGGTCGGCCACTTCGTGGTTGGCGAGGAAACCCGGACTTGAAAACTATCCATGGATCTTGAGGATCAAGAATCTTGGTCTTAATCTTGGTCTCAAGTTACTATCTTGGTCATTCGTGACTTCATTATCTTAAGGATCAAGAACCTCGATCTTGATCTTAAGTCGTCAGGGATCTAGAATCTAAAATCATCCGTGATCCTAAGGATCAAGAACCTTGATCTTGACCTTTAGTTGTCAGTTTGGTCATTCGTGACTCCTAACGATATTACTCCTTAATTCATGATTAGCACTGCTAATCTTATTCTTAAGGCTAAACTCGTTACTTATCTTCTTAAGCGCAAACATCCATGCAGCAAATATTTCAGCTATTTCTTTTCCGGCATATATGAATTATAACGATTCTTTCTGTATAACGCGGATAATTTCTATCCTTTTTTGTCTATAAACGATAGATGACCTGTAAACGCGAACCAAGTTGAGATTCAACCTGATGTAGCAGGTCATGCATTTTCTATAAAAGAGGAGAAGTAGCCTTCATTTCAATTCACTTCTTCATTTCAGAGCTCTCAAATTCCTAAGTTCTCTAGCTTCAAGTTGCAAGATCAAGTTCAAGCTTCAAGATCAAGTTTCAGATTCAAGATCAAGTTTCAGCTTCAAGATCAAGATGTCGGAAGGTGATCTACCAATGGCTCCCCCTGTCTCCATGATGGAAGCTATGTTGAAGAGGAGTAAAATGAGGACCACCAAAGGTAAAGAACAAATCAAACCTCCTTCGTATGTTGAACATAGATTTGAATCCTTGCTAGATCTCCTGAACATTATGAGGGAAGCATTCCCAAACTGTTCTAGCTTAGATTCTTCTAACAGTCCAAGTAAGTTGTCGGAACGAGATGTCCAAGAGATAAGGGAGTCATATCACTTCCCAAGTGCCATTAAGGTTCGTCTCCCAAACCCATCAGATAGAACATGCAACTGGCATCCTGAGAGGATTTGTGTTCACTAGGGTGCCTTAGATGCTGGGTTCAGATTCCTGGTTGACAATTTTATCATTAGATTGCTGGCGGAGTATCAGATCTTGTATCCCAATGCTTGGAGGTACATCTCTATTTTCTTAATAAGGTGTCGCCAACTGGAGATTCATCCGACAACTACAATGTTTCGAAGTATCTTTGGGGCCAGTAACTCTTCTGACTCCAAGAAAGGATGGATTAGCCTTAAGCACCGAGCTAAACTTCCACACATAGTGAATCCCTTCTCCTTTCCAGATTCACAGCATTTCTGGGAAAGGGAGTTTGTAGTTCTTGAGTGGAAAGGTGGTGACTGGGGCAACTTCTTTGTGAAGAGATTTGGGTCCGTGGAGGACAATTCACATTTCGTGTATGACCTTACTGATTCAGAATTATTGGATCGAGATAGGCTTCTTGCTGATGACGGCCGTACACACTATAAAACTTTTCTGAATGAAAAGAATCTTATTGAGGCCGACCTTAGCTTTCTTTCCATTGAGGGTAACTTTCTTACTTAAGCTTATTATGAACTCTGTTTGTTCTTATCCCGATATTTTTCTCTTTGTATTTCAGCTGCTGAGGAGATTGATAGTCGTCCTGAGAACCGGCCAACTGTTACTAAAAGGTTGAAGAAGAAGGCTGAGGAGAAACTGAATCCTACTAAGCCTCATATCCCTAACTTCTTGGAGTACTGCTCTCAAGGCGGTAAATAATCCCGAAACGCCGATGGGGACGTCAGGACTCCTTTCATACCTCCTTGGGGCATATGTGAACAAGACTCGGTCTTTGGGAGTCCTTATCTAGCCCTAGACTGGTCCAAGCTTTCAATCACTTCTCCTGATCGAGTGACAATGCATGCAGGCGACAAAATGGATGAGTCTCAGCTCATGGGCGCTCAGGCCTTGTATCAGGTATGAAATTCCCTCTGTTAAGTTCAATACTGTTATTGATTTCTACTTTGCATATTCCTCGTAGCTCACCCATTTCCTTGTTGCAGGCCAATGCTTACTTTCAAACTGTTTCGACTCAAGGCCGGGCTTTTAGGGATGAGAATATTAGCTTGAAGAATGACTCAGCAAGGTTCAAGGAAGAGATTGACGATCTGTACTCCCAAGTCGTTCGTGCTGAAGCTAATGCTGCATCTACCCATAAACAACTTTCTTCACTAGCCAAAAAGAAGGCATCTGATGCTGACAAGGTGATCCAGGCCTACCATAGGTTTAAAGATTTTATTAAGCTTATTGATGATCATGATGATGAGATGCGTCCCTTCAACATGTCTGTTGGTTGGGATAAGGCCATTAATGCTGTGAGTCATAGGCATCCATCTGTTGTCAACCCGGCTGATTTTCCTTTCCCAAATTGGGGTGTCAACCCGGCTAACCTATCTTCTGGTTCGGGAACTAAAGTTGTTCCTCAGACATCAGGATCCGGCTCCAAAGGCAGTCATCGACGCTCTTGATCCAACTCCAAGGGGGCTGTTCAAGTTGCTAGCTAAGACTCATCTTCTTCTGGCTCCCGTGGGAAGAAACCCCCACCTACAAAGAATGTTGGAGTAGTTCGCCAACCCATCGCTGGCAAGAGACTGATCCGAAACGAGGGCAGTTCTACTTCTGATTCATCTTCCGAGGAAGAAGGGGCCGAAGTTGCTAATGTTCAGCCTATGGTGATTGCCGAGCCCGGTGATGACTCCGGTGAAGACTCGGAGGAGGAGAGTGGGGAAGAGGAGAGTGGCGAAGAGGAGTCTGGGGAGGAGTAGCTGGAGCTGGTTTGTGGCCTTGCAAGGCCTTGTTAGCCGTATGTGGCTTTATATTTCTAGATTTCAATCAAGGTCCTTCGGGACCAAACTTTTATTTGTCTCGGTGATGTAACTTAACTGTTGGCCCTTCGGGGTCTTTATTTATGCATTTGTTTCCTCATTTGTTTGTTTACTTATTTTCGGTACTTGGTCTTTCTAGACTTACACTCGACACTTGTTGATTCGTAAACACGCAACTATACGCGATCACAAATAGCAAGTGATAAGTAAGATTCGTTCCGCAGAGACTAGGTGAAAATGCCAATTTTAGTACTTATGCAACGGTGTATGGTTACTTCTTAATGCTTAAAACACTTATCAAATTGAGTTTTGATTAAGCTATTTTAATTAACTAAGCAAGATTAAACTAACAAATAATAATTCTTATATATGAGAAGCATGGGATTCCAATTTCATCGAAACTTCACTAAAGGTTGACACATTAAATCGACACAGGTGATAAACAAGATAATTAATCAGATAACACGACAATAATACGAGCTACCTTTCAGTATACTCATATCAAACCACTTAACATCCACAACAGATAGAAGTCAAGAGGACACCACATTACGATCAAATCATATATGTCTATACAATCTGGAAAAGCAATTGGTTAAGCACAAGTTATCTTTTATAATTACATGGGGTAATATTCATTGGGTAAAAACATACTACTAATCATGAATAACAATTAATTCATGAATCCATGCTAATATGGCATATTCTCAATCGTAGAATCCACTTTCGCAATCATCAAGGATTAATAAATTAGATGCTAGCTACACATCTATCAATTAAATCAAACCATATTAGATTATCACAATAAAATCACCCAACATCGATCACATGTCAAACACAATAATTATGAAATCGAATCCATTGGAACCCCCATGATAATGATTAGTTCATAATTGAACCTATCACCATCATGGGTTTAAGAGAAAACATAATTCTAGAAAACATATAATAATAGAAGAGAAATAGGGTTAGAAATAAATCCCCAAATAGTGTGGAAGAGTACAAAAGATCCAAAATAGATTAGGCCTCCTTGCTTGTCACTAGCTTGAAGATCCCTCTCTAATATTGTTTCTAAGATAATAATGTTGATGATAGATAATAAAACCTAATGATAAGAGATATGTTTTTAATGCCTAAGATAATACATAATAAGTCCAAGCTACTTGCCCTAATAAATTAGTCCCAACACAACTCGACCCGGTTTAGAAGATAAAAGTCCAGAGAAAACAAATCTCCAAGGCAGGACATGCATAGCGTTATAGCGCCTGAAATTCGCGCAAGAGCGCCTGGAAATCGCGCAAGAGCGCCTGGTTCCGCGCAAGAGTGCCTGGTGCCCCCTGCCCAGATTTGTAGAAAATGCTCTCCTCTTCGCATGGGCTGTAAGATCGCCCAATTATGACGTCTGGAACTCCAGTTATGGCCAAAACAGTGATGCATGCGTATTGTGCTCAAATACCTGAGTTTCTCTTGCCCTGGACTTCCTGTAATTTCTACTTTAAGCTCACAGATTACCACCATTTCTTCACCAACAACACCAATGCCTCCGACTATGCAACCTACACAAATTAGATGAAAACACATCAAACTAACACGAAACTTGAGAACTAGCAATCGTTTTAAGTACCAATGGAAGGCAAATAGTGGATATAAAATCCACTTATCACACCCCCAAACTTAAACCGTTGCTTGTCCTCAAGCAATGCAAACTCAACTTTAAAATAACGCATAAATGCAACTAATAATTAAATGACATGATAATGCAAAATGCCCTAATGCAATGATCCCACAAACGTTACCGCAACCAACTCAACACGCAAACGCCTCAAGGAATGCAACAACTCCAAACAGAGCTCGACTAAGCCCCCGTATACTAACAATACATGCCCGGAAACGTGGTGTGTGCATTTCTCACTAGATATACTCTCGAAACTAGATAAAGGCATAACTCATCCTTCACCAAGACAATCAGATGTTTATAAACAGAATGAACTTTAGACACTCCATGACTCAAAGACACCGTCATCATCATTTAAGGTAGACACAGATTCATGCTTTACTACACAAAACAACACAAAACACAAAACACACATGCTTTTGACCGTGCAATGGGTGAGACCCCTAAAGGCTTATACAATAGCACCCTTGTAGCGAGCGTTAGGTTAGTAGATCCCAGATCGGAAAAGTCTTAGGTCACTAGGCATAAAATCCCCTAGAACTTACTTGCTCGAGTACTAAAGAGCCCACCCTAGTCAATTAGCATACACACACTCTCACAAACGCTCATTTTTTATACTTACAACTCTTTTTTTTTTCCTTTCGATTTTTTTTTCTTGCCTTTTCTTTTTTCTTTTTTTTTTTCACACATGGGTGCACTATCTCACCCTCCTAGACTACTCATATTAAATATGAGCGGCTACTAGCCATTTGACACCTAGCCATTATTACACTACGACACTTAGCATGAAATCCCTGTTTTCCCCCAAACTTATACTTAAGTGCTCCTACGCCATCAAGGGAATAACGAAAATTCTAGATATAAATAGGTGATTAAATCCCAACAGCCAAACCAAGTATGACTCGATCTAGCCCAAGAGCAAACAGTGAGAACGTGAAAAGATTGTGTTCCCGACACACGCAAGTCAATTTCATAAGTACTTAAATCAACCCTCTATCCATTGTCATCACACTCAAATTAACGTCGACCTATTGAGCCAAAAACAGACACTCATATGAAATCATGTGATATGCATGAACAAATAATATTACAATCCTAAATAATTCTATATAGCATGGCATCCTAAATGCAAACTAAATGACATGGCCAAACTACATGCAAAATTACTAATATGAACTAGCATGAATATGCAGCTATATGCAATGCAATGATTCTTAATACCCTAAATTCACCCCCAAACTTATTAAATTCAATGTCCTCATTGAAGGTAAAATTAAAGGGTACAAGATATACTCCCCTAGTCGTCGGCATCGTTACCCTCCTCGGGTGGTGTGTCTGGTGGTGGATAACATGGTGGCTCCAACACAATTGTTGTTTTATTCGAAATCAAGAAATCATGGGTTGCCTCCCACTAAGCGCCTTTCTTTAACGTCTTTAGCTAGACTTGGCCACGATTTTCCTCTTGAAAATTTTCTGCACCGCATCTCTATAAGGCCATTTAATGATCTTTTCTGGAGCGACATCTTCAACAACCAGCTTTACCCGTATTCGCTCCTCACAAGATCTCTTAACAACATTCTCCCGCCTACCTGAAAAGTTAGCAGCAATAACAATAGCAAGCAAAGGAGATGAATTACAAGAAACATACCCCAGGTGAACTAGCAATGGTTTGAGCTCGAGTTCGGGAGCTCCTTCAAATGATGGCTTAAGGCGCACCTGAGAATTCCAGAGATCTTCCACTCCAAGCAACTTATGTGGAATACGTAGCCCCATTAACCAAGGCACTGTAATCCTCAGCTGGCCATGCTTTGCCTTCTCCTTCTCCGTGTCATACTTTTTACTCTGCCCTGCATCAACCAATTTCAAGCTAAAACACTCCTCATACTCCGCCGGCAAATTCATGGCTAGAGTTTGCTTCTGAAGCCTCTGTGGATATGGAGGAGGAAAATCGATTTGGATGATCTCTGTAGTCTTCTCCGGAGTAGATTTGTCAGCAGGAGTGATGCTCTTTTCCTCTTCAGCCTCCAACTGGTCGAAGTCAGATTGCAACAGAGCGGCATTCAACAACTGAACATGCTCTTCTAATTCATCATCTTCAATGTCAAACTTTCCTTGAAAAGCACTCTCTACAGACTTTGACTTTAACGGCTGATCAACCTTCTTACGGTGTTCAGTATCAACCATTACCACACTGAGACCCTCTTCATCCTTCGAAGGAAATAGCATAGCCACTTGAGCCTTGGAGTTTTCTTGATCTTGGGCTGATTCTTCAGAATTTTCAGATTGCAAAGGAAGTGGTTGCAGCTGATTATTCAGAACCGAATTTTCTGGACATTCTGAATTTTCTGATTGGTTTGCCTCCGGTTCTTCTTCCTTATCAGCTTCATGTTCTGCTTCTTCCTCATCTTTGCCCTCAGACTCTCCTTCCTGAACTTCGATCAAGGTCTCACCCGTGGCTAAGAAAGGCCAGTCAAGAATGATAGGAAGGTTCTTGTCCTCTTCCTCTACAGCCAGGCCTTCTGTGTCACTTGCAATTTGATTCAATGTTTTTAATGCATTTGCAATTTGACCAATCTGATCTCTTATTGTCTGGAGAGACAATGCATTGCTTTTAACCATCAACCTCAATTCTTCTAATTCTGCTTCTTCGGTCGACTGTTGGTTAGACCAAGTCTGAAATTGCTGCTGCTAAAATTCAGGAGGTTGAAAGTGTTGATCCACTGGGGCATACTGATGCTTAAATTGTTGCCCCTGTTGCTGCTGAGTTCCCCATGGACTGTATGGCTCATCTCCAAACTACTGATTTTGGAGCGGGTGGGATGGATATTGGGATTGCTCCATACCACTCTGATTGTAGTCCCAGCTAAAATTCGGCCGGTTTCTGTTATACTCACATTGATGAGTGTAATGTCCACCTGCACACAGCTGACACACAATTACGAAGTCCTCCTCCCAATAATCCATCAAATAAAGAAAAAAACAGTTCAAGTCAGTAATCTATAACGACCACTGATGACAAGCACTTAAACTACAAATAACACCGAAGTCCCCGGCAGCGGCGCCAAAAACTTGTTGACTCGTAAACACGCAAGTATACGCGATCACAAATAGCAAGTGATAAGTAAGATTCGTTCCGCAGAGACTAGGTGAAAATGCCAATTTTAGTACTTATGCAACGGTGTATGGTTACTTCTTAATGCTTGAACACTTATCAAATTGAGTTTTGATTAAGCTATTTTAATTAACTAAGCAAGATTAAACTAACAAATAAGAATTCTTATATATGAGAAGCATGGGATTCCAATTTCATCGAAACTTCACTAAAGGTTGACACATTAAATCGACACAGGTGATAAACAAGATAATTAATCAGATAACACGACAATAATACGAGCTACCTTTCAGTATACTCACATCAAACCACTTAACATCCACAACAGATAGAAGTCAAGAGGACACCACATTACGATCAAATCATATATGTCTATACAATCTGGAAAAGCAATTGGTTAAGCACAAGTTATCTTTTATAATTACATGGGGTAATATGCATTGGGTAAAAACATACTACTAATCATGAATAACAATTAATTCATGAATCCATGCTAATATGGCATATTCTCAATCGTAGAATCCACTTTCGCAATCATCAAGGATTAATAAATTAGATGCTAGCTACACATCTATCAATTAAATCAAACCATATTAGATTATCACAATAAAATCACCCAACATCGATCACATGTCAAACACAATAATTATGAAATCGAATCCATTGGAACCCCATGATAATGAATAGTTCATAATTGAACCTATCACCATCATGGGTTTAAGAGAAAACATAATTCTAGAAAACATATAATAATAGAAGAGAAATAGAGTTAGAAATAAATCCCCAAATACTGTAGAAGAGTACAAAAGATCCAAAATAGATTAGGCCTCCTTGCTTGTCACTAGCTTGAAGATCCCTCTCTAATATTGTTTCTAAGATAATAATGTTGATGATAGATAATAAAACCTAATGATAAGAGATATGTTTTTAATCCCTAAGATAATACATAATAAGTCCAAGCTACTTGCCCTAATAAATTAGGCCCAACACAACTCGACCCGGTTTAGAAGATAAAAGTCCAGAGAAAACAAATCTCCAAGGCAGGACATGCATAGCGTTATAGCGCCTGAAATTCGCGCAAGAGCGCCTGGAAATCGCGCAAGAGCGCCTGGTTCCGCGCAAGAGTGCCTGGTGCCCCCTGCCCAGATTTGTAGAAAATGCTCTCCTCTTCGCGTGGGCTGTAAGATCGCCCAATTCTGAAGTCTGGAACTCCAGTTATGGCCAAAACAGTGATGCATGCGGATTGTGCTCAAATACCTGAGTTTCTCTTGCCCTGGACTTCCTGTAATTTCTACTTTAAGCTCACAGATTACCACCATTTCTTCACCAACAACACCAATGCCTCCGACTATGCAACCTACACAAATTAGATGAAAACACATCAAACTAAGACGAAACTTGAGAACTAGCAATCGTTTTAAGTACGAATGGAATGCAAATAGTGGATATAAAATCCACTTATCAACAGGTGCTTGGTACATAAACAAAATCGCTGAATCATTGAAGGAAAACAAACTTGCATTAATAATTCGAAATGGGTTCAACCCTTACATAACTTATTATTGTCCTACTCGGGGCGTTAAGCCCTGGAATGGTTTCATCGAACCTTATTTCTACTTCTCCTAATAAATAGATAGAAAGCTGAATCCGTACAAGGATAGCTTATACATAATAAACTTTGAGGTTCCAGGCATGCCAAGTACGGGGCACCTCAACCCCGTCCAAGGTCTTCAACTTGTATGATCCTCGTCCCAACGTCTTCTTGACTCGATACGGCCCTTCCCAGTTAGGGGCTAACTTTCCCTTCTGGCCAACTCTAGAAGCCTCGATCTTCCTCAGAACTAAGTCACCTTGCTGGAAGAACCTTTCCTTAACCCTGTGGTTGTAATAAAAGGATGCTTTCTTTTGATGCTCCACATTTCTAGCGTTTGCCTCGTCCCTGACTTCATCAATCAGGTCTAGGGCGAGTCTCATGCCCTCTTCATTAGTCTCTGGTTCAAATGCCTCAACTCGAGGTGGCGCTTGCATGATCTCGAAAGGCACAACTGCCTCAGCTCCATAAGCCAGCAGAAATGGGATTGCTCCAGTTGTCACTTTATTAGTGGTACGGTATGCCCATTGTATGGGCAGCAACTCCTCTACCTAAGTGTTCCTAGAGCGTTCGACCCTCTTTTTCAGTCCATCAAGGATAATTCGATTAGCTACCTCAGCTTGCCCATTAGCTGAGTCCCATTGAACTCTTCATTATTGAACTGTGTCCCATTGTCTGTCACCAAAATTCGTGGGATTCCATACCTGCAAATTATGTTCTCCCAAAAGAACTGGGCAACTTGTTTGGTGGTTATCTTGGCTAGAGGTTTAGCCTCAATCCACTTAGTGAAGTAATCAATGGCCACTATCAAGAACTTCCTTTGTGCTGAAGCCATGGGAAAAGGACCAAGTATGTCCATCCCCCACATTGCAAATGGGATGGGAGAGTTGACTGACGTTAACATCTCAGGCGGCTGCCTTACAATTGGAGCGTGTTTTTGACATCTGTCACACTTCTTGACGTAATTTTGTGCATCGGCCAGCATCTCCGGCCAATAAAATCCTAGTCGAGTGATCTTGTGAGCTAGGGCTCAAACACTTCAAGTATGGGATGACGAATGACCTTTTGTACAGAATGCCCTCAATCAAGGCGTATCTCAATGCTCTTACTGAAAGTTTTCGTGCCTCCAAGGCATTGTCTGGGAGCCACCCGGTTTCAAGGTGAGCTTTGATAGGATCTATCCAAGAGCCCCCTACATCAATTGGTGCCACTAATTTCGAGTTAACGGTCGGGGCCTTTAAGACCTGGAAGTAGACACTCCCAGCATAATTTTCTATCTCGGAAGAAGCGAACTTAGACAGGGCATCGGCCTTAATGTTTTCTTCTCTCGGAATGTGCTCAACATAGCATTCCTCAAACTGAGTCATAACAGCCTTTACGACTCTCAGGTATTTCGCCATAGTTTCATCCTTAGCTTCGAATTCACCATTTACTTGTGATACCACAAGCCTTGAATCTCCACAAACTTTGAGATTCTTGACCCTCATGATTCTGGCCAAGCCTAAACCGGCTATCAAGGCCTCATACTCAGCTTCATTGTTAGTTGTCGGAAAGTCCAACTTCAAAGCATATTCAACTGTGAACCCATCGGGGCTTTGCAACACTAAGCCTGCGCCACTAGATTTTGTTTTGATGCTCCATCAAAATAGAGCACCCAATATTCCTTCTGATCAGGTACAAATTCTTCATCTTTATCTTGCTTCCCAGGGGTTGTTATCATCTCCTGCCCCCCGACTTCTTGGTTGCTAATGGTGCATTCAACCACGAAGTCAGCCAATGCCTGAGCCTTAATGGCTGTTCGAGGCTTATATGTGATGTAAAATTCTCCAAGTTCAATCGCCCATTTGATTAGTCTTCCACTAGCATTCGGGCTATGCAATATGTTTCTCAACTGTTGGTCCGTCAGGACTTCAATTTTATGTGCCTGGACGTACGGGCGTAACTTCCTCGAGGCTGTTATCAATGCCAAGGCGAACTTCTCAATGGGAGAGTAATTCAACTTAGCCCCGTGCAAAACCTTGCTCACATAATAGATAGGTTTCTAGACCCTCTTCTCTTCTCGAATGAGAACGGCGCTCAACGCTTGCTCAGATACCGCCAGGTATAGATAAAGAGTCTCCCTGGGACTAGGTTTGGCCAGCAACGGGGCTTCAACCATGTACCCCAGATTTTGGTTGGAATTAAAACTTTTATGTATTTAATGATGTAAGAATGAATAGTGGATACGGCTACAATGTAATAATTGATATTTGGGAAAGAATGAATGGAATTCGACTTTATTATGTTTATGTCTTGAAGAATGCTAAAGGGTGACAACATAGGTAAGAATAATCTATCTTCTAAGGGAATAAGATATGGCAACTTCAAGCAAGAGAATACTCTCATGTCATCCAGATCGATAACGATTAATCCAGTAGTTCCGTAAAAAGGTTAAGGAACGATCGAAAGAGAATACGGACAATTATACAACCCTAAGAGAACAAGTAAAGAATACAGAATGAATAGTATTTTGGTGGGAGTATATAATAATATGAGACGACACTATATAGAAGTATTCGGAACGGATTTCCGAGTTCGTATTAGTGATCCAGGGGGAAAATAAGTGTATGTAAAAGCTGTCGGATTCTGAAAAACCGCACTTTTATTTTCTCCGAGAGTTCCCTAGACACTGATAGACTTAAGTATTTAACGAATGGATTTAAGGAATATAAATTGGAAAGTTATAATGAAAGATGGAGAATGAAAGTATTAATATTAAAGAGGATTCCCGGTAAACCCTAATTAGAAATCCGTGAAATATTCCTACGAACGATCAATCGAAACGGGCAATAATCGGACACAGAAACAAGCAGAGGAAGCAAGAGTCTTGTGCAAGCTACTAGAATAAATATCTAGTAACCAAGTGGGCAAGAGTAACTAGATTAATTGGAGCATAACTAGTACTTAGAAATCAAAAACCCTTGGTTAAGCTTTCAACCATGCAAAACACAACACTTGTCCATGCTAATTACCTCATCCATTGCATCACACTCCACTAACACCACTTGGATGAGATATTATCTCAAAAAATCACTTTTAGCATTATTACAAGCAACCAATACAAAAAAAGAGCAAGAACACTCTCCCCCCCCCATTACCATTCCATTCGGCCTCACCATAAATTCCAAATCCAAACTCAACCTTCCCACCATTGTTTGTTCTTGAAATTTTTAAGGTGAGACTTATATTTCATAAAACTTATCTCCTCAAAATATTAGCACCAAACTCCTTTGTTTCCATTTTCAAAAAAATCAAACAAGAGGAGGGTGAATAGTGTTCATCATGTACTAACTTTGTTTTCTTGATTTTTCATGGTTGATCTAGCAAGCATAATCACTCCTAAGGACCATACAAGGCTTAGTAAGGCTATATCACTATCTAAGGAAGGTATAAAGCTCTTGAAACCCTAACCCTTGTTTGAGATTTAAGTATGTTTATGATAGATATAGCTTAGTTATGGCTATGTTAAGATTATAAGCATGATTATGTATGGATCTTGGATAAATGATGTAAATAGCTAGATGAACGGAAAGGCATTGCTTGGCCTCAGTTCATGTATATAAGTCATGTATATGTTGTTTGGGTTGGATACTATGTTTATGGGAAGATTCGAAATTGGTAGATATTCGATTTACAGCCGTTATAATGGCCGATTTTACAATACCATGTTTCGTATGCCATTTTCCATGTCGAACCCCTACTGTCCAGAGACCTTATCTGCCATGATAGGATAGGTAATGTTCTAAGCTTCGTTTTGATATAACGATCACGTGAAACGGACTTACGGTTTAGGATTTATGACCAAATTACTAAAAGTAGTCCGAATCCGTAAACGAAAGTTCATAACTGAAATTGAACCCTCGTAAACTATGTAACGTCATGGCGAATCTTGGTAAATAAATACTAGGGGTAAGAAGGAAGGTGTGAAAGAAAACCGTATGTCAAAAAGAGCATTTTTCGATTTATTAAAAATGTTCGAGTCGAGGTTAAACGCGAACGAACCCCTAAAAAGACGACTCTTTTATAACTTCGGTAAAACACTTAGAAAACGGGCGATAAAACTCGGAGTATAATATTGGTTCGTAACGATCAACCTTAGAACTCATATGACTTAAGTATGTCCCAAGTATGAGTACAATGACATGTCGTATTAACGAACGAATGTCGGGTCGGATCAGTGATATAAAGTAATCCACAAAAAGGGGTATAACGAGATAACTCGAGAACGTGTTTCGATTTAAGTATAACTTAACTTTTAATATGTTAAGTGATTAATCCCGAATGCCTTGGCTATTTATAGATCACCAAGCTGAACCGGGACCCGCTACCACTACCCCTTACCGTACTCGACTACCAGGCAAGTTTCAATTCCCTTCTTTTAGGCTGTTGTTGTGATTGAATAAATATATATATATGTTTTCTGATATACATATGCCATAGCATGCATGCCTGCTTTCAAAGTTATATCATTATGCTTGTTCCCTGATTGTTATTGGCTTATAAATTAGATAGCTATCGTATCAGTTATAAGCCGGATTATTGTAAGACCCTTATAGAAGGGCGTATACATCTTATTCATCATTATAGACCGGGAGTCAATATTTCTTGATATATCGAGATTACCTCGGAGGAAAATATTTAAGTAAATATTTTCCATTACTCGGGCGACGAATATTACTTGAATATTCGTTCGAGACTAATTATTTTAACGATCCTTACTTCAAATAATTATTTGAACGTAACTATTCAACGAATAATATTTCTCAATATTCATTCAGAGTCGAATTGATTATCGATTATTATTTCGAATACTCTTCTAAAGAGGAGACTACTAAATGAATATTATTTGGATATTCATTTAGAATATTATTTTATTAAAAAAATATTACTTTTGAAAATTCATTTAAGATATTAAGTACTTGATGAATATTATCTTCAATATTCATCTGAAGCTTGATTTATTTATCGAATATTATATCGAATATTCCTTTAAAGCTTGGATTACTAAATGAATATTACTTGATATTCATTTAGAATATTATTCATTAAATGAATATTACTTTATCAATATTCATTTAAATTCCTAAGTAATTATGAATATTCATCCAGGGTTCTATTTAATCATCGAATATTATTTTAAATATTTTAAATATTCCTTTCAGGACTTATTAAGTAATGAATATTATTTTGAATATTCATTTGAATATTTAATTATGCAATAAATATTCTCTCGATATTTCTTCAAGAATTATTTGGGAAATACTCTGATATAAGATATTCTTTCATATTCCTAAATAATCTGTAAAATATTTTAATTCAATAAATATTCTCTGAATATTTATTCCATACTTAGAATAACCTCGATAAGGTTCATCTTCTTCGATTATTACGAAAAATATCTCGGAGTCATATTATTATTAATCTTATATCAAGAAAGGTTCTCAGACATCACTCTTCTTTGAGTCTATCTCCTTAATAATAAGGGAACCTTACTTGGAAAATGTTATTTATCTTGTCGACTTCCCGGTCATAAAGTATTCCCTTCACCCGTAACTCGGGTGCTGTTGACTTATTAAGTCGTTGCTTACCTTCTCATCTTTCGAGGGGTAAGATTACTGGAACAAGTTGATATCCATTACCAAGTAATAGCTTGGGAGTTATTGGTAAATTTTCCTTTCCAACTAGATACGACTACTTTGTGGAGTCTTATCAACAAGTATTATACTTGGGGAAAGGGGGACGAACGTTACATTCAGAATCATGAATTCTATTTGAACTAGGAGTCGTGTAAGAGGCCGAGTAGCGCCGGCCCATCCCCTTTGGCCCAACCGTTGGCCGGGGAGAGCTAGCAAGGCGGTATACAAGTAAAGCCGTCAGTTCTTCCTTCTACCGGTAGTAAATCTAAATTGAGCTGTACGATCTCGACTGATCATCAAGATTGGAACAGCGGGCGCGGTGAATACTCCATCATTGGTTCATCATCCAAATTTATTTATTTCCTGCAACATGATTACTGTTGGCAGAGTTGGAAAAGTGTCATAATTGGAATTGCAACCTTTTCTTGCAAGTTCCTCTTCTTAATAACAATAGGAATATCTCGCTTACTTGATGTAGCAGATATTTCTTCAAACAAATACTTTCAGTTACCTTGTAACTTCATCGTTCATATTATACTGGCATCATTTCCGTAAATGCATGGCATATGGTTTGAAAGATAACTTTGAACTGTTTTAAATTATCGTTCAGTTATATATTATTGTTGGTGGGCTTTCGCTCACCCTTGCTCTGTTTACATTATGTCACAACAACAGCTAGGACAGATGGCTCGCGTCAGGCGCACTCGGCGCAAGCAGGTTACCCGACCCACCGGACTACCCGCTGAGATGCTAGCCGCCATTGCTGAGGTAGCATAGTTAGACAGCTTTTGTTTCCTGTTTAACTATATGTATAATTAATGTAATTAACGGCAAAACTTTTAAACCTATGATGTTATCCTTTTGGGATTGTAATAACTTTTATTCGTAACCCTTTAATGTAAGACTTATTTCAATTTCATCTCTGGGACTATAACTGTTGTGTGTGTGAGTGGTATTTATTGTGGGGTCACAGCATGTGAATTACTTATTGTGGACTCAAGTCAAGTGTTATGAATGGATGTAAGACCGTAACCACCAGATCCCTGACCCCGGATCTGGGGGTGTTACACTTCTTCAATTGTTCAAAGGCCTCTTGGCTCTCAGGGGTCCACTCAAAATTTTTCACCTTCTTCAATGCTTGAAAGAAAGGCAAGCATTTGTCACCAGACTTGGAGATGAATCTTCCTAAAGCCGCTACCCGGCCTGTCAACTTCTGCACATCTCTTATAGAGCGTGGCGGTTCCATATCTAAGATCGCCTTGATCTTGTCAGGGTTGGCCTCTATGCCTCTCTTTGAAACCATCAAACCTAAGAATTTTCCAGATCCAACACCAAAAGCACACTTGGCTGGATTCAACATCATTTTGTGGTGCCTCAGCACTTCGAATGCCTCTCTGAGGTGCTTAATGTGGTCTGCCTTTAACAGGCTCTTGACTAGCATGTCATCAACACAGACCTCCATGGTTTTTCCAATCAGAAGGGAGAATATCTTATTCACTAGTCGTTGGTAAGTAGCTCCTGCATACTTTAGACCAAATGCCATAACAAGATAGCAGAAAACACCAAAGTCAGTTATGAAAGATACCTTAGGGATGTCATCCTTGTGCATCTTAATCTGATTGTAGCCGCTGAACCCATCCATGAAGCTCAACATCTCATGTCCAGCTGTGGCATCTATTAACATGTCTATCCTTGGTAAAGGGAAGCAATCCTTAGGGCATGCGTCATTCAAGTCGGTGAAGTCTATACACATCCTCCACTTACCGTTGGTTTTCTTGACCATCACAGGGTTAGCCAACCATTCTGGAAACTGAATCTCTTCAATAAACCCAGCTTCTAAGAGCTTTTCAACTTCTTGCTTTATGGCCTCTTGCCTTTCAGGTGCAAAGTTCCTCTTCTTCTACTGTATTATCTTCCAATTAGGATCGACATTCAATCTGTGAGTTATAAGTTGGGGATCAATCCCTGGCATATCAGTTGCTGTCCAAGCAAACACATCACTATTTTCTTGTAAGAATGTTATCAACTTGCCCTTCAGGGGTTCCTTCAAAGACGCTCCTATATAAGTTACTTTCTCAGGGTCGCCTAGCTCCAGAGGAATGCGAATTAAGTCCTCTGCTGGCTTCCCTCGGTGTTCATCATCACTACGGACATCCATGTCTTCGATCGGAAGTACCTACCCCTCGACTCCATCAGCTCTTAATGCGGACACATAACAATTTCTTGCCATCTTCTGATCACCCTTTTGTTCTCCAACACCATTCCTGGTTGGAAACTTAATCTTCATGTGATATGTGGAGGCAACAGCCTTGAATGCATGAAGTCCAGTCCTTCCCGGGATCGCGTTATAAGTCGAGGATGCCTTGATCACAAGGAAATTCAGCATCTGGGTAGCCTCTTTAGGTTCTTGTCCAATTGTCATGGGTAACTGAATAGTCCCTTCAACCTTGGACTCAACTCCATTAAATCCATAGATCGGCATGTTGGTCAGGGTAAATTGAGAATCGGTGTACCCCATCTTCACAAACGCATCATGAAACAAGATATCAACAGAAGCTCCATTATCTATCAAGACTCGTTTCACCTCCGAGTTTCCAATCACAGGAGTTATGACCAACGGGTCTTCATGGGGGAACTTTACCCCTTCGAGGTCTGAATCGTCAAACCCAATAGCTATTTCAGTCCTAGCACGTTTTGGGGCTTCTCCCACGATGTGCATCACTTCTCTGGCATACGCCTTTCGAGAGTTTCGAGTCGTACCAGCCGCTGTCGAGCCTCCCCAAATCATATTAATAACTGGCCCTCGGGGCTGTGGATTACGATCACGATCACGATCATTATCTCTTCTGTCATTGTCTCTCCTGTCATAGTCCCTTCTTTTGGTTCCACGATCATCACTCTTCGTGAACCTGCTCAGCTTTCCTTTTCGGATCAAGAACTCAATCTCATCTTTCAGCTGCCTACAATCATCTGTATCATGACCCACATCACGGTGGTACCTACAGTATTGCTCCTTGTTTCTCTTCGCGGGATCACCCCTAAGTGGCTTCGGCCATCGAATGTCTTTATCCTTCTCAATATCTAACAAGATCTCCTAGGAGCGTTCAGCCTTGCATAATCAGAAAACCTCGGTCCCAAACCCTTCTTTGGTGGTGACTCGGAATCCTTGCTAGTCCGGGGATACTTGTCCCTAGCATCATACTCTTGCTCTTGCTTTCGTTTCTTTGAGTCATTAGAACCCTTGCCATTGCCTCCTGCGGTTTCCTTCTTCATGCTGTCCTCAGCCTTGATATACTTATCGGCCCTTCGTTGGAGCTCGGCCATGTTTTCAGGAGGATGTTTTGCCAAAGACCTTTTAAAGAAGAGATCAGTGGTTCCGTGTTCCAGGGCTACCATGGCCACCTTATTTTCCAGATCAGTGATATTCAACGTCTCCTTGGTGAATCGTTTGAGGTAATCCCTCAAATTCTCGTTCTTCCCCTGCACCACATACATGAGGGATGCAGAACTTTTTTCATGAACTCTCCCACTAATGAACTGGCTGACAAAGGCGGCACTCAGCTCCTTAAAAAAGCCAATCAAGTTTGCAGGTAGATGGCTATACCACCTTTGAGCCATGCCCGACAGGGTTGGAGGGAATGCCCTACACTTTAAGGCGTCGCTCGAAGGCTGCAAAAGCAGTGCGTTTGAGAATGTCCTAACATGGTTTGCGGGGTCGCCCGTTCCATCATAAGCCTTAATCGTCGGCATCTTGAACTTCCTTGAGATGCGAGCATTCATTACCTCTTCAGTAAACGGAGGTGTGGGATCATCAGGATCCCCAAGTGGCATCAGATCCTTGGGGTTACTTCTGGGGGTATCCACCCTTGTCGATTTTTCAGTTGGGGGTTCGGCCCTTCGCTGTCTCCTTGAAGGCCTCTCCAGATTTATAATGGGAATCCTCCCTATAACTGGAGGAGGTCGAATCAGACTTCGCCTTGCTTGCTCCCTAGCAATATCATCCTTCAGCCTTTGGATCTGAGCCTCATGAGCCTTAATCCTTTCCTCAACCATTTGTGGAGGTCCATCATGGATTCTTTGGGACCTCCTTCGAGGTTCTCTACTAGTACGTCGCCTCCTTGGGGCTTCTTCGCGATCATCATCATCATCCTCAGATGTCGAATCATCAGTATAGGGGCCGGAGTAATCATCGTACTCCCGATCTCGGATCTGTAAGGCATGACCGCTTGGTCCAGGTTCCCTTTGTCGAGGGGGATAATTAGGCAGCCCATACATCGGGTTGGTATTCAAGGGGAGATCCGTAGCGTGGATCTATACCCCCGGGGGTAGCGTACGATAAACGTTACCAAGAGGAGAAACCACCATCTGAAGAGGGTTAGTTTCTTGGCTTTAAGGGATAATCACAGGTAAAGTTCCCTCGGCATGGGGAATCGTCCCTGAGGGTTGAGAGGCTAGAGGTTGAATGACCGTCCCTATTGATGGGGGTAATTGTCCTTCTTCAGCGGCGATAAGCAGATCAGAGGTAGCAGGTGGAGCAGAGCTAAGGGGTATGGCCTCAGTCGATGTTGTTCTTCGTGTTTGAACCATGGTTGATGTTGTCTTCCCACAGACGGCGCCAAATGTTGTGGAATAAAAACTAGGTTACGATTTGTAATTAATGCTAGGGTGGTTGAGCTTCGAGCTTTAATGGATGTTTCCGTGTTCGAGATTAATCGGTCCTCACAGAGTGCCTACGTATCTCGTATAAAGAATCAAGCCACAAACGTAGTTCTAGGATGAGGGGTCTGGCCCTTTATATAGGCTGAGAAGCCTTAGAATTATGGTAGGAGTCAGAGACTTGGTGGACAAGTCTTCCTTGAGGAAGGTTCCAGATCTATTCCTTGTAGGAATCAGTTTCCATATCGAATTGGACGCCTTGGTGGCTAAGTCTGATGGAGATAATATCCTTATCCAACTCTTATTGCTGAGCTGTTTATTTTCCCCAATATTAATTACGAAATTATTATTATAATTGGGGTTTTGGGTCCATCTGGTGGGCCCCACGTTTGGACCATGATAGGTCTAATTAATGCCATATTAAACGTGTCTTTAGGGCTTATTTTCAGCCCATATCATTATTATTATTATTATTATTATTATTATTATTATTATTATCATTATTATCATTATTATTATTATTATTATTATTATTATTATTTTTATTTTTATCAAGGAAGGTTCTCAAAAAACTCCATTCTTCATTCGAATCTATCTTCCAAATTATAAAGGAACCTTATTTGAGAGCTATCGTTTATTTTATTTGACTTCCCGGTCATAAATCTTTTAAAACTATTCTTTGCACTCGCAACTTGGTTGCTATTTATCAATTGAATCTTTTATTACTTCCTCATCATTCGAGGGCTAAGATTGTTGGAACAAGTTGATATCCATTAACAAGCAACAACTTGGGAAATATTGGTGAACTTTCCTTTCCAACTAGATACGACTACTTTGTGGAGTCTTATCAACAAGTATTATACTTGGGGAAAGGAGAATGAGCCTTACGTTTTAGAGTCATGGATTCAATTCGAACTAGGAGTTGTGTAAGAGGCCGAGTAGCGCCGGTCCATCCCAATGGCCCAACAGCTGGCCAGGGAGATCTAACAGGGCGGTAGACAAGTAAATCCGTCAGTTCTTCCTTCTACCGGTAGTAAAACTAATTTGAGCTGTACAATCTGCGATTGATCATCGTAAGGGTTGGAACAGCGGGCGCGGTGAATACTCCAGTATTAGTTCATCATCCAAGTTTATCTATTTTCTACAACATGTAATAAAGAGAAGTACCACTCATGTTGGCAGGGTTTGAAATATGTTAAAACTAAAAGTTACATTTTGAGTTACCTTGTAAATTCATCGTTTACATTCTACTGGCAACATGTTCGTTAATGCATGGCATATGGTTTCATTGATATTTTGGAATTGCTATATATTATTGCTGTTCAGTTACATATTATTTTGGTGGGCTATTTCTCATACTTGCTTTATTTACTATATCACAACAACAGCTAGGTCTGATGGCCCGCGTAAGGTGCACTCGGTGCAAGCAGGTGACTCCAGTCGTAGGACTGCCTGCTAATATTGTTGCTGCCATTGCTGAGGTAGTAGCAACCAGTAGTATAGACTGGCAGCTTTTGTTGTCAGCCTTAATTATATGTATGACTAATGTTAATCAACGGCAAGAAACTTTTAAATTATGTTGTAATCATTTTGGGAATTGTAATAACTATTACTGGTGGATCTTATAAGTAGAGACTTATTTCAATTTCATCTCTGGGACTATAACTGGTTGTGTGTGATGTGGTATTATTGTGGGGTCACAGCATGCTAGTTATTTATTTTTATCCAAGTGCAAGTATTGTTTATGGAATATGAGATCGTAACGACCAGGTCCCCGACCCCGGATCTGGGGCTGTTACAGTATCCATGTCTTCACCATAACCTTAGGAGGACTTGAAGTCCTTGAACTAGGATTAGGTGTACTAGCAATCCTGGATCTAACATGCTTCCTATTATTCATATATTGCCTTGGAGTACTCATATATCTTGTTGCATGCAGACTGTTAAAATATTCAGACATGACATTAAAAGCAAAAGACATGCAATTCACAACACTACATGCTTTATGAGTATAATCAATAATAGGCATGGCTGGAATGGTAAACCTATTGTTATTGTTCACATTTTTACAACTTAGTCCAGTCTTCAACAAACTAATTGAATTAACAACCTAGACTGGCACCTTATGCATATCTAGTTTAGAACAGACATTTGCATTGGCAATGTCCTCAGTTCTCATCTCCTCCTGAATAATCATAGAAGTGAAGTTTGGAGGTTCTGCAATGGACTTCTTAAAGAGAGGATCCTTAACATTTTTAAGTACATGTGGTATTCCCCTCTCTTTTGCACTAACAGGATTAGGTGTATTTATGCCTAACATTCCAGCAGCTTCGTTGCAACCAAACCCTATCCCTACGATTTGCTCGACAGCTTGTTTGTTGAAAAACTCTTTAGATTCTTTACAAGAATTAAAGTAGGCCCTAACCTTGGTTTCAAGTTCACTGATTTTAGCAAGTTGTTTAGACACTACTTCAACTAAGGACTTCTCCCTTTTGTTTAGTAGTTCTATTTCCTCTTTTTGCTTATCCTGACATTTGTGCACGTTTTACAGTTCTAGCACTTGATTTTCAAGCTCAGTGTTTAACAGATTTATTCTAGCATTTTCACTCCTTGAACATTCCAAAGTACTACCAAGATGACGTATTATTTCAGCATCAGTAAACTTTACCTGTGAGGTAGAACCATTAGATCCACTGGAATTTTCAGAATTTGCCATCGGCGCATAATTACCAACTTCTTCATCTTCACTGTCTGTGTCATCCCAGCTTTTACTAGCAGCCACATAGGCTTTACCAACCTTTTTCTTTTCAGAGGCATAATCTTTCCTTTGACTCTGTTTGGGTCTTTGACACTCAGTGGCAAAAATGTTCAAGTTCATTACAGTTAAAGCATCTAACCTTACTTCTATCAATAGTTCGAGTTTTATAGCCACTCTTGCTAGTGGAGGATGAAGAACCTCCTTTCTGGAATCTATTGTTGTTAGATTTAAACCTGAAATTGGGATTCCTTCTGAATCTGAAATTACTGAACTGTCTCACCATCATTGCCATGGATTCATCCTCCAACTGATCCAGCTCTTCTAACGAATAAAACTCTCCACCATCCTGAGTAGCAGGTGTCTGACCAACTTCAACTTCAAAATGTTCCTTATCAGTGCTGTAAGGTCGAACAACCTTAGCTTCCATTTCCCGTGGAATCTCAACAACTAAAGCTGTAGATGTGTTTGCAACTCTACCTTTACCATAAATCTCTTTCTGTTGAGCTTGGTCCAGTTCATAGGTTTTTAGAACACCGAAGAGTCTTTCGAGAGTTGTTTCATTCATGTCTCTGGATTCTCTAATAGCAGTGATTTTGTGTTCTAGGTGAGTAGGCATAGTCAGTAAGAACTTCCGATTTATCTCCTTCTGTGTATAGTGTTTGCCATGGACTTGTATGTTGTAGATTATTTTATTATACCTTTCAAACACTTCTTGAATGCCTTCATTAGGACCAGATCTAATATGTTCATATTCAGAGGTTAGGATCTCGAGTCTGTTCTCCCTGACTTCATTCGTTCCTTCATTGATGGTTTCAATAGTTTCCCACATGTGTTTAGCAGTTTTACAATTCATCATAAGGTTATACATTACAGCATCCAGGGAATCTATTAGGATGAGTCTTAAATTTTTATCCAGTCTGTAACACCCCCAGATCCGGGGTCAGGGATCGGGTCGTTACGGTCTCAATATCCATAAATAACACTTGACTTGAGTCCACATAAATAAACAACATGCAGTGACCCCACAATAATATCTAATCACGCACACAACAGTTATAGTCCCAGAGATGAAATTGAAATAAGTCTCGCATTAGAGGATTTACGAATAAAAGTTATTACAATCCAAAAGGAGTAACAACATAAGTTTAAAGTTCTTGCCATTGATTACATTAGTCATACATATAATTAAGACAGAAAACAAAAGCTACCAGTCTAGTCTACCTCAGCAATGGCAGCTAGCATATCAGCGGGTAGTCCTACGGGTGCGGTCACCTGCTTGCATCGGGTGCGCCTGGTGCGGGCCATTTGACCTGGCTGTTGTTGTGACATAATACATAAGCAAGGGTGAGCAATAGCCCACCAACAACAATATAACTGAGCAGTGAAAATATATGTAAAAGTTCAAATATCTTTGAAACCATATGCCATGCTTTAACGAAGATAGTGCTAGTATAATGTAAAGGATGAAGTTACAAGGTAACTCAACATATATAATCCGTGGAAATATCTGTTATGTCAAATATAAGCAAGATATCATCACATTTCCCAAAAAGGGAAACTGCAGGAAAAGATATACAATTCCGGTTTTGAATAATTCTCAACCCTGCCAACACTGATAATGTTGTAGAAAATGAATAGATTCTGGATAGTGAACCAATACTGGAGTATGTCGCGCCAGATGACACCGCCTTACGATAATCAGTCGCAGGTTGTGTATCTCAAGATTTGTTTTACTACCGGTAGAAGGAAGAACATATGGACACCACCAAACGCCGAATCTCCCTAGCCAGCGGTTGTGCATAGTTGGGACCGGCGCCACTTGGACCTTATTTGGAGGATGGACTGTCCCACAGCCTCTTACACCAGTTTTAATGATGGACTGTCCCACAGCCTCTTACACAAATACTCCTAGTTCGAATAATTCCATGATTCTGAAATGTAAAGCTCGTCCCCCTTTGTCCAAGTATAATACTTGTTGATAAGACTCCACAAAGTAGTCGTATCTAGTTGGAAAGGAAAATTCACTGATATTTCCCAAGCGGATGATGAGGAAGTAACAAACAGACTCAATTTGATGGTTAGCAGCCAAGCTGCGGGTGAAAGAATAGTTTAACAAGTATATGACCGGGTAGTCAAAGAAATAACAGCTCTCAAATAAGGTTCCCTTATATTTTAGAAGATAGATTCGAATGAAGAATGGAGTTTTGGAGAACCTCCCTTGATAAAATAATAATAATAATAATAATAATAATAATAATAATAATAATAATAATAATAATAATAATAATAATAATAATAATAATAAGGCTCAGAATAGTTTACATAATATCTGAAGATCGAAGATAATATTTGAATGAAGTAATATATTTTAAAGCTTAGTTAGCAAGAATTCAATGAATATTCAAAGAATATTTATTAAGTCATAATTATTGAAGAATATTGCTCGGAATGATCCTTGAATAAATATTCATAATAATATTCATTGAACGAGTAATGAATATTCAAAGAATAATAATGCTTGTGGAAGAAATAATTATCAAAGGGATATTTAGAGATAATATTTGTTGGATAAACAGAAGTCCAAAAGAATGTTCGAGGTGGTATTTATTAGATAAATAATGATTAATTGAATATTCAAAATTAATATTAAATAATTTGGATGAAGGTTCGAAATAATATTCGATAAATGAATCAACTCTAGATGAATATTAAAGATAATATTCATCACATAGATAAGGGTCGAATGAATATTCGAAACAATATTCATTAAGTAAAAAATCTTGAATGAATATTCAAAATAATGTTCGTCAACCAAATAATGGGAAAATATTTACTTAAATATTTACCCTCGACAGTAATTACGATATATCAAGAAGTACTGACTCCCGGTCTATATTCAACGGATAAGATTCATATGCCCTTCTCTAAGGGTCTTAGCAATGTCCGACTTATACTAATATATCACATATAATCTATAAGCCAACAATAAATCAGGAACAAGTATAACAATATGAATTGAAAATAGACATGCATGCAATGGCATATGTATAACAACAGTCATATATATATATATATTATCACAACAACAGCTTTTAAAAGGATTCGAAACTTGCCTGGTAATCGGGTGTGGGTAGAGGTAGCGTGTCCCGGGTCAGCTCGGTGATCTATAAACAATCAGAATATTCGAGATTAATCACCTAACACTTCTTTAGAAGGTTACGAATAAACTTTACTTAAGTCGAAACACGCTTTCGAGTTATCTCGTTATGCACCCTTTTGTATAACTCTTTTTATTACCGATACGATCCGACTTTTGTTCGTTGTTAAGACATGTCATCATACTTACACTTGACATATACTTAAGCCGGGTAAGTTTTAAGGTCGGTCGTTTACGAACCAAGATTGTACCTCGAGTTTTATCGCCCGTTTTCTAAGTGTTTTACCAAAGTTATAACCAAATGTACTTTTAAGGGTTCGTCCGCGTTTAACCTTGATTCGAACATTTTTATAAAATTGGAAAACGATCCGTTTGACATGTGGTTTTCTCTCACACCTTCCTTATGACCTCTAGTATTTATTTACCAATATTTGCCACTGAATGACATGTTTTACAAGGGTTCAATTGAAGTTACGAACTTTTACTTACGGTTTCGAACCTATTTTAGTAATTTGACCATAACTCCTAAACCGTAAGTCGGAATGTTTCGATTCTTGCGCCAAAACGATCTATGGCTCGAGATCTACAAGAACATGTCATAATATTACCAAGGTCATGAATTATATTAACTGTCATTCTCGGTTTCTAAGTGTTAACAAAAATTCGACATTACGACGGTTATAAATCGGACGTTCCAAAAATCGTAATCTTCAAACCAAGCCACACCGGGCATCAATACAACTTATAAACATGATTCTCATCTCAAAAAGCCCTAGAACCACTGACCTTAACCTCAAAATCATCATGCTTCTTAAATCACGTAACTAACTACATAATCATGCTTATAATCACCACTATAATCATACAAAGCTAAACCCATCAAAAACATACATAAATCTCAAATCAAATGCTAGGGTTTCAAGGGGTCTAACTTCCTTGGAGTATGTAATAGCCTTATTAAGCTTGGTATGGTCCTTGTCTAGCCTTAACACACCATAGATCAACCAAAGAAACAAGAAAATCAAAGATTAGTTCATAAGAACACTATTCACCCTCCTCTTTCATGATTTTTTTCAAAATGGAAACAAAGGAGTTTGAAGCTAAAATTTTGAGGAGATTACTTTTATGAAATATATAACTCACCATAAAAATTTTAAGATCAAACAATGGTGGGAACTCTTGTTTCTAGCTTTAGCCGAAAGTTTTGCAAGAAAAGAAGAAAATGGAGTGTTTTTGGTTTCTTGCTTGGTTCATTTGATAAAATGAATTATTTGATGAGATTAGGATAATATCTCATCTACAGTAGCTTTATTAAAGTGATGAGGTAATGGATGATGCATTTGTATGGCTTGATGTGGAAGCTTGGTTGAAAAAAATATCTATTAAGCTAAGTACAAGGTTCAAATCACTAAGTGCATTGGTTACTCATGTAACCACTTGGTTACTAGATATTTCTAATAGCACATGCATGCACCTTGCTCTCTGCTTGCTCTTTTGTCCGGTTATTGCTCAATTCATTGATCGTTCGAAAGAATATCTCAAGGATTTCTAGTTAGGGTTTCACCGGAAACCTTCTTAATATTTATAATACTATTCTCCATCATTCTTAATAATTCTCGAATCCATATTCCTTAAATCCTTTTAATAATCTCTTAGGTCTTTCAGCATCCAGGGAAATCTCAGAGAAAATAAAAGTGCCGTTTTTCATAATCCGACAGCTTTTACATACACTCTTTTTCCCCCTAGATCCCTAATACGAACTCAGAATTTCGTTTCCGGTACTTCTATATAGCGTCGTCTAATAATATTCCTAATTCCACCAAAATCACTATTCACCACTTATTCTTTACTTATTCTTTTAAGGTTAGATAGATGTCCCGGTTCTCTTTCGATCATTCCTTAACCCTTTTACGGAACCACTGAACTGATAACAGATATCGATTTGGATGACATAAGAATAACCTTCCCCCTTGGAATTATCAAAGCTTAATTTCCTAGGAGATAGATAATTCTTATCTAGATTGTCAACTAATGGCATTCTTCATGACATATAATTATTTGAATCCAAATCCATTCCATTCATTAGAACAATCGTTACATCGTAGCCGTAACCACTATTCACTATTACATCCATACATAAATAAAAAAAGAAAATTTTAATTCTATCCAAAATCTGGGTTCTTATAGTCTCCCCTCCTTAAAAGGATTCCGTCCCAGAATCAGTTTGAAAATAAATGGGGGTACTTTTCTTGCATCGTGCTTTCTAGATCCCAAGTTGATTCTTCCACATTGTGGTTCTGCCACAGAACTCTGACTAATTTGATGACCTTATTTCGGAGCACTTGTTCTTTTCGGTCTATGATTTCCACAGGTTTCTCTACATAGGTCAAGTCTGGTTGCATGTCCACTTGCTCATACTCCATAATATGCTTGGCATCCGGATTATATTTTCTCAACATCGAAACATGGAACACATTGTACACTTGCTGCATATTTGGGGGTAAGGCTAGTTCGTAAGCTAGTTCCCCAATACGTCTTAAGATCTCAAACGGTCCAATATATCTGGGACTCAGCTTTCCTTTCTTTCCAAACCTCATTAAACCCTTCCAAGGAGAGACCTTCAAAAATACTAGGTCACCAACTTCATATTCCTTGCCTTTCCGAGCTAAGTCGGCATATCTCTTTTGTCGATCTTGGGCTGCTACCAATCGTCCTCTGATTAGATCTACTGCATCTTTAGTCCATTGGACCACTTCGGGTCCAAGCATCCTTTGCTCTCCAATTTCATCCCAATACAAGGGAGATCGGCATTTCCTTCCATAAAGGGCCTCGTAAGGTGGCATTCCTATGCTTGCATGGAAACTATTGTTGTAGGAAAACTCGATCAATGGCAAGTGATCATCCCAATTTCCTTTAAAATCTATCGCACAGACTCTCAACATATCTTCTAGTGTTTGGATGGTCCTTTCACTTTTCCCGTCTGTCTGGCGGTGATAGGCTGTACTCATGTTTAGCCTGGTTCCTACACATTCTTGAAAGCTTCTCCAAAATCTGGAGTTAAATCTGGGATCTCGATCGGATACTATAGCGACTGGGACTCCATGTCGTGCCACTATCTTTTTTAAGTAGATATCCACTAGTTTGTCGATCGTGTACCTTTCATTGATCGGGAGAAAGTGAGCTGACTTGGTCAGTTGATCTACAATTACCCATATGGCGTCATGATTAGCCTTGGTCCTTGGTAAACCTGTTAAATATAATTGATATGGTTAATATTAGTGTTTAAGTTTTGCAGGGAAAAACAGAGTTTAAATAGGAAGTTAAACTCTGACAGTTAGAAGCTGAACAGAGTTTGTTATACGCTGACAGGTGGAAGCTCGATAGAGTTTGTTAAACTCTGTCTAGAGGAAGCGTCTACTTGTCAACAGTGTTTGAAGAATTATTGAAGATAATTATGGAAGCAATATCTTTGAAGATTGGATAGCTGTCAAAGAGATTGAGTTGACTAAGGAGACGAGTAGCAATCGTAATTGATATCAATTGTATAGCTAATTTATAGGAGTATCAATTATCGATTGTATAGCAGTTGTATATTTTATAAATACAGTTAGGTTAACCCTAGAAGGGAATCGATCGTGTAATACAATATCATTCATTGTAACCTAAGCAGCTCTCTGTGATAATTTACATCACTGAGAGAGAAGTTAATTCAAACAGTTTTTAAAGAACTTATTGTTATTCTCTCATACTTAGTTGATTATAAGTGTGTATTCGGCCTAACAATTGGTATCAGAGCTTGATCTATTAATTTAATACAGTTTAAGATCCACACACACATACAACTATAATCAATGGCAGAAATTCCTCCTCCTGCATCAGGCTCTAGTGCTGAGAAGGCTCAACCTGCAATTGTGAGTCGATATGAAACAATCAGGGTTCCTATTCTTAAGCCAGCAGAATACTCAACCTGGAAGGTGAAAATGGCTATGTTTCTGGAAGCTACAGATCCAGAATACCTTGACAGAATTTATGAAGGCCCTCATAAGCCTACAAAATTATCTGTTGTTGCTGCTGGACAGGAAGCTAAATCTATTCCAAAGGAGAAGAAAGATTTGACTCCTGAGGATATTTCATCCATTGGAAAGGATGCAAAGGTTAGACATCTCCTTCATAGTTCTTTGGATAATGTTATGTCTAACAAAGTGATCAATTGTAAAACTGTAAAAGAGATTTGGGATGCTCTAGAGGTTAGATGTCAGGGAACTGCTGCAATTAAGAAGAATAGAAGGAACATACTCACACAAGAATATGAACACTTTGAGGCTAAATCTGAAGAATCAATGACAGAAACCTTTGACAGATTTTGTAAGCTACTTAATGATCTGTCACTGGTTAATAAAGAATATGATCTAGAAGATTCAAATCTCAAGTTTCTTCTTTCTCTACCTGAAAAGTGGGATGTCAAGACAACCACTATTAGAGACAACTATGATCTGGCTGATACTGATATTGATGAGATCTATGGGCTGCTCAAAACTCATGAACTAGAAATGGAACAGAGAAGCAGAAGATCAGGTAGAAAGTCAAAATCTGTTGCTCTAAGAGTTGAAGAAAGACCCTCAAAGAAGGAAGCATCAAGGAAGAAGGCAAAAGGAAAAGCCTTGGTCATTCATTCTGAAAGTGAATCATCAAACTCTGATGTTGACTCAAATGCAGATGAATCATCTGATTCTGAAGATGATGAGGAAATGATGGAAATGGATTCTTTGATGGTAAAGACTTTCAAGAAGATGGGTTTCAAGAACTTCAAGAAAGGAAAGAGATTCTCCAAGAATGATTCAAAGTTTGACAGGAAGAATTTCAGAAAATCTGAGAGAAAGGATACCGAATCTGGGAAAAGAGACAAGTCTGAGATTCAATGCTACAAGTGTAAGGAGATGGGTCATTATGCTCCTGAGTGCAAGAAGGGTAAAACTGAGAAGGCACTCTTCACTAAAGGTAGAGATTGGGCAGACACCTCTGACTCAGATGAGGATGTAAACTATGCTCTCATGGCTACTACTGTTGATGAAGCTGTAGATTCTGAAAACAAGGTACCTCTAACTACCTATGCTTATAACATTGATGATATAACTGAATTAAGAATATATCTTAAGTCTTTGCATATCAGTTATAGGGATCAGACTTTAGAGAATGAGAGAATCAAAACTGAGGATTCTGAACTCAAAGAGAGAAATAAGGTTGTAGAAGAGAAACTTGTTAAGATGCAGCAAGTTCAAAAGGAGAGAGATGATGCTGTCTATCTTGAACAAGAGTTGTTAAGTCAGTATAAACAACTAGAATCTGAGTTGTAAAAGGCAAATCACATTATTAAAACTTGGACTCACTCAGGAAAAGACACTCAAGAAGTTTTTCAATCTGACACTGTAGGTCTAGGTTATTCTGAGAAAGATGAACTTAGATTTCAGAATACAGTCAAGATTAGACCACCTCTTCCACCTAAGAAATTTGGAACATTTGTTAATGGAATAAATGAACCTAGATTTGAAGGTGGAAAAGAAGCTGTTAAGAAAGAACCAATAAAAACTAGTGTTAAACTGGTTAATATTGGTTTAATGACAGATAAACAACTTAAGCATAAGCTTAAGGAGTTAAAATCTGATAAGAAACAGAAAGTGTCTAGAAAGAACAGAAATGGTAAAGTAGGCATTACTCAAGGCAACTATCCAATGCTTGCTACTTTAGCTCCAAGAAAGACATGTCATAACTGTGGTAGTACTAACCATCTTGCTAGTTTTTGCAGGAAGAACAAAGACATTAATTCTTTACCTTCCAAGTCTGAAGTAAAGAAAGATAATGTTAGAACTAAACCACAGACTTTATGCAAACACTGTGGAAGCACTTGGCATTCTATTTATACTTGCAGAAATTATCATGCTATTTATCATAATTACTATGAACTTTAACCTAATCTGAAATGGGTTAGAGTTAATTCTGCAAGTGTAAACTCTGATAAAGTTAGCTTAAACTCTGATAATGAAAATTCCGCTGCTAAAGCTAACAGAATTAAGAAAGCCAAAGGATCCAAGAAAGTCTGGATCCTTAAATCTAATCCTCAGTAATTGTTTGTGATTGCAGGGCATCAGGGAAAGCATCCTAGTAGTGGACAGTGGATGTTCAGGACACATGACTGGAAATAAAGCCCTGCTATCAGAGTATGTGGAGAAGGCTGGCCCAAAAGTTTCATATGGAGATGACAACATAGGACATACTCTAGGATATGGCAATATTAATCTTGGAAGTGTCATCATCACAAATGTAGCTCTGGTTCCAGGACTCAAGCCTGATCTGCTATCTGTGAGTCAAATCTGTGACAGAGGTTTTCATGTAGATTTTCAACCTGAATACTGTGAGGTTATCAGCAAAACCACAGGGAAAGTTGTTTTAGTTGGACAAAGACACAACAATATCTATGAAGCAAGCTTGTTGACAAACTCTGATGGAAAAACAATGTGCCTGTCAACAAGAATGTCAAATGAAGAGAGTTGGAAGTGGCATAAGAAACTCTCTCATTTGAATCTGAACAACATCAATGAGCTGATAAGAAAGGATCTTGTTAGAGGACTTCCAAAGTCTTTACTAAATGTTGATGGTCTGTGTGATTCATGTCAAAAGGCCAAACAGAGGAAGACCTCTTTCAAGAGCAAGTCCGAATCTTCAATTATTGATCCATATCATCTGTTACATGTTGATCTTTTTGGACCAGTAAACGTCTTGTCAATTGGAAGAAAGAAATATGCTCTAGTTATTGTTGATGAATATACCAGATACACTTTGGTGTATTTTCTAGCAAAGAAGGATGAAACTGCATTAACTCTGATGGAGCATGTAAAGCTACTGGACAAAGGATCAAAACACAAAGTCAAAATAATCTGAAGTGATAATGGAACTGAATTCAGAAATACAATAATGGAAGAATTCTGCAAGAATAGAGGTGTGAAGCAAGAATTTTCTGCACCTGGTACACCACAGCAAAATGGTGTAGTTGAGAGGAAGAACAGAACCTTGATAGAAGCTGCCAGAACTATAACGACCTACAAAATCGCGTATTTGAAATTTATTATTTAATATTAAATGTGGATTATAAGATGTGATTAATTGTGAGAAGGTCAATATATGTGATATGGTGTTCATGTGTGTATATGATGATTTGTGTGTGCCGTGTAAGTCTGTGTATTTTTATTTATAGTTTTGAGGATTTAAATGTATTTAAATCATGCATTATTTG
Source organism: Saposhnikovia divaricata (assembly GCA_036435485.1). NCBI lineage: Eukaryota > Viridiplantae > Streptophyta > Magnoliopsida > Apiales > Apiaceae > Saposhnikovia > Saposhnikovia divaricata. Next base: position 96,712,857 of record CM071597.1, on the reverse strand, counting down.
ATCTTCTGGGATTTTTATAAAATCATCAGAGTTGTCAAAAATCACGAAATCTCTCGTGATATTATCTTTATGATATTTTTGAGTTTTTAAAATTATTGGTGGAATTATTTTGGGTGTTTAGGTATTTTAAAATGATTTTAAGATTTATGATGTATTTAAAGAATCAAAACTTGTAAAATTCATATTTAATTCATTTTTGATCCTAAAAATATTTTAAAAATATGTGTGTGTTCATAATTTTATACTCTTTATTGTAAAAATGAAAAGCTTTATATTTCACCAAATATCCATTTTAATTTGATTTTTTTTAAAAAGCTATTTACTTGGTTTTAGGATTGTTTTCAGCAAAATTACAGAACTACCCCTTATCTCTTATAATTCCAAAACCAGCAGCTCCACTCATTGGGAATCTCTGGCTCATCTCTAGAAATCTCTCGATTTCTCTCTTCCTTCCCATATCTTTCCCACACAAATCTCTTTTTCTCTCGAGTTCGTCAATCTCTCTCTACTCAGTTCGTTTTCCTGCTGTGCGTGTTCATGTTAAAAGTGGTGTTTGTGTTGTGCGCGTCTGGACAGTAGTTGGGTTGCTGCTGTGAGTGTGGTTGTGCAGCGGTGGGGTTGTTGTGGTGGTAAACTACAGTGGTGTGTAAGTATTGTAGTCACAGTGCATGTATTGTTGCGTTCGTTTGTGTGTGTGTTCGAAATTCTTGGCCGAGAAATGGTGGGTTCCGTTGGGTTTCCTTTGAAACATCACTGTCGATCTTCTCCTTCCTATTTTGAGTTTGATTTCAAACTGGGTAAGTGGTTGTGCCATTGTTTGGGCAGATATGTGACTGTGTGTGTGTGTGTGTACAGCCTGGTTTGTGTGTAGTAGTTTGGTGCTTCAAGCGAGTGTTGTGATTTGGGGCTTGTGCTGTATTGTATATGACTACAATCTTGTTCTGGTTGGTTCAGTTGGAAATGGAGTTCTGATGCTTGTTTTGACAATAACGTGTGCTAATTGTTAGCTAGATTGCTTGCATATGGAAATTACGAATTATTATAGATTAGTTCACAATATTGTATAGTAATTATGAAATCGTATAATTATTAAATGTTAATTAAGGTCATAAGATGATTAATTATGAAATTACGAAACAAATTATTTTTGGATATGTTTTTATTGTATGTCGGAAAGGTTTAAGTGCAAATTGTCGATATTAGTCTTATTTGCGTCTACAGGTGATTATAATTGTTGATTGTTGCCTTAAGTGGTTGTTTGACTTTATTTGAGTCGGTTGTATTCCGATGGGCTAGTCCACTTTACAAAGGAGATGCTGTCCAATTTTTGTTAAAATTATTTCGTAATTCTTATAGTAATTTAATAAGTATTAGTTGCAAATCGATTTGATATACGTGTTTATGTGGTTTGTCAGGTTGTACTAAATTATTTTCTAAGTATAACCATTATGTGCTAAATTGTAAAGCGTTATAGGACGCGTATGGGTAGATTAGATCGACAGTAAGATTTTGGTTGGTTTTGGCACTGAAGTAGTACTTGCCAAGAACAGTGCACGAGTAAATGGAATTCGAGCAAAAAGATAGTTATCAAAGCCGAAGAGTGTATTGACATGAATTGGCGAATTAGGAAGGAAAGATGGAAGTAGGGCCGAGTAAGGGGTCAATGTGAAGAGAAGTAGAGATTAATGCGAAGTTAAGTCACGGATCGATGTTGTAGGATCGAGAACTTCGTGTATCGAGGCAAGTGTTATCGCTCCTCACTTATTGTCCAAGTGATGCAATTCTATTCTATTTATATATCAAACGTGTCGGTCAAATTATGTTTACAAAGTGACGTCCTTCTTCAAATGACATGCAAATGTTTATATTTCCACCTTTAGCTCAAGTGCAAATCTTCGAATGATCTTACAAATACTCTTTTTCCTCAAAGACATTTTAAATTATGGTATGTTATTGGATTCCTCAGGAGAGTACCATTTATTTCAATTTATTTTATTTTATTTTCTTCAAAAATGTTTAAAAGACATTGTAAACAGAGGAAATCCAAGATTTTTAAAATCATATAAAAAGCTTTTAACACGGATCCTGATTATGACGTATTTTCACCGATGGACCATCTTTAGGGGATGTTTTCTTCAAACTGACCTATAATTTAATTATCTTAGAGTTATTTTACAAAGGATCAATTTTTTTAAACTACTTAATGCACTCATGTTGATTCAAACTTGACAATGTGTTGGTAAATGTTTAATAAATGCTTAGCATTTGACTAGATCTTTACCTTATCTTATAATCACAGTTGTTGTTAATCATGTTGCAAATATTTCTTTTCACTTCTCATTCAAGTGTAACTGTTCCTTAATTATTATAATGATGACATTCTCACCCAATTATTGTTGATCTCGTCGATATTTATTATTGTTGTGGTTCTTTATTTATTATCACCCCATTTATATATCGAACTTGTCGATATCGAGGATAGAATTGTTGATTCTCTTTTCATTCCACCAGTTGAGTTGTTGTGCTGGAACGTGAGTTTTCTAGATTGTTTGATTGACAGAGGTTGTCGATTGTCCCGACACCTAGTGCGTTGGATTTAGAATTGGAATGTTTTCAGATGTCCCTTCGGGGAGACCATATTATGGTCAGGGGAGTCCCCTCGGGAAGACCAGTTTAATGGTCAGAAGTTAAGGCCAATGTGTGCCGTGGATCCATTATAGGACATTGCTGTGTGCATTTGTCCGGGGTTAGTGCGTGACTGATCAGCAGCCTAACCTTATGGTTTTTTTTAATAAATAAAAATTCAATTCTAATCCATACATTGAGGTTGAGTTGCTTTAAAGCCTGATTTCGTTGAAGTCTATGATGATTATCTTTGATTGTCAGGACATTTATCAGTTCTCATTGTTGATGCATTTTTATTCTAGTGGAGCCCTGTTGGCTCATCTTGGAGTCACGATATTTAATTACTTCAGCTGATTTCTTTCGTACCGTCTGATGAATATTCTTGTTGATCAGAACCTATATTGTTCTTGATATTGCTATCATTGTTTACACTTGCTGAGCATTATTGGCTCACTCTTGCTTGTTTTTTTATTTTTTTTCTTCAGTTAATAGAGGAGATTAGTGGTCCTTGTGGTTGATGAGTTTTCTTGATCCAGCAGCGAGAGATGACGTTCGAGTTGTTGATTTCGTCGGGTAGTGGTTTTGGAATTTGTCAAGGTTGGTAAACTAGTTTGACAGTGGACTTAGTTTGTTAAAAGATTGTATAACAATTTTATTCAGATGTTGGATTGTAATAATTAAATTTGATAGTTTGTTTCATACCATAACCTGTAAGCGGTCTTGGATCAAGGTATTTTATTATTATTTTATGTATATATCCAGGTATATATTATGTGGATTATGGTTAGTGGCCCCAAATCTGTACCCCGGACTTTTGGGATGTCACAGTTGGTATCAGAGCTACAGGTTATGGTCACTGAAATAGGATGGGTGGGTATACGTGTGTGAGACGGACGTTAGATAGAACGATTTAGGATCAGGTTCGCCTTAGGATATTTAGACGAGTATTACGACGTTGTACGGTCCTTCGACATATCGCGCAAGTAGGAGTTTGATTCATTTAAAGACTAGTGGACGAGCGAGACAGCTAATCCGGAGTCGCTCTCGAGACTTTCACGTACCTTCTAGAACTTTTCTATGACTCCAGCTACGATGTGAACGTTATAGATAGAGTACGAAAAGACTAGAAATAAGATGTGGGAAGCGATTGTTGGCATGAAAGTGAGGGCATAGCGGCACGCTACTAGCCATTGATCTCGATTGAATTCTTAATTGATTCCCTATTTAGGCAGTTGAATTGATTCTTGTTCTTGCTCTAAATTGTTGTAAACGAATTCACGGTTTATATTGTCGCTGAAGCATCTATTGCGCAGTGGCGGTTAAAATCGAGAATGAATAGAGATCTTCTTATTTATTCAACTCATTATTGTCAGGCCGGTTTTGGCAGCTAAGTATATGAATGCTTAGCCGACAAGAGTGAGATTATGAATAACTATGAATTTCTTGAACGTTTGTTTAATCGACTACACTTCCATTGATGATGAGTTTGTATATCAGATTCACTTGAATTCAATCATATTCCTTCAGAAATATCCTTATTTTTCAGAGGACACTTGGTCCAACACTATACATGAGAATTTTTGAGACTTTTGGAATTCTTTCTATTTTTCCCTGAATACTTGATCTTCTTTATCTGAACTGAGATGAATAACCTATGTATATAGGGGATTTAGGGACATTTTATCTATGTGATAGAAGTCTGGTGGGACGCCACTGATTGTGTTTGTCAAGAAAGTACTAAAGATTGGCCATCTTTTTGTACGAGGGCGGTTGACCTAAGTGACAAATACAACCTGAAAATAGTTCAATGATCATATTGATCTCTCGGTTAAATCCTTTCACAAAAAGTTTTGTCAAACAAAATCCAATGTACATTCATACCTGATACCTATTCATTCTATTGACTTCCTTTGTGAGAAACCCTGATTATTTTGGATTACCAGTGATGAAGAGCCGCGAAGATAGACGCGATGACATCCTAAGTGGTCAAAACTGCGATTACGTGACGAAGAATTGATTAAGCAAGATTGGGAAGTTGATGTTAAAACAGAGATTAAGTATCAAATTGGATTAATTATTGGATTGAGAACACATGTACAAGATGCGAGATTAATGAAAATTGAGTCAAGAAAGGAACATGTATCAAGGGCACAAGATTGAGGATTTATTAAAGATTGAAAATAGAATGATGATGAAGATGTTTGGTATGTGAGGTTTATTATTGATGAAAGATTGTTTTGGACACCTGTTTAATTTTGAGGATAATAAATGGATTATTATAAGATTTTGAATGTTTTGAAACCCATCATTGAGGATAAGATTTTAGAACCATAGAAGGATAACTTGAATAAAGCAGAATGAAGCAGGACAGATGTGTTTGTGAACTATTAGAAGGAAATGAAATTTGAATAATAAAGTAAGACAGAGAACTAGGAAAGTTTTAGAAGCATTTTAACGGAAGACATGTGATTCATTTAAGGGAAGAATGTGGAATTACGAGGATTTGGAGTTGGAAGAGCGAGGGCACACTAGTTGCCTACAGGATGAGAATTAGCAGAGATTAACGAGATTCCATGGTCAGAAGATAAGACTTCGAGAGAGAAGTATATGGAGATTTTGTTAAGATAAATGCAGAGAGTTGTGACTGTAATCAGAAAGAATAGTGTGGTAACAAGTGACAGAGTCAGAAGTTAAAGTTATGTGCCATGAGCTTGGAAATATAGGACTTTTTGCCAGAGACTGTATCATATCAGTCTCAGTGGAACCTATGATGAAAGTAACAAGATTGTTTTCTGTAATTATTAGAAAGCTAGAAATTCAACATGATTATAAATGAAGTTAGCAAGAATTTGATTGTGATGACCGTAAAAAGAGTTGAGTGTGATTCAGGATTGGATTGATTTCCTAATAGCGAAGTACGAGCAAATTGTGAGGACAAGAAAGTGAGACTTTGATTTTTAAGAGATGTAAAAGTGGTGTTTTGAGGCCGGAAGCAGACACAAAAGTTTTAACGATCATGCAGATCAAGAGATTATTCTACTAAAATTCTGAAGTTATTTTGCACAGAGGAAGATGTCAGTAAGAAGACAGTTAAGTCGGAATAGATCAGTGGCTAATAGTTTGAATGTGTATTGTGATGGATGACTAGGATTGTCATTAGACAAAGATTAGGAAATTGTTTATGATTTAATTTTCAAATATAGAATTAGTTTCAAGGAGTTCAATATCGGGTGACATCAATGGAAATATTGGAGCTAACAATTTAATTTAAGGATTCTGGCAAGAGAAGGAGTAATAATACTCAGCGTATTGTAGGAGGATGTACCAGTATCGTTCGTGAAAAGGAAGAAAGGTAGTTTGCAGTTATATGGTGATCTTTGAAAATGAAATAAGTGGACAAGTAGTAATGAGAATCTTTTTACTAAGGTTGGATGAGTTGTTTACCCAACAAAAAGGTGTATGTTTGTCTAAAGTTGAATTATGAATAGACTAAGACCATTTGAAGATAGAAACCTGAAGATATTTGTGAAGCAACCTTTTTACTCGAGATGGACATGAGGAGTTACCAGGGATGGTGATTGGTTAGATGAAAACACCTACCGCTTTATGTTAAAATGAATAAGATTTGAGAAGTACTTGGATAAATTTAATCGTGTTTATAATAACATCCCAAGATATTCGAAAACTTGTGAAGAGTATGCAGATAATTTGAGAATAACCTTAAGAAATTTCAAGAAGAATTTTGCACAAGAATTTTGAATGTGAATTTTTGGGTGAGAAGGAACCAAATTTTAAGACAGGTGGTTAGAAAGGAAAAGAATCAAAGTGAATTTTGTAAAGATGAAGCAGTAATGAAGTGGAGAAATGAGGTTGTTTAGTGACATAAAATGGAAAGGAAATTGTGGATATTCAGGAGCATTTAATACATGAGTTGGAATTGACCATAATGGTCTTCACCCAGGAGCTGAGAAGTCAGATGAGGAAATTTTTAACGCCTAGTCTACAACGAAGATGATTCATATTGTATTATTTCAGTGTAAGTTATCATGAAATTAAGAGGTGACGAACCAGAATGTGAATGAATTGACGGAAAAAGAATTGAATAGTTAGGAGGACAAGTGGTGAACATGTATTTGTTTGGAATAGTTCCAAATGTAAGTGATGGCTGAATGTCATGATTCCGTGGTTAATTTGAGTAGTGTTAAAATGTTGAAGTTGTAATGCGCAGAGTCAAATTCGAGACCTTGTTGAGTATGCAGAGATATGATTCGGGAGTGGATTTCAGAGGACACGGGATAGTGATGTTTAGATGATTCCGAGGATTGTGAGCTCTCTGTTGAAGACGTACGATTGACTTGACGTATCTTAAGTCGAATTTCATGTTGTAAAAGTTAGAGTTTATGGGGAAGTGTTGAATTGAAAGTTGATTTGTGGTCGATATTGAGAGGGCTGTGACCCCGGGATAACGATGTTACAAGCCAGTTATTTAAAAATTTTATTCTTGTGGTGGATTATGTCGAAGTCAAGGTTAAATGTTTTGGAGATATTTTATTTCAAAAGCTTTAACAAAGCAAAATTTTTTTATAAAAGTGAGAAATGAGTTGTTAATCGAATCATGTTTGTTGTGTATCTAATGACGTATGTGTTTGAATGTAGTATTCAATTTCAAGGACACGATTGAGAATAGATGATATAAGGTTTGGTTGATAGATTGAATCAAGGTATCATGGATTGTTCAATTGTCTGGTTACTAGAAGTCAAGGCAGATTTCATATTAGCATAGTATATGATTAAATTAAGATGGTGAATAAATAGAGATGAATTGGTTATGAATGATTGGGTTGGTATTTAAAATGATTACGCAGAGCATAGTCCATTATATGAAAAGGTCATGCCCAATTTTCTATAGATCAGGCATTCGTTTAAGAGTAATAAATGTTTCGAATTAACGAAATTTGTAAGGGTCAAGTTTAAGTTTATCTTGGAGTTTGAGGGCTTACAGGATAATCCTATTGAGGTATGAGTTGATATAGAGGAGTCCTAGGGTTGAGAATACAACCTAGGAAATTCGAAGCGAATGTTTTAGAAGAACCATTACTTGTGTTCTTAGGATTGATTCTGAGGACAGAATCCTTTTAAGGGGGGAAGGATATAACGACCTACAAAATCGCGTATTTGAAATTTATTATTTAATATTAAGTGTGGATTATAAGATGTGATTAATTGTGAGAAGGTCAATATATGTGATATGGTGTTCATGTGTGTATATGATGATTTGTGTGTGCCGTGTAAGTCTGTGTATTTTTATTTATAGTTTTGAGGATTTAAATGTATTTAAATCATGCATTATTTGATCTTCTGGGATTTTTATAAAATCATCAGAGTTGTCAAAAATCACGAAATCTCTCGTGATATTATCTTTATGATATTTTTGAGTTTTTAAAATTATTGGTGGAATTATTTTGGGTGGTTAGGTATTTTAAAATGATTTTAAGATTTATGATGTATTTAAAGAATCAAAACTTGTAAAATTCATATTTAATTCATTTTTGATCCTAAAAATATTTTAAAAATATGTGTGTGTTCATAATTTTATACTCTTTATTGTAAAAATGAAAAGCTTTATATTTCACCAAATATCCATTTTAATTTGATTTTTTTTAAAAAGCTATTTACTTGGTTTTAGGATTGTTTTCAGCAAAATTACAGAACTACCCCTTATCTCTTATAATTCCAAAACCAGCAGCTCCACTCATTGGGAATCTCTGGCTCCTCTCTAGAAATCTCTCGATTTCTCTCTTCCTTCCCATATCTTTCCCACACAAATCTCTTTTTCTCTCGAGTTCGTCAATCTCTCTCTACTCAGTTCGTTTTCCTGCTGTGCGTGTTCATGTTAAAAGTGGTGTTTGTGTTGTGCGCGTCTGGACAGTAGTTGGGTTGCTGCTGTGAGTGTGGTTGTGCAGCGGTGGGGTTGTTGTGGTGGTAAACTACAGTGGTGTGTAAGTATTGTAGTCACAGTGCATGTATTGTTGCGTTCGTTTGTGTGTGTGTTCGAAATTCTTGGCCGAGAAATGGTGGGTTCCGTTGGGTTTCCTTTTAAACATCACTATCGATCTTCTCCTTCCTATTTTGAGTTTGATTTCAAACTGGGTAAGTGGTTGTGCCATTGTTTGGGCAGATATGTGACTGTGTGTGTGTGTGTGTACAGCCTGGTTTGTGTGTAGTAGTTTGGTGCTTCAAGCGAGTGTTGTGATTTGGGGCTTGTGCTGTATTGTATATGACTACAATCTTGTTCTGGTTGGTTCAGTTGGAAATGGAGTTCTGATGCTTGTTTTGACAATAACGTGTGCTAATTGTTAGCTAGATTGCTTGCATATGTAAATTTCGAATTATTATAGATTAGTTCACAATATTGTATAGTAATTATGAAATCGTATAATTATTAAATGTTAATTAAGGTCATAAGATGATTAATTATGAAATTATGAAACAAATTATTTTTGGATATGTTTTTATTGTATGTCGGAAAGGTTTAAGTGCAAATTGTCGATATTAGTCTTATTTGCGTGTACAGGTGATTATAATTGTTGATTGTTGCCTTAAGTGGTTGTTTGACTTTATTTGAGTCGGTTGTATTCCGATGGGCTAGTCCACTTTACAAAGGAGATGCTGTCCAATTTTTGTTAAAATTATTTCGTAATTCTTATAGTAATTTAATAAGTATTAGTTGCAAATCGATTTGATATACGTGTTTATGTGGTTTGTCAGGTTGTACTAAATTATTTTCTAAGTATAACCATTATGTGCTAAATTGTAAAGCGTTATAGGACGCGTATGGGTAGATTAGATCGACAGTAAGATTTTGGTTGGTTTTGGCACTGAAGTAGTACTTGCCAAGAACAGTGCACGAGTAAATGGAATTCGAGCAAAAAGATAGTTATCAAAGCCGAAGAGTGTATTGACATGAATTGGCGAATTAGGAAGGAAAGATGGAAGTAGGGCCGAGTAAGGGGTCAATGTGAAGAGAAGTAGAGATTAATGCGAAGTTGAGTCACGGATCGATGTTGTAGGATCGAGAACTTCGTGTATCGAGGCAAGTGTTATCGCTCCTCACTTATTGTCCAAGTGATGCAATTCTATTCTATTTATATATCAAACGTGTCGGTCAAATTATGTTTACAAAGTGACGTCCTTCTTCAAATGACATGCAAATGTTTATATTTCCACCTTTAGCTCAAGTGCAAATCTTCGAATGATCTTACAAATACTTTTTTTCCTCAAAGACATTTTAAATTATGGTATGTTATTGGATTCCTCAGGAGAGTACCATTTATTTCAATTTATTTTATTTTATTTTCTTCAAAAATGTTTAAAAGACATTGTAAACAGAGGAAATCCAAGATTTTTAAAATCATATAAAAAGCTTTCAACACGGATCCTGATTATGACGTATTTTCACCGATGGACCATCTTTAGGGGATGTTTTCTTCAAACTGACCTATAATTTAATTATCTTAGAGTTATTTTACAAAGGATCATTTTTTTAAACTACTTAATTCACTCATGTTGATTCAAACTTGACAATGTGTTGGTAAATGTTTAATAAATGCTTAGCATTTGACTAGATCTTTACCTTATCTTATAATCACAGTTGTTGTTAATCATGTTGCAAATATTTCTTTTCACTTCTCATTCAAGTGTAACTGTTCCTTAATTATTATAATGATGACATTCTCACCCATTTATTGTTGATCTCGTCGATATTTATTATTGTTGTGGTTCTTTATTTATTATCACCCCATTTATATATCGAACTTGTCGATATCGAGGATAGAATTGTTGATTCTCTTTTCATTCCACCAGTTGAGTTGTTGTGCTGGAACGTGAGTTTTCTAGATTGTTTGATTGATAGAGGTTGTCGATTGTCCCGACACCTAGTGCGTTGGATTTAGAATTGGAATGTTTTCAGATGTCCCTTCGGGGAGACCATATTATGGTCAGGGGAGTCCCCTCGGGAAGACCAGTTTAATGGTCAGAAGTTAAGGCCAATGTGTGCCGTGGATCCATTATAGGACATTGCTGTGTGCATTTGTCCGGGGTTAGTGCGTGACTGATCAGCAGCCTAACCTTATGGTTTTTTTTAATAAATAAAAATTCAATTCTAATCCATACATTGAGGTTGAGTTTCTTTAAAGCCTGATTTCGTTGAAGCCTATGATGATTATCTTTGATTGTCAGGACATTTATCAGTTCTCATTGTTGATGCATTTTTATTCTAGTGGAGCCCTGTTGGCTCATCTTGGAGTCACGATATTTAATTACTTCAGCTGATTTCTTTCGTACCGTCTGATGAATATTCTTGTTGATCAGAACCTATATTGTTCTTGATATTGCTATCATTGTTTACACTTGCTGAGCATTATTGGCTCACTCTTGCTTGTTTTTTTATTTTTTTTCTTCAGTTAATAGAGGAGATTAGTGGTCCTTGTGGTTGATGAGTTTTCTTGATCCAGCAGCGAGAGATGACGTTCGAGTTGTTGATTTCGTCGGGTAGTGGTTTTGGAATTTGTCAAGGTTGGTAAACTAGTTTGACAGTGGACTTAGTTTGTTAAAAGATTGTATAACAATTTTATTCAAATGTTGGATTGTAATAATTAAATTTGATAGTTTGTTTCATACCATAACCTGTAAGCGGTCTTGGATCAGGGTATTTTATTATTATTTTATGTATATATCCAGGTATATATTATGTGGATTGTGGTTAGTGGCCCCAAATCTGTACCCCGGACTTTTGGGATGTCACAAGAACTATGCTTGATGAAGCAAAATTGCCAACCTATTTCTGGGCAGAAGCAGTTCAAACTGCTTGTTTCACTCAAAATGCAACACTGATCAACAAGCATGGAAAAACACCATGTGAGATGGTGAGGGAAAAGAAGCCAAACCTGAAATATTTTCATATTTTTGGGTGCAAATGCTTTGTGTTGAAAACTCATCCTGAACAGTTGACCAAATTTGAGGTGAAAGCAGATGAAGGAATTTTTGTTGGCTATCCAGTGTCAACCAAGGCATTCAGAGTTTATAATCTGAGAATAAGGGTGATTATGGAATCTATTCATGTGTCATTTGATGACAGGAAAATCACTGGACTTGAAGATGTTGATGAACATGATCAGTTGCATTTCGAAAATGAAGATCTAATCTCTGATGAAATAAACTCTGATGACACTAGTCCAACAAACTCTGTTGATGCAAACTCTGAACCTCTACTGGTACACATAGAAGAAATAGTACAGTCTGAACAAAGAGGAGAACCAGTTGAGGGGGAGCATGATCATAGTGATGACTCAAATTCTGATAGTGAGTCAACTGAAAATTCTGGATCAAATTCAAACTCTGATAACTCAAACTCTGAAAATCCAAATTCTGACAGTTCAAACTCTGAGAGGTCAAATTCAGGGGGAGCCTCAGAGAATGAAGAAAGGCATCAAGATAATCAGGAGAACATTGATCAAGGGGGATTATCAACTGTTGACAGAAGTCATTTACCTACAGCTAGGAAAAGGACAAAATCACATACACCTGATTTAATCATTGGAGATCTAGATGCAAAAGTTAGGACAAGAAGTGCTACAACAAATGAATGTCTGTTCCATGCATTTCTATCCAAATCTGAACCAAAGAAAGTGGAAGAAGCTCTTCAAGATGCTGACTGGATAACAGCAATGCAGGAGGAGTTAAATGAATTTGAGAGAAATGAAGTATGGACCCTTGTACCTAGACCAAAGAATAGATCTGTTATTGGTACTAGATGGGTTTTCAGAAACAAAACTGACAGTGATGGGGTTGTTACAAGAAACAAGGCTAGACTTGTGGCCAAAGGCTATTCACAGCAAGGAGGAATAGATTATGATGAAACTTTTGCTCCAGTTGCAAGATTGGAGGCAATAAGAATCTTTCTAGCATATGCTTCTCACAAGAAATTCAAGGTTTTTCAGATGGATGTGAAAAGTGCTTTTCTGAATGGAAAACTTGAAGAAGAAGTGTTTGTTGAACAACCACCAGGATTTGTAGATCCCAAGTATCCAGATTATGTCTACAGGCTTGACAAGGCACTCTATGGACTTAAACAGGCATCAAGAGCATGGTATGAAACTCTGGCTCAATTTCTTTTAGAAAGTGGGTTCCACAGAGGTACAATTGATAAAACCTTATTCTATTTCAATCTTGGTAGTGATCTGTTATTAGTTCAAATATATGTAAAAGACATAATCTTTGGATCTACTAATGATAAACTCTGTAAGAAGTTTGCCAAGATCATGCAGTCTAGGTATCAAATGAGCATGATGGGAGAGCTCAGTTATTTTCTAGGGCTACAGGTGAAGCAAACAGATGATGGAATTTTTATCAATCAAGCAAAATATACCAGAAATCTTCTAAAGATATTTGGCATGGTTGACTGCTCATCTGCAACAACTCTTATGGCAACAGCAACAAAGTTGGATAGAGACACAGGTTCACCAGTGGATATGACAAACTATAGAGGAATGATTGGGTCACTTCTTTATCTAACAGCTAGCAGACCTGACATCATGTATGTAACATGTCTTTGTGCAAGATTTCAGGCAGATCCAAGAGAACCACATCTAACCGCTGTGAAGAGAATCTTCAAATATCTTAAGGGAACCATAACTTTAGGTTTGTGGTATCCAAGAGAATCAGACTTCAACTTCTTGGTTACTCTGATGCAGACTTTGCAGGCTGTAAGATAGACAGAAAAAGTACTAGTGGAAGTTGTCAATTTCTTGGTGATAGAATTGTTTCTTGGTACAGCAAGAAACAGAAATCAATCTCTACATCTACAGCTGAAGCAGAGTATATTGCTGCTGGTAACTGTTGTGCACAGATTCTGTGGATGAAGAATCAATTACTGGATTATGGATTGAGGTACAGTAAAATACCTATTTACTGTGATAATCAAAGTGCTATTGCTATGACAGGTAATCCAGTACAGCATTCAATGACCAAGCACATCAGCATAAGGTACCATTTTATTAGAGAACATGTAGAAGAAGGGAATATTGAGCTTCATTTTGTGTCTACAGAACAACAGCTTGCAGATATCTTCACCAAGCCATTGAGTGAAGCTGTATTTACAAGGCTGGTAAATGAACTAGGAATGGTCTCTAGTTTTGACTAGAGATATTGGTTAGACTCAAAACTCTACTTATGTACTGTGTTGCTCATATTTCTGTGGTATGTTAATCTCTGATATGCAAACTCTGCTCAATGACTGTTAAACTCTGTTAGCATGCTTTTTAACTCATACACTGTTAACTGTTGAATAAACTCTGAGAAACTCTGATAATGTTTCTTTCTGAACATAAACACCGATGAAGATACATGTATGAAACATTATTCTCAGTAATTAGTCATTAATCTTTCTAAGTTATCTGTGATCTAATGTTAAACTGTTCAAAAAGTTAACATAGCATGATACTGTTCTATATTTATAGTATCTCTTACTTTATTTATCCTAAACTCTGAGTCTGTAAATACTGTGTGCATTGCCTCTCATAAATAATTTCTGATGTTGATGAGCTCTAAACTCTGTTAGTTATACATTGTTAAATTAGATTCTGTTATTAGAATAACCCCAAAGCTAAAATATATAGATCGTTAGAACTCCTTTGAGATCATGTTTGTAACTAGGACGATCCAGGAACTTACTGGTACATAGTAAGGGCTAAAATTCTCTAATTTTTGGTGACTAGTTGAAAGCTAGGAAGATCCAAGAACTTATCAAATTGATAAGGGCTAAAATTATAGGATTTTTGGTGACTAGTTTCAACCTCTGATTACAAAAAAAAAAAAATTGGGGGTTATAGGTTAATTATTACTGTATATAAACTGTTTACTACAGAGTTTAGCATTCATCATATATTCAGTGTTTACTATGAGAGTTTGTGCATCCAGTGCTTACTGACTTATTTTATGGATTTTATGAAATACTAGATGCTCTAAATACTAATCTAGTAAACTCTGCTCTACACACACGTATATTCACAACTGTGCAGTGTTTGAAAGGAATAACTGTAATTAAGTTGGAGAATTGATAAACACTGTTGGATTTTGTTGAGTACTCTAAGGTAATATTTTATTTCAGACAGAACATATACTTGGAGTACACAAAGAGTTTTTTTTTGACATTTGCATGTAATATGTGCCAGTTGTTTAATTGTGTCAGACAGTTAAAGCTTATTGGAAATAGGAGAGAGAACAGCAGTAATAATAGGCATTATTACTGCGCGTGTAAATAACTGTTCCACTGTTTATGTGACACGTGTCCCACTCACATACTTAACAAGAAATTGGTTGCGTGTTTAATGTCTAAAACGATTGGGTTTTGATTTTCAATTACAGATCTAATCAAAATCATTTCATTATTCACTTTTTCATCTTTACAACCACGAACACACAACATCACACACAATTTCTCTGTTACTTTCACTTAAGCATTTTCACAAACACTTTTCCATACACTCTCTTCTCTATTATACTATTCTAATGGCAACTAAGAACTTTGTGGCTCAGGGATTAACATTTGTTACAAACAATCATGCTGCAATCCTTGACACTGCTAAAGCCCCAGAATCATTTCATCTGATTCAAAACTTCTTAAGAGACTCTGAAATTGGTAAGGCTCTTGTCCAACCAGAAAAACTCTCGGCCACAAAAATCTCAACCTTCTGGAAAAACTCGGTTTATGATGATGGTGGAGAGAATGGGACTCCATCAATTGTGTTTACCTATGAAGATCAAGAGTTTGTCATAACTCCTGCAACTGTTCGTGAGGTTTTGGATTTTGACACTCACACTTCATACTCTGTGGCTTGTGTGGGTCAATTAAAAGAAATGTTACAACAAATAAGGTTTTCTGCTTCTTTGGATAAGATTGGGGATGTCAAAAGGCCAGGGCTCAGGAAGGAGTGGAGCTTCTTCTTTGATTGCATTACTCGCGCATTTGGCAAGAAGGTCACCAACTGGGATGCAATTCCTGGTGAAAGTCTTCAGATCGGGTATTCTCTTCTTAATGGGAGTAACTTCGATTTTGGTCATCTTGTACTTATGAATTTAGGTGAAAAACTTGCAGAGTCTAGTACAACTGTTTATTTTTCACGTTTCTGTCAGTGTTTATTCTCTGCTTATTTACCTAATTTGACAATTGCTGATGAGGATGTTATACAACCTTTCCAATGTCATAAGAGAATGTTTTCTGATTTGACAAATAAGGATGCTAACAAAGAGCAAGTACCAGAGTTTATCTATCCTCTTGCCCTCAGAAACTTTCTCAACCAACCACAAGAACAACAAGAACCACAACACGAACCAATCATTGAACCTCCACAGTCACCACCTCAACCCACAAACACTGACCCACCTCAAACCATAAACACTGAACCAATCACTAAACCTACATCTCCACCCACAATTACTACTACTTCACAACCACAATCTTCATCACACCCTCAATCTCAACCACAATCAAAACCATAGAAGCCAAAGAAAAGCAAGGCTATAAGGCCATCAAGAAAACAGAGGATGCCTGAAGCTTCTAAGCAAAAGAAGGTTACAAAGGAAAGGGCTAACAAACCTAAGTCTCCTTCTATACTTGATGATTCTGTTTCAGAAGAAGAGAGAGCAGAAGTGAATCCTCCAGCTAAGAGAAGGAGATTAATTATTGAAGAATCTAATGAAGATGTGAATGTTGAAGCTCCAGAGGATATTTCTAAGGAAATACCTGCTGTTGAGATAGGAAGAGATGGAAATGCTGATGCTCAAATGGATGAAATTCTTGAACCATTGTTCCCATTCTCTGAGAACATGGACTTTCCAATCTCTTCACCTGCTGTATTCTCTGAGGCCACTGATGCAGTCAATCAAACCACCTTGGTACATGAAGAAACAGTGGCTTCTCATACTGAGTTAATCTCTGATGCTCATCAATCTGTTGAACAGGGTGAGGAAATTGATCAACCACCTAAGGAGATCAACTCTGAGCCTATTGTGCAACCTGCAGAGGATATTGTAAAGCCTGTTGCAGAGGATGTTGTTGAGACTGTTGAAACTATTGATGCATCTATTCTAATTCCTGAATCCACTCATCATGTTAAAACTGAGATTGAAGATGAAATTGAAGGGAATACTGAGTCAAGCTCTTCTCAGAGTTTACCAGTCCAGACTGATGCTAAGGTTAAGGATTTTGCTGGTCCTTCAAATCAAGCAGATGCTGAAGAAGAACACTATGAACAATTCTCAAATGACTGGTACAAGGACACTTGTATCTTTCCTGTTGCAAGAGTAGCTGAATTTGTCAAGAGAACCTCCAGAACAATTACAAATCCAGAGATTCTATCTTGTCTCAAGGCTACAGTTGTACAAGTGAAGACTCTCAATTCTAGGTTTGATTTGTGTCAAAAGGCAATCTCTGATGTTCGAGGTGATGTTGTTAGAGGAGATGATATGATTAAACTTGACAACAAGAACAAATTTCACTATCTTACTCAGAATCAAGAAACTTTGTCTCACAGGCTGAGCAAAGTTGAAGAAAATCAAAATGCTATGTCCTTAAAGATTGATTCTATTGCTACCTCCCTGGAGTTAATCACATCTATTCTTATGCCTGATGATGTCAAAAAGGGGGAGAGAGTTGCTAAAGACAAATGCAAGCAATCTCAAACTCTGATCAGAAAGGATAATGCTGGAGATGGAGGAGCAAGCAATAAAGGAAGGGGCAAAACTGAAGAACTTCAAACTCTGAAAACTAGCAAATCCTCTAAATCACAGTTTTATGGGATAAACACTTATACTCAAGGTACTTCAAAGACCAAGAGTTTGCTATTATCTTCTAATCCACAGACTGATGAGGAGTTGGCTGCTAAGTTGTTTATTGAAGAAAATGAGGAAGGAGCTACAATTGAAGATATTAAAGCTGAAGAAAAGAGTTTACAAGAAGAACATCTCAAAGCTTTAAAGTCTGGAAAGTTAAAGAAAGGAAAAGCTCCTAGGCCTGTTCTTAAAGGCATTGTAATCAAGGAAAATGTTGATGCTAGTCAAAGATCACAGTTATCAAAGAAATCAACAGTAGCAGAAGCTAAACTCAAGCTGAAAGGAATTGAAGGAGAAATTTCACAGAAGAAAGTTACAACCTCTGTTTCTACACAAGTTGTACAGAAGAAAGAAAACACAACCTCTGTTGCTACACAAGTTGTGTTTAGACCTTTATCTTCTCAGTTGCAATCAGTTTTTGGTAAAGGAACACTTCATGATCCAAACCTATTATCTGGAGTTTCTATGGATTTTTCTGATGGAAGAGCTTTGTCTGGTAAGGTTGGAAACAATAAGGGTGGTCTAGGCTCACATAAAGACAAAAGGCAATATACTGGTCCCAGAGATCCTTCTTCACTGGCTGTTCCAGGTCGTGGTGTCACTCAAGAGAGTTTGGACAGACTAGAATCAGTACAGTTAGTTTATCAGAAGAGTTTAAAGAATGATTTTCTTTTGTACTTCATGGCTGATGGGATAGTATTTAGAATTGGTGAGAATGATATTGGCTTGAAATATTGGGAAGAATTAGAATATGTTCTATATCTTTTCAAGGTGAATAGTCAAAGGACTCAATCAGTTGCAAATGTGCTCAGACAGAAAATGCTCCAGAATTTGGCAATCAGAGGGATGAAGTGCAATAGCAGATATGTTCCTAAGTACAGAGACTGGAATGGAAATCTTATTGAAATGAAGAAGGGTACTGCAAAATTAAAGACTGATTTGGGAATCACAGTACTTGACTTCAATTCACAGTCAGAAGAAGTCAAATTTATTAGGCTGGGAAATGAGATGAGGAGAAACAAAATCTATGATCTTAGATCTGCTATCTATCAGACAGATGAGAGTGATCCTCAGCTAAGAGAGATTAAAGAAGCTATGAAGATTGAGCTTGAAAATGCAGAGGGAAGATTGCTTATAGATTATCTCAGAACAACGCTAGATCTTGAGGAAATTAGAGATTAAAGTCTGTAAGAATTTTCTTGTTATCTGTAGACTTTTGTTAAGTCAAGTTTAAACTCTGCTTATTTTAATAAACACTGTGTTTGTAGGAAATTGTTTTGACATCATCAATTATTGTTAACTTGTGCATTTTTACTAATGAACAAGTTGGGGGAGATTGTTAAATATAATTGATTTGGTTAATATTAGTGTTTAAGTTTTGCAGGGAAAAACAGAGTTTAAATAGGAAGCAGTCAGAGTTTAGTTAAACTCTGACAGTTAGAAGCTGAACAGAGTTTGTTATACGCTAACAGGTGGAAGCTCGACAGAGTTTGTTAAACTCTGTCTGGAGGAAGCGTCTACTTGTCAACAGTGTTTGAAGAATTATTGAAGATAATTATGGAAGCAATATCTTTGAAGATTGGATAGCTGTCAAAGAGATTGAGTTGACTAAGGAGATGAGTAGCAATCGTAATTGATATCAATTGTATAGTTAATTTATAGGAGTATCAATTATCGATTGTATAGCAGCTGTATATTTTATAAATACAGTTAGGTTAACCCTAGAAGGGAATCGATCGTGTAATACAATATCATTCATTGTAACCTAAGCAGCTCTCTGTGATAATTTACATCACTGAGAGAGAAGTTAATTTAAACAGTTTTTAAAGAATTTATTGTTATTCTCTCATACTTAGTTGATTATAAGTGTGTATTCGGCCTAACAAAACCTACTACGAAATCCAAGGCTATATGTTCCCATTTCCATTCGGGAATCTCTAAGGGGTGTAGAAGTCCACTGGGTCTCTGATGCTCTGCTTTCACTCGCGGCAGGTCAAGCATCTGCTTACCCATTCTGCAACGTCCTTTTTCATGTTGGGCCACCAGTAGTACTCTTTCAAATCTCTATACATCTTGGTACTACTGGGGTGCACTGAGTATCTGGAGTTGTGTGCTTCATATAAGATCTCATCCTTGAGTTCCTGAACGTTTGGAATCCATATCCTGTATGTGTACCTCATGATTCCTTCTTTGTCTCTTTCACACTTAATTTCTTCTCTGATCATTATCTCTTCCGTGGAGTTCTCTTCTTCTTCCATTATCCGTTCTTGACATAGTCTAATCTTTTCTAACAATGGAGGTTGGATTCGAATTTCCATCAACTTCTCTTGGCCTTCTTCGGGTAGCTAATCTCAATTTCCAACTTCTCAAAATCTTTCACTTACTCTTCCTCTGAAGTTATCATCTTGAGCTTCTCTTTCCTACTAAGGGCATCGGCCACCATATTGGCTTTGCCCGGGTGATAACGAATCTCGCAATCATAATCCTTGATTAGCTCTAGCCATCTTCTCTGGCGCATGTTAAGCTCTTTCTGAGTAAAAATGTACTTGAGGCTCTTATGGTTAGTGTAGATCTCGCTCCTTTCTCCATACAGATAGTGCCTCCAAATCTTTTAGGCAAAAACGATTGCTGCTAGTTCCAGGTCATGCGTGGGGTATCGGATTTCATAATCCTTCAATTGCCTTGACGCATATGCTATTACCTTACCATGCTGCATAAGCACGCACCTTAATCCTTTATGCGAAGCATCACTATAAATTACGAAATCTCCTTTTCCATCAGGCAACGCCAACACTGGGGCCGTCACCAACCTCTTCTTTAGCTCTTGGAAACTCTTCTTGCACTTTTCAATCCATTCAAATTTCTCAATTTTACGGGTAAGTCGAGTTAACGGGGCTGCGATCTTTGCAAAATCTTGAACAAATCGTCTATAATATCCTGCCAGTCCAATGAAACTCCTTACCTCGGTTGGGGTGGTTGGTCGTTCCCAATTTGAGACTGCCTCTATCTTGGAGGGGTCAACCAACACTCCTTCTCTCTTGATTACGTGCCCTAAGAATTGCACCTCATTTTTCCAGAACTCACACTTCGAGAATTTGGCATATAGCTGCCCTTTCCTGAGTGTTTCTAAGGTTATCCTCTAATGTTTAGTGTGTTCTTCCTCCGTCTTTGAGTAGATAAGAATATCGTCAATGAAAACTATCACGAACTTATCCAAATATTCCTTGAACACCCTATTCATCAAATCCATGAAAGCTGTTGGGGCATTGGTCAATCCAAATGACATCATTAAGAACTCATGATGTCCATATCTGGTATGGAATGCAGTCTTCGGGATATCTTCAGGTTTAATCTTCAGTTGGTGATATCCAGTTCTCAAGTCAATCTTAGAGAAATACACAGCTCCTCTTAGCTGGTCAAACAAGTTGTCAATTCTGGGTAACGGGTACTTATTCTTTATGGTTAGCTTGTTCAATTCTCTGTAGTCGATGCATAACCTCATACTCCTGTCCTTCTTCTTAACAAACAACACTGGTGCGCCCCAAAGCGACACACTGGGTCTTATCATACCCTTATCCAACAATTCCTGTAACTGCTTAGCTAGCTCTTTCATTTCCACTGGGGCTAAGCGATACAGGGCCTTCGAAACAGGCGCCGTTCCCGGGGCTAACTCGATAGCAAACTCAATCACTCTACCCGGCGGTAATCCGGGAAAATCTTGTGGAAACACATCTTCGAATTCATTAACCACTGGAATGTCTTGTATCTTGGGCACTTCCTTTTGGGTATCTATCATGTATGATAATAAGCCTCGTTCCCATTTCGTAGCAATCTCTTGGTCTGCGCCATGGTTAGAATTGTCTGGGTCTGTCGCATCCCTTTAAACACTAATTCCTTCTTTTCTGGGGTTTTCAACTTAACTTTCTTTCCCTTACAATCTATCTGAGCATTATTGCGAGACAACCAATCCATTCCCAGATAACATCAAATTCTCCTAGCATAAAAGGAATCAAATCGACATAGAAAGATCATCCAGAATCAAATAAGACATTTGCACTAACTGAATTGAGAGAAAAGGTACCTGCTATCACGTCCGTGTCCCTCACGGCATCTTGCACTGTCATGTTAAAAGTCCTAGTAGTTGGTGGCCTGTTGGAGGTAGCCTTGCTTGCCCCTGATGCTGCTGGCTTGTTCATCGGGAAATCTTTCTTCATGTGACCTCGACGTCCGCACTGGAAACAAGTGGTGCCTTGGTTGGGATTAGGAATGACTGTGGTGCAAGAGGTAGCATAGTGACCTACTCGTCCACACTTAAAACAAGTTACCGGTTTCTGATTGCACACTCCAGGATGTCTTTTCCCGCAAGTGGCACATATAGGTAATGGAGGTCTGGAAAGGTGGGAATGGGACACTCCTGCTTGCTGGCCGCCCTGGCTCACACTTGTATTCCCAGATGGTTTAAACCCTACATTTCTACCCGGTAGGGAAACGGTTCCTCTGTTAAACTTGGTTGGGGGTTTTCCTCCTGCGGACCCTCCGCCCATGCTAGCATGCTTTCTTTTTAATCCCCCTTTCTCTCTTTCCCTCAACATCTGATCACTTCCTGCTTCTACAATTGTTGCCTTTTGTACCAAACTGGCATAATTTGTGATCTCTAAAACTGCTACCCGATTTTGGATCCACTATTTCAGCCCTTGCTGAAACCTGTTAGCTTTATTTTCCTCCGTATCCACAAATTCCAGCATAAACCTTGATAACTCAGTAAACTTGGCCTCATAGTCAGCCACTGACATATTGTTCTGTTTCAGCTCTAAAAACTTAAGTTCCGTCTGGGTCTTCATCAACCTCGGGAAGTACTTCTCCAAAAATAATTGCTTGAACCTCTCTCAGGTTACTATAGCATCGGTTTTCATGTTCTTTTTGGCCTCCCACCAATAATTGGCCTGTCCCTTTACAAGGTAAGTGGCAAAAATAGTCTTTTATGCCTCGTCGATACTTAGAATTTCGAAGGACTTTTCCATTTCCTTAATCCAAGCTCTCGCCTCAACGGGATCAGCTGATCCATGGAATTCTGGGGGCTTAAGGGACTTAAAGGCCCTGAAAGAGTTTGCCACGGTGCTGTTGTTTCCCTGGGGTGGTTGGGGGTAACGGTTCAAATTTTGCCTAAGTAGATCCATACACTGACCCATGGGGTCTCTATCTTGGTTTTCCCCCTGTTGCTCCACTTCAGTCTCTCCCTATTCTACTTCTTCTTCCAAATTTGTAGTAAAAAAAGTTTCATCCTCTGCCCCATACTGGGAATCCTCTTGCTCATTATAATCCTGATCCTGCTCTTCATCGTATTCGGGGTTTTCCTCATGTTGGTTGTGACTCTCTTGGTCTGTGGATTCACGGGGGTTAGCCCTAGTACCCATTCTTCTCGGAGGCATTTTACTAAAAATTTGGACAATTATACTTTAGGTTTATTCACCTATTTCAAAGGATTTCTCCTCACAATATCGATGCATAAATGGATTTAGGATCCACAGTTCTATATCTCATGGCGACTTTAATTGAAAGTAGTATGTGCAGATGTAATATAACAAACTAGTGATTGTGTCATAACGAAACTGAAATAACTGAAAGGGAAATAAATATATACAAGATACTGAAAAGGTACATCATCTGGGTCGCATCGACCGTTTTTAAAATACCACCATCCGAATAAAAACTAGTCAAAAGTGAAATATGCTGCCTATCTGTCTAGTCTGCATCAGGGAAACTAAATACACTGAGTCTATCCCACCAAAAATCGGCACTACTATGTCCGTACAAGACTAGACAAGTAGACCAATACATCACTATCCCTGCAGTCAGCCACGACGGCGGGTCAAAGCTAGAACCGTCCTCATGGCAATACGGAAGATCTCCTCTACGTCTGCCCTAGATACCATGCCATGTCCATCACTGGGCAACTATCGCACCCTCAGTCGAGCCCTCAGCTCTATGCGGGTCACCTCCCTATACATCTCTCTAGCCCTGGCACGTCTCCCACCCTGGTGCCTCAATAGGGCATCTCTCTCCTCTGCGAGCTCTCTGCGGGACTCTGCCAACCTGGCCTCAGCCACTGCTACCTCTGTAGAAAGTCTGGCCACAACATAGTTGTGCACGCCCAATGGGATCCCCTCTACCGGGATGTGGGGTGGAGTAGATGGCTCTGCTGGAGGTACGGCCTCTGCCTGCTGCGGCTCTGGTGTCAGCTCCTCAAACTCATAGGAAAATGGGCTCACAGGTAGTGGTGGTGGTGTAGGGGCTCTCTCAACAAAGAGGGGTGGCACACGAAGTCCGGAACTCCCTACAGCATCATCCACTGGCTCATCCTCATCTACAGTCTGTCCAACAACAGTAGCCATGACCTGCTCAGTGGTCATGTCAGTGTCCTCCTCCATGACTCTAACATCAGCTATAAGCTGGGTTTCCTCTGGATCCTCCTCATCAACATCCTCAGACTCAATAACATCAGCATCAGCATCAACCTGGACCTCTTCAGGGTCCTTCTCCTCAGACTCAATAACATCAGTGTCCTCATCAGGCAAGTGCTCATAATACGGGTCTCTGGTCCGAAACATGTCCTCATCGTGCTGTCTCGTAGCTGCCTCCTGGGCAGACATGTCGCTCGCCTACATAAGACGAACTATGTTACTCTCATGATACTTAATAAGTTCACGTAAGGGTTTTAGGTGAACTTGGCAAGAGTTCTTATTATATTAGTGAATTTATTATTATATAACGTCGCATCATCTCCTGGGATATATAACTCTCACTCTGATACCATCTCTGTAACACCCTCAGATCCGGGGTCAGGGATCGGGTCGTTACGGTCTCAATATCCATAAATAACACTTGACTTTAGTCCACATAAATAAACAACATGCAGTGACCCCACAATAATATCCAATCACACACACACACAACAGTTATAGTCCCAGAGATGAAATTGAAATAAGTCTCGCATTAGAGGATTTACGAATAAAAGTTATTACAATCCAAAAGGAGTAACAACATAAGTTTAAGGTTCTTGCCGTTGATTATATTAGTCATACATATAATTAAGACTGAAAACATAAGCTACCAGTCTAGTCTACCTCAGCAATGGCAGCTAGCATATCAGTGGGTAGTCCTACGGGTGCGGTCACCTGCTTACGCCGGGTGCGCCTGGTGCGGGCCATCTAACCTAGCTGTTGTTGTGACATAATACATAAGCAAGGGTGAGAAATAACCCACCAACAACAATATAACTGAGCAGTGATAATATATGTAAAAGTTCAAATATCTTTGAAACCATATGCCATGCTTTAACGAAGATAGTGCTAGTATAATGTAAAGGATGAAGTTACAAGGTAACTCAACATATATAATCCATGGAAATATCTGCTATGTCAAATATAAGCAAGATATCATCACATTTCGCAAAAAGGGAAACTGCAGGAAAAGATATGCAATTCCGGTTTTGAATAATTCTCAACCCTACCAACACTGATAATGTTGCAGAAAATGAATAGATTCTGGATAGTGAACCAATACTGGAGTATGTCGCGCCAGATGACACCGCCTTATGATGATCAGTCGCAGGTTGTGCATCTCAAGATTTGTTTTACTACCGGTAGAAGGAAGAACATATGGACACCACCATACGCCGGATCTCCCTAGCCAACGGTTGGGCATAGTTGGGACCGGTGCCACTCGGACCCTATTTCGAGGATGGACTGTCCCACAGCCTCTTACACCAGTTTTAATGATGGACTGTCCCACAGCCTCTTACACAAATACTCCTAGTTTGAATATTTCCATGATTCTGAAACGTAAAGCTCATCCCCCTTTCCCCAAGTATAATACTTGTTGATAAGACTCCACGAAGTAGTCGTATCTAGTTGGAAAGGAAAATTCACTGATATTTCCCAAGCGGATGCTTGTTAATGGATATTAACGTGTTCCAATAATCTTACCCCTCGAATGATGAGGAAGTAACAAACGGATTCAAATTGATGGTTAGCAGCCAAGCTGCGGGTGAAAGAATAGTTTAACAAGTATATGACAGGGTAGTCAAAGAAATAACAGCTCTCAAATAAGGTTCCCTTATATTTTAGAAGATAGATTCGAATGAGGAATGGAGTTTTGGAGAACCTCCCTTGATAAAATAATAATAATAATAAGGCTCAGAATAGTTTACATAATATCTGAAGATCGAAGATAATATTTGAACGAAGTAATATATTTTAAAGCTTAGTTAGCAAGAATTCAATGAATATTCAAAGAATATTTTTTAAGTCATAATTATTTAAGAATATTGCTCAGAATGATCCTTGAATAAATATTCATAATAATATTCATTGAACGAGTAATGAATATTCAAAGAATAATAATGCTTGTGGAAGAAATAATTATCAAAGGGATATTTAGAGATAATATTTGTTGGATAAACAGAAGTCCAAAAGAATGTTCGAGGTGGTATTTATTAGATAAATAATGATTAATTGAATATTCTAAATTAATATTAAATAATTCGAATGAAGGTTCGAAATAATATTCGATAAATGAATCAACTCTAGATGAATATTAAAGATAATATTCATCATATAGATAAAGGTTGAATGAATATTCGAAACAATATTCATTAAGTAAATAATCTTGAATGAATATTCAAAATAATGTTCGTCAACCAAATAATGGGAAAAATATTTACTTAAATATTTTCCCTCGATAGTAATTACGCTATATCAAGAAGTACTGACTCCCGGTCTATATTCAACGAATAAGATTCATATGCCCTTCTCTAAGGGTCTTAGCAATGTCCGGCTTATACTAATATATCACATATAATCTATAAGCCAACAATAAATCAGGAACAAGTATAACAATATGAATTGAAAACAGACATGCATGCAATGGCATATGTATAACAACAGTCATATATATATATTATCACAACAACAGCCTTTAAAAGGATTCAAAACTTGCTTGGTAATCGGGTGTGGGTAGAGGTAGCGTGTCCCGGGTCAACTCGGTGATCTATAAACAATTAGAATATTCGAGATTAATCACCTAACACTTCTTTAGAAGGTTACGAATAAACTTTACTTAAATCGAAACACGCTTTCGAGTTATCTCGTTATGCACCCTTTTGTATAACTCTTTTTATTACCGATACGATCCGACTTTTGTTCGTTGTTAAGACATGTCATCATACTTACACTTGACATATACTTAAGCCGGGTAATTTCTAAGGTCGGTCATTTATGAACCAAGATTGTACCTCGACTTTTATCGCCCGTTTTCTAAGTGTTTTACCAAAGTTATAACCAAATGTACTTTTACGGGTTCGTTCGCGTTTAACCTTGATTCGAACATTTTTATAAAATCGGAAAACGATCCATTTGACATGTGGTTTTCTCTCACACCTTCCTTATGACCTCTAGTATTTATTTACCAAGATTCGCCACTGAATAACATGTTTTACAAGGGTTCAATTGAAGTTACGAACTTTTACTTACGGTTTCGAACCAATTTTAGTAATTTGACCATAACTCCTAAACCGTAAGTCGGAATGTTTCGATTCTCGCGCCAAAATGATCTATGGCTCGAGATCTACAAGAACATGTCATAATATTACCAAGGTCAGGAATTTATATTAACTTTCATGCTCGGTTTCTAAGTGTTAACAAAAATTTGACATTACGACGGTTATAAATCGGACGTTCCAAAAATCGTAATCATCAAACCAAGCCATACCGGGCATCAATACAACTTATAAACATGATTCTCATCTCAACAATCCCTAGAACCACTGACCTTAACCTCAAAATCATCATGCTTCTTAAATCACATAACTAACTACATAATCATGCTTATAATCACCACTATAATCATACAAAGCTAAACCCATAAAAAACATACATAAATCTCAAATCAAATGCTAGGGTTTCAAGGGGTCTACCTTCCTTGGAGTATGTAATAGCCTTATTAAGCTTGGTATGGTCCTTGTCTAGCCTTAACACACCTTAGATCAACCAAAGAAACAAGAAAATCAAAGATTAGTTCATAAGAACACTATTCACCCTCCTCTTTCATGATTTTTTTTGAAAATGGAAACAAAGGAGTTTGAAGCTAAAATTTTGAGGAGTTTACTTTTATGAAATATAGGACTCACCATAAAAACTGAAAGATCAAACAATGGTGGGAACCCTTGTTTCTAGCTTTGGCCGAAAGTTTTGCAAGAAAAGAAGAAAATGGACTGTTTTTGGTTTCTTGCTTGGTTCATGTGATAAAATGAATTATTTGATGAGATTAGGATAATATCTCATCTAAAGTAACTTTATTAAAGTGATGAGGTAATGGATGATGCATTTGTATGGCTTGATGTGGAAGCTTGGTTGAAACAAATATCTATTTCTACTAGCACATGCATGCACCTTGCTCTCTGCTTAAATCACTAAGTGCATTGGTTACTCATGTAACCACTTGGCTAGATATTTCTACTAGCACATGCATGCACCTTGCTCTCTGCTTGCTCTTTTGTCTATTTATTGCTCAATTCATTGATCTTTCGAAAGAATATCTCAAGGATTTCTAGTTAGGATTTTACCGGAAACCTTCTTAATATTTATAATACTATTCTCCATCATTCTTAATAATTCTCGAATCCATATTCCTTAAATCCTTTTAATAATCTCTTAGGTCTTTCAGGGTCCAGGGAAATCTCGGAGAAAATAAAATTGTCATTTTTCAGAATAAGACAGCTTTTACATACACTCGTTTTCCCCCTGGATCCCTAATACGAACTCAGAATTTCGTTCCGGGTACTTTTATATAGCGTCATCTAATAATATTCCTAATTCCACCAAAATCACTATTCACCACTTATTCTTTACTTATTCTTTTAAGGTTATATAGATGTCCCGGTTCTCTTTCAATCGTTCCTTAACCCTTTTACGGAACCACTGAACTGATAACAGATATCGATTTGGATGACATAAGAATAACCTTCCCCCTTCGAATTATCAAATCTTAATTTCCTAGGAGATAGATAATTCTTATCTAGATTGTCAACCAATGGCATTCTTCATGACTTATAATTATTTGAATCCAAATCCATTCCATTCATTAGAACAATCGTTACATCGTAGCCGTAACCACTATTCACTATTACATCCATACATAAATAAAAAAAGAAAATTTTAATTCTATCCAAAATCTGGGTTCTTACACAGTCCAGCATCCTCCTTTTCACCAGGAGTATATGAAGCAGGGTCCTTTTCATAGGCTCTACCAGGAGTTACAACTTTTCCTTCAACAAGAACTTCTGTTTCATAGACCATAGGAATTTTAGGTCCTTTTTTCAAAACACCCAAATATTTGGAATTTGTAACATCTAAAAACAACTCCATCTTACTCTTCCACATATCATAATTATCTTTGTCAAAGATAGGTATCTTCACAATTGCTTTCGAAGTCATGATGAATTTTTAAGTGAGTTAAAAATTCGAGCTTGATTTTTAATTGAAAAAAGATAGGATCTTGATTTGTATATCAATCAAACGGCTCTGATACCAATTGCTAGGTCCGTTAAGATTGTAGAAGGGGGGGTTGAATACAATCTATACCTTTTTAACAAAATTTGTCCGTTAAATAAATTTTAATTTAGACAAATTTGTGCTGAATCAATTGAAAGAAAATTCAAGTTAAATATAACGACATATTAAACTTGACGGTTGTTACAAAATCAGTACAGAGTATTACCACGTTAATAAAAACTAATTAGAAAATTCGACATGAACTTTTCTAATTTAGTTAGTAAAAATCGAGATAAGAACTAGGAAACTTAATTCGCTAGTAGTACAAGAGTAACAAATAATTAAGTTCTAATGGATACAATCTTTGATACAAAGAACTCAAGAATTTATGGCAATTAAATTGCTTGGTCAGGAGCTTTAAGGATGAGAGATGAAATGTTTTGTTCTGTCTTTAAGTCTTTGTGTTTTCGTATGTCTGTATGTTGCTGCCTTCTGTCTATTTGCAGTGCACGAGCTAAAAATATCTTCTGCTCCTTTAAAACAATTAAGCAGACTATCAACAGACTATTCAATAGCTTGTAGACTATCCAAAGACTTTCGATATGATTATTAAACCTCTTGTAGACTGTCGGTATGACTATCAAGCTTAGCAGACTACCCACTTCTTTTCCAGACTATTAGAATGACTATCCTGATAGTCTTTAATACATGAATTTCTGGCAGACTTATTGCAGACTAACACCTTCCTTTGCAGACTATCGGAATGACTATCCAACCTCTTGCAGACTATCAGCCATTGTAAACTAACAGCTAGTATATGTTTTCAGACTTCCCATAGACTATCTTAGATAGTCTTTTAACAATAAAACCATAGTCTAAAAACATTTCTAATAGACTTTAGCAATTTATATTAATTCTGAATTAATTAATTCAATAATTAACTTAATAAATAAATTAATTCTTGAAGAATTAATTTATTAATTAAGTTAACTAAATACTTTAAATTAATTAAAAGAGAATTAACATAATTCATTTAGTAGTCTAACCTTCACTTTAATCCACTGAAAAAACAAAGAACTTCCACTGAATGTTTGTTGACGCTCGATGCACGGTCTGGTTCATGAACGACCAACTTCAATTTCTGTTCTTCATTTTGACTCTAAGCTGTGGTCTATTTCTTCACTCAACTTTCTTCAAATATTCTGTACTGATACTATCTCTTGTCACTTGTAGAAATCTCTGTCCTTTAAAACTAAATCCATGACTTTGTATACCACACTGAGGCTTGATCAGTAGACTGAACTTCTTCCAGTGTAAAACATCAAAACTATAGATTGACTTGTTGATTTTTCTTCTGACAGATAGCATCTTCTGAGATTCCTGTGACAGATAATATTATTTACTTATTACAATCTAATCTAAGTTGAGTTGAATTCTCGAACTACAAATAGGTTGAGTCATATGCCTTTCATTTCCACGTCAAATATTGTGTGAGTTCTTGTTTTACTTTTACTTATTGATTTGATAGAAGTGGATGTGATACTTGAATAACGCGTGACCGCGCTTTGGTGGATCTTGTCAACTAATCGATTGATTGTAGGTGCTCTGTATTAGTGTTTGTGAATCTCGGATTGTGTAATTCCCCTAACCTAACAAGTGGTATCAGAGCCAAGGTTCGGGTTCGAGATGGATGAGGTAGAAGGAAAGTTCGAGGTTCAATTGGTACGACAGAGCATGATGTATGATTTGCTGACAAGGAGATTGCTAAAGCTGGAAGAGACAAAGTTACTTGCGGTTTGGCGGTTGGCTTGTACCGTGGATAAATCCTGTGTTCCGACTCGAGATGGAAGAATATGGAAGAGGTCATCGCAATTGTTTCAATCCCTTGATCAACCAGGTGAACTATTTGGATGATATTAGTGATTTTCTTCAGGAGACCGAAGGATTGTGAAAGTAAGGATCGGGTGACTCAACATGTGGAAGAGCACTCGTGGTGGTTGATGCACGTGATTTTGTAGATGGATACATCGTTATGGTGAAGATCGGTGGTTTGGAGGGTCACTACACAGGCTTTAGTGATACTGAAAGACTGGAAGAGCAGGAGGAAGATCTTGTTCGAGGGGAGGCATTGGCGAATGGATGTCGATGGCTTGATGGTTACCGTTCAATCCGATATGGGTATTGGGTTGAAGGGGAGGATTGTTAGGTTTCAACCCAATATGATGTTATGGGCTTGGGTGATCCAAGATATGTATGGGTAAGATAATAATTGTATGGGTAGACAATTATTATATGTGGTATGTTTTTGATCAGTAAGTTGGGTAATTAGGTGCCAAGAATGGGAAGGCTTGTATAACAAGTATGGTAAGACTTGTATAACAATTATGGTAAGTCTTGGTGACTAAGTTTTGGGTGGCTATATATACATAGTCATATTGTATTTGTTTGAAAAGGTGGATACTTAAGAGATGTAGTCTTAGGTATTGTTTGGGAGATGCTTGAGCAATGTTGGCTCAAGTATCGGGTTTGGGACACCATTAAGGTGTTATTGATTTGATGTATTATTGATAATTGTTTGGATTAATAATACGGGTTGGGGTGTGTGTGTTTCCACGTCAAATATTATGTGTGTTCTTGTTTTACTTTTATTTATTGATTTGATAGAAGTGGAAATGATACTTGAATAATGCGTGACTGCGCTTTGGTAGATCTTGTCAACTAATCGATTAATTATAGATGTTCTGTATTGATGTTTGTGAATCTCGGATTGTATA
Organism: Saposhnikovia divaricata; assembly: GCA_036435485.1. Lineage (NCBI taxonomy): Eukaryota > Viridiplantae > Streptophyta > Magnoliopsida > Apiales > Apiaceae > Saposhnikovia > Saposhnikovia divaricata. The sequence goes on along the minus strand of CM071597.1, from coordinate 96,681,020 downwards.
GTTCCTTCTTTCACTATGCACCTACTCCTCGTATTATGTCAACATATTTTGTTATTTACTTTTCAACTCATCCTTTTCTTGATATGGTGTATCGAATTTCGCGCTCGACTAATTCAGAGGACTCGTACCGACCAACCATTTTTCAACTCATGTTCGTATGCATCTTAATTATAAAACGATGAGGCAGTCTTACATTGTTTTAAAAAATATTCTTTGCCTTCACTGGGTTCATAATTTTGCCTTTCTTGTCGATTCGTGTGTGTTGTATATGTCTTTTTGTTTGATTCTTTTGTCCACTGTCTTTGATTTTAAACTTACCATTCTTTTTCCGGTCTCCATTGTTGGTCTGTTTTTTCCCACATAATTACACCATCAATTACTTTTTCAAGATATCATCATAAACTTGATGTAGTTTTAAAGACTGTAATTTAGTAGATGAAAAAAATGAAAATAAAAGTTTATTTAAGAATCATCATCTTTATTTCAATTTTTAAGCTATGTCATATTTCGAATATAATTATCCCAATTTAATTATTTTTAATATTAATTAAAACCATATAATTTTGTTTAAAAAAATCTTAATTATTATAACTTATTTAACAAGTAAAAGTAAAATCTATACACCCTACTTATATAACATTTTAATTTTTTTACTTTTGAGATAGTGTCAGTTTAATACACTTATTTAAGATTAAATTTTATAGTTTTCTAATTTTTTACTTTTAAGCATTATATAAACGCTACAAATAATAATGTCCCTTTGATCCTAATAACATTATTAGAACGGTTTAAAATGAAAATTATGAGACCGACTAGGTTACCTATTTCTATCTAACACGATGAAATGAACATATTATATCCTATATAAATTGGCGTAAGAAAATTTTGATTGTATGATTTTGCATCATGTTATTATAGTAAATTCAAGACATTTAAGCAAAATACACGGGAGAAAAAAAGTTGTTATAGCACAAATCCTATCATACAGCACTATTGACAAATAACATATCATTTTTAAAAATAAACAAAATAAACAAATAAACAAAAATAATAAACAAATAAACAAATAAAACAAACATATAAACAAATAACACCAAAATTTAACAAAATATATATAACATTTATAACAAAAAAATTCTAAAAAATTCTTATTAACCACACACTTGTTAAATTACTTAATTAAAAAATAAAATAGTTATACCAATAAGTTCCAACATTTTCAAGTATATTATATATTATCTAATGAAATAGAAAAAAAAACACCCCAAAAATTTTAAATATTAAAATATATGTTAGGCTACATGTTCAAATATATATAATTTGCAAGAAAATCGTTAAACAAAAATATAAAAAAATAAAAACAAAAATACAATTAACCACACAATCAACAAAAATTCTATAAACAAAATATTAAAAAAAACATTAAAATGTAAAAAAAACATAAAATGATTGGAAATGACACCAAACCTTAACAAAATATATTCTACAGAACAAACTCTAATTTAAAATAAAATTGAAGACCACAAATTACTTCAATATAATACACATAAAGAAATCTAAACTAACATAAAAAAAACAAGAAAAAAAATTTAAAAATTTAATTACACAAGTACGATACTAACATGTTTTAACTATATCACATCTAACCTAACAAGAAAAAAGCAAAAAATATATGAAATAATAAAAAAAACTAAAATTTTAAAATGTAATTTACATTAAAACCAATAAACACCCTTTAAGAAAATAAATATTTCAAAAAAAAAAAATAATTAAAATTTAATATCAAACAAAATTCTAAATATCATACTAAAAATAGGGAACACCAAAAAAAAAACCAAACATTTAATTTGCAAAGATTATAGATTCTGTACTATATGAAAATAAATACAAAAAATCAACAAAAAAAAAAAGACATGGTTATTAACTAAAAATGATATCTCAACAAAATCTCTAAAATAATTTAATAACTTAAAAATTACAAAATCACTAAATTCCATAACCAAGAAAAAAATGAAAACTAATACAAAAACCAAAAAAACTACAATAATTATTATTATAAGTTCACATAATTTTTTTGTTTTTGCAAGATAAGTTTACAAATATTTTATATATATATATATATATATATCAGAAAAGGTAATTTACCAAAAATACTACCTTTTTTAATTTTTTTTGCGATTTTACCATCTTCTGAAAATATTTGCAAAAATACCAATTTATTTGCAAAAATAAGAAGGTTGCATTCAGTTGCATACAGTTGTATATGTGGTTGGTTGCATTTAGTTGCATGTGGTTGCATCCAATTGCATATGTGGTTGCATGCAACTAACTTTATACGTAATTGAAAATTGAATTTTCATATGTGGCTGCGCCGCCCTTATATAAAAGGAAGTTGAATTTGCATTTTTTGGCTGCGCAGCAATTTGCATTCAATTGCATGTGGTTGCATCCAGCTAGGGGTGAGCATTCGATCCGGTAAACCGAAAACCGGACCGAATAACCGAAATAATTTCGGTTCGGGTAACCGAAAATAATATTTCGGTTTTCGGTTTTAGTTTTTCCTGAAATTCGATTTTTCGGTTTTTTAACCGCGGTTAACCGAAAACCGAAAAAAACCGATTTTTTATATAGTAATAAAATATTGTTAATATTAATAAGTAATAAAATGAAGTATTAAGTATTCACTTAGTCACTTACGGCTACCTAAACCTAAATACCTAATATAGCCGCTGAGAGTTTGAGACTTGAGAATCAAATATTCAATCGAAGAAACAAATCTTCAATTAACTGTCAAGAACTCAAGATTCAAGATTCAAGAGTTCAAGCTTCAAGGACCAAGGTACGTAAATACTATGTGTATTTAATTATTTATTGAATATTGATTTGTGATTTTAAGATGTTGTATGTCTATATATGTATATATCTATAAATATCTATATATGTAATCTGAATATTTGACTCTGAGTAATCTTTAATTTCTTGGGTTAATTAGGTTTAATCAAAAGTTATTTGAGTTATTTAAGTTGTTAAAGTTGTTTACACTAAAGTTGCAGTGGTCATTGGTCACTAAAGTTGCAGTGGAGTAGTCCTGTACTCCTGTTAATCTGTTATCATTTTCTTTCTTAACTTTTGTTTAAGCTCTCAGTTTACATATTGTTAATGTATATCAAGCTGGGAATTTAATCTGATTATTTTGTTGGATTTTTTAGATGGAAGGCAGAGACAGTGATACTATCGATTTAGAAGCGGACTTCGAAGCTCACAATGAAACTGAAACTGTAGCTTCAAAACCAAGGAAACGAAAGCAAATGGAAACTAGAAGTTGTGTGTGGGAGCATTTTAACAAATACAAAAATGAGGAAGGCTTGGTAAAAGCTAAGTGCAAACATTGTGGTAAGGATTTAAGTGTGAATTCTTCAAATAATGGTACTAGTAGTTTGCATAATCATTTGAAACGTTGCAAGTCATATAATGTTGAAGATCGTCAATCTAAATTAACTTTTCAAACTTCTAAAGAGAGTGGTGTCTCATCATTGACTAGTTGGACTTATAACAAAGATTTGGCTAGAGAGAAGTACATTAAGATGATTATTGTTGATGAGTTACCATTCAAATTTGGGGAGGGGGCGGGCTTTAGAGAATTTATGGCTACCGTGCAACCAATGTTTCAAATTCCGTCTAGATGGACGGTTGCACGTGATTGTTATGGAATGTATTCCCTTCGAAGAAATGATTTAAAAAGCTCATTGATTGAACCAACACAACGTCTTTGCCTAACTACGGACACTTGGACTTCTAATCAAAACATTAACTATATGTGTTTGACGACACACTTTATTGGCAAAGATTGGAAGTTGCATAAAAGAATACTAAATTTTTGTCGAATTTTTAGTCATAAAGGTAAGGACATTGCAATGGCAATCGAGGAGTGTTTGGTAGAGTGGGGAATTCTTAGGATGTTATCTATCACGGTAGATAATGCCACCTCTAATGATGTTGCATTGCAAAAGTTAAAAGATAGAATTGGTAATTGGAGTACTAGTGTTTAAAATTGTGAGCATTTGCATTTAAGGTGTGTTGCTCATATTTTAAATTTGATTGTTAAGGATGGATTGGGGATATTTGATGAATCAATTAGTAGGGTGAGAAATGACGTGAAATATGTGAGACAATCACCCGCTAGAGAGGCAAAGTTAATGGAATGTGCAAAATACGAAAAAATTTAGACTAAAAAATCTTTGATTCTTGATGTGTATACTAGATGGAATTCAACCTATGAAATGTTAGATGTTGCGGAAAAATATGAAAGAGCATTTGATAGGTATGATATGCAAGATCCTAGGTATAAAAAACATCTCAAGGACAAGGTAAATAATTGTTATTCCCAGATTACACACTTGTATAATTGTAGAAGGGGGGTTGAATACAATTATTGATATTTATAAATTTCTGATAAGAACTCCAGAAATCTATACTTAGATAATTGCTATAGAAAGATTAATGCACAAACACATAAAAAAAATCTTTTAAAAATCAGGTGGTTAAATACACCACCTGAAGCTTTTATTCGAAGAAAACTCTGTGATACAAAAGTACACAGCTTCTGTTTACAACTCTTTGCTTTCTAAGAATATTCAATAAAAACCCTAAGCAAAATGTATCTGTTTTCTTAGTCTACAAAGAGTGGCTACACTTGGTTATAAATCCCAAGTTTTACAAGTACTACTGGAATAAGATAATATTAATCTAATTCTAGTTGACTTGCTACTACACTCCAAATACACATGTAGCCGAAAGGTTGTCCTTGTGTTCAGACATGTCTCCTGCACCTTTCTTGTATTCATAGTGTAAACGGAATGCTTCTTTCTTCTGTGTTTCCAAAGTATGGTTGTCATACTGCTTTTTGTATCTACTATAAACCCATGTGTTCTGTCAGTCAAACATGTCCTTATCAACTGCTAATCCCCAGCTTATCATAGAAGACAGTGTCAATGATTATCCGTTGATATTGTACACTGACATCCGTTGATGATGTATTGAGCTGTATCCGTTGATATTGAGACTTGAGCTGTATCCGTTGATAGAGTGGATTTGAGTTGTATCCGTTGATAGAGTTTTGTCTTCATCTGTTGATACACTTTCACTTAGACAGAATTACATAGCATAGCTTATTTACAATTGGCTACCCTATTCTGCCTATCCGTTGATGGTCAACATGACTGTGGATAAAAATACTATCAACTGATAACATAGAGATACTGCAGTATGCTACAAAACCTCATCCGTTGATGAGCTACCTGTCAACGGATAGAGTTATAAATCCTCATCCGTTGACAGCTACAAAACCTTATACAATTTGATTGATTGTGAAGTTATCATCAAGTACAACATATTCCTAACAATAATGTTGATGGTAGGCCTACGATTGATGATTGGGTTACCGTGAGAAGATTTCCTAAATTCTTGAAAATCTTCTACCATCTTACTTTGAAGGTTTCGGGAACATCATATGTTACTTCTAGTTGTTTCTTACATGAGATATATGCCATTCATTCCATCTTGAACGATTGGACATATGGTAGTAATGTTCAAATGCATACCATTAGAAAGGAGATGTTGGCAAAGTTTGATAAGTATTGGGGAGATCCTACAAATATGAATAGTCTTTTGTTTATTACGGTGGTACTTGATCCAAGGCATAAGTTACAATTTGTGGTGTATATGCTAAAACATATGTATGGAGAAGACGTTGGGGGGTTGATGGGAAAGTCTTTAGAAGAAACATTAATTAAATTCTTCAATGAATACAAATCTAGAATTGCACCGAACAAACAAAGGGATAATTCTAGAGAGCAAATAAGTGAAGAAAATCTTGACCAAGTGCATCCATCTCAATTATTGTGGATGCAATTTGAGAAAGATAATGGAATGGTTTCATGTGATGGTAGTGCATCATCGGATTTGGAAGAATATTTGAGTGAAAAAGAACATTTAGGGATTCCAATGGGTTTGATATATTAGGGTGGTGGAGAATAATTCAATAAGATTTCCCGTTTTGTCCCAAATGGCTCGGGATATTTTAGCTTTTCGAATATCCACGGTAGCTTCGGAATCGGCTTTTAGCACAGGTGGTAGAGTACTTAATGATTTTAGGAGTTCCTTGAGACCTAAAATGGTTGAAGCACTTATATGTGCTCAAGATTGGATGAGGCGAATCGCAAAATCTATTAATGTTGAAGAGGATCCCGAAGAAATGAGACAACTTGATGAAGGTATGCTATTTTCCTATTTAAATTATGTTGTATTCTTATATGTTATGTTCAGGTATTAATCTGATACTTTTTTATCTCAATTTGTTTTCTAGCACTTGAGAAAATAAATGTGGATGGAGTGTCAGCCGGGGCATCAACTAGTGGAATTGATGGAACTGGACAAGTTTAACAGTAGGTATTTTATGTACGATGGAGTGCCAATAGCTATTTTTTTTATATCTCTCTATTTTTTTTGTTTGCCAGTAGCCGTTTCTTTTTGCTAAGTCTCTGTTCTGTTTTTGCTTTTCTTTCATTCTGTTGTTTTGATCTTCAGTTCTTCTATATACTTCCATTCAAACCAACTATGATTACCCTAGTGTGTAATATATCAAGTTATGCTATTTATACTTGAAAGAACTCAGGTACCATATCCATGAAATTTGTGGTAGGATTCTCACTGGAATTTTTCCTGCAGTGCTACTTTTTCTTTAGTTATGTATGTGTGTATGTTTTTGGAATGTGTTTTAATGTATGTATTCACAAGATCAGTGGTGTGGCTACAGGTCCACAGTTGTTCATTTTTTGTTAATAAATAAAATCATACTCATGTTCCAGTTGGATGCAGATGCTGGTATGCAAAGTTTGTATTGTAAATTATTCTTTATTTTTTCTGGTCCTTACTCCTTTGATGTACAAACTTTCACCTGCATTAAATCAACCAATGCTCATATCTTATTTTTAGTGCTAATTACTGATCATGATTTTTATATAGGCAGACTATAAACAAGAGATCTTCTTCTTTAGTAGTAGGATTACATAGTAATCCTTTAGTTCAGAATGCACAGCCTTGTTATTTTTTTCGTGATCAGAAGAAAATTATTAGCTCTCTTTGTTCACTGTTATCCAGAAGTTCCTTTCTGTAGTCTCATACACTTGTTTATCTTATGGATCTCTTTTATTCAGTATATATGCCAACTGTCTTAATTGCTCCCTGTAGTGTTTTGTAAACTTTGTTTTTTTGTTTGTCTCTTTAACAGGAGTCAACAGTCAGGAGAGCTTTTAAAAGAAGATGGAGTCTCACTTTTCACTACTCAGTGCTTCTCTGTCAAAGTCTCAGACTATTATATTAGTCTATCTCTATTAGTATTATCTTGTAATTTGGAGTCTTAATATTTGAACGTTTGTAATTTCACTTCCAATGTACTTTGACTACTTTCAAATTTTAGTTTGTACTTTAAATCTTTAACATGGATGGTGGTTGCTGCCTTACTCGATATGACGATATGTAATTTTAATTTATAAGGCACTTATTCATTTTTTTTTGCACTGAATTGAAATTTCGATTTTATATTTCGGTTTTCGGTAATAACCGAAATAAATATTTCGGTTCGGTTAAAAACCAAATTTAGTTCGGTTCGGTTTTCGGTTTTGATTTTTCTGAAATTTCGGTTTTGGTTAACCGAATTATAATTCGGTTCGGTTCGGTTAAAACCGAATACTCACCCCTACATCCAGCTGCATATGTGATTGCATGCAACTAACTTTATACGTAATTGAAAATTGAATTTTTATATGTGGTTGCGCCGCCCTTATATACAAGAACGTTGAATTTGCATTTTTTGGCTGCGCAGCAGGTTGCATTCAGTTGCATTCAATTACATTGGTTGCATTCAGTTGCATGTGGTTGCATCCAGTTGCATATGCAACCACATATGTAACATCCGTATTTTTGCAAATATTTTGGTATTTTTACAAATTATTTTTTTTTGGAAAAAGTATTTTTGCAAAAAAGCTTTTGGTCTTGGATATTTATGAAAAAACCCAAAAAAAAGCAAATAAAAGCAGTCCGTACATCGCACTGGTTTAAAGCTAGTATCTCAAAAAATGTCGAAGAAAAATACTAGGTAGTCAAATAAAATTTCCAAAACTCTCCTATGTCTTGGTTTATAATATAATGAATGATATTAGTTTTATGTCCGACACAGATGATTTATTAATAAATTTTAAATTTTATTTATATTTTTTGAATACTAATATTTTTCCTTTGTAATTTTCAAATTATTAAATTTGATAGTTTTATATTTTCATTCTAATATTAGACATTGTACTGTATAACTAATTTTATGGTATGCTTTTCTTAATAATATGCTACTCTTGCAATTTTCTATGTGGGCCTCTAATATATATATATATATATATAAATATATATATATTGTTAAATATAATTGATGTGGTTAATATCAGTGTTTAAGTTTTACAGGGAAAAACAGAGTTTAACTTGAAACTGGAAGCAGTCAGAGTTTAGTTAAACTCTGACAGTTGGAAACTTGACAGAGTTTGTTAAACTCTGTCTGGAGAAGCGTTTGCTGGTCAGTAACAGAATTATTGAAGATAATTATGGAAGCGAATATCTTTGAAGATTTGATAGCTGTCAAAGAAGTCGTGCTGACTAGAAAAACGTGTAGCAATCGTAATTGATAATATTTGTATAGCTGATTTATAGGAGAATCAATTATCGATTGTATAGCAGCTGTATGTTTTATAAATACAGTTAGGTTAACCCTAGAAGGGTATCGATCGTGTAACACAATATCTTTTCATTGTAACCTAAGCAGCTCTCTGTGATATTTTACATCACTGAGAGAGCAGTTAATTCCAAATAGTTTTTAAAGTCTTTTAAGAACTTATTGTTATTCTCTCATACTTAGTTGATTATAATTGTGTATTCGGCCTAACAATTGGTATCAGAGCTTAATCTGTTAATTTAATACAGTTTAAGATCCACACACACACAACTATAATCAATGGCAGAAATTCCTCCTCCAACAACAGGCTCTAGTGCTGAGAAGGCTCAACCTACAACTGTGAGCCGATATGAGACAATCAGGGTTCCTATTCTCAGGCCAGCAGAATACTCAACCTGGAAGGTGAAAATGGCTATGTTTCTGGAGGCTACAGATCCAGAATATCTTGACAGAATTTATGAAGGCCCTCATAAGCCTACATAATTATCTGTCGTTACTGCTGGACAGGAAGCTAAATCTATTCCAAAGGAGAAGAAAGATTTGACTCCTGAGGACATTTCATCCATTGCCAAGGATGCAAAGGTTAGACATATGCTTCATAGTTCATTGGATAATGTTATGTCTAACAAAGTGATCAATTGTAAAACTGCAAAAGAGATCTGGGATGCCCTGGAGGTTAGATGTCAGGGAACTGCTGCAATCAAGAAGAATAGAAGGAACATACTCACACAGGAGTATGAACATTTTGAGGCTAGATCTGAAGAATCAATGACAGAAACCTTTGACAGATTCTGTAAGCTACTCAATGATCTGTCACTGGTTAATAAAGAATATGATCTATAAGATTCAAATCTCAAGTTTCTTCTTTCTCTACCTGAAAAGTGGGATGTTAAGACAACCAATATCAGAGACAACTATGATCTGGCTGACACTGATATTGATGAGATCTATGGGTTGCTCAAGACTCATGAACTAGAAATGGAACAGAGAAGCAGAAGATCAGGCAAAAAGTCAAAGTCTGTTGCTCTAAGAGTTGAAGAAAGACCCTCAAAGAAGGAAGCATCAAGGAAGAAAGCAAAAGGAAAAGCTTTGGTCATTCATTCTGAAAGTGAGTCATCAAACTCTGATGTTGACTCAAACACAGATGGATCATCTGATTCTGAAGATGATGAAGAAATGATGCAAATGGCTGCTTTGATGGTAAAAACCTTCAAGAAGATGGGATTCAAGAACTTCAAGAAGGGAAAGAGATTCTCCAAGAATGATTCAAAGTCTGACAGGAAGAATTTCAGCAAATTTGAGAGAAAGGATACCAAATCTGGGAAGAGAGACAAGTCTGAGATTCAATGCTACAAGTGTAAGGAGATGGGCCACTATGCTCCTGAGTGCAAGAAGGGTAAAACTGAGAAGGCACTCTTCACTAAAGGCAGAGATTGGGCAGACACCTCTAACTCAGATGAGGATGTGAACTATGCTCTCATGGCTACTACTGTTGATGAAGCTGAAGATTCTGAAAACAAGGTACCTCTAACTACCTATGCTTATAATACTGATGATATTACTGGATTGAGAATATATCTTAAGGCTTTGCATATCAGTTATAGGGATCAGACTTTAGAGAATGAGAGAATCAAAACTGAGAATTCTGAACTCAAAGAGAGAAATAAGGTTGTAGAAGAGAAACTTGCTAACATGCAGCAAGTTCAAAAGGAGAGAGATGATGCTGTCTATCTTGAACAAGAGTTGTTAAGTAAGTATAAACAACAAGAATCTGAATTGGAGAAGGCAAATCACATTATTAAAACTTGGACTCACTCTGGAAAAGACACTCAAGAAGTTTTTCAATCTGACACTGTAGGTCTAGGTTATTCTGAGGAAGATGAACTTAAGTTTCAGAATACAGTCAAGATTAGACCACCTCTTCCACCTAAGAAATTTGGAACATTTGTTAATGGAATAAGTGAACCTAGGTTTGAATGTGGAAAAGAAGCTGTTAAGAAAGAACCAGTAAAAACTAGTGTTAAACAGGTTAATATTGGTTTAATGACAGATAAACAACTTAAGCATAAGCTTAAGGAGTTAAAATCTGTTAAGAAACAGAAAGTGTCTAGAAAGAACAGAAATGGTAAAGTAGGCATCACTCAAGGTATTTATCCAATGCTTGCTACTTTAGCTCCAAGAAAGACATGTTATAACTGTGGTAGTACTAACCATCTTGCTAGTTTTTGCAGGAAGAACAAAAATATTAATTCTTTATCTTCAAAGTCTGAAGTAAAGAAAGATAATGTTAGAACTAGACCACAGACTTTGTGCAAACACTATGGAAGTACTTGGCATTCAATTTATACTTGCAGAAATTATCATGCCATTTATCACAACTACTATGAACTGAAACCTAATTTGAAATGGGTTAAAGTTAATTCTGCAGGTGTAAACTCTGAAAAAGTTAGCTTAAACTCTGATAGTGTAAATTCCGCTGCTAAAGCTAACAAAATTAAGAAAGCCAAAGGATCCAAGCAAGTCTGGATCCTTAAATCTAATCTTCAGTAATTATTTGTGATTGCAGGGCATCAGGGAGAGTATCCTAGTCGTGGACAGTGGATGTTCAGGACACATGACTGGAAATAAAGCCCTGCTATCAGAGTATGTGGAGAAGGCTGGCCCAAAAGTTTCCTATAGAGATGGCAACATAGGACATACTTTGGGATATGGAAATATCAATCTTGGAAGTGTCATCATCATAAATATAGCCCTGGTTCCAGGACTCAAGCATGATCTGCTATCTGTGAGTCAAATCTGTGACAGAGGTTTTCATGTAGATTTTCAACCTGAATACAGTGAGGTTATCAGCAAAACCACAGGGAAAGTTGTTTTCGTTGGACAAAGGCGCAACAATATCTATGAAGCAAGCTTGTTGACAAACTCTGATGGAAAAACTATGTGACTGTCAACAAGAATGTCCAGTGAAGAGAGTTGGAAGTGGCATAAGAAACTCTCTCATTTGAATCTGAACAACATCAATGAGCTGATAAGAAAGGATCTTGTTAGAGGACTTCCAAAGTCTTTGTTAAATGTTGATGGTCTGTGTGATTCATGTCAAAAGGCCAAACAGAGGAAGACTTCTTTCAAGAGCAAGTCTGAATCTTCAATTGTTGCCATATCATCTTCTACATGTTGATCTCTTTGGACCAGTGAATGTCTTGTCAATTGGAAGAAAGAAATATGCTCTAGTCATTGTTGATGAACACACCAGATATACCTGGGTGTATTTTCTAGCAAAGAAGGATGAAACTGCATTAACTCTGATGGAGCATGTAAAGCTGCTGGACAAAGGATCAAAACACAAAGTCAAAATAATCAGGAGTGATAATGGAACTGAATTCAGGAATGCAACAATTGAAGAATTTTGCAAGAACAGAGGATTGAAGCAAGAGTTTTCTGCACCTGACACTCCACAGCAAAATGGTGTAGTTGAGAAGAAGAATAGAACCTTGATAGAAGCTGCCAGAACTATGCTTGATGAAGCAAAATTGCCAACCTATTTCTGGGCAGAAGCAGTTCAAACAGCCTGTTTTACTCAAAATGCCACACTAATCAACAAGCATGGAAAAACACCATATGAGATGGTGAGGGAAAAGAAGCCAAACCTGAAATATTTTCATATTTTTGGGTGCAAATGCTTTGTGTTGAAAACTCATCCTGAACAGTTGACCAAATTTGAGTTGAAAGCAGATGAAGGAATTTTTGTTGGCTATCCAGTGTCAACCAAGGCATTCAGAGTTTATAATCTGAGAACAAAGGTGATTATGGAATCTATTCATGTGTCATTTGATGACAAGAAAATAACTGGACTTGAAGATGTTGATGAACATTATCAGTTGCACTTCGAAAATGAAGATCTAATCTCTGATGAAATAAACTCTGATGAAACCAGTCCAACAAATTCTGTTGATGCAAACTCTAAACCTCTACTGGTATACTCAGAAGAAACCGTACAGACAGAACAAAGGGGAGAACCAGTTGAGGGGGAGCATGATCAAAATGATGATTCAAATTCTGATAGTGAGTCAACTGAAAAATCTGGATCAATCTCTGATGACTCAAACTCTGATAGTTCAAAATCTGACAACTTAAACTCTGGGCAATCAAATTCAGGGGGAGCCTCAGAGAATGAAGAAAGGCAACAAGATGATCAGGAGAACATTGATTAAGGGGGATGATCAAATACTGATAGAAGCCATTTACCTTCTGCTAGGAAATGGACAAAATCTCATACAACTGATTTAATTATTGGAGATCCAGATGCAACAGTAAGGACAAGGAGTGCTACAACAAATGAATGTCTGTTTCATGCATTCTTGTCTAAGAATGAGCCAAAGAAAGTGGAAGATGCTGTTCAAGATGCTGACTGGATAACAGCAATGCAGGAGGAGTTGGATGAATTTGAGAGAAATGAAGTATGGACCCTTGTACCTAGACCAAAGAATAGATCTGTTGTTGGTACTAGATGGGTTTTCAGAAACAAAACTGACAGTGATGGGGTTGTTACAAGATACAAGGCCAGACATGTGGTCAAAGGCTATTCACAGCAAGAAGGCATAGATTATGATGAAACTTTTGCTCCAGTTGCAAGGTTGGAGGCAATAAGAATCTTTCTAGCATATGCTTCTCACAAGAAATTCAAGGTTTTTCAGATGGATGTGAAAAGTGCTTTTCTGAATGGAAAACTTGAAGAAGAAGTGTTTGTTGAACAACCACCAGGATTCGTAGATCCAAATTATCCAGATTATGTCTACAGGCTTGACAAGGCACTCTATGGACTTAAGCAGGCACCAAGAGCATGGTATGAAACTCTGGCTCAATTTCTTTTAGAAAGTGGGTTCAACAGAGGCACAATTGATAAAACACTGTTCTATTTTAACTATGGTGATGACTTGCTTTTAGTTCAGACATATGTTGATGACATAATTTTTGGGTCTACTAATGATAAACTCTGTAAAATGTTTTCCAAGCTCATGCAGTCCAGGTATCAAATGAGCATGATGGGAGAGCTTAGTTATTTTCTAGGCCTACAGGTGAAGCAAATAGATGATGGAATCTTTATCAATCAAGCAAAATATACCAGAAATCTTCTCAAGAAATTTTGCATGCTTGACTGTTCATCTGCAACAACTCCCATGGCAACAGCAACAAAGTTGGACAAAGACACAGGTTCACCAGTGGATATGACAAGCTATAGAGGGATGATTGGGTCTCTTCTTTATCTAACAGCAAGCAGACCTGACATCATGTATGTAACATGTCTTTGTGCAAGATTTCAGGCAGATCCAAGAGAACCACATCTAACAGATGTGAAGAGAATTTTCAAATATCTTAAGGGCACCATAACTTTAGGTTTGTGGTATCCAAGAGAATCAGACTTCAAGCTACTTGGTTACTCTGATGCAGACTTTGCAGGCTGTAAGATAGACAGAAAAAGTACCAGTGGAAGTTGTCAATTTCTTGGTGATAGACTTGTTTCTTAGTACAGTAAGAAACAAAAATCAATCTCTACATCTACAGCTGAAGCAGAGTATATTGCTGCTGGTAGCTGTTGTGCACAGATTCTGTGGATGAAGAATCAATTGCTGGATTATGGATTGAGGTACAGTAAAATACCTATTTACTGTGATAATCAAAGTGCTATTGCTATGACAGGTAATCCAGTACAGCATTCAATGACCAAGCACATCAGCATAAGGTACCATTTTATCAGAGAACATGTAGAGGAAGGGAATATTGAGCTTCATTTTGTGTCTACAGAACAACAGCTTGCAGATATCTTTACCAAGCCATTGAGTGAAGCTGTATTTACAAGGCTTGTAAATGAACTAGGGATGGTCTCTGGTTATGACTAGGGATATTGGTTAGACTCAAAATTCTACTTATGTAATGTGTTGCTCATATTTCTGTAGTATGTTAAACTCTGTTATGCAAACTCTGCTCGATGACTGTTAAACTCTGTTATGTTAAACTCTGTTATGTTAAACTCTGTTAGCATGCTCTGTAAGTCATACACTGTTGACATGTTGGATAAACTCTAAGAAACTCTGATAATGTTTTTGTCTGAATGTTAATACCAATGAAGAGATTTGTATGAAGCATAATTCTCAGTAATTAATCATGAATCCCTCTAAGTTATTTGTGATCTAATCTTAGATTGTGCAGAAAATTAACACAGCATGATACTGTTTCATATTTATAGCATCTCTTAGTTTATTTATCCTAAACTCTGAGTCTGTAAATACTATGTGCATTGCCTCTCATGAATAATTTCTGATGTTGATGAGCTCTAAACTCTATTAGTTATACACTGTTAAATTAGATTCTGTTATTAGAATACCCCCAAAGATTATGTATATAGACTGTTAGAACTCCTTTGAGATCATGTTTGTAACTAAGATGACCCAGGAACTTACTGGTATATAGTAAGGGCTAAAACTCTCTAATTTTTGGTGACTAGTCGAAGACTAGGAAGATCCAGGAACTTATCAAACTGATAAGGGCTAAAATTATAGGATTTTTGGTGACTAGTTCCAACCTCTGATTACTGGAGAAACAAAAAAAAAGGGTTATAAATTAATTAAATATTACTATATATAAATCGTTTACTACAGAGTTTAGCATTCATCATACATTCAGTGTTTACAATGAGAGTTTGTGCATCCAGTGTTTACTGATTTACTTTATGGATTTTATGAAATACTAGATGCTCCAAATACTGGTTTAGTAAACTCTGCTATACACACACTTATCTTCACAACTGTGCAGTGTTTGAAAGGATTACATTAATAAAGTTGGAGAATTGGTAAACACTGTTGGATTCTGTTGAGTACTCTAAGGTAATATTTTATTTCAGACAAAGTATATACTTGAAGTACAACAAGAGTTTTTGAAATTTGCATGTGATATGTGCCAACTGTTTATTGGTGTCAGACAGTTAAAGCGTATTGGTAATAGGAGAGAGAATAGCAGTAATAATAGACATTATTACTGCGCGTGTAAACGGCTGTTCCACTATTTACGTGACACGTGTCCCACTCACACACTTAACAAGAAATTGGTTGTGTATTTAATGTCTAAAACGATTGGGTTTTTAATTTTCAATTACAGATCTAATCAAACTCGGTTCATTATTCACTTTTTCACTTTTACACCCACGAACACACAACTTTACACACAATTTCTCTGTTATTCTCACTTAAGCATTTTCACAAACACTTTTCTACACATTCTTTTTTCTCACAATTTCTAAACTGTTCTAATGGCATCCAAGCCTTTTGTTGCTCAGGGATTATCGTTTGTTCCTAACAACTATGCAGCACCACTAAACACTGACAAAGCTCCAGAATCGTTTCATCTGATTCAGAACTTTCTAAGGGATTCTGAAATAGGTCAAGCTCTTGTCGAACCAACAAAACTCTCTGCCACGCGGATTGCTACCTTTTGGAATAACTCTGTCTATGATGATGGTGGAGAGACTGGGAATCCATCAATTATTTTTACTTATGAGGAGACAGAGTTTGTGATTACCTCGGCAACTGTTAGAGATACTTTGGGCTTTGACACTCACACCTCATACGCTGTTGCTGGTGAGAATGAATTGAAGGAGATGTTACAGCAGCTGCGATTTTCTGGCCCTTTGGACAAGCTCGGTAATGTAAAAAGGCCAGGGCTCAGGAAAGAGTGGAGCTTTTTCTTTGACTGCATCACTAGAGCGTTCGGAAAGAAAGTCACCAACTGGGATGCAATTCCCACTGATAGTCTTCAAATCGGGTATTCTCTTCTCAATGGAAGTAACTTTGATTTTGGTAGACTAGTTCTTATGAATCTAGGTGAAAAACTAGCAGAGTCTAATACAACTGTCTATTTCTCACGTTTTTGTCAAAGTTTATAAATTGCTTGTTTGCCTAATGTGGAAATTTCTGATGAGGATGTCATCCAACCCTTCCAAGTCCATAAGAGAATGTTCTCTGACTTCACCAACAAAGATGTAAACAAGGATCAAGTTCCAGAGTTTATTTTTCCACTTGCCCTCAGAAATTTTCTCAATCAACCACAGGAACCACAAGCACAAACACCTGAACCTGCAGTTGAACCTCCACAGCCAAATCCTGAACCTACAAACACTGAACCTCACATAACCCTAAACATTGAACCACCCTCTAAACCTACATCTACATCCACTCCATCCACTGTTGCTAATATTTCACAACCTCAACCTCAATCCCAAACACAAACTCAACCTCCACCTCAATCACAACCTTCATCTCAACCACAACCTCAACCTCAACCTCAACCACAATCCAAACCGATTGCTAAGCCAAAGAAACACAGGGCTATATGACCACCAAGGAAGCAAAGAGCCAAAAGGCCAAAAGATGATGAGGCTGAAGCTCCTAGGCCCAAGAGAAAAAGGGTTTTAATTGATGAATCTGATGATGATATGGAAGCTCAAATTGAAGCTCCAGAGGATATCTCTAAGGAGACTCCTACTGTTGAGACAGCTATTAACTCAGAACCTACTATAGCAGAACCTGATCTCAGAGTTGATAAACCAGTACTTGTTGAGGTTCAAATTGAAAAAGATGATAGAACTGAGTTACCTGCAATGGAAGAGTTTGATGAAAATTTCATGTCATTCTCTGTTGAAGTTGAAGATCCTATTCTAACACCTATGGCTGCAAACTCTGCTGATACTGGTGTTGCAGATCAACCTACTGTGGTGCTAGAAGAAACAGAGGTTGCATCTCACACAGAGTTAATCTCTGATGAACATCAAGTCTCTGACCATGGTGAGGAAATAGATCAGCCTGCCAAATTTCTCTCTTCAGAGATTGTCAAAACAAACTCTGCTAATCAAGAAGAACAAGTTCCTGAATTTAATGAAGAAACTGCCTCAGTTGCAGATGCTGATGATTCTGAAAATAATCCTTATAAAGAAGTGAGTGCAGAAGCTGGATCTGCTCCAAATGTTGAAGTTCAGACTGATGGACTGAAAACAGGGGAGAAGACAGACTTTGCTGGACCTTCTGCAAAAAATATTGTTAAATATAATTGATGTGGTTAATATCACTGTTTAAGTTTTACAGGGAAAAACAGAGTTTAACTTGAAACTGGAAGCAGTAAGAGTTTAGTTAAACTCTGACAGTTGGAAGCTTGACAGAGTTTGTTAAACTCTGTCTGGAGAAGCGTTTGCTGGTCAGTAACAGAATTATTGAAGATAATTATGGAAGCGAATATCTTTGAAGATTGGATAGCTGTCAAAGTAGTCGTGCTGACTAGAAAAACGTGTAGCAATCGTAATTGATAATATTTGTATAGCTGATTTATAGGAGAATCAATTATCGATTGTATAGCAGCTGTATGTTTTATAAATACAGTTAGGTTAACCCTAGAAGGGTATCGATCGTGTAACACAATATCTTTTCATGATTGTAACCTAAGCAGCTCTCTGTGATATTTTACATCACTGAGAGAGGAGTTAATTCCAAATAGTTTTTAAAGTCTTTTAAGAACTTATTGTTATTCTCTCATACTTAGTTGATTATAATTGTGTATTCGGCCTAACATATATATATATATATATATATATATATATATATATATATATATATATATATATATATATATAGGGTCTTGTTCTAATAGAAACTAACTTAAAATAAAAACTAGAAACTAAACCTAAATTAAATATTTCAAGCTAATCTAATGACCAAATTAGGGGTACTCCAATACAAAAAACGTTTAAAATTATTGTCTCTATTCAACAAAAATATAAAAAAATAAAAAAATTTAAAAAAAAAGGTACTGTTCACGTGATGACGTGGCACGTGAACAGTAACTTTTTTTAAAAATTTTTTTTATTTTTTTTTTATATTTTTGTTGAATAGAGCCAAGAATTTTAAACGTTTTTTGTGAAGGTGCGCCTAGCGGGGCCATTAAAATAAATGAAATATAATTTATTTAGTATAGGTTTCTAGTTTCTATTATAAGGTTGGTTTCTATTTGAACGCTAGCATATATATATATATATATATATATATATATATATATATATATATATATATATATATATATATATATATATAGATATATATATATATATATATTAGAAGTTAGAAATTTATGGTTTCAACCCTAACCATCAAACCACCAAAATCTAATATGGACGACATTCATGTGAATCCCATTAATTAAAATTTTCCATTTTGTCACTGCTACGTCATTTTGGAGAGTTTTTAAAAGTTTTGTTTTATTTAACAACATAATGTACAATTTCATAATGATTCGGATAACCGGATTTTACGGTTTTAATCCTGACTACCAAAACATCTAAATCGGAAATAATATGGGCGACAATTATGTGAATCCTATCAATTAAAATTTTGAAAATTTTATTTTATTTAGCAACATAATATATGATTTCATAATAATTCGGATAACATGATTTTTCAGAAAAATGAAAATAAAAGAAGTGAGCACTTTTATTCATTTATAATTTTTTATGTTTTACAAATTTGCGATTAATCCGATTAGTGGACCAAATAATCGCTAGATGGATGAGTTCTATTTCGATTAAACGGAGATTGATGAAAGAGTTGTTTTTAAAAACTCTATAAAGAATTGGTCGATATGGTGATTAATTGGTTAAAACGGTTAAAAATCAAAAAAAAAATTGATAAAATTTGAAAAAAAATTTAATGAAAATAAAGCATATGATCCTAAATTTCTAATTTTAAAAGCTCTTCCAATCCAAATTTTAAAAATTGAATAGTACATGAATGTAAAACTTTTCAATTGACTGTTTAAAATTTCGTATATAAATCATGCTATGTAATTTGTTATTTTTCTAAATTTTTTATTTTTAAACCTGCTTTCCACATTGGCATATATTTATAATAACTAAATTGTAATATTCAATGAACTTCATTATTTTATAATGGATATTACAAGAGATGAAAATTTTATTTAAATTTGTCAGAATATACTAATTATTAAATATATAAATTAATAAAATAGAACTTGTTTTATAATTTTTTATGATAAATTACTTATTGATGTGTATATATAATTATATATTTATTTATCAAATTAAATTATTTTTGATTAATATTTGATTAATTACCAATTATCTTTATCCACTAATACCGATTTTTGTTTTTTAGAATTCAGATTATTTTCGCTAATTAATTTAACTATATCAAAATTCAATGATATTACAAACAGAAATTGGCTACCTGATGCGAACATTAACCTCATGCGAACATTGGCACCCCCTTTTTTTTTGGAGTAATGTTATGTGCACGGAAAATATACAGAAAAGTTTACCAGATGAATTGAATTCCATTAATGAATATTTTTATTGATTGATATTAATATGAATGATTGGAGTAATGTTATGTGCACGGAAAATATACAGAAAAGTTTACCGGATGAATTGAATTCCATTAATGAATATTTTTATTGATTGATATTAATATGAATGAAGGAGTCCATTATGTTTTAACCAATCAAATTGATGCACTTATCATTTTGTAATTTATTTTTGTAAAATTTTAATTTATTTCTATCATTTTCCTTCTTTTTGTTTTGTTCCTTTTGTGCATCTCTATTGAAGAGAATAACAAATGCATGTGCGTAATTCACGTGATCTAAAAATTTGTTTGCTCATCAAAAATTTCAAATGTTTGGTATCAACTGTAAAATTATAATTCTTTTCAAAGATTTAATCATAAAATTTTTTATGAGTTTTTTTAGTGGCACAATATGTAGGAAGTAATTAACAACTCATATTTGAGGTTATCAGTTTTGACAAGAGACGTAATGTATAAAACATCCAAATGAAATGTTCACATTAGCTGGTAATACATAATTTCCTCTCCAATATGCTCCCTTTTTCTTCTCCCGGAAAATACCATCTTTCTCACCGTTGACCTTTCTTTCTGTCACCATTTCCTCTCCAATCTTCTCACGCTCCTCATTTTATTACTCTCCTATCTTTCCTCTTCCATTGCACAACATCACCATCCTCGATCTGCAATCCTTTAGATGGGTTCTCAGAATTCGGAACACTCTGGTTCTATGAATTCAGACGAATTTGTTGCCTTTATTCATCATAACCATATCATCCCGGCACCTCTCCAGATGCGCATTGAAGATGATGAGGTCATGGGGGAACCTCTCTCTCCGGGAGCTCAAGCTCGTATGAGAGAGCAGATCGATTTGATTCTTAATGAAGGATCTGTCCAGCCTGTTACTGTTCCTTTAATTGATGCTTCATCTAAAGCATCTCTCGGTGGCACAGTCGATAAAGTTTCATCAGCACCTGAAGTGAACTCTTCGATTCAAAATGTGCCTGAGCCTAACAATCGTGGTAACATCTCTCAACTAAATGTTTTTAATACATTACAGCAACCTAATGATATCCATAAGAAAACTGCCTCCTGGAGCTCTATTGTCTCAAAAAATGTTATCGAGTCAACTCCATGTGCTGATGTAAATGATGAAGTGGATATTACTTATAATGAGGATGGTTCTGCTTCGGTTAAATTTTCTAAAGAATATTTAGTTCGTGCTCAAAAACAGTGGGAAACTAGCATAATTGGTCACTTTATAGGGGGGGAGCTTTGCCTTTAAATTTGTTAAAGAACAAGCTCAAAAAATCTGGCAAAACAAGGGCTTAACAGGTGTATACTATAGTTCGAAAGGATACTACACTTTCCGTTTTGGCACGTTGGAAGAAAGGAATATGGCCTTGTGCTTGAATACCGTCCAAATTGGTGGCAAAACGTTATATTTGCTGCCATGGATGGAGGGTCGAAATTTAAGCGAAACGTGATCCAGAAAGTTCCTTGCTGGATTCGTCTTGTTGATGTCCCATATTCTATTTGGTCTAAGGATAGCCTTTCCTCGATTGCAAGGGCAGTGGGTAAACCTCTTAAATTTGATGTGGCCACATCTAAATTTGAGCCTCTTAAATATGCTAATGTCCAAGTAGAATTGGCTTACTCTGCAGCTAGGCCAAATTTTGTTTGGGTAAATGTCTTGAACGTCAAGGGTGTGGAAGAGAAAGAAAAGGTTGAAATTCAATATCCGCAACTGCCTTATTCTTGTAGTTTATGCAAAGCGTTTGGGCACTCTATCACTCGTTGTATAAACAATCCGGAAAGAGTTAACAAAAAGCCTAGAATGGATCAACATGGTAAGAGTGGAAATGCCTCTACTTCGAACCCTGTATCAACTGACACCGAATCATTTTCAAAGGCAAAGTATATGAAAAATATGGAGATGGTACCCTATGTAGTTGGGGAATTCTGTGGTTGTAAGGTTGTTATGGATGCGGATGATATTCTGAATGAGCTTCAAAAGGAACAAGAAAACCTCGAAGAATCTGACAGGACCCAAATAACCACAACAGCACCAAATGAAAATACTATCTCGATTCATTTGTATGAGAACCCTGGGATTGAAGACGTAATATCGATTACTTCTGAAAATGGGTTTGCAGCTCTTGAAGAAAGTACAGAGGAACAGATCATAGAATATAATGGTCTATCTCTAGGCTAGAAAAGAAAGAAGGATAAGAATCATGACAAAAATCAACATCATCATTCAAAGATCATCACTCATTCTATAGTCATTGACCTTAATTCCCAGAAAGGTCCTAGTATACATAAACTCCCCAAGCCAAAGAGTAAGGCTGTTGTGGTTGATGATGATGGTTTCACTATGGTCTCGAACAGGAAAAGCCCCAGGTTGGCAGGTGTGTCAACACTTAATTGCTCTAAATGAATTTTGCAGTCTGGAACGTTAAAGGCCTGAACAAAGGCACTCATCAACGTGAACTCATGAACTTCATTTTGGTAAATTCTCTTTCTCTTATCGGTGTTACGGAATCTAGAGTCAAAGAAGGACGCTCTTTGCGTATTTCAAGGATGATTAATAGATCCTGGAACTGGTTGTTTAATTATGAAACTCATTACAACGGTCGTGTTTGGGTGGGATGGAATCCCTCTATTTGGCGTGTTTCTCTTTACTCCAAATCAGCTCAGCATATTACATGCACGGTCACTTTTCTTGAGAAGAATCTTACATTCTTAGCAACGTTTGTTTATGCATCAAATGAAGTTCACGATCGTGCTATGTTATGGAATGATCTTATCGCCCTTAGCAGTACCAACCTTCCCTGGTGCTGTCTAGGGGATTTCAACTATATTCTTAACCTAAATGAAGTGTGTGGGGGTAGAGAGGTTTGGACCCCCGATATGCAAGCCTTCAAAGATTGTCTTTCAAGTGCAGGTCTTGATTCTATACGGACAGTTGGTGATCCCTTTACTTGGACTAACAAGCGGACCCTTGTTCCTATTTAAAAATGACTTGATAGAGTTGTGGGTAATGGCTTTTGGTTTAACACTTGCATCGAGGCCTACGTAGTAGTGAAAAATAGAGGCATCATGGACCACAATCCCCTTCTTTTAACTGTTCCTATGCACTTGGAACGTTTCAGTAAACCTTTTCAGTTCTACAATTACATGCTTGAAATCCCTGATTTCATGTCAACTGTATTAAATGTTTGGACCTCTACTATTATTTTTGGAGACCCTATGGCCATTCTAAGCAGGAAGCTCAAAGCTGTAAAGATTGCCCTAGTCGAGCTCAATAAAAAGCATGGAAATTTGCATTCTAATGTCCAGATAACTCGAGAGGCCCTAGTAGACACGCAAAATACTCTCCTATCTGCACCGTCTCCAGACCTCATTGCTAAAGAAAATGACCTGATCCAAAAACTTAACAAGGCCTTGATAGAAGAGGAATCTCTCTTACTTCAAAAATCCAGGGTTAAATGGCTCTCAATAGGAGATGGAAACAATAAGTTCTTTCACAATCAATGCAAATCCAACTGGAACCACAATAAAGTCTTAGCTCTTCTTGATCAAAATGGAAGTCTAATCCATGGTCAGAGACAGTGTGCTAGAGTTACTGTGGACTACTACACGGATTTTCTGGGCAGCCCTGTGTCCCACTCTGACATTGATGGAATGCTCGAGGATATTAATTGCCCGTCTATCTCTGAAACTCAAGCATCTATTCTGGAAGCTCCGGTCTCCACTGACCTTATTTATGCTACCTTAAAGAATATGAAAAAGAACAAAGCCCCAGGGCCAGATGGCCTTTCAATCGAGTTTTTCTTGGCAACCTGGAGCATCGTTGGAGAATGCTTCTGCGAGGCTGTTCTTTCGCTATTTAATAACTTTAACATGCACATAGGTATAAATTCTACCTACATTGCACTTATTCCCAAGGTAAACACTCATACTCATATGCGTGATTTTCGACCTATCTCCCTTTGCACTATTGCTTACAAGTGTATATCAAGAATCATAACTTCAAGGCTTAAGTCTGTGTTGCCTGGTGTTATTGATGTTGCTCAATCGGCCTTCATTCCGGGCAGGCATATTTCAGACAACATATTATTAGCTCAAGAATTATTTCGGGGCTTTGATAGGGAAACAGGGGCTTCGAGGTGTGCTCTCAAACTTGACCTACACAAAGCTTTTGACTCGGTTAGGTGGGATTTCATGCTAGCTGTTCTTCATAAAATGAACTTCCCTCCTCGTTTTGTGCGTTGGATTCAGCTATGCATATGTGGAGTCAAATATTCGGTCAAGCTCAATGGTATAGTGCATGGTTATTTTAATGGTGCAAAAGGCATTCGCCAAGTTGACCCTATGTCACCCTATATCTTTGTTTTATGTATGAATGTTCTCTCTCAAATGTTGAAGAACAAGCCTACAGGATTTCAGCATCACTGGAGGTGCAAGGACCTCGATATCACACACCTTTTCTTTGCAGATGATGTGCTGTTTTTTAGCCATGGAGATCAGACGTCCATTACTCACATCGTGGACTCTATGCGAGCTTTTTTTGAGATCAGTGGTCTTGTTCCTAGCGTCCATAAGAGCACTAGCTTCTTTTGTAATTGTAACCCTGCTATCACAGATTGGTTTGATGCTTCTTATGGTATTCCTCGAGGAAGCCTTCCAGTGCGGTTTTTAGGGGTGCCCCTAATTTCTTCAAAACTTTGTATCAATGACTGCATGCCTTTAGTTTAGAAACTCACTCAAAGAATTGGTACTTGGACTTCTTTGCTTCTCTCGTTTGCGGGACGGGTGCAATTGGTTAGAGCCGTTCTTTTTGCAATCCAAGCTTTTTGGTCCAACAATTTTCTTCTTCTAAATGCCATCCATGATAGAATTCAATCCACGCTTACCAAATTCATTTGGAAAGGCAATATAAACGATAAAGGAGGAGCAAAGATCAGCTGGTAGACTATATGTTTACCTAAGGCAGAAGGCGGTCTAGGGTTGAAGAATTCTTCTGACTGGAACAAAGCCCAAATCATTTGTCACTTTCTTAAAATCATAAAAAAGGCCCCCTCTCTATGGGCCTCCTGGATCAATCACACAATTCTAAAACGCAAGCATTTCTGGACTATGCAGATTCCATCGGACTGCTCTTGGATTTGGAAGAAGGTTTTAAAGCTTCGTAATCTTGCACTTCGTTTTATCTCTTATTCGATAGGAGATGGCTCCACTATTTCTTTGTGGTTTGATCCTTGGTGGAATGGTGCTTGTCTCGCCAACTCTCTAACGGCCCCTATTATTTCTCAATGTGGTATGACCAAAGAAGCTAAGGTGCATAACATTATTAACTCAGGACAGTGGTGCTTACTTCGGGCAAACCAGAGACTACATCACATGGATTATACTTTGTCCCACTGGATCTCCTCTTTTAACTATCCTTGTTTTAACCTAGCTAATCGTGATGCCATTTTGTGGGATGGCCTGAATATTAGTAAGGTAAAAACTTGGCATGTTTAGGACTCACTTAGATCTCGTGGTCATTAAGTGCAGTGGGTTCAGTCGGTTTGGCGTCAACTTAAAGTGGAGAGATAGGCTCACCACCATTGGTTGCTAAGTCATGGGCATCTCAACACCCTGGCTCGTCTTGCTAGATTCGGTATTCAGCTGGATCAACATTGCTTCTTGTGTGTGGGAGGCCGTGAGACTGATAACCACCTCTTCCTGCATTGCTCTTTCAGTAGATATGTGCTATCTTCATCTCTTTCGCAGTTTAATGTGGGAATTAATGGACACAACTGGCCAGAATTTCAACAACATATCTTGCACATTTCGGACGGTAACAAGAGGAAAGTAATCTTGCTTCTGATTCAAGTTTACACGTATTTCATTTGGCGCGAAAGAAATTCCAGCATGCACAATAGAGAGAGTCTTCACCCAAAGATTGTTCTGGAATGTATTCTTGCTGACACTCGAGCCAAGCTTGCTACTTCATCCTGGTTTTCAAAGATAGTTTGTAGTAGGAATGATCTAATCTTTTAACCTGTTTTTTATTTTGTCGTGCTTTCTATTTACAATCTGCTTATAAGATTGTCTATAGACAGTTCTATCTATGTCTTTCATAGATCATGGGTTAACCCCTTTGTAATTTTTCTCCCTTTCTAATATATATTAATTTAGCAAAAAAAAAAAACAACTCATATTTTATTGTGTGTCTTTGGACACACAATTGTTAACTGGCTGCTACTTATTAATGATAATGGTTATTAATGATAATTGTTAATATATGAGTTGTTAATTGGCTGCTACTTATTAATGATAATAGTTATTAATGATAATGGATCCCATGTATGCACAAAAAACCCCACTAATAAAAAAAAATAAAAAATCACCCCATAAAAGTATCATGAAAGTAAGTGACTTATGTATGCCCTGTTGGGCCGCGCAACACCTACTAACTTCACATTAGTATGATATTGTCCGTTCTGGACCGTGGCCAAATCCGCATGGATTTGTTTTTGGACTCCTCCAAATGATCTCAAACTAATGGAGTTGTTTGATTGCTTATATTCAAGATAATTCTTCTTTATCTTATCTATGTGGAACTTGGGTTGACACCCACTCTACATACACTACGTTTATTAGCAAAAATATATGCATGTAAAGTGTCTATATGCGAACCTATAACCATGCATAAATACATTGTCCATTTTTTAATTTTTCCAACAAGTGTATTTCTTCAAATTTAAGTGGACATACATTGTAGCACCCTGCAGCATCCACAAATCCAGTCAGAGTTGGACCAAGGGCTGAGGGTGGAAGTAGAATCAGTGTTCGATTGATAGCTGGTACTTGTTGTCTCGTTTTATTGGTTTGCAAATTTTCAATGTTATACATTGAAATGAAATTTAGTCTTAGCCCAGTCTCTGTCCACAGTGTTGCCTTCTGTTTTTTGCCAAGTGACAGAGTTTACTTTCACTCTTGTTTTTTGCATTCGTTTCTTTGAATACAAGAGCTTCATTTCGGTTTTTCGTTCTTCACAGGAAACATTAGAATGTCAACTCTTGATGCAGAGAAACAGTTTTTCGAGGCTATAAATATATACTACTGACCACTGAGGGTACACTAGTAATTCTTTGTTTTCCCTACATATCTTCATTGACTAGTCACTGGTGAGTTCAGGGGCAAGGGCTGTGTTTGTAGTATTTCATCAACTTCTGTCTCATTAGTTTCCAGGTTGCGTAACACTATATCTCCCTCCCTGTTTTCCTTTATCAGTGCAGCTTTCTGTAATTGCATACAAAGTTAGTAAATCACTAACTGGGGCTGCTTGTCTGAATTTTCTAATTTTTATGCAATAATGATGTTCAGGTAAACAATTGGCACTCCGTAACTACCTGATGCATCAAGAGCTCATTTTCTTCTCTCAGCAATTTTTCCTACACAAAGAGGTTAGCAAAGTCACAAGTTACAATTTCTGTTGTTATATCGGTTTAACGTAATAATGTCGACGTGCATGTATAATGGGCTGCTGTACTCTGTACAAATTACTTTGACAAATCGAAACAAATTTGAGAATTAAATTTGCTCCACATATGTGGTAAATACTTTCCATCTTCTATTGTGCTGAATTAACAAAAGTTTATACAAGTAACAAAGGCATAAAATTTCTGATTAATTCTAAGGGCCGTTGTCGATTAACCAACAAAAATGATTTGAGCTAGATGACGGCTGATTAGTATGTGCGCTAAAAGAATAGAAGTAAGAATCAAGACATAGTAGCAGGTTAGCAGTACTCCTAGCTACTTAGTCATGCTCAGGGACGGAACTAAAAACTGAAGTTGGCGGGGGCGAATTTTTTTTTCCTTCTTCATAATTTATATATTAAAATAATTTTTAATTTAATAAAATAAAAATTATTAATAAAAGATTTTAATTTTATAAATATACTTAAATTCAAGTACTAAAATTGATAAACATCATAAATTTTATTACTATATTCAAAAAAATTATATAAATTTGAGGGGGCGAAAACGAAAAATTTCAATAATTTAATATTGAAAATATCAATATTTAAATTTTTTACATGAATTTTACTACTAATTTCATGATTATACGGGATTTTGGGATGGCGGCCTCCCCGCATGCTACCCCTTACCTCCGTCCCTGGTCATGCTTTTACTTATATATCAAAATGCACAACACAACATTCTGAGCATTAACATATTAATTTTAATGGCCTATTAGCATATATTAGGATTTGCAGTAGATGTTTAAAATAATTTTATAGTCATCAATTTAATAAGTTGTACTTAAATAATAAAATTAGACAGCAAAATGAAATTGGTCAATTTAATCTTATAAAGTGTATTATGACTTGAAATTTAAGACGGAGGGAGAAGCATATAAAATTGTGCTTACAACATATATGACAGATGCTACGAGTCAATGGTATCATGTAAGAAGAAAAAAATGTTTAAGTAGATATTTAGCTACAAGTCAATGGTAACATGGAAGAAGAAAGAGATGTTTGAAGTGAAAAAGAAGGGTACCTTCTTCTGGAGAGTTCTTTTATCGGTTCCATCATATGCTGTGTCTGCAGAATAATTAAAAATTAACGTGAATTGCTTAGACCTCGTAAACACTATATACTGTATAACATGAGCAAGCATGTCCTGAAGGCACTTCATAGATACATAAACTATCCCAGATATTTCTGAAGGGATTAGTTCATTCTTAACATTCGAACATAAGTAGACATGTACAGATATAACGTAAGAGGTCCAGTTAGAGAGTGACTACCATGATTGTTAAATATAACATGTGAGGTATTAAGGTAACATAATGCCTTTAAGTATCTTCCAATAGAATCACCAACATTTGAGCCACCCACAAGTCATTTGTACATATAGATGTAGTGCTAATTTGTTCAAAATCTGATAATTTGCCATATTCAGACTTTTGCCTTAAACCAACAAGCAGACTTTTTAGAGTAGGAGTGCCCTGTTCTATATAGGCTAATAACGGAAGAAAAAACGTATTTTCATGACTGTGTTCCGATAGGTCACCAGTTTTAATTTCTATTTCTCAATCCCGGACCACGAATTTGGTCCTAGGATATTAGTGTGTGGAGAAGGTAATTTCATGAAAATGTACGACTTCATAAATAAGGGAGCAAAATCTCCAATACTGACACTAAGCGATTGGTTGAGAAACTTTTAGGGTGCAACAAATGGGGTGTGTCACCAGTGAAGAGGACCAAACTTTTCCAGAGGTCCATGATTAAGTTTCTGATTTAGAGTGCAGAATAAACATGGTCCCAGCCTTAGAAGTGTTAAACTGTTCAGCAGACCCATAATAAAATTTCCAAGCAAAAGTGAAAATTGACCTTGTTATGGACATATGTGATAAGTCATTTTATTTGTATAATATTAGTGTATTATTTTTATTAGTTAGCATTTTATTTTCCCTTGTTATGCTTGGTTGTGTGGTTTTATTGATTGTGCAGATATTGAGAAGATCTTCCCGATTTGATCAAATATTGGAGAATATATGCATTAAAACCAAGATATCGAGCCACATCGTCACGAGTCAGCGGAATCGTGGGAAATCGAGCAAGAATCTTCCAAGAAGGGAAAGCTGAGCAAGCATGTGTCACGAAGATTATTGTAAATCAATAAAAAAAATCTTTGTAATTAATGCTCCTTTGTAAAATTTTAGTATAAATAGACCCCTTAGGCTCAATGTATAGACATCTCTACCAACACACCTCTCATCTCTGATCTCTTACACATCTCTTGTAACTTTGTAGTGTAGAATAGTTCTTTTTCTTCTCCTTCTTGTAGTTTATATTTAATAAAGGTCAAGTTCGTCTCCACATCTGGTATGAGTTCTTATTTTACTTATATTATGATTGTCTCGATGATACTTGGCTAGAGTCCCTATCTGAGGGGCGGATGTAGTTGGCTGAAAGACATGGAATTCATTGGTGTATGTGCTTAATTGTGATGTATTTGTTTCATTGATTATCTCCAATATCATATCTATGTGAGTAATTTCATACGAGGCACACAAGTAGGGTTGGGAGTTCGTATAGTTAGGATCCATACGATTTTTGAGAATTGATTTACTTTGAGACATTTATGAGAAGTTATTTTTGTGACTTTTGAATGCAATTTGATTTGGAATTATTTGTTGTCTTTATTTCGAATACTTAAGAGTTTGATTGTTATTAAAAAATAAATATTTTAAACACCATGATTTTCATATTTAGCCAATGAAATCTGCTCCTTAGAACTTTTTTGTAAGTGATATTCTTTAGTGCTAGTTCAATTATCTTTGTTAATTAGAAACTTAATTCGCGTTCTCTGTGGTTCGACCCGTACTTGCCTTCGTACTCACGTACACCCGTATATTTGCGTTATTTTTATTATTTAAAGGCAACAAATTTTTGGCGCCGCTGCCGCGGAACGTGTCATTCAAGTTTATATCTATACATATTTTAGTCAATTTTGTTTTTCTGTTTTTGTAAAAAAGAAACAGACCCGAAAAAATAAAAAACACTTCTGCCACTTTCTTTACCTGTGCCACCAGTTTGTGCTCTGTTAATTGCTTACGTATCAAGTAGTATACTAATATTATATAGTATAACATTTGTCCCTGTTTGTCTATTTGTCTATTGCCGAGTCGGTTTAAACTTGTAAAAAAAAATAAAAAATCACCTGCTAGCTTTTAGTTACAATATCTTTTCTTGTTTTTTATTTTTAATTCTTTTACGTGCAAGCGTGATTGAAGAGAAAATAAAATAAAAATATTTTTTGTTATTTGATTAGTTTTATTTTGAATTTTCAGGTATCTAATTGCGGCTTGAGTTAGTTCTTCGCGGAAATAATTGTTAAGCTATTTTGGGTACTATTTTTCTTCCCCTAATTTATTTATAAAAATAAAAAAAATTAGTTTAGAATTTTTTAATTTTTTTTAGATAATTTTGAGCTCAATTAGGAAGGTACCTAAAAGAGAAAGTATTTTGGAATTATTCGAACTCTTTGGTGTTTAGGAAAGTGTATCACTTACCTGGACAATTAAGATTAGTGTCTAGGATGGCGGTTCTCTAATTCAGGGCCTTGTTTCAAGGAAGTGCCCCCGCTTGACTGGCCAATCGGTTTGAATAAATCTAGATTTATGGACTTTTTGGTGGTCCAAACGTTAGGAGCTGTCTAGATTCTTTTTAGGATAACTTAGGATTAGAATTTTTTTTTTCTTTCCTTTTGTGTATATTTTTTTATGTGCTAATTGCTAGTTAATATAGAATTCTTGCAAGTGTATGCACACATGGAATTAAAGTACTAGCGATTATTTAACTCGCCCACCCGTTAGACTTTAGGTCACTTATTTTCATCCATTATCATGGGAGATACTTTACCTTCTCCTTCTACCACACTCCACCATATCTTTTATCCCGAACAAACAAATTGTAGGTCTCTTCTTGAAAATGAACACGAGACTGATGAAGAACTTAGGGAATTGTTTAGGGATATGTCATCCATAGAAATGCTTAAGGAACTAAATGCCATTACTGTAAAGTGGGAGACCCAATGTGAGGAGAGTTCTTTCGAGCGTAAAATCATTGATAACCCTTTCATGATAAAGCCTAGTAGACTTTTGCTTTTTCCTCCAAATTATGAATTTAGCTTCTTAAAGGCCCATGACAGTGATTCATCCTTTATTGTTCAAGACCAAGGAACCCATATTAATAATTAGTTTCAACAACATAAGGAAACACTTACTTGGTTTAGGATGTCTAATAAGGGAGAATGTTTATTCGAGGTTTTCAACCTTGATTGCGACATTGAAGGTCACACTTTTGATGACTACTTAATAAATCTAAAACACTTTCATGTTAGGTGTAAGCATAAGTTTTGGGAGAGATTTCATGGCCTAGTCAAGCAAGGTGTTGGACAGTAGTCAAGATTTGATATGGGGGAGACATGTACAGTTGGATAATTTGTTTTGTATAGTTTTTTTTTCTTATTTTTAAATAGGATTGCAAGAGACTTCCAAGTTTTCACCCTCTCCGCCATAGTGAAAGAATGGTACACCCTCTATCTCTATTGTGTATTCATTTCGTTTACATTGAGGACAATGTAGATTTTTGATATGGGGGAGTCAGTTGTGATTAGCTTCAATCCTGTTATTTTGTATCTTCAAAAAAAAAAATCATGCTATTATCGTAGATTTGTAGTGTTAAAATCATGTAGTATAAAAATTGCATATTAAAATCATGTAGTTCTTTCTATAATAGTATCTTATTTATTTTTCATCTATAGTGCATTTTGTTTAGTTGTATTGCATATGATCGAAGACCCTTAGTCAGTTGGTAGTTCAAGTTATTAGCCGTTGACGAATCTTGTGCCCATAAAACATGACACGAGTCTTGCCATGATCAAAAATTGCCTTGCATTATGTATGCTTAGTACGCACTTGTATTAATGGTGTGTCTTGGTAACTTTTGTTTCAAATATTTAAGGGGGACATGTCGCGAATTAGGTGTGCCTTTAGAGGAGCTGCCCTTAGGTCAGCTTAAAAACTTTGAGTCTTCACCTTTGAGCTAAGAGTCGTAGTAGTATAAGTTTGGGGGGAAGCTTGGGGGTTAAGCACTTCCAAAAATATAAAAAAAAAAAAAAGAAAAAAACAAGAAAAGAAGAAAAAAGAAAAAAATAGTTGTAGTAGCGATAAAGTTGAATGTTAGTGGGGAAGTTGACTAGGTTGGGCTCATTAATAACCCGAGTAAGTAAGTCTGAGGGGACTTTGTGCCTAGCAACCTAAGGTCTTTTATGGTCTGGGATTGTTGACCTAACGCTCGCTAAATGGGTATTAGTGTATAAGTCTTTTGGGACCTCAACCATTGCACGGTCAATCTAACCACTAGCACTAGAAATGGGATTTTTGGTTGGTGGAGCCTTATGGACTCCGTAACTCACTTGCACTGAGGAGCGTTGAACTTAGGCCGAACAAATAAACACCAAAGGCGACAACCTCATACCAATAATTTAGTGTGTGAATAAAATAGAAGTAGGAATAAAAGTGCAAGACCCCCACATTAAATACAAATGGACACTCAGAGTCGAGGTAACGGGGTGTTGAAGCTTAGTTTTTGGTCTGACCCTATGGCTTAACCAAAGAGGGTGACATCTAGCCAGTGGCATCTTAGTTTTCTAAAATGTGTTGCTAAGATTGTTCATACTTTACTCGTATACGCTAGCTTTAGCTCATGGTAGTGTTAGCCTGATAAATGTCATGTTAAAAGCACAATCAGAGGCACTAATGATGACTTGACGAAAACCAACGATAAGGGATCTTTTACATCAAATGGGGTGTGTCACCAGTGAAGAGGACCAAACTTTTCCAGAGGTCCATGATTAAGTTTCTGAATTAGAGTGCAGAATAAACAAGGTCCCAGCCTTAAAAGTGTTAAACTGTTCAGCAGACCCATAATAAAATTTCCAAGTAAAAGTGAAAATTGACCTTGTTATGGACATATGTGATAAGTCATTTTACTTGTATAATATTAGTGTATTATTTTTATTAGTTAGAATTTTATTTTCCCTTGTTATGCTTGGTTGTGTGGTTTTATTGATTGTGCAGATATTGAGAAGATCTTTACGATTTGATCAAATATTGGAGAATATGTGCATTAAATCCAGGATATCGAGCCACATCGTCACGAGTCAGCGGAATCGTGGGAAATCGAGTAAGAATCATCCAAGAAGGGAAAGCTGAGCAAGCACTGTGTCACGAAGATTATTGTAAATCAATAAAAAAATCTTTGTAATTAATGCTCCTTTGTAAAATTTTAGTATAAATAGACCCCTTAGGCTCAATGTATAGACATCTCTACCAACACACCTCTCATCTCTTACCTCTTACACATCTCTTGTAACTTTGTAGTGTAGAATAGTTCTTTTTCTTCTCCTTCTTATAGCTTATATTTAATAAAGGTCAAGTTCGTCTCTACATCTGGTATGAGTTCTTATTTTACTTATATTATGATTGTTTCGATGATACTTGGCTAGAGTCCCTATCTGAGGGGCGGATGTAGTTGGCTGAAAGACATGGAATTCATTGGTGTATGTGCTTAATTGTGATGTATTTGTTTCATTGATTATCTCCAATATCATATCTATGTGAGTAATTTCATACGAGCCACACAAGTAGGGTTGGGAGTTCGTATAGTTAGGATCCGTACGATTTTTGAGAATTGATTTACTTTTAGACATTTATGCGAAGTTATTTTTGTGACTTTTGAATGCAATTTGATTTGGAATTATTGGTTGTCTTTATTCCGAATAATTGTAAGTGTTATTAAAAAATAAATAATTTAAACACCATGATTTTCATATTTACCCAATGAAATCTGTTCCTTAGAACTTTGTTTGTAAGTAATATTCTTTAGTGCTAGTTCAATTGTCTTTGTTAATTAGAAACTTAATTCGCGTTCTCTGTGGTTCGACCCGTACTTGCCTTCGTACTCACGTACACCTGTGCACTTGCAGTATTTTTATTACTTAAAGGATTTTTTTTTCCTCAACAATATGCCTAATAGGTGTAATGCAAATTTCTATCCTCATATGACTAAGAGATACAATGTTGGGATCTAGAAGATTAGGAACAAGAGAATTAGGCATTCATCAGAGTAGAGAAATTCTAAGAATACAAATTTCAGAGTGAAAGAAGAGAAATTTTTTGAAAAGACGTTGGGCATCAACGAAACATCATAAATATGCAAAACAATGAACATAATGAGAAAAACTGAACAATTACATTTATCCCAGAATATAAAGTAAACACACATAAAAACTTGTGTTGTAGGGTACACACCCACGACTTTATCCCTAAACCATGGTTGATCCTACCTTGCTGCACATATAGGTGGACTATCAAATCTAAGTCCTGACTAAGATTGCGAATGAGAATAGTTGTTTCTTTGTAGATGTTTTGCCAGGAGTAGTAATTTGTAGACATTACGCCAGGAGCAGTTACAGTTTCTTACATCAGTTGGCTTGTTGATTAAAGAAAAACACTGCATTGTGTACATTCCCGAACCTAAAGACATTGTATATCACCAATTTAGATAGGTATAAAGTGTATATGATTGTACGTACATTTACCGAGATCTTTGTTGCTCTTGTTTGCACCAGTGCACTTTCCATATCTTTCTCTAGCTGCGCAAGGTTAGCCACATTAAGCTGGTCTAGATTTAATTTATCGAGGTGCCTAGATAAGATTGATATATATATATTTATATGTCAGGTGTATATCATCAAATAATATATTTATCTATTAATATTCAGTTGAGAGAATACTTGCCTTTGAACTCTTTGCAAGAGATTTCCACTTGCTTGACTCCTTGCGGTCTCTGATTTCTATCCACAAGAAGATAGTCCACATTGTCAAATTAGTTTTCATGTGTATCAATCCTTTAAACTACAATTACCAACCAGACAAACTTCAGACTTGCTTCTAGACTGATATAAATCTCCAAACAAGAAGATAGTCCACATTGTCAAACTAGTTTTCATGTGCATCTACCCTTTAAACTACAATTACCAACCTGACGAACTTCAGACTTGCTTCTAGACTGATATAAATCTCCAAGCAAAACTAGTGAAGTAGGAAACAAAATAAAGGACTGAAACTAGGTTCAGTGTTGGTATATCTTTGTAGTAGTAGAAGTAATCGTTATTGTTCAAATGTAACACATCAAGGAGTACCCTATCACTGATCCAGTGATTTGCCAATCAATCAATATGTGCACTCTGATATGTAGGTCGTTATTCCAGAGAGAACCTTTTTATATAGAGTCCCGGAGAGAATCATTAATTCCACCATAGAATTTCATCAATAAATTACAAATCAAATTTTTAAAAATATAAAATTTGATAATGTAGAATACTAACGACATATAATTTTATAAAAAATTTAACACATAAAATTTGAACAAAAAACTTGATTTGAATTTGATTCTACAGTAGAATCATTTTGGATAAATTTGATTCTATGGTAGAATTGCTTTTGATTATTTCATTAATTTTTAATGATTTTCCAAAAAGAAAAGTTGTGTAATTTCATTTTTAATTTCTTAAATTAAGATTTATAATTATATTTCACACAAAAAAATATAAATATATGTATTTTGTGGTGGTTCTCTCTTGAATTATGTATAAGGTGGTTCTCTCTAGAGTGTCAACCATGATATGTATCTATGTATCTTGATCAATCATTTTGTTGATTATTGTATAAAATTTAGAACAAAAAATGTTGCCCAAGACAAATATATTAAGAATAGTAAAACTGAACAATGAAAGAATATATAGGGGAATTTTTTTTTTTAATTTGGTTATAATTACTTATTTTTGTCTTTTAATGAGTTGTACAAGATAAGTAGTTGAAAGCAAAATAAAAAAATATATCATAAACAACAATTTTAACACACCAAAGAAGAAAATGAAATAAATAGATCATAGTTAATATACATTATAACGGATTATAGTGATATTAGTTGTTTATACTCGTTGAAGGTAACTTAGATTAGTTATAATTTACATATGACAATTATATCAAGTTCTTACAAGCTCTATTTTGAGGAAAGAAATATCCAACAAAAAAAATTATATGATAATATTGACAAATATGAAAATGGTGACCAAGTATTATAAGAATCTTCCTTATTAACCGAGTTTAAGAAAATAATCTTTCAAACCAAGTTGAATAGTAATGGTAGTTTCGGGTGGTGGGATACTCCTACCATAGTTATGTGAAATGAATATAATAATACCAATCAAACGGTGATCTTAAATATGTCATACGTTTACAATTTAGACGAATAGACAATTAATATGAGAATATGATTACCTTAGATTTATGAACTCCGGTGGCTTCTCCACAAGAGACTTCATGATATTGTTGAAGAATTGTTGTTAAACTGCTCTAGCATAAGGTAGAATACTATGAGTAAAATGTATGATACATAACAATAAGATGATCTTTTGAACAAAAAAGTAAAAACAATTCTCGTAAATAATCAAAAACATAATCCTTCTTACTAGAAAGACACAAAGCATTAAAATGCAAAGTTATTTAAAAGTACAACCCCCAAGTAATTTATTAAAAAAATTTATTCTTATTGGTAAAGGTATCCTAGTAATTATTTAACAATAGGGTTAGTTTGGCATATTAAACAAGTGATGCGCTTGTAAGAAGAAGAAGATTCTAATAATTGATCCAAACTGGCTACAATCGAGAAAAATGTAACATATAATAAAAGCCAGAAATAACAGAGATGTCTAATGTGTATCGAGGAAAGTTACAACATTTTTGTTTAAAATTTAATGAATTTTTCCGAAACTTGGATTGTTTTCTAGGTAGATTAGGGGCATATAGCTTAAACTTCTTATGGTTGGTTGTGATTTTATCATGTAAGAACCCATGCATTTGCTTATATTATGATTGTTTCGATGATACTTGGCTAGAGTCCCTATCTGAGGGGCGGATGTAGTTGGCTGAAAGACATGGAATTCATTGGTGTATGTGCTTAATTGTGATGTATTTGTTTCATTGATTATCTCCAATATCATATCTATGTGAGTAATTTCATACGAGCCACACAAGTAGGGTTGGGAGTTCGTATAGTTAGGATCCGTACGATTTTTGAGAATTGATTTACTTTTAGACATTTATGCGAAGTTATTTTTGTGACTTTTGAATGCAATTTGATTTGGAATTATTGGTTGTCTTTATTCCGAATAATTGTAAGTGTTATTAAAAAATAAATAATTTAAACACCATGATTTTCATATTTACCCAATGAAATCTGTTCCTTAGAACTTTGTTTGTAAGTAATATTCTTTAGTGCTAGTTCAATTGTCTTTGTTAATTAGAAACTTAATTCGCGTTCTCTGTGGTTCGACCCGTACTTGCCTTCGTACTCACGTACACCTGTGCACTTGCAGTATTTTTATTACTTAAAGGATTTTTTTTTCCTCAACAATATGCCTAATAGGTGTAATGCAAATTTCTATCCTCATAGGACTGAGAGATACAATGTTGGGATCTAGAAGATTAGGAACAAGAGAATTAGGCATTCATCAGAGTAGAGAAATTCTAAGAATACAAATTTCAGAGTGAAAGAAGAGAAATTTTTTGAAAAGACGTTGGGCATCAACGAAACATCATAAATATGCAAAACAATGAACATAATGAGAAAAACTGAACAATTACATTTATCCCTGAATATAAAGTAAACACACATTAAACTTGTGTTGTAGGGTACACACCCACGACTTTATCCCTAAACCATGGTTGATCCTACCTTGCTGCACATATAGGTGGACTATCAAATCTAAGTCCTGACTAAGATTGCGAATGAGAAGAGTTGTTTCTTTGTAGATGTTATGCCAGGAGTAGTAATTTGTAGACATTACGCCAGGAGCAGTTACAGTTTCTTACATCAGTTGGCTTGTTGATTAAAGAAAAACAATGCATTGTGTACATTCCCGAACCTAAAGACATTGTATATCACCAATTTAGATAGGTATAAAGTGTATATGATTGTACGTACATTTACCGAGATCTTTGTTGCTCTTGTTTGCACCAGTGCACTTTCCATATCTTTCTCTAGCTGTGCAAGGTCAGCCACATTAAGCTGGTCTAGATTTAATTTATCGAGGTGCCTAGATAAGATTGATATATATATATATATATATATATATATATATATATATATATATATATGTCAGGTGTATATCATCAAATAATATATTTATCTATTAATATTCAGTTGAGAGAATACTTGCCTTTGAACTCTTTGCAAGAGATTTCCACTTGCTTGACTCCTTGCGGTCTCTGATTTCTATCCACAAGAAGATAGTCCACATTGTCAAATTAGTTTTCATGTGTATCAATCCTTTAAACTACAATTACCAACCAGACAAACTTCAGACTTGCTTCTAGACTGATATAAATCTCCAAACAAGAAGATAGTCCACATTGTCAAACTAGTTTTCATGTGCATCTACCCTTTAAACTACAATTACCAACCTGACGAACTTCAGACTTGCTTCTAGACTGATATAAATCTCCAAGCAAAACTAGTGAAGTAGGAAACAAAATAAAGGACTGAAACTAGGTTCAGTGTTGGTATATCTTTGTAGTAGTAGAAGTAATCGTTATTTTTCAAATGTAACACATCAAGGAGTACCCTATCACTGATCCAGTGATTTGCCAATCAATCAATATGTGCACTCTGATATGTAGGTCGTTATTCCAGAGAGAACCTTTTTATATAGAGTCCCGGAGAGAATCATTAATTCCACCATAGAATTTCATCAATAAA
The DNA here is from genome assembly GCA_036435485.1 of Saposhnikovia divaricata. Lineage (NCBI taxonomy): Eukaryota > Viridiplantae > Streptophyta > Magnoliopsida > Apiales > Apiaceae > Saposhnikovia > Saposhnikovia divaricata. The sequence continues at coordinate 96,641,452 of CM071597.1, read as the reverse complement.
TTACAAATCAAATTTTTAAAAATATAAAATTTGATAATGTAGAATACTAACGACATATAATTTTATAAAAAATTTAACACATAAAATTTGAACAAAAAACTTGATTTGAATTTGATTCTACAGTAGAATCATTTTGGATAAATTTGATTCTATGGTAGAATTGCTTTTGATTATTTCATTAATTTTTAATGATTTTCCAAAAAGAAAAGTTGTGTAATTTCATTTTTAATTTCTTAAATTAAGATTTATAATTATATTTCATACAAAAAAATATAAATATATGTATTTTGTGGTGGTTCTCTCTTGAATTATGTATAAGGTGGTTCTCTCTAGAGTGTCAACCATGATATGTATCTATGTATCTTGATCAATCATTTTGTTGATTATTGTATAAAATTTAGAACAAAAAATGTTGCCCAAGACAAATATATTAAGAATAGTAAAACTGAACAATGAAAGAATATATAGGGGAATTTTTTTTTTAATTTGGTTATAATTACTTATTTTTGTCTTTTAATGAGTTGTACAAGATAAGTAGTTGAAAGCAAAATAAAAAAATATATCATAAACAACAATTTTAACACACCAAAGAAGAAAATGAAATAAATAGATCATAGTTAATATACATTATAACGGATTATAGTGATATTAGTTGTTTATACTCGTTGAAGGTAACTTAGATTAATTATAATTTACATATGACAATTATATCAAGTTCTTACAAGCTCTATTTTGAGGAAAGAAATATCCAACAAAAAAAATTATATGATAATATTGACAAATATGAAAATGGTGACCAAGTATTATAAGAATCTTCCTTATTAACCGAGTTTAAGAAAATAATCTTTCAAACCAAGTTGAATAGTAATGGTAGTTTCGGGTGGTGGGATACTCCTACCATAGTTATGTGAAATGAATATAATAATACCAATCAAACGGTGATCTTAAATATGTCATACGTTTACAATTTAGACGAATAGACAATTAATATGAGAATATGATTACCTTAGATTTATGAACTCCGGTGGCTTCTCCACAAGAGACTTCATGATATTGTTGAAGAATTGTTGTTAAACTGCTCTAGCATAAGGTAGAATACTATGAGTAAAATGTATGATACATAACAATAAGATGATCTTTTGAACAAAAAAGTAAAAACAATTCTCGTAAATAATCAAAAACATAATCCTTCTTACTAGAAAGACACAAAGCATTAAAATGCAAAGTTATTTAAAAGTACAACCCCCAAGTAATTTATTAAAAAAATTTATTCTTATTGGTAAAGGTATCCTAGTAATTATTTAACAATAGGGTTAGTTTGGCATATTAAACAAGTGATGCGCTTGTAAGAAGAAGAAGATTCTAATAATTGATCCAAACTGGCTACAATCGAGAAAAATGTAACATATAATAAAAGCCAGAAATAACAGAGATGTCTAATGTGTATCGAGGAAAGTTACAACATTTTTGTTTAAAATTTAATGAATTTTTCCGAAACTTGGATTGTTTTCTAGGTAGATTAGGGGCATATAGCTTAAACTTCTTATGGTTGGTTGTGATTTTTTTTTTTTTTGCTAAACATGTTTCTTTCCCTTCACCTAAGTTTCAAGGCTAGTTTCTTCATTAATGAAAACTAATGCTATCAATGAAAATTAATGATGTTAACTAGCTCTCAGTAGTGCTTGTTAGAGCATGTCCAATGGCGTGTTGAATAGTGTGCTATATTTATAATTTGACACAGAAAAAAACTATCAATCCAATGGTGTGATGAAATAGCACCATGTTATAGCTTGTGCTGTACATACAACAAATTATTAGATGGGCTATATTTGTCATATCACCAAAAAATTCAAAAAAATGAGAAAAAATAGATAAAAGAAAAAAAATCATTGGCTACTGGAGATGATTTAGTTCAGTTCGAATCAAGTTCACTTAAATTTAGAATTATGCATAGAAGACATGGCACTATTTGAAAAAAAAATCACAAATCACTTTTTGGTGCTAAAATATAGCAATAACTCCATATATATTAGCATAACTACTGGCTTCGCCCTTAGGAATGAAAAGTAATAATAAACTTACGAAACCTCATTGATGTGAGATATTACTAACATGCATGTGATTCATAAAATCATATTTAAAGAGTACATTGTGATATAGTTATCGGTGGTAAACATAGTGAATCACATTTAGAGTATATTAAAATAGGAGAGTACATTTTGCTAAATTATAATCAATACACGATAAGAATTAGCAGCATGACGATAACATGATCACTTTTCATATTTTGAATTCCGGATTGTACATTGCATGATATTAGAGACATTTTTACCATAGTTGTATAAATTACAATGGTTAATGTAGACAATGTTTAAGTTATTTAACATAAACAATTGGTTAAATTTGAGGTTGATCATATTAAATATATCATTTCTAAACGTTTTTTCAAGTATCTTTACATATAAATCATTTTTCTTTATTATTTGCACATTTTTCTTTATTCTTTGCATCCATAATTATGATGTCAAGTTTTCTCCAACAAGATAGAACTTGTACAAAAATTATTTCTTGTGAAGAATTTTACTTCGGAAGATGTTACAGGCAATTTTGAAAGATATGAAAATATCATTCAATTAAAGTCTTTATTTTTACTATTTCTTAAAATTATACAGCATATTCAGCTGACTTATTTTTCAACGTAGACTATGGTCTCTTTCTGGACCAAGTATCGAGAGCACATATAATTGTATATGTATAGTTTATCCCTTTTCTCTGTGGGTTGCGAGTCGTTATTATCTTTACTTATGTGTTTATAAGTATAAGAGGCAGGAAGGTAAAAATCAAACTTTGAAACATTCTAGTACTAGGAGCACATATTTCACCATACCACTCATACTCCTTGATTCATTCGGGAGCATATTTGCCACTGATTCTTCTTGATTATATTAATTCCATTTTTATAATTTATTAATCATTTTTACTTGCTATATTATTAAGGTACAAATAACATTCAATTGTTTATATAGGAAAACAAACATAACCTTGAATACAACTTAAAGTGAGGATTGAAAATATCAAATTCTGTCAAAATTAACAAATACTTTAGAGCAACGACGATACTTTTATTTTTGTTATAACAGTTGTACGGGAAAAATATATACATTGTAAGAAAGATTTAATCTATACATAAGGCTATATTATGTATTAAACTCCCACTGGCTTGTAATAACTTATAGTTTTTGTTTTGCATACTCTTAATCATACTTATGATAGATACAATATAACACAAGTTTAAAAGTCAAACAAAAATAATCTTACACTAATGCAACAAAAATACTATTAGTAGTTTATTTTTAATATAATTTTAAGTGTCCAACACAAGTCATGTTTGTGCACCTAGACCTAATTTCTAAAATTAAACCTCAATAATCTAGATATATACCAGATTCTAAAATTAGAAATGTGTGTGCATGTGCGCAAGCGCGCATATTACCATATGGTGATTAATCGATTAAATGTTACGGGCGATATCATTCTAGCAACTAATTTTAATAAACCTTTGCTTTGATACTCATCGTTTCAGGGTTTAGTGATTTGTAACGAAGTTATGATTTACAACAAATTTGATGGTATGCTTTGATAATGGAGATATTCCAGATTGAGTTTGTTTTGGGTTTATATTAGTACGATTACAATATATGTCTCTGATTTGTATATAGTTTGGTTGTACTTAAAAGTTACATTTTGTTAAAACAAAAAAGTCCTAATATTTTGTTTTTCAAGTTGCATATAAGCTGAATAAGATGATTTGAAATAGGTAACAAAATCAACCTATTATGCGACCAAATGTAAAATCAATTGTTTCAAAAATTGTACAATTCATGATTGATTTTGGTTAATTTAATTACAAACAGAAGTGAGTTATGTTTTAAATTAATAGACAAAAGTCTTAGTATTTTATTTGTCAACTTGGATATAAGTTAAATTGATTGATTTATGGTATGTAATTAATGAAACTTGTGTATAAGCTACATATGAATTGGTTGAAAGACACTATGCTTCTATTACAACTTGTCATATAATCAATGAAATATGTTATGCAACCAAATACGATTTGAATTGTTTAAATTTAAAGTTGCATTTTTGGTCTATTTTTATTCTATTGTATTTGCATGTATCCTTGAAATAGAGGGTCAGATTTCAGTTGTAAATATGGTTGCAAAAGTAACAAATCATATTTTCGCAATAATTAAAGTTAGTTTTGCAAAAACTTTTCTTGTGATAGGCATTTTTTGAAGCACTTCCAAATTTTATTATTAAATAGGCTCACATGCCTTTCGAATCAAATTTCTTTAGGTTAACACAGCTTGCATGCCCTAAATGAGTGGCTAAATTATTTATGTGTTTCTTTACATTTTAAACCTTAACTTTAAAGTGACGTACAATTTGAATCAGGTACCAAGTAAATCTTTATATTCTAACTATTTTCCAAAAAAATGTTAGATTGTTTTTGGATGATGTAAAAACTATCAAGAAAATTTTTTCTTAATAACTCTTATAAACGATATATGAACGACTTCATTTTGATATTTTTTTTGTCTACTAGTTATTCTCACTTGCAAAACCAAAGTGCTTCCTTCATTCTTCGTTTAACATCAAATAAATAGCGATCAATTTTTATTAGTTTTTTTATAGTTATGTATTTTTGTATTTGGACAAGGGAGTTAGTAATTTGACCAATACTCCCAAGCTCTATACAGTATTTACAAGTTAGTTATAACAATAGACAGTGTTTTTCTATCATATATTTTGTTTAGAGCATAAATCCTAATATTATAGAAGTGGAAAACTTGAAGACTTTAACTGTCTAGATACTTAATTTTTAGCTATGAACTTTCCCATGTTAAGGGTTCTCAATGACCTCGGCAATCCTTTGCTCTAACTCTAAATCAAACTCTTCATATTTTCCTGAATGCTTTAGCTCAAAATATCTTATGCACACGTCCAAACTCAAGGATCAAGAATAAAAAAAAAGGTCTACAAAAATATTTTTGGTCTTCCTGGGTCTCAGATGACCTTAATATGGGTCTTTAATGACATGTAATGTTTTGAATCATGGAGGACCTCAAAATGTCTTATGGGACTTTAAGGACCTCCTCATGAACCTTTTGAGTTCTCAATGGCATTTTAGGCCTTGTCCAAGAACTCTAGATCTTCGTGAATCTATATCCATTTTGCGTCAAGGATCTCTTCGGATTTTGTAGGTCAAAAGACTTGAGGATACTCTTTATCATAGCTTCAACTTACATGGAACAATAATAGGTTGATAAGATCTTCTTCGGATCTTCTTCAACTACGACTGCCTCCGACTAATGACAAAACTCTTTAATGAAATTGTAGTCTTTGTGGGGGTTTCATGTCATCGTGATAAGTTGTGCTTTTACGATATCCTCTGTAACTCATCACAGGTGTAAGAACCTTGCTTATTAAATTTATTTAAATACTATTTTTGGTAAATATGAATAAAAATATTTTAATTATTTTATTCTTGTTTGGCAAGTCAATGTGTGATGTGGATTGGTATTTGAGGATATGTGATAAAGTGATTTAGAAGGTCCCGGCAGGTGTTAGTATTATGTGATCAAGGTGAAAATATTTTATTATATTTTATTATAGCTTATTTTGAATTTATATGAATGTTTTTATTCGGTTTGGTGGATATTTGAAATCGCGAATGTGGGAGGATAGCGTTAAATAAGAATATAAGGATTGGGAATGAGTGTTTGGGACCCTTTATGTATTTCGTGATTGTATTAGACTCCAGGATAATTATCTTTAGCTTTTTCGGAGAACGTGCCATTTAGTTCATCTTCATCCTTTAAAAGTCGTTTTAAAATTTCTGGGGCTTCGATTTAAAATCATATTCGAATCAACAATCGTTAGATAAATCTCAAAATATTCGAAACTCATATTTTATTCGTTTTATGAGTCTTATAAATTTTCAATTATCGATTCGTTATTTTTCATCAAAATATTTTCGTTTGTGTCGGACCCGTAATTGCTTTAATTGGTACATTCGGGACCAATTAAAAGTTAATTAGGGTACCGAGCAGTTTAAAACCAAAATATCTCGTAATAATTTGACCGACCAAAAAAAAAGAAGGAAAAACTTATCATCTTTTCCCCAATCAGTTGGCTGCCACATGTCGTAATTCTACTCATCAAAATTATTTCATTTTCCAAAAATTTTAATTAAAAAAAAAAAATCAAGTTCTAGGTGTTCTTGAAGATTAAGACCCCGGTTGAAGGTGATTTTGTTGTCCGTTTTTGATGTTCAAGTAGTCAAATTGAAGCCTGAAACATCATCTATCCAAATCTACCATCAAATCGTGCCCAGGTAATTTCCTTGAATTTTTATAAATTTTAGTTTGTAATTTTGAATTTTAGGGTTTATGTGTGTAAAAATTAGGGATTTTTGATTTGTCGATTATTTGCTGAATCGGTTGTTGTGATTAGCTTCCTGGGCTCATATGTGATGAATTCATGAATTTAAAGGTGAAGATTGTGTTCGAAATTATGAATAACGAGCTTGGGTATTTTTCCAAAATTTTAATTAATTCGTTCTTAAAATATGATGTTTGGTTGTAAGTAACGATTCCACAATTAGATTGTAATAGTTCTTAGCTTTGATTTGGCATATAATACGAACGATTTGGTTTGGTATTATTGATAAGTGGATTTATATCCACTTGGAGCGTTCCATATCGGCTTAAATTTATTGTCTTGGGCTCAAGTTTGTTGTAATTTTGATGTGTTTTGCTTAGTTGTGCAGATTTACGAGAATGTTGATTAAGGTGGATGCTTCTATCGTTTTTGGAGAATTAATTGATTGAAATTCGGATTTCTGAGACAGTTGCACAGTCTACACTGTTTTGGACATATCTGGAGTTCTAGAAGTCCGTTTTCAGCGATCTTACTGCCCACGCGAAGCTTGGGAGATTTTCTACAATATGGGACAGGTGTTGCACGGGCAGGTTGCGCGTGGTTGGCGCAGGCTGCGCGACAAACAGACTGCTGGGCGCAGGTTGCGCGCGGAAAATCTTGAAAATTACTGTTTTGGCCATATCTTGAGTTCTAGAAGTCCGTTTGAGGCCCGTAAGCAGTCCACGCGAAGATAACGAGATTCTCTATCATTCTAAGGTGGTCCAGAGGTCCAATTATGATTGGAACGTTCCAGAAATACTTAAGAAAAGTTAGCTACGAATTTTCCTTCAAAACCGAATCAGTTTAGGAAACGTATTATGTGCCGAGCTGCAGAAATTCAACTTTGACAAGGAAATTGCTATAATTCCTACTTCTAATAAGTATGGTAATTGCTCTGGGCGGCTAGAACATTCCAGAATCAGATCTATACATGGAATTTGCAATTCTATTCTCATTCAAGAACGGAAATTGCCAATCTTCTATTCCAACTCTGAAACGGCAATTGCTTGGTGGGCAAGACTTCTAGAGCCTATATAAACACATCCAACCTTTGTAATTTGTATCATTAGGAGAGAACCATTATATATCAATTACTTAGATTTATTTGTATTTTTTCAGACTTTGTTTTTATCATGGTTTCATCAGATCCCATGATGACGAGAGGTTCGATTATGAACTAAATCACGCAAGCGTACGTGGTCACAAGTAATATAGATATAAGTCAAGTTCGTTCCCACAGAGATCTGGTTTTTAATTCAGTATTGTACCTATGCAACAATGTATGGTTTTAATTCACTGCTAAGACAAATAACAAATTGGGTTTTAATTAACTAAATCTAACTAAAAAGCAAATTAACAAACTAAGATTTAACTAACTAACGAGAATTGGAATCGAATTACTTCTGCAAGATAAACCATGGAATCCTAACTTCATTAAATACTTTGCTTAGATCTGACGCCTTTAATCACTATATGCAATGGTTATGATATCTGATCGGATAACACGAAACAAGTACACGCTACCTGTCAGCATACGTATACCAAACTAAACATACATCCACAAAAGAGATAGAAGATGAATAGACACCAATTATGCTTAGACCCTATATGTCTATAGAATTTGAAAACATAACGGTTGAAGAACAAGTTATCCATAATGATCACATAGGGCAATATAAGTATTCTCATCTCATACTACGAATCATGTTGATAAACAATCATGAACCTATGCTAGCATGGCAAGTTCTAAATCTCAAGATCCACTTTCACTTCACAAGAGATTAACAAATTAGATGTTAGCTACGCATCTAACAATTAAGCACAACCATACGAGGATATCAGATATACATCACACACAGATCTTTAAAGCATCGAGATACTAAAGCTCCATAAATAAATCCGTTAGAATCCCATGACAACGATTAGTTCATAATCGAACCTCTCGTCATCATGGGATCTGATGAAACCATGATAAAAACAAAGTCTGAAAAAATACAAATAAATCTAAGTAATTGATATATAATGGTTCTCTCCTAATGATACAAATTACAAAGGTTGGATGTGTTTATATAGGCTCTAGAAGTCTTGCCCACCAAGCAATTGCCGTTTCAGAGTTGGAATAGAAGATTGGCAATTTCCGTTCTTGAATGAGAATAGAATTGCAAATTCCATGTATAGATCTGATTCTGGAATGTTCTAGCCGCCCAGAGCAATTACCATACTTATTAGAAGTAGGAATTATAGCAATTTCCTTGTCAAAGTTGAATTTCTGCAGCTCGGCACATAATACGTTTCCTAAACTGATTCGGTTTTGAAGGAAAATTCGTAGCTAACTTTTCTTAAGTATTTCTGGAACGTTCCAATCATAATTGGACCTCTGGACCACCTTAGAATGATAGAGAATCTCGTTATCTTCGCGTGGACGGCTTACGGGCCTCAAACGGACTTCTAGAACTCAAGATATGGCCAAAACAGTAATTTTCAAGATTTTCCGCGCGCAACCTGCGCCCAGCAGTCTGTTTGTCGCGCAGCCTGCGCCAACCACGCGCAACCTGCCCGTGCAACACCTGTCCCATATTGTAGAAAATCTCCCAAGCTTCGCGTGGGCAGTAAGATCGCTGAAAACGGACTTCTAGAACTCCAGATATGTCCAAAACAGTGTAGACTGCGCAACTGTCTCAGAAATCCGAATTTAAATCAATTAATTCTCCAAAAACGATAGAAGCATCCACCTTAATCAACATTCTCGTAAATCTGCACAACTAAGCAAAACACATCAAAATTACAACAAACTTGAGCCCAAGACAATAAATTTAAGCCGATATGGAACGCTCCAAGTGGATATAAATCCACTTATCACACCCCCAAACTTAAACCGATGCTTGTCCTCAAGCATAAACAATTACAACTAACTAATTAGTACCACTTCCGTAGGTGATCACGGTTGCATTTGGCATATGCAACAAGCCCTTTAAACCCCTAGGCAGCCCTAGTGGACGAGTAAGGTCTCGTGAGGGCCTATAGTGAATGTACCCACAAAATCCAACTGACACAAACGACACAAACAATGCAATGCATGAATGCAACTAATATGAAAATGCAACAATCCCCTTCAAACTAATCAAAACCAACTAACAAGCAAATATCTTAGAGAATGCAACTAAATCCAAATAGAGCTCGACCAAGTTCCCGTATACTAACAATACATGAACAGAAACGTGCGTGTGTGCAATGCTCATCAGAAATACTCCCAAAACTAGGTCAAAAATCATACATGCTCTTCGTCAAGACAATCACAGGTTTATAAATAGAATAGACTGTAGACACTTCATAACCTAGGAACACCTCCATCCTTATCCAAGGTAGACAGAAATTCATGCTTTATTACTAACTACTACGACACATATATACAAGAATGCTTATTTAACCGTGCAATGGATGAGACCCCGAAAGGCTTATACAATAATACCCATGTAGCGAGCGTTAGGTTAGTGGATCCCAGACTAATAAAAGCCTTAGGTCACTAGGCACAAAGTCCCCACGAACTTAATTGCTCGAGTATTAAAGAGCTCACCCTAGTTAATTTTGCATAAAACAATTCACATAACTTTTTTTTCTTTTCTTTTCTTTTTTTCTGCTTTTTTTTTCTTTTTTTTTTCTTTTCTATGCCATCTGGAATGAGAATTCTCAACTCCAACCCTAGACTACTCATATAAATATGAGCCGGCTACTAGCCATTATTGACAATTATTTACAATTAAGCATGAAATCCCTATTTTCCCCCAAACTTAGACTTAAGTGATCTAGGCCATCAAGGGAATAACGAAAATTCTAAATATAATCAAGTGATTAAATCTCAAAACATCCAAACAAGCATGACCTCAACCTAGCCCAAAAGCACCCAATGAGACTGTGTAATTAGTTTTGTTTCCGAAACACATAAGTCAATTTCATAGAAACTATAAATCAACCCTCTACTCATCATTACCACACTCAATTAGACACCTACCTACCAGTCAGAATTAGCAAGCTCTACGGGATCATGAAAATGCATGCCATGCTCATGCAACTATATGAACATACATACCACAATAACAGAATGTCCTATATGAAACAAACATAGATAATACGAACATATATGCATGAACTACTACTACTACTAATATGCAAAGCATGAAATCCTATATGAACACAATGACTCAAAATCACAATTATATACACTACTTATCCCTCAAACAACCCCCAAACTTAAAATATTCAATGTCCGCATTGAATGGAAGTAAATACAAGGGATAGTAGAAAACATACCAGTATACAACAATGCTTGGGTTGCCTCCCAAGAAGCGCTTCTTTAACGTCAATAGCTTGACGTTACTTCCAAGCCTCCATTAAGGATGATAATAGTTTGCCTGATCCTCTCTTCGTGAAACTTCATCGTCCTCACGGCGGCACATTTTTTGCCCCTTCTCCTCGCTTGGCCTATTCGTATAACAAATATGTCCTAATCCAATGCCTTCATCAGCTGACCCAAAATCTGTCAATTTGTAGAACAACACACCTTCGCGGGCTTCGGTTGAATATAATGGAGGAGGATAAATGTAAGTTTCTGAAGCCTTTGGGTCCTCAAAGAGAACTTCCTCCATTGGCTTTAATGCACTACCTCCATCTTTACACTCTGAGACAAGTAGAAGATCTACATCTTTCCCATGTTCTTCAGCCTCTTGGTACGCACATACCAATTCTTGAAATTTGTGCAGCTCATCAGTGTCTGTCCCATATAGTGCCCTTTCCAAATCATCCACCATCTTAACATGATCAAATTCCTCACATGGCTTGCGAATGCTCACCTCGTCTTGGAATTTGTCTTCTTCAATTATGCATGCAGTACCTTGCTCCAAGTCATCATTATTTTCTGGTATTGCTTCTGGTGTGAATTGTTGTTTCTCTTGTTCCAAGGCTCTCACAGCTTGAGCAACTAAAATCTCCAAAGATTTGAGAGACTCCTCGCTACTCTTTACAAACATCATAATCTCCTCCCTAGTAGGAACCTCATCTGATTGAAAAGTAGGAGTAGGTTGCTGATGTTGAAACTCTTCACTTCCATAGTAATATGACATATCTGGAACATCTTGCTGGTAATGTTGAGGATGGTATGGAAAATATGGTTGTTCCTCATAAGTGACATATGGATCAAATCCTTCGTAGTAACAATATTGTGATGGATCATGAACGCCCAAACACTGCTCACATTGATAAGGCATGGATGTACTCGAATATGCCCACCATGGCAACTCCTGACCTGCCATCTTCAACTACTCAAGTACCTGAAACACACCGAACTAAACAAGATAGGTAAGGACTAATCCGAGTCAGTGAACTCTAACGACCACTATTGACAAGCACATAAACCAAAAATAAAACACCGATGATCCCCGGCAGCGGCGCCAAAAACTTGTTTGCACTAAATCACGCAAGCGTACGTGGTCACAAGTAATATAGATATAAGTCAAGTTCGTTCCCACAGAGATCTGGTTTTTAATTCAGTATTGTACCTATGCAACAATGTATGGTTTTAATTCACTGCTAAGACAAATAACAAATTGGGTTTTAATTAACTAAATCTAACTAAAAAGCAAATTAACAAACTAAGATTTAACTAACTAACGAGAATTGGAATCGAATTACTTCTGCAAGATAAACCATGGAATCCTAACTTCATTAAATACTTTGCTTAGATCTGACGCCTTTAATCACTATATGCAATGGTTATGATATCTGATCGGATAACACGAAACAAGTACACGCTACCTGTCAGCATACGTATACCAAACTAAACATACATCCACAAAAGAGATAGAAGATGAATAGACACCAATTATGCTTAGACCCTATATGTCTATAGAATTTGAAAACATAACGGTTGAAGAACAAGTTATCCATAATGATCACATAGGGCAATATAAGTATTCTCATCTCATACTACGAATCATGTTGATAAACAATCATGAACCTATGCTAGCATGGCAAGTTCTAAATCTCAAGATCCACTTTCACTTCACAAGAGATTAACAAATTAGATGTTAGCTACGCATCTAACAATTAAGCACAACCATACGAGGATATCAGATATACATCACACACAGATCTTTAAAGCATCGAGATACTAAAGCTCCATAAATAAATCCGTTAGAATCCCATGACAACGATTAGTTCATAATCGAACCTCTCGTCATCATGGGATCTGATGAAACCATGATAAAAACAAAGTCTGAAAAAATACAAATAAATCTAAGTAATTGATATATAATGGTTCTCTCCTAATGATACAAATTACAAAGGTTGGATGTGTTTATATAGGCTCTAGAAGTCTTGCCCACCAAGCAATTGCCGTTTCAGAGTTGGAATAGAAGATTGGCAATTTCCGTTCTTGAATGAGAATAGAATTGCAAATTCCATGTATAGATCTGATTCTGGAATGTTCTAGCCGCCCAGAGCAATTACCATACTTATTAGAAGTAGGAATTATAGCAATTTCCTTGTCAAAGTTGAATTTCTGCAGCTCGGCACATAATACGTTTCCTAAACTGATTCGGTTTTGAAGGAAAATTCGTAGCTAACTTTTCTTAAGTATTTCTGGAACGTTCCAATCATAATTGGACCTCTGGACCACCTTAGAATGATAGAGAATCTCGTTATCTTCGCGTGGACTGCTTACGGGCCTCAAACGGACTTCTAGAACTCAAGATATGGCCAAAACAGTAATTTTCAAGATTTTCCGCGCGCAACCTGCGCCCAGCAGTCTGTTTGTCGCGCAGCCTGCGCCAACCACGCGCAACCTGCCCGTGCAACACCTGTCCCATATTGTAGAAAATCTCCCAAGCTTCGCGTGGGCAGTAAGATCGCTGAAAACGGACTTCTAGAACTCCAGATATGTCCAAAACAGTGTAGACTGTGCAACTGTCTCAGAAATCCGAATTTCAATCAATTAATTCTCCAAAAACGATAGAAGCATCCACCTTAATCAACATTCTCGTAAATCTGCACAACTAAGCAAAACACATCAAAATTACAACAAACTTGAGCCCAAGACAATAAATTTAAGCCGATATGGAACGCTCCAAGTGGATATAAATCCACTTATCACACCCCCAAACTTAAACCGATGCTTGTCCTCAAGCATAAACAATTACAACTAACTAATTAGTACCACTTCCGTAGGTGATCACGGTTGCATTTGGCATATGCAACAAGCCCTTTAAACCCCTAGGCAGCCCTAGTGGACGAGTAAGGTCTCGTGAGGGCCTATAGTGAATGTACCCACAAAATCCAACTGACACAAACGACACAAACAATGCAATGCATGAATGCAACTAATATGAAAATGCAACAATCCCCTTCAAACTAATCAAAACCAACTAACAAGCAAATATCTTAGAGAATGCAACTAAATCCAAATAGAGCTCGACCAAGTTCCCGTATACTAACAATACATGAACAAAAACGTGCGTGTGTGCAATGCTCATCAGAAATACTCCCAAAACTAGGTCAAAAATCATACATGCTCTTCGTCAAGACAATCACAGGTTTATAAATAGAATAGACTGTAGACACTTCATAACCTAGGAACACCTCCATCCTTATCCAAGGTAGACAGAAATTCATGCTTCATTACTAACTACTACGACACATATATACAAGAATGCTTATTTAACCGTGCAATGGATGAGACCCCGAAAGGCTTATACAATAATACCCATGTAGCGAGCGTTAGGTTAGTGGATCCCAGACTAATAAAAGCCTTAGGTCACTAGGCACAAAGTCCCCACGAACTTAATTGCTCGAGTATTAAAGAGCTCACCCTAGTTAATTTTGCATAAAACAATTCACATAACTTTTTTTTCTTTTCTTTTCTTTTTTTCTGCTTTTTTTTTCTTTTTTTTTTCTTTTCTATGCCATCTGGAATGAGAATTCTCAACTCCAACCCTAGACTACTCATATAAATATGAGCCGGCTACCAGCCATTATTGACAATTATTTACAATTAAGCATGAAATCCCTATTTTCCCCCAAACTTAGACTTAAGTGATCTAGGCCATCAAGGGAATAACGAAAATTCTAAATATAATCAAGTGATTAAATCTCAAAACATCCAAACAAGCATGACCTCAACCTAGCCCAAAAGCACCCAATGAGACTGTGTAATTAGTTTTGTTTCCGAAACACATAAGTCAATTTCATAGAAACTATAAATCAACCCTCTACTCATCATTACCACACTCAATTAGACACCTACCTACCAGTCAGAATTAGCAAGCTCTACGGGATCATGAAAATGCATGCCATGCTCATGCAACTATATGAACATACATACCACAATAACAGAATGTCCTATATGAAACAAACATAAATAATTCGAACATATATGCATGAACTACTACTACTACTAATATGCAAAGCATGAAATCCTATATGAACACAATGACTCAAAATCACAATTATATACACTACTTATCCCTCAAACAATTATGTAAATTCAAATTTTCGCCGGATTATTTTTGAGTTCGCCGGAGGTCAGTCGTGTGTGCTGTTTTTGCTAAGATCGTGGTATCAGAGAGGTTGAGGAACTTTTGCCTTGAGTTTGCAGCTGAAAAACTAAGTAAAGGATGTGAAAATAAGGTAGTTGGGGGTTGCCGGAAAAAGTGACCGGCCGGAAACTGCAGTTGAGGTTACCGGATTCAGCAGTTAGTGAAGAACAGGGATGATGTTCTTGATTTATTTATTTATTTTACTTTTGTTTTAATTAATTTGATTGTGGTTTGATCTGAGTTGGTGTAGTAGTAAAAATATTTTTGGTTTTAACTTTTTACCGAATTACCCCTCAGTTAAAAGTAAAAATCATAATTTTACTTATTCAATTAAATTTGTTTAATTTATTTTACTTTAGGTAATTTCTTTTAAATCTGAATTTATTTTGAAAAAAAAAAATTCAGAAAAACTATTTTAAAATCCAATTTTTATTTCAGAATTATTCTGAAATATTTATTTATTCATTTTTCGGAAAATGATTTATTTATTCGGAAATGAGTTATTTATTTATTATATTTCAAAGATAATTAGAATTAAATACTTTAATTACTTTTAATTAAATTCAATTAATAATCTAATTGATTTAATTATTTAATAAATATGATTGTTTGTTAAATAATTTTATTAATTAGTTATTAGTCGATTTTAATTAATTTAATTAAGGAAATTAATTCTAATTAATTTATTTCTGATTTTTAAAATGATTTAAAAATACCCAAAAATGATTTTTGGTGTTCAAAAATGATTTAAAATTTTTTATAAAAATTTCTAAAATTCTAGAAACTGATTTGCAAGTGTTCAAAAATATTTATAGTCAATTGTGCTTGAAAGCAGAGTCTGTGTGTTGCTTTAAAAATGTATTTGTGGTTCAATAAATCCAGAAAATGCTGTAGAAATGTTTTAAAAATACTTTCAAATATTTTGAGTTTGGTTTTATTTGAAAACCAAGATTGAAGATTGTTTTAAAAATATTTCTTGGGTTTAGTTAATTATCAAAGTGAGTTATTTGAGCTGATTTGTGAAATTACGTGCTTATGTGCTATGTGAATTCTGTGGAACAAATGCTAATGAGTCTTAAATGCTCTGTTTGGTATTCGATGTGATTATGGGAGGTGTTGAAAATGGAATATGATAGTCAGATGTATTAATGTGCTATAATTATTATAGAGACGAGTAAGAGGGACGAAGGAAAATCTAGAGCTGAATAAGGGGGACAAAGAAAAATATAGAATCGAGCCAGAGGGATAAAGGGAAGGATCAAGTAGAGTGAGGTGATCAAGTGTTAGACGAATTTAGCGTGATTTAACAGGCAAGTATTTCCTTTCACTTCTCATTTAAGTGAAGTTGTTTAATTATGTTACTGATGAAATCTATCACTTCAATTATTTCTATCGAACTTGTTAATACATGTTATTGTTATTGTTTACTCATTTACACCCTATTATTTGTATCGAACTTGTCGATACCTTTTGAGATGGTTGTTCTTTATTTGTTACCCTATATATCATGTCAAAATTGTCGACACCTATTGATTTTAAGTTTCTCATTGACTCTTGGATTATGAGTTGTTATCCTGGAACGTGAGTTTTCCAGTTGTTTGGTTGGCCAAGGTTGTCGATTGTCCCGACACCTAATGCGTTGAAAATAGAATTGGATTGTTTTCAAAATGTGGACCGTAAGGGGTCGGACCAGATTCGTGGTCGGAAGTTAATAAGGCTAATGTGTGCCGTGGATCCATTATAGGACATTGCTGTGTGCGTTTGTCCGGGGTTAGTGCGTGACTGATCAGCAGCCTAACCTTATTGTTTTTTTTAAATATATAAAAATCCAATTCTGTTCCATATATTGAGTTTGAATTACTTAACGCTTGATTCTCTTGAAGCCTATGAAGTTTATTCTTGTTGATCAGAACTTATATTGTTTTTTTATGTTGATTCAGATATTTATACTTGCTGAGCACTGTTGGCTCACTCTTGCATTGTTGTTATTTCTTTCTTCAGTTAATAAAGAAGTAAGTAAACTTTGTGGTCAAGTGAGTTTCCTGTTCCGGCAGTGATAGAGGACGATCAGATGGTGGACTTTGGTCGGGTAGTGGTTAAGCTTGTCAGAGGTTGGTTTCTAGTCAGCAGACAGACTTCGTTTGTTATCAATTTTGTATAATAGCTTTATTCAGATATTGGATTGTAAAGATGTAAATTAATAGTTTGTTTCATACCATAACCTGTATATGATCTTGGATTCAGGGGTAGTTTATTATTATATTTTGTTTATATCCAGGCATATGTTGTGTTGATTGTGGTTTGTGGTCCCAATCCTAACCCCGGATATGGGATGTTATAGTTGGTATCAGAGCTACAGGTTATGGTCACTGAAACAGATTAGGATGGTTAGGTGTACGTGTCTAAGGTAGACGTTGGGTAGGACGACTTAGGATAAGGTTCGTCTTAGGTTATCACGACGAGTATTGTGACGTTATATGGTCTTTCGACATATTGCGCGAATAGGAGTTCGATTTGTTTGAGGATTTGGCTATGAGCGAGGCAGCTAATCAAGAGTCGTATAAGTTACTACGGCGGCTGGAGCTATGAATCTGGAAGACATTATTTCGAGGTTTTCACGAATATCCTAGAACTTTTCTACGACATTAGTTACGATGTGAATGTTATAGAGCGAGTAGGAGAAGGTTATAAAACACGATGAGGGAAACGATTATTGGCATGGATGGAAGTTAGAGTGTAGCTGTGCACCCCTAGTCATTGATCTTATTCAATTTATTGCCTGAGGGAATTGTCAAATGTTTCGAAAATTCTTTTCTTGCTTGAAATTGTCGTAAATTAATTCCCGATTTATATCGTTGCTGAAGCATTTGTTGCGTAGTGATGGCTAGCAATCGAGAATGAATTGAGATCTTCTTATTTATTCAACTCATTATTGTCAGGCCGATTTTGGGCAGCTAAGTATATTAGTGCTTAGTCGATAAGAGTGAGATCCTGAATAGTTAGGAATTTCTTGAACGTGTGTTTAATCGATAGTTGATGCACGCATTTGGTGATCAACTGTCCTTCAATTGATGAAAAGCCTTGTAAATCAGATTTATTTATACATAGTCCTGTCCTTTCAGAGATATCCTTATTTTTCAGAGGGTACATGATTAAACCTTTTATATAAAAATTTTGAGACCCTTGAATTCTTCCTAATTTACCCGAATACTCAATCTTCTTTATTAAAACTGAGATGAACAACTTATGAATATAGGGGATTTAGGGACATTTTATCTCTGTGATAGAAGTCTGGTGGGACGCCACTGATTGTGTTTGTCATGAAAGTACTAAAGACTGGCCATCTTTATGTACTATGGTGGTTGACCAAATTGACAAATGCAACCTGATAATAGTTCGATGATCATATTGATCTCTCGGTTAAATCCTTTTACAAAAGTTTTATCAAACAAAACTCAGTGTATATTCATACTTGATACCTATTCCTTCTATTGATTTCTTTTGCCAGAAACCCCAATGATTTCAGAATTACCAGCGATGAAAGCTGCAAAGATGGAAGCAACGACATTTTAAGTGGTTGAAACTGCAATTAAGATGACGAAGAGATGGTTGAACAAGTTGAGACGTGGTGTTAAAACAGAGGTAGCATATCAAAGTGAATTACTTACTGGATTGATAGTACAAAGATTCGGGATTAATGAGAATTGAGTCGGGTAAAGAGCGGGTAATAAGGGCATAAGATTATAGTTAATGTTCAGAATATCATAAGATTTTGAATGTTTTGAAACCCATTGTTGGGTACCAAATTTAGAACTGAAGCGGGATAACTGGTGTAAAGTAGAGTGAAGCAGGACAAATTTATTTGTAAGGAGTAACAGGAGAAGCTAAAATTTGAATAAGGAATAAGATGATTGTGTTGGAATTAATAACTTGTGTGAGTTTAAAGAATCGTGATTAATAAGAATAGAAGAGAGTTGACCGAGATGGAGCAAGATTGTAAAAAGAGGAAGAAATGGAAGTAGAGAATTTTCAGAATTGTTTTAAAGAAATGAGATTCCTTTAATAGAAAAAGGTGGAGTTTAGAAGATTTAGAATTGAGAGAGTGGGGACACAGTAGTTTCCCACAGAATGATAATTAGCAGATATTAACAAGACCTCACGGTTGGAAGATAAGAATTGAGAGAAAGTATATATTGAGAAGGCGTTAAAGTAAACTAAGAGAGAGTTGGAAATGTAACTAGAAAGAATAGTGTGGTAGTAAGTGAAAGAATAGTGTGGTAGTAAGTGAAAGAGTCATAAGTCAAGTTGTGTGCCATAGGTGTCGAAAGATACAACAATTTGCCAGAGATTATATCATACCAGTCTCAATGGACCCAAGGATGAGGGTAGCAGAACCGTTTTCCATAAATTACTAGGAAGCTAGAAATTCATTTTGGCTATGAATGACGTTATTAAGATTTGAATGTGATGGCAGTGGAAAGAGTAAAGAATGGTTCAATGGATTTGCTAAACTGCAAAGTACAAGCAAATTGTGAGGGCAAGAAAGTGAGATTATGATCCTCAAGAAATGTATAAGTTATGTTTCGAAGCCGAAAGCAGACAAAGGAGTTGTAACGATCACGCGGACTAAGAGATTATTGTACTGAGATTATGAAGCTGTTTTACATAAAGGGAGATGCTATAAAGGAAACAGTTAAATCAAAGCGGATTTTAGGGGTTAATAATTTTGAAGGTATATTTTGAGGGATTACGAGGATGGCCATCGGAAAAAGGTATAGAGTTTGTCTATTAGTTTCAAGGAACTCAATAGCCGATGACATTAAAGGAAATGCTAGAGATAGCAATTTAATTAAAGGAATTTTCGCAAGGAAATGAGTATGTGAACGAAATTTTAATTACAGATACAGATGACCTTTCAAGATAGTTGAAGGTTGGTAAAGAGCATGCAGATCTTTTGAAAATAATTTAAGAAAATTTTAAGAAGAGGGAGATTATGCACAAGAATTTTGATATAAATTTTGGACGGAAAGAAATCTATTCCAGTAGAGGTCGGAAGTTTTTAACTAGATGAGTAAGGAATCTTTGTGATGTACTGTGAAGTTTTGTATAAGTTTGAGGTTGTGTGTTGTCCTAAGAAAGTATTTTATTTCGGAATATTTCAAAACGCAAGAGGTGTATAGATGTCGTAAGATCTGTGGTTAAATTGAGCAGTGTTAAGTATAATGTGTGGAATTAAATTTGAGAGCTTGTTGGGTATGTAGAGTGTGTTTCAGAAGCTGATTTTCGGGGACGCGGAAGGAGTGTTGTTTAAATGAGTTTTGAAGATCATGAGTTGTTTATTGGAGGCGTATAAGTGATTTGACGCGTGTTATTTCAAATTTTCATGTTAAATTGATGGAAATTGTTGGAGTGAGAAATGTTTTATGATTGGTATCGAGTGGGGTTATGATCCCGGGAAAGTTGATATTACAAACCAGTTATTTCAAATTTTGTTATTAGATTTAAATTGCGAGATTATTGTTTTAATTTTCGTTATTTAATTCGGAGAGCATAATTGTTAATTATAATTGTTGGGATTAGATATGGACCGATTATGTGTTCGGGTCCTGTGATTGTTAATTGCTACTCGAGAGTCCGATAATATGTTCGGGTTAGTGATGGTTATCAGTAAATGCTTATATGCTAAATGTTATAGGTTGAGTCATGGCAATGGTTGGATGTCATACTTGTCAAGTACTTGGTGGTGAACTATATGTGGTTAAATGGTTATTGGTTATGCATATGGATATGAGTTATATAAAAAAAAAAAACTAAAAAACTATTTCAAAAAGTTTTCTTGTAATAGGAATTTAATTCCCGATTGTATGATTTTCAAATGTTATATAGCAAGGATAAACTGTTAGTTTATTTTCCTTACATGTTGAGGTGCCGCATGTCTGGGTGGGTCATTTTCTTAATTGTTTAGTTGCCGCATGTCTGGGCGGGTACTTTTATTACTTGTTTTCTTTCTTACGTGTTTAGGTGCCGCATGTCTGGGCGGGTACTTTTCTTGTTTACTTTTATGTTGATGCGGTTGAGGCAGCTTGATTTCCTTGGTGATTATATAGTTGTATTGTTGAATTGTAAAACAGGGGAAAAGTCCTATTTACGTATACTACATGCCGAAATTTTCTCAAAATTTCCTGCATTTATTTTATTTTATTTAACTTATTTGATTTCAATGGTTTAAAGGTATGCTTTGGGTGTTAACTATTTATGTGTATATGTGTTAGGTGAATTAATTCGAGGGCAATTGTCTTCTCGAGGATTTATGTGCTAAGTTGAAGATTAATTGTGTATTAAGAATTATCTATTAATTAAGTTTTGTCATAAAATATCAATAGTATTGTAGTTGAAATGTTAAGTGAAATTTGATTAAGTTGGATATGAAGTTTGGTTGACATATTGCAATCAAGGTATCCCGGATTTATTTATTTGCATTGTGTATGATTAAATGGAGATTGTGAAATGTTGGAGTACAGAAATGAGTTGTTATAAATGATTGGGTTGGTATTTGAAGTTGTTACACAGGGTATAGTCCGTTAAACGAAAAGGTCATGCCCGATTTTCTGTAGATCAGGCATTCGTATTCAAATAGTAAATGTTTTAAATTAACGAAATTTGTCAAGGAAAGAATCAAGTTAACAGTGGAAGGGTATGGCTCATTTGAGATGCGACTTCAATTCGAGGTTTTAGAAAATTTTTAAAGAAAGGTATAGATATAGAGTCAGGAGTAAGTACGAATTGTCATTCTCGGACAAACGGTCAAAGCGAAGGGACGATTTTGAACCATCAAAGATGTTAACGTATATACCTTTGATATCAAAGACAATTGAGACGATCAATTGTCATTAATGAAATTCTTCTATAATGATAGTTTTCAATCCAACGTTGGGCTATCGCTTGACAACATGCTATATAAACAAGAGTGTCGATTACCGATATAGTAGGACCCGACTTGGTGCCACAAACGAAGGGAGTCATCGAATTTATACAAAAGAGTTGACGACAGCTCAAAGTCGACAGAAGATCATATGCTGATTCAGCCAGAGGGAGAGATAGATTGTGAAGAAGAAAAAGCCCAAGGTGTCGATTGGATTGTCTTCATATAGTGAGAATTGATGATTAGGAAGTGGAATTCGAGACTCGATAGGTCTTTTGTGTGTTGTCTATGAATTAGTGTACGCCTCATAAGCAGCCTATCCAGAGTGTGATTCTGGTAAGATTCAGAGACAGAGTATTGAAGAGTAAGTCAGAGATAGAGTATGGAGAAGTAAATTAGTACAATGTGTCAGTAAGAATGTGGTGAAAGAGTCCCAGGATGGAAGAGTTTATTATCTTGATAGTGTAAAGTCAGAGAAGTCTCCCCACCTGTTGCTTAGCTTGATTCTAAGGACAGAATCCTATTTAGGGGGGGAGACTGTAAGAACCTTGCTTATTAAATTTATTTAAATACTATTTTTTGTAAATATGAATAAAAATATTTTAATTATTTTATTCTTGTTTGGCAAGTCAATGTGTGATGTGGATTGGTATTTGAGGATATGTGTTAAAGTGATTTAGAAGGTCCCGGTAGGTGTTAGTATTATGTGATCAAGGTGAAAATATTTTATTATAATTTATTTTAACTTATTTTGAATTTATATGAATGTTTTTATTCGGTTTGGTGGATATTTGAAATCGCGAATGTGGGAGGATAGCGTTAAATAAGAATATAAGGATTGGGAATGAGTGTTTGGGGCCCTTTATGTATTTCGTGATTGTATTAGACTCCAGGATAATTATCTTTAGCTTTTTCGGAGAACGTGCCATTTAGTTCATCTTCATCCTTTAAAAGTCGTTTTCAAAATTTCTGGGGCTTCGATTTAAAATCATATTCGAATCAACAATCGTTAGATAAATCTCAAAATATTCGAAACTCATATTTTATTCGTTTTATGAGTCTTATAAATTTTCAATTATCGATTCGTTATTTTTCATCAAAATATTTTCGTTTGTGTCGGACCCGTAATTGCTTTAATTGGTACATTCGGGACCAATTAAAAGTTAATTAGAGTACCGAGCAGTTTAAAACCAAAATATCTCGTAATAATTTGACCGACCAAAAAAAAAAGGAAAAACTTATCATCTTTTCCCCAATCAGTTGGCTGCCACATGTCGTAATTCTACTCATCAAAATTATTTCATTTTCCAAAAATTTTAATTAAAAAAAAAATCAAGTTCTAGGTGTTCTTGAAGATTAAGACCCCGGTTGAAGGTGATTTTGTTGTCCGTTTTTGATGTTCAAGTAGTCAAATTGAAGCCTGAAACATCATCTATCCAAATCTACCATCAAATCGTGCCCAGGTAATTTTAGGGTTTATGTGTGTAAAAATTAGGGATTTTTGATTTGTCGATTATTTGCTGAATCGGTTGCTGTGATTAGCTTCCTGGGCTCATATGTGATGAATTCATGAATTTAAAGGTGAAGATTGTGTTCGAAATTATGAATAACGAGCTTGGGTATTTTTCCAAAATTTTAATTAATTCGTTCTTAAAATATGATGTTTGGTTGTAAGTAACGATTCCACAGTTAGATTGTAATAGTTCTTAGCTTTGATTTGGCATATAATACGAACGATTTGGTTTGTATTATGTAAATTCAAATTTTCGCCGGATTATGTTTGAGTTCGCCGGAGGTCAGTCGCGTGTGCTGTTTTTGCTAAGATCATGGTATCAGAGAGGTTGAGGAACTTTTGCCTTGAGTTTGCAGCTGAAAAACTAAGTAAAGGATGTGAAAATAAGGTAGTTGGGGGTTGCCGGAAAAAGTGACCGGCCGGAAACTGCAGTTGAGGTTACCGGATTCTGTAGTTAGTGAAGAACAGGGATGATGTTCTTGAATTTTTTTTTTTTTACTTTTGTTTTAATTAATTTGATTGTGGTTTGATCTGAGTTGGTGTAGTAGTAAAAATATTTTTGGTTTTAACTTTTTACCGAATTACCCCTCAGTTAAAAGTAAAAATCATAATTTTACTTATTCAATTAAATTTGTTTAATTTATTTTACTTTAGGTAATTTCTTTTAAATCTAAATTTATTTTGAAAAAACAAATTCAGAAAAACTATTTTAAAATCCAATTTTTATTTCAGAATTATTCTGAAATATTTATTTATTCATTTTTCGGAAAATGATTTATTTATTCGGAAATGAGTTATTTATTTATTATATTTCAAAGATAATTAAAATTAAATAATTTAATTACTTTTAATTAAATTCAATTAATAATCTAATTGATTTAATTATTTAATAAATATGATTGTTTGTTAAATAATTTTATTAATTAGTTATTAGTTGATTTTAATTAATTTAATTAAGGTAATTAAATCTAATAAATTTATTTCTGATTTTTAAAATGATTTAAAAATACCCAAAAATGATTTTTGGTGTTCAAAAATGATTTAAATTTTTTTATAAAAATTTCTAAAATTCTAGAAAATGATTTGCAAGTGTTCAAAAATATTTAGAGTCAATTGTGCTTGAAAGCAGAGTCTGTGTGTTGCTTTAAAAATGTATTTGTGGTTCAATAAATCCAGAAAATGCTGTAGAAATGTTTTAAAAATACTTTCAAATATTTTGAGTTTGGTTTTATTTGAAAACCAAGATTGAAGATTGTTTTAAAAATATTTCTTGGGTTTAGTTAATTATCAAAGTGAGTTATTTGAGCTGATTTGTGAAATTACGTGCTTATGTGCTATGTGAATTCTGTGGAACAAATGCTAATGAGTCTTAAATGCTCTATTTGGTATTCGATGTGATTATGGGAGGTGTTGAAAATGGAATATGATAGTCAGATGTATTAATGTGCTATAATTATTATAGAGCCGAGTGAGAGGGACGAAGGAAAATCTAGAGCTGAATAAGGGGGACAAAGAAAAATATAGAATCGAGCAAGAGGGATAAAGGGAAGGATCAAGTATTTTATTCGTTTTATGAGTCTTATAAATTTTCAATTATCGATTCGTTATTTTTCATCAAAATATTTTCGTTTGTGTCGGACCCGTAATTGCTTTAATTGGTACATTCGGGACCAATTAAAAGTTAATTAGGGTACCGAGCAGTTTAAAACCAAAATATCTCGTAATAATTTGACCGACCAAAAAAAAAGGAAAAACTTATCATCTTTTCCCCAATCAGTTGGCTGCCACATGTCGTAATTCTACTCATCAAAATTATTTCATTTTCCAAAAATTTTAATTAAAAAAAAATCAAGTTCTAGGTGTTCTTGAAGATTAAGACCCCGGTTGAAGGTGATTTTGTTGTCCGTTTTTGATGTTCAAGTAGTCAAATTGAAGCCTGAAACATCATCTATCCAAATCTACCATCAAATCGTGCCCAGGTAATTTTAGGGTTTATGTGTGTAAAAATTAGGGATTTTTGATTTGTCGATTATTTGCTGAATCGGTTGCTGTGATTAGCTTCCTGGGCTCATATGTGATGAATTCATGAATTTAAAGGTGAAGATTGTGTTCGAAATTATGAATAACGAGCTTGGGTATTTTTCCAAAATTTTAATTAATTCGTTCTTAAAATATGATGTTTGGTTGTAAGTAACGATTCCACAGTTAGATTGTAATAGTTCTTAGCTTTGATTTGGCATATAATACGAACGATTTGGTTTGGTATTATGTAAATTCAAATTTTCGCCGGATTATGTTTGAGTTCGCCGGAGGTCAGTCGCGTGTGCTGTTTTTGCTAAGATCATGGTATCAGAGAGGTTGAGGAACTTTTGCCTTGAGTTTGCAGCTGAAAAACTAAGTAAAGGATGTGAAAATAAGGTAGTTGGGGGTTGCCGGAAAAAGTGACCGGCCGGAAACTGCAGTTGAGGTTACCGGATTCTGTAGTTAGTGAAGAACAGGGATGATGTTCTTGATTTTTTTTTTTACTTTTGTTTTAATTAATTTGATTGTGGTTTGATCTGAGTTGGTGTAGTAGTAAAAATATTTTTGGTTTTAACTTTTTACCGAATTACCCCTCAGTTAAAAGTAAAAATCATAATTTTACTTATTCAATTAAATTTGTTTAATTTATTTTACTTTAGGTAATTTCTTTTAAATCTAAATTTATTTTGAAAAAACAAATTCAGAAAAACTATTTTAAAATCCAATTTTTATTTCAGAATTATTCTGAAATATTTATTTATTCATTTTTCGGAAAATGATTTATTTATTCGGAAATGAGTTATTTATTTATTATATTTCAAAGATAATTAAAATTAAATACTTTAATTACTTTTAATTAAATTCAATTAATAATCTAATTGATTTAATTATTTAATAAATATGATTGTTTGTTAAATAATTTTATTAATTAGTTATTAGTTGATTTTAATTAATTTAAATAAGGTAATTAAATCTAATAAATTTATTTCTGATAAGGGGGACAAAGAAAAATATAGAATCGAGCAAGAGGGATAAAGGGAAGGATCAAGTAGAGTGAGGTGATCAAGTGTTAGACGAATTTAGCGTGGTTTGACAGGCAAGTATTTCCTTTCACTTCTCATTTAAGCGAAGTTGTTTAATTATGTTACTGATGAAATCTATCACTTCAATTATTTCTATCGAACTTGTTAATACATGTTATTGTTATTGTTTACTCATTTACACCCTATTATTTGTATCGAACTTGTCGATACCTTTTGAGATGGTTGTTCTTTATTTGTTACCCTATATATCATGTCGAACTTGTCGACACCTATTGATTTTAAGTTTCTCATTGACTCTTGGATTATGAGTTGTTATCCTGGAACGTGAGTTTTCCAGTTGTTTGGTTGGCCAAGGTTGTCGATTGTCCCGACACCTAATGCGTTGAAAATAGAATTGGATTGTTTTTAAAATGTGGACCGTAAGGGGTCGGACCAGATTCGTGGTCGGAAGTTAATAAGGCCAATGTGTGCCGTGGATCCATTATAGGACATTGTTGTGTGCGTTTGTCCGGGGTTAGTGCGTGACTGATCAACAGCCTAACCTTATTGTTTTTTTTAAATATATAAAAATCCAATTATGTTCCATATATTGAGTTTGAATTACTTAAAGCTTGATTCTCTTGAAGCCTATGAAGTTTATTCTTGTTGATCAGCACTTATATTTTTTTTTTATGTTGATTCAGATATTTATACTTGCTGAGCACTGTTGGCTCACTCTTGCATTGTTGTTATTTCTTTCTTCAGTTAATAAAGAAGTAAGTAAACTTTGTGGTCAAGTGAGTTTCCTGTTCCGGCAGCGATAGAGGACGATCAAATGGTGGACTTTGGTCGTGTAGTGGTTAAGCTTGTCAGAGGTTGGTTTCTAGTCAGCAGACAGACTTTGTTTGTTATCAATTTTGTATAATAGCTTTATTCAGATATTGGATTGTAAAGATGTAAATTAATAGTTTGTTTCATACCATAACCTGTATATGATCTTGGATTCAGGGGTAGTTTATTATTATATTTTGTTTATATCCAGGCATATGTTGTGTTGATTGTGGTTTGTGGTCCCAATCCTAACCCCGGATATGGGATGTTATAATAGGTCTCTCATCATAAATTTACTTTTGCAATATCACGTGGTATGTTAATGTCTCCAAGTGTTGTCTATAGAAATACTAATAAGTAACATAAGCCTTATAACAGTAGAGGTCTGATCACAAACTTACAGCCTATAACTACTTTACTTTCGGATTTATAATTAATAATTTTGTGTACATCGGCCCCTATTTTGTGATGTCGATTTACTTGTAGAGTAAAGGAGAAGGTTTTTCGGTAATACTTCCTAGATTCATTGTAGGCTGATTCAACTTTTCAGTTTTCTATTTGTCCGGTAGAACTATTATTGATTGTGCTCTACCGTTAATTATACTATTACGTTTGGCGGTCTTTTAAACTTGCATATACATCCTTAAATATTAATGGTGCTCTAAAATGCTAGTAAAGTGGTACTACTCATATATGTTGATTTTATATCGCCTTAGTAAATGAAAATGATCTCTATCAGGCGTTACATCTTTTATAAAAATTGGTTATATGGCATGCTAGCCCGTTGCCTAGTCACTAGTTTGGGTTTTCTAAAAACAACTGGTATGATATATTGGTTCTAATTTGGAGGTTTTATTATGTGGTTAACATGAATTTTGTATGCTTTATTGGCGTTTAAGACCCAAAACTCTACAAGTGTACAACCAAAAATTGTACAAAGTAGCATTCGAGATTACAATCAAGAGCCGTACGCAGTTAAACTAGAAGTTTTATAATATTTATTATGAGAATCTTAAGAAAAACAATACAACCAGAAGTTGTACAATGATACTACTATCAATTTTGGAAAATTCCATACAACTAGAAGTTGAACAAATTTACAACCAGAAGTTTAAAAAAAATGAAAAAAGAAAAAGAAAATTAGGATACCAAATTAATCATCCTGAGACATGATATGAAATAATATTATGTACATGTTGTACAATGAAAATATTTTTGAATTTTATATTTCATCCTAGAAGGAAGATTTAAATTTTATAATATATCTAAAAAATTAGAGTGTTGAACACGAGTATATACTTTCTGATATGGCACATTTTGGGTGTGTCTGATTCTTACAAAATCCCTGAAGGATAGCTTTTAAATATCTAAATAAGTTGATTATTGATTATTTCGTGTTTGACAAATTCTAAAGGCCAAATTCAGGTATGCTTAATACTATTCTATTACAATCCTTGTATTTTAGTGATGTATCTGTTCTATTTTTATTACAATTATTTATGTGATAATATGTGAGAATATATGCTCCTATCTTATCGTATGTGTAATGCCCCGGCTTCCCAATACTGAAAATATACTTTTTATAATAAAATAGACTTTGATACATGGGAATTTTAGAAAATTTTGGCATGAAGTATTCGTAAAGCGAACTATCCACCTGTATTTCAACCCAAACCAAATTCCAATTAAAAATTACAAATAAAACTTAATACACCAACGACTCCTCACCGAGGATCGATTCCAGGTTATGGTATGAAACAAAAATCTATACTATACAAATTATTACAACTTCTATCTCAAAGTCCAATTACAAACCTTTATACCGTCTAAACCATAGCTCAAGCCCCTTTAGCATATGCTCGTGCTGGCTCTGTATCTAACTTTTAAAGGGAAGGTAAAACAAAGAAAGAGTGAGCCAACAACACTCAGCAAGTTAATAATGTAGTAAAACAATAATATTTCAGTGATTCATTGATGAACAATATCAATGACCAATTTATCTCAAGGGAAATAATTCGATTTCCATCATAGAATTAAAATTTCATTTCTTCAAATCATCTTTCATGTAAACATTTTAAATCATTCCATCATTAAAATATACTTTTCATAAAACCTTTTAAAAACATTTAAGCTGATTGGAGTTTTTTCACGACTACGGACAATATGGGTGATCAGCCACGTAAAGTCCCCATACCGGACACGAAGTCCCTCTGGACCTTGAAATTGGGTTCTCAATTAGGCAACACATTGGCCTTTCAAATGCTGGACTGGGCACTCCCCCAGCCTCTTACGCTAAAAAAAATGTTGGACCGGCATCACCCAACCTCTTACGCCTCCAATCTGAAGGAATCCGTGGAAAACATTTAAACGGAATCCCCCACATCAAAACCTTTAAAAACCTTTACAACATTTCACTTTTCAGTCCTTATACTCACTGATAACATATCAGCCCAGTATAAGGAATTTTTAAAAAAAAACATATTTAAATAATTTAATCCATTTTAACGAGTAACAATAAAAGATTTAGAGACAGTGAAGCATTCGATATAAGGAATCATAAACAACAAGGGATATAGTTCAGCAAAACAGAATCATATATCAACATGGAACATGATAAATTAAATAACTGAGCAATTATTTAGATTCTAGAAATGGAACAACAATTATAAAGAAAGCATGGAATAAAGAAAATTCGAAGTTCAACAGAAGATTTAAGTTACTGCACTGGCTAACCACTTATTTCAAGGATTATTAATTTATTAAATTACGCTGTAAAGTTTGAACAGCCAGAATAGATTTGAATAGATTAAAATGAAGATTTAAGAAATTCTAAATTACTCAAGGTCTCACTCCTGTCGGCTAAGCACTCATAGCACTAGTACAAAATTGATCTTTTACGTCGCCTCATATACGTCGGTTCTGGCCAAAGGCGACGTATAAAGTACTTATATACGTCGGTTCCGCCTAAAGGCGACGTATATGTACATTTTTAAACATTTTTTACTTCGGTTCAAGAAAACGCCGACGTATAAAGTTATATTATACGTCGGTTGAGGAAAATGCGACGTATATAATGCTACTTTATACGTCGGTTGAGAAAAAAGCGACGTATATAATGCTACTTTATACGTCGGTTGAAAAAAAGGCAACATATATAATACTACTTTATACGTCGGTTGAAAAAAGACGTCGTATATTGTCAACATATACGGCGCTTTTCAGACCACGCGACATATAAAATATATATATACGACGGCATTCATTTTTGCGACGTATATACAATTACTAGTCAGTTAGTATTTAGCAGTCAATAATCCCAGTTCTTCCCTAAATCAAACATCGTGAGTTCTCTCCGCCTCCATCTCTCTCTCTTTTCTCTCCATCTCTCAACCTCTGTTCGTCCCTGCACACCATGAATACACACCATATATAAATCTGCTGCTAGTCGACTTAGGATTCATTCGATTTGGAAGATTCAATCGATTTGGCTGCTAATCGATTTATCAATTAAGGATTCATTCCATCGTTCTTCTCGTTTTTAAAACCCTAAACATACGATTTGGGGTTCAATTGATTGGCTGTTCAAATGACTTGTGTTCAAGCTTGGGGGATTTGGGAGATGACTCTAATGTGAAGATTACTAGACTCCTGGCTGTTACTATATAGATTATATAGATGGGTCGAGATTAAGAAATCATACCACTGCTTCCTGTATCATCTAGTAACTCGACTTCAATTGTGAGCTAGCCTCTTGAACTGTATCATTTGGTAATTCAATTGTTGCCTCCCTCTCTCACTAATCCGGTTTCTTCTTTTATAGTGCAAAGGTGGGGATGCAGGGAGAGCAGACACTATCACTGTTCATCACCAAGGAATAAGGATGGGTATATTATGTCTCTCTTTTTTACTTTTTTTCTTTTCCTTTGTTTATTTATTGAAAAATATTTTTGCTGTATGTTGCAAGACTTAGATATGTTTATATTGCTGCAGTGATGCAGCTTTGTGGACATGCTTTCGAGCTGAATGTGGGTGGAAAGGCAGTACACAAGTTACATTTTTTTGATTCGTTTAAGCTAGGTTTTTATTTATGCATCATGTTGTTCAGGGTAAATTTTCTTTGAGATTTACAATGGATTGCAGACTTTTCCAAACAAGTCAAGTAATGGAAAGATGTATAAAATCACCAAGCCTAAGGAAATTAGGCAAATGACAGAGCAGAGATTGGATTTACAACCTCTTTGCAGTAAGGTAGTTTTTGCAGTATTCCTTATACCTGTACTTGTATCGAAGTCCATTGTAGTTTGGTATCTTGGTAAACATCATAAGTCATTATTTATTTCCATAACCTCATCTCACAAGCAATAGCAAAGCTAGCAAGAGGACTATGAATCAAAGCTTTTCGAGTACAAAAGTTAAACTTGTATTGTATATTGGTGTATATTATGGAATGGAAAAAGATAAAAAATTTTGTCTTTACTTAATTCATAATATGCCATTCTTTTTCATTTACTTATGATATAATGATATGCATGAAGATTGAAGATTGACAAAGTTTTTTGATGTTGATACAGATACGTGCATATTTTTCCGAGAGAATGATATCGGAGGAGACATTAAAGAGAAACTTTGTCATGCAAAAAACATATGGTGATCAGGTACATGATAAGAGAATTTCTAGGAATACGTATCTTCATATATATGTTTTGTTCTTTTTCATGGGATTCTGGCAGCTGCTATAATTGCCTTACACAAATTCATTGCTTGTTTTCTAAGACAAGTTGGTGCTTAAAATTCAAATCACCTAGTTTTAAATATGTAATGTTTATATTTTGATGGCCAGAGGATCGTACCTTTTCCTTTTTTGTTTTTACATTTACCATGTTCGTTGTATACAAACCTTTTAACCATTAGGAAACAATCTTTTTTTTAATCCTTGAGGTAAACTTTGTATATTTCTTTTAGGATTTACCAACAGGCCTGATCTGAGCATCACATAATAGAGGTTAGTGGACAATAGCTGAATAACTCTAATATATGATTTTATCTATATGTAGTGTTTGCATATACATGTAAACAGCTAATTGATGTAACCCTGATGCCGGATGCAATGTGTAGTTGTCCGATAGAGGTATGTGTCTAGGAGTTAGGTCCAGTTAGACTCTGACACTAGTGTAGTACATGAATACTAATCATAGAAAAGCCCTTACGTATGATCCAAATAAGTGCACAATTATTGCAATTTGTTTAAGATTATCCATTACATTATATGTTCCAAAGAAGATATAAGAATTGACTTTGCAATAAATTTTATGACTTATTTTAATAATGTGAAGGAGAAAGGGTTAAGTCACTTAGTTACGTAAATATAACAGTTTGGATGAATAGACGAGAGTACAATCTGGCTCTTGTATTGAGTAAGGGCCTCTAGACATGCCTTCTCGCTCTTGTATCATCTATTTTAGATAAACAAATTTGAACTCCGTGAGATAAACATTACTTTATATTAAGAAATCATACCACTGCTTCCTGTATCATTTAATCTACAAGTTTATTGGTTATTTAGCTAGAAAAATCTAATATACAGATCTAAT
Organism: Saposhnikovia divaricata; assembly: GCA_036435485.1. Taxonomy (NCBI): domain Eukaryota; kingdom Viridiplantae; phylum Streptophyta; class Magnoliopsida; order Apiales; family Apiaceae; genus Saposhnikovia; species Saposhnikovia divaricata. The sequence goes on along the minus strand of CM071597.1, from coordinate 96,608,483 downwards.
TCAGAAGTTATGTGAATGTAGCACAAATTAGATGCATTTATCTGACCTCAAAATTTGAAATTGTGATATCTCATAAAAACTAGTTTGCAATGAGTAATGAGATTTAATTCTCTTGTTTATTGCAAAAGATATTAAGTTTTTATTATATGTTATGCAGTCCATACTCTGTATTTGTCAGTTGTGGTTTCCTCTGTTTCTGTAGCTATTCCATTGTTTCCTATATCTACTTTTTCCCCCAGTTTGTACTTCACAACTGTTTAGGAAAGTTGAAATTAAGCAGACACCCAAGTTCTGTTTCTGTTAGTAAACACATCTCATCCCCCTGTGGACATGTACGCAATGTAATTCTGGGATCGGTATCATTTTCGGAGTGAAATTTTTATTAATTGCATAATTAATAAAACCGAAATACATGTGTATAAACATTGGCATGCTTACGTAGTATTCTACTCTTCTGGTGAATAAATGGTGAACTATGCATAGTGCAAACATAAATGTTGGGATTTTGATTTGGTATTCTGTTTTCTTGCTTCTCTTTTTATAAAATTGCTTCTCTTTTGTGAGTTTTTATATTATAGCTAAGGCTATTTTTGCAGTCTATCTTTGCTATTTTCCCCCAATAAGAATGATATCTTTAACATGCCCTGTAACGCAAGACTCGAGTTTATCTATATTCATATGTTAAAACTAGTGCAAATTTTTCACCTTGCTGCTAATTTATTTGTTAATGTTCTATGTAGGTGACGAAATCAACAATTCCATTATTGTTAGAGATGCCGGCAGGAGTGTATAAGAGGCATAAAGGATGAAGTTTTTTTGAAATTAAGCATTAGGTTTCGTCGAACTTGTAGAGTTTTTAATTTTTTAATCATCTCAGTTTTACTTGTACAGTCTGACTAGCTCGTTAGATCGAGAATCTAGAAAACATTGTGGATATATTTTTTTCAAGTGTCATTAATAATTATTATATTATTAATCCCATGATTGTGTTCAGATATAATTTGTTAGCTTGGAAATTTTGATTACTACAGGTTTTTGCTTGTACAAATTTTGGCAAGAGCAAGTTTTTAATTATTGAACAATTTTTTGGGTAGAGAAAAACAAAAAAAAAATAAATTGACAATATACGTCGGTTCTTTATGGCGACATATAAAACATAAAGTATATACGTCGGTCTTTTTGACATTATACGTCGGTCTTTTCGACATTATACGTCGGTTGTTTTTGGACATTATACGTCGGTCTTTTTGGGCATTATACGTCGGTCCTTTTTGGACATTATACGTCGGTGTTTTTGATATTATACGTCGGATTTTTAGCGATGTATATTTGGACTTTATACGTCGTTTTTTTAACCGACGTAAAAGACCCTTGACTTTATACGTCGCCCCTCTATACGTCGCCATTTAACCGACGTATATGACCTATTCAACCGACGTAAAAAGCCAGTTTTGTACTAGTGTAGGCTTTAGCTGCCAGAACCGGCATGACAACAATGAGTTTGAATAATTAAGAAGATCTCAATTCATTCTCGGTTTTAACCGTCATTGAGCAACACATGCCTCAACAACAGTATAAACCTCGAATTAGTTTACAATAATTTGAAGAAAAATGCTCTTTGAAAAATATTAGTAAAGACGAGGAATATTGAAATAAATTAATTTTAAAAGAATTCAACACCTGAACAATAGGTGAGGAACATAAACAGTGACAGAATAATTTGAGAATGAGTGTTTGTAAATTAATAGAAAAAGAATGTCACTAGAATAAAATGAAAGGTATATACACTAGCAAAATGATTTGAAAGAAACATCGTATATTTAACATAACAGGTTTACATTATTCAGAATAAATACGAAGAGTATAATGGCTAGCAAGAAAGATTTCGAAAGAACAAATAAATAACACAAAATGTTTCACATCACTTGAACAATAAGTGAGGTATAGTAAACTTGCCTCAGTACATGAAGTTTCCAATTCCAATATCCCAATTCTTTACTCACTTTACATTAGTCTCCACTTCTTTATACAGTAGCCTATATCTTTGAACATAATCGTCTACTCCTTTGAATATCTCATTCCTCAGAATTCCATCTAGACGTGCACTGGATCTTAATCGGCCTCCTATCATACCTATATACAGGTAAAGTACTACTTCATTAAGCATATAACTGTTATCGTCTAACTCTGTTCTACCCGAACGCATCCTAATATGATTTACAATTAACACATATAGTTCATATTGAGCATATTCTCGAAATAGTAACATATAATCACATAATCACATAAGCACTGCGCACATATTATTATCTTACATTTATATCTTCTACTAAATATATCACATCAGTTACATATAATTCTTATCAAATTACTATAACAATTATAAAATAATTCTAATAAAAAAATTTCGACGGCACCTCCTCTAAAATATGACCTAACCTCTCAGAAATACTATTAATCAAATCAACAACTGAATATCCCTGGCTTCAATACAATACACAATCACATCCCTTCATACTAATGTACCTCAATTGTACATCTCTGGCAATCCATAAACTTAATTCATAACGTACATAATGGTATCTTTCACAAACCATGTCACGATACGTACATTCAACTTTAGTACTCATAATCCCACTACTACCCTTAATAGCAATTATAATTATTATAGCACTATGTACAAGTCATAAAGCAGATAACACATCCACTAATTATTAACAATTAACAAGATAAACTAGTTAATACTTAAAAATTACAACATTTGACTCTATGCCGCTTAAATACATAAACCCATAATCGACTTATGATTTTACACAGTTACTGGTATCCCTGTACAATTTACAATCGAACAATACATGAAATCTGAATATTATTTATAATCGAGAAAGAAACTAAATAATAAATAATATTTTTAGAAAAATTTTGACGGGATCCCCTTTGTACGGGTAGCCTACCAGTCGGAACACAGCCGACACAACCAAGCAAAAAAACCATATTCGAATTATAACTTACAACCAGCAAAGTAATAAACAGTTTAAATTATAACTACTCCCAAACCGAACAGTTCTCATATTAAACTAATCATACCAACCGAATATAAAATTTTTGCAAATTAAACACGAAACAATTATATCGTATAATGTTTAAAATTAATCTCGACTCAGGAATCCATCATAGCCTTTTCCACTGACTCAATTCAAATCATCGTTAATGGGGCAAAGTCCCGGAGGTACCCATCCAATTACGAAACTCCACCAATACGTATTACAATCGATATCCCAAAATTAATCATCACCGGAATAAATCAATTAAACTCATAATTCAGGAAAATCAAGAGACCCCTTTTGGTTTCTTTATGAACACAGTAATCGTAAGAACAGCAGCACATACGACACGAGGTCACCCAACAATAACTACTAACTCAGATAACACCATCGCAGAATTTACTAAGTTCAACACGAACTTATACAAGAAAAACAAGCACATATCACAATTGGTAGACACACACACTACGAGTGACTTTACACCCATGCCACAATCAAAACTAAAAACAATATACCAAGAACAATAAGTCTGAATTTGACTTACACCTTGACAACAACAGAGATGATTCGTATCAGCTCCACAATAACTCACACACCCAGCTGTACACCCTCACACACGCGACTAACACACACACACCATTGATATACACACGCCTGCCCACTGCATACACACACCCACACACGGAGTATGCAACACACGCATGCACGGTAATTGAACCACACACACACACATGCATAACACAATACTCACGATACAGGGGCTGCAAAACAGAGGGGAGGGGAGAGTTTAATAGAGAGAGAATCGAAAAAAGAGATTAGAGGGAGAGATAATCGAGATTGTTGAGAGAGTAGAGAAAGCTCAAGAAATTTCTAGAGAACACTAGCTACCAGAATTGAATTGGGGAAACAAAACTGGCGATTTAGGGATTTAAGAGCAAAGGGGAAATTTCATAATTTCATGGAAGCTAAAAATCAATTAAAAATCTGATTTAAATCATTTTAAAAATCGAATTTTATTAGAAAATTTGTAGGAAAATAATTTTAAAAATTTTAAAATAAAATTTGTGAAATTACTAACATCCCCATATTTTTAAAATAATTTTAGGATAAAAAATGAATTAAATATGAATTTTGCAAGTTTTAATCCTTTAAATAAAATAAAACTCTTAAAATCATTTTAAAATACCAAAACACCTAAATTAATACCCCCAATAATTTTAAGAACTAACTAAATATACAAAGACGATATTACAAAAGATTTCGTGATTTCTAATAACACCGATGATTTTATAAAATTTTCAGAAGATCAATAATGCATAATTTAAATAGATTTTTAATTCATAAAAATTAAATAAAAATACACTGACTCACATTTCACATATACATCATCATATAAGCACGTAACATGATGTCACATATATTCATCCTAAAAAAAATTCTCACACCATATATTCCACATTTAATATTAAATAATAATTATTATAATTACGAATTTTCTAAGGTGTTATATCCTTCCCCCTTAATAGGATTCTGTCCCCAGAATCGACCGTAAGAAAACATATGACGGTATTCTCAAACATTTCTCTTTCAATTTCCAAGTCATTTCTTTCATTCTAGAATTCCTTTATATCAATTCATAACCCACTAAGCTCGTCCTGTAAGGCCCGTAAATTCCAACATAAACTTAGACCTTTGCTTTACATGTCCCGATAATTCTAGATACTTATCACTCGCACGTGACGATCCCTATTCGTATGATGGACTATGTCCAGTATGAAAGTACCTCAAATACTAATCCATTCATCCAAAAAATGATTCATTCATATACAATAATAAAACAGAGCCTGCCTTAACCTGCAGCAAACATATTAGCGAAGAAATCTCCCTTGACTTGAAATAAACGGGTAAATAATTAGATCTTTAAAATGAAAACCACGTAACTAAAACAATTGATACCACTTCCACGCTCCTACTCATAGTTCAGGTTGCCCCAGATAAAACTTTGAGAAAAAAAATATCAAGAAATCCCCTAATCATTCTTACTCCCCTTTCAACGTACAATGTTACTCGAGGAGGGAATAATTAGGAAACTTCTATCTATCCTTAATCCCATTGTTTTACTGAAGCACCATTTACTTTAAAACATATATATCTTATTTGGAACACAAATTATCCTGAGGTCACAACCCTCCATTACCTTTCACAAATTAAACTTTCAATCCAATCAAACTCTAACAATTCTAGCATCTGATAAAAATCAACATTTAACTTGACAGACGTAAGTATACTTCATCAATAATTAACTTAAAACCTTCAAAACTTATTTAAACTCTGCACATTTTAATTCTAACATTTATCAACAACTGAATAACTGAAATATAATATTCCTAGCTGGTCCTTCAAAGTTTTCAATCTCTGTAGACGTCTTAGGCCTTTCCCGATTCATTACTGCTCCGTCTTTATGGCATTCACTTCAATCTTTTCGTAATATCCTGAAAATTATATTTCTTCCAATTCCAATGCTCGTATTTAGAAATCTCATCCAAAGCTTGTACTTAGAAACCTCATGCATGTTCTTCTTATATCCTCAAATATCTGGCTATGTCTTCCGATCTTGAATCCTCGAAACTGATTACATTCCTGGTTGCAAAATAAATTAATCAACTTTATCTTTCTATCTGGTGATAAACCTGGTAATTCATCAAGCTACATATCCGAGAAGTCTTGACCATTGAAATCTGTTTCACTTCAATTATCTCTTTATTGATATATCCCACGTGTATACAATAACCTTAAAATCTTATACAATAACCTTAAAATCTTATTATAATAACCTTTTAGTTTGCATAACTGTTAAAACTCCTTTATCCACCTCCTGACTCGAAACACAACTTACATATCTCTTGCAGTTCATAATTTCACCTTCTTATCTTCATACTTGGTCTGTACTTAGTGGTTAACTAACCGATCCAGTCCTAACTCACACTTAACTCTTTTAACTGCCACTCACATCCATATCCTTAATATCATCATTCATCATTATATTAAACTTGTCGCTTCTAGTTCTGTCACTACCAACAATACTGTTCTTTCCACCTACCCTCATAGATTTCCATCTTTATCCTAGTACAATTACAATATACTTCCTCTAGAAATTCCTTCTTCTAACAGTGGCGGTCCTGCTAGTCTCAGTAATTCATATTCCTTGGGTGGCTATCATGCCTTGTTATCCTGGTTTTCAAAATTTTCTAGATCCCAAATTCCTTTCTAGTTAAATCTCACATCTCCTATCAACACCATTCTTAAAAATTTCCTGGTTCTAAAACTTTTGTATCTGATAATTAGTGTCGAAACATCTAAAATCTCGTACTATTCCATCTACTACATCCACAATGAAATATGTAATAAACAAGGGTTCATCAAAGTCTTTTCTCCACATAACTATCACCTACCAACTATATCCATTATTATTCGATCTTCGACCTTAACAAAATTAATAATCTCGTGTCCTTGTTATCTGCTCCTTATCCATACTTGCTTTAACCTAAATTCTCAAACCTGCTCATCCAATTTTTTCATTCGACGTAAATATAACTTACATCACTCAAATTTTCATCGTCTCCATCTTTCCTGCTCACAATCATTGATAACTTTTAGAAATCACAAGGGTTTATAACAAAAGGGATCAAGAGAATAGATAGGTATTAACATGTATGAGTACAAGATTAGTTTTGTTTGATAAAATTTTTATAAAAGAATTTAACTGAGAGATCAATATGATCATTGAACTAATTTCAGGTTGCATTTGTCACTTAGGTCAACTGCCATAGCACCAGAAGGGGGCCAACCTTCGGTACTTTCATGACAAACACAATTAGTGGCGTCCTACCAGACTTCTATCACATAAACAAGATGTCCCTGAATCCCCTATATACATAGGGTTGTTCATCCCAGTCAGAATAAATAAGGTTAAGTATTCAAAGAGAAAAAAATAGAATTCAAAAGTTTCAAAAGGTTTATAGATATACAATGTTGAATAAGGAATAACAATTATTCGGGGAAATTAGAAAGAATTCAAGGGTCTCAATAATTTATATGCATCATGTTGAATCAAGTGATCCCCTGTGTTAAATATAATTGATGTGTTTTGATCAGTGTTTAAGTGTTACAGGGAGTTATCAGAGTTTAGCTGGAAGCAGTTAGAGTTTGGGTAAACTCTGACAGTTAGAAGCTCGACAGAGTTTGTTAAACTTTGTCTGAAGGAAGCGCGTCTACTGTTCAACAGTGATTGAAGGTTAATTATGGAAGCGATATCTTTGAAGATTGGATAGCTATCAAAGAGATCGAGTTGACATAGGAGACGTGTGACAATCTGTAATTGATATCATTGTATAGCTGATTATTAGGAATATCAATTAGAGATTGTATCGTAGCTGTATGGTATATAAATACAGATAGGTTAACTCTAGAAGGGTATCAATAACGAATTATCATTATTGTAACCTAGCAGCTCTTTGTGATATTTTACATCACGAAGAGGGTTTGAAATACAAGAAGTTTTTTTAAGTGCATAAACGCTTTTACTTATTAATCTCTCATACAAAGTTGATTATTAATTGTGTATTCGGCCTAAAAAGTGGTATCAGAGCCAATCTGTTACTTTATTACAGGTTAAGATCCAAACACAACAATAATCATGTCAGAAATTCCTCCACCAACACCTACTGTTTCTGAAAAGGCTCCTACTACTGTGAGTCGTTATGAACCAATCAGGGTTCCTATTCTGAGGCCATTAGAGTATGCTATGTGGAAGGTCAAGATGACTATGTTTCTGGAGGCTACAGATCCAGAATATCTTGACAGGATTTATGAAGGCCCTCACAATCCTACAAAGCTATCTGTTGCAGTTGCTGGTGAAGCAGCAAAAATGGTTCCAAAGGAAAAGAAGGACATGACTCCTGAAGATCTATCATCAATTGCTAAGGATGCAAAAGTTAGGCATTTACTGCATAGTGCTTTAGACAATGTTATGTCTAACAAAGTCATTAACTGCACCACTACAAAAGAGATATGGGATGCTCTTGAAGTCAGGTGTCAAGGAACTGCAGCTATTAAGAAGAATAGGAGAAACATACTCACACAAGAGTATGAGCATTTTGAGGCTAAACCTGAAGAGACCATGACAGAAACATTTGATAGATTCTGTAAACTGATTAATGATCTATCTTTGGTCAACAAAGAGTATGATCTAGAAGACTCGAATCTCAAGTTTCTTCTTTCTCTACCTGAAAAGTGGGATGTGAAAACAACCACTATTAGAGACAACTATGATCTTGCTGAAACAGAGATTGATGAAATCTATGGACTGCTCAAAACTTATGAATTGGAAATGGAACAGAGAAACAGGAGATCAAGCAGGAAAGGAAAGTCTGTTGCTCTTAATGTTGAAGAAAAGCCTCAGAAGAAAGAGGCAACAAGAAGGAAAATGAAAGGAAAAGCTTTGGTCATACATTCAGAAAGTGAATCACCAAACTCTGATTATGATTCAAATTCTTCTGAATCATCTGACTCTGAGGATGATGAAGAAGAAATGAGGAAAATGGCTGTGTTAATGGTGAAGACTTTCAAGAAAATGGGCTTCAAGAATTTCAAGAAAGGAAAAAGGTTTTCTAGGGATTCAAATGAAGACAGGAAACGCTACAGGAAGTCTGATAAGAGAGATTCTAAAGGAAAGAAGGATAAGTCTGAAATTCAATGCTACAAGTGTAAGGAGATGGGCCACTATGCTCCTGAGTGCAAGAAGGGTAAAACTGGAAAGGTACTCTACACTAAAGGCAGAGATTGGGCAGATACTTCAGATTCTGATGAAGAAGTAAACTATGCTCTCATGGCTACTACTGAATCAGAATCCTCTGAAAATCAGGTACCTCTAACTACCTATGCTTATAATATTGATGACATTGCTCAATTAAGAATTTTTCTTAAGTCATTGCATATAAGTTATAGGGATCAGACTTTAGAAAATGAGAGGATAAAAGCTGAAAATTTTGAACTTAAAGAAAGAAATAAACTTGTTGAAGAGAAACTTGAAAACATGCAACAAGTTCAGAAAGAGAGAGATGATGCTGTTTCTATAGAACAGGATTTGCTTCAGAAATATAAACAACTAGAATCTGAGTTGGAGGAAGCAAATAAGAAAATTAGGACTTGGACTAATTCTGGAAAGGACACTCAACAGATTTTTCAAACAGACACTGTTGGTCTAGGTTATAATGAGGGAGATGAACTTAGATTTCAAAATCAAGTTAAAGTCAGAACTAAATTTGTTCATGGAACCAGTAAATTTTTGTCTGAGAATGAAAAAGAAGCTGTCAAAAGAAAACCAGTAAAAACTAGTGTTAAACAGGTTAATATTGGTTCAATGACAGATAAACAACTCAAACATAAACTGAAGGAGTTAAAATCTGTTGAGAAAAAGAAAGTGTCAAACAAGAACAGAAATGGAAAAGTAGGCATTACTTCAGGAAATAAACCAATGCTTGCTAGTTATGCTCCAAGAAAGACATGTCATAACTGTGGTAGTACTAAGCATCTTGCAAATTTTTGCAAGAAAAATAAAAATATAAATTCTTTACCTACAAAGTCTGAGGTAAAGAAGGATTTTGCTAGAACTAAGCCACAGACTCTATGCACACACTGTGGAAGCACTTGGCATTCCATCTATACTTGCAGAGAATATCATGCTATCTATCATAATTACTATGAACTGAAACCCAATCTGAAATGGGTTAAAGTTGATACTGCAAGTGTAAACACTGATAATGTTAGCTCAAACTCTGATAATGTTAATTCCGCTGCAAAAGCTAACAAAGTTAAGAATGCCAAAGGATCCAAGCAAGTCTGGATCCTTAAAACTAATCCTCAGTAATTGTTTGTGATTGCAGGGTAACAGGGAGGCAACCCTAGTCGTGGACAGTGGATGTTCAGGACACATGACTGGAAATAAAGCCCTGCTATCAGAATATGAGGAGAAGGTTGGCCCAAAAGTTTCCTATGGTGATGGCAATATAGGAAGAACATTGGGATATGGCAATATCAATCTTGGAAATGTCATCATCAACAATGTAGCTCATGTCCCAGGACTCAAGCATGACTTGTTATCTGTGAGTCAAATCTGTGACAAGGGATATCATGTAGATTTCTAACCTGAATATTGTGAAGTTATCAGCAAATCTACAGGAAAGGTTGTTCTAGTTGGTCACATGCAAAACAACATTTATGAAATCAAGCTTTTGATAGACTCTGTTGGAAAAGCTGTTTGCCTGTCTACAAGAATGTCTAGTGAAGAGAGTTGGAAGTGGCACAAGAAACTCTCACATTTGAACTTGAACAACATCAATGAATTGATCAGAAAGGATCTTGTAAGAGGACTCCCAAAGACCCTGTTAAATGTTGATGGCCTATGTGACTCATGTCAGAAGGCTAAACAAAGGAGGTCATCTTTCAAGAGCAAGACAGAATTTTCTATCACTGATCCATATCATCTTCTGCATGTTGATCTCTTTGGTCCAGTAAATGTTATGTCTATTGCAAGGAAGAAATATGCTTTAGTCATTGTTGATGAATACACTAGATTCACCTGGGTGTATTTTCTAGCAAAGAAGGATGAAACTGCATTGACTCTGATGGAGCATGTGAAGCTTCTGGACAAAGGATCAAGCAACAAAGTCAGAATCATCAGAAGTGATAATGGAACTGAGTTCAGAAATGCAACAATGGAAGAATTCTGCAAGGACAATGGAGTGAAACAAGAATTTTCAGCACCTGGTACACCACAACAAAATGGTGTAGTTGAAAGGAAAAATAGAACCTTAATTGAAGCTGCCAGAACTATGCTTGATGAAGCAAAACTGCCAACTTATTTCTGGGCAGAAGCTGTTCAAACTGCTTGTTTTACTCAAAATGCAACACTGATCAATAAGCATGGAAAGACACCATATGAGATGGTGAAGAAAAAGAAGCCTAACCTGAAATACTTTCATATTTTCGGGTGCAAATGTTTTGTTTTGAAGACTCATCCAGAACAGTTGACCAAGTTTGAGCTAAAGGCAGATGAAGGAATTTTTGTTGGCTATCCACTGTCAACAAAGGCATTCAGAGTTTACAATCTGAGAACTAAAGTGATCATGGAATCTATACATGTTTCTTTTGATGATAAGAAGATAACTGGACTTGAAGACAAAGATGAATATGATCAACTGAACTTTGAAAATGAAGTTTTAAACTCTGAAGAAGGAAACTCTGATGAAACAATTCTGACAGACTCTGTTGAAACAAACTCTGAACCTCTACTGGTAAATTCTGAAGAAACTTCTCAGTCACAACAAAGGGAAGAACCAGTTGAGGGGGAGCATGATCAAAATGAAGACTCAAACACTGATACTGAGTCAACTGAAAAATCTGGATCAAACTCCGATGCTTCAAACTCTGACTCTGGGCAGTCAAGTTCAGGGGGAGTCTCAGAAAACGAAGATAGATCACAACAAAATCAGGAGAGCATGGATCAAGGGGGAGGATCACATGCTGATAGAAGTCATTTTCCTTCTGCTAGGAAATGGACTAAATCACATACACCTGATTTGATAATTGGTGATCCAGATGCAAAAGTAAAGACAAGAAGTGCTACTGCAAGTGAATGTCTATTTCATGCATTCTTGTCTAAAAATGAACCAAAGAAAGTGGAAGAAGCTCTTCAAGATGCAGACTGGATAACAGCAATGCAGGAAGAGTTAAATGAATTTGAAAGAAATGAAGTTTGGACCCTTGTACCAAGGCCAAAGAACAGATCTATTGTTGGTACTAAATGGGTTTTCAGAAACAAGACTGACAGTGAAGGTGTTATCACGAGGAACAAGGCTAGACTGGTAGCAAAAGGTTATTCACAGCAGGAAGGAATAGATTATGATGAAACATTTGCTCCAGTAGCAAGATTGGAGGCAATCAGAATTTTTCTAGCATATGCCTCTCACAAGAAATTCAAAGTGTTCCAGATGGATGTGAAAAGTGCTTTTCTGAATGGAAAGCTTGAAGAAGAAGTGTTTGTTGAACAACCACCAGGATTTGTGGACACCAAATATCCAGATTATGTCTACAGGCTAGATAAGGCACTATATGGACTTAAGCAGGCACCAAGAGCATGGTATGAGACACTTGCTCAGTTTCTTCTAGAAAGTAGATTCAACAGAGGAAAAATTGACAAAACTCTGTTTTATTTCAATCAAGGAAGTGACCTCCTTTTAGTTCAAATTTATGTGGATGACATCATCTTTGGGTCTACTAATGATAAACTCTGTAAGAAGTTTGCCAAGCTCATGCAATCCAGATATCAAATGAGCATGATGGGAGAGCTTAGTTACTTTCTAGGCCTACAGGTGAAACAAACAGAAGATGGAATTTTCATTAATCAAGAAAAATACACCAGAAATCTTCTCAAGAAATTTGGTATGCTTGACTGTTCATCTGCATCAACTCCCATGGCAATAGCAACTAAACTGGACAAAGACACAGGAGTTTCAGTGGATATGACAAACTACAGGGGCATGATAGGATCTCTTCTATACTTGACAGCTAGTAGGCTTGACATCATGTATGCAACCTGTCTTTGTGCAAGGTTTCAGGCAGATCCTAGAGAGCCACATCTGACAGCTGTGAAAAGAATCTTCAAGTATCTCAAGGGCACCATATCATTAGGTCTGTGGTACCCCAGAGAATCAGATTTTAAGCAACTTGGGTATTCTGATGCAGACTTTGCAGGCTGCAAGGTAGACAGAAAGAGCACTAGTGGAAGTTGTCAATTTCCTGGTGACAGACTTGTTTCCTGGTACAGCAAGAAACAGAAATCAATCTCCACATCTACAGCTGAAGCAGAGTATATTGCAGCTGGTAGCTGTTGTACACAGATCTTATGGATGAAGAATCAATTGCTGGATTATGGATTGAGGTACAGTAATATCCCTATTTACTGTGATAATCAAAGTGCTATTGCTATGACAGGTAATCCAGTACAGCATTCAATGACCAAGCACATCAGCATAAGGTACCACTTCATCAGAGAACACGTGGAAGAAGGAAATATTGAACTACATTTTGTATCTACAGAACAACAGCTTGCAGATATCTTCACTAAACCATTGAGTGAAGCTACATTTACAAGACTGGTCAATGAACTAGGAATGGTCTCTAGTTCTGACTAGAAATGTTAGTTAGATTCAAACTTTACTTATGTGATGTATTAATCATATTTCCTGATTGGTTAAATGCTAAGTGAACTCTGTTGATTAAACTCTGTTATGCATACTCTGTTAAACTCTGTCAGTATGTCTGTATGTTATACACTGTTAACAAGTTTGATAAACTCTGTGAACTCTGAGTTGATTTTTGTCTGAATGAATACACCAATGAAGAAATATGTATGAAGCATGATTCTCATCAATTAATCATGAATCTTTCTGAGTTATTGTGATCTAATCTTAGATTGTGCAGAAAGTTAACACAGCATGATACTGGCTCATATTTATAGCATCTCTTAGTTTATTTTGTCCTAAACTCTGAGTCTATAAAAACTGTGTGCATTACCTCTCATGAAAAACTACTGATGTTGATGAACTCTAAACTCTGTTAGTTATACTCTGATAGAATAAAATGCTTACTGCAATACCCCAAAGAAAATGTATATAGGTTGTTATACTCCTTTGAGATTATGTTGGATACTAGGATGACCCAGGAACCTATTGGTATATAATATGTGCTAAAATTCTCTGATTTTTGGTGACTAGTTAAATACTAGGATGACCCAGGAACTTATCAAAATGATAAGGGCTAAAATTTTTGGATTTTTGGTGACTGGTTCCAACCTCTGATTACTGGAATGAAAAAAAAAATGAAAAAAAAATGATGAAAATAAAAAAAAATGTATATAAAGGGGGTATAAAATAAAAATTACTGTATAAAGTTCGATTACTTCAGAGTTTAGCTTTCATCATACAGTCAGTGTTTACTATGACAGTTTGTGCATTCAGTGTTTATTGATTTACTTTATGGATTTTATGAAAAATTAGATGCTCTAAAAATTGACTTAGTAAACTCTGCTTCACACACACAAATATTCATAACTGTGCAATTTATGAAAGGGTTTCGGTGATAAAGTTGGAGAATTGACAAACGCTGTTGATTCGTGATTTGTACTCTAAGGTAAATTTTCACGTGGACAATTTGAAAGTCTTGGAGTAAGTAGGGTTTTTGACAACTGTTAATCAGTGGATAGTTGATGAATGTGTTCTTTATATGATTACTTTAATTAGTTTTCATATTCTCTTCTTGATTTATTTTCTTAAAGAACAATTCATATAGCATAAATAACAGTTGCAGAACACAATGAATATGATTAGAGAAACAAAATTTTCATTGATAATATGAAAGAGATTACAAGCAAATATTACATCTTTTTGTTCTCTCTATCTGCTAATCTATTCAACAGGAAAGTAAAAGGTCCGTCCACACCACTCCATTGTTAGCAAAAATTCCCAGATCCCATCTTTGCCACTTTGTTTGGGTGGAAGTTGAAGGGATAAGGTTATTTTTGCTGACATATTCATTAACAATGGTTGGTGGTGGTGGATGAGGATGCCTTCGAGGAGAGCCATGCCAATGTTGCTTGGAGGGCAGCATCGATGTCGATCACCCTTGCAGGTTTCTCTCTCTCAAGCTCTTCCAGACCAGCATCCATTTGCAGCCACAGCGTCTCAAGCTGCCTTTCCCACTCAAACGCTTCAAATTCTTCACGCGTATAGCTGAAGATGTCCCTATTCTCGACAAGATGAAGGTTTTTCTCTTTGATGGTAAGGTTGGCCATTGTTTTTCAAGAGTATTTGGTTTGAAGGGTTTGTGATTTTACAGGGGAGACTGAAAGGTTAAAGATTTAATGAAATAATCTGAGCAAGTCTCTAGGCCTTAAATAGAGATGGGTAAGAACGAGGTTCTTAATCGCTTCGTATTCTGGTTATTAAAGGCAACAGGTAAACGCTTCAAATTCTAGTTTTACTTGGGTCAAGATATTTTTAAAAGAGTATTATTTCATTTTTGTTTAAATCAAATATTTTCATGTTTTAATTCTTTAATATACTCTTCTTAAAAATAGGCGCACGTGCCCCACTCGCTCTTTAATGTGTCCCACTTACCTATTATCGTGTCCCACTACACATTAATCAAGGAACTGATTGAGTGTTTGTTACATAAGAGATTGAGTTTTTCATTAATTTAATCACTTTTGTGTCCAAACGATTTTGCTTTATTCTTACTCTCACAGTTTTCTTATTTTTCTCTTGGGCACTCACGCAAACACCTTTTCTACATACATATCTTTTGGAAATTCTTGCAAATTTCTTAACTCCATGGCATCTAAAGCATTCACTGCTCTTGGTTTACGGTTTGTTCCTAACAACTATGAAGCTCCACTCTATCATCAACGCGTTCCAGAATCGTTTCATCTCATGCATAACTTCTTGAGGGATTCAGAGATTGGACAGGCTCTGATTGGACCTGCTACTCTTTCTGCGTCTCAAATTGCTTCATTCTGGCAGAATTCAGTTTATGAGGATGGAGGAGAAAGTGGAACTCCTACCATTATCTTTACTTACGAAGACCAAGATTATGTGATTACTCCACAGACTGTACGAGATACAATGGGGATTGAGACACATACTTCTTATACTCTGGTTAATGAAACTTATCTGAGAGAGATGCTACGAGAGATTGGTTACATGGAATCTCTTGACAAGATTGGCGGCATAAAGAGACCAAATCTCAGAAAGGAATGGAACTTCTTCTTTGATTGCATAACAAGGACGTTCCAGAAGAAAGTCACAAACTGGGATGCCATTCCTATAGACAGTCTCCAAATCGGGTATTCTCTGCTCTATGGTACTAATTTTGATTTTGGCCGACATGTTCTGATGAGCTTAGGTGATAAATTGTCAGAATCTACTACTGTTTATTATGCTCGTTTTTGTCAAATGTTGTTCAATGCATGTGTACCTGGTCTTGAAATTGATGAAACTGATGAAATTGATCCTTTTAGAGTCAATAAGCGAATATTCTCTGATATGACTAACAAGGATGTTGGTAAAGCAAATCTCCCTGCTTTTGTCATGCCTCTTGCTCTACGAAATTTTCTCAATCAACCACAAGAACCACAACAACCTGAACCACAACAACAAAATGAACCTGAACAACAACAACAACAACAACCTGAACCACATCCTGAACCTCAACCAGAACCAAACACTGAATCATCTGCTCAGTCAGCACCTACAAAGCAACCTTCACCCACTTTACACACAAACTCTGATTCGTCACAATCTCCACCAGCATCACAGTCTAGATTACAAAGAGTTAAGAAGGCAATTACTAAACGACGTGTAAGTCTAAAGCAGGCAGAAGAGACACAAAGAAAATCAAAACGGAAGTCTCCTGAAGCTGTTTACACTAGAAGGGGAAAAAGAATGAAAGCTCGGGAAAACATGCCTAAGTCACCATCTGTTGAAGAGGATTCAGACAATATACCTCTAGCAAAACGAAGAAAAGTGATATTCTCTGATTCTGTGGATGAAGATATTGAAGCTCCAGAGGTTGTTTCACAGCAAACACCTCCTATTGAGGTTGAGAAAGATGAAATACCTGCAGAGGATGTAATGCCTGCAGAGGACAAAATGCCTGCAGAGGACAAAATGCCTGCAGAAGAGGATGCAAGAGATGGTGTTTCTCCGATAAATGATATTCCTGATTCATTTATGCCATTCTCTGGTCCTATCTCTGATATTGGTGTAGGTGATCAACCTACGGCTGTTCTTTCTGAAGCTGTGGCAACTCATACTGAGCTAATATCTGATGCTCACCAAACTGTTGAAGAAGGTGAAGAAATTGATCAGGGAACCAAAGTAACTTCTCAGTCAATGTCTGTTGCTGAGCCTGAGCAACATGGAGAAAATCTTGACAAGCCTACAGAAGATATTGCTAAACCTATGGCTGAAGATGAACCAGTTAAAGCTACAAGTGTTGAAGCTGAAGGTGACAGTAGTGCAAACTCTGATGCTTCTCTGAGTGCACCAGTACAAACTGACAATAAACATACACCTTTTCCTCAACCTTGTACTTCTCATGAAGTTGAGAGAGCACAATTTGCCAAGAATGCTGCTGAATGGTACAAAGAAGATTGTATTTTTCCACCGGAAAGAGCAGCTAAGTTTGTTAAGCAAAGTGCTGATACTATCTCCAATCCAGAGATTCTTTCTTGCTTGAAAGCAACTATAGTTCAAGTTAAAACTCTGGATAGACGATTTGATGATACTAATTTGGCAATCACTGCTTTGCGAAATGAGGTTGTAGCTAGAGAGATGAAGATGGAAAGAGAATCGAAACTAGTGACTACAAAATTCTCTAAAGCTCAAGACAATCTCTGTGCCAGGCTGACTAAAGTTGAAGAGAACCAGTCTGACTTATCTGCTAAAATTGATTCTATTGCTACCTCCCTGGAGTTAATTACTTCTATTCTTATGCCTAATGATGTCAAAAAGGGGGAGAGAGTTGTCAGAAGGGATAGTGCTGGAGATGGAGGGGCAAGTAACAAAGGAAAGAAAAAGGCTGAAGAGGTTCAAACTCTGAGAACTAGCAAGTCATCAAAATCACAGTCTGTTGGGAGAAATACTGATACTCAAGTAACTTCAAGGACCAAGAGTTTACTGTTATCTTCAAATCCACAAACTGATGAAGAATTGGCTGCTAAGCTGTTCATTGAAGAGAATGAGGAAGGAGTAACGATTGAGGACATTGAAGCTGAGGAAAAGAGTTTACAAGAAGAACATCTTAAAGCTTTAAAGTCTGATAAGGTACAAAGAGGAAAAGCTCCTAGACCTGTTGTTAAAGGTGTTGTGATCAGAGAAAGGACTGAAGTTAGTCAAAGTTCTCGGTTCTCAAAGGAAGCAATTGCAGCAGAGGCTAAACTCAAGCTAAAAGGCATTGAAGGTGAAAGTTCACAGAAGAAAGTTACAACTTCTGTTGCATCTCAATCAATGATCACACCTTTACAATCTTCACAGTTGAAATCTGTTTTTGGAAAAGGAACAATTTCTGATCCAAATGTGTTATCTGGAGTCTCAATGAATGTTTCTGATGGAAAAGCTTTATCTGGCAAGATTGGTAATAATAAGGGTGGACTAGGTTCACATAGAGACAAAAGGCAATATACTGGTCCTAGAGATCCTTCTTCACTGGCTGTTCCAGGTCGTGGTGTTCCTCAAGAGAGTTTGGACAGACTGGAATCAGTGCAGTTAGTTCATCAGAAGAGTTTAGACAAGGATTTTCTTTTATACTTCATGGCTGATGGGACAGTATTCAAAGTTGGTGAGGATGATATTGGCTTGAAATATTGGGAAGAACTAGAGTATGTTCTGTATCTTCTCAAGGTGAATAGTCGAAGGACTCAGTCAGTTGCTAATGTGCTCAGACAGAAAATGACTCAGAATCTGGCAATCAGAGGACAGAAATACAATAGCAGATATATTCCTAAGTACAGGGATTACAAAGGAAATCTCATTGAAATGAAGAAAGGTACTGCAAAGTTAAAAACTGATTTGGGAATCACAGTACTTGACTTCAATACACAGGCAGAAAAAGTCAGATTTATCAGACTGGGTAATGAAATGAGAAGGAACAAGATTTATGATCTTAGGGTTGCTATCTACCAGACAGATGAAAGTGATCCTCATCTCAGAGAAATCAAAGAAGCAATGAAGATTGAACTTGAAAATGCAGAAAGAAGATTGCTGATTGATTATCTCAGAACCATGCCAGATCTTGAAATTATAAGAGATTAAGTTCTGTAAGAATTTTCTTATTCTCTTTAGTTTTTATTAAGTAGAAGCTTAAACTCTGAATTTGTATAAACACTGTATTTGTCTATTTGTTTTGACATCATCAATTACTGTCATTAACTTGTACATTTTTGCTAATGAACAAGTTGGGGGAGATTGTTAAATATAATTGATGTGTTTTGATCAGTGTTTAAGTGTTATAGGGAGTTATCAGAGTTTAGCTGGAAGCAGTCAGAGTTTGGGTAAACTCTGACAGTTAGAAGCTCGACAGAGTTTGTTAAACTTTGTCCGAAGGAAGCGCGTCTACTGTTCAACAGTGATTGAAGGTTAATTATGGAAGCGATATCTTTGAAGATTGGATAGCTATCAAAGAGATCGAGTTGACATAGGAGACGTGTGACAATCTGTAATTGATATCATTGTATAGCTGATTATTAGGAATATCAATTAGAGATTGTATCGTAGCTGTATGGTATATAAATACAGATAGGTTAACTCTAGAAGGGTATCGATAACGAATTATCATTATTGTAACCTAGCAGCTCTTTGTGATATTTTACATCACGAAGAGGGTTTGAAATACAAGAAGTTTTTTTAAGTGCATAAACGCTTTTACTTATTAATCTCTCATACAAAGTTGATTATTAATTGTGTATTCGGCCTAAAACCCTGAAAAATAGAAATGTGTTTAAATGAATTTGAAAAATTCGTCATCAATTGAAATATAGTTGATTATCAAAGGTGATGGAGTATTATTAAGATAAGAAGAAACAGAAAGAAAGGTTAAATCTCCTTAATCAATAAATTAAATGAAATCAATGGCTAGTAATGAATAACCATGTCCTTACTCCATCACATGCCAGAAATCACATTTCGCATCTTGTTTACCATCCTTTCGCTCTTTCTGTATCGTTCACGGGGTAACTAAAGTCACAAAAGATATTCTAGAAGGTACACGAAGGTCTACACGTAGCGTCTTCTAAGCGGATAGATCCGGTCATCTATTTAGCGCATGCTGTTCCGAATTATTTGCCTCGTCCTAAATTGAGTCTCTGGATGAATCGGATTTCTGCTCGCGCGATATGTCGGAATACTAAATAACGTCGCAATCTGTCGTCCTAATAACCTAAGGCGAAGCTTATCCTAAATCGCTCCACCTAACGTCTCACCTAGATACTTACACCTAAACATCCTAACTTGTTTCAGTGACCATAACCTGTCGCTCTGATACCAACCTGTAACGCCCTGACTTCCCAATACTGAAAATATACTTTTTATAATAAAATAGACTTTGATACAGGGGAATTTTAGAAAATTTCGGCATGAAGTATTCGTAAATCGAACTATCCATCTGTATTTCAACCCAAACCAAATTCCTATTAACAATTACAAATAAAACTTAATACACCAACGATCCCTCACCGAGGATCGATTCCAGGTTATGGTATGAAACAAAAATCTATACTATACAAATTATTACAACTTCTATCTCAAATTCCAATTACAAACCTTTATACCGTCTAAACCATAGCTCAAGCCCCTTTAGCATATGCTCGTGCTGGCTCTATATCTAACTTTTAAAGAATGCATCATCGCTCTTACTTGAATTATAAAGCGTAGGTATCCAACTCCTTAACCCTAACTGAAAAGGGAAGGTAAAACAAAGCAAGAGTGAGCCAACAACGCTCGGCAAGTTAATAATATAGTGAAACAATAATATTTTAGTGACATTGATGAACAATATCAATGACCAATTTATCTCAAGGGAAATAATTCGATTTCCATCATAGAATTAAAGTTTCATTTCTTCAAATCATCTTTCATGTAAACATTTCCTTTCATAAATCATTCCATCATTAAAACATACTTTCCATAAAACCTTTTAAAAACATTTAAGCTGATTGGATTTTTTTCACGACCACGGACCATACGGGTGATCAGCCACGTAAAGTCCTCATACCGGACACGAAGTCCCTCTGGACCTTGAAATTGGGTTCCCAATTAGGCAACACATTGGCCTTTCAAATGCTGGACTGGGCACTCCCCCAGCCTCTTACGCTAAAAAATATGCTGGATCGGCGTCACCCGGCCTCTTACTCCTCCAATCTGAAGGAATCCGTGGAAAACATTTAAACGAAATCCCCCACATCAAAACCTTTAAAAACCTTTAAAACATTTCACTTTTCAGTCCTTATACTCACTGATAACATATCAGCCTAGTATAAGGAATTTTAAAAAAAAACAAATTTAAATAATTTAATCCATTTTAACGAGTAACAATAAAAGCTTTAGAGATAGTGAAGCATTCGATATAAGGAATCATAAATAACAAGGCAGTAAGATTAAACTAAGCAGGGTATAGTTAAGCAAAACAGAATCATATATCAACAAGGAACATGATAAATTAAATAACTGAGCAATTATTAAGATTCTAGAAATGGAACAACAATTATAAAGAAAGAAGGGAATAAAGAAAATTCGAAGTTCAACAGAAGATTTTAGTTACTGCACTGGCTAACCACTTATATCAAGGATTATCAAATAATGAAATTACGCTGTAAAGTTTTAACAACCAGAATAAATTTTAGTATATTAAAATGAAGATTTAAGAAATTCTAAATTTCTCAAGGTCTCACTCCTGTCGGCGAAGCACTCATAGGCTTTAGCTGCCAGAACCGGCATGACAATAATGAGTTTGAATAATTAAGAAGATCTCAATTCATTCTCGGTTTTAACCATCACTGAGCAACACATGCCTCAACAACATTATAAAACTCGAATTAGTTTACAATAATTTGAAGAAAAATGCTCTTTGAAAAATATTAGTAAAGACGAGGAATATTGAAATAAATTAATTTTAAAAGAATTCAACACCTGAACAATAGGTGAGGAACATAAACAGTGACAAAATAATTTGAGAATGAGTGTTTGTGAATTAATATAAAAATAATGTCACTAGAATAAAAATGAAAGGTATATACACTAGCAAAATGATTTGAAAGAAACATCGTATAATTAACATAACAGGCTTACATTATTCAGAATAAATACGAAGAGTATAATGGCTAGCTAGAAAGGATTTCGAAAGAACAAATAAATAACACAAAATGTTTCATATCACTTGAACAATAAGTGAGGTATAGTAAACTTGCCTCAGTACATTAAGTTTCCAATTCCAATATCCCAATTCTTTACTCACTTTACATCAGTCTCCACTTCTTTATACATATGCCTTTATTTGATCGCACATCCATCTTTCCTCTATCACTTGTCAGCTTTTATTCGAACATACTCGTCTACTCCTTTGAATATCTCATTCTTCAGAATTCCATCTAGACGTGCACCGGCTCTTAGTCGGCCTCCTATCATACCTATATACAGGTAAAGTACTACTTCAGTAAGCGTATATCTATTACCGTCTAACTCTGTTCTACCCGAACGCATCCTAATACGATTTACAATTAACACATATAGTTCATATAGAGCATATTCTCGAAATAGTAACATATAATCACATAAGCACTGAGCACGTATTATTATCTTACACTTATATCTTCTACTAAATATATCACATAAATTACACATAATTCTTATCAAATTACTATAACAATTATAAAATAATTCTAATAAAAAATTTGGACGGCACCTCCTCTAAAATATGACCTAACCTGTCAGAAATACTATTAATCAAATCAAAAACCAAATATCCCTGGCTTCAATACAATACACAATCATATCCCTTCATACTAATGTACCTCAATTGTACATCTCTAGCAATCCATAAACTTAATTCATAACGTACATAATGGTATCTTTCACAAACCATGTCACGATACATACATTCAACTTTAGTACTCAAAATCCCACTACTACCCTTAATAGCAATTATAATTATTACTACAAGCACTATGTACAAGTCATAAAGTAGATAACATGTCCACTAATTATTAACACTTAACAAGATAAACTAGTTAATACTTAACAATTACAACATTTGACTCTATGCCGCTTAAATACATAAACCCATAATAAACTTATGATTTTACACAATTACTGGTATCCCTGTACAATTTACAATCGAGCAATACATGAAATCTGAATATTATTTATAATCGAGAAAGAAACTAAATAATAAATAATATTTTTAGAAAAATTTTGACGGCATCCCCTTTGTACGGGTAGCCTACCAGTCGGAACACAGCCGACACAACCAAGCAACAATACCATATTCGAATTATAACTTACAACCAGCTAAGTAATAAACAGTTTAAATTATAACTACTCCCAAACCGAACAGTTCTCATATTAAACTAATCATACCAATCGAATATAAAATTTTCGCAAATTAAACACTAAACAATTATATTGTATAATGTATAAAATTAATCTCGGCACAGGAATCCATCATAGCCTTTTCCACTGACTCAATTCAAATCATCGTCAATGGGGTAGTCCCAGAGGTACCCATTTTCGGGTTTCCAATCACGAAACTCCACCAATACGTATTACAATCGATATCCCACAATTAATCATCACCGGAATAAATCAATTAAACTCATAATTCAGGAAAATCAAGAGACCGCTTTCGGTTTCTTTGTGAACACAGTAATCGCAAGAACAGTATCACATACAACACGAGGTCACCCAACAATAAATACTGACTCAGATAACACCATCACAGAATTTACTAAGTTCAACACGAACTTACACAGGAAAAATAAGCACACATCACAATCGGTAGACACACACTACGAGTGATTGTACACCCATGCCACAATCAAAACTAAAAACATTACAGCAAGAACAATAAGTCTGAATTCGACTTACACCTTGACAACAACAGAGATGATTCGTATCAGCCCCACAAGAACTCACACACCCAGCTGTACACCCTCACACACGCGACTAACACACACACACACCACTGATATACACATGCCTGCCCACTTCATACACACACCCTGTTGTGCTAAAAATAAATATTTAAGTTTGAATCGCAAGCGCACAATTCGTTTCGTTGTAAAATTTAATGATTCGTTCCACAGGGACTAATTTACTCGCAATCCTTAATTTTTAATTTAATCGAGTTAGAACAAATATTGATTTTGAGAATTTGATTTTATACTAATTAATTTCGAAAAGGAAATTTAATCTAATTTTAAAAGAAAACTAAATGAAAATCTAATTAACCAGTTAAAACTAAATTATTCTAAAACCTAATTATTCTAAAATTCTTAAATTATTCTAAAACTTGATTTTATTCTAAAAATTCTTCTTTCTATCTTTTTTCTTTTTTTAAAAAAACCCAAGCAATAGTTCACTGAATTACCCACAATAAAATAAAACAGGCTAGGCCACAAACTAAAACAAACGAGACGAATAACTCAGACAATCAGAAAAAAATAAACAAACGAGATACAGACAGCAACTCGGCTACAACACTGATTTTAAAACTAACTCAGAACTCGGTGAAAATGAAAACTCTGCATCAATGAACTGCAATGACAAGGATCGTGATAGCAAAACTCAGTACAACAACGGAAGATCACAGACAGAAAAGTTACACACTAAACTAGACCACAGTAATTATCAAACTGCCAATTGACATACAAAATCAAAATCCGAACATCAAAAAAAAAAACTAATACTCGGTGAACCCAGCTCGAACAGGTACACAGCAATTCAGACAAAATGAAAGCATCAACTCTTATCTCAGTAAACAACCACTGGAATCAGCATTACTCAGCACAATCAACTCACAGCAACAAAACCATTTGATTTATTTACATAACTCAGCAGTGAAATTTAAGAAACAAAAACTCAGCAACAGTGCATCAAAAAAACAACAAACGAGTTTAAAACGGCATTAGCTTAAAGACACAAAGTCCAGAACTCAACAAAACAACAAAGTCCACAAATAAACAAAGTCCAGAACTCGAACTCGATAAACCAGACACAGAAAAAAATGAGACCAACGTCATTAGCACTGCGACAACAAGAACAAGACCACTGATTCCGTGAATTTAACTTCGTGAAAAAGCAGAACTCGGACTATTCAGAGAGCACAAATCAACGAAGCGCAGTTAACAAATCAAAAACAATCAAAAACAAATCTTAAAGGGAAAGGGGGTGATTGCAAGGAAGACAAAGGAAGATTGTGTTTTTGATTGAAAGGAAACGGGGAAGATGAGGGAAAGGGAGAATACAGGGGAGGGGTTTCTGGATGTTTGAGTTGGATGGAAAAAGAGATGGGATTGGTTTATGTGTATGAATCTAAAGAGGAATGAATAATTAAACCGAGTGTTATGATTTAAAGTGAATAAAATGAAGAGGAATAAGAAGAAGGCTGGGATTAAACAAGAAGACAAAGAAAAGAGTTTTGATTTCTGAAAACAAAGAAAAAGACAGGGATATTGTGTCAAAGAAAACAAAACAGAGGAGACTAGGCTTCGAATTAACAATTTAAAATAGGTAATAGAATTGCTGAAAATTAACGAAACAAATATTTTTGTATTTTTTTTATACTAACACATAAAATATAAAACTTAGATCTACAATTAACAATTATAAAGCCCACAATAAAATGGAGATTTAAAGGGGCAAAATTAAGAATTAAAACAAATATTAAAACTACGAACAAGAAATTAAATTTCGTTACTTTCAACCCATAGTGGTTAGCTTTTCGCTACTTTGTCCACTACTTGGATTTACGAAAATAACGAAACAAGGCAGCAATAACGAAAGAGCAAGACAAGAAGTAAAGAAAATAAAAATTGAATTAATTATAATAGGAGTGTTTACAAGATTTGAAACTAAGAAAAGAAAATACAAGAAATTAAAACTACCCTAAAATCTAAGTTACTAAATACAAGGGGGGTGAGGGGGTATTTATAGGATAGGAATTAGGGTTAAGGGGGGTATTGGGTAAATCCCCACCATACATTTGGGTTGTGTGGTGGTGAAATCCTAGCCATCTATTTGATTCCTTCCCCCTTAAGCTTTGAAGAGTTGATCTTAGCCATACACTTTTCTTATGTGTTGGGATGATCTCCACCTTCCACTTGTCTTGAAATATTCCTTTTGCTCCAAGCTCCTAATTCTTTTCCTTCTTTCATTTTTGGTCCTTTTTCCCTTCCTTGCACTTTATTTATTTATTTTGTCATTTCTTTATTTATTTACGATTTACCTGAAATGTAACAAAATATATTATTAAAACACGAGTTCAAGCAATAAATAGGTAAATAAAATATGCAAAAATATGCACTTATCAAATGCCCCCGTACCTATCTTTTGCTCGTCCTCGAGGAAAATAAAAACAAAATGAAAATCTAGATGCAAAGTCCTATACTCCTTTTCGTAGGTGCGACGGTTGCATTTGGCATATGCAACAAGCCCTTTAAACCCCTAGGCAGCCCTAGTGGACGAGTGAGGTCTCGTGAGGGCCTATAGTGAATGTACCCACAAAATCCATCTAGCTTATATAAAAGATCACATGGCAATGCACACCACACATACATGTCCTCTCATGATACATCAACTCAAGAATCAAAATGAAGTTGCAAAGTCTTGGTGTGGAAAGTGCAAGGATTCACATAGTCTACTTAAAGAACCATGCAAGAGTGATTATAAGTTCATGTCAAGTGCAAAAATTATTGGTAACCATGCTAAGTTTACAAGAGCACACCTCAGAGTCAAAACTTGAGATTTCTTATGCAAAAAAAAACAAATAAGCAATACCTCACCTTTCACTCACAAAAGAATATTCACTCAAGAACAAGGGTAAGTGTATCACTCAATTCCAACAAAATCAAATGCATGCTTGACACTTGGTATCATCCCAACTTAAATCACAACATACATTAATAATGACAATCAAAACGTCTTTATTAGGGTTGTAATGGGGCTAGGGACAAGGTATGTCAAGAAAGGCCAAAATAAGGTGAAGTGTCAAAGCTAGTAGTCACCATGAATATCATGCACAACACCAAACTTCCTCCCCACACAATTTATTTTCATTTTCAACAAAAAGCCTTGAATAGTCGCAATGAAGGAGGATTACAAAAAACATAAGTATGCTCTCATGTATATATATTCTCTTTTTTTTTTCTTTTTTTATATATATATATAAAGGAAAATGATAAATGTAACAATAATCCTCCTTTAGATTTAATTTTGAAAAATCGACTATCAAGGTAACAACAAATATTTCCACAAAAGTTATGAACAAAAATAAACCCTATTTAATACACCTTATTGCTCCCTCAAGTTCCTACTAGCCTTTGACAAAATGGGGTCAAGAAAACGTAAGGCTAAACAAGAAAAAGGTCTTAGGCGAGTAATGTGGTGTGTCACCGAATGGAAATGATTAGGCTCAAAGGGTTAACTAATTGATCATATAAGAATTGTGTGGATAATTTGGAAATATAGGTTATTCCTAAGTGCCTTTATCATTTTATCATCAATTAATGTCATGTATTTCAAGAAGGAACTCAAACAAGTGCTAGCGATGCAAATGACAAGTGGACACTCAAGCAAACGAATATAAATGCAAAAGATATGTATATAGGCTCAAAACTCACTTGGTGCGGTAAAACATAATCAATCTCAAGTAAAGGTATCCTCAATGCACCTACTTGTACTCAAAGCATGAAGACCAAATCATCTTACACCTAATCATGTCCTTCTAATTTCATGCACAATTCAATTAAGTCTACTAGCTTCACCTTGCTAGTGTAAGTGTGTGAACAAGAACTTTAGCAAATCACTTCTCAAACAAAAGTTAATGGATCATAAGATTATCATAGCATGCAAGGGTGCATCAAGCAACTAGCAATCAATTAACAAGACTAGAATACGAAAAGAACTCTTTTTGATTTTTTTCATTTTTTAATTTTTTTGGATTTTCTGATTTTTATATTTACACTAAAAACCCCCCATACCTAAATCATGCATTGTCCTCAATGTATGTAAATGCAAGAGAAATGAGTAAATGAGAAAGTTGAGGAAATACCTGATAAGGGATGACGGAGACTGAAAATTTCTAAAAATTACGAAAGAAAACAACACACACACACGCACACAAATCCTCCCCCATACATATCTTACACGAGGGGAGGCAAAAGAACAAAATCGAATTAGCCGATGCCGGTAGGATAGTTAGGGTGCAACTTTGAGAAAATAACAAGAAATTTGTGAAAATTTTTATTAGCACAGATTTTCTCAATTAACATTGAATCATTCAACCCTAAAGAGCAATTGTCACTAATGTTCTCCCTAAACCAACTTAAGGCTTCTTTATTTTGTTTAAGCAAATTAGAGATAATGAAAGTCTGGTTAGGGCTCGAATCACTAGGAATAACATGAGACAAGGGTTCCTCTTTCCCGAACGGCTGTTGATCAAATTCGGGATGATAAAGAGTTAATGTAAATGCGGGTGGTGTACCCACGAGACTCTTAAGAACGGAAGTGTGAAGAACGGGCTCACTACAAACAACCTCGGGTGGGGTCTCATACTTGGAACGAATTTTTAACAAATCCCCTAAGAACTCACCGAATGTAGGTGGTTCACCAACGGAAGTTTTGACAATGGGTTCAACAATAGCATCCTCGTGTTTGGTCTCCCACGGGGAACAAATGTCATCCAACTCTCTCAACATCTCTTCCGAAGTCATATCCCTTAACGAATCAGCATACTCTCAATTAGACTCATAGTTGACTTTGAAATCCTCGTTGAGAAGAGACTCAATCTCACTATCCGTAAGCTTAGACCAATTAACAATGTCATCAACAAGATTAACCGCTATTGGTTGCTCGTAAAGCTCGTTGGGTTCTTTTCCGACATTAAATATGTTAAAGTTAATTGTCATATTACCAAAGGTGAGTTTCATCGAACCATCCCTACAATTAATCAAGGCATTGGATGTAGCAAGAAAAGATCGTCCAAGAATAATCGGGATTTGGTTCTTAGGATTCGTGACGGGTTGGGTCTCGAGGACAACAAAGTCAACCGGAAAGATGAATTCACCAACTTTAATTAGCACATCCTCAATTATTCCCTTAGGCATTTTGACAGAACGATCGGCTAATTGAAGGGTCATATTCGTTTGCTTCAGCTCACCTAACCCTAGGGCTTGGTAGACAGAAAATGGAAGGAGATTGACGCTAGCACCTAAGTCGAGTAAAGCTTTATCCACGAAAGTATTGCCTATGACACATGAAATAGTAGGACAACCGGGGTCCTTATATTTCACAGGAATTTGATTCGAAAGAATTGAACTGACATGAGATGTCAAAAAGGCTTTCTTCGGAACGTGGGTGGATCGCATGTGAGTACATAAATCTTTTAGACACTTGGCATACGAAGGAATTTGTTGAATGGCATCTAAAAGAGGAATGTTAATTTCGACTTGTTTGAAAACTTCCATAATCTTCTCTACTTGAGGTGATTGTTTGCGAGGGATGAGTCGTTGAGGATAAGGAGCTTTAGGCTTAAAGACTCGTTCGTTAGACACATCGGGAAGAGAAGTGGAAAGTGGAACGATATTCGAAGATTTGTTAGGTGGTGAGGATGATTTAAGAGAAGAATTTGATGACTCGGGAGTGGATTTCGATGATGAAGGTTCGAGTGGTGAATGTGTGGGAATAGATGACTCGAGAGGTTCGGAAGTTGGAGTAAGGTTTGAATGATCAAGTGTAGGGTTCGGTTCAACATTTGACTCTTCTTCTTCTTCTTCCTTGGAAGACTCGACACCTACTTGATTATTAACTTGGTTTCCCGACCTAAGAGAGATGATAGCATTAACATTTTCGTGAGGTCTTTGGTTGAGAGGGAATTTAGGGTTGACCTCTGGTTGACTCGGGAACTTATTCTTCTCTCGCTCACACATGGCGTTGGCTAATTGACTCACTTGAACCTCTAACTTAGATAAGGCTTGAGTACTAGCATTCAAAATTTACCTATCTTGAGTCATGGTTTGCATGAAGGTCTGTTGAGATTGAGCCAAATTAGTCGTTGATTTCAAAAGCGCATCAAGACTCTTTTCCAAAGAATTAAGTCTCTTATCCGACTCATTAAAGCCGGGTGGGTGGGCGGGTGCTTGATTTGAATAAGAAAGTTGAGTCGGATAAGGACCGGGATTTTGAGTAGGGTTTGGAAAGGGACCTTGATTTGGAGTCGCGAAAGAATTTTGATTAGGCCTTTGAAAAGATGGAGTATTTTGAAACGAAGGTTGAAAAGAAGGCGGATTTTGGTAATTTGGCCCTTGGTTCCACGAGAAATTCGGGTGATTCCTCCACCCAGGATTGTAAGTAGGAGCAAACGGATCGTTCCTGGTGGGTGGTTGAGACACCGCATTAACTTGATCAAAAGCGGGATAGTCCGAAAAACCTTGATTGAAATTAGGGCACATAGACACATTTGAGGGGGCCTTACTAGTTTCTAGGGCTTCGAGTCTCCTAGTTAGAGTGGCTAATTTGGCATCGGTTGCAATCGAACTCCCAATCGAATGCAAACCCTTAGATGAACTAGACGACTCATTAGACTTGTTAGGTTCCCTAGTAGACTCCCATAACATGGTCTTCTCGGCTGATTCTTCGAAAAATTTCCAACCCTCGTTCTCATCTTTCTCCATGAATTTACCTTGGCACATAGATTCCAACAATGCGGTTGTTGGTCCATCTAAGGCCTCATAAACGATCTTACAAAGCCTCCATTTTTCTATTCCGTGGTGGGGGCATTGTGATAAAAGATTTTTGAAACGATCAAAATATTTCCAAAAAGACTCATTTACCTTTTGATGAAATTGATTTATCTCGTTTGTAATTCTTGTAGTCTTATGGTTTGGAAAATATTTTTTAAGAAAAATTACCACAAATCCCTCCCACGTGGAAATAGAATTAACCGGTAGGCTATACAACCATTTCTTAGCATTTTCTTTAAGCGCAAAATTAATGAGTCTAAGCCTAATCGAGTCCTCGGTTAATTGTTGGAGCTTTTGTAAGGCACAAACTTCCTCAAATTCATGAAGAAAGAGATACGGGTCCTCGCCCTCGCTCCCGTTAAATTTAGGTAACATACTGATGTGGAGGGCTTTAATTTCGAAATTATTACCATTAACGGGAGGAAGGGTGATACACGAAGGTTGGGCGGAACGAGTAGGATAGCAACGGTCCCTAAGAGACATGGCCATGTTTACTACGGGTTCGGAATAATCTAAAGACTCGGAATTAGACGATGAAGAAATCTCAAATGATCTCACTAGTCTAGAAGAATTATCCCTAGTCCACGTAGTTCGCATAAACCACAAAAGGAAACACGTAGCAAGTAAGTGCGATAAATTAAAACACACAAAAAGAAAGGGTGTAAAATTAAAAGAAAAATTCTAAACCTAGGGTTCCCTAATAAAATAAATAGACCTTGCTCCTAACCGTAAGGGCTACCAAAAACTAGGTAAATCAATAATTATTCGAACCGGCTTGGCCAGGTAGGTGCAAGCATTGCCAAGAGGCTAAACACCAGCCTAGACACCAAACCTTAATTGGCCAGGTCAGCTTTCGCTTTCCTAGACACCAAAAAGTAAGAATAATTAAAGATTACTTCGTTTCTTAAGCACCTTCCTAATTGAGCGCGAAATTCCTAGGGGCAAACGTCTAATTAATTTTATTAACGGCTAGGTATGCAAAATGAGGGATTAAATTGTTTTTGGGCTAAGGAAAGAGTGATGAAATCCCTTCCCTTATCTTGTAGTGGTTTTGCCCTTAATGTTTATTTACAAAATGATGCAACAAACAATGATATATACAAAAATTATAAACAAATATGGATGCTTACACTACGTGATTTAATCTAAAGAAAGAAAGAAATTTAACGTACCTTAGGGTCCTCCAGCGATCACCACAATTATAGGTACGAAAAATTTAAAAACAAAAAATAAAATCTAGCATGATGTGCACCTACATGATGAATGCATGATGCAACAATTATGTATTTACAACTAATTTTTTTGGATTTTTGATTTTTCAATTTTTTTTGTGATTTTTGACTTTTTTTTTGAATTTTTTTGTGTTTTTCTAAAAATAAAAAGGGGCGAAAAGAGTGAGATACGGTTACCGAAGCAAGCTTTCCAAAATAATCCAATTTATCCACGCTTCGTTGAGAAGAGTTCCGAAATCTCAAGCTTTCCTAAAAAGAACGAAATAAAAAAATAAGACAAGAAATAAAACTAACTCGAAAAATTAAAAATTAAGGCGCGAAAAATAATTAGTCCCTGGCAGCGGCGCCAAAAACTTGTTGTGCTAAAAATAAACATTTAAATTTGAATCGCAAGCGCACAATTCGTTTCGTTGTAAAATTTAATGATTCGTTCCACAGGGACTAATTTACTCGCAATCCTTAATTTTTAATTTAATCGAGTTAGAACAAATATTGATTTTGAGAATTTGATTTTATACTAATTAATTTCGAAAAGGAAATTTAATCTAATTTTAAAAGAAAACTAAATGAAAATCTAATTAACCAGTTAAAACTAAATTATTCTAAAACCTAATTATTCTAAAATTCTTAAATTGTTCTAAAACTTGATTTTATTCTAAAAATTCTTCTTTCTATCTTTTTTCTTTTTTTTTAAAAAACCCAAACAATAGTTCACTGAATTACCCACAATAAAATAAAACAGGCTAGGCCACAAACTAAAACAAACGAGACGAATAACTCAGACAATCAGAAAAAATAAACAAACGAGACACAAACATCAACTCGGCTACAACACTGATTTTAAAACTAACTCAGAACTCGGTGAAAATGAAAACTCGGCATCAATGAACTGCAATGACAAGGATCGTGATAGCAAAACTCAGTACAACAACGGAAGATCACAGACAGAAAAGTTACACACTAAACTCGACCACAGTAATTATCAAACTGCCAATTGACATACAAAATCAAAATCCGAACATAAAAAAAAAAAACTAATACTCGGTGAACCCAGCTCGAACAGGTACACAGCAATTCAGACAAAATGAAAGCATCAACTCTTATCTCAGTAAACAACCACTGGAATCAGCATTACTCAGCACAATCAACTCACAGCAACAAAACCATTTGATTTATTTACATAACTCAGCAGTGAAATTTAAGAAACAAAAACTCAGCAACAGTGCATCAAAAAAACAACAAACGAGTTTAAAACGGCATTAGCTTAAAGACACAAAGTCCAGAACTCAACAAAACAACAAAGTCCACAAATAAACAAAGTCCAGAACTCGAACTCGATAAACCAGACACAGAAAAAAAATGAGACCAACGTCATTAGCACTGCGACAACAAGAACAAGACCACTGATTCCGTGAATTTAACTTCGTGAAAAAGCAGAACTCGGACTATTCAGAGAGCACAAATCAACGAAGCGCAGTTAACAAATCAAAAACAATCAAAAACAAATCTTAAAGGGAAAGGGGGTGATTGCAAGGAAGACAAAGGAAGATTGTGTTTTCGATTGAAAGGAAACGGGGAAGATGAGGGAAAGGGAGAATACAGGGGAGGGGTTTCTGGATGTTTGAGTTGGATGGAAAAAGAGATGGGATTGGTTTATGTGTATGAATCTAAAGAGGAATGAATAATTAAACCGAGTGTTATGATTTAAAGTGAATAAAATGAAGAGGAATAAGAAGAAGGCTGGGATTAAACAAGAAGACAAAGAAAAGAGTTTTGATTTCTGAAAACAAAGAAAAAGACAGGGATATTGTGTCAAAGAAAACAAAACAGAGGAGACTAGGCTTCGAATTAACA
The DNA here is from genome assembly GCA_036435485.1 of Saposhnikovia divaricata. Lineage (NCBI taxonomy): Eukaryota > Viridiplantae > Streptophyta > Magnoliopsida > Apiales > Apiaceae > Saposhnikovia > Saposhnikovia divaricata. The sequence goes on along the minus strand of CM071597.1, from coordinate 96,574,728 downwards.
ATTTAAAATAGGTAATAGAATTGCTTAAAATTAACGAAAAAAATATTTTTGTATTTTTTTTTATACTAACACATAAAATATAAAACTTAGATCTACAATTAACAATTATAAAGCCCATAATAAAATGGAGATTTAAAGGGGCAAAATTAAGAATTAAAACTACGAACAAGAAATTAAATTTCGTTACTTTCAACCCATAGTGGTTAGCTTTTCGCTACTTTGTCCACTACTTGGATTTACGAAAATAACGAAACAAGGCAGCAATAACGAAAGAGCAAGACAAGAAGTAAAGAAAATAAAAATTGCATTAATTATAATAGGAGTGTTTACAAGATTTGAAACTAAGAAAAGAAAATACAAGAAATTAAAACTACCCTAAAATCTAAGTTACTAAATACAAGGGGGTGAGGGGGTATTTATAGGATAGGAATTAGGGTTAAGGGGGGTATTGGGTAAATCCCCACCATACATTTGGGTTGTGTGGTGGTGAAATCCTAGCCATCTATTTGATTCCTTCCCCCTTAAGCTTTGAAGAGTTGATCTTAGCCATACACTTTTCTAATGTGTTGGGATGATCTCCACCTTCCACTTGTCTTGAAATATTCCTTTTGCTCCAAGCTCCTAATTCTTTTCCTTCTTTCATTTTTGGTCCTTTTTCTTCCTCCTTTTTCCCTTCCTTGCACTTTATTTATTTATTTTGTTATTTCTTTATTTATTTACGATTTACCTGAAATGTAACAAAATATATTATTAAAACACGAGTTCAAGCAATAAATAGGTAAATAAAATATGCAAAAATATGCACTTATCACACCCACACACGACGTATGCCACACACTCATGCATGGTAATTGAACCAAACACACAGATGCATAACACAATACTCACGATACAGGGGCTGCAAAACATAGGGGAGGGGAGATATTAATAGAGAGAGAATCGAAAAAAGGATTAGAGGGAGAGATAATCGAGATTGTTGAGAGAGTAGAGAGACCTCAAGAAATTTCTAGAGAACACTAGCTGCCAGAATTGAATTGGGGAAACAAAATTGGCGATTTAGGGATTTAAGAGCAAAGGGGAAATTTCATAATTTCATAGAAGCTAAAAATCAATTAAAAATCTGATTTAAATCATTTTAAAAATCGAATTTAAATAGAAAATTTGTAGGGAAATAATTTTAAAAATTCTAAAATAAAATTTGTTAAATTAAAAACATCCCCATATTTTTAAAATAATTTTAGGATCTAAAATGAATTAAATATGAATTTTGCAAGTTTTAATCCTTTAAATACAATAAAACTCTTAAAATCATTTTAAAATACTAAAACACCCAAATTAATACCCCCAATAATTTTAAAAACTAATTAAATATACAAAGACGATATTAAAAAAGATTTCGTGATTTCTAATAACACCGATGATTTTATAAAATTTTCAGAAGATCAATAATAAATAATTTAAATAGATTTTTAAATCATAAAAATTTAAATAAAAATACATTGACTCACATTTCACATATACATCATCATATAAGCACGTAACATGATGTCACATATATTCATCCTAAAAAAATTCTCACACCATATATTCCACATTTAATATTAAATAATAATTATTATAATTGCGAATTTTCTAAGGCGTTATAGTATGTATATGTGTGATTATCACATGTTCAACAAAATTTGAAAGAGTTATTAGGTTGATGGTTAATTATGGTTAAAATGTATCCTGCAGATACACTATCATGAAAATGGTTATTAAGGAATATTATAAACTGATCTCTTGTCTCCTTTTGACTGCGCAAAATAAGCCAGTTATTAATAAAAATTATTAGCATCGACTAATTGGATCTACATTATTCCCATAAGCGAATATGAGAATAATGGAAGGAAATTAAAAGAATATAGACATTGCCAATAGCAATGGTTATGATACATAATACGAACTTGGATGTGGTCGTATTTCTACATAAAATTTATGATTGTACAGTGATAAATTATATGACCACATTTTAAATTAGATATTATGTACTTTTCTTAGAAGTACGAGTCATCTAGAGGAGGGGTATTGTATATATTTGGATGACCCCTTGTATATATTTTAGGATGACTCCTTGTATATATTTCTATAGATATATTGTTTAAAGCTCTAGAAGAGCAAATAGCCAAATATTGATGAAGGCTCTAGAAGAGAAAATATGTTATTTCTTAAAGGAACAAAATTTGAAATATAAGTCATTACGAATAACACATGGGGACAATAGATGAATGATATGATCAATACCTTCCATTGAAATATATATTAAAGTAAACTAGAAGTTTACTTATAGCTTAATAGCTTGGCATGACCGGATTAGCCTCCCGGTTCATAAATTTATGAATAGTAATTAAACTTTATATGGACGTTATTTAAGAACCAGAGATTCTTTTCAATTGTACTTATGTTATTTGCTTGTAAGACAAATTCATCACCAGCGAATATATCACCTTTAAGAATGAACTAATGGAGATATGCATGAGATAATAAATCTTCAAATGTGGACCATTGAGATATTATATTTACGGATGGACTCTATGAGTACATATATGCCTAGTTATTATCGACTCGCAACCTGAAGTTTGCGAGGTTGATTAGTTAATCATAATTATCAAGAATAGGCATTTATATAATGATGGTGAATATACTACTCAGATTTTATATGAGCTTTATTGTCCATGGAAAATTGTTGAAATAACTTTATATTTATTAATTCACATCAAGCCTACAAGTTGTCATAAGTTCTCCCCGTCTTGAATAAACTATTGGTCAGCCCATGTTGTTCCACCACAACTATCTAAGATGATTTATTGAATTAAGTATATCAGTGAACAATCTAAATATTTATTAATTACTAAATTTAATAAGTCTATTTTCTCAAGATTAGGGGGAGAGAATAAAATAACTGGTTAATATATTTATAGAAATGAATTATCATTGCCTCATCTTGATCCTCATATTAAAGAATGTGAACCTGAAGTTCATAAGATAATTCATGTATAAATTTTATCTATTGCGAGACATATATGCTGACCTTAAAGAATGACTGTCATATATACCGGCTACAAATGCTCCTACGAAATCTGATGTCCCAGTAGGACAACCTCAAGATAGTAGTGTGTCTAAAGACCATCTGAAGCGTGATAGACCAATATATTCCATTACTAAAATTCTCAAATGGAAAAGGAGCAACAACTAATAATGACTAAATTGAGGAAGAATCTCCAGAAGAGATTATAGTCATGACAAAAAAAGTGAAGAAATAAAGGTATCATAAAATATTGAGATCTCAATGTATAATGTCATGTCAGAATAAAATGGAATCATTTATCAAATCGACGTCGAAGATATGCATATTTAACGTAGCACTTGAGGTTATCGACTACAAATGAGGATCGTAGACTAAACTCTACTAAAGAATGTAGACAAAATTAGCCAAACACACAAAGATATAATTGAGGCAATTACAAAGGAAAAATTATTTGGACTAGTAGTCCGCACACCCGAAGTTGTGAAAGTAGCGCGCTAAAAGGATTATTATCTCTTAGAAATAGAGAAATATTTGGAACTTCAATTCACACACCAAAATGTGTAATGTCAGTGGGATATGAATTGAATTTATGAAATATAAAACTCATATAGTTGTACAATGACATTGTATTGATTACGAAGAGACATATAAGCTTGTGGTGGATATAATTATTTTAGTCCTAAATCGTCTGGCAATATTGAAAGGACATGTGATAAGTGGATTTATATCCACTTGGAGCGTTCCATTTCGGCTTAAATTGGTGTTTTGAACTCAAGTATGTTGCATATTTGATGTGTTTTTGTTTAGTGTGCAGGTTTGTTAAGTGTCGGATAAGGTTCTGGTGTGATTCGTAAATCGTGGAGTCCATTTGGAGTTTGCAATGAAAGATGGAGGTTGCTACCATGTGCTATTATGATTCTACATGAAGAAAGGAAGCCAATGCAAAAAGAACGGACGAAAACGGAGTTGAAATGAAGATTTTGGAGATAAAACAGCCAAGGTACAGAGATTGGTTGCGCTGCAGTGCAGATAAGGGCCGCAGGAGCGTAGGGTGCGCGGCTGCGTAGCAGGAGTGCGCGGGAGCGCAGGGGCGCGGTGTAGAAAATTCTGTTTTGACTAGAAAAATGTTTTTTATCGGGTTTTCTTGCTGGTTAAGCAACCTAATGCCTATATAAGCACATACAACTCCTGCAAAGAGATATACACCAGAAACACTCAGAGATAGCCAAAGTTAGAGATTCAGACGCGAAGAAGGATTTCCGGAGGATCGTGACAGAATTTGGAGTTCTAATCATCTTTTTGTATTCTTCTAAATTAGGCGATACTCTGGATTTCGGATTTGTTTTCTTAAACTCATACTTTAGTTTTAAAATAATCATTCAGAGTTTGTATAATATCATGTTTTCATCATTTCCCATGGTGACGAACAGTTCAATTATGAACTAATCGTTGTCATGGGATTCTAACGGAGTTATCTATGTAGCTTAGTTGTTTGATTGCTTACAATATTTGTGTGTGGTGAATTTGTGATATCCTCATATGGTTAAATTTAATTTATTTAGATGCGTCGCGAACATCTAATTTGTTAATCTCTTGCTAAACGAGAGTGGATCTTGAGATTTAGAACTTGCCATGCTAGCATAGGTTTATGTATGATTATCATCGTAATTTGTGGCGTAAATTGAGAAATATTATGCTGCCCTATGTGATCTTAATGGATAACTTGTGCTTCAACCGTTATGTTTTCAAATCATATAGAGATATAGGGTCTAAACATAATTGGTGTCTACCCATCTTCTATCTCTTTTGTGGATGCATGAGTAGTTTGGTATTCGTATACTGAGAAGTAACCTATACTTGTTTCGTGTTGTCTGATCAGATATCATAACCACCACATACTTTGATTAAAGGCGTCAACTCTAAGCGAATTAGTTAATGAAGTTAGGATCCCATGTTTTCTCTCATATAAGTAAATCAGTTTTAAATCTCATAAGTTAATTAATTCTTAGTTTGATAATTAGCATCTTAGTTTAATTTAGATAATCGAACCCCAATTTTTTAATTGTCTTAGCAGTGAATTAAAACCATACATTGTTGAATAGGTGCATTAACTGAATAGAAACTTAACCAGATCTTTGTGGAACGAACTTGATTTATATTACTTGTGACCACGTACACTTGCGTGATTTTGTGTTAACAACATGATAGAAATTTCATATGACCCACATGACTACATTAAATCCCTGAAGGATCTAAAATTGCTAGAAGCATTAAATCAAGTTCTCGAGAACATTATATTGAGAGGGGTTTGGACCAGTAGTCCAAGACAAAATTATTCTGGAATAAAATATCTATTTGTGTATGTTAGATTATAGGTGACGACTCATAAAATCTCCGGCCAGAGTAGATGGAAATTAGAATGTGCTTCTAATTAACATTGAAATGAGTTGTACCTTATAATCATAGTACATGGGTTTATCGATTTTATTTTTGTACAATAAAATATTGATATATACGTCTTGATGATTATATATGTCTTGATATTATAAATTAGTATTCTTTAAAGCATGTCCAATCTGAAGACATGAGAATCATGAAGGTACATAGAGACACTTTATTTTGGTCTTCAATAACCTATTCGAAAAGGGTGTAAATTGATTTTGTAGGTGAAAAGTGTTTACTCTAATTCTCATAAAGTGGGATCTTAAATTAAATTTTATCCATATATATTTGAGATATTATTATTTTGGCATGCCATGAAATTGACTATTATAGGTACTTCATTGTGATTGTTGGAAACTCATGAGGATAGTCGGGAATGTGTATGGCTAAGGTCATTGGTCCATCGTATCCGAGAAACATATGGTTTCCATTCGAAGATAATGAAGCATGCATCACTCATACTATAGAAGGTTACATTAAAGGAGGCAAGACAAAACATATTGATCCAACATTCTTCTTCACCCATGAACTTCAGCAATGGGGAGAAATTGATGTTTATCATATTCGCTCATGTGATAATCCAGATGATTTATTCATAAAAGAACTTTCTACATCTCCCTTCAAGAAATTGGTACACAAGATTGGAATGCGTAAACTTTGAGATATATAGTGATTTCTATAGTCATGTTAAAATGAGGGGGAGACACTTCACTTTAATATATGTACAACACATGTACTCTTTTTCCTTCACTAGGATTTTTCCCACCGGGTTTTTCCTCGTAAGGTTTTAACGAGGCATGATGTATGTGCGAGTCATCCAAGGGGGAGTGTTATGTATTAATTGAATGACTCTTTGTTACTCCAACCTTTAGCTTTCAAACTCCAAACCTTTGGCTTTTCACTATCCTGTACCTTATGATTTGGTAGGCTATATAAAACCTTGCATGTAACTTGTTTAGATTGTGGAATGATATGATCTCCCTTCTCTCTCTCAAGTTCCCTCTCTATATATTATATTATTATTTAACATACTCACATTTATTACAAAATTACATTAAATGTTATTCCAAAATTTTAAAAAAATAAATAATTTATTTGATTAGGTAATTTAACGGTCAACTATTACTTTGACTTTAACCCCTAAACTAGTTTTCGTTCCCGATTCTTGATTCAATTTTTTTGAAATAGAATTTCGATGATCGAACCGTACGGGAGTCAAGATCAATCTTTTTAAATGTTATTCCAAAATTTTAAAATAATAAATTTTTTATTTGATTAGGTAATTTAACGATCAACTATTAATTTGACTTTAACCCCTAAACTAGTTTTCGCTCCCGATTCTTAATTCGATTTTTTTGAAATATAATTTCTTGATTTTGGGATGAATGTCAACTCAATATCACTATTTTCCTATTTTCTTGATTTTTCAATAATTTTTGACTAGTTTGTGAAATACATAAAAAAATTAATTAAAAACGAAGAAAAGATTAAATTCGAATTAAAAATTCATACACACTCAATTAGTGGTAGTCACTAATTTTGGGATGAATGTCAACTCAATATCACTATTTTTCTATTTTCTTGATTTTACAATAATTTTTAACTAGTTTGTGAAATATATTATAAAATTAATTAAAAACGAAGAAAAGATTAAATTCGAATTAAAAATTCATACACACTCAATTAGTGGTAGTCACTAATTTTGGGATGAAAATCAACTCAATATCACTATTTTCCTATTTTCCTCTTTTCTTGATTTTTCAATAATTTTTAACTAGTTTGTGAAATATATTAAAAAATTAATTAAAAACGAAGAAAAAATTAAATTCAAATTAAAAATTCATACACACTCAATTAGTGATAGTCACTAATTTTGGGATGAATGTCAACTCAATATCACTATTTTCCTATTTTCTTGATTTTTCAATATCTTTTAATTAGTTTGCGAAATATATTAAAAAAATTAATTAAAAAAGGAAAAAATGGTTAAATTCGTACATACTGAATTAAAAATCCATACACACTCAATTAGTGGTATTCACTAATTTTTTTCTATGTATTTTTAATTTTAAATTAATTTTAATTTTAATTTAATGTTCACTATAGTATGCCCGCCATGTTTCATTGCAGACGCCTGCCATATTTCATTGTGAACGTCCGCCATGTTTCATTGCGGATGCCCGCCATGTTTCATTGCGGGCAGGGGAGGAGGATATCCCGGGGATGTGGAACGAGACCCTTTTTGATTTATAAAGCTAAATTTTTTGTTTAAAAATAATGTCTCATGAATTTTAGGTTCAAAGTAAAAAATGATATAAAACTTTTTTTAAAAGCTTTTTTAAGAAATTCAAAATTTGAATCCTTTATTATAATACCTATTTATTATAATACCTGGGTCTACCAATGTACAGTTAGCCAATCAGAAATTAGGAATTATTTTAGAACCAATCAGAGCTAATTCCTAAATTTTAGACCAATCATGTTATATTAAAAGTTTTCCTTATTTACAATATCAACCTACCTATTTAACCTTGGTTAGTTAACACTTCTAATTTAAATACAATAATGGTTTTATTAAACATATCCATAAATACATATTTTTAAAATCAAAAAATATTTACTAGAAAATCATAATTTTAATTTGAAATCAATCACGATATACTATTATATATTCCAAATTAAATTTCATAATTAATCATTCATTAATCAACCGTTCTTTAAATATAAAGTCAATCACAATCATATTATCATACATTATAAATTGATTTTCATAATATATATTGTACAATTGTAATCAATTTTAGGAAATTATAATCTAACTCAACTAGAAATCTGAAAAAATCGATTTTGAAATCAGATTTTAAATAATTTGGATAAAATCCATACCTTCAAAATTTTATTTTTTTTAAAGTTCAAAAAAAATATTTACTAATAATTTGTTAAAAAAATTAATTAATAAATGCATATAGGCCAACACTACAAGATCAGATTAATTAGAACGACCATATTTTTGGAAAAAAAATATTTCTGTTGAAAAAGTTAGAAAAGGTAATAGCTGAAAACGGTAATTGGTTAGTTATTATTTAGGAGAAAATGAGATATTTTAGTAAGAAAATATATACATTTTAGCTGAAAAAGTTAATCAGTAAGTTATTTGTAATTATAATATTATTAGTTTATTTCATTAATTAGAACAACCATACTAAAGAAATCAAATTTTAAATAACTTGGACAAAATTCATACCTTCAAAAATTTGATTTTTTTAAAAGTTAAGAAATATATTTATTCATAATTTGTTAATAAATTTAATTAATAAATGCATATATGCCAACACTACAAAATTGAATTTAAATCAAATTTTAAATAACTTGGATAAAATTCATATTTTCAAAAACTCAATTTTTTTAAAGACTTAAAAATATATTTATTCACAATTTTTTAATAAAAAAATTAGTAAAATCATATAAACGAATCCTACATACATTTTAATTACTTTAATTATTAACTATATGCAGAAGAGTATTATTATTGGTTGGTGAATAAATTACCAATCAAAAAATTAAAATTATTTTAGAGGCAATCGGAATTTACTTCTAAACTTTAAATCAATCAATCATGTACAAATTTTTTATTATTTACCATTTTTATTCTAATTTACTAATCATGATTAAATTAAATTTAAATATAATAATATCTTGATTTAATAACTTCGTATATCACATGGTTTTTAATTTTAAAAAATTTCTACTAATCGTAAATATTATTTTCTGTAAATCCACACAATATATTACATAGGTTTATACATCTTTTTGCTATGAATGGTTTTCAAACATCCTTTTATTATATTCCCTCTGGTCCATTATATAAGGCATTTGATTTTTCTGCACGTAACTTTAGGTGCTTTGACTATATATTAAAAATTATTATTTTTCAATTTTTACATTTTTGAATAAAAATAAAATATTTTAATTTTTATTTAGAAAAAGAAATTTTAAAAAATAATAATTCTGGCTGTGTAGTCAAAACACCTAAAGTTACGTGCAGAAAAGTCAAATGCCTTATATAATGGACCAGAGGGAGTAATAAAGGATACCTGAATCTACCATATGTTAGTTAACCAATCACAAAATTGTGAATTATTTTAACATCAATCAAAATCTACTAAATTTAGACCAATTAAACTTAATGTAACATGTTTCTCTATTGGATCTAGATTCTACGTTTCAGCCAAGATTAAACTCAACACAAGTTACACTCAATAATAATTGATTTTTATTTTTCATATCAATTAAATAAACATAATAATTACTAATTTTTATTTTAACGATTAACTAATAAACAATTTATATAAAATAAAATTCTTACAAACAAAAAAATATAATTATTATATCAATTTAAACATTGAGGGAAATTTAAGCCGCTTATTCCCTATTCCCCATCAGACCTATCCAACTTTGATAAAATAAGTGTAAGCATCAATTCTCCTCATGCCTAAATCATATCAATTTCGGTTAAGGTACTACTTTATATCTTTTTATTATATGACATACTATATTTGGATAGATTATCTTCTTATTTCGATTATATATATGTATCGTATGTTTCGTGTTTTAATTGTCTAATAAAATCAACAAAAAAAAAACGAATTAGGTTATCATCATCCCCAGTCCAGATTATCCCAGAGTTACTTCCCATTAGAATATTCAGTGGCGAACTCTAATAATTCTGCGACTTACTGAATTCTAGGCATCAATCCTTACCAGATTACACTGATTTTTTTTTTTTACATTATTAGGCGTGCCTATAGAAAAATGTTTTTTACAGTATTGGGTTGTCGATGTTATTCAGTGATTACTTAACAATTTTATTCTAAATACGATAATTATTTAATTTAAAAATAATACACTAATATATGAGTCCATATATCTATAATAGATATTTTGATATCTCAAACTCTCAATTCAAAACATAAGGTACAATCAAAATCATGAATTAAAAATCATTAACAATATAAAACTATTTAGCACATTATTCTAAATACATATTCAAAATTTAAGTTATGTAAAGTATTATATAATTTGGCAAAAAAAAAAAGCTAGCATCAACCAACCGACGAAATAATCTAACAATTTATTACAAACGTGAAGAATATATATACATCTGATTTGTCAGAACGTATCAAACAACCGACGAAAACTGTGATTCTACACTATCCAAATCAATGAACTAATATAACAAAATCTAATATATGGGTATACAAAATCCACGATCAAAAAATAGAGATATTTATTGAAATCGATTTTAAGAAATTATAATCGAACTCAACTAGAAATCTGAAAAAATCGATTTTGAAATAAGATTTTAAATAATTTGGATAAAATCCATACCTTCAAAATTTTGATTTTTTTAAAAGTTCAAAAAAAATATTTACTAATAATTTGTTATTAAAATTAATTAATAAATGCTTATAAGCCAACACTACAAGATCGGATTAATTAGAACGACCATATTTTCGGAAAAAATATATTTTAGTTAAAAAAAATTAGAAAAGGTAATAGCTGAAAACGGTAATTGGTTAGTTATTATTTACGAGAAAATGAGATATTTTAGTAAGAAAATATATACCTTTTAGCTGGAAAAGTTAATCAGTAAGTTATTTGTAATTATAATATTATTATTTTATTTCATTAATTAGAACAACCACACTGAAGAAATCGGATTTGAAATCAAATTTTAAATAACTTGGATAAAATCCATACCTTCAAAATTTTGTTTTTTTAAAAGTTCAAAAATATATTTATTCATAATTTGTTAATAAATTTAATTAATAAATGCATATATGCCAACACTACAAAATCGGAATTTTAAATAACTTGGATAAAATCCATATTTTCAAAAACTCGATTTTTTTAAAGACTCAAAAATATATTTATTCACAATTTTTTAATAAAAAAATTAGTAAATTCATATAAACGAATACTACATACATTTTAATTACTTTAATTATTAAATATATGCTAGAAGAGCATTATTATTGGTTGGTGAATAAATTATCAATCAAAAAATTAAAATTATTTTAGAGGCAATCGTAATTTACTTCTAAACTTTAAATAATTCAATCATGTACAAATTTTTTATTATTTACCATATTTATTCTAATTTACTAATCGCGATTAAATTTAAATAAAATAATATCTTGATTTAATAACTTCATATATCACATGGTTTTTAATTTTAAATAATTTCTACCAATCGTAAATATTTCGATAGATTAAATCCACCAACAGGCAACGAGGTACTAGACACTCAATAAAGAGATTTATTTATTGAAAAATAAAGAAAAATAAATTAAAAATTATGAAAAAATATAAAAAACCAAAAGGCTGATATCAACTCCTAAACTTTAGTTTAGCATATTTTGGGAGAGGTACGGAGAGAGAGAGAGAGAGAGAGAGAGAGAGAGACGCAGCAACTACTGTCTTTAAAAATTATTAATATTGATAAGTAAAAAGGTTGATACACTTAAATTATTTATTATTTTTAATAAAAGGGTGCCTTTTTGAATTTTGTATTCTAGAATTGAAGTAATCGTATCAATTTCCAAATCTTAACCTAAGAGCATATATTGAATTTGCTTGGTTGATTGATTATAATTTGTTTTTTATATCAACAAAGCATAAAATATGGGTAAGAAAACTCAATAACTTGGTAGAAAGATTCTACACGAATAGATATATTTGTTAACAAAAAACAATATTAAGAAAAAATAAAAAAAAGAGTTTCATTTTGTTTTGGAGACTTTACATCATGCATACTACCCTTAATTTAGTTTTGTAACATCTCAATGTTGTTTTAAGACACATAATTATATATTTACATAACTTGGATACGGAGTGATATTTCATGTAATTGTCAAACTTTTTATATTCACATATTTCATTTCATTTCGTGTATACGAAAAAATTCATGTAGTTTAGTGTCATTTAGTGTTATAATTTCGGTACACGATTGAATATCATGTCATTTTCGTTCAAGCGTTACATGACATGAATGTACAAAACGATTTGTTAGGTCTACATAAGCTATTTTTGTGTTCTAATTTTGGGTATATGATTCAATATCATGTCATTTTCGTTCAAGATCCTAAAGTACACAACCTGAATGTACAAAATGATTTTTCAGGTCTACATAAGCTATTTCTTCTTATATATGTTGGAAAAATGTTAGTCATAGAGGCATGCCTGTATACATCTAATAACAAGCCTAATTGTTTGTAATGATTTGCATTACTTACATGACCCCTTAACTGGGGGAACCTCTAGTTTTAGAGTTTCTACTTGTTTTTAGTACCTGTAATAGGCATCAAAATTCTATCTGTGTAACTGTATAAATTATTCATGAAATAATGTGATAGGTCCCGTATGTGGGTAAGATAAGCTAGAAGGGGGGTTGAATAGCTTATCACCTTTTAAAATTTTAGAGCTTGGCTTTTTGAAAACTCTTTCCTTTTTTTAAACTTTGTTACTTGTCAACAAGTAAATAAAGTGCGGAAAATAAAGAGAGAAAGAAGAGAGAGTAGCACACAGTCCATTTTATCTTGGTTCGCGATGCCCACAACCCCTAATGGATTTGAACACCCCTACTCCAGTCCCCGAGCTCCTCCCCGGACTCGAGATTTTCACTACTATAAAGATACTCCTTTTTAGTAGATGGAGAAGCCTTTAAAACTCCTTTAACCACTTCTATTTATCTTGGAGCGATACACACACGTATCCTCCTCAAAATAAAATAGCAAAATACAAACTACAAAACTTGTGTTGGAGCGTAACTCCCCGTCACCTCCTCAAAGACTTTGTAGTATCCCTTTGTAGACTATGTACTTCTACAACTTTGCCGGTCTTGGATCTTAGGTCTTAGGTCTTGGGTCTTCCCTTTTCTTCACGGTGCAAAGGCTACTAACTCCCCGTTAGTACGCCTAAGACTTGGGTCTTAGAACAAGAGTCACCTCACTTCACTTCACCTCACTGCAAAGATTAGAATACAAGTCCAACAACAACAAACCAATTTATAAGAGATAAATCCATGGAAGCTAGTATTATCTCCATGGAAGCTAGTATGGTATGGTACTAGTCACGGGGACACTATTATGCGTTAAATTAAATAGATAACGGCAAGGGATAAGTCATGTTGGGTTTCAACCCAATATGATGTTATGGGTTTGGGTAGATAATTAGATACCAAGTATGATTAGAATTTGGTAGGTAATTAGAAACCAAATATGATTATTCTTGTATGGTAACTTGGTGGCTAAGTTTGTAATGACTATATATACATAGTCATATTGTATTTGTTTGATGTATGAAAGCTTAAGAGATGTAGTCTTAAGTATTGTTTGAAAGATCCTTGAGCATTGTTGGCTCAAGTATCGGGGTTGGGATACCGTTAAGGTGTTATTGTTTTGATGTATTATTGATTATTGATTGGATTAATAATACAAGTTTGGGACATGGGTGTTTCCCCGTCAAGTATTTGTGTGTTCTAATTTTGTGCTTTGGTAGATCTTGTCAATTTATCGATTGGTTATGTGTGTGCTCTGTTTTGGTGATTGTGAATCTCGGATTGTGTAAGTCCCTTAACCTAACAAGTGGTATCAAGAGCCAAGGTTCGAGTTTGTGATGGATGAGGTTGAGGGAAAGTTCGAGGTTCAATTGGTATGGCAGAGCATGATGAAGGATTTACTGACAAGGAAATTGCAACTAAAGCGGGTAGAGGCAAAGTTACGTGCGGTTTAAAGGTTGCCTTGCACCGTGGATCAATCCTGTGTTCGGACTCGAGATGGAAGAATATGGAAGAGGTCATCGCAATTGTTTCAGTGGCTTGATCAACCTGGTGAACTATTTGGATGATAATAGTGATTTTCTTTAGGAGACCGAAGGATTGTGAAAGCAAGGATCGGGTGACTCAACATGTGGAAGAGCACTCGTGGTGGTTGATGCACGTGATTTTGTAGATGGATACATCGCTATGGTGAAGAACGGTGGTGGTTTGGAGGGTCACTATACGGGTTTTAGCAACACTCAAAGATTGGAAGAGCAAAAGGGGGTTCTTGTTCGAAGGGAGGCATTGGCGAATGGACGTCGATGGCTTGATTGGTTACCGTTCAATCCGATGTGGGTATTGGGTTGAAGAGGAGGATTGCAGGGTTTCAACCCAATATGATGTTATGGGTTTGGGTAGATAATTAGATACCAAGTATGATTAGAATTTGGTAGGTAATTAGAAACCAAATATGATTATTCTTGTATGGTAACTTGGTGGCTAAGTTTGTGATGACTATATATACATAGTCATATTGTATTTGTTTGATGTGTGAAAGCTTAAGAGATGTAGTCTTAAGTATTGTTTGGGAGATCCTTGAGCATTGTTGGCTCAAGTATCGGGGTTGGGAAACCGTTAAGGTGTTATTGTTTTGATGTATTATTGATTATTGATTGGATTAATAATACAAGTTTGGGACATTGGTGTTTCCCCGTCAAGTATTTGTGTGTTCTAATTTTCTGCTTTGGTAGATCTTGTCAACTTATCGATTGGTTATGTGTGTGCTCTGTTTTGGTGATTGTGAATCTCGGATTGTGTAAGTCCCTTAACCTAACAAAGTCACAATAATGGACTTGTCACACAAGCGGTACACACAGTTACACACAACACACAAGCAATTAAAACACAACTCATACGTGCGTAAAATTAACTCGCTTATCTATAGGATAAAATGAGGGCCGCTATTATGCGTTAAAATATTACACTCCCACACAAGCAAGAATATTAAACTAAAGAGCAAGTAGTGCAAGCAAGCAACAAAAACTAGTACTTAAAAAGTACTTCGGTCGAATGGTAAAGAAAGTGGTATAGCCGGATTTTTCAAAGTCCTAAAACAAGTTCAAGTAGTCTTGTTTAAATCCTTGTTCAAGATATAAAGATAAGACATGTGAGTAACCAACTTGAACAAGATAAACTACTAATAGTAGTTGTGGCCGAATATACCAAAATGAAAAGGCCAACACTAACTACTAACTTGTTTTAAAGAGCTAGCTTGTATAGTCTTGATTTTTATGTCCTTGTTTGAAATAAACCATAAAAAGAGCAAAGGACTTGGTTACACAAGACTAACAACCAACTTATCATTTGATTTTTAAATATCAAGTTTAAACCACTTAATGTAAAAACAAGATGTATGCTTTTTGTTTTTTTAAATCAAAAGACAGTTAACTAGCCATTTAATCCAAATACTCAACTTTGATTAAAGGACTTAAATGAGGTGATTCTCAACTTCAACCTCAAGAACACACCTTGCAAGATGTCAAATATACAATACACGAATATACTTCAAGAACAAGTGTATATTAGTGACAAAATGCAAGAATGTTGAATATTAGTGTTTATAAGTGTAGATCTAAACCAAACAAGCAATAAACACTAAATATTCAAGCCACCCACCACCACTTCTACTATATATACTCGACTTATATATAGGAGAGTGAGGAAATATGAAAACCAACTTGTAACCCTTGAGATCTAGAGAGAAAACAAGAGAAAAAGCTAGTAACGAAGCTTAAACACAAAAAAATGAGTCGCCGGAAAATTGCCGGAATATGGCTTTAAGGTCAGACTTCTGGAGGCTCAAAAGGTCACTTATAAACTGTAAGAACAAGGTCCAAAGACCACAAAAAGATTGGTGACCAAAGGTGTGTTTAGGAGAGCAAGAATAAGTGAAGAAAACAAGCCAAAATGATGTAAAAACAAGATGTAAAAATGGCTTAACCCAAAGCTACGTTTTTGGCAAGAAAGGGGCAGTAGGGAGAGTGTTTGGGAAGTGTTTTCTTCAGCACTTTGTTGGCTCTCAAAGCTTGGAAAGGAAGTGGGGGGATAAGGGGCTATTTATAGCCAAAAATAAGGCATTTTAGCTTTATTTTTAAATGGTATTAGCACATGGGTTAAAGGCAAGTGGGAGAAATCTTCCCAAAGTAATATCATCTGTATAAAAATTCAAAATGCCTAGGAAAGAGTGCCCACACGTTTTTATTAATTAACGAATCGATTAAAATGTAAAACGCTCGTACCGACGAGACGAAATGGGTTTAATCGTAATAAATCGAAAAATCATTCAAAAAATTATGAAATTTTGGGAATCCCCTAGAAATGTTCCCAGAAGAATGTGGTCAAAATTTCACCTTGAAATGAGTTGACCAACTATGATTTTTAAGCGACCGATAAATCAATTACGTATCGATTTAAAGGATCCCGGAAAAAATCATCCAAAATTTATGAAATTAATTCTACAATGTCCTATAGGGAAACTAAGGACACATTCAAAGTTTCAAGTCAAAACTATGAGTGGAAGTATTTTTACGAATTTTTTGAATGTTAAAACAACCTTCCGGTGCGACCGAAAAATTCACTTGTCTTTACCGACAACTTAGACAAAAGTTTTGACTTGATAAATATTCAAACATAATATTCCATATGAAATAATGACTATGAGGTCCAAGGAATATATAATTTCGAATTAAAAATGATTTTATCCGGATAAATAAGGATTTTTGGGTATTTCGGAATAAAATATGTTTTTGGTCTTTTGGCATGGCTTTTGGCAAGGCAATTTGATTATAAATATCAAATAAATATATCAAGAATATTTGAGAGTAAAACATTTAAGAACAACATGCTTTTAAATAATTTGAGCAATTTTGGTTCGTAAAAGCAATGTTTGAAAATCCTCGATATTCGTGCCTTTAGCCGATGCCTAAATCTTTAGACATAAATAACCTAGAATATAAAATACTATTACCATGATATTCTCTTCCTAAGTTAATGTCGAAAATATGTCAAAAAAAAACATTTTTGGCTCGGTTTGACCAGTTTGACTTGATTCCCGAATAGTGTCATCCCCGGGGGAGGATTCTAAGTGTAATCCTAAATCTAATTTAATTTCACTTTTATTTTGACAAATTCCAAAACCTAAAGTGCGAAAGCAATGACTCTGTCATATGCTTGAAAGAAGATCTAGAGATCATGCCTCAAGCTTGGAGAACAAGGCTGTTGCAATAACCACAGTTGGATTTTGGAGGATGAAGATTTGCCTAAGTACTAATTTGAGAAGTACTTTGTTCTATTCGAGAAGTCTAGCTTTCAAGAAGTCAGGGATTTGACATCTCAAAAGACACTGTTCGATATCTCATGGAGCCAACAAGTGAAAGCCTCATTCGATAACTTGGAGATTTGACATGTCTAATACTCTAATTCGAGAACTCAAGAAGTCTACAAGTCAAAGCATCATTCGAGTTCTCATAGAGTCAACAAGTCAAAGTTACATTCGATATCTCAAGGACTTAAGACGCTATTCGACATCTCCAGGATTCGATAAGACAATTGCTCTATTTGACAACTCAAGGACTCCTGAAGAAATAGTCATTTTGAGAAGTAGTTCGATATCTCAAGGATTCAGTATTCGAGAACTCAGAGTTATCTATTAAGTCAATTCTAGTTCTCGAATCGATCATTTAATTACTTCTCGAATGGATTCTTGGAGACAAATTACTAGAAATTGTACAAGTCAGAAACCTGCAAAAAGCCAGTACAATTACAGGACCACCATAACTGTAAGTGTACGTGGAAAGCCTACAAGGAAGCTTGGAGAGATATTTTGGAGATAGCTGCTAAAGTGGTGGTACTGAACAGGCTAAGAAGATGGTCAAATTGCATGCCGTTCAGACCCTTTCTCAAAAAGGATAGACACCTTAGAAAGTAATTTTTGTTTGTTCCATCATTTGTAGAAAGTGGACTGTACACATGTTTTATAAGTGTACAACCTCACCACCATTAGCAGTAGGAGAACATAGGGGAATTAGAAAGAGAACTATTCAAGATATATCTCTCTAAGAAAAAGAAGCTGAGAATACTAACTTCTGTATTCACAGTTTGTAGCAAATCTTGATCTAATAAAATATTAGATTAAAGTGAGTATTGTGTTCGTGTATTTCTTATTTCCGTATTCATATTCTGATAAACACAAATACATACTGAGCTACACAAACATCAAACAAACGTTCTTGAGATTCATATTCAAAGAAAAGTTTGAAAATACATTCAACCCCCTCTGTATTTTCTTGTGTGTGTATTTCATACCAACAAGTGGTATCAGAGCAGGTTGTTAATCAAAACAGAAAAAGATCATTATGAATACACCAAAGACAACAGGAACGGTGAAAGTCCATAAGTTTGATAAGGATAACTACAACCTCTGGAAAATCAAGATGATGTTGTTCATCAAAGCTGCTAACCCTCTATACCCTGAGATTCTCAAGAATGGTCCATTTGTTCCACAACAAGAGATTGCTGAGTCAATTGTTGGAACCATAACCATCCCAAGATCTTATGTTGCTAAAGATCCATCCAAATGGATAGACAAATAGAAGGAGAAGGTTGCCCTCGATAGTCATCTAATGCTGTTAATCATAGATTCAAAGGAGATGTCAATGTTTGCTAATATTGCCTCTTGCACAACAGCAAAAGAGATGTGGGATCACATTAGAATTCTATGTGAAGGGACAGATGAGGTTAGAGAAAACAGGAAACAGATACTAGTCACACAGTATGAGGCTTTCATGGCGCAGCCCAAAGAAAGAATTACTGAAATGTTTGAGAGATTTCACAAGCTGGTGACTGAGCTACAGATGAATGGAAAAGTCTACAGCACGAAGGAGTTGAATATGAAATTTCTACTCTCTTCACCCAACCACCTGGAGCAAAGGGTCATTTCTCTAAGGGAAAGAGATTTGAACAGAGTTACATATGATGTGCTTTATGGTGTGTTAAAGACTCATGAGCTGGAGCTATTATAGAAGAGGGCTATCCAAGCCAACCAAGGAAAAATGATCAACACATCATGTGCCTTGATTGTAAACAAATCTATACAAGACCTTGAAGCCTCTACAAGCCAGCTGAGAATTGAAGAGATGGTGGATGAGGAACGAGTAGTGGAACTGCCTGAAGCTGTTGCTGGGGAACAGGAAGAAGAAGATGAGTTCTACACTCTTGAGGAGCTAGATGGCATGGAAAACACATAATATGCTTTCATGGCCAGAAAATTTCCAAATATCAGTTTCACGAGAAAGCAACCCTTCAAACCTAGACCTCAGAACCATTCATTCAACAAGAGAAAAGCACCTGTGAAACCAAACAAAAATAAATTCAAAACTGGCTATGTGGATAGGTCATCTGTGAGATGTTATAGATGCAATAACCTAGGGCATTTTGCTAGTGAATGCAAAAAGCCTAAAAAGAAGGATAAAGAGTTTCTAGAGCTTGAAGCTAAATATGAGGCCCTTCTTAGAAACCAAACACCAGGCAAGGCCTATATAGCCGAATGGAAGTGTTGGGATGACACTGACAGTGATGGAGAAGAGCAAGAATTTTGCAACTATGCCTTGATGGTCAATTCCAAGGAAGAGACATCTTCATCAGACTCTCAGGTACCATCTCTCACTACCATAGACATGTCTGTTTCTGAATATAAAGATATGATTGAACAACTATTTGTTGAGATGTTTAATATTCATACTAGTATGACAGCTGTTAATGAAGAAATTGTGAAACTGTCTGCTAGAAATGAAGTGTTAAACAAAAAGAATGAGGAACTAGAGCTAACTGTTATGCAAGTAGAAAACCTTAAAAAAGAGATTGAATATCTAAAGAATAAGGTTCTATGTGCTAGTCAGATTGAAAAGGCTCTTAGGGATGAATTAGCTGAAAATGAGTTTAAATAGAAGACCTTTAAGAAATCCTCTAGCCTATTACAATCCTATCATGAGAAACATCAAGAGAGTGCTAAGACTGCCATTGGTTTTGACTATCTCTCAAGAAGAGGAAAGGCTATGCTGTCATTGAAGATAATGAGGTTGTTCATGAGAAAGTGCCTCAAGTTTTGAAAAGTGTTGAGACACCTATCTTTAAACAATCAACACTTGAAATTGATGAGGAGGCCTTACTGATTAAGCAAATGTTGGTTGATGAGGATGAAGCACAATCAAGTGATCTTCTGAGAGTAAGAATGCCAAATTGAAAACCAAGAAGCAAGTTGGAGTTGAAACCAAACCTGGAAAATTTGTTAAGTTTGAACCAGCTAAGAAAAATGAATCTGTAAAGAATGTGGCTAAGAAGAAACAAAATAGAAATGGCTAACTAGGGATTACCAAAAATAACAATTATGCTTATGTGCCAAATGCCCCTAGGAAAACATGTCAAAACTGTTTTAGTACTAATCATTTAACTCATGCCTGCAAGAAACCTGTTGGTATTGTGCCTAAACCTTTCTATGATTGCTCTGTGCCTTTAAGACATAGAGATTCTCTATTTTGTGATAAATTTGGCTGTATGCCATGCAATATGAATGTTATGACTAGATTTTTCAATTTGAGAAGGCAATTCATTGATGGTTGTATAAGTCACAATTCACACACACACTACACAAGGTCAAATTCTTCAACTCCTCCGAAGGTTAGGAAGGTACCTCTGTCACCTAAGGCTGAGAGCTCAAGCTCTAAGACTCCTAGTTATGATAAGCATGTTGTTTATGATAAAACTATTTCTAAGCCAGGTGGACCCAAACTCATTTGGGTACCAAAGAAGAAGTAATACACTTGTGTTTGCAGGGCAAAGAAAATGAAAAGAAAGTCATATAGATTTTGGACAGTGGATGCTCAAATCATATGACTGGTGATATGACCCTGCTATCACAGTATGAAGAGAAGGCTGGCCCTATGGTTACTTTTGGAGATGACAGCATTGGTAACACATTGGGATATGGCAAATTGAAAGTTGGTAATGTCATCATTGAAGATGTAGCACTGGTTAAGGACTCAAGCATAATCTACTGAGTGTTGGTCAGTTTACTGACAGGGGTTTTAAAGTTGATTTGGACAAAGATGAATGTTTGATTACTCAGAAGAAGACTGGTGAACTTGCTCTAACTGGAGTCAGGAAAGGAAGCCTGTTTGTAACCAATATGGACTCTGCAAACAAGGACAAAATTTGTTGCTTTTACACAAAGGCATCAAATGAAGATTGTTGGCTGTGGCATAAGAAGTTCTCACACTTGAACTTCAAGGCCATTAACTCTTTAGTCAAAAGAGAGTTAGTGAGAGGCATACCCACACTTGAATTATCTCAAGAAGGAGTGTGTGAGGCTTGCCAGAAAGGAAAGATGAAAAGGTCAAGCCACAAGTCAAAGACAGTGACATCAATCACCAAGCCCTTACAACTAATTCACATGGATCTGTTTGGGCTCGTCAACATTATGTCTTTAGCAAGAAAGAATTATACCCTGGTGATGGTTGTTGACTTTACAAGGTATACATGGGTGGAATTTCTAGCATCAAAGGATGAGGCTCCACAAGTAATCATTGTGCACATAAATAAAGTTGATAAAGAAGCAAAGGCCAACAATGCAAGTGTGATTGCATTGAGAAGTGACAATGGAACAGAGTTCAGAAATGCCATGCTTGAAGCATTCTGCAAAGAGAATGGTATTTCACAACAATTTTCAGCTCCAAGGACTCCACAACAAAATGGAGTTGTTGAGAGAAAGAATAGAACTCTAATTGAGGATGCTAGAACAATGTTACTTGATGCCAAGATGCCTACATGTTTTTGGGATGAGGCTGTGAGTACTGCATGCTATATTCAAAACAGAACCCTCATCAATAAAAACACTGGAAGGACTCCTTAAAATTTGATGACTGGATAGAAGCTCACTCTTAAGCATGTTCATGCTTTTGGAAGCAAATGCTTTGTGTTGAAGGATAATTCAGAATATGTTGGAAAATTTGATGCAAAGGCATTTGAAGGAATATTTCTTGGCTATTCATTGGAGAGAACAGCTTACAAGGTTTATGTCATCAGTCAAAAGAAAGTTATGGAAAGCACAGATGTGACATTTGATGAAAGCAAACCACCTGGACTAGAAGAAGCCAATGACGAAGATAGAGATCCATTAAGGTTTGAAGATATGGATGATTCTGATGAAGAGATTGAAACTGAAGTTGAGAGTATAGCTCAACAAACTCCAGTGAATGATGAAGCAAGAGAAGAGTTTGTGCCAATCAACAGTGAAGATACAAGCATCCAAGACACACCTGTGAATGAGAACACTTTCACGGGGGGAGGAAATGAATTTGATCAAAACTTCGATGATGAAGCAACATCTTATTTAAGGAATCAACCTGAGCATACAAGAAAATGGGATAGATCACATACTGCAGAGCAAATTATTGGAGATCCAAATGCAGGAGTGAGAACAAGGAGAGCAACTCAAAATGAGTGTCTCTATGGTTGCTTTCTGTCTCAAGTTGAGCCCAAGAAACTAGATGATGCACTGTTGGATCCAGATTGGATTATTGCCATGCAAGAGGAGATAAATCAATCTGAAAGAAATAAAGTATGGGAGCTTGTGCCTGCACCAATGAACAAAACCATTGTTGGAATAAAATGGATTCTGAAAAATAAGATGGATGAAGATGGTGTGATTATAAGGAACAAAGCAAGGCTGGTTGCAAAAGGATACTCTCAACAGGAAGGCATTGACTATGATGAGACATTTGCCCTTTTTCCAGATTGGAAGCCATCAGAATTGTGACAGCCCTAGATCCGGGGTCAGAAATCCAGGTCATCACGGTCCAATTTCCATTTAATCATATTATACCTTTAACACTCTGAATATTTTAATAACATTTTATACTCACACCACTGACCCCACACTTAGAACATTACACACTAGTCATATGCTCAGAGAACAACATCCATCAATAATAACAGTTAAGATAAAGTTATTATTACAAACCCAGAATACCATTTAAGTAGTGTTGCTGAATAGTACTTCTACATGAGGCATATCAACAACCAAAAGTATATTACATCAACCTTCTTAATTAACTTACATACGTCTACTCATACCCTGAACATATATAGATAAGCTACCTCAGGAATGGGTGACAACTCTCTATCATATAGTCATGTCCTTACCCTCTTCGGGGGTGTTGTGCGACGTATCGGCGGCATTTGATATAGCTATTATATAAACATAAGCAAGAGTGAGCTATAATAGCTCAGCAAGACAAAGTTTTTTTTTTAACCATTATGAAGTATAACATATAATCATTTCATATCAATCCCGGAAACATTTGTTATCCGTAAAACGAACAATGTTCCAATATAATATAAAAGATGAAGACAAGGTAAATAAATAAATTATTTCCATAAGTAGTTATATCTTGTTTGCACAGTAATACACCAACATAAACTTGCTTATTCATTATTATATTACTTCCCTTTTATTTAATAATATAATATCAGTTTCTCTTCTAATCATTTAATATATACCATTGTTCTATGCCAGTTCCTTCTTTTCAAGTTATCAATATAATATAATTGTCAACAATTCCTTTAAGAATTTCGGGGATCTTCACTATAGCCAGATACGTCAGGACGATGATCAGTCGCCCTATTCGTACCTGTTCCCTGTTTACTACTAGTAGAAGGAATGATCCACTCCGGTCATCATCCCTTGAGGAAAGTTCACCACAATCCTCCTTCGGCAACACATGGGCCGGAATAAAGTGTTGAATGCTGGACTGTATTAAACTCAGCCTAAAATGTTAGAATCCCTATTATAAAAGTTGTTATACCATTTTATTCTGAAGGATACCCCTTCATAATTTCCATTTTCCATTTCCCACTTTACCCTTTTATAAATTCTGAATAAACTTCAGAGTTAAGATTTCAGCAAAGAATCTGTGTTACAAGAGCTTGACCAGGGAGCCTTGCATATTGAAGAAACCCTTGACTTTTAAAATCATATTTAATACTTTTAATATTATTTAAAACAATTGGAAGAAAATATTATTTATAGTATATATTTCCTGTTTGTATTTATACCAGTAGATATTTGTTTTCTATTGATAATATTATCATATATATACTCTATCCTTCCGGCTCCCAGTCGCTCATAAATATAACTTATTATTTAATTTCAATATTATCATATCTTTATATATAGTATAACCCTTTTTGTCTATAAAGTATCTTGCACTATCCATATCCATATCAAGTAATAACAGGAATTAGGGAAACATGGCTCTAGCAGTATAATACTCACAGAACCACATATATATCTAGCAAAACCATTTTCCAGGAACCTTACAATTTATCAAAGTAATGATATAAGGAATCTTGCCTTGGTCTCTAAGTCGAGTAGAAGCGATCCGAGGTTCGTTTCGAGTCTCTATAAAAATGAAAAGAATCACCGTTAGAAATACATCCCATTATAATTTAATATTAATAACAACAATTACCTTAACCACTTAGCTCATTTGATCCCCTAATCATTGTATAACCATACCAAAGACATTTAAATATAATGTCCATGAGTTCAAAGTTAACATATTTAGGTATTCTCGGTTTTCCGAACGACTTTCACTAAAACTCACTTTTCTCCTAAACCGTTCATCAGATATTTACGTTCTTTATGTCAAAACGATCTATGAACCAAGCTCTATCTTATCATGACCAGTTGGTACCTCTTACTGACCTTGACCAGTTTGAAATTTTCTGCCTTAAACAAGGTAGTTTCTGTTTTAACAAAAATCGGGCATTATAATGGCTATACTTTCATACTTTCCAAATTTTCACCCCTCCAAATTCATCCTCCAACACATATCTCATTCCATTCACCATGTGGTCATCATACCAGCCACGGTTACAAGCACAAAACACTTCCATATTCAATCAAAACACTTATAAAAACTTATATAACTATGATTTCATACTTTATACTAGTTTAACCTAAAAACCAATCATAATCAACCATAAACTCAAAAGAGTAAGGATGTTTATACCTTCCTTGATGTTGTAACAATCTTAATAAAGGCTTGTAGTACTTGAGAAACCTTGATACAACCTTAATATACCTTAATCTTTCAAAACAAACACAAAACTCAAGTTAGTTACTATTCATTACTATTCATCCATCAACTTTGATGAATTTATTACCTATGCAAATGAAGTTTGTTGGCTCTCAAACTTTGTACATACCTTAATCTATAATTGAACAAGATCCATGAATTTTCCCTTGATTTATAGTTGCTTGAGCTAGGTGCTTGAATTTTCTTTTTCTTCTTTTTTTCTTACTTGGCCGAATGGGGTGATGAAGAAGAAGGTGAGAGATTTTTGTGTTGGTTAGCAAGGATCTAGAGCTTGGTAGATATTTGATGATTTATATATATATATATATCAAGTAATTACTAGATAATCTTTGGTTAAATTGTTAGTGGAAGTTGCCTAACTCATGATGTCATGGATAATGTCATGGTATATGATCATATAATCTTGTTTTTAATTTCTAAATAATGTGTTAATGATTTTGGTAAGTGATAATGTGGTATATATCCTTGTTATAATATTAATCTCGGTTGTTTGGTTTTTCATACTCGTTTAAGCACGATCCACTTATCAATCCAAGTTCCAGTGATAATCCTTTGCTTTGCTCATTTTTAAGGTTTAATCTAATTCCGTCAAATTTCTTATAGTATAAATCCTTTTAAAACTTTCATATTCCTTAATATCCAATACCGTAAGGAGTCAATTGAAATCGAAAACCTTTAGAGTCCATACTCGAGAATCTTTAAAATCCGTGATCATTTCCAGTCACTTATTTTCACTACAACGTTTACATGCTATAAATGTTGAGAAAAGAAAGACATATGTCAGACTCAAGAGCGGTGACAAATGGGAACATGCTCAAAAAGCAATTGATTCACCTCAGAGTTCTGATTATGAAGATCGTCGTCTTGGAGAAATTCTCGAGGAATTCAAACTGGCAAATCCAATTCATGATATGTATATAAGGGCCTTAAAGGTAGAAGTCATCAAAATAACTACTGCATTTGATCCCAAATCTGATGAGCTGGTAATATTTGTGGATTGTCATAATGTTGGAAGTTTCAGAGTATCTATTCAGTTCTTTTATGACAGATCGCTGACAGAGATTTGGGTACTTAGGCCTAAGGTGAGAACATCGTCTGAGCTAGGTGTTTTGCTACATGAAAAGTTCAAATAATTTGCTGAAAGAGCTGGACCAGAAGTGATTAAGGATCCTCCACAAGTAAAATTTCTTAAGGGAGAGGTACTTCATTCAATCAATCTTCAGACAGATGAGTTATATGAACATCATGCAAAACACTTGGTATATGCTGAATATGATCTCAGAAATCATGGATTCTTGACTGAAGAAAAGAGAATAGCTGCAGATCACATTCGATCCTATGCACAAACGAATATAAAAGATTATAAGAAATTTCAAGGTGAACTGAGAAAGAAGCTTGGAATTCCTTTAATCTTACCTCAAGGATTGTCATCAAGAAGAGAACGTCTTGTTGATTCTGATTTGCACAAGAAACTTCAAGTCACAGATGAGCCAGAAGAAGGAGAATTTAGATGAGAACACAGTAATTGAAGAACAGCTCCACATGTATTATCTTTGGAGCTAGATAGGTCAAGATAGGAATATGTTAAATATGATCAGGCTAAAGGATCATATATCTTGTATTTATCATTTTGTTTGAATCTGGAAATGTTTAATATAAACCAGAACTGTTTGATATTTGCTTTACATTCAATATTTTATCTTTCATTTGGTTAAGTTGAATTAGTTGAGGTATCCTCTAGGTATTTGGTTGTTATTGTCTAACAAACAAATAGGGGGAGATTGAAAGGCATATGAATCAACCTATTTGTAGTTCGAGGATCCTAATCAACTTAAACCAAATTGTAATAAGTAAATATCCGTATGATCTGTCACAGGAATCTCAGGAAGCAATATCTGTCAGAAGAAAGAAGGAAGTCAATCTATAGTTTTGATGTTTCACACTTGAAGACGTATCAGGTATCTGATCAAGCCTCAGTATAACATTGAAGTGAATGGATTCATTTATAGTGACAGAGATTTTTCGAGTGATAGATTGAAAATCAATCAAAGTAAGAGAAAATTGAGAGAAGAAATAAACCACAGCTTAAAGTCAGAAGTGAAGAAGCATCATTGAAGTTAGTCGTTCATGAACCAGACAGTACATTGAACGTCAACATAAGTCAGTGGTAATTCTTTATTATTTTTCGTGGTGTGGGAGAATTAAATTAATTAGTTATTGATTTAATTTAATTCATTTGTAATTGATATAAATCATTTAATTGATTTAATTAAATGAATTAATTCTAATAGAATTAATTTATTTATTAAGTTAATTATTGTATCAATTAATCATGAATTAGTTAATCATTAATTAATTAAAAGGATCAATATGACTTAATTAAATGCTGAATAGATTATGTCTTAACTGAGTTTGGTTCGGTATGACTTAAGTTAAGTCATACCAACATGACTTAAGTCTAAGTCATACCGAGCAGAAGAATTAAGTCATACCGAGCTGCTGCAATGATTTATGTCTTACCGACCTCAAAGCTGCTAGGTCATACCGAGGGAATTAAGTCATACCGAAGCAAGATATTTCTGGAAAGGTGTTAGGTCATACCGACAAAAGTGATTTAGGTCATACCGACCACACTGTTGAAGATTAAGTCATACCGACACATTTTCTAAGTCATACCGACAGAAAATAAGTCATATCTAAGGTTTAATTATGTCTTGGAGCAAGATTAAGTCATGCTGACAGCTGATTTAATAGGTCTTGAAGCAGTTTAAGTCATATCTAATGAGTACAGACCTATATAACACAGCAGAAGCAGCAGAATGAAAAACAGAACAGAACACAGCAAATTCCTGGAAATACACAGCAGCTTTCTCTCTCAAATATCAAGAACACCAAGAACAAATTAATTCACATAAATTCAAGTTCATCATCTTTGTAATATTCTATCCGATAGAACTTGTCTACTTGTGATTCTTGTATTACTAGCGAATTAAGTTTCCTAGTACTTATCTTGAGATTTATTAACTAAATTAGAAAAGTTCATGTCGAATTTTCTAATTAGTTATTAAACACTTAATAATAGTTTGGATTGATTTTGTAACACCACATCAAGTTAATATACAGTTATATTCAACTTGAAATCTGTGTCAATTTATTCCGCACAAAATATTCGTTTAAGTGAAAATTATTTAACGAATAAATTTTGAGAAATTGATATAGATTGTATTCAACCCCCCCCTTCTACAATCATAGTGGACCTAACAATTGGTATCAGAGCCTATTGATTGATACACAAATCAAGATCCTAATTTTATTCCGTCAAAAATCTATCTCGAATTTTTAACTCACTTAAAAATTCATCATGTCTTCAAAAAGCATTGTTAAGATTCCCATGTTTAACAAGGACAATTATTCAATGTGGAAAAATAAAATGGAGTTGTTTCTTGATGTCGCAAATTCTAAATATTTGGGTGTTCTACAGAACGGACCTATAATTCCACTCGAATATGTATCTGAATCTATTGTTGGAGGAAATGTTGTAACACCTGCATCATCTTTTCCAAAGCCTGCTGATTCTTTTACTCCTGCTGAAAAAGAGGACGCAGGACTAGATAAGAATTTGAGACTTATTCTAATAGATTCCCTGGATGCTGTGATGTACAGTCATGTGATAAATTGTAAAACTGCAATACACATGTGGGAAACTATTGAGACTATCAATGAAGGAACTGATGAAGTCAGGGAAAACAGACTTCAGATTTTAACCTCTGAGTATGAACACTTTAGAGCTGGCCTTAATGAAGGTATTCAGGAAGTGTTTGAAAGGTATAACAAAATAATCAACAACTTGCAAGTTCATGGCAAGCAATATACACAGAAGGAGATTAATATGAAGTTTTTGTTGACTATGCCCACTCATCTTGAACATAGGATTACAGCCATCAGAGAATCAAGAGATTTGAATAAGGTTTCTCTTGAAAGGTTGTTTGGTGTTCTGAAAACCTATGAACTGGAACAAGTACAGCAGAGGGAGGTCTCTGGTAAAGGAAGAGTGCCAAGTTCATCTACAGCTCTTGTAGTTGAGGCACCTAAGGAAGTGGAAGCTAAGGTTGTTCTACCTTACAGCTCAGACAAGGAAAAAACTGAAGTAGAGCTTGGTCAGACACCATCTACTCAGGATGGTGGAGACTTTTACTCAATGGAAGAGCTAGATCAACTGGAAGATGAATCCCTGGCATTGATGGTAAGGCAATTTGGCAACTTCAGATTAAGAAGAAATCCGAAGTACAGGTTCAATTCAAATAACAGATTCCAGAGAGGAGGCTCTTCTTCCTCTAGTAACAGGGGAGGATACAAAACTGGAGCTATTGACAGAAGCAAGATTCGTTGCTTCAACTGTAATGAATTGGGGCACTTTGCCACTGAATCTCTGAAACCCAAGCAAACTCAAAGAAGAGATTTTGCTGCTGAGAAGAAGAAACCTGGAAAAGACTATGTTGCGGCTGGTAAGAGTTGGGATGACACGGACAGCGAAGATGAAGAGTATGGAAATTTTGCGTTGGTGGCAAATTATGAAGCATCTGATCATCATAACAAACCGGTAATTGTTACTGACCCTGAGTTGATTCGTAGTCTTTATAATTCCTTAGGTAATGCATAAACTGAATATAGAAGACTAGATCTGCTAAGCACTAAACTTGGCAATGAAGTGTCAGAATTGAAAAAGGTGCATATTAATCAAGATCAACAAAGAGATGAAATAACAATGCTTAATAAAAAGGAGAAAGCTATTCTAGAAGTTATAGGCAAACAAATGGCTAGAATTACTGAGCTTGAAACACAGGTCATGGCTTGTTATAATTCTGTTAAAGTTTCCAAAGAGTTTTTTAACAATCAAGTTGTAGAACGAACAACAGCTATAGGGTATGGTTACAATGAAGCTGTTGGATCATTGGGCATAAATTCCCCTAACCCTGTTAGTGCTAAAGAAAGGGGAATACCACATGTGCGCAAAAATGTTAAAGAACCTCTATTTAAAAAATCTGATGCTGGACCACCAGATATTCTTTCTATGGTTATCCAAGAAGAAATGAGAAATTAGGATAGTGCAAATGGCACAGTCTTTGTTAAGGATAAATGTGTTAAGGATAAATCTGTTAAGAACGCTAATCCAAAGAATGTTTCATCCAAGAAAGATGTCACAGTCTTTGTTAAGGCTAAATCAGTTGAGGACACTAATACAACGAATGTTTCATCCAAGAAAGATGTACCTAAAGTGCCAGTCAAAGTTGTTTAATCAGCTAGTTCTTCTAAGACTGGATTAGGTGGTAATAAGTTGAAACAGAAAAATACCATGCCTATCATTGATTCTAATCATAAAGCATGTGGTGTTATCAATTGTATGACTTGTGCTTTTAACAGTATGCATGCTTATTTTAATGGTAGTTATGCATGTGTTAAACATACTGCTCCTCGACAGCATATGAACAGGAACAATAATGTTCGATCAAAGACTGCTTTTCCTCCTCAAGTTAGGAGAGAGACATTTGTACCTAAGACTAAACAAAAGGTTACCAAGAATGTTTACCAGGTCAAATGTCCAGTCAATGACACAAGTGTTATTGCTGCTACAGAAACATGGATACCAAAGATAAAACGAAAGATTTTCAAATCTGTTTATAAGGTTAAATGTTTATTGACTAAAGAGGTTAAAATTAAAAATGTTGTTTTACCTGATAAAGGTCAATACTTTAAATCCGCAGGACCCAATCAAATTTGGGTCCCGAAGAAGGTTTAATCCATTTGTCATTGCAGGGTATTGAACAGGTTGAACGAGTAACCTGGATCTTGGATAGTGGATGTTCAAGGCATATGACTGGAGACAGAACCCTGCTAACAAATGTGGTGGAGAAGGCCGGCCCAGTAGTTACCTTTGGAGATAACAGCAAAGGTAGAACTGATGGATATGGCAGACTTGAAGCTGGAAATGTTATCATTGAAGAAGTGTCCTTTGTAAAAGGACTTGAGCATAATTTGCTCAGTATCAGTCAATTCTGTGACAAGGGATTTGAAGTCTACTTTAACAAAAAGAATTGTCTAATTACACACAAAAGAAGTGAACAACCATCTCTAACGGGAGTCAGAAAAGGAAACTTGTATGTAGCCAACATGAACACTAGAAGCATTGAAGAAATCAATTGCTTCTATTCTAAAGCATCCATAAATGAAAGTTGGCTATGGCACAAGAAACTTTCTCACCTAAATTTCAAGACGATGAACTCTCTGGCCAAGAGAGAATTGGTGAGAGGTTTACCTTCTATGGAATTCACACAGGAAGGACTATGTGATGCCTGTCAAAAAGGCAAACTAAAAAGGGCAACTCACAGAAGCACTGATATGTCTTCAATAACTGAACCTTTACAGTTACTTCACATGGATCTATTTGGTCCAGTGAATGTGATGTCTATGTCAAAGAAAAGATATGCTCTTGTGATTGTTGATGATTTTTCAAAGTTCACATGGGTCTTGTTCCTGAATTCTAAAGATGAGACTCCACAACTGGTGATTGATCACATCAAGTTAATTGAGTTGGATTCCAAGTATCCAGTGAGGGCTATAAGGTCAGACAATGGAACTGAATTCAAGAATGCAGTTCTGAATGACTTTTGTACTGAAAAAGGTATAACTAGACAATACTCAGCTCCAAGAACTCCTCAGCAAAATGGGGTAGTTGAAAGAAAGAATAGAACCTTGATTGAAGCTGCACGTACTATGTTAAGTGAATCAAGGCTTCCATTGTATTTTTGGGCTGAAGCTGTCAACACTGCTTGCTATACTCAGAATCGAACTCTTATCAACAAGGACTTGATGAAAACACCCTATGAAGCTATGAATGAAAAGAAACCAACACTGAAATACTTTCACGTATTTGGAGCAAAATTCTTTGTACTTAAAGAAGGAGATGATCAAGGTGGAAAATTTGAAGCCAAAGCACATTAAGCAATTTTTGTTGGTTATGAAAGAAGAGCTTATAAGGTGTATTTGATTGAACATCAGAAGATGATGGAAAGTGTCAATGTTACATTTGATGACACTAAACTCCCTAGTATCCAAACTGAAGATTCATCTGAAAAGCTATCTTTTGAAGATATGAAAGATCTAGATTCAGATGATGATAATCCACCTGATGTTTTTGCTGATGCAAATGACAACAATGTCAATGATGAGTCTAATCAGAATAATGGTGGTGAAAATAATGATAATATTGAAAACACCACTCATCTAATCACCCTGGCAACAACTCAGGGGGAGCTAATGAAGGATCTACTAGTCATACTCAACATCACAATGAAGAACAAGGTGAATCATCAAGACTAAATCTTCCCAGACAGACTGTTTGGAATAGAGCTCATCCTTTTGAGCTAATCGTTGGTGATCCAGATGTTGGTGTAAAGACTAGAAGAGCTTTTCAAAATCAATGTAATTATTCAGGGTTTCTATCTGAAATGAAACCTAAGAAAATTGAAGAAGCTCTTTCAGATCCTGATTGGGTGATTGCTATGCAAGATGAACTCAATCAATTTAAACAACAAGAAGTATGGAAGCTGGTACCCAGACCTACAGATAGAACAATGGTTGGTACTAGGTGGGTATTCAGAAACAAACTTGATGAAGATGGTACAGTAACAAGAAATAAAGCAAGACTGGTAGCAAAAGGTTACTCACAATCTGAAGGCATTGATTATGATGAGACCTATGCTCCAGTGGCTAGACTTGAGGCCATTAGAATATTCTTGGCATTCGCATCATTTTCTAACTTTAATGTTTATCAAATGGATGTCAAGAGTGCCTTTCTGAATGGAAAGCTGGATGAAGAGGTATATGTAGAACAACCACCTGGTTTTGAAGATCCAGATCTATTGGGTTATGTTTACTTTCTCTTCAAAGCCATTTATGGTCTTAAGCAAGCACCAAGAAAATGGTATGACACTCTCTCTGAATTTTTACTTGAAAATGAATTTACTAGAGGTGTCATAGACAAAACTCTCTTCACAAAGAAACATAAGAATGATACAATAATAGTCCAAATCTATGTGGACGATATAATATTCGGGTCTACTAATGATCTTCTTTGCAAGAAATTTTCAAAGTTAATGCAGGGTAAATTTGAAATGAGCATGATGGGAGAGCTGAAGTTCTTTCTTGGGTTACAAATAAATCAAAGGCAAGATGGTATATTTATTTGTCAATCCAAGTACATCAAAGAGCTTCTCAAGAAATATCAAATGGAGGACTCTTCTTCAGCAAAGACACCATCATCCACAGCTGTCAAATTTGGAGCATGTGAAAATTCTGCTACGGTAGATATTACAAGCTACAGAGGTATGATAGGCTCATTACTTTACCTTACTGCAAGTAGACCTGATATTATGCATGCTACGTGTTTGTGTGCAAGGTTCCAATCGGATCCTAGAGATGTTCATCTCATTGCTGTTAAACGAATTCTGAGATATCTTAAGGGTACGCCTAATTTAGGTATCTGGTACCCTAAAGATTCTGGTTTTAATCTTGTTAGATATACAGATTCTGATTATGCAGGAAGTGTTGTAGATAGAAAAAGCACCTCTGGGAGTTGTCAATTCCTAGGTGGTAGATTGGTTTCATGGTATAGCAAGAAACAGCAAACAGTTTCCAACTCTACAGCCGAAGCTGAATATATAGCTGCTGGAAGCTGTTGTGCTCAAATCTTGTGGATTAGGAATCAACTGATGGACTATGGCTTTGTATTACAAAATATTCCTATTTTGTGTGATAATACAAGTGCCATAGCAATCTCCAACAATCCTGTGCAGCACTCAAGGACAAAGCATATAGATAACAGGTATCATTTTATTAGAGAGCATGTCATGAATGGTACAGTGGAATTACTGTTTGTACCCACTGAAGAACAAACAGTAGATATTTTTACTAAGTCGCTTGACGAATCCACATTCACCAAAATTGTTGGTGAATTGGGTATGTTGAACAGTCCTAGTAATTAATCTAGTTAATATCTGAGGTTTGATCTTTAATAATTAGCAGGTGATTAGTTTGTGAATATTTGTTGAATAAAATCACTTGTTTAATTATTTTATCAAATTGTTTTTCTTGGTCGTTATTGTATTTATCACTTTGTTTAATTAAATATTTGATATTTGATATTTCTATAATTTTAGAATAATTGTATGTATTTATTTTATTTGTTTAGAATATTTTATTTAATGTTTTGTAATGTTTGTCCTGTTAATATTGTTTTATTTCCGTTAACAGATTAATCTATATTAGTTATTTCTATTTTTATTATTTGTTTGATTTATAATATTATTTTTAATATATTTTTCTGTATTATTAGTCGTAAATGTTTGTGTGTTTAATTAAATTATTTGTATTTTCTTTAATTTATTTTAAGTAGATATGACTTAAAATTAAATCTAAACTGCAATATGACTTGTTTTTAATCGTTTTTCTGGTCGGTATGACTTATTTGTTATATTGATCAGATTTAGTCTTATTATGTTAAGTCTTACCGAGTGTGTTTAGACAAGTCTTATTAGTTTAAGTCATAACGAATTATGTCTTAACAGTTAAGTCATATTCGTTAGTAATTAGTTAAGTCTTGTCTAGTTAATTTAAGTCATAATCAATTAAGTCTTGTACATATTTTAAGTCATAACGAGTTAAGTCTTAGTAATAACATTAAGTCATAATCGTATGGTTGTATATATTTTAAGTCATATTCGTTTTATTTCTTTTATAACATTAAGTCATAATCGAGTATGTAGTGTTTATAACAGTTTGTTTTTAGTAAGTCATAATCATTTTAAGTCATATTCACACGTTTGTATATATATTCAAGAGAGTAGAAATGTTAAGTCATATTTCATTTTATGTCATTCTCTCATGTTAAGTCATAGAGAACATTTTACCGATACATACATATACACACGCGAATGGTAACGAATTCATGCCCGATTTTTCACTCAAATCTCACTGAAATCAAGTTCCTAAGTCGTTAATCGATTCCTTGTGTTAATATCTGCTGATTAACGGTTTAAATCGAAGATTTCGATCAGTTTTTAAGATTTTAGTTTTCGAAAAATCGAATTTTCGATCTGGAAAATCGGACTTTTGGTTTTGATTTTGCAAAAACTAAAAATACTGGAGTGTTCGTGGGTGTGTCAAGATCATTGTGTGAATTTTTCAGAATTTTTGAACAACTTTGATTATTTTCGAATTTTTAATTAATTATTAATTCGAAATAAATCAATTTAATTAATTATTTTGTAAAATCTGAAATTTTCAAAGTGTTAAAATTTGATAAAAATGGCTGGTAATAACAATGATCGATTTGAAATAGTTAAGCATAATTTGATCAGATATTTTGATCCCGAAAAATGTTCACTCGAACGTTTTCGACCGTGGATTCGATTTTTGAATGATCATTCACTAGTTCGCACTGCTTTGAGTTTAGATACTCCTTTAAAAATTGAACCCCTGCGAATTATGTGTACTACTGCTATCGTTTCTAACGATAACAGATCGTTTGTTTTCACTCTTGGAGACAATCAGTACACAGTGGATGAATCTGTCATTAATACGGTCTTAAACTTTCCAAATGACAGTTTTGAGGATTATCCGTCAGATGAGGAATTAACTAATTTCTTTGATGGTATTCATTATCAAGACAGAGCAGATCTTCCTGTCTTGAATAAAAAGTTTCTAGTTCAGGAATGGGATTATGTGTTCGACACACTAGTCAAGGTGTTTGCCAATTCAACAAAAAGCAACTTCGGAATATTACCTTCCTTTATGCAGCATATTCGATTTGCAGTTGCTTATAATCGAAGAATCAACATTGGCAGCCTTCTGTGTGGACCTATGGTTAGAAGAGTAATCAACGCTAAAAGGAATTTTGACAGGGGCGATAAAGTTCAATGCTTTTACCCAAGATTCCTTTCTTTGATTTTTAATCATTTGGTAGAATTACAATATCATGCTCCATTTCTGAATAGTGAAGCAATGGTGTCGGGTAAACCTTCGACAAGATTATTCATTGAGTACGGTGTCAAACCTAAATTGTCAAATGTGCCAGTAGTTGTCACTCAACACATGTCAAACTTTATACAACTACCCATCATTGCACCTGTACCTTTACCCGAGGAAAATGAACCACTACCTGAGCAAGCAGAACCAATAGTGGAACCTGAAGCTGAACAAGAGGTACCTATTCAGCAAATTGAACCTATTCAAGAACAACTGGTTCAAACCACTCAAGCTGCAATCTCTTCGACACCTGCTGACCAGGTATTGACTTCTAATCTCTCTATAACTTCTATTGCTGAACAATCTACTTCTGGAACCCAAGTGGTTGATAGGGCTGACCAAGGGATTGTAAGACCGCAATCTCGAACCCCGGTCATAGAGCCACACACTCAATCTACATCACTTAAAACTTTCCATTCCAGAAAGAAAATTCCCTTTCAAAGAGCAAAGAAGAGAAGTAATATAATGAGTGAACCCACAGCTCTGCCTCTACAAAAGAAAAGTAGAACTGATTCAGAGGCAACTGTAAGCCCATCCGTATCTTCCCAACAAGATATGGACATTGATATGGCCATGCAACAGTTACTAGGATCATCCTCTCAACAGGATGATACTATTGAAATTCGCCATAGGGCCATGGCATCCTGTAATGTGTCAAGCACAACCCCTTTGTTATTACTAACAATGGGAGAACATATAGATTATGATGAAAATAGGGACACATTGACAGGAGAGCACATCGAGTTTGAAACAGTGCCTACCATAGTTACGGTAGAAGAGTCTTCACAGACTTCTGAGGGAAATCTTGGTTCCTTGCCAACTTTAATGGAACCATCATCTCCCCTCCTAGGAGAAATATTCCTAGATCCCTTAAGGGAGTTTCCACTCGCAGTTTCGACTGGAGAAAGTGGAAGGCAACTTGATCAATCTACTACTGAAGCAATTTAGATTACAAATCCAAATGTACAAGTAGAATTGATTGAGGACAGGGATTTGCGAACTCCCATTGCACCACCACTGACCTTCCCAGAGGAGGCTAGGGTGATTTTAACTGCAGGTACCGTTTCTGGAGAAGCTAAGGAAATTGATAGGAGTGATGTGAGGATCACCACAAAATTGAGTGATACACATGCACATCAGGTGAGTGAAATTCAGAGTGAAAATCAGGTGAGTGCACACACAGACACATACACTCTCTCATTGTTACAAAAGATACAAAATCTGGAAAGGGAACTGGAAGCAAGTAAAGCTGAAGCTAGACTACTTCGAGCACAAGTGGATAAACAGTCTTCTCCATCCACCTCTGCTGATAATAAGCTTACTTCGATAAAAGATGACATCAACAACTTGAAGACATTCTTCACTAATAAAATCAACACTCTCGAACTTTCTTATGAAAAAGCTCTTGATGATTCTGGTGAGGTCACTGTGGCACAAGATAAAATAATTGCTGAAATCTCCAACAAGGTTGACAATCTACAGGAAATAGTACATGAAAATCAGCGTTCTACTGATTTTCGACTAGATCAAATTGAGAAGCAAAATGCACATCAAGCTAAAGGATTAAGGCATTTGTTTAATCTGATAAGTCAAAATCGCACACCAACAACTGAAGAAAGAGAATTCTTTGCAAGAACAGGTGGTGATGATGATGAGCGAGATCTTGGAGCTGGTGCAACTGGTAAATCTGTAGAGGATTCCTCAACTAAGGGGGAGAAATCACAACAGGCACAGAAATCACAAGGGGAGAAAGGAGCACAGAAATCACAAGGGGAGAAAGGAGATAAATCTGATACAGACAGTGAAGACAGGAGGAATAAGGGGAAGAAGAAAGTTGTTGTAGATGATCAAGTCAAAGACATAGAATATTACTACACGGGTGAACAGGATAATTTTGATGTTTTTGATGACTTTGATTTTCTGATGAAGGTGAGAAATTACCTGAACCAGATTTAAGTCACTGGGAAGGAGAAGAACTAGTGACATCTGAATATGAAGCTCAACAAACAGAGAAAGAATCTGAAGAGTTATTTGCTCAGAGGGAAGCTAATTTGCTGATGAGAGAAGAAAAGCTTCAAAAGTCATTAGAGCAAATTGCACGAAATGAAGAGCTTCAGAAAGCTGAATAGCAAGCACTACAACGTTTACATGCTATAAATGTTGAGAAAGGAAAGACATATGTCAGACTCAAGAGCGGTGACAAATGGGAACGTGCTCAAAAAGCAATTGATTCACCTCAGAGTTCTGATTATGAAGATCGTCGTCTTGGAGAAATTCTCGAGGAATTCAAACTGGCAAATCCAATTCAGGATATGTATATAAGGGCCTTAAAGGTAGAAGTCATCAGGATAACTACTGCATTTGATCCCAAATCTGATGAGCTGGTAATATTTGTGGATTGTCATAATGTTGGAACTTTCAGAGTATCTATTCAGTTCTTTTATGACAGATCGCTGACAGAGATTTGGGTACTTAGGCCTAAGGTGAGAACATCGTCTGAGCTAGGTGTTTTGATACATGAAAAGTTCAAAGAATTTGCTGAAAGAGCTGGACCAGAAGTGATTAAGGATCCTCCACAAGTAAAATTTCTTAAGGGAGAGGTACTTCATTCAATCAATCATCAGACAGATGAGTTATATGAACATCATGCAAAACACTTGGTATATGCTGAATATGCTCTCAGAAATCATGGATTCTTGACTGAAGAAAAGGTAATAGCTGCAGATCACATTCGATCCTATGCACAAACGAATATAAAAGATTACAAGAAATTTCAAGGTGAACTGAGAAAGAAGCTTGGAATTCCTTTAATCTTACCTCAAGGATTGTCATCAAGAAGAGAGCGTCTTGTTGATTCTGATTTGCACAAGAAACTTCAAGTCACAGATGAGCCAGAAGAAGGAGAATTTAGACGAGAAGACAGTAATTGAAGAACAGCTCTACATGTATTATCTTTAGAGCTAGATAGGTCAAGATAGGAATATGTTAAATATGATCAGGCTAAAGGATCATCTATCTTGTATTTATCATTTTGTTTGAATCTGGAAATGTTTAATATAAACCAGAACTGTTTGATATTTGCTTTACATTCAATATTTTATCTTTCATTTGGTTAAATTGAATTAGTTGAGGTATCCTCTAGGTATTTGGTTGTTATCGTCTAACAAACAAATAGGGGGAGATTGAAAGGCATATGAATCAACCTATTTGTAGTTCGAGGATCCTAATCAACTTAAACCAAATTGTAATAAGTAAATATCCGTATGATCTGTCACAGGAATCTCAGGAAGCAATATCTGTCAGAAGAAAGAAGGAAGTCAATCTATAGTTTTGATGTTTCACACTGGAAGACGTATCAGGTATCTGATCAAGCCTCACTGTAACATTGAAGTGAATGGATTCATTTACAGTGACAGAGATTTTTTGAGTGATAGATTGAAAATCAATCAAAGTACAAGAAAATTGAGAGAAGAAATAAACCACAGCTTAAAGTCAGAAGTGAAGAAGCATCATTGAAGTTAGTCGTTCATGAACCAGACAGTACATTGAACGTCAACATAAGTCAGTGGTAATTCTTTATTATTTTCCGTGGTTTAGGAGAATTAAATTAATTAGTTATTGATTTAATTTAATTCATTTGTAATTGATATAAATCATTTAATTGATTTAATTAAATGAATTAATTCTAATAGAATTAATTTATTTATTAAGTTAATTATTGTATCAATTAATCATGAATTAGTTAATCATTAATTAATTAAAAGGATCAATATGACTTAATTAAATGCTGAATAGATTATGTCTTAACTGAGTTTGGTTCGATATGACTTAAGTTAAGCCATACCAACATGACTTAAGTCTAAGTCATACCGAGCAGAAGAATTAAGTCATACCGAGCTGCTGCAATGATTTATGTCTTACCGACCTCAAAGCTGCTAGGTCATACCGAGGGAATTAAGTCATACCGAAGCAAGATATTTCTGGAAAGGTGTTAGGTCATACCGACAAAAGTGATTTAGGTCATACCGACCACACTGTTGAAGATTAAGTCATACCGACACATTTTCTAAGTCATACCGACAGAAAATAAGTCATATCTAAGGTTTAATTATGTCTTGGAGCAAGATTAAGTCATGCTGACAGCTGATTTAATAGGTCTTGAAGCAGTTTAAGTCATATCTAATGAGTACAGACCTATATAACACAGCAGAAGCAGCAGAATGAAAAACAGAACAGAACACAGCAAATTCCTGGAAATACACAGCAGCTTTCTCTCTCAAATATCAAGAACACCAAGAACAAATTAATTCACATAAATTCAAGTTCATCATCTTTGTAATATTCTATCCGATAGAACTTGTCTACTTGTGATTCTTTTATTACTAGCGAATTAAGTTTTCTAGTACTTATCTTGAGATTTATTAACTAAATTAGAAAAGTTCATGTCGAATTTTCTAATTAGTTATTAAACAATTAATAATAGTTTGGATTGATTTTGTAACACCACATCAAGTTAATATACAGTTATATTCAACTTGAAATCTGTGTCAATTTATTCCGCACAAAATATTCGTTTAAGTGAAAATTATTTAACGAATAAATTTTGAGAAATTGATATAGATTGTATTCAACCCCCCCTTCTACAATCATAGTGGACCTAACAATTGGTATCAGAGCCTATTGATTGATACACAAATCAAGATCCTAATTTTATTTCGTCAAAAATCTATCTCGAATTTTTAACTCACTTAAAAATTCAACATGTCTTCAAAAAGCATTGTTAAGATTCCCATGTTTAACAAGGACAATTATTCAATGTGGAAAAATAAAATGGAGTTGTTTCTTGATGTCGCAAATTCTAAATATTTGGGTGTTCTACAGAACGGACCTATAATTCCACTCGAATATGTATCTGAATCTATTGTTGGAGGAATTGTTGTAACACCTGCATCATCTTTTCCAAAGCCTGCTGATTCTTTTACTCCTGCTGAAAAAGAGGACGCAGGACTAGATAAGAATTTGAGACTTATTCTAATAGATTCCCTGGATGCTGTGATGTATAGTCATGTGATAAATTCTGTCCTGAGCTGTTGCCAGGCGTCCCTTGATTAAACTTACTATGTCTTTTGTCTTTTGAACTAATTCAGGACCCAAAATCTTTCGTTCGCCTACTTCCTCCCAACATAGAGGAGATCGACATCTCTGGCCATATAAAGCTTCATATGGTGGCATCCCTATGCTTGAATGATAACTATTGTTATAGGTAAACTCAATCAATGGCAGATGATCATCCCAACTTCCTTTAAAATCTAAGGAACAAACTCTTAACATAGACTTTTGTCACTTCAGCCAACACACAAGATGAGACTTTACCACCCCGACCTAATTCATGATGAGCCCACCAACTTCCTCTAATGTTTGAATGGTTCTCTCACTCTGCCCATCAGTTTGTGGGTGATATGCGGTGCTCATGTTTAATTTGGTTCCAACATACTCCTGAAAACTCCTCCAGAACCTAGAATTAAATATTGGATCCCTATCTGATACAATAGTTACAGGAACACCATGCCTTACTATGATCTCTTTTAGGTATATATCTACAAGCTTGTCGATCGAATACCTCTCATTGATCGAAAGAAAATGGGATGATTTGGTTAATCGATCTACAATTACCCATATAGCATCATGGTTGGTTTTAGTCCTTGGTAATCCTACTACAAAGTCCACAGCAATATGTTCCCATTTCCATTCAGGAATCTCTAATGGCTGCAACAATCCACTAGGTCTCTGATGTTCCGCCTTCACTTTTTGACATGTTAAGCACCTAAGTACCCATTCAGTAATATCCTTTTTCATATTTGGCCACCAATAAAATTCTTTCAAATCCTGATACATTTTGGTGCTGCCTGGGTGAATTGAATACTGTGAATTATTAGCTTCTCGTAAAATTTCATCTTTTAATTCCTGAACATTATGAATCCATGTCCTCGATGCATATCTCATGATTCCCTTTTCATCTCTCACGCATTTAATCTCTTCTCCTGTCATTATTTCCTCAGAGGACTTCTCTTCCTCTTCCATCTTCTTTTCTTGACATAACCTAATCTTTTCCAAAAATGGTGGTTGGACACTAATTTCCATTAGATTCTCTTGACCTTCTTTTGGTATTTTTACCTCAATTTCCAATCTCTCAAGATCTTTGATTAACTCTTCTGATGCACTTAGCATCTTAAGTCTCTCTTTCCGACTAAGGGCATCGGCCACCACATTGGCGTTCCCGGGGTGGTAGTGGATCTCACAATCATAATCTTTGATCAACTCTAACCATCTTCTCTGTCTCATGTTTAATTCTTTTTGAGTAAATATGTATTTCAAGCTCTTATGATCAGAGTAAATCTCACACTTTTCCCCGTATAAATATTGTCTCCAAATTTTCAATGCGAACACTATGGCAGCTAATTCTAGGTCATGGGTAGGGTATTATAACTCATATTCCTTCAATTTTCTTGATGCATAAGCAATCACCCTGCCATGTTCCATAATTACACAACCTAAGCCCTTATGGGATGCATCACTAAAAATCACAAAGTTCCCTTTTTCATCTGGTAAAGTTAGTACTGGAGCTGTCACTAATTTTTTCTTTAGCTCCTGGAAACTCTCCTCACATTTATCAGTCCACACAAACTTCACAATTTTACGAGTGAGTCGAGTTAACGGTGCTGCTATCTTATCAAAATCCTGCACAAATCTCCTATAATATCCAGCCAATCCTATAAAACTTCTTACTTCCGTTGGAGTCTTTGGTCTTTCCCAATTTGAAATTGCTTCTATTTTTGCGGGATCAACTAGCACTCCTTCCTTACTTATCACAAGTCCTAAAAACTGGACTTCTTGCAACCAAAATTCACACTTTGAAAACTTAGCGTACAGCCGCTCTTGCCTCAAGATTTCTAAAACTATCCTCAAATGTTCATCATGTTCTTTCTTAGTCCTTGAATAAACCAATATATCATTAATGAAGACTATAACAAACTTATCCAGATATTTCTTGAAAATCCTATTCATTAAGTCCATGAAAGCTGCTAGCGCATTAGTTAAACCGAATGACAATACCAAAAACTCATAATGCCCATAACATGTGCGAAATGCTGTTTTGGGAATATCTTCAGGTTTAATCTTGAGTTGGTGATATCTGGATCTTAAATCTATTTTTGAAAAATACTCAACACCCTTCAATTGGTCAAACAAATCATCAATCCTTGGTAAAGGATATTTATTCTTGATCGTTAACTTGTTCAACTCTCTATAATCTATGCACAGTCTCATGCTTCCATCCTTCTTCTTAACAAATAACACAGCTGCTCTCCACGGAGATACACTAGGTCGAATAAAGCCCTTATCAAGTAATTCCTGCAATTAGGAATCTAATTCTTTTAGTTCAACTGGGCTAGCCTATACGGGGCTTTTGAAACTAGTGCTGCTCCAGGCACTAAGTCTATAGCGAATTCTATCTCCCTATCAGGTGACAATCCAGGAAGATCTTCTGGAAATACATCCGCAAACTCATTGACTATATGAATCCCACTCAAGTCAGGTGCTTTCTTAGTGGCATCTATCACATAAGCTAAATACGACTCACATCCTTGGCGTATCAACCTTTTTTCTTGTATACT
This sequence comes from Saposhnikovia divaricata, assembly GCA_036435485.1. NCBI lineage: Eukaryota > Viridiplantae > Streptophyta > Magnoliopsida > Apiales > Apiaceae > Saposhnikovia > Saposhnikovia divaricata. The sequence goes on along the minus strand of CM071597.1, from coordinate 96,530,430 downwards.
AGTCAGAAATTGTTTATTTTGCCTTTGTCCTTTAAACACCAATTCTTTACCTTCAGGTAGTTTTATCCTTACTTTCTTTCCCTTACAGTCAATATTAGCTCAATTCTTTGATAACCAATCCATTCCTAGAATAACATCAAACTCTCCTAATTTCAGAGGAATTAAATCTACTTGAAGCTGACATCCTTTGAATTCTAGGTCACAATTTGGATAGACTTGTTTGACTGGAATGACTTCCTGATTAGCTATCTCTACCCGTAAGGGTTCTTGTAATGATTATGCCTTAAGTTTCAATTTACTAGCAAAGTCTTGGGATATAAAAGATTTGGTCGTTCCTGAATTAAATAAAACATTTGCACTTAAGGAATTAATTTTGAGCGTACCTGCAATTACATCCGGATGCCTCACTGCATATCTCAAGGTCATATTAAATGTTCTGGTAGTAGGAGGTCTATTCGAAGTAGTACCACTTTGCCTTGTCGCAGATGAACCACCTGAGTGGCAATCTTTAGCCATATGTCCCAATTTTCCATACTGGAAGCACTTGAAGTCTCCTTTGGTATTAGTGTTAGTTGATTGACATTTATCAGAATAGTGCCGCTTCTGTCCACACTTGTAACAAGTTATTCCTAGCAGCCTACAGACACCCGTATGCTTCCTACCATAAGTTCTACAATCGGGTAATGGTGGTCTTGATTGATTGCACTGGGATGCTCCTGACTGCTTACCACCCTGATTAACCGTCTCACTAAGACTTCTACTAAATCCTGTATTTCTCACAGACTGAGACCCTTGTCCTTTACTAAATTTGTTAGGAAAGTTTCTTCCAGTTGAACTTCCCTTCTGACTTTCAACTTTTCTTTTCTTACTCTCTCGGTCTCTTTGCACTTGTTCGCCCCCTGCCTCTATTATTGATGCCTTTTGGACTACCGCGGCATAATCAGTCAGTTCAAAGGCTGCCACTCGAGTCTGTATCCATGGTTTCAACCATAACTAGAATCTTCTTGCTCGCTTTTCCTCAGAATTTACAAACTCTGGTACAAACCTAGACAACTTAGTAAACTTAGATTCATACTCAGCCACTGTTAGATTATTCTGCTTTAGCTCTAAAAATTTTGTCTCCATTTTATTTTCCATATACTTAGGAGAATATTTATCTAGAAACATTCTGGAAAATCGCTCCCAAGTTATTACTCCTATAACGCCTTAGAAATATCGTAATTATAAATATTATTATTTAATATTAGATGTGGATTATATGGTGTGAATTTTTTTTTAGGTTAAATGTATGTGACATCATGTTTACATGTTTTATGATGCTTTATGTGTGCCGTGTAACTCTATGTATTTTTATTTTTATTTTGAAGATTTAGATCTATTTAAATTATTCATTATTGATCTTCTGAAAATCTTATAAAATCATCGGAGTTATTAAAAATCACGAAATCTTCTGTGTTATCATCTTTATGATATTATTTAGTTTTTAAAATTATTGGGAGAATTATTTTGGGTGTTTAAGTATTTTAAAATGATTTTATGATTTACATTGCATTTAAACGATCAAAACTTGTAAAATCCATATTTAATTCATTTTTTATCTTAAAAATATTTTAAAAATATGGGGAGATAGATAATTTCATTCTCCAAATTTTAAAATTAAATTTAAGATTTTCCATAATTATTACCTATTTAGTTTCTATTTTATAAAGTGATTTTAAATTACTATTTTTTTTAATCAGAAATTTTGATTAGCAAATTACAAAATTTCTTCCCCCCATTCTTAAATCCCTAAATTAGCAGCTTATTCACCCCCACTTTCAGTTCAGTCGGTTTCTTTGGGAATAATCTGGAAACGTCTCGACCTCTCTCTAATCTCTCTCGAACTCTCTCAAGCCCTCGACTCTCTCTCTCAATTACCTCTCAAATATCTCTCCCTAATCCCTCTCTCAACTCTTTCTCCCCCTCTTTCGCGAGTCTCCCTCTCTATACTACTTGTTCTCTCTCGATTATGCTTCGATTGTGATGTATTGAAGGTTCGTGTTGCAGTCGAACCACCTCTCCCTCTCTATAACCAGTTCTTGTAATGTGTGGATGTGTGCAAAGCTGCTGTGTGTGAGTCCGTGTATGAGTCGTGCGTGTGTGCGTGTGTTGATGGTTCTAATCCTGAATTCAATCGCTCGATTTATTAGTTTGGTGTTGTTGTGTGGGTGCTGTTACGTGTATGAGCTGCGTATATGATGAAGTGTGTGCGTGTATGCGAACGTAGTGTGTGTGTAATCGTGTGTGGTGGGTAAGTCCCCTGTTCTTAATTGTAATGTTACTACAGTGTAATTGTTAAGTTAGTATGCTGCTGTGGTGTCTCTGTGTTTGTCTCTGTGTTAAGTTAGTAATTGTTAACTTTGCTGATTGTTGTGTTCGGTTTTAACTGTTGTGCAGATTGGTTTCGAATTCTTGATGGCTGATTGCGGTTTGATGATGAAATTTTCTGTAAAATATCGATTGTAAATTGTATCGGTGGGGTCCGCGATGGAAACCCGAATATCGGGTACCTCCGGATTTTGCCGCCATCGACGATGAGCTTCGGCGAGTCGACGGTGGACGATGATGATTATTATGAGTCCTAATTAAATTATATAACGTATTGTTGCCGGATATGATTTTATTGTTTTATGTCGATAAAGTTAGATACAAATTATCGATGTTGATTGTAATTGTATTTTTGGTTCGAATTTTTAAAGGGTAATAGATAGTGGCATAATATACAGAAAATTATGATTGTGATTGTTGTTGGTTTTATGTCGGCTATGTCCGACTGGTAGGCTACCCGTATAAAGGGGAGGCCGTCAAAATTTTCTAAAATTATAAATTTTATAAAAATATTATTTACATTTTTCACGAGTATAACCTATATGTTACTAGTGGAATAATATTCGAATTATGTGAATTATACAAATATTCATGTTATTTGTTAGGGATTAAATACGATATTTTCTCATAATTAGTAGTGTGCTTGAATTGTAATTATGTGAATGTCTGAGCTAATTAATATAGTTAGATAATTGGTTCGTAATTGGTCTGTTATACGTAAAGTGATAATTATAATTGTTAAATTACTATTGTGGATATTGACTTGATTTTAAGGATAAAAGAAATTGGATGTACATTTTGGTGGAACTGTGGTATATGTACGTTATGTATCAAGTTTATGGATTGTTAGAGAAGTACAAATGAGGTACATTAGTATGAATGGATATGATTGTGTATTGTATTGAAGCAAATGATATTTGGATATTTGGTTATTGAATGGGGTTAATATTATTTCTTACAGGTTAAGTCATATTTTAGAGGAGGTGCTGTCAAATTTTTATTAGAAATATTTTGTAATCCTTGTAGTAATTTGATAGGGATTATTTGTAAATCGATGTGATATACGTGTTAAAAGGGATATAATTGTAAGTTGATATTACGGGCTAAGTGCTTATATGATTTGTGGTTGTGCATTACTATTTTGAGAATATGATCAATGTGGGTTATATGTGTTAAGTGTAAAGCGTATTAGGACATGTTTGGGTAGAATAGAGTTAGACGGTTACGGTTATTAGCGTACTAAAATAGTAATTTACCTGTATATAGGTACAAATAGGAGGTCGGTTGAGAGCCAGTGCACGCGTAGATGGAATTTTGAGAAAGGAGATATTTATTGGAGTTGACGAGGGTGCTCGGATAGAGGCTGACAAGTGATAAAAGAAAGGCGGACGTGTGATCAAATAAAGGTCAATGTATAAATAAGTAAAGATGGATGTAAAGTGAATATTGAGTCGATATGTGGAAACTGGAAACTTCGTATATTGTGGCAAGTATACCATCCCTCACTTATTGTTCAGGTGAAGTGAAATTCTCCTGTATTATTTATATGTTCTTTCGAATCCTTTCTTGCGAGCATTTATTTCCTTCATATTTATTCTGAATGATGTGAGCATGTCTTTATTATTTGTAAGGCTTTCTTCTAAATCGTTTTGCTAGGGTCTACACCCCTTTCTTTTGTTGCAAGTGACTCGAACCTTGTATTTAAGCTCATATTTCCTCAAACTGCTTATGAACTGTTGTTTCAATCTTTATACCTTACCCTCATTCTTTTAAATTATTGTTGAACTCTTTATACCTTATTGTTTATTCCTTATAAAGTATTGTTGAAACACCTGAACCTTTTTTATCCTTATGAACCATTATTTAAACTTATGTACCCTGTTATTTACCATGTATGTTGTTGAACTAAAATACTTGACTGATAATTTATGCCTTTCTTTTTCTTAGCCTTTTTCCTTAAGCTTATTCCTTTAAACCACACCAGCGTAACCAAATTTCACAATCCTTGAATTAAATTCTAGAACCCTAACACTTGTTTTATTCTTTATTAACTAAGGACTCTTCGTTTGGTTATAACCAATGTATTGCTCAAATCTTTTCTTGAACTTTAGATTTCTTTATTCCAGGGTTATCTTATAAATTGCTGTTACATTTCTAGAATCTTAACAATTGCGTTGTTCCTTAATTGATAAATGTTTCATTGTTGATATAAGATTTTGTTTTGCTGAACCTTACCATGTTTAGTTAAATCTTATTATTTTGTTGATTCCTTATATCGAATGCATCTCTGATCCTTAATCTTTTATTGCTACTCATTTAAAATAGATTGATTAATTAAAGATGTTTTTTTTAAAATTCCTTATATTGGGCTGATCTGTTATCAGTGAAGTATAAGGACTTGAAAGTGAAATGTTTTAAAGGTTTTGATGTGGGGGATTCCGTTAAAATGTTTTCCACGGATTCCTTCAGATTGGAGGCGTAAGAGGCCGGGTGACGCCGATCCAGCATTTTTATAGTGTAAGTGGCTGGGGGAGTGCCCAGTCCAGCATTTGAAAGGCCAATGTGTTGCATAATTGGGAACCCAATTTCAAGGTCCAGAGGGACTTCGTGTTCGGTATGGGGACTTTACGTGGCTGATCACCCGTATTGTCCGTAGTCGTGAAAAAACTCCAATCACCCTAATCACAAGCAGGCTTCATGTGAATTGTGTATGGATATGTGTGTATATTTAACGTGGTGGGTTATCAGGCGGTTGCCGGTAACATAGGCGGTGGATAGACCTCAATTAGTGTGACCTCAATTAGCAACCTAAGTATTTGCTGCGGTGGTGAATGATCTGCCTCATTGTTTGCAAGGTTGTGTAACTCTATATCTACCTCCCTGTAACCGTCCATCTCCTTTGCAACTATCTTTTCCTTTACCATTATAGTTATCTAGCACAGAAGTTAGTAAATCACTAACTGGTGTTGCTTGTTTGAAATTTCTAGTTTATATGCAATAATAATGATATTCAGGTAAACAATCGGCAGTCCGTAACTACCTGCTGCCTCAAGAGCTCGGTTTCTTCTCTCAGCAATTTTTCCTGCACAAAGACGTTGGCAAAGTCACAAGTCGTTACAATTTCTGTTGTTATATTAGTTTAACGTAATAATGTCAGTGTACATGTATACTGGCCTGCTGCACTCTTACAAATTACACGTCAAATATGCTCCACATGTGATAAATATTTTCCATCTTTTGTTGTGTATGATTAACAAAAGTTTATGCAAGTAACAAAGGCATAAGAGTTTCTGAATAATTCTAATGGCCTTATTTGATTAACCAACAAAATAATTTGAGCAGGTTATTTTGCAGATATATAGTATTGTTTGAGAAAGTGGAGATGAGGCGAGGCAGAGTGATCTGAGTCCGGTAAGGCCGCTCTATTGGATGGAATATATATTTAGTCGAAGTTCTTAAGTCAGAGAGAGTCTGGGGTCTGTTGCTTGGTTATGCTTTTATTTCTCGTCGATTGTAGTCCTCAGTAGACCTGGCAAAATGGGTCTGGATCTGAAAAACCGAACCGAAATATGTGGAACCGAATCCAAAATTGGATCCGAAATAGATTATCCGAAATTGTATCCGAAACCGAAACAATCCGAATCCGAACCGAAACCGGTTCAATTTAATCAAATCTGATAATGATTTGAAAACCGATTTAACCCGATCCGAAAATTAACCGAACCGGGAATTTAACCAAAAATTATCCGAAATACTGTATCCAATGATGACCATGTATCCGATTATAATTAGAACCGATCAAATCCGAATAAAAATTTACCCAAACCGAATATGACTTGAATCCGATATAAATCCGAAACTAAAAATAACTGAATCGAAAAATATCCGATAAAATAAATTTATTTAGATTAATATTTTCTTGACCTTTATTTGTTTAGTTTTGTCAATTTTTATATTTTCTGATTTGCTATATATTTATTATTGTCATTGAATATTGCTTACGATATTTTGTATATAATAATATTTTAATTCAATTTGCAAATATAAATTAATAAATTCTGCACATATTTAGCAAAAAAATAAATAAATAAATTCTGCATATTCTGGGCAGAAATTAAAGTGCATTCACTTATCCGATTAAAGTGCATATTCTGGGTAGAAATAATTTTAAAAAAAATAAAATCAACAATCCGTGACAAAACAATAGTTACGAGTATTAATCAATTCGGTAGTTGACTACTAAGATCTCCAACCAAATTAATATTTTATTTTTTGAAAATTTAGGAATATCACTATATTAGATATATCTTAAGATCCGTACGGTTGGATCGTCGAGAAATAATTTTTAAAAAATAGAATCAACAATCCGTGACAAAGCACTAGTTACGAGTACTAGCCAATTCGGTAGTTGACTACTATGTTCTCCAACCAAATTAATTTTTAATTTTTTGAAAATTTGGGAATGTCATTAGATTAGATATATCTTGAGATCCGTGCGGTTGGATCGTCGAGAAATAATGTTTAAAAAATAGAATCAACAATCCGTGACAAAGCACTAGTTACGAGTACTAGTTAATTCAGTAGTTGACTACTAAGATCTCCAACCAAATTAATTTTTTATTTTTTGAAAATTTGAGAATATCGCTAGATTTGATATATTTTGAGATCCGTGTGGTTGGATCGTCGAGAAATAATTTTGAAAAAATAGAATCAACAATCCGTGACAAAACACTAGTTACGAGTATTAGTCAATTCGATGGTTGACTACTAAGATTTTAAACCAAACTAAATTTTTATTTTTTACAAATTTGAGAATATCACTAAATTAGATATATCTTTAAATCTGTACGGTTGGATCGTCGAGATATATTTTTTAAAAAATAGAATCAACAATCCGTGATAAAACACTAGTTACGAGTACTAGTCAATTCAGTAGTTGACTACTAAGATCTCCAACCAAATTAATTTTTTCTTTTTTGAAAATTTGGGAATATCACTAGATTAGATATATCTTGAGATCCGTACGGTTGGATCGTCGAGAAATAATGTTTAAAAAATAGAATCAACAATCCGTAACAAAGCACTAGCTACGAGTACTATTCAATTCTGTAGTTGACTAATATGATCTTCAACCAAATTAATTTTTTATTTTTTGAAAAATTGGGAATGTCACTAGATTAGATATATCTTGAGATTCGTACAGTTTTATCGTCGAGAAATAATATTTAAAAAATAGAATTAACCATCCGTAACAAAACACTAGTTACGAGTACTAGTCAATTCGGTAGTTGACTACTAAGATCTCCAACCAAATTAATTTTACTCTTGCTAAAAGTAGTGAATTGTGTGTCTGGACTCTCTCTCTCATGAGAGTCGGTTAAACCAAGCCGCCGGCCATCCATCCCTGCCCCCCTTCCCCACCCCTTCGACTCCGCCTCTCCTCCTTCTTCCATCTTCGTCCCCCTCCCCCTCTCTTTTCTCACACTTTTAATTCAATAAAGCTCCGAAAATTACTTAGAATTTTCTCAGATCTGTTTCTGATTTTGAGCTAGTTCTGAAAATAAAAAATATCTTGAGATTCCATTTCTCCTCCTCAACATCATACCAAAATTTGGTGTTATTCGGAGGACTTTGATTTTGAATCTTTGTCTCGTCTTTTGGCGTGTTTTTCGTCTCGTCTGTTGGCGAGTTTGGTTTGTTTATTTGTATGTTGTTATGGGTCTGGTTCCGGGCTAATTTGGAAAGGATTTTTGTGGCTTGGTGGGAGATCTGTAATGTTTGCATTGATTTGGGGCTGCTGTTGGATATTGCAAGAGCTTACTTTTCACAACTAGAATTTGTTCATATAATGAGATATTTCATTCGCGGCATGTCTATAGCTGGGTTTCGGCCTGTAGATAGCTGGGGTTTCACTTTCGGCATGTCTATAGCTGGTCTTCGGCATGTAGATAGCTGGGGTGTTGCTGAACAATGGGCTACAGGTGGTGCGTATGTGAAGGTCATTTGCGATATTACTGGCTTCAGGAATGGTGCAAATTGGATTGATCGGAAAGCTACTTTAATCTTTTTTATTTCAAAGAATATTATTATTCATGATGTAAAACAGTCTGTAAACATAAGCGAATACTTGGTTAGTTCGTTTATTTGTTTCCTGTCAGATTGTACTGTCAGTTCGGGGTTTTGTCCTGGCTGTGATTGGTTTGATGCTAGTTAATACAATTTCTTGTTTGTCAAAAAAAATTAATTTTTTATTTTTTGAAAATTTGGGAATATCACTAAATTAGATATATCTTGAGGTCCGTACGGTTGGATCGTCGAGAAATAAAGTTTAAAAAAATTGAATCAACAATTCGTGACAAAACACTAGTTACGAGTACTAGTCAATTCGGTAGTTGACTACTAAGGTCTCCAACCAAATTAATTTTTTATTTTTTGAAAATTTGGGAATATCACTAGTTTATATATATCTTGAGATCCGTACGGTTGGATCTTCGATAAATAATTTTTAAAAAATAGAATCAACAATACGTGACAAAGCACTAGTTACGAGTACTAGTCAATTCGGTAGTTGACTACTAAGATCTCCAACCAAATTATTTTTTTATTTTTTTAAAATTTGGTAATATCAATAGATTAGATATATCTTGAGATCCGTACGGTTGGATCGTCGAGAAATTATTTTTAAAAAATAAAATCAACAATCTGTGACAAAGCACTAGTTACGAGTATTAGTCAATTCGGTAGTTGATTATTAAGATCTCCAAAAAAATTAATTTTTTATTTTTTGAAAATTTGGGAATATCACTAAATTAGATATATCTTGAAATCCGTATGGTTGGATCGTCGAGATATATTTTTTAAAATATGGAATCAACAATCCGTCACAAAACACTAGTTACGAGTACTAGTCAATTCGGTAGTGGACTACTAAGATCTCCAACAAAATTAATTTTTTATTTTTTCAAAATTTGGGAATATCACTAGATTAGATATATCTTGAGATCCGTATGGTTGGATCGTCGAGAAATAATGATTAAAAAATAGAATCAACAATTCGTGACAAAGCACTAGTTACGAGTACTAGTCAATTCGGTAGTTGACTACTAAATCTCCAACCAAATTATTTTTTTATTTTTTTAAAATTTGGTAATATCACTAGATTAGATATATCTTGAGATCCCTATGGTTGGATCGTCGAGAAATTATTTTTAAAAAATAGAAACAACAATCCGTGACAAAGCATTAGTTACGAGTACTAGTCAATTCAATAGTTGACTACTAAAATCTCCAAGCAAATTAATTTTTTATTTTTTAAAAATTTGGGAATATCACTAGATTTGATATATCATGAGAGCCGTACGGTTGGATTGTCGAGAAACAATTTTTAAAAAATAGAATCAACAATCCGTGACAAAGCACTAGTTACGAGTACTAGTCAATTCAGTAGTTGACAACTAAGATATCCAACCAAAATAATTTTTTATTTTTTGAAAATTATGGTATATCACTAAATTAGATATATCTTGAGATCCGTACGGTTGGATCGTCGAGATATATTTTTTAAAACATAGAATCAACAATCTGTGACAAAGCACTAGTTACGAGTACTAGTCAATTCGGTAGTTGACTACTAAGATCTCAAACCAAATTAATTTTTTATTTTTTGAAAATTTGGAATATCACTAGATTTGATATATCTTGAGATCCGTACGGTTGGATCATCGAGAAATAATGATTAAGAAATAGAATCAACAATTCGTGACAAAGCACTAGTTACGAGTATTAGTCAATTCGGTAGTTGACTACTAAATCTCCTACCAAATTATTTTTTTATTTTTTTAAAATTTGGTAATATCACTAGATTAGATATATCTTGAGATCAGTACGGTTGGATCGTCGAGAAATTATTTTTAAAAATTAGAAACAACAATCCGTGACAAAGCACTAGTTACGAGTACTAGTCAATTCAATAGTTGACTACTAAGATCTCAAACCAAATTAATTTTTTATTTTTTAAAAATTGGGAATATCACTAGATTTGATATATCTTGAGATCCGTACGTTTGGATCGTCGAGAAATAATTCTTAAAAATAGAATAACAATCCGTGACAAAACACTAGTTACGAGTACTAGTCAATTCGGTAGTTGACTACTAAGATCTCCAACCAAATTAATTTTTTATTTTATGAAAATTTAGGAATATTACTAGATTAAATATATCTTGAGATTCGTACGGTTGGATCGTTGAGAAATAATTTTTAAAAAATTGAATAACAATCCGTGACAAAACACTAGTTACGAGTACTAGTCAATTCGGTAGTTGACTACTAAGATTTCCAACCAAATTAATTTATTTATTTTTGAAAATTTGCGAATATCACGAAATTAGATATATTTTGACATCCAACAGTTGGATCGTCGAGAAATATTTTTTTAAAAACGAAACAAAAAGCCGTAACAAAGCACTAGTTACTAGTACTAGTCAATTTAGTTGTTCGTTGCTAAAATCTCAAGCCAAAATAATTTTTTGGTTTTTGGAAAATTAGGGTACATCAAAAAATTAGATATATCTCGACAATCCGATCCGAACCGAATGTTCCTACATCCAAACAAAATCCGATTCGAACAGTAAAATCCGAAAGAGAACCGAACCCAATTTGATCCGATCTTAATCCAAAATTTATCCGATTTTAATCCGAATTTTACCCGAACCGAATCAGATCCGATCCGAACCGAACATGCTCTAAATAGTACCTTAACTGAAAGTGGATTCGAACCGAATCAGGTCCGATCCGAACCGAACAGGCTCTAAATAGTACCTTAACCGAAAGTGGATCCGATCCGAAGCAGATCCGATCCGAAACCGATCCGTTTACCCGATTTGCCAGGTCTAGTCCTCAGGCATGGCCTGTTATCCTTATTGTAAATGGTTTTACAAAAAAAATAATCAAGATAGAGATATTCCATTTGGTACCATTGTACAATTGGCTTTTCCATTTGGTATCACTCGAAGTTTTTGACTTCCAAACGGTACCATTGTACAATTGGTTTTTCCATGGAATACCACTCCGTCAGTCAAAACGTTAGTATCTGCATTTTCAAATGGTACCATCGTAAGTTAATTAGTGAATGGTACCACATGGAAAATGGTACCAAATGAAAAAGTCATTTGTATAATGGTACCATTTGGAATTTCCCATCAAAATATTATGTCTCCATGGCAAAATCTTACTGACTCTGGTGCTAAAATATCAATATTCACATATTCCTTATAGAACACAACATTCTGAGCACTACCATTCCAGATTTAATGGCATAGATTAGATATCCTTGTTAATTTTACTACTCTGTGATTGAGTTAGTATTTATTAGGATTTGCAGTAGATGTTTAAAATATTCATATGGTCATCAATTTAATAAACTTATAATATAATGAAATAACTTAACAAAATGACATTGGTCAATTTGATCTTATAAAGTTTACTATGACTTGAAATTTAAGATGAAGGAAGTAGCACATAAGAATTGTGCTTACAATATACATATATGGCAGATGCAACAAGTAAATGATAACATGGAAGTAAAATAATTTTTTTTTTTTTGTCAGAAAAAGCTTGAAATAAGATGTTTAAATGAGATATTTTGCTACAAGTAAATGGTAACATTATAAGGAAAAATTTCATATTTTTCATATATATTATATATATATAATATATATAATATAATATATATAATATATATAATATATATAATATAATATATATATATATTATATTATATATATATATATTATATATTTTTGGGTAAAAATTTCATATTTTGATAATTTTTTTTATACAAATATTTAATGTATGTTTGAGATTCTATAAGTTGCAAAAAAAAAAAGTTAAACTTTTTCAGAAAAAAATTTAGAAATCTCTAACTTTGTCTTAAAATAAGTTGACTTCTAGAAAATAAGTTTGCCCAAACATCCCCGCCATAACTTTGAGCAACATGTCTAGTAGGCACTTCACAGATATATAGATTATCATCAAGATATGTCCCAAGGGATTAGTTCATTCTATACAAGTAGACGTTCAGAAATAACGTAAGAGGTCTTCGTTGGTCACAGCAAAGAGAAAACTCAGATAAAGCAAGAGTATCTAAACCAATTCACCATGATTTTTAAATATAACATATGAGGTATTATTAAAGTAGCATCATGCCTTAAATTATTTCCCAATAAATCACCAACATATGAGACGTCGACAAGTCATTAGCACATTTAGATGTATAGTAATTTCTAAAAACTGATAATTTGCCAGATTTTTGCATGGTAGTATGACATTATTTCTTTCGATCAACATGCGAACGTTTAAAAGTATGAGTGCCCAGTTCTAGATAGGTTAATAACGGAAAAAAAACATATTTTCATGACTGTTAGTGTGATCAGATGGATCACTAATTTCAACTTCATTCTTTATAAATAATATAAATTATTGGTTCTTAAGAATTTAGTTGACGTTCGTCTCCAACAATTCTCTTTATATTTACCCCTTAATCAACTTTCTATTATTAAAAGTGGTTTAATTCAAAAAAGTACAAAAAGAAGGGGATAGAGAAAGAGATAGAATTATGAACATATAATATAATAATACTTCTCAATTTTTAGTGTTTTTAAAAATGGAAGTGTGCTCTTAAAATTGAGGGAGAGAAAAAGTTTTTAGTATTTTTAAGAGCTACTAAAAATTTCCGTGAGCAGCATTTTTGTTTTTTCTTACTTAATTTCATCATTAGGAACTAGAATAGAAAACCTCTTAAAAATAAATGTTCTAACAAATTAGTGTGGGGAGAAGATGATTAGTACAGATGTCATACTTGAGGAAGCAATATCTCCAAATTATGACAATAAGGGATAGGTTTGGAAAGTTTTAGGGTGTAACATTGGCACACTACAACTAATGGGTAGTAATGGGTAGGGCTGTAAATTGATTTGGACTATCCAATATCTTGGCTTATATCTCGTTTGAAAATAGAGGGTGAAGGCCAGATCTACCGACTTTTTTGAAAACATTGACAAGAATACCCGAGAAAGAGGTGGATGGCCATGTTTATCAATCTGTTACGCATTTACAAAAAGCTTAAATCATATTACACATTTACAAAAAGCTTAACATGTTTAATGTTTTTTTTAATGATTTTTTAATAGCTCTAATACGCATTCCCTATATGGGTATCAAGTGATACGCATCTTTCTACTGGGTAATTACTCATGATACGCAATTAAAATTTGGGTAACATGTATTAATAATATACATATTTGACATGTTCGGATACGGTTTATTCGTCATTTCGAATATTTCTAAAATCCAAAATGAAAAAGTTGAACCCTAAAAGTTAACCGTTGAACCACTAAGGAAATACTGATAAATTTAAAAATTTAATTTAAAAAATTTAATATTTTAACGAGTCCGGCGGCCTGATTTTTAAAAAATTGGGGGTCAGCCCCGATTTTTTAAAAATCATGATAAATTAGAGTTTTGAGTCTAGGGTTTATGGTTGTAAACAACCCTAAACTCTAAACCCTAAGTCCGTATACGGTTTATTCGTCATTCTGAAAATTTCTTAAACCCAAAATGAAAAAGTTGAACCATAAAAGTTAACCGTTGAACTCCTAAGTGAATACAGATAAATTTAAAAATTTTAATTAAAAAATTTAATATTTTTGAACCCCAAATATTGGAACCCGTTGAATCCGGATGGAAATTATTTAACCCAATATTAAGCTGTTACGCATTTTATATTTAGGTATTCAGCTATTACGCATTTGTCACAGGGGTAAGTTTTTTTGTATTTTTTGTTACTCACTTAACTAATGCGCAACAGGAGGGGTTTGGTTTTTTTTTTTAAGCACGTAACACATGCATAACAAGATTTTTTTTTGTTAAGCATTTTCCAAATGCGTAATAGGTGGGTATTTTTGGCCACCTATTTCATAAATCATTATTTTGGTAAAAATGAATAATAATGTGGTAAAAATGTCATTATTTTTTGAAAATATGATATATATATATATATATATATATATATATATATATATATATATATATATATATATATATATATATATATATATTTAAAGTTCATTTTATAACTGATCCAAATTTAGCGGAAAAATTGAATTCGGATAAAATATGATCCCGAATATGACTCATGAGCACTCATGTACCCGCTCAGATTAAGTCTCATATTTTTCTTATAAAAATGATCCGACCCAAATATGTTTAATGATCCGTATTTGGTTTAAATCCGAATCCAAATTATATTTTTATTTCATTATATTTTAACTGAATATCATATTATAATTTCTTAACAACATTTATAAATTTAAATTTTCATAAAATACGAGTTATCCACCAGAGTATTTATCATCAAATACTTAATAGATCAATTCTTTAAGTTTTCAATTCGTGATTATTATGTTTTTATAATATTATATTTATTTTAGAATAAACGACTATTTATATAATTCAAATAAAAATGATACATAATGTTAGTGGTTTACATTTGACTTGTATTTGAAGTAGAGGTCCATTTTTAAGTTTCTGAATTAGAGTAATGGCTCCCTACAAAAATTAGACGGGTTTACAAATATGGTACACTTAAACCACTACGTCATAGATGGGCGTCCGCAACGCTTTTCTATTGCAACGTCCACTTCGTGTTACAATAAAGGTACTATTTTTAACCTACTGCAACACTTCCACTACTGGAAAAAAGGGTTAAATTCAACAAAATAAATTCAACGGAAGTTAAAATCAACAATATCCCGTCGATTTTATGGTCAATGTCCTACGCGCCTTGACCGAGGCTCAATTTCAACGAAACAAATTCAACCGACGCTAAATGCAACAGAATAAAATCAACGGAAAACAAATTCAACAGGATGCTGTTGAATTTAATTATTCCATTTTTCCAAAGGCGGCAAAATTCCCGCCAGACTTCAATTTCAACAGAATAAATTCAACCGACGTTAAATCCAACAGAATAAAATCAACGGAACACAAATCCAACAACATCTCGTTGAATTTAATTATGTCTTTTTTCCAAAGGCGGTAAAATTCCCGCCAAAACTTCAATTTCAACCAACGCTAAATACAACAGAATAAAATCAACCGATGCGAAATGCAACAGAATAAAATCAACGGAAAACAAATTCAACAGCATCCCGTTGAATTTACTTATGCCCTTTTTCATCTTTTTTGGAAAGCAGGATATATTAATAAAATGAAAGACAGCCATTCGAGAAATGCACTGCACCCTTACAACTTGGTACCATGACCATCAATTCATAATAAGACCACCACAACTTAAATTTACTTATGCCCTTTTTTCATTTAGTAACAAAAATCCCACCAGAAATGATTACCCTTAAAAAAAAAAAATTCTTTGTACTATTTACTTATGGTATAAAATATATTGATTGTAAAAAAACACTTAAATTTCTTCAACAATTTATAAAGATGACTCCATTTTTTTAACAATAAAATCATCCACTCTCATCTTTCTTCCTCAGACAAACAAACATCTCATACACTATTTGGGTTTTGTGTGTCACTCTCAGGCAAGAGTAGTACAACCACTAGTTAATTTATTCATGAAAAGTTTTTACAAATATAAATTATTAACCCTAGATATGAATTCAACACTTTATTTTCCAAAATTCTTAACAAATATAAATTCAATACTTTATTTACATTTGTTAAATTCAACCGAATTAATTCAACAGGACAAATTCAACACAGAAAATCAAATGCAACTGTATCTCGTTGAATTTAATTAATCATTTAATCCACTAACTTACAAAAGCTAAAAACTCCACCGAATAATAAATGCAACGAAATAAAATCAACGGAAAGCAAATGCAACGATATCTCGTTGAATTTACTTAATCATTTATTCCACTTGCCGACAAAACTAAATTTACTTAATCATTCATTCCACTATATATAAAACTCCACCGAAAGACAAAGCTCCACCGAAAACTAAATGCAACGGAATAAAATCAACAAAACTCAAATGCAACGTTATCTTGTTGAATTTAATTCATCAAATGCAATGGTATCCTGTTGACTGTACTTGTGCATTTTATTTCAACAAGATACGGTTGATTTTAACAGGATCTTTCCTTTAAATAGCCTCCCTTCCCACCATTTTCTCTCGTATCTTTTCCTCAATTTTGCAAGGTTTCATGTTCAAGTAAGTATTATTTCATATTCTTTTTTATTTAATTATTATAATTATATCATTTATGTTAATTATGTCTTTATTGCATTTTTTTGTATAAAATGATGTTCATTATCTTAATTTAAGTGATAAAATTAGTGTCGTTACTAGCTACGTGTTCTTAAGTATGTTAAGATAATAGATAAATAATTACCATAAATTGATATTACCATGCATACTATGATGAGTTTGTTTAATTTTTTGATATTTTTAGTTTAATTAACATTTGATAGATTTGGTTTTTAACAATAATAAGTAATTAAATTTTATGTTATATTTGTAGATGGCATCCGATCGAAGTTGGATGCATCATAGATTTGATGCGAGGAATAATATAACGGAGGAATACAAACTTGGTGTACAAAATTTCATTAATATTGCTTTGAAAGGGAATGTTGATTCAAAGGGGAGGATAAGATGTCCATGTAGGGAGTGTGGAAATACATTGCATAAGTTACCCGATTATGTAACTTATGATTTGTATCGACACGGAATTATGGAATCGTATACTACATGGATTTTTCATGGTGAGAAACATAAGTCTTGGGTTGAAGTCGAGACTAGTTCGGGTGATAGTGGTCCTAGGGATGATGAAATGAATGATGCACGTGAAATGCTTAGAGATTTTGCAGATGCTCATGGAAATTTTGAGATTGGTGAGGAGGAACCAACTGCAACAGCAAAGAAATTTTATGAGATGTTAGATGGTGCTTCCGAACTTCTTTATCCGAATTGTTCCAGTTATACCACTTTATCATTCGTCAACAAGTTGTTGAATTTCAAGAATAGACATGGTTGTAGTAACACGGGGTTTGATGAGTTACTTCAACTTATTGGATCAGTGTTGCCGGAGAAGCACAATCTACCCGAGACCAATTATGATGTTAAAAAGATGATAAGTGGGCTGAATATGGGATACGAAAAGATTGATGCTTGTGAGAATGATTGCATGTTATTTTATAAAGAAAATAACAAGAAG
Organism: Saposhnikovia divaricata; assembly: GCA_036435485.1. NCBI lineage: Eukaryota > Viridiplantae > Streptophyta > Magnoliopsida > Apiales > Apiaceae > Saposhnikovia > Saposhnikovia divaricata. The sequence continues at coordinate 96,512,818 of CM071597.1, read as the reverse complement.
ACATATTGTGACATATGTCATACAAATCGATACAAAGAGCGAAAGGATGGCGAAAAGAAGTTGATTCCAAGAAAGATATTGCGATACTTTCCACTTATACCGAGACTACAACGTTTATACATGTCTAAGCGAACTGCCAAATATATGACATGGCACCATGATAGAGTTGTAGTTGAAGGTCAATTATCTCACCCAGCAGATGGAGATGAATGGAAAGCGTTTGATGCTAGATTTCCAAGATTTTCAAAAGAGGCACGAAATATCAGACTTGGCCTTTCTAGTGATGGATTTGACCCATTTCGTGATCCACTAGCAAGGGATTACACTGTATGGCCCGTGGTGATTGTTGTGTATAACCTTCCACCATCTATGTGCATGAAAGCTCCATACATGTTCATGCCTCTCATTGTTCCCGGTCCCACTGATCCTACAAAAGAACTACATATTTATCTCCGACCGTTAATTGATGAGCTGAAGATGTTATGGCAAACGGGGGTGGAAACATATGATAGGGCATCGCGGACAAATTTTCAGATGAGGGCATCATTATTATGGACAATTAGCGACTTTCCAGCACTTGCGATGTTAAGTGGATGGTCAATTAAGGGTAAATTGTCATGTCATGTATGTAGTGGAGATGTTAAAGGCTTTCAACTCAAGAATGGTGGTAAAACTTCCTTCTTTGGCACTGCTCGATATTTTCTAGAACCGGGTGATTCATTGAGGAATAGCACAAAATTTGGGAAAAGAGAGGTACGGTCTGTCACGGCTCGACACTCGGGATTAAGGGCAAAGGCAACATGTGAACTAATAGAGTTTCCTCCTCCAGGAAAGTCAACCAAAAGAAAACCTAGGGACTATGGAGTGACTCATAATTGGACTCATTATTCTCCATTTTTTGAACTCCCATATTGGGAGACACTTGCTCTTCGTCACAATATTGATGTCATGCACACTGAAAAGAATGTTTTTGAAAACATATTCTACACCATGTTAAATGATAAGAACAAGACCAAAGACAATTTGAAATCAAGGCATGATTGTGAGGAACTTGGTATACGGCGTGAGTTATGGACTCTAGATGGTGACAAAATGCCACATGCTCCTTATGCTCTCATGAGGGAACAAGTTGATAAGTTGTTAGAGTGGATTTCGGAACTTAAACTTCCAGATGGGTATGTTTCAAATATATCTCGGTGCGTGGATTTTGGAAAACATTCTATTCGTGGGATGAAGTCGCATGACTGTCATATTTTCATGCAAAAGTTGTTGCCTATTATTTGTCGTGATTTACTACCGAGGCAAGTAGGTGATGCCATTATTGAGTTGTCTAACTTCTTTCAAGATTTGTGCTCATCTACCTTGAGATACGTTGATTTGTTAAAAATGGAGAAAGATATAGTGAGGATAATGTCTAAGTTCGAAACCATTTTTACTCCTGGTTTCTTTGACCCGATGGAGCATTTACCACTGCATTTGGCTACCGAGTGTAAGTTGGGTGGTCCCGTCACATACCGTTGGATGTATCCTTTTGAAAGATTCTTGCATGGATTGAAGATGAAAGTTAGGAACAAAGCACATCCAGAGGGTTCAATGGCTGAACGCTACATCGAGGAGGAATGTGTGCATTTTTGCTCACTTTATTTTGAATCTGAGGTCGAAACAGTGCATAATCGGTTGGGTCGAAACCAGGCACCCAAAAAGTGCAATGATCCTAACATGTTAGACATTTACACATATCCAACGAAGCCCATCGTAAAAAAAGGACATAGAATCTTGAGTGTTGATGAAGATAGACTCATCAAATATTATGTTCTTATTAATACACCGGAGGTTGCAAAGTACTTATGGTAAGATCTTTTAACACATACTTTTAAATAATTTGTTTTAGTTACCCGATTATATTAACTTTTGTTATTTTATAGTGAATTTCACAAGTTGGTACACAAACAATACCCAGAATTTGATGATGCAGCAAAAGAAAGGTTTCAAAAAGATCGATTCACAAATTGGTTCGAAAGAAGGGTATGTGTCCAAATAAATACATACAAATATATGTTCTTGTCTTTAAATGTTCTAATGCACTTATATATACGATTCATTCATTTATACAATTAGGTAGCAGATGATCCAAAGCTCAAACTCAAATTCAAGGATTTGATAAGAGGTCCGATGCGTGACGTGGATGTTTATAATGGTTGCTATTGTAATGGTTATAAATTTGGTTGCGCAAATCCTAATGAACGCACCTCACCAAATTCTGGTGTGCTTGTCATAGGTAAGAAATACAGCACATGGAGAATTTGTGCTTGTCTGATGCGTCATATTTCTGCATTCTTGGTACCTAAAAAATTTACTCATTTGTATGTAGGAACTTCTTACATGGAGAGTTTTCAAAATAATTATGGTCGACTTGAAGAAATACTTGAGCTTCACTATCATAATGGACATAAAGTTATATTATTCAAATGTCATTGGTTTGATCACACAACACATGTCAAAGTGGATAAAAATAGGATGACTACAGTGGATGTTAGATCAACATTAAATGCCGAAGATGTGTTCATTTTGGCTAGTCAAGCTCATCAAGTTTATTATGCAAGAAGCATTTCAAATCCAAAATCACCATGGTACACAGTATTAACAACGAAGAGCCATTTTGTCAATGAAGAAGTGGTATCAAAAAAGAACCCTATCTCACATGATGATGCTTTGCAAAATGATATTTCAAACACTTCATCTTCTCGTGTTGAGCCGGTGATTATCCATGATCCTACAAATTTTTTTATCGATTTGAGGTTTGTTGAGAACGATAATTTCGTGGATGATTACAATGAAGAACAAAATAATGATAATAGTGAAGACATGAGTATTGATGAAGAAAGTGAGAGCGATGATGATACGTGTTAGTTTATTTTATTTTTAAATTTTATCAAGTTTGTATTAATGTTTAATATTTGAATTTAAAAATTATATTATGATTAGACTTTAAATTTATAATGTAAGTTGAGTAATTGAATAAAATGAAGATTGTTTAGCTCTCCCGTACTTTCCGTAGCTAAGCTATTCTGTTCAAGTGGTATATTTAAAACAACTAATTTTGGTTGTATTAATTTATTGGTATAAATAACAATTTTTTTACAACCCAAGTTATGTATTTTAGTCAACCAACCCTCTTTACCTCTTATCCTTTCTCCATCTCCCCGCTCTTACGCCGCTCAGTCTTGCCGCTGCCGCTCACAAATCTTACACAAAATGGAATCCTCGCGGCTAAAGAAAAAATCATACAAACCCCAAATTCCTCCCACCAATCTCTCAAAATCCTCAAGAATCTCACAAGTTCCACAAACCTCTCATAAATCTGTCAAAAATTCGAAAGTTCAGAAACCTGTCAAAAATTCACAAGTTGAAAAACCTGTCACAAATCTCACAAATTCACTAGCTTCTCAAAATTCTTTCAAAAATCTCGCGAATATGTCGAAGCAGGTATGTTTTTTTCAATTTTAGTTGTACAATTTTGGGTTTTCTTGATTTCTTTGTATTATGTGTTCGTACGATTTTGGGTATTTCCTGGATTGTATTGAATCTTTGTATTTTCTTATGGGTATTGATAAGATTTAGCTTGATTTTAGGTGTCACAAGTTCACAAACCTGTCACAAATTCACAAACTTCTCAGAATGCGTTCACAAGGCTCGCTAATATGTCAACGCAGGTATGGTTTTTTCAATTTTAGTTGTATATTTAAGGTTTGTACGATTTTGGGTTTTCTTGATTTCTTTGTATTATGTTTTCGTATGGGTATTTCCTGGATTGTATTGAATCTTTGTATTTTCTTATGGGTATTGATAAGATTTAGCTTGATTTTAGGTGTCACAAGTTCACAAACCTGTCACAAATTCACAAACTTCTCAGAATGCTTTCACAACTCTCGCGAATATGTCAACGCAGGTATGGTTTTTTCAATTTTAGTTGTATATTTAAGGTTTATACGATTTTACTATTCAGACTGTTGAATGTAGGCAGATATAGTCAGACTGTTTTACAATTCGCAAAACATGATTTAGGTCTCCAGGCTAGAATTCTGTAAAGTAAAGCATGATTTTATCCGCTGCAGTAATTTGGTCAATCTTCACCTCGATAATAGAGTGCTCATCAGAATCATTTTTTGTTGTTGCTAGATATGTCCCTCACCCTGAAACTAATATTATCTGTAAGAGATAGAGCTTCTGAATCGATGCTACTCTGTATAAAGAAAGCAGGCTTTATGTGTTTCCCCTAGCTATATATGCTTATTTCCTGGCATACAGACTTCCTGTTTTACTTGGTGATTGGATTCTTGGCCAGGTGTTTCTGATATACCTGCAAGTACCATGGCCACCAAATCCTTTCTTGTGTTCGAGTCAACTGAGTCCTAACTAAAATATGTGATCTTTGTAGTTATGATAAGTGATAAAATACATTATGGCCATGACACAACAGTGCACTAATATCACTAGACAACATCACTAACATCTTCTTCTGAGACAGATTAACAAATAGACTGGTTACCTCCATCTTCTTCCAGTCTGAGCACTTGTGCAGCTCACACTCAATAGACCCTCTGGCTCCTCTCAACCATAAAAAGAGACCTACAATTATAAAATATTGATACAATGTAAGTAGAATTTAAATTTTTAAAAAAATGTAATAATGAGAACTAGGATAGAAGCAAACACAATGTTGGTTAATAAATTTCCGAAAGCTGATACATACTGGAATTGATTTGGATTTATGCTAGAATGTTTTGTATTAGTAATTTTTTTTAAAGAAATTTATTCCACATACATCCTCCAAACTTTATTAGTCATTATTTGAATTGTTATTTCACTAAGTTCCTAAATATCAGTGGTACCCGCAAGTTGCAACTAAGCTCACTATTAAAATACCAAAGTGTTAACAGAAACGAATCACGAGATCATGTGTAAACATTCAGCCCAAATATGCAAAACTTGTGTAAACAATCAGCCCAAATTATATGCAAAACTTGGTACAGCTGCATGAAAAACACCTAATTGACAGAGTGCCCAAAATGAATTTATCTCCACATCTTGTTATTTTCCATAAGAACTGTACAATTGTTCTTATCTAATAATCTAAAATTAAATATTAATTTTAGTATGCAAGGAAATAGAACTTTCAGGGTTGTACACTAAGTAGAGAGTTAACACATATTATCAAAACTTCATATTATAAGGATTCAGAGAGCTATTTCTTATTTACAAGCACTTATGTTATGTGGAGATTTCTTAGTCCTTGTGAGCTAGCTAGATTTGTATATAAATATATAATACTAGAACAAAATGATCACAATGATGCTTAGTTGATACATGTAATCGTGTGTTTCTTTTTAATCAGTTCTGTGAGTACAATATGCACTTGAATTTACACTCTGTCAGCTGTGCTTGGCGGGGTTGAACGGGGGCTATACAACAATACTCGTATTATGAACTATATAATCACTAAACAAAGGCCCTAATAGCTACTCCACACTGTATCATCCTAACAGTGCACTAATATCACTAGACAGCATCGCTAACATCTTCTTCTGAGACAGATTAACAAATAGACTGGTTACCTCCATCTTCTTCCAGTCTGAGCACTTGTGCAGCTCACACTCAATAGACCCTCTGGCTCCTCTCAACCATAAAAAGAGACCTACAATTATAAAATATTGATACAATGTAAGTAGAATTTAAATTTTTAAAAAATGTAATAATGAGAACTAGGATATATCGTTGTTCTGGTGATAAAAGAAACAAATTTAAATGATAAGTTTAGGTTGACTCATCAGGAAATTGCAAATTTGCAACCAATTACAACAAATTTAAGAAAGAACTTTACTCAAACCAATCGATATCACTAACAGGTACTAGAATGATACAGGTTATTTAGTAGAACTGACCAAGTTCATTATATGATCAGTTGTAGTGCAGTTTACTTTTTATAGACCATGCATGTATGGTAATTGCATTACTATATAAAAAGTACTGTTGTTTTTTACATTTCATTTATCTTTATTCAGTCACCAGAAAACTGAAAGATGATTTGTTCCTGATCAGTTTTACGTCAATTTGTTCTTGGTCAGGGAGCTGTTAGAGAAGATCAGGACGAGGAGGATAATGAAGAAAGTGGTGATGAAGGAGATGAGGAAGAAATTATGGTTAATGGTACTACATTTGAGAGAGCTGAACGCAGCATTTGTGATGGTGATTACAAAAAGAAACCAATGGATGGAAAACCCAAACTTGGAGTCGTAACCTTCATAAACAAAAAAAAGTAACGCGCATACATTTTTATTCAATCTTGTTAGTTTTTTGCAAAAAATTAGTAATTCTTGCCTGGAAAGTACTATTCTCTTTTGTAACAGTATAGTATTCTGTTAAGTGATGCAGTAGGACGAATGAAAAGATTTTTATTATAATTTATGAAAAGTAGAGCAAGTTGCTGAGCAAGTATTCATTCCTCACCTTTATTCCCCTGTGTTTTTTCTTTTGTAGGAACTAGAGGAGAAAACGAGTAAACCTCTCACTCTCCTGGAAAAGTTTGATGTTTCGTACAAGAAGAAAGGACAAGTGGAACAAATAGGGCGAAAACTTAAAGTAAAATTTTCACTTAATCTTTCAGTTTTTTGAGGTTTGTATTAAAAAAATTATTGCATTCAATGATCAGGTCTTATATCTGAGGTTCTTATGTAATGTAGGACGTTATGGAGCGTACTGCGCAGGAAGAACTTACTCAGGATGCACCACCATCTCTAGTCAACCAAAGGAAACGTGAAGTCGAGCTATTGCTGGAGGTTTGTCCACCAAAAAAGGGAAAACTACTTATGTTCCCTCGCCATACCCTTCCGGAGCTTATTGGAAGAGATGAAGCTTCCAAATGGACCACTTCTCAATCTACTATGGCCTGCATTCCTGAGCGCATTCCTAATTCTGCATATTCTATTATTGGGAAAGTCATGACAGAGGTGACTACTATGGTTGAGGCGTTAGACGAGATTGAGGTGACACGTGCTAGACTTGAAGAAGAAGTGCAGAAATTGGCTACCCGTGCTTATCCAAACAAAGATGATCCTGCTTCTAAGATTTTATGGGAAGAGTACATCCGAATAGCAGCACAAATGACTTCTCCTCTTTTTGAGCGTTACAAAAAGGTTATCATAGAGGTAATAATATAAAATTAATGTATTTATCTTTTTTTACTGTTTGTTCGAGTATAAAATAGAATTATTTATATTGTCGTGTTATATAGGAAATTCTTTAATTCTAATTAGGTGTGCAAGAATCTAAAAGCAGGCCCAGAATTATAACCTCTGGCACATATAGGGTGTCGTAATAGTAAATGGATTTGGACAGATTATTTGGTATATCTAAACTGTGCTTAATAATATGCATTAGGGTGTACCTGTAATTAATATGCTAGCACAAACGAGAACGATGTTTATAATTACAGAATTAACATTTCATGTATGAGGTCAATTCGTCATTTTTACGAAATGCATAGGTAGATGCTGATGGACCATGCATGCACATATAGGATATACAGAAGCTGTCTGAACTCTTTACCCAGAAGTTATCCTTTTTTTGGTAGCAAAACAATCGTATCACCTAATATGCAGGTCTTTATTATGCAAATGTTCTAGACCAATTCTGATTTGTGCCAAAAAAGATAACAATGATTTATAAACCAGACTTTTCTAGTCTAATCCTAGGCAATGACTTTTCTGCAGTATTGATCCATTCCATGTTTCAGATGTCCATTATGGTTTATACAGACGTAGTGTAGATCAGTCATCTCCATGTTTCAATCTTTTCATTTTACGAAACGGATCAGCTTAGTGTTAATTTTTCTCTTTGCTAAATTGCTGGAGGTGCCCTGGTACATAAGTAATACAACTAGATAAGCCACATTACCTGATCATGATGCTTATTATCAAGATATAACTAAGTGTTAGCGTAAGTTAAAAAATTCTTCATTTAAATAAATTTCTTAATTGTGCTACTCTCTTTTTAATTTGTTGCAGGATACTAGATCAGATCAGATGGTGTTGCACGAAAATGTCGACGATGTTGATTTAGAGGATTTACAAACCCGCTACCCTCTTTAGCTTGAAGACCGTTTGTGGTTTTTGTGTTTTAGAATCTTTAAGTATCAACTTTATTTAAGTATTGCCTTCTCTTTTAAAACCTTGAGTTAGGTATTTTGTGCTAGACATGAAGACACGGAACTAATGCAATATTATGTGTGTATTTTATTTTGGATCTAATGCAGTATTATGTGTGTATTGTATTTTGGATCTAATTAATGCAATATTATGTGTGTTTTTTATTTTGGATCTATACCATTTGGAGTTGATTTCCTATTGTAATAGTTAATGCTTTACGTACGTAGCAGGAATCGAGTAAGCAGCTTATAATAAATTATTGTATTTATGGTATATTATATTCAACAATAAACTGTTGAAAATAATTACCATATGGTCAAGTAGGTTCAACAAGATATGGTTGCATATACCATACATAGAAACAAAGAGAAAAAGTTCTAATCAACTAAAACTTGTTGAATTTGATAGAATAAAATGTAACAAAAGTCTGTTGAATTTAATCTATTGAGCCACGTGTCAAGATGCTATAACCAACGGAAATTGGTTGATTATTGAAGAATTAAATTCAACAATTTTTGGTTGATTATATTACTATTGGCGGCAAAAATTTTTTTTGGTGAAATTCAAAATTGAAATTTCAAATTTTGTTCAAATTGGCCAAGGCCGTTTTCAACGGTAAATGGTTGAATTTGGTGCCAACAACAACAACGGGAAGTCGTTGAATTTAACCTTAAATTCAACAGAAGTGCTAATTTCAACAAGCTTATATTCAACAGGAAGGTTTCCGTTGAATTTATGTTAAAAGTAACGGGATCCTGTTGAAATTAGCTAAATTCAACAGAATTCTAGCAGTTGAATTTAGCCGCTTTTGTAGTAGTGTTCTGAGATTGTGTTACATTACCTGTGAACGTACTGTTGCAATAGAACATGTACTGTTCCTATAGAATCGTTGTGTTGCAGTTTCGACTAAACGTTGCATTTGCTATTTTTTTTAACATTTATAAATGTAAAAAAGAATAAACATGTGGGTCCCACAAAACTGTTACATTTGCTACAAGCTGTGTTACATTTGAGTGGGCCCCACCAGAAAAGAGGGCCCCATATGTGGGCCCCACCAAAAAAGTGGGACCCACAAGTGGTACCCATGAAAGTGTTGCATTTAGTACATGTGCTAGTGTTACATTTGCCACATGCGTTAGTGTTGCATTTGATATTTTGCTTTTTTATTCATAATATTACGTAATAGTCAAAGTACGCGTTAACCGTTAAATTATCAATTCAATTTTTTTTTTTTGAAATTTTGGTAATAAAATTATAAATGATGGATCTTGACCCCCGTACGGTTGGGTCGTCGAGAAATAATTAAAAAAAATCGAAACCTTAAACCCTGTTTAGGGGTACTGGTCAAAATACGAGTTGACCGTTAATTACCAAATCAAATAAATTTTTTTTTTCTGAAATTTTAGTAATAACATTAACCCGTACGGTTGGGTCGTTGAGAAATATTTTTAAAAATATCGAAACCTTAATGACTTACATGCTCATCAGCTCATATACCACCAAATTCAAATAGTACGAAAGACAGATCAACGTAACTAAATAAACAGTGTAAATAAACCTTACATGCTCATCAGCTCATATACTTCCAAATTCAAAACCACTAATGAACAATCAGTGTTATCAGCATTTGGTCCCGTCCCCCTTTCTTTGAAAGAAAAGTTATATATATTGTAACACTGCATTGTACTGACTTGGTAGTAAATAGAATTTCTACCAATTTATCACTGCATTGTACTAACTTGGTAGTAAATAGTATTTCTACCAATTTATCTATCTGCATCAATTCATTCTGTAAAACTGCTTGACTGCTGGTGCCTTTTATTGTTCAGTTTTAGATGTCATTTTTTGTGGTTAAAATATAAGTAGGGAGCTTAATTTTATATCTTTATCGATGTAATCATGGTGATGAGTTACAAAAATGGTACATGAGTTTGCTTGATGTTGTTAATGCTAGTGTATGAACAACTATGTGTTGCACAATCTGTAAGTTTTGCTGAAAGAATGTAGCCTCTGTCAATTATCACTAATTTCCAAATTTTATGACTTGCAACACCTTATAGGGTTTTCAGGACATGGCTTCTTAAATATTGTATCTTGAAACCTGCATTATAAAATCACGGTATCAATATAATCATTGACTGTTGCAATACTTGTTCAACCCAAACACATAATGAGGTGCAACACTTTCCCATATAGATCGTGCTGTAACTGTAATAATTTGTTCTAAGAATATTCAGTTTTAATTTATGTTTCTACACCAGTTTTTTTAGCATACTTTGTCAAACGAGTATGTAAGTAATGGAAGCTACTTATTTGAGGCACACAAATTATAACTTTAACATGTTTTATTTGCAGGCACAGACTATTGATTGAAGCTCAGCGGTTAGGGTGAAAGGACTTACTTTTCAAATAGTCAAACAAATGAACTTCGTCATTTCTTGTTATGAAGCTGTTCGGGTGTATAATGTACTCGTACTTAGTTGTATTTTAGTGAATTTATGGATGGAGATCTTTTGTATTGACTAGTTTTGTTAGTAATAGGATTATTATATGTACAAAGGGTGTATTTCAAAATTTTCATTTTTAGTGTTGCAATTGCTATTAATGTTACATTAGATTCATTGTATTGTGTTACCTTAATAATTAAACTCACTGTTACATTACAGAATAAAGTGTTACAATAGCCATAATTTGTATTGCGTATAATTAAACAATTGTGTTGCATCAACCAAATCTAGTGTTAGATTAGGTAGGATGATAGTGTTACATTTGGGAGGTGTGGCCCAGAAAGTGGTCCCACGTGTGACCCCCCCACATGTCACGTGCCACGTGGGCCCCCACATACCATGCATCACGTGGGCCCCCCCCACATGCCACGTGTCACGTGGGCCCTCACATGCCGCGCGTCACGTGGCCCCCCCACATTCCACGTGTCATGTGGCCCCATTTGACACTTGTGACAACCCGGGTCAAATCTCGAGCCTTTTTCGAAAATCAGGTCGAGTCCCAATTCCGAATCCAAAAATAAGCCAAAGTAAACTGGCCCAAATGCAGCCAACTTTGGTAATCCACAAGCCCACCACAGGCCCCCAAAAGATCATGATTTTGTTGGTGCACTTAGTAGTAGTACTTTGCCTTATAAACTGAACTAAAGTCCCTAATCTCCTCGATGTGGGACTGGGGTGTTACAAACTCCCCCACTTAAACTCCTGACGTCCTCGTCAGGCCTGAACGGATATCCCATAGGTTTCGGATCGTTCCTCTCTAGCCATTGTGGGATAATACTGGCTGGTTTCGTGTCCCCACCTCCGGCAACTTGACGAATCAAGCTTTCGAGAGTCGGCTCTGATACCATATGTGACAACCCGGGTCAAATCCCGAGCCTTTTTCGAAAATCAGGTCGAGGCCCAATTCCGAATCCGAAAATAAGCCAAAGTAAACTGGCCCAAATGCAGCCAACTTTGGTAATCCACAAGCCCACCACAGGCCCCCAAAAGATCATGATTTTGTTGGTGCACTTAGTAGTAGTACTTTGCCTTATAAACTGAACTAAAGTCCCTAATCTCCTCGATGTGGGACTGGGGTGTTACAACACGTGTCATGTGGCCCCCTCCACATGCCACGTGTCAAGTGGCCCCCCCAAATGTCACGTGTCACGTGATCCCCCCAATGCCACGTGTCATGTGGGCCCACATGACACGTGTCACCTACTGGGTCCCCTACGTGTCAAGTGTTACGTGGGCCCCACATGACACGTGTCACCTATTGTTTCTAGTTAAGCTAAGGTAAGACTCTCCTGATGTCACATTTGGTTGATTTAGTGTTGTTATATGGTCCTAAGGTAATGCTTTTCGTAGTGTTATTCTTGAGAATCAAAACGTTGCATTAGAGGGCAAAGGTAACATTAGCGGCCACAACGGTTAAAGTACGTTGCAATTGGGCTAATGTAACAAAAAACGTGTCTAACGTAATAATAGAAATGCGCTACATACGACCATCTATGGCATAGTGAACACAAGGTTTCAAAAATGGTTACATTTGAACTATTTTTTTAGTGTTTATTACTTGGTTTAAGTGTCATGTTTACTGGCTTAATAAACATATTTGTCATATTTTTATTTTGTATAAAAATTAATAATTTATATTTTGATACAAGCCAAATTCTAAAAACATACATACTAAATTATTAAAAGGTCCAAAAATTACAACAAAAATACGAATTTTTTAAAACCTTGTTCCCATATGGCCTAAAATTATTTCTTTTAACATATTTCTTTTGTTTTGTATTGAAATTTGAACCAACTACTTTGGTATAAGTCAAAATCGAAAAAAAATTGCAAAACTATGTTATTTTAAGATTTGAAAATGATAAAAAAAAAAACACGAATTTCTTAAGAACTTGTTTCGATAAAGTATTTTGACGTGGCTAAAAATCACATCTTACATAAGTTTTTTACATTTTTTTTGTTTGCCATCAAAATTTCAATAGGTATTTTGATGGACCTAAAAATCAGATTTTAACATAAGTTTTTTTCGTATTATATTTGTTTTCTACTAAAATTTGAACTTCCCATTTTAATACAAGTCAAAAATAATAGTATGCAGAATTATGTTATTTTAAGATCCGAAAACGAGAAAAAAGAAAAATTAATTTCTTAAAAACCGATCTACCAACCTAAAATCTTTATTTTTTATTAAAAAATTTCATTTTTTCGTTATATGTTAGCTAGTAAATAAATAAGTGTAAAAAAAGGATTGAATATAGAGATTAGGGAGCCTATGATATATCTCAGGTAAGTTCCCTGAGATATCTATCTTTTATATGTAAAAAAAGGGTGAGCGTTTTAGTAAATTTAGAATTTTTTAATTAGCCCTGCAGGTCCAGTAAAATTTAAAATTATTTTGTATGTATCTCAGAAAAAATTCTCTGAGATCTATCTCAGAATCCTTTTTCTCTTGAATATAATGTATATCTTTTTTAAACATTAAAACAATTGTGCGGAAAAATTGTACTTCGCACGATTTCCGCTAAAGATATTAAAAAATTGTAAAAAATAATATAAAGAATATATAAAATTTTTTATGGAAATTAAGATTGAAAGGTAATGTAGTGATATAGGCATATAAGAACTTTTCTAAATTTTTCTTTGGATTTTAAAAATTATTAAAGTATAATTATGAATTTAAAATCGATATGTAATTTAGGATGTGCCTCTGTCAAATTTATAAAATTTTAATTTCGATTTTAAAAGTTTCTGGGTAAACATGTTTAGTGAGAAACCTTTTTTTTTTTTTTAGTACAAAGTTTGGTCGCATATATTTTGGACCAAATATTATATTTTAAAAGAAAGGGTGCACTCATATATACTAGATAAATTCACATTTGTAAATCTGCACCGTCATATACCCTTTATAACGAACCATCAATTTTACGGATATTTTTTCACCACATCCTATAAGGGACAAGTACCTCTCTCAACACTTTTATGTGTTAAAAGGGAATCGAACCCTTGATCTCATGACAGGTCATACTAACAGAGTTAGAGCTCCTTGGTAATAGGTTTAGTGAGAAACTTTTAAAAGGTAATAGGTTGATGTTAATAAATCTATACTATGTTATAATTGACGAAATATTAAAAGTTTTGGTACCTATTTTTTGGTACTTCGTATTTTTATTTAATTACCCTTACTTATATATGTTTTTACTTAAATACCCTTACTTATATCTATTTTGGTATTTCGTATTTTTACTTAATTACCCTTATTAATAGATTAGTATGTTTTTGTTGCTTATATTATAGCCAAAACATTAAAAGTTATAGTTTTCGGTTTGGTTTTCGCTCTTTTTTTTTTGATAAAAAAATAAAAAATAAATATAAATGAAAATTAGCTAATTGCCTTTTTGATTAATGCATATTACCTTTTAATTAAAGCATATTATCTTGTATAATCACACCTAAAAATATATATATAAATAATGGAAAGTAGTTAATTGCCTTCTTTGATTAATGCATATTACCTTTTAACTAAAACATATTATCTTCTATAATCACACCTAGAAAATAAAAGTTATACTGCATCTAATTGCCTTTTTGATTAATGCATATTACCTTTTAAGTAAAACATTTTAACTTCAACAATCACACATGAAGAATACAAATTATACTACATCTTCCCGATTATCTGTTTTAATTCATAACCTTTTGATTAAAAATAGTACCTTCTATAATCACACCTAAAAAAAACAAGTTTACATCTTCGCATCACCTAACACGTTATATTCAATTTAATGTAACTAAAACCTCTTCTTTTACAAATAATAAACTAAAATAATAAAATTTGATTAAGTAATAACTAACCAATTACCCTTTTAGCTAAAACGTAATATCTTTTCTTTATTTTCTAACTAAAATTCCTCATTTTCTAAAAATATCACGGGTAACAAATATATAATTATTATCAAATCATATTATTTAAATATTTAATCCTACAAAATTCATATTTAAAAAATTCAATTCAAATTGAAAAATCATATAATATTAAAGAAAATTCGTGCACCGCACGGGTTTTAAGCTAGTACATAAATAAGAACAGGATCAAATAAAAATTTACAAACTTTTTTTGTCCAACATGTACATAACTTGAATTCAACATCATTTATTAAATAATATGTAAATTCATATTAAATATATACATAATTTAATTTTTCAACATTCTTTTAAGTTCACAAATACCAAATTAGATTATAGAAATATGAAAATATGAAATTTTATTTGTTTGATATACGGTGTGTTGAACCGTAGTTAAAAATTGTTGAATAAATATTATATTATTGGGTTCACCAATACCAAATTAGAGTAGAGAAATATAAAATATTATTAATTTAATATAAATTTTTTAAAAAATTATTTTATATATTTGAATTTGACACAAGTATAACTATTATTTAATATATTTGTTGAACACTCGTTAAAATTTTTTAAATTTTTTGTAAAAATGTTGCAAAGGTTTTTAATAAACTAGAAAATGTTATATATATATATATATATATATATATATATATTCATGATAAATTACAATGTATTAGTAAAATTTTATTTATGAGAATAAGGATCGTGAGGCTAACCTCGGGATATTTTTTTAAGATCACAAAAAATGCAAGCAAAAACTAAATCTAATCATTTATTATTAAATATTTATTTACCATTTATTTTGATTTACTTATATTAGGAAAGTGGATAATATATTGTAATTAATTCAATCATTATCTTAGGAAAAACATCATGAGGTCTACCTCAGGATCTTCATTCTCTTTATTATTATTTAAAATATTTGTCATGAAATGCAAGAAAAGTATAAAGTCACGAATGTTGCATATTAATCAATATCAATCCCGCATTACATCAAGTTCTTTGTTTTTGGTATGTTCTTCAATATCTTCAAATACATCGATAAAGAGACTAAACAATCTATTCAAACTTAAAAATGTTGAATAGTGATAACCTTGACTCGTGTCTTCCGGACATTTTAATGTCATCTCTTGGTTCAACCCCCTACCGATCAAAGTTTCTCCACTACAAATACCTTCTAACATTTCATTTACATGTTTGTCTCAAAGCAAAACAATGAACGTAAAAAGCATACCAATTATCTTTAAAAATCAAACTTTTTAACCCATTGAATTCTCTTTATATGTTACTAGTTCATCATAATCTTACCCTCTTATATTTGTAAGACTTAATGATGTTTGCCTAAAAGTTCTTCCACTCTAAGTTTCAGTGATGGTAAGGTAATGTCACTTACATGTACAATTCTGAAAAAATGTTCAATGATATGTTTCCGTTTGTCCACATAATACAAAAGGATTGTCATTTATTCTTTAACCGATATGTTATGAGATTCATCAATTAAAATAAAAAACAAGTCACCACGAAGATCATCAAGAATGATTTTTGTTGTCTCAATTGATATTGTGTTAATAACATCTTTTTGTATATCGGGGGATGTTAACTCGTTGTTTACGGGTGCTTGATCAAATACAACTTTCTTGACATCTTCATTATGATCGGCAAGAAAATTTAAGAAGTGATGAAAAATTTTCCCGATCTGTGCATTCATTGGATTCATCATGCCCACTAAATAACATCAATAGTTGCAATCAACCGATTTTTATAGTCACCTTGATCTTGTGCGGCTTATGTAGAAATAATAGTTTCAATGATAGATGAAGTTTGCTAAAAGTAATTGTTCCAAAGATTGAATTCTTGTGTACATGCACAAAGACCCGAAAGCAAATACAAGTAAAGACATATGAGAGCAATTGTTATGTTACATTTATGTATTTTCTAAAGTCTAAACTTCTATTATATTTGTCTGGGCTAATACTATGCCATTTTGTGTTTTACATGTAATTTGTTTTTTCGAAAACCAAGCACCCGCCACTGCTTAGGCTGGTTACTGATTGGCTTCGCCTCTGATTATGAGAAATGTTCATTTTTGAATATTTCATCCTAATAAATCTACATGTGTTAGCAATCTTATAAATTGAGAATTCTCCAACTCCAAACATGTACGTTGTTAATATGCAAATATGTGACATATTGGTGAAAAACAACACCTAGAGGGGGGCGAATAGGTGTTTATGGCTAACAATGGTTATTTATGACCTGTTTGAAATTTTACCAGAAACAACTTGCTGTTTGTGATAACGCAGTTTACAAATGGCAAGCTCATTGTAACTAAAATGCAGTGCACTATGAAATATGCAGAAAATTAAATATAACACAAGATCCTTTAGCCAGGTTCGACCCCTAATCCCCTATGGACTACGTACTGGTCCCTTACCAAACTTGGTAAGAGAATATATTATTGATCAACTATAAAACCGATTACAAGATCCAAAAATATATCTCCCTTACACCCTGCTGCTTACAAATGGCTTGCTGTTTTCTGTGCTGAATTAACTCTCTAAGCAATACTTCCCAAGTATCCTTCTCTAGCCTAGTTCGACCCACCCAAAACCTTAAGCCAACCTTGTACAGCAACAATTCAATACAATTTGAACAATACAAAGATTTGAATAAATACAACTCAACCTATGAACCCTCTGAATATATATATGCGTGTATATATGGGTTTGAAAGGTTTAGAAAGATTTTGCAATGTAAGCTTGGTGGTTGTATATAGCTTCTTGTTTCTGTACTTGTGTATGTAATAAGAACTGAGAATTAGCAGCTCTTAAATAGGTGAACAAAAACAATTAAAAACTATTTTGAAAGGCTCCAACGGATAGAATTAATCTTGAAGCCGTTAGAAGTGTTTTTGTTGAAGATGAATAAGATAAGTTTGAATGTCAGTTGAGAGGAGAAGAAAGAGCATGGAGCGTGCATAGAAGGAATATTTGATATGATGAGGAAGACACTCCCATGTGCTTTTCTTGAGTGGAGGTATGGTGGAGTATTAAAATAAGAAAAAGTAGATCTTTACTTTTCTTATTTTAAGCCAAGGAATATATTGTCTTCCAATATCTATGAGATGTGAGTACTGGCATATTCAGATATAATTCAGAGGGCCCTTACACGTTTCTAACAATATTTCCACTTGATGCTCTTTGAAGAACCGAAAGGTTCTTTAATTCTGTCAGACACAATCAACTTGCTGTTTGTGAAACTGGCGTGCTGATTGTCCATGCATTTGGCTTGCTGTTTGAGTCTGATGAAGACAAATGGTAGGCTGACTTCGTATGCACCTGGCTTGCCAATTGTCACTGTATCCCAAATTTAGCTTGCTGTTTATGATAAACTGATTATATAATCAGTAGGATAATTTTCCCCAGTCTGTGCTTGTCAGCTTGCTGACTACACAATACACATGCCAAGCTCTTTTCGTATGGCTAAAAATCTTTCTTCAGCTAATGGCTTTGTGAAGATATCTGCTAGTTGAAATTTTAATCTATCTATCAGCTCATGTGAATAACTAGACGGTTCTTCAGTGTTTCTGTCTTCCCAGAAATAGCTTGCTGAATGTTGTAACAGCTTGCTGATTGCGCATAATGGCTTGCTGAACTGGACAATTTCTCTCCTGGAAATTTCACTAACAACAAGTAATAACAAGCATTATACCAACATAAAAGATTTCTCATAATCGTTAAGATCAAAAATTTTAGTAGCACTAATATCATCCAAAATATATGTGAACATATTATCATCAAAATCAAGAGCATGTTAGATAATAAATAACATTCCAAAATAAATGTAATCATCGAATCATCAAAATCAAATAGGCTAACAATCTCCTCCTTTTTGATGATTACCAACATATATTTTTAGGAGTACATACTCCCCCTCAACACATGCATCCTTGATTTAACATCATGATATTCGATTAAGCACATAAGGATTTATATGAAATAAAATCCCAAACACATAGGCTCCTTAATAGTTAACCTCCTAAAATCTCTCCCCCTTAATCATTAAAAAGGGTAATCACGTAGCATATTCAATATAAGCATGGATTATGATGTACCACATAATGCACGAGTACACATTTACTCAATAAATTGCATGCGAAAGAATTAACAGTATGTATGTATGCACACATAAATAATAACTTGCATGCAAGTGAATTAAACTTAAAATTCATTATTGACATTTGTATAGGAAAAGCAAATTAATTTAGCATGCAAATAATACTAAAATAGTAAGCTAAAGTACCAAACTTTTGCACTTAGCTTGCTGTTTCTAGGGACCTTAATTTTGTTGCACAAAAACTCAAAGTTTTGGCACCCATTCTTGCTTGATTCCTGCATGGTTAGTTGCTAGCACATAGATAGAATTTAAATCAGATTTCTTTACCCATTTTTGTACCACTTTTGGTGCTGAAATCTTTGATCTTTGTGTACTGCCAAAATCATTCTGGTAAGCTGTTTTCTTCCAGGTTCCATACTGGTAAGCTGTTTGGCTTCTGCTTTTGTATTGGCAAGCTGTTTTGCATCTGTTTTTATTCTGGTAAGCTGTTTTCCCTGAAAACTTTTTGATATCAGCTTGAACTCTCCCATTTACATGTTGATGGAGTTTAAATCGGCAATGTTTTTCCAAATGACCTTTTCTTCCACATTTCTTGCATGTTGAATAAGGCATAGCATATTGATAAGGCTTGTCATTCTTGCCTTTGTACTTGTGTGGAGCTTTGTTTCGGTTGGCTTGATGATATCCAAGTCCTTGCTTGTCAAGAGTAAATCTTTGTTTGCCTATCAACGCTTTGAGTGTGTCTTCTCCTTGAACAAATTGAGCTAAATCATTTTTCAATGATTCGATTTGTTCTTCTAGGACTTTGATATTTTCTCCATGTTGGGAGTATGCCCTTGACGTAGATTCTCTTCCATTGAATGTCTCATGGAATGCATCTATTGTTTTTAACTTTGTTTGATGCACTTCTTCTCCTTCTTTAAGATCCTTGATTTCTTTCTCCAGGGATTTGATCTTTTCATCTTGCAATGCTTCGGCGGGACTTGATTCCCCTAGTTTAAATGACTCAAGAACTACATTTTTAGCTTCCAATTCTGCTTTCAGCTTGCTGTTTTCTTTTTCCAGTGACAAATACTCTTCCATTGGAACATTTTTCTCCTTAGATTCATCATCCGAGGCCTCACTTTCAAATTGATCATTTGATGAGGATTCATCAAGTTTGAACGCCTCAAGGCATATATCTCTAGCCTTAATATCTGATTTTAGCTTGCTGAGTTCACTGACCAGCGTATTGTTCCTATTTTGTGTTGAGAAATTTCAGCTTGAAGTGCACAAAACTCATCCATTGAAACAACCCTCTTTTCCTGCAATGTTAGTTGCTCCAAACTAGTATTTTCAAATGTTTCATTGGAATAAAAAGAGTTTACCTCACTAGCATCCGATTCCGAATTTGAAACATCACTTTCAAGCAATTCTTCTTCCGTGTTTTGTTGAAGTCTCTCACCATTAATCCCTACAAGTGCTAAATGAGCCAAGTCTATATTTGATTCGGCATTGGAAGTTGTCTCATCATCGCTCCATGATATGAAAGCCCTGGAATTTTTCTTTTCCTTCCCAGAAACAGCATGTTGTTTCTTTTTGAGCTTGAAGCAATCCGTTCTATAATGTCCTTGCTTGCCATATTCATAGCAATTTATTTCTTTTAAATCTCTTGAATATCTTCTGGATTTGGAGGATTTTTCCTTATCATCCTTCATCATTTTCTTTTTGTACATGAGCCTTTTGATCTTTATAGAAATTTTAGCAATGTCTTCATCAGATTCTTCATCAGATTCTGTCAGCTTGCTGTTTGTAGACTCGGCTGGCTTGCTGTTTGTAGAATGAAGAGCCAAATTCTTCATTTTTGCTAGAGAAGCCCGAACACCTTCAACCTGACTTTTATTTATCTTGATTTCAAACTGTTCTAGCTCAGCAAATACAGCTAGGTGATCCATGGTGTCGATTGTTGAGGATGATTCCAAAGCCGTGACCTTAGCTTCATAAACGAATGGTTCAGCACTTAACACTTTCATGTTAATTTCATCTTGTGGAATATTTTTACCAAGTCTCTTTAAAGAGTTTATAGTGACCTGGAACCTTGCTTGACCTTCTTTGATAGTTTCATCATCTTTGAGCTTGAAGTTTCCGAAATCGTTCATTAATTTGCTAAGCTTCACCTTTCTCAAAGTTGTCGAACCTTCATGATAGATTTCCAAAGCATCCTGCTATCTTTAGAGAGGAAACTTTGTCATACTCAGCTTGATCTAATGCATTTATTAGAGAGTTTCTAGCTTCTCCATTATAACCAAATTTGATAACCTCCTCGGGAGTGAGATCATCAACATCTTTTGGCTTGTTTTCCTTGTCCAGAAATTTGAAGTCTCCTTTCTGCACAAATCTTAATACCAGTGGCTTTTTGGATAGGTATGTTTCCATTCTGCATTTCCACCAGTTGTAATTTTCCGAGCCAGTGAGGAGAGGAGCTCTATAATCAAATTTAGCTTCGAGATAATGTTCAACCATTTGATCGATACTTTCCTGTTACAGAATTGTTTGTATACCTCGCTCTGATACCAATTGAAAAACAACACCTAAAGGGGGGTGAATAGGTGTTTATGGCTTACAATGGTTATTTATGACCTGTTTGAAATTTTACCAGAAACAGCTTGCTGTTTGTGATAACGCAGTTTACAAATGGCAAGCTGATTGTAACTAAAATGCAGTGCAGTATGAAATATGCAAAAAATTAAATATAACACAAGATCTTTTAGCCAGGTTTGACCCCTAATCCCCTATGGTCCACGTCCTGGTCCCTTACCAAACTTGGTAAGAAAATATATTATTGATGAACTATAAAATCGATTACAAGATCCAACAATATATCTCCATTACACCCTGCTGCTTACAAATGGCTTGCTGTTTTCTGTGCTGAACTAACTCTCTAAGCAATACATCCCATGTATCCTTCTCTAGCCTAGTTCGACCCACCCAAAACCTTAAGCCAACCTTGTACAGCAACAATTCAATACAATTTGAACAATACAAAGATTTGAATAAATACAACTCAACCTATGAACCCTCTGAATATATATATGCGTGTATATATGGGTTTGAAAGGTTTAGAAAGATTTTGCAATGTAAGCTTGGTCGTTGTATATGGCTTCTTGTTACTGCACTTGTGTATATAATAAGAACTGAGAATTAGCAGCTCTTAAATAGGTGAACAAGAACAACTAAAAACTATTTTGAAAGGCTCTAACGGATAGAATTAATCTTGAAGCCGTTAGAGGTGTTTTTCTTGAAGATGAATAAGATAAGTTTGAATGTCAGTTGAGAGGAAAAGAAAGAGCATGGAGCGTGCATAGAAGGAATATTTGATATAATGAGGAAGACACTCCCATGTGCTTTTCTTGAGTGGAGGTATGGTGGAGTATTAAAATAAGAAAAAGTAGATCTTTACTTTTCTTATTTTAAGCCAAGGAATATATTGTCTCCCAATATCTATGAGATGTGAGCACTGGCATATTCAGATATAATTCAGAGGGCCCTTACACGTTTCTAACAATATTTTCACTTGATGCTCTTTGAAGAACCGAAAGGTTCTTTAATTCTGTCAGACACAATCAGCTTGCTGTTTGTGAAACTGGCGTGCTAATTGTCCATGCATTTGGCTTGCTGTTTGAGTCTGATGAAGACAAATGGTAGGCTGACTTCGTATGCACCTGGCTTGCCAATTGTCACTGTATCCCAACTTTGGCTTACTGTTTGTGACAAACTGATTATACAATCAGTAGGCTAATTTTCCCCAGTCTGTGCTTGTCAGCTTGCTGACTACACAATACACATGCCAAGCTCTTTTCATATGGCTAAAAATCTTTCTTCAGCTAATGGCTTTGTGAAGATATCTGCTAGTTGAAATTTTAATCTATCTATCAGCTCATGTGAATAACTAGACTGTTCTTCACTATTTCTGTCTTCCCAGAAACAGCTTGCTGAACGTTGTAACAGCTTGCTGATTGTGCGTAATGGCTTGCTGAACTAGACAATTTCTCTCCTGAAAATTTCACTAACAACAAGTAATAACAAGCATTATACCAACATAAAAGATTTCGCATAATCGTTAAGATAAAAAATGTTAGTAGCACTAATATCATCCAAAATATATGTGAACATATTATCATCAAAATCAAGAGCATGTTAGATAATAAATAACATTCCAAAATATATGTAATCATCGAATCATCAAAATCAAATAGGCTAACAATTGGATGTCATCTTTGAAAAAAATTAAAACTTGAACGGTTACATTTTTTAGGATTCATCAGTGTTGTTGCCTACAGCTACATTTATAATAGTCATCCCACTAATTTCTCTTCAAAGAGAGACTTTCTGTCCTTCCATTTCCCACGGCATTCACTTTTAATTAGGAAAGAAAGGAACTAACTCGTTAAAATAAACCAAGACACTAAAAACAAGTGAAAAGAAATCCGTATAATTAATCCACAAAGGCATGTATATTCGAAATATACTGAAGAAAAGAAATAGTACTCCACCATTTCCACAACATGACCATACAAAAGAGTTTCATATACTAATTGTTAATTTTAACTTGGTATAAGTTTTAAATAGTTCTACATGAGTTTTAAGAAAATGAATGATCCAACAAGAAATTTAACTAACGGTGTCATCATACAAACAATTTGTGAAATGTGAAATGATAGCATGGCATAATGAGTTTATACCACCTCACTGCATTGCAAGAGATATGCATACATAAATCTTTTTAAGCAAAATACAATATAAGTTTAAGAAATTATACTTGGCTCCATATATGCTCGTCTACCTTGTAAGCCTTTAGCTTATAATGACATATAATTGGTATCCTTTATTTTTGTACAATCTTAGTGAGATGTACACAAATGTACATCCAAATCAGCCACCTGCAATGCCAACAATAAGGTCCATTTTATGTCACCTAATAGCAAACCTTCTTGAGAAAATAGAATTTGCACGGCAAGATAATATTGAGATCGAACATCAATATTTTATACAATATTAGAAATACACAGCTCAAAATGTTGTATGTATGCAAAAAGAATGATGTAGAGATTACACATAAAGGGACACATTTTTAATCGACATATATAACGGATATGTAGAATGGCAGGGAAATCATTCTGCTCCGATCATTAATATATTGTGGAAGTCGGCTATCTAGCATTGGTAGATGAGAACACTACACCATAAGTGGCCTATTGTAACTCCCACGTAATGTTACAATAGGGCCCCACCTAACAAATGGCGTGTATGGGGCCCCCTGACACGTGGCAATTGTGGGCCCCACCTGACACGTGGCACTTGTGGGGCCCATCTGACACGTAGCATGTGTGGGTCCCACTGCCACGTAACTCTTGGGGGCCCACCTGCCACGTGGCATGTGTGGGGCCCACTCTCTATTGTAACACTATAACGTTTCTACTGTAACACTAAATAAATTAAATTGTAACACTACATTAGGCAAGTGTAACACCAGATGAACATGCAAGTGTAACACTACAATAGCCAAATGTAACACTAAAATGAAAAAAAATTGAAATAGATGCTTTATATATGCAACATTCCCATTAATAACCATTACATAACCATTGCATGTCCAACCAACATTCAAAAACCAACATGTCTAAACCAACATTCAACCCAATTCTACCATTAAAATACCTCCGACCACTGAACTACTTCAACCACATTCAAGCCAAAATATACCACTTCTACTTCCTTCGACCACTCCAAACAACTTCACAAACCACCATTTAATTACAAACTACGATAACAAAAAAGTTCTAAATAAATAGTAAAGTTCGACATTTACTAAAGTATGATAAGAAACAGATCATATTCAAGTAGTGCTGCCCGTGTGACATGAGTGAAAGGACTGCCACTGTCATCCTCCTGTTCAGTAGAAAAGGTAGCACAAAAGTCTGGAACATTAAACTTCATATTAGGATTTGCCTCTCCCAGCATTTTGAAGAACCTAGCCATGTTCTCCTGAACTTTTCTATTAACCTTGGCATCCATTTCGGCCTCCAGATTTTGAGTGATCTTTGCAGTCAACTCCTCAACACAAGGTTCTGAAATTGGAATAGCAGGAGCAGTTTCTGTCGTCGAAGCAGCTGCTTTACCTTGCCTTCCCACCAACCAATCTGGTCTATTCTTTTTTTCTGGGAAGTAACACATCTGCATCATCCCAGTTTTTCAACATGTCTTTGATGGCATCCTACAAGAAACAGTTTCATAAATTTTTGAGAGGTAAAATGAGTTCAAATTTATAATTAATGATATGATATACTTACAATTCATTTCTGAACTACATCCGTAGTTGACTTGTACTTGCGCCCTTCCTTGCGTTTACGACTTTTGAAATACACTTTAGCATTTGATGGGGAGGCATGATGTGGGTCTTTATTTTTCTGGCATGTACCAGAAATAGCATGGATAAGGTGATAAGCATTAAACACTAAGAAGACGCAGCAAGTAGCAACAACAAAAATGATATCACATGGATTACCGTATGAAGAGAACACAACATACACTTGTCGAAAATTGCAACTGAGCTAAATGAGTAAGCAAGTTCAGGAGAAAATAATTTTCACATGGATAAGGTGAAAATTACCATATGTAAAATAATTATTCCTGATTTTATAAAGAAAATAATTTTCAAAAAACATGTTTTGATAAGTGGTATTAGAGAAAGAAGATCAAACTGCAATTAGCTCAAGAACATACTAATCACAAAACATGCATTATACATACTAATCACAGATAACTATACCAACAACAATTCACCAACGATAATCATCATACCAGCTTGTTTTTAACTTGAGCAAGACTCTTCCGACCGAGAGTGTGTGTCTCGGCATTGGAATTACGACGGGCTGTATTATCCTCTGCCAAAGACTGTTACGAGAAAAATGTTTTTAGTATCAAATAATATCATTTGTACCAAATGAATGAATCAAAATACACAGGTCAACTTTTTTTATACTTTATATATCATGTATGTCAGCTAGTAAAAGTACCTGAACTCCATCATCTGACCAATACTTCAGTAACATTTTAAAATCCTCAAGAGGAATTTGGTCCGGCCTATTTTGGATCCTTTCCTCATCATTATCATATTCCTTGTAATGACGGCCTTTGACACGGGACTTGTGTGTTCACCATAATGAATCAAGTGTCTTGTTTACCCACTGTTTCCCTTCTTCCGGAATAACATACCTTTCCTATAATGTATCAAACATAAATTGCATCAGTTCATGCATACATATGAAAAAAGAATGGGAAATTTAATTTTAGGAAATAGAGGTCACCCTAGTATACTCCAGCATTTTATCCTTTAATTCTTCAGGCATTACATGCCAATTAACATATGTAAGCGACACGTGATCCTTAACTAGTGTCCCCAGGAAATTACTTAGCTCAGATGTAAGCTTCTTATCTCCAATTGGTTCACCACGTCTATTAAGATGAATGACTGGTTTTTCACCAGGACTCATGCCATGAACTTTTAACATTTTTGTCCGTCCTCTACGTTTTTTAGGAGCTGTACAGGTATACAAAAATTACAAGAAGATGTAATGAACTACATTAATATATTATTGCTAATAATCCACCTAATGTAGATTCAAGGCGTACAAATGCATATTACCTGCTTTAACTTCTTCATCTGCATTTGGTAAACTTGATTCAACAATATCCTCCTCTATCCTTGGATCAGGTTCAAGATTCTGCTTCTGACGTTCCCGTAATGCTATATAAGCAGCAACTGATCCACTTGGTACAGAATTGTCTCCCTGTTTTAACAGTTTACTACATGTCGGTTTTAATAGTTTTGCATGGATTCTAGAAGTGGGAACTTCCTTCTCAGTAGCAGTGGCAACTTTCTTTCCCATTTCCTCTATACCATGCACCGGATCCTTACCATCTGAATCCGTACACTTTGCTCGCATACGAGTTCTAGGACCAGGTTTAGTCTTCCTTTCCTTGACAGGTTTAATTGTCTATAGTGTATATGAAGATAACATTAGCTTCACACAAAATAAAATTTCATATACTAAATCAAGAGCCAAGAAATGAAATTAATTAAAAAAGTCTCTATTATATAAATTAACATGTTATATGAGCGTAGTAAGCAGTTAATGTACTACTTTAAATTAATTAAAAATACTATTTTATGAATTAGTTAATGTCTTTCTAATTTTTTATGTTTAATTACTGATTTTAAACAATACAAATATTATCATTAAAAAAAATATCACCTCCGACGAATCATCAGTATCATCTTCAATCTCATTTTCCACAATATATTCATCAGATTCCTCCCTATCTTTCTTTTTTATTTTACTTTCCTCGACTCTAGGTGGATTTGGATTAGCAGCATATTTTCCTAACCCAAGTTCGAAAAACTTTTGTTTGTTTTCTTGCACACGCTTAATTCTACCTAGTTCATACTCATTCACTGGCGGCAACTGCAAGCCATCAAATCCGATAAATTGCACTTGTTATATCAGAAAACAACAATAATTAACAGAAAAAGAGGGGTGAGGGGACAATATTAGTACCTTAACAACAATTTGATTCTCTTTAGTTATTTTGCCTGCCTTAGTACCATTCTGTAACTCCAATTTCCTTTTCGTTGTTCCTCATGTAATCACAGGTACTTGTCGTACCTCTTGTAACTGAGGTGACCTCGGAACCTTGCTAATCAACATCTCTGGATCGTTGTCAGCAGCGGATCCTTTCTTTTCTGCTACAACCCACCTCGAAACCCCACAATTATCACAGGCTTCTTTTTTTTTCATTTTCAGCCCAATACAACATGCAACTATTTGGGCATGCATGTATTTTCTGATAATGAAGGCCTAAGTCCTTGATTATGTTCTTCACGGCATTAAAGGACAAAGGCAACTGGGCTTCTGGAAAGGCTTCTTTTAGCAACACTAATAAATCCCCGAAGGCAGAATTGGTAATTCCATGAATACACTTTAAATTATAAAGTCTAATCAAAAAACTTAACCGAGAAAATTTCGTGCATCCTGGATATAGTGGTTGTTTTCCCTCTTTGACATGGTACAGAAACCTTTTAGTTTCCGCATCTGGTTCATCGTTTACATTCTCCCACCTTTTGCCCGTACAATAAAACATCACTTCTAAATTATCTCCAAAGCTAGTCCCCCGTTTCGAAATCCCCAAGGTCAGTACTATCTTTTACTTTAACTTTCTTCTGTGAAGTCTCACATATCCATTGGACATGTAATGGGGAAGGTCCTTTGTAAATTAGATGATCATAAATTACATCTTTACGATGCCAGTTTTGACCATTACAAGTCTTGCACGGACACTTCATTTCAGCACCTACTGCAAAAAGGGGAAATGCATTTTCCAAAAATGCTTCTATCCCATTTACATATTCTTGATTGTATCTTGGAAGTCCTATTCATTCGGACTCCATTTCTAAAACCTAGGTACTAACAATTACGCCTAAGAATTTCTAGGCCTATCAAGTAAAACATTGACCATCAGATAGTTTGATCGAATGCCCTAAGCAAAAAGTAATTGTAATGTCTAGGCCTGTTAAGTTATGTCGTTCCTTTGTTAAGAGCAATCTTGAAAAAACTTAGACTAAATGAATGCATACGAGTCCATGGGATACCCTGTTTGAAATATTACAATTGTATTTTGCAGCTATTAGCAATACATTTCAACCAGAGTACACCATGGACACGTATGTATCCATCGCCAAGTGATAAACACCGTATGAGTGTTAAAATATATGGCAAATGTTTATGCACATTGAACAAAGATTTTGTTTTCGAAAATATCAACTTATAATACGGAGCAAGCAATGAAAATACATCAATGCAGAGGAAGCGGTTACCTTATAATACAGAGCAAGCAATGAAACTACAAGCGGAATCTGTTCCCCTTCAATAATTATAAACCTGTAAAACAAAAAATTGAAACAACGGTTACATGATAGTATGAGACAATGAAACATAATGAAGTACATCAAACAAGTCAGACATTGTTACACGATACAAGGATTCATGAAACTACGCAAAAAAATAATGGATGAAGTAATTTAATAAAATTATAACACAAAAAACCTAGATGCAAACAAACATACAATGAACCCTAGATGAAACCATAATTTAATAAAACAAAAGCCCCAAATTATAACACAAAAACCCTAGATGCAAACAAACATACAATGATCCCTAGATGAAACCCTAATTTAATAAAACAAAAGCCCCAAATTATAACACAAAAACCCTAGATGTAAAATAGAACGTAATTGACATTCATATTTACTAGATGTAGGTGTAATATTTACCTTGAACCAAAAGCCCTAATTGAACCGAAGCCCACACCTGAAAAATTAAAACCAATTAGATCGAAAAGTGAAGCGAAAAGAAATAAGAAATAAGAGAAGAGGATAGAGAAATAAGAAATAAGCCGAGGGATTTGAGAAGAGAAGAGGACCTTGTGTTCTTCGATTTGAGAAGAGAAGAGGACCTTGTGTGCGTGGACTTAGCGTAATGTTTAGGTGAGTAGTAGTGGACTTGCAATAATGTGGGTTTTGGCAATTGGGGGGAAAGTTGCCGCCCATTAATTTTACACTATGAGTATGTTATTACTTAAAATTAAATAATCAGTAAAAAAATGTTTACATAATTTAGATAGTAATTTTTTTTAAATAATTTGGAATTATGCTAATTTGTAATTTTTTTAGAATGTCCACACTATTAAACAAAGATTTAAGGTCAATCAGATAAAAAATATTATTGGTAATTTTAAACTATTTCGATTTTTAAATGTTAATTCGTATAGGGTTTAATGTTTCGATACTTTGAAAAATATTTCGGGATGACCCAGCTATACGGGTGTCAAGATCCATCCATTTTAATGTAACTGCCAAAATTTCGGGGAAAAATAAATTTGTTTGACCAAGTAATTTGACGGTCAACTACTAGTTTGACCGTAACCCCTAAACAGGGTTTGGTCAGGGTTTAATGTTTCGATACTTTGAAAAATATTTCGGGATGACCCAACCATACAGGGGTCAAGATCCATCCATTTTAACGTAACTGCCAAAATTTCGGGAAAAAAAAAAATTTGTTTGACCAAGTAATTTGACGGTCAACTACAAGTTTGACCGTAACCCCTAAATAGGGTTTGGTCAGGGTTTAATGTTTCGATACTTTGAAAAATATTTCGGGATGACCCAACCATACGGGTGTCAAGATCCATCCATTTTAACGTAACTGCCAAAATTTCGGGAAAAAATAAATTTGTTTGACCAAGTAATTTGACGGTCAACTACTAGTTTGACCGTAACCCCTAAACAGGGTTTGGTCAGGGTTTAATGTTTCGATACTTTGAAAAATATTTCGGGATGACCCAGCCATACGGGTGTCAAGATCCATCTATTTTAACGTAACTGCCAAAATTTCGGGAAAAAATAAATTTGTTTGACCAAGTAATTTGACGGTCAACTACTAGTTTGACCGTGACCCATAAATAGGGTTTGGTCAGGGTTTAATGTTTCCATACTTTGAAAAATATTTCGGGATGACCCAACCATACCGGGGTCAAGATTCATCCATTTTAACGTAACTGCCAAAATTTCGGGATAAAATAAATTTGTTTGACCAAGTAATTTGACGGTCAATTACTAGTTTGACCGTAACCCCTAAACAGGGTTTGGTCAGGGTTTAATGTTTCGATACTTTGAAAAATATTTCGGGATGACCCAGCCATACGGGTGTCAAGATCCATCCATTTTAACATAACTGCCAAAATTTCGGGAAAAAGCAAATTTGTTTGACCAAGTAATTTGACGGTCAACTACTAGTTTGACCGTAACCCATAAACAAGGTTTGGTCAGGGTTTAATGTTTCGATACTTTGAAAAATATTTCGGGATGACCCAGCCATACGGGTGTCAAGATCCATCCATTTTAACGTAACTGCCAAAATTTCGGGAAAAAATAAATTTGTTTGACCAAGTAATTTGACAGTCAACTACTAGTTTGACCGTAACCCCTAAACAGAGTTTGGTCAGGATTTAATGTTTCGATACTTTGAAAAATATTTCGGGATGACCCGGCCATACGGGTGTCAAGATCCATCCATTTTAACATAACTGCCAAAATTTCAGGAAAAAATAAATTTGTTTGACCAAGTAATTTGACGGTCAACTACTAGTTTGACCGTAACCCCTAAACAGGGTTTGGTCAGGGTTTAATGTTTCGATACTTTGAAAAATATTTCGGGATGACCCAGCCATACGGGTGTCAAGATCCATCCATTTTAACGTAACTGCCAAAATTTCGGGAAAAAATAAATTTGTTTGACCAAGTAATTTGACAGTCAACTACTAGTTTGACCGTAACCCCTAAACAGGGTTTGGTCAGGGTTTAATGTTTCGATACTTTGAAAAATATTTCGGGATGACCCGGCCATACGGGTGTCAAGATCCATCCATTTTAACATAACTGCCAAAATTTCAGGAAAAAATAAATTTGTTTGACCAAGTAATTTGACGGTCAACTACTAGTTTGACCGTAACCCATAAACAGGGTTTGGTCAGGGTTTAATGTTTCGATACGTTGAAAAATATTTCAGGATGACCCAACCATACGGGTGTCAAGATCCATCCATTTTAACGTAACTGCCAAAATTTCAGGAAAAAATAAATTTGTTTGACCAAGTAATTTGACGGTCAACTACTAGTTTGACCGTAACCCCTAAACAGGGTTTGGTCAGGGTTTAATGTTTCGATACGTTGAAAAATATTTCGGGATGACCCAACCATACGGGATGAAAAATATTTTTATTTTTTCCCTTTTTTCCCTTTTTTTACCCTACATTTTTTCCAAATCCTTTTTTTAATTAATTCAATTATTTAATAATTAAATAAAATGTTTTATTTTATCAATTAATAAAAATGATTTGTTTTTTCCTATTTATAAATGAATTTTGATTTGTTTTATTTTATCAATTTCCCAAAATGATCTGCTTTAGAAAATCAAAGTCGGGTCAGTATTGGGTTACAAACCGGGTTATTAAGAACATTCCGGGTCGCCAAGAACGACCCGTCGGAAAACTGGGCTTCCCAGATTTCGGTCGGCAATCTGGCCACCGGAATCTCTTGGTCCTCATCCAAAAACACACCAAAATGTACGGTTTCAAGCACTATAGCTCCTTCTATGTTTTTAACAATCGTTGAACATCAAACAAGTAAAAACCAACTCAATATGAATCCAAATCAACAAAATCTCGCAAGTTCGACCAAACTCCGGTGACTCACGAATCACTCCAGAAAATTCTGATAAAATCATATGTTGTAAAACCTTATCCGATCTATCTAACCATATAATTGATTTTACAAAACAAGCTCACGATTAAAACTTCTGGCAATTCATGAAATTTTCCGACGAATAATGAGTCGCATTTTTCGATAAATTTTCTTGTTTCTCCGGCTAAAACTTTATTCTGTCACAATCTTGATTTGTGCTCGGACAATAGAAGAGGTGTTGTTTCTTCGGCCTTGGTTTTTCTTGTTTATGAGATGGAATAATAAGCAATAAAGTTAGCAGCGTCGGCCTTGATATTAAACTATAACTTGACTTTGAAAGGTTTAAATTAAAAAATTAAGCAATTTAACTCATCATCCATTGTCGTCCAGCGGTTAGGATATCAGCCTTTCACCCAGGAGACCCGGGTTCGATTCTCGGTAATGGAACTTTTTATTTTGCAATGCACAGGTCCATGTTTGCTTCAGTACATACATACTACATACTTGGTTTTTCATGGTTTAACATGAATAATTTTTCCAAAGGTGAATTATTACATTATTTAATCTTACAAACTTAAAAAGAAATTATAGAGCAAGGTGAAAAACACAAAAAAACAACTTATTTTTAAGCTCTTGTACACCTAAATTTATCGCATAATTATTAATAACTTAAAATATTTGTCCATAATTATTGAAACACAAATTTCAATTTTGACTAATCTATATTGCCAAAATGAGTAAAGATAGTTATATAACTTTAGAAGTAAAAAGAGTGAAAGGAAAACAAGACATGTACTTCACCCAATACTAATATAATTTGCTTCTAGTCCATGTATCATGTCAACGTACAGAATTTATCCAGCAATTCTACTTAACAGTAATGGCAAGCACTTACAAATTCACATACTAACTGTCCGATAATCAAACCTAAAATCCGGCAGGGTCTGTCCGCATTCCGGCCACATTTATTTCAACACATAATTCACCAACGATAATCATTAAGAAAACCATTAACTAATACCAACAAACGATAACAATTCACCAACGATAAGCATTAACAAAACCATTAACTAATGCCAACAATTCACCAACGATAACCAACAATTCAGAAAACCATTAAGTTACATTACATCAACTTCAAAAAACCATGGAATAAAAGTACTAAGATTCATTCTGTTTAGCAGAAGGAGAAACCCCTGCATTAGCCCTAGCCTTTGCCCTTGCACCAGTTCCAGCCATTAGTCCAAAATTTCCCTGTGTTATCTGATCACGTTTCCTCTTGTGATGTCCCTCGTTCGCAACCTGCAATGACATCAGAGCATGATCAATAATATCATCCAGAATTAAATACATTATCAATACTATCAAAATTAGAATTAACATCCTCGTTAGCAACCTCAAAACTATCATCCGTTTCCATGCTATTGAACCAATCCTCAGAGTCAAAAGCAGAATCAAGCTCAAATTCTGTATTTTCCAATCTCGAGCTTTCCACGTCACTATCAGAACTGTTAACTTTATCGTGGTACATACTACTACCCGAATCCTCTTGAAACAACCTGAAAGGTTGAGGTTCCTCCCCTGCATCCAAAAAACACTCCTGTAACAGGTCACAGGCACCACTATGGACAGCACATCAGTATCCACAAATAGAAGCTCTCTCATACGTTACTAAAACCTTGGTCTTTCTATCGACAGCATAAGCATCAACCAGAATGTGCGTTTACGGAGGATCCAAAACTCCCACTTCAATAAGCATCCTAGCCTCTAGAATTGGCTCATTTCTAACTGCAGCCTTGTGTTAGGTCCGATAAGATTGTAGAAGGGGGGGTTGAATACAATCTATACCATTTTCTCAAAATTTATTCGTTAAATAATTTTCACTTAAACGAATATTTTGTGCGGAATAATATAACACAAATTTCAAGTTGAATATAACAATATATTAACTTGATGGGTGTTACAAAATCAGTCCAAATGATTATCAAGTAATTAATAACTAATTAGAAAATTCAACATGAACTTTGCTAATTTAGTTAATAAAATCAAGATATCAATTTGTGAACTAGGAAACTTAATTCGCTAGTAGTACAAGAATCACAAGTAAACAAGTTCCAATGGATACGATATTACAACTGAGATGAACTTGAATTTACAGAATTAAATTTGGAGGTGTTCTTGAGCTTGAGAGAGAGAGAGAATGGCTGCTGTGTGTATTTTCTGTTATGAGCTCGACTGATCCTAAATCTTCTGCATTCTGCTTCCTTAAATACACAGCCATAGTCATATTACATAGTTTAAACTGATATGACAATCATTTTACATTAATATGACAATCGGTATGACTATCAAATCAATGTAATATGACTGTCCAGTTTAAATATGACTTTCGGTATAACAATCCAGCTCAATATGACATTCGGTATAACTTACCATGTCAATATAACATTCGGTATAACTCTCCATTTGAATGAAATATGACTATCTCCTTTGAACTGTATATGACTATCTCCTTTGAACTGAATATGACTATCTCCTTTATAAACTGAATATGACTATCGGTATAACTATCAGTTTGATAGTTATATCATCATATTTTTCAGTTTATAATTAATTAAATGACTTATTAAAAATCATTTAACTAATTATTCCTTTTTCATATTAATTCTTATTTAATTAATCTAATAATCACTTTAACAAATATATTAATTCTTATAGAATTAATTTATTTATTAACTTAATTACTTGACTTAATCAATTAAAATAAAATTAATATAAATTATTTAATAGTCGATACTCTGCTGAAAACCACGTAATTATGATAAGGAACATACATTGGCATGATGTTGACGTTCGATGTACTGTCTAGTTCATGAACGACTAACTCCAATCTCTGTTCTTCATCGTGACTTTTAACACTGTGGTCTTTTATACTCTTCACTCTCATCAATCATTCGGTACTGAAATTGTTTCTTGTCACTAATAGAAATCTCTGTCTTCTTAAATGAATCCACTTGTTTCAATGCTACCTTGAGGCCTGATCAGATATCTGAATCTTCTTCCAGTGTAAAACATCAAAACTATAGATTGACTTGTTGATTTTTCTTCTGACGGTTATCATCTTTTGAGATTCCTGTGACAGTTGATATTATTTACTTATTACAATCTAGTTTAATTGGATTAGGATCCTCGAACTACAAATAGGCTGAGTCATATGCCTTTCACCTTGTGTGTAGCCCTATCCATACCAACAAGCTTACCAACAGCTAAACCCAATAGACACAGGCCTTTAACTGTCCAGTAGAGGAAAGGCACACGAAAGAATCGAACCCAAACCCTCATCTTCTCATTAACACTAATAACTGGAAAGTACTCATGCCAAGGTTTGACATTAAAAACACAATTTTCTATAGTCACAGGACTATTTCGCAGAAGTTGATTAACACCATTTGAATCCCTAAATCGAAAAACTAAGAAACCCCCAAAATGACTAAACACATTAATCAGCCCTATAAAACTAAACTTAGACAAAGCATGTTCTTTAATCACATCAAACTTAAAGCAGACAGCAGAATCTGGAATAGCATAGCAACAATTCACCCAATTCATAACCTAATCATGCAAAAAACCCACACTTGGTTCCACACATGTTACCCCATCAATCTTTCTAATAGCATCCTCCTCACAAGAAATATCTAACATATTAATAATATTAGAAGAAACCTTTTGCCAATCAAGCCGTTGACCATGAAGCTGTTCACCATCAAGCCATTCACGATTAAGCTCTGCTTCCGCCTCCGCTACCCCACGATTAAGCACCGGTTCGACTTCGGCTTCCGATTCCGCAACTAAGAATCTAGCTTCTAGAGTTTTTTATGAGATATCATGACTTCAGAGATTAGAGGTTGAGTTTTGTTCAAAACCGAGATGGGAGGTTGAGTTTTTCTGTGAAAAAGGTAGAAAATGGAGTAAGGGTTTTTCTGTGTGAGAAAAGGTAGAATATAAAGCCAATTATCCATCGGGACGCGTGTAGAAAGGAAGCGTGTAGAAGGGAAGGAAGAGAGTTTTGGGGAAGATGAAGCGTTCGACTGTGTAGTGTTGAAGATGAAAAAAACTTCTAGGTCTGAATAAATCTGTATATGAAGAATATATATTAAAATAAAAATTTAAAATAATGAAAAATTTAAAAATTACATATCTAAATATAAATAATAATTTAAAATTAGTAATATATTATATTTTATCATTTAGTGAAAAAATTATTTCAAAATATATTTTACTATTTTTTTAATAATATATACACTTTAATACTTATAAAAATGTTATTTAATAATAATTAAAAGATTAGTAAAAAAAATTATCAAGCAAAAAAAAAGATTTAGTAAAAAAATCTTAAATGTAACAGTACAGATGTTCTGTAACACTACCATTACCAAATGTAACATTTTTTGTAGGGTCCAGCTGTTGGTACTACGGGTGGGGCCCACAATAAGTTGATAAATGAAAAAATAAAAAAATTAACTAATGTATCACTTTATTGTGGTGTTACATGTATGCAACACCGTCACCCTTACTGTAACACTAATTCTGGACTAATGTAACACTAGTTGAGAGGTGTTACAACAGGTCAAAATTTACTACCTATTGTAACACTATTTCACGTAACGCTTTCAAAATGCATGACGTTAGCCCACTTATGGCGTAGTGGAAGTTCAAAACATTTAACATCCATTAAAGAGGTATGCTAAAGGTTATAAGTTGATAAATGTAAATTTCTTATTGTTTTTTCAGTAATTCAAAGTACATGGTCTTTCCTTAAAAATTAGAAAAAATAGCATAAAAAGACAGAGAACGACACACTATCGAGATCCTTCCGTTTTTTACTTTATATAAATATATAGATATAGATATAGATTACGAAAATTATATGAAAAAAATTGTTAGATTTTTTTTCTAAACTACATATATATAAAAGAAAGAAAGATGCATGGATTGACCCTTGCTCTATTGCAGACCATAGAAGGAACTATTTATAATCAATCTAAGAAACAGGTTGTAAATAGAAAGAAACAAAAGCAAGGTTAAACAACCCATCAAAAATCTAGCCAGCTAAAAAAATCAACCATGCAAGCATGAATAGTAAATTAAGTAGAAGCACCTAATCTATTCGTGATATTAGCTAGAATACCCTCAAGCAGCTTACCAGGATAAATGGTTTCCCACATCGATTAGAATAAGAGCATTTGGGACCTTTATAAATACAAGTTAACAACTAATGTGTACCAATTTGCTGGCACTTTTGGACTGATCTTTGGTGGGTTGTTGGGTCTGGTATGCATTCGGTTATGGGCTTGGATGTTATAAATGGTATCAGAGCTCTGCCCGGCCGAAAGTGCAGAGGCACTGCCCGGGTTCCGAATGTGTGATTGTGGGCTTGACGAGAATGTCGACCATATAAGATGGGGTGTTTGTAACATCCCACATTGATTAGAATAAGAGTGTTTGGGACCTTTATAGATAAAAGTCAACAACTAATGTGTACCAACTTGCTAGCACTTTTGGACCGATCTATGGTGGGTTGTTGGGTCCGATATGCATTCGGTTGTGGGCTTGGATGTTATAAAAATGAAGCAAAATCAATTTTCTTTTTCTAACTAGTCCAAAATACAATTTTAGTGAGTTCTAGGGGTCAATCTAGTCAAGAACCAAGCTACAAGTGGTTTCCATGCTCGAAAGAGTAAAAAATGAAGTAAAATCTAATTTTCCTGTTCCAATGAATCCAAAATGAAGTTTTAGTGATTTCTAGGGGTCAAACGAGTCAAGAACAAAGCTACAAGTGGCTTCCATGCTCAAACGAGTCAAAAATGAAGCAAAATTAATTTTCTTGTTCCACGGAGTACAAAATTATGACCTCTAGCACTCCTTTCCCTCTAAATATGATCAGAAAAAACTTTTGCCACGGGCAAAGCCTCAGTCCTGTGATAAAAGTCAGAGTGTGTGCCCCAAGACAGCAGGAGTTCCCCCCCCCCAAATTACTAGTAACTAGAGGAAAATTAAGCAAATATGCTACCTGATTTAAACTAAACCCACCATATAGTACGTGCATATGACAAAGAGATGAGAGTATGTCTAGATGCCCCCAATACAGAGAAAACAACTAAGAAAAGTTTCAAGACCAAATGTCTATATCCTGCACAAAGCAGAAAGCCTACCTAAGCATAGAAGCCATTCATGGTTTCCCAAATGTGCCATATTTTTAGTTTATTTAAAGGAATATTGACCTAAAGATTATCCCACCCAAGGTAGACTTAACTTGTAACATGTCCCCTTTAATATTTCAATCACCAAAATCGCTAAGACACACAACTAACACAAGGGCGTACTAAGTATGCAAAGTGCATGGCACTATGTGATCATGGCAAGACTCGTGACAAGCACTACTGCACAATTTCTCATCAACGGCTAACAACTCAATCTACCAACAAGCAAAGGATCTCTTATGCGATACAACTAAACAGAATGCACTAAATAAAACAAGATTACACTAACAACATAAAGAAAAATGCATGATTTTAACATGTAAATTTTATACTACATGATTTTTTATCACTACATGCAAAACTAGAAAGTATGAAAGAAAAAAGAAAATATTTGAGGAACGAAACCCCCCTCTACTGATGTGGCTCCTCTAGTGGTGGTGAATCTGGCGGTGGATAGGTAATGACATTATAAGGCCACTACACATGTGAGTACGTCTCTCCAGAAACCTGGCCAAAGGCTTGAGACAACATCATTGTCCCCTTCATGCATGCATCCACTCGACGCGTCAACCTGCATTGGAATCGACTCTCATCCTCCTTGCCCATTGAAGAAAAATTCGGTGCCTGAATCATAACATGTCTGGCAAACCCCTGATGTGGGTCTCCTGCTTCCAACCAGCTAACATACGGATCCTTCCATGAGTCAAATCCTCTCCTACCCCCCGCCAAGTTCTCATCATCGCCCCACTGAACTCCGATACTAGCACACAAATTCCCCACAATAAAAGAATGAGGGATGCTCCGATGCTTCCCTAACTTGGGAAAAGCAATAATAGTTTTTGCCATGTGGTAGGCTATATCCATGAATTGATGGACACAAATCCCCCAGAGCATCATCTCTCGATCGATCGAAATGGTAGTGAGGTGGGTAGTCGGTAGCACTCGTGCACACATAAAATAATACAAAGATTTGCCATACACACTCAAAGTAGAATAAGGAAAGTGAGTGCCTTGCTTGTCCATATCCAAAAGCAAACGATCCAAATTAGTATGGTTGTATGCCTCTCTATCTCATGGCGCATGAACATACTTAGCAGAAGGCACGGGTAATCCTAAAATGTTACGTATAGTGTCCGGGCTGTAAGAAACTTGGTGACCCCAGACCCATGACTCATGCCTAGTGCTTGTGAATGCTAGTTTGGTGTAGAAATCTCAAACAACCTCGACAGGTACATCCACTAAAGTACACAAAGGGACTCCCACTACTTCTCATGGATCATCACTAATATGTCCCCCCCAGCCTCATCAGGACGCAAACCTCACACCAACATAAACCCCTTCATCCTAAGGCTGCGATAAGCCTTCTTCACCTTAAAACTCATGAATCGAGTATCATCAAATGATGGGCTCTCTCCACTAATAAAATCATCAATTTGAGATCTCTTTCATGCCATGTCTTCAAAAATATGCCTCCAAACTTGATATGGATGATGTATAGTTGTAGATTTTTGGGTAGAGAGTGTTTAGAAGGTAAAATTTTGTGAATATGGGGCTCGGGTTTAGAAAGAGAGAATTCGGAGGTGTATATTTGTGTATGTGTGTGTATATAACCACGGCTTGCATTTTAATACAGATTGGAGTTGCGTCCATCGTGATGCCTCGGGGAAATTGGGTGACACCGGACCCATGACTCATGCCTAGTGCATGTGAATGCCAGTTTGGTATAAAACTCTCGAACAACCTCGATAGGTACATCGATTGAAGTAGCGGACCCATGAGTCATGCCTAGTGCATGTGAATGCCAGTTTGGCAAAAACTCTCGAACAACCTCGATAGGTACATTGATTGGAGTAGCACCAATAGACTCTTAATGCTTCTCACAGATCATCACTAACATATCCCCGTTAGTCTCATTGGGATGTAAATCTCCTTTCAACATAAAGCCCTTCATCCTAAGGCTACGATAAGACTTCTCCACCTTGAAACTCACGAATCGAGTATCATCATATGGTGGACTCTCTCCACTACCAGAAGCAGTAGTTCGACTTCTCGTTCATGACATATCTTCGAAAATATGTCCCCAAACTTGATATGGATGATGTATAGGTGTAGATTTTTGGATAGAGATTGTTTAGAATGTTAGATTTTGTTAATACGGGGCTAGGGTTTCAAATGATAGAATTTGGAGGTGTATATCTATGTACATGTGTATATAACCACGACCCGCATTTTAATGCAGATTGGGGTTGCACCCTTCGCGATGTCACGGAGAGTTGTATGGGTACTTTGTGATGCCACGGCACGCATTGCGATGTCACGAACTTCCTCTACTTTCCCTTATAATATCACGACCCGTCCGGCTGGACAGCGAACACTTTTGTTTGGCAAATAATCGGCTAACTTTTATGCGATTTTAACCTACAAACATTTGACTAAGTCCCTAGAATTGCTCCAACTTCACACAAACTTCAAATTTAATCATTCTTTCTCATGCATAACTTTGCTCCAACATAGAACACTTGTTTCTATACATCAAAAATACTTGAAACCACATCAGGCGTGCTTGAAAAAATTCATAATATTTCAGTATAGGCATGCTAAAAATTCATAATTTGGACTAAAAAAATGTTGTATCCCATGTCTGAGAAATATTCTTTATTGTTGCACTACCAATGCATCAAAATATTCAATACCTTTGGGTTGCCTCCTAGGAAACGCTTCTTTAAGGTCAGTAGCTTGACCTTCCTCGATAAACTCAAGTTTGCATCACTACTTCGCATTGGAATTGCCAAGGATGCTAGCTCCTACCAAGCTTTTGGTTAATCCATTGACTTGCAACCCTTCCATCTCAACCGGTTCCTCCTTCGGTACCACCGGTGCTTCAATTACCATGGCTTGAATCTTCCTTGGACGTCCGCATGGACGCTTCACTTGACCAACTGTTGTGCCTACATCTGACACCTTGACCGTTTTTACCTTTTTCGGTTGATTCTTATTCTTTGTAGGCCTTCCCATGGGCTTCTTCGTTCCACTAGGACCAGCGATGTTTGACCTTATTGTAGCATTTCTCAATACATTGTTGCGTGGTTGATCCCTAAGGGGTTTCTGTGGTAGAACGAACTAACATTGGTGGTTGGTATTTCAACTCTTTTCCAAGGCCTTTTAGAAACTTCCTTGGTCAATCCCTTAGGTCATGTTTGTTTCGGGGAATCATAATCCGAGTATAATAATCCCCTCAATTAAAGTTCTTGGGATTATAATCCTTTAAATTATACTATCCCATATTTGTTTTGAAATATTAAGATTGAGATTGGATTGTAATCCTTTAAAATATAATCCCATGTTTGTTTTGAGAAATAACCATGTGACTGGACTATTATCCTTTAAAATTTTCAATCTTATGTTTGTTTTAAATGGGATTATAGTGAGGGGACTATAATTCTTTAAAAAATGACTTACTAGAGGGGATTAAATAATACTCCTTCAACCAAGTATTAGGGAGGATTATAATCCTATCCTCTATGCCAACAAAACAAACATGAGATATGATAATTGAAAGGATTATAATCCTTAGATTACTCTCAAAAATTTTGTGCACAACAAACATGGGATTGAAAAATTGAAAGGAATAAAATCTTATCCTATACTTAATACCATATAACAAACACGGTTTTAGGGTATAACTCTTTTATCACTTCATTGCTAACAAATAGTGACTTCGATTTTCGGAGGACCATGCTTCCATCTCCCAAAAGACATAGGTTATAATAACACTCGTCTTCATCACTTCCTAGATTGTCACTCTCATTCCCACCATTCGGAGGTTGTTCTACCTCTTCAGGACTTCTTCCATTTGAGTAGGCTCGGGTGGGTTCATGTTATTCCCTTCTATCTCGATTTTAATCCCTTCTTCTTATTTCAAGATCTCTGACTTAGTGATGTTATAATTTCATTTCTTTCTAAGCTCCTCATCTTTGAACTTGCGGGGGACACAATTCATGTATATATCAGCAACTCGTCCTTCATCATCTTCAATTTTCTCGATCAACAAAAAGGGACTAACACCCTTAATAATACATGTACTTCTGGTAAAACATTGTTCCCTCATGGACGGCATACTAAGCTCTTTGAACACCTTAAAGCATATCAACTTATAATTCATTTTCAAGATTAACTCACCCTTTTGGACGTCTATAAGAGCTATCCATGTTGCAATAAAAGGTCTTCCTAGTATGATAGGAATGTCCTTGTCTTCCTTGAAATTAAGCACGATGAAATTGGCCTAGTAGATGAATTCCTCAACTTTTACCAAAATATTACCCACGATTTCTCGAGGATATGTGAGAGATCGGTCAGCTAATTGGAGCGTTACATTAGTGGGAGTTGGGTTAGGAAGTCCCAACTTCTTGTATATAGAATGCGGCATAAGATTAATGTTCGCTCCAAAGTCACACAAGCATCTTTTAAACTCTATGCTCCAAATTATGCAAGGAATTGTGAAACTCCCCAGATCCTTCGGCGACAACTTTTTTTTCAAAGTCGCACTAACTTCTTTCGTAAGGGCTACTGATTCAAAGTCTTCCTACTTAATCTTCTTTGCTCGAATGCATTTCATAAACTTAACATGGCTTGGCATTTGCTCTAAAGATTCTGCAAGCGAGATGTTGATCTTGAGTTGCTTGTACACTTCAACAAATTTCTTAAATTGCTCATCTTGCCTTAATTTCTCTTGAACAATCTTGTAATGAAAGGGTAGTGGAGGGTAAACAACCTTTGACTCCTTTGATTTTTTTCTCAACTGGTTGTGGCGTCACAGCCTTAGGTTCGGCTACCTCGTACACTTCAGGATTTCCTTCCTTGGGCTCAAACTCAATAATTTTCAACTCAAATTGTTCCTCGTTCACATTGATGGGTTCATGGTCAACTTCCTTGGTAACTATTCATTTAAGAACTTTTCCAGACCTTAGACCGATGGCGTTCACTTACTCATTCCCAAATACTCTTCCTTTAGGATTCGCCTTGGTGTTGCTCGGTAGACCTCCTTGTGGTGTAGCAGTAAGAGTAGTAGCAATTTGTCCCAATTGAGTCCAAGGGCTTTTTGTGACATAGCCAACCCTTTAACCAATATCTTTAATCTTCCAACTCTGAATTATGTGTAGGTTATTTTTGAAAGGTCGTTTAAAAACCTGGAGGATCATTGTTCATCCCATACATTCTT
This sequence comes from Saposhnikovia divaricata, assembly GCA_036435485.1. Classification (NCBI taxonomy): domain Eukaryota; kingdom Viridiplantae; phylum Streptophyta; class Magnoliopsida; order Apiales; family Apiaceae; genus Saposhnikovia; species Saposhnikovia divaricata. The sequence continues at coordinate 96,469,275 of CM071597.1, read as the reverse complement.
TATTGATTTGGCGGCTGATAAAGCTGAGCTTGACTTTGGTTCGACCAGCTAAAGTTCGGATGATTCCTGGTATTCGGGTGGTAAAACTGAGGTGCAGTTGTTAAGGCCTAGCATAATTGCTCACATAGTTAACAAATTCCATAGATATGGCACATTGCTCTGTAGCATGTGCCCCAACACAAAGCTCGCAAACCATCATAGCAAATTGGACCTTTCCTTTTGTCAATGCATCAACGTTCATAGTCAATGCTTCTAATTTAGCGGCTATAGAATCCACCACAAACATTCCTGTGACTTTCTATAGTTGCACCCTAAAAGTAGGATATTGATACTCGTTAGCAGTCATTAGCACAATTAGATCATACGTCTTTGAATAAGACTTTGGTCATAAAGTTCCACTACTAGCAACATCGATGATAGACTTCGCTTGTAAAAATAGTTGATTAAAATCCAATTAGTTATGTTGTGATGAGGGAAAATCTGCATGAATTCCATAAATCTCTCACATGCTACACTCATAGATTTGCCACCTTGTTGCTGAAATTGATTTAGGGACCCTCGCATTTGAGTGGTCTTTGACATCAAAAAGAATTTCTTCAAGAACTCCTTCGTGGCTGACTTCCAATATATGTGTTTTGTGTATTCTAAACATCGCTTGGATCGTAAGACCATACACAAACCAAATACCTACAAAAGCACAAATCAATCAATACTTAACAAATTACTATAGTTAGGCACTTTCACACCGCGCTCCCCGGTAGCGGCACCAAAAACTTTGAGAGGCCAAATCCCTCGTAGGGTATTTGCCGATACACAAAAGTATACGCGGTCAAAGTAGTAATCCTCAAGTACAGGGTTATCGTTCCCACAGGAAGCGCATCAATGGTAAAAATGTCAATGCAACAGTACGTAACAATGATAATAAAATATGGGATTTTGAAATCCACCCACCCTCTCGATCTAATGCCTTTCGTTATTGTCCACTTATCTCTTTCTAAGGTTTACATGCAAATCCGAAACTCGACACATTCCCAAACTTGCTTTATAACCACAATATAATGATTTACGTAACGGTGCACAATTTAATAAATATAATATAATCAATGACTTTATAAACTATATTTTTGATTTGTATAAATTTTATAATAAAACTATTGTTTAATCAATGATTTTGCCACATTTTGTTGTTATGAGGCACATGCTTTAACGTTTCCGATTGATGGTTGGAATGACCAATTCTCATGTACAGGTGGTTCGACGGACGTTTTGAAAATTAAATGGTTCAGATGTATATTGTGCAAACTTGAATGCTCGAAAAGTAATTTGAATTTTAAAAATGAAATATATATATATATATATATATGGAAATGGGTCACCAGCCACAGTTGGATATTTTGTAATATCCAACCAACCCATCTTATACTATTAAAACATCCAATCAACGATCAGGATGAGGGGACTTACGCTCTATTATATATAGCGTATACGCTATATAATAGAGCGTAAGTTAAAGTTTTCAAAACCCCCATTTAAATTGTGTCGAAATATATCAAATATGGTATGCAAAATGATCGTTGTGTGATGTAGAAAAATACAGTGAAGTCGGATTTCAAAAATATCTCACCAATTGACGGAAAAAAATCAAATTAGAAACGGAGGGATTTGGGTATAAACTTACGCTACAAATCCTAGCCGTGCATTAGTTTACTGGATGGTTAGAGATGGGTTGGTTGAATATTAGATTATATCAACTGTGGCTGGAAGGGGTCCTATATATAATTATATATATATATATATATATATATATAGGGGGCTACTCCAATACAAACCTCCTTAAAATACAAACCTACAAACCAAGCATAATCTAATACTAGCTTATAACCCGTGCAATGCACGGGTTTCTTGTATTATGTTATAAATTTTATTTAATATTTCAATTATGTTAATCATTATTTTTAATAATTTTTTTAATTTTAATTTGATATAATTTAATATTCTCATGTTTACGGATTATACTAATGTTTTCTTATGATAAACAACGTATATGATTTTTAATATATTTTTATTATTAATTGAAAAATATGGTGTGATATTTTTGGGTATATATTAATGATTTTAAGATTTGTTGTAAATTAAAAAGGTAACGTGTTTTAATTTGAAAGAAAATATTACTGATCGAAAGATATGATACGATTGATCTTTTTATGTATTTATAAAAGGTAATATCTTCAACTAAAAGTAAATGTGAAAAAGACAATCGACTAATTACCATTAATTATATTATGTTATTATTTATTTTAGGTGTGTTATATTTTTCTTGAAAATTATGGTGTGATATTTTTGGGTATATATTAGTCATTGTAAGATTTATTTTAAATTAAAAAGGTAACATGTTTTAATTCGAAAGGAAATATTAATGATCGAAAGATATGATACGATTAATGTTTTTAGGTGTTTATAAAAGGTAATATCTTCAACTAAAAGTAAATGTGAAAAAGGAAATCGACTAATTACCATTAATTTTATTATGTTATTATTTATTTTAGGTGTTATATTTGATTTATCTTTTTTATAAAAGGTAATATCTTTAATTAACTAAAAGTAAATGTGAAAAAGACAATCGACTAATTACCATTAATTATATTTTGTTATTATTTATTTTAGGTGTTATATATTGAAAATTATGGTGTGATATTTTTGAGTATATAATAATGATTGTAAGACTAGTTTTAAATTAAAAAGGTAACATGTTTTAATTCGAAAGGAAATATTAATGATCGAAAGATATAATACGATTAATGTTTTTAGGTGTTTATAAAAGGTAATATCTTCAACTAAAAGTAAATGTGAAAAAGGCAATTAACTAATTACCATTAATTTTATTATGTTATTATTTATTTTAGGTGTTATATTTGATTTATCTTTTTAGGTGTTTATAAAAGGTAATATCTTTAATTAACTAAAAGTAAATGTGAAAAAGACAATCGACTAATTACCATTAATTATATTTTGTTATTATTTATTTTAGGTGTTATATTTTTCTTGAAAATTATGGTGTGATATTTTCGAGTATATAATAATGATTGTAAGACTTGTTTTAAATTAAAAAGGTAATGTGTTTTAATTCGAAAGGAAATATTAATGATCGAAAGATATGATACGATTAATGTTTTTAGGTGTTTATAAAAGGTAATATCTTCAACTAAAAGTACATGTGAAAAAGGCAATCGACTAATTACCATTAATTATTATGTTATTATTTATTTTAGGTGTTATATTTGATTTATCTTTTTAGGTGTTTATAAAAGGTAATATCTTTAATTAACTAAAAGTAAATGTGAAAAAGACAATCGACTAATTAGCATTAATTATATTATGTTATTATTTATTTTAGGTGTTATATTTTTCTTGAAAATTATGGTGTGATATTTTCGAGTATATAATAAGGATTGTAAGACTTGTTTTAAATTAAAAAGGTAACGTGTTTTAATTCGAAAGGAAATATTAATGATAGGAAGATATGACACGATTGATGTTTTTAGGTATTTATAAACGGTAATATCTTCAACTAAAAGTAAATATGAAAAAGTCAATCGACTAATTACCATTACTTATGTATTTCAACTAAAAGTAAATGTGAAAAAGACATTAATCGACTAATTATCATTTATTATGTTATATTATTATAAGATGGAGATAATACAAAAACATAATACAATCATTATACTTACACTTAAATCGGCTTTAATATATTAATATAGATATGGTGTTGAAAAAGAAAAGAAAAGCGGAAGAAGCTTGTGTATTGAATTGATGGAGCTTGGGTATTGACAGAGAGAACATCAAGTCACACAAATTAGGTTTAAAAGAAAAGAGTTCTGTGTTAGGACTTAGGAGTTCTGCTTTTACTTTGAAGTTGATTAAAAGTCTTAACGCACTTGATTTATTTTACATTTGAAATTAATTGAAAATTTAATAAATAGGATAACTAATTAATTGAAAATTTAATAAATAGGATAACCAAATCGAAAACCCAAACTTTTAAAACTTTCAATGTTTATGATCGTAAGATTAGTTTTAAATCAAAAAGGTAACGTGTTTTAATTAGAAAAAAATATTAATGATTGGAAGATATGGTATGATTGATATTATTAGGTGTTTATAAAAAAGGCAATCGGTTAATTATCATTAATTATATTATTTTATTATTTATTTTAATAAATAGGATAACCAAACCGAAAACCAAAAGTTTTAAGTTTAGCTGTATTAGTAATGGTGTAAATATAAAATACTATTGTGTCTTTAGGACTATAGCCAATAACGGATTAAAATTTATTTATTTTATATTTAAAATTAATTAAAAATTAAATTAACTAAACCGAAAACCAAAATAAATAGGATAACCAAACGGAAAACCAAGACTTTCAATGTTTCGGCTAGGATAACTAATTAATTGAAAATTTAATAAATAGGATAACCAAATCGAAAACCAAAACTTTTAAAACTTTCAATGTTTATGATCGTAAGATTAGTTTTAAATTAAAAAGGTAACGTGTTTTTATTAGAAAAAAATATTAATGATTGAAAGATATGGTATGATTGATATTATTAGGTGTTTATAAAAAAGGCAATCGGTTAATTATCATTAGTTATATTATGTTATTATTTATTTTAATAAATAGGATAACCAAACCGAAAACCAAAAGTTTTAAGTTTAGCTGTATTAGTAATGGTGTAAATATAAAATACTATTGTGTCTTTAGGACTATAGTCAATAACGGATTAAAATTGATTTATTTTATATTAAAAATTAATTAAAAATTAAATTAACCAAACCGAAAACCAAAATAAATAGGATAACCAAACCGAAAACCAAAACTTTCAATGTTTCGGCTTTAATATAATAGTATAGATTTCAAGCTAATCTAATGACCAAACTAGGGGTACCCCAATACAAAAAACGTTTAAAATACTTGGCTCTATCCAACAAAAAAAAATCACTGTTCACGTGATGACGTGGCAGTGGATTTCACTGGTTAACGGTGCTTCGCACCTTCTTGTACGGCGTTTCGCGCCTTTATCATTCTAAAGTTGTAAGGAATGACAATCAACGGTAAAGGCAATAGACGATTGACGGGTGTGTCGAGAGCCTTTGGCCCTCATGACTACCTAACTCATCCGTTTACTGTCTTAAATGCTTTGCATTTCCACGGCAAGATTTTTTTTTTTTTTGTTGGATAGAGCCAATTATTTTAAGCATTTTTTGTGAAGGTACCCTTGACGGGAACCTTAGAATAGATGAAATATAATTAATTTAGTGTTGGTTTGTAGATTTGTATTATAAAAATGATTTGTATTTGAGCACTTGCCACTATATATATATATATATATATATATATATATATATATATATATATATATATATATATATATAGGGTCTTGCTCAAATGAGAACCCTCACTTATTGTGAGATATGAGATCTAATCCTAGCCATATATTTTTTATATCTAAATTAAATCCTAGCCCCACAATTAATATTTAAAATTTTATTTTTTTATTATTCATTTAATTCAACATCATCTTCCACAATCATTTCTTCCATACTCCGGTCACCATCTCCGGCGACAAATTCCAGCCAACCCATAAAATCACCACCGGTAAACAGAAAATCACCACCGACAAACATAAAATCACCACCGCCAAATCAGAAATCACCACCAGAAACACAAAAATCACCACCGTAAACACAAAAATCACCACTCCGACCAACTATAAAGGGAAAATCACCACCGGAAAACAAAAAATCACCACCAAAAAATGAAAAACGATCATCAACAAGATCACTACACCACCAAAAAATCACCAACTGCAGTTCGAAAATCACCAGGAAACCACCATTAATCACCAAAATGTTTAACAAACTTGTGTCTACATATCTTAATTATTCCATGCCCTACTGCTCTATACATCATCAAATACATTAAATACAGGCCTCGAAAACAAATAAACGAAATTAAAATCGCCACCACCGACTAAGAAAACGAAAAAAATCGACGCCAGTGAGATTTGACCAGATCTGGTTGTATAGCTCCGGTATATATATGTATAGCTCCGGCGAGAAATGTATGTGTAGCTCCGATAAATGTGTTTATGGCAGCGGCGCTGTGATGCGATGGTGCGGCGGTGGTCGGTGATCGGCGGTGAAGGGGAGTGGGGGTGGGAGTTGGTGTAGGGGGTGTCGTAGGAGTCTGTGCAGGTGTGTGTATGTGTATGGTGTATGTTGGGTTAATATGTGTGTATTTAATTTGTGTGGTTGTGATTTAAAGTTGATTAAAAATTGTGGGGCTGAGATTAGATCTCAGTTCTCACAATAAGATGGGGTTCTCATCTGAGCAAAACCCTATATAGGGTTTTGCTCAGTTGAGAACCCCTTATTATTGTGAGAACTGAGATCTAATCTCAGCCCTACAATTTTTAAACAATTTTAAATCCTAACCACACAAAATTAAACACACACGTGACACAGACCCACTACACAACAGATACACATACTTGACATACACACCCACCTCCCCAACCACCAACCGCCTCCATCCACCGCCCCCTACCACCACCTGCCTCCACCCATCACCCCCCGCTTGCCGTCCCCACCACCCGAATACCCACCACAAACATATACACACACTCGCACTCAGACTCTCCTCTCTAACCACCATCTTCACCAGCAGTATCTCCGCCGCTTTCCATACGCCATCACAACAAAATCACAACAATTCGGTGAAAACTATACATACACCTATATTTACACAAAGTTTCTATATTTTGCTTAGCAGAGAAGAGTGATTATAATTTAAAATCAATCTCTTCGTACATATAGTTGATTGATTGAATTTTTGTTTATTATTTTTGTTAAAAAATTTCATTTATTATTATTTATATTGTTTGGAGCTGTGATTTGAAATTGATTTAAACGATTACGTTGAAACTGATTGATTAGATCGAATTAAAGGTGGTTGAGAAGTGGTGATTTTCGAGCTGTTGATGGTGTTCGGAGGTGGCGGCGCCGATAGGGTGATTTGTGGTGGTGATTTTTCGTTTTTCGGTGGTGATTTTTTGTTTACAGGTGGTCGAAGTGGTGATTTTTGTGTTTCTGGTGGTGATTTTTCGTGTTCCGGTGGTGATTTTGTGTTTGTCGGTGGTGATTTTTGTGTTTCTGGTGGTGATTTCTGGTTTGACGGTGGTGATTTTATGTTTGTCGGTGGTGATTTTCTGGTGGTCGTCGGAGGTGGTGGTGGGTGGTTGAATTAGAAAGAAGATGGTGAAATTCCAAATATAAAATATTAAAATATTAAATGAATGGTAAGAGATGAATATAATGTATTTAAATGGGTAGCTAGGATTAGATCTCATATCTCATGATAAGTGGTGGTTCTCACCTGAGCAAGACCCTATATATATATAAATAATATACTCCAAAAAGATATAGAGAGGAGATAATGAGATATACACGAATACAAGATTCCCGTGGGCAAGACATATACAATTATACATACATAGATATAGTAGCAGGTCCATTCTCAAACAACATTTGGGGTTATTTTCTTGAATTTTTTTGTTTTATTTTAAAGCTCCAGGCGACCCAGATGACGATCGGTTCCGGAGGATCTTCCATCGTTGGTACTTATATATTATCCTCATCTTTACAGATTCATGTGTATCTATATGTGTGCTCATTTTTCTTGTTAGTTCTTGTTTATTGATGCTTTTTATTCTTATCTTTACTTTTTTAAAGAATTAATTTGATTGTGCAGATTTTAATTGTTATAATCTTTGATGTGTTACACTTTTTGGGTGATTGAATTTCGTCTGCTAAAAGTGGTTTTTTTTTATTTGTTTCCCTCTTATATATCAAGTGTGTGTTTGTTTGTTGTTTGTAGATTGTGCTTGGCGAGATGATTAAGTGTATACTTGCTATGTGGTAATTAGTGTCTTTATGACAAACCAACCTTCGAAAACTAGTAAATTTTTTAATTTAAAGCCCTGGCTAGATTTTCGAAAATTAGTGGATATTTAGTGAACATCTCCGGAAATTTTTTAGTCCTGGGTTCTTCCATGACATATATGCACTATATCTAGATCTACCCTGGACTTTGCTTGTTTTGAGTAAAGCCTCCTTATATTTAGCTGGGGTGTTTGCGGAGCCGGTCCTGAGATTTTGGATGCCCTGTGCAAAATAAAAAAAAGTGCCCTAATACAAATCAATCTAAAGTAAATAAATTATACATGTAAAATATTAATATATTATGTTTAAATGAAAGAATAAAAAGTAATAATAAATAAAAACAAATACTATGCTAGAATAGAAAATCTCATTTTTATGTATTTAAATTAATATATAAGTATTTTATAATTTATTTTTAGTTTTAAATTGACTTGATTCATTTAATATGTAAATTAATTAAAATAGATATGATTTCAAATTAGTCAAAAAAAAAAAGAGATATGATTTCAAATCACTTAATCATCTATAAATGAATAATTGATAAACTGAACAAATTTTTTTAACCTTTAAAATTAAACTTAACTTTTTTTTTTTCAAATAAAATATACATACATATATACACCTACCTAAAAAAATGTGCCCTAGTAAAATGGAATACCCTGTGCGAGCGAACATGTCGCACATGCTCAGGACCGGCTCTGGGTGTTTGTTTAATTTTCTTTCATTTTTTTGTGTGTATTATATCCTTTTGATTTTAGATTTCTGAGTTTAAAGCCCTTACTCTTATCTAGTTAGTAATTGCAGTCATTTGTGTTTAACCTTGAAATGGGGAAGATATTTACGGTTGGTGACTGCTCCCTCCCATGTTCCTAAAGGCTATATTCAAAATCTTATTACTCGTCTTTGGCTGAAATAGAGTGGTAACAATAATAACCAATGAAAACATGTTATGATAAACATTGAGTATGGTTATATGCAGCACCTGACACACAAACATAATTATAGATGTATTTGCCCAGCTTACGTAGTGTTGTATTGATGGTTTATATCTCATTGTGTTGTAGAATTAAGATCCCCAAAGCTTCTACTCTGATCCCTTCTTCTTCTTCCTTTTTTTTTTGCGTTGGACCTTTACTTTGCAAAAGAAACTCTTTCAGTGGAACACCCTGTAATTTCTGGTTTTTTCTGAAAACAATTGTGTAATACTGTAGTAACTATATTATTACATGGACACACATGAATCGTGTATGTATATATTTATTCTCAATAATAAACTCTTGAGTAAGTAAGTTATGATGTTTGAACCCCTATTTGTAATAAGCTAGAATGCTTTCCTAGTCGAACTGATATTCTACGATAACTAGAAAACCTAAATAGATACTATTTCCTGTACAGGAAGATAGTATATGTTCTCTAATTTATTAGCTTCCAGATATTTCTTTATTTTTCCCATATCATTTCACAATTCATTTATTATTTATCAAACATCATTGGAATTGCCAGCCATATCGAACTGTGGAAGTCCACCAAATGCTTTCGTATTCTGAGTACAGGAGCTAATCTTCCGGTTAACATCATAGCCTAGAGCATGTTACAAGTGTTTGTCATGTGTACTGTATGTCTCTTTGTGTTCATTGTGTCTCTGTGGGTGCGTGCATATTATTTGCATAAAATTTCCATGCGTTTAATTTGTGCTGGCATTTCCTTTTGAGTTTGCAAGAGCTGATTCTCTCTCGGTTTTGCTGTACTGAAGGATCTCCATCACAAGGAATTATAATTCATATTCCATACAGGTTAACTAATTAAAGTTAACTTGTGCTAGTCATTTTGTAAATATGGGTTAATTGTGAGCTAACCTAATTGTACCAAAATTTATAGCTGCAACCCTAAAGGCTAAACCATATTAAAAGTTGCATCTAGTTCCCTCTTTCTATCTTGTTCCCTGCATGCGTCCGTGAACACATTTATTTCATAGTCTCTCGAGGTCTTTTGTGTATTGGTTTGCCCACTTTATTCGTTTATGATTCTTGAAACTTCAGTCCTTGTTAGCAATTGAAATCTTCTAGATGTATATTCTCCTGGTCTGCTTTCCTTGACATGTTTGGTAGTTATGATCCAGAAAGCTCGAGTAATTCTGGCAAAATTTCTGAACTTATAAGTATGGCGTGTCCTGTATTATGAAGTTGTACTGTTTGCTATTATGACATTCAAGATGGCATTGAACTCCTTATTCCTATAAGACACAAAGAGTGTATCCATCTCCGAGTGTTAACAATATACCAGCAATTCTGAAATATTTTGAGTACCTTTGTTTATCCCTATGGAGATTGCCATTCGGTCGATGAGTATCATGACTACAGCCACATAGTGCTTTTAATGATTTCAATAATCATAGTTTTCGATGCTGAAAAAATGGGATTGGAGCAATGGCTGATTTAAATTTATCACTTCAGACCACACATACCTTTTAAGCGTTATACATAAATAAAGACTTCTACTCTTTATGTTCTTTGGTTAGGGGATGGGAGATCTGGCATATTCTCTTGTAGAACTTTTCTTCTTACTACTGCTCAAATTGCATTTGTATATATCCTTGAAAAGCTCAAATTGTTTTATTGGTTCATTATTTCAAATATTGATATAATAGATGTATCAGATGATAAAAAAAATATAGTTAAATAGTTTACCAGATAGCAGCTTCAGTCTCATTTTTATTTGTAATACAATTTGTTCCTTTTGTTTGTATCTGCTCTACTTTTTTCTCTGGAAACTGCAGTGCAGCTATTGTACTCCTCAGTTATGAATTTTACAACCTAAAGCTTATCTTACATTTTCTATCATGGTAGTTAATTTTTTGTGTTTTCTCATGTTTATTTGCAGTACCAAGGAACTTTCGACTGCTGGAAGAACTTGAACGTGGAGAAAAGGGTATTGGAGATGGCTCTGTTAGCTATGGTATGGATGACGCTGATGATATTTACATGCGTTCATGGACAGGCACCATAATTGGTCCTCACAATGTAAAAGTTCTTAGCACCAATGTTTTTTCCAAACACTTCTCTTTTCTAGCTAGTTGATTCTCTTGCCTTTTGATGCTTAAAATTTATCTCTTGTGATCATCTAGGCTCTTCTTGATGCATCTCATTCCAATGTAGCTAAAAAGAGATATTTTTTTATGAATAAGATTTGTAATTTAATACATGTTTATATTGCTCCAGACTGCACACGAAGGTCGCATTTATACTTTAAAGCTGTTTTGTGACAAAGATTATCCGGATAAGCCTCCTACTGTTCGTTTTCATTCTCGCATCAACATGACTTGCGTCAATCATGAAACTGGCTTGGTATGTGCTCTATATAATTTTTCACTCTATGCACCTGCTTGTGTAATTATTAATACTCTTAAAGTGATAGATTGCGCTGATAATGAGAAAATGTGTGAATCAGACAAAAAATTGTGCATTCAAGGCATGTATAGGAAGAATGAGAGGTATCTGTTTAATTCTTTTAATTACAAGTGTTTGGTGTTATCTTAGGAAATATACTTAAATCATTTGATGAAATGCTGCCAATGGGTAGACTTATTTAACTTTACTTCAAATTAGCATCTTTAAGTAATTTAGGGTTAAATTCTTCACCATTAGTTCTGATTGCTATCTTATGATATTTCTCTGTGGTTGTCCCTCTGTATATATCATATCTTTAGTGGCGCAGACTCATTGTGACATTTACACTCAAATAGTCAAATGTGTTCTACATGTATTTGATTTATTTTAGAGCTATATTTTGTACAAGCACATCTTGCCATCCTTCTATAACTAAAACCACAGGCAGCTGCTACCTCTTTTTGTTTCTTTGACTCTGTTGTAGAACTTAACTAGTAAACTATCATTGGCAACAGGTTGAATCAAAGAAGTTTGGAATGCTGGCAAATTGGCAGAGAGAGTTCACTATGGAGCACATACTGACTCAGTTGCGCAAAGAAATGACCATCTCCCAGAACCGAAAGCTTTCCCAACCTCCGGAAGGAACCTACTTTTAATAAGGATGAAACCCTGGAGATGCCTATCCTATAGTGCAATACAAACATGTTGTAGACTGAAATCTTTTGTGTTTTGATCACATATATCTGATTATTGGGTTGGAGCCAAATAACTTTAATTTCCGTTATAAATGATTTGATCTTCTTTTAAATTTTTTGATGATGGATCTTTGGTCTTTTCTCCCCTTTTATATATATTGTGATTGTATAACTGGTTATCACTTTATATTGTTGTTAGAAAAGGAAAGGTCTTGTCAAAGTTCTGAAATGTTATCCAACATGCAGACTTGGATGTTGACCCGAAAGACAGGCCCAATTTAGAAGGAACTCTCTACTTTCGAAATTGCTATGCAGTTGTATATTGTAATTCATAGCAAATTTTGAAATTAAAAGAATACTCCTTCCATTCCCGTAGGTTAACATTGTTGTTGGGCTTGGAGTTTAAGAAAAATGAAAACAGAAAAAAAGTTGAATAAGTGGGAACTATACATATTTGTATGGAATTATATTAGGAAATGTTAACGAATGAAAGGGATGTTCAAATTTGCTATGCATTTGTATATTGTAATTCATAGCAAATTTTGAAATTAAAAGAATATAGGTTAACATTGTTGTTGGGCTTGGAGTTTAAGAAAAATGAAAAAAAAAAAAAAGGTTGAATAACTGAGGAAATGTTAACGAATGAATGGGATGTTAAACATTTGGGTTTGGAGTTTAAGAAAAATGAAAATTGAAAAAAAGGTTGAAAATTTTTACATTGTAATTACTAAGTTATCGAGTTGTTAATTCCGTATTTACACTCAATTGCCATCGTACCTGTTGACTATATATGGTAATGTCAATTAGATCTGGTAAAATGGGTCTGGATCCGAGGAACTGAACTGAAATTTGGGGAACCGAGATCCTAATTTGTATCCGAATTAGAAAATCCGAAAGTTAACCGAATCCGAAACAATCCGAACCGAACCGAAGTTTGTCCCAAATAATAAAATCCGATAATGATTCGAAAAACCGATTTGATCCGATCCGAAAATTATCCGAACCGAAAATTTAACCGAAAATAATCCGAATAATAGATCCGAAAATGAAATGAAACCGATTAAACCCGAATAAAAAATTATCTGAATCGAATATTATTTGAGTTATTAGATTCAAAGTAAATCCGAAAATGAAAATACCTGAACCAAATATTGCTAGTACTAGTCAATTTAGTTGTTTATTGCTAAGATCTCAAATCAAAATAATTTTTTATTTTTTGAAAATTTGGGAACATAAATAAATTAGATATATTTTAAGATCCGTACGGTTGGATTGTCGAGAATTATTTTTTAAAAAATCGAAACAACAGTCCGTGACAAAGCATTAGTTACTAGTATTAATCAATTTAGTTGTTTATTGTTATGATCTCAAATCAAAATAATTTTTTTATTTTTGAAAATTTGGGAACATCAATAAATTATATATATTTAAACATATTTACGTTTGGATCATCGAGAATATTTTAAAAAGAAATTGAAATAATAGTCCGTGACTAAACACTAATTACTAGTACTAGTCAATTTAGTTGTTTATTGCTAAGATCTCAAACTAATATAATTTTTTATTTTTTGAAAATTTGGAAATATCAATAAATTATATATATCTTAATATATGTACTGTTGGATCATCGATAATTATTTTCAAAAAAATCAATACAGAAGTCCATGATAAAGCACTAGTTACTAGTACTAGTCAATTTAGTTATTTATTGCTAAGATCTCAAACCAAAATAATTTTTTATTTTTTGAAAATTTGGGAACATTAATAAATTAGATATATCTTAACATATGTACGGTTAGATCGTTGAGAATTATTTTTAAAAAAATAGAAACAATTGTCCATGACAAAGCACTAGTTACTAGTACTAGTCAATTTAGTTGTTTATTGCTAAGATCTCAAATCAAAATAATTTTTTATATTTTGAAAATTTGGGAACATCAATAAATTATATATATTTAAACATCCGTACGGTTGGATCGTCGAAATTTTTTTTTAACAAAAATCGAAACAATAGTTCGTGACAAAACAATAATTACTAGGACTAGTCAATTTATCCATTTATTGCAAATATCTGAAACCAAAATAATTTTTTATTTTTTGAAAATTCGGGAACATCAATAAATTAGATATATATTAACATCCGTATGGTTGGATCGTCGAGAATTATTTTTAAAAAGATGTAAACAAAAGTCCGAGACAACACACTGGTTACTAGTACTAGTCAATTTAGTTGTTTATTGCTAAGCTCTCAAAATAAAATAATTTTTTATTTTTTTAATATTTGGGAACATCAATAAATTAGATATATCTTAACGAGAATTATTTTTAAAAAATTGAAACAAAATTTCGTGATAAAGCACTAGTTACTAGTATTAGTCAATTTAGTTGTTTATTGCTAATATCTCAAACCAAAATAATTTTTTATTTTTTGAAAATTTGGGAACATTAATAAATTATATATATTTTAACATCCTTACGGTAGGATCGTTGAGAATTATTTTTAAAAAATTTGAAACAACAGTCTGTGACAAAGCATTAATTACTATTACTAGTCAATTTAGTTATTTATTGCTAATATCTCAAACCAAAATAATTTTTTATTTTTTCAAAATTTGGGAACATCAATAAATTACATATATCTTAACATCCGTACGGTTGGATCGTCGAGAAATAATTTTAACAAAAATCAAAACAAAAGTTCATGACAAAGTACTAGTTATTAGTACCAGTCAATTTAGTTGTTCATTGCTAAGATCTCAAACCAAAATGATTTTTTATTTTTTGAAAATTTGGGAACATCAATAAATTAGATATATCTTAACATTCTTATGGTTGGATCGTCGAGAATTATTTTTAAAAAAATAGGAAGAATGATCCGTGACAAAGCACTAGTTACTAGTACCTGTCAATTTAGTTGTTTATTGCTAAGATCTCAAAACAAGTAATTTTTTATTTTTTGAAAATTTGGGAACATCAATAAATTAGATTTATTTTAATATCCGTACGGTTGGATCGTCGAGAATTATTTTTAAAAAAATCGAAACAACAACCCATGATAAAGCAATAGTTACGAGTATTAGTCAATTTAGTTGTTTATTGCTAATTAAGATCTCAAACCAAAATAGTTTTGTATTTTTTAAAAATTTGGGAAAATCAATAAATTAGATATATCTTGACAAATGCGACCCGAACCGAATTTTACTACATCCAAACAGAATACGACCCGAAATAGTAAATATACGAAAATGAACCGAATCCAATTTGATCCGATCTTAATCCAAAATTTATCCGATTTTAATCCGAATTTGACCCGAACCGAATTAGATCCGATCCGAACCAAACATTCCCAAAAATATACCTTAATCGAAAGTAGATCCGAACCGAATCATATCCGATCCGAACCGAACAAGCTCTAAATATATCATAACCGAAAATGGATCTGATCCGAAGCAGATACGATCCGAAACCGATCCGTTTACCCGATTTGCCAGGTCTAATGTCAATGCTAAGCTTCTCTTACACACCTTAATCTTATTTTCCATTTATTTCAGAGAGATAGAAAATTTAAATTTTCCGCTCTTTTTTCAAAATTTTCGTACTAACGTTTATTTTTTGATGCTTTTCTCTCAATTCTTCAACCTTCTCAAATCTCTATTCCTATTTGTCATTTTTCGATTCGCAGAATGAGAAAGGTAATGTCCTGTATTACTGTTAGATTTTGGGCATTTGTTTGCATGTATTACTGTTAGATTTTGGGTATTTAATTGTAATTAAGGTTAGGTTTATTTTGGGTATTTAGTTGTAATTAAGGTTAGGTTTAAGTAAGAAATGTTTAATTTGATTTAGTCTTTATTTTGAGAAGCATGTTTCTAAGACAACTGAAGGCGCAACTATGGGTTCTTCATCGTGGAAACATTCAAATGGACCTTTATTATCTAATGTTTATAAGTGGTTGATAACAGTTTGCAATTTGTTTTGTTATTATTAAAATTCTTGCTTGTTTTCTTACTATGCTTTGTGTGTTTACATTTTGTAGTTAATTACGATGTTTTGTATTTTGCTAAATATAGTTAATTATGATGTTGGAATGATGAAAGAAAATTTTGATCTAAGGAATAAGGTTACTCTATGCGAACAAAGTTGTAAGTTAGGATTAAAGCTGCCCTTTTGTTTTAACACACTCTTAATTTTGCAGAGTGTTTCTTCGGATGAAAATGTTGTATCGACCAAAGGCTCAAGCCATCAACAATTTCCAGAGACTGTTTGTGGAAATATTTGTGAGTATAAGCATTGTTTCCATTTGTTCATATTTGTGGAAGTGTTCATATGGGCACATAAGCATTATGTATAAGCATTTTTATGAATGGAAGTATTGTTTCCATCGACAATTTCTTTTTTGTAATAGTAGTCAATGAACATTTCCTGGGTAGAAAGAAAAGAAAAAAGACAGAAGAAAAGAAAACAGGATTGAAGGCTTCTCTATAATTTAATGTAATGTTTGTGAGTAACTTAAAACACTTTATTTCAAATGTATTAACAAAACTGCCATTTAATTTTATAAGAATTTCATAAGTATGTTCTTGTATATAGTTAATTATGATGTTGGGATAATGAAAGAAAGTGTTGAACATAAGACGAAGAAAGTTCATATGATAGTGACACGTATAAATAAAGAAAATGTTGTGTACAGAGGAAACACATATGCCGCAAACTACAAAATGTTAGTCATTTTAGACTACTTTCATCCTTCTGTCGTTATTAAGGTCCTGTTTGGCTAAACCGATAAGTTGGCTTATTGGACTTTAAGTTCAGTCCAACTTATTTACAAGTGTTTGCCTACCAACTTATTTTAATGACTTATGATCTTATAAGTTCATAAGTTGAAAGTTAGAAAGTCCCAACTTTTTTCCAGCTTATTAACTTATTTGTACTATTCCTAAATCCCTTCGTTTTTAATTTGTTTTTTCCCGTCAATCGATGATATTTTTTTCAAATCTAACTTCACCATATTTTTCTCCATCTCCCAACGATCATTTTGCATACCATAT
Source organism: Saposhnikovia divaricata (assembly GCA_036435485.1). NCBI lineage: Eukaryota > Viridiplantae > Streptophyta > Magnoliopsida > Apiales > Apiaceae > Saposhnikovia > Saposhnikovia divaricata. The sequence goes on along the minus strand of CM071597.1, from coordinate 96,452,144 downwards.
GTGCTATATTTCGACACGATTTAGAAAAATTATATTAAAAATATGTGTTCTACAGTAAACTTATAATTTCCGATTTACCAAACACTTTACTAACTTATAATTTCTGATTTACTTATCACTTATAATCAACTTATTAACTTAAAGCAATTAGTTACTTTTTTAAGCTACCCCAAACGGCCCCTAAGTTTTCTTGCTTAAAATTACTAAACTTTTGCATTAGGCTGTCTTCCGCGCACTCCTTTATCTACTCTATCAACTCATTCTAAGTATAAATTTCTTAAAAGTTGTTCACTTTGGCAATATATTAACTGATTAAGTCTCTATATTGTTATGTGAGGCGATACAAGATCAAGTTTCGGGAAGGAAAATATGCACGTCAATTGCCAAAAAAAACAATGGAAAGCAGAACTTACGATACTCCACGATCTACTCTGGCTTCCCTGTGTAACTAATATTCATTAATTATGTGTTGAGCTGTGTACTTACTTTCAATTAAGTGTTATAAAGCCTTTATGTTTATAGTTACGATTAAATATTGTTATGTGATTCTAGGTGATGCAAGATCAGATTTAGGGAAGGAAAATATGCATGCTAACTGCTAAAAAAAAGAAAGGAAAACATAACTTTCGATACTCCACAATCTATTTTGACTTTCGTCCGTAAGTAATATTCATTTATTATGTGTTGAGTTGTGTACTTACTTTTAACTGATTACCTTTATTTTTTTGGTAGTTAATTCTAACAAAAAAGGACCGGCTTTGGGACATAACGCAAAGTTTGGACAGACTACTCAAACTTTACAGTTTTACCTGGATATAGAGTTTGGAAAGACTGATCGAAATGTGGAAGATGTTGGTATGTTCTGCATCCTGTGTTAAATTTCCTTAACTGTGTGTGTACGTTATCTGAAATGAGGGATGCTAATATAGGATAAGTTTTTTTTATTATTTTTTGTAGATTATTCACGGATAGTTAATTTTGACGTTGAAGAACCTGATTTATACTCCGATGATGGTTTAAAAATCCTAACAACTTTGTCCATATTGCTTGAATAAAAAAGTAATTTATGTAAGACTCACTTGCAATAATTAACTACGTTTTGCAGAGGATTTAAATGATACAGAGTCACTGAATTGTTGTTCAGCTAAGAATTAGAATAAACTTCCAAAAGGTACTGATTTTTAAATATGACCAGTAATTCATCCTATTCATCATGTCATAATTTATACTTTGTTCAAATATGCAGTGCCCAGTGAATATGCGACGCTTGGGCCTCCTAATGTTAAGTGTAGTATGTGAAGCATGGATGTGGAAAGAAGAACGTACAAACAAAAATGTCAAGCATGGGGCTCCTCTATTTTCATTATGTTGTGCCAAAGGTCAAATTAATCTTCCTAAGGAAAAGCCTACACCTTCATACTTATGGCAATTATATAATGACAAAAATAAAGGACCTAAATTAAGGAAGGAATCTGACTATATGATAGCATGTTTGCATTTACTTCAATTGGTGGTAGGGTTGATCACTTCATCAACTGTGATGGTGCACCTTATATTTATTGATTAAATGGACAAAATCACCATCTTTTCGGTTCTCTCATTCCTGACGATGGTGATGATCCAAAGTTTTGTCAGCTATACATTTACGATAGCGAGAATGAACTCTAAAATAGGATGAAATGGATAAATGTACATGATGGTCAAATTGTTCATGCCGAAATAGTGGAGGGTTTAATGCTGATGTTGGACGAAACAAATGAATTGGTGAAAGAATTCAGAACGCAACGAGACCATTTTGAAAATGGTCAAGTGACAGATTTGGAAAAAACTCATAAGGTATCGAGAGCTGAGAATGGGCGGGAGAATCATGTTGGTCCTTCTGATGAACTTGCAGGTATCATGGTAGGTGACCTGGATGACAATTGTGATTTTAGGGATATTGTTATTCATTCTAAAGAAGATGGTTTGCAGTGAATATCTAATATTCATCCAAAACTCATGGCTTTGCAATATCCTCTCCAATTCCCATGTGGTGATGATGGATTTCATATTCAACTATCATATGGGGACCCAGAAAATAAGCCATCCAGGAAAAGAGGATTGATATCACAGAAGGAGTTTTATTCATATAAGTTACAAGTCAGACATAATGAAGGTGTATGTTATAATATATTCGATTGCTTCATTTTCCTTAATTCTTTATGTTTAATAGGATTTATTTGTTAAAATAATAGATTAACAAATTTGCATATATAACAGATTTATTTGTTTTGCAGAATAGGATTTATTCTTTTTCCTTAATGTTATAATAATAGATTCACAATGTTAAGGTGTAGTCCTGGATTTAGAAATTTGCATATATAATTATGTTTTCGAGATATGCCATATTGTAGTGTTTCTGAAGAATGACTTGGTATGTGGGGTTCTCTTTCAGATATTATTTTAATAAATTGAATTATAGGTGATCTGATAATATTGTTCTTTTCAACTTATATATTTGTTGTACCTGTCCCATGTTAGTGTTTTGTTTTATAGATATTTGTCGAGAAGGTAGTACACTTGCTGTCGATGTTACTTTATTACTTATTAATTATATTTTTTCACATTTACATCAGGTATGACTCCACGATTAGGTGGTCTTCTATTCCAACAATACGTGGATGATGCATTTTCTACCATAGAACAAGCATGCTTGTGGTGGTTTCGTACACATCAAACGACATTGTGGAATGTACTTTATACACAGATATGTAATTCTCTACAATCTGGCAATGTCAACTCCTCAAATGTTGGAAAGGTTTTATTCTTCCAGCAAGCTTTATTGGATCTAGACAGTACATGCAATAGAACTTTCAAGATGAGCTTGCCGTTTGACGTTACATTGGTCATCCGGACATATTTCTGACCATGACCACAAATCCTCTATGGGATGAGATCCGATAAATGATGACGCTTCTTCCGCATTGTTTACCTGTGAATTCCCCGGATATCATTGCTAGGGTTTTTAAATTAAAACTTGAGAAACTGATAGATGATATGAAGAACAAATCCTTCTTTGAGAAATGTTTGGGAGGTATGAAATATGAACTTTTATTTTGTAGACAACGTTGATATAGTAATATGTTTTTGTGTTATTTTTCTGACTTGAGATATAGATTAAGTTATATAAAAACCTATTTTCTGTGTTGTGTGTAGTTATGTATGGTGTGGAATTTCAAAAGCAAGGATTGCCACACGTGCACATGTTAATATGGTTAGATGCTGGTGCAAAGAATAATCTGAAGAAAAATGTTGATAAATATGTTTCAGCTAAGATTCCTGATCCACAAATTGATCCAGTTGGTTATGCAGCTGTTAAGACTTCTATGATTCATGGGCCATGCAGTGTAGCTAATCCAAAATCGCCTTGCATGAAACAATTTAAGTGTATTCGACATTTTCCTAAAAAATGAGTTGTCAAGTTAAATGAGATGAACTTTGTAATTATTATATCAGCTCTAATAACATATTTTTATTGAATTGTTTTGTAGGTATTGTCCCACCATTACATTTGATGAATCAGGATTTGCACTTTACAAGCGTCAAAATAGTGGTATAATTGTTAACATCCATAAACATGATTTGGACAGTAAGTGGGGAGTTCCATATAATCGAGAATTATTGGTTAAAAATCAATGCCACATGAATGTTGAGATTTGTTATCATGCATGTAGTATAAAATATCTTTTTAAGTACTGTCTCAAAGGTCACGATCGAGCAACTGTGGTGATATGTGGATGAAAACGAAAACAAGCAGGGGATAATGATGCTCCTGTAGATGAAATTAATGAATATTTTGATGGCAGATATGTATGTGCAGCTGAAGCAGCTCATCGAATCTTTGGATTTAATATTCATTACAGGACAACATCAGTTCAACGTTTATCTTTTCACTTGCCTGGGAAGAAAAATTGCACGTTTCGGTCTAATGAATCATTGGAAAAGGTTGTTTCTAGGGAAAAACAAAAGGAAAGTCAGTTGGAAGCTTTTTTCACGTTAAATGCAACTGATTCAACATCTAGACAACACACATATGATAAGATTCCTCAATACTATATGTGGAACGATGTGGATAGGATATGGAATGTAAGAAAGAGAGGAACTCAGATTGGAAGATTGTTTTATACTCATCATAGCACAGGAGAACTGTGGTATTTGCGTCTATTACTGACTAAGGTGCGTGGTCCGACTTCATTTATGTAATAACCCTAATTTCTGTACTTCAGAAAAAATTTCATTTTAGGGATGAATAGTGATTTTGTGGTCTAAGAAATTTTTCATGCCACCCTAGATATTTCGAAGTCACATTAGTAATCCACAGAGTAAATAAGTGTATGTAAATGCGATCAGAATTCAAAAAATCCAAAGTTTATTTTTATAAAATATTTGACCGGGCAGTGAAGAGCATTTCAATGCGGCCAAGACAAGTGATTTATTTAATTTGAGGACTAAAATACAAACACATATATATTCTATGAAAATCCACTCCATGCAAGGTTAAAAGTGGTTTAGGTGTGAAATGAAACCATTTAAGTAGCTTTGTGATGTGTTCTTCAAGGAGCAAGACAACAAGGCTTCTTGCCATCACTTTCTTATCAACCATACAATCAAAAAGGGGACTAAAGGGGTGACCTAGCCTTGTTTTAACATCTGATCCTAAGTCATCCAACATCACAAATTCATTTATTCACCAACTAGTCAAGAGAAAAAGCAAGAACAAAACCATTTCTTCCAAAACACAATTCTGGACAGGTTCTGCCCAGCAGAAAGAAGGGACCAAAAACCCTAGCAACCAAACACCAAATCTTGTGATCTAGGACTCAAAAGAAAGCCCTTGAAGAGTAGAAGGTATGGTTAAAATTTCAGATCCAATCATGGAGTGTAAGGTATCCAAAAGTTCTCCCAAAGTTGATGATGAATAGTAATAAATAGTGTTTTAAGTTGTTTTCATGTTTTGTTCATGGCTTTTTAGGCTTTGTTAAGGCTATCCAAGGCTTCTATATGGTGTATCAAGCTTTTTTAGTGTTGTTAGAGCTTCAAGGAAGGTAAAACCCTCAACATGCTTTGAGTTTGTGTGAGTTTTGGTGGAGTTTTGGTGTTAGTACAAAGATGAGTTCATGTTAAGAGATTACATGGTTGTTTAGCTTTGTTTTGATGTGTATATGTTGAGTGGTGGTCATTGGATCTTACCACTAGCTTTAGAGGCCTATCATGAGTGTTGGTTCATGATATGAGAGTATGGGTTACCTTGTATGGCTTGATTGTGGTATAACAATAATGGAAACGTTTGATTTAGAGCTGTCGTAATGCCCAATTTTTTGTACCACTTGGACAGTAGGAACCCGAGACCATAAATTGGTGTTTAGAGTAACCACTTCATATGTTTGTGTAGATATTGTTGTCTAGTTTGTTTTGCCGTAAGAATCATGTCAAAAGAGTTTACAGTTTATGAGATATGGTCATTTCAATGAAAGTAGTTTAAGGAATGAAACTACAGAAATGTACCAACTTTGTGACTATGTTTGAGACCCTTAAGAGTTGTTATAAAATATGAAATTTTGTGGTTAAGTGCTAAGGTCAGTTAGCAAAGAATGTGTGAAGGTTTCGAGTCCAAAGAATTATTTTTTGATTTTATAAAAATGAGTCAGCCGAGGTTGCGCAAGTGAAAACCCCTAAGAACACGACTTAGAAACCAATGTTGAAAATGGTTAAATATAACATGAATTCGAGGAACGATCTTGGACTAAACTTATGGCTTAAGTATTGGTGGATTAACATGGATTTAGTACGAGTCTAGAGAGAACCAATAGTGCCTCGTTATGATTGCTTGAGTGCTTAAGCGCTGAGTTATAAGTGGATCGTATAGGGGATTAATCGCGTGTTTTCTTGACTTTGTTTAGATTGTCGGACCCCGCCACGAGCCCCTACTAGATCTAGAGTACCAGGCAAGTTTACTAGTTCATACTCTATCGTTCAGAGTATTTATATACTTAAATGCATAAGTAGGCTGATTAAGTTTTTGATATATAAATGCAAGTATTCTATCTGGTTGTTTATACCGAATTTTATTCATGCAATTTACATGCATATATATTATTGTTGAGCTGTTATCCGGATATTATTACACGGGATGTTAAAATTTATTTCATGAGTTGGTCCATATTGCTGGGACATCTATCGAGATACTTTTTTCATACTCGGAGAGAAGATGATAGAAATGTATTAAATAGTATTTTCGTAGTACATATTATTTGATAGTTAGGAGTGGAGTTTTATATATATATATATAGGCCATTGCTCCATACAGAACACCATTATATAACAAACAATAAAAAACACCTTAGATCTAATAGATCCAATGGCCCCGCCAGGGGCACCCAATACAAAAAATTGTTATTTTTTTTACCCTCTATCCATCAAGCAAAAAAATAAAAAATAATAAAAAAAAATTACTGTTCATGATGACGTCATGCTAATGTCAGCAGTGACGTCATCATGAACAGTAAATTTTTTTTTTATTATTTTTTTGCTGGATGGATAGAGGGTAAAAAAATAACAACTTTTTGTATTGGGTGCCATGATGGAACTCTTATATTAGATTAGATATAAGGTGTTCTTTATTGTTTGTTATATAAGGTGTTTGTTATCGAGTGCAACTATATATATATATATATATATAGAGTTGCACTCCATAGCAAACACCTTATATAACAAACAATAAAGAACACCTCATATCTAATATAATTTAAGAGTTCCGTCATAGCACCCAATACAAAAAGTTATTATTTTTTTACCCTCTAGCAAACCAGCAAAAAAAAAAAAAAATTTTGAAAATTTACTGTTCACCTGATGACGTGATGATGACGTCATCAGGTGAACAGTAAATTTCAATTTTTTTTTTTAGACTTGATAGAGGGTAAAAAAATAATAACTTTTTGTATTGGGTGCCCCTGGCGGGGCCAAAGGATCTAATAGATCTAAGGTGTTCTTTGTTGTTTGTTATATAAGAGTGTTCTGTATGGAGCAAAGGCCTATATATATATATATATACAGAGAGAGAGAGAGAGAGAGAGAGAGAGAGAGAGAGAGAGAGAGAGAGAGTAAGTTGAGAATACTGATATGGGTTACCTCATTCCGAATCCATGATCAGAACAGTTTTTCATAAATATTTCATCTACCCATTCGAGAGGAAAACTAAATTATTGGAGGTTTTTATCGTTCATTGTTTCTGAACGATATAGGAGTAATAATTTATTGAGAAGTAAATAAAGGTGCACGTGTTATTAACCATGACGCCTAAGAGATTTATCGTCGAAGGTGATCGAAGATTCCAACACCTTATATTCTGGACTAGAGATGGCAAAATTAATCAGAGTAACGCACCGGCCCAACCTGAGCAGTAACCCATCGTGGGTTTAGGATGATGGTCCGAGCAAGTCGGCTCATCCTTCTACCGGTAGTAAACGAGTAGTGACAATGAACTGATCAATCCATTACTTGAGTAGGCGTTTCGGAAGAAGTCCAATCCTTGATACCTTAATTGTTAATTGAGACATTCGTGATTTCGGTTAGCTAGGGTATTAATCTGAGAAGTTATTAAGATATATTTATTCAATTCATATGAGTAGTATTCAGAGATTGATGAGAACTTTCGAGATAATTTCTTTTCAAAAAGAGTATATTTATTTATGTGGATGAGTTATTATCACTACTAGAAATATGTCAATATACATCGGTTTTTAGCCGTTGTAAAAAAAAATCTGGGCGATGTCTATACGTGTGTAGAGAAAGGTCAAAACTTTAGACATCGGTTTTTAACCGATGTCTATTATGGATTTAGACATTAGTTTCTAACAGATTTACGATGTCTAAGCTACATTATGTGCAGTATTTCTTTTTAAATAATGCTATATTATGTGCATTAGATTAACATAAACATAGAACAGACAAGGTGTAGGAAGACATATACATCGATTTCTTGGTAAAAACCGATGTTATATGCTCTAACAGACATCGGTTGCTTAGTGAAACCGATGTTATATGATGTTACATTGTCTAATAGACATCGATTTCTTGATAAAACCGATGTTATATATTCTAACATACATCGGTTTCTATCCATTTTCATTGTAATGTTTAACATATTACATCAGTTTTTTTAAAATATTTGATGTATTAGCTTTACTTGGACATTGGTTTACTTGTTAAAAATCGATGTCTCTTGTCGAGGTTTTAGTATGCGATAATCATTTTATATGCACCCCAAAACTCAAATGAAACCAAAACACTAAAATACAAAAACAATTATAATTAGCAAACACCGAGCACTTGCCATTTACCAAACACCAAACATTCAATGTTTACATCAACTGGCATTTACCAAATATACCAAATGTTCGAAATATTCAAGAGGGTATAAAGACTACCTGACATGTTCTAAATATATAAAGAAAACTATGCCTTTTGATGATAAGGCATTCTCTCACAAAGCATGTCTTGAAGAGCTCGATTTTTGATACGGCGAACCTTATTCTAGCCAGAGCAGCAGGAGGACTCTTGGATTTATCGTAGGGAACATATAGAGAGGATTGTAATGAACTTCCATATATGGATTTTAGAAATTCTTCAGCAATTCTTGAAACAGGTAGGAACACATAAGGTTTTGAGGAATCTACCCAGTATTACGCTTGATCCTTTCTTGATCACGTAATCAAACTGAAAGCCTGAAGCAAAGAACCTCTTAGATCAAGGACACATGGGTGAATTACACATAAAGTGCTTTGCACCTGTCAAAAGAACATGAGCAAATTAAGCAGTGAATATTATTGCCTCGCCTTAGGGAAGCACAAAATTGTTTAAAATATATTAATATCAGCAAGTACAAATTCCATTCATCCATAAACTATAGAGCAACACTTATGTTTATGTTGTTTTCTTTATTCTTGTATTGTATAAGAAATGGCACAAGGGTATAAGAATGCTACAGGCTGTTATCCCGAGTTGTGATCTTGTGGGAAAACAGATATCAATCTTGCACTTGAACTTACACAGGCATCTGGTGCCCTTAATACTCCATCAAAGGGTCTTCATTTGGAGCAATTTTGTCTTAGATGCTATCATGATGTCATGGTACATTAGCATAAGGGACTGCTGCAACTTTCGCCCCGTAGTTGCTGACAAAATTAAGCACCTACTTAGTTCAGGACTTGGGGAGATATATCGACAAAAGATCTGATATACCAAAGTCAAATTAACAATCTGTACCTTGAGAAACTTATATAATCTAGGTACGGGTAAACACAATTGCCAAGCTTGCTAGGTTTCAATGTATTTCGGAAAATTGGTATTGCCAAGGTACACCTGTTGCATCTCCTCTCTCCAGATCTGCAGTAAAAAATGTAAATGTGGTCATATTATATTTTATTGGAATTCATGTGTCAACTTAAAAGATAGGCAGAGATAAATATGTATGGTTTGATCACACCCTACACATGTAGATAGCATCTTAAGTTACACATGCATTCAAATCAACAAAAAGGAGAAACTGAAAAATAATTTAAGATTAACAAAGATTACCACAGTATTCAAGTCAGTTAGACGATCAGACATAAGGTCAACAAAGGCTGGAATTTCTTTTCTCCAGTAATTATGAAACTTTTCACGCGAACTGCACGCGAGAGGATGTGAACACCCAGACTCTGGTAGAATTGCATAATTGTTTAGAGAAGTTTTCTTAAAATATAAAGGAAAATTAATAACATTCCATAAGTACACAATGCACTAACAAAGCAAACCTGGATGGTGTGATCAATGTCTTTACTGTTGTCAAGTTCCGTGACAATCTGAAGAAGGTGCTCAACCGCAGCGAAGCTTAGACAATCAGCAAATCCTACATCTGTTTTTAATGTTTCCTCAGTCAAGATTTAAATTTTACTAATCAGCTGAAAAAAGAACAAATTTAAGGACATTTTTTTACCTCCATCAATGAAATTGTTTAACCACTTGATTGCCTTTAACATCTTCCGCACGTCTCTGGGCTTGTAGACAGCAGACTCCACAAAGTCACTAACACAACGACCGAAACTTAAATTCTGGAATATATCATAAAAACATGTAAGTTCGCCTGTAAAAAAAGAATATTTCACTGAGAAAGTACTACAAAAATGATGAAAATGTCCCATTAGAAAACATTCAGGTCTTCCAGAAGTAATTGATCAATACAAAGTATCTTACTCCAGTCACTAATGATAAAAGGTCAATGGCAATATTAAAACTGAAAGACATTTAATGCAGCAAATGACTATAGTAATTTTGTACAACAAACGTACTTTGGACATTAACTTCTGGAATATGAATTCTTTTAAGTTGGGGAGATCGAATTCTTTTTCAAAGCATAAATATGATATACTGCCTTATGTGAGACAAGATTCGCCCTGTCCAACTACCCTTGACTTGTGCTACTTAAAGAGTAAATGGTAACAAAAATTCTAAGTCGCATTTAGGTATCAAACAGCTTACAAATATGAGAACCACTATGCAATGTCATCCACAAAGCATTACCTGACGAAACACCATTACCACTTCAAAAAACAATAAAATCCCTCTCCAAAACCCCATCAAACACATGAACTCTAATCTTATACACACAATTCAAAGCAGCATCCTGCAAAAATGTTTGATACCCGTAACTCGCAACAACAAGAACCAAAAACAACATTCCAATCTTAGATTCCTCCTGTCTCAATCCATCCACACCTCCTCTACTCATCACAATAGAGAATTCCCCAACCATAAATATCAAAACAGAACAAAAATTGAAGAATACAAACAAAAATTACAAATAAAAGTTATATGCATACAAAAGCAGACACAAAAATTGAAGAATCACTTACTAATTGTAGACCACCCAATCTGAAAAATGAACCAAGCAACCCAATCTGTCAAAAGAAGTTATATTAAAAATTAAAAAATGAAATTAAAAAAGAAATTGGAAAAACACTTACTAATTGTAGCTACTAATCTGAGAGAATCAACCGATTCAAGCTTTAGGGTTCATCCTTTTCGATTTAATGCTTCGATTCAATTGAAAATCGGTTTACCTTTTTCGATTTAGGGCTTCGATTAGGGGGTTTATTAAAAGCTAGGGTTTTATTTTAGGTGTTTATCTTTTTAGGGTTGGAAGTGTACTTTAAGGGAGGCGGGTGAGAGAGAAGTCGAGTGAGAAAGAAAGGGATGCAAGTGAGAGAGACAGAGAGAGAGGGTCGAGTAGAGATGAGAGTGAGAGAAAGAGAGATGAGTGAGAGAGAGAGAGATGAATGAGAGAGAGAGAGAAAGAGAGAGAGAGAGAGAGGTGAGCGAGAGAGATGAGTGAGTGAGTGAGTGAGTGAGAGAGAGAGGGAGAAATTAGTGGGCGGCTGTGAGAGTAAATTAGGGGAAAGTTCAGCGCGGGCAAACTAAATTAGGGAAAATGTTACTAAGGCGGGGAATGAAAATTTTGTAAGGGGGAAATGTTTTATGAGAATAGGGTGAAATGAGCAGCACGCTTTTTTTTATTTTTTAAAAAATTATTTAGACAGCGGTTATTTTACCAACCGATGTCCAGAAATCAGTTTAACATAGCTTTTTTAAATAACTGATGTTGGAAACATATTTAACATCAGTGGCTTTTTAAAACAATGTAAAAGGTGTGATGTCTAATCTATATTTTCTAGTAGTGTATAGAGTGGTAAAATCAGATATTTTGATTGAGTTGTTACATATAACGGTATATATATATATATATATATATATATATATATATATATATATATATATATATATATATATATATATATATATATATATATATATATATATATATATATATATATATACCTGCTGGGCATTTTTGGCTCATTCTTGCTATCTTAAATATTACTATAAAACAGTGGAAATCAGAGCTGGCACTAGTACGGTGAACCGTGATAAAGGGAAGGGAAAGGTGACCGATTCAGCGCGTTAGCCTTATAGTGTCTGAGGAGGGTGCAATCCGGAAAGAAGTGTAAGAACCCCAAATTTTGGATATAATTAAAACTTTTTATTAAGTAATGATAAAATGAGGAACAATGATTCCGACAACAAGGTCACCAGCTCTAATGAATGGTGGTTTCAAAGAACAATGATTGTAATGAATGGATATTGCTTTGGACAATAATCCTGATGCATTGGTATATTGTCATAATAGAGTAATTCGATGGTTGAGGACCTAGATAAGAATAATCTACCATCCAGGAAGGAGCTAATGGATCCTTGAAGGGAAATGAGTACGTGCATAGTATTTCCCGTACGTGCATAGTGTTTCCCATACGTGCATAGTATTTCCCGTACGTGCATATTGTTTCCCATACGTGCATAGTGTTTCCTGTACGTGCATAGTAATTTGGTGGATGAATAGTGATTTTGTAAGTTGGAAAACTTTTCACGCCACCCTATGTACGGGACGTGATATGGATGTTTCGAAGTCATATTAGTAATACGCGGGGGAAATAAGTGAATGCAGAGACGATCGGAATTCAGAAATTCCAAATTCTTTTTCGGTATAATATTTGACCGGACAGTGGATTAAATATTATTATAATCCAAGAATTGAGATATTAACTTTGAGGATTTGATATTTTGGGATGTTATTATATTTGATTTAAGAATGAAGGTAGGAAACCACTGAGGCAGTGAAACAAGCGTTCTAGAAACCGCTAAAACGTTATAACGTGATTAATCAATAAAGCAAACGAATCCTAGATTACGGATTAAGTTCGTATCGAGATTAAATATCCTACATGGTCATCACGAGGATTATATTAAGGATTGGGGAAGGTATTATGAATATCGAGAAATTTCCCGGTAAACCCTAGAGGTGAAACTACTTAGTTATTCGCCCGAACGATCAATCGAAACGAGCAATAACCGGACAAAAGAAACAAGCAGTGGAAGCAAGAGTCATGCATAAGCTACTAGATAAATATCTAGCAACCAAGTGGGCTAAGTAACTAGCATGTTAAGGATTGAACTAGTAGTTAGCCAAATCAAACTCTAGTTAGCCATAAATCAATCCAAGTGCTACACATGCTTTCAAATCTCACCATTCATTCCAAAAGCACTTTAATAAAGTAAAAAGAGATGAGATATCATCCAAGGCTCATCACTTTATGAATTATTATCAAAACAACCAAGCAAACACAAAGAACTCTCCATTTTCCTTTCTTCCTTGAAAAATTCTGCCAAGGTGCTAGAAGTAAGGCTTCCAACCATCATTTGATCTTGAAATATTTACGGTGAGTACTTCATATCATAGCTTAGATCCCCTAGAAATTTCAGCTTCAAATTCATCTTTTTCCATTTTCAAATAAATCATCAAAGATGATGACGAATAGTGTTTTCAAGAACTAATCTTTGTTTTTCTTGTTTCATGGTTGATCCTAGCTAACTTAAGGCTATCCAAGGACCATACCAAGATTTGTGAGGCTAGTACATACTCCAAGGAAGGTATAAGAATTGAAAACCCTAGATCTACTTTGAGTTTTAAGCTTGTTCTTGATGGATCTAGCTTAGTTATGATTATGTTCATGTTATAAGCATGCTTAGTTAGTGGTTTAGTGATTTGATTAACATGATGATTTTGATGCTAAGATTAGTAGCTTCTGGACTTGTTGAGATGCTTATTATGTGTATAAGTTGTTTAGATGCCCGGTGTGGCTTGGGTTGTTGATTACGATTTATGGAACGTCCGATTTATAGCCGTCGTAATGCCGGATTTTTGTTAACCTTAAGAAATCATGTTTGACAGTAGCGATAAGTCACTGTCCAGTATCATGTTCTGCCATGGCAAGATAGATCATGTTATAAGCTTCGTTTTGATATAAAGATCATGTGAAACGGACTTACGGTTTAGGAATTATGGCCGATTCACTAAAAGACGTTCGAAACCGTAAGTACGAGTTCGTTATTAAAATTGAACCCTCGTAAAATACGTAAGTCAGTGGAGAATCTTGGTAATTAAATACTAGAGGTAAAAAGGAAGGTGTGAGAGAAAACCTCATGTGAAATGGATCGTTTTCCGATTTTATAAAAATGTTCGAATCAAAGTTAATCGCAAACGAACCCCTAAAAACCCGCTTGATTATAACTTCGGTAAAACACTTAGAAAACGGGCGATAAAACTTGGAGCATAATATTGATTTGTAACGATCGACTTTAGAACTTGTATGACTTAAGTATGTCCCAAGTGTAAGTACAATGACATGTCGTATTAACGAACGAATGTCGGGTCGGATCGATGATAAAAGGAATCCACTAAAAGGGGTATAACGAGATAACTCGAGAACGTGTTTCGATTTAAGTATAACTTAACTTTTAAGATGTTAAGTGATTAATCCCGAATGCCTTGGCTATTTATAGATCACCAAGCTGACCCGGGACCCGCTACCACTACCCCTTACCGTACTCGACTACCAGGCAAGTTTCAATTCCCTTCTTTTAGGCTGTTGTTGTGATTGAATATATATATATATATATATATATATATATATATATATATATATATATATATATATATATATATATATATATATATATATATGTTTTCTGTTGTACATATGTCATAGCATGCATGCCTACTTTCAAGTTATATCATTATGCTTGTTCCCTGATTGTTTATTGGCTTATAAATTATACAGCTAACGTATCAATTATAAGCCGGTTATTGTAAGACCCTCAGAGAAGGGTGTATATATCTTATTCATCAACTATAGACCGGGAGTCAATATTTCTTGATATATCAAGGTTACCTCGAAGGAAAATATTTAAGTAAAATTTTTCCTTATTCGGGCGACGAATATTATTTGAATATTCGTTCGAGATTATTTATTTAACGATCGTTACTTCAAATAATTATTTGAACGTAACCATTCGACGAATAATATTTCTCAATATTCATTCAGAGTCGAATTGATTATCGATTATTATTTCGAATATTCTTCTAAAGATGAGACTACTAAATGAATATTATTTGAATATTCATTTAGAATATTATTTTATTAAATAAATATTACTTTTGAAAATTCATTTAAGATATTAATTACTTGATGAATATTATTTTAAATATTCATCTGAAGCCTGATTTATTTATCGAATATTATCTCGAATATTCCTTTAGGGCTTGGATTACTAAATGAATATTACCTGATATTCATTTAGAATATTATTCATTAAATGAATATTACTATTTGAATATTCATTTAAATTCCTAATTAATTATGAATATTATCTTAAGTATTCCTTTCAGGCCCTATTAATTAATGAATATTATTTTGAATATTCATTTAAATATTTATTTATTCAATAAATATTCTCCTGATGTTTCACCAGGGATTATTTTGAGAAATACCCTGATTAAAGATATCCTTTAATATTCTTAAATATTCTTTAAATATTTTTAATTCAATAAATATTCTCTGAATATTTATTTCATACTTAGAATAACCTCAATAAGGTTTATCTTCTTCGATTATTACAGAAAATACCTCGGAGTCATATTATTATTAATCTTATATCAAGAAAGGTTCTCAGACATCATTCTTCTTTGAGTCTACCTCTCTAATAATAAGGGAACCTTACTTGGAAAATGTTATTTATCTTGTCGACTTCCCGGTCATAGAGTATTCTCTTCACTCGCAACTCGGGTGCTGTTGACTTATTAAGTCGTTGTTTACCTTCTCATCTTTCGAGGGGTAAGATTGTTGGAACAAGTTGATATTCGATACCAAGCCACAGCTTGGAAGTTATTGGTGAATTTTCCTTTCCAACTAGATACGACTACCTTGTAGAGTCTTATCAACAAGTATTATACTTGGGGAAAGGGGGACGAACGTTACATTCAGAATCATGAATTCTATTTGAACTAGGAGTCGTGTAAGAGGCCGAGTAGCGCCGGTCCATCCCCTTTGGCCCAACCGTTGGCCGGGGAGAGCTAGTAAGGCGGTAGACAAGTAAAGCCGTCAGTTCTTCCTTCTACCGGTAGTAAATCTAATTTGAGCTGTACGATCTCGACTTATCATCAAGATTGGAACAGCGGGCGCGGTGAATACTCCATCATTGGTTCATCATCCAAACTTATTTATTTCCTGCAACATGATTATTATTGGCAGAGCTGGAAAAGTGTTCATAACTGGAATTGCAATCTTTTCATGCAAGTTCCTCTTTTTAATGACAATGAGAATATCTCGCTTACTTTTGATGTAGCAGATATTTCTACAAACAAATACTTTGAGTTACCTGGTAACTTCATCCTTTATATTATACAGGCAATAACCTCATTAATGCATGGCATATGGTTTCAAAGGATATTTTGAACTGCTGTATATATGTATCACTGTTCAGTTATATTATTGTTGGTGGGCTTTCGCTCACCCTTGCTTTGTTCATATTATGTCACAACAACAGCTAGGACAGATGGCTCGCATCAGGCGCACTCGGCGCAAGCGGGTTACCCGACCCACCGGACTCCCCGCTGAGATGCTAGCCGCCATTGCTGAGGTAGCACAGTTAGACAGCTTTTGTTTCCTGTTTAACTATATGTATAATTAATGTAATCAACGGCAAAACTGTTAAACTTATGATGTTATCCTTTTGGGATTGTAATAACGTTTATTCGTAACCCTTTTATGTAAGACTTATTTCAATTTCATCTTTGGGACTATAACTGTTGTGCGTGTGAGTGGATATTATTGTGGGGTCACAGCATGTGATTTATTTATTGTGGACTCAAGTCAAGTATTATTAATGGATGTAAGACCGTAACCACCAGATCCCTGACCCCGGATCTGGGGGTGTTACAAGAAGTTTGTTTAATGCTTTATTATCTAGTATTTTGAAGTTGTAATATTATTTCAGAGATTCTGGGAGGTGAACTTGAGATGTAATAACTTTTGAATTATTAAGTACTTGTTCTAAGACTATATGTCGTGGAGTAGATTATATTGTGAGCAGGTGATCGAATATTCCGCAAGAGAATGTGATGACCTGGATTCCTCTAGGGGATTCTGGGGTATTACAATTTAAGTGTTTAAGAACAGTTAATGGGATTGTATATCCAACATTTCAAGAAGCAGCTTAGCAGAAAAAAAAATATTTCAAGAAGCATGCAAACAGTATGGTCTTCTTGATGATGACAATGAATGGCATCAAGTACTTGAACAGTGTTGTAATTGTGGCTTTGCTCCATAAATTCGACATCTCTTTGTACACATTATGGTCAACTGTAGAGTAACTGATTAGAAGAAATTTTGGGACAACCACTGTAGACATATGATGGATGACATTTTGATGATCCGGCAAAAAATTATGAAGAATCAACAATTGATGTTGAATGATAAACAACTGGAATTTTACGCACTTGCAGATTTGTTAATTAATCCTAGTTGCACAAAGTTGTTATTTGTTTTTTGTGTACACATGACATCAATTAGTAATATAACTCATAATTTGTTGAGATCAATTGGTAAATCCCTGAAAGATTATACTCAGATGCCACAGCCTATGAAGAATTATATGGATTGTGCTGCGAATAATTTGATTTTGGAGGAAACAAGTTATGAGAAATGGAATTACTGCATAAAGATCTTATTTCAAGTTTTAATGAAGAACAACTCAGAGTCTACAATTCTATCATAAATGCAGTAGAGAATAATGAAGGCGGCTTATTTTTTGTTTATGGAAATGGTGGGTGTGGGAAAACGTACTTATGGCAAACCTTGATTTCAAAATTAAGGTCTAAAATTCAGATAGTGCTTCCAGTGTCCACATCTGGCATTGCAGCTACACTCCTCCCTGGTGGTCGTTCAGCTCATTCAAGGTTTAAAATACCTATTGTTCTGGATGAAGATTCCATGTGTAGTATATCTCATCAATCAGATATAGCAGAACTTATTAGACGTACCAGTTTAATAATTTGGGACGAAGTGCAAATGCAACACAGACACGTTTTTGAGTGTCTTGATCGATCACTAAGAGACATAATGAGATCTGTTGATTCATCTAGATTTGAGATTCCTTTTGGGGGCATTACTGTGGTTTTGGGCGGAGATTTTAGACAAATACTGCCCGTTATTCCTCAAGCATCAAGAAGTGAAATTGTTTCAGCTTGCATTACAAGGTCAAGGTTGTGGAAGACAACTTGCTTGAAGTTGAAGTACAGAGGATGAAGGATTTTGACAATATGTTTTAGATATTGGGGATGGAAACATTGAGAGAGCTATTGATAGAGATATAGAGGAGGACATAAGCATTCCACTAGAATTCTACAACATTGGTAACATTAATTGTATTGATGATATGATTGATAACACCTTTCCTGATTTCACAAACAATTACAAGAATTCGAAGTACTTGAGTGAAAGAGCAATCTTGACTCCTAGAAATAACAATGTTTCTCATGTTAAGGCTTTAATTGTTGTTAGAATCCCTGGAGAGTGTTCTTCATATTTTAGTGTTGATACCGTGGAAGAATTTCCTAGGACAACAAGTGAGTTGAATAACAGTTTCCCAACAGAATATTTAAACTCAATCAACATTCTCGGTTTTCCAAGCCATTAACTCAAATTATAAGTCGGGTTTGTGGTGATGTTAATGTGAAATCTGAACCAGACATTGGGTTTATGTAATGGTACAAGAATGATGGTTACAAAGTGTCTTCCCCAGTGTGTTGAATGTGAGGTCATATCTGGCACCTTTGTTGGCACTAGACATTTTATACCTCGAATGGAACTGTGTCCAACAGAAACCAAACTACCTTTCAAGCTATTAAGGAAGCAGATGCCTTTGCAGATTTGTTATGCCATGACGATCAATAAATCTCATGGCCAGTCACTACAAAATGTGGGTTTGTTCTTACCAAAACCAGTTTTCACCCATGGGTAACTTTATGTGGTAGTGAGTCGTGTGACATCTCCAGAAGGCTTATAAATTTATATAGAATCCGAAATGGGGATGACTACAAATATAACTCAAAATGTTGTATATAAAGAATTTTTTGACAATTTATCGTCTGTTTAGGTTGTATACCATTCAATTTGAAGAACATCTGTGTGTAGTACAACCCCTAAAGTTTTTGTAATAGAGGTAGAAAATATATTTTACAGAACATTAATTTTGGATATATATATTTTCTATTGTATTATATCTTAACTTTGGACATGAATATTATAACTCAATTTTGAGAAAAAAGGTATGGTTTCATGATTTTTGTAAATGACGTGAATATTGAACTTTAGACAACAAATGTTTAATTTAAGTGTATAATAAATGTTCATGATAACGAAAATTAAGCATTTGGGTTAGTTTAGTACTTTACATTTACTTTGCATATAAATATTAGTATAAATTGGAGATGTACTTTACTGGTGATAGCTTTACCTTCACTTTATTGTTTGGCTATAGTACAATAACTTAGATCTGACATTAGGGTAACTACGCATCCGCCCAACTGTAAACAAGTTCGTAAATACTAAATCTTCCAACCAACAAGGTATGACGAAGGTTCATTTTATTAATAATTAAGTATTAAGTTTTTGCAGAGGTTATGAT
Source organism: Saposhnikovia divaricata (assembly GCA_036435485.1). Taxonomy (NCBI): domain Eukaryota; kingdom Viridiplantae; phylum Streptophyta; class Magnoliopsida; order Apiales; family Apiaceae; genus Saposhnikovia; species Saposhnikovia divaricata. The sequence continues at coordinate 96,432,488 of CM071597.1, read as the reverse complement.
TATCCTCTATATCATTTCTTACAACTTATTATTTGTAAGTGTTTGTCATAATGTCGTCCAACAAATATGATACTGTGGAGGAATTGAATGACTCGAAACATGATTGGCTGCTCCGAGTAATAGCACAAGCCATATGGAAAGGAATAACCTGGGAAACGAAAGAATTTTGAGAATATAATATTATATGCATCGATGATTGTGTAAGAAAACAAACAACTTCATTTTTTACCTACTAAATATACTCTTTTTTTGGTCAAGTTATAGATCATAACTTAAAATTGGATGTAGATGCTAGGATACATGCTTTTATTGCAGCTCAAATGTGTGCGAAATATGAAGGTTACCAGATAGAAGGCCAAGTTTATAAATTAAATAACTTCTCTGTTAAATACTACAATGGTGATGAAACAAGTCGTGCGGTTAGAACTGATAAGCATATATACTTTGCCAATGACACACACCTCATCAAAGATTCAGAGGATGGACTGAAAATCGAATGCCAGTGCTTTGATTTATTTTGTTTGGAAGACGTACAGAACACTAAAATGACAATCGATATTTGATTGGTAATTTTACAAGCTTAGTCCAAATTTTTAAAATTTTTATTGTTATGTTGCATTATGTTAACATTGTTATTCTACTGTCACAATATGCATTACTAGATGTTGTGGGAGTGTTGGATGGTGTTCCAACAAAGAACGTCTATAAGAAAGATGATGTGGATAAATCAAATGTCCGGTTTACTATATCCGACGGAAGGTATTATAAATATTCATATCTGAGAAATTAACTAACTGCAAAATTAAGAATTTATTTAATCTTGATTACCATTTGTGTACCAGGTGGTTTGGCAGTGTCACTTTATTCAACGAATTTGGAGATTCATTTCTCAAAGCAATGCAAGCGAATTTAGAGGAACCACTTATCTATACTATACTATAATAAGCGAAATGGGGTATAATTTGTAGTTTGGTTAACCCCTCATTTTTGGTTTTGGTTTTGGTTATCCCTCATTCAGAATCGTTAGATCTTCAACTCAAATAGATCATGACCGTTGGATACAACAATACTAAAAGTTATTATATACAAAGGTCTAAGGTTCGATTCACGCCAACAACATATTAATTTATATGTAATACTAAAAATTATTATATACAAAGATACAAGGTTCGAATCCTCCTAACAACATATTCAAATTAATATTTATAATATTATATTACACTATAAGCAAATTATAAAAAATTAAAAGTAACCCGTGCTTTTGCACGGGCTATAAGCTAGTAATTATAATAGCAAGTTCGAAGATTAATGAATGGAATGGTACAATATTCCACTTTTAATTCTACTAATATGTTTTCGGATTCACTTTCATGGCATGCAATATCTTTCATTCTCATTCATTTACAGATGAAGTGTCCTTAAAAAACTACCCGACAACAAGATTTTACATAAACAGTTGCCATCATGGTGTGAAAGAAATCAGATCTAGGTAAAAAGTGCTTAACTTTATGATTGAGCACAATAGTAGGTAAGGTAAGTTAATTACGATCTATTTATAGAATTGCAGATAAATCATTCAATGCCACTGATTCGGGAGATGAAGAAGAAAAAGAAATCCTTACTTTAGTGTTCAAGAGTTGATGAAGTTGGATCAGGACTACATTGGGGTATAATCTTCTTTTACATTGGGAGATGAAGTTCTAATTTTACAATCTTCATTTAATTCAAAAACTACATTGCCATGCAGAAAAATATTATATGCAAAGTTACAGTCAGAAAAATTGACCAGAAAGAAAAGTGGTACTGCAATTGGTGTACAAACTCTAACCTGGAGATAGAAGTCATTGATAAGAAAAACAAATGTGGAAAACATGGCAAAATATAACCTTATCCTCATAAAAGGTAAATAACTATTTTTTTCATGAACTTGCTCGGACATTTGTATAATTAATCAAAAGCAAATAATATACATTATTATAACATGTAGGTATCAATTAACCACGTTATGCTCAGACAATACTGGTACTGTCCCTATTCTTTGGGATGATAAGGAAGTCATCCGTTTATGTGGGAAAACAGTTTATGATCTAATAGCAGATGATGATCAGGTTTGTAAAATGTAATAGAACTTTGGTATTTGTATTGACGTGATTTAATTCTGAAAATTCATAATAGGTAGGAGATGGTGATAAATTCCCACCGCTGCTTAAACAATTTGAAAGAAAAGAATACAACATCATGATCACTGTAAGCAAAGAAAATGTGAAACAAGGATCCATAGTGTATACTACTGCCAAAATTTCAGATTCAAGCGAGATGTCAGGAAGTCATTCCCCTAACAAGAAAGTGTCCAATAAAGTTAAACCGACGGAAATATCCGACGTAAGTTTGTAAATATCAGAATTGTTTAGATATGAAATAAATATATACATATTAATACTTTCATGGTTTCATTCTAACAGGAAATCCAGTTGAGTAGCCCACCCACTGGAAAGTCTACTACCAAACAGAGTAAGGTGAAGAGAAATACTGATGTTGTTGAATATGAATTAGAAGAAAAAAAAAAGAAACAAAAATTGGGAAGTCGAAAGCAATTAACACGGAAGCTGTAAGTTAATATACTTCATATTCCGAAAAAATGTATAACGTGTAAACAATTTTAACACTTTATTTACTGTGAATATTTTGTAGAAATGATGATATCCAATGGTGAAAGATTCCAACTTTTAACGAACTGCGATTAGATATACTATGCTGAACCCTTTTATAGAATCTTTCAAATTTTGACGTAAGACGTTGTAATCGTATATTAACTCTCAAGACTTGGAGAAAGGATGGTAAAGGGTTCAAGTTTTTGACAATATGTAATATTGAACAATATGTATTATTGGACATTACTATATATTGCATGTCAGACAATGTTACGACTTTAGTTACATGTCCATTCCCCATATTTATAATGAACATTATAAACATACACTTTAAGTACAACAACACTTATTAATAATTTAACCCAACTATAACCTAAAGCTTAAAAATAAATACAATTATTCAATTAAATGGTTGCCTTTCAAATCAAAAACCAACCAACATATCCCATTTAAAGATCTATTATTAATAATCCTAACTTCACAAACCACTACAAATATCAACAAAAAAAAGGCAAAAAAGGAGAAGCTATGTCAACAAGAAACCATGAATCCTTACGAAATGTGGAAAAAGGAAGAACAGATTGGAAGGTAAAAGTGAGACTGTTAGATATTGATTCAAGTGATGATAGGATCTGGACTACTGATCAGATACTGATGATGACGTCATCAGGATTGCAACGTCAGTATTAGGTTGCTATCAGGATTGGAAGCTGATCAGGATTACATGAAGATTTACATTAGTCCAGAGATCAATGAAGATTGATTTATCGACTCCTATTTTATAGGATCGTAGCTATCAGTTAGGATATGTATTATAAACAGTTGTTAATTGATTTGACATATCTTGTAATTGATAGAGTAGCTGTGTACTGTATACAAACACAATTTAGGTTTTACATTGAAGTAATCGCTTACACGACATATCTTGTAACCTAGCAACTCTCAAGAACAACAGAATTTCTTAAGAGAGTTTGTAACAGTTTTATATGATAATTAATAAAGCTGTTATTTGTTCATACTTGTGTTATTATTTCTGTTTAAGTCGAAAATCTTATACAATTGTATTCAACCCCCCTTCTATAATTATTATTTACTGGGCAACAATTGGTATCAGAGCAAACTGATTAATTACAATCAGAAATGATCTTAAGATGTCGACAAGCAAGTATGAAAGCATTAAAATCCCTGTCCTGAAAAAGTCTGAGTACCCTACATGGAGGGTAAAGATGTTGATGTATCTGTAAGCCACTGATCCTAACTATCTGGATAGGATATATGATGGTCCATATATTCCTAAGAGACTCGTTCCTAGAACAGAAACTATTCTTGAGCACTATGTTCAGAAGACTAAGGCTGAATAGACTCCTGAGGAAAAGGCTGAAGTACTCAGAGATGCTAAGGTAAAGAATATCCTTCATAATAGCCTTGATACTGTCATGTCAAACAGAGTGATAGCATGTAAAACTGCTAAGGAAATTTGGGAAACTTTGGAAACTCAATGCCAGGGCACTGAATTTATCAAAAGGAACAAAAGGGCTCTGTTGATTCAAGAATATGAATAGTTTGATGCTAAATCTGATGAGATCCTCACTGATTTGTATGATAGATTTCTGACATTACTGAATAATCTATCTCTAGTAGGAAAAGAGTATGATGCTGAAGATTCTAATACTAAGTTTCTGAGAGCTTTACCTGAGGAATGGGATACTCAAACATCTATCATTAGACATCAGTATGATCTCAATGTTGTGTCTCTTGATGAGGTGTATGGAATGCTTAGAACTCATGATCTTGAGGTTCAACAGAGGAAGAACAAGAAAAGCAACAAGGCAAAGGCTGTTGCTTTAAATGCTGAATCAAAATCAAAGGGAAAAGCTGTGGAGGTTTCAAGGAGAAGAAATAGAGTTGTTGAGTTAAATACTGATGACTCATCATTAGATCCTGATGCCAATCCTGATACTGATACTGATGATGACTCTACTGATTCTGATATGATGGAAATGGTTGCTATGATAGTCAAAGGTTTCAAAAAGATGAAGTTCAGAAAGGCTAGGAGCAAAGCAACTTTCAGAAGAAACCCTTCAATGCTGATAAGAACAGGTATAAGAAGAATGAAGGCAAAGGCAGTAAGTTTTACAAGTCAAAGGTCAAATGTTACAACTATGATGGAATGGGTCATTTTACAACTGAATGCAGAAAGCCCAAAACCAAAGCTCTCATCTCTTCAAGCAAGGATTGGATGGACTCTTCCTCAGAATCTTAAGAGGAAAAGGTGAACTATGTATTGATGGCCAATGTTGATGAGATTGCTGCTCCTGATAATAAGGTACCTGAAACTGATTTTGATTTTGATAATGATAAGGTTTCTAAGTTAAGATCATTTCTAAAGTCTCTGAATATTAGCTTTAGAAGTCAATCTCTTGAAAATGCTAGAATCATATCTGAGATGTCAGAATTGTCTAAAAGAAATAATCATCTAGAAGCCGAGTTACTCTTTATGCAAGAAGTATAAAATGAATGTGATAAGGCTAGGCACATGAAATTAGAAATGGAATTTAAATGTACTGCTCTTGAAAAAGAACTTGTAGATGCTAATGAGAAACTCGGAACCTGGACTCACTCTGGAACAAAGACACATGGAATAATCACTGACAAAAATTAGAAAGAGTGTCTAGGTTATAAACCAGAAAAATATCGGAAAAAGAATAAAGGAAAAGTTGTTTTTAGTGAGTCAACAAAACCAAAGACCTATAGACATGTAATAGACAACACCAAGTCTAATATTGAACCTGTCAATTTTGTGTATAGTAAAGATTCCAATTCAGTTACTGAAAAGGGAGCAACTTCTACTAAACAAAATACAGAGAGTGTGTCTAAAATTGTTAAGATGACAAATTCTAAAAATGTAGGTCTTTTGTCTAAGAAACAACTGAGAGACAGAATCTGTGAAGTCACAGATAGAAAGAAAACAACTACTGCTAAGAGAAACAGGAATGGTAAATTTGGAATAAACAAAGAGAACAATTATAAGTATATTCCAAATGCACCTAGAAAAGCATGCTTTAACTGTGGTAATTCTAATCATCTTGCTATTGATTGCAAAAAGAATAAAAAGAAGGCAACTGTTATTCCTAAGTCTGACATTAGGAATAGATCAGTATTTTATAAACCACAGAATCCCTGTTTTCATTGTGGTAGTGAATGGCATTCTATTTGTACATGTGAAGAATACCATAATCTGTACTATAATTATTATGAGCCTTTGCCCAAATTCAATAAAAGTACAATTTCTGGTAAAGTTAAGAATGTCAATAAAAAGCATGCTTTAATAACTCTGATACTGACAAGGCAAATTCTAATGGATTCAATCCTGACAGGACTGCCTTTGTCAAAAAGACTTCTGCTGCTAAAAATGTTAAACTACATGCAAATAGAACCCAACAAGTGTGGGTTCTTAAAAATTCTAACTAAGTTTTCCGTGTTTCTGATTTCAGGGTAAAAAGAAAAATGTGTTAGTCATGGATAACGGTTGTTCTGTTCACATGATTGGAAACAAAACCCTGTTATCAGAATTTGAGGAGAAAGCTGACCCAACTGTGTCTTATGGAGATGGCAACATTGGACAAACTTTGGGATATGGCAATATAATCATTGGAAATGTCATCATTGAAAAAGTAGCTCTGGTGAAGGGACTCAAACACAATCTATTAAGTGTTAGTCAAATCACAGACAGAGGTTATCATGTTAACTTCAATGATACTCATTTTGAAGTGATCAATAAGGCATCAGGAAAGGTTGTCTTAACTGGTTTAAGGCATGGTGACATTTATGAAGCCAACATCTACTACAGTACCGATGGTCCCTCTACATGTCTTATCAGTAAAACATCTGTAGATGAAAGTTGGAATTGGCACAAGAATCTTTCTCATCTCAACTTCAACAAGATCAATGAGTTGGTTAAGAAAGATTTGGTGAGAGGATTACCAAAGGCATTATATACTCCTGATGGACTCTGTGATGCTTGTCAGAAGGCAAAAACAAAGAAGGACATCATTCAAGAGTAAAACTGAATCCTCAATTGATGAACCATATCACATGCTTCACCTTGACTTATTTGGACCAGTGAACATCATGTCCATCAACAAGAAAAGGTACATTCTAGTTATTGTTGATGAATTTACTAGATTCATCTGGGTGTATTTTCTTCACAGAAAAGATAAAACTGCTGAGATACTGTTGGATCATGTAAGACTCATTGAAACTAGCACAAAATACAAAGTCAAGATTCTGAGAAGTGATAATGGAACTGAATTCAAGAATTCAGTAATGGAAGAGTTCTGTAAATACAAAGGAATAGTTCAACAATTCTCTGCTCCTGGCACACCCTAGAAAAATGGAGTAGTTGAAAGGAAGAACAGAACTCTCATTGAAGCTGGCAGAACTATGTTGGAGGAAGCTAAACTACCTCTATATTTCTGGGCAGAAGCAGTCAACACAGCATGCTATACTCAGAATATTACTTTAATCAAAAGACATGGTGTGACTCCTTATCAACTGATTAAAGAGAAGAAACCTAGCATGAAGCATCTGCATGTATTTGGCTGCAAGTGTTTTGTTCTTAGACCTCATCCTGAATAGCTAGGAAAATTTGAGACCAAAGCTGATGAGGGCATCTTTATTGGCTATCCAACTACAAGAGCCTTTAAAGTCTACAATCTAAGAACAAAGACAATCATGGAGTCTATCAATGTATCTTTTGATGATAAGAAGATAACAGGAATAACTGAAGACTCACATGATAGTTTGATCTTTGCAAATGAAGCTACCAAAAATTCTGATGAATCTATGTCAGATACTGATATCCCTTCAGATCCTGACGATCCATCTATTTCTATTGAAGAACCAATTACTGATGGTGAGGCTACTAATGCAAATGTTGAGGGGGAGCAACATCAAGACACCATCAATACTGATACAACTCAAACATCAGGAGAGAATTCATCAGAAATAGATTCAAGTGATAATCCTGATAATCAATCAGAAGGAGATAGCACTATCTTAGGGGGAGCTTCTAATGATTCTAGTTCTTTTGAAGATAACACCAATCCAGGGGGAGCATCCAACTCAAGAAATGATTTATCACCAGCAAGGAAATGGACTAAAAGTCATACTCCTGATTTAATTATTGGGAATCTTGATGCAGGTGTTAAAACCAGAAGTGCAACTCGGAATGAATGTCTTTATCATAACTTTCTGTCAAATGATGGACCTAAGAAAGTTGAAGATGCACTCCAGGATGCTGATTGGGTTACTGCAATGCAAGAAGAACTGAATGAATTTGAAAGAAATGAAGTCTGGAAACTTGTACCAAGGCCAAAGGATATGCCAATTGTGGGTGCAAAGTGGGTGTTCAGAAACAAGACAGATTCAGATGGGACAATTGTGAGGAATAAAGCAAGGCTAGTTGCAAAGGGGTATTCTCAACAGGAAGGAATAGAATATAATGAGACTTTTGCTCCTGTTGCAAGGCTAGAAGCCATCAGGATTTTTCTGGCATATGCAGCCCACAAGAAATTCAAAGTTTTCCAGATGGATGTTAAAAGTGCTTTTCTGAATGGAGAATTGGAAGAGGAGGTATATGTTGAACAACCTTCTGGTTTCATTAATCCTAAATATCCAAATCATGTCTACAGATTGGATAAAGCACTTTATGGACTAAAGCAAGCTCCAAGAGCCTGATATGAAACTTTGGCTCAATTCTTACTGGAAAGTGGATTCAAAAGAGGTACAATTGATAAAACTCTGTTTTATTTGAATCATGGTAAGGATTTGCTGTTAGTTCAAATATATGTTGATGATATCATTTTTGGGTCAACTAATACAAAGATTTGTGAGAAATTTTCAAAGCTAATGTAGTCTAGATCAAATGAGCATGATGGGAGAAATGAGCTATTTCTTAGGTTTGCAAGTTAAACAGACTGATGATGGGATTTTTATCAATCAGTCAAAGTACACAAAGAATTTGCTGAAAAAGTTTAACATGCAAGACTGTGCTACTGCTTCAACTCCCATAGCTACAGCTACTAAACTTGATCCTGATCAAGGTACTGAAGTAGATGTAACTAACTATAGAGGTATGATTGGATCACTCTTGTATTTAACTGCTAGTAGACCAGATATCATGTATGCAACCTGTCAATGTGCAAGATTTTAGGCAAATCCCAGAGAACCACATCTTATTGCAGTTAAAAGGATTTTCAGATACTTGAAAGGCACTCCATCTCTTGGACTTTGGTATGCTAGAGAAACTGATTTCAGTTTATGGGGTTACTCAGATGCTGATTTTGCAGGGTGCAAAGTAGACAGGAAAAGTACTTCAGGCAGTTGTCAGTTTTTGGGAGGTAGACTAGTTTCATGGTTCAGTAAGAAACAGAATTCTATTTCAACATCAACTACAGAAGCTGAGTACATTGCTGTAGGAATCTATTGTGCTCAGATAATGTGGATGAGAAATTAGCTAATGGACTATGGTTTGTCATATTCTAAAATTCCTATTTATTGTGATAACCAACGTGCTATTGCCATGACAGGAAATCCAGTTCAACATTCTCTAACTAAACATATCAGTATCAGATATCACTTCATTAAAGAACAAGTACTGGAAGGAACAATTGAGCTACATTTTGTTCCTACTGATCAATAATTAGCTGATATATTCACCAAACCACTTCCTGAAGCTACTTTTACAAAATTGGTGAATGAACTATGAGAGTTTCTGAGAAGATGGAGAGATAAAATCCTGATGATCATCAGATACTGATGATTATCGAATCCTTATGAGAAGTTAAATCTTGACTTAGTCAATCCTGACAATAACATTGAATCCTGATGCGACGGTTCATTTATCACTATAATGTTTGGATCTAATTATTCTCTTTGTTCTATTTTCTTGACTTATTTTGTGGATAATGTTAATGAACTTCTGAATAATGTGATGACTTTAATTAGTTTTTCATATCTATTCCTTAATGCTTTTCTTAAACTGAACAGTTCATAACATAAAAGTGTAGAGACAATAAACAAATTAGAAAAACAGGATTTTTCATTGATAATGAGAAAGAGATTACATGCATACATCAAATATTTTTGTTTTCTCTATCTACTAATCTATCTCACAGCTAAAAGAGAAGGATAGTCCAAACCACTCCATTGCTAGCAGCTATCCCAGATCCCATCTTTGCCACTTTGTTTGGGTGGAAGTTAATGGGATAAGGTTATTTTTGCTGACATATTCATTAACAATGGTTGGAGGTGTTGGATGAGGATGCTTTAGAGGAAAGCCATTCCAATGTCGTCTGGAGAGCCGCATCAATGTCTATCTCTTTTGCAGGCTTTTCTTTCTCGATCTCCTCGAGACAAGCATCCATCTGCAGCCATAGTGTATCAAGCTGTCTTTCCCAATCCAGCGCTTCGAACTCTTCATGTGAATAGCTGAGAATATCTCATTTCTATACGAGTTGGAGATTTTTCTCTTTTATGCTCATGTTCAACATATTGGTTAAAGTGTTTTCTGAAGGGTTTTTGCGATTTGTCAAGATAATACAAGTGAATTTTACAAGTGAGATGATAATGGCTGTGTCTCAGCGTGTTATATAGAGGTGGGAGACTGTAGAGAACATGAAACGTTTCATATTCTCTCATTATCGAGGCCAAGTATTTTAACATTGTGATATTTGATTTATTTAATTTCTCTAATTAAATATTTCCTTGATATATTTTCTTTAATCAATATCACAAGATATGTTAAGTATTTGCAGGATATCGTTCTGAGCGCGTGTATCTCACTCACTGATACATACATATAGATACAAATAAATTGTCATGCAAATATCAACACTTACCCACGTCCGTTGTCCACTAATTATGTGCACAAATCAGTTACTGACACCTGTAATTGAGAGTAATTTTGTTTAACTAAATAGCACACAATCGTTTCTCAATTAATCATTATTCTCATTACATCAGTAATTCATTCTCTCTATCTATGTGCGCCCACGAACCCTAATTTTCAAAATCTCACATATCTCTCATTCTAAATTACAATGGACTCTTCACCATTCATGAACAGTAAGACTGTGATCAATGGAGTTATTTTTGCCATGAACAACTTTGTTGCTATTCTCAATCATCAAGATTTACCTAATGATTTTCACATCATTCAGGACTTTTTGGCCACAAAGCCTATTAACTATGCATTAACCCAACCTGCCAAAGTCTCTTTTAAGTGTGTGATGCAGGTTTGGAATACTGTGGTGTTTGGAATTGGGTCTACAACCGGAAAGACTCAAATGACGTTTGAATACAATGGTGTCACTCATCATGTGACCTCTAAAGTTGTTAAAGAAGCTCTTCATTTACCATCTCTAAATGGTAAGACTCCTGATAATATTCCTGATTCTACTCTTCTTGAGTTTGCCACAAGTCTGGGATACAATGGAGAGGCAAAGAAGTTTGCAAGCCTGTACAGAACAAAGCTTAAGAAGGAATGGAATTTCTTCTTTGACACAATCAGTAGATGCTTCCTGAACAAAGTTTCAAACTTTGATGCACTACCTTCTGGCTCAGTCAAAATTGGAATTTTTGATAACAATATCAAAGTCCTGATAAATTCTGATAAGGCAAATGGTTTTGAAGGCAATGCTTTTATTCCTGATGAGGTCAAGCTTCTTTTGACAAAGAGAATGCCTACTCATTATGGTCCAGCAACAAGTGCTATGGGACAGGACACTACACATTCTGTTCCTGACACAAGCACACAACCCAAACACTTATCCAAACAATCAACCACCTCTGGTGTCTCCCAAAAGGCATCAGTTGTAAAATCAAAGAAATTAGCTAAATTTGATGTGTCAGGAAGACAATCAGGATCAATGGATTTCTCCACTTCAACCCTCACTCAAATGAAGTCACAAGGGGATGAACAAGGGGTCCTGGTTGTTGAAAAAGTTGTGCCTAAGGTTGCTAAGTCTCTGATTGAAGCTGGAGTGTATAAAGAAATAGGGAAAAAGAGGAAATTTTTGCAACAGGTGGATTCTGATTCTGATGGTGATGATACTCTACCTATCTCAACAATCATGAAGAAAAAGGAAGTTGTTGATATTGCTCCTGAAGATTTGGCTAGCTCTGAAAAGCCAATGAAGAAAAGGAAGTTAATCAAAAGCAAGTTTCATATTCCTATGGAGATACAGAATCCTACTGATGATACAGAGCATATTCCTGAAGTCTCTTTGAATCCTGCTGGTACATCAATTCTTGTTGACTTTGTAAATCCTGATGTCTCCACTCCTGATAACTCACCTGTCAAGACAGTTGAAGTTTATGATTCTCCTGCTTCTGCTTCTTCCAAAGGAAAAATTATTGAGATGTCTGTGGAAAAAGTAAATGCTATTGCTGCTCATCTTGGTCTAAAACCAACACCACTTCAAGTGAAGAGACAAGCTGAAGCAAGGGTCTTTCAAAGACAAAAGAAGCAGATGATAACATCACCTCTGAAATAATCAAGCCCACAAGAACCTGATTTCAAAGGAATTCAGCAGCTACTGATGATTCAGCCCCACAAGAACCACCCACTCAAAGTGTGGGTGCAGGCATTTCTGAAGGAATGGTCACACAAGAACCACTTTCTCAAAGGGAAGGTGCAGACAAATGCATTCCTGCCCCACAAGAACCATCTTCTCAAAGTGAATATGCAGGCATTCTAGCATCAACCAAGGGATTTCCTGACATTGCTCATGGGATTCCAGAATCTATAATGGTTGATGTAGCTCAGAGTATTGCTGATAGAGAAGCACATTACAACTATGGATGTTGTGCTTCAAGAAACTGTATTTGAGGAAAGCACACAAGAACCTTCAACTCAAAGGGTTGAAGCAGCTTCGACACCTCAGGCTCCACAAGAACCATTGGTAGAAAATACTAATGCAAGCCCTGTTCCTGATAATAGCCAAATTCGTGATGATAGTGTCGCTATTATTTCCGATGCTGATCAACCAATCCTGGTGCAACCACTTTCATCAAGGCCAATGGAATCTGTTACTACTTCATCAGTAACACTTCTACTTCTACTTCTACTCTTTTTAATACTGATAGTATGATTGTAGATAGTCCTATACAGAATACCTCTATCTATATGACTACAGTTCACTCTTCTCAGCCACCTCTTATTTCTTTGCACTTGTCGAGCCAGAACCTTTCAAGTAAGAATGAGAGTAAACAATTAGAGAAAATGAAGAGTGATGAGAGGCAGTCTTATGTACTGGCAAAAGGAGAGGTAGAAATGAGTGAGAAGTTACATACTTCTAGTACGGTAGTAGTTACTATTGAAAGTAACTTGGTGATATAGTGAGAAATGATGAGATCATTTTAAAAGAAAAGAGAGATTTAGGATCTATACTTGTTTCTCGTGCAGGTCATCAGAATACACCAGTTTCTAAAGATGCTAAACTGAAATTAAAAGGTGTAATGATTTCTGATGATACTGAACCTACTGAGCATGACAATGATGATACTGATAGTTCTGATGATGATGATGATGTTGATCCTGATGCAGACATTCTTAAAAAGACCATAAAGGCAAGCAAGGGAAGTGCTCATGGTTCTTCCAGTAAATTCATATCATCATTAGGAAGCTTATTTCATCCAGAGATTATTCGTGATACTGGAACTGGAGAAAATGCTGAAAGATTCAGAAATTTTGAATGGGAAAGAAACTGGGCTACTCCTAAGGAACATATTTCTTTTGAAAATGCTCAGGGTCATGCCAAATTTGTAGCTAAAACTCTGGATGACAATATTCAGTTAAAGAATGTTGTGAAGATATCTATAATTCTTTCTAAGGGCCTTCAACATGACATTGATTCTATCAAGGTCACTCATGCGAATACTCGAGCTGATGTGCTGAACAAGCTCGAATTGGTTGCTACTGCTCCACAGGTCAGGATTCTGACAAAAGAAGTTAATAATACAAATAAGAGACTTGATTCTCTAGAAGCCAAGGTAATCAACATTAAAGCTTCTCTCCAACTGATTTTATCTTTAATGACTGATTCTGATGTCAAAAAGGGGGAGAAGGTAGACAAAACAAAATGCACACCTGATTCAGTATTAAGAAAGGATGATGATACTTCTGGAAATGATGGTGGTGCTCAGACACATGGAGCTGGAACCTCTGATGCGGCACTGGTAACAAGGAGAAGTCGATCTCAAACTCAAACCAGTCAGTCAACTCATGTTTCTAGGTCTGGAAAGAAGACAGTGAGAACAATGGTACAATCTCAAACCTTGACAGAAGAGCAAATCCTGACACCTGGTCTAGGTCAAACACTTCCAACAATTTCTGAAGGAAATGAAGATCTGTTAATTGCTGATGTGCAAGATGCTCCACATCTCTTCAAGAGTTTTACTACTAAGGCAGGTGATAGTGTTATTTTATATCACAATGATATTAAAGTTCAACAGTATCATGCTAGGAAGGCACTTGCTTTGACTTCTGAAGAAAATCCTGACATGAGCACTGAAGAGATCATAGAGGAACAGAAGAGGATTTTTGAGGAACTTTCCAAAAAGAAAAATACTTCTGCTGCAGGTAGAGGAAGAGGCAGAGGAGGTAGAGGTAGAGGTAGAGGAAGAGGAAAGAAGCCTACTCCTAGACAAAAGAAGGCTAATGGAATAAGGATAGATCAGATAACTGCTAATATTCCTGTTGTTTCAAGTGAATTAATTCCACATTCTATGCGAGCTACTATACATGATGATCTACAAGAAGAGGAAAATTAGTTGGCATCAAGGAAGAGTAAAATGGTTGTGGTAGCACAAAATGTTGCTGTTGTAACAGTTTAAACTGTTATTCCTGATATAATCTCTATTCCTGATACAATTCAAGTCAGAGCTCCTGAAACTACTCAAAGTGTTAGGAATAATTCATAAGTTGTGATTTTAAGAATAGAATTTTGCTAATACTTCTTGTATATCCTGATCTTATAAAGGATTTAGCACTTTGTTTAGGATATATGTGTTAAATAGTAATCTGTAGAATTTAGTCAGGAACAGTGCGTCAGAGACTACATGTCAGGAACAGTGTATCGGGGACTACATGTCAGGAATAGAGGAGCAGATCCTGATACATTAAGTCAGATCCTGATCAAATACTGATGGGATAATCAGATCCTGATGCAATGGGAAATCCTGATATCAGTCGTGTTACTGATGATGTCATTATGGATGCTACAGAAACTGGCAAGTGATATAAAACAGGATCTTTGTTTTGAAAAACAAGCAAGAAGATATCATGAAGGAAACAAATTCTCTATTGATGGAAATTATCAACTGGACGGCAGAACATTGTCACAGAAAGATTATAATTCTGTTATTAGTTGATAGGTAGCAATATAAATACTCTCTCAATATCATTGTAAAAAGAGTGTGTAAGGGAGTGAGTTCGTAAGATTTGTATTCGAGAGTTCAAAACAAACAGAGAGAGAGATTTATATTGTCAGCAGCTGCTAAAGGTATTGTACACCTTTGGTAGAGTTTGTATTTGATTATTTTAATACAAACAAAGTTTGATTCATTCGTTTATTCTTGTTCATATAATCAAGCAAAAATCAGACACGATTATATAACTTGTATTCAACCCCCCCTTCTACAAGTTATTCGAGTTAACAATTGGTATCAAAGCAGGTTGATTTCGAATAATCATAAAGATCTGCAATCATGTCTGGTTACAAGGAGGGTAATACTAAGATCCCTATGCTCAAGAGAAACGAATATACTCTATGGGAAGTGAAGATGTTGCATCACTTGGAAGCAACAGATCCTGATTATCTTGACAAAATCAGAGATGGGCCTTTTGTTCCAACAAGGCTTGTTCCTCAAGCAACTGTCGAAGGAAAAGTTATTCCAGAACATACAACAGAGAAGCCTAATTCTGAATGGACAGATAAGGAAAAGGAGAACGTTCTTAAGTATGCTAAAGTGAGAAACATACTATTCAACAGTCTTGATTCTGTTCTCACTAACTATGTTCTCTCTTGTAAAACTACTAAGGAGATATGGGACAATCTAAAGGTTCACTGTGAAGGAACGAAACCTGTCAGGAAGAATATGAGGACACTTCTCATACAACAGTATGAGTACTTTGAATCCAAGTCTGGTAAGTCACTTACTGACACCTTTGATAGGTTTACTAAACTCATCAATGAGATGGCCATGCATGGTAAATATTATGACTTGGAGGATATGAATACGAAGTTCATGAAAGCTCTTCCTGATTTCTACAATGAGAAGATATCTGCAATTGAGGAAGCTAATGATCTTGATGAGATATCATTAGAAGCAGTTTATGGAAAATTGAGAGCTTATGAACTTGATAGGTAGCAGAAAAAGAGCAGGAGTGAAGGAAATATGAAAACTGTTGCACTCACTGCTGAGTCTGAATCAAAGAAGCTTCCGGAAGAAAAGTCTGAATCTACTGAAAGAGACTTGAGGAAGAAGAAGTGAAAAGAAAGTTCTGAGTCAGAGACTATAGATATAGACACTGAAGATAATGATTCTGAATCAGTGATGCAAGAACTCTATGCTATGTTTGCTAAAGCTTTCAAGAAAGGAAGATTCAACAGGAGAAGATTTAGCAAAGGCTCTTTTCAGAAGAAAGAGGAGAAGAAGAATGACAAAGGCAAGAGTACAATTATCAAGCTTGATAAAGCCAAGATCAAGTGCTTTAACTGCAGTGAGCTTGGACACTTTGCTAGTGAGTGCAAGAAGCCTAGGAATTCAGGAAAGGGTAATGCACTCTTGGTCACACAGAAGGATTGGGAAGACTCCAGTGATTCTGAAGATGAATTGGAATATGACAACATTGCATTGATGGCAAGTGCTTCAGACAAGCCTGGATCTCCAAAGAAAACTTCTTCATCTTCTATTAAGGGCAATGGAAAGAAGCATTCAATTATCTTGGACAGTGGATGCTCTGGACATATGACTGGAAAGAAGTCCCTGCTTACAAAGTTTGAGAGGAATATCCTTTGGAGATGGCAACAAAGGAGAAACTCTAGGATATGGCTCAATTATTTTGGGGAATGTCATCATAGAAAATGTAGCACTGGTTGAAGGCTTGAAACACACACTTTTAAGCATAAGTCAACTTGGTGATAAGGGTTACCAATCAATCTTTGACAGTAAGGGATGCAAAATCTTGAATATGAAGAATGGAGACATTGTTCTGACTGGTCAGAGACATGGTAACATATATGAAGCCAGCTTGAGTGACACATCTAAAGTAACTGTCAGATGTCTTTACAGCAAGGCATCAAATGATGAAAGCTGGAATTGGCACAAGAAGCTCTCACATCTCAATTTCAAGAAGCTTAATCA
This sequence comes from Saposhnikovia divaricata, assembly GCA_036435485.1. Lineage (NCBI taxonomy): Eukaryota > Viridiplantae > Streptophyta > Magnoliopsida > Apiales > Apiaceae > Saposhnikovia > Saposhnikovia divaricata. Next base: position 96,415,407 of record CM071597.1, on the reverse strand, counting down.
ACTTGTTAAGCATCATCTGGTGAGAGGCCTACCTCAGGCAAACTATGTGCAAGATGGACTTTGTGATGCTTGTCAGCTTGGTAAACAAAGAAGAACCACTTTCAAGAGCAAGACAGAAAATTCCATTACTGAACCATTTCACATGCTGCATCTTGATTTATTTGGTCCAGTAAACATTATGTCTATCAATAAGAAAAGATATGCTCTAGTTATAGTGGATGACTACACAAGGTTCACATGGGTATTCTTTCTACACAACAAGGATGAAGCTCCTCAGCAAATCATTGAACTTGTCAAGAATATTCAAAATAGCTCTGAGTACAAGGTCAAAGTGCTCAGAAGTGACAATGGTATAGAATTCAAGAATTCTACAATGGAGGAGTATTGTGCAGACAGTGGAATTACTCAACAGTTTTTTGCACCTGGAACACCTCAGCAAAATGGTGTAGTAGAAAGAAAGAACAGAACTCTCATAGAGGCAGCAAGAACCATGCTTGCAGATGCAAAGCTTCCAACCTATTTCTGGGAAGAAGCTATCAACACTGCATGTTTCACTCAAAACTGTACCTTGGTAAATGCTCATGGCAAGACTCCCTATGAGATGATCAAAGGAAAGAAACAAAGTATGAAATACTTTCACATCTTTGGATGCAAATGCTATGTCCTGAAAGTTCATCCAGAACAACTTGGGAAATTTGAAGCCAAATCGGATGAAGCAATCTTTCTAGGATATTCAGCATCAAAAGCCTTCAAAGTATACAATCTCAGAACTCACATTGTTATGGAATCAATTCACGTTGCATTTGATGATAAGAAGTTTGGAATTTTGCAAACTGATGAAAGTCATGACAATCTGGAATTTGAAAATCTTAAGTATTCTGAGATTCCCTCCAACGATGATGAAGGTTCTCCAGAGGAAATCTCTATTGCTTCTCAAAGGAATGCTACTGCTGAGGGGGAGCAATTCAATCAAGGAGAACATAGGACTGATCAGGATCAGACTGGTCATTCAGAGTCTACTTCATCAGGAACTGATCCTTCAGAGTCTAATGAAGGAAGATCAGGAACTAGCAGCAATACTGAATCCACTGATTCTACTGATCAAGGGGGAGCTTTTGAAGGCAGAGAAAGTTCTTCTACAAGAAGTACCACTAACTTAGGGGGAGAGTCTAGCATGAGTAATCTACCACCTGTTAGAAAATGGACAAGGGATCATACTGAGGATTTGATAATTGGTGATCCAAATAGTGGTGTTCGAACTAGAAGATCAATTCAAAATGAATGCTTGTACCGTTGTTTTCTCTCAAAGAATGAACCTAAGAAGGTGGAAGAGGCCTTACAGGATCCTGATTGGGTAATAGCAATGCAGGAAGAATTGAATGAATTTGAGAGGAACAAAGTTTGGAAACTGGAACCAAGACCTAAAGATAGATCTATTGTTGGTGCTAAATGGGTTTTCAGAAACAAGCTAGATGAATCTGGTATGATTGTAAGAAACAAAGCAAGACTGGTAGCCAAGGGTTATTCTCAGGAAGAAGGAATTGACTATGATGAAACCTTTGCACCTGTAGCAAGATTGGAAGCAATCAGAATGTTTCTTGCATTTGCAGCTCATTCAAAAATCAAGGTATACCAGATGGATGTAAAGAGTGCTTTTCTAAATGGCAAGCTTGATGAGGAAGTGTATGTGGAACAACCACCTGGTTTTGTTGATCCAAAGTTTCCAAATCATGTCTACAAACTTGACAAGGCACTCTATGGACTGAAGCAGGCACCAAGAGCATGGTATGAGACTTTGTCTAAATTTCTTCTTGAAAATGGCTTCACAAGAGGTACAATTGACAAAACTCTATTCTTTAGAAAGATAAAAGGTGATTTGCTTTTAGTTCAAGTTTATGTTGATGATATTATATTTGGTTCTACTAATGAAAAGTTATGTGCTAAGTTTAGCAAGCTTATGCCGTCTAAATATCAGATGAGCATGATGGGTGAACTAAATTACTTTTTAGGCTTGCAGGTCAAACAGACTAAGACTGGTATTTTCATTAATCAGTCAAAGTATATCAAAGATCTTTTAAAAAGGTTTGACTTTCAAAATTGTGCAATTTCAAAGACACCCATGGCAACAGCCACTAAGCTAGACTCTGATCCTAAAGGAAAGAGTGTTGATAACACTAGCTATAGAGGCATGATAGGTTCACTGTTATATTTAACTGCAAGTAGACCAGATATAATGTTCTCTACCTGTTTATGTGCTAGATTCCAAAGTGATCCTAAGGAATCTCATTTAATTGCTGTGAAGAGAATTTTTAGATATCTCAAGGGAACTCCAAATCTTGGTTTGTGGTATCCAAGAGAATCTGATTTCTCCCTAATTGGCTATTCAGACTCTGATTATGCAGGGTGTAAAATAGACAGGAAAAGCACTACAGGTACATGTCAATTCTTGGGAAACAGATTGATTTCTTGGGCAAGCAAGAAGCAGTAATCAGTTTCAACCTCAACTGCAGAAGCTGAATACATTGCAGCAGGCAGTTGTTGTGCTCAACTCCTTTGGATAAGAAATCAGTTGAAGGATTATGGTATGACACTTAGTAATATTCCTATGTTTTGTGATAATACTAGTGCTATCAAAATTGCAGAAAATCTAGTTCAACACTCAAGGACTAAGCACATTGATGTCAGGTATCATTTTATTAGAGAACATATTGAAAATGGTACTGTGGAACGTCATTTTGTTCCTACTGACAAATAGCTTGCAGATATTCTAACAAAACCACTTGATGAGGCCACATTCATTAGATTGGTTAGTGAGTTAGGAATGTTAAATTTTTAGATCTTTAACATCTGCACAAGTAGCAAGGTATGTTGTTTCAGCTTATAGACTTGATATTTTGTCAGGATCTATACTTGATTGATAAATGCTTAAGCTGTAACACTTTACTTTGATAAATTACAGTATGATAGACTTGTTAATAAACATCAGGATTGCTATCAGTATGCTGATGTCATCAGTATTGACATCAGGATTGTATCGTCAATATGAGGATTATGAAATTTATGTGTATTACTGTTTCAAATTCTGAAGTTCATGTTATTTGGTTGTTCAATTCTGAGTTTTGTTAAGTCTATGTTAGCAAGTTTTATTACATACATACTGATAATTTATATCATTATTTATGACAGTCAATAAACAACGATAGACAAGTAGATACTAAGAAAACTTGTATTTTCATTAATCAAAAGCATTACATACATGAAAATGAAATACAATTCTTCTTTTTGTCTAACTACTACTGATAATTCTATTCTTGTCTAAAGTTGTTGCTGCTTCAATCCTCAATGATCGACTTCAGGACAAGGAGCATCTCAAGAATGAATTCCTTGTCTGGGCGACTTGAATGAGAGCAGCTGACTCATCTTCATGCTTATTGAAGAAGATGAATAGCATCTCCATCAAGATCAACCTCAGACTCTTCACCAAATTCTTCATCCTCAAGGATTGAAGAGATTAGAGGAGGATTGTATCCAATTGGTAGATGTTTTAGAGGAGATTTGTGGAAATCATCTGGGTTAAGATTAACCATATTTGACTTGATGAGAAAAGTTATCTCTTCTAAGAGATAGTTCACTTGCTCCTGATCATCAAGAGCAAAGAACTTCTCAGTGGTAATGAACCAAAAGCTAGGGTTCATATGAAGTTTTGGGTTGAAAGCCATGATGGAAAGAGAAAAGAATGAAAAGGTTTTGGAGAATGGCATGAGACATCGGTTTCTTTTATAGAAAGACGTGGGAAGCTGAACAGTCATTTGGGAGATATCAATGTATTCAGTCATAATTATGTGTGATTGTATTTCTTGTATTTTCAAGAAATATTGAATGAAATTAACCAATTGATTTTGTTATTTCTTTTTCAGGTAAAAGAAAATGCCATGTGGAAACTCTATTTAGTCTCTGGAATCAGGATGATATTGATCAGGAATACGAGTGTATTCACATCAGGATTAGTAATTCTTTTTATTCAGAAATCACATTGAATTGTGTGATTATTCTGATGAGTAGATCACATCAGGAAGAGGAAACTGATCAGTATTGATTTTACCTTGACTTATTTACTTGAAATCATTTTTGGATTTTATTTTCCAAAAGTCATGGGTAACTGCATTTTTCAGGGACTGACACCTGTCAACCTACGTGTCAACGTGGGATAATGGGTCTGAAGGATTTTTGAAATATAATTATTTTGACACTCTAATCGTGTAATTGATTTCTCTAATTTCATTCTCTAAAGCAAAAACACTCTCGAGTTCTCAAAATCACTAATCTATTTCAAAGATTTCTTAAGTTCTTTTCAGATCAAAATGGAAACACAAAGAAGACTACCCAAATCAGTAGCTTTCAAGTTTGGTGACTTTGATTTTATGATGAACAATCATGTTGCAGCTATCACCAACAAGGAAGGGGTGTCAACTTATTTTCACCCGATAATGGACTTTATGGCGAAAGGACCAATAAGCTATGCCTTGACAGCATCTCCACAAATTAATCAAGTAGCTGTTTCACAAGCTTGGGAGAATGCTGAGGTAATTGATTCTACTCAGAGTCAATCAGGTAAGATTGTTCTACACTTAGGACAAGACTCATTTGATCTTACTGAATCTGTTATTAATTCAGTACTTCGCTTACCTGTTAGTACAAATTTTGAGAATGTACCATCTGATGATGATGTGAGAACTATGTTATCTAAATTAGGTTATGATGGACCTCTAGATAACATGAGCCAGTTAAATAGATCTTTTCTTAGGAAAGAATGGTCTTTCTTCTTTGATCAAATTGCTAAATGCTTTACTGGTAAATGTAGTTCTTTTCAACAAATTACAGCTGTTACATCACATATTGCATATGCTTTGCTTTATAACAGAGTAATTAATTTTGGTCACATTATCTTAAGTCAGATGTGTATAAAACTTGGGTCAAGAGATCATGACAGGAATATGGTTTATTATCACAGATTCATGCAACTGTTTATTAACCATTTCATTCCTTATGTTGAAGCTAGATTTGGTAGAGAGTATTGTGTTTCTTCTTATGTACAGAAAAAGAGAATTTTCTCTGACATTACAAAGAAGGACAGTGAAAAGAATCTAGATGAAATACCTGCGTTACACTATCCAAATCATGTTCAGGTACTTCTAAGAACTCATCTTCCTACTATCTATAATTCTTCTTTCTTTGGTGGTGAAATGACTCAGGAATCTCAATTGGAGGAGAACCCCCTTGTGTCTACCCAAGTAGCCAAAAACATTACAGTCTCTGAAACAATTCTAGAACCAAATTTTGATCCACAGCCTATTGTTTCAAAGAAGCCAACCTCTGGTGTTTCTCAAAAGACATCAGTTGTAAGGAAGAGAAGATTTGTCATTTCAAGTAGTAGTTCTAGTGAAGATGATGATAATATATCTCTTGCTGAAAGAGCAGAATTGAAGGCTGCAATTCAACTTTCTAAGCTAGGACAAAGAGATGGAACACCTAGTCACAGCCAGGCTGCAGTCTCTCAAAAGGCTATAGTTCTTAAAAATGGAAAACAGATACTGGATACTGTCTCTCAAAAGACTGTGTCTATTGAAAGAGGATCTCATCCCAAGATCACTTCTGTGTCTACACCTCTTGAGTCTTCTCAAGATAAATCTGTTGCTCACTATACTAGGAGAACAAGGAGAAAGATTCATTTGTCACCTACACACACAGTGTCTAGTCCAACTAACATTATGCAGGTCTCTACAAATAATGCTATATCCATGTCAGTATCTGGCAAGAGAGATCTGGATCTTGATTCTTCATGGGAAACTACATTGACATACAGACTGGTTATGGAACTTATTTCTCTGAAAGTGAAGCTTTCCAGGCATGTTCTAGATTTTCTGATTGAAAGAGTTCCCAAACTTTCATTTCCTGAAAAATATGGATTGTTACATCAAAGGCTTGACTTAATGAAGACATACTTGTATGTATCAGTCAGAAAGGAGTTACACAAGAAATTTGGACTTCCTAAGCATGTTGCACTTCAATCACTTCATGCATATTTATTTGATGAGGATGTCATTGTTGAAGATGCTTCAGCTCAAGGTGAACAAGAGGAGGTAGTTGATAAAGGGAAGCAGTCAACAGAAGATACTATTGCACCAGTGGTGAATAGTGGAATAGATCATATCACAGTCACTACAACACAAGAATCATCTAGTCAGAGGTTGGATGACTCAGGAACTGTGATTGATGATGCTGAAAGGTCTTCTGTGATGACTGAAATTGCAAGTGAGAAACCCTATGATATGGGAGGAATGACTTTGATTGATTTTTCTGAAGATCAAACCAATATTGTTCTTTCAGAGTCTATCCACCTTGAGGGTGTGTCTCAACAACCAACACTTAAAGACGGTGGCATATTAGCTATGGTGTCTAATGAAGTATTACTGAAGACATCAGAGTCTAGTGTAAAACCTGAAAGTGGTATACTGGAGCCTGTAGTCTCTGAAAAGAAAGTAGATGTTTGTAAGGATTCAGAGACTGTAGCAGCTCACTCCTTGGAGAAAACCTCAAGCTTCATGCCATATGAGGAACCCTCTCTCCATGTGAGTTCAGGTATAAAAACTTCTTCTAACCCCTATTTTTCTGTAGGTCATGAGAGCACTTATCCAAATTTGAGTGATACACTTGAAAAGATGGACATAGATCCACACACAGAGAGGCTGGCTCCTGACCAGGCAAAAGGAGAGGTAGAAAGAGTGTTGACTTTAGATAGTCAAAGTGAGAATGAGGGTATAAATGATCAACTCCATAGTGAGGGAGAGAAAATTAGGAAACCACCATCGTTTGATTTCTGGGATCAGGTTTTTCCTGAATCTTGGTCTGAAAATCTTGGTATGGATGCTGGTACTTATTCTTTTATCAAGATGTATGAGAAGCATGACTTAGCACATCACAATGCAAAGCCAGAAGTTAAAGCTCAGAAACAGAAAGAAAGGCTTGCAGAGATCATTAACAGAAGAGGTGAAAGGCTAAGACAAACTTCTACTCAACCAGTACCAGAAGAAATTCCTAATGATCCTAGTATTCCTTTGTTTGTACTTCAAATTTCAGCTAGAATTGAAACATCAACAATATCTGATCAATCTAAGGAGGAGTCAGGATTTGTAGATGTTAGTACACAGAATACTGGTGAAGGACAGGATGATCATACTTCAGCTCCAGATCAGAAAGATGAAGATGTTTGTACTTCTACTCAAGTATTATTACTTGAATATCATTCTCAACAGGCAACTTCTTCTACAAGACTTGAAAATAATGTTCTTTCTGCATCTGAATCTGAAGATACAACAAGCACTTCCAACATTGAAGTCAATTTTGAAATTCTTAAGGACATTCAGAAATCTCAAAGTGATATTCAATCGAGACTTCAAATTCTTGAAAATAACCAAGTCACTATTATGGAAAATCAAGCAGTTCTGATGAATCTCATTTGTTCTGTTATTGAATCTCTTGGAATTAATGTTGCTGATGTCAAAAAGGGGGAGATAAAGACAATTCAGAGACAACAACAACAACAACAACAACAACAACAACAGACTGGGGGAGATAAACAGACTGGGAGCAGAACTAAGGGTGACAGAGTTGGTAAATTTCATCATGGGAGTGGTAAAGGAAAAGAAGCATCAAATAGTTGAATTCTTTCTTCTAAGTACTAGATACATGTCTACATCTGAAGAAGGAGGAACTTAACTTCATGATCTTGAATTCATAAATTCTATTCTGGTTGTATTGTTATATGTTTTGACATCTACAACTTAGATTTATGCTTCAGATTCTAAAGCATAAATAGGGGGAGATTGTTAGGAATAATTCATAAGTTGTGATGTTAAGAATAGAATTTTGCTAATACTTCTTGTATATCCTGATCTTATAAAGGATTTAGCACTTTGTTTAGGATATATGTTTTAAACAGTAATCTGTAGAATTTAGTCAGGAACAGTGCGTTAGAGACTACATGTCAGGAACAGTGTATCGGGGACTACATGTCAGGAATAGAGGAGCAGATCCTGATACATTAAGTCAGATCCTGATCAAATACTGATGGGATAATCAGATCCTGATGTAATGGGAAATCCTGATATCAGTCGTGTTACTGATGATGTCATTATGGATACTACAGAAACTGGCAAGTGCTATAAAACAGGATCTTTGTTTTGGAAAACAGGCAAGAAGATATCATGAAGGAAACGAATTCTCTATTGATGGAAACTATCAACTGGACGACAGAACATTGTCACAGAAAGATTATAATTCTGTTATTAGTTGATAGGTAGCAATATAAATACTCTCTCAATATCATTGTAAAAAGAGTGTGTAAGCGAGTGAGTTCGTAAGATTTGTATTCGAGAGTTCGAAACAAACAGAGAGAGATTTATATTGTCAGCAGCTGCTAAAGGTATTGTACAGTGGGGGTGATCATAAACCACAACAAACCGCATAAACCGCCCGCATCGCACCAACCCGCACCACACCGCGCGGTTTTTTATTGTCCATGGTGCGGTTGCGGTTTCAAATTTTGACAAACCGCGCGGTGCGGTGCGGGTTGCGGTTTAAAGTTTTTGAAACGCGGTTCAAACCGCACCGCACCACACCGCAATATTTAATATATTATATAATTATATATATATATATATAATATTATAATATAAGTATGTATCAATTTATATTGTATTAGGTACTTATTTCCCTCTTTTATGTGCAAAAGTAGGTTTCCATGAACTGTGCAATTTTTTTGGCTTTGCTGTAATACAAGAATAGCTTCTGTACTACTACTAATTATTGATAAACTGGTTGATGTACCAAAAGTTATTGAGAAGCTTTAAAAACATTAATAATTTATTAAATAATTATCATTGTTACTAATAATTTTATTAATTAATATTACAAGTTAAATTATACCATAATAAATTATTATACCCTATTTTATTTAATCATATAATTTTTAAAGTATTTAAAAGTAACTCGTGCTTTGTACGGGCTATAAGCTAGTTATGTATAAGCTTAGATATAGTAATTTTTTTGAAGTTGTAAACCGCAGTGAACCGCACCACACCGCATCGCATTCTCGTGGTGCGGTTTATGCGGTTTTAAAATTTCGTGGTGCGGGTGCGGTTTGAGAAATTGATCAACCCGCATATGCGGTTTGGTCTGCGGTTTTAGGAAAAAACCGCACCGCCCGCACCGCGATCACCCCTATTGTACACCTTTGGTAGAGTTTGTATTTGATTATTTTAATACAAACAAAGTTTGATTCATTCGTTTATTCTTGTTCATATAATCAAGCAAAAATCAGACACGATTATATAACTTGTATTCAACCCCCCCTTCTACAAGTTATTCGAGTTAACACAAAGTGATGCTCCTGATTCTGAAGAAGCTGATATCTTGAAAGAACTTGAAGTCATTATTTTTACTGTTGTGGTTGAATTTCATAATCTGGAAGTTGATGAAGAGACACTAAGAATTGATCAAGAAAGATTTAGAAGATTTGAAAAAGAAAAGGAGATCAGAGAAAAAGCTAGGGATATTGAAATTAAAGCAACTAAGGACTATGAAAAGAGTCTAAAAGAGTCTAGCAGGAGGCTGTGGTATGATGTCACAAGACAACTTCGGGAGCAACAAAAAAGTGACTCATAAATCAAAAAGAAAGGTGATAAATGGCAGAAGATTAGTGATTGGAATTATAATGGACCAGCTATTTTTCAACCTGGTGGATCAATGCCAGAACTTTCTCTGATTGATGAAGCTGAATCTTCTAAGTCTAAAAAGCTTCCACCACTCTGGTCTAGAATGCATTCTGCTTTGAAGGCACTAGAACCTAAAACTAGAGGGGGAATTGGTTTTGGTAAAGCTTAAATCATTTCTACTACACAGACAGATCAACATGCTCTAGTTGACAGGATTGATAATTAACTGCTGATCATCAATGGAAACTTGAAGTTATTGGAATTGTTGCTGATTGTCATGCTAGTGCTAAGAAGATTGAGAAATTATTGTACTTCATAAAGGATAAAAATGTCAAGAAACTATCTATCCAGGAGCTCTTATGCAAATCTACAAAAGAGCTGAAATATGTTCTTTATCTGCTCAAGGATAAAAGAGTTCATACTAAAGAAGTTGAAGTTTACAAAAATTGGTCAAGCATGATTCTCAGGACTATCAGACAGAGATTTTTGGATAGAGGAGTAAGGTATGATGGCAATTATACTCCCTTGTACTTAAATATGAGAGGTCAAGAAGTTGAAATGCAAAGAGGCAGTGCTATTAAAGAAGTGTTTCTTGGTATGGACCAATTGTCTCTTAATCCTGGTGGGGAGGAAATTGCATATCTACTGTTGGAAGATTTACATTTACCAAGGAGTTCAATACAGAATCTCAGGGCAGCTATTTATCAGATCAATGAGGAAGATGAAGAACTCAAAGGTCTGAAAGGGAAACTGATTCAAATTCTTGAAAGCAAAGAAGAAGAGTTATTATCAAACTTCTTGAAGATGAATCTTTTCTATCAAAGAATTTCTGAAACTGTTCCTGATGATTGGTAAAACATTTTTTTTTTGGTTTTTGACATCATTGAATCAAGAATTTGTGCTTTATTTCACAAAGTACAAATTGGGGGAGATTGTTAGATTTTGATTCAAGTGATGATAGGATCTGGACTACTGATCAGATATTGATGCTGGCGTCATCAGGATTGCAACGTCAGTATTAGGTTGCTATCAGGATTGGAAGCTGATCAGGATTACATGAAGATTTACATTAGTCCAGAGATCAAGGAAGATTGATTTATCGACTCCTATTTTATAGGATCGTAGCTATCAGTTAGGATATGTATTGTAAACAGTTGTTAATTGATTTGACATATCTTGTAATTGATAGAGTAGCTATGTACTGTATATAAACACAGTTTAGGTTTTACATTGAAGTAATCGCTTACACGACATATCTTGTAACCTAGCAGCTCTCAAGAATATCAGAATTTCTTGAGAGAGTTTATAACAGTTTTATATCAGAATTAATAAAGCAATTATTTGTTCATACTTGTGTTATTATTTCTGTTAAAGTCGAAAATCTTATACAATTGTATTCAACCCCCCTTCTACAATTGTTATTTACTGGGCAACAGAGAGTAATTAGAGAATGGAGAGGAGTAACTCTAACTGGAGAATTTTTCAAAGGTTACAATTTACTTCGACTTGATGCTAAGGTATGTATTATAAATTGAAAATGCTATATAAGACTATTTATATTTCAAGTGTAATCTATCTTATTTTTCACATGCCACAGAATGTTCGAATGGTTGCATATGTACCAGAATGGTTGAGTGAGGAAAATTTTTACGGTGGGAAAAATGTACACCATCACAAACTTCCAAGTCAAAGACTATACTCCCACGAATAAATGAAGCTGTGTAAACAATGACAAACAAATCCTGTTTACAAATAATACCAAAGCCAAAGAAATGGATGACAATGAATATTTCATTGCAAGTAACCACTTTGATTTCTTTGAAATAGAAGAACGGCCAAAGCCAGCAAAACAAAATCTTTATTTGGAAGGTACCCAATCTTATTTATTATTGTAGAACCTGTTTTAAAATTACTCTATTTGTAATCCTATTCTGTTATCTTATACAAAATCATTTTATAAATGTGGTGGGTATAGTCATTAAAAGAGATAACATAAGACAATTAAGGAATAGCAAAAGTGGTGTAGACCAGCTGCAAGTGAGAATGAAGATCACGGATTGACCGTAATAAATGTGTACATCAATATTACATGCTTATTTTTTTCATGATTTAATTATGGATCATGTATTTTTATTTCTTTATCAGAAATAAGATCAATGTCATTTTCTGGGACAATTTTGCGGAAGAATTTCAACAAGATATTGATACCAATCAAGATGAAGAACCTCTTATACTCATAATCGCAAGCAGAAAAGTTGGTGTATGGAAAGGTATCTCTTTATACACAAACCAAATTTCTCAATTTTGGTAACTAACTTTTATTTTTGTAAAAGCAGAGGAAACAGACATTTGCAACTTCTCACTAGGGGTGAGCAAAAAACCGAATTGAAACCGAAACCGAAACCGAACCAAACCGAAACCGGCCAAAACCGAACCGAAAAAACTGAAACCGAAACTGAACCGATGGTTGCGGGTTTTGATTTTTAAAAAACGAGACTTTCGGTTCCGGTTCCGGTTATAGGTTAAAACCGAACCGGTTAAAACCGAACCGATTATTAAATAAATAAATAAATTTACAATTTATGTAAATTTATATAATTTATATATATTCTTAAAATTAATAAATATATTATATCTTAAATTATAATTAAGACATAAAAGGCCTTTATGCCGGATTCAAGCATAAAAGGCCTTTATGCGGTATTCAGGCAGGTATCGAAATTGTACTGTGAACTGTTAGGCCTAAATACTGCGATACTGAAATTTGAACTTTTGGTTCATACATAATATATATATAGACTTTTGGATCACCAAAGAATTTATATTTTGGATGCTCCTACACTCCTACTAACTTGGTTACCACATTTTTGGTACATGAAATTTTAGTACTATTATGTTTACTACTCCGAGTAGTGTGGTATTTAGAGTTTTAACTATGCACTGTAATATTAAAAAACCCATGGTGATTACATTTTCTTTTTTACAATTACATTATAAATGTATATAGAAACGTCAAGTTTATAATTTGATATAATTCATAGTTTAAGTGTCGCATGGCTGCATCAGGCAGATGGGCTTGCTTGCCCATATTGTTCTTAATTTCTCTTATTAGCCTAGTTTCTGCACGTAAGTTCTCACTCGACAGTAATGATCATTCTTCTTCGTTCGGTTTGATAACCGAAACCGAACCGTTAAAAATCGAACCGTGCTTTTTAAAACCGAAACCGACGGTTCGGTTACAGTTGCGGTTTTCAATTTTTAAAACCGAAGACATGCGGTTTCGGGTTCGGGTTCGGGGCAAAACCGCCCCGAACCGAACCGTGCTCTCCCTTACTTCTCACCTACAACTTACTATATCAACTACAAACATCATGGTGTGGTTCACCTACGAAAAATGTAAGTATTTCAAAGAATTACATAAATTTAGATATAATTCTAACATGAAATTGATTTTTTCTTTTAATGCTGTTGATTAGGATATCACAATCAAACTTTTTTCAAGAAATCTTTACCAGCACCTAACCTTCTTTAAAATTGTTCACTGTGGAACAAATCAAGAACTTAAATCAAGACTACATATTGGTAAATTTTTCAAACTAGATGTGATTTATAATGTTATCGCAAAGAGAATTATAAATGCAGGAAGAGGTAGTTTGTCAAGTGAGAATCAGATATGTTGAAAGCAATAAAACATGGTTCTATCCACGATGCACCACATGTTACAAGCAAGTCCACTTAGTAGAGGGAAATCACATATGCATCAAATGTAACAGAAGAGTACCACACCCAGATAAGAAGTTGTGTCATATAAATTCTCTTAGTAGAGTAGATATGAATTCACATGTGATCACTACTAATAAAAACAACATGAGACAGATTAGCAATATGCGTTGTGGCTTCGGACAATACTGGTGGGATTGAAATACTTTTTTCGGATAGACCAATCTGTTCACTTTTCGGAAAGACTGTGTTCGAGGTTCTTAAAGAGGTGTGTATCTTTGTAATTAAAAATAACCATGTATTTATCATTTCTGCCTAATTACTAACAAAAATTCAGATACAGTACAAAAGGGGTTTTCCTACAATGGTCAAAAGCTTAGAAAATAGGGATTTCACTATGAAACTACAAATCCTGGAAGTTAACATTCAAAAAAAGAGTGACATGTATCTAGCAACAGACATGTTCAAAGGTTTTAATTTGACTGAGGAGAACCATGATGAACCAACATTCGTCAAACCAACAGAATATTCAGCAGTAGAGATATAATTGATACTTAGGAACTATAAGGTAGAAGAACATTATTCTATATAGTACAAGCATAACATGTTTTTCATTGTAGCCTTCGGGAACATCGTACTATTTGGACAACATCTCTCAGAAAAATCGTTAAGGAGCAAACCTTCCAATGCTATCCAAACATCCTAATTTCAAGTTGTTAATGGTTGTGTACTACTACTAAGAACCAATTTTCAGTCATACTAATGTACTTGGTTCTCATTTTAAGTAAAAAATAGTGTTCGTTTTGCATTGTCCATCTTTAACAGTTCCTCTGACAAAACAACAATATCAAATACCAGGACAATAGAAAAAAAAATAAATTGTCTCCAACGTTAACATCATTTCAGTGAAATTACCAACACACATAATTCTAAAGATAGATGTTTCATAAGTCTACTCGGCAAGGTAGGTGTTTCTAACACTGAACTTAAAACCATAATAATGATAAGGTACTCAATCAAGATAGATTAAGTGACTCGGTCAAGCTACATTACTAACTTCTGAAGCCCTCAACACCTGAACAATGAATTTCTGACAACAACCATCTTTGTACTTAAAAATACATTTGTCACCAATCGTCAACTCCAAATTATCTCGGAACTGAAGCCATCCATCATGAATTGTAGTTCGCTTGGAATCAGGTCATTTTCTCACCTTAAGTTCCCAAGAATGATTATCTTTATAAACAATAATCTGATCCTTTCGCTTCCACAAACCACGCAACTCTTCAAATTCACCACGTACATCCTGTAACAAACAAACAAAAAAATAAGTACAGGAGAATGAAAAAATGAAACATGTACAAAAGAATTTACACATACCACTCCATGAAAATGAGCTAACATGTGGAACGGCTGCACTTCCACTACAAATTGAAAAGGACAGCTAAGATAAATAGATAACTGGCCTACATACAATTAAAAAAAAGCATTAACATTTACTATTTTTTAAGACATCATATATTTCTTAGTCAATGTTAATAACTTCTTACCTACCTGTTTGCACTAAATCACGCAAGCGTACGTGGTCACAAGTAATATATGAATAAGTCAAGTTCGTTCCCACAGAGATCTGGTTATGGTTTTAATTCAGTAGATGTACCTATGCAACAATGTATGATTATTATTCACTGCTAAGACAAATAACAATTTTGGGTTTAATCAACTAAATTAACTAAGAAGTAAATTAACAACTAAGAATTAACTAACTAACGAGAATTGAAATCGAATTACGTTTACAAGAGTAACATGGAATCCTAACTTCATTAAATACTTCGCTTAGATCTGACGCCTTTAATCACTATATGCAATGGTTATGATATCTGATCGGATAACACGAAACAAGTACACGCTACCTGTCAGCATACGTATACCAAACTACCCATACATCCACAAAAGAGATAGAAGATGAATAGACACCAATTATGCTTAGACCCTGTATGTCTCTAGAATTTGAAAACATAACGGTTGAAGAACAAGTTATCCATAAAGATCACACAGGGCAATATAAGTATTTTCATCTCATACTACGAATCATGTTGATAAACAATCATGAACCTATGCTAGCATGGCAAGTTCAAAATCTCAAGATCCACTTTCACTTCACAAGAGATTAAAAAATTAGATGTTAGCTACGCATCTAACAATTAAGCACAACCATACGAGGATATCAGATATACATCACACACAGATCTTTAAGCAATCAAGATACTAAGTTCCATAAATAAATCCGTTAGAATCCCATGACAACGATTAGTTCATAATTGAACCTCTCGTCATCATGGGATCTGATGAAACCATGATAAAAACAAAGTATGAAAAGATAAAAATAAAACTAAGTAATTGATATGTAATGGTGTGTAATCTCTCTTTACAAGGGTTGGATGTGTTTATATAGGCTCTAGACATCTTACCCAGCAAGAAAATACCTTAAAATACATTTAGAATTCGATTTAGGAGTCAGAAACCACGTAGAATACAATTTCAGCTCGAAAAAGGGCAATTCTGGAAATTCCCCCGCACACCCGCAGCGCTGGGGCGCCAACCGCGCCTAGGGCGCCAGCTCAATCTGCTGAAAACGGTGCTGGGGCGCCAATGGTGCTCTCAGCACGGCTCCGATCTGCGAAAATTGATTTTTTCTTCGATTTTTCAGCTTTTCTTCCCGTTACTTTTGCATGAGCTTCCGTCTTTCAACCTTAATGACTTGTATACTTCTTGGGAGTTGACATTAGCCTCCATTCTTCATTCCATATCATAAATCAACTCCAAATAACAAGTGAAACTACACCTTTAATCGACATTTCTTCAACCCTGCACAATTAATCAAAACACATCAAAACTACCACAAACTTGAGGCCAAAGCAATCAATTTAAGCCGAATTAGAATGTTCCAAGTAGATATAAAATCCACTTATCACTACCTAATCCAATTACGCGGCCATCAAGCACAGTCTCAACATTATCACCATCAAACAACGAAACAGTAAAGGTTTTGACATTATCATAGGTGAATATCAATACATCAAATGAATTGAAATTAGAAAAGCCTAAAGCATCACAAATTGTACCCAAACCACTGAGGGTACGTTCACGACGATCATAATAACCGACAAACCACTGCCCATTACTAAGTAGATATCTAACTCGCGATGACATAATAGGAGCAAACTGAGCCCGAAAGGTCTTAGGAGGAACCTAATATTGGAAACAAAATTAATACTATAACAAGAAATTGTGTTAATAATAGAAAAAATTGAAATTATGCTAAAAAATACTAACAACTTCATCAACAATTTCTTCAGTATACATGACAGACTTGACAAATTTCCAACCTTCTGGAACCACTTTAACTGTAAAAAAACAATGACAAATAACAATCTAAGTTCAAAAAGAAAAATAAGTAAAAATGCCTATTACATTACCTGTCCGAGGACTACAATTTTGAGAAGCAAGAACAACACTAGGATACTCAATTTCAGCACCATGCATACCAATGATGTATACACGAAAACACATACTGTCAACATGCTCAAAGACCAGTATTTTGCCTCCAACCAATCCAAAATCAGTGAAGAAGCTACTCATGCCTAGAATTACGGAATTGGTTTTATCGAAATGAACCCAAAATTTATACCCATTCTGAATCTTAAGCTTCATGATCTTAACAAATTTGTATTCGCATTCATCACAAAACTTCGCAGGAATACTATATAAACAAATATAGAAAACACATCCATATGAATCAAATTAGTTGACATGAAAACACCTATTGAAAGAGATTACGTATAAATCTACTAAAACTAACCATTTCATCGGATGAGCAATCATCATTGGTAAGGTTGACAAATTGGGGAACAACTGCTGACGAAGCCATCTACATGCATATAAAATGAAGAACAAATTGAGAAATTAGAATTTACAACGGACAGAAAGATCACAAAAAAAATTCCCAAATTGGAAAATATAACTTATCAAGCTGTATTTAGTCAAGGAATAGTGAAAAAAGTTTAACACCAGAGATAGTCTTTCATTCACTCTGCCTAACTTAATATTTGGAGTAAAACAGTTGACTGAAACTTTAAGCCCAGCACAAAGCCCGTAAGAATGGTCTCTTTTTTTAATCACTGTTTAAACAGAAAAAATGGACTTTGTGATGGGTTTCCTTCAATATTTTACTTAGTTTTCTTTAGATATTAGAATAAAATTTTGAAAAATCATAATACATTGATTTTAAATTATTTACAATTTATATTATTTATATATAAAGTATAAATATAAATATTAAGAAGTAGTATAAATAAATTAAGGTATTAAACAATAAAAAAATAGTATAACTAAGATTAAGTAGTTGTTACAGAAAATCAAAAATAAAATGATTGGATAGATGATGAATTGAGTGTAGTAGTCCATAAGACATTAATGATTCGGACCAATTCATTTTGGTGCATCCTTTTCTGTAAACATAAATATTTTTTAAGGAAGAAACAAGTGAGAAAAATTTATGTCACTTGATGTGCTTAAAATAAAGATTTTAAATTGCAAGTGCACAATTTCATCATTTTAATACTTGAGATATCGATCCACAGAGACTAATATTTTTGCAAACCTTAACTTTTAATTTAGGCGGACTAGAACGATTTAGGTTTTGAAAAATTTGGATATTACAAATTAATTCCTAAAAGAAATTAAACTATTTTAAAAGAAAAATAAATTAAAATATTTTGAATTTCCACTATTTAAATTAAAATCGATTTTTATTTGCAGAAAATTTTAATAAAATTTCGACATGACTTATTTGTAAATTAAGCTAAGCCAAAAACAAACCAACGAAAATCCTACACTAGCTAGCAAAACATAAAACGACCAAAATAAACAAACAACACATTTCTAAACGTTACCCAGTCGAAAACAAACCAAGAAACAAACAAGAACCAATGCACTAGACTCAGCCACGAAAACATAAACTTACCACACAGAAACACTCAATTAACAACTCATCAAAATTCAGAACACAGCAACACCAAAAACACAACTCGACTGAACTTGACTCAACGAAATCAGCAACTCAGACGAATTTGAACTCAGCAAATAGCCCAGAACACAGAGAACAACGACTCATCTAACGCTGTGACTCAGTCGAACTTAAAACAAGGAAAAGAAGAATAAACAAAAACAAGATGAACTCGGCAAATAGGGAGAAGCACCACTCGGAAAAAACCAGCAAAACCATAGCAAATTACAATCAAGAAAAGCGAAACTGAATACAGCAAACAACTCAGTCCTACCCATCAGTTCAAAACTCAAAACTCGATAATCAAACACGTCGAAAACTTGACAATAATCGAATCATATTCTAACTTAGCAACAGAACTCAGAATCGAAACTCAGCAGCAACATACAAACACAGCAACAATTCAAAACTCAACAAATCACAAAAGAAAACAAAAACTCGGCTTTTTATGAACTCGACTCAAAACTCAGCAAGAAACTCAGCACAAACTAAATCGAAAATGGTGAATACGCAAAGAATACTCCTAACCAAACAATAGCGAATCAACCATAGATCAAAACAAAGCTGTAAAACACAGAAAACACCAAAAGACATCAAAATCAAATAAAACGAGGGAAATGGGTTTGTTCGAAAGAAGAAGCGGAGGGCTGTTTCTTGGTTTTGAAAACGAAAAGAAAATCGGATGAAGGAAACAGTCTGTTGGGTTTGAAAAGCAAGAAGAAAGAGGAGGATGATTTGCAGAAAAGAAGAAAAGGAGGAGAAGAAAACAAGGGGGGATGGGTTTTATATGTATTGAAGTAGAATGAACAAATTCTGGGTTTGAAAAGCTGTGGTTTGAGTTGAACGAAAACAGAGAAAAACAAACAGCTAAAACAGGGAAAAAAACAGAGCACAAGACTTGAGCTTCGAATTAACACATAAAAATAGGTAAATAAATGCTGGAAATTAATTAAGCTACTAATTTTTTTTGTTTTTTTTTATTTATTACACTAACACATCAAACATAAAAATTTAGATCTACATTTAACAATAATAAAACCCACAAGAAAATGGAAGTTTAAAAGGGCATAATTACTATTATTAACTAAGAACAAGAAAATAAAAACCGTTACTTTCAACCCCAAGTGGTTAGCATTTCGCTACTTTGTCCACTAATCGGATTTACGAAAATAACGAAAGCAAGACAACATAAACGAGAGAGCAAGACAAGAAAATAAAGGAAACTTGAAATTGCATTAAATTTAAAAGGAGTGTTTACAAAATTTAAAACTACAAAACAAGAAAAGAAAGAAATTTATGCTACCCTAAAACTACCCTAAAATCTATTTTCGTAAATACAAGGGGGGTAAGGGGGTATTTATAGGATAAAAATTAAGGTTTAGGGGTGTGTTGGGTGAATCTCCACCATACACCTTCTAATGTGGTGGAGAAATCCCAGTTATCCAATTGTTTCCTTCCTCTTTAAGCTTTGTTGAGTGGATCTTGGCCATACACTTATTTAGTGTGTTGGGATGATCTCCACCTTCCATGTGTCTTTAAAGATTTCTTTTCCTCTAAGCTCCTAATTCTTTTTCCTTTTTTCATTTAAATCCTTTTTCTTCCTCTTTTTCCCTTCCTTACTCTTTATTTCTTTATTTTGCCATTTCTTCACGAATTTCCTGAAATGCAACAAAATAAATTATTAAAATACGAGTTCAAGCAATAAATAGGTAATAAAAATATGCAAAAATATGCACTTATCATAGGCAACTTGACACTTTAAAAAAAACACATGACCGCTATTTGACTTGGCAAAACGGGTTATGAAGAATTGAACCGAAATACATGGAATTAAGATCTGATTTTATATTCGAATTATATAATTCGATAATTATTTGAAAATTGATTTGATCCAATTTAAAAATTATCTGAATCGAAAATCTAACTAAAAATTATCCGAAATCCTAGATCCAATAACGACTTTGAACCGATAAAATTGAATGAATAATTATGTGAATCGAATATGACTCGAAATATGTGATCCGATATAAATCTGAATTTAAATAACGGTGAATTATGTTCTAGTTTAATTGTTATAATTTTAATGGATCATATTCCATAACCCATATACGTTAACCTACTTTTAATTTAATAAATTAATCCAATCATAAATAAAATTCGTATTTAAAATAGTTGTTTGTCAAAGACACATTATTATTTAATCAAATTTTTTGAACAAGTTTATTATATTAAAAATGTTATAGTTAACAATAAGATATTTTCTAAGGTCTCCTACATTAAATAATCGAATGATAATGATCTGAAAGGATTCGAACCGAATTTAATCTAAACTGAATTTAATTCGATTTTAATCCGAAATTCACTTGATTTTCCATCTGAGTTAGACTCGAACCGAATGAAATCCGATCCAATCCGAACTATATCAAAATATATCATAACTGAAAAGGGATCTGATCCGAAACCGAATCGATTATTTGAATTGTCAAGTCTGGATTTTTCAAGAAAGAAACAAGTGAGAAAAATCTGTGCGGGCGGTGAATTGTTAACAAGAACAAAAATCAAAATTTACCACTCTAATAATGTATTAAATAGGGCTGTCAAAAAAATCCGAAAAATTCGATATCCTATCGAAAAATTCGATACCGAATCTGAAAAAAATGTATAATATCCGTATTCGAAAGAAAACGGATATTATTCGTATCTGAATTCGTACCCGAAAATAGCGGATACGGATATAAACACATCCGTAGAAATATCTGATATCCGAAAATTTATAATATATATATATATATATATATATATATATATATTTACTTTTTAGAATATATAATTTATAATTAATAATTTACTATTTATAATATATTATTTATGTAATAAAATTTAATTATTTAATTCATTAATAAGTAAAGATATTTACACACAACACGTACGTACGTTTCAATTTATACAAACATGATGTCTGTAGTTTAAAAATTTCTGATTATTCTATTTTACCATGTTTTAATGGAAAAAAATTGTTATTTTTTTAATTTTTTTAAATGATTCGGATATTCGAATATTCGGATTTTCAGATTTTCGGAGATATTTAAATTTTTTTAAAAATATCAATATTCGGATTTTCGGATTCGGATATAATCCGTATCCGGATAATATCCGTCGGATTCGAATTCGGATATAATTTTTTAATATCTATCGGATTTCGGATTCGGATATAGGCAGATCCGTATCCGAAATATCCGTTTGACAGCCCTAGTATTAAATATTGTACTAAAATAGCACAATATTATAATTTATTCTAAATATAAGATAAAATATAGATGAAATTATAACTAACATCTCATCAAAAAGTGGAAAAACGGAGAAAATTTGATAAAAGAGTTATATCACTTTTTCTATCTAATCATAAAATATGAGTGCATTTCTATTTTATAACAAAGTATAGAATAAGGAATTATAAACATGGTATTATTTTAACATCAAAAACCATTTTTTTATTGCTAAACTATAGCAATAATTCTATTTATTTTAATACAATCATCAGATGTGTGTTTGATACAAGTCACCGTCATGTTGACTAAATTATGTACTTATTTAGTATGGAGTACTCACTCCGCCCTACTCATTTTTATACTATTTGTTTTTCATTGTTTAGCATGTATTTTAAGGTTTCTATAAAGTATATTTTTATAACTTATTTTTTAAATTATTTTTTAAACTAAAATTTAAAAATTAAATTTTTTATTCAGAAGAAAAAAAATTAAAAATAAATTATAAAACTATAATTTTTAAGAATCTTAAAATGCCATTAATATAATCTAATAGAACGGAGAACAAAACCTGGCTGAAACCGATCACACACACTATTGTGAGGCCGCTAGTTATTCAAAATTACATTCATAAGAGCATCTTCAATCATGCACAACTCTTAGGAAAAAATAAATAATACATACTATAAATAAAAATTATAGAGATTATGTAAAAAAAAAAAAAACAATTCTAATGGGACATTCTCAGTCTATAATTTTAGCCAACATTTATCGAACCTCTATAGACCTGTAAGAAGATTCCATGTCATCATTTACCATATTTAAATGATATTTTCTATTTATAATCAACTTATCATAATAATAATAATATACTATTTTTAAAATATAGTCAATCAATATAGTCACTACCATCGAAGCATAAAGTCTTGCAGATTCAATAAATTTTACATAATTGGTATAATCTATTATTTTAGCCAACCCCATTTGTTGTGGAATAAAAACGAGGGTTTGTAAATTGCGGCTAGGGTTTGTATGTATTAAATACAAGGGATGGTGAGCTTCAAGCTTAAATGGTTGTTCTTGCGTTCGAGACTGATCGGTCCTCACAAGATGCCTACGTATCTCTGTATTGCTAGAGAATCAAGCCAACGTAGTTCTGAGAATGAGGGGTCAGGCCCTTTATATAGGCTGAGAAGCCTTAGAATTAAGGTAGGAGTTGGAGACTTAATAGATAAGTCATCTCCTTGAGGAAAGTTCTAGACTCCTTCCTTGTAGGAGTCTGTTGCCATATCGAATTGGATGCCTTGGAGGCTAAGTCTTGTAGAGATAATGTCCTTATCTGACACTTATTGCTGAGCTGTTTATTACCCCTAATATTAATTACGAAAATAATATTAAAGATAGGACTTTGGACCCTGTTGGTGGGCCCCACGTTCGGACCATACCGGGTCTAATTAATGCAACACTAAATGTGTCTTTAGGGCTTATTTTTAGCCCATATCATTTGCCCCCCAACTTCTAGGAAAACTGATCAGGTTTTCCTTGAAGTTTTAACGGTCCTTTCCAAGACTCGGGTCAGGGTTCATCTTTATGCACTAGTGTTTCACGAGTATTGTCTTTATGTAAAGCGTGGAGCGACCGACGCGTTTACGACAATGTTAATTCGATGCTAATCGGTACTAATCAGCCTTAACGACATTTAAACAATGTTTAAACGACGTTGAACGGCATAAAACGGCACTAAACGGTACTAACTTGCCTTAAACGACACTTAAACAACGTTTAAGTGACGCCAACCGGCATTAAACGACACTGAACGGTGCTTATCGGCACTAACGGTGCTAATCGGCACTTAATCGGTGCTTATCGGCACTAACGGTGTTAATCGGCACCTAATCGGTGCTTATCGGCACTAACGAGCCTTGAACGACACTATTCAGAAATTATCATTTCGACTCAAATTTCTGAATTTTAATCACAAATTTCGATCAGGAAACTTCACATTTTTCGACCAGGATTCTGGTCGAAATAAGGTCTCATTTTTCTCCTGGTCGAACGGATTTTTGACCAGGATTCCTGGTCGTTTCGACCAGGATTCTGGTCGAAATAAGGTCTCATTTTTCTCCTGGTCGAACGGATTTTCGACCAGGATTCCTGGTCGTTTCGACCAGGATTCTGGTCGAAATAAGGTCTCATTTTTCTCCTGGTCGAACGGATTTTCGACCAGGATTCCTGGTCGTTTCGACCAGGATTCTGGTCGAAATAAGGTCTCATTTTTCTCCTGGTCGAACGGATTTTCGACCAGGATTCCTGGTCGTTTCGACCAGGATTCTGGTCGAAATAAGGTCTCATTTTTCTCCTGGTCGAACGGATTTTCGACCAGGATTCCTGGTCGTTTCGACCAGGATTCTGGTCGAAATAAGGGTCCAAAATTTCTCCTGGTCGAACGAATTTTCGATCAGAATTCCTAGTCATTTCGACCAGGATTCTGGTCGAATTAAGGGCCAAATTCGTGGCCTCGTCGAAGAGTTTTTCGACCAGGATTCTTGGTCATTTCGACCAGGATTCTGGTCGAATTAATGGCCTTTTTCGTGGCTCAGTCGAACAATTTTTCGACCAGGATTCTTGGTCATTTCGACCAGGATTCTGGTCGAATTAATGGCCTTTTAATGGCTTGGTCTGTCAAGACCTCGATTTTACGTGACTAAAAAGTAAGGTCTTAATTTTCTTGAGGCCATGACCGTGCCTAAAGCAAACTTCTCTATAGCGGAGTGATTCAGGTCAGCTTCATGAAGCACCTTGGTGACATAGTAAATGAGTTTCCAAACCTTCCACGAGAAAGCTTCAAAATCCTTTCAAAGGTTTCATGCTTGCCTAATCTTACATAGAATTACTTTGAACCTTTCATCCACCTTGTTGGAATGTTGATTCAGTTACACATTCTTGAGTTGTTCACGAATCTCTTGATCCAAGGTTGGATCTGATAGCTTTGTTGGCCTTCTAAGGCTTCAACTTAGTTCCTTAGCCCTTGATTTATAACACAAGGCCTGGATTCTAAGGTTGATGTTGGTGTTCTGGATCACCAACACGAGGTTTCAGGTCAATAGGAGGTGTTTGTTATGCCTTAAATGGTTTCGTGAACTTTGACTTGTGACCTTCCGGGCCTTAACTTATTTGCTGAGACCTTGGTTTTAAGGTTATTATCAACCCTTGATTCCCTTGATTCTCATTCCAAGATGTAGGAATGATGAAGTCCCTTAGTTCTTGCCCCCCTTGCTTCATACGGAGGAGGTCTTACTTTTCAGTTGATCGTTCAGGGAGTTCACTTGCTCCTCAGCGTTTGACTTCAAGTCCGGTGTGTCTTGGCTGGTTGTTAACCTTCTTTTCTTGATTCTAGGTTTCCAACCTCCTTCTTATGCTCACAGGACCTTGCTTTGGTTTATATTCGATTGAAGGCTCTTGATTCAAGTCCTTAAACTTCAAATGACAAATTTGATTGGAGGCAGACAGCCTTTTTGGCCATCAAGGCTAAAATTTTGTGTCGGGATTTGAGATTCAAGATTTTAAGTAAGGAATGACAAAGGACCTCTCATCTCAAAACTCTCACTAACTGTTTCTGTGCCTTCAAAGCATTATCAGGGAGCCAACTAGTCTCGAGATGAGCTCGAAGAGGGTCTATCCTTCAGCTTACATCAACTGGTGCTACCAATTTTGATTCGATGGTGGGGTCTTCAGGACCTGGAAGCAAAAGCTCTCTGCATAATTCTTTATCTCAGAAGAGCCATACTTACGGGGTGTTTGGGGAAACTTTTTTCCAGAATAAGTCAACTTATTTTAAGACAAAGTTAGAGATTCCTAACATTCCAACTTATTTTCCAACTTATTTTTGCAACTTATTGAATCTCAAACATACATTAGATACTTATATATAAAAAAATTATCAAAATATAAAATTTTTACCCCAAAATAAGTCAATAAGCCACTAAAATAATTTTTCCCAAACAGGGCCTTAGACTGGGCTTCGGCCTTAATGTTCCTTTCTCTCTTGGGATATACTCAACATGGCATTTATCGAGCGGGGCTATCACGGCTTTCACAATCCTCAAGTGTTTGGCCATATTCTTTTCTCTAGCCTCAAACTCTCCATTGACTTGTGAGACTACCAGATTTGAGTCTCCACAAACTTTCAGGTTCTTCACCCTCAGGGCTCTCGTCAATCCAAGGCTGGCCATCAGAGCTTCATACTCCGCCTCGTTGCAGGTTGTTTGGAAGTCCAACTTCAAGGCATACTCAAGTGTGAACCCATCGGGGCTTTGTAGAACTTAACCTGCACCACTGGTTTTTGTTTTAGATGCCCCATGAAAATAGAGCTTTTTGTTTTTGATGCCCCATCAAAATAGAGCATCCAATATTCCTTCTTCTCTTCCAGGGGTTTCTCACCTTGCTGACCTTCCTGGTCTATTACCTCCTGCCCCCCGACTTCTTGGTTGTCAATGGTATATTCAACCACGAAGTCAGCTAGAGCCTGAGCTTTGATGGCCGTACTAGGCTTAACATCGAATTCTTTTAGTTAGATTGCCCACTTGATGAGCCTTCCATTGGCTTTCATGCTATGCAATATGTTTCTTCAGCGGGTGTTCCATCAGGACTTCAATGTTTGTCTTTATCCAGGATCCTTCAAGGACTTAAACTCTTATCTGCTGTAACCTAACTCTACCATTCGAGGTATGCATTCGTTTGTTTTCATTCATGTATTCTTTTATTTTCGGTACTTGGTCTTCTTTGACTCGCACATCAGGTGCTTGGCACATAAATAAAATCACAATCAATGAATGGAAAACAAACTTGCATTAATAACTTGAAATGGGTTCAACCCTTACATAGAGTACTACTGTCCTACTCGGAGCAACATGCTCTGCAATGGTTTTAATGAACCTTATTTCTACTTCTACTATATAAATATGAAGCTAAGTCCTACTAGAATAACTTAAGCCCAATCGGGGTTTTGCAAGATTAGACCTGCACCACTTGATTTTGTTTTTGATGCTCCATCAAAATAGAGCACCCGCCACTCCTTCTGGTCTCCTCATTCTTATTCTGCAGTTCACTTCCTGCTCGGGGTACTACCTCCTGCCCCCCAACTTCTTGGTTGCCAATGGTGCACTCAATCACAAAGTCAGTTAACGCCTTAGCCTCAATGGCTGTCCGAGGCTTCTGTGTGATGTCCCCTGCTGACCTTTCTTTGTGTTCCTTACCACTGTGGACATCTATGTCTTCAATCGGAAGGACCTGCCCCCCGACTCCATCAGGCCTTAACGAGGCTAAATAACAGCTTCGTGCCATCTTCTGATCACCTTTATGTTCTCCAACACCATTCCTGGTAGGGAACTTGATCTTCACATGATAGGTTGAGGCAACAGCCTTAAATGCATGAAGTCCAGTCCTTCCAAGGATAGCGTTGTACGTTGAAGCCGCCTTGATTACCAGGAAGTTCAACATCTGAGTGGCCTCCTTGGGCTCTTGCCCAATAGTTACAGGCAGCTGAATAGTCCCTTCAACTTTGGATTTTACTCCATTAAATCCGTATATAGGCATGTTATTGGGGGTCAACTGAGAATCAGTGTATCCCATCTTCACAAACGCATCATGAAACAGAATGTCAACGGAAGCTCCATTGTCTATCAAGACTCGCTTCACCTCCGAGTTTCCAATCACAGGAGTTATGACCAACGGGTCATCATGGGGGAACTTCACCCCTTCCAAGTCTGAGTCATCAAAGCTAATCGCTACCTCAGTTTTTGCACGCTTCGGGGCCTCTCCCACGATGTGCAACACCTCTCGGTCATAAGCCTTTCTAGAGTTCCTAGTTGTCCCGGCCGCAGTTGGGCCTCCTGAGATCATGTTGATTACTGGCCCTCGGGGCTGTGGGTTGCGATCTTGATCGTCATCCCTTCTATTATAGTCCCTTCTCTGATTAGCATGGTCTTCACCCTTAGTGAAGTGCCTCAGCTTCCCTCTACGGATCAAAAACTCAATCTCATCTTTGAGTTGCTTACAATCGTCAGTGTCATGCCCCACGTCTCTATGGAATCTGCAATACTGATTCTGGTTTCTCTTTGCGGGATCACCCCTGAGTGGCTTCGGCCATCTGAAATCCTTATCATTCTCAATGTCCAACAAGATTCGACTCCTAGGAGTATTCAACCTTGCATACTGAGTGAACCTTGACCCTTGGTTCTTCTTAGGGGCAGAGTCGGAGTCCTCGCTAGTTCGGGGATACTTGTCCCTAGCATCATACTCTTGATCATCATAGTCCTGGTCTTGCTTTCGCTTCTTGGAGTCATTGTTACCTCCTCCTCCACCTATGGTGGTTTCTTTATTCAAGCTATCCTCAGCTTTAATATACTTATCAGCCCTTCGTTGAAGCTCAGCCATGTTCTCCGGGGGATGCTTCGCCAATGATCTCTTGAAGAAGAGGTCAGTGGTTCCGTGCTCCAGGGCTACCATTGCCACCTTATTTTCCAAATCAGTGATATTCAGGGTCTCCTTAGTGAATCGCTTGAGGTAATCCCTCAGATTTTCATTCCTTCCTTGCACCACATACATAAGAGATGCGGAGCTCTTCTCATGCACCCTTCCGCTAATGAATTGGCTAACGAAGGCGGCACTCAACTCCTTAAAAGAGCCAATAGAGTTCGCAGGCAATCGGCTATACCATCTCTGAGCCATGCCCGACAGGGTTTGGGGGAACGCTCTGCACTTTAGGGCATCACTTGCAGGCTGCAGCAGCAGTGCGTTCGAGAATGTTCTCACATGGTTTGCGGGATCACCCGTTCCATCATAAGCCTTTATTGTAGGCATCTTAAACTTCCTAGAAATATGAGCATTCATCACCTCCTCAGTAAACGGGGGTGTGGGATCATCAGGATCTCCAAGTGGCATGAGATCCTTGGGGTTACTCCTGGGGGTTTCCACCCTCATAGCTTCTCTTGTTGGGACATCAGCCCTCTTCTGTTTTCTTGAGGACCTCTCCAAATCTATAACGGGAATCCTTCCTGAGATTGGAGGGGGTCGAATCAGACTCTGTCTTGCCTGTTCCCTTGCTATGTCATCCTTTAGCCTTTGGATCTCAGCCTCATAAGCCTTAATCCTCTCCTCAGCCGTTTGTGGAGGTCCATCATGGATTCCTTGGGTCCTCGCCCGAGGTTCTCTGCTAACACGTTGCCTCCTTTGATGTTCATCACGATCATCATCCTCAGATGACGAATCATCAGAATAGGGGCCAGAGTAGTCGTCCTGATAAGGACCCAATCCTCTAATATAAGATGGATCCTGTGTTTGCATGGCATATCCGCTTGGCCCTGCTCCTCGAGCAGCTAGAGGGTGGTTAGGCAGACCATACCTCGGGTTAGTATTCAAGGGGAGATCCGTGGTGTGGATCTGTACCCATGGTGGTGGGTTGTCAGGATTAAAAAGAGGAGAGACCACCATCTGAAGAGGGTTGGTTCCTCGTCCCGCTTGGTCGATCAGAGGCCGCGTACTCTGAACGTGGGGAATCCCCCCTGGTTGTTGAGAAACTTGAGATTGGGTGATCGTCCCTGATGCTGGCGGAGCCTGTTGGATGATCGCCCCTGATGCTGGGGGAGCCTGTTGGATGATCGCCCCTGATGCTGGGGGAGTCTGTTCGGTCAGGGGTGGAGCAGATCTGAGAGGTATGGCCTCAGTTGCAACTGGTGTTGTTCTTCGTGTTTGAACCATGGTTGATGTTGTCTTCCCACAGACGGCGCCAAATGTTGTGGAATAAAAACGAGGGTTTGTAAATTGCGGCTAGGGTTTGTATGTATTAAATACAAGGGATGGTGAGCTTCAAGCTTAAATGGTTGTTCTTGCGTTCGAGACTGATCGGTCCTCACAAGATGCCTACGTATCTCTGTATTGCTAGAGAATCAAGCCAACGTAGTTCTGAGAATGAGGGGTCAGGCCCTTTATATAGGCTGAGAAGCCTTAGAATTAAGGTAGGAGTTGGAGACTTAATAGATAAGTCACCTCCTTGAGGAAAGTTCTAGACTCCTTCCTTGTAGGAGTCTGTTGCCATATCGAATTGGATGCCTTGGAGGCTAAGTCTTGTAGAGATAATGTCCTTATCTGACACTTATTGCTGAGCTGTTTATTACCCCTAATATTAATTACGAAAATAATATTAAAGATAGGACTTTGGACCCTGTTGGTGGGCCCCACGTTCGGACCATACCGGGTCTAATTAATGCAACACTAAATGTGTCTTTAGGGCTTATTTTTAGCCCATATCACCATTGGAGATGCTCTAATAACGGTATAAGAACAAATTCTAACTCCGACGAAAAAGGAGAGAAACAAATTTGTATTCTTAATACTAACCTATAATCCGTGCAAATCATGAGCTATCATATATTATTATTATGAATTAACGTATTAATTATATATTTTATATAAAATTTTAATTTTTTAATAAATTTTATTATTAACTTTAAATTTAGATAAATTTAATACTTAATTTCATGACATAAATAAATGTCATTAATTTAATGTTATATTTAAATTTATTGTTAAATATCTTAAGAATTCAATAGATATTTTTAAAAATATTTAGTGTAACTAAAAATCGTAGAAGAAATAATCATAGTAAGAAGTTTGTGCAGGTGATGATTCTAATCGGTATATAATTGTAAAAGTTTTTTATTTTATATAACATGTGGTTTATTATTTTTAATAAATTGTATATAATTTAACTGAATTTGGAATTTTTTACATGTTTTTTAAATTTTTTAAAAAAATGTTTTTTTGCCTTATCTCGTTGGTTAGTTGGTTAACACCTTCCTAAAAAATTTGTTAACATTTTCCAAAATATAAAAAACAAATCAAAATGTTTAATTTTAATTAAAAAAATAAATCACATATTTTACATACTATATCGATTATATTTCCGTTAGATATCTCCACCAACACCCAACTTCTCTTTAGATTCTTTTGAGAAACCATTATATTTTAAATTAATTTAAACAATTTCAGCATAAAAATTTCTTAATAAGTAAACAAATTATAAAAAGGAAAATATAAATATACTGTCTATCTGTACTATATTTTTATAAATAGGGTATAATTAGTTGGTTAGTTAAAATATTTCTAAAAAATCTTATTCGCACCTTCTAAAAAAACAAATTAAAATACATACTATAATTTACTGAAAAAAAATAACACACATATTTTACGTAAATAAACACTCTATCAGTTATACTTTAAATGAAATTCAACTACATACTCTTTCAATTATATTTTTAATATAATTTTTTAAACTTATTATTTTCTGGAAGGTGTTATCAATATTTTTGAAAGGTATTAACCAATCAATCAACTAACCAAAATACTTTATTTTACTTATAATAATATAGTATAGATCTGATGAGTTTAAATATAAAAATAAGAGTTAAAAAAATTGTAATTTGATTCAAGATGGAAGTCACGAAAAATTCAACCTCCATTCGAAAAACAATATTCCCCTACAGGAATTGAAATTGAAATTTACACAGTTGGTTATATAAACACATAAAACCATACATGGTGGTGAAAGTTGAAGCACATAATCCTCATTATCTTGGTGCCGGTGGTGAAACTACTAGTTGCGTTGAAAATTAAAAAAGGAAAAAAAAAAAAAAACCAGAGTCCCGGCCGGTGTCATAAAATCTTCTTCAACAAATTGTGAGGGTGCACACGCATGAATCAAACCAAAAGACAGTTCTCTTCTCTACAAGTAAAAGCCAACATCATCCTCAACTTGCAATATTAAAATATTAATATTACATACAATCCCATACAGTACAAACCTAAAGCTCGCAAAAACAATAAAATTCCCATTGTCTCTACCCACACATGTAAAAGGTGTTGAATTTGGACCCTTTCCTTTTTCTCTTTCTCACTTTACCAGTCAACTTTCCCTCTATAACAAACGCGTACCCAACCCAACTCTCTCTCTCTCTTTTGTACCTATTCCTCACCACTTGCATCTACATTACATTCATCCCCCCGCTCCTTCCTAGCATCATCTATTTATACTCCTATTCTTTTATACTTCCACCCACAGGCCACACCATCTTCTATTATATATACTACCTTATCTAACTCACAACCTTTCATCATTACCTGATTTACTCTCTTCCATTTTTCTACGACACAACGTATCGGGTCTATCCCCCGCTTATAATTATTTTAAGTATTTATTTAAATTATGTCGGAACCCGAAGCGAAACCGATCATGATCCGACAAGTATGGGCGTCCAATCTCGAATCAGAATTCCAACTCATCGCCGAATTTATCGATCACTACTCTTACATATCCATGGACACTGAGTTTCCCGGTATCGTTTTCCGGACAGATGTAGCGCGTGAAGAACACGCTCCGTTTAATATTCACCGCCGGACCTCAGATCAGTACAAGCTGTTAAAATCAAACGTCGACGCCTTGAACTTGATCCAAGTCGGTCTCACGCTTTCCGACGCTTCCGGGAATCTACCGGAAATTACCTCCGGCGGCCAGAAGTGTATATGGGAGTTCAATTTTAGGGACTTCGACGTGGCGCGTGACCCTCACGCTCCGGACTCCATCGAGTTGCTGCAGAGGCAAGGGATTGATTTCGATAGGAACCGAGTTGACGGTATTGACTCGGCGAGATTTGCAGAGTTGATAATGTCATCAGGACTGGTGTGTAACGAGTCAGTGAGTTGGGTGACGTTTCACAGCGCGTACGATTTTGGATACTTGGTGAAGATACTGACGCGCCGCGAGTTGCCTGGGGGTATAAAGGGGTTTTTGAAAGTTATGAGGGTGTTTTTTGGAAATAACATTTATGATGTCAAGTATATGATGAAGTTTTGCAAGAGTTTGTACGGTGGGCTGGACCGGGTGGCTACTATGTTGGATGTGAACCGGGCGGTCGGGAAGTGTCATCAGGCCGGTTCAGATAGTTTGCTCACGTGGCATGCATTTCAGAAGATGAGAGATGTTTATTTTGTAAATGATGGGCCGGAGAAACATGCCGGTGTGTTGTATGGTTTAGAAGTTTATTAGCGATTTTATTTATTAATTGTTATTAATGATATTTTATTCATTTTTTAAAGTAACATAGCATGTGAATTGGATTTAAATCAAGAATGTGAGGTAATTCATGTACTTTAAATTTGTTCAATTGCTTAAAGTTTTACTGAGTGGTCGACAAGAGAAGAGTGATAAGCTATCTCGAAAAATTAACATTTTAGTCTTACTGATGATTATCGAGGGCTGTGGAATAAAATCTGGGCTCTGAAGTTGCCTAGAAAGGTGACTCATGTTTTATGGAGGTTGTGTAAGGAATGTCTCCCTACTAATGCAGCATTGTTCAATAAACGTGTTGATGTGAATCCTATCTGTCCATGGTGTCATTCTGCAGTTGAAACGAATTTACATGCTCTTTTTCTTTGTGATTTTGCACTGACTTTGTGGCGTGCAGTGGGGTTACACTCTTTGGTGCAGTGTACAGAGCAGGAACATCCAAAAGTCGTGATTGATCGTGTTTTTCATCAGGGATCTAAAGACCAGTGCTTAGAGGTGTCTATGTTATGCTGGAGTTTGTGGCATCGCCGAAACAGATGGGTTTGGGATCGTTCTAACGGTTCTCTCTTTGGTGTACGCAATACAGCGACTTGTTTACTTCGAGCATGGACAGAAGCATAGGCACGTGAACAGACCATGATGATTCGAGGTCAGATTGAGGATAGAGTCTGGACGAAGCCGTCATCTGGGTGGTTAAAGGTAAATGTTGATGCAGCGGTGTTTTTGATGGGTGGGATTGGTGTTGCAGCAGTCATCAGAGATGAACATGGAGGTTTTGTTGCAGCTCGTGTATTGCGCTTACCAGGAGTATGGAGTCCTCGTGAGGCCGAAGCTTTAGCCCTTAAGGAGGCACTCTCTTGGGCGATTTCTCGAGGATATAGGCAGTGTGAATTTCAGACTGATTGCTACGCTTTAGCTGCGAATTGTAATGGACGTCCAGGGAGGTCTTTGTTTGATACTATTGTGATTGATTGTATTGGTTTAAGTAAGCACATAAATCAAGTGCTATTTAGCTTTGCTTTTCGTTCTGCGAATAATGTAGCCCATGTCTTAGCACAGGCTGCTTATTCTATGACAGACGTAGGAGAGTGGTTTGTCACTCCTCCTCCTTTCCTTGTTCGCTCTTTAGAGCTAGATTCTGTTATTTAATGCAAGTTCGAATTTATTCAAAAAAAAAAAAAAACATTTTAGTCTTACTAAAATACTTTTTAGTTAAGAAAAACTTGATTTTATTCCGATTAACGTTCCACATAAATTGTATAATTGTGTAGTACAAAAATTTATCCATAAATTGTATAATTGTGTAGTACAAAAATTTATCAATAAGATGTCCAAAATCCAAAACTGCAGAAAGAGAATAAGTTACCGATGAAATCCTAATCTAATGATGAAAGTTGAAGACTAAAATATTATTGATGATGGTTTATAAATTTGATTTTTTTTTCTTCTCTTTATAATTTGTATTGTTCTTATAATTCATTTGGAATCCAAAAAAAAAATAGTTGTGTTTGTATAGCAGCCGCCAACTTGAAAATAAATTTAAACGATAAAATACTAAATCAAGCAATTCGGAAAATCAAATGGATTTTGGATTCAATTTCGGATTGGATGAAAATTTGGTTATAATATTTAAATTTAATTTAAATTATATCTAATTCGGTTCAGATCTAAATTTGATTTTGCATAATTTGCATCGATTTTGGTTTTGGATATGATCGATTTTGATTTTTATCAAATCTATGTATAATATAAATCCTGAATCCTTTTTGCCACATTCTTCCTGTTTTGTCCTTACTCCCACTTTGTATAATAACTGTTTTGTCCTTACTCCCTGTTGTGGAATAAAAACTAGGTTGCGATTTGTAATTAATACTAGGGTGGTTGAGCTTCGAGCTTTAATGGCTGTTCTTGTATTCGTGGCTGAATCTGCCTTCACAAGATGCCTACGTACTTCGATGAATATCAAAGATCAAGCCAAAAACGTAGTTCTAGGTTGAGGGGTCTGGCCCTTTATATAGGCTGAGAAGCCTTAGAATTATGGTAGGAGTCAGAGACTTGGTGGACAAGTCTTTGAGGAAGGTTCTAGATCTATTCCTTGTAGGAATCAGTTTCCATATTGAATTGGATGCCTTGGTAGCTAAGTCTGAAGGAGATAATATCCTTATCCAACTCTTATTGCTGAGCTGTTTATTTCCCCCAATATTAATTACGAAATTAATATTATAATTGGGGTTTTGGGTCCATCTGGTGGGCCTCACGTTTGGACCATTTTTGGTCTAATTAATGCCACATTAAATGTGTCTTTAGAGGTTATTTTCAGCCCATATCATTTGCCCCCCAACTTCTAGGAAAACTGATCAGGCTTTCCTTGAAGTTTTACTTGTCTAATTCGAGACTCGGGTCAGGGTTTATCTTTGATATCGTTTTGATGTAAAGCGTGGAGCGACCGACGCATTTACAACGACGTTAGATTATGCTAACAACATTGAATGGTGCTAAACGGCACTAAACGGCGATAAACAGCCTTAAATGACTTTTAAACAATGTTAAACGACGCTAAACAGCGCTAAACGGCACTAAACGGCACTAGACGGTGCTAAACAGCCTTAAACGACGTTTAAACGATGTTAAACGACGCTAAACGGCGTTAAACGGCGCTAAACGGCACTAAACGGCACTAGACGGTGCTAAACAGCCTTAAACGACGTTTAAACGATGTTAAACGACGCTAAACGGCGTTAAACGGCGCTAAACGGCACTAAACGGCACTAGACGGTGCTAAACAGCCTTAAACGACGCTAAAACGATGTTAAACGACGCTAAACGGCGTTAAACGGCGCTAAACGGCACTAAACGGCACTAGACGGTGCTAAACAGCCTTAAACGACGTTTAAACGATGTTAAACGACGCTAAACGGCGTTAAACGATGCTAAACAGCACTAGACGGTGCTAAACGGCGTTAAACGGCGCTAAAACGATGTTAAACGACGCTAAACGGCGTTAAACGGCGCTAAACGGCACTAAACGGCACTAGACACTGCTAAACAGCCTTGAACGATGTTTAAACGATGTTAAACGACGCTAAACGGCGCTAAACGGCACTAAACGGCGCTAAACGGCACTAAACGGTGCACTGAAAACCATCCGAAAAAATCGAGATCTAGGTTCAGAAACTACCCGAGATTCGCTGAAAAATCAAGATTCAGGACCACAAACTAACCCGCGATCGGCCGGATCGAGGGCGAGCTCGTGGTCGGCTAGCACCTGGTCGGCCGAGGGGCCTCGATCCAAGGTGGTCGGCTAGCACCTGGTCGGTTGTGGGCTGGTCGGCTGCGGGCTGGTCGGCCGTGGCTCCTTGGCGTGCCTTGGTCGGCCGGTTCGTGGTCTTCCAGCTCGTGGTCGACCGAGGCTCCTCAAAACGCCGTGGTCGGCTACAAGGTGGTCGGATGTGGCTCCTTCGGGTGCCATGGTCGGCTACTTCGTGGTCGGCTACGGCTACTTAGGGCTTCGTGGTCGGCCACTTCGTGGTTGGCGAGGAAACCCGGACCTGAAACCATTCATGGATCTTGAGGATCAAGAACCTCGATCTTGATTTCAAGTTTAGTATCTTGGTCATCCGTGACTTTCAAGGATCAAGAACCTCGATCTTGATCTTAAGTCATCAGGGATCTAGGATCTAAAACCACCCGTGATCCTAAAAGATCAAGAACCTCGATCTTGATCCTTAGTCGTCAGTTTGGTCATTCGTGACTTTCAACGGTATTACTCCTTGATTCATGATTAGCACTACTAACCTTGTGCTTAAGACTAAACTCGTTGCTTATCTTCTTAAGTGCAAACATCCACGCAGCAAATATTTCAGCTATTTCCTTTCCGACATATATGAATTATAACAATATTTTCTGTATAACGTGGATAATTTCTGTCCTTTTTTCGTCTATAAACGATAAATGACCTGTAAACGCGAACCAAGCTGAGATTCAACCTGATGTACCAGGTCAGGCACTTTCTATAAAAGAGGAGAAGTAGCCTTCATTTCAATTCACTTCTTCATTTCTGAGCTCTCAAATTCTTAAGTTCTCTAGCTTCAAGTTGCAAGATCAAGTTCGAGCTTCAAGATCAGGTTTCAGATCCAAGATCAAGTTTCAGCTTCAATATCAAGATGTCGGAAGGTGATCAACCAATGGCTCCCCCTGTCTCCATGATGGAAGCTATGTCGAAGAGGAGTAAGATGAGGACCGCCAAAGGTAAAGAAAAAATCAAACCTCCTTCGTATGTTGAACATAGATTTGAATCCTTGATAGAACTTCTGAACATTATGAGGGAAGCATTTCCCAACTGTTCCAGCTTAGATTCTTTTAACAGTCCTAGTAAGTTGTCGGAACGAGATGTCCAAATGATAAGGGAGTCCTATCACTTCCCAAGTGCCATTAAGGTTCGTCTCCCAAATCCATCATATAGAACATGCAACTGGCATCCTGAGAGGATCTGTGTTTACTGGGGTGCCTTAGATGCTGGGTTCAGATTCCCGGTTGACAATTTTATCATTAGATTACTGGCGGAGTATCAGATCCACCCCTGTCAGTTGTATCCCAATGCTTGGAGGTACATCTCTATTTTCTTAATAAGGTGTCGCGAACTGGAGATTCATCCGACGACCACAATGTTTCGAAGTATCTTTGGGGCCAACAACTCTTCTGACTCCAAGAAAGGATGGGTTAGCCTTAAACACCGAGCCAAACTTCCACACATGGTGAATCCCTTCTCCTTTCCAGATTCACAGCATTTCGGGGAAAGGGAGTTTGTAGTTCTTGAGTGGAAAGGTGGTGACTGGGGCAACTTCTTTGTGAAGAGATTTGGGTCCGTGGAGGACAGTTCACATTTCGTGTGAGACCTTACTGATTCAGAATTGTCGGATCGAGATAGGCTTCTTACTGATGACGGCCGTACACACTATAAAACTTTTCTAAATGAAAAGAATCTTATTGGGGCTTGTTACGACCAAACTCAACACGCAAGTGCACGTGATCCCAAGTAATATAGATAGCAAATAAGATTCGTTCCTACAGGGACTCGTTGTATTGTCTAGTTAATTCACTCACCAATGTATGATTATTATTCGATGCTACGACAAATTAATAATTGGATTTTTGTTTATCACTACAATTACTCTAAGGATTATAACTAATTATCAACTACTTAAACTAAGAATTATCTCGAATTACTTATGCGAATAAAACATGGGATTTTAACTTCATTAAACAATCCATCTATAGTCTCCACGTCTCTAGCCCTTTCATGTGATTTGTTAATACCTGATCGAATACACAAAACTGATATAAGCCAACCTTCGTTGCACAAATACCATCCTAAATAATATCCACAATAAAGATAGAAATCACTTAGTCTCCCAATTATGCCTAATCTCCATATGTCTATAAAAATTGAAACATAATGGTTGAAGTACTAGCATTCAATAGATCACATAGTCGTCATAAAACGGTTAGAGTTCCGACACTAATTATGAATGATATTTTCATGCATAAACCTACGCTAGCATGGCAAGTTCTAAACTCTTAGATCCACTTTCGCTTCAATAAGAATTAACACACAATTACAGGAGTTAGCTACTCTACTATAACGAATTAAATCAACCATGATAGGATATCACATCAATCACACTATAGGCATCGAGAAGATTCAACAAATAAACTTCATAAATAAATCCGCTAAAACCCCATGACAACGAATTAGTTCATAATCAAACTAATCGTCACCATGGGTTCCAATGTAAACATGATTGAAGAAAACGAATAATGATTTAATTAAATAACAAGGGTTCTAAAGAATACACAAAAACCAAGCATCCACAAACTAGGAAGAATACAAGAATAAATTGAAAACTATCTTCTTCCTCGCTTCTTCGTGCTTCAAAACTCCGTAAATACAATACGTGGTCAGACCCCCCTATTCTAGGGTTTTTCTTCCTTTATATAGGCCTCCAGGTGCAAGAAATTCGAAAAGGAATTTAATTTTAACTTTATCTCGAAAAAACAGCAAAACAGAAATTTCCCTCAGACGAACTGGCGCTGCCGCGCCATCCAACAGCTATAGCACGGCGCTGCCGCGCCTCTCCAGATATCACAGCGCTGCCGCGCCACACTCCAGTACAAACACGGTGCTGCCGCGCCCTAACTTCTGCTCAGCAACTGGATTTTTTCCTTATTTATTCATTACAACTCCAATTTGCTCTCCGATTGCTTCGCTGCATTCCTTGAACACCTGTGATTATCATTCCTGCACAATACCCTTAAAAGAGATCAAAAATACCACAACTCGAGTACAAACATTCGTTTTAAGCCAAATGGAAACGTTTTAAGTGAATAAAATACCCACTCATCACACCCCCAAACTTAAACCGATGCTTGTCCTCAAGCATAAACAGACAAATTATGTACAACTAACTAATACCACTTCCGTAGGTGATCACAGTTGCATTTGGCATATGCAACAAGCCCTTTAAACCCCTAGGCAGCCCTAGTGGACGAGTAAGGTCTCGTGAGGGCCTATACTCCTCTAAAGTAGACAGAAATTCATGCTTTATTACAACACAGACACAATATATACAACACACATGCTTATTTGATCGTGCAATGGATGAGACCCCTGAAGGCTTATACAATAATACCCATGTAGCGAGCGTTGGGTTAGTGGATCCCAGACTATAAAAAGCCTTAGGTCACTAGGCACAAAGTCCCCAAGAACTTAATTACTCGAGTATTAAAGAGCTCACCCTGATCAATTCTGCATACTCACACTCTCACAAACACTCATTTTTTTTCTCTTTTTTTCTTTTTTTTTCTGATTCTTGAATTTTTTTTTTTTCTGATTTTTTTTTTGAATTTTTTTTTCACACATGGAATCTGGAATGAGAATTCTCAATTCCAACCCTAGACTACTCATAAACATGAGCGCCTACTAGCCATTTGACACCTAGCCAACAAACACAAACACATTAGCATGAAATTCCTGCTTTCCCCCAAACTTATATTTTGGTGTTCCTTAATCATCAAGGGAATAAAGCAAATTCTATCGATAAACAAGTGATTAAATCCTAAATCCAAACAAGCATGACTCAACCTAGCCCAAGAGCAAACGACGAGACTGTGTAAAATTTTTGTTCATGAAACATGCACGTCAATTTCATCAAAATTTAAAATAAGCCCTCTGTTCATCCTTTTCACACCCACATCAACATCTACCTACCTCATGGCATCAGCTCATTCTAAGGGATCATGAAAAATGCATGTAATGCAACTAATATGCACATAAATACCACAATAACAGAATGTCCTATATGGCATACATAAAAAAAACAAAATGCTCTAACTAACATGCAAACATGCTAACATACAAATATGCTTCTAACATGCACACATACAAATATACAAATGCACCTTGTATCCCCACCCCCAACTTAAAAATTTTCAATGCCCCCATTGAAAGTAAGAATAACAAGTGTGCAAGGCATACCTACTCGTCGTCCGAACCACTCCCATCGGGAGTGTCCGGTGGCGGATAGACAGCGCCAGCTCCAAAGGACGGAAAAGTCACGTCCACTCCACTCGCACGAAAAGCCGTGCCCAACGCCTGTGCAAACTGAGTAAAATCCGCTGCAAAACCTGCCTGCATATCGTGCACCGCATCGATACGCCTCGTCAACCGCCTATACTGTCTCTGAGTAATAAAATAACCTCCTCCCTGAGGCTCCTCCTGCTGCAGCTGCTGCTGCTGCTGTTCAACTACATAACCAAGACCCCACCAGTCCGGCTCACCACCATTCCACTCAACCAACCTCCGAATACTCTGATGATCCAACGCCTCCTATGGCTGCTGCACAACCTCCTCTACTGACCATCGAGCACCACAATCTCTAGCCAACCTAGCAATGATCAAACCATAAGGCATCGCTGCAGTGGTACTACCTTGCATAAAACGCATCATCCCCTGATGGATCAAATTGCCCACATCCACATATTCTCTGCTGCAGATAGCATACAATAGGATAGCCCTCTCAACTGTGACCTCATTCGAGTGCCTCGTAGGGATGAGATTGGCACAAATGAACAAGTGCCAAGTACGCCTATATCTGTTCAGAGCCGTCGACAGAAACGAAGTAGGCTCAGTCGTGCCCTCCTCAAACGCCACTCTGTACCAGACACACACAACCGCTGAATAACCATCTGAAGATCCACATTATCCCGAGTCTTCCCCGACCAATCCTCTTGACCCCTCCTAGGAGCCAGAAGCCCAAGAACACGCCGAATAGCAGGCGGCTGATAATCCACACGAAACCCACGAACCTGGCTAATCCCATTCCTCTCCACACTAGCGTTCGCATAGAACTCGCGAACTGTAACACCCCCAGATCCGGGGTCCGGGATCCGGTGGTTACGGTTTCCAATTCTGTCCACAACAATTGAACTTTCCTTAATCATAAAATAAATTACGTCTCTATAACCCAACACAACAATATAAAACACACCCGTTATAGTCCCAGAGATGAAATCAGAGTAACAATCAAATTTTTATTAATCACATTATGAGTTCTTACAATCCAAAAGAATTTCAATATAATACATACTCTTTGCCATCCATTTACATAAGTC
Source organism: Saposhnikovia divaricata (assembly GCA_036435485.1). Lineage (NCBI taxonomy): Eukaryota > Viridiplantae > Streptophyta > Magnoliopsida > Apiales > Apiaceae > Saposhnikovia > Saposhnikovia divaricata. The sequence goes on along the minus strand of CM071597.1, from coordinate 96,373,788 downwards.
ATACTAGACCATATTCTTGGTACTGAAAGAATAAATATACCCTACCAATAGCTTCTTCTTCAGCTCTGGTAGTCTCATCGTCCTCGCCCGCGTCTAGTGCGCCTTGTGCGAGTCATCTGGTCTAGCTGTTGTTGTGATATAATAATAAAGTAAGGGTGAGCAATAGCCCACCAACAATAATATATAACTGAACAATAATGTATAACAGTTCAAAAGTATCTTTCAAACCATATGCCATGCATTTACGGAAATGATGCCAGTATAATATGAACGATGAAGTTACAAGGTAACTTAAAGTATTTGTTTGAAGAAATATCTGCTACATCAAAGTAAGCGAGATATTCTTATTGTTATTAAGAAGAGGAACTTGCAAGAAAAGGGTTGCAATTCCAGTTATGACACTATTCCAACTCTGCCAACAGTAATCATGTTGCAGGAAATAAATAAATTTGGATGATGAACCAATGATGGAGTATTCACCGCGCCCGCTGTTCCAATCTTGATGATCAGTCGAGATCGTACAGCTCAATTTAGATTTACTACCGGTAGAAGGAAGAACTGACGGCTTTACTTGTATACCGCCTTACTAGCTCTCCCCGGCCAACGGTTGGGCCAAAGGGGATGGACCGGCGCTACTCGGCCTCTTACACGACTCCTAGTTCAAATAGAATTCATGATTCTGAATGTAACGTTCGTCCCCCTTTCCCCAAGTATAATACTTGTTGATAAGACTCCACAAAGTAGTCGTATCTAATTGAAAAGGAAAATTTACCAATAACTCCCAAGCTATTACTTGGTAACGGATATCAACTTGTTCCAGTAATCTTACCCCTCGAAAGATGAGAAGGTAAGCAACGACTTAATAAGTCAACAGCACCCGAGTTGCGGGTGAAGGGAATACTTTATGACCGGGAAGTCGACAAGATAAATAACATTTTCCAAGTAAGGTTCCCTTATTATTAAGGAGATAGACTCAAAGAAGAATGATGTCTGAGAACCTTTCTTGATATAAGATTAATAATAATATGACTCCGAGATATTTTCTGTAATAATCGAGGAAGATAAACCTTATCGAGATTATTCTAAGTATGGAATAAATATTCAGAGAATATTTATTGAGTTAAAATATTTAAAGAATATTTGGGAATATGAAAGAATAACTTTAATCAGAGTATTTCTCAAAATAATCCCTGAAGAAATATCAGGAGAATATTTATTGAATAAATAAATATTTAAATGAATACTCAAAACAATATTCCTTAATTAATAAGACCCGAAAAGAATATTTAAGGTAATATTCATAATTAATTAGGAATTTAAATGAATATTCAAAAGTAATATTTATTTAATGAATAATATCCTAAATGAATATCAAGTAATATTCATTTAGTAATCCAAGCCTTAAGGAATATTCGAGATAATATTCGATAATTAACTCAAGCTTCAGATGAATATTAAAATAATATTCATCAAGTATTCAATATCTTAAATGAATATTCAAAAGTAATATTTATTTAATAAAATAATATTCTAAAAGAATATCCAAATAATATTCATTTAGTAGGCTCATCTTTAGAAGAATATTCGAAATAATAATCGATAATCAATTCGACTCTGAATGAATACTGAGAAATATTATTCGTTGAATAGTTACGTTCAAATAATTATTTGAAGTAAGGAACGTTAAAATAAATAATCTCGAACGAATATTCAAATAGTATTCGTCGCCTGAATAATAGAAAATATTTACTTAAATATTTTCCTCCGAGGTAATCTCGATATATCAAGGAATATTGACTCCCGGTCTAAATTTGATTAATAAGATGTATACGCCCTTCTATGAGGGTCTTACAATAACCGGCTTATAACTGATATATAACTATCTAGCTTATAAGCCAACAATAACATTCAGGGAACAAGTATATCAATTCAACTTGAAAGTAGGCATGCATGCAATGGCATATGTATATCAGCAATCATATATATATATTTATTCAATCACAACAACAGCCTAAAAGAAGGGAATTGAAGCTTGCCTGGTAGTCGAGTACGGTAAGGAGTAGTGGTAGCGGGTCCCGGTTCAGCTTGGTGATCTATAAATAGCCAAGGCATTCGGGATTAATCACTTAACATATTAAAAGTTAAGTTATACTTAATTCGAAACATGTTCTCGAGTTATCTCGTTATACCCCTTTTAGTGGATTACTTTTATCACTGATCCGACCCGACATTCGTTCGTTAATACGACATGTCATTGTACTTATACTTGGGACATACTTAAGTCATATGAGTTCTAAGGTCGATCGTTACGAACCAATACTATACTCCGAGTTTTATCGCCCGTTTTCTAAGTGTTTTACCGAAGTTATAAAAGAGTCGTCTTTTAGGGGTTCGTTCGCGTTTAACCTCGACTCGAACATTTTTAATAAATCGAAAAATGATCCTTTTGACATACGGTTTTCTTTCACACCTTCCTTTTTACCTCTAGTATTTATTTACCAATATTCGCCATGACGTTACATAGTTTACGAGGGTTCAATTACAGTTACGAACTTTCGTTTACGGATTCGAACTACTTTTAGTAATTTGGTCATAATTCCTAAACCGTAAATCTAAATGCTTCGATTCTTTCGCCAAAGTGATCTATGTTTAAAATCCTATCAGTAGGGTTCATTGCTTTGTCAAGAACAGAGAGTTGTGACCACTGACCAAATCGATTTCTTAATGTTAATGAAAATCGGGCATTACGACGGCTATGAATCGAGCATTCTAAAAATCATATCGCATCAACCAAGCCACACCGGGCATCTAAACAATTTATACACTTAATAAGCATCTCTAAGAGTCCAGAAGCTACTGATCTTGGTATTGAAAATCATCATGCTTCTTGATTCACTAAACCACTTAACTAATCATGCTTATAACATTATTAAGAACATATTACTCTAAAATCATCAAGAACAAGCATGATATCAAAGTAAGGCCTAGGATTTCAAGAGATTTATACCTTCCTTGGAGTGTGTAAAGACCTTGATAAGCTTTGCATAGTCCTTGTATAGCCATAACCAAGCTTAGATCATCCTAGAAATCAAGAAAATCAAGAGTTGTTCTTGAAAATCACTATTCACCCTAGTCTTTGATGATTTCTTTGAAAATGGAAAAAGTGGTGTTTGAGGCTAAGATTTCTAGGGTATCATTTTTATGAAATATAGGATCTATGATAAATTTTTGGAGATCAAACAATGGTGGGAAGGATGATTTTGTTTCTTGAATTAAGCCAAAAGGCCGAATGGTGTAGAATGGAGAAGACATGGTTTTTGCTTGGTTGATTTCTTGGTAATAATGCATAAAGTAGCTTGGCTTGGATAATATCTCATCTTGCCTTACTTTATTAAAGTGATGATGCATGGAGTGATGTATTTGTGAGGACAAGTGTTGGAGATTGGATGGTTTAAGGCTAACCAAGTAGTTTGTTTTCTAAGGACTAGTTTCCTTGCTAAGTATCCTAGTTACTTTAGTCCACTTGGTTGCTAGATCTTTTCTAGTGGCTTATGCATGACTCTTGCTTCCTCTGCTTGTTTCTGTGTCCGGTTATTACCCGTTTCGATTGATCGTTCGTAGGAATATTTCACGGATTTCTAATTAGGGTTTACCGGGAATCCTCTTTAATAATAATACTTTCATTCTCCATCTTTCATTCCAACTTTCCAATTTATATTCCTTAAATCCATTCGTTAAATACTTAAGGCTATCAGTGTCCAGGGAACTCTCGGAGAAAATAAAAGTGCGGTTTTTCAGAATCCGACAGCTTTTACATACACTTATTTTCCCCCTGGATCACTAATACGAACTCGGAAATCCGTTCCGAATACTTCTATATAGTGTCGTCTCATATTATTATATACTCCCACCAAAACACTATTCATTCTGTATTCTTTACTTGTTCTCTTAGGGTGGTACAATTGTCCGTATTCTCTTTCGATCGTTCCTTATCCTTTTTACGGAACTACTGGATTAATCGTTACCGATCTGGATGACATGAGAATATTTTCCTGCTTGAAATTGCCATATCTTATTCCCTTAGAAGATAGATTATTCTTACCTATGTTGTCACCCTTTAGAGTTCTTCAAGACATAGAAATAATAAAGTCGAATTCCATTCATTCTTTCCAAATATCAATTATTACATTGCAGCCATAACCACTCCTCAGTGGTGTCCTACCTTCATTCTTAAATCAAATATAATAACATCCCAAAATATCAAATCCTCAAAGTTAATATCTCAATTCTTAGATTATAATAATATTTAATCCACTGTCCGGTCAAATATTATTCCGAAAAAGAATTTGGAATTTCTGAATTCCGATCGTCTCTGCATTCACTTATTTCCTCCGCGTATTAATAATATGACTTCGAAACATCCATATCACGTCCCGTACATAGGGTGGCGTGAAAAGTTTTCCAACTTACAAAATCACTAATCATCCACCAAATTACTATGCACGTACAGGAAACACTATGCACGTACGGGAAATACTATGCACGTACGGGAAATACTATGCACGTACGGGAAATACTATGCACGTACTCATTTCCCTTCAAGGATCCATTAGCTCCTTCCTGGATGGTAGATTATTCTTATATAGGTCCTCAACCATCGAATTACTCTATTCTGACAATATACCAATGCATCAAGATCATTGTCCAAAGTAATATCCATTCATTACAATCATTGTTCCTCATTTTATCATTACTTAATAAAAAGTTTTAATTATATCCAAAATTTGGGGTTCTTACAGTCTCCCCTCCTTAAAAGGATTCCGTCCCGGAATCAGGTAGGAAGCAAAGAGTCGTTTGCCTGTCGTTCAATTTTTAGCTTCCCGGTCAATTCTTAGTCGTTCTACCCTTCCTCAGCACATCTTCTAGTGCTACAATCCATACTGTATCCTTTTTCCATCAATGTTGCTACTTTTCGTACAACTCACTATCCGGGTTATACTCTTAATCAGTCTTATCCTTATTGATACCTGCAGTAACATTGGTATCACTATCACCCTACGAATTCGGAGGTAACCTTGCTCGTACTGTGCATTTCCTGATTGCTTTAATCTTCGCAATCTCGATCAATATAGATAAGTGGAAAGATTTATTGAGAGATCACTATGATCAATTGAACATTTGTTATATTGCACAGTTAGTACAGAAGGGGGCCAGCCTTTAGTACTTGACAAGCAATTAAACAAGTCATGGTATTCCACTTAGACTTCTATCACATAGATAGATAGTCACGTAGCAGTACCTCCCCTCCTAAAAGGGTTGTTCTTCTCAATTCATAAAGAAGATGAATAAGAGAGAAGAAGAGAAAAGAGTTCTAAAGGATTATAGAAAGCTTTCATGATTGTAGAATATCATACTCAGAATTTACCTCTGAACTATAGAGGTTTATCAAAGAAGAAATTAATCATAATTATATCCAATACTATTTGATCGCAATCTCACGTGCCAACATATCTTGCTGCTTTGTCCATTATTCTACGGACAAATACTCTTGTTCAATCTTAGCGATACTCACATTCGGGAAATCCTTCAACCTTTCAGGTTAAATCTTAGATTTCTCACTTGACATCATTAGTACTGACATCCCATATCATGTTACTAGCTTTTTCATAACTATAATATTGACACTATCAGGTTGTCATCCTGAGAATTCATTAGAAAACCCATTCATAACATTCCTTGCTTCTCATTCCATAGTTGCTTTCCCAGCCTTTTCTTTATCAATCACATCCTTCTTATTATCTGATTCTTACTCATTTCTATTATTTACTTTCACCTTCACCTCTTTATTGAGACACCTTTTTGCACTTGGTACCTCTTTATCGGTATTCCGTCACATTTATTCTATAATCATCACGTTATTCCAATTTAAACTTTCCGGAATGAATCTGGCCCGATCCCTTTAACTTAGATTCATATAATCTACTTCTACCAACCTTGTTTCTCATCACTTGTTCTTTTCTATCCGTGGTTTTCCACAGGTTGTCTTTCGTAAGTCAGACCAGGTCGATATCTACCGGCTCATGCTCTTATCATCTATCGAGCATCTGCAGTTTACTGGCGTAGCCTGGCCACATGAAAACCCGTTATGACCGTGCTATAAGTTTTTGGGGGTAAGGTTGGCTCGAATACCGCCGTCCGAACACTTTTAAACTCTCAGGTGGCCCAATAAGTCTCGGGCTCAACCGCCCTTCCCTCCAAGTCTCATTAATTCTTTCCATGGGAATATCTTTAACATCATGAATCATCAACCTCATATTCTCTATCTTGTTTGCGCAGAAGTACACTAACATAAACTTGTTTGTCATTCATCAACATGCCTTTTAGTTAATCAATGGCAGCACTTTCTTTATCTTTACATTGTCATCTACTTTCTTAGAAGAATCACCATCGCTTGTTGTTTACGTAGTGCATTAATAGCTAACCCTTCGGGTTTCAAATCCCTTAGGGAGACAAAGTAATCACTATTCCTTATCCATAAGGAACACTTCCTGAACTTGATGTAGATATAACATGAAGTAGATAGAATTGCAGAAGAGTTTCAAGCATCGCAGCTAGGTCCGATTGATGAAACTATCACTTATGCATCTTCCATAAAAGACTGGAAACTTAACGGTTTACTTCATCAATTTTGTACCATGGTCCTGGTTTGCCTCAAAACGGGACCTTCTAAGGTACGTAATATGCTTAAGACTCCATCAGGAATCGAATCTTTACTTAAACTATTATTACCTTCGATTCTTGCACAATCATCAAAAGGAATGTAACTTCCTCCACTCCAATATGACCTTCAAGGTCTTTCCAAATATCATTTTGTTTCTTCGGTATGAACATTTATAATTATCCCTTTATACTTAGACTGTCAGCCACCTCATTGGCCTTTCCTGATAATAATAATTTCTGGTAATCCTTGTTCTCTGGATATATTCCAATTCAAACATTTCTACCTCATTCCCATCATTATTGGGTGAAAGCATTCTCCCTTAAGCTCTGCTGATGGAGAAAAATATATTTATCAGTCTTTCTCCATAAGTCATTGCTTCCACCTACCCGTGGGAACTTTATCACGTTTATTCCCAATCCTACTTAGGATGCTTCTTTTCTTAGTTCTTTCTTTATCTTAGGATAATCTCAACCTTTATAGGTTCAACCCATACTTCCTCAGGGTTTCATACATGCCTCATCTGGCATTATTGTTACGATGTCATACATTCCTTACCAAACTTCCATTTTGAAGTTCGGAATAGTGCCCTTTTTCCTTGTAAGGTTTCGTAGGCCATCCTTATCATTCCTCCGGTATTTTCTGGGTACCGGGTATATCAAAATGTCATTGATCAATACTCTAATAATTCTATCTATGTTCTTTCCAGAACTCTTTTTAATAGTCCTTACCGGTCATTGTTGCCTTAGCAAGTCCAGCTCATATCATCTGAAGTCATAATGTCGTTATTAGGGTTAATGCCACCCCTTGTGCATTCCCCAGGGTTTGTCTTGATTTATGGATATCCTATCCTTAATTCAACTGCCAAGGAATTCTTGCATCTTATAATTGGCAATCAGATCATGTATCCTTAATAAAGGTCTCTTTTCAATCATTCTCATTTGATAATCGATCGGTGGTTTAATGCCACCCTCTTCTTTCAGATAGTTGTCAGCCTATTTGGCCTTCCAAAAAGGCAACGTATGCCTATCTCCTCTCTTACAGAACTTGGTAATGGCAGCAAGGATGTTTTGGAAAATATTGGTCGAGTTCAACGTGAATCTCTTAGTGCTTATCGTTCTTCGCAAAGGTACTTGCCTCAGACAAAATTCCTACAGCATACTGTTCAATTTCTGACCTTTCCTATACCCTCTTCATATACCTTCATTGTTTACTTTCCTCCGTCATAATATATTCATGGTATTCATGATACCCTAGCATCATACATCTCAAGTCACTCTACTTCCATTTTACTCGGAATCTTGGACAACCATATACACATGAGTCACTTTAGTACGGGTGACCCCATCCCAAAAAGGTCTAGTGAATTCCCAATCAAAACATGGGTTGTTCAGCAGAAGATTCCTACGATCTCATTAATGTTTCCTTTATATCAGAAGCCCTTGCAGTCGGTGCTTTCTTAGAAGCAACCCTGCTTTGTCTTTTCATTGCTGGTCTAGTCACTTTATAGTCCGTTGTGACTTGGCCTCAACTGGCCACACATAAAAATATATGATTTTAGGGGTTGGCTAATAGCATTACTTTTCTAGCAATTGCCGGCATAGTGCCTTCTTCTTTGATACCTTTCTACCTTTCCAAAACTTTACTCCATATAACTCTTAATCGACAACTCGGCACCGTCTCCGGTCACCTTTCCTCCACTTTTATCTTTTCAACTATTCTTATCAATCCCGCGTGCCACACAAGCTTACCATTCCTGGCATAACAGCCTTTTCATTTAAGTCAATCCTGGAATTTCTCAGTCCGGCTGGTTTCTTACTTACATTTCCTGTTTTCGTCCAATCTCACTTCATCATTTTATCACTACCGTCGATTGTAATGCTCAGGGTCCGTTTACTAACCCATTTTACAGCATCCTTACCCAAATCACAGGGTTTGCTCCAGTTTCTACTCTCTTCCATGACATTCTCTGATAATCAGGAAGACAAGGTTTGCCAAAATTCACCGAATTCCTTTCCAGAATCAGGGAAATTTTGGTCAATCTATCCACCTACTGGTAACATTAAGGAGACCAGTTTCGAAACCTGAAGAATGGTTCTATGAACCTCCAAGCAGGTAGAACCATAAGCAGTCATAATTAACGAAATAATCGTCATCAGATTAGAAGTTTAACCATTGGAGAGGAACCAATTTTATACATCCCTTAGAAGGGAATCAACAGTTTCAAACTGAAACCTGTCACAACATCCTAATACCTATATGTCCTGATATTCGATATTTCCAAATGTCAATCTATCTGACCACTAGTCTCAGAAGGAACATTGCCGTTGGAGTTGGTTGTTCCACAGAATTTGCACTACTAAGGCCATCCGATCTGGTGGACCGTGCTGTCCGAATGCATCTGCAAGTACTTTGTCGTGTTTCGCAAGCACCCATTCTAATCCTTTATGCGAAGCATCGTCGGAAGCACAAGGTCTCCCTTCTTTTTTTTTTTTTCCATTAAGTAATGCCAACTCTTGGTCATTACCAATTCCACCTTTTTAGCTCCAGGAAGATTTTCTCACATTTTTCTCTTTAACTGCTGATCGTATTACTTGATCTATTATAATTCCGCATCGGAATAAACTTAAGGTACTACTATAATCCATCCAAAGAGAAGAAGGAATTTAATATTCCTCTGAATCACATGCATCTAACGTTTCTGGTTCATCATTTAACTGAGTTGAATTAACTTTATACTCAGTCTCTAGCAGTAGTCTCATTACGAGTTCATCTTGACTCACTGGTCTTATCTTCCGGTAGGTTCTGAGATCATTGTCTCGCTTACTACTTCCTTATATAACTTTATCCAATCATGCTGTCACTTCCCAATGTTTTCACTTTCTAACTGATTCATTCATAAAATGGACATTTTCCTGAATAAAACAATTTCATCAACCTCAATTTGGTTCCATAAATTACAACCTATGACATCTGCCTTCTCGTGGCGAATTATTACTGACCATATTCATACTAATTCATTTATCAAATGATATGGCACTTACTGCCACCTTCTCCACTATTCCTAGGGACTCTGTTCCTCGCCCTAAATCGATGTCTTTGATAATCATACATCCCTCTAACTCTTTCTTTGTTAAGATGAAAATCTCTAAGGATTCTCATCTATTCCGTATAAGATCTCAAGTAATTCTTCCAATCCTTCTTTCTTGTTGGTACTACATCTGGTAGTCCGGCTATGACTTCAACATGCATCTTCAGATCTCTTAATAAGATCTCGGTTCTTTATACTCACTTTTCTGAGCACCATATCTTAATCATCACAGTCATTCTGGCTGCGACCCTCATTACCCATGGGTAAGCTCCTTATCCTCACAGGATTTTCATTATCTGCTGGAACCTCTTCCGGGTCTCCAGTAGGGTACTCCATTGAATTACCCGCTGATCTTCAGCATATAAAGCATCATCGCGCTGTTGCTCGTATGCCTCAAGGTCAGTCGCCTTACTCGTCGATACGATATCGAGCTAAGTTACTATCATTATACTTACGAGTTCCCATAAGGGTTTTATATGTCATCACTACATTAAGTAGTCCGACTATGAACTTGGCAAGAGTTCTTATTATCTTATTGAATTTATTGTTTTAACGTCACCTCATCTCTGGGGTTTATAACGTACGCTCTGATACCACTTCTGTAACACCCCCAGATCCGGGGTCCGGGATCCGGTGGTTACGGTTTCCAATTCTGTCCACAACAATTGAACTTTCCTTAATCATAAAATAAATTACGTCTCTATAACCCAACACAACAATATAAAACACACCCGTTATAGTCCCAGAGATGAAATCAGAGTAACAATCAAATTTTTATTAATCACATTATGAGTTCTTACAATCCAAAAGAATTTCAATATAATACATACTCTTTGCCATCCATTTACATAAGTCATACTAGACCATATTCTTGGTACTGAAAGAATAAATATACCCTACCAATAGCTTCTTCTTCAGCTCTGGTAGTCTCATCGTCCTCGCCCGCGTCTAGTGCGCCTTGTGCGAGTCATCTGGTCTAGCTGTTGTTGTGATATAATAATAAAGCAAGGGTGAGCAATAGCCCACCAACAATAATATATAACTGAACAATAATGTATAACAGTTCAAAAGTATCTTTCAAACCATATGCCATGCATTTACGGAAATGATGCCAGTATAATATGAACGATGAAGTTACAAGGTAACTTAAAGTATTTGTTTGAAGAAATATCTGCTACATCAAAGTAAGCGAGATATTCTTATTGTTATTAAGAAGAGGAACTTGCAAGAAAAGGGTTGCAATTCCAGTTATGACACTATTCCAACTCTGCCAACAGTAATCATGTTGCAGGAAATAAATAAATTTGGATGATGAACCAATGATGGAGTATTCACCGCGCCCGCTGTTCCAATCTTGATGATCAGTCGAGATCGTACAGCTCAATTTAGATTTACTACCGGTAGAAGGAAGAACTGACGGCTTTACTTGTATACCGCCTTACTAGCTCTCCCCGGCCAACGGTTGGGCCAAAGGGGATGGACCGGCGCTACTCGGCCTCTTACACGACTCCTAGTTCAAATAGAATTCATGATTCTGAATGTAACGTTCGTCCCCCTTTCCCCAAGTATAATACTTGTTGATAAGACTCCACAAAGTAGTCGTATCTAATTGAAAAGGAAAATTTACCAATAACTCCCAAGCTATTACTTGGTAACGGATATCAACTTGTTCCAGTAATCTTACCCCTCGAAAGATGAGAAGGTAAGCAACGACTTAATAAGTCAACAGCACCCGAGTTGCGGGTGAAGGGAATACTTTATGACCGGGAAGTCGACAAGATAAATAACATTTTCCAAGTAAGGTTCCCTTATTATTAAGGAGATAGACTCAAAGAAGAATGATGTCTGAGAACCTTTCTTGATATAAGATTAATAATAATATGACTCCGAGATATTTTCTGTAATAATCGAGGAAGATAAACCTTATCGAGATTATTCTAAGTATGGAATAAATATTCAGAGAATATTTATTGAGTTAAAATATTTAAAGAATATTTGGGAATATGAAAGAATAACTTTAATCAGAGTATTTCTCAAAATAATCCCTGAAGAAATATCAGGAGAATATTTATTGAATAAATAAATATTTAAATGAATACTCAAAACAATATTCCTTAATTAATAAGACCCGAAAAGAATATTTAAGGTAATATTCATAATTAATTAGGAATTTAAATGAATATTCAAAAGTAATATTTATTTAATGAATAATATCCTAAATGAATATCAAGTAATATTCATTTAGTAATCCAAGCCTTAAGGAATATTCGAGATAATATTCGATAATTAACTCAAGCTTCAGATGAATATTAAAATAATATTCATCAAGTATTCAATATCTTAAATGAATATTCAAAAGTAATATTTATTTAATAAAATAATATTCTAAAAGAATATCCAAATAATATTCATTTAGTAGGCTCATCTTTAGAAGAATATTCGAAATAATAATCGATAATCAATTCGACTCTGAATGAATACTGAGAAATATTATTCGTTGAATAGTTACGTTCAAATAATTATTTGAAGTAAGGAACGTTAAAATAAATAATCTCGAACGAATATTCAAATATTATTCGTCGCCTGAATAATAGAAAATATTTACTTAAATATTTTCCTCCGAGGTAATCTCGATATATCAAGGAATATTGACTCCCGGTCTAAATTTGATTAATAAGATGTATACGCCCTTCTATGAGGGTCTTACAATAACCGGCTTATAACTGATATATAACTATCTAGCTTATAAGCCAACAATAACATTCAGGGAACAAGTATATCAATTCAACTTGAAAGTAGGCATGCATGCAATGGCATATGTATATCAGCAATCATATATATATATATTTATTCAATCACAACAACAGCCTAAAAGAAGGGAATTGAAGCTTGCCTGGTAGTCGAGTACGGTAAGGGGTAGTGGTAGCGGGTCCCGGTTCAGCTTGGTGATCTATAAATAGCCAAGGCATTCGGGATTAATCACTTAACATATTAAAAGTTAAGTTATACTTAATTCGAAACATGTTCTCGAGTTATCTCGTTATACCCCTTTTAGTGGATTACTTTTATCACTGATCCGACCCGACATTCGTTCGTTAATACGACATGTCATTGTACTTATACTTGGGACATACTTAAGTCATATGAGTTCTAAGGTCGATCGTTACGAACCAATACTATACTCCGAGTTTTATCGCCCGTTTTCTAAGTGTTTTACCGAAGTTATAAAAGAGTCGTCTTTTAGGGGTTCGTTCGCGTTTAACCTCGACTCGAACATTTTTAATAAATCGAAAAATGATCCTTTTGACATACGGTTTTCTTTCACACCTTCCTTTTTACCTCTAGTATTTATTTACCAATATTCGCCATGACGTTACATAGTTTACGAGGGTTCAATTACAGTTACGAACTTTCGTTTACGGATTCGAACTACTTTTAGTAATTTGGTCATAATTCCTAAACCGTAAATCTAAATGCTTCGATTCTTTCGCCAAAGTGATCTATGTTTAAAATCCTATCAGTAGGGTTCATCGCTTTGTCAAGAACAGAGAGTTGTGACCACTGACCAAATCGATTTCTTAATGTTAATGAAAATCGGGCATTACGACGGCTATGAATCGAGCATTCTAAAAATCATATCGCATCAACCAAGCCACACCGGGCATCTAAACAATTTATACACTTAATAAGCATCTCTAAGAGTCCAGAAGCTACTGATCTTGGTATTGAAAATCATCATGCTTCTTGATTCACTAAACCACTTAACTAATCATGCTTATAACATTATTAAGAACATATTACTCTAAAATCATCAAGAACAAGCATGATATCAAAGTAAGGCCTAGGATTTCAAGAGATTTATACCTTCCTTGGAGTGTGTAAAGACCTTGCTAAGCTTTGCATAGTCCTTGTATAGCCATAACCAAGCTTAGATCATCCTAGAAATCAAGAAAATCAAGAGTTGTTCTTGAAAATCACTATTCACCCTAGTCTTTGATGATTTCTTTGAAAATGGAAAAAGTGGTGTTTGAGGCTAAGATTTCTAGGGTATCATTTTTATGAAATATAGGATCTATGATAAATTTTTGGAGATCAAACAATGGTGGGAAGGATGATTTTGTTTCTTGAATTAAGCCAAAAGGCCGAATGGTGTAGAATGGAGAAGACATGGTTTTTGCTTGGTTGATTTCTTGGTAATAATGCATAAAGTAGCTTGGCTTGGATAATATCTCATCTTGCCTTACTTTATTAAAGTGATGATGCATGGAGTGATGTATTTGTGAGGACAAGTGTTGGAGATTGGATGGTTTAAGGCTAACCAAGTAGTTTGTTTTCTAAGGACTAGTTTCCTTGCTAAGTATCCTAGTTACTTTAGTCCACTTGGTTGCTAGATCTTTTCTAGTGGCTTATGCATGACTCTTGCTTCCTCTGCTTGTTTCTGTGTCCGGTTATTACCCGTTTCGATTGATCGTTCGTAGGAATATTTCACGGATTTCTAATTAGGGTTTACCGGGAATCCTCTTTAATAATAATACTTTCATTCTCCATCTTTCATTCCAACTTTCCAATTTATATTCCTTAAATCCATTCGTTAAATACTTAAGGCTATCAGTGTCCAGGGAACTCTCGGAGAAAATAAAAGTGCGGTTTTTCAGAATCCGACAGCTTTTACATACACTTATTTTCCCCCTGGATCACTAATACGAACTCGGAAATCCGTTCCGAATACTTCTATATAGTGTCGTCTCATATTATTATATACTCCCACCAAAACACTATTCATTCTGTATTCTTTACTTGTTCTCTTAGGGTGGTACAATTGTCCGTATTCTCTTTCGATCGTTCCTTATCCTTTTTACGGAACTACTGGATTAATCGTTACCGATCTGGATGACATGAGAATTTTTTCCTGCTTGAAATTGCCATATCTTATTCCCTTAGAAGATAGATTATTCTTACCTATGTTGTCACCCTTTAGAGTTCTTCAAGACATAGAAATAATAAAGTCGAATTCCATTCATTCTTTCCAAATATCAATTATTACATTGCAGCCATAACCACTCCTCAGTGGTTTCCTACCTTCATTCTTAAATCAAATATAATAACATCCCAAAATATCAAATCCTCAAAGTTAATATCTCAATTCTTGGATTATAATAATATTTAATCCACTGTCCGGTCAAATATTATTCCGAAAAAGAATTTGGAATTTCTGAATTCCGATCGTCTCTGCATTCACTTATTTCCTCCGCGTATTAATAATATGACTTCGAAACATCCATATCACGTCCCGTACATAGGGTGGCGTGAAAAGTTTTCCAACTTACAAAATCACTAATCATCCACCAAATTACTATGCACGTACAGGAAACACTATGCACGTACGGGAAACACTATGCACGTACGGGAAATACTATGCACGTACAGGAAATACTATGCACGTACTCATTTCCCTTCAAGGATCCATTAGCTCCTTCCTGGATGGTAGATTATTCTTATATAGGTCCTCAACCATCGAATTACTCTATTCTGACAATATACCAATGCATCAAGATCATTGTCCAAAGTAATATCCATTCATTACAATCATTGTTCCTCATTTTATCATTACTTAATAAAAAGTTTTAATTATATCCAAAATTTGGGGTTCTTACACGAACCACAGTCATCGGAACAGGCTCCGGAACCTCACAGATCTGCTCCCAATGTCTCTCCATAATATTCTCCAACATATTCCCATCCGCCACATTAGGCAAAAGACCCCTCTCACGAGCAAGGGCCCAACAACCGATTATACTCATTACGAGCCCCGTTATTAATAAACTGAGGCCCCCCATTGCCTCCGTCAGAATCAGATGAAGATGAAGAACGAGGGTTCCTCCTACCAGTCCCACTACCACCGGCACCCGCACTACCACCACCAACAACCCTTTGTCTCTTGGAAGCCATTGAATTGATTAGAAGAGTGTTTAGAGTGTTTTGAGAATTTTGAGATCTGTAAGTATGTATGTATAGGTAGGGTTGTGTAATGGTGTGTATATATAGAAGAAATTAGGGTTAGTGGGGTTAAATAGTGGGCTTGGGTCGTGGGTCTCATAACAACAACCAACAACAACTTTTTTTTTTTCAAAATTTGCTAAAAAATTTTTTTTCTGCACAGCCGTCGCGGCGCTGCCGCGCCAGGAATGTACTGTGGAACGGCGCTGCCGCGCCAGAACTTCTGTTTCAACAATTTTTTTTTTTTTTACAACAATTCACGTGGGTCACGTGGGTTGCCTCCCACGAAGTGCTCTTTTCACGTCATTAGCTTGACGTAGCTCCATCTCCTTACGTTGCGCAAATTAGAACCGCAGTCTCAACTTCGCGATTCAACTTCTCTCCAAAATATGGCTTTAACCGCTGACCATTGACCTTGAACGACTGCTTCGGTAACTTGTCAAAAATCTCCACTGCCCCATGCTGAAAAACTGTTTTGACTGTGAACGGACCTGACCAACGTGACTTCAACTTCCCAGGAAATAACTGAAGTCGAGAGTTGAACAACAACACCAATTGCCCGGGCACAAACGTGTTAAGAACCAACCTACGATCATGCCACCTTTTTACTTTCTCTTTGTATAGCTTGTTGTTCTCATAAACCTGCAATCGAAACTCGTCCATTTCGTTCAACTGAACCATCCGCTTTTCACCTGCTGCTGTAAGATCAAAATTCAGCTTCTTCAATGCCCAATAAGCCTTGTGTTCTAACTCAGCTGGAAGATGGCATGCTTTCCCATACACTAGCTGAAATGGTGACATTCCCAAAGGTGTTTTATAGGCTGTCCGATAAGCCCACACCGCTTCATCAAGCTTCAACGCCCAATCCTTCCTAGAAGGACTAACTACCTTCTCAAGAATCCGTTTAATTTTCCGATTAGACACTTCGGCTTGCCCATTGGTTTGAGGATGATAAGCTGTAGCAACTCGATGATTGATGTTGTAGCGTGCCATAAGAGATGTAAACTTTCGATTGCAAAAATGCGTACCTTCATCACTGATGATCACCCGTGGAGTGCCAAACCGAGTAAAAATATTCTTGTGAAGAAAATTGAGTACCACCTTAGCATCATTCGTGGGAAGTGCTTTTACCTCCACCCACTTAGACACATAGTCCACAGCTACAAGAATATACTGATTACCACATGATGGAATGAACGGTCCCATGAAGTCGATTCCCCACACGTCAAAGATCTCTACCTCCAACATGACATTAAGAGGCATCTCGTCCCTACGAGAAATATTACCAACTCGTTGACATCGATCACATCTCAACACAAACTAATGAGCATCCTTGAATAGAGTCGGCCAATAGAAACCCCCTTGAAGAATACGTGTGGCTGTCTTCTCACCTGCATAGTGGCCTCCATAAGCTGTAGCATGAAAATCACTAAGAATAGCCTCGGTCTCACTGTAAGGAACACAACGCCTAATAATCTGATCAGCTCCTTGCTTGAACAAAAACGGTTCATCCCAAATATACTGCTTGACATCGTGCAAGAATTTATTCCTTTGAGCATAAGAGAGCTCAGGTGGAATGATGTTGCTTACTAGATAATTCACAATGTCGGCAAACCATGGTTCATCATCTTGCACTCTGAATAGTTGCTCATCAGGAAAAAACTCATAACTCACAGATTGAATGTCGATCCTAATCGGAAGATCATATAGCAGAAGAAGAGGAACTTTGCACCTGAAAGGCAAGAGGCCATAAAGCAAGAAGTTGAAAAGCTCTTAGAAGCTGGGTTTATTGAAGAAATTCAGTTTCCAGAATGGTTGGCTAACCCTGTATTGGTCAAGAAAGCCAACGGTAAGTGGAGGATGTGTATAGACTTCACCGACTTGAATGACGCATGCCCTATGGATTGCTTCCCTTTACCAAGGATAGACATGTTAATAGATGCCACAGCTGGACATGAGATGTTGAGCTTCATGGATGGGTTCAGCGGCTACAATCAGATTAAGATGCACAAGGATGACATCCCTAAGGTATCTTTCATAACTGTCTTGTTATGGCTTTCGGTCTAAAGAATGCAGGAGCTACTTACCAACGACTGGTGAATAAGATATTTGCCCATTTGATTGGAAAAACCATGGAAGTCTATGTTGATGACATGCTAGTCAAGAGCCTGTTCAAGGCAGACCACATTAAGCACCTCAGAGAGGCATTCGAAGTGCTGAGGCACCACAAAATGATGTTGAATCCAGCCAAGTGTGCCTTTCGCGTTGGATCAGGCAAATTTTTGGGTCTGATGGTTTCAAAGAGAGCCATAGAGGCCAACCCTGACAAGATCAAGGCGATCTTAGATATGGAACCGCCACGCTCTATAAGAGATGTGCAGAAGTTGACAGGCCGGACAGCGGCTTTAGGAAGATTCATCTCCAAGTCTGGTGACAAATGCTTGCCTTTCTTTCAAGCATTGAAGAAGGTGAAAAATTTCGAGTGGACCCCTGAGAGCCAAGAGGCCTTTGAACAATTGAAGAAGTACATGGTTGAGGCACCGTTGCTGGCCAAACCTAGTCCCGGGGAGACTCTTTATCTATACCTGGCGGTATCTGAGCAAGCGTTGAGCGCCGTTCTCATTCGAGAAGAGAAAAAGGTCCAGAAACCTATCTATTATGTGAGCAAGGTGTTGCATGGGGCTGAGTTGAATTACTCTCCCATTGAGAAGTTCGCCTTGGCATTGATAACAGCCTCGAGGAAGTTACGCCCGTACTTCCAGGCACATAAGATTGAAGTCCTGACGGACCAACAGTTGAGAAACATATTGCATAGCCCGAAGGCTAGTGGAAGGCTAATAAAGTGGGCGATTGAACTTGGAGAATTTGACATCACGTATAAGCCTCGAACAGCCATTAAGGCTCAGGCGTTAGCTAACTTCGTGGTTGAATGCACCATTAGCAACCAAGAAGCCGGGGGGCAGGAGATGATAACAATCCCTGAGAAGCAAGATAAAGATGAAGAACTTGTACCTGATCAGAAGGAATATTGGGTGCTCTATTTTGATAACAACCCCTGAGAAGCAAGATAAAGATGAAGAACTTGTACCTGATCAGAAGGAATCTTGGGTGCTCTATTTTGATGGAGTATCAAAAACAAAATCTAGTGGTGCAGGCTTAGTATTGCAAAGCCCCGATGGGTTCACAGTTGAATATGCTTTGAAGTTGGACTTTCCGACAACTAACAGGCACATAAGATTGAAGTCTTGACGGACCAACAGTTGAGAAACATATTGCATAGCCCGAAGGCTAGTGGAAGGCTAATAAAGTGGGCGATTAAACTTGGAGAATTTGACATCACGTATAAGCCTCGAACAGCCATTAAGGCTCAGGCGTTAGCTAACTTCGTGGTTGAATGCACCATTAGCAACCAAGAAGCCGGGGGGCAGGAGATGATAACAATCCCTGAGAAGCAAGATAAAGATGAAGAACTTGTACCTGATCAGAAGGAATATTGGGTGCTCTATTTTGATAACAACCCCTGAGAAGCAAGATAAAGATGAAGAACTTGTACCTGATCAGAAGGAATATTGGGTGCTCTATTTTGATGGAGCATCAAAAACAAAATCTAGTGGCGCAGGCTTAGTATTGCAAAGCCCCGATGGGTTCACAGTTGAATATGCTTTGAAGTTGGACTTTCCGACAACTAACAATGAAGCTGAGTATGAGGCCTTGATAGCCGGTTTAGGCTTGGCTAGAATCATGAGAGTCAAGAATCTCAATGTTTGTGGAGATTCAAGATTAGTGGTCTCTCAAGTAAATGGTGAATTTGAGGCCAAGGATGAAACTATGGCAAAGTATCTGCGAGTTGTGAAAGCTGTCATGACTCAGTTTGACGAGTGCTATGTAGAACACATTCCGAGAGAAGAGAACGTTAAGGCCGATGCCCTATCTAAGTTCGCTTCTTCCGAGATAGAAAACTATGCAGGGAGTGTTTACTTCCAGGTCTTGAAGGCCCCGACTATCAACTCAAAATTAGTGGCACCAATTGATGTGGGAAGATGTTGGATAGATCCTATCAAAGCTCACCTCGAAACCGGATGGCTCCCTGACAATGCCTTGGAGGCACGGAAGCTGTCAGTGAGAGCATTGAGATATGCCTTGATTGAGGGCGTCCTTTACAAAAGGTCTTTCGTTATCCCGTACTTGAAATGTTTGAGGCCCCAAGAGGCAAGGGAAGCTTTGGAAGAAGTTCATGAAGGTATCTGTGGGCAGCACTTGGCGGGCAGAGCCCTAGCTCACAAAATAACTCATTTGGGATTCTACTGGCCAGAGATGTTGACCGATGCACAGAGCTATGTCAAGCGTTGCGATCGATGCCAGAAGCACGCTCCGATAGTAAGGCAGCCACCTGAGATGTTAACATCGGTTAGCTCCCCTATTCCGTTCGCAATGTGGGGAATGGATATACTTGGTCCTTTCCCCGTAGCTTCAGCACAAAGGAAGTTTCTGATAGTGGCCATTGATTACTTTACTAAGTGGATTGAGGCTAAACCTCTAGCCAAGATAACCACCAAACAAGTTGCCCAGTTCTTTTGGGAGAATATAATTTGCAGGTATGGAATCCCACGAATTTTAGTGACAGACAATGAGACACAGTTCAATAATGAAGAGTCCAAGAAGTACTGTGAGGAGAATGCAATTGAGCTTCGTTTTACCTCAGTGGCTCATCCACAAGCCAATGGGCAAGCTGAGGTAGCTAATCGAATTATCCTTGATGGACTGAAGAAGAGGGTCGAACGCTCTAGAAACACTTGGGTAGATGAGTTGCTGCCCATACTATGGGCATACCGTACCACTTGTAAAGTGACCACTGGAGTAACCCCGTTCCTGCTGGCTTACAGAGCTGAGGCAGTTGTGCCTTTGGAGATCATGCAAGCGTCACCTCGAGTTGAGGCCTTTGAACCAGAAACTAACGAAGAGGGCATGAGACTCGCCCTGGACCTGATTGACGAAGTCAGGGACGAGGCAAACGCTAGAAATGTGGAGCATCAAAAGAAAGCATCCTTTTATTACAACCACAGGGTTAAGGAAAGGTTCTTTCGACAAGGCGACCTGGTTCTAAGGAAGATCGAGGCTTCTGGAGTTGGCCAGAAGGGAAAGCTAGCCCCTAATTGGGAAGGGCCGTATCGAGTCAAGAAGACATTGGGACGAGGATCATACAAGTTGGAGACCTTGGACGGGGTTGAGGTGCCCCGTACTTGGCATGCCTTGAACCTCAAAGTTTATTATGTATAAGCTATCCTTATATGGATTCAGCTTTCTATCTATTTATTAGAAGTAGAAATAAGGTTCGATGAAACCATTCCAAGGCTTAACGCCCCGAGTAGGACAATAATAAGTTATGTAAGGGTTGAACCCATTTCGAATTATTAATGCAAGTTTGTTTCCCTTCAATGATTCTGTGATTTTGTTTATGTACCAAGCACCTGTTGAGTGTAAGTCTAGAAAGGCCAAGTACCGAAAACAAGTAAACAAACAAATGAGGAAACAAATGCATAAATAAAGACCCCGAAGGGCCAACAGTTAAGTTATATCAATGAGATAGATAAAAGTTTGGTCCCAAAGGACCTTGATTGAAATCTAGATAGATAAAGCCACATACGGCTAACAAGGCTATGCAAGGCCACAAACCAGCTCCATCTACTCCTCCCCAGACTCCTCTTCGCCAGACTCCTCTTCGCCACTCTCCTCCTCTGAGTCTTCACCGGAGTCATCACCGGGCTCAGCAATCACCATTGGCTGAACTCTAGCAACTTCGGCTCCTTTTTCCTCGGAAGATGAATATGAAGTAGAACTGCCCTCGTTCCGGATCAGTCTCTTGCCAGGGATGGGTTGACGACTACTCCAACTTTCTTTGCAGGTGGGGGTTTCTTCCCACGGGAGCCAGAAGAAGATGAGTCTTGGCTAGCAACTTGAACAGCCCCCTTGGAGTTGGATCCAGAGCGTCGATGACTGCCTTTGGAGCCGGACCCTGATGCCTGAGGAACAACTTTAGTTCCCGAACCAGAAGCTAGGTCAGCCGGGATGGCACCCCAATTTGGGCAAGGAAAATCAGCCGGGTTGACAACAGATGGATGCCTATGACTCACAGCGTTAATGGCCTTATCCCAACCAACAGACATGTTGAAGGGACACATCTCATCATCATGATCATCAATGAGCTTAAGAAAATCTTCAGACCTATGGTTGGCCTGGATCACCTTGTCGGCATCAGATGCCTTCTTTTTGGCTAAAGAAGCAAGTTGTTTATGGGTAGATGCGGCATTAGCTTCAGCACGAACGACTTGGGAGTGCAGATCGTCAATCTCTTCCCTGAACCTTGCTGAGTCATTTCTCAAGCTAACATTCTCATCCCTAAAAGCCCGGCCTTGGGTCGAAACAGTTTGAAAATAAGCGTTGGCCTGCAACAAGGAAATGGGTGAGCTACGAGGAATATGCAAAGTTGAAATCAATAACAATATCAGACTTAACAGAGGGAATTTCATACCTGATACAAGGCCTGGGCGCCCATGAGCTGAGACTCATCCATTTTGTCGCCTGCATGCAGTGTCGCTCGGTCAGGAGGAGTGATTGAAAGCTTGGACCAGTCTAGGGCTAGATAAGGACGACCATTCTTGGCTACGGGCCGAACTCTTATTGATATCCAAAAGGGAGAACTCACTATGAGGGTGCACGATCAAAACGTGACTTTTAATGTTTTCAATGCAATGAAGCTTCCTACCGACTATGAAGAGTGTCTTAAAAATGATATGGTCGACAAGGTGGTTAACTCTGCTACTCAACACTTGATAAAAGAGGATGTGTTGGAAAGAGTCCTTGCTAACGACTCGGAGGTTGAGAACGAAGAGGATAAAGAACACTTGCAATATCTTAATGCATCTCCATGGAAGAAGTTTGGGATTCCATTTGAATCATTGGGGTTGTCAGAATTGAAGAAGTCTCATGTTAGACTTAAACCATCCATTGAGGAAGCACCTACCTTGGAACTTAAGCCATTGCCTGAACATCTAAGGTATGCCTATCTTGGTGAATCTTCTACCTTACCTGTTATTATATCATCTAAGATTTCAGGCATAGAAGAGGAAAAACTATTGAGAATCTTAAGGGAATTCAAATCAGCCATTGGGTGGACCATAGCAGACATCAAGGGTATCAGTCCTTCGTATTGCATGCACAAAATTCCTTTGGAAGAGGGATCTAAACCTACAGTCGATAATCAAAGGAGACTGAATCTTGTCATGAAAGAAGTTTTGAAGAAGGAAATTCTTAAATGGCTTGACGCGGGCATTATCTATCCGATTTCTGATAGCTCTTGGGTGAGTCCGGTGCAATGTGTGCCTAAGAAAGGGGGCATGACAGTGGTTAATAATGAGAAGAACGAGCTCATTCCGACGCGAACAGTGGCTGGTTGGAGAATTTGTATGGATTATCGAAAGTTGAACAAGGCCACTCGGAAAGATCATTTTCCACTCCCGTTCATTGATCAGATGCTTGACAGATTGGCTGGACGTCAGTACTATTGTTTGCTTGATGGGTATTCTGGGTACAATCAGATTTGCATAGCACCCGAGGATCAGGAGAAGACTACATTCACTTGTCCGTTTGGTACATTTGCATTCAGGCGTGTTTTTTTTGGGTTGTGTGGTGCACCAGCTACTTTTCAGAGGTGTATGATGGCCATTTTCTCTGACATGATTGGAATTAATATGGAAGTATTCATGGACGATTTCTCAGTCTTTGGGGATTCTTTTGTTGAGTGCTTGGAAAACTTGAGTTTGGTTTTAAAACGCTGTGTGGAGACCAATCTTGTTCTTAATTGGGAAAAGTGCCACTTCATGGTACAAGAAGGTGTCATTCTGGGACACAAGGTTTCGAGTAAGGGTTTGGAAGTTGACAAGGCAAAGGTGGAAACTATTGAGAATCTTCCTGCACCTGTCTCAGTCAAAGGTATTCGTAGCTTTCTTGGTCATGCAGGGTTCTACAGGCGCTTCATAAAGGATTTCTCAAAGATTTCTAAGCCGCTTTGCAATCTCTTGAAAAAGGATGTGCCATTTAATTTTGATGAGGCTTGTTTACATGCGTTCGAGATCTTGAAGAAAAAACTAATTTCTGCTCCAGTTATTACAGCTCCTGATTGGAACAAACCATTTGCTTTGATATGCGATGCTAGTGATTATGCAGTTGGGGCCGTTCTAGGCCAAAGGAAAGAAAAAATGTTCCATGTTATTTACTATGCGAGCAAAACTCTCAATGATGCTCAATTGAATTACACCACCACTGAGAAGGAACTACTTGCTATTGTCTATTGGTTTGAAAAGTTTCGCTCTTATCTGCTTGGTACTAAGGTGACAGTTTACACGGATCATGCTGCTATTCGCTACCTCCTTGCAAAGAAAGATGCTAAGCCGAGGTTGATTCGTTGGGTTCTACTGTTGCAAGAATTTGATGTGGAAATCAAGGATAGAAAGGGGACAGAGAATCAGGTAGCTGACCATCTCTCTAGATTGGAAGATCATGGAAAGTCACCTAAGGACAACACGGTTATTAATGAGTTTTTTCCTGATGAGCAACTATTCAGAGTGCAAGATGATGAACCATGGTTTGCCGACATTGTTAATTATCTAGTAAGCAACATCATTCCACCTGAGCTCTCTTATGCTCAAAGGAATAAATTCTTGCACGATGTCAAGCAGTATATTTGGGATGAACCGTTTTTGTTCAAGCAAGGAGCTGATTAGATTATTAGGCGTTGTGTTCCTTACAGTGAGACCGAGGCTATTCTTAGTGATTTTCATGCTACAGCTTATGGAGGCCACTATGCAGGTGAGAAGACAGCCACACGTATTCTTCAAGGGGGTTTCTATTGGCCGACTCTATTCAAGGATGCTCATCAGTTTGTGTTGAGATGTGATCGATGTCAACGAGTTGGTAATATTTCTCGTAGGGACGAGATGCCTCTTAATGTCATGTTGGAGGTAGAGATCTTTGACGTGTGGGGAATCGACTTCATGGGACCGTTCATTCCATCATGTGGTAATCAGTATATTCTCGTAGCTGTGGACTATGTGTCTAAGTGGGTGGAGGTAAAAGCACTTCCCACGAATGATGCTAAGGTGGTACTCAATTTTCTTCACAAGAATATTTTTACTCGGTTTGGCACTCCACGGGTGATCATCAGTGATGAAGGTACGCATTTTTGCAATCAAAAGTTTACATCTCTTATGGTACGCTACAACATCAATCATCGAGTTGCTACAGCTTATCATCCTCAAACCAATGGGCAAGCCGAAGTGTCTAATCGGAAAATTAAACGGATTCTTGAGAAGGTAGTTAGTCCTTCTAGGAAGGATTGGGCGTTGAAGCTTGATGAAGCGGTGTGGGCTTATCAGACAGCCTATAAAACACCTTTGGGAATGTCACCATTTCAACTAGTGTATGGGAAAGCATGCCATCTTCCAGCTGAGTTAGAACACAAGGCTTATTTGGCATTGAAGAAGCTGAATTTTGATCTTACAGCATCAGGTGAAAAGCGGATGGTTCAGTTGAACGAAATGGACGAGTTTCGATTGCAGGCTTATGAGAACAACAAGCTATACAAAGAGAAAGTAAAAAGGTGGCATGATCGTAGGTTGGTTCTTAAGACGTTTGTGCCCGGGCAATTGGTGTTGTTGTACAACTCTCGACTTCGGTTATTTCCTGGGAAGTTGAAGTCACGTTGGTCAGGTCCGTTCACAGTCAAAACAGTTTTTCAGCATGGGGCAGTGGAGATTTTTGACAAGTTACCGAAGCAGTCGTTCAAGGTCAATGGTCAGCGGTTAAAGCCATATTTTGGAGAGAAGTTGAATCGTGAAGTTGAGACTGCGGTTCTAATTTGCGCAACGTAAGGAGATGGAGCTACGTCAAGCTAATGACGTGAAAAGAGCGCTTCGTGGGAGGCAACCCACGTGAATTGTTGTTAAAACAATTAAAAAAAAAAAATTTGTTGAAACAGAAGTTCTGGCGCGGCAGCGCCGTTCCACAGTACATTCCTGGCGTGGCAGCGCCGCGACGGCTGTGCAGAAAATTTTTTTTTTAGCAAATTTTGAAAAAAAAAAGTTGTTGTTGGTTGTTGTTATGAGACCCACGACCCAAGCCCACTATTTAACCCCACTAACCCTAATTTCTTCTATATATACACACCATTACACAACCCTACCTATACATACATACTTACAGATCTCAAAATTCTCAAAACACTCTAAACACTCTTCTAATCAATTCAATGGCTTCCAAGAGACAAAGGGTTGTTGGTGGTGGTAGTGCGGGTGCCGGTGGTAGTGGGACTGGTAGGAGGAACCCTCGTTCTTCATCTTCATCTGATTCTGACGGAGGCAATGGGGGGCCTCAGTTTATTAATAACGGGGCTCGTGATGAGTATAATCGGTTGTTGGGGCGCCCTTGCTCGTGAGAGGGGTCTTTTGCCTAATGTGGCGGATGGGAATATGTTGGAGAATATTATGGAGAGATATTGGGAGCAGATCTGTGAGGTTCCGGAGCCTGTTCCGATGACTGTGGTTCGCGAGTTCTATGCGAACGCTAGTGTGGAGAGGAATGGGATTAGCCAGGTTCGTGGGTTTCGTGTGGATTATCAGCCGCATGCTATTCGGCGTGTTCTTGGGCTTCCGGCTCCTAGGAGGGGTCAAGAGGATTGGTCGGGGAAGACTCAGGATAATGTGGATCTTCAGATGGTTATTCAGCGGTTGTGTGTGCCTGGTACAGAGTGGCGTTTGAGGAGAGGCACGACTGAGCCTACTTCGTTTCTGTCGACGGCTCTGAACAGATATGGGCGTACTTGGCACTTGTTCATTTATGCCAATCTCATCCCTACGAGGCACTCGAATGAGGTCACAGTTGAGAGGGCTATCCTATTGTATGCTATCTGCAGCAGAGAATATGTGGATGTGGGCAATTTGATCCATCAGGGGATGATGCGTTTTATGCAAGGTAGTACCACTGCAGCGATGCCTTATGGTTCGATCATTGCTAGGTTGGCTAGAGATTGTGGTGCTCGATGGTCAGTAGAGGAGGTTGTGCAGCAGCCACAGGAGGCGTTGGATCATCAGAGTATTCGGAGTTTGGTTGAGTGGAATGGTGGTGAGCCGGACTGGTGGGGTCTTGGTTATGTAGTTGAACAGCAGCAGCAGCAGCAGCAGGAGGAGCCTCAGGGAGGAGGTTATTTTATTACTCAGAGACTGTATAGGCGGTTGACGAGGCGTATCGATGCGGTGCATGATATGCAGGCAGGTTTTGCAGCGGATTTTACTCAGTTTGCACAGGCGTTGGGCACGGCTTTTCGTACGAGTGGAGTGGACGTGACTTTTCCATCCTTTGGAGCTGGCGCTGTCTATCCGCCACCTGACACTCCCGATGGGAGTGGTTCGGACGACGAGTAGGTATGCCTTGCACACTTGTTATTCTTACTTTCAATGGGGGCATTGAAAATTTTTAAGTTGGGGGTGGGGATACAAGGTGCATTTGTATATTTGTATGTGTGCATGTTAGAAGCATATTTGTATGTTAGCATGTTTGCATGTTAGTTAGAGCATTTTGTTTTTTTTTATGTATGCCATATAGGACATTCTGTTATTGTGGTATTTATGTGCATATTAGTTGCATTACATGCATTTTTCATGATCCCTTAGAACACTACTACAGAATGGACCTATAGCGTCGCCTATATAGGCCTATAGCGTCGGTTGTTTGGCGTAGTATATGCAGGGGACGCTATAGGTATAGGCCTATAGCGTCGGTTAAAATGGCGACGCTAAAGTTCACTTTAGGCGTCGGTCATTTAAATGACCGACGCTATAGGTATAGCTTATAGCGTCGCCCCCTTAAAATGCCGACGCTATAGGTATAGTTTATAGCGTCGCCCCTTAAAATGCCGACGCTATAGGTAGAGCTTATGGCGTCGCCCCTTAAAATGCCGACGCTATAGGTATAGCCTATAGCGTCGCCCTTTAAAATGCCGACACTATAGGTATAACCTATAGCGTCGCCCTTTTAAATGACCGACGCTATAGGTTAAATTTTTTTTTAAAAAAAAGTCTATAGCGTCGCCCTTTCAAATGACCGACGCTATAGGTCAATTTTTTTTTAAAAAAAAATAATTTCAAAATTGGAATTTCACCATTACAAAATATAATCCAAGAACACCAAACAAGTCTAAACACAATTTTTCCATACATATATATTACAAACTTCAACTACAAAAAAAATGTCTATGAACTAAAAAACAATGTCTATATATTACAATTTTTCTATACATATATATAGTTACAACTTACAACCTAAAGACAATCAACTTTGGTGTAAACTAAAATGTCTTTCCCACTCCTAGAAGAAGATGACTACCTCCTAATGACAAGAGAAAAATAAGAACCCCACCACTTTTCAAGGCCATCTGTATCTTCTTCTTTTTTTCTGAGTCATGGTATTTCAAGGCCATCCTTCACATTACGTATACAACTTAGCCTCAGTTGCAAACAGGCACCACTTTTCAATTAGATTTTATCTCGACATCATTATTCTCCTTCGAATTTGCATCGGAGTTATCACGTGGAAGGAGGCCAAGTAGCGGTAAAGGTAATAAGGAGCTCAAATTGCAAAGAATTATCAGTAAGGCCAAGTTGTCAAACCTGTCCTTAGTAACACCAAAGAGCTGAGTGAGGCCAGCGCCAAGCAGACCTCCCAGGACACTCCCTCCATTGGATACAGACATAAGAGTTGCAAAAAGTGTTGCTTCCATTCCCTCTGGACACAATCTCGCTGCTAGCACAAGCACGGGCATAAACGAAGCCTGCAATGGAATCGCTAATAAGTAATAAGGAATGCAAAAATAGTAGAAGAGTGCTCAAACATGCATAGAATAACAAACTGTAAAGTACACTATTAATGCCTAATGTATAAATCTATTACTTGGCCAAGAACTGTTATAATCAAAGAGTCCCCGATTGCAAACCATTCATCACTTATGCCAAATTGCCGATTTATTCACATTACAAAAAAAACCTATCATAGAGAAACCAAAAAGTTCCAGTAAGAACATCTATAAAAGATCTCTCAACCGCAGAAAATAATAAATAAAAATAACACAAACCTGGGTCAACCCAAGAGCTGTTCCAAAAATAGTAGTTATGAGAAATATTTTCCGCAATGGAACAGTTTTCAGGAAGCCATTATATAGTCCGACACCCAGAAGTGAAGCGACCGAAGTAACAAGCTTCACTCGTCCTAGAAACTCTGGGGTAAAACCAAGTTTATTCGTGCTGTAGAATGTGTCACATTTCATCAACGTTCCGACATACATATGGTTATAAGAGATTAGTATTCATGAACTACCACAAATCCTATTACAGAAAACAAAGTAGAAAGCAAGTAAATAACGAAGGCATACGTAAAGTAAAACATGGCTGAATCCGAATGAGGTGTTGCCTGCCATAGGAAGATAAACAAAGTTGGAAGAAACACACTGCGTTGTGTGACAGCATTCCATAACTCAACAATGCTAGTTTTGATGGTATTAAGAATGGCTGGATCAGCCAAACTATTATTCTGTCTCCATGCCAAGGCAGTCACAGGTTTTTCTTTAATAAGTACTGCAACTGCTGTTGTCAACAATGGAAGCAATGCAGTGACACCGAAGACAAACCTGCAATAAGAAGATTTTAAGAGACCAAGACTAATAACAATAATTTGATATCATATTAAAGATAAACCAAAAGGAGAGAAATAGGTTATATTAATGTAATAGCAACAAAAAATAACAACATAAAAGAGCAGTCAAAAAGAGCCCACAGCAAATAACAAATGCTGAGGTGAGATGAACTGCCAGACGATAAGAAAATGCCAACCTATTTCTCTAGTCAAGGGCCTCGTTCGGCCATTTTACTCAAGGAAGAACCACCCAACCACAATCAACAAGTAGTATGTGGTTCTGGTGTCAGGGGAGAACAAAGGGTGTGCGTGGAGTCTTTCAAGTCGATGCTTCGGTTTGTTTACAGTTCCATGGGAACAAAGATGGTGACACCTGATTCTACAGAGGCAGGAAAGTGGCAACTCTACACTATCGTCGGCTTGCCTAGGACAATCAGCAACGACATTGTAGGATGTCACAAGCTCAATGTGCTTCCTCATGCTGTTTATGAATGTCACCACATTCATAACAGCACCGTTCGTGCTGTTGCACTAGCTGGAGAGGACGGAAGCAAGGTAGAAGCAGCGAGTGTTTGCCACTTGGACACCACTTCATGGAATCCCCAACATCTTGCTTTTCGGATCTTGGATGCCAAGCCAGGGACACCAGTTTGCCACTTTTTGGCAACTGATGATATTGCATGGGTGAAAATGTGACGAGTAGTACTGCATGATTTAAAGGCCTGTAATTTTAGATCATATTGATGTATTTTCATATGATATTAAATAATACTGAGTGGCCTGTTTATTAGTATACTAGCATGATTTCAACATAAAAATAACAACTTTTGCAGCCCCATTCACCCAAAAGCTACTGATTCAGTAGGGGGTTCAGGCATAACAACAGAAAGAGCAGTCCAAAAGAGCCCACAGCAAATAACAAATGCTGAGGTGAGATGAACTGCCAGACGATAAGGGCTTACTCTTGGTTCAGAATATTCTGATGTCGGTTCATGGTAATGAAAGAAAGGCAAAAAAATAAACTTCCGGCAGATTTTTCAAAAGAAAGCGCATAAAAGAGCCTTACCTCTAAACCACTCTTAATCATTCAATAGCAAACACATATAAGACCCTTACTTGTATATCAATCGTAATCATTCAATAACAAACAAATATAAGACCCTTACCTCTAGACCACTCTTAACCATCCACCAGCCGATTAGTCCTTGTCCAGCACCAAGTGCAACAAGCCCAGAAAGTCCAACTCCAAGTTGAGGAGTAATATATCCTTTTCGAAGAAAATATCCAAAGGGCAGAACAAACATGATGCCCAGTGCTCTTCCCCACATACGATGAGCGTATTCCATCCAATAAATGAACTTAAAGTCGTCCATATGCATTCCTTTGTTTACACTGCACCATATTAAATCTTGTCATTAAAAACATCTTCATTAAAGTTGTGGCCAATCTAATTATGTCATAGTGACACTTTATAGATATAAGCAACTTAACTTTAGGTTATTAAAGATTTTTCCCAGTTTCAAAGATTAAAATGATAGTAATTGCTACTTGCAACCCAACACGAATTAAAAAAACCGTTAAAGTTTATGTATTAGACGAAACAAATACTTTCGAACATGGCAACCTCGATCAATATTGACAACAATAGCAGTACTAACAAATATTAAATAAATTTGAATCAGCCGATGCTTGTACTAACCGTTTGAATTCGGGGGATTGCTTATACTTTTCAAACTCAGTTAACCAATCTTCTTCTGACAAAGGGGGGAGGCTACCAGTGAACTTCCAGTCAGTCATCGAAAGACCAGACCGAGTTAACCTTGTCACACCTCCAAGTACCACCATACTAAACACCCATCCAGCTGACACAAAAAGCCATATACCGATTGCTTTCTGAGCATGAGGTCCTGCAAGCAAACAACTTAATGAAACCCCTAATATGAAAGGCTGAAAATAATTACATGAAAAATAAAATAAAACCCTAAAAATTCACAATCGGAGAAAATTACCAATTGAAGCTTGTAATCTCTAAATCAGAGCTTGTAATCTCTGAATTGAAGTTTGTAATCGAATGGGTGAGAGAGAGAGGATCAGCTAAGTGAGAGAGAGGAGCGGGTTAGTGAGAGAGAGACAGAGGAGCGGATGAGTGGGAGAGTGAGTTTTGTCAAGGGAGAGTAAATAGGAGTTCAATCGGAGGAGAGAGAGAGAGAGAGAGAGAGAGAGAGAGAGAGAGCAGGTGGCCGAGTGAGGGAGGGAGGGAGTGAGTGAGAGCGGGGTGAGGATGAGAGTATTTTGGGTGAGAGCCTGAAAGGTAAGGAAAGTCCGCCCAAATTTTGAGTGAATTTTAGTCCCGGCGCCTTATCTCATTTTGCCCGCTTTCGTCCATAAATTTAATACAATTTTATAATCAATTTTTTAATTCGATTTTTGAAACTTAAATCAATTAAATTATTTACACATATAAAACCAAAAGATATATGTACAATTTTTTTATATTTTTATAATAATATTAAATTTAATTTTTATTCATAAAAAAGTGAGTATGACTACTTTGATGTGTATGAATTTATTTTCAAAATTTGTCATTTTTCCTGTTTTTATTTAATTTTTTGATTTCTTTTACAAACTAGTTAAAAATGGGGAAAAAATAAAAAAAAAATGGAAAATTAGTGAAAATAAGGTAACATTCATCACACAAATAGTGAGTACGACTACTTTGGTGTGTATGAATTTATTTTCAAAAATTGTTATTTTTCCTATTTTTATTTAATTTTTTGATTTATTTGACAAACTAGTTAAAAAGGTGAAAAAATAAAAACAATGGAAATTAGTGAAAGTATGTTAAAATTCATCACACTAATATTGAGTATGACTACTTTGGTGTGTATGAATTTATTTTCAAAAATTGTCATTTTTTCAATTTTTATTTAATTTTTTGATTTATTTGACAAACTAGTTAAAAATGGTGGAAAAATAAAAAAAAATGAAAAATTAGTGAAAGTTGGGTAACATTCATCACACAAATAGTGAGTATGACTAATTTGGTGTGTATGAATTTATTTTCAAAAATTGGAATTTTTCTTATTTTTATTTAATTTTTTGATTTATTTGAAAAACTAGTTAAAAATGGGAAAAAATAAAAAAAAGGAAAATTAAGGAAAGTAGGGTAACATTCATCACACAAATAGTGAGTATGACTACTTCGGTGTGTATGAATTCATTTTCAAAAAGTGGCATTTTTCTTATTTTTATTTAATTTTTTTATTTCTTTTACAAACTAGTTAAAAATAGAGAAAAAAATAAAAAAATGGAAAATTAGGTAAAGTAGGGTAAAATTAATCATACAAATTGTCAGTATCACTAATTTGTTCTGTATGAATTTATTTTCAAAAATTGGCATTTTTCCTATTTTTATTTAATTTTTTGATTTCTTTGACAAACTAGTTTAAAAATGGGGAAAAATATAAAAAAAATAGAAAATTATTGAAAGTAGGGTAACATTAATGAGTAAAACTAGTTAATATTTTGGTTGTATTGAATGGTTTATTTTTTAATGGGATTAAAATTGTGTTTAGACTTGTTTGGTGTTCTTGGATTATATTTTGTAATGGTGAAATTCCACTTTTGAAATAATTATTTTTTTAAAAAAAATTGACCAATAGCGTCGGTCATTTGAATGGGCGACGCTATAGGCTCTTTTTTAAAAAAACATTAACCTATAGCGTCGGCATTTTAGGGGGCGACGCTATAGGTAGAGCCTATAGCGTCGCCCCTTAAAAGGGCGACGCTATAGGCTATACCTATAGCGTCGGTTAATGCAAACAACCGACGCAATAGCTTCTGGGTATAGCCTATAGCGTCGCCCCTTAAAAAGGCGACGCTATAGGCTATACCTATAGCGTCGGTTAATGCAAACAACCGACGCAATAGATTCTGGCAGATGACCTAAGGCGTCGGTTAATGCAAACAACCGACGCAATAGATAAACTGGCGACGCTATAGGTCAACAACCGACGCTATAGGTGGCGACGCTATAGGTGTATTCTGTACTAGTGGAATGAGCTGATGCCATGAGGTAGGTAGATGTTGATGTGGGTGTGAAAAGGATGAACAGAGGGCTGATTTTAAATTTTGATGAAATTGACGTGCATGTTTCATGAACAAAAATTTTACACAGTCTCGTCGTTTGCTCTTGGGCTAGGTTGAGTCATGCTTGTTTGGATTTAGGATTTAATCACTTGTTTATCGATAGAATTTGCTTTATTCCCTTGATGATTAAGGAACACCAAAATATAAGTTTGGGGGAAAGTAGGAATTTCATGCTAATGTGTTTGTGTTTGTTGGCTAGGTGTCAAATGGCTAGTAGCCGCTCATGTTTATGAGTAGTCTAGGGTTGGAATTGAGAATTCTCATTCCAGATTCCATGTGTGAAAAAAAATTCAGAAAAAAAAATCAGAAAAAAAAAGAAAAAAATTCAAGAATCAGAAAAAAAAAAGAAAAAAAGAGGAAAAAAAAATGAGTGTTTGTGAGAGTGTGAGTATGCAGAATTGATCAGGGTGAGCTCTTTAATACTCGAGTAATTAAGTTCTTGGGGACTTTGTGCCTAGTGACCTAAGGCTTTTTATAGTCTGGGATCCACTAACCCAACGCTCGCTACATGGGTATTATTGTATAAGCCTTTAGGGGTCTCATCCATTGCACGATCAAATAAGCATGTGTGTTGTATATATTGTGTCTGTGTCGTAATAAAGCATGAATTTCTGTCTACTTTAGAGGAGTATGGAGGTGTATCTGAAATGATCTTGAGTTTAACGTTCATTCTATTTATAAACCTGTGATTGTCTTGGAAAAGAATATGTATGATTTTGATCCGGTTTTGGGAGTATATCTGTCGAGCATCGCACACACGCACGTTCTGATCATGTATTGTTAGTATACCGGAATTTAGTCGAGCTCTGTTTGGATTAATTGCATTCATTGAGATGTTTGCTTGCTAAGTGGTGTTGGTTAGTTTGAGGGGATCCTTTGCATTCATATTTAGTTGCATTCATGCATTGCATTGTTTGTGTCGTTTGTGTCAGTTGGATTTTGTGGGTACATTCACTATAGGCCCTCACGAGACCTTACTCGTCCACTAGGGCTGCCTAGGGGTTTAAAAGGCTTGTTGCATATGCCAAATGCAACCGTGATCACCTACGGAAGTGGTATTAGTTAGTTGTACATAATTTGTCTGTTTATGCTTGAGGACAAGCATCGGTTTAAGTTTGGGGGTGTGATGAGTGGGTATTTTATTCACTTAAAACGTTTCCATTTGGCTTAAAACGAATGTTTGTACTCGAGTTGTGGTATTTTTGTCTCTTTTAAGGGTATTGTGCAGGAATGATAATCACAGGTGTTCAAGGAATGCAGCGAAGCAATCGGAGAGCAAATTGGAGTTGTAATGAAGAAATAAGGAAAAAATCCAGTTGCTGAGCAGAAGTTAGGGCGCGGCAGCGCCGTGTTTGTACTGGAGTGTGGCGCGGCAGCGCTGTGATATCTGGAGAGGCGCGGCAGCGCCGTGCTATAGCTGTTGGATGGCGCGGCAGCGCCAGTTCGTCTGAGGGAAATTTCTGTTTTGCTGTTTTTTCGAGATAAAGTTAAAATTAAATTCCTTTTCGAATTTCTTGCACCTGGAGGCCTTTATAAAGGAAGAAAAACCCTAGAATAGGGGGGTCTGACCACGTATTGTATTTACGGAGTTTTGAAGCACGAAGAAGCGAGGAAGAAGATAGTTTTCAATTTATTCTTGTATTCTTCCTAGTTTGTGGATGCTTGGTTTTGGTGTATTCTTTAGAACCCTTGTTATTTAATTAAATCATTATTCGTTTTCTTCTATCATGTTTACATTGGAACCCATGGTGACGATTAGTTTGATTATGAACTAATTCGTTGTCATGGGGTTTTAGCGGATTTATTCATGAAGTTTATTTGTTGAATCTTCTCGATGCCTATAGTGTGATTGATGTGATATCCTATCATGGTTGATTTAATTCGTTATAGGAGAGTAGCTAACTCCTGTAATTGTGTGTTAATTTTTATTGAAGCGAAAGTGGATCTAAGAGTTTAGAACTTGCCATGCTAGCGTAGGTTTATGCATGAAAATATCATTCATAATTAGTGTCGTAACTCTAACCGTTTTATGACGACTATGTGATCTATTGAATACTAGTACTTCAACCATTATGTTTCAATTTTTATAGACATATGGAGATTAGGCATAATTGGGAGACTAAGTGATTTCTATCTTTATTGTGGATATTATTTAGGATGGTATTTGTGCAACGAAGGTTGGCTTATATCAGTTTTGTGTATTCGATCAGGTATTAACAAATCACATGAAAGGGCTAGAGACGTGGAGACTATAGATGGATTGTTTAATGAAGTTAAAATCCCATGTTTTATTCGCATAAGTAATTCGACATAATTCTTAGTTTAAGTAGTTGATAATTAGTTATAATCCTTAGAGTAATTGTAGTGATAAACAAAAATCCAATTATTAATTTGTCGTAGCATCGAATAATAATCATACATTGGTGAGTGAATTAACTAGACAATACAACGAGTCCCTGTAGGAACGAATCTTATTTGCTATCTATATTACTTGAGATCACGTGCACTTGCGTGTTGAGTTTGGTCGTAACAAGCCCCAATAAGATTCTTTTCATTTAGACAAGTTTTATAGTGTGTACGGCCGTCATCAGTAAGAAGCCTATCTCGATCCGACAATTCTGAATCAGTAAGGTCACACACGAAATGTGAACTGTCCTCCACGGACCCAAATCTCTTCACAAAGAAGTTGCCCCAGTCACCACCTTTCCACTCAAGAACTACAAACTCCCTTTCCCAGAAATGCTGTGAATCTGGAAAGGAGAAGGGATTCACCATGTGTGGAAGTTTGGCTCGGTGTTTAAGGCTAACCCATCCTTTCTTGGAGTCAGAAGAGTTGTTGGCCCCAAAGATACTTCGAAACATTGTGGTCGTCGGATGAATCTCCAGTTCGCGACACCTTATTAAGAAAATAGAGATGTACCTCCAAGCATTGGGATACAACTGACAGGGGTGGATCTGATACTCCTCCAGCAATCTAATGATAAAATTGTCAACCGGGAATCTGAACCCAGCATCTAAGGCACCCCAGTAAACACAGATCCTCTCAGGATGCCAGTTGCATGTTCTATCTGATGGATTTGGGAGACGAACCTTAATGGCACTTGGGAAGTGATAGGACTCCCTTATCATTTTGACATCTCGTTCCGACAACTTACTGGGACTGTTAAAAGAATCTAAGCTGGAACAGTTGGGAAATGCTTCCCTCATAATGTTCAGAAGTTCTATCAAGGATTCAAATCTATGTTCAACATACGAAGGAGGTTTGATTTTTTCTTTACCTTTGGCGGTCCTCATCTTACTCCTCTTCGACATAGCTTCCATCATGGAGACAGGGGGAGCCATTGGTTGATCACCTTCCGACATCTTGATATTGAAGCTGAAACTTGATCTTGGATCTGAAACCTGATCTTGAAGCTCGAACTTGATCTTGCAACTTGAAGCTAGAGAACTTAAGAATTTGAGAGCTCAGAAATGAAGAAGTGAATTGAAATGAAGGCTACTTCTCCTCTTTTATAGAAAGTGCATGACCTGGTACATCAGGTTGAATCTCAGCTTGGTTCGCGTTTACAGGTCATTTATCGTTTATAGACGAAAAAAGGACAGAAATTATCCACGTTATACAGAAAATATCGTTATAATTCATATATGTCGGAAAGGAAATAGCTGAAATATTTGCTGCGTGGATGTTTGCACTTAAGAAGATAAGCAACGAGTTTAGTCTTAAGCACAAGGTTAGTAGTGCTAATCATGAATCAAGGAGTAATACCGTTGAAAGTCACGAATGACCAAACTGACGACTAAGGATCAAGATCGAGGTTCTTGATCTTTTAGGATCACGGGTGGTTTTAGATCCTAGATCCCTGACGACTTAAGATCAAGATCGAGGTTCTTGATCCTTGAAAGTCACGGATGACCAAGATACTAAACTTGAAATCAAGATCGAGGTTCTTGATCCTCAAGATCTATGAATGGTTTCAGGTCCGAGTTTCCTCGCCAACCACGAAGTGGCCGACCACGAAGCCCTAAGTAGCCATAGCCGACCACGAAGTAGCCGACCGTGGCACCCGAAGGAGCCACATTCGACCACCTTGTAGCCGACCACGGCATTTTGAGGAGCCTCGGCCGACCACGAGCTGGAAGACCACGAACCGGCCGACCAAGGCACGCCAAGGAGCCACGGCCGACCAGCCCGCAGCCGACCAGCCCACAGCCGACCAGGTGCTAGCCGACCACCTTGGATCGAGGCCCCTCGGCCGACCAGGTGCTAGCCGACCACGAGCTAGCCCTCAATCCGGCCGATCGCGGGTTAGTTTGTGGTCCTGAATCTTGATTTTTCAGCGAATCTCGGGTAGTTTCTGAACCTAGATCTCGATTTTTTCGGATGGTTTTCAGTGCACCGTTTAGTTCCGTTTAGCGCCGTTTAGCATCGTTTAACATCGTTTAAACATCGTTTAAGGCTGTTTAGCACTGTCTAGTGCCGTTTAGTGCCGTTTAGCGCCGTTTAGCGTCATTTAACATCGTTTTAGCGCCGTTTAACGCCGTTTAGCACCGTCTAGTGCCGTTTAGCACCGTTTAACGCCGTTTAGCATCGTTTAACATCGTTTAAACGTCGTTTAAGGCTGTTTAGCACCGTCTAGTGCCGTTTAGTGCCGTTTAGCGCCGTTTAACACCGTCTAGCGTCGTTTAACATCGTTTTAGCGTCGTTTAAGGCTGTTTAGCACCGTCTAGTGCCGTTTAGTGCCGTTTAGCGTCGTTTAACGCCGTTTAGCGTCGTTTAACATCGTTTAAACGTCGTTTAAGGCTGTTTAGCACCGTCTAGTGCCGTTTAGTGCCGTTTAGCGCCGTTTAACGCCGTTTAGCGTCGTTTAACATCGTTTAAACGTCGTTTAAGGCTGTTTAGCACCGTCTAGTGCCGTTTAGTGCCGTTTAGCGCTGTTTAGCGTCGTTTAACATTGTTTAAACGTCATTTAAGGCTGTTTATCGCCGTTTAGTGCCGTTTAGCACCATTCAATGTTGTTAGCATAATCTAACATCGTTGTAAATCCGTCGGTCGCTCCACGCTTTACATCAAAACGATATCAAAGATAAACCCTGACCCGAGTCTCGAATTAGACAAGTAAAACTTCAAGGAAAGCCTGATCAGTTTTTCTAGAAGTTGGGGGGCAAATGATATGGGCTGAAAATAACCTCTAAAGACACATTTAATGTGGCATTAATTAGACCAAGAATGGTCCAAACGTGAGGCCCACCAGATGGACCCAAAACCCCAATTATAATATTAATTTCGTAATTAATATTGGGGGAAATAAACAGCTCAGCAATAAGAGTTGGATAAGGATATTATCTCCATCAGACTTAGCCACCAAGGCATCCAATTCAATATGGAAACTGATTCCTACAAGGAATAGATCTAGAACCTTCCTCAAAGACTTGTCCACCAAGTCTCTGACTCCTACCATAATTCTAAGGCTTCTCAGCCTATATAAAGGGCCAGACCCCTCAACCTAGAACTACGTTTTTGGCTTGATCTTTGATATTCAGCGAAGTACGTAGGCATCTTGTGAAGGCAGATTCAGCCACGAATACAAGAACAGCCATTAAAGCTCGAAGCTCAACCACCCTAGCATTAATTACAAATCGCAACCTAGTTTTTATTCCACAACAGGGAGTAAGGACAAAACAGTTATTATACAAAGTGGGAGTAAGGACAAAACAGGAAGAATGTGGCAAAAAGGATTCAGGATTTATATTATACATAGATTTGATAAAAATCAAAATCGATCATATCCAAAACCAAAATCGATGCAAACCAAATTGTATCAAATCTATGTATAATATAAATCCTGAATCCTTTTTGCCACATTCTTCCTGTTTTGTCCTTACTCCCACTTTGTATAATAACTGTTTTGTCCTTACTCCCTGTTGTGGAATAAAAACTAGGTTGCGATTTGTAATTAATGCTAGGGTGGTTGAGCTTCGAGCTTTAATGGCTGTTCTTGTATTCGTGGCTGAATCTGCCTTCACAAGATGCCTACGTACTTCGATGAATATCAAAGATCAAGCCAAAAACGTAGTTCTAGGTTGAGGGGTCTGGCCCTTTATATAGGCTGAGAAGCCTTAGAATTATGGTAGGAGCAGAGACTTGGTTGACAAGTCTTTGAGGAAGGTTCTAGATCTATTCCTTGTAGGAATCAGTTTCCATATTGAATTGGATGCCTTGGTGGCTAAGTCTGATGGAGATAATATCCTTATCCAACTCTTATTGCTGAGCTGTTTATTTCCCCCAATATTAATTACGAAATTAATATTATAATTGGGGTTTTGGGTCCATCTGGTGGGCCTCACGTTTGGACCATTCTTGGTCTAATTAATGCCACATTAAATGTGTCTTTAGAGGTTATTTTCAGCCCATATCATTTGCCCCCCAACTTCTAGGAAAACTGATCAGGCTTTCCTTGAAGTTTTACTTGTCTAATTCGAGACTCGGGTCAGGGTTTATCTTTGATATCGTTTTGATGTAAAGCGTGGAGCGACCGACGCATTTACAACGACGTTAGATTATGCTAACAACATTGAATGGTGCTAAACGGCACTAAACGGCGATAAACAGCCTTAAATGACGTTTAAACAATGTTAAACGACGCTAAACAGCACTAAACGGCACTAGACGGTGCTAAACAGCCTTAAACGACGTTTAAACGATGTTAAACGACGCTAAACGGCGTTAAACGGCGCTAAACGGCACTAAACGGCACTAGACGGTGCTAAACAGCCTTAAACGACGTTTAAACGATGTTAAACGACGCTAAACGGCGTTAAACGGCGCTAAACGGCACTAGACGGTGCTAAACAGCCTTAAACGACGCTAAAACGATGTTAAACGACGCTAAACGGTGTTAAACGGCGCTAAACGGCACTAAACGGCACTAGATGGTGCTAAACAGCCTTAAACGACGTTTAAACGATGTTAAACGACGCTAAACGGCGTTAAACGGCGCTAAACGGCACTAGACGGTGCTAAATGGCGTTAAACGGCGCTAAAACGATGTTAAACGATGCTAAACGGCGTTAAACGGCGCTAAACGGCACTAAACGGCACTAGACAGTGCTAAACAGCCTTAAACGATGTTTAAACGATGCTAAACGACGCTAAACGGCGCTAAACGGCGCTAAACGGCACTAAACGGTGCACTGAAAACCATCCGAAAAAATCGAGATCTAGGTTCAGAAACTACCCGAGATTCGCTGAAAAATCAAGATTCAGGACCACAAACTAACCCGCGATCGGCCGGATCGAGGGCTAGCTCGTGGTCGGCTAGCACCTGGTCGGCCGAGGGGCCTCGATCCAAGGTGGTCGGCTAGCACCTGGTCGGCTGTGGGCTGGTCGGCTGCGGGCTGGTCGGCCGTGGCTCCTTGGCGTGCCTTGGTCGGCCGGTTCGTGGTCTTCCAGCTCGTGGTCGGCCGAGGCTCCTCAAAACGCCGTGGTCGGCTACAAGGTGGTCGAATGTGGCTCCTTCGGGTGCCATGGTCGGCTACTTCGTGGTCGGCTACGGCTACTTAGGGCTTCGTGGTCGGCCACTTCGTGGTTAGCGAGGAAACCCGGACCTGAAACCATTCATGGATCTTGAGGATCAAGAACCTCGATCTTGATTTCAAGTTTAGTATCTTGGTCATCCGTGACTTTCAAGGATCAAGAACCTCGATCTTGATCTTAAGTCGTCAGGGATCTAGGATCTAAAACCACCCGTGAACCTAAAAGATCAAGAACCTCGATCT
Source organism: Saposhnikovia divaricata (assembly GCA_036435485.1). Taxonomy (NCBI): domain Eukaryota; kingdom Viridiplantae; phylum Streptophyta; class Magnoliopsida; order Apiales; family Apiaceae; genus Saposhnikovia; species Saposhnikovia divaricata. Next base: position 96,332,320 of record CM071597.1, on the reverse strand, counting down.
TGATCCTTAGTCGTCAGTTTGGTCACTCGTGACTTTCAACGGTATTACTCCTTGATTCATGATTAGCACTACTAACCTTGTGCTTAAGAATAAACTCGTTGCTTATCTTCTTAAGTGCAAACATCCACGCAACAAATATTTCAGCTATTTCCTTTCCGACATATATGAATTATAACGATATTTTCTGTATAACGTGGATAATTTCTGTCCTTTTTTCGTCTATAAACGATAAATGACCTGTAAACGCAAACCAAGCTGAGATTCAACCTGATGTACCAGGTCATGCACTTTCTATAAAAGAGGAGAAGTAGCCTTCATTTCAATTCACTTCTTCATTTCTGAGCTCTCAAATTCTTAAGTTCTCTAGCTTTAAGTTGCAAGATCAAGTTCGAGCTTCAAGATCAGGTTTCAGATCCAAGATCAAGTTTCAGCTTCAATATCAAGATGTCGGAAGGTGATCAACCAATGGCTCCCCCTGTCTCCATGATGGAATCTATGTCGAAGAGGAGTAAGATGAGGACCGCCAAAGGTAAAGAAAAAATCAAACCTCCTTCGTATGTTGAACATAGATTTGAATCCTTGATAGAACTTCTGAACATTATGAGGGAAGCATTTCCCAACTGTTCCAGCTTAGATTCTTTTAACAGTCCCAGTAAGTTGTCGGAACGAGATGTCCAAATGATAAGGGAGTCCTATCACTTCCCAAGTGCCATTAAGGTTCGTCTCCCAAATCCATCAGATAGAACATGCAACTGGCATCCTGAGAGGATCTGTGTTTACTGGGGTGCCTTAGATGCTGGGTTCAGATTCCCGGTTGACAATTTTATCATTAGATTGCTGGCGGAGTATCAGATCCACCCCTGTCAGTTGTATCCCAATGCTTGGAGGTACATCTCTATTTTCTTAATAAGGTGTCGCGAACTGGAGATTCATCCGACGACCACAATGTTTCGAAGTATCTTTGGGGCCAGCAACTCTTCTGACTCCAAGAAAGGATGGGTTAGCCTTAAACACCGAGCCAAACTTCCACACATGGTGAATCCCTTCTCCTTTCCAGATTCACAGCATTTCTGGGAAAGGGAGTTTGTAGTTCTTGAGTGGAAAGGTGGTGACTGGGGCAACTTCTTTGTGATGAGATTTGGGTCCGTGGAGGACAATTCACATTTCGTGTGTGACCTTACTGATTCAGAATTGTCGGATCGAGATAGGCTTCTTACTGATGACGGCCGTACACACTATAAAACTTGTCTAAATGAAAAGAATCTTATTGGGGCTTGTTACGACCAAACTCAACACGCAAGTGCACGTGATCTCAAGTAATATAGATAGCAAATAAGATTCGTTCCTACAGGGACTCGTTGTATTGTCTAGTTAATTCACTCACCAATGTATGATTATTATTCGATGCTACGACAAATTAATAATTGGATTTTTGTTTATCACTACAATTACTCTAAGGATTATAACTAATTATCAACTACTTAAACTAAGAATTATGTCGAATTACTTATGCGAATAAAACATGGGATTTTAACTTCATTAAACAATCCATCTATAGTCTCCACGTCTCTAGCCCTTTCATGTGATTTGTTAATACCTGATCGAATACACAAAACTGATATAAGCCAACCTTCGTTGCACAAATACCATCCTAAATAATATCCACAATAAAGATAGAAATCACTTAGTCTCCCAATTATGCCTAATCTCCATATGTCTATAAAAATTGAAACATAATGGTTGAAGTACTAGCATTCAATAGATCACATAGTCGTCATAAAACGGTTAGAGTTACGACACTAATTATGAATGATATTTTCATGCATAAACCTACGCTAGCATGGCAAGTTCTAAACTCTTAGATCCACTTTCGCTTCAATAAGAATTAACACACAATTACAGGAGTTAGCTACTCTCCTATAACGAATTAAATCAACCATGATAGGATATCACATCAATCACACTATAGGCATCGAGAAGATTCAACAAATAAACTTCATGAATAAATCCGCTAAAACCCCTTGACAACGAATTAGTTCATAATCAAACTAATCGTCACCATGGGTTCCAATGTAAACATGATAGAAGAAAACGAATAATGATTTAATTAAATAACAAGGGTTCTAAAGAATACACCAAAACCAAGCATCCACAAACTAGGAAGAATACAAGAATAAATTGAAAACTATCTTCTTCCTCGCTTCTTCGTGCTTCAAAACTCCGTAAATACAATACGTGGTCAGACCCCCCTATTCTAGGGTTTTTCTTCCTTTATATAGGCCTCCAGGTGCAAGAAATTCGAAAAGGAATTTAATTTTAACTTTATCTCGAAAAAACAGCAAAACAGAAATTTCCCTCAGACGAACTGGCGTTGCCGCGCCATCCAACAGCTATAGCACGGCGCTGCCGCGCCTCTCCAGATATCACAGCGCTGCCGCGCCACACTCCAGTACAAACACGGCGCTGCCGTGCCCTAACTTCTGCTCAGCAACTGGATTTTTTCCTTATTTCTTCATTACAACTCCAATTTGCTCTCCGATTGCTTCGCTGCATTCCTTGAACACCTGTGATTATCATTCCTGCACAATACCCTTAAAAGAGATCAAAAATACCACAACTCGAGTACAAACATTCGTTTTAAGCCAAATGGAAATGTTTTAAGTGAATAAAATACCCACTCATCACACCCCCAAACTTAAACCGATGATTGTCCTCAAGCATAAACAGACAAATTATGTACAACTAACTAATACCACTTCCGTAGGTGATCACGGTTGCATTTGGCATATGCAACAAGCCCTTTAAACCCCTAGGCAGCCCTAGTGGACGAGTAAGGTCTCGTGAGGGCCTATAGTGAATGTACCCACAAAATCCAACTGACACAAACGACACAAACAATGCAATGCATGAATGCAACTAAATATGAATGCAAAGGATCCCCTCAAACTAACCAACACCACTTAGCAAGCAAACATCTCAATGAATGCAATTAATCCAAACAGAGCTCGACTAAATTCCGGTATACTAACAATACATGATCAGAACGTGCGTGTGTGCGATGCTCGACAGATACACTCCCAAAACCGGATCAAAATCATACATATTCTTTTCCAAGACAATCACAGGTTTATAAATAAAATGAACGTTAAACTCAAGATCACTTCAGATACACCTCCATACTCCTCTAAAGTAGACAGAAATTCATGCTTTATTACGACACAGACACAATATATACAACACACATGCTTATTTGATCGTGCAATGGATGAGACCCCTAAAGGCTTATACAATAATACCCATGTAGCGAGCGTTGGGTTAGTGGATCCCAGACTATAAAAAGCCTTAGGTCACTAGGCACAAAGTCCCCAAGAACTTAATTACTCGAGTATTAAAGAGCTCACCCTGATCAATTCTGCATACTCACACTCTCACAAACACTCATTTTTTTTTCTCTTTTTTTTTCTGATTCTTGAATTTTTTTCTTTTTTTTTCTGATTTTTTTTCTGAATTTTTTTTCACACATGGAATCTGGAATGAGAATTCTCAATTCCAACCCTAGACTATTCATAAACATGAGCGGCTACTAGCCATTTGACACCTAGCCAACAAACACAAACACATTAGCATGAAATTCCTACTTTCCCCCAAACTTATATTTTGGTGTTCCTTAATCATCAAGGGAATAAAGCAAATTCTATCGATAAACAAGTGACTAAATCCTAAATCCAAACAAGCATGACTCAACCTAGCCCAAGAGCAAACGACGAGACTGTGTAAAATTTTTCTTCATGAAACATGCACGTCAATTTCATCAAAATTTAAAATCAGCCCTCTGTTCATCCTTTTCACACCCACATCAACATCTACCTACCTCATGGCATCAGCTCATTCTAAGGGATCATGAAAAATGCATGTAATGCAACTAATATCCACATAAATACCACAATAACAGAATGTCCTATATGGCATACATAAAAAAAAACAAAATGCTCTAACTAACATGCAAACATGCTAACATACAAATATGCTTCTAACATGCACACATACAAATATACAAATGCACCTTGTATCCCCACCCCCAACTTAAAAATTTTCAATGCCCCCATTGAAAGTAAGAATAACAAGTGTGCAAGGCATACCTACTCGTCGTCCGAACCACTCCCATCGGGAGTGTCCGGTGGCGGATAGACAGCGCCAGCTCCAAAGGACGGAAAAGTCACGTTCACTCCACTCGCACGAAAAGCCGTGCCCAACGCCTGTGCAAACTTAGTAAAATCCGCTGCAAAACCTGCCTGCATATCGTGCACCGCATCGATACGCCTCGTCAACCGCCTATACTGTCTCTGAGTAATAAAATAACCTCCTCCCTGAGGCTCCTCCTGCTGCTGATGCTGCTGCTGCTGCTGTTCAACTACATAACCAAGACCCCACCAGTCCGGCTCACCACCATTCCACTCAACCAACCTCCGAATACTCTGATGATCCAACGCCTCCTGTGGCTGCTGCACAACCTCCTCTACTGACCATCGAGCACCACAATCTCTAGCCAACCTAGCAATGATCGAACTATAAGGCATCGCTGCAGTGGTACTACCTTGCATAAAACGCATCATCCCCTGATGGATCAAATTGCCCACATCCACATATTCTCTGCTGCAGATAGCATACAATAGGATAGCCCTCTCAACTATGACCTCATTCGAGTGCCTCGTAGGGATGAGATTGGCATAAATGAACAAGTGCCAAGTACGCCCATATCTGTTCAGAGCCGTCGACAGAAACGAAGTAGGCTCAGTCGTGCCTCTCCTCAAACGCCACTCTGTACCAGGCACACACAACTGCTGAATAACCATCTGAAGATCCACATTATCCTGAGTCTTCCCCGACCAATCCTCTTGACCCCTCCTAGGAGCCGGAAGCCCAAGAACACGCCGAATAGCAGGCGGCTGATAATCCACACGAAACCCACGAACCTGGTTAATCCCATTCCTCTCCACACTAGCGTTCGCATAGAACTCGCGAACCACAGTCATCGGAACAGGCTCCGGAACCTCACAGATCTGCTCCCAATGTCTCTCCATAATATTCTCCAACATATTCCCATCCGCCACATTAGGCAAAAGACCCCTTTCACGAGCAAGGGTGCCCTAACAACCGATTATACTCATCACGAGCCCCGTTATTAATAAACTTAGGCCCCCAATTGCCTCCGTCAGAATCAGATGAAGATGAAGAACGAGGGTTCCTCCTACCAGTCCCACTACCACCGGCACCCGCACTACCACCACCAATAACCCTTTGTCTCTTGGAAGCCATTGAATTGATTAGAAGAGTGTTTTGAGAATTTTGAGATCTGTAAGTATGTATGTATAGGTAGGGTTGTGTAATGGTGTGTATATATAGAAGAAATTAGGGTTAGTGGGGTTAAATAGTGGGTTGGGTCGTGGGTCTCATAACAACAACCAACAACTTTTTTTTTCAAAATTTGCTAAAAAAAAATTTTTCTGCACAGCCGTCGCGGCGCTGCCGCGCGAGGAATGTACTGTGGAACGGCGCTGCCGCGCCAGAACTTCTGTTTCAACAAATTTTTTTTTTTTATTTTTTTTACAACAATTCACGTGGGTTGCCTCCCACGAAGCGCTCTTTTCACGTCATTAGCTTGACGTAGCTCCATCTCCTTACGTTGCGCAAATTAGAACCGCAGTCTCAACTTCGCGATTCAACTTCTCTCCAAAATATGGCATTAACCGCTGACCATTGACCTTGAACGACTGCTTCGGTAACTTGTCAAAAATCTCCACTGCCCCATGCTGAAAAACTGTTTTGACTGTGAACGGACCTGACCAACGTGACTTCAACTTCCCAGGAAATAACCGAAGTCGAGAGTTGTACAACAACACCAATTGCCCGGGCACAAACGTCTTAAGAACCAACCTACGATCATGCCACCTTTTTACTTTCTCTTTGTATAGCTTGTTGTTCTCATAAGCCTGCAATCGAAACTCGTCCATTTCGTTCAACTGAACCATCCTCTTTTCACCTGCTGCTGTAAGATCAAAATTCAGCTTCTTCAATGCCCAATAAGCCTTGTGTTCTAACTCAGCTGGAAGATGGCATGCTTTCCCATACACTAGCTGAAATGGTGACATTCCCAAAGGTGTTTTATAGGCTGTCCGATAAGCCCACACCGCTTCATCAAGCTTCAACGCCTAATCCTTCCTAGAAGGACTAACTACCTTCTCAAGAATCCGTTTAGTTTTCCGATTAGACACTTCGGCTTGCCCATTTGTTTGAGGATGATAAGCTGTAGCAACTCGATGATTGATGTTGTAGCGTGCCATAAGAGATGTAAACTTTAGATTGCAAAAATTCGTACCTTCATCACTGATGATCACCCGTGGAGTGCCAAACCGAGTAAAAATATTCTTGTGAAGAAAATTGAGTACCACCTTAGCATCATTCGTGGGAAGTGCTTTTACCTCCACCCACTTAGACACATAGTCCACAGCTACAAGAATATACTGATTACCACATGATGGAATGAACGGTCCCATGAAGTCGATTCCCCACACGTCAAAGATCTCTACCTCCAACATGACATTAAGAGGCATCTCGTCCCTACGAGAAATATTACCAACTCGTTGACATCGATCACATCTCAACACAAACTGATGAGCATCCTTGAATAGAGTCGGCCAATAGAAACCCCCTTGAAGAATACGTATGGCTGTCTTCTCACCCGCATAGTGGCCTCCATAAGCTGTAGCATGAAAATCACTAAGAATAGCCTCGGTCTCACTGTAAGGAACACAACGCCTAATAATCTGATCAGCTCCTTGCTTGAACAAAAACGGTTCATCCCAAATATACTGCTTGACATCGTGCAAGAATTTATTCCTTTGAGCATAAGAGAGCTCAGGTGGAATGATGTTGCTTACTAGATAATTCACAATGTCGGCAAACCATGGTTCATCATCTTGCACTATGAATAGTTGCTCATCAGGAAAAAACTCATTAATAACCGTGTTGTCCTTAGGTGACTTTCCATGATCTTCCAATCTAGAGAGATGGTCAGCTACCTGATTCTCCGTCCCTTTTCTATCCTTGATTTCCACATCAAATTCTTGCAACAGTAGAACCCAACGAATCAACCTCGGCTTAGCATCTTTCTTTGCAAGGAGGTAGCGAATAGCAGCATGATCCGTGTAAACTGTCACCTTAGTACCAAGCAGATAAGAGCGAAACTTTTCAAACCAATAGACAATAGCAAGTAGTTCCTTCTCAGTGGTGGTGTAATTCAACTGAGCATCATTGAGAGTTTTGCTCGCATAGTAAATAACATGGAACAGTTTTTTCTTTCCTTTGGCCTAGAACGGCCCCAACTGCATAATCACTAGCATCGCATATCAAAGTAAATGGTTGGTTCCAATCAGGAGCTGTAATAACTGGAGCAGAAATTAGTTTTTTCTTGAAGATCTCGAACGCATGTAAACAAGCCTCATCAAAATTAAATGGCACGTCCTTTTCCAAGAGATTGCAAAGCGGCTTAGAAATCTTTGAGAAATCCTTTATGAAGCGCCTGTAGAACCCTGCATGACCAAGAAAGCTACGAATACCTTTGACTGAGACAGGTGCAGGAAGATTCTCAATAGTTTCCACCTTTGCCTTGTCAACTTCCAAACCCTTACTCGAAACCTTGTGTCCCAGAATGACACCTTCTTGTACCATGAAGTGGCACTTTTCCCAATTAAAAACAAGATTGGTCTCCACACAGCGTTTTAAAACCAAACTCAAGTTTTCCAAGCACTCAACAAAAGAATCCCCAAAGACTGAGAAATCGTCCATGAATACTTCCATATTAATTCCAATCATGTCAGAGAAAATGGCCATCATACACCTCTGAAAAGTAGCTGGTACACCACACAACCCAAAAGAAACACGCCTGAATGCAAATGTACCAAACGGACAAGTGAATGTAGTCTTCTCCTGATCCTCGGGTGCTATGCAAATCTGATTGTACCCAGAATACCCATCAAGCAAACAATAGTACTGACGTCCAGCCAATCTGTCAAGCATCTGATCAATGAATGGGAGTGGAAAATGATCTTTCCGAGTGGCCTTGTTCAACTTTCGATAATCCATGCAAATTCTCCAACCAGCCACTGTTCGCGTCGGAATGAGCTCATTCTTCTCATTATTAACCACTGTCATGCCCCCTTTCTAAGGCACACATTGCACCGGACTCACCCAAGAGCTATCAGAAATCGGATAAATAATGCCCGCGTCAAGCCATTTAAGAATTTCCTTCTTCACAACTTCTTTCATGACAGGATTCAGTCTCCTTTGATTATCGACTGTAGGTTTAGCTCCCTCTTCCAAAGGAATTTTGTGCATGCAATACGAAGGACTGATACCCTTGATGTCTGCTATGGTCCACCCAATGGCTGATTTGAATTCCCTTAAGATTCTCAATAGTTTTTCCTCTTCTATGCCTGAAATCTTAGATGATATAATAACAGGTAAGGTAGAAGATTCACCAAGATAGGCATACCTTAGATGTTCAGGCAATGGCTTAAGTTCCAAGGTAGGTGCTTCCTCAATGGATGGTTTAAGTCTAACATGAGACTTCTTCAATTCTGACAACCCCAATGATTCAAATGGAATCCCAAACTTCTTCCATGGAGATGCATTAAGATATTGCAAGTGTTCTTTATCCTCTTCGTTCTCAACCTCCGAGTCGTTAGCAAGGACTCTTTCCAACACATCCTCTTTTATCAAGTGTTGAGTAGCAGAGTTAACCACCTTGTCGACCATATGAATTTTGAGACACTCTTCATAGTCAGTAGGAAGCTTCATTGCGTTGAAAACATTAAAAGTCACGTTTTGATCGTGCACCCTCATAGTGAGTTCTCCCTTTTGGACATCAATAAGAGTTCGGCCCGTAGCCAAGAATGGTCGTCCCAAGATAATAGGAATCTTCTTGTCTTCCTCGAAGTCAAGAATAAAAAAGTCGGCTGGAAAGATAAGCTTGTCGACCTTCACCAAAACATCCTCAACTATCCCTCGAGGATAAGTAACTGAACGGTCCGCAAGTTATAGAGTCATGGCAGTTGGCTTTGGTTCTGGAAGACCAAGTTGCATGAAAACTGGTAATGGCATGAGATTAATACTTGCACCCAAATCACACAAGCATTTGTTGAATGAGAGATCTCCAATAGTACATGGAATGGTAAAGCTTCCAGGGTCCTTTAACTTAGGCGGCAACTTTTGTTGCAAGATGGCACTACATTCCTCCGTCAAGGCAACGGTCTCTAGCTCCTCAAGTTTCAATTTCTTCGAGAGTATGCCCTTCATAAACTTCGCATAGCTCGGCATTTGCTCAAGAGCCTCCGCAAATGGTATGTTAATCTGAAGCTTCTTGAAGACCTCCAAGAACTTAGCAAATTGCTTGTCGAACTTTTGCCTTTGGATTCGTTTTGGGTATGGAGGAGGTGGAAACACCTTATCTTCTTCTTCTTTCTGAGCATTATCATTCTTACAAGTTATAGGAGTCGAGGGAGTAGCATTCGGTAGCAATTTAGGGCAAGATTCGACCCCAGCATCAAAATCAACTTTTCCTTCCAGAAGTTGCGGCGCTGCCGCGCCAGTATTGTACTGGGAAACGGCGCTGCCGCGCCGTGCTATCTGCTCAGATTTTTCATTTTCTTCCTCGGTTGAGTTTTCTTTGTCCTGACCCTGTAGAATTCTTCCTGATCGTAATGTTACTGCCTGGACCTGTTCCTTGTGATCCTTCTTGCCTGGATTCATCTCTGTGTCACTCGGAAGCGTTCCTGGTTGACGGTTCAACAATGCATTGGCCAGTTGACCAATTTGATTCTCTAAAGTTTTCAATGACACCGCCTGACTCTTGTACATCATTCAAAGCTCTTCTAATTCAGATTTCTCAGACTGATTCAATGAATTCCCTTGAGATGGTTGAAATCCCGGTGGATTGAATGGTTACCTTGGAGCATAAGGTGGTGGTTGATAGTTCTGATTATATGGCCTTGCATTGAACTGATGATTTTGGGGTTGCTGAACACCACCCTGTTTGTTGCTCCAACTAAAATTAGCATGATTCCGATTGTTGGGATGATAAGCATTAGGCACTGGTTGCTGAGCTCTTTGAAAATTACTAACAAATTGTGCGGATTCAGATGAGATAGCACACTGATTCGTGTCATGAGCCCCTGCAGACAATTCACACACCATAGCAACCTGGTTAGTCCCATGATTAGAAAGGGAATCTACCTTCATTGTCAACGCCTTGAGTTGAGCAGCAATAGCAGTAGCTGCATCCAAGTCAAGAACTCCAGCCACTTTAGCTGGTGGCAAGCGTTGAGTAGGATTCTGAAACTCATTGGCCGCCATCATCTCAACAAGATTATAAGCATCCTCATAGCTTTTTGCCCATAGCGCACCTCCAGAGGCTGCATCTAACATAGGCCTGGACTGAGTTCCCAACCCGTTATAGAAATTGCTGATTATCATCCAATCCAGCATCCCATGATGAGGACAACGTGCTAATATCTCCTTGTACCTTTCCCAAGCTTCCCCCAGAGATTCCTGAGGTTGCTGAGCAAACTAAGAAATAGAATTCTGATAAGCTGTTGTCTTTGCCATGGAGAAATACTTCGTCAAGAACTTTTGAGCACAGTCTGCCCATGTTTTAATAGAGCCTGATGGCATAGAATGTAACCAACTCTTGGCTTTATCCCTAAGAGAGAAGGGAAATAGTCTCAATCTGATTGCGTCATCTGTAACTCCGTTGAATTTGAAGGTGTCACAGATCTCAAGGAAGTCCCTAATATGAGCATTGGGATCTTCAGCAGGACTACCCCCAAACTGTACTGTATTCTGAATCATCTGAATGATGTTTGGCTTAAGCTCGAAATTATTAGCCCCAATAGCTGGGCGAACAATACTGGTATGAATATCCTCCACTTTTGGCTGAGAGAATTCACTCAAAGCCTTCGCTGGTTGTGCTTGATATGCCATTTCTTCTATTGATTCAAGATCGTCTTCTAACCCGATGTTCTCAAAATCAAGTTTTCTTCTTGCTAGTTCTTCTCTACGTGATTGAGCTCGTGTACGCATACACTCTCAAAAAGTACCTGAAATTCACCAACAAGAAATTTGGTGAGAACGTCCTAGTCACCGAACTTTAATGACCACTGATGGCAAACACTGAAACTAAACAAATAAAACCGCGTCCCCGGTAACGGCGCCAAAAACTTGTTACGACCAAACTCAACACGCAAGTGCACGTGATCTCAAGTAATATAGATAGCAAATAAGATTCGTTCCTACAGGGACTCGTTGTATTGTCTAGTTAATTCAGTCACCAATGTATGATTATTATTCGATGCTACGACAAATTAATAATTGGATTTTTGTTTATCACTACAATTACTCCAAGGATTATAACTAATTATCAACTACTTAAACTAAGAATTATGTCGAATTACTTATGCGAATAAAACATGGGATTTTAACTTCATTAAACAATCCATCTATAGTCTCCACGTCTCTAGCCCTTTCATGTGATTTGTTAATACCTGATCGAATACACAAAACTGATATAAGCCAACCTTCGTTGCACAAATACCATCCTAAATAATATCCACAATAAAGATAGAAATCACTTAGTCTCCCAATTATGCCTAATCTCCATATGTCTATAAAAATCGAAACATAATGGTTGAAGTACTAGCATTCAATAGATCACATAGTCATCATAAAACGGTTAGAGTTACGACACTAATTATGAATGATATTTTCACGCATAAACCTACGCTAGCATGGCAAGTTCTAAACTCTTAGATCCACTTTCGCTTCAATAAGAATTAACACACAATTACAGGAGTTAGCTACTCTCCTATAACGAATTAAATCAACCATGATAGGATATCACATCAATCACACTATAGGCATCGAGAAGATTCAACAAATAAACTTCATGAATAAATCCGCTAAAACCCCATGACAACGAATTAGTTCATAATCAAACTAATCGTCACCATGGGTTCCAATGTAAACATGATAGAAGAAAACAAATAATGATTTAATTAAATAACAAGGGTTCTAAAGAATACACCAAAACCAAGCATCCACAAACTAGGAAGAATACAAGAATAAATTGAAAACTATCTTCTTCCTCGCTTCTTCGTGCTTCAAAACTCCGTAAATACAATACGTGGTCAGACCCCCCTATTCTAGGGTTTTTCTTCCTTTATATAGGCCTCCAGGTGCAAGAAATTCGAAAAGGAATTTAATTTTAACTTTATCTCGAAAAAACAGCAAAACAGAAATTTCCCTCAGACGAACCGGCGCTGCCGCACCATCCAACAGCTATAGCACGGCGCTGCCGCGCCCCTCCAGATATCACAGCGCTGCCGCGCCACACTCCAGTACAAATACGGCGCTGTCGCGCCCTAACTTCTGCTCAGCAACTGGATTTTTTCCTTATTTCTTCATTACAACTCCAATTTGCTCTCCGATTGCTTCGCTGCATTTCTTGAACACCTGTGATTATCATTCTTGCACAATACCCTTAAAAGAGATCAAAAATACCACAACTCGAGTACAAACATTCGTTTTAAGCCAAATGGAAACGTTTTAAGTGAATAAAATACCCACTCATCAGGGCTGGCCTTAGCTTTCTTTCCATTGAGGGTAACTTTCTTACTTGAGCTTATTATGAACTCTGTTTGTTCTTATCCCGATATTTTTCTCTTTGTATTTCAGCTGCTGAGGAGATTGATAATCGTCCTGAGAACCGTCCAACTGTCACCAAGAGGATGAAGAAGAAGGCTGAGGAGATGCTGAATCCAACTAAGCCTCAGATCCCTAACTTCTTGGAGCGTTGTTCTCAAGGCGGTAAACGATCCCGAAATGCTGACGGGGATGTCAGGACTCCTTTCATACCTCCTTGGGGCATATGTGAATAAGACTCGGTCTTTGGGAGTCCTTATCTAGCCCTAGACTGGTCCAAGCTTTCAATCACTCCTCCTGACCGAGCGACACTACATGCAGGCGACAAAATGGATGAGTCTCAGCTCATGGGCGCCCAGGCCTTGTATCAGGTATGAAATTCCCTCTGTTAAGTCTGATATTGTTATTGATTTCAACTTTGCATATTCCTCGTAGCTCACCCATTTCCTTGTTGCAGGCCAACGCTTATTTTCAAACTGTTTCGACCCAAGGCCGGGCTCTTAGGGATGAGAATGTTAGCTTGAGAAATGACTCAGCAAGGTTCAGGGAAGAGATTGACGATCTGCACTCCCAAGTCATTCGTGCTGAAGCTAATGCCGCATCTACCCATAAACAACTTGTTTCTTTAGCCAAAAAGAAGGCATCTGATGCCGACAAGGTGATCCAGGCCAACCATAGGTCTGAAGATTTTCTTAAGCTCATTGATGATCATGATGATGAGATGTGTCCCTTCAACGTGTCTGTTGGTTGGGATAAGGCCATTAACGTTGTGAGTCATAGGCATCCATCTGTTGTCAACCCGGCTGATTTTCCTTGCCCAAATTGGGGTGCCATCCCGGCTGACCTAGCTTCTGGTTCGGGAACTAAAGTTGTTCCTCAGGCATCAGGGTCCGGCTCCAAAGGCAGTCATCGACGCTCTGGATCCAACTCCAAGGGGGCTGTTCAAGTTGCTAGCCAAGACTCATCTTCTTCTGGCTCCCGTGGGAAGAAACCCCCACCTGCAAAGAAAGTTGGAGTAGTTCGTCAACCCATCCCTGGCAAGTGACTGATCCGGAACGAGGGCAGTTCTACTTCAGATTCATCTTCCGAGGAAAAAGGAGCCGAAGTTGCTAGAGTTTAGCCAATGGTGATTGCTGAGCCCGGTGATGACTCCGGTGAAGACTCAGAGGAGGAGAGTGGCGAAGAGGAGTCTGGCGAAGAGGAGTCTGGGGAGGAGTAGATTGAGCTGGTTTGTGGCCTTGCATAGCCTTGTTAGCCGTATGTGGCTTTATCTATCTAGATTTCAATCAAGGTCCTTTGGGACCAAACTTTTATCTGTCTCATTGATATAACTTAATTGTTGGCCCTTCGGGGTCTTTATTTATGCATTTGTTTCCTCATTTGTTTGTTTACTTGTTTTCGGTACTTGGCCTTTCTAGACTTACACTCAACAGGTGCTTGGTACATAAACAAAATCACAGAATCATTGAAGGGAAACAAACTTGCATTAATAATTCGAAATGGGTTCAACCCTTACACAACTTATTATTGTCCTACTCGGGGCGTTAAGCCTTGGAATGGTTTCATCGAACCTTATTTCTACTTCTAATAAATAGATAGAAAGCTGAATCCATATAAGGATAGCTTATACATAATAAACTTTGAGGTTCAAGGCATGCCAAGTACGGGGCACCTCAACCCCGTCCAAGGTCTCCAACTTGTATGATCCTCGTCCCAACGTCTTCTTGACTCGATACGGCCCTTCCCAATTAGGGGCTAGCTTTCCCTTCTGGCCAACTCCAGAAGCCTCGATCTTCCTTAGAACCAGGTCGCCTTGTCGAAAGAACCTTTCCTTAACCCTGTGGTTGTAATAAAAGGATGCTTTCTTTTGATGCTCCACATTTCTAGCGTTTGCCTCGTCCCTGACTTCGTCAATCAGGTCCAGGGCGAGTCTCATGCCCTCTTCGTTAGTTTCTGGTTCAAAGGCCTCAACTCGAGGTGACGCTTGCATGATCTCCAAAGGCACAACTACCTCAGCTCTGTAAGCCAGCAGGAACGGGGTTACTCCAGTGGTCACTTTACAAGTGGTACGGTTTGCCCATAGTATGGGCAGCAACTCATCTACCCAAGTGTTTCTAGAGCGTTCGACCCTCTTCTTCAGTCCATCAAGGATAATTCGATTAGCTACCTTAGCTTGCCCATTGGCTTGTGGATGAGCCACTGAGGTAAAACGAAGCTCAATTGCATTCTCCTCACAGTACTTCTTGGACTCTTCATTATTGAACTGTGTCTCATTGTCTGTCACTAAAATTCGTGGGATTCCATACCTGCAAATTATATTCTCCCAAAAGAACTGGGCAACTTGTTTGGTGGTTATCTTGGCTAGAGGTTTAGCCTCAATCCACTTAGTAAAGTAATCAATGGCCACTATCAGAAACTTCCTTTGTGCTGAAGCTACGGGGAAAGGACCAAGTATATCCATTCCCCACATTGCGAACGGAATAGGGGAGCTAACCGATGTTAACATCTCAGGTGGCTGCCTTACTATCGGAGCGTGCTTCTGGCATCGATCGCAACGCTTGACATAGCTCTGTGCATCGGTCAACATCTCTGGCCAGTAGAATCCCAAATGAGTTATTTTGTGAGCTAGGGCTCTGCCCGCCAAGTGCTGCCCACAGATACCTTCATGAACTTCTTCCAAAGCTTCCCTTGCCTCTTGGGGCCTCAAACATTTCAAGTACGGGATAACGAAAGACCTTTTGTAAAGGACGCCCTCAATCAAGGCATATCTCAATGCTCTCACTGACAGCTTCCGTGCCTCGAAGGCATTGTCAGGGAGCCATCGGGTTTCGAGGTGAGCTTTGATAGGATCTATCCAACATCTTCCCACATCAATTGGTGCCACTAATTTCGAGTTGATAGTCGGGGCCTTCAAGACCTGGAAGTAAACACTCCCTGCATAGTTTTCTATCTCGGAAGAAGCGAACTTAGATAGGGCATCGGCCTTAACGTTCTCTTCTCTCGGAATGTGTTCTACATAGCACTCGTCAAACTGAGTCATGACAGCTTTCACAACTCGCAGATACTTTGCCATAGTTTCATCCTTGGCCTCAAATTCACCATTTACTTGAGAGACCACTAATCTTGAATCTCCACAAACTTTGAGATTCTTGACTCTCATGATTCTAGCCAAGCCTAAACCGGCTATCAAGGCCTCATACTCAGCTTCATTGTTAGTTGTCGGAAAGTCCAACTTCAAAGCATATTCAACTGTGAACCCATCGAGGCTTTGCAATACTAAGCCTGTGCCACTAGATTTTGTTTTTGATGCTCCATCAAAATAGAGCACCCAATATTCCTTCTGATCAGGTACAAGTTCTTCATCTTTATCTTGCTTCTCAAGGGTTGTTATCAAAATAGAGCACCCAATATTCCTTCTGATCAGGTACAAGTTCTTCATCTTTATCTTGCTTCTCAGGGATTGTTATCATCTCCTACCCCCCGGCTTCTTGGTTGCTAATGGTGCATTCAACCACGAAGTCAGCTAATGCCTGAGCCTTAATGGCTGTTCGAGGCTTATACGTGATGTCAAATTCTCCAAGTTCAATCGCCCACTTTATTAGCCTTCCACTAGCCTTCGGGCTATGCAATATGTTTCTCAACTGTTGGTCCGTCAGGACTTCAATCTTATGTGCCTGGAAGTACGGGCGTAACTTCCTCGAGGCTGTTATCAATGCCAAGGCGAACTTCTCAATGGGAGAGTAATTCAACTCAGCCCCATGCAAAACCTTGCTCACATAATAGATAGGTTTCTGGACCTTCTTCTCTTCTCGAATGAGAACGGCGCTCAACGCTTGCTCAGATACCGCCAGGTATAGATAAAGAGTCTCCCCGGGACTAGGTTTGGCCAGCAACGGTGCCTCAACCATGTACTTCTTCAGTTGTTCAAAGGCCTCTTGGCTCTCAGGGGTCCACTCGAAATTTTTCACCTTCTTCAATGCTTGAAAGAAAGGCAAGCATTTGTCACCAGACTTGGAGATGAATCTTCCTAAAGCCGCTGTCCGGCCTGTCAACTTCTGCACATCTCTTATAGAGCGTGGCGGTTCCATATCTAAGATCGCCTTGATCTTGTGAGGGTTGGCCTCTATGGCTCTCTTTGAAACCATCAGACCCAAAAATTTGCCTGATCCAACGCGAAAGGCACACTTGGCTGGATTCAACATCATTTTGTGGTGCCTCAGCACTTCGAATGCCTCTCTGAGGTGCTTAATGTGGTCTGCCTTGAACAGGCTCTTGACTAGCATGTCATCAACATAGACCTCCATGGTTTTTCCAATCAAATGGGCAAATATCTTATTCACCAGTCGTTGGTAAGTAGCTCCTGCATTCTTTAGACCGAAAGCCATAACAAGACAGTTATAAAAGATACCTTAGGGATGTCATCCTTGTGCATCTTAATCTGATTGTAGCCACTGAACCCATCCATGAAGCTCAACATCTCATGTCCAGCTGTGGCATCTATTAACATGTCTATCCTTGGTAAAGGGAAGCAATCCATAGGGCATGCGTCATTCAAGTCGGTGAAGTCTATACACATCCTCCACTTACCGTTGGCTTTCTTGACCATCACAGGGTTAGCCAACCATTCTGGAAACTGAATTTCTTCAATAAACCCAGCTTCTAAAAGCTTTTCAACTTCTTGCTTTATGGCCTCTTGCCTTTCAGGTGCAAAGTTCCTCTTCTTCTGCTGTATGATCTTCCGATTAGGATCGACATTCAATCTGTGAGTTATGAGTTGGGGATCAATCCCTGGCATATCAGCTGTTGTCCAGGCAAACACATCACTATTTTCTTGTAAGAATGCTATCAACTTGTCCTTCAGGGGTTCCTTAAAAGAGGCTCCTATATAAGTCACCTTCTCAGGGACGCCTAGCTCCAGAGGAATGGGAATTAAGTCCTCTGCTGGCTTTCCTCGGTGTTCATCATCACCACGGACATCCATGTCTTCGATCGGAAGTACCTGCCCCCCGATTCCATCAGCTCGTAACGCGGATACATAACAACTTCTTGCCATCTTCTGATCACCCTTTTGTTCTCCAACACCATTCCTGGTTGGAAACTTAATCTTCATGTGATATGTGGAGGCCACAGCCTTGAATGCATGAAGTCCAGTCCTTCCTAGGATCGCGTTGTAAGTCGAGGATGCCTTGATCACAAGGAAATTCAACATCTGAGTAGCCTCTTTAGGTTCCTGTCCAATTGTCATGGGTAACTGAATAGTCCCTTCAACCTTGGACTCAACTCCATTAAATCCATAGATCGGCATGTTGGTGAGGGTCAACTGAGAATCGGTGTACCCCATTTTCATAAACGCATCGTGAAACAAGATATCAACAGAAGCTCCATTGTCTATCAAGACTCGTTTCACCTCCGAGTTTCCAATCACAGGAGTTATGACCAACGGGTCGTCATGGGGGAACTTTACCCCTTCGAGGTCTGAATCATCAAACCCAATAACTATTTCAGTCCTAGCACATTTTGGGGCTTCTCCCACGATGTGCATTACTTCTCTGGCATACGCCTTTCAAGAGTTTCGAGTCGTGCCGGCCGCCGTCGGGCCTCCCAAAATAATATTAACAACTGGCCCTCGGGGCTGTGGGTTACGATCACGATCACGATCGTTATCCCTTCTATCATTGTCTCTCCTGTCATAGTCCCTTCTTTGGGTTCCATGATCATCATTCTTTGTGAACCTGCTTAGCTTTCCTTTTCGGATCAAGAACTCAATCTCATCTTTCAACTGCCTACAATCATCTGTATCATGACCCACATCACGGTGGTACCTACAGTATTGATCCTTGTTTCTCTTCGTGGGATCACCCCTAAGTGGCTTCGGCCATCGAAAGTCTTTATCCTTCTCAATATCTAGCAAGATCTGACTCCTTGGAGCGTTCAGTCTTGCATAATCAGAAAACCTCGGTCCCAAACCCTTCTTTGGTGGTGACTCAGAATCCTTGCTAGTCCGGGGATACTTGTCCCTAGCATCGTACTCTTGCTCTTGCTTTTGCTTTCGTTTCTTCGAGTCATTAGAACCCTTGCCATTGCCTCCTGCGGTTTCCTTCTTCATGCTGTCTTCAGCCTTGATATATTTGTCGGCCCTTCGTTGGAGCTCGGCCATGTTTTCAGGGGGATGTTTTGCCAAAGACCTTTTAAAGAAGAGATTAGTGGTTCCGTGTTCCAGGGCTACCATGGCCACCTTATTTTCCAGATCAGTAATATTCAGCGTCTCATTGGTGAATCGCTTGAGGTAATCCCTTAAATTCTCGTTCTTCCCTTGCACCACATACATAAGGGATGCAGAACTTTTTTCATGAACTCTCCCACTAATGAACTGGCTGACAAAGGCGGCACTCAGCTCCTTGAATGAGCCAACTGAGTTTACAGGTAAGCGGCTATACCACCTTTGAGCCATGCCCGATAGGGTCTGAGGGAACGCCATACACTTTAAGGCGTCGCTCGCAGGCTGCAACAGCAGTGCATTTGAGAATGTCCTAACATGGTTTGCGGGGTCGCCCGTTCCATCATAAGCCTTAATCGTCGGCATCTTGAACTTCCTTGAGATGCGAGCATTCATTACCTCTTCAGTGAACGGAGGTGTGGGATCATCAGGATCCCCAAGTGGCATCAGATCCTTGGGGTTACTTTTGGGGGTCTCCACCCTTGTCGATTTTTCAGTTGGGGCTTCAGCCCTTCGCTGTCTCCTTGAGGGCCTCTCCAGATTTATAATGGGAATCCTCCCTATAATCGGAAGAGGTCGAATCAGACTTCGCCTTGCTTGCTCTCTAGCAATATCATCCTTCAGCCTTTGGATCTCAGCCTCATGAGCCTTAATCCTTTCCTCAACCGTTTGTGGAGGTCCATCATGGATTCTTTGGGACCTCCTTCGGGGTTCTCTACTAGCACGTCGCCTCCTTGGGGCTTCTTCGCGATCATCATCGTCATCCTCAGACGTCGAATCATCAGTATAGGGGCCGGAGTAATCATCGTACTCTCGATCTCGGATCTGTAAGGCATGACCGCTCGGTCCAGGTTCCCTGTGTTGAGGGGGATAATTAGGCAGCCCATACATCAGGTTGGTATTCAAAGGGAGATCCGTAGTGTGGATCTGTACCCCCGGGGGTAGCGTACGATCAACGCTGTCAAGAGGAGAAACCACCATCTGAAGAGGGTTAGTTTCTTGGCTTTGAGGGGTAATCATAGGTAAAGTTCCCTCAACATGGGGAATCATCCCTGAGGGTTGAGAGGTTAGAGGTTGAATGAACGTCCTTGTTGATGGGGGTAATTGTCTTTCTTCAGCGGTGATGAGCAGATCAGAGGTGGCAGGTGGAGCAGAGCTAAGGGGTATGGCCTCAGTCGATGTTGTTCTTCGTGTTTGAACCATGGTTGATGTTGTCTTCCCACAGACGATGCCAAATGTTGTGGAATAAAAACTAGGTTGCGATTTGTAATTAATGCTAGGGTGGTTGAGCTTCGAGCTTTAATGGCCGTTCTTGTGTTCGTGGCTGAATCTGCCTTCACAAGATGCCTACGTACTTCGATGAATATCAAAGATCAAGCCAAAAACGTAGTTCTAGGTTGAGGGGTCTGGCCCTTTATATAGGCTGAGAAGCCTTAGAATTATGGTAGGAGTCAGAGACTTGGTGGACAAGTCTTTGAGGAAGGTTCTAGATCTATTCCTTGTAGGAATCAGTTTCCATATTGAATTGGATGCCTTGGTGGCTAAGTCTGATGGAGATAATATCCTTATCCAACTCTTATTGCTGAGCTGTTTATTTCCCCCAATATTAATTACGAAATTAATATTATAATTGGGGTTTTGGGTCCATCTGGTGGGCCTCACGTTTGGACCATTCTTGGTCTAATTACTGCCACATTAAATGTGTCTTTAGGGCTTATTTTCAGCCCATATCACTCCCACTTTGTAGAATAACCTCTATCATGGACATAAATGTAAAATCACTTGCAAAAAAAAAGCCACATCAGAAATCAATCTTAACTGATTCTCCGTTGATATAGCATCTAACCCTATTATCTGTCATTATTTCAAAATTAAACCACGAACAATACACCAAGCAATACCCTCATTCTCTTCTCCGATTTGTAGGTCAGTTACAGCTTCTTCTTCGTTGCCATCACTTCTTCTTCATGTATGGATAAATATATAATAATTGTTTTCTTCATCTCTCAGTCGATATTTAACTATGTTTGTATATATATATATATATATATATATATAGACACACGTGTGTGCGTCTTTTTTAAATTTTTATTGACCAATTTTTTTTTTTGGTTTGTTCTCTTTAACAGGTTTTATGAAGTTTGTAATGAACATAAACTGATGTCTTCTACTTTTTGTATAAATAGACAAGGTTAATGAGAATGTTGTGTCAATGGTAAACAATTCTAACAGGTGTGCATAGAAGGTGTTTGATTAAAGTCCTGTATGATTTAAAGTTTTTTTGTTTATTATTTTGATGTTGTTTGACATGATTTGTTTTACTTTTTTTGTAGTCTTGACGAGAGAAACCGGAGAAATGGCTTCATTGTAAGAACCCCAAATTTTGGATATAATTAAAACTTTTTATTAAGTAATGATAAAATGAAGAACAATGATTCCGACAACAAGGTCACCAGCTCTAATGAATGGTGGTTTCAAAGAACAATGATTGTAATGAATGGATATTGCTTTGGACAATGATCCTGATGCATTGGTATATTGTCAGAATAGAGTAATTCGATGGTTGAGAACCTAGATAAGAATAATCTACCATCCAGGAAGGAGCTAATGGATCCTTGAAAGGAAATGAGTACGTGCATAGTGTTTCCCATACGTGCATAGTATTTCCCGTACGTGCATAGTGTTTCCTGTACGTGCATAGTAATTTGGTGGATGAATAGTGATTTTGTAAGTTGGAAAACTTTTCACGCCACCCTATGTACGGGACGTGATATGGATGTTTCGAAGTCATATTAGTAATACGCGGAGGAAATAAGTGAATGCAGAGACGATCGGAATTCAGAAATTCCAAATTCTTTTTCGGTATAATATTTGACCGGACAGTGGATTAAATATTATTATAATCCAAGAATTGAGATATTAACTTTGAGGATTTGATATTTTGGGATGTTATTATATTTGATTTAAGAATGAAGGTAGGAAACCACTAAGGAGTGGTTATGGCTACAATGTAATTATTGATATTTGGAAAGAATGAATGGAATTCGACCTTATTATGTTTATGTCTTGAAGAATGCTAAAGGGTGACAACATAGGTAAGAATAATCTATCTTCTAAGGGAATGAGATATGGCAACTTCAAGCAAGAGAATACCCTCATGTCATCCAGATCGATAACGATTAATCCAGTAGTTCCGTAAAAAGGTTAAGGAACGATCGAAAGAGAATACGGACAATTGTACCACCCTAAGAGAACAAGTAAAGAATACAGAATGAATAGTGTTTGGTGGGAGTATATAATAACATGAGACGACACTATACAGAAGCATTCGGAACGGATTTCCGAGTTCGTATTAGTGATCCAGGGGGAAAATAAGTGTATGTAAAAGCTGTCGGATTCTGAAAAACCGCACTTTTATTTTCTCCGAGAGTTCCCTGGATACTGATAGCCTTAAGTATTTAACGAATGGATTTAAGGAATATAAATTGGAAAGTTAGAATGAAAGATGGAGAATGAAAGTATTAATATTAAAGAGGATTCCCGGTAAACCCTAATTAGAAATCCGTGAAATATTCTCACGAACGATCAATCGAAACGGGTAATAACCGGACACAGAAACAAGCAGAGGAAGCAAGAGTCTTGTGCAAGCTACTAGATAAATATCTAGCAACCAAGTGGGCTAAGTAACTAGACAATTAGAGATTGAACAAGTACTTAGCAAGTAACTACCTAGTTAAGCTCTAACCACCATAAAACCAACACATGTCTTGCCTTTTCATCATCCAACACCTCACCACTTTGATAAAGTGACTTTTGCAAGATATTATGTTGCTAGTGGATGAGAGTGGATGAGATTAAAACACCAAAAAGCAAGCCAACCAAGCAAAACTCTCCTCCCCCCCTTGCAAAGCTCCATTCGACCTTAACCATAATTCAAGAATCAAAGTCCAAGCTCCCACCATTGTTTGATCTCCAAAAATTTATCATAGATCCTATATTTCATAGAAATGATACCCTAAAAATCTTAGCCTCAAACACCACCTTTTCCATTTTCAAAAAAATCAAGAAAGTGGAGGATGAATAGTAACCTCAAGAACAAAATTCTTGAATCTTGATTTTGGTTGATGATCCAAGCTTCATGGAGGCTATACAAGGACTATACAAGGCTTAATAAGTGCATACATACCTCAAGGAAGGTATAAACTTCAAGAACCCTAGTCTTTGATTTGAGTTTTAATGGAGTTTTGGATAAATTTTGGTGATAATGTTGTTATAAGCATGTTTACATGATTATGTAGTTAGTTTGTTTGATTTAAGAGATGTGATGAATATGATGATATAATATGATGTTCCTGGACTTATGAGATTAGTATTATGAATGTAAGATGATTGGTATGCCCGGTGTGGCTTGGGTTGTTGATTACGATTTATGGAACGTTCGATTTACAGCCGTTATAATGCCCGATTTTGCATTACCATGTTTTGTATACCATTTTCCATGTTGAACCCCTACTGTCCAGAGACCTTAACTGCCATGATAGGATAGGTAATGTTCTAAGCTTCGTTTTGATATAAAGATCACGTGAAACGGACTTACGGTTTAGGATTTATGACCAAATTACTAAAAGTAGTTCGAATCCGTAAACGAAAGTTCGTAACTGTAATTGAACCCTCATAAACTATGTAACGTCATGCCGAATCTTGGTAAATAAATACTAGAGGTAAAAAAGGAAGGTGTGAAAGAAAACCGTATGTCAAAAGGATCGTTTTTCGATTTATTAAAAATGTTCGAGTCGAGGTTAAACGCGAACGAACCCCTAAAAGACGACTCTTTTATAACTTCGGTAAAACACTTAGAAAACGGGCGATAAAACTCAGAGTATAGTATTGGTTCGTAACGATCGACTTTAGAACTCATATGACTTAAGTATGTCCTAAGTATAAGTACAATGACATGTCGTATTAACGAACGAATGTCGGGTCGGATCAGTGATAAAAGTAATCCACAAAAAGGGGTATAACGAGATAACTCGAGAACGTGTTTCGAATTAAGTATAACTTAACTTTTAATATGTTAATTGATTAATCCCGAATGCCTTGGCTATTTATAGATCACCAAGCTGAACCGGGACCCGCTACCACTACCCCTTACCGTACTCGACTACCAGGCAAGTTTCAATTCCCTTCTTTTAGGCTGTTGTTGTGATTGAATAAATATATACATATATGATTGCTGATATACATATGCCATTGCATGCATGCCTACTTTCAAGTTGAATTGATATACTTGTTCCCTGAATGTTATTGTTGGCTTACAAGCTAGATAGTTATATATCAGTTATAAGCCGGCTATTGTAAGACCCTCATAGAAGGGCGTATACATCTTATTAATCAAATATAGACCGGGAGTCAATATTCCTTGATATATCGAGATTACCTCGGAGGAAAATATTTAAGTAAATATTTTCTATTATTCAGGCGACGAATATTATTTGAATATTCGTTCGAGATTATTTATTTTAATGATCCTTACTTCAAATAATTATTTGAACGTAATCATTCGACGAATAATATTCGTCAATATTCATTCGGAGTCGAATTGATTATCGATTATTATCTCGAATACTCTTCTAAAGATGAGACTACTAAATGAATATTATGTGGACATTCATTTAGAATATTATTTTATTAAATAAATATTACTTTTGAAAATTCATTTAAGGTATTAAGTACTTGATGAATATTATCTTCAACATTCATCTGAAGCTTGATCTACTTATCGAATATTATATCGAATATTCCTTTAAAGCTTGGATTACTAAATGAATATTACTTGATATTCATTTAGGATATTATTTATTAAATGAATATTACTTTATTGATATTCATTTAAATTCCTAATTAATTATGAATATTATTTTGAATATTCATCCAGGGTTCTATTTAATCATCGAATATTATTTTAAATATTTTAAATATTCCTTTCAGGTCTTATTGATTAATGAATATTATTTGGAATATTCATTTGAATATTTAATTATGCAATAAATATTCTCTCGATATTTCTTCAAGAATTATTTGAAAAATACTCTGATTAAAGATATTCTTTCATATTCCTGAATATTCTTTAAATATTTTTAATTCAATAAATATTCTCTGAATATTTATTCCATACTTAGAATAACCTCAATAAGGTTTATCTTCTTCGATTATTACGAAAAATATTTCGGAGTCATATTATTATTATTCCTATATCAAGGAAGGTTCTCAGACATCATTCTTCTTTGAGTCTACCTCCTTAATAATAAGGGAACCTTACTTGGAAAATGTTATTTATCTTGTCGACTTCCCGGTCATAAAGTATTCCCTTCACTCGCAACTCGGGTGCTGTTGACTTATTAAGTCGTTGCTTACCTTCTCATCTTTCGAGGGGTAAGATTACTGGAACAAGTTGATATCCGTTACCAAGTAATAGCTTGGGAGTTATTGGTAAATTTTCCTTTCCAACTAGATACGACTACTTTGTGGAGTCTTATCAACAAGTATTATACTTGGGGAAAGGGGGACGAACGTTACATTCAGAATCATGAATTCTATTTGAACTAGGAGTCGTGTAAGAGGCCGAGTAGCGCCGGTCCATCCCCTTTGGCCCAACCGTTGGCCGGGGAGAGCTAGTAAGGCGGTACACAAGTAAAGCCGTCAGTTCTTCCTTCTACCGGTAGTAAATCTAAATTGAGCTGTACGATCTCGACTGATCATCAAGATTGGAACAGCGGGCGCGGTGAATACTCCATCATTGGTTCATCATCCAAATTTATTTATTTCCTGCAACATGATTACTGTTGGCAGAGTTGGAAAAGGGTCATAACTGGAATTGCAACCTTTTCTTGCAAACTCCTCTTCTTAATAACAATAAGAATATCTCGCTTACTTTGATGTAGCAGATATTTCTACAAACAAATACTTTAAGTTACCTTGTAACTTCATCGTTCATATTATACTGGCATCATTTCCGTAAATGCATGGCATATGGTTTGAAAGATACTTTTGAACTGTTATACTTTATCGTTCAGTTATATATTATTGTTGGTGGGCTATTGCTCACCCTTGCTTTATTATTATATCACAACAACAGCTAGACCAGATGACTCGCACAAGGCGCACTCGACGCGGGCGAGGACGATGAGACTACCAGAGCTGAAGAAGAAGCTATTGGTAGGATATATTTATTCTTTCCGTACCAAGAATATAGTCTAGTATGACTTATGTAAATGGATGGCAAAGAGTATGTAATTATATTGAAATTCTTTTGGATTGTAAGAACTCATATTGTGATTAATAAAAATTTGATTGTGACTCTGATTTCATCTCTGGGACTATAACGGGTGTGTTTTATATTGTTGTGTTGGGTCATAGAGACGTAATTTATTTTATGTTAAGGAAAGTTCAATTGTTGTGGACAGAATTGGAAACCGTAACCACCGGATCCCGGACCCCGGATCTGGGGGTGTTACATTCATTCTATTTTGTGTATTTTGTTTGGGGTTTTGAATTCATTTGTGTTTCATTTTTTCTTGCTGTTCTCTGAACATGTGTTTCTTAGTATTCCTTTGTTTGTTGTAGCTTTGATGAGAGCTGTATATCACATGTTAAGGATATGAAATGATATGAGTTTCACCAAATTAGGTACAAGTTTTCTTTTCTCCTTATTTATTATGCATTGTACATGTTTGATGAAAGTTCTTGCGAAGGTTTTATGATGGTTTTGATAAAGATTGAGTTTTTATATTTTTTCTTTTTTTCAAGTGAGGCTAATTCTCGAGGTCCTTCCTATTTCTCAGTAGATGAGCTAGCGATCTTAACCATCATTAACGATATCTATATCAATTTTCCAACTTCTCAAACTACAATTGTATGTGTTCGGCTTTTGAGATTAGCATATTTTTCATCAAAAGTGGTCATTTGGTTTTCATTGCAGAGATGCGGGTGGACCGATGAACTTATCCAAATTATCCGAGCGAAACTCAAGCTAATTCATACCATGTATGAATTTTCTCCTTTTAGTAAATTATATGTGGTAGTCAAAATTGTTTCCTGCTAGGTACTAAGTTCGTTAATTTAATTGAGTATGATAAAATTGTTTTGGCACTTTTTGTTCTAGACCGGTTGTGGAATCTCCTCATAAATTTCCAAGATTGTGGCATCTTTTCACTCTGAATTTGTACCCAAAAGGGTTCTCGGTTGCTACACAATTTCCACTTCAAGGACTATTTACCATTTGCCAAATCACAAGTTTTAGATTACTTTTACTTTACTAATTTTTAGAACCACAGTTGAGCAGGTTGTTAACCTGGATTATCTTCTTTTTTTTTTATTTTTTTCTCTCTATATATAATTCCAACCAGTTTTGTTAAACAAAGCTATTTCACCCCTGGCAGTATCGGAGAGTGAACTGTACTTGCATTATTACCAACATGCAGCACAATGAAAACCATCCCTTAAAGCTATGATGTCATGTTAAGTGTTACTTTTCATCAGCCTCTTTATTAAGAGCTTATCATTTATTGCTGCAGATCGCACAAGGATGCTGTTGAAGCATGCTGATATGATTACAATGGAAACCCATGTTTGCAAGTAAGATAATTTTATTATATATGCAGTAAAATGTTACAAGAGTACGTGATTTAATATTTGCTGTCAAACTACTCGATAAATACCTATAAGAGTTATCAGTACCGCAATGCCATGAGCTACTTATAGTCATGTAGCAAGACCAAGATCACTTCATGCTTCCATCTGGTTTAAGGAAAAGTAAGCGAGTTCCCAATACATTCAACTTCAAGATTTATTGATAATGTTGGTTAGTCAATGTCATAAAAGTCCCTGCCAGAAAATAAGCAGTTAGCATACTCAGCTGCAATTATTTATATATTTTCATTAATGTCAATTTAGAAGTTTAATTTAACTTCATTTAAAAATTTGTACCTTCTATTATTTGTGCTTTTCTTGATGCCTATCTGTTTCATACAGATATTACATATTTAAAGATGACTGCATAAGAGTGCCTATAAACTCCTAGGTTTGTCTATTTTCGAATCTTGATGGAATTCAAGAGTGTTATAAAATTGTCAAGGAAAAAAATGATGTTTTATAAAGGACGCAAGTAAATTGAAATAAAAATGTCACGAAGTTTGGTTTGCATCGAAAGTGGTCATTTGATTTTCATTGCAGAAATGCGGGAGGACCGATGAACTGATCCAAATTATCCAAGCGAAACTCAAGCAAATTGCGAAAGGTTCAGCTTTTAGTGGGAAGAGGGTGAAGACAGGTAGATCACAAGTCAAGAAGAAAGACATTACCATTGAGCAAGAGTACGCAAGGTGCATCTTATAAAGTACTGCATCTTTGCCAGATTTCCAAGTCTCTGTACTTTTTTAACTGTTGAACATCTTCAATTGCAGGTTATTAGGAAATTTGGCATGGGATTTCCTACAGCAGGGCAAATACAAATCAACTGAAGAGATGTACAGGTATGTTCCTCATTTGCTAGATACATGTGACCTGTTGCACAAGTAATCTAATCTACATAAAAAAGTGCGACCTTTTTACTGCTTATTGGTATGTATCTTGATGCAGAAATTTACTTCCTTTGAGCTAAATAGAAACAAACAAGATAATCACAAGATCCCAATTAGTAGAAGATGGTCGTTATTCAAACTATAAAATTACATATAATTATTGTGCTAGGTTCAGCTTTTGGTGGGAAGAGGGTGAAGGCAGGTAGATCACAAGTCAAGAAGAAAGACATTACCATTGAGCAAGAGTACGTAAGGTGCATCTTATAAAGTACTGCATCATTGCCAGATTTCCAAGTCTTTGTGCTTTTTTAACTGTTGAACATCCTCAATTGCAGGTTATTAGGAAATTTGGCATTGGCTTTCCTACAGCAGGGAAAATACAAATCAGCCGAAGAGTTGTACAGGTATGTTCCTCATTTGCTAGATACATGTGACCTGTTGCACAAGTAATCTAATCTACATAAAAAAGTGCGACCTTTTTACTGCTGATTGGTATGTATCTTGATGCAGAAATTTACTTCCTTTGAGCTAAATAGAAACAAACAAGATAATCACAAGATCCCAATTAGTAGAAGATGGTCGTTATTTAAACTATAAAATTACATATAATTATTGTGCTGTATTGTTTGAAAATATAGTTAAAAATTAAAGTTTTAGTAGCATCAATACCCATTACTTTGTAGTATGTATTTTTATTGATTTGTTAATACTCGGTCCATTTTATGGAACTGTTTTCTGCTGCTTTGATCTATATTCTCCGAACTATCCTCAACCTTGATTTAGCCTGTCAGTGCATAGCTTTAAAAATATGGATCAAAACAAACCTGCTCATATAATTTGATATTAACTTATATTTTGTAATTTATGTTTTTGACTCAAAATCTATGTATAATATAAATCCTGAATACTTTTTGCCACATTCTTCCTTTTATGTCCTTCCTCCCATTTTGTAAACAACCAACTACCCAGAATTCTAGCTTCTCTTTTAAGGTTACCTTATATTGTTGTGCATCATATGTTATTTCCAATTGTTTCAACTCAGTTAAGATTAGTTTTTATGATTTTGTGCAGCAACTCCTCGCTCCAATGTGAATCGATTGACTGATATTGGCTTATTTATGCAGATAGAGGTGTACAAACCTTATATTTTCCATTGTCTAATCGGTTAGTATGGTTGTTTGTTACTTATCGATACCTATAAATCATATTTTTATAGGTCTTCCGATTGTTCGTTATTTGAATTGATTACTCAAATAATGATATTATGCAGGTTGTAAGCGTCATGCTTGAAACTTATTTGAACTTACATACAGACTCTAACTCAGATTTCAGACCAGTTACAGAGGTATATTAAAAGATTGATACTCAAATCTAAAAAATTACAATCCTACCCAAGCGCACAACGTTAAACATGTAATAATTTTTATTAGTAATTAAGTTATTTGTTAGTATATTGATATGATGATATGATATCTTAGGATCTGCTTTCGAGGATGTTTGCAATCAGAACCGTCACCAGGGCACTTAAGTGTTTGGTAATCAAGAACTTTCTTTTTGTCATGCTATCACACATTTCATTTGTTTTTGTTTGTTTTATCATGAGCAAAAAAAGTAAACATTGCTCTATATTCTTATCGTGCTTTCCACTCTAACTCTAGAGTAGTTGTCCAGTTTTTAAAGATATTATTTTGTGTTATTGTATATGATTTTGTGGTAGAATTGTATGTTGCCGATAGTCGTGCACATTATATATGATGAAATTGATTTTCATTTATTTATTTATGGTTGTCTTGAATTTATATGTTACAGTCTTTGTGTCTAGAATTGGGATGATCCCATCCCTTGGGTCAGCTGTGTCACTCTCTGAAAGAAACAAAATTTTAAGTTTACTACCTTATAGTGAGCACTTAAATAATATGGGCACTCATTTTTTGTTACATGTGTGATTTTTTTTGAAATTTTGTATATAAACTCAGAACAAGGTAATAATTCACAAATTTATGTTCAATGAAGCTGTATCGGGGAGCTGAATTCATATGTATTTACGCCATTGAGTAGTTAAAAGAACCTGATCTTGGTATCACAATTTCAAGGGATAAAGATTAAGTATTCTGGATGATAAAGAGATTGATGAGCGGACATTGAAACAGCAACATATGTATAGTGAATAATTTATTTTATTTTTGTTTTTGTTTTGCTTATAAGTTAATTTAAGTGATTTAGTTTTATTGTTAATAGCTTATTAGGCTAATTACTAAGTAATCACTAATCAGGTCATACAGGTTAACATGCATGGAAGTTTGACATTTTGTTTGGATCTGAGTTTTCATGGGTTGTCTGAATCTGCAGCATAAATAAAAATTGTAGAATTGAGACTTGACAAGATTTTCAACGATTTATTATATTAATTGGGATAGATTGTTATAACCGACTCGATATTAATATTTGTGTACTAAATAAATCAGGACTAAGATCTTAACAGTAAGTACTAAGAATGCAAGTAGTAGACTTTGTGATTGTAAATAGTAAGTCTCTAATATCTTTTGGGACAGTGGATTGAACCATGATTTGACCTGTTATAATAATTAGACTGTAAAATGAATCAAAAGTAACATATTGATTGTTATGGTTCCTGCTACTCGATTTAGGAATTATATTACATATTTTTATAATTTTAGACATAAGACCTACCACCCTGGAGCTGTACCCTGCAGGAATTTTGGGGATCTTTGTTTGCAAAAAACACATGTTGACTTTGTTGTTTATTTATTACTTTTAGGGTTATATCCTGTCAAAGTAGAGAACTGAGACCCAAATTTGGATATTTAAAATTTCCTCGCAACAAATTTTATGCACAAAGACCTCTAGACCAAATCATATCTAATAGTTTCTGTATAGGTTTTAATAAATTCGTTGTATGATCAAAAATTGAAATCAAACTCAAGGCTATTGATTCTCAAAAATTTGGACACTTTCTAAACTACAATTGGGGTCAATGTTTAACATGATTTTCTTCAAGTAATAATCCAAATAAGATTTGAAGGAAAACTAGAAAAATCAGTTATATCTGATTTTGGGTAGCTGTAAATTAGTAGCTGTAAATTTTGAAATATTGACAAACATTTTAATATGAATGAATTGAATTTAGCTTCTAAGTTCTCATCTATTTTTTCACTAATATGTTGGCACTTGGCACTTGAAATGTTATTGTAAAATATAGTTTAGCTACTGTTCTAAAGGTATGGGGTTCATGTATCATGTTCTAAATAAGATAAGACCAACACTGAACTCTACCATTGTAGATTTTTGAAATAATTTGAATGCTAGATATTTATCCATGTTCAATATTTTTTTTAACCATATAGGTTTTAAATTTATAACTCTATTTGGTAATTAGCAGTATGGTATTAATACTCCCTCAGTCCCAACGAATAGTTTACGTTTGGGACAGATGGCTTAGCACACATTTTAAGGCTCTTATAAAGTATAATTCCATAATTTATTTTTAAATTTTAAATTTATCTAATCTCTTATAAGAGATTAGATACTTAATCATCCTTTTTCAACCTTAGTAATTTTGAAAGCTCAAGAACTTGATGCAAACCATGCACCAGAAGAGAGAAGGCAAAGAGAAAAGATGCATGAAAAAATTATAATTCTTAGATCGATAATACCTTCAGCAGGCAAGGTAGACAAACCCTGGACTGAGATCATTTTACTTTAATGTAGTGATATTTTTCACACGTTCTCTTATATGTTTTGAATGCTCATTTTTCAGATATCTATTTTTTTTTGTGTATGAAGGTTGACAATGTGTGTTTGTTGGATGACACTATAGAAATCTTGAGGAAAAGGTTGAGGGGTTGGAATCTCAGAAAGAGCTTGGAGATGAAGAAGCAAGAAGGAGAAAAAGAAGTTGCAATGTAATTGAGCGCACTTCTGGTAACTATGGTGACAAGAAAGTAAGTAACTATAAGCAGCAGGTGCTGAAGAACAGGGGTTTTGGTTCCCAGCAATATTAATGTTGTAAATCAGTTTTATCAGGAAGATAATTTGCGGACTGTTTTAAAATTTTAGCATTGGTTTATTGAAGCACTGAAAACACAGATGGAGAGATATCTTGCGGGTGATGCAGAATCAATACCTTCCCTTTATTTGATGGGATTTTGTAAAGGAAGTTAGCAGGAACACATGATGACTCTGATGTTGAATTAAGCCATGACTTTGGACAGATTCCAATTAATAGCGCAATGGACAAAGATGTCAGTTATAAAGATATAAGTGATGGGAATAGCAGTGGTGCTGATATTGGTTCAATGACTCCTGATTCATATGTTGATGAATTTTATAGTAGTGATTATATAGAACTTGCTTTTTCGCTGAAATATCTGGGTTAACTCATGTATGCTTGCTTTGCTTGGAACTGATTGATGATTATATATCATCAATCGTGTATCTAATGGAACTTTAAATCTTCTAATTTATTTAATCAGATTGTCTAATTGACAAACACATAAATTTTATTTTAATTTTCATTCCAAAGAATTTTATTTTTAAAATAAAAAATATAATTAATTTAAATTACTAAAGTAATTATTTGAAAATTGATTTTATTCTAAATTATGAGTTGAAAAGATTTTTATCAAATATTTAAATATTATTCAATTTGATTATAAATTAATTAGATTTCAAAATTAGATTAAAAGTCGAGGCATTGGTGAAGGCGATACCGAAATGTTTTTATAAAAATAAATAATTTAATTTAAATTAATAAAGTAATTATTTGAAATATAATTTTACATTAAATTATGGGTTCAAACGATTTTTATCAAATAATTAAATATTATCCAATTTGTTTATCAATTAATTAGATTTCAAAATTAGATTAAAAGTCGAGCTGATGACAAGCCGAGAAACTATTATAATAAAATATTATTTTAATTTAAATTAATAAATTAATCATTTGAAAAATAATTTTACACAATGAAATGATTTTTATCAAATATTTAAATTACACTAAATTTGATGTAAGACTAAAATTTGGTCTAACTTTTCAAATTTTTTAAAATTCTAATATTATCTTTATACTCATTAATTAAAATAAATTTATTTCATTTATGCCCTTATATTTTATTATTTTTAATAATAAAATAATATTTAAAACACATTAATAATTTGTTTTAATGTTAGATTTGGTGCGAGTAGAACCGCCAAAAAATACATAATATAATGAGTTAGAAATGCTCTGATTTAGATTCCACACACATTCGTTTAAAGCAAAGCTTATTGTGAAAGCTAATGATACTTAATATTTAAGTAAATATATTTTATGTTAATTTTTTAGTCCTATTTTGTAAAAAAAATTACATTTTCTTACCATCAGACTTAAGAATACTATTATAGGATTATCATCGATAAACGTATGATTTCTAATATAAAAATTGAAATTATTGATATTAGTAAGTGAGTGAACTATATAATTATTAGCCTCCCATAATTTATTAATATTTTAAATATTAAAATATAGAATATTATATAAATATTACATCTAACGATTATTATAGATTTACATTATAATTCAATATTTTAATATTTGATACATTACATCTTTTAATATTTCTTTGATATACAAATTTAAGATATTCAAATTGTTGTATAGAAATATATTAAAAGATTATTATATATAATCTATTTCTTTTAAACAAAATATATATTCAAATTTGTTGCATTAGTTGTCATAACAATTGCATATCATAATCAAATGAATATCAAAATTAGGCAATATATAATTGCATGGATTATAATTTGTATGCGTATATTTAATATGATTACCATTAACTAAGATTTGAGAATCAATAGGATGCCAAAATACTAACAAATAAATCAATAAGTTTATTCACACATAGAACCCAAAATGTTTTACCAAATCATATTAAACCAGAACAATTTAGAAAAGCAAGATTTTAATCTTCCCAATTACTTTTGGCTCTAAAAGTAATTGCAGGTGTTGCGTTTCTTAAGAAAAACCAATTGGTTAATTGTGCAGCTATAACTTTGAGTATCTAAGTACCAAGCAGCTATGTCAAAACAATTCTTTCACTACAAATTATCATGATTTGCAAAGGTTATAAGTATTTATAGCAAATGCAGGATGAAGCAAAGCAAATACTTAGATACTAAAATACTCATACAGATCATACCATTTTATACTCAAACCCAATGTTGATTATGACCGTGGTACGAGACAACAACATTGGAAACTTTCGATATGGAAAAAAAATAATCAAAGAAGATGAAGATTTTGTAATAATGTATTTTGACTTAAAAATATATTAGTCAAAATAACATAATTCTCACTTTTTATTACAAGTTCAAAGGATTTTATTTAATCAACAAAAGAACAACTAAAAATAGAGTCGAAAATATTTATAAAAAAATTTAAACAAAGTACATACCATCATTCTAAAACATTTTGCATCATAATTTATTTATTTTTTATTAAATCAATATTTATATTATTCTATCATTAAAAACTTCTAACAAACAAGATTAATTAACGCCCGCTCGCAGAGCGCGGGCAAAAAAAACTAGTTTCAATAAAAACTAGATAAATTTCAGATTAATATTGGACCAAATTCAGTTCGAATAAAATTCGATTCAAATTTTTTCGATTTTTTCGTGCTTCAATTTAAATTTAGTTTGCATAAAAAATGTAATTTTAATTAATTTTGAATTATTGCCGACTAAGATAAAAGTTATTAGATAAGTTCATCACCATAATTCCTTCTTCATTACTTATTTGCTTTATAATTGTGAGACTTTCAAAAAAAACTAATCTGATTTTGAATGAAACATTTTTTTGGTATAAAGCAATGTAAATTTTCGAAAGAAAAATGATTAAATTATTATATTAATTTTATAACACAAATTTATATGAAATTTGATTTCTGCTTATAAATGATTTAGTTTAATGAACAAGTGAGCTAATGTATCTAAAACATGGAGTATGTCTCCTTAAAATTGTAATTCTTTAATCAGAACTAGCCAACTTATCCGCTCTTTGCGCGGT
This sequence comes from Saposhnikovia divaricata, assembly GCA_036435485.1. Classification (NCBI taxonomy): domain Eukaryota; kingdom Viridiplantae; phylum Streptophyta; class Magnoliopsida; order Apiales; family Apiaceae; genus Saposhnikovia; species Saposhnikovia divaricata. Next base: position 96,296,703 of record CM071597.1, on the reverse strand, counting down.
TTGTTAAATTTAATCGATTTGATCATAATTCATGTATAATTTATTCATGTGCAAAATTAAAAATCTGATTGTATTGTTTGTTTACAAGAGAAAACTGGACCTGAGGTTGTCCTCAGGGATTTCTCCTGAGGTTATAATACAAAAAAACTATAAAACAAGTGGGCCCCGCAGGGACATTTTTTTAAATATCAAACTTTTCTCAGTAATTTACCTAAATATCCTTATTTTTGTATTAAAAATCTTTTAACCTCAGGGTTCTACCTGAGGTCATCCTCAGGCACATAAAAATTGTTGAGTATTGAACACACAAAAGAATACAGAGGGGGGGGGGGGTGAATGGATTCTTGAACTTTTCTTGTTCTTGAATCTGTTTGATGTATGTAGCAAGATATGTGTTATGTGTATGCAGAAATATAGGTGCGGAAAATGAACAACACAAAACACAATATCACTTTAATCTAATATTTTATTAGATAAAGATTTGCTACAACCTGTGAATACAAATGGTAGTATTCTCAGCTTCGTTTTTCTCAGAGAGATGTATATCTTGAATATGTATGTGAAAAACTTAGCTGCTAGAGAAGTGAGGCTGTATTCTTATAAAACATGAATACAGCCTACTTACTACAAATAAGGTAGCTAAACAAATTTACTTTCTAGTGTGTCTATCCTTTTTGAGTAAGCATCCAAACGACTACATGTTTGACTTCTTGAGGTTCTGCTCAGATCCACTTCTTTATCTCTTTGTCTCTTGTACATCTCTCTAAGCTTCTTTGTAGGCTTTCCAAAGTACTTTACAGTTTGTGGTCCATAAAGTGCTTTGGCTTGTTGCAGGTTTCTGACTTGTACAATTTCTCCAGTATTTTGTCTCCAAGATTGTATTCGAGAAGTAACTTAGTGATTGATTCGAGAACTAGAATTGACTTGATCGATAACTCTGAGTTCTCGAATATTGCAAAGTTGACATATCGAATTACTTCTCGAATAGCTCTTTTCTTCAGGAATCCTTGAGTTGTCGAATAGAGTATTTAACTTATTGTATCCCTGAGATATCGAATAGCTTTCTGAGTCATTGAGATATCGAATGAACCTTGACTTGTTGACTCCTAGAGAACTCGAATGATGCTTTGACTTGTTGACTTTCTGAGTTCTCGAATAGAGTAGTAGACATATCGAATCTCTGAGATATCGAATGAGATATCGAATAATGCATTCAGAGATATCGAATAATGTCTTTTGAGATATCGAATCCCTGACTTCTCGAAGGCTAGACTTCTCGAATATAACAAACATACTTCTCGAATTGGTACTTAGGCAAATCTTCATTCTCCAAAATCTAACTGTGTTTATTTTGATAGTCTTGATCTTCAAGCTTGAGGCATGATCCTTGTAACTTCTTTCAAGCATTATTCTCTGACTTTTAATTACAGTTACATAGATAGAAATTGATGCCTATTACAAGTACTACAACAAGTAGAAACTCTACAACTAGAGGTTCCCTAAATTAAGAGGTCATGTAGGTAATGCAAAGCATTACAAACAATTAGGCCTGTTATAGATGTACTCAGGCATGCCTCTGTGACTAACAATCTCCCACAAATTGTGGGTGAGACCCTTAGTCACAATTTCATGTCTGATAACAAGCCTAACATACATAATGATAAAACTTGACAGTACATGTATGAAATTGATTAACAACATGGATAGAACTACAATGAGTGATCTTACAGATTATGATGAAATACTTGCCTTTGTCATTTGATTCCATCTCCATTGCCTTGGCTAGTAGATCATCATATGCCTTCTGTTTCATTTCTTTCTCCTTTCTTGCATTCTCATCCATAGCTCGTATGATCTCTGCCATAGCATCTAATTCTTCAAGCAGAATAGAGTTCTTGAAATCTTCAAGTACTGGCTTCAGAATGTTGGCAGGATAGTGATTGAGTAGGTTCATTCTTATATTGACATGATCTCCATTTCTTCTCATATACTTCACAACATAAGGATTGAATTGAACTCTACACAATCCTTTTTGTAACACCCCCAGATCCGGGGTCAGGGATCTGGTCGTTACCAACTCAATTCGCATCCACAATTCAACATAAATAATAAATTACAACCTTGTGACCCAAAACAATAACATAAAACACACCCGTTATAATCCCAGAGATGAAATCAGAGTAACTACCAAATTTTATTAAGCACATTATGAGTTCTTACAATCCAAAAGGAATTACAATATGAATACGTACTCTTTGCCATCCATTTACATAAGTCATACTAGTCCATATATTTGGTACTGAAAGAATGAATCTATCCTACTAATAGCTTTCTCTTCGGCTCTAGTAGTCTCATCGTCCTCGCCAGCGTCGAGTGCGCCTTGTGCGAGTCATCTGGTCTAGCTGTTGTTGTGATATAATAATAAAGCAAGGGTGAGCAATAGCCCACCAACAATAATATTTAACTGAACGATAATATATAACAGTTCAAAAGTATCTTTCAAACCATATGCCATGCATTTACGGAAATGATGCCAGTATAATATGAACGATGAAGTTACAAGGTAACTTAAAGTATTTATTTTGTGGAAATATATGCTAAGTCAAATTAAGCAAGATATTATCATTTATCATATAAAGAGGAACTTGCAAGGAAAATATTGCAATTCCAGTTATTAGCATTTTTCGAAGTCCTACAACCTGAAAGAAGTCTCTTCGATACGTGTTGCGGAAGACACCGTCAACCTGAAAGAAGTCTCTTCGATACGTGTTGCAGGGAATTCCCAATTTGGGAGATGAACCAATACTGGAGTCATCACGTGCCAGCTATCCCACTCCCTGATGATCAGTCGGGGATGGTACAGCCCAATATAGTTTACTACCGGTAGAAGGAAGAACTGACGGCTCCACTTGTAGATTGCCTTTAATAGTAACTCCCTGACCAATAGTTAGGCCTTGTGATGGACCGCGCTACTCGGCCTCTTACACACGACTCCTAGTTCGAATAAATCCACAGCATTGAAACGTAGAGTTTGTTCTCCCTTCCCCAAGTGAAATACTTGTTGATAAGACTCCACAAAGTAGTCGTATCTAGTTGGAAAGGAAAATTCACCAACATTTCCCAAGCTTTTGCTTGTTAATGGATATCAACTTGTTCCGACAATCTTACCCCTCGAATGATGAGAAGGTACACACAGACTTAATGAGTCCATTGCAACCAAGTTGCGAGTGAAAAGGATAAATTATGACCGGAAAGTCAACAAGATAAATAACCTTTCTCAAGTAAGGTTCCCTTATAATTTAAGAGATAGATTCGAGTGAAGAATGGAATCTTGAGGCCATTTCTTAATATAATATTAATTGTATGACTCCGAAGAATTTTCAGAATGATCGAAGGTCGAAGATAATATTTGAGGAAGAATAAACAACATTGAAGTTGTTTCCAAGTATTGAATAAATATTTATAGAATATTTATTGAGTCGGAAGTATTTAATGAATGAAAGAATATTTTACATAATATCTGGAGGTGAAAGATAATCTCCAAATAATATAAATCATTTTTAAAAGAATTTAAGAGAATTAAATAAATATTCCAAGAATATTTATTAACTCAATAATAATTACGGAATATTATTAAATCATAATATTGCTCGTAAGTAATCCTCGAATGAATATATAGAATTAATTACTAAATAAATCACTCCTTAAATGAATATTCAAAATAATATTCATTAATAATTAGACTCCAATATGTATTTAAAATAAAATTCAATAAATGAGTCAAACTTTAAATGAATATTTGAAAATAATATTCATTTAATAAATAATCTTCTAAATGAATAACCAAATAATATTCCTTTAGTAATCAAAACTTTAAAGGAATAATCGAAATAATATTCCTTAAGTAAATAGAACTTCCAATGAATATTTTAAAATAATATTCATCAAGTATATAAACCTTAAATAAATATTCGAAAGTAATATTCATTTAATAAATAACCTTCTAATGAGTATCAAAGTAATTATTCATTAAATAATCAAACTCTAAGTAAATATTCAAAAATAATATTCACCTAATATTTCTCGACTGAGATAAAACTCAAATAACATTCTTCGAAAGATTTCCAAGTAGTTGATACTTTATGGAAATATAAATAATGTTTAATAAGGACATTCCTCAAAATAAATAATAATCTGCCGTTAGAATCCCTCCGGATTTCCACTACTATCTATATATCTCAAAATACCGACTCCCGGTCTATATCTAAGAATGAATATCATATGCCCTTCGCTAAGGGTCTTACCAAAACGATTCGGCTTATCACTGATAATTCGTATCTAGTCTATAAGCCAATATCAATTCAGGGAACAAGTATCACAAAAACCAGAGTCAGAATATAATTGGAAACAGGCATGCATGCGATGGCATATGTAAAACAGAATCATATACATATATTATCACAACAACTGGTTCAAAGGTTTGAACACTTGCCTGGTAAGCGGGTGTGGGTAGAGATAGCGTGTCCTGGGTCTGCTCGATGATCTATAAACAATCAGAACATTCGAGATTAACCACTTAATACCTTTTTAAAAGTCTAGGTATAAATTTCACTTGAATCGAAACACGTTTTCGAATTATCTCGTTATACACCTTTTTGTGTAACTCTTTTTATGACTGATACGATCCGACATTTGTTCGTCATTACGACATGTCATCATACCCACACTCGGTATATACTTAAGTCGTATAAGTTCTAAAGTCGATCGATTATGAACCGAGATTATACCTCGAGTTTTATCGTTCGTTTTCTAAGTGTTTTACCAAAGTTATAACCAGGCGGGTTTTTAGGGGTTCGTTCGCGTTTAACTTCGATTCCAACATTTATATAAAATCGGAAAACGATCCGTTTGACATGTGGTTTTCTATTATACCTTCCTTATGACCTCTAGTATTTATTTACCAAGATTCTCCACTAAGTAACATGATTTACGAGGGTTCAATTGAGGTTACGAACTTTTACTTACTATTCCGAACCAATTTTAGTAATTTGACCATAACTCCTAAACCGTAAGTCGGAATGTTTTGATTCTCGCGCCAAAACGATCTATGGCTCGAGATCTACAAGGACCAGTCACAATATTACCAAGGTCAGGAACTAATATCAACTGTTAGGATCGAGTTTTTAAGGTCTAACGAAAATCGGGCATTACGACGGCTATAACTCGGATAATTCCAAAATCAAAACCCTCCCATTATTATACCATCCACTCCAAATCACACATACATGTTATTTATCCTCGAACTAAGACCAAGCCATGTCTTTCCATTCATATAAACTATATTATCATCTCATAAAACCCACACATAGATCTAGTACTCTAAATATGCATAACATCACTAAAACTCATCCAAAACTCCATTAAAACTCAAATCAAAGACTAGGGTTCTTGAAGTTTTATACCTTCCTTGGAGAGTGAATAGCACTTGTTAAGCCTTGAATGATCCTTAAGTGGCCTTAGTATACTTGAATCAATTAAAAGAAAACAAGAACACAAAGTTAGTACTTAAAAGTTACTATTCATCATCATCTTCTTGATTTTATATCTCAAGATTGGAATGGAATTTGAAGATGAAATTCATAGGGTATCTTAGTTATGAAATATAGGACTCACCTTAATTTTCTTGAGATTTTTGAAGGGGTGGAAGCTTGACTTTGGTTTTCAAAAAGAGCAAGAAGCCGAGAGCTCCATGGATGGGGTTTCTTGGTGGTTTTGCTTTTTTTCTTTGATTTGCTTTATGCCTAAATAATTGTAATACTTGGCATATATCTTGGATGCATCCTTTACTTTTGTATTGTTAGCTTGCTAGTGGTCCAAGTGTTGCCCTTCTATTGGTCCACTTGTTGGCACCACATTAAGCATACCCTTTTTGGCACAAATGCAACTTCATCACTACACTTGTAGTTGACTTACATGAAAGTCACTTTGCTTACCCTTACTCCATCCACTTGCAGATGTTTGTCTCTTGGTTCTCTGCTTGCTTCTTTGTCCGGTTATTACTCAATTCATTGATCGTTCGAAGGAATATCTCGAAGATTTCTAATTAGGGTTTTACCGAAAACCATCTTACTATTTATACTATCATTCTCAATTTTCTTTAATAATTCCTGAATCCAAATTCCTTAAATCTCTTCAATAAACCCTTAAGTCTTTAAGTGTCTAGGAAATTCTCGGGGAAAATAAAAGTACTATTTTTCAGAATCCGACAGCTTTTACATACACTTATTTTCCCCCTGGATCACTAATACGAACTCGGAAATCCGTTCCGAATACTTTTATATTGTGTCGTCTCATAATATTCCTAAATCCATCAAAATCACTATTCATCAATTTTTCTTTACTCATCCTCTTAGGGTTGTACAATTGTCCCTGATCTCTTTCGATCGTTCCTTAACCTTTTCACGGAACCACTGGACTAATCGTTATCGATCTGGATGACCTGAGAATATGCTCCTGCTTGGAATTTCCATATCTTATTCCCTAGGAGATAGATTATTCTTACCTAAGTTGTCAACCAATAGTATTCTTCATGGCATATAAACATTTGAATCCAAATCTATTCCTTTCATTCATTATCTCAATCGTTACATCGTAGTCGTAATGACTATCCACCATTACCTCAGTACATAATAAAAAGTTTTAATTATATCCAAAATTTGGGGTGCTTACAGTCTCCCCTCCTTAAAAGCTTTCCGTCCCGGAATCAGGTAGGAAGAAAAAGAGTCGTTTGTCTGTCGTTCACTTTTTAGCTTCCCGGTCAATTCTTAGTCGTTCTACCCTTTCTCCGTACATCTACTGGTGCTACTATACGTAGTTTATCCTTTTCCATCTACTTTGCTACTTTTCGTACAACACACTATCCGGGTTATGCTCTTACTCAGTCTTATCTTTATTGATACCTGCAGTGGCTTCGATATCACTATCGTGCTGCGAATTCGGAGATAACCTCGCTCGCATTGTGCATTTCCTGATCGCTTTAATCTACACAATCTCGATCAATATAGAGAAGTGGAAAGATTTATTGAGAGATCACTATGATCAATTGAACATTTGTTATATTGCATAGTTAGTACAGAAGGGGGCCAGCCTTTAGTACTTGACAAGCAATTAAACAAGTTATGGTATTCCACTTAGACTTCTATCACATAGACAGATAGTCACGTAGCAGTACCTCCCCTCCTTAAAGGGTTGTTCTTCTCAGTTCATAAAGAAGATGAATAAGAGAGGAGAAAAGAAAAGAATTCTAAAGGATTATAGATAGCTTTCGTGATTGTAAAATATCATACTCAGAATTTACCTCTGAACTATAGAGGTTCATCAAAGAAGAAATTAATCATAATTATATCCAATACTATTTGATCGCAATCTCATGTGTCAACTTATCTTGCTGCTTTGTCCACTGTTCTATGGGCTTATACTCTGGTTCAACCTTAGCAACGCTCACTTTTTGGAAAATCTTTCAACCTCTCAGGTTAAATCTTAGTTTCTCGCTTGACACCATTGTTACTGACATTCCATGTCACGCTACTAGCTTTTTCACATTTATAATACTAACCGTATCAGGTTGTCATCCCGAGAACTCATTAGAAAGCCCATTTATTAATCCATTCATAACATTCCTTGCTTCACATTCCATAATTATCTTCCCCATCCTTTTCTTTATCAATCACATCCTTCTTATTATCTGATTCTTATTTACTTCTGTTATTTACTTCCACCTTCATCTCTTTATTGAGACATCTTTTGCACTTGGTACCTCCTTATTGGTATCCCATCACATTTCTTCTATAATCATCACATTATTCCAATTTAAACTCTCCGAAATGAATCTGGCCGATCCCTTTAACTTAGATCCGATATAATCTACTTCTGCCAACCTTGTTTCTCATTACTTGTTCTTTTCTACCTGTGGTTTTCCACAGTTGTCTTTCGTAAGTCAGACTAGGTCGTATAGCTACCTGCTCGTACTCTTATCATCTATCGAGCATCTGCATTTTACTGGCGTAGTATTGCCACATGAAACACGTTATGATCATGCTATAAGTTTTGGGGGTAGAGCTGGCTCGAATTCCACCTTCCGAACACTTTTAAACTCTCAGGTGGCCCAATAAGTCTCATTAATTCTTTCTACGGGAATACATTTAGCATCATGAATCATCAACCTCATATTCTCTATCTTGTTTACGCAGAAGTACACTAACACAAACTTGCTTGTCATTCATCAACATGCCATTTAGCTTATCAATAGCAACACTTTCTTTATCTTTACGTTGTCATCTACTTTCTTAGAAGAATCACCATCGCTTGTTGTTTACGTAGTGCGTTAATAGCTAACCATACGGGTTTCAAATCCTTTGGGGAGACAAAGTAATCACTATTCCTTATCCATAACGAACACTTCCTGAACTTGATGTAGATATTACATGATGTAGATAAAACTGCAGAAGAGTTTCAAGCATCGCAGCTATGTCCGGTTGATGAAACTATCACTCATGCATCTTTCATAACAGACTGGAAACTTAACGGTTTACTTCGTCAATTTTGTATCACGGTCCTGGTTTTCCTCAGAGCGGGACCTTCTAAGGTATGTAATATGCTTAAGACTCCATCAGGAATCGAATCTTTACTTAAACTATTATTACCGTCAATTCTTGCACAGTATCAGAAGGAATGTAAATTCCTCCATTCCGATATGACCTTCAAGGTCCTTCCAAATATCATTCTGTTTCTTCGGTATGAACATTGTAATTATTCTTCTATACTTAGACTGTCGGCCACCTCATTGGCCTTTCCTGATACTAACAATTTCTTGTAATCCATGTTCTCTTGATACATTCCAACTCAAACTTTTCTACCTCATTCCCATCACTGTTGGGTGAAAGCATTCTCCCTTAAGCTCTGCTGAAGGAGAAAAATATATCTATCAGTCTTTTTCCATAAGTCATTGCTTCCACCTACCCGTGGGAACTTTATCACGTTTATTCCCAATCCTACTTAGGATACTTCTTTTCTTAGTTCTTTCCTTACCTTAGGATAATCTCAACCTTCATAGGTTCAATCCATACTTCCTCAGGGTTTCATACATGCCTCATCTGGCATTATTGTTATTGGGTCTTACATTCTCTACCAAACTTCTAGTTTGAAACTCAGAATATTAACTTTTTCCTTGTAAGGTCTCTTAGGTCGTCCTCATCATCCCTCCTGTATTTTCTAGGTACAGGGTATATCAAAACGTCATTGATCAATACTCTAATAATTCTATCTATGTTCTTTCCAGAACTCTTTTTAATAATCCTTACAGGTCATTGTTGCCTTAGCAAATCCAACTCATATCATCTGAATTCACAATGTCTTTATTAGGGTTAATGCCATCCCTTGTGCATTCCCCAGGGTTTGTCTTAATTTATGGATATCCTATCCTTAATTCAACTGCCAAGGACTTCTTGCATCCTATAATTGGCAATCAAATCATGTATCCTTAATAAGGGCCTCTTTTCAATCATTCTCATTTGATAATCGATCGGTAGCTTAATGCAAACCTCTTCTTTCAGATAGTTATCAACCTATTTGACCTTCCAAAAGACAACGTATGTTTATCTGCTCTCTCACAGAACTTGGTAATGGTAGCAAGGATGTTTTGGAAGATATTGGTCGAGTTCAACGTGAATCTCTTAGTATTAATCGTTCTTCGCAAAGGTACTTGTCTCAAACAAAATTTCTACAGCATACTGATCAATCTCTGACCATTTCTATACTCTCTTCATAAACCTTCATTGTTTGCTTTCCTTAGTCATAATATATTCATGGTATTTATAATACCCTAACATCATACATCTCAAGTCACTATACTTCTATTTTTACTCGTAATCTTGGACAATCATATACACATGAATCACTTTAGTACGGGTGCCCCATACAAAAAAAAATCTAGTGAATTCCCAATCAAAACATGGGTTGCAAAGGGTTCAGTAGAAGATTCCTACGATCTCATTAATGTTTCCTTTATATCAGAAGCCCTTGCAGTCGGTGCTTACTTAGAAGCAACCCTGCTTTGTCCTTTCCTTGCTGGTCTTGTCACTTGATAATCCTTTATGACTTGGCCTCAACTGGCCACACATAAAAATATATATGATTTTAGGGGTTGGCTAATAGCATTACTTTTCTAGCAATTGCCGGCATAGTGCCTTCTTCTTTGATACCTTTCTACCTTTTCAAAACTTTACTCCATATAAGTCTTAATCGACTACTCGGCACCGTCTCCGGTCACCTTTCCTCTACTTTTATCTTTTCAACTATTCTTATCAATCCCACGTGCCACGCAAGCTTACCATTCCTGGCATAACAGCCTTTTCAGTTAAGTCAATCCCGGAGTTTCTCATTCCGGCTGGTTTCTTACTTACATTTCCTGTTTTTGTCCAATCGCACTTCATCATTTTATCTCTACCATCGTTTGTAATACTCAGGGTCCGTCTACTAACCCATTTTACGGAAACCTTACCCAATCCACAGGGTTTGCTCCAGTTTCCATTCTCTTCAATGATGTTCTCTGATAATCAGAAAGACAAGGTTTGCCAAAATTCGCCGAATTCCATTCCAGAATTAGGGAAATTTTGGTCAATCTGTCCACCTACTGGTAACATTAAGGAGACCAGTTTCGAAACCTAAAGAATAGTTCTATGAACCTCCAAGCAGGTAGAACCATAAGCAGTCATAATTAATGAAATAATCATCCTCAGGTTGGAAGTTTAACCACTGGAGAGGACCTAATTATATACATCCCTTAGAAGGGAATCAACAGTTTCAAAACGAAACCTGTCACAATGTCCTGATACCTATACGTCCTGATATTCAATATTACCAAATGTCAGTCTACCTAACCACTAGTCTCAGAAGGAACATTACCGTCGGAGTTGGTTGTTCCACAAAATTTGCACTACTAAGGCCACTCGTATCTGATGAACCGTGCTGTCCGAATGCATCCGCAAGTACTTTGTCGTGATGCGCAAGCACACATCCTAATCTTTTTTGCGAAGCGTCGTTGGAAGCACAAAGTCTCCTTTTTCCATTAAACAATGCCAACTCTTGGTCATTACCAATTTCATCTTTTAGCTCCAGGAATATTTTCTCACATTTTTCTCTTTAACTGCTGATCGTATTACTTGATCCGTTATAATTCCGCGTCGGAGTAAACTTAAGGTAACTACTATAATCCATTCAAAGAAAAGAAAGAATTTAATATTCCTCTGAATCACATGCATTCAACGTTTCTAGTTCATCATTTCACTGAGTTAAATTAACCCTATACTCAGTCTCTGGCAGTAGTCTCATTACGAGTTCATCTTGACTCACTGGTCTTATCTTCCGGTAGGTTCTGAGATCATTGTCTTGCTTACTACTTCCTTATATAACTTTATCCAATCATGCTGTCACTTCCCAATGTCTTTACTTTCTAACTTATTCATTCATAAAATGAACATTTCCCTTAATAAAACCACCTCATTAACCTCAATTTGGTTCCATAATTTACAACCTATGACACCTGCCTTCTCATGGTGAATTATTACTGACCATATTCATACTAATCCATTTATCAAATGATATAGCACTTACTGCCTCCTTCTCAACTATTCCTAGGGACTCTGCTCCTCGCCCAAAATTGATGTCTTTGATAATCATACATCCTTCTGGCACTCTTTTCGTTAATATGAAAGTCTCTAATGATTCTCATCTATTCCCGTATAAGATCTCAAGTAATTCTTCCAATCCGTCTTACTTGCTGGTACTACCTCCAGTAGTCCGGCCACGAATCCAACATGAATCTTCAGTTCTCTTGCTAATAGCTTAGTTCTTTATGCCCACTTTTCTGAGCACTTTACCTTAATCATCTCAGTCTTTCTGGCTACAGCCCTCATTCCTCGAGGGTAAGCTCCTTATCCTAACAGGATTTTCCTTATCTGCTGGAACCTCTTCCGGGTCTCCAGTAGGGTACTCCATCGAATTACCCGCTGATCTTCAGCATGTAATAAAGCATCATCGTGCTGCTGCTCGTATACCTCAAGATCTGACGCCTTACTCGTCGATACGATATCGAACTAAGTTACTATCATGATACTTAAGAGTTCCCATAAGGGTTTTATATGTCATCACTACATTAAGTAGTCCGACTATGAACGTGGCAAGAGTTCTTATTATCTTAGTGAATTTATTGTTTTAACGTCTCCTCATCTCTGGGGTTTATAACGTACGCTCTGATACCATTTCTGTAACACCCCCAGATCCGGGGTCAGGGATCTGGTCGTTACCAACTCAATTCCCATCCACAATTCAACATAAATAATAAATTACAACCTTGTGACCCAAAACAATAACATAAAACACACCCGTTATAGTCCCAGAGATGAAATCAGAGTAACTACCAAATTTTATTAAGCACATTATGAGTTCTTACAATCCAAAAAGAATTACAATATGAATACGTACTCTTTGCCATCCATTTACATAAGTCATATTAGTCCATATATTTGGTACTGAAAGAATGAATCTATCTTACCAATAGCTTTCTTTTCGGCTCTGGTAGTCTCACCGTCCTCGCCAGCGTCGAGTGCGCCTTGTGCGAGTCATCTGGTCTAGCTGTTGTTGTGATATAATAATAAAGCAAGGGTGAGCAATAGCCCACCAACAATAATATTTAACTGAACGATAATATTTAATAGTTCAAAAGTATCTTTCAAACCATATGCCATGCATTTACGGAAATGATGCCAGTATAATATGAATGATGAAGTTACAAGGTAACTTAAAGTATTTATTTTGTGGAAATATCTGCTAAGTCAAATTAAGCAAGATATTATCATTTATCATATAAAGAGGAACTTGCAAGGAAAATTTTGCAATTCCAGTTATTAGCATTTTTCGAAGTCCTACAACCTGAAAGAAGTCTCTTCAATACGTGTTGCGGAAGACACCGTCAACCTGAAAGAAGTCTCTTCGATACGTGTTGCAGGGAATTCCCAATTTGGGAGAGGAACCAATACTGGAGTCATCACGCGCCAGCTGTCCCACTCCCTGATGATCAGTCGGGGATGGTACAACCTAATATAGTTTACTACCGGTAGAAGGAAGAACTGACGGCTCCACTTGTAGATTGCCTTTAATAGTAACTCCCTGACCAATAGTTAGGCCTTGTGAAGGACCGCGCGACTCGGCCTCTTACACACGACTCCTAGTTCGAATAAATCCACAGCATTGAAACGTAGAGTTTGTCCTCCCTTCCCCAAGTGAAATACTTGTTGATAAGACTCCACAAAGTAGTCGTATCTAGTTGGAAAGGAAAATTCACCAACATTTCCCAAGCTTTTGCTTGTTAATGGATATCAACTTGTTCCGAAAATCTTACCCCTCGAATGATATACACACAGACTTAATGAGTCCATAGCAACCAAGTTGCGAGTGAAAAGGATAAATTATGACCGGGAAGTCAACAAGATAAATAACCTTTCTCAAGTGAGGTTCCCTTATAATTTAAGAGATAGATTCGAGTGAAGAATGGAATCTTGAGGACCTTTCTTAATATAATATTAATTGTATGACTCCGAAGAATTTTCAGAATGATCGAAGGTCGAAGATAATATTTGAAGAAGAATAAACAACATTGAAGTTGTTTCCAAGTATTGAATAAATATTTATAGAATATTTATTGAGTCGGAAGTATTTAATGAATGAAAGAATATTTTACATAATATCTGGAGGTGAAAGATAATCTCTAAATAATATAAATCATTTTTAAAAAAATTTAAAAGAATTAAATAAATATTCCAAGAATATTTATTAACTCAATAATAATTACGAAATATTATTAAATCATAATATTGCTCGTAAGTAATCCTCGAATGAATATATAGAATTATTTACTAAATAAATCACTCCTTAAATGAATATTCAAAATAATATTCATTAATAATTAGACTCCAATAAGTATTTAAAATAATATTCAATAAATGAGTCAAACTTTAAATGAATATTTGAAAATAATATTCATTTAATAAATAATCTTCTAAATGAATAACCAAATAATATTCCTTTAGTAATCAAAACTTTAAAGGAATAATCGAAATAATATTCCTTAAGTAAATAGAACTTCCAATGAATATTTTAAAATAATATTCATCAAGTATATAAACCTTAAATGAATATTCAAAAGTAATATTCATTTAATAAATAACCTTCTAATGAGTATCAAAGTAATTATTCATTAAATAATCAAACTCTAAGTGAATATTCAAAAATAATATTCACCTAATATTTCTCGACTAAGATAAAACTCAAATAACATTCTTCGAAAGATTTCCAAGTAATTGATACTTTATGGAAATATAAATAATGTTTAATAAGGACATTCCTCAAAATAAATAATAATCTGCCGTTGGAATCCCTCCGGGTTTCCACGACTATCTATATATCTCAAAATACCGACTCCCGGTCTATATCTAAAAATGAATATCATATGCCCTTCGCTAAGGGTCTTACCAAAACGATCCGGCTTATCAATGATAATTCGTATCTAGTCTATAAGCCAATATCAATTCAGGGAACAAGTATCAAAAAACCAGAGTCAGAATATAATTGGAAACAGGCATGCATGCGATGGCATATGTAAAACAGAATCATATACATATATTATCACAACAACAGGTTCAAAGGTTTGAACACTTGCCTGGTAAGCGGGTGTGGGTAGAGATAGCGTGTCCTGGGTCTGCTCGATGATCTATAAACAATCAGAACATTCGAGATTAACCACTTAACACCTTTTTAAAAGTCTAGGTATAAATTTCACTTAAATCGAAACACATTTTCGAATTATCTCGTTATACACCTTTTTGTGTAACTCTTTTTATGACTGATACGATCCGACATTTGTTCGTCATTACGACATGTCATCATACCCACACTCAGTATATACTTAAGTCGTATAAGTTCTAAATTCGATCGATTACGAACCGAGATTATACCTCGAGTTTTATCTTTCGTTTTCTAAGTGTTTTACCAAAGTTATAACCAAGCGGGTTTTTAAGGGTTCGTTCGCATTTAACTTCGATTCCAACATTTATGTAAAATCGGAAAATGATCCGTTTGACATGTGGTTTTCTATCATACCTTCCTTATGACCCCTAGTATTTATTTACCAAGATTCGCCACTATGTAACATGCTTTACGAGGGTTCAATTGAGGTTACGAACTTTTACTTACGGTTCAAAACCAATTTTAGTAATTTGACCATAACTCCTAAACCGTAAGTCGGAATGCTTCGATTCTCGCGCCAAAACGATCTATGGCTCGAGATCTACAAGGACCAGTCACAATATTACCAAGGTCAGGAATTTATATCAACTGTTATGATCGAGTTTTTAAGGTCTAACAAAAATCGGGCATTACGACGGCTATAACTCGGATTATTACAAAATCAAAACCCTCCAATTATTATACCATCCACTCCAAATCATACATACATGTTATTTATCCTCGAAATAAGAACAAGCAATGTCTTTCCATTCATATAAACTATATTATCATCTCATAAAACCCACACATAGATCTAGTACTCTAAATATGCATAACATCAATAAAACTCATCCAAAACTCCATTAAAACTCAAATCAAAGACTAGGGTTCTTGAAGTTTTATACCTTCCTTGGAGAGTGAATAACACTTGTTAAGCCTTGAATGATCCTTAAGTAGCCTTAGTATACTTGAATCAATTAAAAGAAAACAAGAACACAAAGTTAATACTTAAAAGTTACTATTCATCATCATCTTCTTGATTTTATATCTCAAGATTGGTATGGAATTTGAAGATGAAATTCATAGGGTATCTTAGTTATGAAATATAGGACTCACCTTAATTTTCTTGAGATTTTTGAAGGGGTGGAAGCTTGACTTTGGTTTTCAAAAAGAGCAAGAAGCCGAGAGCTCCATGGATAGGGTTTCTTGGTGGTTTTGCTTTTTTTCTTTGATTTGCTTTATGCCTAAATAATTGTAATACTTGGCATATATCTTGGATGCATCCTTTACTTTTGTGTTGTTAGCTTGCTAGTGGTCCAAGTGTTGCCCTTCTATTGGTCCACTTGTTGGCACCACATTAAGCATACCCTTTTTGGATCAAATGCAACTTCATCACTACACTTGTAGTTGACTTACATGAAAGTCACTTTGCTTACCCTTACTCCATCCACTTGCACATGTTTGTCTCTTGGTTCTCTGCTTGCTTCTTTGTCCGGTTATTACTCAATTCATTGATCGTTCGAAGGAATATCTCGAAGATTTCTAATTAGGGTTTTACCGGAAACCATCTTACTATTTATACTATCATTCTCAATTCTCTTTAATAATTCTTGAATCCAAACTCCTTAAATCTCTTCAATAAACCCTTAAGTCTTTAAGTATCCAGGAAATTCTCGGGGAAAATAAAAGTACTATTTTTCAGAATCCGACAGCTTTTACATACACTTATTTTCCCCCTAGATCACTAATACGAACTCGGAAATCCGTTCCGAATACTTTTATATAGTATCGTCTCATAATATTCCTAAATCCATCAAAATCACTATTCATCCATTTTTCTTTACTCATCCTCTTAGGGTTGTACAATTGTCCCTGATCTCTTTCGATCGTTCCTTAACCTTTTCACGGAACCACTGGACTAATCGTTATCGATCTGGATGACATGAGAATATTCTCCTGCTTGGAATTTCGATATCTTATTCCCCTAGGAGATAGATTATTCTTACCTAAGTTGTCAACCAATAGTATTCTTCATGGAATATAAACATTTGAATCCAAATCTATTCCTTTCATTCATTATCTCACTCGTTACATCGTAGTCGTAATCACTATCCACCATTACCTCAGTACATAATAAAAAGTTTTAATTATATCCAAAATTTGGGGTGCTTACACTTTTGCCCTTAGCTTTTCTGCTTCAACTTCTAGCCTATCAATCTCCTTCTCCCTTTCTAGCCATTTCTCAATGCACCCATTTCTTATCTTCTCAGCATAGTCTCTCTTCATCTTCACAAAATCAATCAACTCCAGCTTCCATACTCTTTCCACTTTGTCTTCAGAATCCAATAAAGCAATAATTCTTTCTATCTCATATAGCTTTCCCCAATTTTGACAACCTCCTTGTTTGAATTTCATCTGTTTTCCATCAGTGTATTTGATTTCAAGGCAGTCATTCACAATTGTAGCATAGTAGATTCTTTGAGCTCTTAGAATTTGCAGTTGGTCCTCATCAAAATCTTGATCTAGTGGTTGGAGTTTTAGTCCTGGATAGATAGTTAGGGCCCTTGACTTGGGTAACTTTACTCTTCTTACAGCATGCTTGAATTTAACCTTTTTCACTCCAATGCTTGGCAGAAACTTATGACCTTTGCTTGCAAACCACTGTAGTATACCATTAGCAGTTTACTTTTGGAAACATACAGATGGTTTCTCGATTTGTATCTTCTTCTCTTCTTGAGGTGGCAAAGTAGTTGCAGAGGCTATGTGTGTAGATTTTGGTAGGTCACTACTAACTGTATTCACCCTAGACTTAGAGTCTTGTGTTATGATGAGATTACAGTTAGCAATGCCTAAGGCTTGCTGTTTTCCATTTTTCCTCTCATAGACTTTGCCTTGGTCATCATCTTTCTTGTGTTTGCTATCCTTCTTCTTCTTCTTGTCTTCATCACCCTTATCACTCCGGTGATGTCTTCTCCTCCCATCACTCTTGTCTTCATCTTTATCATCCTTATTCCTCCTTGCTTTAGCCATCTCTGGGATAGAGCCAGTTGCTATGAAAGATCTGAGAATATTCAATGCTTCTAACTCTTCAGCAGTCCTTATCCCATTCTTCTTTTGTAGTTGATCAATGATGTCAATTATAAGTCTGTGATTTTTGATAGTGAGATCCTTGGGAATGACAAGCTAATTGGAGTCTTCTATCTTTGTACCAGACTGATAGAGAATGGTTCTTGGATTAATGCACACTTCAGGCAATCTAGCTTGTTGACCATTCCTAAGTTCAGAGTACAGACTCTTGTTGTTCTCCCCTTTCTGCTCAATTAGTTCCAAGATAGCATCAATCTCAGTGAATTTTAGGACTTTCAAGGTGTCATAAGATAGATGCCATATTCTGCCATTGGTCACCATCATAATTTCCTTGAGAAAGATTTGATTTAGCTTTCTTGGAATCACTGTTAGATATTTGATTTGATATTTGAGGCTCCTTCTGCACAGCAGTGTATCTCCTCCAACCTTTGCCTTTGAGGCTTGCAGAAACTTCAAGAATGCAGCATCATGATAAATCTCTGAATTTGCTACTTATATCAGTTTGGCCTCTGTAACCACATTGACTTCAACTGGATCATCTTCATATCTGGAGGCTTGGACTATAACACTTGGCATGGAACCTGCCACCTCTGTAGTAGTGACAGTTTGCCTTTGGCCACTTGGAGTAGTGATGTGCACAGGTGGTAGAGTAACAACTGGCAGAAAAGATGGAGGTTAATCAGTTTTACCTTTCCCTTTGCCTTGAACATGAGTTGTAGTTTTTGAACCTTGACCACCCTCAGTAATGACAATACCTTTCTCCTTAGGTTTCTCCCCGTTAGGTTTTGAGTTCCTTAATGTCCTCTTCTCCCCCTTAGGCTTGTTGTCAGGCACAGAGGCTTTGGTAGGGGCCTTTGGGTTGGAACAGGTGGGATTGATAGATTCATCAGGCAGAGGGAGTCCCATGTGCTTCATCATAGCAGACAACATCAGTTGTTGGTAAAGAAGAACATCAGCTGTGGTGGTGGCTTGAGTGTCCAACTTTTCAGTAAGAGTTGCAACTGTGTCTGTAAGATGAGCATTTGACTGTTTGAGAGAGGTCACTTCTTTCTCCAGTGCATCCACCTTGTTGAATAACTCAGTAGATTTAAAACCAGACAATGATTGTTCCTTGAGCCTCAATACCTCAAATTGGTCATTTCATGAACAGGGACTTCAATCACCAACTTATCTCCATATTGATTTGCAAACAGAGTCCTTAGCATGGCATTGGCATCAGTTGTCTGACCAGATAGATTTTGAAATTGAGTTGCTAAATTATTGACAGTTCCATGAAGCAAAGCCAAGCCATTGTCCATCTTGGTGCAGGTAGATTTGCAGTCTTGTATAGTTTTGAGGACAGGATCTAGAGTGGGAAACTTGGCAGCAAATTCCCTTTTGATTGCACTTACTTCCTTGGCTGTAAGAACCCTAATTTTTGCAATATTTTCTTTTATTTAATATCATGTGGCATTGTCAATTTGGAGCCTTTCTAGTCATCCCTGTTGTTTAATGGAATTGATTGTCTGAGAAACTATGTTGTTACATTCACTATGTAAGATAAAGAGAAGATTGTTGAGGGCAAGAGTCTTATTGTTAGTAAGATTTATAAAACTTGGGATTTGAGAATGATTAGAGTATTAAAAGATTTATTAAGGATTATGACGAGGAATTATGGATATTCGAGGAATTTACACAATTAAGTACTTAAGGAATTATAGGGGAAATCTCTACGCGACAAAATATTATTACGAGAGATTAATTAAGACACGATACGAATTAAAGTTTGAGTGACAAGCATTGGTGGAAGAATAATGATACAAGGAGTAGTATTGCATGCAAGTCCCATGCAACCAAGTAGTTAGGAGAAAGCAAACTAGTTAAACTAAATGGCAAGAGGAATAGTAACTAGTTGCATTTCTTTTTCCAAGGAGGAGACAATAGTACAAGAGGCCATACCTAGGTTAGTACCATGCATATACATACACTAATATGTATCACCCAATCACTTTATCAATTATTCAACCAACCACACAAAAATCAAAAACCAAAAAGCTCTCCCCCCTTGGAAGAGAAGCTCTCGGCCAAGACTAAAAAGGAGAAGAAAAATTTCTTCTTCCTCCATTTCTCCTCACTCATAATTCAAGGCATAATTCCTAGGCTCTCTCCATCATCTAATAAAGGTATGCTAAGAGTTTCAAGCCCTTTCATCCATTAACTTTCAAGATATTAATTGTTAAAGATATTGTGAATAGTAACCATGTTAAATTTTCTTATAGATCTTGGATTATAAGGATAGTAGGAGCTTATTCAAGGTGTTATTGAGTTTTGTAAGGCTTACCCAAGGCTCCTAGGTTCTCAAGAAGGTATAAAAATCATAACCCCTTTTGGCCATGTAGTGTTTATGATGTTTGGTGATAGATCCATGTGTTATGGTGTTAATCTTGGTTGTATAAGTGATGGATGATATGGATCTTGAGTTTTGATGTTGTGGTTGTGACTTTTATGATTGTGGTTAGTATATGTATCTCCTTGAATGTTATAAAGCATGAACTAGGTGAATTAGATGTTGGTTGTGTTATGGAAGTAAGAATATTGGTTGATTTAAGTGAAACATGCATGCTGAATTTTTCTAGAAACTTGACCTGTCTTGTAACATGGTTTTGAACCCACAAATCTTGTCCCCTGAGGTCCTACCATATATTGTTGGAAAGATATTTGAATGTAGTTTCTGGAAATGTAAGGTTCATGACTAGGTGATTTATAGATTTTAAGTTATGGCCGGAGAAGTAAAATGTGTTTCTGGATTCCGGACTGCACTAAGTGACCCCCTTGTGAACCTTGTTTAAACCCCTAAAAATTTATGTGGGATCATGGAAAAATTTGAGAAGCTAGGAAATGCAGTGGTGAAGACTACCCAAAAAGAATTGGATTAAAATATGAATTTTTCAATTTTATAAAAATGCTAGAGTAAAATTCGCGCAAGGGAAAAAGTCGTTAAGTGGAGTATAATTCTAGGGGTAATATATATGGTTCGGATATGGTAACTAAATTAAGTCGAATAAGTGACGAGCGTAATCGAGTGATGACATGAACCTATAGTGGGGCTAGAATGTCATAAGACGAAGTCATTAAGTTAATTTCGTACCCCCTAAAACCCCGTAATTATAGAGATATTGTTAAGGTACTAACGAGCGGTTATTGCTTATGTATAGATCGTTCCACTCCGCACGCTCGACCACCCCAACCAAACCAAGGCAAGTTTACTTTTCAAAACTTATACATATACAAGGACTTTCACTGTTGTGTTTGTAGTTTTCAATCATATCAAATGTTATGTTTATCGAAGTATTGATGCAATTGAGATTGTATAAGTACATATATGTTTGTACCCTTTGAACTTAGATTGAAATGTTTTCCTCGGACAACGACTCTAGCATTAGAGGTCGTAGCGGTCCGTATATACTAATGACCGGGGAGCGGTATATTATTATATCGTAACTAGATTGCGAAAACCCGAAGGGTCATTCGGGGAGTATCGTATACTCAAGTAATTATTTTTATATCTTCGTAAATACTCAAAATACCTATCTTGGATTAAAAGCTTATTTAATTAAATAATTATTTTATTAATTATTAGTATTAAATCTTAAAATATCATTTATTAATTATTGTTCATTATTTTAAAGACAAAGCTAATCCAAGATACCTTTAGCACTTTCAAACTCGAACTCTTTCGAACTCAAAACATTTTCGAAAACCCCCGGTCAGGTTCTCCTTCTTGTATGATTTCAAGAATCATCGGTCGACTGATGTCGGACCTCAATTACTCTGTTTTCAATCAAAATCAAGTTTTCAAAAGAAAAAGAAAAAGGGACTCTGGTAGGTGTGGGAACCGTTGACGAACGATTCCCGGGATGTGTAAGCGGCCGTGAGCCAGGCGGTCCATCAATTATTATTCCGGCCCAGGTGTTGCCGAAGGATGATTACGGATGTAGTTTTCATCGAGGGTGATTACGGATGTAGTTTTCACCCGGAGATAGTTACGGATGTAGTTTCTATCCTTCTACCGGTAGAGAAGACCCGTGGATTATTGGACTTGGATGTGGCGACTGATCATCGTCAATCCTTGTCAGGTTTTATGTTTTCTTTAAGTCCTATTCCTCCATTTTGGAAGAATGCTTTGACACTGCTTCTTAGGCTTTTGTGCCAAGTTGCTGATAGTGTTCTATTTTGATGAGAAAGATGTTGACTCTGTGCAGTATCTAGATCTGCA
Organism: Saposhnikovia divaricata; assembly: GCA_036435485.1. Taxonomy (NCBI): domain Eukaryota; kingdom Viridiplantae; phylum Streptophyta; class Magnoliopsida; order Apiales; family Apiaceae; genus Saposhnikovia; species Saposhnikovia divaricata. The sequence goes on along the minus strand of CM071597.1, from coordinate 96,274,523 downwards.
AGTTTATTTTGAAAACAAAGGCACGTATTGTTGCACCTTCGGAATTTATCAACAAAGACAAGTGCTTTTATATCTGATTGATACAAACGAGTTTAATAACTGCTAATCATATGAAATGTTATATTGCTTACCTTATACATATATTTCTTGCTGAGCTATAGTTGCTCACTCTTGCTTGTTTTCAAATTTACAAACACAACAGCTAAGCGAAATGGCAAGACCCAGACAGACTGCCCGAAAGCAGGTGACTAGACCCGAGCCAGCAGTTGAGATTCCACCAGTAGGCCCCATTAGCCAGATTGGTTGGCAACTTTTGTTAGTTCGTTTTATTTATCAGTATGACCTGTGCAAGGCAGTGTACCGTAACAAACTTTCAAGCCGCCAACTTCGCTTCATATCGAAGTGTTGCTGGTAGCATAAATACTATTTAATTCGGTCTGTAATAACTCTGATACTTTTATTTCTGCTTAATCAATGTTGTGACATTTCTGAGACTCTAACCTGTGTGTGTGTGCGGTGTGAGTTATTGTGGGGTCGATGGCTGTTTTATATATTATGTGCAAGAACAGGTATGTTATTAATGGAAAATGGACCGTGAGCGCCTAGATCTCCGACCCCGGATCTGGGGGCGTCACAGAAATGGTATCAGAGTGAGGTTACAGTTCTCAGAAACGATAGTAATTTAAGAAAGCAACCCTAATAAAAATAACAACAATAATAACCCTAATAACTACCCTAATAATACTTAGAACTCTCATCGAGTTTGTAGTCGGGTTATCGAATATAGCCCTGACTTTAAGGCCCGTGAGGGAACTACTCCTTAAACCTTTCTTTATGGTTAGTGACCCACCTTATTTCCCTTGTGTAGATGGAGGAGATACCAGACCCTGAGGCTTTCGAGAGAGAGCATGATGAGGCACTGATGCGAGATACCGAGGATCCTGAGGAGGATATGGGTGCTGACTCTGAGCTTGGCCCCTGGAATACGCTGATAGGAGATACTGATGATGAGGATCCCGTTGAGGAGCCCTTTGAGCCTGAGCCTGAGCCAGAGCCTGTTACCCCATCTCCTGTATCTACTGATGAGGAGAGTGTGAGGTCCGGTGAGGGTCGTGTTGTGTCACCCCCACCTTCTCCGCAGTCATCGAGCCCTGCTTCATCGGACGGTGACTCCGAGGATGATACTTCTGGCGAGGAGGAGCTTGACCCTACCCCTGCTACTGCTCCTGCTACCGCTACTGCACCTGCTCCTGTTCCTGTCATACCACCTCCACCGATGGACCTACCCCCAGTGTCGGGTACTGAGCACGCTTACGTGGTGCAGTTCCTGACCCGAGACTTACTATCTGCAGAGGCCCAACTTAACGAGGCGAGGCGGGCACTAGTGGAGGAGCTCGAGGCGCGCTTGAGGATCCAGGCTGAGATGAGGACCGCTGTTGCTGGGAGGACTAGGGCTCGACTCCATAGGATTGAGAGGAGGAGTCGCGAGAGGATTCTCGGATTAGGGATCCGCGGGGGCGGAGTGATTCAGGCTAGGGATGCTAGGCGTGTTGTGCGTCGTGCATTTGCCCGAGTGAGGACCTTGCTCCGCCGCGGTGCGGCCCCGTGATGTGTTACTGATAGCTCAGTCCCCTAGGTTCAGATGACATTAGTGTGTCGATTTTGCGGGATAGTTGACTTGTGCAGTGGTATCCTTTCTGACCAGTGGATGAGTAGACTGACCTACAGATATGTAGATGTGACTTCGGATAGTATGTACGGATGTAGCCCTACTTTTGTGTAGCCCTGACTATTCAGATGATGTACTTGTTATTGTTCCACTTTTGCTAGACTTTGACATCGGAACTATGTATTTGGCTCTAACATCCAAACTTTGTGATAACCCTTGTACCGTACTTATTTAGTTTCAGTTTCCTTGATATTGCCTCAACTGCCTTACTTTTCGATGCCATGCTTTACTGTTTTGATATACAACTGTGAATATATACAATTGCTACAAACCACAAATACAACCATGCTGTTTCAAATTTACGATATGCGATTTCAAATTGTTCTCTACAAATTTCCAAAATGTTCCTACAATTTTTAAAAAAAAATTTAAAAAAAAAAAATTTGGTTTCGAAATCTTGAAAACTCTTGCAAATGTTTTCGCGTCCCATAGAGATTTTCCCGAAAATGTTTTGACGTTTTATCTCCAGCATCGGGTTATTAAAACTTTTGCAACTTCCACCCTTATGAGGAGGAACGATACGTTCCTGACCCGTGTAAACACTATCAGGTAATTGGAAAACCCTAACCCATTTCTTGTTTTATTATCAGAATCATGCCACCCAGAAGAATGAACACTCGAGCTCACCCGATCAGTTCTGAGGGCCAGGGTAGCCACCATGGGACCGGAGGCCACCAGAACCATGAAGGGGAGAATGTGAACCTGAGTGAGAATGAGGGCAACGATCATAACTTGTTTGATGACTCTAAGTATGAAGAAGAAGAAGCTGGTGATGACACCCGAGAGGTAGAACATCCTAGGGGAGGCCCTATGGAACAGTTCATGGAACTACTTAGGCAGAACTTGGACCGTCCCCCGGTTCAGCAACCACCCAGCAATGCTAATGCAAATGCTTTCCGGAACTTCAAATCCCTGAAACCCCTAGAATTTAAAGGAACTGCCGACCCGGTCGAGGCAAGGGCCTGGCTGAAGGAAATGGAAAAATCTTTCAAGATACTGGGTGTCGCTGAAGAGCAGAAGACTGTTTTCGCCACTTACCATCTGAAGGGTGAGGCGAACTATTGGTGGGAGGCTAAGAAGAATTTGGAAGGAAGAGGTGTGGTGACCTGGGAAAGGTTAAGCGAGCTGTTCTTGGAGAAGTACTTTCCTAGGTTCATGGAGACACAAATGGAGATGAAGTTTTTGGACCTGAAGCAAGGTAACATGACAGTGGCCGAGTATGAGGCCAAATTTACTGAGTTGTCGAGGTTTGTGCCGGAATATGTGAACTCTGAGGCAAAGAGGGCCCGAAGGTTTCAATTAGGGCTAAAGCAATGGATTCAGAATCGTGTGACGGTTCTTGAGCTGACAGACTATGCCACCCTGGTACAGAAAGCATCAATTGTTGAGGCTGGGAGTGAACAGATGCAGAAGGAGAGGGAAGAAAAGAAGAGGAAGTTTGATGGTCAAAAGGGAAATTCTGCGGATGGGAGCTTTCCGAACAAATTTAAGCGAGGGACGACGTCCCAACCCAGCGGAAACTTTGGAATCAAGAGAGCTGAAAGTTGGAGTGTGGGCCAGAGCGGCCGACCACAGGGATCGTCTTACTCTGCCCCATCCCGAGCCCTACCCCCAGAATGTAATAAATGTGGAAGAAAACATGCGGGCGTGTGTAACCTACAGGATGTGAAGTGCTTCAAGTGTGGGCTGACAGGACATTATGCTAACGCCTGTCGAGGAACTAGTAACAACACCAGTGCCGGAGGTAATTGCTTCAAGTGTGGGAAACCAGGGCACCGAATGAGGGAATCTGGGCCAGCTGCATCAAGAGTGAGTGGAACTGCTTCTAACAAGGCCCCTACTGCAAGAACTTTTAACATGACGGTGCAGGATGCCGTGAGGAACAGGGATGTGATTGCAGGTACTCTACTACTCAACTCAGTTAAGGCAAATGTTTTATTTGATTCGGGAGCTACCAAGTCTTTCATATCTCTAGATTTTGCATGTCAGTTAGGCCTTAAGACTGAACCATTGAAAGACAGACTGCAAATAGAGATAGCTAATCATGAAATTATTCCTGTTAACCAAGTATGTCCAGGTTGTGACCTAGAAATAGAAGGGCGACACTTTCGGGTAGACTTAATACCTTTTAAACTAGGGGAGTTTGACGTAATAGTAGGTATGGATTGGTTAACAACCCACGGAGCCCAGATTGATTGTGTAAAGAAGAAAGTAAGTTTGAGACTTCCAGGGGACGAGGAAGTAGTGTTTAGTGGAAAACGGCAAAACCAAAAGTTCCTGACTATGATTCAAGCTAAGAAGCTGTTGCGTAAAGGATGCGAAGCCTATTTAGCCTATGTGAAGGATACCAAGAAGGAGGCACCAAACCTACAGGAAATCCCTGTCGTTAATGAGTTCGCGGACGTATTTCCGGATGATCTTCCAGGACTACCACTTGATAGATACATCGAGTTCGCCATAGACTTAGTTCCGGGTACGGCCCCGATTTCGAAAGCCCCATATCGGCTAGCCCCAGTGGAGATGAAAGAGCTAGCCACTCAGTTACAAGAGTTGTTGGATAAAGGGATGATAAGACCTAGTGTGTCACCATGGGGAGCCCCGGTGTTATTCATGAAAAAGAAGGGTGGTAGTATGAGATTATGTATAGACTACAGGGAGTTGAACAAGGTGACTATAAAGAATAAGTATCTCTTGCCCAGGATAGATGACATGTTTGATCAATTAAAGGACGCAGTTTATTTTTCTAAAATCTATTTGAGGACCGGGTATCACCAGTTAAAGATTTAACCAGAAGATATACCAAAGACGGCCTTTCGCACCCGGTACGGACACTATGAGTTCCTGGTGATGTCATTTGGGTTAACGAATGCCCTTGCAGCTTTCATGGACTTGATGAATCGAGTCTTCAAGAAGTACTTGGACAAGTGTGTTATAGTCTTCATCGATGACATCTTGATTTATTCCAAGACGGAGGAGGAACATGCAGAGCACTTGAGGATTGTATTGGGAGCATTGAGAGAAGAGAAGTTGTACGCTAAGTTCTCGAAGTGTGAATTTTGGTTGAAGGAAGTTCAGTTTTTAGGGCATGTGATTAGCGAACAAGGCATTCTAGTGGACCTAGCCAAAATAGAGGCTGTATCGAATTGGGAGAGACCAACCACTCCGACAGAGGTGAGAAGTTTTATAGGATTGGCTGGCTACTATAGAAGGTTTGTCCAAGACTTTGCCAAGATAGCAGCCCCTCTGACCCGACTAACTCGCAAGACCGAGAAGTTTGTGTGGACTGAAAAATGCGAAGAGAGCTTCCAAGAGTTGAAGAAGAGGTTGGTGACAGCACCAGTACTAGCCCTACCTGATGATAATGGGGATTTTGTGATTTATAGCGACGCATCCCATAAAGGTTTAGGGTGTGTGCTTATGTAGCACGGTAAGGTGTTTGCGTATGCGTCCAGACAACTTAAGGAATATGAGATAAGATACCCCACCCATGATTTGGAGTTAGCAGCGATAGTTTTCGCTTTGAAGATCTGGAGACATTATCTTTACGGAGAAAAGTGTGAAATCTACACGGATCACAAGAGCTTAAAGTACATATTCACTCAGAAAGAGTTAAACATGAGGCAAAGGAGATGGCTAGAGCTAATTAAAGATTATGATTGTGAGATTCAATATCACCCAGGGAAGGCCAACGTGGTGGCCGATGCACTTAGCCGAAAGGAGAAACTCAAGATGATAACGTCTGTGGACGAATTGATCAAGGACCTCGAGAAACTGGAGATTGAAGTGAGGTTACCAGGAATTGGACAAGAGAGTCTAATGGAAATAAGAGTCCAACCACCGCAATTGGAAAAGATTAAGTTATGCCAGGAAAAGAAGATAGAAGAAGAAAAGAATTCGATGGAGAAAATTTTGACTAGCGAGGAAATTAAGTGTGAAAAGGACGGGAATGGAATTATGAGGTACGCATCTAGGATATGGATCCCGAACGTTCAAGAATTAAAAGATGAGATTTTGCAAGAGGCTCATAGTTCGAGGTACTCAATTCACCCTGGAGGCACTAAGATGTATAGGGATTTGAGAGAATACTATTGGTGGCCAAATATGAAGAAGGACGTGGCAGAGTGGGTAAGTAAATGCTTGACATGTCAAAGAGTGAAGGCCGAACACCAGAGGCCCAGTGGATTGTTGCAACCCTTAGAGATACCCAAGTGGAAGTGGGAGCATATTGCAATGGACTTTGTGGTCGGATTACCAAGGACCAAGACTAATCATGACGCCATTTGGGTAATCATCGATAGATTGACCAAGTCGGCACATTTTCTTCCAATCAACGAGAGATACACTGTCGACAAGCTGGCAGATATTTACTTAAAGGAGATTGTGGTTAGGCATAGGGTTCCTGTGAGCATTGTATCAGATAGAGACCCAAGATTCAACTCCAGGTTCTGGAGAAGTTTTCAGGATTGTGTGGGGACCAAGTTGAACATGAGTACTGCATACCATCCCCAAACAGACGGACAGAGTGAGAGAACCATCCAGACCATAGAGGACATGTTGAGAGTATGTGCGATAGATTTCAAGGGAAGTTGGGATGACCACTTGCCGTTGATCGAATTTTCCTACAACAATAGTTACCATGCGAGTATAGGCATGCCCCCATATGAAGCTTTATACGGACGAAGATGTCGGTCTCCCTTGTGTTGGGAAGAGGTTGGAGAGCGGAAGATTTTAGGGCCTGAACTGGTCCAACAAACAAGAGAAACTATCGAACTCATAAGAGGACGGCTGGTAGTGGCCCAAGACAGACAGAAGAAGTATGCGGACCAGACTCGCAAAGACAAAGAATATGAGGTAAGAGAGTTTGTGATGTTAAAGGTATCACCGTGGAAGGGATTGATGAGATTTGGTAAGAAGGGGAAACTAAGCCCAAGATTTATTGGACCTTTTGAGATCTTGAGACGAGTTGGAAAGTTAGCCTATGAATTGGCTTTACCCCCGAGCTTGTAGCAAGTACATAATGTGTTCCATGTGTCCATGCTACGACCCTACCATATCGACTTCCGACATGTGATAGAACATGATCAAGTGGATCTGCAGCCAGACTTAACCTATGTGGAGCAACCCGTAGAAATCATGGATAGAAAAGAACATGTAACACCCCCAGATCCGGGGTCCGGGATCCGGTCGTTACGGTTTCCAATTCTGTCCACAACACTTGAACTTTCCTTAACATAAAATAAATTACATCTCTATGACCCAACACAACAATGTAAAACACACCCGTTATAGTTCCCAGAGATGAAATCAGAGTAAAAATCAAATTTTTATTAATCACATTATGAGCTCTTACAATCCAAAAGAATTTCAATAAAAATACATACTCTTTGCCATCCATTTACATAAGTCATACTAGACCATATACTTGGTACTGAAAGAATAAATCTATCCTACCAATAGCTTTTTCTTCAGCTCTGGTAGTCTCATCGTCCTCGCCCGCGTCGAGTGCGCCTTGTGCGAGTCATCTGGTCTAGCTGTTGTTGTGATATAATAATAAAGCAAGGGTGAGCAATAGCCCACCAACAATAATATATAACTGAACGATAATATATAACAGTTCAAAAGTATCTTTCAAACCATATGCCATGCATTTACGGAAATGATGCCAGTATAATATGAACGATGAAGTTACAAGGTAACTTAAAGTATTTGTTTGTAGAAATATCTGTTACATCAAAAGTAAGCGAGATATTCTCATTGTCATTAAAAAGAGGAACTTGCATGAAAAGATTTCAATTCAAGTTATGAACACTTTTCCAGCTCTGCCAACAGTAATCATGTTGCAGGAAATAAATAAGTTTGGATGATGAGCCAATGATGGAGTATTCACCGCGCCCGCTGTTCCAATCTTGATGATCAGTCGAGATCGTACAGCTCAAATTAGATTTACTACCGGTAGAAGGAAGAACTGACGGCTTTACTTGTCTACCGCCTTACTAGCTCTCCCCGGCCAACGGTTGGGCCAAAGGGGATGGACCGGCGATACTCGGCCTCTTACACGACTCCTAGTTCAAATAGAATTCATGATTCTGAATGTAACGTTCGTCCCCCTTTCCCCAAGTATAATACTTGTTGATAAGACTCTACAAAGTAGTCGTATCTAGTTGGAAAGGAAAATTCACCAATAACTTCCAAGCTATTGCTTGGTAACGAATATCAACTTGTTCCAAGAATCTTACCCCTCGAAAGATGAGAAGGTACACAACGACTTAATAAGTCAATAGCACCCGCATTGCGAGTGAAGAGAATATTTTATGACCGGGAAGTCGACAAGATAAATAACATTTTCCAAGTAAGGTTCCCTTATTATTAGGGAGGTAGAATCAAAGAAGAATGATGTCTGAGAACCTTTCTTGATATAAGATTAATAATAATATGACTCCGAGATATTTTCCGTAATAATCGAAGAAGATAAACCTTATTGAGGTTATCCTAAGTATGGAATAAATATTCAGAGAATATTTATTGAATTAAAATATTTAAAGAATATTTAGGAATATGAAAGAATATCATTAATCAGAGTATTTCTCCAAATAATCCTTGAAGAAACATCAATAGAATATTTATTGAATAAATAAATATTTAAATGAATATTCAAAATAATATTCATTAATTAATAAGGAATTTAAATGAATATTCAAAAAGTAATATTCATTTAATGAATAATATTCCAAATGAATATCAAGTAATATTCATTTAGTAATCCAAGCTTTAAAGGAATATTCGAGATAATATTCGATAAATAAATCAAGCTTCAGATGAATATTAGAATAATTTTCATCAAGTAATTAATATCTTAAATGAATATTCAAAAGTAATATTCATTTAATAAAATAATATTCTAAATGGATATTCAAATAATATTCATTTAGTAGTCCAATCTTTAGAAGAATATTCGGAATAATAATCGATAATCTATTCGACTTTGAATGAATATTGAAAAATATTATTCGTCGAATGGTTATGTTCAAATAATTATTTGAATTAAGGATCGTTAAATAAATAATCTCGAACGAATATTCAAATAATATTCGTCGCCCAAATAATGGAAAATATTTTCTTAAATATTTTCCTTCGAGGTAATCTCGATATATCAAGAAATATTGACTCCCGGTCTATATTTGACGAATAAGATGTATACGCCCTTCTATGAGGGTCTTACAAACCGGCTTATAATTGATACGTTAGTTATCTAATTTATAAGCCAATAAACAATCAGGGAACAAACATAACGATATAACTTGAAAGTAGACATGCATGCTATGGCATATGTATAACAGAAAACATATATATATATATATATATATATATATATTCAATCACAACAACAGCCTAAAAGAAGGGAATTGAAACTTGCCTGGTAGTCGAGTACGGTAAGGGGTAGTGGTAGCGGGTCCCGGGTCAGCTTGGTGATCTATAAATAGCCAAGGTATTCGGGATTAATCACTTAACATCTTAAAAGTTAAGTTATACTTAAATCAAAACACGTTCTCGAGTTATCTCGTTATACCCCTTTTTGTGGATTCCCTTTATCATTGATCCGACCCGACATTCGTTCGTTAATACGACATGTCACTGTACTTACACTTGGGACATACTTAAGTCATACAAGTTCTAAAGTCGATCGTTACGAACCAATATTATACTCCGAGTTTTATCGCCCGTTTTCTAAGTGTTTTACCGAAGTTATAATAGAGTCGTCTTTTAGGGTTCGTTCGCGTTTAACCTCGACTCGAATATTTTTAATAAATCGAAAAACGATCCTTTTGACATACGGTTTTCTTTCACACCTTCATTTTTACCTCTAGTATTTATTTACAAAGATTCATCATGACTTTACATATTTTACGAGGGTTCAATTTCAGTTACGAACTTTCGTTTGCGGATTCGAACTACTTTTAGTAAATCGGTCATAAATCCTAAACCGTAAGTCTGTTTGATTCGATTCTTTTTCCAAAATGATCTACGACTCAAGATCTACAAGGGAATGTTAGATACTTGTCCAGTTTCGGCAATTAGACCTACTGTGATGCACGGTTTTCAATGATTAACGAAATTTCGGCATTATAACGGCTATAATACGAACGTTCCAAAAATCACAATCAACAACCCAAGCCACACCGGGCATCAATACAACTTGTACACATAATAATAATCTCACAAGTCCAGAAGCTACTGATCTTAGCATCAAAATAATCATTCATCTTAAATCATATAACTGATTACATAATCATGCTTATAATTATCACTATAATCATACCAAGTTAAATCCATCAAAAACATTCATAAATCTCAAATCAAATGCTAGGGTTTCAAGAGATCTACCTTCCTTGGAGTATGATATAACCTTAATAAGCTTGGTATGGTCCTTGTATAGCTTAATCAAACCTTAGATCATCCAAAGAAATCATGAAAACAAAGTTAGTTTCTAAGATCCACTATTCATCGTCAATCTTGTAAAAATCATATAAAATCAAAAACTAAGAGTTTGGTTCTAAACTTTTTTACCACACCTTCTACTCTTCAAGGGCTTTCTTTTGAGATATAGAACACAAGAATCCAACCATGGGAGCTAGGGTTTTGAGCCCCATCTTTCTATTGATCAGAACCTGGACAGTTTTGGTCCTCCAACTTTAAGCATGGATTTGACTAGGCTATACTACTTGGATTTCCATGAAATTTGGAACGTATCTTTCCCATGGAGTGGAGAAGCTATGGTTAAAATTTGGTGATTTTATCATGGATAGAAATGAAGATATGAATTTTTCTTTGAACCTTGCTCCTGCTGAGCAATTTGGAGAGATATGGTGTTTCTTGCTTTCACTTTTCTTCCTTTGACTAATTGAACTAGCTTTGATCTAATATCTTGATATTATCAGTTGGGTGGGCTGAGTTGGATGCATTGGGGCAAGAGCCAAGAGTCTTGGACAAGCTTGGTTAATTGTTTTGTTTTGGAAATGATTTAAGTGTTTTAATCACTTAAATCCTAATTACTCTTGATTTAATCTTTGATTAAATCATTCCATCCACTTGATATAATACTCTTGATGATCATATAAGATATTTAATCTTGATATGAATTCAATCCATAATCCATGATTCATTCGCTTTATCGCTTAATCTCGTTATAACGTTTTAGCGGTTTCTAGAACGCTTGTTTCACTGCCTCAGTGGTTTCCTACCTTTATTCTTAAATCAAATATAATAACATCCCAAAATATCAAATCCTCAAAGTTAATATCTCAATTCTTGGATTATAATAATATATAATCCACTGTCCAGTCAAATATTATACCGAAAAAGAATTTGGAATTTCTGAATTCCGATCGTCTCTACATTCACTTATTTCCTCCGCGTATTACTAATATGACTTCGAAACATCCATATCACGTCCCGTACATAAGGTGGCGTGAAAAGTTTTCCAACTTACAAAATCACTATTCATCCACCAAATTACTATGCACGTACAGGAAACACTATGCACGTACGGGAAACACTATGCACGTACGGGAAACACTATGCACGTACTCATTTCCCTTCAAGGATCCATTAGCTCCTTCCTGGACGGTAGATTATTCTTATCTAGGTCCTCAACCATCGAATTACTCTATTCTGACAATATACCAATGCATCAGGATTATTGTCCAAAGCAATATCCATTCATTACAATCATTGTTCTTTGAAACCACCATTCATTAGTGCTCTTTAACCACAATAAGAAAAGTTTTAATTCTCCCCAAAATTCGGGTTATTACAGTCTCCCCTCCTTAAAAGGATTCCGTCCTCGGAATCAGTTTAGGAATAACTGGGGTTACTTCTATCCCATTGCACTTTCTATTTCTCAGGTGGATTCTTCCACTTCTTGATTTTCTTCAAATCTCTCACTAGCTTGACAACCTTATCTCTTAGCGCTTGCTCTTTTCTATTCATAATCTCCACAGGTTGTCCTTCGTAGTTCAGATTCGATTATGTATATCTATCTGCTCGTACTCTGTCATATGCCGGGCATCTATAGTATACTGATGAGGCACATACGCATGAACCATGTTATGACCATTTTACCGGTTTGGGTGAGGCTGGCTCATAGGCCACCTTCTTGACGCGTTTAAACTCTCAGATGGCCCAATGAATCTTGGGCTAAACTTCCTTTTATTCTAATCTTGTTAATTCCTTCCACGAGGATACCTTTTCTTATTACAAATCTCGAACCTTATATTCTCTATCTTGTTTGCACAGAAATACATCAACAAAAACTTGCTTGTCAGAATCCTCTATTAATTCTAGATATTTCCCAATTCCATTGTATAAATGTCAACTCTATTGTCGACGGGGTACTCCGTATTGAAACTAGTTCGAGTATTCTAACAACCGATTCGAGTAACTCTTGATGTCTAGCAACGAGCTCGTCGGCCATCACTGTTTTGGCCTCGCTATCTCATTGTTAACTACTATCACCCCCGGTATTCCAACCTCTTCTTTAATCATCTCACAGAATGCCAATCTACCTCCTGTGTTCATTCAGTCATTCTCTATTATCTCATCTCTTCTCCTTTCTGAAAGAAAGGCGAATCTCTTGGGGAATTTGTTTGCGGGGAATGTTGTCTGGTTCGAGGACTCTTAATCCTTTTATCACAAATCATAATCTTCATATACACACAAGCACACATATTTTCAGATCTGATAGGTCTGAAAGTCGATCATGTTTGATCCTTTTTGATTTCGCACCTTTCCTTCATATATACGATGTTTCGATATACTTAGGACGAAAACTATCTCAGATAACTCACAGCCAATTCATTAAATTCCAAAAAGTTGTGGGTGCAATAGTCAACCCAAAATGACATCACTTACAATTTCATAGTGTCTATACCTAGTGCGATTCACAATCTTGGGTATATCCTCGATTTTTAACTTCCAACCGGTGATGTCCCATTTCCTAATAAGTTTGGAAAATACACAGCGTCCCTGTGCTGCTCAGCCAATCTTCTACAACAGTACCTATACTCAATGTTGACTCATTCAACTCTCGAGGTTCGATGCACAATCTTGTGCTAACATATTTCTTTCTTACAACACACCGGTTCCTCACGGTGGCACACTGAGTCTCATCGCACTCTTATTCAACAATCCTCGCATCTGAGTTGATAATTCTTTTATTCTTACTGGGCTAACGGGATGCAGCACTAGGATCTGAACACTCGATATTCATTATTATGTCATCCAAATCGATATATGGTAGCTTATTAAAACCTTGTACAACCTCCCAAAATCATTATAATTATACTTGGTGTCTCTTTCCTCGGGGTCAACCATATGAGCTAATCAAGCCTCATTTCTCTGGCATCATAATCTCTTAGTCTGAACTAGATTCCAAAATCTCTAACTCCGTCTTTATCCTTAAATTATTTCCCTCATAATCAATTTGGCTCCATTGGGTATCAACTAATCCATCATTATTATAATATCAATTTCTCCCTAATTCGAAAGGAATCAAATCTCTCGATCGAGTGGTACTCTGGGTAGGTTCTCTGGAAATCACTATTCCTTATCCATAAGGAACAATTCCTGAACTTGATGTAGATATTACATGAAGTAGATAAAATTGCAGAAGAGTTTCAAGCATCGCAGCTATGTCAGGTTGATAAAACTATCACTCATGCAGCTTCCATAAAAGACTGGAAACTTAACGGTTTACTTCGTCAATTTTGTATCATGGTCCTGGTTTGCCTCAAAACGGGACCTTCAAAGGTACGTAATATGCTTAAGACTCCATCATGAATCGAATCTTTACTTAAACTATTATTACCTTCGATTCTTGCACAATCATCAAAAGGAATGTTACTTCCTCCACTCCGATATGACCTTCAAGGTCTTTCCAAATATCATTTTGTTTCTTCGGTATGAACATTTGTAATTATTCCTTTATACTTAGACTGTCGGCCACCTCATTGGCCTTTCTTGATAATAATAATTTCTGGTAATCCTTGTTCTCTGGATATATTCCAATTCAAACTTTTCTACCTCATTCCCATCACTGTTGGGTGAAAGCATTCTCCCTTAAGCTCTGCTGATGGAGAAAAATATATTTATCAGTCTTTTTCCATAAGTCATTGCTTCCACCTACCCGTGGGAAGTTTATCACATTTATTCCCAATCCTACTTAGGATACTTCTTTTCTTAGTTCTTTCCTTATCTTAGGATAATCTCAGCCTTTATAGGTTCAATCCATACTTCCTCAGGGTTTCATACATGCCTCATCTGGCATTATTGTTACTATGTCATATATTCCTTACCAAACTTCCATTTTGAAGTTCGAAATATTACTTTTTTTTTCTTGTAAGGTTTCATAGGTCATCCTCATCATTCCTCCTGTATTTTCTGGGTACAGGGTATATCAAAATGTCATTGATCAATACTCTAATAATTCTATCTATGTTCTTTCCAGAACTCTTTTTAATAATCCTTACCGGTCATTGTTGCCTTAGCAAGTCCAACTCATATCATCTGAAGTCATAATGTCGTTATTAGGGTTAATACCATCCCTTGTGCATTCCCCAGGGTTTGTCTTAATTTATGGATATCCTATCCTTAATTCAACTGCCAAGGAATTCTTGCATCCTATACTTGGCAATCAAATCATGTATCCTTAATAATGGTATCTTTTCAATCATTCTCATTTGATAATCGATCGGTGGCTTAATGCTAACCTCTTCTTTCAGATAGTTGTCAGCCTATTTGACCTTCCAAAAGACAACGTATGTCTATCTGCTCTCTTACAGAACTTGGTAATGGTAGCAAGGATGTTCTGGAAGATATTGATCGAGTTCAACGTGAATCTCTTAGTACTTATCGTTTTTCTCAAAGGTACTTGCCTTAGACAAAATTTCTACAGCATACTGATCCATCTCTGACCATTTCTATACTCTCTTTATAAACCTTCATTGTTTACTTCCCTTGGTCATAATATATTCATGGTATTTATAATACCCTAACATCATACATATCAAGTCATTATACTTCCATTTTTACTCGTAATCTTGGGCAATCTTATACACATGAATCACTTTAGTACGGGTGACCCCATTCCAAAAAGTCTAGTAAATTCCCAATCCAAACATGGGTTGAAAAGGGTTCAGTAGAAGATTCCTACGATCTCATTAATATTTCCTTTATATCAAAAGCCCTTGCAGTCGGTGCTTACTTAGAAGTACCTGCTTTGTCCTTTTATTGCTGGTCTAGTCACTTGATAATCCTTTGTGACTTGGCCTCAACTGACCACACTAAAATAAAAATATATGGTTTTAGGGGTTGGCTAATTAGCATTACTTTTCTAGCAATTGCTGGCATAGTGCCTTCTACTTTGATACCTTTCTACCTTTCCAAAACTTTACTCCATATAAGTCTTAATCGACTTCTCGGCACCGTGTCCGATCACCTTTCCTCCACTTTTATCTTTTCAACTATTCTTATCAATCCCACGTGCCACGCAAGCTTACCATTCATGGTATATAACAGCCTTTTCACTTAAGTCAATCCCGGAGTTTCTCAGTCCGGCTGGTTTCTTACTTACATTTCCTGTTTTCGTCCAATCTCACTTCATCATTGTATTTCTACAATCAATCGCGATAACCGGGGTCTATCCACCAACCCATATAGCGGCTACTTTACCCAATTTTCGGGGTTCGCCCCAGTTTCTACTCTCTTCCATGATGTTCTCTGATAATCAGAAAGACAAGGTTTGCCAAAATTCGTTGAATTTCTTTCCAGAATCAAGGAAATTTTGGTCAATCTATCCAACCACCGGTAACACTATGAAGATCAATTTCGAAACCTAGAGAATAGTTCTATGAGCATCCAAGCAGGTAGAATCATAAGCAGTTGTAATAACGGAATTATTGACACAAAGTTGGAAGTTTAACCACTAGAAAGGAACCAAATATATATATCCCATAGAAGGGAAATCAAAAGTTTCAAACTGAAACATGCCACCTCTTCCTGATACATATATATCTTAGTTGTCGATAATATCAAATGTCAGTCTTCCTAACCACAGGTTTCAGAAGGAACACTACCGTCGGAGTTAGTCGTTTCATAAAAATTGGCACTACTAGGGCCATCCTAGTCTGGTGTACCGTGCTGTTCGAATGCATCCGCAATTACTCTACCGTGCTGCATAAGTACACCACCTAAACCTGTATGAGATGCATCATAGTGTATCATAAAGTCTTCCTTCTCCCGTTAGGCAACACCAACGCCGGGTCGTTACCAATTTCATCTTAAAACATTCTCTATTACCTCTTAACCACTAATCGCATTACTTGATCCATTTGCAATTCAGTGTCAGAATAAACTTAAGGTAACTACTATAATCTATTCGGGGAAAAGAAAGAATTTAATATTCTTCTGAATCACATGCATCTAACGTTCCTGATTCACCATTTTACTGAGTTAAAATAAACTTATATTTAGTACCTGATAGTAGTCATATTACGTGTTTATCATAGACCCACTGGTCTTTTCCTCTGGTAGTTTCTGAGATCATCGTCTCGCTCACTACTTTATATAACTTTATCCAATCAGGCCATCACTTTCCACTATCTTCACTTTCGAAGCTGGTTCATTCATAATATGGACATTTCGCTGAATAAAACCACCTCAACCATCTCAATTTGGTTTCATAAAATATAACCCATCAAATCCGCCTTCTCATGGCGAATTACCATTGACAATATTCACACTAATCCATTTATCCGATAATATGGCACTTGTTGCCTCTATCTCAACTGCTAATAGGTGCTCCCCGTCCTACATCGACGTCTTTGATAATCATGCATCATTCTAACTCCTTTCTCATTAATCTGAAAGTCTCTAAGGATCTTTATCTATCCCCATATAAGACCTCAAGTAATCCTTCCAATCTGTCTTAATTACTGGTACTACCTCTCGTAGTCCGGCTATAAATCCAACAAAAAATTTCAATTCTCTTAATAATATCTTAGTTCTTTGTGCTCACTTCTCTGAGTACTATAATCTTAACTTTCGCTATCCCTCTGGCTACAGCCCTCATTTCCTTGGAGTAAACTCCTCATCCTCAATAGGATTCTCCTCTACTAGAACCACTTTCGAGTCCTCAATAGGGTACTCTATCGAATTCACAATCCGATCGTCAACATATAATAAAACATCATCATGCTGCTGCTCGTACGCCTCAAGGTCTGTCGCCTTACTAGTCGATACGAGAACGAGCTAAGTTACTATCATGATACTTAAGAGTTCCCATAACGGTTTTATATGTCAGTACTACTTGAAGTAGTCCGACTATGAACTTGGCAAGAGTTCTTATTATCTTAGTGAGTTTATTGTTTTAACGTCGCATCATCTCTGGGGTTTATAACGTACGCTCTGATACCACTTCTGTAACACCCCCAGATCCGGGGTCCGGGATCCGGTCGTTACGGTTTCCAATTCTGTCCACAACACTTGAACTTTCCTTAACATAAAATAAATTACATCTCTATGACCCAACACAACAATGTAAAACACACCCGTTATAGTCCCAGAGATGAAATCAGAGTAACAATCAAATTTTTATTAATCACATTATGAGTTCTTACAATCCAAAAGAATTTCAATAAAAATACATACTCTTTGCCATCCATTTACATAAGTCATACTAGACCATATACTTGGTACTGAAAGAATAAATCTATCCTACCAATAGCTTCTTCTTCAGCTCTGGTAGTCTCATCGTCCTCGCCCGCGTCGAGTGCGCCTTGTGCGAGTCATCTGGTCTAGCTGTTGTTGTGATATAATAATAAAGCAAGGGTGAGCAATAGCCCACCAACAATAATATATAACTGAACGATAATATATAACGGTTCAAAAGTATCTTTCAAACCATATGCCATGCATTTACGGAAATGATGCTAGTATAATATGAACGATGAAGTTACAAGGTAACTTAAAGTATTTGTTTGTAGAAATATCTGTTACATCAAAACTAAGCGAGATATTCTCATTGTCATTAAAAAGAGGAACTTGCATGAAAAGATTTCAATTCAAGTTATGAACACTTTTCCAGCTCTGCCAACAGTAATCATGTTGCAGGAAATAAATAAGTTTGGATGATGAACCAATGATGGAGTATTCACCGCGCCCGCTGTTCCAGTCTTGATGATCAGTCGAGATCGTACAGCTCAAATTAGATTTACTACCGGTAGAAGGAAGAACTGACGGCTTTACTTGTCTACCGCCTTACTAGCTCTCCCCGGCCAACGGTTGGGCCAAAGGGGATGGACCGGCGCTACTCGGCCTCTTACACGACTCCTAGTTCAAATAGAATTCATGATTCTGAATGTAACGTTCGTCCCCCTTTACCCAAGTATAATACTTGTTGATAAGACTCTACAAAGTAGTCGTATCTAGTTGGAAAGGAAAATTCACCAATAACTTCCAAGCTATTGCTTGGTAACGAATATCAACTTGTTCCAACAATCTTACCCCTCGAAAGATGAGAAGGTACACAACGACTTAATAAGTCAATAGCACCCGCATTGCGAGTGAAGAGAATATTTTATGACCGGAAAGTCGACAAGATAAATAACATTTTCCAAGTAAGGTTCCCTTATTATTAGGGAGGTAGAATCAAAGAAGAATGATGTCTGAGAACCTTTCTTGATATAAGATTAATAATAATATGACTCCGAGATATTTTCCGTAATAATCGAAGAAGATAAACCTTATTGAGGTTATCCTAAGTATGGAATAAATATTCAGAGAATATTTATTGAATTAAAATATTTAAAGAATATCATTAATCAGAGTATTTCTCCAAATAATCCTTGAAGAAACATAAATAGAATATTTATTGAATAAATAAATATTTAAATGAATATTCAAAATAATATTCATTAATTAATAAGGAATTTAAATGAATATTCAAAAAGTAATATTCATTTAATGAATAATATTCTAAATGAATATCAAGTAATATTCATTTAGTAATCCAAGCTTTAAAGGAATATTCGAGATAATATTCGATAAATAAATCAAGCTTCAGATGAATATTAGAATAATTTTCATCAAGTAATTAATATCTTAAATGAATATTCAAAAGCAATATTCATTTAAAAAAATAATATTCTAAATGGATATTCAAATAATATTCATTTAGTAGTCCAATCTTTAGAAGAATATTCGGAATAATAATCGATAATCTATTCGACTTTGAATGAATATTGAAAAATATTATTCGTCGAATGGTTACGTTCAAATAATTATTTGAATTAAGGATCGTTAAATAAATAATCTCGAACGAATATTCAAATAATATTCGTCGCCCAAATAATGGAAAATATTTACTTAAATATTTTCCTTCGACGTAATCTCGATATATCAAGAAATATTGGCTCTCGGTCTATATTTGACGAATAAGATGTATACGCCCTTCTATGAGGGTCTTACAAACCGGCTTATAATTGATACGTTAGTTATCTAATTTATAAGCCAATAAACAATCAGAGAACAAGCAAAACGATATAACTTGAAAGTAGACATGCATGCTATGGCATATCTATAACAGAAAACATATATATATATATATATATATATATATATATATATATATATATATATATATATATATATATATATATATATATATATATATATATATATTCAATCACAACAACAGCCTAAAAGAAGGGAATTGAAACTTGCCTGGTAGTCGAGTACGGTAAGGGGTAGTGGTAGCGGGTCCCGGGTCAGCTTGGTGATCTATAAATAGACAAGGTATTCGGGATTAATCACTTAACATCTTAAAAGTTAAGTTATACTTACATCAAAACACGTTATCGAGTTATCTCGTTATACCCCTTTTTGTGGATTCCTTTTATCATTGATCCGACCCGACATTCGTTCATTAATACGACATGTCACTGTACTTACACTTGGGACATACTTAAGTCATACAAGTTCTAAAGTCGATCGTTACGAACCAATATTATACTGCGAGTATTATCGCCCGTTTTCTAAGTGTTTTACCGAAGTTATAATAGAGTCGTCTTTTAGGGGTTCGTTCGCGTTTAACCTCGACTCGAATATTTTTAATAAATCGAAAAACGATCCTTTTGACATAAGGTTTTCTTTCACACCTTCCTTTTTACCTCTAGTATTTATTTACCAAGATTCATCATGACTTTACATATTTTACGAGGGTTCAATTTCAGTTACGAACTTTCGTTTGCGGATTCGAACTACTTTTAGTAAATCGGTCATAAATCCTAAACCGTAAGTCTGTTTGATTCGATTCTTTTTCGAAAATGATCTACGACTCAAGATCTACAAGGGCATGTTAGATACTTGTCCAGTTTCGGCCATTAGACCTACTGTGATGCATGGTTTTCAATGATTAACGAAATTTCGGCATTATAACGGCTATAATACGAACGTTCCAAAAATCACAATCAACAACCCAAGCCACACCGGGCATCAATACAACTTGTACACATAATAATAATCTCACAAGTCCAGAAGCTACTGATCTTAGCATCAAAATCATCATGCATCTTAAATCATATAACTGATTACATAATCATGCTTATAATTATCACTATAATCATACCAAGCTAAATCCATCAAAAACATTCATAAATCTCAAATCAAATGCTAGGGTTTCAAGAGATCTACCTTCCTTGGAGTATGATATAACCTTAATAAGCTTGGTATGGTCCTTGTATAGCTTAATCAAACCTTAGATCATCCAAAGAAATCATGAAAACAAAGTTAGTTTCTAAGATCCACTATTCATCGTCAATCTTGTAAAAATCATATAAAATCAAAAACTAAGAGTTTGGTTCTAAACTTTTTTACCACACCTTCTACTCTTCAAGGGCTTTCTTTTGAGATATAGAACACAAGAATCCAACCATGGGAGCTAGGGTTTTGAGCCCCATCTTTCTATTGATCAGAACCTGGACAGTTTTGGTCCTCCAACTTTAAGCATGGATTTGACTAGGCTATACTACTTGGATTTCCATGAAATTTGGAACGTATCTTTCCCATGGAGTGGAGAAGCTATGGTTAAAATTTGGTGATTTTATCATGGATAGAAATGAAGATATGAATTTTTCTTTGAACCTTGCTCCTGCTGAGCAATTTGGAGAGATATGGTGTTTCTTGCTTTCACTTTTCTTCCTTTGACTAATTGAACTAGCTTTGATCTAATATCTTGATATTATCAGTTGGGTGGGCTGAGTTGGATGCATTGGGGCAAGAGCCAAGAGTCTTGGACAAGCTTGGTTAATTGTTTTGTTTTGGAAATGATTTAAGTGTTTTAATCACTTAAATCCTAATTACTCTTGATTTAATCTTTGATTAAATCATTCCATCCACTTGATATAATACTCTTGATGATCATATAAGATATTTAATCTTGATATGAATTCAATCCATAATCCATGATTCATTCGCTTTATCGCTTAATCTCGTTATAACGTTTTAGCGGTTTCTAGAACGCTTGTTTCACTGCCTCAGTGGTTTCCTACATTTATTCTTAAATCAAATATAATAACATCCCAAAATATCAAATCCTCAAAGTTAATATCTCAATTCTTGGATTATAATAATATATAATCCACTGTCCGGTCAAATATTATACCGAAAAAGAATTTGGAATTTCTGAATTCCGATCGTCTCTGCATTCACTTATTTCCTCCGCGTATTACTAATATGACTTCGAAACATCCATATCACGTCCCGTACATATGGTGGCGTGAAAAGTTTTCCAACTTACAAAATTACTATTCATCCACCAAATTACTATGCACGTACAGAAAACACTATGCACGTACTGGAAACACTATGCACGTACGGGAAATACTATGCACGTATGGGAAACACTATGCACGTACTCATTTCCCTTCAAGGATCCATTAGCTCCTTCCTAGACGGTAGATTATTCTTATCTAGGTCCTCAACCATCGAATTACTCTATTCTGACAATATACCAATGCATCAGGATTATTGTCCAAAGCAATATCCATTCATTACAATCATTGTTCTTTGAAACCACCATTCATTAGTGCTCTTTAACCACAATAAGAAAAGTTTTAATTCTCCCCAAAATTCGGGTTATTACAGAACAGGTGCTGAGGAACAAGGTTGTCAAACTAGTGAGAGTTTTGTGGAGGAACCAGAATGTCGAAGAATCAACATGGGAACTAGAGAGCGCGATGCGTGAAAAGCACCCCCAACTGTTTTCAACCTGATTCCGGGACGGAATCCTTTTAAGGAGGGGAGGCTGTAAGAACCCTAATTTTTGCAATATTTTCTTTTATTTAATATCATGTGGCATTGTCAATTTGGAGCCTTTCTAGTCATCCCTGTTGTTTAATGGAATTGATTGTCTGAGAAACTATGTTGTTACATTCACTATGTAAGATAAAGAGAAGATTGTTGAGGGCAAGAGTCTTATTGTTAGTAAGATTTATAAAACTTGGGATTTGAGAATGATTAGAGTATTAAAAGATTTATTAAGGATTATGACGAGGAATTATAGATATTCGAGGAATTTACACAATTAAGTACTTAAGGAATTATAGGGGAAATCTCTACGCGACAAAATATTATTACGAGAGATTAATTAAGACACGATACGAATTAAAGTTTAAGTGACAAGCATTGGTGGAAGAATAATGATACAAGGAGTAGTATTGCATGCAAGTCCCATGCAACCAAGTAGTTAGGAGAAAGCAAACTAGTTAAACTAAATGGCAAGAGGAATAGTAACTAGTTGCATTTCTTTTTCCAAGGAGGAGACAATAGTACAAGAGGCCATACCTAGGTTAGTACCATGCATATACATACACTAATATGTATCACCCAATCACTTTATCAATTATTCAACCAACCACACAAAAATCAAAAACCAAAAAGCTCTCCCCCCTTGGAAGAGAAGCTCTCGGCCAAGACTAAAAAGGAGAAGAAAAATTTCTTCTTCCTCCATTTCTCCTCACTCATAATTCAAGGCATAATTCCTAGGCTCTCTCCATCATCTAAGAAAGGTATGCTAAGAGTTTCAAGCCCTTTCATCCATTAACTTTCAAGATATTAATTGTTAAAGATATTGTGAATAGTAACCATGTTAAGTTTTCTTATAGATCTTGGATTATAAGGATAGTAGGAGCTTATTCAAGGTGTTCTTGAGTTTTGTAAGGCTTACCCAAGGCTCCTAGGTTCTCAAGAAGGTATAAAAATCATAACCCCTTTTGGCCATGTAGTGTTTATGATATTTGGTGATAGATCCATGTGTTATGGTGTTAATCTTGGTTGTATAAGTGATGGATGATATGGATCTTGAGTTTTGATGTTGTGGTTGTGAGTTTTATGATTGTGGTTAGTATATGTATCTCCTTGAATGTTATAAAGCATGAACTAGGTGAATTAGATGTTGGTTGTGTTATGGAAGTAAGAATATTGGTTGATTTAAGTGAAACATGCATGCTGAATTTTTCCAGAAACTTGACCTGTCTTGTAACATGGTTTTGAACCCCCAAATCTTGACCCCTGAGGTCCTACCATATATTGTTGGAAAGATATTTGAATGTAGTTTCTGGAAATGTAAGGTTCATGACTAGTTGATGTATAGATTTTAAGTTATGGCCGGAGAAGTAAAATGTGTTTCTGGATTCCGGACTGCACTAAGTGACCCCCTTGTGAACCTTGTTTAAACCCCTAAAAATTTATGTGGGATCATGGAAAAATTTGAGAAGCTAGGAAATGCAGTGGTGAAGACTACCCAAAAAGAATTGGATTAAGTGCCATATCATTTGAGTCGAATAAGTGGAGTATAATTCTAGGGGTAATATATATGGTTCGGATATGGTAACTAAATTAAGTCGAATAAGTGACGAGCGTAATCGAGTGATGACATGAACCTATAGTGGGGCTAGAATGTCATAAGACGAAGTCATTAAGTTAATTTCGTACCCCCTAAAACCCCGTAATTATAGAGATATTGTTAAGGTACTAACGAGCGGTTATTGCTTATGTATAGATCGTTCCACTCCGCACGCTCGACCACCCCAACCAAACCAAGGAAAGTTTACTTTTCAAAACTTATACATATACAAGGACTTTCACTGTTGTTTTTGTAGTTTTCAATCATATCAAATGTTATGTTTAGTGAAGTATTGATGCAATTGAGATTGTATAAGTACATATATGTTTGTACCCCTTGAACTTAGATTGAAATGTTTTCCTCGGACAACGACTCTAGCAATAGAGGTCGTAGCGGTCCGTATATACTATTGACCGGGGAGCGGTATATTATTATATCGTAACTAGATTGCGAAAACCCGAAGGGTCATTCGGGGAGTATCGTATACTCAAGTAATTATTTTTATATCTTCGTAAATACTCAAAATACCTAACTTGGATCAAAAGCTTATTTAATTAAATAATTATTTTATTAATTATTAATATTAAATCTTAAAATATCATTTATTAATTATTGTTCATTATTTTAAAGACAAAGCTAATCCAAGATACCTTTAGCACTTTCAAACTCGAACCCTTTCGAACTCAAAACATTTTCGAAAACCCCCGGTCAGGTTTTGCTTCTTGTATGATTTCAAGAATCATCGGTCGACTGATGTCGGACCTCAATTACTCTATTTTCAATCAAAATCAAGTTTTCAAAAGAAAAAGAAAAAGGGACTCTGGCAGGTGTGGGAACCGTTGACGAACGATTCCCGGGATGTGTAAGCGGCCGTGAGCCAGGCGGTCCATCAATTATTATTCCGGCCCAGGTGTTGCCGAAGGATGATTACGGATGTAGTTTTCATCGAGGGTGATTACGGATGTAGTTTTCACCCGGGGATAGTTACGGATGTAGTTTCTATCCTTCTACCGGTAGAGAAGACCCGCGGATTATTGGACTTGGATGTGGCGACTGATCATCGTCAATCCTTGTCAGGTTTTATGTTTTCTTTAAGTCCCATTCCTCCATTTTGGAAAAATGCTTTGACACTGCTTCTTAGGTTTTTGTGCCAAGTTGCTGATAGTGTTCTATTTTGATGAGAAAGATGTTGACTCTGTGCAGTATCTAGATCTGCAAGTTTATTTTGAAAACAAGGGCACGTATTGTTGCACCTTCGGAATTTATCAACAAAGACAAGTGATTTTATATCTGATTGATACAAACGAGTTTAATAACTGCTAATCATATGAAATGTTATATTGCTTACCTTATACATATATTTCTTGCTGAGCTATAGTTGCTCACTCTTGCTTGTTTTCAAATTTACAAACACAACAGCTAAGCGAAATGGGAAGACCCAGACAGACTGCCCGAAAGCAGGTGACTAGACCCGAGCCAGCAGTTGAGATTCCACCGGTAGGCCCCATTAGCCGGATTGGTTGGCAACTTTTGTTAGTTCGTTTTATTTATCAGTATGACCTGTGCAAGGCAGTGTACCGTAACAAACTTTCAAGCCGCCAACTTCGCTTCATATCGAAGTGTTCTGGTAGCATAAATACTATTTAATTCGGTCTGTAATAACTCTGATACTTTTATTTCTGCTTAACCAATGTTGTGACGTTTCTGAGACTCTAACCTGTGTGTGTGTGTGCGGTGTGAGTTATTGTGGGGTCGATGGCTGTTTTATATATTATGTGCAAGAACACGTATGTTATTAATGGAAAATGGACCGTGAGCGCCTAGATCTCCGACCCCGGATCTGGGGGCGTCACATTGGCTGTTGCATCACATACTTTATTGACTTATGTTTTAACTCCCTTCCCAAGATAGTGAGCAGCCTTGACGAATCCCTTGTAAGAATCATTTATAGCCTCATACACTTCACCAGGAGTCAGAGATTTGGCATTAGAGCCCAGTGAAGTGATGTATTCCTCTCTTAGGTATTGAAGAGCTTCATTGAGAGTAATGTCATATTTTCCTTGCAGCCAGGCATCTACATTGCCATCTCTCTCAGCTTCATCTGCTATTTTCTCCTTTTACATCTCCACATCATCTCTGTGATACAGCAGAATGGCTTCATAGTCTGGATTTGATATGTTGGATGTGACCAGGTTTTGGGCTATTTTAACAAACTCAGGAATCTGATCCATAACTAAGCTTTGAAGTGCTTCAACCGTCAATTGTGGTGGAGCAGACCCTGATCCTGAAGCACTGTCATGTTGCACAGGCTTCAGCCATTGTGACAAAAAGTCAGAGCTAGAGCTAGGCAAGCTAGACTCCTCAATTACAGATGCAACTTCTGTAACCGGATTGATTGACGCTACTACTGTTGTCTCCACAGGAGTGGAATGAGTTACAATAGTAGTTGACACAGGCACAGAGTCTCTATTGAAAACTAGTGAATCCTCTGTGTTTGTGATGGTGTCATCAGGATATGCCCCAGCTTGCATTCCCTCACCATCTAAATGTTGTTCCTGGGTGGTGAGCAAAGTGTCATGCACTAAGTCACTTGAGTCCATTGGCTCACCAAGAGAAGAGAATTCTTGGTGATCAATGCCTTGCTCCTCAATTGCTTGAGTTGCAGGCTCAAAGAAATTTCAGTGATAGATTCTGGAAGAGAAGTGTCTTGTAGATTTGATTTTGGCAACTCCCCCTGAGAAATAGAGGGAGTTTCAAGTGTGATGTGCTCTCCACTCAGTGTTGTGCCAGCCTTATCACTCCCAGGTGCTGACTCATTACAAGTAGATGCATTGGGGAGGATGCTTGATTCTATAGATGCACCCTGTTGAGAGGATACATCTAGTGATCTGTTTGCCCATGATTTTACAACTTTAGCCATTTGTGTGACTGAAGAGGTGGCTTTAGATTTCTTCTTCTTTGGTCTCTGTAAGGGTGACTCAGGTTCCTCACTTTCTAGACCTAATTCTACAGCCAATGCTGCTTCTGTCAAGATATTCAAGGGTTCAGATTCAATCTGTTTTCTCTTTTTCTTCTCATTTTTACTAACACCACCCTGTTGAGAGGATGATGGAGGTGGCTCTGTGTTTGGTACAGTGTTTGGTTGAGGGTGTTGGTTAGCAAGCCTTGGGTTAGCATTTTGTTCTACTTACTTGGGCTATGCTAACTCAGACTTAGAGGCAAATGTGTTGGCATGTTGTGGGGGTAAGACTCAAATAAACTCTGCATATGAGGAGTTATTTCAAGTCTCTCATCCACATCATTCCTAGTCTCCAAGTTACCAAAAATGAGTTTGGTCATGGATTTCGGATAGCCTATTCTATTTCTATCTATCCCAGGCAATTCAATCAGTTTATTATCTACAAAATGAAGAGCAGATTGAATAAAATGAGGGAAGAAAATTTCAGTACCTCTCTTGGTTGAGTTCTTACCAAGTCTCCCATATAGCTCCTGCATAATTAGATTACCCACATTGATTTTCCTATCATATGCCAGGGAGTATGCAATTTGCTGTGCAGGTGCACTAATTTGATCAAAACTCGACTTTCTAGCAGTGTGGCGAACACAAAACTCCATTCCTTTCTGAGACACTTCCGGTTCATTTTTCCAATCTTGATTGTATCAGCATATCTGATAAAGTCGAAGAATGTAATCAAATCATCATCATATACCAGAGGGTGATACATGTCCTGATGAAGTCCTAGTGCTTGATTCATATCCTCTGTAGTGATAGTAACCTATTTTTCTTGTATTTTGCAGTAGATGATATAAGAGGTTACTGCATTTTCGAGAGCAACAACTTCCACAGTGGCTGTCCTCCAAAACTATTCTAGAAGATCTAGATACAGAGTTGGGTTGGCTGAGAGTGCATCCGTGATGTATGACTCAGACATCCAACGAACGAAGCACTTGAAATTAGCATTAGGTGCTTCCACATCACTAGTAATAGCAATGAAGTTGGTGTGGGTAGGAATTGTGAGTTGGGTATTTGCCATTGTTACATAGAGAGACGAGAGAAGAGAATCAAGGTTGAAGAAGAAATTTAGCTTTTGAAGTTAGGGTTTTCAGAGGTTTTGGAACTTTAGATGCTTGAGAAATCGAATGAAATGAAACAAATAGATGTAAAATTGTATAAGTATGAAGTTCTTGAATTGTCGATTAGATATATGTTTTGTATCGACAAGTCAGGCATTCGATAAGTAGAAATCAACTATTCGATAAGTCAAGAAAGGCTTAATCGATATCTCAAGCAGTTTGTAACTTACAGCTGGCAATTATTTAACTTAGAAATAATTCCAAATTAAATAAAATATGTTTTTATGAGTGATTTAAAATTCTGAATAAAAATACAAAAACGGTTAAGATTCAGCGAAAATTCAGCCTTTTCAAATGATTCAACAACTCAAATGTTCTATTCAAGAACTCAGTCATTAGAGAACTCAAATGTCATATTCGAGAAGTCAAGCAAGTCTCTGTTCGACTTCTCCAAAATGCACTATTCAAGAACTCAAGAGTGTTCCAAATAGACTTGTTAGAGAAGTCGACCATAGACATGAAAGTCATTAGAGAAGTCTGACTTATCGAGCTATACTTTCCACTCATAAAATTTAATTTTCACTATCTTTTCAAAGTTCACCAGAATTATTCAATAAAGAATATTCTAACAAATTAAATAGTGATAATCTTAAAATTTCATAGAAATTTTAAGCTAATTCGAATATGATTTTCAACATATGCAACAAATCTGAAATATTTATAAATCATATTTCAGCCAACACTTACTTCAAACATATTGAGAATTTAGATAAAGTAAGTGTTTACTGCTACAACAATCTAGTTGATATTTTCACTTAGCCAGATTCTGAAGAATTCAGCATTCCAATCTCACTAACCAACCTTGTGAAGGTGGTTTCATCCAATGGCTTAGTGAATATATCAGCTAATTGTTTATCTATGGAGACATAATGCAACTCAATAGTTCCATTAGTTGCATGCTCCCTAATAAAATGACATCTGATGTCAATGTGCTTTGTCCTAGAATGATTGACAGGATTGGCAACTATAGAGATTGCACTTGTGTTGTCACACATGATTGGAATTCTTTCCAACATAAGTCCTATAATCTCTAGGCTGATTTCTAATCCAAAGCACTTGATCACAGCAACTTCCAGCAGCTATGTATTCAGCCTCAGCTGTGGAAGTTGACACAGATTGTTGTTTCTTGCTGTACCAAGAGACTAACTTTTGTCCAAGAAACTGGCAGTTACCTGAGGTGCTTTTCCTATCCACTCTGCATCCAGCATAATCAGCATCAGAATAACCAACCATATTGAAGCCTGTGTCCTTAGGATACCATAAACCCAAGTTTGGAGTGCCCTTTAGATATCTAAAAATCCTTTTTATAGCAATCAAATGTGACTCTTTTGGATTTGATTAAAACCTTGCACACAGACATGTAGCAAACATGATGTCTGGCCTACTTGCAGTGAGATAGAGTAGAGAACCAACCATGCCTCTGTAGACTGAGATATCTACTCTCTTGCCTTTGACATCTTCATCCAATTTGGTGGCAGTGGCCATGGGTGTCTTTGCAGGTGAGCAGTCTTCTAAGTCAAACTTCTTCAATAAATCCTTGATGTACTTGGTTTGATTGATGAAGATACCATCCTTCCTCTGACTAACTTGCAATCCAAGAAAGAATGTTAACTCTCCCATCATACTCATCTCATATCTGCTTTGCATGAGCTTAGAGAATTTCTCACACAGCTTCTCATTTGTAGAGCCAAATATGATATCATCCACATAGATCTGAACTAGGATAATATCATTACCATGCTAATTGTAAAACAGTGTCTTGTCCAATGTGCCTCTACTGAATTAATTTTCAAGAAGAAATTGTGATAAAGTATCATACCATGCCCTTGGAGCCTGCTTAAGTCCATACAATGCCTTAAGCAATATGTAGACAAATTCTGGGAAATGTGGATCCTCAAAGCCAGGTGGTTGTTGCACATAAACTTCTTCTTCCAACTCCCCATTCAGAAATGCTCTCTTGACATCCATTTGATAGACTTTAAAATTTGAATGAGCAGGAAATGCCAAGAAGATTCTGATGGCTTCCAATCTAGCAACAGGGGCAAATGTCTCATCATAATCAATACCTTCCTGTTGAGAGTATCCTTTTGCAACCAACCTTGCTTTGTTTCTTACTATTACACCATCTTCATCCATCTTATTCTTCAGAACCCATTTTGTAACACCCCCAGATCCGGGGTCCGGGATCCGGTCGTTACGGTCTCTAATTCTGTCCACAGTACTTGAACTTACTTCAACATACAATAAATTACATCTTTATGACCCAACACAACAATATAAAACTCACCCGTTATAGTCCCAGAGATGAAATCAGAGTAACAACCAAATTTTATTAAACACATTATGAGTTCTTACAATCCAAAAGAATTTCAATATGAATACATACTCTTTGCCATCCATTTGCATAAGTCATGCTAGACCATATACTTAGTACTGAAAGAATAAATCTATCCTACCAATAGCTTTCTCTTCGGCTCTGGTAGTCTCATCGTCCTCGCCAACGTCGAGTGCGCCTTGTGCGAGTCATCTGGTCTAGCTGTTGTTGTGATATAATAATAAAGCAAGGGTGAGCAATAGCCCACCAACAATAATATTAAACTGAACGATAATATATAACAGTTCAAAAGTATCTTTCAAACCATATGCCATGCATTTACTGAAAAGATGCCAGTATAATATGAACGATGAAGTTACAAGGTAACTCAAAATGTAAATATATGTGGGAATATCTGCTAAGTCAAAAATAAGCAAGATATTATCATTTATCATATAATGAGGAACTTGCAAGGAAAATATTGCAATTCCAGTTATTAACATTTTTCGAAGTCCTACAACCTGAAAGAAGTCTCTTCGATACGTGTTGTGGAGGACACCGTCAACCTGAAAGAAGTCTCTTCGATACGTGTTGCAGGGAATTCCTAATTTGGGAGATGAACCAATACTGGAGTTATCACGCGCCAGCTGTCCCACTCCCTGATGATCAGTCGGGGATGGTACAGCCCAATATAGTTTACTACCGGTAGAAGAAAGAACTGACGGCTCCACTTGTCGATTGCCTTTAATAGTAACTCTCTGGCCAATGGTTAGGCCTTGTGATGGACCGCGTGACTCGGCCTCTTACACACGACTCCTAGTTCAAATAAATCCACAGCATTGAAACGTAGAGTTTGTCCTCCCTTCCCCAAGTGAAATACTTGTTGATAAGACTCCACAAAGTAGTCGTATCTAGTTGGAAAGAAAAATTCACCAACATTTCCCAAGCTTTTACTTTTTAATGGATATCAACTTATTCCAACAATCTTACCCCTCGAATGATGAGAAGGTACACATAGACTTAATGAGTCCATAGCAACCAAGTTGCGAGTGAAAAGGATAAATTATGAGATTTATGACCGGGAAGTCTACAAGATAAATAACATTGCTCAAGTAAGTTCCCCTATAACATGGAAGTTTGAGCGAGCATTTAAATCCTTTTAAGATAGATTTAAATGAAAAATAAAGAGTTGGGAACCGTTCCTTGATAAAATAGTCATAAAAAGACTCCGAAATATTTTACATAATATTTGGAGGTGAAAGATAATCTCCAACTAATATAAATCATTTTAAAAAGAATTTAAAAGAAGTAAATAAATATTCCAAGAATATTTTAAATAATATCCCTTAAGTAATCAGAACTTCCAATAAATATTTTAAAATAATATTCCTTAAGTACATAAACCTTAAATGAATATTCGAAAGTAGTATTCATTTAATAAATAACATTCTAATGAATAAAATAATATTCATTAAATAATCAACTCTAAATGAATATTCGAAACTAACATTCATTTAATATCTCTCGACTGAGATAATACTCGAATAACATTCCTCTGATAAATAGTAATCTGCCATTGGAATAACTTCCCAATGTCTTTACTTTCTAACTGATTCATTCATAACATGAACATTTCCCTGAATAAAACCACCTCATTAACCTCAATTTGGTTCCATAAATTACAACCTATGACATCTGCCTTCTCATGGCGAATTATTACTGACAATATTTATACTTATTCATTTATCAAATGATATGGCACTTACTGCCATATTTATACTTATTCATTTATCAAATGATATGACATCTGCCTTCTCATGGCGAATTATTACTGACAATATTTATACTTATTCATTTATCAAATGATATGGCACTTACTGCCTCTTCTCAACTATTCCTAGGGACTCTGCTTCTCGTCTTATATCGATGCCTTTGAGAATCATACATCCCTCTAGCACTCTTTTCTTTAATCTAAAAGTCTCTAATGATTCTCATCTTTTCGCGTATAAGATCTCACGTAATTCTTCCAATCCGTCTTACTTGCTGGTACTACCTCCAGTAGTCCGGCCACGAATCCAATATGAATCTTCAGTTCTCTTGCTAATAGCTCAGTTCTTTATGCTCACTTTTCTGAGCATTATACCTTAATCAACTCAGTCTTTCTGGCTACGGCCCTCATTCCTCGAGGGTAAGCTCCTTATCCTAACAGGATTTTCCTTATCTGCTGGAACCTCTTCCGGGTCTCCAGTAGGGTACTCCATCGAATTTACCCGCTGATCTTCAGCGTATAAAGCATTATCGCGCTGCTGCTCGTATGCCTCAAGATCTGACGCCTTACTCGTCGATACGATATCGAACTAAGTTACTATCATGATACTTAAGAGTTCCCATAAGGGTTTTATATTGTTGGTGTATACTGAAAATATTTATTTGAAGTATTTACATTTATTTCTGGCCGGTTTAATTGAGAATCATTTAAATGTTTACATGTTGTCTAAATATTATATATTGTGAATAATCTAGTATCAAATGGGATACAGAATATTAGATTATTAAATACGGTTTATATAATATAATAAGGTTCACAGCACATGTGGAGTTAGACAATCCACTGGAATGGCTGTAGTATTATTTAGATTAGTTTATATTGACTAATAAATAATACTAGTATACTTTGTGTATATTGGACAGGATCAAATTTAGAATTGTTCCCTTATACTGATTAAGAAGGTGAACTAAGATTCTATGTTATTATTAATGCTTAGGTTCTTAATCCGGAAATAATAATTGACACGTATATATTATTTACATGCTTTGATTTATATATGAAATAATTCTTTTGATTTATTTCATTATATTTTGGGTGATGAAATAATATATATGGTGGGATATTATTTATTGAAGGAATCCATGTCCTGATAATATTCGGGTTAATGATGTCCCCTTGAAAGCTCAAAAGTTTTAATTATGTGAAACCCTGCAGGTGGATTTATTCCGGCATAATTAAATAAAAGTTGAGTGGATAATCAAGGATAAAAGATATTAATTAAATGAATTATCAGTAATTTATTTAATTAATGGACATGCGATATTTTAAACATGGGGAATTTAATAAGCAAATTGTAACGCCCCCAGATCCGGGGTCAGGGATCTGGTGGTTACGGTCTTACATCCATTCATAATACTTGACTTGAGTCCACAATAAATAAATCACATGCTGTGACCCCACAATAATTACCACTCACACACACAACAGTCATAGTCCCAGAGATGAAATTGAAATAAGTCTTACATTAAAGGGTTTACGAATAAAAGTTATTACAATCCCAAAAGGATAACATCATAGGTCTAAAAGTTTTGCCGTTGATTACATTAATTGTACATATAGTTAAACAGGAAACAAAAGCTGTCTAACTATGCTACCTCAGCAATGGCGGCTAGCATCTCAGCGGGTAGTCCGGTGGGTCGGGTAACCTGCTTGCGCCGAGTGCGCCTGACGCGAGCCATCTGTCCTAGCTGTTGTTGTGACATAATATAAACAAAGCAAGGGTGAGCGAAAGCCCACCAACAAATATATAACTGAACGATAATTTAAAACAGTTCAAAGCTATCTTTTAAACCATATGCCATGCATTTACGGAAATGATGCCAGTATATTATGAACGATGAAGTTACAAGGTAACTGAAAGTATTTGTTTGAAGAAATATCTGCTACATCAAAGTAAGCGAGATATTTTTATTGTTATTAAGAAGAGGAACTTGCAAGAAAAGGTTGCAATTCCAGTTATGACACTTTTCCAACTCTGCCAACAGTAATCATGTTGCAGGAGATAAATAAATTTGGATGATGAACCAATGATGGAGTATTCACCGCGCCCGCTGTTCCAATCTTGATGATCAGTCGAGATCGTACAGCTCAATTTAGATTTACTACCGGTAGAAGGAAGAACTGACGGCTTTACTTGTATACCGCCTTACTAGCTCTCCCCGGCCAATGGTTGGGCCAAAGGGGATGGACCGGCGCTACTCGGCCTCTTACACGACTCCTAGTTCAAATAGAATTCAAGATTCTGAATGTAACGTTCGTCCCCCTTTCCCCAAGTATAATACTTGTTGATAAGACTCCACAAAGTAGTCGTATCTAGTTGGAAAGGAAAATTTACCAATATCTCCCAAGCTATTACTTGGTAACGGATTTCAACTTGTTCCAGTAATCTTACCCCTCGAAAGATGAGAAGGTAAGCAACGACTTAATAAGTCAACAGCACCCGAGTTGCGGGTGAAGGGAATACTTTATGACCGGGAAGTCGACAAGATAAATAACATTTTTCCAAGTAAGGTTCCCTTATTATTAAGGAGATAGACTCAAAGATGAATGATGTCTGGGAACCTTTCTTGATATAAGATTAATAATAATATGACTTCGAAATATTTTCTGTAATAATCGAAGAAGATAAACCTTATCGAGATTATTTTAAGTATGGAATAAATATTCAGAGAATATTTATTGAGTTAAAATATTGAAAGAATATTTGGAAATATGAAAGAATATCTTTAATCAGAGTATTTCTCAAAATAATCCCTGAAGAAATATCAGGAGTATATTTATTGAATAAATAAATATTTAAATGATTATTCAAAACAATATTCATTAATTAATTAGACCTGAAAAGAATATTTAAGGTAATATTCATAATTAATTAGGAATTTAAATGAATATTCAAAAGTAATATTCATTTAATGAATAATATCCTAAATGAATATCAAGTAATATTCATTTAGTAATCCAAGCCTTAAGGAATATTCGAGATAATATTCGATAATTAAATCAAGCTTCAGATGAATATTAAAATAATATTCATCAAGTATTTAATATCTTAAATGAATATTCAAAAGTAATATTTATTTAATAAAATAATAATCTAAAAGAATATCCAAATAATATTCATTTAATAGACTCATCTTTAGAAGAATATTCGAAATAATAGTCGATAATCAATTCGACTCTGAATGAATATTGAGAAATATTATTCGTTGAATAGTTACGTTCAAATAATTATTTGAAATAAGGATCATTAAATAAATAATCTCGAACGAATATTCAAATAATATTCGTCGCCTGAATAATAGAAAATATTTACTTAAATATTTTCTTCCGAGGTAATCTCGATATATCAAGGAATATTGACTCCCGGTCTATATTCGATTAATAAGATGTATATGCCCTTCTATGAGGGTCTTACAATCCCCGGCTTATAACTGATATCTAACTATCTAGCTTATAAGCCAACAATAACATTCAGGGAACAAGTATATCAATTCAACTTGAAAGTAGGCATGCATGCAATGGCATATGTATATCAGCAATCATATATATATATATATATATATATATATATATATATATATATATATATATATATATATATATATTCAATCACAACAACAGCCTAAAAGAAGGGAATATCAAGTAACATTCATTTAGTAATCCAAGCTTTAAAGGAATATTCGAGATAATGTTCGATAAATAAATCAAGCTTCAGATGAATATTAAAATAATATTCATCTAGTAATTAATATCCTAAATGAATATTTAAAAGTAATATTTATTTAATAAAATAATATTCTAAATGAATATCCAAATAATATTCATTTAGTAGTCTTATCTTTAGAAGAATATTCGAAATAATAATCGATAAATAATTCGACTCTGAATGAATATTAAAATAAATATTATTCGTCGAATAGTTACGTTCAAATAATTATTTGAAGTAAGGATCGTTAAAATAATTAGTCTCGAACGAATATTCAAATAATATTCGTCACCCGAATAATGGAAAATATTTACTTAAATATTTTCCTCCGAGGTAATCTCGATATATCAAGAAATATTGACTCCCGGTCTATATTTGATGAATAAGATGTATACGCCCTTCTATGAGGGTCTTACAATAACCGGCTTATAGTTGATACGATAACTATCTAATTTATAAGCCAATAACAATCAGGGAACAAGCATAATGATATAACTTGGAAGTAGGCATGCATGCTATGGCATATGTATAACAGAAAACATATATATATATATTTATTCAATCACAACAACAGCCTAAAAGAAGGGAATTGAAACTTGCCTAGTAGTCGAGTACGGTAAGGGGTAGTGGTAGCGGGTCCCGGTTCAGCTTGGTGATCTATAAATAGCCAAGGCATTCGGGATTAATCACTTAACATATTAAAAGTTAAGTTATACTTAAATCGAAACACGTTCTCGAGTTATCTCGTTATACCCCTTTTTGTGGATTACTTATTATCACTGATCCGACCCGACATTCGTTCGTTAATACGACATGTCACGGCACTTATACTTGGGACATACTTAAGTCATATGAGTTCTAAGGTTGATCGTTACGAACCAATATTATACTCCGAGTTTTATCGCCCGTTTTCTAAGTGTTTTACCAAAGTTATAAAAGAGTCGTCTTTTAGGGGTTCGTTCGCGTTTAACCTTGACTCGAACATTTTTAATAAATCGAAAAATGCTCTTTTTGACATACGGTTTTCTTTCACACCTTCCTTCTTACCCCTAGTATTTATTTACCAAGATTCGCCATGACGTTACATAGCTTACGAGGGTTCAATTTCAGTTACGAACTTTCGTTTACGGATTCGAACTACTTTTAATAATTTGGTCATAAATCCTAAACCGTAAGTCCGTTTCACGTGATCTTTATATCAAAAAGAAGCTTAGAACATTACCTATCCTATCATGGCAGATAATGTCTCTGGACAGTAGGGGTTTGACATGGGAAATGGCATAAAAAACATGGTATTGTAAAATCGGGCATTATAACGGCTGTAAATCGAATATCTATCAATTTCGAATCTTCCCATAAACATAGCATCCAACCCAAACAACATATACATGACTTATATACATGAACTGAGGCCAAGAAATGCCTTTCCGTTCATCTAGCTATTTACATCATTAATCCAAAATCCATACATAATCATGCTTATAACTTTAACATAACCATAACTAAGTTATAACTATCATAAACATGCTTAAATCTCAAACAAGGGTTAGGGTTTCAAGAGCTTTATACCTTCCTTAGATAGTGATATAGCCTTACTAAGCCTTGTATGGTCCTTAGGAGTGAGTATGCTTGCTATATCAACCATGAAAAACCAAGAAAACAAAGTTAGTATATGATGAACACTATTCACCCTCCTCTTGTTTGATTTTTTTGAAAATGGAAATGGATGAGTTTGAGGCTAAGATTTTGAGGAGATAAGTTTTATGAAATTTAAGTCTCACCTTAAAAATTTCAAGAACAAACAATGGTGGGAAGGTTGAGTTTGGATTTGGAATTTATGGGTATAGCCGAATGGTTTTGTTTGCAAGGGGGGGAGAGAATTGCTTGGTTTCTTTTATTTTTTTTGTGTTTTAATCTCCTTCACTCTCATCCACTTACAACATAATATCTAGTAAAAGTCACTTTAATAAAGTGATGAGGTGTTGGATGCTCAAATGGCAAGACATGTGTTGGTTTTGTGGTGGTTAAAGCTTAACTAGGTAGTTACTTGCTAAGTACTTAGTTCCTCCTCTAAGGTGCTAGTTCGTTGCTTCTAGTTTAGTTACTAGATATTTATACTAGTAGCTTGCACAAGACTCTTGCTTCCTCTGCTTGTTTCTGTGTCCGGTTATTACCCGTTTCGATTGATCGTTCGTGAGAATATTTCACGGATTTCTAATTAGGGTTTACCGGGAATCCTCTTTAATATTAATACTTTCATTCTCCATCTTTCATTCTAACTTTCCATTTTATATTCCTTTAATCCATTCGTTAAATACTTAAGGCTATCAGTGTCCAGGGAACTCTCGGAGAAAATAAAAGTGCGGTTTTTCAGAATCCGACAGCTTTTACATACACTTATTTTCCCCCTGGATCACTAATACGAACTCGGAAATCCGTTCCGAATACTTCTATATAGTGTCGTCTCATATTATTATATACTCTCACCAAAACACTATTCATTCTGTATTCTTTACTTGTTCTCTTAGGGTTGTATAATTGTCCGTATTCTCTTTCGATCGTTCCTTAACCTTTTTACGGAACTACTGGATTAATCGTTATCGATCTGGATGACATGAGAGTATTCTCTTGCTTGAAGTTGCCATATCTTATTCCCTTAGAAGATAGATTATTCTTACCTATGTTGTCACCCTTTAGCATTCTTCAAGACATAAACATAATAAAGTCGAATTCCATTCATTCTTTCCCATACATCAATTATTACATTGTAGCCATATCCACTATTCATTCTTACATCATTAAATACATAAAAGTTTTAATTCCACCCAAAATCTGGGTTCTTACAGTCTCCCCTCCTTAAAAGGATTCCGTCCCGGAATCAGTTTGAAAACAAGTGGGGGTACTTCTCTTGCATTGCGCTTTCAAGTTCCCAGGTGGATTCTTCTACATTGTGGTTCTGCCACAAAACTCTGACTAGCTGAATGACCTTGTTTCGGAGCACTTGTTCTTTCCGGTCTATGATTTCCACCGGTTGCTCCACATAGGTCAGGTCTGGTTGCATGTCCACTTGCTCATACTCGACAATATGCTTAGCATCCGGATTATACTTTCTCAGCATCGAAACATGGAACACATTGTGCACCTGCTGTAGATTCGGGGGCAATGCGAGCTCATAAGCTAGTTCCCCAATCCGCCTCAAGATCTCAAATGGTCCAATGTATCTGGGACTCAGCTTTCCTTTCTTCCCAAATCTCATTAAACCTTTCCAAGGTGACACTTTCAAGAACACTAGGTCCCCTACTTCGTATTCCATGCCTTTCCGAGCTAAGTCGGCATATTTCTTTTGTCGATCCCGGGCTGCTACCAACTGTCCTCTGATTAGATCTACTGCATCTTTAGTTCGTTGGACCACTTCGGGCCCGAGCATCTTTCGCTCTCCAACTTCATCCCAATACAAGGGAGATCGACATTTTCTTCCATAAAGGGCCTCATAAGGTGGCATCCCAATGCTTGAATGATAACTGTTATTATAGGAGAACTCAACCAATGGCAAGTGATCATCCCAACTCCCCTTGAAGTCTATCGCGCAGACTCTCAACATATCCTCTAGCGTTTGGATGGTCCTTTCACTTTGCCCATCTGTCTGGGGGTGGTAGGCTGTGCTCATGTTCAGCTGGGTCCCTACACATTCTTGAAAACTCCTCCAAAACCTGGAGTTAAATCTAGGATCTCGATCGGATACTATTGCGACTGGGACTCCATGTCGCGCCACTATCTCTTTTAAGTAGATGTCCACTAGTCTGTCGACCGTGTACCTTTCGTTGATCGGGAGAAAGTGAGCCGATTTCGTCAGTCGATCTACAATTACCCATATGGTGTCATGATTAGCCTTGGTCCTGGGTAAACCTACTACGAAATCCATGGCTATATGTTCCCATTTCCATTCTGGAATCTCTAAGGGATGTAGAAGTCCGCTGGGTTTCTGGTGCTCTGCCTTCACTCGTTGGCAGGTCAAGCATCTGCTTACCCACTCTGCTACGTCCTTTTTCATATTGGGCCACCAGTAATACTCCTTCAAATCCCTATACATTTTAGTGCTACCGGGGTGCACTGAGTATCTTGAGTTGTGTGCCTCATTTAAAATCTCATCCTTGAGCTCCTGAACATTTGGGATCCATATCCTGTATGTGTACCTCATGATCCCTTCCTTGTCTCTTTCGCACTTAATTTCCTCCCCGGTCATTAGCTCTTCTGTGGAGTTCTTTTCTTCCTCCATCATCCGTTCCTGGCACAGTCTAATCTTTTCTAGCAATGGAGGTTGGATTCTAATTTCCATCAACTTTTCTTGGCCCTCTCCAGGTAACTTAACCTCGATTTCCAACTTCTCAAAATCCTTCACTAGCTCTTTCTCTGAAGTTATCATCTTGAGCTTCTCTTTCCGACTAAGGGCGTCAGCCACCACATTGGCTTTGCCCGGGTGATAGCGAATTTCACAGTCGTAATCCTTGATTAACTCTAACCACCTCCTCTGGCGCATGTTAAGCTCTTTCTGAGTGAAAATGTATTTGAGGCTCTTATGGTCTATGTAAATCTCGCATTTTTCCCCATACAGGTAGTGTCTCCAAATCTTTAAAGCGA
Organism: Saposhnikovia divaricata; assembly: GCA_036435485.1. Classification (NCBI taxonomy): domain Eukaryota; kingdom Viridiplantae; phylum Streptophyta; class Magnoliopsida; order Apiales; family Apiaceae; genus Saposhnikovia; species Saposhnikovia divaricata. The sequence continues at coordinate 96,234,219 of CM071597.1, read as the reverse complement.
AGACTATGGCTGCTAGTTCTAGATCATGCGTGGGATATCTGACTTCATAATCCTTCAATTGCCTAGATGCATATGCTATTACCTTGCCGTGCTGCATAAGCACGCATCCCAGTCCTTTATGCGAAGCATCACTGTAAATCACGAAATCTCCTTTTCCATCAGGTAATGCCAGCACTGGGGCTGTCACCAGCCTCTTCTTTAACTCTTGGAAACTCTTCTCACATTTCTCAGTCCATTCAAATTTCTCGGTTTTACGGGTAAGTCGAGTTAATGGAGCTGCGATTTTCGCAAAGTCTTGGACAAATCTTCTGTAATATCCGGCCAGTCCAATGAAACTCCTCACCTCGGTTGGAGTAGTTGGCCGTTCCCAGTTTGAAACTGCTTCTATCTTGGAGGGGTCAACCAACACTCCTTCTCTATTTATCACGTGCCCTAAGAATTGTACCTCATTTTTCCAAAACTCACACTTGGAGAACTTGGCATATAACTGCTCTTTCCTGAGTATTTCTAAGGTTATCCTTAAATGTTCAGCGTGTTCTGCCTCTGTCTTTGAGTAGATGAGAATATCATCAATGAAAACTATCACAAATTGGTCCAAATATTCCTTGAACACTCTATTCATTAGGTCCATGAAGGCTGCTGGGGCGTTGGTCAATCCAAATGACATAACTAAGAACTCATAATGTCCGTATCTGGTGCGGAATGCAGTCTTCGGGATATCTTCAGGTTTGATCTTCAGTTGGTGATATCCTGTTCTCAAATCAATCTTAGAGAAGTATTCAGCTCCTCTTAGCTGGTCAAACAAATCGTCTATCCTGGGCAATGGATACTTATTCTTTATGGTTAGCTTGTTCAATTCTCTGTAGTCGATGCATAACCTCATATTTCCATCCTTTTTCTTAACAAACAACACTGGTGCGCCCCAAGGCGACACGCTGGGCCTTATCATGCCCTTATCCAACAATTCCTGTAATTGTTTAGCTAACTCCTTCATTTCTACTGGGGCTAGTCGGTACGGGGCCTTCGAAACTGGCGCCGTCCCCGGGGCTAATTCGATGGCAAACTCAATTACCCTATCAGGTGGTAGTCTGGGAAGATCTTGTGGGAACACGTCCTCGAACTCATTAACTACCAGAATGTCTTGCAATCTTGGCACTTCCTTCTGAGTGTCTATAACGTAGGCTAAATAAGCCTCGTTCCCTTTTCGTAACAATCTCTTGGTTTGCGCCATGGTCAGAATTTTCTGGGTCTGTCGCATCCCCTTAAACACTATTTCTTTCTTCCCTGGGGTTTTCAACTTAACCTTTTTCCCTTTACAATCTATCCGCGCATCATTGCGAGACAACCAATCCATACCCAAAATGACATCGAATTCCCCTAACTTAAAAGGAATTAAATCGACATAGAAGGATCGTCCTCCTATTTCTAGCTTACAATCGGGGTGAATTTGATTAACCGGTATGATTTCCTGATTAGCTATTTCTACTTGTAAGGAATCTCTTAGTTGCTGGGTTTTAAGTTTCAACTTATACGCAAAATCTCTAGATATAAAAGACTTAGTTGCTCCTGAATCAAATAAGACATTTGCACTGACTGAATTGAGAGAAAAAGTACCTGCTATCACTTCTGTGTCCCTCACGGCATCTTGTACTGACATATTGAAAGTCCTAGCAGTTGGTGGCCTATTTGAGGCAACCTTGCTTGCTCCTGATGCTGCTGGTTTGTTCTTTGGGCAATCCTTCCTCATGTGCCCTCGCTGTCCACACTGGAAACAGGTTGTGCTGTTAGGGATGACCGTGGTGCAAGAGGTGGCATAATGCCTAGCTCGCCCACACTTATAACAGTTTATCTGCTTCAGGTTGCACACCCCGGAGTGCCTCTTCCCACAAGTAGCACACAATGGCAATGGAGGTCGAGAAGGGTTGGAACGGGACATTCCTGATTGATGGCCGCCCTGGCTCACACTTACACTCGCAGATGGTTTAAACCCTACATTCCTCCCTGGTAGGGAAACCGCTCCTCGATTGAACTTGGTTGGGGATTTTCCTCCAGCGAATCTTCCGCCCATACTAACATGCTTTCTCTTTATCCCCCCTTTCTCTCTCTCTCTCTGCATCTGATCACTACCAGCCTCCACAATGGTTGCCTTCTGCACCAAGGTGGCATACTCTGAAATCTCTAAAACAGCCACCCTATTCTGGATCCACTGCTTTAGCCCTTGTTGAAACCTGTTAGCTTTCTTCTCTTCTGTATCTACAAACTCTGGCACAAATCTCGATAGCTCAGTAAATTTGGCCTCATAGTCCGCCACTGACATATTGTTCTGTTTCAGTTCCAAAAACTTAAGTTCCATCTGGGTCTTCATGAACTTCGGGAAGTACTTCTCCAGGAATAATTGTTTGAACCTTTCCCAGGCTATGACAGCATCAGTCTCCATGTTTTTCTTGGCTTCCCACCAATAATTGGCCTCTCCCTTTAGTAGGTAAGTAGCAAAAACAGTCTTCTGAGCCTCATTGATACTCAGAATCTCAAAAGACTTTTCCATTTCTTTGATCCAGGCCCTCGCCTCAACGGGATCAGCCGATCCGTGGAACTCTGGGGGCTTAAGGGACTTAAAGGCCCTAAAGGAATTTGCCACTGAAGTGTTGTTGCTTGGTGGTGGTTGGGGGTATTGATTCAAATTCTGCCTAAGTAGATTCATAAACTGGCCCATGGGGTTTCCGCCCTGGTTCTCCCCTTCCTGTTCTACTTCAGTTTCTCCACCCTCTATTTCCCTTTCAAATTCTTCAGAGTACAGGGGTTCATCCTCTGCTCCATACTGGGAATCTTCTTGCTCATTATAGTCCTGATCTTGTTCCTCACTACTTTCACGGTTTTCCTCGTGTTGGTTGTGACTCTCTTGGTCAGTAGATTCGCGGGGGTTAGCCCTAGTGCCCATTCGTCTTGGAGGCATTTTACTGAAAATTTGGAAAATTATACATTAGGTTCACTAATCTGTTTTAAAGGATTTTTTCCTTGCACAATTCTTTACATGATTGGGTTTAAAATCCCACAGTTTTATATCTCACGGCAACTTAATCGAAAAGTAATACATATGCTAATAAACTCGTGATCACATCCCAACAAAATTGTAATGACTGAAATGGAAACAAATATATACCAGGTACCGAAAAGGTACAACATCCGAGTTACAACGATAGTTTAAAGTACAGCCATCCTAACAACAACAACAAGTCAAAAGTGAAATATGCTGTCTATCTGTCTAGTCTGCAAAAAGGGAAAACAAGTACAAGAAAACCATCCCTACAAAAGCCGGCACTACTATGTCCGTACATGACTAGACAACTAGACCACTGCATCACTACATCTAAAATCAGCCGCCACGACGAAACATCCTCCGAACCCTCCCCATGGCGATGCGGAAAACCTCCTCAGCCTCTGCTCTGTCTACCCTACCATGCCCATCAGTAGGCAACTGTCGCACCCTCACCCGAGCCCTCAGCTCGATGCGGGTCACAGCCCTATACCCAACTCTGTCACTGATAGTCCTCCTGCCCTGCACCCTCATCCGGGCGGCTCTCTCTGCTGCTAACTCACTCCTAGACTCTACCAACCTGGCATCTGCCACAGACAACTCTCTATAAAGCCCGTTCACAATCAAGTTGTGAACACATACTGGAACTCCTCCTATCGGGGCATGAGGTGGGGTGGATGGCTCAGCTGGAGCGGCAGTCTCTGTCTGCTGGGGCTCTGGGGTAAACTCCTCCAACTCGTCGGGGTACGGGCTCACAGGTAGTGGTGGTGGGGTAGGGGCTCTCTCAACAGGGAGGAGTGGCACAAAAAGTCCAGAACTCCCTACAGCACCAACTACTGGCTCATCTATATCTCCCTCAACACCCTCATATACCGGCACCACCTGATCCGTGGTCATGTCAGTGTCACCTCCCAAAGTCCTGATCTCAGTCACAACCCAATAATCATCATCCTCAACCACTAACTCAGCATCCTGTCCTGTCTGGATCCCTTCCGGGTCCTCCTCCCCCTCAGTCTCAACAACATCTGTGTCAGCATCATCCTGGACCTCCTCAGGGTCCTCCTCCTCAGACTCGATCACATCAATATCAGCCTCAACCTGGACCTCCTCAGCGTCCTCCTCCTCAGGCTCAGTATCCTCCTCAGGCAAGTGCTCATAGTATGGGTCCCTAGTCCGGAACATGTCCTCATCATGCTGTCTCGCAGCTGCCTCCTGGGCCGACAAGTCGCTCGCCTACACAAGACGAACTATGTTACTATCATGATACTTAAAAAGTTCCCGTAAGGGTTTTAGGTGAACCTGGCAAGGGTTCTTATTATATTATTGAATTTATTATTATATATCGTCGTATCATCTCTTGGGATATATAACTCTCGCTCTGATACCATCTCTGTAACGCCCCCAGATCCGGGGTCAGGGATCTGGTGGTTACGGTCTTACATCCATTCATAATACTTGACTTGAGTCCACAATAAATAAATCACATGCTGTGACCCCATAATAATTACCACTCACACACACAACAGTCATAGTCCCAGAGATGAAATTGAAATAAGTCTTACATTAAAGGGTTTACGAATAAAAGTTATTACAATCCCAAAAGGATAACATCATAGGTTTAAAAGTTTTGCCGTTGATTACATTAATTGTACATATAGTTAAACAGGAAACAAAAGCTGTCTAACTATGCTACCTCAGCAATGGCGGCTAGCATCTCAGCGGGTAGTCCGGTGGGTCGGGTAACCTGCTTGCGCCGAGTGCGCCTGACGCGAGCCATCTGTCCTAGCTGTTGTTGTGACATAATATAAACAAAGCAAGGGTGAGCGAAAGCCCACCAACAAATATATAACTGAACGATAATTTAAAACAGTTCAAAGCTATCTTTTAAACCATATGCCATGCATTTACGGAAATGATGCCAGTATATTATGAACGATGAAGTTACAAGGTAACTGAAAGTATTTGTTTGAAGAAATATCTGCTACATCAAAGTAAGCGAGATATTTTTATTGTTATTAAGAAGAGGAACTTGCAAGAAAAGGTTGCAATTCCAGTTATGACACTTTTCCAACTCTGCCAACAGTAATCATGTTGCAGGAGATAAATAAATTTGGATGATGAACCAATGATGGAGTATTCACCGCGCCCGCTGTTCCAATCTTGATGATCAGTCGAGATCGTACAGCTCAATTTAGATTTACTACCGGTAGAAGGAAGAACTGACGGCTTTACTTGTATACCGCCTTACTAGCTCTCCCCGGCCAACGGTTGGGCCAAAGGGGATGGACCGGCGCTACTCGGCCTCTTACACGACTCCTAGTTCAAATAGAATTCATGATTCTGAATGTAACGTTCGTCCCCCTTTCCCCAAGTATAATACTTGTTGATAAGACTCCACAAAGTAGTCGTATCTAGTTGGAAAGGAAAATTTACCAATATCTCCCAAGCTATTACTTGGTAACGGATATCAACTTGTTCCAGTAATCTTACCCCTCGAAAGATGAGAAGGTAAGCAACGACTTAATAAGTCAACAGCACCCGAGTTGCGGGTGAAGGGAATACTTTATGACCGGGAAGTCGACAAGATAAATAACATTTTTCCAAGTAAGGTTCCCTTATAATTAAGGAGATAGACTCAAAGATGAATGATGTCTGGGAACCTTTCTTGATATAAGATTAATAATAATATGACTTCGAAATATTTTCTGTAATAATCGAAGAAGATAAACCTTATCGAGATTATTTTAAGTATGGAATAAATATTCAGAGAATATTTATTGAGTTAAAATATTGAAAGAATATTTGGGAATATGAAAGAATATCTTTAATCAGAGTATTTCTCAAAATAATCCCTGAAGAAATATCGGGAGTATATTTATTGAATAAATAAATATTTAAATGAATATTCAAAACAATATTCATTAATTAATTAGACCTGAAAAGAATATTTAAGGTAATATTCATAATTAATTAGGAATTTAAATGAATATTCAAAAGTAATATTCATTTAATGAATAATAACCTAAATGAATATCAAGTAATATTCATTTAGTAATCCAAGCCTTAAGGAATATTCGAGATAATATTCGATAATTAAATCAAGCTTCAGATGAATATTAAAATAATATTCATCAAGTATTTAATATCTTAAATGAATATTCAAAAGTAATATTTATTTAATAAAATAATAATCTAAAAGAATATCCAAATAATATTCATTTAATAGACTCATCTTTAGAAGAATATTCGAAATAATTGTCGATAATCAATTCGACTCTGAATGAATATTGAGAAATATTATTCGTTGAATAGTTACGTTCAAATAATTATTTGAAATAAGGATCATTAAATAAATAATCTCGAACGAATATTCAAATAATATTCGTCGCCTGAATAATAGAAAATATTTACTTAAATATTTTCTTCCGAGGTAATCTCGATATATCAAGGAATATTGACTCCCGGTCTATATTCGATTAATAAGATGTATATGCCCTTCTATGAGGGTCTTACAATCCCCGGCTTATAACTGATATCTAACTATCTAGCTTATAAGCCAACAATAACATTCAGGGAACAAGTATATCAATTCAACTTGAAAGTAGGCATGCATGCAATGGCATATGTATATCAGCAATCATATATATATATATATATATATATATTTATTCAATCACAACAACAGCCTAAAAGAAGGGAATTGAAACTTGCCTGGTGGTCGAGTACGGTAAGGGGTAGTGGTAGCGGGTCCCGGTTCAGCTTGGTGATCTATAAATAGCCAAGGCATTCGGGATTAATCACTTAACATATTAAAAGTTAAGTTATACTTAAATCGAAACACGTTCTCGAGTTATCTCGTTATACCCCTTTTTGTGGATTACTTATTATCACTGATCCGACCCGACATTCGTTCGTTAATCCGACATGTCACGGCATTTATACTTGGGACATACTTAAGTCATATGAGTTCTAAGGTTGATCGTTACGAACCAATATTATACTCCGAGTTTTATCGCCCATTTTCTAAGTGTTTTACCAAAGTTATAAAAGAGTCGTCTTTTAGGGGTTCGTTCGCGTTTAACCTTGACTCGAACATTTTTAATAAATCGAAAAATGCTCTTTTTGACATACGGTTTTCTTTCACACCTTCCTTCTTACCCCTAGTATTTATTTACCAAGATTCGCCATGACGTTACATAGCTTACGAGGGTTCAATTTCAGTTACGAACTTTCGTTTACGGATTCGAACTACTTTTAGTAATTTGGTCATAAATCCTAAACTGTAAGTCCGTTTCACGTGATCTTTATATCAAAACGAAGCTTAGAACATTACCTATTCTATCATGGCAGATAATGTCTCTGGACAGTAGGGGTTTGACATGGAAAATGGCATACAAAACATGGTATTGTAAAATCGGGCATTATAACGGCTGTAAATCGAATATATATCAATTTCGAATCTTCCCATAAACATAGCATCCAACCCAAACAACATATACATGACTTATATACATGAACTGAGGCCAAGCAATGCCTTTCCGTTCATCTAGCTATTTACATCATTAATCCAAAATCCATACATAATCATGCTTATAACTTTAACATAACCATAACTAAGTTATAACTATCATAAACATGCTTAAATCTCAAACAAGGGTTAGGGTTTCAAGAGCTTTATACCTTCCTTAGATAGTGATATAGCCTTACTAAGCCTTGTATGGTCCTTAGGAGTGAGTATGCTTGCTATATCAACCATGAAAAACCAAGAAAACAAAGTTAGTATATGATGAACACCATTCACCCTCCTCTTGTTTGATTTTTTTGAAAATGGAAATGGATGAGTTTGAGGCTAAGATTTTGAGGAGATAAGTTTTATGAAATGTAAGTCTCACCTTAAAAATTTCAAGAACAAACAATGGTGGGAAGGTTGAGTTTGGATTTGGAATTTATGGGTATAGCCGAATGGTTTTGTTTGCAAGGGGGGGAGAGAATTGCTTGGTTTCTTTTATTTTTTTTGTGTTTTAATCTCCTTCACTCTCATCCACTTACAACATAATATTTAGTAAAAGTCACTTTAATAAAGTGATGAGGTGTTGGATGCTCAAATGGCAAGACATGTGTTGGTTTTGTGGTGGTTAAAGCTTAACTAGGTAGTTACTTGCTAAGTACTTAGTTCCTCCTCTAAGGTGCTAGTTCCTTGCTTCTAGTTTAGTTACTAGATATTTATACTAGTAGCTTGCACAAGAATCTTGCTTCCTCTGCTTGTTTCTGTGTCCGGTTATTACCCGTTTCGATTGATCGTTCGTGAGAATATTTCACGGATTTCTAATTAGGGTTTACCGGGAATCCTCTTTAATATTAATACTTTCATTCTCCATCTTTCATTCTAACTTTCCATTTTATATTCCTTTAATCCATTCGTTAAATACTTAAGGCTATCAGTGTCCAGGGAACTCTCGGAGAAAATAAAAGTGCGGTTTTTCAGAATCCGACAGCTTTTACATACACTTATTTTCCCCCTGGATCACTAATACGAACTCAGAAATCCGTTCCGAATACTTCTATATAGTGTCGTCTCATATTATTATATACTCTCACCAAAACACTATTCATTCTGTATTCTTTACTTGTTCTCTTAGGGTTGTATAATTGTCCGTATTCTCTTTCGATCGTTCCTTAACCTTTTTACGGAACTACTGGATTAATCGTTATCGATCTGGATGACATGAGAGTATTCTCTTGCTTGAAGTTGCCATATCTTATTCCCTTAGAAGATAGATTATTCTTACCTATGTTGTCACCCTTTAGCATTCTTCAAGACATAAACATAATAAAGTCGAATTCCATTCATTCTTTCCCATATATCAATTATTACATTGTAGCCATATCCACTATTCATTCTTACATCATTAAATACATAAAAGTTTTAATTCCACCCAAAATCTGGGTTCTTACACAAATAATATTGGAACCGAATTAATTAATTAAATTACGGTATTAGGAAAGGTAGTGCAAATATTAATTCTTTAGTGGATTGAATTAATATTTAATTACATTGGGCTAGGCTCAAGATGTAATTAGAAGGCCCAACCTAATTGTCCATGATCCCTATTGTAGCCTATATATATTCCTATTCTCTTCTTGCTGGGAGCTAGTCGAAAAAATTTTATAGCCACCCAGGAGCAAGAAGAGGGGTTAACTTGAGAAGACGAAGGCCACACTTCGCTTAAGGGAATTTAGGAATACAATAGAAGAGCGTGGAATCAACCGTTATCAAGGTGACTTTTCTATTCGTACTCGTTAATTTAGTGTATCAAAATTCGCAGTGCCAAGATCTGATTGTCCCAACAATTGGTATCAAGAGCCTGGTTCATTGGTTCTGCGAATTTTGATACGATGTCCATGTCGAAATTATATATACATGTGTATAGTGGTGTGCTTGGATAATAATCTTTTGCAGGTTGTTTAGTATCCACTATTATGGCCATGTAATTTTAATTATGTGTTTGGATCCCACGTGGTTTAATCGTGGTTAATTTTTTGTTTTTGGTTTCCACGTGGTTTATCGTGGTTGTAAAACACGAGGGTTGATCGTGTTAGAATAGATTTTGCAAAATTAGTTTTGTATTAGATCTACTTTTTTGTAATTGTTTGTTGGATTTTATTAAGATCCGGATATTTTGTAACAATTACGTGCGATCGGAAATCGAAACGGAGAAAAAAATTTGTCCGCTGCGAAGCTGGTTGAAGGCTGTGTCCAAGAAAAGCACGACCAGAAGCTGCTGTTGTTCGAAAACAAACCTGGAGAAACAGTGAAGCCGCGGCGCGTGAAAAAATTTTGGACAAATGGTGTAACGCAGGCCTGTCCTGCGTTACAGGAAGAAAAGGGTCTGTAACGCAGGCCTGTCTTGCGTTACAGGAAGAAAAGGGTCTGTAACGCAGGACAGGCATGCGTTACAGGGTGAAACAGGTCTGTAACGCAGGCCATGAATGCGCAACAGCAAGGTTTTTGGCAGAAAAATGTTTTTTCAGCAAAATAAAGGGCTGGAAATTTATTTATTTTTCAAGGGGCCATAATAGTGGATTTAAATTATATTTTTTAATTTTAATTCCGCTATTTAATCTTTTAATTATTGCTTTAAATAATTATTATGTGTGTTGTTAATTATGTGTGTAATTTTAATTGCATGTTTAACATAATTAGGACGACATGGACATTAATTTTATTTATTGCTTTAATTTTATGATGCATGCTGCCATGTTATGTGTTCTTTGTATTGTTATTTTTATAACATGTAGACCTCGAAAAAAATAACATAGGGCGATGCATCTAGATAAAATTCCTCAATTTTAAATAAAAAATTCTAAGTGGGTGAGGGAATTAATTAGGAATTAAATCCCATGGTCTCCATTATTGTTTGTATGTAATTTAACACCGAGACGAATATAAAATATATACATGCCACCCATCGTGGCGTATGATTTATGGTGTCAGGTAGTGTTATGGATATTACTAGAACAAACTTCCTAAATTAATTACGAATATTGAAAGGTATACATGCCACCCATCGTGGCGTACCAAGTTTCATAGAATTCAATTAATTAGAAGGGTACCACTGATTGAATATAGATTTTGATATTGAGAGAAAGGATGATTCTGTCTAGAAAGGGGTCTTAAGTGATGCCTCTTGACAATGCTCCCCCCGATCTGGGAATTATCCTATTATCGATTATTGATTTGAAATATTTAATGGTGGTATCCAGTCTTTTTATTAATTTAAGATTTAATAATGGTATACACTTAGCTATGAAAAACAATATATAGTCCACCCTAACGTGGCGTATTATTTAGTAATAGGACCGAAGTAATATTTAAACGAATTTAAGTGGTATATATGTCATCCATCGTGGCGTACCAGATACTTATGGTGTTTAAATATTAGTGCATTAATTTTAATTAATTGTTAGAGGAAACCAATAGGATTTAAGATTTATGCAACTATCTGATTATGTGTTACATGTATGATTCTCAGGATTAGATAACTATGGGCTTTAATCCACTATTCACCATACTTAAGGATAACAAACTTACTGGACCGAACTATATTGAATGGAAACGTAATTTGGACATAGTGTTGACTGCTGAGGAGTACAAATTTTGTACTTATGAACCCAAGCCAGACCAGCCTGCTGAAGATGCTCCTGAAAGTGAGAAGGAGTATTATAAGCGGTGGATTAAGGCTGATGAGATGTCGCGATGTTACATTCTGGCATCAATGTCGGGTGTTTTGCAGCATCAGCATCAGGCTATGCCCACTGCTTCAGATATGCTCTTTAATCTCAAGGAACTTTTTGGAGAACAGAATAGGGCTGCTAGGCAAGTAGCAATGAAGGCTTTAATGAACACTCAGATGGTTGAAGGAACACCTGTAAGGGATCATGTTCTCAGAATGATGTCTCATCTGAATGAGATGGAGATCCTTGGTGCTGATATTGATGGGGAAACCCAGATCGATATCATCCTTATGAGCTTGCCCCAAAGTTTTGAGCAGTTCCGCTTGAATTACACCATGAACAAAAGGATGTATAGTCTCGCGGAACTTCTGACAGAACTTCAGGCGGCTGAAGGACTCTTTAAGCAGAATGTTCAAGTGAATGTGGCCGAGAAAGCTTCTTCATCTAAGCCGAAAGGTAAGAAGAAGAAAAAGACTCAGACACAGAAAGCTGGAAAGGTTGCTAATGCAGTGGGAGCTCAAGGTGGTGTGAAAAAGCCTAAGGGCAAGTGCTTCAGGTGCAAGCAGTCAGGTCACTGGAAACAGGATTGTCCTCTTCCTAAGAAGACAAACAATACTGGTATGTCTCTTTCTCTAGTTACAGAAACATATATAGCGGCTATATCTACGAGCACTTGGTGTGTAGATACAGGAGCCACTGACCATGTTTGTAACTCTATGCAGGGGTTCCAGCAATCCAGAATGCTTAGAGATGGCAAGATATATGTGTTCATGGGAGATGCTACGAAAGTAGCAGTAGTTGCAGTTGGAATAATTACATTGTCTTTTGGCGATGATAGGATTTTGGTTTTGAACAATTGTCTTTATGTACCTTCGTTTAGAAGGAATTTAATTTCGGTTTCTAAACTTGCCATGGATGGTTATAATGTTTGTTTGGATCGTAATGTTTCTATTATGATGAATAAACGAGTTATATGTTCTGGTACATTGCAAGACAATTTATATATTATTAATCCTATCCAACCAATGCTGCAACATAAGGAAACTAATAACATTCTTTCTAGCTCAAATAAAAGAAAGAAACCTTCTGAATTGAACCAAACATATCTTTGGCACTTAAGATTAGGTCATATTAACTTGAGGAGGATTCAAAGACTGGTAGTAGATGGGCCATTAGGCTCGTTGGCAGTGGAGCCATTTCCAGTTTGCGAATCCTGCTTGGAAGGTAAGATGATTAATAGGCCTTTTAAAGCAAAGGGGAATAGAGCTAAAGAAGTGTTAGAATTGGTTCATACCGATTTATGTGGACCTATGAGTATCCAAGCAAGAGGAGGTTATGAGTATTTTGTCACTTTCATTGACGATTATTCTAGATATGGGTACATTTATTTGTTGCGCCGTAAGTCTGAGTGCTTTGAAAAATTCAAGGAGTACAAAGCAAGTGCGGAGAAGCGACATCTTGGAAAATGTATCAAGTCACTACGATCAGATCGTGGTGGCGAATACTTGCTTGGAGAATTTAGGGAATATTTATCAGAAAATGGGATTGCATCCCAGTTGTCTGCACCTGGCACACCTCAGCAGAATGGTGTAGCAGAGAGAAGGAATCGGACTCTTTTAGAGAGTGTTAGATCGATGATGAGTTATTCAGATTTACCCAAGTCGTTTTGGGGATTTGCTATAGAAACAACGGCTTACCTTCTGAACTTGGTACCTTCTAAGTTGGTTCCTAAGACTCCAATAGAATTGTGGACTGGTAGCAAACCAAGTCTAAGACATATTCGGATTTGGGGTTGTCCAGCACATGTGCTGAACAAGAACGCGACCAAGTTAGAATCTCGTACAGAAGTAAGGCTGTTTGTAGGCTATCCCATGGGAACGAAAGGTTATTCATTTTATAGTCCTAGGGATCGAGATATCATTGTTAGTACCAATGCTAGATTCTTAGAAGAAGACTATATAATGAAACACAAACCCATGAGTAGTATCGTTTTAGAGGAACTAGTGGGAGGGACAGATAATCCCCAAGTGCCAATAGTACAAGTAGATCAATCACAAGAAAATGCACAACCTGTCACTAATACCACACCGGTGCTTCGTCGTAGTGGGAGGGTTGTTCAACAACCTGATAGATTCATGTTTTTGGCAGAGTCCTCGGACTTGGTCTCTGGTGAACATGATGAGGATCCCAGGACATACGAACAAGCAATTCTAGATAAAGATGCAGATCTTTGGCAAAAGGCAATGGAATCTGAGATGGAATCTATGTATTCTAATCAAGTTTGGGAGCTCGTGGAACCACCCAAAGGTGTAAAACCCATTGGATGTATGTGGATCTACAATAAGAAAAGAGGATCTGACAAAAAGGTGAAAGCCTGGAAAGCACGACTTGTTGCGAAAGGGTATACTCAGAAAGAAGGGATCGATTATGAGGAAACTTTTTCGCCGGTTGTTATGCTTAAGTCGATCCGGATTCTTTTATCTATAGCAGCTCATCTCGATTATGAGATTTGGCAAATGGATGTCAAGACAGCTTTCCTTAATGGAAGTCTTGAGGAAACCATCTATATGCAACAACCAAAAGGATTCATTAAGGAAGGCCAAGAGCATCTTGTTTGTAAGCTTAAGAGGTCTATTTATGGACTAAAACAAGCTTCTAGGGACTGGAATATTCGTTTTGATCAGGCAGTCCAGTCATATGGATTTGATCAAAGTCCAAGCGAATCATGTGTGTATAAGAGAAGTGAGGGTAATGCAGTGGTTTTTCTAGTACTGTATGTTAATGACATTTTACTCATTGGAAACAATGTTAAGATGTTGTCATCAATAAAGGCATGGTTGTTCAAACAATTTGAGATGAAGGACTTAGGTGAAGCGGCATACATCCTTGGGATCAAAGTAATAAGGGATTGCAAGAAAAGGATGTTGGCTTTATCTCAAGAGCCCTACATTGATGAAGTATTAGCTCGTTTTAACATGCAGAACTCTAAGAAAGGTTTTTTACCTTTTAAGCATGGAGTGGCTCTATCCAAGGAGCAGTGTCCTTCGACACCTAAGGATATAGAGAGCATGAAAGCAGTTCCTTATGCTTCGGCATGTGGAAGCTTAATGTATGCAATGTTATGTACGAGGCCTGACATCTGCTTTGCTGTAGGCATGGTTAGTAGATATCAGTCGAACCCAGGTCAGGAACATTGGAGTGCAGTAAAAACTATACTCAAGTACCTGAGAAGGACTAAGGAGTATATGTTAATTTACAAGGCCTCAGATCTATTTCCTTTGGGATATACTGATTCAGATTTCCAATCAGATAGGGATAAGAGGAAATCGACCTCGGGATATATTTTTACTTTGGGAGGTGGAGCTGTTATATGGAGGAGTGTAAAGCAGAAATGCATTGCAGACTCTACCATGGAAGCCGAGTACGTGGCAGCCTCTGAGGCTGCAAAGGAGGCTGTATGGTTCAGGAACTTCCTTTTGGACTTGGATGTGGTACCTAATTTGCCTAGGAGCTTGACAGTGTATTGTGATAACACTGGTGCTGTGGCAAATTCGAAGGAACCGCGAGATCACAGAGCAGCTAAACATATTGAATGTAAGTATCATCTCATACGAGGAATCGTAAAGCGAGGAGATATAGTTGTGGCTCACATATCATCAGAAGACAACCGGGCAGATCCCTTCACAAAGAGCCTGCCAGCCAAAGTTTTTGACAGGCATGTGGAAGCGATAGGAGTCAGATGGATGGACACATAGTTTTTTGTAATAGTGGATTAAATAAACACTGATATACTCATAGAATATTTTGAGTATAAGTGGGAGATTGTTGGTGTATACTGAAAATATTTATTTGAAGTATTTACATTTATTTCTGGCCGGTTTAATTGAGAATCATTTAAATGTTTACATGTTGTCTAAATATTATATATTATGAATAATCTAGTATCAAATGGGATACAGAATATTAGATTATTAAATACGGTTTATATAATATAATAAGGTTCACAGCACAGGTGGAGTTAGACAATCCACTGGAATGGCTGTAGTATTATTTAGATTAGTTTATATTGACTAATAAATAATACTAGTATACTTTGTGTATATTGGACAGGATCAAATTTAGAATTGTTCCATTATACTGATTAAGAAGGTGAACTAAGATTCTATGTTATTATTAATGCTTAGGTTCTTAATCCGGAAATAATAATTGACACGTATATATTATTTACATGCTTTGATTTATATATGAAATAATTCTTTTGATTTATTTCATTATATTTTGGGTGATGAAATAATATATATGGTGGGATATTATTTATTGAAGGAATCCATGTCCTGATAATATTCGGGTTAATGATGTCCCCTTGAACGCTCAAAAGTTTTAATTATGTGAAACCCTGCAGGTGGATTTATTCCGGCATAATTAAATAAAAGTTGAGTGGATAATCAAGGATAAAAGATATTAATTAAATGAATTATCAGTAATTTATTTAATTAATGGACATGCGATATTTTAAACATGGGGAATTTAATAAGCAAATAATATTGGAACCGAATTAATTAATTAAATTACGGTATTAGGAAAGGTAGTGCAAATATTAATTCTTTAGTGGATTGAATTAATATTTAATTACATTGGGCTAGGCTCAAGATGTAGCCAACCTAATTGTCCATGATCCCTATTGTAGCCTATATATATTCCTATTCTCTTCTTGCTGGGAGCTAGTCGAAAAAATTTTATAGCCACCCAGGAGCAAGAAGAGGGGTTAACTTGAGAAGACGAAGGCCACACTTCGCTCAAGGGAATTTGGGAATACAATAGAAGAGCGTGGAATCAACCGTTATCAAGGTGACTTTTCTATTCGTACTCGTTAATTTAGTGTATCAAAATTCGCAGTGCCAAGATCTGATTGTCCCAACATATATGTCATCACTACATTAAGTAGTCCGACTATGAACTTGGCAAGAGTTCTTATTATTTTAGTGAATTTATTGTTTTAACGTCGCCTCATCTCTGGGGTTTATAATGTACGCTCTGATACCACTTCTGTAACACCCCCAGATCCGGGGTCCGGGATCCGGTCGTTACGGTCTCTAATTCTGTCCACAGTACTTGAACTTACTTCAACATACAATAAATTACATCTTTATGACCCAACACAACAATATAAAACTCACCCCTTATAGTCCCAGAGATGAAATCAGAGTAACAACCAAATTTTATTAAACACATTATGAGTTCTTACAATCCAAAAGAATTTCAATATGAATACATAATCTTTGCCATCCATTTGCATAAGTCATACTAGACCATATACTTGGTACTGAAAGAATAAATCTAGTTACCAATAGCTTTCTCTTCGGCTCTGGTAGTCTCATGGTCCTCGCTAGCGTCGAGTGCGCCTTGTGCGAGTCATCTGGTCTAGCTGTTGTTTTGATATAATAATAAAGCAAGGGTGAGCAATAGCCCACCAACAATAATATTAAACTGAACGATAATATATAACAGTTCAAAAGTATCTTTCAAACCATATGCCATGCATTTACGGAAATGATGCCAGTATAATATGAACGATGAAGTTACAAGGTAACTCAAAATATAAATATATGTGGGAATATCTGCTATGTCGAAAATAAGCAAGATGTTATCATTTATCATATAATGAGGAACTTGCAAGGAAAATATTTCAATTCCAGTTATTAACATTTTTCGAAGTCCTACAACCTGAAAGAAGTCTCTTCGATACGTGTTGCGGAAGACACCGTCAACCTGAAAGAAGTCTCTTCGATACGTGTTGCAGGGAATTCCCAATTTGGGAGATGAACCAATACTGGAGTTATCACGCGCCAGCTGTCCCACTCCCTGATGATCAGTCGAGGATGGTACAGCCCAATATAGTTTACTACCGGTAGAAGGAAGAACTGACGACTCCACTTGTCGATTGCCTTTAATACTAACTCCATAGCCAATGGTTAGGCCTTGTGATGGACCGCGTGACTCGGCCTCTTACACACGACTCCTAGTTCGAATAAATCCATAGCATTGAAACGTAGTGTAAGAACCCAGATTTTGGGTAGAATTAAAACTTTTGTTTATTTAATGATGTAAGAATGAATAGTGGTTACGGCTACGATGTAATAGTTGATATTTTGAAAGAATGAATGTAATTCGACTTTATTATTTCTATGTCTTGAAGAATGCTAATGGTTGACAACTTAGGTAAGAATAATCTATCTCCTAGGGGAATAAGATACGGCAATTCCAAGCAGGAGAATATTCTCATGTCATCCAGATCGATAACAATTAATCCAGTGGTTCCGTAAAAAGGTTAAGGAACGATCGAAAGAGAATACGGACAATTGTACAACCCTAAGAGAATAAGTAAAGAATAAAGAATGAATAGTGTTTTTGGTGGAAGTAAGAATAATATGAGACGACACTATATAGAAGTATTCGGAACGGATTTCCGAGTTCGTATTAGTGATCCAGGAGAAAAAAAGTGTATGTAAAAGCTGTCGGATACTGAAAAACCGCACTTTTATTTTCTCCGAGAGTTCCCTGGACACTGATAGACTTAAGGATTTAACGAATGGATTTAAGGAATATAAATTGGAAAGATAGAAAGAAAGTTGGAGAATGATAGTATAAATATTAAGAGGATTCCAGGTAAACCCAAATTAGAAATCCGTGAAATATTCCTACGAACGATCAATCGAAACGAGCAATAACCGGACACAGAATCAAGAAGAGGAAGCAAGATACATGCATGTACAAATGATAAATATCTAGTAACTAGTATGGTTAGAGATTAACTAGCACTTCGCAAATCAAACTACTAGTTGCATGTGAACCATCAAAATCTCAACACTTGTCCCTCCATTTTCATCATCCTATACATCATCACTTTATTAAAGTGTCTTTTGGATGAGAGACTATCTAAGACTCATCTTAATAATTCACTTTATCAAATAACCAAGCAAAGAAACAAGGCAAAACTCTCTCCCCCTTGCATCCTTCCATTCGACCAAACAAAGAAATTCCAAAACCAAAATCCATTTTCCACTCCTTGTTTGATCTTGAAATTTTTAAGGTGAGTCTTACATTTCATAAAAATGATCTCCTCAAAATATTAGCTTCAAACTCATCTTCTTCCATTTTCAAAAAAATCATGAAAGAGGAGGAGGAATAGTAACCTTCTTGAACTAACTTTGTTTTCTTGATTTTTCATGGTTGATCTAGTAAGTTTAATCACTTCTAAGGACCATACAAGGCTTAGTAAGGCTATATCACTCTCTAAGGAAGGTATAAAGCTCTTGAAACCCTAACCCTTGTTTGAGATTTAAGCATGTTTATGATAGATATAGCTTAGTTATGGTTATGTTAAGGTTAAAGCATGATTATAAGCATGATTATGTATGGATCTTGGATAAATGTTAAAAATAGTAAGATGAACGGAAAGGCATTGCTTGGCCTCAGTTCATGTATATAAATCATGTATATGTTGCTTGGAATGGATACCATGTTTATGGGAAGATTTGAAATTGGTAGATATTCGAGTTATAGCCGTCGTAATGCCGAAATTTCGTTAACCTTAAGAAAAACGACTTGGACAGTAGATGTAACTCACTGCCTAGCTGTGTAATCTGCCATGATAGGATAGATAATGTTCCAAGCTTCGTTTTGATATAAAGAACGTGTGAAACAGACTTACGGTTTAGGAGTTACGGCCGGTTTACTAAAAGTAGTTCGGAAGCGTAAACGAGAATTCGTAACTAAAATTGAACCCTCGTAAAATACGTAAGTCAGTGGCGAATCTTGGTAATTAAATAATATAGGTAAAAAGGAAGGTGAGAGAGAAAACCTTATGTGAATCGGATCGTTTTTCGATTTTATAAAAATGTTTGAATCTAGGTTAAACGCGAACGAACCCCTTAAAAGTATAACTTTGGTTATAACTTAGAAAACGAGCGATAAAACTCGAGATATAATCTTGGTTCGTTATCGATCGAATTTAGAACTTATACGACTTAAGTATACACTAAATGTGAGTACGATGACCTGTCTTCAAGACGAACAAATGTCGAATCGTATCGGTAATAAAAAGAGTTACACTAAAAAGGGTATAACGAGATAATTCGAAAACATGTTTCGACTTAAGTTAATACTTAACCTTTTGAAAGTGTTAAGCAATTAACCTCGAATCTCTTGGCTATTTATAGATCGCCGAGCTGGCCCGGGATACCCTACCACTACCCCTACTCGCACTCAATTACCAGGCAAGTTTCAACTTCCCCTTTTTAGGCTGTTGTTGTGAATATATATGCTTTCTGTTATACATATGCCATAGCATGCATGCCTACTTTCAAGTCATATTGATATACTTGTTCCCTGATTGTTCTTTGGCTTATAAGTAGATAGATAATATATCGACTATAAGCCGGATGTTGTTAAGACCCTTAGAGAAGGGCATATGAATCCTATTTGTTGAATATAGACCGGGAGTCAGTATTTCTTGATATATCGAGATTACTTTCGGAGGAAAATATTTAAGTAAGTATTTTACATTCTTTGGTCGACGAATAATTAGTTGAATATTCGTCTGAAATTAATTAGTTATCGAACATTACTTCTAATAATAATTTGAACGTTATCTATTCAATGAATATTATTTTTCAATATTCATTTAAAGTCGATTCATTTATCGAATATTATTTCGAATATTCCTTTAAAGCTTGGATTACTAAATGAATATTATTTCGATATTCATTTAGAATATTAATCATTAAATGAATATTATTTTTTAATATTCATTTAAGTTCCCAATTACTTAATGAATATTAATTTAAATATTCATATGATGTCATATTTATTTATCGAATAATATATTTAATATTTTCTTTCAAGTCTTATTAATTAAATGAATATTATTTTGAATATTCATTTAAATATTTAATTAATTAATAAATATTTTCTCTTTATTTCCTCAAGGATTATTTTGAGAAATACTCTGATTAAAAATATTCTTTCATTCATTAAATACTTCCGACTCAATAAATATTCTATAAATATTTATTCAATACTTGGAAACAACTTCAATGTTGTTTATTATTCTTCAAATATTGTCTTCGACCTTCGATCATTCTGAAAATTCTTCGGAGTCATACGATTAATATTATATTAAGAAAGGTCCTCAAGATTCCATTCTTCACTCGAATCTATCTGTTAAATTATAAGGGAACCTTACTTGAGAAAGGTTATTTATCTTGTCGACTTCCCGATCATAATATATCCTTTTCACTCGCAACTTGGTTGCTACGGACTCATTAAGTCTGTGTGTACCTTCTCATCATTCGAGGGGTAAAATTGTTGGAACAAGTTGATATCCATTAACAAGCAAAAGCTTGGGAAATGTTGGTGAGTTTTCCTTTCCAACTAGATACGACTACTGTGTGGAGTCTTATCAACAAGTATTTCACTTGGGGAAGGGAGGACAAACTCTACGTTTCAATGTTGTGGATTTATTCGAACTAGGAGTCGTGTGTAAGAGGTCGAGTCGCGCGGTCCATCACAAGGCCTAATCATTGGCCAGGGAGTTACTATTAAAGGCAATCTACAAGTGGAGCCGTCAGTTCTTCCTTCTACCGGTAGTAAACTATATTGGGTTGTACCATCCCCGATTGATCATCAGGGAGTGAGACAGCTGGCGCGTGAAAACTCCAGTATTGGTTCATCTCCCAAATTGGGAATTCCCTGCAACATGTATCGAAGAGACTTCTTTCAGGTTGATGGTGTCTTCCGCAACACGTATCGAAGAGACTTCTTTCAGGTTGTAGGACTTCGAAAAATGTTAATAACTGGAATTGCAATATTTTCCTTGCAAGTTCCTCTTTATATGATAAATGATAATATCTTGCTTATTTTGACTTAGCAGATATTTCCACAAAATAAACACTTTAAGTTACCTTGTAACTTCATCGTTCATATTATACTGGCACTAATTTCGTTAATGCATGGCATATGGAAATAATGATATTTCGAATTGTTATATACTATCACTGTCCTGTTATATTATTATTGGTGGGCTATTGCTCACCCTTGCTTATTTATCATGTCACAACAATAGCTAGGACAGATGGCTCGCGTCAGGCGCACTCGGCGCAAGCGGGTTACCCGACCCACCGGACTCCCCGCTGAGATGCTAGCCGCCATTGCTGAGGTAGCATAGTTACACAGCTTTTGTTTCCTATTTAACTATATGTATAATTAATGTAATCAACGGCAAAACTTTTAAACTTATGATGTTATCCTTTTGGATTGTAATAACTTTTATTCGCAAACCCTTTTATGTAAGACTTATTTCAATTTCATCTCTGGGACTATAACTGTGTGTGTGTGTGAGTGGATATTATTGTGGGGTCATAGCATGCTACTTATTGATTTTGGACTCAAGTCATGTATTATGTATAAGTTATGAGACCGTAACGACCCGATCCCTGACCCCGGATCTGGGGGTGTTACACGTAGAGTTTGTCCTCCCTTCCCCAAGTGAAATACTTGTTGATAAGACTCCACAAAGTAGTCGTATATAGTTGGAAAGGAAAATTTACCAACATTTCCCAAGCTTTTGCTTGTTAATGGATATCAACTTGTTCCAAAAATCTTACCCTCGAATGATGAGAAGGTACACACAGACTTAATGAGTCCATAGCAACCAAGTTGCGAGTGAAAAGGATAAATTATGAGATTTATGACCGGGAAGTCTACAAGATAAATAATATTGCTCAAGTAGGTTCCCCTATAACATGGAAGTTTGAGCGAGCATTTAAATCCTTTTAAGATAGATTTAAATGAAAAATAAAGAGTTGGGAACCTTTCCTTGATAAAATAGTCGTAAAAAGACTCCGAAATATTTTACATAATATTTGGAGGTGAAAGATAATCTCCAACTAATATAAATCATTTTAAAAAGAATTTAAAATAAGTAAATAAATATTCCAAGAATATTTTAAATAATATCCCTTAAGTAATCAGAACTTCCAATAAATATTTTAAAATAATATTCTTTAAGTACATAAACCTTAAATGAATATTCGAAAGTAATATTCATTTAATAAATAACATTCTAATGAATAAAATAATATTCATTAAATAATCAACTCTAAATGAATATTCGAAACTAACATTCATTTAATATCTCTCGACTGAGATAATACTCGAATAACATTCCTCAGATAAATAGTAATCTGCCATTGGAATCCCTCCGGGTTTCCACGACTATCTATAACTCAAAATACCGACTCCCGGTCTATATTTAAGAATGAATATCATATGCCCTTCGCTAATGGTCTTATCAAAACAATCCGGCTTATAACTGATAATTCGTATCTAGTCTATAAGCCAATATCAATTCAGGGAACAGGTATCATAATATAATTTGACAATAGGCATGCATTCTATGGCATATGTAAAATGGCATTCCCATATATATATATTATCACAACAACAGGTTCAAAGTTTTGAACACTTGCCTGGTAATCGGGTGTGGGTGGAGATAGCGTGTCCTAGGTCTGCTCGATGATCTATAAATAATCAGAACATTCGAGATTAACCACTTAACACGTTTTAAAAGTCTAGGTATAAACTTCACTTAAATCGAAACACGTTTTCGAATTATCTCGTTATACATCTTTTAGTGTAATTCTTTTTATTACTGATATGATCCGACATTTGTTCGTTATTACGACCTGTCAACATACCCTCACTCGGTATATACTTAAGTCATATAAGTTCTAAAGTCGATCGATTATGAACATAGATTATACCTCGAGTTTTATCATTCGTTTTCTAAGTGTTTTACCAAAGTTATAACCAAGCGGGTTTTTAGGGGTTCGTTCGCGTTTAACTTTGATTCCAACATTTTTATAAAATCGGAAAACGATCCGTTTGATATGTGGTTTTCTTTCATACCTTCCTTTTTACCTCTAGTATTTAATTACCAAGATTCTCCACTGAGTAACATGCCTTACGAGGATTCAATTAAAGTTACGAACTTTTACTTACGGTTTCGAACCAATTTTAGTAATTTGACAATAACTCCTAAACCGTAAGTCGGAATGTTTCGATTCTTGCGCCAAAACGATCTATGGCTCGAGATCTACAAGGACCAGTCATAATATTATCAAGGTCAGGAAATAATATTTAATATCATGCTCGGTTTCTAAGTGTTAACAAAAATTCGGCATTACGACGGCTTTATATCGAACGTTCTAAAAATCATAACAATTCAACCAAGCCACACCGGGCAAACCAAACATCGTACATTCATGATATACACCTCATAAGTCCAATAACATCTCAACTCATCCTCTTAATCATTATATGGCTAAATCAACTACATAATCATGCTTATATGCTTAAAACCACATCATCATCAAAACTAATCCAATAATCACAAAAACTCAAAATAAGTTCTAGGGTTTCTTAAGAGTTATACCTTCCCTGAAGTATCCTAATACATGACTAAGCCTTGGTTTATCCTTGTATAGCCTTAAGATTGCTTAGATCATCCAAAGAAAACAAGAAATCAAAGTTAGTTTATGATGGTTGTTATTCATCAGTTCAAAGATCTGCAAAAACGAGGCCCTTACCATACTTTTCTGGACAAGGCTTCTAAAGGAGAGTTGTAGAGTATCTAACCAGATTTCCAAAAAGCTAAATAACACCAAATTCCATTGATTAATGAAGGAGATATGGCTGTTTGAAAATCGTTACAGAAAACTGTCAAGAATAGGCAGTTTGGTTTCTCCAACTTGGGGAGGTGATTTGACTAGGCTATTCTACTTGGATTGCTATGAAATTTGGAGCGAATATTACCCATGGAGTGGAGAGGATTTGGTTAAAATTTGGTGATTTTATCATGGTTAGAAATGGAGATATGAATTTTCTTCTCATGAGTGTTCTTGATGGGCAGTTTGTACAAATGGAGAGAAATGAAGTTTGCTTGGTCTTGCTCTCGACAATAATGCATAAAGTGATGGTAATTGGATAATATCTCATCCAAAACTACTTTAATAAAGTGATGATGCAGGGATGATGAAATTGGGTGGACAAGTGTTGAAGATTTGGTGGTGTTAAGGCTAACCAAGTGTTTGCTTGCTAAGTACTAGTTTAATCCCTAAGTGTGCTAGTTACTTGAGTCACCACTTGGTTACTAGATATTTTCTAGTGGTTTATGCATGACTCTTGCTTCCTCTGCTTGTTTCTTTTATCCGGTTATTGCTCGTTTCGATTGATCGTTCGTATGAATTTTTCACGGATTTCTAATTAGGGTTTACCGGAAATCTTCTTAATATTAATACTATCATTCTCCATCTTTCTTACTAACTTTCGAATTCAAATTCCTTAAATCCCTTCGTTAAATCCTTAAGTCTATTAGTGTCCAGGGAACTCTCAGAGAAAATAAAAGTGCGATTTTTCAGAATCCGACAGCTTTTACATACACTTATTTTCCCCCTGGATCACTAATACGAACTCGAAAATCCGTTCCGAATACTTCTATATAGTGTCGTCTCATAATATTCTCATGTCTACCAAAAACACTATTCATTCTATATTCTTCCTTTATTCCCTATATTTGTAACAATGTCCTTGCTATTTCTCGGGCATTCCTTAACCCTTTCACGGAACCACTGGACTAATCGTTTTCGATCCGGATGACACGAGAATATTCTCCGGCTTGGAATTGCCATATCTTATTCCCCTAGGAGATAGATTATTCTTACCTAAGTTGTCAACCCATAGTATTCTTCATGGCATATAAACATTTGAATCCAAATCTATTCCTTTCATTCATTATCTCAATCGTTACATCGTAGTCGTAATCACTATTCACCATTACCTCCGTACAAAATAAAAAGTTTTAATTATATCCAAAATTTGGGGTTCTTACACATTTTGTTCCAACAATGGTTCTGTTCTTTGGTGCAGGGACAAGTTCCCATACTTTTTTTCTTTCAAATTGATTCAACTCCTCTTGCATAGCAATAATCCAATCTGGATCCAACAGTGCATCATCAAGTTTCTTAGGCTCAATTTGAGATAGAAATCAACCATAGAGACACTCATTTTGAGTTGCTCTCCTAGTTCTCACTCCTGCATTTGGATCTCCAATAATTTGCTCTGCAATGTGTGATCTATCCCATTTCCTTGAATACTCAGTTTGATTTCTCAACCTTGATGTTGCTTCATCATCCAAGTCATGATCATTTTCATTTCCTCCCCCTGTGAAGTTGCCACTATTCACAGGTGTGTCTTGGATGCTTGTCTCTTCACTATTGATTGGCACAAATTCTTCTCTTGCTTCATCATTCACTTGAGTTTGTTGAACTACAGTTTCAACTTCAGTTTCAATCTCTTCATCAGAATCATATAGATTTTCAAACTTTAATGGATCTCTATCTTCATCATTGGCTTCTTCTAATCCAGGTAGTTTGCTGTCATCAAATATCACATATGTGCTTTCCATAACTTTCTTTTGACTGATGACATAAACTTTGTATGCAATTTTATTCATAGAATAGCCAAGAAAAATTCTTTCAAATGCCTTTGCATCAAACATTCCAATATATTCTGTATTATCCTTCAACACAAAGCATTTGCTTCCAAAAGTATGAACATACTTAAGAGTAGGCTTCTTTCCAATCATCAAATTTTAAGGTGTCTTTCCAGTGTTTTTGTTGATGAGAGTTCTATTCTGGATATAGCATGCAGTGCTCACAGCCTCAGCCCAAAAATATGTAGGCATCGTTGCATCAAGCAACATTATTCTAGCAGCCTTAATCAGAGTTCTATTCTTTCTCTCAACAACTCCATTTTGTTGTGGAGTCCTTGGAGCTGAGAATTGTTGAGAAATGCCATTCTCTTTGCAAAATGTTTCAAGTAAGGCATTTCTGAACTCTGTTCCATTATCACTTATCAATGCAATCACACTTGCATTGTTGGCCTTTGCTTCCTTATCAACTTTCTTTATGTGCTCAGTGATCACATGTGGAGCCTCATCCTTTGATGCTAGAAATTCCACCCATGTATACCTTGTGTAGTCATCAACCATCACCAGGGCATACTTCTTTCTTATGAGTGACATAATATTGACAGGCCCAAACAAATCCATATGAATTAATTGCAGGGGCTTGGTGATTGATGTCACTGTCTTTGACTTGTGGCTTGACCTTTTCATTTTTCCCTATTGACAGGCCTCACACACTCCTTCTTGACAGAATTCAACTGTGGGCATGCCTCTTACTAACTCTCTTTTAACCAGAGAATTAATGGCCTTGAAGTTCAAGTGTGATAGCTTCTTGTACCACAGCCAACAATCTTCATTTGATGCTTTTGAGTAGAAGCAACAAACTTTGTCCTTGCTTGCAGAGTCCATATTGGCTACAAACAGGCTTCCTTTGCTCACTCCAGATAGAGCAAAGTCACCAGTCTTCTTGTGGGTAATCAAACATTCATCCTTGTCAAAGTTTACTTTGAATCCGCTTTCAGTAAACTGACCAACACTTAGCAGATTATGCTTGATTCCATTGACTAGTGCTACATCTTCAATGATGACATTACCAACTTTTAACTTGTTATATCCTAATGTGTTACCCATGCTGTCATCTCCAAAAGCAATATTGGGCCAGCCTTCTCCTCATACTGTGATAGCAGGGTCATATCACCAGTCATATGATTTGAGCATCCACTGTCCAAAATCCACATGACTTTCTTTTCTTGTTCTTTGCCCTGCATACAAAAAGGTATTACTTCTCCTTTGGTACCCAAACAAGTTTGGGTCCACTTGGCTTAGAAACAGAGTTATCAAAAATAGCATGCTTAATCACTTTCTTAAGGCTTGTCTTCTTGTCACTGCTAGAAGTCTTAGAAACTGAGTTCTCAGACTTAGGTGACAGAGGTACCTTCCTAACTCTAGGAGGACTTGAAGACTCTGGCCTTGTGTAGTGTGTGTGAATGTTGTGACTGGTGCAACCATCCATGAATTGTCTTCTCAAATTAAAACAGCTAGTCAACATTCATATTGCATGGCATACAGTCAAGTTTATCACAAAAAGGTGAATCTCTATGTCTTAAAGACACAGAGCAATCATAGAATGGTTTAGCTACACTACCAGTTGGTTTCTTGCATGCATGAGTTAAGTGATTAGTGCTAAAATAGTTTTGACAAACTTTCCTAGGGGCATTTTGCACATAAGTATAATTGTTATTTTTTGGCACCGCTGCCGGGGATCATCGGTGTTTTGTTTTTAGTTTATGTGCTTGTCATCAGTGGTCGTTAGCGTTCACTTACTCGGAATTTCTTAATTAGTTTGTTGTTCCTTGGTGTTTCAGGTACTTGAACGTGTATGCGAATACGTTTGCAAACTCGTAAACTGGCAGAAGAAGAACTTGCAGCAGCAAAAGAGATGGTAGATTTACCAGCAGCAGCTAAGGCTTTGAAGGACTTTTCTCAGCATAAGATCAATGATATCCAATCTAGCATTGTCAGGCCAGCTATTGCAGCTAACAACTTTGAGATCAAGCCGGGTACGATTCAGATGGTACAGAACTCAGTTCAGTTTGGGGGTGCTCCTACGGAGGATCCTAACATGCACATCCGGGACTTCATTGAGATCTACGACACTTTTAAGTTCAATGGTGTGTCGGAAGATGCTGTGAAATTGAGGCTTTTTCCATTCTCTCTTAGGGATAAAGCTAAGGGCTGGTTACACTCTCTACCAACCGGTTCCATTACAATGTGGGAGGATCTTGCTCAGAAGTTTCTTACTAAATTCTTCCCTATGGCAAAAACTGCAGCATTAATGAACGCGCTAACTCAATTTGCACAGCAATCTGGAGAATCTTTGTGTGAAGCTTGGGAACGTTACAAGGAGATGCTACGAAAGTGTCCTCATCATGGGATGTCTGACTGGATGGTGATCAATGGTTTCCATAATGGGCTGAGAGCACAATCTAGACCTTTGCTAGATGCAGCATCAGGTGGAGCTTTATGGGCAAAAAGCTACGAGGAAGCTTATGATCTTATTGAGATTATGGCAGCAAATGAATATCAGAATTCAACTCAGAGAATGCCACAACAGAAGGTGGCGGGAATTCTTGATGTCAATGCGGTCTCAGCTTTAGCAGCTCAGCTAGAGGAAATGAATAGGAAAATAGATTCTTTGGCTAATCATGGGATTCGACAGGTATCTAGTGTTTGTGAGCTATGTGCAGGCGCACATGAGATGAATCAATGTGCCATCTCTACTGAATCATTGCAATTTGTAAGCAACTTTCAGAATCAGCAACAGCCAGCCCCGAATAATTATCATCCAAGCAATAGAAATCATCCAAATTTCAGCTGGAGCAACAATCAAGGTGTTCAACAAACTCAGTAGCCTTTTCAGCAATATGGAGCTCAGCCATACAATTCTTCAGGTTTTCAACAGTAAGGGCAACAATATCAACAGCAGTATGCTCCAAGGCAACCATTCCAACCTCCAGGTTTTCAGCAACAGCCTCAGGCTAATGCAGGGCAATCTTCTAGTGAAAAATCAGAATTGGATGAGCTGAGGTTGATGGTTAAAAGCCAGGCAGTTTCTCTCAAGACCTTGGAGAACCAGATGGGGCAGCTTGCAAGTGCCTTACTTAATAGGCAACAAGGAACTCTTCCTAGCGATACGGAAGCAAATCCAGGCAGACGGGAAAGCAAGGAACAGGTGAATGCAGTAACTTTAAGATCGGAAAAGGTTACATCAGATCCAAAATCAGCAGCTAAGAAAGATAAAGAACTGCAGATTCAGCAAGTTGAAAATTCTGCAGTGCCCGAAATTGAAAAATCTGACTTGGTAGATGATCAGCTAGATAAAGAAGTGGAAAAGAGCAAGGAACCTGTTGTAAAAGCTTCGACGGAGCTTCCTACAGAGAGCAATCAGATCTACCCACCCCCTCCATTCCCAAAAAGACTTCAAAAGCAAAATTATGCTAAAAACGCTCCTCCGAAGCAGAAGTTGGTGAATCAGATCTATCCTCCTCCTCCATATCCTCAACGCTTGTAAAAACAAGATCAAGATAAACAGTTTCAGAAGTTTATGGATGTCTTCAAGAAACTATCCATTAACATTCCTTTTGTTGAAGCATTGGAGCAGATGCCAAGATATGCAAAGTTCATGAAGGATATTTTGTCACGAAAGAGAAGGTTGGAAGAATTTGAAATAGTGGCAGTGACAGAGGAGTGCAGTGCGGTGTTGCAACAGAAATTACCTCCTAAACTTAAGGATCCAGGAAGCTTTACAATTCCATGCACCATAAAGTTGTCTTTTGACAAATGCTTATGTGATTTGGGAGCTAGCATTAATCTCATGCCCTTGTCTGTTTTCAAGCAACTTGGTATGCCTGATCCGAAACCTACCAACATCTCGTTACAATTGGCTAATTGGACGATCACTTATTCGAGGGGTATAGTAGAGGATGTCCTGGTGAAGGTTGATAAGCTCATGTTTCCTGCCGATTTTATGATTCTAGATTTCGAAGAAGACAAGAAGATTCCCATAATCTTGGGAAGGCATTTTCTAGCTACGGGCCGTACTTTGATCGATTTGCAAAAAGGAGAGCTTACAATGAGGGTGCAAGACCAGAATGTCACCTTTAATGCGTTCAAGGCCAAGAAATTTCCGACAGAAGATGGAGAGTGTTTCAGTATGGAAATGGTTGATACGGGTCAGGCAAAGGAGTTTGATCAGTTGTTAAGCGAAAAGTTGGACACGAACATGCTAAAGCATCACATCAGTGATTCTAGTGACAGTTCTTCAATTCGAAATCTTTCGAATGTCAAGCTCGGAAAACTTCCATCCCATTTGAAGTATGTCCTTCTGAATGATGAGTTGGTGATCTTTAAAGTGTGTCAAGATAATGTGTTAAGAAGGTGGATCATGGATGATGAGGTAAAAGAGGGTTCTTATCAATCAACTGTGATGCATAAACACCTTAGATGTATGAAGAAGAAAAAGAAAAAATCGATTGGAGGAAGAGTCAAAGGAAAGTTTGAGTTAGAAAAGATGTGGGAAGATAGCAAGAAAGTTGTCAAACAATGGGTGAATGGTCCTTTTGATAAGGACAAGTCGAATGCGATCTTCGAGCCACCATGATTTGAATCATATTTGTCCGGCTAAATGACGTTAACGACAGCGCTACATGGGAGGCAACCCATGTGATTCCGATGAGTAGGTATGTTCTACTATTCCTGGTATTTACTTCCATTCAATGGGGACATTGAATGCCTTAAGTTTGGGGGTGGTTTGGGGGATAAGTATTGTATTTGTAGTTATTTGTGATTATGTGTTATTGTGTTCATATAGATATCATATTTTGCATATTAGTAGCAATTCATGCATGTGTTGTTCGTATTATTATCATGTGATTTCATAGTAGTTGCATTTGCACCCATGCTTGATAGGAATTTTGTGTTGTTGACGATTTTGATTGAGAAGTGATATGCTTTGTTCTTGTGCACACACATACAATAGTAAGTTGAAGCTAGTAGACTTATTGAATGTTGTAAGTAATTAAAAGGACATGAATATGTGCAAGTTGATTTAGTTTGCATGCTTTGAATACAAGTAGGTGCATTAGAGAGATTTTTGCTTGGGATTGAGTATGTTTTTCCACCAAGTGAGCTTTTGAGCCCTATTGCATATTTGTTGCAAATTATTCGGTTTCTTGAGTGTCGATGGATTGTTTGCATTGCTAGCAGTTGTTTGAGGTCTTTCTTGAAAAGCATGACATTAATTGAAGATTAAAATGATAAAGGCATTTAGGAATAACCGCATATTTTCCCATATTACCACACCATATTTACATGATCAATTAGTTAACCCGTTGAACTTAATCCTATTTTTCGGTGGCATACCACATTACTTGCCTAGACCATTTTCTTGTATTGGCCTTGCATTAATTTGAACCTACATTGTCAAAGGCTGGTAGAGTGCTTAAGGGAGTAATAAGGTGTGCAAGGAGGGGTTATTGTTGGTCATACTTTTGGGGGAAATATTGAACATTTGGTTTGGTTGTTTACTTGATAGTCGGCATGTGTAACAAAATCATGGGATCATTGTTATTGTGTATATTATTGTTCTTGTTATATTTAGCTCTCGAAAAAACAGAAAAAAAAAAAAAGAAAAAAAAACAGGGAAAAAAACAGGAAAAAAAGAAACGAAAAGAAAAACAAATATATTATGAGAGCATAGTTGTGTTTGTTGTGATCCTTCTTTAGTCGACTAGTTGAGTGTTTTTGTTGGAAGAAAAATAGTAAAATTATGTGTGGGGGGGGAAATAGGGTGTTGTGTATGATTTATTATGGTGCTTACAAGCTTTTGACACTTCAACTGAATTGGCTTATTTGTCATACCTTGTCCCTAGCCTGTTACAACCCAATTAAAGACCTTTTGATTATCGTCATTGATGTACGTTGTGTTAAGAGTTAGATTGATACCAAATGTCAAGCATGCGTATGATTTTGTTGGAATTGAGTGATACACTTACCCTCGTTCTTGAGTGAATATTCTTTTGTGAGTGGATGGTGAGTGTTTACTTGTTTTTGCATATGAGATCCCGAGTTTTGTCTCAAAGATGTATTCTTGTGGGCTTAGCATAGTTACTAACTTATTCTTACACTTGACATGGACTTTTGAGAACTTATGCATGTTCATTGAGTAGACTATGTGAATACTTGCACCTTCGACACCAAGACATTGCATTATTACTTTGATTCTTAAGTTGATATGGCATGAGAGGATTTGAAGGTATGGTGGTGTATTAGTATTAAATCATTTGCATTTTCAAATTAGTTGCATTCATGCATTACATTGCATTGGATTTTGTGGG
Source organism: Saposhnikovia divaricata (assembly GCA_036435485.1). Lineage (NCBI taxonomy): Eukaryota > Viridiplantae > Streptophyta > Magnoliopsida > Apiales > Apiaceae > Saposhnikovia > Saposhnikovia divaricata. The sequence continues at coordinate 96,202,031 of CM071597.1, read as the reverse complement.
TACATTCGCTATAGGCCCTCCCGAGACCTTACTCGTCCACTAGGGCTGCCTAGGGGTTTAAAGAGCATGTTGCATATGCCAAATGCAACCGTGATCACCTACGGAAGTGGTACTAGTTAGTTAGTTAGTGTTTAGTTGTTTATGCTTGAGGACAAGCATCGGTTTAATTTTGGGGGTGTGATAAGTGGATTTTATATCCACTTGGAACGTTCCATATCGGCTTAAATTGATTGTCTTGGACTCAAGTTTGTTGTAGTTTTGATGTGTTTTTGTTTAGTTGTGCAGGTTCATGAAATATCGATTAGGGTTGATGTTTTCGTCAATTTTGGAGTTGAGTTCGAGCATAGGAATGAGGAATGAAGTCTTTCCCTAGGCTACCGTGAAGGTTCATGAGTCAAAGGAATGAAGAACAGGAAGTGGCAAAAGAATCGGAATAGAAAACGGATGAGAAATGAGCAAGTTGTGGAAAATTCGGATTTTCGGGTAGTTTGCGCAGTCTTCACTGTTTTGGCCATATCTGGAGTTCTACAAGTCCGTTTGAGACCCGTAAGCAATCCACACGAAGCTTGGAGAATTTTCTATCAATCTAAAGCAAAATAAAATTCTGGACAGAAAGTGAGTGCGCAGACTGTGCCCTAACAGCGTAGACTGCGCCCTAAATCACCAAAAAGTGGGCAGACTGCTCAGTAAGGGGGCAGACTGCGCCCTAGGGCAGGAGTGAAGTGCGCAGGCTGTGCCCTAGGTACGCAGGGTGCGCCCTGGTCGGCCAGAAATTGCTAAAAATTAATATTTTGCCCTAATTTGAGTTGTAATCATATTTTTAGGCATGTTCTTGCACCAGAATCGAATTCAAATTGTATTTTAGGATATTTTCTTGCTGTGCAAGACTTCTAGGGCTTATATAAACACATCGAATCATTGTAATTTATATAAATATAGCATAGAATTGCAAGGGAGAAAAAGGGAGAAAGATCAAACGCTCGTGACAAGCAACGGATCTCGATCTACTTCATCTTTTGTGTTCTTTTCTTAGGCGTTATTCTGGATTCTAGATTTGTTTTCTCAACTCTTTGTTTTAATAATATTCTTATTTTCATTCATATTTTGTTTCATACCATGTTTTCATCAAATCACATGGTGACGAACGGTTCAATTATGAATTAATCGTTGTCATGGGATTCTAACAGATTTATCTATGTAGCTTAGTAATGTGAATGCATTAAAGATCTGTGTGTGATGAATTCTTGATATCCTTGTATGGTCAATATTAATGCTTTTAGATGCGTAGCTAACATCTAAATTGAATTGTTAATCTCTTGTGAAGTGAAAGTGGATCTTGAGATTTAGAACTTGCCATGCTAGCATAGGTTCATAATTGGTTATCAATATGATTCGTAATATAAGATGAAAATACTTATATTACCCTATGTGATCAATATGAGTAACTTGTTCTTCAACCGTTATGTTTTCAAATTCTATAACATATAGGGTCTAAGCATAATTGGTGTCTATTCATCTTCTATCTCTTTTGTGGATGTATGAGTAGTTTGGTATACGTATGCTGACAGGTAGCGTGTACTTGTTTCGTGTTATTCGATCAGTTATCAAAATCACCACATGCATTGATTAAAGGCGTCAACTCTAAGTGAAGTAGATAATGAAGTTAGAGTCCCATGTTTATTCTCATATAAATAATTCAATTTTAAATCTCAGTCGTTAATTAATTCTTAGTTTGATAATTTGCATCTTAGTTTAATTTATATAATTAAAAACCATATCTGTTTATTGTCTTAGCAGTGAATTAAAGCCATACATTGTTGAATAGGTGCATTAACTGAATAGAACCATAACCAGATCTCTGTGGAACGAACTTGATTTTATCTATATTACTTGTGACCACGTATACTTGCGTGATATTGTGTTAACAGTTATTCTTGTTTATCCCTAGTTTGCCATTCATGTTATGTTTCTTATTAGCCACTTTCTTCTTAGATTCATTTTTCCCAGCTGAAACAAACTTCACAAACTTCTCAGGTCTAGGTCTACCTCCTACTGGCTCCTTGGCTTTTGGCTTGACACTTTCACCCTTAGAAGATGCTGGTTGTTTAGTAGACTGTGCCTCATCCTCATCATTCAACATTTGTTTAACGAGTAAGGCATCGACATCAATCTCAAATGTTGGTTCTTTAAAAATTAGAGACTCAGTCTTTTTCAAAATGTGAGGTACTTCCTCCTGAACAACTATGTCATCTTCAATGGCAGCATAGCCTTTCCTCTGTTTAAGAGTGTCATAGTCAAGTCCAATGGTAGCCTTGGGTTTAGCTTGGTTTCTCACATGGTAGGACTGCAATAGACTAGATGAGTTCTTAAAAGATTTTAGTTTGAATTCATTTTCAGCTAGTTCATCCCTAAAGGCCTTCTCAACCTGACTAGCACATAGAACCTTATTCTGCAGATATTCAACTTCTTTCTTAAGGTTATCTACTTGCATAGCAGTTAGCTCAATTTCCTCATTTTTCTTGTTTAACAGTTCATTTCTAGTAGACAGTTTAGCAATCTCTTCATTAGCAGCAGCCATACTAGTATGAATATTAAACATTTCAATAGACAATTGTTCAACCATGCATTTATTTCAGAAACAGAAATATTTATTGTAGTGAGAGATGGTACCTGAGAGTCAGATGGAGATTGTTCATCCTTGGAATCAGCCATCAAGGCATAGTTGCAGAATTCTTGCTCTTCTCCATCACTATCAGAGTCATCCCAACAGTTCCCTTCAGCTATGTAGGCCTTGCCTTCTGTTTGCTTTCTCAAAAGGGCCTCATACTTATCTTCAAGCTCTAGAAACTCCTTATCCTTCTTTTTAGGCTTCTTGCATTCACTGGAAAAATGCCCTAGGTCATTGCATCTATAACACCTTACAGATGACCTATCCACATGGTTGGTTTTGAATTTATTCTTGTTTGCTTTCACAGGTGTCTTGCTCTTGTTGAATAAATGGTTTTGGGGTCTAGGTTTGAAGGGTTGGTTTCTCTTGAATCTGATGTTTGGAAATTTTTTGGCCATGAAAGCATATGAAGTATTTTCCATGCCATCTAGCTCTTCAAGAGTATAGAACTCTTCTTCTTCCTTCTCCTCAACAGGTTCAGTCACTTCACCTTCATTTTCTTCATCATTTACTATCTCCTCTATCCTCAGCTGAATTGTAGATGCTTCTAGGTCTTGAACAGATTTGCTGACAGTCAAGGCACATGATGTGTTTATCATTCAGCCTTGGTTGGCTTGGATAGCCCTCTTCTGAAGCAACTCAAGCTCATGAGTCTTTAAAACCCCATAGAGCACATCATATGTGACTTTGTTCAAATCTCTTTCTCTTAGAGAAATGACCCTTTGCTCTAGATGGTTTGGTGAAGACAATAGAAACTTCATGTTCAACTCCTTGGTGCTGTAAACCTTCTCATTCATCTGTAGCTCAGTCACCAGCTTGTGAAACCTTTCAAACATGTCAGCAATGATTTCCTTGGTCTGAGCCATGAAAGCTTCATACTGTGCACCTCAATATGATCCCACATCTCCTTTGCCATTTTGCAAGAGGCTATGTTAGCAAACATTGACAGTTCCATAGAATCTATGATTAATAACATGAGATGACTGTCGAGAGCAACCATCTCCTTTTCTGTCTCTGTCCATTTGGATGGTTCTTTAGCCACATAGGATCTTGGAATGGTTACAGTTCCAACAGTCTTTTCAGGAATCTCCTGTTGTGGAACAAAGGGACCATTCTTGAGTATCTCAGGATATAGAGGGTTAGCAGCTTTGATGAACAACAGCATTTTAATCTTCCAGAGGTTGTAATTCTCTTTGTCGAACTTAGGGACCCTCACTGTTCCTGTAGTCTTTGGTGTATTCATGATCTTTTTCTGTTTTTAAATAAACAGCCTGCTCTGATACCACTTGTTGAGTATTGAACACACAAAAGAATACAGAGGGGGGTGAATGGATTCTTGAACTTTTCTTGTTCTTGAATCTGTTTGATGTATGTAGCAGGATATGTGTTATGTGTGTGCAGAAATATAGGTGCGGAAAATGAACAACACAAGACACAATATCACTTTAATCTAATATTTTATTAGATAAAGATTTGCTACAACCTGTGAATGCAAATGGTAGTATTCTCAGCTTCGTTTTTCTCAAAGAGATGTATATCTTGAATATGTATGTGAAAAACTTAGCTACTAGAGAAGTGAGGCTGTATTCTTATAGAACATGAATACAGCCTATTTACTACAAATAAGGTAGCTAAACAAATTTACTTTCTTGTGTGTCTATCCTTTTTGAGTAAGCATCCAAACGGCTACAGGTTTTACTTCTTGAGGTTCTGCTCAGATCCACTTCTTTAGCTATTTGTCTCTTGTACATCTCTCTAAGCTTCTTTGTAGGCTTTCCAAAGTACTTTACAGTTTGTGGTCCATAAAGTGCTTTGGCTTGTTGCAGGTTTCTGACTTGTACAATTTCTCCAGTATTTTGTCTCCAAGATTGTATTCGAGAAGTAACTTAGTGATTGATTCGAGAACTAGAATTGACTTGATAGATAACTCTGAGTTCTCGAATATTGCAAAGTTGACATATCGAATTACTTCTCGAATAGCTCTTTTCTTCAGGAATCCTTGAGTTGTCGAATAGAGCATTTAACTTATTGTATCCCTGAGGTATCGAATAGCTTTCTGAGTCTTTGAGATATCGAATGAACCTTGACTTGTTGACTCCTAGAGAACTCGAATGATGCTTTGACTTGTTGACTTTCTGAGTTCTGGAATAGAGTAGTAGACATATCGAATCTCTGAGATATCGAATGAGATATCGAACAGTGCATTCAGAGATATCGAATAATGTCTTTTGAGATATCGAATCCCTGACTTCTCGAAGGCTAGACTTCTCGAATATAACAAACATACTTCTCGAATTGGTACTTAGGCAAATCTTCATTCTCCAAAATCTAACTGTGTTTATTTTGACAGTCTTGATCTTCAAGCTTGAGGCATGATCCTTGGAACTTCCTTCATGCATTATTCTCTGACTTTTAATTACAGTTACACAAATAGAAATTGATGCCTATTACAAGTACTACAACAAGTAGAAACTCTACAACTAGAGGTTCCCTCAATTAAGAGGTCATGTAGGTAATGCAATGCATTACAAACAATTAGGCTTGTTATAGATGTACTCAGGCATGCCTCCGTGACTAACAAAAATCTTTTAATACAAGAAAAGAATTTTAATCAAAAAATTAAAAAAAATGAAAATTTAAGAAAAATACCTTAAACTGTTCTAGTGCATTTCCGATCTACAGGCATTATAATATATATATATATATATGTATATATATATATATACGCACCGATCGATCAATTATATTAATAAATTAATATAAATATATTATTTAAATTTTTATTTAGAAAAATATAATTTTATTGGAATGTTAATTAACGTAAGTATAAAATTACTTATCTATGAATTCATACCAATTGAATTAATATTAATATTATGAACCAATCATCAAAACAGATACAACCCCCGTTGAAAAGTTCAAAATCTCTCTTTATTATTTTTTTTAAAATGTAGCTTTCATTTTATTTCTCTCTTTGTTAGAGAATATTTCTACATATCATGTTAACAAATTTTTCACCAATATTATGAGAATTCGGTATATTTATTAAATATAGAATCCTTAAAATATTTATTATATTAATTTATTGAAAATATTTGTATGGTCGTGGTTAATTTTTCGATTACATATTAAAAATGTGTAAAAACTTAATCCTCACGACTCCAATAAATCATTAGACTGTCTATCAAAAAAAGATTGCATGTTTCAGCGATATAAGAAAGGATATCTACTGTGCAAGATATATGAAACAAACGTAGTTATAACAATAGAAATTTTCATCTAATCTAGTTTGCTATGTGATTGTTCAATATCATTTTTACAAATTATATGTCCTTTTATTAATGAATTGGTTTACTATTAAAAAAAAAATATCAACCAAACAAATTCAATATATCGCGCTCTTTTAGTAACATATAATTGTTAGATTTTATGGTTATTGCCCTTAGCTTATTTATAAAGACAACTTAAATTGTGCATTTTGAGTTTGGAAGTTTGTATTTTGGTTTTTTTTATTCTTTTCTAGTAAAACATGGAATAATCAATTTTAATTTTCTTTTATTCATAAAATAAGACATATAAAAATGAGTATCACCTATCTTTTTTTAATTTGACTAACTTGTGAAAATAAGCTACTGTCCATAAAATTGAAATCAAGAGTCTAACATATAAACACATAATCACATTGTTATATATGTCCTTGTAATTTAAATAACATGAAATTCATTTTCCTTTAACAGTGAGTATATTTTTCCTACATATATAAGAAGAAATAGCTTATGTAGACCTGACAAATCGTTTTGTACATTCATGTCATGTACTTTAGGGTCTTGAACGAAAATGACATAATATTAAATTGTGTACCCGAATTTAGAACACAAAATGACACTAAATTACACAAATTTTTCGTGTACACGAAATAAAATGAAATATTCGAATAGAAAAATATAACAATTATATGAAATATTACTATGTATCCAAGTTATGTAAATATACAATTATATGTCTTAGAACAACATTGAGATGTTACAAAACAAAACTAAGAGTAGCATGCATGGTGTAAAGCCTCCCAAACAAAATGAAACCCTCCTTTTTATTCTTTCTTATTTCTCGTTAAGAGATATCTCTCTTTGTGTAGAATCTTTCTACCAAGTTATTTAGTTTTCTTTATGCTTTGTTGATATAAAAAAATATAGTCAACCACCAATCAAATTCAATATATGCTCTTAGGTTAAGATATGGGAATTGATACTATTATTTTAATTCAAAAAGGCACCCTTTTATTAAAAACAATATATAATTTTAAGTGTATCAACCTTTTTATTTATCATTATTAATAATTTTTATAACAAAAACCGTAGCTACTGCTCTCTCTCTCTCCACCTTTCCCAAAAGATGCTAAACTAAAGTTTAGGAGCTGATATCAGTTTTTTAAGTTTTTTTTTTAAAAAAATTTATATTGATTTTTCTTTATCTTTCAATAAAAATATCATTGAGAGTCTAGTACCCCGTTGCCCGTTGGTGAATTTTATCTACCAAAATATTAGATTTTGTACCAACTCCTTGTAAATGATAAGTCTTATTTTCTTTTCCTTGATTTTACTTTGGCTTTCACTAAATATCTCTCTTTATTGAGAGCCTAATATCCTGTTCGTGGATTTTGTCTAACCATATATTAGATTTTGTTATATTAGTTCATTGATTTGGATAGTACAGAATCACAGTTCTGGTCGGTTGTTTGGATACGTTATGACAAATCAGATATACATATTCCTCACGTTTATAACAATTGTTAGATTATCTCGTCGAAAAGACTGTATAATTTATTGACATAATTTAGTGACATAAGCTAGATGTAACGCCCCCAGATCCGCCCTGACCGAGGACCCGGGTCATCACATTGTCTCAATATCTTGTAACACACGATAACGCAATAATAAAACGAAATATTCATTACAACGGAGCATAAGTGTCCCACTGCGCAGATCCAAGATCAGTCTCACAAAATATTACAATACGACATATTACATCTCCGGATAATATACTACATAAGTTCACAAAAGTAGAAAGATAAAGGTTCCAGCTTAATATTCTAATCCTTGTCAGCATAGCCTGGAGCTTTTCCCTTCCCTCTAGATGCCTGGCTGGACGTCTCGCATCTTTCCATCTTGACAGCTGAATAAAATATTGTAAAGCAAGAATGAGCAACTATAGTGCTCAGCAAGTTCTCTTCTTGCTCGGTGTATAAACATAATAAGATTGACTGAAAGAAATACTCGAAGTTTAAAATAAATCGGATATCACAATCTGACTCTGACTCAATGCTCATCTCAAAATCAGAATACTTGAATGACTCGATTGGTATAACTCTGATGACTCATGATTTAAGAATAAACTGGTCTTCCACCTATCGGTATCTCGGTGGGGCGATCAACTATCCGACCGGGAATACCTTCCTCCAATGATATCGCACTTCGCCCGATCACGGCTACAATACGTTATCAACAATATAACATAAATGTATGAATGCTAGCATCATAGTGGGTTATTAATTCAACCCTGGCAACTTAGTGCCTAATTATTCTCGTGTCCGTATAACGGTACACAAGTTTCTCTTTCTCTATAATGGGCCTCTTTCCCAAAATTGACCAGTAGAATACAGAATTCCCGAATATTTGGTGAATAGATAACTTGAGATAATTCTTCCAGGAAAATATTTACCAATCTGGCGGACTGCCAGTCTGACTCAATTTTACCACCAATCCGAACAATGAACTGATGTAAACTCTCAATAATAACATTTTATTGGTTGACACGATCAAAATGCCAAACCTTGACAATAACGGCAACTATCTCGAACCAATGAGAATAGTTTTAAAATGGAATGTTTTGAGTTGTACCGAACAAATAGTACTACTCGAATATTGACAATACTCATAATTGATGAACGTTAAATAGAATATTTTTCACTTGATCAACGAGTTACAACTCTAACGATTCTAATTTTGTAACTCTTATTTGTTGATTCGAGAGATGAACCAAATAAAAGATAATCAATAATTATTGTCGAATTTGTACAATAAATTCGACTGAAAAGAATAAATTTAACTATCTCGAACAATTGAGATTAATTTCACTGAATCACAATAATAGTCATCTCGAATTAATGAGATCGACCCGATAGCAATGAAATTGATTCCACGCTTATAAGGGATACAATTCGCAAGTAAACTAATTTTAATAGTAACAAAATATCGTAACGAGAAAATAATGCTCAAAAGAATTATTGCATCATATGGAGCAACAAATAAATCTCATAATTGACAGCTCGAAAATAAATAAGGAAGGAAATAAAATGAACAGAAATACAAGTCTCTAAGAGTTAGGGTAGGAAGGAACTTGCCTCGATCTCGAAGTGTAAATGAATGCAGATAAAATTTTATACTCCACCCGTGAACTTGGCTTCGATCTACGGCTCAGGAATTATTCTCTAAAAATGGCAACCAGAAATACGTGAGCGATTCGTCAGAATAAAATATTCCCGATCCGATAATATAATTAATAATAATATAATATCTCATGAAAATCTCTACAATAAATAACGGAAAGTAATTCCCAGATAGATAAATCTCTCTTCGAACTCAGGAATTAAATCTGGAGAATATATCCTATTTTTAATATCTGGAAATCTCAATTTATTTAATAAGAATCTCTATTTATTCTCAAAATGAAATAACTCAATAATCCATTTTTATTCAAATTAAATCCATCTTTATTATTCTCATTTTAACCAAAAAGTAATCAAAGAATTCCACTTCTAAATATCCTCACAAATTCTAATTTCTTTTTACTCATTTTTAATATTAACCGATTTTAGCCTCTAAAAATAATCTGGTTTGATTTAATTAATCAAAATAAACCGTAAACATTAAATATCAGTTTTTTAAATAAAACCATATTTTTACTCTATTTATTCATAATTATTCTCTCTTTTATCAATAAATCAATAAATCTCTAAATTATGATAAATAATCACAGAATATTTTTATTGATTTAATTAACTGTTTTAAATAATAATCTAACTTTAAAATATTCCAAATTAATCAATTAAACCCTTTTTATTATTATTTATAAATCCTGAATAAAATCATACGGTCAATAATTTATCAATACGTTATTATTTTTATTGCAACAGTGGTATGTGGGTCCCACCTACCCCACAACCACCGTGCAATCTCCCCTTCCCCGGAAATCTCTCTCCTGCGTCCTTCTCCCTCTCGCCAGTCTCTCTCCCTCTCGACCCCTTTCTCTTTCTCTCTCTCTCTCTCTCTCTCTCTCTCTCTCTCTCTCTCTCTCTGTCTCTCTCCCTCCAATCTCTCTTATCTCTCTGCACTCTCCCTCTCTCTGCTTTTCTCTCTCTCGCATCTCTCTCTCTCTCCCTCTCTATCATCTTTCTCCGACTCTCTCTCAACTGTCTTCCTCTTCTCCTTCTAATCTCTCATCTCCCTCTCGATCTCATCTCACTCTCTCCCTCCGTCCACTCTCTCCACCTCTCCACCTCCTCCCCTATCTCTCTTCGTTTTCTCCCGTTTCCTCTCCCTCTCGACTGTCTCGTTTCCTCCTCTCTCTCTCGTTCTCTTCCTCGCCATCTCTCTGTCAAACCCCAGTCTTCTCTCTCCCGCCTACTCTCTCCCTCCTCCACTCTCCTTTCTCCGACAAACACAACAAAACCGCCCCTAATACTCCGATTCCCAACCAAAACAACACACCGACAATACACCACAGCTTCAACAACGAAATCAGAAAAGATAATGATAATTAATAAGAATAAAAACAAAAATAACCTACCTGATGTTTGTATAAATAAAGGATGTGGCCGGGTTTTTGTTTAGTAAAAGGAGAGAGCAGATGAGTCGTGCAGGAAGAAAAATGGGGTGTTTATGTTTTGTGACAATGATGTGTTTTACCCCTCCATCTAATAAAGATGAGGTTTATTAAATTAAAAGGAATAAATTGTGGGAGACAAAAAAATAAATGCTGGGAAATAATGATGATGCTTAGTGCAATGTTTGGTGAAAAGAGCTCGTTTCCCCCTGTTGGCTAATTAAAATGAGACTCTAATTTCGTTCTCTAAAATAAATACGATCCAAAATAAAAATAAAAATCTCATTTTCCTAAATCTTTTTCTAATTTTAATAAACACTAAATAAATATGATTAATTAAATATAATACGAATATATAAAATTTTAAAAATTTTCAAATACGCGCTAATTAAAATATAATAACGCATCGCTCTTTAATAAAATTTAAATATCGATTAGGAAAATTTATTCGAAATATTCGCGGTTATTACAGTCTTCCCCCCTTATAGGATTCCGTCCTCGGAATCAAAATTACGCACTAAACAATTCAGGATATTTATTCCGCATTTCGCTTTCTAATTCCCACGTGGCTTCCTCAATTTGGTTGTTTTCCAAAGTACTTTTACTAAATTTACTTTATTAGTTCTTAACTCTTGCACTTTGTAGTCTAGGATCTGTACTGGTTGTTCTTCGTATGTCAAATCAGGACGAATTTCCACTGGTTCGTAGGTTATAACATGTCTGAAATCGGAATGGTATTCTCTTAACACAGAAACATGAAACACGTCATGGATATGCTGAAGGTCTGGAGGTAGGGCCAACTGATAAGCTAGCGGTCCTATCTTCTTGAGGATCTCAAAAGGTCCTATATATCTGGGGCTCAATTTGCCTTTCTTTCCGAATCTCATTACTCCCTTCCAAGGTGAAACTTTCAGCATCACTTTATCTCCCACTTCAAATCACTACGCCATAGATGGGCATATGTAACGCCTCTCTGATGTTACAATAGGCCCGAAAAACGTTACATTAGATCTATTGTAACACCAGGAGGCGTTACGTTTACGAGCATTACAATAGATACCCTAATGTAACACTTTTCTTCTCTATTGTAACAGTAGCAAAAGTATTACAATAGGCACCTATTGTAACACCAGGGGCCCAATTGTAACACATTTTGAGTGTTACAATAGCTCAGTTCAATTTTTTCAGACGTGGCACCATGTGCATACGTGGCATTACGTGGCACCACGTGGCCACGTGGCAACACATGTGGCGCCACGTGGCACACTTTGTACACGTCACCAGCCTCTATTGTAACACTATTTTTATCTGTTGTAACATTATTTTCTATTTATTGTAACACTATATATTAACAAATGTAACACTACAATAAGCAAACGTAACGGTAAATTTTTGAAATTTTGAAATGTAGGCTCTGCATTAATAATATTCCCAGCCAACACAACAAGATCCACTACATTAATTCCAAACTACATAATAAACCAAAAGCCATCTCCATACTACTCCAACCAAACCTCCAAAAGGAATCCAACATAATTCTAAACCAACAAGCACATACAATTAAGTCTAAATTTTAAAAGTACGAAACCATTACAAGAACACATAATTTCATTAGAGTACTGGTACACAGAGTAAATCTGATGTTTCTCCGCCAGAATAATACCAGTAAAGATAGAAAATAGAAGCAGTAAGGTATGTTACATAGAGTTCATTCGGCAACAGGAAAAGCTGATCCAATATTGTTTCCGAGTCGATAGCACTTGATGTTGATTGGGTAAGGTCCAAGCTCCACATAATTGTTCTCCCCACCCATGTAGAAAACTATTATCTGAAGACACATTGTTGTTTAATATCTGAAAGCGAGACACGCAATATGGTTCCACCTGCTGCATTGGTTTGTGATACAACCTCTGGGTGGTCCCTGCACTCTGACTTCCATGGAATGTTTGCATTTACAAATTACTAAGAAAAACTGTAATATCTGGCAACTTTTTTGGACAATTTAAAAAGGATTTTACAACTACCAAAGAGCAAAGATGCCAAAATCAGTCTTGGATTGGAAAACCATAATTATCTAAGAAATCTTCATCACATCTGAATGCAAAAGCATGATCATCTTTGTACTAAAAATTCAGATATGTTGCCACCTCCGACGGGACAAGGTGAAACCTGCATAAAGAAGACATAATTAATGCATACTCTGTGGAAAATACAGTATAGGACAAATTTAAAGCAAGACTATTTTGGTTCAAATAATCAGCAGTAGTCACTACAGAAAAATACTGCATTTTAAAGTTACCTGGACTAAATAATATATCATAACTAGAGAAAAAGGAAAGGACCTGGCGATTGTCCATAATTTCAACAAAAGACTTGACTACTGCAGCAAAATACTTCATTTTAAAGTTATCTGGACTATATGATATAGTTTCTCATAACTTGGGAAAGAGAAAACGCCCTGGCGATTGTCCATAATATTTACAAAAGACTTGAGATATGACAAAACTATTTATCAGGAACTCACACTCAAAGGTATTGCTATCTTTCAATATGGTCATCAGTATTGATATGCAAGTGGACAGTAAGATGACACCCAACGAAACTTTGAATAGAATTGAAAATTAGAATCTAGAGTTGAGACATTAAGAAAAGTTGACCTTTCATCCGAAGGCTAGTAGTGACATATGTATTGCAATTTGCATATGAGACACAGAACAAATCAACATTCAAAACAACTGATACACTAGGCAACAATAGTCTCCAATTCCGTAAATCCGTAGATAAAAAAAGTCCACTAACGACGAAGTTTAAGCCTCACAAGAACACAAGAACACCTCTTTACACCATAAAAAGACTTGATTAATCAACATGGGTGAGAAACAATATTGGATCAGCTACATTCAGGTGTTGACAAGCCTTATTAGGCGAGAAACATAAAACATTCAGAATAATAAGCTACATTGCTAGATCAATAATAATAAACTTTAGCATAGTTATATTAAGCTACATTGCTAGATCAATAATAAAATCAGATCACTTACAACTTGTCCACGCCTTCTTGTTGCATCATACTTGCAGAAGATAAACCAGAATCATTTTCCTTGTTTTAACATCTTTACAAACTTAAGTTAAGATGTCAATCAGTCAATCTATCTCTAATAGCAAGTAAATGCACCGGCCATCTCTATACTTCTAATGTGCCAAAGAATGCGACAGTTTAGCACATGTTTACTTCAAATTATCTGCTTAGTAAGATCTAGAACAGATACAGAACCATGTTATCCTACATAAAGAAATTGGGGAATCGTATATTATAAATGTCAAACCAGGGGAAATAGTGTTTCAATGGTCCAACCTAAAAGCCCTTCGAAAGCAAAAAATTTAAGTATGTGACATTTTAAAGTGTCTAAACAGTGGAGGATTGCAAGTACTTAAATGCTTGTTGACTACCAAAACATGTGATAAATTATGAAATTTTCTATTTAGCTAATTCACTGATTCTATTAGTACTTAAAAAGTTTCACAATCAAACATATTTGATTATCGGATAAAGCTAAATCGATAGAAATAAAATGTGTGCGTGAGAGAGATTCCAAGATAGTTACCTGTTCTAACTTCCGTACTGCACATTGGCAGATGAAAATTAGGAATTATTGCTGCTTTTGAAGACCTCCATATTGCAATCCTCCTGGTCAGCAGCGGATAAGAATTAGCAATGGTGTGAATAGTCTAGATGACACCTAAACAAAGCATCATAACTACAAGGAGTTAAATAAACAGCAATTCAAGCAGCTAATGTCTTTACTCTTTAGTTAAGTCCACAGAAGTAATTTGAAGTGCACCAAATCCACTCACCAATGAAAACATGGCACCAAAAACAAAACCAAAACCTGCAAGCATTCTGCAATAACAGATTCAAAACTTAAGATGCAAGCAGATTTTTGAGAAAGAATGATAGAAGACCTATTATATTTAGCAGTATAAGGGTCAAATATTACTTTGAAACAGACCTTATGGATCAAAGAAAATTTTAATTCAAATTACATGCAATTAATTGTTCACTATACAACTTTTATCTGGCTGACAGGTAAGAATCACAAAATTTACAACTTGGTCATACGTTAACCTTTAATATAAATATATAAAGCTCTGAATTGTGATCAATACTAAACCAGTATCAAGGGAGGCTATACTATAGGCATACAGGGTTTTGTAATCAAAACAGAGGGCTACCTAGACATAAAATATTATGTGAAGAATAAGACGAGAACAAGAGAAAAAGACATGAAAGTAATTGTGTCAATTGTCAATTTGTGATCGACTCGCATCAATCTAATGCCTGGATACAGTCTTTATAAAAAATATTATGTCAAATCTTATAATGAAATACATAAAAATTTCGTTTTCAGCATTTTTTTTATTGCCTAAATGTTGCAGTCGGTGAAACACTTCCATCATAACAGGTGTAATCTGCAAAAACTTGCCTGGATTGGACAACCTCCTTGCCCGGTTCTCTCTTCATAATGCAATTTATGCTGGCATTCACACATGTCAGGATGGCAAATTTACGGGACCATGCCAGAGGGCTCACAAAATCCTGCAAGAACAATATTAATTAAATGGATAGAGATATAAGCTGTCTACAAACTCAAATTGCAATAGAGTTTTCAGTTGCAGAATGAACTACCTGTAGGTTATCTTCTAGCAGAATGAGTAACTGCAGCTTAAGATCGCCATATGAAGTACAAAATATAATTTTAGGAGCAAAGACTCTGACTGCAACTCTGGACGAATCCTCATCACCAGACGATATACTCAACATCTCCACCTCCGTATCATCATCAAAATCCTCCGAGTGCCGCTGCTTCCTCCCCGAACCTCCCTGATTAGATTTCCTCGACGGTGTACTCCGCCGCACCGGCAACGCCTTGGCCGGCTGCTGAACGTGATTCTGAACAGGCTTACCAGACGATTTGTAATTAACATCGCGCTGAGATTGCTCTTGAAGAGCCTGTTGTAATAGCTTGTCTTGTGTAATTGTAATTGGATCTGTGTAAGAAGAATAACCACAAATTAAAAGCAATAAGTTGAAATCGAAAGCGATACCAAGTATTTTCCATGGCCAATTGCTTCGTATATGTGAAAGTGATTCATAATCTAGGGTTTCAAATTGTGAGTAACAAAATTAAATGCAAATTTACAGATGGGAGAGATCGAGATATGGATTAGAAAATTTGTTACCACAGAAACCATTTCTTGGAGGGTTTCTTCCGGCCGAGAGAGTCGAGAGAGAGAAAGAGCTAGAAGAGAGGAATGTTTTGTTTAGATACGTGTATACTTTTGTTTCAGGGGGAAATGAAAATGTTTAGTTTTCATTTGGGGGGAAGAAGCCCGCCCCATTTTTCACCTCGGACAACACACTTTACTACTACTTATATCTTTTATAATTTAATTTAATTATTAAATTTATTATAATATAAAAATAAAAATATATCACATGTATTAATATATAGTATAAATTAAAAAAATTATCACTTAAACATACATAAATATCATGTTCATGTAAAAAAATATAAAATCGTCGAAGAAATCATTTTTACATATAATTTTATATGTAAAAATATAAAATCGTCGAAGAAATCATTTTACATGTAAATAGAGATAGGGATGAGTGTTTGACTGTTTGGATAAGTGGGTTGTGAGGGTAACGAGCGGGGTTATCTATTTTCATTTTGGGGGGAAACGAATGTACTCCACGCTGGCAGTTCTAATATATTATTAGTTTTTAATTTATTTTTTAATCATTTTTCATAATTTTTAAAAAGTCATACAAAATATATGTTATATATTTATGTATAAATTTTAGTGACAAAAATATTCTAGATTTTTTACTATATTAATTCTTATATTTTAGTGAGAGAAACCATATAAATATATTATATTATTTTCATAACATATTTATTTTATTTAGTACTTATTATTATTATATGAATTTCTAAAATTAATATTTAATCCAAATAAGGAGTTCGTTAATTTAAAATCAAAGAGGGTTTTCATTTTCCGGAAATTGGGTTAAAGAGTAATAGATTTATTAATTAAAAGTTATTAAAAAAATAAATATTAGTATTAAAAATTTTAAAAAAATAGTAAAATTCAAAAACTAGTATTACCTATTGTAACACCACGGTGTGGTGTTACATTTCACGTAACACCGTAATTTCAGAGTAACACTAGATATATGGCTAATGTAACACCAATCGAGCGGTGTTACAATAGGTATGAACTTTACTAGCTATTGTAACACTATTTGTGTAACGCTTACAAAAAAGCATTACAGTAGCCCACTTATGGCGTAGTGAATGCTTTGCCTTTCCTCTTTTGATTTACATACTTCCTCTGTCGATCCTGGGCTGCAACTAACCTTTTTCGAATAACTTCGGTCGCTTGCTTAGTTTGTTGTAGTAGTTCTGGTCCTAGTATTTTCCTTTCTCCTGCTTCATCCCAGTATAGAGGTGATCTACACTTCCTTCCGTACAATGCTTCATATGGTGCCATACCTATGCTGGAGTGGTAACTATTGTTGTAAGCAAACTCAACCAGGGGCAAATGATCATCCCAACTTCCTTTGAAATCAAGTGCACAGGCTCTTAACATATCCTCAACTGTTTGAATTGTCCTTTCACTTTGTCCGTGGGTCTGTGGATAATATGCAGTGCTCAGATTTAACTTCGTGCCAAGACATTCTTGAAAACTCTTCCAAAATCGAAAAGTAAAACGGGCATCTCTATCAGATACAATTGAAACGAGCACTCTATGACGAACCACAATTTCCTTTAGTTATATGTTCACCAATCTCTCAACGGAGTACTTATCACTAATTGGTAGAAAATGCACAAATTTAGTGAGTCGGTCGACAATAACCCAAATTGCATCATGGCTGGCTCTAGTTCGGGGCAATCCTACGACAAAATCCATTGTAATATGTTCCCATTTCCACTCGGGTATCTCTAAGGGTTGTAAAAGTCCACTTGGTCGTTGATGTTCAGCTTTCACTTTCTGACATGTTAAACACTTGCTTACCCATTCTGCAATCTCTCTTTTCATGTTAGGCCACCAATAGCTTTGCTTGATATCCTGATACATTTTTGTGCTCCCTAGGTGAATGGAATATCTCGAGTTATGCGCTTCGCTCATAATTTCATCCTTCAACTCTGTAACATTAGGAATCCATATTCTCGATGCAAATCGCTTAATTCCCTTATCATCCTTTGAACTCAGAAATTCTTCTCCGATCAACTCTGATCTTCTCTCTTCCATTACTTGCTCCTGACAACGGCGAATCTTCTCGAGTAACTTTGGTTGAAACTGAATGCTGTAAACTCTTTCATTGTTTTGGACTGAGACCCTAATCTCTAATTCTATTTTCTCACATTCTTTGACCAATTCTTCTGAGGTTGTCAACAAGTTGAGTCTTTCCTTTCTACTTAAAGCATCAGCTACAACATTAACCTTCCCTGGGTGGTAGTTTATCAAGCAATCATAGTCTTTGATCAATTCCAACCATCTTCTCTGTCTCATGTTTAATTCCTTCTGCGTGAATATATACTTTAAGCTCTTATGATCCATGTAAATCTCGCATTTCTCTCCATAAAGGTAATGTCTCCAAATCTTGAGGGCAAAAACAATAGCAGCAAGTTCCAAATCGTGAGTAGGGTAACGGGACTCATATTCCTTCAGTTGTCGAGAGGCGTAAGCTATTACTTTCCCATGTTGCATCAGAACACATCCTAAACCCTTGTGAGAAGCATCGCTGAAAATCACGAAATCGCCTTTCTCATCGGGTAAGGTCAACACTGGGGTAGTAGTCAATCTCTTCTTCAATTCTTGAAAGCTGTCTTCACATTTTGGGGTCCACTTGAATTTTTCACTCTTTCTGGTAAGTCGAGTCAGTGGCGTAGCTATCTTTGAGAAATTCTTCAAGAATCTACGATAGTATCCGGCCAATCCAAGGAAACTTCTAACCTCTGTTGGAGTCTTGGGTCTCTCTCAATCTGCTACGGCTTCTATCTTTGCGGGGTCTACAGAAATCCCTTCGCCGCTCACAATGTGTCCTAAAAATTGAACTTCTTTCAGCCATAATTCACACTTTGAAAATTTTGCATATAACTTTTCCTTTCTCAGCGTTTCCAGAACCAAACAGAGGTGTTCAGCATGTTCCTCAGGAGACTTCGAGTATATCAAGATGTCATCAATAAATACAATCACGAACTTATCCAAGTATCTCTTGAATACACGATTCATTAATTCCATGAAAGCAGCTGGCGCATTCGTCAATCCAAAAGACATGACTAGGAACTCGTAATGGCCATACCGAGTCCTAAAGGCAGTCTTAGGAATATCCTCAGGCTTGATCTTCAGTTGATGATATCCGGACCTCAAGTTGATCTTTGAAAAATACGTAGCTCCCTTTAATTGGTCAAACAGATCGTCGATCCTGGGAAGAGGGTATCTATTCTTGATAGTCATCTTGTTCAGTTCACGGTAATCAATACATAGTCGCATGGATCCATCCTTCTTCTTTACGAACAATAATGGAGCTCCCCACGGGGATACGCTTGGTCTACTTACGCCTTTTTCTAGTAAATCTTGCAATTGTGTTGCCAACTCCTTCATTTCCACTGGTGTCATTCTGTACGGCGCCTTTGAGATTGGTGCGGTTCCCGGTGCTAGGTCGATTGTGAATTCTATCTCTCGATCCGGTGGCATTCCAGGCAACTTGTCAGGAAAAACATCTTTAAATTGATTAACTACGGGGATCCATTCGATCGCAGGGGTCTGCTTTTCGGTATCTATCACATGAGCTTGATGGGCTTGACATCCTTACCGAAGTAATCTTTTAGCTTGAATTATTGGCAGGAAATCCTTAGTCGGTTTCCATCCGTGAAACGGAATTCTTATACCATTAGGTTCACCTAAGCTGACCCTCTTACGACGACAATTTATTTGAGCATCATAACGTGATAACCAATCCATCCCTAGGATTACGTCAAATTCCCCTAACTTAAAAGGAATAAGGTCTGCCTCAAAATGTTGCCCATGTATCTCTATAGAACAATTCAGACACAATCGGTTTACTGGTATGACTTCTTGATTAGCTACTTCTATATTCAGAATTCCCTCTAAGGGCACAGACTCAAGATTCAACTTATTCATGAAGTTTTCAAAAATAAAAGATTTGGTAGCTCCAGAATCAACTAGAACACAAGCATCCTCAAAGTTTACTCGAAGCGTACCTGCTATCACATCGCTGTCATCGATGGCATCTCGTACAGTCATGTTGAAGGCTCTTGCTGTCGGCTTGTTGCTTGGAGGTGCTGGGAGTCGAGGCACTAGATTTTCCTTCGCAGGCTGTCGACAGTCTCGGGACACGTGACCTTTCCTTCCACAGTTGAAACAGGTGACAGATTTATCCTTGCAACTAGAAGCATAATGACCCTTTTGCCCACAGTTATAACAATTCACGCACGCTTGATGACAGGGTCCAGGGTGTTTCTTTCCACATGTCTTACATTCTGGTAACGGTGGCCTTCCTTGCATCACACTAACTGTCTATGGCTGTTGGAACCTCTGGTTGCTTCCTCTGGTGTCATGATTCCCAAACCTTCTTGTATCAGTGCTTCTATTCTCCCTCTTCACAAATGGTTTCTTGTCACTCAGATTATCAGTCCTTCTCACAAAGTTACTTCTGCTGCTCTGAAACTTCCTCTTCTGTCCATCCTTCGGGTAGAGTTCACTTCCACTTTCCACTATAGCCGCTTTCTGAACTAAGGTTGCATAATTGGTGATCTCGAACAATGCGACTCGATTCTGTATCCAGGGCTTCAATCCTTGTTGGAAACGCTTTGCTCTCTTCTCCTCAGTGTCTACATGATAGGGTACAAACCTCGAGAGTTCTGTAAACTTGGCCTCGTAGTCTGCAACAGTCATCGTTCCTTGCTTGAGTTCTAAAAACTTAATCTCCATCTAGTTCTCCAGATACTTGGGGAAATACCTCTCTAGGAACAATGTTGTAAATCTGGCCCACGGTATAACCGCATTACCCTCCATAGCTCTCTTCGCTTTCCACCAGTAGTTAGCTTCACCTTTTAACATATACGCTGCAAACACTGTCTTCTTGTCTTCTTCCACTCCTACAATCTCAAAAGTCTTTTCTGTCTCTCGTAACCAGATTCTAGCCTCCACTGGGTTAGTGGTACCTTTAAACTCAGGTGGATTCAAAGATTTGAATGATTTGAAACTCACTGTAGCTTGAGTCAGTTGAGCTGGAGGTGGATTTCCTCCTACTGGATTTTGGTTCCGCTGAGGTTGAGGGTTCTGAGCATGTTAAAGAAGAAAGTTCATAAGTAGGTTCATCGGGTTGGGATTTTGAGCGGCCTCTGGTTCCGGGTTTGGATTCTGGACTGGGTTCCGAGGTGGAACCTCATAATCTTGATTCGCTTCAGGTTGAGGACGAAGATTCTTTGGGGGTCTTCCTCTCTTAGGTGGCATCTTTTTCTATAAGAGCGAAAACAATAGGGTATGTTATGTCTTAGGTATGCAGTTATGCGACACCATTGCTGGCACAGTTATGATAGGCATTCATAAATAATTACTCGGTCAAATTCCTGGTTTCTCAAAATAAATCATACTCAAAATCGTGATTTTCTCTGGTCTCTTATAAACGATTACTCTTATTCCTTGTTATAAAAAGGTTTCAGATACCTGTAAAGATCTATCTCAGTTTAAATGGCGGTTCTCGGGAAAATCTTATAAGTTCTAAAATTCAATCGTTATTAATCTTTGGTTCTCGAATTTTGGTTAAACTCATTTTAAGTCGTAGTTTCTGAAAAGAAGTTTTTATCTATCTCGGGGTAGCATGGGGAAACCATATCATATGATACTCTACAGTACAAAATTTCTAATAGATAAAGTAAGACATCAGTTCTACTAACAGATCAGAACATGTAATAATAAAGAGGTACCACACTGGTACGGTACAGTTCATAATACTGAATACGTTCATAATAATACAAACCGATAATCTGAATATAGTACATCGTGGGGGATAATAAGGATTACTACCCTACATGCTGGTCATAAAATCAACTACATCAAGTACATAGATCATGAGAATATGTGCACCCTGATACAGAAAATCTAACGTGATGCAATCCAGAAAGTGGGTCACCACTAGCTATACAAGCCAAACGATGGGGATGCTCAAGCATGCATATATGTCATCAGCGGGGGAACATCTCACCGACCCTCCTATGGTACTCTGTGACGATATCTGAAATTATAGTGGCAACTCTGTCCCGATCAATCTGCCCGGTACTGGATGAAGGCAAGGCAGCAAAGTCAGTCTGTAGTCCAGTCAAAACAGTGAGAGCAATCTGATGCATGATCTCCATCGGGACGTCTCTAACCAGTAGACTCCTTCCATGATGCACAACAAAAGGATCTGGAACAGCCAATAGTCTAAGGATACCATCCCTAGTAGCAAAGATCTCCTCATAGCGAGACCATAACCATCGGTAATGCTGAAACAGGGTATGGTGAATGTGCCAAGGGACCGTCTCTCCCGCCACCCCAACATACTCAGGAGGAATAGGTGGCATAGCAGCAGTAGCAACAGTAGCCACAGTGGGCTGAGTCGGAGCAGGAACAGGTATAGTGGGTGCAGATGGAGCAGTATCGCAAACAGGAGTGTCGCCGATACGTGGGAACATGTAATCCGGTATAGTAGGGACTGTCGGAGCCGAAGTAAAAATCGGGATAGAAGCAGTAACAAAATCTGAGAAAGTTGTAGACCTAGTAGGTGTAGCAACTCTGGAAACTGGAACAGCTGAGCTAGGCACCACCTCAGTATGGACGGGTGAAAGCTGGCTCTCATCAACTGGATCAGTAATCTCGGGCACTGGGGTCTCAACTCTGAACATCTCAGGAGTGTAAATAAGTGTAGTCTCAGGAGTAGGAGCCTCTAGGTCGATCACAGGCATAGGAGAATCAGCTACCTCAATGACCTGGTCAGGGGAATCTACCAAGTCTATCACGTGTGCAGGAGAAGTTGTAAGAATCCGAATAGAAGAGTCCTCCGAGTCACTGACGATCAGCATATACTCCTCAGATGGGTCACTATCCGTCCCTGAGATAGGATCTAGAGGTCCTAGTGGGTATGGTGTAGGAGATCTGTCTCATATAGGTAAGAAACCGGTAGATCCTGATGAAGACATCTACAAACGTAAATAGTTTCGCTCAGAAATAGGTTCTAATCGACTAGATACGTATATAGATATAGCTAAAGGTGTAAGGCACTCAGTGCTAAAATCTCAACGTCGTATTATACCTCTTAAATTCTCACATCGTGTTATAATTCTAGGCTTGTACGATTCAAAAAATATAACTAAGGCTCTGATACCAAAAGTGTAACGCCCCCAGATCCACCCTGACCGGGGACCCGGGTCTTCACATTGTCTCAATATCCTGTAACACACGATAACGCAATAATAAAATGAAATATTCATTACAACGGAGCATAAGTGTCCCACTTCGCAGATCCAAGATCAGTCTCACACAATATTACAATACGACATATTACATCTCCGGATAATATATTACATAATTTCACAAAAGTAGAAAGATAAAGGTTCCAACTTAATATTCTAGTTCTTGTCAGCATAACATGGAGCTTTTCCCTTCCCTCTGGATGCCTTGCTGGCGTCTCGCATCTTTCCATCTTGACAGCTGAATAAAATATTGTAAAGCAAGAATGAGCAACTATAGTGCTCAGCAAGTTCTCTTCTTGCTCGGTGTATAAACATAATAAGATTGACCGAAAGAAATACTCGAAATTTAAAATAAATCGGATATCACAATCTGACTCGGACTCAATGCTCATCTCAAAATCATAATACTCGAAAGACTCAATTGATATAACTCTGATGACTCATGATTTAAGAATAAACTGGTCTTCCACCTATCGGTATCTCGGTGGGGCGATCAACTATCCGACCGGGAATACCTTCCTCCAATGATATCGCACTTCACCCGATCACGGCTACAATACGTTATCAACAATATGATATAAATGTATGAATGCTAGCATCATAGTGGGTTATTAATTCAACCCTGGCAACTTAGTGCCTAATTATTCTCGTGTCCGTATAACGGTACACAAGTCTCTCTTTCTCTATAATGGGCCTCTTTCCCAAAATTGACCAGTAGAATACAGAATTCCCGAATATTTGGTGAATAGATAACTTGAGATAATTCTTCCAGGAAAATATTTACCAATCTGGCGGACTGCCAGTCTGACTCAATTTTACCACCAATCCGAACAATGAACTGATGTAAACTCTCAATAATAACATTTTATTGGTTGACACGATCAAAATGCCAAACCTTGACAATAACGGCAACTATCTCGAACCAATGAGAATAGTCTTAAAATGGAATGTTTTGAGTTGTACCGAACAAATAGTACTACTCGAATATTGACAATACTCATAATTGATAACCGTTAAATAGAATATTTTTCACTTGATCAACGAGTTACAACTCTAACGATTCTAATTTTGTAACTCTTATTTGTTGATTCGAGAGATGAACCAAATAAAAGATAATCAATAATTATTGTCGAATTTGTACAATAAATTCGACTGAAAAGAATAAATTTAACTATCTCGAACAATTGAGATTAATTTCACTGAATCACAATAATAGTCATCTCGAATTAATGAGATCGACCCGATAGCAATGAAATTGATTCCACGCTTATAAGGGATACAATTCGCAAGTAAACTAATTTTAATAGTAACAAAATATTGCAACGAGAAAATAATGCTTAAAAGAATTATTGCATCATATGGAGCAACAAATAAATCTCATAATTGACAGCTCGAAAATAAATAAGGAAGGAAATAAAACGAACAGAAATACAAGTCTCTAAGAGTTAGGGTAGGAAGGAACTTGCCTCGATCTCGAAGTGCAAATGAATGCAGATAAAATTTTATACTCTACCCGTGAACTTGGCTTTGATCTACGGCTCAGGAATTATTCTCTAAAAATGGCAACCAGAAATACGTGAGCGATTCGTCAGAATAAAATATTCCCGATCCGATAATATAATTAATAATAATATAATATCTCATGAAAATCTCTACAATAAATAACGGAAAGTAATTCCCGGATAGATAAATCTCTCTTCGAACTCAGGAATTAAATCTGGAGAATATATCCTATTTTTAATATCTGGAAATCTCAATTTATTTAATAAGAATCTCTATTTATTCTCAAAATGAAATAACTCAAGAATCCATTTTTATTCAAATTAAATCCATCTTTATTATTCTCATTTTAACCAAAAAGTAATCAAAGAATTCTACTTCTAAATATCCTCACAAGTTCTAATTTCTTTTTACTCATTTTTAATATTAACCGATTTTAGCCTCTAAAAATAATCTTGTTTGATTTAATTTATCAAAATAAATCGTAAATATTAAATATTAGTTTTTTAAATAAAACCATATTTTTACTCTATTTATTCATAATTATTCTCTCTTTTATCAATAAATCAATAAATCTCTAAATTATGGTAAATAATCATAGAATATTTTTATTGATTTAATTAACTGTTTTAAATAATAATCTAACTTTAAAATATTCCAAATTAATCAATTAAACCCCTTTTATTATTATTTATAAATCCCGAATAAAAACATACGGTCAATAATTTATCAGTACGTTATTATTTTAATATTATTTTTTACTACAACAGTGGTATGTGGGTCCCACCTACCCCACAACCACCGTGCAACCTCCCCTTCCCCGGAAATCTCTCTCCTGCGTCCTTCTCCCTCTCGCCAGTCTCTCTCCCTCTTGACCCCTCTCTCTTTCTCTCCCTCTCTCTCTCTCTCCAATCTCTCTTATCTCTCTGCACTCTCCCTCCCTCTCTCTCTCTCCCTCTCTATCATCTCTCTCCGACTCTCTCTCAACTGTCTTCCTCTTCTCCCTCTAATCTCTCATCTCCCTCTCGATCTCATCTTACTCTCTCCCTCCGTCCACTCTCTCTCTCTCTCTCTCTCTCCAATCTCTCTTATCTCTCTGCACTCTCCCTCTCTCTGCTTCTCTCTCTCTCTCTCGCATCTCTCTCTCTCTCTCCCTCTCTATCATCTCTCTCCGACTCTCTCTCAACTGTCTTCCTCTTCTCCCTCTAATCTCTCATCTCCCTCTCGATCTCATCTCACTCCCTCCCTCCGTCCACTCTCTCCACCTCCTCCCCTATCTCTCTTCGTTTTCTCCCGTTTCCTCTCCCTCTCGACTGTCTCGTTTCCTCCTCTCTCTCGTTATCTTCCTCGCCATCTCTCTCTCAAACCCCTGTCTTCTCTCTCCCGCCTACTCTCTCTCCCTCCTCCACTCTCCTTTCTCCGACAAACATAATAAAACCGCCCCTAATACTCCGATTCCCAACCAAAACAACACACCGACAATACACCACAGCTTCAACAACGAAATCAGAAAAGATAAGGATAATTAATAAGAATAAAAACAAAAATAACCTACCTGATGTTTGTATAAATAAAAGATATGGCCGGGTTTTTGTTTAGTAAAAGGAGAGAGCAGATGAGTCGTGCAGGAAGAAAAATGGGGTGTTTATGTTTTGTGACAATGATGTGTTGTACCCCTCCCTCTAATAAAGATGAGGCTAATTAGTGCCTTACATTATTAAATTAAAAGGAATAAATTGTGGGAGACAAAAAAATAAGTGCTGGGAAATAATGATGATGCTTAGTGCAATGTTTGATGAAAAGAGCTCGTTTCCCCCCTGTTGGCTAATTAAAACGAGACTCTAATTTCGTTCTCTAAAATAAATACGACCAAAAATAAAAATAAAAATCTCATTTTCCTAAATCTTTTTCTAATTTTAGTAAACACTAAATAAATATGAATAATTAAATATAATACGAATATATAAAATTTTAAAAAATTTCAAAAACGTGCTAATTAAAATATAATAACGCATCGCTCTTAAATAAAATGTAAATATCGATTAGGAAAATTTATTCGAAATATTCGCGGTTATTACACTATAGATATACCATAATTGAGGATCTGTTCAATGATTGGATAAAAGAAATTAGTGATATAATTTACTATGTGTTTGTTCAATTTTAATTATTTTTGTAGATGTTGTATGCCCTTTTATTGATGATTTTTGTAGGTTTGATTATTTTTGTGTATGACATATGTCCTTTTATTGATGAATTAATTATCAATATATAAAGTGATTTATAAGAAAATTTGTGCTAAATTGACCAATTTATTATGGAAATATTAACTAACAATATTTTCATTGACTCTGTAATATTTTTTATTTTTTGATTGATAATTTATACACCAAATAATGTAAAGTACTATTTAAGAGTATATTTAATATTTTGAATAATTCAAATATATTGTCAGGTCAAATTTTTTTCCCATTAATTATTGCATAATTAAAAAATTTCGTAATTAAAATGTTAAAAGATGATTGGTTTAAAATTCATTCTAACATTTTAATTGGTTGATTACCTTTTTTTACGACTGAATTATTTAATAGTTTACATAACTTAAATTTTGAATGTGTATTTAGAATAGTGTGGTAAATAGTTTTATATTATTAATAAATTTTAATTCATGATTTTAATTGTACCTTATGATTTTGAATTGAAAGTTTGGGATATCAAAATATCTATTATAAATATAATAGATTCATGTATTAATGTATATATTTTTAAATTAAATAATTATTGTATTTAGAATAAAATTGTTAAGTAATTACTGAATAATATTGACAACCCAACACTGTAAAAAACCATTTATCTATATGCATACCTAATAATGTAAACAAATCAGTGTAATATGATAAGGATTGATGCCTACAATTTAGTAAGTCGCTGAATTATTGAAGTTTGCTACTGAATATTCTAATGGGAAGTAACTCTGAGAGAATTCGGATTGTGGGGATGATAATAACCTAAATCGTTTTCTATTTTTGTTTGTTAGAAAAGTTTTTCTGTTGAATTTATTGGACAATTAAAACACGACACTTATAATACATATATATAATTGAAATAAAAAGATAATCTGTCCAAGTATAGAATGCCATATAATAAAAAGATATAAAGTAGTACCTTAATCGAAATTGATATGATTTAGCCATGAGAAGAATTGATGCATACACTTAGTTTATCAAAGTTGGCTAAGTCTGATGGGGAATATGGAATAAGCAGCTTAGATTTCCTGTAATGTTTAAAATTGATATAATAATTATATTTTTTAGTTTGTAAGAATTTTATTTTATATAAATAGTTTATTAGTTAACCGTTAAAATAAAAATTAGTAGTTATTATGTTTAGTTAATTGATATGAAAAAATAAAAATTAATTGTTATTGAGTGTAACTTGATTTAAGTTTAGTCTTGGCTGAAACGTAGAATCTAGATGAAACTTGTTATATTAAGTTTAATTGATTTAAATTTAATAGATTCTGATTGATGTTAAAATAATTCACAATCTTGTGATTGGTTAACTAATACATGTTAGATTCGGGTATCCTTTATTATAATAAAGGATGTTCAAAAACAATTCATAACTAAAAGATATATAATCACATGTGATATACTGTTATGTGGATTTATAGAAAATAATATTTATGGTTAGTAGAAATTTTTTAAAACTAAAAAGCATGTGATATGCGAAGTTATTAACTCTAGATATTTTATATTTAAATTTAATTTAACAGCGATTAGTAAATTAGAATAAGTATGGTAAATAATAAAAATTTTGTATATGATTGATTGATTTAAAGTTTAGAAGTAAATTCGGATTGCCTCTAAAATAATTTTAATTTTTTGATTGGTAATTTATTCACCAACCAATAATAATACTCTTATATCGTATATTTAATAATTAAAATAATTAAAATATATGTAGTGTTCGTTCATATGAATTTATTAATTATTTTATTAACAAAATTGTGAATAAATATATTTTTGAACCTTTTAAAAAAACGAGTTTTTGAAGATATGGATTTTATCCAAGCTATTTAAAATTTGTTCAATTCTGATTTTGTAGTGTTGGCTTATATGCATTTATTAATTAATTTTATTAACAAATTATGAATAAACATATTTTTGAGCTTATAAAAAAATCAAATTTTTGAAGGTATGGATTTTATCCAAGGTATTTAAAATCTTATTTCATATCCAATTTTTTCATATTTTTAGTTAAGTTAGATTATATTTATTTAATATCAATTATAATTGTACAATATATATTATAAAAATCATATGATAATATGAGGGTGATGGCCCTATCTACCTCATTTTGGGGTGAGCCTTACCAAAATACCCAGATCCAAAAAGATGGCCCTAAATACCCACGGGACACGCTACTGGTGGTGGAGCATCTTAAGACACGCTACTGGGAGTGTAGTATCGTACAGACACGCTACTGTGGGCGCCGTGTTACGTGGTCACGCTGTTAGAGAGAAGTGAACAGTAGCTTGAGATACACCGGTACAACATGCGTATCAGGAGATACGCATTTTGTAAATGCATATCTGACGTCAGCATCGTCGTCTTCAGAGCTCGCGGTAATGGCGATTCCGGCGTCATTTTTGTTTCACTTCGTTCATCCACATCACGAACTTTCCAAACACGTACTATATATAAATAGAATCGCAATTTGATTCTCTACACATCCATACCAATTTTATTACGTTTAAATCACCGGATTTGAAATCCCCAATTCAACCCTATTTTCTGATTCAATTTTCGTCAAGCTCGTTCATGCCCCTTCGGGGTCGTAGCATAGAAACGGACATGGGGAAGGGAAAGGGGACGAGGTTGCGATCACGTAGGTGTGCTTTTGTGGGTTGGAAGTGATGTGGTGTGACGCCCCCAAAATTCACCACCTGTGGACTTGGGTCGCCACTTACCGTCAATACCTGTCTTAATCCAAGAAACATTACAATACATAGTTGTCATAAAGGCTTCATCGTACAACAGCGGTTCCATCCCACAAGTCCAAGCATCGACAAATCTCTGAATAGTACAACATAATAATAATTATACAAGATATCGCTAGATACGCCAAGCGTAGGCAGTCTTCGACAGGGTCGTCGCCTTAGAGGAAAGCATACTAGTTTGACTTCGTGCTCTGGTGCATTATCTCCTTCCCCTTGGAACGAGAGGTTTCGCCTTTTTCCAACTTTACTGAAAAACAATATTAACAACAAGAGTGAGCAACTAGGTGCTCAGCAAGTCCACTGACTCGCTCTCACTAAAAATGGAAAATGGAAGAATTCAACTTTGATCAAGAAAGATTCTTATTTGCAGGCAATGTGTTTTGATAATGATAACACTTACTGATAGACAAAACAAACTATCTCAGAACAAAGAAATTGAAATTGAAAAAAAGCTTGAGATACTGGTCTTCCGCCTCTACGATACCCCACAGCGCGATCAACCGCTGTGTCGCAAGTACCGCACACCCGTGATACCCCATAGCACGATCACTACTATGTCGCAAGTATCACAATATCATTCTGCTAGCGTAAAGGTGGTTGAAAAGTCAACCTGGCAACATTAGTGCCAAAATATAAACATTCTCTTTCGATACCACGAGTTTATTTTCCCGTGTTGATCTGAAAGAAACCCATGGGCCATCTCCCATGTTGACCAGTGGATTAAACGATTATTCCTCCGAATAAAATTGATTGATTTGGATTCATATTCACTTCTGGCTGATCGCCAGACTACACTTTGTACAAAACCGACCTGGACAATAGGCCGTCACAATAATCTCAAAAGGAATTAATTTATCTTATTGACACAAACAATATGTCAATTCAAGACAATAAAGTAGCAACCTTGAGCAAGAAAGGTTTGCAGATCAGAATAAATCTTATGGGGTCGTCTTGAAATAATAAGAACGACCTGATACGAAATGAAACTTCTAAATACGTTGGAGTAGGTAATTTAGAGGAACTTCTGATGATATACCCTACATCTCTTCACTATTATGCGTATATCTACTTTGATTCGAACAATGAATCAAATTTAATTGTCGAAATAAAGTTTAACGGATATGGACAATACATCCGTTTGAAGTCAACGAAGATCTAACTACCTAGATATCTGAGTGTAATTATAGCTGAATAATATTTAAGGGTCATCTCGAACAATAAGGTGCCCTAGAATTCAACCAAATTGCGTTCTATGAATTTTTGAGAGCTTTTCTATAATTTCTAAATAAATATTTGATAACAGAATATTTTATCACAAACCAGCAATTTAAACAGATAATTCAATATCATAATATCTCAGCATATCTCGAAATTTTTCAAAAGGAGTGAGGGTCAGAAGGAACTTGCCTCGATCTCGAAGTGCAGAAAAATGCAGATTAAATTATACTCTACCCGTGGGCTCGACTTCGGTCTACGGCTCGAGAATTAGACACTAACAATGTCAACCAGAAAATACGTGAGCGAATCGTCAAAATAAAATACTTCTCAGCCGTTAATAATAATTAAATATAATAATAACATAACTCTCGAAAATCTGTTCGATAGTTAACGGATAATAAACCCCGGACAAACACGTCTCTCTTCGATCCATAAAATAAACCCGTAATATTAATCGTAAATCCGACTTAATAAGAAATACGACTCCGACGATACTCCGTGTCTTACGTCTCGTAAATAATTAAACCACTAATTATTCTCAAACAAAATAATCCAACAATCTATTTGTTTATAAAAATTTTAAGTCAAAAATTATTATTATTATTATTACTCTCACCATTTTTAAATCTCGTAATACAAATAAATCTTATTCTGATTTAACCCACTAAGATAATCTGAAAAATATTTATTATCATTTATCCAAAAATAAATCCTTATTTAACTCCATATATTCACAAATAATTCTCTCTTTTTATCAACAAATTATTAAATCACTAAATTATGTCCAATAAATCACAAACATTTATGATTAATAAATTACTTATTTAATTAGACCATTTTTAATAAATTAATTATTAACAACCATTTTAATTATTCCATATTCCTATTTTAATCAGAATAAATCCATTTTATAATTCCCGAATAAAACTACAGTCATTTTTATTGGTACGTTATTTACTTAATTAACGTTTTTATTCAAGCCGAGAAACGACGTGGACCCCACCGTGGGTCCCACTACCACCCCTGCATCTCTCTCGGCACTCTCTCTCGAGACAGTCTCTCCTCCAAACTCTCACCTCTCTACTCCTCTCTACCATCTCTTGTATGCAATGTCGAGCACCTTCCTTCTCACTACTGATTCACCCACGACACAAAACAACACATCACTTAATTCTCTCATCACTCTATCTCACTCTCTTTGTTCTCACCCATCTAAATCTCTCTCCCTGCACTCCCTTACTCTCCCGTCCCTCTCTATCAATCTTCCTCCTCATCACCCCGGCCTCACACGCAGCCCAACCACCAAAACAATACTCCCCCCTCCGTTTCTACTGCCAAAACAACACAACCCAACATGACACCCACACGAGCTCTAGCCTTCCCACACTCTCCTCTAATCGACACCAACTCACCACGTCTCTCTCTTCCATTCAACAACAACAACAATACTACTCCCCTGTACTTCTTCCCGGAGCTTATCACACACCTTGCCGGTGCCGGTTTTGATTGTCTCACTCCCCTGCCTTATACCTCCGATCGCAACACCCATCACCACCATCCCTGCCTTCATTTCTACTGCCATACCATAACAGTACCAACCAACACATCACCCACAATCTCTCCTTGACCCGACTCCAACCACACTCCATCCTCACCACTAATCGACATCACCAGTACTACTTCCCCCTCCCTCAATGTCGATACCAACACACATATACACGACCGCCACACACTCACCACCATCACTCTGTTTTCCGATTCCTATACCCCCCCTTATTCCGATAACAAAAGCACAGCTCGCAAGTTTCCTTCACTCATCCATTCGACACATCTCTCATCCCTGTCTCTCACTTCGTCCCTTTCTCCGATTACAACCGACTACAACACCAATTGAACACCCACCTCAAACACAACTACACGCAACACCCAGTCTCCCTTGCTCTCTTACGACATCGGTACAAGCACAAACATCAAATCGAATGCTGTGAAGAATCGAAGGAAATGGAAAAGAAAATCAAACAAGAAAACAAAAGAAAGAAAAGGAAAGAGCTACCTGTGGTTGCAACTTTGTACGCAGAGGAGAAAAACAAGAAAAGGGGTTTTTGGGTTTGTGAAGGGTTAGGAGAAATGGGTTTGGTTTTTGTTTTGGTATGTTTTTGACAGAGATAAAATAGGACTACTCGGTTGTATTAGCATATAGGAACAAATGAGGGCCGTGTGTATTGCTTATACTGTTCCGTACTAGTAAGTTGTGAACGAGACAAAACGTGAGGATAACACAAAAGAGAGCGTGTAGGAATGTTTTGTGTTTTGTGAAAGAATGTCTCGTGTCTGTGAAAAGAGTATCGTGTTTAGAAAAGAATTTCTCGAATACTGTAATCGAGAAATGCTGTCTCTTCCTCGAGTTTCACGACCCGATCAGTTAAAACCGAAACATTAACGTCGTCGTTTTCCTGCTGGATAATTAAAACGAGACCCGAATTCGCTTTCTAAAATAAATTCTGCAATATAAAAATAATATTCGTCCAAAATTAAAATCCTATTTTCCTAAATTTTCTAATTTTAATAAATACCTAATAATATAAATAAATAGATATAATAAATATTTATTTACATACAAATATAAAATTTTAATAAAAATCTAACCAAAAATACGCTAATTAAAAAATATTAACACATCGTCCTTAAATAAATTTAATTAACGAGTAGAAAATGTTATTCGAAATTTTGCGGTTATTACAGCCTTCCCCCCTTAAAGGATTCCGTCCTCGGAATCAAGACTACGCACTAAACAAATCAGGATACTTAATTCGCATTTCGCTTTCTAATTCCCACGTAGCTTCTTCCACTTGATGATTCTCCAAAGTACTTTCACGAGATTTATTTGCTTAGTCCTTAACTCTTGCACCTTGTGATCTAGAATCTGTACCGGTTGCTCTTCGTATGTCAGATCAGGACGAATTTCCACTGGATCGTAGGTTATGATGTGTCTGAAATCGGAATGGTATTCTCTTAACGCAGAAACATGAAATACATCATGAATATGCTGGAGGTCTGGAGGTAGGGCCAACTGGTAAGCTAGGGGTCCTATCTTCTTGAGAATCTCAAAAGGTCCTATATATCTGGGACTCAATTTGCCTTTCTTTCCGAATCTCATTACTCCCTTCCAAGGTGAAACCTTCAGCATCACTTTATCTCCCACTTCGAATGCTTTGTCCTTTCTCTTTTGATTCGCATACTTCTTCTGCCGATCCTGAGCTGCAACTAACCTTCTTCGAATCACTTCGGTTGCTTGCTTAGTTTGTTGAAGCAGTTCTGGCCCTAGTATCTTTCCTTCCCCTACTTCATCCCAGTATAACGGTGATCTGCACTTTCTTCCGTATAGCGCTTCGTATGGTGCCATGCCTATGCTGGAGTGGTAACTATTGTTGTAAGCAAATTCGACTAGGGGCAAATGCTCATCCCAACTTCCTTTAAAATCAAGTGCACAGGCTCTTAACATATCTTCAACTGTTTGAATTGTTCTTTCACTTTGTCCGTCGGTCTGTGGATGATATGCAGTGCTCAGATTCAACTTTGTGCCCAAACATTCTTGAAAACTTTTCCAAAATCGAGAAGTGAAACGGGCATCCCTATCAGATACAATTGAAACGGGCACCCCATGACGAACCACAATTTCCTTCAGGTATAGGTTCACCAATCTTTCAACAGAGTACTTATCACTGATTGGTAGGAAATGCGCAGACTTAGTGAGTCGGTCAACAATAACCCAAATTGCATCATGGCTGGCTCTAGATCGGGGCAGTCCTACGACAAAATCCATGGTAATATGCTCCCATTTCCATTCGGGTATCTCTAAGGGTTGTAAAAGTCCACTTGGTCGTTGATGTTCTGCCTTCACTTTCTGACAGGTTAAACACTTACTTACCCATTCTGCAATCTCTCTTTTCATGTTTGGCCACCAATAGTTTTGCTTGATATCCTGATACATCTTCTTGCTCCCGGGATGAATAGAGTACCTCGAATTATGTGCTTCGCTCAAAATCTCTTCCTTTAATTCTGCAACATTCGGTATCCAAATTCTAGAAGCAAATCTTTTAATTCCCTTGACATCCTTTGGACTTTGAAATTCTTCTCCTGTTAACTGATCCCTCTCTTCTTCCATCACTTTCTCTTGACAACGACGAATCTTTTCGATTAACTCTGGTTGTAAGGAAATTTCATATACTCTTTCATTGATTTGAACAGGAATCTTAATCTCCAAGTCAAATCTCTCAATTTCTTTGATCAATTCCTTTGACGATACTACCATCTTAAGTCTTTCTTTCCTACTTAGCGCGTCTGCCACCACATTGGCCTTCCCTGGATGGTAATTAATCGAACAATCATAGTCCTTGATTAATTCTAACCACCGCCTCTGTCTCATATTCAATTCTTTCTGGGTGAAGATATATTTTAGACTCTTATGATCCGTGTAAATCTCACACTTTTCTCCATATAAATAGTGTCTCCAGATCTTTAATGCAAAAACAATCGCAGCTAATTCGAGATCGTGAGTTGGGTATCTTATCTCGTAATCTTTTAACTGTCGAGAAGCATAAGCAATTACTTTTCCATGCTGCATCAATACGCATCCTAAACCCTTATGGGAAGCATCACTATAGATTACAAAATTTCCCGTATCGTCTGGTAACGTCAAAACCGGGGCAGATGTTAATCGTCTCTTAAGTTCTTGAAAACTTTCTTCACACTTGGGAGTCCATTCAAACTTCTCATTCTTTCTGGTAAGCTTAGTCAATGGTGTAGCTATCTTTGAAAAATCCATTACAAATCTCCGATAATATCCTGCTAGTCCAAGAAAGCTTCTTACTTCTGTTGGAGTCTTTGGCCTTTCCCAATTTGCAACAGCCTCCACTTTCGCAGGGTCAACCGAAAATCCTTCACTGCTCACAATGTGTCCTAGGAATTGCACTGAACTTAGCCAAAATTCGCACTTAGAGAATTTTGCATATAACCTTTCCTTGCGTAAAGTTTCCAACACTATTCGGAGGTGCTCTACGTGTTCTTCTAGATTCTTAGAGTAAATCAAGATGTCATCAATAAATACAATCACGGACTTGTCCAAATATTTCTTGAATACGCGATTCATCAAATCCATGAAAGCAACTGGAGCATTCGTCAATCCAAAAGGCATCACTAGAAATTCGTAATGTCCATAGCGAGTCCTAAAGGCCGTCTTTGGTACATCTTCAGGTCTGATCTTCAATTGGTGATAACCCGATCTAAGATCAATCTTAGAAAAATAAGCTGCTCCCTTAAGCTGATCGAACAAATCATCAATTCGTGGCAAGGGGTATCTATTCTTGATCGTCATCTTGTTTAGTTCTCGATAATCTATGCACAATCTCATAGATCCGTCTTTCTTCTTCACAAATAACACTGGAGCTCCCCAAGGGGACACGCTGGGTCGAATTACGCCTTTGTCTAATAGTTCCTGCAGTTGTGTGGCCAACTCCTTCATCTCAATTGGGGCCATTCGGTATGGTGCTTTTGAAATCGGTATAGTTCCAGGGGCAAGATCGATAGTGAATTCTATTTCTCGGTCAGGAGGTAATCCTGGTAGTTCTTCAGGAAAGACATCCTCAAATTGATTCACTACAGGAATTTCGTCAATAGTAGGGGCTTGCTTCTCGTTATCAACCACATGAGCTAAGTATGCTTGACAACCTTGCCTTAGTAGCTTCTTTGCTTGGATCATAGTCAGAAATTACGGGTCGGTTTCCTTCCGCGAAAATGTATTCTTTTGCCGTCCGATGCCTTTAAACTAACCCACTTACGCCGACAGTTGATTTGCGCATCGTACCGTGCTAACCAATCCATTCCAAGAATTATATCAAACTCCCCTAGGTTAAAGGAAAGAAGATTTGCATCGAAGCGTTGTCCTTGAATTTCGATTCCGCAATCTGGGCATATCTGATCTACAGGAACTTTTTCCTGATTTGCTACTTCTATAATCAAGGTCTCTCCTAACGGTACAGACTGAATATTTAGCTTGTTCATAAAACTCTCCGATATGAAAGATCTTATTGCTCCCGAATCAATTAAAACACATGCATCTACAGAATTTACCAAAAGCGTACCTGCAATCACATCGTTATCGGCAATAGCATCCTTTACTGTCATGTTGAAAGTACGGGCAGTTGACTTGTTGCTAGGAGGTGCCATCAATCTAGGTACAGTGGTCTCCTTTGGTGGTGACCTGCAATCTCGTGCTATGTGCCCCTTCTTCCCGCATTTGAAACAAGTAGTTGCCTTCTCTCTCTCCTTGCAGTTGGAAGAGTAATGGCCTTTCTGTCCACAAGTGTAGCACACAATGCTGGCAAGGTTACACGGTCCTGGATGCTTCCTTCCACAAGTGCCGCATTCTGGTAATGGCGGCCTTCCTTGAAGTAAATTTGCTGTCTGAGGGGGTCTGAACTTCTGGTTGTTCCCCCTAGTGTCCTGATTCCCAAATCTCCTTACGGCATTGCTTCTCTCTTCCCGTCTCACAAACGGTTTCTTTGCATTTCGATCATCAGGCTTTTTCTCAAAACTAGATCCATGATTCTGAAACTTTATTTTCTTGATATCCTTATCCTTCGAGTACAATTCAGAACCACTTTCGACAATGGATGCCTTCTGAACTAAAGTCGCATAGTCGGTGATTTCTAGTACCGCAACTCGATTCTGGATCCACGGTTTCAGCCCTAGCTGGAAACGTTTAGCCCTCTTTTCTTCGGTATCCACATGGTAA
Organism: Saposhnikovia divaricata; assembly: GCA_036435485.1. Classification (NCBI taxonomy): domain Eukaryota; kingdom Viridiplantae; phylum Streptophyta; class Magnoliopsida; order Apiales; family Apiaceae; genus Saposhnikovia; species Saposhnikovia divaricata. The sequence continues at coordinate 96,164,424 of CM071597.1, read as the reverse complement.
GGAACGAATCTTGAGAGTTCCGAAAATTTGGCTTCATACTCAGCCACAGTCATATTGCCTTGCTTCAGTTCCAAAAATTTGATTTCCATCTGGTTTTCCAAATACTTAGGAAAATATTTTTCCAAAAATAGTTGGGTGAACCTAGCCCAAGGTATGACTGCGTTCCCTTCTATGGCTCTTTTTGACTCCCACCAATAACTCACTTCTCCCTTTAGCATGAAAGCTGCAAAGATGGTTTTCTTTTCTTCCTCCACTCCTACAATCTCAAAGGTCTTTTCTATCTCTCGCAACCAGATCCTTGCTTCAATCGGATCAGTGGTACCTTTGAGCTCAGGAGGGTTTAAGGATTTGAAGGATTTAAAAGTAACTGCATTATTAGTTGGTGGTGCAGGGGGTTGATCAACTCTGATTTGGGGAGTTCTTTGCCTCGGTGGAGGGTTCTGTGTATATTGCCTCAGGAATTCCACAAGTAAATTCATAGGTTCATTTGGATTGGGTTGCGCTGCGGGTACTCGCCCTGGTTCAGGTTCTGTTTCGGTTTCTGGTTGAGGATCAACTTCATGCTGGTCCTCTGCTGGGGGTACCTCTTGGTTCTTGCGGGGTCTACCTCTTCTTGGCATCTTTTTCTATTAAGATTAAAATATAGAGTCTGGTTAAACAGAGTGAGATATATATACAGATCAGAGTATCGATGCTGGTGCTGTAAATCCTCAAGGTTATATGTCGATTTCTGGAATTACGAAAAATTTATCTTATGCGACATTTAAACAGATCATCATTTTTTTTTTTTTTTTTAAAAACAGAGGTACTACTAATAGAGAGCAACAGTAATAATAAATCTGAAACAGATAAAAAAACGTACAAGTACGAATATTAACATATAAGTTCAACTGGTACATCAAGTAGAATCAAAGGCTACAACCAAAGTCCTCAAGTCAGCCAATACATCCAACTACTAAATCAACAGGGTGCAAATCTATCTACGACAACTAGGTACAAACATAAGCACCCTAACAGAAGTCTATCCTCCCAACATAGTGAAAAACCAAAGCTAAAACATCGGTAGTGATCTCAATGACCGAACATCTCCATGACCCGCCTGTGAAACTCCTCAACTGCTCTAGTGATCATGTCGGCAACAGTGCTACGGTCCACAGCTCCGGTGCTGGAAGATGGTAAGGCTGTGATATCAGTCCGCAGCCCTATCAAGATAGAAATAGAGATCTGATGTACGATCTCCATGGAAACATCCCTCACAAGTAGGCTACCACCTCCATGAACTGTAATAGGATCCACTGACAACAATCGCAGGATGGCATCCCTCGTAGCAAAAATCTCCTCGTAGCGCGCCCAAACCCAGCGAAACTGCTGGTAAAGGTGATCATGAACAATCCAGGGCACTGGCTCACTACCTACTATAGGCTGTGTAGGCATACCGGCAGGATGAGCTGGAAAAGCTGGAGCAGAAGGTATCATCACCACTGGAGCCGGGATATGGATGGTAGGTGCAGGTGGAGCTGTGTCACAAGCTGGAGCATCTCCGACTGATGGAAGCATGTAATCTGGTATGGTAGGAGCTGCTGAAGTCATCACATAGACTGGCATAAAAGAAGTAGGTGCTGCTACTCCGGTGCGAATGGGCGAAAACTGGCCCTCCACAATCGGCTCGGATAAAAACGGCTGGTGTCTCATGCCTGTACGCCTCAGGAGCTGGAGTCTGAGCAGGCTGCTCAGTAACAAGAGTAGGAGTCTCTACAACCGTCACCGGAATGGGTGAATCGACTACCTCTATGATCTGGTCTGGGGAATCCGCTAGATCTATCACCTGCGGAGGAGGAGGTGTAAGAATCTGAACTGAAGAGTCCTCCGAAATGCTATCAAGCGGCTTGTACTCCTCTGATGGGTCACTGTCTGAACCCGAACTGGAATCTCGTAACCCGTGCGGGTAAGGTGTGGGGGATCTATCTCGGATATCAGCTGGTCCGGATGTCGACATCTACAAAAGGTACAAAAGTCTCAGTTATGACCAGATTCCAAATCGATTTAGATAAAGGTATAAACATAACGTGTAGGGCACTTAGTGCTAAATATCAACGTTGTACTATATCTCTAAATTCTCACGTCGCGTTATAATTCTAGGCTCGTACGATTCCTAAAAATATAACTAACGCTCTGATACCAAGCTGTGACGCCCCCAAAATTCACCACCTGTGGACTTGGGTCGCCACTTACCGTCAATACCTGTCTTAATCCAAGAAACATTACAATACATAGTTGTCATAAAGGCTTCATCGTACAACAGCGGTTCCATCCCACAAGTCCAAGCATCGACAAATCTCTGAATAGTACAACATAATAATAATTATACAAGATATCGCTAGATACGCCAAGCGTAGGCAATCTTCGACAGGGTCGTCGCCTTAGAGGAAAGCATACTAGTTTGACTTCGTGCTCTGGTGCATTATCTCCTTCCCCTTGGAACGAGAGGTTTCGCCTTTTTCCAACTTTACTGAAAAACAATATTAACAACAAGAGTGAGCAACTAGGTGCTCAGCAAGTCCACTGACTCGCTCTCTCACTAAAAATGGAAAATGGAAGAATTCAACTTTGATCAAGAAAGATTCTTATTTGCAGGCAATGTGTTTTGATAATGATAACACTTACTGATAGACAAAACAAACTATCTCAGAACAAAGAAATTGAAATTGAAAAAAAGCTTGAGATACTGGTCTTCCGCCTCTACGATACCCCACAGCGCGATCAACCGCTGTGTCGCAAGTACCGCACACCCGTGATACCCCATAGCACGATCACTACTATGTCGCAAGTATCACAATATCATTCTGCTAGCGTAAAGGTGGTTGAAAAGTCAACCTGGCAACATTAGTGCCAAAATATAAACATTCTCTTTCGATACCACGAGTTTATTTTCCCGTGTTGATCTGAAAGAAACCCATGGGCCATCTCCCATGTTGACCAGTGGATTAAACGATTATTCCTCCGAATAAAATTGATTGATTTGGATTCATATTCACTTCTGGCTGATCGCCAGACTACACTTTGTACAAAACCGACCTGGACAATAGGCCGTCACAATAATCTCAAAAGGAATTAATTTATTTTATTGACACAAACAATATGTCAATTCAAGACAATAAAGTAGCAACCTTGAGCAAGAAAGGTTTGCAAATCAGAATAAATCTTATGGGGTCGTCTTGAAATAATAAGAACGACCTGATACGAAATGAAACTTCTAAATACGTTGGAGTAGGTAATTTAGAGGAACTTCTGATGATATACCCTACATCTCTTCACTATTATGCGTATATCTACTTTGATTCGAACAATGAATCAAATTTAATTGTCGAAATAAAGTTTAACGGATATGGACAATACATCCGTTTGAAGTCAACGAAGATCTAACTACCTCGATATATGAGTGTAATTATAGCTGAATAATATTTAAGGGTCATCTCGAACAATAAGGTGCCCTAGAATTCAACCAAATTGCGTTCTATGAATTTTTGAGAGCTTTTCTATAATTTCTAAATAAATATTTGATAACAGAATATTTTATCACGAACCAGCAATTTAAACAGATAATTCAATATCATAATATCTCAGCATATCTCGAAATTTTTCAAAAGGAGTGAGGGTCAGAAGGAACTTGCCTCGATCTCGAAGTGCAGAAAAATGCAGATTAAATTATACTCTACCCGTGGGCTCGACTTCGGTCTACGGCTCGAGAATTAGACACTAACAATGTCAACCAGAAAATACGTGAGCGAATCGTCAAAATAAAATACTTCTCAGCCGTTAATAATAATTAAATATAATAATAACATAACTCTCGAAAATCTGTTCGATAGTTAACGGATAATAAACCCCGGACAAACACGTCTCTCTTCGATCCATAAAATAAACCCGTAATATTAATCGTAAATCCGACTTAATAAGAAATACGACTCCGACGATACTCCGTGTCTTACGTCTCGTAAATAATTAAACCACTAATTATTCTCAAACAAAATAATCCAACAATCTATTTGTTTATAAAAATTTTAAGTCCAAAATTATTATTATTATTATTACTCTCACCATTTTTAAATCTCGTAATACAAATAAATCTTATTCTGATTTAACCCACTAAGATAATCTGAAAAATATTTATTATCATTTATCCAAAAATAAATCCTTATTTAACTCCATATATTCACAAATAATTCTCTCTTTTTATCAACAAATTATTAAATCACTAAATTATGTCCTATAAATCACAAACATTTCTGATTAATAAATAACTTATTTAATTAGACCATTTTTAATAAATTAATTATTAACAACCATTTTAATTATTCCATATTCCTATTTTAATCAAAATAAATCCATTTTATAATTCCCGAATAAAACTACAGTCATTTTTATTGGTACGTTATTTACTTAATTAACGTTTTTATTCAAGCCGAGAAATGACGTGGACCCCACCGTGGGTCCCACTACCACCCCTGCATCTCTCTCGGCACTCTCTCTCGAGACAGTCTCTCCTCCAAACTCTCACGTCTCTACTCCTCTCTACCATCTCTTGTATGCAATGTCGAGCACCTTCCTTCTCACTACTGATTCACCCACGACACAAAACAACACATCACTTAATTCTCTCATCACTCTATCTCACTCTCTCTGTTCTCACCCATCTAAATCTCTCTCCCTGCACTCCCTTACTCTCCCGTCCCTCTCTATCAATCTTCCTCCTCATCACCCCGGCCTCACACGCAGCCCAACCACCAAAACAATACTCCCCCCTCCGTTTCTACTGCCAAAACAACACAACCCAACATGACACCCACACGAGCTCTAGCCTTCCCACACTCTCCTCTAATCGACACCAACTCACCACGTCTCTCTCTTCCATTCAACAACAACAACAATACTACTCCCCTGTACTTCTTCCCGGAGCTCATCACACATCTTGCCGGTGCCGGTTTTGATTGTCTCACTCCCCTGCCTTATACCTCCGATCGCAACACCCATCACCACCATCCCTGCCTTCATTTCTACTGCCATACCATAACAGTACCAACCAACACAACACCCACAATCTCTCCTTGACCCGACTCCAACCACACTCCATCCTCACCACTAATCGACATAACCAGTACTACTTCCCCCTCCCTCAATGTCGATACCAACACACATATACACGACCGCCACACACTCACCACCATCACTCTGTTTTCCGATTCCTATACCCCCCCTTATTCCGATAACAAAAGCACAGCTCGCAAGTTTCCTTCACTCATCCATTCGACACATCTCTCATCCCTGTCTCTCACTTCGTCCCTTTCTCCGATTACAACCGACTACAACACCAATTGAACACCCACCTCAAACACAACTACACGCAACACCCAGTCTCCCTTGCTCTCTTACGACATCGGTACAAGCACAAACATCAAATCGAATGCTGTGAAGAATCGAAGGAAATGGAAAAGAAAATCAAACAAGAAAACAAAAGAAAGAAAAGGAAAGAGCTACCTGTGGTTGCAACTTTGTACGCAGAGGAGAAAAACAAGAAAAGGGGTTTTTGGGTTTGTGAAGGGTTAGGAGAAATGGGTTTGGTTTTTGTTTTGGTCTGTTTTTGACAGAGATAAAATAGGACTACTCGGTTGTATTAGCATATAGGAACAAATGAGGGCCGTGTGTATTGCTTATACTGTTCTGTACTAGTAAGTTGTGAACGAGACAAAACGTGAGGATAACACAAAAGAGAGCGTGCAGGAATGTTTTGTGTTTTGTGAAAGAATGTCTCGTGTCTGTGAAAAGAGTATCGTGTTTAGAAAAGAATTTCTCGAATACTGTAATCGAGAAATGCTGTCTCTTCCTCGAGTTTCACGACCCGATCAGTTAAAACCGAAACATTAACGTCGTCGTTTTCCTGCTGGATAATTAAAACGAGACCCGAATTCGCTTTCTAAAATAAATTCTGCGATATAAAAATAATATTCGTCCAAAATTAAAATCCTATTTTCCTAAATTTTCTAATTTTAATAAATACCTAATAATATAAATAAATAGATATAATAAATATTTATTTACATACAAATATAAAATTTTAAAAAAAATCTAACCAAAAATACGCTAATTAAAAAATATTAACACATCGTCCTTAAATAAATTTAATTAACGAGTAGAAAATATTATTCGAAATTTTGCGGTTATTACATGTGGTGAGACAGATCTCCAAAGTCGACGAAAATCGCCAAAGTCGCCGGCCAAAGAGAAGCCTGGGGGAGAGGGGAGTTCTGGCAGCTATAGTACCACAGATGCGCCACTCTCAACAGCGCATTCTGTGGGCAGATAGGGCCAGACATTCCAAAAAATTGTATTTTGGGCCATGGGTACCTCATTTTGAGGTATTTTGATCATTTTCTCATAATATGATGGTGATTGACTTTATATTAAAAGAGTGGTTGATTAATGAATGATTAATTATGAAATTTAATTTAAAATATATAAGAGTATGTCGTGATTGTTTCAAATTAAAATTTTGATTTTCTAGTAAATATTTTTTGATTTAAAAAATATGTATTTATGGATATGTTTAATAAAATAAATATTGTATTTAAATTCGTTTATATGAATTTATTAATTATTTTATTAATAAATTGTGAATAAATATATTTTTGAACCTTTCAAAAAATCGAGTTTTTGAAGATATGAATTTTATCCAAGTTATTTAAAATTTGTTCAAATCCGATTTTGTAGTGTTGGCTTATATGCATTTATTAATTAATTTTAATTACAAATTATGAACAAATATATTTTTGAGCTTATAAAAAAAATCAAATTTTTGAAGGTATGGATTTTATCCAAGTTATTTAAAATCTGATTTCAAATCCGATTTTTTCAGATTTTTAGTTACATTAGATTATAATTATTTAATATCGATTATAATTGTACAATATATATTATAAAAATCAATTTATAATGTATGATAATATGATTGTGACTGGCTTTATATTAAAAGAGTGGTTGATTATGATTAATTATGAAATTTAAATTAAAATTGTGTTTTTCTAGTAAATATTTTTTGATTTAAAAAATAGGTATTTATGGATATGTTTAATAAAATCATTACAGTATTTAAATTAGAAGTGTTAACTAACCATGGTTAAAGAGGTAGGGTGAGATTGTAAATAAGAAAAATTCTAAATTTTAGGAAATAGCTCTAATTGGTCCTAAAATAATTCCTCGATTCTTATTGATTAACTGACACTCCGGTATTATAATAAAGGATATATATATATATATATATATATATATATATATATATATATATATATATATATATAATTCATTACTTCCTTTAAATTTGTTTTTTGTCAGAGAAACAAATTCTCGTGTAATGAATTTTACCGAAATACAAAATTGCAAACATGATTTCTTTCATTCAGTAAAACTTATCATCTAATAGAAAGTTATGCATAGATGTTCACGGAAATTCAAACAATAAAATTTTAAAATCCAAAAAGAAAATAATCAAAGATCTGTCACTAATAATGAAAAAAATTATCTGAAACACGAGGAAAAAAAAATATCTACAATACACCACCTCTATCTCAATATTCACATTCATCAAATAACCTACCCATAGGCACCTGAAAAAATGTAAAGGAGTAGAGAAAATTATTCTACAAATATTTATTTATCGACTAGTATATAAATATTATCAATATAGGATCACGTTCTAGTGATAACACATGTTAGTATAGTATCAGAATAGTGAGAACCCACATATTCACCACATTTAAACTATTTTAAAGGATTCCGCTAGGGGCAGCTTCACAAAAAAGTTTTATAATTCCACCCCTATCCATTCATAAAAAAAAAATAACAAAAAAATTAAAAAGAACGGATGCCACATCATCATTTAAAAAAAATTCTTTTTTGATAAATGAATAGAGGGTAGAACTATAGGATTTTTTTCGTATTGGGTGCTTCACGAGACCCTTAAGAATACTTAAGAATAGCTTGAACGTGGTATTCTCATTGTTCTCCAATATTTACATGTTCTCACCTGAATTATACCCTATCAATATAATTAATAAATAAACTTATAATATAACAATGCACAAGTAAAAATTTAAACTAAAGGGAATTTCTTTAGTTATATACATTGAATTCAATATTTCAAATTATAATTCAATTCCAATTAAAATTATCGATTTCAAATTATCATTGAATTAGTGTATTGGATTATTTTCATTTAAACTTTCGATATGATCGAATCAAACTAGATTTAAAATATTGAATGAAATTTTGAAGTATACGTTTATTATAATTTCTAAATAAATATGTAAAAGAGAATAAAGATCCTGAGATTAATCTCAGGATACTTTCCTAAAATACTGATTGAAATTGTATTGTTTGTTCTTTATTTTCCTAATTTGAAAGCAAAGCAAAAGGATGGTAAGTCAATATATTCAATAACAATTAGCAAAAAAAAGAAAAAAATATATTCAATAACAAATTAGTATCTTCATGCCTATAGATGTGTTTTTCTTCTTTACGTGACACCTAAAAATTATGATCCAAATGATCCTAGCATAACCAAAACAATACAAGTACTTTACTTTTATTTTATGTAGTGTTCTGAAAAATTTGTCGATTAATTGATTAACTGGTATATAAATTCTGTTTGATTAAGTGAAAATTAGATCAAAAAATAATTTTAAAAAAATCGATCAAAAGTCAGACAAGACAAAATTAATCAATCGAAAGGATCAAAAATTGATATTAATCAGTTATAATTGAAAAAAATAAGTTTTTTTTAAAGTTTAATTTCAAAAGTTTTTAATAAACAATACCTTGATTATTGTATGTACGTATGAGTTATTGATTTATTAACTAAATTCTTTACTAAATCTCTAATATACTAATTATTCTTTTAATTTGGATTATTTTCTTAGTTGATATCGGGTATGGACTAATGATATGTAATTTTTTTTTATAAATCTTAAATTTTAAATGTGACTTTGTTTTCGAAACTAATTCTCTCAATATTGTATTAGTAATATATATTAATTTTTATAAATATTTTAATAGTTTGATGGTGTTCAAATAAAATTTTAGAGGCCGTTTGAGATTGCTTAAAATAAGTTACTTTTTTAACTTAATGGAGGTGTTTTTAACTTAATGGAGTAAGTAAAGTTGTTTGCTTTAAGTTGAATGAATGTGTTTGGATAATTTTACTTAAAGTTAAATAAGGATTTAATAATTTTCACTTAAAGTGAAATTTAACTTAAAAATTTTTTAAATTCATAATATTTAAAGTTTACAAGAGTCCTGAAACAAAAAAAAAAAAAAAAAAATTGGATAAGTAATAAGTCATAAGTCAAAAGTACCTAAAAGGAACTTATGACTTAATGGAGTTTTTTAACTTAAAGCCCAACTTTAAGCAAGTTACACAAACAGAGCAAAAACTCTTAAACGAGCTTTTTCCTTTAAGTAATCATAGCCAAACAGGCTCTTAAATACTATTGTCTTATATTAAATTATTTCCAACTAATGTTCTAATCAATTAATCCAATTAATCATCAATTATTTTATTAATCACCGTAAGGTGTTTTCACTAATTTTGATTTTGATATTTTAAAATACCGTTTCTATTAAAAGAAAAATTGTACAACAGTATAATAGAAAAAAGATAAAAATAATTTTTAAAAGTAAAACTATCAACAATATAACTAAGTAAGGGTAGTTAAGTAAAACGAACATTATCATACTAATATTAACTAGCTTATAGCCCGTGCAAAGCACGGGTTATTTTTAATTTTTAAATTTTTTTATAGTATAATATAATATTATTAATATTAATTTTAATATGTATTTAGTTGTATATATTAATGATTGCAAGTTTTAATTAGATAGAAATATTAATGATTAAAAAATTTGGTATGATTTATGTTTTTAGTTGTTTATAATGGGTAATATTTTAAACTAAAAGTTAACGTAGAAAAGCCAATCAGCTTATTACAATTAATTATATTGTGTTATTATTTATTTAATAAATCGGATAACCAAACCGAAAACCAAAACTTTTAAAATTTTCAATGTTTCGACTTTAATATAATAGTATAGATATACATTTAAAATGATATCTTTTATTTTTTTATCATTAATATTTTTTAAAGGAGAATCTTCTAAATAATAGTTGTTTTTGTTTATGGAAATTGTTTTAAATTTGAGCTTTGATTTTTTAGTGGTTTTTCGTGCCATACATATTAGGCATTTCTTGTGTCCTTCCGAAATAATGTCATGATTTTTTAACCATAAATGATAATTGTAAAGCCCCCAAATCCGGGATCAGGAGATTTGGTCGTTACACGAAAATTTTTCAAAATATAATCACCTGTTTAATCATACAATATTCCTTGTAATTGTCCAAAATTGAATTATAGCATCTGCGACCCCAACTATCCAAGATCTTTTAGGTTATAATGCTAGAAACAAGAATCCAAATTCCATTAAATAAAAACTTTCTTCTTTACAACAATCTCTTTAATCAAATCTTAAACCACTGGTATAATTTCGAGAAGAAGTATACCAGACCAACTAATCTAATACATAATAATAATTATTAGAGTTCAACTATATAAAATAGTTCTTACACTATAGTCAGACCTTCCGCGTCATGTCATCTTCAAAATCGCGTTTGTTTCTTCTCTTTCCGAACTGAGCGAATACGTCTCGCCAAACTACCTTACTGAAAAGTTAGAGTTTAAAACAAACAAGTATGAGCGGAAGAAATGCTCAGCAAGCGTATAGTAAAACAGGAATTTTAATAGATCATTGTTAATAAAACAGAATATCTTTTGTCAAAAGCTCAAATCATAAGATAAGTATTTTAAATCTAAAATCTTTCATCGCAGAAATAGATCTAAAAGAAAGTATGAAATGAATATTCAGACATGATAGGTTCAATGTTCTACTAGTGGGGATCCCGACTAGCTAAACAACGGGTTTAACTTTACTTCAAACCAGGAAGCATCATTAAGGAATAATAATCTCAAAGGGTATCGACGAGTTCGATATAGTAAATGGGGTGTAAATTGAATAAACAAGAATAACAATAGATGTCGACGAGATCGACAATAAATAGGGTGATGCCATAATCAAAATAATTAAAATAATTTCACTTGAACAAGAAGTGAAGGGAAAACACTTGCCTCAATATACGGAGTTTCCAATTCCAACACATCAACTCGTTATTCACTTTACATCCGTCTCTACTTTCTTTATACGTTGCCCTCTACTCAGCTATACATTCGTCCTTCCTCCATAATTTGCCAGTCTCAAATTGAGTACACTCATCAACTTCGATACACACTTCCTTTCTTAAGATTTCATCTACACGTGCACTGGCTCTTAGCTGGCCTCTTACTGGTACCTATATAGAGGTAAAGGACAACTTCAGTACGCTTATAACTTTAACCGTCTAACTCTGTTCTACCCAAACGCGTCTTATAACGTTGTACAACTTAACACATACAACACGTATTAATCACATTGTCAAAATAGTAATGCATAACCACATAAGTATAGGGATGGCAACGGGTCCGATCGGATCGGATCGGGTTTTGGCCAAACCCAAATCCAAATCCAAAGTTTTCGGATCAGTTCGGTTCGGGTTTGGATTCGGGTTTGAAAATTGAAATCCAAATCCAAACCATCGGGTGTTTTGGGTTTCGGTTCGGATTCGGGTTTAAATCGGGTTTTTAATTCAAAATTGAAAGATTAAAATAATCACATTAAGCAAAACACAAAAGTACAAATATATTTAAAATTTAAAATATAAAAACATTATAGTTGCATAAAAAATTTAGAATATTATACATAAAATTTAAAAACAATAAGAAAAATAAAATTATATATATATATATATATATATATATATATATATATCGGTGTGTGTATGTTTTGAAATATAAAATTATTAAGATTAAAATATTAATATATTATTATTATATTCATTAATATAATACCATGTATGTATATAGTATATATGTCGGGTTTTTTCGGGTTTCGGGATTTCGGATCGGATTCGGTTCGGTACACGTAAAATCCAAATTCAAAATTTTTCGGGTTTAAAAATTAAATCCAAATCCAAAAAATCGGGTTCGGTAAAATCCAATCGGATCGGTATGGATCGGTATCCATCGGATCAGATTTTTTTGTCATCCCTATATAAGTACTTAGCACGTAATACCCACTTACACTTGTACCTTTTAACAAGTATATGATATCTATTTACAAATATTACTTATTGAAATACTTTAAGAGTTATAAAATAATTCTAACGAAAATTGGACATCATCTCCTTTATAATATCACATAACCTGTCGGAATACAACAGACCCACACAAGAAATCAAGCAATCCTTTGCTTCAATATTAACTCAATTCTACTTACAATTGCTATAATCATTCTAATATAAACTACTTATGAGCTTCTAACAATCCACACACACTTAACACACAAACTAGCAGTTAAGCACATAGTTGAATTCAAATATCTTTTTGGAAAATAATTCATCATATAAACACTCACATATCTGCTTTAAAATATTTTACCTTAATTAAATGCGATCAATATTAATAAAAAAAGTGATCAAGAAATTAATTATCTTAAATAAGATTTAATAATCCAAATTTTCGAAAATAAATTAATTAAAAAATTAAATATATCAGAGATGATTAACTAATTAATTAAATAATTATTCAATTATATTTTTGAATTTGTAAAAGATTTTTTTTTGAAAATAAATTCTGAATTTTATAAAAATCTTTTTCCAAAAACATTCTTCCGAATAGTAGTATCAGAAGCAAAGATCAAACACAATACCTAATAACATCCGGTCCAAAAATTTATAAAACCCGACGAGTCATGCCAGGATTCCGTCCATCCTCAATTTCCATAACAAAAATCAACATAAACATTGTATACTCATACCCCAAAATCAACAACTAGTACCACATCTAAACGTAACATAATAATTCACTCATTAAAGGAACAATCCGTTCATCAACACCAAAATCTAACCAAGCTCAAAATCATACGAAATTTTTATAAAATTTGGCATTCAACTCGGCTTGAACCAATTCACAGAAACATGGCATCAATTTAAGCCACCCATCACAGTTTAAGCATACTCTAACAAATAAAATTCGCACAACTTATATAAAAACACACATACAGATATATATATATATATATATATATATATATATATATATATATATATATATATATATATATATATGAACTTATCAATTCAATCGCTTAACCACTGTACACTCATTCGATTAACAACTCACACGATACACACTCGCGGACACACGTACGCCTGGACATACACGCAACAGGGTAGCATGGACGAAACAGAGGAGAGGGGAGTTTAATTGACCACTAGGATCGTCACCATGTCACTACACACACTCGGCATAGACGCACACCACCACACACACCCACACACACTGGATACACACGCATCGCAAAGGCATCAAGGATGAACAAAGGAGGGAAAGAGACACCCACCAAGGTCGAGAGGGAAAGAGATGATTCAGCGAGAGTGAGAGAGGTTAGGGAGAGAGAGAGAGAGAGCGCTTCGAGAGAGTGCTGGAGAAGTGTCGAGAGATTAGAAAAAAAAACGCAGCCCAGACAATCCAGAGAAGGCTGGGTTTGTGATTAAAAACAGCAGGGGAAAAGTTCTACTTTCACAAAACAAATTTCTGATTAAAACAAATTAAATACGCTTTGTAAAATAGAAAATAAATGGATAATAATTGAGAAAAATCACGATATCATTTTTAAAATATAGAGAATAAAATTAGATCCCTCCCCATATTTTTAAAATATTTTTAGGATCATAATGAATTAAATATGAATTTTACAAGTTTTGATCCTTTAAATGCAACATAACTCTTAAAATCATTTTAAATACTTAAACACCCAAAATAATTCTTCCAAAATTTTTTAAAAAATAAATTAAATATACAAAAATAATATTACAAAATATTTCATGAATTTTAATAACTCCGATGATTTTATAAAATTCTCATAAGATCAATAATGCATATTTAAATAGATTTTATCGTCAAAAATACAAATAAAAATACATGAGCATACACGACACACATAAATCATCATATAAACATATAAACACGATATCACACATATTCTACCTTCTCAACAACATCCACAATCTTATTCCTCATCTAGGGGAAAACCAATAAAGTATTTAATAATAATAATAATAATAATAATTCATAAAATTTCGGGTTGTTACATTCTTCCCCCTTTAAAAAGATTCCATCTTCGGAATCTACTGAGAAAATCCATAGAGTTCCTCCGAATTAATCTTATATATAGATGGCATATCCTGCATGCCACAATATTCCATTTAAACTTAAACCTTGAAACATATATACCAACTACAGGAAAATTTTCGAAATAATCTTTCATACTAAGGACTATCCTGGGTCACAGCCCCATAATACCTCTCACAAACAAATTTTTTAATATAAACAAGCTCTAATAGCTTTAACATATACTAATTTCAAAACTTGACTTAATCTTCGTCAATCCAATAATATGTCTCCAATAAATAACTTACAACCTTCAAAACCATTTAAACTCCACTATCCTGAGTTCTCGGAAATCAACTCCCGTAACATAATTATAAATACTCACAAGTTCTCGAATTTTGACTATGTACACTATAACTCCAACGTTTAGCACTAATCAATTTAACAACATAATTTTCGGCATTTAAACATAACTTGAAATTCGAAATAAATGAATTAAATTTGCGTCCACCACTTATCTCATCGACTACTCAATCCCTCTTCAGTCAACTCATTCACATTCTGATTCATCACCTCGTCTTAGTACTTCTTAATTCTTAATATTCATGATCCTTCGAACTATGTCCACATATGTTGTTAACACCAACACAATCACTTTACTCCTTATCCAAAGCTCCAATTCCTGATGAAATTCTTAGTACATAGACAATCTTTCCTCAACGACAACTATCGCATTCCAGTTACATCCATTATCACTCTATTTTTTACTTTAACTAAATTAGTAATCTCGTGTCCTTGTTACCTACTCCTTATCCATACCCAGTTATCCGAAATATCGAATCTTGTACATGTGTTATCGATCTAATATGTAATCCGATTGATAAGCAATCTATGTTTTAACAACAATTTCTTAAACTTGATCAACCACTTCTCTGCTGACGTGAATATATCTTGGACCACTTAGAATGTCATCAAGTTTGTCTTTACTGCTTTCAATCACTGATAACTTTATGAATCATAAGGGTTTATAACAAAAGAAATTGATAAAATACATTGGTGTTAACATGTTTGAATATATGTTGAGTTTTGTTTGGTCGAAATTTTTGTAAAAGAATTTAACTGAGAGATCAATATGATTATTGAACTATTATCAGGTTGCATTTGTCACTTAGGTCAACCGCCATAGTACAAAAAGATGGCCAGTCTTTCGTACTTTCATGACAAACATAATCAGTGGCGTCCCACCAGTCTTCTATCACATAGATAGTGTGTCCCTGAATCCCCTACATACATAGGGTTGTTCATCCCAGTTTGAATAAAGAAGATTAAATATTCAGGAAAAATATAGAAAGAGTTCAAAGGTCTCAAAAAATTTATATGTACAATGTTGGACCCAGTAACCCCTGAATAATAGAGGTATATATCTCTTTAAAAGAATAGGAATGTGCTTAAGCGAATCGGATATACAAAGATCATCATCAATTGAAGTATAGTTGATTGTTAAATGGGATATGGTACCAATAAAACAAGGAAGAACAAACTGAAGGTTAAATCTCCTTAGACGATGAATTAAATAAGATTGACGATTGGTAGTGGATAACCACGCTCTTACCCCCCAACACATGCCAGTAATCGTATTTCACATCATTTCTATAGTCCTTTCGTACTCTTTACAACGTTCGCTAGGTAACTAAAGTCGTAAAAAGGAATTCCAGAAGGTACATGAAGGTCTATAGGTAGCATCTTCCAAATTGGTAGCTCCAGTTGCCCAATTAGCTCATGAGGCCCTGGATTAACTGCCTCGTCTGAAACCGAATCTTAAGATGCTTCAAATTCCTGCTCACGCCATATGTCGGGATACCAAACAACGTCGTAACACTCGTCGTAATAACCTAAGACGAACCTTATCCTAAATCGTTCTACCTAACGTCTATCTGTTCATTCCAACTTTTTGTTCCCCCTGATAAACTTGATTAATGTTGTAGATATTTGGGTAAAAGCCTTTATTAGCCTTCAGTATTGGCTCCTTTCCACGTATGCCTTCTTTATCGGCTCCTTCACTGGCTCGTCATCCAATCTAAACTCTTCTTCTCCACGTCATAAGTTTATCGACACCCTACATCATCTTCAACTCGTAATAATCTCTAAAGATTTCACAGTAGACATCTCCAGCCGCAAGAAGTTCTGTCCAGTTCAACCTAATCATCTCAAGTGAGCACATCATCTCGACTCGTAATAGTCTCTTCTTTAATTCCTAAAAACTTTTTTGGTCATCACGCCTCCGTTCACGTAAAGCTGTATTATACAATCATAACCAAAACAAATGCAACATTCTTCTTGCTTCGCCCCATAGCTCAAAGGATCCCCTTGTCCTTTTGTTTCTATTCGAAAGACTCATTGTTCTCGCATTTGACTGTTAGAACATTATAATAATAACAAAGGGTGAGCACATAAAATGTTCGGCAAGTTCACTATCCCAAATCTTATACAAGAAAATTTTTATAACACGACGATGATAAAAGATAATGCTTGAACAAATAGAAAACTCATATAATATTCAATCACGAATGCCGTATAAGCAACTTCTCAAAATTTGTGAGAATATAAAAATTCTATCAAAATCTCTGACAACTCAAGGAATTCAAATCATCTCAACCACAAGAACATCATAAACGAACTTCTCAACAATTTCAAGAATTTCAAGAAAATCATCAACTTATTTGGCAGCTCAGAATTTAAGAAAAGATTACTGGTCTTCCATCCGCTCGGTACCCCCATGGTGCGATCAACTACCATGCCAAAAGTACTGTCCTCCTGTGATACCCCACCCAGCCTGATCAGGGCTATGATGTGGTACCACCGAATTTTCTCTTTTCTAGCATCATATGGGTTATCATTTTCAACCCTGGCAACATTAGTGCCAAAATAACTATCCGTATTTTTGGATAAAAATATCTCGCTGAAACCATGGGTTATTACCCATGTTGACCAGTTCACACCAGAGTTTCCCGAGTAAAAACTTATTGAAATCAATATAGCTGCCAAAATTCTGCAATTAGATGTCAAGCCCGACACACAGTCAGTGCTTTCTCAAACTCCATTGCTTATCCGAACAATGGATTAAGGGACAAGAATAAAATTTATTCGACGATACGAATAATGTATCATCCACTTTGACAAAGGAGGTAGCTATCTCGAATTAATGAGAATAACTATATTTATCAAGAAAATACAATTTAAGGTATACAAAACGAGCAAAACTCCAATGGTTAGCAACTGAATATTCTTCAACAGTTTTAACAAAATAGACACTTCAAGAAATAAAAATTTATTATCAAGTGTTAGAATAAAATAAAATAAAATTGTCACCATTTTAATAAATGGTTCGAACTATGAACCATTACCCGATGTCACGAAAAGTAGTTGAATTTGAGAGATAAATTCAACTGGTAGGATTAAATATATAGCTATCTCGAACCAATAAGACAAGCTTTAATTGAATAATATTAAAGAGTCGTCCCGATCAATGAGATCGACTGATGATTTAAAATTCATTTTTCGCTCACAAAAGAGCTATAGATAATTTAATACTTCAATAAATAAATCACTATAAAATTCTCATCACATCTTAATAATCAGCATCTCACTAAGAATTTTCCACAATAAACAGAAATCCTTCAAAAAAATAATATTCTCAGAAAATCTCATAAATTCTTTAGGAAATAAGGGATAAAATGAACTTGCCTTAGTCTTTGTGCTTGCTTAATCCCACTTAAGACTTACTCTCCGAATTTCCGTAGTAGACATCAACAGTCTCAAGGTGTTTTATCCAGTTTAGTGCAACCATCTCACGCGAGCACTCAAATCTTAACTTACTAATTGGTACTATATCCAATAGTCCAACAAGAACTCTATATGAGCTCTGACGTTCCTTACTTAGCTATACACACTCCTACACTCTCTCGTTTCTAGTTTACTATAACCTTGCTCTGATACCATTCTGTAACGCCCCCAAATCCGGGGTCAGGAGATTTGATCGTTATGAGAAAATCCTCAAAATATAATCACCTGTTTAATCATACAATATTCCTTGTAATTGTCCAAAATTGAATTATAGCATCTATGACCCCAACTATCCAAGATCTTTTATGTTATAGTGCTAGAAACAAGAATCCAAATTCCATTAAATAAAAACTTTCTTCTTTACAACAATCTCTTTGATCAAATCTTAAACCAATGGTATAACTTCAACAAGAAGTATACCAGACCAACTAATCTAATACATAATAGTAATTATTAGAGTTCAACTATATAAAATAGTTCTTACACTAAATTCAGACCTTCCGCGTCAAGTCATCTTCAAAATCGCGTTTGTTTCTTCTCTTTCTGAACTGAGCGAATACGTCTCGCCAAACTACCTTACTGAAAAGTTAGAGTTTCAAAACAAACAAGTATGAGCGGAAGAAATGCTCAGCAAGCATATAGTAAAACAGGAATTTTAATAGATCATTGCTAATAAAACAAATATATTTTGTCAAAAGCTCAAATCATAAGATAAGTATTTTAAATCTAAAATCTTCCATCGCAGAAATAGATTTAAAAGAAAGTATGAAATGGGTATTCAGACATGATAGGTTCAATGTTCTACTAGTGGGGATCCCGACTAACTAAACAACGAGTTTAGCTTTACTTCCAACCAGGAAGCTGTTGGTGTATACTGAAAATATTTATTTGAAGTATTTACATTTATTTCTAGCCGGTTTAATTGAGAATCATTTAAATGTTTACATGTTGTCTAAATATTATATATTGTGAATAATCTAGTATCAAATGGGATACAGAATATTAGATTATTAAATACGGTTTGTATAATATAATAAGGTTCACAGCACAGGTGGAGTTAGACAATCCACTGGAATGGCTGTAGTATTATTTAGATTAGTTTATATTGACTAATAAATAATACTAGTATACTTTGTGTATATTGAACAGGATCAAATTTAGAATTGTTCCCTTATACTGATTAAGAAGGTGAACTAAGATTCTATGTTATTATTAATGCTTAGGTTCTTAATCCGGAAATAATAATTGACACGTATATATTATTTACATGCTTTGATTTATATATGAAATAATTCTTTTGATTTATTTCATTATATTTTGGGTGATGAAATAATATATATGGTGGGATATTATTTATTGAAGGAATCCGTGTCTTGATAATATTCGGGTTAATGATGCCCCCTTGAAAGCTCAAAAAGATTTAATTATGTGAAACCCTGCAGGTGGATTTATTCCGGCATAATTAAATAAAGGTTGAGTGGATAATCAAGGATAAAAGATATTAATTAAATGAATTATCAGTAATTTATTTAATTAATGGACATGCGATATTTTAAACATGGGGAATTTAATAAGCAAATAATATTGGAACCGAATTAATTAATTAAATTACGGTATTAGGAAAGGTAGTGCAAATATTAATTCTTTAGTGGATTGAATTAATATTTAATTACATTGGGCTAGGCTCAAGATGTAATTAGAAGGCCCAACCTAATTGTCCATGATCCCTATTGTAGCCTATATATATTCCTATTCTCTTCTTGCTGGGAGCTGGTCGAAAAAATTTTATAGCCACCCAGGAGCAAGAAGAGAGGTTAACTTGAGAAGACGAAGGCCACACTTCGCTCAAGGGAATTTGGGAATACAATAGAAGAGCGTGGAATCAACCGTTATCAAGGTGACTTTTCTATTCGTACTCGTTAATTTAGTGTATCAAAATTCGCAGTGCCAAGATCTGATTGTCCTAACAATTGGTATCAAGAGCCTGGTTCATTGGTTCTGCGAATTTTGATACGATGTCCATGTCGTAATTATATATACATGTGTATAGTGGTGTGCTTGGATAATAATCTTTTGCAGGTTGTTTAGTATCCACTATTATGGCCATGTAATTTTAATTATGTGTTTGGATCCCACGTGGTTTAATCGTGGTTAATTTTTTGTTTTTGGTTTCCACGTGGTTTATCGTGGTTGTAAAACACGAGGGTTGATCGTGTTAGAATAGATTTTGCAAAATTAGTTTTGTATTAGATCTACTTTTTTGTAATTGTTTGTTGGATTTTATTAAGATCCGGATATTTTGTAACAATTACGTGCGATCGGAAATCGAAACGGAGAAAAAAATTTGTCCGCTGCGAAGCTGGTTGAAGGCTGTGTCCAAGAAAAGCACGACCAGAAGCTACTGTTGTTCGAAAACAAATCTGGAGAAACAGTGAAGCCACAGCGCGTGAAAAAATTCTGGACAAATGGTGTAACGCAGGCCTGTCCTGCGTTACAGGAAGAAAAGGGTCTGTAACGCAGGCCTGTCCTGCGTTACAGGAAGAAAAGGGTATGTAACGCATGGCTGTCCTGCGTTACAGGGTGAAACAGGTCTGTAACGCAGGCCATGAATGCGCAACAGCAAGGTTTTTGGCAGAAAAATGTTTTTTTAGCAAAATAAAGGGCTGGAAATTTATTTATTTTTTCAAGGGGCCATAATAGTGGATTTAAATTATATTTTTTAATTTTAATTCCGCTATTTAATCTTTTAATTATTGCTTTAAATAATTATTATGTGTGTTGTTAATTATGTGTGTAATTTTAATTGCATGTTTAACATAATTAGGACGACATGGACATTAATTTTATTTATTGCTTTAATTTTATGATGCATGCTGCCATGTTATGTGTTCTTTGTATTGTTATTTTTATAACATGTAGACCTCGAAAAAATAACATAGGGCGATGCATCTAGATAAAATTCCTCAATTTTAAATAAAAATTCTAAGTGGGTGAGGGAATTAAATCCCATGGTCTCCATTATTGTTTGTATGTAATTTAACACCGAGACGAATATAAATTATATACATGCCACCCATCGTGGCGTATGATTTATGGTGTCAGGTAGTGTTATGGATATTACTAGAACAAACTTCCTAAATTAATTACGAATATTGAAAGGTATACATGCCACCCATCGTGGCGTACCAATTTTCATAGAATTCAATTAATTAGAAGGGTACCACTGATTGAATATAGATTTTGATATTGAGAGAAAGGATGATTCTGTCTAGAAAGGGAATTAAGTGATGCCTCTTGACAATGCTCCCCCCGATCTGGGAATTATCCTATTATCGATTATTGATTTGAAATATTTAATGGTGGTATCCAGTCTTTTTATTAATTTAAGATTTAATAATGGTATACACTTAGCTATGAAAAATAATATATAATCCACCATAACGTGGCGTATTATTTAGTAATAGGACCGAAGTAATATTTAAACGAATTTAAGTGGTATATATGTCATCCATCGTGGCGTACCAGATACTTATGGTGTTTAAATATTAGTGCATTAATTTTAATTAATTGTTAGAGGAAACCAATAGGATTTAAGATTTATGCAACTATCTGATTATGTGTTACTTGTATGATTCTCAGGATTAGATCACTATGGGCTTTAATCCACTATTCACCATACTTAAGGATAACAAACTTACTGGACCGAACTATATTGAATGGAAACGTAATTTGGACATAGTGTTGACTGCTGAGGAGTACAAATTTTGTACTTATGAACCCAAGCCAGACCAGCCTGCTGAAGATGCTCCTGAAAGTGAGAAGGAGTATTATAAGCGGTGGATTAAGGCTGATGAGATGTCGCGATGTTACATTCTGGCAGCAATGTCGGGTGTTTTGCAGCATCAGCATCAGGCTATGCCCACTGCTTCAGATATGCTCTTTAATCTCAAGGAACTTTTTGGAGAACAGAATAGGGCTGCTAGGCAAGTAGCAATGAAGGCTTTAATGAACACTCAGATGGTTGAAGGAACACCTGTAAGGGATCATGTTCTCAGAATGATGTCTCATCTGATTGAGATGGAGATCCTTGGTGCTGATATTGATGGGGAAACCCAGATCGATATCATCCTTATGAGCTTGCCCAAAAGTTTTGAGCAGTTCCGCTTGAATTACACCATGAACAAAAGGATGTATAGTCTCGCGGAACTTCTGACAGAACTTCAGGCAGCTGAAGGACTCTTTAAGCAGAATGTTCAAGTGAATGTGGCCGAGAAAGCTTCTTCATCTAAGCCGAAAGGCAAGAAGAAGAAAAAGACTCAGACACAGAAAGCTGGAAAGATTGCTAATGCAGTGGGAGTTCAAGGTGGTGTGAAAAAGCCTAAGGGCAAGTGCTTCAGGTGCAAGCAGTCAGGTCACTGGAAACAGGATTGTCCTCTTCCTAAGAAGACAAACAATACTGGTATGTCTCTTTCTCTAGTTACAGAAACATATATAGCGGCTATATCTACGAGCACTTGGTGTGTAGATACAGGAGCCACTGACCATGTTTGTAACTCTATGCAGGGGTTCCAGCAATCCAGAATGCTTAGAGATGGCGAGATATATGTGTTCATGGGAGATGCTACGAAAGTAGCAGTAGTTGCAGTTGGAATAATTACATTGTCTTTTGGCGATGATAGGATTTTGGTTTTGAACAATTGTCTTTATGTACCTTCGTTTAGAAGGAATTTAATTTCGGTTTCTAAACTTGCCATGGATGGTTATAATGTTTGTTTGGATCGTAATGTTTCTATTATGATGAATAAACGAGTTATATGTTCTGGTACATTGCAAGACAATTTATATATTATTAATCCTATCCAACCAATGCTGCAACATAAGGAAACTAATAACATTCTTTCTAGCTCAAATAAAAGAAAGAAACCTTCTGAATTGAACCAAACATATCTTTGGCACTTAAGATTAGGTCATATTAACTTGAGGAGGATTCAAAGACTGGTAGTAGATGGGCCATTAGGCTCGTTGGCAGTGGAGCCATTTCCAGTTTGTGAATCCTGCTTGGAAGGTAAGATGACTAATAGGCCTTTTAAAGCAAAGGGGAATAGAGCTAAAGAAGTGCTAGAATTGGTTCATACTGATTTATGTGGACCTATGAGTATCCAAGCAAGAGGAGGTTATGAGTATTTTGTCACTTTCATTGACGATTATTCTAGATATGGGTACATTTATTTGTTGCGCCGTAAGTCTGAGTGCTTTGAAAAATTCAAAGAGTACAAAGCAAGTGCGGAGAAGCGACATCTAGGAAAATGTATCAAGTCACTACGATCAGATCGTGGTGGCGAATACTTGCTTGGAGAATTTAGGGAATATTTATCAGAAAATGGGATTGCGTCCCAGTTGTCTGCACCTGGCACACCTCAGCAGAATGGTGTAGCAGAGAGAAGGAATCAGACTCTTTTATAGAGTGTTAGATCGATGATGAGTTATTCAGATTTACCCAAGTCGTTTTGGGGATATGCTATAGAAACAGCGGCTTACCTTCTGAACTTGGTACCTTCTAAGTCGGTTCCCAAGACTCCAATAGAATTGTGGACTGGTAGCAAACCAAGTCTAAGACATATTCGGATTTGGGGTTGTCCAGCACATGTGCTGAACAAGAACGCGACTAAGTTAGAATCTCGTACAGAAGTAAGGCTGTTTGTAGGCTATCCCATGGGAACGAAAGGTTATTCATTTTATAGTCCTAAGGATCGAGATATCATTGTTAGCACCAATGCTAGATTCTTAGAAGAAGACTATATAATGAAACACAAACCCATGAGTAGTATCGTTTTAGAGGAACTAGTGGGAGGGACAGATAATCCCCAAGTGCCAATAGTACAAGCAGATCAACCACAAGAAAATGCACAACATGTCACTAATACCACACCGGTGCTTCGTCGTAGTGGGAGGGTTGTTCAACAACCTGATAGATTCATGTTTTTGGGCGAGTCCTCGGACTTGGTCTCTGGTGAACATGATGAGGATCCCAGGACATACGAAGAAGCAATTCTAGATAAAGATGCAGATCTTTGGCAAAAGGCAATGGAATCTGAGATGGAATCTATGTATTCTAATCAAGTTTGGGAGCTCGTGGAACCACCCAAAGGTGTAAAACCCATTGGATGTATGTGGATCTACAAGAAGAAAAGAGGATCTGACAAAAAGGTGAAAGCCTGGAAAGCACGACTTGTTGCGAAAGGGTATACTCAGAAAGAAGGGATCGATTATGAGGAAACCTTTTCACCGGTTGTTATGCTTAAGTCAATCCGGATTCTTTTATCTATAGCAGCTCATCTCGATTATGAGATTTGGCAAATGGATGTCAAGACAGCTTTCCTTAATGGAAGTCTTGAGGAAACCATCTATATGCAACAACCAAAAGGATTCATTAAGGAAGGCCAAGAGCATCTTCTTTGTAAGCTTAAGAGGTCTATTTATGGACTAAAACAAGCTTCTAGGGACTGGAATATTCGTTTTGATCAGGCAGTCCAGTCATATGGATTTGATCAAAGTCCAAGCGAATCATGTGTGTATAAGAGAAGTGAGGGTAATGCAGTGGTTTTTCTGGTACTGTATGTTGATGACATTTTACTCATTGGAAACAATGTTAAGATGTTGTCATCAATAAAGGCATGGTTGTTCAAACAATTTGAAATGAAGGACTTAGGTGAAGCGGCATACATCCTTGGGATCAAAGTAATAAGGGATCGCAAGAAAAGGATGTTGGCTTTATCTCAAGAGCCCTACATTGATGAAGTATTAGCTCGTTTTAACATGCAGAACTCTAAGAAAGGTTTTTTACCTTTTAAGCATGGAGTGGCTCTATCCAAGGAGCAGTGTCCTTCGACACCTAAGGATATAGAGAGCATGAAAGCAGTTCTTTATGCTTCGGCATGTGGAAGCTTAATGTATGCTATGTTATGTACGAGGCCTGACATCTGCTTTGCTGTAGGCATGGTTAGTAGATATCAATCGAACCCAGGTCAGGAACATTGGAGCGCAGTAAAAACTATACTCAAGTACCTGAGAAGGACTAAGGAGTATATGTTAATTTACAAGGCCTCAGATCTATTTCCTTTGGGATATACTGATTCAGATTTCCAATCAGATAGGGATAAGAGGAAATCAACCTCGGGATATGTTTTTACTTTGGGAGGTGGAGCCGTTATATGGAGGAGTGTAAAGCAGAAATGCATTGCAGACTCTACCATGGAAGCCGAGTACGTGGCGGCCTCTGAGGCTGCAAAGGAGGCTGTATGGTTCAGGAACTTCCTTTTGGACTTGGATGTGGTACCTAATTTGCCTAGGAGCTTGACAGTGTATTGTGATAACACTGGTGCTGTGGCAAATTCGAAGGAACCGCGAGATCACAAAGCAGCTAAACATATTGAACGTAAGTATCATCTCATACGAGGAATCGTAAAGCGAGGAGATATAGTTGTGGCTCACATATCATCAGAAGACAACTGGGCAGATCCTTTCACAAAGAGCCTGCCAGTCAAAGTTTTTGACAGGCATGTGGAAGCGATAGGAGTCAGATGGATGGACACATAGTTTTTTGTAATAGTGGATTAAATAAACACTGATATACTCATAGAATATTTTGAGTATAAGTGGGAGATTGTTGGTGTATACTGAAAATATTTATTTGAAGTATTTACATTTATTTCTAGCCGGTTTAATTGAGAATCATTTAAATGTTTACATGTTGTCTAAATATTATATATTGTGAATAATCTAGTATCAAATGGGATACGGAATATTAGATTATTAAATACGGTTTGTATAATATAATAAGGTTCACATCACAGGTGGAGTTAGACAATCCACTGGAATGGCTGTAGTATTATTTAGATTAGTTTATATTGACTAATAAATAATACTAGTATACTTTGTGTATATTGAACAGGATCAAATTTAGAATTGTTCCCTTATACTGATTAAGAAGGTGAACTAAGATTCTATGTTATTATTAATGCTTAGGTTCTTAATCCGGAAATAATAATTGACACGTATATATTATTTACATGCTTTGATTTATATATGAAATAATTCTTTTGATTTATTTCATTATATTTTGGGTGATGAAATAATATATATGGTGGGATATTATTTATTGAAGGAATCCGTGTCTTGATAATATTCGGGTTAATGATGCCCCCTTGAAAGCTCAAAAAGATTTAATTATGTGAAACCCTGCAGGTGGATTTATTCCGGCATAATTAAATAAAGGTTGAGTGGATAATCAAGGATAAAAGATATTAATTAAATGAATTATCAGTAATTTATTTAATTAATGGACATGCGATATTTTAAACATGGGGAATTTAATAAGCAAATAATATTGGAACCGAATTAATTAATTAAATT
Organism: Saposhnikovia divaricata; assembly: GCA_036435485.1. NCBI lineage: Eukaryota > Viridiplantae > Streptophyta > Magnoliopsida > Apiales > Apiaceae > Saposhnikovia > Saposhnikovia divaricata. The sequence continues at coordinate 96,137,803 of CM071597.1, read as the reverse complement.
ACGGTATTAGGAAAGGTAGTGCAAATATTAATTCTTTAGTGGATTGAATTAATATTTAATTACATTGGGCTAGGCTCAAGATGTAATTAGAAGGCCCAACCTAATTGTCCATGATCCCTATTGTAGCCTATATATATTCCTATTCTCTTCTTGCTGGGAGCTGGTCGAAAAAATTTTATAGCCACCCAGGAGCAAGAAGAGAGGTTAACTTGAGAAGACGAAGGCCACACTTCGCTCAAGGGAATTTGGGAATACAATAGAAGAGCGTGGAATCAACCGTTATCAAGGTGACTTTTCTATTCGTACTCGTTAATTTAGTGTATCAAAATTCGCAGTGCCAAGATCTGATTGTCCTAACAGAAGCATCATTAAGGAATAATAATCTCAAAGGGTATCGACGAGTTCGATACAGTAAATGGGGTGTAAAATGAATAAACAAGAATAACAATAGATGTTGACGAGATCGACAATAAATAGGGTGATACCATAATCCGAATAATTAAAATAATTTCACTTGAACAAGAAGTGAAGGGAAAACACTTGCCTCAATATACGGAGTTTCCAATTCCGACACATCAACTCGTTATTCACTTTACATCCGTCTCTACTTTCTTTGTACGTCACCCTCTGTTTAGCTATACATTCGTCCTTCCCCCATAATTTACCAATCTAAAATTGAGTACACTCATCAACTCCGATACACACTTCCTTTCTTAAGATTTCATCTACACGTGCACTGGCTCTTAGCTGGCCTCTTACTGAAATCTTTATAGAGGTAAAGGACAACTTCAGTACGCTTATAACCTTAATCATCTAACTCTATTCAACCAAAACGCGTCCTATAATGTTGTACAACTTAACACATACAACACGTATTAATCACATTCTCAAAATAGTAATGCATAACCACATAAGTACTTAGCACGTAATACCCATTTACACTTATACCTTTTAACACGTATATCATATCAATTTACAAATATTATTTATTGAAATACTTTAAGAGTTATAAAATAATTCTAACGAAAATTGGACAGCACCTCCTTTATAATATCACATAACCTTTCGGAATACAACCGACCCACATAAGAAATCAAGCAATCCTTTGCTTCAAATATTAACTCAATTCTACTTACAATTGCTAAAATCATTCTAATATAAACTACTTACACACACTTAACACACAAACTAGCAGTTAAGCACATAGTTGAATTCAGATATCTTTTTGGAAAATAATTCATCATATAAACACTCACATATCTGCTTTAAAATATTTTACCTTAATTAAATGCGATCAATATTAATAAAAAATGAGCAAGAAATTAATTATCTTAAATAAGATTTAATAATCCAAATTTTTGAAAATAAAATAATTAAATAAATCATAGATGATTAACTAATTAATTAAATAATTTTTCAATTATATTTTGAATTTGTAAAAGATTTTTTTTTGAAAATAATTTCTGAATTTTAGAAAAATATTTTTCCAAAAACATTCTTCTGAATAGTAGTATCAGAAGCACAGATCAAACACAATACCTAAGAACATCCGGTCCAAAAATTTACAAAACCACACACACACAACAGTCGCAGCACCCACACACACACTGGATACACACGCATCGCAAAGGCATCAAGGACGAACAGAGGAGGGAAAGAGGCACCCACCAAGGCCGAGAGGGAGAAAGATAGTGAGAGAAAGATTAAAGACAGAGCTTCGAGAGAGTGCTGGAGAAGAGTGAAGAGATTAGAAAAAAAAAATGCAGCCCGGAACAATCCAGAGAAGGCTGGGTTTGTGATTAAAAATAGCAGGGGCAAAGTTCTACTTTCACAAAACAAATTTCTGATTAAAACAAATTAAATACGCTTTGTAAAATAGAAAATAAATGGATAATAATTGAGAAAAATCACGATATCATTTTTAAAATATAGAGAATAAAATTAGATCCCTCCCCATATTTTTAAAATATGTTTAGGATCAATAATGAATTAAATATGAATTTTACAAGTTTTGATCCTTTAAATGCAACATAACTCTTAAAATCATTTTAAAATACTTAAACACCCAAAATAATTCTTCCAAAAATTTTAAAAATAAAATAAATATACAAACATAATATTACAAAAGATTTCATGATTTTTAATAACTCCGATGATTTTGTAAAATTCTCATAAGATCAATAATGCATATTTTAAATAGATTTTTATCGTCAAAAATACAAATAAAAATACATGAGCTTACACGACACACATAAATCATCATATAAACATATAAACACGGTATCACACATATTCTACCTTCTCAACATCCACAATCTTATTCCTCATCTTGTGGAAAACCAATAAAGTATTTAATAATAATAATAATAATAATAATAATAATAATAATAATAATAATAATAATAATAATAATAATAATAATAATAATAATAATAATAATAATAATAATAGTTCATAAAATTTCAGGTTGTTACAATAATTGTTGTTAATGACGTTTTTGTGTCATATTTTGATAATTCTTTTTTGTCTCTAACAAGAAAAACTTCCCTTTTTATTAGGGTTTTGTTTGTTATTTTTTTTGTAAGACAATCTTTTTCTTGTAGGTTTTGGTGATTTGTCAAAGTACGAAACTGAAAATTAAATTAGGCTTAGGAAGTTCTCGTACCAAATCATTTAATCTGGATAAGGTATATCCGTGCAATGATACAACCTAGTCTAGATTCTATATGGTACATTTTAAAGGCAAAGTCAAGTCAGCACAAATATCGATATATTCCTAAACACTGATTTTTTCGTGCTAAATACGAGAGATTTATTCAAAAGAGTGTTCTTTTCAAATGTTTTATCCTCAAATATATTTGATATATTTTCCAAAAGATTATTTTCAAAATTTCCCTATTTATTGATTTGCCGAAAGTTCAAAAACAGATTTTATCCCGAACCCTTAACAGTTTTCACTTAAATGGATAAAATTGAAAATTATTCAAAATAAATATATCGAGGACTTCATGGTTGTTGTGGAATAAAAACTAGGTTACGATTTGTAATTAATGCTAGGGTGGTTGAGCTTCGAGCTTTAATGGCTGTTTCCGTGTTCGAGACTGATCGGTCCTCACAGAGTGCCTACGTATCTCGTTATTGAGAATCAAGCCAAAAAACGTAGTTCTAGGTGAGGGGTCTGGCCCTTTATATAGGCTATTGGAGCCTCAGAATTATGGTAGGAGTCAGAGACTTGGTGGACAAGTCTTCCTTGAGGAAGGTTCCAGATCTATTCCTTGTAGGAATCAGTTTCCATATCGAATTGGATGCCTTGGTGGCTAAGTCTGATGCAGATAATATCCTTATCCAACTCTTATTGCTGAGCTGTTTATTACCCTTAATATTAATTACGAAATTAATATTATAATTGGGGTTTTGGGTCCACCTGGTGGGCCCCACGTTTGGACCATGCTGGGTCTAATTAATGCCATATTGAGTGTGTCTTTAGGGCTTATTTTCAATCCATATCATTTGCCCCCCAACTTCTGGGAAAACTGATCAGGTTTTCCTTGAAGTTTTACTTGTCTAATTCGAGACTCGGGTCAGGGTTTATCTTTGATATCGTTTTGATGTAAAGCGTGGAGCGACCGACGCATTTACAACGATGTTAGATGATGCCAACAGCATTAAACGGTGCTAGACGGCATTAAACGGTGATAAACAGCCTTAAACGACGTTCAAACGATGTTAAACGACGCTAAACGGCGTTAAACGGCGCTAAACGGCACTAAACGGTGCTAAACAGCCTTAAACGACGTTTAAACGATGTTAAACAATGTTAAACAGCGTTAAACGGCACTAAAAGGCACTAAACAGTGCTAAACAGCACTAAACGATGCTAAACAGCCTTAAGCGACGTTTAAACGATGTTAAACGACGCTAAACAGCGTTAAACGGCACTAAACGGCGCTAAACGGCACTAAACGGTGCTAAACAGCACTAAACGGTGCTAAATCGGCACTAAAATGTGCTAATCTTGACCTCTTTTTAGTACTGAAAACCATCCGAGATTCGCTGAAAAAGTCGAGATTCAGGATCAGAAACTATCCGAGGTTGGCTTGAAAAAAATCGAGATTCAGGACCACGAACTAACCCGTGATCGGCTGGATCAAGGGCTAGCTCATGGTCGGCTAGCTCATGATCGGCCTAAGGGCTCGAAACCACCATGGTCGGCCGAACCATGGTCGGCTGGAGGCCTTCAACACACGAAGGTCGGCTGGTTCGTGGTCTTCTAGCTCGTGGTCGGCCGGGACTCCTCAAAATGCCGTGGTCGGCTGCACGGTGGTCGGCTGTGGCTCCTCGTGCACCGTGGTCGGCCGCTTGGTGGTCGGCTGCGGCTACTTCGGGTGTCGTGGTCGGCCACTTCGTGGTTGGTTAGGAATCTTGAATCTGAAACCCCTTCGTGATCTTGATCTCAAGTCATATGTCATCTTAAGGATTAAGATTCTTGATCTTGATCTCAAGTCGTCAGGGATCTAGGATCTAAAATCATCCGTGATCCTAAGGATCAAGAACCTTGATCTTGATCTTTAGTCGTCAGTTTGGTCATTCGTGACTTCTAACGGTATTACTCCTTAATTCATGATTAGCACTGCTAACCTTGTGCTTAAGACTAAACTCGTTACTTATCTTTTTAAGCGCAAACATCCATGCAGCAAATATTCCAGCTATTTCTTTTCCGGTATATATGAATTATAACGATTCTTTCTGTATAACGTGGATAATTTTTGTCCTTTTTTCGTCTATAAACGATAGATGACCTGTAAACGCGAACCAAGCTGAGATTCAACCTGATGTAGCAGGTCATGCATTTTGTATAAAAGAGGAGAAGTAGCCTTCATTTCAATTCACTTCTTCATTTCAGAGCTCTCAAATTCTTAAGTTCTCTAGCTTCAAGTTGCAAGATCAAGTTCAAGCTTCAAGATCAAGTTTCAGATTCTTTTCTGAATGAAAAGAATCTTATTGAGGCCTGCCTTAGCTTTCTTTCCATTGAGGGTAACTTTCTTACTTGAGCTTATTATGAACTCTGTTTGTTCTTATCCCGATATTTTTCTTTTTGTATTTCAGCTGCTGAGGAGATTGATAGTCGTCCTGAGAACCGGCCAACTGTTACTAAGAGGATGAAGAAGAAGGCTGAGGAGAAACTGAATCCTACTAAGCCTCATATCCCTAACTTCTTGGAGCACTGCTCTCAAGGCGGTAAACGGTCCCGAAATGCTGATGGGGACGTCAGGACTCCTTTCATACCTCCTTGGGGCATATGTGAACAAGACTCGGTCTTTGGGAGTCCTTATCTAGCCCTAGACTGGTCCAAGCTTTCAATCACTCCTCCTGACCGTGTGACACTGCATGCAGGTGACAAAATGGAAGAGTCTCAGCTCATGGGCGCTCAGGCCTTGTATCAGGTATGAAATTCCCTCTATTAAGTTTGATACTGTTATTGATTTCAACTTTGCATATTCCTCGTAGCTCACCCATTTCCTTGTTGCAGGCCAATGCTTATTTTCAAACTGTTTCGACTCAAGGTCGGGCTTTTAGGGATGAGAATATTAGCTTGAAGAATGACTCAGCAAGATTCAAGGAAGAGATTGACGATCTGCACTCCTAAGTCGTTCGTGCTGAAGCTAATGCTGCATCCAGGCCTACCATAGGTCTAAAGATTTTCTTAAGCTCATTCATGATCATGATGATGCGATGCGTCCCTTCAACATGTCTGTTGGTGGGATAAGGCCATTAACGCTGTGAGTCATAGGCATCCATCTGTTGTCAACCCGGCTGATTTTCCTTGCCCAAATTGGGGTGTCAACCCGGCTAACCTAGCTTCTGGTTCGGGAACTAAAGTTGTTCCTCAGACATTAGGATCCGGCTCCAAAGGTAGTCATCGACGCTCTGGATCCAACTCCAAGGGGGCTGTTCAAGTTGCTAGCCAAGACTCATCTTCCTCTGGCTCCCGTGGGAAGAAACCCCCACCTGCAAAGAAAGTTGGAGTAGTTCGTCAACCCATCACTGGAAAGAGACTGATCCGAAATGAGGGCAGTTCTACTTCTGATTCATCTTCCGAGGAAGAAGGGGCCGAAGTTGCTAATGTTCAGCCAATGGTGATTTCCGAGCCCGGTGATGACTCCGGTGAAGACTCGGAGGAGGAGAGTGGGGAAGAGGAGAGTGGCGAAGAGGAGAGTGGCGAAGAGGAGTCTGGGGAGGAGTAGCTGGAGCTGGTTTGTGGCCTTGCATGGCCTTGTTAGCCGTATGTGGCTTTATATTTCTCGATTTCAATCAAGGTCCTTCGGGACCAAACTTTTATCTGTCTCGGTGATGTAACTTAACTATTGGCCCTTCGGGGTCTTTATTTATGCATTTGTTTCCTCATTTGTTTGTTTACTTGTTTTCGGTACTTGGTCTTTCTAGACTTACACTCAACAGGTGCTTGGTACATAAACAAAATCGCAGAATCATTGAAGGAAAACAAACTTGCATTAATAATTCGAAATGGGTTCAACCCTTACATAACTTATTATTGTCCTACTCGGGGCGTTAAGCCCTGGAATGGTTTCATCAAACCTTATTTCTACTTCTCCTAATAAATAGATAGAAAGCTGAATCCGTACAAGGATAGCTTATACATAATAAACTTTGAGGTTCAAGGCATGCCAAGTACGGGGCACCTCAACCCCGTCCAAGGTCTCTAGCTTGTATGATCCTCGTCCCAACGTCTTCTTGACTCGATACGGCCCTTCCCAGTTAGGGGCTAGCTTTCCCTTCTGGCCAACTCCAGAAGCCTCGATCTTCCTCAGAACTAAGTCACCTTGCTGGAAGAACCTTTCCTTAACCCTGTGATTTTAATAAAAGGATACTTTCTTTTGATGCTCCACATTTCTACCGTTTGCCTCATCCCTAACTTCATCAATCAGGTCTAGGGCGAGTCTCATGCCCTCTTCATTAGTCTCTGGTTCAAATGCCTCAACTCGAGGTGACACTTGCATGATCTCCAAAGGCACAACTGCCTCAGCTCCATAAGCCAGCAGGAATGGGGTTGCTCCAGTTGTCACTTTACAAGTGGTACGGTATGCTCATAGTATGGGCAGCAACTCATCTACCCAAGTATTCCTAGAGCGTTCGACCCTCTTTTTTAGTCCATCCAGGATAATTCGATTAGCTACCTCAGCTTGCCCATTAGCTTGTGGATGAGCCACTGAAGTAAAACGAAGCTCAATTGCATTCTCCTCACAATACCTACAAATTATGTTCACCCAAAAGAACTGGGCAACTTGTTTGGTGGTTATCTTGGCTAGAGGTTTAGCCTCAATCCACTTAGTGAAGTAATCAATGGCCACTATCAAGAACTTCCTTTGTGCTGAAGCCATGGGAAAAGGACCAAGTATGTCCATCCCCCACATTGCAAATGGGATGGGAGAGTTGACTGGCGTTAACATCTCAGGCGGCTGCCTTATGATTGGAGCATTTTTTTGACATCTGTCACACTTCTTGACGTAATTCTGTGCATCGGCCAGCATCTCCGGCTAATAGAATCCAAGTCGAGTGATCTTGTGAGCTAGGGCTCTGCCCCCCAAGTGTTGCCCACATATCCCTTCATGAACCTCCTCCAATGCTTCTCTTGCCTCTTGAGGCCTCAAACACTTCAAGTATGGGATGACGAATGACCTTTTGTACAGAATGCCCTCAATCAAGGCGTATCTCAATGCTCTTACTGAAAGTTTTCGTGCCTCCAAGGCATTGTCTGGGAGCCACCCGGTTTCAAGGTGAGCTTTGATAGGATCTATCCAAGAGCTTCCTACATCAATTGGTGCAATCAACTTAGAGTTGATGGTCGGGGCCTTCAAGACCTGGAAGTAAACACTCCCTGCATAATTTTCTATCTCAGAAGAAGCGAACTTAGATAGGGCATCGGCCTTAACGTTCTCTTCTCTCAGAATGTGTTCTACATAGCACTCGTCAAACTGAGTCATGACAGCTTTCACAACTCGTAGATACCTTGCCATAGTTTCATCCTTGGCCTCAAATTCACCATTTACTTGAGAGACCACTAATCTTGAATCTCCACAAACTTTGAGATTCTTGACTCTCATGATTCTGGCCAAGCCTAAACCGGCTATCAAGGCCTCATACTCAGCTTCATTGTTAGTTGTCGGAAAGTCCAACTTCAAAGCATATTCAACTGTGAACCCATCGGGGCTTTGCAACACTAAGCATGCGCCACTAGATTTTGTTTTTGATGCTCCATCAAAATAGAGCACCCAATATTCCTTCTGATTAGGTACAAGTTCTTCATCTTTATCTTGCTTCTCAGGGGTTGTTATCATCTCCTGCCCCCCGACTTCTTGGTTGCTAATGGTGAATTCAACCACGAAGTCAGCCAATGCCTGAGCCTTAATGGCTGTTCGAGGCTTATACGTGATGTCAAATTCTCCAAGTTCAATCGCCCACTTGATTAGCCTTCCACTAGCCTTCGGGCTATGCAATATGTTTCTCAACTGTTGGTCCGTCAGGACTTCAATCTTATGTGCCTGGAAGTACGGGCGTAACTTCCTCGAGGTTGTTATCAATGCCAAGGCGAACTTCTCAATGGGAGAGTAATTCAACTCAGCCCCGTGCAACACCTTGCTCACATAATAGATAGGTTTCTGGACCTTCTTCTCTTCTCGAATGAGAATGGCGCTCAACGCTTGCTCAGATACCGCCAGGTATAGATAAAGAGTCTCCCCGGGACTAGGTTTGGCCAGCAACGGGGCTTCAACCATGTACTTCTTCAGTTGTTCAAAGGCCTCTTGGCTCTCAGGGGTCCACTCAAAATTTTTCACCTTCTTCAATGCTTGAAAGAAAGGCAAGCATTTGTCACCAGACTTGGAGATGAATCTTCCTAAAGCCGCTACCCGACCTGTCAACTTCTGCACATCTCTTATAGAGCGTGGCGGTTCCATATCTAAGATCGCCTTGATCTTGTCAGGGTTGGCCTCTATGCCTCTCTTTGAAACCATCAAACCTAAGAATTTTCCAGATCCAACACCAAAAGCACACTTGGCTGGATTCAACATCATTTTGTGGTGCCTCAGCACTTCAAATGCCTCTCTGATGTGCTTAATGTGGTCTGCCTTGAACAGGCTCTTTACTAGCATGTCATCAACATAGACCTCCATGGTTTTTCCAATCAGATGGGCGAATATCTTATTCACCAGTCGTTGGTAAGTAGCTCCTGCATTCTTTAGACCAAATGCCATAACAAGATAGCAGAAAACACCAAAGTCAGTTATGAAAGATACCTTAGGGATGTCATCCTTGTGCATCTTAATCTGATTGTAGCCGCTGAACCCATCCATGAAGCTCAACATCTCATGTCCAGCTGTGGCATCTATTAACATGTCTATCCTTGGTAAAGGGAAGCAATCCTTAGGGCATGCGTCATTTAAGTCGGTGAAGTCTATACACATCCTCCACTTACCGTTGGCTTTCTTGACCATCACTGGGTTAGCCAACCATTCTGGAAACTGAATCTCTTCAATAAACCCAGCTTCTAAGAGCTTTTCAACTTCTTGCTTTATGGCCTCTTGCCTTTCAGGTGCAAAGTTCCTCTTCTTCTGCTGTATTATCTTTCGATCAGGATCGACATTCAATCTGTGAGTTATGAGTTGGGGATCAATCCCTGGAATATCAGCTGCTGTCCAAGCAAACACATCACTATTTTCTTGTAAGAATGTTATCAATTTGCCCTTCAGGGGTTCTTTCAAAGAGGCTCCTATATAAGTTACCTTCTCAGGGTCGCCTAGCTCCAGAGGAATGGGAATTAAGTCCTCTGCTGGCTTTCCTCGATGTTCATCATCACCACGGACATCCATGTCTTCGATCGGAAGTACCTGCCCCCCGATTCCATCAACTCTTAACGCGGATACATAACAACTTCTTGCCATCTTCTGATCACCCTTTTGTTCTCCAACACCATTCCTGGTTGGAAACTTAATCTTCATGTGATATGTGGAGGCCACAGCCTTGAATGCATGAAGTCCAGTCCTTCCCAGGATCGCGTTATAAGTCGAGGATGCCTTGATCACAAGGAAATTCAGCATCTGGGTAGCCTCTTTAGGTTCCTATCCAATTGTCATGGGTAACTGAATAGTCCCTTCAACCTTGGACTCAACTCCATTAAATCCGTAGATCGGCATGTTAGACGGGGTCAGTTGAGAATCGGTGTACCCCATCTTCATAAACGCATCATGAAACAAGATATCAACAGAAGCTCCACTATCTATCAAGACTCGTTTCACCTCCGAGTTTCCAATCATAGGAGTTATGACCAACGGGTCGTCATGGGGGAACTTTACCCCTTCGAGGTCTGAATCGTCAAACCCAATGGCTATTTCAGTCCTAGCACATTTTGGGGCTTCTCCCACGATGTGCATCACTTCTCTGGCATACGCCTTTCGAGAGTTTCGAGTCGTACCGGCTGCTGTCGGGCCTCCCCAAATCATATTAATAACTGGCCCTCGGGGCTGTGGATTACGATCACGATCATGATCGTTATCTCTTCTGTCATTGTCTCTCCTGTCATAGTCCCTTCTTTGGGTTCCACGATCATCACTCTTCATGAACCTGCTCAGCTTTCCTTTTCGGATCAAGAAATCAATCTCATCTTTCAGCTGCCTACAATCATCTGTATCATGACCCACATCACGGTGATACCTACAGTATTGCTCCTTGTTTCTCTTCGCGGGATCACCCTGAAAGGCATATGACTCAGCCTATTTGTAGTTAGAGGATCCTAATCAACTTAAACCAAATTGTAATAAGTAAATATACATATGAACTGTCACAGGAATCTCAAGAAGTATTATCTGTCAGAAGAAAGAAGAAAAGTCAATCTATAGTTTTGATGTCATACACTGGAAGACGATTCAGTTATCTGATCAAGCCCCAGTATAGCATTGAAGTGAATGGATTCATTTGAACAGTGACAGAGATTTTTCGTGTGATAGTTTGAAGGTCAGTTACAGTACAAGAGAATTGAGAGAAGAAACAAACCACAACCTAAAGTCAAAAGTGAAGAAGCATCGTTGAAGTTAGTCGTTCATGAACCAGACAGTACATCGAACGTCAACACAAATCAGTGGTAATTCTTTACTATCTTCATTGGTTTGTAAGAATTAAATTAATTATTTATTGATTTAATTAAATTCATTTATAATTGATATAACTCATTTAGTTGATTTAATTAAATGAATTAATTCTGGAAGAATTAATTTATTTATTAAATTAATTATTGTATCAATTAAATATGAATTAGTTAATCATTAATTAATTAAATGGATCAATATGACTTAAAGAAAGAACATTGGATTATGTCTTGGAGAAGGAAAATTCGGTATGACCTAATTTTAAGCCATACCGACAGAAGCTTTTCAGGATTATGTCTTACCGACCTGATTTAAGTCTTACCGACCTCTGCCAGCTGTTGTAAGTCTTACCGAATTTCTATTAAGTCATACCGACAGAATGTATGTCTTAATGGAGGTTTGTGTAAGTCTTAATGAAGGAAAACTAAGTCTTGGAAGCAGTTTAAGTCATGCTGAAGCAGTTAAATATCTTACAGAAAGCCAGCAAGACCTGTTACTGATATAAAAGAACAGAACAGAGCAGATTAAGTCATAACGGAAAAACACAGCAGAAAACATCATATCCAGAACAGAATTCTCTCTCAAGAATATCAAGAACACCAAAGCTTAAACAATTCCCAGAAATTCAAGTTCTTCATCTTTGTTATATTCTATCCGCTAGAACTTGTTTATTTGTGATTCTTGTACTACTAGCGAATTAAGTTTCCTAGTTCTTATCTTGATTATTATTAACTAAATTAGAAAAGTTCATGTCGAATTTTCTAATTAGTTATTAACATCTTGATAAGTTGTTATACTGATTTTGTAACACCACATCAAGTTAATATATAGTTATATTCAACTTGAAAAATTGTGTTAAATAATTCCGCACATAAATTTGTCTTTATCAAATTTTATTTAAAGGACAAATTTCGATAAAAAGGTAAAGATTGTATTCAACCCCCCCTTCTACAATCTTATCGGACCTAACAATTGGTATCAAAGCCGATTGATTGATACACAAATCAAAGATCCCATTTTACTCGATTAAAAATCATCCCCGAATTTTTTAACTCTCTTAAAAAATTCATCATGTCTTCAAAAGTTGGAACTGTGAAAATTCCCATATATGACAAAAACAGTTATGATATGTGGAAGAACAAAATGTTAATATTCCTCGAGGTTGCAAATCCTAAATACATGAAAGTCTTATCAGAAGGACCAATAATACCTTTTGGATTAATTCCTGAAGTTGTTACTGATGGAAAAGTTATTTCCCCTGCAAGGTATGTACACAAAGATTCTTCTGAATACACTCTTGTTGAAAGAGAGGAAGCTGGACTTGACATTAATTTAAGACTGATCTTAATAGATTCTCTAGACTCTGTGATGTACAGTCATGTGATTAACTGCAAGACTGCAAAGCACATGTGGGAAACCATTGAAACTGTGAATGAAGGAACAGAGGAAGTTAGGGAGAATCGTCTGGAAATTCTGACATCTGAGTATGAACACTTTCGATCAGCATATAATGAAAGTATTCAAGATGTGTTTGAAAGATATAACAAACTTGTCAACAATTTACAGATGCATGGCAAGTATTACACTCAGAAAGAGATCAACAGAAAATTTCTACTGTCAATCCCTGTTCATCTAGAATATAGAATTACAGCTATCAGAGAGTCTAGGAATCTAAGTGAAATTACTGTAGAAAGACTCTTTGGTGTTTTAAAAACCTATGAACTGGAACAATCTCAACAAAAGGAGATTTATGGAAAAGGAAGAGTTGCTAATACTTCTATAGCTCTTATTGTTAAGAACAAACAGGAAGTGGAAGATAAGGTTATTCAACCTTGTAATGTTGACAGTGGTAAGCTTGAAGTTGAAGTTGGTCAAACGAATGCTAGTCCAGATGAAGGAGACTTCTATTCGTTAGAAGAGCTAGATCAGTTGGAAGATGAGTCCATGGCTTTGTTGGTAAGGAAATTCAGCAACTTCAGATTCAGGAAGAATCCCAAGTTCAGGTACAAATCTAACTATAACAGGTTCCAGAGAGGAGGTTCTTCATCCTCAAGTAACAGAGGAGGTTACAAAACTGGAACAGTTGAAAGAAGTAAAATTAGATGCTACAACTGTAATGAACTTGGACATTTCGCTACTGAATGTCAGAAGCCAAAACAAAACCAAAGAAAAGACTTTGGATCTGAGAAGAAGAAGACAGGTAAAGCCTATGTGGCTGCTGGAAAGAGTTGGGATGATACAGATTCTGAAGATGAAGAGTATGGCAATCTTGCCCTGATGGCAAAATCTGATAACTCCAGTGGTACTTCATCTGAGGTATCATGTACTGAAAGTCAATATATTTATCAACTTAGTGATACACTAGGTAATGCTAATAGAGAGATTGAAAGGATCAATTTGTTAAATACAGATCTTAGTAATCAATTATCAGAATTACATGATGTACAAAATTGCCATGATGAACAAAAATCAGAAATAAGAATTCTAAAAGAACTTGAGAGGTCTCTAGCGTTGATGGTGGTTCAACAACGTGAAACAATAGCTGAGCTAGAAATAAGGGTTAGTGCTACTTCTAATTCATGTAAAGTGGCTAAAGAGTTGTTTAACCAACAAGCTATTAATCAAACCGTAGGAATTGGGTTTGATTATAATGAAGCTATTGGACGAAAAAGTATTATTACCCTTAATCGTGTTAGTGCTGTAGATAGGGGTATACCATTAGTGCTTAAGGGTGTTAGTAACCCACTCTTTAAGACATCCATAGCAGAACCTTTGGATACAACATCTTTAATCATTAAGGAAGAGATGCGCATTGAGGATTTAGCTAATGGCGTAGTCTTACAAAGTAATCAAGTTGTTAAAAATGATGAAGATAGAAAGTCTTTGTTTAAGAAAACAGAAAGAGTTGGTGAGTCTACTAGTTCCTTGAAAACTAGTAGTAGAAGTAACAACATGAATAAATGCAACAACATATCTACCATGCATGCTATTCCTGTTATTGATACTGCTCATAAAAAGTGTGATGCTGTTAATTGCATGTCTTGTGCTTTTAATATAATGTCTGCTTACTTTAACGGTAATCATGCATGTGTTAATAAGAATGTTCCTAGACAGCATATGAGCAGAAATAAACATGTTAGATCCAGGACTGAAAAATCACCTAATTCTAAGATTAGGACTCCAAGTCCTTCTCAGGATATGGTAAAGACATGGTTACCCAAGCTGAAACCAAAACAAGTTAAAGCTGTTTACAGGGTTAAATGTCCAGTACCTGAAGAAAATGTTGTTAAAATAAAAAGTGTTGCTTTACCTGATAAAGGTCAATTCTTTAAGTACTCCGGACCCAATCAAATTTGGGTTCCGAAGAAAGTCTAACCAATTTGTCATTGCAGGGTTTGAAACAGGTTGAACGAGTCATGTGGATTCTGGACAGTGGATGTTCAAGGCATATGACCGGAGATAGAGCCCTGCTGACAAATGTGGTGGAGAAGGCTGGCCCAGTCGTTACCTTTGGAGATAACAGCAAAGGTAAAACTGATGGATATGGCAGATTAGAAGCTGGAAATGTTATCGTTGAAAATGTCTCTTTTGTGAACGGCCTTGAGCACAATTTGCTCAGTATTAGTCAATTCTGTGACAAAGGTTATGAAGTTCATTTCAACAAGAAGAATTGTCTAATATCACACAAGAGAAATGAAAGGCCACAGTTGACTGGAGTAAGAAAAGGAAACTTGTACATAGCAAATATGAACTCTGGAAGCACAGAAGAAATTAGATGTTTTTATTCAAAGGCATCCACTGATGAAAGTTGGTTATGGCACAAGAAACTTTCTCACCTAAACTTCAAAACAATGAATTCTCTAGTGAAAAGAGAGTTGGTGAGAGGTTTACCTTCGATTGAATTTACTCAGGAAGGTCTATGTGATGCTTGTCAAAAAGGGAAGTTAAAAAGGGCAACTCACAGGAGCACTAACATATCATCAATAACTGAACCATTACAACTTCTCCATATGGATTTGTTTGGTCCAGTTAGTGTGATGTCCATGTCAAGAAAAAGATATGCTCTAGTGATTGTTGATGATTTCTCAAAATTCATATGGGTACTATTTCTGAACTCAAAAGATGAAACTCCACAACTGGTAGTTGATCACATTAAGTTAATTGAGCTGGATTCTAATCGTCCAGAAAGAGCTATAAGGTCAGACAACGGAACTGAATTCAAGAATGCAGTTCTGAATGACTTTTGCACTGAAAAGGGTAAAACTAGACAGTACTCAGCTCCCAGAACCCCTCAACAAAATGGGGTAGTTGAAAGAAAGAATAGAACCTTGATTGAAGCTGCACGTACTATGCTAAGTGAATCAAGGCTTCCATTGAGCTTTTGGGCTGAAGCTGTCAACACTGCATGCTATACCCAGAATCGAACACTTATCAATAAAGACTTAATGAAGACACCATATGAAGCTCTACATGACAAGAAACCAACTCTCAAGTACTTCCATGTATTTGGGACAAAATGCTTTGTGCTGAAAGAAGGAGATGATCAAGGTGGTAAATTTGAAGAAAAAGCACATAAAGCAGTATTTATTGGTTATACTAGAAGAGCCTACAAGGTGTATCTTATTGATCAACAGAAAACCTTGGAAAGTGTCAATGTTACATTTGATGACACAAAACTCCCAAGTATCCAAAATGAAGATCCATCTGAAAAGCTTAAGTTTGATGATATGTCAGACTCAGATTCAGATGATGACAACCAACCTGACGTTATTGCTGATAATAATAATCCAAATGTTGGTGGTAATGATCAAGGTGATGCTGGTGAAAACAATGATAATTTTCAAGACACCACTGATACTCTTGAACCATCAACAAGTCAAACTGGCAACAACTCAAGGGGAGATAATGAAGGGTCAACAAGTCATACTCAACATCATACTGAAGAACAAGGCGAATCGTCAAGATCAATTCTTCCCAGACAAACTGTTTGGAATAGAGCTCATCCTTTTGAGCTGATTCTTGGTGATCCAGATGTTGGTGTGAAAACAAGAAGATCTTATCAGAATCAATATAACTATTCTGGGTTCCTGTCTGTCATGGAACCTAAGAAAGTAGAAGAAGCTCTATCTGATCCTGATTGGGTGATTGCTATGCAAGATGAACTCAATCAATTTAAGCAACTAGAAGTATGGAAGCTGGTACCCAGACCTAAAGATAGAAAAGTGGTGGACACAAGATGGGTATTCAGAAACAAATTAGATGAAGATGGCACTGTGATAAGAAACAAAGCAAGACTGGTAGCTAAAGGTTATTCTCAAGCTGAAGGCATTGATTATGACGAGACCTATGCTCCAGTGGCAAGACTTGAGGCCATCAGAATATTCTTGGCATTTGCATCCTATTCAAGATTCAAAGTTTATCAAATGGATGTCAAGAGTGCTTTTCTGAATGGTAAGCTAGATGAAGAAGTGTATGTAGAACAGCCCCCTGGTTTTGAAGATCAAGATCATTTGGACTATGTCTACTTTCTTTACAAAGCTATCTATGGTCTTAAGCAAGCCCCAAGAAAATGGTATGACACTCTCTCTGAATTTCTATTAGAAAATGGTTTTGTAAGAGGTGTCATAGACAAAACGCTCTTCACTAAAAGACATAAGAATGATATAATACTAGTCCAAGTCTATGTGGACGATATTATATTTGGGTCTACTAATGAGCTTCTATGCAAGAAGTTTTCTAAGTTAATGCAGGGTAGGTTTGAAATGAGCATGATGAGAGAACTGAAATTCTTTCTTGGATTACAAATAAGTCAGAGACAAGATGGAATATTTATTTGTCAATCCAAGTACATTAAGGAGCTCCTCAAGAAATATCACATGGAGGAGTGCTCATCAGCAAAGACACCATCAACTATAGCTGTCAAAATTGGTTTATGAGAAAGTTCTGCCAAGGTAGATATCACAGGCTATAGAGGTATGATTGGCTCATTGCTTTACCTAACTGCTAGTAGACCAGATATAATGTTTGCCACATGCTTGTGTGCAAGGTTCCAAGCGAACCCTAAAGAAATCCATCTCACTGCTGTCAAAAGAATCTTAAGATATCTAAAGGGTACGCCTAATTTAGGAATCTGGTACCCTAATGAAACTGGTTTTACTTTAATTGGATATACAGATTCTGACTATGCAGGAAGTGTTGTAGACAGGAAGAGTACATCTGAGAGTTGTCAATACCTAGGTGGAAGATTGGTATCCTGGTTCAGTAAGAAACAGCAAACAGTTTCTAACTCTACAGCCGAAGCTGAATATATAGCTGCTGGAAGCTGTTGTGTTCAAATCTTATGGATAAGGAATCAATTAATGGACTATGGCATTGTATTGGAAAATATTCCTATTTTATGTGATAATACAAGTGCCATAGCAATCGCAAGCAATCCTGTGCAGCACTCAAGGACAAAGCACATTGACATAAGGTATCATTTTATAAGAGAGCATGTAATGAATGGTACAGTGGAACTACTATTTGTAGGCTCTGGAGATCAAACTGCAGATATTTTTACTAAGTCGCTTAATGAATCCTCATTCACTAGAATTGTTAGTGAATTGAGTATGTTAAACAGTCCTAGTAATTGATACTGTTAATATCTGAAATTTGATCTTTAATAATTTTGCAAGTGATTATTATGTAAATATTTGTTGTTTGAAATCACTTTTATAATTATTTTACCATCTGATTTTCTTTCTTGTTTAGTTATTTTTCGCTCAGTTTATTCATATTATTTAATACTTCATACTTCTGTATTTTTAGAATATTTGTAGATATTTATTTCTATTTTAATAATTAATTTATCATATGTTTTGTAATGTTTGTCCTGTTAATATTGCTTTGTTTTCGTTAATAGGTTAGCATATGGTATTTATAATTATTTTTATTATTTGTTTAATTTTCTATAATATTTTTATTATTTTTTTATAAGTTATTTGTATATTTTATTATGTTTTTAATGTTTGTTTAAAATAAATATGACTTAAAATTAGGAAAAACAGTCAATATGACTTAAACTAAAATCGGTATGACTTAAACAGGTTAAGTCTTACCGAGTTTTTTTTAAAAAAAAAAAAAAAATTAAGTCATATTCGCTAGTCTGTTTGTATTAAGTCTTAATCGATTATAATTTATATATATATAATTTATTTAAGTCTTATCTATATATTAATTAAGTCTTATTCACCTGTATATAAGTTAAGTCTTATCGATTATTTAGAATAAGTCATAATAGTAACAGTTTTTAAGTCTTGTTAATATTAAGTCTTAATCTAGTCTTAGTTCTAATTAAGTCATAATAGAATATTGTCTATTTAATTAAGTCATATTTGAGTATAGTATATATATATCAGTTATGTCTTAATATATTTTTTAAGTCTTATTATAGGTCTTAGTATATATATAAGTGTTAGAATGTGTTAAGTCATATTTTCATTTTAAGTCTTTCTCGTGTTAAGTCACAGAAAACACTCTCAGATACATACATATATATACACGAACATACACAGACTTCATGCCCGATTTTCATCTCGAATCTTGCTGATAATCACGAACTAATCACATAACTTGACTCCTTGTTCGATTACCTTCAAATTGATTGCTTAAAAACGAGATTTGGTTCAGTTTTGAAGGTTTTTAGTTTCGAAAATCATTTTTCAAGATCTGTTTTTCTGAAAAATTGGGTTCGATTCTTGCAAATCTAAAAATATACGTGTGTTCGTGTGTGTAAGAGGATCATTGTGTGAATTTTTCAGAATTTTTGGAGAAAAGTTAATTTTTTCGAATTTTTAATTAATTATTAATTCGAAAAATTAATTTTTAAATTATAATTTTGTAAAATCTGAAATTTTCAAAGAAATTAAATTTTGATTAAAATGGCTGATCGATTTGAAATTATTAAACATAATTTAATCGGTTATTGATCCAGAAAAATGTTCAGTTGAACGTTTTCGACCGTGGATTCGATTTTTAAATGAAAATTCACTGGTTCGCAATGCTTTGAGATTGGATGCTCCTCTGAAAATTGAACCTTTGCGAATCATGTGTACTACTGCTGTCGTTTCTAATGATAACAGATCATTTGTCTTCTCTGTAGGAGACGATCAGTACACAGTGAATGAAAATACAATAAATACGGTCTTAAATTTTCCAACTGAAAATTTCGAAGAATTACCATCAGATCAAGAATTGATAAATTTTTTGAATGGTGTATTCTATCAAGACAGTCCTGATCAAACTGTCTGGAATAAAAAGAACTTTGTTCAGGAATGGGATTATCTGTTTGACACATTAGGTAGAGTCTTTGCCAATTCTACTAAAGGGAACTTCGGGGTACTACCATCCTTCTTGCAGCATATTGGATATGCAGTTGCACACAACCGAAGAATTAATATTGGTAGACTACTGTGTGTTCCGATGGTTAGAAGAATCATTAATGCAAAGAAGAATTTTGATAATGGACATAAAGTATCATGTTATTATCCAAGATTCTTGTCATTGATTTTTAATCATCTTGTGGAACTAGAAAACCAAGCCCAATTCCTGAATGGAGAATCACTGGCGTCAGGTAAACCTACTACCAGATTGTTCACGGAGTACAGCAACAAGCCTAAATTCACAAACATACCTGTAGTTGTCACCCAATACATGTCAAACTATATACAACTACCTGTTATTGAACCTGTACCTGAACTTGAACAACCTGAACAAAACCCTGAACCACCAGTGGAAAACATACTTGTTGATAATGAAGATCAAGGCAATCAACGAGTTGAACCTGCTCAGCAAATTGTTCCTCAGCCAGTTGCACTTGCTGTTGAACATCCAGTACAAGAAACTGCATCTGTCCCTGAACCTGAATCAGATCAACCCATCTTATCAGAGACTGTTGCGGAATCAGCTAACCAGGTATTGCTTTCTGTTCCTCAAACTACTACTTCTCAATCTATTTCTGGAACCCAAGTGGTTGGTAGGTCTGACCAAGGGGTTGTAGTACCACAACCTCTAACCAAGGTCGTAGAGCCAAATACTCAACCAACAAAACTCATATCTTTTCACTCTAGAAAGAAATTGCAAGTTAAAAGAAGTCGAATCAGTAGTGATAGTATGAGTGAACCCACAGCTCTGCCTCTAGAAAAGAAAAGTAGAACTCAAACTGAGGCAACTGTAAGCCCGTCTATATCCTCCCAACAGGATATGGAAGTTGATATGGCCGTTACACAGTTACTAGAATCATCTTCTCAACAGGATGATTCTATTGAAATTCGCCATAGGGCCGTGGCACCTTGTAGTGAGTCAAGCACACCCCTATTACTCACAATGGGGGAAGACATACCTTTACATGAGTCTCAGGACACATTGCAAGGAGAGCACGTAGAAAATGTGACAATGCCTACCATAGTTACGGTAGAAGAGTCGTCACAGACTTTAGAGGGAAATCTTGGTTCTCAGCCAACTTTAATAGAACCATCATCTCCCCTCCCAGGACAAACACTCCTGGCTCCCTCAAGGAATTTTCCACTCGCAGTTTCGACTGGAGAAGGTGGAAGGCAACTTGATCAATCTACTACTGAAGCAATTCAGTCAACAATTTCAAATGTTCAAGTAGATTTGATTAAGGACAGGGATTTGCGAACTCCCATTGCACCACCACTGACCTTCCCAGAGGAGGCTAGGGTGATTTTACATGCAGGTACAAATCTGGAAGCAGCTAAGGAATCTGAGAGGAGTGATGTGAGGAATACCATAAAATTGAGTGAAACACATGCACTTCAGGTGAATGGATCTCAAAGTGAACGTCAGGTGAGCGCACACACTGACACATACACTCTCTCACTATTAGAAAAGATAACTGCTTTAGAGAAAGAACTTGCAGTCAGCAAGGCTGAAACAGAAATCCTTAAAGCACAAGTGGGTGAGCGATCTTCTTCATCCACCTCTGTCAACAGTCAGCTTGCTATAATCAAGAAGGATATAAACTACTTAAAGACATCTTTCACCAAGAAGATAGATTCTCTCGAACTCTCTCATGAAAAGGCACTTGATGACTCTGGAGATATTACTGTTGCTCAAGACATGTTAATTTCTGAAATTTCCATGAAAGTTGACACTCTACAGTCAGAGGTACAGCACAATCAGGAATCTACTGATTCTCGTCTGGACCAGATCGAAAAGCAAAATGCACACCAGGCTAAAGGGTTAAGACATCTGTTTAAACTTGTAAGTCAAAGTCGCAAACCTACAAATGAAGAAATTGAATTCTTTACAAGTAAGGGTGGTGATGATGATGAACAAGATCCTGAAGCTGGGGCAACTGATAAATCTGTAGAGAATTCCTCAACTAAGGGGGAGAAATCAAAGGGGTCACAAGATAAAACTAAAGAAAGAGAGGGAGGAGAGAGAAAATCTGGAAAATCTGACCAAAGTGAAGATAAGAGGAAGAAAGTAGTTGAAGAAACTGAAGAAGAAATTCAAGACAAGAACACAGGTTATTATTACACGGGTGAACCGGATAACTTCGATGTTTTTGCTGATCTTGAATTCCCTGATCAAGGTGAAGAACTTCCTGAACCTGATCTTAGTCACTGGAAAGATGAAGGACCAGTGATATCTGAATTTGAAGCTCAACAAGCTGAGAAAGAATCTGAAGAATTATTTGCTCAGAGGGAAGCTAATTTACTTATGAGAGAAGAAAAGCTTCAAAAGTCATTAGAGCAAATTGCACGAAATGAAGAACTTCAGAAAGCTGAACAGCAAGCATTACAACGATTACATGCTATAAATGTTGAGAAGAGAAACACTTATATCAGACTAAAGAGCGGTGACGAATGGGAACGTGCTCAAAAAGCAATTGATTCACCTCAGAGTTCTGATTATGAAGATCGTCGTCTTGGACAAATTCTCGAGGAATTCAAACTGGCAAATCCAATTCATGATATGTATATAAAGGCCTTACAGGTAGAAGTCATCAGGACAACTACTGCATTTGAACCCAAATCTGATGAGCTGGTAATATTTGTGGATTGTCATAAAGTTGGAACTTTCAGAGTATCTATTCAGTTCTTTTATGACAGATCGCTGACAGAGATTTGGGTACTTAGGCCTAAGGTAAGAACATCTTCTGAACTAGGTGTGTTGTTACATGAAAAGTTCAAAGAATTTGCTGAAAGAGCTGGACCAGAAGTGATTAAGGAAGCTCCACAAGTAAAATTTCTTAAGGGAGAGGTACTTCACTCAATCAATCTTCAGACAGATGAGTTATATGAACATCATGCAAAACACTTGGTATATGCTGAATATGCTCTCAGAAATCTTGGATTCTTGACTGAAGAAAAGGTAATAGCTGCAGATCACATTCGATCCTATGCACAAACGAACATAAAAGATTACAAGAAATTTCAAGGTGAACTGAGAAAGAAGCTTGGAATTCCTTTAGTCTTACCTCAAGGATTGTCAACAAGAAGAGAACGTCTTGTTGATTCTGATCTACACATGAAACTTCAAGTC
This sequence comes from Saposhnikovia divaricata, assembly GCA_036435485.1. Lineage (NCBI taxonomy): Eukaryota > Viridiplantae > Streptophyta > Magnoliopsida > Apiales > Apiaceae > Saposhnikovia > Saposhnikovia divaricata. The sequence goes on along the minus strand of CM071597.1, from coordinate 96,115,094 downwards.
ACAGATGAGCCAGAAGAAGGAGAATTCAGAAGGGAAGACAACTGAAGAAAAAGAATTGCTCTACATGTTATATCTTTAGAGCTTAGATAAATCTTGATAGGAATTTGTATCATATGATCAGTCTAGAGGATCATCTATCTTGTATTTATCTTTCATGTTTGAATCTGGCAAATGTTAAATATAAACCAGAACTTTTTTTTATATTTACTTAGTATTTAAAGTTTTATCTTTCATTTGGTTAAGTTGGATTAGTTGAGGTATCCTCTAGGAATTTGGTTGTTATTGTCTAACAAACAAATAGGGGGAGATTGAAAGGCATATGACTCAGCCTATTTGTAGTTAGAGGATCCTAATCAACTTAAACCAAATTGTAATAAGTAAATATACATATGAACTGTCACAGGAATCTCAAGAAGTATTATCTGTCAGAAGAAAGAAGAAAAGTCAATCTATAGTTTTGATGTCATACACTGGAAGACGATTCAGTTATCTGATCAAGCCCCAGTATAGCATTGAAGTGAATGGATTCATTTGAACAGTGATAGAGATTTTTCGTGTGATAGTTTGAAGGTCAGTTACAGTACAAGAGAATTGAGAGAAGAAACAAACCACAACCTAAAGTCAAAAGTGAAGAAGCATCGTTGAAGTTAGTCGTTCATGAACCAGACAGTACATCGAACGTCAACACAAATCAGTGGTAATTCTTTACTATCTTCAGTGGTTTGTAAGAATTAAATTAATTATTTATTGATTTAATTAAATTCATTTATAATTGATATAACTCATTTAGTTGATTTAATTAAATGAATTAATTCTGGAAGAATTAATTTATTTATTAAATTAATTATTGTATCAATTAAATATGAATTAGTTAATCATTAATTAATTAAATGGATCAATATGACTTAAAGAAAGAACATTGGATTATGTCTTGGAGAAGGAAAATTCGGTATGACCTAATTTTAAGTCATACCGACAGAAGCTTTTCAGGATTATGTCTTACCGACCTGATTTAAGTCTTACCGACCTCTGCCAGCTGTTGTAAGTCTTACCGAATTTCTATTAAGTCATACCGACAGAATGTATGTCTTAATGGAGGTTTGTGTAAGTCTTAATGAAGGAAAACTAAGTCTTGGAAGCAGTTTAAGTCATGCTGAAGCAGTTAAATATCTTACAGAAAGCCAGCAAGACCTGTTACTGATATAAAAGAACAGAACAGAGCAGATTAAGTCATAACGGAAAAACACAGCAGAAAACATCATATCCAGAACAGAATTCTCTCTCAAGAATATCAAGAACACCAAAGCTTAAACAATTCCAAGAAATTCAAGTTCTTCATCTTTGTTATATTCTATCCGCTAGAACTTGTTTATTTGTGATTCTTGTACTACTAGCGAATTAAGTTTCCTAGTTCTTATCTTGATTATTATTAACTAAATTAGAAAAGTTCATGTCGAATTTTCTAATTAGTTATTAACATCTTGATAAGTTGTTATACTGATTTTGTAACACCACATCAAGTTAATATATAGTTATATTCAACTTGAAAAATTGTGTTAAATAATTCCGCACATAAATTTGTCTTTATCAAATTTTATTTAAAGGACAAATTTCGATAAAAAGGTAAAGATTGTATTCAACCCCCCTTCTACAATCTTATCGGACCTAACACACCCCTAAGTGGCTTCGGCCATCGAAAGCGTTTATCCTTCTCAATATCTAACAAGATCTGACTCCTAGGAGCGTTCAGCCTTGCATAATCAGAAAACCTCGGTCCCAAACCCTTCTTTGGTGGTGACTCGGAATCCTTGCTAGTCCGGGGATACTTGTCCCAAGCATCGTACTCTTGCTGTTGCTTTCGTTTCTTTGAGTCATTAGAACCCTTGCCATTGCCTCCTGCGGTTTCCTTCTTCATGCTGTCCTCAGCCTTGATATACTTGTCGGCCCTTCGTTGGAGCTCTGCCATGTTTTCAGGAGGATGTTTTGCCAAAGACCTTTTAAAGAAGAGATCAGTGGTTCCGTGTTCCAGGGCTACCATGGCCACCTTATTTTCCAGATCAGTGATATTCAGAGTCTCCTTGGTGAATCGCTTGAGGTAATCCCTCAAATTCTCGTTCTTCCCCTACACCACATACATGAGGGATGCAGAACGTTTTTCATGAACTCTCCCACTAATGAACTGGCTGACAAAGGCGGCACTCAGCTCCTTAAAAGAACCAATCGAGTTTGCATGTAGGCGGCTATACCACCTTTAAGCCATGCCCGACAGGGTTTGAGGGAACGCCCTACACTTTAAGGCGTCGCTCGCAGGCTGCAACAACAGTGCGTTTGAGAATGTCCTAACATGGTTTGCGGGGTCGCCCGTCCCATCATAAGCCTTAATCATCGGCATCTTGAACTTCCTTGAGATGCGAGCATTCATTACCTCTTCAGTAAACGGAGGTGTGGGATCATCAGGATCCCCAAGTGGCATCAGATCCTTGGGGTTACTTCTGGGGGTATCCACCCTTGTTGATTTTTCAGTTGGGGCTTCAGCCCTTCGCTTTTTTTCTCCTTGAAGGCCTCTCCAGATTTATAATGGGAATCCTCCCTGTAACTGGAGGAGGTCGAATCAGACTTCGCCTTGCTTGCTCCCTAGCAATATCATCCTTCAGCCTTTGGATCTCAACCTCATGAGCCTTAATCCTTTCCTCAGCCGTTTGTGGAGGTCCATCATGGATTCTTTGGGACCTCCTTCGAGGTTCTCTACAAGCATGTCGCCTCCTTGGGGCTTCTTCTCGATCATCAGCGTCATCCTCAGATGTCGAATCATCAGTATAGGGGCCGGAGTAATCATCGTACTCTCGATCTCGGATCTGTAAGGCATGACCGCTTGGTCCAGGTTCCCTTTATCGAGGGGGATAGTTAGGCAGCCCATACATCGGGTTGGTATTCAAGGGGAGATCCGTAGTGTGGATCTGTACCCCCGGGGGTAGCGTACGATCAACGTTACCAAGAGAAGAAACCACCATCTAAAGAGGGTTAGTTTCTTGGCTTTGAGGGATAATCACAGGTAAAGTTCCCTCAACATGGGGAATCGTCCCTAATGGTTGAGAGGCTAGAGGTTGAATGACCGTCCCTGTTGATGGGGGTAATTGTCCTTCTTCAGCGACGATAAGCGGATCAGAGGTAGCAGGTGGAGCAGAGCTAAGGGGTATGGCCTCAGTCGATGTTGTTCTTCGTGTTTGAACCATGGTTGATGTTGTCTTCCCACAGACGGCGCCAAATGTTGTGGAATAAAACTAGGTTACGATTTGTAATTAATGCTAGGGTGGTTGAGCTTCGAGCTTTAATGGCTATTTCCGTGTTCGAGACTGATCGGTCCTCACAGAGTGCCTACGTATCTCGTTATTGAGAATCATGCCAAAAAACATAGTTCTAGGTGAGGGGTCTGGCCCTTTATATAGGCTGTAGGAGCCTCAGAATTATGGTAGGAGTCAGAGACTTGGTGGACAAGTCTTCCTTGAGGAAGGTTCCAGATCTATTCCTTGTAGGAATCAGTTTCCATATCGAATTGGATGCCTTGGTGGCTAAGTCTGATGGAGATAATATCCTTATCCAACTCTTATTACTGAGCTGTTTATTACCCTTAATATTAATTACGAAATAAATATTATAATTGGGGTTTTGGGTCCACCTGGTGGGCCCCACGTTTGGACCATGCTGGGTCTAATTAATGCCATATTGAGTGTGTCTTTATGGATTATTTTCAGTCCATATCAATGGTCATTATTATTTGAGGAATATTATGTATGAATATATTTCAAGTCAAAACTTTAGCCACAATGTCGACAAGTTACGACAAATGGCTAATGTATTTTATTCCGTCGCGTAAGGGCATTTAATCAAAATATTTTTGGATAAAATACCTCCACATGTTATTTTGACTTGAAACTTTGGGAATGTCACTAGAATACTTAAAAATAATTTTAGAAAAAATTTCATGATTTTATGAGAATATATTTCCGGAACTCCCTAAAATCGCTTTAGTTTTAATTTTGGGGTTCGCGAAAAGTCATCCAAACTCATACAAACCTATGGGTCGATCTTGACCATAAGTTTTATGATATATTTGAAGACTTTTTACTTTGGTCTCATATTTTTTCTAGAATTGTTTTGAATAAAATCAAATGAAATGGGTGTGTCGTGTTGTTTCGCGTAGTTTCGGTTTATTCGGGTAAAACGAAACTATTATACAGCTTATATACATGTATATCTGATTAATATATGTAGATTGGGGACCAATTTAGCAAGAATTTACAGGTTGCTTCCTCTCTAATTGTTTATTAGTAGTAGCTCTTGTCCATTGGTCATAAACCCCATATTTTGCCTATATATAGCAAGCCAAACCCACCACATTTCCTCAAGACTTAAGAGCCAAAGAAATGCTGGATTTTTCTCCCTAGATACACACCATATCCCAGATTTTAATTGCTTCAAAAAGTATCTAGCAAACAAGTTTCAATCTTCATCTTTTATACCACTTTAAGCTTGTTTTTCACTCCATTTCTTCCCCATAAACACACCTCTCGGCCAAATCTTCTTAGGCAGACCTTTAGCTCATTTTTATCAGCCCTTGAAGAGTTCTTTCAAGTGTCTTTGTATAACGACTTAGAATTTTTCGCAAATTATTTAATGCTTATTTAATTGTTAAATGTGGAAATTATGTGAATTATGTGATAGATAAATTTTGTGAAGTCAAGGTATATGTGAAATCATGTTTATGTGATTATATGATGATTGGTATATGTCGTACATGTTCGTGGAATTTTATTTGTATTTTTACAGCATTGAAAGTATTTTTTTTAAAGTGCATTTTTAATCTTTTAAAAATCATATAAAATCATTGGAATTGATTTAAATCATGAAATCTTTTCCATTATCATCTTTGAGACAAGAATTAGTTTGTAAAATTAGTGTGGATATTTAATTGTGTGTTTTTGTATTTTAAAATGATTTAAAAATTATTATTTCTTTTAAAGAACCTTTATTTCAAAAATTCGTATAAAATTCATTTTTGATCCAAATATTATTTTAAAAATATGGGGATGCTTCTAATTTCATGAACTTTATTTTAAAAAAAATTTAAAAATATTTTCTCCCTATTTCTTATTTTATTTCGAATTAAAATTGATTAAAAGAATGATTTTTTTATAAAAGTGAATTACAATTGTGTAATTACCATTTTGCCCTTGGAATTGAAAGTTAAGAGACATCAGTCTCTCTTCTCCCTCCTTCCTCATTCTCGACTGTACTCTCTCTCTGTGTGCTCTCTCTTTTTTCTCTCTCTCGTTAACTTCTCTCTTCCATTTCTAATCGGGTTTTGACCGATTTTATGATTTGAGACCGGATTTGTTACTATTTTTCAGTCCTCTATCCATATATATATCATTGCATGCGGTTTTTATGATGAAATTTATAAAACCCATTTTGAGTTTTGCCTCGATTTTTGCTTAAATCAAATGCCCATGATGATTAGTATACGTTTTTATGCATATAATCATGTTGGTGTTGTAGTACTGTGCTCGTGTATGTATATATATATGTGTACCGTGTGTATGTGTTCGACTTTTGATGAAGAAATTACAAAACCCCTTCGGTTTTGCTTGATTTCGAACTGCTATGCTTCGATTATTGTTAACTGCTATGTTTATAAATGTAATTGGTAGAATTTTCTTGTTGGAGGCTCAAATTTAGAGTACCACAGAAAATTTTGCCCGTCGGCTATGATTTTCGTAATGAGCCGGTGAATCGACGATGATGAACATGAGTCGAAATTTGATTATTATTCGTATATAACGTTTTTAAAAATTATGAGGTTGCATGATTAGTTTTCGAAATTATTAATTTGAATTTATATGATTTTACGAGAATTATTTGGATTATTAAGAGATATGTGATGTTAGTGATTCGTTAAACATGGTTTAATGATTATTGATGATTTCGGATTATGTGGTAAATAGTATCATTATGAGTTATCAAGATATTATGTATTCCATTGGAAGTGTAGGTGGATATTGAATCCATCGTAGGTATTTGATTGTGAAGTGGAGTCGGATATGTTCCAACGGGATAGTCCATATTATAAAGGGGACTCTGTCCGATTTTCATGAAATTATTTATGTAGTAAAGTGTATATCTAATAGTATGATTGTTTATGAGTCAACTTTATCTGCTAAGTGGCTATGTGATATGTATGTTCTATGTGCTACGTGCTTAAGTGAATATCTATTTATGAGGTAATTCTAGGATAATGTCAGGTACGTATGTTATATATTGAGTATCGATGCGTTATAAGAATCATTTGGGTAGAATAGGATTAGACAATTAAGAGGTATAGTATTCTAAAGTAGTGATTATGGTTTATGTAGATACGAAGGACATAGGCCCTAGCAATAAAGGGAAAGCTAAGGTTGAGTTTCAGTAGGCTGAGCTGTAGCTGTTGCATTCTACCGGAGGCAAGTAACTCTGCTTTTCCTCTGAAAGTTTATATTATTGAAACTGTTGTATCTTGTAGATTCAAGCATGCCTATTCCTTACCATGTTGATCATACTTCTGTTATAAACTTACCTTTGCATGTATCCAAAATCTTTATTGATAAACCCTGGTTCAACACATGTAAACCCTAGATCAATACTAATTCTTTTTAATTGCTTCTTGACCATATATGTCCTACAATTTACTATAATCAAGTCATATTGACTGACCGATAAACCAGTGTTCCACTTGACTTATGTCCGTGACCCGGATACCCTGTGTTGATTTTAAAATATTTATCAAATATCATGTTGCCCTAAACACTACTTTACAAACTTGTTATCCTTTATCGATGACTTTTAAACCTTACAACTTGATCTAATGATTTTAAAACTAGACTTAATTGATATCTTTGACCTTTGATTTGGATTGTTCCCTTATACCCTGATTGAAGCCCAGATTTCCACTTGAGTCTATATCTCCTTGATTCAGACTTGTACCCCTTTTCATTAATGTCAGAAAACCTAGTCAAAACCTTTGACTCTTATCATTTCAAATCAAGATGAAATGTTTTCTTAAAATACTTGAGGTTACTTAGACTGGGCTGATTTGTTATCAGAGAGTCGAAGGTACCTCGAAGTAAAAGTTTTCGAAAAGATTAAGTATTAAAATGTTTTATGAAGATAAAGAGTTTTGCAAAGCTTAATGTTTTAAAAATAAGATTTCTAATAAAAATGTTAGGAACTCTGTATAAATGGTTTCCACGGATTCCTGACGATTGGAGAGACGGGGGGAACGAATAATGTTGGTTCCGTCAGTTTTTGAGATGTAGTATTGTGTAGTTCTGGTCTGTCCAGCTCAACACCTTTATAAGCCAATGTGTTGCCTCTTGGGAACCCAAGCTATCCTAATGAAAGGAAATGATGGCCAGAGGGACTTTGTGTCCGGTATGGGGACTTTATGGGCTGATCACCCGTATTGTCTGTTATAAAATAAAAACCTCCAATCAGTTTTCTTAAAGTGATGACTACTTTTTATTTACTATGAAATGAAATTGGTTTACCGATTGGAATATCAATTACTTTACATAGTTTTGAAATATCGATTGTTATCCTGTTTATCAGATGATATCTAACTTTACTAAATACCAGTATTACGTTTACCGCTTCCAGCATGTTTATGACATATCATGAATTACTGTCATCTTTTGCGATACCCTGTTGTATTGTATTCAGTTGAGATCTTTAGTTACTTGCTGAGCGTTGGCTCATTATTATTTTGTCTAACCCTTTTGACAGTAATCTAAGAATCATGGTTCGTACAATCCAAACCGCAAGGAAGCGCACCTACCGTGGCCCTGAGTTGGTCCGTTTTGAGATAGCTCCGGAGGTATATGCAATAACAGCTCAGTGAGGAGATCTTTAGTTAGTTGTAAGAACTGGCAGTAGAACTGTTAATACAAAATCACGTAAGTGCACGTGGTCACAAGTAATATTCGATAATTTAAGTTCGTTCCCACAGAGACTGGCTATTTCTATGTAAATATGCTCAAGCAACAATGTATGATCAATTTCAATTGCTTAGACAAGTAATAAATTTGGGTTTGTAATTATCTAAATTAACTAAGAAACAAATTAACAAACTAAGAATTAATTAACTAACAAGAATTGGAATAGAATTACTTCTACAAGAGTAACATGAGATCCTAACTTCATTAAATACTTCGCTTAGATCTGACGCCTTTAATCACTATATGAAATGGTTATGATATCTGATCAGACAACACGAAACAAGTATACGTTACTTCTCAGTATACGAATACCAAACTAAACATACATCCACAAAAGAGATAGAAGATGAATAGACACCAATTATGCTTAGACCCTATATGTCTATAGAATTTGAAAACATAACGGTTGAAGAACAAGTTATCCATAAAGATCACACAGGGCAATATAAGTATTTTCATCTCATACTACGAATCATGTTGATAAACAATCATGAACCTATGCTAGCATGGCAATTTCTAAATCTCAAGATCCACTTTCACTTCACAAGAGATTAACAAATTAGATGTTAGCTACGCATCTAACAATTAAGCACAACCATACGAGGATATCAGATATACATCACACACAGATCTTTAAAACAATCAAGATACTAAGCTCCATAAATAAATCCGTTAGAATCCCATGACAACGATTAGTTCATAATCGAACCTCTCGTCATCATGGGATCTGATGAAACCATGATAAAAACAAAGTATGGAAAGATACAAATAAACCTAAGTAATTGATATATAATGGTGTTACAAATTACAATGGTAGGATGTGTTTATATAGGCTCTAGAAGTCTTGCCCAGCAAGAAATTCCCCAAAATAGAGTTAAAATAGAATTTCTGCAGAATAAGTTTCCTAAACTGATTCTGTTTTGGAGGAAAATTCGTAGCTGACTTTTCTTCAATATTTCTGGGCTGTTCCAGTCGTAATTGAACCTCTGAACCACTTTAGAATGATATAGAATCTCGTTAGCTTCGCGTGGACTGTAAGATCGTCCAAAACGGACTTGTAGAACTCAAGATATGGCCCAAATAGTGAATCAGCAATCTGGCAGAATTTTCCCCGCGCTGGCTTCTGTTCCTCGCGCTGCCTGCGCCCAGAATACTGCCCAAGGTTGTAGAAAATTTTGTTGTCTTCGCGTGAGCTGTAAGATCACTGAATTCGGACTTCTAGAACTCCAGATATGGCCAAAACAGTGCAGACTACGCAACCTACCCGGAAAATCCGAATTTTAATCAATTTAACCTCCAACTCTTAGTTCTGCAAAACTCAAAGAAAACACATTAAACACACCACATACTTGAGGCCAAGTAATCAATTTAAGCCGATATGAAGCATTCCAAGTGGATATAAAATCCACTTATCAAGAACTTTTGAGAACTTTGGTCTGTAATAATTGTTGAGTATTGAATACAGTAAAAGAATACAGAGGGGGGTGAATGGATTCTTGAACTTTTCTACGTTCTTGAATCTTTGCAGCAAGATATGTGTTGAGTGTGTGAGATATGTAAGTGCGGATAACAAAGACAAACACAACACAATATCACTTTAATCTAATATTTTATTAGATAAAGATTTTGCTATAATCTGTGAATATAAATGGTAGTATTCTCAGCTTCGTTTTTCTTAGAGAAATATTTCTTGTGATGTATATGAAAATCTTATCTCTTCACAACTTATCTGCTAAGGAAGTGAGGTTGTATCCTTATAGACATGGATACACCTACTTACTACAAATAAGGTAGGTAAACAAACTACTTTCCAGTCTGTCTGTCTCATTTGAGTAAGAGTCCAAACGGCTACAGATTTGACTTTGCAAAGCCTGTTCAGATCCACTTCTTTAGCTCCTTGTCCATTTGTCTTATCTCTCCAAGCTTCTTTGTAGGCTTTCCAATGTGCTTTATAGTACATAGTCAAATAAAGCGTCTTGGCTTGTTGCAGGTTTCTGACTTGTACAATTCTTCAGTATTTTGTCTCCAAAAATGTATCCGAGAAGTGGCTAAGTGATTGATTCGAGAACTCGAATTGACTTAATCGATAGCTCTGAGTTCTCGAATAGTGTTATATTGACATATCGAATCACTTCTCGAATAGCTCTTTTTTCTGGGACTCCTTGAGACATCGAATAGAGCATTTTGACATATCGAAACCCTGAGATGTCGAATAGCTTCTTTAGTCCTTGAGATATCGAATAGAGCATTGACTTGTTGAATCTTAGAGAACTCGAATGATTCTTTGACTTGTTGACTCCATGAGTTCTCGAATAGAGTAATAGACATATCGAATCTCTGAGATATCGAACAGTGTATTCAGAGATATCGAATAATGTCTTCTGAGATATCGAATCTCTGACTTCTCGAATGCTAGACTTCTCGAATAGACAAATGTACTTCTCGAATTGGTACTTAGGCAAATTCTTCATTTCTTCAAATCCCAACTGTGATTATTCAGCAGTCTTTATCTCCTTGCTTGAGGCATGAACCTTGAACAAGCATTATTCTTTACTTTGTAAGTACAGTTACACAACTAGGATTTGATGCCTATTACAAGTACAGAACAAATATAAACTCTACAACTAGAGGTTCCCTCAATTAAGAGGTCATTTAGGTAATGCACAGCATTACACATACTTAGGCTTGTTATTAGATGTATTCAGGCATGCCTCTGTGACTAACAATCTCCCCCAAACCCTTAGTCACAATTTCATGTCTGATAACAAACCTAACATACATAAAGATAAAACTTGACAGTACATGTATGGATTTTGATTAGCAATGTGGATAGAACTACAGGGTGAGTAATCTTACAGCCTATGGTGAAGTACTAGCCATTGTCATTTGTTTCCCTTTCCATAGCTTTGGCTTGCAAATCATCATATGCTTTCTGTCTTCTTTCTTTCTCCTTCCTTGTATTCTCATCCATAGCTTTTATTATTTCTGTCATAGCATCCAATTCTTCAAGCAAAATTGAGTCTTTGAAATCTTCAAGTACTAGTTTCAGAATGTTTGCAGGATAGTGGTTGAGTAGATTCATTCTGATGTGGACCTGATCCCCATTTCTCCTCCTATACTTCACCACATAGGGGTTAAACTGAACTCTACACAATCCCTTTGCCCATAGCTTTTCTGCTTCAATCTTCAGTCTCTCAATTTCTTTCTCCCATGCTAGCCATTTCTCAAGACACTCTTTTCTGATTCTCTCCTCATGATCTCTCTTCATCTTCACAAAATCAATTAGCTCCAGCTTCCATACTCTTTCCACTTTATCTTCTGAGCTCAACAATGCAATGATTCTTTCTATGTCATGTAGCTTGCCCCAGTGTTGACATCCTCGTTGTTTGAATTTCTCCTCCCTTCCATCAGTATATTTGATCTCAAGGCAGTTATCAACAATGGCAACATGGTAGATTCTTTGAGCTTGTAAGAATTGCAGTTGGTCTTCATCAAAATCTTCATCAAGTGGTTGGAGTTTTAAGCCTGGATAGATTGTCTGAGTCCTTGATTTGGATAGCTTTGGTTTCCTTGCAGCTTTTTTGAATTTGATCCTTTTTACATGGTTGCCTGGCAGTAGCATGTGACCTTTGTTTGTAGACCATTGTAGTATTCCATTAGCAGTTTGCTTTTTGAAATATACAGATGGTTTCTTGACTTGAATCTTCTTCTCTTCTTGACGTGGTAAAACAGTTGCAGAAGCCAAGGGATTAGATTTTGGTAGGTCATTACTGACAGCATTCACCCTAGACTTAGAGTCTTGTGTTGTGGTGAGATTACTGCTAGCAATGCCTAAGGCTTGCTTGAAAGGCATATGATGTAGCCTATTTGTATTTCGAGGATACAACTCAACTCAAACAAGAATGTAATAGTAAATAGTATATGTACTGTCACAGGGATCTCAAATGTATAACTGTCAAGAGAAAGAAGACAAAGTCAATCTACCGTTTTGAGGTATACTACACTTGAAGAAGTTCATTCAGTTGATCAAGCATCAGTGGAGTAATCAAGACAGTGGATTCTATTTATAGTGACAAGAGGTTCCTACAGTGGCAGAATACAGATTAGAAAGGTTTGAAAAAGAGTGAAGAAAAGGAAGACAGGAACCACAGCTTTAAAGTCAATACATGAAGAACAGTCATTGCGGTTAGTCACTCATGAACCAGACAGTACATCGAGTGTCAACATTAAACAGTGGTTGTTCGTCATTAACTTCAGTGGTTCAAGCTATCAAGACTGGTATGAGGGAAAATCATTGTGCAAGCAGCAGAAGTGCTAAATTAATTAACCACAAGGATTTTACTATAAAGTGGACTGACTACGAGGAAAAAGAATTATCACAAGGAAATGGAAAGTGATATATTCTTAAAGCTGGAACTCCGGTTGGAATTGATATATTTTTTGTGAAGAAAAAGGAGTCCAGTTCCAGACGCTCAGGTAACCGCAGCTTAGGACTTAAGGATTTATTTATATTGATAAATATTTTATTTATTTGGAAAATTATATTTATAAATATCTAATAATATTAGATATTTATTTTTATAATTTCTGGATTAAAATAATTATTTATTAATTAAAGATAATAAGCGGTGCGGGTTAAAAAGCATTTCTACAGAGCTGTCTCTTATAAAACGAAATAGGAAAGAAGACAAATTAAGCCCCAGTTTTGTTAAATTCTTATCCGGTCATTTGATTATTTAAATAAGCAAAAGAATGAAACAACTTGGCTTATTAAACAAATCAAATGATTTGCAAAAGAATTAAAGGAATGCACAAGCCACGTGAAAGCTGTCGGGAAACATCTTGACTCTCCTGCAAGCGAGTGGCGTGCACGCTCCCGGCAAAGCAAAGAGAAGCAACACGCGCGTGTCCATTAACTGGTCTTCTTGCGAGTGGGCTTCAGCTTGGCTTTGGAGTTCAATTTGTTCAAAATTCAACAGTCAGTTTACTCAACATCAGGTTTATGTCATATCCGAGTTTATGTCATACCGATCGAGATTATATCTTGGAGCTGTTTATGTCATATCCATGTTTATGTCATTCCGACAGAAACCAACTTATGTCTTGTTGCAGTTTATGTCATAATGATCAGCAAGGCTTATGTCTTGGTGCAATTTATGTCATACCGACCAGAAAATATCAAACAGACAGCAACTTTGTTTAAGTTGTTTATAAAAGAGAGAGACATACACGGACATATCATCTTCTTCGCAGACTCTCCTGGAAACACAAAGAGAGAGAGACCAAGAGAAAATGGTTCCTTGAGCTTAAATAAATTCCTGTAAATTATTTCCGGCTTGTATTGTTAAATCTAAACCACTAGAAATTGTTTACTTGTACTTGTGGAACTATCTAGCGGATTAAGTTCCCTAGAACCTCTCGATATTATTATTACAAATATAGAAAAGTTCATGTCGAATTTTCTATAGAATTTGTAATAATTAATTTCGATCTTTTTACTTACAAATATAGAAAAATTCATGTCGAATTTTCTATAGAATTTGTAATAATTAGTTTGGTCATCAAACCTTGTAATTTGTACCCGTGTATTTAGACACACCCCATCAAGTTAATATAAATTTTATATTCAACTTGAAATATCGGTATTCGTTTTATTCCGCATCAATTTGTTCTTGATTCAATATTTTAATATTTTTAAGAAAAGAGCAAATTCGATAAAACGGTATAGTTTGTATTCAACCCCCCCCTTCTACAAACTATTTTAGACCTAACATTGCTGTTTTCCATTCTTCCTCTCATAGACTTTGCCTTGGTCATCATCCTTCTTATCCTTGCTGTCTTTCTTCTTCTTCTTATCCTCATCCCCCTTATCACTCCTGTGATGACTTCTCCTCCCATCACTCTTGTCTTCATCTTCATCATCCTTATTCCTCCTTGGCTTGGCCATTTCTGGAATTACACCAGTTGCAATGTATGATCTGAGAATGTGCAGTGCCTCTATCTCTTCAGCAGTACTTGTCCCCTTCTTCTTTTGCAGTAGATCAATGATGGCAATAATGAGTCTGTGATTTCGAGAAGTGAGATCATTGGGAATGACCAATTGTTTAATCTCTTCAACTCTGGTGCCAGACTGATAGATGATTGTCCATGGCTTCTTAATCACTTCTGGCAGCCTTGAAGGTTGGTCATTCCTCAAGTCATCATACATACTCTTATTGTTTTCATTTACATTCCTCTTCTCTATGAGCTCAATCAGCGCATCTATCTTAGGGATGGGCGTCGGGGCACTTCGGGGCCGGGGAGTGCTATCCCCGCCCCCATCCCCGAATTTAAACCCGATCCCCATCCCCGGCCCGATCCCCGTCGGGGACTATTTTTCATTCCCCGTCCCCGACCCGAACGGGTAACGGGGATCCCCGCGGGGAATCGGGGAATTTTATTTAAAACTAAAAATAATATTAAATAATTTTAAATACTAATTAGTGAGCTCAAATGCACTAAATTAAGATAAAAAAATATTACTTAAAGAAACAATTATAAATAACATGGAAATGAAGTTATTTAACTACTAAAAGGGCAAACATATAAAATTAAAAGATCTTTTTGTTTCCAATATGAAGTATTGGAAATTCGTTTATATTAATATATGATTAATATATATATATATATACATATATATATATATGTGTGTGTGTGTGTGTGTGTATATATATATTTATATATATGTATTAAAGTGTGGTGAAATCGAGTCGGGATTGAAAATCGGGGCGGGGGTCGGGGATCGGGCCGGGGACACATAAAAACCTGGCCCCGGCCCACTCCCCGGTTTTTTTTGAAAATTGTCCCCGCTCCCCGGCCCGTACCCGAAAAAATCCCCGAATCCCCGCCCCGTTCGGTGCGGGGATCAGATCGGGATCGGGCGGGCCGGGATGAATGGCCATCCCTAATCTATCTCTGAATGTTTTAAGGCTTGTAGAGTTTTGTAGGTTAGATGCCAGATTCTGGATTTTGCTACCATCATTACTTCCTTGAGCCATGAGCTATCAATTTTTCTAGGTATCACAGTGAAGTAATCGATATGATCCTTCAAGCTCCTTAGATACAATTGAGTGTCACCAGCCTGTTCTCTTGAGACATTTGAGTTTGCAATTTCTTGTAGCTTGGCCTCAGTGACCACCTTCACTTCTACAGGCTTGGCATTCTTAGATATGGAGAGTGGAGGTTTGTCAGATGGCATACTCCCTGCAACCACTTTGGTTGTGATAGATTGCTTTTGACCACTGGAAGTGGTGATGTGCACAGTTGGTAGAGTGACAACTGGAAGAGAAGTAGGAGGCTCATCAACTTTGTCTTTTCCTTTGCCAGGCACATGAGTTAAAGATTTTGAAGTTATTTGATGACCACCTTCAATGATTTTGATGCCCTTTACGGGTGGTTTCTCCCTCTTTGTATTTGAGTTCCTTGATGTCCTCTTCTCCCCCTTAGGCTTGTTGTCAGGCACAGAGGCTGTAGGATTGACCTTTGGGGTTGAAGATTCTTCAGGTAGAGGGAGACCCATGTGTTTCATCATTGCAGACAACATTGATTGTTGATGCAGAAGAACATCAGCTGTGGTGGTGGCTTGAGTGTTCAACTGCTCAGTCAGAGTTTGTACCTTGTCTGTAAGATGAGCATTAGACTTAGTGAGAGTAGCTACCTCCTTTTCAAGTACATCTACCTTGCTGAACAATGCAGAAGATTTGAAGCCAGACAGAGATTGTTCTTTAAGTCTCTGCACTTCAAACCTAAACATCTCATGCACAGGGACCTCAGTGACCAGCTTGTCTCCATATTGATTTGCAAAGAGTGTCCTAAGCATGGCATTGGCCTCAGTTGTCTGATCAGTGAGATTTTGGAATTTGTGCCCCAGACCTGTGACAGCATCCTTGAGAATAGCCAAACCATTGTCCATCTTGGTGCAGGTAGACTTACAGGCTAGAATGTCCTTGACTACAGTCTCCAATTGAGGGAATTTGGAATCAAAAGTCCTCTTTATCTCTCCCACAGACTTGTCTATTGCATCACTTACCTTGTTGATTTCTGATTTGACACCTTTACCCAGGTAGTGTGCAGCCTTGAGGAATCCCTTGTATGAATCATTGATGGCTTCATACACCTCACCAGGAGTTACGGATTTAGCATTGGAGCCTAGTGAAGTGATGTACTCTTCCCTCAGATACTGTAAGGCTTCATTGAGAGTGATATCATAAGTTCCTTGCATCCAGGCATCTACATTGCCATCTCACTCAGCCTCATCAAGTATCTTTGTTTTCTGCATCTCCACATCATCTCTATGGCAGAGCAATATTGCTTCATAATCTGGATTTGGCACATTGGAGGTGACCAAGTTCTGGGCTATCATTACAAACTCAGGAATCTGATCCACAACTAAGCTTTAAAGTGCTTCAACCGTCAATTGTGGTGGAACAGATCCTGATCCTGAAGCACTGTCATGTTGCACAGGCTTCAGCCATTGTGACAGAAAGTCAAAGCTAGAGCTAGGCAAGCTAGACTCCTCAGTTACAGATGCAACTTCTGTAACCGGAAGGAAAGACTCTACTACTGTTGTCTCCACAGGAGTGGGATGAGTTACAACAGTAGTTGACACAGGCACAGAGTCTCTAGTTAAAACTAGTGAATCCTCTGTGTTTGTGATGGTGTCATTAGGAGATGCCCCAGCATGCATTCCCTGACCATCTAAATGTGGTACCTGGGTGGTGAGCAAGGTGTCATGCACCAAGTCACTTGAATCCATTGGCTCATCAAGAGAAAAGAATTCTTGATGATCAATGCCTTGCTCCTCAATTGCTTGAGTTGCAGGCTCCAAAGAAATATGAGTGGTAGATTCTGGAAGAGAATTGTGTTGTAGATTAGATTTTGGCAACTCCCCTTGAGAGATAGAGGGAGTTTCAATTGTGATGTGCTCTCCACTCAGTGTTGTGCCAGACTTATCACTCCCATGTGCTGACTCTTTACAAATAGGTGCATTGGGGAGGATGCTTGATTCTATAGATGCACCCTGTTGAGAGGATACATCTAGTGAGCTGTTTGCCCCTGATTTCACAACTTCAGTCATTTGGGTGACGGAAGAGGTGGTTTTAGACTTCTTCTTCTTCTTCTTTGGCCTTAGTAAGGGTGACTCAGGTTCCTCACTTTCTATGCCTAATTCTACAGCCAAGGCTACTTCAGTTAAGATTTTTAGAGGTTCAGAAGCAACCTGTTTTCTCTTCTTTTTACTAACATCACCCTTTTGAGAGGATGATGCAGTTGGCTCTGTGTTTGGTAAAGTGTTTGGCTAAGAGGGTTGGTTAGCAGGCCCTGGGTTAGCATTTTTCTCTACTTTCTTGGGCCTAGCTAACTCAGATTTGAGGCACATATTGGCATGTTGTGGGGGTAAGTCCTAAATAAACTCTCCATAAGGGGAGTTATTTTGAGTCTTACATCCACATCATTCCTAGTCTCCAAGCTACCAAAAATGAGTTTGGTCATGGATTTCGGATAGCCTATTCTATTTTTGTCTAATCCAGGCAATTCAATCAATTTGGCATCTATGAAATTAAGTACAGATTGAATAAAGCGAGGGAAGAAAATTTCATTACCTCTCTTGGATCAGTTCTTACCAAGTCTCCCATACAATTCTTGTATTATGATCAAACCAACATCAATCTTTCTCCCATATGCTAGAGCATATCCTATTTGTTGAACAGGGGTGCTGATTTGATCAAAGCTGGACTTCCTTGCTGTGAAGACTTGAAGAAGAGTGGCAAAGACATAGCTCCATTCTTTCCTCAAGTACTTCCTCTTCAAATTTCAAGCTTGATTCTATCTGAGTAGTTGATAAAATCAAAGAAGTCTTCCAATTCCTGATCAGTAGCTTGACTGTCATACACTCCTTGTTGTAACCCTAGTGCTTGATTCATGTCTTCAGTAGTGATGGTGATTTCCTTGTCCTGAATCTTGCAATAGATTACGTATGAAGTTATTGCATTCTCTAGGGCCACGACCTCCACAGTAGTAGTTCTCCAAAACTATTCTAGTAAGTCTAGATACAGAGTTGGGTTGGCTGAGAGTGCATAATTGATGTATGATTCAGCCATCCATCGAACGAAGCACTTAAAGTTTGCATTGGGTGCTTCAACATCATTGGTTATTGCTATAAAATTGGTGTGGGTAGGAATTGTGAGTTGGCTATTTGCCATTGTTACACAGAGAGATGAGAAGAGAATGAAGGTTGAAGAAGAAATTTAGCTTTTGACGTTAGGGTTTACAGAGGTTTTGGAACTTTAGCTGCCTGAGAAATCGAATGAAATGATTTGAACAGTTGTGGAATTGTATATATGTGAGTGACTTGAGTTGTCGATTAGATATAAGTTTTGTATCGACAAGTCAGTCATTCGAGAAGTATAAAACAACTATTTGATAAGTCAAGAAAGGCTTATTCGATATCTCAAGCAGTTTGTAACTCACAGCTGGCAGTTATTTAACTCAGAAAATAATTCTAAGCTAAATAAAATATGTTTTTATGAGCGAAATGAAATTTTGAATATAAATCCAAAACGCGATTAAGTGTCAGCGAAAAATCAGCCTTTTCAAATGATTCGATAACTCAAATACAGTATTCGAGAACTCCATCACTAGAGAACTAAAATACTCTATTCGAGAACTCAGAGAGTGCTATTCGATTTCTCCAAAAGACACTATTCGAGAACTCAAGAGGGTTCTAGATAGGCCTATTCGAGAACTCGAGCCATGACAAAACAATGAACCATTCGAGAAGTCTGACTTATCGAACTATACTTTTCACTCATAAAATTCAATTTTCACTATCTTTTAAAATTTACCAGAAATATTCACTGAAGAATATTCTACCAAATTAAATAGTGATTCTCTCAAAATTTCACAGAAATTTCAAGCTAAAGATGTATGATTTTCAACATATGTAGCATTGTGGAATATTTATAAATCATACTCCAGCCAATACTTACTTCAAAAATATTGAGCATTTGATAAAGTAAGAATTTACTGCTACAACAATCTAGTTGATATATTCACTTAGCCAGAATTTGAAGAATTCAGCATTCCAATCTCACTAACCAACCTTGTGAAGGTGGCTTCATCCAATGGCTTAGTGAATATGTCAGCTAGTTGTTTCTCTGTGGGAACATAATGTAACTCAATGGTTCCATTAGTTGCATGCTCCCTTATGAAGTGATATCTGATGTCAATGTGCTTTGTCCTAGAATGATTGACAGGATTGGAAACTATATAGATTGCACTTGTGTTGTCACACATGATTGGAATTCTTTCCAACACAAGTCCATAATCTCTAAGTTGGTTTCTGATCCAAAGCACTTGAGCACAGCAACTTCCAGCAGCTATGTACTCAGCTTCAGCTGTGGAGGTTGACACAGATTGTTGTTTCTTGCTGTACCAAGAGAATAACCTTTGTCCAAGAAACTGGCAGCTACCTAAGGTGCTTTTCCTATCCACTCTGCATCCATCATAATCAGCATCAGAATAACCAACCAGAGTGAACCCTATGTCCTTAGGATACCATAACCCCAAGTTTGGTGTGCCCTTCAGATATTTGAAAATCCTCTTTATTGCTATCATATGTGATTCCTTTCGATTTGATTGAAACCTTGCACACAAGCATGTTGCAAACATGATGTCTGGCCTACTAGCAGTGAGGTAGAGTAGAGAACCAACCATGCCTCTGTAGATTGAGATATCTACCTTCTTGCCCTTAACATCTTCATCTAACTTGGTGGCAGTGGCCATGGGTGTCTTTGCAGGTGAGCATTCTTCTAAGTCAAATTTCTTCAATAGATCCTTGATGTATTTGGTTTGACTTATAAAAATGCCATCCTTCCTTTGACTCACTTGCAGCCCAAGAAAGAATGTTAATTCTCCCATCATACTCATCTCATATCTGCTCTGCATGAGCTTAGAGAATTTCTCACACAGCTTCTCATTTGTAGAGCCAAATATGATATCATCCACATAGATTTGAACTAAGATAATATCATCACCATGTTTCTTGTAAAACAGTGTCTTGTCCAGTGTGCCTCTAGTGAATTGATTCTCCAGTAGAAATTGTGATAATGTGCCATACCATGCCCTAGGAGCTTGCTTAAGTCCATACAATGCTTTAAGCAATCTGTAGACAAAGTGAGGGAATTGTGGATCCTCAGAGCCAGGTGGCTGTTGCACATATACTTCTTCTTCCAACTCCCCATTCAGAAATGCACTCTTGACATCCATTTGATAAACCTTGAAATTAGAATGTGCAGCAAATGCCAAGAAAATTCTGATGGCCTCTAGTCTAGCAACAGGGGCAAAAGTCTCATCATAGTCAATGCCTTCCTGTTGAGAGTATCCTTTTGCAACCAACCTTGCTTTGTTTCTTATGACTACACCATTTTCATCCATCTTATTCCTTAGAATCCATTTTGTTCCAACAATGGTTCTATCATTTGGTGCAGGCACAAGTTCCCATACTTTGCTTCTTTCAAATTGATTTAGCTCCTCTTGCATAGCAATTATCCAATCAGGATCCAACAATGCATCATCAAGTTTCTTAGGCTCAACTTGGGATAGAAAGCAACCATAGAGACATTTATTTAGAGTTGCTCTCCTTGTCCTCACTCCTGTATTTGGATCTCCAATTATCTGATCTGCAGTATGTGATCTATCCCATTTCCTTGTATGTTCAGATTGATTTCTCAGCCTTGATGTTGCTTCATCATCCAGATCGTGATCATTTACATTTCCTCCCCTTGTGAAGTTACCACTAATCACAGGTGTGTCTTGGATGCTTGTTTCTTCATTGTTGGTTGACACAGGTTCTTCATTCACTTGAGTTTGTTGGATTGTGGGCTCAAATTCAGTTTCAATCTCCTCATCAGAATCATCTAGATTGTCAAACTTTAATGGATCTTTATCTTCATCATTGGCTTCTTCTAATCCAGGTAATTTGCTGTCATCAAATGTCACATTTGTGCTTTCCATAACTTTCTTTTGACTGATGACATAAACTTTGTATGCAATTCTTTCCATAGAGTAGCCAAGAAAAATTCCTTCAAATGATTTTGCATCAAACTTTCCAACATATTCTGAATTGTCTTTTAACATAAAGCATTTGCTTCCAAAAGTATGAACATACTTTAGAGTGGGCTTCTTTCCAGTCATCAAGTTTTAAGGTGTCTTTCCAGTGTTTTTGTTGATGAGGGTTCTGTTTTGGATATAGCATGCAGTGCTCACAGCCTCAGCCCAAAAACATGTAGGCATCTTTGCATCAAGTAACATTGTTCTAGCAACCTCAATCAGAGTTCTAGTCTTTCTCTCAACAACTCCATTTTGTTATGGAGTCCTTGGAGCTGAGAATTGTTGAGAAATACCATTCTCTTTGTAGAATGCTTCAAGCATGGCATTTCTGAACTCTATTCCATTATCACTTCTTAATGCAATCACACTTGCATTGTTGGCCTTTGCTTCCTTGTCAATTTTCTTTATATGCTCAATGATTACTTGTGGAGCCTCATCCTTTGATGCCAGAAATTCTACCCATGTATACCTTGTGAAATCATCAACCATCACTAGAGCATACTTCTTCCTTCCTAGTGACATAATATTGACAGGCCCAAACAAGTCCATATGAATTAGTTGTAGGGGCTTGGTTATTGATGTCACTGTCTTTGACTTGTGGCTTGATCTTTTCATTTTTCCCTTTTGACAAGCCTCACACACTCCTTCTTAACAGAATTCAAGTGTGGGCATGCCTCTCACTAACTCCCTCTTGACTAGAGAATTAATGCCTTTGAAGTTCAAGTGTGATAGCTTCTTGTGCCACAGCCAACTATCTTCATTTGATGCTTTTGAGTAAAAGCAACAAATTTTGTCCTTGTTTGCAGAGTTCATATTGGCTACAAACAGGCTTCCTTTCCTTACTCCAGATAGAGCAAAGTCACCAGTCTTCTTGTGGGTGATCAAACATTCATCTTTGTCAAAATTCACTTTGAAGCCTCTGTCAGTAAATTGACCAACACTCAGTAGATTGTGCTTGAGCCCCTTGACCAGTGCTACATTTTCAATGATGACATTTCCAATTTCCAACTTGCCATATCCCAGTGTGTTGCCAATGCTGTCATCTCCAAAAGCAACCATTGGGCCAGCCTTCTCCTCATACTGTGATAGCAGGGCCATATCACCAGTCATATGATTTGAGCATCCACTGTTCAAAATCCACATGACCTTCCTTTCACTTTCTTTGCCCTGTAAACACAAAGGTATTACTTCTCCTTTGGTACCCAAACAAGTTTGGGTCCATGTGGCTTAGCAACAGTTTTATCATAAACAGCATGCTTATCAATTTTCTTGATGTTAGTCTTCTTGTCACTGTTAGAAGTCTTAGAATCAGGGTTCTTAGACTTAGGTGACAGAGGTACCTTCCTAACTTTAGGAGGACTTGAAGACTTTGTTCTTGTGTAGTGTGTGTGTGTGTGTGAACATTGTGACTGATGCAACCTTCCATGAATTGTCTTCTCAAATTAAAACAACTAGTCATTACATTCATGTTACATGGCATACAATCAAATTTATCACAGAAAGGAGAGTCTCTGTGTCTTAAAGGCACAGAGCAATCATAGAATGGTTTAGCAACACTACCAGATGGTTTCTTGCATGCATGAGTTAAATGATTAGTGCTAAAACAATTTTGACAAACTTTCCTAGGAGCATTTGGCACATAAGCATAATTGTTGTCCTTGTTAATTCCTAATTTTCCATTCCTTTTTTGTTTCTTTTTAGCCACTTTCTTCTCAAACTCATTATTCCCAGCTGAAACAAACTTCACAAATTTCTCAAGTCTAGGTCTACCTCCTACTGGCTCCTTGGCTTTGGTTTTGACATTCTCACTCTTAGAGGATGCTTGTTGTTCATTTGATTGTGCCTTATCTTCATCATCCAACATTTGCTTAATGAGTAAGGCACCCTCATCAATCTCAAGTGTTGGTGTTTTAAATATTGGGGTCTCAGCCTTTTTCAAAACCTGAGGCACTTCCTCTTGAACAACAATGTCATCTTCAATGACTGCATAGCCTTTCCTCTGTTTGAGAGTGTCATAATCAAGTCCAATGGCAGCCTTAGGTCTAGCTAGATTTTTCTCATGGTAGGACTGCAATAGACTAGAGGAATTCTTAAATGTTTTCAATTTAAATTCATTTTCAGCTAGTTCATCCCTAAGAGCTTTCTCAACTTGACTAGCACATAAAACCTTATTCTTTAGATATTCAATTTCTTGTTTAAGGTTTTCTACTTGCATAGCAGTTAGTTCTAGTTCCTCATTTCTTTTGTTCAACAGTTCATTCTTAGTAGACAGTTTAGCAATTTCTTCATTAGCAGCAGTCATACTAGTATGAATATTAAACATCTCATCAGATAGTTGTTCAACCATAGATTTGTATTCAGAAACAGACATGTCTATAGTAGTGAGGGATGGTACCTGAGAGTCTGATTCAGATGGTTCTTCCTTGGAGTTGGCCATCAAGGCATAGTTGCAGAATTCTTGTTCTTCTCCATCACTATCAGAATCATCCCAACACTTCTCTTCAGCTATGTAGGCCTTACCTGGTGTATGCTTCTTTAGCAGAGCCTTATACTTAGCTTCAAGCTCAAGAAACTCCTTATCCTTCTTTTTAGGCTTCTTGCATTCACTGGCAAAATGCCCTAGGTCATTGCATCTATAACATCTCACAAATGACCTATCCACATAGCTGGTTTTGAATTTGTTTTTGTTTGCTTTCACAAGTGCCTTGCTCTTGTTGAATGAATGATTTTGAGATCTAGACTTGAAGGGCTGATTCCTCTTAAATCTGATGTTTGGGAATTTTCTAGCCATAAAAGCATATGAAGTGTTTTCCATGGCATCCAACTCTTCAAGAGTGTAGAACTCATCTTCTTCCTTTTCTTCAACAGGTTCAGTCACTTCTTCTTCAGTTTCTTCATCATCTACTATCTCTTCTATTCTCAGTTGACTTGTAGATACTTCCAGGTCTTGAACGGATTTGTTGACAATCAAGGCACAGGATATGTTTATCATTCTGCCTTGGTTGGCTTGGATAGCCCTCTTCTGAAGCAACTCAAGCTCATGAGTCTTTAAAACCCCATAGAGCACATCATTTGTGACTTTGTTCAAATCTCTTTCTCTTAGAGATATGACCCTTTGCTCTAGATGGTATGGTGCAGATAGTAGAAATTTCATGTTTAATTCCTTAGTACTGTAAACCTTCCTATTCATTTGAAGCTCAGTCACCAGCTTGTGAAATCTCTCAAACATATCAGTAATACTTTCTTTGGACTGTGCCATGAAAGCCTCATACTGTGTGACCAGTATCTGTTTCCTATTCTCTCTTACCTCCTCTGTCCCTTCACATAACACCTCGATGTGGTTCCACATGTCCTTGGATGATGTGCATGATGCTATGTTGGCAAACATCGACATATCCATGGAGTCTATGATCAGCAACATGAGATGACTGTCTAGGGCAACCTTTTCCTTCTCTGAGTCCGTCCATTTGGATGGCTCTTTTGCAACATATGATCTAGGAATGACTATTGTGCCAACTGTGGATTCAGAAATTTCTTGTTATGGTACAAATGGACCATTCTTGAGGATGTCAGGGTAGAGAGGATTGGCAGCTTTGATGAACAACAGCATTTTTATTTTCCAGAGGTTGTAATTCTCTTTGTCGAACTTAGGGACCTTCACCGTACCTGTAGTCTTTGGTGTATTCGAACTCGTGATCATTTTCTGTTTAGATTAAACAGCCTGCTCTGATACCACTTGTTGAGTATTGAATACAGTAAAAGAATACAGAGGGGGGTGAATGGATTCTTGAACTTTTCTTGAACTTTTCTACGTTCTTGAATCTTTGCAACAAGATATGTGTTGAGTGTGTGAGATATGTAAGTGCGGATAACAAAGACAAACACAACACAATATCACTTTAATTTAATATTTTATTAGATAAAGATTTTGCTACAATATGTGAATACAAATGGTAGTATTCTCAGCTTCGTTTTTCTTAGAGAGATATTTCTTGTGATGTATATGAAAATCTTATCTCTTCACAACTTATCTGCTAAGGAAGTGAGGTTGTATCCTTATAGACATGGATACACCTACTTACTACAAATAAGGTAGGTAAACAAACTACTTTCCAGTCTGTCTGTCTCATTTGAGTAAGAGTCCAAACGGCTACAGATTTGACTTTGCAAAGCCTGTTCAGATCCACTTCTTTAGCTCCTTGTCCCTTTGTCCTATCTCTCCAAGCTTCTTTGTAGGCTTTCCAATGTGCTTTATAGTACATAGTCAAATAAAGCGTCTTGGCTTGTTGCAGGTTTCTGACTTGTACAATTCTTCAGTATTTTATCTCCAAGAATGTTTTCGAGAAGTGGCTAAGTGATTGATTCGAGAACTCGAATTGACTTAATCGATAACTCTGAGTTCTCGAATAGTGTTATATTGACATATCGAATCACTTCTCGAATAGCTCTTTTCTCTGGGACTCCTTGAGACATCGAATAGAGCATTTTGACATATCGAATCCCTGAGATGTCGAATAGCTTCTTTAGTCCTTGAGATATCGAATAGAGCATTGACTTGTTGACTCTTAGAGAACTCGAATGATGCTTTGACTTGTTGACTCCATGAGTTCTCGAATAGAGTAATAGACATATCGAATCTCTGAGATATCGAATGAGATATCGAACAGTGTATTCAGAGATATCGAATAGTGTCTTCTGAGATATCGAATCTCTTACTTCTCGAATGCTAGACTTCTCGAATAGACAAATGTACTTCTCGAATTGGTACTTAGGCAAATTCTTCATTTCTTCAAATCCCAACTGTGATTATTCAGCAGTCTTTATCTCCTTGCTTGAGGCATGAACCTTGGAACTTCTTTCAAGCATTATTCTTGACTTTATAAGTACAGTTACACAACTAGGATTTGATGCATATTACAAGTATAGAACAAATAGAAACTCTACAACTAGAGGTTCCCTCAGTTAAGAGGTCATGTAGGTAATGCACAGCATTACACATACTTAGGCTTGTTATTAGATGTATTCAGGCATGCCTCTGTGACTAACAATAATAATATATTTTAAATTCAGGTTTGTAATAATAATTAGTGAGACGATGTTTTGCTTATTTCATACCATTACCTGTGAAAGATCTTGGATAGTAGTGTTGGTGCCAGTCAGCATGTTATATTTATATTATATTTTAGGTTGTTTGCATCTAGATGTGTGTCAGTGACTCTCTGATCTAGGCCCCTGATCGGGAAGGCGTCACACTTTGAGTCACTTTTTATTCATACTTGAATATCTTTCCTTTGGTGCTCAAACTAGGTCACTTAGGTAGTGTTTTATCACCATTTCTTGCTCTAAAACAATTCTAACCAAGACCACTTCGAAGACAAAGCTTTAGCTCGACTAAAGTGGGTTCTTGAAGTGCTTTGGAAGAGGTTTAAGGATCCTTGTGTCCCCCTTAAATTATCTTTCATTGATTGATCTTGGTGGCCTTGTTTTGGTTGCACTCTTTGCTGATTTTTGGTGCGTTTTCTTGCTCTTCTATACACCTCTCGGCCAAACCTCTTTAGGTAGCCCCTAGCTCGAATTTAGGCAGCCCTTAGAATGTCCTTTCTTGTGTCTTTGACCCACCTTTGATAACCCCTTGCATATCCTTCATTTGGTGCTCATTTCGGCCACTAGTTTTGGTGTTTTTAGGCTTCGATCCTAGCTTGTTCTACTTGATTTCTCTCTAGACTTCAAGTGGTTATAAGTTAGTTAATTTTTGTTTAGTGTGTGTACATCTACACATACTAGTCCCGGAACCTAGTTCGTATCCTTTGAGAATACCTCTTATTTGAGAATTCTTTGATTTAGACAATCAAGCCATCGGATAAAGCCAAAGGTCGTAAACTAGTTAATTTTTGTTGTGTATGATGCGTGTGTTGTGTGTGTTGCATTCACGGATATAATTGTTGCATGTTTAATTTATTGTCTTGCAACCGCTCGTGTGACAAGTCTCTCGTGTGACTTATCCCGTGCCGTAATTTACTACTTTCCGCACTACTCAAATAGCTAACGTGTAATAGCGTTCTTTTACGGTCCTCACACTTGTGAGTTGAATAATAATTAAGCACTTTTGCACACACCACTAAAGTTCCGTAGCTCGTCCGATTGACGTTGTGACTCGCTCGACTTTAACTAATAACAAATCAATTATTTTAACGCATAATAGCGTCCCCGTGGCTAGTACCGTAACATACTAGTTTTGCACGACCTTTATTATATATCTCTCACATATTGTTTGTTTGTAGCTTGTTGTTGTATCTTTGTAGTGAGGTGAAGTGAAGTGAGGTGACCTTCGCTCTAAGACCCAAGTCTTAGACACGCCGACGGGGAGTTGGGTGTCTTTACACCGTGAGGAGGAGGTAAGACCCAAGACCTAAGACCTAAGATCCAAGACCTACAAAGGTAGCACCAAGGCTATCTTAAGGTTTGCTAAAATATTTTGAAGTGGTAACTTGGAGTTACGCTCTAAGATAAATATTTTAGTGGTTTGCTAATTATTTTGAGGAGGTAACGGGGAGTTACGCTCCAAGATAAATAATTAGTGGTTTGCTCTATATTTTGAGGAGGTAGCGGGGAGTTACGCTCAAGATAAATATATAGCGGTTTAGCTTATATTTTGAGAAGGTAACGGGGAGTTACGCTTCAAGATAAATATATAGTTGTATTTGTAAAGGTTTCTCCATCTACTATAAGGAGTTTTACTTATAGTGGACGAAATCCCGAATCCGAGAAGGAGTTCTGGGACTGGAGTAAGGGTGTTCGAATCCGTTAGGGGATTGCGGGCATTGCGAACCAGGATAAATCGATCGTGTCATATTTCTCTCTTTTATATTCCGCACTTTACATTACTTATTTATAAGTAATTAATTTTAAAAGAGAAGGAATATTTTAAAACGCCAAACTCAAATTGTAAAAAGGTGATAAGCTATTTAACCCCCCCTCTAGCTTATCTTACCCACTATGGGGACCTATCACTTTTAAATTTTATTTTGAGAATATCATTTTTTAGTTTTATTTTTTTTATCATTTTCAAGCCTTTTAACCTATTTTTAAAAAAGTTTGTAATTAATTCTTTTCCAAACATGCGGAGTTTTTTTTTTTTTTTTTGAGTTTTTTCCATCAAGTGTTAAAATGGAACACTATTCGAGGGAATGGCCTAGATCGCGGAATAATATTTATGAATTTACAAGTTGATCATAGGGTTTTTTTCATAAATATTCTTGTCTAGAATACTTTTTTGCGAAAATACTTTTAAAAAAATAATTTGAAAAAAAACCATTTTATTTGTAAAAATACTATTTTATTTGTAATGGTTGCGCAACAGATTGCATTCAATTGCATATGTGGTTGCATATGCAAACTCATATGCAACTGAAAATTGCAAGTTGAATTTTCATAATTTTTTGCCAACTTCCAGTTGTATATAAGGATTGCGCGGCAACAAAAAATGAAAGGGTTTTTTTGATAAATATATATATATATATATAAAAGTAAATTTTTGCAATTTTACTTTTGTAAAGAAAAGCTATTTGCAAAAATACTATCTTAGTTGTAATGGCTGCGCAGCAGGTTGTATTCAGTTACATATGTGGTTGCATATGCAACTTTTTTTTTTAAAGTGGGGTGATTTGGGTTGGAATGCCCCGCCAGGGGCCATATTTTCTTATGCAATTGAATGCAACTAAATGCAACTGAAAACTGTAAGTTGCAACTTCCAGTTTTCAGTTTTCATTTTCAAAAAACGGGTCGAAAATGACAACGGAAAAATGGAAATTTCTTATGCAACTGAATGCAACCTCATATGCAACTAAATGCAACTGAAAATTAAAAGTGGGATTTTCATTTTTTTTTGCCAACTTTCAATTGTATATAAGGGCGGCGCAGCCGCATATGAAATCTCAAATTTCAATTGTGGATAAGGTTAGTTACATGTGGTGGCATTCAGTTGCATAAGAAAATATGACAACTGAAACTATATATATATATATATATATATATATATATATATATATATATTTCAAAAAACTGGTCGAAAATGACAACTGAAAAATGAAAATTTCTTTTGCTAACTGAATGCATGAATATATATATATATATATATTTCAAAAAACTGGTCGAAAATGACAACTGAAAAATGGAAATTTCTTTTGCAACTGAATGCAACTAAATGCAACTGAAAAATGTAAGTTGCAACTGATGTGTGGATGCCCTGGCGGGGCCATTAGATCATAATAGAATCAATGGTTTAGAATCAACTGAATGCAACCACATGCAAAAAAAAAAAAAAAATGATGAACAGTAACCTGCCACGTGGCATCAGAATTATTTTTTAAAAAAAATTTTTTAAAAAAAAATAAAAAATTAAAATTGGGTTGAAAGAGGAAAGATAGTATTTTTGCAATTAAGATAATAAATATGCAATTAATTAAAGAAGATGATATTTTTGTAAAAAAAAAACTCTAAACCTAATATTTTTAATAAATTCTCAAAATAAAAATTTAACTTTCAGTTTTCATTTAAATTCATGTCGCGTACTTGTTTGGAAAAAAAAAAGGATAAATAAACAACAAAAGGCAAGGGAGACATCAAGCCCTCGTGCCTCTTATAAATTCACACACGCACACACATATCATCTTTGTATTGTTAGTTAAGACTTGAGGAACAGGAGTTGATTTTTTCCGTCTTTGCCTAATTTATATCTCATCTGAAATCTACTGAACAACAAAACAATGGCCACAACCACAAGTTTTTCACACAATACATTATTATCGACTAATTTGTTCAAGCACTGTCAACTTAACAACAAGTTTGGCACTTGTGTTAATAATAAATTAAGCAACAATCCAAAACAGAGTCATCAATACTTGACAAGGGTGAGAGCAATTAAAGAGAAAACAGAGGAAATCACTTCTCCAGATGATGTTACTAAAAAGTATGGCCTTGAAGCTGGTCTCTGGAAGGTAACCCCTCTATTTCATCCATATATCTGTTTTAGTTGTAGCCCAAATTTGCAAATACCGAGTAAGAAGAATAGTTCCTTGAGTGTTAGGGATGTATTCCAGTCGAGTCGAGTGGAGCAGAGTATCTATTAAACGAGTTTGAGTTCAATTATTTTAGACCAGTCGAGTTAAGTTTACTCGCGAGCTATAGTCGAGATGGGTTTCAACGGGCTGATTCTCAGCCCTACGGAGAGTTAATTACTAAGGGTAGAGCCAAATTGCAATTGTAATTATTAAATATATTAATTGGAGCAAACTTACAGTTGTTTACTATATGAGAGCCAATTGTACTTGGTGAATGCCCGAAAAGAAACTTGTTTGAATTTTTAACTCGTATCCTAGCTAATACCCTTCTTCTACATCAATTAATAGTTTATATTTAAAACAAGGTTAAGGGTACAAGTCCGGATCCTTCACCACTTAAAAGTTAAGCCTTTGCTCATAAATTGGTCCTTTTATTGTATATATTTTTTCATAGATCATATGCAGCATTTTCAGTTATTACTTTTAATTCCTTTTTGGCAATCTCTATTTAATTTCTATCTTATTCCGTTATTTTATTCCATTAACTTCTGTTGGAGTAAGTCAGTCTAGCTGCTCCAGCTCATCTGCCAACTCAGCATAGTTAGTTACGTTTAGAATAGTTAGTTAGTTTTGTTTTCTTTTCATGTATATATACTGTTGAGCTCTAAGAGAACAAACTGTGATTGTAAATTCAGAATGTAACTTTTCACTCTCTCATTATGTCATTGTATACAATTAGTTAGTTACAATCAAGTCATCGTCTTCAATCTTTCATCTGTATTTTCTGCAAATTATCATGGTATCCGAGCAGGTTTGCGAGCTTTTAATGGCGGTTTTGACTTGATTTGTTTCGTTCTTGCGATCATCGTCTTCATTTTTAACATTTCAACTATCAGGTGATCTCGATCTTTATCTTGATCTCTTTCGTCTCGGGAGAGATTATTCATATCTTGTTCGTTATTGATCTTTGTTGATCTTGCTTATATCTTATCTGTAGATTCAAGATCTTGTTCATCATTTTTGTGTTTTTGTGAATTGATACATTGTTTCTGTTCGTGTTCTTGAATTGTTTACATATACATCTTTCGTGTATGTATATTTTTTTTTAATCTTCATATCTGAGTCTGTTTTCTTGAGAAATTCATGGCTGAATCTAGAACTAGAGTTTCTTTAACACCGAATCAAGATCCTAATTCTGTGTATTTCATTCATCCATCTGACACAAACACTTCACAATTAGTTTTTGTTAAGTTCAATGGAAACGGTTTTAATAACTGGAAAAGATCAATGATCTTGACTTTATCTGCTAAGAACAAGATTGGATTTGTTAATGGTAGTATACCTAAACCGGTTGATTCTACATCTGCTGAGTTCAAAGCGTGGGAACGGTGCAATGATTTGGTTTGTTCCTGGATATTGTATAACTTGGATGATGTAATAGCTAAGAGTGTATTGTTCTTAAAAACTGCAAGGGAGATATGGATAGATTTGGAAGAACGTTTTGGTTATGTGTCTATGACACAGGTGTATTCATTAGAACAACAACTTGCTGAAATTCATCAAGGAGCTGATAATATTTCTGAATTTTTTACAAAGATTAAGACTCTCTGGGATGCTATAAGTGATGCTAATCCATTACCACAGTGTACATGTTCTAGGTGTACTTGTAATCTAGAGCAAAGAGTATATCAAATGCAGCAAGATCAGAGAATGATACAGTTCATGATGAAATTGAGTGAGGATTTTGCAGCTGTAAGAGGAAATTTGTTGATGCAACATCCTTTGCCAAGTATTACAAATGCTTACAGGATGTTTGCATAGGAAGAAAGGCATAAAGAGATATCTCATTTAGCTAATCAAACTGAAAGTTTGGCATGTTTCTCAGAAAAGAAGAATATCAAACAATTCAAGCCACAGAATGCTTATAATAGATTTTCTTCTAACAGAACTAATGAGAATTCAGCTGGAAATATAACAGGGAATGCAGGAAGAAGATCACAGTACTATTGTACTCATTGTAAGATTTCAGGACATAGTGTGGAAAGGTGTTTCAAAATTCATGGTTTTCCACCAGGATTCAAATTTAACAACAGAGACAAGAAGGTGGCTGCAGTTTCTCAGGTTAATGAGTCTAGCAATGATAATGACTCTTCAAGTCAGTTTTCTCAGGCTCAATACAACCAATTTCTGGAAATGTTCAATAAACACAAGAATACAGAGGAAGATAAGAATTGTCATGCACTTTTAGCAGGTAATATTTGTCTGTTGTCCAAATTCACTACAAATTGGATAATAGACAGTGGGGCCACTGATCATATGTGCTTAAACATTAATTTGTTTCATACTCATAAAACAATTGATGACAGTGATAAATTTATCACTATTCCTGATGGAAGAAAGGTACAGATTACACATGTAGGAAATGTTATTTTGGATAATAACATAACTCTGCAGGATGTGTTTTTTGTTCCAGATTTCCAGTTTAATCTAATTTCTGTCAAGAGACTTTGTCAAGACTTGAATTGTCAGCTAGTTTTTACACATGACAAGTGTTTTATCCAGGACCTTTCACAGAAGAAATCTCAGATGCTTCTTGGTAATCTTCATGGTGGTCTATTTCATACTGCAACAGAGTCAAAGAATTCTAAAGTGTGTTGTACTGCATTGGAACAAGCTCAATTATGGCATCTAAGGATGGGGCATTTACCATTTTCTCAGTTGAAGTTGATCAATTCTCAGATTGTTGTCAAGACTTGTATAAAAGATACTATTTGTCAAGTGTGTCCTGCTGCTAGACAAACTAGACAATCTTTTTCTACTAGTTGTATCAAAACTACTTCTGTATTTGATCTGATTCACATAGACATCTGGGGTCCTTATAAGACCAAGTCTTATTCTGGTTGTACTATGTTCTTAACTATAGTTGATGACTATAGTCGTTTTACATGGGTACATCTTATAAAAACTAAGGCTGAAGCAGCTTCTGTGTTGATCAATTTTGCATCATATGTGGAAACTCAGTTTAATTCAAAGATTAAAAGCATTCGTTCTGATAATGCAAAGGAGTTTTGTGAGGGAATTTTGCAGAATTTTTGTCAGCAAAAAGGGATTATTCATCAAAGAAGTTGTGCTTACACACCCCAACAAAATGGGGTGGTAGAACGTAAGCATCGTCATTTACTGGAAACAGCTCGTGCTTTGTCTTTTCAGTCGAAAATTCCTCTCAAATACTGGGGTGAGTGTATTCTATGTGCTGTTTACTTAGTCAACAGAATGCCTTTAAAAAGTGTTAATGATCAAACACCTTATTTTGTTCTTTACAATAAAGAACCAGATTTGTCTCATCTTAAAACATTTGGCTGCTTATGTTTTGTGACTACTAATAAAGTTCATAGGACTAAGTTTGATGCTAGAGCCTGTCCTGGAGTTTTTCTTGGTTATACTGTTTCTACAAAAGGTTATAAAATTCTAGATATTGCTACAAATAGCATTTTCATTTCACGGGATGTTATCTTTCATGAAAAAAAATTTCTATTTCACTTCCAAAATACAAACACTATCTCTGATTCATTTCCATCTACCATTTATCTTCCTTCTGTCACTCCTGTTGATATTCATGATACTTCTAATATAATTGATACATTGGTTACTCCAATTCCTGCTGAACCTGATTCTAGTTCAATCTTTGATTCTGAAACTTCTGTTTCTTCCAGTACACTTGATACATCTGATTCATCTCCTTTTTCAAACTCAGAAGTTTCTGATATCAGTACATCCTTACCTATTATTCAAAGAAAATCTATACGAACTTCCTCTAAACCTACATATCTTCAAGATTACTACTGTAATACTGTTGTTCAAAACTCTCATTGGTGTAATCTAGTTAAATACTCAGATTTACCTTCACCAAAACAGTGTTTTATTTCTAAGGTTTGTGATTTAGTTGAACCTACATCTTATATTGAAGCATCACAGAATCCTCTTTGGATTGATGCTATGACTAAGGAATTAAATGCTCTTGAAAAGAATAATACATGGGAACTTGTTGACTTGCCAAAAGGAAAAAAGGCTATAGGTTCACGATGGGTTTACAAGGTAAAACTTAAGGCAGATGGTACCTTGGAAAGATGTAAAGCACGTTTAGTAGCTAAGGGTTTTAATCAGCGTTATGGTGTTGACTATGAAGAGACATTCTCTCCTGTGGTGAAAATGTCTACTATTAGATGTTTATTAGCAGTGGCTGCTAGCAAAGGATGGCCATTATATCAACTTGATGTGGATAATGCGTTTTTGCATGGTGAATTGTCAGAAGAAGTCTATATGAAAATGCCTGATGGAGTGCCTAATCCTTTCAATAAAGTCTGCAAGCTTATAAAATCAATTTATGGATTGAAACAGGCATCGAGAGAATGGCATGCTAAGCTTACTGATACTTTGAAAAGTCAAGGTTTTGTTCAATCTAATAACGATTATAGTCTGTATATTCGAAGAACAGGAGATCTTATTTGTGTGGCAGCTGTATATGTAGATGATGTTATTCTTACTGGGACTGATCAAGTTACTATTTCTGCAATCAAAGCCTTTCTTCACCAGGAGTTTGGTATTAAGGATTTGGGTTTACTGAATTATTTTCTGGGTATAGAGGTTAGTCATATGCCATCTGGTATTTTCCTAAGTCAAAAGAAATTCACACATGAATTACTATCAGGTTGCTCTTTTGATTTAACTCGCAAAGTTTCAACTCCATTGCCTTTAAATGTTAAGCTTTCTGCAAATGATGGTGATGTCCTAGATGAACCAGAGACTTATCGATCGTTAGTTGGCAAACTTAACTTTCTTACTACAACTCGTCCTGATTTGGCTTATGCTGTTCAAGCCTTAAGTCAATTTATGCATGATCCTCGTACATCTCATTTTGATGCTCTTATTCATACCTTAAGATATGTTAATCATACAATTGGACAAGGCATTCTTTTAAAAGCCAAAGCTAACATCAAACTACAGGCATTCATTGATTCAGACTGGGCAGCATGTCCTGATTCACGTAAGTCAGTTACAGGTTATATTCTTCTGCTAGGTGAATCTCCTGTCACCTGGAAATCAAAGAAACAAAGTACTATCTCCAGGTCATCTTCTGAAGCTGAATACCGAGCCATGGCATCTGCTGCATCTGAAGTGACATGGTTAGTTCGTTTGCTAGAAGAACTTGGTGTTTCAAATCTCAAACCTGTTACACTGTTTTGTGATAATCAATCAGCAATTCATATTGCTCGTAATCCCGTGTTTCATGAAAGGACGAAACACATCGAGATTGATTGCCATTTTACTCGAGATAAGGTTTTAGAAGGGCTTATTCAACTTACTTATCTGCCAACCACGTCTCAATTAGCCGATGTGTTTACTAAAGTTTTGCCTTCACCTCATTTTAAAGATCTTCTTTCCAAGCTAGGATTTCATGATCCTTCTGTTCATGAACCTCCTATCTTGAGGGGGGGTGTTGGAGTAAGTCAGTCTAGCTGCTCCAGCTCATCTGCCAACTCAGCATAGTTAGTTACGTTTAGAATAGTTAGTTAGTTTTGTTTTCTTTTCATGTATATATACTGTTGAGCTCTAAGAGAACAAACTGTGATTGTAAATTCAGAATGTTACTTTTCACTCTCTCATTATGTCATTGTATACAATTAGTTAGTTACAATCAAGTCATCGTCTTCAATCTTTCATCTGTATTTTCTGCAAATTATCAACTTCCGGCCGACCACCTAAATCTACAAGTTTGTTTTCTTTATAACTGTATCTAGTTTCTAACACCTTAGATCCTAAGGATGTATTAAGTTTAACAAAATTGTTGACCGAATAATGAATTCGTAGATACCTTATGCAAATCTAAGTGATTTACCAATTTCTTCCACTCTTGTTAAGTTGTTATGTCAGCCACTTTGGAAAAAAGTTGCACTAGATGCCTTACCTGTAGCAATTGTGTTAGTACTTCAGATTTTCGGTATAAGATTTCTATTAAACTAGTGATTTGGTCTTTTTAAGAAATTAAAATTGATGTCAGATTAAAGTCCTCGCAGGATTCATGATAGCCTAGTGGCAAGGCTCTTTCCCTCTTTCCCTCATAACCAAAGTTGATGAATATGAATCATCATTCCACCCCTCCCCGTATGTATACTTTAGAATATAATGCATAGGATGTGTAGCGTACCTAAAAAATAGAAGAATCCTTAAGTAGCCCAAATTATAGTGTTGAACCAAATTTGGCATAACTTTTAGGTTGTGTTCACTTGGATGGAATTAAATTGGGAGAGAATAGGATGAAATTTGTGCTGATTTATGAGGAAATTTAGAATAATTTCTTTTTCCTCCTTCCACTCCTTTTCTAACAATATAAACAAGAACTCTAATTTACCAATTTTGAAAGGAATGCTCTACCCTCCTCCTTCCTTATTTTCCCTACAAACTTCATCGTAGAAGATTTCTACTCCCTCATGTTTGTTCACTGTTTTTTCCATCCTTTCTTTCTCGGTTTCTCCTTATAATTTGATATATTAAGTCCATTTTCTCCTAGAGAACACAATCTTAGTGTCAACACCAAAAGAGTGTAGGTTCGAAGTGGAGTTGGGAGTAGGTTTTTACTCAAAAATAGTGTAAGAGTACACTTTGGAAGTTGGGTTGAAGATAGTCTTAGTTCTTCATAATCTGTGCTAAGATATGGATCAAAGAGGGTAAAGGCATTGTCATATATTTTCTCTTTAGGCCAGGATCATATACTTGAGGACATAAAGGGTACAGTTACTGATAGATAGTTCATTACAGATATTCAGCTCAAAGGAGGATGGTAACGAAAACAATGAAGGAAAGAAATCCAAAGGAGACCAAGCAAAGGATCTTTTAGCAAAATATGGAGGAGCATATCTTGCCACCTCCATCACGCTCTCCTTGATATCCTTCTCACTCTGTTATGTACTGATTGGCGCTGGCGTTGATGTCCAGGCATTACTACAGAAGGTAAGTCCATGTAAATTCATTCTGTTTATCATCACTATGTAACTTTTATACAAGAAAAATCTGTCTCTAAGTTACCGAAATGCATTTGTCTGCAGCTGGGAATTGCAACAAATGAAACGGGCCAGAAAGTTGGGACTTTTGCGTTGGCTTACGCTGCACATAAAGCTGCATCTCCGATAAGATTTCCTCCTACTGTAGCCTTGACTCCCATCGTTGCTAACTGGATTGGGAAAAAAGTTAAAAAAGAAGACTAACTTTGTAGGCATATATCTCCATCAACACTCTATAAATTATATGTATATGGTACATTCCTGTAATCTAGAGCTTATTGTGCATCTTTTCAGCTCCAACAATTTCTCGGTGTAATTTGTGTTTAACAAGAAGACAATATTAAGATGTGCAGAATACACAATCTTGTTTTAGTCATCGCAGGTGCACTATGCTATAAGTACTTCATTGCAAATATAGAATTTTGCATGTGATCTCCGTCACATCTTCTAAACTGGGAGTTCTCTGCAAAATTTTGGCTACAAAAACCTAGCTTTCGTTGATGTATAGTAGTATATCGTACTTGTTAAAATTAATGTTCAACATTTTTTAGCCCATGGATGATGCTCTTTTAAGAATTTGGTTTGAAAGACAAGGTCAGGAGCTCTTCATTTTTTAAGCATGCTCCTCAAAATCAATTAATAATTTCCAAATTGCAATTTCAGAAATTTCAACGGCAGTCCATTGTATGTTGAGGGAATTTAGACAGTAATGACTAATGCATAACCTGATGACTGCCTAATAAAAAACCCCTTGAATCCATATTCCCATATTATCGGAATGCACTGCTCAGAAAGAACCGCGCAATGTCATCAACCATCCAAAGGGCCAAATGATCAAAACAAAAGTAGACAATGAACACAAAACATAATTATGCACGTCAGATGGGTCTAAAACTAAACTCTTACCTATCATAACTTCTCATGGTAATTCATACTAATATACAGAAACTCCAGATTTAATATCAATTTGGCAATCATACTAAAAGGCATCATTTGCAATTCTATATGTACAGTGAACCAGCTGCTCCGTTCATCAACCCTGGCTTGCCTTCACGTCCATTTGCAGATGACTCCTTGGGGATGCAATTGCTTGAGGATTGAATCAGTTTATTCAGGAAAGATTGATCATATCATATTCTTACAAAATTCCAAGTTGGAAATCTTTAATTTGGTAGTAATGCTAAATTCACCTCCCAGTAGTGTTGGGGGAAGAAGGCAATTCGTCAGGCCTGGAAGGTGGAGGCGTGCTGACACTAGCCATCAAAAAGTCATCGTGAAGTGGCTCCAACTCATTCCATTCAACCCCAGCTATATTTATAAATCAAGGAAGTTTAATCTTTACTTTTAAAAATTAGGACCAAATGAAGCAAACAAAGAAAAAAAAAATTGATAACTCTAAGAAGGATACACTCTATTCTCCACATGTCAGTGATGCTAACTTCAGCATCTGTTGAAAGCCAGTAATCTGCATCATTCTGTAAGGGCCAACAGAAACATTTAAAAATGGGATATTAATAGTCTACGGACAGAAGTTAGCTTGTCTGTGTGCTCTTAGAAAATTCTATAAATAGACAAATTAACAAGGATAAAATTAACGTGCTAAATATCTATTGTGACCTACACAAGGATGACCAAAGAATGTATTAGAGTACCGACTTACATTAACATCTGGAACTATCTTCATAATTCCATTTACAATGTCATGAGATTCATTTTCATTTGGGTATATAGAGCGAGTTTCTTGTCCCTGCATCTCAGTCGCATTTTCTCTGCTTTCCTCAGGAGCAACAATTGTAGCTTGACACTCCGTGACCACCGGTGATGCTGGAGGAATAATCGGTGGGGCCTCAACACCATTAATTTCCTCAAACTTTTCCTCAAATTGACTAAAATATACCAAAGTCATTGTACGGAAAGATGTATATAATTGCAAGAGGAACAGATTAAGGTGGACAAAAGAAACAGTACTGGTTGGCAAAAATGACTTGCGCTCAAGTACCTGACTAGATAGACATCTATAGGACCCATGGTACTTCTCAAGACAACTCGATATCTCCTCTGAGGATAGTCAACAGCCTGGTAAGAAAGGAAACAAACTTCCATTTAATATTATTTGGACTTGTATACACACAAACACACATTTGCAAAATTTACCTCATCGGGATCTGGTACTTCTAGAGTGGAGCCATGCGGAGCTTTAATTGCTATTAAGGTTTCATTCTAGAGAGAAGGAAAGTAACGTACTTAAGTGATGATACGAGGTGATACAACAAACAGAAAGGAGGATGCTTCTTTCCAGCATGTTAAGCTACCAACACAAATTACAAGTACTACTTTGCATATCACCTGAAAGCAAGGCAAGGACTTTATATCTTCTTCAGTTACAAAAAGCCACCTACAAATTAAGAATGAAAACAATGGGAATGGATCAACCAAACTATGCAACCACAGGGCGTTAAGCAGGCCACTTGATAACTAATTGTTGTATGCTTAAATATCTACATGAAAGGCTGTGCAATCAAAAGCTACCTCTGATTATTTTCATCTTCACTTAGGTCTCTCAACCTTTCTTGCATTTCTCTGTGATAGAGAAACAATACAGAAGTATCAGAAAAGCAAA
The DNA here is from genome assembly GCA_036435485.1 of Saposhnikovia divaricata. Taxonomy (NCBI): domain Eukaryota; kingdom Viridiplantae; phylum Streptophyta; class Magnoliopsida; order Apiales; family Apiaceae; genus Saposhnikovia; species Saposhnikovia divaricata. The sequence continues at coordinate 96,075,184 of CM071597.1, read as the reverse complement.
ATTGTACAGATAAACATATATGGATCGCTTTTTAAATATGAAACACACCTTATTTTTTCATCTAATCTAATCTCCTCCATTGAAAAATTTTCAACGTCTTCCTGCAGAAGAAAAATGACCTTAAGAACAACGCTTCATTCCATATACCTCTTCCACTTATAAATAAAATACTTTTATAAAAAATACTTCAACAAATAAAATTTTAGATTACAAGAACAATTACGAAAGTTTATTTCTAGAGCATTGTACCATGCCGCTCCATATACAAGAAAGGAAATTGTAGGACATATCATGATTACAATAACAAGAGAATAGTCCAACGAAACTGTTTGAGCTCAATAACAGAGCTCCTACATCTCTTGCAAGGACCCACACAACAATACCACAGCACCAAAAGGTTGCATACTGTATAATTACATTTACGACAAAGAATGATGTTGAATCATTAAGAAAAAAAAATAGGAAGATACATATTCCTATATTCTCACTCATATAGCTAAATCAAATATAAGGATTGCAAACAAATTACACATTAGAACATACCTGTAAGGTATCAGTGCTCTCGTCAACATCCCCAGGCCTTGCAGAATCAAGTCCCCTAGTTACCAATCAATTTTTTGTTAGGTAAAACACATACTAGCACACAACCAGAAAGAATGGAATGTGATTCAATCCAGATGATTGAAGAATATACATACTTCCATTGTATTCTGTTCTTCACCGTCTTTTCTATGAGACCAATTCCTTCTAAAACATTTGTTATATCATAAATACGCCTCTTTTGCACCTGTAAATAGCATTAAATTTTTAACAAACTAATTTAATAGCAAATGACTTTGAAATAAGAATACGCACCTCCAATGTGTCTGCAGCATTATTTAAATCAATAATACCATCTTCTGCACTTTTTAGCAGATTGACAAACTTCTTTGTTAAAAGACCTGAATCATTCAACAGAACAGCCTCATCAGTTCCTACTATTGTTCATCATTCATATACAACATAAGAAAGGGAGATTACAAATCACGACAGAAAGGGAGCTGGAAGGGAAAAATGAGAAAGAAGCAGGAGATTTTGATCACCTAGAGAGCTATCATAACGACATGGACCGGCTGGAGTGAAATTGTTGCCTAGAGGAGAACCTGCAGGTTTGACAATAAAACGTTACTTCTGATGCTTCAAATTATCTGCTATGTGGACATCATGTGTAAGAAGATATTTAAACCAAAAACATTAATTAGCCATATACACATCTAAATTAAGTTTAATGTCAAAAGGCAGCAAAAATGTTATTAGAGAACAACGTGAATCCTAAACAAAATACTCACCAACATTTGCTGCAGGGGTTTCAGATCCACTTTGGTTGCATTTAGCCATTCTTGGTACTTTACGTGCTTTCACACTTTTTCCTGACACGGGTGTTTGAGGAGGGAAACTAGAATTGGAGGTGCGCCCCCCAAAGCCACCTTCAAAGTCCGCCCCTTCATTACTGCGCTTTAATGGCTAGAAATGCATTTTTTACACAAACAAATAGCAATAAGCATTAAATCGAGTCTTGTGTGGAGATTTATAAAAACAGAATAGTAATATATTAATAAGCACAATCCATATGCATAACAAAGGTAACTTTAATAGATGGAAACAAGCTGAATGTACAGGAAGAAATTACTAAAACAGAAAATGCTTTGTTTCATACGATAAACATACACTGACTAAACAAAAAATTAAAACCCGCACTGGGATTTGTCACGTGTTATCTACTTATGCAGAAGCACAGTTAATCAGGATGTATTAAAAAACACACACGTTCTGTACATGGAAAAAGACTAAACACACACGCGTTCAATTGACGATTATCGTAACTGTAAATCTAGAGTGCAGATTCATTTATTCAGTGTATAATTTGATCAAAAACGATTATATAAAATACGTCAACTAGCTAGTACTATTAGTATGGAGACCTAAACACCAACTTCGTATTAATTTTCACGTGGAAATGCCCATAACATATTAACAGATATACACTCAATCACTCATAACACCTTCTCAGTATATCAATATATCAACAACTTGAACAATACATGGAAACATGCACATAAACACTTCAGCTAATCCAGTGAAGAACCAAGTACACATAGTATCTTGCTATTTATACAATTAAGCAACAACTGCTGAAACAATCTGATCCTTTCTTCCGTCTCGGACTTTTAGGCAGAAAAACAGTTACAACACTGGATATATGTCTCAAGACACTGATTTTATTAACCACTTATCTTGATATATGCTATAAATTGTTAAACTTCATGTGAAATGTATAAAACAAAAGAAATACAACATTGCACATGACCTGGAGCTAATCACATCAACCAATCATCTTGAAATACATGCTTGGGTATTGGTAAGATTTTTACAACATATAAATGTAAGACCAAACCTGGAATCCATTCCAAGGAGTAGTACTCAGTTAAAATCATTGCTCAAGTCATGACTAACCAAGCAATAGTACACCAATCACCAACTGAATATGCACTAAAACAGTGTAACATCCCACAAGACCACAACTTGTCACTTCGACAAAACGACAAACCATGTACAATTAACAACTAATAATCCATAACATCTTCTTAATTCCTCCTACACCTCATTTCTACTGCTTCCTAACAATTAATTTCGCAGTAAAAAACACAAAGAAACAAGTCAATCCAGACTCACAACACCATTAAAACACACAAAAGTCAAACCCTTAACACCTCAACAACTACAAAATCCAAAAGGGTCAAATAAAAATCCAATATTTACCAGATCACATCAAAATTTAACCAATTACAAAACCCAAAAAACACACATAAAGCTGAAACCTTTACATACAATACTTACAGGAGACTTAACAACAAGAACATCAGGGTCATGAGTAGAATGACCCACAGAAGAGAATCTATAGTAATCACCAAAAGTGGGCTTAACAAGAATTTGCTCAGGAGGTTGATTTGGAGCTCTAGAAGTAGACATACTCAATTTTCAATTTGTGAGAAAAGGGGTTGAGTGGTTTGTTGTAAAACTAGGGGGATTTGAAGGGGAGGATGAAAATTGGGGAATTGAGGACAAGGGAAATGAGGAGAAGAAGGGTAGGAGTGAGATCTGAAAATGGAGAATTGGGGGAGAGAGAGGGAGAGAGAGAGGGGAGAGAGAGGGGAGAAAACGAGGGAAGACAGGAATGAATGAGGGAATTTGGTTCGGATATAAAATGTGGAGGGAAATACGATATTTATTTTTTATCGCACCAAAACACCAATATTTATTCATTTTGTTGCAAAACTACTTAATATTAGATGCCATAACGATTTGTCCAATACATGTTTTTATAGTTCAATAATTTTTCTTGAATCTAAAAGTAATGTTACTATCCTAAATTCAGTGCGTTAGAATTTCCGTATTTACCTTTTTATTATTTTTATTTAAACATGTCGTTTTCATTATAAATATATGAATAAATTGCATTTTATACCCTTTATCTTTGGACGTTTTTTCGATTTGTTTTTATATTATGAACTTCGACATTTTGCATCACATACTTCCTGTTTCGCTTCACTTTGCACTTTTTCTGTTTACAATTATTAATTCCATTAAGTTTGAATTTTTTTTCAAAAAAAATATTTTTTATCTTTTTTCAGAAAAAATAACACAATTGAGAAAAATATATTTATTTTGAAAAAAAATATTTTTTGGTTTTTAAAAAAATATATGATTTTAACAAAAAACTGGAGAAAATTTACAATTTTTGGAAAAAAGTTATATAATTTTTTTGGGATGTTAACTTCGGATTTATTTTTCAAAGTTTGACATGGATCGAAGTATTTCAAAAATATTTTATTTTCAGAAATTTATTAAAAAAATTACAATGAATGCATTTTTTTAAAAAGCATTTTTATCATTTTTTCTAAACATTTTTGAAATATCTTTTAAAACCATATATTTTTTAAAAATCGTAAAATGCTTTTTTAAAACAAATATAAATTTCTGAATTTTTTTTCATTTTTTTAAAAAAATAATTTTCTAAATACCGAAAACACTCCTTTCAAATTTTTGAAAAAAATTCAAATTTAACGAAGTTAAAAATTATTAAGGGAAAAAGTGCAAAGTGAAGCGAAATATGAATTATGGGATGCAAAGTGTCGAAATTCATAATATAAGATCAAATCGGAAAAGCGCCCAAAAATAAGAGATGCAAAATGCAATTTACTCTAAATATATAAAGTTGTTAAAAGTGAATCATTTATAAAATCAGATGTAATAAAAGGTGTTTGATGGGATTCAAATTATATTGCTTTATTTGTATTTTTCAAATTAAAAATATTAATAACTAATTATGAAATATTTTTAATGAAATTTGGATCTTAACTTTTATTTAAGTATTAAAAATATTAAGCACTATATTTAACAATTTTCAAATTTACTTTAAATTTTAAAATCATTATTTTTTCAATTATTCAAATTAGTTTTTTACAATAAATCCTAAATATTATATGTTGTATTTAGATCACCTATATCTTAATTCAAATAATGAAATTTTTGTAATGTATAATTTCAATTGAAATATTTGTTAGTGTCATGTGACTAATACCATAATATTTAAAAACAATATTTTGCACCTAATTTAATACTGGTGATATTATTACTATTATCAATATCAAAAACTTTTCTTATCATAATTTCATATTTATGGTATTAAAAAATTTATATTTAAATTCATTTGATAAAAAATTGAATTTCACTACCTATACAACTATAAAATAAGGATCAGTAATATTAAAAATCTATTATGTATACCAAAAAACAATATGTTTATTCATTATTTAAAAAATCGACTGTCAGTTGATGAACGTATCATGTTTTGATTAAGTAAAAATCTAAGTTAAAAAAAAATGTTCTTTACAAAATCGTTCCAAAATCATGCAAAATGGAATTAATAGATCGAAACGATCAAAAAATAATATTAATGAATTAAAATTAAATAAAAACTTAATTTTTTTAATAAAAGTTACAAATTTAAAAATATAGTAAATAAACAATATATTAATTGTTATATACGAGTATGATTTAATTTTGTAACTAAATTACTTACCAAAATCTTAATTTATTACTTATTATGTTCAATTAAATTATTTTTCGTTCATATTCGATATGGACTAATGATATGTGAGTTGTTTTTGTAAATATTGACACTTAAATATCAAATATTGGATTAATGATATATAATATTGATTGTAAATCCTTTTATACTTGATGATATTTAAATAAAATTAGATATTATTGTTTATTAAATTAAATTGCTTACGATTAATTTATTCAAGTAATCATGGATTATTTAATTAATCATTGAAAATGTCTCTTTATCAATTAATTTTGATTTTCATCTTTTAAAAACTGATTCACTTTATTAAAATTAAACTAAATACATAAATAAAATAATAAAATTCAATGAAATCGAAGAATATGGACTCTTAATTAACAAAAAGGATAAAATAATAATAATATCTACCTATCTTCTTTTTTCTATCTATCTACCTATTTCTATTTCTATTATTATTATATGTATAAAGGAAATTTCCCAGAGTTTGGTGGAGCTAATCGCTCGATTCTTATTTATCTATTTTTCTAGAGCTTCTCTATTTTATTTTATTTTTGCTAATTAGAGCTTCTCTATTTTAAATATGTAAAATTAAAATTTCCTTCTTTAAACCCTATTTCTTAGAAAAGAAATCAAAACTTCCTTTTTTAACATTAATATAAACGTTAACATAAACATCTTTGAAATAGAAAAGGTTCTAGAATTTGTAGGGAAGAAGAATTCAAATTACATATTCGAATCTAGAATTTGTAAGGAAAAAGAATTCAAATTACATATTCGAAATTGAAAAGGTTTTCGAATTTGTTGGGAAAAAAAATTATATATTCGAAATAGAAAAAAAAATTATGATGCCTATTAGAAATAGAAACGGATAACTATGATGCCTACATGGTGCTCAAGAAATTCAAACAAAACGGTGCCCCGGCCGCAGTGTATGACATTGCCTCGCAGATTGATATCCGTTCCAATGACAAAGCATGGAAGTGCAAACTAGCATACGTTTATCCCTCGAGGAACAAGGTGGCTCGATTCTTGGCAAGGTTAGGCCTGGAGACATCTGATAGGCTTTACACCTTTGATAGGCCAGTCGGTGGTGTAGAGGAACTCCTCAACTGGGACATGGGCTTTGGGGTCGACCACCCGGATTTTCAAGATGTATTCCTCCCAAAAGAAGCTATGGATCCAGTGGACTTTGACATCGTCTCAAACCTATCTGACCAACTAAGCGACCTGGGTTTAGGACAGGAAGGAGCTCCGCAGGTTATCAACATGGACGTGGCCCTCAATGCAGATGCTATCCAGGATGGTGTGAGTATGACAGAAGACTCCTTCTATGGAGGGGCGACCTTCTATGCCAATAATGTTCAGACCTCACACACTCCACTTGAAATGGTGGATTAATTTCCACTTCAGCCTTTTGTTCTAGTGTGGTTCATGTATGCATGCAGTCTCCTAAGTAGTATGGTTGTTTTGTTTTAGTTCAGTTTGCTCGATGACCTAGTACGTCAGTCATGTGTTTCCTTCTCGTTTTGCTTACTCTCTTGTAACCTAAGCAGGCCCCACGGTCTCTCTTGTGGCTCTCCTATATGCCCACAATCATTGTACAATTTTCCCTTTAAGGGCGTAATACAATGTTTGACTTATCAAAATATATATATATATATATATATATATATATATATATATATATATATATATTCAAAATAGTAAAGAAATTTTATATTATCATTACTTGTAATAATAACCAAATTTTATCACCATATTTGTAATCATATTTACTCGATTTATAAACAAATTTCTGTAGTCCAAAAATATTAGTTCTCTTTATATTTATGTTTGATTTTAGAGTATCTGTATCTTCTTGAACATAAACAATTAGTCTTGATTTTGACTGTTCTGTTTTTTGGGACGTCGGCCTAAATATTATGAGGCAAAATCAATAAATCAAAGTCAAAGAGCATTTTAGTATTTAAATTTTTATTATTTTGTATGATTAGTATTTTTATAATATATACAAACGGGTGTCGGCCTAAAAAATTATGAGACAAAATCAGTATAGAAAAATATATGAATAACTTATCTTATTATATATGTATATTTAATTTATACAATATTGTGTTCACAAGTTTATATTGACATTTTAGATATATTTAAAATTTTAAAAAAGAATTGTGAGGCAAAATCGGTAAATCAAAGTCAAAGAGCATTTTAGTATTTAAATTTTTATTATTGTGTATGCTTAGTATTTTTATAAAATATACAACGGGTGTCGGCCTAAAAAATCGTAAGACAAAATTGGTATAGAAAAATATATGAATAATTTATCTTATTCTCTATATATATTTAATTTATACAATATTCTGTTCACCAATTTATATTGATATTATAAAAATATTTTTTTGTCATTTTTTTTTCTTAAATGATCTTTATTTAAAATATATAAAAGAAATTCCCCGGGAGTTTGGTGGAGCTCTAGAATCGCTCGATTCATATTTATCTTTTTTTCTAGAGCTCCTCTATTTTTAATAATAAAATCAAAACTTCCTTTTTTAGGCCCTATTATTTAGAATAGAAAATCGAAACCTTTTATAAATTGAATAAGAGATTTTAAAATTGAAATATAACATATTCAAAATAGAAAAAGATTTCGAATCTTTCATCAATAAATAAATCAAATTCTTTCACCTATAAATCACAGAATTATATAATCGTTCTGTTCTCATTGTTTACTCTCATTAAATACAAATATTTAGTTTGGTATTTCTCTGCAAGAATCTTTTTCTCAATTGACCAAACCATGACTTGAAGTTGTTGCTGCTATCCATATAAAAGATTTATTTAGCACGCTGTAGATTTCCACAACAAAGTTTATATGGGTAAGTCTGCGTGGTTGATTGTTAATTTAATAAATTATGTGTTGTAGTTGATAGATTTGGTAATGAACATGTACTATTTTTTTATAAGGTATTGCTTCGGGAAAATTACAAAAAAATGACTGCAGAGATACAAGTTAGGGCTCTCCTAACAGCACAAATTATGCGACATATTTATCTATTTTTCTAGAGTTCCTCTATTTTAAATAACTAAAAAAAAATTCCTTCTTTAAACCCTATTTTTTAGAAAAGAAATCAAAACTTTCTTTTTTAACATTAATATAAACAATAACATAGACATTTTTGAAATCGAAAAGGTTCTCCAATTTGTAGGGAAGAAGAATTCAAATTACATATTACAAATAAAAAAAAGATTTTCGAATATGTTGGGAAGAAATAATTATATATTCGAAATAGAAAAAAACATCTATTATAAGAAATCAAAACTTCCTTTTTTAACATTAATATAAACATTAACATAAACATCTTTAAAATAGAAAAGATTCTCGAATTTGTAGGGAAGAAGAATTCAAATTATATATTCGAAATAGAAAAGGTTTTCGAATTTGTTAGGAAGAAAATATTATATATTCGAAATAGAAAAAAAATTATATTCTTATATTATATATTCGAAATAAAAAAGAAATTTTATATTTTTATATATATACAATCATTACTTCTAATAATCAAATTTTATCACCATGTTTATAATCATATTTACCCGATTTATAAACAATTTTCTGTAGTCCAAAAATATTAGTTCTCTTTATATTTATGTTTGCGTTTGGAGTATCTGTATCTTCTTGAACATAAACAATTATTCATGATTTTGACTGTTCTGTTTTTTGTAAGATGCAAGAATAGATGCCAAAGTTTTGTCGCAGTACAGAGAAGATGGATGTAATTTGATGATATTTGTATTATCAAAGAAAAAAGCTGGATGCACATGATGATGATATGCACCTATCAATTCTGATTCAGGAGTTTCCTCAAGTCCTACTACGCACTACAAGTTAAGAATTTACGACATCAATTTTTTTATATATTGTTATGAAAAAAGTTTTGGTTTTAATTTCTGTAAGAAACTACTTATATAATTTTATTTATGCATTAGAATTTTATGTTTGAACTATACAGTTTTCACCATGTCCACCTTCACGTAGACAGAGACAAGAGATTGTGTCAGGTGATCATGATCAATTGATATCTGTAAAATTTTATGTTTGCTTTTTGTCTTTCCTTTTAACCACTCTTCGTTTTGATCATAAATTTGATTTATATGTATGCATTTGTGGAAAGAATTTTGGTGATACAAGCATCAAAATAGTTGTTATTATATGTGTATTTTTCTTTAAACACTGTTAGCATCATACTTTATTATGAATTTGCACTTTCAAATTCTAATTACACCGGTTCTCTTATAGCTTTTTATGTTTTTTAAACCGAAATTAAAGTAAAAAAGGAATTTAATATTTTTATTTTTATTATTTTATATATTTGGTATTTTTAAAATATATGCAACGGGCATCGGCCTAAAAATTGTGAGGCAAAATCGATAAATCAAAGTCAAAGAGTATTTTAGTATTCAAATTTTTATTATTGTATATGCTTACTATTTTTATAATATATACAAACGGGTGTCGGCCTAAAAAATTGTGAGACAAAATCGTTATAAAAAAAATATGAATAATTTATCTTATTATCTATGTATATTTAATTTATACAATATTGTGTTCACCAATTGATATTGATATTTTAGATATATTTAAAATTTTAAAAAAGAATTGTGAGGCAAAATTGGTAAATCAAAATCAAAGAGCATTTTAGTATTTAAATTTTTATTATTGTGTATGTATAGTATTTTTATAATATATACAATGGGTGTCGGCCTAAAAAATCGTAAGACAAAATCGATACAGAAAAATATATGAATAATTATCTTAACATCTATGTATATTTAATTTATACAATATTGTGTTCACCAATTTATATTGATATTATAAAAAAAATTGTCATTTTTTTTCTTAAATGATCTTTATTTAAAAAATTTTAAAAAGATTATAAGGCCGTCGTGAAGCGCGGCTTAATCGACTAGTTATATATATAAAGGAAAACCCCAAGGAGCTCTCAGATCGCTCGAATCATATTTATCTATTTTTCTAGAACTCCTCTATTTTAAATATTAAAATCAAAATTTCCTTTTTTAGGTTCTATTTTTTAGAAAAGAAATCGAAACCTTTTTCAATTGAATAAGAAATTTTTATAATTAAAATATCAAAACTTCCTTTTTTATCTATAACACATTATTTGACAACTCTATATAAATAAATCCACGACCACCATGATCTTTTGGCATTGCATGTTTCGTTTTTGTTTATTTCTCATGTTTTCGTAACTTTTGCTCATATGGTTCTAATGTTTCTTAGATTAAGGGGCTTAATGATTCTTTTTGCTGTTTTTCAGGATTTTGTTAAAACTATTATACAAGCCGGAAACAAGAAACAAGAAGCCAAGTGATATGGGCTAAAAGTAAGCCCTAAAGACACATTTAATGTGGCATTAATTAGACCCGGAATGGTCCAAACGTGGGGCCCACTAGATGGGCCCAAACCCTATTTATAATATTAATTTCATAATTAATATTAAGGGTAATAAACAGCTCAGCAAATAAGAGTCAAACAAGGATATTACTCTTACCTGACTTAGCCTCCAAGATACATATTTCAACATGGAAACTGATTCCTATAAGAGATCTAGAACCTTCCTCAAGGAAGACTTGTCCACCAAGTCTCTGACTCCTACCATAATTCTAGGGCTTCTCAGCCTATATAAAGGGTCTAACCCCTCATCTCAGAACTACGTTTTTGGACACAGCTCCATACGTTACCCACCACGTTTTGGCTTAATCCTCGAATAAGGACATACAAGCCACTGCGTCCTAGGTGAGCTCTCGCCGCCATAGCCTCGAGGGCACCATCACCTAGAACTACGTTGGCTTGATTCTCAATACGAGATACGTAGGCACTCTGTGAGGACCGATTAAAGTCTCGAACGCAGAAACAGCCATTAAAGCTCGAAGCTCAACCACCCTAGCATTAATTATAAATCGTAACCTAGTTTTTATTCCACAACATTTGGCGCCGTCTGTGGGAAGAAAACATCAACCATGGTTCAAACACGAAGAACAACATCGACTGAGGCCATACCCCTTAGCTCTGCTCCACCTGCCATCTCTGATCCGCTCATCACCGCTGAAGAAGGACAATTACCCCCACCAACAGGGACGGTCATTCAACCTCTAACCTCTCAACCCTCAGGGACGATTCCCCATGTTGAGGGAACTTTACCCGTGACTATCCCTCAAAGCCAAGAAACTAACCCTCTTCAGATGGTGGTTTCTCCTCTTGATAGCGCTGGTCGTACCCTTTTCCGGGGGTACAGATCCACACCACGGATCTCCCTTTGAATACCAACCCGATGTATGGGCTGCCTAACTATCCCCCTCAACACAGGGAACCTGGACCGAGCGGTCATGCCTTACAGATCCGAGATCGAGAATACGATGATTACTCTGGTCCCTATACTGATGATTCAACGTCTGAGGATGACAACGATGATCGTGATGAAGCCCCGAGGAGGCAACGTGCTAGTAAAGAACCTCGAAGGAGGTCCCAAAGAATCCATGATGGACCTCCATAAACGGCTGAGGAAAGGATTAAGGCTCATGAAGCTGAGATCCAAAGGTTGAAGGATGATATTGCTAGAGAGCAAGCAAGGCGAAGTCTGATTCAACCTCCTCCAGTTACAGGGAGGATTCCCATTATAAATCTGGAGAGGCCCTCAAGGAGACAACGAAGGGCCGAAGCCCCAACTGAAAAATCGACAAGGGTGGAGACCCCCAAAAGTAACCCTAGGGATCTGATGCCCCTTGGGGATCCTGATGATCCTACACCTCCGTTCACTGAAGAGGTAATGAATGCTCGCATCTCAAGGAAGTTCAAGATGCCAACTATTAAGGCTTATGACGGAACGGGTGATCCCGCAAATCACGTTAGGACATTTTCAAACGCACTGCTGTTGCAACCTGCAAGTGACGCCTTGAAGTGTAGGGCGTTCCCTCAAACCCTGTCGGGTATGGCTCAAAGATGGTACAGCCGCTTACCTGCAAACTCGATTGGCTCTTTTAAGGAGTTAAGCGCTGCCTTTGTGAGTCAATTCATCAGCGGAAGAATTCATGAGAAAAGTTCTGCATCCCTCATGTATGTGGTACAGGGGAAGAATGAGAATCTGAGAGATTATATCAAGAGGTTCACCAAGGAGACGTTGAACATCACCGACTTAGAGAACAAGGTGGCCATGGTAGCCCTGGAACATGGCACTACTGACCTGTACTTTAAAAGGTCGTTGGCAAAGCATCCACCTGAGAATATGGCTGAACTCCAACGGAGGGCTGATAAGTATATCAAGGCCGAGGATAGTACCAAAAAGGATGTCGTGATAAACAATGGCAAGGGTAACAATGATACAAAGAAGCGAAATCAAGACCATGAGTATGATGACCACGAGAATGATGCTAGGGACAAGTATCCCCGAACTAGCGAGGACTCCGACTATGCCCCTAAGAAGAACCAAGGACGGAGGTTCACTGAGTATGCAAGGTTGAATACTTCTAGAAGTCGAATCTTGTTTGACATTGAAAAGGATAAGGATTTCCGATGGCCGAAGCCACTCAGGGGTGATCCCTCGAAGAGAAACAAGAATCAGTATTGCAGGTTCCATAGAGATGTGGGGCATGACACTGATGATTGCAAGCAACTCAAAGACGAGATCGAGTTTTTAATCCGTAGAGGGAAATTGAGCCACTTCACTAAGGGTGAAGATCGTGTTAATCAAATTGGAGATTATAATAGAAGGGATGACGTTCACGATCGCAACCCACAACCCCGAGGGCCAGTAATCAACATGATCTCAGGAGGCCCGACTGCGGCCGGCACAACAAGGAATTCTCGGAAGGCTTATGCCAGAGAAGTGATACACATCGTGGGAGAGGCCCCGAAGCAGGTTAGGACTGAAATCGCAATTGGTTTTGACGATTCTGATCTTGAAGGGGTGAAGTTCCCCCATGACGACCCGTTGGTCATAACTCCTGTAATTGGAAACTCAGAAGTGAAGTGAGTCTTGATAGATAATGGAGCTTCCGTTGACGTTCTATTTCATGATGCATTTGTGAAGATGGGTTACAATGATTCTCAGTTGACCCCCAATAACATGCCTATATATGGATTTAATGGAGTAGGATCTAAAGTTGAAGGGACTATTCAATTGCCCGTGACTATTGGACAGGAGCCCAAGAAGGCCACTCAGATGTTGAACTTCCTGGTAATCAAGGCAGTTTCAACGTACAACGCTATCCTCGGAAGGACTGGACTTCATGCATTCAAGGCTGTTGCCTCAACTTATCATATGAAGATCAAGTTCCCAACCCGGAATGGTGTTGGAGAACATAAAGGCGATCAAAAGATGGTACGAAGCTGTTATGTAGCCTCGTTAAGGCCTGATGGAATCGGGGGGCAGGCCCTTCCGATTGAAGACATGGATGTCCGTAGAGGTAAGGAATACCAAGAAGTCGGGGGGCAGGAGGTAATACCCCAAGCAGGAAGTGAAATTCAGAATAATAAGGAGGAGACCAAAAGGAGTGGAGGTTGCTCTATTTTGATGGAGCATCTAAAACAAAATCTGGTGCAGACGTAGTCTTGCAAAGCCCCGATGGGCTCAAGTTATCCTAGTAGGACCTAGCTTCATATTTATCTAGTAGAAGTAGAAATAAGGTTCATTGAAACCATTGCAGAGCATGTTGCTCCGAGTAGGATAGTAGTACTCTATGTAAGGGTTGAACCCATTTCAAGTTATTAATGCAAGTTTGATTTCCATTCATTTACTGTGTGATTTTATTTATGTGCCAAACACCCGATGAGTGCAAGTCAAGGATGACCAAGTACCGAAAATAAAAAAATACGCGAATGGAAAACAAACAAATGCATTAATAAGGATCCCGAAGAGTCAAGAGTTAGGTTACAACGTGACCAAGTAAGAGTTTAAGTCTCTAAAGGACCCTGGATAAAAGACAAGAAGATAAAAGCCACATGCAATAATCAAAGCCATGAAAGGCCGAGGATGTGAAGGACTAGCTACTCTTCAATACTTATTAAGTACCTGGGTTAAGGATCCAAGGATGAAGGTCAATAGATAACCTTAAGCAAGGATTAAGAAGATCAAGCAAGCTCTCGTCTCAGAAGTTTAAAAGGCAAGAAACCAACGGGATTGCATTTATCGAAATCTAAATCGAGGAATCAACCCCGAATCCTAGGTTGAAGAACAGAAGTTGTTAGCCATGAAGGCCAAGATCAGCCATAAAGGCCAAGGTTAGTTATGAAGGCCAAGCTCGAGGGGGTCATGGACTTTCAAGACCTCGTTGGGCTAACCGGAAACCCCCTGGCCTTGGACCAGCAGCTCTGATAGATATTTCGGTGGTTTAAACACCCTTGAGATTGAAAACCCTTGATTTCAAACTTTGGCGACTAAGACAAACATTGAAGCCAGACGGCCAAGCGAGCTGAGAAGTTACTTATATGGGAGCATCTTTGAAGGAACCCCTGAAGGGCAAGTTGATAGCATTCTTGCAAGAAAATAGCGACGTGTTTGCTTGGACAGCAGCTGATATGCCAGGGATTGATCCCCAACTCATAACTCACAGATTGAATGTCGATCCTAATCGGAAGATAATACAGCAGAAGAAGAGGAACTTTGCACCTGAAAGGCAAGAGGCCATAAAGCAAGAAGTGGAAAAGCTCTTAGAAGCTGGATTTATTGAAGAGATTCAGTTTCCAGAATGGTTGGCTAACCCTGTGATGGTCAAGAAAGCCAACGGTAAGTGGAGGATGTGTATAGACTTCACCGACTTGAATGACGCATGCCCTAAGGATTGCTTCCCTTTACCAAGGATAGACATTTTAATAGATGCCACAGCTGGACATGAGATGCTGAGCTTGATGGATGGTTTCAGCGGCTACAATCAGATTAAGATGCATAAGGATGACGTCCCTAAGGTATCTTTCATAACTGACTTCGGTGTTTTCTGCTATCTTGTTATGGCTTTCGGTCTAAAAATGCAGGAGCTACTTACCAACGACTGGTGAATAAGATATTCGCCCATCTGATTGGAAAAACCATGGAGGTCTATGTTGATGACATGCTAGTCAAGAGCCTGTTCAAGGCAGACCACATTAAGCACCTCAGAGAGGCATTCGAAGTGCTGAGGCACCACAAAATGATGTTGAATCCAGCCAAGTGTGCCTTTGGCGTTGGATCAGGCAAATTTTTGGGTATGATGGTTTCAAAGAGAGGCATAGAGGCCAACCCTGACAAGATCAAGGCGATCTTAGACATGGAGCCACCACGCTCTATAAGAGATGTGCAGAAGTTGACAGGCCGGGTAGCGGCTTTAGGAAGATTCATCTCCAAGTCTGGTGACAAATGCTTGCCTTTCTTTCAAGCATTGAAGAAGGTGAAAAATTTTGAGTGGACCCCTGAGAGCCAAGAGGCCTTTGAACAACTAAAGAAGTACATGGTTGAAGCCCCGTTGTTGGCCAAGCCAAGTCCCGGAGAGACTCTTTATCTGTATCTAGTAGTGTCTGAACAAGCATTGAGTATCGTCCTCATTAAAGAAGAGAACAAGGTTCAGAGGCCCATCTACTATGTAAGCAAGGTGCTCCACGGAGCCGAGTTAAATTACTCATCCATCAAGAAATTTCTTTGGCATTGATAACAGCTTCAAGGAAACTACGACCGTACTTTCAGTCACATAAAATCGAAGTCCTGACGGACCAGCAATTGAGGAACATATTGCACAGCCCGAAAGCAAGCCTAAGATTGATTAAGTGGGCAATCGAACTTGGAGAGTTTGACATCACGTATGAGCCTCGAATAGCCATTAAGGCCCAGGCATTGGCTGACTTCGTCGTTGAATGTACCATTGGCAACCAAGAAGTCGGGGGGCAGGATATAGTAACCACCCCTGGAAATGAAGAAAAAGATGAAGAGCCTGAACCTGATCAGAAGGAATATTGGGTGCTCTATTTTGATGGAGCATCAAAAACAAAATCTAGTGGCGCGGGCTTAGTGTTGCAAAGCCCCGATGGGTTCACAGTTGAGTATGCTTTGAAGTTAGATTTTCCTACTACCAACAATGAAGCTGAATATGAAGCCTTGATAGCCAGATTGGGCTTGGCCAGAATACCGAGGGTTAAGAACCTCAAAGTTTTTAGAGATTCAAGACTGGTAGTCTCGCAAGTGAATGGTGAATTTGAAGCTAAGGATGAAACTATGACAAAGTATTTGAGAGTTGTGAAGGCTGTTATGACTCAATATGATGAGCGCTATGAGGAACGCATTCCAAGAAATGAGAACATTAAGGCTGATGCCCCATTTAAGTTCGCCTCTTCTGAGATAGAAAATTATGCGGAGAGTTTTTACTTCCAGGTCCTGAAGACCCCACCATCGATTCGAAATTGGTAGCACCAATTGATGTAAGCTGAAGGATAGACCCTCTCAAAGCTCATCTTAAGACTGGTTGTCCCCTTGATAATGCCTTGAAGCACATAAACTATTAGTGAGAATGTTGAGATAAGAGGTCCTTTGTCATTCCATATTTAAAATCTTGAATCTCAAATCCCGACACACAATTTAAGCCTTGATGGCCAACAAGGCTGACTGCCTCCAATCGAGCTTGTCGTTTGAGTTCAAGGACTCAAATCAAGAGTCGTCAGTCAAGTTGAGACCTAAGAAAGGTTATATGAGCATAAGAAGAAGGTTTGAAACCTAGAATCAAGCTAAAGGGTTGAAAACCAATAAAGGCATACCAGGCCTAAGGTCAAGCGCTAAGAAGCAAGTGAACTATCTTAATGATCAATCGAGAAGGAAGACCTCCTCCATGAGAAACAAGGATGATGTAAGAACTAAAGAACTTCATCACAAGGATGAGAGTCAAGGTTTGATGATAACCTTAAGACCAAGGATTCAACAAACAAGTTAAAGCCCGGAAGGTCACGAAGATTAAGAAACAAGTCGTTTGAGTTCAAGGTTCACGAAACCCTTCAAGGCATAGCAAACACCTCCATCAACATACCAAGACTGATTTTCAATTCTGGGCCAAGGTCATCTATCGTTTATAGATGAAAAAAGGGCAAAAAATATCCGCGTTATACAGAAAGAATTGTTATAATTCATACAAGCCGGAGAAGAAACAGCTGATATATTTGCTGAAGTCACGAAACGGATGACCTTCGAAAGGATGATTGCGCTTAAGAAGTTAAGTAACGAGTTTAGCCTTAAGCACAAGATTAGCAGTGCTAATCATGAATTAAGGAGTAATATCATTAGGAGTCACGAATGACCAAACTGACGACTAAAGATCAAGATCAAGGTTCTTGATCCTTAGGATCGCGGATGATTTTAGATCCTAGATCCCTCACGACTTAAGATCAAGATCGAGGTTCTTGATCCTTGAAGACAACGAAGTCACGAATGACCAAAATAGTGATTTCAGATCAAGATCAAGTTTCTTGATCCTTGAGATTAAGATCAAGTTTCTTGATCCTTAAGATCACGGATGACTTGAGATCAAGATCAAGTTTCTCGATCCTCAAGACCACGGATGATTTTCAGGTCCGGGTTTACTAGCCGACCACCATTGGCCGACCAAGCTCCGAGAGGCACGACAAAGCGACCATGGAGCACCTGTCAGGCAACCAGGATCTCCTGGCAGCCGACCAGGTGCCATGAAGAAGCTCTGGCCGACCAGGATCTCCTGGCAGCCGACCAGGTGCCACAGAGAAGGTCTGGCCGACCAGGATCTCCTGGCAGCCGACCAGGATCTCCTGGCAGCCGACCAGGAGCCACGGAGAGGCTCCAGCTGACTTCCCGGTACCCATCTTGGCACCCCCCATCGTTTGATTGGATCGTTTGATGGTTCTGTTGAAGGTTTCTCACTTTCCGTGACAAACATCGACCTTCGAATTAGCACCATATAGTGTCGTTTTATGCCATTTAACGTCGTTTACACAAACATTGAAACGTCGTTTAAGCATCGTGTGACATCATTAAAGTCAACCTGGATCTCCCGTCAATCTGCCGGCGATCAAGAAGCACATGTCAGGCGATCAAGAAGCACATGTCAGGCGATCAAGAAGCACATGTCAGGCGATCAAGAAGCACATGTCAGGCGATCAAGAAGCACCTGACAGGCAACCAGAAGCACCTGGCAGGCAACCAGGATCTCCTGGCAGCCGACCAGGTGCCACAGAGGGGGTCTGGCCGACCAGGATCTCCTGGCAGCCGACCAGGATCTCCTGGCAGCTGCCAGGAAGTGACAAACATCGACCTTCGAATTAGCACCATATAGTGTCGTTTTATGCCATTTAACGTCGTTTACACAAACATTGAAACGTCGTTTAAGCATCGTGTGACATCATTAAAGTCAACCTGGATCTCCCGTCAATCTGCCGGCGATCAAGAAGCACATGTCAGGCGATCAAGACGCACATGTCAGGCGATCAAGAAGCACCTGACAGGCAACCAGAAGCACCTGGCAGGCAACCAGGATCTCCTGGCAGCTGACCAGGATCTCCTGGCAACCGACCAGGATCTCCTGGCAGCCGACCAGGAGCACCTGGCAGCTGGCCAGGACCCTTGTCGGCTAACTCGCTGCCCGGAAGAGGTTACAATTGTCCCGAATCTCCTCCGTATAGCACCATTAGTGCCGATAGCACCATTAGTGCCGATAGCACCGTTAGTGCCGATAGCACCGATAATGTCGTTAGCACCGTTTAGTGCCGATTAGCACCGATTAGTGTCGTTTAAGCACCGTTTAGTGCCGATTAGCACCGATTAGTGTCGTTTAAGCACCGTTTAGTGCCGATTAGCACCGAGTAGTGTCGTTTAGCACCGTGAGTGCCATTTTATCCTTTTAACATTGTTTAACACTGTTTAAACATTGTTTAAGGCTGTTTAGCGCCGTCTAGTGCCGTTTAGCGCCGTTTAGTGCCTTTTTATGCCGTTTAACGTCGTTTAAACATTGTTTAAGCATCGTTAAGGCTGATTAGTGCCGATTAGCATCGAATTAACATTGTCGTGAACGCGTCGGTCGCTCCACGCTTTACATAAAGACAATACTCGTGAAACACTAGTGTACAAAGATGAACCCTGACCCAAGTCTCGAAAAAGACCGTTAAAACTTCAAGGAAAACCTGATCAGTTTTCCTTGAAGTTGGGGGGCAAATGATATGGGCTAAAAGTAAGCCCTAAAGACACATTTAATGTGGTATTAATTAGACCCGGAATGGTCCAAACGTGGGGCCCACTAGATGGGCCCAAACCCTATTTATAATATTAATTTCGTAATTAATATTAAGGGTAATAAACAGCTCAGCAAATAAGAGTTAAACAAGGATATTACTCTTGCCTGACTTAGCCTCCAAGATACATATTTCAACATGGAAACTGATTCCTATAAGGAAGAGATACATATTTCAACATGGAAACTGATTCCTATAAGGAAGAGATCTAGAACCTTCCTCAAGGAAGACTTGTCCACCAAGTCTCTGACTCCTACCATAATTCTAGGGCTTCTCAGCCTATATAAAGGGTCTAACCCCTCATCTCAGAACTACGTTTTTGGGCACAGCTCCATACGTTACACACCACGTTTTGGCTTAATCCTCGAATAAGGACATACAAGCCACTGCGTCCTAGGTGAGCTCTCGCCGCCATAGCCTCGAGGGCACCATCACCTAGAACTACGTTGGCTTGATTCTCAATACGAGATACGTAGGCACTCTGTGAGGACCGATTAAAGTCTCGAACGCAGAAACAGCCATTAAAGCTCGAAGCTCAACCACCCTAGCATTAATTATAAATCGTAACCTAGTTTTTATTCCACAACACCAAGTTAGTATTATGAACTTTTTGTCCGTATATTTATTTTAATGTATGTTATTCTTTATTAAAATTTGTTTTTGTCAACCGATATGATTATCTTTTGATCTCTTTTTTTTTGACGAACAATAAGATTTTATCACATTCAAACATTGGAACCCATTCGGGACAAACCCCCGAACTGTCAATTACAACCTGATTGTGAAACAAAAAACGAGCTAAACAAATAGCCATTTTGTTTTCAGATTGCTTAACACATAGAATATCTAAATTCTTTAATTGAAAAAGTATTACAACGACACCTCGAGCAATCCAACCTACATCAGCTATGAAACTAGTAGCATCGCAATTGATCTTATAAGCACCATTTGTAGCCCAATGTTCAGAACTATCAGTTACATCAACTGATATTGGAGCAACAAAAGCCCCAAAAATATGAACTATTTTTTGTTGTGAAAGGTGAGCTCTTGCGGTATCCACCACCATCCCAAATTCGATGCGAGTCATGCGGATCTCCCAAAACATCATATAAATCCTTCTCAGAAAAACTACCAAAACTCGTAACAAGACACACATAAACATCAAAACATAACACAGTAACATCCCAAAAAGATGGGCACGATTAACAACCTTGATAACAAGGTACTCAACAAGATCTCACCCAAAAAGGATTAGATCTCAATTTTATTGAAAAACTGATAAATAGAAGAGTGGATGGGAGAACGAAGGGGCTTAATCGATGAAGGGTGATGAAAATGAAGATGGAGAAGTGCCGGCTAAAACCCTAATTATGGGAGTCGACTCTCAAAATAGCTTTCCAAGTAATCGAACTCTTTTTCCGTACTTCTATTCAAAGTTTGTTTATTATCATGTTTACTAATATATTAATATATTATTTGTATTTTTTTTTAAGAGTATCTTAAAAGTTTTTTGGTTGCCAACAAGTGTCATTAGAGGAGCATGCTAAAATTCCTCTTTGATGTAAGTTACTTTACTTAGGGTTGTCATGTTTTACACTTTCGTTATTTCTATTTGTTGGTAACTTGGTATAATAATTTTTCGCTGCCATTCAATTGTTTGTTACGATGCGTTATGTATCTATATTATTTTCTGGATTTCTTGAGTCATATGAATTATATTTTTTTTTCTAAAACTACTTTAATTCAAATATTAATTTTACGCACCGAAGGGTAAAATTAGTTAATTAATTAATATAAACATATTATTGTAATCATAATTTAGAAAAAAGATAATTTCATTAAAATTTAAGTATAAAAAAATCTTCTATTTATAACAATTGCATTAATATCAATATTATCAAACAATTATTATAATATTCACATCCCCGCTTAAACATTCTAAGCCCCTCTTTGTTACTTTTCCTTAATTTTATTTTTCGTTTGATTTCTCTCATTTTTGAGAATTTTTCAACCAAATTCATAAGTTTATACCCATATTTTAAGTTTTGTTCTTTGAAAAAATTTGTATATTTAAATGTGCAGTACAATGGGTTTCAATAATTTTTATTATATTAATACATTCAAAATATTTGCATGAGTCCCGATCAATTTTTCGAATATATGTTAAAAATCCATAAACACTTATTTCTAACGACAGTTATAAATTATTTCATTGTCTCTCAACGATATGAGAAAGGATCACTACTGTGCAAAATCCATTACACGGACGTAATTATGACATATCAATTAACTAAACAAATCCAATATATCTCATTCTTTGAGTAAGATATGATTGTTAGAGTTTATGGTTATACTTTGAAATTATTTTATGTAATATTTTAGATATAAGACATATAATTTATTTATTTTTATTCAAATATTTCATTAGAAATAATCAATACTAACTTAGTAATTAAAAATTCTATTTCTCAATCTCAAATTATATTGATATATTTAAGATGTGATTTTCTTTACTTTACATAGATTTTTCATTTATGTTTTATACAATGATTTTTTTTTAACATTATTAAATTTTACTTAGTATGTTAAATCGTATAATATGTTATATTCTACTTAATTTATCATTTTAATTTTTAATTATTATATAAATAAAATTAATATTGTTTGCGTGTAGTAATTATTTTAATTTTGGCTACATTATTAATAATTTTGGATACAAAAAAACCCATATCTGATCCGAAATCCGACGAATGTGATTTTGGATTTGGATTTATTTTTAAAATCCAAAAAAATTTGAAATGGGTTTGGATTTTACAAAATTCGGACCAAACCCAACCCGTTGTCATCCCTATGCGTAAAATAAGATATTTGAAAATGAGTATCACCTATCTTTTTTCTATTTGACTAACATGTTAAAATAGAAAACTGTACATGAAACTAAAATCATATGTGTAATATATGAACATGTAATCAAATTATTATATATATGTCCTTGTAATTTAATTATCGGGTTTAAAACATGAAATTCATTTTCGTTTAACAGTGAGTATATTTTTTCGACATATATTAAAAGAAAGTGCTTACGTATATCTGGAAAATCGTTTATGTTGTGTACATTCATGCCATGTGTCTTTGGGATCTTGCATGAAAATGATATGAAATTATTTTGTGTACCCAAATTTCGAACACAAAATGCTACTAAATTACACAAATTTTCAAAAAAAAAATTTTGGTACACGAAACGAAAATAATATGCGAAAAGAAAAAATATGACAATTACATGTAATATCACTCTTTGCAAAGTTATCTAAGTATTTTACTATATAATTGAAAACAATATTGAGATGCTACAAAATAAAGCGAAGAGTAGAGTACATAAAAATGAAGCCCTCCTGCCTTTTTTTATAATTTTGTTTATTGTTAATATATATCTCTGTTTGTTTAGAATCTATCTACCAACTTAATAATTTTTTTACCTATATTTAAGATTTTGTTGATATTAAAAATAAATATTATTAAACAACCAAGGAAATTCGATATCTCCGCTCTTAGATTAGGATATGAGAATTGAATACTATTACTTGAATTCAAGAATGCAAAATTAAATATGTAATATATGGAAATGTTAAATCAAGTAACTATTATATTTAAATTAGAATTGTTAACTAACCACAGTTAGTATAATACGATGAGAATGCTAAATAAGGAAAACTTTTTATATAATATGATTGGTCTAAAATTTAGAATTCACTTCTGATTGATCCTAAAATTATTCATAATTTTCTGATTGACTAACTGCATCTAACCTGGAATAAAAAATATTTTTTATATTAGTAATCATTGTAGCATTAATATTTAAAAATAATTTTGATGAAATCAGATTGTTAATCTTCAATTTTATAACTGGATTATGAGATTGAATTGTTATATGGGTTCAAATAAAATAAAATTATCACACGTGATGGAATCCCATAAAAATTAATGGGGAGGGGAGCGTGTTTTTTCCCGTTTAGTAGGACATGATTTGCTATTTAAATATTGGTACCTTGCTACTTTCTATGCTAATGTTTCCATGTTGGTTGATTTATTACCATAATTAGCGTAATTCCATAAACATATAGTTGTTATTTAATAAAAGTGAAAATAAATTATATGAGAAATTTATTATCGAATACTTTTTGATTAAAAGTATATATAATATATAAACATGTTAAATTAAATAGTTATTATATTTAAAAATAATTTTGATGAAATCGGAATGCTAATCTTCAATTTTATAACTGGATTATGAGGTTGAATTGTTATCTGAGTTCAAATAAAATAAAATTATCACACATGATGGAATCCCATAAAAATTAATGGGGAGGGAAGCGTGTTTTTTTTCCCTTTTATTAGGACATGATTTGCTATTTAAATATTGGTACCTTGCTACTTTCTATGCTAATGTTTCCATGTTGGTTGATTTATTATCATAATTAGCGTAATTCCGTAAATATATAGTTGCTATTTAATAAAAGTGAAAATAAATTATATGAGAAATTTATTATCGAATATTTTTTGATTAAAAGTATATATAATATATAAACATGCTAAATTAAATATTTATTATATTTACAAATAATTTTGATGAAATCGAATTGCTAATATTCAATTTTATAACTGGATTATGAGATTGAATTGTTATTTGGGTTCAAATAAAATAAAATTATCACACATGATGGAATCCCATAAAATTAATGGGGAAGGGAGCGTGATTTTTTTCCCGTTTATTAGGACATGATATTGGTACCTTGCTACTTTCTGTGTTAATGTTTCCATGTTGGTTGAGTTATTTAGCGTAATTCTGTAAATATATAGTTGTTATTTAATAAAAGTAAAAATAAATTATATGAGAAATTTATTATCGAATATTTTTTGATTAAAAGTATATATAATACATAAGCATGTTAAATTAAATACTTATTATATTTTAATTAGAATTGTTAACTAAGTACAGTTAGTAAAGTAGGTATAGAAAGATAAATAAGGAAAACTTTTAATATGATAGGATTGGTCTAAAATTTAGGAATGGAATTTGATTGGTTCTAAAATAATTCCTCGTTTTTTATAGGCTAACCGCATGGTGTGGTAGACTCAGGTATTATAATAAAGGATATTAATTTTTTTTAGTGTCTTAATTTTTAAGTAATGAATTTTGAAATAGAAAAAAAAATCAAATATATAGGAAAGGAGAATTCAAATTTATCTCTAATTTGAATATTAATAACTAACTTTCCTTTTTAATGTCCTAATTTTGACAGTAAAAATTTATTATATATATAAAGGAAAACCCCAAGGAGTTTGGTGGAGCTCTAGAATCGCTCGATTCATATTTATCTATTTTTCTAGAGCTCCTCTATTTTAAATATGTAAAGTTAAAATTTCCTTCTTTAAATCCTATTTTTTAGAAAAAAAAATCAAAAATTCCTTTTTAACATTAATATAAACATTAACAAAAATATCCTTGAAATAGAAAAGATTCTAGAATTTGTAGGGAAGAAGAATTCTAATTACATATTCGTAATTGAAAAGGTTTTCGAATTTGTTGGGAAGAAAAAATTATATATTCGAAATAGAAAAAAAAATTATATTCTTATATTATATATTCGAAATAGAAAAGACATTTTATATTCTTATATATAAATATATATATAATCATTACTTCTAATAATCAAATTTTATCACCATGTTTGTAATCATATTTACTCGATTTATAAACAAATTTCTGTAGTCCAAAAATATTAGTTCTCTTTATATTTATGTTTGCTTTTAAAGTATATGTATCTTCTTGAACATAAATAATTAGTCTTGATTTTGACTGTTTTCTTTTTTGTAAGATGCAAAAATAGACGTCAAAGTTTTGTCGCAGTACAAAGAAGATGGATGTAATTTGATGATATTTGTATTATCAAAGAAAGAAGCTGGATGCATGATGATGATGTGCACCTATCAATTCTGATTTACGAGTTTCCTCAATTCCTACTATGCACTACAAGTTAAGAATTTACGACATCAATTTTTTTTTATATTGTTATGACAAAAGTTTTGGTTTGAATTTCTGTAAGAAACTACTTATATAATTTTATTAATGCATTAGAATTTTATATTTGAACTATACAGTTTTCACCATATCCTCATTCACGTAGAAAGAGAAGAGAGATCGTGTCAGGTGATCATGATCAATTGATATCTGTAAAATTTTATGTTTGCTTTTTGTCTTTCGCTTTTGTAACACCCCCCCGATCCGGGGTCCGGGATCCGGTCGTTACGGTCTCCATTTCTGTCCACAATACTTGAACTTACTTCAACATAAAATAAATTACATCTTTATGACCCAACACAACAATATAAAACACACCCGTTATAGTCCCAAAGATGAAATCAGAGTAACTACCAAATTTTATTAATCACGTTTGGAGTTCTTACAACCCAAAAGAATTACAATATAAATACATACTCTTTGCCATCCATTTGCATAAGTCATACTAGACCATATACTTGGTACTGAAAGAATGAATCTATCCTACCATTAGCTTCTTCTTCAGCTCTGGTAGTCTCATCGTCCTCGCCAGCATCGAGTGCGCCTTGTGCGAGTCATCTGGTCTAGCTGTTGTTGTGATATAATAATAAAGCAAGGGTGAGCACTAGCCCACCAACAATAATGTTGAACTGAACGATAATATATAACAGTTCAAAAGTATCTTTCAAACCATATGCCATGCATTTACGGAAATGAGTATAATATGAACGATGAAGTTACAAGGTAACTTAAAGTATTTATTTTGTGGAAATATCTGCTAAGTCAAAATAAGCAAGATATTATCATTTATCATATAAAGAGGAACTTGCAAGGAAAATATTTCAATTCCAGTTATTAACATTTTTCGAAGTCCTACAACCTGAAAGAAGTCTCTTCGATACGTGTTGCGGAAGACACCGTCAACCTGAAAGAAGTCTCTTCGATACGTGTTGCAGGGAATTCCCAATTTGGGAGATGAACCAATACTGGAGTTATCACGCGCTAGCTGTCCCACTCCCTGATGATCAGTCGGGGATGGTACAGCCCAATATAGTTTACTACCGGTAGAAGGAAGAACTGACGGCTCCACTTGTCGATTGCCTTTAATAGTAACTCCCTGGCCAATGGTCAGACCTTGTGATGGACCGCGCGACTCGGCCTCTTACACACGATTCCTAGTTCGAATAAATCCACAGCATTGAAACGTTGAGTTTGTCCTCCCTTCCCCAAGTGAAATACTTGTTGACAAGACTCCACAAAGTAGTCGTATCTAGTTGGAAAGGAAAATTCATCAACATTTCCCAAGCTTTTTCTTGTTAATGGATATCAACTTGTTCCAACCATCTTACCCCTCGAATGATGAGAAGGTACACACAGACTTAATGAGTCCATAGCAACCAAGTTGCGAGTGAAAAGGATAAATTATGAGATTTATGACCGGGAAGTCTACAAGATAAATAACATTGCTCAAGTAGGTTCCCCTATAACATGGAAGTTTGAGCGAGCATTTAAATCCTTTAAGATAGATTTAAATAAAAAAAATAAGGAGTTGGGAACCTTTCCTTGATAAGATAGTCGTAAAATGACTCCGAAATATTTTACATAATAGCTGGAGGTGAAAGATAATCTCCGAATAATATAAATCATTTTAAAAAGAATTTAAAAGAATTAAATAAATATTCCAAGAATATTCATTAACTCAATAATAATTACGGAATATCATTAAATCATAATATTGCTCGTAAGTAATCCTCGAATGAATATATAGAATTATTTGCTAAATAAAACCCTCCTTAAATGAATATTCAAAATAATATTCATTAAATAATTAAACTCCAATAAATATTTAAAATAATATTCAATAAATAAGTCAAACCTTAAATGAATATTTGAAAGTAATATTCATTAAATAAATAATCTTTTAAATGAATACCCAAATAATATTCATTTAGTAATCAAAACTTTAGAGGAATAATCGAAATAATATTCCTTAAGTAAATAGAACTTCCAATGAATATTTTAAAATAATATTCATCAAGTACATAAAACCTTAAATGAATATTCGAAACTAACATTCATTTAATATCTCTCGACTGAGATAATACTCGAATAACATTCCTCGAAATATTTTCAAGTAATTGATACTTTATGGAATATAAATAACGTTTAACAATAACATTCCTCAGATAAATAATAATCTGTCGTTGGAATCCCTCCGGGTTTCCACGACTATCTATATCTCAAAATACCGACTCCCGGTCTATATTTAGAATGAATATCATATGCCCTTCGCTAAGGGTCTTACCAAAACAATCCGGCTTATCACTAATAATTCGTATCTAGTCTATAAGCCAATATCAATTCAAGGAACAAGTATCATAATATAATTTGACAATAGGCATGCATGCTATGGCATATGTAAAACGGCAATCACATATATATTATCACAACAACAGGTTCAAAGTTTTGAACACTTGCCTGGTAATCGGGTGTGGGTGGAGATAGCGTGTCCTGGGTCTGCTCGATGATCTATAAACAATTAGAACATTCGAGATTAACCACTTAACACGTTTTAAAAGTCTAGGTATAAACTTCACTTAAATCGAAACACGTTTTCGAATTATCTCGTTATACACCTTTTAGTGTAACTCTTTTTATTACTGATACGATCCGACATTTGTTCGTTATTACGACATGTCATCATACCCACACTCGGTATATACTTAAGTCGTATAAGTTCTAAAGTCGATCGATTATGAACCGAGATTATACCTCGAGTTTTATCGTTCGTTTTCTAAGTGTTTTACCAAAGTTATAACCAAGCGGGTTTTTAGGGGTTCGTTCGCGTTTAACTTCGATTCCAACATTTTTATAAAATCGAAAAACGATCCGTTTGATATGTGGTTTTCTTTCATACCTTCATTATGACCTCTAGTATTTATTTACCAAGATTCGCCACTGAGAAACATGCTTTACGAGGGTTCAATTGAAGTTACGAACTTTTATTTACGGTTCCGAACCAATTTTAGTAATTTGACCATAACTCCTAAACCGTAAGTCGGAATGTTTCGATTCTTGCGCCAAAACGATCTATGGCTCGAGATTTACAAGGAACAGTCATAATATTATCAATGTTAGGAATTTATATTTACTGTCATGCTCGGTTTCTAAGTGTTAACACAAATTCGGCATTACGACGACTATATATCGAACGTTCTAAAAATCATAACAATTCAACCAAGCCACACTGGGCAAACCAAACATCTTACATTCATGATATACACCTCATAACTCCAGGAACATCTCAACTCATTCTCTTAATCATTATATGGCTAAATGAACTAAATCAATTACATAATCATGCTTATATGCTTAAAACCACATCATCATCAAAACTAACCCAATAATCACAAAAACTCAAAATAAGTTCTAGGGTTTCTTAAGAGTTATACCTTCCTTGGAGTATCCTAATACATGACTAAGCCTTGGTTTGTCCTTGTATAGCCTTAGGATTGCTTAGATCATCTAAACAAAACAAGAAATCAAAGTTAGTTCATGAAGATTATTATTCATCAGTTCAAAGATCTACAAAAACGAGGCCCTTACCATGCTTTTCTGGACAAGGCTTTTAAAGGAGAGTTGTAGAGAATCTAACCAGATTTCCAACAAGCTAAAGAACACCAAATTCCATTGAGTAATGAAGGAGATATTGCTGTTTGAAAATCGTTACAGAAAACTGTCAAGAACAGGCAGTTTGGTTTCTTCAATTTGGGAAAGGTATTTGACTAGGCTACACTCATTAGATTGCCATGAAATTTTGAACGAATATTGCCCATGGAGTGGTGAAGCTATGGTTAAAATTTGGTGATTTTTCCATGGATAGAAATGGAGATATGCATTTTCTTCTTGGAGGAGGTTCTGCTAGCAGTTTGTTCAAAATGGAGAGAAATGGAGTTGCTTGGTCTTGCTTGCTAGTATCTTGTTCTCATCTTGTGTCTTTGAGATATTATCTCATAAAGTAGCTTTATTAAAGCTATGATGTCATGGATGATGAATTTTGATGGACATGTGTCTTGTTTTTGTGGTTGGATGAGAAAGGATGCTAAGTACTAGTTAATCTCTAATGGTTCTAGTTTGTAATGTAACTAGATTACCTACTAGATATTTATCACTTGCACATGCATGTATCTTGCTTCCTCTGCTTGTTTCTTTGTCCGTTTATCACTCAATTCATTGATCGTTCGTAGGAATAACTCATTCGTTTCTAGTTAGGGTTTTACCGGAAACCGTCTTAATATTTATACTACAATTCTCCATCATTCTTAATAATTCTCGAATCCATTTTCCTTAAATCCCTTCAATAATTCCTTAAGTCTTTCAGTGTCCAGGGAAATCTCGGGGAAAATAAAAGCGCTATTTTTCAGAATCCAACAGCTTTTACATACACTCTTTTTCCCCCTGGATCACTAATACGAACTCAGAATTTCATTCCGGGTACTTCTATATAGCGTCGTCTAATAATATTCCTAAATCCACCAAAATCACTATTCATCCATTTTTCTTTACTCATCCTCTTAGGGTTGTACAATTGTTCCTGATCTCTTTCGATCGTTCCTTAACCTTTTTACGGACCCACTGGACCAATAACAGATATCGATCTGGATGACATAAGAATAATATTCTCCTTTCGAATTATCAAATCTCAATTCCCTAGGAGATAGATAATTCTTATCTAAAGCGTCAACCAATAGTATTCTTCATGGCATATAATCATTTGAATCCAAATCTATTCCTTTCATTCATTATCTCAATCGTTACATCGTAGTCGTAATCACTATTCACCATTACCTTAGTACATAATAAAAAGTTTTAATTATATCCAAAATTTGAGGTTCTTACAGTCTCCCCTCCTTAAAAGGATTTCGTCCCAGAATCAGGTAGGAATCAAAGAGTCGTTTGCCTGTCGTTCACTTTTTAGCTTCCCGGTCAATTCTTAGTCGTTCTACCCTTTCTCAGCACATCTTCTAGTGCTACAATCCATACTTTATCCTTTTTCCATTAGCGTTGCTACTTTTCGTACCACACACTATCCGGGTTATGCTCTTACTCAGTCTTATCCTTATTGATACCTGCAGTAACATTGGTATCACTATCATACTGCGAATTCGGAGGTAACCTCGCTCGTACTGTGCATTTCCTGATCGCTTTAATCTTCACAATCTCGCTCAATATAGAGAAGTGGAAAGATTTATTGAGAGATCACTATGATCAATGAACATTTGTTATATTGCATAGTTAGTACAGAATGGGGCCAGCCTTTAGTACTTGACAAGCAATTAAACAAGTTATGGTATTCCACTTAGACTTCTATCACATAGACAGATAGTCACGTAGCAGTACCTCCCCTCCTTAAAGGGTTGTTCTTCTCAATTCATAAAGAAGATGAATAAGAGAGAAGAAAAGAAAAGAATTCTAAAGGATTATAGAAATTTTTCATGATTGTAAAATATCATACTCAAAATTTACCTCTGAACTATAGAGGTTCATCAAAGAAGAAAATAATCATAATTATATCCAATACTATTTGATCGCAACCTCATGTGTCAACATATCTTGCTGCTTTGTCCATTATTCTATGGACCTATACTCTGGTTCAACCTTAGCACACTTACTTTTGGAAAATCTTTGAACCTCTCAGGTTGTCATCACGAGAATTCATCAGAAAACCCATTTATTAATCCATTCATAACATTCCTTGCTTCACATTCCATAGTTGGTTTCCCGGCCTTTTCTTTATCAATCACATCCTTCTTATTAGCTGCTTCTTGTTCACTTCTATTATTTACCTCCACCGTCATCTCTTTATTGAGGCATCTTTTGCACTTGGCACCTCCTTATTGGTATCCCGTCACATTTACTCTATAATCATCACATTATTCCAATTTAAAACCTCCGAAATGAATCTGGCCGATTTCTTTAACTTAGATCCAATATAATCTACTTCTGCCAATCTTGTTTCTCATCACTTGTTCTTTTCTACCCGTGGTTTTCCACAGGTTGTCTTTCGTAAGTCAGACCAGGTCGTACACCTACCTGCTCGCACTCTTATCATCTGTTACATTTTACTGGTGTAGCTTTGCCACATGAAACACGTTAATACCATGCTATAAGCTTTGGGGGTAAAACTGGCTCGAATGCCACCTTCCGAACACTTTTAAACTCTCTGGTGGCCTAATAAGTCTCGAGCTCAGCTGCCCTACCCTCCAAGTCTCATTAATTCTTTCTACGGGAATACATTTAGCATCATGAATCATCAACCTCATATTATCTATCTTGTTTGCGCAGAAATACACTAACACAAACTTGCTTGTCATTCATCAACATGCCATTTAGTTTATCAATAGCAGCACTTTCTTTATCTTTACATTGTCATCTACTTTCTTAGAAGAATCACCATCGCTTGTTGTTTACGTAGTGCGTTAATAGCTAATCATACGGGTTTCAATCCTTTAGGGAGACAAAGTAATCACTATTCCTTATCCATAAGGAACACTTCCTGAACTTGATGTAGATATTACATGAAGTAGATAAAATTGCAGAAGAGTTTCAAGCATCGCAGCTAAGTCAGGTTGATGAAACTATCACTCATGCATCTTCCATAAAAGACTGGAAACTTAATGGTTTACTTCGTCAATTTTGTATCATGGTCCTGATTTGCCTCAAAACGGGACCTTCTAAGGTATGTAATATGCTTAAGACCCATCAGGAATCGAATCTTTACTTAAACTACTATTACCGTCGATTCTTGCACAATCATCAGAAGGAATGTAAATTCCTCCGCTCTGATATGACCTTCAAGGTCCTTCCAAATATCATTCTGTTTCTTCGGTATGAACATTTGTAATTATTCCTCTATACTTAGACTGTCGGCCACCTCATTGGCCTTTCCTGATAATAATAATTTCTGGTAATCCTTATTCTCTGGATACATTCCAATTCAAATTTTTCTACCTCATTCTCATCACTGTTGGGTGAAAGCATTCTCCCTTAATGCTCTGCTGAAGGAGAAAAATATAACTATCAGTCTTTTTCCATAAGTCATTATTCCACCTTCCCGTGGGAATTTTATCAAAGTTACCCTCAATCATACCTAGGATATTTGTTTTCTTAGTTCTTTCTTGTTCTAGGATAATCTCAACCTTCTTTGGTTCCATCCATACCTCATCATGGTTGCATACATGCCTCATCTGGTATATTGTTATTGTGTCTTACATTCTCTTCCAAACTTCTAGTTGGAAACTCAGAATATTAACTTTTCCTTGTAAGGTTTCTTAGGTCGTCCTCATCATTCCTCCTGTATTTTCTAGGTACAGGGTATATCAAAACATCATTGATCAATACTCTAATAATTCTATCTATGTTCTTTCCAGAACTCTTTTTAATAATCTTTACAGGTCATTGTTGCCTTAGCAAATCCAACTCATATCATCTGAATTCACAATGTCTTTATTAGGGTTAGTGCCATCCCTTGTGCATTCCCCAGGGTTTGCCTTACTTTATGGATATCTTATCCTTAATTCAACTGCCAAGGAATTCCTGCATCCTATAATTGGCAATCAAATCATGTATCCTTAATAAGGGTCTCTTTTCAATCATTCTTATTTAATAATCGATCGGTAGCTTACTGCTAATTTCTTCTTTCAGATAGTTGTCAACCTATTTGACCTTCCAAAAGACAACGTATGTCTATCTGCTCTCTTACAGAACTTGTTAATGGTAGCAAGGATGTTCTGGAAGATATTGGTCGAGTTCAACGTGAATCTCTTAGTGCTTATTGTTCTTCACAAAGGTACTTGCCTCAGACAAAATTCCTACAACATACTGTTCAATTTCTGACAATTTCTATACTCTCTTCATATTCCTTCATTGTTTACTTTCCTCCGTCATAATATATTCATGGTATTCATGATACCCTAACATCATACATCTCAAGTCACTATACTTCCATTTTACTCATAATCTTGGACAACCATATACACATGAGTCACTTTAGTACGGGTGACCCCATCCCAAAAAGGTCTAGTGAATTCCCAATCAAAACATGGGTTGTTCAACAGAAGATTCCTACGATCTCATTAATGTTTCCTTTATATCAGAAGCCTTGCAGTCGGTGCTTTCTTAGAAGCAACCCTGCTTTGTCCTTTCATTGCTGGTCTAGTCACTTGATAATCCTTTGTGACTTGGCCTCAACTGGCCACACTAATAAAAAAAATATATGATTTTAGGGGTTGGCTAATAGCATTACTTTTCTAGTAATTGCCGGCATAGTGCCTTCTTTGATACCTTTCTACCTTTCCAAAACTTTACTTCATATAAGTCTTAATCGACTATTCGGCACCGTCTCTGGTCACCTTTCCTCTACTTTTATCTTTTCAACTATTCTTATCAATCCTACGTGCCACGCAAGCTTACCATTTCTGGAATAACAGCCTTTTCACTTAAGTCAATCCCGGAGTTTCTCAGTCCAGCTGGTTTCTTACTTACATTTCCTGTTTTCGTCCAATCTCACTTCATCATTGTATTTCTACAATCAATCGCGATAACCGGAGTCTGTCCACCAACCCATATAGCGGCTACCTTACCCAATTCATGGGGTTCGCCCCAGTTTCCACTCTCTTCCATGACGTTCTCTAATAATCAGAAAGACAAGGTTTGCCAAAATTCGTTGAAGTTCTTTCCAAAATCAGGGAAATTTTGATCAATCTATCCACCTACTGGTAACATTAAGGAGACCAGTTTCGAAACCTGGAGAATAGTTCTATGGACCTCCAAGCAGGTAGAACCATAAGCAGTCATAATTAACGAAATAATCGTCATCAGATTGGAAGTTTAACCACTGGAGAGGAACCAATTATAAACATCCCTTAGAAGGGAATAAACAGTTTCAAACTGAAACCTGTCACAACATCTTGATACCTATACGTCCTGATATTCAATATTTCCCAATGTCAGTCTACCTAACCACTAGTCTCAGAAGGAACATTACCGTCGGAGTTGGTTGTTCCACAAAAATAGGCACTACTAAGGCCATCCGAACCTGGTGAACCGTGTTGTCCGAATGCATCCGCAAGTACTTTATCGTGCTGTGCAAGCACACATCCTAATCTTTTATGCGAAGCGTCGTTGGAAGCACAAAGTCTCCTTTTTCCATTAAACAATGCCAACTCTTGGTCATTACCAATTTCATCTTTTAGCTCCAGGAAGATTTTCTCACATTTTTCTCTTTAACTGCTGATCGTATTACTTGATCCGTTATAATTCCGCGTCGGAGTAAACTTAAGGTAACTACTATAATCCATTCAAAGAAAAGAAAGAATTTAATATTCCTCTGAATCACATGCATCTAACGTTTCTGGTTCATCATTTCACTGAGTTAAATTAACCCTATACTTAGTCTCTGACAATAGTCTCATTACGAGTTCATCTTGACTCACTGGTCTTATCTTCCGGTAGGTTCTGAGATCATTGTCTTGCTTACTACTTCCTTATATAACTTTATCCAATCATGCTGTCACTTCCCAATGTTTTCAATTTCTAACCGATTCATTCATAAAATGGACATTTTCCTGAATAAAACAACTTCATCAACCTCAATTTTGTTCCATAAATTACAACCTATGACATCTGCCTTCTCATGGCGAATTATTACTGACAATATTCATACTTATTCATTTATCAAATGATATGGCACTTACTGCCTCTTCTCAACTATTCCTAGGGACTCTGCTCCTCGTCTTATATCGATGCCTTTGATAATCATACATCCCTCTAGCACTCTTTTCGTTAATATGAAAGTCTCTAATGATTCTCATCTATTCCTGTATAAGATCTCAAGTAATTCTTCCAATCCGTCTTACTTGCTGGTACTACCTCCAATAGTCCGGCCACGAATCCAACATGAATCTTCAGTTCTCTTGCTAATAGCTTAGTTCTTTATGCTCACTTTTCTGAGCACTATACCTTAATCATCTCAGTCTTTCTGGCTACAGCCCTCATTCCTCGAGGGTAAGCTCCTTATCCTAACAGGATTTTCCTTATCTGCTGGAACTTCTTCCGGGTCTCCAGTAGGGTACTCTATTAAATTTACCCGCTGATCTTCAGCATATAATAAAGCATCATCGTGCTGCTGCTCGTATGCCTCAAGGTCTGTCGCCTTCCTCGTCGATACGATATCGAGCTAAGTTACTATCATGATACTTAAGAGTTCCCATAAGGGTTTTATATGTCATCACTACATTTAGTAGTCCGACTATGAACTTGGCAAGAGTTCTTATTATCTTAGTGAATTTATTGTTTTAACGTCGCCTCATCTCTGGGGTTTATAACGTACGCTCTGATACCACTTCTATAACACCCCCCGATCCGGGGTCCGGGATCCGGTCGTTACGGTCTCCATTTCTGTCCACAATACTTGAACTTACTTCAACATAAAATAAATTACATCTTTATGACCCAACACAACAATATAAAACACACCCGTTATAGTCCCAAAGATGAAATCAGAGTAACTACCAAATTTTATTAATCACGTTTGGAGTTCTTACAACCCAAAAGAATTACAATATAAATACATACTCTTTGCCATCCATTTGCATAAGTCATACTAGACCATATACTTGGTACTGAAAGAATGAATCTATCCTACCAATAGCTTCTTCTTCAGCTCTGGTAGTCTCATCGTCCTCGCCAGCATCGAGTGTGCCTTGTGCGAGTCATCTGGTCTAGCTGTTGTTGTGATATAATAATAAAGCAAGGGTGAGCACTAGCCCACCAACAATAATGTTGAACTGAACGATAATATATAACAGTTCAAAAGTATCTTTCAAACCATATGCCATGCATTTACGGAAATGATGCCAGTATAATATGAACGATGAAGTTACAAGGTAACTTAAAGTATTTAGTTTGTAGAAATATCTGCTAAGTCAAAATAAGCAAGATATTATCATTTATCATATAAAGAGGAACTTGCAAGGAAAATATTGCAATTCCAGTTATTAACCTTTTTCGAAGTCCTACAACCTGAAAGAAGTCTCTTCGATACGTGTTGCGGAAGACACCGTCAACCTGAAAGAAGTCTCTTCGATACGTGTTGCAGGGAATTCCCAATTTGGGAGATGAACCAATACTGGAGTTATCACGCGCCAGCTGTCCCACTCTCTGATGATCAGTCGGGGATGGTACAGCCCAATATAGTTTACTACCGGTAGAAGGAAGAACTGACGGCTCCACTTGCCGATTGCCTTTAATAGTAACTCCCTGGCCAATGGTTAGGCCTTGTGATGGACCGCGCGACTCGGCCTCTTACACACGACCCCTAGTTCGAATAAATCCACAGCATTGAAACGTAGAGTTTGTCCTCCCTTCCCCAAGTGAAATACTTGTTAATAAGACTCTACAAAGTAGTCGTATCTAGTTGGAAAGGAAAATTCATCAACATTTCCCAAGCTTTTGTTTGTTAATGGATATCAACTTGTTCCAACCATCTTACCCCTCGAATGATGAGAAGGTACACACAGACTTAATGAGTCCATAGCAACCAAGTTGCGAGTGAAAAGGATAAATTATGAGATTTATGACCGAGAAGTCTACAAGATAAATAACATTGCTCAAGTAGGTTCCCCTATAACATGGAAGTTTGAGCGAGCATTTAAATCCTTTAAGATAGATTTAAATAAAAAAATAAGGAGTTGGGAACCTTTCCTTGATAAGATAGTCGTAAAATGACTCTGAAATATTTTACATAATAACTGGAGGTGAAAGATAATCTCTGAATAATATAAATCATTTTAAAAAGAATTTAAAAGAATTAAATAAATATTCCAAGAATATTCATTAACTCAATAATAATTACGGAATATCATTAAATCATAATATTGCTCGTAAGTAATCCTCGAATGAATATATAGAATTATTTGCTAAATAAAACCCTCCTTAAATGAATATTCAAAATAATATTCATTAAATAATTAAACTCCAATAAATATTTAAAATAATATTCAATAAATAAGTCAAACCTTAAATGAATATTTGAAAATAATATTCATTAAATAAATAATCTTCTAAATGAATACCCAAATAATATTCATTTAGTAATCAAAACTTTAAAGGAATAATCCAAATAATATTCCTTAAGTAAATAGAACTTCCAATGAATATTTTAAAATAATATTCATCAAGTACATAAAACCTTAAATGAATATTCGAAACTAACATTCATTTAATATCTCTCGACTGAGATAATACTCGAATAACATTCCTCGAAATATTTCCAAGTAATTGATACTTTATGGAATATAAATAACGTTTAACAATAATATTCCTCAGATAAATAATAATCTGTCGTTGGAATCCCTCCGGGTTTCCACGACTATCTATATCTCAAAATACCGACTCTCGGTCTATATTTAGAATGAATATCATATGCCCTTCGCTAAGGGTCTTACCAAAACAATCCGGCTTATCACTGATAATTCGTATCTAGTCTATAAGCCAATATCAATTCAGGGAACAAGTATCATAATATAATTTGACAATAGGCATGCATGCTATGGCATATGTAAAACGGCAATCACATATATATTATCACAACAACAGGTTCAAAGTTTTGAACACTTGCCTAGTAATCGGGTGTGGTTGGAGATAGCGTGTCCTGGGTCTGCTCGATGATCTATAAACAATCAGAACATTCGAGATTAACCACTTAACACGTTTTAAAAGTCTAGGTATAAACTTCACTTAAATCGAAACACGTTTTCGAATTATCTCGTTATACACCTTTTAGTGTAACTCTTTTTATTACTGAAACGATCCGACATTTGTTCGTTATTACGACATGTCATCATACCCACACTCGATATATACTTAAGTCGTATAAGTTCTAAAGTCGATCAATTACGAACCGAGATTATACCTCGAGTTTTATCGTTCGTTTTCTAAGTGTTTTACCAAAGTTATAACCAAGCGGGTTTTTAGGGGTTCGTTCGCGTTTAACTTCGATTCCAACATTTTTATAAAATCGGAAAATGATCCGTTTGACATGTGGTTTTCTTTCATAACTTCCTTATGACCTCTAGTATTTATTTACCAAGATTTGCCACTGAGTAACATGTTTTATGAGGGTTCAATTGAAATTATGAACTTTTATTTACGGTTCCGAACCAATTTTAGTAATTTGACCATAACTCCTAAACCGTAAGTCAGAATGTTTCGATTCTTGTGCCAAAACGATCTATGGCTCGAGATTTACAAGGAACAGTCATAATATTCTCAAGGTCAGGAATTTATATTTACTGTCATGCTCGGTTTCTAAGTGTTAACAAAAATTCGGCACTACGACGGCTATATATCGAACGTTCTAAAAATCATAACAATTCAACCAAGCCACACCGGGCAAACCAAACATCTTACATTCATGATATACACCTCATAAGTCCAGGAACATCTCAACTCATCCTCTTAATCATTATATGGCTAAATGAACTAAATCAAGTACATAATCATGCTTATATGCTTAAAACCACATCATCATCAAAACTAACCCAATAATCACAAAAACTCAAAATAAGTTCTAGGGTTTCTTAAGAGTTATACCTTCCCTGGAGTATCCTAATACATGACTAAGCCTTGGTTTGTCCTTGTATAGCCTTAGGATTGCTTAGATCATCCAAACAAAACAAGAAATCAAAGTTAGTTCATGAAGGTTATTACTCATCAGTTCAAAGATCTGCAAAAACGAGGCCCTTACCATGCTTTTCTGGACAAGGCTTCTAAAGGAGAGTTGTATAGCATCTAACCAGATTTCCAACAAGCTAAAGAACAGCAAATTCCATTGAGTAATGAAGGAGATATTGCTGTTTGAAAATCGTTACAGAAAACTGTCAAGAACAGGCAGTTTGGTTTCTTCAATTTGGGAAAGGTATTTGAATAGGCTACACTCATTAGATTGCCATGAAATTTTAATGTTGCCCATGGAGTGGTGAATCTATGGTTAAAATTTGGTGATTTTATCATGGATAGAAATGGAGATATGCATTTTATTCTTGGAGGAGGTTCTGCCGGGAAGTTTGTTCAAAATTGAGAGAAATGGAGTTGCTTGGTCTTGCTTGCTAGTAGTATCTTGTTCTCATCTTGTGTCTTTGAGATATTATCTCTTAAAGTAGCTTTATTAAAGCTATGATGTCATGGATGATGAATTTTGATGGACATGTGTCTTGTTTTTGTGGTTGGATGAGAAAGGATGCTAAGTACTAGTTAATCTCTAATGGTTCTAGTTTGTAATGTAACTAGATTACCTACTAGATATTTATCACTTGCACATGCATGTATCTTGCTTCCTCTGCTTGTTTCTTTGTCCGTTTATCACTCAATTCATTGATCATTCGTAGGAATAACTCATTCGTTTATAGTTAGGGTTTTACCGGAAACCGTCTTAATATTTATACTACCATTCTCCATCATTCTTAATAATTCTCGAATCCATATTCCTTAAATCCCTTCAATAATTCCTTAAGTCTTTCAGTGTCCAGGGAAATCTCGGGGAAAATAAAAGCGCTATTTTTCAGAATCCGACAGCTTTTACATACACTCTTTTTCCCCCTGGATCACTAATACGAACTCAGAATTTCGTTCCGGGTACTTCTATATAGCGTCGTCTAATAATATTCCTAAATCCAGCACAATCACTATTCATCCATTTTTCTTTACTCATCCTCTTAGGGTTGTACAATTGTCCCAGATCTCTTTCGATCGTTCCTTAACCTTTTTACGGACCCACTGGACCAATAACAGATATCGATCTGGATGACATAAGAATAATCTTCTCCTTTCGAATTATCAATTCTCAATTCCCTAGGAGATAGATAATTCTTATCTAAAGCGTCAACCAATAGTATTCTTCATGGCATATAAAGATTTGAATCCAAATCTATTCCTTTCATTCATTATCTCAATCGTTACATCGTAGTCGTAATCACTATTCACTATTACCTCAGTACATAATAAAAAGTTTTAATTATATCCAAAATTTGGGGTTCTTACAGTTTTAACCACTCTTCGTTTCTTTGTCTATTTTGATCATAAATTTGATTTATATGTAAACGTTTGTGGAAAGAGTTTTGGTGATACAAGCACCAAAAGAGTTGTTATTATATGTATATTTTTCTTTAAACATTGTTAGCATTATACTTTATTATGATTTTGCACTTTCAAATTCTAATTACATTGATTCTCTTATAGCTTTTTTATGTTTTTTAAACCGAAATTAAAGTGAAAAAGGATTTTAATATTTAAATTTTTATTATTGTATATACTTAGTATTTTTAAAATATATACAACGGGCATCGACCTAAAAATTATGAGGTAAAATCGATAAATCAAAATCAAAGAACATTTTAGTATTAAAATTTTTATTATTGTGTATGCTTAGTATTTTTATAATATATACAAACGGGTGTTGGCCTAAAAAATTGTGAGACAAAATCGGTATAGAAAAATATATGAATAATTTATCTTATTATCTATGTATATTTAATTTATACAATATCGTGTTCAACAATTTATATTTATATTTTAGATATATTTAAAATTTTAAAAAAGAATTGTGAGGTAAAATCGGTAAATCAAAGTCAAAGAGCATTTTAGTATTTAAATTTTTATTATTGTGTACGCTTAGTATTTTTATAATATATACAACGGGTGTCGGCCTAAAAAATCGTAAGACAAAATCGGTATAGAAAAATATATGAATAATTTATCTTATTATATATGTATATTTAATTTATACAATATTGTGTTCACCAATCTATTCTATATCTAATACAGCAACTTACCCTTCCGTGAATGATTTTATTCCAAGTCAGCTTCGTTATAACTCCGTTAAATCCCTGTTAGCTGCTATGTGTGCGTATCATTGTAAGATGCAACCTTTCCCCTCTCTGGACTGTTCACGTGTCTGCAACGTTAATAGCCTCATCAATGGGCGGATCTGTTGATGGGGGAGGAAAGATCTGCCGCCCAAGAAGGTTATCAGGTGCATCAAACAAGGAGTGGCACCATTTGTTTGATGACATGTTTAAATGAATTGGATCTTATATTTTAGGATTTCATGGATTCATGTGCATATACTCCATCTTTCTGCTGGCTTAACAATTATTTTCCTAGAATTTAAACTTCAAATCCATATGTAATGTTGTGTTGTGGAGTCCTCTTTTACTTTGTTTCTCTCTGATCCCTCTGTTTCCTTTCGTTTTGTTTTGATGATCATATTTTCTAAATCTGTAATAAGGTTTATAAGATGTGAGAATAAGGACAAAAACTTAAGCAATGCTCTAGCACTTCCGGTACTCGAGAATCAAGCTGCCACGAGACAAAAAATTGGAGGTTTGTAATGAATCTATAGCATATTTTGTTGGTATTGTACATTAATTGCTTGCAATGCAAAATATGGCAACAACTGATTTTTTTCAAGATTTTCTTTGTGGGTGCTCTGTCCACTGTCAGATGGCTTTGATGGCTCCATTCTACATTTAAATTGCTTCGACATTCACTCATGATCAGGAAAAAGGATGAGTGTTGATTTCCTTACTTAATTTCCTCCTTGATCATATTTCCAGGGCATCTGACTACCTCACTGATTTCTAGGTCCCCAGACACTTGAGTATATAGCAATTGCCGAAGATGTAGTGATTAGGCGGCCCTTTTACTTTGTATGCTTAATTAGTAAGTTCTTAGCTACAGACTTTGATATTTGATGCTAGAGTACTCTATCTGAGTGTTTTTATCCTTTCTGATTAGTTTTTTCCCTCAGTTTCTTATGGATTTCTAATGCTGCTTTGCTCATGTTTCTGGATCTGATTCATCTATGTGATAGATTGCTTGCTGATACATATCATCCGCCTTATTTAGTTTACATGAAGACTGAAAAGGTATGAACAATATTTAAAATTATGAGCATGCCGTTATAAACTTTTTCTCCCACCTGAATACTGAAGTTCTTTATTGGTTCCTAAGTTTTTCCTCCGTCTTATCTATTATGTACTATTATATATCTAATACTTCAACCTGACCTTTGGGGGAAACATTTTATTCCTGGATCACGCTGCCAAACCAGCCAGCTCAAGCCACCTCACCTTCAGCATGTGCAAGTATGTGCATATTGCATACTATCGTAAGTAAAATTCTGCACCACATTCACTTCCCGCTTCGCCTTTCACTTAACAACTAATTAACCAATCATATTTTATTGATCGGATATTTTTTATCCATGGGGAACGGAAAGGACAATAGAAGAGGAGAAATTCATAGGGTTCTCAAGGAGGAAGATAGGTATGTATTATATTCTTCTTCCATATCGTTTTCAATTATGTTCTGCTTCATGATTAGGGCTATCTTTAGGTATTTTTTGCTTTACATAAATCTAAGATTTATATAGAACAGAAAAATTATTCGTAGCTCTTATTAGTTAAAGCCCTTCGGATCTTGTTTTATACATATGTTTTGGATGGCTGAATTTTTGCGGTTGTTAAGGCCCCAATAACCGCTTTATCTATTTCAGTTTTTTTAAATCCAAATCTAAACTTGCTTTGATTTATTAAGGACTGATCATAAATAATGCATAGCAAAGTTATTGTGACAATGTGTAACACCCCCAGATCCGGGGTCCGGGATCCGGTGGTTACGGTTTCCAATTCTGTCCACAACAATTGAACTTTCCTTAACATAAAATAAATTACGTCTCTATGACCCAACACAACAATATAAAACACACCCGTTATAGTCCCAGAGATGAAATCAGAGTCACAATCAAATTTTTATTAATCACAATATGAGTTCTTACAATCCAAAAGAATTTCAATATAATTACATACTCTTTGCCATCCATTTACATAAGTCATACTAGACTATATTCTTGGTACTGAAAGAATAAATATATCCTACCAATAGCTTCTTCTTCAGCTCTGGTAGTCTCATCGTCCTCGCCCGCGTCGAGTGCGCCTTGTGCGAGTCATCTGGTCTAGCTGTTGTTGTGATATAATAATAAAGCAAGGGTGAGCAATAGCCCACCAACAATAATATATAACTGAACGATAAAGTATAACAGTTCAAAAGTATCTTTCAAACCATATGCCATGCATTTACGGAAATGATGCCAGTATAATATGAACGATGAAGTTACAAGGTAACTTAAAGTATTTGTTTGTAGAAATATCTGCTACATCAAAGTAAGCGAGATATTCTTATTGTTATTAAGAAGAGGAGTTTGCAAGAAAAGGTTGCAATTCCAGTTATGACCCTTTTCCAACTCTGCCAACAGTAATCATGTTGCAGGAAATAAATAAATTTGGATGATGAACCAATGATGGAGTATTCACCGCGCCCGCTGTTCCAATCTTGATGATCAGTCGAGATCGTACAGCTCAATTTAGATTTACTACCGGTAGAAGGAAGAACTGACGGCTTTACTTGTGTACCGCCTTACTAGCTCTCCCCGGCCAACGGTTGGGCCAAAGGGGATGGACCGGCGCTACTCGGCCTCTTACACGACTCCTAGTTCAAATAGAATTCATGATTCTGAATGTAACGTTCGTCCCCCTTTCCCCAAGTATAATACTTGTTGATAAGACTCCACAAAGTAGTCGTATCTAGTTGGAAAGGAAAATTTAGCAATAACTCCCAAGCTATTACTTGGTAACGGATATCAACTTGTTCCAGTAATCTTACCCCTCGAAAGATGAGAAGGTAAGCAACGACTTAATAAGTCAACAGCACCCGAGTTGCGAGTGAAGGGAATACTTTATGACCGGGAAGTCGACAAGATAAATAACATTTTCCAAGTAAGGTT
Source organism: Saposhnikovia divaricata (assembly GCA_036435485.1). Taxonomy (NCBI): domain Eukaryota; kingdom Viridiplantae; phylum Streptophyta; class Magnoliopsida; order Apiales; family Apiaceae; genus Saposhnikovia; species Saposhnikovia divaricata. The sequence goes on along the minus strand of CM071597.1, from coordinate 96,030,813 downwards.
TCCTTATTATTAAGGAGGTAGACTCAAAGAAGAATGATGTCTGAGAACCTTCCTTGATATAGGATTAATAATAATATGACTCCGAAATATTTTTCGTAATAATCGAAGAAGATAAACCTTATTGAGGTTATTCTAAGTATGGAATAAATATTCAGAGAATATTTATTGAATTAAAAATATTTAAAGAATATTCAGGAATATGAAAGAATATCTTTAATCAGAGTATTTTTCAAATAATTCTTGAAGAAATATCGAGAGAATATTTATTGCATAATTAAATATTCAAATGAATATTCCAAATAATATTCATTAATCAATAAGACCTGAAAGGAATATTTAAAATATTTAAAATAATATTCGATGATTAAATAGAACCCTGGATGAATATTCAAAATAATATTCATAATTAATTAGGAATTTAAATGAATATCAATAAAGTAATATTCATTTAATAAATAATATCCTAAATGAATATCAAGTAATATTCATTTAGTAATCCAAGCTTTAAAGGAATATTCGATATAATATTCGATAAGTAGATCAAGCTTCAGATGAATGTTGAAGATAATATTCATCAAGTACTTAATACCTTAAATGAATTTTCAAAAGTAATATTTATTTAATAAATTAATATTCTAAATGAATGTCCACATAATATTCATTTAGTAGTCTCATCTTTAGAAGAGTATTCGAGATAATAATCGATAATCAATTCGACTCCGAATGAATATTGACGAATATTATTCGTCGAATGATTACGTTCAAATAATTATTTGAAGTAAGGATCATTAAAATAAATAATCTCGAACGAATATTCAAATAATATTCGTCGCCTGAATAATAGAACATATTTACTTAAATATTTTCCTCCGAGGTAATCTCGATATATCAAGGAATATTGACTCCCGGTCTATATTTGATTAATAAGATGTATACGCCCTTCTATGAGGGTCTTACAATAGCCGGCTTATAACTGATATATAACTATCTAGCTTGTAAGCCAACAATAACATTCAGGGAACAAGTATATCAATTCAACTTGAAAGTAGGCATGCATGCAATGGCATATGTATATCAGCAATCATATATGTATATATTTATTCAATCACAACAACAGCCTAAAAGAAGGGAATTGAAACTTGCCTGGTAGTCGAGTACGGTAAGGGGTAGTGGTAGCGGGTCCCGGTTCAGCTTGGTGATCTATAAATAGCCAAGGCATTCGGGATTAATCAATTAACATATTAAAAGTTAAGTTATACTTAATTCGAAACACGTTCTCGAGTTATCTCGTTATACCCCTTTTTGTGGATTACTTTTATCACTGATCCGACCCGACATTCGTTCGTTAATACGACATGTCATTGTACTTATACTTAGGACATACTTAAGTCATATGAGTTCTAAAGTCGATCGTTACGAACCAATACTATACTCTGAGTTTTATCGCCCGTCTTCTAAGTGTTTTACCGAAGTTATAAAAGAGTCGTCTTTTAGGGGTTCGTTCGCGTTTAACCTCGACTCGAACATTTTTAATAAATCGAAAAACGATCCTTTTGACATACGGTTTTCTTTCACACCTTCCTTTTTACCTCTAGTATTTATTTACCAAGATTCGCCATGACGTTACATAGTTTACGAGGGTTCAATTACAGTTACGAACTTTCGTTTACGGATTCGAACTACTTTTAGTAATTTGGTCATAAATCCTAAACCGTAAGTCCGTTTCACGTGATCTTTATATCAAAACGAAGCTTAGAACATTACCTATCCTATCATGGCAGTTAAGGTCTCTGGACAGTAGGGGTTCAACATGGAAAATGGTATACAAAACATGGTAATACAAAATCGGGCATTATAACGGCTGTAAATCGAACGTTCCATAAATCGTAATCAACAACCCAAGCCACACCGGGCATACCAATCATCTTACATTCATAATACTAATCTCATAAGTCCAGGAACATCATATTATATCATCATATTCATCACATCTCTTAAATCAAACAAACTAACTACATAATCATGTAAACATGCTTATAACAACATTATCACCAAAATTTATCCAAAACTCCATTAAAACTCAAATCAAAGACTAGGGTTCTTGAAGTTTATACCTTCCTTGAGGTATGTATGCACTTATTAAGCCTTGTATAGTCCTTGTATAGCCTCCATGAAGCTTGGATCATCAACCAAAATCAAGATTCAAGAATTTTGTTCTTGAGGTTACTATTCATCCTCCACTTTCTTGATTTTTTTGAAAATGGAAAAGGTGGTGTTTGAGGCTAAGATTTTTAGGGTATCATTTCTATGAAATATAGGATCTATGATAAATTTTTGGAGATCAAACAATGGTGGGAGCTTGGACTTTGATTCTTGAATTATGGTTAAGGTCGAATGGAGCTTTGCAAGGGGGGAGGAGAGTTTTGCTTGGTTGGCTTGCTTTTGGTGTTTTAATCTCATCCACTCTCATCCACTAGCAACATAATATCTTGCAAAAGTCACTTTATCAAAGTGGTGAGGTGTTGGATGATGAAAAGGCAAGACATGTGTTGGTTTTATGGTGGTTAGAGCTTAACTAGGTAGTTACTTGCTAAGTACTTGTTCAATCTCTAATTGTCTAGTTACTTAGCCCACTTGGTTGCTAGATATTTTTCTAGTAGCTTGCACAAGACTCTTGCTTCCTCTGCTTGTTTCTGTGTCCGGTTATTACCCGTTTCGATTGATCGTTCGTGAGAATATTTCACGGATTTCTAATTAGGGTTTACCGGGAATCCTCTTTAATATTAATACTTTCATTCTCCATCTTTCATTCTAACTTTCCAATTTATATTCCTTAAATCCATTCGTTAAATACTTAAGGCTATCAGTATCCAGGGAACTCTCGGAGAAAATAAAAGTGCGGTTTTTCAGAATCCGACAGCTTTTACATACACTTATTTTCCCCCTGGATCACTAATACGAACTCGGAAATCCGTTCCGAATGCTTCTGTATAGTGTCGTCTCATGTTATTATATACTCCCACCAAACACTATTCATTCTGTATTCTTTACTTGTTCTCTTAGGGTGGTACAATTGTCCGTATTCTCTTTCGATCGTTCCTTAACCTTTTTACGGAACTACTGGATTAATCGTTATCGATCTGGATGACATGAGGGTATTCTCTTGCTTGAAGTTGCCATATCTTATTTCCTTAGAAGATAGATTATTCTTACCTATGTTGTCACCCTTTAGCATTCTTCAAGACATAAACATAATAAGGTCGAATTCCATTCATTTTTTCCAAATATCAATAATTACATTGTAGCCATAACCACTCCTTAGTGGTTTCCTACCTTCATTCTTAAATCAAATATAATAACATCCCAAAATATCAAATCCTCAAAGTTAATATCTCAATTCTTGGATTATAATAATATTTAATCCACTGTCCGGTCAAATATTATACCGAAAAAGAATTTGGAATTTCTGAATTCCGATCGTCTCTGCATTCACTTATTTCCTCCGCGTATTACTAATATGACTTCGAAACATCCATATCACGTCCCGTACATAGGGTGGCGTGAAAAGTTTTCCAACTTACAAAATCACTATTCATCCACCAAATTACTATGCACGTACAGGAAACACTATGCACGTACGGGAAATACTATGCACGTATGGGAAACACTATGCACGTACTCATTTCCTTTCAAGGATCCATTAGCTCCTTCCTGGATGGTAGATTATTCTTATCTAGGTTCTCAACCATCGAATTACTCTATTCTGACAATATACCAATGCATCAGGATCATTGTCCAAAGCAATATCCATTCATTACAATCATTGTTCTTTGAAACCACCATTCATTAGAGCTGGTGACCTTGTTGTCGGAATCATTGTTCTTCATTTTATCATTACTTAATAAAAAGTTTTAATTATATCCAAAATTTGGGGTTCTTACAGTCTCCCCTCCTTAAAAGGATTCCGTCCCGGAATCAGGTAGGAAGCAAAGAGTCGTTCTACCCTTCCTCAGCACATCTTCTAGTGCTACAATCCATACTGTATCCTTTTTCCATCAACGTTGCTACTTTTCGTACAACTCACTATCCGGGTTATACTCTTACTCAGTCTTATCCTTATTGATACCTGCAGTAACATTGGTATCACTATCACCCTACGATTCGGAGGTAACCTCGCTCGTACTGTGCATTTCCTGATCGCTTTAATCTTCGCAATCTCGATCAATATAGAGAAGTGGAAAGATTTATTGAGAGATCACTATGATCAATTGAACATTTGTTATATTGCATAGTTAGTACAGAAGGGGGCCAGCCTTTAGTACTTGACAAGCAATTAAACAAGTCATGGCATTCCACTTAGACTTCTATCACATAGACAGATAGTCACGTAGCAGTACCTCCCCTCCTAAAAGGGTTGTTCTTCTCAATTCATAAAGAAGATGAATAAGAGAGAAAAAGAGAAAAGAGTTCTAAAGGATTATAGAAAGCTTTCATGATTGTAGAATATCATACTCAGAATTTACCTCTGAACTATAGAGGTATATCAAAGAAGAAATTAATCATAATTATATCCAATACTATTTGATCGCAATCTCACGTGTCAACATATCTTGCTGCTTTGTCCATTATTCTATGGACAAATACTCTTGTTCAATCTTAGCGATACTCACATTCGGGAAATCTTTCAACCTTTCAGGTTAAATCTTAGATTTCTCACTTGACATCATTATTACTGACATCCCATATCATGTTACTAGCTTTTTCATAACTATAATATTGACACTATCAGGTTGTCATCCTGAGAATTCATTAGAAAACCCATTCATAACATTCCTTGCTTCTCATTCCATAGTTGCTTCCCCAGCCCTTTTCTTTATCAACCACATCCTTCTTATTAGCTGATTCTTACTCATTTCTATTATTTACTTTCACCTTCACCTCTTTGCTGAGACACCTTTTTGCACTTGGTACCTCCTTATCGGTATTCCGTCACATTTATTCTATAATCATCACGTTATTCCAATTTAAACTTTCCGAAATGAATCTGGCCCGATCCCTTTAACTTAGATTCATATAATCTACTTCTGCCAACCTTGTTTCTCATCACTTGTTCTTTTCTATCCGTGGTTTTCCACAGGTTGTCTTTCGTAAGTCAGACCAGGTCGTATATCTACATGCTCGTACTCCTATCATCTGTCGAACATCTGCATTTTACTGGCGTAGCCTGGCCACATGAAAACCCGTTATGACCGTGCTATAATTTTGGGGGTAAGGCTGGCTCGAATACCGCCGCCCGAACACTTTAAACTCTCAGGTGGCCCAATAAGTCTTGGGCTCAACCGCCCTTCCCTCCAAGTCTCATTAATTCTTTCTACGGGAATACGTTTAGCATCACGAATTATCAACCTCATATTCTCTATCTTGTTTGTGCAGAAGTATACTAACACAAACTTGCTTGTCATTCATCAACATGCCATTTAGCTTATCAATAGCAGCACTTTCTTTATCTTTACGTTGTCATCTCCTTTCTTAGAAGAATCACCATCGCTTGTTGTTTACGTTGTGCGTTAATAGCTAACCCTACGGGTTTCAAATCCCTTAGGGAGACAAAGTAATCATTATTCCTTATCCATAAGGAACACTTCCTGAACTTGATGTAGATATAACGTGAAGCAGATAGAATTGCAGAAGAGTTTCAAGCATCGCAGCTAGGCCCGGTTGATGAAACTATCACTTATGCATCTTCCATAAAAGACTGGAAACTTAATGGTTTACTTCATCAATTTTGTACCATGGTCCTGGTTTGCCTCAAAACGGGACCTTCTAAGGTACGTAATATGCTTAAGACTTCATCAGGAATCGAATCTTTACTTAAACTATTATTACTTTTACTTCTTGCACAGTCATCAGAAGGAATGTAACTTCCTCCACTCCAAAATGACCTTCAAGGTCTTTCCAAATATCACTTTGTTTCTTCGGTATGAACATTTATAATTATTCCTTTATACTTAGACTGTCGGCCACCTCATCGGCCTTTCCTGATAATAATAATTTCTGGTAATCCTTGTTCCTTGGATATATTCCAATTCAAACATTTCTACCTCATTCCCATCTTTGTTGGGTGAAAGTATTCTCCCTTAAGTTCTGCTGATGGAGAAAAATATATTTATCAGTCTTTCTCCATAAGTCATTGCTTCCACCTACCCGTGGGAACTTTATCACGTTTATTCCCAATCCTACTTAGGATACTTCTCTTCTTAGTTCTTTCCTTATCTTAGGATAATCTCAACCTTTATAGGTTCAATCCATACTTCCTCAGGGTTTCATACATGCCTCATCTGGCATTATTGTTACGATGTCATACATCCCTTACCAAACTTCCATTTTGAAGTTCGGAATATTACCTTTTTGCTTGTAAGGTTTCATAGGCCATCCTTATCATTCCTCCGGTATTTTCTGGGTACCGGGTATATCAAAATGTCATTGATCAATACTCTAATAATTCTATCTATGTTCTTTCCAGAACTCTTTTTAATAATCCTTACCGGTCATTGTTGCCTTAGCAAGTCCAGCTCATAACATCTGAAGTCATAATGTCGTTATTAGGGTTAATGCCACCCCTTGTGCATTCCCCAGGGTTTGTCTTAATTTATGGATATCCTATCCTTAATTCATCTGCCAAGGAATTCTTGCATCTTATAATTGGCAATCGGATCATGTATCCTTAATAAAGGTCTTTTTTTTCAATCATTCTCATTTGATAATCGATCGGTGGCTTAATGCCACCCTCTTCTTCCAAATAGTTGTCAGCCTATTTGGCCTTCCAAAAGGCAACGTATGCCTATCCGCTCTCTTACAGAACTTGGTAATGGTAGCAAGGATGTTTTGGAAGATATTGGTCGAGTTCAACGTGAATCTCTTAGTACTTATCGTTCTTTTCAAATGTATTTGTCTTAGACAAAATTTCTACAGCATACTGTTCAATTTCTGACCTTTTCTATACCCTCTTCATATACCTTCAGTGTTTACTTTCCTCCGTCATAATATATTCATGGTATTCATGATACCCTAACATCATACATCTCAAGTCACTATACTTCCATTTTACTCGAAATCTTGGACAACCATATACACATGAGTCACTTCAGTACGGGTGACCCCATCCCAAAAAGGTCTAGTGAATTCCCAATCAAAACATGGGTTGTTCGGCAGAAGATTCAAACGATCTCATTAATGTTTCCTTTATATCAGAAGCCCTTGCAGTCGGTGCTTTCTTAGAAGCAACCCTGCTTTGTCTTTTCATTGCTGGTCTAGTCGCTTTATAGTCCGTTGTGACTTGGCCTCAACTGGCCACACATAAAAATACATGATTTTAGGGGTTGACTAATAGCATTACTTTTCTAGCAATTGCCGGTATAGTGCCTTCTTCTTTGATACTTTTCTACCTTTCCAAAACTTTACTCCATATAAGTATTAATCGACTACTCGGCACCGTCTCCGGTCACCTTTCCTCCACTTTTATCTTTTCAACTATTCTTATCAATCCTGCGTGCCACACAAGCTTACCATTCCTGGCATAACAGCCTTTTCATTTAAGTCAATCCTGGAATTTCTCAGTCCGACTGGTTTCTTACTTACATTTCCTATTTTCGTCCAATCTCACTTCATCATTTTATCACTACCGTCGATTGTAATGTTCAGGGTCCGTTTACTAACCCATTTTACAGCATCCTTACCCAAATCACAGGGTTTGCTCCAATTTTACTCTCTTCCGTGACATTCTCTGATAATCAGAAAGACAAGTTTTGCCAAAATTCACCGAATTCCTTTCCAGACTCAGGGAAATTTTGATCAATCTACTCACCTACTGGTAATCATTAAGGAGACCAGTTTCGAAACCTGAAGAATAGTTCTATGAACCTCCAAGCAGGTGGAATCATAAGCAGTCATAGTTAACGAAATAATCATCATCGGATTGGAAGTTTACCTACTGGAGAGGAATCAATTATATCCATCCCTTAGAAGGGAATCAACCGTTTCAAACTGAAACCTGTCACAACGTCCAGATATTCAATACTACCAAATGTCGGTCTACCTAACCCTTTATGCGAAGCGTCATTGGAAGCACAAAGTCTCCTTTTTCCATTAAGCAATGCCAGCTCTTGGTCATTACCAATTTCACCTTTTAGCTCCAGGAAGATTTTCTCACATTTTTCTCTTTAACTGCTGATCGTATTACTTGATCTATTATAATTCCGTGTCGGAGTAAACTTAAGGTAACTACTATAATCCATTGAAAGAGAAGAAGGAATTTAATATTCCTCTGAATCACATGCATCTAACGTTTCTGGTTCATCATTTAACTGAGTTGAATTAACTCTATACTCAGTCTCTGGCAGTAGTCTCATTACGAGTTCATCTTGACTCACTGGTCTTATCTTCCGGTAGGTTCCGAGATCATTGTCTTGCTTACTACTTCCTTATATAACTTTACCCAATCATTCTATCACTTCCCAATGTCTTTACGTTCTAAATGATTCATTCATAAAATGAACATTTTCCTTAATAAAACCACCTTATTAACCTCAATTTGGTTCCATAATTTACAACCTACGACACCTGCCTTCTCATGGCGAATTATTACTAACCATATTCATACTAATTCATTTATCAAATGATATGGCACTTACTGCCTCCTTCTCAACTATTCCTAGGGACTCTGCTCCTCGCCCTAAATCGATGTCTTTGATAATCATACATCCCTCTAGCTCTTTCTTTGTTAAGATGAAAATCTCTAAGGATTCTCATCTATTTCCGTATAAGATCTCATGTAATTCTTCCAATCCTTCTTTCTTGCTGGTACTACATCTGGTAGTCCGGCTATGAATTCAACATGCATCTTCAGATCTCTTAATAATATCTCGGTTCTTTATACTCACTTTTCTGAGCACCATATCTTAATCATCACAGTCGTTCTGGCTGCGACCCTCATTACCCATGGGTAAGCTCCTTATCCTAACAAGATTTCCTTATCTGCTGGAACCTCTTCCGGGTCTCCAGTAGGGTACTCCATCGAATTACCCGCTGATCTTTAGCATATAAAGCATCATCGCGCTATTGCTCGTATGCCTCAAGGTCAGTCGCCTTACTCGTCGATACGATATCGAGCTAAGTTACTATCATTATACTTACGAGTTCCCATAAGGGTTTTTATATGTCATCACTACATTAAGTAGTCCGACTATGAACTTGGCAAGAGTTCTTATTATCTTATTGAATATATTGTTTTAACGTCACCTCATCTCTGGGGTTTATAACGTACGCTCTGATACCACTTCTGTAACACCCCCAGATCCGGGGTCCGGGATCCGGTGGTTACGGTTTCCAATTCTGTCCACAACAATTGAACTTTCCTTAACATAAAATAAATTACGTCTCTATGACCCAACACAACAATATAAAACACACCCGTTATAGTCCCAGAGATGAAATCAGAGTCACAATCAAATTTTTATTAATCACAATATGAGTTCTTACAATCCAAAAGAATTTCAATATAATTACATACTCTTTGCCATCCATTTACATAAGTCATACTAGACTATATTCTTGGTACTGAAAGAATAAATATATCCTACCAATAGCTTCTTCTTCAGCTCTGGTAGTCTCATCGTCCTCGCCCGCGTCGAGTGCGCCTTGTGCGAGTCATCTGGTCTAGCTGTTGTTGTGATATAATAATAAAGCAAGGGTGAGCAATAGCCCACCAACAATAATATATAACTGAACGATAAAGTATAACAGTTCAAAAGTATCTTTCAAACCATATGCCATGCATTTACGGAAATGATGCCAGTATAATATGAACGATGAAGTTACAAGGTAACTTAAAGTATTTGTTTGTAGAAATATCTGCTACATCAAAGTAAGCGAGATATTCTTATTGTTATTAAGAAGAGGAGTTTGCAAGAAAAGGTTGCAATTCCAGTTATGACCCTTTTCCAACTCTGCCAACAGTAATCATGTTGCAGGAAATAAATAAATTTGGATGATGAACCAATGATGGAGTATTCACCGCGCCCGCTGTTCCAATCTTGATGATCAGTCGAGATCGTACAGCTCAATTTAGATTTACTACCGGTAGAAGGAAGAACTGACGGCTTTACTTGTGTACCGCCTTACTAGCTCTCCCCGGCCAACGGTTGGGCCAAAGGGGATGGACCGGCGCTACTCGGCCTCTTACACGACTCCTAGTTCAAATAGAATTCATGATTCTGAATGTAACGTTCGTCCCCCTTTCCCCAAGTATAATACTTGTTGATAAGACTCCACAAAGTAGTCGTATCTAGTTGGAAAGGAAAATTTAGCAATAACTCCCAAGCTATTACTTGGTAACGGATATCAACTTGTTCCAGTAATCTTACCCCTCGAAAGATGAGAAGGTAAGCAACGACTTAATAAGTCAACAGCACCCGAGTTGCGAGTGAAGGGAATACTTTATGACCGGGAAGTCGACAAGATAAATAACATTTTCCAAGTAAGGTTTCCTTATTATTAAGGAGGTAGACTCAAAGAAGAATGATGTCTGAGAACCTTCCTTGATATAGGATTAATAATAATATGACTCCGAAATATTTTTCGTAATAATCGAAGAAGATAAACCTTATTGAGGTTATTCTAAGTATGGAATAAATATTCAGAGAATATTTATTGAATTAAAAATATTTAAAGAATATTCAGGAATATGAAAGAATATCTTTAATCAGAGTATTTTTCAAATAATTCTTGAAGAAATATCGAGAGAATATTTATTGCATAATTAAATATTCAAATGAATATTCCAAATAATATTCATTAATCAATAAGACCTGAAAGGAATATTTAAAATATTTAAAATAATATTCGATGATTAAATAGAACCCTGGATGAATATTCAAAATAATATTCATAATTAATTAGGAATTTAAATGAATATCAATAAAGTAATATTCATTTAATAAATAATATCCTAAATGAATATCAAGTAATATTCATTTAGTAATCCAAGCTTTAAAGGAATATTCGATATAATATTCGATAAGTAGATCAAGCTTCAGATGAATGTTGAAGATAATATTCATCAAGTACTTAATACCTTAAATGAATTTTCAAAAGTAATATTTATTTAATAAAATAATATTCTAAATGAATGTCCACATAATATTCATTTAGTAGTCTCATCTTTAGAAGAGTATTCGAGATAATAATCGATAATCAATTCGACTCCGAATGAATATTGACGAATATTATTCGTCGAATGATTACGTTCAAATAATTATTTGAAGTAAGGATCATTAAAATAAATAATCTCGAACGAATATTCAAATAATATTCGTCGCCTGAATAATAGAAAATATTTACTTAAATATTTTCCTCCGAGGTAATCTCGATATATCAAGGAATATTGACTCCCGGTCTATATTTGATTAATAAGATGTATACGCCCTTCTATGAGGGTCTTACAATAGCCGGCTTATAACTGATATATAACTATCTAGCTTGTAAGCCAACAATAACATTCAGGGAACAAGTATATCAATTCAACTTGAAAGTAGGCTTGCATGCAATGGCATATGTATATCAGCAATCATATATGTATATATTTATTCAATCACAACAACAGCCTAAAAGAAGGGAATTGAAACTTGCCTGGTAGTCGAGTACGGTAAGGGGTAGTGGTAGCGGGTCCCGGTTCAGCTTGGTGATCTATAAATAGCCAAGGCATTCGGGATTAATCAATTAACATATTAAAAGTTAAGTTATACTTAATTCGAAACACGTTCTCGAGTTATCTCGTTATACCCCTTTTTGTGGATTACTTTTATCACTGATCCGACCCGACATTCGTTCGTTAATACGACATGTCATTGTACTTATACTTAGGACATACTTAAGTCATATGAGTTCTAAAGTCGATCGTTACGAACCAATACTATACTCTGAGTTTTATCGCCCGTCTTCTAAGTGTTTTACCGAAGTTATAAAAGAGTCGTCTTTTAGGGGTTCGTTCGCGTTTAACCTCGACTCGAACATTTTTAATAAATCGAAAAACGATCCTTTTGACATACGGTTTTCTTTCACACCTTCCTTTTTACCTCTAGTATTTATTTACCAAGATTCGCCATGACGTTACATAGTTTACGAGGGTTCAATTACAGTTACGAACTTTCGTTTACGGATTCGAACTACTTTTAGTAATTTGGTCATAAATCCTAAACCGTAAGTCCGTTTCACGTGATCTTTATATCAAAACGAAGCTTAGAACATTACCTATCCTATCATGGCAGTTAAGGTCTCTGGACAGTAGGGGTTCAACATGGAAAATGGTATACAAAACATGGTAATGCAAAATCGGGCATTATAACGGCTGTAAATCGAACGTTCCATAAATCGTAATCAACAACCCAAGCCACACCGGGCATACCAATCATCTTACATTCATAATACTAATCTCATAAGTCCAGGAACATCATATTATATCATCATATTCATCACATCTCTTAAATCAAACAAACTAACTACATAATCATGTAAACATGCTTATAACAACATTATCACCAAAATTTATCCAAAACTCCATTAAAACTCAAATCAAAGACTAGGGTTCTTGAAGTTTATACCTTCCTTGAGGTATGTATGCACTTATTAAGCCTTGTATAGTCCTTGTATAGCCTCCATGAAGCTTGGATCATCAACCAAAATCAAGATTCAAGAATTTTGTTCTTGAGGTTACTATTCATCCTCCACTTTCTTGATTTTTTTGAAAATGGAAAAGGTGGTATTTGAGGCTAAGATTTTTAGGGTATCATTTCTATGAAATATAGGATCTATGATAAATTTTTGGAGATCAAACAATGGTGGGAGCTTGGACTTTGATTCTTGAATTATGGTTAAGGTCGAATGGAGCTTTGCAAGGGGGGAGGAGAGTTTTGCTTGGTTGGCTTGCTTTTTGGTGTTTTAATCTCATCCACTCTCATCCACTAGCAACATAATATCTTGCAAAAGTCACTTTATCAAAGTGGTGAGGTGTTGGATGATGAAAAGGCAAGACATGTGTTGGTTTTATGGTGGTTAGAGCTTAACTAGGTAGTTACTTGCTAAGTACTTGTTCAATCTCTAATTGTCTAGTTACTTAGCCTACTTGGTTGCTAGATATTTATCTAGTAGCTTGCACAAGACTCTTGCTTCCTCTGCTTGTTTCTGTGTCGGGTTATTACCCGTTTCGATTGATCGTTCGTGAGAATATTTCACGGATTTCTAATTAGGGTTTACCGGGAATCCTCTTTAATATTAATACTTTCATTCTCCATCTTTCATTCTAACTTTCCAATTTATATTCCTTAAATCCATTCGTTAAATACTTAAGGCTATCAGTATCCAGGGAACTCTCGGAGAAAATAAAAGTGCGGTTTTTCAGAATCCGACAGCTTTTACATACACTTATTTTCCCCCTGGATCACTAATACGAACTCGGAAATCCGTTCCGAATGCTTCTGTATAGTGTCGTATCATGTTATTATATACTCCCACCAAACACTATTCATTCTGTATTCTTTACTTGTTCTCTTAGGGTGGTACAATTGTCCGTATTCTCTTTCGATCGTTCCTTAACCTTTTTACGGAACTACTGGATTAATCGTTATCGATCTGGATGACATGAGGGTATTCTCTTGCTTGAAGTTGCCATATCTTATTTCCTTAGAAGATAGATTATTCTTACCTATGTTGTCACCCTTTAGCATTCTTCAAGACATAAACATAATAAGGTCGAATTCCATTCATTCTTTCCAAATATCAATAATTACATTGTAGCCATAACCACTCCTTAGTGGTTTCCTACCTTCATTCTTAAATCAAATATAATAACATCCCAAAATATCAAATCCTCAAAGTTAATATCTCAATTCTTGGATTATAATAATATTTAATCCACTGTCCGGTCAAATATTATACCGAAAAAGAATTTGGAATTTCTGAATTCCGATCGTCTCTGCATTCACTTATTTCCTCCGCGTATTACTAATATGACTTCGAAACATCCATATCACGTCCCGTACATAGGGTGGCGTGAAAAGTTTTCCAACTTACAAAATCACTATTCATCCACCAAATTACTATGCACGTACAGGAAACACTATGCACGTACGGGAAATACTATGCACGTATGGGAAACACTATGCACGTACTCATTTCCTTTCAAGGATCCATTAGCTCCTTCCTGGATGGTAGATTATTCTTATCTAGGTTCTCAACCATCGAATTACTCTATTCTGACAATATACCAATGCATCAGGATCATTGTCCAAAGCAATATCCATTCATTACAATCATTGTTCTTTGAAACCACCATTCATTAGAGCTGGTGACCTTGTTGTCGGAATCATTGTTCTTCATTTTATCATTACTTAATAAAAAGTTTTAATTATATCCAAAATTTGGGGTTCTTACACAATGCGTCGCGTGCATTATGACCTTAATAGAGCTAACACATACGCGCTTACATCCTTCTAAGCTGTATATCTTACATGAATCTATTTATTTACAGGTAATTGTTCTTCGTAATGGCTTTTGTGGTTGTTCTTCCTCCGTAGGAAAGTTCCTCTACTGAAACGGATGGTGTCTTTTGTTAAATGGCTTGATGTTGAATTCTACTTCTTTGTAAGTCCACTATTTATTGACTTACACTTAAGGCGTGTTCTAATCAAAATGCACAGTTGTATTCTTTACATTTCTGCTAAATTCTTTACTCAATTTTTCTTGCTTCTAAATTATTTTGCCGGCATCACAAATCTTGAAAGGGGTGATTTTTCAATTTTTTATTTTTTGGTTTTAGAGTTTGATTTTTTGAGTAGAGGAAGAGGGTCTAAAATTCGAAAAGGAACACTAAATTGACTCGGTGACAATATATCAATGTTATATTCTAATCCTATCTTTGGTTTATCCAAATTTTTTTAATCTGGTATAAAATGATTTTGTTCTTTATCTAATATTTTTATGGACTAAATATGGAAAGAAGAATTGACACGTGTTCCATTTTTATTCTTTGTTTCTTAGGAAAGCACTGATAGTGTTAGTGCCCTAGAGACAATGTAATTCTAGGATAGACTATTTTGTTATTCAGTGATTATGTTATATCGATTATTCAACAATAAATTTATTATGTCTTTATTTACTGCGATATAAATATTAGAACAATAAATGTCCTTGGAATATGTAACATGTATTCTATATCTTTAAGTATGTGACTTAAAAATGAGATTATAAGAATAGTGTTAATATTCCTAAATATCCCTAATCGAGCATTATTAATATGGGACAATTATAATGCATAAAGATTAGTATGTTTGTTGACTGATGACCACATCTCATTGGTCATAGGTATAGTGATACTAAAGTCAAGAACATAGGTGCATGTAATATTCTATATGGCACTGGATTGACCCACAGTGAGTTTCTACATGTTGATAATGTCATTAGAAAGACTCACAGTGATAATGGTGTAATGATCCTTAGACTTGAGATCATTATATTTCTATACGAGGATTAATATACTTTGACTACATTAAAAGTTACCTTTGACCGGGTGATGATAAAAATGTACATCGAGTATATTATGAGACGTATGAGAAATATGAATGATAGATAAAGGATTTAACCCTCCTATTCTTAGGAGAGATATTATTGGCCTCTTGATTGAGTGAGACTATGAAAATGCATGGCCATGCTCAAATATTGATTTGTTTTTAATAGTCTACTCATTGATCAAGGAAACCCGGATTAAACATTGATGA
Organism: Saposhnikovia divaricata; assembly: GCA_036435485.1. Taxonomy (NCBI): domain Eukaryota; kingdom Viridiplantae; phylum Streptophyta; class Magnoliopsida; order Apiales; family Apiaceae; genus Saposhnikovia; species Saposhnikovia divaricata. Next base: position 96,014,986 of record CM071597.1, on the reverse strand, counting down.
GGATGACTAATTACATGCCTCGAGTTTAATCTATAATATATGGTTAAAGGGATTATATTACACGGAAACATTAATCACGAAAGGTTTAATTGGATCACCAATTATTATTACTTGGGTAGCAATGATGTATTACTAGATGCCGCTCATTGTTTATAATTTTATTATTGGATATTAAAATTATTGCCAACGTAATAATAACCTAAAGGGTTACACAATAAGAACGTTTAAAAGGAGTTTTAATTTAAATTTCGAATTTAAATTAATTGATGATAAAATTTGAAATTGGTTATTTAATTAATTAAGTTGGACTTAGTTAATTAGATTTCGAATTTAAATCATTAAAACCCAAATCAGTTTGGTTTTAGTAGAAGCCCAAACCGATTAGGGTTAAGCCCAGCTCATTCTCTCTTATAAATACATAGAGATGTATAGGTTTAGTGTTATAACTTTGCAAAAATCGTTTTTAGCAAAACCCTAGCTGCTCTATTCTTTGAGAGGCTAGAGAGAGAGAGAGAGAGGCATCGATCGGCTAGTACCGGCTCCCTTGATCGTTGGACGATCGGACGTTCGTGTGGACTTCTTTGGAGACGCAGATCTTGCTACAAGGGCTGTGTGTGGTGATTGCATCGTTGGACCTCCATCTTTCATCAATTGTTAAAGCTCCATTTTAAGGTAAACGTTCATAACTACGAATTAAATGTCTTGTTTTGCATGGATCCTGCGATTGGGTTACGATTTTATTGTTTTTAATTTTTGCTTTCCGTTGCGTTTGATGCTCGAAACCCTTCAAGCACACTATTAATGTTATGTTTTGACTTTGAAGTGAATTCGTTGTGGCTATAATTTTTTCCAGGTCATTAAAATTCATGCTCGATTAGCAATCGAAGTTGGCGGCTCATCAGAGTACAATCAGGTTTGTCTGAAATTTCTTTAGTTTCCTTCTAAAATTTCTTCTTCTTAGTCAGTAATTTAAGCTTGAAATAACTACTTCTTAGCATGGTTTGTACTTCTGTACAAGATAATTATTGGGCTAACCATTGTACCTAGAATTGGAATGTGTCGGATTTACTAGCCTTCTTTAGAATTAGCGGGGAGAAGTTGTACCAAACTTGGTGCTGGATAGAATAGTCTTTGCTTAATTCAGGGTTACTGTATTAGCCAAGTAGAATCGGACTAAATAATTAAAATCAATAATAACCTCAAACAACCAAAAATGTCGATGATAGTGTTTGGACAAAATTTCGTGGTTACCTTTTTTGTAGCATCATGGCTAGAGGCAGGAGCAATTTTCTTGTCAAGAAAACCGGTATGATACACAGCTCTAGCATTCTCCACAAATTTGACAAAATTTCCATGTTTTATAACCAGTATAGAGAATCAAGTACAAAAATAAAAGTACATCTTTGTTTGTAGGTTGTCAAGATTTGTTTTGTAATATATTATCATAAGAGAGGACATAAAAGCTACAAATAAAAAATTGGAACTTTATAAACTCTTGTGCTGAAGGCCAATTCCAGCTTGTATTTTTGTTTCTTTATTTATTAAGCAACATGGATATAGATCAAGAATATTTGAACTTGGTTAAACTAAAATCCTTTCTTTGTCGTAATATATACTTTAATATGTTATATATTTGCAAACAGAGAACCTACAATTTCCCTTCTTAAGATTGATATGACTGATGTTAGATTCCTTTTTGTAGTTTAAAGCAACGAATGTTTTTTTGCCGTCACAAAACTATTTCAATCAAAATATGTTGGTTTATGGGGGATGGCCTATTTGATCATAAAGGAACTCTCTCCCTGTACAGACAATGTTATCGTAGGCACTTTATTTTTTGCTTATTCATATAAAGTTGTAAATAATTAGGAATGGTTGACATCTTAGATGCACTTACTTTGCTCCACAAGGTAAAGAAATACTATGGCATAACACCAAAGAAATTATAATGGTGTAGGCTAATTGAAATATCCACTTATCAGTGGCAACTGAGATTAGCCAAAGAGCTAGGAGGTTATCAGTGGAAATGGTCATAGGTCTTACTTTTTTGTATCTTCTTAAAAGATAGCCACATTCTTCTAATCTGTGAAGTTTTGTATTACTTTCTTTAATAGGAATTCATCCTTCCTTTTTTAGATCGCAATTAAATATATTGTATATTGACTCATTTTGATACTAGAACGTGATAGGCTTTCAATTGAACATCTTTCGAATCATTTTACATTAAATTTGTAGTTTGCACAAGGCATAAGCTATATTAGAGGTGGTTTTACACTCCTTAATTTTAAAACTTAACATAGACGTGTAGACAGTCATGGTAGCCACTTTGCAGGTATAATATTATAGTATACATGTGCCGATAAGAAGATTGAAGGCTTATTATTGTAATTTTCCCTCTCTTTATATAATCAATACTTTTTAGAAGTTATAAGTTATTTCGTATCGTATGACTCCAGTATTGAAGCAAAATGCAGTGGCTGCAATGTTGCAAAGAAAGTTTAGAAGGTTAACCATGAGGAGTTGAAGAGTGGTCGTATGTTTACTGTACATAAGATAATCTGCAGACTAAAGCATATGAGGTACAGGAGATATCTGCGTATGTTGGATTGCATATCTATATAGGGAGTTGAGGAGTTGAAGCTTTGAGTTGGTAATATGATTTTACTGCAAGGTAGTCTGCAGACTAAAGCATATGAGGTACAAGAGATAATTGTGTATGTTGGATTGCATATCTATGTAATGTATTCCCCCCACCCACTGGTAAAACTTCTCTTTTCTCTTTTTTACTCATGAGAAGTACTGTGATTAAGAAGGTACGTATATGTCGATACTCTCTTTCTTCTACATAAATTATTGTAGTTACTCGATTGGAGTGGTACATGTGTTTCCGGCAGAATAATTTGGTTAGAAGACTTTGTTTTTTTTACCAGACACGTCAATTTCAATTTGGACGTTTATTTTCTGTGCAGAAAATCAAGATATCTTTGCTAATCATGACATTTTGGTGCAGAATGTTGGAATATTGGAGTGATTACATAGAAATGCTATTGTGCTAATTGATTAAATTTCGTTGATTTTGATACCCAAGTCTTGCTATGCTTATTTGTATAGGCATCAATTTTTCTAGATCTTGACTATTCATGTATTTGATAATATACTAAGATCATGTTTTATGTGATTGCTAATTTCTACAGAAATGTGTATTATTGTTTTAATTTGATGTGTTATCGTAGGTGCAATTAAAGGGAAAGGTTTTAACGAAGAATATATGAGTTTTTTTAACGTTGCAGCGAGAATAGCACAATTCACAGGTTTTTATGATGGTTAGCAAGCCTTGACAAATGAAGCAACAATTTTGCAGCCGGAAGCGTTTTTGAAGAAATTGGTAGAAATGAGAAAAGTGATATTCTTGACAAAAAGAAAAATTATGTCTTAATATGTATTTGTGTTCAAATGATTCTTACTAATCTTAATGATTGTGATGTTTTATTTAAATCAAATATCACATCGTGAAAAATATGCTATACACTTGCATTTGTATATTGATAATTTTGAACTATTGTTGTGACTAATCTATTCTACCTTAAACAAGCATATAAACACGTAAAAAAAATAGTAACACAAATGCTTCAAATATTTTCTTTTTCTTTATATATCGAGTTCTAGAACATGCCCGTGCCTTGCACGGGTTTAAGAGCTAGTTTATATTGATATTACAAAAATATTTTTGTCATTTTTTTCTTAAATGATCTTATTTAAAATTTTAAAAAAAAATTATATGGCCGCCGCGAAGCGCGGCTTAGTCGACTAGTATATATATAGAGTTAAGTTTTGTGAAAACAAATATTTTAGTGGATACTAGAAACCATATATTAATCAAAACATTGCAAAACTTATTCATTGAAAATCATATTCTATGAAAGTCCCTATTTCATTTATTTTATTGAAAATCTTAAAAATCACATATGTTTTACATGAAAATTTCATTAAAAATCTTAAAAATCAAGTATGTTCTGCAAACAAAATATTGTAAAACGTATTGTTCTCCAAAACATGTTTTACTTGCAAATCATATATAATTTTTAAGATTTTGAATGAAATAATAATGCTTGTTGAACATTCTTTACAAATATATATGTTTTGAGTGCATATGATCTCCACTATCTCACTGAAGTATTGGTCTGTCTGCATAAAACTTAATTATATATATATAGGGTCTGTTAACCACAACCCTTAAGGCTATGGTTAAATATTTATGTAGATTAAAAAATGCATTTAATACATCAATTTTGCACTTAATACATCAATTTTGCACGAAGCTGAATATGATTATTTAACAATTTGGGATGTTTTTAAGGATGAAAATTAATGTAAATGTAGGGGGGTCCACTATTATTATTTGAAAAATTAAATTAGTATTACAAAGGTATATTGGAAAATTAAAAATAATTAAATATTTAGAAATAAATGTTTAACATATGAAAGTATTTAATGCTTAACAATAAAACTTAGGACTGTGGTTAACATTTCCTATATATATATATATATAATATATGGGTAATATGTTCCTACAGTTAACTTTAGGAAATTCTCCTAAAATTAACAATTAAGATTGTGACACATATGCACAATCATTAATGGCCGTGCAAAGCACGAGTTATTTTTAATTTTTCATAATTTGCTTATAGTGTAGTATAATATTATAAATATTAATTTTAATATGTTATTGGAAGAATTTAAACCTTACATTTTTGTATATAATAATTTTTTGTATTAAATATAAATTAATATGTTGTTGGCGAAAATCGAACCTTAGACTTCTGTATATAACAACTTTAGTATTGTTGTATCTAACGGTCAAGATCTATTTGAGCTAAAGATCTAACGGTTGTGAATGAGGGATAACCAAAAATAGGGGATAACCAAAAAATGGGTTAATCAAACTACAAATTATACCTCTTTTCGCTAATTATAGTATAGTATAGATAGTATAGATGACATAAATAAATACCATTAATTTAATGTTATTTTAAAATTTATTGTTAAATATGTTAAGAATTCAATAAATGTTTTTAATTTTTTTAGTGTAACCTAATAGTAAATTCTAACTTATAAATTGCTTAAATAATTAAAATAAATAGGTTCTAAAGATGTTTTTAAATTTTATTTTGGATCAAAGTATCAACTGATATGGGCTGAAAATGAGCCTTAAAGACACATTTAATGTGGCATTAACTAGGCCGAAATTAGTCCAAACGTGGGGCCCACCAGCTGGGCCCAAAACCCTGATTATAGTTTTAATTTCGTAATTAATATTAAGGGTAATAAACAGCTCAGCAAATAAGAGTTGGATAAGGATAATATCCCCTTCAGACTTATCCAATAAGGCATCCAATTCAATATGGAAACTGATTCCTACAAGGAATAGATCTAGAACATTCCTCAAAGACTTGCCCACCAAGTCTCCAAATCCTACCATAATTCTAAGGCTTCTCAGCCTATATAAAGGGTCAGACCCCTCACCTCAGAACTACGTTTTATTGGCTTGATTCTCTAATTTACAGAGATACGTAGGCATTCTGTGAGGACCGTTTAAGTCTCGAACGCAGAAGCAGCCATTAAAGCACGAAGCTCACGAACCCTAGCATTAAATATACAAACCCCAGCCGCAATAATTTCAACCTAGTTTTTATTCCACAACATCAACAATTAAGTAATAAAGTCCGAGTACCAAAAAAACCATTATCGATTGATCGACTTTCAAATTTTAATGGTTCGATTTTTTAAAACAAATTATACATATATGTATATATGATACACTTGATACAATTTGAATTCTGTGATAATTAAGTTTTTGTGAATTAAAGTATTTATATAAATAATAATTAAATAATTTTATTTGTACATTTCAAATATTTCGGTACATGAGCTCAACTCAATGTGTAGGTATTATTAGAGTACTTTAACATTTTTATTTTACGCTTATTTTATTTTTGAATTGGTTCTTTTAGGAAATTGTTAAAGGGGTGATGGCCCAAAATAATCAAAAATAAATAATGATTGCCCAAAATATTGATTATGGAAAAGATGGCCCGAAATACCGACGGGATACGGAGTTTCGTCATCCGTAATAGCTGGATGCGTTGCACGGTATTCCGTAGTATGAATGATACGGGACTGCGTCTTCCGTGTTATGGACGATACGGTAGAGTGTGTACCGTTATTGTGCTGCGCACCCCGCTAACACGGGACACAGTGTACCGTATTACCGAAAACACGTTACACAGTCCATCGTATGAGGCAGTGTTACGGTAGACGAAATACCGTGTTATACTATATATCACAGTACACGATTTAACATGTCCCGTCGATAAATAAGGCCAAGCAAGCTCAAATATGATTATTTTGGTAATTTTCTCTTGTTAAAGTCTGTTAATCAAGGAATCATATTAACCAAATATATTATGTTTGCTTGCAATAATGGCCAATATAACATAGATTATTACGTACAAATTTTTTAAAAGTTTTAGTTTATTTAATTTTAATTTGTTTTTTTTTACTTAGAATAGACTCCTTTTTGACATATTAATAAATCCTTGTGAATGGAACTCTCAGTTGTAACCGTGTAGGACTCAATGTGTATATATTATTATACTACTTAATAATTTTTATTTTAAATTGGATTTTTAAAAGAAAGTGCTAAAATTATTTTGGAAAGGTGTTAACCAACCAACTAACCAAATATACCCATGTTTGTTTATAATAGTATACTAGCTTGTAACCCGTGCGATGCACGAAAGATTTTAATCCTTCCAATTAAGTGACCTTGGCCTTGAGCTCAATGACCTCATCATGTGTATTTTCCAGAGCGTTTTCAGTCATAAGATCAGAAATAACCTTCTTAAGATTAGCATTCTTCTCTTTCAGCTTGCTGTTTGCAACCTTTAGTGCTAAAACTTCTTCCACTGACATACTACTATGTTCCTGCATGGTTAGTTTTTCCAATACAAAATCATCAGTAGATAAGTCATAGTTGAATGAATTTACCTCACTACTATTATCTTCCGAATTCGAGGCATCACTTTCAATAAGATCTTCCTCCGTATTCTTTTCTGAGATATCTTCTTCATCCATTCCAACAAGTGCTAGATTAATCATTTCATCATTAGAATCATCATCAGAAGCCGATTCCTCATCATCACTCCATGATAAAAATGCTTTAGATTTCTTTTTATCTCTTGAGGCAGCTTGCTGATTAGGCTTATTTTTCAGCTTGTAGCAATTTCTTTTGAAGTGACCCATCTTGCCACACTCAAAACATGTTTGATCATTGCTTTCTCTGGAGAACTTTTTGTTGTTGGAGAACTTCTTTTCCCTTTTCATTTTGTTCCTGAGTTCCATCATCCTTTTTATCTTCCTTGTTATGAGAGCAAGCTCTTCATCAGATTCATCATCTGATTCCAGCTTGCTGACAGAATCAGCATGAAGTGCCAAATTCCTCATTTGAGAATTTGATGCATGAGTAGAGCTTTTCTTACTTTCCAGAATTTTGTTTTCAAACTGCTCCAATTCAGCAAACACAGATAATTGATCCATAGTATCAATTATTGGTGATGATTCCAAGGCCGTCACCTTAGGTTCGAAGATAAATGGCACCGCACTCAAAATCTTCATATTGATCTCTTCTTGAGGAATGTTCTTTCCGAGTTGCTTTAGTGCATTCATGTTTGTCTGGAACCTAGCTTGACTCTCCCGAATAGTTTCACCTTCCTTGAGTTTGAAGTTTCCAAACTCATTCATCAGCTTGCTTAGTTTCACCTTCTTTAATCCTTTGGAGCCTTCATGACATAATTCTAAGGTGTCCCAAATTTCTTTGGCGGTCTTGCATGATGAGATTTTGTCACATTCAGTTGAACACAATCCATTCATGAGGGAGTTCCTGGCCTTTCCATTATAACTATACTTGATAAGCTCCGCATCAGTAAGCTCATCAACATCCTTCAGTTTTGCTTTTGCTTCAAAGAATTCAAATGGCCCCTTTTGAACGACTCTTAGCATAAGTGGTTCTCTGGATAGATATATCTCCATTCTATTCTTCCACCAGTTGTAGTTCTCAGTACCAAGCAATAGAGGTGCTCGGTGATCAGAAGTTCCTTCTGGATATTTGTCAGACATTTGATCGATACTTTTCCTGTTACAGAAAGATTAGTATTCCAAGCTCTGATACCAACTGAAAAACACACCTAGAGGGGGGGTGAATAGGTGTATATGACAGATTATACCAGTTTCTAAATTTATGAAAAACTTCTGTTGAAATTAGTTTATTTTGCTGTCTAGTCAGCTAGCTAAGATGCAGTAAAACGTGACTGTGAGCAAGCTGAAAAGAAATATAAAGACAGAAATTAAACAACACACGAGTTTTAGCCAGGTTCGACCCCTATCTTCTACGGTCTACTTCCTGGTCCCTTACCAACTGGTAAGAGAATATATTATTGATCAATGAAAATGCCGATTACAAGTTCAACTAATATATCTCCCTTTCACACCCTTGCTGGCAGCTAGCTAACTGGAACCCCTGTTCTTGAACTAAATGCTCTCTAAGACCTATACTTCTCAAGTACACTCTTCTATAGCAAACTAGTTCCCAACCCTTGTTACCACGTTAGCTCAACTATCAACAACACTTTCCACTTGAACAAATAAAGCAATGTTTATGTTTACAACTCAAATAATCGAACTCTCTCAATATACTCTCGGTAATGAAAATGAGTTCTCTTTGAAATCTGGAAATGAATTGCAGGAGTTGTGCTTGTGTATTCCTTTGTAGTGTGTTGTCTCTGTTTTGCAGATAACTCATGAATATATATAGAAGCACGCAACACATCCAAATCTTCAAGGACGCTCCCACGTTCATGCCATCATGGATTGATCAGATTTGTGGAGTGCTAAGATTCCTTTAATGCCGTTGCTAGTAAACTTTGCAGAGCCTGTGATTTGAAAATCTTCTAGTGGCTGAGCATAAGTGAAATGTTAAAAGGAATTGTAATGGTTTTCTGTGTGTATAGCCGAAGCAAGTGCTTAGTACATTTACATTATTCCTAGACAATGTGTAGTGGTGTAATTATGAGACATGCTTTCTAATAATCTATTAGATTGAAAGACAACGGTTATTAAGGAGTAATACCTTTAGATTTAAACAAAGAGCCTGAATAAAATATTCTCATGCTAGACAAGATATAAAGAAGCACATGGGTGCTTAATTGTTTAATCAATATTTTGTCAAAAGTAATCTTTATATAAAGATAACATCTTGAAATATTCTCTGTGTCTAGAACAAGTAATTGAGCAATAACAATGATATGAATATGCTCTAACACGTTTTAATCAATTTTATGCAATTAATAACCAAGATGAAAAACTTGACAAACAGTTTTTCTGGACGCCCAGGCAGCTAGCTGATGGGCACATATTCTATAAACTTAGCTTGCTTATATAACACTTAAGCTGTATAACAACCATCTCAAGCTTGCTGATTAGAGATATTTATTTACCCTGCAATAGAGAATCATATACATATGGCTAGCTCATTTGATCAGAATACTCGAGTAAGCTTGCTAACAAGTGATCATCAAAATATATAGGGTTTCAATATCCCCCTTTTTGATGATTACTCACCATTTTTAGGAGAATTTAAATACTCCCCCTAAATCCTTGCATCCCTGTGATTCTCAATAAATATCTTGAATTAGCAGATCACACATTAAATTATAAACACAAACTTATGCTAATATTGACTATGAAGTCCAGTCACAATGTATTTTTATGACTTAAGCATTTTCCCTAAAACAAGAATGTTAGACACAATGCAGTCATATAAATTTTGCTGCAATAATATAACCATACTATCAAACAGCAAGCATAGATAAGATCACATAATGTTAACCATTCAAAGCCATAACAGGCATACCAAAATAACCATTCACCAGTTTTTAAACAACATACCAACAGAGTCATAAAACATTAAACAAACTTAGAAACAGTTTAGACCGAGCATAAGTTATAGCATAGTTAAACAGAGCATAATTGTTTAGCAAACTCCTAAAACTTTCTCCCCCTTAATCATTAAAAAGAGATAAATTAAGTAGATTCATTATCATCATTCTCCTCCTTATTCTCGTCATCAGGAACAGCACCAATCTTTGTTGCAGCTTCAAGACTTTCCATTGCAGTTGGAAGAGAGGCAGATGGAGCATCTCCTGTGCCTGTAGTAGCAGATGGAACCAAATTCTGAGGAGTAGCAGCCAAAAGGTTTTTCAAACGAGACCCAAGCACCAAATCACGGAAGAAATGCAATTCATCTGTCAAAGCATCTATCTTTTGCTCAAGGGAATGCAGACTTGCTCGAGTTTCTTTAGCAAACAATTCCCAGTCAGAGTTTGGAGCAACCGTCATTGGTGCAGAGAAAGGAGGCAGTGGTGAAGGCAGTGGTTCAAGTTGAATAAGTGTCCCATCTGTTTTCAACTCTAGACGGGATGCGGACAAGCATTTCTTATCTAAGAATTCCTTTACCACATACTTGTCTTGTTCATTAAATTCAACTCCATACCAATGAAAAATACGAGTTAAAAGACATCCATAAGGAAGCCCTGCAGTGGCTAGGCCTTCGTATACTTCCATCATATTTTTCAGAATAAGTTCTGACAAATCAAACCCCTTACCAGTCATTAGCATAGCAACTACTATTATGTCTTGACCTCCTAAATTAGAACGGCTACCCAAGCGAGGACAAATATTGGATAAACATACTTTAAACAAGAGATGAGCCAGAGGAGTGACAGAAGTAGTGGTGGCATTAGCGAATTGAGACAAATCAGGGATATCACGAATAACACGAAGTTGATCAAGAGAGGTAAAATTGTCTAAGTCCTTGGGACCCTTACTAGTGTAAATAGAGACAGTGGACAAGGGATTGATACGAAGTATTACATTTAGAACAACAGGTGTAAGAGTTATTTTCTTGCCTCGAACATGCGATACATAGTTTTGAAGTTCATCAATGTGCAAATTTGCATAGAATTCGGTAACATAATCAGGGTAATAAAATTTGGGCAAGTCATTAATAAAGGATTCAAAACCTAAATCAGTGAATAATTTAACAACACCACAGTTGGAGAAGGTTTTACCAGCAATCGGTTTGCCCGGAATAACTTTGCGGTTGCCGATGTCCCATTGCACATACCTTGCTTCAAGTTCATCAAGCACCCTGAAACCCTTTTTCACCTTCTTCATTTCAAGTCCAATTGGCACACTATCCGATCGATTGACCCCAGATTGTTCATCACTGCTCTCGATATGCTCTAGTTTGGAAGGAGTAACATCATCACCATCGAGTGTTTTCCTCTTATTAGTAGGCCTTTTCGGAGTGGTTGAGACCGAGGTTGAAGCCCGTGTTTTTCTCTTCATAGTTGAAAAACCCTAGGTCGAGGTGTGGCGTAGAGAGGAAAGGGGGTGGAGAATGGAAGAGTCAGGAGATGAAACCCTTTTATATATATCTCTTATGTTTTAATTTTTAAGGGGCAAAACATTTTAGAAAAAAAATTGACCTTTCCCAAAATAAAAACTTATTAAAATTACAAAATAGAGATTACATGGATTCTAAATTCCTCACTGACCAATTAAGCAAATAACAATAAAAATAGGACCCATAAAATATTCAAGATTATACGAAAGTGATAAATAATGAGCACATAATCAAGTAAGATGCAAACAAATGAAACAATATAGTAGTAAGCTGATAATACCCGTTTTGTTGATGTCAGCTTGCTATCAGCACTCTTTTTGTTGATCTCAGCTTGCTAACTAGATGTTGCACATCCCAATTTCCCTTCTAATGACAGAAAATCGTTCTTCGGCTAAGGGCTTAGTAAAGATATCAGCTAACTGATATTCAGTTGGAACAAATATCAGTTCGATTTTGCCTTTGGTAACATTGTCCCTTAAAAAATGATGTCGAACATCAATGTGCTTCGTCCTTGAGTGATTCACCGGATTTTTCGAAATGTTGATAGCGCTAGTATTATCACAATAGATTGGAACTTTTTCACTTTTAATTCCAAAATCCCGAAGTGTTTGAATCATCCACAATATTTGAGAACAACAACTTCCCGCGGCTATGTATTCTCCTTCGGCCGTTGATAATGCAACCGATGATTGTTTCTTACTTTGCCACGAGACTAAGCTATGTCCCAAAAATGCACCAACACCACTAGTGCTTTTCCTATCAGTTTGGCTACCTGCATAATCTGAATCACTATACCCAACAAGATCAAATGTTTTTGTGATGGGATAAAATAAACCAAGTGTAATTGTGCCACTTAAATATTTAAAAATTCTTTTAACGGCTTGTAAGTGAGACTCTTTTGGATTCGCCTGAAATCTTGCACAAACACATACACTATACATAATATCTGGTCTTGAGGCTGTTAAATATAATAAACTACCAATCATACCTCTATATTTACGAATATCAACATCTTTACCATTTTCATCTGCTGTTAGCTTGCTGACAGGACTCATAGGTGTTGATTTTGACTTGATGTTCTCATATCCAAATTTCTTCAGCAAATTTTTGACATATTTGGATTGATGTACATATATTCCTTCTCTTGTTTGCTTGATTTGGAGACCCAAGAAATAATTGAGTTCTCCCATCATGCTCATATCGAATTCACTATGCATACACTTAGAAAACCTTTTACACAAAGAATCATTAGTAGATCCAAAAATAATATCATCCACATATATTTGAACAACTAAAATATCTGAATTGTCATGCTTAGTAAATAATGTGGGATCGATTTTACCTCTAGTGAATCCATTCTTGATTAAAAATTTACTTAACCTCTCATACCATGATCTAGGAGCTTGTCGTAGTCCATATAGTGCCTTTTTAAGCTTGAAGACATGGTTGGGAAATTTTGCATCTTCAAATCCGTGAGGTTGCTTGACATAAACTTCTTCTTTTATGTATCCATTAAGGAACGCGCTCTTCACATCCATTTGATGTAGTTTGAATTTCTTGTAGCATGCAAATGAGAGAAGCATTCTTATTGATTCAAGCCTTGCAACCGGTGCAAAAGTTTGATCAAAGTCAATACCCTCTTGTTGATTATAGCCTTGTGCCACAAGTCTCGCTTTGTTTCGAGTAATTGTCCCGGATTCATCAACTTTATTTTTGAAAACCCATTTTGTTCCAATGATTGAAGCATCCTTTGGTGGTTCTACAAGTTCCCAAACATCACATCATTCAAATTGGTTAAGTTCCTCTTGCATAGCCATGATCCAACTTTCGTCTTGTAATGCTTCTTTGACATTCTTTGGTTCTTCTTGAGCTAGAAAAGCGGAAAACGCACAGAAAATTGACTAGACCTCTTCTTGTCATTATTCCTTCTGATTTGTCTCCAATAATTAGCTCTTGAGGGTGATTCTTAGTTGTCCTTGTTGCCTTTGGTAGAGAATGTGGAGCTATGACCTCTTCGGTTATTCTAATTTTCTTGTTTGGTGGTGAAGCTTCTCCACCTTCATAGATAGGCATCTTTTCTGAAGATCTTTGATTTCTAGAACCTTCCAAGTTAAGTTTCGCCAACTTTTCAGATGATTCATCAACTGGGGTAGATGTATCAGTTTGCTGATTTGCTACTGGATTTGTCTCAACTTGACTGTCAGCTAGCTGAGACACTGTATTTTTCGTTGTCATCTTGCTTGCATCACCTGTACCTGCATCATCTTCCTCATCTCTTGACAGATCAACATTAGTTTCTTGAAATGAAACATCTATAGATTCTTCAATAGTATGTTTAACAAGATTATATACTCTATAAGTTCTACTTGTTGAAGAATAACCCAAGAAAATTGCTTCATATGACTTAGCATCGAATTTACCATCACGATCAATAGATTTGAGTACAAAGCACCTTGATCCAAAGACCTTGAAGTAAGAAATATTTGGCTTCCTTTTCTTCAATAGCTCATAAGGAGTTTTATTCAGGATAGGTCTGATTAGTACTCGATTAAGCACATAGCTTGCTGTGTTGACAGCTTCTGCCCAGAAATTTCTTGGCAGCTTGCTCTCTTGCAGCAATGTCCTTGCAGTTTCTTGTAATGATCTGTTCTTTCTCTCTACTACTCCATTTTGCTGTGGAGTTCTTGGGGAAGAGAATTCATGGGATATTCCTCTTTCTTCACAGTAAGTGACAAAGTCCTTTTGAAATTCACCACCTCGATCACTTCTTATGCTTACAAGTCTTGTATCAAGCTTGTTCTCAAGTAATTTAATTAACTTTTCAAATTCACTGAAAGCACAATCCTTAGTACGCAAAAACAATACCCAAGTATATCTAGAATAGTCATCCACAATAACAAAACAATATTGTTTACCTCCAATGCTTTTATATGCTTCCGGGCCAAATAAGTCTAAATGTAGAAGTTCCAAGGGTTTAGAAGTTGATACCATATTCTTTGATTTATGTGGAGTCCTGATTTGCTTGCCTAATTGATATGATGCACAAGTTTCCATCTTGACATACTTCAATTTTGGTAATCCTCTAACTAGCTTCTTTACAGACAGCTTGCTGAGTAAATCCATATGAGCATGTCCGAGTCTTCTATGCCAAAGTTCAGGAGATGTATCAATTGCAGCTAGACAGCAAGCTGTTTCCTGCATCTCAAAATCTAAAATATATATATTTCCTTCCCTTCTAGCAACTAGGGGGACTTTGTTAGTGCAAAGATTGATAATACATTTATCTTTATCAAAAGCTACACTATGTCCATCATCATACAGCTGACTTATACTAAGTAAGTTGTACTTTAAACCTTGAACAAATTGAACTTTATCAATTGAGATAAAATCATTACCAATTTTACCTTTACCACAAATTTGGAGAGTTTTGCTATCACCAATTGTGACTCTTCCACACTTCTTCTTTTTGAGATTGAGAAACTGAGACTCATCTCCGCACATATGTCTAGTACATCCGCTATCCAAAATCCATTCCTTTGATTTCATTTTTGCTACTAGACATACCTACAAACACATAAAACACATCTCAACGTTTTGGTACCCAAAGTTGTTTGGGTCCAAACTGGTTAGTAGATAGAACATAAAGAACATTTAAATCGGACTTCTTGATCCATTTTTGGATCACTTTTGGGGAGTGATTTATGTTTCTCTTGGTTCTGTTAGCTTGCTTGTTATAGATCTTCTGTCTATTCCAGTAAGCTGGTTCAACTTGAACATTGCAATGTTTGGCTAAATGACCTTTATTTTGACATTTCTGACAGATTTTCCAAGGTATGGCATAGTCATACGAAATTCCACTCTTTCCATTATATTTGAGAGTTGTTGAGGCTCCTCCAAGTCCTTCATTTTTCAATGGTACCTTAGCTTGCTTCATCATAGATTTGAGTACTTCCTCTCCTTGAACAAACTTTCCCATTCCTCTTTGAAGATTTACCACTTCCTGTTCTAGTTCCTTAATTCTTTCAATTTTCTGACTTTCTTCTTTTGAACTTGATTCCTCAAGTTTAAATTTCTCAATACATGCATCTTTGATTTCAACTTCTGCTATCAGCTTGCTGACTTCTTTTTGCAAAACATCATTTCTTTTGATTATGACTTTATTCAATCCTTCCAATTGAGTGACCTTGGCCTTGAGCTCAATGACCTCATCATGTGTATTTTCCAGAGCATTTTCAGTCATAAGATCAGAAATAACCTTCTTAAGATTAGCATTCTTCTCTTTCAGCTTGCTGTTTGCAACCTTTAGTGCTAAAACTTCTTCCACTGACATACTACTATGTTCCTGCATGGTTAGTTTTTCCAATACAAAATCATCAGTAGATAAGTCATAGTTGAATGAATTTACCTCACTACTATTATCTTCCGAATTCGAGGCATCACTTTCAATAAGATCTTCCTCCGTATTCTTTTCTGAGATATCTTCTTCATCCATTCCAACAAGTGCTAGATTACTCATTTCATCATTAGAATCATCATCAGAAGCCGATTCCTCATCATCACTCCATGATAAAAATGCTTTAGATTTCTTTTTATCTCTTGAGGCAGCTTGCTGATTAGGCTTATTTTTCAGCTTGTAGCAATTTCTTTTGAAGTGACCCATCTTGCCACACTCAAAACATGTTTGATCATTGCTTTCTCTGGAGAACTTTTTATTGTTGGAGAACTTCTTTTCCCTTTTCATTTTGTTCCTGAGTTCCATCATCCTTTTTATCTTCCTTGTTATGAGAGCAAGCCCTTCATCAGATTCATCATCTGATTCCAGCTTGCTGACAGAATCAGCATGAAGTGCCAAATTCCTCATTTGAGAATTTGATGCATGAGTAGAGCTTTTCTTACTTTCCAGAATTTTGTTTTCAAACTGCTCCAATTCAGCAAACACAGATAATTGATCCATAGTATCAATTATTGGTGATGATTCCAAGGCCGTCACCTTAGGTTCGAAGATAAATGGCACCGCACTCAAAATCTTCATATTGATCTCTTCTTGAGGAATGTTCTTTCCGAGTTGCTTTAGTGCATTCATGTTTGTCTGGAACCTAGCTTGACTCTCCCGAATAGTTTCGCCTTCCTTGAGTTTGAAGTTTCCAAACTCATTCATCAGCTTGCTTAGTTTCACATTCTTTAATCCTTTGGAGCCTTCATGACATAATTCTAAGGTGTCCCAAATTTCTTTGGCGGTCTTGCATGATGAGATTTTGTCACATTCAGTTGAACACAATCCATTCATGAGGGAGTTCCTGGCCTTTCCATTATAACTATACTTGATAAGCTCCGCATCAGTAAGCTCATCAACATCCTTCAGTTTTGCTTTTGCGTCAAAGAATTCAAATGGCCCCTTTTGAACGACTCTTAGCATAAGTGGTTCTCTGGATAGATATATCTCCATTCTATTCTTCCACCAGTTGTAGTTCTCAGTACCAAGCAATAGAGGTGCTCGGTGATCAGAAGTTCCTTCTGGATATTTGTCAGCCATTTGATCGATACTTTTCCTGTTACAGAAAGATTAGTATTCCAAGCTCTGATACCAACTGAAAAACACACCTAGAGGGGGGGGGGGGTGAATAGGTGTATATGACAAATTATACCAGTTTCTAAATTTATGAAAAACTTTTGTTGAAATTAGTTTATTTTGCTGTCTAGTCAGCTAGCTAAGATGCAGTAAAACGTGACTGTGAGCAAGCTGAAATGATAAATGCAGTGCAGAAATATAAAGACAGAAATTAAACAACACACGCGTTTTAGCCAGGTTCGACCCCTATCTTCTACGGTCTACTTCCTGGTCCCTTACCAACTGGTAAGAGAATATATTATTGATCAATGAAAATGCCGATTACAAGATCAACTAATATATCTCCCTTTAACACCCTTGCTGGCAGCTAGCTAACTGGAACCCCTGTTCTTGAACTAAATGCTCTCTAAGACCTATACTTCCCAAGTACACTCTTCTCTAGCAAACTAGTTCCCAACCCTTGTTACCACGTTAGCTCAGCTATCAACAACACTTTCCACTTGAACAAATAAAGCAATGTTTATGTTTACAACTCAAATAATCGAACTCTCTCAAAATACTCTCGGTAATGAAAATGAGTTCTCTTTGAAATCTGGAAATGAATTGCAGGAGTTGTGCTTGTGTATTCTCTTGTAGTGTGTTGTCTCTGTTTTGCAGATAACTCATGAATATATATAGAAGCACGCAGCACATCCAAATCTTCAAGGACGCTCCCACGTTCATGCCATCATGGATTGATCAGATTTGTGGAGTGCTAAGATTCCTTTAATGTCGTTGCTAGTAAACTTTGCAGAGCCTGTGATTTGAAAATCTTCTAGTGGCTGAGCATAATTGAAATGTTAAAAGGAATTGTAATGGTTTTCTGTGTGTATAGCCGAAGCAAGTGCTTAGTACATTTACATTATTCCTAGACAATGTGTAGTGGTGTAATTATGAGACATGCTTTCTAATAATCTATTAGATTGAAAGACAACGGTTATTAAGGAGTAATACCTTTAGATTTAAACAAAGAGCCTGAATAAAATATTCTCATGCTAGACAAGATATAAAGAAGCACATGGGTGCTTAATTGTTTAATCAATATTTTGTCAAAAGTAATCTTTATATAAAGATAACATCTTGAAATATTCTCTGTGTCTAGAACAAGTAATTGAGCAATAACAATGATATGAATATGCTCTAACACGTTTTAATCAATTTTATGCAATTAATAACCAAGATGAAAAACTTGACAAACAGTTTTTCTGGACGCCCAGGCAGCTAGCTGATGGGCACATATTCTATAAACTTAGCTTGCTTATATAACACTTAAGCTGTATAACAACCCTCTCAAGCTTGCTGATTAGAGATATTTATTTACCCTGCAATAGAGAATCATATACATATGGCTAGCTCATTTGATCAGAATACTCGAGTAAGCTTGCTAACAAGTGATCATCAAAATATATAGGGTTTCACC
Source organism: Saposhnikovia divaricata (assembly GCA_036435485.1). Taxonomy (NCBI): domain Eukaryota; kingdom Viridiplantae; phylum Streptophyta; class Magnoliopsida; order Apiales; family Apiaceae; genus Saposhnikovia; species Saposhnikovia divaricata. The sequence continues at coordinate 95,996,437 of CM071597.1, read as the reverse complement.
AAAAAGAGTGACAAAAAAAGAGTACCAAACCGACAACCAAATATACCCTATTTCGCTTATAATAGTATAGTATAGATTAGCTTATAACCCGTGCTATACACGGAAGATTTTAAAGATTTTTATCTTAATATTTAATATTTTATGTTATTATTCATAATTTTAATATTTGTTTTTAATTAGTAAGAAAATAAATAATAGAAGATAATAAAATATAATAATACGTATTTGATAGTATTCTAAATGATAGTTTTTTTTGCTTGTATATTGAAAATAGATAAATAATTTTTTAAATTTAATATGTTATTGACGGGAATTGAACCTTAAAATTTTTGGAGTAGTTTATAATATAAAATAAATGTTAAATAATAATATAGTGAAAATAGATAATATAAATTTTTAACTAACATATGTTGTTGAGGGGAATCGAAAATTGAAGTTTTCGTAATAGTATTTTTAAATTCATTGTTAAATATCTTAAGAATTCAATAGATATTTTTTAAAAATTATTTAGTGTAACCTAAAATCGTAGAAGAAAGAATTATAGGAAGAAGTGTGTGCGGACAATGATTATAATCGGGATATAATTGAAAACATTTATAATTTTTTAAAATATGTGTTTTTTTATTTTTAATAAATTATCTATAATTTAATTGAATTCGGAATTCTTAACACCTTTTTTTAATTTTTTAAAAATATATTTTAGTGCCTTATTGGTAAATTCTGTTGTTTATAATAAATAATTAATATTTTTAATATAATTTTTTAACTTGTTATTTTTAAGAAGGTGTTAACAATTTTTTTGGAAGGTATTAACCAACTAACCAAATATATCTTGTTTTGCTTATAATAGTATAGTATAGAAATGACCAATATAACATAGATTATTACGTACATATATTTAAAATTTTTAGTTTATTTATTTTAATTTGTTCTTTTTACTTGGAATGGACTCCTTTTTCACATATTAATAAATCCTTGTGAATGAACTCATAGTCGTTCAATTTGTATATATTATTATACTACTTTAATATATTTTAATTTTAAATTAAATTTTTTAAGAAAGTGCTAAAATTATATTGGAAAGATAAACCAAGTTTGGTTATAATAGTAAAGGCATAAATATATAATGGTTTAAGGTATCCGCGTTTACTCAAATCACTCCAAAGTCCAAACGGTACAAAGGGGCGAAACACAAAAAAACCCAAATCCAAGCGGGGTAAAAAATTCATTTATTACCGCCCCCAACACAAATCAATCTTACACATACTTCTAGCAATAAAGGACATACATACACAGCTTCATCTTCCACATACTGGTCCCAAAACCTCTCCTCCTCCTCCTCCCCCTTTCTTCACATCTACTCCTCCTATACATACAAAACCATTCCACATCCTGTTTACTTACTATTCTCTTCGATGAACAACCCCAATCCAACCCCACCCGTTACTGGCTACCCGGCCCATCCTAACCCTAACCCTAACGGCTACTCCACCGGCACCGCCTACCCCTACGCCGCCGCACCACCGCCTAACACCGCCTACTACACTCAGAACCCCTACTACGCTCGCCCCGATCCTCAACGCGCTTTCATTCGCCGTCTTTTCGCTATTATAATCTCCTGTGTTATCATCTCCGGCACCGTTCTCTTAATTATTTGGTTGATTCTCAGACCTAGGGTTCCCGAGTTCCGAGTTGACTCACTCAGTGTCTCTAATTTCAACCTCTCCACTTCTTTGGTTTCCGGTGATTGGGACGTTCAGTTCACTGTTAGGAATCCTAATAAGAAGATTACGGTCAAGTATGATCGTATCGATGCGGATATCTTTTATAAGTCGGACGGGCTGGCTTCCACTACGTTGCCCCCGTTTACTCAGGGCAAGAGGAATGAGACTAAAGTGAGGGCTACGTTTGCCGCAATTGGGGCCTATGTTGAGGATAGGGTTGTTAGGGATGTTAATGCTGATAGAGGGAGAGGAAGTGTCAAGTTTAGTGTTAGGTTGTTGGCTAGAGCTAGGTTTAAGGCTGGAGGGTGGGGGACCAGGAAGCGGTATGTTAGGGTTCTGTGTAGGGATGTTCCCGTTGGATTGACGTTGACTAGTGGACGGGCTTCCATGCTTGGAGATTCTAGGGAATGCAGAGTTGTTACTTGACGACGAAGATGATGATTGTTAGGTATTTCTTTTCTTTTCTTTTTGTTTTAGTTGAATATTTTTTGCGTCTGATGTTGAAGTTTAGCTAGGTTTAAATGTGTTAAATGCCATGTGGTTTAGTGAATACATTATATGAGTGGATTATTATTGATTAAAGACGGAATTGTTAGTGTGATGTAGAATTCTGTGGATTTTAGATTGATATAAGATGCATCTTTAGTTTTCTTGTGTTGTGTGTTTATGTATTATAGACATAGATATTTGCATATTTGCTTTGAGATGCCGGTGATTATTATCTGCCTACCAAATGGTAGATGTTGATGATGCGTATGTACTCATATGGATTATTTTCAAGTTTCACTAGATAAAAATGTGCTCTGTTTAGCAGTGGTCTTTCTCAAATTGTTAAATTTGAGTATTAAGAGGTGAAATTATAAAAGCATGCTACGCGGGTTTTTTTAGTGCTGTGCTTGTTGTCTAGATGAATTGCTGTTAGGTTCCCTTTTTATTTCCTTTTAAAGTCTTTTAAGCATTACCTTATTGAGAACATTCTTCCTTTGTACAATCTCCTCTTCCCCTATTTTCAGTTAAGCTTCGAAAGCAGTCGGTATACCTGAATTTCAAAAAGCTAAATGATTTATTCCTTTTTCTTATAGAATCACCTATGTCTTAGCATCAACTGTCTCTGCAGTAGTAACTGTTGTATCTCGAGATGAACGGTGGTCGGATCATTTTCTTTAGAAAAATTTCTAATGTTTTGCAAAGAGGATTTTGTTTAGACCCTTCAGAGAATTTACAGTCACCTCAAATATTTCAAGTTTCAGTCGATTCTCGCCCATTCTTTTGCAAGAATTCTTCTTCTAGTATGTTTTGCTTTTGGTTTGTGTTAGGCAACATAATAAACATAATCAATATGTAATCAATTATAAATCTGAATAATTAGTGTGTGCATCAATTATGGATTTGAAAGGGAGGATTTTGTGGGAATAAGGAGGATTTGGTGGGAATAATAATATTTGAGCTTCAATTTAGGGATTCTAAGTTGATGTTAGGATTATAAATAGGGAAGCCAATTGTATATGAGAGGGAGGAAGAAAATCAGATTGATTGAAGTGTGAGTGTGGAGAGTGGGTGGTCTCTCGAATACCACCTAAGGTCGTGTATTCTTATTAATAATAGTATAAGTTTCAATATTATATTATCAATATAAATCAGTTCACTACAGTTGGTATCAGAGCACGTCCGTTCTTGAGGCAATGGCAGGCGTAAAACGAGTTGAGAATCGGGTTGACGAGATTGAGGAGAAGCTGGAAGCAATGCAAGCTGATATTAGGGTATTGAGATCAGAATTTCAACGGATAGACATGGAAAAACTTCAATCTGGTATAGACAAAATACCAGATCTCGAAGAAAGTATTCTTGCTTTGGTTAAAAAGTTGGATGTAATCACCAAACGGCCAGATAAAGAGACTCTAGCAGCCTCTGGTCGTGGCAAAGATGAAAAACCATAGACTCAAATGTCTGATGGATTGCCACCATCAAGAACATCCATGAATTCAGTCCCACGACAACTTGAATTGCCCGTGTTTGAAGGTGTGACCCCTGAAGGCTGGCTGTTTCGTGCGGAACGCTATTTCGAACTCAATAATCTCCCACCAACAGTAAAAATCAGGTCAGCCGTAATATGTTTGGAAGGTGAAGCTTTATCTTGGTACTACTATTATGAGGATAGTAGAAGACCCTTCTGCAGTTGGGAAGATTTTTGAAAACAACTGATTGAGCGTTTTCAAGCCACACAAGAGGGTGCTCTTCATGACCAATTATTTTCTCTACAGCAAATCACCACTGTACGAGAATATCGTCGTCAATTTGAGGTATTGTCTGCCTCTTTAAGTGATTTATCAGAATCGATTTTGGAAATCGTATTTAGAAAAGGACTTCAACCTGATATACGTGCTGAATTGAGATTAATGGACCCCATGGGGCTGCCAAAGATGAGGCGCATGGCACAACAAATTGAGGATTAAAACATGGCCATGCAACTTTATCAAAGTGGAAACAATTTTTCAAAGGAACAGTCCATCCCATCTGGGACTAATTTTTCAAGGAATGTGACTCGACAACTTTCTGCAGTGTCTTCCTCTACCTCTCCAGTTCAGCCCTGTGCGAAGACAACTGCTGCATCGAAATTTCGGTGTTTGTCAGAAGCCGAAATGCAGGAAAAAAGAGAAAAGGGTCTGTGCTTTCGTTGTGATGAAAAGTATGGGCCAGGACATCGCTGCAAGAAGAAGGAATTACAAGTCCTTTGGGTGCATGGAGATGAGCGTGAGGTGAATGAGTCCAATGAAAATTACGAGGAGAACATCACGTGAGGTTATTATGGAGGAAATTCGTCACTTAAACCTTGAGGACAAGGTTTGAGTTTGGGCGGCGAGTAATGTTAGGCAACATAATAAACATAATAAATATGTAATCAATTATTAATCTGAATAATTAGTGTGTGCATCAATTATGGATTTGAAAGGGAGGATTTTGTGGGAATAAGGAGGATTTGGTAGGAATAATAATATTTGAGCTTCAATTTAGGGATTCTAAGTTGGTGTTAGGATTATAAATAGGGAAGCCAATTGTATATGAGAGGGAGGAAGAAAATCAGATTGATTGAAGTGTGAGTGTGGAGAGTGGGTGGTCTCTCGAATACCACCTAAGGTCGTGTATTCTTATTAATAATAGTATAGGTTTCAATATTATATTATCAATATAAATCAGTTCACTACAATTTGATGTTAGTGTGTATTCTGCTTATGAACTGGTGGAGTTTTGTTTTTTCCCCCTCCAAACTTGGGGGTGTTTTTGAGAGCCTTGTTACCTTGTATTACAACTAGGATTTTGTTACTGCTGTTTATATCTATCATTTATGCCCTGCTGTATTATTCTTTAAGCATAGCCTATTGTGTTCCCTAGGGCATATTGATCAGTAATAAACATTATGGAGGTGCAACTAGGCATTGAGGGCATATTCTACTTTCCATTAGTTGATGTGCTAGTATCTCATTCTTCTTCCTTCATTTTTGTAGCAATTACGTGTTTGAATTCCTTTATGAATAAAGTGGGAAATAAAAGTAAAAAGTAACGAGTAACAAGTTTTGTTGGCTTGTAGCAGCCCTGTCCCTGTAATTAAATGGTATTCCTGAAAGTTGGTTTTCCTAATTTTGGTTCATTCCTCTACTTTTAAACATAAGATAAATTGAACAATAATGAGCATGAAGCAAGGTATAAAATGCAGGGCCAAACAATTTTTGTTACATTCAATTTCAGGGCAGAGCTATATCTAACAAAACAGTGTCATCCTCAGATATTTTGAAGTATGAAATATCTTTCCTGTGCTTAAAATCTGATAGATTGAAATGTTGATCAATATTAAGTGTCAAATATTGTTCAATTAGGTCAGAAGATCTACAGTAAGTCAGATGATCTACAGTTCTTAGTGATGTAATCAGTTACGTATATTATGCTTATATATAGACTTCATCAGAGCTCTTGTAAAACACACAAATATATATAATCTCTACTTCGTCTGTAAATTCTCTATATGCTATATTTCTAACATGGTATCAAGGCAGGTGATTGTGGGGCTGGTACTCAGCAGGTGATAACATTTGAATCACTTTCTTTGAGCAAGCAAGACAGTCTGCAAGCAAGACAATCTGTGCATTTTCTTTGAGCAATCAAAAAACCAAAACCTACCAAAACAAAAATACAAATATACCACCAAACCTTACTCTGGTAGGCGACCTACCAGAAATTTTCCGAGCTGAAAAACGGCCAGCCACGCGCCTCCGAACGCGCCTCAGATTCGCCCCACGCGCGTCAAGCGCCGGCGCGTGGGCACTGTTCCGGTGTGTTTTTGGCGAAGCTCCACTTAGACTTCTTGCTCACCTCCTCATTCCGAATCCAACCGTGGTACTGCCTTTCAGATCTAGTCTCATATTTCAGATAAAATTCCTGCTATATATATATATATACTACGGTGTATGTATAATCTTGCTACATATATCTTTGTCTGTTTGAAAGTTTATTTGGGTTTGGACTCGAACTGGGGTTTGTTCGAAGAGGAAGGAGAACAAAAACAAAGAGAAGGGAACTGGGTTATTTGAAAACAAAGAACAGAGGCACGTATGTATATATCGACTGAGGTTTGACAGAAACAAAAGGGTAACGGTTGTAATTAAAAAAAAGGGTTATGACTTACATGCCAGTTATTTGTTTTGTTATTGGGCCTTTTTTTATTGTTGGGCCAGAAACAAAAGAGGACATCCTCTTTAAATTGGTGGGTTAGTTTATTTGACCCGATTTATTATTTTTTCCTAAATAAAATGATTATATGTATTTAGATCCGTTAAAATATGTAATAGTTATTTTCTCAAGGGAAAATTCTGTTAGGATCGTTTGTACAAGCATATCATTTTTAGTTTAGGAGTTTGCCCCGGTTATAGATTTAATTGTGTAGTATTCAAGTGGTTGTTGATATTACGGTATCTCTCGAATTTTTTACGATACTGCAAACTAAATAGTTCAGGGGGCGTTATTTTAACGAAGCAGCAGAAGTAGTGTATATACAGATGTACACACAGTTCACTGCCACAAATGACAAAGCAGCAGAAGTAGTGTATATACAGATGTACACACAGTTCACTGCCACAAATGACAAAGCAGCAGAAGTAGTAGTATGTATACAAATACACACACAGTTCACTGCTATATCTTGCATTTCATTCTTGTAAAAAGAAGCAGAGGGACCAGTTCATGGACGATCTTAAGGATGCAGTCTACCAAATACGGTTCCAGTTGCTTATAATTCAAGGGATGACAGCCTCCTGTGTTCAGACATAGGCTTGTTAATACTGAGTGATCACAAAGTCGAATTTCAGTTTCTTCAAAATAATCAGTTCAAGGACTGATTGGTGGTCATCCACCGTTGTGCTGAAAAGCAGCACTTTCTATTGTTTGACATAGTCTAAAATGTATCGCGTGGTCGCAAAGTCGAGTCCCGATATACCCAAAATTCTCAGATAATTAATCCCAAGATGGGCAATCTCAAGATGGATCGTTAACTCCAAGATGAGTAAATCTCAAGATGGGTCAATCCTAAGATGGGTCTGGTTGGATGCTAAGGTTACGCTCAAGAGCTCCTAGTGTTCCACTCTTCAATCCCAATATAGGTATTTCATCCCAAGATGGGATTTCGAGTGAGGGGACGTGTCAAATATTGTTAAATTAAGTCAGAAGATCTACAGTAAGTCAGATGATCTACAGTTGTTAGTGATATAATTAGTTACGTATATTAAGCTTATTAAGCTTATATATAGACTTCATCAGAACTCTTGTAAAACACACAACTATATACAATCTCTACTTCGTCTGTAAACTCTCTATATGCTATATTTCTAACATTAAGTCATAGTACTTCCATGTGCAGTTTAGAGTACATGCATGATAGACTGATAGTAGTAACTAATATGTATTTGTCATTGCTACAACTAGAGTTAATTTGTATGTTCAAATATCATTTAATAATCGGATCGACCTTTTTCATGTTTGGGGCCATGTCCAAAGCTGCTATATAGCAGCAAAACTTGCTCCATAAAGGCATTCAGAAACCTAATTTGACTTCTTTTGTCCACCTAATTGTAGTTTTATTACCTTTTTTAGGTTGTTCCCATTGGAAATAAAGCAAAAGGCTGAAAGAGCATGTCACAGTAGTTAGTGGAGTTAATTAATATAGTACTTTGTGCTGTTGTGCACTTGAATTGATATATCGAAGTCTTCCATTTAACTGAATTTCTTCTATTGATATGAATGTTTTTGTAGGTTAAGGGGTTTGGATTATGAGCATTAACAACTCAAACACTATGCAGCAATGGAGGTCGATATTGAGTGATGAAAGTCAAAGCTACGGTACTTTTGGTTATGTACAAACAGTAAATCTTGAGACTTAGGACGTCTCTTTGTATTTATTGATTTTCCGTGTTCAACCTAAACAATTATTTAGTTGGTTTTTACTTACAAATTTAGTAGTCTGAATTACTGTTGTTGCTGTTGCTGCTGCTGCTGTCTTGGATTTGTGCCATGAAAAGCTAAGCAGTCCCCTGTGGACCACTAAAGATGATAATATGCCCAATAGCACCCTTTACCGAAAGGGCAGTGTCCCGTATGCAACATATCCTCCCTCTTTAGTGGCAAGATATAATAGTTGAATTAATGTTTTTTACTGGTTTTTTAAGGTGAAATGAAACAATAAAAAATAATAAATTATGTTGATGGGGAGCCTATATGTACAACTACTATACATACATAAATTCAAGGAAGAGAGAGGCAGCTGACAAACGTTTAGCTTGGCGGAAAACCAAGAAAACAGAGTTAATAAAAGAGGTGATATTTGGCTGCGGAAGCACCCGTTGAGTGGCTGCTACATGCTAATTTGTCTGGTATGATTCGGATCTCACCCTCATTGATAAGCAAGCTTTTGCTTCCCATTTCATTTTCTTTATCGAGATGCAAATTGTCTTTCTTGATTCAGACTTGTGATGGTTGGCTATCTTGATTTCATTAAGAACATCTTGCATATAGGTCGCTACAAAGGTCGCTAACCATTGACATATCATTAAATATATTAATTTTTTATTTTCTCACTCATACATATCATCCTTGGCAATTTTATAAAAAAATTGCTCCAATAGTTGGCAACGTCAAAGTTACCAACGTGATAGGAGACAATATAAAAGTGAATATAAACATGGGATTTGATTCAAATGAGAATCACTACCTAAAAGAGAATCGTAGATCCATTAATAACCATTGGATCAGTATTCAATCAATGGTTCAGATTTTTTTACCATTGGATCAGTATTCAATCAATGGTTAAGATTTTTTTTCCTCAGAGACAATTAATGTAGAATAAATGCAAATCAATAAAAAAGGTAACCAAATAATTGTAAGATTTTTTGTAAAATACACAATATTATTTGTATTGTTTCTTCTTCTTCGTATCTGTACGTGTCTTCTTACACACAATATTACTTCTACTTGCTTAACACTTGAACTTCGAATGTTATGGAACTGAAACTAAAAATTCATGTGAAGAACATATAGTGCAAATACATAATACGCAGAACATACTTATTTCTATTAAATTATATAAGTTCCGCACACCAATTTTGAACCTATATTTAAACATGTTTGTGTTATATGTGTGGAAATCTAGAAAGTTTATATGTAGAACATGTAGTGCAAATATGTAAGTTCAAATGCAGAACATATATATTTTTATTTAATTAAAGAAGTTTCGCACATGATATTTAGTTAAAAAAAAAAGTTTCGCAAATGGACTTTAAAAGTTCTACATTTGAACTTCCTTATATTTTATGATTCTTGAAAGATATGAAATTGAGTAATATTTAAATTTTTAGGAAAAAAATTGATAGAAATTCACTACAAATTTTGTTGATTTCTTTCCTTTTTTAATTTAAAAATTTAGTTTATATTATAAATATGGTAAGTGTATATTTATTGTATTTATGTAAAGTATCTTTATTGTAACGATTATTAGGTTCTATGGAGGGGTTCTCCGTGATCTTATAAATATATATATTTTTGGATAATTGTATGAGTTTTAGTTAATTTGGAAAGTTGCCAATTTTGGTAATCTTAGATGACAAATTTTTGGCAACCTCCCAACTCTAATAGGTAGGCAACCAAGAGAAATAAACAAAATGATTTTATTTTGAATATCGAAATGACATATATTTCCTGCAAAATCTTGACAGCGACTACAACATGATTTAAGTTGACATTTGAACCAAACTGTGATTCCAAAATTAGCTCTTGTATAACTGCTAAAAATTATCAAAATCAATCAACTAGGTCTTTTTACTCGAGAAAAAAAAAATACATATACGGCAAAGGGTTATCATCCTTTTTACTCATTTAGGTAGCTCATTCAGTATGGGGCTGTGAATCCATGCATAGGTGTATTACTTTTCTTTGGTACTGACCATAATATTCTCCAACAGCGATAACATCTTCATTGTCTGAATTCAAACCCGGCATGAGAGGCACATCTTCTTTCACGGATAGACCTGATTCCTCGTCGGATTGAGAATCTGTTACAAATGCCTTTCGGATTTCATGGCAAGCAACTACGAACATGGCAGCTGCTTCTGGTTGTTGCGCCTCACGAAGTGCCACCAGTGCCTCTGGAAATGCACCAGCTGCCACATATAGTATCATTGCCCTGCATTGACAATTGGATTAAGTCTAATAAAAACCAGAAAAGGGAGGAGCTTCTGCATGATTTAAAATCATTAACTGAAGGAGCAAGTGATACCTCCAGATATTATGTTCAACGTGCCAGACATGATCAGCCCACCTTTGCAGTACCCTGCAGCAGCAGAAAGGGGAAAACCTAGAATTTAATTACGAATTGACAAAACAAACAAGTGAAATAGAGTTTGCTGCTGTAATGCCGTTTATTTTCATTATGAGAAATTACAAGATGCAACTCTTATCGAAATCAACGTGACGAATCTATGTTATGTTTTGCGACAAGTTTTTACCAATATATAAGAGATGTCAGCTCCACAATGCCCTTTCCTTTGGGTTAGTATATACAATACAGAAGGTTGGCAGTTCATGTGGATTTGATATGTTTAGGTAGTGGTCTAGTCCCTCCGGTGTCTAAATAAAAAAAATTTCACTTTAACAATTTTCATTCAAGTAAAATAAACTTGGTATATCATATTTAGCAAAAAAAAGAAGCAAAAAACTTGGCATATCATTGTGCATGCATTGAAAAAATAACCGTCCTCTGTATCAAAACATAAACAAGTAATGACAAGAAAGATCAAGCCAGGTATCAAATTATCAGGTGCCTTAAGTAAAGAATTGCAGGTTCTTCAGCTTTTCTAATTACTGAAAGATGATATTACAAGATAGAAAATCAATGAAATGATATGTTAAATCTACAAAATACAGATGTAAGACTATTGTATATCACAACTGGATAAGAAAATGTACCTGGCATAATCCGACCCTTTCAAGTGTGTTGCTGCTAGGGTTGAAGCATCTGTCCAGCAGCCAGCGTCTTGAAGCTAAAACCAAGAGATCATATGAACCAGCATGAACTACTAATAAGAGGGAGTGGCAGAAAGAAAGTTGACATTATATCAATTCGCAGAGGAGGGGTTACAGGTTATCAAATTGGCCAGCATTCAGTAGTGAACTTTGTATGTCCTGTCACTAATTAGTACGACAACTTGGGACAGCAAAGCCTATGCCACAGCAATTTCGCATAGTAGTTGATAAATCCAGTGGCATTCAGGCAAACAGATCATTCATAAGGACGACCAATCAGTAACTTGATATCACGTGTTCAAGTAACCTTTGCTTGGTTTAGAACCTAGACGCTAACAGGTTACATATGTTGATAACTGATATCAACACGTATCTATAAATAATCAGGGAATTTGCTCATACTTATAAATATGAATTCATGTTCATGCTATTTCGAGATCTTAATTTTGAAGAAAACCTCAAAATAGAGCTTCTCAATAGTCATTTTTGAGGAACAATATGATTAGATCATGAGGATGGCACATAGACGATTTCACTTGAAGGTAAAGATGAAAAATAGCAAATAAATTATCAAGATCCCATATTCCACTACAAGTCAAAATATAATAGAAGCAACATTATTCCAGCAGAAAAAAAATGGAATTAAAGAAAATATTTTTAAAAGAGTAGCCAAAAGAATGACATCTGGTAAACAACTACATTCAGCCTGGAGAACAGGAGAAGTGATAAGCCATCTCCTATCTTTCTATCAAAAGAATATAGTGGACTAACTGATATTGTAAAGGCTTCTGAAAGAGCCTGATGCACAAAAAAATGCATTCCCTAATTTGTACCAGAACTTAATTTAATAGTCATCAATTACCAATAATAACATGGCAAGGCCTTGGATGATAAATGATGCCTTGGGTCCGACTTCAGAGAATGTAGCGAACGTGAAGATATATCGCAAGCAGTTTCAAAATTCAAATTATTTTTTATATGTCACATCAAATTTATGAAACTTGATAGTTTTCTTCATCCTTGAGTGGACCAAAGTTTTTCCAGCAGTATCTGGTATATAATTGTATTGCCTTGTGTAAAGTTTTTGGACCAGACCATGACCAGACTGGGATATATAGAATATAATATAATTTTATTGTTTGCAATGGACAGAAAGCGTGATTAGTTTTTCAGTATATTAAAAAAATTTTAAAGAAGAAAGAAAATTCAATGACTAGCAAATGCTAACATACAACATAAAATATAGCTAACTGAGAGCTGATATAGTGGAACAGGTTTTATCATTTTTTTCGGGAGAAAAAAGAAGTTGTATAACCTGGGAACAAGCTTCTTGGTACCTCCCAACAGCAGAAAGCAGATGTGTGCCTGAAAATGACCTGTCTGTCCTGACCATGTTTGCTGCAACCACCTGGACAAGCGTAAAAGATATCCAGTGGATGACTGTAATTTAATAAAAGCCAAAGAAATTTGCCTTGTGCAAAACCAGGAAATGTTAGACATTTCAAATTACATTTACTGCAAGTTCAAATAGTGATTTCGACACAGCAGATGAAAGAGCAACAGCGCGCAATGCATTTGAAGGGAAGAAAGAGCTCTCAGGAGGAGTGGAAAGCATTAGAGTAACAGCAGCTTCTAAGTTTCCAAGAGACACAAGCCTGATAATCAAGGAAGTTAATTAAACAGAGGGGATATAAGGCATGACCAATAATTTACCATAATTTTTGCTTTATGCCATTACTTTTTCCCGTTGAAAATACGACAATAAACTACACTGAGATAAGTAAAAACATTATGATAGTATAACTAGTTGAAAATCTCGTGTGAAGCACGGTTCTAAAATAAAACACAGTTAAGGATTTTTTTTTTTTATAAAAAATTGAAAGTAGTTTTGATCTAGTAGCTTGTTCTTACTAACTGGTGAAGTTTTTATAATAGCTTCTGGATGCTTGCTACAAGGAACCATCTATCTTTCAAATTATTATATATCACAGAAGCTCTACATTCGAAAGTATATTATGGATCAACTCTCACCCCTTCCCATATTTAATACAGTTTTTTTTTTTTGATGAAACACAATATAAGAAAAACGATGATGATGAGAGCATCTAATTTTGTGCTATATTAATCTGAATTGGGGACAAAGTATCTAGAAATGGACATAAGATTTAAAGGACATATAAGATATTTTTGGCCTTAGCCTCATAGATAAAGAATTAGCACAATTACCATTACTACTACCAGCTGATCTGATCATTTTCGTTTTAAAAAAACAAACCGGAGCCATAAGTAGTTTACTGCTTGATCCTTAAAAGAATAAGCAAAAAAAACACAAAATGAAAAGGCAGTCTTACTGAATATTTATGGGTTAAATCTCAAAGTGCTCATTGAAGTGGAGGGCTGATATCAAATTGCTCACTCTAGTTATCGGCATCTCATTTGAATCATTAAAGTCATAATAAATATCAAATGGATACCTTTAAAATATACTCGAAAAATAAAAATAATTTTTCATTGATTTCTACATATTTTTCTTGAATGCTTCCATAACCAAACGAAAGGTTAATAATTCTAGTATTTCTGATAATATATTTAGATTTTTAAAAATTCACTTACTATTTATTTTTAATTTTATTGTCATTTTCCTTGTTTTAATTAAAAATAAATAGTAAATAAACTTTTTAAATTCTAAATATATTATAAAAAATACTAGACTTATTAACCTTTCGTTTGGTTATGGAACCATTCAAGAAAAATGTTTAGAAATCAATGAAAAATTATTTTTATTTTTTGAGTATATTTTAAAGGTATCCATTTGATATTTATTATGACTTTAATGATTCAAATGAGATGCCGATAACTAGGGTGAGCAATTTGATACTAGCCCTCCACTTCAGTGAGCACTTTGAGATTTAAGCCGAATATTATTTATGGATAGAACTCACTCGTGTATCTGATTTTGAACAGCCTGTTCACCCTCCAATTTTTCATGCCAAGTAATACGCTCATTAGCCATATCCCACAATTCTTCATGTTCAAAAGCCATTTGCTTAAGTTGGCCAAAGTTCATCTGTAATGATGCCTTAATGATTAGAATAAATAGAATACAAATTTTAAATGATAACTTTTATACTTAGGATTGAAAAGGATAACTATTTTTCACAATGCTGGTGAGTTATATTAAGTCGCATAGATTAAGGAACTGAAGACCAACCACAACATTTTTTTGTTCACATGCTGACTTTTCCTTTGAAGTTTTCTTAACCAGCATGGATGCATTATTGACTTCTGAAGCTGGATCCGAAACTGGAGCTTTCTGATGAGACTTGCTAACAATTTTGTTTTTCCAATGTTTGAGAGCACGGGGCAAAAGTAACCAAAAAAGTGCTTCCGAATATTCCCCAAAAACTACAGCTGCAAATGCAAATCTCATAGCGGAACCCTTATCGGCAACAGTATTGTATAGGTTCACCCTTTCTTCATCAAGTATGCCGCCTTTTAAATGAAAATAAAAACACACAAGGGCAAACAACATAAACAGATAAGAAACGCATCTTGCCTGAAAAATTAGTCAACCAGTAGATGAGAATGGACCAACCTTCCCTTCTATAAGGCTCCAATACCTTGAGGAGCAACTCTGGTACAACAGAATCACCTACAGGTGGTAAATCAATCATGTAACTACGAAGATCATCTGCTGATGATGTGTTTCTTGTAAGTTTATAGTTTTTCTGATCCACATTAGTGGTGGCATCAAACCATGAGCGCTTGACACCCAGTTGCAATATCATCCGCAATGCCTTTTGTAATGAGGAAAAGAAGACGTGATTTAAAAAGTATAGCGAGTCACTAACAATATAAGAAGAATATACCCCGAAAATTTTGATTCTAATATAATTGACTAGTAAATAAGGACACACAGCCAAAAATCTAGCAAATTAAAAATGGAACCCAGAACACAAAATTCAACATATTAGCGTAGCTTGTTCGACTCCATTTCTGTAAAATATTAGGCTAACATGCCAGCTGAACAACTTGCCACTGGTAAGTGATATGTAAAGCAGATGGACATATTACAGATAAGACTATTTGCTGCAGCAAAAACATTTCATGCTTTATATATTAAAAGACGTGGATGAGTTCCGGTTTGGACCAATTCATATTAAACTAAAACTAGGACTGAGTTCTTACAGTTCAGGAGTCTCTGAATTGATAACAAGTTTAGCTTTCATAGTTACCCCATCCCACTCCTTACATAATAATATATTAATTTCTATAATAAATAAATTTTAATGCTTCAAAGGAAGAATAATTCACCAGGGCATGTGGAGTAGGAAGTAATATAGGTGAACATAAAGGCATTGGCCGGAATCTCACTTTCACAAATCTTGGTTGGGGTGCTTGTCCACCTTTTTTATCACTGCTACATAAAAGGACGAAATGTTGATTTATAATAAACAAGAAAAGCTCATAAAACTAGTATCTGATACTCAAATTTGACATGCAAGTAGTTTACGAATGCAGTCTGAAATATCCAATAGCAGCCCATCAATTTGAACAATTGTATAGGCAAAATCTGATCATCATCCATACAGAGCTACATGAGATCACATATCAGAATTAAATACGTTTAGTGATACTTGAGCTCTTGAAGCTCTATCCACTACAAAAGCATTATTACAGTAGTTTTCACTATATCAGAATGATAATACTAAATTTATGAGAGATTAATATTTACATTTTTCTGGAGATACATTAATTATTCAAACAGAATAAATTTAGAGTTGTACTGAAAATAGAATTATTTATCTTTCTGGATAGAATATGATAAATGTAGTTCATATAAGTTCTTAGAATCTGTTATGAATGTATGATCAACACTTCGTTTCTTCTATATTCAACAAAGTTTTGAAAAAGTTAAGTGTAGTTGTCGGTTTAGATATATTTTTTATACGACATTTAGGATTGAGAAAACATTAAGAGAAAAAGGTGCTGAATTTGAATATGTGAATTTTTAGGATGAGATCTATAGCTTAGTAGCATCTCCAACGACAGAGGACCTTCAGCTATAATACCTACGTGGCACATGTTATAGATAATTTGTAAAAAAATTAGCACTCCAACGCATCAAAACCCTTGGAAAAAATTATAGACAATCATGTTCCATTGACCACATTTGTTGAACCATCATTCTCCTTAGCAAAAATTATACCCAATCAATATCATAGCTAATTCCATTGGAGTTCCCACTATTTTCCTTGCATAAAATTTTAACTATTTTCTATTTCAAATTTTTTAGCCAACCATCATAGTCGTTGTCCTTGGAGATGCTGATGGCAAAATATCATGTATAATAAAATCTTAAAATTTGTCAAACAAATCTGCCTATATTTTCAACCAATTATACCTGTTTATAACACTGAAGGCTGTCAACTACTAAATGTTTCAAGTTCTAAGTGATACCAGTACCAATATGTGTGTACTCTTTTACCAAGTGAACATGTTTCCCTCCATTTTAGAAGTAGATATTTGTGTAAATGCTGGTTTGAATCTAAAGAAATTAAAAAAAAAAAAAAAAAGTGCCTCGCATGAGTAAGTTGGCACACATACATGACCTCAATAAGCCGAAAACTACCATCAGCTCCTGCGATGCACAATACCAGTGGATCATTTTTATCAGTTCTCAAAGGCAACCAATCAAGTTCCAAGACGAGGATTGCAGGGAATTGAGGTTGTAGAAGAGAAGTAGCTAATGGATCTTGTGAATCCTGCAAATCAAAATTTTTTAAACTTAGAACTGAAAAAGGAATCATCTGGGTCCTAGGGGCGATAATATAGTATATCCATATATGTAACATGATGTGACCTAATTATAAATCTTTAAATTCAAGAAGTATGAACATATAGAATCTGATAAGACTCTTATGTTGTGTTTGGTTGGGGAGAATGGAATGGAATGGAATGAAATGAGTAAAAATAAAGGAAAACTATAGAGATTAGAGGGAAAATTTGAAAAAAAAATGAATGGGTGCAAAATTCCTATGATGAGATTTTTGAAGAAAATGGGTAGGGAAGAGAATGGAGCATTCCTTCCAAAATAGGGATGCTTGAGTTCTTATATATTTTGTTAGAGATGGAATGAGGAAGGAATGAGAAGTATTAAAATTTTACCATAATTTAGTTCAAAATCTCATTCCATTCCCTCCTAATTCATTCATGCCAACCAAACACAACATTATAGAAATAATTTTAGAATGTGGAAGGAAATGATGCATGACTGAGCGCTCTTGCGCACACTATCCTATATTACATTTTCAAACACATAAACGGATAAATACCATTGAACTCTAAAAACTAAATAGTATGGAATTATGAAAGTGTTCGCATACTTAAAAGTGTCAGAAAGATAAACTGGACCAAAAGTTCACTTGCCTAACTTACAAGATCAAACACGGCAAACGTATTGTCGAAAAATAGCACAGCAATTCGCCCACGGCTACGGTCTCCAGGAGCAACAGGTGAGAACTTAATTCTTTTGATCCCTTCCCTTTGAGTGTTGAATGAGGAAGATTGCCCAGTTGTAACGTCCCACCAACGTATGTTTCCTGATTTATCCCCCGTAACCTAAAAGACGAAGGTTTACGATACCTTACGGAAGCCTTTTAAGGACAACTTCGCTCTTTTATATTGACATTCATGGGAAAAAAATTATGTATGACATGATACATACTACATGGGGAAGACGATAGCACAGAGCTGTAATCAGTCCATCAGATGAAACAAATGAAGAAGAAGGCCATTTTGGTCTGCAGACAAACAATGCAATGCAAATATACAATAGTAAGAATGAATTAAAGGAACACTGAACCTCATAAATCCCAAAGGTAAGGAACCTGAAGTCTCGGATCCTCCGACCATGGACCTCAAAAACTCCAAGGGCACCGTTCACCAAAGCAAATGCGAAACTTTCTGATGAGTCGTCTTGACCTTCTGATACTCCTGCATTTAGAAGTCAAAATTGTGCATGAACATAAGAGGCTATGAAAGTTTTTGTAAAAAAATCAAATGTAGAATGCTTACTGGAATCCGCTGAGAATGATCTTGGAGAAGATGTCCCCCCTTGTGCAACAGTTGCACTTTCTTCTGATGCTACTGCTAATTGTCTGGATTGTGCGGTCTGACCAGGTCGTGGAGCTGTTGGAAGAGTCCATTCTATTACTGTGAATGGAAGAGCTAATGATCGTATCTGCATGAGGAACTAAGAATATTAAAAAAAGTGTAGGTGCAAATAGCTGTTCTTGTAGAGTTTTATGGCTAGCACATCTTTCATGCACTGAATCTAGTGATAAATTTCGAACAGGACAAAGTTATGTACTAGATATAATTCATGAATCATGGTCTTCTCAAGTTTTGATCCAAGTAGTAACTAAAGAAATAAATTTGAAGTTAGGAAAATAAAAGATTATCAGACTCTTTACCAAAATTGGAGTCTTCGTCATTGCCCAGACCTCAACAGGTGCATCACGAAACAAAATTAAAAGATATCTGCAGTTTATCAGCATAATTACAGTTAAAAAAAAAAATTCTTTGAATTGGTCAAAATGCTACGGTTGTGGAGATTTAATTACTGGTAAAATTATCAAGTTCAAACCAAAAGGTCATATGAAAATTTTTACAAAATCATGGTGATCGATGATGGAATATGACAGTAAACTACGAATGCGTTTGTTTATATATATTTACCTGTTAAACTTTAAGCATTTAGTATGCTTAAAAATTTATTTTCTTATGTGGTGGTGGTGAGTCTATCTCTTAATATTGTATTTACTTTTTTATGTGTTATGTTTAAATAATAAATTTATAATTTATGTGGTGGTCGATGATGCAAATATGGCAGTAAAAAATTGGTAAGATCATTTTCTTGATACTACTAGCAACAACATTAAAAGGGTTTTCAAGTAGAATTCTGTTGTGGAATGTAAAACAGCTTTTTAATTTATTGAATGTAGGACTCAGTTATTTAATCATTTCAGTTTCTACTTCGACGTACCAGCATCTACCTAAAAAACATACAACCATGCAATATTAGTTAGCTCGTCATTAATCTGATTCAGTGTGGATAATGTTCATTTTTTACTCCTCTGGAAAAGATCATTTAGAAGATGCTGGTGATTAAGAAAAACTACAACAAAATAATGCACACTGGCAGGATTGTGGCAAGGGAATCTACTTTTTACCAAGTTTCAGCTGGTTGTCAACTTCTAAAGATGTAAATGAGTGGTTCTGCAACCAAACTCGGTATCTATCAACTCAAGCATAAATCAGTATAATATGAATGGCAACAAAAATCCCAGATATCTCAGTAAGCTAGGATGCAAAGAACTAAAGATGAGCAAGAATATAAGTGTTGATACAACCTTCCAGAGGATGAAGCCCTTAAAGCTCGTACGGGTGCACGCTCTGGCTTTTGTAAAACCCGAAATGGTCGATTCTGGCCGTTTCTTAAAGAGGTCACTACAAGTCTGTTAATGTAGCCTCCAGTTTTTTCATTTGCCTGAGCCCATAAAGTAAAGGAATGTCGTCATGGATAGGCACAATAAACCAAAATCACATAACAAATATAGACACCTGAACTATGTTTAATTCATTTGCATACATATATTTGGAAATACGTTTGCGATAATTGTAGTAGTAAGGAAATGTGTAAAGTTAGTAAAAAAACAGTTAATAGTATGCAAAAAACTCTATAAATTGTAAACAGTTAATGGTATGCAGAAGATTCTATAAATTGTACTACCATAGTATAGGAGTATGAGACGAGCCTCGAATTTCCAAGCCATCTTAATCCCCTGACAACATTATTATGAACAGAGAAACTCGTGGCGACAGAATTTGCAGAGACGTCAATGACCTCAATGATTCCACTTTGAGATCCCAAGGCAACTAGTGGAACAGCAACAGCAGGATAATTTCCTCCACCTTCACGTGTAAACATCTCACCATCATCGATCAACTGATAAATCTAATATCAGTTTTTAAAACAAAGCAAACCAAGAATTTAACAATTAAAGCAAATGTATATAAATCTTACGTGCCACAATAGCTGTTAAAGATGGAGTTGGTACAGCTAGCACACTTATGGTGGAAGAAAGAAGATGAAGCTGTCCAACTAAACTGATCTGCATCGAAGGCGTTCATAATTAGCCACATATATTAGAAAACTAGTTGTTGTTACTGACTTCTGTCCTTCTTTGTGCATGTAAAAGTAAGACAAACTCTAAAACCATGCAACAAGGAAACCAAAAAATGATTTTACGACCAAAAAATGGAGAATGAGAGCCAGATTAAAATTAAATTTAAAAAATCGATTTCACAGTCTTCCCAGTTTTTAGTATGCATCACATCAAAATCAAAGTAAAAAATCTGATGGTTTCTTCAGCTATTTTCCTACTTGCAGTCTTAGAAAATATACCTTTTGTCGGAAAGGGATAATTGTATAATGGTTGGAGGTGAAGGCCGGAGATAATTCCTTACTATCAGTCAAAACATTGTATCATAACAGCATTTTATGAAATTTTTTCCTAAAGATGTCGGATATTGTTTAATTTCATTCAAGATCATTCTAGCAGACATCATCTAGTCTATGGTTTGTTGCCTGTTACCATATTTGTTGAGAAAGAGGTATGCCATTCCCTCCATGTTAATAGACAATTTCACTCTGAGTTGAACATTAGGAGGTGAATATACAAGTCACCTTTGTGGGTGATAAATAAGTTTGGCAGACAAATACAGATGGAAGCGTAAAAATCCCAGCACACACTTAAACTTCTTTCTAGTGGTGCAAAGATCAAATTGAGCATGAACATGAAAAATGTGTTGCCGAAGTTTGACATGTTATTGACACAAGTTAAAGTTATATATTCAACATATACGGCAGCTCCAACTTTAACAAGTTAGTTCAACAGAAGTCTGTAGTGGCGACAAATCATGAACAAGACGGTGTCTGATTTATTATTAAAAAGTATTATAGTCTCCATATGTCAGATAAAAGTAATAAAAGTTAATAAATTAATTTACCCAATAAAAAAAACTGATACAGTACCAAACAATAAGATTTGCACCAACCTTAAACAAAATTTTATCCTGAGTAACGCAGGGGTTTGAAAGCCTGCTAGTAGACCTTCGCACATCTTCAGGTTGCTTAAATATTGAATCCAGGATAGGGAAAGGGTCGGAGGCAGATGTAACCTCATTGTTAGCTTCTGAAATGCTGTTTGGGTTTGTTTTCTCTTTTGGAGTCTCTGTACTTCCTTCAGCAGTTAGAAGCCAATCCCATATTTTCCCATCATCAGAAATTGAAAGCAAATGTGTGTTACATATAACAAGGGGCTTGTCATTAAAATCAAAATGATTATTTATATCCACCACCGGCACCGTATTTAGTACATTGGAACAATGCTTGCCAAAGTTCTGCAGAACAGACTCTGTTAGTGAGAGAGTGACTGCCAGTAGCGAGGGGGAGGGGACAGATGCTCCAATCAAGGGCATCAATTCTTCCATCATGCACATTGTGTGAATCTGCTCTCTTCTGTAATAGTATAGTATGCAAGTAAGTAATCTCCTCAAGTTTAGTAATATTATCCACAGAAGAAACTTTCACGTGCAAAAAGAGTGTTTTGTATTAACTAGTTCAAAAAACAAAAAAGTAAATTAATGAGAAGGGTAAATAGAGATTAGAACCAGAAGAGCTAATGGAGTTCAGAACCTGAATAGGTAATAGTGTATATTTTCTCTCTTTCCCTAATTTTGAAGTTACATTTGAAAATGCTAACGCGAGAATGGGAGAAGGGAATTTATGTGTTTTCAACAATGTGGAAAGCTGTAAAGATATACAGGCTATATATGTTGTTAGGTTGGATGGAAGGGGATCACCAGATGGGGGATAGAAATAAATGAAATTCAAACTACATTTGCTTTCACACATATGCATGACATTCATTTCTTCCTCCATTCTAGTACACAAATCCAAACTAGAGTTCAGTCCCACGAACCGACAAATATATTCTCATTCCTATTCAACATGAAGATTTACAAACCATCAAATTTGTCTCTCTCACCTTAGTTATCCTTTTCTTTTAAACTTGTAATCTTGTTCAGATTTTCCGTTCTATCCCTACCTCATTTCACAAAAACGGGTAAAGATACTCCTATATGATTTCATAAAAAATATCATACGGGAAGATGCTGCTCCTAAGTACGTACTTCGTGTACTCATGTGAGTACGGATTAACGATTCTACATAGTTCTATTAAAAACTCTGCAAATATGCTGCTGTATCATTAACTCATACTCCCTCCGTTTCAATTTGTGTGTCTTGTTTTGACTTTGGACACTGTTTATTATAAATGATTGACTACTAATTTATGTCTAATCTATAAGACCAAATATAGTCATGAGTGATCTTGTTGGATTCGTATTTATGAGTACTTTAATACAGTGAAGTTTTTATATTTAATACTAATACGAAATTGAAGATATTAACGATTAAAAATGTGCGTTGGTAAACGTGTCCAGAAGAAACAGGACACACAAATTGAAACGGAGGGAGTAAAAAATAAGCTGCTTAAATCCCTACAAATTTACCGTTGTCTGCGTCTGTAATCTACTACGTAGATGGGGACTGACTGTGTAGTTTTCGAGACAGTTTCTTAAAATCATATTGAAATTGGCAAGCATTTTTCCCCGTATCATTTATATTTACTGGAAAACTATACATTTAATAATTATTTAAAAAGCATAGCATGACAATTCAAAACAATATGCTTACTCTTTTCGACGCCAGCTACTGACTTTTCCATCAATATGAGCACAATGCAGTAACTCCGTGCTAGGATCAGGCATGACATCCATAAATTTACCAATACCTCGGGGCAACGAAGTCACAAATAATGCTGCCTCATACTTCAAATCAAACACAAGCAATTCTTTTGGAAAAGTTATAAACAAAATATGCCTCCAGTGTGGCGAAAATGCCACTTTAGCAACATACGTGGGGAAAACAGCAAGCGGTGGTGACATAGCTGCACCAGGATTGGCATAAACGTCCTTCTCCAGCCTCTGTATTTCTGAAGAGTCCGTAGAGATGCGAATCTCGTGAAGTTGAATATCATCCTCAGAAGTATCATTATGAGCTTTTGCCGATAAGAGAAAGCCTTTTAGACCTACAGCACAGAAATGTCTCGAATCAAAAGGATCACGACGAACACTAGAGAAGAGTTCAGGGGCTGCATCGTATTTAAAGAAACACCTTCCGGAATTCGTGTTATATAAAGATAACATCGAAGGTCCGGAAAGAGAAGCAAGAATCCAGGAATCGACACGAGCTTGAATCCAACAAAGGTCCTGTATGCCAGGCTTGTTAGTATTGAGATAGTCCGGAGTTTCGAGATAATAGATTGGCAATTTGTTACGGAGATCGAGGAGAGCAATGCCTCCATGGCGATCACCAGCTGCGAGGAGTAAATGGGAAGGAGAGGTGGATGGATCATGAGCGAGAATGTCGCGACGGAGTGGCTGTGGGGACCAGCGGACAGAGGTTATGAAGGAGGAAATAGGAGAGGAAGGTGGAGGAGGAATGGGAATGACTGAAATCAGCTGCATTGAACGAGAATCGACAATGGATACGCTGGTGGAAGCTGCGTAAGCAAAGAGGCCGGTGGGGCTGAGGTCTGCAGCCCCACCATTGTGGCGAGAGGGAGGGGGTGGGAGGATGAAATCCCATGATTCGCTGGTTGATCGGTGATTTGTGGAGGACGACGATGACATTGTTTATGTAGTATACACGTACGTGGTTTTGTTATGCATGCATTTGGCGATGATGATTTTACATTAATGATTAACAAGAAGAGTATTAGTTTATTTCAAAAAAAAAAAGAAGAATAGTATTTGTTACTGTGTGAATGTATAGGATGAGATTAGAGAAGATAGAAAGTTTGTTATCTGGTTCAGTTCCACATCTGCTTAATGCTATGCATCAAAGTGCGGTAAAAATAAATATCCATCAAAAGGTAACATTTCATAATTAAAATTTACATTTTTTTTCAATCAACTACATTTTGGTTATCATAGTTTGAATCTAGTTTCATAATATTGATCCTACTTTAAAATTTGTAAATCGGCAGCCAAAGTCTGTATCAAATTTCCAAAGAATATAAATTTTGAGATCTGCAGTTCGGCGACCTTAGTTAACATCGCATTTCAAAAAAAAAAAAAAAAAAAAAAAATTGGAGGTAACAAATAAAAAAAGAAAATATAGCAAGATTATGTGCAAAAGAAAAAGTTAACAATTAAAAAAATAGTTTTGATGGTATATAAACGTATAAATATTATCGAAAATAATAAAAATTAATACTAGAGTATTGCACTTTTTAAACGCATATATCTAAAATAATTCCTAACATATTAATACCAATTAACACATCATCACGAATGTAGACTGATTTTCATAAATTATTTTTGAACATAAGCTATTAGCAAATCAAAGTATGCATGTTCTTTACACAAATTATGAAAATGGTTATCTTTAAAATGTGAAAACCTTTGATATTTAATAATGACTAAATTTGACTACACGAGGGTGAATTCTTAAACTCCTCCTTCTAATTAAAAATAATCAAAAAATTAGTTTTGAATCATGATAATAACAATCAATTTTTTTTATAAAAAAATTAACCATCAGAGGTAACATTTCATAACTAAAATATACATTTTTTTTCAATCAACTACATTTTGGTTATCATACTTTGAATCTAGTTTCAGAATATTGATCCTAGTTTAAAATTTGTAAATCGGCAACCAAAATCTGTATCAAATTTCAGAAGACAAATTTTAAGATATGCAGTTTGGTGATCTTAGTTAACATAGCATTTCAAAAAAAAAAAAGAAAAAGGTTGCAGGTGAAATAAAATAAAAATAACAAGATTATGTGCAAAAGAAAAAGTTAACAATTGAAAAAATAATTTGATGGTATATAAACGTATAAATATTAATGAAAATAATAAAAATTATTAAGTGTCTTGAAATCTTACTCATATGAGTATTGTACTTTTTAACCGCATATACCTAAAATAACCCGTAACATATTAATCTATACTATCTATATTATACTATGTTATATTATAAAGGGAAATTCTCGTTGGTACCCTTCTGGCTTTTCCAGATGGTGCCATTTCATGTTTTGGGCTTATGATTGGCATCCCTAAAGTAATTGATTACCCTAATTATGCCATTCTGTTAATCAAAACGTTAACAAACGTTAACCACACACAAATAACACTTAAATAGACAATTCCATTAAGTTCTTACAACTGCAATATTCTGATACACTTGGATACATGATGATTAAAAGATAATAACAAAAGATGGTTTAAACCAGCAAAACTAGTACAAAAACATCATCATAATGTTTCAAAATATTAGAATTCCAATTCATAAAGCTAAAATAAGATCATATCATGGCTGAGATTGAGATGCAGGCCCTTGTGACATGTTGACAGATGCTTGTGAGGCTGCTGCTTTGGCTGTCTTGACTGCTGCTCTTGCTGCCTTGGCTGCATTAGTTTGATCTCTTTTCCTAGGATGCCTAACAACAACTGGAACACCACTGGCTTTCATTTCTTTCATCTGTTTTTCAGTCAAGCCCCCTTTGCATGTCCTTGAATTATGGCCAAAACAGTCACACTTTGTACATTTCACAGTTTTAGCCCTTTTCCCCTTCTGATCCTCCCCTTCCTCCCTTCTTCTATTCCTACATGGTCTTCCTACTCCCCTCTTCAATGTTGGAGGCATAATAATAGGCAAATCAGCATATTAGGGCCATTGTTCTTTGTTAGGAATAGGATGTATGGTGAAATTGTATGTTTGTCTATATGTCCTAACATATTTTTCTCGGCCTTACTATTTTTCTCAGCCATTCTTCTATGATTCAACCTCATAAGCGATAACAATATCTAGCAAATTAGACCTTTCTACCTCTACTCTAATATTAATCTCCGTAGTTCTCCAAACTATCCTCAACACTCTAAAATCATCACCCATTCTGCATCAAATTAACAAACAATATGCATATAATCCTAACTATGAATCTTAAGTATTCGTATAAAACATCAAAAGTAGCATACATATCATATATACATTTGTGCGATCATATTACATATAAATGAACACATATGAGCATATACATACAAAAGAACATATGTATATACACAAAATACTTTGATTACATACACACCCATGTACGAAAATATGAAAAGAATATGTACCTGTGGTTGGAATCAGTTGATAGGGTCGTGATAGACGGTGAGAATGATCGAGCGTCCTTTTCCCCTCTTTTACTTGGAACCCTAATTCACTCGACTGTCTGTCTGTTTTCCCCTCTTTCATTCGCTTATTTGTATTTTTTGTCTGTTTTATTTGTCTGTTTTATTTATTATTCAGTTTTTGTTTAAAATAAATTATGTTTAATTAGAAAATAATGACGTGGTTAACGTTTGTTAATGTTTAGATTAACAGAATGGCGTAATTAGGGTAATTAGTTACTTTAGGGGTGCTAGTCGTAAGCCCAAAACATGAAATGACACCATCTGGAAAAACCAATTCCAGAAGGGTACCAACGAGAATTTCCCTATTATAAAAGACGAAATATTGAAAGTTTTGGTACGTTACGGTACGATACTTACCTTATTTAATTGTTTTACTTTATTATCCTTAATTCTTTAAATTAATTATAAAAAACAAAACACAATCTTTTCTCAATATATTACACGCAGCTCTTCCCAACATTTTTCCTAAATAATAATTAATCAATTACCGTTATTACCTTTTCTAACTTTTCATATTTATACTATATATACTGATAGGCCAAATACACAATTAATAATCAACTTTGTATGAGAGATTAATAAGTAAAAGCGTTTATGCACTTAAAAAACTTCTTGTATTTCAAACCCTCTTCGTGATGTAAAATATCACAAAGAGCTGCTAGGTTACAATAATGATAATTCGTTATCGATACCCTTCTAGGGTTAACCTATCTGTATTTATATACCATACAGCTACGATACAATCTCTAATTGATATTCCTAATAATCAGCTATACAATGATATCAATTACAGATTGTCACACGTCTCCTATGTCAACTCGATCTCTTTGATAGCTATCCAATCTTCAAAGATATCGCTTCCATAATTAACCTTCAATCACTGTTGAACAGTAGACGCACTTCCTTCAGACAAAGTTTAACAAACTCTATCGAGCTTCCAACTGTCAGAGTTTACGCAAACTCTGACTGCTTCCAGCTAAACTCTGATAACTCCCTGTAACACTTAAACACTGATCAAAACACATAAATTATATTTAACAATCTCCCCCAACTTGTTCATTAGCAAAAATGTACAAGTTAATGACAGTAATTGATGATGTCAAAACAAATAGACAAATACAGTGTTTATACAAATTCAGAGTTTAAGCTTCTACTTAATAAAAACTAAAGAGAATAAGAAAATTCTTACAGAACTTAATCTCTTATAATTTCAAGATCTGGCATGGTTCTGAGATAATCAATCAGCAATCTTCTTTCTGCATTTTCAAGTTCAAACTTCATTGCTTCTTTGATTTCTCTGAGATGAGAATCACTTTCATCTGTCTGATAGATAGCAGCCCTAAGATCATAAATCTTGTTCCTTCTCATTTCATTACCCAGTCTGATAAATCTGACTTTTTCTGCCTGTGTATTGAAGTCAAGTACTGTGATTCCCAAATCAGTTTTTAACTTTGCAGTACCTTTCTTCATTTCAATGAGATTTCCTTTGTAATCCCTGTACTTAGGAATATATCTGCTATTGTATTTTTGTCCTCTGATTGCCAGATTCTGAGTCATTTTCTGTCTGAGCACATTAGCAACTGACTGAGTCCTTCGACTATTCACCTTGAGAAGATACAGAACATACTCTAGTTCTTCCCAACATTTCAAGCCAATATCATCCTCACCAACTTTGAATACTGTCCCATCAGCCATGAAGTATAAAAGAAAATCCTTGTCTAAACTCTTCTGATGAACTAACTGCACTGATTCCAGTCTGTCCAAACTCTCTTGAGGAACACCACGACCTGGAACAGCCAGTGAAGAAGGATCTCTAGGACCAGTATATTGCCTTTTGTCTCTATGTGAACCTAGTCCACCCTTATTATTTCCAACCTTGCCAGATAAAGCTTTTCCATCAGAAACATTCATTGAGACTCCAGATAACACATTTGGATCAGAAATTGTTCCTTTTCCAAAAACAGATTTCAACTGTGAAGAGTGTAAAGGTGTGATCATTGCTTGAGATGCAACAGAAGTTGTAACTTTCTTCTGTGAACTTTCACCTTCAATGCCTTTTAGCTTGAGTTTAGCCTCAGCTGCAATTGCTTCCTTTGAGAACCGAGAACTTTGACTAACATCAGTCCTCTCTCTGATCACAACACCTTTAACAACAGGTCTAGGAGCTTTTCCTCTTTGTACCTTATCAGACTTTAAAGCTTTAAGATGTTCTTCTTGTAAACTCTTTTCCTCAGCTTCAATGTCCTCAATCGTTACTCCTTCCTCATTCTCTTCAATGAACAGCTTAGCAGCCAATTCTTCATCAGTTTGTGGATTAGAAGATAACAGCAAACTCTTGGTCCTTGAAGTACCTTGAGTATCAGTATTTCTCCCAACAGACTGTGATTTTGATGACTTGCTAGTTCTCAGAGTTTGAATCTCATCAGCCTTTTTCTTCCCTTTGTTACTTGCCCCTCCATCTCCAGCACTATCCCTTCTGACAACTCTCTCCCCCTTTTTGACATCATCAGGCATAAGGATAGAAGTAATTAACTCCAGGGAGGTAGCAATAGAATCAATTTTAGCAGATAAGTCAGACTGGTTCTCCTCAACTTTAGTCAGCCTGGCACAGAGATTGTCTTGAGTTTTAGAGAATTTTGTAGTCACTAGTTTCGATTCTCTTTCCATCTTCATCTCTCTAGCTACAACCTCATTTCGCAAAGCAGTGATTGCCAAATTTGTATCATCAAATCGTCTATCCAGAGTTTTAACTTGAACTATAGTTGCTTTCAAGCAAGAAAGAATCTCTGGATTAGAGATAGTATCAGCACTTTGCTTAACAAACTTAGCTGCTCTTTCTTGTGAAAAAATACAATCTTCTTTGTACCATTCAGCAGCATACTTAGCAAATTGTGCTCTCTCAACTTCATGAGAAGTACAAGGTTGAGGAAAAGGTGTATGTTTATTGTCAGTTTGTACTGGTGCACTCAGAGAAGCATCAGAGTTTGTACTACTGTCACCTTTAGCTTCAACACTTGTAGCTTTAACTGGTTCATCTTCAGCCATAGGTTTAGCAATTTCTTCTATAGGCTTGGCAAGATTTTCTCCATGTTGCTCAGGCTCAGCAACAGACATTGACTGAGAAGTTACTTTGGTTCCCTGATCAATTTCTTCACCTTCTTCAACAGTTTGGTGAGCATCAGATATTAACTCAGTATGAGATGCCACAGCTTCAGAAAGAACAGCCGTAGGTTGATCAGCTACACCAATATCAGAGATAGGATCAGAGAATGGCATAAATGAATCAGGAATATCATTTATCGGAGAAACACCATCTCTTGCATTCTCTTCTGCAGGCATTTTATCCTCTGCAGGCATTACATCCTCTGCAGGTATTACATCCTCTGCAGGTATTGCATCTTTCTCAACCTCAACAGGAGGTGTTTGCTGTGAAACAACCTCTGGAGCTTCAATATCTTCATCCACAGAATCAGAGAATATCACTTTTCTTCGTTTTGCTAGAGGTATATTGTCTGAATCCTCTTCAACAGATGGTGACTTAGGCATGTTTGCCCGAGCTTTCATTCTCTTCCCCCTTCTAGTGTAAACAGTTTCAGGAGATTTCCGTTTTGATTTTCTTTGTGTCTCTTCTGCCTGCTTTAGACTTACACGTCGCTTAGTAATTGCCTTCTTAACTCTTTGTAATCTAGACTGTGATGCCGGTGGAGATTGTGACGAATCAGAGTTTGTGTGTAAAGTGGGTGAAGGTTGCTTTGTAGATGATTCAGTGTTTGGTTCTGGTTGAGGTTCAGGTTGTTGTTGTTGTTGTTGTTGTTGTTCAGGTTCATTTTGTTGTGGTTCTTGTTGATCTTGTTGTGGTTCAGGTTGTTGTGGTTCTTGTGGTTGATCGAGAAAATTTCGTAGAGCAAGAGGCATGACAAAAGCAGGGAGATTTGCTTTACCAACATCCTTGTTAGTCATATCAGAGAATATTCGCTTATTGACTCTAAAAGGATCAATTTCATCAGTTTCATCAATTTCAAGACCAGGTACACATGCATTGAACAACATTTGACAGAAACGAGCATAATAAACAGTAGTAGATTCTGACAATTTATCACCTAAGCTCATCAGAACATGTCGACCAAAATCAAAATTAGTACCATAGAGCAAAGAATACCCGATTTGGAGACTGTCTATAGGAATGGCATCCCAGTTTGTGACTTTCTTCTGGAACGTCCTTGTTATGCAATCAAAGAAGAAGTTCCATTCCTTTCTGAGATTTGGTCTCTTTATGCCACCAATCTTGTCAAGAGATTCCATGTAACCAATCTCTCGTAGCATCTCTCTCAGATAAGTTTCATTAACCAGAGTATAAGAAGTATGTGTCTCAAACCCCATTGTATCTCGTACAGTCTGTGGAGTAATCACATAATCTTGGTCTTCGTAAGTAAAGATAATGGTAGGAGTTCCACTTTCTCCTCCATCCTCATAAACTGAATTCTGCCAGAATGAAGCAATTTGAGACGCAGAAAGAGTAGCAGGTCCAATCAGAGCCTGTCCAATCTCTGAATCCCTCAAGAAGTTCTGCATGAGATGAAACGATTCTGGAACGCGTTGATGATAAAGTGGAGCTTCATAGTTGTTAGGAACAAACCGTAAACCAAGAGCAGTGAATGCTTTAGATGCCATTGAGGTAAGAATTTCCAAGAGATATGTATGTAGAAAGGTGTTTGCGTGAGTGCCCAAGAGAAAAAAAAATAAGAAAACTTTGAGATGTAAGAATAAGGCAAAATCGTTTGGACACAAAAGTGATTAAAGTAATGAAAAACTCAATCTCTTATGTAACAAACACTCAATCAGTTTCTTGATTAATGTGTAGTGGGACACGATAATAGGTAAGTGGGACACATTAAAGGGCGAGTGGGGCACGTGCGCCTATTTTTAAGAAGAGTATATTAAAGAATTAAAACATTAAAATATTTGATTTAAACAAAAATCAAATAATACTCTTTTAAAAATATCTTGACCAAAGTAAGACTAGAATTTGAACCGTTTACCTGTTGCCTTTAATAACCAGAATACGAAGCGATTAAGAACTTCGTTCTTACCCATCTCTATTTAAGGCCTAGAGACTTGCTCAGATTATTTCATTAGATCTTTAACCTTTCAGTCTCCCCTGTAAAATCACAAACCCTTCAAACCAAATACCCTTGAAAAACAATGGCCAACCTTACCATCAAAGAGAAAAACCTTCATCTTGTCGAGAATAGGGACATGTTCAGCTATACGCGTGAAGAATTTGAAGCGTTTGAGTGGGAAAGGCAGCTTGAGACACTGTGGCTGCAAATGGATGTTGGTCTGGAAGAGCTCGAGAGAGAGAAACCTGCAAGGGTGATCGACATCGATGCTGCCCTCCAAGCAACATTGGCATGGCTCTCCTCGAAGGCATCCTCATCCACCACCACCAACCATTGTTAATGAATATGTCAGCAAAAATAACCTTATCCCTTCAACTTCCACCCAAATAAAGTGGCAAAGATGGGATCTGGGAATTTTTGCTAACAATGGAGTGGTGTGGACGGACCTTTTACATTCCTGTTGAATAGATTAGCAGATAGAGAAAACAAAAAGATGTAATATTTGCTTGTAATCTCTTTCGTATTATCAATGAAAATTTTGTTTCTCTAATCATATTCATTGTGTTCTGCAACTGTTATTTATGTTATACGAACTGTTCTTCAAGAAAATTAATCAAGAAGAGAATATGAAGACTAATTAAAGTAATCATATAAAGAACACATTCATCAACTATCCACTGATTAACAGTTGTCACAAATCCTACTTACTCCAAGACTTTCAAATTGTCCAAGTGAAAATTTACCTTAGAGTACAAATCACGAATCAACAGCGTTTGTCAATTCTCCAACTTTATCACCGAAACCCTTTCATAAATTGCACAGTTGTGAATATTTGTGTGTGTGAAGCAGAGTTTACTAAGTCAATTTTTAGAGCATCTAATTTTTCATAAAATCCATAAAGTAAATCAATAAACACTGAATGCACAAACTGTCATAGTAAACACTGACTGTATGATGAAAGCTAAACTCTGAAGTAATCGAACTTTATACAGTAATTTTTTTTATACCCCCTTTATATACATTTTTTTTTTATTATTTATTATTTGTTTTTTTTATTTTCATTTTTTTTTCATTCCAGTAATCAGAGGTTGGAACCAGTCACCAAAAATCCAAAAATTTTAGCCCTTATCATTTTGATAAGTTCCTGGGTCATCCTAGTATTTAACTAGTCACCAAAAATCAGAGAATTTTAGCACATATTATATACCAATAGGTTCCTGGGTCATCCTAGTATCCAACATAATCTCAAAGGAGTATAACAACCTATATACATTTTCTTTGGGGTATTGTAGTAAGCATTTTATTTTATCAGAGTATAACTAACAGAGTTTAGAGTTCATCAACATCAGTAGTTTTTCATGAAAGGTAATGCACACAGTATTTATAGACTCAGAGTTTAGGACAAAATAAACTAAGAGATGCTATAAATATGAGCCAGTATCATGCTGTGTTAACTTTCTGCACAATCTAAGATTAGATCACAATAACTCAGAAAGATTCATGATTAATTGCTGAGAATCATGCTTCATACATATTTCTTCATTCGTGTTTTCATTCAGACAAAAATCAACTCAGAGTTCACAGAGTTTATCAAACTTATTAACAGTGTATGACATACAGACATACTGACAGAGTTTAACAGAGTATGCATAACAGAGTTTAATCAACAGAGTTCACTTAGCATTTAACCAATCAGGAAATATGATTAATACATCACATAAGTAAAGTTTGAATCTAACCAACATTTCTAGTCAGAACCAGAGACCATTCCTAGTTCATTGACCAGTCTTGTAAATGTAGCTTCACTCAATGGTTTAGTGAAGATATATGCAAGCTGTTGTTTTGTAGATACAAAATGTAGTTCAATATTTCCTTCTTCCACGTGTTCTCTGATGAAGTGGTACCTTATGCTGATGTGCTTGGTCATTGAATGCTGTACTGGATTACCTATCATAGCAATAGCACTTTGATTATCACAGTAAATAGGGATATTACTGTACCTCAATCCATAATCCAGCAATTGATTCTTCATCCATAAGATCTGTGCACAACAGCTACCAGCTGCAATATACTGTGCTTCAGCTGTAGATGTGGAGATTGATTTCTGTTTCTTGCTGTACCATGAAACAAGTCTGTCACCAAGAAATTGACAACTTCCACTAGTGCTCTTTCTGTCTACCTTGCAGCCTGCAAAGTCTGCATCAGAATACCCAAGTAGCTTAAAATCTGATTCTCTGGGGTACCACAGACCTAATGATATGGTGCCCTTGAGATACTTGAAGATTCTTTTCACAGCTATCAGATGTGGCTCTCTAGGATCTGCCTGAAACCTTGCACAAAGACAGGTTGCATACATGATGTCAGGCCTACTAGCTGTCAAGTATAGAAGAGATCCTATCATGCCCCTGTAGTTTGTCATATCCACTGAAACTCCTGTGTCTTTGTCCAGTTTAGTTGCTGTTGCCATGGGAGTTGATGCAGATGAACAGTCAAGCATACCAAATTTCTTGAGAAGATTTCTGGTGTATTTTTCTTGATTAATGAAAATTCCATCTTCTGTTTGTTTCACCTGTAGGCCTAGAAAGTAACTAAGCTCTCCCATCATGCTCATTTGATATCTGGACTGCATGAGCTTGGCAAACTTCTTACAGAGTTTATCATTAGTAGACCCAAAGATGATGTCATCAACATAAATTTGAACTAAAAGGAGATCACTTCCTTGATTGAAATAAAACAGAGTTTTGTCAATTTTTCCTCTGTTGAATCCACTTTCTAGAAGAAACTGAGCAAGTGTCTCATACCATGCTCTTGGTGCCTGCTTAAGTCCATATAGTGCCTTATCTAGCCTGTAGACGTAATCTGGATATTTGGGGTCCACAAATCCTGGTGGTTGTTCAACAAACACTTCTTCTTCAAGCTTTCCATTCAGAAAAGCACTTTTCACATCCATCTGGAACACTTTGAATTTCTTGTGAGAGGCATATGCTAGAAAAATTCTGATTGCCTCCAATCTTGCTACTGGAGCAAATGTTTCATCATAATCTATTCCTTCCTGCTGTGAATAACCTTTTGCTACCAGTCTAGCCTTGTTCCTCGTGATAACACCTTCACTGTCAGTCTTGTTTCTGAAAACCCATTTAGTACCAACAATAGATCTGTTCTTTGGCCTTGGTACAAGGGTCCAAACTTCATTTCTTTCAAATTCATTTAACTCTTCCTGCATTGCTGTTATCCAGTCTGCATCTTGAAGAGCTTCTTCCACTTTCTTTGGTTCATTTTTAGACAAGAATGCATGAAACAGACATTCACTTGCAGTAGCACTTCTTGTCTTTACTTTTGCATCTGGATCACCAATTATCAAATCAGGTGTATGTGATTTAGTCCATTTCCTAGCAGAAGGAAAATGACTTCTATCAGCATGTGATCCTCCCCCTTGATCCATGCTCTCCTGATTTTGTTGTGATTTATCATTGTTTTCTGAGACTCCCCCTGAACTTGACTGCCCAGAGTCAGAATTTGAATTTTCAGAGTTTGAAGCATCAGAGTTTGATCCAGATTTTTCAGTTGACTCAGTATCAGTGTTTGAGTCTTCATTTTGATCATGCTCCCCCTCAACTGGTTCTCCCCTTTGTTGTGACTGAGAAGTTTCTTCAGAATTTACCAGTAGAGGTTCAGAGTTTGTTTCAACAGAGTCTGTCAGAATTGTTTCATCAGAGTTTCCTTCATCAGAGTTTAAAACTTCATTTTCAAAGTTCAGTTGATCATATTCATCTTTGTCTTCAAGTCCAGTTATCTTCTTATCATCAAAGGAAACATGTATAGATTCCATGATCACTTTAGTTCTCAGATTGTAAACTCTGAATGCCTTTGTTGACAATGGATAGCCAACAAAAATTCCTTCATCTGCCTTTAGCTCAAACTTGGTCAACTGTTCTGGATGAGTCTTCAAAACAAAACATTTGCACCCGAAAATATGAAAGTATTTCAGGTTAGGCTTCTTTTTCTTCACCATATCATATGGTGTCTTTCCATGCTTATTGATCAGTGTTGCATTTTGAGTAAAACAAGAAGTTTGAACAGCTTCTGCCCAGAAATAAGTTGGCAATTTTGCTTCATCAAGCATAGTTCTGGCAGCTTCAATTAAGGTTCTATTTTTCCTTTCAACTACACCATTTTGTTGTGGTGTACCAGGTGCTGAAAATTCTTGTTTCACTCCATTGTCCTTGCAGAATTCTTCCATTGTTGCATTTCTGAACTCAGTTCCATTATCACTTCTGATGATTCTGACTTTGTTGCTTGATCCTTTGTCCAGAAGCTTCACATGCTCCATCAGAGTCGATGCAGTTTCATCCTTTTTTGCTAGAAAATACACCCAGGTGAATCTAGTGTATTCATCAACAATGACTAAAGCATATTTCTTCCTTGCAATAGACATAATATTTACTGGACCAAAGAGATCAACATGCAGAAGATGATAGGGATCAGTGATAGAAAATTATGTCTTGCTCTTGAAAGATGACTTCCTTTGTTTAGCCTTCTGACATGAGTCACATAGGCCATCAACATTTAACAGGGTCTTTGGGAGTCCTCTTACAAGATCCTTTCTGATCAATTCATTGATGTTGTTCAAGTTCAAATGTGAGAGTTTCTTGTGCCACTTCCAACTCTCTTCACTAGACATTCTTGTAGACAGGCAAACAGCTTTTCCATCAGAGTCTATCAAAATCTTGATTTCATAAATGTTGTTTTGCCTGTGACCAACTAGAACAACCTTTCCTGTAGATTTGCTGATAACTTCACAATATTCAGGTTGGAAATCTACATGATATCCCTTGTCACAGATTTGACTCACAGATAGCAAGTCATGCTTGAGTCCTGGGACATGAGCTACATTGTTGATGATGACATTTCCAAGATTGATATTGCCATATCCCAATGTTCTTCCTATATTGCCATCACCATAGGAAACTTTTGGGCCAGCCTTCTCCTCATATTCTGATAGCAGGGCTTTATTTCCAGTCATGTGTCCTGAACATCCACTGTCCACGACTAGGGTTGCCTCCCTGTTACCCTGCAATCACAAACAATTACTGAGGATTAGTTTTAAGGATCTAGACTTGCTTGGATCCTTTGGCATTCTTAACTTTGTTAGCTTTTGCAGCGGAATTAACATTATCAGAGTTTGAGCTAACATTATCAGTGTTTACACTTGCAGTATCAACTTTAACCCATTTCAGATTGGGTTTCAGTTCATAGTAATTATGATAGATAGCATGATATTCTCTGCAAGTATAGATGGAATGCCAAGTGCTTCCACAGTGTGTGCATAGAGTCTGTGGCTTAGTTCTAGCAAAATCCTTCTTTACCTCAGACTTTGTAGGTAAAGAATTTATATTTTTATTTTTCTTGAAAAAATTTGCAAGATGCTTAGTACTACCACAGTTATGACATGTCTTTCTTGGAGCATAACTAGCAAGTATTGGTTTATTTCCTGAAGTAATGCCTACTTTTCCATTTCTGTTCTTGTTTGACACTTTCTTTTTCTCAACAGATTTTAACTCCTTCAGTTTATGTTTGAGTTGTTTATCTGTCATTGAACCAATATTAACCTGTTTAACACTAGTTTTTACTGGTTTTCTTTTGACAGCTTCTTTTTCATTCTCAGAAAAAAAATTTACTGGTTCCATGAACAAATTTAGTTCTGACTTTAACTTGATTTTGAAATCCAAGTTCATCTCCCTCATTATAACCTAGACCAACAGTGTCTGTTTGAAAAATCTGTTGAGTGTCCTTTCCAGAATTAGTCCAAGTCCTAATTTTCTTATTTGCTTCCTCCAACTCAGATTCTAGTTGTTTATATTTCTGAAGCAAATCCTGTTCTATAGAAATAGCATCATCTCTCTCTTTCTGAACTTGTTGCATGTTTTCAAGTTTCTCTTCAACAAGTTTATTTCTTTCTTTAAGTTCAAAATTTTCAGCTTTTATCCTCTCATTTTCTAAAGTCTGATCCCTATAACTTATATGCAATGACTTAAGAAAAATTCTTAATTGAGCAATGTCATCAATATTATAAGCATAGGTAGTTAGAGGTACCTGATTTTCAGAGGATTCTGATTCAGTAGTAGCCATGAGAGCATAGTTTACTTCTTCATCAGAATCTGAAGTATCTGCCCAATCTCTGCCTTTAGTGTAGAGTACCTTTCCAGTTTTACCCTTCTTGCACTCAGGAGCATAGTGGCCCATCTCCTTACACTTGTAGCATTGAATTTCAGACTTATCCTTCTTTCCTTTAGAATCTTTCTTATCAGACTTCCTGTAGCTTTTCCTGTCTTCATTTGAATCCCTAGAAAACCTTTTTCCTTTCTTGAAATTCTTGAAGCCCATTTTCTTGAAAGTCTTCACCATTAACACAGCCATTTTCCTCATTTCTTCTTCATCATCCTCAGAGTCAGATGATTCAGAAGAATTTGAATCATAATCAGAGTTTGGTGATTCACTTTCTGAATGTATGACCAAAGCTTTTCCTTTCATTTTCCTTCTTGTTGCCTCTTTCTTCTGAGGCTTTTCTTCAACATTAAGAGCAACAGACTTTCCTTTCCTGCTTGATCTCCTGTTTCTCTGTTCCATTTCCAATTCATAAGTTTTGAGCAGTCCATAGATTTCATCAATCTCTGTTTCAGCAAGATTATAGTTGTCTCTAATAGTGGTTGTTTTCACATCCCACTTTTCAGGTAGAGAAAGAAGAAACTTGAGATTCGAGTCTTCTAGATCATACTCTTTGTTGACCAATGACAGATCATTAATCAGTTTACAGAATCTATCAAATGTTTCTGTCATGGTCTCTTCAGGTTTAGCCTCAAAATGCTCATACTCTTGTGTGAGTATGTTTCTCCTATTCTTCTTAATAGCTGCAGTTCCTTGACACCTGACTTCAAGAGCATCCCATATCTCTTTTGCAGTGGTGCAGTTAATGACTTTGTTAGACATAACATTGTCTAAAGCACTATGCAGTAAATGCCTAACTTTTGCATCCTTAGCAATTGATGATAGATCTTCAGGAGTCATGTCCTTCTTTTCCTTTGGAACCATTTTTGCTGCTTCACCAGCAACTGCAACAGATAGCTTTGTAGGATTGTGAGGGCCTTCATAAATCCTGTCAAGATATTCTGGATCTGTAGCCTCCAGAAACATAGTCATCTTGACCTTCCACATAGCATACTCTAATGGCCTCAGAATAGGAACCCTGATTGGTTAATAACGACTCACAGTAGTAGGAGCCTTTTCAGAAACAGTAGGTGTTGGTGGAGGAATTTCTGACATGATTATTGTTGTGTTTGGATCTTAACCTGTAATAAAGTAACAGATTGGCTCTGATACCACTTGATAGGCCAAATACACAATTAATAATCAACTTTGTATGAGAGATTAATAAGTAAAAGCGTTTATGCACTTAAAAAACTTCTTGTATTTCAAACCCTCTTCGTGATGTAAAATATCACAAAGAGCTGCTAGGTTACAATAATGATAATTCGTTATCGATACCCTTCTAGGGTTAACCTATCTGTATTTATATACCATACAGCTACGATACAATCTCTAATTGATATTCCTAATAATCAGCTATACAATGATATCAATTACAGATTGTCACACGTCTCCTATGTCAACTCGATCTCTTTGATAGCTATCCAATCTTCAAAGATATCGCTTCCATAATTAACCTTCAATCACTGTTGAACAGTAGACGCACTTCCTTCAGACAAAGTTTGACAAACTCTGTCGAGCTTCCAACTGTCAGAGTTTACGCAAACTCTGACTGCTTCCAGCTAAACTCTGATAACTCCCTGTAACACTTAAACACTGATCAAAACACATCAATTATATTTAACATATACTATATTATAAAAGACGAATCATTAAAAGTTTTGGTACGGTACTTACCTTATTTAATTTTTTTTAAATACCCTTAATTATTTTACTTAATAATAAAAAAACAAAACACAATCTTTTTTCAAAATATTACACACAGCACTTCCGAACACTTATCCTAAATAAGAAGTAACTAATTAGCATAAGTAACCAATTACCTTTTCTAACTTTTCTAACCAAAATCTCTTATTTGCAAAAATATGGTTGTCCTAATTAATGAAATAAACTTATAATGTTATAATTATTAATAACTAACTGATTACCTTTTTTCATCTAAAAGATAATATCTTTTCTATATTGTTTAACTAAAATATTTCATTTCCAAACTTAAATAAACTTATAATATTATAATTACTAATAACTAACTGATTACCTTTTTTTAGCTAAAAAATAATATCTTTTCTATATTGTTTAACTAAAATATCTCATTTCCAAACTTGATTTTTTTACTTAATTATCCTAACTTAAATATTTATTATTGGTACGATACGATACAGTACTTATCTTATTTAATTATTTTACTTTAATACCCTTAATTATTTTACTTAATTATAAAAAAACAAAATACAATCTTTTCTCAAAATATTATACGCAGTTTTTCCCAACATTTACCGTAAATCATAATTAACTAATTAGCATAAGTAACCAATTACCTTTTTCAGGTATTCCATCTTCTAACTTTTCTAATCAAAATCTCTTATTTCCAATGGTAAGATCGTTCTAATTAATGAAATAAACTTATAATATTATAATTACTAATAACTAAATGATTATCTTTTTCAGCTAAAACACATTATCTTTTCTATTTATTCTGATTAAAACCTCTCCTTTCCAAAAATATCACAGGTCATTCTATTTAATGAAATAAAATAATAAAATTATAATTACTAATAATTAATTGATCATCTTTTTCAACTAAAACCCAATATCTTTTCTATGTTTTCTAAATAAAATATCTCATTTTTAAACTTTCTTTTCTTACTTAATTTTCCGTACTTAATTATTTATTATTGGTAGAAACATGTTAACTTTTCTATTTTTTTAATAACTAATTAATTTCATTTTTAGGCAAAACATGTCTTCTTTTATATTTTATTAATTATTTTACTTTATTACCCTCAATTATTTTACTTAATTATAAAAAAAATAAAACAAAATATTTTCTCAAAATATTACACAGCTCTTCCCAACACTTACTCTAAATAATAAGTAACCAATTAACATAAGTAACCAATTACCTTTTTCAACTATTATCTTTTATAACTTTTCTAACTAAAACATCATTTTTACAAAAATATGATCGTTCTAATTTATGAAATAAACTAATAATATTATAATTACTAATAAATAAATGATTACATTTTCAGCTAAAAGATAATATTTCTTCTACATTTTCTAACTATGATATCTCATTTTCAAACTTGATTTTTTTACTTTTTTTTTTCCAAAAACTTTTTTTTTATTTAATTATCCTTACTTAAATATTTATTATTAGTGAAAACATGTAGTTCTATTTTATAAAATAAATTATCGATATTATAGTTTCTAATAACTAACAAATTACCTTTTTCAGTTAAAACATATTATCTTTTTTAACTTTTCTCATTAGAACTTCTCTTTTCCAAATATATTATGGGCCATTCTATTTAACAAAATTACAATTACTAATAACTAATTGATTACCTTTTCAGTTAAAACCTAATATCATTGCTATATTTTCTAACTAAAATATATCATTTTTAAATTTTTTTCTTACTTAATTATCCTTACTTAAATATTTATTATTGGTAAAAACATGTTAACTTTTCTTTTTTTAATAATTAATTAATTTCATTTTTAGGTAAAACCGTTATCTTTTATATTCTAAGAATTTTACGGGCAATTAAATTTAATAAAATAAAATAATATTATTATGATTTTATATTCTTAATCTATATTCAGATTTTAAAAATTCCAGGTAATACATTCATTCAACAACTCTGAAAAATCCCAATAACACCACAATATTGTAGAAGGGGGGTTGAATACAATCTTGAACAAAACTTTTCGAACCAATGGAGGCTAAACAGTTTGATGAACAGATAAATGAAATAAGTAAATGAAATGTAAAGCAAGTACACAACTCTTACAAAATTTCAGGTGGGTTTTCTGATCCACCTGAGATTTATATTTCGAAGAAATAATATGTGTAAAGGAATACACAACTGTGATTACAAGGCTTTGAATACAAAAGAAAACCTAACTATTTCTCTCTTTGAGCTCAGTGTTTTCTCTCGTATTTCTTGTATGTGTTTCTTCTCATACAGCTCTCATACACACACATACATAAGTAATGCTACACGTGAGTTATATATAACCCAAGTTTACAACCCTACAAACAAAACGAATATTACAAAGTCAAATGTGTTTGTAGGTCTGCTACCACTCCTTTTCTTCATGTGACATACTTTTGTCTGATTGTCTTGGACAGATATTGCTAGATTTCATCGACCAAAGTGTTTTCTAAGAAAAGAAATGTTTCTTTTTCTTCTTCGTTTCCAATGACTGGCTTCCATGCCATTTTGAAGTTCACCAACCTAGGTGATCTGTCAGCTATGTCAAGTCACTATCAACTGCTAGTTTCGAGACATTATTGATGAACATCCGTTGTAGCTGATTATCCATTGAGTTGCAAATTATCCATTGAAGACATTATCCGTCGGTGTAGCTTTATCCGTTGCTGTATCACTTCACTTAAACAGAATTACAAAGCACAGACTATTTACAATTAGCTAACCTATTCTGTTTATCCATTGATAGTCAACATGACTTAGGATACTACCAACTAATGCTTCAATCGATAACTATCTGTGAGAACTTCTTAACATGTTACAAACTTATCGATTGATAAGCTTCCTCATCAACGGATATTGGATAAATGATTATCCGTTGGTGAGTTACAAACTTGACTTATACAAATATGTTTTTAAAGGTGTTTTTATGTATATCATCAAGGACAACATAATTCCTAACAATCTCCCTCAATTTATGACTAATGGAATAACAGCCATAAATTAAGAGCCTTGATGATAACAAAACACCTTTACAGGATTACATAGTTTAAGCAAAAACATATGTATTGTAATAAGCTTCTAAAAGTGTAGAAAATGAACTGAGTACTTCAAGTTGAAGAACATACTTCTACAAGGGATTGTTCCTTTAGACTGATCAAATCATTACTTTCTGCCCCTTGCACTCCTCATACAGTAGATCTTTTTTTTTTGTTCACTTGAAGCTGCTCCTCTATAGATTTGTAGATGATCTTTTCTTCTTTGTGATTTGGATCCAGCATAGACATCAAGTATTGAAAGTACTCATTGCTAGCCTTTTCCAGTTGATCTTCTAATCTGAAAAATCTTCTAAAATTGTGTTTATCGCTGAATTCCATTATCCAGAATGGATAAAAATGAACCTTATGTCCAGGAACATATGGAATATTCAGCTTCTTAGGCAAACCCTCCTTTGAAGTCCAGCTATTTCTTATCTCATTAATCTTGTTGAAGATTATGGTCTTTGCTTCTGGAGTGTATCCACCAGTTCTCTTCATTAAGGACCATATCTTCACCAATTTACTGTAGCCTTCTTCTAGCACTTGATATAGGGGCCAGGTTCTACTATTTCCTCCTTTGTAGGTGAAAATTAATCTCTCTGGTAACCTGACTGTCCTATATGCAGCACTCACATCACTCACCTCATCCAAGAAAAGATTGACACTTGAATATTCTTCAATGTCAGCAATGTAGATTCAGTATCTTTCTTGGCAGCCTCCTTTGCAACTTGTGGAACCTCAGCAATTTGAATTGGTCTAGCTGGCGGTTGTTTTCTGGTTCTTGTTCTCCTCCTTTCAGGTGAGAGTCTGACCTGTAGAAATATCAAGCTATTGATGTCAAAGTCAAATTCCATTGGTTCTAGCTTTATGTCTTCAAGAGTGAAAGCAAAGGAGCTAGAAGTTTGAGTGGGTTGCTGTGTGGCTTGGGTTGGAGGTATAGTAGGTTGAGGTTGTGTATCAACTTGTACTTCTGGTTCTGGGCTCAAAGTCCTTTTGGCTTTTGTCTTGACTATGCTTTTCCTTTTCTTGCACGCAGACTTTGTGTTCATTTTCCTTTTCTTATGTTTGGCTTCTTCTTCTTCAACCTTTTGCTTCATCTCTTCTTCCAATTCTTTTACAAGTTCTTCAGCAAATCTAGTTTCTTTCTCTGTGTATTCAACAGGTGGTCTTATGATTTGACCAGCTTGAAGTAACCTTGCAGTTTCTTCAGCCTTGGCCACAACAAAGTTTGGATGACCTGCTGGAACACATATCTCCACTCCATCTCTATAGATAAATGCTAAATTATCTTTAAGTCCCACATCAACTACAGCCTTATGTTTTAATTTAGAAAGTTTCTCGCTCATTAGTTTAAATTCATCTGGCTTTG
This sequence comes from Saposhnikovia divaricata, assembly GCA_036435485.1. Classification (NCBI taxonomy): domain Eukaryota; kingdom Viridiplantae; phylum Streptophyta; class Magnoliopsida; order Apiales; family Apiaceae; genus Saposhnikovia; species Saposhnikovia divaricata. Next base: position 95,952,272 of record CM071597.1, on the reverse strand, counting down.
GCATTGGAAATTCAACTCTCATGGTATTCTTGCCATTTTTCTTCACAGGTGACTTCTTACTTTTAAGCAAAGGCTTAAATTCAGACAAATATGATGGCTCCCCTCTGGCTAGAGACTTGGGAAGCACAAAATCTGGAATTAATACTTGCCTGATTGATGTACTTATAGAGGGAATTGGTACTTGAGAAACTTGAGGGTTGGCAGCTAGCCTTGTGGCTATAGAATCATCAGGTTAAGAAGCTGACTCCTCCACACTAGATGGTATTGCTGAAATTGTTGGAATTGAAGTAGATGGAAGTGATAGTGTTAGTGCCCTAGAGAGAATGTAATTGTGCTTCTAGGAAAGACTATTTTGTTACTTAATGATTATGTTCCATCGATTATTTCAATGTTGATTTATTATGTCTTTATTTACTACTAAATAAATGTCCTTGGAATATGTAACATGTATTCTATATCTTTAAGTATGTGACTTAAAAATGAGATTATATGAATAGTATTAATATTCCTAAATATCCCTAATCGAGCATTAATAATATGGGACAATTATAATGCATAAAGATTAGTATGTTTGTTGACTGATGACCACATCTCATTGGTCATAGGTATAGTGATACTAAAGTCAAGAACATAGGTGCATGTAATATTCTACATGGCACTGGATAGACCCACAGTGAGATTCATTAAAACCCAAATAAGTTTGGTTTAGTAGAAGCCCAAGCTGATTAGGTTAGGCCCAATCTCTCTTCCCTATATATACATAATGATGTATAGTTTTATGGTGTGGTTTTTTATAATTCGTTTTTGATAAAACCCTAGCTGCTCGAATTCAAAGAGAGGCTAGAGAGAGAAAGGTAGTTTATTCGGCTAGTACCGGCTCCATTGATCGTTGGACGATCGGACATTCGTGTGGACGATTTTTGAGACATAGATCTTGACGCAAGGGCTATGTGGTGATTGCTTTGGACCTCCATCTGTCATCAATTTATAAAGCTTCTTAATGTAACGATTCTTATCTCCATAATTAGCCATAACTTATATATGGATCCTAGGGTTAGGGTTTCGAATTTTTAATATTTTTCGCATTGTTTTGCTGCGTTTTATGCCTCGAAACCCAACAAGAAGTTGTTCCCCCTCACTTACTACACTTCTCTTCTCCCCTATCGTCTCCCCCTTTTTGTTAGCATCAAGGGTTTGAGTAGTAGGCAGATTCAGTAGTCTATCAAGGAGGGCAATTTGTTGATTGTGAGCCTCAAGAATGAGTTTTTGATCTACAATCACAGTGTTCATTTGAGACTCCAATTGATCAACTTTTGATAGAGCATCAATCTTCTTGTCTATATCTGCATCTTTCTTCAGCTTCGATTTAAGATGCTGCAAGGTAAGAGGAGGAAGAATAGCCTCCAAGTCCTGTTTCTGAGTTGCTAAAGTATCTCGGATTGTAGTCTTGAATTCATCCTTGTCCTCATCCCTTTGATTAAGAAGACATTTGTGCAATTTGAGAGTAGCCAGAAAGTTCTCTTGCACTTGTTTTAGAGCGGGTTCAGCATCCTGTAAAGTAGCCACAACCTTTTTGTACTGTACTGCTAGCTCAACATGGGCATCCCTGAAAATGTATCCCTTTGACATTAACCACTCTGGTAAATCTCCAGGTTGCTGTGAAGGCCCTACATTTTCACCTTCATCCTCGAATTCAGATTCATAATGAAATTTGTCAACAGCATTTGGAGGCAGCTTGGTAATGGCATCCTTACCCCTTTGCATAGATTCAGTTGTGTGTACCAAGTTCAGCAATCGCTCAGACTCCACAATATTGCCATATTTAGTCCAAGAGTCAAGGTTTGGGTCAGGGTGAGTAAAGGTTTCAGCTCCAGGAACAGTTTTATCAATGGCTTTTTGAGAGACCTGTTGATAGTGACGACACCTCTCACACCCTCACCTTCACCTACTAAGGTGGTACTCTCAATCTCTCCTTTTGCCTGGCAGGAAGAAATTCCCAGCCCCTCACTCACATTCTCTCCTTTTTTTTGCTAAGCTGTATATATATATTAGAAAACGAAACAAAAATATGGAAGAACCCTTGCTCTATGACATGCCATAGAGGAGGACTATCTATAACCAATCTTTAAAAGAAGATTGGAAACAGAAAGCAAGACTAACTATGAAGCCAGCTACTACAGTCAGAACTAGAGGCGATATTTACAAACCAAGTAGAACTAATGAGCCTAGACTTTACATCAGTTACAATTTCATCCAATAATCTAAAAGGCCCTGTGCATCCCTTCCCGTGCAATCTTACATTTCTTTCTCTCCACAAGTGATAACAAAAGACTTGAGCGATGACACTCACTCTCTGTGATGACACTCACAAAGCAGCCTCTCACTCTCTGTGATGACACTCCTTCCCTCATTCCTAGAAGTGTTTGTAAAACTAATGTTACTTCCGCTGTAGTTGTAGTAGACTAAAATGTAGGAGTAAACTGACTTAGAGTTGAAACAGTAGCGGAAAGAACATTGATGAAAGGATGTATGACATCCATTGATGCTGTAGTTGATTCTACCAATGAATGACTGCTGTTAGGCACATCCATCGGTGACCAAACACTTGGCAACGGATGAGAAATACCGGTTGATGAAGTAGAAGGAATAGCAGTTGAAAGAGAGACTATGGTTGAATCTGTACAGATTGATTTTAAAGTAGAGGCACAGTTTCAGGAAAAATTGGTTGTTGGTCCAACCAATTGAGGAATTGAGGCTTCTCCCTTAAAGTTAAAGAGGGAGAATCTGTTTGTGATGTGGTGATCATATCCACATCCAGAGATAATGATGGAGAGTTGGGTGTATGTGGTGTTTCAAATGAGAGAGTTTGGGGCTGTGACTCCACATTTACTGGAGCCACATTAAACTGAATTTGAAAAGGTTCAATCACTATGGATTGAACTGTGTGTGTGCCCTGTGCACCCAAAGTAGACTTTTGTTTCTTTCTCCTAACAAAGGTTTTAGATGGTGAATTTAGGTCAGTGGTGTCCCTTACCCTCTTGTTCAATGTTCCTGGTTGGGAACTCTTTTCAATAACAGCACCATGTTGAGAGGATGTTGCTAGGGATATGTTTAATTCCTTTTCAACACTTACAGTCTTTTGGGAGACTGCAGTGTGGCTAGGCTGGGACTCACTCACCTTTCCAACCTTATCCTTAGGGTTTCTTTGATTTTCAACCTGTCCCTCACCACTCACTACCACCTGTTCACTCCCCTCAGTAGGTTTGGTAGTTTTTACAACAAGTGTCTTTTGGGAGACACTTGAGGCTGGTTTCTTTGATTTGGATTTAGATTTGTGTTTGGTTGCTTGGGTAGGAGACTGTGGGTTACTAGCTTCGGCCTCCATAGCAAAACTCAAAGGCAAAGAAACTTGAGATTGAGTTAAGGAAAGTGAGTTAGAAATCATTACCTTTAAGAAGAAAATCAATTAGAATAGATCTAAAATCACTGTTGAGATCCATCCTCTTGAGTTCATTAAGTCAAGAACAATTGAGATTGTTATTGAAATCATATGATATGCAGTATTATGGAGATTAATTTTTCTTGAAATTGCTAAGTCATGAACACAATTGAAAATGTCATGTTAATCATTTCAATTAAGAAAATAGCAGTGTCAATTATACAACATAATATCACATATGGAAAAATTAAGCAAATAATGAACTCAGGAGATTTAAGGAAAATAACAAAGCATTCATTAAATCACCAACATGGTAGCAGTTCAACACATAACAATATTCAAACTTGATTAAAAAAACAATAAAATAGTAGCCCTAACTAGCCTAAGCACTAGGGGGATTTCTGGGATCTTCTTCATCTGGGCGGCAGCCGCATGGCGAGAGAAGATCCTCGATATCGTGATAGCAAGTCCGATGATCCTCTCTTGCTCCTCCAGCGCGCAGAGCCGCTCCAACTCCCTCTCTTCAGCTTCCCTAGCTCTTGCTGCAGCAGCCCTTCCTTCTTCAACGATAAAGTTCAAGAACAAGAAACTCATCTCCATTTCTTGCTTGTAGGAAAGCTTCTTGATGATGTTTGACGGTACTTGGTCTACAGGATAGCTGATGCCGTCAACTACCATGGTGAAGGATTGGTAGTTGAAGAGAATCTCGTCAATGTACCGGGTGTACAATAAAAAGTCCATTGTAGAGAAGTGAAGAAGAATTTGAAAAGATGGGAGTTTGATGAAGAGAAATGATAGAATGAGAAAAGGGTAGTAACTGGCTATTGAATAAATAGAGAGTGTTTGGAAATTTGAAATGACGCACGGACGCGACTATTTATACCAGTTATAATTGCATGCAAGCCTAGTCTAGACAAATAATCTCTCTCTTACATTCCCTAGAAAGTGTCATGATTAATCCTAATTTCCTTTTAAAAGAAATTAACAGATATATCCAAATATATACGCAAGATTAATATGACAAGTTCCAAGTCGTCATGTAGAGTGATCAATTAGGACATTAACACATAAGAATGCAAACGTCTGTGCACAACAACTTCCAGCAGCAATGTACTCAGCTTCTGCAATAGAAGTGGAAACTGAATTCTGCTTCTTACTAAACCATGATACCAGCTTGTTCCCTAAGAATTGACAGGTACCTATAGTACTTTTCCTATCAATTTTGTAACCTACATAATCTGCATCTGAATAGCCAATTAGATCAAAACCAGAATCTCTAGGGTACTGATATGGGCTGAAAATAAGCCCTAAAGACACATTTAATATGGCATTAATTAGACCCAACATGGTCCAAACGTGGGGCCCATTAATGAGGTCAAAACCCCAATTATAATATTAATTTCGTAATTAATATTGGGGGAAGTAAACAGCTCAGCAATAAGAATTGGATAAGGATATTATTTCCATCAGACTTAGCCACCAAGGCATCCAATTCGATATGGGAACTGATTCCTACAAGGAATAGATCTGGAACCTTCCTCAAGGAAGACTTGTCCACCAAGTCTCTGACTCCTACCATAATTTTGAGGCTCTTACAGCCTATATAAAGGGCCTGACCCCTCATTCTCAGAACTACATTTTTGGCTTGATCTTTGATATTCATCAAAGTACGTAGGTATCTTGTGAAGGCAGATTCAGCCACGAGCACAAGAGCAGCCATTAAAGCACGAAGCTCACACACCTTTGCATTAAATACACAAACCCTAGCCGCAATACTCGTAACCTAGTTTTTATTCCACTACATTTGGCGCCGTCTGTGGGAAGACAACATCAACCATGGTTCAAACACGAAGAACAACATCAACTGAGGCCGTACCCCTTAACTCTGCTCCACCAGCCACTTCTGATCCGCTTATCGCTACTGAGGAAGGACAAATACTCCCATCAACAGGGGCGGTCATTCAACCTCTGCTCACTCAGCCCCCAGGGACGACTCCCCATGTAGAGGGGACCCTCCCGGTGATTGTCCATCAAAGCCAAGAAACTAACCCTCTTCAGATGGTGGTTTCTCCTCTTGGTAACGTTGATCGCACGCTACCCCCAGGGGTACAGATCCATACTACGGATCTCCCCTTGAATACCAACCCGATGTATGGGCTGCCTAATTATCCCCCTCGAGGAAGGGAACCTGGACCAAGCGGTCACGCCTTACAGATCCGGGATCGAGAATATGATGACTACTCTGGTCCCTATACTGATGATTCATCATTATCTGAGGATGATGATCGAGATGAAGCCCCGAGGAGGCGACGTGCTAGCAAAGAACCTCTAAGAAGGACACGAAGAATCCATGATGGACTCCCCTTGACAACTGCTGAGAGAATCAAGGCTTATGAGGCTGAGATCTTAAAATTGAAGGACGATATTGCAAGAGAACAAGATAGATTGAATCGAACTCAGCCTCCTCCAGCTGCAGAGAGGATTCCCATTATAAATTTGGAGAGGCCTTCAAGGAGGCAAAGGAGGGCTGATACCCGAACCGAAAAATCGACAAGGGTAGAGACCCCCAGAAGCAACCCCAAAGATCTAATGCCACTTGGGGACCCTGATGACCCCACACCTCCGTTTACTGAGGAGGTGATGAATGCCCATATCTCAAGGAAATTTAAGATGCCGACTATTAAGGCCTATGATGGAACGGGCAATCCCGCAAACCATGTCAGGACATTCTCAAACGCACTGCTGCTGCAGCCTGCTAGTGACGCCTTAAAGTGTAGGGCGTTCCCTCAAACTCTATCGGGCATGGCTCAAAGATGGTATAGCCGCCTACCTGCAATCTCAATTGGCTCTTTTAAGGATTTGAGCGCTGCCTTTATCAGCCAATTCATTAGTGGGAGAATTCACGAGAAAAGTTCTGCATCCCTTATGTATGTGGTGCAGGGAAAGAATGAGAACTTGAGGGATTATCTCAAGCGATTCACCAAAGAGATGTTGAATATCACTGATCTGGAAAATAAGGTGGCCATGGTAGCCCTGGAACATGGAACCACTGACCTCTTCTTTAAAAGGTCCTTGGCAAAACACCCTCCTGAAAACATGGTCGAGCTCCAGAGAAGAGCCGATAAATATATCAAGGCTGAGGACAGTATGAAAAAGGAAACCGCGGGAGGCAATGGCAAGGGTTCTAATGACTCAAAGAAACGAAAGCCAGAGCAAGAGTACGACGCTAGGGACAAGTATCCCCCGGCTGGCAAGGACTCCGAGTCATCACCAAAGAAGGGTTTTGGACCGAGATTTTCTGATTATGCAAGGCTGAACGCTCCTAGGAGTCAAATTTTGTTAGATATTGAGAAGGATAAAGACTTTCGGTGGCCTAAGCCACTCAGGGGTGACCCCGAAAAGAGAAACAAAGATCTGTATTGTAGATTCCACAGGGATGTGGGACATGATACGGATGACTGCTGATAAGTGGATTTTATATCCACTTGGATCGCTTAATTTCGGCTTAAATTGATTGTCTTGGGCTCAAGTTGTTGTAGTTTTGATGTGTTTTGCTTAGTGGTGCAGAATTACGAGAATGTTGACTAAGGTGGATGCTTCTATAATTTTTTGGGAATTAATTGATTAAAATTCGGATTTTCGAGAAGGGTTGCGCAGTTTACACTGTTTTGGCCATATCTTGAGTTCTAGAAGTCCGTTTGAGGCCCGTAAGCAGTCCACGCGAAGATAACGAGATTCTCTATCATTCTAAGGTGGTCCAGAGGTCCAATTAAGTTTGGAACGATCCAGAAAATTTGAAGAAAAGTCAGCCACGAATTTTCCTTAAAAAACAGAATCAATTTAGGAAACGTATCTTGCAGAAATTCTATTATAATTCTGTTTTTGTATTTTCTTGCTGAGCAAGACTTGGAGTGCCTATATAAACACATCCTACCATGTAATTTGTATCAGATTTTTATTATTTGTAACATAGAACTGCAAGAGAGAAGAGTGGAGAAGGATTCAAGATCGGTGACAAGCAAAGATCTAGATCTACTTCATCTTTTGTATACTTTAGATAATAGATTTGTTTTCTCAACTCTTGTTTTTATTAATATTATTGCTTCTTTCTTTTATATCTTGTTTAATATCATGTTTTCATCTAATCCCATGGTGACGAACGGTTCAATTATGAACTAATCGTTGTCATGGGATCCTAATGGATTTATCTATGTAGCTTAGTAGTTTATATGCTTTAAAGATTTATGTGTGGTGAATTCTTGATATCCTCGTATGGTTGTGTTTCATGTATTTAGATGCGTCGCGAACATCTAATTTGTTAATCTCTTGCTAAACGAGAGTGGATCATGAGATTTAGAACTTGCCATGCTAGCATAGGATAGGTTGATATTATTATCATGATTTGTGGCGTAAATAGAGATATTATGCTACCCTTTGTGATCTAAGTGGATAACTTGTGCTTAAACCTTTATGTTTTCAAATTCTATAGAGATATAGGGTCTAAACATATTTGGTGTTTACCCATCTTCTATCTCTTTTGTGGATGCATGAGTAGTTTGGTATTAGTATATCGAGAGATAGCTTTTACTTGTTTAGTGTTATCCGATCAGATATAAAAACCCATCACATGTATTGATTAAAGGCTGCGACTCTAAGTGAAGTAGATAATGAAATTAGGATTCCATGTTTTATCTCATATAAGTAATTCATATTAAATTCTCATTAATTAATTATTCTTAGTTTAATAATTTGCATCCTAGTTAATTTATATAATTAAAACCTCATTCTTGTTACTTGTCTTAGCAGTGGATTAAAACCAAACATTGTTGCATAGGCATATTTACTGATTTAAACTTAACCAGATCTCTGCGGAACGAACTTTAATTATATTACTTGTGACTACGTGCGCTTGCGTAATTTTGTGCTAACAAGTTTTTGGCGCCGCTGCCGGGGATCATCGGTGTTTTGTTTAGTTTATGTGCTTGTCATCAGTGGTCGTTAGCGTTCACTGACTCGGATTTCTTACTTAGTTGTTTGTTTCGTGGTGTTTTCAGGTACTTGAACGTGTATGCGAACACGTTTGCAAGCTCGTAAGGAAAAATTGGCAGAAGACGGTCTTGTAGTAGATAATCAGAAAGAGGAACTTGAAACTACTGTTGAGATTGCAGATTTACCAGCAGCAGTTAAGGCTTTGAAGGACTATTCGCAGCCGAAGATTACTGACATACAATCTAGTATTGTCAGGCCAGCTATTGCAGCGAATAACTTTGAGATCAAGCCGAGCACAATTCAGATGGTGCAGAATTCGGTTCAGTTTGGGGGTGCTTCGACAGAGGATCCTAATATGCACATCCGGGACTTTATCGAGATCTGCGACACTTTCAAATTTAATGGTGTGTCGGATGATGCTATCAAGTTGAGGCTTTTCCCATTCTCCTTAAGGGATAAGGCTAAGGGCTGGTTACATTCTCTACCAGCTGGTTCCATTACTACATGGGATGATCTTGCTCAGAAGTTTCTTACTAAATTCTTCCCTATGGCGAAAACTGCAGCAATAAGGAACCAGTTAACTCAATTTCAACAGCAATCTGGCGAATCTTTGTGTGAGGCTTGGGAACGTTATAAGGAGATGCTACGAAGGTGCCCTCATCATGGCATGCCTGATTGGATGGTTATTAATGGTTTCTACAATGGGTTGGGAGCACAGTCTAGGCCTTTGCTAGATGCAGCATCAGGTGGAGCTCTGTGGGCGAAGAGCTATGAGGAAGCTTATGATCTTATTGAGATGATGGCTGCTAACGAATATCAAAATCCCACACAGAGGCTTTCTCAAGGTAAGGTAGCAGGTGTTCTTGAAGTTGACACAGCTTCAGCTATTGCAGCTCAGTTGAAGGCTCTTTCGATGAAGGTGGATTCTCTTGCTAATTATGGAGTTCAGCAGGTTGCTAGTGTTTGTGAGCTATGTGCGGGCGCACATGAAACGAATCAGTGTGCTATCTCTTCTGAATCAGCTCAGTTCGTAAGTAATTTTCAGAGACCTGCTGCACCAGTACCAGCCACCTATCATCCAAACAACAGGAATCATCCTAACTTCAGCTAGAGCAACAACCAAGGTGCTCAACAACCTCAGCCCTATCAGCAGTTTCAGGGTCAGCAAGCAAGGCCATTCAATCAAGGTTACCAGCAGCAGTATGCTCCAAAGCAATCATATCAGCCTCCTGGATTTCAGCAGCAACAGCCCCAGGCTCATGCGGGGCAATCTTCTAATGAAAAATCAGATGATGTGTGGATAGCGTTAAAGAACCTACAAGCTGGTCAGAAACTCTTGGAAACTCAGATAGGACAGATTGCAAGTGCCTTACTTAGTAGGCCTCAAGGAACTCTTCCTAGTGATACGGAAGCAAATCCAGGTTGGAAGGATAGCAAAGAACAGGTGAAGGCTGTGACTTTGAGATCGGGAAAAGTTATAGCAGGCCCTAAATCAGCAGTCGAAGAAGATGAAGATGTTCAGAATCAGCAGGTTGTCTGCAGTGCCCGAAATTGCTCAATCTGATTTGGTGGCTGATCAGCAAGGTGGTGCAGTAGAGAAGAGCAAGGAACCTGTTAAAAATTCTGTGGATCAGTCTACAAAGAACACTCAGATCTATCCTCCTCCTCCTTATCCTAGAAGACTCTAGAAGCAGCAGTTGGACAAGAAGTTTGCTAAGTTCTTAGAGGTGTTCAAGAAGTTGCAGATTAACATTCCCTTTGCCGAAGCTCTTGAATAGATGCCGAGCTATGCCAAGTTCATGAAGGGGATTCTTTCTCGTAAGTTGAAGCTCGAGGAATTAGAGACCGTTGCTCTAACGGAAGAATGCAGTGCTGTGCTGCAACAGAAATTGCCTCCAAAACAAAAGGATCCTGGTAGCTTTACTATTCCATGCACTATTGGTAATTTGTCTTTTTCGAAGTGCTTGTGTGACTTGGGAGCTAGCATCAATCTCATGCCCTTGTCAGTCTATATGCAACTTGGTCTACCGGAACCAAAGCCTACCAACATCTCTTTGCAGTTGGCTGATCGTTCAGTTACTTATCCTAGAGGCATAGTGGAGGATGTGTTGGTGAAAGTTGACAAACTCATATTTCCTGCTGATTTTGTTATCTTGGATTTCGAGGAAGATAAGAAGATTCCCATAATCTTGGGAAGACCATTCTTGGCTACGGGAAAGACTTTGATTGATGTGCAGAAAGGGGAGCTCACCATGAGGGTGCAAGACCAGAATGTCACTTTTAATGTCTTTAATGCAATGAAACTTCCCTCAGATGAAGAAGAATGTTTGAAGGTGGATTGGGTTGATTCTGCAGTTACTATGGAAATGGAGCAGTTACTTAAGTCAGATTCTTTGGAAAAAGTTTTAGTTGGTGACTCTGATTTTGAAGATGAGGAATTAGCCGAGCAACTTCAGCAGCTAAATTCAGCCCCTTGGAAAAGAAGAGTTGATTTGCCTTTTGAATCTCTTGGGTTAGCAGAACTTAAAAATTCGGAGGGGCGCCTGAAACCATCTATTGAGGAAGCTCCTACACTTGAACTCAAACCACTTCCGGAACACTTGAGGTATGTTTTTTTTGGGGATGCATCTACATTACCTGTTATTATTGCCTCTAACTTGTCAGCCAGTGCGGAAGAAAAGCTTTTGCGAATTTTGAGGGAGTTCAAGTCAGCAATTAGTTGGACTATAGCAGATATCAAGGGAATCAACCCTTCTTATTGCATGCATAAAATTCTGCTAGAGGAGGGAGCTAAGCCTACTGTTGAGCATCAACGGAGACTTAATCCGATTATGAAAGAGGTGGTGAAGAAGGAAATTCTAAAGTGGCTTGATGCGGGTATTATCTATCCTATCTCAGACAGTTCTTGGGTGAGCCCGGTTCAATGTGTGCCAAAGAAAGGAGGCATGACAGTTGTTGCTAATGAAAATGATGAGGAATAAAAGTGGAAGTAAAATAGAGTTATTATATACTTTATTCCTATCTAGTATTCATAAAATATATTATAGGTATTAGTTAAACGAATTCTATTTATTTAGTTTATTAACAATAAGTCCAACTGTTTATGGACTTTATTGATAAAGTAGAGCACGAGAGTAGAGGGATTCTTGATGTTGATAAAGTTGAAGAATCTAATGTGGAGAAAGTTTTCCTTGTTCGAGAAAAACAAATTGATGATTTCATCGAGGTCGAACATATTGACTTTATAATTCCAGAATCCTTGATTAAGCCGCCTTCACCTAAATGCTTGTTTTCACAGTTATTTGCATCTCCGTCATTTTTGAAGATGTGCGAATTTTATTTTCTGGATCCAACTAAGTCGTGCATGGTAATCATTGCGTTCTACAAAACTCGTGGGCGAGTTTTTTCCAACAAAGGGAGAATGATGAGGAATAGAAGTGGAAGTAAAATAGAGTTATTATATACTTTATTCCTATCTAGTATTCAGAAAATATATTATAGGTATTAGTTAAACGAATTCTATTTATTTAGTTTATTAACAATAAGTCCAACTGTTTATGGACTTTATTAATAAAGTAGATATTTGGCTTGCAAGTTTTTACCTTTCACTTGAAGGGGTTTTTCTTGTTTTAAGCGCTTAGGATTTTATATTTCAAGCTAGACCAGGATTTTAATGGTTTCCTAGTTGGGTTCAGGTATTAGCTAAATTCTAGCTGCTCTTGAATTCCTTTTTGGATTCCAACCTGGATAAGGTTATTTATTTAGCCTATATATACTCTTGTCTTGTAATCTTTTGGAGACAGATATTGGTAATAAAATTTTGGCTATTCGGTAGCTTTGAGAATCGAATTCAGGAGTGAATTCAGAGTTTGAGTTTTGTTTCTCCATTCGGAGATTCAGAGTTAGAGTTTTGTTTCTCCATCTTTGGAGATTCAGAGTTTACTTTATATTTGTCTTTACTACATATTATTACGAGAACATCACATTCCGTATCAGAAAAGAATGAGCTCATCCCTACTCGAACAGTCACGGGGTGGAGAGTTTGCATGGACTATAGGAAGCTTAACAAAGCCACGAGAAAAGATCACTTTCCTCTGCCATTCATTGATCAGATGCTAGACAGGTTGGCGGGACATGAGTACTATTGCCTCCTTGATGGATATTCAGGCTACAATCAGATTTGCATTGCTCCGGAAGATCAAGAGAAGACCACATTCACATGTCCTTTTGGTACCTTTGCTTTCCGACGGGTTTCTTTCGGACTTTGTGGTGCTCCCGCCACTTTTCAAAGGTGCATGATGGCTATTTTATCAGACATGATTGGCTCGAATGTGGAGGTTTTTATGGATGACTTCTCAGTTTTTGGTACTTCATATGACGAGTGCTTGCATAATCTTGGCTTGGTTTTGAAACATTGTGTGGAGACTAACTTGGTGCTTAATTGGGAGAAGTGTCACTTCATGGTGCGAGAGGGAATTATTCTTGGGCACAAGGTATCTGGTAGAGGACTTGAGGTGGATAGGGCTAAGGTGGAAACAATCGAAAATCTTCCTCCACCTATCTCTGTTAAAGGAATTCGTAGTTTTCTTGGTCATGCGGGTTTCTATCGGCGATTCATCAAAGACTTCTCAAAAATTTCTAAACCCTTGTGCAATCTCTTGGAAAAGGATGTTCCTTTCAAGTTTGATGATGAGTGTCTTGCAGCTTTTGAGCTCTTGAAGAAGAAGTTGACTACAACACCAATCATTACCGCACCTAATTGGGAGGAACCGTTTGAACTTATGTGTGATGCTAGTGACTATACTGTTGGAGCTGTGCTTGGTCAAAGGAAGGATAGAATTTTTCATGTGGTTTACTATGCTAGTAAAACCCTCAATGATGCACAGCTGAACTACACTACTACGGAGAAGGAGTTGCTAGCAGTTGTCTATGGTTTCGAGAAATTCAGGTCTTATTTGCTTGGTACGAAGGTGATTGTGTATACGGATCATGCTGCAATTCGATATCTTATGTCGAAGAAGGATTCAAAGCCTAGATTGATTCGTTGGGTGCTTCTTTTGCAAGAATTTGATGTGGAAATCAAGGATAGGAAAGGCACGGAAAATCAAGTAGCGGATCATCTCTCACGCTTAGAGGACCACGGTAACGATTCGCATAACAAATCTCTTATTAATGAATCTTTTCCAGATGAGCAGCTTTTTGGAGTGCAAGGTGAAGAGCCATGGTTTGCAGATTATGTGAACTATTTGGTTAGCAATGTTATTCCTCCGGAATTTTCTTATGCTCAAAAGAAGAAGTTTCTGCATGATGTGAAGTGGTACCGTTGGGACGAGCCATTCTTGTTCAAGCTTGGTGTGGATCAGATTTTGAGGAGGTGCATTCCGTATAGTGAAACGGAAGGTATTTTGCATGATTGTCATTCTACCACATATGGAGGCCATTACGGTGGGGATAAAACAGCTCAGAAAGTACTTCAAGCGGGATTCTATTGGCCAACTCTGTTTAAAGATTCTCATAGGTTCGTGATGAATTGTGATCGATGTCAAAGGGTTGGTAATATTTCTAGGAGGAACGAGATGCCTCTTAGTACGATTCTTGAAGTAGAGATTTTTGATGTGTGGGGAATTGATTTCATGGGTCCGTTTGTTTCGTCTTGCAACAATCAGTACATTCTCTTAGCAGTGGATTACGTGTCTAAATGGGTCGAGGTGAAGGCTTTACCGACCAATGATGCTAAGGTGGTGCTGAATTTTCTTCACAAGCAGATTTTCACGCGTTTTGGAACTCCAAGAGCTATAATCAGTGATGAGGGGACACACTTCTGTAATCGTTAATTTACTGCTATGATGGCAAGGTATAATGTGACTCATCGTGTTGCCACAGCTTATCATCCTCAAACTAATGGTCAAGCGGAGGTTTCGAATCGTGAGATCAAGAGAATTCTCGAGAAAGTGGTAAATCCATCAAGGAAGGATTGGTCTTTGAAGTTAGATGAAGCGGTTTGGGCTTGTAGAACTGCTTACAAGACACCCCTAGGTATGTCTCCTTATCAGTTGGTATTTGGTAAGGCTTGTCATTTGCCGGCAGAGTTAGAGCACAAGGCCTATTGGGCGTTGAAGAAGTTAAACTTAGATATTTCAGCTGCTGGTGAGAAACGTCTACTTCAGTTAAATGAGCTCGAGGAATTTCGTGAGCAGGCTTATGAGAATGCTAAGATGTACAAGGAGAAAGTGAAGAGGTGGCATGATAGGAAGTTGGTGCATAAGTCGTTTGTGCCGGGCCAACAGGTTTTGCTTTATAATTCTCGCCTTAAACTTTTTCCGGGTAAGCTCAAATCAAAGTGGTCGGGTCCGTTTACAGTCAAAACCGTGTTTCTACATGGGGCAGTGGAGATATTTAGGGGTTCTATTGATGATGCTTTCAAGGTAAATGGACAGAGACTTAAGCCGTATTATGGAGGAATGGTCAACCGCGAGAAGGTTGCCGCAGTTTTATCTTGTACGTGATTTTTCGGGAAAATGTCAAGGTAATGACATTAAACGAGCGCTTCTTGGGAGGCAACCCAAGTGAGGAAGTATTTGTTGTATGAAAAAAAAAAATGAGTGTTGTGAGTGTGAAAAAAAAAAAAAAACTGTTGTGAGAAAAAAAAGAAAAAAAAAATAGGGTCACGCAGGCTGCGCCTGCGTTTCTGTAAGACGCGCAGGCTGCGCCTGCGTGACGCAGGCTGCGCCTGCGTTACTGCATTGGGCGCAGTCTGCTCCTGGCGCGCGCAGTCTGCTTGTATTGCAGATTGTTTTTGGTCGATCTCTCACCTGTTTTGCCTACATATAAAAAAAAAAAAATTTCTTCTCCCAAAATCTTTTCTCCCTTTTATACTATCATCTCCTAAACCAAATCCTAATCCTATTTCAATTCCAAAACCTCCCAAATCTCACCTAAATTTCTACACCCAATTCTTTTCTAATTCTTTTTCTATTAATTCTTAATTCTATCCTACATCAAATTCAAACCCATTCCAATTTCTCCTTTCCACAATCAAATTTAAATTCATCCTATCACTCCATTATATATATACACCTATACATACAAACCCAATTCATTCTCTCCATATCTACATCTCTAAAAATTCAAGCTCAAGAAGGATTTAAGTTTGGGGGAAGTTGCACAAGTTCACCTCTTTGATTCATAGTGGGTATATTTCTTCTATAATTTATTTTTTTCTATGAATTTGTGTTCTTGTGAATTGGGGGTTTTATATTAGTCTTGTTATTTGGGTGTTTTTGGTGTGATTTTTGCTTGGTGGTTGTTGGTGGAATTATTGTTGAGTGGGATTTTGATTATTATGGCTCCTAAACGAATGAGGGGTAGTTCTAGTAGGGTGGAGAGATTTTCTTCTCTGGAGGCGGAGGTAGAGTATAATCGGTTGTTGTCAAAGCCGGTGGCGAAGGAAAGGGGGTTTTTACCATCTCGTCATTATGGGTTGGTTGAGGGGATTAGTGAGTTACGTTGGGGAGAGATTTGTAAGGCACCTACTCCGGTTCCGGTGAATTTGGTTAGGGAGTTTTATGCTAATGCTAAAGATGAGCAGAATGGTGTGTGTATGGTTCGTGGTAAACGGGTGGATTACAGATCAGATGCTATTCGTCCAATTTTGGGACAACCACCTAAGCTTGTGGGGGATGAAAATTGGGCACTGAAGACTAGTGATGATGTGGATATGGAGGCGATTGTTCGTGAACTTTGTGTTCCCGGTACAAGTTGGAAGTATAAATTGGGAACTAATGAGCCTCTTTCTTTTCTGTCTTCTGCTATGAATAAGTTTGCACGAGCATGGTATCTATTTCTTTGTGCCAATATTATGCCTACTTCTCATACGGGTGAGGTCACAGCTGATAGAGCGATTATTCTTTGGGGCATTCTAAAGGGAAAATACATTGATGTCGCCCACATTGTTCAACAGAATATTCGCAGGTGTTTAAAGTCTAGTGCACTGTCATCGATGCCCCATGCTTCTATCATAGTTGGGTTGTGTATGGTTAGTGGTGTTACCTGGGGTGCGGATGAGGAGTTGCAGTCACCTTTGCCTTCCATTGTTGATGTGTCTATTGATCGAATGCCGGAATGGCAAGGCGGAATCCCACATCCTAGGGAGCTTGGGTATGATGTTCGTGGTGGTGGTACTAGTGGTCAGGGAGCGGGCGCTCAGCCACGGGTTTCGAGAGTACCGAGGGTTTTGGATGCTCACTTTAGACGTTTGTACAGGCGTATGGATGCTATACATGCTAGTAACCGGGAGTATGCTGAGGATTTGGCTACAGCTTTGAGAGATGCGGGTATTCAGGCCCGGTGGCCTGTCTATGGAGCTCGTACACCTTATCCACCGCCAGATACTGATTCATCCGAGGATGAGGACGAGTAGGTATGTTTCTGCTATCCCTCGTATTTACTTCCATTCAATGCGAACATTGAATATTTTAAGTTTGGGGGTGGTTTGAGGGATTAGTAGTTGTTGTTGTATATATGTGTTCATGTAGGATGTCATGTTTTGCATGCTTAGTAGTAATTCATGCATATATGTTCGTATTAATTATGTTTGTTTCATGTAGGGCATTCTGTTTTTGTTTCGTATACCATGTGAGTTCATTCTAGTTGCATTTTCATAGCATGCATGTTTCATGATCCCTTAGAACGAGCTAATTCTGATTGGTAGGTAGGTGTCTAATTGAGTGTGGTAATGATGAATAGAGGGTTGACTTATAGTTTCTATGAAATTGACTTATGTGTTTCAGAAACAAAACTAATTTCACAGTCTCATTGGGTGCTTTTGGGCTAGGTTAGGGTCATGCTTGTTTGGATGTTTTGAGATTTAATCACTTGATTATATTTAGAATTTTCATTATTCCTTTGATGGCCTAGAACACTTAAGTCTAAGTTTGGGGGAAAACAGGGATTTCATGCTTAAATTGTAAATAATTGTCAATAATGGCTAGGCGTCAAATGGCTAGTAGCCGGCTCATAATTATATGAGTAGTCTAGGGTTGGAATTGAGAATTCTCATTCCAGATTGCATAGAAAAAAAAAAGAAAAAAAAACAGAAAAAAAGAAAAAAAAGAAAAAGAGAAAAAAAAAAGTCAAAAAGTGTCAATTGTTTATATGCAAAATTAACCAGGGTGAGCTCTTTAATACTCGAGCAATTAAGTTCGCGGGGACCTTGTGCCTAGTGACCTAAGGCTTTTATAGTCTGGGATCCACTAACCCAACGCTCGCTACATGGGTATTATTGTATAAGCCTTTCGGGGTCTCATCCATTGCACGGTTAAATAAGCATGCTTGTATATTATGTGTCGTAGTTGTTTAGTAATAAAAGCATGAATTTCTGTCTACCTTGGATAAAGATGGAGGTGTTCCTAGGTTATGAAGTGTCTACGGTCAATTCTATTTATAAACCTGTGATTGTCTTGACGAAGAGCATGTATGATTTTTGACCTAGTTTTGGGAGTATTTCTGATGAGCATTGCACACACGCACGTTTCTGTTCATGTATTGTTAGTATACGGGAACTTGGTCGAGCTCTAGTTGGATTTAGTTGCATTCTCTAAGATATTTGCTTGCTAGTTGGTTTTGGTTAGTTTGAAGGGGATCCTTGCATTTGCATTCTAGTTGCATTCATGCATTGCATTGCATTAGGTTAAATGGATTTTGTGGGTACATTCGCTATAGGCCCTCACGAGACCTTACTCGTCCACTGGGGCTGCCTAGGGGTTTAAAGGGCTTGTTGCATATGCCAAATGCAACCGTGATCACCTACGGAAGTGGTACTAGCTAGTTAGTTAGTTGTAATTGTTTATGCTTGAGGACAAGCATCGGTTTAAGTTTGGGGGTGTGATAAGTGGATTTTATATCCACTTGGATCGCTTAATTTCGGCTTAAATTGATTGTCTTGGGCTCAAGTTGTTGTAGTTTTGATGTGTTTTGCTTAGTGGTGCAGAATTACGAGAATGTTGACTAAGGTGGATGCTTCTATAATTTTTTGGGAATTAATTGATTAAAATTCGGATTTTCGAGAAGGGTTGCGCAGTTTACACTGTTTTGGCCATATCTTGAGTTCTAGAAGTCCGTTTGAGGCCCGTAAGCAGTCCACGCGAAGATAACGAGATTCTCTATCATTCTAAGGTGGTCCAGAGGTCCAATTAAGTTTGGAACGATCCATAAAATTTGAAGAAAAGTCAGCCACGAATTTTCCTTAAAAAACAGGATCAATTTAGGAAACGTATCTTGCAGAAATTCTATTATAATTCTGTTTTTGTATTTTCTTGCTGAGCAAGACTTGGAGTGCCTATATAAACACATCCTACCATGTAATTTGTATCAGATTTTTATTATTTGTAACATAGAACTGCAAGAGAGAAGAGTGGAGAAGGATTCAAGATCGGTGACAAGCAAAGATCTAGATCTACTTCATCTTTTGTATACTTTAGATAATAGATTTGTTTTCTCAACTCTTGTTTTTATTAATATTATTGCTTCTTTCTTTTATATCTTGTTTAATATCATGTTTTCATCTAATCCCATGGTGACGAACGGTTCAATTATGAACTAATCGTTGTCATGGGATCCTAATGGATTTATCTATGTAGCTTAGTAGTTTATATGCTTTAAAGATTTATGTGTGGTGAATTCTTGATATCCTCGTATGGTTGTGTTTCATGTATTTAGATGCGTCGCAAACATCTAATTTGTTAATCTCTTGCTAAACGAGAGTGGATCATGAGATTTAGAACTTGCCATGCTAGCATAGGATAGGTTGATATTATTATCATGATTTGTGGCGTAAATAGAGATATTATGCTACCCTTTGTGATCTAAGTGGATAACTTGTGCTTAAACCTTTATGTTTTCAAATTCTATAGAGATATAGGGTCTAAACATATTTGGTGTCTACCCATCTTCTATCTCTTTTGTGGATGCATGAGTAGTTTGGTATTAGTATATCGAGAGATAGCTTTTACTTGTTTAGTGTTATCCGATCAGATATAAAAACCCATCACATGTATTGATTAAAGGCTGCGACTCTAAGTGAAGTAGATAATGAAATTAGGATTCCATGTTTTATCTCATATAAGTAATTCATATTAAATTCTCATTAATTAATTATTCTTAGTTTAATAATTTGCATCCTAGTTAATTTAGATAATTAAAACCTCATTCTTGTTACTTGTCTTAGCAGTGGATTAAAACCAAACATTGTTGCATAGGCATATTTACTGATTTAAACTTAACCGGATCTCTGCGGAATGAAATTTAATTATATTACTTGTGACTACGCGCGCTTGCGTAATTTTGTGCTAACAACTGCAGACAGTTAAAGGATGAAATTGAATTTTTAATCCGGAAGGGAAAGTTAAACAAGTTCACCAAGGGTGAAGATCGTGGAACCCAGAAAAGGGATTATGATAGAAGAGACAAAGATAGGAGGGATAACGATCGTGATCGTAACCCACAGCCTCGAGGGCCAGTAATCAATATGATTTGGGGAGGACCAACAGCGGCCGGCACTACCCGAAACTCTCGAAAGGCCTATGCTAGAGAAGTGATGCACATCATAGGAGAAGCCCTGAAGCGTGCTAAGACCGAGATAGTAGTTGGTTTTGATGATTCGGACCTTGAAGGGGTGAAATTCCCCCATGACGACCCGTTGGTCATAACTCCTGTAATTGGAAACTCATAAGTGAAGCGGGTCCTGATAGACAATGGAGCTTCTGTTGATATCTTGTTTCATGACGCTTTTGTGAAAATGGGGTACGCTGACTCTCAATTGACCCCGACTAACATGCCTATCTACGGGTTTAACGGAGTTGAGTCCAAGGTTGAAGGGACCATTCAGCTGCCCGTGACAATAGGGCAAGAACCTAAGGAAGCCACCCAGATCTTGAATTTTCTTGTGATTAAGGCTACCTCGACGTACAATGCAATCTTGGGGAGGACTGGACTTCATGCGTTCATGGCTGTTGCCTCTACCTATCACATGAAGGTGAAGTTTCCAACCAGGAATGGTGTTGGAGAACAAAAGGGTGATCAGAAAATGGCCAGGAGTTGCTATGTGGCTACTTTGAGAGCTGATGGAACCGGGGGGCAGGTACTCCCGATCGAAGACATGGATGTCCGTGGTGATGATGAACACCGAGGAAGGCCAGCAGAGGACTTGGTTCCCATACCTCTAGAGTTAGGCAGCCCTGGAAAAGTTACTTATGTGGGAGCTTCTCTGAAGGAACCCTTGAAGGGCAAATTGATAACATTCTTACAAGAAAACAGTGATGTGTTTGCTTGGACAGCGGCTGATATGCCAGGGATTGATCCCCAACTCATAACTCATAAATTGAATGTTGATCCCAAGCGAAAGACCATAAAGCAGAAGAAGAGGAATTTTGCTCCAGAAAGGCAAGAGGCCATTAAGCAAGAGGTGGACAAACTCTTGGAAGCTGGGTTTATTGAAGAGATTCAGTTTCCAGAATGGTTGGCTAACCCTGTGATGGTCAAGAAAGCCAATGGTAAGTGGAGGATGTGTATTGACTTCACCGACTTGAATGACGCATGCCCTAAGGATTGCTTCCCTTTACCAAGGATAGACATGTTAATAGATGCCACAGCAGGACATGAGATGTTGAGCTTCATGGATGGGTTCAGCGGCTACAATCAGATTAAGATACACAAGGATGACATCCCTAAAGTATCTTTCATAACTGACTTTGGTGTTTTCTGCTATCTTGTTATGGCATTTGGTCTAAAGAATGCAGGAGCTACTTACCAATGACTGGTAAATAAGATATTAGCCCATCTGATTGGAAAAACCATGGAGGTCTATGTTGATGACATTCTAGTCAAGAGCCTGTTCAAGGAAGACCACATTAAGCACCTCAGAGAGGCATTCGAAGTGCTGAGGCACCATAAAATGATGTTGAATCCAGCCAAGTGTGCCTTTGGCGTTGGATCAGGCAAATTTTTGGGTCTGATGGTTTCCAAGAGAGGCATAGAGGCCAACCCTGACAAGATCAAGGCGATCTTAGATATGGAACCACCACGCTCTATAAGAGATGTGCAGAAGTTGACAGGCCGGGTAGCGGCTTTAGGAAGATTCATCTCCAAGTCTGTTGACAAATGCTTGCCTTTCTTTCAAGCATTGAAGAAGGTGAAAAATTTTGAGTGGACCCCTAAGAGCCAAGAGGCCTTTGAACAACTGAAGAAGTACATGGTTGAAGCCCCGTTGTTGACCAAACCAAGCCCTGGGGAGACCCTTTACCTATACCTGGCGGTATCTGAACAAGCCCTAAGTGCTGTCCTCATTCGGGAAGAGGAGAAAGTCCAGAAACCTATCTACTATGTGAGCAAAGTGTTGCATGGGGCTGAGTTGAATTACTCACCCATAGAAAAGTTTGCTTTGGCATTAGTAACTGCCTCGAGGAAGTTGCGTCCTTACTTCCAGGCATATAAGATTCAAGTTCTGACAAACCAGCAGTTGAGAAACATATTGCATAGCCCTAAGGCCAGTGGAAGGCTAATCAAGTGGGCGATTGAGTTAGGGAGTTTGATATCACATACAAGCCTCGGACAGCCATTAAGGCTCAGGCATTGGCTGACTTCCTGGTTGAATGCACTATTAACAACCAAGAAGTCGGGGGGCAAGAGATTGTGACTACCCCTGGGCAAGAGAAAAAAGAAGAGGAACTTACACCTGATCTGAAGGAATATTGGGTGCTCTATTTTGATGGAGCATCAAAAACAAAATCTAGTGGTGCAGGTTTGGTTTTGCAAAGCCCCGATGGGTTCACAGTTGAGTATGCTTTAAAGTTGGATTTTCCTACTACCAACAATGAGGCGGAGTATGAGGCATTAATAGCTGGTTTGGGTTTGGCTAGAATCATGAGGGTCAAAAATCTCAAAGTTTGTGGAGATTCAAGGCTTGTGGTATCACAAGTAAATGGTGAATTCGAAGCTAAGGACAAGACTATGGCAAAATACCTGAGAGTCGTAAAGGCTGTTATGGCTCAGTTTGAGGAGTGCTATGTTGAGCACATTCCGAGAGAAGAAAACATTAAGGCCGATGCCCTATCTAAGTTCGCTTCTTCCGAGATAGAAAATTATGCTGGGAGTGTCTACTTTCAGGTCTTGAAGGCCCCGACCGTTAACTCAAAATTAGTGGCACCAATTGATATAGGGGGCTCTTGGATAGATCCTATCAAGGCTCACCTTGAAACCAGGTGGCTCCCAGACAATGCCTTGGAGGCACGAAAACTTTCAGTAAGAGCATTGAGATACGCTTTGATTGAGGGCATTCTGTACAAAAGGTCGTTCGTCATCCCATACTTGAAGTGTTTAAGGCCTCAAGAGGCAAGAGAAGCATTGGAGGAAGTTCATGAAGGGATCTGTGGGCAACACTTGGGGGGCAGAGCCCTAGCTCACAAGATCATTCGTTTAGGGTTCTATTGGCCGGAGATGTTGGCTGATGCACAAGACTATGTCAAGAGATGTGAGAGATGTCAAAAACATGCTCCAATTGTAAGGCAACCGCCTGAGATGTTAACTTCAATTAACTCTCCCATTCCGTTTGCGATGTGGGGGATGGATATACTTGGTCCTTTTCCCATGGCTTCAGCACAAAGAAAGTTCTTGATAGTGGCCATTGATTACTTCACTAAGTGGATTGAGGCTAAACCTCTGGCCAAGATAACCACCAAACAAGTTGCCCAGTTCTTTTGAGAGAACATAATCTGCAGATATGGAATCCCACGAATCCTTGTAACAGACAATGGGACACAGTTCAATAATGAAGAGTTCAAGAAGTATTGTGAAGAGAGTGCGATTGAGCTCCGTTTTACCTCAGTGGCACATCCACAAGCCAATGGGCAAGCTGAGGTAGCTAATCGAATTATCCTTGATGGACTGAAAAAGAGGGTCGAACGCTCTAGGAACACTTGGGTAGATGAATTGCTGCCCATACTTTGGGCATACCGTACCACTTGTAAAGTGACAACTGGAGCAACCCCATTCCTGCTGGCTTACGGAGCTGAGGCAGTTGTGCCTTTGGAGATCATGCAAGCGTCACCTCGAGTTGAGGCATATGAACCAGAAACTAATGAAGAAGGGATGAGACTTGCCCTTGACTTAATTGACGAGGTTAGAGATGAAGCTAATGCCAGGAATACTGAATATCAGAAGAGAGCCTCTTTTCACTACAACCAGAGAGTTAAGGAAAGATTTTTTCGACAAGGCGACATGGTTCTAAGGAAGATTGAAGCCTCAGGAGTCGGCCAGAAAGGAAAGTTAGCACCAAACTGGGAAGGACCGTATCTAGTCAAAAAGGTGTTAGGACGAGGATCCTACAAGTTAGAAACCTTGGATGGGGTTGAGGTGCCCCGAACTTGGCATGCTGTGAACCTCAAAGTTTATTATGTTTAAGTTCTTTCGACAAAGGCTTGGAATTTTGTCTATTTATTAGGAATAAGGTTCGAATGAAACCATTCTAGAGCCATTAAGCTCAGATTAGAAAGTAGACTATCTATGTAAGGGTTGAACCCATTCCATTGACATTATGTTAGCTTATCAATAAAGTTTGTTTTTGCTTCCATTATATTACTTTTTTCGTTTTGTTATAAAAGACGAATGATGTATAAATTTGTGAGTATAGTATAAGCCAAGGGGCCAAGTACAAGAGCACAACAAACTATAAGCAAAAACAAGAATATGGAAACAAAAGAAACTAACTGATAAGTTAAGTCATAAACCCCGAAGGGCAAAAGTTCAGAATAAATAAATATATAAAGCAGAAATAAGCCACGCAGGGCCATCTACACATCTAAGTCATCAACTACAACATCTCCTTGGGTAAGAGGAGGATCTGCTGCCTCTACCCCAGGAGAAGAAGGTGGATCCTGAGTGGGCTGAGAGTCCCCATCCACAGCTGCCTCTGTAGCAACCTCCATAGCAGCTGTCACTCCAGGGATAGCAGGAACCGGGAACCTCTCCAGGGACACCCCCTCAATCTTCCCACTCAGCTCCTCGATGATCTCCTCCCAGCACTCCTTAAAGGTACCAGGAAAATTCGCATCATACTCGGCATTCAGGACATCTTGAAAGTCCTTAGAAGCCTTGTAGTTAGCTATGATGTGTTCCCTGTTCTGCTGCACCTCCAGCTGCAGCTTCCTGTTCCTCTCCTTCTCAGCTGCCAGCTCCTTCTCCACCTCCCTAAAACGAGCAAAGTTTGCCTCAGAGGAGGCAAAGTATCTATCTCTGTCCCTCTCAGCTATAGTCTTTTCAGCACGTACCTCCTTCAGATTATGAATGGCGGCCTGAAGGTAGGCGTTCATCTGCAAAGAAAACAAGTGAATAAGGGAAACGGAAATACAATTAAATTAAGGAGTTGAAGAAGAAATTACCGAAGCAACAGCTTGGGCCCCAAGAAGCTCAATCTGCAGATCATCAGAAGATTCCACAATGTGGACCCTATCTCGTGGAGTAACCACGCTCCTAGACCACTCAGCTGCGGCCCTAGAGTCGCCTACAGCTGTGTCCCTATTGCATAAACCCCATCCCACTGTGAAAGGAGTGAGGTCTTCATCAATGGGAACTGGATTTTCTTGAAGAAAGCCAGGAACATGCTCCACTGCAGGAGAAGCATCATCAGTCCTGGCCCTTTTGGCCCTAGGATTTTCTTTTACTACCCTAGCAGCAGCAGCAGCAGCCTCCCTCTGCTTGAAAATTGCTCCTAGAGCAGCTTTGGCTGCCAAATGATTACAAAATGTCAGAAAATTATATCTAGCATAAAATTTTAATAAGGCAAGAGGTGAGGATTTCAAGTTAATTACCCTCAGGGCCTAAATCGCTTAGCCCATGGGACTGCAACGAATCTTCAGAAATCAAATTTGCACATTGATGCAAATTATCAGATGTTAACAAAGCTATGGCAGCCTCTTCTTCCACACCCAATTTTATACTCCTGATAGGCCCATCAACGGCTCTGCAGAAATTGGGCCGAAAATAGTTGTCCCAATCATCCCCATCCAAAAAGACATAAAACGACTCCCTCTTCCAATCAGGAAGGGAATCAGGAGCGGAATCCGAAACGAAACAAGAACGGGCTAGAGAACGGTGTTGGATTTTGACCCAATCCGAGTTGTCAGAAGAATTGACAAACTTGAATAAATAACGAAAAACAGAAATACTGGGCTCAAGCCCATGTTTCTTACACTGGACCATGAAACAATAAATAAAACGCCATGCATTTGGCATAACTTGGGTTGGACAAACCCTGGCTTCAGCTAAAAGATGGCAAACAAAAGGAGGAGGTGGAAGGCGGAAACCAGCATAGAAAGTTTCTTTGTAAACCATAATTGCCCCAGGCTTTGGGTGACAAGCCCTTTCGTTTGAGGCCGGAACAACCGCCCTATAAGGCCCATTAATACGAAAAAGTTGGGCTAAAATATCTACCCTATGCTGTTTGTATTTTGATTTATACTCGTAAGCATCTAAGTGAAGCATATTGGGAAAAGCTTGACCAAATTCGTTTAAAAGATCTCTAAGGGAAAAAACACTGGCATGGACAAGAGATGTTTTAGGGTTCTTACCTCTTGAAAGCCTTGGAGCAGCGGTAGAGGTATGAGTGAGTTGAGACTGGCCTGAAGAACTGGAATCCTCCATTGAAGCGCTTCCTTTGTAAGCTTGAACCCAGAAAAATTGAAAGAAAAAGTTGGAGAAGATGAATATTCAACGATCTTCAAACCGAAACTGGGGAATAGGGCCGTGGAAAGGTGCCGGAAATCGCCTCACGACAGAACCCTAGTAGAGCTTTTTGGAAAGTATTTGTGGGATATTGAGAGAAAATTATTGCAGAAAAGTGAGATGTGAAATGAGGGACGCACACCACTCTTTTATAGAGTTCACGGTCGGTCACTCAACCGGTTATAGTAAGTAAATGGGCTGTCAACAGGTGACTGGGCCTTTGAATAGGCGGGAAGCCCATGAAATTCAAATTTTTAATTAATTTTACTAAATTCTAGAAAGTTCTATGACATTTTTAGAAAATAGGATAAAAGTCTGTCGGAGTTTAAAGGCAGGAAGCCCAATTAAAAAGGCCACGCCCAGGAGGATAAAACTCCTAGGCGTTGGTTCGCAAAGTACCTTCTAGGCGGGGATGCCCACGCCCAGGCTCGTTTTTTACAAACAAGGGTATACCCACGCCCAGGAGACCAAACCTCCTAGGCGTGCCTAAGGAAGGTGTCTCCTTGGCGGGGGTACCCACGCTCAGGTTGATTTTTGATAAACAAGGGTATACCCACGCCGAGGAGACCAAACCTCCTAGGCGTGCCTAAGGAAGGTGTCTCCTTGGCGGGGGTACCCACGCTCAGGTTGATTTTTCATAAACAAGGGTATACCCACGCCTAGGAGACCAAACCTCCTAGGCGTGCCTAAGGAAGGTGTCTCCTTGGCGGGGGTACCCACGCCCAGGTTGGTTTTTGAGGGACGAAGGTACACCCACGCCCAGGAGACCAAACTTCCTAGGCGTGCCTAAGGAAGGTGTCTCCTTGGCGGGGGTACCCACGCCCAGGTTGGTTTATGAGGGACGAAGGTACACCCACGCCCAGGAGACCAAACTTCCTAGGCGTGCTTAAGGAAAGTGTCTCCTTGGCGGGGGTACCCACGCCTAGGATGCTTCATTTTTGGCAGGGTGTCTTTCTGAAATTAATGAAAGAAAATCCTTTAAAAATTCTGAAAACAAGCCAATGATGATTGGGAAATTGGAAAATAATTTCCAAAAAAAATCCCGGATAACAGAAAAATTATTTTATGCTTGAAAGTACCATTAAGTATTTTTGGTAAAATATCCAAAAATAGTAAAATACCTGTGGGTACATAAAGAACGCAAGGAAATTATCTATAATTCCCTGTAAGACGTAAATACCATTAGCTTCGAATAAAGCCAAACGTCGTAAATGTGTAGGTCGCTCCATACTTTACATTAAGACAGTATTCATGAAACACTAGTGTACAACAAGCAATAAACTCTGACCCAAGTCTCGGAAAGGCCGTTAAAACTTCGAGGAAAACCTGATCAGTTTTCCTAGAAGTTGGGGGGCAAATGATATGGGCTGAAAATAAGCCCTAAAGACACATTTAATATGGCATTAATTAGACCCAACATGGTCCAAACGTGGGGCCCATTAATGAGGTCAAAACCCCAATTATAATATTAATTTCGTAATTAATATTGGGGGAAGTAAACAGCTCAGCAATAAGAATTGGATAAGGATATTATTTCCATCAGACTTAGCCACCAAGGCATCCAATTCGATATGGAAACTGATTCCTACAAAAGAATAGATCTGGAACCTTCCTCAAGGAAGACTTGTCCACCAAGTCTCTGACTCCTACCATAATTTTGAGGCTCCTACAGCCTATATAAAGGGCCTGACCCCTCATTCTCAGAACTACGTTTTTGGATTGATCTTTGATATTCATCAAAGTACGTAGGCATCTTGTGAAGGCAAATTCAGCCACGAGCACAAGAGCAGCCATTAAAGCATGAAGCTCACACACCTTTGCATTAAATACACAAACCCTAGCCGCAATACTCGTAACCTAGTTTTTATTCCACAACAGGTACCAAATGCCAAGGTTTGGTGTTCCCTTGAGATACCTGAAAATCCTCTTATTGCTACTAAATGAGATTCCCTAGGATCAGCTTGGAATCTAGCACATAAAGAGGTAGAGTACATAATATCAAGTCTACTTGCTGTTAAATATAAAAGTGAGCCAACCATGCCTCTATAACTTGAAATGTCCACATTCTTCTCCTTAGTATTCAATTCAAGTTTAGCAGTGGCCATGGGTGTTTTTGCAGATGCACAATCTAATAAGTCAAATCTTTTCAAAAGATCATAAACATATTTAGATTGGCTCAGAAAGATACCATCACACTACACCATAGATTGCTTTAAGCAACACCCAAACTGTGTTACCATAGACCCCTGTTTGAAGTTGCCATAGGCCCAAATCGAGCTATGGTAACACCTCAGCCATGTTAGGTTCTCAGCAGTAACTATAGGTATCAATGGTAACATCAAAAACAACCTATGGTAACACGGCAAATGTGGTTACTAAAGACCTCTATAGCAACACCTTAAACACTCTATAGCAACATAGTTTATGTGTTACAATAGATGATACAAATTTGCATAATATTATGGGACCCACACGTGGGGCCACAGGTGGGACCCACATATTGGGACCTACTAACTTGCTTTACTTGTAAACAAAGAAAGTAAGTTAATTCACCCATCATGCTCATTTCATATTTACTTTGCATAAGTTTGAAAAACCTTTTGCAAAACCAAATATTATATCATCTACATAAATTTGAACAAGTATCATAGAGTCATTGACATTTCTATAAAAGAGAGTTTTATCAACAGTACCTCTAGTGAAGTGATTCTCTATAAGGAACTGTGAGAATGTGTCATACCAGGCTCTTGGTGCTTGCTTCAGGCTATAGAGTGCTTTGAGAAGAAAATAAACATATTCTGGAAAATCTGGATCTTCAAAACTAGGAGGTTGACTAACATGTACTTCCTCTTCCAAAATACCATTCAGAAAAGCACTCTTGACATCCATTTGATAGACTTTTAAATTGGCATGGGCTGCATAGGCCAGAAAAATTCTGATTGCTTCCAACCTTGCTACAGGTGAAAAGGTTTCATCAAAATCAATCCCTTCTTTTTGATAGTAGCCTTTTGCAACCAATCTAGCTTTATTCATTATGACTATGCCATTCTCATCCATCTTGTTCTTGAATACCCACTTAGTGTCAATCACTGATTTTCCTTTTGGTTTTGGTACCAATTTCCATACTTCATTTCTTTCAAATTGGTTTAACTCTTCTTGCATAGCTAAAACCCAGTCTGGATCTAGGAGGGCATCCTTGATAAGTGGATTTTATATCCACTTGGAACGCTTCGAATCGGCTTAAATTGATTAACTTGGCCTCAAGTATGTTGTGTTTTTGATTCATTTTAGTGAGTTTGTGCAGGTTTATTATCTTGAGGTTGGATGATATAAATTGCATATTTTATGGTGGATTTGAGCTCAAGAATTGAAGAACGGAAAGTGGCAAAAGAATCGGAAGAGAAATCGGAAGAGAAATGAGTAAATTGTGGAAAATTCGGATTTGCCGGTAGGTTGCGCAGTCTACACTGTTTTGGCCATATATGGAGTTCTAGAAGTCCGTTTTCAGCGATCTTACTGTCCACGCGAAGCTTGAGAAATTTTCTTCAACATTCTGGTAGATTGCAGCTGCGCAGACTGCGCTCCTGCTGCGCAGACTGCGCCCGAACATCCTGGAAATTTCTTGATTTCTATCCTATTTCGAATTTAAGATGTATTTTTGGACTTTTCTTGTTGGAAAAGAATTCTAGGGCCTATATAAACGCGTTCTATCATCCTTGAACGTGCAATGACATAACCAACACTTATCATAACACAAAGAGAGAGCCAAAAATAGAGATTCAGTCTTGGAGAAGGATTCCTACGCTCGTGACAAGCAACGGAGATCTAGATCTACTTTTGTTTTCTTCTAATTAGGCGATACTCTTGGATGTTTTTCGGATTTGTTTTCTTACTCTATTACTCTTATTTATTATTCAGATCTTATTTTATTATCATGGTTTCATCAGATCCCATGATGACGAGCGGTTCCATTACGAACTAATCGTTGTTGGGATTGTAACGGATTTATCTATGTAGCTTAGTAGTTTGATTGCTTTATAGATTTGTGTGTGATGAATTCTTGATATCCTCATATGGTTAATCTTAATGCTTTTAGATGCGTAGCTAACATCTAAATTGAATTGTTAATCTCTTGCGAAACGAGAGTGGATCTTGAGATTTAGAACTTGCCATGCTAGTATAGGATAGGTTGATGTATGTTTGACATCATTATTTGTAGCGTAATTAGAGATATAGGGTCTAAGCATAATTGGTGTCTATTCATCTTCTATCTCTTTTGTGGATGTATGAGTAGTTTGGTATTCGTATACTGAAAAGTAGATTATACTTGTTTCGTGTTGTCCGATCAGATATCAAAATCATCACATGCATTGATTAAAGGCATCAACTCTAAGCGAAGTATTTAATGAAGTTAGGATCCCATGTTTATTCTCATATAAGTTATTCGATTTTAATTCTCATTAGTTAAGTAATTCTTTGTTTTGTTAATTTGCTTCTTAGTTAATTTAGATAATCAAAACCCAATCTTGTTAATTGTCTTAGCAGTGAGTAAAAACCATACATTGTTGCATAGGTACATTAATTGAATTAAAACCTAAACTAGATCTCTGTGGGAACGAACTTGACTTATATCTATATTACTTGTGACCACGTACGCTTGCGTGTATTAGTGCAACCAAGTTTTTGGCGCCGCTACCGGGGATCATCGGTGTTTTATTTTTAGTTTATGTGCTTGTCATCAGTGGTCATTAGAGTTCACTGACTCGGATTTTCTTACTTAGTTATTTGTTTCTTGGTGTTTCAGGTACTTGGTAGTGTATGCGAACACGTTCTCAAACTCGTAAACTGGAAGAAGAACTTGTAGCAGTTAAAGATATGGGAGAACCAGCAGCAGCTAAGGCTTTGAAGGATTCTTCTCAGCCAAAGATCAATGACATCCAATCTAGCATTGTCAAACCAGATATTGCAGCTAACACTTTCGAAATCAAGCCTGGTACGATTCAGATGATAAGTGATTCAGTGCAGTTTGGGGGTGCTCCTACGGAAGATCCTAATATGCACATCCGGGATTTCATCGAGATCTGTGATACTTTCAAGTTCAATGGTGTGTCGGAAGATGCTGTCAAATTGAGACTTTTCTCATTCTCTTTGAGGGATAAAGCTAAGGGCTGGTTACACTCTCTACTAGCCAGTTCCATCACTACGTGGGAGGATCTTGCTCAGAAGTTTCTCACTAAATTCTTCCCCATGGTTAAAACGGCAGCAATCAGGAATGCTCTAACTCAATTTGCACAGCAATCTGGAGAATCTTTGTGTGAAGCTTGGGAGCATTACAAGGAGATGCTTCGAAAGTGCCCTCATCATGGGATGCCTGATTGGATGGTGATTAACTGCTCTTATAATGGCTTGGGTGCACAATCTAGACCTTTGCTAGATGCAGCATCAGGTGGAGCTCTATGGGCTAAGATCTGTGAGGAAGCTTATGAGTTGATTGAGATGATGGTTGCGAATGAATACCAGAATCAAGCTCGGAGATTATCACAAGGCAAAATAGCAAGAATTCTGGAAGTTAATACAGTCACGGCTCTAGCAGCTCAGCTAGAGGCACTTAATAAGAAATTGGATTCTATATCAAAGCATGGGGTGCCTCAAGTTGCTAGTGTTTGTGAGCTATGTGCGGGCGCACATGAGACGACTCAATGTGCCATATCTAT
This sequence comes from Saposhnikovia divaricata, assembly GCA_036435485.1. Classification (NCBI taxonomy): domain Eukaryota; kingdom Viridiplantae; phylum Streptophyta; class Magnoliopsida; order Apiales; family Apiaceae; genus Saposhnikovia; species Saposhnikovia divaricata. Next base: position 95,920,358 of record CM071597.1, on the reverse strand, counting down.
TGAATCAGCACAGTTTGTGAGCAATTTTTAGAGATCGCAGCAGCCAGCTCCCAACATCTATCATCCTAATTTCAGCTGGAGCAACAATCAAGGTGCTTTCCAACAGCCACAACAGCCTTATCAGGCGTTTCAAGGGCAACAATTTGGAGCTAAACCGTTCAATCCTTCAGGTTTTCAGCAGCAGCAGGGGCAACAGTTTCATCAGCAGTATGCCCTATGGCAACAGTTTCAGTCACCAAGATTCCATCAACAGTCTCATGCAAGTGCAGGGCAGTCTTCTTCTGAAAAATCTGAATTGGAAAAATTGAGGTTGATGGTTAAAAGCCAGGAAGTATCTCTCAAGACGTTGGAGAATCATATAGGGCAAATTACAAGTGCCTTACTTAACAAACCACAGGGATCTCTTCCTAGTGATATGGAGGCTAATCCAGGCAAGAGGGAAGTTAAAGAACATGTGAAAGTAGTGACTTTGACATCTGGTAAAGTCACAATCAATCAAAAATCAACAGCTGAAGAGGAATGCTTTATGGTGGATTTGGTCGATTCTACAGTTACTACGGAAATTGAGCAATTGCTTAAGTCAGATTCTTTGGAGAGAGTATTAGTTGGGGGTTCTGAGTTTGAAGATGAGGAATTAGGCATGGCTGATCTTTGGGATTCTCAGGTGCTGATTGATGAGGTTGTTCCATGGTCAAATCTTGAGGATTGTACAATTGAGTCTTTTATTGAGAAAGATGTTTTGTTCGAGTATAAGGGTAATAAAGATCTTCATGAGTTATACAAGAATTTTACTTCTGATGAGATGTTAGAGGAATTGAATGCTATTTGTTCTAAGCATGAAATTCAACTTGAGGATAGTTCTTTTGATCCTAAGTCTGTTGTTAAGACTTCTGTTGGTGAACCACCCACTTCCGTTCCTAATCCGTCTATTACCACTCTTGATCAGTCTTTGGTAGTTAATAATGAAAATCATCATGTTGAAGAGGCTTCCAAACTCGAGTTTAAACTACCAGATCACCTGAGGTATGCATATTTTGGTTAATCATCTACTTTGCCTATGATTATTGTTGCTAACTTGTCAGGTAGTAAAGAGAGTAATGTTACTGACACTTTTGAGGAGCAAAGAAGGTTGAAACTTGTCATCAAGGATGTAGCCCCGGAAAAGATTATTAAATGGCCATATAGAGATACGGTGTAAAAATTTTCAAGAGAAAAAGCCATTGTCATGTCTAGCTAAAGACTTTAAACAAAGGCGCTTCGTGGGAGGCAACCCATGTGTTAGGTCATTTTTCTTCTATCCCTTTTATTACCTTCAATAGGGACATTGAATATCTTAAGTTTGGGGGTGGTTTGGGGATAAGTAGTATGTGGTAGTTGTTTGTGTCATTGTGTTCATGTAGGAAATCATATTATGCATATTAGTAGTAATTCATGCATGTTTCGTTCATGTTATGTTTGTTCATATAGGACATTCTGTTATTTTGTTTTTATACCATGTGAGTTCATATATTTGCATTTGCATAGCATGCATATTCATGATCCCTTAGAATGAGCTAATTCTGATTGGTAGGTAGATGTCTATTTGAGTGTGGTAATGATGAATAGAGGGTTGATTTATAGTTCCTATGAAATTGACTTGCATGTTTCAGAAACAAAATTTTTACACAATCTCATTGTTTGCTTTTGGGCTAGGTTGAGATTATGCTTGTTTGGTTGTTTGAGATTTAATCACTTGATTATATTTAGAATTTTCCTTATTCCCTTGATGACGTAGGAGCACTTAAGTCTAAGTTTGGGGGAAAACAAGGATTTCATGCTAGTTGTTTATAGTTGTTGATAATGGCTAGGTGTCAAATGGCTAGTAGCCGGCTCATATTTTATGAGTAGTCTAGGGTTGGAATTGAGAATTCTCATTCCAGATTGCATATATATGAAAGAAAAAAAAAAGAAAAAAAAATAGAATCGAAAAAAAAAGGAAAAAAAAAGAGTCAAAAGTGTCAATTGTTAAATGCAAAATTAACCAGGGTGAGCTCTTTAATACTCGAGCAATTAAGTTCTAGGGGACTTTGTGCCTAGTGACCTAAGGCTTTTATAGTCTGGGATCCGCTAACCTAACGCTCGCTACATGGGTATTATTGTATAAGTCTTTAGGGGTCTCATCCATTGCACGGTTAAATAAGCATATGTATTGTGTTATGTGTCGTAGTTGTTGTTTAGTAATAAAGCATGAATTTCTGTCTAACTCAAATGATGATGGAAGTGTTTCTAGGTTATAAAGTGTTTACCTTCTATTCTATTTATAAACATGTGATTGTCTAGGCGAAGAATATGTATGATTTCGATCTAGTGTTAGGAGTATATCTGATGAGCATCGCACACACGCACGTTTCTGTTTATGTATTGTTAGTATACGTGGACTTAGTCGAGCTCTATTTGGATTTAGTTGCATTCTTTGAGATATTTGCTTGCTAGTTGGTTTTGGTTAGTTCGAGGGGATTATTGCATTTTCATATTAATTGCATTCCTGCATTGCATTAGATAGTATAGAGTCTGTTTATGCTTGAGTACAAGCATCGGTTTAAGTTTGGGGGTGTGATAAGTGGATTTTATATCCACTTGGAACGCTTCGAATCGGCTTAAATTGATTAACTTGGCCTCATGTATGTTGTGTTTTTGATTCATTTTAGTGAGTTTGTGCAAGGTTATTATCTTGAGGTTGGATGATATAAATTGCATATTTTATGGTGGATTTGAGCTCAAGAACTGAAGAACGGGAAGTGGCAAAAGAATCGAAAGAGAAAACGGAAGAGAAATGAGTAAATTGTGGAAAATTCGGATTTGCCGGTAGGTTGCGCAGTCTACACTGTTTTGGCCATATATGGAGTTCTAGAAGTCCGTTTTCAGCGATCTTACTGTCCACGCGAAGCTTGAGAAATTTTCTTCAACATTCTGGTAGATTGCAGCTGCGCAGACTGCGCCCGAACATCCTGGAAATTTCTTGATTTCTATCCTATTTCGAATTTAAGATGTATTTTGGGACTTTTCTTGCTGGAAAAGAATTCTAGGGCCTATATAAACACGTTCTATCATCCTTGAACGTGCAATGACATAACCAACACTTCTCATAACACAAAGAGAGAGCCAAAAATAGAGATTCAGTCTTGGAGAAGGATTCTTACGCTCGTGACAAGCAACAGAGATCTAGATCTACTTTTGTTTTCTTCTAATTAGGCGATACTCTTGGATGTTTTTGGGATTTGTTTTCCTAATCTATTACTCTTATTTATTATTTAGATCTTGTTTTATTATTATGATTTCATCAGATCCCATGATGACGAGCGGTTCGATTATGAACTAATCGTTGTCATGGGATTCTAACGGATTTATCTATGTAGCTTAGTAGTTTGATTGCTTTAAAGATTTGTGTGTGATAAATTCTTGATATCCTCGTATGGTTAATCTTAATGCTTTTAGATGCTTAGCTAACATCTAAATTGAATTGTTAATCTCTTGCGAAACGAGAGTGGATCTTGAGATTTAAAACTTGCCATGCTAGCATAGGATAGGTTGATGTATGTTTGACATCATGATTTGTAGCGTAATTAGAGATACTTATGCTGCCTTATGTGATCTTCTTGGATAACTTGTTCTTCAACCTTTATGTTTTCAAATTCTACAGTGATATAGGGTCTAAGCATAATTGGTGTCTATTCATCTTCTATCTCTTTTGTGGATGTATGAGTAGTTTGGTATTCGTATACTGAAAAGTAGCTTATACTTGTTTTGTGTTGTCCAATCAGATATCAAAACCATCACATGCATTGATCAAAGGCATCAACTCTAAGTGAAGTATTTAATGAAGTTATGATCCCATGTTTATTCTCATATAAGTTATTCGATTTTAATTCTCATTAGTTAAGTAATTCTTAGTTTTGTTAATTTGCTTCTTAGTTAATTTAGATAATCAAAACCCAATCTTGTTAATTGTCTTAGCAGTGAGTAAAAACCATACATTGTTGCATAGGTTCATTAACTGAATTAAAACCTAAACCAAATCTCTGTGGGAGCGAACTTGACTTATATCTATATTACTTGTGACCACGTACGCTTGCGTGTATTAGTGCAACCAATCCTCAACTTTCTTAGGTTCTTATTTAGACAGAAAACTGCAATATAAGCATTCTTCTTGAGTTGCCCTTCTAGTTTGGACTCTTGTATTTGAATCACCAATAATGAGTTCAAATGGGTGATCTTTTAGTCCATCTCCTTTGTGGTGGCAGGTTCATTCTAGATCATGTAGCTTCATTCTCCCTTTGTTGATCATTCTGATTAGTTATTGAGTGATAACTCTGAGATACTCCCCCTGAGTGTGTGGCTCTAGAGGTTGGAGTTCTAACAGGGTGATCAACGGATGTTTCCCTTTAGCTCTCAACGGATACCTCAAAATGATTTCCAATAGATGGAGTATCGTTAACATCTACAAATGATGTGCCATGCTCTTCACTAGATGGATCACCTTGAGCATGCTGCCTTCTCACACCAGTTGACACTGCTTCTTCATCATCTTCACTGCCTTCTCTACTTATCTCATTTTAAAATAAGAGTGCTTCATGGAAGCCTTCATCTACCAACCCTTGGATTTTCTTATCTTCAAAGACAACATGTACAGATTCCATAACAATGTTAAGACTTAGGTTGTAGACTCTGTAGGATTTCCCAGCTGAATGTCCAACAAAAATAGCTTCATCTGCCCTTGTATCAAATTTTCCTAGGTTTTCACCATAATTTCTCAAAACAAAACATTTGCATCCAAAGACATGTAAGAAGTTAATTGTTGGCTTCTTTCTTTTGAATAGTTGATAAGGTGTCATGCCTTTTGCTTGGTTGATCAAAGAGATATTTTGGGTGTAGCAAGCAGTATTAACAGCTTCAGCTCATAAATATGTTGGCAACTTTGATTCTTCAAGCATGGTCCTTGCATCTTCAATAAGAGTTCTATTTTTCCTTTCTACTACACCATTTTATTGAGGAGTTCTAGGTGCAGAGAATTCATGAGTAATTCCTTCTTCTTCACAAAACTCTCTCATCACAGAATTCTTGAACTCAGTTCCATTGTCATTTCTAATTCTTCTGACTATGAATGAAGGATTGTTGTTGACTATATTGATGTGATTGATAATGATTTCACCTACCTCATCTTTGGAGTGCAGAAAGAATGTCCAAGAATATTTAGAAAAATCATCAACAATCACAAGACAATATTTCTTCCTAGAAATAGATAATACATTGGCTGGTCCAAATAAATCCATGTGTAGTAGTTGTAAGGGTTGATCAATTGATGACATTGACTTGGATTTGAAAGAGGCCTTATTTTGCTTCCCTTTCTGGCATGCATCACACAATCCATCCTTGGAAAAATCCAATTTTGGAATACCTCTTACCAGATCCTTCTTTACCAACTCATTCATTGCTTTGAAATTAAGGTGAGACAGTCTCTTGTGGCACAACCAACCTTCATCTACACTTGCCTTGCTAAAAAAACATGTAGCATCATTTGCACTTGTTGAGTTGAAGTCAGCAATGTACACATTCCCTTTCCTATTTCCTGTCAGCACCACCTTGTTGTCATTTTTGTTGAAAACAACACAAGCTCCAGATGTGAACCACACATTCTTTCCTTTATCACATAATTGGCTGATGCTAAGCAAGTTATGCTTAAGACCATCAACTAGTGCTACCTCCTCAATGACAACATTATCTTGTGAAATCAAGCCATATCCTCTAGTATATCCTTTGTTGTTGTCTCCAAAGGTAATTCTAGGGCCAGCTCTTTCCTCGAACTTAGTGAGCGGGGTAGAATCTTCAATCATGGTCCTAGAACAATCACTATCCAGATACCAAAGACTTTTTCTGTTTTCCTGCACACATCAAAACCAAATCAAGTTGATTTTGGTACCCAAGTTTCCTTGGGTCCTGCCTTGGTAGCCATTTTCTTGCCCTTCAAACCCTTTTCAACCAAGAGTTCAGATTGAGTTAAATCAATTTTAACTCCAGGTGTAGGTCTTTGAAAGACAGAGTTTGATACATGCTAATATGCATTATAGTTAAATGCAGAGTTAGGCATAGTCTGTGCAGGCATGCTATTCATCATCCAAGGCATCTAAGGCATATTAAAAGCATTGTAATATGGATTATGCATGAATGACATGTTAGCATATTGACTAGATGCATGAGCAGGATGGGCATACATGTTAGGCATAACATTCATAGCAGGCATAGGCATATTAGGCACAGAAGCATTTTTCACAATCTTACAGCTAGCAGATAGATGATTAACACTACCACAATTCACACATTCTTTCCTAGGTGCATACTTATCTGGTGGGTAATTGTTGTATTTATTAATCCCTACCTTACCATTTCTGTTCTTTTTCTTACCCTTAGCCTTTAGTTCCACCTTTCTAACTTGTCCTTCAATTGCTTATTGGACAAGTGACCTATGTTCCCTTTCTCAACTGATTTTGTTTTGCTACATTCTCCTGTTACAAAGTTCTTATTGACGGGTCCATATTTTTTGTTCAATTTAACTAAAGTTGCTTTGCCGACAGTCTTGGCTTTCAATGGATAATTCTGACCATTATCCATTGATCGCTCATTGTTCAACAGATAATTATCCTCAGTATCCGTTGACTCATTGTCTGAATCAACTTTACCATCAACCTCTAACTTTGCTTCTGCTAATTTGTAGAAAGAATCAACTCCTTGAACATTAATGATTTCCTCAGTTACAGCTCTTGATCCTTTCCATTTAGCAATCAACCTCTTTTTCCAGCTGTTCTTTCAACACATTTTCTCTTTTCAGAGCCTCAATCAATTCATTTCTAGCATCCTGGCAATCTCTTCTCAAAATTTTGAATTCAGTCAACTGAGTTTCTCTTAACTTTTCATTTAAATCTTTAATCCTCCTGTTTTCCTTGTTAAGCGATTTCATGGAAACATGCATATTGTACAATTCAGCAGACATTTCATCAATTGTACTAGCACATTCAGCTTTAGAAAGATCAGTAAAGTTTGTAGAGAATACCTGGTTGCTTGCTGAACTAGCTTCTACATCATTCTCATTATCCATGAGGGCAAGATTGACAAACTCTTCCTCTGCATCTGAGTCTCCTCCAACAGCCCAATCATTATCCCTTGATATGAATGCTTTTCCTTTTGCTTGAGAAGATCAAAATATTTTCTCTTGTAGTCAACAGATCCAAACTGTTTCTTCTCATTCTCAGCCTTGGACTTTCTGCATTCATTGGCAAAATGACCAGCAATTCCACAGCTAAAGCATTTGATCTTCGACCTTTCAACCATATCTTTGGATGGTTGGTAGCTTTTTTCTGAATTGCCTGGCTCCTGCTGGATTCTTCTTGAACCTGAGCTTTGAGAATCTCTTTGACAAGAATGCCAGATAATCATTTAGATCATCAGATTCATCACCACTCGATGCGTCGAGTTCTTCAATCATCTTGTTTTTCCCTTTGATAGTCTCAGCTCCACCTCCACAAGTCTTTGGACTTGGTGTGGCTTCTACACACTCCATCTTCTCACCATCCTGGATTACTGGAAGACTGGCCACCAAGGCAACATCTCCATTCTTCTTCTGATTCTTCTCTACTTCCTCATCTTGTTGCATTTCAAGCTCAAAAGTCTTTAGAATTCCGTACAGTCTCTCAAGGGTAAAATCTTTGTAATCTTGAGAGTTCCTCAATGAGACTGTTGCTAGCTTCCATTCCTTAGGAAGAGATCTCAGAAACTTTAGATTGGAGTCCTTGGTTTTATACTTTCTCCCATACAACTTTAACCCATTCATTAATTTCTAAAATCTACTGAATATGTCTGTTAAATTTTCACCAGAAACAAAGTGAAAATGTTCATACTGTTATATGAGGAGTTGCATTTTGTTCTCTTTGACCTGCTCAGTTCTTTCACAGATTGTTTGAATAGTGTCCCACATTTTCTTAGCAGTGGTGCAGTTAATGACATTATCAAACATGTCTTGGTCGATTCCATTGAACCAAATGTTCATGTTCTTCTTATCTTTATTGATTTCTTCCAAGTCTTCATATGTGTACTCAGCCTGAGTTTTTGGAACTGGCCTTCCAGCAGTTGCAGTACCAGCAGCTTGTCCAACTCCAGAATTGGCCTTCATTGGCACATGAGGGCCTTTCTCTATACAATCTACATAGCTTTCATCGATGGCCGAGAGATGAAGATGCATCTTTACTTTCCAGTGAAAGTAATTTTCTTTGTCAAGCATCGACATTTTCACGCCTTTGTCCTTCTTTCCCATGGTGTTTGATCTTTAAACTTCTTGTTTGTTAGAAGTTTGCTCTGATACCAATTGATAAATGTCAATAACACCACAAGATTGTAGAAGGGGGGTTGAATTCAATCTTGAACAAAAACTTTTCGAACCACTGGAGGCTAAACAGTTTGATGAACAGATAAATGAAATAAGTAAATGAAATGTAAAGCAAGTACACAACACTTACAAAATTTCAGGTGGGTTTTCTGATCCACCTGAGATTTATATTTCGAAAAAATAATCTGTGTAAAGGAATACACAGCTTCGATTACAAGGCTTTGAATACAAAAAAAATATAACTATTTCTCTCTTTGAGCGCAGTGTTTTTTCTCGTATTTCTTGTATCTGTTCTTCTCATACAGCTCTCACACACACATGCATAAGCAATGCTACACTTGGATTATATATACCCCAAGTTTACAACTCAACAAACAAAACGAATATTACAAATTCAAATGTGTTTGCAGGTCTGCTACCACTCCTTTTCTTCATGTGACACACTTTTGTCTGATTGTCTTAGACAGACGTTGCTAGATTTCATCGACCAAAGTGTTTGCTAAGAAAAAGAATGTTTCTTTTTCTTCTTCATTTCCAATGATTGGCTTCCATGCCATTTTGAAGTTCACCAACCCATGTGATCTGTCAGCTATGTCAAGTCACTATCAACTGCTAGTTTTGAGACATTATTGATGAACATCCTTTCTAGCTGATTATCTTGCATATTATCCATTGAAGACATTATCCATCGATGTAGCTTTATCCGTTGCTATATCACTTCACTTAAACAGAATTACAAAGCGTAGCCTATTTACAATTAGCTAACCTATTCTGTTTATCCATTGATAGTCAACACATGACTTAGGATACTACCAACTAATGCTTTAATCGATAACTATCTGTGGGAACTTCTTAACATGTTACAAACTTATCGATTGATAAGCTTTCTCATCAACAGCTACTAGATAAATGATTATCCGTTGGTGAGTTACAAACTTGACTTATACAAATATGTTTTTAAAGGTATTTTTATGCATATCATCAAGGACAACAATTCCTAACAAACTCTTTGTATGCTTAATGCTTTAGGCTTCACTTAAAGATATCTAAAAATTAAAATAAATTAACATATAATATTTCTTTGGAGTGAATAAAACAATATAAAGGATAGACGTGTCTAATTGATAAGTAATCCTTAACCTAATATTGTGCAAAACAAACGAGGGTAAATACTTTTTAAAGGATTAAATGATTAATAATTCCAGGATAATTAGTGATGGTACTATATTTCCCAGACTATTATCCCAAGACTATTATCCCTAAAGAAATTAACAGTTTGCACCCCTTATCTTTGGTCACTTTTTCGTTTTAGTCTTAAACTTTTAATCTTAGCAAAATGCATCTCTTAACTTACAATTTTTAATCAATTCGCAACCCTTTAACGGAGTTCCTTTGAATTTTAACAGTCAACGTTAATACACAATTACAATTAACAGTTTGCACCCCTTATCTTTGGTCACTTTTTTATTTTGGTCTTAAACTTTTAATCTAAGCAAAATGAATCCTTTAACTTATAATTTATTCGATTTTTGTTCCGATTTATATGTATAATTTGTTATTAAATTTTATAGTTGGTAGAGATTTTTGGTGTAAATTGAAAAATATTTATATTAGGATAGTCAACTTATAAGGTAAAATTATTTAATGGATCATAACAGTGTTATGTCAATAGTTGTCAATCTATAACCTTTATTAATAAGCGAAACCCTCTTTTAATGGTACCATATTTTTGGTTCGCAATATATTTTGGTTTCACCACTAAAATTCGTTCGTACTGTATTTTGGTTTCACCCCTAAAATTGATTCGCATTATATTTTGGTTTCACCCCTAAAATTCGACTTCTCCTAGAATTCTATGTTGTTTTTTTTAAAAAAAAAGAATAAAAATATAAATCCTATTATAGTTATAATTATTTTATTTGTAATTTGTTAAAAGAATCCTATTTTTCCCAGAATGCTATATTTTTTTAAAAAGAATTAAAAATATAATTCTTATGATAATTATAATTCTTTTGTTTATAATTTTTTTACTAGAAAAAGACTACAATAAAAACCACCAACAAATAGAGGGTGAAATCCTAAATTTGACTAAGTTTTTTTTTTTTTTGAATATATTGGTTTATAGCCTTACAAGTGAATATCTGTTCTAATAATTATCGGGGTGTTACTAAGTTTTTAATTGTTTTAATTTGTATATTTACTTTTTACTACCTTTTACCTGTTAAGCTTATTTTTAATCGAATAATCCAATTTTTGATCCAAGTTTTATAAAAGTTATTTTGATCTGATTTCAAAAATTATTCACTATTTAACAATTAATTTTGATTAATTGTTAACATATATAGTGCCCGTTTGGCAAATCTCAACATCAACTTATAAGTTACTTATTTCGGAAAAAAATTCTTATTTATATACTTTTTTTATAGAAAAATGTGTATGGGAAGTGTTGAGTATTGAATACAGTAAAAGAATACAGAGGGGGGGGGGTGAATGGATTCTTGAACTTTTCTACGTTCTTGAATCTTTGCAACAAGATATGTGTTGAGTGTGTGAGATATGTAAGTGCAGATAACAAAGACAAACACAACACAATATCACTTTAATCTAATATTTTATTAGATAAAGATTTTGCTACAATCTGTGAATACAAATGGTAGTATTCTCAGCTTCGTTTTTCTTAGAGAGATATTTCTTGTGATATATATGAAAATCTTATCTCTTAAAAAACTTATCTGCTAAGGAAGTGAGGCTGTATCCTTATAGACATGGATACACCTACTTACTACAAATAAGGTAGGTAAACAAAACTACTTTCCAGTCTGTCTATCTCATTTGAGTAAGAGTCCAAACGGCTACAGATTTGACTTTGCAAAGCCTGTTCAGATCCACTTCTTTAGCTCCTTGTCCCTTTGTCTTATCTCTCCAAGCTTCTTTGTAGGCTTTCCAATGTGCTTTATAGTACATAGTCAAATAAAGCATCTTGGCTTGTTGCAGGTTTCTGACTTGTACAATTCTTCAGTATTTTGTCTCCAAGAATGTATTCGAGAAGTGGCTAAGTGATTGATTCGAGAACTAGAATTGACTTAATCGATAACTCTAAGTTCTCGAATAGTGTTATATTGACATATCGAATCACTTCTCGAATAGCTGTTTTCTCTGGGACTCCTTGAGATATCGAATAGAGCATTTTGACATATCGAATCCCTGAGATGTCGAATAGCTTCTTTAGTCCTTGAGATATCGAATAGAGCATTGACTTGTTGACTCTTAGAGAACTCGAATGATGCTTTGACTTGTTGACTCCATGAGTTCTTGAATAGAGTAATAGACATATCAAATCTCTGAGATATCGAATGAGATATCGAACAGTGTATTCAGAGATATCGAATAGTGTCTTCTGAGATATCGAATCTCTGACTACTCGAATGCTAGACTTCTCGAATAGACAAATGTACTTCTCAAATTGGTACTTAGGCAAATTCTTCATTTCTTCAAATCCCAACTGTGATTATTTTGCAGTCTTTATCTCCTTGCTTGAGGCATGAACCTTGGAACTTCTTTCAAGCATTATTCTTGACTTTATAAGTACAGTTACACAACTAGGATTTGATGCTTATTACAAGTACAGAACAAATAGAAACTCTACAACTAGAGGTTCCCTCAATTAAGAGGTCATGTAGGTAATGCATAGCATTACACATACTTAGGCTTGTTATTAGATGTATTCAGGCATGCCTCTGTGACTAACAATCTCCCCCAAATTGTGTGTAAGACCCTTAGTCACAATTTCATGTCTGATAACAAGCCTAACATACATAAAGATAAAACTTGACAGTACATGTATGAATTTTGATTAGCAATGTGGATAGAACTACAGGGTGAGTAATCTTACAGCCTATGATGAAGTACTAGCCATTGTCATTTGTTTCCCTTTCCATAGCTTTGGCTTGCAAATCATCATATGCTTTCTGTCTTCTTTCTTTCTCCTTCCTTGTATTCTCATCCATAGCTTTTATTATTTCTGCCATAGCATCCAATTCTTCAAGAAAAATTGAGTCTTTGAAATCTTCAAGTACTGGTTTCAGAATGTTTGCAGGATAGTGGTTGAGTAGATTCATTCTGATGTGGACCTGATCCCCATTTCTCCTCCTATACTTCACCACATAGGGGTTAAACTGGACTCTACACAATCCCTTTGCCCTTAGCTTTTCTGATTCAATCTCCAGTCTCTCAATTTCTTTCTCCCTTGCTAGCCATTTTTCAAGACACTCTTTTCTGATTCTCTCCTCATGATCTCTCTTCATCTTCACAAAATCAATTAGCTCCAGCTTCCATACTCTTTCCACTTTATCTTCTGAGCTCAACAATGCAATGATTCTTTCTATGTCATGTAGCTTGCCCCAGTGTTGACATCCTCCTTGTTTGAATTTCTCCTCCCTTCCATCAGTATATTTGATCTCAAGGTAGTTATCAACAATGGCAACATGGTAGATTCTTTGAGCTTGTAAGAATTGCAGTTGGTCTTCATCAAAATCTTCATCTAGTGGTTGGAGTTTTAAGCCTGGATAGATTGTCAGAGTCCTTGATTTGGATAGCTTTGGTTTCCTTGCAGCTTGTTTGAATTTGATCCTTTTTACATGGTTGCCTGGCAGTAGCATGTGACCTTTTTTTGTAGACCATTGTAGTATTCCATTAGCAGTTTGCTTTTTGAAATATACAGATGGTTTCTTGACTTGAATCCTCTTCTCTTCTTGAGGTGGTAAAACAGTTGCAGAAGCCAAGGGATTAGATTTTGGTAGGTCATTACTAACAGCATTCACCCTAGACTTAGAGTCTTGTGTTGTGGTGAGATTACTGCTAGCAATGCCTAAGGCTTGCTATTTTCCATTCTTCCTCTCATAGACTTTGCCTTGGTCATCATCCTTCTTATCCTTGTTGTCTTTCTTCTTCTTCTTATCCTCATCCCCCTTATCACTCCTCTGATGACTTCTCCTCCCATCACTCTTGTCTTCATCTTCATCATCCTTATTCCTCCTTGGCTTGGCCATTTCTGGAATTACACCAGTTGCAATGTATGATCTGAGAATGTGCAGTGCCTCTATCTCTTTAGCAGTACTTGTCCCCTTCTTCTTTTGCAGTAGATCAATGATGACAATAATGAGTCTGTGATTTCGAGAAGTGATATCATTGGGAATGACCAATTGTTTAATCTCTTCAACTCTGGTGCCAGACTAATAGATGATTGTCCATGGCTTCTTAATCACTTCTGGCAGCCTTGAAGGTTGGCCATTCCTCAAGTCATCATACAGACTCTTATTGTTTTCATTTACATTCCTCTTCTCTATGAGCTCAATCAGCGCATCTATCTCTGAATGTTTTAAGGCTTGTAGAGTTTTGTATGTTAGATGCCAGATTCTGGATTTTGCTACCATTATTACTTCCTTGAGCCATGAGCTATCAACTTTTCTAGGTATCACAGTGAAGTAATCGATCTGATCCTTCAAGCTCCTTAGATACAATTGAGTGTCACCAGCCTGTTCTCTTGAGACTTTCAGAAACTCCAAGAATGCATCATCATGATAGACATTTGAGTTTGCAATTTCTTGTAGCTTGGCCTCAGTGACCACCTTCACTTCTACTGGCTTGGCACTCTTAGATATGGAGAGTGGAGGTTTGTCAGATGGCATACTCCCAGCAACCACTGTGGTTGTGATAGATTGCTTTTGACCACCAGGAGTAGAGACATGCACAGTTGGTAGAGTGACAACTGGCAGAGAAGTAGGAGGCTCATCAACTTTGTCTTTTTCTTTGCCAGGCACATGAGTTAAAGATTTTGAAGTTCTTTGATGACCACCTTTAATGATTTTGATGCCCTTTACTGGTGGTTTCTCCCCCTTTGTATTTGAGTTCCTTGATGTCCTCTTCTCCCCCTTAGGCTTGTTGTCAGGCACAGAGGCTGTAGGATTGACCTTTGGGGTTGAAGATTCTTCAGGTAGAGGGAGACCCATGTGCTCCATCATTGCAGACAACATTGATTGTTGATGCAGAAGAACATCAGCTGTGGTGGTGGCTTGAGTGTTTAACTGCTCAGTCAGAGTTTGTACCTTGTCAGTAAGATGAGCATTAGACTTAGTGAGAGTAGCTACCTCCTTTTCAAGTGCATCTACCTTGCTGAACAATACAGTAGATTTGAAGCCAGACAGGGATTGTTCTTTAAGTCTCTGCACTTCAAACCTAGACATCTCATGCACAGGGACCTCAGTGACCAGCTTGTCTCCATATTGATTTGCAAAGAGTGTCCTAAGCATGGGATTTGCCTCAGTTGTCTGATCAGTGAGATTTTGGAATTTGTGCCCCAGACCTGTGACAGCATCCTTGAGAATAGCCAAACCATTTTCCATCTTGGTGCAGGTAGACTTACAGGCTAGAATGTCCTTGACTACAGTCTCCAGTTGAGGGAATTTGGAATCAAAAGTCCTCTTTATCTCTCCCACAGACTTGTCTGTTGCATCACTTACCTTGTTGATTTCTGATTTGACACCTTTACCCAGGTAGTGTACAGCCTTGAGAGATCCCTTGTATGATTCATTGATGGCTTCATACACTTCACCAGGAGTTAAGGATTTAGCATTGGAACCTAGTGAAGTGATGTACTCCTCCCTCAGATACTGTAAGGCTTCATTGAGAGTGATATCATAAGTTCCTTGCATCCAGGCATCTACATTGCCATCTCTCTCAGCCTCATCAAGTATCTTTGTTTTCTGCATCTCCACATCATCTCTATGGCAGAGCAATATTGCTTCATAATCTGGATTTGGCCCATTTGAGGTGACCAAGTTCTGGGCTATCTTTACAAACTCAGGAATCTGATCCACAACTAAGCTTTGAAGTGCTTCAACCGTCAATTGTGGTGGAACAGATCCTGATCCTGAAGCACTGTCATGTTGCACAGGCTTCATCCATTTGACAGAAAGTTAGAGCTAGAGCTAGGCAAGCTAGACTCCTCAGTTATAGATGCAACTTCTGTAACCGGATGGAAAGACTCTACTACTGTTGTCTCCACGGGAGTGGGATGAGTTACAACAGTAGTTGACACAGGCACAGAGTCTCTAGTTAAAACTAGTGAATCCTCTGTGTTTGTGATGGTGTCATTAGGAGATGCCCCAGCATGCATTCCCTGACCATCTAAATGTGGTACCTGGGTGGTGAGCAAGGTGTCATGCACCAAGTCACTTGAATCCATTGGCTCATCAATAGAAAAGAATTCTTGATGATCAATGCCTTGCTCCTCAATTGCTTGAGTTGCAGGCTCCAAAGAAATATGAGTGGTAGATTCTGGAAGAGAAGTGTGTTGTAGATTAGATTTTTGGCAACTCCCTCTGAGAGATAGAGGGAGTTTCAATTGTGATGTGCTCTCCACTCAGTGTTGTGCCAGCCTTATCACTCCCATGTGCTGACTCTGTACAAATAGGTGCATTGGGGAGGATGCTTGATTCTATAGATGCAACCTGTTGAGAGGATACATCTAGTGAGCTGTTTGCCCCTGATTTTACAACTTCATCCATTTGGGTGACTGAAGTGGTGGTTTTAGACTTCTTCTTCTTCTTTGGCCTTAGTAAGGGTGACTCAGGTTCCTCACTTTCTATGCCTAATTCTATAGCCAAGGCTGCTTCAGTTAAGATTTTTAGAGGTTCAGAAGCAACCTGTTTTCTCTTCTTTTTACTAACATCACCCTTTTGAGAGGATGATGCAGTTGGCTCTGTGTTTGGTAAAGTGTTTGGCTGAGAGGGTTGGTTAGCAGCCCTGGGTTAGCATTTTGCTCTACTTGCTTGGGCCTAGTTAACCCAGATTTTGAGGCACATATTGGCATGTTGTGGGGGTAAGTCCTAAATAAGCTCTCCATAAGGGGAGTTATTTTGAGTCTTACATCCACATCATTCCTAGTCTCCAAGCTACCAAAAATGAGTTTGGTCATGGATTTCGGATAGCCTATTCTATTTTTGTCTAACCCAGGCAATTCAATCAATTTAGCTTCTATGAAATTAAGTACAGATTGAATAAAGCGAGGGAAGAAAATTTCATTACCTCTCTTGGCTGGGTTCTTACCAAGTCTCCCATACAATTCTTGCATTATGATCAAACCAACATCAATCTTTCTCCCATATGCTAGAGCATATCCTATTTGTTGAACAGGTGTGCTGATTTGTTCAAAGCTGGACTTCCTTGCTGTGAAGACTTGAAGAAGAGTGGCAAAGACATAGCTCCATTCTTTCCTCAAGTACTTCCTATTTAAATTTCCAAGCTTGATTCTATCTGAGTAGTTGATAAAATCAAAGAAGTCTTCCAATTCTTGATCAGTAGCTTGACTGTCATACACTCCTTGTTGTAACCCCAGTGCTTGATTCATGTCTTCAGTAGTGATGGTGATTTCCTTGTCCTGAATCTTGCAATAGATTACGTATGAAGTTATTGCATTCTCTAGGGCCACGACCTCCACAGTAGCAGTTCTCCAAAACTGTTCTAGTAAGTCTAGATACAGAGTTGGGTTGGCTGAGAGTGCATCCTTGATGTATGATTCAACCATCCATCGAACGAAGCACTTAAAGTTTGCATTGGGTGCTTCAACATCGTTGGTTATTGCTATGAAATTGGTGTGGGTAGGAATTGTGAGTTTTGTATTTGCCATTGTTACACAGAGAGATGAGAAGAGAGTGAAGGTTGAAGAAGAAATTTAGATTTTGACGTTAGGGTTTACAGAGGTTTTGGAACTTTAGCTGCCTGAGAAATCGAATGAAATGATTTAAACAGTTGTGGAATTGTATATATGTGAGTGACTTGAGTTGTCGATTAGATATAAGTTTTGTATTGACAAGTCAGTCATTCGAGAAGTATAAAACAACTATTCGATAAGTCAAGAAAGGATTATTCGATATCTCAAGCAGTTTGTAACTCACAGCTGGCAGTTATTTAACTCAGAAAATAATTCTAAGCTAAATAAAATATGTTTTTATGAGCGAAATGAAATTTTGAATATAAATCCAAAAAGCGATTAAGTGTCAGCGAAAAATCAGCCTTTTCAAATGATTCGATAACTCAAATATAGTATTCGAGAACTCCATCACTGGAGAACTGAAATACTCTATTCGAGAACTCAGAGTGTGCTATTCGATTTCTCCAAAACACATTATTCGAGAACTCAAGAGGGTTCTAGATAGGCCTATTCGAGAATTCGAGCCATGACAAAACAATGAACCATTCGAGAAGTTTGACTTATCGAACTATACTTTTCACTCATAAAATTCAATTTTCACTATCTTTTTAAAATATACCAGAAATATTCACTGAAGAATATTCTACCAAATTAGATAGTGATTCTCTCAAAATTTCAAAGAAATTTCAAGCTAAAGATGTATGATTTTCACCATATGCAGCATTGTGGAATATTTATAAATCATACTCCAGCCAATACTTACTTCAAAAATATTGAGCATTTGATAAAGTAAGTATTTACTGCTGCAATAATCTAGTTAATATATTCACTTAGCCAGAATTTGAAGAATTCAGCATTCCAATCTCACTAACCAACCTTGTGAAGGTGGCTTCATCCAATGGCTTAGTGAATATGTCAGCTAGTTGTTTCTCTGTGGGAACATAATGTAACTCAATGGTTCCATTAGTTGCATGCTCCCTCATGAAGTGATATCTGATGTCAATGTGCTTTGTCCTAGAATGATTGACAGGATTGGAAACTATATAGATTGCACTTGTGTTGTCACACATGATTGGAATTCTTTCCAACACAAGTCCATAATCTCTAAGTTGGTTTCTGATCCAAAGCACTTGAGCACAGCAACTTCCAACAGCTATGTACTCAGCTTCAGCTGTGGAGGTTGACACAGATTGTTGTTTCTTGCTGTACCAAGAGAATAACCTTTGTCCAAGAAACTGGCAGCTACCTGAGGTGCTTTTCCTATCCACTCTGCATCCATCATAATCAGCATCAGAATAACCAACCAGAGTGAACCCTGTGTCCTTAGGATACCATAACCCCAAGTTTGGTGTGCCCTTCAGATATTTGAAAATCCTCTTTATTGCTATCATATGTGATTCCTTTGGATTTGATTGAAACCTTGCACACAAGCATGTTGCAAACATGATGTCTGGCCTACTAGCAGTGAGGTAGAGTAGAGAACCAACCATGCCCTTGTAGATTGAGATATCCACCTTCTTGCCCTTAATATCTTCATCTAACTTGGTGGCAGTGGCCATGGGTGTCTTTGCAGGTGAGCATTCTTCTAACTCAAATTTCTTCAATAGATTCTTGATGTATTTGGTTTGACTTATAAAAATCCCATCCTTCCTTTGACTCACTTGCAGCCCAAGAAAGAATGTTAATTCTCCCATCATACTCATCTCATATCTGCTCTGCATGAGCTTAGAGAATTTCTCACACAACTTCTCATTTGTAGAGCCAAATATGATATCATCCACATAGATTTGAACTACGATAATATCATTACCATGATTCTTGTAAAACAGTGTCTTGTCCAGTGTGCCTCTAGTGAATTGATTCTCCAGTAGAAATTGTGATAATGTGTCATACCATGCCCTAGGAGCTTGCTTAAGTCCATACAATGCTTTAAGCAATCTGTAGACAAAGTGAGGGAATTGTGGATCCTCAAAGCCAGGTGGCTGTTACACATATACTTCTTCTTCCAACTCCCCATTCAGAAATGCACTCTTGACATCCATTTGATAAACCTCGAAATTAGAATGTGCAGCAAATGCCAAGAAAATTCTGATGGCCTCTAGTCTAGGAACAGGGGCAAAAGTCTCATCATAGTCAATGCCTTCCTGTTGAGAGTATCCTTTTGCAACCAACCTTGCTTTGTTTCTTTTGACTACACCATTTTCATCCATCTTATTCCTTAGAACCCATTTTGTTCCAACAATGGTTCTATCCTTTGGTGCAAGCACAAGTTCCCATACTTTACTTCTTTCAAATTGATTTAGCTCCTCTTGCATAGCAATTATCCAATCAGGATCCAACAATGCATCATCAAGTTTCTTAGGCTCAACTTGGGATAGAAAGCAACCATAGACACATTCATTTAGAGTTGCTCTCCTTGTCCTCACTCCTGTACTTGGATCTCCAATTATCTGATCTGCAGTATGTGATCTATCCCATTTCCTTGTATGTTCAGATTGATTTCTCGGCCTTGATGTTGCTTCATCATCCAGATCATGATCATTTACATTTCCTCCCCCTGTGAAGTTGCCACTAATCACAGGTGTGCCTTGGATGCTTGTTTCTTCATTGTTGGTTGACACAGGTTCTTCATTCACTTGAGTTTGTTGGATTGTGGGCTCAAATTCAGTTTCAATCTCCTCATCAGAATCATCTAGATTGTCAAACTTCAAAGGATCTTTATCTTCATCATTGGCTTCTTCTAATCCAGGTAGTTTGCTGTCATCAAATGTCACATCTGTGCTTTCCATAACTTTCTTTTGACTGATGACATAAACTTTGTATGCAATTCTTTTCATAGAGTAGCCAAGAAAAATTCCTTCAAATGCTTTTGCATCAAACTTTCCAACATATTCTGAATTGTCTTTTAACACAAAGCATTTGCTTCCAAAAGTATGAACATACTTTAGAGTGGGCTTCTTTCCAGTCATCAAGTTGTAAGGTGTCTTTCCAGTGTTTTTGTTGATGAGGGTTCTGTTTTGGATATAGCATGCAGTGCTCACAGCCTCAGCCCAAAAACATGTAGGCATCTTTGCATCAAGTAACATTGTTCTAGCAGCCTCAATCAGAGTTCTATTCTTTCTCTCAACAACTCCATTTTGTTGTGGAGTCCTTGGAGCTGAGAATTGTTGAGAAATACCATTCTCTTTGCAGAATGCTTCAAGCATGGCATTTCTGAACTCTGTTCCATTATCAATTCTTAATGCAATCACACTTGCATTGTTGGTCTTTGCTTCCTTGTCAATTTTCTTTATATGCTCAATGATTACTTGTGGAGCCTCATCCTTTGATGCCAGAAATTCTACCCATGTATACCTTGTGAAATCATCAACCATCACCAGAACATACTTTTTCCTTCCTAGTGACATAATATTGACAGGCCCAAACAAGTCCATATGAATTAGTTGTAGGGGCTTGGTTATTGATGTCACTGTCTTTGACTTGTGGCTTGAACTTTTCATTTTTCCCTTTTGACAAGCCTCACACACTCCTTCTTGACATAATTCAAGTGTGGGCATGCCTCTCACTAACTCCCTTTTGACTAGAGAATTAATGCCTTTGAAGTTCAAGTGTGATAGCTTCTTGTGCCACAGCCAACTATCTTCATTTGATGCTTTTGAGTAAAAGCAATAAATTTTGTCCTTGTTTGCAGAGTTCATATTGGCTACAAATAGGCTTCCTTTCCTTACTCCAGATAGAGCAAAGTCACCAGTCTTCTTGTGGGTGATCAAACATTCATCTTTGTCAAAATTCACTTTGAAGCCTCTGTCAGTAAATTGACCAACACTCAGTAGATTGTGCTTGAGCCCCTTGACCAGTGCTACATTTTCAATGATGACATTTCCAATTTCCAACTTGCCATATCCCAGTGTGTTGCCAATGCTGTCATCTCCAAAAGCAACCATTGGGCCAGCCTTCTCCTCATACTGTGATAGCAGGGCCATATCACCAGTCATATGGTTTGAGCATCCACTGTCCAAAATCCACATGACCTTCCTTTCACTTTCTTTGCCCTGCAAACACAAAGGTATTACTTCTCCTTTGGTACCCAAACAAGTTTGGGTCCATGTGGCTTAGCAACAGTTTTATCATAAACAGCATGCTTATCAATTTTCTTGATGTTAGTCTTCTTGTCACTGTTAGAAGTCTTAGAATCAGGGTTCTTAGACTTAGGTGACAGAGGTACCTTCCTAACTTTAGGAGGACTTGAAGACTTTGTTCTTGTGTAGTGTGTGTGAACATTGTGACTGATGCAACCTTCCATGAATTGTCTTCTCAAATTAAAGCAACTAGTCATTACATTCATGTTACATGGCATACAATCAAATTTATCACAGAAAGGAGAGTCTCTATGTCTTAAAGGCACAGAGCAATCATAGAATGGTTTAGCAACACTACCAGATGGTTTCTTGCATGCATGAGTTAAATGATTAGTGCTAAAACAATTTTGATAAACTTTCCTAGGGGAATTTGGCACATAAGCATAATTGTTGTCCTTGTTAATCCCTAATTTTCCATTCCTGTTTTGTTTCTTTTTAGCCACTTTCTTCTCAAACTCATTATTCCTAGCTGAAACAAACTTCACAAATTTCTCAAGTCTAGGTCCACCTCCTACTGGCTCCATGGCTTTGGTTTTGACATTCTCACTCTTAGAGGATGCTTGTTGTTCATTTGATTGTGCCTTATCTTCATCATCCAACATTTGCTTAATGAGTAAGGCATCCTCATCAATCTCAAGTGTTGGTGTTTTAAATATTGGGGTCTCGGCCTTTTTCAAAAACTGAAGCACTTCCTCTTGAACAACAATGTCATCTTCAATGACTGCATAGCCTTTCCTCTGTTTGAGAGTGTCATAATCAAGTCCAATGGCAGCCTTAGGTCTAGCTAGATTATTCTCATGGTAGGACTATAATAGACTAGAGGAATTCTTAAATGTTTTCAATTTAAATTCATTTTCAGCTAGTTCATCCTTAAGAGCTTTCTCAACTTGACTAGCACATAGAACCTTATTCTTTAGATATTCGATTTCTTGTTTAAGGTTTTCTACTTGCATAGAAGTTAATTCTAGTTCCTCATTTCTTTTGTTCAACAGTTCATTCTTAGTAGACAGTTTAGCAATTTCTTCATTAGCAGCAGTCATACTAGTATGAATATTAAACATCTCAACAGATAGTTGTTCAACCATAGATTTGTATTCAGAAACAGACATGTCTATAGTAGTGAGGGATGGTACCTGAGAGTCTGATTCAGATGGTTCTTCCTTGGAGTTAGCCATCAAGGCATAGTTACAGAATTCTTGTTCTTCTCCATCACTATCAGAATCATCCCAACACTTCCCTTCAGCTATGTAGGCCTTACCTGGTGTATGCTTCTTTAGCAGAGCGTCATACTTAGCTTCAAGCTCAAGAAACTCCTTATCCTTCTTTTTAGGCTTCTTGCATTCACTGGCAAAATGCCCTAGGTCATTGCATCTATAACATCTCACAGATGACCTATCCACATAGCTGGTTTTGAATTTGTTTTTGTTTGCTTTCATAGGTGCCTTGCTCTTGTTGAATGAATGATTTTGAGATCTAGACTTGAAGGGCTGATTCCTCTTAAATCTGATGTTTGGGAATTTTCTAGCCATAAAAGCATATGAAGTGTTTTCCATGGCATCCAACTCTTCAAGAGTGTAGAACTCATCTTCTTCCTTTTCATCAACAGGTTCAGTCACTTCTTCTTTAGTTTCTTCATCATCTACTATCTCTTCTGTTCTCAGTTGACTTGTAGATGCTTCCAGGTCTTGAACGGATTTGTTGACAATCAAGGCACAGGAGGTGTTTATCATTCTGCCTTGGTTGGCTTGGATAGCCCTCTTCTGAAGCAACTCAAGCTCATGAGTCTTTAAAACCCCATAGAGCACATCATATGTGATTTTGTTCAAATCTCTTTCTCTTAGAGATATGACCCTTTGCTCTAGATGGTTTGGTGCAGATAGTAGAAACTTCATGTTTAATTCCTTAGTGCTGTAAACCTTCCCATTCATTTGAAGCTCAGTCACCAGCTTGTGAAATCTCTCAAACATATCAGTAATACTTTCTTTGGACTGTGCCATGAAAGCCTCATACTATGTGACCAGTATCTATTTCCTATTCTCTCTTACCTCCTCTGTCCCTTCACATAACACCTCGATGTGGTTCCACATGTCCTTGGCTGATGTGCATGATGCTATGTTGGCAAACATCGACATATCCATGGAGTCTATGATCAGCAACATGAGATGACTGTCTAGGGCAACCTTTTCCTTCTCTGAGTCCGTCCATTTGGATGGCTCTTTTGCAACATATGATCTAGGAATGACTATTGTGCCTACTGTAGATTCAGCAATTTCTTGTTGTGGTACAAATGGACCATTCTTGAGGATGTCAGGGTAGAGAGGATTGGCAGCTTTGATGAACAACAGCATTTTTATTTTCCAGAGGTTGTAATTCTCTTTGTCGAACTTAGGGACCTTCACCGTACCTGTAGTCTTTGGTGTATTCGAACTCATGATCGTTTTCTGTTTAGATTAAACAGCCTGCTCTGATACCACTTGTTGAGTATTGAATACAGTAAAAGAATACAGAGGGGGGGTGAATGGATTCTTGAACTTTTCTACGTTCTTGAATCTTTGCAGCAAGATATGTGTTGAGTGTGTGAGATATGTAAGTGCGGATAACAAAGACAAACACAACACAATATCACTTTAATCTAATATTTTATTAGATAAAGATTTTGCTACAATCTGTGAATACAAATGGTAGTATTCTCAGCTACGTTTTTCTTAGAGAGATATTTCTTGTGATGTATGTGAAAATTTTATCTCTTAAAAAACTTATCTGCTAAGGAAGTGAGGCTGTATCCTTATAGACATGGATACACCTACTTACTACAAATAAGGTAGGTAAACCAAACTACTTTCCAGTCTGTCTATCTCATTTGAGTAAGAGTCCAAACGGCTACAGATTTGACTTTGCAAAGCCTGTTCAGATCCACTTCTTTAGCTCCTTGTACCTTTGTCTTATCTCTCCAAGCTTCTTTGTAGGCTTTCCAATGTGCTTTATAGTACATAGTCAAATAAAGCGTCTTGGCTTGTTGCAGGTTTCTGACTTGTACAATTCTTCAGTATTTTGTCTCCAAGAATGTATTCGAGAAGTGGCTAAGTGATTGATTCGAGAACTAGAATTGACTTAATCGATAACTCTAAGTTCTCGAATAGTGTTATATTGACATATCGAATCACTTCTCGAATAGCTCTTTTCTCTGGGACTCCTTGAGATATCGAATAGAGCATTTTGACATATCGAATCCCTGAGATGTCGAATAGCTTCTTTAGTCCTTGAGATATCGAATGGAGCATTGACTTGTTGACTCTTAGAGAACTCGAATGATGCTTTGACTTGTTGACTCCATGAGTTCTCGAATAGAGTAATAGACATATCGAATCTCTGAGATATCGAATGAGATATCGAACAGTGTATTCAGAGATATCGAATAGTGTCTTCTGAGATATCGAATCTCTGACTACTCGAATGCTAGACTTCTCGAATAGACAAATGTACTTCTCAAATTGGTACTTAGGCAAATTCTTCATTTCTTCAAATCCCAACTGTGATTATTTGGCAGTCTGTATCTCCTTGCTTGAGGCATGAACCTTGGAACTTCTTTCAAGCATTATTCTTGACTTTATAAGTACAGTTACACAACTAGGATTTGATGCCTATTACAAGTACAGAACAAATAGAAACTCTACAACTAGAGGTTCCATCAGTTAAGAGGTCATGTAGGTAATGCATAGCATTACACATACTTAGGCTTGTTATTAGATGTATTCAGGCATGCCTCTGTGACTAACAGGAAGTTTAATATTCGTTATCTTGCAAAAATAAGTTGCTTATTTCAGAAAAAAGTACACATTTCCTAATTTTTTTCCAGAATAAATAACTTATTTCTGAAAAATAAGATTTTTCAAATGGACCCATAGGTCAGTTCAACATAAAGCCCTCTTAAAAAGAGAAAATCAATTTCGAAGGTTAATTTTAGTACTAGAAAAAATTTGTAATATTTTTATATCTTCACTTTGCTTCCGAAATGTCAACAAACAATATTTTGTTTATAAATATAATAAGATTATGATAAAATTTTAAAATTTGTTGTTTAATCTCATACATTTTAAGAATCTGTTTATGAATCTGTTTTTGAATTTTAACTAAAAGTTTTAAATATTTCACATAAATATTTTTCATTTACTGATTCAAATAATAATTTTAAAAATCATATAATAATAATTAAAAAGTGGATATGCAATAATTCATAAAAATAGATAAAAAATATTTAGAATCTCATTTTCAATCTCAAGATCCTACTCAACATATATAATTTGCCCTTTTCCCCATTTACATGTCTATTTTAAAAATATTATGTATATTACAAAAATTTTCAATAATTTTTTCCCCAATGAATTAATGCCTTGAAAATTGAAAATCCAACTAAAATTTAAAAGAATCAAACATTCGACCTTGGTAAATATAAGGATAATTTTGAAAAATCACCTCCAAATTTGTATGAAAAAGGAAATGAACATAATAATTATGTTCCATTATTTTGAAAAATCACCTCCAAATTTGTATGAAAATGGAAATGAACATAATAATTATTTTGAAAATAAACGTGTAGAAAAGGATCGAGGGGGTATTATAATAATTATGTTCCATTATTATAATAATTAGTGTAAAATTTCGTGTGAGACACAGGTACTAGACTAGTTTCTCGTCCGAATCTATATATATATATATATATATATATATATATATATATATATATATATATGAAAATAATATATTAAAAATATGATTAATGATAAGATTTCGATTTATCTTATGTTTTTCTAGTTATTTTGTAATATTGTTTATCAATTTCTTGAACCAAATATTTTATATTTTAATTAAATTTAAAAAAATTTGGATAAATATCTATCACAGTAATAATCATATAAATACTTGTATTTGCTAAATTAATAATTTAGTTTTCAATTGCGTGAAATAAACTTTATCAAATTGAACGTTTAAGTATAATACAAATAATTATCTTAGTAAAATTGTCCGTGTATAATATGGGCATATGCAAATTCATTTGATTTTGTTGTAAAAATTGATCGTACATGTAAGACTATATTTTAAGACATATTACAAAATATCTTAATATTGAGTAATTCTTATGGTTGCCTCAATTATTTTTTTAAACATACACATCTATACACTTTTAAACTTAGATGTTTAGTTTTAATCTAATGTTTATTACACAATATCAAAATTTAATAAAAATTAAGTAAACTAAAATATTTTTTATATTATAATTTTTAATTATCTTTTAACTCAATTTACAAATTTTGTAAATATAACAATCGATGTAAAATATGATAAAATGACCTTAAAGACCCTGTAAAAGAAATCTAAAATATATTTTTTTTAATTTTATCGTATATTGATGTAAGTATATGTCATAACTCAACCATCCTTTATTATAATACCTGAGTCTACCAGCGTTCAGTTAACCAATCAAAAAATTATGAATTATTTTAGAACAAATGGGAGCTAATTCCTAAATTTTAGACCAATCATGTTATATTAAAAGTTTTCCTTATTTGCATTCTCACGCTTCCTTATTAACTATGATTAGTTAACACTTCTGATTTAAATAAAATAACGATTTTATTTAACATATCCATAAATACATATTTCAAAAAATATTTACTAAAAAATCCCAATTTTAATTTGAAATCAATAACAATATACGATTACATATTTTCAATTAAATTTCATAATTAATATAAATTCAATCACAATCATATCATCAAACATTATAAATTGATTTTCATAATATATATTGTACAATTAAAATTGATTTTAAATAATTTTAATCTACTCAACTATAAATTTGAAAAATTTCGTATTTGAAATCAGATTTTAAATAAGTTGGATAAAATCCATACCTTCAATGACTTAATTTTTTTTAAAAGCTCAAAAATATATTTATTCATAATCTGTTAATAAATTAATTAATTAATGAATATATAAGCCAAAACTACAAAATCGGATTTGAATCAGATTTTAAATAATTTGAATAAAATCCATATCTTCAAACACTCAATTTTTTCACAGGCTCAAAAAACATTTATTAATAGTGCATTCAATGAAAAACAATCAAAAATCAAAAATCTCCTTGAAATTTGATTCTTGATAAAAACACACAAGTCACATTAAATGAAAATACATTTAATAATTTTTTACTTCAATTCATCAATCAAAAATCTCCTTCATTTATCAACTTAATTGCTGATGAATTTAACGTTTTATATACCATTTCACCAACTTTATATTCAAAGGTGCATCGCAAGTGATCATAACCATTCAAAAGGCATATTGAATTCACAACACGAATTAGTGACCAAGGATACGAAAACGATCTTAAAACGATTAATTATCATTTATTTTAAACCTTTTTTTAATATAATTATCATTTAAAATTAAGCACATTCATTTTTCTATTATAAGTATCATTTTGATTATTTGGACTTAAATTTGTTTTGTGGTTCCTATTAATTAAAAAATCCAAGAATATAAATTCAATTTATTAGTAAGTCAATATTAAAACTAATATTAAATTAGATTTACTAATAGTTAAATAAACGCTTTATAATTATCTTTCAAAATCAGAACCATACATTTTTTTCATTATTATCATTTAAAATTTTTGTCCTTAAATTTAATTTGTGGTTTACCATTAATTAAATGAAATCCAGGAATGTAAAGACAATTACTTAGTAAGTTCGCATTAGATTTAATATTAAATTAAATGCAAAATTAGTTAAATGTATATAAATTTGATATGATACATGTGTAGATAAAATATTGATTTCAGAGATATATTTAAATATTTTAATATTTCAAAATTTTTAAATATTAGATTTTTTTATGTTTTATATTTTTCTCCGCTTCTAACCTTTTTCACCTCCATCTTTCACAAGCTAATCAAATTGACGTAAATGAAATATATGCGAGAACTTGACAAATTAAAATAAGTTTAAACTATATCATAGTAAATTTTGCTTATGACCTGTTGTAATAACCGCAAAATTTTAGTAATTATTTCAAATTTAGATTACTCTTAAATTTAGTAAATTTCCTCGTAATTGCAAACTTAGGATATTTTACCGAATGATAGTTTAGCTATTATTTTGTGTGTGGTGTAATAATTATAGAATATAAATAAAGGATTAGTAAGATTTTTATTAGCAAATTTTCTAGTATTGGGTTGCGATTATCAAACCCAACTAATGACCTAGCCTATTTAGAGTTCAATCTATTACTATTAATTAGCAGAGTTTTTATAACATTTGGGTTAGCTAATAGAGGCCCAACTAGTATTATTCCATTAAGGCCCTAAGTGTTATTGCATAAGTATTTATTTACGAGGAAACAAAACTAGAAGTTCATCTTCTTTATTTTCTATCCGTACAAAACAAAAACACCCTCATCCACTTTTATTCTCTCCACCATTAAAACACCTCTTTCAAAGCCCTATATCTACTATAGTTTTAACTTGATCACACATGCAATTGTATTTTTGTGTAGAGATTTAAAAATCCTTCAATTTGATATCCACCTGTAAGGGATTTCAAGAACTTAGCTCTAAAAGTGATTTTCTAAACAAGGGTATGAATATTTTATGTCCAAATCTTTCTTTATTTCTTTAATTATTAATGTTGATAGTATGATTGTGATGTTTATTTCTTTTGCTTTAAGACTCTGAGCACGCGTTACCATAAAATTCAGGTATCTGAAACACACAGAGCAAGACAACACAAGATAGGTAAGAAAAACAATCCAAGTCAATTAATTTTAACTACCACTGATGTCAAGCACATAAACACTTAATAACACCGAAGTCCCCGACAGCGGCGCCAAAAACTTGTTCGCTAAAAACTACGCAAGCGTACGCGGTCACAAGTAATATACTGATAAGTTCAGTTCGTTCCCACGAAGACCTGATGTAATTGTGAATATATGCTCATGCAATAATGTATGGCCAATTTCAAATGCTTGGATAAGTATCGATAGATGGTTGAATTTTATACTAACTTACTTAAATACTGAATTTATCTAAAACGATTTAACTTTATGAGAGAAAACATAGGGTTCTAATTTCGTAATCCACTTTGTCTAGCTCAATGCTGAAATTTAGTGCTATGCGATCATCCTCAGAAACTAGTTGGAAACACAAAACTAGTGCGAACCACCTTTCATTTAATCCACACCATACCACACATACATCCACAAAAGATAGAAGTAGCATGGACATCAATTCTGTCTAAATCCCTATATGTCTATGAGACTTGAAAACACAACCGATTTTAAATCAAGCTTCCATTAATTACCACATAAGGTAGTATGATTTTGTCAAACCAATACCACTAATATGACGGTGAATCCATCATAAACCTATGCTAGCATGGCAAGTTCTCAATTCCTAAATCCACTTTCGCAATCAATAAGAATTAACATATAGATGTTGATCATTCATCTATAATTAAGCACAACCACACAAGGAATCTAAAATTAATCGCACGCCCAATTTATCAAAGAACAATATTGCTAGTCTCCATAAATTAATCCATTAAAACCCCATGACAGTGTTTAGTTCATGTATGAACTGTGCACCATCATGGGTTTAGATGAAAGCATGGTAAAACAATATCTGGAATAAATATGTAAGATAATTCTGGAAAACCAATTCGTAACAAAGTAATAGTTCAACAAAATTTAGAATTAAAATACAATACTGAAAACCAAACGTTGCTAGTGAACTAGATCTCTATCTCCTTGCTTTCGTTACTGAAATCTGATCTCTGTCTTCCCTCTATGCAAGTTTCAGCCTCTCTCTCTCTCTCTCTCTCTCTCTCTCTCTCTCTCTCTCTCTCTCTCTCCCTCTCTCTCCTCTAGTACGTTCTAACTCGTCAAAACCTAATAATAATATCTCCTGTATCTATTTTTCTCTAATAAAAGTATTTTAATGCTTTTAGGAAAAATACAAAAATATGTTTCCTAAACTGATTCTGTTTTTATAGGGGAAATTCGTAATTGTCTTCTCTTCAATATTTCTGGGTCATTCCAGTTGTAATTTGGTACTTGGACCACTTTAGAATGAAAGATAATTCTGTTATCTTCGCGTGGGCTGTTAAATCATCCAAAACGGACTTGTAAAACTCAAGATATGACCCAAACAGTGAAGCTCGCGCGTGCAGCCGAATAAATCCGAATTTCCTCTAAAAAAAAAATCCAAATTCAGCTCTTTATTCTCCAATCCTTCCAAGTTTAGGATTCCTTGCTTCCTACAATAAAACATTAAAGTTTATTTAATAAAAATCCAATTAAATGCAAAATAGAATTAATATGAGGAATAAAATCAAGTAAAATACATATAAATATATACTTTATCAAATATCTCCACAATTAGCATTTTGCACGTCCTCGGGAAAATAAAGAATAAAGAAATAAAACTAAACTAACTAACACCATTTTCGTAGATGACACGATTGCATTGAGCATATGCAACAAGCCGTTAAACCCCTAGGCAGCCCTAGTAGGACGAGTTTTGTCTCTTGAGGGTTTATAGAAGTTATACCCACAAAATCAATATTTTTAATCACCAAGTCTCTCGAACATGCAACATATCATAGTACTCCACACATTATAAACCTCAATCACATAACAACCTGGAAGTGTTTGAAAGTACAAGTACTCTCACCTTATGCATCACTAACACAAAACAATCCAGGTATGCACACAATGTCTTGATAGACAAAAATATCATGAAATAGACATCAAAGTCGCAATCAACAAGTACGTATGCTATGGATAAATATCTCACATTGCCCTCAATTCATACAAGTGTATAGGTATCAGTGTTTCGCTCAAGTTCACTCAAGTACTCATGCGCTACCATATGCTTGGTTGTCCACCAAATCTCCACTACTTCGTATAGATGCATACATGAATCAAAAGGTCTTTGTTAAAGGTTGTATTGGGGCTTAGTAAGGGTAGGATATCAAGAAATAGGCTAACTAGTGGATAAACTTGATCAACCAATAGAGCATAGCGTTCACTTTTAATTAAAGCACCTAACATGAAAAGTAGATCATGTAAAAGTTTGCCAGACTCTCACAAGCATTAAACCCATAAGCACATATTACCATGTACTTCCTCTCTTTCACATTGTACAAACCAATGAACACAAACTCTACTTGACATTTTTTTTCCTTTTTTTAAACTTCAGTAACCAAGGGCAGTGAAAAGTCACCAAGAATAATTTCTAGTACAATGCACTTAATACCAGCGCATGTACATGGATCGTCCCTTTCATATGACATTGCATTTGCCACCCACCGGTCTCAAAGGAGTACCTATGTTCTTTTTTTTCATGTTGATTCCCACCAAATGAACACTTTAGCAAAAGAAATCCCCACACTAAATATTCACCAACCTTGAAGTTGAATCACTATGCTCTACTAGTAAATCAAGACATGAATAAATAAGTAGGCTCAAGAATTTTAGATTGGTGATATACGAAAGAAACGGATATAAGCTCAAGGGGGTTCACTAAGGATTATTTTCAGGGTACTGTTTAGGATGAATAAGGTTAATCCTATTGCCTTTATCATATTCATGCATACACATATCATGTAATCTCAAAACGGATTAAAACAAGTTCTAGAGCAACACGCGTAATGATGAACAACACACAACAGAAGAAAAGGATTGATATCAAATGTACCAATCATAAGTTAGGCTGAAATCCTCACAAGGTAGAAGCATGCGTTACCCATTAAAATTGACTAAGAAGCATCTCAAGTTTTCAAATTTTCACAAGCACACACACGGAATTATCAAGTATCAAATGATTTTTCATGAAAATGACACTCAGAATTAATCATGCGAAATAAGTCTACACAATGTGTACTTATCCTTACTAACATGCTCTTGAGACAAGGTAATTATATACAAAAAGTTTTTTTAAAATTTTTTTTTTTGAATTTTAAATTTTATATATATATATATATATATATATATATATTGAATTTTTAATAATATTGAGAACACCTCCCCACACTTGAATGGTTCATTGTCCTCAATGAATAATATAATATAATTGACACATATAAAGAACTAAAATAATCCTAAATAATAATAATAATAATAATAATAATAATAATAATAATAATAATAATAATAATAATAATAATAATAATAATAATAATAATAAAGAAAAAAAATATTATACAAATAAAAGTTAGAAATACTCCCCTATGCCTTCGCATGAAGTGTCGCTTGAAAAGAATTATGAATGCTGCCTCTAGGTGATTAAATTTGAAGGCCAACTTCTGTATATAAGAAATGCAATCTGACTAGTAACACCAAATAGGTCTAGCACAAAAGGTTGGGCAGTCCACTTAGAAATTCTGAGCACACCAAAGTCAGGGGTTCAAATCCCCTTGCCTGCAGCTTAATTTTTAAATTAGAATGCATTTTAAAATCACCAGCCCAGTAGCAACAGGCGTGGATAGTAGCAGCAGGATTAAATGGGCCTGCGATGAGATGGGCTTGTCAAGAAATGGCGGACACGGCAGCTTAATTTTTAAATTAGAATGCATTTTTAAATCACCAGCCCTGTAGCAACAGGCATGGATAGTAGCAGCAGGATTAAATGGGCCTGCGATGAGATGGGCTTGTCAAGAAATGGCGGACTGGACAAGGAATGTAGTGGGCCTGCAATTGGGCTGCAACAGCAACAGAGCCAGATGAATTGAAGAATGGGGACAGAGCAGCAGCTGGACTCGTCAGGAAGCCATGCGCGCAGGAATGAAGTGTGCACTGTGGATGAAGTGAAACTGCTTGGAGTAGGGAAATATTAACAGCAACTCTCACACCGTAGGTAGATGGCACACACCGCGGGAAGAAGAAAATTTGCGCACCAGCAACTTGCGCACCG
This sequence comes from Saposhnikovia divaricata, assembly GCA_036435485.1. Taxonomy (NCBI): domain Eukaryota; kingdom Viridiplantae; phylum Streptophyta; class Magnoliopsida; order Apiales; family Apiaceae; genus Saposhnikovia; species Saposhnikovia divaricata. Next base: position 95,887,128 of record CM071597.1, on the reverse strand, counting down.
CAGTTAGAAAATCAACACAAATTTCTGTGCCCCTTTTTTTTTGACAGAAACTTTGATATTGCGGTAATAAAATTTACACCTCAAACCAATTTTTTTTTCTTTTCAAAATTCCTGAAACATTTCACAGAAAATCATCAAGGCACCTTATGGGAGTAACAATAAAAAGAAAATGAAATAAAAATCTACCTCTAATAATAATAATAATAATAATAATAATAATACAAAACTTACAAATAAGATTGGGTTGCCTCCCAATAAGCGCTTTTCTTTAATGTCTTTGGCTAGTCACTTCTTTTCCGACTCACGTAGTAGCAAGAATAGCGGTAACAGCTTCACGGTTCACCGTGCCACCAAAGTAATGCTTGAGTCTTTGATCGTTCACTTTGAATGATTGATCAGGTAGATTATCACAAATTTCAACTGCGCCATGCGGAAACACTGTCTTCACTATGAAAAGACCAGACCATCTTGAAGTTTTCTGGGAAAAAGTCTGAGACGAGAATTGTAAAGCAGAACCGTTTCACCTGGTACAAATGTCTTATGCACCAATCTTCTATCATGCCATCTCTTGACTTTCTCCTTGTACATTTTGTTATTCTCATAAGCTTGTGAACGAAACTCATCAAGTTCGTTCAGCTGAAGTAGACGTTTTTCACCCGCAGCTTTCATGTCGAAGTTCAATTTCTTTAAGGCCCAGTATGCCTTGTGCTCTAGCTCGACAGGCAAATGACAAGCCTTACCATACACCAACTGAAAAGGAGACATACCCAAGGGTGTTTTATACGCGGTTCTGTACGCCCATACAGCTTCGTCTACCTTCAATGACCAATCTTTTCTTGACGGATTCACCACTTTCTCTAGAATTCTCTTAATTTCCCTGTTAGAGACTTCTGCTTGACCATTAGTTTGGGGATGGTAAGCAGTAGCAACACGATGCATCACATGATACTTTGCCATCAATGTAGTAAATTGACGACTCCAAAAGTGTGTCCCCTCATCACTGATTATTGCTCGTGGAGTTCCGAAACGCATGAATATGTTCTTATGTAAAAAATTTAGCACCACCTTAGCATCATTGGTCGGTAAAGCCTTCACCTCGACCCATTTAGAAACGTAATCCACAGCTAACAGAATGTACTGATTGTTGCACGATGAGACAAAAGGTCCCATGAAATCTATTCCCCACACATCGAAAATCTCAACTTCAAGAAGCATGTTGAGAGGCATCTCATTCCTCTTAGAGATATTTCCAACCCGTTGACAGCTATCACATCTCAACACAAACTGATAAGCATCTTTAAACAAAGTTGGCTAGAAAAAACCTGCCTGAAGTACTCGAGCAGCGGTCTTCTCTCCACCATAATGACCATCGTACGTGGTAGAGTGCAGTCTCGCAGAACCCCCTCTATCTCACTATAAGGGATGCATCTCCTGATCATCTGATCTGCTCCCTGTCTGAAAAAGAATGGTTCATCCCATCGATACCACCTCGCATCATGCAGAAACTTCTTCTTTTAAGCATAAGAGAATTCCAAAGGAATGACGTTGCTCACCAGATAGTTCATAATATCTGCAAACCATGGCACTTCTTCTTGCACCAAAAACAACTGCTCATCTGGAAATGATTCATTGATTAGAGTTTTATCCCCTGTATCTTTACTGTGATCTTCCAAATGTGATAGATGATCTGCCACCTGATTTTCTGTACCTTTTCTGTCCTTGATTTCCATCTCAAACTCTTGTAGCAATAGAATCCAACGAATCAACCGAGGCTTTGAATCCTTCTTCGAGATCAGATATTTAATTGTTGCATGTTCAGTGTAAACTGTCACCTTCGTCCCGAGAAAATAGGACCTGAATTTCTCGAAACCATAGACAACTGCCAAAAGCTCCTTCTCCGTAGTGGTGTAATTCAGCTGTGCATCGTTGAGGGTTTTACCAGCATAGTAAACCATATGAAATATATTCCTCTTTCGCTATCCCAATACCGCTCCCACAGCAAAATCACTTGCATCGCACATCATCTGAAATGGCTCTTCCCAATTAGGTGCAGTAATAATCGGGGCTGATGTCAACTTATTTTTCAATAGCTCGAAAGCATCAAAACAATCATCATCAAACTTGAAAGGGATGTCCTTCTCCAACAAATTGCATAACGGCTTAGAAATTTTAGAGAAGTCTTGTATGAATAGCCGATAGAAACCTACATGTCCAAGAAAGCTACGGATTCCTCTAACTGAGATTGGAGGAGGAAGTCTTTCAATAGTCTCCACTTTAGCCTTACCCACTTCAAGTCCCTTGCTAGATACCTTATGCCTGAGAATAATTCCCTCTTGCACCATGAAATGGTATTTTTCCCAATTGAGCACCAAATTGGTCTCAACACATCTTTTCAGCACCAGACTCAGATTATTCAAAGCCTCATCATAAGAAGTTCCAAAAATTGAAAAATCATCCATGTAAACCTCCACATTTATTCCAATCATGTCAGAGAATATGGCCATCATGCATCTCTGAGAACCCGAAAGAAACTATTCGGAAAGCAAAAGTGCCAAAAGGACAAGTGAATGTGGTCTTCTCCTGATCTTCTGGAGCAATACAAATCTGATTATAACCTGAATACCCATCAAGAAGGCAATAATACTCCTGGCCAGCCAACCTATCCAGCATTTGATCGATGAATGGAAGAGGAAAATGATCTTTTCTGGTGGCCTTGTTTAGCTTCCGATAATCCATGCATACTCTCCACCCTGTGACTGTCCGAGTAGGGATGAGCTCATTCTTTTCATTTGCTACAACTGTCATGCCTCCTTTCTTAGGCACACATTGCACCGGACTCACCCAAGAACTGTCCGAAATAGGATAAATGATCCCTACATCCAGCCATTTAAGAATTTCCTTCTTCACCACTTCTTTCATGATTGGGTAGAGTCTTCTCTGCTGCTCTACATATGGTTTGCTGCCTTCTTCAAGAAGAATTTTATGCATGCAGTAAGAAGGACTGATTCCTTTAATATCTGCTATGGTCCATCCGATTGCTGATTTGAACTATCGCAAAATCCGCAACAGCTTGTCTTCTTCACTACCTGACAGGTTAGCAGCAATAATGACAGGAAAGGTAGATAAATCACCTAAATATGCATACCTCAAGTGATCTGGCAAAGGTTTGAGCTCAAGAGAGGGTGCTTCTTCAATAGATGGTTTAAGGCGCACGTGCGTCTTTTTAAGATCTTCTAATCCAAGAGACTCAATTGGGAAATCAAACCTCCTCTTCCACGGGGCTGAATTCAACATCTGAATTTGCTCTACTCCTTCACCATCTTCCTTGTGACGCCCCCAAATCTGAGGTCAAAGATTTAGGTCGTCACATCATCATCCAACCATATCATACCTGTATTAACTTTACAACTCAACAATACATACGTCCAGACCTCAATCTTACGCACAAACAAGTTAGAGCCTCAGAAACGATAATCAAAAGTAACACTAAATATTACAATTCATCTGTACAATCCAGAGTCTTACGCACTTCCACTTATAGAACTATACTTGAAGACAAGTCTTACTATTACAGTTGAAAACCTATCAGACTTACTCTGTAGTATTTATCAGGAACTAAATCATCTCCGGGGTAATTCTTCTACTCCTCTTCTGCTGGTGCGGAGTTAATCGGCCAAATTCTTCTCTTTCTGAAAAGTTTTTATAAAGCAAGAATGAGCTACATAATGCTCAGCAAGTTCACCATTTTGTAAAATAATAATGTGGTTTATTTCGAAAACATTCCCAACTATATGGGTATATATCTCAGATTTCAAAACATAATTGGACAATGTATATGTCCGAGTTTGAATAAAACATCTATACTCACTAAGGAGCTTTAAGAATAACATATGAACCATTTATAAGGTTCCCATTTCAATATATCTCAAGTTTGAAAATATATATACATATGAGTATATCATTTTCGGCAAAACACTCTACGGTTAACATACTGTACATGGAATACATCATTGCAAACCTCTTTCCTTCCATTAGCTTAGAAGGTTTCTCATCCAAAAACATTTCAGTTTTGAAATAATTGCAAGAGTGCAATAACACGTGCCAATCTTTATAGAAAATCTTGCAGTTCTAGATACTGCACGATGTCAATATTTTTCTTATCAAAAACCACACTATCGGCAACTTGGCACTTAGGCCCAAGAAGCAGTGTTTGAGTATTTTTCCAAAGTGGAGGATGGGACTGGAAGAAAACATAAAAACCTGACAAGGATTGACGATGATCAGTCGCCACATCCAAGTCCAATAATCCGCGGGTCTTCTCTACCGGTAGAAGGATAGAAACTACATCCGTAACTATCCCCGGGTGAAAACTACATCCGTAATCACCCTCGATGAAAACTACATCCGTAATCATCCTTCGGCAACACCTGGACCGAAATAATAATTGATGGACCGCCTGGCTCACGGCCGCTTACACATCCCGGGAATCGTTCGTCAACGGTTCCCACACCTGCCAGAGTCCCTTTTTCCTTTTCTTTTAAAACTTGATTTTGATTGAAAACTGAGTAATTGAGGTCCGACATCAGTCGACCGATGATTCTTGAAATCATACAAGAAGCAAACCTGACCGGGGGTTTTCGAAAATGTTTTGAGTTCGAAAGAGTTCGAGTTTGAAAGTGCTAAATGTATCTTGGATTAGCTTTGTCTTTAAAATAATGAACAATAGTTAATAAATGATATTTTAAGATTTAATATTAATAATTAATAAAATAATTATTTAATCAAATAAGCTTTTAATCCAAGATAGGTATTTTGAGTATTTACGAAGATATAAGAATAATTACTTGAGTATACGATACTTCCCGAATGACCCTTCGGGTTTTCGCAATTTAATTACGATATAATAATATATCGCTCCCCGGTCAATAGTATATACGGACCGCTACGACCTCTATTGCTAGAGTCGTTGTCCGAAGAAAACATTTCATTCTAAGTTCAAGGGGTGCAAACATATATGTACTTATACATCTCAATTTCATCGATACTTCGATCAACATAAACATTTGATATGATTGAAAACTACAAACACAACAATGAAAGTCCTTGTATATGTAAGTTTTGAAAAGTAAACTTGCCTTGGTGAGGTTGGGGTGGTCGAGCTTGCGGAGTGGAACGATCTATACATAATCAATAGCCGATCGTTAGTACCTTAACAAGATCTCTTTAATTGCGGGGTTTTAGGGGGTACAAAATTAACTTAATGACTTCGTCTTATGACACTCTAGCCCCACTATAGGTTCATGCCACCACTCGATTACGCTCGTCACTTATTCGACTTAATTTGGTTACCATATCCGAATCATATCCATTACCCCTTAAATCACACTCCCCTTACGACTTTTTCCCTTGCGCGAATTTTACTCTAGCATTTTTATAAAATTGAAAAATACATATTTTAATCCAATTCTTTTTGGGTAGCCTTCACCACTGCATTTACTAGCTTCTCTAATTTTTCCATGATCCTACATAAATTTTTAGGGGTTTAAACAAGGTTCACAAGGGGACCATTTAGTGCAGTCCGGATTCCAGAAACAAATTTCACTTCTCAGGCCATAACTCAAAATCTATACATCACCTAGTCATGAACTTTATATTTCTGGAAACTAAATTCAAATACCTTTCCAACAATATATATTAGGACCTCAGGGGACAAGATTTGGGGGTTCAAAACCCTCTTACAAGACAGTTCAAGTTCCTGGAAAAATCTCAGCATGCTTATATCACTTATCCATTCAAGAATCTTACATACACATCACATCCATCATCTAATCCACCAAGATCATACTTTAAAACATACATGGAGTTACATACACAAACCACAAGCTTAAAAATCACAACCACAACACTTAAACTCAAGATCTACATCATCCATAACTTATATGTCCAAGATTCACACTAACATCCATGGATCTAACATTAAACACCATAAATAATTCATGGCCAAGAGGGGTTAGAGTTTTATACCTTCTTGATGTTCTTACAATCTCAAACAATATTGGTTAACCTTGGGGAAGCCTTACTCTATGCTCACCATCTTCAATCTCACCAAAGAAATCAAGAACATGGAAGTGGGTTTCCTGACTGGAAAAAACACGTCCCAAAGATCAGCCAAAACAAAGCCCTTGCACTCGTTTCCTGATCGAGGCTCCTGAATGAAAGTTGTAGAGCATCTTCACAGCTTTCTAACCATATAAAGAACAAAAAATTTCATTGAGTAATGAAGTCTCTAGGCCCGTTTTAGTGAGCTCCTTTCCTGCTGGGCAGAATGGAGTATTTGGTGTTTGCTTTGTTTGATTAAAGTGATAAAGTGATCAATAATGCTTGATATTTTCACTTGGATGCATCTTATCTTCTTGCCATGTGGTGTCATCTCCTCATTGGTTCATTTGGATTACCTTTATCCATCCATAATTGCAAGCAAGTCCCTTGCTTTATACATATTGTTTCCAAGTCCTTCCTTCCTTTTCTTATTTGCACCAAGGGGCTTCCCTTCTTGTATATTTACTAAATCAATATGTTACAACTTATATGTTACACTTCATTGTAATAGTGTGGCCCAATACCTCAAACAATCGTTGTGTCCAATTTTCTTTGTATTTTCTCTTTATCTCAGAAAAAAATTCTCGCAGTTTCTCAATTGTTCTCATTTCCTTTAACTCTAGGATTTTATTCTCAATTCCATTTTCCTCTCATAATATATCCTTCCTTGGACTTCTAATATTTAATATTCTCAATTCATGATTCGCTCGCTTGATCGCTTAATCTCGTTATAAAGTCTCAGCGGTTTCTAGAACGTTCGTTTCACTATCTCAGGGGTTTTGGTTCTAAATTCTCGAATCAAATATAATAAAATCCTGACATAATTAAATCCTTAATTCCTCAAAATTAATATCTCATTTCTTGAATATAATAATATATAATTCACTTCCCGGTCAAAATTTTACACCAGAATACAAATTGGAATTTCTGAATTCCGATCGCATTTACATACACGTATTTACTTCGTAGATTACTAGTATACCTTCGGAATATCCACACTACGTCTCGTACATAGGGGGCATGAAAAATTTTCTTAATCCTCAAAATCACTATTCATCCACCAAATCACTATTCATTGATGCACTTCATCATAATAGGAAAAGTTTTAATTCTACCGAAATTTTGGGTTCTTACAGTCTCCCCTCCTTAAAAGGATTCCGTCCCGGAATCAGTTTAGGAATCACTGGGGTTACTCCTTCTTTGTTTCACTCTTTCAACTTCCAGGTGGATTCTTCCACATCTTGATTTTCTCACAATTCCTTATTAGTTTGAAAACCTTGTTCCTCAGCACTTGTTCTTCTCTATCCATGATTTCCACGGGTTGCTCCACATAGGTCAAGCCGTGTCATAGGTCCACTTGGTTGTACTCTATCACATGCTGATAGTCGGTGTGGTAGGGTCGTAACATAGACATATGAAACACATTATGAATTTGCTGCAAGCTTGGGGCAAGGCTAACTCGTAGGCTAACTTCCCAATACGCCTCAAAATCTCAAAAGGTCCAATAAACCTCAGACTTAGCTTCTCTTTCTTAACAAACCGCATCAATCCTTTCCAGGGGATACCTTTAGCATCACGAAGTCTCCCACCTCATACTCCTTTGACATCTCACAGAATTTGACCATTCGAAATAATGGGTTTCGTAAAAAAACTAATGACTTTTACATACACTCGTCTGCACAGTAAAGACGTAATATGAATTCAAAATCTTCATTTAATAATTCGTACATCCCGTGATCGTAAAGATTTCTCATCCACCCATAAAATTTGGGCTATTGCTGTCTCCTCTCCTTAAAAGGATTCTATCTTAAGAACCTAAGGAAAATAGTTGTGGATACAATTCCAACTTTACCCTTCCCAACTCTCAGGTTGACACTTCAACCCTTTTGTTCTCTTACCTTGATCTTACCAACGCTTTAGTGTTGCTTCTCAACGCATGCTCTCCTCGACCTGTATTCCTTATCGGTTGTTCTATGAATGAAAATTTCTATCCCACTACTTATACGTTCCTCTTCTACCTTGTTCATAGTATCCGTGTTGAGTCCTTGTATTGTTGGGCCGTGAATACTTTGTGGTCGTGTTCTATAATCTGAGACAACGTCAATACGCACGGTATTCCTCATTTTCCTTGGCTTGATTAGCACGCATGTGTTGCCTCCCGTCAGTTGTTACCACTTGCTATGGATACTGTATAGTCTTCAGTATACGTCGAACCAGTTCAGCTACTATATCCCTCGTTCATTGACTTCTTCGTAACGCAAGAAAAGCGAAACTTCTTCTTTCGTAGTACGCTTTACAAGAGACGTCCTTACGTTCGCATGGTGCCGATCGTGATAACAACATTCGTTTCATGGATAAGTTTTTATTCTCGACTGCCCCGTGAAATCTAAGGCACGACACTAAATATAAATTCGATCGTCTGGATAATTCTTCTTCCCTGTCCGTCAGCCACAGATCAAATTAGTACATACGCTCAATCTCTTTATTATTTATACTTGAAAGCACCTTCAATATTCGAAGTTTAACATTAAGTCTTTATCTGACGTAATCGCTGCAGAAGTTTTATATTGCACCACCATCTCTTCCGTATAATATTCGATAATCTTCTCAATGGAAAGTCTCTCGTAGGTAAATCACTTGGTCCAACAATTATAACTCAACTAGGGCCATCTCTTGGCTCGGTCTTTGGCGACCTACTTATGAAATTCATTATAATTCTGTTCACGTTCAATATTTTCTACAGGCGGAATTAATCCACTAGATCTCTATCATTCTACTTTTGGCATGTCACGTTTGTACTTAATAGTTTGCCAATACCATTCTTCATATCCGTTTGCCAAACATTCTCTTAATTCTCTATACATCTTTGTCCTTCCCCATAATTTAGTCATTTTCCTCTAACATTATTCTTTATTGTATATACTCTATTTTCTTGGCCAATACTGACTGAATTCCAATTTCGAATAATCCCTTCTATAGGTACCGGCCACCACACTGGCCTTTCCTGGGGAAATAACCAATTTCTCCATTATACTCCCTTCTCCCTTTCGTCACATTCTCTTTCTTATGTTTAGTTCTAATATGAAGATATACTTATGGCACTTGTGGAAACTTTCACACTTCTCTCATAAAGTTAACGTCTCAGTTTTATGCGTGAACGCTATCATGACAAATCCCCGACTCACGGTTAGTATATCCTATCCCGTAACCTTTATGTTGTTTAGAAGTATAGGCTATCATCCCCTTTCTACTGCATCAGCACACCTCTTAAACTCTTGAAAGACGCATCATCGTGACTCTCAAAGTCCTCTTTTTATCATCAAGTATAGCTAACAACGAGGTTGTTGCTAATATCTCATTTCATCCCAAAACTTTGTTCATTAATCCATAAAGGCTTCTGACTCATTAGTCCATTCAAACGATACTACCACAATTTTATAACATTTATATTAGTGTGAAATGCCAACTTTGGCACAGTACAGAGGTCGATCTTGAGTTGGTGAAACCTTCTCTTCAACCTTATCTTTGAAAAACAACTACTCATTTTAACTAATCAACAATTCCTCCATTTCCGATAAGGGTATAAGTTCTCGATGGTATATGTAAGATGTCATACGCTCGTCCTCCTTCATAACTGGCGCCAATCAGCCTGAGGCCTGCATGCGGCTGCGATTCCCAATAAACTTGATTAGGTGGTAATCTCGAATGATCATTGGCATATATCCATGCATCCATTTGCTATTAGGGGCCTGTTAAATTATATGTCTCTCTATGTGCATCAATCCCTTTAAGCTAAGTAAAGCTTCACATTCTTGCCACGATATTTCTTCCTTTCTCGTCCATCTCACTTCCATGTTAGTTTCCTCCAAGGATATGTTTTACATCGCAATCGATTTGCATTTCCTGGATCAGGAAAAGGCTTGGTAGCTCCAGAATTCATTAATATAACATCCTGACAACGGTTGGTAGAAGCGTACTCCCAACCACCTCATCATTTCTTATAACTTTCCCCACACTAATATTAAAGGTCTTGTGGTATGCTCCGACATGTTATTTCTACTTTAATAATTACTCGGCATAACGCTCTGGCTGCACAATTACAACATTTGGTTTTTGATCTCATATTGGTGTAACGGTTCATAATTGTACCTCCTGTTCACCTTAGAGTAATCACTTTGAAAGGAATGGTTTCAAAATAACAAGGTCCAATAGATAATTTCAATAAGAATTCCACATTGGATGTTCCAAGAATGTTGATGGTTCTAAATACTAGGAGTCTCGATTTTTGGAGATGTAAGGATGGACAGAAAGAATACAACAAGGTTTATTCCTTCCTGTCCTGATAATTCTGTAATATGATACCATAGAGAATGTTGCACAAGGGTAATGATTGTTGGATACAAAAGTCATAAAGACGGTCTTTATACAATTATTACATCGGGTGGATACTTTTCCTCCTGAATAATAAGAGGAAATCTAAAGTCGCATTGATGAAGGTCAGCCAATAGAAAGCAATTCTACTCCATGACAATTAAAGAATGAAGTAGTTTGTCATTCAAGTAATCAATGGTTTCAAAAGAATTCTCATTGTATGAATGAAAGAATAAAATATTCAAGTGATATAAGGTCTGATACGAAGACGGGTAGAATTCAAGTTGAGTGGGCGACCTCATTAGGTCTCAATCAAGTTATTCATCGAACTTTCATCATCATGCTTTACCGTAGGAAAAATGCATGGCAAAATTTGCTGAATAAATTAAATTGGGAGTTGGACCAGTGAAACAATAACTAGTCCTTTTTCAAGAAACACTAGCAACTAGCTAGACAAAATTTGCTAGTCCACCTGTTTGAGACATCACCACCAGCTAGGACAATTAGCTAGGTGTTCTTCACAACATTACAATTTTGAGTAGTTAGAACAATCAACTAGTCATTCATATTGACATAACGACTAGCCAGTTTCAATTGGATAGAACGGAATTTCAACATCGTAGCCACTGAAGAAACTTTAGGCTACTCGGACAACGAATGGAAATAAGAAGTTATTAAGTTTGAAAAAGAAAACTATAAAATCTGAAGAGAATGTTCTAGGTATCGGAACAATCGATAACCTATCATCAAATATTACTTACCAGTGAAACGGTCCACCCAAGGGTGCCTCCGTACACGTGCTTTATCAGATCCTACAATAGAATTAAATTCTGAATACCAATATCAAAATGATATCCTTAATATGATTTCAATGTACGATGTACAATCTCATCTTGAATAGAAGAAAAGAATTCATGAGGGATGTCTGGACATTAGATCATCCATGTCCTCGGTAATTTGTTAAATATTTATGAGCTCAACTGAAGAGTGCAAGTATGAAAGAAGCAATCAAATATCAATATTCGTTAAGTAATATTCGTCGATTAATTAAGGAATTATTTGTTGAACATTCCTTTGATAATTGAAAGAAAGTGTAAATAGGCCTGAGCCGAACAAGATCATCATAAATTTTTGAATAGAATGTTCATGGATCAAATAAAATTACTTCGGATAAGTCCTGCTTTAGGGAAAGTATCTCACTGGTTGTTATTCCACAAGTTTGAAGTAGAAAGCTAGAAGGGTTACCTGATATAAACTAATCGAGGTAACAGGGTTAGTGAACAGTTTAAAATGAAGTAGTGCACCTGCCAGTAGTTACCAAAATAAGTTAATAATCATTCGTGCATCTCATTATCACCATTATGAGGGTAACTCCATCTCTTCGTCTTCGTAATACAAGACACCAACTAGTGCGTCTCTCAATCATCATCTTAAAGTCATTTATCGAGTTGGGGTTTCACAAATATATCTGCATTTCCGTGCTTTATCTTGAAGACCAAGCTTCACATCATTCCGAGGACACCTGCTAAGTCCATAGGGTCCTACTTCATGCCTTCCGACATGAATCACAAGTGGCCAGTTCCCCCTGGGAACAGATCAAAGAGATCTCTCAGGGATCTCAGTGCAGTCCATAGGTTCAGTGGCGGGTGTGTGTATGTGAACATATACCAAAAATATTGAGGTCTACAATACATATATACGTAGTCCCTGATAACATCTCTATCAAAGGATCCCACTCTAGACCCGCTGGTCTTTTCTTTTGGTAGACTCTGAGATCGCTGTATCGCTCGTTGCAACCATATTCAACTTCTCTTGAGTCCCTTTGTTAATCCTACTTGTTTGTTCTCTAAGTTGAACTACCATGTTCTAGCGTCCGAATCATGCGTGGAATTATCTAGCACGCTCGTCTTATGTTAACATTCTCGTATAACACATGTAAAATTCGCCATCAAGGGTAATGGAATCCACAACGACATAGTGACCAACCTTCAGGGAAACCCGTTACTTATCGAAAATCGGATCTTATAGCCAAAGTAAAAGACTTTCATTAATCCAAGTACTAAGTACCCTTAATTATGTAGGGAAGTCCAAACTTCTTGATTCTTAAAATGCCGCCTCCTAAACTGTGGAGGAATATGGGCCACAAAATTTATGCCAACCTAGTCATCCGATCATATTGGCAATATCGCCTCTACCTCAGCTGCTCTCGAGATTTCGCTCTGCTTCCTATATCATTACCTATGATAGGTCATGTACGACTCTCAAACCTCTATTCATCATTCTGAAGGTCTCTAGGGATTCTATCGACCCTAGTATAATACCTTCAGTAACACTCCAGTCCATTCTACTTACCGGTACCTCTTCCGGTAGTCCAATAATAAGTTTACTATGATCTCTTATGTCATTCTCCTACTTAGACTTAACTCTCAACACTCTCGTTTCTGAGTACTGTAACTTATCGCTCTGATACCATTTCTGTGACGCCCCCAAATCTGAGGTCAAAGATTTAGGTCGTCACATCATCATCCAACCATATCATACCTGTATTAACTTTACAACTCAACAATACATACGTCCAGACCTCAATCTTACGCACAAACAAGTTAGAGCCTCAGAAACGATAATCAAAAGTAACACTAAATATTACAATTCATCTGTACAATCCAGAGTCTTACGCACTTCCACTTATACAACTATACTTGAAGACAAGTCTTACTATTACAGTTGAAAACCTATCAGACTTACTCTGTAGTATTTATCAGGAACTAAATCATCTCCGGGGTAATTCTTCTACTCCTCTTCTGCTGGTGCGGAGTTAATCGGCCAAATTCTTCTCTTTCTGAAAAGTTTTTATAAAGCAAGAATGAGCTACATAATGCTCAGCAAGTTCACCATTTTGTAAAATAATAATGTGGTTTATTTCGAAAACATTCCCAACTATATGGGTATATATCTCAGATTTCAAAACATAATTGGACAATGTATATGTTCGAGTTTGAATAAAACATCTATACTCACTAAGGAGCTTTAAGAATAACATATGAACCCTTTATAAGGTTCCCATTTCAATATATCTCAAGTTTGAAAATATATATACATATGAGTATATCATTTTCGGCAAAACACTCTACGGTTAACATACTGTACAGGGAATACATCATTGCAAACCTCTTTCCTTCCATTAGCTTAGAAGGTTTCTCATCCAAAAACATTTCAGTTTTGAAATAATTGCAAAAGTGCAATAACACGTGCCAATCTTTATAGAAAATCTTGCAGTTCTAGATACTGCACGATGTCAATATTTTTCTTATCAAAAACCACACTATCGGCAACTTGGCACTTAGGCCCAAGAAGCAGTGTTTGAGTATTTTTCCAAAGTGGAGGATGGGACTGGAAGAAAACATAAAAACCTGACAAGGATTGACGATGATCAGTCGCCACATCCAAGTCCAATAATCCGCGGGTCTTCTCTACCGGTAGAAGGATAGAAACTACATCCGTAACTATCCCCGGGTGAAAACTACATCCGTAATCACCCTCGATGAAAACTACATCCGTAATCATCCTTCGGCAACACCTGGACCGGAATAATAATTGATGGACCGCCTGGGTCACGGCCGCTTACACATCCCGGGAATCGTTCGTCAACGGTTCCCACACCTGCCAGAGTCCCTTTTTCCTTTTCTTTTAAAACTTGATTTTGATTGAAAACTGAGTAATTGAGGTCCGACATCAGTCGACTGATGATTCTTGAAATCATACAAGAAGCAAACCTGACCGGGGGTTTTCGAAAATGTTTTGAGTTCGAAAGAGTTCGAGTTTGAAAGTGCTAAAGGTATCTTGGATTAGCTTTGTCTTTAAAATAATGAACAATAGTTAATAAATGATATTTTAAGATTTAATATTAATAATTAATAAAATAATTATTTAATCAAATAAGCTTTTAATCCAAGATAGGTATTTTGAGTATTTACGAAGATATAAGAATAATTACTTGAGTATACGATACTTCCCGAATGACCCTTCGGGTTTTCGCAATTTAATTACGATATAATAATATATCGCTCCCCGGTCAATAGTATATACGGACCGCTACGACCTCTATTGCTAGAGTCGTTGTCCGAAGAAAACATTTCATTCTAAGTTCAAGGGGTGCAAACATATATGTACTTATACATCTCAATTTCATCGATACTTCGATCAACATAAAAATTTGATATGATTGAAAACTACAAACACAACAGTGAAAGTCCTTGTATATGTAAGTTTTGAAAAGTAAACTTGCCTTGGTGAGGTTGGGGTGGTCGAGCTTGCGGAGTGGAACGATCTATACATAATCAATGGCCGATCGTTAGTACCTTAACAAGATCTCTTTAATTGCAGGGTTTTAGGGGGTACAAAATTAACTTAATGACTTCGTCTTATGACACTATAGCCCCACTATAGGTTCATGCCACCACTCGATTACGCTCGTCACTTATTCGACTTAATTTGGTTACCATATCCGAATCATATCCATTACCCCTTAAATCACACTCCCCTTACGACTTTTTCCCTTGCGCGAATTTTACTCTAGCATTTTTATAAAATTGAAAAATACATATTTTAATCCAATTCTTTTTGGGTAGCCTTCACCACTGCATTTACTAGCTTCTCTAATTTTTCCATGATCCTACATAAATTTTTAGGGGTTTAAACAAGGTTCACAAGGGGACCATTTAGTGCAGTCCGGATTCCAAAAACAAATTTCACTTCTCAGGCCATAACTCAAACTCTATACATCACCTAGTCATGAACTTTATATTTCTGGAAACTACATTCAAATACCTTTCCAACAATATATATTAGGACCTCAGGGGACAAGATTTGGGGGTTCAAAACCCTCTTACAAGACAGTTCAAGTTCCTGGAAAAATCTCAGCATGCTTATATCACCTATCCATTCAAGAATCTTACATACACATCACATCCATCATCTAATCCACCAAGATCATACTTTAAAACATATATGGAGTTACATACACTAACCACAAGCTTAAAAATCACAACCACAACACTTAAACTCAAGATCTACATCATCCATAACTTATATGTCCAAGATTCACACTAACATCCATGGATCTAACATTAAACACCATAAATAATTCATGGCCAAGAGGGGTTAGAGTTTTATACCTTCTTGATGTTCTTACAATCTCAAAAAATCTTGGTTAACCTTGGGGAAGCCTTACTCTATGCTCACCATCTTCAATCTCACCAAAGAAATCAAGAACATGGAAGTGGGTTTCCTGACTGGAAAAAACACGTCCCAAAGATCAGCCAAAACAAAGCCCTTGCACTCGTTTCCTGATCGAGGCTCCTGAATGAAAGTTGTAGAGCATCTTCACAGCTTTCTAACCATATAAAGAACAAAAAATTTCATTGAGTAATGAAGTCTCTAGGCCCGTTTTAGTGAGCTCCTTTCCTGCTGGGCAGAATGGAGTATTTGGTGTTTGTTTTGTTTGATTAAAGTGATAAAGTGATCAATAATGCTTGATATTTTCACTTGGATGCATCTTATCTTCTTGCCATGTGGTGTCATCTCCTCATTGGTTCATTTGGATTACCTTTATCCATCCATAATTGCAAGCAAGTCCCTTGCTTTATACATATTGTTTCCAAGTCCTTCCTTCCTTTTCTTATTTGCACCAAGGGGCTTCCCTTCTTGTATATTTACTAAATCAATATGTTACAACTTATATGTTGCACTTCATTGTAATAGTGTGGCCCAATACCTCAAACAATCGTTGTGTCCAATTTTCTTTGTATTTTCTCTTTATCTCAGAAAAAAATTCTCGCAGTTTCTCAATTGTTCTCATTTCCTTTAACTCTAGGATTTTATTCTCAATTCCATTTTCCTCTCATAATATATCCTTCCTTGGACTTCTAATATTTAATATTCTCAATTCATGATTCGCTCGCTTGATCGCTTAATCTCGTTATAAAGTCTCAGCGGTTTCTAGAACGTTCGTTTCACTATCTCAGGGGTTTTGGTTCTAAATTCTCGAATCAAATATAATAAAATCCTGACATAATTAAATCCTTAATTCCTCAAAATTAATATCTCATTTCTTGAATATAATAATATATAATTCACTTCCCGGTCAAAATTTTACACCAGAATACAAATTGGAATTTCTGAATTCCGATCGCATTTACATACACGTATTTACTTCGTAGATTACTAGTATACCTTCGGAATATCCACACTACGTCTCGTACATAGGGGGCATGAAAAATTTTCTTAATCCTCAAAATCACTATTCATCCACCAAATCACTATTCATTGATGCACTTCATCATAATAGGAAAAGTTTTAATTCTACCGAAATTTTGGGTTCTTACATTCCTCATCAGAATCCCCTATTAAAGCTCTTTCTAAGGGGTCTGAAATCAACAACTGCTCAACTTCTCTATTTACTAACGTTTCCACCATGTCCACTTTGAAACACTCCTCATCCTTGGTTGGAAATTTCATTGCTGAGAACACATTAAAAGTGACATTATGCTCGTGCACTCTCATGGTAAGCTCTCATTTTTGAACATCGATCAGAGTTTGGCCGGTGGCTAGAAAGGGCCTTCCCAAGATGATGGGAATCTTCTTATCTTCCTCAAAGTCTAGAATGACAAAATCAGTAGGAAAGATCAGTTTATCCACCTTTAACAAGACATCTTCGACTATACCTCTTGGATATGTGATCGACCGGTCTGCTAGCTGTAAGGAGATATTGGTAGGTTTTGGATCCGGTAGACCAAGTTGCATGAAAAAAGGTAGAAGCATAAAATTAATGCTAGCTCTCAAATCACATAATCATTTGTCGAAGGACAGATTACCAATAATACATGGTATGGTGAAGCTTCCAGGATCTTTGAGCTTTGAGGGCAATTTCTGTTGCAGAACGGCACTGCATTCTTCCGTTAAAGCAACGGTTTCCAATTCCTCAAGTTTCATCTTCCTTGATAGAATACCTTTCATGAGCATAGCATAACTCGGCATCTGTTCTAATGCTTCTGCAAAAGGTATATTAATATGTAACTTTTTAAATACCTCGAGAAATTTGGCAAATTACTTGTCTAGCCTCTGCTTCTGGAGTCTCTGTGGATAAGGTGGAGGAGGATAGATATGCTCCTTATTCTTCTTCTGCTCCTTGTCTGATTCTTTAGAAGTCCTTTTACTTCCCTCTGCTCCGCTGTTCAACATAGCTTTTGACAGATCTGATTCAGCTTTCCGTGGGCGCGGGCGCGCGGTGGACAGCGCGGGCGCGCTGTTAGTGGCGCGGCCTCCCTGCTCCTGCAGCTCTTCTTTCCCCTGTTCTGCTTCTTGGCTTCTCGTGACTTTCCTTGATCTTAATGTAACAGCCTTAACATGCTCCTTGCCATCACTTTTCCTTGGATTAGTCTCTGTATCACTAGGCAGAGTTCTTTGTGGCCTATTCAGCACGGCATTAGCAATTTGACCAATCTGATTTTCCAAGGTCTTGATTGATACTGCTTGGCTTTTACACATCAATCTAAACTCTTCCAATTCAGATTTTTCGTTAGAAGACTGACCAGCACCCCCATGAGATTGTAGTTGAAATCCTGGTGGCTGAAATTTCCTCGGGGCATATTGCTGATGAAACTGTTGCTCCTGCTGCTGCTGAAAACCTGAAGATTGTATGGCCTAGCTCCAAATTGCTGACCTTAGAATTGCTGATAAGGCTGTTATGGATGCTGCATGCCACCTTGATTGTTGCTCCTGCTGAAATTAGGATGGTTTCTGTTGTTAGGATGATAATTGTTGGGAGCTGGTTGTTGCTGTCTCTGAAAATTGCTCACAAACTATGCCGATTCATGAGATATGGCACATTTATTCGTCTCATGTGCGCCCGTACATTATTCACAAACACTAGCAATCTGATGCACTCCATGATTTGTCAATGCATCCACCTTCAAATTCAATGCCTCCAGCTGAGCTGCTAAAGAAGTGGCCTTGTCAACATCCAGAATTCCTGCCACCTTTTGCTGTGGCATTCTCAGAGTAGGATTCTGATACTCGTTTGCTGCTATCATCTCAATAAGATCATAAGCTGCCTCATAGCTCTTAGCCCATAGTGCTCCTCCTGAAACTGCGTTCACAATTGGTCTTGATTGCCATCCTAGTCCATTGTAGAAACAGTTAATCACCATCCAATCGGGCATACTATGATTAGGACATTTCCTAAGCATCTCCTTGTAACGCTCCTAAGCTTCACATAAAGATTCTCCCGATTGCTTTGAGAATTCAGTTAGAGCATTTCTTATTGCTGCAGTCTTTGCCATGGGAAAGAATTTGGTGAGAAACTTTTGAGCGAGGTCCTCCCATGTTGTTACAGAACCAGCAGGAAGAAAATGTAACCAGCCCTTGGCTTTATCCCTGAGAGAGAACGGGAAAAGCCTCAATTTTACAGCATCCTCCAACACATTGTTAAACTTGAAAGTGTCGCATATCTCGACGAAGTTCCGGATGTGCATATTAGGATCCTCCGTTGCAGCTCCCCCAAACTGAACTGAATTCTGTACCATTTGAATCGTGCCAGGTTTGATTTCAAAGGTATTAGCTGCTATGGCTAGTCTGACGGTACTAGATTGAATATCATCAATTTTTGGTTGAGAGTAATCCATTAATGCTCTCATTGTTGGTGTTGGTTCTCCCATTTCTACAGTTGCTTCAAGTTCTCTTGCCTCTTTTACTTTAAGACTCTGAGCACACATTATCATAAAACTAAGGTATCTGAAATACACAGAGCAAGACAACACAAGATAGGTAAGAAAAACAATCCAAGTCAATTAATTTTAACTACCACTGATGTTAAGCACATAAACACTTAATAACACCGAAGTCCCCGACAGCGGCGCCAAAAACTTGTTCACTAAAAACTACGCAAGCGTACGCGGTCACAAGTAATATACTGATAAGTTCAATTCGTTCCCATGAAGACCTGATGTAATTGTGAATATATGCTCATGCAACAATGTATGGCCAATTTCAAATGCTTGGATAAGTATCGATAGATGGTTGATTTTTATACTAACTTACTTAAATACTGAATTTATCTAAAATGATTTAACTTTATGAGAGAAAACATGGGGTTCTAATTTCATAATCCACTTTGTCTAGCTCAGTGCTGAAATTTAGTGCTATGCGATCATCCTCAGAAACTAGTTGGAAACACAAAACTAGTGCGAATCACCTTTCAGTTAATCCACACCATACCAACATACATCCACAAAAGATAGAAGTAGCATGGACATCAATTATGTCCAAATCCCTATATGTCTATGAGACTTGAAAACACAACTGATTTTAAATCAAGCTTCCATTAATTACCATATAAGGTAGTATGATTTTGTCAAACCAATACCACTAATATGATGGTGAATCCATCATAAACCTATGCTAGCATGACAAGTTCTCAATTCCTAAATCCACTTTCGTAATCAATAAGAGTTAACAGATAGATGTTGATCATTCATCTATAATTAAGCACAACCACACAAGGAATCTAAAATTAATCGCACGCCCAATTTATCAAAGCACAATATTGCTAGACTCCGTAAATTAGTCCATTAAAACCCCATGAAAGTGTTTAGTTCATGTCTGAACTGTGCACCATCATGGGTTTAGATGAAAGCATGGTAAAACAATATCTGGAATAAATATGTAAGATTAATTCTGGAAAACAAATTCGTAACAAAGTAATAGTTAACAAAATTTAGAATTAAAATACAATACTGAAAACCAAACGTTGCTAGTGAACTAGATCTCTATCTCCTTGCTTTCGCTACTGGAAATCTGATCTCTGTCTTCCCTCTATGCAAGTTTCGGCCTCTCTCTCTCTCTCCTCTAGTACGTTTTAACTTGTCAAAACCTAATAATAATATCTCCTTATCTATTTTTCTCTAATAAAAGTATTTTAATGCTTTTAGGAAAAATACAAAAATATGTTTCCTAAACTGATTCTGTTTTTACAAGGGAAATTCGTAACTGTCTTCTCTTCAATATTTCTGGGTCGTTCCAGTTGTAATTTGGTACTTGGACCACTTTAGAATGAAAGAGAATTCTATTATCTTCGCGTGGGCTTTTAAATCGTCCAAAACGGACTTGTAGAACTCATGATATGGCCCAAACAGTGAAGCTCGCGCGTGCAGCCCAATAAATCCGAATTTCCTCTAAAAAAAATCCAAATTCAGCTCTTTATTCTCCAATCCTTCCAAGTTTAGGATTCCTTTCTTCCTACAATAAAACATTAAAATTTATTTAATAAAAATCCAATTAAATGCAAAATAGAATTAATATGAGGAATAAAATCATGTAAAATACATATAAATATATACTCTATCAGGGCGGTGGTGCCCGGCGACGGCGACAAGGATGGCTGGAGGAGGAGGTCGAAGGGGAGATTGAGGGAGAGAGGGAGATGAGAGCAGGGGAGAGGAGAGAGAGGTGTTTGAGAGGGAGACGAAGAGATTGAGATGGGCGGAGAGAAAGGGAGAGAGAGAAGGGGATCGAGAGAGAGAGACGACGGAGAAGGGGAGAGAGACGACGAAGGGAGATGAGAGGGGTCGGAGAGAAATGAGGGTGGAGATAGAGAGAGATAGAGAGAGAGGGAGAGAGAGCAAGGGAAAGAGAGGGAGGGAGGGGGAGAGCGAGGGAGGGGGAGAGAGAGGGAGGGGGAGAGAGAGAGAGGGAGAGAGAGAGAGAGAGAGAGAGAGAGAGAGAGAGAGAGAGAGAGAGACGGAGGTGGAGAGAGAGAGACGGAGGTGGAGGGGGAAACCGTCGGCGCCGCCATGGCGTCCGGCCGGCGACCCGAAGAAGAAGAAGAAGATGATGGTGGGGTGTTGGTTATTGTTAATAATAATCAGTTAGTTGTTAATTGTTGATTATTTGATTTATTGTGATTTTGATTCATAAATATGATTAATTATAATAAAATTAGAATCAGGATTTGGTCTTAAAAGAAATTGTGTTTTAATAAACATGGGAATTTGATTAAAATTGATAATAGGTGTAATTATTGAATAAATATTTGTTTTAACAAAAAGAAACTATCCAATTGTTTTAAAGTCGATTAAAAATGAAAGTCTTGTAATTATAGTAATAAAACGATTCTTGAAAACTTTTGAGATTTAATAAGGATTCTTTTGAATAAATCTCTATGAAAGAAATAAATATGTCACCTTTGCTCGGTTTAATTTTATAGAGTCCAACTTATTGCTAAATTATTAGGAAATGATTAGAGCCTCCACTTATAAATATTTTATTAGTTATAAACACTTTATTCTTTGACTGAAATGCAATAAAATGAAATTTTGGTTTATTAGTTGGATATTAAAAAGAGGAAAGAAATGGTATCAAAATATTGGGTTATATTAAAATGGGTAAAAGAAATTAGAGTTGTGAGGATGATTAAAATAGAATTGTCTGATAGATTTACATTTTGTTAAAAGTGGAAATAATAGATATGAATTTAAATTTGAATAAAAATGGATTCTTGAATTATTTATTTAGAGAATAGAATTAGGGGATTTTTCCAAATGGACTTAATTGAATTTGAGAATTATAAATAATTAGTGAGAATTTTATAAATGCTTTTTAAATTCGAGATGTGATTTAAATGAACCAATTATTACCATCTATTTAGGAAAAATAATTATAGACCTTTTTAGTGAGAAATTTTTTTTACGAATAAATAGAATGAGATTTTCACGTATAATTTTATTCAGATTAGAATGATGTCATAAAACCCG
Organism: Saposhnikovia divaricata; assembly: GCA_036435485.1. Classification (NCBI taxonomy): domain Eukaryota; kingdom Viridiplantae; phylum Streptophyta; class Magnoliopsida; order Apiales; family Apiaceae; genus Saposhnikovia; species Saposhnikovia divaricata. The sequence goes on along the minus strand of CM071597.1, from coordinate 95,864,851 downwards.
ATTTATTAAAATCTATCAGGGAAAAACAAGTAGAGCCTCCATTCTAAAATATCAGATTCAATTACGAATAATACTCTAGTGCAATTTTTAAGGGTACGAATATATATCTCAATTACATTCTTTGATATTACTTGAGTTTTTGAAAGTACGATTACTAAAATTATTTTGATAATTGTTATAGAGTTCCCTTCTTGAGAATTGAGACCCTTGCTCGCGGTTAGCACTCTTTTATTTATTCGGTAATTTTAGCGTCGAGAAAGAGGCAAGTTCATTCCAACCCTTATTCTCCGAAATTTTGTATTTTATTCAGATTATTTTAACTCATATTTAATGTTGAGCTATCGGTTACGAGATTTATTTTATTGCTCTTTATGTTGTAATAATTTCGTAATGAATATTAGTTTCTCGTTAAGATTAGTTTGCTGTTAATATATTTTGATTCTGAATCGTATCTCCTATGAGCGTAGAAGCAACTCCATTGATATCGGGTCGATTTCATTATTTCGAGATGACTTTTTATTTTGATTCAGTCGAACGAATCTCATTGCTCGAGATAGTTAAATTCGTTCTTTTCTGTCGAATTTATCGTACAAATTTGATGACATTTATTGATCATCATTATTTGGTTCATTTTTCGAATCAAAAAAATAGATAGTATAAATAGTAGGATCGTTGGATGGTTCACTCGTTAATCAAATGGAAACCTTCTATTTTTAACGTTCATCAATTATGTGTATTTAATTATAATCATTCGAGTGGTACTCCTTATTCAGTACGACTCATTGATACCTAAGTTTCCAGACTATTCTCATTATTTCGAGATAGTTGCCTTTCTTATCAGTGGTTGGCACTTTGTTCGTGCCAACCAATAAAATATGATTATTGAGATTTTACATCAGTTCATTGTTCGGATTGGTGGCACATTTATGTGAGACTGGCAGTCCGCCAGATCAAATAAATATTTTTCGGTAAAGTTTATCCCAAATTTATCTATTCACCAAATGTTCGGGAATTCTGTATTCTTACTGGTCAACATGGGAAAGAGGCCCATGGTAGAGAAAGAGAGACTTGTGTACTATTATACATACATGAGTATATTTTAGGCACTATAGTTGCCAGGGTTGAGATAATATCCCATTATGATGCTAGCATACATATATATTATATTTCGTTGATATCACATTGTAGCCGTGATCGGGCGAAGTGTGGTGTCATAGGAGGACGATATTCTCGGTCGGATAGTTGATCGCCCCACTGAGATACCGAGAGGTTGGAAGACCAGTGTAATCACTTCTCATGAGTCATCAGAGATACAACAAATGAGTTTTTTCGAGTATACTTTTATCGAGATGAGTCTTGTGTCAATATCAGACTGTTGATTATTTTCCAATGCTCATTTAAATTCTGAGTTTTATATTTTTGGTAAATCCTATTATATCTATATACCGAGCAAGGAGAGAACTTGCTGAGCACTAAAGTTGCACATTCTTGCTTTACACCATTTATTCAGTTGTCAAGAAGGAAATAGGCGAGCCGTCCAGCCAGAGATCCAAAGGGAAGAAGGAGATTCAGAGATATGCTGCCAGAGATTAGAATATCCAGCTGGAACTTTTATTCTACTAAGACTTAGAACTTATGTAAGATATTATTCCGAGTTGTAATAAATTTGTGATGTAATAATGATGTTGAGACTAATTCTTGGATCTGCGGAGTGGGACCGTTATGCTCCGTTATTACGTTTATTATATATTATTGTGAGCTAACGTGTGTTGCAGGATATCGAGTTGTGTGATGACCCGGGTCCCCAGACAGGGTGGATTTGGGGGCATCACACCTGTTGTGAGACTAACAAACAAATCTACTACAAAAAAATACTCTCTCCACTATTTTGAGATCATACCACATCTAAGAGAGCATATTTATTCCTTCATCAAACTAAGTATGACTATCATAGTTGTATATTGACATTTGTATTTGGCAATTTAAGTTATTAGACTGGAAAAGTTATTGTTTGTGAATGATGCTATTTTTTTTGTAAAAGCTACTTCAATACGATGAAAATTCCATTTTACTTGACTTTGTATGGAAATATTCATTTGTAATGGGTTAAGATGCTTCGAAACTTATGACTTAATATTTATTATGTTAATCACTCAATCAGTTTCTTATTTCTTATTATTTTATAATTTCTCCATTGCGCGGAAAAAAAATATAAACAAGTTTTCGAGATTTTTGAGATTTTTCTTGAATTCAAATGAGACTTTTTTCTGAAATTAACAAAGGAAAAATTGAATAAGAAACCAAGTTACTAGAGGTAATTTATGTGCATTACAGTTAGGGATACATTACATCTATTCTATATATAATACTGCAACATAGTACTTCCATGAGACAATATATTCCACGTCAGATTCACTCATCAGACATCTAAGCAAATCCTTGATTGACACGTCAAATCTGTTGTGTCTCTTTGTCTTTCTCCGGCACAATTCACTGATCACTTCCTTTATCCATACACTAGTACAAAACTGACCTTTTACGTCGCCTATTTTACGTCGCACATTAAGGAAGGCGACGTATATGATACTTTTATACGTCGCATATATAAAAGAGCGACGTATATAACCCTTTTTAGATGACTTTTTACGTCGGTTTACTAAAAAGCGTCGTATATTGTTCATATATACGTCGGTTCAGTTTTGACCGACGTATATAACCCATTTTAGATGACTTTTTACGTCGGTGTTTTTAACCGTTGTATAAAATATTAGCACATATACGTCACCTTTCTAGCCATGCGACATATAAAATACATATATATACGACGGCTTTCAAATATCCGACGTATATACTTATAAATAAATTAAAAAAATAAAGACGCGCGGTACTACTTAGAATCGATAATTAGTTCATTTTCTCCAAATTGAAATCCCTAGCTCTTTCAACAGAAACCCCTCTTTCAATAATATACGACTCCACTTATCAATTACGTTTGAATTGGGTTAGCTAAATTCGGATTTAGCTAATTATCGACTTCACTCCACTGTTGTTCTTCTCTTGCTGCAGGGCTATCTTGTTGCAATCGGTACGACGTCTCTCTCTCTCTGTCTTTATTGCCTCTCTCTCTCTCTCTCTCTCTCTCTCTCTCTCTCTCTCTCTCTCCCTCTCCCTCTCCCTCTCTCCCTCTCTCCCTCTCTCTATAGCTCTCTCTAGCTTTGTATATGCTTGTTGTGTGGTTCTTTTTTGTTATGTTTTGATTTGGATCTCTAATTCTGCTGAATTCTTTTTCCAAAAAATGTTTCCGTTGATCTTCTACTACGTGACTTTTGCTAAACGCGAATTATCAGTTCTTTTTTATTTTTTAATTTATTCATTTACATACTTTTTTCTTTGAATAAGTAAGGTAATAATATGTATTAGAATGAATATTTGTTTCAAGATTAGAATGAGTGAGAATCGAAAACAAATACTGGTAGAGCTATCTCATTACGCTCATTTGTTTATATACTTTTAAGTGTATGGTCGGGTATTCAGCTTGCCCTGTCAAAAAAATAAAGGGGAAAAAAAAATTCAACCTGTGTTTGTAATTGTTCCTACTCTGCAGTGGTGTTTTTATTTCTGCTACAACATGTTTTTTAATAAGGTCATCTAATCTATTAATTATGTTTAAAGTGATAAGAATAGTTCTAACTTCTAATGTTTGCTGAAGGCTACATCTGAGTTAATAATGTACGAGTAATATAACGGAGACGGATACAAAATGAACTCATCTTACATTCCTCTTATTGATTGCGTTGATCGTGTCTTGTAAAGTTATCATACATTCTTTGCTTGTTAGAACTTGATAGCATTCGGTTTGATGTAATTCTTTTGATTAAACATCATATAGATATCATCAAATTTTTTATAAATAAATTTAAAGAAAAATTAAATTTTAACTGAATTCTGGCTTCTTTTTTTATACTTATTCATTGGCTGACTACTATTTTATAAAGTCTTTGCTATTAGGAATATTCTATAATTAAAATATATGGTAAAGTTATGTAATAGGAATCTGGATAATTATCAGGACTAGTATTCTATAATACAAGCAGGGGTTTTCTCTGTTATTGTTTATTTGTGTACTTATTGAGATGGATTTTATCCACCGTTCTTAAATCCTACTCTAAGTAAGGACATATCAATGATCCTATAATTTAAATCTACTATTGAATTGTTGTAGTAATCCATTATGGATCGGCATACATGGATGTACAAGATTTCACGTGCAACGACCGAGTATATTGATGGTGTTCAAGACTTCATTACTTGTGCAATGCTATACATGGAAAAGAAGAAGAAGGAAGAGGGAAAAGAACAAATGATCTTATGTCCATGCCGTGATTGTAATAATTTAAAAAAGCATCGTAGTGTTGATATAGTGCAAGATCATCTTTTTCGTCGTGGTTTTAAGGAGGGTTATGTGAAGTGGATTTGGCATGGTGAAGGAGTAGACTCTACGAAGACGTCAGGTACAAAACGTGGAAGGGAGGAAGATAGTATGGCTAATAATGATGAAGAAGATATGGGGAATGATAGGGTAGAGGAGATGATACAAGATATAGAAGATCATTTCATGCACCAACCGGACATCCTTACTAGTTTGGTTGACAATTCCAAGAAACTTCTATATTACGGGTGCAATGATCAATTTACTAGGATGTCTACAACCTTGAAGTTGTGTAAGTTAAAAGTAAAGCATAATTGGAGTGACAAGAGTTTCACAGAGATGCTTCAAATTTTAGGAGAAATACTTCCCACTCCTAACCAGCTCCCAACTTCTACCTACGCGGCGAAAAAGATACTTTGTCCCATGGGCATGAATGTGAAAAAAGATACATGCTTGCCCAAATGACTGTGTGTTGTTCCGAAATGAGCACGAAGATTTAGACGTGTGTTCCAAATGTGGAGCATTTCGTTATAGGCGACAAGGCAATAATACTTCTGAAAAGGATAAGACTAGGCCTCCTGCGAATATTCGAGACTAGGTTCTTGGAAAAAGATACACAGACCAACAAATTGAAGAAATTCGAGATATTTGGGCGGATTATTTAACTCGTGAATATATGTGATCGGGTATGCATGACTTTTAATTTCAAAAAAACTTGTTGTTTTTAAATGAAAAATATACTCAAGAATATTTTACTTGTGAACATATTTTATTTGTAATTTTGTGCTAACAAGTTCAAACACATAATTTTTTTAGGTGCTGGAAAGGAGTACGATATGATCTTACCTTGCAGCAATCGGAAAATGGATACTATATTTTGGATTAGATAGTCATGATGTATGTTGAATTAAATGTATAACGTGTGGTAACTTGGATCAAGTTATAAATATTGTAGATATTTTTTTCAACCATGTAATAATAATTTAATTATTCACTTTGGTGAGAAATTTGCATTGCAAGTTTTGCTACTTTTTTGGTTTGTAATAACAGAATTTTGATGTATATATAATATAAACAGGGGGAAAATTGTCATTTTACACAACATATATACGTCGGTTTTAAGTATCATATACGTCGCCCTTTTGGTCTTATATGTCGGCATTTTTTCGGCTTTATACGTCGCCCTTTTGGTCTTATACGTCGCCTTTTCTGGTCTTATACGTCGGTCTTTTATGACATTATACGACGGCTTTTTATATCTTATATGTCGGCCTTTTTTATGACATTATACGACGGCTTTTTTTGGTCTAATACGTGGTTCTTTCTGTGATCTTATACGTCGGATTTCTGGCCTTATACGTCGGTCTTTCAGCCGACGTATATTAACTTTATACGTCGGTTAAAAAGGCGATGTAAAAGACAGTGACTTTATACGAAGCCTCTCTATACGTCGCCAAAAAGCCGACGTAAAAGACCAAAAAAGGTGACGTAATAGGTCTGTTTTGTACTAGTGATAATCAGAGTGGATTAAGTCCTCCTTCAGTAAGACTATGATGATTTCAAAATACTCAAAGGGTTTCAGCAATGGTAATTTGTTTATCCTGGTTTTGCATCCTATGATTTTACCTTTGGTTATTGGATTGTATAGTGCTTTCGTTACTCTAGTATTTGATTATATAATGGTATTTATGCTGATGTGTAAATCTTTATTCGTAATGAAAGTTGTAAGATTGCAGGCTTTAAGCACGAATTGTATGGTTGGGAAGGTCAAGATCTCACTCTATATATAAACAAACTAATTTATGTATGCGTGTGTTATGGTTGTTGTCTGTTTATGTACACTTTATACATGCCTCTGTTTGTGCTTCAGATAGAGTTATGCAGACTCCTCATGGCTTTGTTTTGGGAGTATAATATGTTTTCAAGATTGTACATATTCCTCCTTAGTAGTCTATTCGAATGTCATGACATTCAATCTGAGAGCTATATTAACAAATTATGATTTCATCACCCATATTACTGAGAAATGGGATGGTAATAACAAATGTAGAAGCATTATATATTACGATCTGCATATCTTGAGGAAGTCATCAGTCTTTAGTCTTTTTATAGGCTTTGGGTCAGAAATCCTTGTGTTCAAAATGCGATTGGGGTTGAAACTCCTACCCGTAATGGGTACTTTAAACTTGACCCGTGCTTTAGAATGGTGCATTGTATTATTTAATGATGTTATCATGCTAATACGATAAACATTTACTACTCACAGAAGCATAGCTGTCGAAAAACACATATGTTCATTTGATACATGCTACTGCAGCGCCACAAGTGAATACATCTCATATATTTTATATCTTATGTGTGTTAGGGGAATAAATTTGGCCTTACAGTGTATTGATTTTATTTTGATATTGATTTTCTGTACCTTTTGTATTAACCGTATATCAGTGTTCTTTGGAGTTAACTTCTATTTGTTTTGTATTTTGTAGGGATTGGTCTTTTAGTGTGTTTATCGATGCTTCCACAAATTTAGTTGCATTAACACTAATTTTTGCTTTAATTTTCGCTATTATTTCAGTGTTGACCCTCTATCTGCAATGCATCGCTTCTCTCACAAAAAATTATGTGAAAATCATACTCAAGTTATCATGGTTACTCATATGCTTCGTCATGTGCTACATTTCCCACAAATGAATAAGGAATTCTTTATATAATTCATCTGAATTTTATTACTTGAGTAGAGGTTCTCCAATTATTTCCCCTTGTGTTTCACGGTGGTCTTCTTTCTGCAACAATTTTTGTGCTATCTCGGAATAACACGTGAAAGCCATACTCAAATCACCACGGTTAGTCTGGGGCTTATCCATGTGGGGATGGTGGTTTATACACGTCATTTAATGATTTTCTTTGAAAAGCTTTGGATAATACTAAAAGATTTGTTGTAAGATTTGTCCTCATTACTTTAAAGTACGTGAAAAATTCTCTTGCTTAAATTTCTTGTCCCCTCTTCCTTACAGAGGGCAATTAGATTTCTTATGTTTGCAGGTCTTCCAAGAGTCGGAGATATCATGAAGCGCTGGATCAGTGAGAAAGCCAAGCTTCTTCATAGTTTTTGATGGTAGTTTAAATTGGTTAATTATACAGGAGGAAGATGTTGATATTATATATAGCTTACTCTTTACAAGGAATCTTTTAATCCTTGTAATGGTAATCCTCTATTTCTATTTGCAATGGTAAGAGAAGCGACAAAAAGGCTATGTACCGGAGTTTACTTAGCAAGGGAAAAGGGAATGAGTGAAGTTGAACATTGTTTTGATCCATTAAATACACGTTCTTAAAATACAAAGCCAGGAATGTGAAGAGTTTGTACCATACTATTTTCGCTCAAATCAAATGGCATAAAAAAACTACGAAAAGAATAGTCTCGTAAAATCTATTTTTACACGAGTATGAAAAAATCTCCTAGAGATTCAGTGAATATATTTCAGGGATAATTAATCGATATGATTATATACTGCACGTAAACTGGTGTCAAATGATTGTCTTAATCCAAACCTACTATTTTATTAATGCACACTTCATTTGTTTTGGTTTGAGACAATGCATCTTCCCACCTCTCGGGGATTTAGACAACGCTTGCGTCCTTCCCACCTGTAATTCCCCTATATATATATATGTGTGTGTGTAATCTTTCTAACTGTTGCTGTAACTGTTAACTACAATTTATGTTTCTGTTCTCACTTCAGTATTTATTGATCATGTTAATTGAATTATCGAAACTTCTGCACCTCTATGGTTCTAATTTTTAGGCACACATGATAGTCTATAGCCTGCCACAAGTGGGTAAAAACATGGTTACTTTATATGACACTTTATGTTTGTGGTGTAGCCTGTAGAGGCTATTACGACTCTAAATGGCCGAGACTGTTGCAGCCGTCAAAGGTTATGAACTATCGTTGCTCAAATCACTATCTGCTTGAATAGTAAGTCTACATTACAAGTTAAACCCCCGTATTAAAAGTTTTACGTGTGCTGGTTATATGTGTTTGTCCCTATTGTTATCCCTATTACAATTTCTTGGTTTCTCGAACATCATTATTTTCTTTGATTGTCTGGTTAATTGCTTGAGTCGGCTGTGTCCTGACCTAAAAGGATACACTAAAAATTCATGTGATAAGCCTAATTTTATTTTATAGGGTCTAATTGCTTTACCTTTGTTCCTAACACTTTATTAACCCAGTATCTGTTTCTCAAATTGACCATGGTGTCAAATCCCCCTACCAACACATAAATGGATATCAAATAATTGACACAAACACTATGTGTTTCTCTAATTAGTTTTGAAGAAGGCGTCTAATTAACACCTGCAGATCCAACTGACGTTTGTTCGTGATTTTGAAGGGTCAGACTCTTGTCAATTGCTTACTCTTCATAGGCTAAAGGTTTTGTTTTTTTTATTTTTCTCTAAAAAAAGTTGCTATAATTATTAATTATAGGGAAAGGAGAAGATGGAAATCGAACTCTAAACCTCTCGGACACTACTTGATTCTCATTAAATCATGCATTTAAGACTTATGTGGTTTGCTTACTGTTTGAGTACAAATTATACTCTCATAATGTTGTATTATTATATTGTACTAACTGAAATTAATATTAAAGTTTTTTTTTGAATAAAAATTAATATTAAAGTTATTCACGAAAAGAACTCAACCAACTATCTTTGTTTTTGCAATTTACTCGGTGCAACTATATTTTGCATTTAACCATAAAAGCTTATGTTAATTGTGAATAAACTACCCTGCCACATCAAAGACACATCGGATGTTTGATGACGATATGCAATATTATTTATTGACAGTTTTAAAATCTGATCCAACGATTTTACATAATCGAGAATGCTCTAACTATATATTTTTCCCAAGTATTGGTTTGTGATTTTGCTATGTATGTATGTGGTTAAAATCTCCGCAATATTATTATTTTGAGTTTATCTATTTCTTCCAAAGATTACCATCCTTTCCGTTTCAAACTACTGATTTTGGTTTTCATATAGCGGATAAAAATTTGGTGAGGCAGATAGTTTGCCTAAACTCTACGTATTTGCATTTGGATGACTGCAAAAACCCCACCTTTGGTACTGTAAGTTATAACAGTTCTCTGAGAATGGTACTAGCTGTTATGTTACTATGTAACTACTTATGTTACTGTTGTCTTTTACTCCAGTGCCTCAAATACATGCTTTTTAGCAGAGAATAGGTTCGTATTATAATATCATTGCAGCTCTCCTTTCCAAAATCATCTACACTTACATTACTTGTGCATATGGCATGCAAAACATAGATTTTGGTATCTTTAAAAGGGAAGAGATAAAACATAATTAGAAGTTCATTTTGCAACATTTTTTTTAATATGCTTGTAGTATAACTCACTGAACAAAAATATATTCCCGTCTTGTTGGATAGTGGCAGCAAAATTAAGATACATGTCATGAGTTGAAGATACAAGTGATGCTTTGAAGAGGCAAGCCTCTATATTTTTAAGCACAAGATTTGTTTAGTGTTTTAACTAATTTTTTACCATTTTAAAGTGTTAAGAGTGTCAATGCTTCTGTATTTCATTTAAGCTTAATGTACGATTATGAATGCCAATAAACTCATGTTTAATATGCCAATGTCGAACAGTTGATTAATTATGACAGTTTTTTGGTACTGCGGTACAAGCTCAATAACATTTTATTTTTTTCCATTCTAATTATCTTGATTGATTATGCTTACCTTGGTTTTAGGATAACAAAATTACTTGAAAAGAGAGTTGCCGGCTGCAAAGGACATCAAAATTATATCTGAACCACGATTCTGTAATTCATTTTTTAAGAACTATCTTTATGACCATGGAACTAGCTTGTAGCTGGGTTGATAAATTTTTTCTCTTTATCTTTTGGATTACTGTACCAAAGCTTCAAATGCATTTGTTCGTAGCGGTTTCGTTATACATTAGCATAATCTTGAATCTTCACAATGAATTAAAGTACTGCTTCAAACAGAGAACTACCATGATCTCTAAACATGGAGAAACACAGAATTTTTCCTAAATAAATTATTGTTGGTTTTATAAAAATTTAAAAATAACGTAGAGTTTAGATTTATATATAATTCATTTAGAAAAACCTGCTCTTGTATTCTATAGGCAACTTCTTATTTAAATTACTTTAATTGTAGCCATATCTTCATTTTGATGTTAAATTACTGTAATCTCAGTCATATTTAAATTACTGTACAAGGGTCTCAATGTGGATGTGCTTTCCTAAAACATGAAATAATTAGCATTTGGGTTAATTGTAGGGAAAACTTTGATGACAACCTATGTATACAAATACGCGATTGATTTAAGCCAAGTGAAATGGAGATCGAAAATTTCCTATAACATGTTTCCACTGCATATGCACGATCCAAGACTATTGCCAGACAATGCAGACTAAATCATATCCAGTTATGTACATCTATAAGAGCGTTGCTTAACAAGGTACATCTACAAGAGCCCTACTTAACAAGGTGCATATATCCTCAATGGGTCTTACTCCTCAATTACAAGTTTACGAGCACTCCAAAGATACATGTTGCACACATAGCAATCACCCTTACTGCAGTCAACAATTTTCAGTGGAGAAAGATGAAAATCGCAATCACTATTGTATTTTAGATGGCGTGCATGCAATTCAACAACAAATGAGCTAGAGTGTGCACGTGCCTCGCACGGGCTACAAAGCTAGTTCCGATCTAGACCGGTAAATTAGACATGATCGGGCCTATCAATCCAACGGTTTGGTCTTCGGTCCTAAAAATAAAAAAAATCCGATCTTCGATCATGTTTGGTCCAAACCCTGAATAAACCTAGATTGGACCGGATTTTATGTATATAGTTACTTTTATAATATTTTATTTCTTAAATTATATAATATTAGTTTAAAACCAGTGCGATGCATGAACTTTTCTTAATATGATTTTTTTTTAATTTGAATTGAATTTTTTAAGATATGAATTTTGTAGGCTTAAATTTTGAAAGGATATGAATTGATAATAATTATATAAATGTTGCCCTTGATGTTTTTAGAAAAAGATAGATTTTAGTTAGAAAATATAGAAAAGATAATATGTTTTAGTTGAAAATGGTAATCGATTAATTATTAGTAATTATAATATTGTTATTTATTTTATTAAATAAAACCGCATGTGATATAATTGGAAAATGAGAGGTTTTAGTTAGAGAAAATAGAAAAGGTGGAGTGTTTTAGCTGAAAAAGATAATTGATTAGTTAATAGTAATTATAAAATAAGTAATTTATTTTATTGAATGGCATTGTCCATAGTATTTTTAGAAAAAAAAAATTGGTTAGATAAAATATAAAAGATATTGTGTTTTACCTGAAGAGAGAAATTAATTAGTTATTAAAAAAAAAGTGGAAGAAAACTATGGGGGAAAGGGGATCTAGGGTTTGTGTCTCAAACATCAATTCTCTTGCACCAATCGAAGGCAATCAAGGTAACGAGTCTGAAGCAGAGCTTAATATCTACACTACAGAGGTATATGGGGAACATGGTGGGGGCGGATTTCAGAAAGATACGGATGAAGCATCAAGGAAATTACAGACAGAGGTATTACAATATTGGTTTCTACTTGAAAAAGGCATGTCTAAGGCGATAACAAAGGGTAACCTGAAGCTTGTGAACCTAGCCAAGGCGAGAATCAATTTCCTGAAGAAGGTGATTCCTCGAGATTGGATTGTGGAAGGACTCAACGGAGAAGAGGAAGCTCTTGTGAAGATTCAATCGTTTCTATATAACAAGGGATGGTGGGTAAAGGCAAACAATCTGAACTTGAGAGCATTGGGATATGACTTGGGAAAGAATAGTAGTAATCTTTAAAAAGAGGAGTATCTATTGATAGATTTTATTAAACAGCACAGTAATCTGGTTCATCCAAATATTATGAAGGACCTGCACAAAGGTAAAGAGGAAGATGTGAGAATGGCGCTTAACCAAATTCATTATGGATCTCTAAGTAACAAAAGGGACTTAGATAGCAAGAGAGTAGATGCAGGAGCCACTACTAAAGTGGATGAGGAGAAGTCTATAGAGGTAATAGGTTCAAAATGTGACCCACCTCGAGAAGAATATGATATGAATGGAAGGGTTCAGAAAAGGGGAATTGATATAACTGGGAAATCAAGAGCCTCTGAAAATCTGGCTGTTTGGTTGAGTTTTATCAATTATCATAGTAATTTGGTGGAACCAAGTGTGCTTAGGGATGCACAAAAACTGGATGACAAGGCTATTTCATTAGCATTGGGACAAATTCATCACAAATCTCTTGAACCAGCTGCCAAAGACATCAAGACTTTCAAAGAGGCTCTGCTATTTACTCCTCCTTCAAAGAAGCTGCCTGCAAGCAAACCGAAACCTCCAAATCAGAGAAATAACCTTCAAGGTAATACTGTCTTCTTCACTGGCTTTCCAAATGACCTGATGGCAAAAGATATTTGGGCTTTTTTCAAAAAGGGGGGTAGATTTAAAGATATTGTCCTGCCTAGGAAAAAGGATAAGTATAATAACAGAATTGGTTTCATAGTGGCCATGAATAATGATGAGGCGAGGCTGCTAATTGACACTTTCAATGGCAAAATGATCAATAATAGTAAGTTGTACTTATCCTTGGCAAAATCCAAGGAAAAATTGATCTATCCTTCTTCCTCAAAGAGGAAGGTCAACATGGTGCCTAGGTCTAGGCCAGTGAGCTTAAACAAGATAGAGGTTGACCTAGGTGATAGCAATCCAAACAGCGACAATTTTAGTCTTAACACAAGGAGATGTAGCACTGAAATTGACAACTCTCAGAGTAGGGTCTGTTTGAAGCTAGAGCCAAACGCCTCCTTCTTTGAAGAACTGAACTGTAGCATTTGGCTTCAAACGATAAATCATAAATCCCCAAAATCGGTCAATTTCATCCTGGAAGGTTTGGGGTATAAGGAGGCAATTGTGAGAGGAATCTCTAATAATTCCTTTATTGTGCATTTTCCTTACGAATCTGATCTAGCAGAAATTGATCTGGATTTCCTCTCAATTGCCTTTGTTCAAGTAAAACAAGCTAATTGGCAGGATTTGAAGCTAAATCGAAGAACCTGGGTGGAATGTCGCGGATTGCCATTAGTGGCATGGAAAGAAGAAAATTTCTCAAAAATTATGTCCCCCTTTGGGAAAATTATCAGTTTCGATTCCATATTAGATAAGGATGGGTTTTATAAAACCCCAAGAATTCTAATTGAAACAGAAGAAACTCTTAACATTAACTCTGAAGTCAATTGTGAACTTCTGAATGGATCCTTTTGACGTGGAATTGTAGAATGTGGAGACCTGGGAGAAAATTTCAAAATTAAGGGGGATAGAGAAGATGTAGCCTGGGTAAACAAGTCTCAAGAACCTATAGCGGATTTTAATAATGAGCCTTTGGTTTCTTCTCATATCATCCCAAAAGGAAAATCTAAAGACCATGTGAAGAACTCGAGCTCTCCGAAGGAACAAAGGTCATCAAATAATTCTGACTTAGCTTACAGTCCTAAGGGTGAGATCTCCCCCCTGGAACACCTAGTTAAGATTGACACTCCGGAAGACTTTCTCGGACCTCAGCACCTCCCTTTAGGTGAGGAGGAATGCTTATCTCCTACAAGTCAACGGCCAGATGGAACACCTCATAAAGAGCATATGGCAAATGCTACATATGAGGCATCTGATAATTCAGATCTAGGTCCCCTCATCAACCCTGTCACCCCGCGTGGTCAACGTATGGATTTTATAGAAATCATTTCAGAAAATGAGAAATGCAATAGCTGGAAGTGGAAACCCAGGGATATAACTAATGAAGTAATGTCACAATCGGATTCGGTGAATGCCTTTGCCTCCTCAATCATGGCAGATAGTGAAGGGGAAGACCTATCCGAAATGACTCTTCTCCAGCCAGCCCTTTTAAATGACATCAGCAACTTCAAGTTGAAGAGTAATCGAGGTAGGCCCAGGAAAAAGCAAAGCAATAAGGAAAATAAGTATTTCAAGATACCTACTAAAAGGGGCAGGAAGAGATTAAATGAAAAAACTGAGGCTAAGACTGGATTGCAGATGATTGTTCAAGACGAAGCATAGGCAATTCTTGATACGGGCACTCAAATAGGACTAATTCCTGCAGTTGATGCGGAGGTTACTCTTAAATTAATTAAAGAGAATCTCCAAATATGAGTCATCACTCCAAAACTCATTCACACATGTGTTGTTTTTATGAATAATCAAGTCTTTGTAAGTTGGAATGTGAGAGGGGCTTCTAATGAAGCTAATCATCTTAACATTATTTCAGTGGTTCGGGAATCCAAAGCTACGTTCATGTGCTTGCAGGAATCAAAGTGTAAACAATGGACGGAAAGGTCAATCTCTTCTCTTGGTATGGGAAGTAATGTTGGTTGAGTGGAAGTGGCTTCTCAAGGTATGTCTGGTGGACTACTTTCTCTCTGGAATAAAGATTTTTTTGATTCCTCTTTAGTTGACACTACCAATCATTGGATCCTGGTGAAAGGAGTATGTAAGTTCTCAAACATGCCTCTCATTTGCATCAACATTTATGCTCCTCAAAGCCCCTCAAAGAAGGTGGAACTCTGGAATTTTCTATTATCAAAGCTCCCTCCATTGGAAAATGTCCCCACACTCTTGTTAGGGGATTTCAATTGTGTTCTCCATAACTCTGAAAGGGAGTGTTGTGTCTATAGACAATATGATTCCCTGGATTTCTCTTCCTTCCTCTCAAAAGGAAATCTCTTTGAGATTCCATTGATTAATTCTCGGTTCACATGGTTTGGTCCGGCTAACAAGAAAAGCAAATTATACAGATTTCTTGCTAACCAGGCATGGCCAAATTTTGAAAAGTGGAATGCTGTAGCTTTAAAAAGGAAGAACTCAGATCATAAACCCATTGTCCTTAAAAGCTCGGAGATTAATTGGGGGCCTAAACCCTTTAAAATTTTCAATTGCTGGTTGGAAGATGAAGGGTTAATGGCACATCTGGCCCATATCTGTGAGGATCATAGTATTAAAAGTCAGGGGTTGAAGCTTAAAAAACTTAAGGAATGTGCAAAATCATGGAATGGCAACTCTTTCGGAAATCTAAATGATAAAATAATCTCAAAAGAAAAGGAGCAGGATGAAGCAGACATGCAGAACAAGGATAGTTTGGTCAAACACGAGATCAAACAAAACTGGAGGATTTATATAAGCTGAAATCCAGTATGCTATGTCAGAAATCAAGGTTGAATTGGGGACTCAAAGGTGAAAGAAACAGGAGCTTTTTTCATAAAGCCATAATTCGACGTAGAAGTGTCAACCAGATTAGAAGAATTGAAGCTGATGGGGTCCTGTTACAGAAGCCTGTTGATATCAAGGCAGCTTTCTTTGATCATTTCAAAACTTTTCTAAGTAAAGGCAACTCCGAAGGTGCTTTCAAGCTTGGAGGCTTAGCTCCTAATAGATTGTCTCGGCAGGAAAAAGTGGACTTAACAAAGAATTTCGAACTTGCGGAAATTGACAGGGATTTAAAAGAGACAGACTCAAACAAGGCCCCCGGCCCTGATGGCCTGAATGCAGGAGTGCTAAAAGCAGTCTGGGCTAACTTAAGAGAGGATGTGTTGATGTTTTTTCAAAGATTTCATGAGACCAGCATTTTACAAAAAGGTATCAACTCTTCGTTCATAGCTTTAATTCCCAAGTCAAGTGCACCTCTAAAGGCTTCTGATTATCGCCCAATCAGCCTTATGAATGCTTCTATGAAGCTGCTTACTAAAGTTTTAGCGAGTAGGCTTAAAAAGGTAATGGATACTCCGGGTTCTACTTCTCAGTCAACTTTTATTCAAGGCCGCCAAATAACAGATAGTATCGTGGTCGCAAATGAGGTATGCTCCTCTTTACAGTCCAAAAAAAGTAAGGGACTAATTTTCAAAATTGACTTTGAGAAAGCTTTTGACAGCATTGATTGGAATTTCATGTTTGATACTCTAGAAGCTATGAATTTTGACCAAAAATGGATTTTGTGGATTAGGTCAATCTTTCAATCCTCCTTCATCTCTGTTCTTGTAAATGGCTCACCAATGGATGAATTTCGACCTCAAAGAGGAATCAGACAAGGTGATCCAATGTCTCCTTTGTTATTCAACTTGGTTGGGGAGGTCCTCTCCGCAATGCTATCGATGGCAAGGTCGAAGGGTGTATTCAATGAGATTACTTGCCATGGAGGTAACCCATCTCCAATATGCAGATGATGTGGTTCTGTTCATAGGAAATGATGATAATTCTGTTCAAGGGATCAAAAGAGTCCTAAAGTGTTTCGAACTGTTGTCAGGACTGAAAATAAACTTCCACAAAAGTGAACTGATTGGGTACAGTGATGACAAGATCGTAATAGAGTGATGGGCTAAGTATTTGGGATGCAAAGTTGTCTCCGGTCATATTAAATATCTGGGAGCAACCCTAGGATCCTCTCCGAGTAGAATCTCATACTGGGATCCTTTGACGACAAGAATTAAAAATAAGCTTGGTCAGTGGGATTTGAGTGGTGTTTCTATGGCAGGGAGGCTGATTCTGCTTAAGGCAACCATTGACAGTTTGCCATTGTACTGGTTCAATCTGTATCGCATCGCAGTAACAGTCCTAAATAAATTAGATCTTTATAGAAGGCAGTTTATTTGGGGTCATGCCGAGAGAGAGGGAGTAGTGTCGAAAAAACTTCATTCTCTTAATTGGAACAAGCTCTGTAATAGTAAGCAAGCGGGGGGTCTGGGGATTTCTTCCCTAAAAAATAAAAACTTTGCACTCCTAGCAAAATGGTGGTGGAAATGTTACTGGGACAGGACAAGCTTGTAGAACAAAATCTTAGTGCAAAAATACGGACATATCATCAACTACGACATGTCATCTGTTTGTTTAAATACCGCAAGCTCCCCCATTGTTAAAATCTTTGTGAACATCAAATCAGTGGATGAAGTGTCAAATCTGCTGGCCAGAAAAAACTTTGAAATGGATAGTCCGCAATGGTGAATTAATTTACTTCTGGGAAGACTGGTGGCACCACTCTGGTCCTATTATGCACAGATTCCCAAGTCTATACAGAAACTCAACCACTAAACATCTGACTCTAAAGCTTTTTGTGGATCTTTGGAGAGATACTATAGATTCTAGGGAGTCACTTTGGACTAGGAGCCTCTTAAGCAGAGATGAAGCTTTTGTTGATCAACTTGCCTTGATAATTAACTGTATCAAATTCCATCATGGGCATGACTATCTACTCTGGAAACCAGGGAAGGGATGTTTTACGATAAAATATTTCAATAATAATCTTCAAAGAAGCTCCACCTCAGATTCCAGAATTAACAACACTTGGAGGAGTATTTGGAACTCTAAGGTACCTCCAAAAGTCTCAATTTTCTTATGGAAAATTCAATGGAAGGTCCTTCACAAAAATCAGTTTCTAAGCTCCAGGATTCACTCTATCTCCCCTGGTTGTATTTGGTGTTCGATGGGGATAGAATCTCTAAGTCATTTATTCTGGGAGTGTGAGATTGCAAAGTGGGCATGGGAGTTTGTTGGAATTTGGTGGGGTGTCTCAAAAATTCTCTCTACATTAGATCATTTCTCTCTTTGGTCATTGTTTAAAGTTCAGAAGAGTGATCTTGTCAACAAAGTATGGAAGCTAGTGGTTTCTGCTACCCTTTGGACTATTTGGTTGGCGAGGAATGAGTTCACTTTCATTGGAAACAAAATAACAAAAGCCTCATTAGAACATCTTATTTTCACTAGAGTTTGTCAATGGGGTAAAGCGGCATGCCTACTACCTTTTCATAATGACCCTTTGTTGAGAGTCAATCCGCATGGAGCTGTGGCAATATATTATAACAAACTACATAAGAACTATTGGGACTACAAATTTCTATCCTTCGATTTAGTGTGCGCAGTGGATGGTGCTTGGACTAGCAAAGGTGTCAGTAACAATAGAGGGGGTATAGGAGGCAATATCACAGATTCCAAAAGAAGAGTGATTTATTCCTTCTCAGGTTAAATTGCCTTGAAGTGGAACTTATAGCCATTTTGCATGCTGCACAAGTGCTAAGCAAAGATGATTTTAAAGACCTCTCAGCTGTAATCTGCTCTGATTCGGTGGCAGCTATAAACTTCCTAAGAGAAGGAAGTGACCAGAGATGTAGTCATCGTTTAAACCTGCTTTTTTGGGGATGTTTATGCTGATATTTACCTCATAAATTTAGCGTCAAAAATTTGCTATGTTCAGAGAGAATTGAATCAAAGTGCAGATAATTTGGCAAAAAAAGGATTGGATAGAAGGTATTTATCTAATTATTGGGATGTCTCTTATATATCCTAATTAGTCAGATGTCCTTGGCCCTATTCTTATAGTCTTTAATCCTTTGTCTTTAATCCTAAAGGGCTAATCTCCTATAGTTCATTTCTTCCAGTGGAATTTTAAGGTCTGGGGTAGTTATTCTAAGGTCCATTCAGGCCCATAGATGGAAGTCTTCCTCTTTTTGTGAATTTATCTCCCTCAGATGACTGGTTTGTCAAGGTGAATGTTCACTTTGTTGATGTGCAGAATGAACTGGAAATGGTAATTGGAATGAGGTGGGTGTTATGCAGGGTAGGATAGAAATTCAGTCATTGCTATGGGGAGTTTAATCTGCACTATTTTAATGTAACCTTATGGGACGGCACAAGAGGAGTTAGAGGTAGTGGCAAGGCAATTTATTATCTTGGATGCAAACACATTGGTGGAAGGATTAACTCAATGGAGAACATCTCTCATATTGCCTGGAATAGAACTGCGGGATATAAACATGTCTACCTTCGCTGCAGATGATACGAAGGCACTACCTATTTTCAAGAATCACAATGCTATTCTGATTATGTGGTGGAACTCTCCCTGCGTCACAGCTTCCAGGGGAATATTAGTGAGTTGATTTTAGGAGTTGGTTCTAACTGTTCTTCCAGAGGTCTTTATGGATATCTGTTACCATTATTATGTTGAGTTGTCAAATGTTATAAGCTTTGGTTTTTTTATCTTCAGTCGTTGTATCCCAGTTTCAAGGCTATGCCTTATTATCTATAGAAATTTCTGGTTTATCAAAAAAATAAAATAAAAATAAGTTGTATGTCTAACCTTAAAAAGGAAATTAATTAGTTATTAAAATGAATTTTATCTGCAATAATTAAGTAAACACATGAAGTACCATATTGACTGACCAAAATTTTAACATTTCAACTAAAATAGTATAGATTATAGATATATAATAAATATTTAAATACATCAC
This sequence comes from Saposhnikovia divaricata, assembly GCA_036435485.1. NCBI lineage: Eukaryota > Viridiplantae > Streptophyta > Magnoliopsida > Apiales > Apiaceae > Saposhnikovia > Saposhnikovia divaricata. The sequence continues at coordinate 95,845,025 of CM071597.1, read as the reverse complement.
AATTTGATAATCGAAGAAAGTAGTAGATAATAAATTGATAAAATAGTAGAAATCAACATTACAATCAAAATAATTAAATATCATAATTCACACGATAAATAATTGGCATTCACATGTTTAGAAACTTGCGATTACTTCACAAAAAATAAGATATGGACTTCATTTTAAACATATATTAACCTATTAAATAATTTATTTATTTTATGTATCTAAACTTTAAAAAATAATATTATAATAATTGATTTTTTATGAAGAAATTAACTAACCGGTGTATACCGGTCCGATCCCAAAACCGAATATAACGGGTCTGGCCTTTGGTCCAAGAACTTGGGAAAATTCGGTCTTCGGTTAGTTTGGGTCGATCCGGTCTGGTCCGATTTTGAACATTTGTGCAACCCTATGTGCAGTATAACTTGATCATTTGGCAGCATCCAAAGTTCCAATTAGCAGTATAATATGTTTATTCAACAACCTCCAAAGAGTTGACACTTTCTTTTATGTTTGCATTTATTGAAGAAAAAATTTGTATATGCTTATATTTGTGTTAATAATTATGTTTTATTATTGTTTATGCTAGGTTCTCAAGACAATGCTATACTGAACTAAACGTTCCGTAAAATGAGCATAAAATATCATAAAACTATTTGAGAAAAAAACACGATAAAATAATTTATTTTTAATACTTATATGTGTTTTTTGTAATTATTTAATATTTTATATAATTTTACCTTCGGTGCGTAGCACGGGTAAAATGCTAGTTATATTATATATATCAATTTATTATATTATATAAAAATTCGTATGTACCATACTTTATAGTCGAGTTATAGTATTATTGATAATTTTAAATAATTATTGTAGTTTTGTAATATTTACGATTCAAAAATTTAGACTGAAAGGATATATTCAATATAATATTTATTTTGGTATTTGTACGATTTAACATAAAATTTAAATACACGTAGAATCCTCTCCACTAGGTCATTTATTTAAATTGATTCGGTCAAAAGTCAAATGGTCAACTCTAGCAAAATTTTATCATCCTACTTTTCAAATATAAGAGATATTCCATTTTTGCTGAAAAATCAAATTATATATTTTATGGAATATATCTCTACACCAAGGCAATAAGATCGAAAAAGAAATATCGAGATTGATATTTTTCAGATCTCCATTGCAACATCGATAAGGCGACAAGCTCAAAGAAGGAATATTCGAGTGTTAATATTCTTTAGAGAACTCGTGCTACATTTAAAACAATCAGTTTTTATTCGAAAAATATTCAGTCTTCACACTCAAAATATTCTCACATCCTAGAAAAGACTTTTTATACTCAAGTATATTAATATTCAGTGGTAGAATATTAATACTTGTTTCTATCTCGTGCCAGAAATATTCAAAGTAATTTTTCTCCCACTTCTTAAATTCATCATATTTCGGAGAAATTATTTTAAATATTCAAAAATATTTCCTACTCTCTCTAAATATTTAATATATTAGGAAATATATTATAAGTATTTATTCTAGTCAAAAAATTGGTCGAAAGATTTATCTCTATCAAGAAAAGACCAATCGTATTTTATTCAGAAACAAAAGCTGATTTAATCGTTTTAAATCCAAATAAAATACTTCCACTTGCTAGAATGACTTGAAACTTGAGATTGATCATTTAAATACTATTTTATATGCATGGTAAAAGTTTCGGAATTTTTCGAGAATTTTGGTCAGGCACGTAAACCGAGGTAGTTGGTCCCACGTTTGACCATGTTTGACCAAGTCAACATTGACCAAAATTGACCAAACTTTCCAGAATATTATTTTATAATATTCCTAAGTGCTCCATAATTTTAGAATTATTTATTGGGTGTTTCCGTATTTATCGGATATTTAATTAACGATACGTGGTTCGTATTTAATTCTTAATCGGTACGAGTTTATTAGAGCTCAAATAGTTGCTGGGATCTTTTGCTCATCCACTTGCATAGAAACACAAAACTTTACATGTTGGCAATCCTTGTGCTATCCATGTCACCAATCCAAGTGAAATCAATCTCAACCACTCCCTTAAATCTAAATCTCCACCATTCATTCCACCCAACCTTATCTATAAATAAACCCCCTCCACACACCCATTTAAACACAAGCTAAGAGCCAAATACATGCTGGGAATTTAGAAGTAGACTCTCTCCAAACATATTCAAATACTCTCTTCATCTACTTCATCTCAAAAACCTTCTCTCTTCCAAATATATATCCATATATTCAAGGTTTTTGATATACCAAGCTTAGTTCCACCCAACCAAGCTTCGTCCACCCAAGCAAGCTCATCTACTACCACTTTTCCGGCCTCCCGAAGGGCTGCCCAAGTTCGACCACCGTCCGAACCTCCGGCAAATTTTTCCGGTGAACTTTTTTCCGGCGACTTTTAAAAGTGTTAATTCTTAGCTTCCTCTTTGTGTTTATATTTGAGATTTGCGCTTAACTTCTCTACTTCATCTTAATCTCTATTCTTGGATCTATATAAGATTCCAAAAGCATCTTTATAAAAGAGAACGACAATATAAACACATAGTTCAACTCATATACCTCTATTGCTATATATATAAGCAAAGAGTTGAACTAAGTACTTGATCTTTGAAAAGAAACGTTATATTACAAGAAAGATCATATCAAAGTACTTAATCTCAAAAGTTGTGAGATTATATTTGACATACGTCAAAGTTGTAACAATATTTATTTCGTTCGGATTCCCAACTAACATCTTTAGTGTTCCGTGGGATATTCAAATAACGAAATACATCATACAACTTAAACTTCTTAAAAGAGCTCAAGTTTAGCCACTTATTTATCGCACTTACTTTACTTGTCGTGGCCATAAACTTATTTAGTGCAAGAATTTAAAATAAGATTATACTTTGACATTGTATTTAGTCAAACGGAAGTATACATCTTAAAAGCCTTAAGCCCATTAGCTTAACGGACTTTATATATCAACAAACTCCGAGTTATATTTATTTTATCTCATCTTAACGGAGTATTGTTATTAAAGTATTCTTGGATTTAAACGATCTATCAAAAGAAAGAATACTACTTCTAAAGAGCACAAGTTAGCCACTTGTTTTAATTATCGCACTTACTTTTATCGTTTCGTGTGGCTAAAAAGTTGATTCGTGCTAGAAGTTATAATTATACCTCGACATTGTATTAGTCGAATAAAGGTATACAATTCGAAGCCTTAAAGCACTATAGCTTTTAAACAAGGTCTTCCAATATTACTCCATCATTATTTATATCTATCGGGAGTAATTAAAAGTATACTTTGGTCATAATTTAATATCAAAGAAAGTATACTTACAATATAACTTAATATTCCTATACGAATATTAAAGTTACTCTTTTGGACTTAGTACCGTAACATACTAGTCCAACTTATATAATCTTAATCATATTTGTTTCGTAGATATTGTTGTCTAACTTTTGTAGTGAGGTGAAGTTGAAGTGAGGTGATTCTCGTTCTTAGACCCAAGTCCTAGGCACTAGCGGGGAGTTAGTGGCCTTTGCACCGTGAAGAAGTGGAAAGACCCAAGACCTATCATCTAAGACCCAAGACCGACAAAAGCCAAGAATCAATAGTCTACACCAACGGTTCTACATCAACTTTGAAGAAGTAGCGGGGAGTTGCTGTCTAAGATAAGTTGTGTAGGTTTTACAATGACTTTGAGGGAGTAACGGGGAGTTACGGTCCAAGACAAGTCTTGTGGGTATTACATTTATTTTGAGGTAGTAGCGGGTAGTTACGTATTAAGATAAATATTTGTAAGGTTGTGTAAGGCTTCTCCGCCTACTATAAAGGAGTCTCTTTATAGTGGAAGAAATCTCGAGTCCGGAGAGGAGCTCGGGGACTGGAGTAGGGGTGAGCGAATCCATTAGGGGTTGCGCCATCGCGAACCAGGATAAAATCTCCTGTGTGGTATTTTCCTTACTTGTCGTTTATTTCCGCACTTATAAACTGCTAACGACTCGGTAAAATATTTTAAAAGGGAAAAATATTTTAAAACGCCATAATAATTTTTTTAAATTGGATATTAAGCTATTCAACCCCCCTTCTAGCTTAAAATAGCCCTCATACGGGACCTAACATAGACCAATCATCTATTTAAAATTTTGAAAGTCTAGATAGTTGAAAATTTCATATACCTAAGAGTTATGTGATGCAATTATTAATTATGTATGATTTGATAACTAAATTTACATATCTCTTAAAACCAAATCTTACTTTTTATTTCAATAATTTAATAGTACATGTAGACGCATCCAAATAAATCCTTTTTTTTTACTCGGTTACATTATGTATAATCTGAAATTTTATTTTTATATTAATTATTTAAAATGTCAAAAGAAACTTGTAAGTATGCTCAATCAATTAGATTTTTTTTTTTTTGCAATTTTATCTATCCAAAATTCTAAAATAATATAAACCAAAATTTCATTTACTCGAGAATTAAAATAAATGAGGATGTGACAAGAAGAAAAAATACGGTTTATCTTACAAGATTTTAAACAAAACCCAAAATTAAGTGTAACACAGTTAGTTATGCAATAGTTTGATAGGAAAATGTTAGTAGTTCGATTCACAACACTAACATAATTTCACTACCTTTTATATAATTATTAAAAGATGACACTTGTAACTTTTGAAAATTTAAGGGTAAAATTGTAACTTCATAACCATTAAAATGGTAATTTTTGCCATTGTATTGAAGTTTAATATATAGTAATAGATAGATCCTCTTATTAAGATTATCTTTTATTATTATTTCGTTGTTGGGTATGTTAACCTTTATTCTTTTGATTTGACATGTTTATAATAATAATATTTTACTTTTTTCTTTATTCTCTTACACTGATATTTTTTCAAAGAATGTGACATTAATATTAATTTGACTTCAAAATAATTTATAACATAACGTCCCGAAATCCGGGATCAGAAGATTTGATCGTTACGTGAAAATTCTCAATATAAAATTACCAGATTAATAACACAATATCACTTATAGTCATTCAAAAATTGAAATATAACCCCAACTATTCAGAATTTTTTAGGTTATAGTTAGGGATGGACATTCATCCCGGCCTACCCGATCCCCGCACCGAACGGGCGGGGATTTGGGGATTTTTTCGGGTACGGGCCGGGGAGCGGGGACAATTTTCAAAAAAAATTGGGGAGCGAACCGGGGCCGGGTTTTTATGTCTCCACGGGCCGATCCCCGACCCCCGCCCCGATATATATATATATATATATATATATATATATATATATATATATATATATATATATATATATATATATATATATATATAGGGTCACGCTCCATGGAGAACCACTCTAAACTTAGATTCTAAGAATCGGTTCTTAAATAGAATAAAGACACACTTTACATAAATATAATAAAGATACACTTACCATATTTATAATATAAATTACATTTGTAAATTTAAAAAGGAAAGAAATCATTTGTAGTGAATCTTTATCAATTTTTTCCCAAAATTTTAAATATTACACAATTTCATATCTTACAGGAGTCACGTAATATAATCAATAATCAAGATTGGATATCATTAATTTCAAAGTTCAAATTTAAAATATAGGGAAGTTCAAATGTAAAACTTTTAAAGTTCATGTGCGAAACTTATTTAATTCAATAAAAATAAATACGTTCTGTGTGTGAACTTACATATTTGCACTACATGTGTACACATGAACTTTCTAGATTTCCTAATTCACATGTATTACATAAACACGTTTAATGTAGAACTTTCAAAGTTCATGTGTGGAACTTATATAATTTAATAGAAATAAGTACATTCTGCGTATGAACTTACGTATTTGCACTACTTGTTCTTCACATGAACTTTCAGTTTCAGTTCCATAACATTCAAAGTTCAAGTGTTGAACGAGTTCAAGTGTTGAACGAGTAGAAGTAATATTTGTGTGTAAGAAGACACGTAGATATAGTACATATAAGTAGAAGAAGAAACATACAAATAATATTGTGTATTTTACAAAAAATCTTACAATTATTTGGTTACTTTTTTATTGATTTGTGAATATTCTACATTGATTGTCTCTGAGAAAAAAAATTTAACCATTAATTTAATACTGATCCAACGGTTACTAATGGATCTCCGGTTCTCTTTTAGATAGTGGTTCTCATTTTGAATCAAACCCTATATATATATATATATATATATATATAGAGTTGCACTCCATAGCAAACACCTTATATAACAAACAATAAAGAACACCTCATATCTCATAGATCCATTGCCCCTGGCGGGGCCACCCAATACAAAAAGTTCTTATTTTTTTAGGCTCCATCCATCCAGCAAAAAAAAATTGAAAATTTACTGTTCACGTGATGACGTCATGATGACGTCATCACGTGAACAGTATTTTTATTTTTTATTTTTTATTTTTTTTTTGCAGACTTGATAGAGGGTAAAAAAATAATAACTTTTTGTATTGGGTGCCCCTGGCGGGGCCAAAGGATCTAATAGATCTAAGGTGTTCTTTGTTGTTTGTTATATAAGAGTGTTCTGTATGGAGCAAAGGCCTATATATATATATATATATATATATATATATATATATATATATATATATATATTAATAATCATATATTAATAAAAGAATTTATATTGGAAACAAAATTATGTTTTAATCTTATATGTTTGTCTTTCTACTAGTTAAATAACTTCATTTTCATGTTATTTATAATTGTTTCTTTAAGTAATATTTTTTTTTATCTTAATTTAGTGCATTTGAGCTATTGAAAGCAGGTAATTTTAGATTTCAAAAGGAAATTTCAAGAGTTAACATATATGCATGTGAAGCTGAAGACATATTTATTATTAGATTAATGATGATGAAAAGACTTTGTAACTTAACATCTAATCTAGCTACAGTTGCTAATTTCGCTATATCGCAAGAACAAATTATTTCGAACCTCACTAGTTAATGTTTTAACATTATTTAATATTATTTTTTGTTTAAAATAAAATTTCCCGATTCCCCGCCGGGATCCCCGTTACCCGTTTGGGCCGGGGACGGGGAATGAAAAATAGTCCCCGATGGGGATTGGGCCGGGGACGGGGACCGGGTTTGAATTCGGGGATGGGGGCGAGGATAACACTCCTCGGCCCCGAAGTGCTCCGATGTCCATCCCTAGTTATAGTGCTGGAAACAAGAATCCAACTTTCATTAAATAAAAATTTTCTTCTTTACAACATTCACCCTATACCAAATTTAATACATAATAATTATTAAAATTCAATTATATAAAATAAATCTTACACTACATCCAGAAATAGGGCTGAGCATTCGGTCGGTTCGGTCCAGAATCGGACCGAACCGAAATAACCAAAAAACCGAATAAGGCTTTTTTTGGAACCGGACCGAACCGAAATATTTCGGTTCGGTCCAAGCAGGACCAAAATTTAAAAATTCCTATTTTCTACACCTTTTCTTTAAGCTGTTATAATTTATAAATAACTTATAAATGGGAACTTCCTGGAATATTTCCTAACTATCTATATTCTAAACTACTACATGCATATTGTACGTCTATTTAACATGTCCTTCCTCTAGTTCACATTTTATATATCTCGCAAATTTTGAAGGACGGTGTCTATTTTGCTGTGTATACAGACACATTGAATTATTTGAAGATCGAGTATTTCAGAAATTTAATGCATCGTATTTGTTAATTAGTACCACTGCAAGTCTGCTATACATAAATGGTTATGGAGCACGATTTATATCTTAAAAAGCTTTCCCCTACCCATTCACTTTTTCCAGAAAGCAAAAGTTTCTCACGTTTGCAGAAAATAAAAATCAGTACTAACCACCTGACATATATATGAGTATAATCTAGCTAACACACACAAACTATGTTACTGCCACACATCAATATCAATATATTCTTAGTGATGACTAGTGAAGGACTTAATCAAATTACACCAATTACCCTTTAAAATCAATATTACCCTTAGGCTTTTTAGTCCTTTTTTGTCCTTTTACTTTTTGATCGGGTTAATGGATCATTCATATATCTAAAACAGATCCGAACCACCCGATATAATCACAAACACTGAATTAGATAATCAAACCGGGTTAAACCCAATTCTTACATAGCTATCCCGTTATTCAGACATAGAACATTGATTTGCTATCCTGTTGATTTCGCTTCTCTTCATAGCTGATCTACATCATGTCAAACAATATGGATTATACAATAACACAGGCAATTGGGTTACTAACGCTAACCAAAAGGAACCCCATCGGTTTCATCTTGGTGCTCTCCGTTCTTCCAAAGGTTAAATATTGATACTTACTTTCTGTTCAATTTCTTTGATTGTGGGTTTTTTTGATTATTTGTAGTTCATACTTACTTAGAGTACTTGTGGTATCTAATTTTGTAAATTATCAAAATTATGACACAATTCCATGTACAAGTTAGTATTGCTAATTAGTAGCCTGTGACTCCAACTGCGATATCTTATAAATATTTAAGTTAGAAACCTTAGGAACCACCGGAGCAAAGAGAGTAGAATAATACAATCAATTAACGTGTGTTCCGTATCTCTCTCACCTGGTCTGGCCCCGCAGGGGCTGTGCAAGACAACCACCGGAGCAAAATCGTTAAACCACACCAAAAAGAGTACAGGGAGAGTAGTGTTTCGGTATATATTGGGTTTTGGGACAGAACAGTGTCAAGTTTCATTTGGCTTGAAACAAGTAGATTCCATACTTTGCTTGGAACCTTAATTTTGTAAAAGATTTATTGTGTATATATTAAATAAGCTCAACTTGAGCAAATTGCTTGTGCAGTAATAATTGTAATCAAATGGGTGATTTTATCATTTGGAGCTTCATCTTATTTACAATGTATCATTTAATGTATCTAGAAACCGGCAATAGACCAAGGTTATGATCCTTATGAGTTATGACTATACATTGCAGGTTACAGGAATGCACACAGAAAAGGATCTAATTCTGGTACTAATTGTTCTAAAGAGATAATACAACCAGAATACCTGTACAGGACTGACAATAGATCAGATGCTCAGACCCACCAAATAGATGAAGGTATATTTTTTTCAGTCTTATTACACTATCATCCACTACCGGCCCTTAAAAGTGCTAATTATCATATTAGTTTTACTCTTGGCTCTTACATTGCAGATTCTAATGAATGTGAAGATGATGAAGAGGGTATGTACAATACAAATCAATTAAATGTCTTAAATCTATCTCATGAGCTTTAATATATTGGTTTATATTATACTTTCTTTATTATGTCCTTTTTCTACAGAAATTCGAGGACAATACGTTAACGATGATTTAGGCGATAACACCATTTCTAAACCAGGTGACTGAGATTATTATAAATTAGTAATTCAGTATTTGCACCTTTTTTTATCTTTCTTATTGAAAATAATCCTTAACAATCATACATGCTTGGGACAGATTTATTTTCTGAATTGTTGACATCAAGCAGAGAATCACTTTGTGTTTCCTCTTTAGCATTTTCGGATTTATTTGCGCCTTGCCATTAAAGTCGATGCTAATCAAAGACTCTTGATAATGTCGAGCAAACAGGAGCTTTTTCTAAAATGTCTAACGTAGTAGGATTGTAGGAGAGTTTTGTTTTAGCTTTAATGATTTTAAATATGAATGATATGCAGGCATGAGCTTTAAGGAAATCATGTTATTTCAGTTTTGTCAAATATTATTCCCGTTTAATCATACATATTTTGTTGTTGACTGACTAATGATGACGACCATCAGTACCAATTTAATGGTTGCTCATATCAGACTGTAAGTATAATTGTTTTAGTTTATAAGCCCGCTGATTGATAAATTAACCACAAAATCCTTAATGGAACATGCTGCAATTTCATGGAAGCCACCTTATTTTAATCGTGAAAACCGGTCTTATTACTGGGATTCTTTCTCTTACTGTAGTTTTATTCGCTATTAGTTACCCTGCACATAGCGTTTGTCAAAGATTTTAAAGCGTATATATCAAGTGCCATGTTTTTAATGTGTTTAAATACTACGTGAAACAGGAAGACATTGCAGTTGGACGAACATTTGCAGCTCTGAAAAACTATCAGGTAGATGGTAACAAAGAGATGATTGCGATTGGTATGGATGTGATAGGCTCCTCCACTTCCTGCTATATGACAACAGGTATTTTGATAGTTGATACAAGTTATCCGTATGCGTGATACATAAATAAACTTACCAAGGTTCCTAATTTCTCATAAAAACTCATAATATTGAACAATGCCTGTTTTCTTTAACTAAGCAAGAATTTGAGAATATTAACTACTACATGTTATGTTATGTAGGTACTTCTCTCCGGCAGTTCTGCAGGGGGTTGGGAGCAATGTTACATTGTGATAGATTTAAGAACTGTCTACCTCATTTTACTAAAGTGAAATGCCTATTTGATGCTTCTTATTTCATTACCCTATAAGTCTAAATGATTTTTATTGTGTACTTTACATTTTATCTTTGTTCGCTGTGGGTTAAAGATGAATAACTTATATTTGTTTCCTGATCAATAGGAATAATCCATATGGATTTATTGAACTTCATGTAATTAAGCTCTATCTCCTCCACAATTGATTATTCAATATGTTAATTGGTTATTGAACATGTAACTGGCTCGAGTCAAAACTGAAGCATGAATCATGATTTACTAAAAAATTGAAATGTATTTACTCAACCTGTAGGGACCAGCTACAAATTTACTAGTATGTTGCACATCAAAGATGGATGCTGCCTTGCTATATTCTTATTTTTTCAACTTTATAAAGTATTATTATGCCTTTCAGAGTAAATTGCAAATGTGTCAACACTAGAATCAAGTCACCATCTAAGCTCCATGTATCTCAAGATACAGAGAAATGGCTCATGAAAGTAAAGGATCTTGATATAAATTAGGTGGAATATAAATTTTTATAATTATTATTTTTAATTGATTTTACTAATTTATATTTTATGTTCAAAAGCTGGTCAAATGATGATTGGGGTTCTCTTGGCTGGGACTCCAACGGCTACTGCGTTTATATAGGTCTACTGCACTATTGTTGGTTTCTCTTTGTTTTTGTGGTTCATTACATCGACAACTTCATAATAGTTATATTCTTTGATTCACTGGCTTTTTGGAACATATCTTTGTGACAATGTAATGAAAATACTCCAGAACCATAAGCCCCTGCTACAAGACATAGGAATGCAAGTAAACCTTTAATTATTCTATATCCAATATGAGTCCATTTCTGTGTTTCAAACTTATACTGGACCTAAGTCCATTTTTTAATGTTGTTACTGTGAAAACTGATTTAATACTTTATGGTTCTGGTGGGTTTTGCTGTCCATCAATATTTAGGTTAGTATTTGTATATCATGTAGTTGTACAACAGAATACCATACTGTAGTAAATAGGTAGCTGCATGTCGTTGTGCGATAATATAAATCATGCATACACCTCAGATGGACCATAAAGTTCATATTACTTGGTAAGATGGTTGATTAAATGAGATACTGTCCTGTAAATTATTAAGCATAATCGCTTTTTACATGCGTTAATTATTTTCATCACTCTGTCCTGTGAAACTAAGCTTAACTGCTCTCTCTACAAGGAAAATTGGTACTCTTATTAGTTGGTCTATCCAATAGACCTGGACACATTGTCATTACCCTTTTGCGGTACATCAATTGCTGCTATCCTGAAGAAGAATTTAGCTAACAAGAACCAAATTCCTTTTGATAATTTATTATTATTCTCCAGATCCTTTGGAAATATCTATAAGTAAGATCACATATTCCATAAAGCAGTTTTAATTATTTTGGTATTTACAGGAAAGTTATGGGGTATCCTTGGTTCTTCGATTGAGATGTATCAAGTCAGGCTTTATTGTCTTTAAATATAGTTCTAGATACCTTGAATTTCAATCGGTTAAAGTGATTGAGTCATGTTTGGTGTATACTCTATTTCATATTTTAAGATATATTCAAAGTTGAAGCTTATATTTGTCACTTATATCGATTTGTTAATCCCTTGCATTTTTTGCCATGTTGAATGGGGAATGTGCACACTAACTCTTTCTGCATCAATGCCTGCTGAGTGTGTTGATGGCATATGTCCTCCAGCTAATCCTACTCAGTACGTAGTGTTGTTCTTTGGTCTATATCTGATCGCTCTAGGAACCGGCTGAACCAACTTTGACATGAAAGCTCATTCCGTCCTCCATGTATCTTTCACAAATCTTATATTTACACATTATTTTTTTCTTCATACTCCGCTGGCCTATCCTTCTCTTCCACCCCCACTTTTCTTCACAGGCCCTGTTGTGGTTTCTATTCTTTAAGAGGCAATGAATTGGCGTCCCTCTCCAGTATCTGAAATCACCCAGGGTTTACTTCTCAAAGATGCTGCTTATGGTGCTGCTGCATGTGTACTTTGAGCTATCGAATTACTTGAGCTTCAAGGACTGGTGTGTTTATCATCTCTTATCTTCTTGGGTACATATAAGTTTCTTTCCTTACTATGTCATCCAATTTCGCATCTGACTAATGTTTCCTTGCTTCAACATTTTGTTTGGATAATTTATTAGCTTGAATGGTGACAGTTACCAATGACAATTTGTGTGTTAACTTATGTATAAGGTGTCACGTTGAAAAGTTTTTTTCTGATCATACCTGAACTTTTTGTAGATAACATGCGTCTCTGCGTGATGTCCAAATATCCTGGTAGTAATCTTTTCAAGTATATGGACGTGGAAGGTGAGAATCGAACTCGACCTCTTCTAGCACTAGGATCACCTTTGCCACCTCTTGAGCACTCGACTTTCAAAGGTAGTTCAATTTTTCTACTAAATGAGTGTATAAATTTCTTTTGTGATTTCTGCATCTTTCTTTCTCCAATTCAACTCTAACATTCCTCTTTTCGGCTTTAGGTAGTGTATTGTAGATTCCCCCACCCCTCCTATTTCTTTTAAAAAGAAAAATAAGTTAAAATATGTTTCATAGAGACTGAAACCTTGCAGCAATTGGAAAATCTGGCATCCACTATGAGCAGTAAATTTGATATCAACATATTGTATATATGGCCAAGAACCAAGATGACGACTTTCCTTTATTGAGTTTTGGTGCATTTTTCTTTCATTCTAACAACTCAAGTTGGACTCTTGGTTTTAAAATGGATGGAGTTTGTTATCTCGGTTTGCATTACATCAATCGGTTTTATATGCTGGCCAGTAGATAATTATTTTCCTGTAGGTAATTATATTGTTTCTGAGCTAGGCCTACAGATGCACGAGGAGTTTGAGGAATTGGAGACAGGTTAGACTGATCAATACTATGACAGTGACCTGAAAATGAAGCAGGGGCCTTCACATGGATCATGACAGTAAAGTTATTATAAGCATTGAACTGTGGGATTGCTGGAACTTCGGGGTACGTTTTGACCATTATGGTTGTTCAGGATTCCATATTTACAAGACTTTTAACTGTTAAAATTTTCTTATCCTTTTATGTTTTGTGATCTAAGGATTCGTCGTCATTAAAGATAGCCGGAGACTAAAATAGTTGTGCAGCAAGTCGATTAAGAGTAGGACGAGGAGGCAGTCGACGTGCAACTGTCACTAGACCATTATTCTGTGACAAATCCACAAGATTGATTCTAGACCTTCCAGGAAGAGGTTCCAGAGTAGTAGTTTGCCATGGAATTTCTTTCCACTTTGGCCTGACATTTGATGCAAATGATGCACTAAATAAGTGTGCAAAATGAAGCACCCATGTAGGAACAGATTCAGACCTTCAAAAGCAGCAGTGACACATTGTAATAATTTAGAGCACGAGTACATAGTGCCTGTTTGGGAAAACTTTTTTTATGAACTTATTGACTTATTTTCGGGTAAAAATTTTATATTTTGATAATTTTTTTTATACAAGTATTTAATGTATGTTTGAGATTCAATAAGTTGCAAAAATAAGTTGGAAAATAAGTTGGAAAGTTAGGAATCTCTAACTTTGTCTTAAAATAAGTTGACTTATTCTGGAAAAAAGTTCCCCCAAACACCCCCATAGTGTGTGGATTATAATTCACAAGTTGACATTCATTTCTCATCACGTTGTATGAGTCTTATCCTTTGATAAAATCACACAAAAAGATTAGTCAGATGTAACTAATGCTCATGGATATGGTTAATTTGCTACTTGCTAATCAAAATAAATATTAAAATGAATATTATTATAAAATTTGGTCCATTTAACTAAAATTTAGTTATTATATTAGCAAATTGTATTATATAAATAATTATATTAAATTAAATAAAGTAACTTATTTTTTATTAGGAAGAGCGTTTTAAATGTTTTGTAATTATGTATCATGCAATAGTTCATAATTATGTATTATGCATAAATTTTGTAACTCATGCAATGCACGACTGTGTTTTAATAGTTATAATTATATAAATTATATTATTCAATAAAATTTCATATAATTTTGATCGTCTAATTTTAAAAATACTAGACATAATGATTCATATGCCTTAGTGTGAGATGAATTTTTTTAATTTGTTTCTTTGTGTCATTTCAATTTTAATTGATATCCCATTAACATATTACAATTTTTTTAAAATTATAAAACAAATTAAGTATTATGAATGAAGAAAATATTTTGAATAATTCTGACATTTTTTATGCATCTAATCTTCGTCAACAAGTATCTAACTTGATTCAGAATTTCAACCTCGTGGCACGATCAATCTAGATAATGTATGTTACTTATATATAAACATAATGGAAAATATAATCTATAATATTCTCATTTAATTATTTAATTATTTAGTTATTTATTATTGTTTTTTACAGGATTCAATTCACAAGAGAGTGAGGCTACCCCATCACTTTCAAAGTATTCGAGTAAAATGATTACTAACACACCGGGAACAGGGAAATCATCAAGTAATTCATCAACCAAAGCAAAAAAACAAAAACAGGTTTAATTTTAAATTCTTGATAATTTCAATAGACTATTATTATTTTCTTCTTTTTCTCAATTTTTTTTTAAAATTATGTTTCAGGTTTAATGATTTGGAACCATTGCGGGTGAAGGGATTATCATTTAACCATTTGAATAATGAAGACAATAAATTATTATTTTCAATTGGAGAACAATTTTTGTAAAAATATTTATTATTTTATTGCAGATTTTGATGGATTAAATAAATTGACAACATTGTCAAAATAGATTTGTATGTTATTCTTTTATATAAATTTTAGCATATCACTATTTTATTAAATACTTATATAACTGTATAGAATATTTTTTAAGAATTCATTATTTATATAAATGCATATAATATTTTTTAAAAAAACAATCAAATTTGTAAAAAATTTCCTATTATCGTTTTAAATTAAATAAAATGCCGCTTTTAAACATCAAACCCTAATCCCCCTTTTTCATTTTCCTCATAACCCATCTTCCAGAAAACACCTGGTACTCATTTTCTTGATAAAGTTTTCATTTTTATATACATTTACAATTTATTCACATTTTCTTGATTTGGGTTTTGTTATATAGGGACTAAAGGTTAATTGTTCAGTGAAAATGGTTGATAAAATGAAAATTATGATATCTAGTGCTCCTGCCTCTGGCAAAGGAACTCAGTGTGAGCTAATTACCAAGAAAGTAATTCCCTTAATTTTTCGGCAGATTTTTTTCCAATTTATTATGTTGTATTTTGATGCAATTCAATAATTTGAACACAGGGGAGTTAGCGAATTTTATAGTGTGGTGTATGATGTATTGATTTATATATGTAGTGCATTGTATTGAACACTGAAATATCTTCCGTAATATGTAGTGTATTGTCATTAGATCATTTCAAATATTTGAGCCTAATAGGGATAAAGTTATGTGATAACAAGAGCAATTTCCTATGATTTGTATGTTACTCTTTTATATAAATTTTAGCATATCACAATTATATTAAATACTTATATAACTGTATATAAACTATTGTTTTAAGAATTCATTATTTATATAAATGCATAGAATATCTTTTTTTTAAAAAAATCAAATTTGTAAAAATTTTCCTATTATCATTTTAAATTAAACAAGTGATTTCATAAATATACCGCATTCTCTTGGTAGGAAGAGAAAATATATAGGTAAAAAGAAAAATAAAAGAGCAGAAAAGCAAGGATCTGAAGGTAAACAGTTTGAGGGCAGATGAGATGTAAATTAGTAAGATACAAACTTGAGATGAGCGGGGTAAATTACAAATAATTTCTAGGTTACAAACAAAACTCGAATCATAATATGTGAGTGATGTAAATATAAATGCAAATATATGTTTTAAATATTTCAGTTTATTCGGTTCAGAACCGAAATTTTTTGAAAAGAACCGGATCGAACCGAAAAGCGAAATAACCGGAATTTCAAAATATTTAGAACCGAACCGAACCGAAATAATTTCGGTTCGATTTTTCGGGTTCGGATCGGTTTTGCTCAACCCTATCTAGAAATCCTGACTTCAATCATCTTCATAATAGCGTCATGTTAATTCTTTTTCCCAACTATGCAAATAAATTTTGCCAAACTACCTTTCACTAAAAAGTTAAAATTTAAAACAAACAAGTATGAGTGAAAGAAGTCCTCATCAAGTGCATTACTAAAACGGGATAACATATTAATATTTTTAAATTTTCAATCCTGTTTTACTTATTTAATTAATTTTTTATTTTAAATATTTTTCTAATTTTTTATCTATAAGTCTATTTTTGATCTAATAATCCAATTTTTGATCAATTAAATCAATTTTACTAATTTTCATAAAATAATTTTTGACCCAATTATAACATAATCAAATCCATTAATCATCATCTAAAGATTATTTTAGATGAATTATCGACTTTCAGAACTGTGTTATAGTATAATCATATTTTTAAAAAAACCATTATTTTTTCCTTGATTTTTTTAGAGAACTAATAGATGCACCTCCCCCATTTATAAATAAATACATTTTATTGAAATTTTATAATAAATTATACTTATCATACATAAGAATATTTTGGATTAAACATATATACGTGGATGGTTTAATCTTAATAATAACAAAAGTATGAACGCGTGCACTAATCAACCTCCCTTATTTTAATGTTACTTAGAACTAGGTAACAAAGTCGCGTTACGCGCTGCACGAAAATATTTTTTAAAATAATATATATAACATCGTTGTTTGTTGAGTTTTATTATTTAAAATTTGATATTATGAATTGAAACTTGTGTAAAATGTAACTAAATTTGAATGTTAAAGAATTATAGAGAAAAGAATTAGCAGAAAAAAAATATTTCAGTTAAACTCCTAAGTATTAATAATAATATTTTCAAAAATATTGATGACACCTATTTTGTTACATAAAAAAATGCTTTTGAAATCCAATATTGATAAACATTTGTAAAGTTCAACAATAGATAACTAAAAGTAACATTTTTGTATCATTTTTGCTGTCAGTGGCATTATGAGAGACGTGATTGCTTAGTTTGTTGATAAATTTATTTGTATGATGAAAAAAGAATCAAAATGTAAATGTGATAAGAGATGTGATTGAATTACGCCCGTCTCATAACTTACGCATAATTAATTCCCGTCTCATTACATACATGCATGATTAATTGATTAGTAATGGTATAAGAATTTGTGTAGTTAGAATATTAATTTAATCCAACAAAATATAATGAAACAACGAATGTATAACTTTTTCATTGATTTAATCAGTAAAGAAAAAGGTTGGATTGGTTCAATTTAATCGAGTTGATCACCCCATGTGTAAATTGTTCATGTGTAAGAGTAAATTATACAATATTGCTTGGATTTAAATTGTGGATGTTAATTGGAAAATTTATATGCTTGCGTATCTTATCATGATTCTCACGATAACTGATTACGAATTAATCTAAAAGTTAAAATCGTATATTTATTATTGCCGAAAAAAATTGCATCAATTTTGAATAAGGATTAGAAATGGATGATATAAATAAGTTTATTTTATCTTTACCTTGAAATAATTGTACTTTTAGATAGATAATTAATATTTTATATTAATATAATAATTATAAGTTCTAATAAAGATTGATAAAATTTTATATTAAGTATAAAATAAAGTGTATTTAAGTATAAAAAATCAAAAAAACGAAAATTCAATAAAAATACCTTAAACTGTTCTGGTGCATTTCCGATCTCCAGGCATTATAATATATATAATTTTTAATAAGCAACAATGAGCATTACTGTATATCCCATGCTGTAGAAATTAAAAGGCAATGATAACAAACGTGTAGCTCGCTGATATGGAATATAGGGGCTGTTTGGCATTCCATATAAGTCAACTTAAAAGCCGAACGCCCGTTCTCATTTTTTTTGGTGTGTTTGGCAAATAAGTCGAATGGACTTATTAACAACTTATATGGGATAAGTTGAATGTTAAGAAATCAGCGAGCTACACGTTTGTTATCATTGCCTTGTAATATCCGATATACGCAATGAAATAAAAATCATTATTTAATAAGTACAACTAATATGAGTGTACTAAGAATTATATCTTTACACACCCACCTCTGATAATACACAACTGGATGGCCGGAAAACAAGAAGCCGGGGTCGGTAAAAAAGTGGTGGTGATCGGCGGCGGGGTCGCCGGTTCTCTGGCTGCCAAATCTCTTCAATTCATTTCTGACCTCACTCTCATTGATCCGTAAGTTTCATCTTTTAACCTTTGGGATTTAGGGGTTTATAAAATTCCCAATTATTTTTTAAAAAAAAATATATCTGCTACAATTTGTTGTATGTATAATTAACTTTAACGGATGAATTGTATAAAGAGATGATAAGAAAACTGTGTCGTTTCTATTTTCTCCATCATGGATAACTCGTGGAGCACTTCGTCATTGTTTAGTTGAGGATTTAGAATTTGAAGTCGATTGCGTAATCAACTACCAACTAAACAATGAAGAAGATGCTCCATGGTTTATCTAACGGAATCGTTTACGACTTTATATGACTGAATTAAGTAATATATATGAATACTTTTGTAGAGGAATGTACTATAGTAATTTGTAGTTGCAGAAAATAAAACAAGAAGTGAGAGATAAGAGATGATGAGATACAAGAGTGTGTCTGTGTATATATATGAGTGTAGAGGTGAGATTAGGGTGCAGATCGTGGATTTAAGCCGTTGGATTGTACTGAGTTTAACAGTTTAGATCTGGTTTTGGGTAGGTTGGGATGTGATTCTGATTGGATGATTTGTGGTGGCGCAGATTGTTTACCACTTAATAGAAGCTGTTGGATGGGACGGAGTTTAACGGTTTAGATCTGGTTCTGTGTGGGTTGGGATGTGATTAGATGAGGTTTTGATTGCTTTAAAGAAATAATAGGTTTTACTAAGGGGGTGTATTCAACTGGGATTTTGAAGGATCTTTCAGGATTTTGAAAATTAGGTGTTTTTAATTTGGATTAAGAAAAATATAAAATCTGAATATTCAATTTGGATTGTGAAATTTCTTTTAAAATCTTGGTGTATTAAGGTCTATTAAAATAAAATCTGGGATTCAATTGGAATTTTAAAGAATCTATTAAAGTTTGATGGTATTCAAAATTTCATGTTTTTTTTAGATTTACTTAAATGGTGGATTTTGATGGATTTGCTAGTGTTTTCTGTAAGTTTTGAAATCTCGCTATAATCAATGAGATTTTGAAGGATTATAAAAAATGTTCTTAAATCCGTGATACTCAACACCAACTCTACAAAATTCTGCGCTGCAAGAATCCGCGTAGAATTAAAATCAGCAACAATCTTTAAAATTCATAGATTATTATTAACCCGTTAAAGTCCCTTAAAATCTAAATTAATTACACTCCTCTAAGTTTAAAATCTTTTAGTTCAGTGCGGAAATTTGGTTCATTTATTATAATGGCTTGTGCTTAGATTAATTTCTTATTTGAAGTTTATATTTTAACAAAGGTACTTGATATTACATGTCAAACGATTTTTAAAACATATTCAGGTTTTTTACTTTAAAGCATTGACAAACATCTTATGTAAAGATTGATTACTACACTTTTTCAGCATTTACTAACATAATGTGACGTGTATAAGCTTAACAATAAGACTTTGAAGATTGCATAGCTTATGTATGTACTTGTAAATGTAATTTAGAAATGTACTTATTTTGTGATTCCCCATGAGCGTTAATATATGTGAATTATTTTATAATCCAGGGACCACAGTGTTTGGCTTTCTTAATTCAATAAAGAAAAATAAACTGAACGAATTTGTGACCTAAATATTAAGAATTTAGCAGTGCAGCTATTTTGTTTTATTTACATTTCTAACCTCGTTTTCAATTTAGTAGCTATAGATTTAGGCCAGTTGAATTTCTACACTCTGTTTTTATTAGTAAGTTACCTTATTTTTACAAAGAGAAACCTTGATCCAGATACCAGGGTTGTTATGATATGTATTTCACCTTCTGTTGTGGTATATGGTACTTAAACCTTCTTAAATTGTTGGTATTATGGTATATAGAGCTAAAAGAAATGGCAAGGTGATGGGGATCAGTCCCTTAATATTGTTTTAAACATTATTATATTGGTTTTTATTAGCAGACTTGTTTCTTTATATTATCCTGTTTGTTTATTTCACCCGCAAGTAGTGGCCTTTTTTCGGTGGGTAATCGTAGTTATCTTCTCAGTACTTGTATTTTTGTACATACTTTTATTCAGCTTTGATTAAATACAGATTTTTCGTGGGAAATTATATTGGTTGCGATCAATTGTTCTTTGGATTTATATTGGGGTAGTGATTAGGTTGCGATTTAATCACCCACTAGGCCACTAGTGGTGTAATCTTTGCTTATGCTTTCTTGTCCTCCATCACAAGGATTACAATGATTGCTACCTATTAGGCACATTGTGACTCTGTCTACTCTCACGAATAAGGGAAGATGAAAATGAAAGAAAAGAGATATTTGCTGAAAAAATATTTACTGTTGTACTACGTGAATTCTGATATTCTGGATGTTGCCTCTTTAATAGATAACCTTAAACTCTTTAAAATTTAATATCATTATGTAGAAATAAATATATTTGTTATTAGACTAAATTGCACTTTGTTGGATTGGAATTTAATTTTTTCGCACTTGGGTGGCTAAAATAAAATGATAGCCGGTATAGTGGCCAAATTTACCTTTTTTAAGCACATTAGTGACCCCCTGTAGAATACGATTAACGGTGTTAAAATTGTTTGTAAAAATAAAAACTATGTCGGGATAATATGATAAATTTGTGGTCCTCAAATATTGTGCGTGTTTGGCAGCAAATTAAAGTGAACTTAAATTAAATTAAATCAAAGTAAAGGGGGTCTTCTTCATTCTATCCTACACTCTGTATATCGTCGATCATCAAACCATGACTACTCTTCTTAATATATTCACTCTCTCAATATTTCTCCTTTCTTTTCCAATTACAATCATCTCTCTTCTACCTACCCCAAATCCCTAATTATCACCATTAACCCTAAACCTAAACCCCTAATCGCCCCTATAATCTTCTCTACTGTTGTCATAATTACCTAAAGTATCTTCCATGGTTTGGCTATCCGGTCTTTAATATGCTCCGTAGTTCCTCTTGTTTTTACCACACTGTGTGCGTTGTTGTGGTTGAATCCTAATGGGGGTTTGAGGGATCAGGGCGGATTGGGGTTTTAATTAAGGAAAAGAAATTGGTTCTGTTGTGGTTATTGTTTGTTTGTATTATGGTTGTGTTTTCGCTCAGTTAAATTCAGCATCGTTGGTGAAGTACATATAAGGCTCGTTTGATTTTTTGAAAATTCGAGATTTGTGCAAACGGTGTTGAGTTCCAGTTTTGTTAGTGTTGTACAAGCTTTCAGTGTATTGCAGAGCTATGTTTGTAGTTTCTGGGCTTCTAATCATTTTATTTTTATCCAAAGGATAATGCAAATTATTTTCTTTGGTGGAAGGATGCATCGAAAGATTTTGGTGACAAATCTCTTGTCAAACATGCCTCTATGTAATGTGAAAAAATAGAACCAGGACTTTACTTTTCCTGGAACTTTGTTTTTGTTACAATGTGATTTGTGCCGAATTTTTCCTGACCAATTTTACCTTCTACCATCTTTTTTTTTGTAGTTTGGAATTTGATTATCCAATTTTGAGATACAAAAGAGATGTTGAAGTGTTTTTGCCGTTATACCCTTGTCCAAGTTATATTTTGACAGACAACTTAATGGTGGAGAGATGGAGCCACTAAATTGCTTTAAAAAAGTAAATTGAGCCATGACATTGGCTAATTTTATAATTTAGCCAATAAAGTGCAAAAAAATTAATTTACAGGTCAATAAAGTGCAATTTAGTCTTGTTATTAAGTATTTCATCTATTAGGAATACTACTTAAAATCGTGCGATGCACGGATTTTCTTTATTATTATCTGATTTTTTTCTTTAATTTGAATTAAAAATTTTAAGACATGAATTTGTAGGTTTAAATTTTTAAATGATATGATTTGATAATAATTACATATATATTGCCCGTGATATTTCTAGAAAATGAGGGATTTTAGTTAAAAAATATAAAAAAATGATACGCTTTAGCTATAAAAAGGTATTTGGTTAATGGATAGTAATGAAATATAAAAAGGAAATTGATTAGTTATTAAAGGTAAAATATTTTACTTGAAAAAGGAAATTGATTAGTTATTAGTAACTATAAATAGTTAAGGGTAATTAAGTAATACTAAAAATTATTAAGTAAGTGTAATTAAGTAATCTATACTATATTATAATAGACGAAACATTAAAAGTTTTGTTGGTTGGTTCTTTATGGTACTTCGTGTTTTTACTTAATTAGCCTTGGTTATTTTTACTTAATTTCTTTTATTTTGTTACTTGTTTATTTTGTACATATGGAAAATTCTATTTTATAGGACAAAATAACAATTTTATAATTACTAATAACTAACAAATTACTTTTTTCAGCTAAAACACCTTACCTTTTTATACTCTTTCTAGCTAAAACATCTCCCTTTCTAAAAATATCATGGGCCATTTTATTTAAGGAAAATGTTAACCACAGACATAAAGGCTGTTGTTGAGCATTAAATACTCTCATATTTTCAACATCTATTCTTAGGTATTTAATTGTTTTTAGTTCCCATATCCCCATGTAGCGCTAATTTAATTTGACCCCCCTGCATTCACATTAATTTCCACCAATAAAATTTTTCCAAATTACTAAATATCATATTGACTATTGAGATTCGTGCAAGATTGATGTATTAAGACTGATGTATTAAATGCATTTATCCATCTACATTAATTCTTACCATAGCCCTAAGAGCTGTGGTTAACAGGATCCTTTATTTAATAAGATAACATAATAATTATTGTAATTATTAATAGCTAACTAATTGCATTTTTCAGTTAAATTGTATATCTTTCTATGTTTTCTTACTAAAATCTCCATTTTTCTAAAAATATTACGGGCAACATATATAATTATTATAATAAAATCATATAATTTTAAAATTTTAAGTATACAAAATTCATATTTTAAAGTTTTCAATGACAAATTAAATAAAAATCCGTGCGTCGCATGGGTTCTATGCTAGTAACTATAAAAAATTGAGTAAAGAAGAGATGATGCGATTTAGCTAAAAAGGTACTCAGTTAATTATTAGTAATTAAATTAAAAATAAAAATTGATTAGTTATTAAAGATAATATTTTTTATATGAAAAAAGAAATTGATGAGTTATTAGTAATTATAAATAATTAATTAAGTGTAATTAAGTAAAACTAAAAATTATTAAGGGTTTTAAGTAATAGTTATAAAAAATTGATGAAGGTTAATTAGGTAAAAACACAAATTACCGTACGACCAAACTTTTAGTGTTTTGGTTATTTATAGGTTCTAGAATTTTTAGGCATATAGTAGGATGAAGGAAAACAATAAAGGATCCTGATAAAAAATTGACGAAAATACTGATTCTCAAAAGGGGTGGCCAATTATACCAATATGATACGCATTCGAAAGAGGGAGGGGTATATCCTAATAGGCATTCTATAAATGAGTTAACAAATATATATATATTTTTTTTACATTGAGATACGCATTTGGGGATTAGGTGTCAAGATATTGCGCATTTTTGGACTGAGTATCCGGATTAAAGATACGCATATGATATATGGGTAATCACATATATGCACTATTGGAATGCGTATAACCTGTCCGGCAACACGTCACCATCAAATTATATCTACACCCATCTTCGCAAATCCACTATATCTTTACAATATACGACTTCCCTTCTATTTGATTATACTATATATTGCTAATATCTAATGTCGATGGCTTCACAATTAGATTCACTCTCAACTCCTTCAAAGTTCTATGCAGATTTTTTAATGATTTTGATAAAGAAATCACACCAAAAGTGATACCTTTTGTGATGAAACTGGATATGTGGGATGAGGTGGATATGTATGGAGTACGAATATGTAGAAATGGGTTGAGTATGTAATACCCATTTGATATCCACGTATTAGATGGGTAGAATTGGCCCGCGTCCCGGAAAATGGTATTTTGGTAAAAAATGTATGAATAACTGTTATATATGTCATTTTTTCCATATTGTAATAGCTATCTATTAGGAGACTAAATAATAATTAGGATTTGATTCTTATTATCATGGATAGTGTTTTATGCTTGTGTTTGGAGCAAGGACCTTCACAACAATATGACGTCGTGGCGTTCGTCGTGGCGTCCGTGTGGCGCCCAAACGTTCATATATATAAGATAGAGTTCTAAATATATATATATCATAAATTCGTACTATAAATTAGTACATCACTCTAATTACTAATTAATAATAACACAGCCACTATAAAATGTAAACGTAAACGTAAGTACTTAGAATAGCAACAAATCACAAGTCAGGTGTTGAAGCATAACACTTTTAACTAGGTGGGGGTAGTAGCACGATAAAGTAAAACCAATAACTAGCAAATTCAACAACTAGGCAGTGGGAAGTCAGATGTATTTATTAAGCACCAAATCATCTCCAACAACACTTGCACCCCTTAAGGCTACCGCTTTTATGTGCAACAGATGATCACCACTATTATAAGTTTATAACATACACGTCGTCTGACTCATCAACAAAAGGATGTGTCTTTCGATTATTATTGTATGTTATCACGGTTTTCTTACTTTTATGTATCTACCTTAGTGGGTTAGATCACTGGATCAGGTAAAGCCCAGCAGGCCAGTCTTTATTTTTAATTTTCTTTTAATTTTTTGTGGCGTCCCGTGGCGTCCGAGGCGACCGCCTTATTGCATGTACGTTAGTCGAGGTGGACGTTTTTTGCCTTTTACATGCCACGACGCCATATGGACGCCAAATGGACTCCGTGACAACCCTGGTTAGGAGATTTATCATCCTATATTAACGATTCTTCACCTTTAAGCTAATGTCAGGGGGCTAATGTCAGGGTTTAAGGCCACTAAACTAGATCCTCGAGTTTGAGGGTTAATAGACACATTATAGAAGTAGCTAGCAAGCTTTTATTTCGTTGCATCTTTTTTGGTATCCAGTTTGAGCACCCAATCCTTCTGGCAATTAAACACACTCAAGGAGACTATAAAATTAGGCAAGAGGTTTTCTTGATAATTGATAAGTTTCGCATTTTTGGCAGCCTCCTTTTTTGCAAAGAGTCTGAAGTACAGTTCTGTAAACTTCAGGGGTCCATATATCGTATGGTAGGTCCTGATTAATCATCCTTGAGATCTAACTTTTTGAAGACGTGATCTTGCTTTGCATATCTATTGACATTATTTTGTGATAACATTTATATAGAATAATTGCTGATAAAGGAAATCCATATATAAAAGCCTATAGCGCTGTTGACTCTCTTAAGCCTACTAAATCTTGGAAAATTTGAATACAGAAAAGAATATTTTGAGATTCCATGGGCAAACTTGAGGGCAATGGTAGAGCCATCATTTGCTGAGAGATCAGTGATCCACCACAAGGATTACCTTACAAATGGTAATGTTGTTATATCCAAAGCTATCAATGTAAAAGAAAATGAAGTCATGACTGCTGATGGTCGTTCAATTGCCTATGACTATCTTGTCATAGCCTCTGGTCACAAAGATCTGTTCCCAGAAAGTAGAGCAGAGAGACTAAAACAGTATCAGTCAGGTAAAAACTCTTAGAATGGCTGACCTACTTTCTTATTGGTAAAAATTATAAACTTTTAACTACTGAAGCAATGTGAGCTGTTGTAAGTAGGGTTTCGGTTGATTAGAATTTAGAACAAACAGGCATGATCCAGTGATATATTTGGCTTTTCATAAAAAGTGTGCTAACCCCTATTTCCTTCTTTTTACTTTTCTCTCTCCAAAATAAAACTTTGTAGTTGTTAAGTTTTAAATACATTTTCCTTTTTAAATAAGGAAAAAGAATTGGCCTTGTATTGCTACAATTACTGCTGCATAATTCTTCTGGCTCTAGATTGATGATGCATGTACAGTTTAAGAACTGGGGGGGGGGGGGTGTTATATCCTGCCTGATGTAAATTTTTTTACCATGATTATTGTAAAAAATTGAAACAGTAGTTTCAGTTTTTATTGGTTTATACCTTGAAATATGGTTGAAGCTTAATCTTCTAATACTAGTTACTTTGTTTTCATACATTTACATTTATGTTTGAACTTGAGGGTGTACTGTTATTGCAGAAAATGAGAAAATAAAATCTTCCCAGTCCATACTGATTGTTGGAGGTGGGCCTACTGGTGTGGAACTTGCTGGGGAAATTGTTGTTGATTTCCCTGAGAAAAAGGTTACGCTGGTGCATAATGGATCCAGGTTGCTGGAAGTGCTTGGACCTAAAGCTGCGAACAAGACTCTAGACTGGTTAACATCAAAAAAAGTGGAAGTGAAATTCAATCAGAAAGTCAACCTGAGTAATATTTCTGAAGGAAGCAGAGGCTACACAACTTCAGCAGGAGAAACAATCAAAGCAGACAGCCATTTTTTGTGCATTGGGAAACCACTGGCCTCAGAATGGCTAAAAGAGACCGTACTGAGGGACAGCTTGGATGAATTTGGGAGGCTAACAGTGGATGCGAACCTCAGAATTAAGGGCTACAAGAATATCTTTGCAATTGGTGATATTACAGATCTAAAGGTACTTCTACGCAGATATCTGTTTCGTTCATACCACCTCCATTCCAACATACATTATTCTTTCTTTCTTATAAAAAAATGATTTTGACCAAATAATTTGAATGTTAAATAAATTATTTTTAATTATGGATATCAAATCCTTGTATTGAAGTGATTAGTTAAATGCTGTAATAGGTCTGACCGCCTAAGATCTTTATCAAAACTAATATTGTATACTTGCACATTGGCGTCAACTCAAACTATCATTTTAATGTAGGAAATGAAACAGGGGTATCTGGCACAGAAACATTCTGCAGTTGTGGCAAAGAACATCAAGATATTAATGTCAGGAGAAAATGAAGATAAACTGTCAACTTACGAGCCTACTTCGAAGGCTATTGCTATTGTTACACTAGGCAGGTGTAATGCAGTGGCTGAATTCCCATTTCTAACACTCAGTGGATTTATCCCGGGTTTGATCAAGTCCAAAGATTTGTTTGTGGGGAAGACAAGGAAGCTTATGGGTCTGCACTAAGTTTTCCATTTTACTTCATATATATCCAAATTTGTTGTATAATTCAGATGGTGAATATCTTAAGGTGGAAGCAATTAGTTAATTCAGTTCGACATACTTCTTATGGAAATGGTTTTTATCGTTGTTGCTAATATTTTCATGGAGTCGGATTTGGGATTGACCAAGTACTTTCATATTGGGGAATAGCTTTCTGGAAACTGTTTGTCAAAAAGCACAGATATCCAGAAAGTCGTAAATTGTAATTTTCATTCATGTGCAGGGGATCCCCATAGAATCTTATAATCTAGAAATCCCTTCGGCCAATATGGTGTGCCAACTTGGTCTAGGGCCACTGCCAGGGGCCCAGGAGCCACTTGGTCTTGTGCCAGGAGGTAAACAACGTCTACTTCTGGATCAGATGAATACATATTTGGATCCATTTTAGGCATTTCCTGCTACTGATTTCACAAAGTTATTTTCGCAGGAAAACACGATGTAAGATGTTGAAGTGCTTGTGGAAAGATTGAGGCTTAAAAACAGTCAATCCCAAAAAAGGTCTGAACGAACCTACAATTCTGCCATAATTTTGTTTTTCAGGAGCAGTTAAAAACTAGTACACAAATTCACATAGGCCTTTCTCGTAAAAATCGGTCTGAGCTCAAAACCTTGAACGGTTGATCCAACAAAATTTACTTATTCATTTAGCAATAACCAAATCATATCGAAAAGTGATATTTCTAGGTCATACCAAGTTAAATAGAAACCAACAAAAAAGAGACAAAGTAATGAAGGCCAAAAGTTACCGTCCTGAACACCAGATACAAATGTAGTTACAACTAGTATTGTACTTCCAACTTGATTATATTTAACATGTATTCATTATTAGTTTTGTTCATCTGAATCGGAACTTAATCGTTGCAGTAAAACACGAACAAGATGAAGAATATGTACATTGTGTTTATTCAGCTCAAAACTGTATCTTTACAAAACCAGTAATATATGCATAACTAACTCTCTATTCTGTACATTGTTGTATATATCTTGCTATAGGCTCAATACTCTCTCTACGTTACATACTAGTCCTAGTCTAACTGAATTGATATGTTATGAAGAAAAGTTTGTTACAGCCTTGCTGCCAGCATGGCATCATTCTGTTAAATAAGTGACAGCTCAGAAAATGCAAAGTGACCTGAGCTGGTGGAAAATGTAACTTATTTTTACTGTTTTATCCAATATTCATCTTGGGTCATTTGGACACGAGACTCTGGCTTTCTAGTTGCGCACACCAACCAAAATTTTAAAGTCGTCATAAAAGCTACGACGACATCCATCAAGAATTATCCAGCAAAATAAATCAAAACTATGTCATGCTCCTCCAAAACTACGGAGGTCATTCCGAAATAAAAATTTATCCATTTACGCAACTTGAACTCGTAAACAAGGGATGTGTCGATTGTCATTGTTATCCAAATTAAAAAGACATAAACCATTTAACCAGAAATGATGTTAACCATTTAAGACTTGCGACAGTAAGAGCTCCATTGAAGAGCACTCCATCTAGCTAAAATCCATCTTTCCACATTAGTTTGAAAATATTTAAGTGCCTGCTCTGGATTTTCAATTTAGTGCAGACTGCAGATGATGTAGGAAGGTTTTTGGTGTCAATCAAGGTTGCAATGGATGGTGAAAATGTAATTCTAGAACGAAAGCATGATCATGTCGAGGATCACGTGATCATGCCAAAACAAGAAAATATAGTAGTTGATATTATGCATGCATTTATTCCAAAACAAGATTTCATACCAAACTGAGCATTTAAGACTCACTAGCATTTATTCCACATAGTTCACATAGCACACAAGCACGTAACTTTCACCAAATAGCTCAAATAACTCACTTTAATAATTAACTAAACCCAAGAAATATTTTTAAAACAATCTTCAATCTTAGTTTTTGAATAAAACCCAACTCAGAATATTTGAAAGTATTTTTAAAACATTTTTACAGCATTTTCTGGATTTATTGAATCACAAATACATTTTTAAAACAACACACAGACTCTGCTTTCAAGCACAATTGACTCCAGATATTTTTGAATACTCGCAAATCATTTTCTAGATTTTTAGAAATTTTTCTAGAATTTGTAAATCATTTTCTGCATTTTAAAACAATTTTCTACTATTTTTAAAACATTTAAAACATAAAACAGATTAATTAAGAATTAAATAATCCTAATTAAATTAATTAAAATCAACTAATAAATAATTAATATAATTATTCAATAAATGATTACATTTATCAAATAATTAAATTAATTAAATTATAAATTGAAATTAATAAAAATAACTAAAAGTAATTAATTCTTAACAATTTTCGAATTAAAACAAATAAGTAAATGATTTTTGAACTTACACAATTAAATAAACAATTCTGAAGTTAAAATATTATTTTTGAAAATTAATCCTGAATTTTTAAGGAATTGAAAATCTAGATTTTATTTAAATTATAAAGTAAAAACAATTTAGAGAAATAGATAAGTAAATTGTATTTACTATGAAAAAGCAAATTATCATAGGGGTAAAAGGTTAAAAACATAAAATTCTCACCACAGCAACTGTCCACAGATTAAACCCCCCTATTGATTGAAGGTGGTCGGAAAAATGAAGAACCGGTCGCCGGTTTCTGGGTTTCCCAGATTCCGGTCATCGGAATCTTCTTCCGGACAACTTCCAACAACCCGATTCTCGATGGTTTCGTGTCTTTTCTCAGCTCGGTTACAAACTACAGCTCCTAAGCTAACCATAACACACAACTAGCAACCAAAACATGTATAATTCGATCAACTCCGGCTGGAAACAGACGGTGGCGGCGATGTTCTCCGGCGACCAATCGATTTCCATCCATCCAACACCAAATTCAATGATTTTTATATCAAAACGAAGCTTTTGCAGTGACAAATCTATTACCAATCTTCAACTTACTCAACACTAACATATAAGTTCAAAACGATTAATCTTATAAACCGAATATAACCTTAACTTGGTTCGAGCAAAAACGAACACAAACACTTCAATTAAACACATGAATCGACTCCTTACACTCATATAAAGCGAATGGGACGATAAAAAAAAACGAACAATCAACGAATTGAAAACCCCCAATTTTGCACATGAACCCTAATTCGCATAAAATAAAGATTTCACCCAATTTGAAATCTGATGTTAGAATATTGAAGAGGATGTTGAGAGCTTCGATTTGAGTATTTGTGTCAAAAACGGAATCCAAAAACGCTTCCTATTTCGCTATCGATCTTCAAGAGCAGTTTTAGAAAAATATGATTTTTGAAATTGTTTTTCTTTGATTTGATTGGCTAGCTGGATCATCACTGATTGGCTAGGAAAAATAATGTTAGGATTGGTCAAAATAAGGATTACGTGCAATATTATTATCCCCGAAATGCTCAGAACCCTAATTAACTTTTAATCGGTCCCTAAAGCACCGATTATACCAATTACGGGTCCGATTCGAACGAAAATATTTTGACGAAAAATAATGAATCGATTTCTGAAAATTTGTAAAACTTATAAAATGAATAAAATATGAGTTTGGTAAATTTTGAGATTTATTGGACGAATATTGATACGAAAATGATTTTAAAACGAAGCCCAGGGATTTTGAAAACGGAGGCTATGGATAAAAACGAACTGAACCGTACGCTTTTCGAAAAAGTTAAAGATAATTATCCTGGAGTCCAATACAACTACAAAACATATAAAGGTTCCTAAACAATCATTCCCGATCCTTTTATTCATATCTAACGATACAATCTCATATTCGCGATATAATTACCTGCCAAACCAAATCAAAATATTTATATAAATTCAAAATAAGCTAAAATAAATTATAATAAAATATTTTCACCTTGATCACTTAATAATAACACATATCTCCCGATACCAATCAACATTTAATACCTTGACTCGTCAAACAGGAATAAAATAATTTAAAATATTTTTATTCCTAATTACCAAAAATAGTATTTAAATAAATTTAATAATCACTGTTCTTACAGCCTTTCCCCCAAAATAGGATTCTGTCCTCAGAATCAAACTAAGCAACAGGTGGGGAGACTTCTCTGACATCACACTAACAAGTTACCAACTCTCCCATTCTGGGACTCTTTTACAACACCCTTACTGACAGTACAGTACTTATTTACTTCTCCACACTCTCTCTCTCTCTGAATTTCTACTAGTTCACATTTTCTTGACACAACAAAATCAGAACAATATTCTTAACATCACTACGCAGAACACATTATAGATATGATGCATATGAGGCGATAAAGTTAACTCATAGGCAACCCTCCCGACTCTCTTCAACATCTCACATGATCTAACAAATATTGAACTCAACTTTTCTTAGTTACCAAGTCTCACTAATCCCTACTACGAGGATAGTCTCAGCAAAACTTTGGTTCTTCTTCTTCACAATGTACGTCTCTCTTGGCTAAGCTAGCACATTCCTTCTGTCGACTTTGATCTGTTGTCAATCCTTCTGAACAATCTCAATTAATTCATTTGTTTGTGGCACCAACTCTGGTTCTAATACCTCCCGTTCATCAACTTCTCCCAATATACCGGAGATCGACACTCCCATCCGTATAGCACTTTGTAAAGAGGTAATCCAAATGTTGGCATGAAAACTGTCGTTATATGAGAATTACCTTAGTGGCATCATCTCATTCGCCCTCGAAGTCAAGTGCATATACCCTAACATGTCTTCGATGATTTGAATCATTGCTTCGCTTTGACCGTCTGTCCGAGAATGACAAGTCATACTTATCTCTAACTCAGGGTCTAAACCTTTCTTGAAAATTTTTCTGAAATCTCGAGTTGAATTTCGTGTCTCATATGAGCCATAATACTCCATTATAGACTTGAACCTTTCGTTTACAAGTCCCGATAACTCGAAACGCTTACTAGTCATAAATTAATGTCCTGTCCACAGAAAAATCGGGCATGACCTTTTCGTTTAACGGACTATACCCTGCGTAACCATTTCTAATACCAACACAATCATCCATACACAATTCATCTCCATACCCCATTTATTCACAATCTTAATGCATTCACATACAATGCTAATACAAAATCTGCCTTGACTTGCAGTAAACACGTAAATAAATAAATCTGCCTTGACTTGTAGCAAACAAGTAAATAAATAAATCCATGATACCTTAATTCCAATCTGTCAACCAAACCTCATATCATCTATTCTCGATTGCATCCTTGAAATCGAATACTTCAATCAAACATATACGTCATTAGATGCACATAAAACATGATTCGATTAATAACTCAATTCTCACTCTATCAAAAACAATCTGGTTTTCTAAAACGTTTGAAATACAGCCTCGAATATTTCACTGGTTTAAAACAAATCAAAAATCATTTTTATCCACCGAAAATCTTTTTGAAAATACTTTTAAATCCATTTAAAAATAATTAAAATAATAAATTTTAGAAGATTACAAATTTTAAAACCAAATACCCCCGAAAACATTTTTATCCTCGATATTAACAGTTTTGAAAACTAATAAACTTCATAATCTCGACTTTGACATAACCCACTACAAGAACAAAATTCTGAAATAACTTGTTTATAAATATTAACTCTCCCTGGGTCACAGCCCCCTCTGTACCCTTCACAAGGCAACTTTCACTCTAACAATTTCCAACAAACTCTAGCTTTTATTAACACGAAAATTCGGCTTAATAAGCATCAAATCACTTATACGCCTCCAATAAATAACTTACGACCTTCAGAGTTCCTCTCAACTCCGCTAATTCGAGTTCTTAAAATCAACTCCTGAAACATAAATATAAATACTCACAAGTCCTTGAATTTGACTCTGCATGTTATATTTAACACTGCTCAATTTAACTACAACACTTACGACATCTATTCACTATTTTTTCCGTCATCACACTCACATCCTAGCTCATTACCGCATCTCGGTACCTCTTAATTCTCTGACAACTCATGTTGAAATATCATGACATATCTCATCTTCGTTTGTAGAGCTAGGCATTCAAGCTTCCACTTCTGACGTCTTTTTTATCGAAGATCGAACATAACCTATTCGTAAAATGAACTATGCCCGGAACACAACGCCTCACGTACTAACCAACTCATCCACAATAATTTGCATATATATATATATATATATATATATATATATATATATAAACAAAACCTGCCTCAAATAAAACTTTGAGAGGAAGAATATCAAGAAATCCCCCAATCACTCTTACTCCACTTTCAACGTTCAATGTCGATCGAGAAGGGAATAACTGGGAAACTTCTATCCATCCGTAATCCCATTGTTTTACTGAGCACCCAATTTGATCGAGAGAGAAAACAACTAACTCTGATATCCATTATTTCAAAATAATGACCATGAAAAATATCACGATCAACTCCAACTCACATGTTGAACAATTCTGCTCGTGAATATAAACAAATACCTGTTGGGGCAATACACGACCTCAAACTTTATTGGAACATCACCGTACATCACGAAATTTCCTTACTCATCTAGCTAAAAGTGTAACACCCCCAGATCCGGGGTCCGGGATCCGGTGGTTACGGTTCCCAATTCTGTCCACAACAATTGAACTTTCCTTAACATAAAATAAATTACGTCTCTATGACCCAACACAACAATATAAAACACACCCGTTATAGTCCCAGAGATGAAATCAGAGTAACAATCAAATTTTATTAATCGCATTATGAGTTCTTACAATCCAAAAGAATTTCAATATAATTACATACTCTTTGCCATCCATTTACATTAGTCATACTAGACCATATTCTTGGTACTGAAAGAATAAATATACCCTACCAATAGCTTCTTCTTCAGCTCTGGTAGTCTCATCGTCCTCGCCCGCGTCGAGTGCGCCTTGTGCGAGTCATCTGGTCTAGCTGTTGTTGTGATATAATAATAAAGCAAGGGTGAGCAATAGCCCACCAACAATAATATATAACTGAACGATAATGTATAACAGTTCAAAAGTATCTTTCAAACCATATGCCATGCATTTACGGAAATGATGCCAGTATAATATGAACGATGAAGTTACAAGGTAACTTAAAGTATTTGTTTGTAGAAATATCTGCTACATCAAAGTAAGTGAGATATTCTTATTGTTATTAAGAAGAGGAACTTGCAAGAAAAGGTTGCAATTCCAGTTATGACCCTTTTTCAACTCTGCCAACAGTAATCATGTTGCAGGAAATAAATAAATTTGGATGATGAACCAATGATGGAGTATTCACCGCGCCCGCTGTTCCAATCTTGATGATCAGTCGAGATCGTACAGCTCAATTTAGATTTAGTACCGGTAGAAGGAAGAACTGACGGCTTTACTTGTCTACCGCCTTACTAGCTCTCCCCGGCCAACGGTTGGGCCAAAGGGGATGGACCGGCGCTACTCGGCCTCTTACACGACTCCTAGTTCAAATAGAATTCATGATTCTGAATGTAACGTTCGTCCCCCTTTCCCCAAGTATAATACTTGTTGATAAGACTCCACAAAGTAGTCGTATCTAGTTGGAAAGGAAAATTTATCAATAACTCCCAAGCTATTACTTGGTAACGGATATCAACTTGTTCCAGTAATCTTACCCCTCGAAAGATGAGAAGGTAAGCAACGACTTAATAAGTCAACAGCACCCGAGTTGCGAGTGAAGGGAATACTTTATGACCGGGAAGTCGACAAGATAAATAACATTTTCCAAGTAAGGTTCCCTTATTATTAAGGAGATAGACTCAAAGAAGAATGATGTCTGAGAACCTTCCTTGATATAGGATTAATAATAATATGACTCCGAAATATTTTTCGTAATAATCGAAGAAGATAAACCTTATTGAGGTTATTCTAAGTATGGAATAAATATTCAGAGAATATTTATTGAATTAAAAATATTTAAAGAATATTCAGGAATATGAAAGAATATCTTTAATCAGAGTATTTTTCAAATAATTCTTGAAGAAATATCGAGAGAATATTTATTGCATAATTAAATATTCAATGAATATTCCAAATAATATTCATTGATTAATAAGACCTGAAAGGAATATTTAAAATATTTAAAATAATATTCGATGATTAAATAGAACCCTGGATGAATATTCAAAATAATATTCATAATTAATTAGGAATTTAAATGAATATCAATAAAGTAATATTCATTTAATAAATAATATCTTAAATGAATATCAAGTAATATTCATTTAGTAATCCAAGCTTTAAAGGAATATTCGATAAGTAAATCAAGCTTCAGATGAATATTGAAGATAATATTCATCAAGTACTTAATACCTTAAATGAATTTTCAAAAGTAATATTTATTTAATAAAATAATATTCTAAATGAATGTCCACATAATATTCATTTAGTAGTCTCATCTTTAGAAGAGTATTCGAAATAATAATCGATAATCAATTCGACTCTGAATGAATATTGACAAATATTATTCGTCGAATGATTACGTTCAAATAATTATTTGAAGTAAGGATCATTAAAATAAATAATCTCGAACGAATATTCAAATAATATTCGTCGCCTGAATAATAGAAAATATTTACTTAAATATTTTCCTCCGAGGTAATCTCGATATATCAAGGAATATTGACTCCCGGTCTATATTTGATTAATAAGATGTATACGCCCTTCTATGAGGGTCTTACAATAACCGGCTTATAACTGATATATAACTATCTAGCTTATAAGCCAACAATAACATTCAGGGAACAAGTATATCAATTCAACTTGAAAGTAGGCATGCATGCAATGGCATATGTATATCAGCAATCATATATATATATTTATTCAATCACAACAACAGCCTAAAAGAAGGGAATTGAAACTTGCCTGGTAGTCGAGTATGGTAAGGGGTAGTGGTAGCGGGTCCCGGTTCAGCTTGGTGATCTATAAATAGCCAAGGCATTCGGGATTAATCACTTAACATATTAAAAGTTAAGTTATACTTAATTCGAAACACGTTCTCGAGTTATCTCGTTATACCCCTTTTAGTGGATTACTTTTATCACTGATCCGACCCGACATTCGTTCGTTAATACGACATGTCATTGAACTTATACTTGGGACATACTTAAGTCATATGAGTTCTAAGGTCGATCGTTACGAACCAATGCTATACTCCGAGTTTTATCGCCCGTTTTCTAAGTGTTTTACCGAAGTTATAAAAGAGTCGTCTTTTAGGGGTTCGTTCGCGTTTAACCTCGACTCGAACATTTTTAATAAATCGAAAAATGATCCTTTTGACATACGGTTTTCTTTCACACCTTCCTTTTTACCTCTAGTATTTATTTACCAAGATTCGCCATGACGTTACATAGTTTACGAGGGTTCAATTACAGTTACGAACTTTTGTTTACGGATTCGAACTACTTTTAGTAATCCGGCCGTAACTCCTAAACCGTAAGTCCGTTTCACGTGATCTTTATATCAAAACGAAGCTTAGAACATTACCTATCCTATCATGGCAGATAAGGTCTCTGGACAGTAGGGGTTCGACATGGAAAATGGCATACAAAACATGGTATTGTAAAATCGGGCATTATAACGGCTATGTTTACACGCTTTTCCAAATTTTTATCATTATCAAATCATCCTCCAACAACAACCAATTCAAGACCTAAAGTTTCTCATCTATTCTAAGTCATGATATCTCAAGAACAACTCAAATCCAACAAGTATGAAATATCAATAACAACCAATTATACATACATGGATCTAAGCATACTAACACCTCTCCATCACATATCCATCCAAAAAGATCCATAAACTCAAAGTAGTACTAAGGGTTCTTGAGCTTTATACCTTCCTTGGAGAGTGAATAACACTTGTTAAGCCTTGAATGATCCTTAAGTAGCCTTAGTATACTTGAATCAATCAAAAGAAAACAAGAACACAAAGTTAATACTTAAAAGTTACTATTCATCACCATCTTCTTGATTTTATATCTCAAGATTGGTATGGAATTTGAAGATGAAATTCATAGGATATCTTAGTTATGAAATATAGGACTCACCTTAATTTTCTTGAGATTTAAAAATGGTTGGAAGTTGGACTTTGGATCTTGAATTATGCAAGAAGTCGAATGGAAAGGAAAATGGAGAGTG
Source organism: Saposhnikovia divaricata (assembly GCA_036435485.1). NCBI lineage: Eukaryota > Viridiplantae > Streptophyta > Magnoliopsida > Apiales > Apiaceae > Saposhnikovia > Saposhnikovia divaricata. Next base: position 95,806,965 of record CM071597.1, on the reverse strand, counting down.
GTGGTGTTTGCTTGGCTTGGTTCCTTGCTCTCTTGCATTATTGTGAAAATATCTAACATAAAGTTGCTTTATTAAAGGTACTAGGTCATGGCATACATCATCTTGGTGGACAAGTGTTTAATTTGGTGTGGTAGGATGAGAAAGCATGCTAAGTACTTGGTTTGATTGCTAAGATTGCTAGTTAGCTTTGTAACTAGCTTGGTCTCTTTGATCTTATCTTGCATAAAGTGATTATGTCACCTTCCACTAGCTCATCATACCTCTTGGCTCTCTGCTTGTCTCTTTGTCCGGTTATTGCCCGTTTCGATTGATCGTTCGTAGGAATATTTCACGGATTTCTAATTAGGGTTTACCGGGAATCCTTTTTAATATTAATACTTTCATTCTCCATCTTTCATTCTAACTTTCCAATTTATATTCCTTAAATCCATTCGTTAAATACTTAAGGCTATCAGTGTCCAGGGAACTCTCGGAGAAAAATAAAAGTGCGGTTTTTCAGAATCCGACAGCTTTTACATACACTTATTTTCCCCCTGGATCACTAATACGAACTCGGAATTCCGTTCCGAATGCTTCTATATAGTGTCGTCTCATATTATTATATACTCCCACCAAAACACTATTCATTCTGTATTCTTTACTTGTTCTCTTAGGGTGGTACAATTGTCCGTATTCTCTTTCGATCGTTCCTTATCCTTTCTACGGAACTACTGGATTAATCGTTACCGATCTGGATGACATGAGAATATTCTCCTGCTTGAAATTGCCATATCTTATTCCCTTAGAAGATAGATTATTCTTACCTATGTTGTTACCCTTTAGCATTCTTCAAGACATAGAAATAATAAAGTCGAATTCCATTCATTCTTTCCAAATATCAATTATTACATTGTAGCAATAACCACTCCTCAGTGGTTTCCTACCTTCATTCTTAAATCAATATAATAACATCCCAAAATATCAAATCCTCAAAGTTAATATCTCAATTCTTGGATTATAATAATATTTAATCCACTGTCCGGTCAAATATTATACCGAAAAAGAATTTGGAATTTCTGAATTCCGATCGTCTCTGCATTCACTTATTTCCTCCGCGTATTACTAATATGACTTCGAAACATCCATATCACGTCCCGTACATAGGGTGGCGTGAAAAGTTTTCCAACTTACAAAATCGCTATTCATCCATCAAATTACTATGCACGTACAGGAAACACTATGCACGTACGGAAACACTATGCACGTACGGGAAACACTATGCACGTACTCATTTCCCTTCAAGGATCCATTAGCTCCCTCCTGGATGGTAGATTATTCTTATCTAGGTCCTCAACCATCGAATTACTCTATTCTGACAATATACCAATGCATCAAGATCATTGTCCAAAGCAATATCCATTCATTACAATCATTGTTCTTTGAAACCACCATTCATTAGAGCTGGTGACCTTGTTGTCGGAATCATTGTTCCTTATTTTATCATTACTTAATAAAAAGTTTTAATTATATCCAAAATTTGGGGTTCTTACAGTCTCCCCTCCTTAAAAGGATTCCGTCCCGGAATCAGATAGGAAGCGAAGAGTCGTTTTCCTGTCGTCCACTTTTTAGCTTCCCGGTAAATTCTTAGTCGTTCTACCCTTTCTCAGCACATCTTCTAATGCTACAATCCATACTTTATCCTTTTTCCATCAACATTGCTACTTTTTGTACAACTCACTATCCGGGTTATACTCTTACTCAGTCTTATCCTTATTGATACCTGCAGTAACATTGGTATCACTATCACCCTACGATTCGGAGGTAACCTCGCTTGTACTGTGCATTTCCTGATCGCTTTAATCTTCGCAACCTCGATCAATATAGAGAAGTGGAAAGATTTATTGAGAGATCACTATGATCAATTGAACATTTATTATATTGCATAGTTAGTACAAAAGGGGGCCAGCCTTTAGTACTTGACAAGCAATTAAACAAGTCATGGCATTCCACTTAGACTTCTATCACATAGACAGATAGTCACGTAGCAGTACCTCCCCTCCTAAAAGGGTTGTTCTTCTCAATTCATAAAGAAGATGAATAAGAGAGAAGAAGAGAAAACAGTTCTAAAGGATTATAGAAAGCTTTCATGATTGTAGAATATCATACTCAGAATTTACCTCTGAACTTTAGAGGTTTATCAAAGAAGAAATTAATCATAATTATATCCAATACTATTTGATCGCAATCTCACGTGTCAACATATCTTGCTGCTTTGTCCATTATTCTATGGACAAATACTCTTGTTCAATCTTAGCGATACTCACATTCGGGAAATCCTTCAACCTTTCAGGTTAAATCTTAGATTTCTCACTTGACATCATTATTACTGACATCCCATATCATGTTACTAGCTTTTTTTTTATAACTATAATATTGACACTATCAGGTTGTCATCCTGAGAATTCATTAGAAAACCCATTCATAACATTCCTTGCTTCTCATTCCATAGTTGCTTCCCCAGCCTTTTCTTTATCAATCACATCCTTCTTATTAGCTGATTCTTACTCATTTCTATTATTTACTTTCACCTTCACCTCTTTATTGAGACACCTTTTTGCACTTGGTACCTCCTTATCGGTATTCCGTCTCATTTATTCTATGATCATCACGTTATTCCAATTTAAACTTTCCGAAATGAATCTGGCCCGATTCCTTTAACTTAGATTCATATAATCTACTTCTGCCAACCTTATTTCTCATCACTTGTTCTTTTCTATCCGTGGTTTTCCACAGGTTGTCTTTCGTAAGTCAGACCAGGTCGTATATCTACATGCTCGTACTCCTATCATCTGTTGAACATCTGCATTTTACTGGCATAGCCTGGCCACATGAAAACCCGTTATGACCGTGCTATAATTTTGGGGGTAAGGCTGGCTCGAATACCGCCGTCCGAACACTTTAAACTCTCAGGTGGCCCAATAAGTCTTGGGCTCAACCGCCCTTCCCTCCAAGTCTCATTAATTCTTTCTACGGGAATACGTTTAGCATCACGAATTATCAACCTCATATTCTCTATCTTGTTTGTGCAGAAGTACACTAACACAAACTTGCTTGTCATTCATCAACATGCCATTTAGCTTATCAATAGCAGCACTTTCTTTATCTTTACGTTGTCATCTCCTTTCTTAGAAGAATCACCATCGCTTGTTGTTTACGTTGTGCGTTAATAGCTAACCCTACGGGTTTCAAATCCCTTAGGGAGACAAAGTAATCATTATTCCTTATCCATAAGGAACACTTCCTGAACTTGATGTAGATATAACGTGAAGCAGATAGAATTGCAGAAGAGTTTCAAGCATCGCAGCTAGGTCCGGTTGTTGAAACTATCACTTATGCATCTTCCATAAAAGACTGGAAACTTAACGGTTTACTTCACCAATTTTGTACCATGGTCCTGGTTTGCCTCAAAACGGGACCTTCTAAGGTACGTAACATGCTTAAGACTCCATCAGGAATCGAATCTTTACTTAAACTTTTATTACTGTTAATTCTTGCACAGTCATCAGAAGGAATGTAAATTCCTCCCTTCCGATATGACCTTCAAGGTCCTTCCAAATATCATCCTGTTTCTTCGGTATGAACATTTGTAATTATTCCTTTATACTTAGATTGTCGGCCACCTCATTGGCCTTTCTTGGTGATAATGATTTCTTGTAACCCATGTTCTCTGGGTACACTCCAACTCAAGTTTTTCTACCTCATTCCCATCACGGTTGGGTTAAAGCATTCTCCCTTAAGCTCTGCTGAAGGAGAAAATATAACTATCAGTCATTTCCATAAGTCATCGCTTCCACCTACCCGTGGGAACTTTATCACGTTTATTCCCAATCCTACTTAGGATACTTCTTTTCTTAGTTCTTTCTTTATCTTAGGATAATCTCAACCTTTATAGGTTCAACCCATACTTCCTCAGGGTTTCATACATGCCTCATCTGGCATTATTGTTACGATGTCATGCATTCCTTACCAAACTTCCATTTTTGAAGTTCGGAATATTACCTTTTTCCTTGTAAGGTTTCATAGGCCATCCTTATCATTCCTCCGGTATTTTCTGGGTACCGGGTATATCAAAATGTCATTGATCAATACTCTAATAATTCTATCTATGTTCTTTCCAGAACTCTTTTTAATAATCCTTACCGGTCATTGTTGCCTTAGCAAGTCCAGCTAATATCATCTGAAGTCATAATGTCGTTATTAGGGTTAATGCCACCCCTTGTGCATTCCCCAGGGTTTGTCTTAATTTATGGATATCCTATCCTTAATTCAACTGCCAAGGAATTCTTGCATCTTATAATTAGCAATCAGATCATGTATCCTTAATAAAGGTCTCTTTTCAATCATTCTCATTTGATAATCGATCGGTGGTTTAATGCCACCCTCTTCATATACCTTCATTGTTTACTTTCCTCCGTCATAATATATTCATGGTATTCATGATACCCTAACATCATACATCTCAAGTCACTATACTTCCATTTTACTCGAAATCTTGGACAACCATATACACATGAGTCACTTCAGTACGGGTGACCCCATCCCAAAAAGGTCTAGTGAATTCCCAATCAAAACATGGGTTGTTCGGCAGAAGATTCAAACGATCTCATTAATGTTTCTTTTATATCAGAAGCCCTTGCAGTCGGTGCTTTCTTAAGAGCAACCCTGCTTTGTCTTTTCATGGCTGGTCTAGTCACTTTATAGTCCGTTGTGACTTGGCCTCAACTGGCCACACATAAAAATATATGATTTTAGGGGTTGGCTAATAGCATTACTTTTCTAGCAATTGCCGGCATAGTGCCTTCTTCTTTGATACCTTTCTACCTTTCCAAAACTTTACTCCATATAAGTCTTAATCGACTACTCGGCACCGTCTCCGGTCACCTTTCCTCCACTTTTATCTTTTCAACTATTCTTATCAATCCTGCGTGCCACACAAGCTTACCATCCTGGCATAACAGCCTTTTCCTTTCAGTCAATCCTGGAATTTCTCAGTCCGGCTGGTTCCTTACTTACATTTCCTATTTTCTTCCAATCTCACTTCATCATTTTATCACTACCGTCGATTGTAATGCTCAGGGTCCGTTTACTAACCCATTTTACAGCATCCTTACCCAAATCACAGGGTTTGCTCCAATTTTTACTCTCTTCCATGACATTCTCTGATAATCAGAAAGACAAGGTTTGCCAAAATTCACCAAATTCCTTTCCAGACTCAGGGAAATTTTGATCAATCTACCCACCTACTGGTAACATTAAGGAGACCAGTTTCGAAACCTGAAGAATAGTTCTATGAACCTCCAAGCAGGTGGAATCATAAGCAGTCATATTTAACGAAATAATCATCATCAGATTGGAAGTTTACCCACTGGAGAGGAATCAATTATATCTATCCCTTAGAAGGGAATCAATAGTTTCAAACTGAAACCTGTCACAACGTCCTGATATTTAATACTACCAAATGTCGGTCTACCTAACCCTTTATGCGAAGCGTCATTGGAAGCACAAAGTCTCCTTTTTCCATTAAGCAATGCCACCTCTTGGTCATTACCAATTTCACCTTTTAGCTCCAGGAAGATTTTCTCACATTTTTCTCTTTAACTGCTGATCGTATTACTTGATCTATTATAATTCCGTGTCGGAGTAAACTTAAGGTAACTACTATAATCCATTCAAAGAGAAGAAGGAATTTAATATTCCTCTGAATCACATGCATCTAACGTTTCTGGTTCATCATTTCACTGAGTTAAATTAACCCTATACTTAGTCTCTGGCAGTAGTCTCATTACGAGTTCATCTTGACTCACTGGTCTTATCTTCCGGTAAGTTCTGAGATCATTGTCTTGCTTACTACTTCCTTATATAATTTTACCCAATCATGCTGTCACTTCCCAATGTCTTTACTTTCTACTGATTCATTCATGAACATTTCCCTGAATAAAACCACCTCATTAACCTCACTTTGGTTTCGTAATTTACAACCTACGACACCTGCCTTCTCATGGCGAATTATTACTGACAATATTCATACTGATTCATTTATCAAATGATATGGCACTTACTGCCTCATTCTCAACTATTCCTAGGGACTCTGCTCCTCGCCCTAAATCGATGTCTTTGATAATCATACATCCCTCTAGCTCTTTCTTCGTTAATATGGAAGTCTCTAGGGATTCTCGTCTATTCCCGTATAAGATCTCAAGTGATCCTTTCAATCCGTCTTACTTGCTGGTACTACCTCCAGTAGACCGGCTACGAATTCAACATGAATCTTCAGTTCTCTTGCTAATAACTCAGTTCTTTATGCTCCCTTTTCTGAGCACTATACTTTAATCATCACAGTTTTTCTGGCTGCAACCCTCATTCCTCAAGGGTAAGCTCCTTATCCTAACAGGATTTTTCCTTATCTACTGGAACCTCTTCCGGGTCTCCAATAGGGTACTGCATCGAATTACCCGCTGATCTTCAACATATAAAGCATCATCGCGCTGCTGCTCGAATGCCTCAAGGTCTGTCGCCTTACTCGTCAATACGATATCGAGCTAAGTTACTATCACGATACTTAAGAGTTCCCATAAGGGTTTTATATGTCATCACTACATTAAGTAGTCCGACTATGAACTTGGCAAGAGTTCTTATTATCTTAATGAATTTATTGTTTTAACGTCACCTCATCTCTAGGGTTTATAACGTACGCTCTGATACCACTTCTGTAACACCCCCAGATCCGGGGTCCGGGATCCGGTGGTTACGGTTCCCAATTCTGTCCACAACAATTGAACTTTCCTTAACATAAAATAAATTACGTCTCTATGACCCAACACAACAATATAAAACACACCCGTTATAGTCCCAGAGATGAAATCAGAGTAACAATCAAATTTTATTAATCGCATTATGAGTTCTTACAATCCAAAAGAATTTCAATATAATTACATACTCTTTGCCATCCATTTACATTAGTCATACTAGACCATATTCTTGGTACTGAAAGAATAAATATACCCTACCAATAGCTTCTTCTTCAGCTCTGGTAGTCTCATCGTCCTCGCCCGCGTCGAGTGCGCCTTGTGCGAGTCATCTGGTCTAACTGTTGTTGTGATATAATAATAAAGCAAGGGTGAGCAATAGCCCACCAACAATAATATATAACTGAACGATAATGTATAACAGTTCAAAAGTATCTTTCAAACCATATGCCATGCATTTACGGAAATGATGCCAGTATAATATGAACGATGAAGTTACAAGGTAACTTAAAGTATTTGTTTGTAGAAATATCTGCTACATCAAAGTAAGCGAGATATTCTTATTGTTATTAAGAAGAGGAACTTGCAAGAAAAGGTTGCAATTCCAGTTATGACCCTTTTTCAACTCTGCCAACAGTAATCATGTTGCAGGAAATAAATAAATTTGGATGATGAACCAATGATGGAGTATTCATCGCGCCCGCTGTTCCAATCTTGATGATCAGTCGAGATCGTACAGCTCAATTTAGATTTAGTACCGGTAGAAGGAAGAACTGACGGCTTTACTTGTCTACCGCCTTACTAGCTCTCCCCGGCCAACGGTTGGGCCAAAGGGGATGGACCGGCGCTACTCGGCCTCTTACACGACTCCTAGTTCAAATAGAATTCATGATTCTGAATGTAACGTTCGTCCCCCTTTCCCCAAGTATAATACTTGTTGATAAGACTCCACAAAGTAGTCGTATCTAGTTGGAAAGGAAAATTTATCAATAACTCCCAAGCTATTACTTGGTAACGGATATCAACTTGTTCCAGTAATCTTACCCCTCGAAAGATGAGAAGGTAAGCAACGACTTAATAAGTCAACAGCACCCGAGTTGCGAGTGAAGGGAATACTTTATGACCGGGAAGTCGACAAGATAAATAACATTTTCCAAGTAAGGTTCCCTTATTATTAAGGAGATAGACTCAAAGAAGAATGATGTCTGAGAACCTTCCTTGATATAGGATTAATAATAATATGACTCCGAAATATTTTTCGTAATAATCGAAGAAGATAAACCTTATTGAGGTTATTCTAAGTATGGAATAAATATTCAGAGAATATTTATTGAATTAAAAATATTTAAAGAATATTCAGGAATATGAAAGAATATCTTTAATCAGAGTATTTTTCAAATAATTCTTGAAGAAATATCGAGAGAATATTTATTGCATAATTAAATATTCAATGAATATTCCAAATAATATTCATTGATTAATAAGACCTGAAAGGAATATTTAAAATATTTAAAATAATATTCGATGATTAAATAGAACCCTGGATGAATATTCAAAATAATATTCATAATTAATTAGGAATTTAAATGAATATCAATAAAGTAATATTCATTTAATAAATAATATCCTAAATGAATATCAAGTAATATTCATTTAGTAATCCAAGCTTTAAAGGAATATTCGATAAGTAAATCAAGCTTCAGATGAATATTGAAGATAATATTCATCAAGTACTTAATACCTTAAATGAATTTTCAAAAGTAATATTTATTTAATAAAATAATATTCTAAATGAATGTCCACATAATATTCATTTAGTAGTCTCATCTTTAGAAGAGTATTCGAAATAATAATCGATAATCAATTCGACTCTGAATGAATATTGACAAATATTATTCGTCGAATGATTACGTTCAAATAATTATTTGAAGTAAGGATCATTAAAATAAATAATCTCGAACGAATATTCAAATAATATTCGTCGCCTGAATAATAGAAAATATTTACTTAAATATTTTCCTCCGAGGTAATCTCGATATATCAAGGAATATTGACTCCCGGTCTATATTTGATTAATAAGATGTATACGCCCTTCTATGAGGGTCTTACAATAACCGGCTTATAACTGATATATAACTATCTAGCTTATAAGCCAACAATAACATTCAGGGAACAAGTATATCAATTCAACTTGAAAGTAGGCATGCATGCAATGGCATATGTATATCAGCAATCATATATATATATTTATTCAATCACAACAACAGCCTAAAAGAAGGGAATTGAAACTTGCCTGGTAGTCGAGTACGGTAAGGGGTAGTGGTAGCGGGTCCCGGTTCAGCTTGGTGATCTATAAATAGCCAAGGCATTCGGGATTAATCACTTAACATATTAAAAGTTAAGTTATACTTAATTCAAAACACGTTCTCGAGTTATCTCGTTATACCCCTTTTAGTGGATTACTTTTATCACTGATCCGACCCGACATTCGTTCGTTAATACGACATGTCATTGAACTTATACTTGGGACATACTTAAGTCATATGAGTTCTAAGGTCGATCGTTACGAACCAATGCTATACTCCGAGTTTTATCGCCCGTTTTCTAAGTGTTTTACCGAAGTTATAAAAGAGTCGTCTTTTAGGGGTTCGTTCGCGTTTAACCTCGACTCGAACATTTTTAATAAATCGAAAAATGATCCTTTTGACATACGGTTTTCTTTCACACCTTCCTTTTTACCTCTAGTATTTATTTACCAAGATTCGCCATGACGTTACATAGTTTACGAGGGTTCAATTACAGTTACGAACTTTTGTTTACGGATTCGAACTACTTTTAGTAATCCGGCCGTAACTCCTAAACCGTAAGTCCGTTTCACGTGATCTTTATATCAAAACGAAGCTTAGAACATTACCTATCCTATCATGGCAGATAAGGTCTCTGGACAGTAGGGGTTCGACATGGAAAATGGCATACAAAACATGGTATTGTAAAATCGGGCATTATAACGGCTATGTTTACACGCTTTTCCAAATTTTTATCATTATCAAATCATCCTCCAACAACAACCAATTCAAGACCTAAAGTTTCTCATCTATTCTAAGTCATGATATCTCAAGAACAACTCAAATCCAACAAGTATGAAATATCAATAACAACCAATTATACATACATGGATCTAAGCATACTAACACCTCTCCATCACATATCCATCCAAAAAGATCCATAAACTCAAAGTAGTACTAAGGGTTCTTGAGCTTTATACCTTCCTTGGAGAGTGAATAACACTTGTTAAGCCTTGAATGATCCTTAAGTAGCCTTAGTATACTTGAATCAATCAAAAGAAAACAAGAACACAAAGTTAATACTTAAAAGTTACTATTCATCACCATCTTCTTGATTTTATATCTCAAGATTGGTATGGAATTTGAAGATGAAATTCATAGGATATCTTAGTTATGAAATATAGGACTCATCTTAATTTTCTTGAGATTTAACAATGGTTGGAAGTTGGACTTTGGATCTTGAATTATGCAAGAAGTCGAATGGAAAGGAAAATGGAGAGTGGTGGTGTTTGCTTGGCTTGGTTCCTTGCTCTCTTGCATTATTGTGAAAATATCTAACATAAAGTTGCTTTATTAAAGGTACTAGGTCATGGCATACATCATCTTGGTGGACAAGTGTTTAATTTGGTGTGGTAGGATGAGAAAGCATGCTAAGTACTTGGTTTGATTGCTAAGATTGCTAGTTAGCTTTGTAACTAGCTTGGTCTCTTTGATCTTATCTTGCATAAAGTGATTATGTCACCTTCCACTAGCTCATCATACCTCTTGGCTCTCTGCTTGTCTCTTTGTCCGGTTATTGCCCGTTTCGATTGATCGTTCGTAGGAATATTTCACGGATTTCTAATTAGGGTTTACCGGGAATCCTTTTTAATATTAATACTTTCATTCTCCATCTTTCATTCTAACTTTCCAATTTATATTCCTTAAATCCATTCGTTAAATACTTAAGGCTATCAGTGTCCAGGGAACTCTCGGAGAAAATAAAAGTGCGGTTTTTCAGAATCCGACAGCTTTTACATACACTTATTTTCCCCCTGGATCACTAATACGAACTCGGAATTCCGTTCCGAATGCTTCTATATAGTGTCGTCTCATATTATTATATACTCCCACCAAAACACTATTCATTCTGTATTCTTTACTTGTTCTCTTAGGGTGGTACAATTGTCCGTATTCTCTTTCGATCGTTCCTTATCCTTTCTACGGAACTACTGGATTAATCGTTACCGATCTGGATGACATGAGAATATTCTCCTGCTTGAAATTGCCATATCTTATTCCCTTAGAAGATAGATTATTCTTACCTATGTTGTTACCCTTTAGCATTCTTCAAGACATAGAAATAATAAAGTCGAATTCCATTCATTCTTTCCAAATATCAATTATTACATTGTAGCCATAACCACTCCTCAGTGGTTTCCTACCTTCATTCTTAAATCAATATAATAACATCCCAAAATATCAAATCCTCAAAGTTAATATCTCAATTCTTGGATTATAATAATATTTAATCCACTGTCCGGTCAAATATTATACCGAAAAAGAATTTGGAATTTCTGAATTCCGATCGTCTCTGCATTTACTTATTTCCTCCGCGTATTACTAATATGACTTCGAAACATCCATATCACGTCCCGTACATAGGGTGGCGTGAAAAGTTTTCCAACTTACAAAATCGCTATTCATCCATCAAATTACTATGCACGTACAGGAAACACTATGCACGTACGGAAACACTATGCACGTACGGGAAACACTATGCACGTACTCATTTCCCTTCAAGGATCCATTAGCTCCCTCCTGGATGGTAGATTATTCTTATCTAGGTCCTCAACCATCGAATTACTCTATTCTGACAATATACCAATGCATCAAGATCATTGTCCAAAGCAATATCCATTCATTACAATCATTGTTCTTTGAAACCACCATTCATTAGAGCTGGTGACCTTGTTGTCGGAATCATTGTTCCTTATTTTATCATTAATTAATAAAAAGTTTTAATTATATCCAAAATTTGGGGTTCTTACAAAAAGCTTTCGATAATCTTCAGAAATTCCTTAAAATCTCACAAAACTTCCGACCTCTACTGGCGTAGATTTCTTTCCGTCTAAATTTATATCAAAACTCTTGTGCATAATCTTCCTCTTCTTGAAATTTCTTAAATTATTTTCAAACTGCATGCTCTTTACCAATCTTCAAATATCTTGAAAGGTCACATGTAACTATAATTAAAATTTCATCCATATACTCATTCTTTTACGAAAATCCCTTTAATTAAATTGCTAGCTCCAGCATTTCCTTTAATGTCATCCGATATTGAATTTCTTGAAACTGATTCCTGTTTGGGAATAAATAAAAAACAAGCTCTACATCTTGTCTATTGACAATCCTCATCACCCCTCAACATATACATTCGAAAATTATTAACCACTAAAATCTACTCTGATTTAACTATTTCCTTTCTGGCATCTCCTTTAGTGCAAAACAACTTCATAATCTAGGTACAATAATCTCTTAGTCTGCGTGTTTGTTACAACTCCTTTGTCTGTCCTCGGCCAAAAATATATTACATTCCTTGAGGACCATAATCTCACTTTCTTGTCCTCATACTTACTTGTAATTTATAGTTGGCTACTCAATCCAATCCTAAATCATCTTTAACTCTTTTCACTGCCATCACAATCAAATTCTTGATAACGTCATTCATAACCAAAACAAATTTCTAGCTTCCTAGTAATTTATAGAAAACGGTTTTGTTACCCTCATCCTTGGGTCCACTAAAACTGGTATGATATAATCTCTGGCAAATTGTCTTATCTTCCCACACTTATGGCACACAACTTGACTTCTGACTCTGTCACTTAATACAACACTATTCTTTTCAGTTACATTTGCAACTCTCTCTGAGTTTACTTTAACACCCTCTCAATATACTTTCTCTCAATTCTTATCTTTCAACCAAGAGGTCTTGTTAATCTCTTCTACTTTTCATCTTACGGGCAACTACTATGCCCCTCTCTCCCAACTCTAGATTCTCTAAATTCTACATTCTTCCCTTAAAGGAATCACATGTCTTCTACTAAAACATTTCTGAAACTCCCTGACTCTCTATTTTCCTCTTCTTATCATCTTGTCCCATCTTGGTCAACTCTCTTCTATTCTTAACATCACGACCCTTTAAATTGGGCTCACACAAGTTATTAACTCCAACACAATCATTTTATTTCTTATTCAAGTTTTAGTTCCTCCTGATAATTCTTACAAACAATTCAATCATGCTTTACTCTACTCAGGTTATTCCTTTTCGATTCTAAAATCTTATATCCCACCATTGGCTTCAAAGCATTCAAAATCTTATGACATTCCATTTACTACCTCCAAAATTAAACAGATGTCCAAACAATCTTCATCAATACTATCTATCACATACCAACATCTCCATCCACATTCTCTTTTCAATCTTTAACAAAATCCATAATCTTATGCCCTTGTCACCCGCTCTTTATTTTTATCCAGTTCTCAGTAATATCGAATCTTTGTATTATCAATCCAATAAGTAACCCAACTTGATATGCTATCTCTGTTTTAACACCACTTCTCAACTTCCTCAACCAATTCTTCATTAACATAATTGCAGTTTCAACCACTTAGGATGTCATCACGTCCATCTTTACGGCTCTTCACCGTTGGTAATTCAGAATCAGTAGGGTTTTTGATAAAAGAGATTTAGTTGAATGAATAGGTATCAAGCATGAATATACACTGAGTTTAACCGAGAGATCAATATGATCTTTGAACTATTATCAGGTTGCATTTGTCAATAGGTCAACCGCCCTAGTACATAAAGGTGGCCAGCCTTTAGTACTTTCATGACAAACACAATCAATGGCGTCCCACCAGACTTCTATCACAAAGATAAAATGTCCCTGAATTCCCTATATTCATAGGTTGTTTATCTCAATCTAAATAAAGAAGATCAAGTATTCGGGGAAAATAGAAAGAATTCAAGAGTCTCAAAGTTTTTGTATATCAGGTTTGGTTATGTATCTTCTAAAACTGGGGATATTTCTGAAAGAACAGGACTGTGTATAAATAAATTTGATTTACAAGGCTTATCATCAATTGAAGGACAGTTGATCACCAAACGTGTGCATCAACTATCGATTAGACAAACGTTCAAGAAATTCCTAATTATTCATAATTTCACACTTGTCGACTAAGCACTAACATACTCAGCTGCCTATATCGGCCTGACAATAATAAGTTGAATAAATAAGAAGATCTTAATTCATTCACGATTTTTAACCATCAATGCGCAACAAATGCTTCAGCTACGATTTAAACCGGGAATTAATTCACAACAATTCATAGCAAGAATAAGAATTTTTCAAAACATATGACAATTCCCTTAGACAATAAATTGAATGAGATCAATGACTAGGGGTGCACGGCTACGCCCTTACTTCTAACCCATGCCAATAATCGCTTCCAAGATCGTGTTATAGTCTCCTCGTACTCCCCCTATCATGTTCACATCGTAACTAATACCGTAGAAAAGTTCTAGAATATACGTGAAAACCTCGAGATAATATCTTCCAGACTGGTAGCTCCGAATGCCCAATTGGCTTATGCGGCTCCGGATTAACTGCCTCGCCCATAACCAAATCTTCGGACGAATCGTTCTACCCAACGTCTATCTTAGACACGTACACCTAACCCTCATAATCTGTTTCAGTGACCATAACCTGTAGCTCTGATACCAACTGTGGCATCCCATAATCCGGGGTACAGATTTGGGGCCACTAACCACAATCCACACAACACATACCTGGATATAAACATAATATAATAATAAAATACCCCTGATCCAAGATCGCATACAGGTTATGGTATGAAACAAACTATTAAATTACATTATTACAATCCAATCTCTGAATAAAATGGTTATACAAATTGCAAACAAACTAAGTCCATTTGTTGAACTAGATAACCAACCTCAGACAAAGCTCAAGTCACTACCCGACCAAGTCAATAACTCAAGCATCACCTCTCGCTGTAGGAATAAGACTACTCATCTGACCACAAGGTCCCCTCATCTCGTCTCTATAAACTGGAGAAATAAAGCAATAATGCAAAAGTGAGCCAACAGTGCCTAGCAAGTATAAATGTGTATAAATATCAAGAACAGTAATAAGTTCTGATCAACAAGAATAAACATCATAGGCTTCAAAGGAATCAGGCTTTAAAGCAACTCAGCCTCAATGTATAGATTAGAATTGGATTTTTATACATTTAAAAAAACAATAAGGTTAGGTTGCTGATCAGTCACGCACTAACCCCGGACAAACGCACACAACAATGTCCTATAATGGATCCACGGCACACATTGGCCTTATTAACTTCTGACCACGAATCTGGTCCGACCCCTTACGGTCCACATTTTAAAAACATTCCAATTCTATATCAATGCACTAGGTGTCAGAATAATTGACAACCCTTATCATTCAACCGACTGGAAAACTCACGTTGTAGAACAACAACTCATAATCCAAGAGTCAATGAAGGATTCAAGATCAACAAGTGTCGACAAGTTTGACACAACAATTGGGTAATAATTTAAGAATAATAACTCAAAGGGTATCGACAAGTTCGATGCAATAAATGGGGTGTAAATGAATGAACAATAATAATAACATGTATCGTCAAGTTAGATAGAAATAATTGGGGTGGTAGGTTTCATCATCAATATAATTAAAGAATAATTTCAATTGAACAAGAAGTGAAATGAACTACTTGCCTGTCAAACCATGCTAAACTCGTCTCACACTTGATCGTCTCACTCTACTTTAGCCTTCCCTTTAACCCTCTGGCTCGACTCTAGATTTTCCTTCGTCCCTCTTTACCCGGCTCTATAATAATTATAGCACATTAATACATCTGATTAGCATATTCTATTTTAGACACCTTTCACAATCACGTCAAATACCAAACAGAGCATTTAATACTCACTAGCATTTACTCCACATAGTTCACATAGCACACAAGCACGTAACTCTCACCAAATAGCTCAAATAACTCACTTTAATAATTAAATAAACCCAAGAAATATTTTTAAAACAATCTTCAATCTTAGTTTTTGAATAAAACCTAACTCAGAATATTTGAAAGTATTTTAAAACATTTTTATAGCATTTTCTGGATTTATTGAACCACAAATACATTTTTAAAACAACACACAGACTCTGCTTTCAAGCACAATTGACTCCAGATATTTTTGAATACTCGCAAATCATTTTCTAGATTTTAGAAATTTTTCTAGAATTTGTAAATCATTTTTTGCATTTTTAAACAATTTTCTACTATTTTTAAAACATTTAAAACAGAAAACAGATTAATTAAGAATTAAATAATCCTAATTAAATTAATTAAAATCAACTAATAACTAATTAATAAAATTATTCAATAAATGATTACTGTTAGGTCCGATAAGATTGTAGAAGGGGGGGTTGAATACAATCTTTACCTTTTTATCGAAATTTGTCCTTTAAATAAAATTTGATAAAGACAAATTTATGTGCGGAATTATTTAACACAATTTTTCAAGTTGAATATAACTGTATATTAACTTGATGTGGTGTTACAAAATCAGTATAACAACTTATCAAGATGTTAATAACTAATTAGAAAATTCGACATGAACTTTTCTAATTTAGTTAATAATAATCAAGATAAGAACTAGGAAACTTAATTCGCTAGTAGTACAAAAATCACAAATAAACAAGTTCTAGCGGATAGAATATAACAAAGATGAAGAACTTGAATTTCTGGGAATTGTTTAAGCTTTGGTGTTCTTGATGTTCTTGAGAGAGAATTCTGTTCTGGATGTTTTCTGCTGTGTTTCTCCGTTATGACTTAATCTGCTATGTTCTGTTCTTTTATATCAGTAACAGGTCTTGCTGGCTTTCTGTAGGATATTTAACTGCTCCAGCATGACTTAAACTGCTTCCAAGACTTGATTTTTCTTCATTAAGACTTACACAAACCTCCATTAAGACATAAAACTTGTCGGTATGACTTAACAGAAATTCGGTAAGACTTACAACAGCTGGCAGAGGTCGGTAAGACTTAAATCAGGTCGGTAAGACATAATCCTGAAAAGCTACTGTCGGTATGACTTAAAATTAGGTCATACCGAATTTTTCTTTTCCAAGACATAATCCAATCTTCTTTCTTTAAGTCATATTGATCCATTTAATTAATTAATGATTAACTAATTCATATTTAATTGATACAATAATTAATTTAATAAATAAATAAATTAATTCTTCCAGAATTAATTCATTTAAGTAAATCAACTAAATGATTTATATCAATTATAAATGAATTTAATTAAATCAATAAATAATTAATTTAATTCTTACAAACCACTAAAGGTAGTAAAGAATTACCACTGACTTGTGTTGACGTTCGATGTACTGTCTGGTTCATGAACGACTAACTTCAATGATGCTTCTTCACTTTTGACTTTAGGTTGTGGTTTGTTTCTTCTCTCAATTCTCTTGTACTGTAACTGACCTTCAAACTATCACTCGAAAAATCTCTGTCACTGTTCAAATGAATCCATTCACTTCAATGCTATACTGGGGCTTGATCAGATAACTGAATCGTCTTCCAGTGTATGACATCAAAACTATAGATTGACTTTTCTTCTTTCTTCTGACAGATAATACTTCTTGAGATTCCTGTGACAGTTCATATGTATATTTACTTATTACAATTTGGTTTAAGTTGATTAGGATCCTCTAACTACAAATAGGCTGAGTCATATGCCTTTCAATCTCCCCCTATTTGTTTGTTAGACAATAACAAGCAAATTCCTAGAGGATACCTCAACTAATCCAACTTAACCAAATGAAAGATAAAACTTTAAATACTAAGTAAATATAAAAAAAAGTTCTGGTTTATATTTAACATTTGCCAGATTCAAACATGAAAGATAAATACAAGATAGATGATCCTCTAGACTGATCATATGATACAAATTCCTATCAAGATTTATCTAGGCTCTAAAGATATAACATGTAGAGCAATTCTTTTTCTTCAGTTGTCTTCCCTTCTGAATTCTCCTTCTTCTGGTTCATCTGTGACTTAAAGTTTCATGTGTAGATCAGAATCAACAAGACGTTCTCTTCTTGATGACAATCCTTGAGGTAAGACTAAAGGAATTCCAAGCTTCTTTCTCAGTTCACCTTGAAATTTCTTGTAATCTTTTATGTTCGTTTGTGTATAGGATCGAATGTGATATGCAGCTATTACCTTTTCTTCAGTCAAGAATCCATGATTTCTGAGAGCATATTCAGCATATACCAAGTGTTTTGCATGATGTTCATATAACTCATCTGTTTGAAGATTGATTTAGTGAAGTACCTCTCCCTTAAGAAATTTTACTTGTGGAGGATCCTTAATCACTTCTGGTCCAGCTCTTTCAGCAAATTCTTTGAACTTCTCATGTAACAACACACCTAGCTCAGAAGATGTTCTTACCTTAGGCCTAAGTACCCAAATCTCTGTCAGCGATCTGTCATAAAAGAACTGAATAGATACTCTGAAAGTTCCAACTTTATGACAATCTACAAATATTACCAGCTCATCAGATTTGGGTTCAAATGCAGTAGTTATCCTGATGACTTCTACCTGTAAGGCCTTTATATACATATCATGAATTGGATTTGCCAGTTTGAATTCCTCGAGAATTTGTCCAAGACGACGATCTTCATAATCAGAACTCTGAGGTGAATCAATTGCTCTTTGAGCACGTTCCCATTTGTCACCGCTCTTTAGTCTGATATATGTCTTTCTCTTCTCAACATTTATAGCATGTAATCGTTCTAATGCTTGCTGTTCAGCTTTCTGAAGTTCTTCATTTCGTGCAATTTGCTCTAATGATTTTTGAAGTTTTTCTTCTCTCATTTGCAAATTAGCTTCCCTTTGAGCAAATAATTCTTCAGATTCTTTCTCAGCTTGTTGAGCTTCAAATTCAGATATCACTGGTCCTTCATCTTCCCAGTGACTAAGATCAGGTTCAGGAAGTTCTTCACCTTGATCAGTGAATTCAAGATCAGCAAAAACATCGAAGTTATCCGGTTCACCCGTGTAATAATAACCTGTGTTCTTGTCTTGAATTTCTTCTTCAGTTTCTTCAACTACTTTCTTCCTCTCATCTCTCCTATCTTCACTTTGGTCAGATTTTCCAGATTTTCCCTCTCCTCCCTCTCTTTCTTCAGTTTTATCTTGTGACCCCTTTGATTTCTCCCCCTTAGTTGAGGAATCCTCTACAGATTTATCAGTTGCCCCAGCTTCAGGATCCTGTTCATCATCATCACCATCCTTACTTGTAAAGAATCCAATTTCTTCATTTGTAGGTTTGCGACTTTGACTTACAAGATTAAACAGATGTCTTAACCCTTTAGCCTGGTGTGCATTTTGCTTTCCGATCTGGTCCAGACGAGAATCAGTAGATTCCTGATTGTGCTGTACCTCTGACTGTAGAGTATCAACTTTCAAGGAAATTTCAGAAATTAACATGTCTTGAGCAATAGTAATATCTCCAGAGTCATCAAGTGCCTTTTCATGAGAGAGTTCGAGAGAATCTATCTTCTTGGTGAAAGATGTCTTTAAGTAGTTTATGTCCTTCTTGATTACAGCAAGCTGACTGTTGACAGAGGTGGATGAAGAAGATCGCTCACCCACTTGTGCTCTAAGGATTTCTGTTTCAGCCTTGCTGACTGCAAGTTCTTTCTCTAAAGCAGTTATCTTTTCTAATAGTGAGAGAGTGTATGTGTCAGTGTGTGCGCTCACCTGACGTTCACTTTGAGATCCACTCACCTGAAGTGCATGTGTTTCACTCAATTTTATGGTATTCCTCACATCACTCCTCTCAGATTCCTTAGCTGCTTCCGGATTTGTACCTGCATGGAAAATCACCCTAGCCTCCTCTGGGAAGGTCAGTGGTGGTGCAATGGGAGTTCGCAAATCCCTGTCCTTAATCAAATCTACTTGAACATTTGAAATTGTTGACTGAATAGCTTCAGTAGTAGATTGATCAAGTTGCCTTCCACCTTCTCCAGTCGAAACTGTGAGTGGAAAATCCCTTGAGGGAGCCAGGAGTGTTTTTCCTGGGAGGGGAGATGATGGTTCTATTAAAGTTGGCTGAGAACCAAGATTTCCCTCTAAAGCCTGTGAAGACTCTTCTACCGTAACTATGGTAGGCACTGTCACATTTTCTACGTGCTCTCCTTGCAATGTGTCCTGAGACTCATCTAAAGGTATGTCTTCCCCCATTGTGAGTAATAGGGGTGTGCTTGACTCACTACAAGGTGCCACGGCCCTATGGCGAATTTCAATAGAATCATCCTGTTGAGAAGATGATTCTAGTAACTGTGTAACGGCCATATCAACTTCCATATCCTGTTGGGAGGATATAGACGGGCTTACAGTTGCCTCAGTTTGAGTTCTACTTTTCTTTTCTAGAGGCATAGCTGTGGGTTCACTCATACTACCACTACTGATTCGACTTCTTTTAACTTGCAATTTCTTTCTGGAGTGAAAAGATATGAGTTTTGTTGGTTGAGTATTTGGCTCTACGACCTTGGTTAGAGGTTGTGGTACTACAACCCCTTGGTCAGACCTACCAACCACTTGGGTTCCAGAAATAGATTGAGAAGTAGTAGTTTGAGGAACAGAAGGCAATACATGGTCAGCTGATTCCGCAACAGTCTCTGATAAGATTGGTTGGTCTGATTCAGGTTCAGGGACAGATGCAGTTTCTTGCACTGGATGTTCAACAGCAAGTGCAGCTGGCTGAGGAACAATTTGCTGAGCAGGTTCAACTCGTTGATTGCCTTGATATTCATTATCAACAAGTATGTTTTCCACTGGTGGTTCAGGGTTTTGTTCAGGTTGTTCAGGTTCTGGTACAGGTTCAATGACAGGTAGTTGTATATAGTTTGACATGTATTGGGTGACAACTACAGGTATGTTTGTGAATTTAGGCTTGTTGCTGTACTCCGTGAACAATCTGGTAGTAGGTTTACCTGACGTCAGTGATTCTCCATTCAGGAATTGGGCTTGGTTTTCTAGTTCCACAAGATGATTAAAAATCAATGACAAGAATCTTGGATAATAACATGATACTTTATGTCCATTATCAAAATTCTTCTTTGCATTAATGATTCTTCTAACCATCGGAACACACAGTAGTCTACCAATATTAATTCTTCGGTTGTGTGCAACTGCATATCCAATATGCTGCAAGAAGGATGGTAGTACCCCGAAGTTCCCTTTAGTAGAATTGGCAAAGACTCTACCTAATGTGTCAAACAGATAATCCCATTCCTGAACAAAGTTCTTTTTATTCCAGACAGTTTGATCAGGACTGTCTTGATAGAATACACCATTCAAAAAATTTATCAATTCTTGATCTGATGGTAATTCTTCGAAATTTTCAGTTGGAAAATTTAAGACCGTATTTATTGTATTTTCATTCACTGTGTACTGATTGTCTCCTACAGAGAAGACAAATGATCTGTTATCATTAGAAACGACAGCAGTAGTACACATGATTCGCAAAGGTTCAATTTTTAATGGAGCATCCAATCTCAAAGCATTGCGAACCAGTGAATTTTCATTTAAAAATCGAATCCACGGTCGAAAACGTTCAACTGAACATTTTTCTGGATTAAAATAACCGATTAAATTATGTTTAATAATTTCAAATCGATCAGCCATTTTAATCAGAATTTAATTTCTTTGAAAATTTCAGATTTTACAAAATTATAATTTAAAAATTAATTTTTCGAATTAATAATTAATTAAAAATTCGAAATAATTAACTTTTCTCCAAAAATTCTGAAAAATTCACACAATGATCCTCTTACACACACGAACACACGTATATTTTTAGATTTGCAAGAATCGAACCCAGTTTTTCAGAAAAACAGATCTTAAAACCGATTTTTTTGAAAATTAAACTCTTTAAAAACTGGACCAAATCACGATTTTAAACAATCAAAACGTAGATAATCAGTCAAGGAATCCAAATATGTGGTTAGATCGTGAAATGGGTGAGTGATTCCGGTCGAAAATCCGGCAGAGGTTCGACTATGTTATGTGTGTGTATCGTATGTATCGGTTCTCAATGACTTAACATGTGAGAAGACATAAAATGAGATTATGACTTAACACTTCTATTTGCTATATATATACAAACTGTCGAATAAGACTTAAATAAAGTACATATCATGAATAAGACTTAGATTAATTACATACGAGTAAGACTTAAATAACATACATATTATGAATAAGACTTAGATTAATTACATACGAGTAAGACTTAAATAACACTACTGACTTAAGACTTAATTTAAAAACTCGCTAAGACTTAATTAATACTGGTGAATAAGACTTAATTTATATACAGACTAGCGAATATGACTTAATTTAAAAAAACTCGGTAAGACTTAACTTGTTTAAGTCATACCGATTTTAAGTTAAGTCATATTGATTGTTTTTCCTAATTTTAAGTCATATTTACTTTAAACAAACATTAAAAAATACAATAAAATATACAATTAACTTATAAAAATAATAAAAATATTATAGAAAATTAAACAAATAATAAAAAAATAATTATAAATACCATATGCTAACCTATTAACGAAAACAAAGCAATATTAACAGGACAAACATTACAAAACATATGATAAATTAATTAATAAAATAGAAATAAATATCTACAAATATTCTAAAAATACAGAAATATGAAGTATTTAAATAATATGAATAAACAGAGTAAAAAATATCTAAACAAGCAAGAAAATCAGATGGTAAAATAATTATACAAGTGATTTCAAACAACAAATATTCACATAATAATCACTTGCAAAATTATTAAAGATCAAATTTCAGATATTAACAATATTAATTACTAGGACTGTTTAACATACCCAATTCAATAACAATTCTAGTGAATGAGGATTCATTAAGCGACTTAGTAAAAATATCTGCAGTTTGATCTCCAGATCCTACAAATAGTAGTTGTACTGTACCATTCATTACATGCTCTCTTATAAAATGATACCTTATGTCAATGTGCTTTGTCCTTGAGTGCTGCACAGGATTGCTGGCGATTGCTATGGCACTTGTATTATCACATAAAATAGGAATATTTTCCAATACAATGCCATAGTCCATTAATTGATTCCTTATCCATAAGATCTGAGCACAACAGCTTCCAGCAGCTATATATTCAGCTTCGGCTGTAGAGTTGGAAACTGTTTGCTGTTTCTTACTGAACCAGGATACCAATCTTCCACCTAGGTATTGACAACTCCCAGATGTACTTTTCTTGTCTACAACACTTCCTGCATAGTCAGAATCTGTATATCCAATTAAAGTAAAACCAGTTTCATTAGGGTACCAGATGCCTAAATTAGGCGTACCCTTTAGATATCTTAAGATTCTTTTGACAGCAGTGAGATGGATTTCTTTAGGGTTCGCTTGGAACCTTGCACACAAGCATGTGGCAAACATTATATCTGGTCTACTAGCAGTTAGGTAAAGCAATGAGCCAATCATACCTCTATAGCCTGTGATATCTACCTTGGCAGAACTTTCACATAAACCAATTTTGACAGCTATAGTTGATGGTGTCTTTGCTGATGAGCACTCCTCCATGTGATATTTCTTGAGGAGCTCCTTAATGTACTTGGATTGATAAATAAATATTCCATCTTGTCTCTGACTTATTTGTAATCCAAGAAAGAATTTCAGTTCTCCCATCATGCTCATTTCAAACCTACCCTGCATTAACTTAGAAAACTTCTTGCATAGAAGCTCATTAGTAGACCCAAATATAATATCGTCCACATAGACTTGGACTAGTATTATATCATTCTTATTTCTTTTAGTGAAGAGCGTTTTGTCTATGACACCTCTTATAAAACCATTTTCTAATAGAAATTCAGAAAGAGTGTCATACCATTTTCTTGGGGCTTGCTTAAGACCATAGATAGCTTTGTAAAGAAAGTAGACATAGTCCAGATGATCTTGTTCTTCAAAACCAGGGGGCTGTTCTACATACACTTCTTCATCTAGCTTACCATTCAGAAAGGCACTCTTGACATCCAATTGATAAACTTTGAATCTTGAATAGGATGCAAATGCCAAGAATATTCTGATGGCCTCAAGTCTTGCCACTGGAGCATAGGTCTCGTCATAATCAATGCCTTCAGCTTGAGAATAACCTTTAGCTACCAGTCTTGCTTTGTTTCTTATCACAGTGCCATCTTCATCTAGTTTGTTTCTGAATACCCATCTTGTGTCCACCACTTTTCTATCTTTAGGTCTGGGTACCAGCTTCCATACTTCTAGTTGCTTAAATTGATTGAGTTCATCTTGCATAGCAATCACCCAATCAGGATCAGATAGAGCTTCTTCTACTTTCTTAGGTTCCATGACAGACAGGAACCCAGAATAGTTACATTGATTTTGATAAGCTCTTCTTGTTTTCACACCAACATCTGGATCACCAAGTATTAGCTCAAAAGGATGAGCTCTATTCCAAACAGTTTGTCTGGGAAGAATTGATCTTGATGATTCGCCTTGATCTTCTGTATGATGTTGAGTATGACTTGTTGACCCTTCATTATCTCCCCCTGAGTTGTTGCCAGTTTGACTTGTTGATGGTTCAAGAGTATCAGTGGTGTCTTGAAAATTATCATTGTTTTCACCAGCATCACCTTGATCATTACCACCAACATTTGGATTATTATTATCAGCAACAACGTCAGGTTGATTGTCATCATCTGAATCTGAGTCTGACATATCATCAAACTTAAGCTTTTCAGATGGATCTTCATTTTGGATACTTGGGAGTTTTGTGTCATCAAATGTAACATTGACACTTTCCAAGGTTTTCTGTTGATCAATAAGATACACCTTGTAGGCTCTTCTAGTATAACCAATAAATATTGCTTCATGTACTTTTTCTTCAAATTTACCACCTTGATCATCTCCTTCTTTCAGCACAAAGCATTTTGTCCCAAATACATGGAAGTACTTGAGAGTTGGTTTCTTGTCATGTAGAGCTTCATAAGGTGTCTTCATTAAGTCTTTATTGATAAGTGTACGATTCTGGGTATAGCATGCAGTGTTGACAGCTTCAGCCCAAAAGCTCAATGGAAGCCTTGATTCACTTAGCATAGTACGTGCAGCTTCAATCAAGGTTCTATTCTTTCTTTCAACTACCCCATTTTGTTGAGGAGTTCTGGGAGCCGAGTACTGTCTAGTTATACCCTTTTCAGTGCAAAAGTCATTCAGAACTGCATTCTTGAATTCAGTTCCGTTGTCTGACCTTATAGCTCTTACTGGACGATTAGAGTCCAGCTCAATTAACTTAATGTGATCAACTACCAGTTGTGGAGTTTCATCTTTTGAGTTCAGAAATAGTACCCATGTGAATTTTGAGAAATCATCAACAATCACTAGAGCATATCTTTTTCTTGACATAGACATCACACTAACTGGACCAAACAAATCCATATGGAGAAGTTGTAATGGTTCAGTTATTGATGATATGTTAGTGCTCCTGTGAGTTGCCCTTTTTAACTTCCCTTTTTGACAAGCATCACATAGACCTTCCTGAGTAAATTCAATCGAAGGTAAACCTCTCACCAACTCTCTTTTCACTAGAGAATTCATTGTTTTGAAGTTTAGGTGAGAAAGTTTCTTGTGCCATAACCAACTTTCATCAGTGGATGCCTTTGAATAAAAACATCTAATTTCTTCTGTGCTTCCAGAGTTCATATTGGCTATGTACAAATTTCCTTTTCTTACTCCAGTCAACTGTGGCCTTTCATTTCTCTTGTGTGATATTAGACAATTCTTCTTGTTGAAATGAACTTCATAGCCTTTGTCACAGAATTGACTAATACTGAGCAAATTGTGCTCAAGGCCGTTCACAAAAGAGACATCTTCAACGATAACATTTCCAGCTTCTAATCTGCCATATCCATCAGTTTTACCTTTGCTGTTATCTCCAAAGGTAACGACTGGGCCGGCCTTCTCCACCACATTTGTCAGCAGGGCTCTATCTCCGGTCATATGCCTTGAACATCCACTGTCCAGAATCCACATGACTCGTTCAACCTGTTTCAAACCCTGCAATGACAAATTGGTTAGACTTTCTTCGGAACCCAAATTTGATTGGGTCCGGAGTACTTAAAGAATTGACCTTTATCAGGTAAAGCAACACTTTTTATTTTAACAACATTTTCTTCAGGTACTGGACATTTAACCCTGTAAACAACTTTAACTTGTTTTGGTTTCAGCTTGGGTAACCATGTCTTTACCATATCCTGAGAAGGACTTGGAGTCCTAATCTTAGAATTTGGTGATGTTACAGTCCTGGATCTAACATGTTTATTTATGCTCATATGCTGTCTAGGAACATTCTTATCAACACATGCATGATTACCGTTAAAGTAAGCAGACATTATATTAAAAGCACAAGACATGCAATTAACAGCATTACACTTTTTATGAGCAGTATCAATAACAGGAATAGCATGCATGGTAGATATGTTGTTGCATTTATTCATGTTGTTACTTCTACTACTAGTTTTCAAGGAACTAGTAGACTCACCAATTCTTTCTGTTTTCTTAAACACAGACTTTCTATCTTCATCATTTTTAACAACTTGATTACTTTCTAAGACTACGCCATTAGCTAAATCCTCAATGCGCATCTCTTCCTTAATGATTAAAGATGTTGTATCCAAAGGTTCTGCTATGGATGTCTTAAAGAGTGGGTTACTAACACCCTTAAGCACTAATGGTATACCCCTATCTACAGCACTGACACGATTAGGGGTATTAATGCTTTTTCGTCCAATAGCTTCATTATAATCAAACCCAATTCCTACGGTTTGATTAATAGCTTATTGGTTAAACAACTCTTTAGCCACTTTACAAGAATTAGAAGTAGCACTAACCCTTATTTCTAGCTCAGCTATTGTTTCACGTTGTTGAACCACTATCAACGCTAGAGACCTCTCAAGTTCTTTTAGAATTCTTATTTCTGATTTTTGTTTATCATGGCAATTTTGTACATCGTGTAATTCTGATAATTGATTACTAAGATCTGTATTTAACAAATTGATCCTTTCAATCTCTCTATTAGCATTACCTAGTGTATCACTAAGTTGATAAATATATTGACTTTCAGTACATGATACCTCAGATGAAGTACCACTGGAGTTATCAGATTTTGCCATCAGGGCAAGATTGCCATACTCTTCATCTTCAGAGTCTGTATCATCCCAACTCTTTCCAGCAGCCACATAGGCTTTACCTGTCTTCTTCTTCTCAGATCCAAAGTCTTTTCTTTGGTTTTGTTTAGGCTTCTGACATTCAGTAGCGAAATGTCCAAGTTCATTACAGTTGTAGCATATAATTTTAATTCTTTCAACTGTTCCAGTTATGTAACCTCCTCTGTTACTGGAGGATGAAGAACCTCCACTCTGGAACCTGTTATAGTTAGATTTGTACCTGAACTTGGGATTCTTCCTGAATCTGAAGTTGCTGAATTTCCTTACCAACAAAGCCATGGACTCATCTTCCAACTGATCTAGCTCTTCTAACGAATAGAAGTCTCCTTCATCTGGACTAGCATTCGTTTGACCAACTTCAACTTCAAGTTTACCACTGTCAACATTACAAGGTTGAATAACCTTATCTTCGACTTCCTGTTTGTTCTCAACAATAAGAGCTGTAGAAGTATTAGCAACTCTTCCTTTTCCATAAATCTCCTTTTGTTGAGATTGTTCCAGTTCATAGGTTTTTAAAACACCAAAGAGTCTTTCTACAGTAATTTCACTTAGATTCCTCGACTCTCTGATAGCTGTAATTCTATGTTCTAGATGAACAGGCATTGACAGTAGAAATTTTCTGTTGATCTCTTTCTGAGTGTAATACTTGCCATGCATCTGTAAATTGTTGACAAGTTTGTTATATCTTTCAAACACATCTTGAATACTTTCATTGTATGCTGATCGAAAGTGTTCATACTCAGATGTCAGAATTTCTAGACGATTCTCCCTAACTTCCTCTGTTCCTTCATTCACAGTTTCAATGGTTTCCCACATGTGCTTTGCAGTCTTGCAGTTAATCACATGACTGTACATCACAGAGTCTAGAGAATCTATTAAGATCAGTCTTAAATTAATGTCAAGTCCAGCTTCTTCTCTTTCAACAAGAGTGTACTCAGAAGAATCTTTGTGTACAAACTTTGCAGGGGAAATAACTTTTCCATCAGTAACAACTTCAGGAATTAATCCAAAAGGTATTATTGGTCCTTCTGATAAGACTTTCATGTATTTAGGATTTGCAACCTCGAGGAACATTAACATTTTGTTCTTCCACATATCATAACTGTTTTTGTCATATATGGGAATTTTCACAGTTCCAACTTTAGAAGACATGATGAATTTTTTAAGAGAATTAAAAAATTCGGGGATGATTTTTAATCGAGTAAAATGGGATCTTTGATTTGTGTATCAATCAATCGGCTCTGATACCAATTGTTAGGTCCGATAAGATTGTAGAAGGGGGGGTTGAATACAATCTTTACCTTTTTATCGAAATTTGTCTTTTAAATAAAATTTGATAAAGACAAATTTATGTGCGGAATTATTTAACACAATTTTTCAAGTTGAATATAACTGTATATTAACTTGATGTGGTGTTACAAAATCAGTATAACAACTTATCAAGATGTTAATAACTAATTAGAAAATTCGACATGAACTTTTCTAATTTAGTTAATAATAATCAAGATAAGAACTAGGAAACTTAATTCGCTAGTAGTACAAGAATCACAAATAAACAAGTTCTATCGGATAGAATATAACAAAGATGACGAACTTGAATTTCTGGGAATTGTTTAAGCTTTGGTGTTCTTGATATTCTTGAGAGAGAATTCTGTTCTGGATGTTTTCTGCTGTGTTTCTCCGTTATGACTTAATCTGCTCTGTTCTGTTCTTTTATATCAGTAACAGGTCTTGCTGGCTTTCTGTAGGATATTTAACTGCTCCAGCATGACTTAAACTGCTTCCAAGACTTGACTTTTCTTCATTAAGACTTACACAAACCTCCATTAAGACATAAAACTTGTCGGTATGACTTAACAGAAATTAGGTAAGACTTACAACAGCTGGCAGAGGTCGGTAAGACTTAAATCAGGTCGGTAAGACATAATCCTGAAAAGCTACTGTCGGTATGACTTAAAATTAGGTCATGCCAAATTTTTCTTCTCCAAGACATAATCCAATCTTCTTTCTTTAAGTAATATTGATCCATTTAATTAATTAATGATTAACTAATTCATATTTAATTGATACAATAATTAATTTAATAAATAAATTAATTCTTCCAGAATTAATTCATTTAATTAAATCAATTAAATGATTTATATCAATTATAAATGAATTTAATTAAATCAATAAATAATTAATTTAATTCTTACAAACCACTAAAGGTAGTAAAGAATTACCACTGACTTGTGTTGACGTTCGATGTACTGTCTGGTTCATGAACGACTAACTTCAATGATGCTTCTTCACTTTTGACTTTAGGTTGTGGTTTGTTTCTTCTCTCAATTATCTTGTACTGTAACTGACCTTCAAACTATCACTCGAAAAATCTCTGTCACTGTTCAAATGAATCCATTCACTTCAATGCTATACTGGGGCTTGATCAGATAACTGAATCGTCTTCCAGTGTATGACATCAAAACTATAGATTGACTTTTCTTCTTTCTTCTGACAGATAATACTTCTTGAGATTCCTGTGACAGTTCATATGTATATTTACTTATTACAATTTGGTTTAAGTTTATTAGGATCCTCTAACTACAAATAGGCTGAGTCATATGCCTTTCATTTCTTAGTTGCAATTTTACTAAACTAAGTTTCAAAATTGCAAAAATACTAACCCTCACCCCTCGCCCCTTCTTTCCCAACCGACTTCAACAAACTTCAACAGTTTTTTTTAGGTGGGGTGCTATTTTGGTGGATTTGAGTTGCAACTAAATGCAACCACATTCAACCGAATGCAACCACTTTTTTTTTTATTTGAGTTGCAACCACATTCAACCGAATGCAACCACTTTTTTTTTTAAGGTGGGGTGCTATTTTGGTGGATTTGGGTTGCAACAGAATGCAACCACATTCAACCACATTCAACTGAATGCAATCACATGCAACTTTTTTTTAAGGTGGGATGATTTTGGTGGATTTGGGTTGCAAGGCCCCGCCAGGGGCCATATTCAACTGAATGCAACCACATGCAACTTTTTTTTAAGGTGGGTGATTTTGGTGGATTTGGGTTGCAAGGCCCCGCCAGGGGCCATATTCAACTGAATACAACTGAAAAATGAAAGTTTCATTCATTTGCATGTGGTTGCAGTCAGAAATTTAGTTGCATATGGTTGCATTCAGTTGCATAAGAAAGTTCCATTTTTCAGTTGTCATTTTCGACCTCTTTTTTGAACTCTCTCTCTCTCTCTCTCTCTCTCTCTCTATATATATATATATATATACCTGTTAGAAATAATTGATGAGAACAGTGTTTAAGAGCTACAACGACAAATCAGAGTTTAGCTGGAAGCAGTCAGAGTTTAGTTAAACACTGACAATGGAAGCTCGACAGAGTTTGTTAAACTTTGTCTGGAGGCAGCGTCTACTGGTAAACAGTGTTTGAAGATTTATTATGGAAGCAATATCTTTGAAGATTGGATAGCTGTCAAAGAGATTGAGTTGACTAAGGAGACGTGTAGCAATCGTAATTGATAACAATTGTATAGCTAATTTATAGGAGTATCAATTATCGATTGTATAGCAGCTGTATATCTTTATAAATACAGTTAGGTTAACCCTAGAAGGGTATAGATCGTGTAACACAATATCTTTCCATTGTAACCTAAGCAGCTCTCTGTGATATTTTACATCACTGAGAGAGAAGTTAATTCCAAACAGTTTTTAAAGTCTTTTAAGAACTTATTGTTATTCTCTCATACTTATTTGATTATAATTGTGTACTCGTCCTAACAATTGGTATCAGAGCTTAATCTGTTAATTTAATACAGTTTAAGATCCACACATACACAACTATAATCAATGGCAGAAATTCCTCCTCCAACAACAGGCTCTAGTGCTGAGAAGGCTCAACCTGCAACTGTGAGCCGATATGAGACAATCAGGGTTCCTATTCTCAAACCAGCAGAATACTCAACCTGGAAGGTGAAAATGGCTATGTTTCTGGAGGCTACAGATCCAGAATATCTTGACAGAATTTATGAAGGCCCTCATAAGCCTACAAAATTATCTGTTGTTACTGCTGGACAGGAAGCTAAATCTATTCCAAAGGAGAAGAAAGATTTGACTCCTGAGGACATTTCATCCATTTGTAAGGATGCAAAGGTTAGACATCTGCTTCATAGTTCATTGGATAATGTTATGTCTAACAAAGTGATTAATTGTAAAACTGCAAAAGAGATCTGGGATGCTCTAGAGGTTAGATGTCAGGGAACTGCTGCAATCAAGAAGAATAGAAGGAACATACTCACACAGGAGTATGAACACTTTGAGGCTAAATCTGAAGAATCAATGACAGAAACCTTTGACAGATTCTGTAAGCTACTTAATGATCTGTCACTGGTTAATAAAGAATATGATCTAGAAGATTCAAATCTCAAGTTTCTTCTTTCTCTACCTGAAAAGTGGGATGTTAAGACAACCACTATTAGAGACAACTATGATCTGGCTGATACTGATATTGATGAGATCTATGGGTTGCTCAAGGCTCATGAACTGGAAATGGAACAGAGAAGCAGAAGATCAGGCAGGAAGTCAAAGTCTGTTGCTCTAAGAGTTGAAGAAAGACCCTCAAAGAAGGAAGCATCAAGGAAGAAAGCAAAAGGAAAAACTTTGGTCATTCATTCTGAAAGTGAGTCATCAAACTCTGATGTTGACTCAAATACAGATGGATCATTTGATTCTGAAGATGATGAGGCAATGATGCAAATGGCTGCTTTGATGGTAAAGACCTTCAAGAAGATGGGATTCAAGAACTTCAAGAAAGGAAAGAGATTCTCCAAGAATGATTCAAAGTCTGACAGGAAGATATTCAGCAAATCTGAGAGAAAGGATACCAAATCTGGGAAAAGAGACAAGTCTGAGATTCAATGCTACAAGTGTAAGGAGATGGGTCACTATGCTCCTGAGTGCAAGAAGGGTAAAACTGAGAAGGCACTCTTCACTAAAGGCAGAGATTGGGAAGACACCTCTGACTCAGATGAGGATGTGAACTATGCTCTCATGGCTACTACTGTTGATGAAGCTGAAGATTCTGAAAACAAGGTACCTCTAACTACCTATGCATATAATACTGATGATATAACTGAATTAAGAATATATCTTAAGGCTTTGCATATCAGTTATAGGGATCAGACTTTAGAGAATGAGAGAATCAAAACTGAGAATTCTGAACTCAAAGAGAGAAATAAGGTTGTAGAAGAGAAACTTGCTAACATGCAGCAAGTTCAAAAGGAGAGAGATGATGCTGTCTATCTTGAACAAGAGTTGTTAAGTAAGTATAAACAACTAGAATCTGAATTGGAGAAGGCAAATCACATTATTAAAACTTGGACTCACTCTGGAAAAGACACTCAAGAAGTTTTTCAATCTGACACTGTAGGTCTAGGTTATTCTGAGGAAGATGAACTTAGGTTTCAGAATACAGTCAAGATTAGACCACCTCTTCCACCTAAGAAATTTGGAACATTTGTTAATGGAATAAGTGAACCTAGATTTGAATGTGGAAAAGAAGCTGTTAAGAAAGAACCAGTAAAAACTAGTGTTAAACAGGTTAATATTGGTTTAATGACAGATAAACAACTCAAGCATAAGCTTAAGGAGTTAAAATCTGTTAAGAAACAGAAAGTGTCTAGAAAGAACAAAAATGGTAAAGTAGGCATCACTCAAGGTAATTATCCAATGCTTGCTACTTTAGCTCCAAGAAAGACATGTCATAACTGTGGTAGCACTAACCATCTTGCTAGTTTTTGCAGGAAGAACAAAAACATTAATTCTTTACCTTCCAAGTCTGAAGTAAAGAAAGATAATGTTAGAACTAGACCATAGACTTTATGCAAACACTGTGGAAGCACTTGGCATTCTATTTATACTTGCAGAAATTATCATGCATCATAATTACTATGAACTGAAACCTAATCTGAAATGGGTTAGGGTTAATTCTGCAAGTGTAAACTCTGATAAAGTTAGCTTAAACTCTGATAGTGTAAATTCCGCTGCTAAAGCTAACAAAATTAAGAAAGCCAAAGGATCCAAGCAAGTCTGGATCCTTAAATCTAATCTTCAGTAATTGTTTGTGATTGCAGGGCATCAAGGAAAGTATCCTAGTCGTGGACAGTGGATGTTCAGGACACATGACTGGAAATAAAGCCCTGCTGGAAATAAAGCCCTGCTATCAGAGTATGTGGAGAAGGCTGGCCCAAAAGTTTCCTATGGAGATGGCAACATAGGACATACTCTGGGATATGGAAATATTAATCTTGGAAGTGTCATCATCACAAATGTAGCTCTGGTTTCAGGACTCAAGCATGATCTGCTATCTGTGAGTCAAATCTGTGACAGAGGTTTTCATGTAGATTTTCAACCTGAATACTGTGAGGTTGTCAGCAAAACCACAGGGAAAGTTTTTTAGTTGGACAAAGGTGCAACAATATCTATGAAGCAAGCTTGTTGACAAACTCTGATGGAAAAACTATATGCTTGTCAACAAGAATGTCCAATGAAGAGAGTTGGAAGTGGCATAAGAAACTCTCTCTTTTGAATCTGAACAACATCAATGAACTGATAAGAAAGGTTCTTGTTAGAGGACTTCCAAAGTCTTTGTTAAATGTTGATGGTCTGTGTGATTCATGTCAAAAGGCCAAACAGAGGAAGACTTCTTCAAGAGCAAGTCTGAATCTTCAATTGTTGATCCATATCATCTTTTACATGTTGATCCATGTCTTGTCAAGTGGAAGGAAGAAATATGCTCTAGTCATTGTTGATGAATATACCAGATACACTTGGGTGTATTTTCTAGCAAAGAAGGATGAAACTGCATTAACTCTGATGGAGCATGTAAAGCTGCTGGACAAAGGATCAAAACACAAAGTCAAAATAATCAGAAGTGATAATGGAACTGAATTCAGGAATGCAAAAATGGAAGAATTCTGCAAAAACAGAGGATTGAAGCAAGAGTTTTCTGCACCTGGTACACCACAGTAAAATGGTGTAGTTGAGAGGAAGAACAGAACCTTGATAGAAGCTGCCAGAACTATGCTTGATGAAGCAAAATTGCCAACCTATTTCTGGGCAGAAGCAGTTCAAACTGCTTGTTTTACTCAAAATGCCACACTGATCAACAAGCATGGAAAAAAACCATATGCGATGGTGAGAGAAAAGAAGCCAAACCTGAAATATTTTCATATTTTTGGGTGCAAATGCTTTGTGTTGAAAACTCATCCTGAACAGTTGACCAAATTTGAGTTGAAAGCAGATGAAGGAATTTTTGTTGGCTATCTAGTGTCAACCAAGGCATTCAGAGTTTATAATCTGAGAACAAAGGTGATTATGGAATCTATTCATGTGTCATTTGATGACAAGAAAATCACTGGACTTGAAGATGTTGATGAACATGATCAGTTGCATTTCGAAAATGAAGATCTAATCTCTGATGAAATAAACTCTGATGAAACCAGTCCAACAAACTCTGTTGATACAAACTCTGAACCTCTACTGGTACACACAGAAGAAATAATACAGTTAGAACAAAGAGGAGAACCAGTTGAGGGGGAGTTGAGGGGGAGCATGATTATAGTGATGACTCAAATTCTGATAGTAAGTCAACTGAAAAATCTGGATCAAAGTCAAACTCTGATGACTCAAACTCTGAAAGTCCAAAGTCTGACAGTTCAAACTCTGAGTGATCAAATTCAGGGGGAGCCTTAGAGAATGAAGAAAGGCAACAATATGATCAGGAGAACATTGATCGAGGGGGAGGATCAACTGTTGATAGAAGCCATTTACCTTCTGCTAGGAAATGGACAAAATCTCATACACCTGATTTAATTATTGGAGATCGAGATGCAACAGTAAGGATAAGGAGTGCTACAACAAATGAATGTCTGTTTCATGCATTCTTGTCTAAGAATGAGCCAAAGAAAGTGGAAGAAGCTCTTCAAGATGCTGACTGGATAACAGCAATGCAGGAGGAGTTAAATGAATTTGAGAGAAATGAAGTATGGACCCTTGTACCTAGACCAAAGAATAGATCTGTTGTTGGTACTAGATGGGTATTCAGAAACAAAACTGACAGTGATGGGGTTATTACAAGAAACAAGGCCAGACTTGTGGCCAAAGGCTATTCACAGCAAGAAGGCATAGACTATGATAAAACTTTTGCTCCAGTTGCAAGGTTGGAGGCAATAAGAATCTTTCTAGCATATGCTTCTCACAAGAAATTCAAGGTTTTTCAGATGGATGTGAAAAGTGCTTTTCTGAATGGAAAACTTGAAGAAGAAGTGTTTATTGAACAACCACCAGGATTTGTAGATCCCAAGTATCCAGATTATGTCTACAGGCTTGACAAGGCACTCTATGGACTTAAGCAGGCACCACGAGCATGGTATGAAACTCTGGGTAAATTTCTTTTAGAAAGTGGGTTCAACAGAGGTACAATTGATAAAACCTTGTTCTACTTCAATCTTGGTAGTGATCTGTTATTAGTTCAAATATATGTAGATGACATAATCTTTGGATCTAC
Organism: Saposhnikovia divaricata; assembly: GCA_036435485.1. Lineage (NCBI taxonomy): Eukaryota > Viridiplantae > Streptophyta > Magnoliopsida > Apiales > Apiaceae > Saposhnikovia > Saposhnikovia divaricata. The sequence goes on along the minus strand of CM071597.1, from coordinate 95,771,162 downwards.
TAATGATAAACTCTGTAAGAAGTTTGCCAACCTCATGCAGTCCAGGTATCAAATGAGCATGATGGGAGAGCTTAGTTATTTTCTAGGGCTACAGGTGAAGCAAACAGATGATGGAATCTTTATCAATCAAGCAAAATATACCAGAAATCTTCTCAAGAAATTTGGCATGCTTGACTGCTCATCTGCAATAACTCCCATGGCAACAGCAACAAAGTTGGATAAAGAAACAGGTTCACCAGTGGATATGATAAGCTATAGAGGGATGATTGGGTCTCTTCTTTATCTAACAGCAAGCAGACCTGACATAATGTATGCAACATGTCTTTGTGCAAGATTTCAGGCAGATCCAAGAGAACCACATCTAACAGCTGTTAAGAGAATTTTCAAATATCTTAAGGGCACCATAACTTTAGGTTTGTGGTATCCAAGAGAATAAGACTTCAAGCTATTTGGTTACTCTGATGCAGACTTTGCAGGCTGTAAGATAGACAGAAAAAGTACCAGTGGAAGTTGTCAATTTCTTGGTGATAGACTTGTTTCTTGGTACAGCAAGAAACATAAATCAATCTCTACATCTACAGCTGAAGCAGAGTATATTGCTACTGGTAGCTGTTGTGCACAGATTCTGTTGATGAAGAATCAATTACTGGATTATGGATTGAGGTACAGTAAAATACCTATTTACTGTGATAATCAAAGTGCTATTGCTATGACAGGTAATCTAGTACAGCATTCAATGACCAAGCACATCAGCATAAGGTACCATTTTATCATAGAACATGTAGAGGAAGGGAATATTGAGCTTCATTTTGTGTCTACAGAACAACAGCTTGCAGATATCTTCACCAAGCCATTGAGTGAAGCTGTATTTACAAGGCTGGTAAATGAACTAGGGATGGTCTCTGGCTTTGACTAGAGATACTGGTTAGACTCAAAATTCTACTTGTGTACTGTGTTGCTCATATTTCTGTGGTATGTTAAACTCTGCTATGCAAACTCTGCTCAATGACTGTTAAACTCTGTTAGCATGCTCTGTAAGTCATACACTGTTGACATGTTGGATACACTCTAAGAAACTCTGATAATGTTTTTGTCTGAATGTTAATATCAATGAAGAAATGTGTATGAAACATTATTCTCAGTAATTAATCATGAATCCTTCTAAGTTATTTGTGATCTAATCTTAGATTGTGCAGAAAATTAACACAACATGATACTGTTTCATATTTATAGCATCTCTTAGTTTATTTATCCTAAACTCTGAGTCTGTAAATACTGTGTGCATTGCCTCTCATGAATAATTTCTGATGTTGATGAGCTCTAAACTCTGTTAGTTATACACTGTTAAATTAGTTCTGTTATTAGAATACCCCCAAAGCTTATATATATAGACTGTTAGAACTCCTTTGAGATCATGTTTGTAACTAGGACGACCCAGGAACTTATTGGTATATAGTAAGGGCTAAAATTCTTTAATTTTTTGTGACTAGTCGAAGACTAGGAAGATCCAAGAACTTATCAAACTGATAAGGGCTAAAATTATAGGATTTTTGGTGACTAGTTCCAACCTCTGATTACTGGAGAAATTTTTTTTAAAAAAATAGGGGGTTATAAATTAATTAAACATTACTGTATATAAATTGTTTACTACAGAGTTTCGCATTCATCATACATTCAGTGTTTACTATGAGAGTTTGTGCATCCAGTGTTTACTGACTTATTTTATGGACTTTATGAAATACTAGATGCTCTAAATACTGATTTAGTAAACTCTACTATACACACACTCATATTCACAACTGTGCAGTGTTTGAAAGGATTACAGTAATAAAGTTGGAGAATTGATAAACACTGTTGGATTCTGTTGAGTACTCTAAGGTAATATTTTATTTCAGACAAAGCATATACTTGGAGTACAAAAAAAGTTTTTGAAATTTGCATGTGATACGTGCCAACTGTTTAATGGTGTCAGACAGTTAAAGTGTATTTGTAATAGGAGAGAGAATAGCAGTAATAATAGGCATTATTACTGCGCGTGTAAATGACTGTTCCACTATTTACGTGACACGTATCCCACTCACACACTTAACAAGAAATTGGTTGCGTGTTTAATGTCTAAAACGATTGGATTTTTAATTTTCAATTACAGATCTAATCACACACGGTTCATTATTCACTTTTTCACTTTTACACCCACGAACACACAACTTTACACACAATTTCTCTGTTATTTTCACTTAAGCATTTTCACAAACACTTTTCTACACATTCTCTTTTCTCACAATTTCTAAACTGTTCTAATGGCATCCAAGACTTTTGTTGCTCAGGGATTATCTTTTGTTCCTAACAACTATGCAGCATCACTAAACACTGATAAAGCTCCAGAATCGTTTCATTTGATTCAGAACTTCCTAAGGGATTCTGAAATAGGTCAAGCTCTTGTTCAACCAACGAAACTCTCTGTCACACAGATCTCTACTTTCTGGCGAAACTCTGTTTATGATGATGGTGGAGAGAATGGGACTCCATCCATTGTGTTTGACCAAGAGTTTGTAATCACTCCGGAAACTGTTCGAGATGTTATGGATTTTGACACTCACACCTCATACGTTGTGGCTGGTGAGAATGAATTGAAAGAAATGTTACAGCAACTGCGGTTTTCTGGACCTTTGGACAAGCTCGGTAATGTTAAAAGGCCAGGGCTAAGGAAAGAGTGGAGCTTTTTCTTTGACTGCATCACTAGAGCATTTGGGAAGAAAGTCACCAACTGGGATGCAATTCCCACTGATAGTCTTCAAATCGGGTATTCTCTTCTCAATGGGAGTAATTTTGATTTTGGTAGATTAGTTCTCATGAATCTAGGTGAAAAACTAGCAGAATCTAATACAACTATCTATTTCTCACATTTTTGTCAAATTTTATTCTTTGCTTGTTTGCCTAATGTGGACATTTCTGATGAGGATGTCATTCAACCCTTTCAAGTCCATAAGAGAATGTTCTCTGACTTGACAAACAAAGATGCGAACAAGGATCAAGTTCCAGAGTTTATTTATCATCTTGCCCTCAGAAATTTTCTCAATCAACCACAGGAACCACAAGCACCAGCACCTGAACCTGTACTTGAACCTCCACAGCCAAATCCTCAATTTATAAACACTGAACCTCACATAACCATAAACACTGAACCACCATCTAAACCCACATCTACATCCACTCTATCTACTGTTCCTACTACTTCAAAACCTCAATCTCCATCTCAACCACAACCATAACCTCAACCACAATCCAAAAAGTCAAGGAAACACAAGGCTATAAGACCACCAAGAAAGCACAGAGTCAACATGACTGTTGAAGCTCCTAGGCCAAAGAGAGCTAGAAAGGAAAGAGCAAACAGACCTCCATCTCCATCTATTCTAGATGATTCTATTTCAGAAGAAGAAAGAACAGAAGTGTTTCAAGTTAAAAGGAGGAGACTGATTATTGAAGAGTCTGATGAAGAAGTGAATGTTGAAGCTCCAAAGGATATCTCTAAGGAGACTCCTGCTGTTGAGACAGCTATGAACTCAGAACCTACTATAGCAGAATCTGAACTCATAGTTGATGAACCAGTACTTGCTGAGGTTCCAGTTGAAAATGATGATAGAAATGAGTTACCTCCAATGGAAGAGTTTGATGAAAATGTCATGTCATTCTCTTTTGAAGTTAAAGATCCTATTCCAACACCCATGGCTGCAAACTCTGCTGAAACTGGTGTTGCAGATCAACCTACTGTGGTGCTAGAAGAAACAGAGGTTGCATCTCACACAGAGTTATTCTCTGATGCACATCAAATCTCAGACCATGGTGAGAAATTGATCAGCCTGCTAAACATGTTTTCTCAGACATTATCAAGACAAACTCTGCTAATCCAGAAAAACAGATTGCTCAAGAAGAATCTATTCCTGAATTAAATGAAGAAACTGCCTTGGTTGCAGATGCTGATGATTCTGAATATGATATTTCTAAAGAAGTGAATGCAGAAGCTGGATCTGCTCCAAATGTTGAAGTTCAAACTGATGGACTAAAAACATGGGAGAAGACAGACTTTGTTGGACCTTCTGCAAGAGAAATTGAAAATGAATACATGGCAAAACAAACTGCAGACTGGTACAAGGAATATTGCATATTTCCTACTGGAAGAGCAGCTGAGTTTCTCAAGGATAATTCTAAGAAGATTTCAAATCCAGACATACTGACATGCTTGCAAGGAACAGTGATTCAGGTTAAGGCCTTGAATCATAGATTTAATGAAAATCAGGAGTCCATTATAGCTCTGAGAAATGAAGTTGTAAGTAGAGAGATGAGTCTACAGAGAGACAACAACAAAATGTTTCAAACTTTCTCAAAAGCTCAAGAGACTGTCCTTCAGAGATTGGGCAAAGTTGAAGAAAATCAGACTTTGATGGTTGACAAGATTGAATCCATTGCCAACTTTCTTGAGTTAATTACTTCCATCTTGATCCCTGATGATGTCAAAAAGGGGGAGAGAGTTGCTAGAGTTACAAAATCCAAGTGTAAGCAGCAGTCTCAAACTCAGTCAAAAAGAGATGATCTTGATGATGAAGGAACTAATCCAGAGAGAAGGTTAAGATCAAGGTCTGATGTTCACTTAAAAGCTGGCAAGTCTACAAAATCAAGTTTAACAGTGGATACAAATGTACAAAGTACTTCAAAGCAAAGGGATTTGTTATTCTCTGAGAATCCACAAACTAATGAAGAGCTTGCTGCTAAGATGTTTTTTGAAGAGAATGAAAAGGGAGTTACACTTGCAGATGTTCAAGCTCAAGAGAAAATATTTTTAGCAGAACATCAGAAAGCTTTGAAATCTGGGAAGTCTAAGAAAAATGAGAAAGCTGCTAAGCCTGTTCTTAAAGGCATTGAAATCATAGAACAAGTTGGTGCTGATCAAAGGATGCAGGTATTCAGAAAACCAAAAGATGTAGATTCTAAGCAAAAGCTGAAAGGCATTGCTGAAGAAGAAAGAATTTCAAAGAAGGCAAGTACAACCTCTATTTCTACACAAGTTGTACAGAAGAAAGAAAACACAACCTCTGTTGCTACACAAGTTGTGTCTAAACCTCTATCTTCTCAGTTGAAGTCAGTCTTTGGAAAAGGAACACTTCATGATCCAAATCTAGTATCTGGAGCTCCTATGGATTTTACTGATGGAAGAGCCTTATCTGGTAAGATTGGAAATAATAAAGCTGGCCTAGGCTCACACAGAGATAAAAGGCAACATACTGGTCCTAGAGATCCTTCTTCACTGGCTGTTCCAGGTCATGGTGTCACTCAAGAGAGTTTGGACAGACTGGAATCAGTACAGTTAGTTTATCAGAAGAGTTTAAGGAAAGATTTTCTCTTATACTTTATGGCGGATGGGACAGTATTTAAAATTGGTGAGAATGATATTGGTTTGAAATATTGGGAAGAATTGGAACATGTTCTGTATCTTTTCAAGGTGAATAATCGAAGCACTCAATCAGTTGCAAATGTGCTCAGACAGAAAATGCTTCAAAATTTGGCAATTAGAGGAATGAAGTGTAACAGCAGATATGTTCCTAAGTACAGAGACTGGAATGGAAATATCATTGAAATGAAGAAGGGTACTGCAAAGCTGAAGACTGATATGGGAATCACAGTTCTTGATTTCAACTCACAGTCAGAGGAAGTAAAATATATCAGACTGGGAAATGATATGAGGAGAAACAAAATCTACGATCTAAGATCTGCTATTTATCAGATTGATGAGAGTGATCCTCAGTTGAGAGAGATCAAGGAAGCTATGAAGATTGAACTTGAAAATGCAGAGAGAAGATTGCTTATAGACTATCTCAGAACAACACCAGATCTTGAGGAGATTAGAGATTGAAGTCTGTAAGAATTTTCTTGTTTTCTGTAGATTTTTGTTAAGTAGAAGCTTAAACTCTGTTTGTATATTTAACACTGTGTTTGTGTATTTGTTTTGACATCATCAATTACTATAAACTTGTACATTTTTGCTAATGAACAAGTTGGGGGAGATTGTTAGTAATAATTGATGAGAACAGTGTTTAAGAGCTACAGCGACAAATCAGAGTTTAGCTGGAAGCAGTCAGAGTTTAGTTAAACACTAACAATGGAAGCTCGACAGAGTTTGTTAAACTCTGTCTGGAGGCAGCGTCTACTGGTCAACAGTGTTTGAAGATTTAATATGGAAGCAATATCTTTGAAGATTGGATAGCTGTCAAAGAGATTGAGTTGACTAAGGAGACGTGTAGCAATCGTAATTGATAACAATTGTATAGCTAATTTATAGAAGTATCAATTATCGATTGTATAGCAGCTGTATATCTTTATAAATACAGTTAGGTTAACCCTAGAAGGGTATCGATCTGTAACACAATATCTTTCCATTGTAACCTAAGCAGCTCTCTGTGATATTTTACATCACTGAGAGAGAAGTTAATTCCAAACAGTTTTTAAAGTCTTTTAAGAACTTATTGTTATTCTCTCATACTTATTTGATTATAATTGTGTACTCGGCCTAACAATACCAAATCATATCGAAAAGTGATATTTCTTGGTCATACCAAGTTAAATAGAAACCAACAAAAAAGAGACAAAGTAATGTAGGCCAAAAGTTACCGTCCTGAACACCAAATACAAATGTTAGTTACAACTAGTATTGTACTTCCAACTTGATTATATTTAACATGTATTCATTATTAGTTTTGTTCATCTGAATCGGAACTTAATCGTTGCAGTAAAACACGAACAAGATGAAGAATATGTACATTGTGTTTATTCAGCTCAAAACTGTATCTTTACAAAACCAGTAATATATGCATAACTAACTCTCTATTCTATACATTGTTGTATATATCTTGCTATAGGCTCAATACTCTCTCTAAGTTACATACTAGTCCTAGTCTAACTGAATTGATATGTTATGAAGAAAAGTTTGTTACAGCCTTGCTGCCAGCATGGCATCATTCTGTTAAATAAGTGACAGCTCAGAAAATGGAAAGTGACCTGAGCTGGTGGAAAATGTAACTTATTTTTACTGTTTTATCCAATATTCATCTTGGGTCATTTGGATACGAGACTCTGTCTTTTTAGTTGCGCACACCAACCAAAATTTTAAAGTCGTCATAAAAGCTACGACGACATCCATCAAGAATTATCCAACAAAATAAACCAAAACTATGTCATGCTCCTCCAAAACTACGGAGGTCATTCCGAAATAAAAATTTATCCATTTACGCAACTTGAACTCGTAAACAAGGGATGTGTCGATTGTCATTGTTATCCAAATTAAAAAGACATAAACCATTTAACCAAAAATGATGTTAACCATTTAAGACTTGCGACAGTAAGAGCTCCATTGAAGAGCACTCCATCTAGCTAAAATCCATCTTTCCGCATTAGTTTGAAAATATTTAAGTACCTGCTCTGGATTTTCAATTTAGTGCAGACTGCAGATGATGTAGGAAGGTTTTTGGTGTCAATCAAGGTTGCAATGGATGGTCAAAATGTATTTCTAGAACGAAAGCATGATCATGTCGAGGATCACGTGATCATGCCAAAACAAGAAAATATAGTAGTTGATATTATGCATGCTCACAATAGACGTTTTTATTACTCAAGATAGGAGGTCATGCATGCTCACGCCCATTTTGGCATGACTAGCCAATCTAGCAACGTGAACATGCATAATATCAACTACTATATTTTCTTATTTTGGCATGATCACGTGATCCTCGACATGATCATGCTTTCGTTCTAGAATTACCTTTTCACCATCCATTGCAACCCTTATTGACACCAAAAACCCTCCAACATCAGCAGAACAAACTACTGTATGACGGAGTTCCAAATAACCAGACTTCATTTGGGCATTCCTCAAACACCGAAATCATTCTCTCAAAGTCACCATCCCTCATGTACAATAGTATTCCTAGACACCTCATTCATGAAACCCATGCATTCAACTTAAAAATCACCAACCACAGTACTACAAATCACTGTCACACTTCGTAATGACCAGTTTTTAGTTTAAACAAGTTGTATACATAGGTATACAGATATTGTGGCATCCCATAATCCGGGATACAGATTTGGGGCCACTAACAACAATCCACACACACATGCCTGGATATAAACATAATATAATAATAAAATACCCTTGATCCAAGATCACATACAGGTTATGGTATGAAACAAACTATTTAATTACATTATTACAATCCAATATCTGAATAAAATGGTTATACAAATTGCTAACAAACTAAGTCCATATGTTGAACTAGATAACCAACCTCTGACAAAGCTTAAGTCACTACCCGACCAAGTCAACAACTCGAGCATCACCTCTCACTGTAGGAATAAGACTACTCATCTGACCACAAGGTCCCCTCATCTCGTCTCTATAAACTGGAGAAATAAAGCAATAATGCAAGAGTGAGGCAACAGTGCTCAGCAGGTATAAATGTGTATAAATATCAAGAACAGTAATAAGTTCTGATCAACAAGAATAAAAATCATAGGCTTCAAACAGGCTTTAAAGCAACTCAGCCTCAATGTATAGATTAGAATTGGATTTTTATGTATTTTAAAAAAACAATAAGGTTAGGCTGCTGATCAGTCACACACTAACTCTGGACAAACGCACACAGAAATGTCCTATAATGGATCCATGGCACACATTGGCCTTATTAACTTCCGACCACGAATCTGGTACGACCCCTTACGGTCCACATTTTAAAAACATTCCAATTCTATATCAACGCACTAGGTGTCGGAATAATCGACAACCCTTGTCATTCAACCGACTGGAAAACTCACGTTATAGAACAACAACTCATAATCCAAGAGTCAATGAAGGACTCAAGATCAACAAGTGTCGACAAGTTCGACAAAACAATTGGGTAATAATTAAAGAATAATAACTCAAAGGTTATCGACAAGTTTTCGATACAATAAATGGGGTGTAAATGAATGTACAATAATAATAACATGTATCGTCAAGTTCGATTGAAATAATTGGGGTGGTAGATTTCGTCATCAATATAATTAAAGAATAATTTCACTTGAACAAGAAGTGAAATGAACTACTTGCCTGTCAAACCACTCTAAACTCATCTCACACTTGATCGTCTCACTCTAGTTTAGCCTTCCATTTAACCCTCTGGCTCGACTCTAGATTTTCCTTCGTCCCTCTTTACTCGGCTCTATAATAATTATAGCACATTAATACATCTGACTAGCATATTCTGTTTTAGACACCTTTCACAATCACGTCAAATACCAAACAGAGCATTTAAGACTCACTAGCATTTGTTCCACAAAGTTCACATAGCACACAAGCACGTAACTTTCACCAAATAGCTCAAATAACTCACTTTAATAATTAACTAAACCCAAGAAATATTTTTAAAATAATCTTCAATCTTAGTTTTTGAATAAAACCCAACTCAGAATATTTGAAAGTATTTTTACAGCATTTTCTGGATTTATTGAATCACAAATACATTTTTAAAACAACACACAGACTCTGCTTTCAAGCACAATTGACTCCAGATATTTTTGAATACTCGCAAATCATTTTCTAGATTTTTAGAAATTTTTCTAGAATTTGTAAATCATTTTCTGCATTTTAAAACAATTTTCTACTATTTTTAAAACATTTAAAACAGAAAACAGATTAATTAAGAATTAAATAATCCTAATTAAATTAATTAAAATCAACTAATAACTAATTAATGAAATTATTCAATAAATGATTACATTTATCAAATAATTAAATTAATTAAATTATAAATTGAAATTAATTAAAATAACTAAAAGTAATTAATTCTTAACAATTTTCGAATTAAAACAAATAAGTAAATGATTTTTGAACTTACACAATTAAATAAACAATTCTGAAGTTAAAATATTATTTTTGAAAATTAATCCTGAATTTTTAAGGAATTGAAAATCCAGATTTTATTTAAATTATAAAGTAAAAACAATTTAGAGAAATAGATAAGTAAATTGTATTTACTATGAAAAAGCAAATTATCATAGGGGTAAAAGGTTAAAAACATAAAATTCTCACCACAGCAACTGTCCACAGATTAAACCCCCCCTATTGATTGAAGGTGGTCGGAAAATGAAGAACCGGTCGCCGGTTTCTGGGTTTCCCAGATTCCGGTCATCGGAATCTTCTTCCGGTCAACTTCCAACAACCCGATTCTCGATGGTTTCATGTCTTTTCTCAGCTGGGTTACAAACTACAGCTCCTAAGCTAACCATAACACACAACTAGCGACCAAAACATGTATAATTCGATCAACTCCGGTTGGAAACAGACGGTGGCGGCGATGTTCTCCGGCGACCAATCGATTTCCATCCATCCAACACCAAATTCAATGATTTTTATATCAAAACGAAGCTTTTGCAGTGACAAATCTATTACCAATCTTCAACTTACTCAACACTAACATATAAGTTCAAAACGATTAATCTTATAAATCGAATATAACCTTAACTTGGTTCGAGCAAAAACGAACACAAACACTTCAATTAAACACATGAATCGACTCCTTACACTCATATAAAGCGAATGGGACCATCAAAACAAACGAACAATCAACGAATTGAAAACCCCCAATTTTGCACATGAACCCTAATTCACATAAAATAAAGAAAGTTCATAGAAAATCGAAATTTTACCCAATCTGAAATCTGATGTTAGAATATTGAAGAGGATGTTGAGAGCTTCGATTTGAGTATTTGTGCGTCAAAAATGGAATCCAAAAACGCTTCCTATTTCGCGATCGATCTTCAAGAACAATTTTAGAAAAATATGATTTTTGAAATTGTTTTTCTTTGATTTGATTGGCTAGCTGGATCATCACTGATTGGCTAGGAATAATAATGTTAGGATTGGTCAAAATAGAGATTACGTGCAATATTATTATATATATATATATATATATATATATATATATATATATAGTTCAAAAAAGAGGTCGAAAATGATAATTGAAAAATGGAACTTGAAATCAGAAATTTAGTTGCATGTGGTTGCATTCAGTTAAATGTGGTTGCATTCAGTCGAATATGCCCCTACGGGGCCTTGCAACCCAAATCCACCAAAATAGCACCCCACCTTAAAAAAAAAAAATTCGAACTGGGCAGGCTGGGCAGGGGGGAAGTGGTGCCCTAATTTCTAGTATTTTTGAAATTTAGAAACTTAGTTTAGTAAAATTGCAAATAGCTATTCTTAACAAAAATAAATGTGCAAAAATTTACTTTTCCCTATTTATTTATGAAAAAAGCCCTTAAATAAAAAATTCTGAAGTTAAAATATTATTTTTGAAATTTAATCCTGAATTTTTAAGGAATTGAAAATCCAGATTTTATTTAAATTATAATGTAAAGACAATTTAGAGAAATAAATAAGTAAATTGTATTTACTATGAAAAAGTAAATTATCATAGGGGTAAAAGGTTAAAAACATAAAATTTTCACTACAGCAACTGTTCACAGATCAAACCCCCCTATTGATTGAAGGTGGCCGGAAAAATGAAGAACCGGTCGCCGGTTTCTGGGTTGCCCAGATTCCGGTCACCGGAATCTTCTTCCGGTCAACTTCCAACAACCCGATTCTCGCTGGTTTCGTGTCTTTTCTCAGCTGGGTTACAAACTACAGCTCATAAGCTAACCACAACACACAACTAGCAACCAAAACATGTATAATTCGATCAACTCCGGCTGGAAATCGATGGTGGCGGCGATGTTCTCCGGCGATAAATCGATTTCCACCCATCCAACACCAAATTCAATGATTTTTATATCAAAACGAAGCTTTTGCAGTGACAAATCTATTACCAATCCTCAACTTACTCAACACTAACATATAAGTTCAAAACGATTAATCTTATAAACTGAATATAACCTTAACTTGGTTCGAGCAAAAACGAACACAAACACTTCAATTAAACACATGAATCGACTCCTTACACTCATATAAAGCGAATGGGACCATCAAAATAAACGAACAATCAACGAATTGAAAACCCCCAATTTTGCACATGAACCCTAATTCGCATAAAATAAAGAAAGTTCATAGAAAATCAAAATTTTACCAATCTGAAATCTGATGTTAGAATATTGAAGAGGATGTTGAGAGCTTCGATTTGAGTATTTGTGCGTCAAAAACGGAATCAAAAACGCTTCCAATTTCGTTATCGATCTTCAAGAACAGTTTTAGAAAAATATGATTTTTGAAATATTTTTTTTTTTGATTTGATTGGCCAGCTAGATCATCACTGATTGGCTAGGAAAAATAATGTTAAAAACATAAAATTTTCACTACAGCAACTGTTCACAGATCAAACCCCCCTATTGATTGAAGGTGGCCGGAAAATGAAGAACCGGTCGCCGGTTTCTGGGTTGCCCAGATTCCGGTCACCGGAATCTTCTTCCGGTCAACTTCCAACAACCCGATTCTCGCTGGTTTCGTGTCTTTTCTCAGCTAGGTTACAAACTACAGCTCCTAAGCTAACCACAACACACAACTAGCAACCAAAACATGTATAATTCGATTAACTCCGGCTGGAAATCGATGGTGGCGGCGATGTTCTCCGGCGACAAATCGATTTCCACCAATCCAACACCAAATTCAATGATTTTTATATCAAAACGAAGCTTTTGCAGTGACAAATCTATTACCAATCCTCAACTTACTCAACACTAACATATAAGTTCAAAACGATTAATCTTATAAACTGAATATAACCCTAACTTGGTTCGAGCAAAAACGAACACAAACACTTCAATTAAACACATGAATCGACTCCTTACACTCATATAAATCGAATGGGACCATCAAAACAAACGAACAATCAACGAATTGAAAGCCCCCAATTTTGCACATGAACCCTAATTCGCATAAAATAAAGAAAGTTCATAGAAAATCGAAATTTTACCCAATCTGAAATATGATGTTAGAATATTGAAGAGGATGTTGAGAGCTTCGATTTGAGTATTTGTGCGTCAAAAACGGAATCCAAAAACGCTTCCAATTTCGTGATCAATCTTCAAGAACAGTTTTTGAAAAATATGATTTTTGAAATTGTTTTTCTTTGATTTGATTGGCCAGCTAGATCATCACTGATTGGCTAGGAAAAATAATGTTAGGATTGGTCAAAATAGAGATTACATGCAATATTATTATCCCCGAAATGCTCGGAATCCTAATTAACTTTTAATCAGTCCCGAAAGCACAGATTATATCAATTACGGGTCTGATTCGAACGGAAATTTTTTGACGAAAAATAATGAATCGATTACTGAAAATTTGTAAAACTTATAAATGAATAAAATATGAGTTTGGTAAATTTTGAGATTTATTGGACGAATATTGATACGAAAATGATTTTTAATCGAAGTCCAGGGATTTTGAAAACGGAGGCTGTAGATAAAAACGAACTGAACCGTACGCTTTTCGAAAAAGTTAAAGATAATTATCCTGGAGTCCATTACAACTACAAAACATATAAAGGTTCCTAAACAATCATTCCCGATCCTTTTATTCATATCTAACGATACCATCTCATATTCGCGATATAATTACCTACCAAACCAAATCAAAATATTTATATAGATTCAAAACAAGCTAAAATAAATTATAATAAAATATTTTCACCTTGATCACTTAATAATAACACATATCCCCCGATATCAATCAACATTTAATACCTTGACTCGTCAAATAGGAATAAAATAATTTAAAATATTTTTATTCCTAATTACCAAAAATAGTATTTAAATAAATTTAATAATCACTGTTCTTATACTAGATATACTAGTATTATGAAGTGGAACAACTTAATTAGTATTAGAAGAACCTTTTCCAAAGTAAGGAAACAGAAACGAGGCCTATGTAAACTGTTCAACAATTTACAGAAATGAAGACATAACTCAAATGGGTAAAGCACAACAAAAATAATAAATCATCATATCCTGCAAGCTAGAGAAATGCATACTCTACAGTCTTGTATATCTATATGATCGGACAGACTACCAGATAGGTCTTGAGGAAAACAAATTTTTTTTTAAGAATGAAAAACAAGACTGGTGATGTATGCACATTTATGGTTGTACACCCTTGTGCATTAAGATAATGCACATACCACATTGTGATCTAAGACACTGGTAAGATTGCTATGTTTTGCATACAACATTATAATGCAGGTAGAGTGCACAACTAAGTACATGTATCAGCACCCAATGTTGAACCTCGTATGAAAGACTGAATATATAAATAAAAGCAGTCACGAAACAAATTTCTTTCAGAATGCTCTTACTATCACTATCGGGCATCGGAAGAAGTAAAAGAATCTGCAAATCCAGCTGGCCTATTTGGTATGCTTCCAGTGCTATCCTGTAGATCAGAGTTTTTGGAACTAATAGTTTCTGATTCCTTCCACCCCTCCAACATCTGTGAGAGAGGTAAATTGTAATCTATGCCAGAATAGTCCTCTGTTTCATTATCAAAAGGCTGCCACTTCTCAATCAGTTGACCCAGCACATTAACTGCATGTCCCATATCAGGCCGATGATTTGGATCCCTCGCAGTGCAATGTCCCGCCAGGTCAGCTATAACGGAAATGCTGTCAAAATCTTTTTCCTTTGCATCAATAGTGGGATCAATGGCATCACTTAGCTTCTTCTTGTCCGGTTTTATCTGCAAAAACCACTCAGCGAGATACCTACTTTCTTCCGTACGTTGTTCATCAAGTGCCATTAATCCAGTCAAAAGTTCCATTAACACAACTCCAAAACTGAAGACATCAGCTTTAGTTGTGATCTTTCCTGTCACTATAAGTTACATTATAAATAAGTAAAGTCAGATAGGCATAAGGAATTCTACTGCATTGTTTGTATTAAGGAGAAATGATAGTAGTTTCAACGATGACTGTAGTATTGCCTACATACCATGATGACTATGCACTGAGCAGATCTAAGAAACCCTTGACATAAACCAGTAATATAGAAGAAGATGTCATACATTTGATGAGAAATTATACAATACAAGCACGGGCCGTGTAGATTATGTGCTAGGCGTGTATGAAGCTTTCATGTGTTATTGATGACAAAATAGTTTTTGTAAGGGCTCAAAAGCATTACTCTACGTATATACACACAAAGCAAACTTAGCCGCAAAGAAGGGAAAAAGAAATGTATTTTTGCTCTATTAACAGAACTGAATTTATAAACAAAATGATATAAGACAAAGGGAAGTATAGTAGATTTTCTTACCAGCATATTCTGGTGCAAGGTATCCAAATGTCCCAGCAAGCCTAGTTGCAACAGATCTCTCTCGATCAGGGGCCAGTTTCACTAATCCAAAATCAGAAACTTTTGCTCTAAAGTCATCCCCAAGAAGAATATTTGAAGATTTCAGGTCACGATGTATGAAGCTCTGGTGTGCCAAATTATGAAGATATTCCATCCCCCTGGCAACATCTAAAGCAATAGTAAGCCTTCTTTTCCAAGATAGAGGCTCTAGATTTAGTTTCTTCCAACGAAAGAGATGCATACTTAGAGCCCCTTGAGGCATATATTCATAAACCAAAAGCCTCTCATTGCCTTCAACAGAGTACCCAAGAAGCGAAACTAGATGTCGGTGTCGGACCTTAGAGAGAACACCAATTTCAGCCTCAAATTCATCCACTGCTTTGTTACTAACTACCCCAGCTTCCATTCTTTTTACTGCCAATTTGGTTCCATCTTCTAGTTCACCCTTGTAAACTACTCCAAAACCTCCACGCCCAAGTTCATTTCTAGGTGCAAAATTATCAGTTACCTTACGAAGAACCTGAACTGAGATGACTGCATTCCCGTCCTCAATTACATGGGTGTTTTGTATTCCACCATTTACTCTATGCTCATAGTTAGTCCCAGTTTGATGAGACCCGTCCATATCAGAAACTGTAATTTTAACCATGTTATCGGTTCCAGATATATCTCCTGGGTGTACAACAAAAGCACCAGGAGCTTTCTTAGAGTCTTTCCGTTTCTTGCAACAATATACAAAAAAAAGAGCCGTAAGAACAAATAGAGTCATAAAAGATACAGTTGAGGCAGCAATGATAACATACTTGACTTTCTTGCCTTTACTTGATTCATTCTGCTCTGTAAAAGAATCAGGTGAATGAAAAGTTGAACCATTGGATGGGGAAGGTGGGCTGTCAGGTAATTGTGAATCACCATTACGTGCTGAAGTATTGCTTGATGTTGATCTTGGACTTGCCTTTGGACTAGTAACCGGAGATGGGGCCAGTGGGGCACTAAGAGGCAGCGGTGGTCCACCCGCTGCAGCAACTAATTGAGGATTGCCATCTATTATGATCTTCACACTGTCATGAAACTTTGGCAATGGAGGTGCAAAATTGTTTCCGGTTAAATCCAACACTCTCAAAGATTTTAACTTGGTTATATTTAACGGAACTACGCCACTTAGATTGTTCCTGTCCAGGTGAATTTCAAGTAGAGAATCTAAGTTTGCAAGTGAGGGACTTAGTGTGCCATTAAGATCCAAGCCACGCAAATATATTCTAGAAACCTGGGACTCTGAGTTGCACACAATACCCAACCATGGCTGTTGACATGGATCATTACCAGACCATTGAGAAGCCAGATTTGGCGGGAAACCCAAAGCACCAAGAAAATCTAGTAATGCGTTAACGATAGGAGAACATTTCTCGCCAGGATCAGATTGACAGAACGAATTTGAAGAATAAGTAACATTAGCAGCTTTAAACTTTGGGATCGGACCCATCAACATATTCTTGCTCAAATCCAATTTTTGTACATCTAAATTGGCCAAACCTGGCGGAATTAAGCCAACAAATTTGTTTCCATTAAGGTTAAGTTGTTGCAAAGATGTTAAATCGCCAATACTCTCAGGAATAGTCCCAGAAAACTGATTACCATGAAGCAATACTTCAGTCAGTCCTGTCATCGAACCAATGACATCAATTGTGCCCGTCATTCCTCCATCACTTTGACCATTCAGCCAAAGAATCTGTAACATGGATTCACGAAAGCTCCCCGGAATACTGCCAGATATTCTGTTTTCTGCCAGCCTCAGTAAAGAGAGAGATGGCATTTTCCCAAAAAAGTCCGGCAAAGGTCCAACCACATTGCAATCACTACACGAAAAATTTGTTAATTGAGCTGACTCTTGCAGCTCATCAGATATAAACCATCCTGTACTCGCATTAAACGGGTTTCTGTCTAAAGCAAGAACTCTCACACTACTTAGACCATGAAAAAAATCCGAAGCGATCACATCGAATTCATTGAAATCCAAATACGCATACTGCAATTCCGATAACCCACTAAAACTAGGCAATGTACCATTGAGTTTGTTATTCTGCAGACCCAAATTTTCGAGCTTTATGAGCTTATTGAAGTTCTGAGGTAAAGGTCCCTTCAAGCCCAAATTTTTAGCCTGAATTTGTGTGACTCTACCATCAGAACAAAAGACATGAGGCCACAAAGGAGGGCCACAAGGGTCATCACCCTTGTCAGGCCACTCCAAAAGCTCTGAATTTTCCAACCCATTTCTAAACTCATCAAGAATAGCAAAATCACCAGGGTGTGTGACACTACAAACAAGTGAACTAATACACAACCACAACAAGACTGTAATACAAAACTCAGTATGAACACAACCCATGACTCAATATACAAGATCACATTTCACAACCTCATTTCTTGAATTTAACATACGAAGATGATCAAAATCAAGAAAATTATACTCATGTAGCATATATTAAAACATAGAGAAACATGATATACTAGAACAAACCTCAGAGTAGTAGTGGTAAAATTTTCTTGTTTTAACAACAGAGGATAATTACAAGTTGTAAGTAATGTTGTGGTGATTCTGAAGGAGAACGTGAAAAAGGCCACAAATGGAGAGGAGATATTCTAGAAACTAGGGGATTTTGGTTTTCTAGAGTCTGTATGATACACACTTGACTCATTGACTGTATCAAGAACCCTACACAAAATGTACATTACAGTCTATACATACAACTATAGTCTGTGCAGACAGATACAAGTCGATGCATTAAATTTTGTGCGCGCTTTTAGGTGTATTCGTTGTGTTTTTATTGTTACTAGTACCAATTTCGTGACAACAAGGGGTCTTCCCTGTTTATTTGTACTTTCTTTACTTCTTCATGTGAAAATAAATATGGACATAAATGAACATGTATGTTCAAAAATGAATCCAACCTGCCATTGTTATGTTCTTTTTTATTACAAACATTTCCGAACATAGATTTTCCTTCTCGAAATTGTACATATAAGATAACCCTTAAAAAGAATCTGTCATTTTCTCGAAATTGTTATTAGGTGTGTTGATAGTTACAACATACGCACATCCAAAGATTTGAATCCTTAATCCTTATTAGAGAAACCAAGAACTCAAATCACTATACCAACACACACGCACCACCTATACCTGCTAATTCGGCGCATGTTAAGGTATCATTGCGTCTTCCTTTTATCTTTATTTGCGTTTATCATTTTAAATTTCTCATATAAAATTATGTCATTATTACTTTGGTTTAAAAAAAAAAATCATTATTACTTGTCACGCTCAATTTTTATTCTTTAGTAAAGGTACAAAGCAAGGGAGTCCTACGCCGTTAACTAACCATACCGTTAGATTAACACTTTTTGGTATTGTTCTAATCGGTTGATTAATCAATTAATTGATAGATGAATGGGTCTCATTTTTGATCAAGTAAAATCGGATTAAAAAGTGATTTTTAAAGAAAATTGATCAAAAATTGGCCGTTATCAAATTAATCGATAAAAATGATCAAAAATTAATATTAATGATCAAAATTGAAAAAAATATTTTTAAAAAAATACAAAAAAAATAATTAATAAATAGTATATTGACTATGACATGTGAGTATATGTTAATTTATCAACTAAATTCTTTACCAAAATCCTAATACTTAAATTGAATTACTTTTTTTGTAAATATCAAATATGGACTAATAATATGTGATTTTTTTTTTTTAAAATCTTAACACGTGAATACCAAAATTGAACTAACAATATATTATATTTTTGTGTAAATCTTTTTGCAACTTGATGATGTTTAAATAAAATTATGTATTATTTTTTATTAAATTAAATTATTTCTGATTAATGTTTCAATTAATTATCGATTATCCGATTAATAACTAAAAGGTGCCTTTACCGACTAATGTAATTTTTATAAATCGGTTAATTATTGTTAATATTAATATATTTTTCATTCGTTTCATTAGCATGATTAAATATTTTGATTAAATCAACTAAATTTCATGAGTTATTAAACATTTTATAATTCACAACATGAATACATTTGATACTTTGTTATACGTATCATATTATTTTTGTGACAAAAATAATCATTTTGGGTGGGATGTAAAGAATATCTGCGTGTTTATAATTTTTGTTCGTTTTTCTTTTTTCTAACTTAATGGATAAAGTTCAAATTATAGGCATTGATGCTTATCTTGGCCTAGTAAAGACTAAAGATAGACGACAAACGGACAAAGCATAAAGGAGAAAGTAAAGGATTAAAACAAAAATAATACTTCCTCCGTCCCTTTTTAGTTGACACATTTGCAAAAAAAAGTTGTCACTAAATAATTATCACATTCCTTGTTTCAATACATTTTTTTACCAATTTTTCCATATATATCTTTTTATTTCTAATACCAATGTTTGACTTTATATTTAATATACACACTCATAACTTATCATTTAATTTTAAGATTAAGGGCAAACATGGAAATAAATTACATAATTAAAACTTTCTTAATATGTGTGTTTTTTCCAAATGTGCCAACTAAAAAGGGAGGGAGTAGATACTAGCTTTATTATGCACGGATTTTTTTAATATTATAAGATTTTTTCATTAATTTGAATTATTTTTTTAAAACATGAATTGTGGAGGCTTAAATTTTTAAATGAGCTGATTTGATAATAATTATATAAATGTTATCTGATATCTTTAGAAAATGAGAAATTTTAGTTAGAAAATATAGAAAAGGTGATAGGTTTTAGTTGAAAAAGGTAATCGGTTAATTATTAGTAATTATAAATTTATTATTTTATTTTATCAAATAGAATGCCCATGATATAACTGGAAAAAGAGATATTTTAGTTAGTGAAAATTAAAAAGGTAACTTGTTTTAGGTGAAAAAGGTAATTGTTTAATTTATAGTAATTATAATTTAATTATGTTATTTTACTAAATAAAATTGCTCGTAATGTATTTAGAAAATGAGAAATTAATGTTGCACTTGATATTTCTAGAAAAAGAGGGATTTTAGTTAGAAAATATGGAAAAGATGATATATTTTAGCTGAAAAAGGTAATTGGTTAATTATTAGCATTATAATATTATTTTTTATTTTATTAAATAGAATTGCCCGTGATATAATTAGAAAAAGAGAGATTTTAGTTAGAGAAAATAAAAAAGAAAACGTGAAAATTAAAAAGGTGACATGTTTTAGGTAAAAAAGGTAATTGATTAGTTTATAGTAATTATAATTTAATTATGTTATTTTACTAAATGAAATTGCTCGTAGTGATTTTAGAAAATGAAAAATTAATGTTGCCCGTGATATTTATAGAAAAAAGGAATTTAATTAGAAAGAATGATACGTTTTAGCTAAAAAGGTAATCGGTTAATTATTAGTATTATAATATTATTATTATTTTTGTTATATAGAACAACCCGTGTGTTGTGGAATAAAAAGTAGGGTTATCGAATGGCGGCTAGGGTGCGTGAGCTTCTTGCTTTAATGGCTGCGCTTGTGTTATCGTGACTTAATTCGGGTCCTCACAAGATGTCTACGTATCTCTGTATTAGAGAATCAAGCCAAAAACGTAGTTCTAGGTTGAGGGGTCTGGCCCTTTATATAGGCTGTGGAAGCCTTAGAATTATAGTAGGTTTTGGAGACTTGGTGGATAAGTCACCGTAATTGAGGAAGGTTCTGACTCCTTCCTTTTAGGAATTAGTTTCCATGTCGAATTTGGTGCCTTGGAGGCTACACAATATCCTGGGGATATTCTAGGACGTTTTTGGTTTCTAGAACGTTCCTGGTTTGTGGATCAGACCCATGTTAGAGATAGGCTTTTACCGGGCGTCCCCAGTTTGGGCCGTTCTTTTGGGCCTGACCATTAATTACGAATTTAGTGCCCAACTAGGGTTTCGGGCCATATTTACGGGCCAATAAATGTCACATTAATTATGTCTTTAAGGGTTATTTTT
This sequence comes from Saposhnikovia divaricata, assembly GCA_036435485.1. Taxonomy (NCBI): domain Eukaryota; kingdom Viridiplantae; phylum Streptophyta; class Magnoliopsida; order Apiales; family Apiaceae; genus Saposhnikovia; species Saposhnikovia divaricata. Next base: position 95,749,795 of record CM071597.1, on the reverse strand, counting down.
TACCCATATCATTTGCCCCCCAACTTCTAGGAAAACTTGATTTCGTAGAAGTTTAAGGTCATATCAGCCCTGCAAGGGTACCGTCTTATAGTAAAGTGTGGAGCGACCTACACATTTACCATGACTAAAATCCTTTCCCAAGTTAATACTTAAGAAAGTTAAACGTTCCTTGGCCTCTCGAATCTTTCTCTCAAGATTTCCGAGCCTTTCGGGAATAGGATTAGTGCCGTTTTGAGCTCATAGACACTAATCCGAGTGCAATTCGTGCATAGGATCCTTTATCATCAATTCATTAATGATTCATTCCCCCCAACGTATCTAAGTTGGGGTTAATGCCGGGTGGTCGCTGCTCATAAGCCTTGATAAGGGCTAATTTTTGAGCAGAAGACGCTATTTTGGCCCTAATCGGGGCTAAACAACCCTAAACGGGGTTATAAAGGTCTTGATTTAGGCCAACAAGTTCATACTCGATGTAGTTACTATTAGGATATCCACCTTTAACCTTTGGATAGGTTAATTCTTGAGTGGAAGTCCTTAAACGGTGATAATTGAGGCTAATCACCCCCTAATTGCGATTAGCGAAGCCCTAACCCCAAATTTTGGAGTCAAGTTAGTCAAGTAGAGCTTCTTACATCCTCCTGGTTGCAAAAAGAATCACGTGAAAATTCTCATTTTTGAGTTGTCTAGGGAAGAAATACTATCCCCTAGAAGGTGTTTCAGGGTCTTTCAATATCCTTGGTTTTCTGAACACCCCTGGCATCTCCAAACCCAAACTTTGAAGTTGAGCTTATATGATGGGGATTCTTATAATCTCCTGGTATGAAGAAGAATCACATGAAAACATGCATTTTTGAACGTTCTAGAGGCGAAATACCCCATTTTCAGCTGATTTTCAGACCAGATCTCGCACACGATCATAACACCTTTCCAATTTCATGGAAACACTTGGCCACCTGCATAGGCTTGTAGAGGACCTCACAAGGTTCTTGAATCTCAAATTTGAGCTCAAACGGAGCGTTTTTGAGCGTTCTGGAGGGCCATGAAAACACCCTAAAAAACAGGTCTTCCGAAAGCCCTCCAAACACCCTACCAAGGTGGCCTGGTCGGCTCACCCTGGTCGGCCATTCGGCCTAGGGTGCCTGGTCGGCTAGGGCTGGTCGGCTGGGTCCCCCAATTTTTTTTTTTTTTTTTTTGAATTTTGGCCATTTTTTGGCTAGTTGACTTTGACCTTTGACTTTGACTTTTGACTTTGACTTTGACCAAAATCAAAACTTGTCTTAAACTCCCTTCCTTGTTCCTAGAAAGGATTTAGTGATACCTTGGTTGGTTTGATGACCCTTGGCCTCAAACAACCTACTTCTTGGTTTTCAGGACCTTCCGGGTCTAAACCTTTCTTGAACTCTCGATATCAAATAACCTTTGGTTAAACTATTTCCCTTGGCTTCCAGGCATTCTCATGTACCTATAATGGAGTGTTTTAAACAACCTTAACCTTGCCCCCCTTGTGTTGAGGGTCTTTACTTCTTTATTTGAAGATGTGAGGACTTCCCTTGTTTTCAACACCTGACTTCGAGTCTAGGATATCGTAGTTAGTTTCTCATCCTAGGTTTTAAGCTTAAGGTCTTCACATCTCCTTCCTTGTTTTTAGGATCTTGTCCTATCTTAAGATAATCATCCTTAGGCTAGCCTCAGGCCTTAGGCTTAAGCAATCAGCTTGATTCAGGACAATCAACCTCGTTGGCCATCTAGGCTTATATTTTGTGCTGGGATTCAAAACCCACACTCCATACTCCAGAGTAGGTCTTCTCATACCCTTAAAGGTGTTAGCCTTTTAGCTAATCATCCTGCTTAGTGGCTTTAATCGTGGTTTTTAGCTTAATCCCCTGTTTAGGCTTGATAAGCATATATTAATCAACCTGGGAGGTTGTTAATTATATTGCTGCTCTTGCCTGTATTTCCATTCGTTTCTTTCACATATTTTTACGAATTAGATCATTTATTTGACCCAATTCCGAGTTCACAGAGCCCTTTTCCTGCTATCTTCGACTATTTAACCTGTAAACGCGAGTCGTTGGAAAGACGACCTGCTATTGAGGGTCATCATTTTTCTTATAAAAGAGTGTGGATTGAAGTCATTCTTCACATTTCCTTCTTCTTTCAAAGAAAATTTCTCTCTGAGGAGCTCCCAAGTTTCAAGCACTTCTTTCAGTTTCAGACAAGGCTGTAATGGCAAGTGGGGGTGGTCAGAACGCCTTAGTCCCTTCCAAGGGCCTTCTTCAGGCGATTAACAGGAGAACCAAAGACAAGAACAGAAAAGGTAAGGTCTTTCCTCCTCGTTATCAATTATCTTTATCTGAGCTCTTAGATGAGCCCGGGGATGTGTTTCCGAACAACGCGGAATTCGACTCCTTTATGTTCCCTAGTACTTTGGATGCGGGAGATATCAGAAATTTACTCAAATATGAATTCCCTGCTGAGATGAAGCTTAGAATTCCCACACCAGGGGACAGAACTTGTAACTGGCATCCTGAGAACTTGTTTGTGTACAAAGGTGCCATTGATGCTGGCCTTAGGTTTCCAGTTCACCCTTGGCTTGTTAGGTTATTAGCTGAGGTTAAAATCAACCCTTGTCAACTATATCCCAACTCCTGGAAATTCATCTTCATTTTCATGGTTGAATGCATCAGAGGAGGCATCCGCCTTAGCATCCCGTTGTTTAGGCATCTATTTGCTTTTAAGAATAGCCCTATCACTAGGAAAGGATGGGTGAGCATCCAACACCGCATAAAATCTAGGATGATTATTGATGCTTCTTCTGTGCCTGATTCTTGCCACAACTGGAGGCACGAATTTTTCATCCTTAGATGGAAAGGAGGAGACTGGGGTAACTTTTTCAGGTCTAAATTCAATCATGTGACTGATGAGGGTGTTAGTGAGCTTCAACTCACAACTGAAGAAATATCCCAACGGGATTGGCTTATTTCAGTCTTTCAGAAAACCCACTATCGTGAAGTTGTGACTGAACGTGCCTTGTTGGAGGCCGGGCTTAGTTATATCCCTCTCGAGGGTAATTCTTACTTTAACTTCTTTTCTTTCATCGTACTTGTTCTTATTCCAACATCGTTTCCTTTGCTTTGTTTGCAGTTGCTGAAGAGATTGACAACCATCCGAGCCGACTTCCCCATATCACCAAAAGGATGATTAAGAAAGCTGAGAAAGAAGCTAATCCTGAAGACGTACCGGCCCCTGAGTTCCTTCAGCATTGTTCGAAGGCGGGGAAGAGAATTAGGAGTTCGGATGGGAGCATGAAGACATCATTCATGCCTGATTGGGGGATATGTGAGCAGGATGCTATCAAGGACAGCCACCTCCTTGCTCGAGAGTGGTCTTGGAACGCCATAGCCCCGGCCGACAAGGTCCATTTTGCAACAGCAACAGATTTAGAGGAAAATGAAAGCATGGGGGCATATCATGCCTATAACGTAAGTCGATCTCCTCTTCCTTTTCATTGTTATGGTTGTATATTGGCCGTCGTGGCTTAACACATTTTCTTATGGCGTTTTTGTTTTGGTAGCTAAATGCTCACTTCCAGAATGCTATCCAACTCGGGAGGTCCTACAAGGACAAGGAGAGAACTGCCCTCAAGTCTGTAGAGAAGCTTCAGAAGGAGTCTGAAGAATGGGAGGCTAAGTATTTCACCTCGGAGGACCAACTCTCATCCCTTAGGGGAAAGTATGCGGCTCTGGAAAACAGGACCCAGAATAATGAGAATTCCATCATTCAGAACTACTTAGGTTCAGACACTTTTCTTGCCTTCATTGATGAGCATGACAGGGAGGTCCAGCCGGACAGCATGACCATAGGTTGGGAGAAGGCTGTGAACAGGATTAGCCAAGATCATAAGGGAGTTGTCTTTCCTTCCTTTTATCCGAGTCCCTGGAAGGTGACAGAAGACGATGACCTTGTTGAAGGTGTTGGGACTTCCCCTATGAGCAAACGTGCTTCTGGTTCTGGGACAAAGGGCATTCCTCAACAAGCAGGGTCTAGTTCTGGGAAACGTCCCTCAAGATCCCATCAGAGCGGGAGTTCAGAATGCCCCTTAGCGGGACGAATCCGTGAACCCAAGTCGGTTAGTATCAGTAGCTCCTCAACCTCAACTTCCAGGAGCGAAGAAGAAGGTGAAGAAGAAGTCCCTGCTCAGACTGCTCCTCCAAAAACCAAGAAGCGGTTGGTGAAGACTGCTTCTATCAAGAAGTGATTGAGCCTTGCATGGCCTGTGTTAGCCTCGTGTGGATTTAGTTCTTTTAATATCCCGTCTTTGATTATGATCCTTCATGAACTTGTACTTTTATTCATATGTGTGTAACTTAAACCTTGATTGTGCCCTCCTGGGTATTTTATCTACGTGCTTGTTTTCTATGTTTCATATGTTCTTTTATTTTCGGTACTTGGTCATCTTAGACTTACACACATCTGGTGCTCGGTACATCACAAGGATTTACAGAATCATAGAACAGAAAACAAGTTTGTATTGATAACGCAAAATGGGCTCAGCCCTTACATAGAATATTATGTCCTACTAGGAGCAACATGCTCTGCAATGGTTTCATATGAACCTTATTTCTACTTCTATTAGATAGGCTAAAAGCTAAGTCCTTAATAGGAGAGCTTTAAACATAGTAAACCTTGAGATTCGAGGCGTGCCAGGAGCGGGGTACCTCGTTTCCATCCACGGTTTCCAGCTTATAAGAGCCTCTTCCCAACGTCTTTCTCACTCTATATGGTCCTTCCCAATTAGGGGCCAACTTTCCTGTCTGTCCAACTCCAGAGGCTTCAATTTTTCTCAAAACCAAGTCGCCTTGTTTGAAGAACCCACCTTTAACCCTATGGTTGTAGTGAAAGGCTGCTCTTTTTTGGTGCTCAATATTACGGGCATTTGCTTCATCTCTGACCTCATCGATTAAATCAAGAGCAAGTCTCATGCCTTCCTCATTGGTTTCTTGCTCATATGCTTCCACCCTTGGAGATACGTGCGAAATTTCCAAAGGGACAACTGCTTCTGCCCCATAGGCTAGCAAAAATGGAGTAGCTTCTGTCGTTACCTTGCAGGTAGTACGATACGCCCACAGTATAAGCAGTAATTCATCAACCCACGTGTTTCGAGATCGTTCGACCCTCTTCTTAAGTCCATCAAGGATAATTCGATTTGCTACCTCAGCTTGGCCATTAGCCTGGGGGTGAGCTACTGAGGTAAAACGAAGTTCAATGGCGTTCTCCTCACAGTATTTCTTAAACTCCTCATTGTTGAATTGGCGTCCGTTGTCCGTTACTAGGATTCGTGGGATCCCATATCTACAAATTATGTTCTCCCAGAAGAACTGGGCAACTTGTTGGGTGGTTATTTTTGCTAGCGGCTTGGCTTCAATCCACTTGGTAAAATAATCGATAGCCACTATTAGGAACTTCCTTTGCGCTGAGGCCAAGGGAAAAGGACCAAGTATGTCCATCCCCCACATGGCAAACGGAATGGGAGAGTTAATTGACGTTAACATCTCTGGTGGCTGCCTAACAATTGGGGCGTGTTTCTGGCATCTGTCACACTTTTTAACATAGCTTTTGGCGCCAACCAACATTCCTGGCCAATAAAATCCCAGGCGGGTGATCTTATGAGCTAGGGCCCTGCCCCCCAGGTGCTGCCCACAGATCCCTTCATGAACTTCCCTTAATGCCTCTTCTGCCTCTTGAGGCCTCAAGCATTTCAAGTATGGGATAACAAAAGACCTCTTATAAAGGATGCCTTCAATCAAACCATATCTCAATGCCCTCACCGATAGTTTTCGTGCCTCCGAGGCATCTTCGGGGAGCCAACCAGTTTCCAGATGAGCCTTGATAGGATCAATCCAACAGCTTCCTACTTCAATAGGTGCCACCAATTTTGAGTTGATGGTAGGGGCCTTCAGGACCTGGTAATAGACGTTCCCTGCATAATTCTCTATTTCAGAAGAGGCGAACTTTGATAAGGCATCGGCCTTGACATTCTCCTCCCTTGGGATATGCTCTATACAGCATTCATCAAACTGAGTCATAACAGCTTTCACAACCCTTAGGTATTTTGCCATAGTTTCATCCTTGGCTTCAATTTCACCATTCACTTGTGATACTACGAGTCTCGAATCCCCGCAGACTTTAAGGTTCTTGACTCTTAGTATTCTGGCCAAGCCTAATCCGGCTATCAAGGCTTCATATTCAGCTTCATTGTTGGTCGTCGGAAAGTCCAACTTCAGAGCATATTCTACTAAGAACCCATCAGGGCTTTGCAAGACTAAGCCTGCACCACTAGACTTTGTTTTTGATGCTCCATCAAAATAGAGCACCCAATACTCCTTCTGATCAGGTTCAAGCTCCTTAGCTTTATCTTCATCTTCCTTGTTTAATACTACCTCTTGCCCCCCGACTTCTTGGTTGATGGTACATTCAACCACGAAGTCAGCTAAAACCTGAGCCTTAATGGCTGTCCTAGGCTTATACGTGATATCAAACTCCCCGAGTTCGATCGCCCACTTGATTAGCCTTCCACTGGCCTTCGGGCTATGCAATATACTTCGTAACTGTTGGTCCGTCAGGACTTCAATCTTGTGTGCCTGGAAATAAGGTCGTAGTTTCCTTGAGGCTGTCACTAGTGCGAGAGCAAATTTTTCAATGGTCGAGTAATTCAACTCAGCTCCATGCAGCACCTTGCTCACGTAGTAGATGGGCTTCTGAACCTTGTTCTCCTCTCGAATGAGGACGGCACTCAGTGCTTGTTCAGATACCGCCAGATACAGGTATAGGGTCTCTCCAGAACTAGGTTTGGCCAACAACGGGGCCTTGATCATGTATTTCTTCAATTGTTCAAAGGCCTCTTGGCTTTCTGATGTCCACTCAAAATTTTTTACTTTCTTCAAGGCCTGAAAGAAAGGTAAACATTTATCGCCAGACTTTGAGATGAATCTTCCCAAGGCAGCTATTCTACCAGTTAATTTCTGCACGTCTTTCACGGAACGTGGTGGTTCCATGTCGAGAATTGCTTTGATTTTATCTGGGTTGGCTTCAATGCCTCGTTTTGAGACCATCAGGCCCAAAAACTTCCCTGGCCCAACGCCAAAAGCACATTTGGCTGGGTTCAGCATCATCTTATGGTGCATCAGCACTTCAAACGCCTCCCTTAGGTGTTCAATATGGTCAGTTGTAAGCAAGCTCTTGACCAACATATCATCAACATATACCTCCATGGTTTTCCCAATCAGGTGGGCAAATATCTTATTTACCAGTCGTTGATAAGTAGCTCCTGCATTCTTTAGTCCAAAAGCCATGACAAGGTAACAAAAAACACCAAAGTCAGTTATGAAAGATACCTTTGGGATGTCATCCTTGTGCATCTTAATCTGGTTGTAGCCACTGAAACCATCCATGAAGCTTAGCATCTCATGTCCTGCCGTAGCGTCTATTAGCGTGTCGATCCTTGGTAGAGGGAAGCAGTCCTTAGGGCACGCATCATTTAAATCACTGAAATCTATGCACATCCTCCACATACCGTTGGCTTTCTTGACCATCACAGGGTTAGCCAACCATTCAGGAAACTGAATCTCCTCAACAAAACCAGCCTCCAAGAGTTTGTCCACCTCTTGTTTAATGGCCTCTTGCCTTTCTGGAGCAAAATTCCTCTTCTTCTGCTTAATGGTCTTCCGCTTAGGGTCGACATTCAACCTGTGAGTTATGAGTTGGGGTCAATCCCTGGCATATCAGCTGCTGTCCAAGCGAACACATCCTTATTTTCTTGTAGGAATTCAATTAACCTGCCCTTCATGGGTTCTTTCAGCGACGCTCCTATGTACGTGACCTTTTCAGGGTCCCTACTGTCCAGGGGTACAGGAACCAAATCCTCTGCTGGTTTCCCCCGGTGTTCATCATCCCGAATATCCATGTCCTCAATCGGGAGGACCTGCCCCCCGACTCCATCAGCTCTTAACGCGGCCACATAACAACTTCGGGCCATCCTTTGATCACCCTTCTGTTCTCCAACACCATTCCTGGTTGGAAACTTTACTTTCATGTGATAACTAGAGGCAACAGCCTTGAACGCGTGGAGTCCGGTCCTTCCGAGGATCGCGTTATATGTGGAGGCCGCCTTAATTACCAAGAAGTTCAACATCTGTGTGGCCTCCTTAGGCTCCTTTCCAATAGTAACCGGGAGTTGGATAGTCCCTTCAACGCTAGATTCGACTCCATTGAACCCATATATGGGCATGTTATTTGGGGTCAGCTGGGAATCATTGTATCCCATCTTCACAAACGCATCATGAAACAGGATGTCAACAGAAGCACCATTGTCTATCAAGACTCGCTTCACCTCCGAATTTCCAATTACAGGAGTTATGACCAACGGGTCGTCATGGGGGAACTTTACCCCTTCTAAGTCCGAGTCATCAAATCCGATCACTACTTCAGTCTTTGCCCTCTTCGGGGCTTCTCCCACGATATGCATCACCTCCCTGGCATATGCCTTTCGAGAGTTCCTTGTTGTTCCGGCCGCAGTAGGACCTCCCCAAATCATGTTGATGACAGGCCCTCGTGGCTGGGGGTTGCGATCACGATCGTTATCCCTTCTATCATTATAATCTCTTCTATCATAATCTCTTCTTTGGTTTCCACGACCTTCACCCTTTGTGAATTTGCTCAGCTTTCCTTTTCGGATCAAGAATTCAATCTCGTCCTTGAGCTGTCTACAGTCATCAGTGTCATGTCCAACGTCCTTATGGAACCTGCAGTATTGATCTTTGTTTCTCCTTGCGGGATCACCCCTAAGTGGCTTCGGCCATCGGAAATCCGCATCTTTTTCAATATCCATCAGGATTTGACTTCTAGGAGCATTCAACCTTGCATATTCAGAGAACCTTGGCCCCAAATTCTTCTTGGAAGCAGAATCGGAGTCCTTGCTTGTCCGGGGGTATTTGTCCCTTGTGTCATACTCCTGCTCTTGCCTTCGCTTCCGGGAGTTTCCGTTTCCTCCATTAGTGGTGGGAGCTTCCGTCTTCTTCATGCTTTCTTCTGCTTTTATGTATTTACTTGCCCTCCTTTGGAGCTCAGTCATGCTCTCAGGGGGATGTTTTGCCAACGACATCTGAAAGTAGGGGTTCGTCGTTCCATTCTCCAAGGCTATCATAGCTACTTTGTTCTCCAAATCCAGGACATTCAACGTCTCCTTAGTGAAACGCTTGAGGTAATCCCTCAGGTTCTCATTCTTTCCTTGTTTTACTTGCATGAGGAGAAGCAGATCTTTTTTCGTGGACCTTTCCACTAACAAATTGATTGATAAAGGCAGTACTTAACTCCTTAAAAGAACCAATCGAGTTTGCGGGCAATCGGCTGTACCATCTTTGAGCCATGCCTGCCAAGGTTTGAGGAAACGCCCTACACTTAAGAGCGTCACTAGCGGGTTGTAACAGCAGAGCGTTCGAGAATGTCCTGACGTGATTCGAAGGATCGCCCGTCCCATCATATGCTTTTATCGTGGGCATCTTGAATTTTCGGGAAACATGAGCGTTCATCACTTCGTCCGTGAATGGAGGTGTGGGGTCGTCAGGGTCCCCAAGCGGCATCAGGTCTTTGGGATCACTCCTAGGGGTTTCTACCCTCGTAATTCCTCCAGTTGGGGCATCAGCCCTTCTCGGTCTTCTTGAGGACCCTTCCAAATCAATGAAGGGGATCTCCCTTGGGATTGGAGGAGGCCTATTCAGATTTTGCCTTGCTTGTTCTCTGGTTATATCATCCTTCAGCTTTTGGATCTCAGCTTCAAAAGCCTTGATTCTCTCAGCAGCTGTTTGAACGGGTCTATCATTGATCCTTTGAGTCCTCCTCATGGGTTCTTTGCTTGTACGTCGCCTCCTCGGGGCTATATCACGTTCATCATCCTCGGATGATGAATCATCGGAGTAAGGTCCAGAGTAATCGTAATATCCTTGCTCAGGGGGGGCTAGACCCCTAATATAGGGTGGCTGATACGACTCGGGTATCTGTAAAGCGTGCCCACTTGGTCCAGGATCCCTTCGATTTGGGGGATAGTTTGGCAACCCGTATAACGGATCGGTATTCACGGGGAGTGTAGTGGTGGAGATCTGAACTCCTGAGAGCGGGGGACGGCTAGTCAATGGAGCAACCACCATCTGAAGTTGATTAGTCTCTTGTCCCGGGTGACCAATCACCGGTAAGGTTCTCTCAGCATGGGGATTCGTCCCTGTGGTCTGAGAAACTTAAGGTTGTGTAATAGTCTCAGTCGATGGGGGCACAAGCCCTTGCTCCGTAACAACGGGCGGTGTAGAGGAGACGATTGGTGGGTCAGATGTAACAGGAACGTTCTCGGTTGATGTTCTTCGTGTGTTAACCATGGTTGATATCCTAGTCCCACAGACGGCGCCAAATGTTGTGGAATAAAAAGTAGGGTTATCGAATGGCGGCTAGGGTGCGTGAGCTTCTTGCTTTAATGGCTGCGCTTGTGTTATCGTGACCTAATTCGGGTCCTCACAAGATGCCTACGTATCTCTGTATTAGAGAATCAAGCCAAAACCGTAGTTCTAGGTTGAGGGGTCTGGCCCTTTATATAGGCTGTGGAAGCCTTAGAATTATAGTAGGTTTTGGAGACTTGGTGGATAAGTCACCGTAATTGAGGAAGGTTCTGACTCCTTCCTTTTAGGAATTAGTTTCCATGTCGAATTTGGTGCCTTGGAGGCTACACAATATCCTGGGGATATTCTAGGACGTTTTTGGTTTCTAGAACGTTCCTGGTTTGTGGATCAGACCCATGTTAGAGATAGGCTTTTACCGGGCGTCCCCAGTTTGGGCCGTTCTTTTGGGCCTGACCATTAATTACGAATTTAGTGCCCAACTAGGGTTTCGGGCCATATTTACGGGCCAATAAATGTCACATTAATTATGTCTTTAAGGGTTATTTTTTACCCATATCACCGTGATGTAATTGGAAAAAGAGATATTTTAGGTATAAAAAGAAAAATGGTAACATAGTTTGGCTGAAAAAGATAACTTGTCCGTAATATAATTGGAAAATGAGAGATTTTAGTTAAAGAAAGAGAAAAGGTAACGTGTTTTGACTCAAAAAAGTAATTGATTAGTTAATAGTAATTATAATATAATTATGTTATTTTATTAAATAAAATTGCTCGTAGTGTTTTTAAAAAAGGAAAAATTTTAGTTAGATAAAATATAAAAGATATTGTATTTTATCTAAAAAAGAAATTATTTAATTATTGAAAAATAGAAAAGGTAATATTTTTAACCTGAAAAAGGGAATTGATTAGTAAAGAAGAAATTTTAGTTAGATAAAATATAAAAGATTTATATTTTATCTGAAAAAAAAATTATTTAGTTATTGATGGAATTTTTAAATAATTTCCTTTTAATTGGTACATTTTATGGCCAGGTGCCATCATGATTAAAAATTGATATGGGTTTAAAGTAAACCCTAAAGACACAATTAATGTTGCGTTAATTAGACCTAGCTTGGTTCAGATACGAATCCCATTAATGAGGCCCAAAACCCTAATTAAATATTAATTTCGTAATTAATAGTTAGCTGATTTTCAGACTCCAATATTGAGTCCAAAAAGGGAACCAAATCCTCTAAGGAGTAGCCCCCAAGACATCTGAGTCCAATAGAAGTCAGCCTTCCTTATGGAAGTGTTGTGGAACGAAAAGTAAGGTGTATTTAATGCTAGGGTTTATGGAAGCTTCGAGCTTTAATGGCTGATCAAGTGTTTTGTGACTTAATTCGGGTCCTCATGTGATGCCTACGTATCTTGCAAATTTCAAGAATCAAGCCAAAAAACGTAGTTCTAGGTTGAAGGATCAGGTCCTTTATATAGGTGTAGAAAACCCTAGAATTAGAGTTGAAATAGGAGACTTGGTGGGCAAGTTATTCAGTTGGCCCAATTCTAGAGCCTTCCAAAAGATAAGAAGATAAGTATTGAAGATATATGCCTTGGAGGTTACTCCTGATATGATTCAGTTTCTTTTTCAGACCCAATCACGAAGTCCCTTATTTGGCTGATTTATCAGCTACGAATTTTATTATTTAATTAGGGTTTTGGGCCTCATTAAAGGGCTTTAACCTTAGACCAATCTATGCTTATTAAATGCCACATAAATGTGTCTTTACAATTTTAATTTCAGCCCATATCATTTCCCCCCAACTTCTAGGAAAACTGATCAGGTTTTCATTGAAGTTAAAAGGTGTGTGTACACTAGTGTTTCACAAGTATCGTCCTGAATGCAAAGTGTGGAGCGACCTACACATTTACGATGATTGGTCTTATTCGAGACTGTATAACCATATTTATGTCTCACAGAAAATTATAAATAATTTTCAAGCACTTTCATATACTCGCGGGTATTTTGCATTATTTTTGTACTTAATTTGTCGAAAATATGTCGGGTACATGACCTGTAAAATGACCTTACAATTTTCCTGCATTTTTTTTTCTTTTTTTTTTTTGAGGTCGTGACGAGGTCACCAGGCCGTGAATCCTGAGATATCCTCTCACGACCAGAATCGAGGTCGTGCAAAGTCCTTAAATCAACCTGGTCGTAGCTTCGACCTCAATCCACGAGGTGGATTGAGTTCGTGCAAGGACACCAGCGGGGGCAGCTCATGATGCTTGCGACCTTATCCTACAACGTGGATGGAGGTCGTGTAAGGTCACTAGACAGAGCACGTTGTGCATGCTACGACCTCAGTCCACGAGGTGGATCGAGGTCGTGTAAGGTCCATTAACTGGGCTCGTCATTTGACCTACGACCTCACCTTACGAGGTGGTTCGAGGTCACCTAAGGGCCGATAAAGGGGTAGCTCGCGAGGCCTACGAACTCATATTTCGACCTAAACTGAGGTCGTGTAAGGGCGTTATAAGAGGCACGTCGTGAGCCTTACGACCTCATCCTTTGATGTGGATCGAGGTCGTGTAAGGTCCCTTCACAGGCCTCCTCGAGTTGCCTGCGACCTTAACCTACGATGTGATTCGAGGTCGTGTATGGTCAAATAAATGGCCTGGTCGCATGATTTACGATCTCAATTTTCGACCTGGATCGAGGTCGTGTAAGGACCAAGAGAAGGCCTCGTCGTGTTAACTACGACCTTACTTCACGAGGTGGATCGACGTCGTGGAGTTATATAACTTTTATTTCAGTTTTAATTTTATTTATTTAGGAATTTCTCGATCCTTCTGGATCCTTCTATAAGCTTCCAGATTCCGGGCCTTGGTTTGGGCCTGTGGGCCATAACCGGTTATAACCGGTTCCATAGCATTTTAACCAGTTAAATGACCGGTCGTACTTGGTATAAAAGAGTAGGAGGTGAATCTCATTTCTCACTTCACTTTCAACATTTCACCAAAAATTTCTCTCTAGAGCTCGTAGTTCTCAAGCATTTTTCGGCAGAAAATTCCGGCCAAAGTTCTCCCCAAGGCGGTTTTCTGGGTTTCTTTGAAGATCATTTCTTGAAGCTTTCATCCCAAGCATATCAATGGCGGATGACAGAGAAGCCAGGAGACTCAGCAAGATGAGTGCATCATCACGAGGTACCTCTTTCCCTCCTATTCGTTCGAAGTATACTTCCTTGATCGACATGATTAATCAAAGAGGAGATGAATATCCCTCTATTTCTGCATTAGATTCGTATAATCATCATTCGAAGTTTTTTGATGCTGAAAAAATCAAAAAATTCAACAAACTCTTCAATGTTCGTTCCCCTTTAAAATTAGTCCCAGCTGAACTAGGAGATCGTTCTTGTCATTGAAAACCCCATGCCCTTTGCATATACAAGGATGCTATCATGGCTGGGCTACGTTTCCCTTTTCATAATTTCATTCCCACCTTGTTGGCGGATGTTCAAATAAACCCTTGCCAGCTAGTCCAAAATGCTTGGAGAGCCATTCTTTGTTTCATGGTTCTTTGTTTGAAAAACAACTTTCCACTATCTGTTCCTCTTTTTAGGAAGATTTTTCAATTTAAAAATAGTGCAATCACTTATCGTGGCTGGGTATATATCAGCCTTCGTGCTACGATCCCAAATATATACGATCCTTCTTTAATTCCTGATTGTAATCCTAAATGGAAAGAGGAGTTCATGTACCTTGTGTGGGAGGGGGGTGATTGGGGCACCCTCTTTCGTAGCTCCTTTGGGAAGGTAACTGATGGAAATTCAGATGATATCGAGCTAAATGATGCCGAAAGAGCTGCTTTCAACACCCTTATTGCAGACAAAGGGGAAACTCACTTCTTCACTCTTCTTGAGGAATTTTCCCTCAAGTCTGTGGGTCTTTCTTCTGTCACTGATAAGGGTAAACCCCACCAGTCTTTCATTTAGCTTTTCATTCATTTACATGTTATATTTTATTTGTTACTAACTTTGCCTTTGATTTTTCAGCTGCTAGAGCCATAAACGAGCTCCAAGAGCACTTGGCTGGGGAAATTCCCCGTATGAAGAGGAAAAGAGCTGCGAAGGACCCTAGGGGGCAACCTACAGAGCCTGCCTTTTTAAGGCCTCATGATGCTATTGATGTAGAAGAGGGCAGTGGGGCTACCTCCTCTGCTAAGAGTTCTGTTTTTCGACCTGCTTGGGGCATCAGAAAACAGGATTCAGTTGTAGGAAGCACCAAGCATTCCAAGGATTGGTCCTACCACTCTATCACCCCTGCTGATTATCGCGATATTGTTGTTGTTAGGCCGAATACACAAATAATAATCAACTTTGTATGAGAGATTAACAAGTAAAAGCGTTTATGCACTTAAAAAACTTCTTGTATTTCAAATCCTCTTCGTGATGTAAAATATCACAAAGAGCTGCTAGGTTACAATAATGATAATTCGTTATCGATACCCTTCTAGGGTTAACCTATCTGTATTTATATAACATACAGCTACGATACAATCTCTAATTGATATTCCTAATAATCAGCTATACAATGATATCAATTACAGATTGTCACACGTCTCCTATGTCAACTCGATCTCTTTGATAGCTATCCAATCTTCAAAGATATCGCTTCCATAATTAATCTTTAATCACTGTTGAACAGTAGACGCACTTCCTCCAGACAGAGTTTAACAAACTCTGTCGAGCTTCCAACTGTCAGAGTTTACACAAACTCTGACTGCTTCTAGCTAAACTCTGATAACTCCCTGTAACACTTAAACACTGATGAAAACACATCAATTATATTTAACAATCTCCCCCAACTTGTTCATTATCAAAAATGTACAAGTTAATAACAATAATTGATGATGTCAAAACAAATGATAAATACAGTGTTTATACAGATTCAGAGTTTAAGCTTAAAAACTATAGAGAATAAGAAAATTCTTACAGAACTTTAATCTCTAATCATTTCAAGATCTGGCATGGTTCTGAGATAATCAATCAGCAATCTTCTTTCTGCATTTTCAAGTTCATTCTTCATTGCTTCTTTGATTTCTCTGAGTTGAGGATCACTTTCATCTGTTTGGTAAATAGCAGCCCTAAGATCATAAATCTTGTTTCTTCTCATTTCATTACCCAGTCTGATAAATCTGTCTTTTTCTGCCTGAGTATTGAAGTCAAGTACTGTGATTCCCAAATCAGTTTTTAACTTTGCAGTACCTTTCTTCATTTCAATAAGATTGCCTTGGTAATCCCTGTACTTAGGAATGTATCTGCTGTTATATTTCTGTCCTCTAATAGCCAGATTCTGAGTCATCTTCTGTCTTAGAACATTAGCAACAGATTGAGTCCTTCGACTATTCACCTTGAGAAGATATAGAACATACTCTAGTTCTTCCCAATATTTCAAGCCGATATCATCCTCACCAACTTTGAATACTGCCCCATCAGCCATGAAGTAAAGAAGAAAATCTTTGTCTAAACTCTTTTGATGAACCAACTGCACTGATTCCAGTCTATCCAGACTCTCTTGAGGTACACCACGACCTGGAACAGCCAGTGAAGAAGGATCTCTAGGACCAGTATATTGCCTTCTGTCTCTATGTGACCCTAATCCAGCCTTATTATTTCCAATCTTACCAGATAAAGCTTTTCCATCAGAAATATTCATTGAGACTCCAGGTAACACATCTGGATCATGAAGTGTTCCTTTCCCAAAAACTGATTTCAACTGAGAAGATAGAGGTTTAAACACAACTTGTGTAGCAACAGAGGTTGTATCTTTCTTCTTTGAATCTTCTCCTTCCATAGCAATGCCTTTCAGCTTGTGTTTAGCTTCAGCTTCTGTTGATTTCTTAGATAAATATGATCTTTGATCAGCATCAACATTTTCCTTGATCACAACGCCTTTAAGAACAGGCCTAGGAGCTTTTTCTTTTTGTACCTTATCAGACTTTAAAGCTTTAAGATGTTCTTCATGTAAACTCTTTTCCTCAGCTTCAATGTCTTCAATCGTTACTCCTTCCTCATTCTCTTCAATGAACAACTTAGCAGCCAACTCTTCATCAGTTTGTGGATTTGAAGATAACAGTAAACTCTTGGTCCTTGAAGTTCCTTGAGTATCAGTATTTCTCCCAACAGACTGTGATTTAAATGACTTACTAGTTTTCAGAGTTTGAACCTCCTCAGCCTTTTTCTTTCCTTTGTCTTTATTACTTGCCCCTCCATCTCCAGAACTATCCCTTCTGACAACTCTCTCCCCCTTTTTGACATCATCAGGCATAAGGATAGAAGTAATTAACTCCAGAGAGGTAGCAATAGAATCAATTTTAGCAGATAAATCAGACTGATTCTCTTCAACTTTACTCAGTCTGGCAAGGATATTGTCTTGAGCTTTAGAGAATTTTGTAGTCACTAGTTTTGAATGTGTTTCCATCTTCATCTCTCTAGCTACAACCTCATTTCGCAAAGAAGTGATTGCCAAATTAGTATCATCAAATCGTCTATCCAGAGTTTTAACTTGAACTATAGTTGCTTTCAAGCAAGAAAGAATCTCTGGATTAGAAATAGTATCAGCACTTTGCTTAACAAACGTAGCTGCTCTTCTTGATGGAAAAATACAATCTTCTTTGTACCATTCAGCAGCATTCTTGGCAAATTGTGCTCTCTCAACTGCATGAGAAGAACAAGGTTGAGGAAAAGGTGTATGTTTGTCATCAGTTTGTACTGGTACACTCAGAGAAGTATCAGAGTTTGCACTACTGTCACCTTCAGCTTCAACACTTGTAGCTTTAACTGGTTCATCTTCAGCCATAGATTTAGCAATATCTTCTGTAGGCTTTTGAGGATTTTCTTCATGTTGCTCAGGCTCAGCAACAGGCATTGACTGAGAAGTTACTTTGGTTGCCTGATCAATTTCTTCACCTTCTTCAACAGTGTGGTGAGCATCAGATATTATCTCAGTATGAGATGCCACAGCTTCAGAAGGAACAGATGTAAGTTGATCAACTACACCAATATTAGAAATAGGCTCAGAAAATGGCATAAATGAATCAGGAACATCATTTATTGGAGAAACACCATCTCTTGCATCCTCTTCTGCAGGAATTTTATCCTCTGCAGGCATTACATCCTCTGCAGGTATTACATCCTCTGCAGGTATTGCAACTTTCTCAGCCTCAACAGGAGGTGTTTGCTGTGAAACAACCTCTGGAGCTTCAATATCTTCATCCACAGAATCAGAGAATATCACTCTTCTTCGTTTTGCTAGAGGTACATTACCTGAATCCTCTTCACAAGGTGGTGACTTAGGCATGTTTGCTCGAGCTTTCAGTCTCTTCCCTTTTCTAGTGTAAACAACTTCAGGAGATTTTCGTTTTGATCGCCTCTTTGTCTCTTCTGCCTGTCTTAGACTTGCATGTCGTGCAGCAAGTGCTTTCTTAACACCTTGAGATTTAGACTTTGATGTTAATGGAGAATCAGAGTTTGAGTTTGAAGTGGGTGAAGATTGCTTTGCAGGTGATTCAGTGTTTGGTTCTGGTTGAGGTTCAGGGTGTGGTTCAGATTGTTGGGGTTCTTGTTCAGGTTCATCTTGTTGTGGTGCATCGTGTTGTGGTTCCTGTTGGTCTTGTTGTGGTTCTTGTGGTTGATTTAGAAAATTTCGTAGAGCAAGAGGCATGATAAACTCAGGAAGATTTTCTTTACCAACATCCTTGTTAGTCATATCAGAGAATATGCGCTTATTGACTCTAAAAGGATCAACTTTATCAGTTTTATCAATTTCAAGACCAGGTACACATGCATTGAACAACATTTGACAGAAACGAGCATAGTAGACAGTGGTAGACTCTGACAATTTATCACCCAAGTTCATCAAAACATATCGACCAAAATCAAAATTAATACCATAGAGCAAAGAATACCCGATATGAAGACTATCCATTGGAATGGCATCCCAGTTTGTGACTTTCTTCTGGAATGTTCTTGTTATGCAATCAAAGAAGAAATTCCATTCCTTTCTTAGATTTGGTCGCTTTATACTGCCAAGCTTGTCAAGAGATTCCATGTAACCTATCTCCTGTAGCATATCTCTCAGATGACTTTCATTAACCAGAGTATAAGAAGTATGTGTGTCAAAACCCATCGTATCTCGTACAGTCTGTGAAGTAATCACATGGTCTTGGTCTTCATAGGTGAAGATAATGGTAGGAGTTCCACTTTCTCCTCCATCCACATAAACTGAGTTCTGCCAGAATGAAGCGATTTGAGACGCAGAAAGAGTAGCAGGTCCAGTCAGAGCTTGTCCAATCTCTGAATCCCTCAAAAAGTTCTGCATGAGATGAAACGATTCTGGAACGCGTTCATGATAGAGTGGAGCTTCATAGTTATTAGGAACAAACCGTAAGCCAAGAGCAGTGAATGCTTTAGATGCCATTGAGTTAAGAATTTCCAAGAATTTCCAAAAGATATGAATGTAGAAAAGGTGTTTGCGTGAGTGCCCAAGAGAAAAATAAGAAAACTGTGAGAGTAAGAATAAAGCAAACTCGTTTGGACACAAAAGTGATTAAATTAATAAAAACTCAATCTCTTATGTAACAAACACTCAATCAGTTCCTTGATTAATGTGTAGTGGGACACGATAATAGGTAAGTGGGACACATTAAAGGCGAGTGGGTCATGTGCGCCTATTTTTAAAAAGAGTATATTAAAATTAAAACATTAAAATATTTGATTTTAACAAAAATCAAATAATACTCTTTTAAAAATATCTGGACCCAAGTAAAATCAGAATTTGAAACGTTTACCTGTTGCCTTTAATAACCAGAATACGAAGCGATTAAGGACTTCGTTCTTACCCATCTCTATTTAAGACCTAGAGACTTGATCAGATTATTTCATTAAACCTTTAACCTTTCAGTCTCCCCTGTAAAATCACAAACCTTTCAAACCAAATACTCTTGAAAAACAATGGCTAACCTTACCATTAAAGAGAAAAACCTTCATCTTGTCGAAAACAGAGACATCTTCAGCTATACTCGTGAAGAGTTTGAAGCGTTTGAGTGGGAAAGACAGCTTGAGACGCTGTGGCTGCAAATGGATGCTGGTCTGGAAGAGCTCGAGAGAGAGAAACCTGCAAGGGTGATCGACATCGATGCTGCCCTCCAAGCAACATTGGCATGGCTCTCCTCGAAGGCATCCTTATCCACCACCACCAACCATTGTTAATGAATATGTCAGCAAAAATAACCTTATCCCTTCAACTTCCACCCAAATAAAGTGGCAAAGATGGGATCTGGGAATTTTTGCTAACAATGGAGTGGTGTGGACGGACCTTTTACTTTCCTGTTGAATAGATTAGCAGATAGAGAGAACAAAAATATGTAATATTTGCTTGTAATCTCTTTCTTATTATCAATGAAAATTTTGCTTTTCTAATCATATTCATTGTGTTCTGCAACTGTTATTTGAGTTATATGAACTGTTCTTCAAGAAAATGCATCAAGAAAAGAATATGAAAACTAATTAAAGTAATCATATAAAGAACACATTCATCAACTATCCACTGATTAACAGTTGTCAAAAACCCTACTTACTCCAAGACTTTCAAATTGTCCAAGTGAAAATTTACCTTAGAGTACAAATCACGAATCAACAGCGTTTGTCAATTCTCCAACTTTATCATCGAAACCCTTTCATAAATTGCACAGTTGTGAATATGTGTGTGTGTGAAGCAGAGTTTACTAAGTCAATTTTTAGAGCATCTAATTTTTCATAAAATCCATAAAGTAAATCAATAAACACTGGATGCACAAACTGTCATAGTAAACACTGACTGTATGATGAAAGCTAAACTCTGAAGTATTCGAACTTTATACAGTAATTTTTATTTTATACCCTCTTTATATACACATTTTTTTCATTTTTTTTTATTTTTTTTTATTTTTTATTTTTTATTATTTTTTTTTTTTAATTTTTCATTCCAGTAATCAGAGGTTGGAACCAGTCACCAAAATTCAAAAATTTTAGCCCTTATCATTTTGATAAGTTCCTGGGTCATCCTAGTATTTAACTAGTCACCAAAAATCAGAGAATTTTAGCACATATTATATACCAATAAGTTCCTGGGTCATCCTAGTATCCAACATAATCTCAAAGGAGTATAACAACCTATATACACTTTCTTTGGGGTATTGCAGTAAACATTTTATTTTATCAGAGTATAACTAACAGAGTTTAGAGTTCATCAACATCAGTAGTTCTTCATGAAAGGTAATGCACACAGTATTTATAGACTCAGAGTTTAGGACAAAATAAACTAAGAGATGCTATAAATATGAGCCAGTATCATGCTGTGTTAACTTTCTGCACAATCTAAGATTAGATCTCAATAACTCAGAAAGATTCATGATTAATTGCTGAGAATCATGCTTCATACATATTTCTTCATTGGTGTTTTCATTCAGACAAAAATCAACTCAAAGTTCACAGAGTTTATCAAACTTATTAACAGTGTATGACATACATACATTCGATATCTCAAAGACTCAATATGCTATTCGATATCTCAGGGATTCGATATGTCAAAATGCTCTATTCGATATCTCAAGGAGTCCCAGAGAAAAGAGCTATTCGAGAAGTGATTCGATATGTCAAGATAACACTATTCGAGAACTCAGAGTTATCGATCAAGTCAACTCCAGTTCTCGAATCACTCACTTAGTCACTTCTCGAATACATTCTTGAGGACAAAATATGACAGAGTTTAACAGAGTATGCATAACAGAGTTTAATCAACAGAGTTCACTTAGTATTTAACCAATCAGGAAATATGATTAATACATCACATAAGTAAAGTTTGAATCTAACCAACATTTCTAGTCAGAACCAGAGATCATTCCTAGTTCATTAACCAGCCTTGTAAATGTAACTTCACTCAATGGTTTAGTGAAGATATCTGCAAGCTGTTGTTCTGTAGAGACAAAATGTAGTTCAATATTTCCTTCTTCCACATGTTCTCTGATGAAGTGGTACCTTATGCTGATGTGCTTGGTCATTGAATGCTGTACTGGATTACCTGTCATAGCAATAGCACTTTGGTTATCACAGTAAATAGGTATATTACTGTACCTCAATCCATAATCCAGCAATTGATTCTTCATCCATAAGATCTGTGCACAACAGCTACCAGCTGCAATATACTCTGCTTCAGCTGTAGATGTGGAGATTGATTTATGTTTCTTGCTGTACCAGGAAACAAGTCTGTCACCAAGAAATTGCCAACTTCCACTAGTGCTCTTTCTGTCTACCTTACAGCCTGCAAAGTCTGCATCGGAATACCCAAGTAGCTTAAAATCTGATTCTCTGGGGTACCACAGACCTAATGATATGGTGCCCTTGAGATACTTGAAGATTCTTTTCACAGCTGACAGATGTGGCTCTCTAGGATCTGCCTGAAACCTTGCACAAAGACAGGTTGCATACATGATGTCAGGCCTACTCGCTGTCAAGTATAGAAGAGATCCTATCATGCCCCTGAAGTTTGTCATATCCACTGAAACTCCTGTGTCTTTGTCCAGTTTGGTTGCTGTTGCCATGGGAGTTGATGCAGATGAACAGTCAAACATACCAAATTTCTTGAGAAGATTTCTGGTGTATTTTTCTTGATTAATGAAAATTCCATCTTCTGTTTGTTTCACCTGTAGGCCTAGAAAGTAACTAAGCTCTCCCATCATGCTCATTTGATATCTGGACTGCATGAGCTTGGCAAACTTCTTACAGAGTTTATCATTAGTAGACCCAAAGATGATGTCATCAACATAAATTTGAACTAAAAGGAGGTCACTTCCTTGGTTGAAATAAAACAGAGTTTTGTCAATTGTACCTCTGTTGAATCCACTTTCTAGAAGAAACTGAGCAAGTGTCTCATACCATGCTCTTGGTGCCTGCTTAAGTCCATATAGTGCCTTATCTAGCCTGTAGACATAATCTGGATATTTGGGGTCCACAAATCCTGGTGGTTGTTCAACAAACACTTCTTCTTCAAGCTTTCCATTCAGAAAAGCACTTTTCACATCCATCTGGAACACTTTGAATTTCTTGTGAGAGGCATATGCTAGAAAAATTCTGATTGCCTCCAATCTTGCTACTGGAGCAAATGTTTCATCATAATCTATTCCTTCCTGCTGTGAATAACCTTTTGCTACCAGTCTAGCCTTGTTCCTTGTGATAACACCTTCACTGTCAGTCTTGTTTCTGAAAACCCATTTAGTACCAACAATAGATCTGTTCTTTGGCCTTGGTACAAGGGTCCAAACTTCGTTTCTTTCAAATTCATTTAACTCTTCCTGCATTGCTGTTATCCAGTCTGCATCTTGAAGAGCTTCTTCTACTTTCTTTGGTTCATTTTTAGACAAGAATGCATGAAATAGACATTCACTTGCAGTAGCACTTCTTGTCTTTACTTTTGCATCTGGATCACCAATTATCAAATCAGGTGTATGTGATTTAGTCCATTTCCTAGCAGAAGGCAAATGACTTCTATCAGCATGTGATCCTCCCCCTTGATCCATGCTCTCCTGATTCTGTTGTGATCTATTTTCGTTTTCTGAGACTCCCCCTGAACTTGACTGTCCAGAGTCAGAATTTGAATTTTCAGAGTTTGAAGCATCAGAGTTTGATCCAGATTTTTCAGTTGACTCAGTATCAGTGTTTGAGTCTTCATCTTGATCATGCTCCCCCTCAACTGGTTCTCCTCTTTGTTGTGACTGAGAAGTTTCTCCAGAATTTACCAGTAGAGGTTCAAAGTTTGTTTCAACAGAGTCTGTCAGAATTGTTTCATCAGTGTTTCCTTCATCAGAGTTTAAAACTTCATTTTCAAAGTTCAGTTGATCATATTCGTCTTTGTCTTCAAGTCCAGTTATCTTCTTATCATCAAAAGAAACATGTATTGATTCCATGATCACTTTAGTTCTCAGATTGTAAACTCTGAATGCCTTTGTTGACAGTGGATAGCCAACAAAAATTCCTTCATCTGCCTTTAACTCAAACTTGGTCAACTGTTCTGGATGAGTCTTCAAAACGAAACATTTGCACCCGAAAATATGAAAGTATTTCAGGTTAGGCTTCTTTTTCTTCACCATCTCATATGGTGTCTTTCCATGCTTATTGATCAGTGTTGCATTTTGAGTAAAACAAGCAGTTTGAACAGCTTCTGCCCAGAAATAAGTTGGCAATTTTGCTTCATCAAGCATAGTTCTGGCAGCTTCAATTAATGTTCTATTTTTCCTTTCAACTACACCATTTTGTTGTGGTGTACCAGGTGCTGAAAATTCTTGTTTCACTCCATTGTCCTTGCAGAATTCTTCCATTGTTGCATTTCTGAACTCAGTTCCATTATCACTTCTGATGATTCTCACTTTGTTGCTTGATCCTTTGTCCAGAAGCTTCACATGCTCCATCAGAGTTGATGCAGTTTCATCCTTCTTTGCTAGAAAATACACCCAGGTGAATCTAGTGTATTCATCAACAATGACTAAAGCATATTTCTTCCTTGCAATAGACATAACATTTACTGGACCAAATAGATCAACATGAAGAAGATGATGAGGATCAGTGATAGAAGATTCTGTTTTGCTCTTGAAAGATGACTTCCTTTGTTTAGCCTTCTGACATGAGTCGCATAGGCCATCAACATTTAACAGGGTCTTTGGGAGTCCTCTTACAAGATCCTTTCTGATCAATTCATTGATGTTGTTCAAGTTCAAATGTGAGAGTTTCTTGTGCCACTTCCAACCCTCTTCATTAGACATTCTTGTAGACAGGCAAACAGCTTTTCCAACAGAGTCTATCAAAAGCTTGATTTCATAAATGTTGTTTTGCCTGTGACCAACTAGAACAACCTTTCCTGTAGATTTGCTGATAACTTCACAATATTCAGGTTGAAAATCTACATGATATCCCTTGTCACAGATTTGACTCACAGATAGCAGGTCATGCTTGAGTCCTGGGACATGAGCTACATTGTTGATGATGACATTTCCAAGATTGATATTGCCATATCCCAATGTTCTTCCTATATTGCCATCACCATAGGAAACTTTTGGGCCAGCCTTCTCCTCATATTCTGATAGCAGGGCTTTATTTCCAGTCATGTGTCCTGAACATCCACTGTCCACGACTAGGGTTGCCTCCCTGTTACCCTGCAATCACAAACAATTACTGAGGATTAGTTTTAAGGATCCAGACTTGCTTGGATCCTTTGGCATTCTTAACTTTGTTAGCTTTTGCAGCGGAATTAACATTATCAGAGTTTGAGCTAACAGTATCAGTGTTTGCACTTGCAGTATCAACTTTAACCCATTTTAGATTGGGTTTCAGTTCATAGTAATTATGATAGATAGCATGATATTTTCTGCAAGTATAGATGGAATGCCAAGTGCTTCCACAGTGTGTGCATAGAGTCTGTGGCTTAGTTCTAGCAGAATCCTTCTTTACCTCAGACTTTGTAGGTAAAGAATTTATATTTTTATTTTTCTTGCAGAAATTTGCAAGATGCTTAGTACTACCACAGTTATGACATGTCTTTCTTGGAGCATAACTAGCAAGCATTGGTTTATTTCCTGAAGTGATGCCTACTTTTCCATTTCTGTTCTTGTTTGACACTTTCTTTTTCTCAACAGATTTTAACTCCTTCAGTTTATGTTTGAGTTGTTTATCTGTCATTGAACCAATATTAACCTGATTAACACTAGTTTTTACTGGTTTTCTTTTGACAGCTTCTTTTTCATTCTCAGACAAAAATTTACTGGTTCCATGAACAAATTTAGTTCTGACTTTAACTTGATTTTGAAATCTAAGTTCATCTTCCTCATTATAACCTAGACCAACAGTGTCTGTTTGAAAAATCTGTTGAGTGTCCTTTCCAGAATTAGTCCAAGTCCTAATTTTCTTATTTGCTTCCTCCAACTCAGATTCTAGTTGTTTATATTTCTGAAGCAAAATATGTTCTTTGCAAACAGCATCATCTCTCTCTTTCTGAACTTGTTGCATGTTTTCAAGTTTCTCTTCAACAAGTTTATTTCTCTCTTTAAGTTCAGAATTTTCAGCTTTTATCCTCTCATTTTCTAAAGTCTGATCCCTATAACTTATATGCAATGACTTAAGAAAAATTCTTAATTGAGCAATGTCATCAATATTATAAGCATAGGTAGTTGGAGGTACCTGATTTTCAGAGGATTCTGATTCAGTAGTAGCCATGAGAGCATAGTTCACTTCTTCATCAGAATCTGAAGTATCTGCCCAATCTCTGCCTTTAGTGTAGAGTACCTTTCCAGTTTTACCCTTCTTGCACTCAGGAGCATAGTGACCCATCTCCTTACACTTGTAGCATTGAATTTCAGACTTATCCTTCTTCCCTTTAGAATCTCTCTTATCAGACTTCCTGTAGCTTTTCCTGTCTTCATTTGAATCCCTAGAAAACCTTTTTCCTTTCTTGAAATTCTTGAAGCCCATTTTCTTGAAAGTTTTCACCATCAGCACAGCCATTTTTCTCATTTCTTCTTCATCATCCTCAGAGTCAGATGATTCAGAAGAGTTTGAATCATAATCAGAGTTTGGTGAATCACTTTCTGAATGTATGACCAAAGCTTTTCCCTTCATTTTCCTTCTTGATGCCTCTTTCTTCTGAGGCTTCTCTTCAACATTAAGAGCAACTGACTTTCCTTTTCTACTTGATCTCCTGTTTCTCTGCTCCATTTCCAATTCATAAGTTTTGAGCAGTCCATAAATTTCATCAATCTCTGTTTCAGCAAGATCATAGTTGTCTCTAATAGTGGTTGTTTTCACATCCCACTTTTCAGGTAGAGAAAGAAGAAACTTGAGATTCGAGTCTTCTAGATCATACTCTTTGTTGACCAATGACAGATCATTAATCAGTTTACAGAATCTATCAAATGTTTCTGTCATGGTCTCTTCAGGTTTAGCCTCAAAATGCTCAGACTCTTGTGTAAGTATGTTTCTCCTATTCTTCTTAATAGCTGCAGTTCCTTGACACCTGACTTCAAGTGCATCCCATATCTCTTTTGCAGTGGTGCAGTTAATGACTTTGTTAGACATGACATTGTCTAAGGCACTATGTAGTAAATGCCTAACTTTTGCATCCTTAGCTGGAGAAAGCCTATGGCAGCATTGCTGAGCTTCGCCAAGGCAAGGAGGATATCATTGATGATTATATGGACTCCGAGGACTTTCAGAGGCTTATGGCTAAGCATGATGATCTTATTTATCCAGCCAACTACTTTAGTAGCTGGAAGGGGGCACTAGATGCTGTTTCTGAGAGGCACCCCGGGCTGTTCCAGATTGGTGATATTCCTTGCCCTGAGGCCCCGTTGGAGCTGGCCAAGTTGTTGGAGTCTCAGAGGATTACTCCCATGGAGGAGGATGAGGAGGAAGAGGAGGAAGGGGAGGATGCTGCTGATAGGATCTTGAACCCTGATCGCTCCCCTCTCCATGCTAGATCTGGTGGTTCAGTTGCTGGGGATTCGACTACCCATACCAGCACTGACAGAGATTCTCCTGCTAGGAGTACTGGCAAGACTAAGGCACCTTGATTTTATTTTCCTTGGCCCTGCGTGGCATGACTTTTAATGTTTTGCTTTCTTTAAATTTGCAAACTTGAAACTATAGCCTCCGGGCTTGCTTATTTGTTTTATGCATTTTCTGGTTTTTCCTTCTACTTAGTTGCTTTGCCTTTTGTGTTTTGGCTTACTTTAGCTAGCAATTTTAAATATGCTTTTGACACATAACAGACATAAAACAACAACTAAAGGAGGAGAAAACCAAATTGCATTAAAACTTGAAATGGGCCTAGCCCTTACATAATACTCTACTTCCTACTCAGAGTTTAAAAAACTCCAAAATGGTTTCGTCGACCTTATTTCTACTTTCCTAATGGATATAAGCTACGTCCTTCATAGGATAATCAAACATAATAGATCTTGAGATTTGATGCATGCCAAGTGCAAGGCACCTCATTTCCTTCCACAATCTCCAACTTGTATGATCCTCGACCCAGTGCGCTTTTGACCCGATATGGGCCTTCCCAATTTGGTGCCAACTTTCCTTTTTGTCCAACTCCGGATGCTTCAATCTTTCTGAGCACTATGTTTCCCTGACGGAAGAACCTTTCTTTCACCCTTAGGTTGTAGTAGAAGGAAGCTTTCTTCTGATGCTCCGTATTCCTAGCATGGGCTTCATCCCTTACTTCGTCGATCAGATCGAGGGCTAGTCTCATCCCTTCCTCATTGGTGTCTGGTTCAAAGGCCTCCACTCGTGGAGATGCATGCATGATTTCCATGGGTACTACAGCTTCAGCCCCGTAGGCTAACATGATTGGAGTTGCTCCAGTAGTCACCTTGCATGTGGTTCGGTATGCCCAGAGTATGGGTAGTAACTCATCCACCCAAGTATTTCTAGAGCGTTCCACTCTTTTCTTAAGTACATCGAGGATGATTCGATTGGCAACCTCAACTTGACCATTAGCTTGAGGGTGGGCAACTGAGGTGAATCGAAGCTCAATCCCATTCTCATCACAATAGTCCTTGAACTCTTTGTTGTTAAATTGTAAACCATTGTCCGTAACAAGGATTCGTGGTTTTCCATATCTACACATGATGTTCTCCCAGAAGAATTGCATGATTTGCTTGGTTGTGATTTTAGCCAAAGGTTTGGCCTCAATCCACTTTGTAAAGTAGTCAATAGCTACAACTAGAAATTTCCTTTGAGCAGTGGCCATAGGAAAGGGCCCAAGAATATCCATCCCCCACATAGCAAACGGGATGGGGGAGCTAACGGATGTCAACATCTCTGGTGGTTGTCTAACCACTGGTGCATGTTTTTGGCACCGATCACACTTTTTCACATACTCTTTGGCATCAGCCATCATCTCAGGCCAATAGAATCCAAGCCTGACTATCTTGTGAGCTAGGGCCCTGCCCCCCAAGTGTTGTCCGCAAATTCCCTCATGGACCTCCTCAATAGCTGATTTGGCCTCTTCGGGCCTTACACACTTTAGATACAGAATCACAAAAAACTTTTTGTAGAGTATCCCTTCAATCAGAGCATACCTCAACGCCCTCACAGATAATTTTCGTGCCTCCATGGCATTAGTCGGGAGCCAACCAGTCTCGAGGTGTGCTTTTATGGGATTTATCCAACATTTCCTCACTCCAATAGGTGCGACTAACTTTGAATCGATGGTAGGGGTTCTCAGAACTTGGAAGTAGACACTTCCAGAGTAATTCTCTATCTCAGAGGAGGCAAACTTGGATAAGGCATCAGCCTTGGTGTTTTCCTCCCTCGGAATGTGCTCAATGTAGCACTCATCAAATTGATTCATTATTGCCTTCACAAGCCTTAAATATTTAGCCATGGTTTCATCCCTCGCCTCAAACTCTCCATTGACATGAGCCACAACCAGCCTTGAAACTCCACAAACTGTAAGGTTTTTGACCCTTAGGGCTCCTGCTAAGCCAAGTCCAGCTATCATAGCTTCATATTCTGCCTCATTATTGGTTGTTGGAAAGTCCAACTTCAGGGCATATTCAATCATGAATCCATCGGGACTTTGTAAGACAAGACATGCGCCACTTGTTTTTGTTTTTGATGCCCCATCAAAATAGAGCATCCAGAATTCCTTCTCCTCTATTATGGGTTCCTTGTCTTCCTTATTGCCCTCCTGAGGTATCTCCTGCCCCCCGACTTCTTGGTTGTCAATGGTGCATTCAACCACGAAGTCAGCAAGTGCCTGAGCTTTGATGGCCGTCCTTGGCTTGTACTTAATATCGAATTCTATCAACTCAATTGCCCACTTGATGAGCCTACCACTGGCCTTAGGGCTGTGCAAAATATTCCTCAATGGTTGTCCCGTAAGGACCTCAATCTTATGTGCCTGAAAATAGGGCCTTAGTTTCCTAGAGGTAGTTACCAATGCTAAGGCAAACTTCTCAATAGTGGAGTAGTTCAACTCTGCTCTGTGTAAAACTTTCCTCACATAGTATACGGGTTTCTGAACCTTGTTTTCCTCCTTCACCAGCACTGCACTCACAGCTTGACCTAAAATTTCCAAGTAAAGATAGATAATTTCTCCCGTACTTGGCTTGGCCAACAACGGGGCCTCAGACATATACTTCTCCATCTGCTCAAAGGCCTCTTGGCTTTCTTCTGTCCACTCAAAGTTTTTTTACCTTCTTCAAGGTTTTAAAGAACGGCAAACACTTGTCCCCGGATTTGGAGATGAACCTCCCTAACGCAGCAATCCTCCCGGTTAACTTCTGTATATCCCTTATAGAACGTGGTGGTTCCATGTCCAAAATAGCCTTGATTTTGTCGGGGTTGGCCTCAATTCCCCGTTTTGAGACCATAAGACCCAAAAATTTTCCAGACCCAACACCAAAAGCACACTTGGTCGGATTCAACATCATCTTATGGTGCCTCAGCACTTCAAATGCCTCGCGTAGGTGTTCAATGTGATCTGCCTTGTGTAGGATTTTCACCAGCATATCATCCACATAAACCTCCATAGTCTTTCCAATGAGATGAGCGAAAATCTTGTTTACCAACCTCTGATAGGTAGCTCCTACATTTTTCAGTCCAAAAGCCATGACCAGGTAACAATACACACCGAAGTCAGTGATGAACTGTAATAACCCGAATTTTGGGTAGAATTAAAACTTTTCTTATTGTGGTTAAAGAGCACTAATGAATGGTGGTTTCAAAGAACAATGATTGTAATGAATGGATATTGCTTTGGACAATGATCCTGATGCATTGGTATATTGTCAGAATAGAGTAATTCGATGGTTGAGGACCTAGATAAGAATAATCTACCGTCCAGGAAGGAGCTAATGGATCCTTGAAGGGGAATGAGTACGTGCATTGTGTTTCCCATACGTGCATAGTGTTTCCCGTACGTGCATAGTGTTTCCCATACGTGCATAGTGTTTCCTGTACGTGCATAGTAATTCGGTGGATGAATAGTGATTTTGTAAGTTGGAAAACTTTTCACGCCAACCTATGTACGGGACGTGATATGGATGTTTCGAAGTCATATTAGTAATACGCGGAGGAAATAAGTGAATGCAGAGACGATCGGAATTCAAAAATTCCTATTTTAATTTTTGGTGTAATATTTGACTGAGCAGTGAATTATATATTATTATATTCGAGAAATGAGATATTCAATTTGAGAAATTGAAGAGTTAATATTTTGGAATTTTATTATATTTGATTTTAGAAATTAGAACGAAAACCACTGAGACAGTGAAACAAGCGTTCTAGAAACCACTAAAACGTTATAACGAGATTAAGCAATTAAGCGAACGAATCAGGAATTAAGGATCAAGATTGTGACAAGATTAAATATCCTATATGATCATCAAGTGAATTATATCAAGTGGATTAAATTATTTAATCAAGGATTAAATCAAAACAATTTAGGAGTTAAGTGATTTAAATCACTTAAATCAAACAAGAAACAACACAAATATCTACCAAGCTTCTCCAAGACTCTTTGCACAAGCCCCAAGGTGAGCCACCAGCCACACACATCCAATAATATCTAGATATTATGATCAAAAGGGTGAAGAAAGGAAAAAAGCAAGCAAAAACTCATTTCTCCAAAAACTGCCCAACAGAACCAAGCTTAAGAAAAAAATTCATATCTCCATTTCTATCCATGATAAAATCACCAAATTTTAACCATAGCTTCTCCACTCCATGGGCAAGATTCGTTCCAAATTTCATCTAAATCCAAGTAGTATAGCCTAGTCAAATCCATGCTTAAAGTTGGAGGACCAAAACTGTCCAGGTTCTGAACAGTAGCAAGATGGGGCTCAAAACCCTAGCTCCCATGGTTGGATTCTTGTGTTCTATAGCTCAAAAGAAAGCCCTTGAAGAGTAGAAGGTGTGGTAAAAGTTTTAGAACCAAATTCTTAGTTTTTGATTTTATATGATTTTTACAAAATTGATGATGAATAGTAACTTTTGATTTTCATGTTTTGCTTTCTTGATTCTATGGCTTCCAAATAATGTTCTAAGCAATGATCAAGAGTTGTGAGGCCTTATTATCATCCTTGAACTTCAAACCAAGGTATAATCTTTGAAACCCCTTTGTTGAATCATGAGTTTTAATGGATTTTTGGATGAGTTTTTTTGAGTTATATGCATGTCTAGAGCACTAGAGCTACGTAAGAGTTTTGTTAGATGTTAAAATATGTTGCACAGCTCCAATACCTGTTTAGACAGTGAGGGAGACAATGAATAGTGTCCATGAGTGTTGGTGGTGGATTGGATGATTATTTGGAGGATTTTAATTTTGGAAATATCCGAGTTATAGCCGTCGTAATGGCGAAATTTCTTTGACCCTTAAAAACCATTCATAACAGTAGATTTAACCTTCTGAACTTATTGAGTATATGACATGTATTCGAAGATCTCGAGTCATAGATCATTTTGGCGCAAGAATCGTAGCATTTTGACTTACGGCTTAGGCGTTATGGTGAAATCTGTAAAAGCAGTTCGTAAACGTACGTATGAATTCGTAACTTCAATTGAACCCCTTTAAAGTGATAAATTCGGTTACGAATCTTGGTAATTAAATACTAGAGGTCATAATAAATATATGAGAGAAGACCTCGTGTCAAAAAGATTATTTTTGGATTTTATAAAAATATTTGAATCAAGGTTAAGTGCGAAGGAACCCCTTAAAGGAGCACTCGATTATAACTTTGTAAACCGCTTAGTGAAACGGGCGAATGAGATCCGAATTCTAAAACAAATCTTCGACTTAAGTATTTGTCGATTGACATGGACATAGTACGAGCCTAAAGCGAGCTAGTAACGCCTTCGTTGTGTATTGCTTACGTGTTTAAGCATTGAAGTGAATCATCTAGGGGATTAATCGTACGTTTTCTTTTGACTTTGTCTAGATTGTTTGACATTGTCACGAGCCCTACCACTTCTCGAGCATCAGGCAAGTTTCCAATACCTTGGAACTGTTGTTGTGATAATATATATGATTGTTGTTATACATATGCCATAGCATGCATGCCTACTTTCAAGTTATACTATAATACTTGTTCCCTGAATTGATGTTGGCTTATAGACTAGATATGAATTATCAGTTATAAGCCGAATTATTTTGTTAAGACTCTTAGTGAAGGGCATATGATATTCATTCTTTAAATATAGACCGGGAGTCGATATTTTGAGATATAGAGATAGTCGTGGAAACCCGGAGGGATTCCAGCGGCAGATTAGTATTCATTTTGAGGATTGTTATTCATGAACATTATTTATATTTCCATAAAGTATTAATTACTTGGAAATTATTCGAGGAATGTTATTTGAGCATTATCTCAATCGAGAAATACTATATGAATATTATTTTGAATATTCATTCGAGTTTATTTATTTACTGAATATTATTTTAATATTCATTTGAGCTTTAATTATTTAAATGAATATTAGTTTCGAATATTCATTTAGAGTTTGGTCATTTAATGAATAATTACTTTGATATTCATTGGAATTTTTATTTATTAAATGGATATTACTTCCAAATATTCATTTAAGATTTTATGTACTTGATGAATATTATTTTTAAATATTCATTTGAAGTTCTACTTACTTAGAGAATATTATTTCGAATATTCCTTTACAGTTTTGATTACTAAAAGTATATTATTTGGATATTCATTTAGAATATTATTTATTAAATGAATATTATTTTTAAATATTCATTTAAGAAGAGATCTATTTTGTAAATATTCCTATATATTCATTCGAGGATTACTTACGAGCAATATTATGACTTATTAATATTCATGACTTATTATTGATTTAATAAATATTCTTGGAATATTTATTTAAATTCTTCTAAATTCATATTATAATGATTTATATTATTTAAAGATTATCTTTCACCTTCAGATATTATGTAAAATATTTCGGAGTCTTTTATGACTATTTTATCAAGGGGAGGTTCCCAAAACTCTATTTTCATTTAAATCTATCTTATAAGAAGATTTAAATACTCGCTCAAACTTCCAAAAACATATAAAGGGACCTCACCTGAGAGCTGTTATTTATTTGACTGCCCGGTCATATAATTGTTAAACTACCTTTTGACTCACATCTTGATTCTTTTCAAACATTAATATAAGTCTTTTTGGTTACCTCCTCAACACTCGAGGGGTAAGATTGATGGAACAAGCTTATATCCATTAACAAGCATCAGCTTGGGAAATATTGGTGAATTTTCCTTTCCAACTAGATACGACTACTTTGTGGAGTCTTATCAACAAGTAATATACTTGGGGAAAGGGGGAGGATCTTTACGTTCCAGAGTCATGGATGTTATTCGAACTAGGAGTCGTGTAAGAGGCCGAGTAGCGCCGGTCCATCCCATTGGCCCAACCGTTGGCCGGGGAGATCTAGCAGGGCGGTAGACAAGTAAATCCGTCAGTTCTTCCTTCTACCGGTAGTAAAACTCAATTTGAGCTATACATGCTACGACTGATCATCGTAGATGGAATAGCGGGCGCGGTGAATACTCCAGTATTAGTTCATCTTCCAAATTGGGAAATTATCTGCAACATTATCATTGTTGGCAGGGTTGAAAAGTGTTTGAACTGGAATTGCAATATTCTTCCTGCAAGTTCCTCTATTATGAAAATTGATAATATCTTGCTTATCTTTGACATAGCAGATATTTCCACAGAACAATTATATTTTGAGTTACCTTGTAACTTCATCTTTATCTTATATTTTATGACTCTGTTGATGCCTTACATAACATGAGTTGTGAAAAGGAGGTTGTTGATATTGAATCACCTTATAACTTCATCTTTTAAGTTATATGTGGATATTCTGCTTATATTTTATATAGCAGTTATTTTACAGAAAGATTATATTGAATTACCTTGTAACTTCAGCTTATATATTATACTAGAACTTTGTTCATAGTATGAATATCCAAAGTTTACAGAGATATTATGAAAATGATACTTGAAGTACTATAATAGTACTGTTTTTGGAATATATTCCGATAAGGAAATACTTTCGGTAAAGAGATATTTTGACAATTATTGTCTTATACCCGCCTTAGTCTGGGTTAAGTCATAGGCAGAGTTATGCCATGTTTTCATTACCTTGCTGAGCTATTTGCTCACTCTTGCTATTGTTTTATATATATTATAGAGCAGTGAAGCAGGATGTCATGGGCACCAGTGTTCCCGAAGAGTAGTACGAACCAGTCGGATCAGGCTGCAACTGGCTGCATTTAAATTATGTATAGATATGAATGGTAGGAGAAGATTGTAATCATCAGAAGTCAGAGTTGGAATTTTACCATTTCCTATATATTATTTCAATAACAGATTTTGTAAGACAATTGGGTATTGTAATAAAAGTTGTTTATTCCGCAGTTGTTGTATAGTATCGTTTTTGAGACTCTAACCTCTGTGTGTGTGTGTATGAGAGAGATATATATTGTGGGGTCATAAGCCATTGAAATATGTACAGTATGAGTAATACAGGTAAGACAAGGAGTAAATGGATCGTGACTACTCTAAATCCCAGACCCCGGATTTGGGGCTGTTACTGAAATGGTATCAGAGCGTTAGGTTATAGTCCTCAGAAACGATAGGAGATCGAGTCTTACAATACCCTTAAGGATAATGAGAATACCTAGAGCTCAAGTAGAGTTCATAGGGACATGACTCTGACTGTTGGAGATGAAGCCCGAGAGGGGACTTCTTTTGAGAAACCATACTTAGGACGTTATGGTTAGAAACCCTGATTTGTATGATTTAAAGATGGATGGGAGTCTGAGGTACCAGATCCCGAGGCCTTCGAGTAGGCATTTCATGATGCGCTCCTTGAGATGGATGGAGACCCAATAAAAGGGGAGATCCATATGGGAATATAGAGGAGGACCTCATGGAGGGTCAAAGAAAGAACCTTATAGGGAAGGTGTCGATTGATAAAATGTGGAAGGTTACTTGAGGTCGTATGATAGGACCGGACGAACCTTCAAGAGGTCAACTAAAGTGATGAGATAAGAGTACTGAATCGTTATGATTCATCAAGAGATATGACGAAGAAAAGGAAGTAGAATCTCCAAAGCAGTGGAGGTGGAGGCAGTATAGCCAATAACGAGACCTGTTACTCGTAGTCTGTTGCAGTGCCCTAAAGAGGCAGCATATGTGAGAACTAAGACATTCAAACTTCGTGTATGATCGAGGGTACTCAGTTACCTTAATTAATAGAGACATTACCTTGTCTATGGAATTTAATTTTCCACGATCAGCGATTCCACCAGGGACGGTGTTTATTACGATGCTGAGGAATTTTATTACCTCGAGTGAGATTATATATGTACGTACTACGCAAAGTGTTATTGTAACCTGAATGCGCTAAGACGAGATATATTTTAAGAGACAAGATGAACTAAGAGAGTCGGGGATTGAATTAAATGAAAAGGTTGTGATGTTGTGAAGGATAAGCTTATATAGCACGCATGATCGATGCGAGAAGAAGAATATTCTGCCTAAGGGCAGCTGTACAAATGGTTGGATTTAAGCATGTGGCTTCTAACGATGTTCTGGAGTATCGCTGACTCGACACGTGGGATTCGTCGTTACTGTAGGCGACACCGGTACCGAAGTCATCCTATAGGAGCAGAGCGCTTGCCTAACAGGCCCGCGCTGAGCTGAATAGAATTTCCTACGATTGCAAATGTCAATGGTTGAACCTTAGCGACTATTATGAGTCGACAATGACGTAAGTATCGAGCACCTTAGGGTGTATGGATAAGAAAAGCTTTAGAATTAAACGATTATCCGTTAGAAGGGCCAACATATAAGGCATCCGTAGAGACCTTGGCAAGTACCCTCCCCAATTGCAAATTATGTTGAGTATTCTTAATCTATGGTCTATCTTGACACCTCACCAAGAGAGAATTCTGATAAAGGGAATAGTCCCTCTTCAAAGTTATTTTGTACCACTTACATTAATCCACGTTTAGTTCAATTATGCCAGAGGTCGCCATGATACCTACTTTCAGGTTTTCAAAGCCCTGGTGAATAATCCTATGGTGATATAGCACCACTTTCTTGTTGGATACCAGTATCTTTCTGGTTATCATTTTCTTTGGAAATCTCACCTTGGAGTTGATCAACTTTGATTCAAGGTGTCCCTTTCATGAATTAATTGTCAAAAGACGATAGTCATTAACTTGATTTTGAATTGCTTTTATACTTCACAACTTCCACTAAGACGAACAACCCTATAATTATAGGGGCCACAAGGACCATCTGTCTGTGTGATAGAAGTCTGATGGGACGCCATCACTTGTGAGTTGTGAAATACAAGAAGGCTAATTACCTTTAGTAATGTCTTAATTAAGACACGCAACATTGAGTTCTTATGATCATATTGATCTCTCGGTAAAGTCTTTCATTTCAAATAAGGTTACCTTAAAACTCCTAACCTTATGATCACCAATGTGTGATGTTTCTTTGATATGAGGGCTATCCTTTTAAAGCTCCGTGATTCTTGTTATCTTTATTAAATTTCAAAGGGGATGCCAACCAGGTCAAATAAGTCAAAATTCGCTGATAGGAATTAGATTCGCAACAAAATAGGCTATGGCAAGAGCGGATCCCTAAGACAAATAGAATATGGGTGACATGACGATGAATTAGTTTATGTTCTCTCTCAAGGAGATTTTGATAGTGGAAATTTGGTCAATCGATATATGTGGAAGAAATAACAATGTGTCATAAAACTCCAATGATTACGGAGTCAGATAGAAATCTCCAAAATTCTATGGAACCACTAACCCAGTAAAGGTCAGAGCTTGATTTACAAAAATAAGGAAGTCAATTGAGATACTAAGTATGACAGAGAAGCTGAAAACGAGGGTCATCGCCTATCTCCTGAAGGGAGAGGCGAATCACTGGTGAGAATGGTAAGACAAACCTAGAGGTAAAAGGTGTTGTGACTTGGGAGAGATTCAGATTATTGCTTTTAGAGAAATGTTTTCTGAAATATATAAAGATCCAGATGGAAATAAAAGTTCTAGTGTTGAAATAAGAAACCATGACTATGGCAGAGTATGAGGCCAAGTTATGGGATATGAAAGAGAAATGAGCCCGTAGGTTTCGACTAAAGCTAAAACAACGAATCCAGAATCGCGTGGCGATGTTGGAGTGCAATTTATGACTGCCCTGAAAGGGGAGTGGTCCTTTAAGGACAGAAGCAAATTACGAAGTTTTTGCGATAATGCGAGCCAACAAGTTACTATGGGATGGATGTATGGCTTATCTAGCTTCTGTGGTTGATACCAAGAGAAAAACACCTAGCCAACGATAAATCCCAGTGATTGAAGAGTTTGGGAATGTATTCTAGAGAACCTACCCAGAGTACCACTCGATCGAGAGAATTGATTCCTTTCGAATTAGGGAGAAATTGATATTATAATAATGATGGATTAGTTGATACCCAATGGAGCCAAATTATTTATGAGGGAAATAATTTAAGGATAAAGACGGAGTCAGAGATTTTGGAATCTAGTTCTGACTAAGAGATTATGACGCCAGACATATGAGGCTTGATTAGCTCATATGGTTGACCCCGAGGAAAGAGACACCAAGTATAATTATAATGATTTTGGGAGGTTGTACAAGGTTTTAATAAGCTACCAGATATCGATTTGGATGACATAATAATGAATATCGAGTATTCAGAGCCTAGTGTTGCATCTCCCGTTAGCCCAGTAGGAATAAAAGAATTAGCAACTCAGATGCAAGGATTGTTGAATAAGAGTGCGATAAGACTCAGTGTGCCACCGTGAAGAACCGGTGTGTTGTAAGAAAGAAATATGTTAGCACAAGATTGTGCATCAAACCTCGAGAGTTGAATGAGTCAACATTGAGTATAGGTACTGTTGTAGAAGATTGTTTGAGCAGCCCAGGGACGATGTGTATTTTCCAAACTTATTAGGAAATGGGACATCACCGGTTGGAAGTTAAAAATCGAGGATATACCCAAGATTGTGAATCGCACTAGGTATAGACACTATGAAATTGTAAGTGATGTCATTTTGGGTTGACTATTGCACCCACAACTTTTATGGAATTTAATGAATTGGTTGTGAGTTATCTGAGATAGTTTTCGCCCTAAATATATCGAAACATCGTATATATGAAGGAAAGGTGCGAAATCAAAAAGGATCAAACATGATCGACTTTCAGACCTATCAGATCTGAAATATGTGTGCTTGTGTGTATATGAAGATTATGATTTGTGATAAAAGGATTAAGAGTCCTCGAACCAGACAACATTCCCCGTAAACAAATTCCCCAAGAGATTCGCCTTTCTTTCAGAAAGGAGAAGAGATGAGATAATAGAGAATGATTGAATTAACAAAGGAGGTAGATTGGCATTCTGTGAGATGATTAAAGAAGAGGTTGGAACACCGGGGGTGATAGTAGATAACAATGAGATAGCGAGGCCAAAACAGTGATGGCCGACGAGCTCAATACTAGACATCAAGAGTTACTCGAATCGATTTTTAGAATACTCGAACTAGTTTCAATACGGAGTACCCTGTCGACAATAAATTTGACATTTATACAATGGAATTGGGAAATATCTAGAATTAATAGAGGGTTATGACAAGCAAGTTTTTGTTGATGTATTTCCGTGCAAACAAGATAGAGAATATGAGGTTCGAGATTTGTAATGAGAAAAGGTATCCTCGTGGAAGGAATTAACAAGGTTAGAATGAAAGGAAGTTTAGCCCAAGATTCATTGGGCCATCTGAGAGTTTAAACGCGTTAGGAAGGTGGCCTATGAGCCAGCCTCACCCAAACCGGTAAAATGGTCATAACATGGTTCTTGCGTATGTGCCTCATCAGTACACTATAGATGCCCGGCATATGACAGAGTACGAGCAGATAGATATACATAACCGAATCTGAACTACGAAGGACAACCTATGGAAATTATGAATAGAAAAGAGCAAGCGCTAAGAGATAAGGTTGTCAAGCTAGTGAGAGATTTGAAGAAAATCAAGAAGTGGAAGAATCCACCTCAGAAATAGAAAGTGCAATGGGATAGAAGTAACCCCAGTTATTCCTAAACTGATTCCGAGGACGGAATCCTTTTAAGGAGGGGAGACTGTAATAACCCGAATTTTGGGTAGAATTAAAACTTTTCTTATTGTGGTTAAAGAGCACTAATGAATGGTGGTTTCAAAGAACAATGATTGTAATGAATGGATATTGCTTTGGACAATGATCCTAATGCATTGGTATATTGTCAGAATAGAGTAATTCGATGGTTGAGGACCTAGATAAGAATAATCTACCGTCCAGGAAGGAGCTAATGGATCCTTGAAGGGAAATGAGTACGTGCATAGTGTTTCCCATACGTGCATAGTGTTTCCCGTACGTGCATAGTGTTTCCCATACGTGCATAGTGTTTCCTGTACGTGCATAGTAATTCGGTGGATGAATAGTGATTTTGTAAGTTGGAAAACTTTTCACGCCAACCTATGTACGGGACGTGATATGGATGTTTCGAAGTCATATTAGTAATACGCGGAGGAAATAAGTGAATGCAGAGACGATCGGAATTCAAAAATTCCTATTTTAATTTTTGGTGTAATATTTGACCGAGGAGTGAATTATATATTATTATATTCGAGAAATGAGATATTCAATTTGAGAAATTGAAGAGTTAATATTTTGGAATTTTATTATATTTGATTTTAGAAATTAGAACGAAAACCACTGAGACAGTGAAACAAGCGTTCTAGAAACCACTAAAACGTTATAACGAGATTAAGCAATTAAGCGAACGAATCAGGAATTAAGGATCAAGATTGTGACAAGATTAAATATCCTATATGATCATCAAGTGAATTATATCAAGTGGATTAAATTATTTAATCAAGGATTAAATCAAAACAATTTAGGAGTTAAGTGATTTAAATCACTTAAATCAAACAAGAAACAACACAAATATCTACCAAGCTTCTCCAAGACTCTTTGCACAAGCCCCAAGGTGAGCCACCAGCCACACACATCCAATAATATCTAGATATTATGATCAAAAGGGTGAAGAAAGGAAAAAAGCAAGCAAAAACTCATTTCTCCAAAAACTGCCCAACAGAACCAAGCTTAAGAAAAAAATTCATATCTCCATTTCTATCCATGATAAAATCACCAAATTTTAACCATAGCTTCTCCACTCCATGGGCAAGATTCGTTCCAAATTTCATCTAAATCCAAGTAGTATAGCCTAGTCAAATCCATGCTTAAAGTTGGAGGACCAAAACTGTCCAGGTTCTGAACAGTAGCAAGATGGGGCTCAAAACCCTAGCTCCCATGGTTGGATTCTTGTGTTCTATAGCTCAAAAGAAAGCCCTTGAAGAGTAGAAGGTGTGGTAAAAATTTTAGAACCAAACTCTTAGTTTTTGATTTTATATGATTTTTACAAGATTGGTGATGAATAGTAACTTTTGATTTTCATGTTTTGCTTTCTTGATTCTATGGCTTCCAAATAATGTTCTAAGCAATGATCAAGAGTTGTGAGGCCTTATTATCATCCTTGAACTTCAAACCAAGGTATAATCTTTGAAACCCCTTTGTTGAATCATGAGTTTTAATGGATTTTTGGATGAGTTTTTTTGAGTTATATGCATGTCTAGAGCACTAGAGCTACGTAAGAGTTTTGTTAGATGTTAAAATATGTTGCACAGCTCCAATACCTGTTTAGACAGTGAGGGAGACAATGAATAGTGTCCATGAGTGTTGGTGGTGGATTGGATGATTATTTGGAGGATTTTAATTTTGGAAATATCCGAGTTATAGCCGTCGTAATGGCGAAATTTCTTTGACCCTTAAAAACCATTCATAACAGTAGATTTAACCTTCTGAACTTATTGAGTATATGACATGTATTCGAAGATCTCGAGTCATAGATCGTTTTGGCGCAAGAATCGTAGCATTTTGACTTACGGCTTAGGTGTTATGGTGAAATCTGTAAAAGCAGTTCGTAAACGTACGTATGAATTCGTAACTTCAATTGAACCCCTTTAAAGTGATAAATTCGGTTACGAATCTTGGTAATTAAATACTAGAGGTCATAATAAATATATGAGAGAAGACCTCGTGTCAAAAAGATTATTTTTGGATTTTATAAAAATATTTGAATCAAGGTTAAGTGCGAAGGAACCCCTTAAAGGAGCACTCGATTATAACTTTATAAACCGCTTAGTGAAACGGGCGAATGAGATCCGAATTCTAAAACAAATCTTCGACTTAAGTATTTGTCGATTGATATGGACATAGTACGAGCCTAAAGCGAGCTAGTAACGCCTTCGTTGTGTATTGCTTACGTGTTTAAGCATTGAAGTGAATCATCTAGGGGATTAATCGTACGTTTTCTTTTGACTTTGTCTAGATTGTTTGACATTGTCATGAGCCCTACCACTTCTCGAGCATCAGGCAAGTTTCCAATACCTTGGAACTGTTGTTGTGATAATATATATGATTGTTGTTATACATATGCCATAGCATGCATGCCTACTTTCAAGTTATACTATAATACTTGTTCCCTGAATTGATGTTGGCTTATAGACTAGATATGAATTATCAGTTATAAGCCGGATTATTTTGTTAAGACCCTTAGTGAAGGGCATATGATATTCATTCTTTAAATATAGACTGGGAGTCGATATTTTGAGATATAGAGATAGTCGTGGAAACCCGGAGGGTTTCCAGCGGCAGATTAGTATTCATTTTGAGGATTGTTATTCATGAACATTATTTATATTTCCATAAAGTATTAATTACTTGGAAATTATTCGAGGAATGTTATTTGAGCATTATCTCAATCGAGAAATACTATATGAATATTATTTTGAATATTCATTCGAGTTTATTTATTTACTGAATATTATTTTAATATTCATTTGAGCTTTAATTATTTAAATGAATATTAGTTTCGAATATTCATTTAGAGTTTGGTCATTTAATGAATAATTACTTTGATATTCATTGGAATTTTTATTTATTAAATGGATATTACTTCCAAATATTCATTTAAGATTTTATGTACTTGATGAATATTATTTTAAAATATTCATTTGAAGTTCTACTTACTTAGAGAATATTATTTCGAATATTCCTTTACAGTTTTGATTACTAAAAGAATATTATTTGGATATTCATTTAGAATATTATTTATTAAATGAATATTATTTTTAAATATTCATTTAAGAAGAGATCTATTTAGTAAATATTCCTATATATTCATTTGAGGATTACTTACGAGCAATATTATGACTTATTAATATTCATGACTTATTATTGATTTAATTAATATTCTTGGAATATTTATTTAAATTCTTCTAAATTCATTTTATAATGACTTATATTATTTAAAGATTATCTTTCACCTTCAGATATTATGTAAAATATTTCGGAGTCTTTTATGACTATTTTATCAAGGGGAGGTTCCCAAAACTCTATTTTCATTTAAATCTATCTTATAAGAAGATTTAAATACTCGCTCAAACTTCCAAAAACATATAAGGGGACCTCACCTGAGAGCTGTTATTTATTTGACTGCCCGGTCATATACTTGTTAAACTACCTTTTGACTCACATCTTGATTCTTGTCAAACATTAATATAAGTCTTTTTGGTTACCTCCTCAACACTCGAGGGGTAAGATTGATGGAACAAGCTTCTATCCATTAACAAGCATCAGCTTGGGAAATATTGGTGAATTTTCCTTTCCAACTAGATACGACTACTTTGTGGAGTCTTATCAACAAGTATTATACTTGGGGAAAGGGGGAGGATCT
The DNA here is from genome assembly GCA_036435485.1 of Saposhnikovia divaricata. Classification (NCBI taxonomy): domain Eukaryota; kingdom Viridiplantae; phylum Streptophyta; class Magnoliopsida; order Apiales; family Apiaceae; genus Saposhnikovia; species Saposhnikovia divaricata. The sequence continues at coordinate 95,706,393 of CM071597.1, read as the reverse complement.
TTACGTTCCAGAGTCATGGATGTTATTCGAACTAGGAGTCGTGTAAGAGGCCGAGTAGCGCCGGTCCATCCCATTGGCCCAACCGTTGGTCGGGGAGATCTAGCAGGGCGGTAGACAAGTAAATCCGTCAGTTCTTCCTTCTACCGGTAGTAAAACTCAATTTGAGCTATACATGCTACGACTGATCATCGTAGATGGAATAGCGGGCGCGGTGAATACTCCAATATTAGTTCATCTTCCAAATGGGGAAATTATCTGCAACATTATCATTGTTGGCAGGGTTGAAAAGTGTTTGAACTGGAATTGTAATATTCTTCCTGCAAGTTCCTCTATTATGAAAATTGATAATATCTTGCTTATCTTTGACATAGCAGATATTTCCACAGAACAATTATATTTTGAGTTACCTTGTAACTTCATCTTTATCTTATATTTTATGACACTGTTGATGCCTTACATAACATGAGTTGTGAAAAGGAGGTTGTTGATATTGAATCACCTTATAACTTCATCTTTTAAGTTATATGTGGATATTCTGCTTATATTTTATATAGCAGTTATTTACAGAAAGATTATATTGAATTACCTTGTAACTTCATCTTATATATTATACTAGAACTTTGTTCATAGTATGAATATCCAAAGTTTACAGAGATATTATGAAAATGATACTTGAAGTACTATAATAGTACTGTTTTTGGAATATATTCCGATAAGGAAATACTTTCGGTAAAGAGATATTTTGACAATTATTGTCTTATACCCGCCTTAGTCTGGGTTCAGTCATAGGCAGAGTTATGCCATGTTTTCATTACCTTGCTGAGCTATTTGCTCACTCTTGCTATTGTTTTATATATATTATAGAGCAGTGAAGCAGGATGTCATGGGCACCAGTGTTCCCGAAGAGTAGTACGAACCAGTCGGATCAGGCTGCAACTGGCTGCATTTAAATTATGTATAGATATGAATGGTAGGAGAAGATTGTAATCATCAGAAGTCAGAGTTGGAATTGTACCATTTCCTATATATTATTTCAATAACAGATTTTGTAAGACAATTGGGTATTGTAATAAAAGTTGTTTATTCCGCAGTTGTTGTATAGTATCGTTTTTGAGACTCTAACCTGTGTGTGTGTGTGAGAGAGATATATATTGTGGGGTCATAAGCCATTGAAATATGTACAGTATGAGTAATACAGGTAAGACAAGGAGTAAATGGATCGTGACTACTCTAAATCCCAGACCCCGGATTTGGGGCTGTTAGTGGCTTTTCTCAGGATCAGTCCTTAGTGGCTTCGGCCATCTCACGTCCCTGTCTTTTTCTATCTCCATCAGGATTTGACTTCTTGGAGTGTTCAACCTTGCATAATCCGTAAACCTTTGCTCGAGACTCCCCTTCTTAGGGGCTGAATCAGAATCCCTGCCCGTGCGCGGGTACTTATCTCTAGCATCATATTCCTGTTCCGACTTCCGCTTCTTAGAGTTGTCACCGTTTCCAGTGTTCCCCGTTCCTGACTCTTTCTTCAGACTATCTTCCGCCTTGATGTACTTGCTCGCCCTTTGCTGGAGCTCAACCATATTTTTAGGGGGATGCTTAGCCAATGACATTTTAAAGTAAACATTCGAAGTTCCATTCTGCAATGTCACCATGGCTACCTTGTTCTCCAGGTTTGTAATTTTGAGCGTCTCCTTTGTGAATCGTTTGATATAATCTCTGAGATTTTCGTTCTTTCCTTGTATCACAGTCATGAGGGATGTAGAATCTTTCTCATAAATCCTTCCTCCTATGAACTGGCTGACGAAAGCATTGCTTAGCTCTTTGAAAGAGGCAATGGAGTTTGGTGGTAGGCGGCTGTACCAACGTTGTGCCATGCCTGATAATGTTTGGGGAAACGCCCTACACTTCAAAGCATCGCTAGTAGGTTGTAGTAGTAGTGCATTAGAGAACATCCTTACATGATTGGCGGAGTCTCCCATTCCATCGTAAGCCTTTATGGTAGGCATCTTGAACTTCCGTGATATATGCGCATTCATCACCTCCTCAGTGAATGGAGGGGTTGGATCATCAGGATCTCCAAGTTGCATCAAGTCTTCAGGGTTGCCTCTGGGGGTTTCGACCCTCATGTTTCCACCTCTAGGGACCTCGGTCCTTCTCCCTCTCTCCTTGGGGTTCTTTCCAAATCAACAAAAGGAATTTCTCCTCCCATCGCTGGTGGTGGTCGATTCTGATTCTGTCTTCGCTGTTCCCTTTCTATGTCCTCCTTTAGTTTTTGGATCTTGGCCTCATGAGCCTTGATTTTTTCAGCAGCCGTTAAGGGAGGTCTATCACGGGTTCTTCGGCAACCAATAGGTTCCTTACTTGGATGACGTCTCCTCGGGGCTTCATCCCTATCTTCTTCCGAGGATGAGTCATCAAAATACGGGCCTGAGTAGTCATAGTATTGCTGGCCTTGATTGGGTCCTAAACCTCTGATGTAAGGTGGATTGTACGGCTCGTGTATCTGGAGGGCATGACCGCTTGGTCCGGCCTGGTACGGGGGATAGTTGGGCGACCCATATATCGGGTTCGTGCTTGCGGGGTCACGGTAGTAGAGATCTGAGCGATGGAAGGAACGGAGTGACCTCCAAGAGGGGAGACTACCATCTGTAGGGGATTCGTCCCTTGAGTAGAGGGATTCATCACCGAAGGCAACGATCCATGAGTTTGCGCTTCAGTTCCTTGTGGCTGAGTGATCAGTGGTTGAGAACTCGCCCCTGGGGGCACTTGTTCCCCAATCGGGGGTGTGGTGGTGTTAGTAATGGTTTCAGAAAGTGTTGGTGTTCTCCGGGTGGTAACCATGGTTGATATCCGTGCCCCACAGACGGCGCCAAATGTTGTGGAACGAAAAGTAAGGTGTATTTAATGCTAGGGTTTATGGAAGCTTCGAGCTTTAATGGCTGATCAAGTGTTTTGTGACTTAATTCAGGTCCTCACGAGATGCCTACGTATCTTGAAAATATCAAGAATCAAGCCAAAAAACGTAGTTCTAGGTTGAAGGATCAGGTCCTTTATATAGGTGTAGAAAACCCTAGAATTAGAGTTGAAATAGGAGACTTGGTGGGCAAGTTATTCAGTTGGCCCAATTCTAGAGCCTTCCAAAAGATAAGAAGATAAGAAGATAAGTATTGAAGATATATGCCTTGGAGGTTACTCCTGATATGATTCAGTTTCCTTTTCAGACCCAATCACGAAGTCCCTTATTTGGCTGATTTATCAGCTACGAATATTATTATTTAATTAGGGTTTTGGGACTCATTAAAGGGCTTTAACCTTGGACCAATCTAGGCTTATTAAATGCCACATTAAATGTGTCTTTACAATTTTAATTTCAGCCCATATCAGGAAGGATCTAAAAGCCCATCTAAATTTTATAACTTGCCCACCAAGTTACTAAACCCTAATTTCAAGGCTTCTCAAGCCTATTTGTCTGACCCCTCATTCTCAAAAAGAATGTTTTTTGGGCACAGCTCCATACGTCACCCACCACGTTTTAGGCTTAATCCTCGAATAAGGACATGCAAGCCACTACGTCACTACGCCGCGAGGGCTCAACAAGCCACGTAGGCAACTCTAGAACTACGTTTTGGCTTGATTCTTGATATTCATCACGGTACGTAGGCATCTTGTAAGGATCGAGTTAGTCCCCGACAATAAGAGCAGCCGCGATTAAAGCTCGAAGCTCTCAATCCCTAGCAATCAATACACAAATTAAATACACCCTACTTTTTATTCCACAACATTTGGCGCCGTCTGTGGGAAGAAGACGTCAACCATGGAAAATACACGGATATAAAAAAATGGATGTGATGATCCACCTGCCTCATTACGCGTTCTGATCACCATTGCTGGAATTCAACCAACACATACCACTATTCAAAGGTTGAACCCTCTAGGAACAGGAATTTAAATGCGTCTCCAAGGAGATGGAGTTCAAAGAACGATTCTAAACTCTCAAGGGGCGGATCCCCAATCCTAGGCATGGCTATGCCCATAATAGGCAAGCATGATTACAAATCTCTACCATGGTGCTTCCACCACTAACAGCTCAGAACCCGAGTTATGGGCTTCCACCCCAACGAGGGCATGATTCGCCCTATATTTGAGGCTTGGAACCTTCGCATATAGCAGGAGGGAGAAGTCTTTGTAAGAACCCTGATTTTTGTAATATTTTAAATATGTAAAAGCTTATGACATTGTGAATTAGGGACCTTTTGAGTCACCTATGTTATGTAATGGAATTGATTATCTGAAAATTTATGTTGCTATATTCACTGTGTAAGAAAAAAGGAAGATTGTTGAAGGCAAGAGGCCTACTGATATTAAGATTCATAAAAACTTGGGATTTGAGAGTTATTAGAGTATTAGGAGATTTTAAGAGACTATGACAAGGAGTTATGGATATTTAAGGAATTTACACAATTAAGTACTTAAGGAATTACAAGGGAAATCTCTACGCGACAAAATATTATTACGAGGAGTTAATTAAGATACGATATGAATTAAAGGTTAAGTGACAACCATTGGTGGAGAAATAATAATACAAGGAAGGATATTACATGCAAGTATCATGTAACTAGGTAATTAGGAAAGTAAACTAGAAAGCAAAAAGGAACTAGATGAATAGTAACTAGTTAGTGGTGCATTATCCAAGGAGACAAGGAGGCATGGTGTGTGCCTAGTCTACTACCCTAGGGTGGCAACATGTGACTCAATATACACACATCCATACACATAATAATCATTCATTTCATTATTCAAAACACAACACAAAAAGGCAAGCATCTCTCTCCCTCTCTCTCCAAAAGCTCTCGGCCAAGCTCTTCAAGAAGGAAGAAGAAGAAAATTTCTCCAACCTCCACTCACTCATAATTCAAGATAAAATTCCTAGGCCATCCTTACACTATAGAGAAGGTATGATATTAATTTCAACCCCTTTCATCCACTAGATTTTGAGATATTAATTGTTGAAGTTTGGGATGAATAGTAACCATGCTTAGTTTTCTTTTAGATCTTGAATTATAAGGATTGTAGGGACTCATCCAAGGTGTTCTTGAGGCTTGTAAAGCTTACCCAAGGTTCCTAGATACTCAAGAAGGTATAAAACTCTAACCACTCTTAGCCACGAATTATTTATGATGTATATTGTTCGATCTAAGAATCTTAGTGTAAATCTTGGTTATAAGAGTTATGGATGATGAAAATCTTGAGGTTATATGTTGTTGATGTGATTTTAAAGCTTGTACTTAGTGTATATAACCCCATGTGTGCTATAGAGAATAATCTTGGTGGTTTAGATGATGGTTGTGGTGTATACATAGAATTCTTTGATGATTGAGAAAGATTGCAAGTTGTGTAAAATTCTGGGAGCATGTACTGCATTGTGGGAGGGTTTTGAACCCATAAATCTTGTCACCCGAGAGCCTAATGCATGTGGTTAGAAAGGTATTTAAATGTAGTTTCCAGAAATGTAAGGTTCATGACTAGGTGATGTATAGATTTTGAGTTATGACCCGAGAAGTGAAGAGTGGTTCTGGAATCCGAACTGCACTATATGGTCCACTTGTGAGCCCTCTTTAGACCCCTAAAAATTTATGTAGGATCATGGAAAAATTAGGAGAGCTAGTAATTGCAGTGTTAGAGGTTACCCAAAAAGAATTAGATTAAAATATGCATTTTTCAATTTTATAAAAATGTTAAAGTAAAGTTCGCGCAAGTGAAAAAGTCGTAAGAGGAGTTAGTTGGGTATGATTTTAAGGAGGAATCAATACGCTTCGAATGTGGTAACCAAATTAAGTTGAATAAGTGACGAGCATAATCGAGTGGTGGCATGAACCTATAGTGGGGCTAGAGAGTCATAGGACGAAGTCATTAAGTTAGTTTTGTGTCCTCTAAAACCTTGTAATTAAAAGGTATTGTTAAGGTACTAACGAACGACTATTGGTTATGTATAGATCTTCATTCCACTCCGCAAGCTCGACCACCCCAACCTCACCAAGGCAAGTTTACTTTTCAAAACTTATATATAAGGATTTTCACTGTTGTGTTTGTGGCTTTCAAACGTATTATATGCTTATGCTTTATGAGGTTATGTTGAAGTTTGAGATATATGCACATATATGTTTGTACACCCTTGAACTTAGAATGAAAATGTTTTCTTCGGACAACGACTCTAGCAATAGAGGTCGTAGCGGTCCAAATATACTATTGACCGGGGAGCGGTATATTATTGTATCGTGATTAAATTGCGAAAACCCGAAGGGTCATTCGGGAAGTATCGTATACTTAAGTATTTATTATTTTACATTATTATAAATACTCAAAAATATCTATCTTGGATTAAAAGCTTATTTTAATTAAATAATTATTTTATTAATTGTTTATATTAAATCTCAAAATATCATTTATTAATTATTATTAATTATTTTAAAGACAAAACTAATCCAAGATACCTCCATCGTTTTCAAACTCGAACTCTTTCGAACCCAAAACATTTTCGAAAACCCCCGGTCAGGTTTTGCTTCTTGTACACTTTTCAAGAATTATCGGTCGACTAAGGTCGAACTTCAACTACTCGAATTTTCTATCAAAATGATTTTTGACAAGAAAGAAAAAAAATGGACTCTGGCAGGTGTGGGAATCGTTGACGAACGATTCCCGGGATGTGTAAGCGGCCGTGAGCCAGGCGGTCCATCAATTATTATTCCGGCCCAGGTGTTGCCGAAGGATGATTACGGATGTAGTTTTCATCGAGGGTGATTACGGATGTAGTTTTCACCCGAGGATAGTTACGGATGTAGTTTCTATCCTTCTACTGGTAGAGAAGACCCGCGGATTGTTGGACTTGGTTGTGGCGACTGATCATCGTCAATCCTTGTCAGGTTTTTATGTTTTCTTCCAGTCCCATCCTCCACTTGGGAAAAATACTCAAACACTGCTTCTTGGGCCTAAGTGCCAAGTTGCCGATAGTGTGGTTTTTGATAAGAAAAATATTGACATCGTGCAGTATCTAGAACTGCAAGATTTTCTATAAAGATTGGCACGTGTTAGTGCACTCTTGCAATTATTTCAAAGAATGAAATGTTTTTGAATGAGAAACCTTCTAAGCTAATGGAAGGAAAGAGGTTTGCAATGATGTATTCCCTGTACAGTATGTTAACCATAAAGTGTTTTGCCGAAAATGATATACTCATATGTATATATTTTCAAACTTGAGATATATTGAAATGGGAACCTTATAAAGGGTTCATATGTTATTCTTAAAGCTCCTTAGTGAGTATAGATGTTTTATTCAAACTCGGACATATATATTGTCCAATTATGTTTTGAAATCTGAGAAATATACCCATACAGTTGGGAACATTTTCGAAATAAACCACATTACTATTTTTTTCAAAATGGTGAACTTGCTGAGCATTATGTAGCTCATTCTTGCTTTATAAAAAAAACTTTTCAGAAAGAGAAGAATTTGGTCGGTTAACTCCGCACCAGCAGAAGAGGAGTAGAAGACTTACCCCTGAGATGATTTAGTTCCTGATAAATACTACAGAGTAAGTCTGATAGGTTTTCAACTGTAATAGTAAGACTTGTCTTCAAGTGTAGTTGTATAAGTGGAAGTGCGTAAGATTCTGGATTGTACAGATGAATTGTAATATTTAGTGTTACTTTTGATTATCGTTTCTGAGGCTCTAACTTGTATGTGCATAAGATTGAGATCTGGATGGGGGTATTGTTGAGTTGTAAAGTTAATACAGGTATGATATGGTTGGATGGTGATATGACGACCTGAATCTCTGACTTCGGATTTGGGGGTGTCACAGAAATGGTATCAGAGCGATAAGTTACAGTACTCAGAAACGAGAGTGTTGAGAGTTAAGTCTAAGTAGGAGAATGACATACGAGATCGTAGTAAACTTATCATTGGACTACCGGAAGAGGTATCGGTGAGTAGAATGGACTGGAGTGTTTACTAGAGGTATTATACTAGGGTCGATAGAATCCTTAGAGACCTTCAGAATGATTAATAGAGGTTTAAGAGTCGTACATGACCTATCATAGGTAATGATATAGGAAGCAGAACGAAATCTCAAGAGCAGCTGAGGTAGAGGCGATATTGCCAATATGATCGGATGACTAGGCTGGCATAAATTTTGTGGCCCATAGTCCTCCACAGTTTAGGAGGCGGCATTTTACGAATCAAGAAGTTTAGACTTCCCTACATAATTAAGGGTACTTAGTACTTGGAATAATGAAAGTCTTTTACTTTGGTTATAAGATCCGATTTTCGATAAGTAACGGGTTTACCTGAAAGTTGGTCACTATGTCGTTGTGGATTTCATTACCCTTGATGGCGAATTTTACATGTGTTATACGAGAATGTTATCATAAGACGAGCGTGCTAGATAATTCCATGCATGATTCGGACGCTAGAGCATGGTAGTTTAACTTAGAGAACAAACAAGTAGAATTAACAAAGGGACTCAAGAGAAGTTGAATATGGTTGCAACGAGCGATACAGTGATCTCAGAGTCTACCACAAGAAAAGACCAGTGGGTCTAGAGTGGGATCCTTTGATAGAGATGTTATCAGGGACTACGTATATATGTATTGTAGAACTCAATATTTTTGGTATATGTTCACATACACACACCCGCCACTGAACCTATGGACTGCACTGAGATCCCTGAGAGATCTCTTTGATCTGTTCCCAGGGGGAACTGGCCACTTGTGATTCATATCGGAAGGGATGAAGTAGGACGCTATGGACTTAGCAGATGTCCCCGGAATGATGTGAAGCTTGGTCTTCAAGACAAAGCACGGAAATGACAGATATATTTATGAAACCCCAACTCGATAAATGACTTTAAGATGATGATTGAGAGACGCACTGGTTGGTGTCTTGTATTACGAAGACGAAGAGATGGAGTTACCCTCATAATGGTGATAATGAGATGCACGAATGATCATTAACTTATTTTGGTAACTACCGGCAGGTGCACTACTTCATTTTAAACTGTTCACTAACCCTGTTACCTCGATTAGTTTATATCAGGTAACCCTTCTAGCTTTCTACTTCAAACTTGTGGAATAACAACCAGTGAGATACTTTCCCTAAAGCAGGACTTATCCGAAGTAATTTTATTTGATCCATGAACATTCTATTCAAAAATTTATGATGATCTTGTTCGACTCAGGCCTATTTACACTTTCTTTCAATTATCCAAGGAAGGTTCAACAAATATTTCCTTAATTATTCGACGAATATTACTTAACAAATATTGATATTTGATTGCTTCCTTCATACTTGCACTCTTCAGTTGAGCTCGTAAATATTTAACAAATTACTGAGGACATGGATGATCTAATGTCCAGACATCCCTAATGAATTCTTTTCTTCTATTCAAGATGAGATTATACATCGTACATTGAAATCATAGTAAGGATATCATTTTGATATTGGTATTCCGAATTTAATTCTATTGTAGGATCTGATAAAGCATGTGTACGGAGGCACCCTTGGGTGGACCGTTTCACTGATAAGTAATATTTGATGAGAGGTTATCGATTGTCCCGATACCTAGAACATTCTCTTCATATTTTATAGTTTTCTTTTTCAAACTTAATAACTTCTTATTTCTATTCGTTGTCCGAGTGGCCTAAAGTTTCTTCAGTGTCTACGATGTTGAAATTCCGTTCTATCCAATTGAAACTGGCTAGTCGATATGTCAATATGAATGACTAGTTGATTGTTCTAACCAGTCAAAATTGTAATGTTGTGAAGAACACCTAGCTAATTGTCCTAGCTAGTGGTGATGTCTCAAACAGGTGAACTAGCAAATTTTGTCTAGCTAGTTGCCAGTGTTTCTTAAAAAGGACTAGTTATTGTTTCACTGGTCCAACTCCCAATTTAATTCATTCAGCAATTCCGTAATGCATTTTGCTTGTGGTAAAGTATGATGATGAAAGTTTTGACGAATAACTTGATTGAGACCTAGTGAGGTCGCCCACTCAACTTGAATTCTACCCATCTTCGTATCAGACTTTATGTCACTTGAATATTCTGTTCTTTCATTCATATAATGGAGATTCATTTGAAACCATAGATTACTTGAATGATAAACTGCTTTATTTTTATTGTCATAGAGTAGAATTGCTTTCGATCGGTTGACCTTTATCAATGGGACTTTTTAGATCCTCTATTTTTCAAGAGAGAAAGTATTCACCAGATGTAAGAATTGTATAAAGACCGTCTTTATGACTTTTGTATCCAACAATCATTGCCTTCGTGCAACATTCTCTATGATATCACATTACAAAATGATCAGGACATGAAGGAATAAACCTTGTTGTATTCTTTCTGTCCATCCTTACATCTCCAAAAATCGAGACTCCTAGTATTTGGAACCATCAACATTCTTGGAACATCCAATGTGGAATTCTTATTGAAATTATCTATTGGACCTTGTTATTTTGAAACCATTCCTTTCAAAAGTGATTACTCTAAGGTGAACAGGAGGTACAATTGTGAACCGTTGCACCAATATGAGATCAAAAAAAAAAACCAAATGTTGTAATTGTGCAGCCAGAGCGTTATGCCGAGTAATTATTTAAAGTAGGAATAACATGTCGGGGCATACCACAAGGACCTTTAATATTAGCGTGAGGAAGGTTATAAGAAATGATGAGGTGGTTGGGAGTACGCTCCTTTCAACCGTTGTCAGGATGTTATATTAATGAATTCTGGAGTTACCAAGCCTTTTCCTGATCCAAGAAATGCAAATCGATTGCGATGTAAGACATATCCTTAGAGGAAACTAACATGGAAGTGAGATGGACAAGAAAGGAAGAAATATCGTGGCAAGAATGTGAAGCTTTACTTAGCTTAAAGGAATTGATGCACATAGAGAGACATAAAGTTTAAAAGGCCCCTAATAGCAAATGGATGCATGGATATATCACAATGATCCTTCGAGATTACCGCCTAATCAAGTTTATTGGGAATCGCAGCAGCATGCAGGCCTCAGGCTGATTGGCGCCAGTTGTGAAGGAGGACGAGCGTATGACATCTTACATATACCATCGAGAACTGATACCCTTATCGAAAATGGAGGAATTGTTGACTAGTTAAAATGCGTAGTTGTTTTTCAAAGATAAGGTTGAAGAGAAGGTTTCACCAACTCAAGATCGACCTCTGTACTGCACCAAAGTCGGCATTTCACACTAATATAAACGTTATAAAATTTTGGTAGTATCATTTTAGTGGAATAAGGAGTCAGAAGCCTTTATGGATTAATGAGCAAAGTTTTGGAATGAAATGAGATATTAGCAACAACCTCGTTGTTAGCTATATTTGATGATAAAAAGAGGACTTTGAGAGTCACGATGATGCGTCTTTCAAGAGTTTAAGAGGTGTGCTGATGCAGTAGAAATGGGATGATAGCTTATACTTCTAAACAACATAAAGGTTACGGGATAGGATATACTAACCGTGAGTCGGGGATTAGTCATGATAGCGTTCACGCATAAAACTGAGACGTTAACCTTATGAGAAAAGTGTGAAATATTTCCACAGGTGCCATAAGTATATCTTCATATTAGAACAAAACATAAGAAAGAGAAGGTGACGTAAGGGAGCAGGGAGTATAATGGAGAAATTTGTTATTACCCAGGAAAGGCCAGTGTGGTGGCCGATACCTAGAGAAGGGATTATTCGAAATTGGAATTCAGTCAGTATTGACCAAGAAAATAGAGTATATACAATAAAGAATAATGTTAGAGGAAAATGACTAAATTATGGGGAAGGGCAAAGATGTATAGAGAATTAAGAGAATGTTTGGCAAACGGATATGAAGAATGGTATTGGCAAACTATTAACTACAAATGCGACATGTCAAAAGCAGAATGATAGAGATCTAGTGGATTAATTCCGCCTGTAGAAAATCTTGAACGTGGACAGAATTATAATGAATTTCATAAGTAGGTCGCCAAAGACCGTGCCAAGAGATGGCCCTAGTTGATTTATAATTGTTGGACCAAGTGATTTACCTACGAGAGACTCTCCATTTAGAAGATTGTCGATTTATATACGGAAGAGATGGTGGTGCAATATGTGACGCCCCCAGATCCGGGGTCGGAGATCTAGGCGCTCACGGTCCATTTTCCATTAATAACATACCTGTTCTTGCACATAATATAAATAAAACAGCCATCGACCCCACAATAACTCACACCGCACACACACACACAGGTTAGAGCCTCAGAAATGTCACACATTGATTAAACAGTAATAAAATTATCAGAGTTATTACAGACCGAATTAAATAGTATTTATGCTACCAGCAACACTTCGATATGAAGCGAAGTTGGCGGCTTGAAAGTTTGTTACGATACACTGCCTTGCACAGGTCATACTGATAAATAAAACGAACTAACAAAAGCTGCCAACCAATCCGGCTAATGGGGCCTACCGGTGGAATCTCAACTGCTGGCTCGGGTCTAGTCACCTGCTTTCGAGCAGTCTGTCTGGGTCTTGCCATTTCGCTTAGCTGTTGTGTTTGTAAAATTTGAAAACAAGCAAGAGTGAGCAGCTATAGCTCAGCAAGAAATATAGGCATAAGGTAAGCAATATAACATTTCATATGATTGGCAGTTATTAAACTTGTTTGTATCAATCAGATATAAAATCACTTGTCATAGTCGATAAATTCCGAAGGTGCAATAATATGTGCTCTTGTTTTCAAAATAAACTTGCAGTTCTCGATACTGCATTGAGTCAACATCTTTCTCATCAAAATAGAATACTATCAGCAACTTGGCACAAAAGCCTAAGAAGCAGTGTCAAAGCATTTTTCCAAAATGGAGGAATGGGACTTAAAGAAAACATAAAAACCTGACAAGGATTGACTTCATCAGTCGCCACATCCAAGTCCAATAATCCGCGGGTCTTCTCTACCGGTAGAAGGATAGAAACTACATCCGTAACTATCCCCCGGTGAAAACTACATCCGTAATCACCCTCGATGAAAACTACATCCGTAATCATCCTTCGGCAACACCTGGGCCGGAATAATAATTGATGGACCGCCTGGCTCACGGCCGCTTACACATCCCGGGAATCGTTCGTCAATGGTTCCCACACCTGCCAGAGTCCGTTTTTCTTTTTCTTTTAAAACTTGATTTTGATTGAAAACAGAGTAATTGAGGTCCGACATCAGTCGACCGATGATTCTTGAAATCATACAAGAAGCAGAACCTGACCGGGGGTTTTCGAAAATGTTTTGAGTTCGAAAGAGTTCGAGTTTGAAAGTATTAAATGTATCTTGGATTAACTTTGTCTTTAAATAATGAACAATAATTAATAAATAATATTTTAAGATTTAATATTAATAATTAATAAAATAATTATTCGATAAAATAAACTTTTAATCCAAGATAGGGTTTCGAGTATTTACGAAGATATGAACATAATACTTGAGTATACGATACTCCCCGAATGACCCTTCGGGTTTTCGCAATCTAGATACGATATAATAATATACCGCTCCCCGGTCAATAGTATATACGGACCGCTACGACCTCTATTTCTAGAGTCGTTGTCCGAAGAAAACATTTCAATCTAAGTTCAAGGGGTACAAGCATATATGTACTTATACAATCTCAATTGCATAAATACTTCGATAAACATAGCATTTGATATAGTTGAAAACTACAAACACAACAGTGAAAGTCCTTGTATATGGATAAGTTTTGAAAAGTAAACTTGCCTTGGTTTGGTTGGGGTGGTCGAGCGTGCGGAGTCGAACGATCTATACATAAGCAATAACCGCTCGTTAGTACCTTAACAATATCTCTTTAATTACGGGGTTTTAGGGGGTACGAAATTAACTTAACGACTTCGTCTTATGACACTCTAGCCCCACTATAGGTTCATGTCATCACTCGATTACGCTCGTCACTTATTCGACTTAATTTAGTTACCACATTCGAATCATAACCATTACCCCTAGAATTATGCTCCACTAACGACTTTTTCCCTTGCGCGACATTTACTCTAGCAGTTTTATAAAATCCAAAAATTCATATTTTATTCCAATTCCTTTTGGGTGATCTTCACCACTGCATTCCCTAACTTCTCCAATTTTTCCATGATCCCACATATATTTTTAGGGGTTTAAACAAGGTTCACAAGGGGGTCACTTAGTGCAGTCCGGAATCCAGAAACACAATTCACTTCTCCGGCCATAACTTAAAATCTATACATCACCTAGCCATTAACCTTACATTTCCAGAAACTAAATTCAATTATCTTTCCAACAACATATGGTAGGACATCAGGGGACAACATTTGGCGGTTCAAAACTGTGTTACAAGACAGGTCAATGTTCCTGGAAAAACTCAGCAAGCATATACTACTTAGATCAACCAATTTTCACAATTCCACAACACAACCAACACTTAATTCACTTAGTTCATGGTTTATAACACTCATGGAGATACATATACTTCCACATTCATAAAAGTCACAATCACAACATCAAAACTCAAGATCCATGTCATCCATTACTTATACAACCAAGATTAACTCATATATACATGGATCTACTACCAAACATTATAAACACTACATAACCAAAAGGGTTTGTGATTTTTATACCTTCTTGAGCACCTAGGAGCCTTGGATAAGCCTTACAAAACTCAATAACACCTTGAATGGTCTCCTACAACCCTTACAATCCAAGATCTAAAAGAAAATCAAACATGGTTACTATTCACCAAATCTTTAACCATTTATAACTTGAATTTGGATGGATGAAATGGCTTGAAACTCTTAACATACCTTGTCTAGATGATGTAGAGGGCCTAGTAATTATATCTTGAATTAAGAGTGATGGAAAGTGGGAGAAAGAAAATTTTTTCTTCCTCCTTCTAGCTTTGGCCGAGAGCTATGAACAAGGGGGGGTTGTGTTTTGATTTTTGTGTTTTGTTTGTTTGGTGAATAATTGATAAAGTTAGAGTTGGGTGATACATAATGTGTATGTATAGGCAAGGTACTAGCAAGGCATGGTCACATGTACTACTTGTCTCCCCTTTTTGAAAAGCAAGTAACTAGTTACTATTCCTCTTCCATTTTGTTAACTAGTTTGCTTATTTCTAACCACTTGGTTGCATGAGATTTGCATGCAATACTACTCCTTGTATCATTATTATTCCACCAATGCTTGTCATTTAATCTTTAATTCGTATCGTATCTTAATTAATCTCTCGTAATAATATTTTGTCGCGTAGAGATTTCCCCTATAAATCCCTAAGTACTTAATTGTGTAAATCCCTCGAATATCCATAATTCCTCGTCATAATTCTTAATAAATCTTTTAATACTCTAACCATTCTCAAATCCCAAGTTTTATAAATCTTACTAACAACAAGACTCCTGCCTTCACAATCTTCCTTTTTATCTTACATAATGAATGCAACAACGCAGTTTCTCAGACAATCAATTCTATTAATCAACAGGGGTGACTAGAAAGGTTCTATATTGACAATGCCACAAGATATTAAATAAAAGGAAATATTACCAAAAATTAGGGTTCTTACAGCCTCCCCTCCTTAAAAGGATTCCGTCCCGGAATCAGGTTGAAAACAGTTGGGGGTGCTTTTCACGCATCGCGCTCTCTAGTTCCCATGTTGATTCTTCGACATTCTGATTCCTCCACAAGACTCTCACTAGTTTGACAACCTTGTTCCGCAGCACCTGTTCTTTTCTATCCATGATTTCTACGGGTTGCTCTACATATGTTAAGTCTGGTTGCAGATCCACTTGATCATGTTCTATCACATGTCGGAAGTCGGTATGGTAGGGTCGTAGCATGGACACATGGAACACATTATGTACTTGCTGCAAGCTCGGGGGTAAAGCCAATTCATAGGCCAACTTTCCAACTCGTCTCAAGATCTCAAAAGGTCCAATAAATCTCGGGCTTAGTTTCCCTTTCTTACCAAATCTCATCAATCCTTTCCACGGTGATACTTTCAACATCACAAACTCTCCTACCTCATATTCTTTGTCCTTGCGGTTCTGGTCCGCATACTTCTTCTGTCTGTCTTGGGCCGCTACCAGCCGTCCTCTTATGAGTTCGATAGTTTCTCTTGTCTGTTGGACCAGTTTAGGTCCTAAAATCTTCCGCTCTCCAACCTCTTCCCAACACAAGGGGGATCAACATCTTCGTCCGTATAAAGCTTCATATGGGGGCATGCCTATACTCGCATGGTAACTGTTGTTGTCGGAAAATTCGATCAACGGCAAGTGGTCATCCCAACTTCCCTTAAAATCAATGGCACATACCCTCAACATGTCCTCGATGGTCTGGATGGTTCTCTCACTCTGTCCGTCTGTTTGGGGATGGTATGCAGTACTCATGTTTAACTTGGTCCCCACACAATCCTGAAAACTTCTCCAGAACCTGGAGTTTAATCTTGGGCCTCTATCTGATACAATGCTCACAGGAACCCCATGCCTTACCACGATCTCCTTTAAGTAAATATCTGCCAGCTTGTCGACAGTGTATCTCTCGTTGATTGGAAGAAAATGTGCTGACTTGGTCAATCTATCGATAATCACCCAAATGGCATCATGATTAGTCTTGGTCCTTGGTAATCCGACCACAAAGTCCATCGCAATTTGCTCCCACTTCCACTCGGGTATCTCTAAGGGTTGCAACAATCCACTGGGCCTCTGGTGTTCGGCCTTCACTCTTTGACATGTCAAGCATTTACTTACCCACTCTGCCACGTCCTTTTTCATATTTGGCCACCAATAGTATTCTCTCAGATCTCTATACATCTTAGTGCCTCCCGGGTGAATTGAGTACCTTGAACTATGAGCCTCTTGCAAAATCTCGTCTTTTAACTCCTGAACGTTCGGGATCCATATCCTAGATGCGTACCTCATAATTCCATTCCCGTCCTTCTCACACTTAATTTCCTCGCCAGTCAAAATTTTCTCCATCGAATTCTTTTCCTCTTCTATCTTCTTTTCCTGGCATAACTTAATCTTTTCCAATAGCGGGGGTTGGACTCTTATTTCCATTAGACTCTCTTGTCCAATTCCTGGTAACCTCACTTCAATCTCCAGTTTCTCAAGGTCCTTGATCAACTCATCCACTGACGTTATCATCTTGAGTTTCTCCTTTCGGCTAAGGGCATCGGCCACCACATTGGCCTTCCTTGGGTGATAATGAATCTCACAATCATAATCTTTAATTAGCTCTAGCCATCTCCTCTGCCTCATGTTTAACTCTTTCTGAGTGAATATGTACTTTAAGCTCTTGTGATCCGTGTAGATTTCACACTTTTCTCCTTAAAGATAATGTCTCCATATCTTCAAAGCAAAAACTATCGCTGCTAATTCCAAATCATGGGTGGGGTATCTTATCTCATATTCCTTAAGTTGTCTGGACGCATACGCAATCACCTTACCGTGCTGCATAAGCACACACCCTAAACCTTTATGGGATGCGTCGCTATAAATCACAAAATCTCCCTTATCATCAGGTAGGGCTAGTACTGGTGCTGTCACCAACCTCTTTTTCAGCTCTTGGAAGCTCTCTTCGTATTTTTCAATCCACACAAACCTCTCGATCTTGCGAGTTAGTCGGGTCAAAGGGGCTGCTATCTTGGCAAAGTCTTGGACAAATCTCCTATAGTAGCCAGCCAACCCTATAAAACTTCTCACCTCTGTCGGAGTGGTTGGTCTCTCCCAATTTGATACAGCCTCTATTTTGGCTGGGTCCACTAGAATGCCTTGTTCACTAATCACATGCCCCAAAAACTGAACTTCCTTCAACCAAAATTCACACTTCGAGAACTTAGCGTACAACTTTTCTTCCCTCAATGCTCCCAATACAATCCTCAAGTGCTCTGCATGTTCCTCCTTCGTCTTGGAATAAATCAAGATGTCATCGATGAAGACTATAACACACTTGTCCAAGTATTTCTTGAAGACTCGATTCATTAAGTCCATGAAAGCTGTAGGGGCATTCGTTAACCCAAATGACATCACTAGGAACTCATAGTGTCCGTACCGGGTGCGAAAGGCCGTCTTTGGTATATCTTCTGGTTTAATCTTTAACTAGTGGTACCCGGTCCTCAAATCAATTTTAGAGAAGTAAACTACATCTTTCAATTGATCAAACAGGTCATCTATCCTGGGCAAGGGATACTTATTCTTGATAGTCACCTTGTTCAACTCCCTGTAGTCTATACATAATCTCATACTACCATCCTTCTTTTTCACGAATAACACCGGGGCTCCCCACGGTGACACACTAGGTCTTATCATCCCTTTATCCAACAACTCTTGTAACTGAGTGGCCAGCTCTTTCATCTCCACTAGGGCTAGCCGATATGGGGCTTTCGAAATTAGGGCCGTACCCGGAACTAATTCTATAGCGAACTCGATGTCTCTATAAGGTGGTAGTCCGGGAAGATCATCCGGAAATACGTCCGCGAACTCATTAACGACAGGGATTTCCTGTAGGTTTGGTGCCTCCTTCTTGGTATCCTTCACATAGGCTAAATAGGCTTCGCATCCTTTACGTAACAGCTTCTTAGCTTGAATCACAGTCAGGAACTTTTGGTTTTGCCGTTTCCCACTAAACACTACTTCCTCGTCCCCTGGCAGTCTCAAACTTACTTTCTTCTTGACACAATCAATCTGGGCTCCGTGGGTTGTTAACCAATCCATTTCTACTATTACGTCAAACTCTCCTAGTTTAAAAGGTATTAAGTCTACCCGAAAGTGTCGCCCTTCTATTTCTAGGTCACAACCTGGACATACTTGGCTAACGGGAATAATTTCATGATTAGCTATCTCTATTTGCAATCTGTCTTTCAATGGTTCAGTCTTAAGGCCTAACTGACATACAAAATCTAGAGATATGAAAGACTTGGTAGCTCCCGAATCAAATAAAACATTTGCCTTAACTGAGTTGAGTAGTAGAGTTCCTGCAATCACATCCGTGTTCCTCACGGCATCCTGCACCGTCATGTTAAAAGTTCTTGCAGTAGGGGCCTTGTTAGAAGCAGTTCCACTCACTCTTGATGCAGCTGGCCCGGAGGACATACATTCCCTCATTCGGTGCCCTGGTTTCCCACACTTGAAGCAATTACCTCCGGCACTGGTGTTGTTACTAGTTCCTCGACAGGCGTTAGCATAATGTCCTGTCAGTCCACACTTGAAGCACTTCACATCTTGCAGGTTACACACGCCCGCATGTTTCCTTCCACATTTATTGTAAGAACCCCAAATTTTGGATATAATTTGTAAGAACCCAGATTTTTGGTACTAATTAAAACTTTTTATTATGTATTGGAGTATGAATGTATCAATGGGTTAATAGATGGATATTGAATGGATTCGGATTCAATTATGATATGCCATGAAGAATGGTATTGGTTGACAACTTATATAAGAATTATCTATCTCCTAGGAAATTAAGAGGTGGCAATTCCAATGAAGAAGATTATTCTTATGTCATCTAAATCGATATCTGTTATTAGTCCGGTGGTTCCGTAAAAGGGTTAAGGAATGTTCGAAAGAGAACCAGGACATTTGTATAAACCGAGAGAGTAAGTAAAGAAAAATGGATGAATAGTGTTTTTGGTGGGGATGAGAATATTATGAGACGACACTATATAGAAGTACCCGGAATGGATTTTTGAATTCGTATTAGTGATTCGAGGGGAAAATAAGTGTATGTAAAAGCTGTCGGATTCTGAAAAACAACATTTTTATTTTCTCCGAGAATTCCCTGGACACTGATAGACTTAAGGATTTAATGAGAGGATTTAAGGAATTTAAATTCGAGAGTTACCAAGAAAGATGGAGAATGGTATTATAAATGTTAAGAAGGTTGTCAGTAAAACCCTAACTAGAAACGAATGAGTTATTCCTCCGAACGATCAATGAATTGAGTAATAAACGAACAAGGAAACAAGCAAGGAATCAAGATACATGCATGTGCTAGTGGATAACATCAAGTAACCAAGCTAGTTACAAGTTAACTAGCATCATTAGAAAACCAACCAAGCACTTAGCTTACAACACACACCTTGCCACAAGAATGCAACACTTGTCCACTTGATTAGCTCATCCATGACCAAAGCACTTTATTAAAGTGGCTTTATGCAAGATATTATCAACAATAATTCATTTAGAGTAGATGAGATCAAAGACAAGCCAAGCAAACTCCATTCTCTCCATTTCTTCAAAACTGCCCAGCAAGAATAGCCATGAAAGAAAAATTCATATCTCAAAATCTAGAGCTTCTAAAATCACCAAATTTTGACCATAGCCTCTCCACACCATGTGTAAGGTTCGTTCAAAATTTCATGGCCAACAAAGTAGTATAGCCTAGTCAAATCCATGCTCAAAGTTGGGGCAACAAATCTGACCAGTTTCTGTCCAGTGGGAAAAACGGGTTCAAAACCATAGCTACGAAGCTTCAAATTAGATGATATAGGACTCAAAACAAAGCTTATGAAGAGGCCAAGATGTGGTAAAAATTTGAGAGCCAAACTCTTATTTTTCGATTTTCTATGATTTTTACAAAAGTGATGATGAATAGTAACCCTTAGAAACTAACTTTGATTTCTTGTTTTGTTTGGATGATCTAAGCTTTGTTGAGGCTATACAAGGACTATAACAAGCTTAGTAAGGCTAGGACACTCTCCAAGGAAGGTATAATCCTTAAGAACCCTAGATCTTATTTTAAGATTATGTATGTTTTTGGTGGATTTTAGCATAGTTATGACATTAGTGTTATCATGAGCATGATCTTGTAGTTGGTTTGACCATATGATGATTATGATGGTGAAGAGTAATATTCCTGGACTTGTTGAGATGTATAACATGTGTATAAGATGTATGGATGCCCGGTGTGGCTTGGTTGTGTTGAAAACAATTTTGAAACGTTCGATTTATAGCCGTCGTAATGCCCGATTTTCATTAGACCTTAGTAATTCGTGCATAACAGTTAGGTTAAATTTCTGACCTTAATGGATACATGACCTAACCTTGTAGATTTCGAGTCATAGATCGTTTTGGCGAAAGAATCGAAGCATTCCGACTTACGGTTTAGGAGTTATGGCCGACTTAGTAAAAGTTGTTCGAAACCGTAACTACAAGTTCGTTATTAAAATTGAACCTCGGTAAAATATGAAAGTTTGTGACGAATCATGGTAATTAAATATTAGAGGTCATGAGGAAGATTTGAAAGAAAACCACATGTCATTTGGATCGTTTTTCGATTTTATAAAAATGTTCAAGTCGAGGTTAAATATAAACGAACCCCTAAAATGGATACTTGGTTATAACTTTGGTAAAACACTTATAAAATTGGCGATAAAACTCGAGGTATAATCTTGGTTCGTAAACGACCGACCTTAGGACTTACCCGGTTTAAGTATATGTCAAGTGTAAGTACAATGACATGTCTTAATAACGAACAAAAGTCGGATCGTATCGGTAATAAAAAGAGTTATACAAAAGGGTGCATAACGAGATAACTTGAAAGCGTGTTTCGACTTAAGTAAAGTTATACGTAACCTTCTAAAGAAGTGTTAGGTGATTAATCTCGAATATTCTGATTGTTTATAGATCACCGAGCTGAACCGGGACACGCTACCTCTACCCACACCCGACTACTAGGCAAGTGTTCAAACCTTTGAACCTGTTGTTGTGATAATATATGTATATGATTTCTGTTTTACATATGCCATCGCATGCATGCCTGTTTCCAATTATATTGTGACTCTGGTTTTTTTTGTGATACTTGTTCCCTGAATTGATATTGGCTTATAGACTAGATACGATTTATCAGTAATAAGCCAGATTGTTTTGGTAAGACCCTTAGCGAAGGGCATATGATATTCATTCTAAATATAGACCGGGAGTCGGTATTTTGAGTTATAGATAGTCGTGGAAACCCGGAGGGATTCCAACGACAGATTATTTTTTATCTGAGGAAGGTTATTGTTAAACGTTATTATATTCCATAAAGTATCAATTACTTGGAAATATTTCGAGGAATGTTATTCGAGTATTATCTTAGTCGAGAGATAATAAATGAATGTTAATTTTGAATATTCATTTAGAGTTGATATTTAATGAATATTATTTTGATATTCTTTAGAATTTTATTTATTAAATGAATATTACTTTCGAATATTCATTTAAGGTTTTATGTACTTAATGAATATTATTTTAAAATATTCATTGGAAGTTCTATTTACTTAAGGAATATTATTTCGATTATTCCTTTAAAGTTTTGATTACTAAATGAATATTATTTGGATATTCATTTAGAAGATTATTTATTAAATGAATGCTATTTGGATTTTCATTTAAAAGAGTAAATATTAAATGAACATTATTTTCAAATATTCATTTAAGGTTCGACTTATTTATTGAATACTATTTTAAATGTTTATTGGAGTTTAATTATTTATTGAATATTATTTCGAATATTCATTTAAGGAGGGATTTATTTATTAAATAATTCCATATATTCATTCGAGGATTACTTACGAGCAATATTATGAGTTAACAATATTCCATAATTATTATTGAGTAAATAAATATTCTTGGAATATTTATTTAATCCTTTTAAAATTCTTTTTAAAATAATTTATATTATTCGGAGATTACCTTCCACCTCCAGATATTATGTAAAATATTTCGGAGTCTTTTTACGACTATTTTATCAAGGAAAGGTTCCCAACTCTTTCTTTTTCATTTAAATCTATCTTAAAAGGATTTAAATGCTCGCTCAAACTTCCATATTATAGGGGAACCTACTTGAGCAATGTTATTTATCTTGTTGACTTCCCGGTCATAATTTATCCTCTTCACTCGCAACTTGGTTGCTATGGACTCATTAAGTCTGTGTTTACCTTCTCATCTTTCGAGGGGTAAGATTGTTGGAACAAGTTGATGTTCGTTACCAAGAAATAGCTTGGAAGTTATTGGTGAATTTTCCTTTCCAACTAGATACGACTACTTTGTAGAGTCTTATCAACAAGTATTATACTTGGGGAAAGGGGGACGAACGATACTTTCAGAATCATGAATTCTATTGGAACTAGGAGTCGTGTAAGAGGCCGAGTAGCGCCGGTCCATCCCCTTTGGCCCAACCGTTGGCCTGGGAGAGCTAGTAAGGCGGTAGACAAGTAAAGCTGTCAGTTCTTCCTTCTACCGGTAGTAAATCTAATTTGAGCTGTGCGATCTTGACTGATCATCAAGATTGGAACAGCGGGCGCGGTGAATACTCCATCATTGGTTCATCATCCAAACTTATTTATTTCCTGCAACATGATTATTGTTGGCAGAGCTGGAAAAGTGTTCGTAACTGGAATTGCAATATTTTCCTTGCAAGTTCCTCTTTATAATATCTTGCTTATTTTCGACATAGCAGATATTCCCTCATATATTTACATTTTGAGTTACCTTGTAACTTCATCGTTCATATTATACTGGCATCATTTCCGTAAATGCATGGCATATGGTTTGAAAAATACTTTTGAACTGTTATATATTATCGTTCAGTTAAATATTATTGTTGGTGGGCTATTGCTCACCCTTGCTTTATTATTATATCACAACAACAGCTAGACCAGATGACTCGCACAAGGCGCACTCGATGCTGGCGAGGACGATGAGACTACCAGAGCCGAAGAGAAAGCTATTGGTAGGATAGATTTATTCTTTCAGTACCAAGTATATGGTCTAGTATGACTCATGTAAATGGATGGCAAAGAGTATGTATTTATATTAAAATTCTTTTGGGTTGTAAGAACTCATAATGTGTTTAATAAAATTTGGTTGTTACTCTGATTTCATCTCTGGGACTATAACGGGTGTGTTTTATGTTATTGTTTTGGGTCACAAGGTTGTAATTTAATATTTATGTTGAACTGTGGATGGGAATTGAGACGGTAACGACCAGATCCCTGACCCCGGATCTAGGGGTGTTCCAGAAGTGGTATCAGAGCGTACGTTATAAACCCCAGAGATGAGGCGACGTTAAAATAATAAATTCACTAAGATAACAAGAACTCTTGCCAAGTTCATAGTCGGACTACTTAATGTAGTGATGACCTATAAAACTCTTATGGGAACTATTAAGTATCATGATAGTAACTTAGCTCGATATCCCATCGACAAGTAAGGCAACAGACCTTGAGGCATACGAGCAGCAGCGCGATGATGCTTTATTATATGTTGAAGATCAGCGGGTAAATTCAATAGAGTACCCTACTGGAGACCCGGGAGAGGTTCCAGCAGATAAGGAAAATCTTGTTAGGATAAGGAGCTTACCCTCGAAGAATGAGGGCTGTAGCCAGAAAGACTGAGATGATTAAGGTATAGAGCTCAGAAAAGTGAGCATAAAGAACTAAGCTATTAGCAAGAGAACTGAAGATTCATGTTGGATTCGTGGCTGGACTACTAGAGGTAGTACCAGCAAGTAAGACGGATTGGAAGAATTACTTGAGATCTTATACGGGAATAGATGAGAATCATTAGAGACTTTCATATTAACGAAAAGAGTGCTAGAAGGATGTATGATTATCAAAGGCATCGATATAAGGCGAGGAGCAGAGTCCCTAGGAATAGTTGAGAAGAGGCAGTAAGTGCCATATCATTTGATAAATGAATAAGTACGAATATTGTCAGTAATAATTCGCCATGAGAAGGCAGATGTCATAGGTTGTAATTTATGGAACCAAATTGAGGTTGATGAAGTTGTTTTATTCAAGAAAATGTCCATTTTATGAATGAATCAGTTAGAAAGTGAAAACATTGGGAAGTGACAGCATGATTGGATAAAGTTATATAAGGAAGTAGTAAGCAAGACAATGATCTCAGAACCTACCGGAAGATAAGACCAGTGAGTCAAGACGAACTCGTAATGAGACTATTGTCAGAGACTAAGTATAGGGTTAATTTAACTCAGTGAAATAATGAACCAGAAACGTTAGATGCATGTGACTCAGAGGAAAATTAAATTCTTTCTTTTCTTTGAATGGATTATAGTAGTTACCTTAAGTTTACTCCGACGTGGAATTATAACGGATCAAGTAATACGATCAGCAGTTAAAGAGAAAAATGTGAGAGAATCTTCCTAGAGCTAAAAGATGAAATTGGTAATGACCAAGAGTTGGCATTGTTTAATGGAAAAAGGGAGACTTTGTGCTTCCAACGACGCTTTGCATAAAAGATTAGGATGTGTGCTTGCGCAGCACGACAAAGTACTTACGGATGCATTCGGACAACATGGTTCACCAAGTTCGGATGGCCTTAGTAGTGCCAATTTTTGTGGAACAACCAACTCGGACGGTAATGTTCCTTCTGAGACTGGTAGTCAGGTAGACTGATATTTGGTAATATTGAATATCAGGACGTATAGGTATCAGGACGTTGTGACAAGTTTCAGTTTAAAACTGTTAATTCCCTTCTAAGGGATGTATATAATTGGTTCCTCTCCAGGGGTTAAATTTCCAACCCGATGACGATTATTTCGTTAATTATGACTGCTTACGATTCTACCTACTAGGAGGTTCATAGAAATATTCTTCAGGTTTCGAAACTGGTCTCCTTAGTGTTACCAGTCGATGGATAGATTGACCAAAATTTCCCTAATTCTGGGAAGAACTTCAACGAATTTTGGCAAACCTTGTCTTTCTGATTATCAGAGAACATCATGGAAGAGAGTAGAAACTGGGGAAAACCCCGTGAATTGGGTAAGGTAGCCGCTACATGGATTGGTGGACAAACCCCGGTTATCGCGATTGATTGTAGAAATACAATGATGAAGTGAGATTGGACGAAAACAGGAAATGTAAGTAAGAAACCAGCCGGACTGAGAAACTCCGAGATTGACTTAAGTGAAAAGGCTGTTATGCCAGGAATGGTAAGCTTGCGTGGCACGTGGTAGTGATAAGAATAGTTGAAAGGATAAAAATAGAGGAAAGGTGACCAGAGACGGTGCCGAGAAGTCGATTAAGACTTATATGGAGTAAAGTTTTGGAAAGGTAGAAAGGTATCAAAGTAGAAGGCACTATGCCAGCAATTGCTAGAAAAGTAATGCTAAATTAGCCATCCCCTAAAATCATATATAATTTTAGTGTGGCCAGTTGAGGGCAAGTCACAAAGGATTATCAAGTGACTAGACCAGCAATGAAAGAACAAAGCAGGGTTGCTTCTAAGAAAGCACCGACTGCAAGGCCTTCTGATATAAAGGAAACATTAATGAGATCGTAGGAATCTTTTGCTGAACAACCCATGTTTTGATTGGGAATTCACTAGACCTTTTTGGGAAGGGGTCACCCGTACTAAAGTGACTCATGTGTATATGGTTGTCCAAGATTACGAGTAAAATGGAAGTATAGTGACTTGAGATGTATGATGTTAGGGTATCGTGAATACCATGAATATATTATGACGGAGGAAAGTAAACAATGAAGGTATATGAAGAGAGTATAGAAATGGTCAGAAATTGAACAGTATGCTGTAGGAACTTTCTCTGAGGCAAGTACCTTTGCGAAGAACGATAAGCACTAGGAAATTCACGTTGAACTCGACCAATATCTTTCAGAACATCCTTGTTACCATTAAAAAGTTCTGTAAAAGAGCAGATAGACCTACATTGTCTTTTGGAAGGTCAAATAGGTTGACCACTATCTGAAAGAAGAAATTAGCAGTAAGCTACCGATCGATTATCAAATAAGAATGATTGAAAAGAGACCCTTATTAAGGATACATGATTTGATTGCCAATTATAGGATGCAGGAATTCCTTGGCAGTTGAATTAAGGATAAGATATCCATAAAGTAAGGCAAACCTTTGGGAATGTACAAGGGATGGCACTAACCCTAATAAAGACATTGTGAATTCAGATGATATGAGTTGGATTTGCTAAGGCAACAATGACCTGTACAGATTATTAAAAAGAGTTCTAGAAAGAACAGAGATAGAATTATTAGGGTATTGATCAAAGACGTTTTGATGTACCCTGTACCTAGAAAATACAGGAGGAATGATGAGGACGATCTAAGAAACCTTACAAGGAAAAGCTAATATTCTGAGTTTCCAACTAGAAGTTTGGAAGAGAATGTAAGACACAATAACAATATACCAGATGATGCATGTATGAAACCCTGAGGGAGTATGGATTGAACCTATAAAGGTTGAGATTATCCTAAGATAAGGAATGAACTAAGAAAAGAAGTATCCTAAGTAGGATTGGGAATAAACGTGATAAAGTTCCCACGGGTAGTTGGAAGGAATGACTTATGGAAAAAGACTGATAGATATATTTTTCTCCTTCAGCAGAGCTTAAGGGAGAATGCTTTCACCCAACAGTGATGAGAATGAGGTAAAAAAAAAAAAATTTGAATTGAAATGTATCCGGAGAACAAGGATTACCAGAAATTACTATTATTAGGAAAGGCCAATGAAGTGGCCGACAGTCTAAGTATAAAGGAATAATTACAAATGTTCATATCGAAGAAACAGAATAATATTTGGAAGGACCTTGAAGGTCATATCGGAATGGAGGAATTTACATTCCTTCTGATGATTGTGCAAGAATCGACGGTAATAGTAGTTTAAGTAAAGATTCGATTCCTGATGGGTCTTAAGCATATTACATACCTTAGAAGGTCCCGTTTTGAGGCAAACCAGGACCATGATACAAAAAAAAAATTGACGAAGTAAACCATTAAGTTTCCAGTCTTTTATGGAAGATGCATGAGTGATAGTTTCATCAACCTGACTTAGCTGCGATGCTTGAAACTCTTCTGCAATTTTATCTACTTCATGTAATATCTACATCAAGTTCAGGAAGTGTTCCTTATGGATAAGGAATAGTGATTACTTTGTCTCCCTAAAGGATTAAAACCCGTACGGTTAGCTATTAAGGCACTACGTAAGCAACAAGCGATGGTGATTCTTCTAAGAAAGTAGATGACAACGTAAAGATAAAGAAACTGCTGCTATTGATAAGCTAAATGGCATGTTGATGAATGACAAGCAAGTTTGTGTTAGTGTACTTCTGCGCAAACAAGATAGAGAATATGAGGTTGATGATTCATGATGCTAAATGTATTCCCGTGGAAAAAATTAATGAGACTTAGAGAGAAGGGCAGTTGAGCCCGAGACTTATTAGGCCACATGAGGGTTTAAAGTGTTCGGAAGGTGGCATTCGAGCCAGTTTGACCCCCAAAGCTTATAGCATGGTAGTAACGTGTTTCTTGTGGCAAAGCTACACCAGTAAAATGCAGATGCTCAACAGATGATAAGAGTGCGAGCAGGTAGGTGTACGACCTGGTATGACTTACGAAAGACAACCTGTGAAAAACCGCGGGTAGAAAAGAATAAGTGATGAGAAACAAGTTGACTAAAGTAGATTATATTGGATCTAGCTAAAGAAATCGGCCAGATTCATTTCGGAGGTTTTAAATTTGAAATAATGTGATGATTATAGAGTAAATGTGACGGGATACCAATAAGGAGGTGCCAAGTGCAAAAGATGCCTCAATAAAGAGATGAAGGTGGAAGTAAATAACAGAGGTAAATAAATATCAGATAATAAGAAGGATGTGATTGACAAAGAAAAGACTGGGAAAGCATCTATGGAATGTGAAGTAAGGAATGTTATGAATGGATTAATAAATGGGTTTCTGATGAATTATCGGGATGACAACCTGATAGTGTTAATATAATAGATATGAAAAGCTAGTAGCGTGACATGGAATGTCAGTAACAATGATGTCCAGCGAGAAACCTAAGATTTAACCTGAGAGGTTGAAAGATTTTTCCAAAAGTGTTGCTAAGATTGAACCAGAGTATAGGTCCATAGAATAATGGACAAAACAGCAAGATATGTTGACACGTGAAATTGCGATCAAATGGTATTGGATATAATCATGATTATTTTCTTCTTTGATGAACCTCTATAGTTCAGAGGTAAATTCTGAGTATGATATTTTACAAAAAAAAAATTCTATAATCCTTTAGAATTCTTTTCTTTTCTTCTCTCTTATTCATCTTCTTTATGAATTGAGAAGAACAACCCTTTAAGGAGGGGAGGTACTGCTACGTGACTATCTGTCTATGTGATAGAAGTCTAAGTGGAATACCATAACTTGTTTAATTGCTTGTCAAGTACTAAAGGCTGGCCCCCTTCTGTACTAACTATGCAATATAACAAATGTTCAATTGATCATAGTGATCTCTCAATAAATCTTTCCACTTCTCTATATTGATCGAGATTACGAAGATTAAGGCGATCAGGAAATGCATAGTGCGAGTGAGGTTATATCCGAATCCGCAATGCGATAGTGATACCGATGTCACTGTAGATACCAATAAGGGTGATATTATATGAATGAGTAAGAGCAGAACCAGGATAGTGTGATGTGCAAAAGTAGAAAAGTTGATCAAAAGGAAAAAGAGAGTACTGTAGCACTACGGAGATGTGCTGTAAACGGGTTGAAATGATTAAGGATCAACCGAGGACTGGAAAGCTAGATGACAAACAAGAACCCGATTGCTTCCTACCTGATTCCGGGACGGAATCCTTTTAAGGAGGGGAGACTGTAAGAACCCCAAATTTTGGATATAATTTGTAAGAACCCAGATTTTTGGTACTAATTAAAACTTTTTATTATGTATTGGAGTATGAATGTATCAATGGGTTAATAGATGGATATTGAATGGATTCGGATTCAATTATGATATGCCATGAAGAATGGTATTGGTTGACAACTTATATAAGAATTATCTATCTCCTAGGAAATTAAGAGGTGGCAATTCCAATGAAGAAGATTATTCTTATGTCATCTAAATCGATATCTGTTATTAGTCCGGTGGTTCCGTAAAAGGGTTAAGGAATGTTCGAAAGAGAACCAGGACATTTGTATAAACCGAGAGAGTAAGTAAAGAAAAATGGATGAATAGTGTTTTTGGTGGGGATGAGAATATTATGAGACGACACTATATAGAAGTACCCGGAATGGATTTTTGAATTCGTATTAGTGATTCGAGGGGAAAATAAGTGTATGTAAAAGCTGTCGGATTCTGAAAAACAACATTTTTATTTTCTCCGAGAATTCCCTGGACACTGATAGACTTAAGGATTTAATGAGAGGATTTAAGGAATTTAAATTCGAGAGTTACCAAGAAAGATGGAGAATGGTATTATAAATGTTAAGAAGGTTGTCAGTAAAACCCTAACTAGAAACGAATGAGTTATTCCTCCGAACGATCAATGAATTGAGTAATAAACGAACAAGGAAACAAGCAAGGAATCAAGATACATGCATGTGCTAGTGGATAACATCAAGTAACCAAACTAGTTACAAGTTAACTAGCATCATTAGAAAACCAACCAAGCACTTAGCTTACAACACACACCTTGCCACAAGAATGCAACACTTGTCCACTTGATTAGCTCATCCATGACCAAAGCACTTTATTAAAGTGGCTTTATGCAAGATATTAGCAACAATAATTCATTTAGACTAGATGAGATCAAAGACAAGCCAAGCAAACTCCATTCTCTCCATTTCTTCAAAACTGCCCAGCAAGAATAGCCATGAAAGAAAAATTCATATCTCAAAATCTAGAGCTTCTAAAATCACCAAATTTTGACCATAGCCTCTCCACACCATGTGTAAGGTTCGTTCAAAATTTCATGGCCAACAAAGTAGTATAGCCTAGTCAAATCCATGCTCAAAGTTGGGGCAACAAATCTGACCAGTTTCTGTCCAGTGGGAAAAACGGGTTCAAAACCATAGCTACGAAGCTTCAAATTAGATGATATAGGACTCAAAACAAAGCTTATGAAGAGGCCAAGATGTGGTAAAAATTTGAGAGCCAAACTCTTATTTTTCGATTTTCTATGATTTTTACAAAAGTGATGATGAATAGTAACCCTTAGAAACTAACTTTGATTTCTTGTTTTGTTTGGATGATCTAAGCTTTGTTGAGGCTATACAAGGACTATAACAAGCTTAGTAAGGCTAGGACACTCTCCAAGGAAGGTATAATCCTTAAGAACCCTAGATCTTATTTTAAGATTATGTATGTTTTTGGTGGATTTTAGCATAGTTATGACATTAGTGTTATCATGAGCATGATCTTGTAGTTGGTTTGACCATATGATGATTATGATGGTGAAGAGTAATATTCCTGGACTTGTTGAGATGTATAACATGTGTATAAGATGTATGGATGCCCGGTGTGGCTTGGTTGTGTTGAAAACAATTTTGAAACGTTCGATTTATAGCCGTCGTAATGCCCGATTTTCATTAGACCTTAGTAATTCGTGCATAACAGTTAGGTTAAATTTCTGACCTTAATGGATACATGACCTAACCTTGTAGATCTCGAGTCATAGATCGTTTTGGCGAAAGAATCGAAGCATTCCGACTTACGGTTTAGGAGTTATGGCCGACTTAGTAAAAGTTGTTCGAAACCGTAACTACAAGTTCGTTATTAAAATTGAACCTCGGTAAAATATGAAAGTTTGTGACGAATCATGGTAATTAAATATTAGAGGTCATGAGGAAGATTTGAAAGAAAACCACATGTCATTTGGATCGTTTTTCGATTTTATAAAAATGTTCAAGTCGAGGTTAAATATAAACGAACCCCTAAAATGGATACTTGGTTATAACTTTGGTAAAACACTTATAAAATTGGCGATAAAACTCGAGGTATAATCTTGGTTCGTAAACGACCGACCTTAGGACTTACCCGGTTTAAGTATATGTCAAGTGTAAGTACAATGACATGTCTTAATAACGAACAAAAGTCGGATCGTATCGGTAATAAAAAGAGTTATACAAAAGGGTGCATAACGAGATAACTTGAAAGCGTGTTTCGACTTAAGTAAAGTTATACGTAACCTTCTAAAGAAGTGTTAGGTGATTAATCTCGAATATTCTGATTGTTTATAGATCACCGAGCTGAACCGGGACACGCTACCTCTACCCACACCCGACTACTAGGCAAGTGTTCAAACCTTTGAACCTGTTGTTGTGATAATATATGTATATGATTTCTGTTTTACATATGCCATCGCATGCATGCCTGTTTCCAATTATATTGTGACTCTGGTTTTTTTTGTGATACTTGTTCCCTGAATTGATATTGGCTTATAGACTAGATACGATTTATCAGTAATAAGCCGGATTGTTTTGGTAAGACCCTTAGCGAAGGGCATATGATATTCATTCTAAATATAGACCGGGAGTCGGTATTTTGAGTTATAGATAGTCGTGGAAACCCGGAGGGATTCCAACGACAGATTATTTTTTATCTGAGGAAGGTTATTGTTAAACGTTATTATATTCCATAAAGTATCAATTACTTGGAAATATTTCGAGGAATGTTATTCGAGTATTATCTTAGTCGAGAGATAATAAATGAATGTTAATTTTGAATATTCATTTAGAGTTGATATTTAATGAATATTATTTTGATATTCTTTAGAATTTTATTTATTAAATGAATATTACTTTCGAATATTCATTTAAGGTTTTATGTACTTAATGAATATTATTTTAAAATATTCATTGGAAGTTCTATTTACTTAAGGAATATTATTTCGATTATTCCTTTAAAGTTTTGATTACTAAATGAATATTATTTGGATATTCATTTAGAAGATTATTTATTAAATGAATGCTATTTGGATTTTCATTTAAAAGAGTAAATATTAAATGAACATTATTTTCAAATATTCATTTAAGGTTCGACTTATTTATTGAATACTATTTTAAATGTTTATTGGAGTTTAATTATTTTTTGAATATTATTTCGAATATTCATTTAAGGAGGGATTTATTTATTAAATAATTCCATATATTCATTCGAGGATTACTTACGAGCAATATTATGAGTTAACAATATTCCATAATTATTATTGAGTAAATAAATATTCTTGGAATATTTATTTAATCCTTTTAAAATTCTTTTTAAAATAATTTATATTATTCGGAGATTACCTTCCACCTCCAGATATTATGTAAAATATTTCGGATTCTTTTTACGACTATTTTATCAAGGAAAGGTTCCCAACTCTTTCTTTTTCATTTAAATCTATCTTAAAAGGATTTAAATGCTCGCTCAAACTTCCATATTATAGGGGAACCTACTTGAGCAATGTTATTTATCTTGTTGACTTCCCGGTCATAATTTATCCTCTTCACTCGCAACTTGGTTGCTATGGACTCATTAAGTCTGTGTTTACCTTCTCATCTTTCGAGGGGTAAGATTGTTGGAACAAGTTGATGTTCGTTACCAAGCAATAGCTTGGAAGTTATTGGTGAATTTTCCTTTCCAACTAGATACGACTACTTTGTAGAGTCTTATCAACAAGTATTATACTTGGGGAAAGGGGGACGAACGATACATTCAGAATCATGAATTCTATTGGAACTAGGAGTCGTGTAAGAGGCCGAGTAGCGCCGGTCCATCCCCTTTGGCCCAACCGTTGGCCTGGGAGAGCTAGTAAGGCGGTAGACAAGTAAAGCCGTCAGTTCTTCCTTCTACCGGTAGTAAATCTAATTTGAGCTGTGCGATCTTGACTGATCATCAAGATTGGAACAGCGGGCGCGGTGAATACTCCATCATTGGTTCATCATCCAAACTTATTTATTTCCTGCAACATGATTATTGTTGGCAGAGCTGGAAAAGTGTTCGTAACTGGAATTGCAATATTTTCCTTGCAAGTTCCTCTTTATAATATCTTGCTTATTTTCGACATAGCAGATATTCCCTCATATATTTACATTTTGAGTTACCTTGTAACTTCATCGTTCATATTATACTGGCATCATTGCATATGGTTTGAAAAATACTTTTGAACTGTTATATATTATCGTTCAGTTAAATATTATTGTTGGTGGGCTATTGCTCACCCTTGCTTTATTATTATATCACAACAACAGCTAGACCAGATGACTCGCACAAGGCGCACTCGATGCTGGCGAGGACGATGAGACTACCAGAGCCGAAGAGAAAGCTATTGGTAGGATAGATTTATTCTTTCAGTACCAAGTATATGGTCTAGTATGACTCATGTAAATGGATGGCAAAGAGTATGTATTTATATTAAAATTCTTTTGGGTTGTAAGAACTCATAATGTGTTTAATAAAATTTGGTTGTTACTCTGATTTCATCTCTGGGACTATAACGGGTGTGTTTTATGTTATTGTTTTGGGTCACAAGGTTGTAATTTAATATTTATGTTGAACTGTGGATGGGAATTGAGACGGTAACGACCAGATCCCTGACCCCGGATCTAGGGGTGTTACATTTATTACATTCTGGGGGTTGGGCTCGGGATGGGGTAGAGTAAGACGATCCCTGTGGTCGGTCGCTCTGGCCCACACTCCAACTTTCAGCTCTTTTGGTTCCAAAGTTCCCGCTGGGTTGGGACATCGTTCCTCGCTTAAATTTGCTCAGAAAACTCCCACCCGCGGAGTTTCCCTTTCGATAATCCAACTTCCTCTTCTTTCCTTCCCTCTCCTTCTGCATCTGTTCACTCCCAGCCTCAACAATTGATGCTTTCTGTACCAGGGTGGCATAGTCTGTCAGCTCGAGAACCGCCACACGATTCTGAATCCATTGTTTTAGCCCTAATTGAAATCTTCGGGCCCTCTTTGCCTCAGAGTTCACATATTCCAGTACAAACCTCGACAGCCCAGTAAATTTGGCCTCATACTCGGCCACCGTCATGTTACCTTGCTTCAGTTCCAAAAACTTCAGCTCCATTTGTGTCTCCATGAACCTAGGAAAGTACTTCTCCAAGAACAGCTCGCTAAACCTCTCCCAGGTCACCACACCTCTTCCTTCCAAATTCTTCTTAGCTTCCCACCAATAGTTCGCCTCACCCTTCAGAAGGTAAGTGGCGAAAACAGTTTTCTGCTCCTCAGCGACACCTAGTATCTCGAAAGATTTTTCCATTTCCTTCAGCCAGGCCCTTGCCTCGACCGGATCGGCAGTTCCTTTAAATTCTGGGGGTTTCAGGGATTTGAAGTTCTGGAAAGCATTTGCATTAGCATTTTGGGGTGGTTGCTGAATTGGGGGACGGTCCAAGTTCTGCCTAACTAACTCCATGAACTGTTCCATAGGGCCTCCCCTAAGATGTTCTGCCTCTCGGGTGTCATCACCAGCTTCTTCTTCTTCATACTCAGAGTCATCAAACAAGTTATGATCGTTGCCCTCACTCTCACTCAGGTTGACATTCTCCCCTTCACGGTTCTAGTGGCCTCCGGTCCCATGGTGGCTACCCTGGCCCTCAGAACTGATCGGGTGAGCTCGAGTGTTCATTCTTCTGGGTGGCATTATTCTGATAATAAAAAAAGAAATGGGTTAGGGTTTTCCAATTACCTGACAGCGTTTGCACGGGTCAGGAGCGTATCGTTCCTCCTCATAAGGGTGGAAGTTGCAAAAGTTATAATAATCCGATGTTGGGAATAAAATGTCAAACATTTTTGGGAAAAATCCCTTTGGGATGCGAAAACATTTACAAGAGTTTTCAAAATTTCCTAACCTCAAAAAAAAAAAAAAAAATATATATATATATATATATATATATATATTTGAAAAAATTTATTTTAAAAAATTTGTAGGAACATTTTTGAAAATTGTAGAGAACAATTTGAAATCGCATATCGTAAATTTGAAACAGCATGATTGTATTTGTGGCTTGTAGCAATTGTATAATCACAGTTGTATACCAAAACAGTAGAGCATGGCATCGGAAAGTAAAGCAGTTGAGGCAATATTAAGGAAACTGAAACTAAATAAGTACGGTACAAGGGTTATCACAAAGTTTGGATGTTAGAGCCAAATACATAGTTCCGATGTCAAAGTCTAGCAAAAGTGGAACAAATACAAGTACATCATCCGGATAGTCAGGCTACACAAAAGTAGGGCTACATCCGTACATACTACCCGAAATCACATCTACATATCTGTAGGTCAGTCTACTCATCCACTGGTCAGAAAGGATACCACTGCACAAGTCAACTATCCCGCAAAATCGACACACTAATGTCATCTGAACCTAGGGGACTGAGCTATCAGTAACACATCACGGGGCCGCACCGCGGCGGAGCAATGTCCTCACTCGGGCAAATGCACGACGCACAACACGCCTAGCATCCCTAGCCTGGATCACTCCGCCCCCGCGGATCCCTAATCCAAGAATCCTCTCCCGACTCCTCCTCTCAATCCTATGGAGTCGAGCCCTAGTCCTCCTAGCAACAGCGGTCCTCATCTCAGCCTGGATCCTCAAGCGCGCCTCGCGCTCCTCCACTAGTGCCCGCCTCGCCTCGTTAAGTCGGGCCTCTGCAGATAGTAAGTCTCGGGTCAGGAACTGTACCACGTAAGCGTGCTCAGTACCCGACACTGGGGGTAGGTCCATCGGTGGAGGTGGTATGATAGGAACAGGAGCAGGTGCAGCAACAGTAGCAGGAGCAGGAGCAGTAGCAGGGGTAGGGTCAAGCTCCTCCTCGCCAGAAGTGTCATCCTCGGAGTCACCGTCCGATGAAACAGGGCTAGATGTCTGTGGAGAAGGTGGGGGTGACACAACACGACCCTCACTGGATCTCACACTCTCCTCATCAGTAGCTACAGGAGATGGGGTAACAGGCTCTGGCTCAGGCTCAAAGGGCTCCTCAACGGGATCCTCATCATCAGTATCTCCTATCAGCGTAATCCAGGGGCCAAGCTCAGAGTCAGCACCCATATCCTCCTCAGGATCCTCGGTATCTCGCATCAGTGCCTCATCATGCTCTCTCTCGAAAGCCTCAGGGTCTGGTATCTCCTCCATCTACACAAGGGAAATAAGGTGGGTCACTAACCATAAAAGAAAGGTTTAGGAGTAGTTCCCTCACGGGCCTTAAAGTCAGGGCTATATCCGATAACCCGACTACAAACTCGATGAGAGTTCTAAGTCTTATTAAGGTTGTTATTAGGGTTATTATTATTGTTATTATTATTAGGGTTGCTTTCTTAAATTACTATCATTTCTAAGAACTGTAACCTCGCTCTGATACCATTTCTGTGACGCCCCCAGATCCGGGGTCGGAGATCTAGGCGCTCACGGTCCATTTTCCATTAATAACATACCTGTTCTTGTACATAATATAAATAAAACAGCCATCGACCCCACAATAACTCACACCGCACACACACACACAGGTTAGAGCCTCAGAAACGTCACACATTGATTAAACAGTAATAAAATTATCAGAGTTATTACAGACCGAATTAAATAGTATTTATGCGACCAGCAGCACTTCGATATGAAGCGAAGTTGGCGGCTTGAAAGTTTGTTACGATACACTGCCTTGCACAGGTCATACTGATAAATAAAACGAACTAACAAAAGCTGCCAACCAATCCGACTAATGGGGCCTACCGGTGGAATCTCAACTGCTGGCTCGGGTCTAGTCACCTGCTTTCGAGCAGTCTGTCTGGGTCTTGCCATTTCGCTTAGCTGTTGTGTTTGTAAAATTTGAAAACAAGCAAGAGTGAGCAACTATAGCTCAGCAAGAAATATAGGCATAAGGTAAGCAATATAACATTTCATATGATTGGCAGTTATTAAACTTGTTTGTATCAATCAGATATAAAATCACTTGTCATAGTCGATAAATTCCGAAGGTGCAATAATATGTGCCCTTGTTTTCAAAATAAACTTGCAGTTCTAGATACTGCAATGAGTCAACATCTTTCTCATCAAAATAGAACACTATCAGCAACTTGGCACAAAAGCCTAAGAAGCAGTGTCAAAGCATTTTTCCAAAATGGAGGAATGGGACTTAAAGAAAACATAAAAACCTGACAAGGATTGACGATGATCAGTCGCCACATCCAAGTCCAATAATCCGCGGGTCTTCTCTACCGGTAGAAGGATAGAAACTACATCCGTAACTATCCCCCGGTGAAAACTACATCCCTAATCACCCTCGATGAAAACTACATCCGTAATCATCCTTCGGCAACACCTGGGCCGGAATAATAATTGATGGACCGCCTGGCTCACGGCCGCTTACACATCCCGGGAATCGTTCGTCAACGGTTCCCACACCTGCCAGAGTCCCTTTTTCTTTTTATTTTAAAACTTGATTTTGATTGAAAACAGAGTAATTGAGGTCCGACATCAGTCGACCGATGATTCTTGAAATCATACAAGAAGCAGAACCTGACCGGGGGTTTTCGAAAATGTTTTGAGTTCGAAAGAGTTCGAGTTTGAAAGTATTAAATGTATCTTGGATTAACTTTGTCTTTAAATAATGAACAATAATTAATAAATAATATTTTAAATTTAATATTAATAATTAATAAAATAATTATTCGATAAAATAAACTTTTAATCCAAGATAGGGTTTCGAGTATTTACGAAGATATGAACATAATACTTGAGTATACGATACTCCCCAAATGACCCTTCGGGTTTTCGCAATCTAGATATGATATAATAATATACCGCTCCCCGGTCAATAGTATATACGGACCGCTATGACCTCTATTGCTAGAGTCGTTGTCCGAAGAAAATATTTCAATCTAAGTTCAAGGGGTACAAGCATATATGTACTTATACAATCTCAATTGCATCAATACTTCGATAAACATAGCATTTGATATAGTTGAAAACTACAAACACAACAGTGAAAGTCCTTGTATATGGATAAGTTTTGAAAAGTAAACTTGCCTTGGTTTGGTTGGGGTGGTCGAGCGTGCGGAGTCGAACGATCTATACATAAGCAATAACCGCTCGTTAGTACCTTAACAATATCTCGTTAATTACGGGGTTTTAGGGGTACGAAATTAACTTAATGACTTCGTCTTATGACACTCTAGCCCCACTATAGCTTCATGTCATCACTCGATTACGCTCGTCACTTATTCGACTTAATTTAGATACCACATTCGAATCATAACCATTACACCTAGAATTATGCTCCACTAACGACTTTTTCCCTTGCGCGAAATTTACTCTAGCATTTTTATAAAATCCAAAATTTCATATTTTAATCTAATTCTTTTTGGGTGATCTTCACCACTGCATTCCCTAACTTCTCAAATTTTTCCATGATCCCACATATATTTTTAGGGGTTTAAACAAGGTTCACAAGGGGGTCACTTAGTGCAGTCCGGAATCCAGAAACATAATTCACTTCTCCGGCCATAACTTAAAATCTATACATCACCTAGCCATGAACCTTACATTTCCAGAAACTAAATTCAATTATCTTTCCAACAATATATGGTAGGACATCAGGGGACAATATTTGGGGGTTCAAAACCGTGTTACAAGACAGGTCAATGTTCCTGGAAAAACTCAGGAAGCATATACTACTTAGATCAACCAATTTTCACAATTCCACAACACAACCAACACTTAATTGACCTAGTTCATGGTTTACAACACTCATGGAGATACATATACTATCCACAATCATAAAAGTCACAATCACAACATCAAAACTCAAGATCCATGTCATCCATTACTTATACAACCAAGATTAACTCATATATACATGGATCTGCTACCAAACATTATAAACACTACATAACCAAAAGGGTTTGTGATTTTTATACCTTCTTGAGCACCTAGGAGCCTTGGATAAGCCTTACACAACTTAATAACACCTTGAATGGTCTCCTACAACCCTTACAATCCAAGATCTAAAAGAAAATCAAACATGGTTACTATTCACCAAATCTTTAACCATTTATAACTTGAATTTGGATGGATGAAATGGCTTGAAACTCTTAACATACCTTGTCTAGATGATGTAGAGGGCCTAGTAATTATATCTTGAATTAAGAGTGATGGAAAGTGGGAGAAAGAAAATTTTTTCTTCCTCCTTCTAGCTTTGGCCGAGAGCTATGAACAAGGGGGGGTTGTGTTTTGATTTTTGTGTTTTGTTTGTTTGGTGAATAATTGATAAAGTTAGAGTTGGGTGATACATAATGTGTATGTATAGGCAAGGTACTAGCAAGGCATGGTCACATGTACTACTTGTCTCCCCTTTTTGAAAAGCAAGTAACTAGTTACTATTCCTCTTCCATTTTGTTAACTAGTTTGTTTATTCCTAACCACTTGGTTGCATGAGACTTGCATGCAATACTATTCCTTGTATCATTATTCTTCCACAAATGCTTGTCATTTAATCTTTAATTCGTATCGTATCTTAATTAATCTCTCGTAATAATATTTTGTCGCGTAGAGATTTCCCCTATAAATCCTTAAGTACTTAATTGTGTAAATCCCTCGAATATCCATAATTCCTCGTCATAATTCTTAATAAATCTTTTAATACTCTAACCATTCTCAAATCCCAAGTTTTATAAATCTTACTAACAATAAGACTCCTGCCTTCACAATCTTCCTTTTTATCTTACATAATGAATGCAACAACGCAGTTTCTCAGACAATCAATTCTATTAATCAACAGGGGTGACTAGAAAGGTTCTATATTGACAATGCCACAAGATATTAAATAAAAGGAAATATTACCAAAAATTAGGGTTCTTACACAATATAAAACTTCTGCAGCAATTACGTCAGATAAAGACTTAAGGTTAAACTTCGAATATTGAAGGTGCTTTCAAGTATATTTAACAAAGATATTGAGCATATGGACTAATTTGATCTGTGGCTGATGGACAGGGAAGAAGAATTATCTAGACGATCGAATTTATATTTAGTGTCGTGCCTTAGATTTCACGGGGCAGTCGAGAATAAAAACTTATCAATGAAATGAATGTTGTTATCACGATCGTCACCATGCGAACGTAAGGACGTCTCTTGTAAAGCGTACTAAGAAAGAAGAAGTTTCGCTTTTCTTGCGTTATGAAGAAGTCAATGAACGAGGGATATAGTAGCTGAACTGGTTCGACGTATACCGAAGACTATACAGTATCCATAACAAGTGGTAACGGCTGACGGGAGGCAACACATGCGTGCTAATCAAGCCAAGGAATATGAGGAATACCGTGCGTATTGACGTTGTCTCAGATTATAAAACACGACCACAAAGTATTCACGGGCCAACGATACAAAGACTCAACACGGATACTATGAACAAGGTAGTAGAGGAATGTATAAGTATTGGGATAGAAATTTTCATTCATAGAACAACCGATAAAGAATACAGGTCGAGGAGAGTATGCGTTGAGAGTCAACATTAAAGCGTTTGTGAGACCAAGGTGAGAGAACAAAAGGGTTGAAGTGTCAACCTGAGAGTTGGAAAGGGTAAAGTTGGAATTGTATCCATAACTATTTTCCTTAGGTTCTTAAGATAGAATCCTTTTAAGGAGATGAGACTGCAATAGCCCTAATTTTTGTGAATATTCGAAACCTGGATGAATAGTAATTTTATGGGTGGATGAGAAAATTTTGCAATCACGATATGTACGAATTATTAAATGAAGGTTTCGAATTGATATTACGTCTTTACGGTACAGACGAGTGTATGTAAAAGTCATTAGTTTTGTTTTACGAAACCCATTATTTCGAATGGTCAAATTTTAAGAGATGTCAAAGGAGTATGAGGTGGGAGACTTCGTGATGCTAAAGGTATCCCCTGGAAAGGATTGATGCGGTTTGTTAAGAAAGAGAAGCTAAGTCTGAGGTTTATTGGACCTTTTGAGATTTTGAGGCGTATTTGGAAGTTAGCCTACGAGTTAGCCTCGCCCCAAGCTTGCAGCAAATTCATAATGTGTTTCATATGTCTATGTTACGACCCTACCACACCGACTATCGGCATGTGATAGAGTACGACCAAGTGGACCTACAACCAGACTTGACCTATGTGGAGCAACCCGTGGAAATCATGGATAGAAAAGAACAAGTGCTGAGGAACAAGGTTGTCAAGCTAGTGAGAGTTTTGTGGAGGAACCAGAACGTCGAGGAATCAACATGGGAACTAGAAAGCGCGATGCGTGAAAAGTACCTTCAACTGTTTTCAACTTGATTCCGGGACGGAATCCTTTTAAGGAGGGGAGGCTGTAAGTACCCTGATTTTTGTAATATTTTAAATATGTAAAAGCTTATGACATTGTGAATTAGGGACCTTTTGAGTCACCTATGTTATGTAATGGAATTGATTATCTGAAAATTTATGTTGCTATATTCACTGTGTAAGAAAAAGGGAAGATTGTTGAAGGCAAGAGGCCTACTGATATTAAGATTCATAAAAACTTGGGATTTGAGAGTTATTATAGTATTAGGAGATTTTAAGAGACTATAACAAGGAGTTATGGATATTTAAGGAATTTACATAATTAAGTACTTAAGGAATTACAAGGGAAATCTCTACGCGACAAAATATTATTAAGAGGAGTTAATTAAGATACGATATGAATTAAAGGTTAAGTGACAACCATTGGTGGAGAAATAATAATACAAGGAAGGATATTACATGCAAGTATCATGTAACTAGGTAATTAGGCTAGTAAACTAGAAAGCAAAAAGGAACTAGATGAATAGTAACTAGTTAGTGGTGCATTATCCAAGGAGACAAGGAGGCATGGTGTGTGCCTAGTCTACTACCCTAGGGTGGCAACATGTGACTCAATATACACACATCCATACACATAATAATCATTCATTTCATTATTCAAAACACAACACAAAAAGGCAAGCATCTCTCTCTCTCTCTCTCTTCAAAAGCTCTCGGCCAAGCTCTTCAAGAAAGAAGAAGAAGAAAATTTCTCCAACCTCCACTCACTCATAATTCAAGATAAAATTCCTAGGCCATCCTTACACTATAGAGAAGGTATATATGATATTAATTTCAACCCCTTTCATCCACTAGATTTTGAGATATTAATTGTTGAAGTTTGGGATGAATAGTAACCATGCTTAGTTTTCTTTTAGATCTTGAATTATAAGGATTGTAGGGACTCATCCAAGGTGTTCTTGAGGCTTGTAAAGCTTACCCAAGGTTCCTAGATACTCAAGAAGGTATAAAACTCTAACCACTCTTAGCCACGAATTATTTATGATGCATATTGTTAGATCTAAGAATCTTAGTGTAAATCTTGGTTATAAGAGTTATGGATGATGAAAATCTTGAGGTTATATGTTGTTGATGTGATTTTAAAGCTTGTACTTAGTGTATATAACCCCATGTGTGCTATAGAGAATAATCTTGGTGGTTTAGATGATGGTTGTGGTGTATACATAGAATTCTTGGATGATTGAGAAAGATTGCAAGTTGTGTAAAATTCTGGGAGCATGTACTGCATTGTGGGAGGGTTTTGAACCTCTAAATCTTGTCACCCGAGAGCCTAATGCATGTGGTTAGAAAGGTATTTGAATGTAGTTTCCAGAAATGTAAGGTTCATTACTAGGTGATGTATAGATTTTGAGTTATGACCTGAGAAGTGAAGAGTGGTTCTGGAATCCGAACTGCACTATATGGTCCACTTGTGAGCCCTCTTTAGACCCCTAAAAATTTATGTATGATCATGGAAAAATTAGGAGAGCTAGTAATTGCAGTGGTAGAGGTTATCCAAAAAGAATTAGATTAAAATATCCATTTTTCAATTTTATAAAAATGTTAAAGTAAAGTTCGCGCAAGTGAAAAAGTCGTAAGAGGAGTTAGTTGGGTATGATTTTAAGGAGGAATCAATATGCATCGAATGTGGTAACCAAATTAAGTCGAATAAGTGACGAGCATAATCGAGTGGTGGCATGAACCTATAGTGGGGCTAGAGAGTCATAGGACGAAGTCATTAAGTTAGTTTTGTGTCCTCTAAAACCTTGTAATTAAAAGGTATTGTTAAGGTACTAACGAACGACTATTGGTTATGTATAGATCTTCATTCCACTCCGCAGGCTCGACCACCCCAACCTCACCAAGGCAAGTTTACTTTTCAAAACTTATATATAAGGATTTTTACTGTTGTGTTTGTTGCTTTCAAACGTATTATATGCTTATGCTTTATGAGGTTATGTTGAAGTTTGAGATATATGCACATATATGTTTGTACACCCTTGAACTTAGAATGAAAATGTTTTCTTCGGACAACGACTCTAGCAATAGAGGTCGTAGCGGTCCAAACCCAAAGGGTCATTCGGGAAG
Organism: Saposhnikovia divaricata; assembly: GCA_036435485.1. Lineage (NCBI taxonomy): Eukaryota > Viridiplantae > Streptophyta > Magnoliopsida > Apiales > Apiaceae > Saposhnikovia > Saposhnikovia divaricata. Next base: position 95,662,178 of record CM071597.1, on the reverse strand, counting down.
TATCGTATACTTAAGTATTTATTATTTTTACATTATTATAAATACTCAAAAATATCTATCTTGGATTAAAAGCTTATTTTAATTAAATAATTATTTTATTAATTGTTTATATTAAATCTCAAAATATCATTTATTAATTATTGTTCATTATTTTAAAGACAAAACTAATCCAAGATACCTCCATCGTTTTCAAACTCGAACTCTTTCGAACGAAAAACATTTTCGAAAACCCCCGGTGAGGTTTTGCTTCTTGTACACTTTTCAAGAATTATCGGTCGACTGAGGTCGAACTTCAACTACTCGAATTTTCTATCAAAATGAATTTTGACAAGAAAGAAAAAAAAAGGGACTCTGGCAAGTGTGGGAATCGTTGACGAACGATTCCCGGGATGTGTAAGCGGTCGTGAGCCAGGCGGTCCATCAATTATTATTCCGGCCCAGGTGTTGCCGAAGGATGATTACAGATGTAGTTTTCATTGAGGGTGATTACGGATGTAGTTTTCACCCGAGGATAGTTACGGATGTAGTTTCTATCCTTCTACCGGTAGAGAAGACCCGCGGATTATTGGACTTGGTTGTGGCGACTGATCATCGTCAATCCTTGTCAGGTTTTTATGTTTTCTTCCAGGCCCATCCTCCACTTGGGAAAAATACTCAAACACTGCTTCTTGGGCCTAAGTGCCAAGTTGCCGATAGTGTGGTTTTTGATAAGAAAAATATTGACATCGTGCAGTATCTAGAACTGCAAGATTTTCTATAAAGATTGGCACGTGTTAGTGCACTCTTGCAATTATTTCAAAGAATGAAATGTTTTTGAATGAGAAACCTTCTAAGCTAATGGAAGGAAAGAGGTTTGCAATGATGTATTCCCTGTACAGTATGTTAACCGTAAAGTGTTTTGCCGAAAATGATATACTCATATGTATATATTTTCAAACTTGAGATATATTGAAATGGGAACCTTATAAAGGGTTCATATGTTATTCTTAAAGCTCCTTAGTGAGTATAGATGTTTTATTCAAACTCGGACATATATATTGTCCAATTATGTTTTGAAATCTGAGAAATATACCCATACAGTTGGGAACATTTTCGAAATAAACCACATTACTATTTTTTTTCAAAATGGTGAACTTGCTGAGCATTATGTAGCTCATTCTTGCTTTATAAAAAAAACTTTTCAGAAAGAGAAGAATTTGGTCGGTTAACTCCGCACCAGCAGAAGAGGAGTAGAAGACTTACCTCTGAGATGATTTAGTTCCTGATAAATACTACAGAGTAAGTCTGATAGGTTTTCAACTGTAATAGTAAGACTTGTCTTCAAGTGTAGTTGTATAAGTGGAAGTGCGTAAGATTCTGGATTGTACAGATGAATTGTAATATTTAGTGTTACTTTTGATTATCGTTTCTGAGGCTCTAACTTGTATGTGCATAAGATTGACATCTGGGTGGGGGTATTGCTGAGTTGTAAAGTTAATACAGGTATGATATGGTTGGATGGCGATATGACGACCTGAATCTCTGACTTCGGATTTGGTGGCGTCACAGTCTTGATCGTGCACTAACGAGGATGATCCACTCCCCTCAACTTCCAATCAGGGAACAACTCCCCCAAAGACACATCTCCAAGGGGTGATCCCCAAGGGATAATCCAAAATCCAATAACCCAAGGAGCGAATTGCCAATTGCAGATGGTGGTTTCACCTCTGGCTATTGAACCACAAGGAGCACAGATTGCCACCACCGTCGTGCTAATCCCAATAACTTAAAACCCCGTTTATAGGTTGTCACCATTCCTAATTGCTGATGGAACCATCGATTTACTCATGAGAAGTATGTGCCTCAATATATTGAAGGCTTGGTCCCCTTGTTGGAGGAAATCAAAGTTTATCCGGATCGTACACCAAAGACGACTTCTCGTCTGAAGAAGAAGAGGACATTCATTCTAGCAAGGGACGTCAAGGCAAGGAGCCCGCCATAGGGGCAGGACGTTCTTAACCCCGAGGGACTCAAAGAACGACTCTTTAGGCCAAAAACGAAAGGATTTGGAGGCTCAAATTAATCATCTGCAGCAGCTGATTGTGGGTTCAATGAATTCAGGGACGAATCCCCCCCGGACAGTGGTGTCGCCCCTCCAGTGCACCGTTGGGACTATAGATGTCCATCTCCATTGTTAAATGATGAACTTAGGTTCCCACCAACGGGATGTCGTTCATCGAGGGTAGGAGTAGCCAGCAACACGAGGCATACGTACCTCAATGCATTAAAGGCCCAAAGGGCTGGGATCCCCCATGTTATTAATTTGAGTGATACCCCTATGAGGAGAAGGGTTGATACACAAAGGGATGATCCCGATGATTCTATGCCTCTAGGAGATCATGATGATCCTATCCTATCATTCGCCAACAAGATAATGAATGCTCATATCTCAAGAAAATTCAAGACGCCCACCATTGAGGTGTGTGTTAGGGTAGGAGACCCCACTAATCATGTGAAGACATCCTCCAATGCATCACAAATTTTAACCCGTGATTGACGTAATCAAGTATAGGGCATTCCCTCAAACCTGGGGGGCAAGACACAACGATGGTAAAATCGGTTGCCCCCGAACTCAATCAGCTCCTTTAAAGGACTAAGAAGGGCATTCGTCGCCCCGTTTATTGATGGAAAGTTTCATGAGAAACGTTTTACATCCACATGAATGTGGAAAATGAATGAATCCTTGGGGGATTACATGAACTGAATCACCAAGGAAGCCTTGAAGGTCCCAAACTTGGATAATAGAGTAGCTATCAAGGTAGATGAAAGAGTAAGGGATGCATCAACCCCTGATGGAGGCAATGCAGGTAATAACGAGAAGTGAAGGTGGTCACGAGTAGAATGTTAAGGATATGTATCCTCGAATAAGTAAAGACTCTGACTCCCCCTGGAAGAAGAACAATCAAGGATCGAGGTTCACCAGCTATGCACATTTGTATACTCCAAAGGGCCAAATCCCGATGGACATTAAGAAACACAAGGATTTATGATGGTTGAAACCACTAAGGACTGATCCCGGGAAGAGAAACAAGAACCAATATGATCAGTTCCATAAGCCATTTGTGTAAGAACCCAGATTTTGGGTAGAATTAAAACTTTTATTTATTTAATGATGTAAGAATGAATAGTGGTTACTGCTACGATGTAATAGTTGATATTTTGAAAGAATGAATGGAATTCGACTTTATTATTTCTTTGTCTTGAAGAATGCTAAAGGGTGACAACATAGGTAAGAATAATCTATCTCCTAAGGGAATAAGATATGGCAATTCCAAGCAGGAGAATATTCTCATGTCACCCAGATCGATAACGATTAATCCAGTGGTTCCGTAAAAAGGTTAAGGAACGATCGAAAGAGAATACGGACAATTGTACAACCCTAAGAGAATAAGTAAAGAATAAAGAATGAATAGTATTTTTGGTGGAAGTAAGAATAATATGAGACGACACTATATAGAAATATTCGGAACGGATTTCCGAGTTCGTATTAGTGATCCAGGGGGAAAATAAAGGTATGTAAAAACTGTCGGATTCTGAAAAACCGCACTTTTATTTTCTCCGAGAGTTCCCTGGACACTGACAGACTTAAGGAATTAACGAATGGATTTAAGGAATATAAATTGGAAAGATAGAAAGAAAGATGGAGAATGATAGTATTAATATTATGAGGATTCCCGGTAAACCCTAATTAGAAATCCGTGAAATATTCCTATGAACGATCAATCGAAACGAGCATTAACCGGACACAGAATCAAGTAGAGAAAGCAAGATACATGCATGAGCAAGTGATAAATATCTAGTAATTAGCAAGTAACTAGACTAAGTTGAATACAACTAGTACTTAGAAATCAAAACACTTGGTTAGCTTTCAACCATGCAAAACACAACACTTGTCCATTAAAGTGATGCATGCAATGACCAAATCACTTTATCAAAAGCTACTTTATGCTAGATATTATCTACAAACATAACAATAATTCATTTAATCTAGACACCAAGAGAACAAAGCAAGCAAACCAACATCTCTCTCTTTTTTTCATCCACTCCTTGTTTGATCTTGAAACTTTTAGGGTAAGTCCTATATTTCATAAAAGTAATACCCTAGAAATTGTAGCTTCAATCTCCTCTTTTACCATTTTCAAATAAATCATCAAAGATGATGATGAATAGTGTTTTCAAGAACCCATCTTTGTTTTTCTTGTTTTCATGGTTGATCCTAGCTAAGTTAATGTTATCCAAGGACCATACCAAGCTTTGTGTGGCTAGTACATACTACAAGGAAGGTATAATACTTGAAAACCCTAGATCTACTTTGAGTTTTAAGCATGTTTTTGATGGATCTAGCTTAGTTATGATTATGTTCATGTTATAAGCATGCTTAGTTAATGATTTAGGGATTTAAGAAGCATGATGATTTTGATGCTAAGATCAGTAGCTTCTGGACTTGTTGAGATGATTATTATGTGTATAAGTTGTATTGATGCCCGGTGTGGCTTGGGTTGTTGATTGTGATTTTTGGAACGTTCGTATTATAGCCGTTATAATGCCGAAGTTTCGTTAATAATTTAAAACCATGCATCACAGTAGGTCTAATGGCCGAAACTGGATAAGTATCTAACATGCCCTTGTAGATCTTGAGTCGTAGATCATTTTTGAAAAAGAATCGAATCAAACAGACTTAAGGTTTAGGATTTATGGTCGATTTACTAAAAGTAGTTCGAAACCATAACCGAGAATTCATAACTGAAATTGAACCCTCGTAAAATACGTAAGTCAGTGGCGAATCTTGGTAATTAAATACTAGAGGTAAAAAGGAAGGTGTGAGAGAAAACCTCATGTGAATCGGATCATTTTTCGATTTTATAAAAATGTTCGAATCTAGGTTAAACGAGAACGAACCCCTTAAAAGTATAACTTTGGTTATAACTTAGAAAACGAGCGATAAAACTCGAGATATAATCTTGGTTCATAATCGATCGAATTTAGATCTTATACGACTTAAGTATACACTAAGTGTGAGTACGATGACATGCCTTAATAACGAACAAATGTCGAATCGTATCGGTAATAAAAAGAGTTACACTAAAAAGGGGTATAACGAGATAATTCGAAAACATGTTTCGACTTAAGTTAATACTTAACCTTTTGAAAAATGTTAAGTGATTAATCTCGAATCTCTTGACTATTATAGATCTCCGAGCTGACTCGGGACACCCTACCACTACCCCTACCCGTGCTCAATTACCAGGCAAGTTTCAACTTTCCCTTTTTAGGCTGTTGTTGTGATAATATATGCTTTCTGTTATACATATGCCATAGCATGCATGCCTAATTTCAATCATATTGTTATACTTGTTCCCTGATTGTTCTTTGGCTTATAAGTAGATAGATAATATATCAATTATAAGCCGGATATTGTTAAGACCCTTAGAGAAGGGCATATGAATCCTATTTGTTAAATATAGACCGGGAGTCAGTACTTCTTGATATATCGTAATTACTTTCGAGGGAAATATTTAAGTAAATAATTCGCATTATTCGGTTGACGAATATTATTTGAACATTCGTCCGAGATTACTTAATTAATGATCATTACTTCAAATATTATTTGAACGTTATCTATTCAATGAATATTATTTTTCAATATTCATTCAAAGACGAACCATTGATCGAATATTATTTCAAATATTTCTATAAAACCTTCGATTATTAAATAAATATCATTCGGACATTCACTTAGAACATCATGTATTAAGGGAATATTATTCTCGAATATTCCTTTAAGGTTTAATTTATTAAATGAATATCACTTGGATATTCATTTAAATTATTAATTATTATATGAATACTATTTTTGATTATTAATTTGAAGTCATATTTACTTAACGAATATTATTCCAAACATTCCTTTCAAAATTATTTATTAAATGAATATTATTTTAATATTCATTTAAGTAATTATTTATTCAATAAATATTTCCTTAATACTCCTTCAAGGATTATTTCAAGAAATACTCTGATTAAAAATATTCTTTCATTCATTAAATACTTACGACTCAATAAATATTCTATAAATATTTATTCAATACTCGGAAACAACTTCAAGATTGTTTATTTTTCTTCAAATATTATTTTCGACCTTCGATCATTCTGAAAATTCTTCGGAGTCATACGATATTAAGAAAGGTCCCCTAGATTCCATTCTTCACTCGAATCTATCTCTTAAATTATAAGGGAACCTTACTTGAGAAAGGTTCTTTATCTTGTTGACTTCCCGGTCATAGTTTATCCGTTTCACTCGCAACTTGGTTGCTACGGACTCATTAAGTCTGTGTGTACCTTCTCATCATTCGAGGGGTAAGATCGTTGGAACAAGTTGATATCCATTAACAAGCAAGAGCTTGGGAAATGTTAGTGAATTTTCCTTTTCAACTAGACATGACTACTTTGTGGAGTCTTGTCAACAAGTATTTCACTTGGGGAAGGGAGGATAAACTATACGTTTCAATGCTGTGGATTTATTCGAACTAGGAGTCGTGTGTAAGAGGCCGAGTCGCGCGGTCCATCACAAGGCCTAATCATTGGCCAGGGAGTTACTATTAAAGGCCATTGACAAGTGGAGCCGTCAGTTCTTCCTTCTACCGGTAGTAAACTATATTGGGCTGTACCATCCCTGACTGATCATCAGGGAGTGGAACAGCTGGCGCGTGATAACTCCAAAATTGGTTTATCTCCCAAATTGGGAATTCCCTGCAACACGTATCGAAGATACTTCTTTCAGGTTGACGGTGTCTTCCGCAACACGTATCGAAGAGACTTCTTTCAAGTTGTAGGACTTCAAAAAAAAATGTTAATAACTGGAACTGCAACATTTTCCTTGCAAGTTCCTCTTAATATGATAAATAATGATATTTTGCTTATTTTGACTTAGCAGATATTTCCACAAAATAAACACTTTAAGTTACCTTGTAACTTCATCCTTTATATTATACTGGCACTAACTTCGTTAATGCATGGCATATGGAAATAATGATACTTCGAACTGTTATATACTATCACTGTCCTGTTATATTATTATTGGTGGGCTACTGCTCACCCTTGCTTATTTATCATGACACAACAACAGCTAGGACAGATGGCTCGCGTCAGGCACACTCGGCGCAAGCTGGTTACCCGACCCACCGGACTCCCCGCTGAGATGCTAGCCGCAATTCCTGAGGTAGCATAGTTAGATAGCTTTTGTTTCCTGTTTAACTATATGTATAATTAATGTAATCAACGGCAAAACTTTTAAACTTATGATGTTATCCTTTTGGGATTGTAATAACTTTTATTCGTAAACCCTTTTATATAAGACTTATTTCAACTTCATCGCTGGGACTATAACTGTGTGTGTGTTAGTGGATGTTATTCTGGGGTCACAGCATGCTATTTATTGATTTTGGACTCAAGTCAAGTATTGTGTATGAGATATGAGATCGTAACGACCCGATCCCTGACCCCGGATCTGGGGGTGTTACAGAGATGGTATCAGAGCGAGAGTTATATATCCCAAGAGATGATACGACGCTATATAATAATAAATTCAATAATATAATAAGAACCCTTGCCAGGTTCACCTAAAACCCTTACGGGAACTTTTTAAGTATCATGATAGTAACATAGTTCGTCTTGTGTAGGCGAGCGACATGTCGGCCCAGGAGGCAGCTGCGAGACAGCATGATGAGGACATGTTCCGGACTAGGGACCGTACTATGAGCACTTGCCTGAGGAGGATACTAAGCCTGAGGAGGTCCAGGCCGATGTTGACACAGATGTTGTTGAGACTGAGGGGGAGGAGGACCCGGAGGGGATCCAGACAGGACATGATGCTGAGTTAGTTGCTGAGGATGAGGATTATAGGGTTGTATCTAAGATTAGGACCATGGAGGAGGATACTGATATGACTACTGAGCAGGTCATGGCTGTTGTTGTTGGACAGGCTGTAGATGAAGTTGAGCCAGTGGATGATGCAGTAGGGAGTTCCGGACTACGAGTGCCACCCCTCCCTGTGGAGAGAGCCCCTACCCCACCACCACTACCTGTGAGCCCATTCCCCGATGAGTTTGAGGAGTTTACCCCAGAGCCCCAGCAGACAGAGACTGAAGCTCCAGCTGAGCCATCCACCCCACCTCATGTCCCGATAGGAGGAGTCCCAGTATGTGTTCACAACTTGATTGTGAACGGGCTTTATAAAGAGTTTTCAGTGGTGGATGCCAGGTTGGCAGAGTCTAGGAGGGAGCTAGCAGCAGAGAGAGCCGCCCAGATGAGGTTGCAGGGCCGGAGGACTATCAGTGACAGGGTTGGGTATAGGGCTGTGACCCGCATCGAGCTGAGGGCTCGGATGAGGGTGCGACAGTTGCCTACTGATGGGCATGGTATGGTAGATAGAGCAGATGCCGAGGAGATTTTCCGCATCGCCATGGGGAGGGTTCGGATGATGTTTCATCGTGGCGGCTGATTTCAGATGTAGTGATGCAGTAGTCTAGTAGTCTAGTCATGTACGGACGTAGTAGTGCCGGATTTTGTAAGGATGGTTTTACTTATTTTTCCCTTTTTGCAGACTAGACAGATAGACAACGTATTTCACTTTTGACTTGTTGTTGTTGTTGTTAGGATGGCTGTACTTTAAACTATCGTTGTAACTCGGATGTTGTACCTTTTCGGTACCTGGTATATATTTGTTTCCCTTTCAGTTATTTCAATTTTGTTAGGAGTTGATCACGAGTTTATTAGCATATGTACTGTTTTCGATTAAGTTGCCATGAGATATAAAACTGTGGGATCTTGAATCCAATCATGTAACGAATTATGCAAGGAAAAATCCTTTAAAACAGGTAAGTGAACCTAATGTAAAATTTTCCAAATTTTCAGTAAAATGCTGACGAATGGGCACTAGGGCTAACCCCCGTGAATCTACTGACGAAGAGAGTCACAACCAACACGAGGAAAACCATGAAAGTAGTGAAGAACAAGATCAGGACTATAATGAGCAAGAAGATTCCCAGTATGGAGCAGAGGATGAACTCATGTACTCTGAAGACTTTGAGGGGGAAATAGAGGGTGGAGAAACTGAAGTAGAGCAGGAAGGGGAGAACCAGGGCGGAGACCCCATGGGCCAGTTTATGGATCTACTTAGGCAGAATTTGAACCAATACCCCCAACCACCACCAGGAAACAACACTTCAGTGGTAAATTCCTTTAGGGCCTTTAAGTCCCTTAAGCCCCCAGAGTTCCATGGATCGGCTGATCCCATTGAGGCGAGGGCCTGGATCAAGGAAATGGAAAAATCTTTCGAGATTCTGAGTATCAATGAAGCTCAGAAGACTGTTTTCACTACTTACCTACTGAAGGGAGAGGCCAATTATTGGTGGGAAGCCAAAAAGAACATGGATACTGATGCTGTCGTAGCCTAGGAATGGTTCAAACAATTATTCCTGGAGAAGTACTTCCCAAAGTTCATGAAAACTCAGATGGAACTTAAGTTTTTGGAACTAAAACAGAACAATATGTCAGTGGCTGACTATGAGGCTAAATTTACTGAGCTGTCGAGATTTGTGCCAGAATTTGTGGATACCGAAGAAAAGAAAGCTAACAGGTTTCAACAAGGGATGAAACAGTGGATCCAGAATAGAGTGGCGGTTTAGAGATTACGGATTATGCCACCTTGGTGCAAAAAGCCACCATTGTGGAAGCTGGAAGCGATCAGATGCAGAGAGAGAAAGAGAAGGGGGAATTAAAGAGAAAACATGTCAGTATGGGCGGAGGGTCTGCAGGAGGAAAGCCCCCGAACAAGTTTAACCGAGGAGCAGTCTCTCTACCCAGCAGGGGTATGGGATTCAAACCACCTGTGAGCATGAGTGTGAGCCAGGGCGGCCAGCATACAGGAGTGTCCCGTTCCCATCAGTCTAGACCTCCCTTGCCAGCATGTGCAACGTGTGGAAAAAGACATTCCGGAGTGTGCAACCAGAAACAGCCAACCTGTCATAAGTGTGGACGAGTGGGCCACTACTCTAACACCTGCACTGCGGTTCTCCCTAGTACCAACAAAAGCACCACTTGTTTCCAGTGCGGACAGTTAGGGCACATGAGGAAGGACTGCCCAAGGAACAAACCAGCTGTATCAGGGGCAAGCAGGGCTGCCTCAAATAGGCCACCAACTGCTAGGACTTTTAATATGTCAGTACAAGATACCGTGAGGGACACGGATGTGATAGCAGGTACATTTTCTCTCAATTCAATCAGTGCAAATGTCTTATTTGATTCAGGAGCAACTAAGTCTTTTATATCTAGAGATTTTGCGCATAAATTGAAACTTAAAACCCAGCAACTAAGAGATTCCTTAAAAGTAGAAATAGCAAATCAGGAAATCGTACCGGTTAATCAAATTCACCCTGATTGTAAACTAGAAATAGGAGGACGATCCTTCTATGTCGATTTAATTCCTTTTAAGCTAGGGGAATTCGATGTCATCTTGGGTATGGATTGGTTGTCTCGCAATAATGCGCAGATAGATTTTAAAGGGAAAAAGGTTAAGTTGAAAACCCCAGGGAAGAAAGAAATAGTGTTTAAGGGGATGCGACAGACCCAAAAAATTCTGACCATGGCGCAAACCAAGAGATTGTTACGAAAAGGGAACGAGGCTTATTTAGCTTACTTTATAGACACTCAGAAGGAAGCACCAAGATTGCAAGACATTCCGGTATTTAATGAGTTCGAGGACGTGTTCCCATAAGATCTTCCCGGACTACCACCTGATAGGGTAATTGAGTTTGCCATCGAGTTAGCCCCGGGGACGGCGCCGATTTCGAAGGCCCCGTACCGATTAGCCCCAGTAGGAATGAAGGAGCTAGCTAAGCAGTTACAGGAATTGTTGGATAAGGGCATGATAAGGCCCAGTGTGTCGCCTTGGGGCGCACCAGTGTTGTTTGTTAAGAAGAAGGATGGGAGTATGAGGTTATGCATCGACTACAGAGAGTTGAACAAGCTAACCATAAAGAATAAGTATCCATTGCCCAGGATAGACGATTTGTTTGACCAGCTAAGAGGCGCTGAATACTTCTCTAAGATTGACCTGAGAACGGGATATCACCAACTGAAGATCAAACCTGAAGATATCCCGAAGACTGCATTCCGTACCAGATATGGACATTATGAGTTCTTGGTAATGTCATTTGGATTGACCAACGCCCCAGCAGCCATCATGGACCTAATGAATAGAGTGTTCAAAGAATATTTGGACCAATTCGTGATAGTCTTCATTGATGATGTTCTCATCTACTCAAAGACAGAGGCAGAACACGCTGAACATTTGAGGATAACTTTAGAAATACTCAGGAAGGAGCAGTTATATGCCAAGTTCTCCAAGTGTGAGTTTTGGAAAAATGAAGTGCAATTCTTAGGGCACGTGATCAATAGAGAAGGAGTATTGGTTGACCCCTCCAAGATAGAAGCAGTTTCAAACTGGGAACGGGCAACTACTCCAACCGAGGTGAGGAGTTTCATCGGACTGGCTGGATATTACAGATGATTTGTCCAAGATTTTGCGAAAATTGCAGCTCCATTAACTCGCCTTACTCGTAAAACTGAGAAATTTGAATGGACTGAAAAATGCGAGAAGAGTTTCCAAGAGTTAAAGAAGAGGTTGGTAACAGCCCCCGTGCTGGCATTACCTGATGGAAAAGGAGATTTCATGATTTACAGTGATGCTTCGCATAAAGGACTGGGATGCGTGCTTATGCAGCACTGCAAGGTAGTAGCATATGGGTCTAGGCAACTGAAGGATTATGAGGTCAGATATCCCACGCATGATCTAGAACTAGCAGCCATAGTCTTCGCTTTAAAGATTTGGAGACACTACTTGTATGGGGAAAAGTGCGAGATTTACACTGACCATAAGAGCCTCAAGTACATTTTCACTCAGAAAGAGCTTAACATGCGCCAGAGGAGATGGTTAGAGTTAATCAAGGATTACGACTGTGAAATTCGTTATCACCCGGGCAAAGCCAATGTGGTGGTTGACGCCCTTAGTAGGAAAGAGAAGCTCAAGATGATAACTTCAGAGGAAGAGCTAGTGAAAGATTTTGAGAAGTTGGAAATTGAGGTTAAGTTACCTGGAGAGGGCCTAGAAAAGTTTATGGAGGAAGAAGAGAACTCCACAGAAGAGATGATGACCGGGGAAGAAATTAAGTGTGAGAGAGACAAAGAAGGGATCATGAGGTACACGTACAGGATATGGATCCCAAACATTCAGGAACTCAAGGATGAGATTTTAAACGAGTCACACAACTCAAGATACATGCACCCCGGTAGCACCAAAATGTATAGGGATTTGAAGGAGTATTACTGGTGGCCCAATATGAAAAAGGACGTAGCGGAGTGGGTAAGCAGATGCTTGACCTGCCAACGAGTGAAAGCAGAGCACCAGAAGCCCAGCGAACTTCTACATCCCTTAGAGATTCCAAAATGGAAATGGGAACACATAGCCATGGATTTCGTAGTAGGTTTACCAAGGACCAAGGCTAACCATGACGCCATATGGGTAATTATAGATCGACTGACGAAGTCAGTTCACTTTCTCCCGATCAATGAAAGGTACACGGTCGATAGATTAGTGGACATCTACTTAAAAGAGATAGTGGCGCGACATGGAGTCCCAGTTGTAATAGTATCCGATCGAGATCCTAGATTTAACTCCAGGTTTTGGAGGAGTTTTCAAGAATGTGTAGGGACCCGGCTGAACATGAGCACGGCCTACCACCCCCAGACAGATGGGCAAATTGAAAGGACCATCCAAACGCTAGAGGATATGTTGAGAGTCTGCGCGATCGACTTTAAAGGAAATTGGGATGATCACTTGCCATTAATCGAGTTTTCTTACAATAACAGTTTCCATTCAAGTATAGGAATGCCACCTTATGAGGCCCTTTATGGAAGGAAATGTCGATCTCCCTTGTATTGGGATGAAGTTGGAGAGGGAAAGATGCTCGGGCCCGAAGTGGTCCAACGAACTAAAGATGCAGTAGATCTAATCAGAGGACGGTTGGTAGCAGCCCAGGATCGACAAAAGAAATATGCCGACTAAGCTCGGAAAGGCAAAGAATACGAAGTAGGAGACTTAGTGTTCTTAAAAGTGTCACCTTGGAAAGGTTTAATGAGATTTGGAAAGAATGGAAAGCTGAGTCCCAGATACATTGGACCATTTGAGATCTTAAGACGGATTGGAGAACTAGCGTATGAACTGGCATTGCCCCAAAATCTACAGCAGGTGCAAAATGTGTTCCATGTTTCGATGCTGAGGAAGTATAACCCGGATGCCAAGCAAATTGTAGAGTATGAGCAAGTGGACATGCAACCAGACTTGACCTATGTAGAGCAACCTGTGGAAATCATAGACCGGAAAGAACAAGTGCTCCGAAACAAGGTCATTCAACTAGTCAGAGTTTTGTGGCAGAACCACAATGTAGAGAATCAACCTGGGAACTTGAAAGCGCAATGCAAGAGAAGTACCCCCACTTGTTTTCAAACTGATTCCGGGACGGAATCCTTTTAAGGAGGGGAGACTATAAGAACCCAGATTTCGGGTAGAATTAAAACTTTTATTTATTTAATGATGTAAGAATGAATAGTGGTTACGGCTACGATGTAATAGTTGATATTTTGAAAGAATGAATGGAATTCGACTTTATTATTTCTTTGTCTTGAAGAATGCTAAAGGGTGACAACATAGGTAAGAATAATCTATCTCCTAAGGGAATAAGATATGGCAATTCCAAGCAGGAGAATATTCTCATGTCACCCAGATCGATAACGATTAATCCAGTGGTTCCGTAAAAAGGTTAAGGAACGATCGAAAGAGAATACAGACAATTGTACAACCCTAAGAGAATAAGTAAAGAATAAAGAATGAATAGTATTTTTGGTGGAAGTAAAAATAATATGAGACGACACTATATAGAAGTATTCGGAACGGATTTCCGAGTTCGTATTAGTGATTCAGGGGGAAAATAAGTGTATGTAAAAGCTGTCGGATTCTGAAAAACCGCACTTTTATTTTCTTCGAGAGTTCCCTGGACACTGACAGATTTAACGAATTAACGAATGGATTTAAGGAATATAAATTGGAAAGATAGAAAGAAATATGAAGAATGATAGTATTAATATTAAGAGGATTCCCGGTAAACCCTAATTAGAAATCCGTGAAATATTCCTACGAACGATCAATCGAAACGAGCAATAACCGGACACAGAATCAAGCAGAGAAAGCAAGATACATGCATGAGAAAGTGATAAATATCTAGTAATTAGCAAGTAACTAGACTAAGTAGAATACAACTAGTACTTAGAAATCAAAACACTTGGTTAGCTTTCAACCATGCAAAACACAACACTTGTCCATTAAAGTGATGCATGCAATGACCAAATCACTTTATCAAAAGCTACTTTATGCTAGATATTATCTACAAACATAATAATAATTCATTTAGTCTAGACACCAAGAGAACAAAGCAAGCAAACCAACATCTTTCTCTTTTTTTCATCCATTCGGCCAAGGAAGAAATTCCAAATCCAAAGTCCATCTTCCACTCCTTGTTTGATCTTGAAAATTTTTGGGTAAGTCCTATATTTCATAAAAGTAATACCCTAGAAATTGTAGCTTCAATCTCCTCTTTTACCATTTTCAAATAAATCATCAAAGATGATGATGAATAATGTTTTCAAGAACTAATCTTTGTTTTTCTTGTTTTCATGGTTGATCCTAGCTAAGTTAAGGCTATCCAAGGACCATACCAAGCTTTGTGAGGCTAGTACATACTACAAGGAAGGTATAAGACTTGAAAACCCTAGATCTACTTTGAGTTTTAAGCATGTTCTTGATGGATCTAGCTTAGTTATGATTATGTTCATGTTATAAGCATGCTTAGTTAATGATTTAAGGATTTAAGAAGCATGATGATTTTGATGCTAAGATCAGTAGCTTCTGTACTTGTTGAGATGATTATTATGTGTATAAGTTGTATTGATGCCCGGTGTGGCTTGGGTTGTTGATTGTGATTTTTGGAACGTTCGTATTATAGCCGTTATAATGCCGAAGTTTCGTTAATCATTGAAAACCGTGCATCACAGTAGGTCTAATGGCCAAAACTGGATAAGTATCTAACATGCCCTTGTAGATCTTGAGTCGTAGATCATTTTGGAAAAAGAATCGAATCAAACAGACTTACGGTTTAGGATTTATGGCCGATTTACTAAAAGTAGTTCGAAACCGTAACCGAGAATTCGTAACTGAAATTGAACCCTCGTAAATTACGTAAGTCAGTGGCGAATCTTGGTAATTAAATACTAAAGGTAAAAATGAAGGTGTGAGAGAAAACCTCATGTGAATCGGATCATTTTTCGATTTTATAAAAATGTTCGAATCTAGGTTAAACGAGAACGAACCCCTTAAAAGTATAACTTTGGTTATAACTTAGAAAACGAGCGATAAAACTCGAGATATAATCTTGGTTCATAATCGATCGAATTTAGAACTTATACGACTTAAGTATACACTAAGTGTGAGTACGATGGCATGCCTTAATAACGAATAAATGTCGAATCGTATCGGTAATAAAAAGAGTTACACTAAAAAGGGGTATAACGAGATAATTCGAAAACATGTTTCGACTTAAGTTAATACTTAACCTTTTGAAAAATGTTAATTGATTAATCTCGAATCTCTTAACTATTATAGATCGCCGAGCTGACTCGGGACACCCTTCCACTACCCCTATCAGTGCTCAATTACCATGCAAGTTTCAACTTTCCCTTTTTAGGGTGTTGTTGTGATAATATATGCTTTCTGTTATACATATGCCATAGCATGCATGCCTACTTTCAAATCATATTGATATACTTGTTCCCTGATTGTTCTTTGGCTTATAAGTAGATAGATAATATATCAATTATAAGCCGGATATTGTTAAGACCCTTAGAGAAGGGCATATGAATCCTATTTGTTAAATATAGACCGGGAGTCAGTACTTCTTGATATATCGTAATTACTTTCGAGGGAAATATTTAAGTAAATAATTCCCATTATTCGGTTGACGAATATTATTTGAACATTATTACTTAATTAACGATCATTACTTCAAATATTATTTGAACGTTATCTATTCAATGAATATTATTTTTCAATATTCATTCAAAGACGAACCATTGATCGAATATTATTTCAAATATTTCTATAAAGCCTTCGATTATTAAATAAATATCATTCGGACATTCACATGTATTACGGGAATATTATTCTCGAATATTCCTTTAAGGTTTAATTTATTAAATGAATATCACATGGATATTCATTTAAATTATTAATTATTATATGAATACTATTTTTGAATATTAATTTGAAGTCTTATTTACTTAACGAATATTATTCCAAACATTCCTTTCAAAATTATTTATTAAATGAATATTATTTTAATATTCATTTGAGTAATTATTTATTCAATAAATATTTCCTTAATATTCCTTCAAGGATTATTTCAAGAAATACTCTGATTAAAAATATTCTTTCATTCATTAAATACTTCCGACTCAATAAATATTCTATAAATATTTATTCAATACTCGGAAACAACTTCAAGATTGTTTATTTTTCTTCAAATATTATTTTCGACCTTCGATCATTCTGAAAATTCTTCGGAGTCATACGATATTAAGAAAGGTCCCCTAGATTCCATTCTTCACTCGAATCTATCTCTTAAATTATAAGGGAACCTTACTTGAGAAAGGTTCTTTATCTTGTTGACTTCCCGGTCATAGTTTATCCGTTTCACTCGAAACTTGGTTGCTATGGACTCATTAAGTCTGTGTGTACCTTCTCATCATTCGAGGGGTAAGATCGTTGGAACAAGTTGATATCCATTAACAAACAAGAGCTTGGGAAATGTTAGTGAATTTTCCTTTTCAACTAGACACGACTACTTTGTGGAGTCTTGTCAACAAGTATTTCACTTGGGGAAGGGAGGATAAACTATATGTTTCAATGCTGTGGATTTATTCGAACTAGGACTCGTGTGTAAGAGGCCGAGTCGCGCGGTCCATCACAAGGCCTAATCATTGGCCAGGGAGTTACTATTAAAGGCCATTGACAAGTGGAGCCGTCAGTTCTTCCTTCTACCGGTAGTAAACTATATTGGGCTGTACCATCCCCGACTGATCATCAGGGAGTGGAAAAGCTGGCGCGTGATAACTCCAATATTGGTTCATCTTCCAAATTGGGAATTCCCTGCAACACGTATCGAAGATACTTCTTTCAGGTTGACGGTGTCTTCCGCAACACGTATCGAAGAGACTTCTTTCAGGTTGTAGGACTTCAAAAAAAAATGTTAATAACTGGAACTGCAATATTTTCCTTGCAAGTTCCTCTTAATATGATAAATAATGATATTTTGCTTATTTTGACTTAGCAGATATTTCCACAAATTAAACACTTTAAGTTACCTTGTAACTTCATCCTTTATATTATACTAGCACTAACTTCGTTAATGCATGGCATATGGAAATAATGATACTTCGAACTGTTATATACTATCACTGTCCTGTTATATTATTATTGGTGGGCTACTGCTCACCCTTGCTTATTTATCATGACACAACAACAGCTAGGACAGATGGCTCGCGTCAGGCGCACTCGGCGCAAGCGGGTTACCCGACCCACCGGACTCCCCGCTGAGATGCTAGCCGCCATTGCTGAGGTAGCATAGTTAGATAGCTTTTGTTTCCTGTTTAACTATATGTATAATTAATGTAATCAACGGCAAAACTTTTAAACTTATGATGTTATCCTTTTGGGATTGTAATAACTTTTATTCGTAAACCCTTTTATGTAAGACTTATTTCAACTTCATCTCTGGGACTATAACTGTGTGTGTGTGAGTGGATGTTGTTGTGGGGTCACAGCATGCTATTTATTGATTTTGGACTCAAGTCAAGTTGTGTATGAGATATGAGATCGTAACGACCCGATCCCTGACCCCAGATCTGGGGGTGTTACAATTTGGGAATAACACTCACGATTGTAAACAACTGAAACACAAGATCAAGTTTCTGATCCAAAGTTAAAAGTTGAATAAGTTCATCAAGGATGGCCAACAGGGAAACCAAAAAAAAGATTATGGAAGGAAGTATGCCGATCGAGATACCATTCCATAGGCCCAGGGGGGCGATGATAAACATGATTTTTGAAGACCCGACGACGGTCGGGAATACAAGGAGCTCTTATGAAGTTTATGCTCGAGAAGCTATGCACATTGTAGGAGAAGCTCTATAATGAGTAAAAACTGAAATGGCATTTGCCTTTGATGATTCTAACTTGGAAGGGGTGAAGTGCCTCCATGATGGCCCGTTGGTCATAACACCCGTGACAGGCAACTCACAAGTGATAGGAGACTCGGTAGACAATGGGACTTCAGTGAATATCTCGTTTCATGATGCATTCTTGAAGATGGGATACAACGATTCTCATTTGACCCCCTCCAACATGCCCGTCTATGGGTTCTATAGAGTTGAGTCAAGAGTTAAAGGAACTATTCGGCTATCCTAGATAATAGGACGAGAGCCTAGGGAGGCCACTCATATGTCGAACCTTTTGCTGGTTAAAGCAACTTCCGCTTACAATGTTATCCTTAGGAGGACAGGCTTAAGGCGGTTGCCTCAAGCTAGCTAAAGCTTGAAGATCAAATTTCCTACAAGGAATATAGTTGATGAAGAAAAGAGAGAGCATTGCTATCCGGCCACCTTGAGGCTTGATGAAGTCGGGGGGCAGGTCCTCCCGATTGAAGACATGGATGTCCAAAAAGATCAGAAACAAAGAGGAAAACCCACCAAGGACTCGGTCCCCATTCCCTTAGTTCCTGAAGAACCTGAAAAGTTACCTACATAGGGCATTGCTGAATGAATCCTTGAAGGATGAATTGTATGCGTTCCTACAAAAGAACGGTTTTTGTTTGCTTGGACAGTAGCTGATATGCCATGGGTCGATCCCAATTAATTACGTAAACTAGACGTCCACCCAAATAGGGAGACGATGAAACAGAAGAATTCCTAAATTATTAGGAAAAATTAAGAAAAATACCTGTGGGTACAAGAATATTCCTAAAATGTTAGTAAAAATTAAGAAAAATACTTGTGGGTACATAAAATTTCCTAAATTATTAGGAAAAATTAAGAAAAATACCTGTGGGTACATACAAATTCCTAAATTATTAGGAAAAATTAAGAAAAATACCTATGGGTACAAGAAAATTGCTAATTAGGAATAATTACGAAAAATACCCGTGGGTACATAAAAATTCCTAAATTATTAGGAATAATTAAGAAAAAATACATGTGAGTATACAAAAATTCCTCAAACAATAGGAAAGGTACAGAAAAATATGAGGAAAATTATAGAAATATTTTCTTGATAAATTAAGCAATAATTTGTGCTAATAATGCATAAAAGCTCTATGAAAATGCCAAAATTGCTAAAAGCAAGCATAAGTTAAAGCCGCGAATAAGGCAAATCGTCGTAAATGTGTAAGTCGCTCCACACTTTACAATAAGGCAATATATGTGAAATACTAGTGTAAACCAAAATCCACATATAAGGGTAGGAAAATTAAGAAGTCCCAGGTAAGGGATAAAAATGACCCCGAGTCTCGATTAAGACAAATATAACTTTTACGAAAACCTGATCAGTTTTCCTAGAAGTTGGGGGGCAATTGATATGGGCTGAAAGTAAACCCTAAAGACACAATTAATGTTGCGTTAATTAGACCTAGCTTGGTCCAGATACGAATCCCATTAATGAGGCCCAAAACCCTAATTAAATATTTATTTCATAATTAATAAGTTAGCTAATTTTCAGACTCCAATATTTAGTCCAAAAAGGGAACCAACTCCTCTAAGGAGTAGCCCCCAAGACATCTGAGTCCAATAGAAGTCAGCCTTCCTTATGGAAGGATCTAAAAGCCCATCTAAATTTTATAACTTGCCCACCAAGTTATTAAACCTTAATTTCAAGGCTTCTCAAGCCTATATAAAGGGTCTGACCCCTCATTCTCAAAAACAACATTTTTTGGGCACAGCTCCATACGTCACCCACCACGTTTTAGGCTTAATCCTCGAATAAGGACATGCAAGCCACTACGTCACTACGCCGCGAGGGCTCAACAAGCCACGTAGGCAACTCTAGAACTACGTTTTGGCTTGATTCTTGATATTCATCAAGGTACGTAGGCATCTTGTTAGTACCGAGTTAGTCCCCGACAACAAGAGCAGCCACCATTAAAGCTCGAAGCTCTCAATCCCTAGCAATCAATACATGAATTAATTACACCCTACTTTTTATTCCACAACAAAAATAATATTTAAAGCTTCTGTTACTTGTTCTCATTGTAGTGATTGTGGCTATGTATTCGGCATTCCTGATAGTAAATTTGGTGAATTAGAAAAGGAGAGATTTTAGTTAAAGAAAAGAGAAAAGGTAACGTGCTTTGACTTAAAAAGGTAATTGATTAGTTAATAGTAATTATAATATAATTATGTTATTTTATTAAATAAAATTGCTCGTAGTGTTTTTAAAAAAGGAAAAATTTTAGTTAGATAAAATATAAAAGATATTGTATTTTACCTAAAATAAAAATTATTTAGTTACTGAAAAATAGAAAAGGTAATATGTTTAACCTGAAAAAGGAAATTGATTAGTAAGGTTGAAATTTTAGTTAGATAAAATATACATTGTAACCTCGATAAATGAATATTCGATAAACGAATAACCTCATCAAATGAATAATTTTTTCCGGTCCCGACATAATAGAGACAGTGTATTTTTCACCTCAATAAATGAATAATCTCGATTAATGAATAAAATTTTTCGGTCCCAAACGTATTCATTTATCGAGGTTTAACTGTAAAAGATATTATATTTTACCTGAAAAAGGAAATTATTTAGTTATTGTAAAATAGAAAATATAATATGTTTAACGTGAAAAAGAAATTGATTAGTTAATATGATGGATTTTATCTGTAATTATGTAAGGGTAAATAAGTAAAATCAACAGGTACCGTACCGACCGACCGACTGACCAAACTTTTAATGTTTCAGCTTTTATATAATAACTAGCTTAAAGCCCGTGCGATGCACGGATTTTTTTATTTTAATATTATATAATTTTTTCATTTATTTAAATTAATTTTTTAAAAGATGAATTTTGGAGGCTTACATTATTATAGGAGATGATTTGATAATAATTATACAAATGTTATCCATGATATTTCTAGAAATGGAAGAATTTTAGTTACAAAATATAAAAAAGATGACAGGTTTTAGTTGAAAAAGGTAATCGATGAATTATTGGTAATTATACAATTATTATTTTTATTAAATAGAATGCAGGTGATATGATTAGAAAAAGATAGGATTTAGTTAGAGAAAATTAAAAAGGAAACATGTTATAGGTGAAAAATATAATTGATTAGTTTATAGCAATTATAATTTAATTACCTTATTTACTAAATACAATTGCACGAAATATTTTTAGAAAATGAGAAATTAATATTGTTCGTGATATTTCTATTAAAAGAAGGATTTTAGTTAAAAAATATAGAAAAGATGATACGTTTTAGTTGAAAAAGGCAATCGGTTAATTATTAATCTTAAAATATTATTAGTTTATTTTATTAAATAAAACCTCCCTTGATATAATTGGAAAAAGAGAGATTTTAGTTAGAGAAAATAGAAAGGTAACGTGAAAATTAAAAAATGACATGATTTATGTGAAAAAGGTAATTGATTAGCTTATATAATTAAAATTTAATTATGTCATTTTACTAAATAAATTTGCTCATAGTTTTTAGAAAATGAGAAATTAATGTTTCCCGTGATATTTCTAGAAAAAAGGGAATTTAATTAGAAAAAATAGAAAAGATGATACATTTTAGTTCAAAAGGTAATCGGTTAATTATTAGTATTATAATATTATTACTCCCTCTGTCCCCCTTGGTTCTTTACCTTGGGGGACGTAATTCTGGCACGGATTTTGAGGTGCATTTTGCGGATAGTTTCATAACTTATTTTTAAAATTTTCCTTTTTGTATAAAAATAGAATTATTCTATTTTTATACAAAAAAAGAAAATTTTAAAAATAAGTTACGGAACTATACTTTTTAGGAGCCTTAAAATGAGTGTCAAGTAGTGAAAAAAAATTGTAAAGAAATGAGAGGGACAGAGGGAGTATTATTTTATTCAATAGAAACATCTGTGATATAATTGGAAAAAGAGAGATTTTAATAAGAGAAAAGAAAAAAGGTACCGTATTTTGGTTGAAAAAGGTAACCGTTCATGATATAATTGGAAAAAGAGAGATGTTAATTAGAGAAAAAAGAAAAGGTAACGTGTTTTGGGTGAAAAAGGTAATTGATAGTCAATAGTAATTATAATATAATTATGTTATTTTATTAAACAAAACTGCTCGTACTATTTTTAAAAAAAGAGATATTTTAGTTAAATAAAATGTGAAAGATATTATATTTTACTTGAAAAAGGAAATTGTTTAGTTATTGAAAAATAGAAAAGATAATATGTCTAACTTGAAAAAGGAAATTGATTAATAAAGGAGAAATTTTAGTTAGATAAAATATAAAGGGATATTATATTTTATCTGTGACGCCCCCAGATCCGGGGTCAGAGATCTAGGCGCTCACGATCCATTTTCCATTAATAACATACCTGTTCTTGCACATAATATATATAAAACAGTCATCGACCCCACAATAAACTCACACCGCACACACACACACAGGTTAGAGCCTCAGAAACGTCACAACATTGATTAAACAGTAATAAAAGTATCAGAGTTATTACAGACCGAATTAAATAGTATTTATGCTACCAGCAACACTTCGATATGAAGCGAAGTTGGCGGCTTGAAAGTTTGTTACGATACACTGCCTTGCACAGGTCATACTGATAAATAAAATGAACTAACAAAAGCTGCCAACCAATCCGGCTAATGGGGCCTACCGGTGGAATCTCAACTGTTGGCTCGGGTCTAGTCACCTGCTTTCGAGCAGTCTGTCTGGGTCTTGCCATTTCGCTTAGCTGTTGTGTTTGTAAAATTTGAAAACAAGCAAGAGTGAGCAACTATAGCTCAACAAGTAATATATGAATAAGGTAAGCAATATAACATTTCATATGATTAGCAGTTATTAAACTTGTTTGTATCAATCAGATATAAAATCACTTGTCATTGTTGATAAGTTCCGAAGGTGCAACAATGTGTGCCCTTGTTTTCAAAATAAACTTGCAGTTCTAGATACTGCATAGAGTCAACATCTTTCTCATCAAAATAGAACACTATCAGCAACTTGGCACAAAAGCCTAAGAAGCAGTGTCAAAGCATTTTTCCAAAATGGAGGAATGGGACTTAAAGAAAACATAAAACCTGACAGGGATTGACGATGATCAGTCGCCACATCCAAGTCCAATAATCCGCGGGTCTTCTCTACCGGTAGAAGGATAGAAACTACATCCGTAACTATCCCCGGGTGAAAACTACATCCGTAATCACCCTCGATGAAAACTACATCCGTAATTATCCTTCGGCAACACCTGGGCCGGAATAATAATTGATGGACCGCCTGGCTCACGGCCGCTTACACATCCAGGGAATCGTTCGTCAACGGTTCCTACACCTGCCAGAGTCCCTTTTTCTTTTTCTTTTGAAAACTTGATTTTGATTGAAAACAGAGTAATTGAGATCCGACATCAGTCGACCGATGATTCTTGAAATCATACAAGAAGCAGAACCTGACCGGGGGTTTTCGAAAATGTTTTGAGTTCGAAAGAGTTCGAGTTTGAAAGTATTAAATGTATCTTGGATTGACTTCGTCTTTAAAATAATGAACAATAATTAATAAATAATATTTTAAGATTTAATATTAATAATTAATAAAATAAATATTCGATAAAATAAACTTTTAATCCAAGATAGGGTTTCGAGTATTTACGAAGATATAACAATAATTACTTGAGTATACGATACTCCCCGAATGACCCTTCGGGTTTTCGCAAACTAGTTACGATATAATAATATACCGCTCCCCGGTCAATAGTATATACGGACCGCTACGACCTCTATTGCTAGAGTCGTTGTCCGAGGAAACATTTCAATCTAAGTACAAGGGGTACAAACATATATGTACTTATACAATCTCAATTGCATCAATACTTCGATAAACATAGCATTTGATATGGTTGAAAACTACAAACACAACAGTGAAAGTCCTTGTATATGTATAAGTTTTGAAAAGTAAACTTGCCTTGGTTTGGTTGGGGTGGTCGAGCGTGCGGAGTGGAACGATCTATACATAAGCAATATCTCTTTAATTACGGGGTTTTAGGGGGTACGAAATTAACTTAATGACTTCGTCTTATGACACTCTAACCCCACTATAGGTTCATGTCATCACTCGATTACGCTCGTCACTTATTCGTCTTAATTTAGTTACCACATTCGAATCATAACCATTACCCCTAGAATTATGCTCCACTAACGACTTTTTCTCTTGCGCGAAATTTACTCTAGCATTTTTATAAAATTCAAAAATCCATATTTTAATCCAATTCTTTTTGGGTAGTCTTCACCACTGCATTCCCTAACTTCTCAAATTTTTCCATGATCCCACATATATTTTTAGGGGTTTAAACAAGGTTTACAAGGGGGTCACTTAGTGCAGTCCGGAATCCAGAAACATAATTTACTTCTCCGGCCATAACTTAAAATCTATACATCACCTAGTCATGAACCTTACATTTCCAGAAACTACATTCAATTATCTTTCAAACAATATATGGTAGGACCTCAGGGGACAAGATTTGAGGGTTCAAAACCATGTTACAAGACAGGTCAATGTTCCTGGAAAAACTCAGCAAGCATGTATCACTTAGATCAACCAATTTTCTCAATTCCACAACACAACCAATACCTAATTCACTTAGTGTTGGAAATAAGAAGTATAACGAGGCAGTTACATAACAAATTTAACAAGGCAAGGCCACAATAACAATTCGCGAAACAAATCATGAAGGTAAAACACATGCAAATTAGAAACTGTAATAACAACAGAAGATTAGCATGCGTACCAGAAACTGTAGGTCGAACAGAATACATAATCGGAGAAGATGCTAAGAACAGTGGTGAAAATATATAATCGAACAGCTGAGTCGCCAGCACTTGTACGAAGCACTGACTGTTCTTGAAAAGTATATTGCCCCTTACCTACTGTGTGTTAGGATGCTTGCAATATCTTTCCCAGGATAAAACAGCAACGAGCAAAGAGTTCACAGCAACTGGCGATGCTCAACAGCGACTGGTACCTCAGTTGGTCGGAAAAACCACAGCTGAACAGAATTAGGGAGAGCAGAGAGAATAGAGAGAAAGAGAGAATGTCTGGTGTGTTTTCAGTGTATGCTTAGCTCTCTATTTATAGGAGAGGCTAAGTGTAACTGTTGCACCAATTTAATATATGAATATTGTAACAGCTGCTATATAATTAATTAAAAATCAAAACTGATAATATAAATCAATTGTAACAGCCCATTTAATCCTCACAATTAAATTACGTTTTTAATATAGAATATATATATATATATATATATATATATATATATATATATATATATATATCAGTTACATATCCAGGTTCAATGTATCTGTTCCAGTCTCAGCCCACTAGCAAGTGATCCAGTCCAAGTCCGAATAGCCCACTTACAATAGTGATCTAGCCCAACAGTACAACCAGTCCAACTCTGATAAATATATATATATATATATATATATATTAATTCTAATTAAAAATATAAATAAAACCCTCGCCCAGGTCGCCTCGCGTACGCGAGACGCCGAGACATTCGCCCAAATCGCCCTTCGACCCGAGACGAGACGTGACATGGCGTGGCGAGGCGGGCGGCGGCGGCGCGCGTGTGTGTGTGTGTGTGCGCGTATAGCACACAGTAACACCATGCACCATCACACACTCTAGTAGTTGTACACTACCCTTGTGTGTAATACAATATAAAGCCAATAGCCTCCTTTATTTATCTCAATGTGGGAAAAAAACAACACATTCTCATTTTCAAGCTTTCATAAGCTAACACTTTCAACTTAATTTCTCAATGGATTTCACTAAGTAAATAACTTAGATCCATAAATCAAAGTTTAAGTTCCCATAACAAGGAACACTTTACAATTGTTAAAATCCGGAATTAATATCAAGAACATAAACTAATTTATGCTCTAAACTCCAATTTTCTAACAATCCCCCACAAATCCATTCAGAAATGCTTCAGGTTTCTCATCATGACTTGTTTTTCAGAGTCGGTACCCTTCCAGGTTTGAACCCTCCTAAGTCCTCTACTTCAATGGCTACCGGATTCAAATGGAATGTTTCACCTTGAATCTAAATCCGTATAGTGTAACCATGTTCCATAGATGACGACAAGTCAACGGCCATGGTGCCAATCTACGGCTTTGAGACGTTAATGGTCATGTCTCGATCCTGTTCGTCGAATGCTTCAAGGAATAACCCTTTCCTCTAATTGCGACCACACAATTACATTCGCTTAGCTGGGCATCTCCAGAGATGTACTGCTACCATCTCGTCAAAATGACTTGACCCCATTCAGAGATTTAACACTCTTGCTATCCAGCAGTGTCAGCACCTTCTTGGTTTACAGGGAATAGACTCAGATACTGAAGTATCATCTATGTAGCAAAAGTACTACCAATTCACCCTTACAGCTTTGTTATTACCACATTGAATACACTTCGAGGGATCTCCTCTCATGTGTATTGGGTTCCCACTGTTGATGAACTATTATGGGTTGACAGTCCCATCCCCAACCTTGACTTAAGGACCACTGCAGGTTCCAGTCCCTTAGTCAGAGGATCAGCTATATTATTCTGAGTTCCTATGAACTCTATAGCTATAATCCTATCAGACACCAAACCCCTTATAGACTTCAGTCTAACTTGGATGTGTCTCTTTGTTTTAGCATTATGCTTTTTGTTGCTAATCTTGTCGATAGTTGTTCTACTATCACAATGAATAGCAATAGCAGGAAGCGGTCTGCTTACTACAGGTATCGCGGACATTAGTCCGTGTAACCATTCAGCCTCCGACCCTGTTGCATCAAGTGCACACAACTCAGCCTCAAATGTTGACCGAGTCACAATAGTCTGTCTAGTCGACCTCCAGGATATCGCTCCACCACCCAGGGTGAACACGTATCCAGTCACTCCATTGGAACCAAACTTCTTAGCTATCCAACTTGCATCACTGTACCCTTCAAGTACACCAGGAAATCTCCTATAGTGTAGACTTAGGTACATTGTGCCTTTTAGATATCTAAGTACTCTATCAAGAGCATCCCAATGAGTTCTGTTTGGACAGCTTGTATATCTAGCCAACTTAGACACAGAATAGGAAATGTCTGGTCTAGTACAGTTAGCAAGATACTGCAAGCTCCCAATAATCTGAGAATACCTTAACTGAGACACTGGCACTCCAGAAGTATTCTTGACAAGGGCAACTTTAGGATCATAGGGTGTACTAGCGATTCTACACTGTGAAGTATTTCTCAAGTATAGATTTCTCTATATAATGAGATTGAGTCAAGGTTATTCCCTCAGCGGACTGAATCAGTTTGATTCCAAGAATCACACTAGACTCACCCATATCCTTCATTTCAAAGTGCCTTTTCAAGAAAGCTTTTGTCTCGTTAATAATCTCAATATTGGTTCCAAACAGTAAGATGTCATCCACATACAGGCACATGATCACACACTCACTACCTTTAACTTTGGTGTAGACACACTTATCACTTTCATTAATATCATAACTGAATGGCAACACAGTTTCATCAAACTTCTTATGCCAATCCCTGGGAGCTTGTTTCAAGCCATAGATGGACTTGATCAACTTACATACTTTCCTTTCATTGCCAGATGCAACAAATCCCTCAGGCTGATCCATATAAATCTCTTCTTCAAGATCACCATGAAGAAAAGCTGTCTTTACATCCATCTGATGGATTATAAGACGATTTACAGAAGCCAATGCTACAAGCATTCGGATTGTTGTCATTCTTGCAACAGGAGAGTATGTGTCAAAGTAATCAATTCCTTCTCTTTGCCTAAAACCCTTAGCTACCAATCTAGCCTTATACTTATCTATCGATCCATCTGGGTTCAGCTTCCTTTTAAAGATCCACCTGCACCCGATAGTAGAACACCCAGGAGGGAGATCAACCAACTCCCATGTTCCATTAGAAACAATAGAGTCAATTTCACTCTTCACAGCGCCCTTCCAGTGCCTAGACTCCGAAGAATTCATAGCTTGTCGGAAAGTTAAAAGTTCGTCTTCGACATTGTAAGTGATAAAATCACTTCCAAAGTCCTTAACTACCTTAGCACGCTTACTTCTCCTCGGTTCCTCTACTTCACTAGGAGTAGAGCTACTACCTGGTTCCACCCCCACATTTGTCATCTTTTCCACATGATGAGGAATAGAACTCGATGTGTGAGTAGGATCTTCCTCAGAAGTCACTAGAGGTATACCAGTCTTCATAGGGAAGACATCCTCGAAGAATGTAGCATCACGAAACTCAACTATCGTGTTTGCCACTATACCATCTATGTCAGATTTTAACACTAAAAATCTCATAGCTGTAGTGGTTTCAAGATAGCCCAGAAAGATACAATCAACAGTCTTTGGTCCTAGTTTCTTCCTCTTATGTTCAGGGACAAGTACCTTAGCAAGGCACCCCCACACACGAAGATACATTGGATTAGTTTTCCTGCCTTTCCATAACTCATAGGGTGTCTTATCCATGTGTTTCAGAGGGACTCTATTCAAAATATGGCAAGCCGTATTTAGAGCCTCTCCCCACATGTACTTAGGCAACCCAGAGTTAATAAGCATACTATTAATCATATCTTTAAATGTTCTGTTCTTTCGCTCAGCGACTCCATTAGATTCAGGTGTGTATGGTGGAGTAACTTCATGAACTATACCATTGTTTGCACAAAATTCATTAAAGGAGTTACTCGTATACTCACCACCCCTATCAGATCTCAATCGTTTAAGTACCTTGCGACTTTGTTTTTCTACTTCAGTTTTATATATAATGAATTTACTAAGTGCTTCATCCTTATGTCTAAGTAAATAAACATAACAGTACCTGCTACAATCATCTATAAAGGTAATGAAGTATCTAAACTGGTCCTTGGTTAACACACCACCAAATTCACAAATATCATTGTGTACTAAATCTAACAAGTCTGAATCCCTAACAATGTTATGAAAAGGTTTCCTTATTTGTTTAGCAGACACACATACTTGACATTTAGAATTCTTTTCTATGGTATGTTTTGGAATCAACTCTAAGTTCATCATATTCTTAAGAGCACCAAAATTTAAGTGACCAAGTCTAGCATGCCATAAATTTGCGGATTCAACACAGTTAACAACAGAAATATTATTAACTAAAGATCCCAAAACGGGTTCAGCATTTATTACAAATAAACCATTCGACAAGTAACCCTTGCCAAAGAAAGTACCAGTGTGAATAAGAACTACTTTATTACACTTAAAAGAAATTTCAAAACCATTAGAAACTAAACAGCTTCCACTTATTATATTTCTACGCATGTCGGGAACATGATGCACTCGAGTTAGAGATAGAACACGACCCGAAGGGAACTTCAGGTCCACGTTTCCTACTCCATGCACTTGAGCAGTACTCGCATTCCCCATCGTCACTGTCAAGCTATGACTCTGTTGATAAGATACAAACAGACTAATGTCAGCACAAACATGCACATTAGCACTAGTATCGATCAACCATTCATTTGACAGATATGTAGAAAATATTACAGGGTTGTAGGATACATACCGGTCCATGTTGGTTTCAGAAGCCGTGACCTCACCAACAACCATGTTCACTACAGGCCCACTTGTGGTTCCAAGCACAGCATTCGCTTGTGCTACCACCTCGGTTTTCTTCGCTTTCTTTGTAGGGCAGTCCTTACTCCAGTGCCCAACCTGCCCACAAGACCAATATGGTTTGTTCGCCTTGGGTTTCTTGGCCTTGTCCTTGTCGTTCTTAGGTTTATTACTATTAGGTTTCTTAGCAAAGTTCTTACGTTTCTGACCTACAGTTGCAACATTTACCTTTGAACTACCATGCTCAGTGGGCAACACATGTCCCTGTTTGGACTTGTGTTGTTCTTGAACCGAGATGTCTAGCATAAGGTTGGTCCAGGTGATCTCTCCTTTCTGTCTTTTCAGGGAGAGAGAAAACTCCTCCCAAGACTTCGGAAGCTTTTCAATCACGCTCATAACCTTGAACTTTTCAGGGAGGTCCATACCAGACTCCTTCAAAGCATGCACCAACATCTCGAACTCATGCACTTGCTCCGTCATCGACTTGTTGTCCACCAGCTTGAACTCAAGGAACCTAGCCACCGAATACTTTTCCAGACCTTGTGAGTAAGTATTGTGGTTTTGGTCCAGCTTCTCCCATAAGAGTTTTGCGGTGTAGGCATCAGAAGAATACACATCAAACAATGTGTTGGTTAGAGCAGCCAAAATGGCCGCCCTTGCAACCCCATCCTTCTCAGCCCACTTCGCAAAAGCCTTAACCGTTTCAGCATTTCCTTGAATCACCACCGGCTTCTCATACTCCATGACGGGCCAAAGACCCTTTACAGTTAACCACAGCTTCATCCTCTTCTGCCAACGAGAGAAGCCAACGCCACCGTTGAACTTCTCGGGTAGGCCAGTTAACTCAACTGGTTGTGGAAAACTATACGTGATCCAATCAATGACCCCAACAGTTGCACTCGAACTACCATTAGCACCAGTGGCACCAGTAGCACCACTAGCAGGATTTTCAGTTGCACCAGTCATTACTCTAAATATTATGTAACTAATATACTTTTCAAGATTGTTGGAAATAAGAAGTATAACGAGGCAGTTACATAACAAATTTAACAAGGCAAGGCCACAGTAACAATTCGCGAAACAAATCATGAAGGTAAAACACATGCAAATTAGAAACTGTAATAACAACAGAAGATTAGCATGCGTACCAGAAACTGTAGGTCGAACAGAATACATAATCGGAGAAGATGCTAAGAACAGTGGTGAAAATATATAATCGAACAGCTGAGTCGCCAGCACTTGTACGAAGCACTGACTGTTCTTGAAAAGTATATTGCCCCTTACCTACTGTGTGTTAGGATGCTTGCAATATCTTTCCCAGGATAAAACAGCAACGAGCAAAGAGTTCACAGCAACTGGCGATGCTCAACAGCGACTGGTACCTCAGTTGGTCGGAAAAACCACAGCTGAACAGAACTAGGGAGAGCAGAGAGAATAGAGAGAAAGAGAGAATGTCTGGTGTGTTTTCAGTGTATGCTTAGCTCTCTATTTATAGGAGAGGCTAAGTGTAACTGTTGCACCAATTTAATATATGAATATTGTAACAGCTGCTATATAATTAATTAAAAATCAAAACTGATAATATAAATCAATTTTAACAGCCCATTTAATCCTCACAATTAAATTACGTTTTTAATATAGAATATATATATATATATATATATCAGTTACATATCCAGGTTCAATGTATCTGTTCCAGTCTCAGCCCACTAGCAAGTGATCCAGTCCAAGTCCGAATAGCCCACTTATAATAGTGATCTAGCCCAACAGTACAACCAGTCCAACTCTGATAAATATATATATATATTAATTCTAATTAAAAATATAAATAAAACCCTCGCCCAGGTCGCCTCGCGTACGCGAGACGCCGAGACATTCGCCCAAATCGCCCTTCGACCCGAGACGAGACGTGACGTGGCGTGGCGAGGCGGGCGGCGGCGGCGCGCGTGTGTGTGTGTGCGCGTATAGCACACAGTAACACCATGCACCATCACACACTCTAGTAGTTGTACACTACCCATGTGTGTAATACAATATAAAGCCAATAGCCTCCTTTATTTATCTCAATGTGGGACAAAAACAACACATTCTCATTTTCAAGCTTTCATAAGCTAACACTTTCAACTTAATTTCTCAATGGATTTCACTAAGTAAATAACTTAGATCCATAAATCAAAGTTTAAGTTCCCATAACAAGGAACACTTTACAATTGTTAAAATCCGGAATTAATATCAAGAACATAAACTAATTTATGCTCTAAACTCCAATTTTCTAACACTTAGTTCATGCTTTATAACATTCATGGAGATACATATACTGTCCACAATCATAAAAATCACAATCACAACATCAAAACTCAAGATCCATGTCATCCATTACTTATACAACCAAGATTAACACTATAACACATGGATCTATCACCAAACATCATAAACACTACATGGCCAAAAGGGTTTATGATTTTTATACCTTCTTGAGCACCTAGGAGCCTTGGGTAAGCCTTACAAAACTCAATAACACCTTGAATGGTCTCCTACAACCCTTATAATCCAAGATCTAAAAGAAAACCAAACATGGTTACTATTCACAATATCTATAACAATTAATATCTTGAAATTGGATGGATGAAAAGGATTGAAATTCTTAATATACCTTGCTTAGATGATGGAGAGGGCCTAGTAATTATGTCTTGATTTATGAGTGATGAGAAATGGAGGAAGAAGAATTTTTCTTCTCCTTTTCTATGCTTGGCCGATAGCACTCTTGGAGGGGGGGGGTTTGTGTTTTTGATTTTTTTGTTGGGTGAATAATTGATAAAGTGAGGTTGGGTGATACATAATGTTGTATGTATAAGCAAGGTACTAGCATGGTATGGCCTCTTGTACTTCTTGTCTCCTCTTTTGAAAAAGCAATGTAACTAGTTACTATTCCTCTTCCATTTGGTTAACTAGTTTGCTCATTCCTAACCACTTGGTTGCATGGGACTTGCATGCAATACTACTCCTTGTATCATTATTCTTCCACCAATGCTTGTCATTTAATCTTTAATTCGTATCGTATCTTAATTAATCTCTCGTAATAATATTTCGTCGCGTAGAGATTTCCCCTATAATTCCTTAAGTACTTAATTGTGTAAATTCCTCGAATGTCCATAATTCCTCGTCATAATCCTTAATAAATCTTTTAATATTCTAATCATTCTCAAATCCCAAGTTTTATAAATCTTACTAACAATAAGACTCTTGCTTTCAACAACCTTCCCTTTATCTTATATAGTGAATGCAACAACATGGTTTCTCAGACAACCAATTCTATTAAACAACAGGGATGACTTGAAAGGTTCCAAATTGACAATGTCACATGATATTAAATAAAAGAAAATATTACCAAAAATTAGGGTTCTTACATTATCTGAAAAATGAAATTATTTAGTTTTTGAAAAAGAGAAAAGATAATATGTTTTACCTCAAGAAGGAAATTTATTAGTTAGCAGAAAAGGTAATATGTCTAACCTGAAATAGGAAATTGATTAATAAAGGAGAAATTTTAGTTAGATAAAATATAAAATGATACTGTATTTTAGGAAATTAGTTAGTTAGATAAAATATAAAGGGATATTCTATTTTATCAGAAAAAGGAAATTATTTAGTTTTTGAAAAAGAGAAAAAATAATATGTTTAACCTCAAAAAGGAAATTGATTAGTTAGAAATTGATTAGTTAGTAGAAAAGGTAATATGTCTAACCTGAAAAAGGAAATTGATTAATAAAGTAGAAATTTTAGTTAGATAAAATATAAAAGGATATTGTATTTTAGGAAATTAGTTAGCTCTTGAAAAATAGAAAAGATAATATGTTTAAATTCAAGAAGGAAATTGATTAGTTAGTAGATCTGTAATTAAGTAAGGGTAAATAGGTAAAATCAACAATTACCGTACCGACCGACTAACCAAACTTTTAATGTTTCGACTTTTATATAATAGTATAGATTGGTTAGTTATTAGAAACTATAATATCATTATTTGATTTTATAAAATAGAAATACATGTTTCTACCAATAATAAATATTTAAGTAATGATAATTAAGTAAAAAAAATAAAGTTTGAAAATGAGATATTTTTGTCAGAAAATTTAAAAAAGAAATTACCTTTTAGTTGGAAAAGGTAATCAGTTAATTATTAGTAATTATAATATTATTAGTTTATTTTATTAATTAGAATGACCATATTTTTGAAAAGAAGAAATTTTAGGTAAAGAAGTTCGAAAAAGTAATAGTTGAAAAAGTTAATTGGTTAGTTATTATTTAGAAGAAATTGAGAAATTTTAGTTAGAAAAGATAAAAAAATATTACCTAGCCGGAAAAGATAATCAGCTAGTTATTACTCCCTCCGTCCTGCTAATATTGGCCATGTTTGCACTAAATCACGCAAGCGTACGTGGTCACAAGTAATATATGAATAAGTCAAGTTCGTTCCCACAGAGATCTGGTTGGGTTTCAATTCAGTTCATGCACCTATGCAACAATGTATGGTTTTTATTCACTGCTAAGACAATTAACAAGATTGGGTTTAGATTAACTATAATTAACTAAGAAACAAATTAACAAAACTAAGAATTAACTAACTAACGAGAATTGGAATCGAATTATTTATGCAAGAGAGACATGGGATCCTAACTTCATTAAATACTTTGCTTAGATCTGACGTCTTTAATCTCTATATGCAATGGTTATGATATCTGATCGGACAACACGAAACAAGTATAAGCTACCTCTCGGTATACTAACACCAAACTACTCATACATCCACAAAAGAGATAGAAGATGAATAGACACCAATTATGTTTAGACCCTATATCTCTATAAGATTTGAAAACATACCGGTTTAAGCACAAGTTATCCATATTGATCACATAGGGCAGCATAATATCTCTATTTACGCTACAAATCATGATGTTAAAACATCAACCTATCCTATGCTAGCATGGCAAGTTCTAAATCTCAAGATCCACTCTCGTTTCGCAAGAGATTAACAATTCAATTTAGATGTTAGCTACGCATCTAAAAGCATTAAGAATAACCATACAAGGATACCAAATATACATCACACACAGATCTTTAAAGCATCAAAATACTAAAGCTCCATAAATAAATCCGTTAGAATCCCATGACAACGATTAGTTCGTAATTGAACCTCTCGTCATCGTGGGATCAAGTGAAACCATGATAATGAAACAAGATATGAATTCTATGTTATAATATACTAACTAATGATCAAATTACAATGGTAGGATGTGTTTAAATAGGCTCTAGAAGTCTTGCCCAGCAAGAAATTCCCCAAAATAGAGTTAAAATAGAATTTCTGCAGAATACGTTTCCTAAACTGATTCTGTTTTGAAGGAAAATTCGTAGATGACTTTTCTTCATTATTTCTGGACCATTACAGTTGTAATTGGACATCTGGACCACTTTAGAATGATAGAGAATCTCGTTAGCTTCGCGTGGACTATAAGATCGTCCAAAACGGACTTGTAGAACTCAAGATATGGCCAAAACAGTGAATAAGGGCAAAACTGTAATTTTTCAGCAATGCGCTCGCGCAGCCCGCGCCCCAGGCGCGCAGCCTGCGCCCCAGCCACCTGCATTACGCGCTGCCTGCGCCTCCCATGCACTGCCTGCGCGTGGCTTCGGTTGGTTTGCCATTTTCTGCTCCGTTTCTTCGTTCTTGCTCCGTTTTTGCCCGTTCTTTTTGTGTTAGATCATATTCTTTATTTCCCTTGACTTAGGAACCTTCATGGGAGTTTAATGAAAACTCCATTCTTCATTCCATTGCACAAATTTAACTCCAAAAATGATGGAAGCATTAACCATAATCGACATTCTTACAAACCTGCACAACTACACATAACACATCAAAACTACAACAAACTTGAGTCCAAGACAATCAATTTAAGCCGAATTGAAGCGATCCAAGTGGATATAAAATCCACTTATCCCACCCCCAAACTTAAACCGATGCTTGTCCTCAAGCATAAACAACTAAACACTACCTAATTAGTACAACTTCCATAGGTGATCACGGTTGCATTTGGCATATGCAACAAACCCTTTAAACCCCTAGGTAGTCCTAGTGGACGAGTAAGGTCTTGTGAGGGCCTATAGCGAATGTACCCACAAAATCCAATGCAATGCAATGCATGAATGCAACTAATATGAAAATGCATATGATTTACTACTAATACATCACCACACCTTCAAATCCTCTCATGTCATTTCAACTTAAGAATCAAAGTAATAATGCGATGTCTTGGTGTCGAAAGTGCAAGTATTCACATAGTCTACTCAGTGAACATGCATAAGTTCTCAAAAGTACATGTCAAGTGTAAGAATAAGTTAGTAACCATGCTAAGCCTACAAGAGTACATCTTTGAGACAAAACTCGGGATCTCATACGCAAAAACAAGTAAACACTCACAATCCACTCATAAAAGAATATTCACTCAAGAACAAGGGTAAGTGTATCACTCAATTCCAACAAAATCATAAGCATGCTTGACATTTGGTATCAATCTAACTCTTAACACAACATACATCAATGACGATAATCAAAAGGTCTTTAATTTGGTTGTAACGGGGCTAGGGAAATGGTATGTCAAATAAGCCAAATCAGGTGAAGTGTCAAAAGCTACTAGGAACTATAATGAATCATACACAACACCATATTTCCCCCCACATAATTTATTATTTTTCTTCCAACAAAAACACTCGACTAGTCGACTAAAGTAGGATCACAACAAACACAAATATGCTCTCATAATATTTTTTTTTCCCTTTTTTTTGTCTTTTTCTTTTCTTTTTCCGAGAGCTAAATAAAGCAATAATATAAACAATAACAATGATCCCACGATTTTATTACACATGCCGACTATCAAGTAAACAACCAAACCCAATGTTCAATATTTCCCCCAAAATTATGACCAACAACAAACCCCTCCTTGCACACCTTATTACTCCCTTAAGCACTCTACTAGCCTTTGACAATGTGGGTTCAAATTAATGTAAGGCCAATACAAGAAAAAGGTCTAGGCAAGTAATGTGGTATGTCACCGAAAAAATAGGATTAATCTCAACGGGTTAACTAATTGATCATGTAAATATGGTGTAGTAATATGGGAAAATATGCGGTTATTCCTAAATGCCTTTATCATTTTAATCATCAAATAATGTCATGCATTTCAAGAAAGACCTCAAACAACTTCTAGCAATGCAAACAATCCGTGGACACTCAAGCAAACGAATAAATTGTAACAAATATGCAATAAGGCTCAAAAGCTCACTCGGTGCAGGGAAAAACATACTCAATCCCAAGCAAAAATCTCACTAATGCACCTACTTGTATTCAAAGCATGCAAACTAAATCAACTTGCACCTATTCATGTCCTTCTAATTACTCACAACATTCAATAAGTCTACTAGCTTCAACTTACTAGTGTATGTGTGTGCACAAGAACAAAGCATATCACTTCTCAATCAAAAGCGTCAACAACACAAAATTCCTATCCAGCATGGGTGCAAATGCAAACTACTATGGACTCACATGATAATAACACGAACAAAACATGCATGAATTACAACTAAAATGCAAAGCATGATATCCTACATGACACATAACTACTATAAACAACTACATATCTACTACTCATCCCTCGAACCACCCCCAAACTTGAAATATTCAATGTCCGCATTGAATGAAAGTAAATAGGAGGGATAGTAGGAAACATACCTAATCATCGAAACACATGGGTTGCCTCCCACGAAGCGCTTTTGTTTAAAGTCTTTAGCTAGACATGACAATGGCTTTTCTATTGAAAATTTCTACACCGTATCTCTATATGGCCATTTAACTATCTTTTCCGGGGCTATATCCTTGACGATAAGTTTCTGCCTTCTTTGCTCCTCAAAAGTGTTCGTAACATTGTTCTCTTCACTACCTGACAAGTTAGCAACAATAATAATAGGCAAAGTAGATGATTGACCCAAATATACATACCTTAGCTAATCTGATGGTTTAAACTCGAGTCTGGAAGTTTCTTCAACATGATGATTTTCATTATTAACCACCAAAGACTGAGCAAGAGTGGAAATAGACGGATTAGGAACGAAAATGGGTAGTTCACCAACAGAAGTTGTAACGCCCCCAAACCCGAGGTCAGGGATTTAGGTCATCACATCACCTTTCATCCATTTTATACCTGTATTAACTTTACAGCTCAACAATACACCAATCCAGACCTCAATCTTTCACACTTACAAGTTAGAGCCTCAGAAACGATAATCAGAGTAAAACTAGATATTACCATTCATCTATATAATCCAGAATCTTACACAACTTCACTTATACAAACTGCACCTGAAGGCAAGTCTTGCTAATAACAGTTGAAATCTATCAAACTTACTTTTTAGTATTCATCTGAAACTGCATCATCCCAGGGGTAACTCTTGTACTCCTCTTCTGCTGGTACGGAGTTAACCGACCTAACTCTTCTTTTTCTGAAAGGTTTTTATAAAGAAAGAATGAGCTACATAATGCTCAACAAGTTTTCTGTTTTGAGAAATAATATAATTTGTCTCGAAAAAGATTTTTCCAAAAGTATGAGCACATGTCTCTTGATATCAAAATATAACTCGACAATATACATGTCCGAGTTTTGAATCAATACTCGTACTCATTATGAAGCTTTAAAAAAATGATATCATATGAACAAATTAAGTCCATGATAACAATAATAATCTACATATCGTAGCAAAGTAGTAGACACTATAGTTTTGATAACCTTTTAGAAAGCTTTTCAAAATACGCAGTTCAATATGCTGCTACGATAGTTGCTTATCATCATACATAAACTAACCCATCCATAAGGTTCCAATACTTCTCAAGTTTGAAAATATATACATATAGGTATATCCTTTTCGTCAAAACACCCAACAGTTCAAGATGCTGTACATCATCAATATAATATCAGTACTGCAAAAATTCTTTCACCTCATTTGAAAACTGAGTAGCGTACTATAAATTCAGCTTTTAATAGCATTTACTTTCCCTGAGTCATTTTAAACAAGATCATTCGGGTTTCAAAAATCTTTTTCTTGATGAGTTCAACACTGACAACACTATCGTTACTGGAGCTCATGGGCTTCCAGTACAGTGTAGCAGTACAATTCCAATTGGAAGAATGGGACTATCCTGGAGTACCCCGATACAAGGTGATCAGCCATTGTACCGTACAAACACTTCGCTACTAGTAGACGGGTGACGTACCTACTACGGAGGTCGTGGCCCGACCATCTATGGGTCTTATGATGGACTCGCCTACCTGCGAGCCTCTTACACTAGTACATATATCTTGATGGACTCGCCTACCTGCGGGTCTCTTACACTTCGATATATGTATAACCGGATGGACCTGCCTACCTGCAAGCCTCTTACACCAAAACATCCTCCAGTCCCGGAGTCATTAAACCAGTTTTGAAACCTTTTTCAAATCATCATTTCCGAAAGAGAACATGGAAGTATATTCATTTCACAAGTTGACCTCTGACAATAGACTTTCTCTACTCAGGAAATTATTTTTAAAACAACTTGGGAGTTATTTGGAGTTTTATTAAGGATTTTTAAACCTGACCCTCCTTGATGAGGTAAGGTCACTACATTAATCACACTTTAGTTTATAGCGAAGGGAGAAAAATTTTTTAAGTACTCCCAAAACTTTGGGTTCTCAAGTTTTGATAAGTTCGCAAGCCGTGGGGTGGTTTCTATGAAGTATAGGTAATTACAAAAATATTTGAGAACCCCTGCTATTTTTAATTATTTTTCTGAAGGCAAGAAAATATTTAAAATAATTTTTAAAGGCCATAAATAATTTTTAAATAGGCCAGATAGGTTTTTAAATAATTTTTAAATAATTATTTTTGGAATATTTAAATTATTTTAAAATAATATTTAATAATTACTAAATAATTATTAAACAATTATTAAATAATTAATCATTAATCAATTAATTAAATAAATCAACTTTAAATGAATATTGAAATTAATATTCATTTTAATTAATAAATATTCAAATAATATTCATTAAGTAATTTAAAATAAATAATTCCGATATTTCGAAATTTTGAAATCATCGGAATCTATCTATTATTGAGAAATATTAGTCTCTGGGGTTACCGGGTTTTACACAAAATACTCCGACTCCCGATTCATATCAAAAGTACTTACGCTCTACCCGAGCCTTAACGTAGCCATATATATACATATAAGTCACTTGGGGTGTATATATATGCATAAAACTTTACAAGTACTTTACAGAAAATCATGCATGCATATATAGATTTTCTCACAAGATATATATAAAACAGTGCATGCATTTATATCACAACAACAACAGTTTTTAAACATACTTAAAGTTTGGATATAGAAAACTTGCATAGGCATGATCAAAATATAATATTTTGAAAACAAAACTTAGGGTTGGAAAACTTGCCTGGTAGTGTCTGGGAAATGAAGTCTCGCTTCATAGGGGACGGTCTATAATAAATAAGGAAACGCTAGGGTTAGTTTCGTACTCGAACCACTTAATCGATGTTTATATAATGAAACTAATTCCCTTAAAGAACTCTTAGTGTTTATGCTGAACTTATACGCTATGGTGACGTTCCTTGACCGAATTAAAATTACTACTTTTATTCGGGTCGAGTTTCGAGTTCGTTCTATTTTATTCATTCGTCCCCTAAAGGTAATTTTCGTTCGCGCAACTTTGGTTCGAACATTTTTATAAAATCGAAGAATTAAGCTTTTCACGAAATTCTTGTTCTCGGGCCTTCCTTACTGCACTTAGGTCCAACTACCAATTTTTCAGGTCTTATGATCTTTTACAAGGCCCTTAACCAAAACTCAAAAGAAGACCTTCCCCTGCTGTGAATTATAATAGTACAGTTTCGACTCTTTGATTTTTATAAACTCGAAAAATTCGAATTTTGTCTTAATTCTTTTTGGAGAGTCTTCCTCACTGCAATATCTAACTGTGTAAAAATTTTCATAATTTAATTCGTCCTTAAAGGGTTCCAAATACAATGACAAAATCACCAAACCGTAACAATTGCTCCATTTGCATTACCTTGACTAAAATGGCTATAACTTTTTAACCACAAATCTCCTCAAGGTATTCTTTATATGCCTACAATCTATGAGACAAGATCTACAATGTCATGGGAAGTGGTTTTTATGTCCAGTATATATTGTTTTCGAAAATCTCATTTAAAGTAGCACTAATGTCAATCAAGCATTATAACAACAATACATGACATACTCTCTAGTTTCCAACCATCAATCCATGTATAACAACTCAAGACTTCACTCACAACTCTTTATACATGTTATATGCAGTAGCTTCTCTCAAGAACTCAGGCTCAACCCAAGCATAACAATATCATTTTGTCCATTAAAACATATATACATGTTATGACCAAATCTTGCACCAACATAACTTCCATCAAAACTTCATGTATAAAGCTATCTCAAAATCAAAGCTAGGTCAATGAGCTTACATGGAATTCCAATTATACTTCTTGGGGTCACACACTTCCATATTGTGCTTGATAGTATATTGGACTGATTTCTGATGATGTTGAGCCTTCATATGGAGAAACGTAGTAAGATAGCGATGTTGTTTGTATTGTAGATGCGACCTCAGGCTACGACCCCGGTAGATGCGACCCCGAGGCCGGGCTAGCATGAGAAGTCTAGAGGCCTAGAATGAGACCCTTGGGGGCCTAGCGTGAGACCCCTTTGAGACCTAGCGTGAGACCCCTTGGTGGCCTAGCGTGAGACCTCTTTTCCTTTGTTATTGGCATGAGAGGACGTTTTGAGTAGTAGAAGGAGGTCATAGTGAGGTGACCCCTGGGGTGAAATAGCGTCTTCAAGAGATTTATGAGATAGAGGTGAGACGATCCCTAATCGGGCCTCATGCCTTGTTGATCGTTCTTCAATATTTGGGCCCATTAAGAGATATTTGAACCCATTAGGAAAGGTGGCCCCTTAGTATAGTCATTTGAGCCCGTTTAGGATCTACGCCGAGATTCGGGCATAACACATCTATACTATACTATTATAAGCGAAACAGGGTATATTTGGTTGTCAGTTTGGTACTCTTTTTTTTGTCACTCTTTTTGGTCACTCAATAACAACCGTTAGATTTTAAGATAAATAAATGAGAACCGGTCGTCAGAT
This sequence comes from Saposhnikovia divaricata, assembly GCA_036435485.1. Classification (NCBI taxonomy): domain Eukaryota; kingdom Viridiplantae; phylum Streptophyta; class Magnoliopsida; order Apiales; family Apiaceae; genus Saposhnikovia; species Saposhnikovia divaricata. The sequence continues at coordinate 95,619,781 of CM071597.1, read as the reverse complement.
CTAATGCTAAAAGAATATTCTTCTTTTAATATTTAAAATACTATTATAGGTAATGCATCTCTATTAAACATATATATTATTTTATAAACTACTCTGACGAATTTAAGACCCATCAACAACATATGTATACTATCTTATAAAAGACGAAACATTAAAAGTTTTGGTATGGTATGGTACGGTACTTACCTTATTTAATTCTTTTACTTTATTACTCATAATTATTTTACTTAATTATAAAAAAACAAAACACAATCCATTCTCAAGATATTACACGTAGCTCTTACCAACACTTTTACCAATTACCTTTTTCAGCTATTACCTTTTCTAACTAAAATCTCTTCTTTCAAAAAATATGATCGTTCTAATTAATGAAATAAACTAATAATATTATAATGACTAATAACTAACTAATTACCTTTTCTAGCTAAAAGGTAATATCTTTTCTATCTTTTCTAACTAAATCTCATTTTCTCCTAAATAATAACTAGCCAGTTACCTTTTTTCAGCTATTACCTTTTCTAACTTTTCTAACTAAAATCTCTTTTTTTAAAAAATATGATATTAATGAAATAAACTAATAAAATTATAATTACTAATAACTAACTAATTATTTTTTCTAGCTAAAAGGTAATATCTTTTCTATATTTGCTAAATAAAATATCTCATTTTCAAATTTAATTATTTTACTTAATTATCCTTACTTAAATATTTATTATTGGTAAAAACTTGTAGATCTATTTTATATAAAAAAAAATAACGATATTATTGTTCTATACTATCTATACTATTATATAATAGCCGAAACATTAAAAGTTTTGGTACCTGTTTTTTGGTACTTTGTGAATTTACTTATTTAACCTTCATTAAAAATAAAAATATATTCGATATCTATACTATTAAAAAATCGAGAAAATCTATACTATTATATAAGAGCCGAAATATTAAAAGTTTTGGTACATGTTTTTTGGCACTTCGTGAATTTATTTATTTAACCTTCATTAAAAAGAAAAATATATTCGATATCTATACTATAAAAACACCTAAAATAAATTATAATATAATATAATTAATGGTAATTAGTCGATTATCTATTTCACATCTATCTATACTATTATATAAAAGCTGAAACATTAAAAATTTGGTCGGTCGGTTGATCGGTACAGTACCTGTTGATTTTACTTATTTACCCTTACTCAATTACAGATCTACTAATTAATCAATTTCCTTCTTGAGGTTAAACATATTATCTTTTCTATTTTTCAAGAACTAAATAATTTCCTTTTTCAGGTAAAATACAATATCCTTTTATATTTTATCTAACTAAAATTTCTCCTTTATTAATTAATTTTCTTTTTAAGGTTAAACATATTACCTTTTCTATTTTTCAATAACTAAATTATTTCTTTTTTCAGGTAAAATAAAATATCTTTTACATTTTATGTAACTAAAATTTCTCTTTTTTTGAAAATAATACGAGCAATTTTGTTTAATAAAATAACATATTTATATTATAATTACTATTAACTAATTAATTACCTTTTTCACCCAAAACACGTTATCTTTTCTCTTTTCTCTAACAAACATCACTCTTTTCCAATCTATCTATACTATATTATAAAAGACGAAACATAAAAAATTTTGGTACGGTACGGTACTTACATTATTTCATTGTTTTACTTTTTACCCTTAATGATTTAACTTAATTATAAAAGAACAAAACACAATCTTTTCTTAAAATATTGCACGCATCTCTTCTCAACACTTTCCATAAATAATAACTAACCAATTACCTTTTTCAGTTATTACCTTTTTTAACTTTTCTAACTAAAATATCTTTTTTCCAAAAATATGGTCGTTCTAATTAATGAAATAAACTAATAATGTTATAATTACTAATAACTAACAGATTACCTTTTACAACTAAAAGGTAATATCTTTATAAAATATGATCATTCTATTTTTTGACTATGTAGCCTTATATGCCTTACAATTTAGTATTTGTTCTCTGCCTAAAAATCTCATAGATAGAATGTTCTGCTGATCCCAAGTAGTCCATCTCCATCATTACATATGGCAATATAGAAAGTAAAGAGGAAAATGCATGACCAGAAAAATTGTGTGAAATAATTGAATTTATCCAGTTGAGGCATATTTCTTTTGAACAAAGTATTCCCTCCAGACAGAAAGAAAGTCCTTCCTGTGCGAGTAGTGAAGAAGTCTAGAGAACTTTTATTGGTTTTTGACCAACGGAAGTAATAACTAACTGATTACCTTTTCGAGCTAAAAGGTAATATCTTTTCTATACACCTAAATGATAACTAAGCAACTATCTTTTTCAGCTATTACCTTTCTACATTTTCTAGCTTTTCTAACTAAATCTCTTCTTTCCAAAAATATGACCGTTCTAATTATTGTAATAAATTAATAATATTATAATTACTACTCCCTCCGTCCCGTTAATATTGGCCACCATCCAAAATTCATGTATTTAGCGATCAAATTAAAATTACCATATTTAACCATAATTATTAACACATATATGAAAACTTAACAAATTTGACACATAATTTGTTTTATTAAGGAAACGTGGACAATAGTTTTGGGACAAGCAAATATGGAATTGTGGCCTGATAAGTGGATTTTATATCCACTTGAATCGCTTCAATTCGGCTTAAATTGATTGTTTTGGACTCAAGTTTGTTGTAGTTTTGATGTGTTTTGTGTAGTTGTGCAGGTTTGTAAGAGTGTCGATTATGGTTGATGCTTTTGTCATTTTTGGAGTTAAATTTGTGCACTGGAATGAAGAATGGAGTTGTCATTAAACTCCCATGAAGGTTCCTAAGTCAAGGGAAATAAAGAATGTGATCTAACGTAAAAAGAACGGGCGAAAACGGAGCAAGAACGAAGAAACGGAGCAGAAAATGGCAAACCAACCGAAGCCGCGCGTGGGAGGCGCAGGTAGCGCGTAATGCAGGTGGCTGGGGCGAAGGCTGCGCGCACGCGTTGCTGAAAAATTATAGTTTTGCCCTTATTCACTGTTTTGGCCATATCTTGAGTTCTACAAGTCCGTTTTGGACGATCTTACAGTCCACGCGAAGCTAACAGGATTCTCTATCATTCTAAAGTGGTCCAGATGTCCAATTACAACTGGAACAGTCCATAAATAATGAAGAAAAGTCAGCTACGAATTTTCCTTCAAAACAGAATCAGTTTAGGAAACGTATTCTGCAGAAATTCTATTTTAACTCTATTTTGGGGAATTTCTTGCTGGGCAAGACTTCTAGAGCCTATTTAAACATATCCTACCATTGTAATTTGATCATTAGTTAGCATATTATAACATAGAATTCATATCTTGTTTCATTATCATGGTTTCACTTGATCCCACGATGACGAGAGGTTCAATTACGAACTAATCGTTGTCATGGGATTATAACGGATTTATTTATGGAGCTTTAGTATTTTGATGCTTTAAAGATCTATGTGTGATGTATATTTGATATCCTTGTATGGTTATTCTTAATGCTTTTAGATGCGTAGCTAACATCTAAATTGAATTGTTAATCTCTTGCGAAACGAGAGTGGATCTTGAGATTTAGAACTTGCCATGCTAGCATAAGATAGGTTGATGTTTTAACATCATGAATTGTAGCGTAAATAGAGATATTATACTGCCCTATGTGATCAATATGGATAACTTGTGCTTAAACCGTTATGTTTTCAAATCTTATAGAGATATAGGGTCTAAACATAATTGGTGTCTATTCATCTTTTATCTCTTTTGTGGATGTATGTGTAGTTTGGTGTTAGTATACTGAGAGGTAGCTTATACTTGTTTCGTGTTGTCCGATCAGATATCATAACCATTGCATATAGAGATTAAAGGCGTCAGATCTAAGCAAAGTATTTAATGAAGTTAGGATCCCATGTTTCTCTTGCATAAGTAATTCGATTCCAATTCTCGTTAGTTAGGTAATTCTTAGTTTTGTTAATTTGTTTCTTAGTTAATTATAGTTAATCTAAACCCAATCTTGTTAATTGTCTTAGCAGTGAATAAAAACCATACATTGTTGCATAGGTGCATGAACTGAATTGAAACCCAACCAAATCTCTGTGGGAACGAACTTGACTTATTTATATATTACTTGTGACCACGTACGCTTGTGTGATTTAGTGCAAACATGGCTAATATTAGCAGGACGGAGGGAGTAATAACTAGCTGATTATCTTTTCCGGCTAGGTAAATCCAGGAAAACAAGATGGCATGGAGCAGGTTAATGCCATAACACTCAGATCTGGAAAAGTCACGAACGATCAGAATTCAGCAATTGAGGATGAAGAAGGAATTCATGATTAGGATCCTACAGAAAAAGAAGAAAATTCTGTTTTTTCAGAATCTGTGGAGGATAGTGATGAGGAGGAAGAGTGTGAGTCACTAGGCTTGGCTGATCTTTAGGATTCTAAGGTGCTGGTTGATGAGGTGGTTTCATGGTCAAATCTTGAGGATAGTGCAATTGAGTCTTTTCTAGAGGAAGATGTTTTGATTGAGGGTAATGAGGATCTTCATGAGTTGTATAGGAATTTTACTTCTGATGAGATGTTAGAGGAATTGAAGGTCATTTGTTCTAAGCATGAAATCCAACTTGAGGAGAGTTCTTTTGATCCTAAGTCAGTTGTGAAGACTTCTATAATAACCCTAATTCTTGCGAATATTGAAACTTGGATGCATAGTGATTTTTTGGGTGGAAGAAATTTTTTTTTTTACAATCCCGTTATGTAGAAATTATTAAATGGAGATTTCGAATTGATATTACGTCTTTACGATGCAAATGAGTGTATGTAAAAGTTGTTAGTTTTCGACGAAACCCATTATTTTAAATGGATGTATTTAACGAGGTATCAATAAATACGAAAATTATGACGAGACCAAGGGAAGTATAATTGGAATTCCATGTAAGATATTTATTAAGTTGAGGTATTTGGAATATTAAAGATTACCCGAGATATCTAGAGGTCCACCGAGGCCTAAAATACTCTTATGAAGGCTCATAGCTAAACCCATCGAGGTCGCACGAGTATGATTATCTCCATATCCTTAATTTGGCCATGAGAAGGATTAATGGACAAATTATATCAGCCCAAGAAGACGTCTAGTGGATTTGGGCCAAGTCAAGCCCATAGAAATCCTAGCCCGTCTGGGTAACTTCTTCTTCAAGAGAACTACGTATGGCTTGATCCCTATAAATAGGGTACCTAGGCATCTTGTTATGGATGATTGACAGCTCACCCCTGAAATATCAACAAACAAGATCAGCCACAATAATCACCAATCTCCTTCTGTGTTCTTCGTGTTCTTAGCAGAATACCCGTATTTTGCTCCATAATTCCAGCAACCTCCAAAATATTGTTATACAATATTCTCCCTATAACATTTGGCACTAGAAGGAGGGGCTAGTCATCATATTGGGATAAGGATGACTAAGTCGAACAAGAACGGAGGAAACAATAGTGAGACCCCGGGGTCTCACAAGACACCCAAATGAGACCCCGGCCTCACCTAGCGCTGCGAGGCCGAACCTATCGTAGCGAGGCTGCACCTAGCATAGCGAGGCCAAGGCAAGGATCAAGGTTCTAGGTGACCCCCAACTCCTCGTTTAGAATTGTGAGAGGTCCCATCGTCGTGATGACAGACCCCCTTCTCCTCGTCGAGATCGCGAGCGGTCCCATCGTCGTGATGACAGACCCCCATCTCCTCATCAAAATCGTGAGGCCCCTATATGACGTAGCTAATGAGGCCCCTATATGGTGTGGATATCAAAATAATGAGATGCCTCCTAGTGAGATGCCTCTAACTGAGATGCCTCTACGTGAGATGCCTCTTCTTGAGATGCCTCTACGTGAGATGCCTCCTAGTGAGATTCCCCTTCGTGGGATGCCTCTACGTGAGATGCCTCTACATGAAATTTCTTCTTGGTGAAATACCTCTACGTCGAGGAGAGGGGGGACGCCTTCGATCCTTGGGGTAAGGGGGACGCCCCCGACCCTTGCCGGCAATGAGGAGATCCTCGACTACCTCAAGACATTGGGAAGAGCAAGAAACAAATAACAAGGCTGAGTACGAGGCTCTCATCATTGGCCTCAAGCTCGCACTAGAGATGAAGGAAGAGAAGCCGAAGTATTTGAAAATCAAAATGAGCTCAAGATCTCAATATCTACATTCTTGTTCAACATAGGGAAGCCTGTTACGACATTGAAGAAGCTAAGGGCCCTGGGATAGAGATGATGAGGCCAAGTGCCTTGGGACAACAGTGAAGAGTAAAAGTTCTATGGGATAGAGTTGAAGGGGTCAAGTATGTTTACACCGGGATCACATCAAATTCTCTTTATTACAAATGGTGTTAACTCCAATAATACAAGAGGGTTGCGGAAAAACTTTGATTCCTCATCACATCTACAATAATAATGAAGACTCGGGAGGTAGTGGCATAACAACGCAAAGTAGTTGAAAATCTATGACCTGAAACTACTTGGAAGAATTCAAAGTAGTTGAAACTGAAGACGCAAAACTCTATTCTCAAATAGTCAGCCTTCAATAGTATGAGGCATTATCACCAAATGTGAGACAATGTTAGAGCCAACATCTTGCAAGGTGAGGCCAGTATAAGATGGACCAGTGGCTTGCTTCGTTGAAAATCATTAAAAATAATCACATGCGAAGAAAAGTCAGACGTGATATATAAAGCCAAGTGCCATGTACATATACGAAGTGAATGAGGAGGCAACACAGGCTTTTTTGGCTTGGGCGTGCTATATAAAAAAAGAGAAAAGAAACAAAAAGAAGAATATGCAAGGGGTCTTGTAGCAAAAGTGGGCCGTCAGGATGAAGAATTACAAGGCTCGCTAAAGATTCAAAAAAGGAATAGCAACACGAGGAGACTAAACGAGATAATCATGCAATTTTATGAGATAAAGAAATGGAGCCCACAAATGCTTATTACAAAACAAAGCATAGCATTTAGGAGCCTTGTAAATACCGGAAGGAAATTGTTGCTGGCCCATATTATATTATCTTCACTGCGATGAGTCTCAGTGCAAGCCGAACCAAGCGGAGGATCTTGTTTCGATAAAAAGAGGAGGGCTGGTGCAAAATTACAGGCCATTTGATCAATCTGGCTAGCTCGAGTTATAGAGAATTCACGCATGCGAGTCCACATGAAATTTCAACAGGGTCCGCACAATATTTTTTTAAAAAAAAGAAGAAAAATAAGGAAGAAATACGAGAGGAAGTCAGGAAGCTTCCTACCCGTGCAAATCAAGGCTGCAGCATAGTGTATACTCATTATTCTATAGTGGGGCCCGCGCAAAAATTGATCATATGCATGCATGAGTTCTCCAAAGTTATTGAAGTACGAGCCACGAGGCTACAAAATCATTTCCAAAAAGAATATTGAAGTTGGTGGATTGATATGAGGTCAATTTATGGGTCGTTGAAATTTATATAGCGAAGCATGCAGCTTGCACAGAAGAAAAACTACAGCCCAAGTATAAATAAAAAAAAAATTGTACAAGGCTTTGTAAATATTGGAAGAAATTGTTGCGGGCCCGCATAACTCCAAAAGAAAGTAAAAAAAATACCTGGACTTGATTTCAAGTCATGCTGGTGGAGCCTAATGATGATTTAAAGTGTTAAGGAATTGGGTTCGTATACATGTGCACAAAAGAGAGTATATTAAAGGAGATCAAGGTGCGATGAAAGTGGAGAAGCTGGTGGAAAATTTTATAAAACGAAACAGAAGCTCAGCTCGCTTGTTCGACATATGCGGTTGGTGTGATTATAAAAGAGAAAAAAAAAAGCTTTCAAGGAGATGTAAAAAAAAACAAGTCACAGCGAAGGCAGGAAGTTTAGTTGCGGGACCCGTGAAATGCATAGAAAAATAAAAAGAAAAAGCAGATGCGGCTCGTGTAAAAAGATCAAATAAATGAAGTCAAGGCTGGATGAGAAAAATTAAAGCAGTGGCATGCAAATACAAAGCCACAAAATCAACTGGAAGGGGAATTGCCAGCAGGACCCGCATGGAAAGATATTTAGAAGGAAAAAAATGACTTATACAAGCCGTGAAGAATAAAAGCAAAAGCAGTGTTGCTGTCCTCGTTGGTTTAAAAAAAATGGAGAGAGGCCTTTACATGCTACAAAAACGAGGAGAAAAATGATGGAAAAGTTAAGGGCTTCACGAGAAACAAAAAATATACTTCTACTTGCGAAGAAAAAGAAAGAAGAAAAGAAATAATTTTAGCAAGGCAAGTCCGCGAAGTGGTTTGCTACGAAGGGGATTGCGGAAGTGACGAGCTGATCAGTCAAGACTGAGTGGACAAAACCTACTAAGTCAAGTTGGAGATAAAATTGGTTAGTTCATTTCAAAATGTTCAACCACTGGGGACCACGAGATAATAAAAAATCATGCACATGGCTTTATATTAGAAAAGTCAAAGCATGAATTTCAAGTTCACATAGCCGCGTACGTGAGCTACATGTTCTTTATTCAAATTTATGGGACCTGCGTGGAGGATTAAAAAGGAGTTCAATTCGGGTAATTCAAGAACGAGGCAACATTGAAAGAACAAATAATTGTACGAAGCAAGAAGGCTTCCCAAAATTTCAAAATAATTTTTGAAAATATTATGAAAAAAATTAAAGTAGCAAGGAGCAAGTTTGGAGGACAGTCCTCTCATCATATTCTAAAAAGGACTTGAAGAGACAACTGGAAGCACGAGGTCACATCTCAGCTACATATAAAAAAAACAACAATTTGTGGCAATTTATGGTTACAAGATCCTATGGGGTCACTACTCATGGTCCTCGCGGAATTGTATCACATTTAGAAGGATCTCTTCGAGGTCACCATCACTTTCGCATCAATTGGAAGACACTATTTTACTTGAGTCCACATTGCATTCATAATGGCAACATGGAATCGGGGGGTAGTTGTTATGCCCGAATCTCGGCATAGATCCTAAACGGGCTCAAATGACTATACTAAGGGGCCACCTCTCCTAATGGGCTCAAATATCTCTCAATGGGCCAAAATATTGAAGAACGATCAACAAGGCATGAGGCCCGATTAGGGATTGTCTCACCTCTATCTCATAAATCTCTTGAAGATGCTATTTCACCCCAGGGATCACCTCACTATGACCTCGTTCTACTACTCAAGACGTCCTCTCATGCCAATAACAAAGGAAAAGGGGTATCACGCTAGGCCTCCAAGGGGTCTCACGCTAGGCCTCAAAGGGGTCTCACGCTAGGCCCCCAAGGGACTCATTCTAGGCCTCTAGGCGTCTCATGCTAGCCTGGCCTCGGGGTCACCTCTACCAGGGTCGTAGCCTGGGGTCACATCTACAGACTATCTTACTACGTTTCTCCATATGAAGGCTCAACATCATCAGAAATCAGTCCAATATACTATCAAGCACAATATGGAAGTGTGTGACCCCAAGCTGTGGGTCGAGTTCGCTAGTAGTCCCTAGTATAGGATAGCATCACATCTCTCTACAAGGTCAAACGAGGCCTAGAGGTCTAGTGAGGCCTAGAGGTCCAGTGAGGCCTAGAGGTCCAGCGAGGCCTAGAGGTCCAGCGGGGCCTAGAATACTCTTATGAAGGCTCATAGCTAAGCCCAGCGAGGTCGCATGAGTATGATTATCTCCATAGCCTTAATTGGGCCATGGGTCATGAGCAGGATTAATGGACAAATTATATCAACCTAAGAAGACGTCTAGTGGATTTGGGCCAAGTCGAGCCCATAGAAACCCTAGCCCTTCTGGGTAACTTCTTCTCCAAAAGAACTACGTATGGCTTGATCCCTATAAATAGGGTATGTAGGCACCTTGTTATGGATGATTGACAGCTCACCCCTGAAATATCAACAAACAAGATCAGCCACAATAATCACCAATCTCCTTCCGTGTTCTTCGTATTCTTAGCAGAATACCCGTATTTTTCTCCATAATTCCAGCAACCTCCAAAATATTGTTATACAATATTCTCCCTATAACAGTATGCACCGTTTCTTATTGCTTTTCCCGTTTTGGATTGGACATATTTGCTAACGCACACTTTTAATCGTTAATATCTTTAATTTCATATTAGTATTAAATATAAAAACTTCACTGTATTAAAATACTCATAAATACGAATCAAACAAAATCACTCATAACTATATTTTGTCTTATAAATAATGCATAAATTAGTAATCAACTAATTATAATGAATAGTGTAAAAAATCAAAACAAGAAAAGTATAATGAATTAGAAAGAGTACAATGCTACTTATAATATGTATCCATTACAATAATATAAAAATGATAAATACAAGCTTTTCGTTCGATAAATAAAAATGTAATTGCTAATTTAAGCTGAGAAGCGGGTTGGATATGAAACCACATGTTTTGGGTTTGCAAGTGTGATGTTACATTTGAAAAATTTGGTCAATGTAGGTTCTCCAATTGTAATATTATATTTGAAAAAATCTGGCAGAAGTCCAACATTATGACTGCATTTTAAAAATTTTGATTTGTCAGTTTTATCAAATTGTGCATGGAATATGTTTTTCCTTCTGTTATGCCTCAAATTCAGTCTCGTCCTAATTTGAGAAATCATTCAGAGAAGGACATTTTAGATAAAAAGTAATCAATTTTATTAGATTAGACCCAAATCTACTTAAATATCTACTTAAAATGTTCTACGAGGGACTCGCTCCCTAAGGGGCCTCGCTTTTTGGGCATTGAAGAAGGGGAATCTTCCTTAGGCAAACTATATGGAGGATTCTGATGACAATGGATCATGACCCAAATCATCTGTTATAGTAGTTATATAAGAGGACTAACCCCATCCAGGTTAGCAGGCATTGCTCTGCTAGGGAGATCGAAGGGCGTCGTCCCTTAGTAATCTCATGGCCAATTCTGTGACTAATTATTCATTCTCTATACTTCAAGCTATTCATTCTCGAGTCAATGATTTAACTGTCATGTTCCGAGAAAATAGCTGGGTTTCAATGCCCATGATGATTCTACTAAAGGCGGTGGCCTCGGTCTTGTGGACTCTCTAAACAAGGAAACCTAGCCCGTTTAGGTTACTTGCTCCCAAGAACTACGTTTGCCTTTTCCCTATAAATAGGATACGTAGGCACATTGTATGGCACGATGCAACCCTTGAGAAAAAGAGAGAATTCGATATTCGATCTTAATTGTAATAACATCTTACATATAATCTCAGCCATTCCCAAATCTCCAAACCCTAACCCTACCGTCATATGCCGTTCACCGTCATCAACGACCACCACAATTCCAGCAACCCTCCCCGAATTTGTTATCATTACATTCCTCCATTAACAATTCTTATATTCTTCCATTAACAATTCGCGCTAGAAGGAGGGGATTGCTGGGAATTATTCAAATTTTCAGGAATATATCCTCCTCGAAAGGAAAATATTTCTGGAGATTCTTCAAATTTTCAGGAATATGTCCTCCTCAAAAGGAGGGTATTTATGGGAATATTTTAAATTCTCAGGAATATTTCCTCTTCGAAAGAAGGGTATTTCTGGGAATCTTCAACTTTTCAGGAATATGTCCTGCTCGAAAGGAGGGTATTTCTAGGGGTACTTCAAAGAATTAAAGAAATTAATTCTAGAATTAAAGAATTCTTTCAAGTTAAAGTAAAGGTGACGCCTAAGGTGGAAAGAGTTGCCCTTGGAAAACAGAGGGCGGAATCTATCAAAGTAAAAATATGAGAAGAAATGCCTTCAAAGGGGCGTGCCGCTAGAAAGGATGGCATTATGTAGAAAACATCTTGGTTGTATACATTTGTCAAGACAAGAAAATAACAATTACGAGTAACAAGGCAAATGAAGGAAACTGCAGGCATTCAAATACAAAAACATAAGTTAATACAAGGGTGATGCCCTTAATGGAGGGCGCGCACTCCAGAAAAGTTCATAAGAAAACAACAAAGGTTCAAGAGATACAAAGGGCGAGGCCATTAATAGAGGGCCCACACTCCGATAGTGTTTATGATGCTAAGTAAATCATATAGTCATGAAGAAATTGTATTCGAAGTTGAGGCTCTATCATCACGCTCGCCCCTATGATTTACCTGGTTGGCAGCTTTTTTTTTTTGGCTTCTTCAGCGGCATCAAGTTCCAATTCCTTGGTAATTTTCTATTCGCCTTTTCAATCAACTGGACGTTGTCCAACTTGAACTTAGCCATGTATGTAGGAGTTGAGGAAGCTACGAAGATATGCCAGGAACCCATCAGAATAAGCCTCTCTCTGGTAATTCCTCTTATTAGCATTAAGCTCAGTTATTTCTATTTGAAGCTTCTCTATCTCCTTGGCATGAGCATCTTCCTATTTCATGGCATTATCATTGGCCTCATCGAGGGAGTATTGAAGGTGCTTCATATCAATCTTATGAGCCTCTCCCAAATCAAATAGTGTTTGCTCGAAATCATTCAGCTGTCCTTTGTAACACGAGATAGAGCTCTTCGCATTGCTGTAGGACTTCTCAAGCTTGATGACCTCATCCTCAAGGCTGTCTACATAGTTCAGGCCATGGAGAAAAGACTCGCCCAAAGCTTGTTTGAAGCAGAAACTGGCTTTTGCTCTGTCTCGGCTGCAATACACCTTGACTGTATCCTTATTGAAATTTTTTACTGCTATTTTACCAAAAAGGCCAGCAACGCCTTAGGAAGGGTCTTCTACTACATGTTTCCCTCTCTTGGTAGCCTCGCCTTTATCACTATCAAAGTTAATGTCCCTGCCTCCTCTTTTTCTTGGACTTTTTTTTTCTTTATAAGGAGGATGGGGAAGGATTGTGGATGGAGTCCCTTGCACTTGAGAAGGGGGCGCCCTCTCTACAGCTACCTCTTCAACAAAAGGGTTGTCCCCAAAAGGAAGTTGTGCTATTTTACTTGAAAAAGGAAGAGATCGAATAATGTTAGGCTATTATTATGAAATAAAAGATCAATTTGAAGAACAAGTAATATAAAAGAGACACCTCCAAAGGGGGAGATGCTTATACCTCTGTCGATTAGACCTTTTATTCCTTTCTTAAGAATTTTCCTAGACATATTCCTTTTAAATTTTATGAAAGGAACTTTCCTATATCCCTCATTATAAAAATGATGGGTGCGCAGTGTTTTCAGGGTCACCAGGATGTCAAGGCATTTTTCAGATCTCGGAAGGTCAAAAATGTGGTTCGCCCCCTTTAAGGCCTCACCTTTTAGTTCAGTTTGTGGAGACTTGTCTAAAAAAAATAGATCAGAGATAGAAGGCGAGGAGGATGAAATTGGTGGGAGGTGGAAACTTACTAGGCTCCAAGTTGAATTGGGGGTTTATTCTGGGCATGTCGTAAGAGTAAAAGTAATCACTTTTCCACAGTTTTACGTTAGTGGGATTACCTTTCATGAACCATTTTCTGTTGTGTTTAGGCTATCAGGTGAGGTAAAAGAAGCCAAGTTCGATACCACATCGCCTAATATCGAGAAAATATGAAAGTTCTTCCATGGTAGGCACCTTGTAACCATTGTTTTTATACATCATATAGAGCCCATTCGCCAATATATAATTATTGGGCGAGAGTTGTATAGGGGTGACTCTATAGTGGTTAACGATTTAAAGAAGAATAGTGTGATGCCTCCAAATCTGAGGTCAAAGATTCAGGTCGTCACGCCACCATTCAACCATATCATACCTGTATTAACTTTACAACTCAACAATACATCCATTCATACCTCAATCTTACACACAATCAAGTTAGAGCCTCAGAAACGATAACCAAAAGTGCCACTAAATATTACAATTCATTTGTACAAATCAGAGTCTTACGCAATTCCACTTATACAACTATACTTGAAAACAAGTCTTACTATTACAGTTGAAAACCTATCAGACTACTCTGTAGTATTTATCAGGAACTAAATCATCTCCGGGGTAAATCTTCTACTCCTTTTCTGCTGTCGCGGAGTTAACCGGCCAAATTCTTCCCTTTCTGAAAAGTTTTTATAAAGCAAGGATGAGCTACATAATGCTCAGCAAGTTCACCATTTTGTAAAATAATAATGTGGTTTATTTCGAAAACATTCCCAACTATATGGGTATATATCTCAGATTTCAAAACATAATTGGACAATGTATATGTCCGAGTTTGAATAAAACATCTATACTCACTAAGGAGCTTTAAGAATAACATATGAACCCTTTATAAGGTTCCCATTTCAATATATCTCAAGTTTGAAAATATATACATATGAGTATATCATTTTCGGCAAAACACTCTACGATTAACAAACTGTACAAGGAATACATCATTGCAAACTTCTTTCCTTCCATTAGCTTAGAAGGTTTCTCATACAAAATATTTCATTCTTTGAAACAATTGCAAGAGTGCACTAACACGTGCCAATCTTTATAGAAAATCTTGCAGTTCTAGATACTGCACGATGTCAATATTTTTCTTATCAAAAACCACACTATCGGCAACTTGGCACTTAGGCCCAAGAAGCAGTGTTTGAGTATTTTTCCAAAGTGGAGGATGGGACTGGAAGAAAACATAAAAACCTGACAAGGATTGACGATGATCAGTCGCCACATCCAAGTCCAATAATCCGCGGGTCTTCTCTACCGGTAGAAGGATAGAAACTACATCCGTAACTATCCCTCGGGTGAAAACTACATCCGTAATCACCCTCGATGAAAACTACATCCGTAATCATCCTTCGGCAACACCTGGGCCGGAATAATAAGTGATGGGCCGCCTGGCTCACGGCCGCTTACACATCCCGGGAATCGTTCGTCAACGGTTCCCACACCTGCCAGAGTTCCTTTTTCTTTTCTTTTAAAACTTGATTTTGATTGAAAACAGAGTAATTGAGGTTCGACATCAGTCGACCGATGATTCTTGAAATCATACAAGAAGCAGAACCTGACCGGGGGTTTTCGAAAATGTTTTGAGTTCGAAAGAGTTCGAGTTTGAAAGTATTAAAAAGTATCTTGGATTAACTTTGTCTTTAAATAATGAACAATGATTAATAAATAATATTTTAAGATTTAATATTACTAATTAATAAAATAATTATTCGATAAAATAAACTTTTAATCCAAGATAGGGTTTCGAACATTTACGAAGATATAACAATAGTTACTTGAGTATACGATACTACCCGAATGACCCTTCGGGTTTTCGCAAACTAGATACGATATAATAATATACCGCTCCCCGGTCAATAGTATATACGGACCGCTACGACCTCTATTGCTAGAGTCGTTGTCCGAAGAAAACATTTCAATCTAAGTTCAAGGGGTATAAGCATACATGTACTTATTCAATCTCAATTGCATCAATACTTCGATAAACATAGCATTTGACATAATTGAAAACTACAAACACGACAGTGAAAGTCCTTGTATATGGATAAGTTTTGAAAAGTATACTTGCCTTGGTTTGGTTGGGGTGGTCGAGCGTGCAGATTCGAACGATCAATACATAAGCAATAATCGTTCGTTAGTACCTTAACAATATCTCTTTAATTACGGGGTTTAGGGGGGTACGAAATTAACTTAACGACTTCGTCTTATGACTCTTTAGCCCAACTATAGGTTCATGTCATCACTCGATTACGCTCGTCACTTACTCGACTTAATTTAATTACCACGTTCGAATCATAACCACTAACCCTAGAATCATGTTCCACTAATCGACC
Organism: Saposhnikovia divaricata; assembly: GCA_036435485.1. Taxonomy (NCBI): domain Eukaryota; kingdom Viridiplantae; phylum Streptophyta; class Magnoliopsida; order Apiales; family Apiaceae; genus Saposhnikovia; species Saposhnikovia divaricata. The sequence goes on along the minus strand of CM071597.1, from coordinate 95,604,030 downwards.
TTTTTTTCATTGCGCGAATTTTACTCTAGCATTTTTATAAAATCCAAAAATTGATATTTTAATCCAATTCATTTTGGGTGGTCTTCACCACTGCATTCCCTACATTCTCAAATTTTTCCATGATCCCACATATATTTTAAGGTGTTTAAACAAGGTTCACAAGGGGGTCACTTAGTGCAGTCCATAGTCCAGAAACACAATTCACTCCTCCGGCCATAACTAAAAATCTACACATCACCTAGCCATGAACCTTACATTTCCAGAAACTACATTCAATTATCTTTCCAACAATATATGGTAGGACATCAGGGGACATCATTTGAGGGTTCAAAATCGTGCTACAATACAGGTCAAAGTTCCTGGACAAAACTCAGCAAGCTCAAACTACTTAGATCAATCATTTTTCATACTTCCATAACATAATCAACACTTAATACACTTAGATCATGGTTCATAACACTCATGGAGATATATATATTAACCATAGTCATAAAAGTCACAATCTCAACATCAAAACTCAAGATCCATGCTATCCAATACATATACATCCAAGATTAGTTCTAAAACACATGGATCTATTACCATACTTTATAAACAATACATAACCAAAAGGGTTTATGATTTTTATACCTTCTTGAGTAGCTAAAGACCTTGGGTGAGCTTTACAACAACTAAGAACACTTGGATGAGCCCTCACAAACCTTAATCCTTCAAGATCTAAAAGATGAACAACTTTGGTTAACACTCCTCCAATCCTTCAACAATTTTTATCTCAAGATTCAATGGATGAAAGGCTATGAAATTGATACCATACCTCTATTATAATGTAAGGAAGCCCTAGGATTTTTGCTTGGATTTGTAGGTGAGGGAAAGATGGAGAGAAAATCTCTCTCCTCCTCCTCTTTTTGCTTCGGCCGAGAGCTTCAATGGGGGGGGAGAGTGTTTTGTTTGTGTTTTGGTTTGAAAGGAAATAAAATGAGATGGGTGATATGTATTATTGTGGGGGTTGGATAAGGTTCACATGTTGCCAAGCTAGGGGTCTAGGTTGTCTCCCCATGCCCTATTGTCCCCTAGGTTGCAACACCCATCACACATGTCACTATTCACTTCTACTTTATGCTTTTCTAGTTTCTTTTCCTAACTAGCTAGTTACATGACACTTGCATGTAATTTCTTTCCTTGTATTATTATTCCTCCGCCAATGCTTATTATTTAATCTTTAACTCGTATCGTATCTTAATTATTCTCTCGTAATAATATTTTGTCGCGTAGAGATTTCCCCTATAATTCCTTAAGTACTTATTGTGTAAATTCCTTGAATGTCCATAATTCCTCGTCCTAATTCTTAATAAATCCTTTAATACTCTAACCATTCTCAAATCCCAAGTTTTATAAATGTTACTAACAATAAGACTCCTGCCTTCACAATCTCCCTTTATATCTTACATAATAAATGCAACAACTCAGTTCCTCAGACAATCAATTCTATTAATCAACAGGGATGACTAGAAAGGTTCCATAATGACAATGTCACAAGATATTAAATTAAAAGGAAATATTACCAAAAATTAGGGTTCTTACAAATAGGGTGGATTGGTCATCCAAAACCAAGTTCCACTAGTTATGGAGTTAGCACCATTCGAGGAGTGGGGAGACCGTTAATGTCGAAGTAGTGCATTCTCATGAATGAGCGAGGCCTATACCACTTTCCTCTAAGGTTGTAATATTCGATCATCCACATTATTCGTTCCGAGGATATCTCAGAACAAGGCCAGCACAAGAAACGATTTCTTTGGCCCTTCTCATTTCAATTTTCTCCATTTCAATGGCATCATCTACTAAATCTTTGTCAACTTCATGCTCGTACACTTAAGGAATAAAAGACTTATTACGAGGCAAGGGCATCTCCATTGTATATCTAAAAGGCGACGTAGATAAAACCTCTTCTCCATCTCTGTTGTCATCCTCCTCCTCGTCTGAAACATTATTCTCGCCCTATTCATTGCCACAAATGAGGTCCTCAAATTTTCTTATATACTTACCTTGTCCTCGCCCTAATCAACAAGGACCAGGTTGATCAAGGTCTAATCTAGCAAATAAGTCGTGAAGGTCCTCCTCTTCTTCCTCCATTCCTAGGTCTTTAGTGTGATTTACGTTAGCGAGGTCTTCAGCTTCTTTATGAGGGCGAGGGCTAAGGCTAGTGGAAAGATCAACAAGTTCATTTGGGTGGAGAAACAATTAGGAGATGCATTAGTTAAGATTGTTGATGCAGATATAACTATAAAGCTTGGAAATAAAATAAGTATATAACTTACCTTGTATAAAGAGTGGATGGCGCGTCAAAAAGAGAAAAGCTTGCTCTGTAAATATCCAACCTCGCCTATTTGTTCAGAGGAAAATTTTGACAAAACTTCAACACGATTTTGGAAATATGGTGAAATGAAAGAAATTTTTGGGGTTTTATAGTGCATGAGGAGAGAGAATGACAGGCCACATGTCAGCATCTAATTGGGTTTTTGGTTCAGAAGACGAGGCACACGAAGTTTCAATCAACAGACATTGGGGAATGTGAAAAATAGTTAGTATATTAAGATCTAGGGATCCGTATTATTTTTGTACATAATATAAGATAATTAAGTTCTATGAAGATCGCTATTTTAGTGTAGAACTTACGGACCATATATGTTTTGTGAGTAAAACATTACAAAATGAGTTATTTCACTGAAAATCCTGAAAATCATGCATGTTTTGCTAAAAAAATATTGTAAAACGAATTGTCTGCGAATCACGTTTTATTTGCAAAACTTTGTGAAACGTACATGTTTGCTTGCGAAACATACATGTTTTTGAAGATTTTCTAAAAAATAATTTTTTTCATGTAAAACGCTTATTAAAATAGTAAGTTGTGTAATGTTTTAAATAAAAAACGTATATGGTGTCCAAGGTCTCTAATGAAATGATGATCTGCATAAAACTTTTTATAGAAATTGAATATAATTTATGTATTAACTAAAGTGGTCTACTTATTAAGTTAAAACTAATTTTTGTTTAGACTTTTGGAAAATTCAATTCCATTACAAACTTCTTTAATTTATTTTCTTTTTAGATAATAATTTTTTCTTTTTATATGATGTAATCTTGTTCGTGTATTTTAAAAATTAGTAGATCGAACGACTGATATCGTTTTGACGGCATCGAGGACCAGGCTACAAAATTCTGGATAAAAATCTGTAGTACGTTTTTTTCATATAAAAATAAAATAATGATGTAATAACTTATTTTGCACGAACTTTTTTACATTTTTTTGTATTAACTTTTTAATACAAATATTTATGCGTGAATTTTTTAATATTTTTTGTAACTTTTCAAAAGAAAATCCTTCATTTTCTAAATTTTTCAAAACTAATGATGCATATAATAAATTTTGATGTGCCAGTAGTTCGATCTAAACATTTGCTTAAAAATTTAAAAGGACTACTAATTTTAAAAGGAAAAGGAGTAATTACGATTTTTTTTACCCAAATTTCAAAGTACAATGTAGATAAGATATATTATGGAGTAATTTATAATTTATAGAATTAAAAAATTATTTTTTAAAAGATAAAAAATCGAACGAAATTGAATTTTGAAGCAGAGATTAGAGATTAAGATGTGGTACCAGAAGAATTAGAACAATTGAAAAAATAGTAAGTTGAGGGTTTAGCTACAATTCCATGAACCCTAGTTAAACTTGAAAGTTAAGCGATAACGATAATAATTTTTAATTAATAAAAGTTTAGGAAACTGGGATTGATGCCTACTGCCCTGATTCTCTGAGTAGCTACCCCGAATCCCCGGTCATATAAGTAGAATGTGAGTGTATTAAGGTTTTTCGAATGTTTAGTTTGATTCAAAGCAAATTTTGTTATTATCTTTAAAATTACAAATATCATATTTAGAATTGTTATTAATGAGTATCGAACCCTTGATCTATGTTAGTACTCTCTTATTATCCCTCTTACTCTTATTATATAACTAGCTTATAACCCGTGCAAAGCACGGGTTACTTTTAATTTTTTTTAATTTACTTATAGTGTAGTTACATAATATTTAAATATTTCACCTTTATACATAACAATTTTTAGTATTAACTATAAATTAATATGTTGTTGGCTGAAATCGAATCTTCAACCTTTCTATGTAGCATTTTTTAATATTAATTTTAAATTAAAATGTTGTTGACGGGATTCGAACCTTAGACCTCCGTATATAACAATTTTAATATTAACTTTTAGTATTGCATCCAACGATCATCATCTATTTGAGCTACCGATCTAAAAGTTGTGAATGAAAGAGATAACCAAAATCAAAGTACAAAATATATCCCATTTTGCTTATTATATTATACTATAATATAGATTATATAGATTATATAAATTTTTTTATATATGTAACTAATAATAAGTTGTTTTTTTGACTTTTTTGTTACATCTTATTTTTACCTGATTATTTTTCAATATTAACGTAAATTATATGTACATATGAAGTACAGAAGACAAACATGAATTTTTGTTTTGAATCGGAACTATTTAGTAGTTAAAGTCAGGTTTGATTTAGATTGTTTCCCGAAAGTTAGGGCGTAGTAGTTTTCTATAGAAGAGATGAGGGCTATTTCGTGCTTATGTACTCGCAATTTTTCAATGCTATCTTGAAATTAAACTTTTGGCATGTACTAATATCAAAATTAATAGATGATTAATGATGTTCTAATATTAAATTTAGTAGATGATTAATGAGTTTTGAAAAGTGAATTTTATCATATGTTTTATTTTGGATTGTTTCCCGAAAGCCAGGGCGTATTAATTTTCTATAGAAGCGATGAGGGCTGCTTCGTGCTTATGTATTCGCAATTTTTCATTGCAATCTTGTAAACTAAATTTTTGACGTGTACTAATATCAAATTTAATAGATGATTAATGGGTTTCTAATATTAAATTTAATAAATGATTAATGAGTTTTGAAAAGTGAATTTTATCATATGTTTTATTAGTATATTTAGAGTTATAAATATTAAATTTAATTATGTTGTTAGTGAGAGTCGAACTCTTTACCTATGGTAGTACTCGCTTATTATCTCTTTTACTTTTATTATATAATAGGATATAATAGGATATAATATGATATAATGTTGACAAACTTGCATATATTTGTTTTCATTCCATTCTAATATGCACATATATGCATGCCTTAGTAGTAGCTAGTCCTAGTCCTGGTCTAGTTATATACATATTAATGTTAAATTATGTGTTACTTTAATTATTATGTTGATTAAAATTTATATAAATTGCTTTGTTGCTTAAAATTAATTTTTAAGGACTAAATTATGATGGCCATAATTTCCAATGCATAGCCCTGCACTTTATTTAGTTTGTTACATTCACAGAGTTTTATTATGTGACAGTTAGGGGAGTGCACGGATCGGATCGGATCGGGTTTATGGTAAAACCGAAACTGAAACTCTTCGGATTTTAAAATCTAAAACCGAAATCGTAACCGAAACCGATGGTTCGGTTTCGGTTTTAAAACCGCCTCAAATAAAAATGATAAAATCGACATACTTTACTTATATGAAAAGTACGTAAAAGTTAAAATTACATCCACTAAACATTTGCTTACTCGAAACATGCAGAATTTTAATAATTAATTACTAAATTTTAGATACAATTTTAGAAATAAAGGAGTTGCAGAATACAGAAGCTTTCCCAGGTGGTAGACTAATGGCCATGATCTAGGATTTAAATGAGATCAACATCAAAATAGATATAGGGAAATTCACACTTACTGGGTAACCTTTCATCTATTTGCATCTCTAAATTACCAAAATAAACACTGTCCAAACTACAAGTAGCAACACCCTAAAAGATTAAAAGCAAAATGTAGACAAACAACACCATAGGAAAAAGAAATTACCAAGAAAGCTCATTATCTTATATTCATATCAGCTTCGAATAGAAGCTCTGTTCTATAATTTACAGTGCCTCACTCAACTTAACAATTACATGTTGGGAAATTGGCATGCATTAAGGCACCAAGAGCATAATTTGCAGAACTAGGAATAATATCAGTTTAATGACAGATTTGGTAAGATTTATGAAAGAACCTTACCCAAAAAATATGTGTATTTATTAAATATATATATATATATATATATATATATATATATATAATTTATTTATTTATTTTAATAATCGGTTCAGGTTCGGGTTTTTTCGGATCGGTTTTAACCTATAACTGGAACCGCAACCGTTAAAATCGGATCGGTTTTTTGATTTCGGTTTCGGATCGGTTTTTAACGGTTCAGGTTTTTTCAGTTCGGTCATCGATTTCGGTTTCGGTTTAATTCGGTTTTTTGCTCACCCCTAGTGACAGTTATTGCTAATTCCTATATAATCTTATTCAGGAGAGTACACATTCGTATATTTGATTTGTATTTCTTATTTTTGGAATTGTTATTGCTAACTCATATAATTTTATTCGGTGTTATAAAAAACGGTAATTAATCGGGATTAATCGGCGATTAATTGTTGTTTGGTGGTTAATCGAACTGATTTTGCTCTAATCAGATCTAAAATCGTTTTTTTTTGTAAAAATTGATCAAAAATCGGTTAATTCGGTCAATAATCGAAATTAACCGGTCAACCTTTTTGTAAAAAAAGAATAATGTAAAAATTCACAAAATTATAAAATAATTGTAAACAATAAAAATCTTATAAATTGTAATGTCAAAATAACCCTATTTTTTATTAGTTTTCGAAATTGAAGTATGGGTAAAAACCTTCGGCAGCTACTATTGAATAGTTTTGTACTATTTTAAACATCTTAATGTATGCAAGTGAATTAAATTATTTATTTTATGATTTTGTTTATTTTGTTTCAAACTTTTTTAAAATTTTATTAAATAATTGCTTAAATCTATATTACACATATATCTATACTATGCCATTATAAGCGGAATAGGATATATTTGGTTGGTAGTTTGGTACATTTTTTTGGTACACTCAATAGCAACCGTTGGATTTTGTGGCAGATTAATGAGAATCGTTGGATGTAATGCTAAAAGAATATTCTTTTTATAATGTATAAAATACTTCTAGGTTCGAATCCCATCAACAAAAATTATTATTAAACATTTATATCATTTATGAACTACTACTAGAATTTCAATGTTCGATTCCCCTCAACAACATATTTTAGTTAAAAAATTTATATTATCTATTTTCACCATATTGTTATTAAACATTTATATTACTCCCTCCGTCCCACTTATTGTGTCCTATTTTGACTTTCCAAAATCAAATTCATCGAAATTTGATTGTAAATTATAATTTATTATTTTATATTTTTACAAATTTAAAAATCAATTTTAATAATACTTCACATAAATTTTCTGTAAGAACCCCAAATTTTGGATATAATTAAAACTTTTTATTATGTACTGAGGTAATGGTGAATAGTGATTACGACTACGAGGTAACGATTGAGATAATGAATGAAAGAAATAGATTTGGATTCAAATGTTTATATGCCATGAAGAATACTATTGGTTGACACTTTAGATAAGAATTATCTATCTCCTAGGGAATTGAGATTTGATAATTCTAAAGGAGAAGATTATTCTTATGTCATCCAAATCGATACCTGTTATTGGTCCAGTGGGTCCGTAAAAAAGGTTAAGGAACGATCGAAAGAGATCAGGGACAATTGTACAACCCTAAGAGAATAAGTAAAGAATAAAGAATGAATAGTGTTTTTGGTGGAAGAGAGAATATTATGAGACGACACTATATAGAAGTATTCGGAACGGATTTCCGAGTTCGTAATAGTGATCCAGGGGGAAAATAAGTGTATGTAAAAGCTGTCTGATTCTGAAAAACCGCACTTTTATTTTCTCCGAGAGTTCCCTGGACACTGATAGACTTTAGAATTTAACGAAGGGATTTAAGGAATATAAATTCGAAAGATAGTAAGAAAGATGGAGAATGATAGTATTAATATTAAGAAGATTCCCGGTAAACCCTAATTAGAAATTCGTGAAATATTCCTTCGAACGATCAACAAATTGAGTAATAAACGGAGAAAGAAACAGGCAGAGAGTCAAGACATAGTCATGTGCAAGTGGATAAAGGCAAGTAACCAAGCTAGTTACAAGTTAACTAGCATCATTACAAAACTAACCAAACACTTAGCTTACAACACACACCTTACCACAAGAATGCAACACTTGTCCACTTGATTAGCTCATCCATGACCAAAGCACTTTAATAAAGTTTCTTTAGGCTAGATATTATCCATACAAACAAAATAATGCAAGATTAGATGCAAGCAAGACCGAGCAACTCCATTTCTCTCCATTTTGAACAAACTGCCCAGTAGAACCTCCTCCAAGAAGAAAATTCATATCTCCATTTCTATCCATGATAAAATCACCAAATTTTAACCATAGCTTCTCCACTCCATGGTCAACATTCGTTAAAAATTTCATGGTAATCTAATGAGTGTAGCCTAGTCAAATACCTTCCCCAAATTGAAGAAACCAAACTGCCTGTTCTTGACAGATTTCTGTAACGATTTTCAAACAGCCATATCTCCTTCATTACTCAATGGAATTTGGTGTTCTTTATCTTGTTGGAAATCTGGTTAGATGCTCTACAACTCTCCTTTAGAAGCCTTGTCCCAGAAAAGCATGGTAAGGGCCTCGTTTTTGCAGATCTTTGAACTGATGAATAACAACCTTCATGAACTAACTTTGATTTCTTGTTTTGTTTGGATGATCTAAGCAATCCTAAGGCTATACAAGGACAAACCAAGGCTTAGTCATGTATTAGGATACTCCAGGGAAGGTATAACTCTTAAGAAACCCTAGAACGTATTTTGAGTTTTTGTGATTATTGGATTAGTTTTGATGATGTTGTGGTTTTAAGCATATAAGCATGATGATGTAGTTGATTTAGTTCAATTAGCCATAATGATTAAGAGGATGAGTTGAGATGTTCCTGGACTTATGAGGTGTATATCATGAATGTAAGATGTTTGTTTTGCCCGGTGTGGCTTTGTTGAATGGTTATGATTTTTAGAACGTTCGATATATAGCCGTCGTAATGCCGAATTTTTGTTAACACTTAGAAACCGAGCATGACAGTAAATATAAATTCCTGACCTTGATAATATTATGACTGGTCCTTGTAGATCTCGAGCCATAGATCGTTTTGGCACGAGAATCGAAACATTCCGACTTACGGTTTAGGAGTTATGGTCAAATTACTAAAATTTGTTCGGAACCGTAAGTAAAAGTTCGTAACTTCAATTGAACCCTCATAAAGCATGTTACTCAGTGGCGAATCTTGGTAAATAAATACTAGGGGTCATAAGGAAGGTATGAAAGAAAAGCACATATCAAACGGATCGTTTTCCGATTTTATAAAAATGTTGGAATCGAAGTTAAACGCGAACGAACCCCTAAAAACCCGCTTGGTTATAACTTTGGTAAAACACTTAGAAAACGAACGATAAAACTCGAAGTATAATCTCGGTTCGTAATCGATCGACTTTAGAACTTATACGACTTAAGTATATACCGAGTGTGGGTACGATGACATGTCGTTATAACGAACAAATGTCGGATCGTATCAGTAATAAAAAGAGTTACACTAAAAGGTGTATAACGAGATAATTCGAAAACGTGTTTTGATTTAAGTGAAGTTATACTTAGACTTTTAAAATGTGTTAAGTGGTTAATCTCGAATGTTCTGATTGTTTATAGATCATCGAGCAGACCCAGGACACGCTATCTCCACCCACACCCGATTACCAGGCAAGTGTTCAAAACTTTGAACCTATTGTTTTGATAATATATATATATATATATATATATATATATATATATATATATATATATATATATATATATATATATATATATATATATGTGTGTGTGTGTGTGTGATTGCCGTTTTACATATGCCATATCATGCATGCCTATTGTCAAATTATATTATGATACCTGTTCCCTGAATTGATATTGGCTTATAGACTAGATACGAATTATCAGTTATAAGTCGGATTGTTTTGATAAGACCCTTAGCGAAGGGCATATGATATTCATTATTAAATATAGACCGGAAGTCGGTATTTTGAGATATAGATAGTCGTGGAGACCCGGAGGGATTCCAACGGCAGATTATTATTTATTTTAAGGAATGTTATTATTAAACGTTATTTATATTTTCATAAAGTATCAATTACTTAGAAATATTTCGAGGAATGTTATTCGAGTATTATCTCAGTCGAGAGATATTAAATGAATGTTAGTTTCGAATATTCATTTAGAGTTGATTATTTAATGAATATTATTTTGATATTCATTAGAATGTTATTTATTAAATGAATTTTACTTTTGAATATTCATTTAAGGTTTTATGTACTTGATGAATATTATTTTAAAATATTCATTGGAAGTTCTAATTACTTAAGGGATATTATTTCGAGTATTCCTTTAAAGTTTTGATTACTAAATGAATATTATTTGGATATTCATTTAGAAGATTATTTATTAAATGAATATTATTTTCAAATATTCATTTAAGGTTTGACTTATTTATTGAATATTATTTTAAATACTTATTGGAGTTTAATTACTTAATGAATATTATTTTGAATATTCATTTAAGGAGGGATTTATTTAGTCAATAATTCTATATATTCATTCGAGGATTACTTACGAGCAGTACTATGACTTAATAATATCCCGTAATTATTATTGAGTTAATAAATATTCTTGGAATATTTATTTAATTCTTTTAAATTCTTTTTAAAATTATTTATATTACCTGGAGATTACCTTTCACCTCCAGATATTATGTAAAATATTTCGGAGTCTTTTTACGACTATTTTATCAAGGAAAGTTTCCCAACTCTTTATTTTTCATTTAAATCTATCTGAAAAGGATTTAAATGCTCGCTCAAACTTCCATATTATAGGGGAACCTACTTGAGCAATGTTATTTATCTTGTTGACTTCCCGGTCATAATTTATCCTTTTCACTTGCAACTTGGTTGCTATGGACTCATTAAGTCTGTGTGTACCCTCTCATCATTCGAGGGGTAAGATTGTTGGAACAAGTTGATATCCATTAACAAGCAAAAGCTTGGGAAATGTTGGTGAATTTTCCTTTCCAACTAGATACGACTACTTTGTGGAGTCTTATCAACAAGTATTTCACTTGGGGAAGGGAGGACAAACTCTACGTTTCAATGCTGTGGATTTATTCGAACTAGGAGTCGTGTGTAAGAGGCCGAGTCACGCGGTCCATCACAAGGCCTAACCATTGGCCAGGGAGTTACTATTAAAGGCAATCTACAAGTGGAGCCGTCAGTTCTTCCTTCTACCAGTAGTAAACCATATTGGGCTGTACCATCCCCGACTAATCATCAGGGAGTGGGACAGGGAGTGGGACAGCTAGCGCGTGATAACTCCAGTATTGGTTCATCTCCCAAATTGGGAATTCCCTGCAACACGTATCGAAGAGACTTCTTTCAGGTTGACGGTGTCTTCCGCAACACGTATCGAAGAGACTTCTTTCAGGTTGTAGGACTTCGAAAAATGTTAATAACTGGAATTGCAATATTTTCCTTGCAAGTTCCTCTTTATATGATAATATCTTGCTTATTTTGACTTAGCAGATATTTCCACAAAATAAATACTTTAAGTTACCTTGTAACTTCATCGTTCATATTATACTGGCATCATTTCCGTAAATGCATGGCATATGGTTTGAAAAATACTTTTGAACTGTTATGTATTATCGTTCAGTTAAACATTATTGTTGGTGGGCTAGTGCTCACCCTTGCTTTATTATTATATCACAACAACAGCTAGAACAGATGACTCGCACAAGGCGCACTCGACGCTGGCGGGGACGATGAGACTACTAGAGCCGAAGAGAAAACTATTGGTAGAATAGATTCATTCTTTCAGTACCAAATATATGGGCTGGTATGACTTATGGTAATGGATGGCAAAGAGTATGTATTCACATTGTAATTCTTTTTGGATTGTAAGAACTCATAATGTGCTTAATAAAATTTGATTGTTACTCTGATTTCATCTCTGGGACTATAACGGGTATGTTTTATATTGTTGTGTTGGGTCATAAAGATGTAAATTATTTTATGTTGAGGTAAGTTCAAGTATTGTGGACAGAATTGGAGACCGTAACGACCGAATCCCGGACCCCGGATCTGAGGGTGTTACATTTTCTTATGTTCATTTTTTTGTAATTTATATGTTTATCAATATTTATTGATTATTAGTCAAAACTCGATCAGTTTGTCTTTGAAAAGTCAAATTAGGGGACAAAGGAAGTATATTATAAATTATTCCAATAATTTCAAGGTTCAATTCCCTTCAACAATATATTAAATTTAAAAATTTTATTTATCTATTTTCAACTTTCAAGCAAAAAACTATCATTTAGAATACTATCAAATACGTATTATTATATTTTATTATCTTATATAATTTATTTTCTTACTAATTAAGGCAAAAAACTATCATTTAGAATACCAATAAATACATATTATTATATTTTATTATCTTATGTAATTTATTTTCTTACTAATTAAAAAGTGAATATTAAAATTATGAATAATAAGATAAAAATATTTAAAATCTTCCTTGCATCGCTCGGGTTACAAGCTAGTATATATATATATATACAGAGAGAGAGAGAGAGAGAGAGAGAGAGAGAGTTAAGTTCTATGGAGACCGGAAACCATATATCAATCAAAACATTGCAAAAACTTATTCATTGAAAATCATGTTCTATGAAAATCACTACTTCATTTATTTCATTGAAAATCTTGAAAATCATGTATGTTTTGCATGCAAATTTCATTAAAAATCTTGAAAATCATGTATGTTCTGCAAATAATATATTGCAGAACGTATTGTTCTCCAAAACATGTTCTGCTTGCAAATCATATATGATTTTTAAGATTTTGAATGAAATAATAATGTACATTGAACATTCTTTGCAAATATATATGTTTTGCAATGTTTTGAGTGCATAATATATATGGTCTCCACGGTCTCCACTCAAACGTTGGTCTTCATAGAACCTAACTCTCTCTTTCTCTCTCTCTCTCTCTCTCTATATATATATATATATATATAGAAAAGTTCTATGGAGTACTCTTTAATTGTAGTACTTGGAGTACATATACGTTCTGCATTCAAAATCTTTTAAAATTTATTATTTTGCAAACCTTGTTTTTATAAATATCATAATTTCATTGCTAATCATGAAAATCATGTATGTTTTGCAATATGTTCATCTTGAAAATCTTCATATTTTGCAATTAGAACATAAATGTTTTGCAACCCAAATGTGTTTCGCATAACAATTCATTTTGTTAGCAAAATATACAAATTTTTCAAGATTTTCGGTGAAATAGTGATATTCATGTACTAAGATTTGCAAAATAATAAAGTTTGCAAAATTTTGAAGGCAAAATGTATATGTACTCCAAGTACTCCAATTAAACAGTACTCCATAGAACTTGACTCATATATAAATAATATTATATATATATAATAATATTAAATTAATTCCGATTAGTGATTTGATTAATCATTCCGATTAATTCCCGAATATTTGATTAATCACTGTTCTGTTACTTTACCAAACAACTTCAATTCCCGCTTTTTATAACACTGATTTTAGTTCATTTTGTTTCGCACTTTTAATGCGACATTGTTTTGCTTTGTTTTGTTTTGTTCTTTTAAATAAGCTTAGCAATATTTTGAAACTTATTTGTTGGGCTCTTAGACTTACCTATGTGGTTAAACCACAGACGAGTTCATGGAATTAGAAGTGTCTGGTGAACTCGGCATTTACTCCTATCGATGCAGTGAATATACGAGCACATCTTTGGAGTATGAGATTGTGTATAGATCATAATCGCTATTGTGTGTTTTCTTCTTCTGGATTACCGAAGAAGGATTCTCTGTAATGCAGAAATGCTTTGTGCATTTCATGTATTTTCTTCTCGTGGATTAACGGGGAAGAATTCTTTATTTTGTACTTTGCTCTGTGCGAGTGCAAGTACATATCTATATAAGAGACTCTTTTGAATATATTCCTCTTACTTGGTTTAGCCTTATATTTTTCTGAATACACTAATTATGGTGCTTTTATTCTTGTTGGTTATCTTGCTTCATTTTATATTAGACTTAATTTGAAAATTCTGTGTCGGTAAAGTACTGTCTATTTAAGTATATAACAACCTAATTTTATTCTAAACTATATTTATATTGGATACTTGGCTCATTCGTATTTTTTTTTCTTTCACCGATAATCAGGGTAAACGAGATTGTAATGAGAGCCATCCACTTTAGCACCAGTCTATCTAATTATTTAGAGGACTGATTTTATTTAATGTTGGACTGATTAGCATTTTCATTTTTAAATATTCTGACTTGAAATCTTATCAAGATTGTCAATGATTTTATGTATCGATTTAATAATATTTATATTTTATTTTAATATTTGTTTATTAGTTAACTGTCCGAAAAGTTGGTTATTTGCTCTGTAAATTTCTTCAATTTCTAAACCAAAATTTGGCATTACGGTGATACGAGAAATTAGTAATGGTCCCAATCGGTTGCTTAATAAAATCTCCGCTACGAAAAAGAAAGGCAGGCATGTCATTACAATCAGGCTTTCGAATGGTCAATTGCATACTTTATCACAACTCCCAATTCATTTCCCCCCCTACTTACTGTTTACTACACATTACACAACATGAGCTCTGCTCAGTGCCCACACCATCTCGGATCGTTCTCGCGAGCAGGCACGATCTTTTTCAGGTAAATGGTAACTTGTGGTTTTAAACTTGATCTTTGAAAAACAAAACATAAAATTGTAAAAGTTTAGTGAGTTTACCGTAAATTTCACTACGCAATAATAATTAGTCTCATCCAATGTGGTGTGACCTCTTGCACAATTTTTTTAAGAAAAACATAAATTACAACATGATCATGATGTGATCCAATAAAATCTGTCTAGAATGAATTGAATGGAAAGCTTCAGTAGAAGAGTCTACAAGAAGGCAAGAAGCATGTGAAATAGGACTCTAATGGAACATATCAATTATGACCGTATAACTTTTACTTTACCAGCAACATTGGACCAAAAAGAATTGGAAACATAACAAAAGATGAAGATTACCTCTACTTTGGAAACTTTTGTTGCAAACATTACTCTGACAAGCTATATGATTCGAATCATTAAATCGGTTACATTTGGAGTACCATGAGTAAATGCAGTGGCGGATACAAGATTTGAGCTATGGTGGGAGGAAAATTTTTTCACTGTTCATGAGAAAAAAAGGTTGCCAAACACTCCATCAATGAAGAATGTTGAGGCTGATTCATATAATGAAAAAAATACTACAACTGATCAACACAAATCAACAGTGAAAGCATATTCAACACAAAATTGACAGAATCAAAGCATATTCAACAAAAACTCATTGTGACATTTTGACAAACACCTTGTAGTCTCTATTTCATATTTATCAAATTGCAATTTTTGATGAATCTAATAAAGCAACAATGGTTATGGAGAGCTTGGGGAATGAATTCATATGAATAATTTGAGGATTTAGAGTCTAAAAATCGAAAGGAAAAAAATCCAGGAGAGTGGAAGCTCATGCGTGATGCGTGAGTGGTTTTTTTTTTTTTTTTTTTTTTATAAAAATGGTAACTTACGGTTTACAAACTTGAAGCCCAGTTCAAGTATTAAAATATCATTAGTGATATCTAATGATTTTTAATATTTCTCCCAGTACAAACTTGAAGCCCAACATTAATGATATCTAGTATTTAATTTTTAACTTATGATATGCAGCCTTGATAAGCCCAACTTGAAGCCCAGCTTTGAGCCCACTAAGTAATAAAACTTACTACTTGAGTAAAGTAAAAAAAAATAATAATAATAATTTTCACAAATAATGGTGTGTCACCGGACCCACCATGCCCAAGGGTGTGTCCGCCACTGAGTAAATGATTCTGCTCAATATATTGTAACACATGAAAATACAAAAAACTAAAATCTAATTAAATTCCTTTTAGAATTGGGACATCTTTCTGATACTGCTCTATGGAATCAATTACTTGAACAGAATGAGACTCTTGTTCTGGGTAATAGGCGATAGGGTCAGTTAGTAGAGGATGTGGAAGATTGAGCACACCTTCAAGTGTTGCATGCAGACAGTAAGCTGAATATGTGACATGGTATCCACCTTCTTGAACTATTAGAAGACGCCCATTGCTGTGCTTATCGGCCAGGCTACGCATTATCTTGCCTATTTCTCGGTAACCCTCCATTGTCAAACACTGCCTACCATTTGGATCAAACTGAAACACAGAGGTTATTGGCAACTCCTACATTATAATTGACATAAAACAGAGGTATGACCACATCTCATTGGTTCATTAACAGAGCCAGAATTCTGGTGAGGGGGCCAAATTCTTCCCTCTAGATGTATAAGATTTTTAAAATTAGATATGATATGATTCAATTAATTTTTTTATAACATAGTGGAGTATAAATCTGGAACAAGAAACCAAAAAAATAAATAACTGATTAACCAACCAGCAAAAAGCATTAACGAGGAAAAATAAACCGTTATATGTAAGAGAAAATTAAACTTAAAAGATGAATAATAAAACAAAAAAACTATAAATAATTGATAGGTCTGATAATTTTGTCTTGGCAAGAATTGAACTAAGGACCTATGCCACAAAAAGACTATTGGTAAAACCTATGTACTGTTTTTGACTGCTTAAATTTCTAGCAGAAGTAAATCTGCGATTATACCAATTTAAATTTTATAACTTAACAAATTATACCATTCTTAAATAAAGTTGAATAAGGAACAATATGCATTCAAATTCTTGAGGTTTGACATTTAGGGCGAAAGTCTGTAAGCGGGCCGGTTCATGAAAACAGTCATTTATAATTTACTACAGTACACAGGCAACTAAGTATAATTGAGACCGTAATATAAGTCTTGTAACAAACAACTGACACCTATAAAACCATGTTTGTCCAACTGAGCACAGAGACTAAGCATTTTTTAGAATGCCTAAACTCTCTCCATTTCCCTTGGGTTTACAGTAGGGATCAACACAAAGTAGAACCTAAGAGGCTAAGACTGCAAGAAATGCAAAGAGATTTAGATTTCAATGAAGAGTAGTAAGGTTTTGAGTACTAACTCAAGAAAATGAGGGAAGAACTCCTCTAAAAGAATTGAGGAAGAAGAGGTCAACCGTTAGAGTCCTTTCTTAAATAAACTTCACATGGGAAAATGAAGAAACTATATATTGTTTATTTATCTAAGGGCTTCCATTTCTCTCTCAGTACTCTGATGTTTCTGCCTCATTTGGCTTGGTCTCCCCAATGGCTTAAATTGTAAAACACGTGTAATACTACTTCTTCAACAAATATGTCCAAGTAGATTACTAATACTAAATAAAACACAAAAATAAAAAATATATAACTACTTACAGCACTTGAATCTTGACCAATGACCAAAACTACCATATCAGGCTCAAACTTCTGAACAGCAGGGACAACAATCTTTGTCATAGCATATTTATAGCCTTTATCGCCTGTTCCATTCGGCAAAGGTATATTCAAATTATAACCAAACCCTTCCCCCTCACCAACTTCTTCTACTGATCCACTCTGTGGATGAGATGATCCCCATGAACCATGATTCATATGGAGAGAAACAGTAAGAACCTTATTAGAACGATAAAACCCCTCTGCGGTTCCATTTCCATAGTGAACATCAATATCAACAACGGCCACCTTTCTGCAACCAGTTTCTAAAGCAGACTGCACAGAAAGACCTGCGTTGTTAAGGAAGCAGTATCCATCAGCTTGAATGGGCTGAGCATGATGACCAGGTGGTCTAACCAATGCATACGCAATTTTTCCACAGCCATCGAGGATGTGCTTCATTGCTGAAAGAGCAGTGCCTGCAGCTAGAAGTGAAGCATGCCAAGATCCAGGATTCAAAAACGTACCAGAACAGAACTCTTTCCCCCCACATCGATCTGCTTCAATTAGTTCATTTATATATTCTGGAAATTATGACAGCATCCTCATATCAGATACTCCTTCAAATTTCAAAATAATACGTCAACAAGAGTCATGTTTAAAAAAGATTTCAAGATTAATTAACCACTGTTTTATTTTATTCACACCCTCTGACTAAAGATGGAAGTAAAACAAATTATTCAAATTTTATGTTGAATGTTTCTTGAATTTGGATTCATAAGCAAATCATATAATGTACTTGCAAACCTTTTTTCACACGCATTCATCATTCTCTCCTGTCAAATATTATCAGAATCTAACAGAATACTTTGCCTAATAAGTTCTAATGCTTTGCAGTACAACATTCTAAAGTCCCTAATTCGGATGTTCTTGATCTAGATGTGCCTAAAACCATCAGTGAGTGACTGCCAAGAGTGAGAGTCATCAAATGAAGAAAATTTGATCAAGTGGGCACTAGGCAATTAACAAAGATATTTATTTTTTAACAATAAGTATAAACATAAAATTACAAATGAGTGACTACTAACGGCCAAGAGTGAGAGTCATCATCAGATTCAGAAAATTTGATCAACTGGGCACAAGGAAATTCACATTGAATTTTTAACAGTTAAAAAAGAACATAAAAACAAAACCAACAGGTAAATACTGAAATAAACAAAGGGTACAAATGGGGGTGATGAGTAATTAACCTGGAGTATGAAAAGAATACAATTCAGAAATGAGTGCAGGCCTTCCAGAGTGCCAAGAAAGAAAGGGTGAAATAGGACCCCTTTTTAAAATAGAAATCATGTTCTTGATCCTGTCAGAATTTTCAGGGTGTTTTTCAAGAACATCAAGAAAACCAGGGTCAATTCCAGTGTCAAATACACCTTTGCCTGTGTCATGTTCAAGCATACCCTCATGCCAAAACACATGAATTCTTCTATCTTTTGTTAAACATGGAGTTTCATTAGCAGCAGACATAGATTTTATGTACCAATGATTGATGTTCTGGTTTAGTATTGACAAGGTTTTGTCACTCAAGAGTTTCTTGTCAACTCAATAAGTCAACTGTATAGGATACTGTTTTAATATATATTTTTTAAAAAATTACTAATTAAATTAGATTAGATTAACATTAACCTAGAAAATAGAGGGTGATGGCCCTAAATAATCAATTTTGAGCTTAAATGGTCTAAAATATTGATATTCAAAAAGGTGGCCCTAAATATCAACGGGATACGCTACGTGTTCCATGTTACGTTTGACCCTGCTCCGTGTAATTCATAGACATGTTAATCTATGTAGTGTATCTCCGCTAGTCACGCAATATACAAAGGCGTATTCTCTTGCGGGGCCCACGAAAACAGACAAGCTTTGGCAATTCACAGGCGATGTCAAGGGCAATTTCAAGCGAATGCTCCGGTATAACGACCTAGAATTTTTCGTAATTATTTAAAGGGTTATTTTATTGTTGAAGGTGAATTATGTATTATGAATATTTTTGTGATGTTAAAGTATGTTTGGAATCATGTTTATATGATTATGTGATGATTGATAAGTGTTGTATGTGCTCGTATATTTTTATTTGCATTTTTTAGCATTTAAAACTATTTTAAACATGCATTTTTAATCTTCTAAATATTCTATAAAATCATTAGAGTCGTTTAAAATCATGAAATATTTTGCATTATTATCTTTATATGATATTATTTAGTTTTTAAAATTTTTGGGAAAATTATTTTGTGTGTATAAGTATTTTAAAATGATTTTTAAAGTTTTATTGCATTTAAAGAGTCCTTATTTGTAAAATTCATATTAAATTTATTTTTGATCCTAAAAATATTTTTAAAATATAGGGATGTTTGTAATTTCATAAACTTTATTTTAGAAAGTTTAGATAAATTTTTCTAACGTTTTTCTGTTTAATTTTGATTTTAATGTTAGAAAATGGAAAGTTTGAGACACATTTTAGATGTGCTTTTGATGTAATTTCCGGAAATTAACTTATGGAAGTTGTTCCTTGATATGAGGACTTAAACTTTCATGTATGGATCTAAGACATTTTCTTAGTGGAATCCATTATTATATATAGGCAAAGTTGTTAGTTTGAAATGAGTTTAAAATGGGTTTTTTCATAAATCCCACATTGAAAAGATTTTTAACCAAGCAACTTGAAATGTCTATATATAGAAGGTTTATGCTTGAGTTTTATTATATAAGTAATCTCAAGTACCTATCTTGCATTCATTTATAAGTTGCATAGGTTTTTTGGGTGAATTGAGGTACTAGTCGTTGTTGATCTCTGCCGTGTCTGTGACCGGATTGATCTGAGCTGTTTTATCATGGAAGTGATATTGCTGCAACCCATCACAGCGTAAGTGGGGCAATAATCTCTTCAAGAACAGTCAAGACTCCTCTAAGCCTTGGCGACTCAGCTGTTGTGTTCTCTTCTTTCATAGTTTTAATGCTTCTGTTAGAGCTAAGTGTTCTCTCCTTTTCTTTCGTTTTATAGTCTTCAATTATATATTTTGTTTTGCCATCGTGTTTGTTTCATTATTCGGTTATTTGCCTGTTCTTGTTAATTGTAATATAACTGTCCCATTGTTTCGTTGTTTAGTTAAATATACCCAACAATCTTGAAGAGATTAATTGTTATATTTGTTAATTAACAAGATGGTTAACGAAAATGAAACTCCTATTGTTGAGAATGGCTCTGTGTCTGGTGTTACTGCACCCACTATTGATTGGACCACGTACCGTTTCCCACAACCTATCGATTGTATGCCCGATAAATTCGATGGGGTGTTGGTTTTTCTCGTTGGCAGAAAAAGATGAAACTGTGGCTTACGGTAAAGGGTCTATGGCCGGCGGTGCAGTATGAGAAAGGGTTTTATATCAAACGGGCCACTGATCTCATTAAAGAGTATCAAGTAGCTCCCCAATCTCCACGGGGACTCATTTAAACCACTAAACTAAGAAATATATCATTTTCCCCCCTGCATTCACAAAAGTATCAAGTGTATATCACTTAGGCCACCATAAATTGTATTATTTTTGGGTTTTATATCAAAGTGGCCACTCCGTTCGTCAAAAACTATCACTTAACCCATCGTTCACATCGGGATCTCATTTAAACCACTAAACTAAGAAAACATATCATTTGCCCCCCTGTATATCACTTAGACCACCATAAATTGTATTATTTTTGTGAATGCAGGGGGGACAAATGATATATTTTCTTAGTTTAGTGGTTTAAATGAGATCCCGATGAGAACGGTGGGTTAAGTGATAGTTTTTGACGAACGGAGTGACCACTTTGATATAAAGGAAAAGGCTGAAACTGTTAGGGCTTATGCTATGTGGGAGGAAAAGGATGGGGTGGCTAGGGCTGCAATTCTGGCAGCTTTAGCGAACACTCTGTTTGATGTTTATTCATCGGATTCCTACACAGCTAAGCTCTTATGGGAGAAGCTGGACCAGACACATAATACTGACTTGCAAGGGTTGGAAAAGTATTATGTGGCTCGGTTCCTTGATTTTAAACTGGTGGACAATAAATCCATGACTGAGCAGGTGCACGAGTTTAAGATGTTGGTGCATGCTTTGAAGGAGTCCGGTATGGTCCTTCCTAAGAAGTTTCAGGTTATGGCAGTGATTAAAAAGCTCCCGAAGTCTTGGGAAGAGTTTGCTCTTTCCCTGAAGAGATAGAAAGGAGAGATCACGTGGACTCATCTAATGTTGGACATCTCAGTTCAGGAGCAGCATAAGTCCAAACAGGGACATGTGATGCCTGCTGAACATGATAGTAGTTCGAAGGTGAATGTAATGACTGTTGGTAAGAAAAGAAAAGAATTTACTAAGAAGGAAAACACTAATTCTAATAAAGACAAGAATAAGGATAAGAAACCAAAGGCAAACAAACCATGTTGGTCTTGTGGACAGGTTGGTCATTGGAGCAAGGACTGTCCTATAAAGAAAGCGAAGAAAGCTGATGTGGTTGCTCAAGAAAACACTGTGCTTGGAGCTGGAACCATTGATGGGCCTATGGCTAACATGGTTATTGGTGAAGCATCTGCTTCTGTAACCAATGACGGGTATGTTACCTATAAGCCTATTATACTATCCACTTATTTGTCTCATGAATGGTTGATTGATACTGGAGCTAATGTGTACATTTGTGGTGATAAAACTCTGTTTGTATCTTATCAACAGACTCATGGAGTGACAGTGACGATGGGGAATGCTAGTGCTGCACAAGTGCTCGGAATAGGAAACGTAGACCTGAAGTTTGCTTCTGGGCGTGTTCTATCCCTCACTAGAGTGCATCATGTTCCTGATATTCGTAGAAATATAATAAATGGAAGTTGTTTAGTTAAGAACGGATTTGAACTTTCTTTGAAGTGTAATAAAGTAGTTATTACACATACTGGTGCTTTTGTTGGCAAAGGTTACTTGTCTGATGGATTGTTTTTGATAAATGTTGAGCCTGTTTTGGACAGTTTTATTAATGATAATGTTGCTCCTTCTATTAATTGTGTTGAATAATCTGATTTGTGGCACTTACGTCTTGGTCACTTGAATTTTGGTGCTCTAAAGAACATGATGAATTTATAGTTGATTCCAAAACATGCCATTGATAAGAAATCTAAATGTCAAGTATGTGTGACGGCTAAACAAACACGAAAACCTTTTAATAATGTAGTAAGGGATTCAGGAGTGCTAGATTTAGTTCACACGGACATATGTGAATTTATTGGCATAGTGACTAAGGATAATAAAAGATATTTCATTACCTTTATAGATGACTGCAGTAGATATTGTTATGTTTATTTGCTTAAACGTAAAGATGAAGCACTAGAAAAATTCATTATATTCAAAACTTAAGCTGAAACACAAACAGGTAAAGTACTTAAACGTTTGAGATCAGATAGAGGTGGTGAGTATACGAGTACCTCGTTTAATGAATTTTGCAAGGGCAATGGTATAGTTCACGAGGTAACTCCACCATACACACCTGAGTCTAATGGGGTAGCAGAACGAAAAAAATAGAACCTTTAAAGATATGATCAACAGTATGCTGATTAATTCGGGGTTGCCTAAGTACATGTGGGGGGAGGCTCTGAATACGGCTTGCCATATTCTGAATAGAGTTCCTCTGAAACATGTGGACAAGATACCTTATGAATTATGGATAAAGAAAAAGACTAGTTTAAAATGTCTTCGTGTGTGGGGGTGCCTCACAAAGGTACTTGTCCCTGAACACAAGAGAAAGAAACTAGGGCCGAAAACTGTTGATTGCATCTTTCTGGGCTATATTGAAACCACTACGGCTATGAGATTTTTAGTCTTAAAATCTGACATAGACGGAATAATGGCTAACATTATAGTTGAATTTCATGATGCAACATTCTTTGAGGTTGTGTTTCCTAAGAAGACTGGTATACCTCAGGGTATTTCTGATGATGATCCTACTCACACATCGAGTTCCATTCCTGATCATGTGGAAAGGATGACAAATGTGGGGGCGGATCCTTGTAGTAGCTCTACTCCTGATGAAGTAGAGGAACCTAGAAGGAGTAAGCGTGCGAAGGTAGTCAAGGACTTTAGAAGTGATTTTATCACCTATAATGTCGAGGATGAACCTTTAACTTTCCGGCAAGCAATGGATTCTTCAGAATCTATGTACTGGAAAGGTGCGGTAAAAAGTGAGATTGACTCTATTGTTTCTAATGGAACATGGGAGTTGGTTGATCTACCTCCTGGGTGTTATACTATAGGATGTAAATGGGTTTTCAAAAGAAAGATGAACCCGGATGGCTCAATAGATAAGTATAAAGCTAGGCTAGTAGCTAAGGGTTATAAGCAAAAGGAAGGCATTGATTACTTTGATACATACTCTCCGATTGCTAGAATGACAACAATACGAATGCTTATAGCATTGGCTTCCGCACATGGTCTTATCATTCATCAAATGGATGTAAAAACAGCTTTTTTCATGGTGAACTTGAAGAAGAGATTTATATGGATCAACCTGAGGGATTTGTTGCATCTAGAAATGAAAGGAAAGTATGTAAGTTAATCAAGTCTATATGTGGCTTAAAACAAGCTCCAAGAGACTGGCATAAAAAGTTTGATGAAACTGTTTTAGAATCAGAGTTTGTAGTTAATGAAAGTGACAAGTGTGTCTATTACATGGTTAAAGGAAATGAATGTATTATTGTGTGCCTATATGTGGATGATATTTTATTGTTTGAAACTAATATTGAGATTATTAACGAGACAAAAAGTTTCTTGAAAAGGCATTTTGAAATGAAGGATATGGGTGAGGCTAGTGTGATTCTTGGAATCAAGTTGACTCAGTCAACTGATGGAATAACCTTGTCACAATCTCATTATATAGAGAAATCTATACTTGAGAAGTATGGTTATTCAAATTGTAGAATCGTGAGTACTCCCTATGATCCTAAAGTTGTACTTATCAAGAATAGTTCAGGAGTTCCTGTGTCTCAGTTAAGGTATTCTCAGATTATTGGGAGTTTGCAGTATCTTGTAAATGGCACTAGACCGGATATTTCATATTCAGTGTCTAAGTTAGCAAGATATACAAGCTATCCAAACAAGACTCATTGGGATGCTCTTGATAGAGTACTTAGATATCTGAAAGGCACCATCTATCTTGGTTTGCATTACAGGAGGTTTCCTAGAGTGCAAGCGGGATATAGTAATGCAAGTTGGATAGCTAAGAAGTCTGGTTCCAATGGAGTGACTGGATACTTGTTTACCCATGCGGGTGGAGCAGTATCATGGAAGTCTTCTAGACAGACTGTTATAACTCGGTCTACTTTTGAGGCTAAGTTGTGTGCATTAGATGCCACGGGGACGGAGGCTGAATGGTTACAAAGACTTATGTCAGTGTTACCTGTAGTAGCCGACCACTTCCTGCTTTTGCTCTTCATTGTGATAGCCGTACAACTATCGACAAGATTAACAGTAAGAAGTATAATGTGAAAACAAAGAGACATATCCAAGTTAGACTAAAATCTATAAGGGGTCTAATGTCTGAAAGGATTATAGCTGTTGAGTTTATTGGAACTCAACATAACCAAGCTGATCCTTTGACTAAGGGACTTGAGCATGATTTTGTCCTTAAGTTTAGGTTGGGGATGAGACTGATAGCCCATAATGATTCATCTACAGCGGGAACCCAACACACATGAGAGGATATCCCTCGAAAGTGTATTCAATGTGGTAATAACAAGTTGTAAAGGTGAATTGGTTGTACCATTAACTATATAGATTGATACTCATGTATCTGGAGTCTATCCTCTATAAACCTAAAAGGTACTGTAACTTCCAGAATAGCAAGAGTTATTTGAACTCTGAATGGGGTCAAGTCATATGACAAGATGTTAGCAGTACATCTCTGGAGATGCCCAGCTAAGTGAATGTAATTGTGTGGTCGCAATTAGAGGAAAGGGTTATTCCTTGAAACATTCGACGAACAGGATCGAGACATGACCATTAACGTCTCAAAGCCGTAGATTAGCACCATAGCCTTTGATTTGTTGTCATCTATGGAGTGTGGTTACACTTAACGGATAAAGATTCAAGGTGAAACATTCCATCTATATCCGGTAGCCATCGAAGTAGGTGACGTAGGATGGTTCAAACTCGAAAGGGTACCTACTCTGAAAAGCAAGTCATGAATAGAATCTGATATGCATTTACTGTATGGATTTGTGGGGGATTGTTAGAAAATGGAAAGTTTGAGACACATTTTAGATGTGCTCTTGATGTAATTTTCGGAAACTAACTTATGGAAGTAGTTCCTTGATATGAGGACTTAAACTTTCATGTATGGATCTAAGACATTTTCTTAGTGGAATCCATAATTATATATAGCCAAAGTTGCTAGTTTGAAATGAGTTTAAAATGGGTTTTTTCATAAATCCCACATTGAAAAGATTTTTAACCAAGCAACTTGAAATGTCCATATATAGAAGGCTTATGCTTGAGTTTTAGTATATAAGTAATCTCAAGTGCCTACCTTGCATTCATTTATAAGTTGCATA
The DNA here is from genome assembly GCA_036435485.1 of Saposhnikovia divaricata. Classification (NCBI taxonomy): domain Eukaryota; kingdom Viridiplantae; phylum Streptophyta; class Magnoliopsida; order Apiales; family Apiaceae; genus Saposhnikovia; species Saposhnikovia divaricata. The sequence continues at coordinate 95,577,809 of CM071597.1, read as the reverse complement.
GGTTTTTTGGGCGAATTGAGGTACTAGTCATTGTTGATCTCTCTCGTGTCTGTGACCGGATTGATCTGAGCTGTTTTATCCTGGAAGCGATATTGCTGCAACCCATCACAGTGTAAGTGGGGCAATAATCTCTTCAAGAACAGTCAAGACTTCTCTAAGCCTTGGCGACTCAGCTGTTCTGTTCTCTTCTTTCAGAGTTTTAAAGCTTCTGTTAGAGCTAAATGTTCTTTTTTTTTTTCGTTTTATAGTCTTTAATTATATATTTTGTTTTGCCATCGTGTTTGTTTCGTTATTTGGTTATTTGCCTGTTCTTGTTAATTGTAATATAACTGTCCCATTGTTGCGTTGTTTAGTTAAATATACCCAATGGCGATTCATGTGATTTTGTTATTAAAATCTTCCTCTTTACCTCTAATTTGCTATGCTATCTTCTTTTTGTTGAACCGTGTATATAATATGTATATAATCGTATGTATAGGTCTGAAATTTTGACATGCAAGGCCTGTTGGGAGTTGAATTGATGATTAAACGATTGTATGATGTATATTATAGCTAGAAATTGAAGTTTGGTGTAGTTTGGAGGTTAGTCTCGGTGTTTGACCGAAACCCCACCACCGTTGGTGGTGTTTTCCAGTGAGTCTATGACCGATGGTGGTGGTTCTGTGGTGGTATAGTGTGTATAATTGCTTTGGAGTGTTAATTGTTAGTTTAATTTATTGCATGTGTAGTTAAAGACATAGAAGTTAATTTTTTGGATTCACAAATTCTGAAACATTGTAAAATTCGTAGCGGATTCATTATTAATTGGAATATTATGGTTTTAGTCTCTTTGGAAAGGTAATTTGATTATCTTCAACTTTCATTCTTTATGTTTTCTGAGATTCTGCTTGCATGTATGAGTTTTTCTGCAATTTCTGCAACCTGCCAATTTGACTTCGAGATAATGGTTTTTAAACTTTTAAAAAATCATAGTTAATCGAGTACTTGTCCAAAATTTATGAGCCTTACCATTCTGGAAAGGTCTCGGAATTGTCTTCAAGTTTCGTGTTCTGTACTTTTCATTTGAATTCATCTTTATGCAGTAAAGTGGCATTCTTTGGGACTAATCGGTTCAGATTTTATCTTTGATAGTCAATTTGTATGATATTTTGGATTGGTCGTAATGGTGAAATGGTTAAGTATAAGTATGGTATTAGTTATAAGTAGATTATGTTTGGGCTTGTAGGTGGATTTGTAATCCATCGGATTGGTTTTATTGTGATTTGAGTTGGTAATGTTCCGAAGGGAAAGTCTAGTTTATAAAGGAAACTCTGCCCGATTTTTATTAGAATTATAAGTCGTAAAGTCTATAGTATAAGGCTATAAGTTGATTATAAGTCAAGGTGACGTTGTGTGTTAAGTGTTTAAGTGACATACGTGAACTGCATGTTTTAATTGTTAAGTGTTTAAGTGATTTGCACGACTAATGAGAGCTATGTGTTATGTGCTTAAGTACTTATCTGATTGTGCTAGATTGTCTGGTAAGTATAACTTGTACATGTTATGTACGTCAAATTATTAAGCGTTATAGGAACCGTTTGGGTAGAATAGAGTTAGACGATTGAGGATTATAGTGTACTGAAATAGTACTTTACCTTATTATAGGTGCAAGTAGGAAGCCAGTAAGAAGTCATTATGCATGTAAATGGAATTTCAAGGACGAGGATATTTATCGGAGTTGACAAGTATATTGATATCGAGACGAACGAATTATAGAAGAAAGATGGATGTATAGAGGATTAGAGACCGTCATATAAAGAAGTAGAGACTGACGCAAAGTGAGTAACGAATCGATGTGTTGGAAACAGAACTACGTATATTGAGGCAAGTGTTTCTATTCCTCACTTATTGTTCAAGTGAAGTATATCTGCTTCTGTTGTTCATTACATGTTTCTTTCAAATTAGTTTACAAGTAATCTGTACCTTGTTATACCCTTCTATTGAGTTATCCTGTGAACTATCTTTCGATATACATTGATTGCTATGTACCCTATTTTTACCTTTCTTTAGATTGACAGTGAATCTTGATTCTATAACTGTCCTCTGGTTTAAACTTAGACCCTTATAATGTTTATCATCTTATATCTTATGAACCCAATCGGGCTTTCAAGTTTTAAATACGATTTCTAAAACTTAACACCTATCTTATAATGTATTGATTGATAATCCCATTTCTTGTTTATCAAATCATGTTTTATTAACTCAAGTATTACTTACTCATGTTTTCTTAACCTTTATCCTACCAAACATTGTTTTAGTAAACCAAGTTTTACTGAACCTCTGTTTTAAAGAACCAGGTTTTAACGAACCATGTTTTAAAGAATCATATCTTATTGATGTTGGCTTTCAATGAACCTTACCTGGACAAAACCTTGTTTCAAGAAACTATACGTTATTAAAGCCTGTTTTAAAACTCGTAATCAAATGAATCCTGATTTAGAAAAGTGAGACTTATTTAACTATACCCTGTCTAACCATTATTTCATTGATGCAAGACCTTATTCATCATAAACTGATTTATTACCCTACTTTAATGTTTTAAAGCATATACTCAAGTTTCTTCAATTCCAACTTTGCACAACCTAGACTTAAAAGATGATTACACCCTTAAACTATCATCATATCCAAACAAAGTGAGTTGGTTTCTTAAAGTAATTCTGTCTTTTCTCAGAAGTTTAAAATCTTGGAATTCATAACTAATCCCTAAACATTATCTTGATTACCTTTGAGCTTTTTCTTGATGAATCAGACTTGTAACTTTATTCCTTTGACATCAGATCACTTGACCAGATCTTTAGACTTTCATCATTGTAAATCAAAATGTGATATTTTCTTAAAATACTTTGAAGTTATTTAGACTGGGCTGATCTGTTATCAGTGAGTCGAAGGTACTTCGGAGTAAAGGTTTTTGAAAGGATTTAAGTATTAAAATGTTTTACAAACTTAAAAAGGGTTTTGCAAACGTTAATGTTTTCAGAATGAGATTTTATAAAATGTTTTGAACTCCGTCAAAATGGTTTCTACGGATTCCTGGCGATTGGAGAGGCGTGAGCGAACGGGTAATGCCGGTTCCGCCTGTTTGTGTATATTATGGTGTAGTTCTGGTATGTCCAGTCCAGCACCTTTTATAGGCCAATGTGTTGCCTCTTGGGAACCCAAGCTATCCTAATGAAAGGATTAATGTCCAGAGGGACTTTATGTCCGTTATGGGGACTTTATGGGCTGATCACCCATATTGTCTGTGTGAAGTAAAACCTCCAATCAATTTTTAAAATGTTTTAGTTATAAATGATGTGAAATGAAATTGGTTTACCATATGAAATATCATTGTTTCTATTAATAACAACTTATTTAGAAGTTGTTACTTCACTATTCACTTGCTGAGCGTTTTTGGCTCACTCTTATTTTATTCATCTAACCTTTCAGCTAGACTTAAGAATGGTCTACCTACGTCATATAATTCGATCGAGTGTGGCCAGGCGTTCTATTCAAGTTAGATTTCGGAGTCAGCATGGTCACATACAATATTGGACTGCGCTTCTGATAAGAAGGTATTGTAATTATAATAGTTGTTGTAATTTAGATTCTTGTTTCATACTATAACCTGAGATCGATCCTTATTGAGGGGTCGTCTGTATAATTAAGTTATACTTAATTGTATTGGTTGTGGCACCAAATATGGACCCCTGATTTGGGGCGTCACATCCGGCGAGCTACCTTTTAAAACTACTAAAAATAACCCCTACTATAAAAAGTAAATTACTATAAAGGTCGGGGCTTTTAAAACTACTAAAAATAATGATGAGTGTGTGTATTTATAGAGAGATGATGTTAGAACAAGTATGTGTTGGATCTGGTATAGGAGATGAGCCGCCGTTGTTAGCTTTGTGGTCTTGCTCTTACTCGTATAGTCGTATGTCTTACTCTATCTTTCAATTTCACGAAGACACGGAAGACGAAATCCCTCATAAGATCGGTAAAATGGTCCACAAATCTGCAATTCAGTAAATTGGGCCAAGTATACTCAAATATAGGTATTTTAGTCATTTTCTTGAAAATAGATTAGATTAATATCAATTCATTTACCTTCTTTGAAAAAAATACCAAAAAGGCAACTCCACTCTATTACAAATTGTAAACTTTATTTAATCCATTTGTTTTTTCATTGAACTTCCCCTTTTCGTCAAAATTTATAAATGCGGATTTTGTAAAGCGCAAAGTAAAACACAAACTCAAGTGGTGAAAGACAAAAAAGTAACAAAAATAGGAATAATAAGAGTGCCATTTACAATAGATGGAAGAACTTACTCCCTTCGTCCCTAATTATTTGTCCAGTTTGACTTTTCAGTGGTCAAATTGACCAAAGTTTGACTGAAATTTATATATATTGTATATTTGAAAAAAATAAAAAAAGTTATATCATTGTAAAGTTTATTTAATCTATTTTAATATGTACTTTTTTTTTAAATAATAGAAGGATAGCTTTTAATCTTTGGTCAAAAATTGGTCAATTTGACCACTTAAAAGTCAAACTGGACAACTAATTAGGGACGGAGGAAGTAATAAATTAGTTTTTTCAAAATGTGTCCTGATTTTAGTTAGGATAAAGTAAAACTTCCATAAATTAATATTGTTGGTATAAATTTTACTAATTTATTAATTGAGACTAAATATATATTATTTCTATTATATGGGAATCAAAAATTTACATTGAAAATATTAATTTATTTGATATCGAACATCAATTTAACGAGATTTTACTGTATTGTAGAATTTAAAAAAAAATAATTTACTTTTTTAAAATATGATATACTTAATTTGTTGGTTCGTATATTATACATAATATCCCTAATTGTGTTATACCTCTTAGACCACATATATATTAAATATAATATTTTGCACAATTTATTTTTTTGGAGGCAAACAATTTATTTTTTTAATGGTCAAAATTGTGACGCCCCCAGATCCGGGGTCGGAGATCTAGGCGCTCACGGTCCATTTTCCATTAATAACATACCTGTTCTTGCACATAATATATATAACACAGCCATCGACCCCACAATAAACTCACACCGCACACACACACACACACAGGTTAGAGCCTCAGAAACGTCACACAATGTTTAAACAGTAATAAAATTATCAGAGTTATTACAGACAGAATTAAATAGTATTTATGCTACCAGCAACACTTCGATATGAAGCGAAGTTGGCGGCTTGAAAGTTTGTTACGATACACTGCCTTGCACAGGTCATACTGATAAATAAAACGAACTAACAAAAGCTGCCAACCAATCCGGCTAATGGGGCCTACCGGTGGAATCTCAAGTGCTGGCTCGGGTCTAGTCACCTGCTTTCGAGAAATCTGTCTGGTTCTTGCCATTTCGCTTAGCTGTTGTGTTTGTAAAATTTGAAAACAAGCAAGAGTGAGCAACTATAGCTCAGCAAGAAATATATGTATAAGGTAAGCAATATAACATTTCATAAGATTGGCAGTTTTTAAACTTGTTTGTATCAATCAGATATAAAATCACTTGTCATTGTCGATAAATCTCGAAGGTGCAACAATATGTGCCCTTGTTTTCAAAATAAACTTGCAGTTCTAGAAACTGCATTGAGTCAACATCTTTCTCATCAAAATAGAACACTATCAGCAACTTGGCACAAAAGCCTAAGAAGCAGTGTCAAAGCATTTTTCCAAAATGGAGGAATGGGACTTAAAGAAAACATAAAAACCTGACAAGGATTGACGATGATCAGTCGCCACATCCAAGTCCAATAATCCGCGGGTCTTCTCTACCGGTAGAAGGATAGAAACTACATCCGTAACTATCCCTCGGGTGAAAACTACATCCGTAATCACCCTCGATGAAAACTACATCCGTAATCATCCTTCGGCAACACCTGGGCCGGAATAATAATTGATGGACCGCCTGGCTCACGGCCGCTTACACATCCCGGGAATCGTTCGTCAACGGTTCCCACACCTGCCAGAGTCCCTTTTTCTTTTTCTTTTAAAACTTGATTTTGATTGAAAACAGAGTAATTGAGGTCCGACATCAGTCGACCGATGATTCTTGAAATCATACAAGAAGCAGAACCTGACCGGGGGTTTTCGAAAATGTTTTGAGTTCGAAAGAGTTCGAGTTTGAAAGTATTAAAAAGTATATTGGATTAAATTTGTCTTTAAATAATGAACAATAATTAATAAATAATATTTTAAGATTTAATATTAATAATTAATAAAATAATTATTCGATAAAATAAACTTTTAATCCAAGATAGGGTTTCGAGTATTTACGAAGATATGAACATAATACTTGAGTATACGATACTCCCCGAATGACCCTTCGGGTTTTCGCAATCTAGATACGATATAATAATATACCGCACCCCGGCCAATAGTATATAGGGACCGCCACGACCTCTATTGCTAGAGTCGTTGTCCGAAGAAAACATTTCAATCTAAGTTCAAGGGGTACAAGCATATATGTACTTATTCAATCTCAATTGCATCAATACTTCGATAAACATAGCATTTGATATAATTGAAAACTACAAACACAACAGTGAAAGTCCTTGTATATGGATAAGTTTTGAAAATTAAACTTGCCTTGGTTTGGTTGGGGTGGTCGAGCGTGCGGAGTCGAACGATCTATACATAAGCAATAACTGCTCGTTAGTACCTTAACAATATTTCTTTAATTACGGGGTTTAGGAGGGTACGAAATTAACTTAACGACTTCGTCTTATGACTCTCTAGCCCCACTATAGGTTCATGTCATCACTCGATTACGCTCGTCACTTAATCGACTTAATTTAGTTACCTCATTCGAATAATAACCATTAACCCTAGAATCATGCTCCACTAATCGACTTTTTCCCTTGCGCGAATTTTACTCTAGCATTTTTATAAAATCCAAAAATTCATATTTTAATCCAATCCTTTTTGGGTGGCCTTCACCACTGCATTCCCTAGCTTTTCAAATTTTTCCATGATCCCACACATATTTTTAGGGGTTTAAACAAGGTTCACAAGGGGGTCACTTAGTGCAGTCCGGAGTCCAGAAACACAATTCACTTCTCCGGCCATAATTTAAACTCTATACATCACCTAGCCATGAACCTTACATTTCCAGAAACTACATTCAATTATCTTTCCAACAATATATGGTAGGACATTAGGGGACAACATTTGGGGGTTCAAAACCGTGTTACAATACAGGTCAATGCTCCTGGACAAAACTCAGCAAGCACATACTACTTAGATCAACCATTTTTCACAATTCCACAACACAACCAACACTTAATACACTTAGTTCATGGTTCATAACACTCATGGAGATATATACATTATCCATAATCATAAAAGTCACAATCTCAACATCAAAACTCAAGATCCATGTCATCCAATACTTATACAACCAAGATTAGCTCACAAACACATGGATCTACTACCACACATTATAAATAATACATAACCAAGAGGGTTTGAGATTTTTATACCTTCTTGAGCACCTAGGGGCCTTGGATAAGCTTTTCACAACTCAACAACACCTTAAATGGTCTCCTACAACACTTACAATCCAAGATCTAAACGAAAATCAAACATGGTTACTATTCACCCAATCTTTAACAATTTATAACTTAAATTTGGGTGGATGAAATGGCTTGAAATTACTAACATACCTTGTCTAGATGATGGAGATGGCCTAGGATTTATGTTGTGATTTATGAGTGATGGAAGAGGGGGAAGAAGAATTTTTCTTCTCCTCTTTTTCTCTTGGCCGAGAGCAATCTAGAAGGGGGGGTGTGTTTGTGTTTTTGTGTTTTGTGTGTTATGTTTGGTTGAATAATTGATGTAAGTGTTGGGTGATACATATAATGTATGTATAGACAAGTACTAGCAAGCATGGGCATGTGTACTACTTGTCTCTCTTTTTGAAAAAGCAAGTAACTAGATACTATTCATCTTCCAATTGTTAACTAGTTTGCTTGATTTCTAACCACTTGGTTGCATGGGACTTGCATGCAATAATACTCCTTGTATCATTATTCTTCCACCAATGCTTGTCATTTAATCTTTAATTCGTATCGTATCTTAATTAATCTCTCGTAATAATATTTTGTCGCGTAGAGATTTCCCCTATAATTTCTTAAGTACTAATTGTGTAAATTCCTTGAATGTCCATAATCCCTCGTCATAATTCTTAATAAATCCTTTAATACTCTAACCATTCTCAAATCCCAAGTTTTATAAATATTACTAACAATAAGACTCCTGCCTTCACAATCTTCCTTTTTATCTTACATAATGAATGCAACAACATAGCTTCTCAGACAATCAATTCTATTAAATCAACAGGGATGACTAGGAAGGTTCCAAATTGACAATGTCACATGATATTAAATAAAAGGAAATATTACCAAAAATTAGGGTTCTTACAGCCTCCCCTCCTTAAAAGGATTCCGTCCCGGAATCAGGTTGAAAACAGTTGGGGGTGCTTTTCACGCATCGCGCTCTCTAGTTCCCATGTTGATTCTTCGACATTCTGATTCCTCCACAAAACTCTCACTAATTTGACAACCTTGTTCCTCAGCACCTGTTCTTTTCTATCCATGATTTCTACGGGTTGCTCTACATATGTTAAGTCTGGTTGCAGATCCACTTGATCATGTTCTATCACATGTAGGAAGTCGGTATGGTATGGTCGTAGCATGGACACGTGGAACACATTATGTAATTGCTGTAAGCTCGGGGGTAAGGCAAATTCATAGGCTAACTTCCCAACTCGTTTCAAGATCTCAAAAGGTCCAATAAATCTCGGGCTTAGTTTTCCCTTCTTACCAAATCTCATCAATCCTTTCCACGGTGATACCTTTAACATCACAAACTCTCCTACCTCATATTCTTTGTCCTTGCGGGTCTGGTCCGCATACTTTTTCTGTCTGTCTTGGGCCGCTACCAGCCGTCCTCTTATGAGCTCGATAGTTTCTCTTGTCTGTTGGACCAGTTCAGGCCCTAAAATCTTCCGCTCTCCAACTTCTTCCCAACACAAGGGAGACCGACATCTTCGTCCGTATAAGGCTTCATATGGGGGCATCCCTATACTCGCATGGTAACTGTTGTTGTAGGAAAATTCGATCAACGGCAAGTGGTCATCCCAACTTCCCTTAAAATCAATGGCACATACCCTCAACATGTCCTCGATGGTCTGGATGGTTCTCTCACTCTATCCGTCTGTTTGGGGATGGTATGCAGTACTCATGTTTAACTTGGTCCCCACACAATCCTGGAAACTTCTCCAGAACCTGGAGTTGAATCTTGGGTCTCTATCTGATACAATGCTCACAGGAACCCCATGCCTAACCACAATCTCCTTTAAGTAAATATCTGCCAGCTTGTCGACAGTATATCTCTCGTTGATTGGAAGAAAATTTGCTGACTTGGTCAACCTATCGATAATTACCCAAATGGCATCATGATTAGTCCTGGTCCTTGGTAATCCGACCATAAAGTCCATCGCAATTTTCTCCCACTTCCACTCGGGTATCTCTAAGGGTTGCAACAATCCACTGGGCCTCTGGTGTTTGGCCTTCACTCTTTGACATGTCAAGCATTTACTTACCCACTCTGCCACGTCCTTCTTCATATTTGGCCACCAATAGTATTCTCTTAAATCTCTATACATCTTAGTGCCTCCAGGGTGAATTGAGTACCTTGAACTATGAGCCTCTTGCAAAATCTCATCTTTTAACTCCTGAACGTTCGGGATCCATATCCTAGATGCGTACCTCATAATTCCATTCCCGTCCTTCTCACACTTAATTTCCTCGCCAGTCAAAACTTTCTCCATCGAATTCTTTTCTTCTTCTATCTTCTTTTCCTGGCATAACTTAATCTTTTCCAATAGCGGTGGTTGGACTTTTATTTCCATTAGACTCTCTTGTCCAATTCCAGGTAACCTCACTTCAATCTCCAGTTTCTCAAGGTCCTTGATCAACTCGTCTACTGACGTTATCATCTTGAGTTTCTCCTTTCGGCTAAGTGCATCGGCCACCACGTTGGCCTTCTCTGGGTGATAATGAATCTCACAATCATAATCTTTAATTAGCTCTAGCCATCTCCTTTGCCTCATGTTTAACTCTTTCTGAGTGAATATGTACTTTAAGCTCTTGTGATCCGTGTAGATTTCACACTTTTCTCCGTAAAGATAGTGTCTCCAGATCTTCAAAGCAAAAACTATCGCTGCTAATTCCAAATCATGGGTGGGGTATCTTATCTCATATTCCTTAAGTTGTCTGGACGCATACGCAATCACCTTACCGTGCTGCATAAGCACACACCCTAAACCTTTATGGGATGCGTCACTATAAATCACAAAATCTCCCTTATCAACTCTTGGAAGCTCTCTTCGCATTTTTCCGTCCACACAAACTTCTCGCTCTTGCGAGTTAGTCGGGTCAAAGGGGCTGCTATCTTGGCAAAGTCTTGGACAAATCTCCTATAGTAGCCAGCCAACCCTATAAAACTTCTCACCTCTGTCGGAGTGGTTGGTCTCTCCCAATTTGATACCGCCTCTATTTTGGCTGGGTCCACTAGAATGCCTTATTCGCTAATCACATGCCCTAAAAACTGAACTTCCTTCAACCAAAATTCGCACTTCGAGAACTTAGCGTACAACCTTTCTTCTCTCAATGCTCCCAATACAATCCTAAAGTGCTCTGCATGTTCCTCCTTCGTCTTGGAATAAATCAAGATGTCATCGATGAAGACTATAACACACTTGTCCAAGTACTTCTTGAAGACTCGATTCATTAAATCCATGAAAGCTGCAGGGGCATTCGTTAACCCAAATGACATCACTAGGAACTCATAGTGTCCGTACCGGGTGCGAAAGGCCGTCTTTGGTATGTCTTCTGGTTTAATCTTTAATTGGTGATACCCAGTCCTCAAATCAATTTTGGAAAAATAAACTGCGTCTTTCAATTGATCAAACAGGTCATCTATCCTGGGCAAGGGATACTTATTCTTTATAGTCACCTTGTTCAACTCTCTGTAGTCTATACATAACCTCATACTACCATTCTTCTTTTTCACGAATAACACCGGGGCTCCCCACGGTGACACACTAGGTCTTATCATCCCTTTATCCAACAACTCTTGTAATTGAGTGGCCAGCTCTTTCATCTCCACTGGGGCTAGCCGATATGGGGCTTTCGAAATTGGGGCCGTACCCGGAACTAAGTCTATAGCGAACTCGATGTCTCTATCAGGTGGTAGTCCTGGAAGATCATCCGGAAATACGTCCGCGAACTCATTAACGACAGGGATTTCCTGTAGGTTTGGTGCCTCCTTCTTGGTATCCTTCACATAGGATAAATAGGCTTCGCATCCTTTACGTAACAGCTTCTTAGCTTGAATCATAGTCAGGAACTTTTGGTTTTGCCGTTTCCCACTAAACACTACTTCCTCGTCCCCTGCCAGTTTCAAACTTACTTTCTTCTTCACACAATCAATCCGGGCTCCGTGGGTTGTTAACCAATCCATACCTACTATTACGTCAAACTCTCCTAGTTTAAAAGGTATTAAGTCTACCCGGAAGTGTCGCCCTTCTATTTCTAGGTCACAACCTGGACATACTTGGCTAACGGGAATAATTTCATGATTAGCTATCTCTATTTGCAATCTGTCTTTCAATGGTTCAGTCTTAAGGCCTAACTGACATACAAAATCTAGAGATATGAAAGACTTGGTAGCTCCCGAATCAAATAAAACATTTGCCTTAACTGAGTTGAGTAGTAGAGTACCTGCAATCACATCCGTGTTCCTCACGGCATCCTGCACCGTCATGTTAAAAGTTCTTGCAGTAGGGGCCTTGTTAGAAGCAGTTCCACTCACTCTCGATGCAGCTGGCCCAGAGGACATACATTCCCTCATTCGGTGCCCTGGTTTCCCACACTTGAAGCAATTACCTCCGGCACTCGTGTTGTTACTAGTTCCGCGATAGGCGTTAGCATAATGCCCTGTCAGCCCACACTTGAAGCACTTCACATCTTGCAGGTTACACACGCCCGCATGTTTCCTTCCACATTTATTACATTCTGGGGGTTGGGCTCGGGATGGGGTAGAGTAAGACGATCCCTGTGGTCGGCCGCTCTTGCCCACACTCCAACTTTCAGCTCTCTTGGTTCCAAAGTTTCCGCTGGGTTGGGACATCGTTCCTCGCTTAAATTTGCTCGGAAAGCTCCCACCCGCAGAGTTTCCCTTTCGACTATCAAACTTCCTCTTCTTTCCTTCTCTCTCCTTCTGCATCTGTTCACTCCCAGCCTCAACAATTGACGCTTTCTGTACCAGGGTGGCATAGTCTGTCAGCTCAAGAACCGCCACACGATTCTGAATCCATTGTTTTAGCCCTAATTGAAACCTTCGGGCCCTCTTTGCCTCAGAGTTCACATATTCCGGCACAAACCTTGACAACTCAGTAAATTTGGCCTCATACTCGGCCACCGTCATGTTTCCTTGCTTCAGTTCCAAAAACTTCAGCTCCATTTGTGTCTCCATGAACCTAGGAAAGTACTTCTCCAAGAACAGCTCGGTAAACCTCTCCCAGGTCACCATACCTCTTCCTTCCAAATTCTTCTTAGCTTCCCACCAATAGTTCGCCTCACCCTTCAGAAGGTAAGTGGCGAAAACAGTCTTCTGCTCTTCCGCGACACCTAGTATCTCGAAAGATTTTTCCATTTCTTTCAGCCAGGCCCTTGCCTCGACCGGGTCGGCAGTTCCTTTAAATTCTGGGGGTTTCAGGGATTTGAAGTTCCGGAAAGCATTAGCATTGGCATTTTGGGGTGGTTGTTGAACTGGGGGACGGTCCAAGTTCTGCCTAAGTAACTCCATGAACTGTTCCATAGGGCCTCCCCTAGGATGTTCTACCTCTCGGGTGTCATCACCAGCTTCTTCTTCCTCATACTCAGAGTTATCAAACAAGTTATGATCGTTGCCCTCATTCTCACTCAGGTTGGCATTCTCCCCTTCATGGTTCTGGTGGCCTCCGGTTCCATGGTGGCTACCCTGGCCCTCAAAACTGATCGGGTGAGCTCGAGTGTTCATTCTTCTGGGTGGCATGATTCTGATAATAAAACAAGAAAGGGGTTAGGGTTTTCCAATTACCTGACAGCGTTTGCACGGGTCAGGAGCGTATCGTTCCTCCTCATAAGGGTGGAAGTTGCAAAAGTTTTAATAATCCGATGTCGGAGATAAAATGTCGAACATTTTTTGGGAAAAATCCCTTTGGGATGCGAAAACATTTACAAGAATTTTCAAAACTTCGAAACCTAAAAAATATTATTATTATTATTATTATTATTATTATTATTTTTTTGAAAAAAATTTATTTTTAAAGATTGTAGGAACATTTTTAGAAATTGTAGAAAACAATTTGAAATCGCATATCGTAAATTTGAACCAGCATGGTTGTATCTGTGGCTTGTAACAGTTGTATATCAAAACAGTAAAGCATGGCATCGGAAAGTAAAGCAGTTGAGGCAATATTAAGGAAACTGAAACTAAATAAGTACGGTACAAGGGTTATCACAAAGTTTGGATGTTAGAGCCAAATACATAGTTCCGATGTCAAAGTCTAGCAAAAGTGGAACAAATACAAGTACATCATCCGAATAGTCAGGCTACACAAAAGTAGGGCTACATCCGTACATACTACCCGAAGTCACATCTACATATCTGTAGGTCAGTCTACTCATCCACTGGTCAGAAAGGATACCACTGCACAAGTCAACTATCCCGCAAAATCGACACACTAATGTCATCTGAACCTAGGGGACTGAGCTATCAGTAACACATCACGGGGCCGTACCACGGTGGAGCAAGGTCCTCACTCGGGCAAATGCACGACGAACAACACGCCTAGCATCCCTAGCCTGGATCACTCCGCCCCCGCGGATCCCTAAACCAAGAATCCTATCACGGCTCCTCCTCTCAATCCTATGGAGTCGAGCCCTAGTCCTCCTAGCAACATCGGTCCTCATCTCAGCCTGGATCCTCAAGCGCGCCTCGCGCTCCTCCACTAGTGCCCGCCTCGCCTCGTTAAGTCGGGCCTCTGCAGATAGTAAGTCTCGGGTCAGGAACTGTACCACGTAAGCGTGCTCAGTACCCGACACTGGGGGTAGGTCCATCGGTGGAGGTGGTATGACAGGAACAGGAGTAGGTGCAGCAGCAGTAGCAGGAGCAGGAGCAGTAGCAGGGGTAGGGTCAAGCTCCTCCTCGCCAGAAGTGTCATCCTCGGAGTCACCGTCCGATGAAACAGGGCTAGATGTCTGTGGAGAAGGTGGGGGTGACACAACACGACCCTCACCGGATCTCACACTCTCCTCATCAGTAGCTACAGGAGATGGGGTAACAGGCTCTGGCTCAGGCTCAGGCTCAAAGGGCTCCTCAACGGGATCCTCATCATCAGTATCCTCTATCAGTGTAATCCAGGGGCCAAGCTCGGAGTCAGCACCCATATCCTCCTCAGGATCCTCGGTATCGCGCATCAGTGCCTCATCAAGCTCTCTCTCGAAAGCCTCAGGGTCTGGTATCTCCTCCATCTACACAAGGGAAATAAGGTGGATCACTAACCATAAAAGAAAGGTTTAGGAGTAGTTCCCTCACGGGCCTTAAAGTCAGGGCTATATCTGATAACCCGACTACAAACTCGATGAGAGTTCTAAGTATTATTAAAGTTGTTATTAGGGTTATCGTTATTGTTATTATTATTAGGGTTGCATTCTTAAATTACTATCGTTTCTGAGAACTGTAACCTTGCTCTGATACAATTTCTGTGACGCCCCCAGATCCGGGGTCGGAGATCTAGGCGCTCACGGTCCATTTTCCATTAATAACATACCTGTTCTTGCACATAATATATATAACACAGCCATCGACCCCATAATAAACTCACACCGCACACACACACACACACACAGGTTAGAGCCTCAGAAACGTCACACAATGTTTAAACAGTAATAAAATTATCAGAGTTATTACAGACCGAATTAAATAGTATTTATGCTACCAGCAACACTTCGATATGAAGCGAAGTTGGCGGCTTGAAAGTTTGTTACGATACACTGCCTTGCACAGGTCATACTGATAAATAAAACGAACTAACAAAAGCTGCCAAGCAATCCGGCTAATGGGGCCTACCGGTGGAATCTCAAGTGCTAGCTCGGGTCTAGTCACCTGCTTTCGAGCAGTCTGTCTGGTTCTTGCCATTTCGCTTAGCTGTTGTGTTTGTAAAATTTGAAAACAAGCAAGAGTGAGCAACTATAGCTCAGCAAGAAATATATGTATAAGGTAAGCAATATAACATTTCATAAGATTGGCAGTTTTTAAACTTGTTTGTATCAATCAGATATAAAATCACTTGTCATTGTCGATAAATCTCGAAGGTGCAACAATATGTGCCCTTGTTTTCAAAATAAACTTGCAGTTCTAGAAACTGCATTGAGTTAACATCTTTCTCATCAAAATAGAACACTATCAGCAACTTGGCACAAAAGCCTAAGAAGCAGTGTCAAAGCATTTTTCCAAAATGGAGGAATGGGACTTAAAGAAAACATAAAAACCTGACAAGGATTGACGATGATCAGTCGCCACATCCAAGTCCAATAATCCGCGGGTCTTCTCTACCGGTAGAAGGATAGAAACTACATCCGTAACTATCCCTCGGGTGAAAACTACATCCGTAATCACCCTCGATGAAAACTACATCCGTAATCATCCTTCGGCAACACCTGGGCCGGAATAATAATTGATGGACCGCCTGGCTCACGGCCGCTTACACATCCCGGGAATCGTTCGTCAACGGTTCCCACACCTGCCAGAGTCCCTTTTTCTTTTTCTTTTAAAACTTGATTTTGATTGAAAACAGAGTAATTGAGGTCCGACATCAGTCGACCGATGATTCTTGAAATCATACAAGAAGCAGAACCTGACCGGGGGTTTTCGAAAATGTTTTGAGTTCGAAAGAGTTCGAGTTTGAAAGTATTAAAAAGTATCTTGGATTAACTTTGTCTTTAAATAATGAACAATAATTAATAAATAATATTTTAAGATTTAATATTAATAATTAATAAAATAATTATTCGATAAAATAAACTTTTAATCCAAGATAGGGTTTCGAGTATTTACGAAGATATGAACATAATACTTGAGTATACGATACTCCCCGAATGACCTTTCGGGTTTTCGCAATCTAGATACGATATAATAATATACCGCACCCTGGCCAATAGTATATAGGGACCGCCACGACCTCTATTGCTAGAGTCGTTGTCCGAAGAAAACATTTCAATCTAAGTTCAAGGGGTACAAGCATATATGTACTTATTCAATCTCAATTGCATCAATACTTCGATAAACATAGCATTTGATATAATTGAAAACTACAAACACAACAGTGAAAGTCCTTGTATATGGATAAGTTTTGAAAATTAAACTTGCCTTGGTTTGGTTGGGGTGGTCGAGCGTGCGGAGTCGAACGATCTATACATAAGCAATAACCGCTCGTTAGTACCTTAACAATATTTCTTTAATTACGGGGTTTAGGAGGGTACGAAATTAACTTAACGACTTCGTCTTATGACTCTCTAGCCCCACTATAGGTTCATGTCATCACTCGATTACGCTCGTCACTTAATCGACTTAATTTAGTTACCTCATTCGAATAATAACCATTAACCCTAGAATCATGCTCCACTAATCGACTTTTTCCCTTGCGCGAATTTTACTCTAGCATTTTTATAAAATCCAAAAATTCATATTTTAATCCAATTCTTTTAGGGTGGTCTTCACCACTGCATTCCCTAGCTTCTCAAATTTTTCCATGATCCCACACATATTTTTAGGGGTTTAAACAAGGTTCACAAGAGGGTCACTTAGTGCAGTCCGGAGTCCAGAAACACAATTCACTTCTCCGGCCATAACTTAAAATATATACATAACCTAGCCATGAACCTTACATTTCCAGAAACTACATTCAATTATCTTTCCAACAATATATGGTAGGACATCAGGGGACAACATTTGGGGGTTCAAAACCGTGTTACAATACAGGTCAATGCTCCTGGACAAAACTCAGCAAGCACATACTACTTAGATCAACCATTTTTCACAATTCCACAATACAACCAACACTTAATACACTTAGTTCATGGTTCATAACACTCATGGAGATATATACATTATCCATAATCATAAAAGTCACAATCTCAACATCAAAACTCAAGATCCATGTCATCCAATACTTATACAACCAAGATTAGCTCACAAACACATGGATCTACTACCACACATTATAAATAATACATAACCAAGAGGGTTTGAGATTTTTATACCTTCTTGAGCACCTAGGGGCCTTGGATAAGCTTTTCACAACTCAACAACACCTTAAATGGTCTCCTACAACACTTACAATCCAAGATCTAAACGAAAATCAAACATGGTTACTATTCACCCAATCTTTAACAATTTATAACTTAAATTTGGGTGGATGAAATGGCTTGAAATTACTAACATACCTTGTCTAGATGATGGAGATGGCCTAGGATTTATGTTGTGATTTATGAGTGATGGAAGAGGGGGAAGAAGAATTTTTCTTCTCCTCTTTTTCTCTTGGCCGAGAGCAAGCTAGAAGGGGGGGGGTGTTTGTGTTTTTGTGTTTTGTGTGTTATGTTTGGTTGAATAATTGATGTAAGTGTTGGGTGATACATATAATGTATGTATAGACAAGTACTAGCAAGCATGGGCATGTGTACTACTTGTCTCTCTTTTTGAAAAAGCAAGTAACTAGATACTATTCATCTTCCAATTGCTAACTAGTTTGCTTGATTTCTAACCACTTGGTTGCATGGGACTTGCATGCAATACTACTCCTTGTATCATTATTCTTCCACCAATGCTTGTCATTTAATCTTTAATTCGTATCGTATCCTAATTAATCTCTCGTAATAATATTTTGTCGCGTAGAGATTTCCCCTATAATTTCTTAAGTACTAATTGTGTAAATTCCTTGAATGTCCATAATCCCTCGTCATAATTCTTAATAAATCCTTTAATACTCTAACCATTCTCAAATCCCAAGTTTTATAAATATTACTAACAATAAGACTCCTGCCTTCACAATCTTCCTTTTTATCTTACATAATGAATGCAACAACATAGCTTCTCAGACAATCAATTCTATTAAATCAACAGGGATGACTAGGAAGGTTCCAAATTGACAATGTCACATGATATTAAATAAAAGGAAATATTACCAAAAATTAGGGTTCTTACAAAAATGAACTTCTTCTTCAAATTAAATTTATTGTATTGCAATTTTCAAATTTATTATACTCTATTTATTAATAATATACTATATATTATTATGCATTATGTGTATTGAAAATACATTATGTTACATTATTTGTATTGCAATGATCTAACAAATCTTACGCTTAAATGTGTTACATTGAACATTTCTATTATTTTATGATAGAAACTAATAATTACATACGTGAAGTATTTTGAGATTTTTCTTTGAAAATGCTAGCATTTTTTTTTAATTTATATATATTTCTTGTTGATTATGAAAAACACCTTGATAACATAAAGGGGATTAATATATTATCAACTTTTTATTTTCTTTAAATTGATTGAATCTTGAAAAACTTTGTAGCCTGAAATTGTATATTGTATGATAAACAATGCGGAAAGAAAGAACATACAATTCACTTCAAATATAATATTTTATTAGATTAAAGATTTACAACAAATTGTGAATACAAAGAAGTACTTTCAGCCTCGATTTATTAGAAAGATATTCTCTAACTCTTGAAATCTTAACAACTAAAAAAGAGAGTCTGTGCACTTATACAACTTATGCACAACTCTTCTTTACAAATTTAGTAACAGACGAATAAGAGAAATACGCATGTTTATACTATTTTGGTGTAAACTGGCATCTTGTGAACTTTCTTTGTTTTGCATACTGCCCAGATCCATTTTTTTAGTTGTTTTTCTTGAATTTCTATCTAAACTTCTTTATAGGCTTGCCAGGTGCACACTGCAGCAATTGGATCACTGCAGGTGCCTTTGTTTGTGTTTGATTCTTTATCTTGAAAATCTTCTTGAAATGTGTTTGATGCTGCATTCGAGAATTGACTAATTGTTTGATTCGAGAACTGCTCACAATAGATTATAGAACTCTAATTTCTCGAATAAGTCATTATGACATATCGAAATCTTTATTTTGACATGTCAAATTCTAGAGATATCGAATTATTCATTCTGACATATCATATTCTAAAGATATCGTATTCTTGACTTCTCTAATCTCTGACTTCTCTAACTCTTGACTTCCCTAATTCTTGGGATATCGAATTCTTGACTTCTCTAATTAGGTTGTTTTCACTTCGCAAATTTGTACTTAGAAACTTTTCTTCACTTTCAAACTTGAAATTGTATTATTGTACAATCTTCTTCTTCATTTTTGAGGCATGATCCAGTGATCTTCGTTCAAGCATTATTTCCTGACCTATTTATACATATTACAGACAAGCTTGACAACTAATGCTAATTAACATTGTACTTATAAGTACAATTTCTAGACAAGAATTAAACTAAATATTCCCAATTAAGGGGTCATGTAAGTAATGCAAAGTATTACAATATAGTAGCTAGGCTTGTTATATAAACTAATGTTTCCCAACAATTGTTGGAAATTATGCAATATTTCTTAGCCAATGTCTAACAACCAATCAATTAGAGCAAGAAATTTATAACACTCAAATACGTAAGAATCAAACACAACAAATTTAGTAGTAGCATAAACAGATGCAATTAAAAATTTATCACTTAAATTAAACTAATAAAATGATATGTGTGTTCTTGGTAGGTGAGGCACGTGCAAACGCTGCCCTAAGGAATCGTGTCCCTTCTCGTGCAAGGTTTTTACGGCAACTCCTTAGCGGTACAACACCCAATTAATTCGTCCTTTCCCGTGCACGAACGGTCAAGGATATCAACAATGATTTTCCGATGCTCCAAATAACACTTATAAGATTGTATATTTGTATACTTTTCTAATCAATATTTGTATAAATAAAGGAAGTGTAAAGGTGATGGTAGTGAGGGTGTTAGAACATGAATGAACTGCATATGTGTTGCTTACTCTCTATGTATTCTCTCAGAACTTTTCACAAACACTTTATATACTCTTCAAAACCGTAACTGATACATGAGAAATTAGGCTTGTTAATACAAAACTAATTGTCATTAAAGACTTGCAATTTGTAACAGCTGTTGAGCAACGGTAAAAAGCAACGGGAGGAAAACAACGGGTGAAACTAAAATCTTTGATTGATTAGATATTGTTTATAGCATATATCACATATAATATTTTGTAATTATGGAAATAGAAAGAAACGTACTTGATAAAGGGTTAGAAACCAAGAGGAGAAAACTTAAGAAAATTAAATTAGTGATTGAAAAGATTTTAGTGGGGAAATTTTATTTTTTAAGATATTAACAAAATATCTAACAACAATAAAATCACAAGATTGTCGACGGGGGGGGGGGGGGGGTTGAATACAATCTTGAGTACTTTCTCGAAATTCTTTAAGTAAGACAGAAGGATCACACAGAAATTAAAATAGTTGGAGTAATATATAATGAAACTCAATAGTTTTAAAATTCAGATGACCTTGTATGATCCACCAGAGATATATATTGAAGAATTTCTCTGTGATAATTTTTCATCTACACAGATGTAGTTTTCAATACTTTGCTTTTACAAGAAACCCCAGCAGTTCTAAGTAAAGATACTTGTGTTTCTTAACATGCAAAGCTACTGCTACACTTTGTTATATAGCCAATTTTACAATGCCTTCTAGAAATAAAATATTTCTATTATCTAGGTCCAGTAAACATGTTACTTCATTTCTTGTCTTCATGTGAGTCAAACTTGCTAGGTTGCCTTTGACAGAGTTCTCTTTGAAAATGCCATCCAGTTTGTTGCATAAAAATAGAATGTTTCTTCTTCTTCGAGGTCTCTAAATTCTAGCTTCCATGTGCTTTGAGAATCTATCAACCCATGTGATCTATCAAACTTGTCAAGTCACTATCAACTATTAAGCTTGAATGGTGACGTAGAACGGAAGACTAGGATCAACAAACGTTAATCCTTAAATATAAAATCGAACCAGCAAACGCGAATTCAATTGATAAACTATGGAATCCACCAAAAAAGATGAGAAAACTCTCAAGGGTTTTTTAATTCAATCAAAGATAATAGATAATGATAACTGTTACATTATATGATGTTTATATATGGATATAAAACCCTAAAACAAAATAAAACAAATCATAATTAAAATAAAATATTTATTGTAAAGCAGCATGATCATGCAGCACTGAGTGTGCTCATGCTTTATTTTTGTTTCCCAAGACCAAATTTCCATGCTTTAGCATGATCACGCAGCCTGCCAACATGATCGTGCTAATCTTGGAGAAATAAGTTGATTGCTTCAATTATTTTAGCATGCTCATGCAACCCAGTAGCATGTTCATGCCGGCATGCATCCTCAACATCGTGATCATGCCGTCTTCAATGCCCTTATTTTTCTTTACTTCGTTGCAAGCCTTATCCTGTAAATTCTTTCTTCAAAAATCCTGGCCTCTTGTCCTACATCAGTTCCTCCCACCTGTGAAAAACTCGATCCCGAGTTCTCATGTAGATAAAAAAACTGCATCTACTTGCTTCTTATCTCTCCATAGTGGTATCTTTATATGTGGATGCCCTATTAGAACCTTGTACTTAACTTTCTCTTCTGAAATATCTTTTAGGCATGAAGGCGTTATAAGAATTATCCCAAACCAACCACGATCAACCATTGTAAGCAAAAATTTAGAATCAACATCAAAAAGCTCAATTGTTGTTCCAAGAAACATCGCACATTCATATGGTGACTCCAAGACACCATTTTCTCTCAATGGATACAAAACATAGTTCCCATCATTATTTATGAAGTCAACTATTTTTTTCATATTTCTCCGAAATAAATCCAAATCTGATTGAAACGGTCTCCCCAATATTGACTGACACACATCCACATCAAAATTATCAAAAGCTGTAGTATCCTTGTATTTCAAACTAGCAATGTCAATCACATAACTTTCAGTTACGGTGGTGACAACTAAAGGATTGATCCAAACAACATTATGTGGTGCTACATGAATTTGTGGAGGTAGTTTGAATTCATTGACCATATCCCCAAATTAAAGTTATCGTGATATTGACAAGCTACCATAATCTCAAAATTCTGAGAACTCACCTTGCATAATGATTGAATCAAGCTATGATATTGCAATTCATCTACCGATTTATGAGTGTCCGAGGATAATGTTTGCTCACCAAAAACATAATGTTCGTCGTCGCCATTATTATCATCTTTATACCCATTATCAAATATTTCTTTGACGTGTTCTGCAACATTCTCAAACTTTTCTTCTTCTTCTTCAACCATATCACCTTTACCAAAATTTACAGACACAAAATTTTCACAAATCTCTTTATCACCTCCTTCAACCTTTTCTACACTTTCTATATCTTTCAAGTATTCTTTGGCATTAGTACAATCAATCACCTCTTTATCTCCCATATCATACGAAGTATCATGTTTTGGTTGAGAACAAACGTCAAACACATTATCAGCATCATCGAGTTCATAATTTTGAATTGAATCACCATCTTTCTTAGACCCCATATGCGTCTTAGATTCATAATTTTTCGGTAAAAAACTCTCGAACATCAACTGTTTCATCCGCCTCCAGGATTGAATCGGTGTTTTGCTATTCATTTGCAACTTCTCCCACCATACAATAGCGACGCCCCTTAAATGAACCACCACCATCTTAACCTGTAGATTTTCAAGAACCCGCATGACATCGAAAAATTTATCTATAACGACTTGGAATTTTTCGCAATTTATTAAATGCTTATTTAATTGTTAAATGTGAAATTATGTGGTTTAGGTGATGAGTATAATTTTGTGAAGTCAAGATATGTGTGAAATCATATTATTGTGATTATGTGATGATTGGTATGTGTCGTATATGTTCGTGGAATTTTATTTATATTTTTAAAGTATTAAAAGTATTTTTAAAGTGCATTTTTAATCTTTTAAAAATCATATAAAATCGTTGGAGTTGATTTAAATCATGAAATCTTTTGCATTATCATATTTGAGACAAGATTTAGTTTGTAAAATTAGTGTGGATATTTAATTGTGTGTTTTGGTATTTTAAAATGATTTAAAAAGCATTATTACTTTTAAAGAGCCTTTATTTCAAAAATTCATATAAAATTCATTTTTGATCCAAATATTATTTTAAAAATATGGGGATGTTCCTAATTTCATAAGCTTTATTTTAAAATTTTCTAAAAATATTTTCTCCCCATTTTCCTATTTTAATTCGATTTAAAAGTAATTAAAAGAGTGATTTTTCAAAAAAGTAAACAGCAACTATGAAAGGACATTTATGCCCCTGGGTCATTGTATAGAGGCGATAGCCTCTTTCTCTTTTCTTTTCATTCTCTCATCGTCAATCTCTCTGTACACTCTCACCGTGAGTCTCTCTCGGCTCTTGTCTTATACAGCTACATGCAACCACTTTCCTTTGCCCGTTTTCTTCGATTTTAGTCTTAAAAGAATCCTCTCCACTTCTAGTTTCTTCTCACACCCAGTTTTTAATGATCTGTGTGTATATATATATATCTACTCGTGTGTACATATGTGGGTTTATACGATGATTATGCTAATTTCTTGTTGGGTTTCTTGCGATTTCTGTTATGGAGGGATTATGTGTATTAAAGCAGTGTTTGTTGAGGAAACCCATGAAGTTTGGGACCTCCAAACTCTACCACCGCCGGCCGTGAGCTCCAGTGAGTTGGCGGGATAGGCTATGATGTTTTTCTGAGCCCCACTTCGTTAAATACAGGTTAAATTTGAGTTATATGATGAATTTCGAATTTTGTTTAGTTATTCATGTGTGCAAAATTTCGAAATATTATATAGTTATGCTTAGATGATTTTGTTCGAATATTATGAATTGATGATTCTTGATTTATGTTTGATAATCGATTTTGATGTTAATCTCAAATTAAATATGACTGCATATATGATTTTCGGATTGTTATATGATTAAATTCGAATTTATATGTAAATATATGAATTATTCGATTTATTATAAATTATAATTTTGATTTATGCTTGTTGATTAATTGTATGTGTAAGTTCGAATTAAAATAATTGCATATGTGAATTTTCGGATGTATGCAAGTTAAAATTCGAACTTTAGATTATAAGGATGAATTATATTAGTTTGGTGATTAAATAAATATGAATGTTAAGTTATTTATTTCGAATTATGTTAGAAGCATGATGTAAATGATAAGTAGTATGATCTTGAATGGTTATGTTATTAGAGTTCCATTGGAAGTGTAGGTGGATCTTAAATCCATCGGATTGATTTGATTGTGAATTGGATTCGGATGTTTTCCGACGGAATAGTCCATTTTATAAAGGAAACTCTGTCCGATTTCCGTGAGATTATAAATAGTAAAGTGTATATCTTATAGCATGACTGCTTATGAGTTAGATTTATCTGCTAAATGTATAAGTGGTTTATGTGATATGCATGGTTGATGTGCTACGTTTATAAGTGGTTATCTGTTTAAGAAATGATTCTAATTATCGGGTATGTATGGTATATGTTAAGTAACGATGCATTATAAGAATCGATTTGGTAGAATAGGATTAGACGATTAAGAGGTATAGTATTCTAAAGTAGTGATTACGGTTTATGTAGATACGAAGGACGTAGGCCCTAGCAATAAAGGGAAAGCTAAGGTTGAGTTTCAGTAGGCTGAGCTGTTGAGCTGTTGCATTCTACTGGAGGCAAGTAACTCTGTCTTTTCTTGAAGTTTACATTCCTGAACTGATATATCTTGTTGATTCGAGCATGCCTATCTTATGCCATGTTGATCATAAATCTTATGTAGCCTATCTATTCATGCAACCAGAATTCTGTCCACGGCTGTTTCATAAACTGTAAACCCTAAAATAGCATAATTCTTTTTAATTGCTTCTTGACCATATATGTCAAACAGCTTGCTATAATCTTGTCATATTGACTGACCGATAAACCAGTGTTCTACTTGACCTATGTCCGTGTCCAGTTTAACCTATGTTGATCCTAAAACACATAAACTTCTTCATGAGCTAAACACTGATCCAAGAACTTAATTGCCTTTAATATTATACCTTAAAACTTGAAATCTGATCGATTACCTTGATGCCTTTGAGTCTACATATTTTTGATTCAGACTTGTATCCCTATTTCATTGATGTTAGAAAACTTAGTCAAACCCTTTGACTTTTATCATTGCAAATCAAAATGAGTTGTTTTCTTAAAATACTTTGAAGTTACTTAGACTAGGCTGAATTGTTATCAGAGAGTCGAAGGTACCTCGAAGTAAAGGTTTTCGAAAAGATTAAGTATTAAAATGTTTTATGAAGATAAAAAAAATGTTTTGCAAAGCTTAATGTTTTAAAATGAGATTTTTAATAAAAATGTTAGGAACTCCGTCTAAATTGTTTCCACGGATTCCTTACGATTGGAGAGACGGGGCAAACGGGTAATGCTGATTCCGTCGGTTTGGGTATGTATTAGTGTAGTTCTGGTCTGTCCAGTTCGACTGTGTTGCCTCTTAGGAACCCAAGCTATCCTAATGAAAGGAAATGATGGCCAGAGGGACTTTGTGTCCGGTATGGGGACTTTATGGGCTGATCACCCGTATTGTCTTTTATGAAGTAAAAACTTCCAATCAGTTTTCTTAAAGTGATGATTACTTTTTATTTACCATGAAACGAAATTGGTTTACCGATTGAAATGTCAATTACTTTACACAGTTTTGAAATATCTATTGCTATCTTGATTATTAGTTGATATCCTGTCATTACTAAATACCAGTATTGCTTATACTTCTTCCAGCATATTTATGTCATATCTTAATTACTGTCATCTTCCGCGATACCTGGTTATACTGCTTTCAGTTGAGATCTTTAGTTACTTGTTGAGCGTTGGCTCATTATTATTTTGTCCAACCCTTTTGACAGTAATATAAAAATCATGGTTCGTACAATCCAAACCGCAAGGAAGCGCACTTACCGTGGTCTTGAGTTGGTTCATTTTGAGAAAGCTCCCGAGGTAGATGCAATAACATCTCAGTGAGGAGATCTTTAGTTAGTTGTGAGAATTAGCAGTGGAACTTTTGAGAACTTTGGTTTGTAATAATATATTTTGAATTCAAGTTTGTAATAATAATTAGTTAGACGATGGCTTGCTTGTTTCAAACCATTACCTATGAAAGATCTTGGATAGTAGAGTTGGGGCCAGTCTGCATGTTATATTTATATTATATTTTAGGTTGTTTGCATCTAGATGTGTGTCAGTAACCCTCCGATCTAGGCCCCGGGTCGGGAGGGCGTCACATTATCAACATCAACCTTCCAATCTAGGAACTCCTTAACTCCCTTATACCCATAAAATAATGGTATAACAGGCTTTTCTACATAATCGTTCCTATTATGCTGGTTACCCATATTTGCCTCGGAGCTATAAATTTCACCAAAAAGATGTGTGTCAGTAACCCTCCGATCTAGGCCCCGGGTCGGGAGGGCGTCACATTATCAACATCAACCTTCCAATCTAGGAACTCCTTAACTCCCTTATACCCATAAAATAATGGTATAACAGGCTTTTCTACATAATCGTTCCTATTATGCTGGTTACCCATATTTGCCTCGGAGCTATAAATTTCACCAAAAAGATATTTTTTGTCTCGTGGAATTCTATTTCAAAATTCTCTTTCACCTTTACATTGGAAGTAATTGTTCTGCTTTTTGCCAACGTATTCATCTGGTCTGTCAAAGACTTGAGAGTCGCGGTAAAATCCATCATAACCTCTGCAAGATCTTCTTTGCTAATTAGTTCTCCCCTAATGAATCAGGTAATAAAGAGACAGGGAAAAACCTGCTCTGATGCCACTTGACGCAGAACGGAAGACTAGGATCAACAAAAGTTAATCCTTAAATATAAAATCGAACCCGCAAACGCGAATTCAATTGATAAACTCTAGAATCCACCAGAAAAGATAAGAAAACTCTCAAGGGTTTTTTAATTCCATCAATTTGCCCGGATTTTTGAAGAAAGAATTTACAGGAAAAGGCTTGTAAGGAAGTAAAGAAAAATAATGGTATTGAAGACGGCATGCTCACGATGTTGAGGATGCATTCCGACATGAACAAGCTATTGGGTTGCATGAGCATGCTAAAATAATTGAAGCAACCGACTGATTTCTACAAGATTAGTACGATCATGTTGACAGACTGCGTGATTATGCTAAAGCATGGAAATTTGGCCGTAGGAAACAAGAATAAAGCATGAGCACACTCAGTGCTGCATGATCATGTTGCTTTACAATAAATATTTTATTTTAATTAGGATTTGTTTTATTTTGTTTTAGGGTTTTATACTCCTATTTAAACATCATATGATGTAACAGTTATCATTATCTATTATTTTTTATTGAATTAAAAAACCCTTGAGAGTTTTCTCATCTTTTCTGGTGGATTCCAGAGTTTATCAATTGAATTCGCATTTGCGGGTTCGATTTTATATTTAAGGATTAACGTTTGTTGATCCTAGTCTTCCGTTCTGCGTCAAATGGAGACATTATTTGTTGATGTACTCTCCTTGACATCCGTTGAAGGTTGATAGCCTTGATTATCCGTTGAAGAGCTTTATCCATTGATGTAGTTTGATTATCCTTGAGATATCATTTTCACTTGTACAGAATTACAAAACACAGACTATTTACAATTATCTATCTTATTCTATATATTCGTTGATAATCAACATGACTTATAAAAATCTATCAACTATACTCTCAACTGATAACTTGAATCTTTTAGAAAATGTTACAAAAAAACTTATTTGTTGACAAGTTACCTATTCAACGGATGATATGTAAAACATATCATCGGCTAAACAGTTACAAACACTTAACTTATACAAAATATGTTTAAATGTTTTGAGTTATCATCAAGGACAACATGATTCCTAAAATAAACGGATATAAGTATGCTTTTTTGCCCGAACACTTCTTTCAATTATTGAAATTATTCTAAAAATTATTATCTTTTAAGATATTAATTATATATTTATTTTGCTAGAATTTCAATTATTGTTTAAAACTGCATTATTTAATCATCTCTGACAATTTAAAAAATTTATATTATTTCTCTGCCATTTTCTCATATAAAACAAGTACTCTTACATAATTACATATGTTGAAGGAAATAAACGTAACAAAAATATGAAGGCTTAACTAATTAAGTACCGGACTCGATAGGCGTAATTTGAGCTGAGTTGAGTCACGTTTGTACTTATCAAATTTGAGTTTGAATTTTTTCTTCTTGAATTGAGTCAAGCTTAAAAATTATTGAACCTAAAATTTGTGATCGAACACGATTTGTAAACTATAAGAGTCGAGTTCGAGCTGTCATCGACTATTTGAACTTAGCAAGTTTTTAAAAGAATTTTCCAGTTTATCAAATTTTTCTTAACAAGTTTTCAAAATTTTCGAATTTTTACATATTTTTGAGTGTTCGAATTTTATCGAGTTTAGTGTTCTTATGTAGTTTTTGAGTTAATCGGATTTTTTATCAAATTTTTGAGATTATGGGTTTTTATCGAATTTTTGAGCTTTGACTTCAATTCCAATAAAAAATCATTTGATTGTATTATTTCTATTCAAGTTTAATTAAAAATATGTTTTTTTTATTTAAAATGATAATAAACTTTCGGAATAATACACTTTATGATTTTGATAATAAACTTTCTCAATCAATTAAATAATCTTTTAATTACTTATATTCATAGATTTTATGAATACGTTTTATATTCGTTACAAATTATGCATCGTAAGTAGTATACGATAATAATAATATTTAAATGTGAATTTAGTTTTATTGCGAATACATATAACATCTACTTTTTCAAAACAGCTGTTGCTACACTCAAAGTCATTAATAATTTTATAAATCTTGTTTTTAAGCTAATAGTAATATTATATACTACAATATTTGGATTTAAAATTGTAATGGTACAAAATATATGGATGTAAAAGTTAGAAATTGAACTTAATCGTTTGATCAATGCATTAATTAAGGATTGGTCAAGTGATTAATCAAAGTAATAATCATGATTTCAAATATATTTTAATTCAAGTTTTTAGGACGTGCAAAACACAGTTACTTTTGAATATTACATATTTTAGATTGTAAATTTTTATGATTAAATAAAATAGAATATAATAATATGTAGTTAATGTAATTTAACTTTATTTTTAATTTTAGAACTAATATAATAAATATTAATTATAGCATGTTGTTGATGGGATTCGAGTCTAACTTTTAATATTCCATATAGGTCGTATGGGTTTCACTTATTTTAGTAATTATTAGAATATATGGTTTAATTTATATTTTTGGATATATATTTTATTAATGATTAAAATATATAATTAAATTGGTATTTTTGGATATGTATTGGTATTTTTGGGTATACATTAATGATTGAAAGATATATTATAATTGATTTTTTTAGGTGGGTTTATATAAGATAATATGTATTAATTAAAAGGTAACGTGTTTTAATTAGAAAAGGCAATCGGGTTGTTACTATTAATATAGTATAACTGGTATGGTTAGATGTATTTATAAAAAGATAATATGTTTTAATTAAAAGGTAACCTATTCTAAATAGAAAATGCAATCAACTAGTTCCTATTTATTATATTATTTAATTATTTATTAAATATCGAAAACAAAATCGAAAAAAATCAAAAAATCAAACCAACAAAGTTTTCTATATTCCGGTTTTAATGTTGTAGTACAGATTATAATAACTAGCTTATAGCCCATGCAAAGCACGAGTTACTTTAAATTTTTTATAATTTGTTTATAGTTTAGTATAATAATATTATAAATATTATAATATGTTATTAGAATAATTCAAACCTTACATCTCTGTATATAATAATTTTTAGTATTAAATATAAATTACTATGTTGTTGGTGGGAATCGAATCTTAGACCTCTGTATATAACAACTTTTAGTATTATTTTATTTAACGGTCATGATCCTCAGGAATAAGATTGGCATACAAAGGAAGTTCTTCAAAGAGGAGTGTTGAATAATGAAGAACATCTTAATTTAGTAAATAAAACAACTATTAATATTAGTTGTTAAATAACTAACCAATGAATTGTTGTGAGTAACCTTTTGCTACAAGTCTTGCCGTGTATTTTTGGATTGACCCATCCGGGTTATGTTTTATTTTCTATACCCACTTCATAGCGATAGTGTCCTTGTGCGGTGGTTTATCGGCTAACTCCCACGTATGATTTTTCACAATTATGGAGATTTCTTCTTTCATTTCAGCTCTCCATTCTTTGTGCTGAGCTGCCTGCTCAAAATTATTTGGTTCATCCGAAACAAGGTAACAGAATCGAACTTGCTCGGGATCTAGATCGGCTAATCTTTCAGTATTTTCATATATATATATATATATATATATATATATATATATATATATATATATATATATATATATATATATATATATATATATATATATCTGACATTCTTCTTGTTTTTAAGGGGGAGAATCTGAGAAACTGTCATATTCGTATCGAGGCGAGTCTGTGTCGGAGCTACTATCAGACTCCTCCTGGAATTGTTGTTCATGCTGACCAACTACAACTGGTGTTGGTTTAGGATTGAATGTTTCTGTCACAACATAATTTTCATTATTATCATTGAGCTCCCAATTCCAAGAAGCACTCTCGTCAAATACTACATCTCTGCTGATTTGAAATTTGTTGGATTGTGGGTTATACACTCGATAACCCTTAGATTGTGAGCTATAGATGAGAAAGATTCCTTTTTCAGCTTTCTCATCTAGTTTGTGCTGCTTTTGACTAGGTACATGGATGTAACATATGCATCCAAATATTCTCAAATGATTTACGGATGGGTTTCGTTCAGACCATGCTTTCAGAGGTGTTTGTTCATTAACGGCCTTTGTATATAACCGATTTTGAAGATACACTACCGTATAGACAGCTTCTACCCAAAACTTATTTGGCAAATCTTTTTCTTTTAGCATTGTCCTCGCCATCTCCATCACAGTTCTGTTCTTTCTTTCACATACACCATTCTT
This sequence comes from Saposhnikovia divaricata, assembly GCA_036435485.1. Taxonomy (NCBI): domain Eukaryota; kingdom Viridiplantae; phylum Streptophyta; class Magnoliopsida; order Apiales; family Apiaceae; genus Saposhnikovia; species Saposhnikovia divaricata. The sequence goes on along the minus strand of CM071597.1, from coordinate 95,546,380 downwards.
TTGTGGTGTATAAGGAACAGTGAGTTGGCGATGTATATCTTCCATTTCACAGAACTTGTTAAATTCTGATGAGGTGTATTCCGTTCCATTATCACTTCTTAGATTTTTGATTTGGCAACTGATTTTCTTCTCAACATAAGTCTTAAATTTATTAAAAATTTTAAATACTTCATATTTTTCTTTCATGAAGTATACCCATGTCATGCGGGAGTAATCATCAATAACGAGGATGAAGTACATGCTATTGTCGAGTGAAAGAGTTCGCATGGGACCACACACATCTGTATGTATTAACTCTAATCTCTTTGTTGCTCTCCATGCTTGACCAAAAGGGAAAGGCTTTCTTGACATTCTTCCCAACTGACATGCATCGCATGCATCAGTAATTTCAGAGATTAGAGGAATCCCTTTGAGCACATTTTTATCTGAAAGGAACTTTAAACTTTTTGAATTGCAGTGCCCGAAGCGTTTGTGCCAGAGCCATGTTAGCTCGTTTGCTTTGACCTGCATAGACTTTTCTTATGTTTTATATTGCCAGTGAATGGGAAAACATTTTTGCTGCATTTTTACGCGAGCGATGTTCTTCCCTTTTGGATCGCAGATAGTACACGTGCCTTTTTCAAAATGAATTTAATATCCATTTTGCATCATTTGAGGAACACTGAGTAAATTTTTGATCCAAATTTGGAACATAAAGAACGTCATTGATTTGATACGTCCCTTTCTTTGTTTCCACATCGATGGTACCTTTACCTTCAGATTTCACCATTTCTCCATTGCCCATTCTTAATGGAATCTTAATAGATGGGTCTATTTTGGTGAAAACGTGTGAATGTTTGGTCATGTGGTTATTACAACCACTATCCATTAACCATGCATCCTTTTGATTATTTGCATTCTGACGTGCATAGAATAGATGATTTTCATCATCCATTATTTCTGATCTTCCTGCTTGCTGATTTTTGAGTCTACACTCATTTTCAGTATGGTTGAAATGAAGACCGTGAAAAGAGTCCTTCGTTATATAAAAGGTACTACAGACTATGGAATATGGTTCAAACCCACTGAACATCCTGAATTAATTGGATATTCAGATAGTGATTGGGCAGGATCAGTAGATGATATGAAAAGCACTTCAGGATATGTGTTTTCACTCGGAAATGGTGTATTACTTGGCTAAGCCAAAAACAAGATACAATTGCACAATCAACAGCTGAAACAGAGTATATTGCAGCATGTTCTGCAGTAAATCAAGCAATATGGTTTAGAAGGATACCATCGGAACTGGGTGAAAAACAAAAGTGAGCAACTAAGATTTATTGCGACATCACATCGACAATTGCTATTGCAAAGAACCACTTTGTTCGAGAAGCTGAAAACAAAGGAAAAATCAGCATAGTTCACTGCAGTATAGAAGAACAACTAGCGGATATTTTTATGAAACCACTTTCAAAAGTAAAGTTTGAAATCCTCATAAATAACTTGGCAAACAAACGAAGTTCTTCAAGGAGGAGTGTTGAATAATGAAGAACATCTTAATTTAGTAAATAAAACTATTATTAGTTGTTAAATAACAAACCAATGAATTGTATATGGTTTAAAACTTATTATTAATCACCATTAGATATTGGTGGTGTTTATCTATTAGCTAATTATGTAAATCAACCTATAAGTATAAATAGGTTGATACATTCCATGTCTTGTAAGGAAAAGAGTTATATATTTTATACACATTTTATTCTCTTTTATCTTCTCAATATTATTCAGCACTATTAGAGTATTACTCTAAAACCCTACATTACCAAACTAACCAGTATTTTTTCTACAACTCTATGGTCAGTAATATTCTCACCATTCGATTTTAATTCATTTGCCAACTTTATAATTCGAGAAGAGTAATCCTTAATTAGCTCTCCATCTTTCATCTTGAGATTCTCGAATTCACGTCTAAGAGACTGAAGCTTAATTGCTGTTGTTTTCTCGTTTCCTTCAAATTCAGCTTTTAAGATATCCCACGCTTGTTTTGCTGAAGTAGCATTCATTATTCTTGGAAAGATTGTATCTGTAACTGCGACGTGAATTTTGGCTAATGCTTCAGCATCTCTTTGTGGCCAGTAAATCTATGTTGATGTCTGTGTTGTTGTGGTGGTTGTTTCCCCATTTTGAGGTATGCCATTTTCCACAACATCATTCCATAAGTGTTGGGTTACTTGGAGAACGACCTTCATTTTAATGCTCCAAAACTTTTAATTTTCTCCATTGAAAATGGGAATAATTTGCTGTTGATTTGAACCAGAAAATGCCATTTTATATAATATTGCGGAAATAGGATATAGACCTTTTTGATCTTGAGGCTCTTGATACCAAATGTTGGGTTTTATAGTAATACTCTAATAGTGCTGAATAATATTGAGAAGATAAAAGAGAATAAAATATGTATGAAATATATAACTTTTTTCCTTACAAAACATAGAATGTATCAACCTATTTATACTTATCGGTTGACTTACATAATTAGCTAATAGATAAACGCCACCAATATCTAATGGTGATTAATAATAAGTTTTAAACCATATACAATTCATTGGTTTGTTATTTAACAACTAGTAATATTTGTTTTATTTACTAAATTAAGATGTTCTTCATTATTCAACACACCACCATCTGAGTTTCCTTCGTTATCCACTTGCATTACAGAACATGCATTCTGAAGTTTGTACGATGTATGGTTATTCTTGTCCAAATGTTGCGAGTTAGTTCCAGACTTCCAGGCCAACTGTGTAAAAGGCTATTCCACAAACTGGACATACGCATCCACAAACTGGGCATGTCCAATACTATGATATCCAGAATTTTGCTTTTGAGTGTCATAAATGAAACCAAAAAAACTACTGTCAGACTGATTAAAATGATTGTCTGGTGGAGGGAATGGGACACTAATATCATGAAACATATCATTTTTCTTTTCCACTTTACCCGTGTCCAGGTCAACCGGAGTGCATTTTTTGTCTTGAAACTCATTTCTAATGCCGGAACTACTTGGAGACAAGAGGTTGGGAGCCAGTTGTTTTGCAGTACTCATTGTAGACAACTGTGTTTTATACTGTGAGTCATTTTGAAACTCACTTTCGCTATGTCTTTTTTGTAAATCCATGCACACTTGAAAGAGATGACACATTCGATATCTCTCCATAGACCACTTATAACATTTTAAAGGTTACTTGATTTGTGTGGTTGGGTATTTTCCCGAACCTTCATGAGGACTTGAATTTAAGCCTTCTGTTGTCCACTTTGAAGGATATACATCAGATACATTAAAAATACCACTGTCAAAATCAAAATCTACCAACAACTTTTGCTTGTAAATTCCTACTGCCAGAAACAGTAGCTGATGGACCTTCCGGAATTAAAAAGGGGCCTCATTTTGCCACAATTTGGAATCAGAGTTCATGCTTTCAGCTCCTGAAATTCTATTTTCTAGTTGGCTTCTATGATCAATTATCGGCTTTCTATCTGCAATGAGTTGAGCTTGAGGATGAGCATTGGGTTGGCGGTTAAAGTTTTGACCAGTAGTCTGTAGATTATCTTGAATTTGTCTAATTAGGGAACTAGAGGTTTGACCAACTACACTCTGAAGCTGGAGAATCATTTTGCTGGTTGTAGTTGTCAGTAGAGTAAGAACCCAGGACTTTAGATTTCCCAGAAGAATTCTTTAAGCAGAATGTTCAAGAACTACTCCTTCAATCCCCGAGAAAGGTTCCGTACTTGCAAATTTGTCAGAAAACAGAACCCAGTTGCAGATTCAGAGTCTTGACGTCATTCCCAAGTTTCATGTTCTCTATTATATGCGCCAATTGAGATGCCCACATATATTCAAAGAAATTTAAAGCGATCTAGCACAATTAGGTACTTAAAAAATGCATTTAAATGGAATGAGGATCAATATAACTTATTTACAAGCAAAATTGTGCAGATAGAGGATCCTACAAAGTGGATAAAGAATATATGACTTTGTCAATCAAGATTTATCATGCATTATTGACATCTACAGATCACTAGAATTCTGTTGACAGTAGAAAAGGAGGATATAACAATCCAAATTGAATTTTACATGCCAATTGTAATAATGATCCAAAATAAGTAAATAACATAAAGCAAAGAGAATTGAAATATAAAATGATAAATACTACTGTACCACCTTTAAACAAGATCCAAAGGAAGTTTAAAAATGTAAAATTCTATATTAAAAATGTAGAATTCTATATTAAAAAATATTGTTAAATGACACCATGCATAGCTACAAGTCTGCAACCAGTCAATAGCATAACACTTCACTGATTGCGAATTTGGATTAGCATCATTTAACCTCCGTTTGAAGAATAAGGACAAGAGTGTGCACGAGCAGACCTCTCCTACCCTCCTGATGCAGGAGTTGTGCATTGTGTAAGAACCTATTAGTTGGAAAAAGTTTTGCAGAAAAACAACAGAGAAACTGTTCTCTTACAGTGGGATGAACATAGTAAATATAGCCTAATCCAAGACAAGAAATCGAGCTGAACTCAATAAAAATTACTAGCACATTATGTGAACAATAATATGATTGATTCAAGTTGTCATTGATGCAAAATTCACATGATAGTCAAGGTTGTCTTCTTGTATGTAAACTCTGTATCTTTTGGGCATCAGCATCAGTCTTCCTTTATTCCTAGTTGGTGTTTTAGTTTCATCCATTATCAATCTGTCACCAAGTCAAGTTGTGCAGATTTGTACTCTTCTTATAATTCTTATTCATGTACGAGATTTTGTGAATGTTCTTATAACAAATATATAATTGGATTATTGATTTCGAGACACTCAAAACTATTAGTTACTTCAAGAAAACTACTAACGTTAAGGATGCATAAAATTAAAAATTGAAGTCGAAGGAAATTAATTAAAATTATAGAAAGAACAAGGTATTCAACTCATAAAAAAATGCAAGTGATATATTTCACAATAGAAAAGCATGAATTCTAAGCACAAGCTCATTTAAATACAGATTTCTCACAAACAAACATTTCAGTAGTTAGTACACAGACAATCTACCAATGCTTGCTGCCATGACCCCTTTCTCCCTCAACCCTCTATTAGAATGTTTACTCTCCTTTAATGCAGGGGTAGGTGATGACTCATATCTAGAAGGCCTCTTCTTAAAGTGCCTATCATCATCACTCGATTCATAATCACGGTGGTCCGCATAGTACTCATAACTATCCTTCAACACAGCAGCTGCAGTTTTGCGATGATCCTCGAGGTATTTATTTGATCTCATACTGTGGCTTCTTTGATGACTAACAGTAGGAGATCTACCAAGCTTTCTTTTCTTAAAGACTGCGGACTCCCCTTCTGGGAATGTGATGCGAGCTAAGACATTGGCTTTGTTTTTCCAGTCAGATAGAGTTTTCTCAGTAGAAGTCTGGAATGGAGATGGTGGTAAGTCTACAGTGTTAGAAGGGATTGACATTCTGGTGGCCGACACAAACTCTGGCTGGGGGTGGTACATACGTACTTTCTTTAGGGGTGATGAGTAAGTTCTTCATAATAACCATTATCGTGTTTTACCTTCCTCTTGGAAGATGTGCGTATAAGTTCTGGATAATGGGTACTGCATTCTTGTGGTGTGATAGACATAAATTTTGATTTCACAGAGGGAACATCTACCTTGCCTATCATGTCTCTGCAGGAGTTTCTGTCCCTGGATACCTCCACGTTTCCTCTGCTTCTCTCAAGATCTTGCTTTTGCTTTATAGTGGTTTTCGGAGCTTCAGATTCTTCTCTGCTCATGATTGGGGGGCCACCGCAACCATTAGGTGCAAGTAAAACCCCCTCTGAAGCTGCAGACAACGTAGACGATAGAATCTTAAGTTGCAGACATCGAGCAGACTCCATAACTTGCGGTTGAGAAGCACCATCGACATTAGCCCCACGGCAGTTACTAGACTCTAAAAACCGAACGATGGTATCTCTCAGTGTCTTATTAGGTAAAAGATCATCGGCAAGTACCTTTGTGGCCCCAAAAATACACATTGAGTTGGATATAATATAGTCTCGTACGCACTTGTCACAAAAACTCTTAGAGCAGCACTTGCTAGTGAAAACAACATCTTTCATTACCGCTCTGCACACAGGGCGGTAAAGCTCTACACGGAGGTCAGCAACAGAACGGGTTGAGGGTATCCCTTGAATCTCCTTTTCAAAAGTAGCCTCATTTGGTTTTAAAACAACAACATCACCATTTGGTAATGCATATGAGCCATCCGGGGAAGGCTAATATTAACATAGAATGAGGAATACCAGTTGGCGGCTTGGTTCTTTTAACATCAAACTTTGGATCACCATTTGTGGGACAATGCTGAATAAAATGACCAGGCACCTTGCACCTACGGCATATGTAGCTTGATGGGGGTGTCATTCGCTCCAACAATCCTCCTCGACCAAAACCACGAGCACCACTTCTCCCACCCATACCACTGCGCCCAAAGCCTCTACCTGCACCGAAACTGCTATGAGTAGTATTGTGACACTGCCACCAGTCCAAGTCAGGAGTCTGAATTAAAGCCCTAATCTTGTTATCCTTATCAGCTGTACCAGGGGAAGCATCTTGAACTGGTACAACAATTTTGGGCGGTGACAGATAATCCCAAAATTCCTCCCATTCAGATTCTTGAACTTCAACAGTGTTATTTTTGGTGACTTCAACATCCTTGTTCAACTTATTTCCTATAAGTACATTATCTTCTTGATCATCAGCAGTAATTGGAGGGGTGATTACTGTGATAAAGAATGGCAGAGAAGAAAAGCTTTATCATTATACAAAAGAAGTCTCAGAATATATAGGCTTATTCTGGACAGACAAGAATCCCAGTAAACTAGTAATCAGATCAGCACTAAATCTAGGATTAATAAACAAATCCCTAACATTATTCCCAGAATAAAGGATTGACTAAATCAATTCCAACTGCCTCACAGATCTCTCCAGGTCAACTAATCTTCAACACTCCCCCTCAAGCTAGATTGTACACATCAAACAATCCTAGCTTGTTAATCATTTTCCCAAATAGGGGTCTATGCAGTCCTTTAGTTAAGATGTCTGCTGTTTGCTCTGCTAAAGGTACATAAGGAATGCAGATACTCCCATCTTCAATCTTCTCTTTAATAAAATGTCGATCAACTTCTACATGTTTCGTACGATCGTGATGTACAGGATTATAAGCTATGTTGATGGCAGCCTTGTTGTCACTATACAATTTCATAGGGCTTTTTGTTGCAAATTGAAGTTCTTTGAGTAAAAGCTTCAGCCAAATTAATTCACTAACTCCATTTGCCAAAGACCTAAATTCCGCCTCAGCGCTACTTCTGGCTACTACATTTTGTTTTTTGCTCCTCCACGTGACCAAGTTCCCCCAAATATAAGTACAATACCCAGAGGTAGATCTCCTATCTACTACTGAACCAGCCCAGTCTGCATCAGTGTAGGCTTCAATTTCTCGAGACTCTCCTTTCTTGAAGAACAACCCTTTTCCAGGACTTCCCTTCAAATACCTTAATATTCGGATGACCGCATCTTGGTGTTCTTTATATGGCTTCTGCATAAACTGACTTACCATGCTAACAACAAAAGCTATATCAGGTCTTGTGTGGGCTAAATATATGAGCTTCCCAACAAGTCGTTGATATCTACCTTTGTCTACAGGTGCACTAGAATACTGATCTCCAAGTTTTATGATTGGATCAGCCTGAGTATCAACAGGCTTGCATCCAAGTAGGCCCGTCTCATTCAAAAGATCGAGGACATATTTTCTTTGGGAAAAAAAGATGCCTGATCTATTTCGAGCAATCTCCATACCAAGAAAATACCTTAGCATTCCCAAATCTTTGATCTCAAATTCATCTGCCAGCTTTCCTTTTAAACTATTTATTTCAGGAATATTATCACCTGTTATGATAATATCATCAACATATACTATACGTATAGTTGACTTGCCACCTTCGTGTTTGTAGAATAAAGTGTGATCAGCATGAGCTTGTTTATACCCTTGTTGCCAAACAACCTTTGTGAACCTTTCAAACCACCCTCTCGGTGATTGTTTCAGTCCATAAATAGTTTTTTTCAGCTTACAAACCATTCTTGTTTGTCCAGTACTCTTAAAACCAGGCGGTAGTTCCATATAAATTTCTTCCTTCAAGTCTCCGTTAAGAAATGTATTCTTGATGTCAAGTTGATGGAGCGGCCACCCTAGATTTGCTGCAAGAGAGAGAAGTACATGAACTGTATTTAGCTTGGCAACAGGAGCAAAAGTCTCTTGATAATCTATTCCGTATGTTTGAGTAAACCCCTTGGCAACTAAACGTGCTTTGTGCCTTTCAATGGACCCATCAGATTTATATTTTTAACGGTGAATACCCATTTACAACCTACAGGAACAACATCTTTGGGTCTTTTTACCACTTCCCAAGTGCCATTTCCAAAGCTTTCATTTTCTCTTCAACTGCCCTTTTCCACTCAGGTCATTGCAAAGCTTCCTGAATTGTCTTGGGAATTTCTTCTCCTTCAAGATTAGATACTAGTGCTTTCACAGAAGGTGATAAATGATCATAGTGTACAAATTGTGCTATTGGATGTTGAGTACAAGAGCGAACACCTTTCCTTAAAGCAATAGGTAAATTATCCAAATTTTCTACAGGAGAATGAACAAGTGAATTACCTGATTCCCGTTCAGATTCATGACAAGTTTCGAGAGCAGGAGGAGGCTGTTGATTCTTCCGACGAGAATAAACAAGAAGTTCTTTATTCAGCTGGGTGTTTCGTTGTTCATTTAAATCAGACCCCTTGTTTTTTTTCTTGATTATACTCAGCATCAAGATTCTCCCCTTGTTTTTTATTCTCATCACAAGCCTCTTCTGTTGGCAAAGATGTATACTCAGAGTGTGAGGGGTAAAGAGGGGAGTTGAGGAATTCTGGAACAAATTGTGAGGTAGAGTTGTGCCAAAAAATTTCTTCACTCATTCCCTCAACGTGTTTCTGTTTATCCTCTCCCTGAAGAGAAGTTTTTGGAAAGAAAGCAGTATTTTCAAAAAAGGTAAGATCCATGGTCACAATTAATTTTTTCTTTGCTGGAATATAACATTTGTACCCCTTCTGGTTTGCAGCATATCCAAGAAAAATACATTTTAGGACTTTTGGGTCAAGTTTGTTTCGATTGAGTTCATGGTTGTGAGCAAACACAGTACATCCAAACACTTTCAGAGGAAGACTATTAATAGTCCTATTTTCTGGAAAAGATTTAGAGAAGACACCTAATGGAGTTTGAAATTGAAGAACCTTTGAGGGCATTCTATTTATAAGGTAACAAGCAGTGAGAACAGCATCCCCCCAGAAAAGTTTAGGAGTGTTTGACGTAAACATGACAGACCTAGAAACTTCCAAAAGGTGTTTGTTTTTTCTTTCAGCGATGCCATTTTGTTGGGGTGTGTAGGTGCAAGAACTTTGATGAATGATCCCCTTTTCACTGAGATATCTACCTAAAATCTGGTTAAAGTACTCTTTACCATTATCAGTGTGTAAGATTTGAATATTCGTAGAGTATTTAGTTTCAACCATTTTGTGAAAATTTATGAAAGTTTGTTTGGCATCAGATTTGTCTTTAAGCAAGTACAACCAACACACACGAGTATGATCATCGATAAAGGTAATAAACCAACGTTTTGAGTAAATGTTGTTAGACTGAGAAGGCCCCCAAATGTCACTATGAATCATGGCAAAGGGTCTAGTAGCATTATAAGGTTTTGGTTTAAAGACAGATCTCTGATGTTTGGATAACTGACAGATTTCACATTGAAAATTATCATTATTCTTAAACAAGGAAGGAAATAGATGCTTTAAATATGTAAAACTGGGATGTCCTAATCTGAAATGCCACATCATTACTTGACTTTGCCTTGAAGAAGGTTCCCAACTAACTGTAAGAACTTGTTTATTCTCATCATCGCCCATGTCAAAGTAGTACAACCCCTCATGTTCACTAGCATTGCCAATCCTCTTCCCCGAACTCAAGTCCTAAAATTCACAACCATTTTGTGAGAAAATGACTCTACAATTACAATCCTCGGAAATTTTGCTTACTGACAATTACATGATAGATTTGGAACGTGTAATACAGACTTGAGAACAAGGGTTGAGTTAATTTTAACAGTTCCAATTCCAGCAATCGGAGACAATGACCCATCAGCAATTCGTACTTTAGTATTCCCATGATTCAGAAGAATATATGATGAAAATAATTGAGCACAACCTGTCATATGATCCGAGGCACCGGAATCTATAATCCAAGACCTTAATTTTTCTTGTGTACAACTAAGAGCTGAATGCAAATGACCTTCATAGGCATTTAAAGTACCAGGAGAAAGAAAATTACGTTGCTGGGCAACTAAAGAAGTACCAGTTACTTTATCGAGAGAAAGAAGCTTATAAAGACGCTCAAGTTGCTCCTTATTGAGATTGATGCCGCCTACATTTTCACCAGATTTCTGTTCTGCGCGTTCAACATTGGTTTGGTAGGCACGAGTATCCTTCTGAAAGAGTCCAGGCTGCCTTTGATGTTCACGATGATTCTGATTTGGAGATTTTCCATTTAGTTTCCAGCTAGTTTCCTTAGTGTGATTGGTTTTTTGACAGTAGTCACACCAAAGATTTCCTCTTCTAGGATGCCTTGGTTCATGTGAAAAATCTGATTTTCGGTTCTGTTCATACCTTTTAGAGACGAGTGTAGAGGCCTCTGATTGGATTGTAGATTTAGGATCACCAAGCATAATCTTTCGCCAACATTCCTCCATTCGAACTTCAGCGAAGACTTCTTCAATTTGAGGCAGTGGTCGCATTCCAATCATTCTCCCACGGACCTCATCAAGATCCTTGTTCAATCCAGCAAGGAAGTCAAAAGTACGGGTATTTTCTACAAGTTTTGCATACTTACCTACGCAATCACTGCACCAATCATTTGGCTCAAACAGATCTAGCTCCTGCCATAACTTGGTAAGGGTGATGTAGTACTCCGTGACATCCATACTTCCTTGTTTGAGATCCCTGGCTTTATCTCTTAATTCAGACAACTGTGCTGAATTATCCAAATCAGAGTATGCAACTTTCACCTTGTCCCAAATGACCTTGGCCGTGGAGTGGACCAAATATAGTGACCCAATATGTTCTTCCATGGAGTTGATGAGCCAAGACATCACCAAAGCATTTTGAGTGTCCCACGTACTGTACAAAGGATCAGTTGAACTTGATTTCTTTACTGAACCATCAAGAAATCCAATTTTTCCTCTTCCTCGTATAACCATTTGAACAAGATAATTTTTCCCATTTAGTTTATAGGGAGTAATCTGATGGGGAAGGGTAGAGTTATCAGTGGGATTAATTGCAAGTTTAGTTACTTGAGATGATTCCACAGCAGCTTCCTCCTTTCCATCCTTGCTTGATCCAGTAATGGCCTGCCTATATCTTGCCATTGTGTTTTTATTTCAACAATATTCTAGCTCTGATACCATGTGATAAAGAATGGCAGAGAAGAAAAGATTGATATACTCCTTTAATACATTATACTTAATTATCATTATACAAAAGAAGTCTCAGAATATATAGGCTTATTCTGGACAGACAAGAATCCCAATAAACTAGTAATCAGATCAGCACTAAATCTGGGATTAATAAACAAATCCCTAACATTATTCCCAGAATAAAGGATTGACTACATCAATTCCAACTGCCTCATAGATCTCTCCAGGTCAACTAATCTTCAACAATTACAATAGGCAGGCAAGAGCATTATGGTGCATGACAAACAATAAGAGAAATGCTGGTAGGAATTAACGTTTCACCATCAAGATACACTTGATTAGTTCGAGCATTGAAGAGAATGAGTTTATCAAATTTAGTACTATTACTACGCTTGCCCGAACACTTTTTGTTAAAGATATATTGTTTGACATCAGAAACAGTTGTGTAATGCCAATCAATAGGAATAGAATCAAAATAGATCTCAAATAGATCATGACCGTTAGATATAATAATGGAAAGTTTGAGCCATTTTTAGATGTGCTCTTGATGTAATTTCCGGAAACTAACTAATGGAGATTGTTCCTTGATATGAGGACTTCAACTTTCATGTTTGGATCTAAGACATTTTCTTAGTGGAATCCATAATTATATATAGGCAAAGTTGCTAGTTTGAAACGAGTTTGAAATGGGTTTTTTCTTAAATCCCACATTGAAAAGATATTGAACTAAGCAACTTGAAATGTCTATATATAAAAGGCTTATTCTTGAGTTTTAGATATAAGTAATCTCAAGTGCCTACTTTGCATTCATTTATAAGCTGCAAAGGTTTTTTGAGCGAACTGAGGTTCTAGTCGCTGTTGATCTCTGCCGTGTCTGTGACCGGATTGTTCTGAGCTGTTTTATCCTGGAAGCGATATTACTGCAACCCATCACAGCGTAAGTGGGGCAATAATCTCTTCAAGAACAGTAAAGACTTCTCTAATCCTTGATGACTCAGCTGTTCTGTTCTCTCAGAGTTTTAAAGCTGTTGTTAGAGCTAAGTGTTTTTCTCCTTTCTTTTGTTTTACAGTATTTAATTATATATTTTGTTTTTCCATCATGTTTGTTTTGTTATTTGGTTAATTGCCTATTCTTGTTAATTGTAATATAACTGTCCCATTGTTGCGTTGTTTAGTTAAATATATCCAATAATCTTGAAGAGATTATTTGTTATATTTGTTAATTAGCAAGATGGTTAATGAAATTGAAACTCCCTTTTGTTGAGACTAGCTCTCGGTCTGGTGTTACTGCACCCACCATTGATTGGACCACGTACCATTTCCCAAAACCTATCGATTTGTCGGGTATGCCCGATAAATTCGGTGGGGGTGTTGGTTTTTCTCGTTGACAGAAAAAGATGAAACTGTGGCTTACGGTAAAGGGTCTATGGCCGGCGGTGCAGTATGAGAAACAGTTGTGGTTAAGGAAAAGGCTGAAAATTTTAAGGCTTATGCTATGCTGGAGGAAAAGGATGGGGTGGCTAGGGCTGCAATTCTGGCAGCTTTAGCGAACACTCTGTTTGATGTTTATTCATCGGATTCCTACACAGCTAAGCTCTTATGGGAGAAGCTGGACCAGACACATAATACTGACTTGCAAGGGTTGGAAAAGTATTCTGTGGCACAGATCCTTGATTTTAAATTGGTGGATACTAAATCCATGACTGAGCAGGTGCACGAATTTGAGATGTTGATGCATGGTTTGAAGGAGTCCGGTATAGTCCTTCCTGAGAAGTTTCAGGTTATGACAGTGATTAAAAAGCTCCCGAAGTCTTGGGAAGAATTTGCTCTATCCCTGAAGAGATAGAAAGGAAAGATCACGTGGACTAATCTGATGTTGGACATCTCAGTGCAGGAGCAGCATAAGTCCAAACAGGGACATGTGATGCCTGCTGAACATGATAGTAGTTCGAAGGTGAACGTAATGACTGTTGGTAAGAAAAGAAAAGAATTTATTAAGAAGGAAAACACTAAGTCTAATAAAGACAAGAACAAGGCAAAGAAACCAAAGGCAAACAAACCATGTTGGTCTTATGGACAGGTTGGTCATTTGGAGCAAGGACTGTCCTGTAAATAAAGCGAAGAAAGATGATGTGGTTGCTCAAGCAAACACTGTGCTTAGAGCTGGAACCATTGATGGGCCTATGGCTAACATGGTAATTGGTGAAGCATTTTCTTCTGTAACCAATGACGGGTATGTTACCTATAAGCTTGTTATACTATCCACTTATTTGTCTCATGAATGGTTGATTGATATTGGAGCTAATGTGCATATTTGTGCTGATAAAACTCTGTTTGTATCTTATCAACAGGCTCATGGAGTGACAGTGATGATGGGGAATGCTAGTGCTGTACAAGTGCTCGGAATATGAAACGTAGACCTGAAGTTTACTTCTGGGCGTGTTCTATCCCTCACTAGAGTGTATCATGTTCCTGATATTTGTAGAAATATAATAAGTGGAAGTTGTTTAGTTAAGAATGGATTTGAACTTTCTCTAAAGTGTAATAAAGTAGTTATTACACATACTGGTGTTTTTGTTGGGAAAGGTTACTTGTCTGATGGATTGTTTTTGATAAATGTTGAGCCTATTTTGGGCAGTTTTATTAATGATAAGCTCCTTCTGTTAATTGTGTTGAATCATCTGATTTGTGGCACTTACGTCTTGGTCACTTGAATTTTGGTGCTCTAAAGAACATGATGAATTTAGAGTTGATTCCAAAACATGCCATTGATAAGAAATCTAAATGTTAAGTATGCGTGACTGCTAAACAAACACGAAAACCTTTTCATAATGTAGTAAGGGATTCAGGAGTGCTAGATTTAGTTCACACGGACATATGTGAATTTAGTGGCATAGTGACAAAGGATAATAAAAGATATTTCATTACCTTTATAAATGACTGCAGTAGATATTGTTATGTTTATTTGCTTAAACATAAAGATGAAGCACTAGAAAAATTCATAATATTCAAAACTGAAGCTGAAACATAAATAGGTAAAGTACTTAAATGTTTGAGATCAGATAGAGGTGGTGTGTATACGAGTACCTCGTTTAATAAATTTTGCAAGAGCAATGGTATAGGTCACGAGGTGACTCCACCATACACACCTGAGTCTAATGGGGTGGCAGAACGAAAGAACATAACTTTTAAAGATATGATCAATAGTATGCTTATTAATTTGGGGTTGCCTAAGTATATGTGGGGGGAGGCTCTGAATACGGCTTGCCATAGTCTGAATAAAGTTCCTCTAAAACATATGGACAAGATATCTTATGAATTATGGACAAAGAAAAAGACTAGTTCAAAATATCTTCGTGTGTGGGGGTGCCTCATAAAGGTACTTGTCCCTGAACACAAGAGAAAGAAACTAGGAGCGAAAACTGTTGATTGCATCTTTCTGGGCTATATTTAAACCACTACGTCTATGAGATTTTTAGTCTTAAAATCTGACATAGATGGAATAGTGGCTAACACTATAGTTGAATTTCGTGATGCAACATTCTTTGAGGATGTGTTTCCTATGAAGACTGGTATACCTCAGGGTATTTCTAATGATGATCCCACTCGCATATCGAGTTCTAGTCCTGATCATGTAGAAGGATGATTAATGTGGGGGCGGATCCTAGTAGTAGCTCTACTCCTGATGAAGTAGAGGAACCTAGAAGGAGTAAGCGTGCGAAGGTAGTCAAGGACTTTGGAAGTGATTTTATCACTTACAATGTCAAGGATGAACCTTTAACTTTCCAGCAGGCCATGGATTCTTCAGAATCTAGTTACTGGAAAGGTGCGGCAAAAAGTGAGATTGATTCTATTGTTTCTAATGGAACATGGGAGTTGGTTGATCTACCTCATGTGTGTTCTACTATAGGATGTAAATTGGTTTTCATAAGGAAGATGAACCCGGATGGCTCAATAGATAAGTATAAAGCTAGGCTAGTAGCTAAGGGTTTTAAGCAAAAAGAGGGCATTCATTACTTTGATACGTACTCTTCTGTAGCTAGAATGACAATAATCCAAGTGCTTGTAGCATTGGGTTCCGTACATGGTCTTATCAACCATCAAATGGATGTAAAGACAACTTTTCTTCATGTATCAAAATTTATATGGATCAGCCTGAGGGATTTGTTGCATCTGGTAACGAAAGGAAAGTATGTAAGTTAATCAAGTCTACATATGGCTTAAAACAAGCTCCAAGAGACTGGCATAAAAAGTTTGATGAAACTGTTTTAGAATCAGAGTTTGTAGTTAACGAAAGTGACAAGTGTGTCTACTACATGGTTAAAGGAAATGAATGTATTATTGTGTGCCTATATGTGGATGACATTTTGTTGTTTGGAACCAATATTGAGATTATTAGCGAGACTAAAAGGTTCTTGAAAAGGCACTTTGAAATGAAGGATATGGGTGAGGTTAGTGTGATTCTTGGAATCAAGTTGACTCAATCAACTGATGGAATAACCTTGACAAAATCTCATTATATAGAGAAATCTATACTTGAGAAGTATGGTTATTCAAATTTTAGAATCGCGAGTACTTGTTTGCACAAAATCATGCAAGCGTACGCGGTCACAAGTAATATATAAGGTTAAGTCTAAATTCGTTCCCACAGAGACTGGTTTAGGTTCAATACAGATTTATGCACCTATGCAACAATGTATGATTATTATTCATTGCTAAGACAATATCAAAGATGGGTTTTGATTATCTAAATTAACTAAGAAGCGAATTAACAAAACTAAGAATTACTTAACTAATGAGAATTAAAATCGAATTACTTATGAGAATTAAAACATGGGATCCTAACTTCATTAAATACTTTGCTTAAAGTTGATACCTTTAATCAAAGTATGTGATGGTTATGATATCTGATCGAACAACACGAAACAAGTATAGGTTACCTGTCAGTATACGAATACCAAACTACTCATACATCCACAAAAAAGATAGAAGATGGGTAGACATCAATTATGTTTAGACCCTATATGTCTATAAGATTTGAAAACATAACGGTTTAAGCACAAGTTATCCATTAAGAGCACATAGGGCAGCATAAGATGGTTAAAATTACGCTACAAATTATGATGTCAAAACATACATAATCCTATGCTAGCATGGCAAGTTCTAAATCTCAAGATCCACTGTCGCTTCACAAGAGATTAACAACAACTTAGATGTTAGCTACGCATCCAAGAAGAATAAGCACAACCATACAAGGATATCAAGAATTCATCACACAAATCTTTAATGCAATCAAACTACTAAACTACATAAATAAATCTGTTAGAATCCCTTGATAACGATTAGTTCATAATTGAACGGCTCGTCATCATGGGATCTGATGAAACCATGGTAATAAACAAAGTTTGAATAAAAATAATTATGCTAGAGTAATAAGGTTTATAAAACAAATCCAAAATCTGAAGATCCAAAGTATCCTAATAGAAGAAAACAAAAGATGAAGTAGATCTAGATCTTCGTTTCTTGTCACGAGCGTTGGTGATTCCTTCTCTGCTTTTCTCCTTTGCTTCTCTAATAAAAACGTGTTTTTTTTATGCCTAGATGTGTTTATATAGCCACAGGAGTCTTTTTCTCAAAGAAACGTTCAAAAATACAATTTTAGATCAAAACAGGATTTTTTCCAGCGAGCTCCCGTGCCACGGCGTCCTTTCACCACGCCACGGCGTGCCAAAACTTCTTTCCAAGATTGTAGAAAATTTCGTTATCTTCGCGTGAGCTGTAAGATCGTCAGAATCGGACTTGTAGAACTCCAGATATGGCCAAAACAGTGAAGACTGCGTAACCTACAAAATCCGAATTTTAATCAAATTAGCCTCCAACTCTTGCTATTTAAACTCCAAGCCCTCCTTTATTATATTTCCTTGATACTTCTTTTCTTGACGTATCTCTGGCCTGCTTCTAGCCTCCTACTCCCGAGCTAAATTCCACCACAATTATGTCATTACACACTACCAATGCCTCCAGCTATTATTTCTGCAAAACTCAATGCAAACACATCAAAAACACCACATACTTGAGGTCAAGTTAATCAATTTAAGCCGATACGAAGCATTCCAAGTGGATATAAAATCCACTTATCACACCCCCAAACTTAAACCGATGCTTGTCCTCAAGCATAAACAGACTCGACACCTACAAATGCAATGCATGAATGCAATTAACATGAAAATGCAACGATCCCCTTAGATTAACCAAAACCAATGAACAAGCAAATATCTCAAAGAAATGCAATACGTCCAAACAGAGCTCGACTAAGTCCCTGTATACTAACAATACATGAACAGAAACGTGGGTGTGTGCGATGCTCATCAGATATACTCCTAACACTATATCAAAATCATACCTATTCTTCGCCAAGACAATCACAGGTTTATAAATAGAATGAACGGTAAACACTTCATAACATAGGAACACCTCAATTATCATTCGAGTTAGGCAGGAATTCATGCTTTATTACTAACAACTACAACACATAATACTATATACAACAATGCATGCTTATTTAACCGTGCAATGGATGAGACCCCAAAAGGCTTATACAATAATACCCATGTAGCGAGCGTTAGGTTAGTGGATCTCAGGCTATAAAAGCCTTAGGTCACTAGGCACAAAGTTCCCTAGAACTTAATTGCTCGAGTATTAAAGAGCTCACCCTGGTTAATTCTGCATTTAAAAATTTAAACATAACATACATTTTTTTTTTTCCATTTTTTTCTGATTTTTTTTATTGTTTTTTTTCAACGCGATCTGGAATGAGTATTCTCATCCAACCCTAGACTACTCATAAAAATATGAGTCGGCTACTAGCCATTTGATGCCTAGCCATTATTAACAACTATTAACAACTAGCATGAAATTCCTGGTTTCCCCCAAACTTATACTTTAGTGCTCCAACATTATCAAGGGAATAACGAAAATTCTAAATATAAACAAGTGATTAAATCTAAAACAACCAAACAAGCATGACCTCAATATAGCCCAAAAGCAAACGATGAGACGGTGTAAAGATTTTGTTTCTGAATCATGCAAGTCAATTTCATAAGAACTATAAATCAACCCTCTATTCATCATTAATTACCACACTCAAATAGATATCGACCTACCAATCAGAATTATCTCATCCTAAGGGATCATGAAAATATGCCATGAAATGCAACTAAATGGACTCACATGGTATAAAAACAAGATAACAAAATATCCTATATGAAACAAAGACTCAACTAACACTACTAATCCCCAAATCACCCCCAAACTTAAGATATTCAATGTCCCCATTGAAGGCAATAAAAGGATAGCAGAGACATACCTAACTGTCGGCAGGATCACCCTCCTCGGGTGGTGAATTTGGTGATGGATAAGTGGTGTGAGTTCCAAAAACAGGCCAAGTGACCTCTACACCCTCCGCACGGAAATAGTAATCCAGAATTATGAAGAATTGGGGAAAATGCTCTTTTATTGAAAGCAGGAAATCCATGGGTTGCCTCCCAGGAAGCGCCTTTGTTTAAAGTCTTTAGCTAGACATGGCAATGGCTTTTTCTCTTGAAAATTTCTACACCGTATCTCTATATGGCCATTTAATTATCTTTTCCGGGGCTACATCCTTGATGACAAGTTTCAGCCTTCTTTGCTCCTCAAAAGTGTCAGTAACATTGTTCTCTTCACTACCTGACAAGTTAGCAACAATAACAATAAGCAAAGTAGATGATTGACCCAAATATGCATACCTCAGGTGATCTGGTGGTTTAAGCTCGAGTTTGGAAGCTTCTTCAACATGATGATTTTCATTATTGACTACCAAAGACTGATCAAGAGTGGAAATAGACGGATTAGGAACGGAAGTGGGTGGTTCACCAACAGAAGTCTTAACAACAGACTTAGGATCAAAAGAACTATCTTCAAGTTGAATTTCATGCTTAGAAAAAATAGCATTCAATTCCTCTAACATCTCATCAGAAGTAAAATTCCTATACAACTCATGAAGATCTTTATTACCCTCATATTTAAGAAAACATCTTTCTCAAGAAAAGACTCAATTGCACTATCCTCAAGATTTGACCATGAAACAACCTCATCAATCAGCACCTGAGAATGCCAAAGATCAGCCACGCCTAATTCCTCATCTTCAGTACCAAACTTTCCTTGTAAAGCAACGTCTAATGGATTAGACTTCAACATCTGATCAAATGCTTTATTCTGGCTAGTATCAACCCCTTCTACTCTAAAGAACTTTCATTCTCTGCAGGAAATTTCATGGCCTTGAACACATTAAAAGAGATAGTCTGATCTTGCACTCTCATTGTGAGCTCTCCTTTCTGAACAACTATCAAAATACGGGCAGTAGCGAGAAAAGGCCTTCCCAAGATGATGGGAATTTTCTTATCTTCTTCAAAATCAAGAATCACGAAATCCGCAGGGAAGATGAGCTAATCAACTTTTACCAAAACATCCTCCACGATACCTCTAGGATAAGTGATCGATCGATCAGCCAGCTGTAAAGAGATATTTGTAGGTTTAGGATCGGGCAGACCAAGTTGCATGAAAATAGACAGAGGCATGAGATTGATGCTAGCTCCCAAGTCACACAAACACTTGTCGAAAGATAAATTGCCAATAGTGCACGGGATAGTGAAACTTCCCGGATCTTTAAGTTTAGGAGGCAACTTCTGCTGCAGAACCGCACTACACTCCTCTATCAAAGCAACAGTTTCCAATTCCTCGAGCTTCAACTTCCTTGAGAGAATACCCTTCATAAACTTTGCATAGCTTGGCATCTGTTCAAGAGCTTCTGTAAAAGGTATGTTGATGTGCAATTTCTTGAAAACCTCAAGAAACTTGGAAAACTGCTTGTCTAGCTTCTGCTTCTGGAGCCTTTTAGGATATGGAGGAGGAGGGTAGATCTGATTGTTCTTTGTAGACTGCTCCGGAGAAGCTTTTTCAACAGGTTCCTTGCTCTTCTCTACTCCACCAACCAACTGATCAGCCACGAAGTCAGATTTTTCAATTTCTGGTGCTGTAGATTTTTCAATCTGCTGATTCTGAACTTCTTCCTCTTCCTTAGCTGCTGATTTCTGATCGGTTATAACCTTTCCAGATCTCAAAGTGACTGCTTTGACCCGCTCCTTGCCTTCCCTTTTGCCTGGATTAGCCTCTGTATCACTTGGAAGAGTTCCTTGTGGCCTATTCAACAAGGCATTAGCAATCTGACCAATCTGGTTCTCCAAGGTCTTTATCGAAACTGCTTGGCTCTTGCACATCAACCTCAATTCCTCCAGTTTAGATTTTTCATTAGAAGATTGCCCCGCATTAGCATGAGGCTGCTGCTGAAATCCCGGAGGCTGAAATTGTTGCCTTGGAGCACACTGCTGCTGATAACCAGAAGGATTTTACGGCTTAACTCCATACTGCTGACCCTGAAACTGCTGATACGGCTGCTGTGGTTGTTGCATACCACTTTGATTGTTGCTCCAGCTGAAGTTAGGATGATTTATGTTGTTGGGGTGATAGACGGCTGGAGCTGATTGCGAAGGTCGCTGAAAATTGCTCACAAACTGTGCCGATTCAGAAGAGATAGCACACTGATTCGTCTCATGTGCCCCTACTAATAACTCACAAATACTAGCTACCTGACGAATCCCATAGTTAGTAAGAGAATCCACCTTCATCGTTAAAGCCTTCAACTGAGCTGCAATAGTTGTAGCTGCATCCACTTCCAGAATTCCTGCTACTTTGCCTTGAGATAGTCTCTGAGTTGGATTCTGATATTTATTAGCAGCCATCGTCTCAATTAACTCATAGGCTTCCTCATAGCTCTTTGCCCATAAAGCTCCACCTGATGCTGCATCAAGCATAGGCCTGGTCTGTGCCCCAGCCCATTGTAGAAAGAATTGATAACAATCCAGTCTGGCATACCATAATGAGGGCATGATCAAAGCATCTCCTTATAGCGCTCCCAAGCTTCACATAAAGATTCTCCAGATTGCTATGCAAATTGAGTAAGAGCATTCCTTATTGCTGCTGTCTTGGCCATTGGAAAGAATTTGGTGAGAAACTTCTGAGCAAGATCCTCCCATGTTGTAATAGAACCTGCTGGTAAAGAGTGTAACCAGCTCTTAGCTTTATCCCTAAGAGAGAATGGGAAAAGTCTCAATTTGACAGCATCTTCCGACACACCGTTGAATCGGAAGGTCTCACAGATCTCAATGAAGTCCCGGATGTGCATGTTGGGATCTTTCGTTGGAGCACCCCCAAACTGAACTGAATTATGTATCATCTGAATCGTGCTAGGCTTGATCTCAAAAGTATTAGCTGCAATGGCTGGTCTGACAATGCTAGATTGGATGTCATTGATCTTAGGCTGAGAATAATCCTTCAAAGCCTTAACTGCTACTGCTGCTGGTGGATCTGCCATCTCTACTATTGTTTCAAGTTCATCTTCTTCCAATTTACGAGATTGAGAACGTGTTCGCATACACGCTCAAGTACCTGAAACACACAAAACAAACAAACTAAGTAAGAAAATAATCCGAGTCAGAGAACTTTAACGATCACTGATGACAAGCACATAAACTAAATTAAAACAACACCGAGTCCCCGGCAGCGGCGCCAAAAACTTTTTGCACAAAATCACGCAAGAGTACGCGGTCACAAGAGATTAACAAACAACTTAGATGTTAGCTACGCATCCAAGAAGAATAAGCACAACCATACAAGGATATCAAGAATTCATCACACACAAATCTTTAATGCAATCAAACTACTAAACTAAATAAATAAATCCGTTAGAACCCCATGACAACGATTAGTTCATAACTGAACGGCTCATCATCATGGGATCTGATGAAACCATGGTAATAAACAAAGTCTGAATAAAAATAATTATGCTAGAGTAACAAGGTTTAGAAAACAAATCCAAAATCTGAAGATCCAAAGTATCCTAATAGAAGAAAACAAAAGATGAAGTAGATCTAGATCTCCGTTGCTTGTCACGAGCGTTGGTGATTCCTTCTCTGCTTTTCTCCCTTGCTTCTCTGATAAAAACGTGTTTTTCTTGATGCCTAGATGTGTTTATATAGCCACAAGAGTCTTTTTCTCCAAGAAACGTTCAAAAATACAATTTCAGATCAAAATAGGATTTTTTCCAGCGAGCTCCCGCGCCACGATGCCCGTTCCTCACACCACACTGCGCCAAACCTTCTATCCAAGATTGTAGAAAATTTCGTTGTCTTCGCGTGAGCTGTAAGATCGTCAGAATCGGACTTGTAGAACTCCAGATATGGCCAAAACAGTGAAGACTGCGCAACCTACCCGGAAAATTCGAATTTTAATCAAATTATCCTCCAACACTTGCTATTTAAACTCCAAGCCCTCCTTTATTATATTTCCTTGATACTTCTTTTCTTGACGTATCTCTGGCCTGCTTCTAGCCTCCTACTCCCGAGCTAAATTCCACCACAATTATGTCATTACACACTACCAATGCCTCCAGCTATTATTTCTGCAAAACTCATTGCAAACACATCAAAAACACCACATACTTGAGGTCAAGTTAATCAATTTAAGCCGATACGAAGCATTCCAAGTGGATATAAAATCCACTTATCAGTACTCCCTATGATCCTAAAGTTTCACTTGTCAAGAATAGTTCAGGAATTCTTGTGTCTCAGTTAAGGTATTCTCAGATTATTGGGAGTTTGCAGTATCTTGCAAATTGTATTAGGTCGGATATTTCGTATTCAGTGTCTAAGTTAGCAAGATATACAAGTTGTCCAAACAAGACTCATTGGGATGCTCTTGATAGAGTATTTAGATATCTGAAAGGCACCATCTATCTTGGTTTGCATTACAGGAGGTTTCCTAGAGTGCTCGAGGGATATAGTGATGCAAGTTGGATAGCTAAGAAGTCTGGTTCCCATGGAGTGACTGGATAATTGTTTACCCTTGCGGGTGGAGCAGTATCATGGAAGTCTTCTAGATAGACTATTATTACTCGGTCTACTTTTAAGGCTGAGATGTATGCATTAGATGCCATAGGGACTGAGGCCGAATGGTTACATGGACTTATGTCAGTGTTACCTGTAGTAAGCCGACCACTTCCTACTTTTTCTGTTCATTGTGATAGCCGTACAACTATTGACAAAATTAACAGTAAGAAGTATAATGTGAAAACAAAGAGACATATCCAAGTTAGACTGAAGTCTATAAGGGGTCTAATGTCTGAAAGGATCATAGCTGTTGAGTTTATTGGAACTCAACATAACCTAGCTGATCCTTTGACTAATGGACTTGAGCTTGCTGTTGTCCTTAAGTCTAGGTTGGGGATGGGACTGATAGCCCATAATGATTCATCTACAGCGGAAACCCAATACACATGAGAGGAGATCCCTCGAAAGTGTATTCAATGTGGTAATAACAAGCTGTAAGGGTGAATCGGTAGTACCTTTACTATATACTTAGATACTCTTATATCTGAGTCTATCCCCTATAGACCTAAAAGGTACTGAAACTACCAGGATAGGAAGAGTTATTTGAGCTCTGAATGGGGTCAAGTCATATGACGAGATGCTAGTAGTACATCTCTGGAGATGCCCAGCTAAGCGAATGTAATTGTGTGGTCGCAATTAGAGGAAAGGGTTATTCCTCGAAACATTCGATGAACAGGATCGAGACATGACCATTAACGTCTCAAAGCCGTAGATCAGCATCATAGCCTTTTTATTTGTCGTCGTCTATGGAGTGTGGTTACATCAAATGGATAAAGATTCAAGGTAAAACATTCCATCTATATCCGGTAGCCATCGAAATAGAGGACTTAGGAGGGTTCAAACCCGGAAGGGTACCTACTCTGAAAAGCAAGTCATGAGTAGAATCTGATATGCACTACTGTATGGATTTGTGGGGGATTGTTAGAAAATGGAAAGTTTGAGACATTTTTTAGATGTGCACTTGATGTAATTTTTGGAAACTAACTTATGGAGGTTGTTCCTTGATATGAGGACTTCAACTTTCATGTTTGGATCTAAGACATTTTCTTAGTGGAATCCATAATTATATATAGGCAAAGTTGGTAGTTTGAAATGAGTTTGAAATGGGTTTTTTCTTAAATCCCACATTGAAAAGATATTGAACTAAGCAACTTGAAATGTCTATATATAGATGGATTATGCTTGAGTTTTAGATATAAGTACTCTCAAGTGCCTACCTTGCATTCATTTATAAGTTGCAAAGGTTTTTTGGGCGAACTGAGGTGCTAGTCACTGTTGATCTCTGCCGTGTCTGTGACCGGATTGATCTGAGCTGTTTTATCCTGGAACAATATTACTGCAACCCATCACAGCATAAGTAGGGCAATAATCTCTTCAAGAACAGTCAAGACTTCTCTAATCCTTGACGACTCAGCTGTTCTGTTCTCTCAGAGTTTTAAAGCTTCTGTTAGAGCTAAGTGTTTTTCTCCTTTCTTTTATTTTACAGTATTTAATTATATATTTTGTTTTGCCATCGTGTTTATTTAGTTATTTGGTTAATTGCCTGTTCTTGTTAATTTTAATATAACTGTCCCATTGTTGCATTGTTTAGTTAAATATACCCAACATCCCCGTACCGCAGACACTTTCCGCTATACGGTGCGTACCGCAGAAAGTTTTTGCGGTACATGCCTGTTCCCTTATCCACAATCGAGATGCAGATTGCTCTCATTCTTACAAACCACAAAAAACAAACTAAAGTCACAAGCCCCTCTCTCTCTCTGCAGCGAATCTGAAAGTGTAGTGCAAATTGAATCAAATTTGAGGTAACATTTCTCTCGACTATTTTTGTTGTTTGTTATGGCGGATAAATTATTTTCTCGTATGTTTGCTTCGAAAAATAAAAAAGAGAACTGAAAAAATAAAAAAAAGTTGAAGATTCATTACATTTGGATGATTTAAGTATGAATGATGTTTTAGATGAAAGTAGTGATGAACCTAGCACCCCCAAATTTGTTTATAATGATGAGTTCATTAATGTTGATGAAAATGATGAATTTGGTAATGTTATGAATAATTCATAAGTTGTGATGTTGAGAATAGAATTTTGCTTATACTTCTTGTAAATCCTGATCTTATAAAGGATTTATCACTTTTTATAGGATATATGTGTTAGACAGTAATCTGTAGAGTTTAGTCAGGAACAGCAGTGCATCAAGGTCTACATGTCAGGAACTGAGATCAAATCCTGATACGCTAAGTCAAATACTGATGGATGTCGAATCCTGATGCAAGGTGGAATCCTGATATCGGTCATGCTACTGATGATGTCATTATGGATGCTACAGAAACTGGCAAGTGCTATAAAACAGGATCTTTGTTTGGAGAACAAGCAAGAAGATATTGTGAAGGAAATGAATTCTCTATTGATGGAAACTATCAACTGGACGGCAGAACATTGTCATAGATAGATTATAATTCTGTTATTAGTTGATAGGTAGCATTATAAATACTCTCTCTATATCATTGTAAAAAGAGCGAATGCAAGTAAGAAAAATTAGGAGCTCTGTATTAGGTTTGTATTCGAGAGTTCGAAACAAACAGAGAGAGAGATTTGTATTGTCAGCAGCTGCTAAAGGTATTGTACACCTTTGGTAGAGTTTGTATTTGATTTGATTAATACAAACAAAGTTTGATTCATTCGTTTGTTCTTGTTCATCTAATCAAGAAAAAATTAGACACGATTATATAACTTGTATTCAACCCCCCTTCTACAAGTTATTCGAGTTAACAATTGGTATCAGAGCAGGTTGATTTCGAATAATCATAACGATCTGCAATCATGTCTGGTTACAAGGATGGTAATACTAAGATCCCTATGCTCAAGAGAAACGAATATACTCTATGGGAAATGAAGATGTTGCATCACCTGGAAGCAACAGATCCTGATTATCTTGACAGAATCAGAGATGGGCCTTTTGTTCCAACAAGGCTTGTTCCTCAAGCAACTGTCGAAGGAAAAGTTGTTCCAGAACATACAGCAGAGAAGCCTAAATCTGAATGGATAGATAAGGAAAAAGAGAACGTTCTTAAGGATGCTAAAGTGGGAAACATACTATTCAACAGTCTTGATTCTGTTCTCATTAACTATGTTCTCTCTTGTAAAACTACTAAGGAGATATGGGACAATCTAAAGGTTCACTGTGAAGGAACAAAACCTATCAGAAAGAATATGAGGACACTTCTCATACAACAGTATGAGTACTTTGAATTCAAGTCTGGTGAGTCACTTACTGACACCTTTGATAGGTTTACTAAACTCATCAATGAGATGGCCATGCATGGTAAATATTATGACTTGGAGGATATGAATACTAAGTTCATGAAAGCTCTTCCTGATTTCTACAATGAGAAGATATCTGCAATTGAGGAAGCTAATGATCTGGATGAAATATCATTAGAAGCAGTTTATGGAAAATTGAGAGCTTATGAACTTGACAGGCAACAGAAAAAGAGCAGGAGTGAAGGAAAGATGAAAACTGTTGCACTCACTGCTCAATCTGAATCAAAGAAGCTTCCAGAAGAAAAGTCTGAATTTACTGAAAGAGACTTGAGGAAGAAGAAGAGCAAAGAAAGTTCTGAGTCAGAGACTGCAGATATAGACTCTGAAGATAATGATTCTGAATCAGAGATGCAAGAACTCTTTGCTATTTTTGCTAAAGCTTTCAAGAAAGGAAGATTCAATAGGAGAAGATTTAACAAAGGATCTTTTCAGAAGAAAGAGGATAAGAAGAGTGACAAAGGCAAGAGTACAATTATCAAGCTTGATAAGGCCAAGATCAAGTGCTTTAACTGCAGTGAGCTTGGACACTTTGTTAGTGAGTGCAAGAAGCCTAGGAATTCAGGGAAGGGTAATGCACTCATGGTCACACAGAAGGATTTGGCAGACTCCAGTGATTCTGAAGATGAATTGGATTATGAAAACATTGCATTGATGGCAAGTGCTTCAGACAAGCCTGGATCTCCAAAGGAAACTTCTTCATCTTCTGTTAAGGGCACTGGAAAGAAGCATTCAATTATCTTGGACAGTGGATGCTCTAGACATATGATTGGAAAGAAGTCCCTTCTTAAAAAGTTTGAGAGGAAAGCTGGCCCAGTAATATCCTTTGGAGATGGCAACAAAGGAGAAACTCTGGGATATGGCTCAATTGTTTTGGGGAATGTCATCATAGAAAACGTAGCACTGGTTGAAGGCTTGAAACACACACTTTTAAGCATAAGTCAACTGGGTGATAAGGGTTACCAATCAATCTTTGATAGTGAAGGATGCAAAATCTTGAATATGAAGAATGGAGACATTGTTCTGACTGGTCAGAGACATGGTAACATATATGAAGCCAGCTTGAGTGACACATCTAAAGGAACTGTCAGATGTCTTTACAGCAAGGCATCAAATGATAAAAGCTGGAACTGGCACAAGAAGCTCTCACATCTCAATTTCAAGAAGCTTAATCAACTTGTTAAGCACCATCTAGTGAGAGGCCTACCTCAAGCAAATTATGTGCAAGATGGACTTTGTGATGCTTGTCAGCTTGGAAAACAAAGAAGAACCACTTTCAAGAGCAAGACGAAAAATTCAATTACCGAACCATTTCACATGCTGCATCTTGATTTATTTGGTCCGGTAAACATTATGTCTATCAGCAAGAAAAGATATGCTCTAGTTATAGTGGATGATTACACAAGGTTCACATGGGTATTCTTTCTACACAAAAAGGATGAAGCTCCTCAGCAAATCATTGAACTTGTCAAGAATATTCAAAATAACTCTGAGTACAAGGTCAAAGTGCTTAGGAGTGACAATGGTACAGAATTTAAGAATTCTACAATGGAGGAGTATTGTGCAGACAATGGAATTACTCAACAGTTTTCTGCACCTGGAACACCTCAGCAGAATAGTGTAGTAGAAAGAAAGAACAAAACTCTCACAGAGGCAACAAGAACCATGCTTGCAGATGCAAAGCTTCCAACCTATTTCTGGGCAGAAGCTATTAACACTGCATGTTTCACTCAAAATTGTACCTTGGTAAATGGCCATGGAAAGACTCCCCATGAGATGATCAAAGGAAAGTAACCAAGTGTGAAATACTTTCACATATTTGGATGCAAATGCTATGTCCTGAAAGTTCATCCAGAACAACTTGGAAAATTCGAAGCCAAATCGGATAAATGAATCTTTCTAGGATATTCAGCATCTAAGGCCTTCAAAGTATTCAATCTCAGAACTCACATTGTTATGGAATCAATTCATGTTGCATTTGATGATAAGAAGTTTGTAATTTTGCAAACTGATGAAAGCCATGACAATCTGGAATTTGAAAATCTTAAGTATTCTGAGATTCTCTCCAGTGATGATGAACGTTCTGCAGAGGAGATCTCTATTGCTTCTCAAAGGAATGCTACTATTGAGGGGGAGCAATTCAATCAAGGAGAACACAGTACTGGTCAGGATCAGACTAGTCTTTCAGAGTCTACTTCATCAGGAACTGATCCTTCAGAGTCTAATGAAGGAAAATCAAAAACTAGCAGCAGTATGGAATCTACTGATTCTACTGATCAAGGTGGAGCTTTTGAAGGCAGAGAAAGTTCTTTTACAAGAGATACCACTAACTTAGGGGGAGAGTCTAGCAGGAGTAATCTACCATCTGTTAGAAAATGGACAAGGGATCATACTGAAGATTTGATTATTGGTGATCCAAATAGTGGTGTTCGAACTAGAAGATCAATTCAAAATGAATGCTTGTATAGTTGTTTTCTCTTAAAGAATGAACCTAAGAAGGTTGAAGAAGCCTTACAGGATCCTGATTGGGTAATAGAAATGCAGGAAGAATTGAATGAGTTTGAGAGGAACAAAGTTTGGAAACTAGTACCAAGACCTAAAGATAGATCTATTGTTGGTGCTAAATGGGTTTTCAGAAACAAGCTAGATGAATTTGGTATGATTGTAAGAAACAAAGAAAGACTGGTGGCCAAGGGTTATTCTCAGGAAGAAGGAATTGATTATGATGAAACCTTTGCACTTGTAGCAAGATTGGAAGCAATCAGAATGTTTCTTGCATTTGCAGCTCATTCAAAATTTAAGGTATACCAGATGGATGTAAAGAGTGCTTTTCTAAATGGCAATCTTGATGAGAAAGTGTATGTGGAGCAACCACATGGTTTTGTTGATCCAAAGTTTCCAAATCATGTCTACAAACTTGACAAGGCACTCTATGGACTAAAGCAGGCACCAAGAGCATGGTATGAAACTTTGTCTAAATTTCTTCTTGAAAATGGCTTCACAAGAGGTAAAATTGACAAAACTTTATTCTTTAGAAAGATTAAAGGTGAATTGCTTTTAGGTCAAGTTTATGTTGATGATATTATATTTAGTTCTACTAATGAAAAGTTATGTGCTAAGTTTACCAAGCTTATGCATTCTAAGTATCAGATGAGCATGATGGTGAACTAAATTACATTTTAGGCTTGCAAGTCAAACAGACTGAGACTGGTATTTTCATTAATCAGTCAAAGTATATCAAAGATATTTTAAAAAGGTTTGACTTTCAAGATTGTGCAATTGCAAAGACACCCATGGCAACAGCCACTAAGCTAGACTCTGATTCTAAGGGAAAGAGTGTTGATAACACTAGCTATAGAGGCATGATGGGTTCACTGTTATATCTAACTGCAAGTAGACAAGATATAATGTTTTCTTCTTGTTTATGTGCTAGATTCCAAAGTGATCCTAAGGAATCTCATTTAATTGCTGTGGAGAATTTTTAGATATCTCAAGGGAACTCCAAATCTTGGTTTGTGGTATCCAAGAGAATCTGATTTCTCCCTACTTGGCTATTCAGACTCTGATTATGCAGGGTGTAAAATAGACAGGAAAAGCACTACAGGTACATGTCAATTCTTAGGAAACAGATTGATTTCTTGGGCAAGCAAGAAGCAACAATCAGTTTCAACATCAACTGCAGAAGCTGAATACATTACAGCAGGCAGTTGTTATGCTCAACTCCTTTGGATAAGAAATCAGTTGATGGATTATGGTATGACACTAAGTAATATTCCTATGTTTTGTGATAATACTAGTGCTATCAAAATTGCAGAAAATCCAGTTCAACACTCGAGGACTAAGCACATTGATGTAAGGTATCATTTTATTAGAGAACATATTGAAAATGGTACTGTGGAACTTCATTTTGTTCCTATTGACAAACAGCTTGCAGATATTCTAACTAAACCACTTGATGAGGCTACATTCATTAGATTGGTTAGTGAGTTAGGAATGTTAAACTTTTAGATCTTTAACATCTGCACAAGTAGCAAGGTATGTTGTTTCAGCTTATAGACTTGATATCTTTGTCAGGATCTATAATTGATGGTTAAATGCTTAAGCTGTAACATCTTACTTTGATAAATTTCAGTATGATAGACTTATTAATAAACATCAGGATCAGGATTGCTATCAGGATGCTGACGTCATCAATATTGACATTAGGATTGTATCGTCAGTGTCAGGATTGTGAAATTTGTGGGTCTTACTATTTCAAATCCTGAAGATCATTCTTTACAGTGGTTCAATTCTGAGTTGTGTTAAGTCTATGTTAGCAAGTTTTACCACATGCATACTGATAATTTATATCATTATTCAGATCAGTCAATAAACAACAATAGACAAGTAGATAATAAGAAAACTTGTATTTTCTTTAATCAAAAGCATTACATACATAGAAATGAAATACAATTCTTCTTTTTGTCTAACTTCTACTGATAATCCTATTCTTGTCTAAAGTAGTTGCTGCTTTAATCTTCAACTATCGACTTCAGGAAAAGGAGCATCTCAAGATTAGATTCCTTGTCTGGGCGACTTGAATGAGAGCAGCTGACTCATCTTCATGCTTATTGAAGAAAATGAATAGCATCTCCATCAAGATCAACCTCAGACTCTTCGCCAAATTCTTCATCCTCAAGATGTGAAGAGATTAGAGGAGGATTTTGTTCGACTGGTAGATGTTTTAGAAGAGACGTTTGGTAATCATTTGGGTTAATACTAACCATATGGAACTCGATGAGAAAAGTCATCTCTTCTAAGTCAGAAGAAATGAACCAAAGAATAGGGTTCATATGAAGATTTGGGTTGAAAGCCATGGTGTAAAGAGAAAAGAATGAAAGGTTTTGGAGTATGGCATAAGGCGTTAGTTTCTTTTATAGAGAGATGTGGGAAGCTGAACAGTTGTTTGGGGGTTATCAATGCAGTCAGTCATAATTATGTGTGACTGTATTTCTTGTATTTTCAAGAAATGTTGAACGTATCTAACCAATTGATTTTTTTCAGATTTTATTTATTTCTTTTACAGGTAAAAGAAAATTCCACGTGGAAACTCCAATTAGTCTCTGGAATCGGGATGATATTGATCAGGAATTCAAATGTGATTGCATCAGGATTGGTGATTAATTTTGTTTAGAAGTCACATTGAAATTTGTGATTATCTTGGTGAGAAGATCACATCAGGAAAAGAAGGATGATCAGTACCGATGTTTTATTTTGATAATACCCTGATTTATTTCATTAAAATCAATTTTGAATTTATTTTCCAAAAATCGTGGTTAACTGTAATTTTTCAGGGACGGACACCTGTCAACCTACGTGTCAACGTGGGATAATGGGTCTGAAGGATTTTTGAAATATAATTATTTTGAAACTCTAATCGTGTAATTGCTTTCTCTAATTTCATTTTCTAAAGCAAACACTCTTGAGTTCTCAAAATCACTAATCAATTTCAAAGGTTTCTTAAGTTCTTTTCAGATCAAAATGGCAACCCAAAGAAGACTACCCAAATCAGTAGCTTTCAAGTTTGGTGACTTTGATTTTATGATGAACAATCATGTTGCAGCTATCACCAACAAGGAAGGGGTGTCAACTGATTTCCACCCAATTATGGACTTTATGGCGAAAGGACCATTAAGTTATGCCTTTACAGCATCTCCACAAATTAATCAAGTAGCTATTTCACAAGCTTGGGGGAATGCTGTGGTAATTGATTCTACTGAGAGTCAATCAGGTAAGATTGTTCTACACTTAGGACAAGACTCATTTGATATTACTGAATCTGTTGTTAATTCGGTACTTCACTTACCTGTTAGTACGAATTTTGAGAATGTACCATCTGATGATGATTTTAGAACTATGTTATCTGAGTTAGGTTATAATGGACCTCTAGATAACATGAGCCAGTTAAATAGATCCTTTCTTAGGAAAGAATGGTCTTTCTTCTTTGACCAACTTGGTAAATGTTTTACTGGTAAATGTAGTTCTTTTCAACAAATTACTGCTGTTACATCTTACATTGCATATAGTTTGCTTTATAACAGAGTAATTAACGTTGGTCACATTATTTTAAGTCAGATGTGTATCAAACTTGGAACAAGAGATCATGACAGGAATATGGTTTATTATCACAGATTCATGCAACTGTTTATTAACCATTTCATTCCTGATGTTGAAGCTAGATTTGGTAGAGAATATTGTGTTTCTTCTTATGTACAGCAAAAGAGAATTTTCTCTAACATTACAAAGAAGGACAGTGAAAAGAATCTAGATGAAATACCTGCATTACACTATCCAAATCATGTTCAGGTACTTCTAAGAACTCATCTTCCTACTATCTATAATTCTTCTTTCATTGGTGGTGAAATGACTCAGGAATCTCAATTGGAGGAGAACCCCCCTGTGTCTACCCAAGTAGCCAAAAACATTACAGTCTCTGAAACAATTCTAGAACCAAATTTTGATCCACAGCCTATTGTTTCAAAGAAGCCAACCTCTGGTGTTTCTCAAAAGACATCAGTTGTAAAGAAGAGGAAATTTGTTGTTTATAGTAGTAGTTCTAGTGAAGATGACGATAATATATCTCTTGCTGAGAGAGCAGAATTGAAGGCTGCAATTCAACTTTCTAAGCTAGGACAAAGAGATAGAACACGTAGTCACAGCCAGGCTGTAGTCTCCCAAAAGGCTGTAGTTCTTAAAAAGGGAAAACAGTTACTGGATACTGTCTCTCAAAAGACTGTGTCTAATGAAAAAGGATCTCATCCCAAGATCACTTCTGTGTCTACACCTCTTGAGTCTTCTCAAGATAAATCTGTTGCTCACTATACTAGGAGAACAAGGAGAAAGATTCATTTGTCACCTACACACACAGTGTCTAGTCCAACTAACATTATGCAGGTCTCTACAAATAAGGTTATATCCACGTCAGTATCTGACAAGAGAGATCTGGATCTTGATTTTTCATGGGAAACTACATTGACATACAGACTAGCTATGGAACTTATTTGTAAGAACCCCAAATTTTGGATATAATTAAAACTTTTTATTAAGTAATGATAAAATGAAGAACAATGATTCCGACAACAAGGTCACCAGCTCTAATGAATGGTGGTTTCAAAGAACAATGATTGTAATGAATGGATATTGCTTGGGACAATGATCCTGATGCATTGGTATATTGTCAGAATAGAGTAATTCGATGGTTGAGGACCTAGATAAGAATAATCTACCATCCAGGAAGGAGATAATGGATCCTTGAAGGGAAATGAGTACGTGCATAGTGTTTCCCATACGTGCATAGTATTTCCCGTACGTGCATAGTGTTTCCCGTACGTGCATAGTATTTCCTGTACGTGCATAGTAATTTGGTGGATGAATAGTGATTTTGTAAGTTGGAAAACTTTTCACGCCACCCTATGTACGGGACGTGATATGGATGTTTCGAAGTCATATTAGTAATACGCGGAGGAAATAAGTGAATGCAGAGACGATCGGAATTCAGAAATTCCAAATTCTTTTTCGGTATAATATTTGACCGGACAGTGGATTAAATATTATTATAATCCAAGAATTGAGATATTAACTTTGAGGATTTGATATTTTAGGATGTTATTATATTTGATTTAAGAATGAAGGTAGGAAACCACTAAGGAGTGGTTATGGCTACAATGTAATAATTGATATTTGGAAAGAATGAATGGAATTCGACTTTATTATTTCTATGTCTTGAAGAATGCTAAAGGGTAACAACATAGGTAAGAATAATCTATCTTCTAAGGGAATAAGATATGGCACTTTCAAGCAGGAGAATATTCTCATGTCATCCAGATCGGTAACGATTAATCCAGTAGTTCCGTAAAAAGGATAAGGAACGATCGAAAGAGAATACGGACAATTGTACCACCCTAAGAGAACAAGTAAAGAATACAGAATGAATAGTGTTTTGGTGGGAGTATATAATAATATGAGACGACACTATATAGAAGCATTCGGAACGGATTTCCGAGTTCGTATTAGTGATCCAGGGGGAAAATAAGTGTATGTAAAAGCTGTCGGATTCTGAAAACCGCACTTTTATTTTCTCCGAGAGTTCCCTGGACACTGATAGCCTTAAGTATTTAACGAATGGATTTAAGGAATATAAATTGGAAAGTTAGAATGAAAGATGGAGAATGAAAGTATTAATATTAAAAAGGATTCCCGGTAAACCCTAATTAGAAATCCGTGAGATATTCCTACGAACGATCAATCGAAACGGGCAATAACCGGACAAGGAATCAAGCAGGGGAGCAAGATGCATGCATGTGCAAGAGGATAAGACCAAGTGACCAAGCTAGTTACAATGCTAACTAGTAACATTAGAGATCAAACTACTTAGTAAGCCTTAATACCTCATCAAGACCACAAGATCTTAACACATGGCTCAAGTGATGCATGCAATGACATAGCCACTTTATTAAAGCCACTTTATACAAGATATTTTCTAAACCAAGTAATAATTCACACAAAATAGATGAGAGCAAAGTGAAGCAAGCCAAACAACTCCATTCTCCCATTTTTTTTCTTCCATTCGGCTTTAAGGAAATTCAAAAACAAAAGTCCACCTTCCACTCCTTGTTTGATCTTGTAATTTTTAAGGTGAGTTCTATATTTCAAGAAACTAATCTCCTAGAAATTTCAAGTCCAAAATCCTTTGTTTCCATTTTCAAATAAATCATTTACAAGGAGGGTGAATAGTGTTCTTCAAGAACTAATGTTGGTTTTCTTTGATTTTTATGGTTGATTTAGCTAGCTTAAGGCCACCCAAGGATCATACAAAGCTTAGTGAGGCTAGAACACACTCCAAGGAAGGTATAAAGCTCTTGAAACCCTAACCCTTGTTTGAGATTTAAGCATGTTTATGATAGTTATAACTTAGTTATGGTTATGTTAAGATTATAAGCATGATTATGTATGGATTTTGGATTAATGATGTAAATATCTAGATGAACGGAAAGGCATTGCTTGGCCTCAGTTCATGTGGATAAGTCATGTATATGTTGTTTGGGTTGGATACTATGTTTATGGGAAGATTCGAAATTGGTAGATATTCGATTCGCAGCCGTTATAATGCCCGATTTTGCAATACCATGTTTTGTATGCCATTTTCCATGTCGAACCCCTACTGTCCAGAGACCTTAACTGCCATGATAGGATAGGTAATGTTCTAAGCTTCGTTTTGATATAAAGATCACGTGAAACGGACTTACGGTTTAGGATTTATGACCAAATTACTAAAAGTAGTTCGAATCCGTAAACGAAAGTTCGTAACTGAAATTGAACCCTCGTAACCTATGTAACGTCATGGCGAATCTTGGTAAATAAATACTAGGGGTAAGAAGGAAGGTGTGAAAGAAAACCGTATGTCAAAAAGAGCATTTTTCGATTTATTAAAAATGTTCGAGTCAAGGTTAAACGCGAACGAACCCCTAAAAGACGACTCATTTATAACTTCGGTAAAACACTTAGAAAACGGGCGATAAAACTCGGAGTATAATATTGGTTCGTAACGATCAACCTTAGAACTCATATGACTTAAGTATGTCCCAAGTATAAGTGCAGTGACATGTCGTATTAACGAACGAATGTCGGGTCGGATCAGTGATAATAAGTAATCCACTAAAAGGGGTATAACGAGATAACTCGAGAACGTGTTTCGATTTAAGTATAACTTAACTTTTAATATGTTAAGTGATTAATCCCGAATGCCTTGGCTATTTATAGATCACCAAGCTGAATCGGGACCCGCTACCACTACCCCTTACCGTACTCGACTACCAGGCAAGTTTCAATTCCCTTCTTTTAGGTTGTTGTTGTGATTGAATAAATATATATATATATGATTGCTGATATACATATGCCATTGCATGCATGCCTACTTTCAAGTTGAATTGATATACTTGTTCCCTGAATGTTATTGTTGGCTTATAAGCTAGATAGTTATATATCAGTTATAAGCCGGTTATTGTAAGACCCTCATAGAAGGGCGTATACATCTTATTAATCAAAAATAGACCGGGAGTCAATATTCCTTGATATATCGAGATTACCTCGGAGGAAAATATTTAAGTAAATATTTTCTATTATTTGGGCGACGAATATTATTTGAATATTCGTTCGAGACTAATTATTTTAACGATCCTTACTTCAAATAATTATTTGAACGTAACGATTCAACGAATAATATTTCTCAATATTCATTCAGAATCGAATTGATTATCGACTATTATTTCGAATATTCTTCTAAAGATGAGACTATTAAATGAATATTATTTGGATATTCTTTTAGAATATTATTTTATTAAATAAATATTACTTTTGAATATTCATTTAAGATATTAAATACTTGATGGATATTATTTTAATATTCATCTGAAGCTTGATTTAATTATCGAATATTATCTCGAATATTCCTTAAGGCTTGGATTACTAAATGAATATTACTTGATATTCATTTAGGATATTATTCATTAAATGAATATTACTTTTGAATATTCATTTAAATTCCTAATTAATTATGAATATTACCTTAAATATTCTTTTCAGGTCTTATTAATTAATGAATATTGTTTTGAATATTCATTTGAATATTTATTTATTCAATAAATATTCTCCTGATATTTCTTCAGGGATTATTTTGAGAAATACTCTGATTAAAGATATTCTTTCATATTCCCAAATATTCTTTAAATATTTTAACTCATTAAATATTCTCTGAATATTTATTCCATACTTAGAATAATCTCGATAAGGTTTATCTTCTTCGATTATTACAGAAAATATCTCGGAGTCATATTATTATTAATCTTATATCAAGAAAGGTTCTCAGACATCATTCTTCTTTGAGTCTATCTCCTTAATAATAAGGGAACCTTACTTGGAAAATGTTATTTATCTTGTCGACTTCCCGGTCATAAAGTATTCCCTTCACTCGCAACTTGGGTGCTGTTGACTTATTAAGTCGTTGCTTACCTTCTCATCTTTCGAGGGGTAAGATTACTGGAACAAGTTGATATCCGTACCAAGTAATAGCTTGGGAGTTATTGATAAATTTTCCTTTCCAACTAGATACGACTACTTTGTGGAGTCTTATCAACAAGTATTATACTTGGGGAAAAGGGGACGAACGTTATATTCAGAATCATGAATTCTATTTGAACTAGGAGTCGTGTAAGAGGCCGAGTAGCGCCGGTCCATCCCCTTTGGCCCAACCGTTGGCCGGGGAGAGCTAGTAAGGCGGTATACAAGTAAAGCCGTCAGTTCTTCCTTCTACCGGTAGTAAATCTAAATTGAGCTGTACGATCTCGACTGATCATCAAGATTGGAACAGCGGGCGCGGTGAATACTCCATCATTGGTTCATCATCCAAATTTATTTATTTCCTGCAACATGATTACTGTTGGCAGAGTTGGAAAAGGGTCATAACTGGAATTGCAACCTTTTCTTGCAAGTTCCTCTTCTTAATAGCAATAAGAATATCTCGCTTACTTTGATGTAGCAGATATTTCTA
This sequence comes from Saposhnikovia divaricata, assembly GCA_036435485.1. NCBI lineage: Eukaryota > Viridiplantae > Streptophyta > Magnoliopsida > Apiales > Apiaceae > Saposhnikovia > Saposhnikovia divaricata. The sequence continues at coordinate 95,507,841 of CM071597.1, read as the reverse complement.
CAAACAAATACTTCAAGTTACCTTGTAACTTCATCGTTCATATTATACTGGCATCATTTCCGTAAATGCATGGCATATGGTTTGAAAGATACTTTTGAACTGTTATACCTTATCATTCAGTTATATATTATTGTTGGTGGGCTATTGCTCACCCTTGCTTTATTATTATATCACAACAACAGCTAGACCAGATGACTCGCACAAGGCGCACTCGACGCGGGTGAGGACGATGAGACTACCAGAGCTGAAGAAGAAGCTATTGGTAGGGTATATTTATTCTTTCAGTACCAAGAATATGGTCTAGTATGACTTATGTAAATGGATGGCAAAGAGTATGTATTTATATTGAAATTCTTTTGGATTGTAAGAACTCATAATGTGATTAATAAAAATTTGATTGTTACTCTGATTTCATCTCTGGGACTATAACGGGTGTGTTTCTTTATTGTTGTGTTGGGTTATAGAGATGTAATTTATTTTATGTTAAGGAAAGTTCAATTGTTGTGGACAGAATTGGAAACCGTAACCACCGGATCCCGGACCCCGGATCTGGGGGTGTTACAGAAGTGGTATCAGAGCGTACGTTACAAACCCCAGAGATGAGGTGATGTTAAAACAATAAATTCAATAAGATAATAAGAACTCTTGCCAAGTTCATAGTCGGACTACTTAATGTAGTGATGACATATAAAACCCTTATGGGAACTCGTAAGTATAATGATAGTAACTTAGCTCGTTATCGTATCGACGAGTAAGGCGACAGAGCTTGAGGCATACGAGCAACAGCGCGATGATGCTTTATATGCTGAAGATCAGCGGGTAATTCGATGGAGTACCCTACTGGAGACCCGGAAGAGGTTCTAGCAGATAAGGAAAATCCTGTTAGGATAAGGAGCTTACCCATGGGTAATGAGGGTCGCAACCAGAATGACTGTGATGATTAAGATATGGTGCTCAGAAAAGTGAGTATAAAGAACCGAAATATTATTAAGAGATCTGAAGATGCAGGTTGAATTCATAGCCGGACTACCAGATGTAGTACCAGCAAGAAAGAAGGATTGGAAGAATTACTTGAGATCTTATACGGAAATAGATGAGAATCCTTAGAGATTTTCATCTTAACAAAGAAAGAGCTAGAGGGATGTATGATTATCAAAGACATCGATTTAGGGCGAGGAGCAGAGTCCCTAGGAATAGTTGAGAAGGAGGCAGTAAGTGCCATATCATTTGATAAATGAATTAGTATGAATATGGTCAGTAATAATTCGCCATGAGAAGGCAGGTGTCGTAGGTTGTAAATTATGGAACCAAATTGAGGTTAATAATGTGGTTTCATTAAGGAAAATGTTCATTTTATGAATGAATCATTTAGAAAGTAAAGACATTGGGAAGTGATAGCATGATTGGGTAAAGTTATATAAGGAAGTAGTAAGCAAGACAATGATCTCAGAACCTACCGGATGATAAGACCAGTGAGTCAAGATGAACTCGTAATGAGACTACTGCCAGAGACTGAGTATAGAGTTAATTCAACTCAGTTAAATGATGAACCAGAAACGTTAGATGCATGTGATTCAGAGGAATATTAAATTCCTTCTTCTCTTTGAATGGATTATAGTAGTTACCTTAAGTTTACTCCGACACGGAATTATAATAGATCAAGTAATATGATCAGCAGTTAAAGAGAAAAATGTGAGAAAATCTTCCTGGAGCTAAAAGGTGAAATTGGTAATGACCAAGAGCTGGCGTTGCTTAATGGAAAAAGGAGACTTTGTGCTTCCAATGACGCTTCGCATAAAGGGTTAGGTAGACCGACTTTTGGTAGCATTGAATATCAGGACGTTGTGACAGGTTTCAGTTTAAAACTGTTGATTCCCTTCTAAGGGATGGATATAATTGATTCCTCTCCAGTGGGTAAACTTCCAATCTGATGATGATTATTTCGTTAACTATGACTGCTTATGATTCCACCTGCTTGGAGGTTCATAGAACTATTCTTCAGGTTTCGAAACTGGTCTCCTTAATGTTACCAGTAGGTGGGTAGATTGATCAAAATTTCCCTGAGTCTGGAAAGGAATTCGGTGAATTTTGGCAAACCTTGTCTTTCTGATTATCAGAGAATGTCATGGAAGAGAGTAGAAACTGGAGCAAACCCTGTGATTTGGGTAAGGATGCTGTAATATGGGTTAGTAAACGGACCCTGAGCATTACAATCGACGGTAGTGATAAAATGATGAAGTGAGATTGGACGAAAACAGGAAATGTAAGTAAGAAATTAGCCGGACGGAGAAACTCCGGGATTGACTTAAGTGAAAAGGCTGTTATGCCAGGAATGGTAAGCTTGCGTGGCACGCGGGATTGATAAGAATAGTTGAAAGGATAAAAAAAAAAAAAAGAGGAAAGGCGACCGGAGACGGCGCTGAGTAGCCGATTAAGACTTATATGAAGTAAAGTTTTGGAAAGGTAGAAAGGTATCAAAGAAGAAGGCACTATGCCGGCAATTGCTAGAAAAGTAATGCTAATGAGCCAACCCTTAAAATCATATATTTTTATTTTAGTGTGGCCAGTTGAGGCCAAGTCACAACGGACTATAAAGTGACTAGACTAGCAATGAAAAGACAAAGCAGGGTTGCTTATAAGTAAGCACCGACTGCAAGGGCTTCTGATATAAAGGAAATAGTAATGAGATCGTAGGAATCTTCTACTAAACCCTTTGTAACCCATGTTTTGATGGGGAATCTACTAGACCTTTTTGGGATGGGGTAACCCGTGCTAAAGTGACTCATGTGTATATGGTTGTCCAAGATTACGAGAAAAAAATGGAAGTATATGTATGATGTTAGGGTATCATGAATACCATGAACATATTACGACTAAGGGAAGTAAACAACGAAGGTTTATGAAGAGAGTATGGAAATGGTCAGAGATGGATCAGTATGCTGTAGAAATTTTGTCTAAGGCAAGTACATTTGAGAAGAACGATAAGTACTAAGAGATTCACGTTGAACTCGACCAATGTCTTCCAAAACATCCTTGCTACCATTACCAAGTTCTGTAAGAGAGCAGATAGGCATACGTTGCCTTTTTGGAAGGCCAAATAGGCTGACAACTATCTGAAAGAAGAGGGTGGCATTAAACCACCGATCGATTATCAAATGAGAATGATTGAAAAGTGACCTTTATTAAGGATACATGATCTGATTGCCAATTATAAGATGCAAGAATTCCTTGGCAGTTGAATTGAGGATAGGATATCCATAGATTAAGACAAACCCTGGGGAATGCACAAGGGGTGGCATTAACCGTAATAACGACATTATGACTTCAGATGATATGAGCTGGACTTGCTAAGGCAACAATGACCGGTAAGGATTATTAAAAAGAGTTCTGGAAAGAACATAGATAGAATTATTAGAGTATTGATCAATGACATTTTGATATACCCGGTACCCAGAAAATACCGGAGGAATGATAAGGATGGCCTATGAAACCTTACAAGCAAAAAGGTAATATTCCGAACTTCAAAATGGAAGTTTGGTAAGGAATGAATGACATCGTAACAATAATGCTAGATAAGGCATGTATGAAACCCTGAGGAAGTATGGATTGAACCTATAAAGGTTGAGATTATCCTAAGATAAGGAAAGAACTAAAAAAAGAAGTATCCTAAGTAGGATTGGGAATAAACGTGATAAAGTTCCCACGGGTAGGTGGAAGCAATGACTTATGGAGAAAGACCGATAAATATACTTTTCTCCATCAGCAGAGCTTAAGGGAGAATGCTTTCACCCAACAATGATGGGAATGAGGTAGAAATGTTTGAATTGGAATATATCCAGAGAACAAGGATTACCAGAAAATATTATTATCAGGGAAGGCCAATGAGGTGGCCGACAGTCTAATTATAAAGGAATAATTATAAATGTTCATACCGAAGAAACAAAATGATATTTGGAAAGACCTTGAAGGTCATATTGGAGTGGAGGAAGTTACATTCCTTTTGATGATTGTGCAAGAATCGAAGGTGATAATAGTTTAAGTAAAGAGTCGATTCCCGATATTGTCTTAAGCAAACTACACACCTTAGAAGGTCCCGTTTTGAGGCAAACCAGGACCATGATACAATATTGACGAAGTAAACCATTAAGTTTCCAGTATTTTATGGGAGATGCATGAGTGATGGTTTCATCAACCGGACCTAGCTGCGATGCTTGAAACTTTTCTGCAATTTTATCTACTTCATGTAATATCTACATCAAGTTCAAGAAGTGTTCCTTATGGATAAGGAATAGTGATTACTTTGTCTCCCTAAAGGATTGAAACCCGTAGGGTTAGCTATTAACGCACTACGTAAACAACAAGCGATGGTGATTCTTCTAAGAAAGGAGATGACAACGTAAAGATAAAGAAAGTGCTGCTATTGATAAGCTAAATGGCATGTTGATGAATGACAAGCAAGTTTGTGTTAGTGTACTTCTGCACAAACAAGATAGAGAATATGAGGTTGATAATTCGTGATGCTAAACGTATTCCCGTAGAAAGAATTAATGAGACTTGGAGGGAAGGGCGGTTGAGCCCAAGACTTATTGGGCCACTTGAGAGTTTAAAGTGTTCGGACGGCGGTATTCGAGCCAGCCTTACCCCCAAAATTATAGCACGGTCATAACGGGTTTTCATGTGGCCAGGCTACGCCAGTAAAATGCAGATGTTCAACAGATGATAGGAGTACGAGCATGTAGATATACGACCTGGTCTGACTTACGAAAGACAACCTGTGGAAAACCACGGATAGAAAAGAACAAGTGATGAGAAACAAGGTTGGCAGAAGTAGATTATATGAATCTAAGTTAAAGGAATCGGGCCAGATTCATTTCGGAAAGTTTAAATTGAAATAACGTGATGATTATAGAATAAATGAGACGGAATACCGATAAGGAGGTACCAAGTGCAAAAAGGTGTCTCAATAAAGAGGTGAAGGTGAAAGTAAATAATAGAAATGAGTAAGAATCAGCTATTAAGAAGGATGTGATTGATAAAGAAAAGGCTGGGGAAGAAACTATGGAATGAGAAGCAAGGAATGTTATGAATGGGCTTTCTAATGAATTCTCAGGATGACAACCTGATAGTGTCAATATTATAGTTATGAAAAAGCTAGTAACATGATATGGGATGTCAGTAATAATGATGTCAAGTGAGAAATCTAAGATTTAACCTGAAAGGTTGAAGGATTTCCCGAATGTGAGTATCGCTAAGATTGAACAAGAGTATTTGTCCATAGAATAAGGGACAAAGCAGCAAGATATGTTGACACGTGAGATTGCGATCAAATAGTATTGGATATAATTATGATTAATTTCTTCTTTGATAAACCTCTATAGTTCAGAGGTAAATTCTGAGTATGATATTCTACAACCATGAAAGCTTTCTATAATCCTTTAGAACTCTTTTCTCTTCTTCTCTCTTATTCATCTTCTTTATGAATTGAGAAGAACAACCCTTTTAGAAGGGGAGGTACTGCTACGTGACTATCTGTCTATGTGATAGAAGTCTAAGTGGAATGCCATGATTTGTTTAATTGCTTGTCAAGTACTAAAAGCTGGCCCCCTTCTGTACTAACTATGCAATATAACAAATGTTCAATTGATCATAGTGATCTCTCAATCAATCTTTCCACTTCTCTAAATTGATCGAGATTGCGAAGATTAAAGCAATCAGGAAATGCATAGTACGAGCGAGGTTACCTCCGAATCGTAGGGTGATAGTGATACTAATGTTACAGCAGGTATCAATAAGGATAAGACTAAGTAAGAGTATAACCCGGATAGTGAGTTGTACGAAAAGTAGCAACGTTGATGGAAAAAGGATAAAGTATGAATTGTAGCACTAGAAGATGTGCTGAGGAAGGGTAGAACGACTAAGAATTGACCGGGAAGCTAAAGAGTGAACGACAGGCAAACGACTCTTTGCTTCCTACCTGATTCCGGGACGGAATCCTTTTAAGGAGGGGCGACTGTAAGAACCCCAAATTTTGGATATAATTAAAACTTTTTATTAAGTAATGATAAAATGAAGAACAATGATTCCGACAACAAGGTCACCAGCTCTAATGAATGGTGGTTTCAAAGAACAATGATTGTAATGAATGGATATTGCTTGGGACAATGATCCTGATGCATTGGTATATTGTCAGAATAGAGTAATTCGATGGTTGAGGACCTAGATAAGAATAATCTACCATCCAGGAAGGAGATAATGGATCCTTGAAGGGAAATGAGTACGTGCATAGTGTTTCCCATACGTGCATAGTATTTCCCGTACGTGCATAGTGTTTCCCGTACGTGCATAGTATTTCCTGTACGTGCATAGTAATTTGGTGGATGAATAGTGATTTTGTAAGTTGGAAAACTTTTCACGCCACCCTATGTACGGGACGTGATATGGATGTTTCGAAGTCATATTAGTAATACGCGGAGGAAATAAGTGAATGCAGAGACGATCGGAATTCAGAAATTCCAAATTCTTTTTCGGTATAATATTTGACCGGACAGTGGATTAAATATTATTATAATCCAAGAATTGAGATATTAACTTTGAGGATTTGATATTTTAGGATGTTATTATATTTGATTTAAGAATGAAGGTAGGAAACCACTAAGGAGTGGTTATGGCTACAATGTAATAATTGATATTTGGAAAGAATGAATGGAATTCGACTTTATTATTTCTATGTCTTGAAGAATGCTAAAGGGTAACAACATAGGTAAGAATAATCTATCTTCTAAGGGAATAAGATATGGCACTTTCAAGCAGGAGAATATTCTCATGTCATCCAGATCGGTAACGATTAATCCAGTAGTTCCGTAAAAAGGATAAGGAACGATCGAAAGAGAATACGGACAATTGTACCACCGTAAGAGAACAAGTAAAGAATACAGAATGAATAGTGTTTTGGTGGGAGTATATAATAATATGAGACGACACTATATAGAAGCATTCGGAACGGATTTCCGAGTTCGTATTAGTGATCCAGGGGGAAAATAAGTGTATGTAAAAGCTGTCGGATTCTGAAAACCGCACTTTTATTTTCTCCGAGAGTTCCCTGGACACTGATAGCCTTAAGTATTTAACGAATGGATTTAAGGAATATAAATTGGAAAGTTAGAATGAAAGATGGAGAATGAAAGTATTAATATTAAAAAGGATTCCCGGTAAACCCTAATTAGAAATCCGTGAGATATTCCTACGAACGATCAATCGAAACGGGCAATAACCGGACAAGGAATCAAGCAGGGGAGCAAGATGCATGCATGTGCAAGAGGATAAGACCAAGTGACCAAGCTAGTTACAATGCTAACTAGTAACATTAGAGATCAAACTACTTAGTAAGCCTTAATACCTCATCAAGACCACAAGATCTTAACACATGGCTCAAGTGATGCATGCAATGACATAGCCACTTTATTAAAGCCACTTTATACAAGATATTTTCTAAACCAAGTAATAATTCACACAAAATAGATGAGAGCAAAGTGAAGCAAGCCAAACAACTCCATTCTCCCATTTTTTTTCTTCCATTCGGCTTTAAGGAAATTCAAAAACAAAAGTCCACCTTCCACTCCTTGTTTGATCTTGTAATTTTTAAGGTGAGTTCTATATTTCAAGAAACTAATCTCCTAGAAATTTCAAGTCCAAAATCCTTTGTTTCCATTTTCAAATAAATCATTTACAAGGAGGGTGAATAGTGTTCTTCAAGAACTAATGTTGGTTTTCTTTGATTTTTATGGTTGATTTAGCTAGCTTAAGGCCACCCAAGGATCATACAAAGCTTAGTGAGGCTAGAACACACTCCAAGGAAGGTATAAAGCTCTTGAAACCCTAACCCTTGTTTGAGATTTAAGCATGTTTATGATAGTTATAACTTAGTTATGGTTATGTTAAGATTATAAGCATGATTATGTATGGATTTTGGATTAATGATGTAAATATCTAGATGAACGGAAAGGCATTGCTTGGCCTCAGTTCATGTGGATAAGTCATGTATATGTTGTTTGGGTTGGATACTATGTTTATGGGAAGATTCGAAATTGGTAGATATTCGATTCGCAGCCGTTATAATGCCCGATTTTGCAATACCATGTTTTGTATGCAATTTTCCATGTCGAACTCCTACTGTCCAGAGACCTTAACTGCCATGATAGGATAGGTAATGTTCTAAGCTTCGTTTTGATATAAAGATCACGTGAAACGGACTTACGGTTTAGGATTTATGACCAAATTACTAAAAGTAGTTCGAATCCGTAAACGAAAGTTCGTAACTGAAATTGAACCCTCGTAACCTATGTAACGTCATGGCGAATCTTGGTAAATAAATACTAGGGGTAAGAAGGAAGGTGTGAAAGAAAACCGTATGTCAAAAAGAGCATTTTTCGATTTATTAAAAATGTTCGAGTCAAGGTTAAACGCGAACGAACCCCTAAAAGACGACTCATTTATAACTTCGGTAAAACACTTAGAAAACGGGCGATAAAACTCGGAGTATAATATTGGTTCGTAACGATCAACCTTAGAACTCATATGAATTAAGTATGTCCCAAGTATAAGTGCAGTGACATGTCGTATTAACGAACGAATGTCGGGTCGGATCAGTGATAATAAGTAATCCACTAAAAGGGGTATAACGAGATAACTCGAGAACGTGTTTCGATTTAAGTATAACTTAACTTTTAATATGTTAAGTGATTAATCCCGAATGCCTTGGCTATTTATAGATCACCAAGCTGAATCGGGACCCGCTACCACTACCCCTTACCGTACTCGACTACCAGGCAAGTTTCAATTCCCTTCTTTTAGGCTGTTGTTGTGATTGAATAAATATATATATATATATGATTGCTGATATACATATGCCATTGCATGCATGCCTACTTTCAAGTTGAATTGATATACTTGTTCCCTGAATGTTATTGTTGGCTTATAAGCTAGATAGTTATATATCAGTTATAAGCCGGTTATTGTAAGACCCTCATAGAAGGGCGTATACATCTTATTAATCAAAAATAGACCGGGAGTCAATATTCCTTGATATATCGAGATTACCTCGGAGGAAAATATTTAAGTAAATATTTTCTATTATTTGGGCGACGAATATTATTTGAATATTCGTTCGAGACTAATTATTTTAACGATCCTTACTTCAAATAATTATTTGAACGTAACGATTCAACGAATAATATTTCTCAATATTCATTCAGAATCGAATTGATTATCGACTATTATTTCGAATATTCTTCTAAAGATGAGACTATTAAATGAATATTATTTGGATATTCTTTTAGAATATTATTTTATTAAATAAATATTACTTTTGAATATTCATTTAAGATATTAAATACTTGATGGATATTATTTTAATATTCATCTGAAGCTTGATTTAATTATCGAATATTATCTCGAATATTCCTTAAGGCTTGGATTACTAAATGAATATTACTTGATATTCATTTAGGATATTATTCATTAAATGAATATTACTTTTGAATATTCATTTAAATTCCTAATTAATTATGAATATTACCTTAAATATTCTTTTCAGGTCTTATTAATTAATGAATATTGTTTTGAATATTCATTTGAATATTTATTTATTCAATAAATATTCTCCTGATATTTCTTCAGGGATTATTTTGAGAAATACTCTGATTAAAGATATTCTTTCATATTCCCAAATATTCTTTAAATATTTTAACTCATTAAATATTCTCTGAATATTTATTCCATACTTAGAATAATCTCGATAAGGTTTATCTTCTTCGATTATTACAGAAAATATCTCGGAGTCATATTATTATTAATCTTATATCAAGAAAGGTTCTCAGACATCATTCTTCTTTGAGTCTATCTCCTTAATAATAAGGGAACCTTACTTGGAAAATGTTATTTATCTTGTCGACTTCCCGGTCATAAAGTATTCCCTTCACTCGCAACTTGGGTGCTGTTGACTTATTAAGTCGTTGCTTACCTTCTCATCTTTCGAGGGGTAAGATTACTGGAACAAGTTGATATCCGTACCAAGTAATAGCTTGGGAGTTATTGATAAATTTTCCTTTCGAACTAGATACGACTACTTTGTGGAGTCTTATCAACAAGTATTATACTTGGGGAAAGGGGGACGAACGTTATATTCAGAATCATGAATTCTATTTGAACTAGGAGTCGTGTAAGAGGCCGAGTAGCGCCGGTCCATCCCCTTTGGCCCAACCGTTGGCCGGGGAGAGCTAGTAAGGCGGTATACAAGTAAAGCCGTCAGTTCTTCCTTCTACCGGTAGTAAATCTAAATTGAGCTGTACGATCTCGACTGATCATCAAGATTGGAACAGCGGGCGCGGTGAATACTCCATCATTGGTTCATCATCCAAATTTATTTATTTCCTGCAACATGATTACTGTTGGCAGAGTTGGAAAAGGGTCATAACTGGAATTGCAACCTTTTCTTGCAAGTTCCTCTTCCTAATAGCAATAAGAATATCTCGCTTACTTTGATGTAGCAGATATTTCTACAAACAAATACTTCAAGTTACCTTGTAACTTCATCGTTCATATTATACTGGCATCATTTCCGTAAATGCATGGCATATGGTTTGAAAGATACTTTTGAACTGTTATACCTTATCATTCAGTTATATATTATTGTTGGTGGGCTATTGCTCACCCTTGCTTTATTATTATATCACAACAACAGCTAGACCAGATGACTCGCACAAGGCGCACTCGACGCGGGTGAGGACGATGAGACTACCAGAGCTGAAGAAGAAGCTATTGGTAGGGTATATTTATTCTTTCAGTACCAAGAATATGGTCTAGTATGACTTATGTAAATGGATGGCAAAGAGTATGTATTTATATTGAAATTCTTTTGGATTGTAAGAACTCATAATGTGATTAATAAAAATTTGATTGTTACTCTGATTTCATCTCTGGGACTATAACGGGTGTGTTTCTTTATTGTTGTGTTGGGTTATAGAGACGTAATTTATTTTATGTTAAGGAAAGTTCAATTGTTGTGGACAGAATTGGAAACCGTAACCACCGGATCCCGGACCCCGGATCTGGGGGTGTTACATTATTTCTCTAAAAGTGAAGCTTTCCAGGCATGTTCTAGATTTTCTGATTGAAAGAGTTCCCAAACTTTCATTTCCTGGAGAATATGGACTGTTACATCAAAGACTTGATTTAGTGAAGATGTACTTCTATGTATCAGTCAGAAAGGAATTGCACAAGAAATTTGGACTTCCTAAGCATGTTGTACTTCAATTACTTCATGCATATTTATTTGACAACGATGTCATTGTTAAAGATGCTTCAGCTCAAGGTGAACAAGAGGAGGTAGTTGATAGAGGGAAGCAGTCAACAGTAGATACTATTGCACCAGTGGTGAATAGTAGGATAGATCAGATCACAGTCACTGCAACACAAGAACCATCTAGTCAGAGGTTGGATGACTCAGGAACTATGATGGCTGACGCTGAAAGGTCTTCTGTGATGACTGAAATTGCAAGTGAGAAACCCTATGATATGGGAGGAATGACTTTGATTAATTTTCTTGAAGATCAAACCAATATTGTTCTTTCAGAGTCTATCCACTTTGAGGGTGTGTCTCAACAACTAACACTTAAAGACGGTGACATACTAGCTATGGTGTCTAATGAAGTATTACTAAAGACATCAGAGTCTAGTGTAGATCCTGAAAGTGGTATACTGGAGCCTGTAGTCTCTAGAAAGAAAGTAGATGTTTGTAAGGGTTCAGAGACTATAGCAGCTCACTCCTTGGAGAAAACCTCAGGCCCCATGCCATATGAGGAACCCTCTCTCCATGTGAGTTCAGGTATAAAAACTTCTTTTAACCCCTATTTTTCTGTAGGTCATGAGAGCACTTATCCAAATTTAAGTGATACACTTGAAAAGATGGACATAGATCCACACACAGAGAGGCTGGCTCCTAACCAGACAAAAGGAGAGGTAGAAAGAGTGTTGACTTTAGATAGTCAAAGTGAGAATGAGGGTATGGATGATCGACTCCACAGTGAGGGAGAGAAAGTTAGGAAACCACCATCGTTTGATTTCTGGGATCAGGTTTTTCCTGAATCTTGGTCTGAAAATCTTGGTATGGATGCTGGTACTTATTCCTTTATCAATTTATGAGAAGAATGACTTAGCAAAGCACAATGCAAATCCAGAAGTTAAAGCTCAGAAACAGAAAGAGAGGCTTGCAGGAATCATCAACAGAAGAGATGAAAAGCTAAGACAATTTCTTTTTCCACATGTACCAGAAGATATTCCTAATGATCCTAGTATTCCTTTGTATGTACTCCAATATCGGCTAGAATTGAGACATCAACAGTATCTGATCAATCTAAGGAGGAGTCAGGATTTGTAGATATTAGTACACAGAATATTGGTGAAGGACAGGATGATCATGTTTCAGCTTCAGAGCAGAAAAGTGAAGATGTGTGTACTTTTACTAAAGTATTATTACTTGAATATCATTCTACTCCAGTAGAGCATGCTACACAGACAACTTCTTCTACAAGGATTGAAGGTAAGGTTATTTCTGCATCTGAGTCTGAAGATACAACAAGCACTTCCAACTTTGAAGTTTATTCTGGAATTCTAAAGGATATTCAGAAATCTCAAATTACTATTCAATTGAGACTTCAAACACTTGAAGATAACCAAGTCACTATTATGGAAAATCAAGCAGTTCTGATGAATCTTATTTCTTCTGTTACTGAATTTCTCAAAATTAATGTTGCTGATGCCAAAAAGGGGGAGATAAAAACAATTCAGAGGCAACAGACTAGGGGAGATGAACAGACTGGAGATAAAGGAAAAACTAAGAGTGACAGAGGTGAATCTCAACAAGGAAGTGGAAGCATCAAATAGTTGAATTCTTTCTTCTAAGTACTAAATCCAATGTCACATCTGAAGAAAGATGTACTTAACTTCATGATCCTAAATTCATAAATTCTATTCTAGTTGAATTGTCATATGTTTTGACATCTACAACTTAGATTTATGCTTCAGATTCTAAAGCATAAATAAGGGGAGATTGTTAGGAATAACTCATAAGTTGTGATGTTGAGAGTAGAATTTTGCTTATACTTCTTGTAAATCCTGATCTTATAAAGGATTTATCACTTTTTATAGGATATATGTGTTAGACAGTAATATGTAGAGTTTAGTCAGGAACAGCAGTGCATCAAGGTCTACATGTCAGGAACTGAGATCAAATCCTGATACGCCAAGTCAAATACTGATGGATGTCGAATCCTGATGCAAGGTGGAATCCTGATATCAGTCATGTTACTGATGATGTCATTATGGATGCTACAGAAACTGGCAAGTGCTATAAAACAGGATCTTTGTTTGGAGAACAAGAAAGAAGATATTGTGAAGGAAACGAATTCTCTATTGATGGAAACTATCAACTGGATGGCAGAACATTGTCATAGATAGATTATAATTCTGTTATTAGTTGATAGGTAGCATTATAAATACTCTCTCTATATCATTGTAAAAAGAGCGAATGCAAGTAAGAAAAATTAGGAGCTCTGTATTAGGTTTGTATTCGAGAGTCTGAAACAAATAGAGAGAGATTTGTATTGTCAGCAGCTGCTAAAGGTATTGTACACCTTTGGTAGAGTTTGTATTTGATTTATTTAATACAAACAAAGTTTGATTCATTTGTTTGTTCTTGTTCATCTAATCAAGCAAAAATCAGACACGATTATATAACTTGTATTCAACCCCCCTTCTACAAGTTATTCGAGTTAACAGGTAGTGTTGAGGAAGATGAAGATTTTGGTGAAAATGAAAATTAGGATAATATAGAGTGTGATAATTTGTATGAAAATGTGGGTGAAAATTGCGTTCCATATATGCATCAATTGTTTCATACATTGGAACAAGCGGGAAATTTTTTTAAGGCATATGCCCTAAAAAATGGATTCGGCATCAAAATTCAATCAACCCAAAGACGTTCTAAAAGTAGTAAAATATTTGGTCGTTTGTATGTTTGTAGACTTGGGGGAAAAGTGGTGAAAGTAGTAGTAATCCTAAACAATGTTGAGAAATTCTCCCTAGGAGCGATTGCAAAGTAAGGATGTATGTCAATTATTCGAAAATATTAAGTCTTTGGGAGATAACTAGTCTTGAGTTAACTCACAATCACGTATGTGTCACTCATATGAAGATGAATTTGATACAATGAGAAAGGCATGTGAATATCTCTACTCGTAGTTTGATCAAAACTCTTCGTGGTTCGGGAATTCGTGATGATCAAGTAATGAATATTATCGGTAATATGCATGGAGGAAATGACAAAGTAGGGTTTGGTACTCAACATGTTAGGAATGTGATACGGGATGAGAAGAAAAAAAGGTTTGAAAATTGTGATGTTCAAGCCGCATTAGACTTGTTACATAGATTCAATGAAGAAAGTGGTTCTAAATTTTTTATTAGAACACAAATTGATGAAAAACAACGTTTGAAATGTCTTGTGTGGGTTGATCCTAGATGTTTAATGGCCTACCAAAATTTTGGTGATGTTGTGGCATTTGACACGACATATCGGACAAATAGATATGCCATGCCATTTGTCCCTTTTACAGGCGTAAACCACTATTACCATTCAATGATATTTGGTTTTGCACTGATGCGGGATGAACACACAACAACTTTTGAGTGGGTTCTGAGTACATGGCTTGAAGCTGTAGGGAATAAGCATCCAATGAATATAATTACTGATCAAGATCAAGCTATGGCAAACGTTATTGCAAGTGTACTCCTGAATACTACCCATTTGTTGTGTTCGTGGCACATTAGTAACAAATTCCCGGAAAAACTAGCACATTATTATTCCACCTTTCCGGACTTCAAAGTGGACTTTAACCATTGTATTTATAACTCGTTGACTGAATATGAATTTGAGGCTAGATGGGAATCGTTGATGGAGAAGTACGAGTTACAAGAAAATAAATGGTTACATGGGTTATATTAGTTGAAGGAAAAATGGATCATTGCATATACTAGGAACACTTTTTCAGCGGGTCAAAATACTACTTCTAGGAGTGAGGGGATGAATTCTTTTTTTGATAGTTATGTGAGTTCCGCCACGGGATTGAAATAATTCATTGAAAATGCTCAAAAGGCATTGGCAAGGCAATTTGTACGAGAGAAAGAAGAAGATTTTGTCACATGTACTTTAAAGCGTTCTTTGAAAATGAATACCGCCTTGGAGATTCATGGTTCCAAAATTTATACGAAGACAATGTTTAGAAAATTTCAAGATGAATTGGTTAAATCTTTACAATACTTTGTGATGAAAGACAAAAAAGATTGTGAAGAAGGGGAGAAGGAAGGGGACGAAAATACTTATTATTGTTTATATAGGCAAAATTTGGGCCCAACATCAAAATTAAATTATGTCGCATTCAACAAAGTGCTTTGAAGGGGATATGTATGTGTAGAATGGTTGAACATTTAAGGATATCGTGTCGACACATCTTGGCAGTTTTGAATAAAAAATGAATTTCCAAGATTCCCGACCATTTCATACTTCGACGGTGGACTATGCATTCTATTAGAGTAAACCGTTTGTTGCCTTACGAGTTGAACATCGGAGAATCTCATGAGATGACCCCAACCGATAGATTTAATATCATGACAATGCTCACGATGAGTTTTTGTCATAGTAGCATTGCATCTCAGGAACGATATGACTATGCCGTCGAGGTG
Source organism: Saposhnikovia divaricata (assembly GCA_036435485.1). NCBI lineage: Eukaryota > Viridiplantae > Streptophyta > Magnoliopsida > Apiales > Apiaceae > Saposhnikovia > Saposhnikovia divaricata. Next base: position 95,492,049 of record CM071597.1, on the reverse strand, counting down.
ATGAATCGAGAAATACCAATTCTCGAAAGTATGAGGGTTGATGGAGTTGAATATCATGAAAGCAATGTCGATTCTCATGATGCAACACATGATGATGAACCAATTTTTGACCCTATTGTGTCCCAAACGAAAGGGAGGAAAAAAACCGTTCATTTTAAAAGTCCCGTCGAATTGCTTGGTAAAGAGAAGCCGAAAAGAAAGTGCACACATTCTAATTTTAAAGGACATGACAAAAGAAATTCTCCTCGAAGACTACAAGCCTTAAATGCTCAAATGGCTAAAAATGCTCAAAGTCAAAGTGATCAATTGTAATTGCTATAAATCTTTACTTATCCGTTTTTTCATTTACGTTATGTCCTTCTCACATTCTCTAACAAAAAACATTTTTTTGTCATGTGTAGGAAGCATGGATGGTGGTGATGTTTCGGATGTTTTGCATGTTAGTGACTCTCGGATTCTTCCGGAGGAAGTGAATCATACATTAGTGATATATTGGACAATGCGGCGGATGAAATATGTAGCAATTTACCACCATACTATGACATAATGGAGTTTAATGATCCCCTTGAGCCCCCTCCTATTATCGAGGAGGAGGATGGTGAGTTATATTCTCCGGAGGAAGAGGCTTATAATGTGGACACCGAAGAAATGATGGAGAGGGTAGCGTATAATGTGGATCCCTACTTCTTTCCAGTCTTGAACTTGGGCAAGGACACCGAAGGTAAGTGGGGGAATTCCGATTGCGATTATAACGCCTTAGAAATTTCAGATTATTTAATTACTAAAAGTTAATTATTTTATTATTAAATGTGAATTATGTGGCGTATATAATTGTTGTGGAGGTGATGTGTCTGTGGAATAATATTTGGAGGTCAGATTGATATTTTATATGTGTTATGTAAGCCCGACTATTTTAATTATATTTTTGGGATTTATTTCCTATTTAATTGTGTTATAATTATCTTCTGTGAATTTTATAAAATCTTCGGGATTAGCAGAAATCCTGAAATCTTCTTCATTAATAACTTTATTAGTTTATATGACTTTTAAAAATATTTGGTGAATTATTTTTGGATTTCAAGGATTTTAAAATGATTTTACGAATTATTTTCCAATTTAAGGATTTAATCTTGTAAAATTCATATTTAATTCGTTTTTAATCCTAAAAATATTTTAAAAATATGTGGGTGATCGTAATTTTATATTCTTCATTTTAAAATTTTAAAATTTAATGTCCTATCCATTTTTATAATTGATGTCGATTTACGAAATGTTTTGTTTATTTCAGAATGTATACTTCTTAAATTATCTTATTCTCTATATAATTTTTCCCCAAATCAATTATCCCTCTCTTTAAATCCCTAAATTGGTATACCCAATTCATTCCACCCGGTTCTTTCTCTCGAACATTCACGCGACTTCTCTTCTCTATTTTCTGCGAAAAATCTCGAGCTCTGTACTCTCTCTCTCGACCTTAAACTCTCAGCTCTCACAAAAGCTTGTAAGTTCTGGTTGGTCCTTGTTGTTAATTAATCTCCCTCATTCCCCTGTGTTTTCTTCCCTTTGTTCTGTAACCGTGAATTGCTCCGGGATGTTGTTGTGGTCGTGGTCGAGTAAGTGTGTGTATGTGGATTAAAATGAAGAGATGTGTGTGTGGGTGGTGTGAATTCGTGGCTGTCTGTGTGCGTGGGTGATGTTAGTAGCTTCCTCCCCCTGCTCGTTCTTTCCCCTCCCCTGCTTTGAGCTTGGTCGACAGTTTGGGTACCAGGCAGTGTGTGTGAGTTGTGAAGGAACCATGTGTGTGTGTGTAGAGTAATCGTGTGTGTGTGTAGAGTAATCGTGTGTGTGTGTGGTTCTATTGTATACAAGGTGTGGCCGTGTATAGCTAATTATTGCAGCTGGGTATTGTGTTGTCATTGTCGCGCCTGTTTTGTTGTGATTGTGCTTGATCCCGACCGTGTATCTTGATTCCATTGTTGATGTTGTGACAGGAAACGGAAAAACAGTTGTTCGAATATTTGATTTCAATTATTCGAATTGATTGTGTAATTATGATGAAATTCGATTATTATTATTGGTTATGCAAATAGTAAGTGTGGAATTCCGAGTTGGAAACCCTAATTTGGGCACCCTCGGGATTTTGCCCCCTCGACGGTGATTTAATTTGAGTCGAGGGTATAAAATCGGCGATGATGATTATTTTCTGAGCCAAAAATTATTTAATAATTAATATTTGTTATTTATCTAATAAATTGTAATTTTATTATCGAGTTGTTATTAATTGTTTAAATTGTATTGGATTATAAATCAGTAAATTGGAATGTGAATTGGGATTGAATGCTAATTATGGATTTGATTAGTAATTGAGAATTTGTGTTGGTTGTGTCGGCTGTATCCCGACTGGCAGTCCCCTGTATAAAGGGGATGCCGTCAAAATTTTTCTAAAATATATTAAAATCATTTCTTGAAAACGAGTATGTATAATTATGCAATTTATACGAGTTGTGAGTCGGGCTTCATATTTTAAATCTATGTAGTGTGTGCTTATGTGGCTATGTGACTAAATACTTTCGTCTGTAGTTTATGTATTGATATTATACGATTAAATAAACATAAATTAGGGAACTATTCGCAGGGGTAGACTAAGTGGAATGTTTATATTGATTAGCGAGTATTAAACAGGATTCTGAAATAGTGTTATATTGTGTGTAGATTCCGTGGATAAAGGAAAGGCTAAAGCTGAGGACGTAAAGACGTTTCGGATTCTGTGATTTTCTATTTAAGGCAAGTAAATTGCTTCAATTACCTTTCAAATGAGTTATGATTATAAAAGTCTGATTCATATGCTTATTTAAAATTACTCTTGCTATAATTGTTCTGTTAATTTCCCGAAATTGCGAATACCTAATGGTTATACCCCAAATTGATGCTATTGATTGGTTGATTCTTTTAGTGAATTGGTTACATCCATATCCCTTGCAAGCATATTGTTCCACCTCTCTTTCAAGTAAACCGCTCTTTCAAGTAAACCGCTTTACTTATATTTCCAGCGAATTATGATTATCATAACTTGATTCTTATGTAATTGATTTATCCTTGATATAATTGCTCTGATAATTTCCATTAATTATGAATATTCAATTGTTATACCCCAGGTCGACTATATCGTTTTTGTTAATCCTTTTTGTGACTTGACTTAAATCAATACCCCTTTTTGCCATATCGAACTTGTTGATATTTAATTCAGAGATTGCCCAACCTTGTTTTATTTGGTGAAATTGAGATGTTAACCTGGAACGAAAGTGTCCAGGGTGTTTGGCGGTTGAGGTAGTCGATTGTTCCGACACCTGATGTCTAGTTATAGGATTGGACTGTTAGTTTTTTTTAAAATGTGGACCGTAAGGGTCGGACCAGATTCGTGGTCAGAAATTATTAAGGCCAATGTGTGCCGTGGATCCATTAAGGACATTGCTGTGTGCGTTTGTCCGGGGTTAGTGCGTGACTGATCAGCAGCCTAACCTTATAATTGTTTTTATTTATAAAATGCATGATAGTCCAATCCGCTTCTATTCTATGATTCAGATAAAAGATGAACCTTTAATTGAGATATATATTGTTGAATTGTTAATTTTGAAAATCTTGCAGACATATCAGTTGTTGATGTTTTAATTTCATACATATATACTTGCTGAGCGTTTTGGCTCACTTGCTTGCTAATTCTGTTTCCTCAGCTAAGCCAGAGCATGTCTAGAAGAAGTGGCCCGTCGGGTTGGGGTAGTCACCGAGGCAGTCAGAGGGTCGAGGCGGTTGGTTGGGTAGTGACATATATCTTTGTCTATATTATATCTGTATTTGTAGGCAGATTATCATATTTAATGGGTTGTATATTATTTGATTCAGTTCTGGGTTGTAATAACTATTGGTAGTTGTTTCATACAGTGACCTGTGTGCGGTCTGGGTTGTTATGGTTTTATTTTCTTATGGTTTAGTATAACTTGTGCTTGTGGACTGTTTCAGTTATACTTAGTTGCTTGAGCAGGTGATTAGTCCGGTTTATGATTACATCATGCCGAAATTTCTAAGATTTCCCCTATATTAATGTTTAATTGAATATAAGAGTTTATAATATTATTGTTGGCAAGCGAGGGTGTTACAAGTTGGTATCAAAGCCACAGGTCACAGTCACTGAAACAATTAGGTGGGGAGTCGGGGTAGAGTTATAAGAAAGGTTAGGATTGTTTCGTGAGAGACAGGAAGTCTAATTATATATATATATATATATATATGTATACTTCAGGCACCTGCTTCTGGTTCCGATTCAGACCCGGACGAGGATCCGGAAGGAGGGGCTTCTGTACCGCAGCAGATTTCCCCAGGGGTTATGCAGCCGTTCGTAGGATCGTAGGGCTCAGTGAATGGGCCAGCATACCAGTATACTCCTCAGCCTGTACCATACCATGTGTACGAGCGAGTGGCCCGCGAGAGGGACTATCTCTTGGGGCAGATGGCAGAGTGGAGGGCTATGAGGGCTGGGGAGGAGGAGCGGGCTAGAGATAGAGATAGAGTGGCGGCTGAGCTGGAGGATGTCCGGAGGCGAGTACGAGCTCTTAGACGTGTTGTCATTAGGCGGGGACGGATGAGATCCCGAGATGAGCCGGCATTTGTGACACAGCAGGTGACCCTAGGTCTGGTGACGGCAGAGCTGGAGAGCATTTTGGGATCAGCTTGGCGGGGAGAGTCGGATGACGATGATGACCAGTGATGATTAGGGTAGTATGATGATGTGGTATTTAGCGGCATGATATGGCAGTAGTAGTACGTCAGGATTCGCAGTGCGACCAGTTTTGTTGTATATATCTGTTGTACTGTGACTAGATGTTAGCAGTCTTCTCTTTTAGTATTATGTTGTACCCTTATCGAAGCGTTGTTCTTACGCTTGTATCAGATCTATCTATATATATCATTATCACTTTTGCAGAACTGTGTTAAATTTCCTTATACTGTCATTTACTTAAGCATCTTATTTACTGCTCGTTTCATATTTACCTTCAGCATCATTTCCTTTTAGCATTGTTTTTACTTTCGATACTATGTTTGACCTTAGCATTATGACTATTGTTTCTTTATTGCACCTATTGAACGTTTGTGAATACCTTGTGTAACCTTGGATTAATATCCTATTGCACCCTGTGAATCAATTGTTGACCGGAATATTGGTTGGAGACCTCGAATTACCTTTCAGTAATATATGCATTGTTTGTTTAAGTTGGATCATTTTGAGCTATTATTTTCTGAATCTGAATTTAATACAATTGTTCATTGATTTCAGAAATATGCCTCCGAAAAAGAAGAAACAAAATACCCGAACCACCGAACAGGGTGAACAAGCTAATCCACCTCCTGTTGGTCAGATGGACCCTGCCTTAGCACAAATATTACAAACTCTTGTTCAGCAGACTGCTACTCTGGCACAGCAACAGCAGCAATTACAGCAGCAGTTGTTGGCTCAACAGCAACAACAGCAACAACAGCAACAACAGCAACAGCAGCAACAACAGCAGCAGCAGCAGCCACCTGTTCCTCCGGTGGTTACTTTTAAGTCTTTCCAGGCAGTAAAACCTCCTGAGTTTAAAGGGACAGCGGACCCGGTGGAGGCGAGGTCTTGGTTAAAAGAGATGGAAAAAGCCATTGCACTGGTGGGGGTTCCAGCAGACAAACAAACTGAATATGTAAGTTATTTCTTGAAGAATGAAGCTACTTACTGGTGGGAGTCAGTGAAGATGTTGGAAGCTACTGAGGTGATTCCTTGGGAGAGGTTCACAGAGCTATTTTTGGAAAAGTATTTCCCCGACTATATGAAAGACCAGATGGAGATGAAGTTTTTGGAGCTGAAACAAGGGAAAATGTCGGTGACAGAATATGAAACCAAGTTTACGGAACTAGCTAGGTTTGCTCCGGCCTATGTGGATACGGAGAGGAAGAAGGCTAAGAGGTTTCAACAAGGATTGAAACCGTGGATTCGTACTAAACTAGCAGTTTTGGAGTTGGAGACTTATGCAGCCGTGGTGCAAAAGGCCATGATAGCTGAAGGGGAAAGCGAATTATACTTCAAGGAAAAAGAAGGAAAGAAAAGGAAGGCTGGGTCATTGGGGGAACGACAAGAGCAAGGCAGTTCTCATAATGTGCCAAATAAAAAGCCAGGATTCCAGCCAGGAAAGTATGGGAACCCTAAGAAGCCGGGATCAGGGAATGGGGGCCAAGGAAATAGAATTCAAGATGCGAGTCAACAGAAATTGGTTAGGCCACCCTTGGCAGAATGCAAAACTTGTGGGAAGAGGCATCCGGGGGTGTGTACAAAGTTGGAGGTGACGTGTTTCAAATGTAATCAAAAAGGTCATTATGCTCGGGAATGCAAGGCAGGAATTGTGTGTCACCGTTGTGGGAAGTCAGGGCATATAATGAAAGACTGTAAAGTACCTGTAGTGAAACCTCCAGTTCTGGCTAATCCAATACTGCAAGCAATTGAAGCACCTCCAACATCAAGTATCAGACCAGTGGCGAGGACTTTCAACATGACTCTGAACGAAGCTATTAAGAATTCGGATGTGGTAGCAGGTACGCTCCCTGTAAATTCTGTTCAAGCTAAAGTGTTAATTGATTCTGGGGCTACGAAATCCTTTATATCCAAAGAATTTGTTCAAAAGTTAAATTGTGAGGTATGCATGTTACGTGAAGCTATAGTTATAGAAATAGCTAATTCAGAACGAATTCCGGTTACTCAAGTGTGTCCCCGATGCAAGATTGATATTTCAGGGCATTATTTCTACGCTAATTTGATACCATTTCAGTTAGGTGAATTTGATGTTATCTTAGGAATGGATTGGTTAACAGAAAATAATGCCCAAATTGATTGTAAGAATAAGAAGGTGATTCTTAAACCCTCTGATAATGTAGAGGTTACCTTTAGGGGTCAGAGGCAAGGTGGGAGATTTTTAACGATCATTCAGACAAAGAGGTTGTTGAGGCAAGGATGCGAGGGCTATATGGCTTATGTCATGGATACTAGTCAAGAGGTGCCTAAAATAGAGGAAATTCCAGTGGTGAATGAATTTCTTGATGTTTTTCCGGATGAACTTCCCGGTTTACCTCCGGATAGAGAAATAGAATTTACCATTGATTTAGCCCCAGGAACTGAACCCGTGTCAAAGGCTCCTTATCGAATGGCACCTGTAGAGATGAAGGAATTGGCAGTCCAATTGCAAGATCTTCTGGAGAAAGGTATTATTAGGCCTAGTGTATCGCCGTGGGGAGCTCCGGTATTATTTGTAAAGAAGAAGGATGGAAGTATGAGACTGTGTATCGATTATCGGGAATTAAATAAGTTGACCATTAAGAATAAATACCCTTTGCCAAGAATTGACGATTTATTTGATCAACTGAAAGGAGCAACTTGTTTCTCGAAGATTGATTTGCGGTCAGGATATTTTCAATTAAAGATTAGACCGGAAGACGTTCCAAAAACAGCGTTTCGGACTAGATATGGGCACTACGAGTTCTTGGTGATGGCCTTTGGGCTAACCAATGCACCAGCAGCGTTCATGGACCTAATGAATAGAGTCTTCAAGAAGTATTTGGATAAGTTTGTGATTGTGTTTATAGATGATATTCTGATATACTCGAAGACGGAAGAAGAGCATGCAGGGCATTTGAGAATAGCCTTAGAAACGTTGAGGAAAGAGAAATTGTATGCGAAATTTTCCAAATGTGAGTTTTGGTTGAAAGAAGTGCAGTTTTTAGGGCATGTCATCAGCAGTGAAGGGATTAAGGTGGATCCTGCTAAAATTGAAGCCGTGATGAATTGGGACAGACCTAAAACACCCACAGAGGTTCGAAGTTTCTTAGGATTGGCGGGATATTATCGAAGATTTGTTCAAGACTTTGCGAAGATAGCCACCCCACTAACAAAGTTGACAAGGAAGAATGAAAAGTTTGTGTGGAATGAGAAGTGTGAGGAAAGTTTCCAGGAATTGAAGAAGAGATTGGTGACTGCACCTGTGTTGACACTTCCAGATGAAAAAGGAAATTTTGTGATCTACAGTGATGCATCTCACAAAGGTTTGGGATGTGTACTAATGCAGCACGGTAAGGTAATTGCTTATGCTTCGAGACAATTGAAACCTCATGAGCAGAAATATCCTACTCATGACTTAGAATTAGCCGCGATTGTTTTCGCCTTGAAGATTTGGAGACATTATCTGTATGGGGAAAAGTGTGAAATTTACACGGACCACAAGAGTTTAAAATATATTTTCACCCAGAAAGAGTTAAATATGAGACAGAGAAGATGGTTGGAATTACTCAAGGATTATGATTGTACCATCAACTATCATCCCGGAAAGGCGAACGTGGTGGCGGACGCTTTAAGTAGGAAGGAGAAAATTAGTATGTTGACGATGCCTGAGGAATTATACAAAGAGTTTGAAAGATTGGAGATAGAGGTGTGCATGCCTGCAAGTAGTACAGATACGGTGTACACTATGATGTTTCAGCCAGAATTGTTAGAAAAGATTCACAGATGCCAGGAGGAAGTCATGAGCGGAGATGTAAACAAGTTAACAGGTGAGGAAATATGCACACAGGTAGATGACAAGGGGATACTAAGATTTTCTTCACGTATTTGGATACCCAATGTGACAGAGTTGAAGAATGAGATCCTACAGGAAGCCCACAGTTCAAAGTATTCGATTCATCCAGGAAGTACGAAAATGTATCGAGACTTGAAAAGAAACTTCTGGTGGCCGGATATGAAGAGAGATATTGCTGAATGGGTAAGTAAGTGTTTGACCTGTCAGAAAGTAAAAGCAGAACATCAAAGGCCAAGTGGGATGCTACAACCATTAGAGATTCCCGAGTGGAAATGGGAACATATTGCGATGGACTTTGTGGTTGGATTGCCAAGGACGAGAGCTAATCATGATGCTATCTGGGTAATTGTTGATCGCTTAACGAAATCTGCACACTTCCTTCCGATAAACGAGAGGTTCTCATTAGACAAATTGGTTCATTTATACATAAAAGAGATTGTGGTGCGACATGGAGTTCCAGTATCAATAGTCTCAGATCGAGATCCAAGATTTAATTCGAGATTCTGGAGAAGTTTTCAAGAATGTTTGGGCACCGAATTAAAAATGAGTACTGCATACCATCCTCAGACTGACGGTCAGAGTGAAAGAACGATTCAAACAATTGAAGACATGCTCCGAGTTTGTGCATTGGATTTTGCAGGAAGTTGGGATGAACACTTGCCGTTAGTGGAATTTTCATACAACAATAGCTTTCATGCTAGTATCGGTATGCCACCATATGAAGCGTTATATGGACGAAAGTGTCGATCTCCAGTATACTGGGAAGAAGTTGGCGAGCGAAAGATACTCGGACCTGAGTTGGTTCAGCAAACCAAGGAAGTAATCCAACTTATTCAGAAACGGTTAGTGACAGCTCAGAACCGACAGAAGAAGTACGCGGATATGGCCAGAAAGAATATGGAATTCGAAGAAGGAGAGCAAGTACTGTTGAAAGTATCTCCGTGGAAAGGATTAGTAAGATTCGGCAAGAAAGGAAAATTAAGTCCAAGATTTGTTGGGCCTTTCGAGGTATTGAAGAAAGTCGGGAAAGTCGCCTACGAGCTAGCTTTACCGCCTCATATGCAACATATCCATAACGTGTTCCATGTATCCATGCTTAAGAAATACCATTTGGATTCTAAACATGTCATTGAATATGAGCCGATAGAGATTCAGCCAGATTTATCTTATGTGGAGCAGCCTATCAAGATCCTAGATCGAAAGGAAAAGATTTTGAGGAATAAAACAATTCCTATAGTGAGAGTTTTGTGGAGAAACCCCAAGGTGGAAGAATCAACTTGGGAGTTGGAAAGCGATATGCTGGAAAAGTATCCTCAATTATTCTCTTAGGTGAGATTCTGGGGACAGAATCCTTTTAAGGGGGGAAGGTTATAACGCCTTAGAAATTTCAGATTATTTAATTACTAAAAGTTAATTATTTTATTATTAAATGTGAATTATGTGGCGTATATAATTGTTGTGGAGGTGATGTGTCTGTGGAATAATATTTGGAGGTCAGATGATATTTTATATGTGTTATGTAAGCCCGACTATTTTAATTATATTTTTGGGATTTATTTCCTATTTAATTGTGTTATAATTATCTTCTGTGAATTTTATAAAATCTTCGGGATTAGCAGAAATCCTGAAATCTTCTTCATTAATAACTTTATTAGTTTATATGACTTTTAAAAATATTTGGTGAATTATTTTTGGATTTCAAGGATTTTAAAATGATTTTACGAATTATTTTCCAATTTAAGGATTTAATCTTGTAAAATTCATATTTAATTCGTTTTTAATCCTAAAAATATTTTAAAAATATGTGGGTGATCGTAATTTTATATTCTTCATTTTAAAATTTTAAAATTTAATGTCCTATCCATTTTTATAATTGATGTCGATTTACGAAATGTTTTGTTTATTTCAGAATGTATACTTCTTAAATTATCTTATTCTCTATATAATTTTTCCCCAAATCAATTATCCCTCTCTTTAAATCCCTAAATTGGTATACCCAATTCATTCCACCCGGTTCTTTCTCTCGAACATTCACGCGACTTCTCTTCTCTATTTTCTGCGAAAAATCTCGAGCTCTGTACTCTCTCTCTCGACCTTAAACTCTCAGCTCTCACAAAAGCTTGTAAGTTCTGGTTGGTCCTTGTTGTTAATTAATCTCCCTCATTCCCCTGTGTTTTCTTCCCTTTGTTCTGTAACCGTGAATTGCTCCGGGATGTTGTTGTGGTCGTGGTCGAGTAAGTGTGTGTATGTGGATTAAAATGAAGAGATGTGTGTGTGGGTGGTGTGAATTCGTGGCTGTCTGTGTGCGTGGGTGATGTTAGTAGCTTCCTCCCCCTGCTCGTTCTTTCCCCTCCCCTGCTTTGAGCTTGGTCGACAGTTTGGGTACCAGGCAGTGTGTGTGAGTTGTGAAGGAACCATGTGTGTGTGTGTAGAGTAATCGTGTGTGTGTGTAGAGTAATCGTGTGTGTGTGTGGTTCTAGTGTATACAAGGTGTGGCCGTGTATAGCTAATTGTTGCAGCTGGGTATTGTGTTGTCATTGTCGCGCCTGTTTTGTTGTGATTGTGCTTGATCCCGACCGTGTATCTTGATTCCATTGTTGATGTTGTGACAGGAAACGGAAAAACAGTTGTTCGAATATTTGATTTCAATTATTCGAATTGATTGTGTAATTATGATGAAATTCGATTATTATTATTGGTTATGCAAATAGTAAGTGTGGAATTCCGAGTTGGAAACCCTAATTTGGGCACCCTCGGGATTTTGCCCCCTCGACGGTGATTTAATTTGAGTCGAGGGTATAAAATCGGCGATGATGATTATTTTCTGAGCCAAAAATTATTTAATAATTAATATTTGTTATTTATCTAATAAATTGTAATTTTATTATCGAGTTGTTATTAATTGTTTAAATTGTATTGGATTATAAATCAGTAAATTGGAATGTGAATTGGGATTGAATGCTAATTATGGATTTGATTAGTAATTGAGAATTTGTGTTGGTTGTGTCGGCTGTATCCCGACTGGCAGTCCCCTGTATAAAGGGGATGCCGTCAAAATTTTTCTAAAATATATTAAAATCATTTCTTGAAAACGAGTATGTATAATTATGCAATTTATACGAGTTGTGAGTCGGGCTTCATATTTTAAATCTATGTAGTGTGTGCTTATGTGGCTATGTGACTAAATACTTTCGTCTGTAGTTTATGTATTGATATTATACGATTAAATAAACATAAATTAGGGAACTATTCGCAGGGGTAGACTAAGTGGAATGTTTATATTGATTAGCGAGTATTAAACAGGATTCTGAAATAGTGTTATATTGTGTGTAGATTCCGTGGATAAAGGAAAGGCTAAAGCTGAGGACGTAAAGACGCTTCGGATTCTGTGATTTTCTATTTAAGGCAAGTAAATTGCTTCAATTACCTTTCAAATGAGTTATGATTATAAAAGTCTGATTCATATGCTTATTTAAAATTACTCTTGCTATAATTGTTCTGTTAATTTCCCGAAATTGCGAATACCTAATGGTTATACCCCAAATTGATGCTATTGATTGGTTGATTCTTTTAGTGAATTGGTTACATCCATATCCCTTGCAAGCATATTGTTCCACCTCTCTTTCAAGTAAACCGCTCTTTCAAGTAAACCGCTTTACTTATATTTCCAGCGAATTATGATTATCATAACTTGATTCTTATGTAATTGATTTATCCTTGATATAATTGCTCTGATAATTTCCATTAATTATGAATATTCAATTGTTATACCCCAGGTCGACTATATCGTTTTTGTTAATCCTTTTTGTGACTTGACTTAAATCAATACCCCTTTTTGCCATATCGAACTTGTTGATATTTAATTCAGAGATTGCCCAACCTTGTTTTATTTGGTGAAATTGAGATGTTAACCTGGAACGAAAGTGTCCAGGGTGTTTGGCGGTTGAGGTAGTCGATTGTTCCGACACCTGATGTCTAGTTATAGGATTGGACTGTTAGTTTTTTTTAAAATGTGGACCGTAAGGGTCGGACCAGATTCGTGGTCAGAAATTATTAAGGCCAATGTGTGCCGTGGATCCATTAAGGACATTGCTGTGTGCGTTTGTCCGGGGTTAGTGCGTGACTGATCAGCAGCCTAACCTTATAATTGTTTTTATTTATAAAATGCATGATAGTCCAATCCGCTTCTATTCTATGATTCAGATAAAAGATGAACCTTTAATTGAGATATATATTGTTGAATTGTTAATTTTGAAAATCTTGCAGACATATCAGTTGTTGATGTTTTAATTTCATACATATATACTTGCTGAGCGTTTTGGCTCACTTGCTTGCTAATTCTGTTTCCTCAGCTAAGCCAGAGCATGTCTAGAAGAAGTAGCCCGTCGGGTTGGGGTAGTCACCGAGGCAGTCAGAGGGTCGAGGCGGTTGGTTGGGTAGTGACATATATCTTTGTCTATATTATATCTGTATTTGTAGGCAGATTATCATATTTAATGGGTTGTATATTATTTGATTCAGTTCTGGGTTGTAATAACTATTGGTAGTTGTTTCATACAGTGACCTGTGTGCGGTCTGGGTTGTTATGGTTTTATTTTCTTATGGTTTAGTATAACTTGTGCTTGTGGACTGTTTCAGTTATACTTAGTTGCTTGAGCAGGTGATTAGTCCGGTTTATGATTACATCATGCCGAAATTTCTAAGATTTCCCCTATATTAATGTTTAATTGAATATAAGAGTTTATAATATTATTGTTGGCAAGCGAGGGTGTTACAGCGATGGTGGACTTCTTGAGTATTGTGACAACATTAGTGACATTTACAAATTGAGGCCTCGAGAAGGTTGCACACGCGATCAAATGCGCGTGGCATTTGTGAAGGGAAGGGTTTCCCACATAAAGGATAGTAACTATCCTCGTTGTTGGGCAACATTTAACCTCTACGATGCACCGATGCCTATACATGTCTCCCTTTGGAACGACACCAACACTCACAAATGTGACGCCTCCAAATCCGGGGTCAGGATTTGGTGCCACAACCAATACAATTAAGTATAACTTAATCATACAGACGACCCCTCAACAAGGATCGATCACAGGTTATAGTATGAAACAAGAATCTAAATTACAACAACTATTATAACTATTATACCTTCTTATCTGAAGTGCAGTCCATTACTGTGTGTCCATGCTACTCTGAAATCTATTCTTTAGAGAACACCTCATCACTCTTATTCGAATTGTCATTCGTAGGTAGTCAATCCTTAACCCTAACTGAAAGGGGAGGGAAAATAAAGCAAGAATGAGCCAACAATGCTCAGCAAGTTCATACTATAGTGAAACAACAAAATCTTGATAAGTCATTAATGAACAATATCAATGATCAACTTAATTGAAGGTAGTAATTCAACTTCCTTTAGAGGATTAAACTTTTCATTTTTCAAAACATAATTGATACTAACACCTGAATATGACAGGGGATTAACTTATAACAGGATAGCAATAGATAATTCAAAGCTATGTAAAGCAATTAACATTTCAAGTGGTAAACCAATTTCATCTCACAGTAAAATAAAAGTAATCATCATTTTAAGAAAACTGATTGGAGGTTTTTTTTTACTTCATAATAAACAATACGGGTGATCAGCCCATAAAGTCCCCATACCGGACACAGAGTCCCTCTGGACATCAATTCCTCTCATTAGGATAGCTTGGGTTCCCAAGAGGCAACACATTGGCCTATAAAGGTGTCGAACTGGACAAACCAGAACTACAGTACTACATACACAAACCGACGGAACCAGCATTACCCGTTCGCCCCGTCTCTCCAATCGTCAGGAATCCGTGGAAACCATTTAGACGAAATTCCTAATATTTTTATTAAAAATCTTATTTTAAAAAATTAAGCTTTGAAAAACTCTTTTTAGCTTCATAAAACATCTTAATACTTAATCTTTTCGAAAACCTTTACTTCGAAGTACCTTCGACTATCTAATAACAAATCAGCCCAGTCTAAGTAACTTCAAAGTATTTTAAGAAAACAACTCATTTTGATTTGCAATGATAAAAGTCAAAGGGTTTGACAAAGTTCTCTGACATCAATGAAATAGGGATACAAGTCTGAATCAAGAAGATGTAGACTCAAAGGCATCAAGGTAATTGATCAGATTTCAAGTTTAAGGTATAGTATTATGGGTAATTAAGTTTTTGAATTAGTGATTAGGTCATAAAGAAGTTTATAAAATTTTTGGGACAACATAGGTTAAACTGGACACGGACATAGGTCAAGTAGAACACTGATTTATCTGTCAGTCAGTATGGTTTAATTATAACAAGCTGTTTGACATATATGGTAAAGAAGCAATTAAAAAGAATTATGCTATTTTAGGGTTTACAGTTTATGAAACAGTCGTGGATATAATTCTGGTTGCATGAATAGATAGGCTACATAAGATTTATGATCAACATGGCATAAGATTGGCATGCTCGAATCAACAGGATATATCAGTTTAGGAATGTAAACTTCAAGAAAAGACAGAGGTACTTGCACAATGATTTGAATAAAACGTATGATAAATAACAGGAGCAGATTTGCTTCACTTGAACAATAAGTAAGGAATAGAAACACTTGCCTCAAAAAGCTATCAACTACGCACACTCGAGAAATCACAACTCTAACTTTAATACCATCTTTCTTTCCAAAATTTTGTCAGTCTCTATATCAATACATTTGTCAAGCTCTGATAAATATCTCACTTCTCATAATTCCATCTTCACGCGTACTGGTTCTTTTCCTGGCATTATACTTGAACCTATATATATTTATAAGAGTATAATCTCAACTAAGTACTTGATAGTACCTCGTAACACTTTTATAACACCTTAAAATATCCGAGCAATCTTATAGTACCTCAACTTGTTTACGCCTAACCCATCGATACAAAAATATTTACATTTATATATACAAGTCATCACTTAGCACATAATACTATACTTATTTACGACTTCACTCCATAAATCACATACGTATAACATCACAACATGTCATTTTTGATTTAATATGCTAACATGGTATAGCATTCCAATATATATATAATTACACAAGTAATTTCATTTATAACAACTAAAATACATCTTATAATACAATCACAACGAAATTATAAAATTTTAATCTCTTTTTAAACCACGAATCACGATGCACGTATTAAGACTTGACACAATTTCCTTTAATGTATTCCTTTCTCTAAATAGGATATCCTTTTCCGAATCTCCAAATAAAATCCATCTAAACAGATAGTACATCTCAATACGATCACGTCCATATATTATACGTAAATTTTCAAGTTCGGGAAGTATTTTAATTAATTAAAATACTCTTTATTCCTTAGAAATGACCATTTAATAATCAATTTATCTCGTAAAATCCATAACTCCATTGTTCTTCATCCTTAAATCAAATAAAAATCTCCATAAAACTTCTAATATTACCTCAAAGCCAAATAAAATTACTCTATCTGAAAATCAAAACTCCGACCATTTATAAAATTCCTCAAAGTTTCTATTTTTAATCATTTCCGAATTTAATAACTATTCGATCCAACTGTTTTAAATCCTTACATTTTACCTAAACAAATATTATATTTTTCCCTCAATTTAATGATAAAAAATCCAATGCAAACCATCATACCGATTGTATAATAAAAATTACTCAAGTCTCCAATATTCACAAAGTAATTCAATTAATCCTTTTATTCTATTTCTAAAAGAAAATTCATAACTCCATTTCCCCTTCTCATAAAATCATCCACAAACTATCATAAAATCTCGACTATTATCTTAAACTCAAATAAAATTACTCACTTCAAAATCTAATTCTCCATCTAATTTTTAGAAATCCTCAAAGCCTTCATTTAAATCACTTTTCTGAAATTTGTAACTATTTAATTTCCAATCTTCTACTATTTCCGTTTTATTACAAAATTACAATATTTTTCCACCAACTTATTTAACCCATTCTCTAAATTTTTTAGCCATACCAATTTGCTACCTAAAAATAATCAAATCTCCCTCTTCTTTTCCCCCATCTCTTTTTCTCCTTTCTTATTCTTTCTTTCTTCTCTCTTTTTCTTCTATCTCTCTCTCGGCTATCTCTCTCTCTCTCTCTGTCATCATCTACAACACACATACTAGCTCACAGACACATACAAACACATACATTAACACACAGATGCACATACACAGATAAGCCACGGTTATATACACACTCACACACACCTGATCATCACACACACTAGACCTAGACCTGCACATAAACGAACACAAAGACACACATTTGCCTTAGTTTTCCTCTTGTTCTCCACTCAAACACACGCATCCAACATCTATACATCCTCACACCAACTCTTTTTCTCTCTCCCTTACTACTTCGGCCATCACAACACCACACACACACTCACAACTCAAACCCTCATCTCTCTCTCATCCTCCGCTCCCTCTCTTCACTTTTCTTCCTCCACAACGTCTCCAAACACTCATATTCACTCTAATCTCCTTCATCCAACATCACCACAACCATACAACATACATATAAGTTATAAACACTTAACCACAAACAAGAACAACAATTTTTCAAGCTTTTATAATCATAATTTTTCTGAAAACAACATGCAACCCATATAAACCATATATAAATTCAAAACATACTTTTAAATAGCTTGCATATAAGTTTTATGAACTAACTCCATAACTTTCAGAAACCCCCAAATCAAAACTCAATTAAAAACTCAATTACAAGTTATACATAAAAGAAGAATCACTAGTATGCCAGTTTTAATCAAGAAACATGCTAAGAAAGCATTTAGAATCATAAATAAGCGAAGAATAGGAAGAGAAGGAGTTGAGAAAGCTCACAGATGGGGGAGAGAGACTCGGCAGGGGTGATGTAAGAACCCAAATTTTCGGTAGAATTAAAACTTTTTATTAAGTATTGATAAAATGAGGAACAATGATTCCGACAACAAGGTCACCAGCTCTAATGAATGAATGGAATGGATATGGATTCAAATACTTATATGTCATGAAGAATGCAAATGGTTGACAAATTAGGTAAGAATAATCTATCTCCTAGGGGAACAAGATATGGCAATTCCAAGCAGGAGAATATTCTCATGTCATCCAGATCGATAACGATTAGTCCAGTGGTTTCGTGAAAGGGTTAAGGAACTCCCGAGAAGGAACAAGGACATTGTCATAAATAGAGGGAATGAAGGAAGAATAAAGTATAAATAGTGTTTTTGGTGAAAATAAGAATATTATGAGACGACACTATATAGAAGTATTCGGAACGGATTTCCGAGTTCGTATTAGTGATCCAGGGGGAAAAAGAGTGTATGTAAAAGCTGTCGGATTCTGAAAAATAGCACTTTTATTTTCCTCGAGATTTCTCTGGACACTGAAAGACTTAAGGAATTATTGAAGGGATTTAAGGAAAATAGGTTCAAGAATTATTAAAGAGAATGGAGGATGATAGTATAAATATTAAGACGGTTTCCGGTAAAACCCTACTAGAAACGAATGAGTTATTCCCCCGAACGATCAATGAATTGAGCAATAAACGGATAAAAAAACAAGCAGAGAACCAAGATGCAAGTATGTGCAAGTGGATAGAATCAAGTAACCAAGTAGTTACAAAAGTAACTAGCATGCTTAGCAACCAAACCATGTAGTTAGCTTCAACACATCATCAAACCACAAAATCACCACACATGTCCACTTGATGATGCAAGAGATGACCCAAGAACTTTAATAAAGTAGCTTTATGCAAGATATTTCTCAAAGACATCACAATAATTCATTTTTCCAAGGATTAGATCAAGAACCAAGCAAGCAACTCCAAGCACTCTCCTAAAAATACCATTCGGCTTTATGCATAATTCAAAAACACAAATCCACCTTCCACTCCTTGTTTGATCTTGTAATTTTTAAGGTGAGTTCTATATTTCAAGAAACTAATCTCCTGGAAATTTCAAGTCCCAATTCCTTTGTTTCCATTTTCAAATAAATCAAGAAAGAGGAGGGTGAATAGTGTTCTTCAAGAACTAATCTTGTTTTTCTTTGATTTTTATGGTTGATTTAGCTTGGTTAAGTATATGCAAGGACTATACAAGGCTTACTAAGTGCATACACACTCCAAGGAAGGTATAAACTTCAAGAACCCAAGTTTTTGTTTTCAATTTTAATGGAGTTTTAGATGAGATTTGGTGATGATGTTAGTATAAGCATGTTTACATGATCATGTAGTTGTTCTTAGTAGTTATTTAATCATGATTCAAGTCCTCGATGATTTTGAGGTTAAGATCAGTGGTTCTAGGACTTGTGGATATAAGAATCATGTTTATAAATTGTGTTGATGCCCGGTGTGGCTTGGTTGTGTTGTTACGATTTTTAAAACGTCCGATTTATAGCCGTCGTAATGCCGAATTTTTGTTAACACCTAAAAAACCAAGCATGGCAGTTAATTTAGGTTCCTGACCTTGATAATATTATGACTGGTCCTTGTAGATCTCGAGCCATAGAACGTTTTGGCGAAAGAATCGAAACATTCCGACTTACGGTTTAGGAGTTATGGTCCAATTACTAAAATTGGTTCGAAACCGTAAGTAAAAGTTCGTAACTTCAATTGAACCCTCGTAAAGCATGTTACTCAGTGGCGAATCTTGGTAAATAAATACTAGAGGTCAGAAGGAAGGTATGAAAGAAAATCACATGTTAAACGGATCGTTTTCGGATTTTATAAAAATGTTTGAATCGAAGTTAAACGCGAACGAACCCCTAAAAACCCGCTTGGTTATAACTTTGGTAAAACACTTAGAAAATGAACGATAAAACTCGAGGTTTAATCTCGGTTCATAATCGATCGAATTTAGAACTTATACGACTTAAGTATATACCGAGTGTGGGTATGATGACATGTCATAATAACGAACAAATGTCGGATCGTATCGGTAATAAAAAGAGTTACACTAAAAAGTGTATAACGGGATAATTCGAAAACGTGTTTTGACTTAAGTGAAGTTTATACTTAGACTCTTAAAAGGTGTTAAGTGGTTAATCTCGAATGTTCTGATTGTTTATAGATCATCGAGCAGACCCAGGACACGCTATCTCCACCCACACCCGATTATCAGGCAAGTTTCCAATACCTTGGAACTGTTGTTGTGATAATATGTATATCTGTTGTTTCTTATACATATGCCATAGCATGCATGCCTATTGTCAAATTATATTATGATACCTATTCCCTGAATTGATATTGGCTTATAGACTAGATACGAATTATCAGTTATAAGCCGGATTGTTTTGGTAAGACCCTTATCGAAGGGCATATGATATTCATTCTTAAATATAGACCGGGAGTCGGTATTTTGAGATATAGATAGTCGTGGAAACCCGGAGGGATTCCAATGGCAGATTATTATTTACCTTGAGGAATGTTATTATTAAACATTATTTATATTTCCATAAAGTATCAATTACTTGGAAATCTTTCGAGGAATGTTATTCGAGTATTATTTCAGTCGAGAGATATTAAATGAATATTAGTTACGAATATTCATTTAGAGTTGATTATTTTATGAATATTATTTTGATATTCATTAGAATGTTATTTATTGAATGAATATTAATTTCGAATATTCATTTAAGGTTTATGTACTTAATGAATATTATTTTAAAGTATTCATTGGAAGTTCTAATTACTTAAGGGATATTATTTCGAGTATTCCTTTAAAGTTTTGATTACTAAATGAATATTATTTGGATATTCATTTAGAAGATTATTTATTAAATGAATATTATTTTCAAATATTCATTTAAAGTTTGACTCATTTATTGAATATTATTTTAAATACTTATTGGAGTCTAATTATTAATGAATATTATTTTGAATATTCATTTAAGGAGTGATTTATTTAATAAATAATTCTATATATTCATTCGAGGATTACTTACGAGCAATATTATGATTTAATAATATTCCGTAATTATTATTAAGTTAATAAATATTCTTGGAATATTTATTTAATCCTTTTAAATTCTTTTTAAAATGATTTATATTATTTGGAGATTACCTTTCACCTCCAAATATCATGTAAAATATTTCGGAGTCTTTTTACGACTATTTTATCAAGGAAAGGTTCCCAACTCTTTTTATTTTTCATTTAAATCTATCTTAAAAGGATTTAAATACTCGCTCAAACTTCCATATTATAGGGGAACCTACTTGAGCAATGTTATTTATCTTGTTGACTTCCCGATCATAAATCTTGTAAAACTATTCAGTTCACTCGCAACGTGGTTGCTGTTTATCAATTGAATCTTTGAGTAACCTTCTCATCATTCGAGGGGTAAGATTATTGGAACAAGATGGTATCCTCTAACAAGCAGCAGCTTGGGAGATAAGATGTTGAATTTTCCTTTCCAACTAGATACGACTACTTTGTGGAGTCTTATCAACAAGTATTATACTTGGGGAAAGGGGGACGAACTTTGCGTTCAGAATCATGAATTTCTTTTCAAACTTTGAGTCGTGTAAGAGGCCGAGTAGCGCCGGTCCATCCCCTTTGGCCCAACCGTTGGTCGGGGAGAGCTAGTAGGGCGGTAGACAAGTAAAGCGGTCAGTTCTTCCTTCTACCTGTAGTAAATCTGAATTGAGCTGTACAATCTACGACTGATCATCGTAAGATTGGCAGTGAGCGCGGTGAATACTCCAGTATAAGTTCATCATTCAAATTCATTTATTTTCTGCAACATTATCATTGTTGGCAGTATTGGAAAAGTATTCATAATCGGAATTGCAATATTTTCTTGCAAGTTCCTCTTTTATGATAAATGGTAATATCTAGCTTATTTTCGACATAGCAGATATTCCCACATATATTTACATTTTGAGTTACCTTGTAACTTCATCGTTCATATTATACTAGCATCATTTCCGTAAATGCATGGCATATGGTTTGAAAGATACTTTTGAACTGTTATATATTATCGTTCAGTTAAATATTATTGTTGGTGGGCTATTGCTCACCCTTGATTTATTATTATATCAAAACAACAGCTAGACCAGATGACTCGCACAAGGCGCACTCGACGTTGGTGAGGATGATGAGACTACCAGAGCCGAAGAGAAAGCTATTGGTAGGATAGATTCATTCTTTCAGTACCAAATATATGGACTAGTATGACTTATGTAAATGGATGACAAAGAGTATGTGTTCATATTGTAACTCTTTTGAGTTGTAAGAACTCATAATGTGATTAATAAAATTTGGTTGTTACTCTGATTTCATCTCTGGGACTATAACGGGTGTGTTTTATATTGTTGTGTTGGGTCATAAAGATGTAATTTATTTAATGTTGAGGTAAGGTCAAGTATTGTGGACAGAATTGGAGACCGTAACGACCGGATCTCGGACCCCGGATCTGGGGGTGTTAGAGATGAAATAGGGGAGGGGTGGGTTTTGGGTTGTTTTAGGATAATTTAGATAGTTAACTAGGTAGTTACTAAAATACACTCCACTTATATTCACAACATAAATAATAGTTGTCCTTCAAAGTAATTTCATAATTACTTACAAATGATTTTATAAAAAGTGAAACATTCATTTAAAAAAAATGAAATGCATTTATTTAAAAGTAAAATTTATTAATATTGAAAATAATGCATAAATGCCCCAAATGTTATTAAATAAATTTTTAAAATGAATCTAGCATAAAAATAATTTTCATATATATTCTATGCAAATGATATTTTTATAAAATATTTTTAAAGATTTTTGGGACATAAAAATCTAATATGCAAAAAAAAAAGTACATCCGTAAATAAATGCATAATGTCACATAATTCTACTACAACATTAATAAATATATAAACACCCATTTTATCAATTTATCACATATTCAAAATTTGCTAAATAATTAAATAGCACAAAAAGAATTTAATCATGTAATTCATATATTTAATATAAATCACACTTGACTAATAAATTCCTCAAAATAGTTATTCACGTATTTAACTATTAAACACACATAGATTAATAAACTTCATAATTATGTATATCACTAAAAAAATTTACAAGTAGAATTTCAAGTCGTTACATCCTTCCCCCCTTAAAAAGATTCTGTCCCCAGAATCTAATACGTAAACAGCTGAGGAGATTTTTTTTGTTCTCTAATATCTCACTTTCTAACTCCCAAATTGGTTCTTCACCCTTGGGATTCCTCCACAGCACTATAACTAGTATAACAGTCTTATTTCTAAGCACTTTCTCTCTATGATCTAATATCCCAAGTTGTTGCTCTACATATGATAATATGACTGAATATCGGTCGATTCAAATTCAATCACATGACTCTATTCAGTTAACGACCTCTTATAAATAAGTTCCACAATCTCTTTGGTTTGTTGAATTAACTCTGATCCCAAAACTTGGTACTCACCGACTTCTTCCCAACACATAGGTGATCGACATTTCTTTCCATAAAGAGCTTCGTAAGGAGTCATTCCGATGCTAGCGTAATAAATGTTATTGTGCAAAAACTTTACCAGGGATAAATGTTCATCCGAAATTCCTTCAAAATCTAATACATAAATCCTTAACATATCATCAATGGTCTAGATGGTTCTTTCGCTTTGACCTTCAGTCTGCGGATTATATGCTGTGCTCATTCGGAGTTGAGTTCATAAACATTCTTGAAATTG
Organism: Saposhnikovia divaricata; assembly: GCA_036435485.1. Taxonomy (NCBI): domain Eukaryota; kingdom Viridiplantae; phylum Streptophyta; class Magnoliopsida; order Apiales; family Apiaceae; genus Saposhnikovia; species Saposhnikovia divaricata. Next base: position 95,468,647 of record CM071597.1, on the reverse strand, counting down.
TCTCCAAAATCGTGAGTTAAATCTAGGGTCTCTGTCTGACACAAAAGAAACAGACACTCCATGACAAACCACTATTTCCATTAAATACAACTGAACTAACTTGTTTATTAAGAACCTTTCGTTGATCGGAAGGAAATGAGATGACTTTGTTAGTCTATCAATACTAACCTAAATAGCATCATGATTTGCTTGAAGGGTAACTGATAGTACAATCATAATTTTTTTATCAACTTTAACCATTTATTTTTTCTCATGTTGAGTTCCTTCTGAGTGAAAATATACTTTAATCTCTTATGATCCATGAAAATTTCACACCTTTCTCCGTACAAGTAATTTCTCCAAATCTTATTTGCAAGCACTATGACAGCTAATTCCAATTCATGAGTAGGATACTTCTATTCGTAAGGCTTTAATTGCCAGGAGGCGTACGCGATCACTTTGTCGTGTTGCATCAATATACGTCCTAAACCTTTATGCGAATCGTCACTACATAACACGAATTTCCTTAATTGTCGGGTTATGCTAAAACTGGAGCTATTACCAATCTTTGCTTCAACTCTTAAAAACCTTCTTCACACTTATCACTCCATTCAAATTCTGATTCTTCCTTATAAGCTGAGTCAATGGTATGGTTCTCTTGGAGAAATCTTTCACAAATCTTCGATAATATCTGGCCAATCCATAAAACTTTTTACTTCCATTGGTGTCTTAGGCCTTTCCCAATCTACTACTACCTCAATCTTGGCCGGATCCACTCTTACTCCTACATTGCTAATTATATGTCCGAAAAATTATACTTCTTTCAATCCAAAATCCGTACTCAAAATCTTGTGCTTAATTTCTCTTTTCTTACAAAGTTTTCCTAAGTTATTCTTAAATGATCCGCATACTCTTTTATATCTTTGAATATCTTGAGATATCATCTATAAACAAAATCGAAATTTTTATCCAATTATATCTTGAAATCCTATTCATCATGTCCATAAAACGGTAGGCTTTCGTCCAACAAAACTTCATCACTAATAACTCATAGTGTCCATATCAACTCAAAGTGTTGTTTTAGGAATATCTTGAGGTTTTACCTTAAAATGATGTTAGTCTATTCATAGATCAACCTTAGGCAAAACATACTACACCTTTCAACTGGTAAAATAAATCATCCATAATTGGTAACGGGTATTTATTCTTAATAATTAAATAATTTAACTTTCAGGAATCATTGTGTAACCTCACACTACTATCTCTCTCTTCTTCGCGAACAGTATTGGTGCACCCCACGAAAATACACTAGGTCTTCATCTGATCTTGTAAATGAGTTGCTAAATCCTCCATTTCCATTGATGTCATCCGATCTTGAGCCTTTTGAACTGATTCCATACCTATTAATAGATCAATAACAAACTCTATATCTCTATCTTGTGATAATCCTAACAGTTCATCAAGACATTTATTTGAGAAATTATTAACCACCAGTATCTGTTCCAATTTAATTATCATTATTGGTATTGTTACGACGTGGTTTCTGCCGGATTTCGGTTCGGTCGGACCTGCAATGAAGAAGAATGCGAGGGTTTGGCCCCCCGATTCACCTCCGGTGTGAGAATCAGTTAGTCGGTTTTGGTAAGGTATTTTAAACGTAGAGAGCTTGTGTTTGTGTGTAATTGTGAATATGTGTGAATGATCAAACCTGAATTAACCTTATTCTCATTTTTTTCCTATCAGTTACCGACGCGTGGGCGAGGTGGAGAACGTGTCCCACATTCTTCGGATCGCACAACTATACGACCGTTGTCTCAGGATGGACCAAATAAATGTGGGCTTCCATTCGGATTCGAGGTGCTGGGCCTTCGGTCCGGCCCGCTAAGGAAGTGGGCCTCCAACATGTCCCTGGGCTTCGTTCGGAGTGATCCTCAGGACGAAGGCCAAAGCCTAGGCCCATCTTCAGAATACAATCCTCAGACGCCTCATTCGGATAAGGATGGCGATGGACAAGGTCGAGACGTCTCCTGGGAAGTCGTGTCCCTTTGTGGCTGACAGCTGTCTGTTCTGGAGATGCACGCTTCAATCCCAGTCGTTGAATTCGAAACGCCAATTGTCCAATCGTTGTGTCTCTTCTACTTAAACCCCCAGTTTCTTTCTTTTCTCTTTTACGCACATCCCATTTCTTAAATTTCAAAGCGAAAACTCTTCACGGAAACAATTTAGTGACAATTGGAACCGTCATTTCATTACCAGAAACTCTCGATTCTCCGATTCCGGTCGAAGTTTACATTCAAGAAATCTATCTACACGAACTCGACCTTATCAGAAATCTTCAAACCAGTAAGTATCCATAGCCTCTTTCCCTTTTCAATTAACTGCGTACTTGTAGCATCTTCATTCGTGTTTTCTTTATTGTTGCTCCCCTGCATTTCATGTGTAAATGCGTGTATGTATATATGCAAAATTACATGTGCCTTTTAAGTAGGATACACGCACGATTACGTTGCTTTGTACTTTCAATTTCTACTATTCCGCCCTTGCTTGACCTTATCCTGGAATTTTGGGACTTGCCTGGAAGTTGTCTGGGCAAGAATATCCTTCGGGATCTTCAAACCTCGAGAGCTATCTTCGGACTGTCCCGATCCCTCACTTATAGCTTTTAGGCCCTCTTTAATTTACTTCGTTCTAGGCTTTAGGATGCCCCCGACCGATCCTGGCCTGCTGTACTCGGGCTTTTCCTTTTTCTATTTTTTCTTTCTTGTTCGAGTACAAGGTTAACGTCTCTTAATTTCCGAATGCAGGGACATGGGTCGGTCAACCGGAGATGCCGGTCCCTCGGAGGCTTCGCCCTTCAGCGATCGAGAACTGTATCCGGCAGTTAATCTTCAGTCGAAGCTGACCGATGAAGATATTGAGCACTTCTCGACCAAATACGTCATAGAGAAACACGCCTGGCAGTTCTTTACTCCAAGGAAGAAGGATCGGATTTGGCACAATCCTGAAGTTCCTCCGATTTGTGGAGGAGGTCGAGCTACGGGCATATCTAAAGCTGCATTCAAATGCGGCTTTCGGCTGCCCATGCTATATATCCTCAAGAGTATAATGAAGCAGACGGGAATCGCCATTGGACAACTGGACCCGAACAGCTTCTTTCACATAAATGCCTTTCAGGCCCGATGTCTGGCATTGAAAATGGTCCCACGGACGGCTCTATTCTGGCATCATTATGAGCTTCGCCAAAACTCGAAGAGCCGTGGCTTCTATTCCATTGCCCGTCGGACTGGTAGGGCCGATTGGGCGCAGAAGAACTCGAGCAACAAAGAAACTCACGCCAAGTGGGTATTCGTTTCGGGTCTAAGGATGGAAAAGTTTGGCACTTGGCGAGAGGTCAACCCATCGAGATTTAAATATCCAGAACTCCTAGAGGCAGACAAACATGATTATCGTCTTCGGGATGAACTTAAGATGGATAGGGTGCCTTTAACTGAAAGTCGAGATAACGACTGCTTAATCGGCCTTTAGGGTAGTGGTAACAGCCTTTTGTTTCATCTCGTTAATTCTGCATTCTTGTACTGCATATCTTTTCTTGTGATAAATATTTGACATGTCTTATTTTATGCAGTGGCTTCTCATGTGGAAATCTTGGAGCGCAAACGAAGGAAGGCGATCGTAGCTGGTGCTGCTACTACGGCTGATGCTGATGCTTCCATTCAGGCGATCGATGGAGCAGAGAAGTCGGCTTCTGGTCAAAGGGATTTGAGTTTGGTCCCCACCCCACCTGCTTCTTTTCCACCCCGGGAGTCGGAGTCAAGGGAAACAGATCTGATCACATCGACCGACTCAAGGAAGAGAGGCCGATCAGGTGAGACTGAGTTGAAGGTGTACGCTCCCCAGTGGGGAGTTCTAGAAACTGACAAAATCATTGTTCCGGCTCCGACTTCATCTACAATTGTAGGTCCCGACCTTTGCCAGGGTCTTGTTCTCCCAGCTGAATGACCTATTTTTGCCTAGGCGAATGACCTTGAGGCTTGTACGGAGATGTTGGCTCTTCTCTCCATGGTAAGCTTTCTTTCTCCATGCTATTTATTTACCTTCAGCTTTTGAATTTTCCCCTTCTTTATTTTCAGGGTGTTTCCTGGTCTGCTATAGTCACCGAACGGGTGGAGGGAATGCAGCCTAAGCTGAAGGCAGTTGATCAGCTTGAAGTTCGGGCGGTTAAGGCCGAGGAAGGCCTTCGGAACTCCACCAACGAGCTGGAGAGGGTCAATGGTCAAGCTAACGCTCTGACTTTATCTTCCCCTTCAAACTCAACATCCTCAAGAAATCTAGAGTAGGTAGCTTTTCAAGCTCATCAAGGAAATCTTTAACAGATAACTCATCAGAGTCATTTGACATACCGCCCCTGAATTCTTTAGGAATGCTACGCTTAATCATCATTAGACTTAAGCGATTCGAACGCTCCCACTTCTCAAAGTTCAATTTCTCAGTATTAGAACTTTCATCCAAAAGAGAAGGAGGTTGTTCTTTCCTTGTAGCATAGTCTAAATCCATGCAGCCGAGAACTAACAGAACGTTCTCTTTCCAGTTCTTAAAGTTTGTGCCGTTAAGCACAAGAATGGAGTTCATGTTGGCAGTTATATTAGCAGCAGATGTATTAACAAGCAATTTAGGACAAAAAAAAATATTAGCTCGAATAATGGAAAAATTCATGTCATATGCATACATAATAGCACAAAAAAAAATTGAATTTAAATACTATAGTGTGTGTGGGCCCATTCAAACAAGATACCTATCACAACATTAATATTTAGTTTTTGGACAGAAATATTAACTTGCAAGTGGTACTCTCCACGCAGAAATCAAATATTAATAATAAATTCGGTAAAGTAATAACCTTCCTTTGGGCTGGTTTATTACTCACATGAAAAATTTATTCCCGCACATACATCCATTATTTGGCCATTAAATAATCTTCCTTTGGGCCGGTTATTATAATGCATAAATAATAAACATACACATCCTATTATTTCAAAATAAATAAATCTACACATAAATATCACTTTGGCAATATTTTGCTTCAACTCACTTATTCAAGAAATAAAAGGACAAGAAAAAAAATTCTTTCTTTAAAATAGATGTGCCCAAATCCGTATTATTGTAAAAAAATATTTAAAAAAATCACCTAAATATTCAATATTTCTACAACCGAAAAGAAAAAAAATTGTTGCTGTATGAAGCAGTTGCTGATTCCACATCATATATGTACTGATTCCATCAAGGAAACTGTAACTTCAAAAAATAATGTCACATGATTAATAAAACACACCGCAATTGGAAAAAAAAAATAAGAGAACCTATCCTGACTCATACAATATGCTATGCGGGATGTTAGCCCTTAACAAGTCAGTAACCAAAATTTATCATTAACCAAAGTTCGTTCTATCATAACCAAACACATAGTCTGTCCACGAACAAAAAAAAAATTTGAACATGCACATACGCATGCCAATATTTTTTTTTTAATCGACTTAGAAGTTAGAACAAAACAAATCATATAAAATTATATGATCAACCCTAATAACTCGACATAAGATAGGCTCGGATACCAATTGTTAGATCTAAATAAATAACCACGGATCATCTTATACGATATTATCAAGGTTATACGATATACCTGTAGTACGAAAATGTACCTGATTCCATGACTGTAGATATGAATACGGATTATGGGACTTGATCTTCCACAGACTTCATTTACCTCTAGCCGTATCTCTCTCTGACTGATGGGAATAGAGGAGTAGAGGTTGTGAATTAGCCTTGGGGACCAAGACCCTATTGTGTTCTTTATATAGTACTCTAATTAGACCCCATTAACCCTAATCAGATTACTATTGGGTATTACACATTACAAAGCCCATACCGAATAAGATGTTATTGGACTCTTTATTTAAGACCACTTAATTAGTCCAAATATAGAATAAACATTAAATATAATTGTCTTTAATTTGTAAGCCCATAAATTGTTATTAGATTATAAAAATAATCTAACAAAAAAATCCAATGCAAACCATCATACCGATTGTATAATAAAAATTACTCAAGTCTCCAATATTCATAAAGTAATTCAATTAATCCTTTTATTCTATTTCTAAAAGAAAATTCATAACTCCATTTCCCCTTCTCATAAAATCATCCAAAAACTATCATAAAATCTCGACTATTATCTTAAACTCAAATAAAATTACTCACTTCAAAATCTCATTCTCCATCTAATTTTTAGAAATCCTCAAAGCCTTCATTTAAATCACTTTTCTGAAATTTGTAACTATTTAATTTCCAATCTTCTACTATTTCCGTTTTATTACAAAATTACAATATTTTTCCACCAACTTATTTAACCCATTCTCTAAATTTTTAGCCATACCAATTTGCTACCTAAAAATAATCAAATCTCCTTCTTCTTTTCCCCCATCTCTTTTTCTCCTTTCTTATTCTTTCCTTCTTCTCTCTTTTTCTTCTATCTCTCTCTCGTCTCTCTCTCTCTCTCTCTCTCTCTCTCTCTCTCTCTCTCTCTCTCTCTCTCTCTCTCTCTCTCTCTCTATCATCATCTACAACACACATACTAGCTCACAGACACATACAAACATATACATTAACACACATATGCACATACACACATAAGCCACGGTTATATACACACTCACACACACCTGATCATCACACACACCAGACCTGCACATAAACGAACACAAAGACACACACTTGCCTTAGTTTTCCTCTTGTTCTCCACTCAAACACACGCATGAAACATCTATACATCCTCACACCAACTCTTTTTCTCTCTCCCTTACTCCTTCGGCCATCACAACACCATACACACACTCACAACTCAAACCCTCATCTCTCTCTCATCCTCTGCTCCCTCTCTTCACTTCTCTTCCTCCACAGCGTCTCCAAACACTCATATTCACTCCAATCTCCTTCATCCAACATCACCACAATCATACAACATACATATAAGTTATAAACACTTAACAAGAACAACAATTTTTCAAGCTTTTATAATCATAATTTTTCCGAAAACAACATGCAACCCATATAAACCATATAGAAATTCAAAACATACTTTTAAATAGCTTGCATGTAAGTTTTATGAACGAACTCCATAACTTTCAGAAACCCCCAAATCAAAACTCAATTAAAAACTCAATTACAAGTTATACATATAAGAAGAATCACTAGTATGCCGGTTTTAATCAAGAAACATGCTAAGAAACCATTTAGAATCATAAATAAGCGAATAATAGGAAGAGAAGGAGTTGAGAGAGCTCACAGATGGGGGAGAGACACTCGGCAGGGGTGAAATGAGGGAGGGGTGCGTTTTGGGTTGTTTTAGGATAATTTAGATAGTTAACTAGGTAGTTACTAAAATACAATCCACTTATATTAACAACATAAGTAATAGTTGTCCTTCAAAGTAATTTCATAATTACTTACAAATGATTTTATAAAAAGTGAAACATTCATTTAAAAAAATGAAATGCATTTATTTAAATGTCAAATTTATTAATATTGAAAATAATGCATAAATGCCCCAAATGTTATAAAATAAATTTTTAAAATGAATCTAGCATAAAAATTATTTTCATATATATTCTATGCAAATGATATTTTTATAAAATATTTTTAAAGATTTTTGGGACATAAAAATCTAATATGCAAAAAAAGTACAGCCGTAAATAAATGCATAATGTCACATAATTCTGCTACAACATTAATAAATATATAAACACCCATTTTATCAATTTATCACATATTCAAAATTTGCTAAATAATTAAATAGCTCAAAAAGAATTTAATCATGTAATTCATATATTTAATATAAATCACACTTGACTAATAAATTCCTCAAAATAGTTATTCAAGTATTTAACTATTAAACACACATAGATTAATAAACTTCATAATTATGTATATCACTAAAAAAATTTACAAGTAGAATTTCAAGTTGTTACAACAAAGCCGTTACTAGTGGTGTCCTCCGCGAGGGTTATGTTGTTGTGTTGTATCAAGTTGTCGCGTTTGTGAATGCGGAGACTCGTCCCGGGACTCCTTCTCATCGCTTGTCGGCTGGCTTCTCCAATTTGTTAGCTTTCTTTGGTTAGGAGTTCATCACTCTCAAATTTGTAATGAATTTATTGTAATTTTAATGAAACTAATGTAATACATTGTAATTTTAATGAAATTAATGTTATTTATTATAATTTTCATGAAAGTAAGTTATTGGAAATCATGTTATTATAAGTTTTTTTTTGAATATTTTAAGGAATTATGGATTTTAGGAATTTTTAAGGATTTTCGAATTTTTTTGAATATTTTAAGGAATTTTGAATTTTTTATAAATTCAACCGATTATTGTATTTTTTTCCATAATTTCACTCAATATAACATTTTAAGATTTTTGAAAGTGTCAAATATTTCAAAAGTTAAGAAAATTCAGCAGTTTAGGCAGGTTGTTTGCTCTGTTTTGCTCAGTTTTTCTAGCACGTACCGCAGAAAGTTTCTGCGGTACGGTCCCGTACCGCAGAAAGTTTTCGCGATACATGCTGGAAAAACAGAAACCTACAATCTGCAAACAGAGCAACCTGAACCTGCAATCATCAATCTATTTCCAGTCCAAATTCTATAGTCTCACAACAAAGCCAAGTCTGTAAAATCCAACTAAAAGTATACGACAATCCGACTAAAATCTCAAGTACAAATTCGACTAAATTACAATTACAGCCCGACTAAAAAATGAAGTAAAATCCAACTAAATTGGAGTTAAAATCCAGCTAAAATCCATGTAAAATACTACTAAATTACAACTAAAATCCAACTAAAATTCCAACTAAATTGGAGTTAAAATCCAAGTAAAGTATTACTAAATTACAACTAAAATCCAACTGAAATTCCGAATAAAATCCAAGTAAATTATAACTAAAATTCGATTAATTGAACTAAAAATCCACGTAAAAAACAACTAAATTACTACTAAACTAGTTGATGTCTTTCACGCATACGAACACTGGATATGGCTCTTGCCTTTCCCTCTTGTAGCTCCTTCGCTATTCTATAGCGGAACGTATCAACTACGCGTTGTGACCAAGATGTGATCGAGGTTATATCATAACCTTGCAACAGAGCATCCATGTATTTCATCACAAAAACACCGCAATCATTTGAATTTGACTGCTTCGGCCTTCCCGGTAAATGTACAACCTCCCTCGAGTCAGGATCACGTTCTAATTGAGGATTTAGCTTAAGGAACAGTCTTGGCAGTAACCATGACTGCATAAATGTAAACAAAAACAAATTTGGTAAGCACTAAGGGAATAAAATTAATGCCAACCTATAATTAAAAGAAAAGATTCATACCACAACTTCTAATTCCCTTGGATAAGCAGGCTCATCGTTCATCGAATCTAGAATGATAACATTAAAGGATGCTGTGGAAGCCATGAACAAGATCCAATGAACCGCCCCAGCACAACATGGAATTAATATGTAATCCGCATCGATAATGGAGGGGCCAATGCTAGAAGTGGCAAATCCATTCAAAACCTGGAGTGCTGCATGCCATACCTGGTTCTCCTCATTCTCACCCTTTCTAGCCGCTCTTCTGATTTTTCTCATTCGACTCCACCCAAGGACAATGAAGTAAGGATCCATTAAGTAATAAATTGGCTTCCTATCCCATATATTGGAGTTGTGAATAGCCTCCTCTCGCTCTCATAGCAATCCCTGAAAAGAAACATATAAATATGAATTTACTTAAAGAAGGATAAATAGATAGATGTGCACTATGTAAAACAAGGAGAAGCATGAGATTATACCATATATCAGTAAATGATCCTGTCATCAACCCATTCACCTAGAGCTAAGCTCTGCATCGCTTTATCTGATACATGATAGCCACACACTTCAAGTCATCCCTCGAACTTCAGCTTTTGCCCAATGCCCCACCCCCAATCTTCATATATTTTATTCCACTTATGCACAGCTAAATCCTTGGTGATACTCCACTTCTCCCCCGGCATTCTACGGGTTGGTAGTTTTGAAGGCCTACTAGATGAGGTAGTAGCAATGGGAATGGGAGGCTGAGACACATGTTGGGATGGCTGTGTCATCTCAATGACATCGTACGAAGGAATGGCTGCAACAGAATCTTCCGGAACTTCCTCATACACTAAAAGTGGTTTAATGTTCTCAAATTTTGGAGGTTTATAAGCCGGTCCTTTGATCTTCTTCATCAACCTTGTGAAAGGAGTGAGAAAGGTTTCTAAAATCTTCCCAAGATCCTCCAGAAACTCAACGGCAACCCTAGAATCCAACTGTTTGAGCATGTCAAGTGCAGCTACCATCTACAAAAGCAAAAAAAGAAAGCAAACAAGAATAGCTAAGTAAAACATAACATAAATAAAAAAATGTGGTGTGTATTGTGTAATACAAATTTAGGAAAGTTAGAATACTTACAACTCGGTATCCCTCGACGCTATCATACAACTCCCTCGTTTGGTACCTTGGTTGAGGGATAAGTTCTGGCTTCCCTACACGCGTGGATAATCTCTGAATACCAAGCCATATAGGCAGCCTGGGATGCAATGTTGGAATTACAATCAACCATGTAAGAACCCCAAATTTTGGATATAATTAAAAACTTTTTATTATGTACTGAGGTAATGGTGAATAGTGATTACGACTACGATGTAACGATTGAGATAATGAATGGAAGGAATGGAATTCAATTTAAATATTTATATGTCTTGAAGAATACTATTGGTTGACAATTTAGATAAGAATTATCTATCTCCTAGGGAGTTGAGATTTGATAATTCTAAAGGAGAAGATTATTCCTATGTCATCCAAATCGATATCTGTTATTGGTCCAGTAGGTCCGTAAAAAGGTTAAGGAACGATTGAAAGAGATTAGGGACAATTGTACAACCCTAAGAGGATGAGTAAAGAAAAATGGATGAATAGTGATTTTGATGGATTTAGGAATATTATGAGACGACACTATATAGAAGTATTCGGAACGGATTTCCGAGTTCGTATTAGTGATCCAGGGGGAAAATAAGTGTATGTAAAAGCTGTCGGATTCTGAAAAATAGTACTTTTATTTTCCCCGAGAATTTCCTGGACACATAAAGACTTAAGGGTTTATTGAAGAGATTTAAGGAATTTGGATTCAAGAATTATTAAAGAGAATTGAGAATGATAGTATAAATAGTAAGATGGTTTCCGGTAAAACCCTAATTAGAAATCTTCGAGATATTCCTTCGAACGATCAGTGAATTGAGTAATAACCGGACAAAGAAGCAAGCAGAGAACCAAGAGACAAACATGTGCAAGTGGATGGAGTAAGGGTAAGCAAAGTGACTTTCATGTAAGTCAACTACAAGTGTAGTGATGAAGTTGCATTTGTGCCAAAAAGGGTATGCTTAATGTGGTGCCAACAAGTGGACCAATAGAAGGGCAACACTTGGACCACTAGAAAGCTAACAACACAAAAGTAAAGGATGCATCCAAGATATATGCCAAGTATTACAATTATTTAGGCATAAAGCAAAACAAAGGAAGCAAAGCCAAGAACTCCATGAAGAGCAAAAAAAAATCTGCTCCTTTTTAGCAAAATCAAAGTCCAACCTCTTGACCTTCAATGGCCATGAAATAAATCATGTAAGTTCCTTACTATATCAACATGATCTCCTAGAAATTTGAGCTTCAAATTCCATCTCTAGCATAGTTTTCAAAAATCATCAAAGTGATGATGAATAGTGTTTTCAAGATCTAATCTTTGATTTCTTGTTTTGTTTGGATGATCCAAGATTTGTTAAGGTGTTCTTGAAGGAATTTACGGATGGGCGGAAGCGCAAATAACAATTATTTCCGTAAAAACCGTGTATCGCACATATAGAAAATCATATAAAATGAAAATAGCGAGGAATCGTGATCATACCTTGAAATCGAAGCTTTACAAAAATGGTGTTGCAAGCAGTTGCTCCTCAGAGTGTGAAGCACTCTACCGGTATCCACCAAGAATTGTTCTTCGACGAAACCTTTTATAAAATCTTGATTTTATAAAATTGGAGTTTGAGAAATTTGAGAGAGAGAGAAAGATGAAGAAGAAGATGGAGGAGGCAACTAGGTTTTTCACAAAAACCAAAAGTATGTTTAACTCCTTCATCTCATTCTATTTATAGGGATAAAGTAGGGTTTTAATGTAATTAATATATCATTATATATTAATATATAAATCCTACACTTTATCTAATAAAATGATTAAATAATAATTAAAACTATTTTAATCATTATTTCTTTTTCTAAACTATTTAGAAAATAATTCTCTCTCTCATAATTTAAAACCTTTCATCAAAGAAAATATTCTTTTATGGTGTGACCCTGTAGGTTCAATATTAAGCCGGTAGTAGAAATAAATAATAATAAACATTTTATTTATTATTTATATGAATTCTAATAATTCATTAAATATAATTAACTGATTAATTATATTTATTCTACATCGTGAGTGATGCTTCTCAACATATCGCGACTATCCGGATAATATGAATTCACTGCTTAGAATACCAAGAACCTGCTAGTGACTAGTTACCGTACAATCAATTCCTTCTACCCTACAATATCCCGATTAAATACAAGGCATGGATCTCGTGTCAAGCCTATCAAATTTAATCATATGATTTCTTATTCATAACGCAAAATTCATATTAATGCAAATTAGAAACTCCTTTCTAATTTCATACACTCTGGCCAGAGATTCCAGAACTCGCATACTAAGAATAACATAGGATATTCACTTCCTTACTGGAAGGGGTAGATTCTTTATTGATCGTTAACTATCTCCATACATAAATCCCTGTACCCAGAATAGACCTAATGGATGTCCTTGAGACTAAGGACTAAACCAAAGCACAGTTCATTATATACAAGATTACTCTAACGATCTCAAGTCTAAGGACACTTGTACAACTATCACTCAGTGAATAACTATTGACACGTGAGTAAACTCCATTAGTTGTCCAACTTATCGAGTCATGTTCAGTGAACTTATTCCATAATAAGCACCTACATACTAGCTATAGTGTCACCACACAAATGCCTATGAGAACAGACATCCTCCTGACGGGAGCAAGCATAATATGTACCGATCTTTGCGGATTCACTAACTTCCGATTAGTTATCCTATGATCAGGAACTGTTTAAGTCTAGAGTTATCATCTTCTAGATCTCACTATTATAATCTCATTATAATTATAGAAGCTTTACTCTAAACTATGGAACATCTTATTTAAAACACTTTAAACAGATAATGCCCGTAATAAAAACAAAACAAGTCTTTTATTATTATTAATGAAATCAAACAAGAATACATGAAAGTTCTTCCTAACTCATCATACATGATTGGATTTAGGACAAACACTTTCAATCTCCCACTTGAACTAAAGCCAATCACCCTGGTATCTAATACCCATCTTCTCTTTATGACGATCAAAGTGAATCTGAGACAATGACTTTGTGAGTGGGTCTGCTATGTTGTTATGTGTGTCAACTCTCTCAATCTTGACATCTCCCCTTTCAATGATCTCCCTAATCAAATGAAAGCGCCGCAAAACATGTTTGGAATTTTTATGAGACCTAGGTTCCTTGGCTTGTGCTATTGCTGCATTGTTATCACAATACAACACAATAGGCTCTTCAATGCTTGGAACAACTCCCAACTCAGAAACAAATTTCCTCATCCAAACGGCTTCTTTTGCAGCCTCACTTGCAGCTATATACTCTGCTTCCGCTGTGGAGTCAGCCGTTGTCGACTGTTTGGAACTCTTCCAACTAATCGCACCACCATTCAAAGTAAACACATACCCTGACATGGATTTGCTATCACTTTCTGATTGAAAACTAGAGTCAGTATAACCCTTCTATTTTTCAACTCAGATCCACTAAAACCAAGAAAAATATCCTTAGTCCTTCGCAAGTACTTAAGGATGTTCTTCACTTCTTTCCAGTGGTCTTCACCTGGATCCGACTGATATTTGCTCGTAAAATTAATTGAATGAGCAATATCATGCCTAGTACATAACATCGCGTACATGATAGATCCTATTATCGAAGCATAAGGAATCTTACTCATACGCTCTCTTTCCTCATGTGTCTCATGAGACATCTTCTCGGAAAGGGATACTCCATGGCTCATTGATATGAGACCTCTCTTGGAGTTTTTCATGCTAAACCTTTTAAGCACTTTCTCGATGTATGTACCTTGGGTAAGACCTATAATTCTTCTCGATATATCTCTATAGATCTTCATACCGAGAATCTAGGATGTCTTTCCCAAGTCCTTCATAGTGAAGTTCTTTGATAGCCACACTTTGACTGATTGCAGCTTCGGTATGTCATTTCCTATAAGAAGTATGTCATCCACATACAACACAAGAAATGTTACCGCGCTCCCACTAACCTTCTTGTAAACACATGGTTCATCTATGTTTTTGATAAAATCAAACTCTTTGATTGTCTCATCAAAATGGATGTTCCATCTACGAGAAGCTTGCTTCAATCCATATATGGATCGCAAGCAAAATCCGAATTGATTTGAGTAGGGCTACATGCAAAAAGTTTCATCAAAGTCAATCCTTTGCCTTTTTCTGAATCATTTTGCCATGAGCCTAGCCTTGTAGGTCTCCACCTAGCCATCTACTCCAATCTTTCTCTTGTATACCCTTTAGCACCCAATAAGTCTAACATCCTTAGGTGCTTCAACCAAGGTCCATACTTGGTTGGTATACATAGAATCCATTTCGGATTTCATGGCACTCTGCCATTTCTCTGAGTCAATACTATGCCACATAAGGTTGTTTAGTTTGAACAAGTGTTTCCTCTTGAACCGTAGTAGTTTGTGTTTCATGAACTTCTTTAAGTTCAATCTTGCTCCCACTGTTCCCTTCAAGGATAAACTATTTTTCTAAGAAGGTAGCATGTCTGGAGACAAACACCCTATAATCGGTGTAAAAGTGATACCCTAAAATCTCTTTAGGATATCCCACAAAACTACATTTTACGGATCGAGATTCCAGCTTATCAGGGTCAACTTTCTTGACATAAGCCGGACATCCCCAAATCTTAACGTGTTTAAGACTCGGTTTCCTTTCTTTACATATCTCATATGGAGTTTGAGGAACAGATTTGGAAAACACCTTATTCAGTAAATATGCTGAGGTTTCCAATTCATAACCCCGAAGTGATACCGGAAGATCTGCATAGCTCATCGTGGATCGAACCATGTCTAACAAAGTTCAATTTCTCCTTTCAGATACTCCACTCAACTATGGAGTGTCCGGATGAGTCCACTGGGAGACTATACTATTTCTTTGAGATAATCTAGAAACACACCACTCAAGTATTCATCTCCTCGATCTGATCGAAGAGCTCTAATACTATGTTTGGTTTATTTCTCTACTTCATAATTGTATTCTTTGAACTTTTCAAAGGCTTCAGATTTGTATTTCATCAAATACATATATCTGAATCTAGATCAATTATCTATGAAAGTCACGAAGTATTAAAATCCTGCCATGGCTTGCGTAGACATTTGTCCACATACATCTATGTGTACCAATACCAGCAACTCTCTAGCGCTCTCTCCATGTCCACTAAATGGAGATTTGGTCATTTTACCCAATAGACAAGGCATGCATGTAGGATATGATTCAAAATCAAAGGGTTCTAGTAACCTTCCCTTATGCAATATCCGAAGTCTATTTTCACTAATATGACCAAGTCTGTAGTGCCATAAGTAGGTAGGATTTTCATCATCCTTTTTTTTTTCTTTGTTTAATATGAAGTAAAACATATTCTATGTCACATACATACAGACCATTATTTAAAGTTCCACTACCATAAAGAACATTATCTCTGAGGATTGGATGTTTAATATTCTGAATAATAAATGAAAATCCATCCAAGTCTAACATTGGAATAGAAATAATATTCCTCACAATCGAGGGAACCAAAATAACAATTATTTAAAATAATAGTCTTGCCCGTAGGCATATGTAAATCAAATGACCCTACAGTTATGGCAGCAACTCTTGCTCCATTGCACATTCATAGAATCGCCTTCTCTTCCCCAAGAGCTCTACTTTCCTTAGTCCTCGCAACGAATTGCAAATGTGAGAACCATAAGTAGTATCTAATACCTAAGTAGAAGTTTGATTTAGTGACATGTTTACTTCAATCATAAACATATCTGAATCAGAAACGGTAGTCTTACTAGCCTTCTTCATGTTCAGTTCTGCAAGGTAAACCTTACAGTTCCTCTTCCAGTGCCTCACCTTGTTACAGTGAAAACAAACAGCATATCCCAGCTTCTTAGCCCTTGAGAACTTTTCTCAAGCTTCGAAGCCAGTCAGCATAGTTGGGATTAGTCAATATGTGAGCATCTAGTATGCTATGGAGTGATTGTGCAGAAGACCTAGTGTATATATCTATATATATTAAGTCTGCAAATGATATACACATAACAACACTTAGCTAATATTCAATTTCATTATTAAAACACTATATGAATCGGGTCTTTATTCATAAGTGGCTCCCACTACTTTATCTAATTTATACAACCCCCTAAGTGAATAAATAAGCATTCGAAATGCTAGTGGGAATAGGGATCCTACATTCCATCACACAACCTCGGCTGTAGCACGAAACGCCATGTGATGTTCAATAGGCAGACAACTCTTGTCAATTACATCTCATGTTATTCCCTAATAAAACTTTAGCCTCTTGAATAATTGAGTCACGGCTGTAGCACGACAAACTCAATATTCTAAGTCAAGTCTAACCCAACATTTCGTACAATTAAATCAGTCTCCAACGGCCCACGGCTGTAGCACGTAACGACCATTAGATTCTAATTTATTATACACATCTCTATGTAATAGACAATTATTTCTTATTCCGAAATCAAAGCCCTCGGCTGTAGCACGAAACGACAACGATTTAAAAATAAGAACTACTTTCTACCATGTTGGAAGGCTATGACCGACACAAGCCCGTTGTGTCATTGGCCAATTACTACTTGATATTTATAAAAGAGGTTTTTTTTAAGGTCACGAAACATTTTCGTATAAACCTATAAGTCTAACGTGTTTTAAGTTTGATAGATAATCTAAATCTATAACAAAACACGAAAAATCTCAATATTATTAGTCAAGTCAAATCCAACATTTTGTACAATTAAATTAGATTCCAATAGCCCACGGCTGTAGCACGTAACGACCACTAAAATCTAATTTTGTACACATCTAATGTAACAGACAAGTATTTTCATGTTGATCGGTAACAAAGTCCTCGGCTGTAGCACGAAACGACAATGCACCGAAAACAAGAAATACTTTCTGTCATGTTGGAAGACCATAACCGACACAAAACTTTTTGTGCCTATGGCCGATTACAACTTGACATATATAATACATAGATCTCATCTTCTCTGTTATTAACCAATAATTAAAACTCTTTTAATTATTAATTCTATTTCTAAACTCTTTAGAAAATTAATCCCTCCCTTAATCTAATTTCATAAATTAAATAAATAATTAATAATATTAAGATCACATCTTAATTATTTTATAATAAATTAAATCTCATTTAATCAATTAATAAAATTGCTAACTAATTATTATTTCATAAATAAATGATTATCAGCCATTATTAATTAACTAATATTATTTAACAATCATAATCATATTATAAAGAGATTCTTTTCTTCAATTAAATATTTCAAATCAATAATCGATAATAAGATGATTCCCAGATCGGGGGGAGCATTGTCAAGAGGCGTCACTTAATACCCCTTTCTTACAGATCAAAATCTGTTTTTGACAGAATCATCCTTTCTCTCAATATTGAAAATTCATATTTAATTACGTGTTTCAAAAACACAAAAATCTCATGATTGTATTCATAATATTATTATTAAGGCAAGAAACGATTCCTATTTCTAGATTTTCTAGCGCACGCCTTATGTTGATTTAAGTTCACCTAAATCTATCATCGCATGGTAAACATAGGCATATATCTCATATATAAACATAAATAAACATGTATGCATGCAAGTAATATCATGTCACACATTGATATAATGATGTATGGATTTATTACAGTATTTAAAAGCAATTTAAAACAATTAAAACATGCTTTAAAACACTTCCGGGAATATAAATATTTCAAAAATATTATATAAAAAATATTTGACCACTCCATTAGATCCGTATCGGAAATACGAATCCAACGATATATTGCACGCGTAAAACGGAGTTACGAAACTCCCAATAAATCAAATTTATTGTGGACAGAAGGGCTGTAACGCATCCCCGGAAAGCGTTACAAGCATTTAAACCATTAAAGGCTGTAACGCATCCGGGCATTGCGCAACAGATGCTGTCACGCATTTCTGAAATGCGTGACCCCCCGCCCCCCGCATTTGCGCTGCACGCGCGTCACAAAGCAGTGTTCAGCAAATTTTTTTTTTTTTTTTTTTTTTTTTTTTTTTTTTTCAGAGTCTGTGTCAGCCAACCGTTGGTTATTATCTGTTGTACTGCTGCCTTTCCTTACAAAAAAAAAAAAAAACGCCTGACTCATTAAAAACGTAATAACTATTATTATTTATTATTATAATTTTAATATTAATAAATTAATTAACAATTAATTAATAAATTAATAAAAATTATAAAAACATGATTTCAGAAAATCAACAGTAGCATAAAATTACAGATCAACAAGGGGTTCTTGTGCAAAATTTTAAATCATAATATTTTCACATGCATAATTATTTTATGAATTTTAACTAAAACAATTTTAAAAAATTCATAACAAATAATCTGCACATCACAAAATTATGAGAAAAATACCCAGATCATCTACAACACTTGTAGAACTCAGATTAGTGGTCAAAATCATATGCAAAAATTATTTCGAATTAATTCATAATTAAATCCAAATAAACTTGCAAAAATCATAATAAATCCATACATGCATAAAAAAATCTGAAATTTTTATATGACTCTCTATATGCAAGAACCTAGCTCTGATGCCATTGAAGGAATTTACGGATGGGCGGAAGCGCAAATAACAATTATTTCCGTAAAAACCGTGTATCGCACATATAGAAAATCATATAAAATGAAAATAGCGAGGAATCGTGATCATACCTTGAAATCGAAGCTTTACAAAAATGGTGTTGCAAGCAGTTGCTCCTCAGAGTGTGAAGCACTCTACCGGTATCCACCAAGAATTGTTCTTCGACGAAACCTTTTATAAAATCTTGATTTTATAAAATTGGAGTTTGAGAAATTTGAGAGAGAGAGAAAGATGAAGAAGAAGATGGAGGAGGCAACTAGGTTTTTCACAAAAACCAAAAGTATGTTTAACTCCTTCATCTCATTCTATTTATAGGGATAAAGTAGGGTTTTAATGTAATTAATATATCATTATATATTAATATATAAATCCTACACTTTATCTAATAAAATGATTAAATAATAATTAAAACTATTTTAATCATTATTTCTTTTTCTAAACTATTTAGAAAATAATTCTCTCTCTCATAATTTAAAACCTTTCATCAAAGAAAATATTCTTTTATGGTGTGACCCTGTAGGTTCAATATTAAGCCGGTAGTAGAAATAAATAATAATAAACATTTTATTTATTATTTATATGAATTCTAATAATTCATTAAATATAATTAACTGATTAATTATATTTATTCTACATCGTGAGTGATGCTTCTCAACATATCGCGACTATCCGGATAATATGAATTCACTGCTTAGAATACCAAGAACCTGCTAGTGACTAGTTACCGTACAATCAATTCCTTCTACCCTACAATATCCCGATTAAATACAAGGCATGGATCTCGTGTCAAGCCTATCAAATTTAATCATATGATTTCTTATTCATAACGCAAAATTCATATTAATGCAAATTAGAAACTCCTTTCTAATTTCATACACTCTGGCCAGAGATTCCAGAACTCGCATACTAAGAATAACATAGGATATTCACTTCCTTACTGGAAGGGGTAGATTCTTTATTGATCGTTAACTATCTCCATACATAAATCCCTGTACCCAGAATAGACCTAATGGATGTCCTTGAGACTAAGGACTAAACCAAAGCACAGTTCATTATATACAAGATTACTCTAACGATCTCAAGTCTAAGGACACTTGTACAACTATCACTCAGTGAATAACTATTGACACGTGAGTAAACTCCATTAGTTGTCCAACTTATCGAGTCATGTTCAGTGAACTTATTCCATAATAAGCACCTACATACTAGCTATAGTGTCACCACACAAATGCCTATGAGAACAGACATCCTCCTGACGGGAGCAAGCATAATATGTACCGATCTTTGCGGATTCACTAACTTCCGATTAGTTATCCTATGATCAGGAACTGTTTAAGTCTAGAGTTATCATCTTCTAGATCTCACTATTATAATCTCATTATAATTATAGAAGCTTTACTCTAAACTATGGAACATCTTATTTAAAACACTTTAAACAGATAATGCCCGTAATAAAAACAAAAACAAGTCTTTTATTATTATTAATGAAATCAAACAAGAATACATGAAAGTTCTTCCTAACTCATCATACATGATTGGATTTAGGACAAACACTTTCAGTTCTAAGGATTGATCAAGGTTTATTAAGGTCTTACATACTCCAAGGAAGGTATAAACTTCAAGAACCCTAGTCTTTTATTTGAGTTTTAATGGAGTTTTAGATGAGATTTGATAATGTTTATGGCTTGTATTCATGATTTAGAACATGTATGTTGTGTGGGTGTTATAAAAAGATTAATATATGTTTTGTGGCTCCAAGACCTGTTGAGACAGTGAGGGAGATGATAAATAGTGCCCATGAGTGTTGGTGGTGGATTGAATGATTATTTGGAGGGTTTTGATTTTGGAAATATCCGAGTTATAGCCGTCGTAATGCTGAAATTTCATAAACTCTTAAAAATTGAGCATAACAATTAGGATAGATGCCTGAACTTAGTGATATTATGGACTGACCTTATAGTTCTCGAGTCATAGATCGTTGTGGCGCAAGAATCGAAACATTCCGACTTACGGTTTAGGAGTTATGGTCAAATTACGAAAAGTAGTTCGAAACCGTAAACGAGAATTCGTAACTGAAATTGAACCCTCGTAAAATACGTAAGTCAGTGGCGAATCTTGGTAATTAAATACTATAGGTAAAAAGGAAGGTGTGAGAGAAAATCTCATGTGAAACGGATCGTTTTCCGATTTTATAAAAATGTTGGAATCAAAGTTAAACGCGAACGAACCCCTAAAAACCCGCTTGATTATAACTTCGGTAAAACACTTAGAAAACGGGCGATAAAACTCGGAGTATAATATTGATTCATAATGATCGACTTTAGAACTTGTATGACTTAAGTATGTCCCAAGTGTAAGTACAGTGACATGTCGTATTAACGAACGAATGTCGGGTCGGATCGATGATAAAAGGAATCCACTAAAAGGGGTATAACGAGATAACTCGAGAACGTGTTTCGATTTAAGTATAACTTAACTTTTAAGATGTTAAGTGATTAATCCCGAATGCCTTGGCTATTTATAGATCACCAAGCTGACCCGGGACCTGCTACCACTACCCCTTACCATACTCGACTACCAGGCAAGTTTCAATTCCCTTCTTTTAGGCTGTTGTTGTGATTGAATATATATATGTTTTCTGTTATACATATGCCATAGCATGCATGCCTACTTTCCAGTTATATCGTTATGCTTGTTCCCTGATTGTTTATTGGCATATAAATTAGATAGCTAACGTATCTATTATAAGCCGGTTATTGTAAGACCCTCATAGAAGGGCGTATACATCTTATTCATCAAATATAGACCGGGAGTCAATATTTCTCGACATATCGAGATTACCTCGGAGGAAAATATTTAGGTAAATACTTTCCATTATTTGGGCGACGAATATTATTTGAATATTCGTTCGAGATTATTTATTTAACGATCCTTACTTCAAATAATTATTTGAACGTAACCATTCGACGAATAATATTTTTCAATATTCATTCAGAGTCGAATAGATTAGCGATTATTATTCCGAATATTCTTCTAAAGATTGGACTACTAAATGAATATTATTTGAATATCCATTTAGAATATTATTTTATTAAATGAATATTACTTTTGAATAATCATTTAAGATATTAATTACTTGATGAATATTATTCTAATATTCATCTGAAGCTTGACTTATTTATCGAATATTATCTCGAATATTCCTTTAAAGCTTGGATTACTAAATGAATATTACTTGATATTCATTTAGAATATTATTCATTAAATGAATATTAATTTTTGAATATTCATTTAAATTCCTAATTAATGATGAATATTATCTTAAATATTCCTTTCAGGTCTTATTAATTAATGAATATTATTTTGAATATTCATTTAAATATTTATTTATTCAATAAATATTCTCCTGATATTTCTTCAAGGATTATTTTGAGAAATACTCTGATTAAAGATATTCTTTCATATTCCTAAATATTCTTTAAATATGTTTAATTCAATAAATATTCTCTTAATATTTATTCCCTACTTAGAATAACCTCAATAAGGTTTATCTTCTTCGATTATTACGGAAAATACTTCGGAGTCATATTATTATTAATCTTATATCAAGAAAGGTTCTCAGACATCATTCTTCTTTGAGTCTATCTCCCCAATAATAAGGGAACCTTACTTGGAAAATGATATTTTTCTTGTCGACTTCCCGGGCATAAAGTATTCTCTTCACTCGCAACTCGGGTGCTATTGACTTATTAAGTCGTTGTTTACCTTCTCATCTTTAGAGGGGTAAGATGGTTGGAACAAGTTGATATTCGTTACCAAGCAATAGCTTGGAAGTTATTGGTTAATTTTCCTTTCCAACTAGATACGACTACTTTGTGGAGTCTTATCAACAAGTATTATACTTGGGGAAAGGGGGACGAATGTTACATTCAGAATCATGAATTCTTTTTGAACTAGGAATCGTGTAAGAGGTCGAGTAGCGCCGGTCCATCCCCTTTGGCCCAACCGTTGGCCGGGGAGAGCTAGTAAGGCGGTAGACAAGTAAAGCCGTCAGTTCTTCCTTCTACCGGTAGTAAATCTAATTTGAGCTGTACGATCTCGACTGATCATCAAGATTGGAACAGCGGGCACGGTGAATACTCTATCATTGGTTCATCATCCAAACTTATTTATTTCTTGCAACATGATTACTGTTGGCAGAGCTGGAAAAGTGTTCATAACTGGAATTGCAATCTTTTCATGCAAGTTCCTCTTTTAATGGCAATGAGAATATCTCGCTTACTTTTGATGTAGCAGATATTTCTACAAACAAATACTTTGAGTTACCTCGTAACTTCATCGTTCATATTATACTGGCATCATTTCCGTAAATGCATGGCATATGGTTTGAAAGATACTTTTGAACTGTTATATATTATCGTTCAGTTATATATTATTGTTGGTGGACTATTGCTCACCCTTGCTTTATTATTATATCACAACAACAGCTAGACCAGATGACTCGCACAAGGCGCACTCGACGCTGGCGAGGACGATGAGACTACCAGAGCCAAAGAGACAGCTATTGGTAGGATAGATTTATTCTTTCAGTACCAAGTATATGGTCTAGTATGACTTATGTAAATGGATGGCAAAGAGTATGTATTTATATTGAAATTCTTTTGGATTGTAAAAACTCATAATGTGATTAATAAAATTTGATTGTTACTCTGATTTCATCTCTGGGACTATAACGGGTGTGTTTTATATTGTTGTGTTGGGTCATAAAGATGTATATTATTTTATGTTGAGGTAAGTTCAAGTATTGTGGACAGAATTGGAGACCGTAACGACCGGATCCCGGACCCCGGATATGGGGGTGTTACAGAAGTGGTATCAGAGCGTACGTTATAAACCCCAGAGATGAGGCGACGTTAAAACAATAAATTCACTAAGATAATAAGAACTCTTGCCAAGTTCATAGTCGGACTACTTAAGGTAGTGATGACGTATAAAACCCTTATGGGAACTCTTAAGTATCATGATAGTAACTTAGTTCGATATCGTATCGACGAATAAGGCGACAGACCTTGAGGCATAAGAGCAGCAGCGCGATAATGCTTTATGTGCTGAAGATCAGCGTGTAAATTCGATGGAGTACCCTACTGGATACCCGGAAGAGGTTCCAGCAGATAAGGAAAATCCTGTTAGGATAAGGAGCTTACCCTCGAGGAATGAGGGCTGTAGCCAGAAAGACTGAGATGATTAAGGTATAGTACCCAGAAAAGTGGGCATAAAGAACTAAGCTATTAGCAAGAGAACTGAAGATTCATGTTGGCTTCGTGGCCGGACTACTGGAGGTAGTACCAGCAAGTAAGACGGATGGGAAGAATTACTTGAGATCTTATACGGGAATAGATGAGAATTATTAGAGACTTTCATATTAACGAAAAGAGTGCTAGAAGGATGTATGATTATCAAAGGCATCGATATAAGACGGGGAGCAGAGTCCCTAGGAATAGTTGAGAAGAGGCAGTAAGTGCCATATCATTTGATAAATGAATAATTATGAATATTGTCAATAATAATTCGCCATGAGAAGGCAGATGTCATAGGTTGTAATTTATGGAACCAAATTGAGGTTGATGAAGTGGTTTTATTCAGGGAAATGTTCATTTTATGAATGAATCAGTTAGAAAGTAAAGACATTGGGAAGTGATAGCATGATTGGATAAAGTCATATAAGGAAGTAGTAAGCAAGATAATGATCTCAGAACCTACTGGAAGATAAGACCAGTGGGTCAAGATGAACTCGTAATGAGACTACTGCCAGAGACTGAGTATAGGGTTAATTTCAACTCTGTAAAATGATGAACCAGAAATGTTAGATGCATGTGATTCAGAGGAATATTAAATTCTTTCTTTTCTTTGAATGAATTATAGTAGTTACCTTAAGTTTACTCCGACGCGGAATTATAATGGATCAAGTAATATGATCAGTAGTTAAAGAGAAAAATGTGAGAAAATCTTCCTGGAGCTAAAAAAATGAAATTGGTAATGACCAAGAGTTGGCATTGCTTAATGGAAAAAAGGAGACTTTGTGCTTCCAACGACGCTTCGCATAAAGGATTATGATGTGTGCTTGCGCAGCACGACAAAGTACTTGCGAATGCATTCGAACAGCGCGGTCCACCAGATCGGATGGCCTTAGTAGTGCCAATTTTGTGGGACAACCAACTCCGACGGTAATGTTCCTTCTGAGACTAGTAGTCAGGTAGACTGACATTTGGTAATATTGAATATCAGGACGTATAGGTATCAGGACGTATAGGCATCAGGACGTTGCGACAAGTTTCAGTTTAAAACTGTTGATTCCCTTCTAAGGGATATATATAATTGGTTCCTCTCCAGGGGTTAAACTTCCAACCTGATGATGATTATTTCGTTAATTATGACTGCCTACGGTTCTACCTGCTTGGAGGTTCATTAAACTATTCTTCAGGTTTCGAAATCGGTCTCCTTAATGTTACCAGTAGATGGATAGATTGACCAAAATTTCCCTAATTCTGGGAAGAATTTCAACGAATTTTGGCAAACCTTGTCTTTCTGATTATCAGAGAACATCATGGAAGAGAGTAGAAACTGGGGCGAACCCCGTGAATTGGGTAAAGTAACCGCTATATGGGTTGGTGGACAGACCCTGGTTATCGCGATTGATTGTAGAAATACAATGATGAAGTGAGATTGGACGAAAACAGGAAATGTAAGTAAGAAACCAGCCGGACTGAGAAACTCCGGGATTGACTTAAGTGAAAAGGCTGTTATGCCAGGAATGGTAAGTTTGTGGGGCACGTGGGAGTGATAAGAATAGTTGAAAAGATAAAAATAGAGGAAATGTGACCGGAGACGGCGCTGAGTAGCCGATTAAGACTTATATGAAGTAAATTTTGGAAAGGTAGAAAGGTATCAAAGAAGAAGGCACTATGCCAGCAATTGCTAGAAAAGTAATGCTATTAGCCAACCCCTAAAATCATATATTTTTATTTTAGTGTGGCCAGTTGAGGCCAAGTCACAAAGGACTATCATGTGACTAGACCAGCAATAAAAGGACAAAGCAGGGTTGCTTCTAAGTAAGCACCGACTGCAAGGGCTTCTGATATGACGGAAATATTAATGAGATTGTAGGAATCTTCTACTGAACCCTTTGTAACCCATGTTTGGATTGGGAATTTACTAGACTTTTGGAATGGGTTCACCCGTACTAAAGTGATTCATGTGTATATGATCGTCCAAGATTACGAAAAAAAAAATGGAAGTATAATGACTTGAGATGTATGATGTTAGGGTATCATGAATACCATGAATATATTATGACTAAGGAAAGTAAACAACGAAGGTTTATGAAGAGAGTACAGAAATGGTCAGAGATGGATCAGTATGCTGTAGAAATTTTGTCTAAGGCAAGTACCTTTGAGATGAACGATGAGTACTAAAAGATTCACGTTGAACTCGACCAATATCTTCCAAAACATCCTTGCTACCATTACCAAGTTCTGTAAGAGAGCAGATAGGCATACATTGCCTTTTGGAAGGCCAAATAGGCTGATAACTATATGAAAGAAGAGGGTGGCATTAAGTTACCAATCGATTATCAAATGAGAATGATTGAAAAGACACCCTTATTAGGGATACATGATCTGATTGCCAAATATAGGATGCAAGAATTCCTTGGCAGTTGAATTAAGGATAGGATATCCATAAATTAAGACAAACCCTGGGGAATGCATAAGGGATGGCATTAACCCTAATAAAGACATTATGAATTCAGATGATATGAGTTGGACTTGCTAAGGCAACAATGACCAGTAAGGATTATCAAAAAGAGTTCTGGAAAGGACATAGATAGAATTATTAGAGTATTGATCAATGACATTTTGATATACCCTGTACCTAGAAAATACAGGAGGAATGATGAGGACGACCTTGGAAACCTTACAAGGAAAAGTTAATATTCTGAGTTTCCAACCAGAAGTTTGGAAGAGAATGTAAGACACAATAACAATAATGCCAGATGAGGCATGTATGAAACCATGATGAGGTATGGATGGAACCAAAGAAGGTTGAGATTATCCTAGTACAAGAAAGAACTAAGAAAACAAATATCCTAGGCATGATTGAGGGTAACTTTGATAAAATTCCCACGGGAAGGTGGAAGCAATGACTTATGGAAAAAGACTGATAGTTATATTTTTCTCCTTCAAGCAGAGCATTAAGGGAGAATTCTTTCACCCAACAGTGATGAGAATGAGGTAGAAAAATTTGAATTAAAATGTATCCAGAGAACAAGGATTACCAGAAATTAGTATTATCAGGAAAGGCCAATGAGGTGGTCGACAGTCTAAGTATAGAGGAATAATTACAAATGTTCATACCGAAGAAATAGAATGATATTTGGAAGGACCTTGAAGGTCATATCAGAGTGGAGGAATTTACATTCCTTCTGATGATTGTGCAAGAATCGACGGTAATAGTAGTTTAAGTAAAGATTCGATTCCTGATGGGTCTTAAGCATATTACGTACCTTAGAAGGTCCCGTTTTGAGGCAAACTGGGACCATGATACAAAATTGACAAAGTAAACCGTTAAGTTTCCAGTCTTTTATGGAAGCTGCATGAGTGGTAGTTTCATCAACCTGACATAGCTGCGATGCTTGAAACTCTTCTGTAATTTTATCTACTTCATGTAATATCTACATCAAGTTCAGGAAGTGTTCCTTATGGATAAGGAATAGTGATTACTTTGTCTCCCTAAAGGATTGAAACCCGTATGGTTAGCTATTAACGCACTACGTAAATAACAAGCAATGGCGATTCTTCTAAGAAAGTAGATGACAACGTAAAGATAAATAAAGTGCTGCTATTGATAAGCTAAATGGCACGTTGGTGAATGACAAGCAAGTTTGTGTTACTGTACTTCTGCACAAACAAGATAGAGAATATGAGGTTGATGATTCATGATGCAAAATGTATTCCCGTAAAAAGAATTAAGGGCAGTTAAGCCCAAGATTTGTTGGGCCATCTGAGAGTTTAAAAGTGTTCGGAAGGTGGCATTCGAGCCAGCTCTACCCCCAAAACTTATAGCACGGTCATAACGGGTTTTCATGTGGCAAGGCTACACCAGTAAAATGCAGATACTCCATAGATGATAAGAGTACGAGCAAGTAGATATACGACCTGGTCTAACTTACGAAGAACAACCTGTGGAAAACCACGGGTAGAAAAGAACAAGTGATGAGAAACAAGGTTGGCAGAAGTAGATTATATTTAAGGGATCGGGCCAGATTCATTTCGGAAAGTTTAAATTGGAATAACGTGATGATTATAGAGTAAATGTCACGGAATACCGATAAGGAGGTACCAAGTGCAAAAGGTGTCTCAATAAAGAGATGAAGGTGAAAGTAAATAACAGAAGTAAATAAGAATCAGATAATGAGAAGGATGTGATTGATAAAGAAAAGACGGGGAAAGCAACTACGGAATATGAAGCAAGGAATGTTATTAATGGATTAATACATGGGTTTTCTGATGAATTCTCGAGATGACAACCTGATAGTGTTAATATTATAGATATGAAAAAGCTAGTAGCGTGACATGGAATGTTAGTAACAATGGTGTCAAGCGAGAAACTAAGATTTAACCTGAGAGGTTCAAAGATTTTCCAAAAGTAAGTGTTGCTAAGGTTGAACCAGAGTACAGGTCCAGAGAATAGTGGACAAAGCAGCAAGATATGTTGACACGTGAGGTTACGATCAAATAGTATTGGATATAATTATGATTAATTTCTTCCTTAATGAACCTCTATAGTTCAGAGGTAAATTCTGAGTATGATATTTTACAATATGAAAACTTTCTATAATCCTTTAGAATTCTTTTATTTTCTTCTCTTTTATTCATCTTCTTTATGAATTGAGAAGAACAACCCTTTAAGGAGGGGAGGTACTGCTACGTGACTATCTGTCTATGTGATAGAAGTCTAAGTGGAATACCATAACTTGTTTAATTTCTTGTCAAGTACTAAAGGCTGGCCCCCTTCTGTACTAACTATGCAATATAACAAATGTTCAATTGATCATAGTGATCTCTCAATAAATCTTTCCACTTCTCTATATTGATCGAGATTGCGAAGATTAAAGCGATCAGGAAATGCACAGTACGAGCGAGGTTACCTCCGAATTCGCAGGGTGATAGTGATACCAATGTTACTGCAGGTATCAATAAGGATAAGACTGAGGAAGATCATAACCCGGATAGTGTGTTGTACGAAAAGTAGCAAAGTTGATGGAAAAAGAATAAAGTATGGATTGTAGCACTAGAAGATGTGCTGAGAAAGGGTAGAACGACTAAGAATTGACCGGGAAGCTAAAAAGTAAACGATAGACAAACGACTCTTTGCTTCCTACCTGATTCCGGGACGGAATCCTTTTAAGGAGGGGAGACTGTAAGAACCCCAAATTTTGGATATAATTAAAAACTTTTTATTATGTACTGAGGTAATGGTGAATAGTGATTACGACTACGATGTAACGATTGAGATAATGAATGGAAGGAATGGAATTCAATTTAAATATTTATATGTCTTGAAGAATACTATTGGTTGAAAATTTAGATAAGAATTATCTATCTCCTAGGGAGTTGAGATTTGATAATTCTAAAGGAGAAGATTATTCCTATGTCATCCAAATCGATATCTGTTATTGGTCCAGTAGGTCCGTAAAAAGGTTAAGGAACGATTGAAAGAGATTAGGGACAATTGTACAACCCTAAGAGGATGAGTAAAGAAAAATGGATGAATAGTGATTTTGATGGATTTAGGAATATTATGAGACGACACTATATAGAAGTATTCGGAACGGATTTCCGAGTTCGTATTAGTGATCCAGGGGGAAAATAAGTGTATGTAAAAGCTGTCGGATTCTGAAAAATAGTACTTTTATTTTCCCCGAGAATTTCCTGGACACATAAAGACTTAAGGGTTTATTGAAGAGATTTAAGGAATTTGGATTCAAGAATTATTAAAGAGAATTGAGAATGATAGTATAAATAGTAAGATGGTTTCCGGTAAAACCCTAATTAGAAATCTTCGAGATATTCCTTCGAACGATCAGTGAATTGAGTAATAACCGGATAAAGAAGCAAGCAGAGAACCAAGAGACAAACATGTGCAAGTGGATGGAGTAAGGGTAAGCAAAGTGACTTTCATGTAAGTCAACTACAAGTGTAGTGATGAAGTTGCATTTGTGCCAAAAAGGGTATGCTTAATGTGGTGCCAACAAGTGGACCAATAGAAGGGCAACACTTGGACCACTAGCAAGCTAACAACACAAAAGTAAAGGATGCATCCAAGATATATGCCAAGTATTACAATTATTTAGGCATAAAGCAAAACAAAGGAAGCAAAGCCAAGAACTCCATGAAGAGCAAAAAAAAATCTGTTCCTTTTTAGCAAAATCAAAGTCCAACCTCTTGACCTTCAATGACCATAAAATAAATCATGTAAGTTCCTTACTATATCAACATGATCTCCTAGAAATTCGAGCTTCAAATTCCATCTCTAGCATAGTTTTCAAAAATCATCAAAGTGATGATGAATAGTGTTTTCAAGATCTAATCTTTGATTTCTTGTTTTGTTTGGATGATCCAAGCTTTGTTAAGGTGTTCTAAGGATTGAACAAGGTTTATTAAGGTCTTACATACTCCAAGGAAGGTATAAACTTCAAGAACCCTAGTCTTTTATTTGAGTTTTAATGGAGTTTTAGATGAGATTTGATAATGTTTATGGCTTGTATTCATGATTTAGAACATGTATGTTGTGTGGGTGTTATAAAAAGATTAATATATGTTTTGTGGCTCCAAGACCTGTTGAGACAGTGAGGGAGATGATAAATAGTGCCCATGAGTGTTGGTGGTGGATTGAATGATTATTTGGAGGGTTTTGATTTTGGAAATATCCGAGTTATAAACTCTTAAAATTTGAGCATAACAATTAGGATAGATGCCTGACCTTAGTGATATTATGGACTGACCTTATAGTTCTCGATTCATAGATCGTTGTGGCGCAAGAATCGAAACACTCCGACTTACGGTTTAGGAGTTATGGTCAAATTACGAAAAGTAGTTCGAAACCGTAAACGAGAATTCGTAACTGAAATTGAACCCTCGTAAAATACGTAAGTCATTGGCGAATCTTGGTAATTAAATACTATAGGTAAAAAGGAAGGTGTGAGAGAAAACCTCATGTGAAACGGATCGTTTTCCGATTTTATAAAAATGTTGGAATCAAAGTTAAACGCGAACGAACCCCTAAAAACCCGCTTGATTATAACTTCGGTAAAACACTTAGAAAACTGGCGATAAAACTCGGAGTATAATATTGATTCATAACGATCGACTTTAGAACTTGTATGACTTAAGTATGTCCCAAGTGTAAGTACAGTGACATGTCGTATTAACGAACGAATGTCGGGTCGGATCGATGATAAAAAGAATCCACTAAAAGGGGTATAACGAGATAACTCGAGAACGTGTTTCGATTTAAGTATAACTTAACTTTTAAGATGTTAAGTGATTAATCCCGAATGCCTTGGCTATTTATAGATCACCAAGCTCACCCGGGACCCGCTACCACTACCCCTTACCATACTCGACTACCAGGAAAGTTTCAATTCCCTTCTTCTAGGCTGTTGTTGTGATTGAATATATATATGTTTTCTGTTATACATATGCCATAGCATGCATGCCTACTTTCTAGTCATATCGTTATGCTTGTTCCCTGATTGTTTATTGGCATATAAATTAGATAGCTAACGTATCTATTATAAGCCGGTTATTGTAAGACCCTCATAGAAGGGCGTATACATCTTATTCATCAAATATAGACCGGGAGTCAATATTTCTCGACATATCGAGATTACCTCGGAGGAAAAATATTTAAGTAAATATTTTCCATTATTTGGGCGACGAATATTATTTGAATATTCGTTCGAGATTATTTATTTAACGATCCTTACTTCAAATAATTATTTGAACGTAACCATTCGACGAATAATATTTTTCAATATTCATTCAGAGTCGAATAGATTAGCGATTATTATTCCGAATATTCTTCTAAAGATTGGACTACTAAATGAATATTATTTGAATATCCATTTAGAATATTATTTTATTAAATGAATATTACTTTTGAATAATCATTTAAGATATTAATTAATTGATGAATATTATTCCAATATTCATCTGAAGCTTGACTTAATTATCGAATATTATCTCGAATATTCCTTTAAAGCTTGGATTACTAAATGAATATTACTTGATATTCATTTAGAATATTATTCATTAAATGAATATTACTTTTTGAATATTCATTTAAATTCCTAATTAATGATGAATATTATCTTAAATATTCCTTTCAGGTCTTATTAATTAATGAATATTATTTTGAATATTCATTTAAATATTTATTTATTCAATAAATATTCTCCTGATATTTCTTCAAGGATTATTTTGAGAAATACTCTGATTAAAGATATTCTTTCATATTCCTAAATATTCTTTAAATATGTTTAATTCAATAAATATTCTCTGAATATTTATTCCCTACTTAGAATAACCTCAATAAGGTTTATCTTCTTCGATTATTACGGAAAATATTTCGGAGTCATATTATTATTAATCTTATATCAAGAAAGGTTCTCAGACATCATTCTTCTTTGAGTCTATCTCCCTAATAATAAGGGAACCTTACTTGGAAAATGATATTTATCTTGTCGACTTCCCGGTCATAAAGTATTCTCTTCACTCGCAACTCGGGTGCTATTGACTTATTAAGTCGTTGTTTACCTTCTCATCTTTCGAGGGGTAAGATGGTTGGAACAAGTTGATATTCGTTACCAAGCAATAGCTTGGAAGTTATTGGTGAATTTTCCTTTCCAACTAGATACGACTACTTTGTGGAGTCTTATCAACAAGTATTATACTTGGGGAAAGGGGGACGAATGTTACATTCAGAATCATGAATTCTTTTTGAACTAGGAGTCGTGTAAGAGGCCGAGTAGCGCCGGTCCATCCCCTTTGGCCCAACCGTTGGCCGGGGAGAGCTAGTAAGGCGGTAGACAAGTAAAGCCGTCAGTTCTTCCTTCTATCGGTAATAAATCTAATTTGAGCTGTACGATCTCGACTGATCATCAAGATTGGAACAGCGGGCGCGGTGAATACTCCATCATTGGTTCATCATCCAAACTTATTTATTTCCTGCAACATGATTACTGTTGGCAGAGCTGGAAAAGTGTTCATAACTGGAATTGCAATCTTTTCATGCAAGTTCCTCTTTTAATGGCAATGAGAATATCTCGCTTACTTTTGATGTAGCAGATATTTCTACAAACAAATACTTTGAGTTACCTCGTAACTTCATCGTTCATATTATACTGGCATCATTTCCGTAAATGCATGGCATATGGTTTGAAAGATACTTTTGAACTGTTATATATTATCGTTCAGTTATATATTATTGTTGGTGGGCTATTGCTCACCCTTGCTTTATTATTATATCACAACAAAGGTAGACCAGATGACTCGCACAAGGCGCACTCGACGCTGGCGAGGACGATGAGACTACCAGAGCCAAAGAGACAGCTATTGGTAGGATAGATTTATTCTTTCAGTACCAAGTATATGGTCTAGTATGACTTATGTAAATGGATGGCAAAGAGTATGTATTTATATTGAAATTCTTTTGGATTGTAAAAACTCATAAGGTGATTAATAAAATTTGATTGTTACTCTGATTTCATCTCTGGGACTATAACGGATGTGTTTTATATTGTTGTGTTGGGTCATAAAGATGTATATTATTTTATGTTGAGGTAAGTTCAAGTATTGTGGACAGAATTGGAGACCGTAACGACCGGATCCCGGACCCCGGATCTGGGGGTGTTACAAACCAACCCCTCCAAATCAGAAAAGAATCTAGCCCACCTCCCAATATCAATAAACCACCGAACAAGCCAATCCTAAGGTGCAAAAGTGGCTTCCTTAGGGAGCCTATAACGGGCCATGTCAACAGGAGCCTGAGGAATCTGTGGATCACAACCAAACTGCCTAATCACACTCTCCGGATGCTGCCACTCAACCACATTGAAGCATATCAAGGAGACTCGAGCATTACCAGCTAGCTATGCCTGTACCATCTCCCAATCAACAACCTCATCAAATCTGGCATATGGCCTCCACACGACATCATCCCCAGTAACTCCATCAAACTCACCCCTATAAAATGGTAGGCTGTGGTGAGGACCTGAATAACGTCGCTTCTTATTAGTACCCTGAAGAGACGAATAAGCCCAACCCTCTACAGCCGGATAATCATCCTGACCAGGGTCCCGTTGAGGCACACCAATGCGCGGAAATCTCTCATAACACCAAATGTGCATTAACCAGACAAAAGCAGCAATAGTCTTAGTATTCTTTCTCGCAACAAGCTCCAAACCTCTATACAGATGAGCTAACACGGCTGCACCCTAAGCATAATTAGGGATCTCTTGAATGTTCTGTAGAGGCACAATGAATCTCACATGGGCATAGGCTTTGTCCTTCGTATGGAACAAAATAGCACCAAACAAAAATATTAAGTATGCCTGTGTATGTACGAGAATCGCCTGGGCATTACCTTTCTCCGGCTTCTGCCTACCATATCTCTCAAATAGCCATGTCAACTTGATATGATTTCTAAACAAGGAATTCTCCACCTCTGCATCTGTCAATGGCTCAAACTAATTACGAACAAAGAACTCTCTCCGATTCTCTGTAAGACCACATGTCACAGCCTCACCAACAACCAGCAATCCTAAGATGTAGCCAACATCCTCCAAGGTAACCGTCATCTCCCCTTGCCTCATGAAGAAGGTGTAGGTCTCAGGCCTCCACCGCTCAACCAAAGTAGAAATGAGCCTCGCATCATTACCCAAAACAACATGGCGGTTGGTAAAAATCCCAAACCCCATCATATGCAGAAGCTCCCTCTGTGGCCTTCTTAACTTCCACTCCCGCATCACCCTATTACCACAAATGCACTCCAACTCCTCTCTCCCACTACCATCCCACACATCCTCGCTAACATGATAGCGGTTATCCCAAATAATGTTCGCACTACTAGGACCTGGCAAAATATCACTCAAATCATCGTTGAAATGATCCATACCCGGCCAATTACATAAAAAATTACATTAAAAAAATTTCAAATAATATTCTAAAATATTATCTAAGAATTATAACAACTAAATTAATAATCAAATGAAATAATCAATTTAAGTTTTGACAAGAATATACCCAAAAATTCGAATTATCCTCATAATTTTTAACCCTAGATCATAATTTTTAAACCCTATATCATAATTTGTACAATGCAACAATGCATCTATATTAAACAAAAATACGACCAAAACTAACAAACCCTAATTTAAATTCCACAATTCGATTTTTTAAGTAATTAAATTAACTACACACATAAATTGAACATCATGCATCAAACATATAAAATCACCTATAAAATTCAACAAAAAAGCCTCTAAATTCTACAACAAATCCTCAATTTGAATTATACTAAATATACACACAACATCATGCATCAAAACATACAAAATCTGTAACACCCTCACTTGCCAACAATAATATTATAAACTCTTATATTCAGTTAAACATTAATATAGGGGAAATCTTAGAAATTTCGGCATGATGTAATCATAAACCGAACTAATCACCTGTTTAAGCAACTAAGTAAAACTAAAAACAGTCCACAAGCACCAGTCATACTAATCCATAAGAAAATAAAACCATTACAACCCAGACCGCACACAGGTCACTGTATGAAACAACTATCAATAGTTATTACAACCCAGAACTGAATCAAATAATATACAACCCATTAAATAAAATAATCTGCCTACTAATACAACATAATATAAACAAAGGTATATGTCACTACCCAACCAACCGCCTCGACCCTCTGACTGCCTCGGTGACTACCCCAACCCGACGGGCCACTTCTTCTAGACATCTCCTGGCTTAGCTGAGGAAACAGAATTAGCAAGCAAATGAGCCAAATGCTCAGCAAGTATATATAAATGAAATTAAAACATCAACAACTGATATGTCTGCAAGATTGTCTAGAATCAGCAATCAACAATATATATAAACTCATCTGAAAATTTATCATTTGTCTGAATCACCAACTAGAAGAGGATTGGACTATCATGCATTTTTATAATAAAAACAATTATAAGGTTAGGCTGCTGATCAGTCACGCACTAACCCCGGACAAACGCACACAGCAATGTCCTTTAATGGATCCACGGCTCACATTGGCCTTAATTATTTCTGACCACGAATCTGGTCCGACCCTTACGGTCCACATTTTAAAAAAAACTAACAGTCCAATCCTAACTAAACATTAGGTGT
This sequence comes from Saposhnikovia divaricata, assembly GCA_036435485.1. Taxonomy (NCBI): domain Eukaryota; kingdom Viridiplantae; phylum Streptophyta; class Magnoliopsida; order Apiales; family Apiaceae; genus Saposhnikovia; species Saposhnikovia divaricata. The sequence goes on along the minus strand of CM071597.1, from coordinate 95,431,979 downwards.
CGGAACAATCGACTACCTCACTGCCAAACACCCTGGACACTTTCGTTCCAGGTTAACATCTCAATTTCACCAAATAAAACAAGGTTGGGTAATCTCTGAATTAAATATCAACAAGTTCGATATGGCAAAAAGGTCTTGATTTAAGTCAGGTCACAAAAAGGATTAACAAAAACGATATAGTCAACCTGGGGTATAACAATTGAATATTCATAATTAATGGAAATTATCAGAGCAAGTATATCAAGGATAAATCAATTACATAAGAATCAAGTTATGATAATCATAATTCGCTGGAAATATAAGTGAAGCGATTTACTTGAAAGAAAGGTGGAACAAAATGCTTGCAAGGGATATGGATGTAACCAATTCACTAAAAGAATCATTCAATCAATAGAATCAATTTGGGGGTATAACCATTAGGTATTCGCAATTTCGGGAATTTAACAGAACAATTATAGCAAGAGTAATTTAAATAAGCATATGAATCAGACTTTCACAATCATAACTCATTTGAAAGGTAATTGAAGCAATTTACTTGCCTTAAATAGAAAATCACAGAATCCGAAGCGTCTTTACGTCCTCAGCTTTAGCCTTTCCTTTATCCACGGAATCTACACACAATATAACACTATTTCAGAATCCTGTTTAATACTCGCTAATCAATATAAACATTCCACTTAGTCTACCCCAGCGAATAGTTCCCTAATTTACATTTATTTAATCATATAATATCAATACATAAACTACAGACGAAAGTATTTAATCACATAGCCACATAAGCACATACTAAATAGATTTTAAAATATGAAGCCCGACTCACAGCTCGTATAAATTATACAATTATACATACTCGTATCCAAGAAATGATGTTAATATATTTTAGGAAAAATTTTGACGGCATCCCCTTTATACGGGGGACTGCCAGTCGGGATACAGCCGACACAACCAACACAAACCAATTGAATCCATAATTAATATTCAATCCCAATTCACATTCCAATTCACTGATATCCCAATTCATTATAGATTAAATAATTATTACCAATTCGACAATAAGTTACAATTTATTAGATAATTAACAAATATTAAATATTAAATAAGTTTTTGGCTCAGAAAATAATCATCATCGCCGTTTTATACCCTCGACTCAAATAAAATCATCGTCGAGGGGGCAAAATCCCGAGGGTGCCCAATTTAGGGTTTCCAACTCGGAATTCTACGCTTACTATTATACGAACAAAAATTGCAATACATTTGTAATTTCACGAAATCAGTCAACAATTCGAATTCCCAATTTTCAACAGTCGAACACCATCACAGTTGAGAGCCAAAACAGGGGAGAACATTTCCAGCTTTGCAATTCATTCGGCATACAGCAACTTTAACACACACTGTCTACACTCTTCACACACACACCCACACGACATCACAGTAAACACACACAGGAAACCTGCTTACTCTCGCACAAAATTACGAATCCATCACATATTGTACACCATAACATAGGCGCACAGTAACAGACTCACACCATTCTTGCAAGCACACGCACAAACACGCAGCAGTACAACGCAGGTCAGATATACACACAACATAACAGGGGAGGGGATGAGGTTTCGATTCTTGCAAGAAGAATCGCCAAAACAGCAATCGAACCACACGCACACACACCCTTTGATACACACACACACACACACCCTTTGATATACACACACACACAATAGCAATTGCAGAGGCAGGGCGAGCAAGGAAGGGAATACATGAACTTTACCAACTGAAACCGAACGGAACTAGCTCAGTATGCCGGAAATTCAAGGGAGTGGGAAGAGAAACTTCGAGAGTTCCTGAGAGAGCCGAGAGAGTGATGTTGTCTTGATTTAGGAAAAACTAATTAGGGATTCCTTCATATAACAATTGGGGAAAATGGTTTTAAAAGAGAAAAACTGACTTTTATTTCACATTTATCCAAATAAAAGAAAAAAAAACAACTCGAAAAATATAGAATAAATAAACAATATCTGGAAAAATCAAATTTTCATTTTTAAAACGTAGAGAATAAAATTATCTACCTCCCCGTATTTTTAAAATATTTTTAGGATCAAAAACGAATCAAATATCGATTTTACAAGATTGAATCCTTAAATTGGAAAATAATTTGTAAAATCAATTTAAAATCCTTGAAACCCAAAAACAATTCACCAAATATTTTTAAAAGTCATATAAACTAATAAAGTTAATAATGAAGAAGATTTCAGAATTTCTGCTAATCCCGAAGATTTAATAAAATTCACAGAAGGTAAATATAACGAAATTAAATAGGAAATAAATCCCAAAAATATAATTAAAATAGTCGGGCTTACATAACACATATAAAATATCTATCTGACCTCCAAATGTTATTCAACAGACACATCACCTCCACAAAAATATATACGCCACATAATTCATATTTAATAGTAAAATAAATAACTCTTAATAATTAAATATTCTGAAATTTCTAAGGCGTTATAACCTTCCCCCCTTAAAAGGATTCTGTCCCCAGAATCTCACCTAAGAGAATAATTGAGGATATTTCTCCAACATATCGCTTTCCAACTCCCAAGTTGACTCTTCCACCTTGGGGTTTCTCCACAAAACTCTCACTATAGGAATTGTTTTATTCCTCAGAACCTTGTCTTTCCGATCTAGTATCTTGATAGGCTGCTCCACATAAGATAAATCTGGCTGAATCTCTATCGGCTCATATTCAATGACATGTTTAGAATCCAAATGGTATTTCTTAAGCATGGATACATGGAATACGTTATGGATATGTTGCATATGAGGCGGTAGAGCTAGCTCGTAGGCGACTTTCCCGACTTTCTTCAATACCTCGAAAGGCCCCACAAATCTTGGACTTAATTTTCCTTTCTTGCCAAATCTTACTAACCCTTTCCACGGAGATACTTTCAACAGTACCTGCTCTCCTTCTTCGAACTCCATATTCTTCCTGGCCAAATCAGCATACTTTTTCTGTCGATTCTGAGCCGTCACTAACCGTTTCTGAATAAGTTGAACTACTTCCTTGGTTTGCTGAACTAACTCAGGTCCGAGTATCTTTCGCTCGCCAACTTCTTCCCAGTATACTGGAGATCGACACTTTCGTCCATATAACGCTTCATATGGTGGCATACCGATACTAGCATGAAAGCTATTGTTGTAGGAAAATTCCACTAACGGCAAGTGTTCATCCCAACTTCCTGCAAAGTCCAATGCACAAACTCGGAGCATATCTTCAATTGTTTGGATCGTTCTTTCACTCTGACCGTCAGTCTGAGGATGGTAAGCAGTACTCATTTTTAATTCGGTGCCCAAACATTCTTGAAAACTTCTCCAGAATCTCGAATTAAATCTTGGATCTCGATCTGAGACTATTGATACTGGAACTCCATGTCGCACCACAATCTCTTTTATGTATAAATGAACCAATTTGTCTAATGAGAACCTCTCGTTTATCGGAAGGAAGTGTGCAGATTTCGTTAAGCGATCAACAATTACCCAGATAGCATCATGATTAGCTCTCGTCCTTGGCAATCCAACCACAAAGTCCATTGCAATATGTTCCCATTTCCACTCGGGAATCTCTAATGGTTGTAGCATCCCACTTGGCCTTTGATGTTCTGCTTTTACTTTCTGACAGGTCAAACACTTACTCACCCATTCGGCAATATCTCTCTTCATATCCGGCCACCAGAAGTTTCTTTTCAAATCTCGATACATTTTCGTACTTCCTGGATGAATCGAATATTTCGAACTGTGGGCTTCCTGTAGGATCTCATTCTTCAACTCTGTCACATTGGGTATCCAAATACGTGAAGAAAATCTTAATATCCCTTTGTCATCTACCTGGGTGCATATTTCCTCACCTGTTAACTTGTTCACATCTCCACTCATGACTTCCTCCTGGCATCTGCGAATCTTTTCTAATAATTCTGGCTGAAACGTCATAGTGTACACCGTATCTGTACTACCTGCAGGCATACACACCTCTATCTCCAATCTTTCAAACTCTTTGTATAATTCCTCAGGCATTGTCAACATACTGATTTTCTCCTTCCTACTTAAAGCGTCCGCCACCACGTTCGCCTTCCCAGGATGATAGTTGATAGTACAATCATAATCCTTGAGTAATTCCAACCATCTTCTCTGTCTCATATTTAACTCTTTCTGGGTGAAAATATATTTTAAACTCTTGTGGTCCGTGTAAATTTCACACTTTTCCCCATACAGATAATGTCTCCAAATCTTCAAGGCGAAAACAATCGCGGCTAATTCTAAGTCATGAGTAGGATATTTCTGCTCGTGAGGTTTCAATTGTCTTGAAGCATAAGCAATTACCTTACCGTGCTGCATTAGTACACATCCCAAACCTTTGTGAGATGCATCACTGTAGATCACGAAATTTCCCTTTTCATCTGGTAGTGTCAACACAGGTGCAGTCACCAATCTCTTCTTCAATTCCTGGAAACTTTCTTCACACTTCTCATTCCACACAAACTTTTCATTCTTCCTTGTCAACTTGGTTAGTGGGGTGGCTATCTTCGCAAAGTCTTGAACAAATCTTCGATAGTATCCCGCCAATCCCAAGAAACTTCGAACCTCTGTGGGTGTTTTAGGTCGATCCCAATTCATCACGGCTTCAATTTTAGCAGGATCCACCTTAATCCCTTCACTGCTGATGACATGCCCTAAAAACTGCACTTCTTTCAGCCAAAACTCGCATTTGGAAAACTTCGCATACAATTTCTCTTTCCTCAACGTTTCTAAGGCTATTCTCAAATGCCCTGCATGCTCTTCTTCGGTCTTCGAGTATATCAGAATATCATCTATAAACACAATCACAAACTTATCCAAATACTTCTTGAAGACTCTATTCATTAGGTCCATGAACGCTGCTGGTGCATTGGTTAGCCCAAAGGCCATCACCAAGAACTCGTAGTGCCCATACCTAGTCCGAAACGCTGTTTTTGGAACGTCTTCCGGTCTAATCTTTAATTGAAAATATCCTGACCGCAAATCAATCTTCGAGAAACAAGTTGCTCCTTTAAGTTGATCAAATAAATCGTCAATTCTTGGCAAAGGGTATTTATTCTTAATGGTCAACTTATTTAATTCCCGATAATCGATACACAGTCTCATACTTCCATCCTTCTTCTTTACAAATAATACCGGAGCTCCCCACGGCGATACACTAGGTCTAATAATACCTTTCTCCAGAAGATCTTGCAATTGAACTGCCAATTCCTTCATCTCTACGGGTGCCATTCGATACGGAGCCTTTGACACTGGTTCAGTTCCGGGGGCTAAATCGATGGTAAATTCTATTTCTCTATCCGGAGGTAAACCGGGAAGTTCATCCGGAAAAACATCAAGAAATTCATTCACCACTGGAATTTCCTCTATCTTAGGCTCCTCTTGACTAGTGTCCATGACATAAGCCATATAGCCCTCGCATCCTTGCCTCAACAACCTCTTTGTTTGAATGATCGTTAAAAATCTCCTATTTTGCCTCTGACCCCTAAAGGTAACCTCTACATTATCAGAGGGTTTAAGGATCACCTTCTTATTCTTACAATCAATTTGGGCATTATTCTCTGTCAACCAATCCATTCCTAAGATAACATCAAATTCACCTAACTGAAATGGTATCAAATTAGCGTAGAAACAATGCCCTGAAATATCAATCTTGCAACGAGGACACACTTGCGTAACCGGAATTCGTTCTGAATTAGCTATTTCTATAACTATAGCTTCACGTAACATGCATACTTCACAATTTAACTTTCGAACAAATTCTTTGGATATAAAGGATTTCGTAGCCCCGGAATCAATTAACACTTTAGCTTGAACAGAATTTACAGGGAGCGTACCTGCTACCACATCCGAATTCTTAATAGCTTCGTTCAGAGTCATGTTGAAAGTCCTTGCCACTGGTCTGATACTTGATGTTGGGGGTGCTGCTTCAATTGCTTGCAGTATTGGATTAGCCAGAACTGGAGGCTTTACTACAGGTACTTTACAGTCTTTCATTATATGTCCTGGCTTTCCACAACGGTGACACACAATTCCTGCCTTGCATTCCCGAGCATAATGACCTTTTTGATTACATTTGAAACACGTCACCTCCAGCTTTGTACACACTCCAGGATGCCTTTTCCCACAAGTTTTGCATTCTGCCAAGGGTGGCCTAACCAATTTCTGTTGACTCGCATCTTGAATTCTATTTCCTTGGCCCCCATTCCCTGATCCCGGCTTCTTAGGGTTTCCATACTTTCCTGGCTGGAATCCTGGCTTTTTACTTGGCACATTTTGAGAACTGCCTTGCTCTTGTCGTTCCCCCATTGACCCAGCCTTCCTTTTCTTTCCTTCTTTTTCCTTGAAGTATAATTCGCTTTCCCCTTCAGCTATCATGGCCTTTTGTACCACTGCTGCATAAGTCTCCAACTCCAAAACTGCTAGTTTAGTACGAATCCACGGCTTCAATCCTTGTTGAAACCTCTTAGCCTTCTTCCTCTCCGTATCCACATAGGCCGGAGCAAACCTAGCTAGTTCCGTAAACTTGGTTTCATATTCTGTCACCGACATTTTCCCTTGTTTCAGCTCCAAAAACTTCATCTCCATCTGGTCTTTCATATAGTCGGGGAAATACTTTTCCAAAAATAACTCTGTGAACCTCTCCCAAGGAATCACCTCAGTAGCTTCCAACATCTTCACTGACTCCCACCAGTAAGTAGCTTCATTCTTCAAGAAATAACTTACATATTCAGTTTGTTTGTCTGCTGGAACCCCCACCAGTGCAATGGCTTTTTCCATCTCTTTTAACCAAGACCTCGCCTCCACCGGGTCCGCTGTCCCTTTAAACTCAGGAGGTTTTACTGCCTGGAAAGATTTAAAAGTAACCACCGGAGGAACAGGTGGCTGCTGCTGCTGCTGCTGCTGCTGTTGTTGTTGCTGTTGTTGTTGCTGTTGTTGTTGCTGTTGTTGCTGTTGTTGTTGTTGAGCCAACAACTGCTGCTGTAACTGCTGTTGTTGCTGTGCCAGAGTAGCAGTCTGTTGCACAAGAGTTTGTAATATCTGTGCTAAGGCAGGGTCCATCTGACCAACAGGGGGTGGATTAGCCTGTTCACCCTGATCGGTGGTTCGGGTATTTTGTTTCTTCTTTTTGGGTGGCATACTTCTGAAATCAATGAACAATTATATTAGATTCAGGTTCAGAAAATAATATCTCAACATGCTCCAACTTAAACAAACAATGCATATATTACTGAAAGGTAATTCAAGGTCTCCAACCAATATTCCGGTCAACAATTGATTCACAGGGTGCAATAGGATATTAATCCAAGGTTACACAAGGTATTCACAAACGTGCAATAGGTGCAATAAAGAAACAATAGTCATAATGCTAAGGTCAAACATAGTATCGAAAGTAAAAACAATGCTAGAAGGAAATGGTGCTGAAAGTAAATATGAAACGAACAGTAAATAAGATGCTTAAGTAAATGACAGTATAAAGGAATTTAACACAGTTCTGCGAAAATGATAATGACATATATAGATAGATCTGATACAAGCGTAAGAACAACGCTTCGATAAGGGTACAACATAATACTAAAAGAGAAGACTGCTATCATCTAGTCACAGTACAACAGATATATACAACAAAACTGGTCGCACTGCGAATCCTGACGTACTACTACCACCATAACGTGCCTCTAAATACCACATCATCATACTACCCTAATCATCACTGGTCATCATCGTCATCCGACTCTCCCCGCCAAGCTGATCCCAAAATGCTCTCCAGCTCTGCCGTCACCAGACCTAGGGTCACCTGCTGTGTCACAAATGCCGGCTCATCTCGGGATCTCATCCGTCCCCGCCTAATGACAACACGTCTAAGAGCTCGTACTCGCCTCCGGACCTCCTCCAGCTCAGCCGCCACTCTATCTCTATCTCTAGCCCGCTCCTCCTCCCCAGCCCTCATAGCCCTCCACTCTGCCATCTGCCCCAAGAGATAGTCCCTCTCGCGGGCCACTCGCTCGTACACATGGTATGGTACAGGCTGAGGAGTATACTGGTATGCTGGCCCATTCACTGAGCCCTGCGATCCCACGAATGGCTGCATCACCCCTGGGGAAATCTGCTGCGGAACAGAAGCCCCTCCTTGCGGATCCTCGTCCGGGTCTGAATCGGAACCAGAAGCAGGTGCCTGAAGTATACATATATATATATATAATATAATTAGATTTCCTATCTCTCACATCACCATCCTAACCTTTCTTATAACTCTACCCCGACTCCCCACCTAATTGTTTCAGTGACTGTGACCTGTGGCTCTGATACCAACTTGTAACACCCTCACTTGCCAACAATAATATTATAAACTCTTATATTCAGTTAAACATTAATATAGGGGAAATCTTAGAAATTTCGGCATGATGTAATCATAAACCGAACTAATCACCTGTTTAAGCAACTAAGTAAAACTAAAAACAGTCCACAAGCACCAGTCATACTAATCCATAAGAAAATAAAACCATTACAACCCAGACCGCACACAGGTCACTGTATGAAACAACTATCAATAGTTATTACAACCCAGAACTGAATCAAATAATATACAACCCATTAAATAAAATAATCTGCCTACTAATACAACATAATATAAACAAAGGTATATGTCACTACCCAACCAACCGCCTCGACCCTCTGACTGCCTCGGTGACTACCCCAACCCGACGGGCCACTTCTTCTAGACATCTCCTGGCTTAGCTGAGGAAACAGAATTAGCAAGCAAATGAGCCAAATGCTCAGCAAGTATATATAAATGAAATTAAAACATCAACAACTGATATGTCTGCAAGATTGTCTAGAATCAGCAATCAACAATATATATAAACTCATCTGAAAATTTATCATTTGTCTGAATCACCAACTAGAAGAGGATTGGACTATCATGCATTTTTATAATAAAAACAATTATAAGGTTAGGCTGCTGATCAGTCACGCACTAACCCCGGACAAACGCACACAGCAATGTCCTTTAATGGATCCACGGCTCACATTGGCCTTAATTATTTCTGACCACGAATCTGGTCCGACCCTTACGGTCCACATTTTAAAAAAAACTAACAGTCCAATCCTAACTAAACATTAGGTGTCGGAACAATCGACTACCTCACTGCCAAACACCCTGGACACTTTCGTTCCAGGTTAACATCTCAATTTCACCAAATAAAACAAGGTTGGGTAATCTCTGAATTAAATATCAACAAGTTCGATATGGCAAAAAGGTCTTGATTTAAGTCAGGTCACAAAAAGGATTAACAAAAACGATATAGTCAACCTGGGGTATAACAATTGAATATTCATAATTAATGGAAATTATCAGAGCAAGTATATCAAGGATAAATCAATTACATAAGAATCAAGTTATGATAATCATAATTCGCTGGAAATATAAGTGAAGCGATTTACTTGAAAGAAAGGTGGAACAAAATGCTTGCAAGGGATATGGATGTAACCAATTCACTAAAAGAATCATTCAATCAATAGAATCAATTTGGGGGTATAACCATTAGGTATTCGCAATTTCGGGAATTTAACAGAACAATTATAGCAAGAGTAATTTAAATAAGCATATGAATCAGACTTTCACAATCATAACTCATTTGAAAGGTAATTGAAGCAATTTACTTGCCTTAAATAGAAAATCACAGAATCCGAAGCGTCTTTACGTCCTCAGCTTTAGCCTTTCCTTTATCCACGGAATCTACACACAATATAACACTATTTCAGAATCCTGTTTAATACTCGCTAATCAATATAAACATTCCACTTAGTCTACCCCAGCGAATAGTTCCCTAATTTACATTTATTTAATCATATAATATCAATACATAAACTACAGACGAAAGTATTTAATCACATAGCCACATAAGCACATACTAAATAGATTTTAAAATATGAAGCCCGACTCACAGCTCGTATAAATTATACAATTATACATACTCGTATCCAAGAAATGATGTTAATATATTTTAGGAAAAATTTTGACGGCATCCCCTTTATACGGGGGACTGCCAGTCGGGATACAGCCGACACAACCAACACAAACCAATTGAATCCATAATTAATATTCAATCCCAATTCACATTCCAATTCACTGATATCCCAATTCATTATAGATTAAATAATTATTACCAATTCGACAATAAGTTACAATTTATTAGATAATTAACAAATATTAAATATTAAATAAGTTTTTGGCTCAGAAAATAATCATCATCGCCGTTTTATACCCTCGACTCAAATAAAATCATCGTCGAGGGGGCAAAATCCCGAGGGTGCCCAATTTAGGGTTTCCAACTCGGAATTCTACGCTTACTATTATACGAACAAAAATTGCAATACATTTGTAATTTCACGAAATCAGTCAACAATTCGAATTCCCAATTTTCAACAGTCGAACACCATCACAGTTGAGAGCCAAAACAGGGGAGAACATTTCCAGCTTTGCAATTCATTCGGCATACAGCAACTTTAACACACACTGTCTACACTCTTCACACACACACCCACACGACATCACAGTAAACACACACAGGAAACCTGCTTACTCTCGCACAAAATTACGAATCCATCACATATTGTACACCATAACATAGGCGCACAGTAACAGACTCACACCATTCTTGCAAGCACACGCACAAACACGCAGCAGTACAACGCAGGTCAGATATACACACAACATAACAGGGGAGGGGATGAGGTTTCGATTCTTGCAAGAAGAATCGCCAAAACAGCAATCGAACCACACGCACACACACCCTTTGATACACACACACACACACACCCTTTGATATACACACACACACAATAGCAATTGCAGAGGCAGGGCGAGCAAGGAAGAGAATACATGAACTTTACCAACTGAAACCGAACGGAACTAGCTCAGTATGCCGGAAATTCAAGGGAGTGGGAAGAGAAACTTCGAGAGTTCCTGAGAGAGCCGAGAGAGTGATGTTGTCTTGATTTAGGAAAAACTAATTAGGGATTCCTTCATATAACAATTGGGGAAAATGGTTTTAAAAGAGAAAAACTGACTTTTATTTCACATTTATCCAAATAAAAGAAAAAAAAACAACTCGAAAAATATAGAATAAATAAACAATATCTGGAAAAATCAAATTTTCATTTTTAAAACGTAGAGAATAAAATTATCTACCTCCCCGTATTTTTAAAATATTTTTAGGATCAAAAACGAATCAAATATCGATTTTACAAGATTGAATCCTTAAATTGGAAAATAATTTGTAAAATCAATTTAAAATCCTTGAAACCCAAAAACAATTCACCAAATATTTTTAAAAGTCATATAAACTAATAAAGTTAATAATGAAGAAGATTTCAGAATTTCTGCTAATCCCGAAGATTTAATAAAATTCACAGAAGGTAAATATAACGAAATTAAATAGGAAATAAATCCCAAAAATATAATTAAAATAGTCGGGCTTACATAACACATATAAAATATCTATCTGACCTCCAAATGTTATTCAACAGACACATCACCTCCACAAAAATATATACGCCACATAATTCATATTTAATAGTAAAATAAATAACTCTTAATAATTAAATATTCTGAAATTTCTAAGGCGTTATAAAATCCTCCCTAAAATAGATACAATACATACAAAACTATTTACAAACACATTATACAACAAAAACCATATATAAGAAGAAGAAGAAGAAGAAGAAGAAGAAGAATATACATACCTCTAAACGAAGAAGAACAACCTTCTAATGTGTTGAAATCTGAAAATCGCCTCTCAATCGCCCCCTATCGCCTCTCAATCGCTAGTGTTTGAGGGTTTTTTTGGTTTAAACTGCTACTGAACTGCTACTGTGAAAAGAGAAAACAAAAACCAATCGCACCGTACCGCGAAAAGTTTCTGTGGTACGAGGGTGGGGCATTTTGGTAATTTGCTTGTACTACGGAAAGTTTTTGCGGTACGAGGCAATTTTTTTTAAATCAGAGCCGTTAAATAGTTGATCCAACGGCCTGGAAGCCATTTGTTGGGTAACAGTACCCAGCAAATATTTGCACCAGACCGCGAGCCTATAATTATATATAGAGGGCTACATTTTCCGCATCTAACAGATATGCATTACATTAATTAGTGCAATTTTACAACGTTAACCAAACTCTTTATCTCGTCTCAAGAACATTCTAATTTTGTCATCCTCAATTTTAGTTTTTACTCGTGAATTCAATATCATTGATCAAAATATTAATTTTAATAAATTAAGGAGATCTTCTTCGAATTTTAAAAAGGAATAAATAATAAGTATTATTTAAATATATACAGAGAAATGAATGATTAAAATATTTAATAAATAAATACTATTTAATCATATAATTAGAAGGAATGGAACCCGAGATGGAATTAAAGAAATTAAATTAATAAATCATGTTAATTATGTAGAGTATTTGTAAGGAATTTAAACAAATTTTAGTGATAACCAAATTTGTTTTGATATTTTAGTACTCTTATGCGCTATAAAAATATGATTTTCCATATTAATATAGAGTATAAATTTTTTACAATTTATATATGATTTGTAAACAAAATTTATTGCTTCTATATACTCTGTATAAAACATAAGTACTTTTTTTATTAATTATTTAATTTTCATATTGTATATATAGATTGATATGAGCACTTTTAGTTACAACTAATGTAAAAGCGAGAATTGGACCCTTGACCTCTAATTTCTAAGGGAGAATCCTATGCTAGGCTTGAGTTTTTTATAATAATGAAATTATGCTTGTGTTGGGATTCGAACCACTGACCTTCTACTCTCAAAGTCATGCCTTAGCCAATTGTACTACAGTTAAAAAGTAGAGTAATTATATCAGCGTGTAACCGAGGTAAACAGCATGTTCTCGAGGTAGTTTTGGATATTTAAACACGCTACATGAGTCATTTTCCTCAGTCATTTTTGTTGTTTCTGTTAGCAGTATTTTTTTGTTGTTCGTTCGCAGGGAAGGACTAATATGTAAAATCGAGTTCAAGTATCTTATCTCTCACAATTTAGAAGTGTAGAAGAATATTTGGTTTGTTTATAGACTAAATTAAACTAATTATCAATCGAGAATAAAATATATGAGGAAAACAATCCAAGAACTGGGGTTCTTCACTTGGTTTCAATGCACATTCAATATCTTTGTGACATCTACGTTCTTACTCTGCTGAAAACAATTCTTCTAAGGTTATAATGTTCTCTTCCAAGATACAATATAGTGTCTACAACTACACCTTAATTGTCACTTCTGTGATACAATCAAAGTACAATCATAAACTAATAAGCACCAAGAATTATAAGTCTCACAATTCGTATATTAATCTTCCAATCAAATACTTGAATTATGTCTGTTAAATCGTGTACTAAAATTGCAACTCCTCTTCCAAGTAATTACAATCCCTAAAATACAATCAAAGGTTCATGACGCCCCTAATTGTGTTAATCCTTCAATAACAGATCAGCAAAGCAAGAAAATCACAGATAATTAAACACACATGAGTACCAAGGAATAATACCCAATTCTCAGATTAGAGATTTAGTTACACATAATTAAGGAAGAAAACAAAACACACGAATTAATATAAGAACTCATAATTATAAGAATATAGAAAAAACCTTTAATCTTTGATCTTCAAGGAAAATAAGAGTTCTCCAGAAAAATCCCTAAAAGCTGCGTGTTACAATGATATGATATGTATATCTATGTGATGATATGATTTTACAATGATATAATGTGTTTTTATAGCCCCTAAAAGTTTTATCCAACAAGGAAATACCTAATTTACATAACAAATTCGAAACAGGAAAGAATTGTAGAGTTTTTAGGAGAAAATTCGGAATGGACAGAATGCCCCCGAGGCCGCATCCTGAGATCTGAGGCCGCGGCCTCAAGATAAATCTGCCCGCGCCGAGGCCGCATCCTGGGAATTGAGGCCGCGGCCTCAAGCCAAATCTGCCCGCGGTTTTTCAGCATGCTATTTCCTTCGTTTTTCCTTCGTTTTGCCTCCGTTTCCTTTCGTTCTTTTTCTCAAAGCTTCCATAATTCAATTCCTTGCCTTGGAACCTTCATGGTGGCTCACAACAAGACTCCATTGTTCGTTCTTAAGCTCGAATTCATCTCCAGAATTGACGGAAATTGCAACCTTATTCAACATTCTTGCAACCCTGCACACTTAACAAAACACATCAAAACTACAACAACTTGAGGTCAAGTGAATCAATTTAAGCCGATATGGAATGCTCCAAGTGGATATAAAATCCACTTATCACACCCCCAAACTTAAACCGATGCTTGTCCTCAAGCATAAACAACTACACTAACTAACTAGTACCACTTCCGTAGGTGATCACGGTTGCATTTGGCATATGCAACAAGCCCTTTAAACCCCTAGGCAGCCCTAGTGGACGAGTAAGGTATCGTGAGGGCCTATAGCGAATGTACCCACAAAATCCATCTAACCTAATGCAAAAACAATGCAATGCATGAATGCAACTAATATGAAAAATGCAAAGATCCCCTTCGAACTCATCAAAACCAACTAGCAAGCAAATATCTCAATGAATGCAAATAAATCCAAACAGAACTCGACTAAGTTCCCGTATACTAACAATACATGAACAGAAACGTGCGTGTGTGCAATGCTCATCAGAAATACTCCTAAAACTAGGTCAAAAATCATACATATCCTTCGCCAAGACAATCACAGGTTTATAAATAGAATAGACTGTAGACACTTCATAACCTAGGAACACCTCCATCCATACCCAAGGTAGACAGAAATTCATGCTTAATTACTAACAACTACGACACATAATAATATATACAAGCATGCTTATTTAACCGTGCAATGAATGAGACCCCTAAAGGCTTATACAATAATACCCATGTAGCGAGTGTTAGGTCAGCAATCCCAAACCACAAGGGCTTTAGGTTACTTGGACTAAGTCCCCTCAGACTTAATAGCTCGAGTATTAAAGAGCTCACTCGTGGCTAATTTTGCATTTAACAATTGACTCTTTTTTTTTCCTTTTTTTTTCTTTCTTCGTTTTTTTTTCTGTTTTTTTTATATGCAATCTGGAATGAGAATTCTCAATTCCAACCCTAGACTACTCATATCAATATGAGCCGGCTACTAGCCATTTGACACCTAGCAATTATTAACAACTAGCATGAAATTCCTGTTTTCCCCCAAACTTAGACTTAAGTGCTCCTACGCTATAAAGGGAATAACGAAAATTCTAAATATAAACAAGTGATTGAATCTTAAAACATCCAAACAAGCATGACCCTAACCTAGCCCAAAAGCACCCAATGAGACTGTGTAATTAGTTTTGTTTCTGACACACATAAGTCAATTTCATAGAAACTATAAGTCAACCCTCTATTCATCATTACCACACTCAATTAGACACCTACCTACCAATCAGAATCAGCTCGTTCTAAGGGATCATGAACAATGCATGCCATGAAATGCAACTAACATGAACTGACATGGTATACGAAAAATAAAAACAGAATGTCCTAAATGAAACACACATAATTAACACGAACATATATGCATGAATTACTACTAATATGCAAGGCATGAAATCCTACATGAACAAAATGTTACATATATTGCGTATTACTTTTTTTTTTTAATACTTACAATTACAACTAATGAAAACACCTCCCCACACTTAAATGGGGCAATGTCCTCATTGACACACTAAACAATGAATTATACAATATATAAGAAAGAAGGAAATACTCACAATACATGGGTTGCCTCCCACGAAGCGCTTGTTTAACGTCATTAGCTCGACGCCGATTCTCAACTGATGATAGGGTCTTGGAGTTGAAAAATGCTCATTCCTCGCTCCACTGTTTCTCCAAGCAGGTATGGCTTAAGTCTTTGCCCGTTCACCTTGAATACATCTGACCCTTCTCTAGTAATCTCACAAACCCCATTAGGATAGACCTTCACAATCTCAAAAGGTCCGGACCATCGTGATCTGAGCTTTCCGGGGAATAAACGGAGTCTTGAATTAAACAATAGAACATGTTGCCCAACCTCAAATTCCTTCTTCTGAATGTGCTTGTCATGCCACAATTTAGTCTTCTCCTTGTAGATACTAGCATTTTCATAAGATTGGAGCCTAATCTCCTCAAGCTCTCCAAGTTGAAGTAAACGCTTCTCTCCCGCGGATTTTAGATCAAAATTCAAATTTCTTGTCGCCCAAAACGCCTTATGCTGAAGTTCCACTGGCAAATGACATGGCTTCCCAAAAACCAACCTATATGGAGACATCCCAATAGGTGTTTTAAATGCCGTCCTATATGCCCAAAGAGCATCATCAAGCTTTGTTGACAAATCCTTTCTCGAACTTGCCACTGTCTTCTCCAAAATTGACTTCAGCTCACGATTCGAAATCTCAACTTCTGTGTCTCGAACAACAAGTGCTTCTTCTTCTACTACATCATCTAACACCCGTTCTGCTCCCACGAAGTGTTCATTTTCGAGCTGCACAATATCATCCACTATGTCAACAGTAAAACAAGTTGCTCCAAAAGGAGGCATCTTCATTGCTTTATTCTTATCAAATTCCACTTTGTCCTCGCCAACATTCAATGTCAATTTTCCAGCTTTAACATCGATTGTAGTGCCAGCAGTAGCCAAGAATGGCCGTCCCAAGATAATGGGTATCTCGACATCTTCATCCATCTCTAACACCACAAAATCACAAGGTATGACAAATTTATCCACTTTAACAACCACATCTTCAATAACCCCAATGGATACTTAACAGAACGATCCGCCAACTGAAGTGAAATCCGTGTCTTTTTAAGTTCTCCAAGACCATGCCTTTTGCAGATTGAATATGGCATCAAACTCACACTTGCCCCTAAGTCACACAAGGCTTTCATGTTTTCCATCTTCCCAATAGTGCAAGGCAAAGAGAAGCTTCCCGGATCTTTCAATTTCTGAGGAATAGCCTTCTGGATGACTGCACTGCATTCTGCATTAAGAGTAATAGTTTCTGCATCTGCAAGTTTCCTCTTCTTTGTCAACATCTCCTTAAGAAATTTAGCATAAAGTGGCATTTGATTCAAAGCTTCAGCCAACGGAATATTAACATGCAACTGCCGGAACATAGTCAAGAACTTCTCGTACTGCTTCTCTAACTGCCTGTTGTGAAGTCTCTGTGGAAATGGAATAGGAGGAACATAAGGTGGTGGAGGAACATACGGCTTTTCTGATTCTTCTTCCTTCTTTTACTCATCTTCTTTTTCTGACGTGTCTGCAGCAATCTCTACTGGCTTATCCTCTTTCTCAGCATCACTCTCTTTAGGCTTAAGAACCTTAACCTCGGGCAACTCTTTTCCGCTCCTCAAAGTAATTGCTTTGCATCGCTCTTTACCAGTCTGGTCGGGTTGACTAGGAAGAGACCCTTGCTCACGAACACCCATCTTTGAGGCAATCTGTCCAATCTGTGTTTCTAGCATCTTTTGAGATGATGCCATATGATCTATTCTTGATTCCATATTAGCCAATGCCCCAGAAGTCCCTTGAATAATCTTATTTAGTGCAACCTCCCACTCAGCTGGTTCTTTCTTTGGTGGAGGTTGATACTACTGTTGTGCTTGATATGGCGGTCGTGACTGAAAACCAGGAGGTTGATTCTGCCTTGGAAATGCATAGGAAGGATTAGCTGCATGATTATTGCTGTAAGAAAGATTGTTGTTTGGCCTTTGATTCGGATTGTAGTAAGAATTATTCTTCACAGGCCAAGGCTGTCTTCCTTGAATAAAAAATGCTTCTTCTGGAAATTGTTGCACATAAGAGTTCTGACTAGCACCATAATCATGATACCCTTCCATAGGTGAAGAAATAGCATTCACGTTTACCTTTTGTCCTCGCACCTCCTGAGTTAGAGTATCCAACTTTTGAGCCAGCATGTTGATCATCTCAGATTCTTGTGCTTCTTTTGCTGAGCTCGTCCCACTAGGTGACCATGAATAATTATTAGATGCTAATTCCTCAAGGAGTGCTTTAGCCTGTGTAGTTGGTGCCTTCTTGAAATTTCCACCAGCAGCCACATCCAAACTCAAACAAATATCTGCATTCATGGCCCCAGAAATAGTACTAATGATCTGCCAATCTTCTAAGCCATGATGTGGACACTTCCTCAATAGTGCCTTGAATCTCTCCCATGCCTGATATAGACCTTCACCCGGTTGTGCTTTAAAACTCATAATCATAGTCCTCAACTATTGCGTCTTGTCAGAATGATAGTATTTGGACAAGAATGCAGTAGAAAGACTCTCCAATGTAGCAACCATAGTGTTTGGAAGTTGTTGAAACCATTCCAAAGCTCTTCCCTTAATAGAGTAGGGAAACATATGGAGATGAATCTTATCACTCGTAACACCATTGATCCTGAATGAGCCACACATCTGCACGAAACGCTCTAGATGTCTATGTGGGTCCTCTAGTTCAATGTCTCCTTCAAAAGCTTGATTGCTGATCATCTGAATTAAGCTTGGATTAATGTTTAACTGGGCTGCACCAATCTCTGGAGTTTTGTACATGCAATTAGCAGGATTCGGTGTCTCGTGGTCCCAAATAAAAGTCTCATCAACATTAACAACTTGAGGTTCCGGCTCTTCCATCTTAGCTTTCTCTTTTCTTATTTTTCTCAAAGTACGCTCGATTTCAGGGTCAAATTCCAATTTTCTAGCGCAAGATAAATGTCGCATACACCTGAAAATCACAAACAAAACAACTTGTGGAACCAATTAAAATCTAAACAATAAGAAACAATTAACCTAAACTCAAACATACTGCCTTCCCCGGTAGCGGCGCCAATTTGTTAGCAGTATTTTTTTGTTGTTCGTTCACAGGAAAGGACTAATATGTAAAATCGAGTTCAAGTATCTTATCTCTCACAATTTAGAAGTGTAGAAGAATATTTAATTTGTTTATAGACTAAATTAAACTAATTATCAATCGAGAATAAAATATATGAGGAAAACAATCCAAGAACTGGGGTTCTTCACTTGGTTTCAATGCACATTCAATATCTTTGTGACATCTACGTTCTTACTCTGCTGAAAACAATTCTTCTAAGGTTATAATGTTCTCTTCCAAGATACAATATAGTGTCTACAACTACACCTTAATTGTCACTTCCGTGATACAATCAAAGTACAAACATAAACTAATAAGCACCAAGAATTATAAGTCTCACAATTCGTATATTAATCTTCTAATCAAATACTTGAATTATGTCTGTTAAATCGTGTACTAAAATTGCAACTCCTCTTCCAAGTAATTACAATCCCTAAAATCCAATCAAAGGTTCATGACGCCCCTAATTGTGTTAATCCCTCAATAACAGATCAGCAAAGCAAGAAAATCACAGATAATTAAACACACATGAATACCAAGGAATAATACCCAATTCTCAGATTAGAGATTTAGTTACACATAATTAAGGAAGAAAACAAAACACACGAATTAATAGAAGAACTCATAATTATAAGAATATAGAAAAAACCTTTAATCTTTGATCTTCAAGGAAAATAAGAGTTCTCCAGAAAAATCCCTAAAAGCTGCGTGTTACAATGATATGATATGTATATCTATGTGATGATATGATTTTACAATGATATAATGTGTTTTTATAGGCCCTAAAAGTTTTATCCAACAAGGAAATACCTAATTTATATAACAAATTCGAAACAGGAAAGAATTGTATAGTTTTTAGGAGAAAATTCGGAATGGACAGAATGCCCCCGAGGCCGCATCCTGAGATCTGAGGCCGCGGCCTCAATATAAATCTGCCCGCGCCGAGGCCGCATCCTGGGAATTGAGGCCGCGGCCTCAAGCCAAATCTGCCCGCGGTTTTTCAGCATGCTATTTCCTTCGTTTTGCCTCCGTTTCCTTTCGTTCTTTTTCTCAAAGCTTCCATAATTCAATTCCTTGCCTTGGAACCTTCATGGTGGCTCACAACAAGACTCCATTGTTCGTTCTTAAGCTCGAATTCATCTCCAGAATTGACGGAAATTGCAACCTTATTCAATATTCTTGCAACCCTGCACACTTAACAAAACACATCAAAACTACAACAAACTTGAGGTCAAGTGAATCATTTAAGCCGATATGGAATGCTCCAAGTGGATATAAAATCCACTTATCAGTTTATCTCACTTATATAGAATATCAAATGGAGAAGGGTTGGGATTATACATCAAAGGGTTTTGTTAAGATCAATGTCTATTCGTTTACCTTGGATGAGCCATTGACTAATGGTAATGATTCTGGTATTGGCATTGTGGTTAGAGATGATGAAGGTATTACCATCAAGATGGTCTCACTACTAGGGCAAATGAACTTTGGGGTCTGTTGGCTAGTCTTCGAACAACTTTTTTTGAAGGTCTGAATGCTATTTAGTTGGAGAAAGACAATGCTGAGGCTATTAAGGAATGGGAGGATTGACGCTGGTTTTTGGATCCGAATCATTCAAGGGTTATTCAACAACTAGAACATAGGAAGAAGGATAAGAATCTGAAGCTAGTGATCAAAGTTTGTGTGGAAAGCCAGAATAGGTTGGCTCAGTTCTTAGCAATGGATGGTGCAAGTAACAGGAAAAGAGTGGTGGTTTTTCGTCGTTCCTTTGGTCGTGTTAAGGAGTTGTGGAAGCTTGATATGGGACTGGGTTCCGTTGCTAGAGTTTTTGATGTGTATTCGGAGGATGAATACTTCAACATGCAGGAACATGAGATTGTGAACGAAGATGGAAAGTTGGGTTTAGGCTTGGTGTAAGAACCAAGAATATTAAATTCATATAATTACTATTTTCCAGTAATTTGGAATAAAAACATTTCGAATTATTTTATTCCAGTTTGACCAGTCAAGGTCAAAATATTTTATTATAATTTATCTTAGATTATTTTGAATTTATATGGATATTTTGTTCCGGTTTGGCGGATAATTAAATCGCCAATAGGAGATGATATCGTTATATACAAATAAAAGGGATCAAGAATGATTGTTTAGAACCTTATATGTGTTTTGTAATTGTATTAGACTCCAGGATAATTATTTATAACTTTTTGGAAAACGTGCAATTCAGTTCATCTTTTTCCTTTAGAGGTCGTTCTAAAAATTCCTGGGGCTTCGGTTTAAAATCATTTTCATATCTATATCCGTCAGAAAAACCACAAAATTTATCAAACTCGTATTTTGTTCATTTTGTAAGCTTTATAAATTTTCAGTAATCGATTCGTTATTTTTCATAAAAATATTTTCGTTCGAATCGGACCCGTAATTGATTTAATTGGTACGTTCCGGACCGATTAAAAGTTAATTAGGGTTCCGAGCATTTCGGAAATAAAAGATATTTCAAAGCATTATTTGACCAATCCTTATCCAATTCTTTTAGCCAATGAACGATGATATAGCTGTCCAATCAGAATTTTACAAAAATAAAATTTTCCAAAAATAAAATTAATCTAATTACAAAAATCATATTTATCATAATATTATTGATGATCGAGCGCAATTTTGGAAGCGTTATCGATATCCGTTCTCAATGCGCAAGTAGTCAAATCGAAGCTCTCGAATTCTAGTATCGTAATCTGCAACCAAAATCATCAAAAGTATGTATGCGAGAGATATTTAAAGTAGAAAAAGGTCAGTCAGAAGTATTGATGTGAGATGAGGATTATAGAATCGAGGGGATGAGACGTGTGAAAGTTAATGGTTGAATGAGACGTCCAGACAGTTAGACAGATTAAGCTGTGACTACAAGGCAAGTATTTTCCCTTCAATTCTTGTTCAAGTGAAATTCACTTTAATTATTTCTGATTATGATGTCACCCCATTTATTGTCGATCTCGTTAAAATTTATTGTTATTGTTGTTCATTCATTCAATTGTTACCCCATTTATTGTCGATCTCGTTGACATTTATTCTTATTGTTGTTTATTCAGTGGTCAACCCATTTATTATGTCGATATCCAGGATAGAACTGTTGATTTATTCTATTTTACCAGTTGAGTTGTTCTGGAACGTGAGTTTTCCAGATTGTTTGATTGACAGAGGTTGTCGATTGTTCCGACACCTAGTACGTTGGATGTAGAATTGGAAAGTTTTTGATGTCCCTTCGGGGAGACCATATTATGGTCAGAGGAGTCCCTTCGGGGAGACCAGTTTAATGGTCAGAAGTTGAGGCCAATGTGTGCCGTGGATCCATTGTAGGACATTGCTGTGTGCGTTTGTCCGGGGTTAGTGCTGACTGATCAGCAGCCTAACCTAGTTGTTTTTTTTTAAAATATAAAAATCCAATTCTATTCCATATATTGAGTTTGAATTGCTTTAAAGCCTGATTCCTTTGGAACCTATGATGATTATTTTTTGCAGATCAATAATTTACATTTGTTCTTGATGTTGACATATATATTTATGCTTGCTGAGCACTGTTGGCTCACTCTTGCATTGTTGTTTTATTTCTCCAGTTTATAGAGACGAGATGAGGAGACCTTGAGGTCAGATGAGTAATCTTGTTCCTATAGCGAGAGGTGATGTTCGAGTTGTTGACTTGGTCGGGTAGTGCCTTGAGCTTTGTCAGAGGTTGGTTAATTAGTTCAACAGATGGACTTAGTTGTTAGTAATTCGTAAAACCATTTTATTCGGAGTCTGGATTGTATTAATGTAATTCAATAGTTTGTTTCATACCATAAACTGTATGTGATCTTGGATCAGGGGTATTTTATTATTATATTATGTTTATATCCAGGTATGTGTTGTGTGGATTGGGGTTAGTGGCCCCAAATCTGTACCTCGGATTATGGGATGCCACAGTTGGTATCAGAGCTACATGTTATGGTCACTGAAACAGATTAGGAGGGTTAGGTGTATGTGTCTAAGATAGATGTTGGGTAGAACGATTTAGGATAAGGTTCGTCTTAAGATATTCCGACGAGTATTACGACGTTATATAGTCTTTCGACATATCGGGCGAGTAGGAGTTCGATTCATCCGAATATTTGGTGATGAGCGAGACAGCTAATTGGGTAGTTAGAGCTACCAGGTTGGAGGACACTATCTCGAGACTTTCACGTATCTATTTTAGAAATTTTCCACGGCGTTGGCTACAATGTGAACGTTATAAAGAAAGTACGGGGAGACTATAAACACGATATGGGAAGCGATTATTGGCATGGGATGGAAGTTAGGGCGTAGCCGTACACCGCTAGCTATTGATATCATTTAATTTATTATCCAAGGGATTTGTCAGATGTTTTGAAAATTCTTCTTCTCGCTCCAAATTGTTGTAAATTAATTCTCGGTTTAAATCATTGCTGAAGCATTTGTTGCGCAGTGACGGTTGAAAATCAAGAATGAATTGAGATCTTCTTACTTATTCAACTCATTATTGACAAGCCGGTTTTATTTACACACAGTCCTATTCTTTCAGAAATATCCCTGTTTTCGAAAGATGTTTGATCCAACCCTATATATGAAAATTTTGAAACTCGTGAACTCTTTCAATTTTCCCCGAATACTCGAACTACTTCATTCAAACTGAGATGAACAACCTATGTATATGGGGGATTCAGGGACATGTTATCTTTGTGATAGAAGTCCGGTGGGATGCCACTAATTGTGTTTGTCATGAAAGTACTAAAGACTGGCCATCTTTATGTACTATGGTGGTTGACCTAGTGACAAATGCAACCTGGTAATAGTTCAAAGATCATATTTATCTCTCGGTTAAATCCTTTTACAAAAAGTTTTATCAAACAAAATTCAGTGTATATTTACACTTGATACCTATTCATTCTATTAATTTCTTCTATCAAAGACCCTGTTGATTCTGAATTACCAGCGATGAAAAGCTGAAAAGATGGACGCGATAGCTACCTAGGTGGGTGAAACTGCAATTATGTTGATGAAGACTTGGTTGAGCAAGTTGAAAAGTGGTGTGTAAACAGAGATGGTATATCAAGTTGGACTACTTATTGGATTGATATTACAAAGATTCGAGATTAATAAAAATTGATCTAGTAAAGAGCGGGTAACAAGGGCATAAGATTACAGATTTTGTTAAAGGTTGAAAGAGAATGTGGTAGGAGATGCTGGGTATATGATAGTTAGTATTGATGAAGATTGTTTGGGCATCTATTTAATTTTGGAGGTAGTAAATGGAATATCATAAGATATTGAATGCTTTGAAGCCAATGGTGGGGTATAAGATTTTAGAACCGAAGAGGAATAACTTGAGTAAAGTAGAGTAAAGCATGATGGAATTGTTTATAAGAATTATCAGGAGGAATTGAAACTTGAATAAGAAATAAAATGATTGTGTTTGAGTTAATAACTTATGTGAGCCCAGTTTAAAGAGTCGTGATGTTAAGAATTGAAGAGAGTTGACCAAGATGGGACAAGATGATAAGAAGAGGAAAATAGAGAGTCAGGGAGTTTTAGAAATGTTTTAATATAAGACTTGTGATCAGTTAAGGGAAGAATGTAGAATTTAGAAGATTTAGAGTCGGGAGAGTGGGGGGCACAGTAGTTACCCACAGGATGAGAATTAGTAGAGATTAACAAGACCTTATGGTTGGGAGATAAGAATTTTAGAGAAAGTATATTCAGATTGTGTTAAGGTAAACGTAGAGAATGTAAATGTAACTGGGAAAAAAAATAGTGTGGTAGTAAGTGATAGAGTCAGAAGTCAAGTTCCGTGCCATAAGTGTGGGAAGATAAGACAGTTTGCCAGAGATTATGTCATACCAGTCTCAGTGGACCCAAGAATGATGGTAACAGAATCGTTTTCTATAAATTACTAGGAAGCTAGAAATTCATTATGACTATGAATAACGTTATCAAGAGTTTGAATGTGAAGGTAGTGAAAAGAGTTAAGTATGATTCAGGATTTGATTGACTAGCTAACTACAAGTACAAGTAAATTATGAGGGCGAGAAAGTGAGATTATGATTTTCAGGAGATGTAGAAGTGGTGTTTTAAGTCCGGAAGCAGACGAAAATTTTTTAGCGATCATGCAGATCAAAAGATTATTATACCAAGATTATGAAGTTGTTTTGCGTAGAGAGAGATGTTAGAAAGGAAATAGTAAATCAGAGCGATTTCAGTGGTTAATAATTTTTGAATTTACATTTTGATGAATGACTAGGATTGTCATTAGACAAAGATGTGGAGTTTGTTTGTTATTTATTTTCAAAAATAGAATCATTTTCAAGGAGTTCAATATCGGATGACATTAATGGAAATGTTGGAGCTAGCAATTTAATTGAAGGATTTTCGCAAAAGAAGGATTAGTGATACTCTGTGTATCTCAGAGGGATGCACCGATACTGTTCGTGAGAAGGAAGAAGGGTAGTTTGAAGTTATGCATTAATCTTTAAAAATGGAATAAGTGGACAAATAGTAAGGAGAATCTTTTTACCAAGGTTGGATGAGTGTTTAATCAGTTGAAAGGTGTAAGTTTAGCATAAAGTTGATTTATGAATAGACTAAGGTCATTGAAATATATAAGTCTTAAAATATGATTGAAGCACCATTTTAAGTTGATATGGACACGATGAGTTAATGGTAATGGTGTTTGGCTGGACGAGAGCACTTACCGCCTTATAGATTCGATGAATAAGATTTCAAGAAATATTTAGATAAAATTTCGATTATGCTTATAGATGGAATTTCAAGATACTAATAACGTGTGAAGAATATACATAATTTGAGAAAACATTGGAAATTTTAAGAGAAGGAAGAGTATACACCAGAATTTTAAATATGAATTTTGGATTGAAGGGAATCAAATTTTTAAGACATGTGGTTCGAAAGGAAAGGAACAAAGTGAATTTGTTGAAAACGAAGCAGTAATAAAGTGGGAGGACCTGGAATGCCAACAAAGGTCGGAAGTTTGTGAGATTACTCAGGAATTTCTGAAGATCATCGAAAGCTTTACCCAAATAGCTACGGTAGTAATCAAGTTACTTGTGAGAACAAAAAGTTGAATGAAGAAGAGAGTCTCTAAGAGTTAAGGAGGGTTAATAACCGTTCTAATGGCAGTGAAACCAGTTGAGCATGTGGACTTTGTGAATTAGTGTGATGGTTCATAAAAAGGAATTTGTTGATATGCATAAGCAGAAGTATTGTCTGTAAAAATTTTTGCGTAACGAATTAAGAAGTTATATGTGAAAGTTCGAACGCCTAGTTCTACCACGAAGATGATTGATATAGTTACATTTCAACATGGATTATCAAAAAATTTAGAGGTATCGAGATAAGGTGATTGACCAGAGTGTGAATGAGTTGACGGAAGAGGAATTGAATAGTTAGAGGGATAAGTGGTGAATGTGTACTTTGTTTCGTAATAATTCGAAATGCAAGTTATGAATAGATGTCGTAATTTCTGTAATTAATTTAAGCAGTGTAAAACATTGAAGTTATAATGCGTAGGGTCAAGTTTGAGAAATTTTGAGTAAGTAGAATTATGTTTTGGAAATTGATTTCAGAAGACGCAGAATAAGTATAGTTTAGATGATTTTCTAAGATCATGAGTTATTTGTTGAAGACGTGTTAATGAGTTAACGTATCTTAAGTCAAATTTCATGATTAATTACAATAAGAATTTGTTGGAGTGAAGGCGTTTTGTGATTGGTATCAAGGGGGGGCTGTGACCCCGGAATAATTGATATTATAAACTAGTTATTTCGAGATTTTGTTCTTGTAATGGGTTAGGTCAAAGTCAAGGTTATGAAGATTATTAGTTTTCAAAACTGTAAATATTCGAGGTTGTATTTCAAAAGCTTTAACAAACCCAAATGTTTTTATAAGAGTAAGAATTGAGTTGTTAATCGAATCATGTTTAACGTGTATCTAATGACACATGTGTTTGATTGTAGTATTCGATTTCAAGGACGCGATCGAAAATAGATGATATGAAGTTGGTTGACAGATTGGAATAAAGGTATCATGGATTGTTCAATTGCATGTTTACCGCAAGTCAAGGCGAATTTGTTATTTATCTGTGCACTGCATGTCAAGGCACTTTTCTTTACTTATGTTTTACTGCAAGTCAAGGCAGCTTTCATATTAGCATTGTGTATGATTAAATTGAGGTTGTGAAATGTTGAGTACAAAATGGATGGTATGTGAATGATTGGGTTGGTATTGGAAATTGTTACACAGGGAATAGTCCGTTAAACGAAAAGGTCATGCCCGATTTTTGGTAGACCAAGTATCCGTAAATGAGTAGAAAATGTTCGAATTAACAAAATATATCAAGGAAAGAATCGAATTTATAATGGAGTATTATTGCTCATACGAGACACGAGGTCCAACTCGAGATTTTAGGAAGGTTTCGAGAAGGCTTAGACACTAAGGTAAATATCACATGTCGCTCTCAGATTGACGACCAAAGTGAAAGGATGATTCGAATTATTGAAGACATGTTTAGAGCATATACACTTGATTTCGAAGGCAATTAAGACGGTCATTCACCATTGAGAGGATTCTCATATAACGACGATTCTTATGCCAATGTTGGATTCCCGCTCTACAGAACGCTACGCGGACGAGATCCCTGGTATGTTGAGAGATGTTGATGGACGGAAAGTGTTGGGACCAGAGTTGGTGATACAGATGAAGGAAGTAGTCGAATTTGTCCAGGAAAGGTTGATGATAGCTCAAAGTCGACAAAAGAAATACGCTAACTTGCTGCGAGAGGTGTACGTTGTGAAGAAGAAGAACTGAATTTACATTGAGACTATCTCAATAGAAGGGATTGGTGAGACTCGAGTACTAAGAAGGTCAAATGCTAAATTTGTTAGATTTTTAAGACGTTGAAGAGAGTTAGAAGGGTTTCCTATGAGTTAGCTTTACCGCCTCGTATGCAACATATCTATAGAGTGTTTCGTGTAGTGATGTTTAAGATGTGCTGATTCCTGTTGTGTCATGGAATATGAATTGGTAGGGATTCAGAGATAGAGTGGGGAGAAGTAAGTTAGTACTGTGTTGACGGTAAAGTATGGTGAAAGAGTCCCAGGATGGGGGAGTTTTGGGCAACTTAAGAGTGTGATGTCAGAGGAGTTTTTCCACCCATTTGTTTGACTTGATTCTGAGGACAGAATCCTATTTAGGGGGGAAGACTGTAAGAACCAAGAATATTAAATTCATATAATTACTATTTTCCAGTAATTTGGAATAAAAACATTTCGAATTATTTTATTCCAGTTTGACGAGTCAAGGTGAAAATATTTTATTATAATTTATCTTAGATTATTTTGAATTTATATGGATATTTTGTTCCGGTTTGGCGGATAATTAAATCGCCAATAGGAGATGATATCGTTATATACAAATAAAAGGGATCAAGAATGATTGTTTAGAACCTTATATGTGTTTTGTAATTGTATTAGACTCCAGGATAATTATTTATAACTTTTTGGAAAACGTGCAATTCAGTTCATCTTTATCCTTTAGAGGTCGTTCTAAAAATTCCCGGGGCTTCGGTTTAAAATCATTTTCGTATCTATATCCGTCAGAAAAATCACAAAATTTACCAAACTCGTATTTTATTCATTTTGTAAGCTTTATAAATTTTTAGTAATCGATTCGTTATTTTTCATAAAAATATTTTCGTTCGAATCGGACCCGTAATTGATTTAATTGGTACATTCCGGACCAATTAAAAGTTAATTAGGGTTCCGAGCCTTTCGGAAATAAAAGATATTTCAAAGCATTATTGGACCAATCCTTATCCAATTCTTTCAGCCAATGAACGATGATATAGCTGTCCAATCAGAATTTTACAAAAATCAAATTTTCCAAAAATAAAATTAATCTAATTACAAAAATCATATTTCTCATAATATTCTTGATGATCGAGCGCAATTTTTGAAGCGTTATCGATATCCGTTCTCAATGCGCGAGTAGTCAAATCGAAGCTCTCGAATTCTAGTATCGTAATCTGCAACCAAAATCATCAAAAGTATGTCTGCGAGAGATATTTAAAGTAGAAAAAGGTCAGTCAGAAGTATTGATGTGAGATGAGGATTATAGAATCGAGGGGATGAGACGTGTGAAAGTTAATGGTTGAATGAGACGTCCAGACCATTAGACAGATTAAGCTGTGATTACAAGGCAAGTATTTTCCCTTCACTTCTTGTTCAAGTGAAATTTACTTTAATTATTTCTGATTATGATGTCACCCCATTTATTGTCGATCTCGTAAATATTTATTGTTATTGTTGTTCATTCATTCAATTGTTACCCCATTTATTGTTGATCTCGTTGACATTTATTCTTATTGTTGTTTATTCAATGGTCAATCCATTTATTATATCGATCTCGTCGATATCCAGGATAGAACTGTTGATTTATTCTATTTTACCAGTTGAGTTGTTCTGGAACGTGAGTTTTCCAGATTGTTTGATTGACAGAGGTTGTCGATTGTTCCGACACCTAGTACGTTGGATGTAGAATTGGAAAGTTTTTGATGTCCCTTCGGGGAGACCATATTATGGTCAGAGGAGTCCCTTCGGGGAGACCAGTTTAATGGTCAGAAGTTGAGGCCAATGTGTGCCGTGGATCCATTGTAGGACATTGCTGTGTGCGTTTGTCCGGGGTTAGTGCTGACTGATCAGCAGCCTAACCTAGTTGTTTTTTTTAAAAAATATAAAAATCCAATTCTATTCCATATATTGAGTTTGAATTGCTTTAAAGCCTGATTCCTTTGGAACCTATGATGATTATTCTTGCAGATCAATAATTTACATTTGTTCTTGATGTTGACATATATATATATATATATATTTATGCTTGCTGAGCACTATTGGCTCACTCTTGCATTGTTGTTTTATTTCTCCAGTTTATAGAGACGAGATGAGGAGACCTTGAGGTCAGATGAGTAATCTTGTTCCTATAGCGAGAGGTGATGTTCGAGTTGTTGACTTGGTCGGGTAATGACTTGAGCTTTGTCAGAGGTTGGTTAATTAGTTCAACAGATGGACTTAGTGGTTAGTAATTCGTAAAACCATTTTATTCGGAGTCTGGATTGTATTAATGTAATTCAATAGTTTGTTTCATACCATAACCTGCATGTGATCTTGGATCAGGGGTATTTTATTATTATATTATGTTTATATCCAGGTATGTGTTGCGTGGATTGGGGTTAGTGGCCCCAAATCTGTACCCCGGATTATGGGATGCCACACTTGGCTGAGGGGTCGGATGATGAGGAGGGTGTCTGGTTAGCTCAGGATGTGAATATGCCGAACATGGGTGCAAGTAACAATGTCCATGTAGTGATTGGTCTTCCAGCTGTTGGTAATGGAGGTGAGGGTTTGGTGGAATCGCTTGTTCAAGTGGAGAATGCTCGGTCCGGCACTGCTGGTGATGTGGCAGCGATGCCTGGTGCTAGTTTCCAATCAGAGGGTGGAGTTGGGGATCAGATGCAGGAAGGTTAATCTGGAGCTGTTGATCAAGCTTGGTTTTATTAATAGTTTTTTTTTTAATTAAGTTTAGTTTATTTAGCTTTAATCAAGTGGTTCTATGCTCTTAAGATGTATATTTGTTCTTGGTTTGTAAGAGATTATCTAGGCCCGTGGTGATGTAAGGGCTAGATTATATGGATGTTAAGGCTTTGCCTTTCTTATTAATATATTTTCCTTACCGAAAAAAAAAACTAATGTAAAAGCGACATTGAAATAATTTCTTGTTTGAATATGTATATAAATTTAGATAATATTGTTATTTGAAATAAAATAAATGATAAGATTTCGATTTTATCTCATATTCTAAAATTACTTTGTAATACTGTAAACAAAATTCATAAACCAAAGTTTTTGTAATTTGAGTAGATTTCATAAAATTTGGATAAAAATCAATACGATACTAATCACATAATAACTTTTAATTGCTAAAATATTAATTTAGTTTTTGAAATGGCATGAAATTAATTTTATTAAAATGAACAATTGAGTATTATATAAATTATTGTTTTAACAAAATTTTCTATGAAAAATATAGGAGTATGTAAGCTTATATGATTTTAACGTAATTAGAGACATGTTACAAAATCTTTTTATATTATGTAAAAGTCATCTTTGTGGTCTTCTTACTTTTTTTCGTATATACATATATTTTCACACATTCTTAAATTTAAATATTTATTTTTTGTCTAATGCTTATTACAAAATATCGATTTTTTTTAAAATTTTGGTAATTTGAAATATTTTTCATACTATAATTTTGAATTATTTTTTAACTCAAGTTTAACTTTTTCAAAGTATTTAAATTGATGTAAGATATGATTAGACTACTTTAATGACTTATACATGTCAGATCAATTTTTTTGGTCAAATATTAATATAAGTATATATTACAACTTATATGATCACAAACTTAAGTTTATTACAACTTCCATAAAAGGAAACAAGAAATACATTTATACACCACCTTAAAAACTAACCAAAAAGATTAAATAACAAAAGGACATATAAATGTTAAAAGCATCAAGATTATTATACCAATGATTAAAGTAGTTTAACAGGAAGGAAGCTAAATAATTAACAGACTACATATCAAACTCATTACCAAAGGCAGGTACTCAGTGAATCTAACGAAACGCAGAGTACTAGTAATCAAAATGGATTCAAAACGAGCATTAAATGGATGGTCAAAGAGATTAAGAAAACGTCACCGAGAAAATAGATTTATTGCCGGATAAAGAAAAAGAGGGTGCTGCAAAATAAAACAAGAAAAGTAGATGTACAATATTCAAGCACTAATTAACACAACAAGGAATAAATTTAGAAATTAAAGTAAATTTAAGAGGCTCCTTTCAATCACAAGTGATTAGCATATTTGCTACTTTATTCACTTATCGAAATTGAAATGCGTCATAACCAAAAGATGAAAAGAAGAGCATGATGTAAAGTAAAAGAGAAATGAAAGCTTTCATTAATGTAAAAGTAGGTGTTTACAAAATATAGAAAGCTAATACAATATGAAGATGGAGGCTACACTAAATTTAGGGTAACTAAACTAAAACTAAGGTGTATACTAAGTTGGGGGCTAACGGTGAGAATAAGATGCTTAAATAGGCACAAGGTAGGCTTTTAGGGGTAGAAGGGTAATCTTCATTTTTTTTCTTTTTGCCTTTTCTTCTTCCTTGTTTCTCTTTTGCTTCATCTTTTACCCTTTTTTGCTCCTTTTAATCATCTTTTCTCCTCCTTTCTTTATTTCTTTATTTCTTTACAATTTCCTGAAATAAGACAATTAACTAATTAAAAATGCAAACACAAGCAATAAAATATGGATAAAAATATGCAAAATTATGCAACTATCAAATGCCCCTATACCTATCTTTTGCCCATCCTCGAGTAAAATAAAAAGGAAAAATGCAGAATGAAAAACCTATACTCATTGTCGTAGGAATTACGGGTAATTTTAGGTTTACCAACCCGTTAAACTCATAGACGATCTCTACAAGTGGAGTGTTGTCTCCTAAGGGTTTACAGAAGATATACCCATAAAATCTTTGAGATAAATCAGCAAGAATCCAACTTTCCTCTTTTAATCTAGCATTCATTGGTGTCAACAAAACAATTTTGTAGGAAAATATATGCCTTAACGATTATTCAAACAATAGCCAATTTATAGGTTCCCACAATCCACACGAGTAGACTCTAAAAGTTTATAAAAAAATCCCAAGATGTGTAGTGAATTTAAGGCCTTTGATGGATAAAGTGCATACGAACATTTTCTCTTTTTCAACCAATATTGAACTGACCCAATCTCTATCAGAACAAGGTTCTAGCCAAACTTCACGCTCTTAGTAGTTAGACCGACCGTGCAATGGTTGAGGTCCCAAAAGACTTTTGCATCGATACCCATGTAGCGAGCTTTAGGTCAACAATCCCAGACCACAAATGTAACAACCCCAGGTCCGGGGTCGGGGATCTGGTCGTTACGGCCTCAATTTCAATTAATAATACTTGAACTTGAATCAAAATAAATAAACGGCATGTTGTGACCCATCAACAATAACACATTACACAACTAGTTATAGTCCCAGAGATGAAATTGGAATAAGTATCTAGACATAGGATCCACAAGTTATAAGTTATTACAAACCCAAAATGATTACAGATTAAGCTTACTAGTTTATTGCCGTTGTTTAACATAAGTGATAATTATACATAAGTCTGGTACACAAGGTTACCAGTCTAGCCTATTGATTGCTCCTACCTCAGCAATGGCGGCTATGACATCAGCGGGTAACCCTCTGACGGCTGACACCTGATTGCACCGAGTGCACCTTATTCGGGCCATCTGATCTAGCTGTTGTTGTGATATAGATAAATAAAGCAAGGGTGATCAATAGAGCCCACCAAAATAGTTTATAACTGATCGACAATATATAACAGTTCTAAAAACCGTATGTTATGCATAAAACGAACAAGGTGCTAGTATAATGTAAAAGATGAAGTTACAAGGTAATTTAATATATAACTTCCGTAAAATATCTGCTATGCAAAAGTATAAGCCAGATATCAACATATATAATAAAAAGGGGAAATCGCAAAGTAGATATTGCAATGTCAGTTTGAACACTTTTCGAACCCTGTCAACACTTATCGATCACCCAGTCGTAGCTTTCCGATCGGGGTGTGATAAGTGGATTTTATATCCACTTGGAACATTCTATATCGGCTTAAATTGATTGTCTTGGACTCAAGTTTGTTGTGTTTTTTATGTGTTTTTAGTGAATTTGTGCAGGAATAAGAGTCGGATGTGGGATGATGTTTTCCATGCTTAAATGGTGGGTTTTGAGCTTAAAGAATAACAGTACATCAAATTGCGAGAGAGCCGGAAGAAACGGAATGAAAATCGGAGTTAAAACGAAGAAAATAGAGAAAATCAGCAAAATCAGCGAAATGAACAGTAACGGACGCGCATGAACAGTAACGGGCACGCATGAACAGTAGCCGTCAGCGGGTGAAAAATCAGCCAGAATTTCTGATTTTGTTTTGGCCATATCTTGAGTTCTACAAGTCCGTTTTGGACGATTCAACTACCCACGCGAAGAGAATTTTCTATCATTCTAAGGTGGTCCGGAGTCCAGAATTATTGAAGAGAATTTTCCTTCAAAACAGAATCAACATAAATTGCCAGAATTCAATTCTAAACAGGAAATTGCCACAATTCCTACTTCTAATCAGTATGGTAATTACTCTGGGCGGTTGGTATTTTTCAGAATCAGTCTTATACATGGATTTGCAATTCTTATCTCATTCAAGAATGGAAATTGCCTTATTCTATTTCAACTCAAAAACGACAATTGCTTGGTGGAGAGGCAAATCGAGGCTATAAATACACATCTAGGGGGACATAATCAAGACACCACCACACCACCAGAGATCATACACTTACAACACATCCACACGAGTTGAAGACTTTTGGAGAGCACGAGAAGGCTACGAAGGCCAATTTCACATCTTGTATATTAGGCGTTAGCTTTTGGATGCTATTCCGGATTTGTCTTCTTAACTTTGTTACTCTATATTCTATTCATCTATTCATTTTTGATTCTTTGTTTTATACCATGTTTGCATCAAACCCCATGATGATGAGAGGTTCAATCATGAACTAATCGTTGTCATGGGATTCTAACGAATTTATTTATGGAGCTTAGTATCTTGATGCTTTAAAGATCTGTGTGTGATGTTTATTTGATATCCTCGTATGGTTGTGCTTTATGAATTTAGATGCGTAGCTAACATCTAATTTGTTAATCTCTTATGAAGCGAGAGTGGATCTTGAGATTTAGAACTTGCCATGCTAGCATAGGATATGTTGATGTTTTAACATCATGATTTGTGGCGTAAATAGAGATATTATGCTGCCCTATGTGATCTTGATAGACAACTTGTTCTTCAACCGTTATGTTTTCAAATTCTATAGAGATATAGGGTCTAAGCATAATTGGTGTATATTCATCTTCTATCTCTTTTGTGGATGTATGTTTAGTTTGGTATTCGTATACTGAGAAGTAGCGTTTACTTGTTTCGTGTTGTCTGATCAGATATCATAACCATTGCATATAGTGATTAAAGGCGTCAGATCTAAGCAAAGTATTTAATGAAGTTAGGATCCCATGGTTTATCTTGCATAAGTAATTAAATTTTAATTCTCATTAGTTAAGTAATTCTTAGTTTAATAAATTGCATCTTAGATAATCAAAACCCAAATTTGTTATTTGTCTTAGCAGTGAATAATAATCATACATTGTTGCATAGGTACATTAATTGAATTGAACACAAATATAGATCTCTGTGGGAACGAACCTGACTTATTCATATATTACTTGTGAATACGTGCGCTTGCGTGATTTTGTGCTAACAAGTTTTTGGCGCCGCTGCCGGGGATCATCGGTGTTTTATTTTTGGTTTATGTGCTTGTCAATAGTGGTCGCTAGAGTTCACTGACTCAGATTTTTTCTTACCTATCTTGTTTAGTTTGGTGTGTTCAGGTACTTGAGTGTTTGAAGATGGCATGCGGGGTGTTGCCATGGTGGGCATATTCGAGGACATCCATGCCTTTTCAATGTGAGCGGTGTTTTGGCGTTCATGATCCCTCACAATATTGTTACTACGAAGGAGTTGATCCATATGTCACTTATGAGGAACAACCATATTTTCAAGACCATCCTCAACAGTACCAGCAAGATGTTCCAGATAGGTCATATTTCTTTGGAAGTGAAGAGTTTCAACATCAGCAACCTACTCCTACTTTTCAGTCAGATGAGGTTGAGGTTATGGAGGAGATTAGGATGCTTGCAAAGAGTTATGAGGAGTCTACCAAATCTATGGGGACACTAATTGCTCAAGTTTTGAGTGCCTTGGAACAAGAGAAACAACAATGCATATTAGAGGCAATTCCAGAAAATAACGGTGACTTGGAGCAAGGTACTGCATGCTTAATTGAAGAAGACAAATTCCAAGGTGAGGTGAGCGTTCACAAGCCATGTGAGGAATTTGATCATGCTGGTGAGGTGGATGCTTTGGAAAGGGCACTATTTGGGATAGACACTAATGAGCTGCACAAATTTCAAGAATTGGTATGTGCGTACCAAGAGGCTGAAGAACATGGGAAAGATTCAGGTCTTCTACTTGACTCAGAGTTTAAAGATGGAGGTAGCGCATTAGAGCCAATGGAGGAAGTTCTCTTTGTGGAACTAAAGGCTTCAGCAACTTACATTTACCCTCCTCCATTATATTCAAGCGAAGCCCGTGAATATGTGTTGTTCTACAAATTGACAGATTTTGGGTCAACCGATGAAGGCATTGGAATAAGACATTGTTGTTATACGAATAGGCCAAGCGAGGAGAAGGGGTAGAAAGTGTGCCGCCGTGATGATGATGAAGTCTCACGAAGAGAGGACAAGGCAAACTATTATCATCCTTAATGGAGGCTTGGAAGTAACGTCAAGCTATTGACGTTAAAGAAGCGCTTCTTGGGAGGCAACCCAAGGTATGTTTTCTACTTTCCCTCGTATTTACTTCCATTCAATGAGGACATTGAATATTTTAAGTTTGGGGGTGGTTTGGGGGATTAATAGTTGTTGTTGTATTATGTGTTCATGTAGGATTTCATGCTTTGCATCTTAGTAGTAGTAAATTATGCATGTATGTTTGTGTTATCTACGTTTGTTTCATATAGGACATTCTGTTTTTATATTCGTATATCATGTGAGTTCGTAATAGTTTGCATTTTCACCCATGCTTAATAGGAATTTTGTGTTGTTGACGCTTTTGATTGAGAAGTGATATGCTTTGTTCTTGTACACACACATACACTAGTCAGTTGAAGCTAGTAGACTTATTGAATGTTGTGAGTAATTAGAAGGACATGAATATGTGCAAGTTGATTTAGTTTGCATTCTTTGAATACAAGTAGGTGCATTAGAGAGATTTTTGCTTGGGATTGAGTATGTTTTTCCCGCCAAGTGAGCTTTTGAGCCATATTGCATTTGTTGCAATTTTATTCGTTTGCTTGAGTGTCCACGGATTGTTTGCATTGCTAGCAGTTGCTTGAGGTCTTTCTTGAAACGCATGACATTATTTGACGATTAAAATGATAAAGGCATTAGGATTAACCGCATATTTTCCCATATTACCACACCATGTTTACATGATTAATTAGTTAACCCGTTGAGCTTAATTCTATTTTTTTCGGTGACATACCACATTACTTGCCTAGACCTTTTTCTTGTATTGGCCTTACATTAATTTGAACCCGCATTGTCAAAGGCTAGAAGAGTGCTTAAGGGAGTAATAAGGTGTGCAAAGAAGGGTTATTGTTGGTCATAAGTTTGGGGGAATACTGAAATTTGGAATTTGGGTTTGGTTGTTTGCTTGATAGTCGGCATGTGTAATTAAATCGTGGGATCATTGTTATTGTCTATATTATTGTTGCTTTAGCTCTCGAAAAAAAAGGATAAAAACAGAAAAAAAAAAAAAAAAAAAGAGAAAAAAAAAAGAGAAAAAAAAAAGTTATATTATGAGAGCATATTTGTGTTATTGTGATCCTACTTTAGTCGACTAGTCGAGTGTTTTTGTTGGAAGAAAAATAGTAAAAGTATGTGGGGGGAAAAATAGGTGGTTGTGTATGATTTATTAAAAGTTCCTACTAGCTTTTGGCACTTCACCTATTTTGGCTTATCTGACATACCTTGTCCCTAGCCCCGTTACAACCCAAATAAAGACCTTTTGATTATCGTCATTGATGTATGTTGTGTTAAGAGTTAGATTGATACCAAATGTCAAGCATGCTTATGATTTTGTTGGAATTGAGTGATACACTTACCCTTGTTCTTGAGTGAATATTCTTTTGTGAGTGGATTGTGAGTGTGTGCTTGTTTTTGCGTATGAGATCCCGAGTTTTGTCTCAAAGATGTACTCTTATAGGCTTAGCATGTTTACTAACTTATTCTTACACATGTCATGGACTTGTGAGAACTTATGCATGTTCATTGAGTAGACTATGTGAATATTTGCACTTTCAATACCAAGACATTGCGTATTTACTTTGATTCTTAAGTTAATATGGCATGAGAGGATTTGAATGTATGGTAGGATATTAGTACTAGATTAATTGCATTTTCATATTAGTTGCATTCATGCATTGCATTGGATTTTGTGGGTACATTCGCAATAGGCCCTCACGAGACCTTACTCGTCCACTAGGGCTGCCTAGGGGTTTAAAGGGCTTGTTGCATATGCCAAATGCAACCGTGATCACCTACGGAAGTGGTACTAATTAGTTAGTGTTAGTTGTTTATGCTTGAGGACAAGCATCGGTTTAAGTTTGGGGGTGTGATAAGTGGATTTTATATCCACTTGGAACATTCTATATCGGCTTAAATTGATTGTCTTGGACTCAAGTTTGTTGTGTTTTTTATGTGTTTTTAGTGAATTTGTGCAGGAATAAGAGTCGGATGTGGGATGATGTTTTCCATGCTTAAATGGTGGGTTTTGAGCTTAAAGAATAACAGTACATCAAATTGCGAGAGAGCCGGAACAAACGGAATGAAAATCGGAGTTAAAACGAAGAAAATAGAGCAAAATCAGCGAAATGAACAGTAACGGACGCGCATGAACAGTAACGGGCGCGCATGAACAGTAGCCGTCAGCGGGTGAAAAATTAGCCAGAATTTCTGATTTTGTTTTGGCCATATCTTGAGTTCTACAAGTCCGTTTTGGACGATTCAACTACCCACGCGAAGAGAATTTTCTATCATTCTAAGGTGGTCCGGAGTCCAGAATTATTGAAGAGAATTTTCCTTCAAAACAGAATCAACATAAATTGCCAGAATTCAATTCTAAACAGGAAATTGCCACAGTTCCTACTTCTAATCAGTATGGTAATTACTCTGGGCGGTTGGTATTTTTCAGAATCAGTCTTATACATGGATTTGCAATTCTTATCTCATTCAAGAATGGAAATTGCCTTATTCTATTTCAACTCAAAAACGACAACTGCTTGGTGGAGAGGCAAATCGAGGCTATAAATACACATCTAGGGGGACATAATCAAGACACCACCACACCACCAGAGATCATACACTTACAACACATCCACACGAGTTGAAGACTTTTGGAGAGCACGAGAAGGCTACGAAGGCCAATTTCACATCTTGTATATTAGGCGTTAGCTTTTGGATGCTATTCCGGATTTGTCTTCTTAACTTTGTTACTCTATATTCTATTCATCTATTCATTTTTGATTCTTTGTTTTATACCATGTTTGCATCAAACCCCATGATGATGAGAGGTTCAATCATGAACTAATCGTTGTCATGGGATTCTAACGGATTTATTTATGGAGCTTAGTATCTTGATGCTTTAAAGATCTGTGTGTGATGTTTATTTGATATCCTCGTATGGTTGTGCTTTATGAATTTAGATGCGTAGCTAACATCTAATTTGTTAATCTCTTGTGAAGCGAGAGTGGATCTTGAGATTTAGAACTTGCCATGCTAGCATAGGATATGTTGATGTTTTAACATCATGATTTGTGGCGTAAATAGAGATATTATGCTGCCCTATGTGATCTTGATAGACAACTTGTTCTTCAACCGTTATGTTTTCAAATTCTATAGAGATATAGGGTCTAAGCATAATTGGTGTCTATTCATCTTCTATCTCTTTTGTGGATGTATGTTTAGTTTGGTATTCGTATACTGAGAAGTAGCGTTTACTTGTTTCGTGTTGTCTGATCAGATATCATAACCATTGCATATAGTGATTAAAGGCGTCAGATCTAAGCAAAGTATTTAATGAAGTTAGGATCCCATGGTTTATCTTGCATAAGTAATTAGATTTTAATTCTCATTAGTTAAGTAATTCTTAGTTTAATAAATTGCATCTTAGATAATCAAAACCCAAATTTGTTATTTGTCTTAGCAGTGAATAATAATCATACATTGTTTCATAGGTACATTAATTGAATTGAACACCAATCTAGATCTCTGTGGGAACGAACCTGACTTATTCATATATTACTTGTGACCACGTGCGCTTGCGTGATTTTGTGCTAACAGGGTGCTCTCGATAATGTTGCAGAAAATATCCAAATTTGGATGATGAACTAATACTGGAGTATTCACCGCGCCAGCTGTCCCAAACTTACGATGATCAGTCGCAGATTGTACAACATAGAAATGGTTTTACTACTGGTAGAAGGAAGAACAGACGGATTTACTTGTCCACCGCCCCCTAGATCTTCGCGGCCAACGGTTGGGCCTTGGGATGGACCGGCGCTACTCGGCCTCTTACACGACTCCTAGTTCGAACAGAATCCATGACTCTGAAACGTAAAGTTCGTTCTCCTTTCCCCAAGTATGTAATACTTGTTGATAGGACTCCCCAAAGTAGTCGTATCTGATTGGAAAAGAAAATTCACCAATATTTCCCAAGTTGTTGCTTATTAATGGATATCAACTTGTTCCATCAATCTTACTCCTCGAGTGTTGAGGAAGTAACAAAGACTCATTTTGATTTGTAGCAACTAAAGTTGCTAATGAAAATAATAGTTTCAAAAGTTTATGACCGGGTAGTCAACCATAATAAATAACAATCTCTCAAGTAAGGTTCTTTATATTTTGGAAGTTTGAGCGAGAATTTAAATCTCCTTAGAGGATAGATTTAAATGGAAAACAGAGTTTAGGAACCTCACTTTGATAAAATAACCATAATAAAGCTCAGAAATATTCTTCGTAATTATTGAAGGTCAAAGATAGATTTAAATAATATAAACTATTTTCTAAAACCAATTTAAAAGTATTTAATAAATATTCAAATAATATTTATTGAATCATAAATATTCAAATATTATTTTTAGTCAAAATAATTGCTCATACATAACCCTCGAGAGAATATATGAAATGATGTTCAATAAATAAATCCTTAAATGAATATTCCAAAATAATATTTATTAAAT
The DNA here is from genome assembly GCA_036435485.1 of Saposhnikovia divaricata. Taxonomy (NCBI): domain Eukaryota; kingdom Viridiplantae; phylum Streptophyta; class Magnoliopsida; order Apiales; family Apiaceae; genus Saposhnikovia; species Saposhnikovia divaricata. The sequence goes on along the minus strand of CM071597.1, from coordinate 95,390,835 downwards.
AAATAAACCCTTAAATGAACATTCAAAATGATATTCATTAAATAAATAAACCTTAAATGAATATTCAAAACTAATATTCACTGAATAAATCCTTAAGTAGATATTCCAAAATAATATTCATTTACTAAATAATAATTGATCAATATTCAATCGATATTTTTATCAGAAAATACTCTCAAGTAATACGGAAATATCGACTCCCGGTTTAAATTAAAGAATGCGAATCATACGCCCCACACTAAGGGCCTTTGCAAAACTCGGCTTATAACTAATATCTCGTATCTAGCTTATACGCCAATAATCAAATCATTGCTCAAGTATCACAATATATATTCTCGAAAACAGTTATGCATGCTATGTACATAAATATCAGAAATCATGTATAATCACAACAACAGTTTGTTAAAGGTTTGAAACTTGCCTGGAAATCCTGTAAGGGTAGTGTGTCTTGGGTCGGTCCAGTGATCTATAAATAGTCAAAATATCCGAGATTAATCACTTAACGCTTTGAAAAGCTAAGTATGTACTTTACTTAAACTAAACACATTTTCAAGTTATCTCGATATGCACATTCTAAAGTAACTCCCATTGACACAATTATGATCCGACACTTCCTTGTTATCAAGGCATGTCATTATACTTACACTTGATAGATACTTAAGTCGTATAAGTTCTAGGGTTGGTCGTTTACTTGAAAAGATTATACCTCAAGATCTTTTGTCCGTTTTCTAAGTGGTTTTTTCAATGTTATACAAAGTGTACCTCAAAGGGGTTCCTTCGCACTTAACCTCGATTCGAACATTTTTATAAAATCGAAAAACGATGACATGAGGTCTTCTCTCACGCCTTCCTTATGATCTCTAATATCTAATTATTAAGATTCGCAACTGAATTACTCATGTTAAGGGGATTCAATTGAAGTTACGAACACACACTTACGATTTCCAACAACTTTTACTAAATCGACCATATCTCCTAAACCGTAAATCCAAATGCTTCGGTTCTTGCACCAAAACGATCTATGGCTCGAGATCTTTAAGTACAAGTCATATACTCATTAAGATCAGAAAATTAACCCTACTGTTATACATGGTTTTTAGGGGTTAACGAAATTTCAGCATTACGACGGCTATGTTTACACATTTTTCCAAATTTTTCACTTCACTATGATCATACCATGATCAAACCAACAACTTATATACATGACATACATCTTAACAAGCTCAAAAACATCTCAACTCAACCATCTTTTGAATCCTGGCTTTTAGATCTACTAAAACAAATACATAATCATGCATATATGCTTATAACAACATCATCATCATAACTCATCCAAAATCATCAAAAACTCAAAAGAAAATATAGGGTTTCTTGAGATGTATACCTTCCTTGGAGTGTATATGAACCTAATAAGCCTTGTATATCCCTTATATAACCTTTATATAGCTTGGATCAACCAAAGAAATCAAGAAACAAAAGTTAGTTTCTTGAAGTTACTATTCACCCTAAACTTTGATGATTTTAATAACTAGGAAAGAATTGGAATTAGAGGCTAAGATTCATAGGAGATCTTAGTTATGAATTATAGAACTCACCTAATTAATCTTGGAACTGTTGAATGGTTGGAAGTTGGATTTTTCTTCTTGAATTAAGCCATGGCTGAAAGTAGCTTAAGGGGAGAGAATGGAGTTGCTTGCTTGGTTTCTACTCTCATCCTTGCCTAAAGTGAATTATTGAGTTATTATCTCATAAAGCTACTTTATTAAAGTGATTACATCACTCTCTAACACCTCATCATGTGCTAAGTGTTGTGTTTTTATGGTGATGATGATGCAAAGTGCTAACTAACTTGGTTTGGTTTCTAATGATGCTAGTTCCTTTATAACCAACTTAGTTCCTTGACTCCACCCACTTGCACATGCTCATATCTTGGTTCTCTGCTTGTATCCTTGCCCAGTAATTGCTCAATTTCATTGATCATTCGAAGGAATATCTCAAGTATTTATTGATAGGGTTTTACAAGAAACCTTCCTCGTATTTTTACTACCATCTTCAATCCTCCTTTATGATCATTGAATTCAAATTTCTTAAATCTTTTCATTAAATCCTTAGATCCTTCAGTATTCAGGGAAATATCGGGGAATAATAAAAGTGCTGTTTTTCAAAATCTGATATCATTCATATACACTTATTTTGTCCATAGATCATTGATACGAACTCAGAAATCCACTCTGAATACTTCTATATAGGGTCGTTTGATAATATTCCAAAATTCACAAAAACACTATTCATTGTTTATTCTTTTTTTATTTCCTGTACTTAGAAAGTGTTCTTGTGCTTTCTCGAACATTCTCAATTTTCTTTGCGGAGTTACTTGACTTTCATTTGATATCGATTTGGATGACATGAGTTCCAGATATCGATTTGGATGACATGAGAATAACTTTCTTCCTTGGAATACCATGTCTTACTTTCTAGGCGATAGATTATTCTTATATAAGTTGTCAACCCATTACACCATTCATAGCATATAAACATTAGAATCCATATCCATTAAATATTCATTCATTAAAACCACTGATACATTGTAGTCGTAAGCACTATTCATTCCTACACCAATACATAATAAAAGTTTTAATACCTCCAAGAATCTGGGTTCTTACAGTCTCCCCTCCTTAAAAGGATTCCATCCCAGAATCAGTTTGAAAACAAATGGGGATATTTCTATAGCATTGCGCTTTCTAGCTCCCAAGTTGAATCTTCAACATTGTGGTTCTGCCACAAAACTCTGACTAACATGATGACCTTGTTTCAGAGCACTTGTTCTTTTCGATCTATGATTTCCACAGGCTGTTCCACATAGGTTAGGTCTGGTTGCATGTCTACTTGCTCATATTCCACGATATGCTTAGCATCCGGATTGTATTTTCTCAACGTCGAAACATGAAACACATTGTGCACTTGTTGCAGGTTTGGGGGTAGTGCTAGTTCGTAAGCTAGTTCCCTGATGCGTCTTAAGATCTCAAATGGTCCAATGTATCTAGGACTCAATTTTCCCTTTTTCCCAAACCTCATTAAACCTTTCCAAGGATATACCTTTAAGAACATTAGGTCTCCCACTTCATATTCCATGCCTTTCCGAGCTAGATCAGCCTATTTCTTTTGTCGATCTTGGGCTGCCACTAGCCGTCCTCTGATTAGGTCTATTACGTCTTTAGTCTGTTGGACCACTTCGGGCCCGAGCATCTTTCGCTCTCCAACTTCATCCCAGTACAAGGGAGATCGGCACTTTCTTCCATAAAAGGCCTCGTAAGGCGGCATTCCTAAGCTTGAATGAAAGCTATTTTTGTAGGAAAATTCAATCAGTGGCATGTGATCATCCCAACTTCCTTTAGAGTCTATAGCACAGACCCTCAACATGTCCTCTAGCGTTTGGATGGTCCTTTCAAGACCATGAATATACTAATGAAAAAGGAGCTAGTGAGAGGGCTACCTCAACAAGAATTATGTCAAGAAGGATTGTGTGAGGACTGTCAAGTGGGAAAATTGAGATGATCTGTGCACAAGTCAAAGCAACTAAACACCAACACTGAATCACTCAAACTGATTCATATGGATCTCTTTGGACCAGTTAATGTGCAATCATTAGCAAGAAAGAGATATGCCCTAGTCATGGTGGATGACTATTCTAGGTACACCTGGGTAAAGTTCCTAGAATCAAAGGATGAAGCTGCTCAGGAGATCATTGATCACATCAGGGTTCTTGATAGAACTCCTAATGCAAAAGTTCAAATCCTAAGGAGTGAGAATGGAACTGAGTTCAGAAATGCTACTCTTGGAAACTTCTGCAAAGATGAAGGAATTGTTCAACAATTCTCAACTGCCAGGACACCACAAAAAAATGGTGTAGTAGAAAGAAAGAACATGACTCTCATTGAAGCTGCAAGAATTATGTTGAATGATGCAAAATTACCAACATATTTCTGGGCAGAAGCTATCAACACTGCTTGTTACACACAGAACAGAACCTTAATCAACAAGACTCATGGGAACACTCCTTACTATCTGTTGACTGGAAAGAAACCTACTGTCAAATACTTTCATGTATTTGGAAGCAAGTGTTTCATGATGATAGACAACCATGAAAGAAAAGGAAAGTTTGATGTTAAAGCACATGAAGTGTAGCATCCCAAAATCTGGGGGTACAAATATGGGACCACTAACAACAAACCATATTATACATCCCTGGATATAAAAAACATAAAACAATATAAACCCCTTAACCAAGATCGCTTACAGGTTATGGTATGAAACAACTATCAACTTATAAATTTACAACCATTCTCAGAATAAAACTATTATACAATTTTATAACTACATGAGATTCCTGTCTATCTAATTGTCCAACCCTGACCAATTCCCAATCACTATCCGGCGAGATTCCATAACCCAATCGTCTCCTCTCGCTGCTGGAAAGCAACACCACTGACCATTACTAGGTCCACTAATCCTCTCTATTAACTGAAGAAAACGAACAAGCAAGAGTGAGCCAACAATGCTCAGCAAGTACAATAGTGATAACAATTCCAATAATGATGACAAATCTGATAAACAAGGGGATTTCATTTCATTCTATGAAGAATCAATTATATCAACTTTTAGATTGCCACGAGGGCCAACAATTCACCATTCATAAGGTGCATCAGAAACTAGAATTGATAAGAATTCCGATATAAAATTATTATCCAAACAGACTTCCAAGAAATCAAAAACTGAACATCTCAATCTCAGAGTATAGATTAGAATTGGAATTTTTATTTATTTTAAAAAAAAACAGTGTAGTTAGGCGGCTGATCAGTCCCGCACTAACCCCGGACAATGCACACAGCAAAGTCCCTCCTCTAAATGGATCCACGGCACACATTGGCCTCAATTTTGACCATTAAACTGGTCTCCCCGAAGGGACTCCTCTGACCATAATATGGTCTCCCCGAAGGGACATCTGAAAACATTTCCAATTCTAATTCAAACACATTAGGTGTCGGGACAATCGACAACCCTGATATCCAACCACTGGAAACTCACGTCTAGAATAACAACTCAAGATTAGGAGTTAATAAGAAACGACATCATCGTCTAGTATCGACAAGATCGATACAACACAGGGAATAACCAGATAATCAAGATCTTAAGTAAATACCGACAAGTTCGGTACTAAGTGGGGTGGAAAATATAAAGAATGACAATTCGAATAAATACCAACAAGAGGAATATGAATAGCTGGAATTTATGACGCTAACAACTTATCTAGAGAAAGATTTCACTTGAGCACATAAAAGATATACATTGCAATAATATTTTCAACTATCAAAACTCTAAGTTAAAGCAAAGATATGGTCAAACACTAGACACATTGAAAATTTTGAGTTCCCATAAGCAAATAAAATAGCTTTCATATTTGTTTGTAAAACGATTCCAATATGGAAAAGTTCAGAACATTTTTAAAGAAAACATTTTCTAAATGGAGGTCCATTGGTGAAAATATGCTACAATCAAAAGTTTCGCTAGCAGGTTTTCATAAGAGTTTAAAATCTTGAATTTCCTTTATTTAGGGAATTCTTAAACAATTTCGACGAAAATTGAAGAAATATAAGAAATGACATTCCAGGGATAGGATAATGAGCGAGAAAGGTTATTTGTAAAATCTTTGTAAATCGGATATTTGAATTTCGGTAGGGGAGTTAAACAGCATCACACTATATGAAAAATATATGTGTCAACTGCCATCTATACTTGGCCAAATCATCACATACTACAAGTAAATTAAATTGCATCACTTGAACAATAAGTGATTAGCAAAAACACTTGCCTCGATTGTGACGCCCCCAGATCCGGGGTCGGAGATCTAGGCGCTCACGATCCATTTTCCATTAACAACATACCTGTTCTTGCACATAATATATATAAAACAACCATTGACCCCACAATAAACTCACACCGCACACACACACACACAGGTTAGAGCCTCAGAAACGTCACTACATTGATTAAGCAGAAATAAAAGTATCAGAGTTATTACAGACCGAATTAAATAGTATTTATGCTACCAGCGACACTTCGATATGAAGCGAAGTTGGCGGCTTGAAAGTTTGTTACGATACACTGCCTTGCACAGGTCATACTGATAAATAAAATGAACTAACAAAAGCTGCCAACCAATCCGGCTAATGGGGCCTACCGGTGGAATCTCAACTGCTGGCTCGGGTCTAATCACCTGCTTTCGGGCAGTCTATCTGGGTCTTGCCATTTCGCTTAGCTGTTGTGTTTGTAAATTTGAAAACAAGCAAGAGTGAGCAACTATAGCTCAGCAAGTAATATATGAATAAGGTAAGCAATATAAAATTTCATATGATTGGCAGTTATTAAACTTGTTTGTATCAATCAGATATAAAATCACTTGTCATTGTTGATAAATTCCGAAGGTACACCAATACGTGCCCTTGTTTTCAAAATAAACTTGGCACAAACGCCTAAGAAGCAGTGTCAAAGCATTTTTCCAAAATGGAGGAATGGGACTTAAAGAAAACATAAAACCTGACAAGGATTGACGATGATCAGTCGCCACATCCAAGTCCAATAATCCCCGGGTGAAAACTACATCCGTAATCACCCTCGATGAAAACTACATCCGTAATCATCCTTCGGCAACACCTGGGCCGGAATAATAATTGATGGACCGCCTGGCTCACGGCCGCTTACACATCCTGGGAATCGTTCGTCAACGGTTCCCACACCTGCCAGAGTCCCTTTTTCTTTTTCTTTTGAAAACTTGATTTTGATTGAAAACAGCGTAATTGAGGTCCGACATCAGTCGACCGATGATTCTTGAAATCATACAAGAAGCAGAACCTGACCGGGGGTTTTCGAAAATGTTTTGAGTTCGAAAGAGTTCGAGTTTGAAAGTATTAAATGTATCTTGGATTGGCTTTGTCTTTAAAATAATGAACGATAATTAATAAATAATATTTTAAGATTTAATATTAATAATTAATAAAATAATTATTCGATAAAATACTTTTGATCCAAGATAGGTTTTCGAGTATTTACGAAGATATGAACATAATTACTTGAGTATACGATACTCCCCGAATGACCCTTCGGGTTTTCGCAATCTAGATACGATATAATAATATACCGCTCCCCTGTCAATAGTATATACATACCGCTACGACCTCTATTGCTAGAGTCGTTGTCCGAGGAAAACATTTCAATCTAAGTTCAAGGGGTACAAACATATATGTACTTATAAAATCTCAATTGCATCAATACTTCGATAAACATAGCATTTGATATGGTTGAAAGCTACAAACACAACAGTGAAAGTCCTTGTATATTCATAAGTTTTGAAAAGTAAACTTGCCTTGGTTTGGTTGGGGTGGTCGAGCGTGCGGAGTGGAACGATCTATACATAAGCAATAACCGTTTGTTAGTACCTTAACAATGTCTCTTTAATTACGGGGTTTTAGGGGGTACGAAATTAACTTAATGACTTCGTCTTATGACACTCTAGCCCCACTATAGGTTCATATCATCACTCGATTACGCTCGTCACTTATTCGACTTAATTTATTTACCACATTCGAATCATAACCATTACCCCTAGAATTATGCTCCACTAACGACTTTTTCCCTTGCGCGAAATTTACTCTAGCATTTTTATAAAATTCAAAAATTCATATTTTAATCCAATTCTTTTTGGGTCGCCTTCACCACTGTATTTCCTAGTTTCTCAAATTTTTCCATGATCCCACATATATTTTTAGGGGTTTAAACAAGGTTCACAAGGGGGTCACTTAGTGCAGTCCGGAATCCAGATACACATTTTACTTCTCCGGCCATAACTTTAAATCTATACATCACCTAGTCATGAACCTTACATTTCAAGAAACTACATTCAAATATCTTTCCAACAATATATGGTAGGACCTCAGGAGACAATATTTGGGGGTTCAAAACCATGTTACAAGACAGGTCAAGTTTCTGGGAAAAATTCAGCAAGCATGTTTCACTTAGATCAACCAATATTCTCAATTCCACAACACAACCAATACCTAATTCACTTAGTTCATGCTTTATAACATTCATGGAGATACATATACTATCCACAATCATAAAAATCACAATCACAACATCAAAACTCAAGATCCATGTCATCCATTACTTATACAACCAAGATTAACACCATAACACATGGATCTATCACCAAACATCATAAACACTACATGGCCAAAAGGGTTTATGATTTTTATACCTTCTTGAGCACCTAGGAGCCTTGGGTAAGCCTTACAAAACTCAAGAACACCTTGAATGATCTCCTACAACCCTTATACTCCAAGATCTAAAAGAAAAACTAAACATGGTTACTATTCACAATATCTTTAACAATTAATATCTTGAAATATAATGGATGAAAGGGCTTGAAACTCTTAGTATACCTTGCCTAGATGATGGAGAGAGCCTAGTAATTATGCCTTGATTTATGAGTGAGGAGAAATGGAGGAAGAAGAAATTTTTCTTCTCCTTTTTAAGCTTGGCCGAGAGCTTCTCTTGGAAGGGGGGGTGATGTTTGTGTTTTTGATTTTTGTGTTTTGGTTGAATAATTGTAGTTGGGTGATACATAATGGTGTAAGTATATGCATGGTACTAACATAGGTATGGCCTCTTGTACTTCTTGTCTCCTCCTTGGAAAAAGCAATGTAACTAGTTACTATTCCTCTTCCATTTGGTTTAACTAGTTTGCTTCCTCCTAACTACTTGGTTGCATGGGACTTGCATGCAATACTACTCCTTGTATCATTATTCTTCCACCAATGCTTGTCACTTAAACTTTAATTCGTATCGTATCTTAATTAATCTCTCGTAATAATATTTTGTCGCGTAGAGATTTCCCCTATAATTCCTTAAGTACGTAATTGTGTAAATTCCTCGAATATCCATAATTCCTCGTCATAATCCTTAATAAATATTTTAATATTCTCAAATCCCAAGTTTTATAAATCTTACTAACGATAAGACTCTTTCCCTCAACAATCTTCTCTTTTATCTTACATAGTGAATGTAACAACATAGTTTCTCAGACAATCAATTCCATTAAACAACAGGGATGACTAGAAAGGTTCCAAATTGACAATGTCACATGATATTAAATAAAAGAAAATATTACCAAAAATTAGGGTTCTTACAGGCTCCCCTCCTTAAAAGGATTCCGTCCCGGAATCAGGTTGAAAACTGTTGGGGGTCCTTTTCACGCATCGCGCTCTCTAGTTCCCATGTTGATTCTTCGACATTCTGGTTCCTCCACAAAACTCTCACTAGTTTGACAACCTTGTTCCTCAGCACCTGTTCTTTTCTATCCATGATTTCTACGGGTTGCTCCACATATGTTAAGTCTGGTTGCAGATCCACCTGATCATGTTCTATCACGTGTCGGAAGTCGGTATGGTAGGGTCATAGCATGGACACATGGAACACATTATGTACTTGCTGCAAGCTCGGGGGTAAAGCCAATTCATAGGCTAACTTCCCAACTCGTTTCAAGATCTCAAAAGGTCCAATAAATCTCGGGCTTAGTTTCCCTTTCTTACCAAATCTCATCAATCCCTTCCACGCTGATACCTTCAACATCATAAACTCTCCTACCTCGTATTCCTTGTCCTTGCGGGTCTGGTCCGCATACTTCTTCTGTCTGTCTTGGGCTGCTACCAGCCGTCCTCTTATGAGTTCGATAGTTTCTCTTGTCTGTTGGACCAGTTCAGGCCCTAAAATCTTCCGCTCTCCAACTTCTTCCCAACACAAGGGAGACCGACATCTTCGTCCGTACAAAGCTTCATATGGGGGAATGCCTATACTCGCATGGTAACTGTTGTTGTAGGAAAATTCGATCAACGGCAAGTGGTCATCCCAACTTCCCTTGAAATCTATCGCACATACTCTCAACATGTCCTCGATGGTCTGTATGGTTCTCTCACTCTGTCCATCTGTTTGGGGATGGTATGCAGTACTCATGTTTAACTTGGTCCCCACACAATCCTGAAAACTTCTCCAGAACCTGGAGCTGAATCTTGGGTCTCTATCTGATACAATGCTCACAGGAACCCCATGCCTAACCACAATCTCCTTTAAGTAAATATCTGCCATCTTGTCGACATTGTATCTCTCGTTGATTGGAAGAAAATGTGCTGACTTGGTCAATCTATCGATGATTACCTAAATGACGTCATGATTAGTTTTGGTCCTTGGTAGTCCGACCACAAAGTCCATCGTAATATGTTCCCACTTCCACTCGGGTATCTCTAAGGGTTGCAACAATCCACTGGGCCTCTGGTGTTCGGCCTTCACTCTTTGACATGTCAAGCATTTACTTACCCACTCTGCCACGTCCTTCTTCATATTTGGCCACCAATAGTATTCTCTCAAATCTCTATACATCTTAGTGCCTCCAGGGTGAATTGAGTACCTCGAACTATGAGCCTCTTGCAAAACCTCGTCTTTTAATTATTGAACGTTCGGGATCCATATCCTAGATGCGTACCTCATAATTCCATTCCCGTCCTTCTCACACTTAATTTCCTCGCCAGTCAAAATTTTCTCCATCGAATTCTTTTCTTCTTCTATCTTCTTTTCCTGGCATAACTTAATCTTTTCCAATAGCGGTGGTTGGACTCTTATTTCCATTAGACTCTCTTGTCCAATTCCTGGTAACCTCACTTCAATCTCCAGTTTCTCAAGGTCCTTGATCAATACGTCCACAGACGTTATCATCTTGAGTTTCTCCTTTCGGCTAAGTGCATTGGCCACCACGTTGGCCTTCCCTGGGTGATAATGAATCTCACAATCATAATCTTTAATTAGCTCTAGCCATCTCCTCTGCCTCATGTTTAACTCTTTCTGAGTGAATATGTACTTTAAGCTCTTGTGATCCGTGTAGATTTCACACTTTTCTCTGTAAAGATAATGTCTCCAGATCTTCAAAGCAAAAACTATCGCTGCTAATTCCAAATCATGGGTGGGGTATCTTATCTCATATTCCTTAAGTTGTCTAGACGCATAAGCAATCACTTTACCGTGTTGCATAAGCACACACCCTAAACCTTTATGGGATGCGTCGCTATAAATCACAAAATCTCCCTTATCATCAGGTAGGGCTAGTACTGGTGCTGTCACCAACCTCTTCTTCAACTCTTGGAAGCTCTCTTCGCATTTTTCAGTCCACACAAACTTCTCGGTCTTGCGAGTTAGTCGGGTCAGAGGGGCTGTTATCTTGGCAAAGTCTTGGACAAACCTTCTATAGTAGCCAGCCAATCCTATAAAACTTCTCACCTGAAAGGCAGAGTGTATAAACTTGTAACACTATAACTAATGTAACTCAAACTAAAGGAAAAGATACTTAACCAGAAGACAATCAAGAACAGGAAGTCACAAGAAATCAACACTAAATGAAGACAAGGTAATTTAATTGATACAATTTAACATGCTAACTATGATCAAGCCAAGAAGAAATCATTGAGAGAAGTTCAAGTCAAAGTTGTTCATGCCTCGGTGATTTGATTAATCAAGAATCAAGATCATAACTATCAGTATCAACAAGACCAATTGATTTCAAGTGAAGAAGAAGGAAAGCAAATATTGGAAAGCCAAGTTATTCAGTGAATATGGTAATTTATTCAAGAAGCAGAAACACTATCAAGACTAGTCACTTATGAACCAGACCAGTGCATCAAGTGTCAGGACATTGATAGCAAGTTTATGTCAGTACTAAAGAACCATGTTCAAGAGCTTGTTGAAGAATAAAGAAGACATGAAGATATCACAAGTTCAAGATGTGCATTGAAGTTTCAAGTTGAAGACCAGAATATTTTCTAAGTACTAAATGTTCTGGATGGCTAAGTAGAAATTCTCAAGTAGAAGTTCTACTTAGGAATTTCGAGATAGCCAAGTAGAAGTTCCACTTAGGAATTTCGAGATAGCCAAGTAGAAATTCTCAAGTAGAAGTTCTACTTAGGTGCAGCTTCAACATGACACATGGCATCTTCTGATTGGCAGATTTCCAAGCTTTCAAGATAAGGCAAGAATTATGTGGACATCATTGGGCCACGTACATCTTAGTCTTTGAAGACTACAGGACATAGATTACATGTAGTATAAATAGAAGTACTTGTGTAATGTTTTAGTTAGTGAGCAATTCTAGAGAAAAACACAAGAGAAAAAGAGAGAGTGCATTCACAGAGCTTAGTATCATTCACTTCTCTCTCAACTTCTGTTATACTTTGTAATGAATGTTGTAGCAACCCTTTCAAGTTATATATAAAGAAATATATTCCTTGAATCTGTGTGTTCATTTATTGCATCGTTTTTATTGCCTCTCATATTCGAAAAGTTGTATTCACCCCCCCTCTACAACACATTTGGACCTAACAATTGGTATCAGAGCTATATGTTTAACATACAAAACATAGATCCTTGTGTTGAGTAGAAGAATCGTGAGTTTTCATTTTTCAGATCTACTTTTCATTTTCTCGAAAAGTGTGTTTAAATTCGTTGGTAGTGAAAACTCATCTGAAAAATTATTTAAATACTCCAGGTGTGATTATTTAGCTTGGGTGTATTTTAATTAATTTTTGTGAATTTATCTGGGTTAGTTCATATTTGGTGTTCTTGAGTGTTCATCATCTGTTCTTATCAAAGAATACAACCCAACAACTTTTTGATCTCCTTTTCAATAGTAAAAGAATAAAAAGGTGGTTTTTGGACTTGTTGATTTATTTTATTCGGCCGAAAGTAAAAGACATACTCAGTACCTAGCATGTGGGTTAGGTGGGTTTGGTGAGTAAAGCATTCAAAGTCAAAAAGTGTTAAAGTGATAATATTGTTTATTCAATATTTAAAGAAATCTGCAGAAAAATTATTCTAAGGCAAAAATTTCTACATAGAAGTTCTACTTGAGAATTTCTACATAGAATTTTGACTTGGACAATTTCTACTTGGTGATTTCGACTTGAGCAAAATTTCTACTTAGAGAAATTTCGACTTAGGCAAAAGTTCTACATAAATATTCTACATAGCCTAGTCTTGGGTACTTAGAAATTTTTAGTGACCAGAATTGAGATGGCTCCTAAAAATGCATTCAAGATCCCAATGTTCAACAAAGATCACTATGAAGAATGGGTTTTCAGAATGAGACTATATCTAGAGACTATTAACCCTGAATATCTGGAAGTCCTTGACAAGGGTAAATTTGTCCCAATGGCAGTTATCCCTTCACATACGGAAGGAGGAGTGGTTATACCACCCCGGTCTGAGCCCAAAAAGGCAGCGGACTTTTCGGATGCTGATAAAGAGCAAATAGCTTTGGATACTGCCGTACGACAAACCTTGATGGAATCTCTTGATCATGAAATGTTCAACATAGTCAAAGGTTTGACTACAGCGAAGAAGATTTGGGACAAGATAGAAGTTGTCATGGAAGGATCTGCAGAGGTCAGAAGCAACAAAACACTCATACTCAAGATGGAGTATGACACCTTTAGAATAAGGAAAGGAGAAGGCATAACAGATGTCTACCTACGATTTAGTCAGTTGGTATTGGATTTGAATCTGAGAGGTGTGACTCTCCCCATGGTTGAAACAAATACGAGATATCTGAGGAACCAGCCAAAAAGCATTGAGCATAGGGTCTACGCAATCAGAGAAACCAGAGATTTGCATACAACTTCTCTGGAAGAGTATTATGGAATATTAAAGACCTATGAGCTGGAAACGCTTCAAGATCAAGCATGGGACAATGATTCAAAGTCAAAAGAAAGTGCATCAGGATTAGTTGCTGATGAGGAAGAGTCTAAGAAGGCAATGGTTGCAGCAAAGCCTAAATCATCACTTGCACCACATCAAGTTGATAATGATGACGAGTGCGCATCTGACAGTGATGATGACTACTACACCCAAGAAGAGCTGGACAACATGGACGATAGTGTCGTGGCATACATGGCAAGGAAGTTCAGCAACATGAGATTTAGAAAGAGCAACCGACCACAGAGAAAATCTTCATCTTATTATCGGGCTGCTAAGGGTGGTGGTAGTTCGTCAGGCTACAAAGGAAAAGGCAAGAATACCAGCTACAAATCTCCTTTGGATTTCAAAATGAAGTTCAAATGCTATAATTGTGGTGAAGCTGGACACTTTGCCTCGGACTGCAAAAAGCCTAAACAGACTTATCCAAAAGAAACATTTGAAGCTCTCAAAAGCAACTATGAAGCACTGTTGAAGGAAAGACATGGAAAACGAGCTTTATTGGTGACAGAAGGAAGAGCTTGGGATGATTCAGATGAGGAAGATGTTACTCAAGTAGCAAACTTTGCGCTCATGGCTGAGACATCAGAGGAACCAGAGGTACCAGTTCTGACTCTTAAAGTAGAAATGTCTATTGATGATTATAAAGAACAGAACGGGGCTCTTAGTGAAGAGATCTATATGTTGTGCAAAAGCCTAGACTCTTCTCAAAAGGAACAGAAAACACTTGTTGCCAAATGCAGAATGCTTGAGGCAAAAGTGGAAGAGCTAGAGGCTGCTTGCACTGTAGATACTTCTCTAAGAGACTTTATTAAATCTCTGGAACACAAGCTTGTCCTTAAGGAAGAAGTAGAAGCATGTCTTAGGAACAATCTAGCTGAGTTAGAAACTAAATGCGAAGCATACAAACTAGCTGCTAGTAAAGTGTATGTAGATAATGACACATTTAAGAAGATAACTGGAGTAGGTATAGGGCTTGATTATTCTGACCTTCCTAAGAAAGAAGGAAAGAGACCTATTGACCCTAGTTCCAGTGACCTTAAACAGGAAACACCTAGAATTCTTAAATCGGCTGTCAAACCTATCTACAAACATCTTGTTCCTAGAATAGAAGAAGAAGAGACTGAATTGATAGCTAGATATGAGATTGAGATGGAAGATCGCCAGAAAGAACAACCTGTAACTCCTATTAAACAAGTGAAAATCAATTTCCCTAGAGATGAATCTAGACTGGGATTAGGAGCTAAGGCTGTTAAACAACAAGGAAAGAAAGAAAAAGGCATAAAAGAGGTTAAGGCTGAACGAATAAAGAAAGCATGTTATCATTGTAAATCTACTGAACATCTTTCTTATGCATGCAAAGCTAACATGAATGTTCCTGTTGCACATGCCATGCCTACCACACATACAATGAATAATCTGCATCAGAATCATGCACAGTGTGGTCAACCTAACTGTATGCCATGCACTTTTAATATCATGCAAACTTTTGTGCATTTAATGAATGCATCTAGCCAGTCATGCTCAAATACTGTTGCTAGTTCAAATATCAAGAAAAAGTATGGTAGAGCCAAGACTGTCAGTCCTCCTAAAGTTAGGAGTGACAAACCTTCTCCTAAGACTGACAAATCTGTCAAGTCTGAGAAAGGAAAGGAGATAGTCGAAAGCTCTAGTAATATGAAGAAAAGTGCATCTCCTGTTGTTAAATCTGTTGATTCTCGATCTTATCGAAAAGCCGGGCCCAATCAAAGTTGGGTTCCGAAGAATGTCTAACCAATCTGTCATTGCAGGGCAGTAAGCAGAATAGAAATAAAGTTATATGGGTGCTAGACAGTGGAGCATCGAGGCATATGACTGGAAACAAGTCCCTGCTTACGGAGTTGGTTATGAAGGCTGGCCCTTATGTTACCTTTGGAGATGACAGCATAGGTGTGACTAAGGGATATGGCAAACTGAAAACTGGCAATGTCATCATTGAAGATATTTCCTATGTTGAGGGACTAAAGCACAATCTGTTGAGTATAAGTCAATTCTGTGACAAAGGTTACGAAATTGTCTTCAACAAGAAAGGTGTCTCAATCACTCACATCAAGGAAGGCTCACTAGCTTTAAGAGGAGTTCGAAAGGCAGATCTTTTTGTTGCAGATATGGATTCAGCAAATCAGGATGAGGTCACCTGTTTCTACAGCAAAGCCTCGGATGATGAAAGCTGGTTATGGCACAAAAAGCTATCTCACTTAAACTTCAAAACGATGAATGCTCTCGCGAGGCGAGAATTGGTGAGAGATCTACCTCAAATGGAGTTCGCTCCGAAAGGACTCTGTGAAGCTTGTGAAATGGGAAAGTCGAAGCGAGCATCGCATAAAAGCAAAGAAATTTCTAGTATTACTGAGCCTCTACAACTTCTTCATATGGATTTGTTTGGCCCAGTGAATGTCCTATCTTTGTCTAGGAAAAGATATGCTTTGGTAATCGTGGATGACTTCTCTAAGTATACATGGGTATTGTTCGCAATGACGAAAGACGAAGTACCTTTCTTAATCATTGATCACATCACTCAAATTGAGAATGTTTCAACACTTACTGTGAAGACGATTAGATCAGACAATGGCACTGAATTCAAAAACGCAGTGCTAAATGACTTCTGTGTATCTAAGGGAATACGTCGTCAGTATTCAGCCCCGAGAACTCCACAGCAAAATGGAGTAGTTGAAAGGAAGAATAGAACTTTGGTTGAAGCAGCAAGAACTTTGTTGTATGATTCAAAACTTCCTTTGTATTTCTGGGCCGAAGCAGTGAGTACCGCTTGTTACACTCAAAATAGAACCTTGATCATAAAAGATAAAGAAAAGACACCATGTGAGCTAATGAACAACAGAAGACCAACAATCAAATACTTTCATGTCTTCGGAGCAAAATGCTATGTGCTTATAGATGATGAAAATCTAGGCAAGTTTGCAGCAAAAGCTCGTGAAGGAATCTTTGTTGGTTACTCTACAGACGTGGTGGCAGCTTATAGAGTGTTCTTAGTGAATGATCGAAAAGTGACTGAAAGTTACAACGTCAGATTCGACGATACCAAACTCTCATCAATTTCAAGAGATTCTAGTGAACCTGAGTCCCTAAAATTTCAGAATCTGGACCTAGAAAATCTTGAAGATGAACCTGAGTTGGTTGTTCCATTAAATGTTCCAAGCGTACATGAAGAACCTGAGTCTAGTGAACAAGCTAATTCTACAAGATCAGGAGAGACTTCTTCAGTACCAACCGGCAACAACTCAGGGGGAGTAAATAGCAGCTCAAGGACTACTGTTCAAGGCTCGAGTCGAGTTGACTCTAGTTCTGTAGGAGCTGGCACTAACTCAGGGGGAGTTAGTGAAAATATTCAAAGTAGTCAGCACCCCAACTCAGAAAGTCAAGCTGAATCATCTAGACAATTTCCAGGTGAACGGGTATGGAATAGAGACCATCCGTTTGAGTTGATTATTGGTGATCCAGATGCTGGTGTGACTACTAGAAGAACTGCAAGAGCTGACATGGCTAATATCTCCTTATATTCTGGGTTCTTATCCAAGCTTGAACCTAAAGAAATAGAAGAAGCTCTTGGCGATGCTGATTGGGTGATTGCAATGCAAGAGGAACTCAATCAGTTTGAAAGGCAGAAAGTTTGGAAACTGGTACCCCGACCAAAGAACAAATCCGTAATTGGAGCTAGGTGGGTATTCAGAAATAAACTGGATGAAAACGGACTTGTAACACGAAACAAGGCTCGTTTGGTTGCAAAAGGTTATTCTCAGCGAGAAGGAATTGATTATGATGAAACCTATGCACCAGTTGCAAGACTTGAGGCAGTCAGGATGTTCTTGGCATTTGCAGCACATAAGAACTTCAAGGTATTCCAGATGGACGTGAAAAGTGCCTTCCTGAACGGAGAGTTAGAAGAAGAAGTGTATCTGGAATAGCCGCCCGGCTTCGTTGATCCAGAACATGCAGATTTTGTGTATCTACTCTTCAAATCTGTCTATGGCCTCAGGCAATCCCCAAGGCGATGGTATGAAACCCTATCTCTATTCTTAATTGAAAATGGTTTTGTTAGGGGAGTAATTGATAAAACATTGTTCTATAAAGTTGTGAGAAATGACTTAATACTTGTTCAAGTATATGTGGACGATATTATTTTTGGGTCATCAAATGAGCGCTTGTGCGAGAAATTTGCCAAGCTAATGCAGGAAAAATATGAGATGAGCATGATGGGAGAGCTGTCCTTCTTCCTTGGATTACAGATCAGTCAGAGAAAAGATGGTATCTTTATCTGTCAATCCAAGTACGTCAGAGATTTACTCAAGAAGTATAATCTAGAAGATGCATCAGCAGCTAAGACTCCTATGGCAACAGCCACGAAGCTTGATGAAGACAAATCAGGTAAATCAGTTGACATCACAAGCTATCGAGGTATGATTGGCTCACTCCTCTATTTAACTGCAAGTAGACCAGATATAATGTTCGCAACTTGTTTATGTGCAAGGTTCCAAGCGGATCCTAGAGAATCACATCTCGTAGCCGTCAAAAGAATTTTTAGGTATCTCAAGGGCACACCAAATCTAGGGATTTGGTACCCAAGAGATACAGGTTTTAATCTTATTGGCTATTCGGATTCAGACTATGCAGGTTGCAGGATTGATAGGAAAAGCACATCTGGTGCTTGCCAATTTCTTGGCAGAAGATTGGTATCCTGGCAAAGTAAAAAACAACATACAGTATCTACTTCTACTGCTGAAGCTGAGTACATTGCTGCTGGAAGCTGTGTAGCTCAAATACTGTGGATGAGGAACCAATTGAAAGATTATGGCATGGAGCACAAGAAAATTCCAATCATGTGTGACAACACAAGTGCCATTGCCATAACCAACAATCCTGTAGATCACTCAAGAACCAAGCATATTGACATCAGGTATCATTTCATAAGAGAACATGTCGAGGAGGGGACTGTGGAGCTACATTTTGTGCCCACAATGCAACAAATTGCAGATATATTCACCAAACCTCTTGATGAAGTAACATTCAATAGGTTGGTTGGTGAATTGGGAATGCTTAACACAAGTTAGTAAAGCCTTCTATCTGTAAAATCCATGTTTATGTTTGTATGTGCAAGCTAATCAATCATTATGTGCTTAGACTTTAATATGCCTAATTAATGATTGTTATAGGTTGCATATAGTGTGATTTTGCATGAATTCATTGTGTTTTAAGTGTCTTTTATAGCACAAATCCGTGAATTTATGCTTGTTAGATTGCATGATCATAGGGGGAGTTAAATTCATAATAGTCTAAATATTGCATGATTTTTAGATGAATTTACCTGTGTTTTTTCATGTAATTAGAGGCCTTAGAATTATCAAGGAATGTTTTAATTATGTCATATATTAAAATCCTTGAATTGATATTTATATTAATTTGGCAAAATTAATTGTTGAGTTTTTCAAAGAAAAATTGTCAAATTATTCTAAGTATCTTCAAAATTTCGAGTTAGCCTCTATCTCGAAACTCATGTAGAAATTCGACTTGAATTTCGACTTGAGCTTCCAGGGTGAAGTTTTGAAAATTCTAAGTCTGGGAAGAATTTCGAGTTAGTACCTATCTCGAAATTCATCTCGAAATTCGACTTAGAGTTCGAGTTCGAGTTACCAGTGTGCCTAGTTCTATCTTCAAAATATTCGAGATAAAGTCTATCTCGAATTTTATCTCTAAGGTTGAGATGAAGTTTCCATTAAGGGAATATTTTGAAAAGAACTGAGAATTAACTTCGAGTTAGTCTATCTCGAACTTTATCTCGAAGTTCGACTTGATGTTCGAGATAGAGTTCTTAGTCTATCTCGAAACTCAACTCGAATTTCGACTTGGTGTTCGAGATAGAGTTCTCAGTTAAGCTAAAGGGAATTTTTCGAGTTACACTCCTAACTCGAAACATATCTTGAATTACCCTGAACTTTTTGATTCAAGGAAATATTTTGGAAAGAATTTGAGGTTAACTTCGAGTTAGTCTATCTCGAACTTTATCTCGAAGTTCGACTTAATGTTCGAGATAGAGTTCTTAGTCTATCTCGAAACTCAACTCGAATTTCGACTTGATGTTCGAGATAGACTCTAACTCGAAAAGTATCATGAATTTTCTGTTTTTCCAAGTTTACTACAAATCAATAATGTTCAAGATAGTATTTCCCTATAGTTTCTGCTGTAATTCTGGTTTAAGTGCTTCTTTGTGCATAATTGTTCGAGTTAACTTCTATCTCGAACTTTATCTCGAAGTTCGACTTGATGTTCGAGATAGAAAAGTTCGAGATAGAAAAGTTCGAGATAGAGTTCGACTTAGATGTCCCCTGTATGGACTTGGTACTTTTCACATTTTTTTTTAACAGGGACATTTTTGTCATTCCACATTAATGTCTATATATACTTCTCTAACTCGATCTATTCTTTCACTTTTACCTAATTGAGTTTTACAGCCGCCCCAAATACATACAGGCGATTTTGACTTACAACCACTGATTCGTAATCTTTGTGACTAATCTCATACGGACAACGAATTACCGCCCGATTTTTGACTGCCATTATCTGAGTGACCAGTAATCTCTGAGTTTGTGTGTTTGTGAATTTGTTCTTCTTTCTCGACATATATACATACGTATATACACACACCACTTCACAGTCATATACACACGATTTCACTGGTGTGTACACACATAACTTCACTGATTTCACTGGTATCAGATTCTGTTAATTGGTTGTTGATTTTCGCCTCTCACAGTTATAATTATCTATAACCCGTAGTTTAATTTTTCAAGAGTGACTTTTGGTTTTTTTTTTTTGTTAAATTAAAAGGGATATAACTGATAATTCCTTAATTAATTGTTTTTCGAAAATTAAAATTAAAATTCACATTTGTTAAGGAAAAACATTTTAATTAAAATGGCTCACCAATTTTCCCTTGCTAAAAACAATTTTTATAATATTTCTACGGAAATTGGTGATCAACTCCCGCGGTTTAAGTTTTGGATACGATTTCTCAATTTGTATTCCAAAGCTAGCCAAGCTTTTACTGCTAAACCTACACTAGTACATGATGCTTTACAGCAATTATGGACTAGTGCGGTTACTTTTGGGAGTAAATCAACCCCCTACGGTTTCAGGTTTACCTTAGCGGGTCAGGAATATGAGGTGACAGAACAAATTGTCAACAGAGTTCTAGGATTCCCAATTAAAGATGCCTATGATCCAGAACCTACTGCTGCAGAACGCCTCAGATTCTTTGAAGAAATTGGATGTTATCCTACAAAAGGCCCAATCACGGGAAATATCCAAAAGCAATTCTTCCATGCGGAATGGAATTACTTTTTCGAGGCCATCACAAGATGTTTTCGGGCACGCGAAAAAGACTTTCATCAAATTCCGATTCCCATGCAAACCTTTGCAGTAGCCCTAGCAAGAGAACTGGATATAAACTATGGACGCATAGTTCTCTCTGAGATAGTGGCCTCAATGGGATCCCTTGCAAGCAGAGACCTCTCTACCACTGATGTCGTCTGTTGGTTTCCTCGGTTTCTTCAAATGCTAATCAATGACTTAATACCGAAGGATGCTCTTGCTATTCGACAGGGATTTGCCAGAAGCCCCACATCTGAATCACTAGGGATGGGCACTAAGTCACTTGCAACCATTGCAAATCAGGATAAACATCAAGGTAAGCCAATGTCTACTCCTGAAAATATTCAAATGTGGCTTAGATATGATGCAGGAGTTACCAATTTGGAGGCATCATCACAAGTCTCATCACATGCTCAAAATCCATCTGTTCATGCTGAGGCATTTGATGAGATTCCGGATGAGGAAACCGATGATGCACAAGGTAATCAATCAGGTAATCTCTCTATGCATACTATTCATTCCTCCTCCTATGTTTCTGATTCCGCGACCCGAGAGACTGCTAACCCGCAGGATCTATCCCAGGGTAAGAGCCATATTTCTGACTCTGAGTCTAATACACATTCCTATTCTTTATCACCCCTGTTAACGGAAGTCAGAAAACCAGCACGTATATTTATACAAGATGATGAGGAGAATGAACCCGAAGAGCAGCAACTTTTTCGCAAGAAAGCTAAACTTTTCCACGCTGCTACTTCACAACCACAGTCAAACCCTAGCGTGTCACACGCAACCACTCCACCTCACGCGAGTGGTTCACCCCTTGAACATTCTGCACATAGGGATTTTGATTTTGGTCAGGATGATGTGCCTCTTGATGATACTGTTGCTTCAAGAGGACATGAAGTCTTAAGAACTTCAGCCGTACCTTCACCGGTACGTACTGATGCTGCAAAGAGGATCGGTTCTGATGTCGTACAAGGACACTTTGCAGCCTCTCAGACTGAGATTCCAACTCAGGAACAAACAGAATTTGATCCCATAACTGTCAACAACATTTCTTATCAAGTTTCTGCAGGTACTGCTTCACTTTTTGGATCAGCTATTGAAGACATACACGAGCGTGAGACAGGGAGTGTGTGTGAGAGGTTAGGGAGAGAGGGACCTTCATTTTTAAGGCCCGAAACCGAGCGCCAAATACCAACAGAACGCGTATTAGAGCGAGGTCACCTAAACCAAACACCGTCCCTTAATACTGAAAATTTTGATACTCGTATGACTTCAATGGAAAATCAGATGAGGCAGTTCGGGCAGACAATGGGGCAGTTCGGGATCAATATTGGAAACAACCAAAGGGCTCTAGACGACTACGCAGCAAGAATGGCAAGTCAAGCTACAGCGTTTAATGATTTGACAAATAAGGTCAATGACTTGGGCCATGCTGGTGGTGTCTTGGGAAGCACTCTCAATGAAAGGATGGGGGCATTGGAGTCTACAATGCATACAATGATTGTGGAGATCAGTAGAATGATGTTCGCAGTCAGGAGTTTTGTGCCCCCGGAGTGCTTCGAGTCGGAACAACCTCCCCCCGATGCTGGAGCAGGTGGTGCAGGTGGCGCTAGTGGAGCGGGAGCCTCTGGTTCTGGTTTTGGAGGTTCCTATGCAGCTGGTGGATCTGAAGACCATGGTGGAGCTCAGGATAACTCACCTAAGGGGGAGAGTGGAAAGGAGACGAGACAGCAGGCAGTTCACATCGAAGAAATTGAAGAACCCGCTGATCTTGTTAAGGAACCAGAAATTGAGCCTGCTGTTGCTGAAGAGGCTCTGAGGAGGAGAAAGGGTAAGGCAATAATGGTTGAAGAAGATGAACCAGTTATTGACCTGAGTCATCAGGACACAGTACAGGAGGTACTAGACTCAGATTCTGATATGGAAGACGTACCTTTCGCACATGCTGTAAAGCGATCTTTGAAGGAACAAGGTGGAGGTGCTGGTATGTCTTTCGGAATGCCTGAAGAAGATCCTATTGATGAAGAAACCCTGCAGTCTCAACAGTTAGCCTTGGAACAAGCTCAGTTCCATAAAATGAAGATGATGCAAGAACATGCTGCGTTCCTAGAACAGAAGGTGGAGCTACAAGGGAAGCAGTATGAGTATGAGCTTGCAAGGCTAGCCAATCCTCAAGTTGATCTGGACAAAAGAAGGATAGGGCAGAAATGGGATGAAGCAAGGAAGATAATGATGGGACCATGTGCAAAAGGAGTTCATAACAAGGATGCAGATGATCTGTTCTACAACTTGAATTTGCAGAATCCAATGACTGGGGACTATATAAATGCTTTGAAGAGATTAATTTCTAAAGTCAGGGTTGGATACAATGCAAATCTTAAGGAGTGGCAGGTTATCTTGTCTTTGGTAGAAGGAGTCCCAACATCTTTCCTATTTGTGGATGACCAATTCATAATGAGAAGATCTGCGTCAGAGTTGTTCTTGCTAGCGACTAAAATTCAGTACTCTCAATCTGAGGAGCTAAGCATTCTGTACAGGGATCAGTTAATGCAGCTAGCAGAGGACAAGGGTCCAGAATTCTCAGCTTATCCAAATTTTGTCCGGATGGTAGTTCAAGGAAAGATGAAGAGGGTGAGCATGGAGGAAAAGGACTTAATGGAACTTTCAGTGGAATCTCTTAAAGCTGTATGTAGACAAATGATGGGTAAGGGATTCGCCTCTGAGCTTAAAGATAAATCCGTGAGGATCATTGAAAGAGTCATATTCTTGAAGAGCAATGAGGTGTGGAAGTGTGATGTCATTGCTCCAAACCCTCTCGACAACGTGAAGATTGAGCCGGAGCTGATAGAAAAGAAATGGAATATTCTTCAAGCAATGAAGAATGTAGATGAAGCTTTGACTCTTCCTTCTGGAGAACTGGAACAAGGAGAAATAAGGGAGGCAGTTGGCGTTCCAGGGAAAGATAGTGTATACTGGATACACTCTTATGCTGATGATACAGCTGATGCCTTAGCATACATAGATGCAGACCAGAAACAAACACTCTTACATATGAGTAGACAATGGCTGCTACAGACTCAAGATGCTGCATTTCTAGAGAAAGTGTTATATGTGTTCAAATGGGGCGAAGTGGAAGACAAGTTTGTTGAAGAAAAGCAGAGACTCATAAGTTACCTGTCTGAAGTAGTGGTGGAAAAGAAGCAAATGGAGCGAGATGCGGCTAGTGTCCACAATACTAACCGTGTCAAGGGCTACCCCAAGATGATCTATTGTCAGTTTAAAGCTGATAAAACTCATTGGAAATCTCAGCTCATCATGAAGAACTTTGAGGATATTCCAAAGATCAGGACTACTCAGGAGGTGGACAAACTCAGAAGGCTTTTCAAACATCCTTATCCAGAGCCCAAGAACCCTCTAGAAATGGAAGCTGTAAGTCTGTTGAATGCTAGGTGGAAGCAGCTTAAAGATCCAGTATACAAGAAAGAAAAGCAGCAGAAGGAGAAGCTCAAAAGGCAGAAAGAAGAGAGAGACCAAGCTGCTGAAGCTAGAAAGAGGAAACGGAATTAGGGTTAAAGGTCAGAGTGGTGTGAACTTGAAGTTGGAAAAACTTCATGTCTTTCGGTTGCTTTAACTCACTTGAGGAAAATTCACCTTAGAGTGAATCCAATAAGGTGATACAAGTTTGACCAAAAGGTATGAAATAATCCAGGTGATAGGAATCATTCAAATGATCTTTAATTCGAGGTTCGAATTCTGTTTCTAGTTTTTTTTTATGTTCATTGTATTGTTTTCAAGTTCTTTTCAATTGTATATTATTCAAGAATGTAATGTTAATTATCTTTTCTCGTCTCATTGTTTAGTTGAGTTATCCTTCATTAATTTGAATGTCATTGTTAGACAATCAAATTGGGGGAGATTGAAAGGCAGAGTGTATAAACTTGTAACACTATAACTAATGTAACTCAAACTAAAGGAAAAGATACTTAACCAGAAGACAATCAAGAACAGGAAGTCACAAGAAATCAACACTAAATGAAGACAAGGTAATTGATACAATTTAACATGCTAACTATGATCAAGCCAAGAAGAAATCATTGAGAGAAGTTCAAGTCAAAGTTGTTCATGCCTCGGTGATTTGATTAATCAAGAATCAAGATCATAACTATCAGTATCAACAAGACCAATTGATTTCAAGTGAAGAAGAAGGAAAGCAAATATTGGAAAGCCAAGTTATTCAGTGAATATGGTAATTTATTCAAGAAGCAGAAACACTATCAAGACTAGTCACTTATGAACCAGACCAGTGCATCAAGTGTCAGGACATTGATAGCAAGTTTATGTCAGTAATAAAGAACCATGTTCAAGAGCTTGTTGAAGAATAAAGAAGACATGAAGATATCACAAGTTCAAGATGTGCATTGAAGTTTCAAGTTGAAGACCAGAATATTTTCTAAGTACTAAATGTTCTGGATGGCTAAGTAGAAATTCTCAAGTAGAAGTTCTACTTAGGAATTTCGAGATAGCCAAGTAGAAGTTCCACTTAGGAATTTCGAGATAGCCAAGTAGAAATTCTCAAGTAGAAGTTCTACTTAGGTGCAGCTTCAACATGACACATGGCATCTTCTGATTGGCAGATTTCCAAGCTTTCAAGATAAGGCAAGAATTATGTGGACATCATTGGGCCACGTACATCTTAGTCTTTGAAGACTACAGGACATAGATTACATGTAGTATAAATAGAAGTACTTGTGTAATGTTTTAGTTAGTGAGCAATTCTAGAGAAAAACACAAGAGAAAAAGAGAGAGTGCATTCACAGAGCTTAGTATCATTCACTTCTCTCTCAACTTCTGTTATACTTTGTAATGAATGTTGTAGCAACCCTTTCAAGTTATATATAAAGAAATATATTCCTTGAATCTGTGTGTTCATTTATTGCATCGTTTTTATTGCCTCTCATATTCGAAAAGTTGTATTCACCCCCCCTCTACAACACATTTGGACCTAACATCACCTCTGTCGGAGTGGTTGGTCTCTCCCAATTTGATACAGCCTCTATTTTGGCTGGGTCCACTAGAATGCCTTGTTCGCTAATCACATGCCCCAAAAACTGAACTTCCTTCAACCAAAATTCACACTTCGAGAACTTAGCGTACAACTTTTCTTCTCTCAATGCTCCCAATACAATCCTCAAGTGCTCTGCATGTTCCTCCTTCGTCTTGGAATAAATCAAGATGTCATCGATGAAGACTATAACACACTTGTCCAAGTATTTCTTGGAGACTCGATTCATTAAGTCCATGAAAGCTGCAGGGGCATTCGTCAACCCAAATGACATCACTAGGAACTCATAGTGTCCGTACCGGGTGCGAAAGGCCGTCTTTGGTATATCTTCTGGTTTAATCTTTAACTGGTGATACCCGGTCCTCAAATCAATTTTAGAAAAATAAACTGCGTCCTTTAATTGATCAAACAGGTCATCTATCCTGGGCAAGGGATATTTATTCTTGATAGCCACCTTGTTCAACTCCCTGTAGTCTATACATAATCTCATACTACCATCCTTCTTTTTCACGAATAACACCGGGGCTCCCCACGGTGACACACTAGGTCTTATCATCCCTTTATCCAACAACTCTTGTAACTGAGTGGCTAGCTCTTTCATCTCCACTGGGGCTATCCGATATGGGGCTTTCGAAATTGGGGCCGTGCCCGGAACTAAGTCTATAGCGAACTCGATGTCTCTATCAGGGGGTATTCCAGGAAGATCATCCGGAAATACGTTCGCGAACTCATTAACGATAGGGATTTCCTGTAGGCTTGGTGCCTCCTTCTTGGTATCCTTCACATAGGCTAAATAGGCTTCGCATCCTTTACGTAACAGCTTCTTAGCTTGAATCATAGTCAGGAACTTTTGGTTTTGCCGTTTTCCACTAAACACTACTTCCTCGTCCCCTGGTAGTCTCAAACTTACTTTCTTCTTTACACAATCAATCTGGGCTCCATGGGTTGTTAACCAATCCATACCTACTATTACGTCAAACTCTCCTAGTTTAAAAGGTATTAAGTCTACCCGAAAGTGTCGCCCTTCTATTTCTAGGTCACAACCTGGACATACTTGGCTAACAGGAATAATTTCATGGTTAGCTATCTCTATTTGCAATCTGTCTTTCAATGGTTCAGTCTTAAGGCCTAACTGACATACAAAATCTAGAGATATGAAAGACTTGGTAGCTCCCGAATCAAATAAAACATTTGCCTTAACTGAGTTGAGTAGTAGAGTACCTGCAATCACATCCGTGTTCCTCACGGCATCCTGCACCGTCATGTTAAAAGTTCTTGCAGTAGGGGCCTTGTTAGAAGCAGTTCCACTCACTCTCGATGCAGCTGGCCCAGAGGACATACATTCCCTCATTCGGTGCCCCGGTTTCCCACACTTGAAGCAATTACCTCCGGCACTGGTGTTGTTACTAGTTCCTCGACAGGCGTTAGCATAATGTCCTGTCAGCCCACACTTGAAGCACTTCACATCCTGCAGGTTACACACACCCGCATGTTTTCTTCCACATTTATTGCATTCTGGGGGTAGGGCTCGGGATGGGGTAGAGTAAGACGATCCTTGTGGTCGGCCGCTCTGGCCCACACTCCAACTTTCAGCTCTTTTGGTTCCAAAGTTTCCGCTGGGTTGGGACATCGTTCCTCGCTTAAATTTGCTCGGAAAGCTCCCTCCCGCAGAGTTTCCCTTTCAACTATCAAACTTCCTCTTCTTTCCTTCCCACTCCTTCTGCATCTGTTCACTCCCAGCCTCGACAATTGATGCTTTCTGTACCAGGGTGGCATAGTCTGTCAGCTCAAGAACCACCACACGATTCTGAATCCATTCTTTTAGCCCTAATTGAAACCTTCGGGCCCTCTTTGCCTCAGAGTTCACATATTCCGGCACAAACCTCGACAACTCAGTAAATTTGGCCTCATACTCGGCCACCGTCATGTTACCTTGCTTCAGTTCAAAAAACTTCAGCTCCATTTGTGTCTCCATGAACCTAGGAAAGTACTTCTCCAAGAACAGCTCGCTAAACCTCTCCCAGGTCACCACACCTCTTCCTTCCAAATTCTTCTTAGCTTCCCACCAATAGTTCGCCTCACCCTTCAGAAGGTAAGTGGCGAAAACAGTCTTCTGCTCCTCAGCGACACCTAGTATCTCGAAAGATTTTTCCATTTCCTTCAGCCAGGCCCTTGCCTCGACCGGGTCGGCAGTTTCTTTAAATTCTGGGGGTTTCAGGGATTTGAAGTTCCGGAAAGCATTTGCATTAGCAATTTGGGGTGGTTGCTGAACCGGGGGACGGTCCAAATTCTGCCTAAGTAGTTCCATGAACTGTTCCATAGGGCCTCCCCTAGGGTGTTCTACCTCTCGGGTGTCATCACCAGCTTCTTCTTCTTCATACTCAGAGTCATCAAACAAGTTATGATCGTTGCCCTCACTCTCACTCAGGTTGACATTCTCCCCTTCATGGTTCTGGTGGCCTCCGGTCCCATGGTGGCTACCCTGGCCCTCCGAACTGATCGGGTGAGCTCGAGTGTTCATTCTTCTGGGTGGCATGATTCTGATAATAAAACAAGAAATGGGTTAGGGTTTTCCAATTACCTGACAGCGTTTGCACGGGTCAGGAACGTATCGTTCCTCCTCATAAGGGTGGAAGTTGCAAAAGTTTTAATAATCCGATGTTGGAGATAAAATGTCAAACATTTTTGGGAAAACTCTCTATGGGATGCGAAAACATTTTCAAGAGTTTTCAAAATTTCGAAACCTCAAATATATATATATATATATATATATATATATATATATATATATATTTTGAAAAATTTATTTTAAAATTTGTAGGAACATTTTTGGAAATTGTAGAGAACAATTTGAAATCGCATATCGTAAATTTGAAACAGCATGGTTGTATTTGTGGCTTGTAGCAATTGTATAATCACAGTTGTATATCAAAACAGTAGAGCATGGCATCGGAAAGTAAACAGTTGAGACAATATCAAGGAAACTGAAACTAAATAAGTACGGTACAAGGGTCATCACAAAGTTTGGATGTTAGAGCCAAATACATAGTTCCGATGTCAAAGTCTAGCAAAAGTGGAACAAATACAAGTACATCATCCGAATAGTCAGGGCTACACAAAAGTAGGGCTACATCCGTACATACTACCCGAAGTCATATCTACATATCTGTAGGTCAGTCTACTCATCCACTGGTCAGAAAGGATACCACTGTACAAGTCAACTATCCCGCAAAATCGACACACTAATGTCATCTGAACCTAGGGGACTGAGCTATCAGTAACACATCACGGGGCCGCACCGCGGCGGAGCAAGGTCTTCACTCGGGTAAATGCACGACGCACAACACGCCTAGCATCCCTAGCCTGGATCACTCCGCCCCCGCGGATCCCTAATCCAAGAATCCTCTCGCGAATCCTCCTCTCAATCCTATGGAGTCGAACCCTAGTCCTCCTAGCAACAGCGGTCCTCATCTCAGCCTGGATCCTCAAGCGCGCCTCGCGCTCCTCCACTAGTGTCCGCCTCGCCTCGTTAAGTCGGGCCTCCGCAGAAAGTAAGTCTCGGGTCAGGAACTGCACCACGTAAGCGTGCTCAGTACCCGACACTGGGGGTAGGTCCATCGGTGGAGGTGGTATGACAGGAACAGGAGCAGGTGCAGTAGCAGTAGCAGTAGCAGGAGCAGGAGCAGTAGCAGGAGCAGGAGCAGGAGCAGGGGTAGGGTCAAGCTCCTCCTCCCCAGAAGTATCATTCTCGGAGTCACCGTCCGATGAAACAGGGCTCGATGACTGCGGAGAAGGTGGGGGTGACACAACACGACCCTCACCGGATCTCACACTCTCCTCATCAGTAGCTATAGGAGATGGGGTAACAGGCTCTGGCTCAGGCTCAGGCTCAAAGGGCTCCTCAACGGGATCCTCATCATCAGTATCTCCTATCAGCGTAATCCAGGGGCCAAGCTCAGAGTCAGCACCCATATTGTAAGAACCCCAAATTTTGGATATAATTAAAACTTTTTATTAAGTAATGATAAAATGAAGAACAATGATTCCGAC
The DNA here is from genome assembly GCA_036435485.1 of Saposhnikovia divaricata. Taxonomy (NCBI): domain Eukaryota; kingdom Viridiplantae; phylum Streptophyta; class Magnoliopsida; order Apiales; family Apiaceae; genus Saposhnikovia; species Saposhnikovia divaricata. The sequence continues at coordinate 95,360,450 of CM071597.1, read as the reverse complement.
AACAAGGTCACCAGCTCTAATGAATGGTGGTTTCAAAGAACAATGATTGTAATGAATGGATATTGCTTGGGACAATGATCCTGATGCATTGGTATATTGTCAGAATAGAGTAATTCGATGGTTGAGGACCTAGATAAGAATAATCTACCATCCAGGAAGGAGCTAATGGATCCTTGAAGGGAAATGAGTACGTGCATAGTGTTTCCCATACGTGCATAGTATTTCCCGTACGTGCATAGTGTTTCCCGTACGTGCATAGTATTTCCTGTACGTGCATAGTAATTTGGTGGATGAATAGTGATTTTGTAAGTTGGAAAACTTTTCACGCCACCCTATGTACGGGACGTGATATGGATGTTTCGAAGTCATATTAGTAATACGCGGAGGAAATAAGTGAATGCAGAGACGATCGGAATTCAGAAATTCCAAATTCTTTTTCGGTATAATATTTGACCGGACAGTGGATTAAATATTATTATAATCCAAGAATTGAGATATTAACTTTGAGGATTTGATATTTTGGGATGTTATTATATTTGATTTAAGAATGAAGGTAGGAAACCACTGAGGAGTGGTTATGGCTACAATGTAATAATTGATATTTGGAAAGAATGAATGGAATTCGACTTTATTATTTCTATGTCTTGAAGAATGCTAAAGGGTAACAACATAGGTAAGAATAATCTATCTTCTAAGGGAATAAGATATGGCAATTTCAAGCAGGAGAATACCCTCATGTCATCCAGATCGATAACGATTAATCCAGTAGTTCCGTAAAAAGGTTAAGGAACGATCGAAAGAGAATACGGACAATTGTACCACCCTAAGAGAACAAGTAAAGAATACAGAATGAATAGTGTTTGGTGGGAGTATATAATAATATGAGACGACACTATACAGAAGCATTCGGAACGGATTTCCGAGTTCGTATTAGTGATCCAGGGGGAAAATAAGTGTATGTAAAAGCTGTCGGATTCTGAAAAACCGCACTTTTATTTTCTCCGAGAGTTCCCTGGACACTGATAGCCTTAAGTATTTAACGAATGGATTTAAGGAATATAAATTGGAAAGTTAGAATGAAAGATGGAGAATGAAAGTATTAATATTAAAGAGGATTCCCAATAAACCCTAATTAGAAATCCGTGAAATATTCTCACGAACGATCAATCGAAACGGGTAATAACCGGACACAGAAACAAGCAGAGGAAGCAAGAGTCTTGTGTAAGCTACTAGAATAAATATCTAGCAACCAAGTGGCTTAAAGTAACTAGCATACTTGGAGATGGAAGTAGTACTTAGATATCAAACCAATACTTAGCATGAAAACCATTCAAAATGCAACACATGTCTCTTGATTGCATCATGGATGACCTAGGCACTTTAATAAAGCTACTTTAGCAAGATATTATCCAAGGCAACACAATAATACAAGGAAAAGATCAAGAACAAGCAAGCAACTCTCTCCCCCTCCAAAAACATTCCATTCGACTTCCTCCCTAAATTCCAAATCCAAAGTCCAAGCTTCCACCATTGTTTGATCTCCAAATTTTTATGGTAAGTCCTATAATTCATAAAAGTGATACCCTAGAAATCTTGGCTTCAAACTCCATGTTTTCCATTTTCAAATAAATCATCCAAGCCTAGGGTGAATAGTGATTTTAAGAAACTAACTTTGATTTCTTGTTTTGTTTGGATGATCCAAGCTTTGTTAAGGTAATCTAAGGACTAGACAAGGCTTACCAAGTGTTATTCACTCTCCAAGGAAGGTAACAAGCTCCAAAAACCCTTGGTACCATTTTGAGATTTTATGAGTTTTATGGATGATTTAGTGTTAGTATGCTATGTTATGCTTAGATCTATGTTATTAGTTGATTATGGTTGTTGTTTGGATTGTGATCCATGAGATGGTTGAGATGAGTTGTTGATAGACTAGTCATGATGATTATCATGCGTTTGTGTGGTTGGATTGATCTTTGTTAGATCGAGATAAAGTGTAAAAACTTTGGAAAACGCGTAAACATAGCCGTTATAATGCCCGATTTTACAATATCATGTTTTGTATGCCATTTTTCACATCAAGACCCTACTGACCAGAAACTTTTCTGCCATTTTAGGATAGCTTATGTTATAAGCTTCGTTTTGATATAAAGATCACGTGGAACGGACTTACGGTTTAGGAGTTACGGCCGGTTTACTAAAAGTATTTCGAAACCGTAACCGAGAATTCGTAACTGAATTTGAACCCTCGTAAAATATGTAAAGTCATGGCGAATCTTGGTAAATAAATACTAGAGGTAAAAAGGAAGGTGTGAAAGAAAACCGTATGTCAAAAGGATCATTTTTCGATTTATTAAAAATGTTCGAGTCGAGGTTAAACGCGAACGAACCCCTAAAAGACGACTCTTTTATAACTTCGGTAAAACACTTAGAAAACGGGCGATAAAACTCGGAGTATAGTATTGGTTCGTAACGATCGACTTTAAAACTCATATGACTTAAGTATGTCCCAAGTATAAGTACAATGACATGTCGTATTAACGAACTAATGTCGGGTCGGATCAGCGATAATAAGTAATCCACTAAAAGGGGTATAACGAGATAACTCGAGAACGTATTTCGAATTAAGTATAACTTAACTTTTAATATGTTAAGTGATTAATCCCGAATGCCTTGGCTATTTATAGATCACCCAGCTGAACCGGGACCCGCTACCACTACCCCTTACCGTACTCGACTACCAGGCAAGTTTCAATTCCCTTCTTTTAAGCTGTTGTTGTGATTGAATAAATATATATATATGATTGCTGATATACATATGCCATTGCATGCATGCCTACTTTCAAGTTGAATTGATATACTTGTTCCCTGAATGTTATTGTTGGCTTATAAGCTAGATAGTTATATATCAGTTATAAGCCGGTTATTGTAAGACCCTCATAGAAGGGCGTATACATCTTATTAATCAAAAATAGACCGGGAGTCAATATTCCTTGATATATCGAGATTACCTCGGAGGAAAATATTTAAGTAAATATTTTCTATTATTTGGGCGACGAATATTATTTGAATATTCGTTCGAGACTAATTATTTTAACGATCCTTACTTCAAATAATTATTTGAACATAACTATTCAACGAATAATATTTCTCAATATTCATTCAGAGTCGAATTGATTATCGACTATTATTTCGATTATTCTTCTAAAGATGAGACTATTAAATGAATATTATTTGGATATTCTTTTAGAATATTATTTTATTAAATAAATATTACTTTTGAATATTCATTTAAGATATTAAATACTTGATGGATATTATTTTAATATTCATCTGAAGCTTGATTTAATTATCGAATATTATCTCGAATATTCCTTAAGGCTTGGATTACTAAATGAATATTACTTGATATTCATTTAGGATATTATTCATTAAATGAATATTACTTTTGAATATTCATTTAAATTCCTAATTAATTATGAATATTACCTTAGATATTCTTTTCAGGTCTTATTAATTAATGAATATTGTTTTGAATATTCATTTAAATATTTATTTATTCAATAAATATTCTCCTGATATTTCTTCAGGGATTATTTGAGAAATACTCTGATTAAAGATATTCTTTCATATTCCCAAATATTCTTTAAATATTTTAATTCAATAAATATTCCCTGAATATTTATTCCATACTTAGAATAACCTCGATAAGGTTTATCTTCTTCGATTATTACAGAAAATACCTCGGAATCATATTATTATTAAGCTTATATCAAGAAAGGTTCTCAGACATCATTCTTCTTTGAGTCTATCTCAATAATAATAAGGGAACCTTACTTGGAAAATGTTATTTATCTTGTCGACTTCCCGGTCATAAAGTATTCCCTTCACTCGCAACTCGGGTGCTGTTGACTTATTAAGTCGTTACTTACCTTCTCATCTTTCGAGAGGTAAGATTACTGGAACAAGTTGATATCCGTTACCAAGTAATAGCTTGAGAGTTATTGGAAAATTTTCCTTTCCAACTAGATACGACTACTTTGTGGAGTCTTATCAACAAGTATTATACTTGGGGAAAGGGGGACGAACGTTACATTCAGAATCATGAATTCTATTTGAACTAGGAGTCGTGTAAGAGGCCGAGTAGCGCCGGTCCATCCCCTTTGGCCCATCCGTTGGCCGGGGAGAGCTAGTAAGGCGGAATACAAGTAAAGCCGTCAGTTCTTCCTTCTACCGGTAGTAAATCTAAATTGAGCTGTACGATCTCGACTGATCATCAAGATTGGAACAGCGGGCGCGGTGAATACTCCATCATTGGTTCATCATCCAAATTTATTTATTTCCTGCAACATGATTACTGTTGGCAGAGTTGGAAATGGGTCATAACTGGAATTGCAACCTTTTCTTGCAAGTTCCTCTTCTTAATAACAATAAGAATATCTCGCTTACTTTAATGTAGCAGATATTTCTACAAACAAATACTTCAAGTTACCTTGTAACTTCATCGTTCATATTATACTGGCATCATTTCCGTAAATGCATGGCATATGGTTTGAAAGATACTTTTGAACTGTTATACATTATCATTCAGTTATATATTATTGTTGGTGGGCTATTGCTCACCCTTGCTTTATTATTATATCACAACAACAGCTAGACCAGATGACTCGCACAAGGCGCACTCGACGCGGGCGAGGACGATGAGACTACTAGAGCTGAAGAAGAAGCTATTGGTAGGATATATTTATTCTTTCAGTACCAAGAATATGGTCTAGTATGACTTATGTAAATGGATGGCAAAGAGTATGTATTTATATTGAAATTCTTTTGGATTGTAAGAACTCATAATGTGATTAATAAAAATTTGATTGTTACTCTGATTTCATCTCTGGGACTATAACGGGTGTGTTTTATATTGTTGTGTTGGGTTATAGAGACGTAATTTATTTTATGTTAAGGAAAGTTCAATTGTTGTGGACAGAATTGGAAACCGTAACGACCGGATCCCGGACCCCGGATCTGGGGGTGTTACACATATCCTCCTCAGGATCCTCGGTACCTCGCATCAGTGCCTCATCATGCTCTCTCTCGAAAGCCTCAGGGTCTGGTATCTCCTCCATCTACACAAGGGAAATAAGGTGGGTCACTAATCATAAAGAAAGGTTTAAGGAGTAGTTCCCTCATGGGCCTTAAAGTCAGGGCTATATCCGATAACCCGACTGCAAACTCGATGAGAGTTCTAAGTATTATTAGGGTTGTTATTAGGGTTATTATTATTGTTATTATTATTAGGGTTGCTTTCTTAAATTACTATCATTTCTGAGAACTGTAACCTCGCTCTGATACCATTTCTGTGACGCCCCCAGATCCGGGGTCGGAGATCTAGGCGCTCACGGTCCATTTTCCATTAATAACATACCTGTTCTTGCACATAATATATATAAAACAACCATCGACCCCACAATAAACTTACACCGCACACACACACACAGGTTAGAGCCTCAGAAACGTCACTACATTGATTAAGCAGAAATAAAAGTATCAGAGTTATTACAGACCGAATTAAATAGTATTTATACTACCAGCGACACTTCGATATGAAGCGAAGTTGGCGGCTTGATAGTTTGTTACGATACACTGCCTTGCACAGGTCATACTGATAAATAAAACGAACTAACAAAAGCTGCCAACCAATCCGGCTAATGGGGCCTACCGGTGGAATCTCAAGTGGAGGCTCGGGCCTAGTCACCTGCTTTCGAGCAGTCTGCCTGGGTCTTGCCATTTCGCTTAGCTGTTGTGTTTGTAAAGTTTGAAAACAAGCAAGAGTGAGCAACTATAGCTCAGCAAGAAATATATATATATAAGATAAGCAATATACATCTCATATGATTGGCAGTTGATATATTTGTTTGTATCAATCAGTTATAAAATCACTTGTCATAGTTGATAAATCTCGAAGGTGCAACAATATGTGCCCTTGTTTTCAAAATTAACTTGCAGTTCTAGATACTGCATTGATTCAACATCTTTCTCATCAAAATAGAACACTATCAGCAACTTGGCACAAAAGCCTAATAAGCAGTGTCAAAGCATTTTTCCAAAATGGAGGAATGGGACTTAAAGAAATCATAAAAACCTGACGAGGATTGACGATGATCAGTCGCCACATCCAAGTCCAATAATCCGCGGGTCTTCTCTACCGGTAGAAGGATAGAAACTACATCCGTAACTATCCCTCGGGTGAAAACTACATCCGTAATCACCCTTGATGAAAACTACATCCGTAATCATCCTTCGGCAACACCTGGGCCGGAATAATAAGTGATGGACACGGCCGCTTACACATCCCGGGAATCGTTCGTCAACGGTTCCCACACCTGCCAGAGTCCCTTTTTCTTTTCTTTTAAAACTTGATTTTGATTGAAAACAGAGTAATTGAGGTCCGACATCAGTCGACCGATGATTCTTGAAATCATACAAGAAGTAGAACCTGACTGGGGGTTTTCGAAAATGTTTTGAGTTCGAAAGAGTTCGAGTATGAAAGTATTAAATGTATCTTGGATTGACTTCGTCTTTAAAATAATGAACGATAATTAATAAATAATATTTTAAGATTTAATATTAATAATTAATAAAATAATTATTCGATAAAATACTTTTGATCCAAGATAGGGTTTCGAGTATTTACGAAGATATGAACATAATTACTTGAGTATACGATACTCCCCGAATGACCCTTCGGGTTTTTGCAATCTAGATACGATATAATAATATACCGCTCCCCGGTCAATAGTATATACGGACCGCTACGACCTCTATTGCTAGAGTCGTTGTCCGAGGAAAACATTTCAATCTAAGTTCAAGGGGTACAAACATATATGTACTTATAAAATCTCAATTGCATCAATACTTGGATAAACATAGCATTTGATATGGTTGAAAGCTACAAACACAACAGTGAAAGTCCTTGTATATGCATAAGTTTTGAAAAGTAAACTTGCCATGGTTTGGTTGGGGTGGTCGAGTGTGCGGAGTGGAACGATCTATACATAAGCAATAACCGTTCGTTAGTACCTTAACAATGTCTCTTTAATTACGGGGTTTTAGGGGGTACGAAATTAACTTAATAACTTCGTCTTATGACACTCTAGCCCCACTATAGGTTCATGTCATCACTCGATTACGCTCGTCACTTATTCGACTTAATTTAGTTACCACATTCGAATCATAACCATTACCCCTAGAATTATGCTCCACTAACGACTTTTTCCCTTGCGCGAAATTTACTCTAGCATTTTTATAAAATTCAAAAATTCATATTTTAATCCAATTCTTTTTGGGTAGCCTTCACCACTGTATTTCCTAGTTTCTCAAATTTTTTCATGATCCCACATATATTTTTAGGGGTTTAAACAAGGTTCACAAGGGGGTCACTTAGTGCAGTCCGGAATCCAGAAACACAATTTACTTCTCCGGCCATAACTTAAAATCTATACATCACCTAGTCATGAACCTTACATTTCCAGAAACTACATTCAAATATCTTTCCAACAATATATGGTAGGACCTCAGGGGACAATATTTGGGGGTTCAAAACCATGTTACAAGACAGGTCAAGTTTCTGGGAAAAATTCAGCAAGCATGTTTCACTTAGATCAACCAATATTCTCAATTCCACAACACAACCAATACCTAATTCACTTAGTTCATGCTTTATAACATTCATGGAGATACATATACTATCCACAATCATAAAAATCACAATCACAACATCAAAACTCAAGATCCATGTCATCCATTACTTATACAACCAAGATTAACACCATAACACATGGATCTATCACCAAACATCATAAACACTACATGGCCAAAAGGGTTTATGATTTTTATACCTTCTTGAGCACCTAGGAGCCTTGGGTAAGCCTTAAAAAACTCAAGAACACCTTGAATGATCTCCTACAACCCTTATACTCCAAGATCTAAAAGAAAAACTAAACATGGTTACTATTCACAATATCTTTAACAATTAATATCTTGAAATATAATGGATGAAAGGGCTTGAAACTCTTAGTATACCTTGCTTAGATGATGGAGAGAGCCTAGTAATTATGCCTTGATTTATGAGTGAGGAGAAATGGAGGAAGAAGAAATTTTTCTTCTCCTTTTTAAGCTTGGCCGAGAGCTTCTCTTGGAAGGGGGGTGATGTTTGTGTTTTTGATTTTTGTGTTTTGGTTGAATAATTGTAGTTGGGTGATACATAATGGTGTAAGTATATGCATGGTACTAACATAGGTATGGCCTCTTGTACTTTTTGTCTCCTCCTTGGAAAAAGCAATGTAACTAGTTACTATTCCTCTTCCATTTGGTTTAACTAGTTTGCTTCCTCCTAACTACTTGGTTGGATGGGACTTGCATGCAATACTACTCCTTGTATCATTATTCTTCCACCAATGCTTGTCACTTAAACTTTAATTCGTATCGTATCTTAATTAATCTCTCGTAATAATATTTTGTCGCGTAGAGATTTCCCCTATAATTCCTTAAGTACGTAATTGTGTAAATTCCTCGAATGTCCATAATTCCTCGTCATAATCCTTAATAAATCTTTTAATATTCTAATCATTCTCAAATCCCAAGTTTTATAAATCTTACTAACGATAAGACTCTTGCCCTCAACAATCTTCTCTTTTATCTTACATAGTGAATGTAACAACATAGTTTCTCAGACAATCAATTCCATTAAACAACAGGGATGACTAGAAAGGTTCCAAATTGACAATGTCACATGATATTAAATAAAAGAAAATATTACCAAAAATTAGGGTTCTTACATCGATTCATGGAGTTCCTGATTCCACATCGATACTCAACTTATCTTCTCGTCAGTCTCTTTCATTTACATGTGGCTTCTCACTCGGTCCCAATTTCATCCTTTGCACTTTACCAGTTCCCACATTAGTTCACTCGCACTGTCCTTGGCTAGGTTTCCTATTCGAACCTTTTCAAGGTCAAATACTATTTTAGTATCCAACTAAGCAAAATCTTATTGTTTTGCCCTACTCTACCCATACGCGTCCTATAACGCTTACTTATATAACATATACAAACATACTTTATCACATTCATAATATGGTTTCAAGACAACCACTAAGTTAAATATTCACTTCACATAAATACTTAACACACATGGTTACTCGATACTTAGATACCGTCTAGGCAACAACTTCACAGCAATTCACATCAACTATAATATTTACCTCGACTCTCGAAAATCACCATATACTTTCAAATCATCAATCAAATAAATTAAATAGACTTTTAAGTAGATTTGCAGGGGATTTTTAGAAAATTTCGGCATGAAGTATTCGTAAATAGGATTATTCCCCTGTTTTTCAATTCAACCAACCAAGGAAATATCAAGCTGCTTCAATTGCAGCAACATAAATTAAACATATAAGAAAGTACCCGCCCAGACATGCGGCACATAGCACATAAGAAAATTCTGCCTCGACATGCAGTAAACACATAATAACTTATATTAGAATTAACTACTACTTACGCTACATCAATGATCGTATCACTCAAGCATTTTAATGATATACGTGACAATCAATCATTGATATTCGTAAGCCCTAGGGAACAACCCCTAGCATTAACTATTACTTACGCTATATCAATGATCACATCACTCAAGTATATTAATTATACTCGTGATAGTTGATCATGGATATTCGTAAGCCCGAGGAACTAGTTGAAGAGAATTACACAAGTCCGTAAATATTGACACTTAAGACTTGTGATCTCGTTGCAACTCCTCGCAGATAAACACATAATAGAATGAATCTAACAATTAATCTTTGATAAATAACATATAACACATATAATGATCAACTTATAACCAATTAACCACTTACAAACCGTTATCAAGTAGTTGACATCATGATACTCAACAATTACTCTAACTTGACTTACGGCATTTAGCACATATACGCTTACAATTTAGTCGACCCACATAACTACACGTTATGTGACAATAACAATTGACACTTAGCAATTGACAATTACAATTAACAATTATCAATCATTAAACCCGAATATTTCATCGAACTCGCATTTAATCCCAACATACTATCGAATCCACAATTAATTCAATAATTATAACTAGCAACTAACAATAATAGTCAACCACACTCTCCGAATTAAATTCGAAAACTCAACAATATTCATACTTTACAATATCAATCTAATTACGACAATTAACATTTTGAACTCACCATTTAAATCTAATTAAATTACCATAATCGAATAATTTTATCTAATACGAGAATTAAACAATTACATCGAAAATGAAAATAAATAAATGAATGAATAAAATATTATACCCTTCCGATTTCCAAATTTCCCCAAAATCAATCTCTCTTCTCTCTCTCTCTCTCTCTCTCTCTCTCTCTCTCTGCTGCTCTCTCTCTCCCACAAATGCTACACACGCGCCTCTTCTCCTCCTCGCGCCACCTGCCTCGCCGGCCGCCACCACCGCCGGCCACCGCGTGGTGGGGCGCCACCCCTCTCCCCCCATTGTTGCAATTCCTGCTCCTTTCCCTCATATCTTGCACACACACATCCTCCCATATATACACACACACATGATTATACATATATACATATCTAATTACTTACAAAAATCAAAACCTCACAATCTCTTCTTCTTCTTCCCCTTTCCTCTCTTTTTTTTTCTCTCTTCCCGACTTCTCTCGAATGCTCTGCTACTACCTCTTATTGGGCTCGGCCCAATACAAACAAATAACTACTATAATCCATTCCGGGCCCAAAATATAACACTACTTATTCGTTTTTAAAACTAATAAATATATTTCATAAATCGAAATTAAATAGAAAATTGTGAAAATTAAAATTTTCACCTTTAAAAATAAAGAATATAAAATTACAATCACACACATATTTTTAAAATATTTTTAGGATCAAAAATGAATTAAATATGGATTTCACAAGTTTTGATCCTTTAAATTAAATAAAGCTCTTTAAAAAATCATTTTAAAATACTAAAACACCCAAATCAATTCACCCCACAATTTTAAAAACTCAATAAATATATAAAGATAATATTTCAAGAAATTTCATGATTTTTAATTCCTCCGATAATTTTATAAAATTGACAGAGGATCAAAAATGCATGATTTCGATATATTTAAATCCTCAAAAATACCAATAAAATTACACAAACCTTCACAGCTTACCCAAGTCATCATATAATCACATAAACATCAACTCACATATATTTCACCTTTACAACAATATTCACATAATATAATTTATAATTTATAATAAATAAATAATTTTAAAATCGAAATTTTCTAGGTCGTTATATGAAGGCATTTTCATGGGATATGGATTAGAAAGGACTGCCTATAGAGTCTATGTCATAGAACACAAAATCATTGAAGAAAGTGTGAATGTTACATTTAATGAAACCAAGTTTCCAGGACTGCAAGAAGATGGTCAGATGCAGCCTCTGAGATTTGAGAATCAAGGATACTTGGAAAAAGAAGAAATTGTTACTGAAGAACCATCTTGTACTTAAACTCTTGAGTTTGGAGGAGATGCTGTCAATACAAATGATGCTAATCAAGCTCCAGCTCAGTCACAAACAATTACATCTAATCATGAAGCTGATGGTGACTCTGGAGATCTTGAAGAACATGGAGAAGACAACAATGTGGAAGAATCAATTCCTCAAGAAGGAACTGATCAAGCAGAACAAAATAGAAGCTTGCCCAGATCCACTAAATGGAACAAGGATCACACCTCTGATTTAATCATTGGCAATCCTTCCACTGGAGTAAGGACTAGAAAAAATGTCTCTCCTGACAGCAAGCTCTCCTGTTTTCTATCACAAATTGAGCCAAAGACAATTGATAAAGCATTGTTGGATTTTGATTGGGTGATAGCTATGCAAGAGGAGCTCAACCAATTTGAAAGAAACAATGTGTGGAAACTAGTACCAAGACCTAAAGGGAAATTAGTTGTTGACACAAAATGGGTCTTCAAAAACAAGTTGGATGAAAGTGGAAATATGACAAGAAACAAAGCAAGGCTAGTGGCCAAAGGATACCGTCAAGAGGAGGGAATAGATTATGATGAGACATTTGCACCTGTTGGCAGACTTGAAGCCATCAGAATATTTCTAGCCTATGCTGCACACTTCAATTTTAAGGTATTTGAAATGGATGTCAAAAGTGCCTTTCTTAATGGAGAGCTAGAGGAGGAAGTGTATTGTAAGAACCCAGATTTTTTGTAGAATTAAAAACTTTTATTATGTAATAGAGTATAAGTATAACAATGGTTCTAATAAATGAATATTGAAATGAATTTTGATTCAAATGTTTATATGACATGAACAATGCAATTGGTTGGCAACTTAGATAAGAATAATCTATCTCCTAGATAAGTAAGATATAGTAAATTCCAAAGAGGAAGATTATTCTCATGTCATCCAAATCGATATCTGTTATAAGTCCAGTGGTTCCATAAAAGGGTTAAGGAACGCTCGGGAAAGCGCGAGAATATTTTTCTAATTATAAGGAATAAAGGGAGAATAAGTGATGAATAGTGTTTTTGGTGGAAATAGGAATATTATTAGATGACACTATATAGAAGTACCCGGAACGGATTTCTGAGTTCGTATTAATGATCCAAGGGGAAAAAGAGTGTATGTAAAAGTTATCGGATTCTGAAAAATAGCACTTTTATTTTCCCCGAGATTTCCATGGACACTGAAAGACTTAAAGTTTTATTGAAAAGATTTAAGGAATTTGGATTCAAGAATTATTAAAGAGAATTGAGAATGATAGTATAAATATTAAGACCGTTTCCGATAAAACCCTAATTAGAAATTTTCGAGGTATTCCTCCGAACGATCAATGAATTGAGCAATAACCGGACAAAGAAACAAGCAGGGGATCAAGATGAATGCATGTGCTAGTGGATAACATTAAGTAACTAAGTAGTTACAAGAGTAACTAGCAAGATTAGGAAGCTAACCAAGTACTTAGCATCATCACCTCATCTTACCACAAGATCATGACAAATGTCCCTTGAAAAACATCATGCATGACATCCCACCATTATTAAAGCTACTTTACATTATATATTAGCCAAAGAAATCACTTTATGCATTATTATCCAAGAGCAAACAAGCAAGAACACCAACTCTCTCTCCTTTGCTTCCTTTCGGCCCAAGGCCTAATTCAAAAACAAAAATCCTAATTCCACCCCTTGTTTGATCTTCAAATTATTATGGTGTGTACTACATTTCATAAAAATGATCTCCTAGAAATCTTAGCTTCGAACTCCACTTTTTCCATTTTCAAATAAATCATTCAAGTGGAAGGGTGAATAGTAACCTTCATGAACTAATGTTGTTTTATTGGTTTCTTTTGATGATCTAAGCTATATTAAGGTGTGCTAAGGACTAGATCAAGGCTTGTTAGACTCATATACACAGCAAGGAAGGTAGAACTCTCTTGAAACCCTAGGCCTTATTTTAAGTATATGCATGTTCTTGATGGTTTTTAGCATAGTTATGATATTAGTATGATTATAAGCTTGTTAGCATGATCTTGTAGTTGATTTAGAGATATGATGATAATGATGGCTAAGTACGATGTTCTTGGACTCTTTAAGAAGAGAATCATGTGTATAAGATGTATGTATGACCAATGTGGTTTGGTGATTGATGTAACAGTTTGGAAACGTTCGATTTATAGCCATCGTAATGCCAAAATTTCGTTAACCATTAAAATTCGTTCATAACAGATGGTATAAGTTTCTGATCTTGATGAATAGTTGATCCTCCCTTATATATCTCGAGTCATAGATCATTTTGGCGCAAGAATCGAAGCAAACGGACTTACGGTTTAGGAATTATGGCCGATTTACTAAAAGTGGTTCGAAGCCATAAATGCAAATTCGTAATTGATATTGAACCCCCTTAACTCAAGTAATTCGGTGACGAATCTTGATAACTAAATATTAGAGATCATAAGGAAGGTGTGATAGAAGACGTCATGTTAAAAAGATCGTTTTTCAATTTTATAAAAATATTCGAATCAGGGTTAAGTACGAATGAACCCCTAAAAAGAATGAGTGGTGATAACTTTGGAAAATCACTTAGATAACGATTGATAAATCTCGAGGTATAATCTTTTGACCTTTGAACTTATATGGCTTAAGTACCTACCAAGTGTAAGTGTAATGACATGCCTTAATAGCGAACCAATGTCGGGTCATAACGGTGTTAATAAGAGTTACACTAGAGAGTGTATAACGGGATAACTTGAAAACATGTTTCGACTTAAGTTAAGTATATACTTAGCCTTTTAAAAAGTGTTAAGTGATTAATCTCGAATACTTTGATTCTTTATAGATCACTGAGCAGACCCAGGACACGCTACCCCTACCCGACTACCAGGCAAGTTTCCAATACTTTGGAACTGTTGTTGTGATAATATATATAATTGAAAGTTGTTATACATATGCCATAGCATGCATGCCTACTTTCAAAGTTACATTGTAATACTTGTTCCCTGATAAATGTTGGCTTATAAGTTAGATACAAGATATACTAATTATAAGCCGGATATTGCTAAGACCCTTAGTGAAGAGCATATGATCTCATTCTTTTAATAAAGACCGGGAGTCTGTATTTTGTAATATACAGATAGTCATGGAAACCCGGAGGGATTCCAGTGACAGATTATTTGAGGGATGTTATTTATGAACATTATTTATATTTCCATAAGTATTAAGTACATGGAAATTATTTCAGGAATGTTATTTGAATACTCATTCGAGATTATTTATTTAATGAATATTATTTTGAATATTCATTTGAGGCTATTGATTTAGATGAATATTATTTTGGAATATTCATTCAAGTTTATTTATTTAAAAAATATTATTTTGAATATTCATTTGAGCCTTATCTCTTTAATGAATATTATCTTGAATATTCATTTAAGGTTCATTAAATTATCGTATATTATTTGAATATTTATTCGAGGAATTATTTCTTTAATGAATATTTTCATATGTTATTCGAGGATTACTTTGAGAAATATTTCATATTAAAAATATTCTTTAAATATTTATGAGTCAATAAATATTCTTTGAATATTTATATAATTCTTTTAACTAGTTTTAAAATATATTATTTTATTCAAAAATTATCCTTGACCTTCAAATACTATGTAAATTATTTTTGATTCTTATTATTATTATTATTATCAAGGAAGGTTCCCGAAACTCCATTCTTCATTCAATTCAATCTTCCAAATTATAAGGGAACCTTACCTGAAGGCTGTTATTTATTTTGTTTGACTTCCCGGTCATAAATCTTTTAAAACTATTCCTTGTACTCGCAACTTGGTTGTTATTCATCGATTAAATCTTTTATTACTTCGTCATCATTCGAGAGGTAAGAGTGTTGGGACAAGTTTATATCCAATAACAAGCACCAGCTTGGGAAATATTGGTGAATCTTCTTTTCCAATTAGATACAACTACTTTGTGGAGTCCTATCAACGAGTATTACACTTGGGTAAAGGAGGACGAACTTTACGTTTCAGAGTCATGGATTTATTCGAACTAAGAGTCGTGTGTAAGAGGCCGAGTTGCGCGGTCCATCACAAGGCCTAACCGTTGGCCAGGGAGTTACTAAAAAGGGCGGTAGACAAGTAAATCCGTCAGTTCTTCCTTCTACCGGTAGTAAACTATATTGGGCTGTACCATCTCCGACTGATCATTGGGGAGTGGGATAGCTGGTGCGTGATAACTCCAGTATTATTTCATCTCCCGGATTGGGAATTTCCTACAACACGTATCGAAGAGACTTCTTTCAGGTTGATGGGCATCCCCCGCAACACGTATCGAAGAGACTTCTTTCAGGTTGACAGGAGTTTGAAAAATGTTCAAAACTGGGATTGCAATATTTTCCTGCAGTTCCCTTCCTTTATGACATATGATGATGTCTTGCTTTTACCTTGCACAGCAGATATTTCTACAGAATATATGTTTTGAGTTACCTTGTAACTTCATCCTTTACCTTATACTGGCACTATGTTCGTTAATGCATGGCATATGGTTTCAAAGATATTCTTGATATCATTATGTAATACTGTTGTTCAGTTATATATTATTATTGGTGGGCTATTGCTCACCCTTGCTTTATTTATTATATCACAACAACAGCTAGGTTGAATGGCCCGCATAAGGCGCACTCGACGCAAGAAGGTGACCCCAGCCAGAGGACTACCCGTTGATATTATCGCTGCCATTGCTGAGGTAGATTGGCAGCGTTTGTTTCAGCCTTAATTATATGTATAATTAATGTAATCAACGGCAAAAACTTTAAAATTATGTTATTATCATTTTGGGTTGTAATAACTTTTATTTTTGGATCCTATAAGTAGAAGACTTATTTCAATTTTATCTCTGGGACTGTAACTGTTTGTGTGTGTGTGATGTGATATTATTGTGGGGTCACAGCATGTGTTTATTTATTTGCAATCAAGTCAAGTATTATTGATGGAATTAAGACCGTAACGACCAGGTCCCTGACCCTGGATCTGGGGCTGTTACAGAAATGGTATCAGAGCGAGAGTTATATATCCCAGGAGATGATACGACGTTATATAATAATAAATTCACTAAGATAATAAGAACACTTGCCAAGTTCACCTAAAACTCTTACGGGAACTTTTTAAGTATCATGATAGTAACATAGTTCGTATTGTGTAGGCGAGTGACATTTCCGACCCAGAGGCTTTTGAGAGACAACACGACGAGGCGATCCAGGCCGCCGAGGACATGGCAGTGGTTGATTCTGATGACTTGTTCAGGACCAGAGATCCTTATTATGAGCATCTGGGTGATGATGATGGAGACACCGAGGTTGTGGAGTCTGAGGAGGAGGAGGACTCAGAGGAGGTCCAGCTAGATGCAGATACTGAGGTTGTTGAGTCTGAGGAGGAGGAGGACCCTGAGGAGGTCCAAACAGGAGAGGATACTGAGATAGTTGTTGAGGATGCTGATGATGAGGATCTGGAGGAGATCTGATGTTAGGGTTATGGAGGAGGACATCGACATGAATATCGAGCAGGTTATGGATGCAGTTTTAGAGCAGGTAGTGGACGAGGGTACTGAGGGAGATGTTGATGAGCCAGTTGATGATGCTATTGGGAGTTCAGGACTTCGTGTACCACCACCCCCTACTGAGAGGATCCCTACCCCACCACCCTTGCCTGTGAGCCCTGTTTCTGAGGAGTTTGAGGAGCTGACCCCCGAGCCGCAGCAAGAAGAGGCCGCACCTCCAGCAGAGCCATCTACCCCACCCTATATTCAATAGAGGGAATACCAGTGTGTGTGCATAACTGGGTTGTGAGCAGACTTTCTACAGATTTAGTAGTGGTTGGGGCCAGGTTAGCAGAGTCCAGGGCGGAGCTCACGGCTGAGAGAGTTGCTAGGTTGGGACGCCAGGGCGGCAGGAGGCATGCTAGAGCTCGAGAGATGCATAGGGCAGTGACCCGTATTGAGCTGAGGGCCCGGATGAGGGTTCGAGGATTGATGCTGAGGAGATCTTTCGCATTGCTATGATGAGGGTTAGGGCTTTGGGTTCCACTGGTGGCTGATTTCAGGGATAGTGATGTAGTAGTCTAGTCTTCTAGCCATGTACTGACATAGTAGTGCCGACTTTTGTGGGATAGTTTCATTGTATTTAGTTTCCCTTTTACTGACTAGACGGATAGGCCATGTATTTCACTTTTGACTAGATGTTGTTAGGATGGTTGTACTCCTAAACTGTCGATATGACTCAGATGATGTATCTTTCAGCACTATGTATATACTTGTTTCTTTTCAGTCATTTCAGTTCTGTTGTGACGCGATCACCAGCTTATTAGCTTATTTACTGAACGTACTGCTTTCGATTAAGTTGCCATGACATATAGAACTGTGGATCCTAAATCCAAGTATGTAATGATTTTACAAGGAGGAATCTTTAAAACAAGTGAATTAGCCTAATGTGTAATTGTCCAAATTTTCAGTAAGATGCCTCCACGAAGAATGGGAACTAGGGCTAACCCCCGTGAGTCTACCGATCAAGAAAGTCACAATCAACATAGGGAAGATCCCGATTATGATGAAGCGCAAGATGAGGATTCCCAGTATGGGACTGCAGACGAAACTTTTTTCACTAGAGAATTCGAAGAAGAAATAGAAAGGGAAGAAATTGAGGTTGAACAGGAAGGGGAGAACCAGGATAGGGACCCCATGGGTCAGTTTATGGATCTGCTTAGGCAAAATTTGAACCGTTACCCCCAACCACCCCAGGGTAACAACAGTACCGTGGCCAAATCTTTCAGGGCCTTTAAGTCCCTTAAGCCCCCAGAATTCCATGAATCAGCTGACCCAGTTGAGGCAAGAGCCTGGATAAAGGAAATGGAAAAGTCATTTGAGATTCTAAGCATTGAGGAGGCGCAAAAGACTGTTTTCTCCACTTACCTTCTGAAAGGAGAGGCCAATTATTGGTGGGAGGCTAAGAAGAACATGGAGACAGATGCTATAGTAACCTAGGAGAGGTTCAAACAATTGTTTCTGGAAAAATACTTCCCGAGGTTTATGAAAACTCAAATCGAGCTCAAGTTTTTAGAACTAAAACAGAACAACTTGCCAGTGGCTGATTATGAGGCCAAGTTTACCGAGTTATCAAGGTTTGTGCCAGAATTTCTGGATACTGAGGAGAAGAAAGCGAACAGGTTTCAGCAAGGGTTGAGACAATGGATTCAGAATCGAGTGGCGGTCTTAAAAATTACAGATTATGCCACCTTGGTGCAAAAGGCAACCATTGTGGAAGCAGGGAGTGATCAGATATAGAGGGAAAGAGAGAAAGGGGGAATAAAGAGGAAGCATGCCAGCATAGGCGGAGGTTTCGAAGGAGGAAAACCCCCGAATAAATTTAACCGAGGAACAGTTTCCCTACTTGGAAGGAATGTAGGATTCAAACCCTCTGTGAGTGCAAGTGTGAGCCAGGGCGGCCAGCAACCAGGAGTTTCCCGTTCCCACCCTTCCAGACCTTCAATACCAGTATGTGTGACTTGTGGGAGGAGACATCCCGGGGTGTGCAACCAGAAGCATCCAACCTATTATAAGTGGGGACGAGTGGGTCACTATTCCAACACTTGCACCATACCTATCCCTAGTGTCAACAAAAACACCACTTGTTTCCAGTGCGGACGTCAATGTCACTTGAGGAAAGATTACCCAATGAACAAACCAGCAGCATCAGGGGCAAGCAAAGCTGCCTCCAATAGGGCACCAACTGCTAGAACTTTTAACATGACAGTGTAGGATGCCGTGAGAAACACGGATTTGATAGTAGGTACATTTTCTCTCAACTCAGTTGTGCAAACGTCTTATTTGATTCTGGAGCAACTAAGTCTTTTATATCGAGGGATTTTACGCATAAATTGAAACTTAAGACCCAATAGCTAAGGGATTCTTTACAAGTAGAAATAGCCAACCAGAAAATAGTTCCCGTTAATAAGATTCACCCCGATTGTAAATTAGAAATAGGAGGACAATATTTTTATGTTGATTTAATTCCTTTTAAACTAGGGGAATTTGATGTCATTTTGGGGATGGACTGGTTGTTTCATAATAACGCTCAGATAGATTGTAAAGGGAAAAAGGTTAAGTTGAAAACCCCAGGAGAGAATAAAATAGTGTTTAGAGGGCTACGACAGACCCGAAACATTCTAACCATGGCACAAACCAAGTGATTTTTGTGAAAAGGGAAAGAAGCTTATTTAGCTTATGTTATAGATACCCGGAAGGAAACGCCCAAGATACAAGACATTCCGGTAGTTAATGAGTTCTAAGATGTGTTTCTACAAGATCTTCCCGGATTACCACCTGATAGGGTAATTGAGTTTGCTATCGAGTTAGCCCCGGGGACGGCGCCGGTTTTGAAGGCCCTGTACCGATTAGCCCCAATTGAAATGAAAGAGCTAGCTAAGCAATTGCAAGAATTATTGGATAAATGTATGATACGACCTAGTGTGTCGCCATGGGGGGCACCAGAGTTGTTCGTTATGAAGAAGGACGGGAGTATGAGGTTATACATCGACTATCGAGAGTTGAACAAGCTAACCATACAGAATAAGTACCCGTTACCCAGAATAGATGACTTGTTTGACCAGCTAAAGGGTGCTGAATACTTCTCTAAGATTGACCTGAGAACAGGATATCACCAACTGAAGATTAAACCCGAAGATATCCCAAAGACTGCATTCTGTACCAGATATGGACATTATGAGTTCTTGGTGATGTCATTTGGACTAACCAATGCCCCAGCAGCTTTCATGGATTTAATGAATAGAGTGTTCAAGGAGCATTTGGACTAGTTTGTGATAGTTTTCAACGATGATATTCTTATCTACTCAAAGACAGAGGTAGAACACGCCGAACATTTGAGGATCGCCTTAGAAATACTCAGGAAAGAACAGCTGTATGCCAAATTTTTGAAGTGTGAGCTCTGGAAAAATGAGGTGCAATTCTTAGGGCACGTGATCAATAGGGAAGGAGTGTTGGCTGACTCCTCCAAGATAGAGGCAGTTTCAAACTGGGAACAACCAACCACTCCAACATATGTAAGGAGTTTCATCGGATTGGCAGGATATTATAGAATATTTGTTCAAGATTTTGCGAAAATCGCAGCCCCGTTAACTCGACTTACCCGTAAAACTGAGAAATTTTAATGGACTGAAAAATGCGAGAAGAGTTTCCAAGAGCTGAAGAAGAGGTTGGTGACGGCCCCAGTGTTGGCGTTGCCTGATAGAAAAGGAGATTTTGTAATTTACAATAATGCTTCGCATAAAGGATTAGGATGCGTGCTTATGCAGCACAGTAAGGTAATCGCGTATGTGTCAAGGTAGCTAAAGGAATATGAGAATCGATATCCCACTCATGATCTAGAATTAGCAGCAATAGTTTTCGCTTTAAAAATTTGGAGGCACTACTTGTATGGAGAGAAGTGCGAGATTTACACTGACCATAAGAGCCTCAAGTACATTTTCACTTAGAAAGAGCTTAATATGCGCCAGAGAAGATGGATGGAATTAATCAAGGATTATGATTGTGAGATTCTTTATCACCCGGGTAAAGCCAATGTGGTGGCTGACGCCCTTAGTAGGAAAGAGAAACTCAAAATGATAACCTCAGAAGAAGAATTGGTGAGAGATTTCGAAAAGTTGGAAATCGAGGTCAAGATACCCGGAGATGGTCAAGAATGGTTAATGGAAATTCGAATCCAACCCCCATTATTAGAAAAGATTAGACTATGTCAAGAATGGATAATGGAGGAAGAAGAGAACTCCACGGAAGAGATAATGATCGGAGAAGAAATTAAGTGTGAAAGAGACAAAGAAGGAATCATGAGGTACACGTACAGGATATGGATTCCAAATGTGAAGGAGCTCAAGGACGAGATTCTAAATGAGGGAAACAACTCAAGGTACTCAGTGCACCCCGGTAGTACCAAGATGTATAGGGATTTGAAAGAGTACTATTGGTGGCCTACACTACGCCATAGATGGCCTTTTGCAACCTTTTGGCATGGGTGTTACCACTATGGGTGTTACCATAGGTATGAAATTTTTGAGATATCGCAACCTTGTGATTGTGGTGTTACCAAAGCCTCAAAAGTATGTTATTATAGTTATAAAAGGTGTTAACAGTGGGTAACACCATATGATGTGTTACCATAGAGTATTCATGAATAAATTTTTTATGTTATTTAAAATTAATGATTTAATAATTATTTGAATTTAGAAAATAATTAATTTTGACAAAATCGTTGAAGTTATCATTTTAAAACGTAATATTCCATCAAATAATTAAATTATTGATTTTTCATAAATATTAACTTTTGTTTATAAATTTCAATTAAAAAGGTTTTAAAATAAAATAATATCAAAAAATTATTAAATTTTACCTAAATTCATTAAAAAATTTAATAAAGAAAACTAAGTTATGTATAAATTGTGAATTATTAAAAAACTAAGAGAATTTTGTAATTACGATTTAAAATATGAATAATTTAATTATTTAATAATCATAATTTAATATCAAGAAATTAAAATAATTTGTAATATTTTTTAAAAAAATTAAAGTAGAGTAAATTATTGAGGAGAGTTGAGTGGCAAACAAAATAGAGAGCGGCAAAACAAAAAATTTAGATTTGGAAAAAAATTAGTCAAACACAAATCCCTTGTATTCAAATTTTCATTTCCCTCCTTAGCCTATAATTGATTTGCCTCAAATTCTAATTGATTTAAAAATTCTAATTAATTTAACAATTCTAATTTAATATCAAGAAATTTAATTTGTAATATGTTGTTTTTAAAAAAGGAATTACATGAATTATTGAGAATGAATTATTGAGGAGGGCTGGGCGGCAAACAAAACAGCGGGCCGCAAAACATGAAAAAGGATGTAGCAGAGTTGGTAAGTAGATGCTTGACCTGCCAACGAGTGAAAGCAGAGCACCAGAGACTCAGTGGACTTCTACACCCCTTAGAGATTCCCGAATGGAAATGGGAACACATAGCCATGGATTTCGTAGTAGGTTTACCAAGAACCAAAGATAATCATGATGCCATATGGGTAATTATAGACCGACTAACGAAGTTAGCTCACTTTCTCCCGATCAATGAAAGGTATACGGTCTACAGACTAATAGATATCTACTTAAAAGAGATAGTGGCGCGACATGGAGTCCCAGTCGCCATAGTATCCGATCGAGATCTCAGATTTAACTCCAGGTTTTGGAGAAGCTTTCAAGAGTGTGTAGGAACCAGGCTAAACATGAGTACAGCCTATCACCCCCAGACAGACGGGCAAAGTGAAAGGACCATCCAAACGCTAGAGGATATGTTGAGAGTCTGTGCTATAGACTTTAAAAGAAATTGGGATGATCACTTGCCATTGATCGAGTTCTCCTACAACAATAGTTTTCATTCAAGCATAGGAATGTCGCCTTATGAGGCCCTTTATGGAAGGAAATACCGATCTCCCTTGTATTGGGATGAAGTTGGAGAGCGAAAGATGCTCGAACCTGAAATGGTCCAACGGACTAAAAATGCAGTAGATCTAATCAGAGGATGGCTGGTAGCAGCCCAAGATCGACAAAAGAGATATGCCTTAGCTCGAAAAGGCAAGGAATATGAAGTTGGAGACCTAGTGTTTTTAAAGGTATCTCCCTGGAAAGGTTTAATGAGGTTTGGGACGAATGGAAAACTGAGTCCTAGATACATTGGACCCTTTGAGATCTTAAGACGTATTGGGGAACTAGCTTACGAACTAGCATTACCCCCAAATCTGCAACAAGTACATAATGTGTTCCATGTTTCGATGTTGAGGAAATATAATCCGGATGCCAAGCATATTGTGGAATATGAGCAAGTAGACATGCAGCCAGACCTAACCTATGTGGAACAGCCTCTGGAAATAATAGACCGAAAAGAACAAGTGCTCCGAAACAAGGTCATCAAGCTTGTCAGAGTTTTGTGGCAGAACCACAACGTAGAAGATTCAACTTGGGAGCTAGAAAGCGCGATGCTAGAAAAGTACCCCCATTTTTTTTCAAATTAATTCTGGGACGGAATCCTTTTAAGGAGGGGAGACTGTAAGAACTCAAATTTTTGGTAGAATTAAAACTTTTATTATGTAATAGAGTATAAGTGTAACAGTGGTTCTAATAAATGAATATTGAAATGAATTTTGATTCAAATGTTTATATGCCATGAACAATGCAATTGGTTGACAACTTAGATAAGAATAATCTATCTCCTGGATAAGGAAGATATAGTAAATTCCAAAAAGGAAGATTATTCTCATGTCATCCAAATCGATATTTGTTATAAGTCCAGTGGTTACGTAAAAGGGTTAAGGAACGCTCGGGAAAGCGCGATAATATTTTTCAAATTATAAGGAATAAAGGGAGAATAAGTGATGAATAGTGTTTTTGGTGGAAATAGGAATATTATTAGACGACACTACATAGAAGTACCCGGAACGGATTTCTGAGTTCGTATTAATGATCCAAGGGGAAAAAGAGTGTATGTAAAAGTTATCGGATTCTGAAAAATAGCACTTTTATTTTCCCCGAGATTTCCCTGGACACTGAAAGACTTAAGGATTTATTGAAAAGATTTAAGGAATTTGGATTCAAGAATTATTAAAGAGAATTGAGAATGATAGTATAAATATTAAGACGGTTTCCGGTAAAACCCTAATTAGAAATTTTCGAGGTATTCCTCCGAAGGATCAATGAATTGAGCAATAACCGAACAAAGAAACAACCAGGGGATCAAGATGCATGCATGTGCTAGTGGATAACATCAAGTAACTAAGTAGTTACAACAG
This sequence comes from Saposhnikovia divaricata, assembly GCA_036435485.1. Taxonomy (NCBI): domain Eukaryota; kingdom Viridiplantae; phylum Streptophyta; class Magnoliopsida; order Apiales; family Apiaceae; genus Saposhnikovia; species Saposhnikovia divaricata. The sequence goes on along the minus strand of CM071597.1, from coordinate 95,335,955 downwards.
TAACTAGCAAGATTAGGAAGCTAACCAAGTATTTAGCATCATCACCTCATCCTACCACAAGATCATGACAAATATCCTTTGAAAAACATCATGCATGACATCCCACCTTTATTAAAGCTACTTTACATTAGATATTAGTTAAATAAATCACTTTATGCATTATTCTCCAAGAGCAAGCAAGCAAGAACACCAACTCTCTCTCCTTTGCTTCCATTCGGCCCAAGGCCTAATTCAAAAACAAAAATCCTACTTCCACCCCTTGTTTTATCTTCAAATTATTATGGTGAGTACTACATTTCATAAAAATTTTCTCCTAGAAATCTTAGCTTCAAACTCCACTTTTTCCATTTTCAAATAAATCATTCAAGTGGAGGGTGAATAGTAACCTTCATGAACTAATGTTGTTTTATTGGTTTCTTTTGATGATCTAAGCTATATTAAGGTGTTCTAAGGACTAGATCAAGGCTTGTTAGACACATATAGACACCAAGGAAGGTATAACTCTCTTGAAACCCTAGGCCTTATTTTAAGTATATGCATGTTCTTGATGGTTTTTAGCATAGTTATGATATTAGTATAATTATAAGCTTGTTAGCATGATCTTGTAGTTGATTTAGGGATATGATGATAATGATGGCTAAGTAAAATGATCTTGGACTCTTTAAGAAGAGAAACATGTGTATAAGATGTATGTATGCCCGGTGTGGCTTGGTGATTGATGTAACAATTTGGAAACGTTCGATTTATTGCCGTCGTAATGCCGAAATTTCGTTAACCATTAAAATTCGTTCATAATAGATGGTATACTTTTCTGATCTTGAATAGTGGACCAACCCTTATAGATCTCGAGTCATAGATCGTTTTGGCGCAAGAATCGAAGCAAACGGACTTACGGTTTAGGAATTATGGCCGATTTACTAAAAGTGGTTCGAAACAGTAAATTCAAATTTGTAATTGAAATTGAACCCCCTTAACTCGAGTAATTCAGTGACAAATCTTGGTAATTAAATATTAAATATCATAAGGAAGGTGTGCGAGAAGACCTCATGTTAAAATGATCGTTTTTCAATTTTATAAAAATATTCGAATCAGGGTTAAGTACGAATGAACCCCTAAAAAGAACGAGTGGTTATAACTTTGAAAAATCACTTAGATAACGATCAATAAATCTTGAGGTATAATCTTTCGACCTTAGAACTTATATGTCTTAAGTACCTACCAAGTGTAAGTGTAATGACATGCCTTAATAGCGAACCAATGTCGGGTCATAACGGTGTTAATAAGAGTTACACTAGAGAGTGTATAACGGGATAACTTGAAAACATGTTTCGACTTAAGTTAATTATATACTTAGCCTTTTAAAAAGTGTTAAGTGATTAATCTCGAATACTTTGATTCTTTATAGATCACCGAGCAGACCCAGGACACGCTACCCCTACCCGACTACCAGGCAAGTTTCCAATACTTTGGAACTGTTGTTGTGATAATATATATAATTGAAAGTTGTTATACATATGCCATAGCATGCATGCCTACTTTCAAAGTTACATTGTAATACTTGTTCCCTGATTGATGTTGACTAATAAGTTAGATATAAGATATACTAATTATAAGCCAAATATTGCTAAGACCCTTAGTGAAGGGCATATGATCTCATTCTTTTAATAAAGACCGGGAGTCTGTATTTTGTAATATAGAGATAGTCATGGAAACCCGGAGGGATTCCAGTGACAGATTATTTGAGGGATGTTATTTATAAACATTATTTATATTTCCATAAGTATTAAGTACTTGGAAATTATTCGAGGAATGTTATTTGAATACTCATTCGAGATTATTTATTTAATGAATATTATTTTGAATATTCATTTGAGGCTATTGATTTAGATGAATATTATTTTGGAATATTCATTCGAGTTTATTTATTTAATAAATAATATTTTGAATATTCATTTGAGCCTTATCTCTTTAATGAATATTATCTTGAATATTCATTTAAGGTTGATTAAATTATCGGATATTATTTGAATATTTATTCGAGGAATTATTTCTTTAATGAATATTTTCATATGTTATTCGAGGATTACTTTGAGCAATATGTCATTAAAAATATTCTTTAAATATTTATGAGTTAATAAATATTCTTTGAATATTTATATAATTCTTTTAACTAGTTTTAAAATATATTATTTTATTCAAAAATTATCCTTGACCTTCAAATACTATGTAAATTATTTTTGAGTCTTATTATTATTATTTTTATCAAGGAAGGTTCCCGAAACTCCATTCTTCATTCAATTCAATCTTCCAAATTATAAGGGAACCTTACCTGAAGGATATTATTTATTTTGTTTGACTTCCCAATCATAAATCTTTTAAAACTATTCCTTGTACTCGTATCTTGGTTGCTATTCATCGATTGAATCTTTTATTACTTCCTCATCATTCGAGGGGTAAGAGTGTTGGGACAAGTTTATATCCAATAACAAGCACCAACTTGGGAAATATTGGTGAATCTTCTTTTCCAATTAGATACGACTACTTCGTGGAGTCCTATCAACGAGTACTACACTTGGGGAATGGAGGACGAACTTTACGTTTCAGAGTCATGGATTTATTCGAACTAGGAGTCATGTGTAAGAGGTCAAGTCGCGCGGTCCATCACAAGGCCCAACCGTTGGCCTGGGAGTTACTAAAAAGGGCGGTAGACAAGTAAATCCATCAGTTCTTTCTTCTACCGGTAGTAAACTATATTGGGCTGTACCATATCCGACTGATCATCGGGGAGTGCGATAGCTGGCGCGTGATAACTCCAGTATTAGTTCATCTCCCGAATTGGGAATTTCCTGCAACACGTATCGAAGAGACTTCTTTCAGGTTGACGGGAATCCCCCGCAACACGTATCGAAGAGACTTCTTTCAGGTTGACAGGAGTTTGAAAATGTTCAAAACTGGGATTGCAATATTTTCCTGCAGTTCCCTTCTTTTATGACATATGATGATGTCTTGCTTTTACCTTGCACAACAGATATTTCTACAGAATATATGTTTGAGTTACCTTGTAACTTCATCCTTTACCTTATACTGGCACTATGTTTGTTAACGCATGACATATGGTTTCAAAGATATTCTTGATATTCTTGATATCCTTTTGGGTTGCAATAACTTTTATTTCTGGATCATATAAGTAGAAGACTTATTTCAATTTCATCTCTGGGACTATAACTGTTTGTATGTGTGTGATGTAATATTATTGCGGGGTCACAGCATGTGTTTATTTATTTGGACTCAAGTCAAGTATTATTGATGGAATTAAGACTGTAACGACCAGGTCCCCGACCCCGGATCTGGGGCTGTTACTTGTATGTTGAACAGCCACCTCGATTTGAAGATTCTGAGTTGTATGACTTTGTCTACAAGCTGTTTAAGGCACTTTATGGTTTAAAGTAAGCCCCTAGAGCTTGGTATGATACACTCTCTACCTTTATGTTTGAGAATCAATTTATAAGAGGTGTTGTAGATAAAGCACTATTCTACAAACATCATGGCAAGGACATCATTTTGGTACAGATCTATGTTGATGACATAATCTTTGGTTCTACAAATGAAAAGCTATGTGAGAAGTTTTCATCTCTTATGAGGAACTAATATGAGATGAGTATGATGGGAGAACTATCATTCTTTTTTGGCCTATAGATTTATCAAAAGTGTGATGGCACCTTCATTTGTCAAGAAAAATATGTCAAGGAATTATTCAAGAAGTTCAACTTGGAAGATGCATCACCTGCCAAGACACCTATCTCTACTACAATCAAACTGGATCTAGATCCTAAAGGAAAGAAAGTGGACTCTAGTACTTATAGAAGCATGGTTGGATCACTGCTATATCTAACTGTTAGCAGACCAGACATAATGTTTGCTACATGTCTCTGTGCAAGGTTTCAAGCTGATCCAAAAGAGTCACACTTGATTGCTATCAAGAGAATTTTTAGATACTTGAAAGGCACTCCAAATTTAGGCCTTTGCTATCCTAAAGACACTGGATTTGATCTAGTTGGATATTCCGATTCAGACTATGCTGGCTACAAAATTGATAGAAAAAGCATAACAGGAGCTATCAATTTCTTGGTAGAAGATTAGTGTCATAGTTTAGCAAGAAGCAACATTTTGTATATACCTCAACTGCAGAAGCTGAATACATTGCAGCTGGAAGTTGCTGTGCACAAATTCTTTTGATGAAGAATCAGCTTTTGGATTATGGTTTAGAGTTATCAAACATTCCTATCTACTGTGATAACACTAATGCCATAGCCATCGCATACAATCCAGTTCAACATTCCATGACAAAGCACATTGATATAAGGCATCATTTCATAAGGGAACATGTTGAAAAGGGAACTGTGAAGCTATTCTACATTCCTACAGAAAAGCAACTTGCAGACATTTTCACAAAGCCATTGGATGAAGCAACCTTCAACAGGTTGGTAAGTGAATTGGAAATGCTAAATCTGGTATGTTAACTTAATAATTTTTACATTTTCAATGTGTTAAATTGCAGCTCATGACAGTAGCCTTCGATGTTGCTGTCATGAGAAGTTATTGTCTAATGTGCTACTTGTTATTGACAACATGTCTGCTATGACTATGCTAAATTGAAATTACATGCGTATTTTAACTTATGTAATGAGTAGTCACGTGACCTTAACTTAAATTACACGCGTGCCAGGGATGATTAGTCGTGTCATTTGAAATGACCAGGGTTAAATGTCAGTCCTTTTATTTTAAAGTTAAATACTTTATTAAAAGGTAGCGTGTGGGAAACTGTAGCGTCACTTAATGTGCTATAAGTAAGACCGAGGCCAAACCCCTATTTTCTCATTACACACTTAAGAGTCGCTAGAGAATGAGCAAGGGGAAGGCTACAGAGATTTCTACTCTCGAGAACTCCAACGTCAAGGAGATGCCGGAGAAGAAAGAGGAGGTTGCTGATAAGTGGATTTTATATCCACTTGGATTGCTTCTTTTTGGCTTAAATTGATCCACTTGGCCTCAAGTTTGTTGTAATTTTGATGTGTTTTGTTTGATGTGCAGGTTTGCAAGAATGTTGATTAGGGTTAAGGTTTCCGGCGATTTTGGAGATGAATTCGAGTTAAAGAATGAAGAATGGAGTTTTGTTGTGGGTCACTATGAGGATTCCAAGTTAATAGAATTGAAGACGAAGGCTAGTGCAAAAGAAATGGGAGAAATCGGAGCGAAAACGAAGAAAAGCAAGCAAATCAGCATTCGGCAGAATTTGAGTGAGCAAACTGCGCACTAGGCTGCGCAGACTGCGCAGGAAATGAGCAGAACAGAGATCAAGTGCGTAGACTGCGCACTGGAGCGCGCAGGTTGCACCGTCCCGGCCAGAAAATCCAGAAAATTGACAGTTTTGCCATATTCGAATTGTAATTATATTTTTGGTATTTCTTTGTACCAAAATCAAATTCTAATTGTATTATAGTGATATTTTCTTGCTTGGCAAGATATCTAGTGCTATAAAAACACATCAAGCCATTGTAATTTTGATCATCATATATCATAGCTTAGATTTGCAAGGGAGAAAAGGAGAGAAGGGTTCAACGCTCGTGATAAGCAACGGATCTCGATCTACTTCATCTTTTGTATTCTTTTCTTAGGCGAATTATGGATTCTAGATTTGTTTTCTTAATTCTTTGTTCTATTACTATCATTACTTCTTTTATTTATATCTCATTCAATATCAAGTCTTCATCAAATCCCATGGTGACGAACGGTTCAATTATGAACTAATCGTTGTCATGGGATTCTAACGGATTTATCTATGTAGCTTAGTAATTTGATTGCTTTAAAGATTTATGTATGGTGAATTCTTGATATCCTTATATGGTTGTGCTTCATGTGTTTAGATGCGTTGCGAACATCTAATTTGTTAATCTCTTGCGAAACGAGAGTGGATCTTGAGATTTAGAACTTGCCATGCTAGCATAGGATAGGTTGATGTTTAACATCATGATTTGTAGGGTAAATAGAGATATTATGCTGCCCTATGTGATCTTAATGGATGACTTGTGCTTAAACCGTTATGTTTTCAAATCTTATAGAGATATAGGGTTAAACATAATTGGTGTCTATTCATCTTCTATCTCTTTTGTGGATGTATGATTAGTTTGGTATTCGTATACTGAGAAGTAACGAGTACTTGTTTCGTGTCATCCGATCAGATATCAAAACCATCACATGTATTGATTAAAGGCATCAACTCTAAGTGAAGTAGATAATGAAGTTAGAGTCCCATTTTATTCTTATATAAGTAATTCAGTTTAATTCTCGTTAGTTGTTCCTTCTTAGTTTGATAATTTGCATCTTAGTTTAATTTAGATAATTAAAACTTTAATTTGTTATTTATCTTAGCAGTGAGTTATAACCATACATTGTTGAATAGGTGCATTAACTAAAAAGAACTTAACCAGATCTCTGTGGAACGAACTTGAATTATATTACTTGTGACCACGTATACTTGCGTGATATTGTGTTAACAAGTTTTTGGCGCCGCTGCCGGGGATCATCGGTGTTTTATTTTAGTTTATGTGCTTGTCATCAATGGTCGTTAAAGTTCACTGACTCGGATTAGTTACTTACCTATCTTGTTTAGTTCGGTGTGTTTCAGGTACTTGAGTGTTTGAAAATGGCAGGCGAGGAGTTGCCATGGTGGGCATATTCGAGGACATCCATGCGTCAGCAATGTGAGCAATGTTTGGGCGTTCATGAGACCTCTTAATATTGTTACTACGAAGGAGTTGATCCATATGTCACTTATGAGTAACAACCATATTTTCAATACCATCCTCAACAGTACCAACAAGATGTTCCAAATATGTCATATTTCTTTGGTGGTGCAGAGTTTCAACATCAGCAACCTACTCCTACTTTTCAATCAGATGAGGTTGATGTTATGGAGGAGATTAGGATGCTTGCAAAGAGTAATGAGGAGTCTATCAAATCTTTGGAGACACTAGTTGCTCAAGTTTTGAGTGCCTTGGAACAAGAGAAACAACAATTCATACTAGAGGCAATTCCAGAAAATAACGGTGACTTGGAACAAGGTACAGCATGCATAATTGAGGAAGACAAATTCTAAGGTGAGGTGAGCGTTCACAAGCCATGTGAGGAATTTGATCATGCTAGTATGGTGGATGATTTGGAAAGGGCACTATTTGGGACAGACACTGGTGAGCTACACAAATTTCAAGAATTGGTATGTGCGTACCAAGAGGCTGATGACCATGGGAAAGATGCAGGTCTTCTACTTGTCTCAGAGTATAAAGATGGAGGTAGCGCATTAGAGCCAATGGAGGAAGTTCTCTTTGAGGAACCAAAGGATTCAGCAACTTACATTTACCCTCCTCCATTATATTCAAGCGAAGCCCGCAAATGTGTGTTCTACAAATTGACAGATTTTGGGTCAACCGATGAAGGCATTGGAATAGGACATAGTTGTTATACGAATAGGCCAAGCAAGGAGAAGGGGCAGAAAGTGTGCCGCCGTGATGACGATGAAGTGTCACGAAGAGATGTGTGACGCCCCCAAATCCGAGGTCAAAGATTCAAGTCGTCACATCACCATCCAACCATATCATACCTGTATTAACTTTACAACTCAACAATACATCCATCCAGACCTCAATCTTACGCATAAACAAGTTAGAGCCTTAGAAACGATAATCAAAAGTAACACTAAATATTATAATTCATCTGTACAATCCAGAATCTTACGCACTTCCACTTATACAACTACACTTGAAGACAAGTCTTACTATTATAGTTGAAAACCTATCAGACTTACTCTGTAGTATTTACCAGGAACTAAATCATCTCTGGGGTAAATCTTCTACTCCTCTTCTGCTGGTGCGGAGTTAATCAGCCAAATTCTTCTCTTTCTGAAAAGTTTTTATAAAACAAGAATGAGCTACATAATGCTCAGCAAGTTCACCATTTTAAAAAATAATAATGTGGTTTATTTCGAAAACATTCCCAACTATATGGGTATGTATCTCAGATTTCAAAACATAATTGGACAATATATATGTCCGAGTTTGAATAAAACATCTATACTCACTAAGGAGCTTTAAGAATAACATATGAACCCTTTATAAGGTTCCCATTTCAATATATCTCAAGCTTGAAAATATATACATATGAGTATATCATTTTCGGCAAAACACTCTACGGTTAACATACTGTACAGGGAATACATCATTGCAAACCTCTTTCCTTCCATTAGCTTAGAAGGTTTCTCATTCAAAAACATTTCATTCTTTGAAATAATTGCAAGAGTGCACTAACACGTGCCAATCTTTATAGAAAATCTTGCAGTTCTAGATGCTGCACGATGTCAATATTTTTCTTATCAAGATAGAACACTATCGGCAACTTGACACATAGGCCTAAGAAGCAGTGTCAGAGCATTTTTCCAAAGTGGAGGAATGGGACTTAAAGAAAACATAAAACATGACAGGGATTGACGATGATCAGTCGCCACATCCAAGTCCAATAATCCGAGGGTCTTCTCTACCGGTAGAAGGATAGAAACTACATCCGTAACTATCCTCGGGTGAAAACTACATCCGTAATCACCCTCGATGAAAACTACATCCGTAATCATCCTTCGGCAACACCTGGGCCGGAATAATAATTGATGGATCGCCTGGCTCACGGCCGCTTACACATCCCGGGAATCGTTCGTCAACGATTCCCACACCTGCCAGAGTCCCTTTTTCTTTTTCTTTTAAAAACTTTATTTTGAATGAAAACTGAGTAGTTGAGGTCCGACATCAGTCGACCGATATTCTTGAAATCGTACAAGAAGCAAAACCTGACCGGGGGTTTTCGAAAATGTTTTGGGTTCGAAAGAGTTCGAGTTTGAAAACGATGAAGGTATCTTGGATTAGTTTTGTCTTTAAAATAATGAACAATAATTAATAAATGATATTTTGAGATTTAATATAAACAATTAATAAAATAATTATTTAATTAAAATATGCTTTTAATCCAAGATAGATTTTTTGAGTATTTATAATAATGTAAAAATAATAAATACTTAAGTATACGATACTTCCCGAATGACCCTTCGGGTTTTCGCAATTTAATCACGATACAATAATATACCACTCCCCGGTCAATAGCATATTTGGACCGCTACGACCTCTATTGCTAGAGTCGTTGTCCGAAGAAAACATTTTCATTCTAAGTTCAAGGGTGTACAAACACATATGTGCATATATCTCAAACTTCAACATAACCTCATAAAGCATAAGCATATAATACTTTTGAAAGCCACAACAATACAGTGAAAATCCTTATATATATGTTTTGAAAAGTAAACTTTCCTTGGTAGGGTGGGGTGGTCGAGCTCGCGACGTGGAACGAAGATCTATACATAATCAATATTCATACGTTAGTACCTTAACAACACTACTTAATCGTAAGGTTTTAAAGGATGTAAGACCAACTTAAAGACTCCAATTTGTGACCACTAACCCTCCCATATGACCATGTCATCACTTTATCACATTCGTTACCCATTCAACTCGAATCCATTCCTCAAACTTGAAACACAAGTGAGTACTCTTAAAACTACATTAAACTAACCTCCTAGGTGATTTTTCACTCGCGCGTACTTCGCTCTAACATTTTTATAAAATTGAAAAATACAAATTTTATTCCAATTCCTTTTGGACAGCCTTCACAACTGTATAATCTAACCACCCTCAAAGTTTCATAACACTAACATAATTTTAAGGGGTCCTAACTCAGTTCACAAGTGGACAACACAGTGCAGTCTGAATTCCAGAACCACACTGCACTAATCCGGCCATAACTCAAGATCTACACATCTCCTGGGTATGAACCTTATATTTCTAGAAACTACATTTAATTATCTTTCCAACCGTGTTCAGTGGGTCTCAAGGGGGCAAAACTCAAGGTCCGAATTTGTCTCACAAGACAGAGCAGTTTACAAAAGTTCCAAACAACACCTTTACAACTACATCACTTTCAAATCTCCTTGTACACTTAACCATAACCATCAAAGCCATCAAGATCCTTACCATTAACACATATATGACTACATAACTCAAGAACATGGCTTACAACATGGATACAAGCATAATATCTCAAGATCTAACCATCAAAAGTCCAAAACCTCCAAGATTTACACTAATACTTTCAAACCTTAAAAGACCCATCAAATCTTGACACAAACTAAAAGTGAGAGGATGTTTTACCTTTCTTGAGCCTAGGGAAGCCTTGTACGAGCTTGGGTAGCCTTAAGAACACCTTAGCTAGCTTAGATGAACCTTAAACTTCAAGATCTAAAACAAAAGTTATGGCTAGTCATTATACATCTCCAACTTCCACCATTTTTCTCACCATGCTACACTTTGAATAAAATTATGAAACTTAGTACATACCTTCATAACACCTAGGGGAAGCTTGGGTTTTAATCTTGCAAACTATAGAGGAGTAGAAGTAGAGAAAATGATTTTTCTTCCTCTCTTATTTTTCTGCTCAGATTGGAGCAGTTTGGTAAGGGGGGAAAAGAGCTTTTCTTTTGTTTTTGTTTGGTCAAATAATTGTGTGGTGTATGGATATATTGGTGATGTATTAGATGATAAGTAATCACATGTCTCCACCCTACTAGCTAGCCCTAAGTTAGGCCATGTCTCTCTTGTACTTAAAGCATGGCTAGATGTACTACTAACCCATGCTACTTAGTTTGCTTTTTGTACTTCTAGTTAGCATTTCTAACTTAATGGTTTGCATGGCATCTTGCATGGAATAATATCTCGTCTCATTACCCAACCAATTTTCGTTACGTAATCCTTAATTCTTGACGTATCTATAATAAAACTCCTCGTAATAATATTTTGTCGCGTAGAAATTTCCTTTGTAATTCATTAAGTGCTAAATTGTATAAATTCCTTAAATATCCATAACTCCTTGTCATAGTCTATTAAAATCTTTCAACACTCTAGTAGCTCTCAAATCCCAAGTTTTATAAATCTTAATAGTAATAAGACTCTTGCCTTCAGCAATCTTCCCTTTTTCTTACATAGCGAATGTAACAACATAAATTTCTCAGATAATCAATTCCATTAAACAACATGGGTGACTCAAAAGGTTCCGAATTCACAATGTCATATGATATTATATATAAAAAAAAAAATATTACCAAAAATTAGGGTTCTTACAGCCTCCCCTCCTTAAAAGGATTCGGTCCTGGAATCAGGTTGAAAACAGTTGGGGGTACTTTTCACGCATCGTGCTCTCTAGTTCCCATGTTGATTCTTCGACATTCTGGTTCCTCCACAAAACTCTCACTAATTTGACAACCTTGTTCCTCAGCACTTGTTCTTTTCTATCCTTGATTTCCACTGGTTTCTCCTCATAAGTCAAATCTGGCTGTAAGTCTATCTGGTCGTATTCTATCACATGCCGAAAGTGCGTATGGTAGGGTCGTAGCATGGACACATGAAACACATTATGCACTTACTGCAAGCTCGGGGGCAAGGCTAGTTCATAGGCTAACTTTCCAACACGCCTCAAAATCTCAAAAGGTCCTATAAACCTCGACTTATCTTCCCTTTCTTTCCAAATCTCATAAATCCTTTCCAGGGGATACCTTTAGCATCACGAAGTCTCCCACCTCATACTCCTTTCATATCTCATAAAATTTGACCATTCGAAATAATGGGTTTCGTAAAAAAAACTAATGACTTTTACATACACTCGTCTGTACCGTAAAGACGTAATATCAATTCGAAATCTTCATTTAATAATTCGTATATATCGTGATTGCAAAAATTTCTCATCCACCCCTAAAATTACTATTCGTCCAGGTTTCGAATATTCACGAAAATTAAGGTTAATGCAGTCTCCTTTCCTTAAAAGGATTCTATCTTAAGAACCTAAGAAAAATAGTTGTGGATACAATTCCAACTTTACCCTTTCCAACTCTCAGGTTGACACTTCAACCCCTTTGTTCTCTCACCTTGGTCTCACCATCGCTTTAATGTTGTTTCTCAATGCATGCTCTCCTCCACCTGTATTCCTTATCGGTTGTTCAATGAATGAAAATTTCTATCCCACTACTTATATGTTCCTCCTCTACCTTGTTCATAGTATCCATGTTGAGTCCTTGTATCGTTGGCCCGTGAATACTTTGTGGTCGTGTTTTATAATCTGAGACAATGTCAATACGCACGGTATTCCTCATATTCCTTGGCTTGATTAGCACGCATGTGTTGCCTCCCGTCAGCCGTTACCACTTGCTATGGATACTGTATAGTCTTCGGTATACGTCGACCCAGTTCAGCTACTATATCCCTCGTTCATTGACTTCTTCGTAACGCAAGAAAAGCAAAACTTCTTCTTTCGTAGTACGCTTTACAAGAGATGTCCTTACGTTCGCATGGTGACGATCGTGATAACAACATTCATTTCATGGATAAGTTTTTATTCTCGACTGCCCCGTGAAATCTAAGGCACGACACTAAATATAAATTCGATCGTCTGGATAATTCTTCTTCCCTGTCCGTCAGCCACAGATCAAATTAGTACATACGCTCAATCTCTTTATTAATTATACTTGAAAGCACCTTCAATATTCGAAGTTTATCCTTAAGTCTATATCTGACGTAATCACTGCAGAAATTTTATATTGCCCCACCATCTCTTCCATATATAAATCGATAATCTTCTAAATGGAAAGTCTCTCGTAGGTAAATCACTTGGTCCAGCAATTATAAATCAACTAGGGCCATCTCTTGGCTCGGTCTTCGGCGACCTACTCATGAAGTTCATTATAATTCTGTCCACGTTCAAGATTTTCTACAGGCGGAATTAATCCACTAGATCTCTATCATTTTGTTTTTGACATGTTGCGTTTGTACTTAATAGTTTGCCAATACCATTCTTCTTATCCGTTTCCCAAACATTCTCTTAATTCTCTGTACATCTTTGTCCTTCCCCATAATTTAGTCATTTTCCTCTAACATTATTCTTTATTGTATATACTCTATTTTCTTGGTCAATACTGACTGAATTCCAATTTCGAATAATCCATTCTATAGGTATCGGCCACCACACTGGCCTTTCATGGGTAATAACAGATTTCTCCATTATACTCCCTGCTCCCTTTCGTCACCTTCTCTTTCTTATGTTTAGTTCTAATATGAAGATATACTTATGGCACTTGTGGAAAAATTTTCACACTTTTCTCATAAAGTTAACATCTCAGTTTTATGCGTGAACGCCATCATGACTAATCCCAGACTCACGGTTAGTATATCCTATCCCGTAACCTTTATGTTGTTTAGAAGTATAGGCTATCATCCCCTTTCTACTGCATCAGCACACCTCTTAAACTCTTGAAAGACGCATAATCGTGACTCTCAAAGTCCTCTTTTTATCATCAAGTATATCTAACAACGAGGTTGTTGCTAATATCTCATTTCATTCCAAAACTTTGTTCATTAATCCATAAAGGCTTCTGACTCATTAGTCCACTCAAATGATACTACCATAATTTTATAACGTTTATATTAGTGTGAAATGCCAACTTTGGCACAGTTCAGAGGTCGATCTTGAGTTGGTGAAACCCGCTTTTCAACCTTATCTTTGAAAAACTACTACGCGTTTTAACTGGTCAACAATTCCTACATCTCCAGTTAGGGGTATCGATTCTCGATGGTATATGTAAGATGTCATACGCTCGTCCTCTTTCACAACTGGCGCCAATCAGTCTGAGGCCTGCATGCTGCTGCGATTCCCAATAAACTTGATTAGGTGGTAATCTCGAAGGAACATTGGGATATATCGATGCATCCATTTGCTATTAGGGGCCTTTTAAACTTTATGTCTCTCTATGTGCATCAATCCCTTTAAGCTAAGTAAAGCTTCACATTCTTGCCACGATATTTCTTCCTTTCTTGTCCATCTCACTTCCATGTTAGTTTCCTCTAAGGATATGTCTTACATCGCAATCAATTTGAATTTCTTGGATCAGGAAAAGGCTTGGTAACTCCAGAATTCATTAATATAACATCCTGACAACGGTTGGTAGGAGCGTACTCCCAACCACCTCATCATTTCTTATAACCTTCCTCACACTAATATTAAAGGTCCTTGTGGTATGCCCCGACATGTTATTCCTACTTTAAATAATTACTCGGCATAACGCTCTGGCTGCACAATTACAACATTTGGTTTTATTTATTTATTTTTTTTTTATCTCATATTGGTGCAACGGTTCACAATTGTACCTCCTGTTCACCTTAGAGTAATCAATTTTGAAAGGAATGGTTTCAAAATAACAAGGTCCAATAGATAATTTCAATAAGAATTCCACATTGGGTGTTCCAAGAATATTGATGGTTCCAAATACTAGGAGTCTCGATTTTTGGAGATGTAAGGATGGACAGAAAGAATACAACAAGGTTTATTCCTTCATGTCCTGATAATTTTGTAATGTGATATCATAGAGAGTGTTGCACGAGGGCAATGATTGTTGGATAGAAAAGTCATAAAGACGATCTTTATACCATTCTTACATCTGGTGAATACTTTTCCTCAAAAATAGAGGATCTAAAAGTCCCATTGATAAAGGTCAATCGATCGAAAGCAATTCTACTCTATGACAATAAAAAAATGAAGCAGTTTATCATTCAAGTAATCTATGGTTTCAAATGAATCTTCCTTATATGAATGAAAGAACAGAATATTCAAGTGACATAAAGTCTGATACGAAGATGGGTAGAATTCAAGTTGAGTGGGCGACCTCACTAGGTCCCAATCAAGTTATTCGTCAAAGCTTTCATCATCATACTTTACCACATGTAAAATGCATTGCGGAATGAATTAAATTGGGAGTTGGACCAGTGAAACAATAACTAGTCCTTTTCAAGAAACACTAGCAACTAGCTAGACAAAATTTGCTAGTTCACCTGTTTGAGACATCACCACTAGCTAGGACAATTAGCTAGGTGTTCTTCACAACATTACAATTTTGACTAGTTAGAACAATCAACTAGTCATTCATATTGACATATCGACTAGCCAGTTTCAATTGGCTAGAACGGAATTTCAACATCGTAGCCACTGAAGAAACTTTAGGCTACTCGGACAACGAATGGAAATAAGAAGTTATTAAGTTTGAAAAAGAAAACTATAAAATCTGAAGAGAATGTTCTAGGTATCGGAACAATCGATAACCTCTCATCAAATATTACTTACCAGTGAAACGGTCCACCCAAGGGTGCCTCCGTACACATGCTTTATCAGATCCTACAATAGAATTAAATTCAGAATACCAATATCAAAATGATATCCTTACTATGATTTCAATGTACGATGTAAAATCTCATCTTGAATAGAAGAAAAGAATTCATGAAGGATGTCTGGACATTAGATCATCCATGTCCTCAGTAATTTGTTAAATATTTATGAGCTCAACTGAAGAGTACAAGTATGAAAGAAGCAATCAAATATCAATATTCGTTAAGTAATATTCATCGATTAATTAAGGAAATATTTGTTGAACCTTACTTGGATAATTGAAAGAAAGTGTAAATAGACCTGAGCCGAACAAGATCATCATAAATTTTTGAATAGAATGTTCATGGATCAAATAAAATTACTTTGGATAACTCCTGCTTTAGGGAAAGTATCTCACTGGTTGTTATTCCACAAGTTTGAAGTAGAAAGCTAGAAGGGTTACCTGATATAAACTAATCGAGGTAACAGGGTTAGTGAACAGTTTAAAATGAAGTAGTGCACCTGCCGGTAGTTACCAAAATAAGTTAATGATCATTCGTGCATCTCATTATCACCATTATGAGGGTAACTCCATCTCTTCATCTTCGTAATACAAGACACCAACTAGTGCGTCTCTCAATCATCATCTTAAAGTCATTTATCGAGTTGGGGTTTCACAAATATATCTGTCATTTTCGTGCTTTATCCTGAAGACCAAGCTTCACATCATTTCGGGGACACATGCTAAGTCCATAGGGTCCTACTTCATGCCTTCCGACATGAATCACAAGTGGCCAGTTCCCCCTGGGAACAGATCAAAGAGATCTCTCAGGGATCTCAGCGCAGTCCATAGGTTCAGTGGCGGGTGTGTGTATGTGAACATATACCAAAAATATTGAGGTCTACAATACATATACGTAGTCCCTGATAACATCTCTATCAAAGGATCCCACTCTAGACCCGCTGGTCTTTTCTTTTGGTAGACTCTGAGATCACTGTATCGCTCGTTGCAACCATATTCAACTCCTCTTGAGTCCCTTTGTTAATTCTACTTGTTTGTTCTCTAAGTTGAACTACCATGCTCTAGCGTCCGAATCATGCGTGGAATTATATAGCACACTCGTCTTATGATAACATTCTCGTATAACACATGGAAAATTCGCCATCAAGGGTAATGAAATCCACCACGACATAGTGACCAACTTTCACGTAAACCCGTTACTTATCGAAAATCGGATCTAATAGCCAAAGTAAAAGACTTTCATTATTCCAAGTACTAAGTACCCTTAATTATGTAGGGAAGTCTAAACTTCTTGATTCTTAAAATGCCGCCTCCTAAATTGTGGAGGACTATGGGCCACAAAATTTATGCCAGCCTAGTCATCCGATCATATTGGCAATATCGCCTCTACCTCAGCTGCTCTTGAGATTTCGCTCTGCTTCCTATATCATTACCTATGATAGGTCATGTACGACTCTCAAACCTCTATTCATCATTCTGAAGGTCTCTATGGATTCTATCGACCCTAGTATAATACCTCCAGTAAACACTCCAGTCCATTCTACTCACCGGTACCTCTTCCGGAAGTCCAATAATAAGTTTACTACGATCTCTTATGTCATTCTCCTACTTAGACTTAACTCTCAACACTCTCGTTTCTGAGTACTGTAACTTATCGCTCTGATACCATTTCTGTGACGCCCCCAAATCCGAGGTCAAAGATTCAAGTCGTCACATCACCATCCAACCATATCATACCTGTATTAACTTTACAACTCAACAATACATCCATCCAGACCTCAATCTTACGCACAAACAAGTTAGAGCCTCAGAAACGATAATCAAAAGTAAAACTAAATATTACAATTCATCTGTACAATCCAGAATCTTACGCACTTCCACTTATACAACTACACTTGAAGACAAGTCTTACTATTATAGTTGAAAACCTATCAGACTTACTCTGTAGTATTTACCAGGAACTAAATCATCTCCGGGGTAAATCTTCTACTCCTCTTCTGCTAGTGCGGAGTTAATCGGTCAAATTCTTCTCTTTCTGAAAAGTTTTTATAAAGCAAGAATGAGCTACATAATGCTCAGCAAGTTCACCATTTTGAAAAATAATAATGTGGTTTATTTCGAAAACATTCCCAACTATATGGGTATATATCTCAGATTTCAAAACATAATTGGACAATATATATGTCCGAGTTGGAATAAAACATCTATACTCACTAAGGAGCTTTGAGAATAACATATGAACCCTTTATAAGGTTCCCATTTCAATATATCTCAAGCTTGAAAATATATACATATGAGTATATCATTTTCGGCAAAACACTCTACGGTTAACATACTGTACAGGGAATACATCATTGCAAACCTCTTTCCTTCCATTAGCTTAGAAGGTTTCTCATTCAAAAACATTTCATTCTTTGAAATAATTGCAAGAGTGCACTAACACGTGCCAATCTTTATAGAAAATCTTGCAGTTCTAGATACTGCACGATGTCAATATTTTTCTTATCAAGATAGAACACTATCGGCAACTTGGCACTTAGGCCTAAGAAGCAGTGTCAGAGCATTTTTCCAAAGTGGAGGAATGGGACTTAAAGAAAACATAAAACATGACAGGGATTGACGATGATCAGTCGCCACATCCAAGTCCAATAATCCGAGGGTCTTCTCCACCGGTAGAAGGATAGAAACTACATCCGTAACTATCCTCGGGTGAAATTTACATCTGTAATCACCCTCGATGAAAACTACATCCGTAATCATCCTTCAGCAACACCTGGGCCGGAATAATAATTGATGGACCACCTGGCTCACGGCCGCTTACACATCCCGGGAATCGTTCTTCAACGATTCCCACACCTGCCAGAGTCCCTTTTTCTTTTTCTTTTAAAAACTTTATTTTGAATGAAAACTGAGTAGTTGAGGTCCGACATCAGTCGACCGATAATTCTTGAAATCGTACAAGAAGAAAAACCTGACCGGGGGTTTTCGAAAATGTTTTGGGTTCGAAAGAGTTCGAGTTTGAAAATGATGAAGGTATCTTAAATTAGTTTTGTCTTTAAAATAATGAACAATAATTAATAAATGATATTTTGAGATTTAATATAAACAATTAATAAAATAATTATTTAATTAAAATAAGCTTTTAATCCAAGATATATATTTTTGAGTATTTATAATAATGTAAAAATAATAAATACTTAAGTATACGATACTTCCCGAATGACCCTTCGGGTTTTCGCAATTTAATCACGATACAATAATATACCGCTCCCCGGTCAATAGCATATTTGGACCGCTACGACCTCTATTGCTAGAGTCGTTGTCCGAAGAAAACATTTTCATTCTAAGTTCAAGGGTGTACAAACACATATGTGCATATATCTCAAACTTCAACATAACCTCATAAAGCATAAGCATATAATACGTTTGAAAGCCACAACAATACAGTGAAAATCCTCATATATAAGTTTTGAAAAGTAAACTTGCCTTGGTAGGTTGGGGTGGTCGAGCTCGCGACGTGGAACGAAGATCTATACATAATCAATATTCATACGTTAGTACCTTAACAACACTACTTAATCGTAAGGTTTTGAAGGATGTAAGACCAACTTAAAGACTCCAATTTGTGACCACTAAACCTCCCATATTACCATGTCATCACTTTATCACATTCGTTACCCATTCGACTCGAATCCATTCCTCAAACTTGAAACACAAGTGAGTACTCTTAAAACTACGTTAAACTAACCTCTTAGGTGATTTTTCACTCGCGCGCACTTCGCTCTAACATTTTTATAAAATTGAAAAATACAAATTTTATTCCAATTCTTTTTGGAAAGCCTTCACAACTATATAATCTAACTACCCTCAAATTTTCATAACACTAGCATAATTTTAAGGGGTCCTAACTCAGTTCACAAGTGGACAACACAGTGCAGTCTGAATTCCAGAACCACACTGCACTAATCCGGCCATAACTCAAGATCTACACATCTCCTGGGTATGAACCTTATATTTCTACAAACTACATTCAATTATCTTTCCAACCGTGGTTAGTGGGTCTCAAGGGGGGCAAAACTCAAGGTCCGAATTTGTCTCACAAGACAGAGCAGTTTACAAAAGTTCCAAACAACACCTTTACAACTACATCACTTTCAAATCTCCTTGTACACTTAACCATAACCATCAAAGCCATCAAGATCCTTACCATTAACACATATATGACTACATAACTCAAGAACATGGCTTACAACATGGATACAAGCATAATATCTCAAGATCTAACCATCAAAAGTCCAAAACCTCCAAGATTTACACTAATACTTTCAAACCTTAAAAGACCCATCAAATCTTGACACAAACTAAAAGTGAGAGGATGTTATACCTTTTTTTAGCCTAGGGAAGCCTTGTACGAGCTTGCGTAGCCTTAAGAACACCTTAGCTAGCTTAGATGAACCTTAGACTTCAAGATCTAAAACAAAAGTTATGGTTAGTCATTATACATCTCCAACTTCCACCATTTTTCTCACCATGCTACACTTTGAATAAAATTATGAAACTTAGTACATACCTTCACAACACCTAGGGGAAGCTTGGGTTTTAATCTTGCGAACTATAGAGGAGTAGAAGTAGAGAAAATGATTTTTCTTCCTCTCTTATTTTTCTGCTCAGATTAGAGCAGTTTGGTAAGGGGGGAAAAGAGCTTTTCTTTTGTTTTTGTTTGGTCAATTAATTGTGTGGTGTATGGATATATTGGTGGTGTATTAGATGATAAGTAATCACATGTCTCCACCCTACTAGCTAGCCCTAAGTTAGGCCATGTCTCCCTTGTACTTAAAGCATGGCTAGATGTACTACTAACCCATGCTACTTAGTTTGCTTTTTGTACTTCTAGTTAACATTTCTAACTTAATGGTTTGCATGGCATCTTGCATGGAATATTATCTCGTCTCATTACCCAACCAATTTTCGTTACGTAATCCTTAATTCTTGATGTATCTATAATAAAACTCCTCGTAATAATATTTTGTCGCGTAGAAATTTCCTTTGTAATTCATTAAGTGCTAAATTGTATAAATTCCTTAAATATCCATAACTCCTTGTCATAGTCTCTTAAAATCTTTCAACACTCTAGTAGCTCTCAAATCCCAAGTTTTATAAATCTTAATAGTAATAAGACTCTTGCATTCAGCAATCTTCCCTTTTTCTTACATAGCGAATGTAACAACATAAATTTCTCAGATAATCAATTCCATTAAACAACATGGGTGACTCAAAAGGTTCCGAATTCACAATGTCATATGATATTATATATAAAAAAAATATTACCAAAAATTAGGGTTCTTACAAGATACTAGGCCAACTATTATCATCCTTAATGGAGGCTTGGACGTAGTCAAGATAATTGACTCTAAACAAGCGCTTCGTGGGAGGCAACCCATGTGTTAGGTATGTAGTAGTATGTAGTAGTGTGTCATTTGTTCATGTAGGAAATCATATTTTGCATGTTAGTGGTAGTTCATTCATGTTTTGTTCGTATTATTTATGTTTGTCTCATGTAGGACATTCTGTTATTTTTGTTTTCGTATACCATGTGAGTTCCATATAGTTGCATTTGCATAGCATGCATATTTCATGATCCCTTAGAATGAGTTAATTCTGATTGGTAGGTAGATGTCTTATTGAGTGTGGTAATGATGAGTAGAGGGTTGATTTATAGTTTCTAAGAAATTGACTTGTATGTTACGGAAACAAAATATTTACACAGTCTCATTAGTTTGCTTCTGAGCTAGGTTAGGGTCATGCTTGTTTGGTTGTTTGAGATTTAATCACTTGTTTATATTTAGAATTTTCGTTATTCCCTTGATGGCATAGAAGCACTTAAGTCTAAGTTTGGGGGAAACTAGGGATTTCATGCTATATTGTAATAATTGTCAATAATGGTTAGGCGTCAAATGGCTAGTAGCCGGCTCATATTTATATGAGTAGTCTAGGGTTGGAATTGAGAATTCTCATTCCAGACTGCATATATTAAAAAAGAAAAAAAATGAAAAAAATAAGAGAGAAAAAATGTTATGTGAGTGTTTAATTGCAGAATTAACCAGGGTGAGCTCTTTAATACTTGAGCAATTAAGTTCGCGGGGACTTTGTGCCTAGTGACCTAAGGCTTGTATAGTCTGCGATCCACTAACCCAACGCTCGCTATATGAGTATTATTGTATAAGCCTTTTGGGGTCTCATCCATTGCACGGTTAAATAAGCATGCTTGTATATATTATTATGTGTCGTAGTTGTTAGTAATTAAGCATGGATTCTTGTCTACTTTGGATAAGAATGGAGGTGTTCGTAGGTTATGAAGTGTTTACCGTCTATTCTATTTATAAACCTGTGATTGTCTTGGCGAAGAATAGGTATGATTTTGATCTAGTTTTAGGAGTATTTCTGATGAGCATCGCACACACGCACGTTTCTGTTCATGTATTGTTAGTATATGGGAATTTAGTCGAGCTCTGTTTGGATTTAGTTGCATTCTTTGAGATATTTGCTTGCTAGTTGGTTTTGGTTAGTTTGAAGGGGATCTTTGCATTCTCATATTAGTTGCATTCATGCATTGCATTGCAATGGATTTTGTGGGTACATTCGCTATAGGCCCTCACGAGACCTCACTCGTCCACTAGGGCTGCCTAGGGGTTTAAAGAGCTTGTTGCATATGCCAAATGCAACCGTGATCACCTATGGAAGTAGTACTAGTTAGTTAGTGTTTAGCTTTTTAT
The DNA here is from genome assembly GCA_036435485.1 of Saposhnikovia divaricata. NCBI lineage: Eukaryota > Viridiplantae > Streptophyta > Magnoliopsida > Apiales > Apiaceae > Saposhnikovia > Saposhnikovia divaricata. The sequence goes on along the minus strand of CM071597.1, from coordinate 95,313,830 downwards.
GCTTGAGGACAAGCATTGATTTAAGTTTGGGGGTGTGATAAGTGGATTTTATATCAACTTGGATTGCTTCTTTTCGGCTTAAATTGATCCACTTGGCCTCAAGTTTGTTGTAGTTTTGATGTGTTTTGTTTGATGTGCAGGTTTGCAAGAATGTTGATTAGGGTTAAGGTTTCCGGTGATTTTGGAGATGAATTCGAGCTTAAAGAATGAAGAATGGAGTCTTGTTGTGGGTCACTATGACGATTCCAAGTTAAGAGAATTGAAGACGAAGGCTAGTGCAAAAGAAACGGGAGAAAACGAAGCAAAAACGAAGAAAAGCAAGCAAATCAGCATTCGGCAGAATTTGAGTGAGCAAACTGCGCACTAGGCTGCGCAGACTGCGTAGGAAATGAGCAGAACAGAGATCAAGTATGCAGACTGCTCACTGGAGCGCGCAGGTTGCGCAGTCCCGGCCAGAAAATCCTGAAAATTGACAGTTTTGCCCTATTCGAATTGTAATTGTATTTTTGGTATTTCTTTGTACCAAAATCAAATTCTAATTGTATTTTAGTGATATTTTCTTGCTTGGCAAGATATCTAGGGCTATAAAAACACATCAAGCCATTGTAATTTGGATCATCATATATCATAGCTTAGATTTGCAAGGGAGAAAAGGATAGAAGGATTCAGGCTAGAAAATCATGAAAATTGACAGTTTTGCCCTATTCGAATTGTAATTGTATTTTTGGTATTTCTTTGTACCAAAATCAAATTCTAATTTTATTTTAGTGATATTTTCTTGCTTGGCAAGATATCTAGGGCTATAAAAACACATCAAGCCATTGTAATTTGGATCATCATATATCATAGCTTAGATTTGCAAGGGAGAAAAGGATAGAAGGATTCAACGCTCGTGACAAGCCACGGATCTCGATCTACTTCTTCTTTTGTATTCTTTTCTTAGGCGAATTCTGGATTCTAGATTTGTTTTCTTAACTCTTTGTTCTATTAATATCATTACTTCTTTTATTAATATCTCGTTCAATATCATGTCTTCATCAAATCCCATGGTGATGAACGGTTCAATTATGAACTAATATTTGTCATGGGATTCTAACGAATTTATCTACGTATCTTAGTAATTTGATTGCTTTACAGATTTATGTGTGGTGAATTCTTGATATCCTTGTATGGTTGTGCTTCATGTGTTTAGATGCGTCGCGAACATCTAATTTGTTAATCTCTTGCGAAACGAGAGTGGATCTTGAGATTTAGAACTTGCCATGCTAGCATAGGATAGGTTGATGTTTAACATCATGATTTGTAGGGTAAATAGAGATATTATGTTGCCCTATGTGATATTAATGGATGACTTGTGCTTAAACCGTTATGTTTTCAAATCTTATAGAGATATAGGGTTAAACATAATTGGTGTCTATTCATCTTCTATCTCTTTTGTGGATGTATGATTAGTTTGGTATTCGTATACTGAGAAGTAATGAGTACTTGTTTCGTGCGGTCCGATCAGATATCAAAACCATCACATGTATTGATTAAAGGCATCAACTCTAAGTGAAGTAGATAAAGAAGTTAGAGTCACATGTTTATTCTTATATAAGTAATTCAGTTTAATTCTCGTTAGTTGTTCATTCTTAGTTTGATAATTTGCATCTTAGTTTAATTTAGATAATTAAAACCTTAATTTGTTATTTATCTTAGCAGTGAGTTATAACCATACACTGTTGAATAGGTGCATTAACTGAAAGGAACTTAACCAGATCTTTGTGGAACGAACTTGAATTATATTACTTGTGACCACGTATACTTGCGTGATATTGTGTTAACAGTTGTTGCTGAGGATCCCTGGGATCCAAGGTTTGATAAGCTTCAGGCTTATCTGGACCAGCTGGGGATCTCCAAGGAGGAGGACGTGGAGAAGATCGTCAAGGAACTGCTGGAGGAAGCCCTGTCTAAGCTTAATAAAAATTGATTTTTTTTATTTTGTAATGTTTTTTTTAATAAAAAGTTCATCGTCTCTTCTTCCAGTGTTCTTGCTTGTCTCTTTACTTTATTCTTCTACCTTGGTTATCTATTGAGTTAATGCATGTATGCATGTGTGTATATGTGAATGTGTGCATGTGTGCCTGAAACGAGTATGCGCTTTAATCAATTAAAATGCTAATTGGTAATTTTAATTAAGTAATAGACAAAATTCATTTAAAACCCATGACATTTGGAATTTCCGCACAACTTGCTGTTAACAAGGAAAGGTGTTGTCATGAGATTTTTTTTAAAGATAATTGTCTATAAATTACTTAATGGTGACAGCATGTTCTCGCGCCAATGTTACTGTCAAGCGAAACATACTGTCACCACCTCAAGGTTACTAACGATTTGTTCCAGCACACAGGTTACTGTCAAGAGTTAGTGGACCGTCGAAATTGGGATTTTTATCTTCACGATTTACAGGCACTAAAAAGTAACTACCCAATAGACCACGTGAACATTTAATGGGTTAAGAAAAAGTTACTTTTCCCTCTTCAGTAAAACATTTGTCACTCTCATATAAGCAATTGTCAAACACACAAACACATAAAGCCTTACAGAAATCTCTCAAAAGTATAACAATCTTTTTTTCTCGAAACCCAAAGCACAAAAAATGGCTCCCAAACAATCATCTTTTCAAACAAACTTTGCTGGCATCCTCACTGCTGAAGATGCTGGTGAAGGCTTCAAAGGACTTGGATCCTTCATGAACAAGTCCTATCTAGGCATGCTATTACTTAGACACCTTCTTTGGATCTAGACAGACTTGAACAATTTTGGAAAACAGCCTCTGTTCAAGGAGATGCTGGTAGTGAGTCCATAAATTTTTAAATCAACAACACTACCTACATTCTCACAATCAAGGGCATCAATGAAGCTCTAGGAATTGGACTGCAAGAAAATGAATCATACTAGGAGCTTGTAAGTGATGAAACCCTAAAGAATTTTTTCTTGAAAATTTGGTATTCTAGCCCTGTTCTTGAAGAAGGAACTTTAAGCTGGTACCCAACTGGAGAAATGGACAGGAAATATCTAAGAAAAGAGTGGAGCATGATTATTGATTCAATGGTGAAGGTTTTCTCAACAAAGACCTCTGGGTGGAATGGTATCCCTACCTACATCAAGATATTCACTCACTCTCTTGTCCATAGGTACAAAGTGGATGTTGGAAAGCTACTCATGGGATAGTTCAAATCTGCCCTAGGCAAAAAGGTACATATCTATCCTCGCTTTCTTATGATGTGTATAAATTCTTTATGTGGAATTGATGAAAATGCATCTCTCACAATAGAGTGCAATGTTTTGAAAAGAAATACACAAACTACACTCAATTCACAGAATTTAAATGCACATATTCCACTCTGTTTTACACAGGACATGGTTCATCAAGTGCCCAACCTTGATTTTCCATTGCCCTCTGGGTATACTATTTTCTCTCTTGAGAATGAAGCTGAATTAAGCCCAAATTCAGTCAACCCTCATTTTACTCAATTTATACAAGTCAGGCCATCTAGACTACCAAAAGCCACCAAAATAGCCCTGCAATAATCCAAGAAAAGACCCTTGGAAACTGGGGTTGAAGGTAATTCTAAGAGTGTTGAGGGAGAAACTGCACTTGATGCAGCAAATAAGGATGTTAGTGAAAGAAGAGAGCTAAGAGGGCCAAAGCCACTGTCAGCCACCCCACAGTCTCAAAAAAGGCTGTGAAGGATAAAAGGGAATCAAACACATCCCTAGATGCTTCTTCTCAATAAGGAGTATCTATTGAAATTGGCCTGTCTCCCAGGGCATCTTGTAAAGAGTCTGCACAAACTCATGAACTTACTCATGAGAAGCCCACAATTGCAGAAACATACATGGAGATAGGGCACAGGGAGGATCAAACTCCTATTGATGTTCCACAAGTTACCCCTGTGGAACAGCCAATACTCTCTTCTATATCGTCACCTTCTTTATTCTATAATCCATCAATTGTTTCTTCTCAACAACCTAGAGAAGGGGACAGTACCAACCCTTTAGGTTTTGATCATCCATCTTCTATCAAGGATGAGCCCCCATCAAGTGGTCCACAAGAACCCATTGCTCAAAGTGTGATGGACACCACTCTCTCAAACACTGAGTTAGATCATGATGAAATTTTGCCAGATATTGAAACAGCCAGCATCATGATTGATCTTCAGAAAGTAACTTACCCTCAGGAATTTGTTGTCACAACCTCAGCTGCTGTCAAGGACACAACCAAAGTTGCTGTCAACCCACCTGCTGACAGTAACCTTTTGGATAAAGATGTTGTCACCTCTACACAGCTTAATCAAGATGCAGTCATTGTTGATGATGCTTCTAATGATGATCATGTGCCAATATCCTCTTTCAAGAAGGTAAAATCTAAACCTTCTCTCTCAATGCATGTTAGTACTACTCATACCCATGCATCTAGGTTGAGTGAGGGTGTGCAAAAGAAAAGGGAGATAAAAGAAAAGAGAGGTGAGCATAAAAATGAGAGGCAGCAAATGAGCTGGCAAAAGGTGAGGGACTTGAGCATGTCCAGAGTGAAAAAAGAGAGAAACCCTAGCAAACAGGCTCTAGGCCTTGAGTGTTCAACTGTGAGGATTGATGAGATCACTCAGAAAAACAATGAGAGTGTGAGAACCCCCACAGCCTCCTTGCCCCAATCTTTTCCTTTGCCTCCAAAAAGGTTAAGATCTGGTGGTCCTTCTAAACAAGCTGATTCAAGGTTGTAATCCCTTGAGGGCAGATGTGCATCCATGGAAGCCAAGATTGATAATCTGTCCACTATGGTAGCTACTGGTTTTGCTGAGATTCAACAGATTCTACTATCATACTCTGTTGCTCTTAGTGCTGTCAACTTAACTAAGGGGGAGAAAGTGGTAGATCAGAATAGAGTAGTAGATCCAAATACCTCAAACAAAGTGGTAGAGAAGGAGAAACAAGGGGAGTCAACAAGCAAGGGGGAGTCAAGAAGTAAGGGGGAGCAGGTACAAGCTGAAGATGGAGAAGAGAGTGAGGGGGAGCCAGAGAAAAAGGAAGAAAGAAACTTTGGTGAAGAGCTTTCTGGAGATGGTGATTTTATTGAACATGAAATGAATGGTGAGCCAGTATTGGTAACTAAAGAAGTAATGGAGCAATTACAAGAAACTCAAAAGTCTGAAAGACCAATACTGCCTCCTCTGAAAATTAAGGAGCCAACTTCAGAAATCATGGAAACTCCACTGGAAAAACTATGGAGAGAACAGGAAGAGCAAAATGGACTGGGTAAAGGCAAAGATATAATGCCTGAGTACATGAATCTGACAACTGGAACCACCTGGTCTGATGGAAGTGAGTACAGCCCAGATGATGCAGGAATAATGATGAGCCACATGGAGAGTACTTTGAACAATAAGGATGAAGAATTCAGTATGTTGGTGGATAACTCAATCAGGAGGAGTTTACACAAACTGTCAACAATACTGAAGGATAAAATAATAAGTATCTCTGTGAAAGTTAACTTGGAGAAAAGATGGGCAATTATTGTATATCTGAAAACTAGCATCTCAATATTCATCACAATGCAACTACTGCAAAGCTTGCAAGCAAGAATACTAAATTCCTTAGCAACAAAAGTGAAGGCCAACTCAACAACCTTTAATGAAAGTTTGTTGGCACAGATCAAGAGGCATGTTGAAGACAAACTCCCAGAAGTGATTGACAATCCATATGGTGTTTGCTACAGGATGACCATAAGTGCAGGAGTAAAGAAGATTGGTTTTCTGCATTTTGCTGGAGAAACAAAATTGAAAGATGACTCAGTGATGATAGTGCTGAGACAGATCCTCAAGTCCAAGATTACCAAGGAAAAAGTCAAGGCTGTCAGGGAAATTCACAAACTTTTGGTGAAAAGAGATGAGAGTCTTAGCACTCAGATAAAGAAGTTAATTTCTGAAGTAAAATCCAAAAGAAGTAAAAAAGGTGGAAGCTGCACATTTGATGACACCCTTGATGATGATAAAGATGAATCGGATGGTAGTGGAGGATTTGGGGCACCTGGAAATGGTGCCAAAGCAATTGCTGAGATTGCTGGATGTCAAACTCAGGAGAAAGCAAAAGAAGAAGCTCCTAGTACTGAAAAGAAAGATGTTGTTACTGAAGAAGGAGAATCAGATATTCTTGAAGCCTTGAAAGCAAATATTTTAAGGTTTGCTGTTGACTGCCTTAATGCTGAAAAGGATGTTGTTAACAAAGACACTGTCAAGAACTTAAATGAAGATACTGTCATGGAGGATACAGTTGAAAAAGACACTGTCAAGAGCTTGAATGAAGATGTTGTCAAGGACAAAAAGAAAAGCAAGATCCTGGAGCTAAGATAAAGAAGCATGGAGTAGTGGTTGATAAGACTGTTATTCAGAAAAGAGAAATGATGAACAGCTTTGAATGTCATAAAGCAAATATTGAAAGAGACATGAAATCCGTCTCTTTGGATTTGGATAAAAGTAAGAAACATGCAACCAAATACACCATCGGCATATAGATGGAAGTAGAATGATGGATGTTGACAAGAATTTCAATATGATCAAAGGATCATATGTGGTGAACAAGTATAGCCTGTAAGGACTTGAAATTCTACTTGTAAAAATTTTTAGTGATATATAAATTTATGAAGTTTATTAATCTATGTGTGTTTAATAGTTAAATATGTGAATAACTATTTTGAGGAATTTATTAGTCAAGTGTGATTTATATTGAATATATGAATTACATGATTAAATTCTTTTTGTGCTATTTAATTATTTAGCAAATTTTGAATATGTGATAAATTGATAAAATGGGTGTTTATATATTTATTAATGTTGTAGTAGAATTATGTGACATTATGCATTTATTTATGGATGTACTTTTTTTTTGCATATTAGATTTTTATGTCCCAAAAATCATTAAAAATATTTTATAAAAATATCATTTACATAGAATATATATGAAAATTATTTTTATGCTAGATTCATTTTAAAAATTTATTTTATAACATTTGGGGCATTAATGCATTATTTTCAATATTAATAAATTTTACTTTAAAATAAATGCATTTCATTTTTTTAAAATGAATGTTTCACTTTTTATAAAATCATTTGTAAGTAATTATGAAATTACTTTGAAGGACAACTATTATTTATGTTGTTAATATAAGTGGAGTGTATTTTAGTAACTACCTAGTTAACTATCTAAATTATCCTAAAACAACCCAAAACCCACCCCTCCCCTAGGAAGCAGGGACACTTCGGTGACCCGCCGTATCCCCGTGTCGGATTCTTGGACACGCATGTCCCCGTATGGGACACGGGGATTCTTCCAAAATTCTACTTTCAAATTTTGTTTTCACCAATTATAGTCAAAATTTGTATTAACTAAGTACTATCACAAAATTATGTATCAATGTCTATAAGCAAATATAAAAGTATTGATTATCACGTTCATTATTGCACAAAATGAAGATATTATACTAATATTTGGTGTTTTGGATGAGCAAATTATGCATTTCAATCAGTTTACCTATAATTTTTGGTTCTATCAATTGTTTTCTATATGTGTAACATAAACTATACATGAAAATTTATAGTTATACATGACGTGTCCCCCCGCACCCGTATCCCCATATTTTTAAATTTTCCGAATTTGCGTGTCCCCGTACTACGCACCCGCACCCCCGCACCCGTGTCCTTGCTTCCTAGCCCCTCCCTCATTTCACCCCTGCCGAGTCTCTCTCCCCCATCTGTGAGCTCTCTCAACTCCTTCTCTTCCTATTCTTCGCTTATTTATGATTCTAAATGGTTTCTTAGCATGTTTCTTGATTAAAACTGGCATACTAGTGATTCTTCTTATATGTATAACTTGTAATTGAGTTTTTAATTGAGTTTTGATTTGGGGGTTTCTGAAAGTTATGGAGTTAGTTCATAAAACTTACATGCAAGCTATTTAAAAGTATGTTTTGAATTTATATATGGTTTATATGGGTTGCATGTTGTTTTCGGAAAAATTATGAATATAAAAGCTTGAACAATTGTTGTTCTTGTTTGTGGTTAAGTGTTTATAACTTATATGTATGTTGTATGGTTGTGGTGATGTTGGATGAAGGATATTAGAGTGAATATGAGTGTTTGGAGACGCTGTGGAGGAAGAGAAGTGAAGAGAGGGAGCGGAGGATGAGAGAGAGATGAGGGTTTGAGTTGTGAGTGTGTGTGTGGTATTGTGATGGCCGAAGGAGTAAGGGAGAGAGAAAAAGAGTTGGTGTGAGGATGTATAGATGTTGCATGCGTGTGTTTGAGTGGAGAACAAGAGAAAAACTAAAGCAAGTGTGTGTCTTTGTGTTCGTTTATGTGCAGGTCTGGTGTGTGTGATGATCAGGTGTGTGTGAGTGTGTATATAACAGTGGCTTATGTGTGTATGTGCATCTGTGTGTTAATGTATGTGTTTGTATGTGTCTGTGAGCTAGTATGTGTGTTGTAGATGATGACAGAGAGAGAGATAGCCGAGAGAGAGATAGAAGAAAAAGAGAGAAGAAGGAAAGAAAAAGAGATGGGGAAAAGAAGAAGGAGATTTGATTATTTTTAGGTAGCAAATTGGTATGGCTAAAAATTTAGAGAATGGGTTAAATAAGTTGGTGGAAAAATATTGTAATTTTGTAATAAAACGGAAATAGTAGAAGATTGGAAATTAAATAGTTACAAATTTCAGAAAAGTGATTTAAATGAAGGCTTTGAGGATTTCTAAAAATTACATGGAGAATGAGATTTTGAAGTGAGTAATTTTATTTGAGTTTAAGATAATAGTCGAGATTTTATGATATTTTTTGGATGATTTTATGAGAAGGGGAAATGGAGTTATGAATTTTCTTTTAGAAATAGAATAAAAGGATTAATTGAATTACTTTGTGAATATTGGAGACTTGAGTAATTTTTATTATACAATCGGTATGATGGTTTGCATTGGATTTTTTATCATTAAATTGAGGGAAAAATATAATATTTGTTTAGGTAAAATGTAAGGATTTAAAACAGTTGGATCGAATAGTTATTAAATTCGGAAATGATTAAAAATAGAAACTTTGAGGAATTTTATAAATGGTCGGAGTTTTGATTTTCACAGAGAGTAATTTTATTTGTCTTTGAGATAATATTAGAAGATTTATGGAGATTTTTATTTGATTTAAGGATGAAGAACAATGGAGTTATGGATTTTACGAGATAAATTGATTATTAAATGGTCATTTCTATGGAATAAAGAGTATTTTAATTAATTAAAATACTTCCCGAACTCGAAAATTTACGTATAATATATGGAAGTGATCGTATTTAGATGTACTATCTGTTTAGATGGATTTTATTTGGAGATTCGAAAAAGGATATACTATTTAGAGAAAGGAATACATTAAAGGAAATTGTGTCAAGTCTTAATACGTGCATCGTGATTCGTGGTTTAAAAAGAGAATAAAATTTTATAATTTCGTTGTGATTGTATTATAAGATGTATTTTAGTTGTTATAAATGAAATTACTTGTGTAATTGTATATATATTGCAATGCTAAACCATGTTAGCATATTAAATCAAAAATGACATGTTGTGATGTTATACGTATGTGATTTATGGAGTGTATTCTGTGCTAAGTGATGACTTGTATATATAAATGTAAATATTTTTGTATCGCTGGGTTAGGCGTAAACAAGCTGAGGTACTATAAGATTGCTCGGATATTTTAAGGTGTTATAAAAGTGTTATGAGGTACTATCAAGTACTAAGTTGAGATTATACTTTTATAAATATATATAGGTTCAAGTATAATGCCAGGAAAAGAACCAGTACGCGTGAAGATGGAATTATGAGAAGTGAGATATTTATCGGAGCTTGACAAGTGTATTGATATAGAGACTGACAAAATTTTGGAAAGAAAGATGGTAGTAAAGTTAGAGTTGTGATTTCTCGAGTGTGCGTAGTTGATAGCTTTTTGAGGCAAGTGGTTCTATTCCTCACTTATTGTTCAAGTGAAACATATCTGCTCCTGTTATTTATCATACGTTTCATTCAAATCATTGTGCAAGTAACTCTGTCTTTTCTTGAAGTTTACATTCCTAAACTGATATATCCTGTTGATTCGAGCATGCCTATCTAATGCCATGTTGATCATAAATCTTATGTAGCCTATCTATTCATGCAACCAGAATTCCGTCCACGACTGTTTCATAAACTGTAAACCCTAAAATAGCATAATTCCTTTTAATTGTTTCTTGACCATATATGTCAAACAGCTTGTTATAATTAAACCATACTGACTGACAGATAAACCAGTGTTCTACTTGACCTATGTCCGTGTCCAGTTTAACCTATGTTGTCCCAAAAATTTTATAAACTTCTTTATGACAAAATCACTGATTCAAAAACTTAATTACCCATAATACTATACCTTAAACTTGAAATCTGATTAATTACCTTGATGCCTTTGAGTCTACATCTTCTTGATTCAGACTTGTATCCCTATTTCAATAATGTCAGAGAACTTTGTCAAAACCTTTGACCTTTATCATTGCAAATCAAAATGAGTTGTTTTCTTAAAATGCTTTGAAGTTACTTAGACTGGGCTGATTTGTTATCAGAGAGTCGAAGGTACTTCGAAGTAAAGGTTTTCGAAAAGATTAAGTATTAAAATATTTTATGAAGTTAAAAAGAGTTTTGAAAAGCTTAATGTCTTAAAATGAGATTTTTAATAAAAATGTTAGGAACTCCGTCTAAATGGTTTCCACGGATTCCTGACGATTGGAGAGACGGGGCGAACGGGTAATGCTGGTTCCGTCGATTTGTGTATGTAGTAGTGTAGTTCTGGTTTGTCCAGTTCGACACCTTTATAGGCCAATGTGTTACCTCTTGGGAACCCAAGCTATCCTAATGAGAGGAATTGATGTCCACAGGGACTCTGTGTCCGGTATGAGGACTTTATGGGTTGATCACCCGTATTGTCTGTTATGAAGTAAAAAAAAACCTCAAATCAGTTTTCTTAAAATGATGATTACTTTTATTTTACTGTGAGATGAAATTGGTTTACCACTTGAAATGTTAATTGCTTTACATAGCTTTGAATTATTTATTGCTATCCTGTTATATGTTAATCCCCTGTCATATTCAGGTGTCAGTATCAGTTATGTTTTGAAGAATGAAAAGTTTAATCCTCTAAAGGAAGTTGAATTACTACCTTCAATTAAATTGATCATCGATATTGTTCATTAATGACTTATCAAGATTTTGTTGTTTCACTATAGTATGAACTTGCTGAGCATTGTTGGCTCATTCTTGCTTTATTTTCCCTCCCCTTTCAGTTAGGGTTAAGAATTGACTACCTACGAATGACTATTCGAATAAGAGTGATGAGGTGTTCTCTAAAGAATAGATTTCAGAGTAGCATGGACACATACAGTAATGGACCGCACTTCAGATAAGAAGGTATAGTAGTTATAATACTTGTTGTAATTTATATTCTTGTTTCATACTATAACCTGTGATCGATCCTTGTTGAGGGGTCGTCTGTATGATTAAGTTATACTAAGTTGAATTGGTTGTGGCACCAAATCCTGACCCCGGATTTAGGGGCATCACAGATTGGTATCAGAGCAGCACGTTATGGTCACTGAAACAAGTTAGGACAATCAGGAGTAAGTATTTAAGCTAGATGTTAGGAAGAGCAATTTAAGATAAGGTTCGTCTTAGGATTTTAAGATGAGTGTTGTGACTTTATTTGGTATTTCGACATATCGCGCGAGTAGGAGATCGATTCATCTGAAGGACCGGCTATGGACGATGCAACTAATTCCGAGCTACAAGTTTGGGAAGACGTCATCTAGAGACTCTTATGTACCTTCTAGAAATTCTTCTGTGACTTTAGCTACATCACGAACGTTATAGAGAGAGTACGAGAAGAACCATAAGCATGATGCGAACACGAATACCGATATTTGTTTGGAGTAAGGGCGTAACTATTCCCTATTAGCCATTGCTCTCATTTAATTCATTATCTGAAAGAATTGTTTTAAAAAGGAATCGATTCTTATTATCATTCTGAATTTTTGTAACTAATTCACGATTTATATTATCGCTGAAGCGTTTGTTGCACAGTGATGATTAAAAATCGAGAATGAATTGAGATCTTCTTATTTATTCAACTCATTATTGTCATGCCGGTTTTGGCAACTAAGTGTATTAGCGCTTAGCCGATAAGAGTGAGATTATGAGTAATTATGAATTTCTTAAATGTTTGTTTAATCATTAGTTGATACATCCGTGTGATGATCTATTATACTTCGATTTTTGAAAAGCTTTGTGTATCAGATATACTTAAACACAATCCTATTCTTTTCAGAATATCCCTATTTTTCAGAGGATACTCGATCCCACTTTATATATGAAATTTTGGTGATTCTTGAACTCTTTTCATTTTTCCCTATATATTTAATTTTCCTTATTCAAGCTGGGATGAACAACCCTATATATATAGGGGATTCGGGGACATCCTATCTTTGTGATAGAAGTCTGGTGGGATGCCACTGATTGTATTTGTCATGAAAGTACCAAAGGCTAGCCACCTTTTTGTACTACCGCGGTTAACCTAATTGACAAATGCAACTTGATAAAAGTTTAATGATCATATTGATCTCTCGGTTAAATTCTTTTATGAAAATTCTTTTGAACAAAACTCAGCTTATATTCACACATGTTGATACCTACTCATTTTATTAATTCATTCTGCTAGAAACCCTTTTGATTCCTAAAGTTGTCAGTGATTGGAAGTAGCAAAGGAAGATACGACGACACCCTAAGTGGTTAAGGTTACATATATGTTAGTGGACTTTATGTCCACTAAATACGTTCCTTTTCAGCTTAAATTGACCGCTTGTACCCGAGTGTTTAGTGTCTTTTGATGTGTTTTCTTGTTTTTAGTGTGCAGAGTATCGTTTGGGGAATAAGGTGGTGGAATTGCGTGTTTCGGATGGTTTAGAGCTGGAAGTGTCGAGGGCTGAGATAGCATGTCGATCAGGTTGCATAGTCGGAGGCATTGGTGTTGTTGGTGAAGAAATGGTGGTAATCTGTGAGCTTAAAGTAGAAATTACAGGAAGTCCAGGGCAAGAGAAACTCAGGTATTTGAGCACAATGCGCATGCATCACTGTTTTGGCCATAACTGGAGTTCCAGACGTCAGAATTGGGCGATTTTACAGTCCACACGAAGAGGAGAGCATTTTCTACAAAGCTGGTAGGGGGGCCAGGCATGCTCGCGCCTGTATAGAGCGCGCCCGCGCCCTGGCGGGCTGAGAAATACTAATTTTCTGCTGTTGGGCTTGTTCTGAAGGGCCGGTTCGGACGAGATGTGCAGCCTTGTGTCTTTGAAGCCCAGTTTATTATGTACTATTGGGGGAAAGCCCTAATTATCAACGGGTATCGTATTATTCTAAGGGTGGATTTTTAGAGAGAGAAGAACCATTGGGAGAGCATCAAGCTTCTTGGGGATTTCCTAGTTTTCTTTTCATATTTGTAATCTCCTATTGCGTTGAATGCTCGGTTGTTTTTGTATACTCTTTTACTACTCTTGTTTGGCTTATCGTATCTCTTTTTCAATCATGTTTACACTTGAACCCATGATGGCGATTAGGTCGATTATGGGCTAATTCGTTATCATGATTTTAATGGATTTTTCTATGGATTCTAGTAATTAAGTGTTTTTTATGCCTTGGTGTGTGATTGATTGTATTGATTTCCTAGTATGATTACGCTTATTCGTTATAGGTGAGTCGCGAACACCTGTAATTGTTTGTTTAATCCTGGTGAATGCGAAAGTGGATCTAGGGTTTAGAACAATTCATGCCAGCATAGGTTTTTGCATGCGAAGAACATGTATTAATTTGTGGTGTAATTCTAACCGTCTTGCACTGACTATGTGGTTTTATGGATGCTTGATTTTTAACCGGTATGTGTTCAATTGATATAGACATATAGGAACTACGCATATTGGTGACTACTTGACTTCTATCAATTGTGGATGATCAGTAGGATGGTATACGCACAACGAAAGTTGGCGTGTATCAGTTTAGTGCATCTAATCAGTAATCAACTCTGTCACATGCTATGTTAAAGGGCATAAGATTCTAGATGAAGTGGTTAATGAAATTAGAATTCCATGTTTTCTCATATATTAAAACTCTGATTTGTTAACTTATTCTCGCTTAGTTAATTAAGATAGTTAAATTAAAAACACTGTTGCATAAGTACTAAAACTGGCATTACACCTAGTCTCTATGGGAACGAATCCTATTTACCATATATTACTTGTTGACCACGTTCTCTTGCGTGAATAAGTGCGAACAAGTTTTTGGCGCCGCTGCCGGGGACTTCGGTGTTATTTGTAGTTTAAGTGCTTGTCATCAGTGGTCGTTATAGATTACTGACCTGAACTTTTTTTTTATTTGATGGATTATTGGGAGCAGGACTTCGTAATTGTGTGTGAGCTGTGTGCAGGTGGACATTACACTCATCAATGTGAGTACAACTGCAACAACAGTTGGAGCTACAATCAGAGTGGTATGGAGCAATCCCAATATCCATCCTACCCACTCCAAAATCAGCAGTTTGGAGCTGAGCCATACAATCCATGGGAAATTCAACAGCAACAGGGGCATTTTCAGCATCAGTACGCCCCACTGCAACAACACTTTCAACCACTGGATTTCAACAACAATTTCATACGGATTATGGCCAACAATCGAATGAAGAAGCGGAATTAGAAGAATTGAAATTGATGATTAAAAGCAATGCAGTGTCTCTCCAGACGATAGGAAATCAGATTGGTCAAATAGCAACCTTGTTAAACAGTCTTCAAGGAGCCCTTCCAAGTGACACGGGAGACCTAGAGGCAGAGCATGAGGACAAGAACATGCCTATCAATCTTGACGGGCCATTCTTAGCCACGGGTGAGACCTTGATCGATGTTCAGAAAGGAGTCTGAGGGCAAAGATGAGAAAGAAGCAGAACAGGAAGCTGATAAGGAAGAAAGGTCAGAAAATGCAGTTCTGAATATTCAGCCGCAACCACATCCTTTGCAATCTGAAAATGTTGAAGATGTTGAGAAGAAGAATTTTGAAATTGTGTTAGTTGAGAGCCATGAACTTGTTGAGGTGTCTCAATTAAATTCTGAACATGAAGGATGTGTGGAAGAATCTTCAACAATATCAATGGAGGATGTTCTGGTTTATGGTAAATTAGAGGATAATTTGTATGAAGAGCCACTGGAGCAGCCTATGTTTCTAGAATTGGGACCTGAGAATAATGAAGACGACCATCTAACATTGTTAGAGGATAATTCACAAAGTGTTGGAATGATGCATTGTTTCGAGTCACTAGAAGTGCTATCTGCAGAAGGCAAACCTCCAAAAGCCTCTATCAAAGAACCACCTGACTTGGAACTGCAGTTAATATCCTCTCAATCTCAGGAGTTTGATTCGAGCTCATTTGTATCATCTTCTATCATCATCTCAGCAGAATTACCTCCGGACAAGAATTTTGAAAGGGTTATTTCAAATTTTCGTGACAGTATGCGCTCTGCAGATGTGAAAAATTTGTTAGTGGACAATGCGATTGGTTTTATTGAGAGCAGAGAAGGTTGACATCTCCAACCTTATCCACTATTGTCTCAGCAGATTTACCGCCTGATAAGGAAGAAGTACGTTTGACGGCTTTACAAAAGCACACAGGTAGTGGATGGATGATTTCAGATAATCAGGATATCATCTATTCGTTGGTTATTCAAATATGGTGTGGGAACAATGTCACGGGCACTTTGGAAGAGCGAAGGAGGTTGAAGCTTGTTGACAATGACGTTGCTCCGGAGAAGATCATTAAATGGCCTTATAGAGATGCGGTGCAGAAAATTTTTAAGAGGAAAATCGTGGCCAAGTCTAGCTAAAGACGTTAAAGAAAGGCGCTTCGTGGGAGGCAACCTACATTTTGTTGTACAAGAATAAAAAAAATAAAAAATAAAATAAAATTGGCAGAAAGTTTGGGCGCGGGCGCACTGCACAGGGCGCAGGCGCGCGGAAAGCTGCTGTTAAAAAAAATGAAAAAAAAAAGAAGATCCAAAACAGAAATTAAAGAGGGGTGTTGTGAGTGAGAGTACTGGTTTGACCGAGTCTCACTTCAGGAGGCTTGCTAGGCGGATAGATGCTGTTGATGAGAGGCAGAGCCGTTTTGCTGATGATCTGGCAAAGGCTTTGGGCACGGCATTTTTAGCTACAGGGGTTGAGCTTGTTTGGCCTCAGTATGGAGATGGAGTTGTTTATCCACCATCGGACTCACCCGAGGAGGGTGATCCTGCTGATGATTGAGGTATCTCTGTGCACTTTCTTTGTTTCTTGCCTTCAATGGGGACATTGAAGATTTTAAGTTTGGGGGTGGGAAATGAAGATTGTGATTAGTAGTTAGATGCATATAGGACATGTAGTGTAGTATTATCATGCATATTGTTTAAATTGTTCATCATGTATCATGCATATTGTTTATTTGTGAATCATGTAGTGGCATTCCAGATTGCATAGCATAATTCACGCATTCATGCATTTTCCATGATCCCTTAGAACGAACTAATTCTGACTGGTAGGTAGGTGTCTGATTGAGTGCACTAATGATGAGTAGAGGGTTGCTTTATAGTTCTTATGAAACTGATTTGCTTGTTCAGAAACAAAAATTTTTACACAATCACAGTCTCATTGAGTGCTTTTGAATTGGACCGGCCATGTCTGTTTGGTTGCTAAAATTTAACACCTAGTTTAAACCTAGAATGTTTGATAGATTCTTGAAAGTGAAGGAACACTTAAGTATAAGTTTGGGGGAAACAAAGAAATTCATGATAATTATGAATAGTATTAATAAATAGGTGTCAAATGGCTAGTAGCCGGCTCATATTTATATGAGTGGTCTAGGGTTGGAGATGAGAATTCTCACTCCAGATTGTTTCTAGTAAAAAAAATGAAAAAGAAAAAAAAGGGAGTCATGTAAATTGTGTAATTGCAATATTAACCAGGGTGAGCTCTTTAATACTCGAGCAATTAAGTACGAGGGGACTTTGTGCCTATTGACCTAAGGCTTTTATAGTCGGGGATCCACTGACCTAACGCTCGTTACATGGGTATTATTGTATAAGCCTTTAGGGGTCCCATCCATTGCACGGTTAAATAAGCATGCGTTGTATATATAGTGTTATGTGTCATATGTGTTAGTGATTAAGCATTATTTCTTATCAACTCAAGTGGACTATGGCGGTGTATCTGGAGGGATCTTGTGTCTAACGTTCATTCTGTTTTTAAACCTGGTGGTAGTTTGGCTAAGAATAGGTATGGTCTTGGTTTGATTTGGGGGTATCTCTGATGAGCACAGCACGCGTGCACGTTTCTGTTCATGTACTGTTAGTATACGGGGATTTAGGCGAGCTCTATTTGGATTTAGTTGCAATTCTTTGAGTATTTGCTTGCTTGTTGGTTTTGGTTGGTTTGAAGGGGATCACTTGCATTTTCATATTAGTTGCATTCATGCATTGCATTTCATTGGATTGTTTAGTGTCTGTTTATGCTTGGGGACAAGCATCGGTTTAAGTTTGGGGGTGTGTTAGTGGACTTTATGTCCACTAAATACGTTCCATTTCGGCTTAAATTGACCGCTTGTACCTGAGTGTTTAGTGTCTTTTGATGTGTTTTCTTGTTTTTAGTGTGCAGAGTATCGTTTGGGGAATAAGGTGGTGGAATTGCGTGTTTCGGATGGTTTAGAGCTGGAAGTGTCGAGGGCTGAGATAGCATGTCGATCAGGTTGCATAGTCGGAGGCATTGGTGTTGTTGGTGAAGAAATGGTGGTAATCTGTGAGCTTAAAGTAGAAATTACAGGAAGTCCAGGGCAAGAGAAACTCAGGTATTTGAGCAAAATGCGCATGCATCACTGTTTTGGCCATAACTGGAGTTCCAGACGTCAGAATTGGGTGATCTTACAGCCCACGCAAAGAGGAGAGCATTTTCTACAAAGCTGGCAGGGGGGCCAGGCGCGCCCGCGCCTGTATAGAGCGCGCCCGCGCCCTGGCGGGCTGAGAAATAATAATTTTCTGCTGTTGGGCTTGTTCTGAAGGGCCGGTTCAGACGAGATGTGCAGCCTTGTGTCTTTGAAGCCCAGTTTATTATGTACTATTGGGGGAAAGCCCTAATTATCAACGGGTATCGTATTATTCTAAGGGTGGATTTTTAGAGAGAGAAGAACCATTGGGAGAGCATCAAGTTTTTTGGGGATTTCCTAGTTTTCTTTTCATATTTGTAATCTCCTATTGCGTTGAATGCTCGGTTGTTTTCGTATACTCTTTTACTACTCTTGTTTGGCTTATCGTATCTCTTTTTCAATCATGTTTACACTTGAACCCATGATGGCGATTAGGTCGATTATGGGCTAATTCGTTATCATGGGATTTTAATGGATTTTTCTATGGAATCTAGTAATTAAGTGTTTATTATGCCTTGGTGTGTGATTGATTGTATTGATTTCCTAGTATGATTACGCTTATTCGTTATAGGTGAGTCGCGAACACCTGTAATTGTTTGTTTAATCCTGGTGTATGCGAAAGTGGATCTAGGGTTTAGAACAATTCATGCCAGCATAGGTTTTTGCATGCGAAGAACATGTATTAATTTGTGGTGTAATTCTAACCGTCTTGCACTGACTATGTGGTTTTATGGATGCTTGATTTTTAACCGGTATGTGTTCAATTGCTATAGACATATAGGAACTACGCATATTGGTGACTACTTGACTTCTATCAATTGTGGATGATCAGTAGGATGGTATACGCACAACGAAAGTTGGTGTGTATCAGTTTAGTGCATCTAATCAGTAATCAACTTTGTCACATGCTAGGTTAAAGGGCATAAGATTCTAGATGAAGTGGTTAATGAAATTAGAATTCCATGTTTTCTCATATATTAGAACTCTGATTTGTTAACTTATTCTCGCTTAGTTAATTAAGATAGTTTAATTAAAAACCCAAATTTGATAATTGAGCAAGCATTAAGAAGTAACCATACACTGTTGCATAAGTACTAAAATTGGCATTACACCTAGTCTTTGGGAACGAATCCTATTTACCATATATTACTTGTTGACCACGTTCTCTTGCGTGAATAAGTGCGAACAATATACGTCAATGGAGAATTGGTTAAGCAAGTCTGAGAGGATGATATATTACAATAGGGATTGAGCATTAAGTCAGTTTACATATTGGATTGACAATATATATATATATATATATATACAAGATTTAGTATTATAGAAAACTGAATAAGATAAGGAGCAAGTAACAAGGGTATCAGTGTATTATTTTATGAAGGTTGAGAGTTGAGTAATGGTAGAGATATTTGGAATATGGTAATTGTGCCGATGAAGGATTATTTATGAACACCGGGTTATTAAATGTTTACTTTGGATATAGTAGATGGAATGTCACAAGATTTGGAATGTTTTGAGACCAACTATTGAATATAAATTTTAAAATCAAAATGAGATAACTTGAGCGAAGCAGAGCAGAGTTAGACAGTTTGTTTCTAAGAAATTTCAACAAGAATTGAAACTTTGGATATAGAGTAAAGTGACTAGGTTGGAGTTAACAATTTATGTGAGCATAGCTTAAAGAGTTGTAATTACTGGCAATAAACGGAGATTTGACTAAGATGGAATAAGATGGTAAGAAAAAGAAGACAGAGAACCAAGAAACTTTTAGAATCGCTTTAACAGAAGACATGAGATTCAGTTAGAAAGGAATGTAGGATCTAGAAGATTTTAAATTGGGATAGTGGAGTGAGGTAGCCACCCACAAAATATGAATCAGCAGAGACCAACTAGGCCTCCATTGTCGGAAGGAAGAATTTTGAGAGAAAGCATATGAAAATTGTACTAAGATAAATATAGGGAGCTACAAGTGTAATCAGAAAGAATACTATGTTATGAGTGTCAGAATCTAAAGTTTAAAGTTGTATGCCATAAGCACGAGAAGATAGGACATTTTGCCAGAGATTTTGTATCATGCCAGTCCCAATGAACCTTATGATAAGAATAACAAAACTATTCCTTATAAACCACCCAGGAGCTAGAAATTTCAACATGACCATGAATGACGCTACTAATAATATGGATGTGATTGCAGTTAGGAGAATTAGGTGTAATTTTAGGATTGGATTGGTTGGTCGACTACGAGATGTAAGTAAATTGTAAGACAATTGAAATTGTGATTCCCAAAGAAGGTTGAAGTTGTGTTTCGAGGATAAAAGCAGACAAAGAAGTTTCTAATGATCATGTAGGCCAAGAGATTGTTATGCCAAGATTATAAAGCTTATTCATGCACACGTGGAAGATACCAATAATGACAATTAAATTAGAACAGACACTGGTGGTTAATAATTTCTCAAATATATGTCTTGATGAACTGTTAGGATTATCACCAGACAGAGATATAGAGTTTGTTATTGATCTATTAATAGGTATGGAATTAGTTCAAAAGACTCAAGATCGGATGACATCAATGGAAATGGAGGATTTAGCAACTCATTTACAAGATCAGATGAAGACCTAGTGTATTTTCGTGGGGTGCACCAATACTGTTCGCGAAGAAGAGAGAGATAGTAGTCTGAGGTTACACAATGATTCCTGAAAGTTAAATTATTTAATTATTAAGAATAAATACCCGTTACCAATTATGGATGATTTATTTTACCAGTTGAAAGGTGTAGTATATTTTGCCTAAGGTTGATCTATGAATAGACTAACATCATTTTAAGGTAAAACCTCAAGATATTCCTAAAACAATACTTTGAGTTGATATAGACACTATGAGTTATTAGTGATGAAGTTTTGTTGGACGAAAGACTACCGTTTTAAGGACATGATGAATAGGATTTCAAGATATAATTGGATAAAAATTTCGATTTTGTTTATAGATGATATCTCAAGATATTCAAAGATATAAAAGAGTATGCGGATCATTTAAGAATAACTTAGGAAAAATTTGTAAGAAAAGAGAAATTAAGCACAAGATTTTGAGTACGGATTTTGGATTGAAAGAAGTATAATTTTTAGGACATATAATTAGCAATGAAGGAATAAGAGTGGATCCGGCCAAGATTGAGGCAGTAGTTGATTGGGAAAGGCCTAAGACACCAACGGAAGTAAAAAGTTTTATGGATTGGCCAGATATTTTCGAAGATTTGTGAAAGATTTCTCCAAGAGTGCCATACCATTGACTCAGCTTATAAGGAAGAATCAGAATTTGAATGGAGTGATAAGTGTGAAGAAGGTTTTTAAGAGTTGAAGCAAAGATTGGTAATAGCTCCAGTTTTAGCATAACCCTACAATCAAGGAAATTCGTGTTATGTAGTGACAATTCGCATAAAGGTTTTGGACGTATATTGATGCAACATGACAAAGTGATCGCGTACGCCTCCTGGCAATTAAAGCCTTATGAACAGAAGTATCTTACTCATGAATTGGAGTTAGCTGTCATAGTGCTTGCAAATAAGATTTGGAGAAATTACTTGTACGGAGAAAGGTGTGAAATTTTCACGGATCATAAGAGATTAAAGTATATTTTCACTCAGAAGGAACTCAACATGAAACAAAATAGATGGTTAAAGTTGATAAAAATAATATGATTGTACCATCAGTTACCCTTCAAGCAAATCACGATGCTATTTAGGTTAGTATTGATAGATTGACAAAGTCAGCTCATTTCCTTCCGATCAACGAAAGGTTCTTAATTAACAAGTTAGTTCAGTTGTATTTAAAGGACATAGTGGTTTGTCACGGAGTGCCTGTTTCTTTTGTGTCAGACAGAGACCCTAGATTTAACTCACGATTTTGGAGACAATTTCAAGAATGTTTAGGAACTCAACTCTGAATGAGCACAGCATATCATCCGCAGACTGAAGGTCAAAGCGAAAGAACCATCTAGACCATTGACGATATGCTAAGGATTTATGCATTAGATTTTGAAGGAATTTGGGATGAACATTTATCCCTGGTAAAGTTTTTGCACAATAACATTTATTACGCTAACATCGGAATGACTCCTTACGAAGCTCTTTATGGAAAGAAATGTCGATCACCTATGTGTTGGGAAGAAGTCGGTGAGTGCATCAGAGTTAATTCAACAAACCAAAGAGACTGTGGAACTTATTTATAAAAGATCGTTAACTGAATAGAGTCATGTGATTGAATTTGAACCGACAGATATTCAGTCAAATTATCATATGTAGAGCAACAACTTGGGATATTAGATCATAGAGAGAAAGTGCTTAGAAATAAGACTGTTATACTAGTTATAGTGCTGTGAAGGAATCCCAAGGGTGAAGAACCAATTTGGGAGTTAGAAAGTGAGATATTAAAGAACAAAAAAAAATCTCCTCAGCTGTTTACGTATTAGATTCTGGGGACAGAATCTTTTTAAGGGGGGACGGATGTAACGACTTGAAATTCCACTTGTAAAAAATTTTAGTGATATATATATTTATGATGTTTATTAATTTATGTGTGTTTAATAGTTAAATACGTGAATAACTATTTTGAGGAATTTATTAGTCAAGTGTGATTTATATTAAATATATGAATTACATGATTAAATTTTTTTTGTGCTAGAATATATATGAAAATTATTTTTATGCTAGATTCATTTTAAAAATTTATTTTATAACATTTGGGGCATTTATGCATTATTTTCAATATTAATAAATTTTACTTTTAAATAAACGAATTTCATTTTTTTTAAATGAATGTTTCACTTTTTATAAAATCATTTGTAAGTAATTATGAAATTACTTTGAAAGACAACTATTATTTATGTTGTTAATATAAGTGGAGTGTATTTTAGTAACTACCTAGTTAACTATCTAAATTATCCTAAAACAACCCAAAACCCACCCCTCCCTCATTTCACCCCTGCCGAGTCTCTCTCCCCCATCTGTGAGCTCTCTCAACTCCTTCTCTTCCTATTCTTCGCTTATTTATGATTCTAAATGGTTTCTTAGCATGTTTCTTGATTAAAACTGGCATACTAGTGATTCTTCTTATATGTATACCTTGTAATTTAGTTTTTAATTGAGTTTTGATTTGGGGGTTTCTGAAAGTTATGGAGTTAGTTCATAAAACTTACATGAAAGCTATTTAAAAGTATGTTTTGAATTTATATATGGTTTATATGGGTTGCATGTTGTTTTCGGAAAAATTATGATTATAAAAGCTTGAAAAATTGTTGTTCTTGTTTGTGGTTAAGTGTTTATAACTTATATGTATGTTGTATGGTTGGGGTGATGTTGGATGAAGGAGATTAGAGTGAATATGAGGCTGTGGAGGAAGAGAAGTGAAGAGAGGGAGCGGAGGATGAGAAAGAGATGAGGGTTTGAGTTGTGAGTGTGTGTGTGGCGTTGTGATGGTCGAAGGAGTAAGGGAGAGAGAAAAAGAGTTGGTGTGAGGATGTATAGATGTTCCATGCGTGTGTTTGAGTGGAGAACAAGAGGAAAACTAAGGAAAGTGTGTGTCTTTGTGTTCGTTTATGTGCAGGTCTGGCGTGTGTGATGATCAGGTGTGTGTGAGTGTGTATATAACTGTGGCTTATGTGTGTATGTGCATCTGTGTGTTAATGTATGTGTTTGTATGTGTCTGTGAGCTAGTATGTGTGTTGTAGATGATGATAGAGAGATAGCCGAGAGAGAGAGATAGAAGAAAAAGAGAGAAGAAGGAAAGAATAAGAAAGGAGAAAAAGAGATGGGGGAAAAGAAGAAGGACATTTGATTATTTTTAGGTAGCAAATTGGTATGGCTAAAAATTTAGAGAATGGGTTAAATAAGTTGGTGGAAAAATATTGTAATTTTGTAATAAAACGGAAATAGTAGAAGATTGGAAATTAAATAGTTACAAATTTCAGAAAAGTGATTTAAATGAAGGCTTTGAGGATTTCTAAAAATTAGATGGAGAATGAGATTTTGAAGTGAGTAATTTTATTTGAGTTTAATATAATAGTCGAGATTTATGATAGTTTTTGGATGATTTTATGAGAGGGGGAAATGGAGTTATGAATTTTCTTTTAGAAATAGAATAAAAGGATTAATTGAATTACTTTGTGAATATTGGAGACTTGAGTAATTTTTATTATACAATCGGTATGATGGTTTGCATTGGATTGTTTAGGTAAAATGTAAGGATTTAAAACAGTTGGATCGAATAGTTATTAAATTCGGAAATGATTAAAAATACAAACTTTGAGGAATTTTATAAATGGTCGGAGTTTTGATTTTCAGAGAGAGTAATTTTATTTGGCTTTGAGATAATATTAGAAGTTTTATGGAGATTTTTATTTGATTTAAGGATGAAGAACAATAGAGTTATGGATTTTACGAGATAAATTCATTATTAAATGGTCATTTCTAAGGAATAAAGAGTATTTTAATTAATTAAAATACTTCCCGAACTCAAAAATTTACGTATAATATATGGACGTGATCGTATTGAGATGTACTATCTGTTTAGATGGATTTTATTTGGAGATTCGGAAAAGGATATCCTATTTAGAGAAAAGAATACATTAAAGGAAATTGTGTCAAGTCTTAATACGTGGTTCGTGGTTTAAAAAGAGATTAAAAATTTATAATTTCGTTGTGATTGTATTGTAAGATGTATTGTAGTTGTTATAAATGAATTACTTGTGTAATTGTATATATATTGGAATGATATACCATGTTAGCATATTAAATCAAAAATGACATGTTGTGATGTTATACGTATGTGATTAATGGAGTGAAGTCGTAAATAAGTATAGTATTCTGTGCTAAGTGATGACTTGTATATATAAATGTAAATATTTTTGTATCGCTGGGTTAGGCGTAAACAAGCTGAGGTACTATAAGATTGCTCGGATATTTTAAGGTGTATGAAAGTGTTATGAGGTACTATCAAGTACTTAGTTGAGATTATACTCTTATAAATATATATAGGTTCAAGTATAATGCCAGGAAAAGAACCAGTATGCATGAAGATGGAATTATGAGAAGTGAGATATTTATCAGAGCTTGACAAGTGTATTGATATAGAGACTGACAAAAATTTTGGAAAGAAAGATGGTAGTAAAGTTAGAGTTGTGATTTCTCGAGTGTGCGTAGTCGACAGCTTTTTGAGGCAAGTGTTTATATTCCTCACTTATTGTTCAAGTGAAGCATATCTGCTCCTGTTATTTATCATACGTTTCATTCAAATCATTATGCAAGTAACTTTGTCTTTTCTTGAAGTTTACATTCCTAAACTGATATATCGTGTTGATTCGAGCATGCCTATCTTATGCCATGTTGATCATAAATCTTATGTAGCCTATCTATCCATGCAACCAGAATTCTGTCCACGACTATTTCATAAACTTTAAACCCTAAAACAGCATAATTCTTTTTAATTGCTTCTTGACCATATATGTCAAACAACTTGTTATAATTAAACCATACTGACTGACAGATAAACCAGTGTTCTACTTGACCTATGTCCGTGTCCAGTTTAGCCTATGTTGTCCCAAAAATTTTATAAACTTCTTTATGACCTAATCACTAATTCAAAAACTTAATTACCCATAATACTATACCTTAAACTTGAAATCTGATCAATTACCTTGATGCCTTTGAGTCTACATCTTCTTGATTCAGACTTGTATCCCTATTTCATTGATGTCAGAGAACTTTGTCAAACCCTTTGACTTTTATCATTGCAAATCAAAATGAGTTGTTTTCTTAAAATACTTTGAAGTTACTTAGACTGGGCTGATTTGTTATTAGATAGTCGAAGGTACTTCGAAGTAAAGGTTTTCGAAAAGATTAAGTATTAAGATGTTTTATGAAGGTAAAAAGATTTTTGCAAAGCTTAATTTTTTAAAATAAGATTTTTAATAAAAATATTAGGAATTTCGTCTAAATGGTTTCCACGGATTCCTGACGATTGGAGAGACGGGGCGAACGGGTAATGCTGGTTCCGTCGGTTTGTGTATGTAGTACTGTAGTTCTGGTTTGTCCAGTTCGACACCTTTATAGGCCAATGTGTTGCCTCTTGGGAACCCAAGCTATCCTAATGAGAGGAATTGATGTCCAGAGGGACTCTGTGTCCGGTATGGGGACTTTATGGGCTGATCACCCGTATTCTCTGTTATGAAGTAAAAAAAACCTCCAATCAGTTTTTTAAAATGATGATTACTTTTATTTTACTGTGAGATGAAATTGGTTTACCACTTGAAATGTTAATTGCTTTACATAGCTTTGAATTATCTATTGCTATCCTGTTATAAGTTAATCCCCTGTCATATTCAGGTGTTAGTATCAGTTATGTTTTGAAGAATGAAAAGTTTAATCCTCTAAAGGAAGTTGAATTACTATCTTCAATTAAATTGATCATTGATATTGTTCATTAATGACTTATCAAGATTTTGTTGTTTCACTATAGTATGAACTTGCTGAGCATTGTTGGCTCATTCTTGCTTTATTTTCCCTCCCCTTTCAGTTAGGGTTAAGGATTGACTACCTACGAATGACAATTCGAATAAGAGTGATGAGGTGTTCTCTAAAGAATAGATTTCAGAGTAGCATGGACAAATACAGTAATGGACCGCACTTCAGATAAGAAGGTATAGTAGTTATAATAGTTGTTGTAATTTAAATTCTTGTTTCATACTATAACCTGTGATCGATCCTTGTTGAGGGGTCGTCTGTATGATTAAGCTATACTTAGTTGTATTGGTTGTGGCACCAAATCCTGACCCCGGATTTGGGGGCGTCACATAGCCTCAAAATGACATCTGAAGTAGTGACACGCAAAATCGATTTCTTTGTGTTGGCAAGGATGGTGGTGTTAGTGTAGGTGCCCTAGAGGCAATACATTATTTCTTTGAAAAAATCTTGATGTCATTTGATCATTCAATAAACGTATTTATTATGACTTTAATTACTGCGATATATTTGTTAGCATAATAAATGTCCTTAGAATCATGATACACATTGTATAGTTTAAGTACATGACTTGAACTTGAGATTATATAATATATGTATATATATATATATATATTCTTAAAGGTCCCTAGTCGAGTATTATTATATAGGACAATAATAATACATAAATAGACTAGTATGTTGTTTGACTGATAACCACATCTCATTGGTTATAAGTATGGAGATACTAAAGTCAATGCATAGGTACATGTAGGAGTACATGGTACTGGACAGACCCACAGTGAGATTTTTCATTTTTAATAAAGTCATAAAAAAGACTCACAGTGATAATGGTGTAATGATCCTTTGACTTGAGATCATTATATTTCTATACGAGGATTAATATACTTTGACTACATTAGAAGTTACCTTTGACCGGGTGATGATAAAAGTGGACATCGGGTATATCATGAGTCGTATGAGAAATATGAATGATAGATAAAGGATTTAACCCTCCTATAATTAGGAGAGATATTATTGGCCTCTTGATTGAGTGAGACTATAAAATGCATGGTCGTGCTCAAATAATGATTTGTTTTAATAGTCTACTCATGGATCAAGTAAACTCGGATTAAATGTTGAAGAGGATGACTAAATACATGCCTCGAGTTTAATTTATAATATATGGTTAAAGGGATTATATTACACGGAAACATTAATCATGAAAGGTTTAATATGGATCACCATTTAAATTATTATTACTTGGGTAGCAATGATGTATTACTAGATGCCGCTCTTTGTTTACGATTTTAATTGAGACTTTAAAATCGTTGCCAACGTAATAATAACCTATAGGGTCACACACTTAGAATGTCTTAAAAGGAGTTTTAATTTAAATTGAGAATTTAAATTAAATCATTATTAAATAAAGAATTGGCTATTTAATTAATTGGACTGGTCCTAATTAATTATCTAAGTAAATTCGAATTTAATAAAGTAAGAACAGAATTGGGTTTAAGGAAATCCAATAATAAAATCAAAATAAAATTAGAATTGGGTTTAAGGGAGCCCAATTCGGTTTTTTGATTTTAGCCCACTATCTCTCATATAAATACATGATGATGTATTACTTTAGTGTTAGGGATTTCATAAATTCGTTTTATTAAAAACCCTAGCAGCTCTTTGAGAGGCTAGAGAGAGAGAGGGGCTGTTCTTCGCGGGCTAGTACCTGGCTCCTCGGATCGTTGGACAGTCGGACATTCGTGTGGATTACCTTAGAGACACAGATCTTGACGTGAAGATTGTGTGTGGTGATTACAAGCTAGGATCTCCGTTGAGTTCGTGAAAGTAACGTTTTAAAGGTATGATTCATTTCTCCATAATCTGTCCATAATTATACATGGATCCTGGTTTGGGTTTCGAAATTTTTGTTTTATTTACATTATTCCGCTGCATTTTGTGCCTCGGAACCCAACAGGTGGAGCTTATGGTGAGTCATGGCAATGTCCCTAAACCAGCCATGGAACACATCCAGAAATACTATGCTGAATTCTTTGAGAAACATGGTGACTGGATGGAAATTGATGATGCCAACTTGACTATAAGTTCAGATGAATTAGAGGTTGCGTGTAAGTGTTAGGATTTATGGGTGATAGCATAGAGACAACTTAACTAGATTTCCCTGTACTTAGTTTTTCACTAAGTAGGACATAGTGTCACAGCCAGAGTGTGTTCTTGTGACCAATATAGTTGCTATAATTTAATAATTATGTATCTTGGAAGAAGTTCATTCAATTGTTCAAGCCTCAAGATTACATCAGTTCGATAGCAAGAATAAATGTTACTGTCATGGCATTGACAGTAAGGTTACAAGAAGACAACATGTTGCAAGTCACGACAACAGACTCAATCTGACAGCAACATTGGCGGAAGCATGAAGACAGCAACATTCTGACACTTTAACAGCAAGTTTGAAAGTCCTGACAGCATCATTGGTGGGGACTCATACTATCATCCAAGTAACATTCTCATGATAGTAGACTTGTCATCAAAGGTTACTGTCTCAATGGAATATTTGAATTGGGGATTTATCTCAGTCAAACTTGTGACAGTTTAGATGTTCAAGAAACAGATTTGCTGCATCTAGTCAAAGATTGTAGCAGACCTGCAAGACTACAACAGAAGCTTGAGAGATCACAAGACAAAGCTCGACAATTTAAGAGTATGACAAGTCTGTATCTACTACAATTATTTTAGCTAGTTTTAGAAAGAACCCAAATTTCTTTATGCGTAATGATAATCTGTTTGTATAGCATTTTGGGAAAGTCACATGGGTGGGTAATTTGTAAGGAGCTGCCACTTGAAAATGACAGCGGCTCCACAACCCATGTGACAGGGATGTTAGAGAAGATTATTCTTTATAGAGAAACATCTCTCATTATTTCTGTAATCGATTCAAGAAGTCGAAGCTTGAGAAAATACTTTTTCTCGAGGTTGTAGCAACACTTTGCAAAATAAATATAACATTTATTTTATGAGAATATCTTGAGTTACTACTTGTGTTTGCATTTCTTGGATAGATAGTTTACAATCTTTATCATTATTGTTGAGGTAAAGATTTGGAATCATCTATATTGCATTCAACCCCCCCTTCTGCAATATACTCCGGGACCAACAGTGAGCAAGTGTCTAACATACCAAAGAGTTAAAGCAGAGCACCAGAGACCTAGTGGATTGTTACAACTCCTAGAAATTCCCGAGTGGAAGTGGGAACATATCGTGATGGATTTTGTGGTAGGGTTACCAAGGACAAAAGGAAACCATGATGCAATATGGGTAATAATTGACCGATTGACTAAGTCAGCACACTTTCTTCCGATCAACGAGAGATACACTATCGATAGATTAACCGATCTTTACATCAAGGAGATTGTGGTGCGACATGGAGTCCCCGTGATTATTGTATCAGATAGAGACCCGAGATTTAACTCCAGATTTTTGAGGAGTTTTCAGGATTGTGTAGGAACCAAGTTAAGTATTAGTACGGCTTACCATCCACAAACAGATGGCCAAAGTGAGAGAACCATTCATACTTTAGAGGACATGATGAGGTCTGTGCAATAGACTTTAAAGGAAGTTGGGATGATCACTTACCATTGGTCGAGTTTGCCTATAACAATAGTTACCATGCAAGCAAAGGGATGCCCCCTTACGAGGCCCTATATGGAAGGAGATGCCGCTCTCCCCTGTGCTAGGAAGAATTTGGCGAAAGAAAGATATTGGGGCACGAACTAGTCCAACAGACCAGAGAGATAATAGAGATTATTTGGAAACGGTTAGTAGCATCCCAGGACAGACAGAGGAAGTATGCAGATCAAACCCGCAAGGATAGAGAGTATGAAGCTGGAGACCTTGTAATGTTTAAAGTATCGCCATGGAAGGGACTAATGACATTGGGAAAGAAAGGAAAGTTGAGTCTGAGGTTTATTGGACCCTATGAGATCCTAAAGCGTGTTGGGAAGGTAGCCTACGAGCTGGCCTTACCCCCAAACCTTCAACATGTCCATAATGTGTTTCATGTGTCAATGTTACGTCAATATAATGCAGATGCTCGACATGTGATAGAATACGAGCAAGTAGACATACAACCAGATCTGACTTACGAAGAATAGCCTGTGGAAATTCTGGATCGAAAAGAACAAGTGCGGAGGAACAAGAATGTTCAACTCGTCAGAGTTTTGTGGAAAAACCAGAATGTTGAAGAATCGACTTGGGAGTTAGCGAGTGCAATGCACGAGAAATATCCACAATTATTCAATGACTGATTCTGGGACGGAATCCTTTTAAGGAGGGGAGACTTTAATAACCCTAATTTTTGTACTTAGGAAAATTTTATTTAATGAATGAATAGTACTTTGCATGGATGAATAGTGATTTTGAGAATTAAGAAAATTTTCACGTTACCATATGTCCGGGATAGGAATTCGATATTTCGAAGTTATACGAGTAATATACAAAGCAAATAAGTGTATGTAAACGCGATCGGAATTCAGAAAATCCGAACTTTGTTTTTATGGAAAATTTGACCGAGCCGTAAAGAGACTATCCATACGATTAAGGCAAGAGTATTATAATGTTAAGGATTTAAGGATTTTATTTATTTAATATGATTTGAGGATTTAGAATGAAAACCTTTGAGTTAGAATAACGAGCGTTCTAGAAATCGCTAGAACTTTATAACAAGATTAAGCGATCAAGCGAACGCGAAACGAATTACGGATTAAATATGTAACAAAATGTAAAACCCTACATGCACATCTAGGGTTTATTATTATTAGGTTTGGTGGGAAAAGAAATGAAGAAAAGAAAAGAAAAAGAAAGTGATGAGGTGTGTATACTAAAATAAGACAACAAGGCTACAAGTCACCACCACCAAATAAGCCATTCGGCTTCTTCCTTAAATTAGGAATTCAAAACCCTAGCTTCCAAGATTTGTTTTTCATGATCTATGGCTTAAATCAAAGCTAATAAAGAGACTAAGGTATGGTTAAAGTTTGAGCTCCAGATTTGTTTCTTAGCTATGTCAAAAGTTGGTTCAAAGATGAGAATGAATAGTGATAAATAGTAACTCACATGATTTTCTTGTTTTGTTCTTAAGGTTTTAGCATTATAAGGACCTGTTCACACAAAATCACGCAAGCGTACGCGGTCACAAGTAATATAGAATAAAGTTGAGTTCATTCCCACAGAGACTGGTATAAAATAGAATATGCACCTATGCAACAATGTATGATCTCTATTCACTGCTAAGACAAGTATCAAATTTGAGTTTTAATTATCTAATTTAACTTAAAAGCAATTTAACAATATTAAGATCTAATTAACTAACGCGGCTTAAAACTGAATTACTTATGAGAAAATAAACATGGGATCCTAACTTCATTAAATACTTCGCTTAGAGCTGACGCCTTTAATCAATGCATGTGATGGTTATGATAACTGATCGGACAACACGAAACAAGTATAAAACAAACTCGATACTACCTAATGCAATGTAATGCATGAATGCAACTAACATGAAAATATAACGATCCCCTTAGATTAACCAAAACCAATCAACAAGCAAATATCTCAAAGAAATGTAATACGTCCAAACAGAACTCGACTAAGTCCCCGTATACTAACAATACATGAACAAAAACGTAGGTGTGTGCGATGCTCATCAGATATACTCCTAACACTAGATCAAAATCATACCTATTCTTCGCCAAGACAATCACGGTTTATCAATCGAATGAACGCTAGACACTTCATAACCTAGAAACTCCTCCATCATCATTTGAGTTAGATAGGAATTCATGCTTTATTACTAAACAAACTACGACACATAATACTATACACAATATGCATGCTTATTTAACCGTGCAATGGATGAGACCCCTAAAGGCTTATACAATAATACCCATGTAGCGAGCGTTAGGTTAGTGGATCCCAGACCGGAGAAGTCTTAGGTCACTAGGCACAAAGTCCCCTAGAACTTAATTGCTCGAGTATTGAAGAGCTCACCCTGATTAATTCTTCAAATTAACAATTCACACAACTCTTTTTTTTTTAATAAACAACTAACTTGGAATGAGTGCGTTTCGCTCCATCTCATCCAACCCTAGACTACTCATAATATGTGAGCGGCTACTAGCCTTTTGACACCTAACTTTTATTAACAACTAGCATGAAATCCCTGGTTTCCCCCAAACTTTTATTTTAGTGCTCCTACGCCATCAAGGGAATAAAGAAAATTCTAAATATAAACAAGTGATTAAACCTCAAAACAACCAAACAAGCATGACTCGACCTAGACCCAAAGCAAACGATGAGTTGTGTAAAGATTTTGTTTCTGAAGCATGCAAGTCAATTTCATAAGAACTATAAATCAACCCTCTATTCATCAATACCACACTCAAATAGACATCGACCTACCAATCAAAATTAGCTCATCCTAAGGGATCATGAAAATATGCCACGAAATGCATCTAAATGGACTCACATGGTATACAAAAACAAAATAACAAAATGTCCTACATGAAACAAAGACTCAACTAACACTACTAATCCCCAAATCACCCCCAAACTTAAGATATTCAATGTCCCCATTGAAGGCAATAAAAGGATAGCAGAGACATACCTAACTATCAGCAGGTCCACCCTCCTCAGGTGGTGAATTTGGTGATGGATAAGTGGTGTGAGTTCCAAAAACAGGCCAAGTGACCTTTACACCCTCCGCACGGAAATAGTAATCCATAATTATGAAGAATTGGGGAAAATGCTCTTTTATTGAAAGCAGAAAATCCGTGGGTTGCCTCCCAGGAAGCGCCTTTGTTTAAAGTCTTTATCTAGACATGGCAATGGCTTTTTCTCTTGAAAATTTCTACACCATATCTCTATATGGCCATTTAATTATCTTTTTCGGGGCTACATCCTCGATGACAAGTTTCAGCCTTCTTTGCTCCTCAAAAGTGTCAGTAACATTGTTCTCTTCACTACCTGACAAGTTAGCAACAATAATAATAAGAAAAGTAGATGATTGACCCAAATATGCATACCTCAGGTTATCTGGTGGTTTAAGCTCGAGTTTGGAAGCTTCTTCAACATGATGATTTTCATTATTAACTACCAAAGACTGATCAAGAGTGGAAATAGATGGATTAGGAATGGAAGTGGGTGGTTCACCAACAGAAGTCTTAACAACAGACTTAAGATCAAAAGAACTATCCTCAAGTTGAATTTCATGCTTAGAACAAATAGCATTCAATTCCTCTAACATCTCATCAGAAGTAAAATTCCTATACAACTCATGAAGATCTTTATTATTCTCATACTTTAACAAAACATCTTTCTCAAGAAAAGACTCAATTGTACTATCCTCAAGATTTGACCATGAAACAAGCTCATCAATCAGCACCTGAGAATCCCAAAGATTAGCCACGCCTAATTCCTCATCTTCAGTATCAGACTTTTCTTGTAAAGCAACGTTTAATGGATTCGACTTCAACGTCTGATCAAACGCTTTATTCTGGCTAGTATCAACTCCTTCCACTCTAAAGCACTCTTCATTCTCTGCAGGAAATTTCATGGCCTTGAACACATTAAAAGAGATAGTCTGATCTTGCACTCTCATTGTGAGCTCTCCTTTCTGAACATCTATCAAAGTACGGCCAGTAGCGAGAAAAGGCCTTTCCAAGATGATGGGAATCTTCTTATCTTCTTCAAAATCAATAATCACAACATCCGCAGGGAAGATGAGCTTATCAACTTTTACCAAAACATCCTCCACGATACCTCTAGGATATGTGATCGATCGATCAGCTAGGTGTAAGGAGATGTTTGTAGGTTTTGGATCCGGTAGACCAAGTTACATGAAAATAGACAGAGGCATGAGATTGATGCTAGCTCCCAAGTCACACAAACACTTCTCGAAAGAAAGCTTGCCAATGGTGCAAGATATGGTAAAGCTTCCTGGATCCTTAAGCTTCGGTGGAAATTTCTACTACAGAACCGCACTTCCAATTCCTCGAGTTTCAGCTTCCGTGATAGAATACCCTTCATGAACTTTGCATAGCTCGACATCTATTCAAGAGCTTCTGCAAAAGGTATGTTGATGTGCAATTTCTTGAAAACCTCATGAAACTTGGAAAACTGCTTGTCTAGCTTCTGCTTCTGTAGCCTCTTTGGATAAGGAGGAGGAAGGTAGATTTGAGTGCTCTCTGTAGATTGCTTAGGAGTAGATAATTCAACAGATTTCTTGCTCTTTTCCACTTCACCGTTCAACTGATCAGCCACCAAGTCAGATTTCTCAATTTCTGGTGTTGTAGAATTTTCAACCTGCTGATTCTGAACTTCTTCATCCTCCTTAGCTGCTGATTTCTACTCGGTTGTAACCTTTACGGATCTCAAAGTGACTGCCTTTACCTGTTCCTTGACATCCCTCTTGCCCGGATTAGCCTCTGTATCACTAGGAAGAGTCCCTTGAGGCCTATTCAACAAGGCATTAGCAATCTGCCCAATCTGATTCTCCAAAGTCTTGATAAAGACTGCTTGGCTCTTGCACATCAACCTTAATTCTTCTAATTCAGATTTTTCAGTAGAAGATTGCCCCGCACTAGCATGAGGCTATTGCTGAAATCCCGGAGGTTGAAATTGTTGCCTTGGAGCATACTGTTGCTGATAACCAGAAGGATTGTACGGCTTAGCTCCATACTGCTGACCCTGAAACTGCTGATACGGCTGCTGTGGTTGCTGCATACCACCTTGATTGTTGCTTCAGCTGAAGTTAGGATGATTTCTGTTGTTGGGGTGATAGACGGCTGGAGCTGGTTGCGATGGTCACTGAAAATTGCTCACAAACTGTGCCGATTCAGAAGAGACAGCACACTGATTCGTCTCATGTGCCCCAGCACCGAACTCACAAACACTAGCTACCTGATGAATCCCATAGTTAGTAAGAGAATCCACCTTCATCGTTAAAGCCTTCAACTGAGCTGCAATAGCTGTAGCTGCATCCACTTCCAGAATTCCTGCTACTTTGCCTTGAGATAGTCTCTTAGTTGGATTCTGATATTCGTTAGCAGCCATCGTCTCAATTAGCTCATAAGCTTCCTCGTAGCTCTTAGCCCATAAAGCTCCACCTGATGCTACGTCTAGCAAAGGTCTAGATTGTGCTCCCAGCCCATTATAGAAACCATTAATCACCATCTAGTCAGGCATCCCATGATGAGGACACTTCCTAAGCATCTCCTTATAGCTTTCCCAAGCTTCACATAAAGATTCTCCAGGCTGTTGTGCAAACTGAGTAAGAGTATTCCTGATTATTGTAGTCTTGGCCATTGGAAAGAATTTGGTGAGAAACTTCTGAGCAAGATCCTCCCATGTTGTAATAGAACCTACTGGTAGAGAATGCAACCGGCCCTTAGCTTTATCCCTCAACGAGAATGGGAAAAGCCTCAATTTCACAGCATCTTCTGACACACCATTAGTCTTGAAAGTATCACAGATCTCAATGAAGTTAAAGATGTGCATGTTAGGATCTTCCGTATGAGCACCCCCAAACTGAACCGAATTCTGTACCATCTGAATCGTGCCATGCTTGATTTCGAAAGTGTTAGCTGCAATAGCTGGCCTGACAATGCTAGATTGGATGTCATTGATCTTAGGCTGAGAATAATCCTTCATAGCCTTAGTTTCTGCTGCTGCTCGATCACCCATCTCTATTGTTGCTTCAAGTTCTTCTTCTGCCAGTTTACAAGATTGAGAACGTGTTTGCATACACGCTCAAGTACCTGAAACACACCGAACAAACAAGATATGTAAGTAAACAATCCGAGTCAGTGAACTTTAACGACCACTGATGACAAGCACATAAACTATATTAAAACAATACCGAGTCCCCGGTAGCGGCGCCAAAAACTTGTTCACACAAAATCACGCAAGCGTACGCGGTCACAAGTAATATATAATAAAGTTGAGTTCGTTCCCACAGAGACTGTTATAAAACAGAATATGCACCTATGCAACAATGTATGATCTCTATTCACTGCTAAGACAAGTATCAAATTTGAGTTTTAATTATCTAATTTAACTAAGAAGCAATTTAACAATATTTAGATCTAATTAACTAACGTGGCTTAAAACTGAATTACTTATGAGAAAATAAACATGGGATCCTAAGTTCATTAAATACTTCGCTTAGAGATGACGCCTTTAATCAATGCATGTGATGGTTATGATAACTGATCGGACAACACGAAACAAGTATAGGCTACCTTTCAGTATACGAATACCAAACTACTCATACATCCACAAAAGAGATAGAAGATGGGTAGACACCAATTATGTTTAGACCCTATATGTCTCTAAGATTTGAAAACATAACGGTTGAAGCACAAGTTATCCATTGTGATCACATAGGGCAGCATAAGATGGTTAAAATTACGCTACAAATCATGATGTCAAAACATACATAATCCTATGCTAGCATGGTAAGTTCTAAATCTCAATATCCACTGTCGCTTCAATAGAGATTAACAAGGCAACTTAGATGTTAGCTACGTATCCAAGAAGAATAAGCACAACCATACAAGGATATCAATAATTCATCACACACAGATCTTTAAAACATCAAAATACTAAACTCCATAAATAAATCCGTTAGAATCCCATGACAACGTTTAGTTCATAATCGAACCACTCGTCACCATGGGATCTGATGAAAACATGGTAGTAAACAAAGTCTGGATAAAAATAATTATACTAGAGTAATAAGGTTTAGAAAACAAATCCAAAATCTGAAGATCCAAAGTATCCTAATAGAAGAAAACAAAAGATGAAGTAGATCTAGATCTCCATTGCTTGTCTTGAGCGTTGGTGATTCCTTCTCTGCTTTTCTCCCTTGCTTCCCTCTGTGTTATTCTAAGTCGTAGTAGAGTGTGTTTATATAGGCCATAGGAGTCTTTTCCAGCAAGAAACTACCAAAACAGAATTAAAATAGAATTTCTGCAATTCGGCACAAAATACGTTTTCTAAACTGATTCTGTTTTGAAGGAAAATTCGTAACTGAATTTTCTTCAGTATTTCTGGGCCGTTCCAGTTGTATTTGGACATCTGGATCACTTTAGAATGAAAGAGAATTCCGTTATCTTCGTGTGGACTGTAAGATCGTCCAAAACGGACTTGTAGAACTCAAGATATGGCCCAAACAGTAAATCAGAAATTTTCCCAACGGTCGCGCGCGCCGTAGCGCCCGACCCGCGTCGTAACGCCTGACTGAGACTTCACCACGCCGTAGCGCCCATCCACGCGCCACAGCGCGCCCAGCTTCTGTCGGAAGCTGCTTTTTTGCTGTTTTTCTTTGTTTTAACTCCTTTTTCCTTCGTTTCTTTTGTAAGTTGTCATTCTTCACTTCTTGAACTCAAATCCACCATAAAATATGCAATTTATATCTTCCAACCTTAAGTTAGCAACCCTGTACAATCTCACTAAAACGAATCAAAAACACGACATACTTGAGGTCAAGACACCAATTTAAGCCGAAATGAAGCGTTCCAAGTGGATATAAAATCCACTTATCAGGAGCATCTAAAGCTTATTAAAGGTTTATAAACACTTGATAGTGTTGTTAGAGCATCTAAGGAGGTAAAACCCTAACCCATCCTTTGAGTTTATTTGAGTTTTGATGCTTATTTTGAAGTTATATGGATAAGAGATCATTTTAAGTGTTTTAGTGATTATTTGATTTTGTAAAATATGAAAAATGGTGGGTGTTGGATTGTAGCCACACCACTGACCTTAGAGAGGTATGAAGGATGTTTGTTGAAGTTGTGGATGTATGGTATGTCTGGTATGGCTTGGTTGTGATGTGACAAAATGGAAATGTTTGAGTTATAGCCGTCGTAATGGCGAATTTTTGTTAGCCTTGAAAGACAGTTAATACCCGAGACCATAAAACCATTTTTAGACTCACCACTGCCTATGGTTAAAAAGATATGGTTGTCTAGATTATTTCGCCAAAAGAATCGAGTTAAAAGAGTTTACGGTTTAAAAGTTATGCTAGTTTTAGTGAAAGCGGTTCGAGAGATTTCATTGCAGAAATGTAACCACTTTCATGCTAAGTTCGATACCCTTAACAGTCGAATTAGAATGTAAAATTTGGTGATAATATGCTAAGGACAGTTAGCAAGGTGTGTGCGAAGGTTTCGAGTCAAAAAGATTATTTTCCGATTTTATAAAAATGCATAAGCCGAGGTTGCGCAAGTGAAAACCCCTAGGAACGTGACTTGGAAATCAAACTTATAAGTGGTTAAGTATAACGTGAATTCGAAGATCGATTTCAAACCAAACTTATGACTTAAGCACTTGGCGATTAATATGGACTTAGTACGAATCTAGGGTGAGCCAATAATGCCTTGGTTGTAAATCGTTTAAGTATACAAATAATGAGTTATAGTGGATCGTCTAGGGGATTAATCGTGTGTTCTTGATTTGTTTAGATTATCGGACATCGTTGCGAGCCCCTACCACGATCAGTATACCAGAAAAGTTTTCTAAACTTGTACTTTTGAAGTATTGTTGTATAATATTGCTTTTGCCATAGATAGTATAATATCTGTTGCGATAATTGCTCTATCGTGATTAAATTGTTTTGATTCTTGGTTTATATACTAGTTTCGAGATAAATAGTTATAAACCGGTTTACCTTGTAGCTCTAAAGATAAGAGCATAACTGTTGTATCGACTCTAGACCGGGAGCCAGTATTTTGAGATTGTCAAGGAAATCCAAGGGATTCCAGGGACAAGATTATTATTCGTTCTGAATAATGTTTTTCTTTCATAAACATTATTCGTATATTCGTAAAGTATTAATTTCTTGGAAACGATTCGAGAAATATTATTCAAATAATTCTTTTATTCTTAGATGATTATTTTAAATAATTATTTTATTTTGGGATTTATTTAATAAATATTATTTGAATATTTATTAATTTTTTTAATGATTCGAAATTCGTATTATTTATTTAAAAATCATTTGAGGTCTTTGAAAATTATTTTAAATATTTTCTGACCTTCAAAAATATTTCCAAAAATTATGAGGATTCCCAAATAATTATTCATGATTATTATCAGCTCACTTGAGCCATCTATACGCTTTTAATTCCGGGTGAAGGCCCAAAATGCCTCTTTTTTCACTCCCCATTACCAAAATACCTACCGCCAACTCGGGCAGCCCTAAATACCCACGGGACGCGCCACTGGTGAAGGAGTGTCTTGAAGACATGCTAATTGTGAAGGAGTGTCTTGAGACACGCGACTGGGGAAGGCGTGAAAGCCACAGATACGCATTTATGTACAGCGTATCAGGGAGACACGCAACTGGGTCAAGCGTGATGACGTCACCTTACGTCAACATCACGATGTTGGGTGGATGCTACAGTGCCTTAGGTCTCGCATGTTGAACATGCGTGACAGGTGATGCGCATGTCCAACATGCGTGACACAGGTCACTGTTCATCTCCGTCTCCAGCCGCGACAATGGCGATTCCGGCAACCAAACTTCTTTCTCTTCGTTCGTCTATTTCAGGCACTTTCCAACTACATTCTACATACCAACAGAATCGACATTCGATTCTCTACACAACTAAACCAATTTCATTACGTTTCATTTGCAGGATTGAAAAGACCCAATTCGATGGTTTTTCCGATCAACATTTTCCGATAAGCTCCTGTACGCCCCTGCGGGGCCAAAATGCAATAAACGGATATGTAAAAATGTAGACAAAGTCCTGGGCTTCATTTTGATGTATAGAATTTGATGTGTAGGCTTGGGAATGTGATGGACGGAATGAGAGAACGGAGAGGCGATTTTTACCTCCAAAGGATCGCCGGAGCTGAATTGTAAGAATGAAGTCAGCTTACGTCATCACGCATTCTGCTCATGCATGACACCTGTTACGCATTTCAGAAATGCGTGTCTCAGGTCACGCATGCACAGAATGCGTGACCCGTCGGTATTCTGGGCCGTCTCTTCCGACAATCAGCATATCGGGCCATTGAATCCCAAATCTAGGCATTTTGGGCATTTTCTCTTTAATTCCATTCAGATTGGGAATCCAGAGTTCGTGCCTCATTGTTGATTTTCTTTATCAAGATTTTCAAGTGTATCCAAAGGATATAACCCTATTATGATTAAGGGTTTCCAGTTTCGTTCAAAGGATATAAGATTCAGTCTTGATTTCGTGTGAACCATTTGTTGTTCAAATTGTGATTTCGGCCGAAGGCCAGCGAAAGGTTTCGATTAGCTTCCATTTGATTCCGGAAGTAACCAAAGGATACGGGTAAGATCTGCTAATGGGTAGAAACCCGGGGAACTCGAATTTATTCAGTTCCAGGTCTGCAGATTCGTGCAAAGACAAGAACTGGGAATCGGAGTTAGAGACGAAGGTGGCGCATCGTCCATCCAGGACCCTGATGAGGTCGGGGCAGACTGGGAAACCGGGATTGTCCCCTACATGTACAAACCTTGAACAACGGGAGCCTCATGTATTGACTGATCATCGAACAGGGGTGCACCGGGAAATTCCCGCAACAAGTTCAAGTCAATTCTCTTTCCTACGAAGCATTATTCATTCTATCCGGCAGTATCTGAAACTGTTGATCTTGTTTTCCCAAGGGGAGTCTTCGCATCCAGTTTCTATCCAATCCCATTAAGGGTGAATAATCGAATTTTCAGTAATGGGTGCGTGTTTTATAAATTGCTTCGGTAGATGTGAGTTTCTTATATCTTTCATAAAAGATAGCATTTGATAATTGAAGTACTGATTCCTTACTATTTTTCGGATATCTTTCTAGTAAGAAAGAAATTTCCTTTGATGGATTGTTAAGATATTTTTGGCAATAATTGTCTGGTAAAAGTTCATATTGAGACTTTCATTCATAGGCAGATTATGCCATACTTTATTATCTTGCTGAGCTTTCGCTCACTCTTGCTATTGTTTATATATTATATAGCAGCTAAGAAGGATGCCAAGGGTCAGGCACACAGCCCGCAAGCAAGTGGGAAACGCTAGACGTTTCCGTGAGCAGTTCATGGCAGTGATCCTAGAGGTAGTAAGGACCAGTTGGATCAGTCTATAGCTTTTGTTGGTTCTCTTTATTTATAAGTATGACTTATGTAAGTTTATGACCAGAACCAGACGATTAAGCCGCTGATATACCTTCACTTAGAGGTTATGTCGGTAGCAGTATTAAGTAAACATTTGGGTTTGTAATATTTTATATTTTGAGGATGTTTATTGTAAGTGTGTCATTTCTGAGACTCTAACCCATGTGAGTGTGTTTATATTGTGGGGTCATGAGCAGGTGGATTATACATTGTGAGAAATGCAGGTACAACAATGGATAAATGAATTGTGACTACCCTAGATCCCTGACCCCGGGTCTGGGGGTGTCACATAAAACCTTCCTCAAGGAGGTGGCTTGTCCTTCAAGTCTCCTAACCCTACTCTAAATCTTAGGCTCTCAACGCCTATATAAGGGCCTGACCCCTCATTCTCAAAACTACGTCTTGGATTTATTCTCAACTCTGAGATACGTAGGCATATTGTGAGGACCACTCGGTCTCAAAACGTAAGAACAACCATTAAAGCTCGAAGCTCAACCCTGGCATTATATGCGTGCAGACCCTAGTTTTTATTCCACAACATATGGTGACAGATGGGATGAAGCAAGAAGAATGATCAGCTTTCCACAAATGGGTGCAAATAACAATCATGGTCTTCTTAAACTCTTTGACAGTTACAAAGCTGCAATCCGGATAACATATTGTACATGAAAGCATTGGAATTGGAAATCTCGAGGATTATGGCTGCATTTGACAGAACCAATAAGGAATTTAAAATCTTTGTTTATTGTCATACTGCAGAGTCATTCAATATCTCTCTTAACTTCTTTGAAAGTATGTCAGAGTTATGGATTCTTATGAAGAAGGTATGCAGGACCTCTGAGCTGAATGAAATACTCTATGATAAACTTAAAGAATTTGCTAATCAAGCCGGCCCAGAAGTTGTTAAAAAGCCCCATCAAGTTAAATTCCTTAAAGGCAACATACTTCAGTCGTGCAACTTTGACTCCAAATCAATGAAAGAATCTGGAGCATACGCCAAGAACCATTGGTTTTGCTACTCAAGCGAAAAAAGAAGCTGCTGATCTTATTTAATGCTATTGCTAGGACAACAATAAAAAGTATAAATAATTTCCAGAATAGATTGAAGAAGAAACTCAAACTTCAACCAATCAGACTAGTAGGTCAAGCATCAGAACAAGATCGTGTCTATGATCCAGAACTGATAAAGATCTCGGAGCTCCCAATGGAAGAAGTTGAACCTGGAGAGATAAGGGATACAAGCACATCTGAAGACTAGCTCTACTTGTTAGATTTTTAGAGCTTTGGTGGATCAAGATAGGATAAATGTAATCATATGATCAGTCTAGAGGATCATCTATCTTGTATTTATCTTTATGTTTTAACCTGGAAATTGTTTGTAAATACCAGAACTTTTACATTATTTACTTTGCACTTAATGTTTTAATCTTTTACTTGTTTAAGTTGAGTTATCCTCTAAGAATTTGCTTGTTATTATCTAACAAGCAAATAGGGGGAGATTGAAAGGTATATGAAATAGTCTATTTGTATTTCGAGGATACTACTCGACTTTAATTAGATTGTAATAAGTAAATAATATTTTAATTGTCACAGGAATCTCAGATAGTATTATTTGTCAAAAGAAAGAAGATTAAAGTCAATGTACAGAATTGAAGATTTACTACATTGAAAGAAGTTCAAATATCTGATCAAGCCTCAGTGTGGTGTTTGAAGAAGTGAATTCATTTATAGTGCGGAAATTTCTGCAGTGACAGTAACAGTACAAACTGAGTGAAGAATGAGTTGAAAGAGATTTTAGAAGAGTAAAGAACCGCAATTTAAAGTCAAAAGTGAAGAACAATCATTGGAGTTAGTCGTTCCTGAACCAGATAGTACATCGATTTTCAACAAATAATTCAGTGGTTGCGCCTTATAATTTTCAGTGGTTCAAAGGAATTTTTACTGACAAGAATTAATAATAATTCTATTTTTAATTAACTACATTAGTGATTGATTTATTTAATAAATTAATTATGCAAAAATTAATTTATTTGATAAATTATTATCACGGTTAATTAATTTTTGAATTATTAATTAATTGGTAAAAGAGTTTTAAAGTATGTATTAGTAATAGTATGTTATACTCTTACCAAATGGCTGCTATACTCTTACGGAGCCAATTCTCCTATACTCTTGTCAGTTCAGTTATACTC
The DNA here is from genome assembly GCA_036435485.1 of Saposhnikovia divaricata. Classification (NCBI taxonomy): domain Eukaryota; kingdom Viridiplantae; phylum Streptophyta; class Magnoliopsida; order Apiales; family Apiaceae; genus Saposhnikovia; species Saposhnikovia divaricata. Next base: position 95,269,865 of record CM071597.1, on the reverse strand, counting down.
ATACCGAAGAAGTGTTGTATATTCTTGCCAAGTCAAAGCCATACTCTTGCCAAGCTGATTCATTATACTCTTATTGTAAAGCAAGTCATACTCTTACCGAATTCCTGTCATACTCTTATCGAAGGAAGTTATACTCTTTCATGAGTAAAAAGTTGAATTCAAGGCAGGAAGTTTTGTTAAGTTAGTTTGTTTAAGTAAAGGCTGGCGGCCGAATTCATTATCTCACAAAAGTTGAATTCAAGGCAGGAAATTTTGTAAAGTTAATTTGTTTAAGTACAAAGGCTGGCGGCCGAATTCATTATCAACAACACATAGAGGATTAAAGACAAAGAAAAAGATCAAATCTCTCTCATCTTTAACTCTCAACTGCAAGATCATTTATTTACCCAGAAAATCAAGTTCTTTGTATTTATAATATTCTATCTGTTAGAACTTGTGATATGGGCTGAAAGTAAGCCCTAAAGACAAATTTAATGTGGCATTAAATAAGCCTAGATTGGTCCGAGGTTAAAGCCCCTTAATGAGGCCCGAAACCCTAATTAAATAATAAAATTCGTAGCTGATAAATCAGCCAAAAAAAGGACTTCGTAATTGAGTCTGAAAAGGAAACTTAATCATATCAGGAGTAACCTCCAAGGCATGTATCTTCAATACCTATCTTCTTATCTTTTGGAAGGCTCTAGAATTGGGCCTAAGCTATGACTTGCCCACCAAGTCTCCTAATTCAACTCTAATTCTAGGGTTTTCAACACCTATATAAGGACCTGCTCCTTCACATACAGAACTACATTTTTTGGCTTGATTCTTGATATTTGCAAGATTCGTAGGCATCTTGTGAGGACCCGAATTAAGTCACGAAACACTTGATCAGCCATTAGAGCTCGAAGCTCTCCCTAACCCTAACATTCAATATGCAGTAAATACACCCTACTTTTCGTTCTACAACATTTGGCGCCGTCTGTGGGAAGCGGATATCAACCATGGTTACCACCCGGAGAACACCAACACTTTCTGAAACCATCACTAGCACCACCGCACCCCCGATTGGGGAACAAGTGCCCCCAGGGGCGAGTTCTCAACCATTGATCACTTAGCCACAAGGAACTTAAGCGTAAACTCATGGATCGTTGCCTTCGGTGACGAATCCCTCTACTCAAGGGACGAATCCCCTACAGATGGTAGTCTCCCCTCTTGGAGGTCAATCCATTCCCCCCATCGCTCAGATCTCTACTACCGTGATCCCCGTAAGCACGAACCCGATATATGGGTTGCCCAATTATCCCCCGTACCAGGCCGGACCTAGCGGTCATGCCCTTCAAATACACGAGCCGTACAACCCACCTTACATCAGGGGTTTAGGACCCCACCAAGGCCACCAATACCGCGACTATTCCGGCCCATACTCTGATGATTCATCCTCGGAAGATGAGGATAGAGATCAACCCCAGAGGAGGCATCGTCCAAGTAAGGAACCTATCGGGCAAGGTCGACGAAGAATTTATGATGGACCCCCTCTAACAGCTGTTGAAAAAATTAAGGCTTATGAGGCCCAGATCCAGAAAATGAAGGAAGATATAGAACGAGAACAACAAAGACAGAATCAGGGCCGACCCCCACCAACAACAGGAGGAGAAATTCCTTTTGTTGATTTGAAAGGAATCCCAAGGAGAGAGAGGAGGGCTGAGGTCCCTAGAAGAGGAAACATGAGGGTCGAAACCCCCAGAGGCGACCCTAAAGACCTGATGCAACTTGGAGATCCTGATGATCCAACTCCTCCATTCACTGAGGAGGTGATGAATGCGCGCATATCACGAAAATCTCAGAGATTATCTCAAACGATTCACAAAGGAGACGCTCAACATTACAAACCTGGAGAATAAGGTTGCCATGGTGGCATTGCAGAATGGAAATTCAAATGTTTACTTTAAAATGTCGTTGATTAAGCATCCCCCTGAAAATATGGTTGAGCTCCAGCAAAGGGCGAGCAAGTACATCAAGGCGGAAGATAGTCTGAAGAAAGAGTCAAGAACGGGGAACACTGGAAATGGTGACAACTCTAAGAAGCAGAAGTCGGAACAGGAATATGATGCTAGAGATAAGTACCCGCGCACGGGCAGGGATTCTGATTCAGCCCCTAAGAAGGGAGTCCCAGGAAAAGGTTTACGGATTACGCAAGGTTGAATACTCCAAGAAGTCAAATCCTGATGGAGATAGAAAAAGACAGGGACGTGAGATGGCCGAAGCCACTAAGGACTGATCCTGAGAAAAGAAACAAGAATCAGTACTGCCGGTTCCATAAAGATGTGGGACACGATACCGATGATTGTAGACAATTGAAAGATGAGATTGAGTTCTTAATCCGTAGGGGAAAATTGAATAAATACTGCAAAGATGGGGATCGGGGAAACCCAAGGCGGGATTATAATAGGAAAGATGAGGACCGTAACCCCAATCAGCAGCCCCGGGGGCCGGTGATCAACATGATCTTTGGTGGCCCAACAGCGGCCGGGACAAGTAGAAATTACAGAAAGGCGTATGCACGAGAAGTGATGAACATCGTAGGGGAAGCACCAAAACGTGCAAAGACGGAAGTCTCTATTGGATTCGATGATTCGGACCTTGAAGGGGTGAAGTTTCCCCACGATGACCCACTGGTTATCTCACCTGTGATAGGCAACTCCCAAGTGAAGAGAGTCTTGATTGACAATGGAGCATCGGTGGACATTCTGTTTCATGATGCCTTCTTGAAGATGGGATATACTGAGTCTCAGTTGACACCGTCAAACATGCCCATATATGGGTTCAACAGAGTGTAGTCGAAAGTTGAGGGGACAATTCAGCTACCCATGACTATAGGGCAGGAGCCACGGGAGGCTACTCTGATGTTAAATTTCTTGGTTATCAAAGCTACATCCACATATAATGTTATCCTAGGTAGGACGGGACTACATGCTTTTAAGGCGGTTGCCTCTACCTATCATTTAAAGGTTAAGTTCCCAACCAGAAATGGAGTTGGGGAAGAGAAAGGGGATCAAAAGATGGTAAGGAGTTGTTATGTGGCCGCACTGAGGCCAGATGGAACCGGAGGGCAGGTCCTCCCAATCGAGGATATGGATGTTCGAGAGAATGAAGAGCGGGGAGGAAAATCAGTAGAGGACTTGGTTCCCATACCTTTGGAGTTGGGAGATTCTGAGAAGGTTACTTACATCGGGGCATCTTTGAAAGACCCCTTGAAGAGCAAATTGATCTCCTTCTTGCAAGACAATAGTGATGTCTTCGTGTGGACAGCAGCTGACATGCCAGGGATATATCCCCAATTGATAACACATAGCCTGAATGTGGATCCAAACCGAAAGATGGTGAAACAAAAGAAGAGAAATTTTGCACCTGAGAGGCAAGAAGCCATAAAATAGGAAGTTGCCAAACTCCTAGAAGCAGGGTTCATTGAGGAAATCCAGTTTCCGGAATGGTTGGCCAATCCTGTGATGGTCAAGAAGGCTAATGGAAAGTGGAGGATGTGTATAGACTTCACTGATCTGAACGACGCATGCCCAAAGGACTGTTTTCCCTTGCCAAGGATCAATACGTTGATAGATGCCACGGTTGGGCATGAGATGTTAAACTTCATGGATGGCTTTAGTGGATATAATCAGATCAAGATGCATAAGGATGATATTCCTAAGGTATCTTTCATCACTGACTTCGGTGTGTATTGTTACCTGGTCATGGCTTTTGGACTGAAAATGCAGGAGCTACATATCAGAGGTTGGTAAACAAGATTTTCGCTCATCTCATTGGAAAGACTATGGAGGTTTATGTGGATGATATGTTGGTGAAAAGCCTACACAAGGCAGATCACATTGAACACCTACGCGAGGCATTTGAGGTGCTGAGGCACCATAAGATGATGTTGAATCCGGCCAAGTGTGCTTTTGGTGTCGGGTCTGGAAAATTTTTGGGTCTTATGGTCTCAAAACGGGGAATTGAGGCCAACCCCGACAAAATCAAGGCTATTTTGGACATGGAACCACCACGTTCTATAAGGGATGTACAGAAGTTAACCCGGAGGATTGTTGCGTTAGGGAGGTTCATCTCCAAATCAGGGGACAAGTGTTTGCCGTTCTTTAAAACCTTGAAGAAGATAAAAAACTTTGAGTGGACAGAAGAAAGCCAAGAGGCCTTTGAGCAGGTGAAGAAGTATATGTCCGAGGCCCCACTGTTGGCCAAGCCCAGTACGGGAGAAACCCTCTATCTTTACTTGGCAATTTCGGGTCAAGCTGTGAGTGCGGTGCTGGTAAAAGAGGAAAACAAGGTTCAGAAACCCGTATACTATGTGAGCAAAGTTTTACACGGAGCAGAGTTGAACTACTCCACTATTGAGAAGTTTGCCTTAGCATTGGTAACTTCCTCTAGGAAACTACGGCCCTATTTTCAGGCACATAAGATTGAGGTCCTTACAGGACAACCATTGAGGAATATTTTGCACAGCCCTAAAGCCAGTGGTAGGCTCATCAAGTGGGCAATTGAGTTGGGAGAATTTGATATTAAGTACAAGCCAAGGACGGCCATCAAAGCTCAGGCACTTGCTGACTTCGTGGTTGAATGCACCATTGACAACCAAGAAGTCGGGGGGCAGGAGATACCTCAAGAAGGCAATAAGGAAGACAAGGAACCCATAATAGAGGAGAAGGAATTCTGGATGCTATATTTTGATGGGGCATCAAAAACAAAAACAAGTGGTGCTAGTCTTGTCTTACAAAGTCCCGATGGATTCATGATTGAATACGCCCTGAAGTTAGACTTTCCAACAACCAATAATGAGGCAGAATATGAAGCTCTGATAGCTAGACTTGGCTTGGCAGGAGCCCTAAGGGTCAAAAACTTTAAAGTTTATGGAGATTCAAGGCTGGTTGTGGCCCAAGTCAATGGAGAGTTTGAGGCGAGGGATGAAACCATGGCTAAATACTTAAGGCTTGTGAAGGCAATAATGACTCAATTTGATGAGTGCTACATTGAGCACATTCCGAGGGAGGAAAACACCAAGGCTGATGCCTTATCAAAGTTTGCCTCCTCTGAGATAGAGAATTACTCTGGAAGTATCTACTTCCAAGTTCTGAGAACCCCTACCATCGATTCAAAGTTAGTCGCACCTATTGGAGTGAGGGAATGTTGGACAGATCCCATAAAAGCACACCTCGAGACTGGTTGGCTCCCGACTAATGCCATGGAGGAACGAAAATTATCTGTGAGAGCGTTGAGGTATGCTCTGATTGAAGGGATACTCTACAAAAAGTCTTTTGTGATTCCGTATCTAAAGTGTTTAAGGCCCAAAGAGGCCAAATCAGCTATTGAGGAGGTCCATGAGGGAATTTGCGGACAACACTTGGGGGGCAGGGCCCTAGCTCACAAGATAGTCAGGCTTGGATTCTATTGGCCTGAGATGATGGCTGATGCCAAAGAGTATGTGAAAAAGTGTGATCGGTGCCAGAAACATGCACCAGTGGTTAGACAACCACCAGAGATGTTGACATCCGTTAGCTCCTCCATCCCGTTTGCTATGTGGGGGATGGACATTCTTGGGCCCTTTCCTATGGCCACAGCTCAAAGGAAGTTTCTAGTTGTAGCTATTGACTACTTCACAAAGTGGATTAAGGCCAAACCTTTGGCTAAAATCACAACCAAGCAAATCATGCAATTCTTCTGGGAGAACGTCATGTGCAGATATTGAATACCACGAATCCTTGTTACGGACAATGGTTTACAATTTAACAACAAAGAGTTCAAGGACTATTGTGATGAGAATGGGATTGAGCTTCGATTCACCTCAGTTGCCCACCCTCAAGATAATGGTCAAGCTGAGGTTGCCAATCGAATCATCCTCGATGGACTTAAGAAAAGAGTGGAACGCTCTAGAAATACTTGGGTGGATGAGTTACTACCCATACTCTGGGCATACCGAACCACATCCAAGGTGACTACTGGAGTAACTCCATTCATGTTAGCCTACGGGGCTGAAGCTGTAGTACCCGTGGAAATCATGCATGCATCTCCACGAGTGGAGGCCTTTGAACCAGACACCAATGAGGAATGGATGAGACTAGCCCTCGATCTGATCGACGAAGTAAGGGATGAAGCCCATGCTAGGAATACGGAGCATCAGAAGAAAGCTACTTTCTACTATAACCTAAGGGTGAAAGAAAGGTTCTTCCGTCAGGGGGACCTAGTGCTTAGAAAGATTGAAGCATCTGGAGTTGGACAGAAGGGAAACTATCCCCAAATTGGGAAGGCCCGTATCGGGTCAAGGAAACACTGGGACGTGGATCGTACAAGTTGGAGACGTTGGAAGGAAATGAGGTGCCTCGTACTTGGCACGCATCAAACCTCAAAGTCTATTATGTTTGATTATCCTGCATAGGATATGGCTTATATCTAGTAGGAAAGTAGAAATAAGGTCGATGGGACCATTTCAGAGTTCTTCAAACTCCGAGTAGGAATTTAAAATATTTATGTAAGGGTTGGACCCAATTTAAGATTTTATTAATGCAAGTTGGTTTTCTTTCCTCTCTTGGTCACTATTTTATGTTTATCATGTACCAAAAGCATATTTAAATTGCTAGCTAAAGAAAGCCACAGTGCAACAGGCAAAATAACCAAGTAGAATGAAAAATTGAAAAGTGCATAATTAAACAAATAAGCTCGAAGGCTATAAAAGTTAAGTTACATAACCAAAATATAAGTCATGCCACGCAGGGCCAAGGTAAATAAAATCAAGGTGCCTTAGTCTTGCCAGTACTCCTAGCGGGAGAATCTCTGTCAGTGCTGGTATGGGTAGTCGAATCCCCGGCAACTGAACCGCCAGATCTAGCATGGAGAGGGGAGCGATCAGGGTTCAAGATCCTATCAGCAGCATCCTCCCCTTCCTCCTCTTCCTCCTCATCCTCCTCCATGGGAGTAATCCTCTGAGACTCCAACAACTTGGCCAGCTCAAACGAAGCCTCGGGGCAAGGAATATCACCAATCTGGAACAGCCCGGGGTGCCTCTCAGAAACAGCATCTAGTGCCCCCTTCCATCCACTAAAGTAGTTGGCTGGATAGACAAGATCATCATGCTTAGCCATAAGCCTCTGAAAGTCCTCGGAGTCCATATAATCATCAATGATATCTTCCTTGCCTTGGCGAAGCTCAGCAATGCTGCCATAGGCTTTCTCCAGCTCCTCCTCCTTCGCCTTCAACTTCTCTTCCAAGCCTGTAACTTGGGCCTTCGACTGGTCAAGATCCTTCTTGTGAGTTCCGGCCTGAGTTCGCCAAGACTTGGCATGATGCATGGCAGCCTGGAAATAGGTGTTGCCCTGAAAAGCAACAAGTTAAAAACAGGCAAGAAGTAAAAATTTAAGGTAACGAGATAAAAAATACTTACGGTAGCAAGAGCCTGAGCACCCATTAGCTCAACCGCCTCCAAATCGCGAGAAACAACAATATCGCGATAATCAGCAGGGGTGATTGAGTGGTAGGACCAATCCTTGGAATGCTTGGTGCTTCCTACAACCGAATCCTGTTTTCTGATGCCCCAAGCAGGTCGAAAAACAGAACTCTTAGCAGAGGAGGCAGCCCCACTGCCCTCTTCTACATCAATGGCATCATGAGGCCTTAAAAAGGCAGGCTCTGTAGGCTGTCCCCTAGGGTCCTTCGTAGCTCTTTTCCTCTTCATACGGGGAGTTTCCCCAGCCAAATGCTCTTGGAGCTCATTAATGGCTCTAGCAGCTGAAAAATCAAAGGCAAAGTTAGTAACAAATAAAATATAACATGTAAATGAATGAAAAGCTAAGTGAAAGAATGGTGGGGTTTACCCTTATCAGTGACAGAAGAAAGACCCACAGACTTGAGGGAAAATTCCTCAAGAAGAGTGAAGAAGTGAGTTTCCCCTTTGTCTGCAATAAAGGTGTTGAAAGCAGCTCTTTCGGCATCATTTAGCTCGATATCATCTGAATTTCCATCAGTTAGCTTCCCAAAAGAGCTATGAAAGAGGGTGCCCCAATCACCCCCCTCCCACACAAGGTACATGAACTCCTCTTTCCATTTAGGATTACTATCAGGAATTGAAGAGGGATCGTAGATATTTGGGATCGTAGCATGAAGGCTGATATATACCCAGCCAGGATAAGTGATTGCACTATTTTTAAATTGAAAAATCTTCATAAAAAGAGAAACAGATAGTGGAAAGTTGTTTTTCAAACAAAGAACCATGAAACAAAAAATGGCTCTCCAAGCATTTGGGACCAGCTGGCAAGGGTTTATTTGAACATCCGCCAACAAGGTGGGAATGAAATTATGAAAAGGAAAACGAAGCCCAGCCATGATAGCATCCTTGTATATGCACAAGGCATGGGGTTTCCAGTGGCAAGAACGATCCCCGGGTTCAGCTGGGACTAATTTTAAGGGGGAACGAACATTGAAGAGTTTGTTGAATTTTTTGATTTTATCAGCATCAAAAAATTTCGAATGATGATTATAAGAATCTAATGCAGATACAAAGGGATATTCATCTCCTCTTTGATTAATCATGTCTATCAAGGAAGTATATTTTGAACGGATAGGAGGGAAAGAGGTACCTCGCGATGATGCACTCATCTTGCTCAACCTCCTAGCTTCTCTCTCATCCGCCATTGATATTCTTGGGATGAATGCTTCGAAGAGTGATCTTCAAAGAGAGCCCAGAAACCATCGTGAGAAGAAGAACTTTCGCCGAAAAATTCTTGCTGGAAATCGCTTAGCTGAGAGCTCTAGAGAGAAAATTTAGTGAAATATTTTGAGTGAAGTGAGAAGTGAGTTCACTTCTCTCTCTTTTATACAAGGTATAGCCGGTCATTTAGCCGGTTAAGGTGCTAAAGCAACCAGTTATAACCAGTTAAGGCCCATTGGCCCAACTCTAGGCCCAAGATCTAGAAGCTTGCAGAAGGTTCTGGAAGGATCGAGAAATTTACATAAGTAATTAGCAAAATAAAATAAAAGAAACACCTATGACATGAAACCAGGTCGTATGGTACATTACACGAACTCAATTCAGTTCGCAGCTTGAGTTCGAATAGCCCACGGGGAGGCCCATTATTGCTCTTGACACGAGCTCAAATCAGTTCGTAGATCGAGTTCGTAAAACTCACGAGGAAGCTCGTTATTGATCCTTACACGAACTCATATCTCGTCGAAGGATGAGGTCGGTATACGCCCGACCAGGCTATGTTTGAAACCATAGATGACCTCGAATCACCTCTTAAGGTGAGGTCGTAGGTTGTGCGACTAGGCTAATTATTGGTCCTTACACGACCTGGATTCAGCTCGTATGGAGATTTCGTAAAACTCATGAACAACCAAGTTATGGTAGCTTACACGACCTCAAACCGCTTCGCAATGAGAGGTCGTGAGATGTGCGACAAGGCCATGAAAGGGACCATAGACGAACTCGATCCACATCGTAAGATGAGATCGCAGTTCTCACGACCTGCCTCATACATCGCCCTTATACGACTTGGATCCACCTCGTGGGTTGAGGTCAAGTCTCACACGATCTGGCTGATTCAAAGGCTGCACACGACCTCGTTTCAGTTCATGGGAGGAGGTCGAAAAACTCGCGACCAGGCCGTCTTGGTGACCTTGTACGACCTCGATTCTGGTCGAGTTGTGAGGTCGCCAGCCTCACGACCTGGGCACCTCTCAACGACCTCGATCCAGGTCGAAGGTCTGTAGAAAAATTTTGGAAAATTATTAAAAATGGTTATATTTTGGAGATAAAAATTCAAAAAATTCCAGAAATATAGAAAAATAATTTTATGCTTGAAGCACAATTTAATATTTTTTCGATAAGTCAAAAATAAAGAAAAATACCTGCGAGTACAAGAAAAATCCTAAAAATTAGGATAAAAATGAAAAAATACAAGGAATTTTATAAGTAATTCATTAAAATAGATAAGCCAAATCCAATGATAAAAGTTATTGGAAAAATAATTGCTTAGCCTCGAACAAGGCCCCTCGTCGTAAATGTGTAGGTCGCTCCACACTTTACATCAAGGCGATCTCTGTGAAACACTAGTGTACATAAACCTTTTAACTTCAATGAAAACCTGATCAGTTTTCTTAGAAGTTGGGGGGGCAAATGATATGGGCTGAAAGTAAGCCCTAAAGACAAATTTAATGTGGCATTAAATAAGCCTAGATTGGTCCGAGGTTAAATCCCCTTAATGAGGCCCGAAACCCTAATTAAATAATAAAATTCGTAGCTGATAAATCAGCCAAAAAAAGGACTTCGTAATTGAGTCTGAAAAGGAAACTGAATCATATCAGGAGTAACCTCCAAGGCATGTATCTTCAATACCTATCTTCTTATCTTTTGAAAGGCTCTAGAATTGGGTCTAAGCTATTGACTTGCCCACCAAGTCTCCTAATTCAACTCTAATTCTAGGGTTTTCAACACCTATATAAGGACCTGCTCCTTCACATACAGAACTACGTTTTTTGGCTTGATTCTTGATATTTTCAAGATACGTAGGCATCTTGTGAGGACCCGAATTAAGTCACGAAACACTTGATCAGCCATTAGAGCTCGAAGCTCTCCCTAACCCTAGCATTCAATACGCAGTAAATACACCCTACTTTTCGTTCTACAACAACTTGTTTACTTATTACTCTTGTATTACTAGCGAATTTTTTTTACTCCTAGTTTATATCTCGAATAGTTTTTTAGCTTTCATATTTTTATTACATAAGTTCATGTTGAATTTTCTAATTTGTTTTTACTAAGTGAGATATTACTCTGTACTATATTTGTAACAACCCTCAAGTTTAATATAATTTTATATTCAACTTGAACCCTGTTTCATTTTATTCCGTACAAATTTGTCTTGAACTAACTTGAAATCAATCGGACAAATTTCGATAAAACGATATAGTTTGTAACCCCCTTCTACAAACTTACTGGACCTAGCAGTAACCAAATGAAAGCTTATGAATTCTATTATTTTTGATAAAATATTTAGATATTCGGAAATTTATTTACTTTTTACTTTTAATTAAATAAAATAAAATATTTACAAAATTAAAAATAAATAGTAAATAAATTTCTTAAAATCTAAATATATTATCAAAAATACTATAATTCATAAATTTTGCTTTCATTTGGTTATGGTATCATTCCAGAAAAATGTATAGAACTCAATGAAAAAGTATTTGATTGATACTTATTATGATTTTGATTATTCAAATAATACCACTGATGAGTGAATGAACCAATTTGATGATTCATATCTAGAAGAAGGCCCCTTCAATTTCCTGTCAACGTCCCTCAATTCATAAACTTGGTGGTCTGCGTAGTAATTTTAACCATTCTTCGACACAGCAGGTGCAGTGTTGCGATGATCCTCCTGGTATTTATTTGATGTCAAGGATAATAATGTAATTTCACTGATTTGCATGGAGTAATTTGATTTGCATTTAGCAATCATGTATTTTTAGCTTGAATTTGAGTAACTCTACAATCACAACAGAACACACGACGTGAAAAGGGAGGACGCCACTCCAAAAGCTCACAACTTTCCAACCCATTTCTAAAATCATTCATCATAGCAAATTTACCAGGGTGTGTGACACTCCAAACAAGTGAAGTGATACACAACCACAGCAAGATTGTACCGTAAAACTCAATATGATTTTGATTCTGTGAAAGGAGTTATCAAAATCAAGGAAACTATAGGAATGAAAAAGATCATAAAATAAGCACATATTTTGCAGTTTGCACATAACTTGTATTGTTTCTTTCTTTGATATTTAAATGATAAAATAAAAAAGTCCATGTTGGGTTTGTGGAGTCTATCAGGTTTAAGAATCGGATTCTGACTTGAGTTAGGAATTCCAGAATTGGACTCTAATTAGAGTTAGGATTAGAGTTAGGAATTTCAGAATTAGACTCTGATTGGTTGACCCAGTTTCTTCTCTTATAAATACTCATGTAATTGTAACATAACACAACACAACACAATTGTGAGAGATCAATACAAAATTAGTGTGGCTTGTGGAGTAGGAATTTCCGAACCACGTAAATCTTTGTCTTGTGTGATTGTCGTTATTTTCTTGTTCTTGTTTATTCGCTTTGGGTTTTGCTTTCGTTGTTGTATGCTCAACAACTGGTATCAAGAGCCTAGGTTTTCAGGCGAGTGGGAGCGATGGCAGAAGAAGGGAAAGTAAAGATCGACAAATTTGATGGCAAAGATTTTGGGTTTTGGAAGATGCAAATTGAAGATTATTTGTATCAGAAAAAACTACACGAACCGCTGGAGGAGAAGAAGCCAGAAAAGATGGATGAGAAAGATTGGAAGCTATTGGATAGGCAGGCCCTGGGTGTTGTCAGATTGACTTTGGCGAAGAACGTTGCTTACAATATCGTCAAGGAAACGACAACTTATGGATTGATCAAGGCGTTATCAAATATGTATGAGAAGCCGTCTGCTTCGAATAAGGTATATTTGTGTCGCTTGTTGTTTGCCACAAAATTGAATGAAGGTGATTGTGTTGCTGATCATGTGAACGAATTTAACTCTATCCTATCAAGATTGACATCAGTGGATATTAAATTCGATGATGAAGTACAAGCCTTATTGTTGGTATCCTCGTTACCTGACAGTTGGTCAGGATTTGTCACTGCTATTTGTAATTCATCTGGGAGCAGTAAGATGACTTTTGATGGAGTTCGAGATGCGATTCTTGGAGAAGATATTCGTAGGAGAAACTCAGGAGAGTCGTCAGGTTCCTTGTTGAGTACTGAGAGTAGAGGCAGAAAGTCCGATAGGGGGCAGAATCAGGGGCGTAGCAGATCGAAGTCACAGAAGAGAGGACAGTCCAAAGATCGCAAGGAGATTGTTTGTTGGAATTGTCAGAAGAAAGGTCACTTCAGAAATCAGTGTACGGCTCCCGCAGCTCCTAAAGGAAAGAAGAAAGAGGATAATTCAGCTAATGTAGTTGAAGAGGTGGTGAGTGACGATGCTTTGATTTGTTGTGTTGAATGTTCGGTTGAATCATGGGTTATGGATTCTGGTGCATCATTCCATGCTACCCCTTGCAAGGATTTGATGTTAAATTTCAGACTTGGAAATTTTGGTAAAGTCCGTCTTGCTGATGATGAGACTCTGGATATTACGGGCATGGGAGATATTAATCTCAAGACCTCTTTGGGGACTAGCTGGACGTTGAAAGATGTAAGGTACATTCCTGGACTGAAGAAGATGTTGATATCTGTGGGTCAGTTAGATAAGGAAGGGTATCGAGTTACTTTCGGAGACGGACAGTGGAAGGTTATAAAGGGGAATCTAGTTGTTGCTCGTGGAGAGAAAAAGGGGACGTTGTACATAGTTGAACAATCTAGCTATGAAGCAAATACAGTTGCTGATGAGATTGGGTCTTCAACTTTGTGGCACCAAAGACTTGGTCATATGAGTGAAAAAGGTATGAAGCTATTAACCTCGAAGGGTAAGATTCCAGAGCTGAAGAATGTGGAAGTTGGGTTCTGTGAGCCATGTGTTCTTGGAAAGCAGAAACGAGTTACTTTTGCAAAATCAGGGAGGACACCCAAGGCCGAGAGGTTAGAGCTAGTTCATACAGATGTATATGGTCCAACAGCAGTTGCGTCGTTGGGAGGATCTCGCTACTATGTCACTTTCATTGACGATTCCACTAGAAAGGTATGGGTTTATTTCTTGAAGAATAAATCAGATGTGTTTGCTACTTTCAAGAAGTGGAAGACCGAAGTTGAAAATCAGACCGGTTTGAAGGTTAAGAGTTTGATGTCAGATAATGGTGGTGAGTACAGTAGTGATGAGTTTAAAAGCTATTGCGCAGAATATGGAATTAAAATGATCAAAACTATTCCAGAGACACCGCAGCAGAATGGTGTTGCAGAGCGCATGAATAGAACCTTGAATGAGAGGGCCAAGAGTATGAGATTGCATGCAGGGTTGCCAAAGACTTTTTGGGCAGATGCAGTTAGCACAGCATCGTATCTCATAAATAGAGGACCTTCAGTTCCTTTGGGGTTCAAGATTCCTGAAGAAGAGTGGCAGAAAAAGGAGGTAAATCTTTCACACTTGCGAGTTTTTGGTTGTGTTTCTTATGTGCGTGTTAAAGATTCTGATAGGGACAAGCTTGATCCAAAAGCAAAGAAGTGTATCTTCATTGGTTATGGCTCAGATGATATGGGTTACCGTTTCTGGGATGAACTAACGAAGAAGGTCGTTAGAAGTAGAGATGTTACTTTTAACGAAAGTGCAGTGTACAAGGATAAGCTTGCAGTCGATTCTGAGTTTGCAAAGGAACAACATGAGAAAGAGAAAGCAGTGCTTGAAGAGATTACAGAAGAAGATCTTGCAGGAAATAGTGGGAGTTTGGGGAATGGTAATGACACGGTTCCAGTTACTCCACAGGCTGAGGTAAGAAGATCTAGCAGAATTGTGAGGCCACCACAAAGATTTTCTCCTTCAGCATATTATATGTTATTGACTCAGGATGGAGAGCCTCAGTGTTATTCAGAGGCAGTTCAGGTGGATGATTCAGTTCAGTGGAAATCAGCCATGGAAGAAGAGATGAGTTCTCTTGAGAAGAATGAGACTTGGTCTTTAACAGAGTTACCAGCAGGAAAGAAGGCTTTACAGAATAAGTGGGTGTTCCGGATCAAAGAAGAACCTGATGGCAGCAAGAGATACAAGGCGAGGTTAGTAGTCAAGGGTTATCAACAGAAAAAGGGTATTGACTATACTGATATATTTTCTCCGGTTGTTAAGATGACTACTGTTAGAATTGTGCTAAGTATTGTGGCTGCAGAGGAGTTACATCTAGAGCAACTAGATGTTAAGACCGCGTTCTTACATGGTGATCTTGAGGAAGACATCTACATGGTACAGCCAGAAGGATTTCAGGTAGCTGGGAAAGAAAACCTTGTTTGTAAGCTTATAAAAAGCTTGTATGGTTTGAAGCAAGCGCCAAGACAATGGTACTTGAAGTTTGATAGCTTTATGATGAAGAATGGGTACACTAGGAGTGCTATGGATCATTGTTGTTATTTTAAACAATTTGATTCATCTTATATCATATTGTTGTTGTATGTTGATGACATGTTGATAGCAGGATCAAACATGAGGGAAATCAACAGGTTAAAGAGACAGATGTCTGAGGAGTTTGAGATGAAAGATATGGGTGCAGCAAAACAGATACTTGGTATGAGCATCATAAGGGATAGATCTGAAGGTACTTTGAAATTATCTCAAGAGAAGTATATTGAGAAATTGTTGCAGAAATTCAGTGTCCAGGATGCGAAGACCAGAAGTACACCGTTGGCGACTCACTTTAATCTCACGAAAAAGCAGTCACCTAAAACGGATGAAGGCAAGAAAGATATGGCTAAAGTTCCGTATGCATCTGCAGTTGGCAGTTTGATGTATGCTATGGTGTGTACAAGGCCAGATATTGCTCATGCAGTGGGAGTTGTTAGCAGGTTCATGTCTAATCCAGGAAGAGAGCATTGGGAAGCAGTCAAGTGGTTGTTGCGCTACTTGAAAGGCACATCCAAGGTTGCATTATGTTTCAGCAAGAAAGATGTTATCTTGGAAGGGTTCTCTGATGCAGATTTGGGTGGATGTTTGGATACAAGAAAAAGTACTACGGGATATATTTTCACGTTGGGTGGCACAGCAATTAGTTGGATGTCTCGACTTCAAAAGAGTGTTGCTCTTTCAACCACAGAAGCAGAATATATGGCTATCTCTGAAGCTAGCAAGGAGATGATTTGGTTGAAGAATTTTCTTGAGGAGTTGGGCAAGAAACAGGCGGACAGTGCTTTGTATAGCGACAGTCAGAGTGCTATTCATCTTGCGAAGAATCCTGTGTTTCATGCTAGGACGAAGCATATTCAGCTGAGATATCACTTTACAAGAGAGTTGATTAGCAATGGTACTTTGTCCTTGAAGAAAATCCTTGGTTCAAAGAATCCTGCAGATATGTTGACTAAGGTGGTTACTAATGAAAAGTTGAAGCTTTGCATAGCTTCAACTGGCCTTCAGAACTGATTGATGAGAAGGCGCTGCACTAGTTAGAGTTATTGATCGAGGGATTATTTGTTACTAGATTTACAAGAGTGAAGTGAAGATGTGGTCAGACTCCAAGTGGGAGATTGTTGGGTTTGTGGAGTCTATCAGGTTTAAGAATCGGATTCTGACTTGAGTTAGGAATTCCAGAATTGGACTCTAATTAGAGTTAGGATTAGAGTTAGGAATTTCAGAATTAGACTCTGATTGGTTGACCCAGTTTCTTCTCTTATAAATACTCATGTAATTGTAACATAACACAACACAACACAATTGTGAGAGATCAATACAAAATTAGTGTGGCTTGTGGAGTAGGAATTTCCGAACCACGTAAATCTTTGTCTTGTGTGATTGTCGTTATTTTCTTGTTCTTGTTTATTCGCTTTGGGTTTTGCTTTCGTTGTTGTATGCTCAACAGTCCATACTCGCTTGCTAGCCTGACTCACTAACAGAACGGAACGTAGAATAGAACAAACCGCACAGTAATAGTAAAATTTTCTTCTTTTCAACATCACATAGGTTGTAATGCTGTGGTGATTCTGAAGGAGAACGTGAAGAAAGACCAACACATGTTGGTATAGCAATATCTCCCTTGCTCTCTTTACAGAATGTCGAGGTTCGAATCTTATCAAAGACAAGATGGGTGTGTTAGTGTATTTAACTAAATAAAACAAGAATCGCTAATTCGAGTCTAAATTCTGAATCCTGCAATGCTAAGCAAACTCATATCAGATTCTGCTATGCTTTCCACCAACCTCACTATCTCCACCTCTTCCTATTTTCTGCGCAAGCTATATTATTGGTCCACAAATTATGGTTTCAGATTAATTTCCCCATTAGTTAAATTCCCTCGGCATTCAAATTAAATTCCTCACTTGTTGAAATCTCCAAACTTGGATGTGGAAAAACACCATTAGGAAAACGAGTGCAAGAGCGTTCAAGTTGCTTTTGTGGATTCTTGGAATTTACTTTATATCAGCAAAAGAACACATTCGGACTTTTTTTTTTTTGCACAGATTCATGAGCAGTCAAAGGATGTACAATCATGGTGATCCCAGGCAACAGCTTAACAAAAGTATCAGTTTTGTGCAGTGCCAGCAACAACTGGATGACAACATAAATCTCCTACCAGTTAATATTACTTTGGAAATCCAGGATAGCAGAACTTACACACTGCAAATGGTAAAAAGATAATTGACATTAAGATCATATCGGTCATTCAATGTCCCATTCGCTTTATACATTTGTGATGTAAGCACACAATTCATTCCTCCTGTTTCCCATTTTCTTTTGATCAGTTTAACCAAACACTAAGTGAGAGTGAAACAAAAACAACCATAACTACAACCTTTCTTACAACAAACATTACATTTCTTGGCTACCACTTCACAGAAACAAATCAGACTACAGAAAGTAGAACCATACAAGAGAACTAAACGCATCACCGCCGCTTGGAATTGAGATCACTTTCTGATTTATAGAAGACAGGGCTATAAGCTAGACTTCATAACCATAGATAGATCAGTTTCAGATCAATGTTGGTCATGGCAAAGCCAACCTGCGGTTGCTCTCAACATATCCAGACCCAAAACTGATATATCAGGTAATTTCACTGAAAACTACTTGGCCTACCAGTTGAAGCAATGGAAACCCCTGGATAGCGAGGCTGGTAAGCCATTGCACCGTCATTACCTACACAATTGGCTGCCACTGCACTGCTTTGGACTGTATGCCCCAAGAGGCGGACAAGGGAGAGAAATATCTCCATTCTCGTTACATCTCTGTTAGCCTGTTCACAAAACTTGCAAAATAAAGATATGTATAAAGAAATACAACAGCATGACAACTAGTCAACTTGACAAGTAATTATCCTTCAATATTACATCTAGGCTCATAGTCCTTGAACTATGAATTTTCTCATCTAGTTAAGAATCTTTGTGTTGAAGCCATGAATTCTCAAATTAGGGTTTTTATTTTTAGGTTTACGACTTGTGAGCACAAAACCGATGCTTCATAGTCCTTGAACATTTTGGAATCACTATTTTACACAGCAGTTGTGCAGTTATTTAACGAGTAGCTTTACATAACCAACGAGTAACAGATATACATTTCACTCATAACCAAACATATTGTTAGTCAAAGCATCAATTTCAAAAGTTTACTAACTTAATCCTTATATAGGTATAGAAAAAAATTGCACCACATATATATGTTAATTTGTCCTTGTTCAAAATTTTGGAACTGCAATTAAATTTTTTTAAGGTTAAACAAACCAACCGATGATGTCATACTGACTTCATATGTTGGGGTAACTTCAATTTTGATGTGGGATTACTGTTCTTTATATGCAAGTCTAAACTACTTGTTTGTGTCCTAGTTTAGCGTTGCTACATTGACTATCCCTAATTTGTGTAACATGTGTCATGCTTCAAGGAAATGCAGTATAGGAAAGAAGATGCAAAACATAAAACTTGAACTCCTGGACACAACTTTGCATTTGGTTGTATGCTTCTTGAATTATGACAAAACAATCCAAGTCCTAGAAAAAACTCATGAAGATAATAACATGGCCAAAATACTCCTGATAATACTAGTTACCTCAACGGTGAAACGTGCCCAAATTTTGTTGCTACGAGTTTCCATCACCCCCTTCAAGATGGTCAATCCTAGTCCTCTAACGATATCAGCTATTTCCAAAAATAAACCTCGTTCTTCACAGAGCATCTATGTTGGGAAATGTGAGGAAAAAGGAAACAAACATCAAATATAAAAGAAAGTGATTGGCAATAAAGTAATGCTATTTTGTAGCATCTATTAGCTTGTACCAGAAAAATATATACTGGGGAGCCCCAAAAAAACAAATATTTACTTGAGATATAAACTTTATAATTACTACCTCTATAAGCATTTGGCGCGGTGAATTCAAATCCTCAACTATAATAGGGCAGACCATTGATTGTGAACCAACTTCATATGCCCACGTCGCTCCGCCTTCAAAGTTATCCTTCAATAGTAATCCACCTTCTTTGTTCATAATCTGCAGGTTCATGAAGGAAATGTATGCTTATCTTGAATGTTCATTGTTTACAAAACCATATTCCACAGAATCATAGCAAATACTGAATTACTATGCTAGAATTTGATAGGCAATTACATGGCTGAATAAATGAACAGCCCTTTTTGAAGAATTCTAATATAGAGTGGATATATACCTTGGATTCCCCAGTCTGCTTTAGTTTGTCAGCATGCTTCGTTACACTTTGTAAGAACATCATATGTTTGATTGTCCGTTCCAGTAATGCATCGATGCTACACTGTTAGTGGACAAAATTTGCCATAAATTTTATTAATAACTAAAAATTCAATTGAACAAGACAAGAGGTTGAAAAAACCAGTACCTTTGCGCTATTTGGAACGATTTCCCTTAACTCTTTTACGCGATCTTGAATCATCTGCCGGTCTTTAGGCCTGGGTCTAGGATTCTCTCCAGGTTTACATCTTTTGCGATTTGATTTGCTGATTTCATCAGACTTCTTAGTAAATGCTGTTGAGCTAGTGCTCTGCTTTATTTTAGGACCTTGTTCGACCCAAGAACTACTTTGGGATCCATACAAGGACTTACTTTGAGAAAAGACTTCTGACTCTTCCTTACATGGCTCATAATTAAATGAACAAGATTTGAAGGCCATATCTTTTGGTAAGGACTTGGCAAGATCAATGCATGCTTCTTGCATATGGTTAGAAGTATTCGCTCGCGTACAGGAGGTTGAAGCAGTAGGAGCATAAGTGCTACTGAGCTTTGTTAATGAAGTTCTGCAAGACAAACTATCATCCGAAGTCTGCTTTGTAGCAGCCTGAACACTGGAGACCACAGCATCTAGAAGATGGTCTGTTCTTCCCGCACAGAGAGCACCACTATCTGAGTTTCCTTCATTATCCACTTGCATTACAGAACATGCATTCTGAAGATTGTATGATGAATGGTAATTTTTGTCCAGATATTGCGAGTTAGTTCCAGGCCTATCATGTAAAAGGCTATTCCAATTTCCATCGAGGAGATGGTTTTTCAAATTCAAACCAAAAACATCAAATAAGTCATCCCCAGAATGCAACTGGAAAGACGCATCCTCAAACTGGGCATGCCCAATACTATGATATTCAGATTTTTGCTTTTGAGTATCATGAATGAAACCACAACTACCGTCAGTCTGATTAAAATGATTGTCTGGTGGAGGGAATCGGACAGTAATATCATGAAACATATCGTTTTTCTTCCCCTCTTTACCTCTGTCCAAGTCAACCTGAGTGCATGTCTTGTCCTCAAACTCATTTCTAATGCCGGAACTACTTGGAGACAAGTGGTTGGGAGCCAATGGTTTTGAAATACTTAATGTAGACAACTGTGTTTTATACTGCAAGTCATTTTGAAACTCGCATTCGCTATGTCTTTTTATAAATCCATGCACACTAGGAAGGGATCTCTCCGACAGACCACCTAGAACATTGTGTAGGTTACTTGATTTCTGTGGTTGGGCATTGCCCGAACCTTCATGAGGACTTGAACTTAAGCCTTCTGTTGTCCACTTTGAAAGCAATGCATCAGATACACTAAGATTACCACTGTCAACATCAAAACCTACCAACACCTTTTCTTTTAAATTTCTACTGCCAGAAACCGTAGCTGATAGACCAAGAGAGTGTTGCTGATTCACCATTGATTCCGGATGGTAAAAAGGGGCCTCATTTCGCCACAATTTGGGATCAGAGTTCATGCTTTCGGCTCCTGAAATTCTATTTTCTAGTTGGCTTTTTTGATCAATTGTTGGCTTTCTATCTGCAATGAGTTGAGCTTGAGGATAAGCATTGGATATCACGGAGAGTTGACGGTTAAATTTTTGACCAGTAGACTGTAAATTATCCTGAATTTGTCTAATTAGGGAACTAAAGGTTTGTCCAACTACACTCGAAGCTGGAGAGTCATTTTGCTGGTTGTAGTTGTCAGTAGAGTAAGAAGCCAGGACTTTAGATTTCCCAGAAGAATTCGTACAGGAAGAATTTTCAAGAACTACTGCTTCCATCCCCGAGGAAGGTTCCGTACTTGCAAATTTGTCAGAAAACAGAACTCCAGGAATATATCCTAGTTGCAGAATCAAAGTCTTGACGTCATTCACAAGTTGCATGTTCTCTATTATCTGTGCCAGTTGAGATGCCCACGTATATGATATTAGAGAAATTCAAAGCGATCTAGCAGAATTAAGTACTTAAAAATGCATTTAAATGGAATGAGGATCAATATAACTTATTTACAAGCAAAATTGTGTAGACAGAGGATCCTACATAATGGATAAAGAATATGTATGACTTAGCTACTCAAGTGCCAATCAAGATTTATCATATTATTAATATTGACATCTATAGATCAGTAGAAATTCTATTGACAGTAGAAAAGGAGGCTATCACAATCCAAATGGAATTTTGCAATGCCAATTGTAATAATGATCCAATATAACACAAGGCAAAGAGAATTAAAATACAAAATGCTAAATACTAAAATGTACCACCTTCAAACAAGATCCAAAGGAAATTTAAAAATGTAGAATTCTATACTTAAAAATATATTGACACCATGGATAGCTGCAAGTCTGGAACCAGTTAATAGCATAACAATTCACAGATTGCAAATTTGGATTAGCATCATTGACTGATTGAAGGAACTATGGACTACTAATTAGTAACCTCAACCTCATAACGCCGAGCTTAACTACATAACCATTCACACCCGACTCTATACTAGACAGCATGTAAACTAGATAATTAATATAACAAGCATAGATTTCGAATTATCCCAGAGTAGAGAAGCTAGTGCTTACAGCTGATGACGAGCCAAGCTGAACAACGCCATGAGGAAGTACAGGAATGACCGCAACTGTCTGCATATTAAGAACAAATAAAATTAGTAAGCAAGAAAAAGCAAGTAATTGATAGATATGTGATACAGAGATTGTACCCACCTGAATTCCAGCTGAAATTTGCTGACGCATCTCATTTATTACCTATTATCATCCAAAATGAGAATATAAGGTTGATGAAAACATACAGTATAGTAGGTATATAGGACCTAAACAGCCAAGACTCGTACAATCTATCTTATAAGATTCTTTAATTAAATGTACGTTCAGATCGGATGAGAAAAAGGAACCTGTCGGATATCCTTATTGTCCTTGTGAATTTCAAACTTCAGATTGCAATTAGAGTACATATTGTATTTCCTAATTGTAACATTTAGTCATTAGCAGACCAAATTATCGTATAATGTTATACCTCTGGTGTATGGATCTCTTTGGTACAGTTCTGGGAAAGAATCCAATGATAGTTTCCAGTGAATGCAGCCCGCCCAACAAGTCTGGAGGAAAAAAAAATATAGAAAAACTGCACCTTTTGAGTTTTTCATTTTTCAAAAAGAAAACATGGAAATGTTTCAAAAAGAAAACATGGACAACATCTTTGAAGAAAGAAATTCAAAAATCATACCCTTCTCCAACAACACAAACATGATTGTCTAGCATCATCTTGCTCACAAGTAATTGGACTCTATCACCCCCTTGGAACCCTAGAGAATTGTACGCTTCAGGAGAAAGAAGACCAGCTTGCATGTCGTGAAAAGTGAAGTTTGAATTTTCAATCCCAGGCATGGGTGGTACACCAGAATATGTAATCGGGCCATAATAGCATTCTTCCCATATTAAAAGCCTAGGAATGAACAACAAGATAAGTAAACTCGAGAAGCAGCTACAACTTAATCATCTATAATATGAAAATGTATACTTATAGCATCTAAACCAACACAACAGATATATAGCCGCATACACAGAAGGGTCAAAATTATATAGATTTCAAGGCTTTAGAGGAATTAATGAATCAAACAAATATAGCATCGTCCGAATTTGAAGGGTAAACCAAATTAAGATGAACTCTTGTCTCAAACAGAGGGTTATGTATCAACTGTCAAACTGAATACTATATAACTAGCAAAATATCAAATTTACTACCAATAAATTTGGTCTCTCAAATTGGCAACTTTTCTAAGGCAAAATTACTGATTTTCGGTGGTAACCTGAGATTTTGTTAGTTCACCACTGATTAAAAAGTGGCCAATCTGAGACCCCAAATTTATCGGGGGTAAATTTGAAACTTTGCTAATTATATAGGGGCCAACTTGATAACTAGCCTTTCACATAGATGATAGAAATAAATCTACTTTCTTGACACTAAGTGTTGGGTTTTCAGCCCAATACAATAGTATGGGTTTTGATGATCCAAAACATATATGGATTGGCTAATAATTATATGTTTAGATAATTATTATAGATGGTATATTTAGATACCAAGTATGATAAGGATTGTAATTGGAAACCAAGTATGATTAGGATATCTTGGTGGCTAAGTTTGTGATGGCTATATATACATAGTCCTATTATGTTTGTTAGGTATGCTTGAGTATTGTTTGGCTTAAGTATCGTGTGAGTGAAACACCGTTTGGTGAGATTGATTGTATTATTGATTATTGTTTGGATTAATAATACAAGTTGGGACGCGGGTTTTCCGTGTCATATAATTTTGTTGTGTGTGCTTTGCATTAGTTGATTATCTCGGGTTTTGCTCCCTAACAAGTGGTATCAGAGCCAAGGTTCGTGATGGATATGGGTGGAGGAAAATTCGAGATTGAATTGTTTAATGGAAGAAACAATTTTACGTTATGGCAGAGCACAGTGAAAGATCTGTTAATTCAACGAGGGTTATATGCGACTCTTGAAGATAAGAAGCCTACTGATGTGGAAATTGCAAAGTGGCAAGACATGAAGTTACGTGCGGCATCGACAATCCGGTTGGCCCTTGCACCGGAAATCAAGTATGATGTTCTTGAGGAGAATAACCCCAAGAATTTGTGGGAGAAGTTGACGAAGACATATCACTCAAAGTCTTTGGCCAACAAGTTGTTCCTCAAGAAAGATTTGTTCGGGCTCAAGAGGGAAGAAGATGGAGATTTAAGATATCATCTGAATCGTTTTAATGGATTGATTAACCAGCTGAATAATTTGGATGAAAATTTAAAGGATGAGGACAAAGCTGTTCTTCTACTTGTGTCTCTACCAAAGAAGTACAGTACTGTGATTACTTTTTTATTGGTTGGGAAAACGATGTTAGATTTGGATGAGACCATTGTCGTTCTTTTAGAGACCGAAAGATTGATGAAGCAAGGATCAAGTGACGTATCTGATGGAAGTGCACTTGTGGTAGATGCGCGTGACAAGAATAAGATGTATGCTAAGAAACGTAATCCTAATATCAAATGTTTTTATTGCGGAGGATTGGGTCATGTACAATACACGTGTCCACAAGTA
Organism: Saposhnikovia divaricata; assembly: GCA_036435485.1. Taxonomy (NCBI): domain Eukaryota; kingdom Viridiplantae; phylum Streptophyta; class Magnoliopsida; order Apiales; family Apiaceae; genus Saposhnikovia; species Saposhnikovia divaricata. The sequence goes on along the minus strand of CM071597.1, from coordinate 95,245,348 downwards.
AGAGAAGATTTGAAGGAGTTGAAGAAAACTCAAGTAGCGGGTAGTGTTTCGCTTGTAGCAGCTGATGAAGATGCTCTTCTGGTTCAAGAAGATAAGGGATCGAAAGAAGAATGGGTGCTTGACTCGGGATGTTCTCATCACATATGTGTTAAGAAGGAGTGGTTCTCGTCTTACGAGAAGTGTGAGAGAAAGATGGTAACTTTACCAAACAGTAAAAGGGTAAAGGTTGATGGCATTGGTGAGGTAACAATGAAACTTCACAATGGTCGTGTTCGGAGGTTAACTCAAGTAAGGTACGTACCGGAGTTAAATCGAAATCTAATTTCATTGGGTAAATTAGTTGATTTGGGACATACTGTTATGATGAAGAACAGTATGTTGGAGGTCACTAAAAAGGATTTAGAGATACTCAAAGGTTGGAAGGACAAGAGGAATCTTTTTGTGCTAGAAGGAGAGGTTATGGTTCAAGGGGAGGCATTGACGGATGGACGTAGTTGGCTTGATGGTGACCGTTAATTCGGTTATGAAATTGTATTGGGTTGAAGGGGAGGATTGTTCGGTTTTCAGCCCAATACAATAGTATGGGTTTTGATGATCCAAAACATATATGGATTGGGTAATAATTATATGTTTAGATAATTATTATAGATGGTATATTTAGATACCAAGTATGATAAGGATTGTAATTGGAAACCAAGTATGATTAGGATATCTTGGTGGCTAAGTTTGTGATGGCTATATATACATAGTCCTATTATGTTAGGTATGCTTGAGTATTGTTTGGCTTAAGTATCGTGTGAGTGAAACACCGTTTGGTGAGATTGATTGTATTATTGATTATTGTTTGGATTAATAATACAAGTTGGGACGCGGGTTTTCCGTGTCATATAATTTTGTTGTGTGTGCTTTGCATTAGTTGATTATCTCGGGTTTTGCTCCCTAACACTAAGATGCTGATAGACAAAGCAGATCCAACCAGACAGAACTCTTCAGAATCACAAGGGGGGAAATTAGATTGTACAGCTAAAGTTAATTTATTCCCATAACCTCAAAAGAAAGATTATGGCCTTTAAGGTATATAGTATATACACTAGTACATTCTGGTCTAATAAAAAAAATTAAAAAGAAAACTGAATCTTGACAAACTAAGCAACATGACATTTAATGATACTTTCTCCTTTCCCCACTTCTGCAGAAACTAAAGTTCATCATTAAAAGTTAGTGATATGAAAACTTGAATTAAATTTAAGTGAATCAAAATAAATGCAAAGAAGATTTCAGTAATATACAGTTATACAGTAGACAATAAAGGAGATCTACATAGACACTCAAAAAGCTGAAGATAAGGTCTACACTGTCTCCTCCATATTTTCAGAAATTAAACAGAAACAAGTGTCAGCACAAGTTTCTAAAAGAAAAAATGAGACTGAATACAGCAACACAACTGCAACAAAACACACACACACACACAATTAAAAGACCATCTCAAAAATTCAAAATAATAAGAGAACCATAAATGACAACTGAGTACATATCTGAATAACTACTTAACTTCATCCCCAAAGCAAGCAAATAAACAGGAATATAGATATTAAAATTAACAAAAACATAAATTAAAAAAGAAAAAGAAAACGTACTTGGGATTTTGGCAACCAATCTTCCAAAAAACAGCATAAGACCACTGGTTAACTCCACAGAGAGTTTTGAGAGCTTCTTTCAAAAGATAACCCATGACTCTTATGACCTTAAAGTTCCAAGTTTTTTAACAAATGCTACAAAAACACCTAGTTGTTGAACATTCACTGATTCAAAATCTCTAATCTAACTACCTCTGCAAGACCCCCTTCCAGCTTGTTTAGTCCTTAACCCACCACTCCTTTTCCTCTCTGGATCCAAACTCCCATAAATGGTCATCCTACAAGCCATTCTCATTCTACAGAGAGAGAGAGAGAGAGAGAGAGCAACTTGTAGAGATACAAACTCAGACACACTGTAATAAACACTTTCTTGGGACAATCTACACAAACCCAAAAGCTCTGAGCTCATAGTTTGTCATTAAGCTCCTCATTATTATCAATAAAAGTTGTTGTAAGAAAAAGGTAAGATTTTGGGTTGAAGATGAAAGTAAAGAAAGATTAAAGTTTGGATCTTTAATGAGATTCAAGCTAAAGATTAAAGATTTGAGTAGAAAATTTTGGTTTGAGTTACTAGAGTAGTATTTTGGGTGGGTTGGTGAATGGTGAGGTGGGCTTCACAGCTTTATACATACTAGCCTATAATGAATTAATATACTAATTATTTAATTTAATATAAAATTTTAATTTATTTTATTAAATTTTATTATTAATTTTAAATTTACATACATTCCATACTTAATTTCATAACATAAATAAATATCAATAATTTATTTTATTTTTAAATTTATTATTAAATATCTTAATAATTCAATAGATATTTTTTTAAAATTATTTAGTGAAACCTACGTAGTAGAAAGTGCGTGCGATGATTCTAATCGAGATATAATTGAAAACGTTTATAATTCTATAAAATATGTAGGTTTTTTATTTTTAATAATTATATATAATTTAATTGAATTTGGAATTTTAAACAAAATTTTTTAATTTTTTAAAAATATATTTTTGTTCCTTGATTTTTTTGTTAGTTGTTTAGTTGATTAACACCTTCCCAAAAAGTTTGTTAATACATTTCAAACAACAAAAAATAAATCAAAAAGTATTTAATTTTAATTAAAAATAAATCACATATTTTACATACTATTTCGATTATATTTTTATTAGAATTCTACACTAACACCCATCTTCTTTCGAGAAACCAATATTTTTTAAATTAATTTAAACAATTTTAATATAAAAATTTATTAATAAATAAACAAATTTTAAAAAGAAAAATAAAAAGGAAAATAAATATACTATACTATGTACTTTTATAAGGAAAATATGGTATAATTGGTTGGTTAATTGTAAAAAAAACTTATTCGCACCATTAAAAAAACAAATTAAAATACATAATATAATTTACTTAAAAAATAAAACACATAAAAAAAACCAAATCACAAAAAATGAAGAGGTTGTTTCAGAAAGACCCCCAACAAATGTTTTGCATAAAATACATAATCCGTTATACTTCTACTAAAATTCAACTACATACATTTTCAATTATATTTTTAATATCAGTTATATTTTAACTGAAATTCAATTACATACTTTTTCAATTATATTTTTAATATAATTTTTTAACTTGTTATTTTTAGGAATGTGTTAACAATTTTTTTGAAAGGTGTTAACCAACCGATCAACAAACCAATTATACCGTGTTTCGCTTATAATAGTATAGTAAAGACTAGTTTATAACCCGTACAACAGCTCCTCTTTTAATATCCAAAATTATATTAATTTTTTAAAAATAAAATGCATCTATAGTTAATCGTAAATTATTTTCCTATAGTTACTTATCAAAGTAAGGAAATTTTATAAAATATTTCCATTTGTGGTGTTAAAAATAAAGGTTACCAAATTTGTGAATGAATAAATGTATTTATGCTATCAATTAGTAATCCAATCATTATGATATAATTTTGGAAATTAAATATTAAAAAATGCATAATAATTAATTTTTTAATAAATAATCTTGTAACCATAAGAGTACTTGATTTTAATAGTTGACTTTAGGAGATTAATTTACGTAAATACATTTTAATCTTTTTTTAAATTTTATGTGTTACTAATTTACATATCAAATTGTTGTTAAAATATTAATTAAGATTTTATACGTTCGATTTAATATTTGTACTCTACCTCGAATTCTTAAAATCTGATTCGGACGATTACACCTCACGTGAAATTAATAAAATAATCTTTAATTTAGTGATGATTTAACTATGCAGAAACAAAAAGGAGAAGAAATTGACAATTTTTTATGTTTTGAACATTTTATTTGATTTATGATTCTACTAAAAAATCGTTTTGATTATCAAAATATCCTTGTAATTATTTGAAGATAGTTCTACAAATAAAAATACAATTTTGATAATAAGCGTAAGAGAGATTTTGTCCAAAACTTTGATAATCGGTAGTTTGGTCCTCGTACGACAAAGATCTTAATATAAATAGATGAAAACCGTTGGATTTTGCATAAAAATATATTTTATATTTTAGTATGTTATAAACTAAAATATTTATACTAAAATACGAAAATGTATATGTCAATTATTTAAGGGTTTTTTAATAATATGTCCCAATTTGAAACATGGTTTGTAAATATGTCCTATATTTATTTGAAATTTCAAATATATCCTAAAATCAATTTTTCTTTCAAATTTCAACATAAAAAGACCAGTGTACCCTTTTTAATCAAAATTATTTTAAGATATAATGTATTATAAAAACATGATTTGATTAATTTAAAGAGAAAAATGTGCGTAGAACCCTGAGCTTAAAACTAATTAACACTATAAAACATGTGATCTGCAGGAGCATTTTTGTAAATATCAAATTTTTCTCAATGATTTAAATAAATATCCTTATATTTTTATTAAAAAAACATTATGTAAATTATAGATTTTAATATTTATTTGCGTAAGGGTGCCCCTTGCGAGGCCTGTTCTAAGCAAAGTAAAAAAATAGTTTTTAGTGGTCAAAATTGAAAAATTGTCTCCGCATGTTCCAAGAATAAAAAACTTTTTTAGTGGTTAAACTTGAAAAATTGTAATATATTTATAATAATATTTAACTAATATAACAAGGGTAAATTGGTCTCTATTTAACTTAAAAACTGATAATGGAACATATAATTAATATATTAACATGATGGGACATATTTATAAACTGGTCCTTTAATTTGAGACATATTATACAAATTTCAATTATTCAAATCATATATAGTTACGTTTTTTTACATTGAATAACATTATCAATGTAGGGTTTCTAATTTGAAGAGGATTAATGTAAAAATTTGTAATTATATTTTATCTTGAGATTCTGAGTGTTTTCATTTGAATTATAATTACTAAATCATCATTAAATTAAAGATAATTTTATGAGGTTCGTGTGGATTGTAAAATCATTCTATATCTCAATATAGAGCCCAAGTAGTAAATATATTTTTTTCAATACTAATAAAAAAAATTCAATTATAATAGAACCTTTTTTAATTATTTCCTTTTCAGAGTATAATTTTTTTTTTAAAATTCAATTCTAATACAACTTTTTTTTTATTATATCCTTTTTAGATTATAATTTTCATTTTAAAATTCACTTATAATGCAACCTTTTTTTAATTATATCTTTTTTAGATTATAATTTTATTTTTAATGTGATCCAATCTTGATCGTCTATTTTTAATCCAACGGATAATTTTATTTTGGTAATACAGTGACCAGACCAAAAATTTGGATAAGATCCCTTATGCTTGTTATATATAAAATATAATAATATTCTCTTGTTTCTCTTTAAACTTAGATTATCTCAATCCATGCTCAAACAAATTGTATGACACATTTATGCATACACAAATATAATATTCCCTCTAACCCTCTTAATTTGATTTTGTTGGTTAAATTAATCAAAATTTAGACCTTAAATTTTAATTTGGTTTTTTGTATTTACTTAAATTTAAAAGTTAAATCTCATGATATGATGAATATATTTTATGTAATAGATTTAAAAAAAAATTATCATATAATATAAATAATTCTCATTATAAAATCAGTTAATTTAGCCAAAATTTGGTCAAAGTGATAAAATTAATGGGATCAAAAGAGTATTTTATTAATGGAATCACTATATAATTAGCAAAAAAAAATCAAATTTATCCATAAATTCGAGATGTCATTTAAAAATTGATGGGATATTAAATTGATCATTTTTAAATCAATGATATGTTAGTGTAGGTGCCCTAGAGGCAATAAATTTCAGTTTATTTAAACTTCGTCATTGACATTTATGTTCTATTTTGATTATATTGATGTTTTATTATGCTTAGTATTTACTGCGATATAATTGTTAGTATAATAAATGTCCCTAGATTATTGATACGAACTATATAACTATGAGATAATATACAGTATAATAATCTTGAATATCCCTAGTCAAGTATTATTGTTATTGGGACAATAATAATACATCGAGACTAGTATGTTGATTGACTGATGATCACTTCTCATTGATCATAAGTATGATGATACTAAAGTCAATGCATAGGTACATGTATGAGTACGATGTACTAGATAGACCCACTATGAGATTCGACATGGAATGAATAAATGTGTCATTATGAATCTCAATGTGATAATGATGTAATGATCCTTAGACCTGAAGTCATTACATTTCTGTTAGGTTCAAAATAGTTTGTAGAAGGGGGGGTTGAATACAAACTATACCGTTTTATCGAATTTGCTCTTTTCTTAAAAATATTAAAATATTAAATCAAGAACAAATTGATGCGGAATAAAACGAATACCGATATTTCAAGTTGAATATAAAATTTATATTAACTTGATGGGGTGTGTCTAAATACACGGGTACAAATTACAAGGTTTGATGACCAAACTAATTATTACAAATTCTATAGAAAATTCGACATGAATTTTTCTATATTTGTAAGTAAAAAGATTGAAATTAATTATTACAAATTCTATAGAAAATTCGACATGAACTTTTCTATATTTGTAATAAAAATATCGAGATAGGTTCTAGAGAACTTAATCCGCTAGATAGTTTCAATAATACAAGAATCAAACTCTAGTGGTAAGATATTACAATATGTTCTAGAGATGAATTTACAAGTTATTAAAACTTCATTGATGATCAAGAGGGGAGGAGAAATTATAAATTTGGTGCTCTCTTTTTCTCCCCTCAATTCTCTCTTGGTCTCTCTTTTTTTTCTTCTGTGAAGTGTTTCAGGAAGAGGCTGTGTAGATTCTCTGTCCGTGTGTATGTCTGTTGCTTTTATAGCAAAGTATTGATATTTTGCTACCACCATGACATAAACTGCTCCATGACATAATCCCATAATCTCGGTATGACATAATCTGTGTCATGACATAATTCCTTAAGCTCGGTATGACATAATCTGTGTCATGACATAAATCTATAAGCTCAGTATGACATAATCTGGACCATGACATAATTTCACCTGGTCGGTATGACATAAACTCGGATATGACTTAATTCTGGATATGACATAATATTGATCAAGACATAATTGGTTTCTGTCGGAATGAAATAAACGTTGCCTTCTGTTCAATATGACATAATTCAGCTGTTCTCATTCAATATGACATAACTCATCTGTTCTCTTTCAATATGACATAATTCAACTGTTCTCTTTCAATATGACATAATTCAGCTATTCTCTTTCAATATGACATAACTCAGCTGTTCTCTTTGTTACATCATTCTTTTAAGTCATATAAACCATATAAACTATCTAGTGATTAATTAATTAATTCAGACTTAATTGATACAATAAGTAATTTAATAAATAAATTAATTCTTTTAGAATTAATTTATTAATTAAATAAACTATAATGATTTATATCAATTAAAGGTGAATTAACTAACATCAATAAATAATCAATTTACCTCAATGAACCACTGTAAATGGTGAATAACTTCCACTGGAAAATTGTTGACGTTCGATGTACTGTCTGGTTCATGAACGACTAACTCCAATCTCTGTTCTTCACTTTGACTCTCAGTTGTGATTCACTTGATAGTAAAATCCTTGTGGTTAATTAATTTAGCACTTCTGCTTCTTGCACAATGATTTTCCCTCATACCAGTCTTGATAGCTTGAACCACTGAAGTTAATGACGAACAACCACTGTTTAATGTTGACACTCGATGCACGGTCTGGTTCATGAGTGACTAACCGCAATGACTGTTCTTCATGTATTGACTTTAAAGCTGTGGTTCATGTCTCCCTTTTCTTCACTCTTTTTCAAACCTTTATAATCTGTATTTTGCCACTGTAGGAACCTCTTGTCACTATAAATAGAATCCACTGTCTTGATTACTCCACTGATGCTTGATCAACTCAATGAACTTCTTCAAGTGTAGTATACCTCAAAACGGTAGATTGACTTTGTCTTCTTTCTTTTCTGACAGATAATACAATTGAGATCCCTGTGACAGTACATATACTATTTACTATTACATTCTTGTTTAAGTTGAGTTGAATCCTCGAAATACAAATAGGCTATGTCATATGCCTTTCAATCTCCCCCTATTTGTTTGTTAAACACTAACATACAAATTCCTAGAGGATAACTCAACTACAAACAAGAAGAAGATAAAGCTTTAAAGATCTATAGTAAATAATACAAAAAAAAAATTTCTAGTTTAGATATTACAATTCCAGAATCTCAGTAGATGAAATGATAGATGATTGTTCCTCTAACAATGAATTAAGTAATTCATCTTCATTTCTTGACATATCTGCCTGATAACCCTTTACATCTAATATTGAACATTATCAGCAGATACTTGGGAATTCTTCAGTGGTAAAGAATATGACTTGTCAACCACATACTGAAGAATTCTTCTTTGTCATACTTCTCTCCTTCCTTATGTCTCCCCACCTAAGGTGATATGTCTCCTCCTTATAACGGTGAATACTCCTTATCTCCCCTGACAAGGCGAATAAATCTATCTCCCTCTGACAAGTTGAATACTCCCCCTTTCTAAGGTATATCCTTTTTCATATCTCTCCCCCTTAGATAGAAAATCTCCCCCTCACTAAGGTAAGCTTATACTCTGGTAAGCTTATACTCTCCCCCTTAGTTGAGTATCTCTTACTAATGCAATCTTTGCAATCTTTGAGTATATCTTTTTCAGTATATCTCTCCCCCTTAGTTGAGTAATCCTCCAAGCATTCAATTATAGCAAACATCCAAATGTAAATTAGATGATACCATATTTTCAATTATAACTCACCTCTTACCTTTAGTACAACAGATTCTTCATACATCTAACATTGACTGCTGGAATAAAGTAAAGAAGCTTTGCTTGTGTTGAAGGATTTTTATGAAGACTTCCAGAATAGAAGTATGTAGACTGATCAACTTTGCCCTTTAGATATTCAATATAGCTTCACTATTGATCATCCTGACAACTAAATCTTCCGACAATTTCCTTGTATCTCCAAAAGCTTGTAAGTAAACTTTGTTTGGGGAATAGGGAATGGGATTTGGTGTTTTTCTTTCTTCCTCATCGTGAGTGTGTGATTTTATTTCGTGTACCTCACAAGTGTTTAACTCATCTCTCCACTCATATCACTTAAAATGAGTGATCTCATCTCTCAACTCTCAAGTGTTTACACTCATGCTCACTAGTGTTTCACTCTTATCTCTCATAGCTCCAACATCCATGTGTACCTGCAAGGAAAATTCACCATAGCCCCTTCTAGAAAGGTCACTGGTGGTGCAATGGGGTTTCGCAAATCCCCGATCCTCGTTAGACTTGTCAGACGAATCTGAGTCATAATCTATAAGTTGATAAAAATTTTCCCTTTTTATGGGTTTCAGATTTGAATTCTGAGAAGGTAAACAATGAAATCAAAACTTAGAATTAAAATCATGTTTCCATCTAATGTCTATGAAGACATCACCTTGTTAAACTCATCAGGTAAATCTGAATCATAGTTAACAAGTTGCCGATCCGCACCTATATCGGATCCGATACCCGCAGTCTTGGTTCTTTGAGGAACCTTCAACTTATAATCCTAACCGTAAAATGGTCGAAGTATTAGTTGTTTCCGTCAATTCGTCCTTAGTGTGTGCAATCTCACTTTGTGCATAGGAAGTATTTTAGTATTGTGTATGAGGTAGTGACTTACCAACAGATGCCCTGGCCGACAAGCAAATTTCAATAAACTCATCATTTTAAGATAATGAATCTAGAGACTGTTTTAGTGCCATTTTCTGCTCTGCATCCTTTTGGGAGAATGCAGGCGAGCTTACAGATACCTCAAGTTATATACATCTATTCTCCTCGAGAGGTAGAGCTATGGGTTTACTATCCCTCACATCCTTATTTGCTGCATCAAGTGCAGTTACTCCCTTAATGACCTCTAGTCAAATAAGTTACTTCCACTTCAGGGGTAAGTTAGGATGTGTTTAGATTTGGATTTATAGTCCGGGATAGAAGTTGTTGGGTTTACAACCTCATGACTTACAATGTGAGAAAACTTCCACTAGGAGCTGAACCTGCATCACATAGCAATAGAGCAATATAGAGATAGAATGCATTTACATCATACCATAACATTGTGTGAAAACATATGCATTATATCATGTGAGAGAAATGATGTACAGTTGTGACTTCAAAAAGTTTTACAATATAAGCAATCACAACTGCAGAAAAATTGAGTTTTTTTTAAAAAACTGTTAATGTGCAAGAGTGTATTTATGCATAAAACAATGTATTATAATGTCTTTTAATGAAAACTAGGTCGTTTTATTTTTAAAAGACACAAACTCTTGACTTCACAGTAATTTAGAAAGAAAGATTTTCTTTAAGTGCTTATTATGTATAGAGAACTTTAACACAAAAGTTAGTGAAAAGACTCATACAAGCACTGAATGTAGTTTAGGTAACAAAGATTACCAAGTACATAAGTACAGATAACCAATGTCTCTCCTTTGGCACTTCATTACTTAGCACAACATAAACTAAGTAATTGACTGATGGATGTAAAATATTCTAAGAACTATCATGTATATAAAGTGGTGTATAACCAGAATTAGAGAATTCAATTTTGAAAATTTTCACCACTTCAAAATATGATAGGAGACCGAATGTAATTTTAAGTCTCACTTAGAAAGTTGAACACCTTAATTTATACTAACACTAATGATTTATAGATACGACACATTTACTCAGAATAAATCCTAAGTAATATCATCAGAGATAATATATACATCACAATTAGTTTGCAATAAAGTATCAGAACAACTAGCAATTGTCAGTAAACAAATATTTTACTATTTGATACCAACTGCTAGTATTTATCAAATAGTTTAAAATGCAAGTAATTGTGTTTATGATTACTTTACCAAAATTAAATTATGAGCAAATAAACCATTGAATTGCTTCACGTCATAATTTAACTAGGATATAAATAATCACTGCTAAATACTAAATATTCAATGATACCAATTGTTTGATAAATTCAATCTATTGTAAGATAAATTCAATTTAGTGAAGATTGAATTGTTACATTGAGTACCAATTGATAGAATGAATATTAGTATCTAACTACTTATGAACATCATTCACTGATATTCATAAGTACGAGGAACTAGTTGACAAGAAATACACAAGCTCTTAAGAAATAACATTTCAAACTTATGACTTCAAGGCAACTCCTCGATAATAACAATTGTTAACTCCTAACAACTGTTTACTGGTAGACAACCTTGGTTCTATAAATAAGACTCGATTACCAAAGCTGTCTTGTCTGCAATCTTAGAAATGATATTCTAAGTCCTATACACCTTGATCCATAGTATATAACATTTATTATCAAAGTGATTAGAAGCTTGCAAATAAGCATAAAAATTATTCCAAGTAACTGAACAATGGTCACTTTAGATATTTCAATATCCATAGTTCTACTTAGAGAATTTTCATACTATGCATAGTAATATGAGTGAATTGTAAAATATATAACAATGATTACTTAGAGGAGTTCTAAGTAATTTCACACATACTAATACATCTCACAATTAGTTAGTAAATAGAATTCTAACTAAATATCATTAACTGATATAAGTCAAAACTTCAATACAACCAATTGTTAGAACCATGATATTAATTATAGTGAATTTCTAAAAATGGAGCATTGATAAATTCACTAGAATTAACATCTCACAACTAATTGAAGACCAATACAGATTAGGTCCAAATTAGTTATGTTGTTTATTTATTTTAATAAATATGAGGTACAGAGCAAATACTAAATTGAATTGCTTTAGATTCTATAACTCATATTAATCAAAGTAAATAATTAAATAAATAAATACTAAATCACTATGAGTTAGATTTTAGCATTTAAGTATTTTATTATCCTGAAATAATCACCACTAAAATATATTGCAATTATACACATGGCAATCATTCAACAGATAATTCTCAGCGTGAGGTCTGGATGTAAATAAGTTCACAAGTCCTTTCAATACGGACAATTGAATACTTGTGAGCTTACTTAAGAATTACTTAACAGATGGGATATACAAATTATATAGCATTAATAAAATCCCAAGTTTACAAACCAATCTTGAAAAATTAATTTCATCAAGTGATTTAGCAAACATGTCTGTAAGTTATTCTTGACTAAAGACATGCTCTCGAAATAATTGATACCTTATGCAAGTTGCTTAGTCCTTGAGTGTTCCACAGAGTTGTTGGAGATGAATTTCATTCCTTGTATTCTCCTGCTTTCGTACAACTCATTTGATCTGTCTCTATGCAGCAAAACATGTCAGAACTGATGTCTCTAGGGTACCATCTCCGGAGATGGGTCCAACTAAGACATCTGAAAATCAAGTATAATAACTACAAGAATAGATTCTCTAGGATCCACTTGGGGCCTTGTAAATTTACATATTGAGAATAAAATATGTGTGTAAGTGATCTATTATCAATTGAATAAGATAATGAGCCGATGATTCCTCTATAGCCTGATTATGTCCTAATTAGTAGATCCTGAACTTGTTGGGTCAAATATCTCTAGGGTACCATTTCCGTAGATCCGGGTCCATCTTAATATTTTTGATTACCAACTTGTTAGGTCCAAGCTAATAGGTCAAAAGCCAGCTATAGTGATGTGTTGGTATGTAGTCTTGACAGGTCTAGAATCTTCTGAATAGAAACAAAAGATCCTTGACTTACTTTTATTGTCATCATTCTTTTGGCTTACTTGTGCTCCAAATAGAATTATTCTTTTGGCTTGCCTGAGCTCCTAAAAGGATTCTTCTATTGGCTTGCATGAAGTAATTCAAAAGAATTGCAACTTTACCAACATCAAAACAGCAAATATCTTGATACCAATTTATAGGTAGTAGATCAACATATAATATAATCAAGATATCATTGCACATATATATCATTTATGTTTGTGCCTAAAGATGTAGAGAGTTCTATAAATGTGACACCAATTGTTAAAAGATACCAACTGTTAAAGATTGATACCAAATATTAAATTATAGGTAGGGTGTCATACCATGTCTTCCATGCTTGCTTGAGTGATGATACCAGTTCATACTAACCTGTAGAGATCTTCCATTATCTCACCAACCAGGAGTGCACTTGTTCACATTCCTCTAGCATCCAGATTCAGTAGGTCCAGATGTCCATTATGATCTTGAATGTGCAGCAAGTGCCTGATATCCTCAAGTCTTGTCACTGGTGCTTCTTGTCAAATATACTGTTTGATCAAATTGTAACCTAGCATCCAGTTTGGCTTTGTCCCTCATAACAATGCCTTGACATCCAGTTAAACTTCTGGTTATCCTTGTACCAAATACAGCCTTGTTGTTTGGTCTGGATACCAGCTTCCCTTCAATCTGCCTTTTGTAGTGATTGAGATCATCTTGCATTGCAATTACTCAATCTGAATCTTTCCGAGCTTTTGTAGCTTTCTTAGTTTCTTCTAAAAGAAAACTAAAGAAATAATCATTAGTACTTGAAGCTCTGCTAGTCTTTTACTTCCACCATTAGAAACACTAAGAACTAGGACAAAGAATTAATTGAGTCAACATTCTTTGTCTTGGCAGACATGTTCTCATAGTGTCCTTTGACTTTCAATGTGGTGTTGAGTTGACTAGTTGATCCTTCAGTTGCTCCCCCTAAGCTGCTGCTAGGTTTACATGAAGATTCTCCATGTTTGACATTGCTTGGATCTGAATCACCATCACCATTGACAGCTGGGAGCTAGAAGTTGTTGAACATCACTAAGACTTTCAATCACCTTCTGTTGATTAATAACAATCACCCTGTAGGCTGTTGACTCCATTGAGTAACAAAGGAAATTTTCCTCTTGAGCATTAGCTGATTGCTAGGATGCTAACTTTCGATTTAATCTTGCAAAACAATTTCCTTCATACTTATGGGGTCTTCCTAAAATTCTTACGGATCAGGGTTTAAGATGTGATCAATCACCGTCAGTGGTGTCTTGTCTTCAGATTGTCTGAACAACAACTTGCTTCTTGAGAGAAGTCATCAGTCATCATCACTAAGGTATATTTTTCATTGATGTAGAACTTCTGTGTGATGCTTCTTTGACTTCTCTTTATGACATGCCTCATAATTTTATTTTACTTTAATTCCAGATGAGGTAGTCTCCTTTACTGATTCGATTTCCAGGAAAGAATCTCTTGATATGACATTCAGGTGAGAGAGCTCCTTATGTCATAGCTGAACTCTTGTCTGATGAAGCTTTAGATTTGACCTTGTTGACTTCACCTTTGACTGAGATTCCATGTCAGCTACAGATAAGTTCTCTTTCCTTAATCCTCGAACAGTAGGCTCTTCATCTTATAAAAGATGCTTTATTACTGACAACATTCCTTAGCTATTGAATAGCCTTGACCCTAGGTCATACCCTTGCTGTTGTCTCCAAGGGATAAACCACTTGGCCTATCTTCACATTCACATTTGATAGCAGGGTTCTTTCTTCGATGATATGCTTTGAATAAATCAATAATAATGCATAATCGATTAACCTGTTAAGCCCTACATTCACAAATGGATAAAAAGTTCTTGGTACCCAAATTGTTTAATTGGGTCCAGATGGATTAGAGATTTCTCTTTTGTTAGAGTTAACAACAGTTTTAACCTTAACATGCTCATTCTTATCTTTGGCTGACCATTTCTCCTTTTGAATGTCATTGACAAAATATTCACTGAGCAAGGAGAATAATGGTTCCTTCCTAACATAAGGAGGACTAGCAGTCTGTACCTTATTGTTATTCTTAAACATGCCTTTTCTATGATCAATGCAAATACTAGGAAATGCATTTATGACATTTGAAATAAGCAGGCATGATAATAAGAATACATTGCATACATTCAGCATTAAAACATTGCAGATAAGAATTATGCAAATTAGGCATGTTATGCATTTTAGAAAATTCAGTACTATCTACTTTAACCTATGTACACTTGTGTAACAGGTAGCAAGTAGATTTACAGATATTCAATAATTTTCTAAACATGCATGGAATAGAAGAATTAACAATTAATCACTAATTCTATCAAATCCATTCCTATTGTTATATTATATTATATAATCTCTATTACCTAAGTCAGTTTTACAAATGACTTGATGTTCTATTGACACCCTAGGTATTTATTCCATCTTTTAAACTTTTTTAAACCTTAACAAACAATTCAGAATGAATAAGCAAATCTTGTTCTACTGGGGATCCTGAAACTAGCTTAAGCAGAGGTCTTATATGCTTGACATATATCATTTAAGAATTAAGAAATATTGTCTAAGGAACACTTCTAACTTACTCTTGCAATTAATTAAATTCAACAAATATTCATACACATAATAAGATCTTCTAACCAAAGATATAATAATTAAAAACTAAGATCTTAACATGCTTTGAATTTCTGAGAATTAGATATTACACTAGTTCGAAGAATTGATACCTGAGACATGTGAGGTGAATCATCTTCAGAGATTGCTATGAAGGCAAGATATTAATTATGCTCTTCTCATCATCATCTGATCCATCCCAACTCTTTTCTTCAGCAAGATAAGTTTTGCACTGATGCTTCTGTTTCATCTCATTTAATGAATCCCTATTCATCCTTGTCTGTCAGAATTCTGTACCATGTTGCACACCTTGATAGTTACTTATCACATAAAACTTTTCATAACTGCAACTATCATGTTTTGTTCTTTCCACCAACTCAGTCTTGTAGCCACCTCTTGAACTGTATCCTGAAGAGTTTCTGCTTCGGAATAGATAGGCCTAATTCCTGGATTAAACATTTGTACTCTTTCTAAATTAGTAACTCTTCATGTATGTTCTGAGGTTCCATCATTAATTCCTGACTGAGATGTCTAACTGTCTAGTTCATTCTCAAACCTCCTTGATTCCACTTTTCTAAAATCTCTATTGATTCCTTGAAAGATATTTCTTGGTACAATCCACTAAGTGTAGTATATGTTACATTGGAGAAATCCACTTAGTGTTTGTATATCACAGAATCAATAGAGTTAATTCAAATCTTCGAGAAAAATTCTATCCACTAAAACCTCTTCCATTCCTGCTTCTGAAAAACTAGTGAATTCTATGGATATATCTTTGAGGAGCTTCCACAAATTTTTCTTCAGTAGGTAGAAATTAATTTCATTGAAAAATGCATTTTCTTCAAAAGATTCAAATCATCTTTGACAATTCGTAGAAATCTTCAACTTACAACCTTCTTAGAACTATTGGCTTAGAATAAATTCAAAATATTTAAAATTCAAAAACTTCAAGGACTCGAAAATTTTTTGAGAAATAAAAAATCTGAAAGTAAGTTCAAATTAATTAATATTCGAAATTAGAGTCAAATTAATTAAGAATCAAAAAATCTCAAGAAATGAAATTTTTTAGAGTTAAAGAATCCGAAAATAAATTCAAGTTAATTAAAATTCGAAATTATCAAGAATTCAAAATTTTGAAAATTAAACAATTTGAAAATAAACTCAAGTTGTTTAAAAATCAAAATTTCCAAGAATTAATCATTTCAAGAATTAAAAAATTCGAATATAAGTTAAGATTACTTAACAATCAAAAATATCATAAAATGAAAATTTTTGAAGGTTAAACAATTTGAGAATAAATTCAATTTAATTAACAATTGAAAATAAACTCATATTGTTTAAAAATCAAAAATATCATAAATTGAGAATTTTTAAAGGTTAGAGAATTCGAAAATGAATTTAGATTATTTAAAATTCAAAAATCTCAAAATTGAAAATTTTGAAAGTTAAAGAATCCAAAAATAAATTCAAATTATTTAAAGTTCAAAAATCTCAAGTATTGAATTTTTGAATGTTAAAAAATTTGAAAATAAGAGGAGTTGACTTTTTGGTCTAATACCGGATTTAATTTTTGTATGGGTCAACAAACTCGAAAACCAATTGGAGGACCATAAAAATAAGGATCTTGATTTGTGCGTCAATCAAAAGACTCTGATGCCAATTGTTAGGTTCAAAATAGTTTGTAGAAGGGGGGGTTGAATACGAACTATACCGTTCTATCGAATTTGCTCTTTTCTTAAAAATATTAAAATATTAAATCAAGAACAAATTGATGCGGAATAAAACGAATCCCGATATTTCAAGTTGAATATAAAATTTATATTAACTTGATGGGGTGTGTCTAAATACACGGGTACAAATTACAAGGTTTGATGACCAAACTAATTATTACAAATTCTATAGAAAATTCGACATGAATTTTTCTATATTTGTAAGTAAAAAGATTGAAATTAATTATTACAAATTCTATAGAAAATTCGACATGAACTTTTCTATATTTGTAATAAAAATATCGAGATAGGTTCTAGAGAACTTAATCCGCTAGATAGTTTCAATAATACAAGAATCAAACTCTAGTGGTAAGATATTACAATATGTTCTAGAGATGAATTTACAAGTTATTAAAACTTCATTGATGATCAAGAGGGGAGGAGAAAATATAACTTTGGTGCTCTCTTTTTCTCCCCTCAATTCTCTCTTGGTCTCTTTTTTTTTTCTTCTGTGAAGTGATTCAGGAAGAGGCTGTGTAGATTCTCTGTCCGTGTGTATGTCTGTTGCTTTTATAGCAAAGTATTGATATTTTGCTACCACCATGACATAAACTGCTCCATGACATAATCCCATAATCTCGGTATGACATAATCTGTGTCATGACATAATTCCTTAAGCTCGGTATGACATAATCTGTGTCATGACATAAATCTATAAGCTCGGTATGACATAATCTGGACCATGACATAATTTCACCTGGTCGGTATGACATAAACTCGGATATGACTTAATTCTGGATATGACATAATATTGATCAAGACATAATTGGTTTCTGTCGGAATGACATAAACGTTGCCTTCTGTTCAATATGACATAATTCAGCTGTTCTCATTCAATATGACATAACTCAGTTGTTCTCTTTCAATATGACATAATTCAACTGTTCTCTTTCAATATGACATAATTCAGCTGTTCTCTTTCAATATGACATAACTCATCTGTTCTCTTTGTTACATCATTCTTTTAAGTCATATAAACCATATAAACTATCTAGTGATTAATTAATTAATTCAGACTTAATTGATACAATAAGTAATTTAATAAATAAATTAATTCTTTTAGAATTAATTTATTAATTAAATAAACTATAATGATTTATATCAATTAAAGGTGAATTAACTAACATCAATAAATAATCAATTTACCTCAATGAACCACTGTAAATGGTGAATAACTTCCACTGGACAATTGTTGACGTTCGATGTACTGTCTGGTTCATGAACGACTAACTCCAATCTCTGTTCTTCACTTTGACTCTCAGTTGTGATCCACTTGATAGTAAAATCCTTGTGGTTAATTAATTTAGCACTTCTGCTGCTTGCACAATGATTTTCCCTCATATCAGCCTTGATAGCTTGAACCATTGAAGTTAATGACGAACAACCACTGTTTAATGTTGACACTCGATGCACGGTCTGGTTCATGAGTGACTAACCGCAATGACTGTTCTTCATGTATTGACTTTAAAGCTGTGGTTCATGTCTCCCTTTTCTTCACTCTTTTTCAAACCTTTATAATCTGTATTCTGCCACTGTAGGAACCTCTTGTCACTATAAATAGAATCCATTTTCTTGATTACTCCACTGATGCTTGATCAACTCAATGAACTTCTTCAAGTGTAGTATACCACAAAACGGTAGATTGACTTTGTCTTCTTTCTTTTCTGACAGATAATACAATTGAGATCCCTGTGACAGTACATATACTATTTACTATTACATTCTTATTTAAGTTGAGTTGAATCCTCGAAATACAAATAGGCTATGTCATATGCCTTTCAATTTCTATATGAGAATTAATATATTTTGATTCTATCAAAAGTTATCTTTAATCGGGTAATGATAAAGGTGGTCTTGGGTATATTATGAATCGTATGAGAAATGTAAATGATCTAGATGGAATTTAACCCTCCTTAATATATATAAATATATAGGAGTGATATTATTGGCCTCTTGTTTGAGTGAGATTATGAAATGCATGGCCGTGCTCAAATAGTGATTTGTTTGAATAGTCTACTCATCGATCAAGAAAATAAAGATTAAATTATAACGAGGATGACACATTCCATGCCTCCAGTTTAATCTATAATATCATGGTTAAGGGATTATATTACGTAGAACATTGTTCACGAAAGGAGAAATCGATTCACTGATTTAATTATTATTACTTGGGTAGCAATGATGTGTTACTAGATGCCGCTCTTTGTTTACGATTTTAATTGGGATTTTAAAATCGTTGCCAACGTAATAATAACCTATCGGGTCACACAGAAAGAATGCTCGGAGGATTATTTAATTTGAATCGGATTTAAATTAAATGATAGAATTCGAATTATTTATTATTAATTTAAGTATGACTTAATTAATGTAATAAATGGAAATTCGAATTATTAATTCAGAAGTGCAGTTGTTATTTAATTGAGAAAGTCTTAGTTAGATAATGATTAGAAAAACTGAATTAATATGGGCTCTAATTAGGATTATGGCTGAATTCGTTTTTGGTCTCTCCTATATAATATTTCTTTGTGGCTTGGAGAGGGTTAGACGTGTTTATACAAAACCCTAGCTGCTAGAGAGGTAGAGAGAAAAGAGAGAAAGAAAACGAAGTATTGTGCTCGTACACAGCATCCTCCGTTCGAGCTTCTGCGTGGATACTGATAGAGCGTAGATCGTTGCATACAGGATACGTGGTGTTCATTCAAGCTAGGATCTCCATCTGACAACCGAATCGTAAAGCTTCTTAAGGTACAGATTCTGTTCTCCATAATTAACCACAACTTATACACGGATTCTAGGGTTAGGTTTCGGATTTTTATTGTTTATTATTGCTTTTCGTTGCGCTTGTTGCCCCCCGAAACCTATCATGATAATCTAACAAAATCCCAAATTTATCAACAAAAACTTTTTTATCTAAAAAATAGTCAATTTAAGAGTTTAATTAATTATTAATAAAATTGACATTTTGCTAATTATATGGTGACTAATTTATATTTAACCCTTTCATTAATTCATATACATTATGGTAAAATTAAGTTAATAACATAATTTGATATAAATAAATTTAAAAATGTAATTATTGAATTTGGGACTAGTTTAAAAGAAAATTAAAAAAATTGAGAAAATTCGTGATTTAACTGCATAAATAAGAATTATGTATACAAATAATGTTTTTTATTATTTATTTATTTTTTTCTATTTTATTTCCATAAATTTTTAATTTATACTGATCAATCTAATTTTCGGTCAATTAACTCATTTTTTTACAGATTAAAGCGTTCTTAACCAATTTTTATTCGATTTTAGAACAAAAAAATATTAACCCGATTTAAAAAAAATAGAGTTGGTAAAATATCATTATGACCGATTTTAAAGTATTTTACGTATTTAAAATTTAAAATTTACTATCTCAATAATTTTTTGAAGAATAATGGATACTACATTTAATCTTTATAAATAGTTTATAAGAGCATCTTTGACGCTAATAATTACAATGATTGGTTAAAGTTTTTTTTTAGAAAACGCATTTACAATTTTACATATGGATGATAAGAATTCTAATGAATTTGTTTTATAATAATTCAATATAATTTTTGTTAAAAGAAATTTTGATATGATAAAATAACCAATAAAAATTGATTATTAATAATTTGTTAAGAATTTCGATAAATTGGAAAGTAAATTTTTTTATATCTTATATATAAATAATGATACATAAATATTGTAAGTAAGGTTTGTTTAGAAATAATGCCCAAATTACCTACAAAATGAATGTGAACTGCCCAAAATACATTTTTTCGAGATGACCGCCCTTTATATCCATTGGCCCCGCGCTCCACATATGCGTATAGTGAAATCGAACATATGTATCCTTCCCCAGCACATTCATTACACAAATAATTTCTATTGGCCATTGTTTTTTTTATCTTAATATAGAATCAAGCATGTTTATGGACTATGCATGCATCTATACAAAGAAAGCTCCATCACGTGCATCGAAAATCTAGACTGTAATCAAAAAGTGCACGCATGACTATAATGCGTACAGCAAACATATGCCCATTTAACGATTGCGCATAAAGATTCCGTCTACGCATTTCATTAATGCGCACCTGGTTAGAAAAATGATTCTGAATGTTATTATGCTAGACTACGCATTGTTGAAATGCGTAAACAATACACGCATATTTGACATGCGTAATTGGTGGGTATTTAGGGCGCGAACTCCCGCACATCGGTATTTTGGTAACAGCTTAAACAGAAAAGGGTATTTAGGTCTTTCACCTGTTAGAGATGCTCTAGGGTGCTGGAAATGCTTATGTGTAGTTGTGTACGAACAATTACATAAACTATTTTTTTTGTCGGCTTTTTCAAACTCACTCTAACACTTAGTCGTGTATTTTCTCAAAAAATAAAAATAATTCTCGTCATTTTTTTAACGTTATCCTTTTCGTGGGTTGGGCGGTTGGCACCGACCCAATTATATTTTAAAATCAAATCACTCACATATTTTTATTTTCGAATCCTTATTGATGATATATTAAAAATACAAAAATATATACAGTGACATGTTAATAACCAAATAATCAATGTATATGAACACTAAATATGATAAGAATCAATTTCCTACAAATTTTAATAAATGGATATTTATGCCTTGAATTACCCTATGTTATTATTTGTATAAGTTATTAGTGTATGTATCTTGATTTATCCTAAAAATTTTTTTTATCATAATCATTTAAAAAAGTTCTCTCCGTCTTTGTGAGAGTTTTCTTTTCTCTCTGTCTCTGTATTCAGATTCGTGTAAGTGTGATAATGGCGAGGTATCAAAACATCAGTGAACAGATGGAAAATCTAAATGTTGAAGATGAGGAAAATGAAGATTTGATTTTCGAAGGGGATATCGAAGAGGAAGTCAATAAGTATGAACTCTGTTTGGTGGGTAGATTTGTCACAAAGAAGAACATAAACACTCGAGCAATGAAGTCAAAGATGACGGATGTTTGGAAACCTACAATGGGTATAAACATCAAGGAATTGGAAACAGGTATCTTCTTATTTCAATTTTTTCATAAGGAGGATAAAGCATTGGTAATTAATGGTGGACCGTGGAGCTTTGATAATGCTATGCTTCTCATAGAAGAAATTCCAATGGGGGAAGAACCATTGAAAGTGCCCTTATGGTGGTTGAATATCTGGATTCAGATCCATGATTTGCCTAGTGGTTTTATGTTGGAGGCGGTAGGACAACGGCTTGTGTTTTCACTAAATCACGCAAGCGTACGTGGTCACAAGTAATATAGAATAAAGTTGAGTTCGTTCCCACAGAGATCTGATTATGGTTTTAATTCAGTTTTGTACCTATGCAATAATGTATGGTTATTATGCACTGCTAAGACAAATAACAAGATTTTAATTAACTATAATTAACTAAGAAACAAATTAATAAAACTAAGAATTAACAAACTAACAAGAATTGAATTCTAATTACGTCTGCAAGAGAAAACATGGGATCCTAACTTCATTAACTACTTCGCTTAGAGTTGATGCATTTAATCAATGCATGTGTTGGTTATGATATCTGATCAGACAACACGGAACAAGTATAAGCTACCTCTCGGTATACAAACACCAAACTAATCATACATCCACAAAAGAGATAGAAGATGAATAGACACCAATTATGTTTAGACCCTATATCTCTATAAGATTTGAAAACATAACGGTTGAAGAACAAGTTGTCTGTTAAGATCACATAGGGCAGCATAATATCTCTATTTACGCCAAAAATCATGATGTTAAAACATCAACCTATCCTATGCTAGCATGGCAAGTTCTAAATCTCAAGATCCACTCTCGCTTCACAAGAGATTAACAAATTAAATGTTCATGACGCATCTAAACACGTGAATCACAACCATACGAGGATATCAAGAATTCACTACACACAAATCTTTAAAGCAATCAAACTACTAAGCTACATAGATAAATCCGTTAGAATCCCATGACAACGATTAGTTCATAATTGAACCTCTCGTCATCATGGGATCTGATGAAACCATGATAAAAACAAAGTATGAAAAGATACAAATAAAACTAAGTAATTGATATGTAATGGTCTCCTAAATTACAATGGTAGGATGTGTTTATATAGGCTCTAGAAGTCTTGTCCACCAAGCAATTGCCTTTTTAGAGTTGGAATAGAAGATTGGCAATTTCCGATCTTGAATGAGAATAGAATTGCAAATTCCATGTGTAGATCTGATTCTGGAATGTTCTAACTGCCCAAAGCAATTACCAAACTTATTAGAAGTAGGAATTATAGCAATTTCCTTGTCAAAGTTGAATTTCTGCAGTTCGGCATATAATACGTTTCCTAAACTGATTCTGTTTTTAAGGAAAATTCGTAGCTAACATTTCTTCAATATTTCTGGGCCGTTCCAGTTGTAAGTGGACATCTGGACCACTTTACAATGATTGAGAATCTCGTTAGCTTCGTGTGGACTGTAAGATCGTCCAAAACGGACTTCTAGAACTCAAGATATGGCCAAAACAAAATCAGAAATTCTGGCTGATTTTTCCCCAGCACGCCGCCGCGCCAGAGGCGCCAACCGCGCCTGAAGCACTGGCTCAATATGCATAAAACAGCGCTGGGGTGCCAATTGGGGCTTCCGGCTTGGTCCCGATATGCGAAAATTGATTTTTCTTCGATTTTTAAGCTTTTTCTTCCGTTCCTTTTGCATGAGCTTCCGTCTTTCATCCTTAATGACTTGTATACTTCTTAATAGTTGACCTTAGCCTCCATTCTTCATTCCATATCATAAATCAACTCCAAATAACGACGGAAACTACACCTTTAATCGACATTTCTTCAACCCTGCACAATTAAGCAAAACACATCAAAACTACCACAAACTTGAGGCCAAAGCAATCAATTTAAGCCGATTTAGAATGTTCCAAGTAGATATAAAATCCACTTATCATACCCCCAAACTTAAACCGATGCTTGTCCTCAAGCATATACAATTACAACTAACTAACTAACTAGTACCACTTCCGTAGGTGATCACGGTTGCATTTGGCATATGCAACAAGCCCTTTAAACCCCTAGGCAGCCCTAGTGGACGAGTAAGGTCTCGTGAGGGCCTATAGCGAATGTACCCACAAAATCCAATGCAATGCAATGCATGAATGCAACTAAATGAAAATGCAATTAATATCCTACCATACCTTCAGACCCTCTCATGCCATATCAACTTAAGAATCAAAGTAAATACGCAATGTCTTGGTGTCGAAAGTGCAAGTATTCACATAGTCTACTCAATGAACATGCATAAGTTCTCACAAGTCCATGTCAAGTGTAAGAATAAGTTAGTAAACATGCTAAGCCTACAAGAGCACATCTTTGAGACAAAACTCGGGATCTCATACGCAAAAAACAAGCAAACACTCACAATCCACTCATAAAAGAATATTCACTCAAGAACAAGGGTAAGTGTATCACTCAATTCCAACAAAATCATAAACATGCTTGACATTTGGTATCAATCTAACTCTTAACACAACATACATCAATGACGATAATCAAAAGGTCTTTATTTGGGTTGTAACGGGGCTAGGGACAAGGTATGTCAAATAAGCCAAAACAGGTGAAGTGTAAAAAACTAGTAGGAACTTATAATAAATCATACACAACCACCTATTTTTCCCCCCACATAATTTATTATTTTTCTTCCAAAAAAAATGCTCGACTAGTCGACTAAAGTAGGATCACAACAAACACAAACATGCTCTCATAATATAACTTTTTTTTTCGAGAGCTAAAGCAACAATAATATAGACAATGACAATGATCCCACGATTTTATTACACATGCCGACTATCAAGCAAATAACCAAACCCAAATTTCAATATTTCCCCCCAAAATTATGACCAACAATAAACCCTTTCTTGCACACCTTATTACTCCCTGAAGCACTCTACTAGCCTTTGACAATGCGGGTTCAAATTAATGTAAGGCCAATACAAGAAAAAGGTCTAGGCAAGTAATGTGGTATGTCACCGAAAAAATAGGATTAAGCTCAACGGGTTAACTAATTGATCATGTAAACATGGTGTGGTAATATGGGAAAATATGCGGTTATTCCTAAATGCCTTTATCATTTTAATCGTCAAATAATGTCATGCATTTCAAGAAAGACCTCAAACAACTGCTAGCAATGCAAACAATCCTTGGACACTCAAGCAAACGAATAAAATTGCAACAATGCAATATGGCTCAAAATCTCACTTGATGGGAAAAACATACTCAATCCCAAGCAAAAATCTCTCTAACGCACCTACTTGTATTCAAAGAATGCAAACTAAATCATCTTGCACATATTCATGTCCTTCTAATTACTCACAACATTCAATAAGTCTACTAGCTTCAACTTACTAGTGTATGTGTGTGCACAAGAACAAAGCATATCACTTCTCAATCAAAAGCGTCAACAACACAAAATTCCTATCAAGCATGGGTGCAAATGCAAACTATTATGAACTCACATGATATACGAACATAAAAACAGAATGTCCTATATGAAACAAACGTAGATAACACCAACATAAATGCATAATTTACTACTAATAATATGCAAAGCATGAAATCCTACATGAACACAATGACTAACAATCACAACTACATACACTACTTATCCCTCAAACCACCCCCAAACTTAAAATATTCAATGTCCTCATTGAATGGAAGTAAATACGAGGGAAAGTAGAAAACATACCAGTATACAGCAATGCTTGGGTTGCCTCCCAAGAAGCGCTTCTTTAACGTCAATAGCTTGACGTTACTTCCAAGCCTCCATTAAGGATGATAATAGTTTGCCTGGTCCTCTCTTCGCGAGACTTCATCGTCATCACGGCGGCACACTTTCTGCCCCTTCTCCTCGCTTGGCCTATTCGTATAACAAATATGTCCTATTCCAATGCCTTCATCTGTTGACCCAAAATCTGACAATTTGTAGAACAACACACACTCGCGGGCTTCGCTTGAATATAATGGAGGAGGGTAAATGTAAGTTGCTGAAGCCTTTGGTTCCTCAAAGAGAACTTCCTCCATTGGCTCTAATGCGCTACCTCCATCTTTAAACTCTGAGACAAGTAGAAGACCTGCATCTTTCCCATGTTCTTCAGCCTCTTGGTACGCACATACCAATTTTTGAAATTTGTGCAGCTCATCAGTGTCTGTCCCAAATAGTGCCCTTTCCAAAGCATCCACCTCACCAACATGATCAAATTCCTCACATGACTTGTGAACGCTCATCTCACCTTGGAATTTGTCTTCTTCGATTAAGCATGCAGTACCTTGCTCCAAGTCACCGTTATTTTCTGGAATTGCCTCTCGTATGGATTGTTGTTTCTCTTGTTCCAAGACACTCAAAACTTGAGCAACTAGTGTCTCCACAGATTTGAGAGACTTCTCATGACTCTCTGCAAGCATCCTAATCTCCTTCCTAATCTCCTTCAAATCATCAACATCATCTGACTGAAAAGTAGGAGTAGGTTGCTAATGTTAAAACTCTTCACTTCCAAAGAAATATGACCTATCTGGAACATCTTGCTGGTACTGTTGAGGATGGTATGAAAAATATGGTTGTTCCTCATAAGTGACATATGGATCAACTCCTTCGTAGTAACAATATTGTGAGGGATCATGAACTCCAAAACACCGCTCACATTGATAAGGCATGGATGTCCTCGAATATGCCCACCATGGCAACTCCTCGCATGCCATCTTAAAAAACTCAAGTACCTGAAACACAACGAACTAAACAAGATAGTTAAGAAGAAAAAAAAAATCCGAGTCAGTGAACTCTAACGACCACTATTGACAAGCACATAAACCAAAAATAAAACACCGATGATCCCCGGCAGCGGCGCCAAAAACTTGTTTGCACTAAATCACGCAAGCGTACGTGGTCACAAGTAATATAGAATAAAGTTGAGTTCGTTCCCACAGAGATCTGATTATGGTTTTAATTCAGTTTTGTACCTATGCAATAATGTATGGTTATTATGCACTGCTAAGACAAATAACAAGATTTTAATTAACTATAATTAACTAAGAAACAAATTAATAAAACTAAGAATTAACAAACTAACAAGAATTGAATTCTAATTACGTCTGCAAGAGAAAACATGGGATCCTAACTTCATTAACTACTTCGCTTAGAGTTGATGCCTTTAATCAATGCATGTGTTGGTTATGATATCTGATCAGACAACACGGAACAAGTATAAGCTACCTCTCGGTATACAAACACCAAACTAATCATACATCCACAAAAGAGATAGAAGATGAATAGACACCAATTATGTTTAGACCCTATATCTCTATAAGATTTGAAAACATAACGGTTGAAGAACAAGTTGTCTGTTAAGATCACATAGGGCAGCATAATATCTCTATTTACGCCACAAATCATGATGTTAAAACATCAACCTATCCTATGCTAGCATGGCAAGTTCTAAATCTCAAGATCCACTCTCGCTTCACAAGAGATTAACAAATTAAATGTTCATGACGCATCTAAACACGTGAATCACAACCATACGAGGATATCAAGAATTCACTACACACAAATCTTTAAAGCAATCAAACTACTAAGCTACATAGATAAATCCGTTAGAATCCCATGACAACGATTAGTTCATAATTGAACCTCTCGTCATCATGGGATCTGATGAAACCAAGATAAAAACAAAGTATGAAAAGATACAAATAAAACTAAGTAATTGATATGTAATGGTCTCCTAAATTACAATGGTAGGATGTGTTTATATAGGCTCTAAAAGTCTTGTCCACCAAGCAATTGCCTTTTTAGAGTTGGAATAGAAGATTGGCAATTTTCGTTCTTGAATGAGAATAGAATTGCAAATTCCATGTGTAGATCTGATTCTGGAATGTTCTAACCGCCCAAAGCAATTACCAAACTTATTAGAAGTAGGAATTATAGCAATTTCCTTGTCAAAGTTGAATTTCTGCAGTTCGGCATATAATACGTTTCCTAAACTGATTCTGTTTTTAAGGAAAATTCGTAGCTGACTTTTCTTCAATATTTCTGGGCCGTTCCAGTTGTAAGTGGACATCTGGACCACTTTACAATGATTGAGAATCTCGTTAGCTTCGCGTGGACTGTAAGATCGTCCAAAACGGACTTCTAGAACTCAAGATATGGCCAAAACAAAATCAGAAATTCTGGCTGATTTTTCCCCAGCACGCCGCCGCGCCAGAGGCGCCAACCGCGCCTGAAGCACTGGCTCAATATGCATAAAACAGCGCTGGGGCGCCAATTGGGGCTTCCGGCTTGGTCCCGATATGCGAAAAGTGATTTTTCTTCGATTTTTAAGCTTTTTCTTCCGTTCCTTTTGCATGAGCTTCCGTCTTTCATCCTTAATGACTTGTATACTTCTTAATAGTTGACCTTAGCCTCCATTCTTCATTCCATATCATAAATCAACTCCAAATAACGACGGAAACTACACCTTTAATCGACATTTCTTCAACCCTGCACAATTAAGCAAAACACATCAAAACTACCACAAACTTGAGGCCAAAGCAATCAATTTAAGCCGATTTAGAATGTTCCAAGTAGATATAAAATCCACTTATCAGCTTGGATATTTCTTTGGGAATTTTGTTCAGTATGATGTAAAGAATAATAGTAGTATATGAAGGGAGAGCATGAGATTCAAAATAAGGTTGGATGTCAGGAAACCTTTGAAGAGGAAGAAGAAAATTAAATGGAAAAATGGTACGGAGTTTGTGGTGACCTGTAAGTATAAAAGACTTGGGGACTTTTGCTTTGCTTGTGGGATTGTTTCACATACTAAAAGATTTTACAGGAAGTCACTTGATAACAGAGGAGATGGAGGTGAGAAAGAATGGGGTGTATGGTTGCGAGCACCACCACGGAGAAGAGCTGGTCAGGGTGGCAGTAAGTGGTTGAGGGAGGAGGATGATGCGGGTGGACGACGAGAATTGGGCGAGAGGGTAACGTCCCGTGTAGTTCGGATGTCATTGTTGGGGATAGAGATATGGAATCAGTTGAAAGGAGAGATTTCAGGACGTATGGGGGAGAAAATTCAAACAACACTTTAGTGATAAAACAAGGCGGGACTCTAGGTGGGCCTGGGTCAAAACTAATCTTAAAGTTGACAAGTGCGCTGAATATAGAGGAGGAAGAGAGTTTGGACTTAGAAGAAAGGAAAAGAAAACGTATTGGTCCAATTTTGAAAACAACTATGGACACAGATGAGAACCTTCCATGTATTGAGCAAGTTAAGAATGGTGAACAAGGGGATTATACAGTTTCCAATAACTCTGTTTTGGCTACGCTTTCTAGGCAAGCTAGCGCCATTATGAATCTTCTGAGCCGGAACTACAGAGGTTTGGGGAGCCTCCGTGCAGTTCGAATATTTGAGGATCTACTCAAAACTTGTAACCCTGATTTTGTGTTTTTATCAGAGACGTTAGTAGAAGATAAAGTAGTTATGGATTTAGCAGATATGAATGGCTTTGCTAGGGCTTTTATAGTTAGCAGAGTTGGTATGGAAGGTGGTTTGGCAGTAATGTGGAAACGTTGCGTGAAGTGTCAAGTAATAGATTCTACAACAAATTTTATAGATGTCCATATTATGGAGAGAGCGAACGTAGCTTGGAGATTAACTTGCTTCTATGGATACCCTGAGAGTACTCGAAGGCAAGATTCGTGGAACCTTTTGAGAAGCCTTGTCAAGAATGATAATATCCCTTCGTGCGTTTTTGGTGATTTTAATGATATGTTACTTGAATAAGACAAGATAGGCTCTCATCCACACCCTCGATCGTATCTTGAGGAGTTCAGACAAGTTATTGAGGATTGTGGCCTTAATGAGTTAGACTTGATGGGAGGAGACTTTACATGGGAGAAAATCAAGGGTACAGATAGATGGGTGAGGGAACGACTGGATCAAGCGTTTGCTGATATGTTATGGCGGAGAAAATTTCCCTTGTGTAAGTTAACTGCTTTGTATGTAATTAAATCAGATCATGATCCCATTCTGCTGGAACCAATGAATGTCAATTTTTCTAGAAAGCAATTTCGGTTCAAGTTTGAAAACACGTGGCTGAATGAACCAAGTTTTAAGGAGGAGGTGACTGGTTATTGGAAGAGCATTCCTTCAATTCATTTGCTTACTAAACTTCTGTCTGTGTCTTCTTTTATGGCAAGATGGGGTAGGACTTTCTTTCACAAGTTTCGAGATAAAGTCAAAAAACATAAAGAAATAATTAGTACTCTGGTGAACAGATGCGATGAGGAAGGGGTACGCAAATACTTTGAGGAGAAACAGAAGTTTGAAGAACTATTGGTGCATGAGGAATCTTATTGGAAGCAAAGAGCTAAAAATTTCTGGTTAACGGAAGGAGACACAAACTCAAAGTTTTTTCACGCTGCAGCAACAAAGAGGAAGAGGTTGAACCATGTCACGAACCTTATTTCAACTGAGGGGGAGATGGTTGATAACCATGAGAACATGTGCAAAATGGTGGGTGATTACTTTAAAGAGATATTTGTAGAAGGTGAATATAGGGCTGCTTTGCAAGAAGAGGATGCTGGATTGCGTATTATTACGGAGGCACAGAATGATAAACTTACAGTTGAGGTGACTTTTGTGGAGTTTACTAATGCAATAAAACAGATGCATCCGGATAAAGCGGCTGGGCCGGATGGGTTTAGCCCTGCATTTTTCAGCACTTCTGGGATCTTATTGGTAAGGAAATATATGCTTGTTGTAGAGATTGGCTTACTGAATTCTATTTTTCTGCTAATCTAAATGACACAACACTAGTGCTTATACCCAAAAAGGATAATGCTGAGAGAATGACAGAGTTGCGTCCTATTGCTTTATGCAATGTCCTTTATAAAATATTCGCAAAAGTACTTGCTAATAGGTTAAAAAGCATACTGCCAAATGTAATTTCTGAAAACCAATCAGCTTTTGTACCTGGTAGAAATAGTTCAGATAATGTTTTGGTGGCTTTCGAAGCATTGCATTACATGAAGAGGAAGAATAGAGGTTCAGAGGGGGAGGTAGCATTAAAGTTGGATATCTCTAAGGCATATGACCGTGTTGATTGGGTGTATTTGAAGAGCAGAATGAAAGCAATGGGGTTCTCTGAGAAATGGATAAAGTGTATAATGCTTTGTGTTATGACAATGAGCTATGTTAAATATAATTGATATGGTTAATATCAGTGTTTAAGTTTTACAGGGAAAAACAGAGTTTAACTTGAAACAGGAAGCAGTCAGAGTTTAGTTAAATTCTGACAGTTGGAAGCTTGACAGAGTTTACTATACGCTGACATTGGAAGCTCGACAGAGTTTGGTTCAACTCTGTCTGGAGGAAGCGCGTCTCCAGTCAACGGTGATTAAAGATTAATTGAAGATAATTATGGAAGCAATATCTTTACAGATTGGATAGCTGTTAAGGAGATTGAGTTGACTTAGGAGATGTGTAGCAATCATAATTGATAACATTTGTATAGCTGATTTATAGGCGAATCAATTATCAATTGTATGTAGCTGTATATCTTATAAATACAGTTAGGTTAACCCTAGAAGGGTATCGATCGTGTAATACAATATCTTTCATTGTAACCTAAGCAGCTCTCTGTGATATTTTACATCACTGAGAGAGAAGTTAATTCCAAACAGTTTTTAAAGCTTTTAAAGAACTTATTGTTATTTTCTCATACTTAGTTGATTATAAGTGTGTATTCGGCCTAACAATTGGTATCAGAGCTTAATTTTTTAATTTAATACAGTTTAAGATCCACACACACACAACTATAATCAATGGCAGAAATTCCTCCTCCAACATCAGCTCTAGTGCTGAGAAGGCTCAACCTGCAACTGTGAGTCGATATGAAACAATCAGGGTTCCTATTCTTAAGCCAGCAGAATACTCAACCTGGAAGGTGAAAATGGCTATGTTTCTGGAGGCTACAGATCCAGAATATCTTGACAGAATTTATGAAGGCCCTCATAAGCCTACAAAATTATCTGTTGTTGCTGCTGGACAGGAAGCTAAATCAATTCCAAAGGAGAAGAAAGATTTGACTCCTGAGGACATTTCATCCATTGGTAAGGATGCAAAGGTTAGACATCGGCTTCATAGTTCATTGGATAATGTTATGTCTAACAAAGTGATCAATTGTAAAACTGCAAAAGAGATCTGGGATGCTCTAGAGGTTAGATGTCAGGGAACTGCTGCAATCAAGAAGAATAGAAGGGAGATACTCACACAGGAGTATGAACACTTTGAGGCTAAATCTGAAGAATCAATGACATAAACCTTTGACAGATTCTGTAAGCTACTCAATGATCTGTCACTGGTTAATAAAGAATATGATCTAGAAGATTCAAATCTCAAGTTTCTTCTTTCTCTACCTGAAAAGTGGGATGTTAAGACAACCACTATTAGAGACAACTATGATCTGGCTGATACTGATATTGATGAGATCTATGGGTTGCTCAAGACTCATGAACTAGAAATGGAACAGAGAAGCAGAAGATCAGGCAGAAAGTCAAAATCTGTTGCTCTAAGAGTTAAAGAAGGACCCTCAAAGAAGGAAGCATTAAGGAAGAAGGCAAAAGGAAAAGCTTTGGTCATTCATTCTGAAAGTGAGTCATCAAACTCTGATGTTGACTCAAATACAGGTGGATCATCTAATTCTGAAGATGATGAGGAAATGATGCAAATGGCTGCTTTGATGGTAAAGACTTTCAAGAAGATGGGATTCAAGAACTTCAAGAAAGGAAAGAGATTCTCCAAGAATGATTCAAAGTTTGACAGGAAGAATTTCAGCAAATCTGAGAGAAAGGATACCAAATCTGGGAAAAGAGAAAAGTCTGAGATTCAATGCTACAAGTGTAAGGAGATGGGTCACTATGCTCCTGAGTGCAAGAAGGGTAAAACTGAGAAGGCACTCTTCACTAAAGGCAGAGATTGGGCAGACACCTCTGACTCAGATGAGGATGTGAACTATGCTCTCATGGCTACTACTGTTGATGAAGCTGAAGATTCTGAAAACATGGTACCTCTAACTACCTATGCTTATAATACTGATGATATAACTGAATTAAGAATATATCTTAAGGCTTTGCATATCAGTTATAGGGATCAGACTTTAGAGAATGAGAAAATCAAAACTGAGAATTCTGAACTCAAAGAGAGAAATAAGGTTGTAGAAGAGAAACTTGCTAACATGCGGCAAGTTCAAAAGGAGAGAGATGATGCTGTCTATCTTGAACAAGAGTTGTTAAGTAAGTATAAACAACTAGAATCTGAATTGGAAAAGGTAAATCATATTATTAAAACTTGGACTCACTCTGGAAAAGACACTCAAGAAGTTTTTCAATCTAACACTGTAGGTCTAGGTTACTCTGAGGAAGATGAACTTAGGTTTCAGAATACAGTCAAGATTAGACCACCTCTTCCACCTAAGAAATTTGGAACATTTGTTAATGGAATAAGTGAACCTAGGTTTGAAGGTGGAAAAGAAGCTGTTAAGATAGAACCAGTAAAAACTAGTGTTAAACAGGTTAATATTGGTTTAATGACAGATAAACAACTTAAGCATAAGCTTAAGGAGTTAAAATCTGTTAAGAAACAGAAAGTGTTTAGAAAGAACAGAAATGGTAAAGTAGGCATCACTCAAGGTAATTATCCAATGCTTGCTACTTTAGCTCCAAGAAAAACATGTCATAACTGTGGTAGCACTAACCATCTTGCTAGTTTTTGCAGGAAGAACAAAGACATTAATTCTTTACCTTCCAAGTCTGAAGTAAAGAAAGATAATGTTAGAACTAGGCCACAGACTTTATGCAAACACTGTGGAAGCACTTGGCATTCTATTTATACTTGCAGAAATTATCATGCTATTTATCATAATTATTATGAACTGAAACCTAATCTGAAATGGGTTAGAGTTAATTCTGCAAGTGCAAACTCTGATAACGTTAGCTTAAACTCTGATAACGTAAATTCCGCTGCTAAAGCTAACAAAATTAAGAAAGCCAAAGGATCCAAGCAAGTCTGGATCCTTAAATCTAATCCTCAGTAATTGTTTGTGATTGCAGGGCATCAGGGAAAGTATCCTAGTCGTGGACAGTGGATGTTCAGGACACATGACTGGAAATAAAGCCCTGCTATCAGAGTATGTGGAAAAGGCTGGCCCAAAAGTTTCCTATGGAGATGGCAACATAGAACATACTCTGGGATATGGAAATATTGTTAGTCACAGAGGCATGCCTGAATACATCTAATAACAAGCCTAAGTATGTGTAATGCTATGCATTACCTACATGACCTCTTAACTGAGGGAACCTCTAGTTGTAGAGTTTCTATTTATTCTGTACTTGTAATAGGCATCAAATTCTAGTTGTGTTACTGTAATTATAAAGTCAAGAATAATGCTTGAAAGAAGTTCCAAGGTTCATGCCTCAAGCAAGGAGATAAAGACTGCCAAATAATCACAGTTGGGATTTGAAGAAATGAAGAATTTGCCTAAGTACCAATTCGAGAAGTACATTTGTCTATTCGAGAAGTCTAGCATTCGAGAAGTCAGAGATTCGATATCTCAGAAGACACTATTCGATATCTCTGAATACACTGTTCGATATCTCATTCGATATCTCAGAGATTCGATATGTCTATTACTCTATTCGAGTTCTCTAAGAGTCAACAAGTCAATGATCTATTCGATATCTCAAGGACTAAAGAAGCTATTCGACATCTCAGGGATTCGATATGTCAAAAAGCTCTATTCGATATCTCAAGGAGTCCCAGAGAAAAGAGCTATTCGAGAAGTGATTCGATATGTCAATAAAACACTATTCGAGAACTCAGAGTTATCGATTAAGTCAATTCGAGTTCTCGAATCAATCACTTAGCCACTTCTCGAATACATTCTTGGAGACAAAATACTGAAGAATTGTACAAGTCAGAAACCTGCAACAAGCCGAGATGCTTTATTTGACTATGTACTATAAAGCAGATTGGAAAGCCTACAAAGAAGCTTGGAGAGATAAGACAAAGGGACAAGGAGCTAAAGAAGTGGATCTGAACAGGCTTTGCAAAGTCAAATCTGTAGCCGTTTGGACTCTTACTCAAATAAGATAGACAGACTGGAAAGTATTTTGTTTTACCTACCTTATTTGTAGTAAGTAGGTGTATCCATGTCTATAAGGATACAGCCTCACTTCCTAAGCTGAAGTGATAAGTTTTTCAAGATACATCACAAGAAATATCTCTCTAAGAAAAACGACGCTGAGAATACTACCATTTGTATTCACAGATTGTAGCAAAATCTTTATCTAATAAAATATTAGATTAAAGTGATATTGCATTGCGTTTGTCTGTGTTATCTGTTCTTACATATTTTACACATTCAACACATATCTTGTTGCAAAGATTCAAGAACGAAGAAAAGTTCAAGAATCCATTCACCCCCCCTGTGTATTCTTTTACTATATTCAATACTCAATAAGTGGTATCAGAGCAGGCTGTTTAATCTAAACAGAAAACGATCATGAGTTCGAATACACCAAAGACTACAGGTACGGTGAAGGTCCCTAAGTTCGACAAAGAGAATTACAACCTCTGGAAAATAAAAATGCTGTTGTTCATCAAAGCTGCCAATCCTCTCTACCCTGACATCCTCAAGAATGGTCCATTTGTACCTCAACAAGAAATTGCTGAATCCACAGTGGGCACAATAGTCATTCCTAGATCATATGTTGCAAAAGAGCCATCCAAATGGACGGACTTAGAGAAGGAAAAGGTTGCCCTAGACAGTCATCTCATGTTGCTGATCATAGACTCCATGGATATGTCGATGTTTGCTAATATAGCATCATGCACATCAGCCAAGGACATGTGGAACCACATCGAGGTGTTATGTGAAGGGACAGAGGAGGTAAGAGAAAATAGGAAATAGATACTGGTCACACAGTATGAAGCTTTCATGGAACAGTCCAAAGAAAGTATTACTGACATGTTTGAGAGATTTCACAAGCTGGTGACCGAGCTTCAAATGAATGGGAAGGTTTACAGCACTAAGGAATTAAACATGAAGTTTCTACTATCTGCACCAAACCATCTAGAGCAAAGGGTCATATCTCTAAGAGAAAGAGATTTGAACAAAGTCACATATGATGTGCTCTATGGGGTTTTAAAAACTCATGAGCTTGAGTTGCTTCAGAAGAGGGCTATCCAAGCCAACCAAGGCAGAATGATAAACACATCCTGTGCCTTGATTGTCAACAAATCCGTTCAAGACCTGGAAGAATCTACAAGTCAACTGAGAATAGAAGAGATAGTAGATGATGAAGAGACTGAAGAAGAAGTGACTGAACCTGTTGATGAAAAGGAAGAAGATGAGTTCTATACTCTTGAAGAGTTGGATGCCATGGAAAACACTTCATATGCTTTTATGGCTAGAAAATTCCCAAACATCAGATTTAAGACGAATCAGCCCTTCAAGTCTAGATCTCAAAATCATTCATTCAACAAGAGCAAGGCACCTGTGAAAGAAAACAAAAACAAATTCAAAACCAGCTATGTGGATAGGTCATCTGTGAGATGTTATAGATGCAATGACCTAGGGCATTTTGCCAGTGAATGCAAGAAGCCTAAGAAGAAGGATAAGGAGTTTCTTGAGCTTGAAGCTAAGTATGAGGCTCTGCTAAAGAAGCATGCACCAGGTAAGGCCTATATAGCTGAAGGGAAGTGTTGGGATGATTCTGATAGTGATGGAGAAGAACAAGAATTCTGCAACTATGCCTTGATGGCCAACTCCAAGGAAGAACCATCTGAATCAGACTCTCAGGTACCATCCCTCACTACTATAGACATGTCTGTTTCTGAATACAAATCTATGGTTGAACAACTATCTGTTGAGATGTTTAATATTCATACTAGTATGACTGCTGCTAATGAAGAAATTGCTAAACTGTCTACCAGGAATGAACTGTTAAACAAAAGGAATGAGGAACTAGAACTAACTGCTATGCAAATAGAAAACCTTAAACAAGAAATCGAATATCTAAAGAA
The DNA here is from genome assembly GCA_036435485.1 of Saposhnikovia divaricata. NCBI lineage: Eukaryota > Viridiplantae > Streptophyta > Magnoliopsida > Apiales > Apiaceae > Saposhnikovia > Saposhnikovia divaricata. The sequence goes on along the minus strand of CM071597.1, from coordinate 95,207,864 downwards.
TAAGGTTCTATGTGCTAGTCAAGTTGAGAAAGCTCTTAGGGATGAACTAGATGAAAATGAATTTAAATTGAAAACATTCAAGAATTCCTCTAGTCTATTGCAGTCCTACCATGAGAAAAATATAGCTAGACCTAAGGCTGCTATTGGACTTGATTATGACACTCTCAAGCAGAGGAAAGGCTATGTAGTCATTGAATATGACATTGTTGTTCAAGAGGAAGTACCTCAGGTTTTGAAAAAGGCTGAGACCCCAATATTTAAAACACCAACACTTGAGATTGATGAGGATGCCTTACTCATTAAGCAAATGTTGGATGATGAAGATAAGGCACAATCAAATGAACAACAAGCATCCTCTAAGAGTGAGAATGTCAAAACCAAAGCCAAGGAGTCAGTAGGAGGTAAACCTAGACTTGAGAAATTTGTGAAGTTTGTTTCAGCTGGGAATAATGAATTTGAGAAGAAAGTGGCTAAAAAGAAACAAAACAGGAATGACAAATTAGGGATTAACAAGGACAACAATTATGCTTATGTGCCAAATGCCCCTAGGAAAGTTTGTCAAAATTGTTTTAGCACTAATCATTTAACTCATGCATGTAAGAAACCATCTGGTAGTGTTGCTAAACCATTCTATGATTGCTCTGTGCCTTTAAGACATAGAGACTCTCCTTTCTGTGATAAATTTGATTGTATGCCATGTAACATGAATGTAATGACTAGTTGCTTTAATTTGAGAAGACAATTCATGGAAGGTTGTATCAGTCACAATGCTCACACACACTACACAAGAACAAAGTCTTCAAGTCCTCCTAAAGTTAGGAAGGTGCCTCTGTCATCTAAGTCTAAGAACCCTGATTCTAAGACTTCTAACAGTGACAAGAAGACTAACATCAAGAAAATTGATAAGCATGCTGTTTATGATAAGACTGTTGCTAAGCCACATGGACCCAAACTTGTTTGGGTACCAAAGGAGAAGTAATACCTTTGTGTTTGCAGGGCAAAGAAAGTGAAAGAAAGGTCATGTGGATTTTGGACAGTGGATGCTCAAACCATATGACTGGTGATATGGCCCTGCTATCACAGTATGAGGAGAAGGCTGGCCCAATGGTTGCTTTTGGAGATGACAGCATTGGCAACACACTGGGATATGGCAAGTTGGAAATTGGAAATGTCATCATTGAAAATGTAGCACTGGTCAAGGGACTCAAGCACAATCTACTGAGTGTTGGTCAATTTACTGACAGAGGCTTCAAAGTGAATTTTGACAAAGATGAATGTTTGATCACCCACAAAAATACTGGTGACTTTGCTCTATCTGGAGTAAGGAAAGGAAGCCTGTTTGTAGCCAATATGAACTCTGCAAACAAGGACAAAATCTGTTGCTTTTACTCAAAAGCATCAAATGAAGATAGTTGGCTATGGCATAAGAAGCTATCACACTTGAACTTCAAAGGCATTAATTCTCTAGTCAAAAGAGAGTTAGTAAGAGGCATGCCCACACTTGAATTCTGTCAAGAAGGAGTGTGTGAGGCTTGTCAAAAGGGAAAAATGAAAAGATCAACCCACAAGTCAAAGACAGTGACATCAATAACCAAGCCCCTACAACTAATTCATATGGACTTGTTTGGGCCTGTCAATATTATGTCACTAGGAAGGAAAAAGTATGCTCTGGTGATGGTTGATGATTTCACAAGGTATACATGGGTAGAATTTCTGGCATCAAAAGATGAGGCTCCCCAAGTAATCATTGAGCATATAAAGAAAATTGACAAGGAAGCAAAGGCCAACAATGCAAGTGTGATTGCATTAAGGAGTGATAATGGAACAGAGTTCAGAAATGCCATGCTTGAAGCATTCTGCAAAGAAAATGGTATTTCTCAACAATTCTGAGCTCCAAGGACTCCACAACAAAATGGAGTTGTTGAAAGAAAGAATAGAACTCTGATTGAGGCTGCTAGAACAATGTTACTTGATGCAAAGATGCCTACATGTTTTTGGGCTGAGGCTGTGAGCACTGCATGCTATATCCAAAACAGAACCCTCATCAACAAAAACACTGGAAAGACACCTTACAACTTGATGACTGGAAAGAAGCCCACCCTAAAGTATGTTCATACTTTTGGAAGCAAATGCTTTGTGCTAAAAGACAACTCTGAATATGTTGGAAAGTTTGATGCAAAAGCATTTGAAGGAATTTTTCTTGGCTACTCTATGGAAAGAATTGCATACAAAGTTTATGTCATCACTCAAAAGAAAGTTATGGAAAGCACAGATGTGACATTTGATGACAGCAAACTACCTGGATTAGAAGAAGCCAATGATGAAGATAAAGATCCTTTGAAGTTTGACAATCTAGATGATTCTGATGAGGAGATTGAAACTGAATTTGAGCCCACAATTCAACAAACTCAAGTGAATGAAGAACCTGTGTCAACCAACAATGAAGAAACAAGCATCCAAGACACACCTGTGATTAGTGGAAACTTCACAGGGGGAGGAAATGTAAATGATCATGATCTGGATGATGAAGCAACATCAAGGCTGAGAAATCAATCTGAACATACAAGGAAATGGGACAGATCACATACTGCAGATCAGATAATTGGAGATCCAAATACAGGAGTGAGAACAAGGAGAGCAACTCTAAATGAATGTCTCTATGGTTGCTTTCTATCCCAAGTTGAGCCTAAGAAACTTGAAGATACATTGTTGGATCCTGATTGGATAATTGCTATGCAAGAGGAGCTAAACCAATTTGAAAGAAGCAGAGTATGGGAACTTGTGCCTGCACCAAAGGATAGAACCATTGTTGGAACAAAATGGGTTCTAAGGAATAAGATGGATGAAAATGGTGTAGTCATAAGAAACAAAGCAAGGTTGGTTGCAAAAGGATACTCTCAACAGGAGGGCATTGACTACGATGAGACTTTTGCCCCTGTTGCCAGACTAGAGGCCATCAGAATTTTCTTGGCATTTGCTGCACATTCTAATTTCAAGGTCTATCAAATGGATGTCAAGAGTGCATTTCTGAATGGGGAGTTGGAAGAAGAAGTATATGTGCAACAGCCACCTGGCTTTGAGGATCCACAATTCCCTCACTTTGTCTACAGATTGCTTAAAGCATTGTATGGACTTAAGCAAGCTCCTAGGGCATGGTATGACACATTGTCACAATTTCTACTTAAGAATCAATTCTCTAGAGGCACACTAGACAAGACACTGTTTTACAAGAAACATGGTGATGATATTATCTTAGTTCAAATCTATGTGGATGATATCATATTTGGCTCTACAAATGAGAAGCTGTGTGAGAAATTCTCTAAGCTCATGCAGAGCAGATATGAGATGAGTATGATGGGAGAATTAACATTCTTTCTTGGGCTGCAAGTGAGTCAAAGGAAGGATGGCATTTTTATAAGTCAAACCAAATACATCAAGGATCTATTGAAGAAATTTGACTTAGAAGAATGCTCACCTGCAAAGACACCCATGGCCACTGCTACCAAGTTAGATGAAGATAGTAAGGGCAAGAAGGTAGATATCTCAATCTATAGAGGCATGGTTGGTTCTCTACTCTACCTCACTGCTAGTCGGCCAGACATCATGTTTGCAACATGCTTGTGTGCAAGGTTTCAATCAAATCCAAAGGAATCACATATGATAGCAATAAAGAGGATTTTCAGATATCTGAAAGGCACACCAAACTTGGGGTTATGGTATCCTAAGGACACCGGGTTCAATCTGGTTGGTTATTCTGATGCTGATTATGCTGGATGCAGAGTGGATAGGAAAAGCACCTCAGGTAGCTGCCAGTTTCTTGGACAAAGGTTAGTCTCTTGGTACAGCAAGAAACAACAATCTGTGTCAACTTCCACAGCTGAAGCTGAGTACATAGCTGCTGGAAGTTGCTGTGCTCAAGTGCTTTGGATCAGAAACCAACTTAGAGATTATGGACTTGTGTTGGAAAGAATTCCAATCATATGTGACAACACAAGTGCAATCTCTATAGTTTCCAATCCTGTCAATCATTCTAGGACAAAGCACATTGACATCAGATATCACTTCATAAGGGAGCATGCAACTAATGGAACCATTGAGTTACATTATGTTCCCACAGAGAAACAACTAGCTGACATATTTACTAAGCCATTAGATGAAGCCACCTTCACAAGGTTGGTTAGTGAGATTGGAATGCTGAATTCTTCAAATTCTGGCTGAGTGAATATATCAACTAGATTGATGCAGTAGTAAATACTTACTTTATCAAATGCTCAATATTTTTAAAGTAAGTATTGGCTGGATTATGATTTATAAATATTCCACAATGCTGCATATGTTGAAAATCATACATCTTTAGCTTGAAATTTCTGTGAAATTTTGAGAAAATCACTATTTAATTTAGTAGAATATTCTTCAATGAATATTTCTGGTAAATTTTAAAAGATAGTGAAAATTGAATTTTATGAGTAAAAAGTATAGTTCGATAAGTCAGACTTCTCGAATGGTTCATTGTTTTGTCATGGCTCGAGTTCTCGAATAGGCCTATCAAGAACCCTCCTGAGTTCTCGAATAGTGTCTTTTGAGAAATCGAATAGCACACTTTGAGTTCTCGAATAGAGTATTTTAGTTCTCTAATGATGGAGTTCTCGAATACTGTATTTGAGTTATCGAATCATTTGAAAAGGCTGATTTCTCGCTGACACTTAATCGCTTTTTGGATTTATATTCAAAATTTCATTTCGCTCATAAAAACATATTTTATTTAGATTAGAATTATTTTCTGAGTTAAATAACTGCCAGCTGTGAGTTACAAACTGCTTGAGATATCGAATAAGCCTTTCTTGACTTATCGAATAGTTGTTTTATACTTCTCGAATGACTGACTTGTCGATACAAAACTTATATCTAATCGACAACTCAAATCACTCACTTATATACAATTCCACAACTGTTCAAATCATTTCATTCGATTTCTCAGGCAGCCAAAGTTCCAAAACCTCTGTAAACCCTAACGTCAAAAGCTAAAATTTCTTCTTCAACCTTCATTCTCTTCTCATCTCTCTGTGTAACAATGGCAAATACCCAACTCACAATTCCTAAACACACCAATTTCATAGCAATAACCAACGATGTTGAAGCACCCAATGCAAACTTTAAGTGTTTCGTTTGATGGATGGCTGAATCATACATCAAGGATACACTCTCAGCCAACCCAACTCTGTATCTAGATTTACTAGAACAGTTTTGGAGAACTGCTACTGTGGAGGTCGTGGCCCTAGAGAATGCAATAACTTCATACGTAATCTATTGCAAAATTCAGGACAAGGAAATCACCATCACTACTGAAAATATGAATCAAGCACTGGGGTTACAACAAGGAGTGTATGACAGTCAAGCAACTGATCAGGAATTGGAAGATTTCTTTGATTTTATCAACTACTCGGATAGAATCAAGCTTGGAAATTTGAATAGGAAGTACTTGAGGAAGGAATGGAGCTATGTCCTTGCCACTCTTCTTCAAGTCTTCACAGCAAGGAAGTCCAGCTTTGAACAAATCAGCACACCTGTTCAACAAATAGGATATGCTCTAGCATATGGGAGAAAGATTGATGTTGGTTTGATCATAATGCAAGAATTGTATGGGAGACTTGGTAAGAACTCAGCCAAGAGAGGTAATGAAATTTTCTTCCCTCGCTTTATTCAATCTGTACTTAATTTCATAGATGTTAAATTGATTGAATTGCCTGGGTTAGACAAAAATAGAATAGGCTATCCGAAATCCATGACCATACTCATTTTTGGTAGCTTGGAGACTAGGAATGATGTGGATGTAAGGCTCAAAATAACTCCCCTTATGGAGAGTTTATTTAGGACTTACCCCCACAACATGCCAATATGTGCCTCAAAATCTGAGTTAGCTAGGCCCAAGCAAGTAGAGCAAAATGCTAACCCAGGGCCTGCTAACCAACCCTCCCAGCCAAACACTTTACCAAACACAGAGACAACTGCATCATCCTCTCAAAAGGATGATGTTAGTAAAAAGAAGAGAAAACAGGTTGCTTCTGAACCTCTAAAAAATCTTAACTGAAGCAGCCTTGGCTGTAGAATTAGGCATAGCAAGTGAGGAACCTGAGTCACCCTTACTAAGGCCAAAGAAGAAGAAGAAGAAGAAGTCTAAAACCACCTCTTCAGTCACCCAAATGGCTGAAGTTATAAAATCAGGGGCAAACAGCTCACTAGGTGTATCCTCTCAACAGGGTGCATCTATAGAATCAAGCATTCTCCCCAATGCACCTACTTGTACAGAGTCAGCACATGGGAGTGATAAGGCTGGCACAACACTGAGTGGAGAGCACATCACAATTGAAACTCCCTCTATCTCTAAGGGGGAGTTGCCAAAATCTAATCTACAACACACTTCTCTTCCAGAATCTACCACTCATATTTCTTTGGAGCCTGCAACTCAAGCAATTGAGGAGCAAGGCATTGATCATCAAGAATTCTTTTCTCTTGATGAGCCAATGGATTCAAGTGACTTGGTGCATGACACCTTGATCACCACCCAGGTACCACATTTAGATGGTCAGGGAATGCATGCTGGGGCATCTCCTAATGACACCATCACAAACACAGAGGATTCACTAGTTTTAACTAGAGACTCTGTGCCTATGTCAACTACTGTTGTAACTCATCCCACTTCTGTGGAGACAACAGTAGCAGAGTCTTTCCATCCGGTTACAGAAGTTGCATCTGTAACTGAGGAGTCTAGCTTGCCTAACTCTAGCTCTCACTTTTTGTCCCAATGGCTGAAGCCTGTGCAACATGACAGTGCTTCAGGATTAGGGTCTATTCCACCACAAATGTCCATTGAAGCTCTCCAAAGCTATGTTGTGGATCAGATTCCTGAGTTTGTCAAAATAGCCCAGAACCTTGTCACCTCCAACATCTCAAATCCAGATTATAAAGCCATCCTACTATGCCATAGGGATGATGTGGAGATGCAGAACGCCAAGATTATTGATGATGCTGAGAGTGATGGCAATGTAGATTCCTGGATGCAAGGAAAGTATGATGTAACTCTCAGTGAAGCACTTCAATATCTTAGAGAGGAATACATCACTTCACTGGGTTCAAATGCAAAATCCCTGTCCCCTAGTGAAGTATATGAAGCTGTCAATGATTCCTACAAGGGTTTTCTCAAGGCTGCACACTATCTTGGCAAGGGAGTCAAAACTGAAGTCAACAAAGTAAGTGACAAGACAGCCACTTCAGTAGAAGAGATAAAGAGGGCCTTTGATGCCAAATTTCCTCAACTAGACAGTGTGGTCAAAGATATCAGACACTGCAACACCACCTGCACCAAGATGGATAATAGTCTAGCTCTTCTTAAAGATACAGTCACAGGTCTAGGAAGCAAATTTGAAATTCTCTCTGATCAGACTACAGATGCCAATGCTATGCTTAGGACACTCTTTGTAAATCAATATGGAGACAAGCTGGTAACTGAGGTTCCTGTGCATGAGCTGTCTAGATTTGAAGTGCAGAGACTTAAAGAACAATCCCTGTCTGGTTTCAAATCTAATGCATTATTCAGTAAGGTAGATGCACTTGAAAAGGAGGTAGCAATTCTCACTCAGTCCAATGCTCATCTTACAGACAAGGTGCAAACTCTAACTGAACAGTTGAACACTCAAGCCACCACCACAGCTGATGTTCTTCTGCATCAACAATCAATGTTGTCTGCAATGATGAAGCACATGGGTCTCCCTCTACCTGAAGAATCTTCAACCCCAAAGGTCAATACTACAGCCTCTGTGCCTGATAACAAGCCTAAGGGGGAGAAAAGGACATCAAGGAACTCAAATACAAAGGGGGAGAAACCACCAGTAAAGGGCATCAAAATCACTGAAGGTGCTCATCAAAGAACTTCAAAATCTCTAATTCATGTGCCTGGCAAAGGAAAAGACAAAGTTGATGAGCCTCCTACTTCTCTGCCAGTTGTCACTCTACCAACTGTGCACATCACTACTTCCAGTGGTCAAAAGCAAACTATCACAACCATAGTGGTTGCAGGGACTATGCCATCTGATAAACCCTCACTCTCCATATCTAAAAGTGCCAAGCCTGTAGAAGTGAAGGTGGTCACTGAGGCCAAGCTACAAGAAATTGAAAACTCAAATGTGTATCATGATGATGCATTCTTGGAGTTTCTGAAAGTCTCAAGAGAACAGGCTGGTGACACTCAATTGTATCTAAGGAGCTTAAAGGATCAGATCGATTACTTCACTGTGGTACCTAGAAAAGTTGATAGCTCATGGCTCAAGGAAGTAATGATGGTAGCAAAATCCAGAATCTGGCATCTAACCTACAAAACTCTACATGCCTTGAAACATTCAGAGATAGATGCACTGATAGAGCTCATAGAGAAGAGGAATGTAAATGTAAACAATAAGAGTCTGTATGATGATTTGAGGAATGGCCAACCTTCAAGGCTGCCAAAAGTGATTAAGAAGCCATGGACCATCATCTATCAGTCTGGCACCAGAATTGAAGAGATTAAACAATTGGTCATTCCCAATTATCTCACTTCTCGAAATCACAGACTCATTATTGCCATCATTGATCTACTGCAAAAGAAGAAGGGGACAAGTACTGCTGAAGAGATAGAGGCACTGCACATTCTCAGATCATACATTGCAACTGGTGTAATTCCAGAAATGGCCAAGCCAAGGAGGAATAAGGATGATGAAGATGAAGACAAGAGTGATGGGAGGAGAAGTCATCACAGGAGTGATAAGGGGGATGAGGATAAGAAGAAGAAGAAAGACAGCAAGGATAAGAAGGATGATGACTAAGGCAAAGTCTATGAGAGGAAGAATGGAAAACAGCAAGCCTTAGGCATTGCTAGCAGTAATCTCACCACAACACAAGACTCTAAGTCTAGGGTGAATGCTGTTAGTAATGACCTACCAAAATCTAATCCCATGGCTTCTGCAACTGTTTTACCACCTCAAGAAGAGAAGAAGATTCAAGTCAAGAAACCATCTGTACATTTCAAAAAGCATACTGCTAATGGAATACTACAATGGTCCACAAACAAAGGTCACATGCTACTGCCAGGCAACCATGTCAAAAGGATCAAATTCAAACAAGCTGCAAGGAAACCAAAGCTATCCAAGTCAAGGACTCTGACAATCTATCCAGGCTTAAAACTCCAACCACTAGATGAAGATTTTGATGAAGACCAACTGCAATTCTTACAAGCTCAAAGAATCTATCATGTTGCCATTGTTGATAACTGCCTTGAGATCAAATATACTGATGGAAGGGAGGAGAAATTCAAACAAGGAGGATGTCAACACTGGGGCAAACTACATGACATAGAAAGAATTATTGCATTGTTGAGCTCAGAAGATAAAGTGGAAAGAGTATGGAAGCTGGAGCTAATTGATTTTGTGAAGATGAAGAGAGATCATAAGGAGAAAATCAGAAAAGAGTGTCTTGAGAAATGGCTAGCAAGGGAGAAAGAAATTGAGAGACTAGAGATTGAAGCAGAAAAGCTAAGGGCAAAGGGATTGTGTAGAGTTCAGTTTAACCCCTATGTGGTGAAGTATAGGAGGAGAAATGGGAATCAGATCCACATCAGAATGAATCTACTCAACCACTATCCTACAAGCATTCTGAATTCAGTACTTGAAGATTTCAAAGACTCAATTTTGCTTGAAGAATTGGATGCTATGGCAGAAATAATAAAAGCTATGGATGAGAATACAAGGAAGGAGAAAGAAAGAAGACAGAAAGCATATGATGATTTGCAAGCCAAAGCTATGAAAAGGGAAACAAATGACAATGGCTAGTACTTCATCACAGGCTGTAAGATTACTCACCCTGTAGTTCTATCCACATTGCTAATCAAAATTCATACATGTACTGTCAAGTTTTATCTTTATGTATGTTAGGCTTGTTATCAGACATGAAATTGTGACTAAGGGTCTTACTCACAATTTGGGGGAGATTGTTAGTCACAGAGGCATGCCTGAATACATCTAATAACAAGCCTAAGTATGTGTAATGCTATGCATTACCTACATGACCTCTTAACTAAGGGAACCTCTAGTTGTAGAGTTTCTATTTGTTCTGTACTTGTAATAGGCATCAAATTCTAGTTGTGTTACTGTAATTATAAAGTCAAGAATAATGCTTGAAAGAAGTTCCAAGGTTCATGCCTCAAGCAAGGAGATAAAGACTGCCAAATAATCACAGTTGGGATTTGAAGAAATGAAGAATTTGCCTAAGTACCAATTCGAGAAGTACATTTGTCTATTCGAGAAGTCTAGCATTCGAGAAGTCAGAGATTCGATATCTCAGAAGACACTATTCGATATCTCTGAATACACTGTTCTATATCTCATTCGATATCTCAGAGATTCGATATGTCTATTACTCTATTCAAGTTCTCTAAGAGTCAACAAGTCAATGATCTATTCGATATCTCAAGGACTAAAGAAGCTATTCGACATCTCAGGGATTCGATATGTCAAAAAGCTCTATTCGATATCTCAAGAAGTCCCAGAGAAAAGAGCTATTCGAGAAGTGATTCAATATGTCAATAAAACACTATTCGAGAACTCAGAGTTATCGATTAAGTCAATTCGAGTTCTCGAATCAATCACTTAGCCACTTCTCGAATACATTCTTGGAGACAAAATACTGAAGAATTGTACAAGTCAGAAACATGCAACAAGCCGAGATGCTTTATTTGACTATGTACTATAAAGCAGATTGGAAAGCCTACAAAGAAGCTTGGAGAGATAAGACAAAGGGACAAGGAGCTAAAGAAGTGGATCTGAACAGGCTTTGCAAAGTCAAATCTGTAGCCGTTTGGACTCTTACTCAAATAAGATAGACAGACTGGAAAGTATTTTGTTTTACCTACCTTATTTGTAGTAAGTAGGTGTATCCATGTCTATAAGGATACAGCCTCACTTCCTAAGCTGAAGTGATAAGTTTTTCAAGATACATCACAAGAAATATCTCTCTAAGAAAAACGAAGCTGAGAATACTACCATTTGTATTCATAGATTGTTGCAAAATCTTTATCTAATAAAATATTAGATTAAAGTGATATTGTGTTGCATTTGTCTGTGTTATCTGTTCTTACATATTTTACACATTCAACACATATCTTGTTGCAAAGATTCAAGAACGAAGAAAAGTTCAAGAATCCATTCACCCCCCCTATGTATTCTTTTACTGTATTCAATACTCAACAAATATTAATCTTGGAAGTGTCATCATCACAAATGTAGCTCTGGTTCCAGAACTCAAGCATGATCTGCTATCTGTGAGTCAAATCTGTGACAGAGGTTTTCATGTAGATTTTCAACCTGAATACTGTGAGGTTATCAGCAAAACCACAGGGAAAGTTGTTTTAGTTGGACAAAGGCGCAACAATATCTATGAAGCAAGCTTGTTGACAAACTCTGATGGAAAAACTATGTGCCTGTCAACAAGAATGTCCAATGAAGAGAGTTGGAAGTGGCATAAGAAACTCTCTCATTTGAATCTGAACAACATCAATGAGCTGATAAGAAAGGATCTTGTTAGAGGACTTCCAAAGTCTTTGTTAAATGTTGATGGTATGTGTGATTCATGTCAAAAGGCCAAACAAAGGAAGACCTCTTTCAAGAGCAAGTCTGAATCTTCAATTGTTGATCCATATCATCTGTTACATGTTGATCTTTTTGGACCAGTAAATGTCTTGTCAATTGGAAGGAAGAAATATGCTCTAGTCATTGTTGATGAATATACCAGATACACTTGGGTGTATTTTCTAGCAAAGAAGGATGAAACTGCATTAACTCTGATGGAGCATGTGAAGCTACTGGACAAAGGATCAAAACACAAAGTCAAAATAATCAGAAGTGATAATGGAACTGAATTCAGAAATGCAACAATGGAAGAGAGGTACAATTGATAAAACCTTGTTCTACTTCAATCTTGGTAGTGATCTGTTATTAGTTCAAATATATGTAGATGATATAATCTTTGGATCTACTCATGATAAACTCTGTAAGAAGTTTGCCAAGCTCATGCAGTCTAGGTATCAAATGAGCATGATGGGAGAGCTCAGTTATTTTCTAGGGCTACAGGTGAAGCAAACAGATGATGGAATCTTTATCAATCAAGCAAAATATACCAGAAATCTTCTCAAGAAATTTGGCATGCTTGACTGCTCATCTGCAACAACTCCCATGGCAACAGCAACAAAGTTGGATAGAGACACAGGTTCACCAGTGGATATGACAAACTATAGAGGAATGATTGGGTCTCTTCTTTATCTAACAGCTAGCAGACCTGACATCATGTATGCAACATGTCTTTGTGCAAGATTTCAGGCAGATCCAAGAGAACCACATCTAACAGCTGTAAAGAGAATTTTCAAATATCTTAAGGGAACCATAACTTTAGGATTGTGGTATCCAAAAGAATCAGACTTCAAGCTACTTGGTTACTCTGATGCAGACTTTGCAGACTGTAAGATAGACAGAAAAAGTACCAGTGGAAGTTGTAATAACCCGAATTTTGGGTAGAATTAAAACTTTTCTTATTGTGGTTAAAGAGCACTAATGAATGGTGGTTTCAAAGAACAATGATTGTAATGAATGGATATTGCTTTGGACAATGATCCTGATGCATTGGTATATTGTCGGAATAGAGTAATTCGATGGTTGAGGACCTAGATAAGAATAATCTACCATCCAGGAAGGAGCTAATGGATCCTTGAAGGGAAATGAGTACGTGCATAGTGTTTCCTATACGTGCATAGTGTCATGCATAGTGTTTCCCATACGTGCATAGTATTTCCCGTACGTGCATAGTGTTTCCTGTACGTGCATAGTAATTTGGTGGATGAATAGTGATTTTGTAAGTTGGAAAACTTTTCACGCCACCCTATGTACGGGACGTGATATAGATGTTTCGAAGTCATATTAGTAATACGCGGAGGAAATAAGTGAATGCAGAGACGATCGGAATTCAGAAATTCCAAATTCTTTTTCGGTATAATATTTGACCGGACAGTGGATTAAATATTATTATAATCCAAGAATTGAGATATTAACTTTGAGGATTTGATATTTTGGGATGTTATTATATTTGATTTAAGAATGAAGGTAGGAAACCACTGAGGCAGTGAAACAAGCGTTCTAGAAACCGCTAAAACGTTATAACGAGATTAATCAATAAAGCGAACGAATCCTAGATTACGGATTAAGTTCGTATCGAGATTAAATATCCTATATGATCATCAAGAGAATTATATCAAGTGGATTAAATTATTTAATCAAGGATTAAATCAAAACAATTTAGGAGTTAAGTGATTTAAATCACTTACATCAAACAAGAAACAAAACAAATATCTATCAATACTTATCCAAGACTCTTGGCTCTTACCCCAATGCTATCAATCTCATCCTACCAGCTGATAATATCTAGTTATATGAGCAAAAAGTAGATGATCAAGTGGGAGAAAAGAGAGAAAAGCAAAAGAAAACATAGAACATACAAACTGTCCAGCAGAAACATAACACAAAGAGAAATTCATATCTCCATTTCTATCCATGATAAAATCACCAAATTTTAACCATAGCTTCTCCACTCCATTGGAAAGATTCGTTCCAAATTTCATGTAAATCCAAGTAGTATAGCCTAGTCAAATCCATGCTTAAAGTTGGAGGACCAAAACTGTCCAGGTTCTGATCAGAAGAAAGATGGGGCTCAAAACCCTAGCTCCCATGGTTGGATTCTTGTGTTCTATAGCTCAAAAGAAAGCCCTTGAAGAGTAGAAGGTGTGGTAAAAATTTTAGAACCAAACTCTTAGTTTTTGATTTTATATGATTTTTACAAGATTGACGATGAATAGTGGATCTTAGAAACTAACTTTGTTTTCATGATTTCTTTGGATGATCTAAGGTTTGATTAAGCTAGAAAAGGACCATACCAAGCTTATTAAGGATATATCATACTCCAAGGAAGGTAGATATCTTGAAACCCTAGCATTTGATTTGAGATTTATGAATGTTTTTGATGGATTTAGCTTGGTATGATTATAGTGATAATTATAAGCATGATTATGTAATTAGTTATATGATTTAAGATGCATGATGATTTTGATGCTAAGATCAGTAGCTTCTGGACTTGTGAGATGATTATTATGTGTATAAGTTGTATTGATTCCCGGTGTGGCTTGGGTTGTTGATTGCGATTTTTGGAACGTTCGTATTATAGCAGTTATAATGCCGAAATTTCGTTAATCATTGAAAACCGTGCATCACAGTAGGTCTAATGGCTGAAACTGGACAAGTATCTAACATGCCCTTGTAGATCTTGAGTCGTAGATCATTTTGGAAAAAGAATCGAATCAAACAGACTTACGGTTTAGGATTTATGACCGATTTACTAAAAGTAGTTCGAATCCTTAAATGAAAGTTCGTAACTGAAATTGAACCCTCGTAAAATATGTAAAGTCATGACGAATCTTGGTAAATAAATACTAGAGGTAAAAATAAAGGTGTGAAAGAAAACCATATGTCAAAAGGATCGTTTTTCGATTTATTAAAAATATTCGAGTCGAGGTTAAACGCGAACGAACCCCTAAAAGACGACTCTATTATAACTTCGGTAAAACACTTAGAAAACGGGCGATAAAACTCGGAGTATAATATTGGTTCGTAACGATCGACTTTAGAACTTGTATGACTTAATTATGTCCCAAGTGTAAGTACAGTGACATGTCGTATTAACGAACGAATGTCGGGTCGGATCAATGATAAAAAGGAATCCACAAAAAGGGGTATAACGAGATAACTCGAGAACGTGTTTTGATTTAAGTATAACTTAACTTTTAAGATGTTAAGTGATTAATCCCGAATGCCTTGGCTATTTATAGATCACCAAACTGACCCGGGACCCGCTACCACCACCCCTTACCGTACTCGACTACCAGGCAAGTTTCAATTCCCTTCTTTTAGGCTGTTGTTGTGATTGAATATATATATATATATTTGTTTTCTGTTATACATATGCCATAGCATGCATGCCTACTTTCAAGTTAAATCGTTATGCTTGTTCCCTGATTGTTTATTGGCTTATAAATTAGATAATTAACGTATCAATTATAAGCCGGTTATTGTAAGACCCTCATAGAAGGGCGTATACATCTTATTCGTCAAATATAGACCGGGAGTCAATATTTCTTGATATATCGAGATTACCTCAGAGAAAAATATTTAAGTAAATATTTTCTATTATTTGGGCGACGAATATTATTTGAATATTCGTTCGAGATTATTTATTTAACGATCCTTACTTCAAATAATTATTTGAACGTAACCATTCGACGAATAATATTTTTCAATATTCATTCAAGTCGAATAGAATATCGATTATTATTCCGAATATTCTTCTAAAGAATGGACTACTAAATGAATATTATTTGAATATCCATTTAGACTATTATTTTATTAAATGAATATTACTTTTGAATATTCATTTAAGATATTAATTACTTGATGAATATTATTCTAATATTCATCTGAAGCTTGATTTATTTATCGAATATCATCTCGAATATTCCTTTAAAGTTTGGATTACTAAATGAATATTACTTGATATTCATTTAGAATATTATTCATTAAATGAATATTACTTTTTGAATATTCATTTAAATTCCTTATTAATTAATGAATATTATTTTGAATATTCATTTAAATATTTATTTATTCAATAAATATTCTCTTTATGTTTCTTCAAGGATTATTTGGAGAAATACTCTGATTAATGATATTCATTCATATTCCTAAATATTCTTTAAATATTTTAATTCAATAAATATTCTCTGAATATTTATTCCATACTTAGAATAACCTCAATAAGGTTTATCTTCTTCGATTATTACGGAAAATATCTCGGAGTCATATTATTATTAATCTTATATCAAGAAAGGTTCTCAGACATCATTCTTCTTGAGTCTATCTCCCTAAAAATAAGGGAACCTTACTTGGAAAATGTTATTTATCTTGTCGACTTCCCGGTCATAAAGTATTCTCTTCACTCGCAACTCGGGTGCTATGGACTTATTAAGTCATTGTTTACCTTCTCATCTTTCGAGGGGTAAGATTGTTGGAACAAGTTGATATTCGTTACCAAGCAATAGCTTGGAAGTTATTGGTGAATTTTCCTTTCCAACTAGATACGACTACTTTGTAGAGTCTTATAAACAAGTATTATACTTGGGGAAAGGGGGACGAACGTTACATTCAGAATCATGAATTCTATTTGAACTAGGAGTCGTGTAAGAGGCGGAGTAGCGCCGGTCCATCCCCTTTGGCCCAACCGTTGGCCGGGGAGAGCTAGTAAGGCGGTATACAAGTAAAGCCATCAGTTCTTCCTTCTACCGGTAGTAAATCTAATTTGAGCTGTACGATCTCGACTGATCATCAAGATTGGAACAGCGGGCGTGGTGAATACTCCATCATTGGTTCATCATCCAAACTTAATTATTTCCTGCAACATGATTACTGTTGGCAGAGCTGGAAAAGTGTTCATAACTGGAATTGCAATATTTTCATGCAAGTTCCTCTTTTTAATGAAATGAGAATATCTCGCTTACTTTTGATGTAGCAGATATTTCTACAAACAAATACTTTAAGTTACCTTGTAACTTCATCGTTCATATTATACTGGCATCATTTCCGTAAATGCATGGCATATGGTTTGAAAGATACTTTTGAACTGTTATATATTATCGTTCAGTTATATATTATTGTTGGTGGGCTATTGCTCACCCTTGCTTTATTATTATATCACAACAACAGCTAGACCAGATGACTCGCACAAGGCGCACTCGACGCGGGCGAGGACGATGAGACTACCAGAGCTGAAGAAGAAGCTATTGGTAGGATATATTTATTCTTTCAGTACCAAGTATATGGTCTAGTATGACTTATGTAAATGGATGGCAAAGAGTATGTATTTATATTGAAATTCTTTTGGATTGTAAGAACTCATAATGTGATTAATAAAATTTGATTGTTACTCTGATTTCATCTCTGGGACTATAACGGGTGTGTTTTACATTGTTGTGTTGGGTCATAGAGATGTAATTTATTTTATGTTAAGGAAAGTTCAAGTGTTGTGGATAGAATTGGAAACCGTAACGACCGGATCCCGGACCCCGGATCTGGGGGTGTTACAGAAGTTGTCAATTTCTTGGTGATAGACTTGTTTCATGGTACAGCAAGAAACAGAAATCAATCTCTACATCTACAGCTGAAGCAGAGTATATTGCTGTTGGTAGCTGTTGTGCACAGATTCTGTGGATGAAGAATCAATTACTGGATTATGGATTGAGGTACATTAAAATACCTATTTACTGTGATAATCAAAGTGATATTGCTATGACAGGTAATCCAGTACAGCATTCAATGACCAAGCACATCAGCATAAGGTACCATTTTATCAGAGAACATGTAGAGGAAGGGAATATTGAGCTTCATTTTGTGTCTACAGAACAACAGCTTGCAGATATCTTCACCAAGCCATTGAGTGAAGCTGTATTTACAAGGCTAGTAAATGAACTAGGAATGGTCTCTGGCTTTGACTAGAGATATTGGTTAGACTCAAAACTCTACTTATGTAATGTGTTGCTCATATTTTTGTGGTATGTTAAACTCTGCTATGCAAACTCTGCTCAATGACTGTTAAACTCTGTTAGCATGTTCTGTAAGTAATACACTGTTGACTGTTGGATAAACTCTGAGAAACTTTGATAATGTTTCTTTCTGAACATAAACACCGATGAAGATACATGTATGAAACATTATTCTCAGTAATTAGTCATGGATCCTTCTAAGTTTATCTGTGATCTAATCTTAAACTGTACAGGAAGTTAACACAGCATGATACTGCTCCATATTTATAGCATCTCTTAGTTTATTTATCCTAAACTCTGAGTCTGTAAATACTGTGTGCATTGCCTCTCATAAATAATTTCTGATGTTGATGAGCTCTAAACTCTGTTAGTTATACACTGTTAAATTAGATTCTGTTATTAGAATAACCCCAAAGCTTATATATATAGACTGTTAGAACTCCTTTGAGATCATGTTTGTAACTAGGACGACCCAGGAACTTACTGGTATATAGTAAGGGCTAAAATTCTCTAATTTTTGGTGACTAGTCGAAAGCTAGGAAGATCCAAGAACTTATCAAACTGATAAGGGCTAAAATTATAGGATTTTTGGTGACTAGTTCCAACCTCTGTTTACTGGAGAAAACTAAAAAAAAACTGAAAAAAAAAATCTAAACTACAAAAAAAATAAAAATTTTGGGGGTTATAGATTAATTACATATTACTGTATATAAACTGTTTACTACAGAGTTTAGCATTCATCATATATTCAGTGTTTACTATGAGAGTTTGTGCATCCAGTGTTTACTGATTTATTTTATGGATTTTATGAAATACTAGATGCTCTAAATACTGATCTAGTAAACTCTGCTATACACACACTCATATTCACAACTGTGCAGTGTTTGAAAGGATAACAGTAATTAAGTTGGAGAATTGATAAACACTGTTGGATTCTGTTGAGTACTCTAAGGTAATATTTTATTTCAGACAAAGCACATACTTGGAGTACAAAAAGAGTTTTTGAAATTTGCATGTGATACGTGCCAGTTGTTTAATGGTGTCAGACAGTTAAAGCTTATTGGAAATAGGAGAGAGAACAGCAGTAATAATAGGCATTATTACTGCGCATGTAAATAATTGTTCCACTGCTTACGTGACAAGTGTCCCACTCACACACTTAACAAGAAATTGGTTGCGTGTTTAACGTCTAAAACGATTGGGTTTTAATTTTCGATTACAGGTCTAATCAAACTCATTTCATTATTCACTTTTTCACTTTTACACCCACAAACACACAACATTACACACAATTTCTCTGTTACTTTCACTTAAGCATTTTCACAAACACTTTTCCACACACTCTTTTTTCTAACAATCTGTTCTAATGGCAACCAAGACTTTTGTGGCTCAGGGATTATCTTTCGTTCCTAACAACTATGCCGCAATTCTAAACACTGATAAAGCCCCAGAATCATTTCATTTGATTCAGAACTTCTTAAGAGATTCTGAAATTGGTCAAGCTCTTGTTCAACCAGAAAAACTCTCTGCCACACAAATATCTACTTTCTGGAGAAACTCTATTTATGATGATGGTGGAGAGAATGGGACTCCATCTATTGTGTTTACTCATGAAGATTAAGAGTTTGTAATCACTCCTGCAACTGTTCGAGATGTTTTGGATTTTGATACTCACACCTCATACGTTGTGGCTGGTGAGAATCAATTGAAAGAAATGTTACAGCAACTGTGGTTTTCTGGCCCTTTGGATAAGCTTGGGAATGTTAAAAGGCCAGGGCTCAGGAAGGAGTGGAGCTTTTTCTTTGACTGCATCACTCGAGCATTTGGAAAGAAAGTCACCAACTGGGATGCAATTCCCACTGATAGTCTTCAAATCAGGTATTCGCTTCTTAATGGGAGTAACTTTGATTTTGGTAGGTTAGTTCTTATGAATTTAGGTGAAAAACTAGCAGAGTCTAAAACAACTGTTTATTTCTCACATTTTTGTCAATGTTTATTCTCTGCTTGTTTACCTAATTTGGTAATTTCTAATGAGGATGTTATTCAATACTTTCAAGTCCATAAGAGAATGTTCTCTGACTTGACAAATAAAGATGCTAACAAGGAGCAAGTTCCAGAGTTTATCTATCCACTTGCCCTCAGAAACTTTCTCAATCAACCACAAGAACCACAAGCACCACAACCTGAACCAATCCTTGAACCTCCACAGTCACCTCCTCAACCTACAAACACTGAACCTCACATAACCACAAACACTGAACCAACCTCTAAACCTACATCTCCACCCACCATTGCTACTACTTCACAACCTCAATCTTCATCACAACCTCAACCTCAACCACAATCCAAACCAATAAAGCCAAAGAAAAGCAGGGCTATAAGGCCACCAAGAAAGCACAGGACTGCTGAAGCTTCTAAGCCAAAGAGAGCTAAAAAGGAAAGGGCTAACAGACCTCAATCTCCATCTATTCTAGATGATTCTATCTCAGAAGAAGAGAGAACAGAAGTGAATCCTCCAGTTAAAAGAAGAAGACTAATTATTGAAGAATCTGATGAAGAATTGAATTTTGAAGCTCCAGAGGATATTTCTAAGGAAATACCTGCTGTTAAGATAGACAGAGATGGTAATGCTGATGCTACAATGGATGAAATTCTTGAGCCATTGTTCCCATTCTCTGAGAACATGGACATTCCAATCTCTTCACCTGCTGTTTTCTCTGAAGAAACTGATGCAGTAAATCAAACCACTGTGGTACATGAAGAAACAGTGGCTTCTCACACTGAGTTAATCTCTGATGCTCATCAATCTGTTGAACAGGGTGAGGAAATTTATCAACCACCCATGGAGACAATCTCTGAGCCTATTGTACAACCTGTAGAGGATGTTGTAGAGCCTGTTGCAGAGAATGTTGAACGTACTGCAGACACTGTTACAGAAACTGTTGATGAGTCTCTTCCAATTCCTAAAACAACTGACCATATTGAAGCTGATACTGAAGGGAGTACTGAGTCAAGCTCTTCTCAGAGTTTACCAGTACAGACCTCTGCTAAAGTTTATGATTTTGCTGGCCCTTCAAATCAAGCAGATGCTGAAGAAGAACACTTTGAACAATTTTCAGCTGATTGGTACAAAGAAACTTGCATCTTTCCTGTTGCAAGAGCAGCTGAATTTGTCAAGAGAACATCCATAACAATCACAAATCCAGAGATTCTATCCTGTCTCAAGGCTACTGTTGTCCAAGTGAAGACTCTCAATTCTAGATTTGATCATTGTCAAAAGGCAATTTCTGATGTTCGAGGTGAAGTTGTTAGAGGAGATGATATGCTTAAACTCGATAGCAAGAACAAGTTTCAATATCTTTCCCAGAATCAAGAAACTTTGTCTCACAGGCTGAGCAAAGTTGAAGATAATCAAAATGCCATGACTTTAAAGATTGATTCTATTGCTACCTCTCTGGAGTTAATCACATCTATTCTCATGCCTGATGATGTCAAAAAGGGGGAGAGAGTTGCTAAAGACAAATGCCAGCAATCTTAAACTCTGATCAGAAAGGATAATGCTGGAGATGGAGGAGCAAGTAATAAAGGCAGGGGCAAAGCTGTAGAACGTCAAACTCTGAAATCTAGCAAGTCTTCTAAATCACAGTTTGCTGGAATAAACACTGATACTCAAGGTACTTCAAAGACCAAGAGTCTGGTATTATCTTCTGATCCACAGACTGATGAGGAGTTTGCTTCTAAATTATTTATTGAAGAAAATGAAGAAGGAGCTACTATTGAAGATATTAAAGCTGAAGAAAAGAATTTACAAGAATAACATCAGAAAGCTTTAAAGTCTGGAAAGTTTAAAAAGAAAGAAAAAGCTCATAGGCCTGTTCTTAAAGGCATTGTGATCAAGGAAAATGTTGTTGCTGATCAAAGATCACATTTATCTAAGAAATCAACAGAAACTGAAGCTAAACTCAAGCTAAAAGGCATTGCTATGGAAGGAGAAGATTCAAAGAAGAAAGATAAAACCTCTGTTTCTACACAAGTTGTACAGAAGAAAGAAAACACAACCTCTGTTGCTACACAAGTTGTGTCTAGACCTCTATCTTCTCAGTTGAAATCAGTTTTTGGTAAAGGAACACTTCATGATCCAAATCTAGTATCTGGAGCTCCTCTGGATTTTTCTGATGGAAGAGCCTTGTCTGGTAAGATTGGAAATAATAAAGCTAGTCTAGGCTCACACAGAGATAGAAGGCAACATACTGGTCCTAGAGATCCTTCTTCACTGGCTGTTCCAGGTCGTGGTGTCACTCAAGAGAGTTTGGACAGACTGGAATCAGTACAGTTAGTTCATCAGAAGAGTTTAAAGAAAGATTTTCTCTTATACTTTATGGCTGATGGAACAATATTTAAAATTGGTGAGCATGATATTGGCTTGAAATATTGGGAAGAACTAGAACATGTTCTGTATCTTTTCAAGGTGAACAGTCGAAGAACTCAATCAGTTGCAAATGTGCTCAGACAAAAAATGCTCCAGAATTTGGCAATTAGAGGAATGAAGTGCAACAACAGATATGTTCCTAAGTACAGAGACTGGAATGGAAATCTCATTGAAATGAAGAAGGGTACTGCAAAGCTGAAGACTGATCTGGGAATCATAGTACCTGACTTCAATTCACAGTCAGAGGAAGTAAAATTTATCAGACTGGGAAATGAGATGAGGAGGAACAAAATATATGATCTAAGATCTGCTATTTATCAAACTGATGAGAGTGATCCTCAGTTGAGAGAGATCAAGGAAGCTATGAAGATTGAACTTGAGAATGCAGAGAGAAGATTGCTTATAGATTATCTCAGAACAACACCAGATCCTGAGGAGATTAGAGATTAAAGTCTGTAAGAATTTTCTTGTTTTCTGTAGATTTTTGTTAAGTCAAGTTTAAACTCTGCTTATTTGAATAAACACTGTGTTTATATGAAATTGTTTTTACATCATCAATTATTGTTAACTTGTGCATTTTTAAAAATGAACAAGTTGGGGGAGATTGTTAAATATAATTGATATGGTTAATATCAGTGTTTAAGTTTTACAGGGAAAAAAAGAGTTTAACTTGAAATAGGAAGCAGTCAGAGTTTAGTTAAACTCTGACAGTTAGAAGCTTGACAGAGTTTGCTATACGCTGACATTGGAAGCTCGACAGAGTTTGGTTAAACTTTGTCTGGAGGAAGCGCGTCTCCAGTCAACGGTGATTAAAGATTAATTGAAGATAATTATGGAAGCAATATCTTTACAGATTGGATAGTTGTTAAAGAGAATGAGTTGACTTAGGAGATGTGTAGCAATCATAATTGATAACATTTGTATAGCTGATTTGTAGGCGAATCAATTATCAATTGTATGTAGCTGTATATCTTATAAATACAGTTAGGTTAACCCTAGAAGGGTATCGATCGTGTAATACAATATCTTTCATTGTAACCTAAGCAGCTCTCTGTGATATTTTACATCACTGAGAGAGAAGTTAATTCCAAACAGTTTTTAAAGCTTTTAAAGAACTTATTGTTATTCTCTCATACTTAGTTGATTATAAGTGTGTATTCGGCCTAACAAGCTATATGGTTGCATTCAATGGGAGTTCTGTAGGGCCCATAACACCAAAACGAGGATTGAGGCAAGGATACTGTTGGTGTATACTGAAAATATTTATTTGAAGTATTTACATTTATTTCTGGCCGGTTTAATTGAGAATCATTTAAATGTATACATGTTGTCTAAATATTATATATTGTGAATAATCTAGCATCAAATGGGATACAGAATATTAGATTATTAAATACGGTTTATATAATATAATAAGGTTCACAGCACAGGTGGAGTTAGACAATCCACTGGAATGACTGTAGTATTATTTAGATTAGTTTATATTGACTAATAAATAATACTAGTATACTTTGTGTATATTGAACAGGATCGAATTTAGAATTGTTCCCTTATACTGATTAAGAAGGTGAACTAAGATTCTATGTTATTATTAATGCTTAGGTTCTTAATCCAGATATAGTAATTGACACGTGTATATTATTTACATGCTTTGATTTATATATGAAATAATTCTTTTGATTTATTTCATTATATTTTGGGTGATGAAATAATATATATGGTGAATATTATTTATTGAAGGAATCCATGTCCTGATAATATTCGGGTTAATGATGTCCCCTTGAAAGCTCAAAAAGATTTAATTATGTGAAACCCTGCAGGTGGATTTATTCCGGCATAATTAAATAAAGGTTGAGTGGATGATCAAGGATAAAAGATATTAATTAAATGAATTATCAGTAATTTATTTAATTAATGGACATGCGATATTTTAAACATGGGGAATTTAATAAGCAAATAATATTGGAACCGAATTAATTAATTAAATTACGGTATTAGGAAAGGTAGTGCAAATATTAATTCTTTAGTGGATTGAATTAATATTTAATTACATTGGGCTAGGCTCAAGATGTAATTAGAAGGCCCAACCTAATTGTCCATGATCCCTATTGTAGCCTATATATATTCTTATTCTCTTCTTGCTGGGGGCTGGTCGAAAAAATTTGGTAGCCACCCAGGAGCAAGAAGAGAGGTTAACTTGAGAAGACGAAGGCCACACTTCGCTCAAGGGAATTTGGGAATACAATAGAAGAGCGTGGAATCAACCGTTAACAAGGTGATTTTTCTATTCGTACTCGTTAATTTATTGTATCAAAAATCGCAGTGCCAAGATCTGATTGTCCCAACAGATACCCCCTATCTCCCTACCTCCCTACCTCTTTCTTTTCTGTGTTGAAGGTTTGTCTCATGCTTTATCTAAGGTAGCAATTGAGGGATCGGTCACAGGCTATCAAGTAAGTGAGAATGCTTCACATGTAATGCACTTGCTATTTGCTGATGATAGCTTTTTATTCTTTAAAGCTACAGTTCCTGAAGCTGGTTCAATTAAGCTGTTGTTGAATGAGTATGGTTGCAAATCAGGCCAATTGATCAACTACAAGAAGTCGGGTGTTTTCTTCAGTGCTAATGTTCGTAGAGATAAACAACAGGAAATAAAGGATATCTTGGGTGTAAGTAATGAGCTGGGAGATAGTAAATATCTAGGGTTGCTATCACTTATTATTAGATCTCGAAAGAAAGTGTTTAGTTATGTTAAGGAGAGAGTTTGGAGGAAGGTTCAAGACTGGAATAACAAGTTACTGTTGATGGCAGGTAAGACTATTATGGTCAAAAACGTGGTATAATCCATTCCTTCTTACACCATGTCTTGCTTCTTGTTGCCTAAGTCACTTTGTACAGGGATTGGGAGGCTAATGAATGGGTTTTGGTGGAGCTCGAGTGGGAGTAATAAGAAGGGAATAAGGTGGTAAGCCTAGGATAAGATGGCAACGGCAAAGTGCACCGGAGGATTGGGATTTTATAATCTTGATGGGTTCAATATTGCCCTTCTGGGCAAGCATATTTGGAAATTCTGTCACAATCCTAATTCTCTTGTGGCTCATATTTTTTAAAGCGAGATATTTTCCAGATAAGAATTTTTTGCAAGCTTAGAAAGGAACTGAATCGGGCTTCATATGGACAGGGATTTAGGAAGCAAAGGAGAGTCTGCGTAAAGGGTTCAGGTGGGTGTTGGGAGTTGGGGAGGAAATAAGAGCTTTTAAGGATCCCTGGTATGGGATTTCTGTGTAGAAGATAATCATTTGAATCATTTTCGATATGAAAGAGTATGTCACTACTTCCGTCCTGATAGCAAAGATTGGGACGTGCAAAAGGTACATCATGACTTTCATGGTGAAGATATTCAATGTGTTCTGCAGACAAGGATACCACAGAGCAATGCTAGGGACAGAATAGCTTGGGTGGATCGAATCAAGGGATTTACACAGTCAAATCAGGATATCAATTATGGGCTTCTCAATTTAGTGGTGATCAAAGTGTGCCTATTTCGAGGGGATGGAGTAAAATCTGGAAAATGCAACTGCTACATAAAGTTAGAACGTTTGTTTGGAGATTCTGCAGAAACAATGTTCCTATAAGAAACCTGATAAAAAATAAGGGGGTGGCGATGATGATTATATGCCCGATGTGTGGTGTAGATGTTGAACACCTGAGACACTTGTTTTGTGAATGCAGATATGCTCTGGAATGCTGGCGAATTATGGACTTGGGGATCGATTTGCAGGAGGTAGAGTTAGCACAGTGCTGGCTGTTGGAATTAATAAGTTCAGGGAGCATGGATGTAGCTGAGAAAGTTAGCTCACTTTTGTGGGGTATCTGGTTTGCTAGGAACAAGAAAGTATGGGAGGGGAAGACTCTAACTCCTGATATTGCCATGAGTATTAGTACAAGAGTAAGAACGGAGTGGCAGGAAGCAAACAAACGGAAAGTCGTACCTAGTAGTGGCCTAAATAACTTGGTTAGTATTTAGCAAATTCTCCAAGACGGTCTTAAGCGAGGTCCCTTATCCCCTTTCCTCCAAGTGGGCACAGCTTCCAGCTCCGGAGATGGATGAGGCAGTATGGGCTGTCTTCCACCTCGGTCCTAAGATTCAATGGAGGTGGCCTAAGCTCGGGGAAAGGATTTATCATAGACCGGGCAATGGTTATGTGGGAGTGTGGTTGGAGCACCTCCGATCTGGGTGGAATCCGAAGTTCCACGTCTTTGTCAAACATCTCTGTACGTATGAGTATGATATTTCTCCAATGTAACTCACCCCGAACAAGATGAAGTGGAAATCCTGGTTCCTTGCATCCTGCAACAAGTTCGGGATATTCCCCAGCTTTAAGCTGTTCCACAATATTTTTACTCTAATTCTCTCAAATAAGAATCCATTGTACGAGCTTAGATTCCTGGGTGACGAGTGTGGGTATCCTTCCGAATCTGTGAAACCGGTCATAATGCAATCCTCCCTCAAGGGGTTGAACCGGGAATGGATGTGGAGTACATGCCCCTTTTTGCGAAGAGAAAGAATGAAGTTGAGGAAAAAGAAACTTATAGGTTTGAAGGGAATGCTTCTAAGCAACTTCATGATTTCTGTGAGTGTCTCGATTTCCAAATGACCCGAGACACTTTCAAGAATCATGAATAGATGTATGATCTTGGATGTAAGTATATGATTCATTGTTTCCACTTTTTCGTTCTATCACTTGTACTGACTTTTCTGTTCTGCGCAGGTTTGCCATACTACGATCTCAAACTTGTTGGGAAGATGAAGAAGAACCAAGCAACCCGGGCTCTAGCTGCTCAGCTCAAGAAGTTGACTGGTGTTCATCAAATGAAGGTTCCTAAAAATCGGGCTCCTGGGACATCTGAAATTGAGACCGGGATCGGCAGGGTCTAGTGTTCAAAAGGAAGGTGCTGGGGATACTGAGACCCCAAATCCAGTCGATAATCTAGGCCGGACAGATGAATCTGTTTCTCCCCGAGCTGATGGACCTGCATCTAAGAGGCAAAGAATTTTTGAAGAGGACCGCAACTTCGATCCGGATTCTTTGCGTGGTGTTAGTGTTGATGTTGGCAAGTTCGGTGGAACGGGACCCAGCAGAAAAGGCGGAAATTTCTGAGTCGGGAAGCTCGGACTTAAGGATCTTGCAGAAATGGCCACCTCGATTCCTGATGAATTGGATTGGAAAGCCATGGACCGGATTCCTAACTCCCAGCTGCTCAAGAAGAGTTTTACTGTCTGGGGCCAGGTAAATCTCAACCCTTATTGTTATTTCCCTATGTTTCCTCTTAGGACGTTCATCCAAGTTCTGACTTGCTTTATTTGTGTTGTAGGCCAGAATCATGCTTGCGGGGTCTGCTGCCAATGCCGCCCATTGAGAGGAGCAGATTGAAGAGCTATCTGGGAAGCTCTCTGAAAAAGACAAAGAAATCTCTAAGAAAGACTTGAAAATTGCTGAGCTTGAAAAGGCCCTGGCTGCTTCCTCGAATAAAGTTTCCGGGCTGGAGGGAGACTTAAGAAAGTTGGAGACCGGGTTGTTGTTGCGGAGACTGAGTCTGGGGACCTTAAGAAGTGGGTCGGGGAGCTGGAGACCGAGCTGGGTGCTAGCAGGCCGGAGGCTGAAGTCATTGCTGAATTCAAAAATTCAGAAGAGTATACCATGGCCCTGGTTGGCGCAGCTGCGACGAAGATTCTCTGGTGTTGGACCGTTGCTGAAAGGCACCTAAAGACCGACCCGGATGCTTCCTGGGAGAAATTCGTTGATCTTTATGTTGCTGCCGAGGATGCTTTCGACGAGCACGGAACCGAGCTTGAGCCGTATGATGGGCTCGGTCTGGTCTCCCTCATGTTGTTCCAATCGAAGTAGCCCGGACTCAAAATGCGGAGAATATACAGCTCGAAAATGATGGCGACCAAACTCATGACTGATTTCACTTTGTATACTGGGAACTCATAACTCGTGTAACTTAACTGTTGAATCTTGCAAACTCGTGTAGAATTTATGTTTTGAATATTTCTCCTTTGTTATTTTTCTATTCGTTCCTCCTTTATATCAGTTTTGTATATCAGTTGGTAATAGTTAAATTTTTCTTAAGTCCAAAGTTTGAAAACTTTGGGTAACTTAGAAAATTTTAGAAATTTTGCCCCCAATCCGGATTGTTTCCAAATGAGGGAATCCGGATTGTGGTAGTAGTTGATTTTTTTTCTTAAGTCCAAAGTTTGAAAACTTTGGGTAACTTAGAAAATTTTAGAAATTTCCCCCCCAATCCGTATTGTTTCCAAAGGAGGGAGTCCGGATTGTGGTAGTAGTTGATTTTTTCCAAAAGTCCAATGTTTGAAAACTTTGGGTTACTTAGGAAAATTTATGAGTTTTGGATCCCAATCCCGGCTGCCTTCATTGGAAGTAATCCGGATTGTGGTATTACAAAAGAACTATTTCAAATTTTGATAGAAAATACAAGACAAGGCCTGGTTTCATTAAAATATAGATTCAGAGTACGATATTTCTTATTCTTGCTTCACTACAGAGACTAATCTATCTGTTGAAGTCTTTGGGCTTTCATGGAGCTCCCTTTTTGGTTCTTCAGGCCTTGGCTTGCTTCTTACTGGTAGAACTTCTTGAGTCTGAGGCCACGCCAGCTGTTAGGGACCTCAGAATCATCCATATTGCTGAGTTTGTAAGTTCCGAGGTGGATCACCTCCTTAACTTTGTATGGACCTTCCCACTTAGGCATGAGCTTCCCGGTACTAGTTGGGTCTGAAGCTTCAGTATCACGAAGGACTAGGTCTCCAACTTGAAAGTTCTTAACTCTAGCCTTCTTGCCAAAATATTCTCTGGTTTTCTCCTTATATTTTTCCATTTTCTCAACAGCTTTGTCCCGAACCTCATCAACCAGGTCTAAGTTGACCTAGAGACCTTCTTCATTTGCCACTTCTTCGAAATTTATAGCCCTGTGTGATGGGGATCCCACTTCTATAGGCAGCATAGCTTGAAGGGTGTTTCACCGGTACTAGTTCTTGGACTTGCCCTATATGCCCAAAGTACATTAGGCAGCTCCTCGGGCTATTTGTTCGTACTCTCTTGGAGCCTCTTCTCAATTCCTCTCAGCAAGATTCTGTTGGTTACTTCCACCTGACCGTTTCCCATGGGGTAAGCTACTGATGACTTCTTATGCTTGATTCCCATTTCCTTCAAATAATTTTCAAAATCTAACCCTACAAACTGCGGCCCATTGTCAGAAACCAGGACTCGGGGTAACCCGAACCTCATTAAAATGTTGTCCATGAACCGGATGCAGTCTTGTTGATTAATAGTCCTCATTGCCTTAGCTTCCGCCCACTTAGTCATATAATCAATCGCTACTAGCAGATACCTAAAGTCACCCTTGGCCCACGAAAAAGGTCCCATGATGTCTATTCCCCAGACTGCAAAGGGTATGGGAGACAGGAATGAGGAAGGCAACACTGGGCTCTGTCTTGAAACATTGCTGAATAGTTGACATTTCTTACATGTTAGTAGTTGTCCCAAATCGGTTGTGGGAGGGGCAGATTGCTAGTTAATAAGCAACCAGTTAACTCCATTAGTATGAGGCCTTTTGGGATGTGCCCAAAAACAAATCCGTACGGGCTTGGCCCAAAGCGGACAATATCATAATAATGTGGAGTTAAGGTCTGCTTAGCGGACCAACAAGGGGTACCAGAGCTACGGTTATAACGATCAAGATCAATCTCAGATGGGAAGGTTGGGCTTTCCAGTATGGGCCTAGGGGGAGCCATATGGCTAGGAACTTCCAGTATGGGTCAAGGGGAGCAGATCACACAGAATGGTGGCAGATTCGGCAGGTGTTGAGCCCGATGTGTGAAGGGGGAGATTGTTAGGAGTTATCCCACATCGTTTATGGGAAGGGCAAATAGCTAGTTTATAGGCAACCAGTTAACTCCATTAGTATGAGGCCTTTTTGGGAGTGTCCCAAAAACAAATCCGTGTGGGCCTGACCCAAAGCGGACAATATCATACTATTGTGGAGTTAAGGCTTGCTAGCGGCCCAACAAGTGGTATCAGAGCTTCAGGTTGTAGCGGTCCATAACAATCACAGAATGGGCTCCCAGATGGATCAATGAAGGGGCAGGTGGGCTACCCCCGGATGGGATTAAGGAGGAGCAGGTGGGCCTTCTAGAATGGGCCTAAGGGGAGTCAGATAGCCAGGAGCTTTCAGTATGGGTAGAGGGGGAGCCCGGATCACACAGAAGGAGGCAGATTCGATAGGTGTCGAGCTTGATGTGTGAAGGGGGCGATTGTTAGTAGTTGTCCCACATCGGTTTTGGAAGGGGCAGATTGCTAGTTTATAAGCAACCAGTTAACTCCATTAGTATGAGGCCTTTTGGGATGTGCCCAAAAATAAATCCGTGCGGGCTTGGTCCAAAACGGACAATATTATACTAATGTGGAGTTAAGGTCTGCTTAGCAAGCCCAACAAGTGGTATCAGAGCTATGGTTGTAACGATCCGAAACGATCTCAATGTGCTCCAGAATGGATTCCAGGAAGAGGCAGATGGGCTATCCCAGGTTGGGCTTAAGGGGGAGCAGGTGGGGCTTTTCAGTATGGGCCTAGGGGGAGCCAGATGGCCAAGAACTTCCAGTATGGGTCGAGGGGAGCAGATCACACAGAATGGTGGCAGATTCGGCAGGTGTCGAGCCCGATGTATGAAGGGGGACATTGTTAGGAGTTGTCCCACATCGTTTATGGGAAGGCCCGATAGCTAGTTTATAAGCAGCCAGTTTACTCTATTAGTATGAGGCCTTTTGGAAGTGACCAAAAACAAATCTGTGCGGGCTCGGCCCAGAGCGGACAATATCATACTAATGTGGAGTTAAGGTCTGCTTAGCAAGCCCAATAAGTGGTATCAGAGCTATGGTTGTAACGATCCGTAACGATCTCAATGGGCTCCAGAATGGATTCCAGGAAGAGGCAGATGGGTTATCCCATGTTGGGCTTAAGGGGGAGCAGGTGAGGCTTTCCAGTATGGGCCTAGAGGGAGCCAGATGGCGAGGAAATTCCAGTATGGGTCAAGGGGAGCAGATCACACATAATGGTGGCAGATTCGGCAGGTGTTGAGCCTGATGTGTGAAGGGGGAGATTGTTAGGAGTTGTCCCACATCGTTTATGGGAAGGGCAGATAACTAGTTTATAAGCTGCCAGTTAACTCCATTAGTATGAGGCCTTTTGGGAGGAGCCAAAAAAAATCCGTGCGGGCTTGGCCACGGCCTAGAACGGATAATATCATACTAATGTGGAGTTAATGGGTGTTACACATCCCAACATTACACTTCTTCACGAATTCAACAACATCATTGTGGATTGTTGGCCAGTAGTATCCTTGCCTTATGATTTTGTAAGCTAGAGCTTTTGCAGATAGATGGTCTCCGCAAATACCTTCATGAACTTCTGTAAGCAGTATTCATCTTCTACAGGTCCAACACACTTCAGGACCGGAATGGACAATGTCCGGCGATAGAGTTGTCTTTCTTCCAAGAAGAACTTCGCAGCTTTGCCTTTAAGTCTCTAGGCTTTGTTTTTGTCTTACGGTAGCTCCCCCTTATACAGGTATAAGATGAAAGGGGTCATCCAGTTCGGTTGATCATCTATCTCCATTACTTCATCATTTGTTGGCTTTTCAATTTCATCAAAGTAGACCGAGCTGTCCAGTTCAGTAGCATTCTGGACTAGCCTGGACAATGAATCGGCTTCTGAATTTTCTTCTCTGTTGATCTGGTTTATTTGAAACTTTGGGATTAAAGTCAGGTAGCTCTTTAATTGGGCTTGGTATTGAGCTATCTTCGGGTCTTTTGGGATGTACTCTCCCTTGGTCTGCTTTACAACAATCTAGGAATCCATGTAGATATTCAGATTCTTGACTCTTAACGACCGGCCAAGTCGTAGTCCGGCTAAAAGTACCTCATATTCTGCCTGGTTTTGGTCGCTGAAAACTTGAAAATTATGGCTTATTGAATTTGGAACCCGTATGGACTTTTCATTATTATCCCCGTTCTGGATCTCTCACTGGTTGAAGAACCATCTGCGTGCAGGTTCCAAGCTTCCGGGTCTATGTCATCCTTATCTCCCACATCTAAGACCCTTGGAATAAGTAGGTCAGGACTCGGGAAAGTAGCATTCCATAATGAAATTGGCCAGGACTTGGGCCTTGATCGCAGTCCGGAGAATGAAGGTTAATTGAAATTGGCTTAGTTCGACTGCCCAGTTGACAAGTCTTCCTGAAATATCGGGTTTATGAATTATTCTTCTCAAAGGTTGATCGGTTATTACTTTGATTTCTCGGCCTTGGAAGTTGTACCTTAGCTTCCTGGAAGCCGTTACTAAAGCAAAGGCAACTTTTCCAAGTTAGAATATCTGGTTTCAGCATCTTTCAACACTTGGCTGACATAGTAGACCGATTTTTGTTGCCCCTCCTATTCCCGGATTAGAGTTGCTCCAATAGCCAGGGGTCCTGCAGACAGGTAAAGTGATAGTGGTTCCCCGGGTTGGGCATTAGTCAGGACTGGTGGTGATGATAGATATTCCTTTAATGATTCGAATGCTTTCTGGTAGTCCGGACTCCAATTTATATCTTTCTTGTTCTTCGCCCCTTTAAGCAGTTTAAAGAATGGGAAACAACGTTAAGCAAGTTTAGGAATGAACCTCCTTAATGCAGCAAGAGATCCAGCTAACTTCTGGATATCTTTCTGAGTCCGGGGTGGCTCCATTTCCATTATGGCTTTAATCTTATCTGGGAGCCTCAATCCCTCTTTGGCTAATCATGAATCCCAAGAACTTCCCAGCTCCCACACCAAAGGTGCACTTCTCCGGGTTAAACTTCATTTCATGTTTCCTTAGGTTCTCAAAGCACTCCCTTAGATCTGGGACATGCTCCTCAATTGATTTGGAATTGGCAATCATGTCATCTACATAGGATTCCAGGTTCCTGCCCAACTGATCCTTGAACACCTCAACCATGGCTTTTTGATAGGTTGATCCACCATTCATTAGGCCGAAGGGCATGTATTTGTATGCATAAACAGCTCTGTGTGTTATGAAAGCGGTTTTCGCTATGTTAGCCAGGTTCATCTTGATTTGGTTATATCCGGAGAATGCATCCATGAAACTGAACATCACATGACCTGCAGTAGCATCGATGAGTTGATCTAAACTTGGCAAAGGATACGGGTCCTTGGGACATGCAACATTGAGGTTAGTGTAGTCGACGCACATTCTCCATCTGCTGTTGGGTTTTTTGACCAGGACCATATTGGCCAACCAATCAGGGTACTTGATCTCACAGATTATTCTAGCTTTGAGAAGCTTTTCAACTTTTTCATCAATTGCTTTTTGTCTTTCTGGGGCGAAGTTCCTTCGCTTCTGCTTCACCGGCTTCCTGTTGGGATTAACATCTAGGCTATGCATAGCCACAGATTCTTGAAGTCCAGGCATATCATCCGGGCTCCAGGCAAAAACATCTGCATAGCTCCTTAGTAACTGAATCAGGTCTCTCTTGAAGATCAGGTCAAGTCTGGACCAAATCTTTAGCTTTCTGTCCGGATTACCCTTTTCAAGTTCAAAGGTTTCTGTTCCCACAGCTGGTTCTACTTTTCCTTGTTCTTTCTTGGATGCAAACTGTTGGATCCGGGCATGGGTGTTTGATTCTAGGTAGTCCCGCGCCTTAGCAATCAGGGCTCCTTTAGTTTGGGCTTCAATGCTTTCAATATTCTGGACCTCATGTCCGGGTGTTTTCTTGAAATGTACTTTGTGTTTTTTGCGACTTTGGTTCTTCTGGTAAGAGGAAACCTTCCTTTTGTTGTCCGGATCAGTTTCGGCTATGACTAATGCTTGGCCATAGCATCTTCCCGCCATCTTAGAATCTCCTTTAACTTCCAATTCCAGCAGGTGTTGGGAACTTGAATTTCAAATGTGGTGTAGAGGTTATGGCTCGAAGCTTTGTTAGGGCTGGGCGCCCCAGGATCACATTGTAGGAGGATGGAGTGTTGATCACATATAACTTCACAATGTGGGTTACCTGTTTAGGACTAGTGCCAAACAAGACCGGTAGATACAGGTTTCTTTTGATCGGGACTAAGTTCTTCCCGAACCCATAGAGCGGATCTTCTCTGCATTCATTCATCCTTACACTTCCCAGCTACATCCTATCCATTGTATGTTTGAAGAGGATGTTGACGGAGGATCCATTATCGACAAGAATCCTCTTCACTTCATTCTCGACTATATCAAAGCAAACAACCAGAGCTTCATTATAGTTCGGGTCAATGCCCTCAAAGTCAGCATTGCTGAAGATATGATTTGTTCGAGGAAAGACTGGACCATCATGACTGCATCCCCAGAACCCGGACTAGGGGGAGCAGAGCTGGACCCGCCCATGACTACATTGACAACATGTTTCTTCCCTGATCCGGATCCTTCTCTTTTCTCCATAGTTTTTCGGGCTATGTACTGACCCATGTTTCTTTTCTTGATTTGATCTTCGATGAAATACTTGAGAGAGAGACAGTTTTCAGTGGTATGACCATGAGTTCCGTGATAATCACATTGTTTATGAGTAGGACGGTTCTCTGGTGCTGTGACCATCGGTTTGGGCGGGTAGAAGTATGGCTTGTCCCGAACCTCCTTTAGTATGTCAGCCCTGGCTCGGCTGAGTGGAGTCCACTCAGGTTCAGGTCTAGGCTCAGATTTGGGTGGCCTTGGAGGCCTAGAGTCCGTCTTGGAGGCTGGTTCAGGGACTTTTTCTAGAACTGAGAGTTGAGAGCTCTCTGAATGTAGTTGCTTTGTTTGTTGGTTTTGAATCTTTTATCTTGCTGATAACCACCACGAGGGCGATCATCTTGAGTTCGGGCCGAAGAGGTTCCTTGGCCGGTCATTCTCATTGCTTGCAGTACATCACTTTCTTTGATGAACCGGGCAGCCATAGCATATGCTGCTGCCAGGCTCTGGGGTTCTTTGTTGATTAGTTCGTAAACATATCTTTCGTTGTGCTCCGGGTCTAGGTTCCTACGGAAAATACTTAGAGCCTCACGCTCATCCAGACGCGAGATCTTGTTGATGACTTCTTGGAAACGCTTCATGTAATCGGAGAGAGATTCATTATCATACTGCCGGATAGTCTCGAGATGGCACATATGCAGTTCATGGGTGCGATTGGCTCTAAACCTCTTTAGGAAGGATACTCTGAATTCCTTCCAACTGTGGATGCTGTGGGAGGGGATCTGCTGAACCATCTCTGGGCCCCTCCCTTCAAAGTTGAGGCAAAGAATCTAAACTCGGTGATATCATTGTAGAAATAAATAAGGGCAATCTGCTCAAAGTAATTGATGTGTTTTTCAGGGTCACCCATTCCATCGAATGAGTCAAAATTGTAGTGCTTTAGGTTCTTTTGCCTTGGCATTGCTTCCAGAGAGTGGCTGAAGGGAGTCAGAGTCCCTTCAATTTCCAGACCGGAGACATTGCCAACCTTTTTCTGCAGCTCATGAATCATGTGGATCAAATCTTCTTCGGGTCGTCTTCATCTGAGATGAGCTCCGGACTGATGTCTCGGTGAATCCTTTTGGATCCGAACTTCCTTAGAATTCGGTCCTCTTCTTCCTGGATTCTCTTCTGGATTTTGAGTTCAAGCTTAGCCTCTTCCTCCTATCAAATTCTCTCTCGGCGTTCGGCCAATTTTTTGAGTTTTTCAGCTTCGTTGTCTTTGTTCTTGCTTTGAGCTTTGTGGGTTGTTTTCTTTTGGGGTCCTTTGCCTTTGTCCCCGATCCTGTCAAAGACAGAAACTCGGGACCGGTGTGAGTTACCAGAATCACCAGAGTTTTCAGCTTGCTCTGGTTCAGGTGGAGCTTTTCCTGGTTCGATATGACCAGATTGCTTCAGCTATGTCCTCTCTGGTGAGGTTCTCCATGTACATCGCGGAGAGAGGAACGTTAGTGTACTTGTACGGGTTCACTTAAATTTCAACTCTAGCATCACCGGGCCCAATCCTAGAACCGGGTTGGCCGTAGTCGGGACTAGGGGTAGGTCTGGGACCGGGTTTGGTTCCACTCTCGGGGTACCGGCGGATAGTCTCTAGGTGGATTTACTTCCTCTTGGCATGATTTCAGCAAAGAAGTATGGTTTCCAAAACAATAATTCTCACAAGATACAAGCTTTATAACAGATCAGGGCTTGTTTTAAAGAAAACAACGTATGTATGTACGTATTTATGGTTCAAAACAAGAGTAGGAAAGAATAAGCCATGACTTTCAACAAATCAAGCAGTCATGACTACAGATCTAGCTATTAATCGGGGCTAAAGGCTAAAAATCAAAACTTTATCAAGACCAAGTAACAGATCTGGACTAAAAGAGGCTAGACGGGTCTAAAAACATGCATACATAGTTGAAAAGGTGTAAATGTTGCATTTTTATCAAAGGGTTTAGGTGGTTTGTAGATCTTACTGGTTTGATTAGGACTCTTTTTCAAGAGCTTGCTGATGGAGTCGAGTCCAGTGGCACTGAGACCAAGAGACAGAGCCACCCCCTCCTTCTAGCGCCAATGATAACTCCAGATCCCGATCAGGTGCTTCCTACGCTGTTCCCACACCTGGAAGAGGTGAGGTTGGTGGTTGGGACTCTACAAAACAACGCCGTGAGGTGGGTTTGGACCCGCGGCGCCTCCAGCGTGAGAATAAGTGTAGGCTTTGGAAGGTAAAAGATAAGGACTAGAGTATCGAAATGTGGAGGGTGTGTGTATGTGGGTGTGTAAAAATAACGTAATATCCCTAAACCTTTCTCTCCTGGTCTATTTATAGGCCAAGGATTAGGGTTTAGGGGTTGCTACCTGCAATCATGAGCGTTGGATCCTAGGTATGCGGGACACCTGTATACTGTAGATAGTCTCCACCTGTCCAGGTGATAATTGTGGTGGCGTGTGCCAATGTTATGCCAGCTCGTGGATTGATTGGGACGTGATTGTGCCAATCCTAGGATTCCCTTATTTGTCGTTGTCACATGGGGTCATAGTCATGACCTGTAGGTGCCACATTCCGTAGTGTGGTGTAGTGTTGTCTCACACGTTTTGAGCCTGGGCTACCGGTGTTCTGAATTGGGCCCAACCGGAACTAGTACCAAACAGTTATGGCGTCAACCTGGGCTAAGTCCATGTGGGGCTAGTTATAGCCTATCAATTATTATAATACTCTAATAAATAAATTGTTGTGACGCTCAATGCCTTGCTTAATGCTAGTTCTCAACCAACTATTGTATTGCTTTAACCTTTTGGTTCTACTGATCTCTACATGCTTCTATTAATCCTAACAATTTTTATAAGCAAATTAATTAGTTACATAGATCCAACTTATCGACCACTATATGGATGATATCTTGTCATTTTCATACCAAAGAATTTATCTTTCTGTCTTAATATAAATTCAATCTACCGTAAATTTTACTAAATTTCAATTCTTTAAATTCGACTTTGTTCGAAGTTAGGGGTTTTCCGGTGATGATTTTAATTCACCTAAACTAACTTCTATTTGTTCATATTAGCGTCTAAGTATTTAAAATTTAACTGAGAATTTGAATCCAGCTAAAATGTAACAAACTTAATTATGAAAAAAAAAAAGAGTTGATATGTGCATATTCTTGATTTATAGATATACATCCATTTGAATTTGGATCCAATTATCTTTTTTATAAATAATAAAAGTTGGAAATTGAAAATGCAAATGAGCATAGTTTAGTCCAACCTCAAACAAAATATATTCATCTATAAATTGGAGATGTACACGTATCGATTCCCAAAAAAAAAACACAAATGACCTTAAAAACAGGAATAAATAAATTTTGTGTACTAACTCTTTACTCAAGACACCACTTAGAATATTATAATTTAAAATTGAACATTTAAAATATCAATAATTATATTTCTTTACAATTTGTTACATTTCATTTATTTGGATTAATTTCGTTAGTAATTTAGGAAGTAAACTGCATTTTGTGCACTCGCACTTTACTCAAAACACCACTTTCAGTATTTTAATTTAAAATTTAGAGTAAAGTACGAGTATTCAAAATGCAATTTATCCCAAATGCAAGTACACAAAATGCACTTTACTTCCTAAATTTTAACAAAGTTAATCCAAATTAATGAAATAATAAAATATAAATATTAGTATTTTAAGTGTTCGATTTTAAACTAAAATATTATAAATAATGTTTGGAATAAAGTACGAATACACATGCACTTTACTTTACAAAACAAAGAGCAATAATGAAAGGAGGGGAGCGAGTTAAAAAAGGAGGGTAAAGCAAGACTAAACTGAGAGAGAGGCATTGTGCACTATTTAGGCCAACTCCGAGTCCCCGAGAATTTAAATTTGAATCATGAGATGATTCAAATTTTGGATTATATCCAATTTTATTATAATTATATTATATGATTTAAATATAAATATAAATTTAATTATTGTTATTATATTTATTATTTTGATTTTAAGTATTTTAAAGAAGATTAATTAATTTTATTATAAATCATAATAATAACATCAACAATCAAATTATAACTAAAATGCATTCGAATAAAGACAAAATGTTACATATTACATTTGGAAAAAATAAAACATTATATAAAATAAATTCATAGCATTTTAATTTAAATAAATATACTAATTTTCAGAATTAGTAAATTCTTCTCACAAATAAGAAGGATCTCAAAATAATAATTACGGGATGTACTTTGATTATTTCGGAGAAAGAAGTACTGATTTGTCCAAAAACTAAATCTTATTTCATTTTATTTGAAGTTGTATTATTGTGAAATTATCCATATCGTATTATTTTATTTTATGTTTTAATAATAAAAACATTTGGATCGGTAAACAGTGATGATCCAAATTTAAAATAATATTATTCATTAATTTAAATTTGGATCATTTTTTAATTCATTATTTAAATAATTTAATATAAAATTATCCCAAATTTAAATTTTTAACCAAATTTAAAATTTTAAATTACAATTGAAATTTGCCCATACGGTGGTATAGGTCCTAGGGGTGGTATAGGTCTTCCAGGAGACAGTAGTCCTAAACCTGGTACAAATTCCAAACAAACATTATCGTTCTTTTTGTTCTATCAAAGGTGATACCCAAGGCAATGCAAGTGCTTTGAGCCCCTAAATTTCCCATACATGGAGTACTACGTACATGATGAATAGTTTTTGGGATCACTGATAACTCCAGATTTCGATGGGCTCCTTCTCAATCGTTCTCTCATTCAGGTACGGTGTAGTTGGTAGTTGGACTACTGTAAAACAACATCGGGAGGGGATTTG
The DNA here is from genome assembly GCA_036435485.1 of Saposhnikovia divaricata. NCBI lineage: Eukaryota > Viridiplantae > Streptophyta > Magnoliopsida > Apiales > Apiaceae > Saposhnikovia > Saposhnikovia divaricata. Next base: position 95,168,319 of record CM071597.1, on the reverse strand, counting down.
GATCCGCGACATTTCCGGCCTGAGAATGAGAGATGATCTTGGAAGATAATATCAAAAATATGAAGTATCTAAAAGTGGAGGGTGTGTGTAGGTGATAAGTGTGTAAAAAGAATGTAACTCCTAAACCTTCTTTTCTTGGTCTATTTATAGACAATAGGGTTTGGGGGTTGGTACCTTTTATCATGAACGTTGAATCATAGATAGGTAGAACACCTGGGGCGTGCAGATGGATGACACCTGTCCAGGAGAATAATTGTGGGAAAGTGTGTGAGGCACCTTTTGGAGTGTGACATTCTCATTTTTGGATTGTGCTCATTATTGGTAATCATTAGGTGTGACAATCAAATGAGGCCCTTGATGACGACAAAGAGTTGTGGTGTCACGTGTTTTGCCCCCATGGCCTTGATTGTAGCCGTCCGGATTGGCTAATGGGAAGCTCCGGGCTTTGATGACCTTGACATGTCCGAATTGTAAATCCTGAACTACTTGTATAAAGTAGCCTATCAATCACAAGCCAATGTATTGTATATTTTTAAAATCTATATTATTCCAATAAAATTCGCCAAATCAGCACCAAAACAATAAAATCAAAGATTTTTAAGTAGAACAATGAATAATTCTGATGCACGAATTAAATTTTTTATTTTAAAATATCTATTTATCAAAATTTAATCATAAGTGTATATATATTAGGGTTGCATTAAATTCGCTCAATCGCATCAACTGGAATGATTTCTCGTAACCAATCCGCATATAATAGATAATGACAAAACGCATGGATGAGCGCGAATGACATTTTTAGATAACCGCTAATTTACGATTTAATTGCGAATTTAACATTTTAAAAATTCCAAACTTCAAACTGCAACTGTCAAATGTACTAATATATAAATTAATATAAATATTATTTAATATATGCACAATTAGATTATACTAGCTTTAAACCCGTGCGATGCACGGGTTGCTTTTATAATTATTTTTTAAAAATATTTGTAAACTTATCTTGCAAAAACAAAAAAAATTATGTGAACTTATAATAACAGTTATTGAAGTTGTTTTGCTTTTTTTTTTGTTAGTTTTCATTTTTTCTCGGAAATGGAATTTAATTTTTTTTGTAATTTTTAAGTTATTAAATTATTTTAGGAGTTTTTTTGAGATATTATTTTTAGTTAATAACTATGTCTTTTTTTTGTTTAGGTTTTTTTGTTGATTTTTTGTATTTGTTTTCATGTAGTACAGAATCTATAATATTTGCTAATTAAATATTTATTTTTTTGGTGTTCCCTGAAAATCAGTATGATTTCTGCAATTTTGTTTGATATTAATTTTTAAGCATGTCTTTTTTTTGAATTTTTGTTCTTTAAAGGGTGTTCATTGGTTTAAATGTAAATTACTCCCTCCGTCCCGGATTGAATGAGCCGGTCAACATTTCCCAAAGATTAAGAAATTTTTTTTGACTTTGTTCGCTGACAGCTTTTGGTTGGTTCATTTGGCCACTTGTCCGGGTGAAGTAATTGTTTAGGTTGGTTGTTGCGTATTATATCGTATAAAGATTTTATAGTGGGTATAATAGTGAAAAGTAATGGGTGTTATAATGTTTATTTAATAAAAAAAGAGTATAAAATAGAGAAGTAGTTGGTGTAATAGTGGAAAGTAGTGTTCAAAAATAGTAAGAATAGTAGGTTCATTCTTTTTGGGAGGTCCCAAAAAGGAATAGAGGTCATATAAATTGGGACGGAGGGAGTACATTTTAAACTGCAAAATCGTTCCACAAAAATCGCAATTACGCGGGTGGGTTTGGCTGGTTTTCTTTGGTAACGATTTGACTACGGATGAAGATTTTAGAAAATCATAAATAACGGTTAGTTTGATTTTTATCTTCCAATGGTACGAAACCGAACGGCTTACACCCCTAGTGTATAGAGCTTGAAGAAGAGGGAAGAGTGCCCAGAAGATACCTTTGTGGAAGAAAGAGTAACAAGCAGAAGTTATTTTAGCATCCCCACATCTTTATTCTTGTTGCTTTTGTGGTCCAATTCCTGCCTATATCCATTTTACCATTCCAATGTCTTTCTTTACTTTGCTCTTACCCCAACATTTTATACTACTGTACTACTCTGTAAGTCTATGTGATGTGCCAATTTTGAGCATACCTATGTTACATCCACAGAAAGGATGGGCAAGTTCATATACTCATTTCTTTCTTGTTCTGCAATCATACATATGTGTGTCCTAATTTTTTGTTGCATATACTTTTCTATATATTTTGATAAAGGCATTAGCATTACTCTCTCGAGTCTCGATCCGATCAACATGATTTAAAAGACCAACTTTATCCAAAATACTAATAACTGTAAAAGCAATTTTATCCAAAATTTTGGTAAGTCGGTAGTCTGACTTTCAGTATAAAAAAAACTAAAAATATTAATTAAAAAAAAAGTTAAAAAAAAGTGTAAACTAAAAAGTGTATTTATATTGAAACACGAAAAAATTAATATCACTGATATAAATCATATATAAATAGTTTTTCTACATTGAATAAGATTATGAATTTAGGCCTTCTACACTGAATATGATTTATGTATAAATTTGTAATTATATTTTATTTTGAGATTTTGAGTATTTCCATTTAAATAATAATTGTTAAATCATCACTAAATTAAAGATGATTTTTTGAACTTCGTGTGGACTGTAAAATCATCCAAATCTGATTTTCAGATACCTCGAATCTCGGCATAGGTTCTAAATAGGCTCAATGGACTATACTAGGGGTCCACCTCTCTTAATGGGCTCAAGTATCTCTTAATGGGCTTAAATATTGAAGATGAATCAACAAGAAATGAATTCCATAATCTAGGGAGCGCCTCGCCTATACCTTATCATTAGGGGTGGAAAACGGATAATACGGATACGGATACTGCTATATCCGAATCCGTATCCATTTTTTAAAACCATATCCGTATCCGTATTCGAATTCGGGAACATCCGAAAAATTTTTATCCGAATCCGAATCCGGCAAATATTATCCGGATACGGATAATATCCGGATCCGAATCCGTTTTGCAGAAAAATGATTTTTTTTGTGAAATTTGCATTATTATAAAAAACAGGCATATTTTGCAAAAAAAAATAAAAAATAGGCATATTAAAGGGGTACTCGGTTCTAATTTATAAAATACAAAAACCATATACATTAGTCTTTACTCTTTAGATTTTAGAAATTAGAATATATGATCTGAATATCTGATGAAGTATGTGTATTTAAATTAAAATAAATGTAAAATAAATTTTAAGAGTAAATGATAAAAAAATTAAAAATATATTAAAAATATATAATTACTTTCGGATACGGATATTTTCGGATACGGATGTACCTATATCCATATTCGTATCCTAAACTCTCGGATTCAGATACGAATAATATCCGGTTGATTCCGGATACGGATAATATTCGCTTTTTTCCGGATACGAATACAGATATTTCGGACGGATGTCGGATTTTTCGGATTTTTTTTCCAGCCCTACTTATCATATTGCTTGAAGATGGATCTTTTGAAGCATGATCCCACCCTAGGGATCGTCTCACTATGACCTCCTATTACTACTCAAGACGTCCTCTCATGCCAATTAGGGATGGGCATTCATCCCGGCCCGCCCGATCCCGATCCTCGCACCGAATGAGGTGGGGATTCGGGGATTTTTTCGGGTACGGGCCGGGGAGCGGGGACAATTTTCAAAAAAAATCGGGGAGCGGGCCGGGGGCGGGTTTTTATGTCTCCCCGGCCCGATCCCCGACCCCCGCCCCGAATTTCTCTACCCGACCCAATTTTCAATTCCTATTCGATTTCACCACACTTTAATACACACACACACACATAGATATATATATATATATATATATATATATATATATATATATATATATATTAATAATCATATATTAATATAAACGAATTTCCAATACTTCATATTGAAAACAAAATGATGTTTTAATTTTATATGTTTGTCTTTCTAATAGTTAAATAACTTCATTTCCATGTTATTTATAATTATTTCTTTAAGTAATATTTTTTTTCTTAATTTAGTGCATTTGAGCTCACTAGTTAGTGTTTAAAATTATTTAATATTATTTTTTGTTTTAAATAAAATTCCCCGATTCCCCGCGGGGATCCCCGTTACCCGTTTGGACTGGGGACGGGGAATGAAAAATAGTCCCCGACGGGGATCGGGCCGGGGACGGGGATCGGGTTTGAATTCGGGGATGGAGGCGGGGATAGCACTCCCCGGCCCCGAAGTGCCCCGACGCCCATCCCTAATGCCAATGACAATGCAAAAGGGATCTCATGTTTGGGATCTCACGCTAGGCCTTTAGGGATCTCATGCTAGGCTACGGGCCGCATGTGTGGTCCAAGGCCCAACACTTGGAACTAGCCCAATATGCTATCAAGATAATACTCGCCAAGCATTAGAAGACTGCTATCGTGATCTAGGGATCGCACTCGCATATGAACCCCAGTGTGGGATCGCTCGTGGTTTGTCTCTCCATAGAAGGGGTCCAGTGTTGACTCGTATGCTAGCTCAGCCTCGAGGTCGCATCTCCATGTTAAAGCAGCCTCGCAATGGGATAATCTTATTGTATTTGCGTCTCTATATGAAAGCTCATGGCTAGGCCCCATGGGGTCGCATGAGTGAAGATATCTCCACATTTGGGACCGCATGACTAAGCCCTATGGGATCGCATGAGAGGCCCGAATTAGTGAAAGTGTTTGTCCTAAATCCAATCATGTATGATGAGTTAGGAAGAACTTTCTTGTATTCTTATTTGATTTTATTAGTATTAATAAAAGAATTGTTTTGATTTTATTACGGGCTTTATCTATTTAAAGTGTGTTAAATAAGATGTTCCATAGTTTAGAGTAAAGCTTCTAGAATTATAATGAGATTGTAATAGTGAGATCTAGAAGATGATAACTCTATACTTAAATAGTCCCTGATCATAGGATAACTAATTGGAAGTTAGTGAATCCGTAAAGATTGGTACATACTATGCTTGCTCCCGTCAGGAGGATGTCTGTTCTCATAGGCATTTGTGTGGTGACACTATAGCTAGTATGTAGGTGCTTATTAAGGAATAAGTTCACTGAACATGACTCGATAAGTTGGAAAACTAATGGAGTTTACTCACGTGTCAATAGTTATTCACTGAGTGATAGTTGTACAAGTGTCCTTAGACTTGAGATCGTTAAAGTTATCTTGTATATAATGAACTATGCTTTGGATTAGTCCTTAGTCTCAAGGACATCCATTAGGTCTATTCTGGGCATAGGGATTTGTGTATGGAGATAGTTAACGGTCAATAAAGAATCTACCCCTTCCAGTACAGGAAGAGAATATCCTATGTTATTCTTAATATGCGAGTTCTGGAATCTCTAGCCAGAGTGTATGAAATTAGAAAGGAGTTTCTAATTTGCATTAATATGAACTTTGCATTATGAATAAGAAATCATATGATTAAATTTGATAGGCCTGACACGAGATCCATGCCTTGTATTTAATCGGGATATTATAAGGGTAGAAGGAATTGATTGTACGGTAACTAGTCATTGACAGGTTCTTGGTATTCTAAGCAGTGAATTCATATTATCCGGATAGTCGCAATATGTTGAGAAGCATCACTCACGATGTAGAATAAATATAATTAATCAGTTAATTATATTTAATGAATTTTAGAATTCATATAAATAATAAATAAAAAGTTTATTATTATTTATTTCTAATACCGGCTTAATATTGAACTTACAGGGTCACACCTTAAAAAGATTAATTTATTGATGAAGGTTTTTTGAGAGAGCAAGTTGTTTTAATAATGACTAAAATAGTTTTAATTATTATTTAACATTTTATAAGATAAAGTGTGGGATTTATAATATATATATATATATATATATATATATATATATATATATACTGATATATTAATTATATAAAAACCTAGTGAGCCCTATATAAAGAAAGAGATGAGAAGGTGTTTAGGATGCAAAAGTGTTTTTGTGAAAAACCTAGTTGCCACCACTTCATCTTCTTCATCTCTCTCTCTCTCTCTCTCTCTCTCAAAACACCATTTTTATAAAACCTTGATTTTATAAAAGGCTTCATTGAAGGATCAATCTTGGTGGATACCGGTAGAGTGCTTCACACTCTAAGAAGCAACTGCTAGCAACCATCGATTATAAAGCTTCGATTTTCAAGGTACAGTTACGATTCCTCCGCTTTTTCGTTTTTTTTATGATCTTCTATATGGCAATACATGGTTTTTACGGAATAAATTGTTATATCACGTTTCCGCTCGTCCGTAAATTCCTTCATTGGCATCAGAGCTAGGTTCTGCATATAGAGATTCATATAAAAAATTTCAGATTTTTTTATGCGTGTATGGATTTATTATGATTTTTGCAAGTTTATTTAGATTTAATTATGAATTAATTCGAAATAATATTTGCATGAGATTTTGACCACTGATCTGGGTTCTACAAGTGTTGTGGATCATCTAGGTATTTTTTCATAATTTTGTGATGTGTAGATTATTTGTTATGAATTTTTTAAAAATTGTTTTAATTAAAATTCATAAAATAATTATGCATGTGAATTATATGGAATTAAAATTTGCACAAGGACCCCAAAGCCACCTGGTAATTTTTTCTACTGTTGATTTTCAGAAATCATGTCCTTATGACTTTTTATTAATTTATTTATGCAACAGTTACAATATCTGATTCACAAGTACGGCACCTGACAAGACGGACTGATAAAAAAAAAAAACTGTTTTCTGCTGAGACGCCTGTCTGGCACGTGGCACGCCAACGGAGAAAGGGGGTTGCGCATGAACGAAATGCGGTACAGGTTCTGTCGCGCATGTGCAGAATGTGTTACACAATTTAATGGCTTTAAATTGCTGTAACGCATTAATGTAATGCGTTACAATACTTCTGTCCACATTAAATTTTGGTTTTTGGGAGTTTGGTAACTCCGTTTTGGGCGTGCAATATATCGTTGGATTCATTTTTCCGAGATGGATCTAATGGAGTGGTCAAATATTTTTTATATAAAAGTTTTGAACTGTTTATATTCCCGGGAGTGTTTTAAAGCATGTATTAATTGTTTTAATTGCTTTTAAATACTATAATAAATCCATACATCAATATATCATTGTGTGACGTGATTTTGCTTGCATACTTACTTGTTTATTTATTTTTATATATGAGATATATGCCTATGTTTACCATGCGATGATAGATTTAGGTGAACTTCAATCAAAATAAGGCGTGCTCTAGAAAATCTAGAATAGGAATCGTTTCTTGCCTTAACAATAATATTATGAATACAATCATGAGATTCTTGTGTTTGTGAAACACGTAATTAAATATGAATTTTCAATATTGAGAGAAAGGATGATTCTGTCAAAAACGGATTTCGATATGTAAGAAAGGGGTATTAAGTGACGCCTCTTGACAATGCTCCCCCTGATCTGGGAATCATCCAATTATCGATTTAAAATATTTAATTTAAAAGGAAGAATCTCTTTATAATATGATTATGATTGTAACATAATATAATCCCTCTCAAATTAAATAATATCAAGTAGTAATTGGCCAATGACACAAGGGGCTTGTGTCGATCATAGCCTTCCAACATGGTAGAAAGTAGTTCTTATTTTTAAATCATTGTCGTTTCGTGCTACAGCCGAGGGCTTTGATTTCGAAATTAGAAATACTTGTGTATTACATAGAGATGTGTACAATGAATTAGAATCTAATGGTCGTTACGTGAGACTGATTTAATTGTACAAAATGTTGGGTTAGACTTGACTTAGAATATTGAGTTTGTCGTGCTACAGCCGTGACTCAATTATTCAAGAGGCTAAAGTTTTATTTCGGAATAACAAGAGATGTAATTGACAAGAATTGTCTGCCTACTGAACAGCATATGGCGTTTCGTGCTACAGCCGAGGTTGTGTGATGGAATGTAGGATCCCTATTCCCACTAGCATTATGAATGCTTAATTTTTCCATTTAGGGGGTTGTATAAATTAGATAAACTAGTGGGAGCCACTTATGAATAAAGACCCGATTCATATAGTGTTTTTAAAATGAAATTGAATATTTGCTAAGTGTTGTTATGTGTTTATCATTTACAGATTTATTATATATATCATGTCTTCTGCACTATCACTCCGGAGCATACTAGATGCTCACAAATTGACTGGTCCTAATTTTGCTGACTGGCTTCGAAACTTGAGAATTGTTCTAAGGGTTGAGAAGCTGGAATATGTGCTTGACTCACCTAAGCCTGCTGAACCTGCTGACGATGCACATAATGATGAACATATTGTGTATCGTAAGTGGATAGATGATGCTAATGTTTCTCAATGTATCATGCTAGCTTCCATAAATGCTGAGCTACAGAAGCAGTATGAGCCTATGGATGCTCACACTATCCTAATGCATCTACAAGAGTTGTATGATGTGGCAGGGAGGACAACTCGATATGAGATATCAAAGGAGCTATTCCGTTGTAGGATGTCTGAGGGATCATCTGTGAATGTCCATGTACTTAAAATGATCAATTTGATTGAACGTCTTGGACAACTTGGTTTTGCCATGGATAGGGAGCTGAGTCAAGACTTGGTCTTGCAATCACTTCCGGGTTCGTTTTTGCAGTTTTTTGTGAAATTTCACATGAATAATTTGTACGTCAGCCTGGCTGAACTCCACAACATGTGGAATACTGCGGAATCGAATTTTCCCTCTAAGAAGAGTTCTGTTCTTCTAATTGGTGAAGGTTCCAATCCTAAGAAAAGGAAGAAGAACCCTCCCAAGAAGAAGAAAGTAGATGAGAAGAAGCTGATTCCGCCAAAAGCTGAAGACGCCAAGAGCAAAATTGTTTGCTTCCACTGTAACAAGGTGGGGCACTGGAAGAGGAACTGCAAGGTTTACCTTGCAGAATTGAAGAAGAAGAATGGTAGTGAGACTTTGACACCCCAAGATCCGGGGTCAAGGATCCAGGTCATCACGGTCCAATTTCCGATCAATATCCATATCTCTTGAGTCTTTTTTTTTATTTTATACTTATGCAATTGACCCCACACTAATACACACACACACACACCAGTCATATGCTCATAGAACAACATCCATAATATTAAAAGTTTAAAGTTAACAGTTATTACAACCCAGAATTCTACTAAGTACATTGTTGAATAATACTTCTACAGGAAGCATTTCAACAACCAAAAGTTTATTACAAACTTACACACTTAATTTACATAAGTCTACTAAGCCCCTTTCGCTTGTCACTACCTCGGGGATGGTCACCAGCACTCGCTCAAAAGGTCGCCTTTCCCTTACCCTCTTGCAGGGTGTAGTGCGGAGTATTGGCATGGGACCTAGCTGTAGTATAAATAAATAGCAAGAATGAGCTAAAATAGCTCAACAAGATAACTTCTATCTACTACCATAAAAGGGAAAATAAACCTTTACATATATATATAAAAATAATATAAAATCAGTTTCTCTTCATTCCATATAAATAATTCCATCACCTTATCTCATTTTCTTGGTTTCAGCATATAAATCTGAAAACCATTATCAACTCTTTCTTTTCAAAAACATTGGGGATATCTGCTGTCGCCTGATACATTAGGACGATGATCAGTCGCCTAATCGTACCTGCTCTCTTTTTACTACCGGTAGAAGGAATGAAGATCATCCCTGGAGGAAGGCCACCTGCTAACATCCTCCCTTGGCATCTTCGTGCCGTAATAAAATAATAAATGCTGGACCGTGTCGCACACAGCCCTGACACAGCCACTTACGCAAGTCTGTTGCAATCCCCCTTTTTGTCAAATCATTTATCTACTCACATTTATCATTTCCATTTCCATTTCCATTCACATTTCCATTCACATTTCCATTCACATTTATCATCACCTTTAAATCATATGTCATAATACTTTAATTATGACTCATACATCTTTTCTATAATTATTAAAGTCAAATATGCCTTTAGAACATAAAGTATATTCGCTCTATCCATATTCGTATCTATCTTTCTTTAATTCTCAAAATCAGGAAATAAATCCTTAGCAGTATAGCATCGTAGAAAAACATATATATTCCAAGAAATCATTTTACTTAAAAAAAATAGTTTTCTAAAGTAAGAGTAGAAGAAATCTTGCTCTCTTATATACACATATATATATATATATTGTTCCATCTACTTTTAAAAATAGTAGATAATAATCAAATAATACTTATTAAATCACAATATTTAAAAAGAATATCTTTAGCAAAATAATATAAATCATATAACCCTAGATAACAATTGATACCATTCTTTTATTTACTTTAGATAATAACTGATACCATTCTCTCATATTCTCTTAATCATAAGGCATGTTCACTTCATGCATAATCATCTCTATACATATCCATCTCATACTCATATCCATATTCATATCCATCTCATACTCATATCCATATTCATATTCATATACATCTTCGTATACCTTTCTTTTCAATATCAATACTCAAGGAAGACAATTTCTTCACAATATAGTAATAATAGCATCACATATATATTCCATGAAATCAAGTTTCTTTGAAGATAAATAGTTTTCCAAGTAGGGATAGAAAAGATCTTGCCTCGATCTCGATGTCCTGAAGGTATGGCTCGTGGCTCTCCCGGAGTTTCTATAAACACGAAAAGGACCGTCGTTAGAATACCACATCTCTTACTCACCTCACTCTTGCATAACAATACCCTTGACACTTTAATATATGTTTCACATGTTATTCATAACCCAAGTGTTCCAAAAACCTAACCATTTTAGGTTAAATCAAGGTTTCGGTGCTTATTCACCATTTCCCTTAACAACCATACCCGACTGTAAAAATTCTCAGAAAATCTCAATTTCGAATTTTAATGTAAGGTCAACTGGAAATGACTCTTTGACCACTCCACTACAATATCTCAAAATTTTATAATTTTTAAAAATGTTTAAGTATGGTAATTATAGCCTCAAAGTTGGAAAAATTGCAATTTCCCGGTTTCCGAACGACTTTCACTAAAACCCACTTTTCTCCTAAACCGTTCATCAGATTTTGACGCACTTTATATCAAAACGATCTATGACTCAAGCTCTATCATCTCATGGTTAGTTGGTGTTCCAGACAGGAACCTACCGTACGCGTATGAGGTTTCAAAAACAGGGCATTCTTTGGTTAAACGAAAATCGGGCATTATAACGGCTATATTTTCATACTTTCCAAAATATTACTCCTCCAAATCCATCATCCGCCTTATACACCATCACCTACACCATGTGGTCATCTTACCAACCATGGTTACAAGCACCAAACATTTCTATATATCATCTCATCACTTATAAACAAACATCTACTCATGATTTATACTTAAAACAAACTTAACCATTAAACTCATCATAATCCATCATAAACTCAAAGTAATACTAAGGGTTCTTGAATTTTATACCTTCCTTGGAGCTTGAACAACACTCAATAAGCCTTGGATAGTCCTTAAATAACCTTAAGGTAGCTTGGATCAACTAAATAAATCATAAAAACAAAGTTAGAAATTCGGATTCACTAGACACCAGTTGAAAGAATTGCAAAAACGAAGGCCTTACCTACGTTTTCTGGATGAGGCTTCTAAAGGAAAGTTGTAGAGCATCTAACCAGCTTTCCAAACATATAAAGAACACAAAATTCTATTGAGTAATGAAGGAGATATGGCCGTTTGAAAATCATCACAAAAACTGTCAAAGATTCTGGCAGCTCGTTTCTTCAACTTGGGGAGGCGATTTGACTAGGCTATACTCATTAGATTGCCATGAAATTTGGAGCGAATAATGCCCATGGAGTGGAGAGGTTGTGGTTCAAATTTGGTGATTTTATCATGGATAGAAACGGAGATATGATTTTTCTTCTTGAGCTTGGTTCTGCAGGGCAGTTTGTGGAGAATGAGAGAAATGGAGTAATGAGGAAGATGGGGAGAGATTTTTTTTGTGTTAACTTTGATCTTATCTTCCTATAATCTTGATTATTCTAGAGTGTAGTGGAAGCTTGGTGAAGAGTATGGAAAAATCCTCATGCAAAATGACTAATCTACCCTTAAAACAAGTTAGTGGAATGTGATGTCACTTATGGTGATCTCATAATCTCTTTTTCTTGTTTTTTTCTAAGTATTATGCTAATAATCTTGGATAATAATAATGTGGTATGTATCCTTGTTATATTACTAATCTTGGTTGTTTGGTTTCCATACTTGTCTAATTGTGATTTGTTTCGAATGTACCTCATTATCTCAGTGGTTTTGAAATCATTTAACAATCCAAATTCCTTTGGTATTTCCTTAACTTAATAATCCCTTAGTTTATACTAATCCACTAATTCCTCAATATATAATTCTTTTAATATCTCCATGCTCCTTAATATTCAATAGAAGCTCATTCGAAATCAAAATTCTCAAAAATCCATATTCAGGAATTTCTGAAATCTATCGTCATTTCGAGTCACTTATTTTCTTTGTACAACACTAATATGGTTTCTGTTTACTCATTTTCTATTTCTATTATAGAGTACTTACATACCATTTCCTAAATCCTCAAAATTTTAGTATTCATGTGATCACTGTAGCTTTGCTAAAGTTAGGATTATTACAGTCTTCCCCCCTTAAAAGGATTCCGTCCCGGAATCATGTCGAAAATATCCATGAATACCTTTCTCATCTGACACTTTCTAACTTCTACACTACTTCCTTTATCCTTTTGCTCTTTCATAACATCTCTATCTTGCTTGCGCAGAAATACACCAACATAAACTTGCTTGCCATTCATCCACATGCCATCTAGCTTATCAATAGCAGCACTTTCACTATCTTTTCCTGTATTCAGTCATTCTATATTATCTCATTTCTCCTTCCTCTTTCGACTAAGGGTATCGGCCACCACATTGGTCTCCCCTGAATGGTAGTGTATCTCACTATGGTTTGTCTATATTTTGATCTCTATTATGACATAGATATTAACACCTCAATATTCCTATATCTCATCTCTGTAAAATTTTCTAGAAAATAAGCTATAATAATATTCCTTGAAACAATTGTAAGAAAATATTTGTTATAATATATATTTCCTGTTCGTAACTATACGAGCATGTACTTTTCCTTCATCCTTAAAAATATTCTCGCACCTCCTCTCATACTCTTAATCTCTTTTCTATAGAGTCCTCTAACCCTTAATAGATATTGATTTTCCTTATCTAGATTGTCAACCTACCTACACCATTCATTGACTTAGTCGATCCCTAACCAAACATTTACACTTAAAAGGTTAAATTAGAGCGTACCTACAATTTCCTCCGGATACCTTATCCCATATGTCTATTGTTCACTATACGCTCTTTACATCTTGCTGATCCACCTTAGTTCCTTCATGAAATACTATCTATTCCACCTCTGAAATTTCCCTTTATTATTCTCATCAAAATCTTTACCTCAAGTTTTACTCATTCACACCTTTTAGATTAATCCTTTGAATACTTAACATCTTTAATCTCTCTATGCTACTTAGGGTATTAGTCACAATATTGGTCTTCCCCTACTAATAGTTATTGCACCTCGAAATCCTTCATTAATTATCCCCACTTCCTTTGTTTATCCTTATTCTAATTCTATCCTCAAAATATACCTTGCTCTCAATAGTAAATCTCAATTATACCTTAAAATTCCTCATATTCTTTTCTCTTACTAATCATCAAATATACCTATTTCTTCTCACGAATTTCCTTCCTCTCTTATATTGAAACGCTTCTAGCTCTAATTATCTCTTATTGAAATTTCCCTTGGAATCTCAAGTTTCCTCGTATAATCACGTATACCTTAAACCTTGATTCCATTATTCCATCCAGTAAGGAAATCTTTTATATTCGAAATAATTAATAGAATTTAAGAGACTTTGAATTGAAACGGACCCAGAAACAAGCAAGGGTCCCACAATAATTTATAAAATTGAGAGATTTAAATAATCTTTATTCGAAACAAAAGAATATTTGAGAAATCAATATGATGGAAGAACCCGTACGTCACACAAGTGAGGGCGTCCCCTCCGACTTTCTATCACACAGACAGATTGTCCTTGTATATACATATAGGGCCATTCCTCTTAGTTGGAGTAAGAAATGTAGAGGGAAATTTAAATCACGATGATAAACCATTTTCCGAAAATAATCTTAGAGGAATATTTTGACTAAGATAGATAAATAAAATTTTGAAACACATTCCCAAGGGTTCCAGAAAGTTTTGAAAGGATACCGACTCTTAATGAACAATTACCCACTAGTGGAGAAAATTTGAAACTCAATAATATAATTTAGCAGGGCTTTAGGAGATTGAAAATAGGTACCGTTAATAGCCTCTGCCCAATTGAAAATCCAAATAATGGAAGGTTTTCCTCAAATACTATTTATATCTTAGACTGCGTACCCTCCAAAATTTCTTAAATTTTGCACTCACCATGTAGCCTTAACCTATCGTCTGCTATTCCCAATTATCTTCATTTACTTAGTCGTGACTTGGCTCGATACTCTCTGCCTTGATCCATAATAGAATACAACCTTCTAATAGATATACTTTCGTAATATTGATCGTCTTGACCTGACACTGCTCCGGTATCAAAGACCCTTTTAAAACTATTCTTTATAATTGTATATTCTAACATACCACTTATACTCACGAGATTGTCTAACGTACACTTCCCAATACATCAAATATTCCCTTTTTCAAATCAATCCTGTGTGCTACATAAGTTTAACACTTTTGGCATAATAACCTTTTCATTTAAGTCAATCTCGAGACCTCTCAGTCTGTCTTGGTCCTTAAGGTATATCTTGGCTTTACCGACCAACCTCGGTTTCACCCTTTCATCTCCACAAACAATCAGTGTCTATTCACCGATCCACTTACAATATTTCTTCAAACTCCCTTAAACATAAGAAGACTTTAAATACCCTTAACTTTGGCTCACCAATCTCCTCTCCCTATACTAAAACATAAACTTTTATTAGTAAAAATCTATAAAATTATAATCACTACTTAGAATAAACGCTTCGTTCGATAAACCACCCTTGAACTCGATGTGAGTTCACAATTTATATTATTACTGATATACTTATTATTATCACTCTTGTTCCTGAGCATTATGACTTTAAGCTCTGATACCATCTTTGACACCCCAAGATCCGGGGTCAAGGATCCAGGTCATCACGGTCCAATTTCCGATCAATATCCATATCTCTTGAGTCTTTTTTTTTATTTTATACTTATGCAATTGACCCCACACTAATACACACACACACACACCAGTCATATGCTCATAGAACAACATCCATAATATTAAAAGTTTAAAGTTAACAGTTATTACAACCCAGAATTCTACTAAGTACATTGTTGAATAATACTTCTACAGGAAGCATTTCAACAACCAAAAGTTTATTACAAACTTACACACTTAATTTACATAAGTCTACTAAGCCCCTTTCGCTTGTCACTACCTCGGGGATGGTCACCAGCACTCGCTCAAAAGGTCGCCTTTCCCTTACCCTCTTGCAGGGTGTAGTGCGGAGTATTGGCATGGGACCTAGCTGTAGTATAAATAAATAGCAAGAATGAGCTAAAATAGCTCAACAAGATAACTTCTATCTACTACCATAAAAGGGAAAATAAACCTTTACATATATATATAAAAATAATATAAAATCAGTTTCTCTTCATTCCATATAAATAATTCCATCACCTTATCTCATTTTCTTGGTTTCAGCATATAAATCTGAAAACCATTATCAACTCTTTCTTTTCAAAAACATTGGGGATATCTGCTGTCGCCTGATACATTAGGACGATGATCAGTCGCCTAATCGTACCTGCTCTCTTTTTACTACCGGTAGAAGGAATGAAGATCATCCCTGGAGGAAGGCCACCTGCTAACATCCTCCCTTGGCATCTTCGTGCCGTAATAAAATAATAAATGCTGGACCGTGTCGCACACAGCCCTGACACAGCCACTTACGCAAGTCTGTTGCAATCCCCCTTTTTGTCAAATCATTTATCTACTCACATTTATCATTTCCATTTCCATTTCCATTCACATTTCCATTCACATTTCCATTCACATTTATCATCACCTTTAAATCATATGTCATAATACTTTAATTATGACTCATACATCTTTTCTATAATTATTAAAGTCAAATATGCCTTTAGAACATAAAGTATATTCGCTCTATCCATATTCGTATCTATCTTTCTTTAATTCTCAAAATCAGGAAATAAATCCTTAGCAGTATAGCATCGTAGAAAAACATATATATTCCAAGAAATCATTTTACTTAAAAAAAATAGTTTTCTAAAGTAAGAGTAGAAGAAATCTTGCTCTCTTATATACACATATATATATATATATTGTTCCATCTACTTTTAAAAATAGTAGATAATAATCAAATAATACTTATTAAATCACAATATTTAAAAAGAATATCTTTAGCAAAATAATATAAATCATATAACCCTAGATAACAATTGATACCATTCTTTTATTTACTTTAGATAATAACTGATACCATTCTCTCATATTCTCTTAATCATAAGGCATGTTCACTTCATGCATAATCATCTCTATACATATCCATCTCATACTCATATCCATATTCATATCCATCTCATACTCATATCCATATTCATATTCATATACATCTTCGTATACCTTTCTTTTCAATATCAATACTCAAGGAAGACAATTTCTTCACAATATAGTAATAATAGCATCACATATATATTCCATGAAATCAAGTTTCTTTGAAGATAAATAGTTTTCCAAGTAGGGATAGAAAAGATCTTGCCTCGATCTCGATGTCCTGAAGGTATGGCTCGTGGCTCTCCCGGAGTTTCTATAAACACGAAAAGGACCGTCGTTAGAATACCACATCTCTTACTCACCTCACTCTTGCATAACAATACCCTTGACACTTTAATATATGTTTCACATGTTATTCATAACCCAAGTGTTCCAAAAACCTAACCATTTTAGGTTAAATCAAGGTTTCGGTGCTTATTCACCATTTCCCTTAACAACCATACCCGACTGTAAAAATTCTCAGAAAATCTCAATTTCGAATTTTAATGTAAGGTCAACTGGAAATGACTCTTTGACCACTCCACTACAATATCTCAAAATTTTATAATTTTTAAAAATGTTTAAGTATGGTAATTATAGCCTCAAAGTTGGAAAAATTGCAATTTCCCGGTTTCCGAACGACTTTCACTAAAACCCACTTTTCTCCTAAACCGTTCATCAGATTTTGACGCACTTTATATCAAAACGATCTATGACTCAAGCTCTATCATCTCATGGTTAGTTGGTGTTCCAGACAGGAACCTACCGTACGCGTATGAGGTTTCAAAAACAGGGCATTCTTTGGTTAAACGAAAATCGGGCATTATAACGGCTATATTTTCATACTTTCCAAAATATTACTCCTCCAAATCCATCATCCGCCTTATACACCATCACCTACACCATGTGGTCATCTTACCAACCATGGTTACAAGCACCAAACATTTCTATATATCATCTCATCACTTATAAACAAACATCTACTCATGATTTATACTTAAAACAAACTTAACCATTAAACTCATCATAATCCATCATAAACTCAAAGTAATACTAAGGGTTCTTGAATTTTATACCTTCCTTGGAGCTTGAACAACACTCAATAAGCCTTGGATAGTCCTTAAATAACCTTAAGGTAGCTTGGATCAACTAAATAAATCATAAAAACAAAGTTAGAAATTCGGATTCACTAGACACCAGTTGAAAGAATTGCAAAAACGAAGGCCTTACCTACGTTTTCTGGATGAGGCTTCTAAAGGAAAGTTGTAGAGCATCTAACCAGCTTTCCAAACATATAAAGAACACAAAATTCTATTGAGTAATGAAGGAGATATGGCCGTTTGAAAATCATCACAAAAACTGTCAAAGATTCTGGCAGCTCGTTTCTTCAACTTGGGGAGGCGATTTGACTAGGCTATACTCATTAGATTGCCATGAAATTTGGAGCGAATAATGCCCATGGAGTGGAGAGGTTGTGGTTCAAATTTGGTGATTTTATCATGGATAGAAACGGAGATATGATTTTTCTTCTTGAGCTTGGTTCTGCAGGGCAGTTTGTGGAGAATGAGAGAAATGGAGTAATGAGGAAGATGGGGAGAGATTTTTTTTGTGTTAACTTTGATCTTATCTTCCTATAATCTTGATTATTCTAGAGTGTAGTGGAAGCTTGGTGAAGAGTATGGAAAAATCCTCATGCAAAATGACTAATCTACCCTTAAAACAAGTTAGTGGAATGTGATGTCACTTATGGTGATCTCATAATCTCTTTTTCTTGTTTTTTTCTAAGTATTATGCTAATAATCTTGGATAATAATAATGTGGTATGTATCCTTGTTATATTACTAATCTTGGTTGTTTGGTTTCCATACTTGTCTAATTGTGATTTGTTTCGAATGTACCTCATTATCTCAGTGGTTTTGAAATCATTTAACAATCCAAATTCCTTTGGTATTTCCTTAACTTAATAATCCCTTAGTTTATACTAATCCACTAATTCCTCAATATATAATTCTTTTAATATCTCCATGCTCCTTAATATTCAATAGAAGCTCATTCGAAATCAAAATTCTCAAAAATCCATATTCAGGAATTTCTGAAATCTATCGTCATTTCGAGTCACTTATTTTCTTTGTACAACACTAATATGGTTTCTGTTTACTCATTTTCTATTTCTATTATAGAGTACTTACATACCATTTCCTAAATCCTCAAAATTTTAGTATTCATGTGATCACTGTAGCTTTGCTAAAGTTAGGATTATTACAGAGACTACCGCTTCTGATTCAGGTATGTTCATGATTGAAGTGAATATGTCATTAAATCAAATTTCTACTTGGGTATTAGATACCGCCTATGGTTCTCACATTTGCAATTCGTTGCAGGGGCTAAGGAGAAGTAGGACTCTTGAGGAAGAGGAGGTGATTCTACGGATGGGAAATGGAGCAAGAGTTGCTGCTGAAGCTGTAGGATCATTTGATTTACATATGCCTACGGGCAAGACTATTGTTTTAAATAATTGTTATTTTGTTCCCTCGATTGTGAGGAATATTATTTCTATCCCATGTTTGACTTGGCTGGATTTTTGTTTGTTATTCAGAATAATAAATGTTCAATTCTTAAAGATAACGTTCTTTATGGTAGTGGTATTTTAAATAATGGTCTGTATATATGTGACGTAGAGCATAATTTACTACAAATTGAACATACCAATAAAAGGAAAAGGGATGATGAAAATCTCACCTATTTGTGGCACTGCAGACTTGGTCATATTAGCGAAAATAGACTGCGGAAATTGCATAAGGAAGGGTTACTTGACCCCTTTGTTTTTGAATCATATCCTACATGCGAGTCTTGTCTATTGGGTAAAATGACCAAATCTCCATTTAGTGGACATGGAGAGAGGGCTACAGATTTGCTAGGATTGGTACACACAGATGTATGTGGACCGATGTTTACGCAAGCCATGGGTGGATTTTCGTACTTCATTACTTTCACAGATGATCGATCTAGATTCGGATATGTGTATTTGATGAAACATAAGTCTGAAGCCTTTGAAAAGTTCAAAGAATACAAGTATGAAGTGGAGAAAAAACCAAACATAGTATTAAAACTCTTCGATCAGATCGAGGTGGCGAATACTTGAATGGAGAGTTTCTTGATTATCTCAAAGAAAATGGTATAGTCTCTCAGTGGACTCCTCCATATACTCTACAGTTGAATGGAGTATCTGAAAGGAGAAATCGAACTTTGTTAGACATGGTTCGGTCCATGATGAGCTATGCAGATCTTCCAGTATTCCTTTGGGGTTATGCATTAGAAACCTCAGCATATTTACTGAATAAGGTGCCTTCCAAATCTGTTCCTCAAACTCCATATGAGATATGGAAATAAAGGAAACTGAGTCTTAAACATGTTAAGATTTGGGGATGTCCAGCTTATGTCAAGAAAGTTGACCCTGATAAGTTGGAATCTCGATCCGTAAAATGTAGGTTTGTGGGATATCCTAAAGAGACTTTAGGGTATTACTTTTACTCCGATCATAGGGTATTTGTCTCCAGACATGCTACCTTCTTGGAAAAACAGTTTATCCTTGAAGGAAACAGTGGGAGCAAAATAGAACTTAATGAAGTTCAAGAAATACAAGCTACTACGATTCAAGAGGAAACACCGGTTCAGACTGAACAACCTTCTGTGGAACAGCCCATTCATAGGTCACAGAGAGTATCTCGCCAACCTGAGAGGTATTATGGCCTTGTCATTGAGAATGACAATGAGTTGTCAATCATTGATGATGACGACCCTATGACCTATAATGAGGCTATGAGTAGTGTTGACTCAGATAATTGGCAGAGTGCCATGAAATCCGAAATGGATTCTATGTATGCCAACACCTTGTCATTCTTCCAATTGGGGCATCAGCCCTTTTCTATCTCCTTGAAGACCCCTTCAAGTTTGTGACGCCCCCAGATCCGGGGTCGGAGATCTAGGCGCTCACGGTCCATTTTCCATTAATAACATACCTGTTCTTGCACATAATATATAACACAGCCATCGACCCCACAATAAACTCACACCGCACACACACACACAGGTTAGAGTCTCAGAAACGTCACAACATTGATTAAGCAGGAATAAAAGTATCAGAGTTATTACAGACCGAATTAAATAGTATTTATGCTACCAGCAACACTTCGATATGAAGCGAAGTTGGCGGCTTGAAAGTTTGTTACGGTACACTGCCTTGCACAGGTCATACTGATAAATAAAACGAACTAACAAAAGTTGCCAACCAATCCGGCTAATGGGGCCTACCGGTGGAATCTCAACTGCTGGCTCGGGTCTAGTCACCTGCTTTCGGGCAGTCTGTCTGGGTCTTGCCATTTCGCTTAGCTGTTGTGTTTGTAAATTTGAAAACAAGCAAGAGTGAGCAACTATAGCTCAGCAAGAAATATATGTATAAGGTAAGCAATATAACATTTCATATGATTAGCAGTTATTAAACTCGTTTGTATCAATCAGATATAAAATCACTTGTCATTGTTGATAAATTCCGATGGTGCAACAATATGTGCCCTCGTTTTCAAAATAAACTTGCAGTTCTAGATACTGCATAGAGTCAACATCTTTCTCATCAAAATAGAACACTATCAGCAACTTGGCACAAAAGCCTAAGAAGCAGTGTCAAAGCATTTTTCCAAAATGGAGGAATGGGACTTAAAGAAAACATAAAACCTGACAAGGATTGACGATGATCAGTCGCCACATCCAAGTCCAATAATCCGCGGGTCTTCTCTACCGGTAGAAGGATAGAAACTACATCCGTAACTATCCCCGGGTGAAAACTACATCCGTAATCACCCTCGATGAAAACTACATCCGTAATCATCCTTCGGCAACACCTGGGCCGGAATAATATTTGATGGACCGCCTGGCTCACGGCCGCTTACACATCCCGGGAATCGTTCGTCAACGGTTCCCACACCTGCCAGAGTCCCTTTTTCTTTTTCTTTTGAAAACATGATTTTGATTGAAAACAGAGTAATTGAGGTTCGACATCAGTCGACCATGATTCTTGAAATCATACAAGAAGCAGAACCTGACCGGGGGTTTTCGAAAATGTTTTGAGTTCGAAAGAGTTCGAGTATGTAACACCCCCAGATCCGGGGTCCGGGATCCGGTGGTTACGGTTTCCAATTCTGTCCACAACAATTGAACTTTCCTTAACATAAAATAAATTACGTCTCTATGACCCAACACAACAATATAAAACACACCCGTTATAGTCCCAGAGATGAAATCAGAGTAACAATCAAATTTTTATTAATCACATTATGAGTTCTTACAATCCAAAAGAATTTCAATATAAATACATACTCTTTGCCATCCATTTACATAAGTCATACTAGACCATATTCTTGGTACTGAAAGAATAAATATATCCTACCAATAGCTTCTTCTTCAGCTCTGGTAGTCTCATCGTCCTCGCCCGCGTCGAGTGCGCCTTGTGCGAGTCATCTGGTCTAGCTGTTGTTGTGATATAATAATAAAGCAAGGGTGAGCAATAGCCCACCAACAATAATATATAACTGAACGATAATATATAACAGTTCAAAAGTATCTTTCAAACATATGCCATGCATTTACGGAAATGATGCCAGTATAATATGAACGATGAAGTTACAAGGTAACTTAAAGTATTTGTTTGTAGAAATATCTGCTACATAAAAAGTAAGCGTGATAATCTCATTGTCATTAAAAAGAGGAACTTGCATGAAAAGATTGCAATTCCAGTTATGAACACTTTTCCAGCTCTGCCAACAGTAATCATGTTGCAGGAAATAAATAAGTTTGGATGATGAACCAATGATGGAGTATTCACCGCACCCGCTGTTCCAATCTTGAAGTCGAGATCGTACAGCTCAAATTAGATTTACTACCGGTAGAAGGAAGAACTGACGGCTTTACTTGTCTACCGCCTTACTAGCTCTCCCCGACCAACGGTTGGGCCAAAGGGGATGGACCGGCGCTACTCGGCCTCTTACACGACTCCTAGTTCAAATATAATTCATGATTCTGAAGGTAACGTTCGTCCCCCTTTCCCCAAGTATAATACTTGTTGATAAGACTCCATAAAGTAGTCGTATCTAGTTGGAAAGGAAAATTTCACCAATAACTTCCAAGCTATTGCTTGGTAACGAATATCAACTTGTTCCAACAATCTTACCCCTAGAAAGATGAGAAGGTACACAATGACTTAATAAGCCAATAGCACCCGAGTTGCGAGTGAAGAGAATACTTTATTGACCGGGAAGTCGACCAGATAAATAACATTTTCCAAGTAAGGTTCCCTTATTATTAGGGAGATAGACTCAAAGAAGAATGATGTCTGAGAACCTTTCTTGATATAAGATTAATAATAATATGACTCCGAAATATTTTCCGTAATAATCGAAGAAGATAAACCTTATCGAGGTTATTCTAAGTATGGAATAAATATTCAGAGAATATTTATTGAATTAAAATATTTTACAGAATATTTAGGAATATGAAAGAATATCTTTAATCAGAGTATTTCTCAAATAATCCTTGAAGAAATATCGAGAGAATATTTATTGCATAATCAAATATTCAAATGAATATTCAAAATAATATTCATTAATTAATAAGACCTAAAAGGAATATTTAAAATATTTAAAATAATATTCGATGATTAAATAGAACCCTGGATGAATATTCAAAATAATATTCATAATTAATTAGGAATTTAAATGAATATTGAAAAAGTAATATTCATTTAATGAATAATATTCTAAATGAATATCAAGTAATATTCATTTAGTAATCCAAGCTTTAAAGGAATATTCGAGATAAGACTCGATAAATAAATCAAGCTTCAGATGAACATTAAAATAATATTCATCAGGTAATTACTATCTTAAATGAATATTCAAAAGTAATATTCATTTAATGAATAATATTCTAAATGAGTATCCAAATAATATTCATTTAGTAGTTCAACCTTTAGAAGAATATTCGAAATAATAATCGATAATCAATTCGACTCTGAATGAATATTGAAAAATATTATTCGTCGAATGGTTACGTTCAAATAATTATTTGAAGTAAGGATCGTTAAATAAATAATCTCGAACGAATATTCAAATAATATTCGTCGCCCGAATAAGGGAAAATATTTACTTAAATATTTTCCTTCGAGGTAACCTTGATATATCAAGAAATATTGACTCCCGGTCTATATTTGATGAATAAGATATATACACCCTTCTCTGAGGGTCTTACAATAACCGGCTTATAATTGATACGTTAGCTGTCTAATTTATAAGCCAATAAATAATCAGGGAACAAGCATAATGATATAACTTGAAAGTATGCATGCATGCTATGGCATATGTACAACAGAAAACATATATATATATATATATATATATATATATATATATATATATATATATATATATATATATATATATATATATTCAATCACAACAACAGCCTAAAAGAAGGGAATTGAAACTTGCCTGGTAGTCGAGTACGGTAAGGGGTAGTGGTAGCGGGTCCCGGGTCAGCTTGGTGATCTATAAATAGCCAAGGCATTCAGAATTAATCACTTAACATCTTAAAAGTTAAGTTATACTTAAATCGAAACACGTTCTCGAGTTATCTCGTTAAACCCCTTTTAGTGGATTCCTTTTATCATCGATCCGACCCGACATTCGTTCGTTAATACGACATGTCATTATACTTACACTTGGGACATACTTAAGTCATACAAGTTCTAAAGTCGATCGTTACGAATCAATATTATGCTCCGAGTTTTATCGCCCGTTTTCTAAGTGTTTTACCGAAGTTATAATCAAGCGGGTTTTTAGGGGTTCGTTCGCGATTAACTTTGATTCGAACATTTTTATAAAATCGGAAAACGATCCGTTTCACATGAGGTTTTCTCTCACACCTTCCTTTTTACCTCTAGTATTTAATTACCAAGATTCGCCACTGACTTACATATTTTACGAGGGTTCAATTTTAATAACGAACTCGTACTTACGGTTTCGAACGTCTTTTAGTGAATCGGCCATAATTCCTAAACCGTAAGTCCGTTTCACATGATCTTTATATCAAAACAAAGCTTATAACATGATATATCTTGCCATGGCAGAACATGATACTGGACAGTGATTTATGGCTACTGTCAAACACGATTTCTTAAGGTTAACAAAAATCGGGCATTACGACGGCTATAAATCGGACGTTCCATAAATCGTAATCAACAACCCAAGCCACACCGGGCATACCAATCATCTTACATTCATAATACTAATCTCATAAGTCCAGGAACATCATATTATATCATCATATTAATCACATCTCTTAAATCAAACAAACTAACTACATAATCATGTAAACATGCTTATAACAACATTATCACCAAAACTTATCCAAAACTCCATTAAAACTCAAATCAAAGACTAGGGTTCTTGAAGTTTATACCTTCCTTGGAGTAGATAAAGACATTGCTAAGCCTTGTATAGTCCATGAACATCCTTAACCAAGCTTAGATCATCCAAAAATCAAGAAAACCAAGAATTTTGTTCTTGATGTTACTATTCATCCTCCACTTTCTTGATTTTTTTGAAAATGGAAACAAAGGAGTTTGAAGCTAAGATTTTGAGGAGGTTACTTTCTTGAAATATAGGACTCACCCTAAAAATTACAAGATCAAACAATGGTTGGAAGTGGGATTTTGGTTTTTGAATTAGGCATAAAGCCGAATGGAAAAGGAATGGAGAGAATGACTTGGTTGCTTGCTTCTCTGCTTGGTTTCTCTTGCACAAATGAATTATTGATATGTTAAGATAATATCTTGATCATAAAGTAGCTTTAATAAAGGTATGAGGTCATGGATGATGCAAGAACCAAGTGGCCAAGTGGTGTGTCATGTACTAATATCTTGTATCCTTGGTTTGATTCTTAGTGTGCTAGTTACTCTTGCAATTAACTTAGTTACTTGATCTCATCCACTTGCATATACTTGCATCTTGGTTCTCTGCTCGTTTCTTTGTCCGTTTATTGCTCAATTCATTGATCGTTCGGACGAATAACTAAGTAGTTTCACCTCTAGGGTTTACCGGGAAATTTCTCGATATTCATAATACCTTCCCCAATCCTTAATATAATCCTCGTGATGACCATGTAGGATATTTAATCTCGATACGAACTTAATCCGTAATCTAGGATTCGTTCGCTTTATTGATTAATCTCGTTATAACGTTTTAGCGGTTTCTAGAACGCTTGTTTCACTGCCTCAGTGGTTTCCTACCTTCATTCTTAAATCAAATATAATAACATCCCAAAATATCAAATCCTCAAAGTTAAAATCTCAATTCTTGGATTATAATAATATTTAATCCACTGTCCGGTCAAATATTATACCGAAAAATAATTTGGAATTTCTGAATTCCGATCGTCTCTGCATTCACTTATTTCCTCCGCGTATTACTAATATGACTTCGAAACATCCATATCACGTCCCGTACATAGGGTGGCGTGAAAAGTTTTCCAACTTACAAAATCACTATTCATCCATCAAATTACTATGCACGTACAGGAAATACTATGCACGTACGGGAAATACTATGCACGTACGGGAAACACTATGCACCTACTCATTTCCCTTCAAGGATCCATTAGCTCCTTCCTGGATGGTAGATTATTCTTATCTAGGTCCTCAATCATCGAATTACTCTATTCTGACAATATACCAATGCATCAGGATCATTGTCCAAAGCAATATCCATTCATTACAATCATTGTTCTTTGAAACCACCATTCATTAGAGCTGGTGACCTTGTTGTCGGAATCATTGTTCCTCATTTTATCATTACTTAATAAAAAGTTTTAATTATATCCAAAATTTGGGGTTCTTACAGTATGAAAGTATTAAAGGTATCTTGGATTAACTTTGTCTTTAAAATAGTGAACAATAATTAATAAATAATATTTTAAGATTTAATATTAATAATTAATAAAATAATTATTCGATAAAATAAACTTTTAATCCAAGATAGGGTTTCGAGTATTTACGAAGATATGAAAATAATTATTTGAGTATACGATACTCCCCGAATGACCCTTCGGGTTTTCGCAATCTAGTTACGATATAATAATATACCGCTCCCCGGTCAATAGTATATACGGACCGCTACGACCTCTATTGCTAGAGTCGTTGTCCGAGGAAAACATTTCAATCTAAGTTCAAGGGGTACAACATATATGTACTTATACAATCTCAATTGCATCAATACTTCGATAAACATAACATTTGATATGATTGAAAACTACAAACACAACAGTGAAAGTCCTTGTATATGTATAAGTTTTGAAAAGTAAACTTGCCTTGGTTTGGTTGGGGTGGTCGAGCGTGCGGAATGGAACGATCTATACATAAGCAATAACCGTTCGTTAGTACCTTAACAATATCTCTTTAATTACGGGGTTTTAGGGGGTACGAAATTAACTTAATGACTTCGTCTTATGACACTCTAGCCCCACTATAGGTTCATGTCATCACTCGATTACGCTCGTTACTTATTCGACTTAATTTGGTTAACATATCCGAACCATATTCATTACCCCTAGAATTATACTCCACTTAACGACTTTTTCAAAACCATGTTACAAGACAGGTCAAGTTTCTGGAAAAATTCAGCATGCATGTTTCACTTAAATCAACCAAGATTCTTACTTCCACAACACAACCAACATCTAATTCACCTAGTTCATGCTTTATAACATTCATGGAGATACATATACTAACCACAATCATAAAAATCACAATCACAACACTTAAACTCAAGATCCATATCATCCACCACTTATACAACCAAGATTAACACCATTACACATGGATCTATCACTAAACATCATAAACACTACATGGCCAAGAGGGGTTATGATTTTTATACCTTCTTGAGTACCTAGGAGCCTTGGGTAAGCCTTACAAAACTCAAGAACACCTTGAATAAGCTCCTACTATCCTTATAATCGAAGATCTATAAGAAAAACTCAACATGGTTACTATTCACAATATCTTTAACAATTAATATCTTGAAAGTTAATGGATGAAAGGGCTTGAAACTCTTAGTATACCTTTCTTAGATGATGGAGAGAGCCTAGGAATTATGCCTTGAATTATGAGTGAGGAGAAATGGAGGAAGGAAGAATTTTTCTTCCCTTTTTGAAGCTTGGCCGAGAGCTTTGTGTTCAAGGGGGGGGAGAGCTTTTGTGGTTTTGATTTTTTTGTGTTTGTTTGAATAATTGATAAAGTGCTTGGGTGATACATATTAGTGTATGTATATGCATGGTACTAACCTAGGTATGGTCTCCTTGTACTATTGTCTCCTCCTTGGAAAAAGAAATGCAACTAGTTACTATTCCTCTTGCCATTTGGTTTAACTAGTTTGCTTTCTCCTAACTACTTGGTTGCATGGGACTTGCATGCAATACTACTCCTTGTATCATTATTCTTCCACCAATGCTTGTCACTTAAACTTTAATTCATATCGTATCGTAATTAATCTCTCGTAATAATATTTTGTTGCGTAGAGATTTCTCTAGTAATTCCTTAAGTACTTAATTGTGTAAATTCCTCCAATATCCATAATTCCTCGTCATAATCCTTAATAAATCTTTTAATACTCTAATCATTCTCAAATCCCAAGTTTTATAAATCTTACTAACAATAAGACTCTTGCCCTTAACAATCTCCTCTTTATCTTACATAGTGAATGTAACAACATAGTTTCTCAGACAATCAATTCCATTAAACAACAGGGATGACTAGAAAGGTTCCAAATTGACAATGTCACATGATATTAAATAAAAGAAAATATTGCAAAAATTAGGGTTCTTACAAAGTTGATAATGGGTATCCGCTCTGTGGTTGGAGGAGGCTGAGTTTGATTCAATCTAGCTTGTTCTCTCGCCATATCGTCCTTCAACTTTAAGATCTCGGCCTCACGAGCTTTGATCCTCTCAGCAGTTGTCAAGGGGGGTCCATCATGGACAGTTTGAGTCCTCCTTCGAGGTTCTCTTCTAGCACGTCACCTCCTTGGAGGCTCATTGCGATCATCATCCTCAGATGATGATGAATCGTCAGTATAAGGACCAGAGTAGTCATCATACTCTCGATCTCGGATCTGTAAGGCATGACCGCTTGGTCCAGGGTCCCTTTGTTGAGGGGGATAATTAGGCAGCCCATACATCGGGTTGGTATTCACGGGGAGATCCGTAGTGTGGATCTGTACTCCTGGTGGTAACGGATGAGTAGGATTAACAAGAGGAGAGACCACCATCTGAAGAGGGTTGGTTTCTTGACTTGGACGGACGACCACAAGTAACGTACTCTCAGCATGGGGAATTGTCCCTATAGGTTGAGAAACTTGAGGTTGGGTGATCGCCCCTGTTGTTGGGGGCACTTGTTCAATGACGGGCGGAGCAGAACTGAGGGGTATGGCCTCGGTAGAGGTCGGTGCTGTTCTTCGTTTTTGAACCATGGTTGATGTTTCTTTCCCACAGACGGCGCCAAATGTTGTGGAATAAAAATTAGGAGTCAGTCTCCATGTTGAATTTGGTGCCTTGAAGGCTAAGATTGGTAGGAGTAATATCCTTATCTTACTCTTATTGCTGAGCTGTTTTATCCCTTTAATATTAGTTACAAAATTAATATTTATTTAGGGTTTTTGGGCCCCACGTTTGGACCATACTAGGTCTAATTAACGCAGCATTAAATGTGTCTTTAGGGCTTTACTTTTAGCCCATATCAATCTTTTACATTTTATCTAACTAAAATTTCTCCTTTTTTAAAAACACTACGTATTATAAAAACCGAAGCATTAAAAGTTTGATCGGTCGGTCGGTATTGTACTTCACGATTTTACTTAAATACCCTTACTTAGTTATTATTTATTTTGTTTCTATTTTTATTTTATATTCACGAGAAATTCTATTTTATATTTCCTAATAACTAACCAGTTACCTTTTTTAGTTAAAAACACATTATCTTTTCTATTTTTTCTAATTATAGATAAAATCTATCCTACTAACTAATCAATTTCATTTTTCATGTTAAACGTATTATCTTTTCTGTTTTTAAATAACAAAACCTTTTTTAGTTAAAAAATATTATCTTTTCTATTTTTTCTAATTAGAGATAAAATCTATCCTACTAACTAATCAATTGCCTTTTTCATGTTGAATGTATTATCTTTTCTGTTTTTCAATAACAAAATAATTTCCCTTTTCAGGTAAATTACAATATCTTTTATATTTTATCTAATTAAAATTTCTCCTTTATTAATCAATTTCCTTTTTCAGGTTAAACATATTACCTTTTCTATTTTTCAAAACTAAATAATTTCCTTTTTCATAATATCTTTTACATTTTATCTAACTAAAATTTCTCCTTTTTTAAAAACACTACGAGCAATTTTATTTAATAAAATAACATACTTATATTATAATTACTATTAACTAATCAATTATCTTTTTAGTCAAAACACGTTACGTTTTCTCCTTTCTCTAACTAAAATCTCTCTTTTTTTCCAATTATATCGTGGACGGTTACCTTTTTCAACCAAAACACATAACCTTTTTATACTATACTATTATATAAAAGCCGAAACATTAAAAGTTTTGGTACCTATTTTTTGATACCTGTTTTTTGGTACTTTGTGAATTTACTTATCTACCCTTCATCATAAAGAAAAATATATACAATATCTATACTATTAAAACACCTAAAATAAATAATAACATAAAATAACTAAATAATTTCCTTTTTCAGGTAAAATACATATCTTTTATATTATATCTAACTAAAATTTCTCCTTTATTAATCAATTTCCTTTTTCAGGTTAAACATATTACCTTTTCTATTTTTCAATAACTAAATAATTTTCTTTGTCAGGTAAAATACAATATCTTTTATATTTTATCTAACTAAAATTTCTCATTTTTTAAAAACACTACAAGCAATTTTGTTTAATAAAATAACATAATTATATTATAATTACTATTAACTAATCAATCAGCTTTTTCAGTTAAAACACATTACCTTTTCTATTTTCTCTAACTAAAATATCTTTTTTTTCCAATTATATCATTGATGGTTACCTTTTTACCCGAAACACGTTACCTTTTTTCTTTTCTCTTACTAAAACATCTCTTTTTTCAATAATATCAGAGGCGTTTCTATTTAATAAAAATATTATAATACTAATAATTAACCGATTACCTTTTTAGCTAAAATGTATCATCTTTTCTATTTTTTCTAATTAAATTCCCTTTTTTCCTATAAATATCACGGGCAACATGTGACGGCCCTAGATCCGGGGTCAGGAATCCAGGTCATTGATAAGTGGATATTATATCCACTTGGAGTGTTTCATATCGGCTTAAATTGATTGACTTGGACTCAAGTTTGTTGTATTTTTGATGTGTTTTGTGTAGTTGTGCAGGGTTGTAGCCATTGGTTAGTGTTGGTGTTTCTAACCGTTATTAGAGTGGAATTAAGCATTGGAATGAAGATTGGACATTTGTGTTATGCTACCAAGGAGTTACATGCATCATGGTATTGAAGATGTTAGCTAATGCAAAAGAAACGGAGGAGTAAAGAGCAAATTTGTGTAAAATTCGGATTTTCCGGGAAGGTTGCGCAGTCTACACTGTTTTGGCCATATCTGGAGTTCTAGAAGTCCGTTTTCAGTGATCTTACAGCTCACGTGAAGCTTGAGAGATTTTCTACAACATGGGACAGATAGAAGGTTCAGGGGATGTGCTGGGTAAAATCGCGCACGTATTCTTTGAAAACCAGGCTGGAAGATTACTATTTTGTCCTTTTTCTAATTCTAATTGAATTTTAGGTAGTTTCTTGCACCTAAATTGAATTCTAATTGTATTTTAGGGTGTTTCCTCGTTGGGCAAGACTTTTAGAGTCTATTTAAACACATCCTACCATGTAATTTGTATCAGTTTTTTTATTATTGTAACGTAGAACTGCAAGAGAGAAAAGTGGAGAAGGATTCAAGCTCGGTGACAAGCAAAGATCGAGATCTACTTCATCTTTTGTATACTTTGGATTATAGATTTGTTCTCTCAACTCTTGTTTTATTAATATTATTGCTTATTTCTTTCATATCTTGTTTATTATCATGTTTTCATCAAATCCCATGACGATGAACGGTTCAATTATGAGCTAATCGTTGTCATGGGATTCTAACGAATTTATCTATGTAGCTTAGTAGTTTGATTGCTTTAAAGATATGTGTGTGGTGAATTCTTGATATCCTCGTATGGTTAATCTTAATGCTTTTAGATGGGTCGCGAACATCTAAATTGAATTGTTAATCTCTTGTGAAGTGAAAGTGGATCTTGAGATTTAGAACTTGCCATGCTAGCATAGGATCATGATTGTTTTTCAACATGATTTGTAGTGTAAGATGAAAATACTTATATTGCCCTATGTGATCAATTTGGATAACTTGTTCTTCAACCATTATGTTTTCAAATTCTATAGACATATAGGGTCTAAGCATAATTGGTGTCTATTCATCTTCTATCTCTTTTGTGGATGTATGGATAGTTTGGTATACGTATGCTGACATGTAGCGTGTACTTATTTCGTGTTGTCCGATCAGTTATTAAACCCATCACATGTATTGATTAAAGGCATCAGCTCTAAGAGAAGTAGATAATGAAGTTAGAGTCCCATTTATATTCTCATATAAGAAATCAATTTTAAATCTCGTAGTTCAGTGATTCTTAGATTAATTATTTGCATCTTAGTTTAATTTAGATAATTAAAACCCATATTTGTTTATTGTCTTAGCAGTGAATTAAAGCCATACATTGTTGAATAGGTGCATTAACTAAATAGAACCATAACCAGATCTCTGTGGAACGAACTTTAATTGTATTACTTGTGACCACGTATACTTGCGTGATATTGTGTAAACAAGTTTTTGGCGCCGCTGCCGGGGATCATCGGTGTTTTATTTTTAGTTTATGTGCTTGTCATCAGTGGTCGTTAGCGTTCACTGACTCGGATTTCTTACTTAGTTGTTTGTTTCGTGGTGTTTCAGGTACTTGAACGTGTATGCGAACACGTTTGCAAACGTGTAAACTGGCAGAAGAAGAATTTGCAGCAGCAAAAGAGATGGCAGACTTACCAGCAGCAGTCAAGGCTTTGAAGGACTATTCGCAGCCAAAGATCAATGACATACAATCTAGTATTGTCAGGCCAGCTGTTGCAACGAACAACTTTGAGATCAAGCCGAGCACAATTCAGATGGTGCAGAATTCGGTTCAGTTAGGGGGTGCTTCGACAGAGGATCCTAACATGCACATCCGGGACTTTATCGAGATCTGCGACACTTTCAAATTTAATGGTGTTTCGGAGGATACTATCAAGTAGAGGCTTTTCCCATTCTCTTTAAGGGATAAGGCTAAGGGCTGGTTACACTCTCTACCAGCTGGTTCTATTACTACATGGGAGGATCTTGCTCAGAAGTTTCTTACTAAATTCTTTCCTATGGCGAAAACTGTAGCAATACGGAACCAGTTAACTCAATTTCAGCAACAATCTGGTGAATCTTTGTGTGAGGCCTGGGAACGTTATAAGGAGATGCTTCGAAAGTGTCCTCATCATGGCATGCCTGATTGGATGGTCATTAACGGTTTTTACAATGGGTTGGGAGCACATTCTAGACCTTTGTTAGATGCAGCATCAGGTGGAGCTCTGTGGGCTAAGAGCTATGCGGAGGCTTATGATCTTATTGAGATGATGGCTGCTAATGAATATCAAAACCCAACATAGAGGCTTTCTCAAGGCAAGGTAGCAGGTGTTCTTGAAGTTGACGCAGCTTCAGCTATTGCAGCTCAGTCGAAGGCTCTTACGATGAAGGTGGATTCTCTTGCTAATTATGGAGTTCAGCAGGTTGCTAGTATTTGTGAACTATGTGCGGGCGTACATGAGACGAATCAGTGTGCTATCTCTTCTGAATCAGCACAGTTTGTAAGTAATTTTCAGAGACCTGCTGCACCAGTTCCAGCCACCTATCATCCAAACAACAGGAATCATCCTAACTTCAGCTGGAGCAACAACCAAGGTGCTCAATAACCTCAGCAGCCCTATCAGCAGTTTCAGGGTCAGCAAGCAAGGCCATTCAATCAAGGTTATCAGCAGCAGTATGCTCTAAGGCAACCATATCAGCCTCCGGGATTTCAGCAACAACCCCAGGCTAATGCGGGGCAATCTTCTAATGAAAAATCAGAAATGGATGAGTTGAGGATGATGATTAAAAGCCTGACAGTTTCTCAAAAGACCTTGGAAAATCAGATGGGACAGCTTGCAAGTGCCTTACTTAGCAGGCCACAAGGAACTCTTCCTAGCGATACGGAAGGAAATCCAGGTAGGAGAGACAGCAAGGAACATGTGAAGGCTGTGACTTTGAGATCGGGAAAGGTTACAACAGATCCTAAATCAGCCGTTAAGGAAGATGAAGAAGTGCAGAATCACCAAGTTGAAAAATCTGCAATGCCCGAGATTGAGAAATCTGAATTAGTAGCTGATGAGATAGATGGTGAAGTAGAGACGAGCAAGGAACCTGTTAAAGCTTCTCCGAAGCAGTCTATGAAGAATACTCAAATCTATCCTCCTCCTCCTTATCCTAGAAGACTCCAGAAGCAACAGTTGGATAAGAAATTTGCTAAGTTCTTAGAGGTGTTCAAGAAGTTGCAGATTAACATTCCTTTTGCGGAAGCTCTTGAACAGATGCCGAGCTATGCCAAGTTCATGAAGGGTATTCTCTCTTGTAAGTTGAAGCTCGAAGAGTTGGAGATCGTTGCTTTGACGGAAGAGTGTAGTGCAGTTTTGCAGCAGAAATTGCCACCTAAACTTAAGGATCCCGGAAGTTTCACCATTCCGTGCACTATTGGCAATCTTTCTTTCAGCAAGTGCTTATATGATTTGGGGGCTAGCATCAATCTCATGCCCTTGTCGGTTTACATGCAACTTGGTCTACCGGAGCCTAAGCCAACTAACATCTCTTTGCAGTTGGCTGATCGATCTATCACATATCCAAGGGGCATAGTGGAGGACGTTTTGGTGAAAGTTGACAAGCTTATCTTTCCGGCTGATTTTGTTATCTTGGATTTCGAGGAGGATAAGAAGATTCCCATAATTTTGGGAAGACCGTTCTTAGCTACTGGTAGAACTTTGATTGATGTGCAGAAAGGGGAACTCACCATGAGGGTGCAAGACCAGAATGTCACTTTTAATGTGTTCAATGCGATGAAATTTCCCTCAGATGAAGAAGAATGCTTGAAGGTGGATTTGGTTGATTCTGCAGTTACTATGGAAATTGAGCAGTTGCTTAAGTCAGATTCTTTGGAAAAAGTTTTAGTTGGTGACTGTGATTTTGAAGATGAGGAAATAGCCGAGCAACTTTAGCAGCTAAATTCAGCTCCTTGGAAAAGGAGATTTGATTTGCCTTTTGAATCTCTTGGGTTAGCAGAACTTAAAATTTCGGAGGGGCGTCTGAAACCATCTATTGAGGAAGCTCCTACACTTGAACTCAAACCACTTCCGGAACACTTGAGGTATGATTTTCTTGGTGATGCATCTACATTACCTGTTATTATTGCTTCTAACTTGTCAGCTAGTGCAGAAGAAAAGCTCTTGTGAATTTTGAGGGAGTTCAAGTCAGCAATTGGTTGGACCATAGCAGATATCAAGGGAATCAGCCCTTCTTATTGCATGCACAAAATTCTGCTAGAGGAAGGAGCTAAGCCTACTATTGAAAATCAGCGAAGACTCAATCCTATTATGAAAGAGGTGGTGAAGAAGGAAATTCTAAAGTGGTTAGATGCGGGTATTATCTATCCTATCTCAGACAGTTATTGGGTGAGTCCGGTCCAATGTGTGCCAAAGAAAGGTGGCATGACTGTTGTTGCTAATGAGAAGAACGAGCTCATCCCTACTCGGACAGTCACGGGATGGAGAGTGTGCATGGATTATCGGAAGCTCAATAAAGCCACAAGAAAAGACCACTTTTCTCTTCCATTCGTTGATCAGATGTTAGACAGATTGGCTGGTCATGAGTACTATTGTTTGCTTGATGGTTATTTCGGATATAATCAGATTTGCATCGCTCCGGAAGATAAAGAGAAGACTACATTCACTTGTCCTTTTGGCACTTTTGCTTTTCGTCGAGTTTCTTTTGGACTTTGTGGTGCTCCTGCTACTTTTCAAAGGTGCATGATGGCTATTTTCTCAGATATGATTGGCACGAATGTGGAGGTTTTTATGGATGACTTCTCAGTTTTTGGTACTTCATATGACGAGTGCTTGCATAATCTTGGCTTGGTATTGAAACGTTGTGTGGAGACTAACTTGGTGCTTAATTGGGAGAAGTGTCACTTTATGGTGCAAGAAGGAATTATTCTTGGGCACAAGGTATCTGTTAAGGGGCTTGAAGTGGATAAGGCTAAGGTGGAGACAATCGAAAATCTTCCTCCACCTATCTCTGTTAAAGGAATTCGCAGTTTTCTTGGTCATGCGGGGTTCTATCGGAGATTCATTCAAGACTTCTCGAAAATCTCTAAACCTTTGTGTAACTTGTTGGAGAAGGATGTTCCTTTCAAGTTTGATGATGAGTGCCTTGCAGCTTTTGAGCTCTTGAAGAAGAAGTTGACTACCACACCTGTCATTACCGCTCCTAATTGGGAGGAACCTTTCGAGCTAATGTGTGATGCTAGTGACTATGCTGTGGGAGTTGTGCTTGGACAAAGGCAGGATAAAGTTTTTCGTGTAGTTTACTATGTTAGTAAAACTCTCAATGATGCACAGCTTAATTACACCACTACGGAGAAGGAGTTGTTAGCAGTTGTATATGGTTTCGAGAAATTCAGATCTTATTTGCTTGGAACTAAGGTGATTGTGTACACGGATCATGCCGCTATTCGATATCTCATGTCGAAGAAGGATTCAAAGCCTAGATTGATTTGTTGGGTGCTTCCTTTGCAAGATTTTGATGTGGAAATCAAGGATAGGAAAGGCACGGAAAATCAAGTAGCGGATCATCTCTCACGCTTAGAGGACCACGGTAAGGATTCGCATAACAAATCTCTTATTAATGAATCTTTTCCAGATGAGCAGCTTTTTGGAGTGCAAGATGGAGAGCCATGGTTTGCAGATTATGTGAACTATTTGGTTAGCAATGTTATTCCTCCAGATCTTTCGAGTGCTCAAAGGAAGAAGTTTCTACATGATGTGAAGTGGTACCATTGGGATGAACCATTTCTGTTTAGACAAGGAGCAGATCAGATGATCAGACGATGCATTCCGTATAGTGAGACGGAAAGTGTGTTGCGAGATTGTCACTCAACCATTTATGGTGGACATTATGGTGGTGAGAAGACAACAGCTCGTGTGCTACAAGCAGGTTTCTATTGGCCTACCTTGTTTAAGGATGCTCATCAGTTCGTGT
Source organism: Saposhnikovia divaricata (assembly GCA_036435485.1). Classification (NCBI taxonomy): domain Eukaryota; kingdom Viridiplantae; phylum Streptophyta; class Magnoliopsida; order Apiales; family Apiaceae; genus Saposhnikovia; species Saposhnikovia divaricata. The sequence continues at coordinate 95,131,011 of CM071597.1, read as the reverse complement.
TGAGATGTGATCGTTGTCAAAGGGTTGGCAATATTTCTAGAAGGAACGAGATGCCTCTTAACATTCTTCTTGAGGTGGAGATCTTTGATCTTTGGGGAATTGACTTCATGGGACCTTTTGTTTCTTCATGCAATAATCAGTACATCTTGCTAGCCGTAGTTTACGTGTCTAAATGGGTCGAGGTAAAGGCATTACCGACCAATGATGCTAAGGTGGTATTGAATTTCTTGCATAAGTAAATTTTCACGCGTTTTGGAACTCCACGAGCTATAATCAGTGATGAGGGGACACACTTCTGTAATCGTTAATTTACTGCTATGATGGCAAGGTATAATGTGACTCATCGTGTTGCCACAACTTATCATCCTCAAACTAATGGTCAAGCGGAAGTTTCTCACAGAGAGATCAAGAGAATTCTGGAGAAGGTGGTGAATCCGTCTCGTAAGGATTGGTCATTAAAGTTGGATGAAGCTGTGTGGGCGTACAGAATTGCCTACAAGACTCCTCTAGGTATGTCTCCGTTTCAGTTGGTTTATGGGAAAGCATGTCATTTTCTTGCAGAGTTAGAACACAAGGCATATTGGGCGTTGAAGAAGTTGAATTTGGATATTAAAGCTGCGGGTGCAAAACGGTTGCTTCAATTGAATGAACTTGAGGAATTTCGTGAGCAAGCTTACGAAAATAACAAGATGTATAAGGAAAAGGTGAAGAGATGGCATGATAAAAGGTTGACGCCCAAGGCATTTGAGTAAGGTCAACAAGTGTTGTTATTTAATTCTCGCCTCAAACTTTTTCCGGGCAAGCTCAAGTCAAGGTGGTCGGGTCCATTTATTGATAAGACGGTGTATCCACATGGAGCTATTGAAATTTATGAGACAACACCGGATCATGCTTTTAAAGTGAATGGACAGCGATTGAAGCATTATTATGGAGGGTCGTTTCAACCCGAGAAGGTTTCCGCCATTTTGGCGTCTACTTGAAGTCAAGGAAGAATGTCAAGCTAATGACATTAAAAGAGCGCTTTTTGGGAGGCAACCCAAATTTGGTTGTATATTTTAGTAGGGGAGTAGGCTTCTTTCTTTCAAAAAAAAAAAAAATTCCCACGCGACACAGCGCCCAGTACGCGACCCCGCCCCCAAGAATCACTGTCCAGGTACTACTTTCCGTGCATTGTGTGTTTAACATATATAAAAAAAATAGCAGGGAATTTTGCACGCCATGTCGTGCAAACTAAGACACTGCGTAGTAAAGTTTCTGTCCAGGCGGTTTACAACACGCGAGTTTTGTTGTTGTAATAAAAAAAAACATGACAACAGGTGAATTTTCGCGCCAGGTCGCCAAATGCACGCCATATCCTGGCAAGTTCACTGTCCAGGTTATATTCCTGTCCAGGTGATTAATACATGAACTCACGTCCTTATATGTGTTTTAACACATTAAAAAAATCTTTTCTTCCCCCAAAAATCAATTCCAACCCCTTTTCTAATTATTTTCTTCACCTAAAATCCTAATTCTAGTCCTATATTAATTTCAATTCATTCCCAATCCATCTCCTATTTTATATTTCTTTCCTAAATCTACACAATTAAACCTCTATATATACACATATATATACACACCAATCCTACCCCATTCCAATTATATTTCACTACAATCAATTTCAAGGCTTCAAGATTTAAGTTTGGGGGAATTTTTAATTGCAAGCTTCACCTCTCCGGTTCGTATTTGGGGTATATTTCTTCCTTTTATTTTGATATAACGAATTGTGTTCTTGCATTATTAGGGTTGTGTGTTCTTGATTATTTGGGGGTTTTGTGAATTCGAATTTTTTGTGGATTTTGGTGAATTTTGTGAGTTGGGTATTGATTTATATGGCACCTAAGCGTCAACGAGGTAGTACTAGTACCCGTCCAACCTCGGATGAGGATGCTAGTGGAGGTAATGGGGAGAAATTTGTGTCGGTGGAAGCTCAAAACGAGTATGATAAATTGATGGCGAGGTCGATTACTAAAGAAAGAGGGTTTTTGCCGGTCACCCATTTGGAGTTGGTTCGTATGATTCGAGGGCACGATTTTCAGGGTGTGTGTGAGGCGCCTTCTCCGGTTCCTTTGGGTGTTGTTAGGGAGTTTTATTTTAATGCAAAGATGGAGAAAAGCGGTATTTGTATGGTTCGAGGTAAGTAAGTAGACTATCGGGTGGATGCTATTCGTCAGATTTTGAGACAACCCTCGAAGCCAAGGGGGGTCGTAAATTGGGTAAAGAAGACTAGAGAGGATGTTGATTTGGATGCTATTGTGGTTGAGATTTGTGTACTGGGTACAGTTTGGAAATTAAGGCCGGGCACTTTTGAGCAGGTTACTTTTCCGGCCTCGGCTATGAACAAGTTCGCACGGGCGTGGAACTCGTTTATTTGTGCTAACATTTTGCCTTCATCTCATCCGACCGATGTGACTATGCCGAGAGTCATTATTTTGTGGGGCATTCTTCAAGGCAAGTATATTGATGTAGCTTATTTAGTACATCAGAACATACTTCGGTTTTTGCAAAGTGGTGGACAGTCAGCTATTCCGCATAGTTCTATTGTAGCGGGTTTATGTATGGCGGATGGAGTTAGTTGGGATGCAGATGAGCCGTTACAGATGCCATGTAATCTGATTGTTGATGCTACTATTGATGCGATGGTGGAATGGCCTGGCGGCATTCCACATCACCATGGTTTAGGTTATCAGGTTCATGGTCCTGGTGAAGCGGGAGTGGATGTTCCTAGGGTTGCTCGAGCAGGTCCTGGCCGTCGATGTCGAGGTATTGATATGTCAGGGTTGGATGCTCATTTTCGTGGATTGACTAGGAGGTTGGATGCTATGACTAGGAGGATGGATGCTATGCATGTTTACAACCGCCAGTATTCTGAGGATATGGCCGTGGCGTTGAGTGCAGCAGGTAGTGTGGTCCAGTGGCCTGTATATGGAGCTCGTACACCATATCCACCGCAAGATCCAGATTCACCCGAGCTGGGTGATGATTTGGACGAGTAGGTATGTTTTCTGCTATCCCTCGTATTTACTTCCATTCAATGCGGACATTGAATATTTTAAGTTTGGGGGTGATTTGAGGGATTAGTAGTTGTTGTTGCATTATGTGTTCATGTAGGATATCATGCTTTGCATATTAGTAGTAGTAAATCATGCATGTATGTTCGTAATATTTATGTTTGTTTCATATAGGACATTTTGTTTTTATTTTTCGTATACCATGTGAATTCATATTAGTTGCATTTGCATGGCATGCATATTTCATGATCCCTTAGAACGAGATAATTCTGATTGGTAGGTGTCTAATTGAGTGTGGTAATGATGAGTAGAGGCTTGACTTATAGTTTCTATGAAATTGACTTATGTGTTTCGGAAACAAAATCTTTTCACAGTCTCATTGGGTGCTTTTGGGCTAGGTTAGGGTCATGCTTGTTTGGATGTTTTGAGATTTAATCACTTGTTTATATTTAGAATTTTCGTTATTCCCTTGATAGCGTAGGAGCACTTAAGTCTAAGTTTGGGGGGAAAACAGGGATTTCATGCTTAATTGTAAATAATTGTCAATAATTGCTAGATGTCAAATGGCTAGTAGCCGGCTCATATTTATATGAGTAGTCTAGGGTTGGAATTGAGAATTCTCATTCCAGATTGCATAGCAAAAAAAAAAGCAGAAAAAAAATAGGAAAAAAAGAAAAAAAAAAGGAAAAAAAAGTCAAAAGTGTCAATTGTTTATATGCAAAATTAACCAGGGTGAGCTCTTTAATACTCGAGCTATTAAATTCGCGGGGACTTTGTGCCTAGTGACGTAAGGCTTTCATAGTCTGGGATCTACTAACCTAACGCTCGCTACATGGGTATTATTGTATAAGCCTTTTGGGGTCTCATCCATTGCACGGTTAAATAAGCATGCTTGTATATATGTGTCGTAGTTGTTAGTAATAAAGTATGAATTTCTGTCTATCTTGGATAAGGATGGAGGTGTTTCTAGGTTATGAAGTGTCTACAGTCTATTCTATTTATAAACCCGTGATTGTCTTGACGAAGAGCATGTATGATTTTGATTTAGTGTTGGGAGTATTCTGAAGAGCATCGCACACATGCACGTTTCTGTCATGTATTGTTAGTATACGAGAACTTAGTCGAGCTCTATTTGGATTTAGTTGCATTCTTTGAGATATTTGCTTGCTAGTTGGTTTTGGTTAGTTTGAAGGGGATTATTGCATTTTCATATTAGTTGCATTCATGCATTGCATTGTTATTACATTGTTTAGTTAGATAGATTTTGTGGGTACATTCGCTATAGGCCCTCACGAGACCTTACTCGTCCACTAGGGCTGCCTACGGGTTCAAAGGGCTTGTTGCATATGCCAAATGCAACCGTGATCACCTACGGAAGTGGTACTAATTAGGTAGAGTTAGTTGTTTATGCTTGAGGACAATCATCGGTTTAAGTTTGGGGGTGTGATAAGTGGATTTTATATCCACTTGGAGCGTTCCATATCGTCTTAAATTGATTGACTTGGACTCAAGTTTGTTGTATTTTTGATGTGTTTTGTGTAGTTGTGCAGGGTTGTAGCTATTGGTTAGTGTTGGTGTTTCTAACCGTTATTAGAGTGGAATTACGCATTGGAATGAAGATTGAACATTTGTGTTATGCTACCAAGGAGTTACATGCATCATGGTATTGAAGATGTTAGCTAATGCAAAAGAAACGGAGGAGTAAAGAGCAAATTTGTGTAAAATTCGGATTTTCCGGGAAGGTTGCGCAGTCTACACTGTTTTGGCCATATCTGGAGTTCTAGAAGTCCGTTTTCAGTGATCTTACAGCTCACACGAAGCTTGAGAGATTTTCTACAACATGGGAAAGATAGCAGGTTCAGGAGATGTGCTGGGCAAAATCGCGCACGTATTCTTTGAAAACCAGGCTGGAAGATTACTGTTTTGTCCTTTTTCTAATTCTAATTGAATTTTAGGTAGTTTCTTGCACCTAAATTGAATTCTAATTGTATTTTAGGGTGTTTCCTTATTGGGCAAGACTTTTAGAGTCTATTTAAACACATCCTACCATGTAATTTCTATCAGTTTTTTTTATTATTGTAACGTAGAACTGCAAGAGAGAAAAGTGGAGAAGGATTCAAGCTCGGTGACAAGCAAAGATCTAGATCTACTTCATCTTTTGTATACTTTGGATTATAGATTTGTTCTCTCAACTCTTGTTTTATTAATATTATTGCTTCTTTCTTTCATATCTTGTTTATTATCATGCTTTCATCAAATCTCATGACGATGAACGGTTCAATTATGAGCTAATCGTTGTCATGGGATTCTAACGGATTTATCTATGTAGCTTAGTAGTTTGATTGCTTTAAAGATATTTGTGTGGTGAATTCTTAAAATCCTCGTATGGTTAATCTTAATGCTTTTAGATGCGTCGCGAACATCTAAATTGAATTGTTAATCTCTTGTGAAGTGAAAGTGGATCTTGAGATTTAGAACTTGCCATGCTAGCATAGGATCATGATTGTTTTTCAACATGATTTGTAGTGTAAGATGAAAATACTTATATTGCCCTATGTGATCAATTTGGATAACTTGTTCTTCAACCATTATGTTTTCAAATTCTATAGACATATAGGGTCTAAGCATAATTGGTATCTATTCATCTTCTATCTCTTTTGTGGATGTATGGTGTTGTGGAACAAAAAGTAAGGTTATCAAATTGCGGCTAGGGTTCGTGAGCTTCGTGCTTTAATGGCTGCAATTGTGTTACCGTGACCTAATTCGGGTCTTCACAAGATGCCTACGTATCTCAAAGTCGAGAATCAAGCCAAAAATGTAGTTCTGAGATGAGGGGTCTGGCCCTTTATATAGGCTGTAAGAGCCTCAAAATCGTAGTAGGGTTTGGAGACTTGGTGGACAAGTCACCGTTATTGAGGAAGGTTCTGACTCCTTCCTTATAGTAATTAGTTTCCTTTTTGAATTAGGTGCCTTGGAGGCTACACAATATCCCTGGGATATTCCAGAACATTCCTGGTTTCTAGAACGTTCCTGTGTTGTGGATCAGGCCCGTGTTATAAACAAGCTTGTACCGGGCGTCCCCGATTTGGGTTGTTCTTTTGGGCTTAACCACTAACCACGAATTTAATGCCCAGCTAGGGTTTTGGGCCTCATTTATGAGCCAATAAATACTATATTAATTATGTCTTTAGGGATTATTTTTCACCCATATCATTTGCCCCCCAACTTCTAGGAAAACATGATTTCGTAGAAGTTTAAGGTCAGTTCGGCCCTACCAGGGTATCGTCTTACAATGAAGTGTGGAGTGACCTACACATTCACAACGATTAAGATTCTCTCCTATGTTAATATTTAAGAAAGTTAAACGTTCCTTGGCCTCTCGAACCTCTTTCTTAAGATTTCTGGGCCTTTCGGGAATAGGATTAGTGTCGTTTCGAGCTCATAGACACTAATCCAAGTGCAATTCATGCATAGGATCCTTTATCATAGATTCATTAATGATTTATTTCCCTCAGCTTTTCTAAGTTAGGGTTAATATTAGACGGTCATTGCTCATAAGCGTTAATAAGGGCTAATTTTTTAGCGAAAGACACTAATTCAGCCCTAATCGGGGCTACAAAGGCCTTAACCGAGGCTAAATAATTCATATTTAATGTGATTACTACTAGGATATCCACCCTTAACCTTGAGATAGGTTAATTTTAGAGTTAGAGTCCTTAAACGTCGATAATCGAGGTTAATCACCCCCTAATTGCGATTAGCGAAACCCTAATCCCAAATTTTGGAGTCAAGCCAATCTAATAGAGATTCTAATAACCTCATGGTTGTAGAAAGAATCACGTAAAAATTCTCATTTTTGAGTTGTCTAGGCAAGAATTACGGCCTTCTGGGCAAGGTGTTTCAAACACCTTCCTGACTTCAAACACCCTCCTGGTTTCAAACACCACTGGCATTTCTAAACTCAAATTTTGAAGTTGAGCTTATATGATAGGGATTCTTATAATCTCCTGGTATGAGCAAGAATCACATGAAAATATGCATTTTTGAACGTTTTAGAGGCGAAATACCTCATTCTGAGCTGGTTTTCAAACCAGACCTTGTTTCAAACACCCTCCTTTTTTCAACTTCTTGAAACCACTGAGAGACCTACTTAGGCTTGTAGAGGACCTTGAGAGGTTTCCAAATCCCAAATTTGAGCACAAACGGAGCATTTTTGAGCGTTCTGGAGGGTCATGAAACCACCTAGGGGGTCCAGGTGTTCAAAACACCTGACCAAGGTGGCCTGGTCGGCCTACCCTGGTCGGCAATTCGGTCAAGGGGACCTGGTCGGCCACCCCTGGTCGGCTGGGCCCCATGAATTTTTTTTGATTTTTTTTTGAATTTTGGCCAAATTTTGACTAGTTGACTTTGACTTTTGACTTTGACTTTGACCAAAACCAAAACTTGTTTTAAACTCCCCTCCATGTTTCTAGAGTGAGTTTACAACGCTTTGGTTGATTTTGTGATCCTTAATCACAAACAACCTTCTTCTTAGTTTTCAGGACCTTCTGGGTTTTAACTTGTTCTTGAACTCTTAGTTTCTAATAACCTTGGGCTATACTATGGCCCTTGACTTGCTGACACCCTTCCATACTTACAATAGGGTGTTTTAAACAACCTTGGCCTTGCCCCCCTTGCCATGGAGGTCTTTGTTCCTTCATTAGTTTGTATAGGGTTTTTCTCTTATTTTCAACACCTGACTTCGAGTCTAGGGTGCTATGGTCAGTTTTTATCCTTGATTTCATACTCAAGGACTTTAAAACTCCTACCTTGTTTGTAAGGCCATGCCTTGGCTTGATTTTATTCAAAGGTTCCTGAATTTTAGGCCTTGAATTCAATCAACCGGCTTAATTCAGGACATACAACCCCGTTGGCCATCTGGGCTTATATTTTAGGCAGGTTTTCAAAACTCCCACCATTTTCTTAGAATCTATTTTCTATATTTCTATAAAGTATTAGCTTTTTAGCTAATCTTTCTACTTAGTGCCTTAATCATGGATTTTTGGCTTAATCCTCTGTTTAGGCTCGTTAAGCATAAGTTAGTTCAACCTCTTAGGTTGTTAACTATGTTGCTGCTCCGGCCTGCATTTTCATTCGTTTCTTTCGTTTATTTTTACGAATTAGATCGTTTATTTGACCCAATTCTGAGTTCATAATGCCTTTTTCCTGCTGTTTTCGGCTATTTAACCTATAAACGTGGGTCGTCGGAAAGATGACCTGCTATGAGGGGTCGCTCATTTCCTTATAAAAGAGTAGGAGTGGAAGTCATTCTTCACATATCCCTCTTCTTTCAAAGAAAATTTCTCTCTGAAGAGCTCTCAAGATTCAAGCACCTATTTCAATTTCAGACAAACCTGATGGCAAGTGAAGGTGGTCAGAGCACCGTAGTCCCTTCTAAGACCCTTCTCCAAGCAATCAACAGGATGACCAAAGACAAGAATAGGAAAGGTAAGGTGTTTCCTCCTCATTATCAATTAACTTTACCCTAACTCCTAGAAGAGCCCGGGGACGTGTTTCCAAACAATGCGGAATTTGATTCTTTCATATTCCCTAGCACTTTAGGCATAGGAGATATTAACGACCTACTCAAATATGAATTTCCTTCTGGTTTGAGACTCAGAATCCCTTCACCGGGAGATAGGACTTGTAATTGTGTACAAAGCGGCTATCACAGCTAGCCTTAGGTTTCCGGTTCACCCTTGGCTTGTTAGGTTACTAGCTGAAGTTAAAATCAACCCGTGCCAACTATATCCTAACTCCTGGAAATTTATATTTATTTTTATGGTTGAATGCATCATGGGAGGCGTCCGCCTTAGCATTCCTTTATTTAGACATTTGTTTGCTTTCAAAAATAGCCCTGTTACTAGGAAAGGATGGGTAAGCATCCAACATCGTACAAAGTCCCGAATGATCATCAACGCTGCTTCCGTGCCTGATTCATGCCACAATTGGAGGCACGAATTTTTTATCCTTAGATGGAAAGGAGGAGACTGGGGTGAATTTTTCAGGTCTAAATTCAATCACGTGAACGATGAGGGTGTTAGTGAGCTGCAGCTCTCAACTGAAGAAGTAGCCAATCGGGATTGGCTTATTTCAACCTTTCAAAATGCTCACTACCGCGAAGTTTTGACTGAGCATAACTTGATAGAGACCGGGCTTAGTAGTATCCCTCCCGAGGGTAATTCTTACTTTAACTCCTTTATTCTCATCATACTTGTTCTTATTCCAACATTGTTTTCTTTGTCTTTTCTTGCAGTTGCTGAGGAGATTGACAGCCTGCCGGGTCACGCTCCCCAGATTACTAAAAGGATGATCAAAAAGGCTGAGAAAGAAGCCAACCTTGATGATATTCCAGTTCCTGAATTCCTCCAGCATTGCTCAAAGGCTGGGAAAAGGATCAGGAGTTCGGACGGGAGTATGAAGACTGCATTTATGCCTGAGTGGGGGATATGCGAGCAGGACGCTATTCAAGATACCCATCTTCTTGCTCAGGAATGGTCTCGTAATGCCATAGCCCCGGTTGACAAGGTTCATTTTGCAACAGCAACGGACCTTGGGGAAAATGAAAGCTTGGGGGCATTTCACGCCTATAACGTAATCTTATTTCCCCTTATTTTTGTTACTCCTACTAAATATTGACCATCATGGTTTAACAAAACTTTTTTATGGTGTTTTATTCTTGCAGCTGAATGCTCATTTCCAGAACGCTATCCAGCTTGGGAAATCATATAAGGACAAGGAAAGAACTGCCCTCAAGGCTGCGGAGAAGCATCAGAAAGAATCTCAAGAATGGGAGGCTAAGTACTTCACCTCCGAAGATAAACTCTCATCCCTTAGGGGAAAGTACGCAGCCTTGGAGAACATGACCCAGAACAACGAGGATTCCATCATCCAGAACTACTTGGGCTTCGATACATTCCTTGCCTTCATTGATGAACATGACAGGGAGGTCCAACCGGATAGCATGACCATAGGTTGGGAAAAAGCTGTGAATAAGATTAGCAATGACCACAAAAGGGTCATTTTTCCTTCCTTTTATCCAAGTCCTTGAAAGGTGATTGATGCTGATGACCTTGTTGAGGGTGCTGGAACTTCCTTTCAGGCAAACAGGCGTGCTTCAAACTCCGGGGCTAAGGCCACTCCCCAACATTCAGGATCTAGTTCTGGGAGGCACCCTTCGAAATCCCGTGGGAAGGATCAAAGTGGAAGTTCAGGACGCCCGTTAGCTGGCCGAATTCGCGAGCCCAAATCGGTGAGTGTTACCAGTTCCTCGACTTCGACTTCCAAGAGTAGGGAAGAAGGTGAGATGGGGTCCTCCAGCGAAGAAGAAGTCCCTGTTCAGGTTGCTCCTCTTAAAGCCAAGAAACGATTGGTGAAGACTGCTTCTATCAAGAAGTGATTATCTTTTAAGCCTTGCATGGCTTATGTTTGCCTCGTGTGGCTCTTATTCAGTTCTCGTTTTATCCTGACTTTGCTCATGGTCCTTCATGGACTTATATTTTATTCGGTGTTGTTTGTAACTTATAACTCTGTCCCCTAGGGGTATATTATCTATATGCTTGTTTCATTTAATTCATACGTTCCTTTTTTACGGTACTTGGTCATCCTAGACTTACACACATCAGGTGTTTGGTACATCATTAAAATCACAGAAATGTAGAATAGAAAACAAACTTGTATTAATAACGTGGAATGGGCTCTGCCCTTACATAAAATGATAAGTTCTACTATGAGCAACATGCTCTGCAATGGTTTTACATAAACCTTATTTCTATTTCTATTAGATAGGATAAAAGCTAAGTCCTTACTAGGAGAGCTTAAACATAATAAATCTTGAGATTCGAGGTGTGCCAAGTACGAGGCACCTCGCTTCCATCCAAGGTTTCCAACTTGTAAGAACCTCTTCCCAATGTTTTGTTGACTCTATACGGCCCTTCCCAATTAGGGGCTAACTTGCCCGTCTATCCAACTCCAGATGCTTCTATCTTCCTTAAAACCAAGTCACCTTGTTTGAAGAACCTTTCTTTAACCCTATGGTTATAATAAAAAGATTCCCTCTTCTGATGCTCTACATTGCGGGCATTCGCTTCGTCCCTGACTTCATCAATTAAATCAAGGGCAAACCTCATGCCTTCCTCATTGGTTTCTTGCTCATATGCTTCCACCCTTGGAGACGTATGAGAGATCTCCACGGGCACTACTGCCTCTGCTCCATAGGCTAGCAAAAACGGGGTAGCTCATGTTGTCACTTTACAGGTGGTACGATATGCCCATAAAATAGGCAGCAGCTCATCCACCCATGTGTTTCTTGAACGTTCGACCCTTTTCTTAAGTCCATCAAGGATAATCCGATTCACTACCTCAGCTTACCCATTAGCCTGAGGGTGAGCTACTGAAGTGAAGCGAAGTTCGATGGCATTCTCCTCACAATACTTCTTAAACTCCTCATTGTTGAATTGGCGCCCATTATCCGTCACAAGGATTCGTGGGATACCGTATCTGCAAATTACGTTCTCCCAGAAGAATTGGGCAACTTGTTGGGTGGTTATCTTAGCTAATGGCTTAGCTTCAATCCACTTGGTAAAATAATCGATGGCCACTATCAAGAACTTCCTTTGTGCTGAAGCTACAGGGAAAGGACCTAGAATGTCCATCCCCCACATGGCAAACGGAATAGGAGAGTTAATCGACGTTAACATCTCTGGCGGCTGCCTAACAATCGGAGCGTGTTTCTGACACCTGTCACACTTCTTAACATAACTTTGCGCATCTGCCAACATCCGTGGCCAATAAAACCCCAGACGGGTGATCTTATGGGCTAGGGCTCTGCCCCCCAAGTGTTGCCCACAGATCCCTTCATGAACTTCCTTTAATGCTTCTTCTGCCTCTTGGGGCCTCAAACACTTCAACTACGGGATAACAAAAGACCTCTTGTAAAGGATGCCTTCAATCAAGACATATCTCAATGCTCTCACTGATAGTTTCCGTGCCTCCGAGGCGTCTTCGGGAAGCCATCCCGTTTCCAAATGTGCCTTAATAGGATCTATCCAACAGCTTCCTATATCGATGGGTGCCACCAATTTCGAATTGATGGAAGGGGCCTTCAAGACCTGGAAGTAAACACTTCCTGCAGAATTCTCTATCTCAGAAGAGGCAAACTTTGATAGGGCATCGGCCTTGACGTTCTCCTCTCTCGGAATGTGCTTCATATAGCATTCATCAAACTGAGTCATAACGGCTTTCACAACCCTTAGGTATTTTGCCATAGTTTCATCCTTGGCTTCGAACTCACCATTCACCTGCGATACTACGAGCCTCGAATCTCCACAAACTTTAAGGTTCTTGACTCTCAATATTCTGGCCAAGCCTAATCCAGCTATCAAGGCTTCATATTCAGCTTCGTTGTTGGTTGTTGGAAAGTCCAACTTCAAAGCATATTCTACTAAAAACCCATCGAGGCTTTGCAAGACCAGGCCTGCACCCCTAGATTTTGTTTTTGATGCCCCATCAAAATAGAGCACCCAATATTCCTTCTGATTAGGTACAAGCTCCTCAACTTTACCTTCACCTTCTTGGCCTAACACTATCTCCTTCCCACCGACTTCTTGGTTGTCGATGGTACATTCAACCACGAAGCCAGCTAATGCCTGGGCCTTGATGGCTGTCCGAGGCTTATATGTGATATCAAACTCCCCGAGTTCGATTGCCCATTTAATCAGCCTTCCACTGGCCTTGGGGCTATGCAATATACTTCTCAACTGTTGATCCGTCAGGACTTCAATCTTGTGTGCCTGGAAGTAAGGTCGTAGCTTTCTTGAAGCTGTTACTAGCGCCAAAGCAAACTTCTCAATGGGTGAGTAATTCAACTCAGCTCCGTGCAATACCTTGCTCACGTAGTAGATAGGCTTCTGAATCATGTTTTCCTCTCGAATGAGAACGGCACTCAATGCTTGTTCGGATATCGCTAGGTATAAATATAGGGTCTCTCCAGGATTAGGTTTGGCCAACAACGGGGCCTCAGCCATGTACTTTTTTAGCTGTTCAAAAGCCTCTTGGCTTTCTGAAGTCCATTCGAAATTCTTCACTTTCTTCAAAGCCTGAAAGAAAGGCAAACACTTGTCACCAAACCTTGATATGAATCTTCCCAATGGAGCTATTCTACCAGTCAACTTCTGCACGTCCCTCACAGAACGAGGTGGTTCCATATCGAGGATTGCCTTAATCTTATCTGGGTTGGCTTCAATACCACGTTTTGAAACCATCAAGCCCAAAAGCTTCCCTGATCCAACGCCAAAAGCACACTTGGCTGGATTTAACATCATCTTATGCCTCAGCACTTCAAAAGCCTCTTTGAGGTGCTCAACATGGTCTGCTGTAAACAAGCTTTTGACCAACATATCATCAACATAGACGTCCATGGTTTTCCCAATCAGATGGGCAAATATCTTATTTACCAGTCGTTGATAAGTAGCTCCTGCATTCTTTAGTCCAAAAGCCATGACAAGGTAACAAAAAACACCAAAGTCAGTTATGAAAGATAACTTAGGGATGTCATCTTTGTGCATCCTAATCTGGTTGTAGCCGCTGAAACCATCCATGAAACTCAGCATTTCGTGCCCTGCCGTGGCATCTATTAGTGTGTCAATCCTTGGTAAAGGGAAGCAATCCTTAGGGCATGTGTCATTCAAATCGGTGAAGTCTATACACATCCTCCACTTTCCGTTGGCTTTCTTGACCATCACAGGGTTAACCAACCATTCAGGGAACTGAATCTCCTCAATAAAACCAGCTTCCAAGAGCTTGTCCACCTCTTGCTTAATGGCCTCTTGCCTTTCCGGATAAAAGTTCCACTTCTTCTGTTTTATTGCCTTCCGCTTAGGGTCTACATTCAACCTGTGGGTTATGAGTTGGGGGTCTATCCCGGGCATATCAGCTGCCGTCCAAGCGAACACATCTCTATTTTCTTGTAGGAATTCTACCAACTTGCCCTTCAAGGGTTCTTTTAAAGACGCTCCAACATACGTAACTTTTTCAGGGTCTCGGGAATCCAGAGGTATAGGAACCAAATCTTCTGCCGGTTTCCTGCGGTGTTCATCATCCCCTCGGACATCCATGTCTTCTATCGGGAGGACCTGCCCCCCTACTCCATCAGCTCATAATGCGGCCACATAATAACTTCTGGCCATCTTTTGATCACCCTTCTATTCTCCAATGCCATTCCTGGTTGGAAACTTGACTTTCATGTGGTAGCTTGAGGCAACAGCCTTAAACGCGTGAAGTCCAGTCCTTCCGAGGATCGCATTATACGTGGAAGCTGCTTTGATTACCAAGAAATTTAACATCTGAGTAGCCTCCTTGGGCTCCTGTCCAATAGTAATCGGTAGCTGGATGGTCCCTTCAACATTGGATTCGACTCCATTGAACCCATATATAGGCATATTGTTAGGAATCAACTGCGAGTCGTTGTATCCCATCTTCACAAATGCATCATGAAACAAAATATCGATAGAAGCACCATTGTCTATCAAGACTCGCTTCACCTCTGAGTTTCCAATTACCGGGGTTATGACCAACGGGTCGTCATGGGGGAACTTCACCCCTTCCAAGTCTGAATCATCAAAACCAATCACTACTTCAGTCTTTGCACGTTTTGGGGCCTCTCCCACGATGTGCATCACCTCCCTGGCATATGCCTTTCGAGAGTTCCTTGTCATGCCAGCCGCAGTCGGGCCTCCCCAAATCATGTTAATAACTGGACCTCGTGGCTGGGGGTTACGATCACGATCGTTATCCCTTCTATCATTATCCCTTCTATCATAATCTCTCCTTTGATTTCCACGATCTTCGCCTTTCGTGAACCTGCTCAACTTTCCTTTTCGGATCAAGAATTCGATCTCGTCCTTGAGTTGCCTGCAATCATCGGTGTCATGTCCTATATCGTTGTGGAACCTACAGTATTGATCCTTGTTTCTCTTTGCGGGATCACCCCTGAGTGGCTTCGGCCATCGGAAATCCTTGTCTTTCTCAATATCCATCAGGATTTGACTCCTAGGGGCATTCAACCTCGCGTATTCAGAGAACCTTGGTCCCAAATTTTTCTTAGGGGCAGAGTCGGAGTCCTTGCTAGTCCGGGGATATTTATCCCTAGCATCGTACTCTTGCTCTTGCTTCCGCTTTCGGGAATTTCCGTTTCCTCCATTCGTTGTAGGGGCTTCTGCCTTCCTCATGCTCTCTTCTGCTTTTATGTATTTACTCGCCCTTCTTTGGAGCTCAGTCATGCTCTCAGGGGGATGTTTTGCCAATGACATCTGAAAGTAGGTGTTCGTTGTTCCATTCTCCAGGGCTATCATAGCTACCTTGTTCTCCAGCTCTGGGACATTCAATGTGTCCTTGGTGAAACGCTTGAGATAATCCCTCAGGTTCTCATTCTTCCCTTGTTTCACTTGCATGAGAGATGCAGAGCTTTTTTTTATGGACTTTTCCACTAACAAACTGATTGATGAAAGCAGTGCTCAACTCCTTGAAGGAGCCAATTGAGTTTACGGGCAACCGGCTATACCATCTTTGAGCCATGCCTGCCAGGGTTTGAGGGAACGCCCTACACTTAAGAGCATCGCTGGCGGGTTGTAACAACAGCGCATTTGAGAACATCCTGACATGATTCGAGGGATCACCCATTCCATCGTATGGTTTTATCGTGGGCATCTTAAATTTTCAGGAAACACGAACGTTCATCACTTCCTCAGTGAACGGGGGTGTGGGATCGTCAGGGTCTCCGAGTGGCATCAGGTCTTTGGGATCACCCCTGGGGGTTTCCACCCTTGTAACTCCTCCAGTTGGGGCATCAGCCCTTCTTTGTCTCCTTGAAGATCTTTCCAAATCAATAAAGGGAATCTCCCTCGGAGTTGGAGGGGGCCTATTCTGGTTCTGCCTTGCTTGCTCCCTGGCTATATCGTCCTTCAGCCTTTGGATCTCAGCCTCATGGGCCTTGATTCTCTCAGCGACTGTTTGAGGATGTCCATCATGGATTCTTCGAGTCCTTCCCATAGGCTCCTTGCTTGCACGTCGCCTCCTCGGGGCTTCATCACGATCATCGTCCTCAGAAGAGGAATCATCAGTGTAAGGTCCGGAGTAATCATAATACCCTTGCTCAGGAGGGGCTAAACCCCTAACATAGGGAGGCTGATATGACTCAGGTATCTGTAAAGCGTGACCACTTGGTCCAGGATCCCTACGATTTGGAGGGTAGTTAGGCAATCCATATAATGGATCGGTGCTCACGGGGAGTGTAGTGGTGGAGATCAGAACTCCTGAGAGTGGGGGACGGCTGTTTAATGGTGAGACCACCATCTGAAGCTGATTGGTCTCACGTCCCGGATGGACGTCCACTGGTAAGGTTCACTCAACATAGAGATTTGTCCCTATGGGTTGAGAAACTTGAGGCTGAGTGGTTGTCTCTGTTAATAGGGGGACATACCCTTGCTCCGTAACAACGGGTGGAGCGGTGGAGATGGCTGGTGGATCAGAAGTAACAGGAACGTTCTCGGTTGTCGTTCTTCGTGTGTTAACCATGGTTGATGTTGTCTTCCCACAGACGGCGCCAAATGTTGTGGAACAAAAAGTAAGGTTATCAAGTTGCGGCTAGGGTTCGTGAGCTTCGTGTTTTAATGGCTGCACTTGTGTTACCGTGACCTAATTCGGGTCTTCACAAGATGCCTACGTATCTCAAAGTCGAGAATCAAGCCAAAAACGTAGTTCTGAGATGAGGGGTCTGGCCCTTTATATAGGCTGTAGGAGCCTCAGAATCGTAGTAGGGTTTGGAGACTTGGTGGACAAATCACCGTTATTGAGGAAGGTTCTGACTCCTTCCTTATAAGAATTAGTTTCCTTGTTGAATTAGGTGCCTTGGAGGCTACACAATATCCCTGGGATATTCCAGAACGTTCCTGGTTTCTAGAACATTCCTGTTTTGTGGATCAGGCCCGTGTTATAAACAAGCTTGTACCGGGCGTCCCCGGTTTGGGCTGTTCTTTTGGGCTTAACCACTAACCACGAATTTAATGCCCAGCTAGGGTTTTGGGCCTCATTTATGAGCCAATAAATACTATATTAATTATGTATTTAGGGATTATTTTTCACCCATATCATATGGATAGTTTTGTATACGTATGTTGACAGGTAGTGTGTACTTATTTCGTGTTGTCCAATCAGTTATTAAACCCATCACATGTATTGATTAAAGGCATCAACTCTAAGAGAAGTAGATAATGAAGAGTCCCATGTTTATTCTCATATAAGATATCAATTTTAAATCTCGTAGTTCAGTGATTCTTAGATTAATTATTTGCATCTTAGTTTAATTTAGATAATTAAAACGCATATTTGTTTATTGTCTTAGCAGTGAATTAAAGCCATACATTGTTGAATAGGTGCATTAACTAAATAGAACCATAACCAGATCTCTGTGGAACGAACTTTAATTGTATTACTTGTGACCACTTATACTTGCGTGATAATGTGTAAACAGTCATCACGGTCCAATTTCCATTTAATAACATTATATTCTTGATAGTTGAAATATAAATGCGTAATAAAACCCACACAGTAGACCCCACACCTAATAATAATATTACATACCAGTCATATGCTCAGAGAACAACATCCACAATATTGTAAGTTAAAAGTTAAAAGATTTATTACAAACTCAGAATCTTACTTAAGTAGTGTTGCTGAATATTACTTCGAGAGGAAGCATTTCAACAACCAAAAGTTTATTTCTCAAACTTACACACTTAATTCACATAAGTCTACCAATACCCATCTGTCCATCAGCTACCTCAGGGATAGGCGCCAGCACTCTCTCAAAAGGTCGTCTTTCCCTTACCCTCTTGCGGGGTGTAGTGCGGAGTATCGGCATTTGACCTAGCTGTTATATACATAAGTAGCAAGAGTGAGCTATAATAGCTCAGCAAGATAAATTTTGTAAACCAGTAACAAAGAAAACACACACACACACACACACACACACACACACACACACACACACACACACACACACACACACACATATATATATATATATATATTAATAAACAGAAGGCCCATCATAATCATTAAGAAAAGAATTAATTCTTATTTATTAAATACACCATCTATTTATATTTATAAGAAAAGAAATATAGAACAACATAATATCAATTTCTCTTCTAATATGATATAATATCAGTTTTTCTTCTAACCTTAAAAATAATTCCATAATTTCATACCATTTTTCCTTTTTCAGTATGTCAATCTGTAACCATTATCAATTCTTTCTTTAATTACTTTGGGGATATCTGTTGTCGCCTGATACGTTAGGACGATGATCAGTCGCCTAATCGTACCTGCTCTCTGTTTACTACTAGTAGAAGGAATGATCCAACCTGGTCATCATCCCTGGAGGAAGGCTCTCTGCTACATCCTCCTTCGGCATCTCTTGGGCCGTAATAAAATATTGAGTGCTGGACTGTGCCGAACACAGCCTCTTAAGCTTGCTGTTGCAATCCCCCTTTTTGTTAAATCGTTATTCCATTTATAAAACACCATTCCATAATTTCCATTTTCCGTTTCCATTTCCATTCACATATATCATTTCCATTTCCATTTCCATTTTCATGTATCAATCTTTAGAAGGACAAAATCATAATACTTTGATCATAACTCAGACATCTCCTCCGTATTTAATAAATTCACTTATGCTATTAAATACATAACTATTCCATCTATTTGTAAAGTATTAAATAATATTCAAATAATAATTATTAAATCACAAATGTTTAAAGATTATAAATAACAGAATATTATAAACCATATAACCCTAGATAACAACTGATACCATTCTTTTTTATATCTTTTTAAGCCGTAAAGTATATTGGCTCCCTTCATATTCATATCCACAATCCATATCATATATTGATATAAGATTCATATATTATCTAGCAAAACCACTTTTCTTTAAACATAAACAATTTATCAAAATAATGGTAAAAGAAATCTTGCCTCGATCTCTGAATCCCAGAGGTATGACCCGGTGTTCGTCTTGAGTTTCTATAAGAACGAAAAGGATCATCATTAGCATATGCCCCATTATAATTATTATTACTAACAACACTTATCCTAACCATTTATCTCACTTGATCCCCTAATCTTTTTAGCTTATCAAACACACCATAACATAATTCTTATTAATACCGCCACGTAATGACACTTAGTACATTATGAAGGTATGTCATTATCTTATACACTTAGTAGATATTTAAGTTTTAAAGACTTTTAAGTCGACCATTAACTCGAGAAAATTATCCTTTATCCGTTTAAGGGGTATTCCATTAACGTACCCTTGATCTAAACATTTTTTTATAAAATTGAAAAATTATTCGTTCGACATGAGACCTTCTCCTATACCTTCCTTATGACCTCTATTATTTATTTATCAAGATTCGTAACGGAATCACTTAGGTTAAGGGTGTTCAATTTAAGTTACGAACTCGCAATTACGCTTTCGAACCACTTTTATGATTTTGACCATATTTCCTAAACCGTTCATCAGATTTTTACGTACTTTATATCAAAACGATCTATGAACTAAGATCTATCCTATCATGACCAGTGGTTATGCCCTACTGACCTTGACAGATTCGGGATTGCTCTGTTTTTAACAAGTAATTACTGTTTTAACAAAAAAATCGGGCATTATAACGGCTATATTTTCATACTTTCCATAATATAACTCCTCCAAATCCAACATCCAACACATATACCAAACCCTACACCATATGGACATCATACCAACCATGGTGACTAGCACCCACAACACCTACATGTTCAATCAATCACTTATAAACATACATATAATCATGATTTCATGCTTAATACTCACTTAACCACTAAACTAACCATAAACCATCATAAACTCAGGATAATACTAAGGGTTCATGAACTCCATACCTTCCTTGAAGCTTGAACAACACTAAATAAGCCTTGGATAGTCCTTAAACAACCTTAAAATAGCTTGGATAGTCTAAAGAAACCATAAAAACAAAGTTAGTTCTTGGAGTTACTATTCATCTAGCAACTTTGATGATTTTATTACCTATGCAAATGATGTTGAATGGCTATGAAACTTGGTGGATGATCTTCTCTAAACTCCAAGAACCTCCATGAATTTTCCCTTGATTTGTAGTTGATTGTAGCTAGGGTTTTGACTTTTATTTTCTTCTTTTTTCTTGTTTGGGCCGAATGAGGTATAAGGATGGAGAAGAGAGATTTTTTTGTTTTGGTTGCTCTTATCTTGGCTAATATTGAGAGTTCTAGAGTTTTGTAGCATGTTATAGATTATTACATGGTGAAATTACTAATTAACCGTTGGTTAAAGTTAGTGGAAAGTGATGTAAGGAGTGATGTCATTGTTGGATGATCTTGTGATTTTTGTTTTTGATTTTCTAATTAGTGTTTTAATGATTTTGCTAAATACTAATATGGTGTGTATATCCTTGTTATGATATTAAGCTTGGTTGTTTAGTCTCCATATTTGTCTAGTTACGATTCGTTTCGAATATACCACATTATCCAAGGGGTTCTAAATTGTTTAACAATCCAAATTCCTCTGGCATTCCCTTGACTTAATAATCCCCTGGTTTAACCTAATTTTAATATTTCCTCAAGATATAAACCCTTTAATATTTCTATACTCCTTCATATCACATTCCATAGAGTCTCAATTGAAATTGAAAATCCTTAAAATCCATACTCAGGAATTTCTGAAGTCCGTCATCGTTTCGAGTCAATTATTTTCATAGTACATCACTAATATGGTTTCTGATTATTCATTTTCTGTTTCAATGGTAGGGTACCTACATGCCATTTCCCTAAATCCTCAAAATTTACTATTCATTTAAGCACTGTAGCATTTCTAAAGTTAGGGTTATTACAGTCTTCCCCCTTAAAAGGATTCCGTCCCGGAATCACGTTGAAGATATTAACGATTACCTTTCTCACACTACACCTTCTAATTCTCATATTACTTCCTCCATCCTTTAGTTCCTCCTTAAACATCTCTATCTTGTTTGTACAGAAATACACCAATATAAACTTGCTTGTCATTCATCAACATGCCATTTAGCTTATCAATAGCACTACTTTCACTATCTTTACCGTACCAACCTTTTCTGGCATTCTGTCATTCTATATTATCTCATTTCTCCTTTCTCTTTTTACTAAGGGTATCGGCCACCACATTGGCTTCCCTAAATGGTAGTGTATCTCACTTATTGTCTAACTATATTTTGATCTATATCATAACATAAAATATAAATACCTCAATCTTATTATGTCCTGTCTCTGTAAAATCCTCCAGAAATTTGACTAGAAGGCTATTCCTTGAAACCATTGTAAGAAAATATTATCTATAATATATTATTTTATTATATTTTTTTTATAAACTCTTACTCTCTCTCTCTCTCTCTCTCTCTCCTTGGACCAGCATATCTTACTTCCTAATCAGATAGATTATTCTTATCTATTTTATTAACTTATTTACACCAATCATTGACCAAGTTGATTCCTAACCAAACATTTACACTTAAAAGGTTAAATTAAATAAAAAAAATATACCTGTGTCTGCATCCGGTTTCTTCATCGCATCTCCTAAGGTCATGTTGTACACTCTGGCAGTAGGTCTATTCGAAACAGTCATACTTTGTCTTGTCGCAGACGACCCACTAGAACGACAATCTCTAGCTATGTGTCCTAATTTTCCACACTGGTAACACTTGACGTCACTCTTAGGGTTTGTATCCACTGATGGGCACTGGTTAAAATAGTATCCTTTTTGTCCACACTTAAAACAAGTTATTCCCAACATTCTACACACTCTCGTATGCTTCTTACCATACGTGTTACAATCTGGTAATGATGGTCATGATTGATTGGACTGAAATGTTCCTAAGGATTTACCACCCTGATTCACAGTTTCACTAACAGCCTTATTACTCCCTGACTTTCCCACAAACTGAGATTTTTGTCCTTTACTGAACTTGCTAAAGTAATTTCCTTCACTTGAACCTCCTTTCTGGCCCTCAAATTTCCTTTTCTTATTCTCTCGGCCAATTTGAGTTTGTTCACTCTCGGCTTCTATAATAGCTACTTTTTGAACCACTGCAGCATAATCAGTTAGCTCAAATGGTGCCACTCTCGTCCGTAGCCATGGTTTCAATCCTTGTTAGAACGTTTTTGCTCGTTGTTCTTCAGTACGCACAAATTCCGGAATAAACCTAGGCAGTTTAGTAAATTTAGTTTCATACTCTACCACTGTTAGATTGTCCTGCTTTAACTCCAAAATTTTTATTTCCATTTGGTTTTCAAATACCTAGGGGAATACTTCTCTAGAAACACTCTAGTAAAATGCTCCCAGGTTATCATTCCCGCTCCTTCTAGACCCTTCTTAGCTTCCCACCAATAGTTTGCCTCTCCCTTCAAGAGATAGGAGGCGAAAATGGTCTTCTGTTCCTCATCTACCCTCAAGATTTCAAAAGCTTTATCCATTTCTTTCAGCCATGCTCTGGCTACTACTGGGTTAGCAGTTCCCTCAAACTCTGGGGGCTTTAATGACTTAAAGGCATGAAATAAATTAGCTACCTGGTTCGGGGGAACAAGTGGTTGTTGAAGATTCTGTGGATTAGCTAAATTTTGCCTTAATAAGTCCATAAATTGGTTTAAGGGATCACCTCCCTGATTACCTTGTTGGCCAGCTGATTCGTCTTCTTCTTCTTCCTCATTATTTTGTTCTCCCTGAGCATTTTCATTCTGTCTATTTTGACTTTCTTCATCTCTCTCATTTTCCCTGGCATTCGCTCTGTTATTACGTCTAGCCATTTTTCTGTCAATAATAATATTCTCCATTAATTACCCAAATTTATGGTACAATATTCATCATTCCCATATACAATAATTATATCACTATTTACTCATTTATATATAACCATATTCTCAAATTCAAGCAATTAATATCAAGTTATATGTTAGGTCGAATACACAATTATAATCAACTAAGTATGAGCGAATAATAATAAGTTCTTAAAAGACTTTAAAAACTGTTTTGAAATTAACTCCTCTCTCAGTGATGTAAAATATCACAGAGAGCTACTTAGGTTACAATGAAATGATATTGCGTTACACGATACCCTTCTAGGATTAACCTAACTGTATTTATAAAGATATACAGCTATGTACAATCGATAATTGATTCTCCTATAAATAAGCTATAGAAATATTATCAATTACGATTGCTACACGTCTTTCTAGTCAGCACGACTTCTTTAACAGCTATCCAATCTTCAAAGATATCGCTTCAATAATTATCTTCAATAATTCTGTTACTGACCAGCAAACGCTTCTCTTCAACAGAGTTTAGCTGCTTCCTCTTGTCAGCGTTTAACAGACTCTGTCGAGCTTCCAACTGTCAGAGTTTAACTAAACTCTGACTGCTTCCAGTTTCAAGTTAAACTCTGTTTTTCCCTGTAAAACTTAAACACTGATATTAAACACATCAATTATATTTAACAATCTCTCCCAACTTGTTCATTTGTAAAAATGCACATGTTAACAGTAATTGATGATGTCAAAACAATTTTATTCAAATAAGCAGAGTTTAATCTTGACTTAACAAAATTTACAGAAAATAAGAATTACTTACAGACTTTTTCTACCTAACCTCCTCAACATCTGGTGTTATTCTAAGGTAGTCTATAAGCAGTCTTCTTTCTGCATTCTCGAGCTCTCTCTGCATTATCTCCTTGATCTATTTCAGCTTAGGATCATCTTCTCCAGTTTGGTAGATAGCAGCTCTCAGAGAATAAATTTTGTTTTTCCTCATTTCGTTTCCAAACCTGATAAAATATGCTTTCTTAGATTCAGAATTGAAGTCCAACATAGTTGTACCCAAGTCAGTCTTCAGTCGAGCACTATTCCTCTTCATTTCAACAAGATTTCCATGATAGTCTCTGTACTTAGGAACATACTCTTCTGTAGTCTTTGAACCAGTAAGTACTTTGGCTTTCTTCATATGTTCTCTTATAGAATCAGCAATAAGTGCTGTTCTTCGATTTGTAACCCTGAATAAGTACAGAACATATTGAAGTTCTTCACACAGCTTCAGCTTGATGTCATCTTCATTCACCCTATACACTGTTCCATCCTCCATGAAGTACAGTAAAAAGTATATATCCAAACTCTTCTGATGAACCAGCTGAACTAACTCCAGTTTTTCTAGATTTTCTTGAATCATACCAGCTCCAGGAGTAATAAGTGATGAAGGATTTCTAGGACTGTTGTTTATTCTCACATCTTTGTGAGAACCCAAACCAGATGTGTTCTTACCAGGAGGCTTTCCAAAGAAAGCTCTGTCATGCTGAAAAGTACCAACTCCTTTCTTCTGAGCTTGAACAGGAATTGTAGGCTTGGAGAAAAATCTTTGCATTTGAGCAGGCAATGGATTATTTTGAACAGGTAGGGGTTCACTCACAACATGTGTAGCAACAGAGATTGTATCTACATTTTTCCCTTTGTCTTCTTGACCGATTATACCTTTAAGCTTCAGCTTGGCATCAAGTGATGATTTTCTTGTCAATTTTCCTTCTTCTTCTTCTTCTTCTTCTTGACTACCAGTAAGATTTTCGCAGGGTCGGAGAGGATTCTGAAGATGGAAGCATACAAGGTGGCGAGACGAGAGGCAAAAAAGGCTGTGGCGAAAGCCAAAGAGGAAGCCTATGAAGGGCTATACAAGCGCCTAGATACCAAGGAAGGAGCGAATGCCATCTTTAAGCTAGCTAAAGCTAGGGAGAGAGGGCGGCGCGACCTGGGTTCTGTTAAGTTTGTTAAGGATGTTTCAGGCCAAGTGTTATTGAATGAAGATGCTATTAAGGAGAGGTGGAGTTCGTATTTCCATAATCTTTTCAACGAGGCTAGGAGGAGTGGTGCCGGTGTGGAACAAGAGGTCTCTCTCCCGCCCGTGCTTTCTATCGATTCCTGTGAGCGCATCAGCAAGGATGAAGTCAAGGGTGCCCTGCAAAAGATGGATAGAGGGAAGGCGGCTGGTCCGGATCTTATCCCAATCGAGGTTTGGCTTTGTCTTCGTGAGGTTGGCGTCCAATGGCTAGCAGATCTGTTCAATGTTCTTCTCTTTGGTGCTAAGATGCCAGCTGAATGGAGGTGTAGTGTTGTGGTCCCTTTTTTCAAGAATAAAGGCGATGCTCAGAGTTGTAATAACTATCGGGGTATTAAATTACTCAGTCATACTATGAAACTTTGGGAGAGAGTGGTTGATAGTCGGATTAGAAGAGAAGTTGAAATCTCAGAGAATCAATTTTGGATTTATGCCTGGGAGATCGACGACCGAGGCCATTCATCTCGTTAGACGCCTTATGGAGAAGTTCAGGGAACATCGCAAAGACCTCCATATGGTGTTCATTGATCTTGAGAAGGCTTATGATAGCATCCCCCGTGAAGCTATTTGGAAGAGCCTTGAGGAGAGGGGAGTGTCGTCGTCGTACGTTAGGGTGATTCAAGACATGTACTCTCGAGCTAGTTCTTGCATTCGGACCTCAATGGGGGACTCCCGTTTTTTCCATGTTGAGATGGGGCTACATCAGGGGTCGGCCCTAAGTCCTTTCCTTTTCGCCCTTATCCTTGATGTCATGTCGCGAGGGATTCAAGATGCTGTCCCTTGGTGCATGCTCTTCGCTGATGATATCGTGCTAGTGGCGGAATCGAGGGGGGAGGTGAACGAGAAATTGGAGCTTTGGGGATCTACTTTGGAGTCCCAAGGTTTACGTATGAGCCGATCTAAAATCGAGTATCTCTGGTGTAACTTCAGTGGTGAGGCTAGCGAAGCAAGGGTGGAGGTTAGGATTGAAGACCAGATCGTCACTCATATGGATAAGTTCAAGTATTTGGGTTCGATCATCCAGAAGGAAGGTGAGATTGAAGCCCATGTCACGCATCGTATCAAGGCTGGGTGGCTAAGGTGGAGGGCAGCGTCAGGGGTGATGTGCGATAAGAAGGTCCCTTTAAAGTTGAAAGGGAAATTCTATAGAGCAGCTGTCCGTCCTGCGATGTTATATGGTTCTGAGTGTTGGGCGGAGAAGAAGGCCCTCGTAAGCAAGTTGGAAGCGGCTGAAATGAGGATGTTACGGTGGTCTTGTGGGCACAAGATGTTGGACAGAATCCCGAATTCGGTGTTTAGGAGCGAGCTTGAAGTGGCGCCTTTTTCTGCGAAAGTTAGGGAAGGAAGGTTGAGATGGTTCGGCCACGTCCGTAGGAGGCTGGCTGAGGCCCCAGTGAGGAGGGTCGAGAGTCTTTCGGTTGTTGGGGCGAGGAGGAGAGGCAGGCCGAGGAGGTCGTGGGAAGAGCAGCTCAGGTTGGATTTGAAGGCCTTAGACTTAAATGAGACTATGATCACGGATAGGTGTTCTTGGAGGCGGCGTATCAGAGTGGTGGATTCCCTTTTAGGGAGCGGCTCTGTTGTCGAGAGCCTCAGAGTTGGGTTGTCTCGGTTAGCAATTTTTTCGAAGTTCGCCATTAGCGTTCTCACTTTTCCTTTTTAGTGTTTTCTGTTTTCTGGTTTTGCAGTTGCTGGGAGCCTGGCTCGTGGCTGGAGCGCATCTAGATATGAGTATCATAAATCCTCGCAGGTATGTATGCCCCATGTGGAGAATGCCATGGGCTCAGGTATGGCTTTGATCATGTCCGTATCATTTGGATTCCTTTGTATTTATCACACTCTTTGTATGTCGTGCACTTAGCCGAGGGTCATTGTGACGCCCCTAGATCCGGGGTCGGAGACCTAGGCGCTCACGGTCCATTTTCCCTTAATAACATACCTGTTCTTTGACATAATATATAAAAAAGCCATCGACCCCACAATAAACTCACACCGCACACACACACAGGTTAGAGTCTCAGAAACGTCACACAATTGATTAAGCAAAAGTAAAAGTTTCAGAGTTATTACAGACCGAGTTAAATAGCATTTATGCTACCAGCAACACTTCGATATGAAGCGGAGTTGGCGGCTTGAATGTTTGTTACGGTACACTGCTTTGCACAGGTCATACTTATAAATAAAACGTACTAACAAAAGTTGCCAACCAATCCGGCTAATGGGGCCTACCGGTGGAATCTCAACTGCTGCCTCGGGTCTAGTCACCTACTTTTGGGCAGTCTGTCTGGGTCTTGCCATTTCTCTTAGCTGTTGTGTTTGTAAATTTGAAAACAAGCAAGAGTGAGCAACTATAGCTCAGCAAGAAATATATGTATAAGGTAAGCAATATAACATTACATATGTTTAGCAGTTATTAAACTTGTTTATATCAATCAGTTAAAAAATCATTTGTCATTGTTGATAAATTTCAAAGGTGCACCAACACGTGCCCTTGTTTTCAAAATAAACTTGCAGTTCTAGATACTGCATGAAGTCAACATCTTTCTAATCAAAAATAGAACACTATCGGTAACTTGGCACATAAGCCTAAGAAGCAGTGTCAGAGCATTTTTCCAAAGTGGAGGAATGGGACTTAAAGAAAACATAAAACCTGACAGGGATTGACGATGATCAGTCGCCACATCCAAGTCCAATAATCCGCGGGTCTTCTCTACCGGTAGAAGGATAGAAACTACATCCGTAACTATCCCCGGGTGAAAACTACATCCGTAATCACCCTCGATGAAAACTACATCCGTAATCATCCTTCGGCAACACCTGGGCCGGAATAATAAGTGATGGACCGCCTGGCTGACGGCCGGTTACACATCCCAGGAATCGTTCGTCAACGGTTCCCACACCTGCCAGAGTCCCTTTTTCTTTTTCTTTTAAAAACTTTATTTTGATTGAAAACTGAGTAGTTGAGGTCCGACATCAGTGGACCGATGATTCTTGAAATCATACAAGAAGCAAACCTGACCGGGGGTTTTCGAAAATGTTTTGAGTTCGAAAGAGTTCGAGTTTGAAAGTGCTAAAGGTATCTTGGATTAGATTTGTCTTTAAAATAATGAACAATAATTAATAAATGATATTTTAAGATTTAATATTAATAATTAATAAAATAATTATTTAATTAAACAAGCTTTTAATCCAAGATAGGTATTTTGAGTATTTATGAAGATATAAAAATAATTACTTGAGTATACGATACTTCCCGAATGACCCTTCGGGTTTTCGCAATTTAATTACGATATAATAATATACCGCTCCCCGGTCAATAGTATATATGGACCGCTACGACCTCTATTGCTAGAGTCGTTGTCCGAAGAAAACATTTCATTCTAAGTTCAAGGGGTGCAAACATATATATGCTTATACATCTCAATTTCATCAATACTTCGATAAGCATAAACATTTGATACGAGTGAAAACTACAAACACAACAGTGAAAGTCCTTGTATATGTAAGTTTTGAAAAGTAAACTTGCCTTGGTGAGGTTGGGGTGGTCGAGCTTGCAGAGTGGAACGATCTATACATAATCAATAGCCGATCGTTAGTACCTTAACAATATCTCTTTTAATTGCGAGGTTTTAGGGGGTACAAAATTAACTTAATGACTTCGTCTTATGACTCTCTAGCCCCACTATAGGTTCATGTCATCACTCGATTACGCTCGCCACTTATTCGACTTAATTTGGTTACCATATCCGAATCATATTCATTACCCCTTAAATCACCCTCCACTTACGACTTTTTCCCTTGCGCGAATTTTACTCTAACATTTTTATAAAATTGAAAAATACATATTTTAATCCAATTCTTTTTGGGTAGCCTTCACCACTGCATTTACTAGGTTCTCTAATTTTTCCATTATCCTACTTAAATTTTTACGGGTTTAAACAAGGTTCACAAGGGGACCATTTAGTGCAGGTCAGATTCCAGAAACACATTTCACTTCTCAGGCCATTACTCAAATTCTGTACATCATCTAGTCATGAACCTTATATTTCTGGAAACTACATTCAAATACCTTTCCAGAAATATATATTAGGACTTCAGGGGACAAGATTTAGGGGTTCAAAACCCTCCTACAAGACAGTACAAGTTCCTGGAAAAATTCTCAGCATGCTTTTACCAATTAACCATCCAAGAATCTTATATAAACATCACAACCATCATCTAAACCACCAAGATCATACTCTATAACATACATGGAGTTACATACACTAACCACAAGCTTAAAAATCACAACCACAACATTTAAACTCAAGATCTACATCATCCATAACTTATATGTCCAAGATTTACACTAATATCCATGGATCTAACATTAAACATCACAAATACTACATGGCCAAGAGGGGTTAGGGTTTTTATACCTTCTTGAGTATCTAGGAGCCTTGGGTATGCCTTACAAGTCTCAAGAACATCTTCGATGAGCTCCTACAATCCTTACAACTCAAGATCTAAATGAAAACTCAACATTGTTACTATTCAACAAAACTTCAACAATTTATATCTTGAAAACTAATGGATGAAAAGGGTTGGAATTCATAGTATACCTTCCTTATATGATGTAGAGTACCTAGGATTTTTGCCTTGAATTAAGAGTGAAGAGAAGTGGAAGAAAGAATTCTTCTTCCCCTTGTTTTTGTGTTTGGCCGAGAGCAACAATGGCTAGGGGGGGGGAGAGAGTTTTTGTTTTGCTTTTGGTGTTGGGTGAAAAAAGTAAGATGAGTTGGTTGATAGATATTAGGTGTATGTATATGTATCACATGTTGCAAGTCTAGTGTCTAGACCACCATACCTCCTTGTCTCCTTGGACAATGTACCAAACTAGTTACTATTCCTCTTGCTATCTTTGCATTGCTAGTTTGCTTTCCTAACTACTTAGTTGCATGGGACTTGCATGCAATATCATTCCTTGTATCATTATTCTTCCACCAATGCTTGTCACTTAATCTTTAAATCGTATCGTATCTTAATTAATTTCTCGTAATAATATTTTGTCGCGTAGAGATTTCCCTTGTAATTCCCTAAGTACCTAATTGTGTAAATTCCTCGAATATCCATAACTCCTCGTCATAATTCCTAATAAATCTTTTAATACTCCAATAACTCTCAAGTCCCAAGTTTTATAAATCTTACTAACAATAAGATTCTTGCCTTCAACAATCTTCCCTTTATCTTACATAGTGAATGTAACAACATAGTTTCTCAGACAATCAATTCCATTAAACAACAGGGATGACTAAAAAGGTTCCAAATTGTCAATGTCATATGATATTATATAAAAGAAAATATTACAAAAATTAGGGTTCTTACAGCCTCCCCTCCTTAAAAGGATTCCGTCCCGGAATCAGGTTGAAAACAGTTGGGGGTGCTTTTCACGCATCGTGCTCTCTAGTTCCCATGTTGATTCTTCGACATTCTGGTTCCTCCACAAAACTCTCACTAGTTTGACAACCTTGTTCCGCAGCACCTGTTCTTTTCTATCCGTGATTTCTACGGGTTGCTCCAAATAGGTTAAGTCTGGCTGCAGATCCACTTGGTCATATTCTATCACGTGCCGGAAGTCGGTATGGTAGGGTCGTAGCATGGACACATGGAACACATTATGTACTTGCTGCAAGCTTGGGGGTAAAGCCAATTCATAGGCTAACTTTCCAACTCGTCTCAAAATCTCAAAAGGTCCAATAAATCTCGGGCTTAGTTTCCCCTTCTTACCAAATCTCATCAATCCCTTCCACGGTGATACCTTTAACATCACAAACTCTCCAACCCATATTCTTTGTCCTTGCGGGTCTGGTCCGCATACTTCTTCTGTCTGTCTTGGGCCGCTACCAGCCGTCCTCTTATGAGTTCGATAGTTTCTCTTATCTATTGGACCAGTTCAGGCCCTAAAATCTTCCGCTCTCCAACTTCTTCCTAACACAAGGGAGACCGACATCTTCGTCCGTATAAAGCTTCATATGGGGGCATTCCTATACTCGCATGGTAACTGTTATTGTAGGAAAATTCGATCAACGGCAAGTGGTCATCCCAACTTCCCTTAAAATCGATGGCACATACTCTCAACATGTCCTCTATGGTCTGGATGGTTCTCTCACTCTGTCCGTCTGATTGGGGGTGGTATGCAGTACTCATGTTTAACTTGGTCCCCACACAATCCTGAAAACTCCTCCAGAACCTGGAGTTGAACCTTGGGTCCCTATCAGATACAATGCTCACAGGAACCCCATGCCTAACCACAATCTCCTTTAAGTAAATATCCACCAGCTTGTCGACAGTGTATCTCTCGTTGATTGGAAGAAAATGTGCTGACTTGGTCAATCTATCGATAATTACCCAAATGGCGTCATGATTAGTCTTGGTCCTTGGTAGTCGGACCACAAAGTCCATCGTAATATGCTCCCACTTTCACTCGGGTATCTCTAAGGGTTGCAACAATCCACTGGGCCTCTGGTGTTCGGCCTTTACTCTTTGAAATGTCAAGCATTTACTTACCCATTCTGCCACGTCCTTCTTCATATTTGGCCACCAATAGTATTCTCTTAGATCTCTATACATCTCAGTGCCTCCAGGGTGAATTGAGTACCTTGAACTATGAGCCTCTTGCAAAATCTCGTCTTTTAATTCCTGAACGTTCGGGATCCATATCCTAGATGCGTACCTCATAACTCCATTCTCGTCCTTTTCACACTTAATTTCCTCGCCAGTCAAAATTTTCTCCATCGAATTCTTTTCTTCTTCTATCTTCTTTTCCTGGCATAACTTAATCTTTTCCAATAGCGGTGGTTGGACTCTTATTTTCATTAGACTCTCTTGTCTAATTCCTGGTAACCTCACTTCAATCTCCAATTTCTCAAGGTCCTTGATCAATTCGTCCACTGACGTTATCATCTTGAGTTTCTCCTTTCGGCTAAGTGCATCGGCCACCACGTTGGCCTTCCCTTGGTGATAATGAATCTCACAATCATAATCTTTGATTAGCTCTAGCCATCTCCTCTGCCTCATGTTTAACTCTTTCTGAGTGAATATGTACTTTAAGCTCTTGTGATCCGTGTAGATTTCACACTTTTCTCCGTAAAGATAATGTCTCCAGATCTTCAAAGCGAAAACTATCGCCGCTAATTCCAAATCATGGGTGGGGTATCTTATCTCGTACTCCTTAAGTTGTCTGGATGCATAAGCAATCACTTTACCGTGCTGCATAAGCACACACCCTAAACCTTTATGGGATGCGTCGCTATAAATCACAAAATCTCCCTTATCATCAGGTAGGGCTAGTACTGGTGCTGTCACCAACCTCTTTTTCAACTCTTGGTAGCTCTCTTCGCATTTTTCAGTCCACACAAACTTCTCGGTCTTGCGAGTTAGTCGGGTCAAAGGGGCTGCTATCTTGGAAAAGTCTTGGACAAACCTTCTATAGTAGCCATCCAATCCTATAAAACTTCTCACCTCGGTCGGAGTGGTTGGTCTCTCCCAATTTGATACAGCCTCTATTTTGGCTGGGTCCACTGGAATGCCTTGATCGCTAATCACATGCCCTAAAACCTGAACTTCCTTCAACCAAAATTCACACTTCGAGAACTTAGCGTACAACTTTTCTTCTCTCAATGCTCCCAATACAATCCTCAAGTGCTCTGCATGTTCCTCCTTCGTCTTGGAATAAATCAGGATGTCATCGATGAAGACTATAACACACTTGTCCAAGTACTTCTTGAAGACTCGATTCATTAAGTCCATGAAAGCTGCAGGGGCATTCGTTAACCCAAATGACGTCACTAGGAACTCATAGTGTCCGTACCGGGCGCGAAAGGCCGTCTTTGGTATATCTTCTGGCTTAATCCTTAACTGGTGGTACCCGGTCCTCAAATCAATTTTAGAAAAATAAACTGCGTCCTTTAGTTGATCAAACAGGTCATCTATCCTGGGTAAGGGGTATTTATTCTTTATAGTCACCTTATTCAACTCCCTGTAGTCTATACATAATCTCAAACTACCATCCTTCTTTTTCACGAATAACACCGGGGCTCCCCACGGTGACACACTAGTAATTATCATCCCTTTATCCAACAACTCTTGTAACTGAGTGTCCAGCTCTTTCATCTCCACTGGGGCTAGCCGATATGGGGCTTTCGAAATTGGGGCCGTACCCGGAACTAAGTCTATAGCGAACTCGATGTCTCTATCAGGTGGTAGTCCGGGAAGATCATCCGGAAATACGTCCGCGAACTCATTAACGACAGGGATTTCCTATAGGTTTGGTGCCTCCTTCTTGGTATCCTTCACATAGGCTAAATAGGCTTCGCATCCTTTACGTAACAGCTTCTTAGCTTGAATCATAGTCAGGAACTTTTGGTTTTGCCGTTTTCCACTAAACACTACTTCCTCGTCCCCTGGCAGTCTCAAACTTACTTTCTTCTTTACACAATCATTCTGGGCTCCGTGGGTTGTTACCCAATCCATGCCTACTATTACGTCAAACTCTCCTAGTTTAAAAGGTATTAAATCTACCCGAAAGTGTCGCCCTTCTATTTCTAGGTCACAACCTGGACATACTTGGCTAACAGGGATAATTTCATGATTAGCTATCTCTACTTACAGTCTGTCTTTCAATGATTCAGCCTTAAGGCCTAACTGACATACAAAATCTAGAGATATGAAAGACTTGGTAGCTCCCGAATCTAATAAAACATTTGCCTTAACTGAGTTGAGTAGTAGGGTACCTGCAATCACATCCGTGTTCCTCACGGCATCTTGCACCGTCATGTTAAAAGTTCTTCCAGTAGGGGCCTTGTTAGAAGCAGTTCCACTCACTCTTGATGCAGCTGGCCCAGAGGACATACATTCCCTCATTCGGTGCCCTGGTTTCCCACACTTGAAGCAATTACCTCCGGCACTGGTGTTGTTACTAGTTCCTCGACAGGCGTTAGCATAATGTCCTGTCAGCCCACACTTGAAGCACATCACATCCTGTAGGTTACACACGCCCGCATGTTTCCTTCCATATTTATTGCAATCTGGGGGTAGGGCTCGGGATGAGGTAGAGTAAGACGATCCCTGTGGTCGGCCGCTCTGGCCCACACTCCAACTTTCAGCTCTCTTGGTTCCAAAGTTTCCGCTGGATTGGGACATCGTCCCTCGCTTAAATTTGCTCGGAAAGCTCCCACCCGCAGAATTTCCCTTCCGACTATCAAACTTCCTCTTCTTTCCTTCCCTCTCCTTCTGCATCTGTTCACTCCCAGCCTCGACAATTGATGCTTTCTGTACCAGGGTGGCATAGTCTGTCAGCTAAAGAACCGCCACACGATTCTGAATCCATTGCTTTAGCCCCAATTGAAACCTTCGGGCCCTCTTTGCCTCAGAGTTCACATATTCCGGCACAAACCTCGACAGCTCAGTAAATTTGGCCTCATACTCGGCCACCATCATGTTACCTTGCTTTAGTTCCAAAAACTTCAACTCCATTTGTGTCTCCATGAACCTAGGGAAGTACTTTTCCAAGAACAGCTCGTTAAAGCTCTCCGAGGTCACCACACCTCTTCCTTCCAAATTCCACTTAGCTTCCCACCAATAGTTTGCCTCACCCTTCAGGAGGTAGGTGGCGAAAACAATCTTCTGCTCCTCAGCGACACCTAGTATCTCGAAAGATTTTTCCATTTCCTTCAGCCAGGCTCTGGCCTCCACCGGATCTGCCGTTCCTTTAAATTCTGGGGGTTTCAGGGATTTGAAGTTCCGGAAAGCATTTGCATTAGCATTGCTGGGTGGTTGCTGAACTGGGGGACGGTCCAGGTTCTGCCTAAGTAGTTCCATGAACTGTTCCATAGGGCCTCCCCTTGGATGTTCCACCTCTCGGGTGTCATCACCAGCTTCTTCTTCGTCATACTCAGAGTCATCAAACAAGTTATGATCGTTGCCCTCATCCTCACTCAGGTTCACATTCTCCCCTTCATGGTTCTGGTGGCCTCCGGTCCCATGGTGGCTACCCTGGCCTTCAGAACTGACCGGGTGAGCTCGAGTGTTCATTCTTCTGGGTGGCATGATTCTGATAATGAAACAAGAAATGGGTTAGGGTTTTCTAATTACCTGACAGCGTTTACACGGGTCAGGTTCGTATCGTTCCTCCTCATAAGGGTGGAAGTTGCAAAAGTTTTAATAACCCGATGCTGGAGATAAAATGTCAAAACATTTTCGGGGGAAAAATCTCTATGGGGTGCGAAAACATTTGCAATAGTTTTCAAGACTTCAAAACCTCAATTTTTTTTTTGTGAAAAAATTTATTTTAAAATTTGTAGGAACATTTTGGGAATTTGTAGAGAACAATTTGAAATCGCATATCGTAAATTTAAAACAGCATGGTTGCATTTGCGGCTTGTAGCAATTGTATATTCACAGTTGTATATCAAAACAGTAAAGCATGGCATCGGAAAGTAAGGCAGTTGAGACAATATCAAGGAAACTGAAACTAGATAAGTACGGTACAAGAGTTATCACAATGTTTGGATGTTAGAGCCTAATACATAGTTCCGATGTCAAAGTCTAGCAAAAGTGGAACAATAACAAGTACATCATCTGAATAGTCAGGGCTACACAAAAGTAGGGCTACATCCGTACATACTATCCGAAGTCACATCTACATATCTGTAGGTCAGTCTACTCATCCACTGGTCAGAAAGGATACCACTGCACAACTCAACTATCCCGCAAAATCGACACACTAATGTCATCTGAACCTAGAGGACTGAGCTATCGGTAACACATCATGGTGCCGCACCGTGACGGAGCAAAGCCCTCATTCGGGAAAATGCACGACGTACAACAGGCCTAGCATCCCTAGCCTGGATCACTCCGCCCCCACGGACCCCTAAACCAAGAATCCTCGCGCGACTCCTCCTCTCAATCCTATGGAGTCGAGCCCTAGTCCTCCTAGCAACAGCAGTCCTCATCTCAGCTTGAATCCTCAATCGCGCCTCGCGCTCCTCCACTAGTGCCCGCCTCGCCTCGTTAAGTCTGGCCTCTGCAGAAAGTAAGTCTCGGGTCAGGAATTGCACCACGTAGGCGTGCTCAGTGCCCGACACTGGGGGTAGGTCCATCGGCGGGGGTGGTATGACAGGAATAGGAGCAGGTGCAGGAGCAGTAGCAGGAGTAGGAGCAGTAGCAGGAGCAGGAGCAAAGGTAGGGTCAAGCTCCTCCTCGCCAGAAGTATCATCCTCGGAGTCACCGTCCGATGAAACAGGGCTCAATGTCTGCGGAGAGGGTGGGGGTGACACAACACGGCCCTCACCAGATCTCACACTCTCCTCGTCAGTAGCTACAGGAGAGGGGGTAACAGGCTCAGGCTCAGGCTCAAAGGGCTCCTCCTCGGGATCCTCATCATCAGTATCCCCTATCAGCGTAATCCAGGGGCCAAGCTCAGGGTCAGCACCCATATCCTCCTCAGGATCCTCGGTATCTCGCATCAGTGCCTCATCATGCTCTCTCTCAAAGGCCTCAGGGTCTGGTATCTCCTCCATCTACACAAGGGAAATAAGGTGGGTCACTAACCATAAAGAAAGGTTTAAGGAGTAGTTCCCTCACGAGCCTTAAAGTCAGGGCTATATCCGATAACCCGACTGCAAACTCGATGAGAGTTTTAGGTATTATTAGGGTTGTTATTAGGGTTATTGTTATTATTGTTAGGGTTGCTTTCTTAAATTACTATCGTTTCTAAGAACTGTAACCTCGCTCTGATACCATTTCTGTGACGCCCCTAGATCCGGGGTCGGAGACCTAGGCGCTCACGGTCCATTTTCCATTAATAACATACCTGTTCTTGGACATAATATATAAAACAGCCATCGACCCCACAATAAACTCACACCGCACACACACACAGAGGTTAGAGTCTCAGAAACGTCACACAATTGATTAAGAAAAAGTAAAAGTTTCAGAGTTATTACAGACCGAGTTAAATAGCATTTATGCTACCAGCAACACTTCGATATGAAGCGGAGTTTAAGAGCTCTCGACAATCCTAGCATGCTTCAAGTCAGTGTATGTTTCTTTCTTCAAAAGTTACTAAGTTCTTGAGATGACTTAGCTTCCAAGACCACGTGATGCTTTATGCAAAAGATCTTTTTGCTTTGGATCTTTGTCTCTGAAAGTAGCTTTAATAAAAAAGACAATCTTTTTGAAAGTCAATAAGCTTTTCTGCTTATTAAGCTGTGCTTGAATTTTCCAGATATAATGGTTGATCCTTATGCATTTATCAAGATTTCCTTTGAATCTTTCAGTAGAAGTGTAATCATGTTGGACAGAATCCCGAATTCGGTGTTTAGGAGCGAGCTTGAAGTGGCACCTTTTTCTGCGAAAGTTAGGGAAGGAAGGTTGAGATGGTTCGGCCACGTCCGTAGAAGGCTGGCTGAGGCCCCAGTGAGGAGGGTCGAGAGTCTTTCGGTTGTTGGGGCGAGGAGGAGAGGCAGGCCGAGGAGGTCGTGGGAAGAGCAGCTCGGGTTGGATTTGAAGGCCTTAGACTTAAATGAGACTATGATCACGGATAGGTGTTCTTGGAGGCGGCGTATCAGAGTGGTGGATTCCCTTTTAGGGAGCGGCTCTGTTGTCGAGAGCCTCAGAGTTGGGTTGTCTCGGTTAGCAATTTTTTAGAAGTTTGCCATTAGCGTTCTCACTTTTCCTTTTTAGTGTTTTCTGTTTTCTGGTTTTGCAGTTGCTGGGAGCCTGTCTCATGGCTGGAGCGCATCTAGATATGAGTATCATAAATCCTCGCAGGTATGTATGCCCCATGTGGAGAATGCCATGGGCTCAGGTATGGCTTTGATCATGTCCGTATCATTTGGATTCCTTTGTATTTATCACACTCTTTGTATGTCGTGCACTTAGCCGAGGGTCATTGTGACGCCCCTAGATCCGGGGTCGGAGACCTAGGCGCTCACGGTCCATTTTCCATTAATAACATACCTGTTCTTGGACATAATATATAAAACAGCCATCGACCCCACAATAAACTCACACCGCACACACACAGAGGTTAGAGTCTCAGAAACGTCATACAATTGATTAAGCAAAAGTAAAAGTTTCAGAGTTATTACAGACCGAGTTAAATAGCATTTATGCTACCAGCAACACTTCGATATGAAGCTGAGTTGGCGGCTTGAATGTTTGTTACGGTACACTGCTTTGCATAGGTCATACTTATAAATAAAACGTACTAACAAAAGTTGCCAACCAATCCGGCTAATGGGGCCTACCGGTGGAATCTCAACTGCTGCCTCGGGTCTAGTCACCTGCTTTCGGGCAGTCTGTCTGGGTCTTGCCATTTCTCTTAGCTGTTGTGTTTGTAAATTTGAAAACAAGCAAGAGTGAGCAACTATAGCTCAGCAAGAAATATATGTATAAGGTAAGCAATATAACATTACATATGTTTAGCAGTTATTAAACTTGTTTATATCAATCAGTTATAAAATCATTTGTCATTGTTGATAAATTTCAAAGGTGCACCAACACGTGCCCTTGTTTTCAAAATAAACTTGCAGTTCTAGATACTGCATGAAGTCAACATCTTTCTCATCAAAAATAGAACACTATCGGCAACTTGGCACATAAGCCTAAGAAGCAGTGTCAGAGCATTTTTCCAAAGTGGAGGAATGGGACTTAAAGAAAACATAAAACCTGACAGGGATTGACGATGATCAGTCGCCACATCCAAGTCCAATAATCCGCGGGTCTTCTCTACCGGTAGAAGGATAGAAACTACATCCGTAACTATCCCCGGGTGAAAACTACATCCGTAATCACCCTCGATGAAAACTACATCCGTAATCATCCTTCGGCAACACCTGGGCCGGAATAATAAGTGATGGACCGCCTGGCTCACGGCCGCTTACACATCCCGGGAATCGTTCGTCAACGGTTCCCACACCTGCCAGAGTCCCTTTTTCTTTTTTTTTTAAAAACTTTATTTTGATTGAAAATTGAGTAGTTGAGGTCCGACATCAGTCGACCGATGATTCTTGAAATCATACAAGAAGCAAACGTGACCGGGGGTTTTCGAAAATGTTTTGAGTTCGAAAGAGTTCGAGTTTGAAAGTGCTAAAGGTATCTTGGATTAGCCTTGTCTTTAAAATAATGAACAATAATTAATAAATGATATTTTAAGATTTAATATTAATAATTAATAAAATAATTATTTAATTAAACAAGCTTTTAATCCAAGATAGGTATTTTGAGTATTTATGAAGATATAAAAATAATTACTTGAGTATACGATACTTCCCGAATGACCCTTCGGGTTTTCACAATTTAATTACGTTATAATAATATACCGCTCCCCGGTCAATAGTATATATGGACCGCTACGACCTCTATTGCTAGAGTCGTTGTCCGAAGAAAACATTTCATTCTAAGTTTAAGGGGTGCAAACATATATATGCTTATACATCTCAATTTCATCAATACTTCGATAAGCATAAACATTTGATACGAGTGAAAACTACAAACACAACAGTGAAAGTCCTTGTATATGTAAGTTTTGAAAAGTAAACTTGCCTTGGTGAGGTTGGGGTGGTCGAGCTTGCGGAGTGGAACGATCTATACATAATCAATAGTCGATCGTTAGTACCTTAACAATATCTCTTTTAATTGCGAGGTTTTAGGGGGTACAAAATTAACTTAATGACTTCGTCTTATGACTCTCTAGCCCCACTATAGGTTCATGTCATCACTCGATTACGCTCGCCACTTATTCGACTTAATTTGGTTACCATATCCGAGTCATATTCATTACCCCTTAAATCACCCTCCACTTACGACTTTTTCCCTTGCGCGAATTTTAATCTAACATTTTTATAAAATTGAAAAATACATATTTTAATCAAATTCTTTTTGGGTAGCCTTCACCAATGCATTTACTAGCTTCTCTAATTTTTCCATGATCCTACTTAAATTTTTAGGGGTTTAAACAAGGTTCACAAGGGGACCATTTAGTGCAGGTCGGATTCCAGAAACACATTTCACTTCTCAGGCCATAACTCAAAATCTATACATCACCTAGTCATGAACCTTATATTTCTGGAAACTACATTCAAATAAATTTCCAGAAATATATATTAGGACTTCAGGGGACAAGATTTAAGGGTTCAAAACCCTCCTACAAGACAGTACAAGTTCCTGGAAAAATTCTCAGCATGCTTTTACCAATTAACCATCCAAGAATCTTATATAAACATCACAACCATCATCTAAACCACCAAGATCATACTCTATAACATACATGGAGTTACATACACTAACCACAAGCTTAAAAATCACAACCACAACATTTAAACTCAAGATCTACATCATCCATAACTTATATGTCCAAGATTTACACTAATATCCATGGATCTAACATTAAACATCACAAATACTACATGGCCAAGAGGGGTTAGGGTTTTATACCTTCTTGAGTATCTAGGAGCCTTGGGTATGCCTTACAAGTCTCAAGAACATCTTCGATGAGCTCCTACAATCCTTACAACTCAAGATCTAAATGAAAACTCAACATTGTTACTATTCAACAAAACTTCAACAATTTATATCTTGTTGGTTGATAGATATTAGGTGTATGTATATGTATCACATGTTGCAAGTCTAGTGTCTAGACCACCATACCTCCTTGTCTCCTTGGACAATGTACCAAACTAGTTACTATTCCTCTTGCTATCTTTGCATTGCTAGTTTGCTTTCCTAACTACTTAGTTGCATGGGACTTGCATGCAATATCATTCCTTGTATCATTATTCTTCCACCAATGCTTGTCACTTAATCTTTAATTCGTATCGTATCTTAATTAATTTCTCGTAATAATATTTTGTCGCGTAGAGATTTCCCTTGTAATTCCTTAAGTACTTAATTGTGTAAATTCCTCGAATATCCATAACTCCTCGTCATAATTCCTAATAAATCTTTTAATACTCCAATAACTCTCAAGTCCCAAGGTTTATAAATCTTACTAACAATAAGATTCTTGCCTTCAACAATCTTCCCTTTATCTTACATAGTGAATGTAACAACATAGTTTCTCAGACAATCAATTCCGTTAAACAACAGGGATGACTAAAAAGGTTCCAAATTGACAATGTCATATGATATTATATAAAAGAAAATATTACAAAAATTAGGGTTCTTACAGTCATCACGGAAACAGCCTCCCTGCTCTAAAAAAGTGGGGGCATGGTCTGCGTACAACCTACCCTCCCCAGACCCTGCTCTGAGCGGGATATACTGGGTATGTTTGGTTTGGTTTGGTTTGGTTTACTATCCCTTTTAGAACAGGCCTTGGGGCTTTATCACTTTTCTTGGCCTTTCCAGATTTCATAGCCTTCAAATGCTCTTCTTCCAAGAGTAATTCTTCAGCATGAACATCTTCTAAGGTAGCTCCCTCAGCATTCTCTTCCAAGAAAATCTTAGCAGCAAGCTCTTCATCAGTTTGTGGATTGTCAGAGAATAACAAATCCTTTTGCCTTGAAGTACTCTGTACATTTGTATTCACTGCTGTACTTGATCTTGTAGACTTGCCAGCTTTCAGATTAACACCAGACTTTGATCTCAGCCTCCTCTCTGAATTAGTTCCTTCATCATCAAGATCATCTTTCTTTGACAGAGTTTGAGATTGCTGCTTACACTTGGATCTAACAACTCTCTCCCCCTTTATGACATCATCAGGGAT
Organism: Saposhnikovia divaricata; assembly: GCA_036435485.1. NCBI lineage: Eukaryota > Viridiplantae > Streptophyta > Magnoliopsida > Apiales > Apiaceae > Saposhnikovia > Saposhnikovia divaricata. The sequence continues at coordinate 95,089,199 of CM071597.1, read as the reverse complement.
CAAGATTGAAGTAATTAACTCAAGAGAGTTGGAAATGGATTCGATCTTGTCAGCTAACAACACTACGCCATAAGTGGGCTACTGTAATGCTTTTTTGTAAGCGTTACACAAATAGTGTTACAATAGCTAGTAAAGTTCATACCTATTGTAACACCGCTCGATTGGTGTTACATTACCATATATCTAGTGTTACTCTGAAATTACGGTGTTACGTGAAATGTAACACCACACCGTGGTGTTACAATAGGTAATACTAGTTTTTGAATTTTACTATTTTTTTAAAATTTTTAATACTAATATTTATTTTTTTAATAACTTTGAATTAATAAATCTATTACTCTTTAACCCAATTTCCGGAAAATGAAAACCCTCTTTAATTTTAAATTAACGAACTCCTTATTTGGATTAAATATTAATTTTAGAAATTCATATAATAATAATAAGTACTAAATAAAATAAATATGTTATGAAAATAATATAATATATTTAGATGGTTTCTCTCACTAAAATATAAGAATTAATATAGTAAAAAATTTAGAATATTTTTATCACTAAAATTTATATATAAATATATAACATATATTTTGTATGACTTTTTAAAAATTATGAAAAATGATTAAAAATAAATTAAAAACTAATAATATATTAGAACTGCCAGCGTGGAGTACGGATGTCATGATCTAACGATTTTAGTGATGTGGTAATTTTTTAAAAAATTTCCTAATCCATTTGGTTTGGCTTTATAACGGTCAAACTGGTCAAAGTAGACGATTTTATATGTAAAATGATTTCTTCGACGATTTTATATTTTTTTACATGAACATGATATTTATGTATGTTTAAGTGATAATTTTTTTTAATTTATACTATATATTAATACATGTGATATATTTTTATTTTTATTTTTATATTATAATAAATTTAATAATTCAATTAAATTATAAAAGATATAAGTAGTAGTAAACTGTGTTAGCCCGAGGTGAAAATTGGGGCGGGCTTTTTCCCCCCAAATGAAAACTAAACATTTTCATTTCCCCCTTAAACAAAAGTATACACATATCTAAACAAAACATTTCTCTCTTCTACTCTTTCTTTCTCTCGGCCGGAAGAAGCCCTCCAAGAAATGGTTTTTGTTTGTTCATCTGGTACAGAATTAGGGTTTATAATATTGATTGAATTCAAAAGACACACACAAGTAACACATAAACTGTAACATCTCTCTGTCTTTCTGGGATTCAAGGTAATGAAAAGACTCCATCTTTTGCATCCTCTATTTTGTTTCAAGATCTGTGTTTGTTGTTTTCAACCATGTTTCTATATCTATATCTATATCTCTCCTTGATTTCGTTCCTTGAATCTTTAATTTCACAACAACACAACACTTACTGGCCTTTCAAAACCCCTAATTTTAATTTTTAATTTTTAGGTCTTTCCTCTTTAAGCTGCAATTATCTTCTCTCCTCGGTTTTACAATTCAAGAATTAATTGGGGTTTTCATTATAATTTCAATTGATTAATGGTGAAGTGTTTAGGGATTTTACTTTGACTACTTCGGTGTGTCTATATGTATATTTCTTGTTAGTTCAGCTCATTAAGAGAAAGGTCCAATCTTTTGTGTCATCTACTTGCATGTTACTTTGACCAGAGTCCTGTTGAACATTTTTGTTTACGGACATGTAATTTACATATGCTTATATATGTTGTTTATTTTAATTAATTGTAGCTCTTTTGATGCCTGAAGTACTAATTTTCTGACCGTATTTCCTTTTTTGAATTAGTGTCTTCAGGACTGGGGCAGAACAATGGTTCAGCAAAGTCTAAGCAAGGAGTGAATGTTCAATTCGAAGGTTAGGCCTTGTTTACTCATCCATTTGTTGTATATAGTCGTAATCTACAGGTTAATTTTGGTAACTTTTGATACATTTTTCTGATCATTTTTCCTTGTGTTTTTGATTCATTAGCTGGCCTCAATTTCTCCCCAAGATATGGTGGAAAGGGTGATACTCCAGTAAACAATGGTTCGCGTTTCTTCAATATTTTCTGTTTTCACATTATTGTGCTACACTCACAGCTTCAATATTGATATTCAATGTTAGTACTTTTCCTTTTTTGACAATTTTTTTCAGGGAAGGGGGGAAAAGGAGATAAAGTAGGAAATGGTGGTAAGAGCCCAGAGAAAAATGTTGGGTTTCAACCCAATATGGTATGGGTTTTGGTGATCCAAAACATATATGGATTGGGTAATAATTATATGTTTAGATAATTATTATAGATGGTATATTTAGATACCAAGTATGATAAGGATTGTAATTGGAAACCAAGTATGAAAAGGATATCTTGGTGACTAAGTTTGTGATGGCTATATATACATAGTCATATTGTATTTGTTTGGGGAGGTGAAAGAATAAGAGATGTAGTCTTAAGTATTGTTTGGGAGGTGCTTGAGCCTTGTTGGCTCAAGTATCAGGTTGGGACACCGTTAAGGTGTTATTGTTTTGATGTATTATTGATATTGTTAAGATTAATAATATGAGTTGGGACGTGGGTGTTTCCACGTCAAATATTGTATGCGCGCTCTGTATTGGTTGTTTATGAATCTCGAATTGTGTAAGTCCCCTAACCTAACAAGTGGTATCAGAGCCAAGGTTCGGGTTCGTGATGGATGAGGTTGAGGGGAAGTTCGAGGTTCAAGAGCATGATGAATGATTTGTTGATAAGAAGATTGCTACTAAAGCGGGTAGAGACAAAGTTACGTGCGGTATGGATTATTCGGTTGGCCTTGCACCGTGGATCAATCCTGTGCGGACTCAAGATGGAAGAAGATAGAAGAGGTCATCGCAACTATTTCAATGGCTTGATCAACCAGGTGAACTATTTGGATGATACTAGTGATTTTCTTCAAGAGACCGAAGGATTGTGAAAGCAAGGATCGGGTGACTCAACATGTGGAAGAGCACTCGTGGTGGTTGATGCACGTGATTTTGTAGATGGATACATCGTTATGGTGAAGAACGATGGTTTGGATGGTTTGGAGGGTCACTATACGGGTTTTAGCGACACTCAAGATTGGAGGAGCAAGATGAGGAGATTCTTGTTCGAGGGGAGGCATTGGCGAATGGATGTCAATGGCTTGATGGGTACTTTCAATCCAATATGGGTATTGGGTTGAAGGGGAGGATTGTTGGGTTTCAACCCAATATGGTATGGGTTTTGGTGATCCAAAACATATATGGATTGGGTAATAATTATATGTTTAGATAATTATTATAGATGGTATATTTAGATACCAAGTATGATAAGGATTGTAATTGGAAACCAAGTATGAAAAGGATATCTTGGTGACTAAGTTTGTGATGGCTATATATACATAGTCATATTGTATTTGTTTGGGGAGGTGAAAGAATAAGAGATGTAGTCTTAAGTATTGTTTGGGAGGTGCTTGAGCCTTGTTGGCTCAAGTATCAGGTTGGGACACCGTTAAGGTGTTATTGTTTTGATGTATTATTGATATTGTTAAGATTAATAATATGAGTTGGGACGTGGGTGTTTCCACGTCAAATATTGTGTGCGCGCTCTGTATTGGTTGTTTATGAATCTCGAATTGTGTAAGTCCCCTAACCTAACAAAAAAAACACCCCCTCGCTTAGAGTTGAGAAGGGCAAGTACATTCTTCAAGTAATACTGTAAAGTTGAATACAAAAACTAGACTAATATTTTATTACAGTAGGTTTCAGTTATGCTAGGTATTACTACAGAGAAGAAATGGAAATAAATCAGTACAGTTGTCGTTTTTTGTTGTGTTCCAGTTTTACCTTTTTATTTAGTAGTTTGCTGATTGCTATAATGCTAATGCATCTGTTTCTTACTTAACTTTACCCATATTTTTTGTCTTGCCATTTTACCCATATTTTCTTTTTTTATCATATTTGGAAAAGAAAAATGTAATTATAAACCATATTTTGTTCATAGTTCATTGTTTTTAAATTGAAAATGAAATTAATTGGAAGATGGAAAAGCATTAGAAACACAAATGGATGTTGTAGGGAGGTCTGAGCTACAGAAGAACATATCTAGTTTTCTTGTCAATATTCAGTGGCAGAATTAAATGTCATGGGTGGGGTGGGGTGGGGGGTTAGTAATCAATAACCATGTATTGTAGTAACTCCTATAACCAATTAAAAAATGGAAAATGGAATGTACTCACTTATCCCGCTCGAAGAGAAGGGTGTGAGGATTTTAATTGCTTGACAAAACAACTTTTATAACCGACGCCCAAATAGATGGATTGGCACCTTGAAAAGCAGGATAGCCATAAAAATTATAAGAGCAAATAAGAATAGTTTATGTTCTGACGGAATCTGACCTATGTTACGCTATAGCTGGAATTGATCTATTTTTGCATCCTTTAAGAGTTTCGTGCACTGCAGATACTATGTTTTTCTCCTGCATACATATTACAATATAGTCTAGCACCATCTATGGAGAATATTTGTATCCATACATAAATTATAAGTATTTTATGTGATTTGCATTTTAATCTTAGTTAATATATCTGTTATATCTAAGCAGACCTCCCAGAGAATGTGACATGCCTGACGGACTGTGAAGCTGCTCAGATTTTGGAAGGAATTCAAGAGCAGATGGTTGTGCTCTCTGAAGATCCGACTATAAAAATCCCAATGTGAGGCGCAGCTTAAAGTTTAACTTGCCTCTTTAAAGAAAAACAGTTTCCTAATATAATATTAATTTATATTTCATTTCCCTTTTTTGTTCATTAACATTACATCTCATATCTAAAAGTGTTGTACTGTTTTCAGTTCATTTGACAAGGGACTTCAGCATGCCAAGAGAGGCAGTGATAATTATACTAGTCCACAGTCTGTGAAAGAAATACTTCAGTATCCTTATAATAATTTAATTGAAGTAACTTTCTATTGCTTGACTATTTGCTAATGTAGTTGTGAAGTTATTATGATTGTTAAGTTCTACCCTGAAGATTCAAAACTAGGCCTGAGTACCTTTTCTGCTTGTGATTGGGTTGCTAATGGTGAAAAGAGTTAGTGAATGTGTGAATTTTGATTTTCTGAAAATACTTCCACAGGGCAATCTTCATCTGTGTTTTTATCATTAAGTTTTGTTACAAACCTTCTTAGTCCTGAATTCTTCTGGCAACAGATGCAAAATAGAAATGAGTTTCATAGAGATAGGGTTAGATACAAGCAGAGGGGGATATCGACGTAACCTTAACGAGGAAACACTTTTCCATTATGATTATGGGGACCTCAGTAGAAGTCAGTACTCCTTTGTCCTAATGCATTTGAGTAACTAGGAACAAGATTCCCTATTCCCAAAAAATCTGATTTACTTCCCTTGTCAGGCAAGCATGAATTTTGACAATTTATAAGTAAATGGCAATTCAAAACAGAAATGAGTGTCTGTTGTCTGGTCATTATCCCTACACGACACTTGTCTAGGGCATTACATTTAAATATATTTTATCAATATAAAGCTGCAGCACTTTAATTTGAGATCACTTGTGTTTGTGTATGTATCTCCTGTTTATGGTCAGAGAACCTCTTTTAGCATATATAATGATTTTGTTGTAATCTCAAGCTGATTCTTTAACTTGAAATTCAGACGTCTGAAAAACCATGGTGTTGCTAATAGCGAAGTAATGTCAATGAACCTCAATCTCACTTGTCCAGTTTATTCATGCTCTGTGTAATGCTTTCTTATATCAGTCACTATATTAGCAGGCATGCATGATTACTAAAATTTACCCAGAATCTGTTGATGAGGTTTTCTCTCTTGTTCCATCCTTGAAGGTATGCACGTCTAGATTTTGTTTAAAGGAACGAGTTGTGCTAGTTAGCTAGCTGTTGAGGGTTCAAGCCTCTATTGTGTTACTTGTCAAAAAAAGACCTGCATTGTGTGCATAAATTTTTCATTTTACGTTAATGGTCATAATACAACAAAAAATAAGAGAGAAAAACACACAACACCAGCACCAATATACCAATAAAAGTAACACCCTGGTGTTGGTGGGACTACAATAGCTAGCTAACTAGCACAACTCGCTCCTGCTATTACTCAACCTTCCGTTGATGAGTTGACTGCAAAGATAACTCGAGAATTGGAGAGCCAAATGGAGGCCAAAGTGAACAGAAAGGTCCAGGAGAACATGACTTGGTACTTGAAGAAATTAGGAGAGGCGAATCCTACTCTCAAGTTTGATATTGGAGACTTTTGTGCAACCTTCTCAAGTGATCAAGACGAGACTGGCACTCCAATCACACAAACTCCAGGGGCGCCACTTCTTAGTTCTGTTATCAAATTTGTGGTTTATCATACATTATTACTTTTTTGCGCTTATGCGCTTATGTTATTTGGTTATGTTATCTACTTTTACTATCGAATTTGGGATTGAATTGTTTTGGAGTTTGTTGGCGTAGTTTGGAGGTTTGGTTGGAGTAGTATGGAGATGGCTTTTGGTTTATTATGTAGTTTGGAATTAATGTAGTGGATCTTGTTGTGTTGGCTGGGAATATTATTAATGCAGAGCCTACATTTCAAAATTTCAAAAATTTACCGTTACGTTTGCTTATTGTAGTGTTACATTTGTTAATATATAGTGTTACAATAAATAGAAAATAATGTTACAACAGATAAAAATGGTGTTACAATAGGGTATGTGGGCCCCCTATAAAATATTTACCAAGTCAAATGTAACACTTAATATGTGTTACAATTGCCCAGTATAGTGTTACAATAGAGGCTGGTGACGTGTACAAAGTGTGCCACGTGGCACCACATGTGTTGCCACGTGGCCACGTGGTGCCACGTAATGCCACGTATGCACATGGTGCCACGTCTGAAAAAATTGAACTGAGTTATTGTAACACTCAAAATGTGTTACAATTGGGCCCCTGGTGTTACAATAGGTGCCTATTGTAATACTTTTGCTACTGTTACAATAGAGAAGAAAAGCGTTACATTAGGGTATCTACTGTTACAATAGATCTAATGTAACATTTTTCGGGCCTATTGTAACATCAGAGAGGCGTTACATATGCCCATCTATGGCGTAGTGCAAAGTCTGATTTTCTTCAACTTTGCCCAATCTTTGAATCAGAGTCTCCTGAGCCTTTGAGAAAGTTTGAAACAACCTGTTGTTGTCTCTCTGTAGACACATCTCTCTATTTATAACTTCATTTCTCATATCTACAATTGACTTCTGATTTTCATCAAATCTGTGATTCAAGGCTTTAACCTGATACACTGTGCCTTGCAAGCATGTCAGAATGTCTGGATTTGAAATCTTCTTAGAATTATCCTTGAGAAAAGTAGCTGCTCTTCCAGTAGGAAAGATGCAGTCTTCTTTGTACCACTCTGCAGTTTGTTTTGCCAGATAATCATCTTCAATATCTCTTGCAGAAGGTCCAGCAAAGTCTGTCTTCTCCCCTGTTTTCAGTCCATCAGTCTGAACTTTAACATTTTGAGCAGATCCAGCTTCTGCACTCACTTTTTCAGAAAGATCATTTTCAGAATCATCTGCATCTGCAACTGAGGCAGTTTTTTCATTAAGTTCAGGAACAGGTTCTTCTTGAGCAACTTGTTCTTCTTGATTAGCAGAGTTTTCCATGACAATCTCTGAAGAGAGAAATTTGGCATGCTGATCTATTTCCTCACCATGGTGAGAGACTTGATGTGCATCAGAGAATAACTCTGTGTGAGATGCAACCTCTGTTTCTTCTAGCACCACAGTAGGTTGATCAGCAACACCAGTATCAGCAGAGTTTGCAGCCATGGGTGTTGGAGTAGGATCTTCAACTTCAACAAAGAATGACATGAAATTTTCATCAAACTCTTCCATTGTAGGTAACTCAGTTCTAGCATCTTTTTCAATCTGAACCTCAGCAAGTATAGGTTCATCAATTCTTAGTTCAGGTTCTGCTACAGTAGGTTCTAAGATAACCTCTGTCTCAACAGCAGGAGTCTCCTTAGAGATATCCTCTGGAGCTTCAATATTCACTTCTTCATCAGAATCATCAAGAATTAATCTTCTTCTTTTAGCCTGAGGCACTTCAACTGTCTCTTCCTCAGTAGAATCATCTAAGACAGAAGGTGATCGAGGTCTGTTTGCCCTTTCCTTTCTAACCCTTTTAGGTCTAGTAGACTCCTTTTGAACTTTAGCAGAATCTCTTTTTGCCTTAGCCAATCTATGCTGTGTATTTGCAGCTGTGTGTTTTCTTTTACCTCCATGTTTTGGTTTGGGTTTGGTAATAGATGGTTGTTTTTCAGGTTGAGGTGAAGATTGAGGTTGAGTTTGTAGTTTAGAGTTTAGAATTGGAGGTTCAGTATGTGTAGGTGGTTCAGTGGTTTGAGTTTGAGGTTCAATGTTTGAAGTTGATTGTATAGGTTCAGTGTTTAGAGTTTGGTGAGGTTCAGAGTTTGTAGGTTCAGAGATAGGCTGTGGTGGTTCTTGAGGGTGTGGAGACTGTGGAGGTTCTTGAGGTTGGTGTAGAAAGTTTTGAATTGTAAGTGGCAACACCAAATCAGGTAGTTGCTCCTTGTTAGCATCCTTGTTGGTTAGGTCAGAGAATATCCTCTTATTAACCTTAAAGGATAATATGGTGTCATCCTCAGAAGTTTCAACACCGGAAACACAAGCAGTAAATAATAATTGACAGAATCTAGCAAAATAAACAGTACTAGACTCTGACAACCTATCACCTAAATTCATTAAGACAAGTCTCCCAAAGTCGAAATTACTTCCATAGAGAAGAGAATACCCGATTTGAAGATTGTTAGTGGGAATGGAATCCCAGTTGGTGACTTTCTTGCCAAAAGCTCTTGTGATACAATCAAAGAAGAAACTCCATTCCTTCCTAAGCCCTGGCCTTTTAACATTACCAAGCTTGTCTAAAGAACCAGAAAACCTCAGCTGCTGCAACATCTCCTTCAATTCATTCTCACTAGCAACAGTGTAAGAGGTGTGAGTGTCAAAACCCATAGTATCTCTAACAGTTGCTGAAGTAATCACATACTCTATCTCCTCAGAAGTAAAAACAATTGATGGATTCCTATTCTCTCCTCCATCATCATACACAGAGTTAGTCCAGAAGGCAGCAATCTACGTAGCAAAAAGCGTTTGTGGTTCGACTAGAGCTGTTCCAATCTCTGAGTCTCTCAAAAAGTTCTGAATCAAGTGAAACGCCTCTGGAACTTTTTCATTGTTCAATGGGGCTGCATAATTGTTGGGAACAAACAACAAACCTTGGGTAGTAAAAGCTTTAGTGGCCATTAGAATCGATTTGAGAAGAAAATATGAGTGAAAAAGATATGTAGCAAAGGTGTTTGTGAAAATGTGTAAAAGAGTATAACAGAGAAATTGTGTGTAAAGTTGTGTGTTCGTGAGTGTAAAAGTGAATAATGAACCGATTTTGATTAGATCTGTAATTGAAAATTAAAAACCCAATCGTTTTAGACATTAAACACGCAACCAATTTCTTGTTAAGTGTGTGAGTGGGACACGTGTCACGTAAATAGTGGAACAGCCATTTACACGCGCAGTAATAATGCCTATTATTACTGCTATTCTCTCTCATATTACAAATACGCTTTAACTGTCTGACACCAATAAACAGTTGGCACATATCACATGAAAATTTCAAAAACTCTTTGTACTCCAAGTATATACTCTGTCTGAAATAAAATATTACTTAAGAGTACTCAACAGAATCCAACAGTGTTTACCAATTCTCCAACTTTATTACTGTAATCCTTTCAAACACTGCACAGTTGTGAATATGAGTGTGTGTATAGCAGAGTTTACTAATTCAATATTTAGAGCATCTAATATTTTATAAAATCCATAAAATAAATCATTAAACATTGTTTGCACAAACTCTCATAGTAAACTCTTAATATCTGATGAATGCTAAACTCTGTAGAAGATGAATAATATACAGTAACTCTGAATTTTCCTATACCCCCTTCTAACTAATCTAAAATATATATATATATATATATATATATATATATATATATATATATATATATATATATATTTGCATCATTTTCACTCCTTCTTATTCTTTTCTTTTCTTTTCTTTTCTCCAGTAATCAGAGGTTGGAACTAGTCACCAAAAATCCAGTAATTTTAGCCCTTATCTTTTGATAACTTCCTGGGTCTTCCTAGTCTTTGACTAGTATCCAAAAATTAAAGAATTTTAGCCCTTACTTTTTACCAGTAAGTTCCTGGGTCGTCCTAGTTACAACATAATCTCAAAGGAGTTCTAAATATCCTATCTATATTTGCTATGGGGGTAGACTAATAACAGAAACTAACTTATCAGAGTTTGAACTAACAGGGTTTATCTAACAGAGTTTAGGAGTCATCAACATCAAAAGTTAATCATGAGAGGTAATGCACACACTCTTTACAGATTCAGAGTTTAGGATAGATAATGTAAGAACCCCAAATTTTGGATATAATTAAAAAAAACTTTTTATTATGTACTGAGGTAATGGTGAATAGTGATTACGACTACGATGTAACGATTGAGATAATGAATGGAAGGAATGGAATTCGATTTAAATATTTATATGTCTTGAAGAATACTATTGGTTGACAATTTAGATAAGAATTATCTATCTCCTAGGGAGTTGAGATTTGATAATTCTAAAGGAGAAGATTATTCCTATGTCATCCAAATTGATATCTGTTATTGGTCCAGTAGGTCCGTAAAAAGGTTAAGGAACGATTGAAAGAGATTAGGGACAATTGTACAACCCTAAGAGGATGAGTAAAGAAAAATGGATGAATAGTGATTTTGATGGATTTAGGAATATTTTGAGACGACACTATATAGAAGTATTCGGAACGGATTTCCGAGTTCGTATTAGTGATCCAGGGGGAAAATAAGTGTATCTAAAAGCTGTCGGATTCTGAAAAATAGTACTTTTATTTTCCCCGAGAATTTCCTGGACACATAAAGACTTAAGGGTTTATTGAAGAGATTTAAGGAATTTGGATTCAAGAATTATTAAAGAGAATTGAGAATGATAGTATAAATAGTAAGATGGTTTCCGGTAAAACCCTAATTAGAAATCTTCGAGATATTCCTTCGAACGATCAATGAATTGAGTAATAACCGGACAAAGAAGCAAGCAGAGAACCAAGAGACAAACCTGTGCAAGTGGATGGAGTAAGGGTAAGCAAAGTGACTTTCATGTAAGTCAACTACAAGTGTAGTGATGAAGTTGCATTTGTGCCAAAAAGGATATGCTTAATGTGGTGCCAACAAGTGGACCAATAGAAGGGCAACACTTGGACCACTAGCAAGCTAACAACACAAAAGTAAAGGATGCATCCTAGATATATGCCAAGTATTACAATTATTTAGGCATAAAGCAAAACAAAGGAAGCAAAGCCAAGAACTCCATAAGGAGCAAAAAAAAATCTGCTCCTTTTTAGCAAAATCAAAGTCCAACCTCTTGAGCTTCAATGGCCATGAAATAAATCATGTAAGTTCCTTACTATATCAACATGATCTCCTAGAAATTTGAGCTTCAAATTCCATCTCTAGCATAGTTTTCAAAAATCATCAAAGTGATGATGAATAGTGTTTTCAAGATCTAATCTTTGATTTCTTGTTTTGTTTGGATGATCCAAGCTTTGTTAAGGTGTTCTAAGGATTGATCAAGGTTTATTAAGGTCTTACATACTCCAAGGAAGGTATAAACTTCAAGAACCCTAGTCTTTTATTTGAGTTTTAATGGAGTTTTAGATGAGATTTGATAATGTTTATGGCTTGTATTCATGATTTAGAACATGTATGTTGTGTGGGTGTTATAAAAATATTAATATATGTTTTGTGGCTCCAAGACCTGTTGAGACAGTGAGGGAGATGATAAATAGTGCCCATGAGTGTTGGTGGTGGATTGAATGATTATTTGGAGGGTTTTGATTTTGGAAATATCCGAGTTATAGCCGTCGTAATGCTGAAATTTCATAAACTCTTAAAATTTGAGCATAACAATTAGGATAGATGCCTGACCTTAGTGATATTATGGACTGACCTTATAGTTCTCGAGTCATAGATCGTTGTGGCGCAAGAATCGAAACATTCCGACTTACGGTTTAGGAGTTATGGTCAAATTACGAAAAGTAGTTCGAAACCGTAAACGAGAATTCGTAACTGAAATTGAACCCTCGTAAAATACGTAGGTCAGTGGCAAATCTTGGTAATTAAATACTATAGGTAAAAAGGAAGGTGTGAGAGAAAACCTCATGTGAAACGGATCGTTTTCCGATTTTATAAAAATGTTGGAATCAAAGTTAAACGCGAACGAACCCCTAAAAACCCGCTTGATTATAACTTCGGTAAAACACTTAGAAAATGGGCGATAAAACTCGGAGTATAATATTGATTTGTAACTATCGACTTTAGAACTTGTATGACTTAAGTATGTCCCAAGTGTAAGTACAGTGACATGTCGTATTAACGAACGAATGTCGGGTCGGATCGATGATAAAAGGAATCCACTAAAAGGGGTATAACGAGATAACTCGAGAACGTGTTTCGATTTAAGTATAACTTAACTTTTAAGATGTTAAGTGATTAATCCCGAATGCCTTGGCTATTTATAGATCACCAAGTTGACCCGGGACCCGCTACCACTACCCCTTACCATACTCGACTACCAGGCAAGTTTCAATTCCCTTCTTTTAGGCTGTTGTTGTGATTGAATATATATATATATGTTTTCTGTTATACATATACCATAGCATGCATGCCTACTTTCCAGTTATATCGTTATGCTTGTTCCCTGATTGTTTATTGGCATATAAATTAGATAGCTAACGTATCAATTATAAGCCGGTTATTGTAAGACCCTCATAGAAGGGCGTATACATCTTATTCATCAAATATAGATCGGGAGTCAATATTTCTTGACATATCGAGATTACCTCGGAGGAAAATATTTAAGTAAATATTTTCCATTATTTGGGCGAAGAATATTATTTGAATATTCGTTCGAGATTATTTATTTAACGATCCTTACTTCAAATAATTATTTGAACGTAACCATTCGACGAATAATATTTTTCAATATTCATTCAGAGTCGAATAGATTAGCGATTATTATTCCGAATATTCTTCTAAAGATTGGACTACTAAATGAATATTATTTGAATATCCATTTAGAATATTATTTTATTAAATGAATATTATTTGAATATCCATTTAGAATATTATTTTATTAAATGAATATTACTTTTGAATAATCATTTAAGATATTAATTACTTGATGAATATTATTCTAATATTCATCTGAAGCTTGAATTATGTATCGAATATTATCTCGAATATTCCTTTAAAGCTTGGATTACTAAATGAATATTACTTGATATTCATTTAGAATATTATTCATTAAATGAATATTACTTTTTGAATATTCATTTAAATTCCTAATTAATGATGAATATTATCTTAAATATTCCTTTCAGGTCTTATTAATTAATGAATATTATTTTGAATATTCATTTAAATATTTATTTATTCAATAAATATTCTCCTGATAGTTCTTCAAGGATTATTTTGAGAAATATTCTGATTAAAGATATTCTTTCATATTCCTAAATATTCTTTAAATATGTTTAATTCAATAAATATTCTCTGAATATTTATTCCGTACTTAGAATAACCTCAATAAGGTTTATCTTCTTCGATTATTACGGAAAATATTTCGGAGTCATATTATTATTAATCTTATATCAAGAAAGGTTCTCAGACATCATTATTCTTTGAGTCTATCTCCCTAATAATAAGGGAACCTTACTTGGAAAATTATATTTATCTTGTCGACTTCCCGGTCATAAAGTATTCTCTTCACTCGCAACTCGGGTGCTATTGACTTATTAAGTCGTTGTTTACCTTCTCATCTTTCGAGGGGTAAGATGGTTGGAACAAGTTGATATTCGTTACCAAGCAATAGCATGGAAGTTATTGGTGAATTTTCCTTTCCAACTAGATACGACTACTTTGTGGAGTCTTATCAACAAGTATTATACTTGGGGAAAGGGGGACGAACGTTACATTCAGAATCATGAATTCTTTTTGAACTAGGAGTCGTGTAAGAGGCCGAGTAGCGCCGGTCCATCCCCTTTGGCCCAACCGTTGGTCGGGGAGAGCTAGTAAGGCGGTAGACAAGTAAAGCCGTCAGTTCTTCCTTCTACCGGTAGTAAATCTAATTTGAGCTGTACGATCTCGACTGATCATCAAGATTGGAACAGCGGGCGCGGTGAATACTCCATCATTGGTTCATCATCCAAACTTATTTATTTCCTGCAACATGATTACTGTTGGCAGAGCTGGAAAAGTGTTCATAACTGGAATTGCAATCTTTTCATGCAAGTTCCTCTTTTAATGGCAATGAGAATATCTCGCTTACTTTTGATGTAGCAGATATTTCTACAAACAAATACTTTGAGTTACCTCGTAACTTCATCGTTCATATTATACTGGCATCATTTCCGTAAATGCATGGCTTATGGTTTGAAAGATACTTTTGAACTGTTATATATTATCGTTCAGTTATATATTATTGTTGGTGGGCTATTGCTCACCCTTGCTTTATTATTATATCACAACAACAGCTAGACTAGGTGACTCGCACAAGGCGCACTCGACGCTGGCGAGGACGATGAGACTACTAGAGCCAAAGAGACAGCTATTGGTAGGATAGATTTATTCTTTCAGTACCAAGTATATGGTCTAGTATGACTTATGTAAATGGATGGCAAAGAGTATGTATTTATATTGAAATTCTTTTGGATTGTAAAAACTCATAATGTGATTAATAAAATTTGATTGTTACTCTGATTTCATCTCTGGGACTATAACGGGTGTGTTTTATATTGTTGTGTTGGCTCATAAAGATGTATATTATTTTATGTTGAGGTAAGTTCAAGTATTGTGGACAGAATTGGAGACCGTAACGACCGGATCCCGGACCCCGGATCTGGGGTTGTTACAGAAGTGGTATCAGAGCGTAAGTTATAAACCCCAGAGATGAGGCGACGTTAAAACAATAAATTCACTAAGATGATAAGAACTCTTGCCAAGTTCATAGTCGGACTACTTAAGGTAGTGATGACGTATAAAACCCTTATGGGAACTCTTAAGTATCATGATAGTAACTTAGCTCGATATCGTATCGATGAATAAGGCGACAGACCTTGAGGCATAAGAGCAGCAGCGCGATGATGCTTATTGTGCTGAAGATCAGCGGGTAAATTCGATGGAGTACCCTACTGGATACCCGGAAGAGGTTCCAGCAGATAAGGAAAATCCTGTTAGGATAAGGAGCTTACCCTCGAGGAATGAGGGCTGTAGCCAGAAAGACTGAGATGATTAAGGTATAGTACTCAGAAAAGTGGGCATAAAGAACTAAGCTATTAGCAAGAGAACTGAAGATTCATGTTGGATTCGTGGCCGGACTACTGGAAGTAGTACCAGCAAGTAAGACGGATGGGAAGAATTACTTGAGATCTTATACGGGAATAGATGAGAATCATTAGAGACTTTCATATTAACGAAAAGAGTGCTAGAAGGATGTATGATTATCAAAGGCATCGATATAAGACGAGGAGCAGAGTCCCTAGGAATAGTTGAGAAGAGGCAGTAAGTGCCATATCATTTGATAAATGAATAAGTATGAATATTGTCAATAATAATTCGCCATGAGAAGGCAGATGTCATAGGTTGTAATTTATGGAACCAAATTGAGGTTGATGAAGTGGTTTTATTCAGGGAAATGTTCATTTTATGAATGAATCAGTTAGAAAGTAAAGACATTGGGAAGTGATAGCATGATTGGATAAAGTCATATAAGGAAGTAGTAAGCAAGACAATGATCTCAGAACCTACTGGAAGATAAGACCAGTGGGTCAAGATGAACTCGTAATGAGACTACTGCCAGAGACTGAGTATAGGGTTAATTTCAACTCAGTAAAATGATGAACCAGAAATGTTAGATGCATGTGATTCAGAGGAATATTAAATTCTTTCTTTTCTTTGAATGAATTATAGTAGTTACCTTAAGTTTACTCCGACGCGGAATTATAATGGATCAAGTAATATGATCAGTAGTTAAAGAGAAAAATGTGAGAAAATCTTCCTGGAGCTAAAAAATGAAATTGGTAATGACCAAGAGTTGGCATTGCTTAATGGAAAAAAGGAGACTTTGTGCTTCCAACGACGCTTCACATAAAGGATTATGATGTGTGCTTGCGCAGCACGACAAAGTACTTGCGAATGCATTCGAACAGCGCGGTCCACCAGATCGGATGGCCTTAGTAGTGCCAATTTTGTGGGACAACCAACACCGACGGTAATGTTCCTTCTGAGACTAGTAGTCAGGTAGACTGACATTTGGTAATATTGAATATCAGGACGTATAGGTATCAGGACGTATAGGCATCAGGACGTTGCGACAAGTTTCAGTTTAAAACTGTTGATTCCCTTCTAAGGGATATATATAATGGGTTCCTCTCCAGGGGTTAAACTTCCAACCTGATGATGATTATTTCGTTAATTATGACTGCCTACGGTTCTACCTGCTTGGAGGTTCATTAAACTATTCTTCAGGTTTCGAAATCGGTCTCCTTAATGTTACCAATAGATGGATAGATTGACCAAAATTTCCCTAATTCTGGGAAGAATTTCAACGAATTTTGGCAAACCTTGTCTTTCTGATTATCAGAGAACATCATGGAAGAGAGTAGAAACTGGGGCGAACCCCGTGAATTGGGTAAAGTAACCGCTATATGGGTTGGTGGACAGACCCTGGTTATCGCGATTGATTGTAGAAATACAATGATGAAGTGAGATTGGACGAAAACAGGAAATGTAAGTAAGAAACCAGCCGGACTGAGAAACTCCGGGATTGACTTAAGTGAAAAGGCTGTTATGCCAGGAATGGTAAGTTTGTGGGGCACGTGGGAGTGATAAGAATAGTTGAAAAGATAAAAATAGAGGAAAGGTGATCGGAGACGGCGCTGAGTAGCCGATTAAGACTTATATGAAGTAAATTTTGGAAAGGTAGAAAGGTATCAAAGAAGAAGGCACTATGCCAGCAATTGCTAGAAAAGTAATGCTATTAGCCAACCCCTAAAATCATATATTTTTATTTTAGTGTGGCCAGTTGAGGCCAAGTCACAAAGGACTATCAAGTGACTAGACCAGCAATAAAAGGACAAAGCAGGGTTGCTTCTTAGTAAACACCGACTGCAAGGGCTTCTGATATGACGGAAATATTAATGAGATTGTAGGAATCTTCTACTGAACCCTTTGCAACCCATGTTTGGATTGGGAATTTACTAGACTTTTGGAATGGGGTCACCCGTACTAAAGTGATTCATGTGTATATGATCGTCCAAGATTACGAAAAAAAAATTGAAGTATAATGACTTGAGATGTATGATGTTAGGGTATCATGAATACCATGAATATATTATGACTAAGGAAAGTAAACAACGAAGGTTTATGAAGAGAGTATAGAAATGGTCAGAGATGGATCAGTATGCTGTAGAAATTTTGTCTAAGGCAAGTACCTTTGAGAAGAACGATGAGTACTAAAAGATTCACGTTGAACTCGACCAATATCTTCCAAAACATCCTTGCTACCATTACCAAGTTCTGTAAGAGAGCAGATAGGCATACATTGCCTTTTGGAAGGCCAAATAGGCTGATAACTATCTGAAAGAAGAGGGTGGCATTAAGTTACCAATCGATTATCAAATGAGAATGATTGAAAAGACACCCTTATAGGGATACATGATCTGATTGCCAAATATAGGATGCAAGAATTCCTTGGCAGTTGAATTAAGGATAGGATATCCATAAATTAAGACAAACCCTGGGGAATGCATAAGGGATGGCATTAACCCTAATAAAGACATTATGAATTCAGATGATATGAGTTGGACTTGCTAAGGCAACAATGACCGGTAAGGATTATTAAAAAGAGTTCTGGAAAGGACATAGATAGAATTATTAGAGTATTGATCAATGACGTTTTGATATACCATGTACCTAGAAAATACAGGAGGAATGATGAGGACGACCTAGGAAACCTTACAAGGAAAAGTTAATATTCTGAGTTTCCAACCAGAAGTTTGGAAGGGAATGTAAGACACAATAACAATAATGCCAGATGAGGCATGTATGAAACCATGATGAGGTATGAATGGAACCAAAGAAGGTTGAGATTATTCTAGTACAAGAAAGAACTAAGTAAACAAATATCCTAGGCATGATTGAGGGTAACTTTGATAAAATTCCCACAGGAAGGTGGAAGCAATGACTTATGGAAAAAGACTGATAGTTATATTTTTCTCCTTCAGTAGAGCATTAAGGGAGAATGCTTTCACCCAACAGTGATGAGAATGAGGCAGAAAAATTTGAATTGAAATACATCCAGAGAACAAGGATTACCAGAAATTAGTATTATCAGGAAAGGCCAATGAGGTGGTCGACAGTCTAAGTATAGAGGAATAATTACAAATGTTCATACCGAAGAAATAGAATGATATTTGGAAGGACCTTGAAGGTCATATCAGAGTGGAGGAATTTACATTCCTTCTGATGATTGTGCAAGAATCGACGGTAATAGTAGTTTAAGTAAAGATTCGATTCCTGATGGGTCTTAAGCATATTACGTACCTTAGAAGGTCCCATTTTGAGGCAAACTGGGACCATGATACAAAATTGACAAAGTAAACCGTTAAGTTTCCAATCTTTTATGGAAGCTGCATGAGTGGTAGTTTCATCAACCTGACATAGCTGCGATGCTTGGAACTCTTCTGCAATTTTAACTACTTCATGTAATATCTACATCAAGTTCAGGAAGTGTTCCTTATGGATAAGGAATAGTGATTACTTTGTCTCCCTAAAGGATTGAAACCCGTATGGTTAGCTATTAACGCACTACGTAAATAACAAGCAATGGCGATTCTTCTAAGAAAGTAGATGACAACGTAAAGATAAATAAAGTGCTGCTATTGATAAGCTAAATGGCACGTTGGTGAATGACAAGCAAGTTTGTGTTACTGTACTTCTGCACAAACAAGATAGAGAATATGAGGTTGATGATTCATGATGCTAAATGTATTCCCGTAAAAAGAATTAAGGGCAGTTAAGCCCGAGATTTGTTGGGCCATCTGAGAGTTTAAAAGTGTTCGGAAGGTGGCATTCGAGCCAGCTCTACCCCCAAAACTTATAGCACGGTCATAACGGGTTTTCATGTGGCAAGGTTACGCCAGTAAAATGCAGATACTCCATAGATGATAAGAGTACGAGCAAGTAGATATACGACCTGGTCTAACTTACGAAGAACAACCTATGGAAAACCACGGGTAGAAAAGAACAAGTGATGAGAAACAAGGTTGGCAGAAGTAGATTATATTTAAGGGATCAGGCCAGATTCATTTCGGAAAGTTTAAATTGGAATAACGTGATGATTATAGAGTAAATGTCACGGAATACCGATAAGGAGGTACCAAGTGCAAAAGGTGTCTCAATAAAGAGATGAAGGTGAAAGTAAAAAACAGAAGTAAATAAGAATCAGATAATGAGAAGGATGTGATCGATAAAGAAAAGACGGGGAAAGCAACTACGGAATATGAAGCAAGGAATGTTATGAATGGATTAATACATGGGTTTTCTGATGAATTCTCGAGATGACAACCTGATAGTGTTAATATTATAGATATGAAAAAGCTAGTAGCATGACATGGAATGTTAGTAACAATGGTGTCAAGCGAGAAACTAAGATTTAACCTGAGAGGTTCAAAGATTTTCCAAAAGTAAGTGTTGCTAAGGTTGAACCAGAGTACAGGTCCAGAGAATAGTGGACAAAGCAGCAAGATATGTTGACACGTGAGGTTACGATCAAATAGTATTGGATATAATTATGATTAATTTCTTCCTTAATGAACCTCTATAGTTTAGAGGTAAATTCTGAGTATGATATTTTACAATCATGAAAACTTTCTATAATCCTTTAGAATTCTTTTGTTTTCTTCTCTTTTATTCATCTTCTTTATGAATTGAGAAGAACAACCCTTTAAGGAGGGGAGGTACTGCTACGTGACTATCTGTCTATGTGATAGAAGTCTAAGTGGAATACCATAACTTGTTTAATTTCTTGTCAAGTACTAAAGGCTGGCCCCCTTCTGTACTAACTATGCAATATAACAAATGTTCAATTGATCATAGTGATCTCTCAATAAATCTTTCCACTTCTCTATATTGATCGAGATTGCGAAGATTAAAGCGATCAGGAAATGCACAGTACGAGCGAGGTTACCTCCGAATTCGCAGGGTGATAGTGATACCAATGTTACTACAGGTATCAATAAGGATAAGACTGAGTAAGATCATAACCCGGATAGTGTGTTGTACGAAAAGTAGCAAAGTTGATGGAAAAAGAATAAAGTATGGATTGTAGCACTAGAAGATGTGCTGAGAAAGGGTAGAACGACTAAGAATTGACCGGGAAGCTAAAAAGTAAACGACAGACAAACGACTCTTTGCTTCCAACCTGATTCCGGGACGGAATCCTTTTAAGGAGGGGAGACTGTAAGAACCCCAAACTTTGGATATAATTAAAAAAAACTTTTTATTATGTACTGAGGTAATGGTGAATAGTGATTACGACTACGATGTAACGATTGAGATAATGAATGGAAGGAATGGAATTCGATTTAAATATTTATATGTTTTGAAGAATACTATAGGTTGACAATTTAGATAAGAATTATCTATCTCCTAGGGAGTTGAGATTTGATAATTCTAAAGGAGAAGATTATTCCTATGTCATCCAAATTGATATCTGTTATTGGTCCAGTAGGTCCGTAAAAAGGTTAAGGAACGATTGAAAGAGATTAGGAACAATTGTACAACCCTAAGAGGATGAGTAAAGAAAAATGGATGAATAGTGATTTTGATGGATTTAGGAATATTTTGAGACGACACTATATAGAAGTATTCGGAACGGATTTCCGAGTTCGTATTAGTGATCCAGGGGGAAAATAATTGTATGTAAAAGCTGTCGGATTCTGAAAAATAGTACTTTTATTTTCCCCGAGAATTTCCTGGACACATAAAGACTTAAGGGTTTATTGAAGAGATTTAAGGAATTTGGATTCAAGAATTATTAAAGAGAATTGAGAATGATAGTATAAATAGTAAGATGGTTTCCGGTAAAACCCTAATTAGAAATCTTCGAGATATTCCTTCGAACGATCAATGAATTGAGTAATAACCGGACAAAGAAGCAAGCAGAGAACCAAGAGACAAACATGTGCAAGTGGATGGAGTAAGGTTAAGCAAAGTGACTTTCATGTAAGTCAACTACAAGTGTAGTGATGAAGTTGCATTTGTGCCAAAAAGGATATGCTTAATGTGGTGCCAACAAGTGGACCAATAGAAGGGCAACACTTGGACCACTAGCAAGCTAACAACACAAAAGTAAAGGATGCATCCAAGATATATGCCAAGTATTACAATTATTTAGGCATAAAGCAAAACAAAGGAAGCAAAGCCAAGAACTCCATAAGGAGCAAAAAAAAATCTGCTCCTTTTTAGCAAAATCAAAGTCCAACCTCTTGAGCTTCAATGGCCATGAAATAAATCATGTAAGTTCCTTACTATATCAACATGATCTCCTAGAAATTTGAGCTTCAAATTCCATCTCTAGCATAGTTTTCAAAAATCATCAAAGTGATGATGAATAGTGTTTTCAAGATCTAATCTTTGATTTCTTGTTTTGTTTGGATGATCCAAGCTTTGTTAAGGTGTTCTAAGGATTGATCAAGGTTTATTAAGGTCTTACATACTCCAAGGAAGGTATAAACTTCAAGAACCCTAGTCTTTTATTTGAGTTTTAATGGAGTTTTAGATGAGATTTGATAATGTTTATGGCTTGTATTCATGATTTAGAACATGTATGTTGTGTGGGTGTTATAAAAAGATTAATATACGTTTTGTGGCTCCAAGACCTGTTGAGACAGTGAGGGAGATGATAAATAGTGCCCGTGAGTGTTGGTGGTGGATTGAATGATTATTTGGAGGGTTTTGATTTTGGAAATATCCGAGTTATAGCCGTCGTAATGCTGAAATTTCATAAACTCTTAAAATTTGAGCATAACAATTAGGATAGATGCCTGACCTTAGTGATATTATGGACTGACCTTATAGTTCTCGAGTCATAGATCGTTGTGGCGCAAGAATCGAAACATTCCGACTTACGGTTTAGGAGTTATGGTCAAATTACGAAAAGTAGTTCGAAACCGTAAACGAGAATTCGTAACTGAAATTGAACCCTCGTAAAATACGTAGGTCAGTGGCAAATCTTGGTAATTAAATACTATAGGTAAAAAGGAAGGTGTGAGAGAAAACCTCATGTGAAACGGATCGTTTTCCGATTTTATAAAAATGTTGGAATCAAAGTTAAACGCGAACGAACCCCTAAAAACCCGCTTGATTATAACTTCGGTAAAACACTTAGAAAATGGGCGATAAAACTCGGAGTATAATATTGATTCGTAACGACCGACTTTAGAACTTGTATGACTTAAGTATGTCCCAAGTGTAAGTACAGTGACATGTCGTATTAACGAACGAATGTCGGGTCGGATCGATGATAAAAGGAATCCACTAAAAGGGGTATAACGAGATAACTCGAGAACGTGTTTCGATTTAAGTATAACTTAACTTTTAAGATGTTAAGTGATTAATCCCGAATGCCTTGGCTATTTATAGATCACCAAGCTGACCCGGGACCCGCTACCACTACCCCTTACCATACTCGACTACCAGGCAAGTTTCAATTCCCTTCTTTTAGGCTGTTGTTGTGATTGAATATATATATATATGTTTTCTGTTGTACATATGCCACAGCATGCATGCCTACTTTCCAATTATATCGTTATGCTTGTTCCCTGATTGTTTATTGGCATATAAATTAGATAGCTAACGTATCAATTATAAGCCGGTTATTGTAAGACCCTCATAGAAGGGCGTATACATCTTATTCATCAAATATAGATCGGGAGTCAATATTTCTTGACATATCGAGATTACCTCGGAGGAAAATATTTAAGTAAATATTTTCCATTATTTGGGCGACGAATATTATTTGAATATTCGTTCGAGATTATTTATTTAACGATCCTTACTTCAAATAATTATTTGAACGTAACCATTCGACGAATAATATTTTTCAATATTCATTCAGAGTCGAATAGATTAGCGATTATTATTCCGAATATTCTTCTAAAGATTGGACTACTAAATGAATATTATTTGAATATCCATTTAGAATATTATTTTATTAAATGAATATTATTTGAATATCCATTTAGAATATTATTTTATTAAATGAATATTACTTTTGAATAATCATTTAAGATATTAATTACTTGATGAATATTATTCTAATATTCATCTGAAGCTTGATTTATTTATCGAATATTATCTCGAATATTCCTTTAAAGCTTGGATTACTAAATGAATATTACTTGATATTCATTTAGAATATTATTCATTAAATGAATATTACTTTTTGAATATTCATTTAAATTCCTAATTAATGATGAATATTATCTTAAATATTCCTTTCAGGTCTTATTAATTAATGAATATTATTTTGAATATTCATTTAAAAATTTATTTATTCAATAAATATTCTCCTGATATTTCTTCAAGGATTATTTTGAGAAATACTCTGATTAAAGATATTCTTTCATATTCCTAAATATTCTTTAAATATGTTTAATTCAATAAATATTCTCTGAATATTTATTCCCTACTTAGAATAACCTCAATAAGGTTTATCTTCTTCGATTATTACGGAAAATATTTCGGAGTCATATTATTATTAATCTTATATCAAGAAAGGTTCTCAGACATCATTCTTCTTTGAGTCTATCTCCCTAATAATAAGGGAACCTTACTTGGAAAATGATATTTATCTTGTCGACTTCCCGGTCATAAAGTATTCTCTTCACTCGCAACTCGGGTGCTATTGACTTATTATGTCGTTGTTTACCTTCTCATCTTTCGAGGGGTAAGATGGTTGGAACAAGTTGATATTCGTTACCAAGCAATAGCTTGGAAGTTATTGGTGAATTTTCCTTTCCAACTAGATACGACTACTTTGTGGAGTCTTATCAACAAGTATTATACTTGGGGAAAGGGGGACGAACGTTACATTCAGAATCATGAATTCTTTTTGAACTAGGAGTCGTGTAAGAGGCCGAGTAGCGCCGGTCCATCCCCTTTGGCCCAACCGTTGGTCGGGGAGA
Source organism: Saposhnikovia divaricata (assembly GCA_036435485.1). Lineage (NCBI taxonomy): Eukaryota > Viridiplantae > Streptophyta > Magnoliopsida > Apiales > Apiaceae > Saposhnikovia > Saposhnikovia divaricata. Next base: position 95,064,820 of record CM071597.1, on the reverse strand, counting down.
GCTAGTAAGGCGGTAGACAAGTAAAGCCGTCAGTTCTTCCTTCTACCGGTAGTAAATCTAATTTGAGCTGTACGATCTCGACTGATCATCAAGATTGGAACAGCGGGCGCGGTGAATACTCCATCATTGGTTCATCATCCAAACTTATTTATTTCCTGCAACATGATTACTGTTGGCAGAGCTGGAAAAGTGTTCATAACTGGAATTGCAATCTTTTCATGCAAGTTCCTCTTTTAATGGCAATGAGAATATCTCGCTTACTTTTGATGTAGCAGATATTTCTACAAACAAATACTTTGAGTTACCTCGTAACTTCATCGTTCATATTATACTGGCATCATTTCCGTAAATGCATGGCTTATGGTTTGAAAGATACTTTTGAACTGTTATATATTATCGTTCAGTTATATATTATTGTTGGTGAGCTATTGCTCACCCTTGCTTTATTATTATATCACAACAACAGCTAGACCAGGTGACTCGCACAAGGCGCACTCGACGCTGGCGAGGACGATGAGACTACCAGAGCCAAAGAGACAGCTATTGGTAGGATAGATTTATTCTTTCAGTACCAAGTATATGGTCTAGTATGACTTATGTAAATGGATGGCAAAAAGTATGTATTTATATTGAAATTCTTTTGGATTGTAAAAACTCATAATGTGATTAATAAAATTTGATTGTTACTCTGATTTCATCTCTGGGACTATAACGGGTTTGTTTTATATTGTTGTGTTGGGTCATAAAGATGTATATTATTTTATGTTGAGGTAAGTTCAAGTATTGTGGACAGAATTGGAGACCGTAACGACCGGATCCCGGACCCCGGATCTGGGGTTGTTGCAGATAACCTAAGAGATTCTATAAATATGGAACAGTATCATGCTGTGTTAACTTTCTGCACAGTTTAAGATTAGATCACAGATAAATTAGAAGGATTCATGACTAATTACTGAGAATCATGATTCATACATATTTCTTCATTGGTGTTTATGTTCAGACAGAAACAGAATTAGAGTCTTATTAGAGTTTAATCATTATTGCTACATATTTTGACATACAGAGCATGTTAACAGTCATAGTAACACATGAAAAGTTTCTAAGTACAGCCATGAAATCACAGAAACATGAGCAACATATTTTTTAAGAAAATTTTGAAACTAACTATTATCTCTAATCAAAACCAGAGATCATTCCTAGTTCATTTACCAGCCTTGTAAATGTAGCTTCACTCAAAGGCTTGGTGAAGACATCTGCAAGCTGATGTTCAGTAGACACAAAATGAAGCTCAATGTTACCTTCCTCTACATGCTCTCTGATAAAATGATACCTTATGCTGATGTGCTTGGTCATTGAATGCTGTACTGGATTACCTGTCATAGCAATAGCACTTTGATTATCACAGAAAATAGGTATTTTTCTATACCTCAATCCATAATCCAGTAATTGATTCTTCATCCACAGAATCTGTGCACAACAGCTACCAGCAGCAATATACTCTGCTTCAGCTGTAGATGTAGAGATTGATTTCTGTTTCTTGCTGTACTAAGAAACAAGTCTATCACCAAGAAATTGACAACTTCCACTGGTAGTTTTTCTGTCTATCTTAGAGCCTGCAAAGTCTGCATCAGAGTAACCAAGTAGCTTGAAGTCTGATTCTCTTGGATACCACAAACCTAAAGTTATGGTGCCCTTAAGATATTTGAAAATTCTCTTCACAGCTGTTAGATGTGGTTCTCTTGGATCTGCTTGAAATCTTGCACAAAGACATGTTGCATACATGATGTCAGGTCTTCTTGTTGTTAGATAAAGAAGAGACCCAATCATCCCTCTATAGCTTGTCATATCCACTGGTGAACCTGTGTCATTGTCCAACTTTGTTGCTGTTACCATGGGAGTTGTTGCAGATGAACAGTCAAGCATGCCAGATTTCTTGAGAAGATTTCTGGTATATTTTGCTTGATTGATAAAGATTCCATCATCTGTTTGCTTCACCTGTAGGCCTAGAAAATAACTAAGCTCTCCCATCATGCTCATTTGATATCTGGACTGCATGAGCTTGGCAAACTTCTTACAGTGTTTATCATTAGTAGACCCAAAGATTATGTCATCTACATATATTTGAACTAATAACAGATCACTACCAAGGTTGAAGTAGAATAAGGTTTTATCAATTGTACCTCTGTTGAACCCACTTTCCAAAAATATTGAGCCAAAGTCTCATACCATGCTCTTGGTGCCTGCTTAAGTCCATAAAGTTCCTTGTCAAGCCTGTAGACATAATCTGGATACTTGGAATCTACAAATCCTTGTGGTTGTTCAACAAACACTTCTTCTTTAAGTTTTCCATTCAGAAAAGCACTTTTCACATCCATCTGAAAAACCTTGAATTTCTTGTGAGAAGCATATGCTAGAAAGATTCTTATTGCCTCTAACCTTGCAACTGGAGCAAAAGTTTCATCATAGTCTATGCCTTTTTGCTGTGAGTAGCCTTTGGCCACAAGTCTGGCCTTGTTTCTTGTAATAACCCCATCACTGTCAGTTTTGTTTCTGAAAACCCATCTAGTACCAACAACAGATCTATTCTTTGGTGTAGGTACAAGGGTCCATACTTCATTTCTCTCAAATTCATTTAACTCCTCCTGCATTGCTGTTATCCAGTCAGCATCTTGAAGAGCTTCTTCCACTTTCTTTGGCTCATTCTTAGACAAGAATGCATGAAACAGACATTCATTTGTTGTAGCACTTCTTGTCCTGACTTTTGCATCTGGATCTCCAATTATTAGATCAGGTGTATGAGATTTTGTCCATTTCCTAGCTGAAGGTAAATGACTTCTGTCAACAGTTGATCCTCCCCCTTGATCAATGTTCTCCTGATCATCTTGTCGCCTTTCTTCATTCTCTGAGGCTCCCCCTGAATTTGATCGCTAAAAGTTTAAGTTGTCAGATTTTGAACTATCAGAGTTTGAGTCATCAGAGATTGATCCAGATTTTTCAAGTGACTCACTTTCAGAATGTGAGTCATCAGAGATTTGTTCTACAGGCTCCCCCTCAACTGGTTCTCTCCTTTGTTCTGTCTGTACGGTTTCTTCTGTGTGTACCATTAGAGGTTCAAAGTTTGCATTAACAGAGTTTGTTGGACTGGTTTCATCAGAGTTTATTTCATCAGAGATTAGATCTTCATTTTCAAAGTGCAACTGATCATGTTCATCAACATCTTCAAGTCCAGTTATTTTCTTGTCATCAAATGACACATGAATAGATTCCATAATCACCTTTGTTCTCAGATTATAAACTCTGAATGCCTTGGTTGACACTGGATAGCCAACAAAAATTCCTTCATCTGCTTTCAACTCAAATTTGGTCAACTGTTCAGGATGAGTCTTCAACACAAAGCATTTGCACCCAAAAATATGAAAATATTTCAGGTTTGGCTTCTTTTCCCTCACCATCTCATATGGTGTTTTTCCATGCTTGTTGATTAGTGTGGCATTTTGAGTAAAACAGGCTGTTTGAATTGCTTCTGTCCAGAAATAGGTTGGCAATTTTGCTTCATCAAGCATAGTCCTGGCAGTTTCTATCAAAGTTCTGTTCTTCCTCTCATACACCATTCTGCTGTGGAGTGCCAGGTGTAGAAAACTCTTGTTTGACTCCTCTGTTTTTGCAAAATTCTTCCATTGTTGCATTCCTGAATTAAGTTCCATTATCATTTCTGATTATCTTCACTTGATTCTTTGATCCTTTGTCCAACAACATTATATGCTCCATCAGAGTTAATGCAGTTTCATCCTTCTTTGCTAGAAAATACACCCAAGTGTATCTGGTATATTCATCAATAATGACTAGAGCATGTTTCTTCCTTCCAAGAGACATAACGTTTATTGGTCCAAAAAGATCAACATGAAAAAGATGATAAGGATCAACAATTGAAGATTCAGACCATCAACATTTAACAAAGACTTTGGAAGTCCTCTAACAAGATCCTTTCTTATCAGCTCATTGATGTTGTTCAGATTCAAATGAGAGAGTTTCTTATGCCACTTCCAACTCTCTTCACTGGACATTCTTATTGATAGGCACATAGTTTTTCCATCAGAATTTGTCAACAAGCTTGCTTCATAGATATTGTTGCACCTTTGTCCAACTAAAACAACTTTCCCTGTGGTTTTGCTGATGACCTCACAGTATTCAGGTTGAAAATCTACATGAAAACCTCTGTCATAGATTTGACTCACAGATAGCAGATCATGCTTGAGTCCTGGAACCAGAGCTACATTTGTGATGATGACACTTCCAAGATTGATATTGCCATATCCCAGAGTACGTCCTATGTTGCCATCTCCATAGGAAACTTTTGGGCCAGCCTTCTCCACATACTCTAATAGCAGGGCTTTATTTCCAGTCATGTGTCCTGAACATCCACTGTCCACGACTAGGATACTCTCCCTGATGCCCTGCAATCACAAACAATTACTGAAGATTAGATTTAAGGATCCAGACTTGCTTGGATCCTTTGGCTTTCTTAATTTTGTTAGCTTTAGCAGCGGAATTTAGACCATCAGAGTTTAAGCTAACTTTATCAGAGTTTACACTTGCAGAATTAACCCTAACCCATTTCAAATTGGGCTTAAGTTCATAGTAGTTATGATAAATAGCATGATAATCCCTGCAAGTATAGATAGAATGCCAAGTACTTCCACAATGTTTACATAAAGTCTGTGGTCTAGTTCTAACATTATCTTTCTTTACTTCAGACTTGGAAGGTAAAGAATTAATGTTTTTGTTCTTCCTGCAAAAACTAGCAAGATGGTTAGTGCTACCACAGTTAAGACATGTCTTTCTTGGAGCAAAAGTAGCAAGCATTGGAAAATTACCTTGAGTAATGCCTACTTTACCATTTCTATTCTTCCTAGACACTTTCTGTTTCTTGACAGATGTAATAACCCGGATTTTTCAAGAAATTATTTATTATTATTTCAATAATAATAATGTTTTTCCTAAAACGAGGAGGAATTTTTTTTAATTTTTTTATTATTTAATTATTTTCGGTTAAGTGGAACCGGGACCCTTTTTAAAATTTTATGGACCGAGTAGATATCTCGAGTCAATAAATTATTTGGATAAAGATTTAATTTTGGAGTGTGGAATTATTCAGTAGAGATTTTATATTTAATTATTGAATAAGTTGGATATTTTAAAATCCTTAGAAAATGATTATTTTAATTATTTGAGGATTTGTAGAAATGGCTCGATTAATATATAAAATCGAGAATTCAAGATTTTACTAAAGCAATAATATTTTTGGTATTTTATAAAGCTTTGTAAATTGTGATTTATGAATCATAATTATTATTTTATGAATTGTTTTTATAAATTATTATTAATTTGTAAAATGCAAATCAATTTAGGAAAATTAGATTTAATTCTAATTCTTTCTCCAAAAGTCTTTAAAAATATTCTAGTATTTAATTATACTAGAAATTTTATTTTTACAAATTAGAATTATTAGTTAAAATATTATTTGAGGTATGTAGTAATTATTTGTATTGTTTTTAAATGTTATTGGGCCTAAGCCCATTAGGGTAAAACACAGCACACATACATACATACAACACAGCAGCCGCATAAGGGAATTAACGGGGAGAGAGAAAGAAAAGAATCGGGGAGAAAGATAGAAAAGGGGGGAGAGGAAATTGAATTTGGGGATTTTAATTGAAGAAAGGGGAAGAGGGGAGAGGTGTTGTGCGTGTATATACGCGTGTATGTGTGTGCAGCAGCGAAGGAGAAGGCAGAGGGGTGGCAGGCGGCGTCATGGTGGTGGCGCACGCGGAGAGGAGGCATCAAGGAGGAAGAAGAAGGAGGGGAGAGGGCTGCCATGTGGGTTTGTGCAGCGAGAGAGAGAGAGAGAGAGAGAGAGAGAGAGAGAGAGAGAGAGAGAGAGGGAAGACAGCGGTGGGTTGGAGCCAAACGGAAATGGTATAATTCCGCGTTTTAATTATTTAATTTTCATATTAAATTCGTTGTAAATTGCGATGTATTGTTTAATGGTCGTGATTTAATTAGTTTAAATTGCGAGATTATGGTGGTAGTTAAATTAGATTTAATTGGTGAGTCTAATGTGATAATTTTCGTAATTAGCATAGTATTGTAAATTATGCATATTGTTTGTATTTCCGAAATTTAATTCGGAAAGTATGTTGATAATTGTAATTGTGGGCCCGATTAAATGTGCGGGTTAGTGTTTGTTAAAAAGGGAAGTGCTAATTGCTAATTGTTAGTTTTCAATGGTACTTGTTAATTTCCGAATTTAATTCGGAGAGTTTAGATAATTATAATCGTTGAGTTTAATTATGAGTCTGATTAAATGTTCGAGTTAATAATTGTTAATTGTTAAATGGTTAGTTGCTAATTGGAATTGTGAGATTAATTGTGGTCTTGTTAATATTCGAGTTTAATAGTCGGAGTGGATGATAGATTTAAAGATTATTATGATTCGTTTTAAATGAATAAAATGATTAAGTGATTATATGGAATTGCTATGCTTAATTGATTAAATGATAATCGAGTTAGTCAACAATCGAGTTTGACCATAGTATTTGATAAATGTCTTATATGCGAGAATTAGATTTAATCGAGTCGATAATTAAGGTTTATGTGACTTACTTGTAATATATGGTCATCAATAAATGTTTACGTGCTAAGTGCTATAAGTCGAGTCGTGGTATTTGATGGCTTTACTAATTATGAATGTTATATGTTAAATGTTAGAATTTTATAATAATTAGAACTGTGCTAGGGGTTATGAGAAGATCACAAGTTTTTAAATGTCAATATTTAAAGGACTTGTGTAATTCTTTTCGACTAATCCCTAGGGCTTACGAATATCCATGATTAGCTATCACGGGTATAATTAATATACTTGAGTGGTGTGATCATCGATATAGCGTAAGTAATAGTTAGTGCTAGGGGTTGTTCCCTAGGGCTTACGAACATCAATGATTGATTGTCACGTGTATCATTAAAATACGTGAGAAATACGATCATTGGTGTAGCGTAAGTAGTAGTGTAATATAAATCATTATGTGCTATGTGCCGCATGTCAGGGCGGATACTTTCTTATGTGTTTATTTTATGTTGCTGCAAGTTGAGGCAGCTTTATTTTTGCTAAAACAGGGTTGTATTGTATTTGAGGGGCTGTGCCCATAGTCCGATAAACGAATACTTCATGCCGAAATTTTCTGAAAATCCCCTGCGACTAAGTATATTTAATTTATTAAATTTCCGTGGTCTAGAGGCATGAAGTGGATGTTAACTGATTATGTGTATATGTGTTAAGTGGTTGATTTGAGGATTAATTGTTGTCTCGAGGATTTATGTGCTAAGTTAAGTATTAAAAATGGTATTGAGGATCAATGATGCTTTGAGGATTAATTATATATTAAATTTGGTTTAAGTCTATTAAATGGATATAAATGTGTTATGTGCCTTAAGTGGTATTAGAATAGTTAACTATGGGGAAGACGCCTATAGTTTTTCTTTAAGTGACTTAGTAGTAACTCTGAGTCGGGACTACTCGAGATACGAGGGAGGACTGACACGTACTCGTAACCATTTCAGTACAAGTAGGGCGTAATCAAATTGGAGCGACGTGCATCCAAAAAGGAAGATCGAGACGTCAGGTAAGGTCCATGGAATTGCTTGGACGAGGTGCGAGGGATTTGTCCGCGGTTTCTATTTTCTGCTAAGGACCAGAGGCAAGTTTACTATGCATACTCTATTGTTCAGAGTATATTTATGTTAAATATATGAAATGTGTTAAATAAGTTTTCAATCCGTAATCGCGAGTTTTCCAACCTTGTACTTCTTCTTCCAAATCATTGTATTCCTGACTTTGCCAACAATATTAAATTCTACTCGTGTAGTAACCAAAACCCCATGGCTTATAATACTGTTGACGGGCAGTGATATTTTTATGGCTCTATACCTTGATTTACACGGTATATATATATCTATAAACTTTTCGTACTATGGTAGTGGACTATATGTTATGAGGCATGTATTTATGTATCGGGATAAGAGAGGCTCCGAGGGTAGAGCATGTATTGAGTTTTAGAACTTAGCCGCGTGTCGGGGCTATTTTGTATTGTATGTTTTCGAAAACCCGGGCAAAGCTTTTAAAAAGAATTTCGCAATAATTAACCTAAAGGCAACATCACCAATAAACCAGTGTTTATTTAATTAATAGATGCTTCTGAAAGCATTCACTAATTAAATAAACCTCATTCGCCTAATTAAATTTATTTAATTAGATGAATATCGTTTTCAAAACGCTTTCTTAAAATCACTTTGTCCCGGAGAAATAATAAAATAATTTAATGGAGTGATTCTATCTAGTATATTATTTATCGGAGATAGTTTATTTTCATTACGGATTAAAGATATTCCAATGGTTATAAATTGGTTATTTTCAGCTTAAAACAGCTAGATTGATATCGATATATGTTATTTGAATGATTATTTAAATTGACGAATATTAATTATAATATTCATTAACAAAAAGGGAGAAAGAGAAAAAGGATTTTCAGGCTTATTAATTATTTCTTACTGACTGAGAGTCAGTAGTAGTTATTTGATAAAGTGGCTAAAGTTTGGAGACTGCCGGAGAGATTGTGTCTTGATTTTGATTAGAAACATTCCAAGAGTTGTATTTGGGTGTTTTGAGGTTATTAAATATTTCAGTATTAATAGTAAATATTATTTGAATATTATTTAATAAATGAATATTATTGTGAGTATTCTTTTAAAAAGGGATTATTGAATATTTAATATTTGTTACATATTAGTCAAATATTTATTAAATACTTTGAGTGTTTTGAAGATTATAAAACAATATTCAAAGGATGTCTAAGGACTTTCATAGTTATTTAAAATACTATATTTTGATTCTATCTAGATAAGTTACTTTTCAAGAACTTATATATATATATATATATATATATATATATATATATATATATATATATATATATATATATGGAATTACCCTGTTGTGTTACAAGCTTTATGCGTACCATTTTCCATATGTGAACACAAAACCCTGTGTCGGGATTGATATAGGTATAAGTGTATACCTATACTCGAACTCGTTCGAACTCAAAATATTTTGGAAAACCCCCGGTCTGGTTTTACTTCCTTGCACATTTTCAAGAATTATCGGTCGACTGATGTCGGACCTCAACTACTCGATTTTCAATCAAAACAAGTTTTGAAAGAAAAAGAAAAAGGGGACTCTGGCAGGTGTGGGAATCGTTGACGAACGATTCCCGGGATGTGTAAGCGACCGTGAGCCAGGCGGTCCATCAATTATTATTCCGGCCCAGGTGTTGCCGAAGGATGATTACGGATGTAGTTTTCATCGAGGGTGAATACGGATGTAGTTTCACCCGGGGATAGTTACGGATGTAGTTTCTATCCTTCTACCGGTAGAGAAGACCCGCGAATTATTGGACTTGGATGTGGCGACTGATCATCGTCAATCCTTGTCAGGTTTTCATGTTTTCTTTAAGTCCCATCCTCCACTTTGGAAAAATACTCAAAAACTGCTTCTTAGGCCGAAGTGCCGAGTAGCCGATAGTGTTGTTTTCAATTATGAAAGATGATGATGAATTCATGCAGTATCTAGAACTGCAAGAATATTCTAACAATAATGGCACGTGTTTGTGCACTTTTGCAATTACTCAAAAGATGAAAGATGGTTCATCGGTTATTGATGTCAAGTCTCGAATGTTTTGCTTCAAGAGCTTTGACTCGCTTCCTATCAGTTATTTCTGAGTTTAGATTTATCAAGTGGTTAAAGAACTTATACCCGGTACATGATGTTGATCTGTAAGGTGTTTGATGGAAATGACATACTTATATGTATATACTTTCAGACTTGAGAAATACTAAAAATGAAACCTTCTAATGGTTTGGTTTGTATACGATGACAAACAACTGTCTTAGCAGCATATTGAACTGCGTATTTTGAAAAGCTTTTTAAAAGATTAGCAATACTGTAGTGTATACTATTTCGCTAAGATATGAGGATTACTATGGTTATTATAAACTTATCTGTTCATTGGATGTTGCGTTAAACGTCATATTTTCCTTATTGAAGTTTCATAGTTATAACTGTTTCGGAAATGATGTTAAGTATTGTTGGATTTTAAAACCCCTGTGTATATTGGATTAAATATTGTTAAACTCTATTAATACTTGCTGGGCAATTCTTCCGCTCATACTTGTTTGTTTTAAATATTAACCTTTCAGAGAAAGGTCGGCGGATGATGCTTATATGCATAGCTCGGAAGATGCAGGTAGTATGCCCTTATGAAGACGATATGATCCAGAAAATCTATAGCTGGAGTAAGTTGTTTGTAATAATATTGATGTGTAATAATTATATTACTTTGTACAGGATAGCACTAGTTGCTGGTGTACTTCTCATCGAAGCTATACTAGTAGTATAGGATTTGTAATACACGATGTGATGTAATTGAATGGCTGTAATGAATCGAGTAATGTAAGGATTTTAGTTCTTGTTTCTAGCCCTATAACCCAAAAGATGCTTGGTAGTTGGGGTCTCAATTGTTGTATTTCTGTTAGTAAGTGACTACAAATGGTTTAATATTGATGAACAGGTGATTTGTTATTGAGGATTTCCGCGTGACGACCAAATCCCTGACCCCGGATTTGGGGTGTTACAGAAATAGTATCAGAGCAGAGGTTATAGTAAACTAGAAACGAGAGTGAGTAGGAGTGGGTATAGTTATGTGAGAACGTCAGAACTCATATCGAGTTTGTGATGGGCTATCGGATATAGTACCAATGGTTAAGTTTCGATTGGAATGTTGTGTTGAAGGATCTGTTGAGATAGAACTCAATTTTTGGGATGGTTGTGGATATCTGTTAAAGGATCCACAAAGACAAGTATTGGTTCAAGGGGGCATAGATCGCCCGAGATATGAATTTATGACTTTAAGGGATTCATATAAGCAGCTAAGTATTCCCGATCTGTAGGGAATTTCAAAATGATTATAGAGAATAAAAGGTTGACATTTAGTATTGTGGCAGTGATATGCTGAGACTGAACTCGTATTGTTTAAATTCCAAAGAGGGAAATAAAATAAGATCACTATGGAAGATCACTAGTCGAAGTTGTGGGTAACTAATTTTTCTCGAGCATAAGAGAGTTTAAGGTGATATTATGAAGGGATTGGTGAACAGACACGGATCATCTCAAATGATTACATAGATTAATGGTGAAGTTAAGGTTGGTCGATATAGACAAAATATATTTTACGAATCGAGACGGAATGAGAAAGTTTGAGAAAGACGTAAATAAGAAGGTTGTTGTGCCGAGAGTGTTAAGCTTGAGTAGCACGCGGGATTGACGCGAGAAAAAGGAAAGTATGGTATTAAGAAGCATTTATTTTCATGATCCCCCGGAGTACTGCCCATTCGACAGGTCGAATTCGTCGTTGATTAGGAGTGACACCGGAATCAAAGTCTTCTTGGCGAACAGAACGCTTGCATGAGGAACTCGTGCTGAGTTGGATAAAACTCCCTGCGATTATAAAGGTCGATGGTCGAATCTTTAGCGATTACTGAGAAGTCGACGGTGGCGTAAATTATCGAGCACCTTAGGGTGTGCACGGAAAAGAATAATTTCAGAATCGAACGCTTATCCATCAGAGGAACCGATATAAGAGGCATCTATGAGACCTTGGCAATACCCTCTCCATTTGCAAACTATTTTGATTTCCTCCCCTAATCTATGAATTATTGGATATCTCTCCAAGCGAGATTTTGGATAAAGAATATATTCTCTCTTCCGAGTTAATTTGTCATAATTGTGTTCACTCGTATATGGTTTTAACTGTGCCAGAGGCTGTCATTATACCTTCAAGTTTCTGAAGCCCTGCCAATGATATTATTTCAAACTTCCACTTTTCTACAATAGTGGACAACTCCATGGTGATATAGCACCACTTACTTGTTGTATACCAGAATCCTTCTGGTTATCCTTCCTTTGGAAATCACGCCTTGGAATCTGATCAATTTTAATCCAAGGTGTCCCTTGATAATTAATTGTCAAAAGATGATAATTATTAACTTGACTTCAATTTTGCTTTCCTACTTCTCAACTTCCACTGAGACGAACAACCCTATACATATAGGGGCCACAAGGACTTTCTTTCTGTGTGATAGAAGTCTGACGGGACGCCGTCACTTGTGAGTTGTGAAATACAAGAAGGTTAATTACCTTTAGTAATGTCTTAACTGAGACACGCAACGTGAGTTCTTATGATCATATTGATCTCTCGGTAAATTTTCTTATCTCAAATAAGGTTTGCTTTAGCACTCTTAACCTTATGATCACCAGTGTGTGGCAATAGCCTTAATATGACAGCTACCTTTTCAAAGCTCCATAATTCTAGTTGTCTCTAATGAATTTCAAGGGGATGCCAACCAGGTCGGCCAAGTCAAAATCCGTCGATAGAAATTAGATTCGAGCGGAATCGCCAAGAGCAGGAGCGAATCCCAAAATGAATAGAATATCAGTGGCGTATCAATAGAATTAGTTAATTCTCTCTCAATGATATTATGTTAATGGAATTAGTGTATTCTCTCTCTCAAGGATAGTACGATAATGGAAAGTTGGTCGAGATATATGTGTGAAAGGAATAACGTGGTAAGACTCAAGTGATAACTGTGTCAAATAGAGATCCTATGGTTGGATTGGGGTTTCGGAGAAGTTGTTTACGAATGGACACTTTCCGGTTTGGCAGAATAAATGTTGATGATGAAAGAGTTAAGGAATCCCAGTAGTGGCCTTAGCTGATTCCGTGGACGGAATCCTTTTAAGGAGGGTAGACTGTAATAACCCGGATTTTTCAAAAAATTATTTATTATTATTTCAATAATAATAATAATAATGTTTTTCCTAAAATGAGGAGGAATTTTTTTTTTATTTTTTTATTTAATTATTTTCTGTTAAGTGGAACCGGGACCCTTTTTAAAATTTTATGGACCGAGTAGATATCTCGAGTCAATAAATTATTTGGATAAAGATTTAATTTTGGAGTGTGGAATTATTCAGTAGAGATTTTATTTTTAATTATTGAATAAGTTGGATATTTTAAAATCCTTAGAAAATGATTGTTTTAATTATTTGAGGATTTGTAGAAATGGCTCGATTAATATATAAAATCGAGAATTCAAGATTTTACTAAAGCAATAATATTTGTGGTATTTTATAAAGCTTTGTAAATTGTGATTTATGAATCATAATTATTATTTTATGAATTTTTTTTATAAATTATTATTAATTTGTAAAATGCAAATCAATTTAGAAAAATTAGATTTAATTCTAATTCTTTCTCCAAAAGTCTTTAAAAATATTCTAGTATTTAATTATACTAGAATTTTTATTTTTACAAATTAGAATTATTAGTTAAAATATTATTTGAGGTATGTAGTAATTATTTGTATTGTTTTTAAATGTTATTGGGCCTAAGCCCATTAGGGTAAAACACAGCACACATACATACATACAACACAGCAGCCGCATAAGGGAATTAACGGGGAGAGAGAAAGAAAAGAATCGGGGAGAAAGAGGGAAAAGGGGGGAGAGGAAATTGAATTTGGGGATTTTAATTGAAGAAAGGGGAAGAGGGGAGAGGTGTTGTGCGTGTATATACGCGTGTATGTGTGTGCAGCAGCGAAGGAGAAGGCAGAGGGGTGGCAGGCGGCGTCATGGTGGTGGCGCACGCCGAGAGGAGGCAGCAAGGAGGAAGAAGAAGGAGGGGAGAGGGCTGCCATGTGGGTTTGTGCAGCGAGAGAGAGAGAGAGAGAGAGAGAGAGAGAGAGAGAGAGAGAGAGAGAGAGGGAAGACAGCGGTGGGTTGGAGCCAAACGAAAATGGTATAATTTCGCGTTTTAATTATTTAATTTTCATATTAAATTCGTTGTAAATTGCGATGCATTGTTTAATGGTCGTGATTTAATTAGTTTAAATTGCGAGATTATGGTGGTAGTTAAATTAGATTTAATTGGTGAGTCTAATGTGATAATTTTCGTAATTAGCATAGTATTGTAAATTATGAATATTGTTTGTATTTCCGAAATTTAATTCGGAAAGTATGTTGATAATTGTAATTGTGGGCCCGATTAAATGTGCGGGTTAGTGTTTGTTAAAAAGGGAAGTGCTAATTGCTAATTGTTAGTTTTCAATGGTACTTGTTAATTTCCGAATTTAATTCGGAGAGTTTAGATAATTATAATCGTTGAGTTTAATTATGAGTCCGATTAAATGTTCGAGTTAATAATTGTTAATTGTTAAATGGTTAGTTGCTAATTGGAATTGTGAGATTAATTGTGGTCTTGTTAATATTCGAGTTTAATAGTCGGAGTGGATGATAGATTTAAAGATTATTATGATTCGTTTTAAATGAATAAAATGATTAAGTGGTTATATGGACTTGCTATGCTTAATTGATTAAATGATAATCGAGTTAGTCAACAATCGAGTTTTGATAAACGTGCATTTAATCCTAATTTTATCCCTATATTTAAGTTATTTTGCATTGATTTGGATTTTTATTTAATAAATTATAATGTTTTATTATAGGTATCAAGGAGTTATAATAAAGGAAGGCTTGGAGTTTAAATAGCAAGAGTTGGAGATAAATTTGATTAAAATTCGGATTTTCCGGGTAGCTTGCGCAGTCTGCACTGTTTGGGCCATATCTGGAGTTCTACAAGTCCGATTCTGACGATTCAACAGCTCACGGAAAGCTTAGGAGAAGAGCTTTATTTCTAGAGTGGTCTTGAATTTAATATCCAGCCGAACCAGCCCAGAAACAGAGCCCAAGATGCAGTTACGAATTTCAATTTTTGGAATTCTATTTTGATTGGGAAATCTCCTTGTAATTATATTAAATAATTAAAAATACTGGTATTAGGGGTTTTTTATGATATATAGATCAGACCTAATACATAGAGACATACAGACAACGTACGAGAGAGAGACAGAGGGGGAGAAAGAAGAGCAGCAGACGGAGACCCAGCCATAGAAGAAATTCTTGGATTTGTTTTCTCCATTAATTGTTTGAAATTCTCTCTTTATCTTTTCATATCATGTATCCATACTCTTATTTATTGTGTGATTTTGAGATTTTGATTATGAACTAAATTATTATAGTTAGGATTTTTATGGAACCCTAGCATGAGTTTATTGGTGATTTGTTAAATAGTGTTATTTGCAATTCCATGGTTTATTCATTCAAGTGTTTTTAATTTAATACTTGCTTTTGCCTGATCAACATTAGTGGGTTAATGAATTAATTATAATTTCGAGAGAAATATAATTAATTGACACAAAACTTAAATGGTGCATGCTTAGATCGATTGATTTAATATTCTTGCGGTATAGAAATATATTGTGATCATGCATAGCTTTATGCATTGATGCTTAATTGAATTTCGAAGGGTAAATTGGCATAGACATATGTTAGTTTATTTATTAGAAATTATACCATAGTGATTCTGCGAGGAACCTATGACCATAGAATTCTAGCTAGTAGACTGTGGATTGTGACGGTGCCGTGATGCTTATTAACTGATTTTCATGTGCTAGGGGGAAATAATTATCCTGACTTACCTTCTCATATTTGAATCACAACAACTTTCTTGCTAGTTTAATTAGTTGGTTAATTTAGTTTAATTAATTAGTTATAAAATCTTCAACAATATTTTTGGTTCGATAAATCACTTTGCTGGATTTTACTTGCAATTGATACGAGTTAGCAGTCCTGAGGAACAAATCTGGTATTTATTACTATATTACTTGTTTGCGATTGTGTACACTTGCACATCAGTATTTTACGCAACAAGTTTTTGGCGCCGCTGCCGGGGACTGTTTAGTGTTAATTGCGAAGTTAATTTTCTTGCGATTTGGTTTTTGTTACTTCTGTGACTAACGGGAGTAAAAGTCTTTCTTCTCAGGTGTCCTTGTGTATGAACGAAGAACCATCGGGATTATTTGCTTTTGATCCTGAAATTGAGCGAACATTCAGGGCAAGAAGAAAACTGCAACTTGGAGCTAAGGAAGCAAACTTAGTTATGGGTGATGAGAATGTTAATAACCGGAATGTGCCACCTAATCCTCCAGATGGCACAATGGTGTTGGATGACAGAGACAGTGCCATTCGGCAGTATGGAAGACCTCGTGTTGGTGAGCTAAACTCGGGGATTGTCAACCCTGTTATTCAGGCACCACAGTTTGAGCTGAAGCCAGTCATGTTTCAGATGCTGCAGACTATTGGTCAGTTCAGTGGGAAGTCTACCGAGGATCCTCACCTTCATCTTCGGTTGTTTGCTGAGGTGTGTGATTCTTTCAAACTAAATGGAGTCACAAATGATGCTTTGAGATTGAAGTTGTTCCCATACTCCGTGAGGGACATGGCTAGAGATTGGTTGAATTCATTGCAACTAGGTTCAGTGGTTGATTGGAATGACTTGGCAGAGAAATTTCTTATGAAGTATTTTCCTCCTACCAAAAATGCAAGGCTTCGCAATGAGATTAATTCTTTTCAGTAACAGGATGATGAGACCTTATATGAGGCATGGGAGCGTTTCAAGGCATTACTGAGAAAATGCCCTCAGCATGGTCTTCTTCACTACATTCAGATGGAGACATTTTATAATGGTCTTAATACTCAGACAAAGCTGGTGGTTGATGCATCTGCAAATGGAGCTCTGCTAGCCAAATCTTATAATCAGGCTTATGAAATTCTGGAGACAATTGCAACAAACAATCATCAGTGGACAACTAATAGAGCTCAAGCTGGAAAGAAGGTAGCGGGTTTATTTGAAGTTGATGCTGTAACTTCAATGAAGGCTCAAATGTCATCCATTGAGAATATGCTCAAGAATTTGATGACGGGAGGAAATCTGTCTATGGGACAGTCGGTTAATCAGCAGGTCAATCAAGTCAAGAGTGTCTCATGTGTGTATTGTGGTGAAGAGCATACATATGATAATTGTCCTTCGAACCCCGAATCTGTCTACTATGTGGGAAATCAAAATAGGAATGGCCCTTATTCAAACACTTACAATCCATCATGGAAGCAACATCCTAACTTCTCATGGAGCAATCAAGGGACTACTTCTGGGGCTTCAGCAAATACTTATCGGCCCAATTATCCACCAGGTTTTTCTCAACAAGCTCAACAACAACAGCCTCAACAAGCATCGCAATCTAATTCTCTGGAAAATATGCTCAAGGCATACATGGCAAATAACGATGCTCTCATACAAAGTCAAGCTGCATCACTTAGAAACTTGGAGAATCAAGTTGGGCAACTAGCGAATGAGCTAAGGAATCGACCACATGGCACTCTTCCTAGCGACACTGAAAAGCCTGAGATTGATGGGAATGTGCATTGCAAGGCAATTACTTTGAGAAGCGGGAAAGTCTTGGAGAATGCTAAAGCTAAAGAAGATGATACCTCTACAACTAAGGGTGAAGGTAAAAATGCAGAAAATAGTGGTGTCCAAACTTCTAAAGTGGCTCCTACACCCCAACCACAACCACCATTCCCTCAACGGTTTCAAAAGCAGAAGCAGGATGATCAGTTCAAGAAATTTCTAGATGTTCTGAAGCAACTTCACATCAACATTCCACTGGTAGAAGCTCTTGAGCAAATGCCTAATTATGTGAAGTTCATGAAGGACATTCTTACAAAGAAGAGAAGGTTGGGAGAGTTTGAAACTGTAGCTCTTACGCAAGAATGTAGCTCTTTTGTGCAGAATAAATTGCCACCAAAGATGAAAGATCCAGGGAGTTTCACTATTCCTTGCACTATTGGGAATTCTTATTGTGGGATGGCATTGTGCGATTTGGGGGCTAGCATAAACTTGATGCCTATGTCTGTGTTCAGGAAATTGGGGATTGGAGAAGTTTGGCCTACAACTGTCACTCTTCAACTAGCGGATAGATCTCTTGCTCATCCCGAAGGAAAGATTGAAGATGTTTTGGTAAAGGTAGATAAATTCATATTTCCTGCTGATTTTATTGTCTTGGATTATGAGGCAGATAGGGAGGTTCCCATTATCTTGGGGAGACCGTTTCTTGCTACTGGGAGAACATTGATTGACGTGCACAATGGGGAGCTAACCATGAGAGTGCAAGACGAAAAGGTAACATTTAATGTGTTCAAAGCAATGAAGTATTCTGATGATATTGAAGATTGTGCAGCAGTCACTGTGATAGATGATCTAGTTTCTGAAAAACTAGAGTGTGCTTTCTCACATGATCCTTTGGAACAAGTGATCCTCAATAAATCTGAAGTTGAAGATGATGATGTTAATCTTTTAGCTTGGTTGGAAGCTAATTCACATGATATACGTACTAAAGGCCGTTTTGAGTCGCTGGAATTGTCATCAAGGGATTTCAAGGTTCCAGGGCCATCCATTGATGAACCACCGGTGCTTGAATTGAAAGCTCTTCCTTCTCATTTGAAGTATGCTTATTTGGGACCTTTGTCTACATTGCCTGTGATCATCTCTGCTACTTTGTCCGAAGCTCAGGAAGATCAATTGTTGGAAATTCTTAGAAAGCATAAGAAAGCTATTGGATGGACTATTGCAGATATTCGAGGTATCAGTCCTTCTATTTGTATGCACAAAATTTTGTTGGAAGAAGGTGCTAAGGGATCTATTAAAGGCCAACATCGATTGAATCCTATCATGAAAGAGGTGGTCAAGAAGGAGATTATCAAATGGCTAGATGCAGGAATTATATATCCAATCTCGGATAGTTCATGGGTTAGTCCGGTTCAATGTGTGCCGAAGAAGGGTGGACTCATGGTGGTAAAGAATGAAAACAATGAGTTGATTCCAACCAGAACAGTCACGGGTTGGAGAATTTGCATTGATTACCGGAAGTTGAACAAAGCCACCAGGAAGGATCACTTTCCCTTGCCGTTTATGGATCAAATGCTGGACAGACTCGCGGAGAGAGAGTATTATTGTTTTCTTGATGGGTACTCAGGCTATAATCAAATAACTGTCACTCCGGAGGATCAACACAAAACCACATTCACATGTCCGTATGGTACTTTTGCCTTCCGAAGAGTTTCGTTTGGGTTGTGTAATGCTCCTCCAACTTTTCAACGTTGCATGATGGCCATTTTTTCTGATATGGTGGGTGACTATCTAGAGGTATTCATGGATGATTTTTCTATCTTTGGAGATTCTTATGATGATTGTCTACGTAACTTGGGCAAGGTATTAGAAAGATGCGAGGAAACCAATCTTGTACTAAATTGGGAAAAGTGCCACTTTATGGTGAGAGAGGGCATAGTCTTGGGGCACAAAATTTCAAGGAAGGGACTTGAAGTGGATAAAGCTAAGGTCGAAGTCATTGAGAAGCTACCTCCTCCTACTTCCGTCAAGAATATTCGAAGTTTTCTGGGACATGCAGGTTTCTACAGACGGTTCATTAAGGACTTCTCAAGAATATCTAAGCCACTCTGCAAGTTATTGGAGAATGATACCCCTTTTCAGTTTGATGGGGCATGTTTGAAGGCCTTTGAAGAATTAAAGCAGAGATTGATTTCAGCACCTATCATTATTGCACCGGATTGGAGCTTGCCTTTTGAATTAATGTGCGATGCTAGTGATTACGCAGTGGGTGCGGTAATGGGTCAAAGGAGGAACAAGATATTTCATCCCATTTACTATGCTAGTCGCACTTTGAACGGAGCTCAATTGAATTACACGGTGACTGAAAAGGAGCTTCTTGCTGTTGTGTTTGCCTTTGACAAGTTTCGTTCTTATCTTGTGGGCACTAAAGTGGTTGTCTTCACCGATCATTCAGCCATAAAGTATCTAATCACCAAGAAGGATGCAAAGCCACGGTTGATAAGGTGGGTTCTTTTGCTCCAAGAGTTTGATATTGAGATACAAGACAGAAAAGGTGTTGAAAATCAAGTAGCTGATCATTTATCAAGGATGGAGTACAACGAGGAATCTAGTGCTATAGTTCCGATCAAAGAAACATTCCCAGACGAGCAGATGTTTCAGGTACAAATTGCTAATGTTACTCCATGGTTTGCTGATTTTGCTAATTATTTAGCTACTGGGTTGATGCCATTGGATTTATCAAGTCAACAAAGAAAGAAATTCTTGCATGATGTAAAATCTTATTTTTGGGATGAACCTTATTTGTTCAAGCAAGGTGCAGACTAAATTATTAGAAGATGTGTTGCTGAATTTGAGATGCAGGATATTCTTTACCATTGTCATTCATCTCCTTCTGGTGGACATTTTGGTGGACAACGCAGTGCTGCAAAGGTGTTGCAGTCGGGTTTCTTTTGGCCCTCTCTGTTCAAGGATGCTCATGCTTATGTTGTTAAATGTGATAGTTGCCAAAGAGTTGGTAATATTTCAAGAAGAAGTGAGATGCCTTTGACTAACATTCTTGAAGTCGAGCTATTTGATGTGTGGGGCATTGACTTCATGGGGCCATTTCCTCCTTCTTTCAAGAATGAATACATCTTAGTGGCTGTTGATTACGTGTCTAAATGGGTGGAAGCGGCTGCCTACCCTACTAATGATGCGAGGGTTGTCATCAAGTTCTTAGACAAGCATATCTTTACTCGTTTTGGAACCCCACGGGCTTTAATCAGTGATGAAGGTACGCACTTTGTGAATAAATTAATGGCAAGTACTTTAGCCAAATATAATGTGAGACACAAGGTTGCTACTGCATATCATCCTCAGACGAATGGGCAAGCGGAGTTGTCTAATAGAGAGATTAAGAGTGTTCTTGAAAAAGTGGTGAATCCAAACCGTAAGGATTGGTCTATACGATTGGATGAGGCTCTTTGGGCCTATCGTACAACATACAAAACTCCCTTGGGTATGTCTCCGTATCGCTTGGTTTTCAGAAAGGCGTGTCATTTACCGGTTGAGCTTGAACATAAGGCTTATTGGGCTCTTAAAAGTCTAAATTTTGACATGCATCGTGTTGGTGAGAAGAGATTGTTGCAACTTGACGAGTTGGAGGAGTTACGATTTTTCTCCTACGAGAATGCTAAGCTTTACAAGGAGAAGACGAAGAAATGGCATGATAAAAACATACAGTCTCGAGTGTTTGAAGTGGGACAGCAAGTGTTGTTATTCAATTCAAGGCTGAAATTGTTTCCGGGCAAGTTGAAATCTAGATGGTCTGGTCCTTTCACAATTGTAAAAGTACATCCCTATGGAGCTGTGGTATTACGGGATAATCAAGGGGGTGAGTTTCAGGTGAATGGACAACGATTGAAGCATTATTGGGGAGGTGAGGTTGTACGTGATAAAACCTTGCTTGAGTTGATGGAGCCTTGATCGAGAATGATGTCTAGCCAAAGACGAAAAAGAAAGGCGCTTCTTGGGAGGCAACCCATGATTGTTGTGGTTAGTATATTTTGTAATTTTATTTTATATTAGATATGTATATTTTATTATTATTATTTTTATATATTTTTTTTACTTTCTTTTTATTTATTTTTAGGTTAGATATTTTTTTTTTACTCCCATATGATGCCTTAATGATTTGATTTCAAGTGTTTCAGGAATAAATTTTATTTTTTTGAGTACAAGGGTGGTTTGAAAAAAATTGGAGCAATGTGAAAAAAAAAAGAAAAAAAAAGTGTACATTTTCCAACCGAGATGAAATACTGGCGTATCAATTTGTTCAGGCCATGGTTTTAACACCCTGTTATTTTGGGCTCGTCAATACCAGTAGTATTGATTTTCCAAACTGGCGCTTTTAACTCCTGCAAGGTTTCAGTCACGCGCTTTAATTCATTCGTGCGCGAGGTTGCATGCATGCGCGCGGGCTGGGCTGCTGCTGGTTGCCTTGATCACGAACCGAAGCTCCCGAACCTGCCAGGTTTGTCCAAGCCTGCTGTGTACATTTGGGACATATAAAATAAAAGAAAATGCACCCAGAGGGGTTTGATCCCTTGACCACGGACTACCAAGTGACTTTAGTTGCCACTTACAACCACTTGGGCAACTTCAATTGTTGTTAAGAAACTTGGAGCTGCTAAAATATAAACGTACTATGGTACCAGATTGATTGAATTGGAGTAACTATTCTTAATATTTTCGGAGGGCCACTTCATGTTCATACGACATTAGGGGAGTATTCTTAACTTTGCTTTGTAAATATATACTTTTATTAGTTTTTTTTTTGTATTTTTTGTATTTAGGATTTTTATTAGTTTTTATATTTAAATATTATTATTCATTGGGGACAATGAACCGCTTAAATGTGGGGAGGGGTTTCCATCATAAAAAAAAAAAAAAAATTGGATCATTCCTTAGTTTTTTTTTTAGGACATTAGATATTTCTTTTTTAGATTTTATTTTATGATAGTTAAAAAAAATAGAAAAAAACATAAAAAAATTAGAAAACTTA
Organism: Saposhnikovia divaricata; assembly: GCA_036435485.1. NCBI lineage: Eukaryota > Viridiplantae > Streptophyta > Magnoliopsida > Apiales > Apiaceae > Saposhnikovia > Saposhnikovia divaricata. The sequence continues at coordinate 95,042,308 of CM071597.1, read as the reverse complement.
AAAAATTGATTGCCTTGTCAATATAGCATGTTAATAAGGATAAGTACACACCATGTAGGCTAATTTTTTAGTGTCATGTATATGTCTCCTTAGCGTAAAATACCTTATACATGATGATGTCTTGTATGTGCTTGCGAAAATTAAAAACTTGAAGGGATGTCACTGTCAATTTTGATGAGTATGGCATGCTATCACCATGTGAGATCTTGAGCCTTAATTTGTGATTGATACATCTTTTATCAATCTATTTTTTTTTGTGGTGAGGTATTCGTCATTGCATGTGTTGCTCTAGAACTTGCTTTAAACCAGGTCGTGCGCATTTTGATATTGTGTATTGTGTAAAAATGATAAAGGCATTAGGATTAACCGTATTGTCCCAAACAGTACCATTAAAATTAATCCTTAGTGAGCCCCCTTGAGCCTATATCCTTTTTCTTTGTATATCACCATCTAAATCTTGAGCTTATTTATTTCTTCTTGTCTTGATTGACTAGTAGAGCATTGTGATGTATACATGAGATTGGTAAAATACTAAGTATGGGGATCTCTTTGTTATTGTGTGAAATTTTGGGTGGGATTTGAATTGGTTTGGCTATTCCTCATTCGTGACACCTCAATAAAGTCACTCGAATCAATAAAAAAAAGGATGAAGCAAGAAAAAATAGAAAGAAAAAAAATTTGAAAAAAATGAAAAAAAGGAAATCTCTTCGTGAAAAAAAAAGAAAAAGAAAAAGAGTGTATGTTCAATGGTTCTTGCAATGTGAAATTTATGAGTTTACATTTGTATGTGAGATGCTATCTCAAGGTTAGTTTCATGTTGAATGCTTCAAGTGTATATGAACATTATGCTCTATTAGTTGTCAAGTTTAGCCACTTGTTAGCCTATTTCTTTGATTTCCTACCCCCTTACCTAAGCCTCATTACAACCCTTGACAAAGACCTTTTGATTTATACGAACACGAAGTCTAGAGATTTTGGTGGACAAGCAAGCTTATGGTAGCACATGTGCATTTGATTGAACTTGAGTGATACAGTTGCACCTAAACACTTGTGTGATTTTAGTGTTTGTGAGGTTATTTTCCATCCAAAGCATGCTATTTTCTTGCTGATTGAGACTTTGATGTTATTCTTGATATTTTAGTCTTTTGAGACTATGTGTGCGTGCTTGACTAGTTGTGTTGGTGTGTAAAGTTGAGGAATTGCATTATATGACATCTATGAGCTATTAAATGATTAAGTTTGCATGTGTGGAGTGCTATGATATATTTCATGTTTGAGACTTGGCAGTCAAAATAAAAATTAGGAATTTTGTGGGTAAATTCACTACAAACCCTCACGAGACCTTACTCGTCCACTTGGGCTACCTTGGGGTTAAAAGGGCTTGTTGCATATGCCAAATGCAACTGTGATCACCTACGGAAGTGGTATTAGTTAGTTAGGATTTAGTTTTTTTCTTTCTTCTTTGCCCGAGGACGTGCAAGATGCTAAGTGTGGGGATGTGATAAACGTGCATTTAATCCTAATTTTATCCCTATATTTAAGTTATTTTGCATTGATTTGGATTTTTATTTAATAAATTATAATGTTTTATTATAAGTATCAAGGAGTTATAAAAAAGGAAGGCTTGGAGCTTAAATAGCAAGAGTTGGAGATAAATTTGATTAAAATTCGGATTTTCCGGGTAGCTTGCGCAGTCTGCACTGTTTAGGCCATATCTGGAATTCTACAAGTCCGATTCTGACGATTCAACAGCTCACGGAAAGCTTAGGAGAAGAGCTTTATTTCTAGAGTGGTCTTGAATTTAATATCCAGCCGAACCACCCCAGAAACAGAGCCCAAGATGCAGTTACGAATTTCTATTTTTGGAATTCTATTTTGATTGGGAAATCTCCTTGTAATTATATTAAATAATTAAAAATACTGGTATTAGGGGTTTTTTATGATATATAGATCAGACCTAATACATAGAGACATACAGACAACGTACGAGAGAGAGACAGAGGGGAAGAAAGAAGAGCAGCAGACGGAGACCCAGCCATAGAAGAAATTCTTGGATTTGTTTTCTCCATTAATTGTTTGAAATTCTCTCTTTATCTTTTCATATCATGTATCCATACTCTTATTTATTGTGTGATTTTGAGATTTTGATTATGAACTAAATTATTATAGTTGGGATTTTTATGGAACCCTAGCATGAGTTTATTGGTGATTTGTTAAATAGTGTTATTTGCAATTCCATGGTTTATTCATTCAAGTGTTTTTAATTTAATACTTGCTTTTGCCTGATCAACATTAGTGGGTTAATGAATTAATTATAATTTCGAGAGAAATATAATTAATTGACACAAAACTTAAATGATGCATGCTTAGATCGATTCATTTAATATTCTTGCGGTATAGAAATATATTGTGATCATGCATAGCTTTTTGCATTGATGCTTAATTGAATTTCGAAGGGTAAATTGGCATAGACATATGTTAGTTTATTTATTAGAAATTATACCATAGTGATTCTGCGAGGAACCTATGACCATAGAATTCTAGCTAGTAGACTGTGGATTGTGACGGTGCCGTGATGCTTATTAACTGATTTTCATGTGCTAGGGGGAAATAATTATCCTGACTTACCTTCTCATATTTGAATCACAACAACTTTCTTGCTAGTTTAATTATTTGGTTAATTTAGTTTAATTAATTAGTTATAAAATCTTCAACAATATTTTTGGTTCGATAAATCACTTTGCTGGATTTTACTTGCAATTGATACGAGTTAGCAGTCCTGAGGAACGAATCTGGTATTTATTACTATATTACTTGTTTGCGATTGTGTACACTTGCACATCAGTATTTTACGCAACAAGTTTGACCATAGTATTTGATAAATGTCTTATATGCGAGAATTAGATTTAATCGAGTCGATAATTAAGGTTTATGTGACTTACTTGTAATATATAGTCATCAATAAATGTTTACGTGCTAAGTGCTATAAGTCGAGTCGTGGTATTTGATGGCTTTACTAATTATGAATGTTATATGTTAAATGTTAGAATTTTATAATAATTAGAACTGTGCTAGGGGTTATGAGAAGATCACAAGTTTTTAAATGTCAATATTTAAAGGACTTGTGTAATTCTTTTCGACTAATCCCTAGGGCTTACGAATATCCATGATTAGCTATCATGGGTATAATTAATATACTTGAGTGGTGTGATCATCGATATAGCGTAAGTAATAGTTAGTGCTAGGGGTTGTTCCCTAAGGCTTACGAACATCAATGATTGATTGTCACGTGTATCATTAAAATACGTGAGAAATACGATCATTGGTGTAGCGTAAGTAGTAGTGTAATATAAATCATTATGTGCTATGTGCCGCATGTCAGGGCGGATACTTTCTTATGTGTTTATTTTATGTTGTTGCAAGTTGAGGCAGCTTTATTTTTGCTAAAACAGGGTTGTATTGTATTTGAGGGGCTGTGCCCATAGTCCGATAAACGAATACTTCATGCCGAAATTTTCTGAAAATCCCCTGCGACTAAGTATATTTAATTTATTAAATTTCCGTGGTCTAGAGGCATGAAGTGGATGTTAACTGATTATGTGTATATGTGTTAAGTGGTTGATTTGAGGATTAATTGTTGTCTCGAGGATTTATGTGCTAAGTTAAGTATTAAAAATGGTATTGAGGATCAATGATGCTTTGAGGATTAATTATATATTAAATTTGGTTTAAGTCTATTAAATGGATATAAATGTGTTATGTGCATTAAGTGGTATTAGAATAGTTAACTATGGGGAAGACGCCTATAGTTTTTCTTTAAGTGACTTAGTAGTAACTCTGAGTCGGGACTACTCGAGATACGAGGGAGGACTGACACGTACTCGTAACCATTTCAGTACTAGTAGGGCGTAATCAAATTGGAGCGACGTGCATCCAAAAAGGAAGATCGAGACGTCAGGTAAGGTCCATGGAATTGCTTGGACGAGGTGCGAGGGATTTGTCCGCGATTTCTATTTTCTGCTAAGGACCAGAGGCAAGTTTACTATGCATACTCTATTGTTCAGAGTATATTTATGTTAAATATATGAAATGTGTTAAATAAGTTTTCAATCCGTAATCGCGAGTTTTCCAACCTTGTACTTCTTCTTCCAAATCATTGTATTCCTGACTTTGCCAACAATATTAAATTCTGCTCGTGTAGTAACCAAAACCCCATGGCTTATAATACTGTTGACGGGCAGTGATATTTTTATGGCTCTATATCTTGATTTACACGGTATATATATATCTATAAACTTTTCATACTATGGTAGTGGACTATATGTTATGAGGTATGTATTTATGTAACGGGATAAGAGAGGCTCCGAGGGTAGAGCATGTATTGAGTTTTAGAACTTAGCCGCGTGTCGGGGCTATTTTGTATTGTATGTTTTCGAAAACCCGGGCAAAGCTTTTAAAAAGAATTTCGCAATAATTAACCTAAAGGCAACATCACCAATAAACCAGTGTTTATTTAATTAATAGATGCTTCTGAAAGCATTCACTAATTAAATAAACCTCATTCGCCTAATTAAATTTATTTAATTAGATGAATATCGTTTTCAAAACGCTTTCTTAAAATCACTTTGTCCCGGAGAAATAATAAAATAATTTAATGGAGTGATTCTATCTAGTATATTATTTATCAGAGATAGTTTATTTTCAATACGGATTAAAGATATTCCAATGGTTATAAATTGGTTATTTTCAGCTTAAAACAGCTAGATTGATATCGATATATGTTATTTGAATGATTATTTAAATTGACGAATATTAATTATAATATTCATTAACAAAAAGGGAGAAAGAGAAAAAGGATTTTCAGGCTTATTAATTATTTATTACTGACTGAGAGTCAGTAGTAGTTGTTTGATAAAGTGGCTAAAGTTTGGAGACTGCCGGAGAGATTGTGTCTTGATTTTGATTAGAAACATTCCAAGAGTTGTATTTGGGTGTTTTGAGGTTATTAAATATTTCAGTATTAATAGTAAATATTATTTGAATATTATTTAATAAATGAATATTATTGTGAGTATTATTTTAAAAAGGGATTATTGAATATTTAATATTTGTTACATATTAGTCAAATATTTATTAAATACTTTGAGTGTTTTGAAGATTATAAAACACTATTCAAAGGATGTCTAAGGACTTTCATAGTTATTTAAAATACTATATTTTGATTCTATCTAGGTAAGTTACTTTTCAAGAACTTATATATATATGGAATTACCCTGTTGTGTTACAAGCTTTATGCGTACCATTTTCCATATGTGAACACAAAACCCTGTGTCGGGATTAATAGAGGTATAAGTGTATACCTATACTCGAACTCGTTCGAACTCAAAATATTTTCGAAAACCCCCGGTCTGGTTTTACTTCCTTGCACATTTTTCAAGAATTATCGGTCGACTGATGTCGGACCTCAACTACTCGATTTTCAATCAAAACAAGTTTTGAAAGAAAAAGAAAAAGGGGACTCTGGCAGGTGTGGGAATCGTTGACGAACGATTCCCGGGATGTGTAAGCGGCCGTGAGCCAGGCGGTCCATCAATTATTATTCCGGCCCAGGTGTTGCCGAAGGATGATTACGGATGTAGTTTTCATCGAGGGTGATTACGGATGTAGTTTTCACCCGGGGATAGTTACGGATGTAGTTTCTATCCTTATACCGGTAGAGAAGACCCGCGGATTATTGGACTTGGATGTGGCGACTGATCATCGTCAATCCTTGTCAGGTTTTTATGTTTTCTTTAAGTCCCATCCTCCACTTTGGAAAAATACTCAAAAACTGCTTCTTAGGCCGAAGTGCCGAGTAGCCGATAGTGTTGTTTTCAATTATGAAAGATGATGATGAATTCATGCAGTATCTAGAACTGCAAGAATATTCTAACAATAATGGCACGTGTTTGTGCACTTTTGCAATTACTCAAAAGATGAAAGATGGTTCATGGGTTATTGATGTCAAGTCTCGAATGTTTTGCTTCAAGAGCATTGACTCGCTTCCTATCAGTTATTTCTGAGTTTAGATTTATCAAGTGGTTAAAGAACTTATACCCGGTACATGATGTTGATCTGTAAGGTGTTTGATGGAAATGACATACTTATATGTATATACTTTCAGACTTGAGAAATACTAAAAATGAAACCTTCTAATGGTTTGGTTTGTATACGATGACAAACAACTGTCTTAGCAGCATATTGAACTGCGTATTTTGAAAAGCTTTCTAAAAGATTAGCAATACTGTAGTGTATACTATTTTTCTAAGATATGAGGATTACTATGGTTATTATAAACTTAACTGTTCATTGGATGTTGCGTTAAACGTCATATTTTCCTTATTGAAGTTTCATAGTTATAACTGTTTCGGAAATGATGTTAAGTATTGTTGGATTTTAAAACCCCTGTGTATATTGGATTATATATTGTTAAACTCTATTAATACTTGCTGGGCAATTCTTCCGCTCATACTTGTTTGTTTTAAATATTAACCTTTCAGAGAAAGGTCGGCGGATGATGCTTATATGCATAGCTCGGAAGAAGCAGGTAGTATGCCCTTATGAAGACGATATGATCCAGAAAATCTATAGCTGGAGTAAGTTGTATGTAATCATATTGATGTGTAATAATTATATTACTTTGTACAGGATAGCACTAGTTGCTGGTGTACTTCTCATCGAAGCTATACTAGTAGTATAGGATTTGTAATACACGATGTGATGTAATTGAATGGCTGTAATGAATCGAGTAATGTAAGGATTTTAGTTCTTGTTTCTAGCCCTATAACCCAAAAGATGCTTGGTAGTTGGGGTCTCAATTGTTGTATTTCTGTTAGTAAGTGACTACAAACGGTTTAATATTGATGAACAGGTGTTTTGTTATTGAGGATTTCCGCGTGACGACCAAATCCCTGACCTCGGATTTGGGGTGTTACAACAGATTTTAACTCCTTAAGCTTATGCTTGAGTTGTTTGTCTGTCATTGAACCAATATTAACCTGTTTAACACTAGTTTTTACTGGTTCTTTCTTAACAATTTCTTTTTCAGCTTCAGACTTAGATTCATTTATTCCATGAACAAATTTTGTAGATGGGAGATGTGTTCTTATTTTGACTTTGTTTTGAAACCTAAGTTCATCTCTCTCACAGTAACCTAAACCAACTGTGTCTGACTGAAAAACCTCTTGAGTGTCTTTTCCAGAATGAGTCCAAGTTTTAATTATGTGATTTGCCTTTTCCAACTCAGATTCAAGTTGCTTATATTTTCCTAGCAAATCCTGTTCTAGATAAACATCATCATCTCTTTCTTTCTGAACTTGTTGCATGTTTTCAAGTTTCTCTTCAACAATTTTATTTCTCAATTTAAGTTCAGAATTTTCAGATTTGATTCTCTCATTCTCTAAAGTCTGATCCCTATAACTGATATGCAAAGCCTTAAGATAGATTCTCAATTCAGTTATATCATCAGTATTATAAGCATAGGTAGTTAGAGGTACCTTGTTTTCAGAATCTTCAGCTTCATCAACAGTAGTAGCCATAAGAGCATAGTTCATATTCTCATCTGAGTCAGAGGTGTCTGCCCAATCTCTTCCTTTAGTGAAGAGTGCCTTCTCAGTTTTACCCTTCTTACACTCAGGAGCATAGTGGCCCATCTTCTTACAGTTGTAGCATTGAATCTCAGACTTGTCTCTCTTCCCAGATTTAGTATCCTTTCTCTCAGATTTGCTAAAATTCTTCCTGTCAGACTTTGAATCATTCTTGGAGAATCTTTTTCCCTTCTTGAAGTTCTTGAATCCCATCTTCTTGAAGGTCTTTACCATCAAAGCAGCCATTTGCATCATTTCCTCATCATCTTCAGAATCAGATGATCCATCTGTGTTTGAGTCAACATCAGAGTTTGATGACTCACTTTCAGAATGAATGACAAAAGCTTTTCCTTTTGCTTTCTTCCTTGATGCTTCCTTCTTTGAGGGTCTTTCTTCAACTATTAGAGCAACAGACTTTGACTTCCTTCCTGATCTTCTGCTTCTCTGTTCCATTTCCAGTTCATGAGTCTTGAGCAACCCATAGATCTCATCAATATCAGTGTCAGCCAGATCATAGTTGTCTCTAACAGTGGTTGTCTTAACATCCCACTTTTTAGGTAAAGAAAGAAGAAACTTGAGATTTGAATCTTCTAGATCATATTCTTTATTAACCAGTGACAGATCATTGAGTAGCTTACAGAATCTGTTAAAGGTTTCTGTCATTGATTCTTCAGATCTAGCCTCAAAGTGTTCATACTCCTGTGTGAATATGTTCCTTCTATTCTTCTTGATTGCAGCAGTTCCCTGACATCTAACCTCCAGGGCATCCCAGATCTCTTTTGCAGTTTTACAATTGATCACTTTGTTAGACATAACATTATCCAATGAACTATGAAGCAGATGTCTAACCTTTGCATCCTTAGCAATGGATGAAATGTCCTCAGGAGTCAAATCTTTCTTCTCCTTTGAAATAGATTTAGCTTCCTGTCCAGCAGTAACGACAGATAATTTTGTAGGCTTATGAGGGCCTTCATAAATTCTTTCAAGATTTCTGGATCTGTAGCCTCCAGAAACATAACCATTTTCACCTTCCAGGTTGAGTATTCTGCTGGCCTGAGAATAGGAACCCTGATTGTCTCATATCGGCTCACAATTGTAGGTTGAGCCTTCTCAGTACTAGAGCCTGTTGTTGGAGGAAGAATTTCTGCCATTGATTATAGTTGTGTGTGTGTGTGGATCTTAAACTGTATTAAATTAACAGATTGGCTCTGATACCAATTGTTAGGCCGAATACACAATTATAATCAACTAAGTATGAGCGAATAACAATAAGTTCTTAAAAGACTTTAAAAACTGTTTTGGAATTAACTCCTCTCTCAGTAATGTAAAATATCACAGAGAGTTGCTTAGGTTACAATGAAATGATATTGCGTTACACGATACCCTTCTAGGATTAACCTAACTGTATTTATAAAGATATACAGCTATGTACAATCGATAATTGATTCTCCTATAAATCAGCTATACAAATATTATCAATTACGATTGCTACACGTCTTTCTAGTCAGCACGACTTCTTTGACAGCTATCCAATCTTAAAAGATATCGCTTCCATAATTATCTTCAATAATTCTGTTACTGACCAGCAAACGCTTCTCTTCAACAGAGTTTAGCTGTTTCCTCTTGTCAGCGTTTAGCAGACTCTGTCGAGCTTCCAACTGTCAGAGTTTAACTAAACTCTGACTGCTTCCAGTTTCAAGTTAAACTTTGTTTTTCCCTGTAAAACTTAAACACTGATATTAACCACATCAATTATATTTAACATTATAATACCATTAATACGAAACATATAAGCTCACTACCTTTAACACGATGACCTTTAACATGATAACCTTTTCATTTAAGTCAATCACCTTATATACATTAATATTTCGAATCTCAACATTTAGTATCAAAATACGATAAAAATTAGACAAAATACATAAACTTCATTAATTCACATAAATATATTACAACTTATGGATAACATCCTTCACTGCTAATTAATATATACATTATAAAGTACAAGGTTTGAAACCCCAAAAGCATAGCCGTACATACTAATCCGCTATAACAAAAGTACTACTAACATCCCTCTAATCAGACTGGGATTAAGATAGTAAACACTAAACTAATCCCCAAAATGACATCAGTAAGATGACTACAGTCTGATTAGTGACTAAAACTATTGTCCTCGGCTCACGGTAATCCTGCTCTAATAACATCCCTGATCTGAACCATCATAGACGTGACAACCTCTACTACCTCAGCTCTCCATGCTAGATCTTCTCTCTGAGCTAACAACCTCCTCATAACACCAAGTGCTCGCAGCTCAATGCTAATCAATCCCAAAGATACACCATCTGGAATAACACCTCCTCTACCTCTAGCTAACCTCTGCAATAGTGTATCTATCATCCTACGAGACTCCTCTAGCTGACCCTGTAAGATATGGCAGTCTGACTGTAAAGTCATATAGACCCGATCACCTGCAAGTATAGGTACCTCCTGTGGGGGTGCAGCTACTGGTGATGGTGCAGCTACAGGTGAAGGTGCAACTACTGGTGGAGGTGAAGGAACTGGCTCTGTATCCACATCCTCTGAAGGGTCCTCCTCCTCCTCCGAATGGAAAACAAACTATCCTGGGGGAGTGAACTGCTCTATCGGATCATCCAAAGGATCCGGACTCGGTGTAGGGGATGGAACAGGGGATGGCACTGGAACAGGTGGAATAGGAGTAGGAATCATGTGGATATCTCTCCACTCGGGCTGCTCCTCAGCTATCACTGATTATCTAGCCCTCTTACGCATTGGCATATCTCGCTCTGGAACCTCTAATCTAACTCGTGAAGGACCTGCCTCATCGGATCCTACAGATGGTCTCCCAGTGTATGGCACTATAGCCACAGCATCTCTCGCTCTGCGCTCACATGCCTCCCTGGCTCTCTCCTAAACTCCCCTCCTCAAGTCTGCTATAGCATAGTCTGGAACCTCGACACCGGCGTACAATAAGTCCGTAATCTCCTGCTCCGACATCCCTAGCCACTCTCGTGTATGACTCGGCTCACCGGTCTCCATCTCCTCTCCCTATAAATAAAATAAATAACTTTTATTAGTAATAATCTATAAAATTATAAACATTACTTAAAATAAATGCTACCTTCGATAAACCACCCTTGAACTCGATGTGAGTTCACAATTTATATAATTACTGATATATTTATTATTATCATTATTGTTTCTGAGCATTATGACTCTTAGCTCTGATACCATCTGTAACGCCCCTAGATTCGGGGTCAGGAATCCAGGTCATCACGGTCCAATTTCCATTTAATAACATTATATTCTTGACAGTTGAAATATAAATGCGTAATAAAACCCACACAGTAGACCCCACACCTAATATTAATATTACACACCAGTCATATGCTCAGAGAACAACATCCACAATATTATAAGTTTAAAGTTAAAAGAGTTATTACAAACCCAGAATCTTACTTAAGTAGTGTTGCTGAATATTACTTCGAGAGGAAGCATTTCAACAACCAAAAGTTTATTTCTCAAACTTACACACTTAATTCACATAAGTCTACCAATACCCGTCTGTCCATCAGCTACCTCAGGGATAGGCGCCAACACTCTCTCAAAAGGTCGTCTTTCCCTTACCCTCTTGCGGGGTGTAGTGCGGAGTATCGGCATTTGACCTAACTGTTATATACATAAGTAGCAAGAGTGAGCTATAATAGCTCAACAAGATAAATTTTGTAAACCAGTAACAAAGAAAACACACACACACACACACACATACACACACACACACACACACACACACACACACACACACACACACACACATACATATATATATATATATATATATATATATATTAATAAACAGAAGGCCCATCATAATCATTAAGAAAAGAATTAATTCTTATTTATTAAATACACCATCTATTTATATTTATAAGAAAAGAAATATAGAACAACATAATATCAGTTTCTCTTCTAATATGATATAATATCAGTTTTTCTTCTAACCATAAAAATAATTCCATAATTTCATACCATTTTTCCTTTTTCAGTATGTCAATCTGTAACCATTATCAATTCTTTCTTTAATTACTTTGGGGATATCTGCTGTTGCCTGATACGTTAGGACGATGATCAGTCGCCTAATCGTACCTGCTCTCTGTTTACTACTAGTAGAAGGAATGATCCAACCTGGTCATCATCCCTGGAGGAAGGCTCTCTGCTACATCCTCCTTCGGCATCTCTTGGGCCGTAATAAAATATTGAGTGCTGGACTGTGCCGAACACAGCCTCTTACGCTTGCTGTTGCAATCCCCGTTTTTGTTAAATCGTTATTCCATTTATAAAACACCATTTCATATTTTCCATTTTCCGTTTCCATTTCCATTCACATATATCATTTTCATTTCCATTTTCATATATCAATCTTTGGAAGGACAACATCATAATACTTTGATTATAACTCAGACATCTCCTTCGTATGTAATAAAGTCACTTATGCTATTAAATACATAACTATTCCATCTATTTGTAAAGTATTAAATAATATTCAAATAATATTTATTAAATCACAAATGTTTAAAGATTATAAATAACAGAATATTATAAACCATATAACCATAGATAACAACTGATACCATTCTTTTTCATATCTTTTTAAGCCATAAAGTATATTGGCTCCCTTCATATTCATACCCACAATCCATATCATATATTGATATAAGATTCATATATTATCTAGCAAAACCACTTTTCTTTAAACATAAACAATTTATCAAAATAATGGTAAAAGAAATCTTGCCTCGATCTCTAAATCCCAGAGGTATGACCCGATGTTCGTCTTGAGTTTCTATAAGAACGAAAAGGATCATCATTAGCATATGCCCCATTATAATTATTATTACTAACAACACTTATCCTAACCATTTATCTCACTTGATCCCCTAATCTTTTCAGCTTATCAAACACACCATAACATAATTCTTATTAATACCGCCACGTAATGACACTTAGTACATTATGAAGGTATGTCATTATCTTATACACTTAGTAGATATTTAAGTTTTAAAGACTTTTAAGTCGACCATTAACTCGAGAAAATTATCCTTTATCCGTTTAAGGGGTATTCCATTAACGTACCTTTGATCTAAACATTTTTTTATAAAATTGAAAAATTATCCGTTCGACATGAGACCTTCTCCTATACCTTCCTTATGACCTCTAGTATTTAATTATCAAGATTCGTAATGGAATCACTTAGGTTAAGGGTGTTCAATTTAAGTTACGAACTCGCAATTACGCTTTCGAACCACTTTTATGATTTTGGCCATATTTCGTAAACCGTTCATCACATTTTTACGTACTTTATATCAAAACGATCTATGAACTAAGATCTATCCTATCATGACCAGTGGTTATGCCCTAACTGACCTTGACAGATTCGGGATTGCTCTGTTTTTAACAAGTAATTACTGTTTTAACAAAAAAATCGGTCATTATAACGGCTATATTTTCATACTTTCCATAATATAACTCCTCCAAATTCAACATCCAACACATATACCAAACCCTACACCATGTGGACATCATATCAACCATGGTTACTAGCACCCACAACACCTCCATGTTCAATCAATCACTTATAAACATACATATAATCATGATTTCATGCTTAATACTCACTTAACCACTAAACTAACCATAAAACATCATAAACTCAAGATAATACTAAGGGTTCATGAACTCCATACCTTCCTTGAAGCTTGAGCAACACTAAATAAGCCTTGTCTAGTCCTTAAACAACCTTAAAATAGCTTGGATAGTCTAAAGAAACCATAAAAACAAAGTTAGTTCTTGGAGTTACTATTCATCTATCAACTTTGATGATTTTATTACCTATGCAAATGATGTAGAATGGATATTAAACTTGGTGGATGATCTTCTCTAACCTCCAAGAACCTCCATGAATTTTCCCTTGATTTGTAGTTGATTGTAGCTAGGGTTTTTTTTTTTTTATTCTTTTTTCTTGTTTGGGCCGAATGGGATATAAGGATGGAGAAGCGAGATTTTTTTGTTTTGGTTGCTCTTATCTTGGCTAATCTTGAGAGTTATAGAGTGTTGTAGCATGTTATAGATAATTACATGGTGAAATTACTAATTAACCCTTGGTTAAAGTTTGTGGAAAGTGATGTAAGGAGTGATGTCATTGTTGGATGATCTTGTGATTTTTTATTTTGATTTTCTAATTAGTGTTTTAATGATTTTGCTAAATACTAATGTGGTGTGTATATCCTTGTTATGATATTAAGCTTGGTTGTTTAGTCTCCATATTTGTCTAGTTACAATTCGTTTCGAATATACCACATTATCCAAGGGGTTCTAAATTGTTTAACAATCCAAATTCCTCTGGCATTCCTTGACTTAATAATCCCCTGGTTTAACCTAATTTTACTATTTCCTCAAGATATAAACCCTTTAATATTTTTATACTCCTTCATATCACATTCCATAGAGTCTCAATTGAAATTGAAAATCCTTAAAATCCACACTCAGGAATTTCTGAAATCCGTCATCGTTTCGAGTCACTTATTTTCATAGTACATCACTAATATGATTTCTGATTATTCATTTTCTGTTTCAATGGTAGGGTACCTACATGCCATTTCCTTAAATCCTCAAAATTTACTATTCATTTAAGCACTGTAGCATTTCTAAAGTTAGGGTTATTACACAACATAATTTCTTATTTTTTAAAAACTATGACCAATTTTATTTAGTAAAATAACATAATTAAATTATAAATAATATAAACTAATCAATTACCTTTTCCACAAAATTTATGTCATCTTTTTAATTTTCTCGCTACCTTTCTCTTTTTTCTAACTAAAATCTCTCTTTTTCCAATTATATCACGAGCGGTTTTATTTAATACAATAAACTAATAATATTATAATATTAATAATTAAACGATTACCTTTTTCAGCTAAAACATATCATCTTTTCTATATTTTCTAACTAAATTCCTCTTTTAATAGAAATATCGCGGACAATATTAATTTCTCCTGTTCTAAAAACTAATCAATATTAATTTATAGTTATAATTACTATAAACTAATCAATTACCTTTTGCACCTAGAACATGTTACATTTTTAATTTTCTCTAACTAAATTCTCTCTTTTTCAAATCATATTAAGGGCAATCTATTTAACAAAATAAAATAATAATTTTATAATTACTAATAATTAACCGATTAACTTTTTCAACTAAAACCTATAATATTTTTTAACTAAAATCACCCCTTTTATAGAAATATCATGGATAACATTTATATAATTATTATCAAATCATCTAATATAAAAATTTAAGCCTCCAAAAGTCATGTTTTAAAAAAATTAATTTAAATTAATGAAAAAAATCATATAATATTAAAAGTAATCCGTGCATCGCACGGGTTTTAAACTAGTATTTGTAAATTTAAAAGTTTGGAAGACTTTGATTGAGAAGAAGTGATCGTATCATATCTAGGTAAAATTTAACCTTACAATTATGAATCAAAAATGTGAAATTTCAAAAGTATAGGAAGAAAAAAAAAATGTACATGTTTAAAAATATCAATGAACTTTCCTCCTTTGTAGAATCTCAAATCTTAACTTTATTTTTTTAAACTCTCAAATCTTAACTTTTTAAATCTACCTTCTGACTCCATATTTTATAGCTCAATTTCGTTATTTGCCTCACCTAACATCTTATCTACAATGGTTCTTAAATGAGCCCTACTCCATGCAAGAATTTTACGTTAAACCTCTTGTTCGAACCAGGATTTCGAGATTTTATCGATCGATTTTTTTCAACCTAAGAACACTAGCTTGACCACAAATTGTTAGATTTTCAATTTTGTGGGCATAAATATTTTTGTTTGGTCCTCTCTGAGTAATGTAGAAGGAAAATTGAATGCAAAATTGTTAATTATAAATTCCATTACAACAAATACAGGCTTTTTCGTCAGCAAACTTCTGACAAAATTGTTATCAATGCTCAACTTCTGACAAAAACGAAAATCCGTCAAATGGTTAGCTGAACATCCAACGAACGGTAAAAGGTTGTCAATAATTGAATATTTTAATAATAAATTTTCGCGCTTACAAAATTCTGTGTTGAAAATTTTCCCGCTAAAACAACTTTTAGACAGAATTGATGCCGCTGTCAGATGTTATGAATATTTTCTTTTTTTAAAAAAAATTAAAATACAGAAACAACTATTAAGTTTAGAAATTAGACAATCTTCTGACAGAAAAGCACCGTCGGAAGTATCGGTAGTAATATTTTATATAAATGTTTTAAAAAATAGAAACAATAATATGGGACAGGGTACTAGTTAAGAGTACTAGTCAATACAGTAGTGATCTACTAAGATCTTCAAACAAATTAATTTTTTATTTTTCCAAAATTTTGGAATATCATTAAATTAGGTATATCTTAACATCTGTACGGTTGGATCATCGAGAAATATATTATAAAAAATAGAAACAATAATATGGGACATGTCACTAGTTACAAGTACTAGTCAATATAGTAGTGATCTACTAAGATCTCCAACCAAATTAATTTTTAATTTTTTGAAAATTTGGGAATATCATTAATTAGATATATCTTAACATCTGTACGGTTGGATAGTCGAGAAATATATTTAAAAAATTGAAACATAATACGGGACAGAGCACTAGTTACGAGTACTAGTCAATATAGTAGTGACCTACTAAGATCTCTAACCAAATAAATTTTTTATTTGTTGAAAATTTGGGAATATCATTAATTTGGTTATCTCTCGACAACCGTATGGTTGGATTGTCGAAAAATATATTTTAAAAAATAGAAACAATAATATAGGACAGGGCACTAGTTACGAGTACTAGTCAATATAATAGTGATCTACTAAGATCTCCAACCAAATTAATTTTTTATTTTTCAAAAATTTGGGAATATCAAGAAATTAGATATATCTTGACATCCGTACGATTTGATCATCGAGAAATATATTTTAAAAAATATAAACAATAATATGGGATAGAGCACTGGTTACAAGTACTAGTCAATATAGTAGTGATCTATTAATATCTCCAACCAAATTAATTTTTTATTTTTTTAAAATTTGGGAATATCAATAAATTAAATATATCTTGATATCTGTACAGTTCGATTGTCGAGAAATATATTTTAAAAAATAGAAACAGTAATATGGGACAAAGCACTAGTTACGAGTACTAATCAATATAGTAGTGACCTACTAAGATCTCCAACCAAATTATTTTTTATTTTTTGAAAATTTTGGAATATAATTAATTTGGTTACATCTCGACATCCGTACGGATGGATCGTCGAAAAATATATTTTAAAAAATAAAAATAATAATATGGGACAGGGCACTAGTTACGAGTACTAGTCAATATAGTAGTGATCTACTAAGATCTCCAACCAAATTAAATTTTTATTTTTTAAAAATTTGTGAATATCATGAAATTAGATATATCTTGACATCCGTACGGCTTGATCGTCGAGAAATAAATTTTAAAAAATAGAAAAATAATATGGGACAGAGCATTAGTTACTGGTACTAGTCAATATAGTAATGATCTACTAAGATCTCTAACCAAATTAATTTTCTATTTTTTAAAAATTTGGAAATATCAATAAATTAGATATATCTTGACATCCGTAAAGTTGGATCGTTGAGAAATATATTTTTAAAAATAGAAACAATAATATGGGACAAAGCACTAGTTATGAGTGCTAATCAATATAGTAGTGACCTACTAAGATCTCCAACCAAATTTTTTTTTTGAAAAATTGGGAATATAATTAATTTGGTTACATCTCGACATCCGTATGGATGGATCGTCGAAAAATATATTTTAAAAAATAGAAACAATAATATGGGACAGGGCACTAGTTACGAGTAATAGTCAATATACTAGTGATCTACTAAGATCTCCAACCAAATTAATTTTTTTATTTTTTTAAAATTTGTGAATATCATGAAATTAGAAATATCTTGACATCCGTACGGTTTGATCTTCGAGAAATACATTTTAAAAAATAGAAAAAATAATATGGGACAGAGCACTAGTTACAGGTACTAGTCAATATAGTAATGATCTACTAAGATCTCCAACCAAATTAATTTTCTATTTTTTGAAAATTTGGAAATATCAATAAATTAGATATATCTTGACATCTGTATAGTTGGATCGTTGAGAAATATATTTTAAAAAATAAAAACAATAATATGGGACAAAGCACTAGTTAAGAGTACTAATCAATATAGTAGTAACCTACTAAGATCTCCAACCAAATTAATTTTTTATTTTTTAAAAATTTTGGAATATCATTAAATTAGATATATCTCCACATCCGTACGGTTGGATCGTCGAGAAATATATTTTAAAAAATAGAAACAATAATATGGGACAGGACACTAGTTACGAGTACTAGTCAATATAGTATAGTGACCTACTATGATCTCCAACCAAACTAATTTTTTATTTTTTGAAAAATTGGGTATATCATTAAATCAGATATATCTTGACATCCGTACGGTTTGATCGTCGAGAAATATATTTTAAAAAATAGAAACAATAATATGGGATAGAGCACTAGTTACGAGTACTAGTCAATATAATAGTGATCTACTAAGATCTCCAACCGAATTAATTTTTTATTGTTTGAAAATTTAGGAATATCATTAAATTAGATATATCTTGACATCCGTACTGTTGAATCGCCGAGAAATAATTTTTTAGAGAATCGTAGAGAACCACTAATTTTCTGATTCTGTAGTAGAATCAAAGTTTTAATTTCTGGTTCTACAAAAGAAAAAGGCCGATTTTTTTGGTTCTATAATAAAAGACCAATTTTCTGATTTTGTGGTAGAACCAAATGTCTATGTCGCCACATCACCACTGTCACGTCACCACTAATGATGTGTGTTAGTCACAGAGGCATGCCTGAATACATCCAATAACAAGCCTAAGTATGTGTAATGCTATGCATTACCTACATGACCTCTTAATTGAGGGAACCTCTAGTTGTAGAGTTTCTATTTGTTATGTACTTGTAATAGGCATCAAATTCTAGTTGTGTAACTGTACTTATAAAGTCAAGAGTAATGCTTGAAAGAAGTTCCAAGGTTCATGCCTCAAGCAAGGAGATAAAGACTGCCAAATAATCACAGTTGGGATTTGAAGAAATGAAGAATTTGCCTAAGTACCAATTCGAGAAGTACATTTGTCTATTCGAGAAGTCTAGCATTCGAGAAGTCAGAGATTCGATATCTCAGAAGACACTATTCGATATCTCTGAATACACTGTTCGATATCTCATTCGATATCTCAGAGATTCGATATGTCTATTACTCTATTCGAGAACTCATGGAGTCAACAAGTCAAAGCATCATTCGAGTTCTCTAAGAGTCAACAAGTCAATGCTCTATTCGATATCTCAAGGACTAAAGAAGCTATTCGACATCCCAGGGATTCGATATGTCAAAATGCTCTATTCGATATCTCAAGGAGTCCCAGAGAAAAGAGCTATTCGAGAAGTGACTCGATATGTCAATATAACTCTATTCGAGAACTCAGAGTTATCGATTAAGTCAACTCGAGTTCTCGAATCAATCACTTAGCCACTTCTCAAATACATTCTTGGAGACAAAATACTGAAGAATTGTACAAGTCAGAACCTGCAACAAGCCAAGACGCTTTATTTGACTATGTACTATAAAGCACATTGGAAAGCCTACAAAGAAGCTTGGAGAGATAAGACAAAGGGACAAGGAGCTAAAGAAGTGGATCTGAACAGGCTTTGCAAAGTCAAATCTGTAGCCGTTTGGACTCTTACTCAAATGAGATAGACATACTGGAAAGTAGTTTGTTTTACCTACCTTATTTGTAGTAAGTAGGTGTATCCATGTCTATAAGGATACAGCCTCACTTCCTTAGCAGATAAGTTTTTAGAGATAAGATCAGAAGAAATATCTCTCTGAGAAAAACGAAGCTGAGAATACTATCATTTGTATTCACAGATTGTAGCAAAATCTTTATCTAATAAAATATTAGATTAAAGTGATATTGTGTTGTGTTTGTCTTTGTTATCTGCACTTACATATCTCACATACTCAACACATATCTTGTTGCAAAGATTCAAGAACAAAGAAAAGTTCAAGAATCCATTCACCCCCCCTCTGTATTCTTTTACTATATTCAATACTCAATAAGTGGTATCAGAGCAGGCTGTTTAATCTAAATAGAAAACGATCATGAGTTCGAATACACCAAAGACTACAGGTACGGTGAAGGTCCCTAAGTTCGACAAAGAGAATTACAACCTCTGGAAAATAAAAATGCAGTTGTTCATCAAAGCTGCCAATCCTCTCTACCCTGACATCCTCAAGAATGGTCCATTTGTACCACAACAAGAAATTGCTGAATCTACAGTGGGCACAATAGTCATTCCTAGATCATATGTTGCAAAAGAGCCATCCAAATGGACGAACTCAGAGAAGGAAAAGGTTGCCCTAGACAGTCATCTCATGTTGCTGATCATAGACTCCATGGATATGTCGATGTTTGCCAACATAGCATCATGCACATCAGCCAAGGACATGTGGAACCACATCGAGGTGTTATGTGAAGGGACAGAGGAGGTAAGAGAGAATAGGAAACAGATACTGGTCACACAGTATGAGGCTTTCATGGCACAGTCCAAAGAAAGTATTACTGATATGTTTGAGAGATTTCACAAGCTGGTGACTGAGCTTCAAATGAATGGGAAGGTTTACAGCACTAAGGAATTAAACATGAAGTTTCTACTATCTACACCAAACCATCTAGAGCAAAGGGTCATATCTCTAAGAGACAGAGATTTGAACAAAGTCACATATGATGTGCTCTATGGGGTTTTAGAGACTCATGAGCTTGAGTTGCTTCAGAAGAGGGCTATCCAAGCCAACCAAGGCAGAATGATAAACACATCCTGTGCCTTGATTGTCAACAAATCCGTTCAAGACCTGGAAGCATCTGCAAGTCAACTGAGAATAGAAGAGACAGTAGATGATGAAGAAACTGTAGAAGAAGTGACTGAACCTGTTGATGAAAAGGAAGAAGATGAGTTCTATACTCTTGAAGAGTTGGATGCCATGGAAAACACTTCATATGCTTTTATGGCTAGAAAATTCCCAAACATCAGATTTAAGAGGAATCAGCCCTTCAAGTCTAGATCTGAAAATCATTCATTCAACAAGAGCAAGGCACATGTGAAAGCAAACAAAAACAAATTCAAAACAGCTATGTGGATAGGTCATCTGTGAGATGCTATAGATGCAATGACCTAGGGCATTTTGCCAATGAATGCAAGAAGCCTAAAAAGAATGATAAGGAGTTTCTTGAGCTTGAAGCTAAGTATGAGGCTCTGCTAAAGAAGCATACACCAGGTAAGGCCTACATAGCTGAAGGGAAGTGTTGGGATGATTCTGATAGTGATGGAGAAGAACAAGAATTCTGCAACTATGCCTTGATGGCCAACTCCAAGGAAGAATCATCTGAATCAGACTCTCAGGTACCATCCCTCACTACTATAGACATGTCTGTTTCTTAATACAAATCTATGGTTGAACAACTATCTGTTGAGATGTTTAATATTCATACTAGTATGACTGCTGCTAATGAAGAGATTGCTAAACTGTCTACTAAGAATGAACTGTTGAACAAGAGAAATGAGGAACTAGAACTAACTGCTATGCAAGTAGAAAACCTTAAACAAGAAATCGAATATCTAAAGAATAAGGTTCTATGTGCTAGTCAAGTTGAGAAAGCTCTTAGGGATGAACTAGCTGAAAATGAATTTAAATTGAAAACATTCAAGAATTCCTCTAGTCTATTGCAGTCCTACCATGAGAAAAATCTAGCTAGACCTAAGGCTGCTATTGGACTTGATTATGACACTCTCAAACAGAGGAAAGGCTATGCAGTCATTGAAGATGACATTGTTGTTCAAGAGGAAGTGCCTTAGGTTTTCAAAAAGGCTGAGACCCCAATATTTAAAACACCAACACTTGAGATTGATGAGGATGCCTTACTCATTAAGCAAATGTTGGATGATGAAGATAAAGCACAATCAAATGAACAACAAGCATCCTCTAAGAGTGAGAATGTCAAAACCAAAGCCAAGGAGCCAGTAGGAGGTAGACCTAGACTTGAGAAATTTGTGAAGTTTGTTTCAGCTGGGAATAATGAGTTTGAGAAGAAAGTGGCTAAATTAGGGATTAACAAGGACAACAATTATGCTTATGTGCCAAATGCCCCTAGGAAAGTTTGTCAAAATTGTTTTAGCACTAATCATTTAACTCATGCATGCAAGAAACCATCTGGTAGTGTTGCTAAACCATTATATGATTGCTCTGTGCCTTTAAGACATAGAGACTCTCCTTTCTGTGATAACTTTGATTGTATGCCATGTAACATGAATGTAATGACTAGTTGCTTTAATTTGAGAAGACAATTCATGGAAGGTTGTGTAATATCCGGGAATTTCGTACTTTGTAATTATATTAATTATGGAATAAAATATTAATATTTATTCCAGGTTGATGTGTCATTATGTGGATTAATGATTTTTGATGGTTAATGTGTCCAGTATCGTTAAGTGAGTATGTATTAAATTATTCATGGATGTTTGATCATTTTTTTTTAGATATTAAAAATATCATTTTATACCGTTCTAGCATTTTTATAAAATAATTGGAGCAAGTAAAAATTATGAAATCTTCTATGCTAACATCTTGGCATATTCAGAGATTTTTTAAAATGTTAAGATTTAATTAATTTTGGTTTTAAGTATTTCTAAATGATTTTACAAGATTTATTATTTTCTTATGTGCAAATATTGTAAATTATTCTATGTGCATTTTAAGGGTAGATTATTTAAAATTCTATTCCTTGGAATTTGAGAGGCATGAATATCTATTATATTTTTACAAATATTTGGAAGGGTGATTAGCTATTTTAAATTCACTTATAGTGTTTATAATATTTTATGAGAATTATTTTAGTCTAATTTGCATTATTTTATTCTATTTTGAATTAATTAAATATGTGAATTATGATGGATGATTAAAATGAGTTATGTGTAAATAGAGTGCTAGAGATTATTTATTTGATCTTGCTATTTATATTAATAATTTTGTGCCAAAGAGATTTTATAAAATATTTACAAGATTATTTTGCTAAGTAGAATAATTAAATAAATAATCAAATTTGATTATTTCTCTCCCCTATAAATACCCCCGCCCACTTCCCCTTCCCCATTTCTTTTTCTTCTTCCCCGTGTACTCTCTCTTCACCCCAAACTCCATTTTTATTTCTTAAACTTTTAAAAAACTAAACTCCTCATAAGTAAGTCATTTCTTCACCAAAATTTAAGTTCTTGTAACCAAAATGATCCTTGTTTCATCCTCTATCTATTCATACCCATATCTTTGAGTTTAATTTAGTTTCAAAAATCTGAAATTTTTAAAGTTGGGGTTCTTGACCCATTCATTTACATGCAAGCTCGGATTCGTGATTTGGGAGTGTTCTTGATGATACCCACGAATTTTTGGGGTCATCCGAGACAAACCCACTCTTGAGCAATGATCTTATAGTGAGCTCAAGAGTTTGATTTAGTGATATTAGTATGTATATATGTGTTTTTGATGTATATAACTAGTAGATCTTTATTGCATGTGAGTTTTAAGATGGGTTAAGTTAAATTTTGTCTTGGGTGATGTAAGTTGTAAAGATGAGTATGTAATCTATGTTTATATCTATGTGTTTGATGTAATTAGTTGATTAAATTTAATTGCATGTAAGTTTTATTAAGTTTTTGGTGATGGGTTTTGTTTAGATTGTAGATGTTGAGATATAAACTTTGGTGGGTTGTTGCTAATTAATTGTTGGATGATATTATGAGAGAAATTAAGTTGCATGTCAATTTAGAGCTAAGTTGTGTATTTTTCAGATTTAATAAATTCAAGTAAGTTGTAGTGGAGTCTAAGGAGATGAATATTTGAGTTGTTAAGTTTCGGTAGAGGTCTGTTGCCTTGTAAAAATCATATAAAATTGAGTACTGATCAGTTGGTGTTCATTCTTTAGTCATTAGAAAGGTATTGCAATTGTCTACAAGTTCCGTGTTATGTGTCTTCTGAAATTTCAATCTGAAGTTTGAGTTTTCTGCACTTTAAAAATTCGACCAGATTGTTGGGTCACTTGCAAGCTCTGTTTTCAAAAATTCATGGTAAATCAATCATGCATCCAAATTTTCTGAGCCAAACCATTCTGGAAAGCTCTCTTCAGAGCCTACAATTCTTATTTACATTTCATTTCCAGATTTTGAGATCTTAATGCCTTAAACTTAGAAACATTAGCGTGCAACCGTTCTGATTCTGTTTCAGCAGTCCACCTTTTAATTCATCCAGAATTCATTACTTATCCATTTGTAACTAGCTTTACCATTCTGGAAAGGTCTCGGAATTTCCTTCGAGTTTCATGTTCTGTACTTTTCGATTTAAGATCATCTTGATAAAGCAAATTGAACTTCTTTCAGAACTGGTCAGTGGTGATACCAATTGTATTGGTCATTGTGGTGTTGTATATGATTCTAAATGCTAATGTGCACTTAAGATAAGTTTATGGATGGTTGTATGTGTATGTTGTTGATGTTGTGGCCAAGTGGTAATAGGAATTGGGTGACGTAATTAGTAGAATGTATACTTGTATCTATGTTAATTAGTTTAAAGCTTGATTAGAATATAAGTTATGTTATATTATATTACGCTATTTGCTCTAAGTGCTATGTGACTTATATGATTACGTGGATTATTTGACGATGGGATTAGTAGTATTAATAGAAGTCGTGTTGGTTTGCGTAAACAACGAGGGGACACTAAGATATATTTATTTTTCATATAGGTCCGAGTAGAAGGCCCGGTAAGGAGCCAGCTCCGGTAGGGAAGGAAGAAGAACTGTAGCCATCTCTCGTCGCCAAGGCGAGTGTTTTCTCGAACCTAACCTTACTTTACCATCTTGTTCATAATACCTTTGTATACTTTGTTATACCCTACACTCGTACCTTACATATTTATTCTGATTTGACTTAATCCCATTTGCGAGATATATTATGATTCCCTAAGAATTGATTGTTGAATAATACCTTTGCTTAATCCCCTAAACAACGATCTTTTATTCTTGTCATGAACTTTGAATCGAAATTGTGAATTGAAAATCGAAATTTAAATTTCCCGAAAGATTTGAAATATAATTGAGAACTTGAAATTCTTGTTCAGTAATATGATAATTTTATTCGACCCTGGGATTGGAAATTTGATTTTGACCGTTACGCCGGTCTGTTATGAATTTTGGCTTTAATGCCATGGCCAATGTCAATAAGTGCCAAGGATCCTTTAGAAGTGTGTTGGAGTCACAGTAATATGTGGCCCGGAGCTAATGCGTTGACTGATCACCTAGCTTAGCTCGTAGCGTGTGGTTCCAATTCCATTCCATTTGATTCGGTAAATAAATATTCTTGACCTTGATTATTTACCGCTGTTATTGAAATGTTGATATACCCTGATTATCTACCATTATCTTGATTTATTGTTATGCACTTGCTGAGCTTTGTAGCTCACTTCTTTGTTATATCTAACCCTTACAGTTAGCAAGAATGGTAAGGACTATTCAGACAGCACGAAAGAGGTCTGGTATGACAGGTGCCGCTTTTAGGAGGCTTTTTGTTCAGGTTGGTAGATAGTGGACCCAAGCCATTAGTAGTCCACCTCTTTTGTAAGCGTAGTATGAATTCATCAAGTATTGTAATGGCTTTAAATCTAAGTTGTCTTTGGATTAGTATGTTATTTCACACTTGAACCTGGAAGCGGTCTTTTGGGTAGTTGTATCAAGGCACTTTATTTTGTTAAACTTTTGTAATATAAATTATTATGTACTTCCAATCAGGGGTTGTTTAGTTATTATTGGTTTATTTAGTGGTGCCAGTTTTGGGGCGTCACAGGTTGCATCAGTCACAATGTTCACACACACTACACAAGAACAAAGTCTTCAAGTCCTCCTAAGGTTAGGAAGGTGCCTCTGTCACCTAAGTCTAAGAACCCTGATTCTAAGACTTCTAACAGTTACAAGAAGACTAACATCAAGAAAATTGATAAGCATGCTATTTATGATAAAACTGTTGCTAAGCCACATGGACCCAAACTTGTTTGGGTACCAAAGGAGAAGTAATACCTTTGTGTTTGTAGGGCAAAGAAAGTGAAAGGAAGGTCATTTGGATTTTGGACAGTGGATGCTCAAACCATATGACTGGTGATATGGCCTTGCTATCAAAGTATGAGGAGAAGGCTGGCCCAATGGTTGCTTTTGGAGATGACAGCATTGGCAACACACTGGGATATGGCAAGTTGGAAATTGGAAATGTCATCATTGAAAATGTAGCACTGGTCAAGGGACTCAAGCACAATCTACTGAGTGTTGGTCAATTTACTGACAGAGGCTTCAAAGTGAATTTTGACAAAGATGAATGTTTGATCACCCACAAGAAGACTGGTGACTTTGCTCTATCTGGAGTAAGGAAAGGAAGCCTGTTTGTAGCCAATATGAACTTTGCAAACAAGGACAAAATTTGTTGCTTTTACTCAAAAGCATCAAATGAAGATAGTTGGCTGTGGCATAAGAAGCTATCACACTTGAACTTCAAAGGCATTAATTCTCTAGTCAAAAGGGAGTTAGTGAGAGGCATGCCCACACTTGAATTCTGTCAAGAAGGAGTGTGTGAGGCTTGTCAAAAGGGAAAAATGAAAAGATCAAGCCACAAGTCAAAGACAATGACATCAATAACCAAGCCCCTACAACTAATTCATATGGACTTGTTTGGGACTGTCAATATTATGTCACTAGGAAGGAAAAAGTATGCTCTGGTGATGGTTGATGATTTCACAAGGTATACATGGGTAGAATTTCTGGCATCAAAGGATGAGGCTCCACAAGTAATCATTGAGCATATAAAGAAAATTGACAAGGAAGCAAAGGCCAACAATGCAAGTGTGATTGCATTAAGAAGTGATAATGGAACAGAGTTCAGAAATGCCATGCTTGAAGCATTCTGCAAAGAGAATGGTATTTCTCAACAATTCTCAGCTTCAAGGACTCCACAACAAAATGGAGTTGTTGAAAGAAAGAATAGAACTATGATTGAGGCTGCTAGAACAATGTTACTTGATGCAAAAATGCCTACATGTTTTTGGGCTGAGGCTGTGAGCACTGCATGCTATATCCAAAACAGAACCCTCATCAACAAAAACACTGGAAAGACACCTTACAACTTGATGACTGGAAAGAAGCCCACTCTAAAGTATGTTCATACTTTTGGAAGCAAATGCTTTGTGTTAAAAGACAATTCAGAATATGTTGGAAAGTTTGATGCAAAAGCATTTGAAGGAATTTTTCTTGGCTACTCTATGGAAAGAATTGCATACAAAGTTTATGTCATCACTCAAAAGAAAGTTATGGAAAGCACAGATGTGACATTTGATGACAGCAAACTACCTGGATTAGAAGAAGCCAATGATGAAGATAAAGATCCTTTGAAGTTTGACAATCTAGATGATTCTGATGAGGAGATTGAAACTGAATTTGAGCCCACAATCCAACAAACTCAAGTGAATGAAGAACCTGTGTCAACCAACAATGAAGAATCAAGAATCCAAGACACACCTGTGATTAGTGGCAACTTCAAAGGGGGAGGAAATGTAAATGATCATGATCTGGATGATGAAGCAACATCAAGGCTGAGAAATCAATCTGAACATACAAGGAAATGGGATAGATCACATACTGCAGATCAGATAATTGGAGATCCAAATACAGGGGTGAGGACAAGGAGAGCAACTCTAAATGAATGTCTCTATGGTTGCTTTCTATCCCAAGTTGAGCCTAAGAAACTTGATGATGCATTGTTGGATCCTGATTGGATAATTGCTATGCAAGAGGAGCTAAACCAATTTGAAAGAAGCAAAGTATGGGAACTTGTGCCTGCACCAAAGGATAGAACCATTGTTGGAACAAAATGGGTTCTAAGGAATAAGATGGATGAAAATGGTGTAGTCATAAGAAACAAAGCAAGGTTGGTTGCAAAAGGATACTCTCAACAGGAAGGCATTGACTATGATGAGACTTTTGCCCCTGTTGCTAGACTAGAGGCCATCAGAATTTTCTTGGAATTTGCTGCACATTTTAATTTCAACGTTTATCAAATGGATGTCAAGAGTGCATTTCTGAATGGGGAGTTGGAAGAAGAAGTATATGTGCAACAGCCACCTGGCTTTGAGGATCCACAATTCCCTCACTTTGTCTACAGATTGCTTAAAACATTGTATGGACTTAAGCAAGCTCCTAGGGCATGGTATGACACATTATCACAATTTCTATTGGAGAATCAATTCACTAGAGGCACACTGGACAAGACACTGTTTTACAAGAAACATGGTGATGATATTATCTTAGTTCAAATCTATGTGGATGATATCATATTTGGCTCTACAAATGAGAAGCTGTGTGAGAAATTCTCTAAGCTCATGCAGAGCAGATATGAGATGAGTATGATGGGAGAATTAACATTCTTTCTTGGGCTGCAAGTGAGTCAAAGGAAGGATGGCATTTTTATAAGTCAAACCAAATACATCAAGGATCTATTGAAGAAATTTGACTTAGAAGAATGCTCACCTGCAAAGACACCCATGGCCACTGCCACCAAGTTAGATGAAGATGTTAAGGGCAAGAAGGTAGATATCTCAATCTACAGAGGCATGGTTGGTTCCCTACTCTACCTCACTGCTAGTAGGCCAGACATCATGTTTGCAACATGCTTGTGTGCAAGGTTTCAATCAAATCCAAAGGAATCACATATGATAGCAGTAAAGAGGATTTTCAGATATCTGAAGGGCACACCAAACTTGGGGTTATGGTATCCTAAGGACACAGGGTTCAATCTTATTGGTTATTCTGATGCTAATTATGCTGGATGCAGAGTGGATAGGAAAAGCACCTCAGGTTGCTGCCAGTTTCTTGGACAAAGGTTAGTCTCTTGGTACAGCAAGAAACAACAATCTGTGTCAACTTCCACAGCTGAAGCTGAATACATAGCTGTTGGAAGTTGCTGTGCTCAAGTGCTTTGGATCAGAAACCAACTTAGAGATTATGGACATGTGTTGGAAAGAATTCCAATCATGTGTGACAACACAAGTGCAATCTTTATAGTTTCCAATCCTGTCAATCATTCTAGGACAAAGCACATTGACATCAGATATCACTTCATAAGGGAGCATGCAACTAATGGAACCATTGAGTTACATTATGTTCCCACAGAGAAACAACTAGCTGACATATTCACTAAGCCATTAGATGAAGCCACCTTCACAAGGTTGGTTAGTGAGATTGGAATGCTGAATTCTTCAAATTCTGGCTAAGTGAATATATCAACTAGATTGTTGCAGCAGTAAATACTTACTTTATCAAATGCTCAATATTTTTGAAGTAAGTATTGGCTGGAGTATGATTTATAAATATTCCACAATGCTGCATATGTTGAAAATCATACATCTTTAGCTTGAAATTTTTGTGAAATTTTGAGAGAATCACTATTTAATTTGGTAGAATATTCTTCAGTGAATATTTCTGGTAAATTTTAAAAGATAGTGAAAATTGAATTTTATGAGTGAAAAGTATAGTTCGATAAGTCAGACTTCTCGAACGGTTCATTGTTTTGTCATGGCTCGAGTTCTCGAATAGGCCTATCTAGAACCCTCTCGAGTTCTCGAATAGTGTCTTTTGGAGAAATCGAATAGCACACTCTGAGTTCTCGAATAGAGTATTTTAGTTCTCTAATGATGGAGTTCTCGAATACTGTATTTGAGTTATCGAATCATTTGAAAAGGCTGATTTCTCGCTGACACTTAATCGCTTTTTGGATTTATATTCAAAATTTCATTTCGCTCATAAAAACATATTTTATTTAGCTTAGAATTATTTTCTGAGTTAAATAACTGCCAGCTGTGAGTTACAAACTGCTTGAGATATCGAATAAGCCTTTCTTGACTTATCGAATAGTTGTTTTATACTTCTCGAATGATTGTCTTTTCGATACAAAACTTAGATCTAATCGACAACTCAAGTTAGTCATATATATACAATTTCACAACTGTTCAACTCATTTCGTTCGATTTCTCAAGCATCTAAACTCTTAAAACCTCTGAAAACCCTAACTGCGAATTTCTTCTTCAACCTTAATTCTCTTTTCTTCTCTACCCAAATGGCAAACACTCAACTCACCATACCATCCCAAACCAATTTCATCGCAATTACCAGTGATGTGGAAGCACCAAATGCTAATTTCAAGTGCTTTGTTCGATGTTGTCTGAATATTACATCAAGGGTGCACTATCAGCCAACCCAACCCTGTACATAGACTTATTAGAACAATTCTGGAGGACAGCTACAGTGGAGGTCATCGCCCTTGAGAATTCTATAACCTCATATGTTGTCTACTGCAAGATTCAAGGCGTGGATATTACTATCACTACCGCAGACATGAATGAAGCCTTGGATTTGCAGCAAGAGGCATATGACTCCCTGGCCACAGATGCTGAGTTGGAAGAATTCTTTGAATTTATCAACTACTCAGAGGCTATTAAACTTGGAAAGCTGAATAGGAAGTACTTGAGAAAGGAATGGAGCTATGTTTTTGCTACACTCCTTCATGTGTTCACTGCCAGGAAATCGAGCTTTGATCAGATTAGTACACCTGTGCAGCATCTTGCCTATGCATTGGCTCATGGGAGAAAGATAGATGTTGGACATCTCATCATACAAGAGCTATATGGGAGACTTGGTAAGAACACATCCAAGAGAGGTACTGAAATTTTCTTTCCCCGCTTTATTCAATCAGTACTTAATTTTAAAAATGCTTCATTGATTGAATTGCCTGGATTAGATAAAAGTAAAATAGGCTATCCTAAGTCCATGACAAACTTATTTTTGGTAACTTGGAGACTAGGAATGATGTGGATGTAAGGCTTAAAATAACTCCCCACATGGAGGGTTTGTTTAGGTCTTACCCCCACAACATGCCAATATTTGAGTCTAAGTCTCAGTTAGCACAGCCTATGCAAGAAGAACATGATGCTAACCCAAGGCTTGCTAACAAACCCTCTCAGACAAACACTCTACCAAACACAGAGCCAACTGCATCATCCTCTCAAAAGGGTGATGTTAGTAAAAAGAAGAGAAAACAGGTTCCTTCTGAACCTTTAACCATCTTAACTGAAGCAGCCTTGGCTGTAGAACTAGGTTTAGGAGGTGAGGAAACTGAGTCACCTATCATTAGCCTAAAGAAGAAGAAGAAGTCTAAAACCACCTCTTCAGTCACCCAAATGGTCGAAGTTGTAAAATCAGGGGCACACAGCTCACTAGATGTATCCTCTCAACAGGGTGCATCTATAGAATAAAGCATCCTCCCCAATGCACCTATTTGTACAGAGTCAGCACATGGGAGTGATAAGTCTGGCACAACACTGAGTGGAGAGCACATCACAATTGAAACTCCCTCTATCTCTCAGGGGGAGTTGCCAAAATCTAATCTACAACACACTTCTCTTCCAGAATCTACCACTCATATTTCTTTGGAGCCTACAACTCAAGCAATTGAGGAGCAAGGCATTGATCATCAAGAATTCTTTTCTCTTGATGAGCCAATGGATTCAAGTGACTTGGTGCATGACACCTTGCTCACCACCCAGGTACCACATTTAGATGGTCAGGGAATGCATGCTGGGGCATCTCCTAATGACACCATCACAAACACAGAGGATTCACTAGTTTTAACTAGAGACTCTGTGCCTGTGTCAACTACTGTTGTAACTCATCCCACTCCTGTGGAGACAACAGTAGTAGAGTCTTTTCATTCGGTTACAGAAGTTGCATCAGTAACTGAGGAGTCTAGCTTGCCTAGCTCTAGCTCTAACTATATGTCTCAATGGCTGAAGCCTGTGCAACATGACAGTGCTTCAAGATCAGGGTCTGTTCCACCATAATTGACGGTTGAAGCACTCCAAAGCTTAATTGTGGATCAGATCCCTGAGTTCACAAAGATTGCTCAGCACCTTCTCACTGCAGACATGCCCAATCCAGACTATGAAGCTATCCTCTTATGCCACAGAGATGATGTAGAAATACAGAAGGCTAAGATCATAGATGAAACTGAGAGGGATGGAAACATAGATGCTTGGCTTCAAGGAAAGAATGACATCTCTCTCTCAGAAGGTCTCCAGTACCTCAGAGAAGAATACATCACTTCACTAGGGTCCAATGCCAAATCTCTCACCCCTACTGATGTGTATGAAGCAGTGAATGACAGCTACAAGGGAATTCTGAAGGCTGCACACTACCTTGGCAAAGGTCTAAAGACAGAAGTTAATGAAGTGTGTTCAGCCACAACCAAGGAAGTGCATGAGATAAAGAGGACTTTTGATTCCAAATTCCCTCAATTGGAGACTGTAGTCAAGGACATTCTAGCCTGTAAGCCTACCTGCACCAAGATGGACAATGGTTTGGCTATTCTCAAGGATGCTGTCACAGGCCTGGGGCACAAATTCCAAAATGTCACTGATCAGACAACTGAAGCCAATGCCATGCTCAGGACCCTCTTTGCAAATCAATATGGAGACAAGCTGGTCACTGAGGTCCCTGTGCATGAAATGTCTAGGTTTGAAGTACAGAGACTCAAAGAACAATCCCTATCTTGCTTCAAATCCACTGCATTGTTCAGCAAGGTAGATGCACTTGAAAAGGAGGTAGCTACTCTCACTTAGTCTAATGCTCATCTTACAGACAAGGTACAGACTCTTACTGAGCAGTTGAACACTCAAGCCACCACCACAGCTGATGTTCTCCTACATCAACAATCAATGTTGTCTGCAATGATGAAGCACATGGGTCTCCCTCTACCTGACGAATCTTCAACCCCAAAGGTCACTCCTACAGCCTCTGTGCCTGACAACAAGCCTAAGGGGGAGAAGAGGACATCAAGAAATTCAAATACAAAGGGGGAGAAACCACCAGCAGTAAAGGGCATCAAAATCATTGAAGGTGCTCATCAAAGAACTTCCAAATCTCTAATTCATGTGCCTGGCAAAGGAAAGGACAAAGTTGATGAGCCTCCTACTTCTCTGCCAGTTGTCACTCTACCAACTGTGCACATCACTACTTCCAGTGGTCAAAAGCAATCTATTACAACCACAGTGGTTGCAGGGAGTATGCTATCTGACAGACCTCAAATCTCCATATCTAAGAGTGCCAAGCCAGTAGAAGTGAAGGTAGTCACTGAGGCTAAGCTACAAGAAATTGCAAACTCAAATGTCTATCATGATGATGCATTCTTGGAGTTTCTGAAAGTCTCAAGAGAACAGGCTAGTGATGCTTTATCATATCATGGGAGTTTGAAGAGTCAGATTGACTTTCTCACTGTAGTACCAAGGAGAGTTGATGGCCTATGGCTCAAAGAGATAATGATGGTAGGAAAGAATAAGATATGGCACTTAACCATCAACACTCTACAGGGTCTAAAGCACTCAGAAGTGGATGTGTTCCTTGGAATGATTGAAAAGAAGGATGAAAATTGCAAGAGTCTCTTTGAAGAGTTAAGGGATGGTCAACCAGAAAGGCTACCTGAAGTATTCACAAATCCTAGAACCATCATCTATCAGGCTGCAACAAGAATTGATGATATCAAGCAACTGGTCATCCCTAAGCATCTAATTCCTCAGAACAAATCTCTCATTATTGCCATCATTGAGCAGCTGAACAAGAAGAAGGGTTTAAGAACAGCAGAAGAATTGGAAGCTATATCTTATCTCAGGTCATACATTGCAACTGGCATTATACCTGAATCTGCTAAGTTCAACCCTAGCAAGGATGGTGATCAAGGCAAGGATGGAGACAAAAGTGATGGAAGGAGAAGACATCACAGGAGTGATAAGGGTGATGAAGATAAAAAGAAGAAGAAGGATGGTAAGGAGAAGAAGAATGATGATGACCAAGGTAAAGTCTCTGAGAGGAAGAGTGGAAGACAGCAAGCCTTAGGCATTGCTGACAGTAACCTCACCACATCACAAGACTCTAAGTTTAGGGTGAATACTGTTAGTAGTGACCTACCAAAATCTACATATATGGCTTCTGCAACTGTCTTGCCACCTCAAGAAGAGAAGAAGATTCAAGTCAAGAAACCATCTGTATATTTCAAAAAGCAAACTGCTAATGGAATACTACAATGGTCCACGAACAAAGGTCACATGCTACTGCCAGGCAACCATGTTAAAAGGATCAAATTCAAACAAGCTGCAAGGAAACCAAATCTATCCAAATCAAGGACTCTAACAATCTATCCAGGCTTAAAACTCCAATCACTAGATGAAGATTTTGATGAAGACCAACTGCAATTCTTACAAGCTCAAAGAATCTACCATGTTGCCATTGTTGATAACTGCCTTGAGATCAAATATACTGATGGAAGGGAGGAGAAATTCAAACAAGGAGGATGTCAACACTGGGGCAAGCTACATGACATAGAAAGAATCATTGCATTGTTGAGCTCAGAAGATAAAGTGGAAAGAGTATGGAAGCTGGAGCTAATTGATTTTGTGAAGATGAAGAGAGATCATGAGGAGAGAATCAGAAAAGATTGTCTTGAGAAATGGATAGCAAGGGAGAAAGAAATTGAGAGACTGGAGATTGAAGCAGAAAAGCTAAGGGTAAAGGGATTGTGTAGAGTTCAGTTTAACCCCTATGCGGTGAAGTATAGGAGGAGAAATGTGGATCAGGTCCACATCAGAATGAATCTACTCAACCACTATCCTGCAAACATTCTGAAACCAGTACTTGAAGATTTCAAAGACTCAATTTTGCTTGAAGAATTGGATGCTATGGCAGAAATAATAAAAGCTATGGATGAGAATACAAGAAAGGAGAAAGAAAGAAGATAGAAAGCATATGATGATTTGTAAGCCAAAGCTATGGAAAGGGAAACAAATGACAATGGATAGTACTTCATCATTGACTGTAAGATTACTCACCCTGTAGTTCTATCCACATTGCTAATCAAAATTCATACATGTACTGTCAAGTTTTATCTTTATGTATGTTAGGCTTGTTATCAGACATGAAATTGTGACTAAGGGTCTTACTCACAATTTGGGGGAGATTGTTAGTCACAGAGGCATGCCTGAATACATCTAATAACAAGCCTAAGTATGTGTAATGCTATGCATTACCTACATGACCTCTTAACTGAGGGAACCTCTAGTTGTAGAGTTTCTATTTGTTATGTACTTGTAATAGGCATCAAATTCTAGTTGTGTAACTGTACTTATAAAGTCAAGAATAATGCTTGAAAGAAGTTCCAAGGTTCATGCCTCAAGCAAGGAGATAAAGACTGCCAAATAATCATAGTTGGGATTTGAAGAAATGAAGAATTTGCCTAAGTACCAATTCGAGAAGTACATTTGTCTATTCGAGAAGTCTAGCATTCGAGAAGTCAGAGATTCGATATCTCAGAAGACACTATTCGATATCTCTGAATACACTGTTCGATATCTCATTCGATATCTCAGAGATTCTGTTAAATATAATTGATGTGTTTTAATCAGTGTTTAAGTGTTACAGTGAATTATCAGAGTTTAGCTGGAAGCAGTCAGAGTTTAGTGTAAACTCTGACAGATGGAAGCTCGACAGAGTTTGTCAAACTCTGTCTGGAGGCAGCGTCTACTGGTCAACAATGATTGAAGATTTATTATGGATGCGATATCTTTGAAGATTGGATAGCTATTAAAGAGATCGAGTTGACATAGGAGACGAGTGACAATCTGTAATTGATATCATTGTATAGCTGATTATTAGGAATATCAATTAGAGATTGTATCGTAGCTGTATGATATATAAATACAGTTAGGTTAACCCTAGAAGGGTATCGTACAACGAATTATCTTTATTGTAACCTAGCAGCTCTTTGTGATATTTTACATCACGAAGAGGGTTCTTAATACAAGAAGTTTTTAAGTGCATAAACGTTTTTACTTGTTAAACTCTCATACAAAGTTTATTATTAATTGTGTATTCGGCCTAACAACTGGTATCAGAGCCAATCTGTTACTTTATTACAGGTTAAGATCCAAACACAAAAATAATCATGGCAGCAATCCCTCCACCAACACCTACTGTTTCTGAAAAGGCTCCTACTACTGTGAGTCGTTATGAACCAATCAGGGTTCCTATTCTCAGGCCATTAGAGTATGCTATGTGGAAGGTCAAGATGACTATGTTTCTGGAGGCTACAGACCCAGAATATCTTGACAGGATTTATGAAGGCCCTCACAATCCTACAAAGCTATCTGTTGCAGTTGCTGGTGAAGAAGCAAAAATGGTTCCAAAGGAAAAGAAGGACATGACTCCTGAAGATCTATCATCAATTGCTAAGGATGCAAAAGTTAGGCATTTACTGCATAGTGCTTTAGACAATGTTATGTCTAACAAAGTCATTAACTGCACCACTGCAAAAGAGATATGGGATGCTCTTGAAGTCAGGTGTCAAGGAACTGCGGCTATTAAGAAGAATAGGAGAAACATACTCACACAAGAGTATGAGCATTTTGAGGCTAAACCTGAAGAGACCATGACAGAAACATTTGATAGATTCTGTAAACTGATTAATGATCTGTCATTGGTCAACAAAGAGTATGATCTAGAAGACTCGAATCTCAAGTTTCTTCTTTCTCTACCTGAAAAGTGGGATGTGAAAACAACCACTACTAGAGACAACTATGATCTTGCTGAAACAGAAATTGATGAAATCTATGGGCTGCTCAAAACTTATGAATTGGAAATGGAGCAGAGAAATAGGAGATCAAGCAGGAAAGGAAAGTCTGTTGCTCTTAATGTTGAAGAGAAGCCTCAGAAGAAAGAGGCATCAAGAAAGAAAATGAAGGGAAAAGCTTTGGTCATACATTCAGAAAGTGAATCACCAAACTCTGATTGTGATTCAAACTCTTCTGAATCATCTGACTCTGAGGATGATGAAGAAGAAATGAGGAAAATGGTTGTGTTGATGGTGAAGACTTTCAAGAAAATGGGCTTCAAGAATTTCAAGAAAGGAAAAAGGTTTTCTAGGGATTCAAATGAAGACAGGAAAAGTTACAGGAAGTCTGATAAGAGAGATTCTAAAGGGAAGAAGGATAAGTCTGAAATTCAATGCTACAAGTGTAAGGAGATGGGTCACTATGCTCCTGAGTGCAAGAAAGGTAAAACTGGAAAGGTACTCTACACTAAAGGCAGAGATTGGGCAGATACTTCAGATTCTGATGAAGAAGTGAACTATGCTCTCATGGCTACTACTGAATCAGAAACTTCTGAAAATCAGGTACCTCTAACTACCTACGCTTATAATATTGATGACATTGCTCAATTAAGAATTTATCTTAAGTCATTGCATATAAGTTATAGGGATCAGACTTTAGAAAATGAGAGGATAAAAGCTGAAAATTCTGAACTTAAGGTAAGAAATAAATTTGTTGAAGAAAAACTTGAAAACATGCAACAAGTTCAGAAAGAGAGAGATGATGCTGTTTGTAAAGAACAAAATTTTCTTCAGAAGTATAAACAACTAGAGTCAGAGTTGGAGGAAGCAAATAATAAAATTAGGACTTGGACTAATTCTGGAAAGGACACTCAACAGATTTTTCAAACAGACACTGTTGGTCTAGGTTATAATGAGGGAGATGAACTTAGATTTCAAAATCAAGTTAAAGTCAGAACTCATTTTGTACATGAAACCAGTAAATTTTTGTCTGAGAATGAAAAAGAAGCTGTTAAAAGTGGACAAGTAAAAACTAGTGTTAAACAGGTTAATATTGGTTCAATGATAGATAAACAACTCAAGCATAAACTGAAGGAGTTAAAATCTGTTAAGAAACAGAAAGTGTCAAACAAGAACAGAAATGGAAAAGTAGGCATCACTTCAGGAAATAAACCAATGCTTGCTAGTTATGCTCCAAGAAAGACATGTCATAACTGTGGTAGTACTAAGCATCTTGCAAATCTCTGCAAGAAAAATAAAAATATAAATTCTTTACCTACAAAGTCTGAGGTAAAGAAGGATTTTGCTAGAACTAAGCCACAGACTTTATGCACACACTATGGAAGCACTTGGCATTCCATTTATACTTGTAGAAAATATCATGCTATCTATCATAATTACTATGAACTGAAACCCAATCTGAAATGGGTTAAAGTTGATACTGGAAGTGTAAACACTGATACTGTTAGCTCAAACTCTGATAATGTTAATTCCGCTGCAAAAGCTAACAAAGTTAAGAATGCCAAAGGATCCAAGCAAGTCTGGATCCTTAAAACTAATCCTCAGTAATTGCTTGTGATTGCAGGGTAACAGGGAGGCAACCCTAGTCGTGGACAGTGGATGTTCAGGACACATGACTGGAAATAAAGCCCTGCTATCAGACTATGAGGAGAAGGCTGGCCCAAAAGTTTCCTATGGTGATGGCAATGTAGGAAGAACATTGGGATATGGCAATATTAATCTTGGAAATGTCATCATCAACAATGTAGCTCATGTCCCAGGACTCAAGCATGACTTGTTATCTGTGAGTCAAATCTGTGACAAGGGATATCATGTAGATTTTCAACCTGAATATTGTGAAGTTATCAGCAAATCTACAGGAAAGGTTGTTCTAGTTGGTCATAGGCAAAACAACATTTATGAAATCAAGCTTTTGATAGACTCTGTTGGAAAAGTTGTTTGCCTGTCTACAAGAATGTCTAGTGAAGAGAGTTGGAAGTGGCACAAGAAACTCTCACATTTGAACTTGAACAACATCAATGAATTGATCAGAAAGGATCTTGTAAGAGGACTCCCAAAGGCTCTGTTAAATGTTGATGGCCTATGTGATTCATGTCAGAAGGCTAAACAAAGGAAGTCATCTTTCAAGAGCAAGACAGAATTTTCTATCACTGATCCCTATCATCTTCTGCATGTTGATCTCTTTGGTCCAGTAAATGTTATGTCTATTGCAAGGAAGAAATATGCTTTAGTCATTGTTGATGAATACACTAAATTCACTTGGGTGTATTTTCTAGCAAAGAAGGATGAAACTGCATTAACTCTGATGGAGCATGTGAAGCTTCTGGACAAAGGATCAAGCAACAAAGTCAGAATCATCAGAAGTGATAATGGAACTGAGTTCAGAAATGCAACAATGGAAGAATTCTGCAAGGACAATGGAGTGAAGCAAGAATTTTCAGCACCTGGTACACCACAACAAAATGGTGTAGTTGAAAGGAAAAATAGAACCTTGATTGAAGCTGCCAGAACTATGCTTGATGAAGCAAAATTGCCAACTTATTTCTGGGCAGAAGCTGTTCAAACTGCTTGTTTTACTCAAAATGCAACACTGATCAATAAGCATGGAAAGACACCATATGAGATGGTGAAGAAGAAGAAACCTAACCTGAAATACTTTCATATTTTCGGGTGCAAATGTTTTGTTTTGAAGACTCATCCAGAACAGTTGACCAAGTTTGAGCTAAAGGCAGATGAAGAAATTTTTGTTGGCTATCCACTGTCAACAAAGGCATTTAGAGTTTACAATCTGAGAACTAAAGTGATCATGGAATCTATACATGTTTCTTTTGATGATAAGAAGATAACTGGACTTGAAGACAAAGATGAATATGATCAACTGAACTTTGAAAATGAAGATTTAAACTCTGATGAAGGAAACTCTGATGAAACAATTCTGACAGACTCTGTTGAAACAAACTCTGAACCTCTACTGGTTAACACTGGAGAAACTTCTCAGTCACGATAAAGGGGAGAACCAGTTGAGGGGGAGCATGATCAAGATGAAGACTCAAACACTGATACTGAGTCAACTGAAAAATCTGGATCAAACTCTGATGCTTCAAACTCTGAAAATTCAAATTCTGACTCTGGGCAGTCAAGTTCAGGGGGAGTCTCAGAAAACGAAGAAAGATCACAACAAAATCAGGAGAGCATGGATCAAGGGGGAGGATCACATGCTGATAGAAGTCATTTACCTTCTTCTAGGAAATGGACTAAATCACATACACCTGATTTGATAATTGGTGATCCAGATGCAAAAGTGAAAACAAGGAGTGCTACTGCAAGTGAATGTCTGTTTCATGCATTCTTGTCTAAAAATGAACCAAAGAAAGTGGAAGAAGCTCTTCAAGATGCTGACTGGATAACAGCAATGCAGGAAGAGTTGAATGAATTTGAAAGAAATGAAGTCTGGACCCTTGTACCAAGGCCAAAGAACAGATCTATTGTTGGTACTAAATGGGTTTTCAGAAACAAGACTGATAGTGAAGGTGTTATCACAAGGAACAAGGCTAGACTGGTAGCAAAAGGCTATTCACAGCAGGAAGGAATAGACTATGATGAAACATTTGCTCCAGTTGCAAGATTGGAGGCAATCAGAATTTTTCTAGCATATGCCTCTCACAAGAAATTCAAAGTGTTCCAGATGGATGTGAAAAGTGCTTTTCTAAATGGAAAGCTTGAAGAAGAAGTGTTTGTTGAACAACCACCAGGATTTGTGGACCCCAAATATCCAGATTATGTCTACAGGCTAGATAAGGCACTATATGGACTTAAGCAGGCACCAAGAGCATGGTATGAGACACTTGCTCAATTTCTTCTAGAAAGTGGATTCAACGGAGGAACAATTGACAAAACTCTGTTTTATTTCAATCAAGGAAGTGACCTCCTTTTAGTTCAAATTTATGTTGATGACATTATCTTTGGGTCTACTAATGATAAACTCTGTAAGAAGTTTGCCAAGCTCATGCAGTCCAGATATCAAATGAGCATGATGGGAGAGCTTAGTTACTTTCTAGGCCTACAGGCGAGACAAACAGATGATGGTATTTTCATTAATCAAGAAAAATATACCAGAAATCTTCTCAACAAATTTGGTATGCTTGACTGTTCATCTGCATCAACTCCCATGGCAACAACAACTAAATTGGACAAAGACACAGGAGTTTCAGTGGATATGACAAACTACAGGGGCATGATAGGATCTCTTCTATACTTGACAGCTAGTAGGCCTGACATCATGTATGCA
The DNA here is from genome assembly GCA_036435485.1 of Saposhnikovia divaricata. NCBI lineage: Eukaryota > Viridiplantae > Streptophyta > Magnoliopsida > Apiales > Apiaceae > Saposhnikovia > Saposhnikovia divaricata. The sequence continues at coordinate 95,001,369 of CM071597.1, read as the reverse complement.
ACCTGTCTTTGTGCAAGGTTTCAGGCAGACCCTAGAGAGCCACATCTGACAGCTGTGAAAAGAATCTTCAAGTATCTCAAGGGCACCATATCATTAGGTCTGTGGTACCCCAGAGAATCAGATTTCAAGCTACTTGGGTATTCTGATGCAGACTTTGCAGGCTGCAAGATAGACAGAAAGAGCACTAGTGGAAGTTGTCAATTTCTTGGTGATAGACTTGTTTCCTGGTACAGCAAGAAACAGAAATCAATCTCCACATCTACAGCAGAAGCAGAGTATATTGCAGCTGGTAGCTGTTGTGCACAGATCTTGTGGATGAAGAATCAACTGCTGGATTATGGATTGAGGTATAGTCAAATTCCTATTTACTGTGATAATCAAAGTGCTATTGCTATGACAGGTAATCCAGTACAGCATTCAATGACCAAGCACATCAGCATAAGGTACCACTTCATCAGAGAACATGTAGAAGAAGGGAATATTGAACTACATTTTGTGTCTACAGAACAACAGCTTGCAGATATCTTCACTAAACCGTTGAGTGAAGCTACATTTACAAGACTGGTCAATGAACTAGGAATGGTCTCTGGTTCTGACTAGGAATGTTGGTTAGATTCAAATCTTACTTATGTAGTGTATTACTCATATTTCCTGATTGGTTAAATGCTAAGTGAACTCTGTTGATTAAACTCTGTTATGCATACTCTGTTAAACTCTGTCAGACAACTTGCCACAATCAACTGCTAATTACCATCTAGGATCCAATGTAGCATCCGTTGATTGTAGGTTGCATCAGTTGATGACTAACTAGACTGTATCCGTTGATGTTATACAGTCTTATCCGTTGATGGTTGTGTTATACAGTCTCTAAACTCTGTCAGCATGTCTGTATGTCATACACTGTTAATAAGTTTGATAAACTCTGTGAACTCTGAGTTGATTTTTGTCTGAATGAAAAACACCAATGAAGAAATATGTATGAAGCATGATTCTCAGCAATTAATCATGAATCTTTCTGAGTTATTGTGATCTAATCTTAGATTGTGCAGAAAGTTAACACAGCATGATACTGGCTCATATTTATAGCATCTCTTAGTTTATTTTGTCCTAAACTCTGAGTCTATAAATACTGCGTGCATTACCTTACATGAAAACCTACTGATGTTGATGAACTCTAAACTCTGTTAGTTATACTCTGGAAGAATAAAATGCTTACTGCAATACCCCAAAGAAAATGTATATAAGTTGTTATACTCCTTTGAGATTATGTTGGATACTAGGATGACCCAGGAACTTATTGGTATATAATATGTGCTAAAATTCTCTGATTTTTGGTGACTAGTTAAATACTAGGATGACCCAAGAACTTATCAAAATGATAAGGGCTAAAATTTTTGAATTTTTGGTGACTGGTTCCAACCTCTGATTACTGGAATGAATAATAAAAAAAATATAATAAAAAAAAATGTGTATATAGAGGGGGTATAAAATAAAAGTTACTGTATATAGTTTGATTACTTCAGAGTTTAGCTTTCATCATACAATCAGTGTTTACTATGACAGTTTGTGCATCCAGTGTTTATTGATTTACTTTATGGTTTTATGAAAAATTAGATGCTCTAAAAATTGATTTAGTAAACTCTGCTTCACACACACATATATTCACAAAAAAAAATGTGTATATAGAGGGGGTATAAAATAAAAGTTACTGTATATAGTTTGATTACTTCAGAGTTTAGCTTTCATCATACAATTAGTGTTTACTATGACAGTTTGTGCATCCAGTGTTTATTGATTTACTTTATGGATTTTATGAAAAATTAGATGCTCTAAAAATTGATTTAGTAAACTCTGCTTCACACAAACATATATTCACAACTGTGCAATTTATGAAAGGGTTTCGGTGATAAAGTTGGAGAATTGACAAACGCTGTTGATTCGTGATTTGTACTCTAAGGTAAATTTTCACTTGGACAATTATGAAAATCTTGGAGTAAATAGGGATTTTGACAACTGTTAATCAGTGGATTGTTGATGAATGTGTTCTTTATATGATTCCTTTAATTAGTTTTCATATTCTCTTCTTGATTTATTTTCTTGAAGAACAGTTCATAAAACATAAATAAAAGTTGCAGAACACAATGAATAAGATTAGAGAAACATAATTTTTCATTGATAATAAGAAAGAGATTACAAGCACATATTACATCTTTTTGTTCTCTCTATCTGCTAATCTATTCAACAGGAAAATAAAAGGTCAGTCCAAACCACTCCATTGTTAGCAAAAATTCCCAGATCCCATCTTTGCCACTTTATTTGGGTGGAAGTTGAAGGGATAAGGTTATTTTTGCTGACATATTCATTAACAATGGTTGGTGGTGTTGGAGAGGATGCCTTCGAGGAGAGCCATGCCAATGTTGCTTGGAGAGCAGCATCGATGTCGATCACCCTTGCAGGTTTCTCTCTCTCGATCTCTTCCAGACCAGCATCCATTTGCAGCCACAGCGTCTCAAGCTGCCTTTCCCACTCAAACGCTTCAAATTCTTCACGCGTATAGCTGAAGATGTCCCTATTCTCGACAAGATGAAGGTTCTTTTCTTTGATGGTAAGGTTGGCCATTGTTTTTCAGAGTGTTTTGTTTGAAGGGTTTGTGATTTTACAGGGGAGACTGAAAGGTTAAAAGTTTAATGAACTAATCTGAGCAAGTCTCTAGGCCTTAAATAGAGATGGGTAAGAACGAAGTCCTTAAACGCTTCGTATTCAGGTTATTAAAGGCAACAGGTAAACGCTTCATATTCTGGTTTTAATTGGGTCCAGATATTTTAAAAGAGTATTATTTGATTTTTGTTTAAATCAAATATTTTAATGTTTTAATTTGCAAAATACTCTTCTTAAAAATAAGCGCACGTGACCCACTCGCCCATTAATGTGTCCCACTCACCCATTACTGTGTCCCACTACACATTAATCTAGGAACTGATTGCGTGTTTGTTTACATAAGAGATTGGGTTTTTAATTACTCTAATTAATTTTGTGTCCAAACGGTTGTGTTTTATTCTTGCATCTCACAGTTCTCTCATTTTTCACTTGGGCACTCTCGCAAACACCTTTCCTACATACATTTCTCTTGGAAATTCTTGCAAATTTCTTAACTCAATGGCTTCTAAAGCATTCACTGCTCTTGGTTTACGGTTTGTTCCTAACAACTATGAAGCTCCACTCTATCATGAACGCGTTCCAAAACCGTTTCATCTAATGCAGAACTTCTTGAGAGATTCAGAGATTGGACAAGCTCTGGTTGGACCTGAAACTCTCTCTGCATCTCAAATTGCTACATTTTGGCAGAATTCAGTTTATGTGGATGGAGGAGAGAATGGGACTCCTAACATCATCTTCACGTATGAAGAACAAGATTATGTGATTACTCCACAGACTGTAAGAGATACAATGGGGTTTGACACACATACTTCTTATACTCTGGTTAATGAAACTTATTTGAGAGAGATGCTACAAGAGATAGGTTACATGGAATCTCTTGACAAGCTTGGCGGTATAAAGAGACCAAATCTCAGGAAGGAATGGAATTTTTTCTTTGATTGCATAACAAGGACATTCCAGAAGAAAGTCACCAACTGGGATGCCATTCCAATAGACAGTCTCCAAATCGGGTATTCTCTACTCTATGGTACTAATTTTGATTTTGGTAGATATGTTCTGATGAACTTAGGTGATAAACTGTCAGAATCTAATACTGTTTATTATGCTCGTTTTTGTCAAATGCTGTTCAATGCTTGTGTCCCTGGTTTAGAAATTGCTGATACAGATGAAATTGATCCTTTTCGAGTCAATAAGAGAATATTCTCTGATATGACTAATAAGGATGTTGGTAAAGCAAATCTCCCTGCTTTTGTCATGCCACTTGCTCTGCAAAATTTTCTCAATCAACCACAAGAACCACAACAACCTGAACCACAACAACAACAACAACCTGAACCACAACCACAACAACAACAACAACCTGAACCACAACCACAACCACAACAACAACCTGAACAACATCCTGAACCTCAGCCTGAACCGCTAAACATTGATCGTACTCAAAAACCAAACACTGAATCACCTACTCACTCAGCACCTACAAAACAACCTTCACCCACTCCACAAACAAACTCTGAATCATCACAATCTCCACCAGAATCACAGTCTAAAGCACAAAGAGTCAAGCAGGCAATTACTGAATGACATGCAAGGGTTAAGCAAGCGACAGAGACACAAAGAAAATCAAAACAGACATCTCCTGGAGCTGTTTATACTAGAAGAGTGAAAAGAATAAGACAAACGGCAAACATACCTAAATCACTCTCAGTGGTAGAACGAACTCCACCATCTAGTGAAGAGGATTCAGATAATGTACCTCTAACAAAGCGAAGAAAACTGGTATTCTCTGATTCTGTGGATGAAGATATTGATGCTCCAGAGGTAGTTTCACAGCAAACACCTCCTGTTGAGGTTGAGAAAGATGAAATACCTGCAGAGGGTATATATCTCCTGTACCTAATGTGGTTTATTTCGAAAACATTCCCAACTACATGGGTATATATCTCAGATTTCAAAACATAATTGGACAATATATATGTCCGAGTTTGAATAAAACATCTATACTCACTGAGGATCCTTAAGAATAACATATGAACCCTTTATAAGGTTCCCATTTCAATATATCTCAAGTTTGAAAATATATACATATGAGTATATCATTTTCGGTAAAACACTCTACGGTTAACATACTGTTCCGGGAATACATCTTTGAAAACCTCTTTTCTTCCATTAGCTTGGAAGGTTTCTCATTCAAAAACATTTCGTTCTTTGAAATAATTGCAAGAGTGCATTAACACGTGCCAATCTTTATAGAAAATCTTGCAGTTCTAGATACTGCACGATGTCAATATTTTTCTTATCAAAAGCCACACTATCGGCAACTTGGCACTTAGGCCCAAGAAGCAGTGTTTGAGTATTTTTCTAAAGTGGAAGATGGGACTGGAAGAAAACATAAAAACCTGATAGGGATTGACGATGATCAGTCGCCACATCCAAGTCCAATAATCCGCGGGTCTTCTCTACCGGTAGAAGGATAGAAACTACATCCGTAACTATCCTCGGGTGAAAACTACATCCGTAATCACCCTCGATGAAAACTACATCCGTAATCATCCTTCGGCAACACCTGGGCTGGAATAATAATTGATGGACAGCCTGGCTCACGGCCGCTTACACATCCCGGGAATCGTTCGTCAACGATTCCCACACCTGCCAGAGTCCCTTTTCTTTTTCTTTTAAAAACTTGATTTTGATTGAAAACCGAGTAGTTGAGGTCCGACATCAGTCGACCGATGATTCTTGAAATCACACAAGAAGCAAACCTGACCGGGGGTTTTCGAAAATGTTTTGAGTTCGAAAGAGTTTGAGTTTGAAAGTGTTAAAGGTATCTTGGATTAGCTTGGTCTTTAAAATAATGAACAATAATTAATAAATGATATTGTAAGATTTAATATTAATAATTAATAAAATAATTATTTAATTAAATAAGCTTTTAATCCAAGATAGGTATTTTGAGTATTTACGAAGATATAAAAATAATTACTTGAGTATACGATACTTCCCGAATGACCCTTCGGGTTTTTGCAAATTAATTACGATATAATAATATACCGTTCCCCGGTCAATAGCATATATGGACCGCTACGACCTCTATTGCTAGAGTCGTTGTCCGAAGAAAACATTTCATTCTAAGTTCAAGGGGTGCAAACAAATATGTACTTATACATCTCAATTTCATCGATACTTCGATAAACATAAACGTTTGATATGATTGAAAACTACAAACACAACAGTGAAATTCCTTGTATATGTAAGTTTTGAAAAGTAAACTTGCCTTGGTGAGGTTGGGGTGGTCGAGCGTGCGGAGTGGAATGATCTATACATAAGCAATAGCCGCTCGTTAGTACCTTAACAATATCTCTTTAATTGCGGGGTTTTAGGGGATACAAAATTAACTTAATGACTTCGTCTTATGACACTCTAGCCCCACTATAGGTTCATGTCACCACTCGATTACGCTCGTCACTTATTCGACTTAATTTGGTTACCATATCCGAATCACATCCATTACCCCTAAAACTACACTCCACTTACGACTTTTTCCCTTGCGCGAATTTTACTCTAGCATTTTTATAAAATTGAAAAATACATATTTTAATTCAATTCTTTTTGGGTATCCTTCCCCACTGCATTTACTAGCTTCTCTAATTTTTCCATGATCCTACATAAATTTTTAGGGGTTTAAACAAGGTTCACATGGGGACCATTTAGTGCAGTCCGGAATCCTGAAACACATTTCACTTCTCAGGCCATAACTCAAAATCTATACATCACCTAGTCATGAACCTTATATTTCTGGAAACTACATTCAAATACCTTTCCAACAATATATATTAGGACCTCAGGGGACAAGATTTGGGGGTTCAAAACCCTCTTACAAGACAGTTCAAGTTCCTGGAAAAATCTCAGCATGCTTATATCACTTATCCATTCAAGAATCTTACATACACATCACATCCATCATCTAAACCACCAAGATCATACTTTAAAACATACATGGAGTTACATATACTAACCACAAGCTCAAAATCACAACCACAACACTTAAACTCAAGATCTACATCATCCACCACTCATATGTCCAAGATTCATACAAACAATCATGGATCTAACATTAAACATCACAAATACTACATGGCCAAGAGGGGTTAGGGTTTTTATACCTTCTTGATGTTCTTACAATCTCAAACAAGCTTGGTTAACCATGGGGAAGCCTTACTCTATGCTCACCATCTTCAATCTCACCAAAGAAATCAAGAACATGGAAGTGGGTTTCCTGACTGGAAAAACACGCCCCAAAGATCAGCCAAAACGAAGCCCTTGCACTCGTTTCCTGGTCGAGGCTATTGAATGAAAGTTGTAGAGCGTCTTAACAGATTTCTAACCATATAAAGAACAAAAAATTTCATTAAGTAACGAAGGCTCTAGGCCCGTTTTACTGAGAGGTGTTCTGCTGGGCAGAATGGTTTTGTTCTTGGTTTCTTGTTCTAATAATGCCATACACTTGATATATATCTATTTTTGGTTGGATGCATCTCATCCTTGCTAGGTGGCAACCTCTCATTGGCTCCTCTAGATTTCTTATCCACTTAAATTGCAACCAAGCCCTTTGCTAATTGCAACCAAGTCATTGTCTCTTGTTTCTTGCACTTAAGTCCTTTTGTTTTGTTTTCTTTTCCACCGCCTTGATTTCCTTGTCGTTTCTTGAATAAAATAAATACGTTACAACTTATACGTTGCATTTTATTGCTCTAATATAGCACAATACCTCGAACGAATATTAATTCCAACATCCCTTGTTTATTTCTCTTTATCTCAGAAAACGTTCTCCCGATTTCTCAAGCATTCTCTTTTCTCAATTCTAGGAGTTTATTCTCAATCCCTTTTCCCTCTAATAATATATCCTTCCTTGGACTCTTAATATACCATATCCTTAATCCATGATTCGTTCGCTCAATCGCTTAATCTCATTGTAAAGTTTCAGCGGTTTCTAGAATGTTTGTTTCACTTCCTCAGTGGTTTTCGTTCCAAATTCTCAAATCACTTATAATAAAATTCCAAAATATTAACTCCTCAATTCCTCAAATTAAATATCTCATTTCTTGATATTACTGATATATAATTCACTGATCGGTCAAATATTACACGAAAATATAATTTGGAATTTCTGAAGTCCGATCGCATTTACATACACTTATTTACTCCGTAGATTACTAGTATAACTTCGGAATATCCACACAACGTCTCGTACATAGGTGGCATGAAAAATTTTCTTAATCCTCAAAACCACTATTCATCCACCAAATCACTATTCATTGATGCACTTCATCATAATAGGAAAAGTTTTAATTCTACCGAAATTTTGGGTTCTTACAGTCTCCCCTCCTTAAAAGGATTCCGTCCCGGAATCAGTTTAGGAATCACTGGGGTTACTCCTTCTTTGTTTCACTCTTTCAACTTCCAGGTGGATTCTTCCACATCTTGATTTTCTCACAATTCCTTATTAGTTTGAAAACCTTGTTCCTCAGCACTTGTTCTTCTCTATCCATGATTTCCACGGGTTGCTCCACATAGGTCAAGTCTGGTTGTAGGTCCACTTGGTCGTACTCTATCACATGCCGAAAGTCCGGGTGGTAGGGTCGTAGCATGGTCACATGAAACGCATTATGCACTTGTTGCAAGCTCGGGGGCAAGGCTAGTTCATAGGCTAACTTTCCAACACGCCTCAAAATCTCAAAAGGTCCTATAAACCTCAGACTTAGCTTCCCTTTCTTTCCAAATCTCATCAATCCTTTTCGAGGGGATACCTTTAGCATCACGAAGTCTCCCACCTCATACTCCTTCGATATTTCATAAAATTTGACCATACGAAATAATGGGTTTCGTAAAAAAAAAACTAATGACTTTTTACATACACTCGTCTGTACCGTAAGGACGTAATATGAATTCGAAATCTTCATTTAATAATTCGTACATCTCGTGATCGCAAAGATTTCTCATCCACCCATAAAATTACTATTCGACCAGGTTTCGAATATTCACGAAAATTAGGGTTAATGCAGTCTCCTCTCCTTAAAAGGATTCTATCTTAAGAACCTAGGGAAAATAGTTGTGGATACAATTCCAACTCTCAGGTTGACACTTCAACCCTTTTGTTCTCTCACCTTGGTCTCACCAACGCTTTAATGTTGTTTCTCAACGCATGCTCTCCTCGACCTGTATTCCTTATCGGTTGTGCTATGAATGAAAATTTCTATCCCACTACTTATACGTTCCTCTTCTACATTGTTCAAAGTATCCGTGTTGAGTCCTTGTATCGTTGGCCCGTGAATACTTTGTGGTCGCGTTTTATAATCTGAGACAGTGTCAATACGCATGGTATTCCTCACATTCCTTGGCTTGATCAGCACGCATGTGTTGCCTCCCGTCAGCTGTTACCACTTGCTATGGATACTGTATAGTCTTCGGTATATGTCGAACCAGTTCAGCTACTATATCCCTCGTTTATTGACTTCTTCGTAGCGCAAGAAAAGCGAAACTTCTTCGTTCACAGTACGCTTTACAAGAGACGTCCTTACGTTCGCAGGGTGATGATCGTGATAACAACATTCATTTCATGGATAAGTTTTTATTCTCGATTTCCCCGTGAAATCTAAGGCACGACACTAAATACAAATTCGATCGTCTGGATAATTCTTCTTCCATGTCCGTCAGCCACAGGTCAAATTAGTACATACGCTCAATCCCTTTGTTAAATATACCTGAAAGCACCTTCAATATTCGAAGTTTAACCTTAAGTCTTTATCTAACGTAATCGCTGCAGAAGTTTTATATTGCACCACCATCTCTTCCGTATATAATTCGATAATCTTCTAAATGGAAAGTCTCTCGTAGGTAAATCACTTGGTCCAACAATTATAGCTCAACTAGGGCCATCTCTTGGCTCGGTCTTCGGCGACCTACTTATGAAATTCATTATAATTTTGTCCACGTTCAAGATTTTCTACAGGCGGAATTAATCCACTAGATCTCTATCATTCTGCTTTTGACATGTCACGTTTGTACTTAATAGTTTGCCAATACCATTCTTCATATCCGTTTGCCAAACATTCTCTTAATTCTCTATACATCTTTGTCCTTCCCCATAATTTATTTATTTTCCTCTAACATTATTCTTTATGGTATATACTCTATTTTCTTGGTCAATACTAACTGAATTCCAATTTCGAATAAGCCCTTCTAGAGGTATCGGCCACCACACAGGCCTTTCCCGGGTAATAACAAATTTCTCCATTATACCCCCTGCTCCCTTTCGTCACCTTCTCTTTCTTATGTTTGGTTCTAATATGAAGATATATTTATGGCACTTGTGGAGAAATTTTCACACTTTTCTCATAAGGTTAACGTCTCAGTTTTATGCGTGAACGCCATCATGACTAATCACAGACTCACGGTTAGTATATCATATCCCGTAGCCTTTATGTTGTTTAGAAGTATAGGCTATCATCCCCTTTCTACTGCATCAGCACACCTCTTAAACTCTTGAAAGACGCATCATCGTGACTCTCAAAGTCCTCTTTTTATCATCAAGTATGGCTAACAACGAGGTTGTTGCTAATATCTCATTTCTTCCCAAAACTTTGTTCATTAATCCATAAAGGCTTCTGACTCATTAGTCCATTCAAACGATACTACCACAATTTTATAACGTTTATATTAGTGTGAAATGCCAACTTTGGCACAGTACAGAGGTCGATCTTGAGTTGGTGAAACCTTCTCTTCAACCTTATCTTTGAAAAACAACTACTCATTTTAACTAGTCAACAATTCCTCCATTTCCGGTAAGGGTATCAGTTCTCGATGGTATATATAAGATATCATACGCTCGTCCTCCTTCACAACTGGCGCCAATCAGCCTGAGGCCTGCATGCGGCTGCGATTCCCAATAAACTTGATTAGGTGGTAATCTCGAAGGATCATTGGCATATCTCCATGCATCCATTTGCTATTAGGGGCCTGTTAAACTATATGTCTCTCTATGTGCATCAATCCCTTTAAGCTAAGTAAAGCTTCACATTCTTGCCACGATATTTCTTCCTTTCTCGTCCATCTCACTTCCATGTTAGTTTCCTCCAAGGATATGTTTTACATCGCAATCGATTTGCATTTCCTGGATCAGGAAAAGGCTTGGTAACTCCAGAATTCATTAATATAACATCCTGACAACGGTTGGTAGAAGCGTACTCCCAACCACCTCATCATTCTTTATAACTTTCCCCACACTAATATTAAAGGTCTTGTGGTATGCCACGATATGTTATTTCTACTTTAATAATTACTTGGCATAACGCTCTGGCTGCACAATTACAACATTTGATTTTTGATCTCATATTGGTGTAACGGTTCATAATTGTACCTCCCGTTCACCTTAGAGTAATCACTTTGAAAGGAATGGTTTCAAAATAACAAGGTCCAATAGATAATTTCAATAAGAATTCCACATTGGATGTTCCAAGAATGTTGATGGTTCCAAATACTAGGAGTCTCGATTTTTGGAGATGTAAGGATTGACAGAAAGAATACAACAGGGTTTATTCCTTCCCGTCCTGATAATTCTGTAATATGATACCATAGAGAATGTTGCACAAGGGCAATGATTGTTGGATACAAAAGTCATAAAGACGGTCTTTATACAATTCTTACATCGGGTGGATACTTTTCCTCCTGAATAATAAGAGGAAATCTAAAGTCGCATTGATGAAGGTCAGCCAATAGAAAGCAATTCTATTCCATGACAATTAAAGAATGAAGTAGTTTATCATTCAAGTAATCAGTGGTTTCAAATGAATTCTCATGGTATGAATGAAAGAATAAAATATTCAAGTGATATAAAGTCTGATACGAAGATGGGTAGAATTCGAGTTGAGTGGGCGACCTCATTAGGTCTCAATCAAGTTATTCGTCAAAACTTTCATCATCATACTTTACCACATGCAAAATGCATTGCAGAATGAATTAAATTGGGAGTTGGACCAGTGAAACAATAACTAGTCCTTTTCAAGAAACACTAGCAACTAGCTAGACAAAATTTGCTAGTTCACCTGTTTGAGACATCACCACCAGCTAGGACAATTAGCTAGGTGTTCTTCACAACATTATAATTTTGAGTAGTTAGAACAATCAACTAGTCATTCATATTGACATAACGACTAGCCAGTTTCAATTGGATAGAACGGAATTTCAACATCGTAGCCACTGAAGAAACTTTAGGCTTCTCGGACAACGAATGAAAATAAGAAGTTATTAAGTTTGAAAAAGAAAACTATAAAATCTGAAGAGAATGTTCTAGGTATCGGAACAATCGATAACCTTTCATCAAATATTACTTATCAGTGAAACGGTCCACCCAAGGGTGCCTCCGTACACATGCTTTATCAGATCCGACAATAGAATTAAATTCGGAATACCAATATCAAAATGATATCCTTACTACGATTTCAATGTACGATGTACAATCTCATCTTGAATAGAAGAAAAGAATTCATGAGGGATGTCTGGACATTAGATCATCCATGTCCTCAGTAATTTGTTGAATATTTATGAGCTCAACTAAAGAGTGAAAGTATGAAAGAAGCAATCAAATATCGATATTCGTTAAGTAGTATTCGTCGATTAATTAAGGAAATATTTGTTGAACATTCCTTGGATAAATGAAAGAAAGCGTAAATAGTCCTGAGCAGAAATAATTATAAACTTCAAATAGAATGCTCGGGGATCAATTAAGATACTTTGGATGAGTCCCGTTTTAGAGAAAGTATATCACTGGTTGTTATTCCACAAGTTTGAAGTAGAAAGCTAGGAGGGTTACCAGATATAAACTAATCGAGGTAACATGGTTAGTGAACAGTTTAAAATGAAGTAGTGCACCAGCCGGTAGTCACCAAAATAAGTTAATAATCATTCGTGCATTCCATTACCACCATTATGAGGGTAACTCCATTTCTTCGTCTTCGTAATACAAGACACCAACTAGTGCGTCTCTCAATCATCATCTTAAAGTCATTTATCGAGTTGGGGTTTCACAAATATATATGTCATTTCCGTGCTTTATCTTGAAGACCAAGCTTCACATCATTCCGGGGACACCTGCTAAGTCCATAGGGTCCTACTTCATGCCTTCCGACATGAATCACAAGTGGCCAGTTCCCCCTGGGAACAGATCAAAGAGATCTCTCAGGGATCTCAGTGCAGTCCATAGGTTCGGTGGCGGGTGTGTGTATGTGAACATATACCAAAAATATTGAGGTCTACAATACATATATACGTAGTCCCTGATAACATCTCTATCAAAGGATCCCACTCTAGACCCGCTGGTCTTTTCTTTTGGTAGACTCTGAGATCACTGTATCGCTCGTTGCAACCATATTCAACTTCTCTTGAGTCACTTTGTTAATTCTACTTGTTTGTTCTCTAAGTTGAACTACCATGCTCTAGCGTCCGAATCATGCGTGGAATTATCTAGCACGCTCGTCTTATGATAATATTCTCGTATAACACATGTAAAATTCGTCATCAAGGGTAATGAAATCCACAACGACATAGTGACCAACTTTCAGGTAAACCCGTTACTTATCGAAAATCGGATCTTATAGGCAAAGTAAAAGACTTTCATTATTCCAAGTACTAAGTACCCTTAATTATGTAGGGAATCCTAAACTTCTTGATTCTTAAAATGCCGCCTCCTAAATTGTGGAGGACTGTGGGCCACAAAATTTATGCCAGCCTAGTCATCCGATTATATTGGCAATATCGCCTCTACCTCAGCTGCTCTTGAGATTTCGCTCTGCTTCCTATATCATTACCTATGATAGGTCATGTACGACTCTCAAACCTCTATTCATCATTCTGAAGGTCTCTAAGGATTCTATCGACCCTAGTATAATACCTCCAGTAAACACTCCAGTCCATTCGACTCACCGGTACCTCTTCCGGTAGTCCAATAATAAGTTTGCTACGATCTCGTATGTCATTCTCCTACTTAGACTTAACTCCCAACATTCTCATTTGTGAGTACTGTAACTTATCGCCTGATACCATATCTGTGACACCCCCAAATCTGAGGTCAAAGATTCAGGTCGTCACATCACCATCCAACCATATCATTCCTGTATTAACTTTACAACTCAACAATACATACGTCCAGACCTCAATCTTGCGCACAAACAAGTTAGAGCCTCAGAAACGATAACCAAAAGTAACACTAAATATTACAATTCATCTGTACAATCCAGAGTCTTACGCACTTCCACTTATACAACTATACTTGAAGACAAGTCTTACTATTAAAGTTGAAAACCTATCAGACTTACTCTGTAGTATTTATCAGGAACTAAATCATCTCCGGGGTAATTCTTCTACTCCTCTTCTGCTGGTGCGGAGTTAATCGGCCAAATTCTTCTCTTTCTGAAAAGTTTTTATAAAGCAAGAATGAGCTACATAATGCTCAGCAAGTTCACCATTTTGTAAAGTAATAATGTGGTTTATTTCGAAAACATTCCCAACTACATGGGTATATATCTCAGATTTCAAAACATAATTGGACAATATATATGTCCGAGTTTGAATAAAACATCTATACTCACTAAGGAGCCTTAAGAATAACATATGAACCCTTTATAAGGTTCCCATTTCAATATATCTCAAGTTTGAAAATATATACATATGAGTATATCATTTTCGGCAAAACACTCTACGGTTAACATACTGTTCCGGGAATACATCTTTGCAAACCTCTTTTCTTCCATTAGCTTGGAAGGTTTCTCATTCAAAAACATTTCGTTCTTTGAAATAATTGCAAGAGTGCACTAACACGTGCCAATCTTTATAGAAAATCTTGCAGTTCTAGATACTGCACGATGTCAATATTTTTCTTATCAAAAGCCACACAATCGGCAACTTGGCACTTAGGCCCAAGAAGCAGTGTTTGAGTATTTTTCCAAAGTGGAAGATGGGACTGGAAGAAAACATAAAAACCTGACAGGGATTGACGATGATCAGTCGCCACATCCAAGTCCAATAATCCGCGGGTCTTCTCTACCGGTAGAAGGATAGAAACTACATCCGTAACTATCCTCGGGTGAAAACTACATCCGTAATCACCCTCGATGAAAACTACATCCGTAATCATCCTTCGGCAACACCTGGGCCGGAATAATAATTGATGGACCGCCAGGTTCACGGCCGCTTACACATCCCGGGAATCGTTCGTCAACGATTCCCACACCTGCCAGAGTCCCTTTTCTTTTTCTTTTAAAAACTTGATTTTGATTGAAAACCGAGTAGTTGAGGTCCGACATCAGTCGACCGATGATTCTTGCAATCACACAAGAAGCAAACCTGACCGGGGGTTTTCGAAAATGTTTTGAGTTCGAAAGAGTTCGAGTTTGAAAGTGTTAAAGGTATCTTGGATTAGCTTGGTCTTTAAAATAATGAACAATAATTAATAAATGATATTTTATGATTTAATATTAATAATTAATAAAATAATTATTTAATTAAATAATTATTTAATTAAATAAGCTTTTAATCCAAGATAGGTATTTTGAGTATTTACGAAGATATAAAAATAATTACTTGAGTATACGATACTTCCCGAATGACCCTTCGGGTTTTCGCAATTTAATTACGATATAATAATATACCGTTCCCCGGTCAATAGCATATACGGACCGCTACGACCTCTATTGCTAGAGTCGCTGTCCGAAGAAAACATTTCATTCTAATTTCAAGGGGTGCAAACATATATGTACTTATACATCTCAATTTCATCGATACTTCGATAAACATAAACATTTGATATGATTGAAAACTACAAACACAACAGTGAAATTCCTTGTATATGTAAGTTTTGAAAAGTAAACTTGCCTTGGTGAGGTTGGGGTGGTCGAGCGTGCGGAGTGGAATGATCTATACATAAGCAATAGCCGCTCGTTAGTACCTTAACAATATCTCTTTAATTGCGGGGTTTTAGGGGATACAAAATTAACTTAATGACTTCGTCTTATGACACTCTAGCCCCACTATAGGTTCATGTCACCACTCGATTACACTCGTCACTTATTCGACTTAATTTGGTTACCATATCCGAATCACATCCATTACCCCTAAAACTACACTCTACTTACGACTTTTTCCCTTGCGCGAATTTTACTCTAGCATTTTTATAAAATTGAAAAATACATATTTTAATCCAATTCTTTTTGGGGTATCCTTCCCCACTGCATTTACTAGCTTCTCTAATTTTTTCATGATCCTACATAAATTTTTAAGGGTTTAAACAAGGTTCACATGGGGACCATTTAGTGCAGTCCGGAATCCAGAAACACATTTCACTTCTCAGGCCATAACTCAAAATCTATACATCACCTAGTCATGAACCTTATATTTCTGGAAACTACATTCAAATACCTTTCCAACAATATATATTAGGACCTCAGGGGACAAGATTTGGGGGTTCAAAACCCTCTTACAAGACAGTTCAAGTTCCTGGAAAAATCTCAGCATGCTTATATCACTTATCCATTCAAGAATCTTACATACACATCACATCCATCATCTAAACCACCAAGATCATACTTTAAAACATACATGGAGTTACATATACTAACCACAAGCTCAAAATCACAACCACAACACTTAAACTCAAGATCTTCATCATCCACCACTCATATGTCCAAGATTCATACAAACAATCATGGATCTAACATTAAACATCACAAATACTACATGGCCAAGAGGGGTTAGGGTTTTTATACCTTCTTGATGTTCTTACAATCTCAAACGAGCTTGGTTAACCTTGGGGAAGCCTTACTCTATGCTCACCATCTTCAATCTCACCAAAGAAATCAAGAACATGGAAGTGGGTTTCCTGACTGGAAAAACACGCCCCAAAGATCAGCCAAAACGAAGCCCTTGCACTCGTTTCCTGGTCGAGGCTCCTGAATGAAAGTTGTAGAGCGTCTTAATAGCTTTCTAACCATATAAAGAACAAAAAATTTCATTGAGTAACGAAGGCTCTAGGCCCGTTTTAGTGAGAGGTGTTCTGCTGGGCAGAATGGTTTTGTTCTTGGTTTCTTGTTCTAATAATGCCATACACTTGATATATATCTATTTTTGGTTGGATGCATCTCATCCTTGCTAGGTGGCAACCTCTCATTGGCTCCTCTAGATTTCTTATCCACTTAAATTGCAACCAAGCCCTTTGCTAATTGCAACCAAGTCATTGTCTCTTGTTTCTTGCACTTAAGTCCTTTTGTTTTGTTTTCTTTTCCACCGCCTTGATTTCCTTGTCGTTAAAACTTCAACACTAATTTCTAAATATTTCTAGAATATAATTTAGTAGAATATAATTTAGACAAATATATTTCAACACATATTTTACAAATATTAATTATTAAATAATTAACTAAAATATGGGGGTATTATAAGTGGCGTCATCAGTGATGACGTGGCACTGCCATGTGTCACTGCCACATCAGTAGTGACGTCATCACTGATGATGTGGCACAACCAGTGGTGACGTCACTGCTGACGTGGCAGCGGACCAATATTTTTTTAATCTTTTTTTAAAATTAAAAAAATTTACTTTTTTTTTATTTTTTTTTAAATATTAAAAAAAGGATGATATTATTCAACGGTTCTCTCCAGTTCTCTATATAAGACGGTTCTCTCTAGAACAACGGCATCTAATTGAATATCGTATGTAATTTATTGAAGGGTTTTTTTAGTAATATGTCCCAATTTGAAACATGGTTTGTAAATATGTCCTATATTTATTTGAAATTTCAAATATATCCTAAAATCAATTTTTCATTAAAATTTCAACATAAAAAGACCAGTATATCCTTTTTAATCAAAATTATTTTAAGATATAATATTTGATAAAAACATGATTTGATTAATTTAAAAAGAAAAAGGTGCCTAAGGGTGAGCTTAAAACAAATTAACATTATAAAACATGCGGCCAGCAGGAGATTTTTGTAAATATCAAATTATTCATTGTGATTTACATAAATATCCTTATATTTGTATTGAAAAACATTTTAACCTTAAACGTTTACCTGAGAACACCCACATGAGCATCAAGCCCTAAAATTTAAAATTTAAATTTAAATTTTTATTTACGTAAGGTGCCCTGGCGGGGCCTGTTCTAAGCAAAGTAAAAAAAAACAATTTTTAGTGGTCAAAATTAAAAAATTGGGCCCGCCTGTTCCAAGAATAAAAAAAAACTTTTTTAGTGGTTAAAATTGAAAAATTGTAATGTATTTATAATAGTATTTAATTAATATAACAATTGTATATTGGTCTCTATTTAACTTAAAAACTGATAATAGGACATATAATTTATATATTAACATGATGGGACATATTTATAAACTGGCATATTAATTTGGGACAAATTATACAAATTCTCTTTATTGAAAACGAGGAAAATCCAAAATTTTTAAACATTACTTTGGCCGGGCTTTTCTTAAACGATGTCATGCGGTCACGCCAAAGACACTTAGGGTGTGTTTGGGATTGCTGCAGCTTATTTCTGAAAAGCGGCTAAAAAGGTGTTTGGTAAAATTTAAAAACTGCTTTTCTGAAAAGTGCTTTTGCCCTAAATGATGCTTTTAGAGAAAGCAGGTCCCCAAGCTTTTAAAAAAACTGTTTTCAACTTTTGCGGAAAGCAGTAGCTGATTTCAACATCAAACCTCATCAAAAACATTATTTTTAAATCAAAACATGCACATATCAAAAATATTACCAAACAGTTTTCAGGTTTTACAACGACACTTTCTTTACAACCCTTTTTCTAATATCACATCAATTTTTAACGCATTCCCAAAGAGAGCCTTAGAACTTAAAATCCCACTTCCTCTTTCTCAATCACAAGAAACCCACTTCCTCTTTCTCTTTGGGCACCGCTTGTGTGCATCTATTTCATATGTCATATCTATATCAATTTTATGCATCATATATAACTAATTCATATTCTTTTATACAAACAATGTTAAACGATATTGTTATCATGGATTTTCCCCCTACGATTTTCCACGAATTTCAGTCAGGTAATTGTTCAATTTGTTTCATATATTTAATTTTTTGTTTTATATATGTACATCTGGTCTGATTCGTGTGTTATTTATGCATTCAGTTCAAACCCCTGCTGTTTTTTTATTTGATTTTATGGTCTATTGTTGTATATGATTTTAGGTATTTGTCTGCTGCTCTTTTGTGCATTTGGTCTGATTTTATGTTCTTTTGTATAAATGTATTACTTAAAGTTTAGATGAGTTTTAGGTGATGAATTTTGGTGATAGTTTTGTAGTTTGAGTATAGATTTATCGATATTAGTGTTCTTGTTAACTCATCTCCTTCCTCTGTTTATTTCCGGGAAGGTGAACACTTCTGTAAGAATTACTGACTAGAGTAGTTTGAGTAAATTCACCATTGCAAGTCCAAAGCTCAATGAAGTCAGGTATTCATAACTTCTTTTGCAGATATTAACTATAATATAACTTAATGCAGAAGTAATTTTAAATTGAAAAGGGCTTGAAGGGGAAGGGGATCTCTGAGTAACCTGGCTCGCCAGATAAGAGGATTAGTCCTATGTCATAAAGGCATTTAAGCTACACTCTCCTAGGATTATTATTATTATTATGAAATCAAAAAAATAATAATGTTTATCATTACTGCGGCTACCATGTACTTTGGGCAGTTGAAATGCATGTTTGTACAACTTTCCTACTAATAATTTCTTATGAAATATGTATGAATATTGTTAATCAAGCTGATGAGCTGAGCCCTTGTATATCCTTGTAGACAAAAAAACAAATAGACCAAAACGGAGATGTAAAAGTTCCGAATGGTATTGATTCCCCTGTCTCAAGTTAGGAATCAGCAGCTGCATGATTCAAGACATGGGGAGAAAGCTTGGGTAGCAAAACTTTTTGAACAAGGTGATGAACAGTTTGTATATGATCATTAGCAGTTGCTTTGATCTCACGACATGTTGAACTACAACCTTTCGCCATTTTAACGATAGAATATTTCATCAGTTGGACTGCAGAAGATATTGTCTTTACTTGAGGCTGAAGACCCTGATGTGCGTATTCATGCAGTGAAAGTCGTTGCCAATCTGGCAGCTGAAGGTATATTTTTGTTTCTCTCTCGAGTTGTTTTTATTATCTGATCAATCTCTGTGACTATGCCTTAAGTGGACACAAACGGTCTTTTATATGTAAAATCTGTTGCTTTACACTCCATCCATTTCAAAAAAATACTCTACCCATATGATATTGGAGGAATAATATATATGCCATCAGTGTGTACATGCTATGTTTTAAAAGCTATACTTTATAGCTTTCGCATACAATATGTGAAATAGGAGAATGTTGTGAAGACAAGATTTGATAAGGTTCCCTGGGTGCAATCTGGTCATCGGTTTTGTTTTCACAGCAGTTGGACACACCTTTTCCTCATAGTTTTTAAGCTTGACAGACATCCGTATCCAGTTTTAAATTGTTATAATTCTGTGTAGTAACTACCTATAACACTTACTAATTTTTTTTCCTTGCATGAGTTGTTTCCTTTATTAGTTGTGATTGTGTGACGTCCTTATAGTTGATTTCGCTTACTCCTCTTGCTCCACGTGAAAATTTTGGAATTATGCTATTCTAGGGTAATTTTTGTGTTAATCGTAAATGCTTTGGTAGGCAATTTCATTTGAAGTCAGTTGTTAGTTTAGTGGCTATATTATTATTATGGGCGGTGCTGTTGTCAGAGTGACCTAAGGCAATTGTTGTTGTAGTAACTATTTAGGACATCTGCTCTAGACGAGAACTTGATAAAGAAACAAATCTTCGCTTTATGTCAAGTTTAACAAGCTGTCCTTTGATTAGGTTATAATATCACGCTACTAGTCGTTGCCGTCGTGGTTCTCTTAAATGGGAATGCCCTTGTCAATAATGATAATCTGTTAAACAATGAAACTATTGAATGGTGTTATAGATTTGGCTTATATGTTTACTAGCTTATATCTCGTGCGATGCATGGATTTCTTCTAATACAGTATTATTTATAATTTTGATGAATTTGTAATATAAATTATGCATAATAATTTAATAGAATTTTATTTTTAGTAGAAGTTTATAATTCTGATAGAGTTCTTAATATATCATAGTTTTTAAGCTTGACAGACATCTTGTATGTGTGTGGTTAAGTACAATTATTTAAAGCAATTGTTCCCACTTAATTCTTTGTGTTAATGTTGTAGGGTAAGGCGCATGTGGAGGATGATGGTGCTAATCATGATCATGGTGATCGGGACGATGATGATGATGACAATGACGATGGTGATGGTGGTTCCCGTTTAGTGTCTGATGGCACCCTTAGAATCATGGGGTAGTTTACTTGGTTTTTATGTTATGTAACGACTAGTTGGTATTGTATTAAGTATGTTGTCCATAGTGACTTTTGCCACTCTTCGCTTATTTTATGTATGGATGGTTAATTTCGGATGCTATTTGTTATGGTATAGTAATTGTCACTACTAGAAAATATGGATTAGACATCGGGTCTTTAACAATGGTTTGAAAAGCCACCGATGTTAAAAGAGTTTTCAACATCAGTTATTTAAAAAGCGATGTTAAACAGATTTCTGGACATCGGTTGCTTAAATAACCGATGTCTAAATGTTTTTTCTCGGAATTAAAAAAAATGTGCTTATAGTCATTTCCCCCATTTCTCATAAAACATTTCCCATAGAAAATTTTAGTATCCCGCCTAAGTAACATTTCCCCTAATTTAGTATCCCGCCTTAGTCACTTTCCCCAGATTTTTCTCTACACAGCAGCCGACTCTCATTCTCTCTCTCTCTCTCTCTCTCTCTCTCATTTCTCTCTCTCATCTCTCTCTCTCTCACACACACACTCTCATCTCTCTCTCTCTCTCTCTCTCTCACTCTCATCACTACTCGACCCTCTTTCTCTGTCTTTTTCACCGATGTTACGATTTCTCTAAATCGAAATAGAGAAGAGGAAGCTCGAATTTAAGAGAAGAGGAAGCTCGAATCGTAAGTCATTTTCCAATTAATAGTTCGAATTAAGCTCGATTTATTTTTAATTGAACATTTTTTTTGCAGATTAGTTGCTCTTTTTGCTTGAGTCATCTTCAATTAGTAAGTTTTTTGTGTTAATTACTTGTTTCCTTTTTGCATGTATCTTTTTCTTACTTTTCTTGTTTTGGGTCTCGGCAAATTCTTGTTTTTGTTTCTTGTTTTGTTTTCTCTATTTGTTTCTTGTTTTTGGGTGAATATATATGTTTTCAGTTTCTTGTTTTTAGTTTGTAGTACTTGTAATTCTTGTTAATTCTTGTTTTTGGTTTCATATAAATTGAAAATTGAAAAACCCTAAATATTTTTGTTTCATTTTTGTGCATTAATTGGTGAGTCAGTGCATTTATTTGTGAGTCTCATGTTTCATATGTTCTTGTCTGTATTGTACTTGTGAAATTGATTGTTCCAGTACTTTAATATTATGAACTGTGTTTTAAGCAGCACTGTAGTTTTCATGTTTTCGAGATTGCGTAGGTTTGAGCTTGCAGGTTATTGTACTTGTTGTAGTTGTTAGATAGTAAGATAGTGAGTAGTTGATAGTGAGTAGTTGTGAGATCTGTTTCTTTGCACTGTTGGATTATTGGTTAATTTGAGCATTCTAATTAGACTAGACTTCTGAATTTGAACATGATTTTGCAGGAGCATTTTGCTTGTGTGTGTGCGGTTAACATTTTCTGTTTTTGAGCTGTTCTTCAGGTTAGTAATTGCTCAACTATAAGTTCTATTCTTTAGTGTCCTGATTTCTAATTAGATGCATGTGCTTGTTTATATGATTTCGATAATGTGTTCTTGTAATAACTTGTGATGATTATTTGTTTAGATATAAGTTTATACCTATTATGTCCTTATTTATATATTAGTTTCTTGTTGTCTATATTTTACTGAGCACCTGACATGATTGTTTAATTGTGATTTGATTGTTAATATGTTTAATTCTTTCTATTATTAGAATAGTAATTGTAATTTAATGACTTGTATAATTTTGGATAAGTCTATTATTAATTTTTCAAATAACAATACTAGGTAGGTTTCTTTACGAACATATGGATAAGCCGTGGATTTCGAAAGGTAGGGATTCTTTAGAGTATGAAATTTGGGTTGAAAGGTTCTTGATATATGCTGAAGAAAATGCTAAAAATCCTAATGAAATTCCATGCCCATGTGCACGCTGTGGTAATTTCAAATAATTGTCAGTGAAAATAATTAGGGGTCATCTTTATCAAAATGGTTTTAGTTTGGGGTATGTCGATTGGATTTGGCGTGGAGAAAAGTGCCAAAGTAGTACGCCAATGACTTCAGGGCACAATCCTTTGGGGGAAATTCCGACTTCACAAACAGTTGATGTTTGTGAAGCAGCTTATAATAGGGGTGATTACGATGACGATTCACATGAGTTTAGGAGGTTTCTATCCGATGCAGAGCAACCTTTGTTTAAGGGCAGTGAGTGTACTAAGTTAGAGTCGATGTTGAAATTGCACAAATGGAAGTCTAGATTTGGTATTAGCGATAATGCCTTTACTGAGCTCCTTTCTTCTGTTGAATCTTTACTTCCTAAAGATCATGTGTTACCGGTTAATGCATCTGAAGCAAAGAAAACCCTAACTGATCTAGGTCTCGAGTATATAAAGTTTCATGCCTGTCCGAATGATTGTGTACTATATAGGGGTGTAAATGTCGATGCGTCCAAGTGTCCTAAGTGCGATCTATCTCGCTGGAAGGTGGGGAAAGATGGTAAACCTAGGATTAACATTCCAGCCAAAGTTATGTGGTACTTTCCGATAATTCCTAGATTTAGACGGTTGTTTAAATCTGCTTCCACAGCTGAACTAATGAGTTGGCATGCGAAGAAGCGAGCTCAAGATGGCCAAATGCGTCATCCAGCTGACTCTCCTTCTTGGAGGAATATTGATTATAGGTGGCCTGAATTTGGTAATGAACTGAGACATATTCGCTTAGCATTGGCGGCAGATGGTATAAACCCGCATAATAATGGTCTAACCAATCGGTACAGTTGTTGGCCGGTAGTACTAGTAACTTATAATCTTCCTCCATGGTTATGCATGAAGAGGAAGTTTATGATGTTAACGGTGTTAGTTTCTGGTCCACATGAGCCAGGTAATAACATCGACGTGTACTTACAACCGATGATAGATGATTTGAAGAAGCTTTGGGAAGAAGGTGAACCAAATGTATATGATGCGTATACAAAGTCTTACCTAACTCTAAAGCAGTTTTGATGTGGACGATAAATGACTTATCTGCGTACGGAAATTTGTCGGGTTGTGTCAATAAGGGTTATATGGCTTGTCCAATATGTGGTGATGATACCGTTGGTAAACATTTGACTCATAGCCGAAAAATATGTTACCAAGGTCATCGTCGGTATTTGGCTCCGTATCATCCTTATAGGAGGCATATGGCAGGTTTTAATGGAGAACAAGAATTTAGACACCCCTATCAAATCCTATCTGGAGAAGAAGTATTAGCGCAGCAGCAACAGATAAAATTTACTTTTGGGAAGGAGAAGAAGGCAAAAAAAGTGGACTGTCCATGGAAGAAAAAATCAATTTTTTTTGATTTGGAATATTGGAAGTTTCACCATGTTCGTCACTGTCTCGATGTTATGCACGTTGAGAAAAATGTGTGCGATAGTCTAATTGGGACATTATTAAATCTGCTATTCAAGACTAAAGATAGTGAGGAATCTCGTCGTGATATGATTGAAATGGGTGTCAGGCCCGATTTAGCTCCAGAAGTAGGAGAAAAGAGAACCTATTTGCCCCCTGCCCCTTATACTTTGTCAAGGGCAGAAAAGAAAAAAATGTTGTCCTCATTGTCAAATATGAAACTTCCCTATGGCCATTCATCAAACATAAGAAATTGTGTATCAATGTCTGATTTAAAGATACATGGGTTAAAGTCCCATGATTGTCACACTCTTCTCCAACAACTACTTCCGGTTGCAATTCGTTCTATTCTTCCGAAAAATGTTAGGGTCAGCATAATCAGATTGTGTTTCTTTTTCAACACTTTGTGTAACAAAGTTGTAGATGTATCCAAGCTCGATAAATTACAAGCAGATTTGGTACTGACCTTGTGTGAGTTGGAAAAGATATTCCCTCCCTCGTTTTTCGATATAATGATTTATCTCACAGTACACTTGGTTAGGGAATTACGTTTATGTGGACCGGTGTTTTATAGATGGATGTTTCCATTTGAACGGTTCAATAAAGTGTTAAAGAGCTATGTTCGAAACCGTTATTATCCAGAAGGTTGTATAGCGGAAAGTTATCTAAGAGAAGAATCTGTTGAATTTTGCACGGAGTTTGTTAAGCAGAGTTGCACACCTGCTGGTCTTCCGAAGGACAAGGGTAAGCTTTGAGGTCCGTTATCCGTTGTAACAATAAAGTCAGTGGAGGAGAAAGAACGAGATGAGGTACATTTACATGTCCTTCAGAACAACTCTGAAGTGTATCCCTATATCATGTAAGTTTATATTTTTTTTTGATTGTAAGTTCATCGTTTAAATATCGAGTATTTTGTGGTTGTTTACTTAACATATGCATTTCCTCAGGATGCATAAGGAGTTACTGGAAAGACAGTACCAAGGGAAAAAAAAGAGTGCTCAGTGGCTAATAGGAGAGCACAACCGTTTATTTGCTGATTGGTTTCAAAAAAGGGTTGGTTCTTTTTTTGTTATTTTTTTGTTTAGTTAAATTGTTAAGTTAATGATTGATTTAAAACAATGTGTGCAGGTTAGTCTCGAAATGATGGAAAATGCCAACAATGTTTCAGAAACAATAAGATGGCTAGCAGGAAAACTAGCTTTTTCTGTTTCTACCTATGAAGGTTATCTAGTTAACGGGAATCGGTACTTCACAAAGGAGAGAGATGATGGAAGGGTTGTCTAAAATAGTGGTGTTTCTTTAATTGCCAAGACAGTCCAAGTATCTAGTGCTAAGGATTTAAATCCCGTAGTGTGTGATATGACATTTTATGGAATAATCGAAGAAATCTGGGAGTTGGATTATCATGCATTTAAAGCCCCATTGTTCTTGTGTAAATGGGCAGACAGTGAAAGAGGCATCAAGGTTGATGATCTTGGCTTCACTCTTGTGGACCTCACTAGACAAGGTCATAAGAACGATAAATATGTGTCCGTCGACCAAGTGAAACAAGTTTTTTATGTTCAAGATCCGGTTGATGCTAACTGGTCCGTTGTACTAAACTCCACACCTCGAGACTACCAGGAGTTGTATTATGACGATGAATTAGGAGACACAACTTTAGAAAATCCCCCTTTCTGCTCTAATATTCCAACGTATGACACAACTGATGAAACAGAGGGTACTGTTAGCAATAAAAGACAAAATGTTGAGGGAATTTGGATTAAAAAATTATCCATATTTTCTTGTTGTATGTCAAGTACCGTCTGTGGTGCATAATTTTAATTGAATATTCAGTTTTATTTGTCTTTGTGTTTAGTCCAGATGTTTATTTGAATTTGTAATTTTATTTGAATTTTATGATTAGTTTGCAATTTAATTTGAATTTGTAATTTTATTTGCATTTATTTTTAGTCTGAAATTGTCTTAGAATTTTTATTCGCCTTAATGTTAAACCTGCAATTTTAGTTGAATTTATTTGTTTAGTTTGCATTTTGTAATTGTATACCCCGACTAATATGTGTCTTACAGATTGAAGTACCAGATCTCGGAATGGCACCTAAGAAGCGAATCACCAAGGCAGGCAGTAAGAAAAAGGAAGTGGAGGAGAAGCAGTTGCCTTCGAAAGCTATGTCGGGGCCTCAATCAGAAGGATCTAAGAAACAAAACACCAAGGCAAGTAGTAAGGAAAATGAAGTGGAGAAACAGTTGCCTTCGAAAGCTATGTCGATACCTCAATCAAAAGGATCTAATAAGAAGCGAAACACCAAGGCAAGTAGTAAGAAAAATGAACTGGAGGAGCAGTTGCCTTCGAAAGCTATGTCGAGACCTCAATCAGAAGGATCTAATAAGAAGCGAAAGACCAAGGCAAGTAGTAAGAAAATGGAAGCTATGTCGGAACCTGAAAGGGAAGTGAACACAAAAGGCAGTCATCCTGAATCAGAAGGCTCTGCACAACCCATTGTACATCAAGAAACTCAGCCTACGATAGAAGAATTTGTTGCTAGTACTGAAACATCAAAAAGGAAGTTAGGAGGAAAGCGTAGTGTTTGTGCTATGCACAAAGTTGTGGTGAAGAAGGCTCAAGGAAAAAAGTTTAAAGTCAGGTATGATGAGCGTGGAAATCCTATCGGAAAGACTAGGCACACCTTGAGTTCTTATGTTGGCATGCTCGCTAGGACTATGGTTCCGATCAGCATTAGAAGCTGGCCAAATGTGGAACCTGAATTAAAAGAGAAGTTATGGAATGATGTTTAGGTAATATTTGTCTATATGTAAATTAGTTACTTTTTATCTGGTCATTCTTAGTGGTTAATTAGTTACTTACATATTTCAGGCTGGATTTAAAGTTGCTCCAGAAAGTCGAGCAAGCATTCTACGGTCTGCAGACTGGAAGTGGAGACAGTTCAAGTCAAAATTAACCTCTAATTTTGTGATGCCATTTGTTGGGGAAAAGAAGAAACTAAGGAAGCCTCCAGATAATTATGCATTTGTTGGTAGGGATGCTTGGAGAGAATTTGTTGCTCAAAGGACCAACGTTGATTGGATGGTATGCACAATTTGTAGTACATTCTTTTACGTACGCATATTGGCTTTTTTTTTGTAATATCTTTCTATATTGAAGTCAGTAATGTATTTTATGTTTGGATGCAGCCACTTCGTAATGCACAGAGGGCGAGAGTCAAAGAGCGAAAATATCCACACCGCACATCAAGGAAGGGCTACATCGGACTGCTAGAAGAAGAAGTAATATTTTATCATTATAATTATAATTTAGACTTTCTGAATATCTTTCAAATGTTTCATTCATTTTAAACAGGTCAAACAAGGGAAAATTCAGCCTGGAGAAAAACCTGATCGGGCAATTTTATGGAAGAAAGCTCGAAAGCGAAAGGACGGTCAAGTTGATGAAGAACAAGAAAAGATCAACCAAGTTATTGTAAGAAAACTTTCAATTACCTCCTGTTTTCTACAATTATACCATATATGTTAAGTGGCCATTTTAATTATATTTAACCTATAACACCAAAGGAAAAATGGTAACAATAAATAGCCCAAAAAAGTAATTATGTGTATTAATCGTAAATATGTAATGTATTATTGACAGGATGATTTGCTGGAAAAGAAGGAAAAGGGTGAACTGCAATTGTCCGAATTTGAGGACGTGTTGACTCTTGCATTAGGAAATCCTGAGCATTCAGGAAGGGTTCGAGGAGTCGGAGGCATCGCCACCCCAAAATCATTCTTTAACACCCCGAATGTGAAAAGGACTCGAATTACAAATGCCGAGTTGCTGGCACGTGATCGACATAGGGATGAGGAGATGGAGAGAAGAACGAATGATTTGATGTCACAAATTGCTGACCTAAAGGCGATGATTAGTTCATCCATTCTTCCCTCGTCAATGCCCGAAAAGGCAGCATCTGTTGAAGAATTGAATGTGGATGGTGATTGTGTTGCGATTGACCCTACTCCAGCATCCAAAAAGGAAACAAAGGTAAAACAAGTTTCTCGTCCACTCGCTTTCTTTTTATATATAGCAGCTATGTAAGCTATGGACAGTACTACGAATAAAACAAACTTGTAATTTCACCTTGCATGTCTTGTAATGTAGGATCCGCAACCATGTGAGCTGGCTGTAGGCAATGTGCACAACATAGTTGCATTTGGTATGGCGATGACTGACGGGGACATGAACGAAAAGATACATGGAATGCCTATGCCGCATGGATGCATTCGTGTGTTGGTGGATGGAAGTATCAACGACAATGCCTTGGTTCCAGTGCCAGTACCGGGTGAAATTGAGAAGGTCCACGAAGCTGTTTGTTCTAATGTCGCGTGGCCTAAGGAGTTGATTATTTTTCCAACTGTTGTGATTTGTATTTCTTTTTCTTTTTCCATAGTTTGCGCGCATGATGTGTTTCATTATGTGTTTATATTTATGCATGATAAAATAAATTTTTGTAGAAAAAGAAAAGGCAAGTGTCGCAGAAGGCTGATGATCCGTTAAAGAATTTGACGAACATGTTTAAAAATGCCGAGCCAACAAACAAAATGTGCCAAGCCGCTTTAGGTTGTTGTATAAACATGCAACAACAACTATGGCAGTGTCAGGTGTCTCAATTGAAATTCCATGTGATATTGAAGTTTTCGGGTTTGAGAAAAGAATATTTATCTTGCATGAGAATTTAATTTCCTTATTAGAGTTCGACCAGATTGGACAGGCTGTAATATCAACTTACATGTCGTAAGTATTGTTCTTCTTAAATCTTGTCTAATTCTGCATATTGCACAGGAATATATATGTACTTATTACATTAAATTTTTTATAGGTACCTGCATAATGTTCTGCGTAAAAAGAAGTTACTGGACTATTTTGGGTTTTTTGATCCCTCAGCCACATATACCCTGAATGCTGACTTTGAAGTTTTAGTTGTTCAAAGGCTGAAAGAGGGTAGCCCAGATCGCGTTTTCCTCATGCCACATATTGAAAAGTAGGTGATTTTGTGGATTTTTACTTAACTAATTGTAGCACTACGATTTATACTAATTCTTGCTTCGTGGTATTCTTTTTAACAAATACAGTTTCCACTGGATTTTGATTATAATTTGGGAAAGTGACATTTACACTCTCAATCCACTGTCTCATCCACCACGGAATCCAGCCTTAGAAAAAGCTTTAATAAGGTATTGAAAAATAAATAAATAATTTTATATATATATATATATATATATAATGCTTTCTTTGGTATCACATTGTCGTTCCCTGTCCTTAATTGCAGTGCACTGAGAACTTTCAATGCTCAAACAGGAAGGGTAAATAAAACTCCCGAAATACATAATCTTGCGGTAATTATTTAAGCACTTTACTTGGTTTGTTGTATGTACGTACGTACTTCATTTTCTTGGTTGGTCAATCTATATTTTCTCATTTTTATTGGAACAGGGATCGCCAAAACAACCTGGCGCTGTTGAATGTGGTTATGTTGTCATGCAGTATATGCGGGATATTATTTTGGATGAGGACACGTAATCATTTTCTACCAACGTATACTTTAATTGGTGTGTTTTGATATATGGAATATAATTGTGTAATTAGTAAATATAAAATTTATGCATTTGAAAAATAGTATATTTATCCTATTTTTTGCTTTGGGTTTTAATTGTTTGCAGTGGCTTTGTAAAACTCGGGCATCTTACAAGATGGTAGAGCTTGAAGAGGTGCAGTACAAGACTTTGAAGTACTTTGAAAAACTCATGAAATAGTGACTTGGTTTATGGAACAGTTGGTATAGATCTCTGCCTAACATCTAGCTTTTGGTACTAATTATTAAATGAAATTGTCTAGGAACTGGTTTGCAGTACTTGTGGAACAAGGGGTGGGGTCTGTTTATCGAAGTACATGTAGTTGGTTTGTGTAATTAAGGTAGTTGATAGTTGGTAATGTACATTGGTTATGCTTGTCGAAGTTGTCGAAGTACGTACATGTACTTGGTTATATATGCTTTTGGTCGACAAGTAGAATTTTGGTAATGGCTATTGTAAACATTTGGATGTTTGGTAAATGATAAGTGCATAATTTTGCATATTTTTATTACCTATTTATTGCTTGAACTCGTATTTTAATAAATTATTTTGTTGCATTTCAGGAAATTCGTAAATAAATAAAGAAATGACAAAATAAAGAAATAAAGAGCAAGGAAGGGAAAAAGAGGAAGAAAAAGGACCAAAAATGAAAGAAGGAAAAGAATTAGGAGCTTGGAGCAAAAGGAATATTTCAAGACAACTGGAAGGTGGAGATCATCCCAACACATTAGAAAAGTGTATGGCCAAGATCAACTCTTCAAAGCTTAAGGGGGAAGGAAACAAATAGATGGCTAGGATTCCACCACCACACAACCCAAATGTATGGTGGGGATTTACCCAACACCCCCCTTAACCCTAATTCCTATCCTATAAATACCCCCTCACCCTCCTTGTATTTAGTAACTTAGATTTTAGGGTAGTTTTAATTTCTTGTTTTTCTTTTTTTAGTTTCAAATCTTGTAAACACTCTTATTATAATTAATGCAATTTTTATTTTCTTTACTTCTTGTCTTGCTCTTTCGTTATTGTTGCCTTGTTTCGTTATTTTCGTAAATTCAAGTAGTGGACAAAGTAGCGAAAGCTAACCACTATGGGTTGAAAGTAACGAAATTTAATTTCGTTTTCGTAGTTTAATTTAGTTTTAAATCGTAATTGTACCCCTTTAAAAATCAATTTTATTGTGGGCCAGTAATTTTAAATCATTATTTTAGGTTAATTTAATTTCGTAGTCTACTTTATTTATTTGTAAGTTAATTTTCGTATTTAGTTTAAAAAAAAAATAAAAAAAAATTTGTTCAGTTTAAATAATTACACTCAAATCTTTAATTCGAAGTTAGTTTTTTTGTTTTGTTCGTTTACTTTGTTTGTACGAGTTAAAATCCAACCCCTCTTCCCTTTGTTCTCTCTTTTCAACCCATTTTCCCTGTTCCTCATCTTTTCCAATCGGAAAAAAAACATTCCTCTCTCTCTCTCTCTCTATGTGTTTCTTGAAAAGGGGCTGGGTTTAATTGATAAAGTTTCGATTTTTTTTTGTGGATGTGAATATATAGTTTGCATTATACAATGGTTTCTTTGGGAACACCTGGTATGAAATTTATGGTGGCACTTGATACTGGGAGTGATTTGTTTTGCGTGCCTTGCGACTGTAACCAATATACACCTATTGAAGATACACCTATTTGTTTCTAAATTGATTCAGCGTGGTTGATTCTTAGTGGCGTTTACTTAAAAAAATCCAGTCCGAGTTTTACAATTTTAATTCATTTTCCAGTGGTTATTACCGAATGGGTCGTTTCCTTTTGCTGAGTTTCATTTTCCAAATGAGTTTGTTTTGTTTGCTGCGAGAAGCTGATGTCACCAGAATATCCTTGCTGATTTTTTTTTCTTTTGAGTTTACGAATGTTTCATGTTAGATTACTTTTTTTTAAAAAAAAAAGTTTTTAATAATTTAGGTTGGTTTTAATTAACTAGAATAATTTATTTTTAATTATTTTTTTAGATAGAATAATAATTAAATTTTCTTTTAAAATTTAGGAATTTTAGGAATATTTTAGAATAAGTTAGATTTAAATTAATTTAGAATTTTCAATTTAGGAGTTAATTAGTTTAAAATTCAATCTAAATCTTCCAAAATCAATCGTTCTAGTTCGATTAAGTTAAAAATTAAGGTTGCGAAAATAAAATAGTCCATGTGGAACGAATCTCAAATTTTTACAACGAAACGAATTGTGCGCTTGCGATTCAAATGTTTTAATTATTTCTAGCACAACAAGTTTTTGGCGCCGCTGCCGGGGACTAATTATTTTTCGCGTCTTAATTTTTAATTTTTCGAGTTAGTTTTATTTCTTGTCTTATTTTTTTTATTTCGTTCTTTTTAGGAAATCTTGAGATTTCGGAACTCTTCTCAACGAAGCGTGGAAAAATTGGAATTTATGTAGAGCAAGCTTCGGTAACCGTATCTCACTCTTTTCGCCCTTTTTTATTTTTAGAAAAATACAAAAAAAATTAAAAAAGTCAAAAAAATCACAAAAAAATTGAAAAATCAAAAATCCAAAAAAAAATTAGTTGTAAATACATAATTGTTGCATCATGCATTCATCACGTAGGTGCACATCATGCTAGATTTTATTTTTTGTTTTTAATTTTTCGTACCTATAATTGTCGTGATCGCTGGAGGACCCCAAGGTACGTTAAATTCTTTCTTCTCTTTAGTTAGATCACGTAGTTTAAAGCATCCATAAATGTTTATAGTTTTTATACCTCTTTGTTTGTTGCATCATTTTGTAAAAAAATCTTAAGGGCAAAACCTCTCAAAAGATAAGGGAAGGGATTTCATCACTCTTTCCTTAGCCCAAAAACAATTTAATCCCTCATTTTGCATACCTAGCCTTTAATAAAATTAATTAGACGTTTGCCCCTAGGAATTTCGCGCTCAATTAGGAAGGTGCTTAAGAAACGAAGTAATCTTTAATTATTCTTACTTTTTGGTGTCTAGGAAAGCGAAAGCTGACCTGGCCAATTAAGGTTTTGGTGTCTAGGCTGGTGTTTAGCCTCTTGGCAATGCTTGCACCTACCTGGCCAAGCCGGTTCGAATAATTATTGATTTACCTAGTTTTTGGCAGCCCTTACAGTGAGGAGCAAGGTCTAGTTATTTTATTAGGGAACCCTAGGTTTAGAATTTTTCTTTTAATTTTACACCCCTTTCTTTTTGTGTGTTTATTTTATCGCACTTATTTGCTACGTGTTTCCTTTTGTGGTTTATGCGAACTACGTGGATTAGGGATAATTTTTCTAGACTAGTGAGATCATTTGAGATTTCTTCATTGTCTAATTCCGAGTCTTTAGATTATTCCGAATCCGTAGTAAACATGGCCATGTCTCTTAGGGACCGTTGCTATCCTACTCGTTCCGCCCAACCTTCGTGTATCACCCTTCCTCCCGTTAATGGTAATAATTTCGAAATTAAAGCTCACCACATCAGTATGTTACCTAAATTTAACGGGAGCGAGGGTGAGGACCCGTATCTCTTTCTTCATGAATTTGAGGAGGTTTGCGCATTGCAAAAACTCCAACATCTTTCCGAGGACTCCATTAGGTTAAGACTTATCAACTTCGCTTTAAAAGAAAATGCAAAAAAATGGTTGTATAGTCTACCCGTTAATTCTATTTCCACGTGGGAGGGATTTGTGGTTATTTTTATAAAAAAATATTTTCCAAACCATAAGACTACGAGAATTACAAACGAAATAAATCAATTTCATCAAAAGGAAAACGAGTCTTTTTGGAAATATTTTGATCGTTTTAAAAATCTTCTATCACAATGCCCCCACCACGGAATAGAAAAATGGAGGCTTTGTAAGATCGTTTATGAGGCCTTAGATGGACCAACAACCGCGTTGTTGGAATCTATGTGCCAAGGAAAATTCATAGAGAAAGATGAGGACGAGGGATGGAAATTTTTCGAAGAATTAGCCGAGAAGACCATGTTGTGGGAGTCTACTAGGGAACCTAACAAGTCTAATGAGTCGTCTAGTTCATCTAAGGGTTTGCATTCGATTGGGAGTTCGATTGCAACCGATGCCAAATTAGCCACTCTAACTAGAAGACTCGAAGCCCTAGAAACTAGTAAGGCCCCATCAAATGTGTCTATGTGCCCTAATTTCAATCAAGGTTTTTCGGACCATCCCGCTTTTTATCAAGTTAATGCGGTGTCTCAACCACCCACTAGGAATGATTCGTTTGCTCCTACTTATAATCCCGGGTGGAGGAATCACCCGAACTTCTCTTAGAATCAAGGGCAAAGCTACCAAGCTCCGTCATCTTCTTTTCAACCTCCTTTTCAAAATGCTCCTTCTTTCCAAAAACCCAATCAAAATTCTTTCTCGACTCCAAATCAAGGTCCCTTTCCAAACCCTACTCAAAATCCCGGTCCTTATCCGACTCAACTTTCTTATTCAAATCAAGCACCCGCCCACCCTCCCGGCTTTCACGAGTCGGATAAGAGAATTAATTCTTTGGAAAAGACTCTTGATGCGCTTTTGAAATCAACAACTAATTTGGCTCAATCTCAACAAACCTTCATGCAAACCATGACTCAAGATAGACAACTTTTGAATGCTAGTACTCAAGCCATATCTAAGTTAGAGGTTCAAGTGAGTCAATTAGCCAACGCCATGTGTGAGCGAGAGAAGAACAAGTTCCCGAGTCAAACTGAGGTCAAACCAAAATTTCCTCTCAACCAAAGACCACCTGAAAATGTTAATGCTATCATTTCTTTAAGGTCGGGAAACAAAGTTGATAATCAAGTTGGAGTAGAGTCCCCCGACGAAGAAGACGAGTCAAATGTTGAACAAAACCCTAAACTCAGTCCTTCAAACCATCTTCCTAATTCCGAGACTTTCGAATCATCTAGTCCCACACTTTCTCAACTTGAACCCTCATCTTCAAAATCCACTCCCGAGTTATCAAAATCTCCTCTCAAAGCATCACCACCTAGCGAGCCTTCTTTGACTCATACACCACCTTCACCTAACAAGTCTTCGTTTGTTGTTCCACTTTCCAATTCCACTCCCGATGTGTCTAGCGAACGAGTCTTTAAACCTAAAGCTCCTTATCCTCAAAGACTCCTTTCAAACAAACAATCGCCTCAAGTAGAAAAGATTTTGGAAGTTTTCAAACAAGTCGAGATCAACATTCCTCTTTTAGACGTGATTCAACAAGTTCCCTCCTATGCGAAATGTCTTAAAGAGTTGTGTACTCATAAACGAACCACCCAAGTCCCTAAGAAAGCCTTTTTGACGTCCCAAGTGAGCTCAATTCTTTCTAACCAAATTCCCGTGAAGTACAAGGACCCCGGTTGTCCAACTATTTCATGTGTCATAGGTAATACTTTCGTGGACAAGGCTTTACTTGACTTAGGCGCTAGTGTGAACTTGCTTCCATTTTCCGTTTATCAAGCCCTAGGTTTAGGCGAGCTCAAAAAGACCAATATGACACTTCAACTTGCCGATCGTTCTATAAAAATGCCCAAGGGATTAATTGAAGATGTCTTGATTAAAATTGGTGATTTTATCTTCCCGGTTGACTTTGTTGTCCTCGAGACTCAACCCGTCACTAATCCTAAGAACCAAATTCCTATCATTCTAGGACGACCTTTTCTTGCTACATCGAATGCCTTGATTAATTGTAGGAATGGTTCGATGAAACTCACTTTCGGTAACATGACCATTGACCTTAACATTTTCAACGTCGGAAAAGAACCCAACGACCTTTTTGAGCAACCAATAGGAGTCAATGTGGTTAACAAGTTTGTCATATGGTCTAGCTTTGAGGATGGTGAGATTGAGTCTCTTCTCAACGAGGATTTCAAAGTCAACTATGAGTCTAATCGAGAGTATGCTGATTCGTTAAGGGATATGACCTCGGAAGAAATGATGAGGGAATTAGACGAAATTTGTTCTAAGTGGGAAACCAAACCCGTGGAGGTCTCTTGTAAACCAATTCTTATTGCTAAAACCCCCGTTGGTGAACCACCTACATTTGATAAGTCATTAGGAGATTTGAATGACAATTGTTCCAAGTGGGTGACCCCACCCGAGGTTGTTAGTAGTGAGCCCGTTCTTAACACTTCCGTTCTTAAGAGTCTCCTGGGTACACCACCCGCATTTACCTTAACTCTTTATCATCCCGAATTTGATCAACAGCCGTTAGGGAAAGAGGAACCCTTGTCTCATGTTATTCCTAGTGATTCGAACCCTAACCAGACTTTCATTATCTCTAATTTGCTTAAACAAAATAAAGAAGCCTTAAGTTGGTTTAGGGAGAACATTAGTGACAATTGCTCTTTAGGGTTGAATGATTCTATGTTAATTGAGAAAATCTTTGCTCATAAAAATTTTCATAAATTCCTTGATATTTTCTCAAAGCTGCACCCTAATTTTCCTACCGGCATCGGCTAATTCGGTTTTACTCTTGTGCCTCCCCTCATGTAAGATAGGTATGGGGGAGGAATTGTGTGCGTGTGTGAGTTGTTTTCTTTCGTAATTTTTAGAAGTTTTCAGTCTCCGTCATCCCTTATCAGGTATTTCCTCAACTTTCTCATTTCTCTTTTCTTTTGCATTTGCATACATTGAGGACAATGCATGATTTAGGTATGGGGGGGGGGGTTTTTAGTGTAAATAGTAAAAATTGAAAAATCCAAAAAAATTAAAAAACGAAAAAATCAAAAAGAGTTCTTTTCGTATTCTAGTCTTGTTAATTGATTGCTAGTTGCTTGATGCACCCTTGCATGCTATGATAATCTTATGATCCATTATCTTTTGTTTGAGAAGTGATTTGCTAAAGTTCTTATTCACACACTTACACTAGCAAGGTGAAGCTAGTAGACTTATTTGAATTGTGCATGAAATTAGAAGGTCATGATTAGGTGTAAGATGATTTGGTCTTTATGCTTTGAGTACAAGTAGGTGCATTGAGGATACCATTTATTGAGATTGATTATGTTTTACTACACCAAGTGAGATTTTGAGCCTATATGCACATCTTTTGCATTTATATTCTTTTGCTTGAGTGTCCACTTGTCATTTGCATTGCTAGCACTTGTTTGAGTTCCTTCTTGAAATACATGACATTAATTGATGATAAAATGATAAAGGCACTTAGGAATAACCCATATTTCCAAATTATCCACACCATTCTTATGTGATCAATTAGTTAACCCTTTGAGCTTAATCATTTTCTTTCGGTGACACACCACATTACTCGCCTAAGACCTTTTTCTTGTTTAGCCTTACGTATTCTTGATCCCATTTTGTCAAAGGCTAGTAGGAACTTGAGGAAGCAATAAGGTGTGTGAAATAGGGTTTACTTTTGTTCATAACTTTTGAGGAAATATTTGTTGTTACCTTGATAGTCGATTTTCAAAATTAAATCTAAAGGAGGATTAGTGTTACATTTATCATTTTCCTTTATAAAAAAAACAAAAAAAACAAAAAAAAAAAACAAAAAAAACAAAAAAAAAGAGAAAAAATGAAAAAATTTTTGAGAGCATACTTATGTTTTTGTAATCCTCCTTCCTTCGACTAGTCAAGTCTTTTTGTTGAAAAATGAAAATAAATTGTGTGGGGAGGAAGTTTGGTGTTGTGCATGGTGACTACTAGATTTTGACACTTCACCTTATTTTGGCCTTTCTTGACATACCTTGTCCCTAGCCCCATTACAACCCTAATAAAGACCTTTTGATTGTCATTATTAATGTATGTTGTGATTTAAGTTGGGATGATACCAAGTGTCAAGCATGCATTTGATTTTGTTGGAATTGAGTGATACACTTACCCTTGTTCTTGAGTGAATATTCTTTTGTGAGTGAAATGTGAGGTATTGCTTGTTTTGCATATGAGATCTCAAGTTTTGATTCTGAGGTGTGCCCTTGTAGACTTAGCATGGTTACCAATAATTTTTGCACTTGACATGAACTTATAATCAATCTTGCATGGTTCTTTTAGTAGACTATGTGAATCCTTTAACTTTCCACACTAAGACTTTGCAACTTCATTTTGATTCTTAAGTTGATGTATCATGAGAGGACATGTATGTGTGGTGTGCATTGCCATGTGATCTTTTATACAAACTAGATGGATTTTGTGGGTACATTTACTATAGGCCCTCAGAGACCTCACTCGTGCACTAGGGCTGCCTAGGGGTTTAAAGGGCTTGTTGCATATGCCAAATGCAACCGTCACACCTACGAAAAGGAGTATAGGACTTTTTATCTAGATTTTCTTTTTTTTTGTTTTTACTCGAGGACGAGCAAAAGATAGGTATGGGGGCATTTGATAAGTGCATAATTTTACATATTTTTATTACCTATTTATTGCTTGAACTCGTATTTTAATAAATTATTTTGTTGCATTTCAGGAAATTCGTAAATAAATAAAGAAATGACAAAATAAAGAAATAAAGAGCAAGGAAGGGAAAAAGAGGAAGAAAAAGGACCAAAAATGAAAGAAGGAAAAGAATTAGGAGCTTGGAGCAAAAGGAATATTTCAAGACAAGTGGAAGGTGGAGATCATCCCAACACATTAGAAAAGTGTATGGCCAAGATCAACTCTTCAAAGCTTAAGGGGGAAGGAAACAAATAGATGACTAGGATTCCACCACCACCCAACCCAAATGTATGGTGGGGATTTACCCAACACCCCCCTTAACCCTAATTCCTATCCTATAAATACCCCCTCACCCTCCTTGTATTTAGTAACTTAGATTTTAGGGTAGTTTTAATTTCTTGTTTTTCTTTTCTTAGTTTCAAATCTTGTAAACACTCTTATTATAATTAATGCAATTTTTATTTTCTTTAGTTCTTGACTTGCTCTTTCGTTATTGTTGCCTTGTTTCGTTATTTTCGTAAATCCAAGTAGTGGACAAAGTAGCGAAAGCTAACCACTATGGGTTGAAAGTAACGAAATTTAATTTCGTTTTCGTAGTTTAATTTAGTTTTAAATCGTAGTTGTACCCCTTTAAAAATCAATTTTATTGTGGGCCATTAATTTTAAATCATCATTTTAGGGTAATTTAATTTCGTAGTCTACTTTATTTATTTGTAAGTTAATTTTCGTATTAATTTAAAAAAAATATCAAAAAAAAAATTTGTTCAGTTTAAATAATTACACTCAAATCTTTAATTCGAAGTTAGTTTTTTTGTTCTGTTCGTTTACTTTGTTTGTACGAGTTAAAATCCAACCCCTCTTCCCTTTGTTCTCTCTTTTCAACCCATTTTCCCTGTTCCTCATCTTTTCCAATCGGAAAAAAAACATTCCTCTCTCTCTCTCTCTCTCTCTCTCTCTCTCTCTCTCTCTCTCTCTCTCTCTCTCTCTCTCTCTCTCTCTCTCTCTCTGTGTATGTGTTTCTTGAAAAGGGGCTGGGTTTAATTGATAAAGTTTCGATTTTTTTTTTGGGTTAAATGGCGTTTTGGTCACACAACTGACTGGAAACTTGCAATTGGGTCATCAAACTCAAAAAGTTTTCAGTCACATCATTGTACTCTTAAAATTTTTCATTCAGGTCACTGGCCATTACAATCCGTTAAAAATTAGACGGAAAACTGACTAAGTTTGGTGAATTGGCTTGAATAAATCCACCGTGGCATGTACAGTCAGCTGAAGCGGTATTTTTCGTCACTCAACTAATGTGCAGTCAGCTGAGTTTCTAGTAAGTTCGGTGATCAAAATGCTACTTCAGCTGACTATACATGCCACAATGGATTTATTCAAGCTAACTCACAAAACTTAGTCAACTTTCCGTCAAATTTTTAACCGAGTGTAACGGCTAGTGACCTGAATGAAAATTTTTAAGAGTACAATGATGTGATTGAAAACTTTTTAAGTTTGATGACCCGATTGCAAGTTTCCTGTCAGTTGAGTGACCAAAATGCCAATTAACCCTTTTTTTTGTGGATGTGAATATATAGTTTGCATTATACAATGGTTTCTTTGGGAACACCTGGTATGAAATTTATGGTGGCACTTGATACTGGGAGTGATTTGTTTTGGGTGCCTTGCGACTGTAACCAATATACACCTATTGAAGATACACCTATTCGTTTCTAAATTGATTCAGCGTGGTTGATTCTTAGTGGCGTTTACTTAAAAAATCCAGTCCGAGTTTTACAATTTTAATTCATTTTCCAGTGGTTATTACCGAATGGGTCGTTTCCTTTTGCTGAGTTTCATTTTCCAAATGAGTTTGTTTTGTTTGCTGCGAGAAGCTGATGTCACCAGAATATCCTTGCTGATTTTTTTTTCTTTTGAGTTTACGAATGTTTCATGTTGGATTACTTTTTTTTTTTTTAAAGTTTTTAATAATTTAGGTTGGTTTTAATTAACTAGAATAATTAAATTTTCTTTTAAAATTTAGGAATTTTAGGAATATTTTAGAATAAGTTAGATTTAAATTAATTTAGAATTTTCAATTTAGGAGTTAATTAGTTAATTAGTTTAAAATTCAATCTAAATCTTCCAAAATCAATTGTTCTAGTTCGATTAAGTTAAAAATTAATTCGTCAAAAAAAAAAAGTTAAAAATTAAGATTGCGAAAATAAAATAGTCCCTGTGGAACGAATCTCAAATTTTTACAACGAAACGAATTGTGCGCTTGCGATTCAAATGTTTTAATTATTTCTAGCACAACAGTAAATGAATGGCAAGTACTTGGTTTTTGTATTAAATCTGTTTTGTTTGATTTCAATTTTGGGCTGCATATAAAACGATCCCTACAGGCTAAAACCTCAACAAGATACATCAGTTATTAAAACAAAACTGATGTGTTTAACTATAATTCACATCACTTTTTCTAAAATAATCGATGTAAAAAAAGGTCTATTGCATGAAATTTTTTAAAAGAACTGATGTCTACTATTACACATACATCGGTGTTATCATATGAAACTGATGTCTTTAACAATAATTCACATCACTTTTTCTAAAAAAAAAATGATGTATAACTGGAAAATATAACATCGGAGTATGGCTAAAAAACGATGTCTGTTAGGACAAATAACATCGGTTTTGTTATTGAAAACGATGTTTATTGGAACATATCACATCGGTTTTGTTAATAAAAATGATGTCTAATACAACATATAACATCAGTCTTACCAAATAACCGATGTCTATGTCTTCATATATTAGACAATGTAACACTA
This sequence comes from Saposhnikovia divaricata, assembly GCA_036435485.1. NCBI lineage: Eukaryota > Viridiplantae > Streptophyta > Magnoliopsida > Apiales > Apiaceae > Saposhnikovia > Saposhnikovia divaricata. The sequence continues at coordinate 94,960,103 of CM071597.1, read as the reverse complement.
TATAACATCGGTTTCACATAATAACTGATGTTTGAGATAACATAAAACATCGGTTTTTACCAAGAAACCGATGTATATGTCATTATTTACCTTGTCTATGCTATGTTTATGTTGATCTAATGCACATAATATATCATAATTTAAAAAGAACAACTGCACATAATGTAGCTTAGACATCAGAAATATTTAAGAAACTAATGTCTAAGTCGATAATATACAACGGCTAAAAACCGATGTCTAAAGTTTTGACCTTTCTCTACACACGCATAGACATCGTCCAAATTTTTTTTTACAACGGCTAAAAACCGATGTATATTGACCTATTTCTAGTAGTGTGTGGTAGTTTTTGCTAATTTCAAGTTTTGCGGATAATGCATAAATTGGTATTACAGTTTAGTAGCTTATGATTTAATTCATATGTACTTCTGATAACATGGAGGCTGTTGGAATACACAACTTCTAACTTACATTAGTATACTTGTTGGAAGTTTTGAACATACGACTACTTTATCCGTCAGAAGATTTGTATTTTGGATTTAATAGAAAAACGTTTTTATCTAATTTTCTTTTTCTTTTAAATTTTCTACTTCCGGCAGAAGGTTTGTTGGAATATAATATATGAATATTTTATTATTATTTAGTTTGTTTATAGATAATAATGAAAACTCAAACTTCTGACAAAGTTTCCTGTCAGATGTTCGATTTAATAATATATTAAAGAGGGAGTGGGTCCCTCGTTATCTCAAGTGCTTTGGGATAGCTGATTGAGTCTTCATATGCTCTCATTTGCTTATAAGTTAACTTTAACACATGCATAGAGATAAATCCACATTATATAGATTTACGGACTGACCCATCATCGTAAATGGGGTCAAGTGGCCTCGCATCGTAAGATATCGGGCTTGTGGCCTCACAACCCTAGGTGCGGCCTCGCAACGCTAGGTGCTGGACTTGTCTTGTAATTTTTCAAATGGCCCACTTGAAGAGGTGTTTATGTAATGCCACTACCCCTCGATTCCTCACTATCATTGTTGATGTGATGAGAAATCAAAGTGATGTAGATATCTTCTTATATCATTTAGAGCTAATACCATTTGTAATATAGAGAATTTGACGTGATCCCGCTAGGAACATACTTTACCTCTTCAATGCTATCCCAAGGCATTTGACCTCATCAACGCTATCCCGGGGTTCTTTGCTTCTTCAATGTCATAACAGGCTTCCATATGTTGCACATGTAATAAGACTATTGGGAAGGAGCTCAACAAGAATGTAGATATTTTGCTCTTGAGCTCATTTTGATTTTCAAATACTTTGGCTTCTCTCCTTTCATCTCTAGTGCGAGCTTGAGGCCAATGATGAGAGCCTCGTATTTAGCCTCATTATTTGTGGCCTTGAAGGTGAAATGACTGCACTTCTTAACTTATGACTTTTAGGAGTAACTAACTCGATCCCAACTCCGGCCCCTTCATTGTTTACAGCTCCATTGATAAAGAGATCCCACCATGGAGTCGAATCATGCCTTCTTCTCAAGGGGTTTCACTGTCACAATGGGAGCCCAGGCATCACAATAAGATGAGGGGAGGGAACTCTAAGATGAAATCAGCCAAGGCCTGGCCCTTATCTTAGAGGAGGCTGGACCATGATGGACAGTGGTCACTTGATCTTCCCAATGTCTTGAGGTAGTCGAGGGCCTTTTCATTACCGACAAGGGTCGGGGACGTCCCCCTCTCCTCGACGTAGAGGTATTTCACCAAGAAGAAGCATCTCATGTAGTGGCATCTCATGTACAATAATCCCACGAAAGGGCATCTCACTAGGAGGCATCTCACGCAGAGGCATCTCAATATGAGGCATCTAACTAGTAGGCATCTCGCGATCTTGATAGCCACACCATATAAGGGCCTCACTGGTCACATAAGAGGGGGCCTCTTTAACTACATCATATGGGGGTCTCACTAGGATTGAGGACCCCTTGTTTTAGTTCATCTTATCAAAGGCCTTCTTCAGCTCCTCGAGGTTAAAGTCCCCAAACTTGATCTCCTTATCCTCTACCTTTTTCTAGTCTCTCTCCAGTGCAACCATGATGGGATTGAGTCTTTTTGGAAGCGCTAGATTCCTCCTGATCATTCTCGCGATCCTTCTTCTTGCGATCTCGAGGGTCTGGTCCGTGCTGATAGGACCGCTCACGATCTCGACGAAGAGAAGGGGGTCTGTAATCGCGAAGATAGGACCGCTGACGATCTCGACGAGGAGATGGGGGTCTGTCAACATGATGATAGGACCGCTTACGATCTCGACGAGGAGATAGGGGTCTGTCATCACGACGATAGGACTGCTCACGATCTCGATGAGGAGATGGGGGTCGTTCCGAACCTTGGCCCCTACCCCCGGATTGCTTATCCTTCTCGAACACGTCCTCGGCCTCGCTCCTAGGGGCACTACACCATAAAAGGCCTACGGCAACGACCAAAAAGTGTTGCTGTAGGCCCAAAATATGTTGTTGTAGGCCCAAAAAAGCCCAAAGGCAACATTTTGCTGATGTTGCTATTTTTTCCGTTGCCTTTGGGGTCAACGACAACATTCTTATTCTCTATGGCAACTTCAGTTTTAATGTTGGCATAGACTTGTTATAGCAACATTATTATTAGTCTTTAGCAACATAATATTATGTTGCCTTTGTGTAACATTTTTTAAAAAAATAGTGGGCCCCACTAGTGGGGCGCACTTTTGGGACCCACTGTGGGGCCCACTTTTGGTCCCATTGTGGGGCCCACTTCAATGCCAACACAAAATTTTGCCTATAGCAACATTTCTTTACATTAATTTTCCTTTTTGCCAACACTTTATAACATCAATGGCAACACTTTTCTATTTCTAACAAAAAATCATATATATCAATGCCTTTGGGTGTCTTGTACGACCCCGGGATCTCCCCGTTGTTGTTCCCTCCGTTCTTCTTCTTGTTCGATCTAATCATATTTCTCCCAATATGATGACTATCCCCTCCTTCTAGCGCCATATGTTATAGGGAGAATCTGGTATAACTATAATTACGGAGGTTGCTGGTATATAAGCCACACGTAATTCTTGGAGAAGAAGCTGCCTAGACGGGCTTGGGTTTTTCGAGATCCATCCTGGCCCAAGTCCACTAGACACTTATGGACTGATGCAAATAACATGTTAACTTTGCTCATGGCCCATGTCTCCATGAAGACTACCAATGGCTACCAGATGCTAGAGCAGCTAGGCCTCAACTGCGAGGCTGTTGAAGTGCTAATTGAAGGAATTTACGGACGAGCGGAAGCGTGATATAACAATTTATTTCGTAAAAACCATGTATCGCCATATAGAAAATCATAAAAAAAATGAAAAAGCGGAGGAATCGTAACCGTACCTTGAAAATCGAAGCTTTATAATCGATGGTTGCTAGCACTTGCTTCTCAGAGTGTGAAGCACTCTACCGGTATCCACCAAGATTGATCCTTCGATGAAGCCTTTTATAAAATCAAAGTTTTATAAAAATGGTGTTTTGAGAGAGAGAGATAGAGAGAGAGAGAGAGAGAGATGAAGAAGATGAAGTGGTGGCAACTAGGTTTTTCACAAAACACTTTTGCATCCTAAACACCTTCTCATCTCTTTCTTTATATAGGTCTCACTAGGTTTTTATATAATTAATATATCAATATATATATATATATATTATATAAATCCCACACTTTATCCTATAAAATTTTAAATAATAATTAAAACTATTTTAATCATTATTAAAACAACTTGCTCTCTCAAAAAATCTTCATCAATAAATTAATCTTTTTATGGTGTGACCCTGTAGGTTCAATATTAAGCCGGTAGTAGAAATAAATAATAATAAAATTTTTATTTATTATTTATATGAATTCTAAAATTCATTGAATATAATTAACTGATAAATTATATTTATTCTACATCGTGAGTGATGCTTCTCAACATATCACGACTATCCGGATAATATGAATTCACTGTTTAGAATACCAAGAACCTGTCAGTGACTAGTTACCGTACAATCAATTCCTTCTACCCTTATAATATCCCGATTAAATACAAGGCATGGATCTCGTGTCAGGCCTATCAAATTTAATCATATGATTTCTTATTCATAATGCAAAGTTCATATTAATGCAAATTAGAAACTCCTTTCTAATTTCATACACTCTGGCCAGAGATTCCAGAACTCGCATATTAAGAATAACATAGGATATTCTCTTCCTATACTGGAAGGGGTAGATTCTTTATTGATCGTTAACTATCTCCATACACAAATCCATATGCCCAGAATAGACCTAATGGATGTCCTTGAGACTAAGGACTAATCCAAAGCATAGTTCATTATATACAAGATAACTTTAACGATCTCAAGTCTAAGGACACTTGTACAACTATCACTCAATGAATAACTATTGACCCAACTTATCGAGTCATGTTCAGTGAACTTATTCCTTAATAAGCACCTACATACTAGCTATAGTGTCACCACACAAATGCCTGTGAGAACAGATATCCTCCGGACGGGAGCAAGCATAGTATGTACCAATCTTTACGGATTCACTAACTTCCGATTAGTTATCCTATGATCAGGAACTGTTTAAGTATAGAGTTATCATCTTCTAGATATCACTATTACAATCTCATTATAATTCTAGAAGCTTTACTCTAAACTATGGAACATCTTATTTAACACACTTTAAATAGATAAAGCCCGTAATAAAATCAAAACAAGTCTTTTATTAATACTAATAAAATCAAATAAGAATACAAGAAAGTTCTTCCTAACTCATCATACATGTTGGATTTAGGACAAAGACTTTCAATCTCCCACTTGAACTAAAGCCAATTACCCTGGTATCTAATACCAATATTCTCTTTATGACGATCAAAGTGAATCTGAGACAATGACTTTGTGAGTGGGTCTACTACGTTGTTATGTTTGTCAACTCTCTCAATCTTGACATCTCCTCTCAATGATTTCCATAATCAAATGAAAGCGTCGTAAAACATGTTTGAATTTTTTTTGAGACCTAGGTTCCTTGGCTTGTGCTATTGCTGCGTTGTTATCACAATACAACACAATAGGCCCCTCAATGCTAGGAACAACTCCCAACTCAGAAACAAATTTCCTCATCCAAACAGCTTCTTTTACAGCCTCACTTGTAGCTATATACTCTGCTTCCGCTGTGGAGTCAACCGTTGTAGACTGTTTGGAACTCTTCCAACTAATCGCACCACCATTTAGAGTAAACACGTACCCTGACATGGATTTTCTATCATCACTTTCTGATTGAAAACTAGAGTCAGTATAACCCTCTATTTTCAACTCAGATCCACCAAAAACAAGAAAAATATCCTTAGTCCTTCGCCAGTACTTAATGATGTTCTTCACTGCTTTCCAGTGGTCTTCACATCAGGCCTAGTACATAACATCGCGTACATGATAGATCCTATTGCTGAAGCATAAGGAATCTTACTCATACGCTCACTTTCCTCAGGTGTCTTAGGAGACATCTTTTCGGAAAGGGATACTCCATGGCTCATCGGTATGAGACCTCTCTTGGAGTTTTCCATGCTAAACCTTTTAAGCACTTTCTCGATGTATGTACCCTGGGTAAGACCTATCATTCTTCTAGATCTATCTCTATAGATCTTCATATCGAGAATGTAGGATGCTTCTCCCAAGTCCTTCATAGTGAAGTTCTTCGATAGACACACTTTGACTTATTGCAGCATCGATATATCATTTCCTATAAGAAGTATGTCATCCACAAAGAATGTCAAAGGACACTATGAGAACATGTCTGCCAAGACAAAGAATGTTGACTCAATTAATTCTTTGTCCTAGTTCTTAGTGTTTCTAATGGTTGAAGTAAAAGACTAGCAGAGCTTCAAGTACTAATGATTATTTCTTTAGTTTTCTTTTAGAAGAAACTAAGAAAGCTACAAAAGCTCTGAAAGATTCAGATTGAGTGATTGCAATGCAAGATGATCTCAATCACTACAAAAGGCAGATTGAAGGGAAGCTGGTATCCAGACCAAACAACAAGGCTGTATTTGGTACAAGGATAACTAGAAGTTTAACTGGATGTCAAGGCATTGTTATGAGGGACAAAGCCAAACTGGATGCTAGGTTACAATTTGATCAAACAGTATATTTGACAAGAAGCACGAGTGACAAGACTTGAGGATATCAGGCACCTGCTGCACATTCAAGATCATAATGGACATCTGGACCTACTGAATCTGGATGCTAGAGGAATGTGAACAAGTGCACTCCTGGTTGGTGAGATAATGGAAGATCTCTACAGGTTAGTATGAACTGGTATCATCACTCAAGCAAGCATGGAAGACATGGTATGACACCCTACCTATAATTTAATATTTGGTATCAATCTTTAACAGTTGGTATCTTTTAACAATTGGTGTCACATTTATAGAACTCTCTACATCTTTAGGCACAAACATAAATGATATATATGTGCAATGATATCTTGATTATATTATATGTTGATCTACTACCTATAAATTCGTATCAAGATATTTGTTGTTTTGATGTTGGTAAAGTTGCAATTCTTTTGAATTACTTCATGCAAGCCAATAGAAGAATCCTTTTAGGAGCTCAGGCAAGCCAAAAGAATAATTCTATTTGGAGCACAAGTAAGCCAAAAGAATGATGACAATAAAAGTAAGTCAATGATCTTTTGTTTCTATTCAGAAGATTCTAGACCTGTCAAGACTACATACCAACACATCACTATAGCTGGCTTTTGACCTATTAGCTTGGACCTAACAAGTTGGTAATCAAAAATCTTAAGATGGACCCGGATGTACGGAAATGGTACCCTAGAGATATTTGACCCAACAAGTTCAGGATCTACTAATTAGGACATAATCAGGCTATAGAGGAATCATCGGCTCATTATCTTATTCAATTGATAATAGATCACTTACACACATATTTTATTCTCAATATGCAAATTTGCAAGGCCCCAAGTGGATCCTAGAGAATCTATTCTTGTAGTTATTATACTTGATTTTCAGATGTCTTAAGTTGGACCCATCTCCGGAGATGGTACCCTAGAGACATCAGTTCTGACATGTTTTGATGCATAGAGACAGATCAAATGAGTTGTACGAAAGCAGGAGAATACAAGGAATGAAATTCATCTCCAACAACTCTGTGGAACACTCAAGGACTAAGCAACTTGCATAAGGTATCAATTATTTCGAGAGCATGTCTTTAGTCAAGAATAACTTACAGACATGTTTGCTAAATCACTTGATGAAATTAATTTTTCAAGATTGGTTTGTAAACTTGGGATTTTATTAATGCTATATAATTTGTATATCCCATCTGTTAAGTAATTCTTAAGTAAGCTCACAAGTATTCAATTGTCCGTATTGAAAGGACTTGTGAACTTATTTACATCCAGACCTCACGCTGAGAATTATCTGTTGAATGATTGCCATGTGTATAATTGCAATATATTTAAGTGGTGATTATTTCAGGATAATAAAATACTTAAATGCTAAAATCTAACTCATAGTGATTTAGTATTTATTTATTTAGTTATTTACTTTGATTAATATGAGTTATAGAATCTAAAGCAATTCAATTTAGTATTTGCTCTGTACCTCATATTTATTAAAATAAATAAACAACATAACTAATTTGGACCTAATCTGTATTGGCCTTCAATTAGTTGTGAGATGTTAATTCTAGTGAATTTATCAATGCTCCATTTTTAGAAATTCACTATAATTAATATCATGGTTCTAACAATTGGTTGTATTGAAGTTTTGACTTATATCAGTTAATGATATTTAGTTAGAATTCTATTTACTAACTAATTGTGAGATGTATTAGTATGTGTGAAATTACTTAGAACTCCTCTAAGTAATCATTGTTATATATTTTACAATTCACTCATATTACTATGCATAGTATGAAAATTCTCTAAGTAGAACTATGGATATTGAAATATCTAAAGTGACCATTGTTCAGTTACTTGGAATAATTTTTATGCTTATTTGCAAGCTTCTAATCACTTTGATAATAAATGTTATATACTATGGATCAAGGTGTATAGGACTTAGAATATCATTTCTAAGATTGCAGACAAGACAGCTTTGGTAATCGAGTCTTATTTATAGAACCAAGGTTGTCTACCAGTAAATAGTTGTTAGGAGTTAACAATTGTTATTATCGAGGAGTTGCCTTGAAGTCATAAATTTGAAATGTTATTTCTTAAGAGCTTGTGTATTTCTTGTCAACTAGTTCCTCGTACTTATGAATATCAGTGAATGATGTTCTTAAGTAGTTAGATACTAATATTCTTTCTATCAATTGGTACTCAATGTAACAATTCAATCTTCACTAAATTGAATTTATCTTACAATAGATTGAATTTATCAAACAATTGGTATCATTGAATATTTAGTATTTAGCAGTGATTATTTATATCCTAGTTAAATTATGACGTGAAGCAATTCAATGGTTTATTTGCTCATAATTTAATTTTGGTAAAGTAATCATAAACACAATTACTTGCAATTTAAAGTATTTGATAAACACTAGCAGTTGGTATCAAATAGTAAAATATTTGTTTACTGATAATTGCTAGTTGTTCTGATACTTTATTGCAAACTAATTGTGATGTATATATTATCTCTGATGATATTACTTAGGATTTATTCTGAGTAAATGTGTCGTATCTATAAATCATTAGTGTTAGTATAAATTAAGGTGTTCAACTTTCTAAGTAAGTGAGACTTAAAATTACATTCGGTCTCCTATCATATTTTGAAGTGGTGAAAATTTTCAAAATTGAATTCTCTAATTCTGGTTATACACCACTTTATATACATGATAGTTCTTAGAATATTTTACATCCATCAGTCAATTACTTAGTTTATGTTGTGCTAAGTAATGAAGTGCCAAAGGAGAGACATTGGTTATCTGTACTTATGTACTTGGTAATCTTTGTTACCTAAACTACATTCAGTGCTTGTATGAGTCTTTTCACTAACTTTTGTGTTAAAGTTCTCTATACAGAATAAGCACTTAAAGAAAATCTTTCTTTCTAAATTACTGCGAAGTCAAGAGTTTGTGTCTTTTAAAAATAAAACGACCTAGTTTTCATTAAAAGACATTATAATACATTGTTTTATGCATAAATACACTCTTGCACATTAACAGTTTTTAAAAGAAAACTCAATTTTTCTGCAGTTGTGATTGCTTATATTGTAAAACTTTTTGAAGTCACAATTGTACATCATTTCTCTCACATGATATAATGCATATGTTTTCACACAATGTTATGGTATGATGTAAATGCATTCTATCTCTATATTGCTCTATTGCTATGTAATGCAGGTTCAGCTCCTAGTGGAAGTTTTCTCACATTGTAAGTCATGAGGTTGTAAACCCAACAACTTCTATCCCGGACTATAAATCCAAATCTAAACACATCCTAACTTACCCCTGAAGTGGAAGTAACTTATTTGACTAGAGGTCATTAAGGGAGTAACTGCACTTGATGCATCAAATAAGGATGTGAGGGATAGTAAACCCACAGCTCTACCTCTCAAGGAGAATAGATGTATATAACTTGAGGTATCTGTAAGCTCGCCTGCATTCTCCCAAAAGGATGCAGAGCTGAAAATGGCACTAAAATAGTCTGCCCATCGGTATGTTCTCATAGTGTCCTTTGACGTAAAAAATTTTAAAAATTTACCTTATACGTCGCCTTTATGCGGAACCGACGTATATAACTACTTTATACGTCGCCTTTGGCCAGAACCGATGTGTAAGAGGCGACGTATAAGGTCAATTTTGTACTAGTGAATACAAGAAATGTTATCGCGCTCCCACTAACCTTCTTGTAGACACATGGTTCATCTCTGTTTTTGATAAAACCAAACTCTTTGATTGTCTCATCAAAACGGATGTTCCATCTACGAGAAGCTTGCTTTAATCCATATATGGTTCGTAGCAGCTTACACACTAGGTGTTCATTCCCTTTAGAAACAAAACCCTCTGGTTGTGTCATATACACTTCCTCTTCAAGTTTCCCATTGAGGAAGCCGTTTTCACGTCCATTTTCCAGATCTCATAGTCGTAGTAAGCAGCAATCACAAGCAAAATCCGAATTGATTTCAACAGGGCTACAGGAGAAAAAGTTTCATCAAAGTCAATCCCTTGCCTTTGTTTGAATCCTTTTGCCACGAGCCTGTCCTTATAGGTCGCCACCTGGCCATCTGCTCCAATCTTTCTTTTGTATACCCATTTGCACCCAATAGGATTCACATCCTCTGGTGCTTCAACCAAAGTCCATACTTGGAAACCCCCAGGGGTAACCCCAAAGATCTGATGCCACTTGGAAATCCTGATGATCCCACACCCCCGTTTACTGAGGAGGTGATGAATGCCCGTATCTCAAAGAAATTCAAGATGCCGACAATCAAGACTTATGATGGAACGGGTGATCCCGCAAATCACGTCAGGATGTTCTCAAATGCAGTACTCTTGCAGCCTGCAAGTGATGCCCTAAAGTGTAGGGCGTTCCCTCAAACCCTGTCGGACATGGCTCAAAGATGGTATAGCCGGTTACTTGCGAATTCGATTGGCTCTTTTAAAAAGTTGAGCGCTGCTTTTATTAGCCAATTCATTAGCGGGAGAGTTCATGAGAAAAGCTCTGCATCCCTTATGTATGTGGTGCAAGGGAAGAATGAAAATCTAAGGGATTACCTCAAGCGATTCACTAAGGAGACCCTTAATATTACTGACTTGGAGAACAAGGTGGCAATGGTAGCCCTAGAGCATGGAACCACTGATCTATTCTTTAAAAGGTCTTTGGCAAAGCATCCCCCTGGGAATATGGTTGAGGTCTAACGAAGGGCTGATAAGTACATTAAAGCTGAGGATAGCTTGAAGAAAGAGGCCGCAGTAGGTAATGGAAAGGGTAACAATGATTCAAAGAAGCGAAAGCAAGAGGAAGAGTACGATGCTAGGGACAAGTATCCCCGAACTAGCAAGGACTCTGACTCACCGCCACTGAAGAAGAGTTTGGGGCCAAGATTTCCTGATTATGCAAGGTTGAATGCTCCTAGGAGCCAGATCTTATTAGATATCGAGAAGGATAAGGACTTTCGATGGCCGAAGCCACTCAGGGGTGACCCCGCGAAGAGAAACAAGGATCAGTACTGTAGGTTCCACAGAGATGTGGGACATGATACAGATGATTGTAGGCAGTTGAAGGACGAGATTGAATTCTTAATCCAGAAAGGAAAACTGAGCAAGTTCACGAAGGGTGAAGATCGTGGAATTATGACAAGAGAGATAATGACAGAAGGGACAATGATCGTGATTCTAAACCACAACCCCGAGGGCCAGTTATCAACATGATTTGGGGAGGCCCAACAGCGGCCGGTACAACTCGAAACTCTCGAAAGGCATATGCCAGAGAAGTGATGCACATCGTGGGAGAGGCCCCGAAACGTGCTAGGACTGAAATAGCGATTAGTTTTGATGACTCAAACCTCGAAGGGGTGAAGTTACCCCATGATAACCCGTTGGTCATAACCCCTGTGATTGGAAACTCGGAGGTGAAGCGAGTCTTGATAGACAATTCAGCTTCTGTTGATATTCTATTTCATGACGCGTTCGTCAAGATGGGATACACTGATTCTCAGTTGACCCCGACCAACATGCCTATCTACGGATTTAATGGAGTTGAGTCCAAAGTTGAAGGGACTATCCAGTTGCCTATGACTATTGGGCAGAAACCTAAGGAGGCTACTCAGATGCTGAATTTCTTAGTAATCAAGGCAGCCTCAACATATAATGCAATCTTGGGAAGAAAACAATGATGTGTTTGCTTGGACAGCGGCCGACATGTCAGGGATAGTTCCCTAACTCATAACTCACAACTTGAATGTCGATCCAAAGCGGAAGACAATAAAGCAGAGGAAGAGAAATTTCGCTCCTGAAAGGCAAGAAGCCATTAAGCAAGAAGTTGACAAGCTCTTAGAAGAAGCTGGGTTTATTGAAGAGATTCAGTTCCCCGAATGGTTGGCTAACCCTGTGATGGTCAAGAAGGCAAATGGGAAGTGGAGGATGTGTATAGATTTCACTGACTTAAATGATGCATGTCCTAAGGATTGTTTTCCCCTACCAAGGATAGACACGTTGATAGATGCCACAGCCGGACATGAGATGTTGAGTTTCATGGACGGGTTCAGCGGCTACAATCAGATTAAGATGCACAAGGATGACATCCCAAAGGTATCTTTCATAACTGACTTTGGTGTTTTCTGCTATCTTGTTATGGCTTTCGGTCTAAAGAATGCAGGCGCTACTTATCAACGATTGGTGAATAAGATATTCGCCCATCTGATTGGAAAAACCATGGAGGTCTATGTTGATGACATGTTAGTCAAAAGCCTATTCACGGTAGACCATATTAAGCACCTTAGAGAGGCATTCGAAGTGTTGAGGCACCATAAGATGATGTTGAATCCAGCCAAGTGTGCTTTTGCCGTTGGATCAGGAAAGTTTTTGGATCTGATGGTTTCAAAAAGTGGCATAGAGGCCAATCCTGATAAGATCAAAGCGATTTAGGACATGGAACCACCTCACTCTATACGAGATGTACAGAAGTTAACGGGCTGAGTTGCAGCCCTGGGGAGATTTATTTCCAAGTCTGGTGATAAATGCTTGCCTTTCTTTCAAGCATTGAAGAAGGTGAAAAACTTTGAGTGGACTCCTGAGAGCAAAGAGACCTTTGAACAACTAAAGAAGTATATGGTTGAAGCTCCATTGTTGGCCAAACCTAGTCCTGGGGAGACTTTTTATCTATACCTGGCGGTATCTGAACAAGCATTGAGTGCCGTCCTCATTCGAGAAGAGAATAAGGTTCGGAAACCCATCTACTACGTGAGCAAGGTGTTGCATGGGGATGAGTTGAATTACTCTCCCATTGAGAAGTTTACTTTGGCATTGATAACATCCTCGAGGAAGCTACGACCGTACTTCCAGGCACACAAGATTGAAGTCCTGATGGACCAGCAGTTGAGGAACATATTACATAGCCCGAAGGCCAGTGGATGGTTGATTAAGTGGGCGATCGAACTTGGAGAATTTGACATTGCTCAAGCATCAAGGCATCAAGGCTCAAGCATTGGCTGACTTCATGGTTGAATGTACCATTCGCAACCAAGAAGTCTGGGGGCAGGAGATGGTGACCACCCCTGGAGGAGAGGATAAAAATAAAGAGCATGTACCCGATCAGAAGGAATATTGGGTGCTCTATTTTGATGGAGCATCAAAAACAAAATCTAGTGGTGCAGGTCTAGTCTTGCAAAGCCCTGATGGGTTCACAGTTGAGTATGCTTTGAAGTTGGACTTTCCAACAACCAACAACGAAGCTGAGTATGAAGCCTTGATAGCCGGGTTGGGCTTGGCCAGAATCATAAGGGTCAAGAATCTCAAAGTTTGTGGGGATTCAAGACTAGTGGTATCACAAGTGAATGGTGAATTTGAAGCCAAGAATGAAACTATGGCGAAGTATCTGAGAGATGTGAAATCTGTTATGACCCAGTTTGATGAGTGCTATGTGGAGCACATTCCGAGATGTAGGAGGCTGGTGGACCATCAACTCAAAATTGGTGGCACCGATTGATGTAGGAGGCTGCTTGATGGATCCCATCAAAGCTCAACTTGAAACAGGATGGCTCCCTGACAATGCCTTGGAGGCACGAAAGCTGTCAGTGAGAGCATTGAGATATGCCTTGATCGAAGGCATCCTTTACAAGAGGTCGTTTGTCATCCCATACTTGAAGTGTTTGAGGCCCCAAGAGGCAAAGGAAGCATTGGAGGAAGTTCATGAAGGGATTTGTGGGCAACACTTGGGGGGCAGAGCCCTAGCTCACAAGATCACTCGTTTTGGGATTCTATTGGCCAGAGATGTTGGCCGATGCGCAGACTTATGTCAAGAAGTGTGACAGATGTCAAAAGCACGCTCCAATTATAAGGCAGCACCTGAGATATTGACATCAATTAACTCTCCTATCCCATTCGCAATGTGGGGAATGGATATACTTGGTCCCTTTCCTGTGGCTTCAGCACAAAGAAAGTTCTTGATAGTGGCAATCGACTACTTCACCAAGTGGATTGAGGCTAAACCTCTATCCAAGATAACCACCAAACAAGTTGCCCAGTTCTTATGGGAGAATGTAATCTGTAGGTATGGAATCCCGCGAATCCTTGTGACGGATAATGGGCGACAGTTCAATAATGAAGAGTTCAGAAAGTGTTGTGATGAGAATGCAATTGAGCTTCATTTTACTTCAGTAGCATACCCGCAAGCTAATGGACAGACGGAGGTAGCCAACCAAATTATCCTTGATGGACTGAAAAAAAGGGTTGAACGCTCAAGGAACACTTGGGTCGATGAGTTGCTGCCTATACTTTGGGTGTATCGCACTACCTGCAAAGTTACAACTGAAGCAACCCCTTTTTTGCTGGCTTACAGAGCCGAGGCAGTGGTGCCCCTGGATATTATGCATGCATCACCTCGGGTTGAGGCATATGAACCAGAGACTAACAAAGAAGGCATGAAGTTCGCCCTCGATCTAATTGATGAGGTTAGGGATGAAGCAAATGCCAGAAAAGCAGAACATCAGAAGAGAGCATCTTTCCACTACAACCAAAGGGTTAAGGAGAGGTTTTTTTGGCAAGGCGACTTGGTTCTAAGGAAGATAGAGGCTTTTGATGTTGGCCAGAAGGGAAAGCTAGCCCCTAACTGGGAAGGGTCGTATCGAGTTAGGAAGACGCTGGGATGAGGATCCTTCAAGTTGGAGACATTGGATGGGAACGAAGTGCCTCGTACTTGGCATGCTTTGAACCTTAAGATTTATTATGTTTGAGCTATCCTTGTAAGGATTCAGATTTTTATCTATTTATTAGGAGGAGTAGAAATAAGGTTCGATGAAACCATTCCAGTGCTCAGTGCCCCGAGTAGGAAGTAAAGTATCTATGTAAGGGTTGAACCCACTTCGAATTATTAATGCAAGTTTGTTTTCCATTCTGTGATTCTATGATTTTGATTATGTACCGAGCACCTGTTGAGTGTAAGTGTAGAAAAACCAAGTACCAAAAATAAGTAAACATACGAATGAGGAAAGCAAATGCATAAATAAAGTGCCCCGAAGGGCTAAAGTTTAAAGTTATAGACAAAAATAAAAGTTAAGTCCCGAAGGACCTTAATTGAAAGCTGAAAAGATAAAGCCACAAGCGGCTAACAAGGCCATGAAAGGCCACTTACTCCTCGGAGGATTCCACCACGACTTCCTCTCCTTCTCCCTCCTCTTCTTCTTCCTCCTATCCGGAGCCGTCATCATCAGAGTTATCCTTTTCTTCAGCCGCTATTTCTATAGGCTGCTCCTCTCCTCTTTCCACCTCTTCCCCTTCTTCATCTGAGGTATCAGTTGTGGAGTCGAACCTCATTCGTATCCCTTTGCGGGGGAAAGATTGCCTAACGGCCGCCTCCCTCTTTGACATGGCCCTTTTCCCAAGGGAACGGGAGGAAGTCGAGTCAGAGTTAGCAGCATGGGCGGCCTTCCTTAAGCCAGAATCGGAAGAGCGGTGACTACCCCCAGAGCCTGATGCATGATCCACGTGACTTCCGCCACCAGCAGCCTAGTTAGGGCAAGGGAAGTCCGCTGGATTAACCACCGTGGGATACCTGTGACTTACAACACTAACGGCTTTGTCCCATCCAACTGACATATTGAATGGTCGCACCTCATCATCATGGTTGTTCATAAACTTCAAAAAAGCTTCTGACTTATGGTAGGCATCAATCACCTTGTCAGCTTCTGAGGATTTCTTCTTGGCCAGCGAACGAAGTTGCTTTTAATAAGATTGACAATTTACCTCAGCTCGGAAAACTCTGGAGTTTAGGTCTTGAACTTGCTCTTGGAACCTTGCCTTCTCGTTCAGCAATACTGCATTGTCATCTCTATATGCCCGGCCTTGAAGAGAGGCGGATTGAAAGTAAGCATTTGCCTGAAAACATGAAGTTTAATAAGGCATTTGTACATTGAATTGACCAAGGATAATGAATTCAGAAAAATAAATAGCATACCTGATAGAGGGCTTGAGCCCTAAGGTGCTCGGCTTCGTAAATTTTGTCCCCCGCAGTTACTGTCACAAGGTCATGGGGTGATGGAGAGCTTGGACCAGGCCAAGGCTAAGGCAGAACTCCCCAGGACAGAATCTTGTTCACAAATACCCCAATCCGGAGTGAAAGGGACTCTAGCACCTTCAGCAGCATTCCGGGACCTCTTTCCCCTTGAGAACATCCCTCCAAGAACTGGGGAATCTTTCGACCAGTAGGATTCAGTTGCGCTTCAGCTTTCTTCACCATTCATCTGGTAACAGTTGGCTAATTTTCGGGATGACTGTCCAACTCCTCAGCAGCTGAAATATGAAGGGGAAAGATATCGGAATAAGAACTAACATAGTTCATAATAAAACAACGAAGGAAAATTTACCTTCAAAAGAAAGAAAGCTTAAGCCAGCTTCAATAAGTTCCTTCTCGGTTAAAATAGTTCTGTAATGAGTGCGACCATCATCAGCAAGCAGCTTATCTCGATCTAGCAATTCTTTTTGGTTGAGGTCACACACGAAGTGTGAACTATCCTCCACAAATCCAAACTTCTTAATAAAAAAGTGACCCCATTCACCACCTTCCCATTCCAAAACAACAAATTCCCTCTCCCAGAAATGGTGGGAGCTAGGGAAGGAGAAAGAGTTTACTATGTGTGGAAGCCCACTTCGAAGCTGAAAGCTAATCCACCCTTGCTTAGACTCAAAGGAGTTCTTTACCGAGAAGATGCTTCTAAACATGGTCGTGTTCCATGAGATCTCCAACTCACGACATCTTACCATGAAGATAATCAAGAACCTCCACGAATTAGGGTATAGCTGGCAAGGATGGACTTGGAGCTCCGCCAAGAGCCTGATAATAAATGGATGGACTGGGAACCTCAACCCCGCTTCTAAGGCACCTTTGAAAACACAGATCCTTTTAGGATGCCAATTGCAAGTTCTATCCCCTGGGCTTGGAAGGCAGACTTTGATCACACTTGGAAAGCCATATGTGCTCTCAATCATCTCGATATCCTTCCTTTTTAACTTGGAAGGACTATGAAAGGCATCTAAGTTTGAACTATTGGGGAATGACTCTCCCATATGTTTAACATTTCTAACAAAGACTCGAATCGATAATCAACATATTTAGGAGGATTGAGTTTTTGCATACCTTTCATGGTTCTCGCCATGCTCCTCTTCTTGAAGGCTTCCTCCATGGATATTTGGGGGGCAGATGCGTGCTTGTCAGCCATGTCGAACTCGAACTTGAAGTCGAACTTGAAGCTTGAGAGCTAGAGAGCTATAGAGTTTAAAGACTTGAGCGAAGTTTGAGAAATGTAGAAGTGAAGAAAAAGGAAGGATACTCCCCTCCTTTTATAAGAAAAGGATGACCTGCTACCTCAGGTTGAAATACAGCCCGGTTCGCGTTTACAGGTCATGTATCATTGAAATACAAAAAAGGACGAAAAGCTATCTGTTATAGATGAAAAGACGTCAAAAACTTACAAATTCTGGAAAAGAAACTAAGAATATAAGTTAATATCTGACAAAAGGAGCTTTGGAAGCTGAAAATGGTCAGGGGAGCCTAATCAAGAAATTAACGCAAAGTATGGGGATTAGCAACGCTAATCAAAAACTTAAGGGGGCCTTAAACAAAAGTCATGAATGACTTGGTTATTGGATCTCAAGTAATGAAATTCGACATTCGAGTACTGACGTCGAGTTTCAGGTATCGACATCTCAAGGCTGATAGTCAAGGTCGAGGCTCCAGCCAACCGAGAGCCGGTCGACCGAGCTCCAACGGAAGGCCTTAGCCGACCGAGAGTCGACCGACCGAGCTCCAATGGAAGGCTTCAGCCGACCGACAAGCAACCGACCGAGGCACTTGCGAGGCGATCAGCCGACCGGGCCACCCGCAAGGGCTTCAGCCGACCGATAACCGGCCGACCGGGGCACCCGCAAGGGGACCAGCCGACCGACTAGCTGCCGACCGCCTCACTCGCAAAGGCTTCAACCGACTGACAAGCAGCCGACTGAGCCATCCAGCCATGCATCAGCCGACCAAAACGGTCGACCGAGTCAAAGCCAATCGAGACGGCCGACCGATACGCAGCCAACCGAGACGGCCGACTGAGGCACGGCCGATTGAGGCACCAGGGGGCACTTCGGCCGACTGAGGTCGATCATCAGCACATGGTTTCGAGTTTTTTGTTTCCCGTCTCGACGATCAAGGTCGATGTTGAGGTTGTCTTGAACATGGTAGCCAAGCGGAAGCTGATATTGAAATTAGCACCGTTTATGGCCGTTTAGCGCTGTTTAGTGCCGTTATATGCCGTTTAAAGTCGTTTAGCACCGTTTAAACGTCGTTTAAGGTTGATTAACATCGTTTAGCGCCGTTTAGCGCAGTTTAGTACCATTATATGCCGTTTAACACCGTTTAAACGTCGTTTAAGGCTGATTAGTGTCGTTTAGTACCGTTTAACACCGTCTAGCGTCGTTTAACATCGTCGTAAATGCGTCGATCGCTCCATACTTTACATCAAGACGGTATTTGTGAAAATGTTAGCGTACAACAATAAACCCTGACCCGAGTCTCGAAAAAAGGCCGTTAAAAATTCAAAGAAAACCTGATCAGTTTTCCTAGAAGTTGGGGGGCAAATGATATGGGCTAAAAGTAAAGCCCTAAAGACACACTTATTGCTGCGTTAATTAGACCCAGTATGGTCCAAACGTGGGGCCCAAAAACCCTAAATAAATATTAATTTCGTAATTAATATTAAAGGGATAAAACAGTTCAGCAATAAGAGTCAGATAAGGATATTACTCCTACCAAACTTAGCCTCCAAGGCACCAAATTCAACATGGAGACTGACTCCTACAAGATAGGATCTGGAACCTTCCTTAAGACGGTGACTTGCCCACCAAGTCTCCTAACCCTATTACGATTCTAAGGCTCCCGCAGTTTATATAAGGGCCTGACCCCTCATTCTCAAAACTACGTTTTTTGGCTTGATTCTCAGTCTCGAGGACCGATCAGTCTCGAACACGGAAATAGCCATTAAAGCTTGAAGCTCACCAACCCCCTTTGCATTAAATACACATAAACCCTAGCCGCAATTCGATAACCTAATTTTTATTCCACAACAAAGATATTATGTAAAAGGAAATTATTTAGTTTTGAAAAATAGAAAAGGTAATATGTTTAACCTGAAAAAGGAAATTGATTAGTAAAGGAGAAATTTTAGTTAGATAAAATATAAAAGATATTGTATTTTACCTGAAAAGGGAAATTATTTTGTTATTGAAAAATAGAAAAGATAATACGTTTAACATGAAAAAGGAAATTGATTAGTTAGTAGGATAGATTTTATCTGTAAGTAGAAAAAATAGAAAATATAATATGTTTTAACTAAAAATGGTTTTGTTATTTAAAAATAGTAAAATTATACGTTTAACATGAAAAAGGAAATTGATTAGTTAGTAGGATAGATTTTATCTGTAATTAGAAAAAATAGAAAAGATAATATGTTTTAGCTAAAAAAGGTAACTGGTTAGTTATTACGAAATATAAAATAGAATTTCCCATGAATATAAAATAAAAATAGAAAAAAAATAAATAATAACTAAGTAAGGGTATTTAAGTAAAATAAGTACCGTACCGACCGACCGATTGACCAAACTTTTAATGTTTCGACTTTTTTAATAGAGTTTTTTTTTTTTTTCCCACAGTGATTCTATTATTTTAGTATCTGTTCCGATACACAATCCAGAAAGTAGATTTGCAGATTCAAGTTATATACCGCCCACATTATTTAAGCCTGCAAACTAGCGAGTCATTTCAACCCTTACGAAACATTCTGATATAGACTCACTACTTCGATCTTCTTCCACTCTTTGGCGGCCAAAGAAAGTCAAATGCATACCCATTTAATTTATGAGTATGGGGTTCTCGTGTTTGACCCACCACAAGCAATCACTAATTTTCGACAAACAAGAGTATGACCAGTAAACAAAAGAAAGAAAGCATCAACATAAATATGTACTCATCTCAGGTTTAATTCAATTAATCTAAACCTACCATATATCTAGAATAGTCATAGCCCTTTTATTTGATTAAAATTCATTCAAACCCTACAACTGTATATAATACCATGCTAATATGCTATACATTCATTTAATATTAGGTCCCCAAAAACCATTCATTCAATTTCTTTTTTCTTCAAGTTCAAGAATTTTCTTTTTGGCTAAAATGGAAGATATAGAAATACCTACGTATTTTATATGTCCTATATCGCTACAAATCATGAAAGATCCGGTTACTGCCATCACCGGCATTACGTACGACAGGGAAAGTATAGAGCAATGGCTTTTGACGGCTGAGGATGCGGCGTGTCCGGTGACGAAACAGCTGTTGCCTAGAGACTCTGACATGACACCTAATCACACGCTCCGTCGCCTTATCCAAGCATGGTGCATCGCCAATGCTAATTATGGTATTGATCGAATCCCTACTCCGAAATCTCCTTTAAGCATGTCTCATGTTCTTAAGTTACACCGCCAGCTCAACATTCCTGAGTTGTCTTTAAGTGCTTTGAAAGCGATGGATGTTCTTGCAAACGAGAGCGAAAAGAATAGAAAATGCATGGCAGAAGCTGGCACCGCAAAGGCTATGGTTTCGTTGATTGTGAAATGTTTTAAGGAACATCGAATGCTTGGGCTCGAGGAAGCATTTAGGATTCTTCATCTTACTTGGAAGCTATCACTTGAAAATATTCATATGGTCAAAGAGAACTTTGATCTCACCGACTCAATATTATGGATACTGCAAGTAGATAATAAAGACGATAAAACCAACGTTGTGGTAAAAAATTTTACGATTTTAGTCCTCAAGACAATTATTGAAGTTGCAAGTTCGAGTTTACTTGAAAGATTACAAAATAATTTCTTTTATGTTACTGTAAAAATGTTGAGGGACGATCATATATCCGAGCAAGCAAGAAAAGCAATGTTACATGTTTTGATAGATTTGTGCCCTTGGGCACGAAACCGAATCAAGATTGTAAAAGCAGGTGCTGTTTTTGAGCTAATTGAGCTTGAACTAGGACACCCTGGAAAACATGTAACTGAGCTTATATTTTGTTTATTATCTCATCTTTGTGCTTGTGCTGATGGTAGGGCTCAACTTGTGAAGCATGCTGTTGGTATTGCATTGGTATCCAAGAGGATTCTTCGGGTTTCTCCGGGGACAGATGATAGAGCAGTTCATGTACTGGCTATGATCGCTAGACATTCGGCCACAGATGAAGTCCTTGGGGAGATGTTGAAGGTTGGAGCTGTTGCTAAGTTGTGTATGGTGATTCAAGCCGATTGTCAAGATTATTTGAAGAAGAAAGCAAGAGAGATTCTTAGGTTGCATAATAATACTTGGACTAATTCTCCTTGTGTTGCCGTTTATCTATTTACTAGGTTTGCTTAAATTTTGATTGCTTCAGGTCCTTGCTAAAATCAAGTTGTAGTGATGATTTGAAACTCTAAAACGTGTGTATAAGAACATGCTAATTATGTATATGAAGAGGGAACATACACGGCCTCCGTCCTTTTTAGTTGACACATTTGTAAAAAACACACTTATTAAGAAAGATTTAATTATATAATTTGTTTCTATGTTTGTCCCTAATCTTAACATTAAATAATGAGTTATGAGTGTGTATATTAAATATAAAGTCAAACATTGATATTAGAAATAAAGGGTATAAATGAAAAAATTGGTAAAAATATGTATTGAAACAAGGAATATGACAACTATTTAGGAACAATTTTTTTTTTGCAAAAGTGTCAACTAAAAAGGTACGGAGAGAATATATCATATAAAATAATCGGTTTCATCTTTCATGTATTGTCAATTTCTATTTTTAATTAGTCGCGTATCATTTCTGCTGCGCACACCTCATGACGTTAACACGGTTTATGTTTATACTAGTAATATGCCCGTACTTCGCACACGGAATAATATATTTATTTTCTAAATTTTATGTCAAAAAAATTAAAAACATACAAAAAATATACATACATAGTAATTATAATATACAAATTTAAAAATAATTTTATAAATCCTATATTATATTAAACTTACGTCACCTTACATCACCTTGCTTCTGCATACAAATTACATAATTTATATTATAATTTTTTGAACAGGATTTTTATAATATACAATTTTAAAAATAATTTTATAAATCCTATATTATATTAAAAAATATTTAATAAAAAGATTAACAACATACATATTCTAAATTCATAATGAAAACCAAAGAATGATAAATTTGTAATTAAAACAAAAAAAGTTTATAAATTAATATCATACATATTCTAATTTCATAACGAAAACAGAAAAAAAATGATAAATTTGTAATTAAAACGAAAAAAGTTTATAAATTAATATCATACATATTCTAATTTCATAACGAAAACAGAAAAAATCTAAATTTGTAATTAAAAAGAATAATAGGGTTGACTTTTAACAAACATCTTTCTAGAAATGAGAGCAAAAACTAAATTTGAGATAAATGCTATACACAGGTATATTAAATAAAAAAGGTATAATACAGTTACATAGATAGACACGAACATAGACACTACATACCAAACTTCCAAAAAAAACTCCCTTCTGAAATCAAAAACTTAATTGCATGCAGAGCTGTGGAAATTGGGGTTTTGCTTCCTGATATTCAGAATCCAATCAAATTCAATAAAGGAAGTACTTTGATTGATCTACAAACTATGGAGGTATATAAGCATCATTGTTTAATCGTATGGTTAAATTCAGAGCATATTAGTGTTATGCTTGATATGTAGTCATTGTCTTTCAATTACATATTTGCCTAAGTTAATTTTGTTCTTGTTATGCTTTGAATCACTGGGTTAAAACCTTGTAAATTGTTTTATAACCGGGGTTTTCTCAATTTTAATGATTCTTAACAGAGTGGAACTATGATATTTAGGACCAGGGATCAAGCTTACTACACTGGTATATCTAAACTTGTTTCAATTCGACATAATGATAACCTCTATCAACTGTTCATCCTTTAGTTTTGTTAAGCAGCAACATCATAATTTATATATTGTTAAATATGTTATGATTGAACAGGAGATAGACAAATTTTGGGAAGTTTTCTATCTGCAAACATAGACAATGAATGTTTTGGATCCCTAGTAAGTATTACATTTTTAGTTCTGTTATACTTTTACAGTACTAATGTTTAAGATTTATTAATTAGGTATATCAATTTTATTATGAAATCTTGATACAGAGGATTCCAAATTCATTTTGCGAAGCATTTGGATGTCAACTTTCTACAAATGTGATTATAAGGTGCAACAAAATTGCATGGAAAGCAATATTTGATTCAGGAAAAAAAAGAATCTATGGATTAAAGAGTTTTATGCGATTCTACGAAATCAAGCTATAAAATGTTATCCAGTTTGATTACTACGGTGAAAACTTGTTTGTAGTTAGAATTTTCAGGGATACAGCAATTGAGGCAAAGTATCCAACCACTAATGCCGAAGAATATTTTAAAAACGAAAACATGTACAATTGGAGTAAGGATCAGTATGTTGTAGACTTGTCTTCAATTGAATACGACAAATCTGAAGAACTATGGTCATTCAATGCTTGTAAGAATTGTGTTTTTTACAATATCAACATTAGCAAAGATGATATTAGCCAGAAAAAAAAGCATTTGGTGAGCAATTCTTCAATAATGTTTTGCTACTTTTTCCAATATGAAAATGTTTTCGTTAAAAATTAACTACATAGTTTCTTAACTATCTATACTAATAATGCAGAATCTTAGTCCAGACCTGGAAGAGCTGTACAAAGATTGGGTAGATGGTGAGAATCTGTTTATACATTTTCGTTCCAACTTTTGGGTAATTGATATTCGCATGAAAAATGGAAAATGTACGCTTGGCAAAGGATGGTATGACTTTTCACAGATAATAAATTTGAAAGAGGGCAATACCTTGGTGCTCTATAGATTGCCAGAGTCTGAGACAAATAGTGTAAACGCATGCATTTTTGAAGCAACTGATGAAGGATTTGATGAAAATCAAGGTATAACAAAAAAATAAAGCTATGTATGACATATACATGCTTATTGCTATTATAATTTTTTTAAATTTGTCAACAGTTTGTAAAGAATGGAAAAGAGGGTTTTTCAAGGTTGTTTCGGAAGAGTTCATCAATTCAGGAGTTCTGGTATTTCCTAAATTTAGTCATTAGTATGTTTAATGTAGTTGATTTTTACTTTATAATCTATGTATTACTTTATACAATGAAATTCTTGATTACAATCAGGTTGTTCCAAGAATAATTAAGGAATTCTACAAATAGAAGTTGATTAACACCAAAAAATTAGAAGTTAACGGCGTAAGTTGGTACATCTGCTACAATTACATAGGAGGATACATGACAAATTTGAAAATAATGATAGATCGTTTCTCTTTAAGGGCAAAGGATACTATTATTTTTTCAATGAATAGAAGTAAGGTGATATGTGCGAGGATATATCAAGAGGATGGGAAGGAAATAAATTACGCAAATAGACAACTTGAGAAATTAACAACAACAATGTCCAGTTGGGTTTGGGATGTAAACTTTCATCCAAAATCAGGTTTGCTGAATTTAATCTATATTTGTTAAGTTAAAAAAAATGTGAAAAAAATGACTAAAAAAACTTTGTGATTGTTATGTACAGATTGTAGGGAACCCAGTGGGAGACAAAACCAAATTAAACTCAGATTGGATAATGCTGAAAGCTCACATCAGGTAATTTCTTTTATCAGATTGAGGAAAAGTATTTGTAATATAATTAATAGATTATAATTAAATAATACGAATGTTTAACATCAATTTCATTTATTGGTTATGTTGATAGATGAGAGGAGGGAATGAAGTGTATCCTGCATTCATCATAGGTTATAAGCCTATTCAAATTGACACTGGAAAAATGGTAAATACATCCTTAATTTATAAACTACATTCAATATAGGTTCTTTAAACTACACTATTATGTTTATTTTACAATTTAACTTATATTTATCTTTAACAGACACTGCCTTCAGAAATCATATTGGATTATGGAGATGAAATACCTCCTAGTGTTGGTTTACAATTTCCAAATGGTCGGAAAATCTATGTGCTTTTCAATAAGAAAGATCAAAGTTTTGAACGTATGGATCGATTTCTAAAGGAAATCATATTGCATAATGGTTCAATTTTTGTGTTCAATTACAATGGAGATGGTAATTTCTTGGTGAATGTGCTTGATGATGATGCTTCAGAAATCTTGTATCCTTCGTCAAGAAGTATGGCAAGGACTACGATATTTGACATAGGTGCTTCTATTTTCTTTCTTTGATTACTATAGTAATTCTTCGGAAACATATTAACATAAATTAGAATGTTTTTCCAGACAACAACACTGGCATTGGATTAAAATTCTTAGCAACTGTTAATGGTGATGCCTATAATTCTGGAGCAATTGTAAGTTATAGTTGGAAAATACTACTTAGAGCATATATCATAAGTTACCTTTTACTACATAACTAATTTTATTTTATCCTAATAATAGTTGTATAATTGATATTACAAAAAATTATACAGGTGATACATGAGTCCTTTTATGGACGATTTGGAAAGCTCATTCCTGCAGCAATTACTTTGGCAGTAAAAACTGGAGAAGTTTTCCAAGGCCATTACTTTGAAAATGAAAAAAGGATAAATGGTCTACTTGAACTTATTGGATTACAGTACATAGAAAGGAAAGATGTTGTGCTGTTTACATATCGTGGTCTTGGCCGTTGTGATTTAGTTATATTTGATAAGTCAAAACTTGAAAAAGTTTTTCAACGTGAAGAGCATGATCAAGGTATTCTAATTACCTATATAAATTATTTCCTACTGTAATTGACCTATGCATTTATAAAATTAAAGTTAGAAATCCATGTAAATTATGAACACGTTAATTTTGGTATATATAATATAATTCATGTTTATGCTATAATTAATACAGAAATGGAGGATGAAGACATGGATGGGGAAGAGCATGACTTGGATGAGCAACATATGAATAATTCAGATATAACTTTCAATGTCCTTCTAACATGGTCAAATGTAAACAACTCATCACATGGAGTGGTATGTTATATATACATACTTAACTATAATTTGTTATACGGGTACATCTGTAATGAATGATTGTTATATTATTAACTTATTTCCTTGTTCTGCAGCACATTTCCAGGGATATTGTTCCACATGGTAGAGAATGGAGAGCTGGTGAAAAAGTGTTACTGAGGACTGATAATGGTTCCTGGTCAGTTGGAATGGTATACAATCATGGAATTCCAAGATTTTCTGCTGGTTGGAATATTTTTGCAGAAGACAATGAGTTGCAACTAAATCAGAATCTAGTCTTCACTTTTGTCGAAGATGCTAATGGAATTGCTTTTGATGTTCAACTTCCGTGAAAAATATTACACTTTAAGATCATCTTTTAAGATCATCTTTGGGTTAATAAAAACTCTATTTCAAAGTAGTTGTGCTTGTTTAAAGATATTGTTCCAAATTTATCTAATGTTTCATCTGATACTTTTTAATATTATTAATTATCTTTGAGTTTTACAATTACATTCTCTATAATTCTATATTGTACAATTGCAGCATATATTACTTCTCTAATCAGTCATGTTAATGTAATTATAGATTGTACAATTGCAGCACATATTAGTTCTTTAATCCAGACTCAAAGCACTGGGATAACGTTAATTTATATTGTAAATCATGTCTTTTATTGACTACATAACTTAAGACTCTTGTATAGCAGCACCATGTACAGGAGGGTCAGCTGTGATATTGAGATCAACAGGCACTGGCATATGACCATTACAACAGTGGGATAACGTTATAACTACTTATCTGAATATAAAAAGTAAACTCCTTCCTGTCTAACTGCTTGATATTTTCTGGAGAACTTACGTCAACTTGCTTCTGCATACAAATTACATAATTTATATTGTAAATCACGTCTTTCAGTGATTATATAATTTACTCATATTTATAATATCACTATGTTAGAGTTCTAACATAGTGATATTATAAATATTTTCACGGGTTTGATACATACAATAAATATTTTCACGTTAGATGTGAGTTTTTTGTTATCCTCAAAGCATGGGTTACTTTTAAATATTTTTAAAATTATATGATTAAACAAAATAGAGTTTTATAATTTATTATGGAATTAATTTAACTTTTTAAAATTATTTAATAAATCACATGTGTATTGAAATTTTCTAAAAAAATGAAAAAACTAATGTAAATTTTTTTTTTACATAATTATGAAATTGAAGAATATAGGTTATTGCGAAAAAACCTTAAAACCATAGATAAATATTAAATTCAAATTGTCACAATCCAAACATAAAATAAAAACCATTCCAAAACATTGTTCCAAAAACACACGTACGACAAACATTGTGGATTGAAAATCCTTTGGAAGACACAGAACACCAATAGTTCAACTTAACATTTTATTCAAAAGATATAAGACATTACTAAATGTCTATGGAAATCAAATAAATGCGACCATCTCATGCGACCAACTCCTTCATTTGTCAATAAGCAAAATGATAGATTTCTCACTTCTCCTGTTGATTTGTAAAAGAAAACATAGAATAAATATTGTGTTTTACAATATATTCTTTGTAAATTAAGATTATGAATGTTCAAAAAATTACCACTTTGATCTTCTTTGAAGAAGATTTAGCAGAAATAGGAGTTTCCCCATCCGCATAGCTGGATAAATCTATCATATTCTGTACATAGTTGGAAACGTAATCAGAATATGTACACAGAATGGCATAAAGTAAAGGAAACAACAAATGCTGAAGAATAGAATGAAGAGTTACTAAAAACTCACATCTCCAAAATTCGAAGGTGTGTAACCTCCTGCAGATGCTAAAGAACTTGAAGAAGAAATACTTGAATCATCATATGCATCAGTTGCAACGAAATCTTACTATTAAGCAAGACATTGTCATCGCATATTTCAATCTTAAGCGTAACATCTTTACCAACAATTGATTTGATGATATCAGGATATATAATTTTGGTCTCAGCCTATACATCAAAATTTGGATTAGATTGATAAATCATAACATATCGATAGTAGGTTTTTTAAAATTAAAAATATACCTCTTCATTTTCAGAAATCAGCCTGGTAGCAGTCTTACGAATCAAACGTTTGGCAGCACGATCCATGAGAATGAAGTTGTATGCTTCATTTGGATCAGCAGCAATAACAACTATCTTATATCTACGAATAAAAACATTACATAGCTTAACAAAAAAATAAAACAAAAAAAATAAAATTTACGAAGCACAACAGATAACAAACTGAAAATTATGGACCAAAATATGTTAAACAGGACTACTGTCTTGCTACATATAGATTTTTAAAAAAATG
The DNA here is from genome assembly GCA_036435485.1 of Saposhnikovia divaricata. Lineage (NCBI taxonomy): Eukaryota > Viridiplantae > Streptophyta > Magnoliopsida > Apiales > Apiaceae > Saposhnikovia > Saposhnikovia divaricata. The sequence goes on along the minus strand of CM071597.1, from coordinate 94,931,387 downwards.
CCTAAACGTTAACCTTTTCTCTGGAACAGGCATTGTTTTGGACATTTTGTGCACTTGAACCTTCCTTCTACTTTCATCACATCTGCTTCACAGTCTATACAACTCAAGTACCACCAGTTGCTGATCTCCTCAACATTTGTGATCCTCACAACGCCTAGAAAGAGTTTCTGAAAAGTTAAAATATATTGTATATTCCTAAGCATAGTATTATATAAAAAAATAATGACACACTAATTTACTCGATATTGAAACTATATAACATAAACATAGTTAACCACAAACAACCCAAATACTAACTTAATATCATAAAATTTAACCTTAATATCATCAGTAGTTGTTTTTTCGGCCAACTCTTGCAGTGTCAAAGTCTGAATAATTGGAGCAGCTTTAGGTGTAACTGGCGTAGGCATGTTATTCTCAGGAGCTTTGTATCCTTCTTCATCCAATCTACATCAATGGTAACAAAGATTTAAGTTTTTAATCGATTATAATAGACAGTATTAAACCGAAATGAAACAACATAATCTGGAAAATATAGGACCTTTTACGCATTGCACGAACATAATCAGAGTCCAAATTCAAGAAAATCTTGGAAGATGGGAGAGTACTTAGCTGAACAGAACCTGTGAACGTAGCAGCTTATTAATAGCTAAGTTTAAACTGATGGTTTAGTAATAGCTAAGTTTAGAATCTTACTCTTAAATATCTTCATTTTAGTACTGGAAACAATTCCAATAACTTGATCATCAGTAATTCTGAACTTTACAATATCCCGGTCTCCGTACATCATCTTTATCTGCCTAACTGACTCAAAATCCTCAACAACACCAATGACATCTAAAAAAGAATGTTATAAAAGAAACATTGATATCATAGGCAAGATTTAAAAATTAGTTACATTACTGGAACTAATGTATTAAGCATCAAGATTTGTATAACCTGTAGAAAATTCAGGATTTTCAACATTCGCATTGCTGTTGGCAATACTAAATAATTCGTTTAAATCAACAAACTCAAACTTGTGCATTGGTATCATGAAATCATCTTCTATTATCCTTTCGACATTGGTTGAGTTGGAAAAATTGATGATGAACTTAGAACTTGTGGGTTTAAGAGTACCCAATGCTTGTCGAGTATAGAAATTGGTAATTATATAAAGACCTCCTTCAACCATATCGCTAGCAATTGTTTTCCATTTTTCAGAGTAAACATAAGCTTGAATGTGAGAGTTCTGTAAAAAAGAATAACGTTTTAACAATTACTATGACAATTAAAATGTGTACACGTATTACATATATTAAGAATTAAAACTGTACAAGCACATTCATTTCTTACGTTATCATCAAGCAAAATAAGATTATATCCTTTCAACACTTCATTGGAATCAGAACTTGATGACATCGATGGCCACATCCTAGTCACACGCACCAGAACTCTCCATGTTGTTCGAGAGGTGTCAAGCGATGACAATTGATCGAACATTGTAACTTTGATACTGCAATGATGAAGTATTATTGTTAAACAGATAAAATACACGAAAAATGAATATATATCAGAGGAAATCGATTGTTAATTGACATCAGTTAAGAAACAAAAAAATACCTTCTTAAGTGAGGTGTTCTTTCACAACAGAGGTGCACAACCAAAATGTTGCTGCAACTCTATATATAGAGTTGTAATAGTTGCAAGGATGATACGTATTTGAATTACTAAATAACGGAAATGAAGGATAAGATTATAGGTGGTTAGTTAACATAATATATGATTTATCTAGATTAATGGTAGGGATTATCATTAGAGTAAAACATGCCAATTTAAGTTATGTTGATTTATCGGATTGGAAAGATACAACAAACACACTTTCAATAACATTAATAACAAAGATTCTCTTCAGCATATAGTACTAATATCAAATATGATTTTTTAAATGGACATATTATAACAACTTTGATACTATGATCAGACATATCAGTAATGAGTAAAAAACTGAGGAGTATTATATCAATCTTCTCATTATTATAATTATACAAATTTGTTATGCAGATATTCCTTCCACATGAATCGTGACTGGGTAATTAGTTAACTTATGTTCAGATACCTTACTTAGCTTATATGACTTCATTTATGCATATGATTCTGGTACTATGTAGTCTATGTGGAAATAAGCTTTCAATGTATTCATCTTAATACTACCTTGTAGTTCATTAAGCATCAGTTACACACATTTGACATTTTTATATCTTGAAAACAGAACAAAGAATCAGGATTGTTTGCTAATAAAATGGAAGACCGCCAATATTGTTTTCTTCTCCTGATTTTTACATTAAAATATCTTTATAATCTGATTAAAGAGCTATTAAAAACAATTCTAACAATCAGTATTCGGAATACGTGGTACTTGGAAACTGATAAATGCAATACTCTCACACAAAAGAGACCAATAAAAATGTTTATTAACTAAGACATAGTGTTTAGATAGCTAATATGTAAACTTGGTATACATAAAAAAGATTGTGTGTGCATTATAGGGACTTACAAAAAAAAAAAACTTAAGCAGAGGCAATTGATCAAAGGAAACATTAAATTATAAAATAAAACGAAAAAGTTATGGAATATACTACCATAAACTTTAAAGCATGCGAATTACATCCCATCCTAAAAATGCCATAAAAAATGACAGAATTATTAGTATTAGGATTAATGTTAGGAGATCTTGGGTCGCCTTGGTTACCGAATTACATTAAACAGTTTCCTTTGAAACAACAATCAAAACAAATTGTATTATTAAAGAATCTACCGACTACTAATAAAAGTAACCATTAATCGAATTGCCAACAAATAATTAATGAAAAAAATTAAATAATAGTTTCATCCAATTAAAATTAACTTAATACTTCAAAGTATTACATGACTGAACTAAATAAAAATATTTCTGATGAGAATTGAGTACAAATTTATTAAAACAAAATGAACTTATGCGGTTCATCATATAGAGACCTTAGAAGCATAGCCATATGAAATTTATTATGATCATTTTCATGGACCATGAATGTCATGGACCATCAATGTTAGCTTGATATCCTTCTTCAACTAACCTATAAAATGAAAAATTTATAATATTAAAAACAATAATTAGATTTTTAATATTAAGAAAAAAATTACATTATGATAAAAAGTTAGCCAAAAAATAATATACCTATTCCGCATTTTGAACACATCCTCATTTGGAATATTAATATAAATCTTAGAAGAAGGCAAGCTGCAAATCTGAACTTTGCCTGTTTTGAGAGAAATTTTTAATATCATGCATAAAAAAAATTATTAAAAACTATATATGCTATATTATAAAACTATGAAAAAAAATTAAAGTACCTTTAAAAGCTGAAAGTCTAACACTCGCCAAAATGACAATAACTGGTATATCCACATGATTTGCATACAAAGGTTCTGTATTTTCATTTAGAGGTCCCCAAAAACAAACAATGTGTGATACACTGCAAAAAACATTGTTAAATCTGGTCAAGCTCATTAAATATTTATAATATTAAAGTTCCAATAATAAGGAAATTTTTTTAAAAAATATCTGAATTTTTACTACCTTCCATCAGATATTATAAAACGAACAAATTGTCTTTCCCCGAAATTTGTTTGCAACGTCTGCAATGGTTCCAGATTTTCAATAACTCCAATTACATCTACAGTGATTGAGAGAAATTAATACATTATTATTACAGAGGAAATTACTTTGTTATTAATTTGATTATGACTCCAATAATATTAGTTAAAAAAATGACATATGGATACCAAAATATTTGTTTAAAAAAATGACATATGGATACACTATTATGTAAAAATATATTCACCTGTGGAGTATATTGGAAAGTGATTAGATTTAGATGAACGAACAATCTCTTAAAGATCTCCCAAAGGTTTTAACTCAAATTTGTGCATTGGAATCATGAAGTTGTCATCAAGATTTGGAATGATAACAGTAGACGGAATAAAGAAAATGCACTTATCATTACTGACAGGCCTAAAACAACCAGATGCTTTCTGAACACGAACATTGAAAATCTCATATAAGCCTCCTTCCACTATTGCATTATGATCATTTATCCAAAGATCATGACGAATAATAGCATGCATATGAGTATTCTGGTAAAAAAAAAAAGGTTTGCAAACATATAAACTTATGAGCAGTCAAAACACCTATATCAGAAACTGTATCCCACATATAAGACCAATATACAAAATCATGACTCTTACCAAACAATCCAAAATAATCATGTTATGAGCAGTCACAACACCTATATCAGAAACTGTATCCCACATCCTTGTAACACGAACCTTGAGTGTCCTTCCTATCTTTGATTCATCTAGTGTAGAAAGATGGTCATGCATGTCCATGTCTGTTTGAAGAATGGTAATGTAATGATAATATGTCAATCGAATTCAACGATGAAAAGTATATATAAGCCAGCATTATACCATACCTGTGATGTGAGGAACTTGTGTTCGTACTGCTAAGATCTCTTCGTCGGTGGATTATTCTATTATACTATAAACTTGGCATTGTAGATATACATGTTATCAATTAGTTTCTGATTGAATATCTTGATTCCTAAAATATCTAATCTTTACAAAATTAATTTAAACAATATCTTATCAATTTAATTTAATATCTGATTTATCAATCATTGAAACACATTGGAAAAAAATCAATTTAGTTTTATTTAAGGAAAATATTAAAAAAGGATCTTTTAAAAAAAACCTGTTATTATACTTATAATCTTTGAAAAATGATCTTGTAAATAATGTTTTATCAATCATTGTAACAATTTAAATAACATCCTCATATATTAGTTTAGGAAATAAATTTAAGAAGGACCTTTTCTTTACAAAATCAATTTAAAAAATATCTTATCAATTTACAATACTATTGATTTATCAATCATTGTAAGACATAACACATTGAAACAAAATGGAACAACTTTTTATAAAAAATTGTTGAAAAAGGAACTTATGAAAGAGAAAATGTAGGAAATAATTTTCTCTTTTAAACGTGACCTTGATCATAATTCATTTATCAATCATTGTAACCGTTTTTTTTTAAGAAAATAAAATAACATTCTCAAATTTTTTGTTAAGGAATCAATTTATAAAGGACCTTAAAACTCCATATTCTTGATTTTTTAAAAACTAAATAACAGGATTAATGGAGATATTTACAATACTTGCGTTACATAATGAATTAGTTAATAAAAGACCTTGTCAAAAAAATTTGTGTTATACGGAATTAATAATTCAATAATAATAAAAGGATATTTTGAATCATTATGTATTTATCTCCATTAATATAATGGTAAAAAATTATAAATTATGACTCCATGTATTAAAAAATAATTTAATTTAGTTAAAAATATAAATTCAAAAATTTAAACAAAGAACAATACTAAATTAATCATAAATAAAATTTATAATGAAAACATGGAATCCAAAACCCAACTTGATAAAAAACACAATCAAAAAAGTTTAAACAAAGAACAAAATTAACTTAACCATAAATAAGGTTTATAAGGAAAACATGGAATCCAAAACCAAACTTTAGCAATGCTAAGAACATGAAACTAATTTATTCTGCCATTGTAAAAAACACTGAAATAGGTAAAGTATTGAATGGTCTTCTGCTACGGATAGTTACTTCAATCTTCAGACTTGAAGCAGGATATAATACGTCACGGAGCAACTTGAAGAACTTCATTTTGCTGATCAAGGATCCTGTGCAAAAAAATAAACATGTATATCAAATACATGAAAGAAACTGAATTGGAAGTTGTTTGTGAAAAAAACTACCTTTGCCTCATTTGCAAAACAGCTTCATAATGAAGATTAATGAAAACTCTAGAAATTCTCGTAGTGCTAACATGAACACAACCTACAAAATGATTAACTAATGTTTAACCAATGTATAACATCCAGAAAAATCTAAATACAATCAAAATAATAAGTTGTAACAATAAAGAATGCCAAGTGATTTAGCCTTAAATGCACGTCCATACACAGATGTCAACAAAACAATGGTAGGAGTATCAACATTGCCCTGATACAGTGGAGCAACACTCTCAAGCAGGTTATCCCAAACAATAACCTTTACTAAAATCTTGTTGATCAAAGTACAGAATGAGTATACTGATATTATACTTGTAATAAGTCATGAACAAACTACATGAATAGCTGATGATTAACCTTCCATCATATAACTGAAAGAGAGCACAGCTTCTTGTACCACTATTAGTATTTATGTGTCTAACAGGTTCAATGTTACGAACTTCTCCAACAACATCTACATTACAAAACAGATTTTAACACGAAAACTATATTACAACAATAGACATATTGGTAAGATGTAATTTGAGTGAAATTTAATTACCTATAGCATACAGAGGAGTCTGCTCTGTTAGATAAGACATAGAATGGTTGTATAGTTCACTTAGGTTTACCAACTCAAATTTATGTCGTGGTATTGTGATGACTTCTAAAGGAACAGGATGCACAATACTGGAATTTGTTAAAACTATAGCCCTGTCAGAAATTACAGGCCTCAAACGTCCTACTGGATCTCTTGTCACAAAACGTTCAAAATCATATGCATTTCCTTCCATTATCATATGCCCAAACGAATTCCATACAGCCGGCCGTGCAAATGCATGAACATGGTAATTCTGATAAGGCAAATATAAACTTTTACAAAGCATCTCATATGTTTTTAAAACAACACTAACATGTCCTTTGCAAAAAGTAAAAGTGATAGATATATTTACCTCTGCATCAAGCAAAATCAGATTGAATCCAATAATGTTGTCATTATTACCAACTGATGGCCACATGCGAGTAACACGAACACGGACTCTCCAATCCATTCTTGAGTTGTCAATTAATGATAAATTCCGAAACATAACTGACATTATAACAAAAAGTACATATCAACAAAACAATTAACAGTATAAACAAAATGATATAATGATACAAAAACTAATATAATACAGACATAGATACAGTAACCTCTATATCATTTTGAACATGAAAGAAGATTAACAATCTAAAAACATGATGCATGAATTTGATAACTCATTCTGGTATGGAACAATACTAACCTCAACTCTGGAAAAAAAAAACAATGTAGTGATATGATGTGGGATATGCAGTCGTGGACAATGGTATATATAACTCAACAGTTTATGATTGTTAAATCCCATGAAAATAGGCATGGAAAATGCAACATATTGATCGATGATTTGGCAGTTAATTGGATATGGATGGAAATCGCTGAAACTAAGGTCATGATGTATAATACTGATATTTCTAGAATGTGGATTTTCTGAAAATCAATGGGATGTCATAACAAAATAAACAAATAATAATTTTTTTGAGGAATAAAAGATTATGTACAAATTAATTGATATAAAAAATATTCTAATTGATACAACATTAATGGGATATATAACCCGTGCGATAAGGAATAGCTATAGGATATAAAATGAAGAATTAAATAATTAAGTAAGTTTCTGATAAAGTATTGCAAATTTATGAAAATAATTTATGTTGACTATAAGTTTGCTATATTTTGAAATTAAAAAGGATGAAATGCAAATTAAATAAAAAACACATTGGAACAAATAGAGTATCTATAATTATGACATTCCAAATTCGAAATAAAGATATAAAATTTTATTTAATCTTGTTGGAACATGCTGCCAAATCTACAAATAAAAACTTATCTGTTCATACTCGACTAATGAGATAATAAAATAAATATTGTTGCAAACACAAAACTTTCGGACGGATGCTAGTAAATTCCAATGTCTTTAGGTAAAGAAGAACAAAGTTACTAATATAACTTTGGATTAAAAATAAAGTACAATGCTTATGCAAAAAGACATTGTTACTGCTGTAGAGCAATTTATTCTATGAAAATAAAAAAATTATAACATGGATTCTTTTTGGAATTGGATGCATGGGAGCGCCGCCATCATATTCTTAATTTTGCAACCTCTCCCTAATTCCAAAACTGCTTTATATTCAATATTAATATATAATCTTGATGCTAGTAACCCACTCAATTCAAGTTAACCTATATAAAAAAAAATTAAAATGTTGTAAGAAGATGAAAAATAAGGTTGTAGTTAAAAAAATATATATTTAACATAATTACATATTTTAAAATTATAACCTCGAAATAATTTAGGACGCATAGATGACAATACAACTATTGGTGGGATTTCAAAGTGTCCAAGACTTAGCATATTCACTACTTCAATATCTTCGTCCCAAAAAGCAGCATTGACAGAAGTACTATAAAATAATCATAACAAAAAAAAAATAATAAAAAAATAACAATAATATTTTTATATTCAATAGTGTACATACCGTCCACCAAAAATCTGTAAATGAACAAATTCTCTTTCGCCGAAATAGGTGTTTATTACTCTAATAAGACTTAGATTTTGAACAACTCAAACAACATTTAAAAAACATCATATACGTTAAAAAGTTGAAATTCAAAATATAAAGTTTAAGAAGAATGATTACAATTTAAAATTACCTATAGCATAGGTAGGCAACTGATTTGTAGGATATATATGATCTTAATGTCAAATATGTCTTTGAGTTCGACCAATTCAAATTTATGCATTGGTATTGGTGTAATAACATTGTTAAACATTGGTTCGGTCATAGTCATTTGTGTAAAAGTTATAAAGATTGGAAAAGAAACTGGACTCAACACTCGATTCGCTTGTGTGACGTTGAGATTAGTGACATGATATAAATATCCCTCGAATACAATGTTGTTAAAAGCATACCAATTGGGAGGGTGTACGAACGCATGAACATGATAATTCTACATAATGTAAAATTTTATATTTAGGAACCATATGAAGATTAAAAATATCAATATTATAATCCATAATGGGTAAAGTTCTTGTAATATAAAATATACCTGGGCATCAAGTAAAATAAAATTTAAACCCAAAAATTGACCATTGTCAGCAAAAGAAGGCCACATCGGTGTAATGCAGACTATTATGCTCCAGTCTGCTCTATGAATGTGATAGCTAACCAAGATACTCTGCAATTTTAGCTATTGCCCTTGGAGATGCTCTTTTACCGTTTTTGTAATTAAGAAAATTTATGTCACTGTAAACTCCATATCGGCCAGTTTTGAAAAAATTATAAAGGAACATACCAGATTATACCATTTTTTAAATTCTGGCAAATCTTTTATGATAACTAAGTATAAATCGATACATTTTTATGATAAATAAACTTAAATTAATGTGTTGCATTATTTGTAACGCATATTATACTAAGAAATAATGTTCTTCTATAAGCGATAAATAAAATGGTGGAATTTGATGAATTTCAATAATTGTATTACAAAAAAATCTTTGAGTTAATAATTTTGAAATTAATTCTTTAGTTAATTAATATATATATTTTCCGACACCTTGATATCTTATAGTATTAAGATATTTTTGACAATTTCATTTAAAATTTAAACTTTAACAATAAAGTAATGCTCAATAAATTTAGTTTTCATAATAAATGATACTAAATCATGGATAAATTACAATATTACAATAATATAAGATAAATTAAAAGTTTGACATAAAAAAACATAAAAATTGAAAGAAAATTCCAAAATTACATATACCATTCTGCTAAATATATTTAAAATAAACAATTACAACATAATATTAAATCTTAGGATTTTTTTTGTTATCAATAAAAAAATATTTATAAGTCATGAAAGGTTTAAATTTTAATTAAATACATTAAAATACAAAATAAATATTATACTAATATTGATAAATGGATGCTGTTTAAACGCAAACTAAAAATGTGACTAAATTATTAACATTTAAAATTGGAATACAACTTTTTCTTTAGATAACATTTTCCCCTCTTGTAAATGGTTTCAGCCTAATCATAAACTAAAGAGACATGAATATTATCATGAGGAGGAGAAACTTAATATCTTGAAACAAAAAAATTAAAAACATTTAAAATAAAAGACTTTGACTTTTTGCAAAAATTACTTTGTACATAAACCGGTAGTAGTTGAGACACCTAAAATTAAATGTTTGTCTTAAAAAATAACTTTTTAGGGTATTTATGATAAGAACAGAACAGTTGGATATAATGACAATTACGTCGCTTTAGTAAAAGATGGAATCAATATAGATAACACAAAACCCAAAATTGGACTTGCATGCGGTGTTTATACATATCTGAATTGCAGAAAAAGGATACAGATTGTACTCAAACGCTGTGTAAAAAAAACGTTATTGACTAAATGGAGGTACTAAACTATTCATATTTCTTATGTTTGATTTGATCTATAATGGAGAACTATATGGATTGTGCATGTTTTGATTGTATGTATACATTCGGATGTAGTTTTTAATTGTATGTTTCAATTCTTAACATTCATAAACTTCAATCCTTATTGTTAAACTTATGCATATATTTCAATTATCATCTACGGTGAATGAATGTTTTGACTGTCAATAAATCCTGTTTCGCTGGAGGTATAATATATGACTCTTTTCTTGAAAAGCATTCAAACTTTAAACGAAAAGATGTCTAATTATATGTGTCATGAATTGGTTATATTACTCAAGTCAATGTGTAGAACAGTGAATATGTATATGTAATACCTGTTCAATTTTTTGAATGCAGGGTAGCGTTAGGTGTTACAGAAGTCAAAATAAGAAATTTCATATTCGTATGTTATTAATTTATATATTTTTCAAATTAAGTAATCCGCTAGCTGTAGTCTATTCTCAGACTTATACATTTTAATCTACCAGGAAATAGGCCACTTCTGTCCAGTTTTCTTTCTGCTAATATTGATAAGAATGGCTTCAGATCCTTTGTAAGTATTGTCTACACTTGAAACATTTTAGAATCAAACTTCTTCTTCTTCTTTGCTTATAACGTGCAAAAGGATAAATATTTACTATGTTATACATTTATGAACAGAGGATACCTAAATCCTTTCATGATGAATTCGGAAAGCAATTATCTTCAAGTCTGATCATTAGGTGCAAGAAATATGTTTGGAAAGGAAATTTTGATGCTGAAACGAAAGCGATTTATGGTTTAATGAATTTCATGAGGTTCTATGGAATTAAAATCTATAGTCTTGTTCAATTTGATTACTATGGAAAGGACTTGTTCCTTGTTAAGATATTCAAGGATACCGCTACTGAGATTAACTATCCAATAGAGGATCCGGTGGAATTTTTCAAGAATGAATGTAATCATAATTGGAGAAAAGAGCAATACCTAGTTGACAACATGTCTTTGGAATTTCAAAAATCTCATGCACTCTGGTTATTCAATGCTTGCGACAATATTCTTCAGTACTTTGATATTGACATTTCCAGTTCTGATATTGATGAGCGGCTAATGACTTTGGTGAGTAAATAACCCTTTTAAACTTTAATTCTTTTTCTCCAGCAATTTGTTAATCTTTAAACTTTAATCAAGTTTATCTGACAATTATAACATTGAAAAACAGAGATTGGGTGTAAACTTGCAAAACCTCTACAAAGATTGGAATGATGATACAAAGATATTCCTAAGATTTATTGACAAATCATGGGAAATTTCTATAAAGTGGATGGATGGAACTTGTATGTTTGGTAAAGGATGGCATGAGTTCATTTTGCAAACTCAACTCGAGGAGGGTGATACGTTGGTTCTATTTAAAATACCTTCTACAGGACATAATATTGTCAACGTATGCATCTTTAAAGGGCAAGATAAAGTTGTAGACAAAAATCCTGGTAACACATAATCTTAAATAATTGATATAAACGTTTGTTATTATTTGACAAACTGTTTACGATTATTTATCAAATTAACAATAATATACAGAGAGTGAAGAATGGAAAAGACGATTTTTTAAGGTTCTCTCTGTTCGTTGCTTAAATGAAGGAATACTGGTACGTATTAATTACTCTGTAGGTTTACCGTCCAAAATGTTTATCGTGTTTTAATGGTTTATTGTATTTTGATTTCATCATCTACAGCTACTTCTATATTCTTTACTGAATTATTTAGTCATTTTGTCATGTTCTTATAACTGATATAATATTAAACTCAACTTTTTGGTTTTTTTGAAATCAGGCTGTACCAAAATCGATTAAGGACAATTATGGTGAAAAGATAAATCGAGTTAATGAAATTGAAGTAGCTGGAGAACGCTGGCCTATTGTTTACACATACATAGATGGATATGCCGGAAATCTGTTTAAGATGATGGAACATTTTAAATTGACAGCAAATGAGACCATAATTTTCCAAATTAATAACAGTAATGTCATGTACGCAAGGATCTTTCAGAATGATGGGAAAGAAATCGATTACGCAAGACGATGCATCAGACTTGCAAATAATGGAGTTAGCAACGGGTTATGGGATATTAATTGGTTTTCAGACTCAGGTAAAAGAAATTGATTTAGGGACAAATACTTTACATTGTTCATTTCCAATATTTATACACAGTCAGAATCATCTTGTATTGATTGATTTGCATTTACAGATACAAGTGAGGAGGATGCAAAAGCAGCAAAAGATGAAAAAGTAATTGGAAATTCTGAAATATGTCCTCGTCAAATTATGTCTTCGGCAAAAGATGATGAAGTATGATATATAATATTTGTCTCTTGTTTTCCCTCAAATTGGAAGTTCTGAAGTATGATCTCATCGCATTATTAATTTTTTTCTGTATTGTTGTAGATGAAAGTTGATGAAACATTCTATCCGCAATTTATCATTGCTCTTAAGCCTGTGCATCTTGTCGAGGCAAGTTGGTAATGATTAGAATATAATTTTTAATTTGAATTAAACTTGAGAATTTGAATATAGTATTTGAATTTCTTTGAATTGGTTCTTAACAGCTGTAAATATTATTCATGCAATTCGATGCCTTCTTTATAGGAAATTACATCTACTGCCATTTTGAACTATGTACACCAAAAACCAATACATGTTCGACTTCAGTTCCCGACAGGACTGGAAATACATGTTAATTTCAATAAGAAGGATCAATCTCTGTGTAACATGGAAAGATTCCTGAAAGAGATTATAAAGGTATATGGTTCCATTATCATATTCAGATATAGGGGCGGGGGAGTTTTTTCAATACACTTGTTGAATGATGATTCATCAGAAGTAGAATATGACACTATGCGATCAATTCCAAGAGCTCCTGTATATCAGCAAGGCAAGAACAAATACAATGTCTCTACTTGTAAGTGTTAATTGTAATTTAAATTTACATATTGTCGGTTATTTAATTATTCTTTTAAACTCTTTTAACAGACCAAGAAAATGGAGTTGGGATGAAATTCCTACTATCAATTAATGGTCGTGCATTAGATTTTGGAGAAGTGGTATGTTAATGAATTCTTCCTATATAGTATATTTTTATGTAGTTTGTAGTTTTCATAGTTGAACTCCCCGTTTCAAAAATTGCAATTGATAAAAGATTCATTTCCTCCAGCGATTACATTTGAGTTGCGAAATGGGGAACTTTACAATGGTTACTATGTAGCCAATGAGAAAAAGATCTTTGGTTTGCTGGAGATAATTGGTTTGAAAAATCTAAAAAAAAGAGACAATCTTTTATTTACATATAGTAGCGAGGGAAGACTTGCTATTGATATCTTTGATAAGTCAAAAGTTGAGAAAAATTATGACGTCACACTATCTGCAACAGGTAATAATCTTGGCAGAGAACTACTCTTTCATTTTTATTTTGTCTTTAGAAAAAATGACAGTTTATTTTATATTATTCAAGTAGGAACAAAAATGCAGTTGGAACCACATACGGTCAATAATGTTAAAGATGATACCATGATAGAAGCAGAACTTTCAGAAAATGTTGAAGAAGAGGAAATGGATGATGAAGACATGGGGGTTAATGAAATGGAATTTACTGTAAAGTTGACATTGTCAAATGTGAATCACTCATCCCATGGAGTGGTAAGATGCCTATCATACAAACTAATGGCTGCGAACAACTCCCAAATTGTACTTAGAATTTTTTCTCCTTCTCGCTATCTAATTGATATTCTACATTATTACTAATGCACAGCATATTCCAAGATACATTAAACCAAACAATATAGAATGGCAAATCGGTGATCGGGTTACATTCAGAACTCCTATCAAAACTTGGTTGATTACAATAGTATTTAACCACGGAATACCAAGGTTCTCAGCTGGGTGGAATTCATTCTCAAGAGATAATGAATTAAAAGAGAATCAGATATTGGTTTTCACAATGGTGGAGGATGATAATGGAATTGTATTTGACAATCAGATTCCATAGTTTAACATGCTGATTTGCAATATATTCAATTTGGAAGGTGTCTACAGACTACTTTATTTGGGAAGAATTATTGATAACAGGATTGTTTCTGTAATACATTTAACAGCTTTGTTATGCTTATTTTGGTTACTGTTTTGATAAAGTGACTTAATTAGAATCTTAAATTCACCTATATTAGTTACTGTATTAGATAAGTTCATTGCAGTTTTAATACACTAACAAATTGAGGATGAATCCCAACAGGTTCCTAATAATGAAAGAAATGATGATGTTGCAGGACAACATGAACAATATGCCTGATAAAATTACTGTTAATCTAATTTGGTCTAATGTTAATCAATAATCCCACAGAGTGGTATGCTACTGTGTTTTCAGCTGGTTGAAACACATTTGCAAGAAAGAACAACATACAACTCAATTTAAAATTTAGTATTGAATGTATTTGAGGAGATGGTTCCAAAGTTGTTCCCATTGTACGTACGTATTACGTCTTAATTTGATATTAGTACTTATGAATGTTAAACAATATGCCAGTAGAATGATTAAAATTTCTATTAAAATCTGTATGACATTTGTAACTGGAATTTCATTTATATTTAACAATGTGTCTAATTATTGGTAATTGTACTACCTTAATTTTTAGTTCCTAACAAAACTAATGACGCTGCATGTGATAAATGTAATTATGTAAACAATACAATGAAACACATTTCCCCAATAACATGAGTTAAATAGAATTATAGCATAAAGTTAAAACATTTGACGACTAAAATTAATACAATGAAACACATTTCCCCAATAACATGAATTAAAAATTGTTATATGATTCTAAAACATTTGGAATAAAGGTACTAATGAATTATATAGGTTCAATCTTTAACTTGAGGAAGATTATAGAATAACTCATCAAATACAACATTTGCTGTAAAATTATTTGATTTGTCGGTATCAGCCTCAATCAATATATGCAGCCCATCGGGAGAGGTAACACGTGAAACAACAACGTACAACTGTCCATGAGAGAAAACAGGACATGGAAGAAACAAACCAACTTTATCTAGCGACTGACCTTGACTTTTGTTAATAGTCATGGCAAAGCATATCTGAAGAGGAAATTGAATGCGCTTGAAAACAAATGGCCATTGAGTATCCGTTGGTTCCATCTCTATTCTAGGTATGAGGTGTTTCGTTCCAACATGTGATCCTGTTAATATTTGACACTCAACTGAATTCTTCAGACATTTTGTGAGAATCATCCTCGTACCATTACATAGGCCATTAATCTGATTAAGATTCCTCATCAACATTACCACAGAACCAACTTTCAATCTCAACTCATGTTTCGGGAGGCATGGCATGTTAATTGAATTAAGATATTCAACGGGGAATGAAGATTCATAATCATCTTCCGCATCTCTGTAAATATCATCAATTGAATCTTGACTGAGATAAGTGTGGGTTGTACCTGGAATGCGATCCAATACATGTGAATTGATGTCATCAACTATTGCGTTTGTTGGTGTAAGGATGGCTCTTGATCGCAAGTAATTCTCCGACTTCATATTATTGACAAAATCTGGATATATTTATGATACAATACTTTGCAGTGAATTCTCAAAATTCTCAATAAGATATTTTTTTGGTATAACAATTTCAGGATCAGAGAAGTCATCGTTTGGGTGAATGTTTTCAACCTTTCCATCTCCAACATCCAAGACCCACTTACTGAATTCATCAATTTGTTGGTTCTCCAAAATAGAATTCCCAGAACCTAATCGCATGTTCTTTTACAGTAAATGTACTTTACAACTACTCCACAAATAAGACTGGTTCAGGGATGCATTAACAACTTCACTTCTTGTAGCTTTAGGAATAACAGGTAAAATCTGTCGAAAGTCTCCACCAAAAACAACGGTAATACCACCAAAAGGTAGATGTTTTCTTTTAGGATCAACAGAAGCCATAATATCCTTGAAACAACGATCAACATATTCAAATCCATATCGATGTTGCATTGGAGCCTCATCCCATATAACCAAAGATGTTTGCTTAATCAACTCAGCAATATCCGAACCATGCTTTATGCTAGCAACGGAATACTGATCTAGCTTTAAAGGAATGTGAAATCTTGAATGGGCGGTTCTGCCCCCAGGGAGTAAAACTGCTGCAATGCCAGAAGATGCAACTGGTAGCACTATTTTTCCTTCGCTGCGCAATCTTGCACAAAGTGTTTTCCAGAGAAATGTCTTCCCACAACCACCG
Source organism: Saposhnikovia divaricata (assembly GCA_036435485.1). NCBI lineage: Eukaryota > Viridiplantae > Streptophyta > Magnoliopsida > Apiales > Apiaceae > Saposhnikovia > Saposhnikovia divaricata. The sequence continues at coordinate 94,914,721 of CM071597.1, read as the reverse complement.
CTCCCATAAACAAAAAAAGTACCTCCTCTACCACTTTCAACACTTTGTAGTACAGAATTATACACATCCAGTTGATCAGTATTTAAACTCCTAAAAAAAATTCATGCTGATTCTTCATCTCCACTTTATCATATCCAGTCTCCTCTTCAATCAGACGGTTACAACTACTATGCAAATATGCTTCATCTGGGAATGGCATGGTTGAATAGTCTCGAAGAGTTTTACCAACTTCATTCAATAACTTCTCCACCTCTGGAAAACAAAAAAAAAGATGTTATATTTTATTCTTGAAGACAACAGGTTTACTTAACAAACTCTTATTAAATAAACAAAAATAAATCAAATAATTATTAATTGACCTGCAAGAGCAAAATTTTCCAAATCATGTTCACCAAGAGTAAATTCTTGGTTATTCAAAGATTTTCGCATGTTATATAGGACATCATCAGCCATACTTTTCCAGTTGTCCTTCCATAATTTTAACGGATCTGCAACAGGGCAGTTGGTTAAAATATGCACAAACATGGATCTTATTTGTTGTGGCATCGCACTCTCTGCATTCTCTCTAAGTGCAGATTGCCACTGATTATCATCTTTAAGCAACCCAAGAGCATCACACGCTTCCTTAAAACTACCATATTCTCGATTATTTACAGTTCTCAAATCTGTAAATGATGTGGCACCTTTATTTCTCATTAGCAACATGCGGAGGTAAAAGGCTTCACCACTTGATGCATGAACTTCACATAATCTGCCAATAACAATGCCTCGCTGCCTTTGTTTCCACTTGCATTCACTTGGGTGCCAAGTAAATCCTCTTGGGAATTCCTGATAAGTATATTCTCGAGCACTCGGATTTGTTTTGTTAGCAATGAACCATGCTTCAAGTTTACTCTTTTTAGAATGTGCTCGTTGAGCAATTTTTTGAAGATTTTCTTTGACATTGAAAGTTACATTCTTGCCTCCTGGTACATGAACTGGTAAGCGTTCCACGGCAGGATAACGATAATGAATGTCGAATCCTTAAATCATCCAAGCAGCTTCTGAAGCACAGACATATCGGCCATCAAGATAATGCTTAACTTCATCCACTGCTTTATTTTTATCCTTGGAAGTAGAAGTATCACCATGTTTCTTACGTTTCAATAGCATTGTCGCATTATCGTGACCTTTTAAACAATATTTGAATAAATATTTCAATGACCTTGAGCTATTGCAAACTTCCAGGTTTATATGACACTGAAATCGAAGTAGCAAGTCTCGACAATACGGGACAACAAACCTATTGTCAAGTGAACTTTTATTCTTAACCACAAATCTTTCCATTTGGCGACGTCTGTATACGGGGAACCCACAATCATCAAAGAACGTGTGACCATTATACCTATGAAAATTAAAAATTATACAGTTAGGTTAGATCCAAAAAAAAACTTTAAAAAAATATATATACTTATATAGTGATTGATATGAAAAAATTTGTTAATCAACATACCTCTTTGGAAAATGCCGTATACACTTCCCATTAGACAAGCAAGGAGAATAAGAAAAATCCTTTCCACATGGACCATGAATCATGTAATTCTTTACAGCATTATATCCAAGAGGGTCAGTTTCTTTGTCAGGAATTTCAGCTGAGATTAATTCATCAATTTGATCTGTATTCTTTGGTCGATCGTCAGGGTGTAGCCAAACCAACATGTGAGCATGCGGGAGACCACGCTTTTGGAACTCAATGACATACATGACTATTTAAATAGAACAATAAAAAATAATTGTGGTAAATAATTATATAACCTAAACCGATTAAAGATTAAATGTCATCAATTGTAGAATCATACCTCCAATGCATCGCCCCAAATAATTTTTGTTCTTGATTAAATCTACCAATTGGTCAAGCTTCATTTTGAATACTCTAGCAACCACATCCGGAGCATCAGAGACGGTCATGCCTGGAACTTTGTCTACCATACGTTGTATTTCAGGCCATTTGGTGTTACATGTCATTGTCAGAAAAAATGTAGGATGACCACACATGTTTTGGAGATCTCCAACAATTAACGCACCGACCTCATTAGATGGTCCAACAGGATTAGGCCTGCCTGATGCAGATGATGAAGAAACTAAGAACAATTTAACTTCTTCAGGTTCTTTGTTTTTGAAACGATCCCTTGCCATTCTGAAACCTTTAACCAACTTATTATTTTCATCAAGCATTAGAAGCAATCCTTGTACTATATCTGGATCAGTACCATCACTTCCGGGAATTGCATTCTTTCTATTCTCAATCTCATTCTCTGTATCATACACATAGAGCTGACAATATTTTGGAGTTTCACCATCTACTGGACATATGCTTCCAATCAAATGATAGTTCTGCCCACTGAGTTTAAATGTGTATGGTGCACTGCCTCTATTTATTTTGTTATCTATTTTTCCTCCCAATGATGTAAAGGCAAATAAAGAATTATAAATCCTTATGTTCTTCTTGTAATGGGCAGTTTTGGCTCCTCCAGATAACAAATTAGCTAAAAAGGGAGGAGGCTGCTTCTCCGGTGGAAGTTGGACCTGTCCATTCTTACAACACATGGAAAATGGTGGATTGTGATATTTGGTAGATTTATTATTCCTCTCAGCATTCCACATAATGGCTTGACAATGAGAACAAACTTTATCTGGTTCACCTAGGTCCATGTATCCAGTCCATATATCTATTTTACAAACAAAAAAAAATTATTCATAAAATGACAGTGTATAATTAATCTGGTCTAAAAAGCTTAACAAAACATGATATACCTTCATCTAGTATGTCTTCAAACAAATCATCATCATAGTTTTCATATTGGGAAGGTATAGCTGAAATAAAATTAAAAAATTTATTGGAAACGATAAACTTTGTACAAACGTCATAAAATCAATTACACATATTTAAAGTAGAATTTCCAAAACTTACAATCTGAGTCATCATCCTCACATGGTATTGGATCATCATGTTCTACACCAAAGATCATATAAAAAGATATAAAATGACTTATTTACCTTATTTCCTAATAAAGAAATATAGAAAATGAATGGTAAACTTACCTGAATCTGAATCTTTAGGAGGTTCATAAACATCATTGAAACTGTCAAGTAAATTTTTACTTTCAGGAGGAGCATGAAGAACACCATATTGGTGTGTTATTGGTCGCTTCTGTTCAGGGTGCCCTGTTATTAATCAATCGTATTCATTAACAATGAGACTGTTAACTTGGTTTTGTAAATCTAATGTCACAAAATGTAATAGTAATAATATAAACATACATGGATTATTATCATCTGATATAGTGGATGCAGGTAATTGGAAAACATATTTACTTGCTTGTCCAGGATGATTGTAACTTGTTGGACGTTTTGGTGGAACACTTGAAGATGATGCTAATACAAAAAATACAAAAAATGAAAAATGTAGGAAAAATATAATATCGTAGAAAATGTTTACAACCGTTGAACAAAAAAACACATACGAATGTTATTAAAAGGAGATGTATTAGAAGCTGGTAATTGAAATCTTGTTTTACTCGGTTGTCCCCTAGCTGACTCTGTACATAACAGGCAAGGTATTCAAAAAATGCAATTAGTTTCAAATCAAATTTAATAATAAACAAAAACTAAAATTACTATGTTAAATATTAAAACCTGGTAAATTGTAGAACGTAGAATGACTTAATAGCTGTGATTTATCATTAACAGTGACACGTCGGAGATCAGGCGTTGCTGTTGTCATTTGAAATTAAAACAGTTTTCTAATACAATGAAAAAGTAACAACTACAATAAGGATTGCATGTATTTAAAACAAACCAGACAAATTAACGTTCTGCAATCTTCGAGCTGATGGTGAAGAATCTGACGTTTGTAAGTCCTTTCTGCGACTTTGTACTTTGTAAACATAAAACATTTTCTTCAATAAAGTAATATTATCTAAGATCAGTGGTAAATGATATAAGCAATTAAGGAACTTTTCAAATTTTACCGCACACATGTGAAGTTGGAACATGCGGAGTGAAAGGAGTGGATTTAACCAACAATGAGCGATTAACATCAGGCAAAACTAAATTAATCAATACACAAAAAAATAAATAAACAAAACATTCATAAACATCAAATTCAAATATAAAAAATTAAAAATATAAGTGCAAAAAAAACACACCTGAAGAACGAATTACTGAATTTGACTTGAGTGTTGCGTGTTTTGATTTTGAAGATCTATGTGACTAAGAAATGCTATTATTGATGAAACAATCCTTTACAACATTTGTATTTATGTTCGAAAGTGGTACTCGTCCTGCGTCTAAAAAGGAATAACATATCTTATTACAATACGTTTCATTTGAATATATAAAATTGTTAATATATGAACTCACTTTATTAAAATTTACCTGCTGGTGAAGGAGTATTAGGATTGAAGTTCTCTGAACCAATTGGTAATGGAGATATAGTTCTAGTTGAAATTAAAGTTTGATTTAAGTAATGAGTCTTGTTTGATGTAGGACTTAAAAACTTCTGAAAAGGATTTATGCGTGTAACAGGAACTACATAAAATGAAAATGTAAAAATTATTACAAAACAATATTAGTCTGAATACCAGGTAATTCTGCTACGAACAGTTTCTGAATAGTTACGATCGCACTAAATGGTTCAAATGAACAAACCTCTCTTCATATTTGAGTTGTAACCTTGATCTAATGTATTGGAACTGCTATTACTTCCAAGAATACCTGTTTTGGAGATAACATATACAAATATTAGATTCATAAAATCTCCTTAAGTAATTTAAATGGACAAAACTATGAACAGAAAATTATACGTACTTTTCTTAATATGGGAAGGAGAAAAATCAAGTCGAGTGGGTACTGCGTTGCTCGAATCCATGATAACGGGTTTCAATCAACGTTTAGGATCTAAGTAGCACATTTACAGAAGACAACATGGTTAATCACAATTACAGAAGACAACATGGTTAATATATACAATGTACAATATGGATAACAACGGGAATACCTTGTTTTGGAGCATTAGGAGATAATTGTGTCGACAATAGTGTGCGCTTAGAACCTGTAGAAGAGAAAGAAGAGAGTGCGATTAGAACCAGTAGAAGAGAAAGAAAAAGAAGAATAGAACATAATGAAAACAAATAAAATCATAAAGAAACATATAAAGATCGACAATTTAACAAACCTTTGTGATCGTCATCCATGACCGGAAGAACAGAATTTTACATGTAGATTCAGAGTACAAAACTGTGAACAAACTTTAGGATTGATATTAAAGTTCAAAGAAATTCAAAAAATGTATTACATATTTCATGCCAATAATAGTGGAATTCTGTTATGGCTGTTTCATTGTTATTTTTTACGTGCTGTTAATGTTAAAGACGATCCATACCCGGTGGGTAGTCCATAACCCAATTCTGTTACCCATATTTTGCTAGTATTTTACTAAATTGCCCTAATTTTATTTGGAGTAGTAAGGAAACATGAGGATAGATTGGTAATATGAGGAACTCTAGCACTAGCAGGAATTTAATTATATAGATTTAAACCGGTAGCAGATGATTCGTAAACTAGTGATTCAATAACCCACAAGTTTTTTTTTTTTTTTTATAATTTCTACCAATTTTGTCCCTCCTTTAAATAAATAAAAAACACTGATGTTATAAAACCTACAAATTATAATTCTACAATGGGGGGACTTGAAAACTCTGATAAAAAATGTTTCTTAACATAAATAGTTTAAGAGAAATGCTATAGAAATTTTCAATTTGACGTGTAAGTTTTTGTCAGCCACTTTCTTTTTACTTGATATTGTACTTGTTATATTTGTGTTTAATATTTTCTCTCTTTTTCAATGTTTATTACTATTATGCTATGTTTTACTCAACATTTTAATATTTTAACTTTTGTTATAAAATATATTTTTTTTTGTAAAAGTAAAATTTGTCATTTTCAATTCAAATTTTAATGCGTGTATATAATTTATTGAGTGGGAAATAATAATAATTCCATAACATATGTTTGGTTATGTGTTAAAGAATAATCACTTAAATTATATATTTAAAAGTTAAAAAAACCAAAAATTTAACAAAGTTAATGAAAACTAAATTTTAAATATTTCATTAAAAATAAGCAAAACGAATGTTAGCATTTATTTATTTTCATCATCATATTTTCTATACGACTCACAAGAAAATATACACAGTATTGTTGGAACCAAAAAAAATACATATTACATATATAATTGTCTTATAATATGTTTATTTTAAAAACATTATTTGAAAAGTGAATTAATTAATGTAAAAAAATTCTTTGTACTTTAAGATATGTATAATAATATATAAAACATACTAATTGAAATTCTTGCTATGACATGAAAAAACTTAAAATTTATTTAAAGTTCAAAAAATTTAATGTAACTAAAAGTGTTTTTCTTTTATTTTGTATTTTGTGTCTAGATAATTTTTTTTATCCATTCACTTCACTTGGCACTTACCTTGAAATTGAACTGACCCAAAGTATTAGAAAATAAATGTAAAATATATTTCATATAAATTGTGTATTTTTATAAATTTCTATATTCATATTTCAAATTATTATGAAAAAGATATGTCATAATATTTTTTAATCATAATGGTTAATAGTGAATAACCAAACCAAACCAAACCAAACATACCCAGTATATCCCGCTCAGAGCAGGGTCTGGGGAGGGTAGGATGTACGCAGACCATACCCCCACTTTTAAAGCGGGGAGGCTGTTTCCGTGGAGACCCTCGGCTGAGTGCACAACAAATACATGGAGTGTGGTAACAACACCGAAACATGAAACGGAAATGAGCAATGATATACCTGAGGCCCATGGCGTTCTCCACATGGGACCTACCTATCTGCGAGGATTTATGAAACTCCTAGCTTGATGTGCTCCAACTACACGGTAAGTCCCGCACAGAGATATCACCGAGCCAAGCTACCTGCAACTGCAAAAACCAGAAAACAGAAGACACTAAAAACGATAAGTGAGAAAGCTAAAGCCGAACTACTAAAATAACGTTAACCGAGACAAAGCCACTCTGAGGCTCTCGATAACAGAGCCACAACCTAGAAGGGAATCCACCACCCTGATACGTCGCCTCCAAGAACACCTATCCGCGATCATGGTCTCATTTAAGTCTAAGGCCTTCAAATCCATCCTGAGCTGCTCTTCCCACGACCTCCTCGGTCTGCCTCTCCTCCTCGCCCCAGCAACCGCCAGACTCTCGACCCTCCTAACTGGGGCTTCAGCCAACCTCCTTCGCACGTGGCCGAACCATCTCAACCTACCTTCCCTAACTTTCGCAGAGAAAGGTGCCACTTCAAGCTCGCTCCTAAACACCGAGTTCGGGATTCTGTCCAACCTCGTGCGCCCGCAAGACCACCGCAGCATCCTCATTTCAGCCCCTTCCAACTTGCTTACGAGGGCCTTCTTCTCCGCCCAACACTCAGAACCATATAACATCGCAGGACGGATAGCCGCTCTATAGAATTTCCCTTTCAACCTTAAAGGGATTTTCTTATCGCACATTACCCCTGACGCTGCCCTCCACTTTAGCCACCCAGCCTTGATACGATGCGTTACGTCTGCTTCAATCTCGCCTTCCTTTTGGATGATCGAACCCAAATACTTGAACCTATCCGTCTGCGGGACGCTCTGGTCTTCAATCCTGACCTCCACCCCTTCTTCGTTGTCCTCACCGCTGAAGTTACACCAGAGATACTCGGTTTTCGAACGGCTCAAACGTAACCCTTGGGACTCCAACGTAGATCTCCAAAGCTCCAATTTGTCATTTACCTCCCTCCTCGATTCCGCTACTAGCACGATATCATCCGCGAAGAGCAAGCACCAAGGGACAGCATCTTGAATCCCCCGCGACATGACATCAAGGATAAGGGCGAAAAGAAACGGACTCAGGGCCGACCCTTGATGGAGTCCCATCTCAACAGGGAAGAAACGGGAATCCCCCACTGGGGTCCGAACGCAAGAACTGGCTTGGGAGTACATGTCTTGAATCACCCCAACTAACGCTGACGACACTCCCCTCTCCTCAAGGCTCTTCCAAATAGCTTCACGGGGGATGCTATCATAAGCCTTCTCCAGGTCAATGAACACCATATGGAGGTCTTTGCGACGTTCCCTGAACTTCTCCATAAGGCGTCTAACGAGATGAATAGCCTCGATCGTTGATCTCCCCGGCATAAATCCAAATTGATTCTCTGAAATATTAACTTCACTTCTAATCCGACTATCTACCACTCTCTCCCAAAGTTTCATAGTATGACTGAGTAATTTAATACCCCGGTAGTTACTACAACTTTGGGCATCGCCTTTATTCTTGAAAAAAGGGACCACAACACTACGCCTCCATTCAGTTGGCATCTTAGCACCCAAGAGAAGAACATTGAACAGATCTGCTAGCCATTGGATGCCAACCTCACCAAGACAAAGCCAAACCTTCTATAAAATATATATAGGTATAAAGTACAAGCATTGACCGGGGAAGCAAGTTGATAGTTATATTCAAAGTTTTCAGGTAGGAGAAGAAGTGAACCGAAAGTCAACAAGAAAGAACACGTGCTGGATCAAGTGCCCAGCCGGGGAGTATTCATGTTAATTACTTTTTTTTTTTTTTTTTTTATAGTTACAAGTTACAACATACATCTAAGTAGGGCTGCACTAGGGGTGTCAAAATTTGACACGATCCGAAACTCAACACGAAAAAGTACGAATTTGGGGCGAGTGTTTTGAGTTTCGGGTCGGGTTCGAGTTGGGTAAAAATTTATTCGAAAAAATCGGGTCAGTTTCGGGTTAACCCAAAATACCCGAACCCAACTCGAAAATTTAATTTATGTAATATATTATACATAATATTAAAATTTACTTTATAATTGTATACATGTGTGATATATTTATAAATTATTTTAATAATTTTAATTTACATCTCATCTCTTTAAATTGATATTATATTTTTTTAATATATTTTAAATAAAAATTATTTTATAAAATAAAATAATTATTTTTTATTATTTTCGGATCAAAACGGGTCATTTTCGGGTTGAGCGGGTACATAACAGGTCGGGTTCGGGTTGAAATTTTCAACCCATTTCGGGATCGGATCGGGTTCGGGTTGACCCAAAAACAGGACCGGGTACAGCAAACCCGACATGAACCCGACCCATTACCCGAAATTGACACCCCTATAATAATATATAAAACATACTAATTGAAATTCTTGCTATGACATTAAAAAACTTAAAATTTATTTAAAGTTCAAAAAATTTAATGTAACTAAAAGTGTTTTTCTTTTATTTTGTATTTTGTGTCTAGATAATTTTTTTTATCCATTCACTTCACTTGGCACTTACCTTGAAATTGAACTGACCCAAAGTATTAGAAAATAAATGTAAAATATATTTCATATAATTTGTGTATTGTTATAAATTTTTATATTCATATTTCAAATTATTATGAAAAAGATATGTCATAATATTTTTTAATCATAATGGTTAATAGTGAATAGTTCTATAATATATATACTAGCTTATAACCCGTGCGAAGCACGGGTTTCTTTTGATAGGTTATAAAATTTATTTAATATTATAATTATGTTTTTATATAATCCTTATTTTTAATAATTTTTTAATTTTAATTTAATATAAATTTATATAATGAAATGCATGGTTTAAATTTTATTTTGTAAAATTCTAAATTAAAAATGTCGTTGACGGGTTCGAACTTTGAATTGTTAGTAAATTAATTTAATCATATAATATATCTTATTATTAGATCTAACGATTGTTATTTATTAATAAAAATAATGATTTGTATATATGGTGAGATATTTTTGGGTGTATATTAGTGATCGCAAGATTAATTTTAAATTAAAAAGTACCCCATGTTTTAATTACAAAAATTACTACTAAAAATAATTACGGAAAGATATGTTGTGATATTTTGGATATATATTAATTATTGTAATATTAGTTTTAAATTAAATGGTAAAATGTATTAATTAGAAGTAAAATCTTTAGAAAAAATGAATAATTGAGTTGTTGGAGCAGAAAAAAGAGTCCAAGTAGAAGTGGATGAAAGAATTTTAATCAGAATATAATTACGTTAACATTAGTAATTAGTTTTTTGAGTTGTTTTTATAATTTAATTATTTATTTTAATAATTAAGATAACCAAACCAAAAACTAAAACTTAGGATAACCAAACCGAAAACCAAAACTTTCAATGTTTCGGCTTTAATATAATAGTATAGATAGATAGGTATAAAGTACAAGCATTGACCGGGGAAGCAAGTTGATAGTTATATTCAAAGTTTTCAGGTAGGAGGAGAAGTGAAACGAAAGTCAACAAGAAAGAACACGTGCTGGATCAAGTGCCCAGCCGGCCAGCCGGGGAGTATTCATGTTAATTACTTTTTTTTTTTTTAGTTACAAGTTACAACATACATCTAAGTAGGGATGCACCACTTTTCGGTCTAGATCGGTAAATTAGATCGGACCGGATTGAATATAACCGGTCCGGTCCCCGGTTCATAAAATCAAAAAAATCCGGTCTTCGGTCCGGTCTGATCCAAACCCTGAAAACATCCTGACCGGATTTTATAAATATAGTTAATTTTACACTATTTTGTCTTTTAAATTATATAGTGTAATGATTAAATATTAACACATAACATATTTTAGTGATTCAAATTGGTAAATAATAAATTTATGAAATAGTATATATAAACACTATTATATAAATGATTAAATTTCATATTTCATACTATATATAATTTATAATTACGTTTACAAATTAATGTTACTTTACAAATAATATGACATTTACTTATTTTTAAAATTAAATTAACTTACCAAATAATTTAAATATCAATAAAGAATGAAAATTAAATTATAAAAATTAATTTTTTTAATAAAATATTAACTAACCGGTCCATACCGGTCCGGTTCCGGTCTGGTCCGGGTTTTTCCGGTCCGGTCCGATCCCAAGACCATTTATGATCGGTCCGGTCCCCGGTCCATAAATTCAATAAAATCCGATTTTCGGTCCGATCCGGGTCGGTCCGGTCCGATCCGGTCCGGCCCGGTTTTGGACCTTTGTACAGCCCTACATCCAAGGATTTGAATCCTTAATTTTCTTTAAAAGGGTTGAGAGTTCAAACCACTATATCAACACACACGCACCCTTCATGTTAATTACTTCACTTCTACATTCAGCAACATTTAAACTTTTCTACATTTATACTACAGTATTATAATTACTATTCCCTCCATTTTAAATTATTACTCCATTTTTAAAAAATTAAGTAAATTAAGAAATGTAAAAATTGATGATCTAATTTTATATATATTTTGTAATGGTTAGAAAAATAAGTATATAAAATCAATCTTGAAAATTAAAACTTAAGAATAATACGAAAAATTTAAGTAAAAATTTTCTTAAAATTAGAAATGAAACAACTACTTTGAAACAATATTTTTTAAAAAGTAAAAAACTAATTTAAAATGGAGGAAGTTTCAAGTATCAACTCCTAAATCAATTTATATGCATGTACCTAGTCTGTCTTTTAAATTTATTTAGTTTTCGTCAAGTAAATGTTAGCAATACTTAATCCTTTTACCAAACTTGAATTTTTCAATCTAAGAATCCAGATAGCTGGGTGTTAATTGTTGACGAGTTCCTAAATAAGAAAATCTTTGAGGCAACGGAATAATATTTTAAAAAGAAAAATTTAATGTAGAACTCATACCAAATTCTACTATCAAAAGTTATTAGCTACTCATAACACAATATAGTAATTAAAGTAAAATGTAAACCGAAAACAAAAAGAATAAGTATTTTGTTGACCAAGTGAAAGAGCTTTTTTTTTTGTACATATTACCTATAAGTTTTTTATATACAATATCAAAATCATTAAAACCTAGCTAATTCACTACCATTTACATATTATATTAACTATGGGCATTGTTTAAGATTAAGGTTAAGATTAAGGTTATTACGATGAATGTTGCGATCTTATTTAGTATTCCAACATCGCGTGAGTAGGAGTTTGATTCATCCGAAGAGCCGGCTATGAACGAGGAAGTTAATTCGGAACCGCATAAGTTAATTAGGCCATAAGAGCTACCATTTTGGAAGACGCTACCTGTAGACCTTCATGTACCTTCTGGAATTCCTTTTGCGACTTTAGTTACCTCGCGAACGATATAAAGAGTACGAAAATACTATAAACAAGATGCAAAACGCGAAAACTGGCAGGTGTTGGAGGTAAGGGCGTATATGTCCACTACTAGCCATTGATCTCATTCAATTTATCGTATGAGGAGATTCAAAATTCTTTCCTGTTTTTCCTTGTTTTTTTGGTACCATATCACATTTGATAATTAACTATACTTCAACTGATAACGAATTTTATATATCAGATTCACCTAAACACATTCCTATTCTTTCAGAGATACCTCTATTTTCCAAAGGTTACTCGATCCAACATTGTACAAATAAATTTTTGAGACTCTTGAACTCTTTCGATTATTCCCTGAATACTTGGTCCTCTTTACTCAAACTAGGATGAGCAACCCTATGTATATAGGGGATTCAGGGACACCCTATCTATGTGATAGAAGTCTGGTGGGACGCCACTGATTGTGTTTGTCATGAAAGTACTGAAGGCTGACCACCTTTTTGTACTAGGGCGGTTGACCTAATTGACAAATGCAACCTAATAATAGTTCAATGATCATATTGATCTCTCGGTTAAATTCTTTTATAAAAAGTTTACCTGTAATACTCCACATTTTTATTTTTTTATTAAACGGATATTTGTATTATTCTGTGATTATAGGATAATAATTATTATATCATTTTATGGTTAAATAAAGCCAGGTTATTTTTTTAAGTCTGGATAAAACTTTAGTCGGTAATGATTAGCATTATCGAGATAGGATTAACATTCTCCTTTTAGTTGCGTAACTGGAAAATGAGTCATATATTTACATGGCTAGACTTGTATAAATACATTCCTGTGTAACCTGAAAATGAAACTAAGCAAACGTATTTTCTATATTTTCATAATTCCTTTTGTGTGCACATTAATTTATATATGCTCAATGTCATACATGTTTAAAAGGATAACGTATCATGCAGTCTTACTTCATAGCCTATTAAAACATTTTATTTAAATCATCAGGTTATGCATAACATTATTGTTTTATAGTTACCGGAATTATATTTTAATAAAATGCATGCATGTGTGATGACATGTTAAACTAATATTATGCATGTAGGTACCTGGCTTGTTAACCAGAGAAAATTTGCTTTTCTTTTTCTTTTTGTTTTGTCATCAACATTTAATTGATGGTTTTATGTTTAATTTAATAGATTATACATATACAAGTTTGTTATATGTTTTGGCTGAGAGTAAATAAATTATTTGATTCTGCTTTATGTGAGGTTCATGTTATTATATGTTTAATTCCAGGAATGATTTTTATTATTATCTTATACCTGTTTTACGTTTTTAAAGGAATTGATTTTAAATATCATTTTTTCAAATTCATATCTCATGTACATAATTATATTGTATTTGTTTTCTTTTTAAGGTAGTTAATCGGACTATATTATAAGTTGCTGGCTCATGTTCTTAACTTTGTCATCATGATGCATTTTGTACTTCAGATCATTAGTTAATATATTATATAATTACATGCATGCATAGGAAATGGACCTTTAGTTTAATATAAAAATATTTGCTTTTGTACAACCGTGCATGACTTTTGAGGTTAGGGTAGCCATTAATTGATATGGTGTTTATTACTCCCTCCGTCTCAAAAAACTCTTCCCATTTCAAAAAACACGTTTGCCAATGCACACTTTTGATCATTAATATGTTCAATTTCGTATTAGTATTAAATATATAAACTTCACTGTATTAAAGTATTCATAAATACGAATCCAACAAGATCACTCATGACTATATTTGGTCTTATAGATTATGCGTAAATTAGTAATTTGTCTCATGTTATGAACAGGGCCGACATTGTAAAGGGGAAGATTATATTGAGACAGAGGGAGTATCGTTAAATGTTTGTGTAGGATTCAATTGTGACGGGTAATTAAGTGAATATCGTTATTAAGGTAAGTTAACTTTTCGTGCTCTCCGATATATTTTTAAAATATTTTTATATTTGAAATGTTTTTAAATATTTTATATTTTTAATATTTTTGTTACGGAAACTTGGATCAAGAATGCTATTTTAGAAATAAGAATTCCCAGCTAGTTATAACTTATGAACCTGTTAGTAATTGCGTATAGTTCCGGAACTGGCTTATGATACCTTACTAGGGCATGCTTTTTATGATGCCTTAAGAGGCGCATTATTGACACCTATGAACCTATGATACTGTGTCACCAAGTATTTGTGACCTTAGCGAACTTTGGAATTTATTATACGTTTTTGAGTTTTGATTCTGAAATTGTGATTTACGAACTATGAAATTGTGAACTTTGATTTATGAAAATTTGTAAAATATTTTATGAAACTTACTTGATCCACTAGTTATTTCGATTTGTTTTCTTGCTGGGCTGTGTAGCTCATTATTTGTGAATTTTCAGGTACTAGCTGCGAGTATGGCATTTGGATTGGATAAGAGTCGAACCAGTGTGACTTAATAATATTCTACTTTTTAGCTGTTTAGATTTGAGGAGCTACGTCTTTATGGATTTGATTATACATTGGGTTATTTTATTTAGTATCATTTCCAGATTTTAGAATATTTTTACGATTTTTTGGGATTTCGTGTTATGAGTTTATTAAATTTGAATTTTGTTCGATAATTTGAATGAATGATAAAAGTCCGAAAAGTCGGTCTGTTACAGTTGGTATCATAGCAGACTTCTCTTCGAAATGTATTAGGTATGGGACTAGTACATTTCCTAGGGAGCGTTTTGCGATCCTGTAGACTTTCGCTTAGGATTGACCCGTAGGGTAATGAATTAAATTTTGGGTTGATATTCTCGCTTATGTGAATTTTGACATGTGTAATTTTGTTGTGTTATTTGATTTTGTGTGCTATGTGATCGTTATTTGTGCATCTAAAAGTCTTATTTTATTTGTGAAGGGAAGTAAGGAAACATGAGCACTCGAGGCCGAGGCCGAGGCAGAGGCAACGGAAACAACAACAACAACCACCACAACAACAACGGCAACAACACCAATGATGGGGGTAATATGTTTAACCAGCTAGCGCAAACCATAGCTACACTCGTTGGGAACCAGCAATTGGTTCAACGGAGCATTGTATCGGAGTTCAAGTGGTTAAACCCTCCTACTTTTGATGGTGCAACGGATCCAGCTGTTGTCGAAAAATGGACATAAGAGATGGAAAAGGCATTTGAGCTGATGGGAAGCAATGATGCACAGAAAGTGACTTTAGCTGTGTACCGGTTGCAGGGCAGTGCTTATGACTGGTGGCTGATGGAGAGAGAAGAAACGAGGTAAATCCTGACCCTGTTACATGGGAAAGATTCAAGGCTGCATTGACTGACAAGTATTTCCCGAGAACTGTGCTCATCCCCAAAGAGAGAGATTTTATCAGGCTTGAGCAAGGAGACAGAACAGTGATAGAGTATGAAGCAGAGTTTGTGAAGCTCTCTAAGTACGCTCCTACTCTAGTTGCAGACGAAGTTAGTCGTGCTAGAAGACTAGAAGAGGGACTTAGGGCTGACATTAGGCATGCGGTTGCAAATTTTGAGCTAGGTACGTACAAGTAGGTGCTTAATAAGGCTCTTGTGGTTGAAAGGGGTCTAGTAGATGCAAAGAAGAAGAAGGATGAAGATGTTAAGAAGAAGAACGAGCCTGCAAGTGGATTCAATGATAATGGGCCAACAAAGAAGTTCGGCAATCGAGGATTTGGTGGAAATGTGAATAAGGGAACTCAAGGGAAAAAACTTCAGTGTTCTAGATGTGGTCGAAATCAATTGGATAAGGATTGTCGATGGAACACGGGCGCTTGCTTTAGTTGTGGCGAGATGGGACATCGAGTTGCAGAATGTCCGAAACGTGATCCGACCAAAGACAAGAATGATGCAAGTAAGGGCACTTTGGCAACTCTTCTTGGACCTACCTACGGACGAGTGTATCAACACCAACCAAAGAAGGATTAAGGTATGAATTTATTTGTTATGTCAATTTATTTTGAAATAAGGTGTTATTTATGAACTTGTGGCATTTATGTGTTTTTATATTTTATTGTAAAATTTGGGGACAAATTTTTTTTTTAGGAGGGTAGAATGTAATACCCCACATTTTTATTTTTTTTATTAAACGGATATTTGTATTATTCTGTGATTATAGGATAATTATAAAAATTATTATATCATTTTATAGTTAAATAAAGTTAGTTTATTTTTTTTAAGTCGGGATAAAACTTTAGTCGGTAATGAGTAGCATTATCGAGATAAGATTAACTTTCTCCTTTTAGTTGCGTAACTGGAAAATGAGTTATATATTTACACGGCTAGACTTGTATAAATACATTCCTGTGTAACCTGAAAAGGAAACTAAGCAAAGGTACGTTCTTATATTTTCATAATTCCGTCTGTGTGCACATTAATTTATATATGCTCAATGTCATACATGTTTAAAAGGATAACGTATCATGCAGTCTTACTTCATAGCCTATTAAAATATTTTATTTAAATCATCAGGTTATGCATATCATTATCGTTTTATAGTTATCAGAATTATATTTTAATAAAATGCATGCATGTGTGATGACATGTTAAACTAATATTATGCATGTAGGTACCTGGCTTGTTAACCAGAGAAAATTTTGTATTTCTTTTCTTTTTCTTTTTGTTTTGTCATCAACATATAATTGATGGTTTTATGTTTAATTTAACAGATTATACATATACAACTTTGTTATATGTTTTGGCTGAGAGTAAATAAATTATTTGATTCTAATTTATGTGAGGTTCATGTTATTATATGTTTAATCCCACGAATGATTTTTATTATTATCTTATACCTGTTTTACGTTTTTAAAGGAATTGATTTTAAATATCATTTTTTCAAATTCATGTCTCATATACAAAATTATATTGTATATGTTTTCTTTTTAAGGTAGTTAATCGGACTATATTATAAGTTGTTGGCTCATGTTCTTAACTTTGTTATCATGATGCGTTTTGTACTTCAGATCATTAGTTAATATATTATATAATTATATGCATGCATAGGACATGGACCTTTAGTTTAATATAAAAATATTTGCTTTTGTACAACCGTGCATGACTTTTGAGGTTAGGGTAGCCATTAATTGATATGGTGTTTATTATCGTTAATTGTTTGTGTAGGATTCAATTGTGACGGGTAATTAATTGAATATCGTTATTAAGGCAAGTTAACTTTTCGTACTCTCCGATATATTTTTAAAATGTTTTTATATTTGAAATGTTTTTAAATATTTTATATTTTTAATATTTTTGTTACGGAAACTTGGATCAAGAATGCTATTTTAGAAATAAGAATTCCCGGCTAGCTATGACTTATGAACCCGTTTATAATTGCATATAGTTCCGGAACTAGCCTATGATACCTTACTAGGACGTTCTTTTTATGATGCCTTTGGGAGTGCAAACTTTATGAAACCTAAGTAAGGGGAGTATTATTGACACCTATGAACCTATGATACTGTGTCACCAGGTATTTGTGACCTTAGCGAACTGTGGAATTTATTATACGTTTTTGAGTTTTGATTCTGAAACTGTGATTTATGAACTATGAAATTATGAACGTTGATTTATGAAAATTTGTAAAATATTTTTTGAAACTTACTTGATCCACTGGTTAGTTCGATTTGTTTTCTTGCTGGGCTGTGTAGTTCATTATTTGTGAATTTTCAGGTACTAGCTGCGGGTATGGCATTTGGATTGGATAAAAGTCAAACCAGTGTCATTTAATAATGTTCTAGTTTTTAGCTGTTTAGATTTGAGAAGCTGCGTCTTTATGGATTTGATTATACATTGGGTTATTTTATTTAGTATCATTTCCAGATTTTAGAATATTTTTATGATATTTTGGGATTTCATGTTATGAGTTTATTAAATTTGAATTTTGTTCGATAATTTGAATGAATGATAACAGTCCGAAAAGTCGGGCTGTTACATTATCAAACAAAACCCAGTGTATATTCATTCATGTTGATACCTATTCATTTTATTTCTTCTGTCAAAAACCCTGACGATTTTAAGTCTTCAGTGATTAAAAGCTACAAAGGTAGACACGACGACATCCTAAATGGTCAAAACTGCATTTACGTTGATGAAGAATTGGTTGAACAAGTTGGAGAAATTGTTGTTAAAACAGAGATTGCTTATCAAATCGGATTGCTTATTGGATTGATAATACATGTACAAGATTCGATATTACTGAGAATTTAGTAAAGATAAGGAGCAACTAACATGGACACAAGACTACTAATTTTGTTAAAATCGAAAATAAAGTGATAATGTATATACTTGGTATGTGATAGTTGTTCTTGATGAAAGATTGTTTACGGATATCTGTTTATTACATATTTCACTTTGGATATAGTAGAGGGAATATTAGAAGATTTTGAATGTTTTGAGACCAATTGTCGGATATAAAATTTTAGAACCGAAACAGGATAACTTGAGCGAAGTAGAGTAGAGCTAGACAGTTTGTTTCTAATAAATTTCAACAGAAAGTGGAGCCTTGGATAAGGAGTAAAGTGATTGTGGTGGAGTTAGCCACTTATGTGAACATAGTTCGACGGATCATGAATATTAAGAATAAAAGTGATTTGACCAATACGGAATAAAATGGTAAGAAAAGGAAGACACAGAGAACTATGAAAGTTTTAAAATCGCTTTAATAGAAGACGTGAGATTCGGTAAAAGGAATGTAGGATCTAGAAGATTTTTAAACCGGCATAGTGGGGCAAGGTCGCCACCCACAGAATATGAATTAGCAGAGACCAACAAGACCTCCATTGTCGGAAGGTAAGGTTTCGAGAGGAAGCATACTGAAATTGATACTAGTGTAAATATAGAAAGCTATAAGTGTAATCGGAGAAAATAGAATGGTAATAAGTGACAGAATTAGAAGCCAGGAGTTGTATGCCACAAGTATGGGAAGATAAGAAAATTTTTCCAGATACTATAACACGCCAGTCCCAATGAATATTACGATAAGAGAAACAAAACCATTCCCTATAAATCACTTGGGAGTTAGGAATTTCAACATGGCTATCAATGACGCTACTAAGAATATGGATGTGATTGCAAATAGGAGAATAAGGTGTGATTTTTAGGATTAGATTGGTTGGTCGACTACGAGATGCAAGCAAATTATAAGGAGAAGAAAGGAAATTATGATCCCCAAGGAATGTAGAAGTTGTGTTTTGAGGTCAAAAGTAGACAATGGAGTTTTAACGATCACGCAGACCAAGAGAATACTATGTCAAGATTATAAACTTTATCTTACACATGTGGGAGATGCCAATAAGGAGACAATTAGATTGAAGCAGGTTTTAGTGGCTAAAATTTCTTGGATGTACGTATTAGTGAACTAGTAGGATTGTCACTAAATAGAGATATAGAGTTTGTTAATTATTTACTACCAAGTATGTAATCAGTTTCAAAAATTCAAGATCGGATGACATCAATAGAGGTGGAGGAGTTAGCAATTCAATTACAGGATCTTCTTGAGAAAAAGAGTAATAAAGACCTAGTGTATTCCTGTGGGGTACACCAATAATGTTCGTAAAGAAGGAAAACGGTAGTTTAAGGTTACGAGTTTATTTCTGCAAGTTGAATAAGTTGATTATTAAGAATAAATATCCATTACCAAGGATTGACGATTTATTTGACCAGTTGAAAGGTGTAAAATATGTTGCCTAAGATTGATCAACAATAGGCTAAGGCCATTTAAAGATAGAAACCTTAAGATATTCCTAAAGCAACATTTTGAATCGATATGAATACTATGAGTTATTAATGATGGACTTTGGTTGGACGAAAACACCTACCTCTTTATGGACATGATGAATAGGATTTTATGTTTGGCTAAAATTTCGATTATGTTCATAGAGGACATCTCAAAATATTCAAAGATATAAGAAGAGCCTGGAAATCATTTAAGAATAACTTTGGAAATTCTAAGAAAAGTGAGATTATGCACAAGACTTCTAAGTGCGAGTTTTGGAATTGGAAGATGTATAATTTGTAGGACATGTAGTTGGTAATGAAAGAATCAAAGTGAATTTCGTGAAGATGAAGCAGTAATGAATTGGGAAAGTCCTAAGACGCCAGCAGAGGTTGAAAGTAATGTAGAACCAGCTAGGAATTAACATCATCAACCAAGCTTACCAGTAAGAACAAAAAGTTTGAATGAACTGATAAATGTGAAGAAAGCTTCCAATATTTAAGGAGAAGATTGATAACCGCTCCAGTGTTAGTGCAACCGGATGAACAAGGAAAGGTTAAATATGCTTACAATGCTCAAGAAAATGTTTAAAGAATTTGAAAAGTTAGGTATAGAAGTTTGAATGCCTAGTTCTGCAAACGAAGATGTTCTATACCATGACCTTCCAGCCTGAATTATTAGAGAAAATAGAGAAGTACCAAGATGAGGTGATGAATCAGAATGTGAATGAGTTGACTGGAGATGAATTTAGTAGTCAAAGGAGATAAGTGGTGGACGTGTATTTTATTTCATTTATTTCGAATATGCAAGTTATGTATAAATGTCATAAATTACGTAGTTAATTCGGTTACTGATAAATGTTAAAGCTATAATGTACAGAATAAGAATTTGAGGACTTGACGAGTATTTAGAGTTATGTTTCGGGAGTTGATATTCGGGAATTCGGGACAGTGGAATTTAAATGAGTTTTGAAGGTTGTAAGTTATTTATTGGTGACTTATACTTGGGTTTACGTATGTTAAGTTAAGTGTTGATATCAGCATATATTACAGTTTGTTGGAACTTAGTTGGATTAAAAATTTGTTTTGAGAATGGTATTAAGGGGCTGTGACCCTGGGATAGTTCATATGACAAAAAGGTTATTTCGAAAATATTTCCTGGAATTGAATATATATTTCAAGGTTAAGTTCATAAAGATTATTAGTTTTCAAAAGTGTAAGTACCGAGGATAAAAATGTTTTCGGAGGTATTTTGTTTTAAAGGTTGATTTATTTACCTGTGTACGGTAAGTCGAGGCAGATTTTGTTTAGTGTTATATATATAAATGAATGGTTTATGGATGAGTGGGTTAGTATTTGAGGTACTTTTACACAGGACATAGTCCATTATACAAATAGGTAATGCCCGATTTTCGGTAGAAAAGATATTCACCTACGAGTGGTAAGCGTCTAGAGTCAATGAGACTTGTAAACAAAGGTTTAAGTTGTAATGGAATATTTTGGCTTGCAGGTTATGGCCATATATATATGAGTTGATATGGAGGAATCCTAGAGTTGAAGAAACAACTTAGAAAATTGGAAACGAATTGCTTGACAAGTACCGTCACTTATATTCCTAAGATTGATTCCGATGACAGAAACCTATTAAGGGGGGAAGGATATAACGCCCTAAAACATTTCGTATTTTTAAATATTTTTATACTATTAATTGTGAATTCTATTATGTGAATATTGCTGAGAAGGTGAAATATGAGTCAGATCTTATTTATGTGTTTATATGATGATTTATGTGTGGTGTAAGTCTGTATATTTTTAATTGCATTTTTCTGTGAATAAATCTATTTAAAACATGCTTTATTTACCTTCTGAGAATTTTATAAAATAATTGGAGTTGTTAAAAATCATGAAATCTTTTGTAATATTATCTTTGTATATATAAATAGTTTTTAAAATATGTTGGATGAATTATTTTTGACCTTTAAGGATTTTAAAATGATTTTATGAGTTATATTGCATTTAAAGAATCTTTAATTGTAAAATTCATATTTAATTCATTTTTTATCCTAAAACTATTTTAAAAATATGTGTGTGTTCGTAATTTTATACTCTTTATTTTAAAAAGAAAATTTTAAATTTTCATCAATTTTCTATTTAATTTCGAATTACTAAAAGCTGTTTATTACTTTTGAAATGATTTTCAACATGTAAAATTACATTTTTGCCCTTGGGGCTATAAAAACCAGCCACCAGTTTTTTCTCTCTTTTCTCCACTACTCTCGAATGTTCTCCTCTCTCCCTTTTTCTTTTTCTTTTTATGTTCTTGAGTTTTCAAAAATCAAACCAACATTTGGAGGCGTTACCGGTGTCCGATTTCTAAAAACGTCATAAGATTTTGTGGGGGTATAATTTCTGAATTTCTCCTTCTTCTTTTTTAAATTCCAATTTACTTATTAAAATTTTGAATTTTTGTAAATGTGATTGGTTGTTGATTTTGATGTTACCATCGTGTAGAGTATGTTTTGCTAGTCAATTTCATATGTTATATGTTGAATTTCGAGTTCAATAACATATAGAAATCGAGGTTTGATTGTCGTGTTCTTCGTGTTCTTGATGATCGAAGCTGTTATGGAGATGTTATTGACCTCCAAATCATGAGTTTGAGTAACCAAACGGAATCCCACATGCTATGCTACACAAAACCAACCTCAGATTCATTGTTGGGTAAATTCTACAAAACAATATGTTCTTGATGTTCTTGAACTGTTATTGAGGATCAAAGCACTTTTGGAAGTGTTATTGACCTCCAAATCTGATGTTCTAGTAACCAAAATGAATCTCATATGATGCTCTACAAAAATCCATGCTCCGTTTCATTGTTGGATAATTTTTACAATTTTCAAAATTTTTGATTAATAAATAATTAATTTGAATATTCTAATAATTTAATTATTAATTAAATTATTCTTATTAATTGCGTATTAATTAAGCTGTTTGTCCGTTTTTAACGCGACAAGTATTTCTGGAATCAGAAAAATGACTTGGTTCTTATAAAAATTGTCTTAGGTTAAAATTCAACTTTTAAATCTGGGTCGACTTTTTTTGTCAAACCTTGTGATAAGTCGGTTATATCCGGTAATTAGGGTTTTGACTCGTTTTCTGTTTTAAAAACACTGGATAAAATTTTTTCATGATCTGATCTATGTGCTATGTGTATTATGGCTTTGTGTGCCTAAGTGGTTTTAATTGTTATTGGTAATACTTTTGTATATTGTATTAAGAACGCAAGAGTAGATGATGTTTTCTTTGATTTAGTGACGTGGATGGTCAGATTTTGTTTATTTTCACAAGGATTAATTGTTGAATATTAACTTATAAATGTCAGCGGAGTTAAGTAGGTTTGAATGGATATTGAAGCAAAGGATTGCTTAATTGGGTCATTGTATTCCGACAGGTTTTGTGATATTATAAAGATGGTGTTGTTGAATTTTCAATAGAATTATTATATGATTCTTATAGTATTTTAATAAGAACAATCTGTATATATGCTAAGTGTGTATTGTAAATCGTAAGTGTTAAGTGATAATATATGTTATGTGTTTACGTGGCTTATCTGGTTATACTAAACCTATTTTATAAGTATAACCTATGTGCTATATGTGTTATATTTATAAAGTGCAATAGGTCTCATTTGGGTAGAGTAAGGTTTTGGTTGGTTGTGTACTAAAATAGTACCTTACCTCTATATAGGTATGAGTAGGAGACCCGGCTAGGAGCCAGTGCACGTGTAGATGGAATCTTGAGGAGTGAAATATTTATCGGAGTTGACGAGTGTGCTCCTTTAAAGACTGGCAAATTACAGAAGGAGGATGAATGTATAGCCGAGCAGAGGCCAACGTATAAAGAAGTAGAGACATGTAAAGTGAGTAACGAATTGATGTGTTGGAATCTGAGACTTGGTATATTGAGGCAAGTATTCTTAACCCTCACTTATCGTTCAAGTGATGTAATTTGCTTATGTTACGTATATGTTTCTTTCCAATTCCTTTGCCAATATCTATACCCTTTACCTTTTATCCAAGTGGCATACTTCTATAAATTGCTTACTCCTAAAATTGTGCAAATGTTTATTCTCTTCGCCTACCGTTCCAATGTCGACCCTTCTAAGTTATCTCGTAAATATTCTTTCTCTGCACTAATATTCTAACACTCGGTATTTTAACGGATCCCTCAGTAGTGTACTATTTTATAATATTTGAAATTATTTGAAGGATATTTTTTTATGAAATTTATAAGTCTTTTAGCATGATTAATGGTTATAACTTTCACTCAATAAACACTCTTTAAGGAGTGTTTTCTTCAAGTTGTTATACAATTATTTTCCCTGGAATTATCTCATAAATGTTCGTCTTAAACCACTTAATTCACATATGTTGGTTCAAATCTTATATTAGATTGGAAAATTTTATTAAATGTTTAGCACTTGATTACATTTTGCCTTATCTTATGATCCCAGTTGTTGCTAATCATATTGCAAGTGTTTCCCTTCACTCCTTGTTCAAGTGAAATTGTTCTTTAATTACTTTGATTATGATATTACCCCAATTATTCGTATCGATCTTGTCGATACCTATTGATGATCTTGTTATTCATTTATTACCCCAATTATTGTGTCGATCTCGTCGACACCTGTTGATATTGTTGATCTTTATTTACACCTTGTTTATTGTATCGATCTCGTCGATACTAGATTATATTGTTACTTCCTCATTGATTCCTTAATTATCAGTTGTTCTTCTGGAACGTGAGTTTTCCAGTTATTTGATGTGGCAAGGGTTGTCGATTGTTCTGACACTGTTGTGCTAAAAATATAAACATTTGAATCGCAAGCGCACAATTCGTTTCGTTGTAAAATTTATGATTCGTTCCTCAGAGACTATTTTATTTTCGCAAACCTTAACTTTCAATTTAATCGAATTAGGACAATTGAATTTTGGATGATTTTGATTTTACTAAATAAAATTCTATTTTAATCTAATTAAAACTAAATTATTCTAAATTATTCTAATAATTCTAAATTATTCTAAAATTAATCTAGAAATTATTCTAAAAATTATAAATTTGAATTAACACAAAATTTAATTCCAAAACATTTTTTTTTTAATTAAAAAAAATATTTACAGAAAATTTTAGAAAACTTCGACATTACCCATTTATAAATACGACTAACAACAAGAGTTTCACGAAATTTAACTACTAAGAAAACAACTCAGACAGTTAACAAAACAAAAACGCAGCAATACTACCGTTTCGAACAAACATGACAAGTTAACTCATGTTACACAAAAACTAAAACCCATGACTCACTAACAATACACCGAGTTAACTCGGCAACAACTCATGAATTCACACACACGAACTAACTCAGAAGACAAAGACGAAACAGGCCACAAATAAGGCTACCAAACCAGCAGAACTCGATGCAAAACAACAGTAATAAAAATCAGGACCACCAAGTGAACTTAGTAACGACACTATCGCACATTTACACAATCGCACAATAAAACGTAGAAAGATAAACCGCAGCACCACTCGACTCAAACATAGCAACGCAACTCAGTAAAGCAACTCGACTCAGAAACTCCAAACAAATCAGCCATTCACAGAACTCAGCTATAAAATCGACTTCAACAAGGGATATGCAGCACGATTCTACAACGAAATGGGGAAAAAAAGTGATTGCAAATAAAAAAATTCAACAAACTTAGTCGACTTAGTTACTAATACACAGTAGCAATTCAATCTTGAACAATACGAAAACAATTAGTAAAAACAATTAGTAAAAACAATTAGGAAACCCAGACGCGACCTCAGCAAAAACAGTACGAAAACAATTCCATCTTGAACCCAGTAAACTCAGTGAACACTAACTCGCTGCAACTCTGAAGAAAAATAAAAAAAATAATAAAAACAAAATAACAGAGAAACTAAAGAAACGATAAAAAAAAGGAAGGGGCTGTGTGGTTTTGCGCATATAACTTGAATGAGGAGAGAGAGAGAGAGGGAGAGAGAGAGAGAGAGAGAGAGAGAGAGAGAGAGAGAGAGAGAGAGAGAGAGAGAGAGAGAGAGAGAGAGAGAGAGAGAGAGAACAGAGGTTAGGGATGGAGTTTTGCAGAGAATAGAAAAGAAAAGAGAGAATGGGAAATGGATTTTAAGCTGGGTTTGAAAAAGGAACAGGAGAGTTTGCAAATAAAATCTAAGGCCTCGAATTAAAAACTAAAAACAACACGCAAACAAAAAAACTGAGAATTAATTAAAATAATTTTTTTTTGAAATTTTTTTTTTTGAAAAGTTAAAAATGAGACAAAAAAAATTAACTACGAAAATTAAAACTAAGACGATGATTTAAAAATTAATGGCCCACAATAAAATTGAGATTTAAAGGGGCATAAACGAGAGAGCAAGACAAGAAGTAAAGAAAATAAAATTGCATTAATTATAATAGGAGTATTTACAAAATTTGAAACTAAAGAAAATACAAGAAATTAAAACTACCCTAAAATCTAAGTTACTAAATACAAGGGGGGTGCAGGGGTATTTATAGGATAGAAATTAGGGTTAAGGGGGGTGTTGGGTAAATCCCCACCATACATTTGTGTTGTGTGGTGGTGAAATCCTAGCCATCTATTTGTTTCCTTCCCCCTTAAGCTTTGAAGAGTTGATCTTGGCCATACACTTTTCTAATGTGTTGAGATGATCTCCACCTTCCACTTGTCTTGAAATATTCCTTTTGCTCCAAGCTCCTAATTCTTTTCCTTCTTTCATTTTTGGTCCTTTTCCTTCCTCTTTTTCCCTTCCTTGCACTTTATTTATTTATTTTGCCATTTCTTTATTTATTTACGAATTTCCTGAAATGCAACAAAATAAATTATTAAAATACGAGTTCAAGCAAATAAATAGGTAATAAAAATATGCAAAAATATGCACTTATCAAATGCCCCCATACCTATCTTTTGCTCATCCTCAAGTAAAACAAAAACAAAAACACAAAGAAAATCTAGATGAAAAGTCCTATACTCCTTTTCGTAGGTGTGACAGTTGCATTTGGCATATGCAACAAGCCCTTTAAACCCCTAGGCAGCCCTAGTGGACGAGTGAGGTCTCGTGAGGGCCTATAGTGAATGTACCCACAAAATCCATCTAGCTTATATAAAAGATCACATGGCAATGCACATCACACGTACATGTCCTCTCATGATACATCAACTTAAGAATAAAAATGAAGTTGAAAAGTCTTGGTGTGGAAAGTGCAAGGATTCACATAGTCTACTCAAAGAACCATGCAAGAGTGATTATAAGTTCATGTCAAGTGCAAAAATTATTGGTAACCATGCTAAGTCTACAAGGGCACACCTCAGAATCAAAACTTGAGATCTCGTATGCAAAACAAGCAATACCTCACATTTCACTCACAAAAGAATATTCACTCAAAAACAAGGGTAAGTGTATCACTCATTTCCAACAAAATCAAAAGCATGCTTGACACTTGGTATCATCCCAACTTAAATCACAACATACATTAATAATGACAATCAAAAGGTCTTTATTAGGGTTGTAATGGGGCTAGGGACAAGGTATGTCAAGAAAGGGCAAAATAAGGTGAAGTGTCAAAAGCTAGTAGTCACTATGAGTATCATGCACAACACCAAACTTCCTCCCCACACAATTTACTTTTATTTTTCAACAAAAAGACTTGACTAGTCGAATAAAGGAGGATTACAAAAACATAAGTATGCTCTCATATGTATAAATATTTTTTCATTTTTTTTTCTTTATTCTTCATTTTTTTTTTGTTTTGAGAGCTAAGATAAATGTAACAATAATCCTCAATTAGATTTAACTTTGAAAATCGACTATCAAGGTAACAACAAATATTTCCTCAAAAGTTATGAACAATAGTAAACCCTATTTCATACACCTTATTGCTCCCTCAAGTTTCTACTAGCCTTTGACAAAATGGGATCAATAATACGTAAGGCTGAACAAGAAAAAGGTCTTAGGCGAGTAATGTGGTGTGTCACCGAAAGAAAATGATTAGGCTCAAAGGGTTAACTAATTGATCATATAAGAATGGTGTGGATAATTTGGGAAATATGGGTTATTCCTAAGTGCCTTTATCATTTTATCATCAATTAATGTCATGTATTTCAAGAAGGAACTCAAACAAGTGCTAGCAATGCAAATGACAAGTGGACGCTCAAGCAAAAGAATATAAATGCAAAAGATGTGCATATAGGCTCAAAATCTCACTTGGTGTGGTAAAACATAATCAATCTCAAGTAAAGGTATCCTCAATGCACCTACTTGTACTCAAAGCATGAAGACCAAATCATCTTACACCTAATCATGCCCTTCTAATTTTAAGCACAATTCAAATAAGTCTATTAGTTTCACCTTTCTAGTGTAAGTGTGTGAACAAGAACTTTAGCAAATCACTTCTCAAACAAAAGCTAATGGATCATAAGATTATCATAGCATGCAAGGGTGCATCAAGCAACTAGCAATCAATTAACAAGACTAGAATACGAAAAGAACTCTTTTTGATTTTTTCATTTTTTTTTTAATTTTTTTGGATTTTCTGATTTTTATATTTACACTAAAAACCCTCCCCCATACCTAAATCATGCATTGTCCTCAATGTATGCAAATGCAAGAGAAATGAGTAAATGAGAACGAAGAGATAATACCTGACAAGGGATGAAGGAGAGAATTTACCTACTGAAAGAAACTTACATGAATCACGGGTCGATGAGGTGGGTGACCTCATCTTCGGGATCAAATGGCAGCTCTAAAAATGGTTTGAGTCTTTGTCCATTAACTTTAAATACATCACCATTTTTAGGATTTTCAATTTCAACAGCACCGTGAGGAAAAACGGTCCTAACAATGTAAGGACCTTCCCACCTAGATCTCAATTTCCCGGGGAATAAATGAAGCCTAGAATTGTACAAAAGAACTTTTTGACCCGAGAAAAAGATTTTCTCAAAATGGATTTATCATGAAAAAGTTTTGTTCTTTCTTTATAAATTTTAGCATTTTCATAGGCCTCATTTCTTATTTCCTCTAGTTCTGACAATTGCAATTTCCTATGACTACCGGCGGTTGCTAAGTCAAAGTTCAAATCTCTTATGGCCCACAAGGCCCTATGCTCTAGTTCAACGGGCAAATGACAGGCTTTGCCAAACACAATTCTGTAAGGGGACATGCCCAAAACAGTCTTAAAAGTGGTCCGATAGGCCCATAAGGCATCTATCAGTTTGATGGACCAATCCTTCCTATTCGAGTTGACAGTCTTTTCTAAAATTTGCTTAATTTGCCTATTCGAGACTTCAACTTGACCACTAGTTTGAGGATGATAAGGGGTAGCCAGCCTATGAGTAATTGAGTACTTTTTCAAAAGGGACTCAAATTGACGATTCTTAAAGTGCGTACCTTGGTCACTAATGATAGCCCTAGGTGTGCCAAATCGAGAAAAGATATTCTCTTTTAAGAATCTAAGAACGACCTTGTTATCATTGGACTTAGTCGGTATGGCTTCTACCCATTTAGACACATAATCAACCGCTAAGAGAATGTAGAGGTTGCCAAAAGAACTAGGAAAGGCACCCATAAAATCTATGCCCCACACATAAAAAATCTCAATGATTAAGATGGGACTCATTGGCATCATGTTTCTCCTAGTGATCTTTCCTAAGTTTGACACCTACTACAAGCGGCACAGAATTATGCAGCATCCTTGAACAAACTAGGCCAATAAAAACCGCTTTGGAGGATTTTAGCTGCTGTTTTCTTAGCACTAAAATGACCTCCACAAGCTTGATCATGACAAAAGGAAAGGATACTTCGAAACTCATGATTTGGGACGCACCTCCGAATGATTTGATCGGGACAATATTTAAAAAGATATGGGTCGTCCTAAAAGAAGTGTTTGACTTGAGAGAAAAATTTCGATTTATCTTGTGTGGACCAATGAGAGGGAATTTTGCCAGTTGCAAGGTAATTGACAATGTCGGCGAACCAAGGAGGAGTAGAGATAGAAAAGAGATATTCGTCGAGAAAAGATTCATTCAAAGGCAAGTCAGTGGTGGACTCCACTACTAATCGAGAAAGGTGATCGGCAATGACATTTTCAGACCCCTTCTTATCCCTAATTTCTAGGTCAAACTCTTGGAGCAACAAGATCCACCTAATCAATCGGGCCTTAGAGTCTTTCTTAGAGAAGAGATATCGAAGGGCGGAATGATCGGTGTAAACAATGATTTTCGAACCAATAAGATACGACCTAAACTTCTCGAGGGCAAAAACTACGGCTAGAAGCTCCTTCTCGGTGGTTGAATAATTGAGTTGCGCATCATTTAAGGTCTTACGAGCGTAGTATATGACATGAGGTATCTTATTGATTCGTTGTCCTAATACCGCCCCTAATGCGTAATCAGATGCATCACACATTAACTCGAAAGGTTGACTCCAATCGGGAGACTTGATAATCGGGGCCGAAGTCAACTCTTTCTTAAGGTGTTCAAAAGATTGTAAACAATCTTTATTGAACTCGAATTTAACATCTTTACCAAGAAGGATGGTCAAGGGTCTAACCTTCTTGCTAAAATCTTTAATGAAACGCCTATAAAAACCCGCATGTCCAAAAAAGGAACGAATTCCTTTGACCGATGTTGGTGGGGGTAGATTGGAAATGAGGTCAACTTTAGATTTATCTACTTCGATCCCCTTTTCAGAAATTCTATGACCAAGAACGATTCCTTCTTTAACCATGAAATGACATTTTTCCCAATTAAGAACGAGGTTGGTTTCTTTACATCTCTTTAAGACTAACTCAAGATGGTTTAGGCATTGATGAAAAGACGAACCAAAGATGGAGAAGTCATCTATGAATATCTCTAGGAATTCACCTACCATGTCAGAAAAGATGCTCATCATGCACCTTTGGAAGGTGGCCGGGGCAGTGGTTAGACCGAAAGCTAAGCGACGATAAGCAAAGGTTCCAAAGGGGCATGTGAAAGTGGTTTTCTCTTGGTCTTCGGGAGCTATAGGAATTTGAAAATAACCGGAATAACCATATCTATGCACACCCTCCAACCGGATTGGACACGAGTAGGAACTTGCTCATTGTTCTCGTTAGTCACCACGGTAATACCCGACTTTTTAGGTACTACCTGAATCGGGCTAACCCAAGAGCTATCGGAAATGGGATAAATGATTCCATTATCTAGACATTTAAGAATTTCCTTCCGAACAACTTCCATCATGGTAGGGTTCAACCGCCTTTGTGGCTCACGAACTGGTTTGGCATCATCAACTAAGTGAATCCGATGTTGGACAATGGCCGGACTAATTTCTTTAATATCCGAGAAACTCCAACCTATGGCTTCCTTATGTTCTCTAAGCACACATACAAGCTCATCCTCTTGTGACTGGGTCAAATTAGATGCAATTATAACGGGAAGAGACTCGTTAGGACCTAAAAAGGCGTACTTAAGAGTGTCGGGAAGAGGTTTGAGTTCTAAATCGGGCGGCTTTGACTCAACGGGTTCACTAGCTTCGAAAAGTGGCAAAAGAGGTGGTTCACATGCTTGGTTATTTGTAGGAATGGTGGAATCTAACATTGCATTGACCTCATTTGTATATTCAGAATCATCCCAATCTTGACCAAAGTGTTTTAAACAAAAATCAAGAGCATCATTAGGGTTGATGAATTCTTGATCAACTATATCATCAATTAAATTGACATCCATAGGTTGATCATAGAGATCATTGGGTTGTTTCCCTATGTGAAAAATATTGAGGTCAATGGTCATGTTCCCAAATGTTAGTTTCATTAATCCATTTCTACAATTAATCAAAGCATTGGAGGTGGCTAGAAATGGCCTTCCTAGAATGATAGGAATCTGATTCTTAAGGTTCTTGACCGGTTTGGTTTCTAGGACGACAAAATCAACGGGAAAGAAAAAGTCACCTACTTTAATTAGCACGTCTTCAATAATTCCCTTAGGAACTTTGACAGAACGATCGGCTAATTGAAGTGTAACATTAGTTCTTTGAAGCTCTCCTAAACCTAGGGCTTGATAGACCGAAAATGGAGGCAAGTTCACACTAGCGCCTAAGTCGAGTAATGCCTTGTCCACAAAGGTATTGCCTATGACACATGAAATTGTAGGACAACCGGGGTCCTTATATTTCACGGGAATTTGGTTTGAAAGAATTGAGCTCACTTGGGACGTCAAGAAGGCTTTCTTAGGGACGTGAGTAGTTCGCTTATGTGTTCACAAATCTTTTAGACATTTCGCATACGAAGGAATTTGTTGAATCGCGTCTAAAAGAGGAATGTTGACTTTGACTTGCTTAAAAACTTCTAAGATCTTGTCCATTTGGGCCGTTTGTTTAGGAGAAATGAGTCGTTGGGGGTAAGGAGCTTTTGGCTTAAAGACTCGTTCATTAGGTTCTTCGGGGACGGGTTTTGTCCCACTCGTTGATCCTTGTTCCTTAGAACTCTCGGGTTCAAGATTAGCGTTTGGTTCAGAATTTGACTCGTCTTCTTCGGGGGACTTGTCACCGACATGATTTTCAACTTGCTTACCGGACCTTAAGGAAATGACAGCGTTCACATTGTGAGGAGGTCTTTGATTGATAGGAAATTTAGGGTTTACCTCGGTTTGACTTGGAAGTTTGTTCTTCTCTCGTTCAAAAATGGCGTTGGCTAATTGACTCACTTGAACCTCTAACTTAGATATGGCTTGAGTACTAGCATTTAAAATTTGCCTATCTTGAGTCATGGTTTGCATGAAGGTCTGTTGAGATTGAGCCAAATTAGTCGTTGATTTTAGAAGCGCATCGAGAGTCTTTTCCAAGGAATTAATTCTCTTATCCGACTCATGAAAGCCGGGTGGGTGGGCGGGTGCTTGATTTTGATAAGGAATGTGATTTTGAGTCGTGTTTGAAAAAGGAACTTGGTTTGGATAGTTCGGCTTTTGAAAATATGGTGGAGATTGGAAATTTTGGCCTTGGTTCCAAGAGAAATTCGGGTGGTTCTTTCACCCGGGATTGTAAGTCGGTGCAAACGGGTCATTTCGAGGTCTCGGTTGGAACATTGCGTTCACTTGCTCAAAATCGGGACAAGGTTGAGACTCAAAGTTCGAAGAATTAAAATTTGGGTACATAGACATAGGTGGGGGACTACTATGAGTTTTTAAAGCTTCGAGTCTCCTAGTGAGGGTGGCTAGCTTGGCATCGATTGCAATATTGTTTCCAATTGAATGTAGACCCCTAGAAGAACTAGATGACTCGTTGGACTTGTGAGGTTCCCTAGTAGACTCCCACAACATAGTCTTCTCGGCTAATTCCTCGAAAAACTCCCACCTTTCGTCTTCATTTTTCTCCATGAATTTTCCTTGGCACATAGACTCTAACAACGCGGTTGTTGGACTATCTAGGGCCTCGTAAACAATCTTGCAAAGTCTCCATTTTTCTATTCCGTGGTGGGGGCATTGTGATAAGAGATTTTTAAAACGATCAAAATATTTCCAAAAGGACTCATTTTCCTTTTGATGAAATTGATTTATTTCGTTTGTAATCCTTGTAGTCTTATGGTTTGGAAAATATTTTTTAAGAAAAATTATCACAAATCCCTCCCACGTTGAAATAGAATTAACGGGTAGACTATACAACCATTTTTTGGCATTTTCTGTTAAGGCGAAGTTGATAAGTCTAAGCCTAATGGAGTCTTCGGTCAATTGTTGGAGTTTTTGTAGAGCACAAACCTCCTCGAATTCATGAAGGAAAATATACGGATCCTCACCATCACTCCCGGTAAACTTAGGTAACATGCTAATATGGTAAGCTTTGATCTCGAAATTATTACCATTTACGGGAGGAAGAGTGATGCACGAAGGTTGAGCGAAACGGGTGGGGTAGCAACGGTCCTTAAGAGACATGGCCATGTTTACTATCGGTTCGGAATTATCTAAAGACTCGGAATCAGAAGAGGAAGAAGTCTCAAACGATCTCACTAGTCTAGAAGAATTATCCCTAATCCAAATAGTTCGCATAAACCATGTAAGGAAACACGTAGCAAATAAGTGCGATAAAATAAACACACAAAAAGAAAGGGGTGTAAAATTAAAAGAAAAATTCTAAACCTAGGATTCCCTAATAGAATAACTAGACCTTGCTCCTAACTGTAAGGGCTACCAAAAACTAGGTAAATCAATAATTATTCGAACCGGCTTGGCCAGGTAGGTGCAAGCATTGCCAAGAGGCTAAACACCAGCCTAGACACCAAAACCTTAATTGGCCAGGTCAGCTTTCGCTTTCCTAGACACCAAAAAGTCGGAATAATTAAAGATTACTTCGTTTCTTAAGCACCTTCCTAAATGAGCGCGAAATTCCTAGGGGCAAACGTATAATTAATTTTATTAAAGGCTAGGTATGCAAAATGAGAGATTAAATTGTTACGTGTCTTTCCTTAGCCCAAAACAATTTAATTATTTACAAAATAATTAAATTGTTTAATCACAAAAGATAAGGGAAGGGCAAAAATTATGCATTTAATCACCTTCCTAAGTGATTAAATGCATGATGCAACAATTATGTATTTACAACTAATTTTTTTGGATTTTTAATTTTTTATTTTTTTGTGATTTTTGTGATTTTTTATTTTTTTGTGATTTTCAAAAAAAAACGAAAGAGGAGAGAGATACTGTTTACCCAAGCAAAGTTTCCGAAATTCCAAGAAAATTCTTCCGCTTTAATCCAAGTCACCCGAATTTTCCTCCAAATTCCTCGAAAAAATGCAAACAAGAAAAAAGGTGAGAAAAGAGCTAATCCGAAAAATTAAAAACTAAGGCGCGAAAAATAATTAGTCCCCGGCAGCGGCGCCAAAAACTTGGTGTGCTAAAAATATAAACATTTGAATCGCAAGCGCACAATTCGTTTCGTTGTAAAATTTTTGATTCGTTCCTCGGAGACTATTTTATTTTCGCAAACCTTAACTTTCAATTTAATCGAATTAGGACAATTGAATTTTGGATGATTTTGATTTTACTAAATAAAATTCTATTTTAATCTAATTAAAACTAAATTATTCTAAATTATTCTAATAATTCTAAATTATTCTAAAATTAATCTAGAAATTATTCTAAAAATTATAAATTTGAATTAACACAAAATTTAATTCCAAAACATTTTTTTAATTAAAAAAAATATTTACAGAAAATTTTTGAAAACTTCGACATTACCCATTTATAAATACGACTAACAACAAGAGTTTCACGAAATTTAACTACTAAGAAAACAACTCAGACAGTTAACAAAACAAAAACGGAGCAATACTACTGTTTCGAACAAACATGACAAGTTAACTCATGTTACACAAAAACTAAAACCCATGACTCACTAACAATACACCGAGTTAACTCGGCAACAACTTATGAATTCACACACACGAACTAACTCAGAAGACAACGACGAAACAGGCCACAAATGAGGCTACCAAACCAGCAGAACTCGATGCAAAACAACAGTAATAAAAATCAGGACCACCAAGTGAACTTAGTAACGCCACTATCGCACGTTTACACAATCGCACAATAAAACGTAGAAAGATAAATCGCAGCACCACTCGACTCAAACATAGCAACGCAACTCAGTAAAGCAACTCGACTCAGAAACTCCAAACAAATCAGCCATTCACAGAACTCAGCTATAAAATCGACTTCAACAAGGGATATGCAGCACGATTCTACAACGAAATGGGGAAAAAAAAGTGATTGCAAATAAAAAAATTCAAAAAACTCAGTCGACTTAGTTACTAATACACAGCAGCAATTCTATCTTGAACAATACGAAAACAATTAGTAAAAACAATTAGGAAACCCAGACGCGACCTCAGCAAAAACAGTACGAAAACAATTCCATCTTGAACTCAGTAAACACTCAGTAAACTCAGTGAACACTAACTCGCTGCAACTCGGAAGAAAAATAAAAAAAATAATAAAAACAAAATAACAGAGAAACTAAAGAAACGATAAAAAAAAGGAAGGGGCTGTGTGGTTTTGCGCATATAACTTGAATGAGAGAGAGAGAGAGAGAGAGAGAGAGAGAGAGAGAGAGAGAGAGAGAGAGAGAGAGAGAGAGAGAGAGAACAGAGGTTAGGGATGGAGTTTTGCAGAGAATAGAAAAGAAAAGAGAGAATGGGAAATGGATTTTTAGCTGGGTTTGAAAAAGGAACAGGGGAGTTTGCAAATATAATCTAAGGCCTCGAATTAAAAACTAAAAACAACACGCAAACAAAAAAAAACTGAGAATTAATTAAACTAATTTTTTTTTGATTTTTTTTTGATTTTTTTTTTTTGGAAAGTTAAAAATGAGACAAAAAAAATTAACTACGAAAATTAAAACTAAGACGATGATTTAAAAATTAATGGCCCACAATAAAATTGAGATTTAAAGGGGCATAATTAAAATTAGCAATTAAGAACACGAAATTAAATTTCGTTACTTTCAACCCCATGTGGTTAGCAACGGGATTTACGAAAATAACGAAAGGAAAGTAAAATAAACGAGAGAGCAAGACAAGAAGTAAAGAAAATAAAATTGCATTAATTATAATAGGAGTGTTTACAAAATTTGAAACTAAAGAAAATACAAGAAATTAAAACTACCCTAAAATCTAAGTTACTAAATACAAGGGGGGTGAGGGAGTATTTATAGGATAGGAATTAGGGTTAAGGGGGGTGTTGGGTAAATCCCCACCATACATTTGTGGTGTGTGGTGGTGAAATCCTAGCCATCTATTTGTTTCCTTCCCCCTTAAGCTTTGAAGAGTTGATCTTGGCCATACACTTTTCTAATGTGTTGGGATGATCTCCACCTTCCACTTGTCTTGAAATATTCCTTTTGCTCCAAGCTCCTAATTCTTTTCCTTCTTTCATTTTTGGTCCTTTTCCTTCCTCTTTTTCCCTTCCTTGCACTTTATTTATTTATTTTGCCATTTCTTTATTTATTTACGAATTTCCTGAAATGCAACAAAATAAATTATTAAAATACGAGTTCAAGCAAATAAATAGGTAATAAAAATATGCAAAAATATGCACTTATCAGACACCTAGTGCGTTTGATATAGAATTGGAATGTTTTTAAATGGAGACCCTTTTTGGGTGGAGGCCTTTTTTGGGTAGAGTCCCTTTGTGGGTCGAGAACCTTTTTGGGTAGACCAGATTTGTGGTCTGAGGTTAAGGCCAATGTGTGTCGTGGATCCATTATGAGGGACTTTGCTGTGTGCATTGTCCGGGATTAGTGCGGGACTGATCAGCTGCCTAACCTCGTTGTTTTTTAAAATATAAATAATATCCAATTCTAATCAAATCATTGAACTTGAGTTGTTTTACATCCACTTTCTTATGGAATTTGTTGATTATCCGAGTTATCAGAATTTATATATGTTCTTATTACTGTTGATTATTATACACTTGCTGAGCACTGTTGAGTCACTTTGTATTGTTGATATTCCATTTCTCCAGTTAAAATTGAGGATGTCTAGTTCTAGTGGACGTGCTAATGGTTCCGCAGACGAGAGAGACAGACGTATGGTGGTTTATGGGCGGGTAGTTACTGGTGCAGCCCTGTTCATGTTGTACTTTTAATTCTAATAGTTAGACAAGTTTGACATTGGTTTGTATAACTTTATAAATTTAAATTTGGGTTTGTAATAAATAAGTAATGGTGCTTGTTTCATACCGTAGCCTGTATGCGATCTTGGATCAGGGGTGTTTCTTTTATTATTATATTATGCATCTACACAGGTAAGTATTATATTAATTGAGTTGTGATCCCAAATCTATATCCCGGATTTGTGGAACGTCACGGGAGCCTTCACACAAGTCAGAGTTCATGCCTATTCTCATGTCTACTAAGTCACCAGTAAAGAAACATGGTAAAAACACCATGAGGACAGAATTTCCAAAATCAAGACCTAATGAACTTAAGCTAATGGGAAAGGAGTTGATAAAGTTAAAGGAGACTGAAGATGTGGTGCTTAGGAGCAAGCTTGCCTTCATCTACAGAGATGGTGTTCAGATTTGTGTACCTGCAGGGCATCCTAATTTTGGAATTGCCAAGGCTGAAGAAACTGCAAGGTTGATGCAAGAAGGGCAAATATCAAAACCCATCTCAGAGATACTTACTGAGGATTTCACTAAAAAAGAGGAAAAGTTGGCTGAGGAATTGCTACAGGAGTTGGATGAAGAGATGTAAAAAGAGGGTGAAGAAGAAAAGGCCCAGTTGAAGAAAAAGAAAATGAACACCAAGTCCAAGGCTAAGAAGGAATTAGAAAGAAAAGGGCTAATAGGCCTGTGAGCCGAGAAACTGAAACACAAGCTGAAACCACTATACCTATATCAACCATATCTCAACCTCAACCTCAAACTTCACAAACTACAAATGTATATGCTATCAACATTGAAGACATCAAGCCAGAGCCCATGGAATTTGATTGTGACATCAATAGCTTGGAGTTTCCAAAGTTCAGAATATTTCCTGAAAGGAATATCATAAGAACCTGGAAGCAACAGGCTAGGCCAATTCATATTATAGAGGTGCCATAACTTGTGAATGAGCCATCCAAGAAAGATACAGAAATCTTTATAGCAGACATTGAAGAATATTCAAAAATCAATCTGTTCTTGGATGAGCTAGAGGAAGTAAAGGGTCTTTATGCAAGTGCTAGATTTCCAGAAAGATTAGTATTCATCTACAAAGGAGGCAATGAAACCACTTGGCCCTTGCAGAAGATTTTGAATGAAAGCTACTGCAAATTAGTGAAAATTTGGTCAAGTATGAAGAGATTGGGTGGCTTTACTCATATGGCTAAGTCAATAATCCTCAACAAGATCAATGACATTAGAAGTAGCTGGAGTTCAAAGGAGAGTTTGCCTAGGAAAATGAATATCCCATACATTCCTGGAAAGAAGATTCATCTTCATCCATTTTGGATACTGGAATTCAGGGATAAAGATGGCTGTAGAAGATTTTTTAGAATCGAAGATCAATTGGAGAAAGCTAGAAATGAGTATCTAAAATTCTTGATGGCTATGCTGGATCCAAATGACCATGAAGAGAGCATCTTCTATAGATCATTAGTAAGGCAGATTGAGAACAACAAAATCAAGATTCATGGTATGAGGAGAGCAAGGAGTAAAAAGGATTAATCAGCTTAGCC
The DNA here is from genome assembly GCA_036435485.1 of Saposhnikovia divaricata. Lineage (NCBI taxonomy): Eukaryota > Viridiplantae > Streptophyta > Magnoliopsida > Apiales > Apiaceae > Saposhnikovia > Saposhnikovia divaricata. Next base: position 94,875,412 of record CM071597.1, on the reverse strand, counting down.
CAGAGGAGCATCTCCTTGTGACAGTGTAACTGTTCAACTTTTCTGTGTACCTAGTTCATTTTCTACATTTTATGAAGTTTAATACAATATGTACGTTTTTGTTCAACTCTGTAATTTTTTTAAGAAGGTTATTTGTTATCATCAAGGCTCTAATTTATTGTTGTTATTCTATCAGTCATAAATTGGGGGAGATTGTTAGGAATTTTTTTGCCCTTGATGATATCTGCAAAACACCTAAAACATATTTTGTATAAGTCATTTTGTAACACATCAACGGATGGCATGCTTATCAGCATCCGTTGATGAGGTAGTTTATCAACGGATAAGTTTGTATCATGCTAGGAAGCTCCAACGGATAAATTATCAGTTGAAGTGTCAGTTGATAATTTTCTAAGTCATGTTGCCTATCAATGGATAAAAAAAATAGGTTAGCTAATTGTATATAGGCTGTGTTTTGTAATTCTGTTTAAGTGAAATGATACATCAATGGATGAAGATCCTACACCAACGGATAATAGCTTCAACGGATAACATACAACCCATCAACGAATAGTCAGCTTCAACGGATAATCTACAATAATGTCTTGGAGCTAGCAGTTGATAGTGACTTGACATGGTTGATAGATCACATGGGTTGATGACTTCAAAATGGCATGGAAGCCAGTATTGGAAATGAAGAAAAGAAAGAACATTCCTTTTCTTAGCAAGCAAATTGGATGATAAAATCAAGGAGAATCTGTCCAAGACAATCAGACAAATTTGCAATCACATGAAGACAAGGATTGGCAGCAAACCTGCAAACACTTTGACTTTGTAATATTTGTTTTGTTTGTAGGGTTTATAAACTTGGGGTATATATAACCCAAGTGTAGCACTGCTTTAGATATAGAAAACACTGAGAATTCACTGAGACATTGTTAGGTTTTCTTTCAAACTCAAAAGCATTGTAACAAGCAGCTGTGTAGTTTTACATAGATTATTTCTTCAATACAATTCTCAGGTGGACCATAAAAACCCACCTGAAATTTTTAATATTGTTGTTACATTTGCTTTACTGTTCTAGCTTTATTCAATCGATTGTTTGAAAACATATTTTAGGTCAAGATTGTATTCTACCCCCCTTCTACAATCTTTTGGTGTATTATTGGGATTTATCAATTGACTTCGTAGTTGAATGTACAATTGACAACCAAGAAGTGGGGGTGGTAGGAGATAGTATCCCAAGATGGTAATGAATTGTAGAATAAGGATGAAGAACCAGTACTCAAGGAGAAGGAGTATTGGGTGCCTTATTTTGATGGAGCATCAAAAACAAAATCAAGTGTTGTAGGCCTAGTCTTGCAAAGTCCCGATGGATTTATGATCGATTATGGCCTAAAGTTGGATTTCCTGATGATGGACATCGAAGCTGAATACGAAGCCTTGATAGCTGAACTAGGCTTGGCTGGAGCCCTGAGGGTCAAGAATCTCAATGTCTGTTTAGATTCGAGATTGGTAGTCTCATAAATTAATGGTGAGCTTAATGCCAAAGATGAAACTATGGCTAAGTACTAAAGGCTTGTGAAAGCCATAATGGCTCAATTTGATGAATGATATGTGAAGCACATCCCAAGAGAGGAAAATGTCAAAGTTGATGCCTTATCTAAGTTTGCTTCCTCTGAAATAGAGAACTACTCAGGAAGTGTCTACTTCTAGGTTTTGAGAACCTCACCATCGATTCAAAGATAGTGGCACCTATCGGTGTGAGGGAGGGCTAGATTGATCCCATCAAGGCACATCTCGAAAGTGGGTGTCTACCTAACAATGACTTAGAGGCACAAAAGTTATCTGTAAGAGCACTAAGGTACGCATTGATTGAAGGGATTTGTAATCCCAGACTTGCAGTGCCTAAGACCTCAATAAGCTAAACTAGTTCTTAAGGAGGTCCATAAAGGGATCTGTGTGCAACACTTGGGGGTAGGGTCCTAGCTCATAATATAGTTCGTTTAGGATTCTACTGGCCCGAGATGCTGGCAGATGTTAAAGACTATGTGAAGAAATGTGACTGATACCAAAAGCATGCGCTGGTGGTTAGACAACCACCAGAGATGCAGACATCAACTCTCCCATCCCGTTTGCCATATGGGGGATGGATATATACTTGGTCCTTTCCCCGTAGCAACAGCACAAAAGAAGTTTCCGATAGTAGTAATTGACTACTTCACTGAGTGGATTGAGGCCAAGCCTTTGGCCAAGTTAACCATCTAATAAGTTGCACAATTCCTTTGGGAAAGTGTAATCTACAGATATGAAATTCCATGAATCCTAGTCACAGATAATAGACGATAATTTAATAATAAAGAGTTTAAGAAGTATTGTGATGAAAATGACAACGAGCTTCGTTACACCTCGATTGCCCATCCTAAGGTAAATGGGCAAGCTAAATTTGTCAATCGAATTATTCTTGATGGACTGAAGAAGATGGTTAAACGCTCAAGGCACTTGGGTGGATGAGCTACTACCCATATTGTGGGCATATCGTACCACTTGCAAAGTTACGACTAGAGCAACCCCATTTCTATTAGCATATGGAGTCAAAGTTGTTGTGCCTCTGGAGATCACACATGTGTCTCCAAGGGTGAAGGCCTTTGAACTAGAAATGAATGAAGAAGGGATGAGACTCGCCCTCGACTTGATCGATGAGGTTAGGGATGAAGCAAATGCAAGGAATATGGAACACCGGAAGATGGTTTTCTTCTACTACGACTTAAGGGTGAAGGAAAGGTTTTTCTACCAGGAAAACCTGGTTCACCGAAAGATTGAAGCATTAGGGATTGGAAGGGTCGTATCACGTTAAGAGCGTGCTTGGATGAGGTAACTACAACCTGGAAACATTGGATGGAAATGAGGTGCCTCGCACTTGGTATGCCTTAAATCTCAAAGTTTATTATGTTTAAGTATCCTAGTAGGACATAACTTCATATTTATTAGGAGAAGTAGAAATAAGGTTCGATGAAACCATTCCAGAGCTTATAGCTTCGAGTAGGAAAGTAGCATTTTATGTATGGGTTGAACCCGTTTCAAATTTATTTATGCAAGTTTGTTTTCTCATTTCCTGTTTTAAGATTTAATTTATGCGTCAAGCATCCGTTGAATTTAAGTCTAAAATGACCAAATACGAGAGATAAAATAGACAAAGAAATGAAAACAAATTAAGTGCATAAATAAAATCCCGAAGGACTAAAAGGTTCAGAATAGAATAAAAGTCTTAAGGCCTCGAAGGTCCACGCATAAAAGCCATGATATATCGAAACCATGAAGGGTCTAATTAAGACAAGCTAAGACTAGCCTACTCCTCGAACTCCCGGCTATCCATACGAGGCTCGTCCTCCTGGACTTCTCATTCTCTCCAAAGCTGCAAGATCCTCATGGTGAACTCCAAAAGTAATAGCAATAGTAGTAGAGTAAGGACTCGAGAAGTCCACACCAAGCTCAAATAGTCTCGAGTTCCGAGTAATCACCAAGGGCCTGACACGTTCTCTCCAAAGCTGCAAGATCCTCATGGTGAACTCCGAAAGTAGTAACAATAGTAGTCGAGTAAGGACTCGGGAAGTCTACACCAAGATTAAATAGTCCCGAGTTCCGAGTAATCACCAAGGGCCTAATTCTAATTCTTAGCGTTAGTGGCTAAAAGTGGGGAAATTTTAAAAACAAAAATTTATAATTTAAATAAAGGCTCCTTAGCCTTGGTAGCCAAAAGAAGGAAAATTTTAAAACTTTAAAGATTTGAAAGTTGTCTCCATAATCATGGAAAATATAAATTAGAAATTTTTTTCGATTCATATTTCTTGAGAAAGAAGGAAAAATTGAAATTCGAGTAAGGCAAGAAGCCCCATTCAAAAATTCCCACTCGAAAAATAAAAATTCGATATATGAAATTTTTGACTAAAATATTTCAACCAAGAGGCAGAAAGCTCGAAAATTCGAATAAAAATTTGGGTCGAAAAAAGAAAATGAAAATTCGAGTAAGAATTTTCGATTGAGACACAAAAACTCAATATTACGATTGGCTTCACTCAGCATGAGCAAGTTAATTGGTAACTGAAGGGTCCCATGTGGACAAAAAAAATTTAGAAAAAAAAGAAGATATTTTCGATTGAAAAAATTCGACTGAGCGGCCAAAAACCACACACTTCGAGTGAGGTTACAGCGGAGCCCACGTAAAAGAAATTTCGATTGACACTATTCGAGTGAGAGGCAATAAACACCCTTAGAGCACCTCCAGGGCTTTATCCCACTTCCCACATTTTTTGGACCCTACCATGTGCCACCTCACATGAAATTGGATAAATAAAAGAAGTGGGCAACTTCATCCAATGCAAAGAACCATTTCCTTATTTTTAAATGAAGTTCGATAGTTACTATCAACTTTGATGGTTTCTACATGAAAGCTACCACACTTCGATGGTTTGGAAGAAAATGCATGGCCAGCTTAACAATTTATTCAATGATATTTCAAGAAACAAATTTGATGGTTAAAAGTGTTATATACTCAAATGATGTTAAAATTAATAATCAGATAAAAATTTTAAAAATTATTTGTAAATTAAAAGAACATGTCCTGTAATTGAAATACATCATATTATTAACAAAAAATCCCAAAAAAATATTACATTAAAAACATCAGACGAGTGGGTTTTAATTCTAATAATCAAATTAAAGTGATTAAAATTTTAAAAAATATTATTACAATAAAAGATAAATATCGTAATAAAAAAGCATCATATTATTGAAAAATAAAATACAAGAGAAAATATTACATTAAAAACATCACACGAGAAAACATTAAATTTAAAACATTGCCATATGAAAAATTAACGATTATTATGGAACTGGGAGATATGCTCAACCAAGTCATTTTGTAGCTGGCGATGTGTCCGTTTATCACACATATGTATAGTCTTCTGAATATACGTTTCATACGGGATAAAAGGCTTCACCTAAATTTGGTTGCGATAAACCATTTATTGCATCATCATAAGTTGGTAGGGGACCAAATTGAGTGGCGTATGTGTCCCTCTCATCTTCAACAATCATATTATGTATTATGATGCATGCTCTCATAATTCTCCCAAGATCTGCTTTGTCCCAAAAGCGTGCAGGACCACGTACAATTGTGAAATGGGACTGTAACACACCAAACGCTCGTTCGATGTCTTTTCGCTGGTGTTATAGGGAGAATATTGTATAACAATATTTTGGAGGTTTGCTGGAATCACGGAGCAAAATACGGATATTCTGCTGAGAACACGAAGAATATAGAGGAGATTTGTAACTGTTTGTAGTTGATCTTGTCTATTGATATTCAGGGGTGAACTATTTCTCAAACTTTACAAGATGCCTACGTACCCTATTTATAGGGATCAAGCCATACGTAGTTCTGTTGGGAAAGAAGTTATCTAGACGGGCTAGGGTTTCTATGGGCTCGACTTGACCCAGATCCACTAGACGTCTCCTTGGGCTGATATATTTTACCCATTTTTCCTGCTCATGACCCATGGCCCATTAAAGGTTGCCTATGGCTAGCATGATGCTCAAATCAACTGGCCTCGCTAACGAGGCGAATAGAGAAACTGAATGGCCTCACATGCAGCCTCGCTGGGCTAGTCATGCGAGGTGATCCACACTGTACAAAGATGATCACGCTCACGCGTCCTCACTAGGCCTGACCGTAAGCTGTCACAATAAATATATTCTAGGCCTCGCTGGACCTCTAGGCCTCACTAGACCTTGTAGACTACGACCCCTTAGGGCTCGTTGGCGAGCTCAATCAAAAGCTGGATAATACATTGAACTGACTCTTGATGGCGGGTTCCAGTGACCCATTCTTCATTTCCAGGCCCATTATGAGTAGTTGAGTTATCCTCTAGGAATTTATATGTTAATGTTTAACAAACAAATAGGGGGAGATTGAAAGGCATATGACATAGCCTATTTGTATTTCAAGGATACAACTCAACTCAAACAAGAATGTAATAGTAAATAGTATATGTACTGCCATAGGGATCTCAAATGTATAACTGTCAAGAGAAAGAAGACAAAGTCAATCTACTGTTTTGAGGTATACTACACTTGAAGAAGTTCATTGAGTTGATCAAGCATCAGTGGAGTAATCAAGACAATGGATTCTATTTATAGTGACAAGAGGTTCCTACAGTGGCAGAATACAGATTATAAAGGTTTGAAAAAGAGTGAAGAAAAAGAAGACATGAACCACAACTTTAAAGTCAATATATGAAGAACAGTCATTGCGGTTAGTCACTCATGAACCAGACAGTACATCGAGTGTCAACATTAAACAGTGGTTGTTTATCATTAACTTCAGTGGTTCAAGCTGTCAAGACTGGTATGTTAAGAAAAGAAAGGAACCAAATCATAGAGTCAAAAATAAAGAAAAGCCGTTGGAGTTAGTCGCTCATGAACCAGACCGTGCATCGAGCGTCAACAAAAATTCGGTGGTAATTCTTTATTACTTTCAGTGGTTCAAGCTATCATGACTGGTATGGGAAGAAATCATTGTGCAAGCAACAGAGGTACTATATTAATTAACCACAATGGTTTTGCAATCAAGACTGGCTAAGGAATAATCTTTGTGGAGGATTAGATTTATCAAGACATGGAAGATCACAAGGGTTATGCTATCAAGGAGGTATATTAATTTTATCTTAATTAATTAAGTCATTTGAATTATTTATTTGATAAATTAATTCTATCCGAATTAATTTATTCAGTAAATTATTTAAAAGATTAATTAAGTTAGAATTAATATAATTATCAAACAAGGAGGTATATTAATTTTCTCTTAATTAATTAATTCATTTGATTTATTTATTTGATAAATTAATTCTATTCGAATTAATTTATTCAATAAATTAATTAAAAGATTAATTAAGTTGGAATTAATATAATTATAAAAAGACTTCATATTAATTTTCTTTTAATTAAATTAAATTAGTTGGCTAATTTATTTTATAAATTAATTCAATCAGAATTAATTTATTCTTTAAATTAATCAATTAATTAAATCAAAATTAATATAAGTGTTTAAAGACTTAAAACAAATTCTGCTCAGCGAATATGACTTACTGGAGGTCGGTATGACTTATCCTTAAGTCATACTGAGTTAAGTCATTCTGATCTAAGTCATTCTGATTTAAGTCATTCTGATTTAAGTCATTCTGATTTAAGTCATTTAGATCTAAGTTAGACAGATTAAGTCATACCGAAGCCACACAGACCAGTTAAGTCATACCGAGCAGATTAAGTCTTATCGACTTGAAGATATTTCTGAAAAGCAAATTAAGTCATACCGACAAAGTGCTTTATGTCATACCCAAAGGCTGCTCAGAATTAAGTCATACCGACACATTATTAAGTCATACCGCCCAAGATTTAAGTCATACCGAAGGAAAATTATGTCTTGGAGCAAGTTTAAGTCATGCTGACAGCTGATTTATTATGTCTTGAAGCAGGTTAAGTCATACCAGATCAGTACAAGACTTAAAATGGCTATAAATACACCAGCAGACACAGCAGAACAGGTCTGGAATTTTTCACTTCTCCAGCAGAACACAGCAGAGAGAGACCAAGAGAAAATAGTTCCTTGAACATCAAATAAATACTTGTAAATTATTTCTAGCTTGTATTGATAAATCTAAACCACTAGAAATTGTTTACTTGTACTTGTGGAACTATCTAGCGGATTAAGTTCCCTAGAACCTCTCGATATTTTTATTACAAATATAGAAAAGTTCATGTCGAATTTTCTATAGAAATTGTAATAATTAATTTCGATCTTTTTACTTACAAATATAGAAAAATTCATGTCGAATTTTCTATAGAATTTGTAATAATTAGTTTGGTCATCAAACCTTGTAATTTGTACCCGTGTATTTAGAAACACCCCATCAAGTTAATATAAATTTTATATTTAACTTGAATATCGGTATTCGTTTTATTCTGCATCAATTTGTTCTTGATTTAATATATTAAGAAAAGACCAAATTCGATAAAACGGTATAGTTTGTATTCAACCCCCCCCCTTCTACAAACTATTTTGGACCTAACAATTGGTATCAGAACCTTTTGATTGACGCACAAATCAAGATCCTTATTTTTGTGGTCCTCCAATTGGATTTCGAGTTTGTTGACCCATACAGAAATCAAATCCGGTATTAGACCAAAAAGTCAACTCCTCTATTTTCGATTTTTTTTTAACCTTCAAAAAATTCAATACTTGAGATTTTTGAACTTTAAATAATTTGAACTTATTTTTGGATTCTTTAACTTTCAAAATTTTCAATTTTGAGATTTTTGAATTTTAAATAATCTAAATTTATTTTCGGATTCTTTAACCTTTAAAAATTCTCAATTTATGATATTTTTGATTTTTAAATAATATGAGTTTATTTTCAATTGTTAATTAAAATGAATTTATTCTCAAATTGTTTAATCTTCAAAAATTTTCATTTTATGATATTTTTGATTGTTAAGTAATCTTAACTTATATTCGAATTTTTTAATTCCTGAAATGATTAATTCTTGGAAATTTTGATTTTTAAACAACTTGAGTTTATTTTCAAATTGTTTAATTTTCAAAAATTTTAATTCTTGATAATTTCGAATTTTAATTAACTTGAATTTATTTTCGGATTCTTTAACTCTAAAAAATTTCATTTCTTGAGATTTTTTTATTCTTAATTAATTTGACTCTAATTTCGAATTTTAATTAATTTGAACTTACTTTTAGATTTTTTATTTCTCAAAAAATTTTCAAGTCCTTGAAGTTTTTGAATTTTAAATATTTTGAATTTATTCCAAGCCAATAGTTCTATGAAGATTGTTAGTTGAAGATTCCTCCGGACGTCAAAGATGATTTGAATCTTTTGAAGAAAATGCATTTTTCAATGAAATTAATTTCTACCTACTGAAAAAAATTTGTGGAAGCTCCTCAAAATTATATCCATAGAATTCACTGGTTTTTCAGAAGCAGGAATGGAAGAGGTTTTAGTGGATAGAATTTTTCTCGAAGATTTGAATTAAGTCTATTGATTCTGTGATATACAAACACTAAGTGGATTGCTCCAATGTAACATCTACTACACTTAGTGGATTGTACCAAGAATTATCTTTCAAGGAATCAACAGAGATTTTAGAAAAGTGGAATCAAGGAGATTTGAGAATGAACTAGACAGTTAGACATCTCAGTCAGGAATTAATGATGGAACCTCAGAACATACATGAAGAGTTACTAATTTAGAAAGAGTACAAATGTTTAATCCAGGAATTAGGCCTATCCATTCCGAAGCAGAAACTCTTCAGGATACAGTTCAAGAGGTGGCTACAAGACTGAGTTGGTGGAAAGAACAAAACATGATAGTTGCAGTTATGAAAAGTTTTATGTGATAAGTAACTATCAAGGTGTGCAACATGGTACAGAATTCTGACAGACAAGGATGAACAGGGATTCATTAAATGAGATGAAACAGAAGCATCAGTGCAGAACTTATCTTGCTGAAGAAAAGAGTTGGGATGCATCAGATGATGATGAGAAGAGCATAATTAATATCTTGCCTTCATAGCAATCTCTGAAGATGATTCACCTCACATGTCTTAGGTATCAATTCTTCGAACTAGTGTAATATGTAATTCTCAGAAATTCAAAGCATGTTAAGATCTTAGTTTTTAATTATTATATCTTTGGTTAGAAGATCTTATTATGTGTATGAATATTTGTTGAATTTAATTAATTGCAATAGTGAGTTAGAAGTGTTCCTTAGACAATATCTCTCAATTCTTAAATGATATATGTCAAGCATATATGACCTCTGCTTAAGCTAGTTTCAGGATCCCCAGTAGAACAAGATTTGCTTATTCATTCTGAATTGTTTGTTAAGGTTTAAAAAGTTTAAAAGATGGAATAATTATCTAGGGTGTCAGTAGAACATCAAGTCATTTGTAAAACTTAGGTAATAGAGATTATATAATATAATATAACAATAGGAATGGATTGGATAGAATTAGTGATTAATTATTAATTCTTCTATTCCATGCATGTTTAGAAAATTATTGAATATCTGTAAATCTACTTGCTACCTGTTACACAAGTGTACATAGGTTAAAGTAGATAGTACTGAATTTTCTAAAATGCATAACATGCCTAATTTGCATAATTCTTATCTGCATTGTTTTAATGCTGAATGTATGCAATGTATTCTTATTATCATGCCTGCTTATTTCAAATGTCATAAATGCATTTCCTAGTATTTGCATTGATCATAGAAAAATCATGTTTAAGAATTACAATAAGGTACAGACTGCTAGTCCTCCTTATGTTAGGAAGGAACCATTATTCTCCTTGCTCAGTGAATATTTTGTCAATAACATTAAAAAGGAGAAATGGTCAGTCAAAGATAAGAATGAGCATGTTAAGGTTAAAACTGTTGTTAACTCTAATAAAAGAGAAATCTCTAATCCATCTGGACCCAATTAAACAATTTGGGTACCAAGAACTTTTTATCCATTTGTGAATGTAGGGATTAACAGGTTAATCGATTATGCATTATTATTGATTTATTCAAAGCATATCATCGAAGAAAGAACCCTGCTATCAAATGTGAATGTGAAGACAGGCCAAGTGGTTTATCCCTTGGAGACAACAGCAAGGGTATGACCTAGGGTCAAAGCTATTCAATAGCTAAGGAATGTTGTCAGTAATAAAGCATCTTTTACAAGATGAAGAGCCTACTGTTCGAGGATTAAGGAAAGAGAACTTATCTGTAGCTGACATGGAATCTCAGTCAAAGGTGAAGTCAACAAGGTCAAATCTAAAGCTTCATCAGACAGGAGTTCAGCTATGACATAAGGAGCTCTCTCACCTGAATGTCATATCAAGAGATTCTTTCCTGGAAATCGAATCAGTAAAGGAGACTGCCTCATATGGAATTAAAGTAAAATAAAATTATAAGGCATGTCATAAAGGGAAGTCAAAACAAATCACACAGAAGTTTTACATCAAAGAAAAATATACCTTAGTGATGATGACTGATGACTTCTCTCAAGAAACAAGTTGTTGTTCAGACAATCCGAAGACAAGACACCACTGATGGTGATTGATCACATCTAGAAGAGTGTCAGGAAGCAAAACTGACTATGACAACTTGGAGACCAGATTACAGGACCTATCGATTAGTGTTTTGGATGATTTTTGCACCTTCAAGAGTATTAATACTGAAGCAGTCAATAGTTTGCTACTGACATGATTAAACCCTGATCAGTAAGAAATATAGGAAGACCCCACAAGTTATGAAGAAAATTGTTTTGCAATGATAAATGAAAGTGAGCATCCTAGCAATCTGCTAATGCTCAATAGGATAATTTCCTTGGTTACTTGGTGGAGTCAACAGCCTACAGGGTGATTGTTATTAATCAACAGAAGGTGATTGAAAGTCTTAGTGATGTTCAACGACGTCTAGCTCCCAGCTGTCAATGGTAATGATGATTCAGATACAAGCAATGTCAACATTGAGAATCTTCATGTAAACCCAGCAACAGCTTAGGGGGAGCAACTAAAGGATCAACTAGTCAACTCAACACCACACTGAAAGTCAAAGGACACTATGAGAACATGTCTGCCAAGACAAAGAATGTTGGCTCAATTAATTCTTTGTCCTAGTTCTTAGTGTTTCTAATGGTGGAAGTAAACTAGCAGAGCTTCAAGTACTAATGATTATTTCTTTAGTCTTCTTTTAGAAGAAACTAAGAAAGCTACAAAAGCTCTGAAAGATCCAGGTTGAGTGATTGCAATGCAAGATGATCTCAATCAGTATAAAAGGCAGATTGAAGGGAAGCTGGTATCTAGACCAAACAACAAGGCTGTATTTGGTACAAGGATAACCAGAAGTCTACCTGGATGATGTCAAGGCATTGTTATGAGGGATAAAGCCAAACTGGATGCTAAGTTACAATTTGATCAAACAGTATATTTGACAAGAAGCACCAGTGACAAGACTTGAGGATATCAGGCACCTGCTCCACATTCAAGATTATAATAGACATCTAGACCTACCGAATCTGGATGCTAGAGGAATGTGAACAAGTGCACTCCTAGTTGGTGAGATAATTGAAAATCTCTACAGGTTAGTATGAACTGGTATCATCACTCAAGCAAGCATGGAAGACATGGTATGGCATTCTACCTATAATTTAATATTTGGTATCAATCTTTAACAGTTGGTATCTTTTAATAATTGGTGTCACATATATAAATGATATATATGTGCAATGATATCTTGATTATATTATATGTTGGTCTACTAACTATAAATTGGGATCAAGATATTTGCTGTTTTGATGTTGGTAAAGTTGCAATTCTTTTGAATTACTTTATGCAAGCCAATAGAAGAATCCTTTTAGGAGCTCAGGCAAGCCAAAAGAATAATTCTATTTGGAGCACAAGTAAGCCAAAAGAATGATGACAATAAAAGTAAGTCAAGGATCTTTTGTTTCTATTCAGAAGATTCTAGACCTGTCAAGACTACATGCCAACACACCACTATAGCTGGCTTTTGACCTATTAGTTTGGACCTAACAAGTTGGTAATCAAAAATCTTAAGATGGACCCGGATCTGAGGAAATGGTACCCTAGAGATATTTGACCCAATAAGTTCAGGATCTACTAATTAGGACCTAATCAGGCTATAGAGGAATCATCAGCTCATTATCTTATTCAATTGATAATAGATCACTTACACACATATTTTATTCTCAATATGCAAATTTTCAAGGCCCCAAGTGGATCCTAGAGAATCTATTCTTGTAGTTATTACACTTGATTTTCAGATGTCTTAAGTTGGACCCATCTCCGGAGATGGTACCCTAGAAACATCAGTTCTGACATGTTTTGCTGCATAGAGACAGATCAAATGAGTTGTACGAAAGTAGGAGAACACAAGGAAACAACTTCATCTCCAACAACTCTGTGGAACGCTCAAGGCTAAGCAACTTGCATAAGGTATCAATTATTTCGAGAGCATGTCTTTAATTAAGATTAACTTGCAGACATGTTTGCTAAATCACTTGATGAAATTAATTTTTCAAGATTGGTTTGTAAACTTGGGATTTTATTAATGCTATATGATTTGTAAATCCCATCTGTTAAGTAATTCTTAAGTAAGCTCACAAGTATTCAATTGTCTTTATCGAAAGGACTTGTGAACTTATTTACATCCAGACTGTGACGCCCCCAGATCCGGGGTCGGAGATCTAGGCGCTCACGGTCCATTTTCCATTAGTAACATACCTGCTCTTGCACATAATATATATAACACAGCCATCGACCCCACAATAAACTCACACCACACTCACACACACAGGTTAGAGCCTCAGAAACGTCACACATTGATTAAACAGTAATAAAGTTATCAGAGTTATTACAAACCGAATTAAATAGTATTTATGCTACCAGCAACACTTCGATATGAAGCGAAGTTGGCGGCTTGAAAGTTTGTTACGATACACTGCCTTGCACAGGTCATGCTGATAAATAAAACGTACTAACAAAAGCTGCCAACCAATCCGGCTAATGGGGCCTACCGGTGGAATCTCAAGTGGTGGCTCGGGCCTAGTCACCTGCTTTCGAACAGTCTGCCTGGGTCTTGCCATTTCGCTTAGCTGTTGTGTTTGTAAAGTTTGAAAACAAGCAAGAGTGAGCAACTATAGCTCAGCAAGAGATATATGTATAAGATAAGCAATATAACATTTCATATGATTGGCAGTTGATATACTTGTTTGTTTCAATCAGTTATAAAATCACTTGTCATAGTTGATAAATCTCGAAGGTGCAACAATAGGTGCCCTTGTTTTCAAAATAAACTTGCAGTTCTAGATACTGCATTGATTCAACATCTTTCTCATCAAAATAGAACACTATCAGCAACTTGGCACAAAAGCCTAAGAAGCAGTGTCAAAGCATTTTTCCAAAATGGAGGAATGGGACTTAAGAAAACACAAAACCTGACAAGGATTGACGATGATCAGTCGCCACATCCAAGTCCAATAATCCGCGGGTCTTCTCTAACGGTAAAAGGATAGAAACTACATCCGTAACTATCCCTCGGGTGAAAACTACATCCGTAATCACCCTCGATGAAAACTACATCCGTAATCATCCTTCGGCAACACCTGGGCCGGAATAATAAGTGATGGACCGCCTGGCTCACGGCCGCTTACACATCCCGGGAATCGTTCGTCAACGGTTCCCACACCTGCCAGAGTCCCTTTTTCTTTTCTTTTAAAACTTGATTTTGATTGAAAACAGAGTAGTTGAGGTTCGACATCAGTCGACCGATGATTCTTGAAATCATACAAGAAGCACAATCTGACCGGGGGTTTTCGAAAATGTTTTGAGTTCAAAAGAGTTCGAGTTTGAAGTATTAAAAAGTATCTTGGATTAACTTTGTCTTTAAATAATGAACAATGATTAATAAATAATATTTTAAGATTTAATATTAATAATTAATAAAATAAGTATTCGATAAAATAAACTTTTAATCCAAGATAGGGTTTCGAGTATTTACGAAGATATAATAATAGTTATTTTAATATACGATACCACCCGAATGACCCTTCGGGTTTTCGCAATATAAATACGAAATAGTAATATACCGCTCCCCGGTCAATAGTATATACGGACCGCTACGACCTCTATTGCTAGAGTCGTTGTCCGAAGAAAACATTTCAATCTAAGTTCAAGGGGTAAAAGCATACATGTACTTGTTCAATCTCAATTGCATCGATACTTCGATAAACATAGCATTTGATATCATTTGAAAACTACAAACACAACAGTGAAAATCCTTGTATAGGGATAAGTTTTGAAAAGTAAACTTGCCTTGGTTTGGTTGGGGTGGTCGAGCGTGCGGATTCGAACGATCTATACATAAACAATAATCGTTCGTTAGTACCTTAACAATTTCTCGTTAATTACGGGGTTTTAAGGGGGTACGAAATTAACTTAACGACTTCGTCTTATGACTCCCTGGCCCCACTATAGGTCCATGTCATCACTCGTTTACGCTCGTCACTTACTCGACTTAATTTAGTTACCACGTTCGAATCATAACCACTAACCCTAGAATAATGTTCCACTAATCGACTTTTTCCATTGCGCGAATTTTACTCTAGCATTTTTATAAAATCCAAAAATTCATATTTTAATCCAATTCCTTTTGGGTGGTCTTCACCACTGCATTACCTACATTCTCAAATTTTTCCATGATCCCAAATATATTTTAAGGTGTTTAAACAAGGTTCGCAAGGGGGTCACTTAATGCAGTCCATAGTCCAGAAACAAAATTCACTCCTCCGGCCATAACTAAAAATCCACACATCACCTAGCTATGAACCTTACATTTCCAGAAACTACATTCAATTATCTTTCCAACAATATAAGGTAGGACATCAGGGGACATCATTTGGGGGTTCAAAATCGTGCTACAACACAGATCAAAGTTCCTGGACAAACTCAGCAAGCTCAAGTCACTTAGATCAACCATTTTTCATACTTCCATAACATAATCACCACTTAATACACTTAGATCATGACTCATAACACTCATGGAGATATATATATAAACCATAGTCATAAAAATCACAATCTCAACATCAAAACTCAAGATCCATGCTATCCAATACATATACATCCAAGATAAGTCCTAAAACACATGGATCTACTACCATACTATATGAACAATACATAACCAAGGGGGTTTGAGATTTTATACCTTCTTGAGCTCCTAGAGGCCTTGAACAATCTTTACACAACTCAAAAACACCTTAGATGGCCTCCTACTACACTTACAATGCAAGATCTAAGTGAAAAACAAACTTGGTTACCATTTACCAAAACTTGAATAATTTATAACTTGAAAATGGTTGGATAGAATGGAGTGAAATTGCTAGCATACTTGTCTATGTGATGTAGATGACCTAGGAATTATGGCAAGGTTTATGAGTGATGGGAGAGGGGAGAAGAAGAAATTTTCTTCTTCTTTCTTTGCTTGGCCGAGAGCAAGCTTCAAGGGGGGGGGGAAGAGAAAGTTTTTTTGTTTTGTTTTGTGTTTGACTTAGGTGAATAATTAGTGTTAGGTCATGTAGGTTGGGTGATACATATCACTTGTAAGCATGGTGGTAGTACTAGCAAGCATGGCTCTTGTACTTTGTGTCCCCTTTCTTGAAAAAGTAACCAACTAAACACTATTCATCTTCCAATGGCCAACTAACTTGTTTGATTTCTAACTACTTGGTTGCATGGGCTTGCATGCAATACTACTCCTTGTATTATTATTCTTCCACCAATGCTTATAATTAAATCTTTAATTCGTATCGTATCTTAATTATTCTCTCGTAATAATATTTCGTCGCGTAGAGATTTCCCCTATAATTCCTTAAGTACTTATTGTGTAAATTCCTCGAATGTTCATAATTCCTCGTCTTAACTCTTAATAAATCCTTTAATATTCTAACCATTCTCAATCCCAAGTTTAACAAATATTACTAACAGTAAAACTCTTGCCTTCACAATCTCTCTGCATATCTTACATAATAAATGCAACAACGCAGTTTCTCAGACAATCAATTCTATTAATCAACAGGGATGACTAGAAAGGTTCCATAATGATAATGTCACAAGATATTAAATAAAAGGAAATATTACCAAAAATTAGGGTTCTTACAGCCTCCCCTCCTTAAAAGGATTCCGTCCCGGAATCAGGTTGAAAACAGTTGGGGGTGCTTTTCACGCATCGCGCTCTCTAGTTCCCATGTTGATTCTTCGACATTCTGATTCCTCCACAAGACTCTCACTAGTTTGACAACCTTGTTTCTCAGCACCTGTTCTTTTCTATTCATGATTTCTACGGGTTGCTCCACATATGTTAAGTCTGGTTGCAGATCCACTTGATCATGTTCTATCACATGTCGGAAGTCGGTATGGTACGGTCGTAGCATGGACACATGGAACACATTATGCACTTGCTGTAAGCTCGGGGGTAAAGCCAATTCATAGGCTAACTTCCCAACTCATTTCAAGATCTCAAAAGGTCCAATAAATCTCGGGCTTAGCTTTCCCTTCTTACCAAATCTCATCAATCCCTTCCACGGCGATACCTTCAACATCACAAACTCTCCTACCTCATATTCTTTGTCCTTGCGGGTCTGGTCCGCATACTTCTTCTATCTGTCTTGGGCCGCGACCAGCCGTCCTCTTATGAGCTCGATAGTTTCTCTTGTCTATTGGACCAGTTCAGGTCCTAAAATCTTCCGCTCTCCAACTTCTTCCCAACACAAGGGAGACCGACATCTTCATCCGTATAAAGCTTCATATGGGGGCATGCCTATACTCGCATGGTAACTGTTGTTGTAGGAAAATTCGATCAACGGCAAGTGGTCATCCCAACTTCCCTTAAAATCAATGGCACATACCCTCAACATGTCCTCGATGGTCTGGATGGTCCTCTCACTCTGTCCGTCTGTTTGGGGATGGTATGCAGTACTCATGTTTAACTTGGTCCCCACACAATCCTGAAAACTTCTCTAGAACCTGGAGTTGAATCTTGGGTCTCTATCCGATACAATGCTCACAGGAACCCCATGTCTAACCACAATCTCCTTTAAGTAAATATCTGCCAGCTTGTCGATAGTATATCTCTCGTTGATTGGAAGAAAATGTGCTGACTTGGTCAACCTATCGATAATTACCCAAATGGCATCATGATTTGTCTTGGTCCTTGGTAATCCGACCACAAAGTCCATCGCAATCTGCTCCCACTTCCACTCGGGTATCTCTAAGGGTTGCAACAATCCACTGGGCCTCTGGTGTTCGGCCTTTACTCTTTGACATGTCAAACATTTACTTACCCACTCTGCCACGTCCTTCTTCATATTAGGCCACCAATAATATTCTCTCAGATCTCTATACATCTTAGTGCCTCCAGGGTGAATTGAGTACCTCGAACTATGAGCCTCTTGCAAAATCTCGTCTTTTAATTCTTGAACGTTCGGGATCCATATCCTAGATGCGTACCTCATAATTCCATTCCCGTCCTTCTCACACTTAATTTCCTCGCCAGTCAAAATTTTCTCCATCGAATTCCTTTCTTCTTCTATCTTCTTTTCCTGGCATAACTTAATCTTTTCCAATAGCGGTGGTTGGACTTTTATTTCCATTAAACTCTCTTGTCCAATTCCTGGTAACCTCACTTCAATCTCCAGTTTCTCAAGGTCCTTGATCAATTCGTCCTCTGACGTTATCATCTTAAGCTTCTCCTTTCGGCTAAGTGCATCGGCCACCACGTTGGCCTTCCCTGGGTGATAATGAATCTCACAATCATAATCTTTGATTAGCTCTAGCCATCTCCTCTGCCTCATGTTTAACTCTTTCTGAGTGAATATGTACTTTAAGCTCTTGTGATCCGTGTAGATTTCACACTTTTCTCCGTAAAGATAATGTCTCCAGATCTTCAAAGCAAAAACTATCGCTGCTAATTCGAAATCATGGGTGGGGTATCTTATCTCATATTCCTTAAGTTGTCTGGACGCATACGCAATCACCTTACCGTGCTGCATAAGCACACACCCTAAACCTTTATGGGATGCGTCGCTATAAATCACAAAATCTCCCTTATCGTCAGGTAGGGCTAGTACTGGTGCTGTCACCAACCTCTTCTTCAACTCTTGGAAGCTCTCTTCGCATTTTTCAGTCCACATAAACTTCTCGGTCTTGCAAGTTAGCCGGGTCAAAGGGGCTGCTATCTTTGCAAAGTCTTGGACGAATCTCCTATAGTAGCCAGCCAGTCCTATGGAACTTCTCACCTCTGTCGGAGTGGTTGGTCTCTCCCAATTTGATACAGCCTCTATTTTGGCTGGGTCCACTAGAATGCCTTGTTCGCTAATCACATGCCCCAAAAACTGAACTTCCTTCAACCAAAATTCACACTTCGAGAACTTAGCATACAACTTTTCTTCTCTCAATGCTCCTAATACAATCCTTAAGTGCTCTGCATGTTCCTCCTTCGTCTTGGAATAAATCAAGATGTCATCGATGAAGACTATAACACACTTGTCCAAGTACTTCTTGAAGACTCGATTCATTAAGTCCATGAAAGCTGCAGGGGCATTCGTTAGCCCAAATGACATCACTAGGAACTCATCGTGTCCATACCGGGTGCGAAAGGCCGTCTTTGGTATATCTTCTGGTTTAATCTTTAACTGGTGGTACCCGGTCCGCAAATCAATCTTAGAGAAATAAACTGCATCTTTCAATTGGTCAAACAGGTCATCTATCCTGGGCAAGGGATACTTATTCTTTATAGTCACCTTGTTCAACTCCCGGTAATCTATACATAATCTCATGCTGCCGTCCTTCTTTTTCACGAATAACACCGGGGCTCCCCATGGTGACACACTAGATCTTATCATCCCTTTATCCAACAACTCTTGTAACTGAGTGGTTAGCTCTTTCATCTCCACTGGGGCTAGCCGATATGGGGCTTTCGAAATTGGGGCCGTACCCGGAACTAAGTCTATAGCAAACTCGATGTCCCTATCGGGTGGTAGTCCGGGAAGATCGTCCGGAAATACGTCCGCGAACTCATTAACGACAGGGATTTCCTGCAGGTTTGGTGCCTCCTTCTTGGTATCCTTCACATAGGCTAAATAGGCTTTGCATCCTTTATGTAACAACTTCTTAGCTTGAATCATGGTCAGGAACTTTTGGTTTTGCCGTTTCCCACTAAACACTACTTCTTCGTCCCCTGGCAGTCTCAAACTTACTTTCTTCTTGACACAATCAATCTGGGCTCCGTGGGTTGTTAACCAATCCATACCTACTATTACGTCAAACTCCCCTAGTTTAAAAGGTATTAAGTCTACCCGAAAGTGTCGCCCTTCTATTTCTAAGTCACAACCTGGACATACTTGGCTAACGGGAATAATTTCATGATTAGCTATCTCTATTTGCAATCTGTCTTTCAATGGTTCAGTCTTAAGGCCTAACCGACATACAAAATCTAGAGATATGAAAGATTTGGTAGCTCCCGAATCAAATAAAACATTTGCTTTAACTGAGTTGAGTAGTAGGGTACCTGCAATCACATCCGTGTTCCTCACGGCATCCTGCACCGTCATGTTAAAAGTTCTTGCAGTAGGGGCCTTGTTAGAAGCAGTTCCACTCACTCTTGATGCAGCTGGCCCAGAGGACATACATTCCCTCATTCGGTGCCCTGGTTTACCACACTTGAAGCAATTACCTCCGACACTCGGGTTGTTACTAGTTCCGCGACAGGCGTTAGCATAGTGGCCTGTCAGCCCACACTTGAAGCATTTCACATCTTGCAGGTTACACACGCCCGCATGTTTCCTTCCACATTTGTTGCATTCTGGGGGTTGGGCTCGGGATGGGGTAGAGTAAGACGATCCCTGTGGTCGGCCGCCCTGGCCCACACTCCAACTTTCAGCTCTCTTGGTTCCAAAGTTCCCGCTTGGTTGGGACATCGTTCCTCGCTTAAATTTTCTCGGAAAGCTCTCACCAGCAGAGTTTCCCTTTCGGCTATCCAACTTCCTCTTCTTTCCTTCTCTCTCCTTCTGCATCTGTTCACTTCCAGCTTTAACAATTGACGCTTTCTGTACCAGGGTGGCATAGTCTGTCAGCTCAAGAACCGCCACACGATTCTGAATCCATTGTTTTAGCCCTAATTGGAATCTTCGGGCCCTCTTTGCCTCAGAGTTCACATACTCCGGCACAAACCTTGACAACTCAGTAAATTTGGCCTCATACTCGGCCACCGTCATATTTCCTTGCTTCAGCTCCAAAAACTTCAGCTCCATTTGTGTCTCCATGAACCTAGGAAAGTACTTCTCCAAGAACAGCTCACTAAATCTCTCCCAGGTTACCACACCTCTTCCTTCCAAATTCTTCTTAGCTTCCCACCAATAGTTTGCCTCACCCTTCAGAAGGTAAGTGGCGAAAACAGTCTTCTGCTCTTCAGCGACACCTAGTATCTCGAAAGATTTTTCCATTTCCTTCAGCCATGCCCTTGCCTCGACAGGGTCGGCAGTTCCTTTAAATTCTGGGGGTTTCAGGGATTTTAAGTTCCGGAAAGCATTAGCATTAGCATTCTGGGGTGGTTACTGAACTGGGGGACGGTCCAAGTTCTGCCTAAGTAACTCCATGAACTGTTCCATAGGGCCTCCCCTAGGATGTTCTACCTCTCGGGTATCATCACCAGCTTCTTCTTCTTCATACTCAGAGTCATCAAACAGGTTATAATCGTTGCCCTCATTATCACTCAGGTTGACATTCTCCCCTTCACGGTTCTGGTGGCCTCCGGCTCTATGCCCTCAGAACTGATCGGGTGAGCTCGAGTGTTCATTCTTCTGGGTGGCATGATTCTGATAATAAAACAAGAGAGGGGTTAGGGTTTTCCAATTACCTGACAACGTTTGCACGGGTCAGGAGCGTATCGTTCCTCCTCGTAAGGGTGGAAGTGCAAAAGTTTTAATAATCCGATGTTGGAGATAAAATGTCAAACATTTTTGGGGGAAAAATCCCTTTGGAATGCGAAAACATTTACAAGAGTTTTCAAAATTTCGAAACCTCAAAAATATTTTTCAAAATTTCAAAACATCTTTTTTTTTTTTTGTAAAATTTATTTTTAAAGATTGTAGGAACATTTTTGGAAATTGTAGAAAATAATTTGAAATCGCATATCGTAAATTTGAAACAGTATGGTTGTATTTGTGGCTTGTAGCAATTGTATAATCACAGTTGTATATCAAAACAGTAAAGCATGGCATCGGAAAGTAAAGCAGTTGAGGCAATATTAAGGAAACTGAAACTAAATAAGTACGGTACAAGGGTTATCACAAGTTTGGATGTTAGAGCCAAATACATAGTTCCGATGTCAAAGTCTAGCAAAAGTGGAACAAATACAAATACATCATCCGAATAGTCAGGCTACACAAAAGTAGGGCTACATCCATACATACTACCCGAAGTCACATCTACATATCTGTAGGTCAGTCTACTCATCCATTGGTCAGAAAGGATACCACTGGACAAGTCAACTATCCCGCAAAATCGACACACTAATGTCATCTGAACCTAGGGGACTGAGCTATCAGTAACACATCACGGGGCCGCGCCGCGACGGAGCAAGGTCCTCACTCGGGTAAATGCACGACGCACAACACGCCTAGCATCCCTAGCCTGGATCACTCCGCCCCCGCGGATCCCTAAACCAAGAATCCTATCGCGACTCCTCATCTCAATCCGGTGGAGTCGAGCCCTAGTCCTCCTAGCAACAGTGGTCCTCATCTCAGCCTGGATCCTCAAGCGCGCCTCGCGCTCCTCCACTAGTGCCCGCCTCGCCTCATTAAGTCGGGCCTCCGCAGATAGTAAGTCTCGGGTCAGGAACTGAGCCACGTAAGCATGCTCAGTACCCGACACTGGGGGTAGGTCCGCCGGTGGAGGTGGTATGACAGGAACAGGAGTAGGTGCAGCAGCAGCAGCAGGAGCAGGAGCAGTAGCAGGGGTAGGGTCAAGCTCCTCCTCGCCAGAAGTGTCATCCTCAGAGTCACCGTCCGATGAAACAGGGCTAGATGTCTGTGGAGAAGGTGGGGGTGACACAACACGACCCTTGCCGGATCTCACACTCTCCTCATCAGTAGCTACAGGAGATGGGGTAACAGGCTCTGGCTCGAGCTCAGGCTCAAAGGGCTCCTCAACGGGATCCTCATCATCAGTACTATCTATCACTGTAATCCAGGGGCCAAGCTCGGAGTTAGCACCCATATCCTCCTCAGGATCCTCGGTCTCTCGCATCAGGGCCTCATCATGCTCCCTCTCGAAAGCCTCAGGGTCTGGTATCTCCTCCATCTACACAAGGGAAATAAGGTGGGTCACTAACCATAAAAGAAGGGTTTAGGAGTAGTTCCCTCACGGGCCTTAAAGTCAGGGCTATATCCGATAACCCGACTACAAACTCGATGAGAGTTCTAAGTATTATTAAAGTTGTTATTAAGGTTATCGTTATTGTTATTATTATTAGGGTTGCTTTCTTAAATTACTATCGTTTCTGAGAACTGTAACCTCGCTCTGATACCATTTCTGTGACGCCCCCAGATCCGGGGTCGGAGATCTAGGCGCTCACGGTCCATTTTCCATTAGTAACATACCTGCTCTTGCACATAATATATATAACACAGCCATCGACCCCACAATAAACTCACACCACACTCACACACACAGGTTAGAGCCTCAGAAACGTCACACATTGATTAAACAGTAATAAAGTTATCAGAGTTATTACAAACCGAATTAAATAGTATTTATGCTACCAGCAACACTTCGATATGAAGCGAAGTTGGCGGCTTGAAAGTTTGTTACGATACACTGCCTTGCACAGGTCATGCTGATAAATAAAACGTACTAACAAAAGCTGCCAACCAATCCGGCTAATGGGGCCTACCGGTGGAATCTCAAGTGGTGGCTCGGGCCTAGTCACCTGCTTTCGAACAGTCTGCCTGGGTCTTGCCATTTCGCTTAGCTGTTGTGTTTGTAAAGTTTGAAAACAAGCAAGAGTGAGCAACTATAGCTCAGCAAGAGATATATGTATAAGATAAGCAATATAACATTTCATATGATTGGCAGTTGATATACTTGTTTGTTTCAATCAGTTATAAAATCACTTGTCATAGTTGATAAATCTCGAAGGTGCAACAATAGGTGCCCTTGTTTTCAAAATAAACTTGGAGTTCTAGATACTGCATTGATTCAACATCTTTCTCATCAAAATAGAACACTATCAGCAACTTGGCACAAAAGCCTAAGAAGCAGTGTCAAATCATTTTTCCAAAATGGAGGAATGGGACTTAAGAAAACACAAAACCTGACAAGGATTGACGATGATCAGTCGCCACATCCAAGTCCAATAATCCGCGGGTCTTCTCTACCGGTAGAAGGATAGAAACTACATCCGTAACTATCCCTCGGGTGAAAACTACATCCGTAATCATCCTTCGGCAACACCTGGGCCGGAATAATAAGTGATGGACCGCCTGGCTCACGGCCGCTTACACATCCCGGGAATCGTTCGTCAACGGTTCCGACACCTGCCAGAGTCCCTTTTTCTTTTCTTTTAAAACTTGATTTTGATTGAAAACAGAGTATTTGAGGTCCGACATCAGTCGACCGATGATTCTTGAAATCATACAAGAAGCAGAATCCGACCGGGGGTTTTCGAAAATGTTTTGAGTTCAAAAGAGTTCGAGTTTGAAGTATTAAAAAGTATCTTGGATTAACTTTGTCTTTAAATAATGAACAATGATTAATAAATAATATTTTAAGATTTAATATTAATAATTAATAAAATAATTATTCGATAAAATAAACTTTTAATCCAAGATAGGGTTTCGAGCATTTACGAAGATATAATAATAGTTATTTGAATATACGATACCACCCGAATGACCCTTCGGGTTTTCGCAATATAAATACGAAATAGTAATATACCGCTCCTCGGTCAATAGTATATACGGACCGCTACGACCTCTATTGCTAGAGTCGTTGTCCGAAGAAAACATTTCAATCTAAGTTCAAGGGGTAAAAGCATACATGTACATGTTCAATCTCAATTGCATCGATACTTCGATAAACATAGCATTTGATATCATTTGAAAACTACAAACACAACAGTGAAAATCCTTGTATAGGGATAAGTTTTGAAAAGTAAACTTGCCTTGGTTTGGTTGGGGTGGTCGAGCGTGCGGATTCGAACGATCTATACATAAACAATAATCGTTCGTTAGTACCTTAACAATTTCTCGTTAATTACGGGGTTTTAAGGGGGTACGAAATTAACTTAACGACTTCGTCTTATGACTCCCTGGCCCCACTATAGGTCCATGTCATCACTCGTTTACGCTCGTCACTTACTCGACTTAATTTAGTTACCACGTTCGAATCATAACCACTAACCCTAGAATAATGTTCCACTAATCGACTTTTTCCATTGCGCGAATTTTACTCTAGCATTTTTATAAAATCCAAAAATTCATATTTTAATCCAATTCCTTTTGGGTGGTCTTCACCACTGCATTACCTACATTCTCAAATTTTTCCATGATCCCAAATATATTTTAAGGTGTTTAAACAAGGTTCGCAAGGGGGTCACTTAATGCAGTCCATAGTCCAGAAACAAAATTCACTCCTCCGGCCATAACTAAAAATCCACACATCACCTAGCTATGAACCTTACATTTCCAGAAACTACATTCAATTATCTTTCCAACAATATAAGGTAGGACATTAGGCGACATCATTTGGGGGTTCAAAATCGTGCTACAACACAGATCAAAGTTCCTGGACAAACTCAGCAAGCTCAAGTCACTTAGATCAACCATTTTTCATACTTCCATAACATAATCACCACTTAATACACTTAGATCATGACTCATAACACTCATGGAGATATATATATATATAAACCATAGTCATAAAAATCACAATCTCAACATCAAAACTCAAGATCCATGCTATCCAATACATATACATCCAAGATAAGTCCTAAAACACACGGATCTACTACCATACTATATGAACAATACATAACCAAGAGGGTTTGAGATTTTATACCTTCTTGAGCTCCTAGAGGCCTTGAACAATCTTTACACAACTCAAAAACACCTTAGATGGCCTCCTACTACACTTACAATGCAAGATCTAAGTGAAAAACAAACTTGGTTACCATTTACCAAAACTTGAATAATTTATAACTTGAAAATGGTTGGATAGAATGGAGTGAAATTGCTAGCATACCTTGTCTATGTGATGTAGATGACCTAGGAATTATGGCAAGGTTTATGAGTGATGGGAGAGGGGAGAAGAAGAAATTTTCTTCTTCTTTCTTTGCTTGGCCGAGAGCAAGCTTCAAGGGGGGGGAAGAGAAAGTTTTTGTGTTTTGTTTTGTGTTTGACTTAGGTGAATAATTAGTGTTAGGTCATGTAGGTTGGGTGATACATATCACTTGTAAGCATGGTGGTAGTACTAGCAAGCATGGCTCTTGTACTTTGTGTCCCCTTTCTTGAAAAAGTAACCAACTAAACACTATTCATCTTCCAATGGCCAACTAACTTGTTTGATTTCTAACTACTTGGTTGCATGGGCTTGCATGCAATACTACTCCTTGTATTATTATTCTTCCACCAATGCTTATAATTAAATCTTTAATTCGTATCGTATCTTAATTATTCTCTCGTAATAATATTTCGTCGCGTAGAGATTTCCCCTATAATTCCTTAAGTACTTATTGTGTAAATTCCTCGAATGTTCATAATTCCTCGTCTTAACTCTTAATAAATCCTTTAATATTCTAACCATTCTCAATCCCAAGTTTAATAAATATTACTAACAGTAAAACTCTTGCCTTCACAATCTCTCTGCATATCTTACATAATAAATGCAACAACGCAGTTTCTCAGACAATCAATTCTATTAATCAACAGGGATGACTAGAAAGGTTCCATAATGATAATATCACAAGATATTAAATAAAAGGAAATATTACCAAAAATTAGGGTTCTTACACAGACCTCACACTTAAAATTATCCGTTGAATGATTGCCATGTGTTTAATTGCAATATATTTTAGTGGTGATTATTTAAGGATAATTCAAATACTTAAATGCTAAAATCTAACTCATAGAGATTTAGTATTTAATTATTTGATTATTTATTTTGATTTATATGGGTTATGGACTTGAAGCAATTCAATTTAGTATTTTCTCTGTACCTCATATTTATTAAAATAAATAAACATCATAACTAAATTGGACCTATCTGTATTGGTCTTCAATCACTTATGAGATGTTAATTCTAGTGAACTTTAATATCCCATTTTCAGAAATTCACTATAATTAATATCATGGCTCTAAAAATTGGTTGTATTGAAGTTTTGACTTATATCAGTTAATGATTTTTAGTTAGAATTCTATTTACTAACTAATTGTGAGATATATTGGTATGTGTGAAATTACTTAGAACTCCTCTAAGTAATCATTGTTATATCTTTTACAATTCACTCATATTACTATGCATAGTATGAAAATTCTCTAAGTAGAACTATGGATATTGAAATATCTAAAGTGACCATTGTTCAGTTACTTGGAATAATTTTTATGCTTATTTGCAAGCTTCTAATCACTTTGATAATAAATGTTATATACTATGGATCAAGGTGTATAGGACTTAGAATATCATTTCTAAGATTGCAGACAAGACAGCTTTGGTAATCGAGTCGTATTTATAGAACCAAGGTTGTCTACCAGTAAACAGTTGTTAGGAGTTAACAATTGTTATTATCGAGGAGTTGCCTTGAAGTCATAAGTTTAAAATGTTATATCTTAAGAGCTTGTGTATTTCTTGTCAACTAGTTCCTCGTACTTATGAATATCAGTGAATGATGTTCTTAAGTAGTTAGATACTAATATTCATTCTGTCAATTGGTACTCAATGTAACAATTCAATCTTCACTAGATTGAATTTATCAAACAATTGGTATCATTGAATATTTAGTATTTAGCATTGATTATTTATATCCTAGTTAAATTATGACGTGAAGCAATTCAATGGTTTATTTGCTCATAATTTAATTTTGGTAAAGTAATCATAAACACAATTACTTGCATTTTAAAGTATTTGATAAATACTAGCAGTTGGTATCAAATAGTAAAATATTTGTTTACTGATAATTGCTAGTTGTTTTGATACTTTATTGCAAACTAATTGTGATGTATATATTATCTCTGATGATATTACTTAGGATTTATTCTGAGTAAATGTGTCTTATCTATAAATCATTAGTGTTAGTATAAATTAAGGTGTTCAACTTTCTAAGTAAGTGAGACTTAAAATTACATTCGGTCTCCTATCATATTTTGAAGTAGTGAAAATTTTCAAAATTGAATTCTCTAATTCTGGTTATACACCACTGTATATACATGATAGTTCTTAGAATATTTTTACATCCATCAGTCAATTACTTAGTTTATTAATGAAGTGCCAAAGGAGAGACATTGGTTATCTGTACTTATGTACTTGGTAATCTTTGTTACCTAAACTACATTCAGTGCTTGTATGAGTCTTTTCACTAACTTTTGTGTTAAAGTTCTCTATACATAATAAGCACTTAAAGAAAATCTTTCTTTCTAAATTACTGCGAAGTCAAGAGTTTGTGTCTTTTAAAAATAAAACGACCTAGTTTTCATTAAAAGACATTATAATACGTTGTTTTATGCATAAATACAGACTCTTGCACATTAACAGTTTTTAAAAGAAAACTCAAATCATTCTACAGTTGTGATTGCTTATATTGTAAAACTTTTTGAAGTCACAATTGTACATCATTTCTCTCATTGGATATAATGCATATGTTTTCACACAATGTTATGGTATATTGTAAATGCATTCTATCTCTATTTTGCTCTATTGCTATGTGATGCGGGTTCAGCTCCTAGTGGAATTTTTCTCACATTGTAAATAATGAGGTTGTAAACCCAACAACTTCTATCCCGGACTATAAATCCAAATCTAAACACATCCTAACTTACCCCTGAAGTGGAAGTAACTTATTTGACTAGAGGTCATTAAGGGAGTAACTGCACTTGATGCAGCAAATAAGGATGTGAGGGATAGTAAACCCACAGCTCTACCTCTCAAGGAGAATAGATGTATATAACTTGAGGTATCTGTAAGCTCGCCTGCATTCTCCCAAAAGGATGCAGAGCTGAAAATGGCACTAAAACAGTCTCTAGATTCATTATCTTAAAATGATGAGTTTATTGAAATTCGCCTTTCGGCCAGGGTATCTGTTGGTAAGTCACTACCTCATACACAATTCTAAAATACTTCCTATGCACAAAGTGAGATAGCACACACTAAGGATGAATTGACGGAAATAACTCATACTCCGACCATTTTACGGTTAGGATTATAAGTTGAAGGTTCCTCGAAGAACCAAGAGTCTTCACAGACCTCGAGAGAAGGTATTGATCTTAATGCAAAATTCAACAAGATCATTATCTAACTCCCCAGAGGGAGCATCTCTGGATCCTGCGGGTATCGGATCCGACATAGGTGCGGATCGGTAACTTGTTAACTATGATTAAGATTTACCTGATGAGTTTAACAAGGTGATGTCTTCATAGACATTAGATGGAAACATGATTTTAATTCTAAGTTTTGATTTCATTGTTTACCTTCTCAGAATTCAAATCTGAAACCCATAAAAAGGGAAAAAAATTTATCAACTTGTAGATTATGACTCAGATTCGTCTGACGAGTCTAACGAGGATCGGGGATTTGCGAAACCCCATTGCACCACCAGTGACCTCTCTAGAAGGGGCTATGGTGAATTTCCCTTGCAGGTACACATGGATGTTGGAGCTATGAGAGATAAGAGTGATACACTAGTGAGCATGAGTGTGAACACTTGAGAGTTGAGAGATGAGATCACTCATTTTAAGTGATATGAGTGGAGAGATGAGCTAAACACTTGTGAGGTACACGAAACAGAATCACACACTCACTGTGAGGAAGAAAGATAAACACCAAATCTCATTCCCTATTCCCAAACAAAGTTTACTTACAAGATTTGGGAAATACAAGGAAATTGTCGGAAGATTTGGCTGTCAGGATGATCAATAGTGAGGCCATTCTATAATATCTAAAGGGCAAAGTTGATCAGTCTACATACTTCTATTCTGGAAGTCTTCATGAAAATCCTTCAACACAAGAAAAGCTTCTTTTCTTTATTGCAATAGACAATGTTATATGTATGAAGAATCTGTTGTACTAAAGGTAAGAAGTGAGTTATAATTGAAAAAAATGGTATCATCTAATTTACATTTGGATGTTTGCTATAATTGAATGCTTGGAGGATTACTCAACTAAGGGGGAGAGATATTTTGAAGAAGATATACTCAAAGATTGCCTTAGTAAGAGATACTCAACTAAGGGGGAGATTATTAGCTTACCTTAAGATATACTCAAAGATTGCCTTAGTAAGAGATACTCAACTAAGGGGGAGATTATAAGCTTACCTTAAGGAGGAGAGTATAAGCTTACCTTAGTCAGGGGGAGATTTTCTATCTAAGGGGAAGAGATATGGAAGAAAAAGGATATACCTTAGAAAGGGGGAGTATTCAACTTGTCAGGGGGAGATAGATTTATTCGCCTTGTCAGGGGAGATGAGAAGTATTCACCGTTATAAGGAGGAGTCATATCACCTTAGGTAGGGAGACATAAGGAAGGAGAGAAGTATGAAACGACAAAGAAGAATTCTTCAGTATGTGGTTGACAAGTCATATTCTTTGCCACTGAAGAATTCCCAAGTATCTGCTGATAATGTTCAATATTAGATGTTAAGGGTTATCAGGTAGATATGTCAAGAAATGAAGATGAGTTACTTAATTCATTGTCAGAGGAACAATCATCTATCATTTCATCTACTGAGATTCTGGAATTGTAATATCTAAACCAGAAATTTTTTTTATGTATTATTTACTATAGCTCTTTAAAGCTTTATCCTCTTCTTGTTTGTAGTTGAGTTATCCTCTAGGAATTTGTATGTTAATGTTTAACAAACAAATAGGGGGAGATTGAAAGGCATATGACATAGCCTATTTGTATTTCGAGGATACAACTCAACTCAAACAAGAATGTAATAGTAAATAGTATATGTAGTGTCACAGGGATCTCAAATGTATAACTGTCAAGAGAAAGAAGACAAAGTCAATCTACTGTTTTGAGGTATACTACACTTGAAGAAGTTCATTGAGTTGATCAAGCATCAGTGGAGTAATCAAGACAGTGGATACTATTTATAGTGATAAGAGGTTCCTACAGTGGCAGAATACAGATTATAAAGGTTTGAAAAAGAGTGAAGAAAAAGAAGACATGAACCACAACTTTAAAGTCAATATATGAAGAACAGTCATTGCGGTTAGTCACTCATGAACCAGACAGTACATCGAGTGTCAACATTAAACAGTGGTTGTTTATCATTAACTTCAGTGGTTCAAGCTGTCAAGACTGGTATGTTAAGAAAAGAAAGGAACCAAATCATAGAGTCAAAAATAAAGAAAAACCGTTGGAGTTAGTCGCTCATGAACCAGACCGTGCATCGAGCGTCAACAAAAATTCGGTGGTAATTCTTTATTACTTTCAGTGGTTCAAGCTATCATGACTGGTATGGGAAGAAATCATTGTGCAAGCAACAGAGGTACTAAATTAATTAACCACAATGGTTTTGCAATCAAGACTGGCTAAGGAATAATCTTTGTGGAGGATTAGATTTATCAAGACATGGAAGACCACAAGGGTTATGCTATCAAGGAGGTATATTAATTTTATCTTAATTAATTAAGTCATTTGAATTATTTATTTGATAAATTAATTCTATCCGAATTAATTTATTCAGTAAATTATTTAAAAGATTAATTAAGTTAGAATTAATATAATTATCAAACAAGGAGGTATATTAATTTTCTCTTAATTAATTAAGTCATTTGATTTATTTATTTGATAAATTAATTCTATTCGAATTAATTTATTCAATAAATTAATTAAAAGATTAATTAAGTTGGAATTAATATAATTATAAAAAGACTTCATATTAATTGTCTTTTAATTAAATTAAATTAGTTGGCTAATTTATTTTATAAATTAA
Source organism: Saposhnikovia divaricata (assembly GCA_036435485.1). Taxonomy (NCBI): domain Eukaryota; kingdom Viridiplantae; phylum Streptophyta; class Magnoliopsida; order Apiales; family Apiaceae; genus Saposhnikovia; species Saposhnikovia divaricata. The sequence goes on along the minus strand of CM071597.1, from coordinate 94,843,592 downwards.
TTCAATCAGAATTAATTTATTCCTTAAATTAATCAATTAATTAATTAATTCAGAATTAATATAAGTGTTTAAAGACTTAAAACAAATTCTGCTCAGCGAATATGACTTACTGGAGGTCGGTATGACTTATCCTTAAGTCATACTGAGTTAAGTCATTCTGATCTAAGTCATTCTGATTTAAGTCATTCTTATCTAAGTCATTCTGATTTAAGTCATTCTGATTTAAGTCATTCTGATTTAAGTCATTCTGATCTAAGTCAGACAGATTAAGTCATACCGAAGCGACACAGACCAGTTATGTCATACCGAGCAGATTAAGTCATACTGAAGTCACACAGACCAGTTAAGTCATACCGAGTAGATTAAGTCTTACCGACTTGAAGATATTTCGGAAAAGCAAATTAAGTCATACCGACAAAGTGCTTTATGTCATACCCAAAGGCTGCTCAGAATTAAGTCATACCGACACATTATTAAGTCATACCGCCCAAGATTTAAGTCATACCGAAGGAAAATTATGTCTTGGAGCAAGTTTAAGTCATGCTCACAGCTGATTTATTATGTCTTGAAGCAGTTTAAGTCATACCAAATCAGTACAAGACTTAAAATGGCTATAAATACACCAGCAGACACAGCAGAACAGGTCTGGAATTTTTCACTTCTCCAGCAGAACACAGCAGAGAGAGACCAAGAGAAAAATAGTTCCTTGAACATCAAATAAATTCGTTTTATTCTGCATCAATTTGTTCTTGATTTAATATATTAAGAAAAGAGCAAATTCGATAAAACGGTATAGTTTGTATTCAACCCCCCCTTCTACAAACTATTTTGGACCTAACATTTACCTTTGGAGCATGACCTTGTAGCACTTCATCAAATACAGGTGACCGATCTAAAACATTATGTCATTATTTGATCCAGCAACTCCAAAAAATGCATGCCAAATCCATAGTTCAGATGAAGCAACCGCTTCTAGTAAAATTGTTGCAACTCCTTTGTGACCACCCCTTCCATGCTTTAGGACAATTTTTTCATTGCCAGTGCATGCAATCAATCCTATCCATCATGCCAGGAAAGCCACGAGCCTCACCCATCTGTAATATACATTCTACGTCATTAGAGTTCGGCTTTCGCAAGTATTCACCCCCAAATATCATAATGACATTTGAGACAAACGTTTTTAAGCATTCAGTCCCAGTAGTCTCTCCAATACGAACGTAGTCATCAACAGCATCCGCAGATACTCCATAAACCAACATACGCATTGCCACAGTGCATTTTTGTAAAGGTGATGAACCTTTTCTTCCCACTGCATCGACCCTTTGTTGAAAGCATGGATCAAAATTTGAAAGAGCATCCACAATACGAAGAAAAACATGTCTTTCCATACGAAATCTTCGTCGGAATATTTGCTCAGGATATACTGGATTCGGTGAAAAGTAATCATTCACCAAACGTCGATGACCTGCTTCACGATCTCTGAATATACTTTTTCTAGGCATGGATCTTGAGCTCTGTCCATGCCTTTCATGATAGAGTTCCAGAACATGATCGTCTTCAGTATCATCGTAGCAGAACTCTTCAATAAATTCTTCAGTTAGAGTTTCTAGTGAGGGTGTTTGATCCATATGAAAGTGAGGGTTTTGATTCATATAAAAGTGAACTAAATGAATTCAGACAAGTAGTTTATATAGAAGGTAAAAAGGAATATATTCTAAGACAAAGAAATAAAGACAAGCACTAGCTTGCAACGACTATATTACAAATAAATAAAGACTTAGATTACAAAGAAATAAAGACAGACACTAGCTTACAATGGCTAGATTACAAAGAAATAAAGATGGACACTAGCTTCCAACGGCTAAATTACAAAGAAATAAAGACAGACACTAGCTTCCAATGGATAAATTACAAACAAATGATGATAAACACTACTTTCTTGCCAAAATCTTCTCAAGCATTATTGAATGAGCCTTCCACTGAGCATCAGTCATTTTGGTAGTATCAGTCAAATGACTTGTAAATCCATCTCACTTTGCTTTGCCTCAATCTCTTTCCATCGAATCTCAATTTCTAGTTGTTTAGTTCCATTTAATTCTTGCAACGGGTTCAACTTTCTGCATGCTCTTTCATTTATTTCTTCCCATTCTTCATTTGCTTCCTCCGTTCTTGCCTTCCCTTTTCCCCTCCTTTTAGCCGCTTTCGTACCTTTAGGATGAATCGGAGATTCAACAACATTCTCATTTGTTGGTGTATCGTTATTTCCCGATGATGAGTAATTTCCAGAATTGCTTAATTTAGTTCTTTTTGAACTTTCGGTAGTTAAAGGAGTTATCCACTTGGGCTATCTACGAAGCTCAAACCAGTGCTTGTCAAAGTTAGACTTCTTTTTGTATGTAGTTAAATGAAGGTCATGAGCTTTCTCAGATATAGTGTCCAAGTTTGAACCGCTCCCGACTACCTTCATTGCCTTTTCATAACACGCTCCAAAAATCTGAGCACCATCGTTTATCCGGCTCCACCTTTTTTCATAGCCACAACTCCTCTCTTGATGACACCGGGATTATCTTCTTGACAATATTGATGAATTCGTTCCCAAAATGCTTCAGCTTTATGATCAGTACCGATCAATGGATCAATTGACACATTCAACCATGCACTTATTAAGAGTTTATCTTCAACCCAATTCCACTAACCGGTAATTTCTCGAACATCTTCAATTTTCTCAAAATCATCATTAAGATCAATAAAATTTGGGTTATTAAAGGCGGGCACTTGTGAATGTGGAGAATTTTGATTATTGGTGGGTGATTGTTGGGTTTCAAATTGTGGATTTGAAAATGGAGGAAATGGAAATTGGTATGGAGAATTTTAGGGACATGAAAATTGAAATTGAGAATTCTGAGAATGTGGAAATTGGTATTGAAAATTCGGATTTTAAGAGTTAAAATTATAATTTTATGGGTTTGAAAAATAGAAATTTGGATTTGGGTATAGAAATTGAGGATTTGAATTTTGAGAATTCGAAGGTGGAAGATTGTTGGAATTGTTTGAATTCATCTGTTGCTAAAGAAAAAATTTAAATTTTTTTGAGAATGTAAAGATTATGAATAAGGTATGAGAATGGAGTATTTATATGAAAAAAATATTACCATTTTTAAAGTTTACGTTAGAAATATATAAGTTATATTAACATTACAATAACGTTCAAAGCAATAAAGCTATATACTGAATAGGGATGGCAAAAAAACTGATCCGACGGATACCCGATCCAATTCAACCCGATTGGATCTTACCGAACCCGATTTTTTGGATTTGGATTTGATTTTTAAACCCGAAAGAGTTTGGATTTGGATTTGGATATTAGCCAAATCCAACCCGATCCAAAACCCGATCCAAACCCGAAACCCGAAAAAAACCCGATATATATATATATATTATAATTTTATATATATATATATATATATATTATAATTTATTCCTTATATATATATATTATAATTTATTTGCAATTGTAATTTTAATTTTTATGAAATTTAGCTTAAAAAAATATTACTACTTATTTACAAGAATTCAAAAATTCGGGTTTAGATAAACCCGAACCCGATCCAAACCCGATGGATCGGGTTTGGATTTTAAATTTACAAATCCAATTGGATTTGGATCGGATTTGGATTTGGATTAAAGATTCGGGTTTGGATTTGGATATCACAGATATCTAACCCGATCCAACCCGTTACCATCCCTGATACTGAAAAAGAAGTACAGTCTACATGCATGTTCCAATCAAACTAACATTAAAATAATAAAAAATAATGAAATGGGACTGTCCGAGGGTAGTGGGACTGCCCACTTCTCCCTCTTCCTATACAATGCAAACTGAAACCCTATTTTTAACAAAAACCTATTTCATGTGGCCCGAGGAGTGAAATGGGATCTCCATTGTAATTGTTCTTACTTCGACTGGGAATGTGGGATGTTCGTATGTCACTCGAATGCAGGTCCCACATGACGAAAGTGCAACCAGGCACCCAAAAATTTTGACCATTTACGGAATGGTCCCTAACCATAAAAGAAATATGATAGTAATATATGCACCCCTGTAGTTATTATCCACATCCTATTTTATACTTTTCCTAAATTATCCTCTCCTTTGTTATCTATCATTTTTGTTTCTCACGTACTCTCAATTTACTATATATCACAATAATAAAATATCATATATCATATATCACAATAATACGACGACTACATTATACTATTAATCTGTGTAATCTTTAAACTTTACAAATCTTTGGAACTATAGTAGTATAAATTTTAATTTTAACAAAAATTTTTAGACTTTATTTTTAAAATATTTTGCACATATCGTTCATATTATTTGATTTGGTTATGCCGGTATTTTATATAGAATTTTTGAATTTTTTTATAAAATTCTGAAAATTGCTAATAAAAACAAAAAAAAATGTTTAAAATTCTGAAAAATCCTAAAATTTCCCGAAAAGGTAAAAAATATTTTCTAAATTATCTTAATCATGGAAAATATTTATGCCAGTTAACACTTCTCATATATTTTTGAATTAATTCAAAAGTATTTCTGAAAAATTCCGAGGGTTAAAAATTTTTATGGAAAATTCATGTTAAAAATGCCTAAAAATAGGTAAATTTATGGAAATATAAAAAAATGATTATTTTCTAAAATTCTAAAAAATGATATGCTTGCGTGCACAAATTTAATGTCTTATGGCATCCTATAATTATGATTAAAATTCGTAATAAAGATGGAAATTCCTTAAAATTAAGGAATTTGTAATAACCCTAACTTTAGCAATGCTACAGTGATCACATGAAGAGTAAATTTTGAGGATTTAGAGAAATGGTATGTAGGTACTCTATACTTGAAACAGAAAATGAATAAATGGAAACCATATTAGTGATGTACTATGAAAATAAGTGACTTGAAATGACGATGGATTTCAGGAATTTCTGAATATGGACTTTAAGGATTTTCGATTTCGATTGAGACTCTATTGAATGTGATATTAAGGAGTATAGAAATGTTAAAGGGTTTATATCTTGAGGAAATAGTGAAATTAGGTTAAACCAAGGGGTGATCAAGTCAAGAAATGCCAAGGAAATTTAGATTGTTAAACGAGTTTGAGAATGCTTGAGAACCCGAGAGATAACCAGGAGAGCAACTTCTGAGAAATATTCCTCTAAGATTATTTTCGGAAGATGGTATTTATCATTGTGATTTAAATTTCCCTCTATATTTCTTACTGCAACTAAGAGGAACAGCCCTATATGTATACACAAGGACGATCTGTCTGTGTGATAGAAAGTCGGAGGGGACGCCCTCACTTGTGTGACGTACGGGTTCTTCTATCATATTGATTTCCCAAATATTCTTTTGTTTCGAATAAGAGCTATTTAAAACTCTTAATCTTATAAATTGTTGTGGGACCCTTGCTTGTTTCTGGGTTCGTTTCAATTCAAAGTTTCTTAAATTCTATAAATTGTTTCGAATATAGAAGATTTCATTAATGGATGGGATAATGGAAGCAAGGTTTAGAGTATACGTGATTATAAAAGGGAACTTGAGATTCCAAGGGAAATTTCAATAAGAGATAATTAGAGCTAGAAGCGTTTCAATATAAGAGAGAAAGGAATTTCGTGAGAAGAAATGGGAATATTTGATGATTAGTAAGAGAAAAGAAAATGAGGAATTTTAAGGCATAATTGAGATTTACTATTGAAAGTAAGGTGTATTTTGGGGATAATTAATGAAGGATTCGAGGTGCAATAACTTTTAGTGGGGGAAGGTCAATATTGTGACTAATACCCTAAGTAGCAGAGAGAGATTAAAGATGTTAAGTATTCAAAGGATTAATCCAAAAGGTGTGAATGAGTAAAACTTGAGGTAAAGATTTTGATGAGAAAAATTAAGGGAAATTTCAGAGGTGGAATAGATAGTATATCATGAAGGAACTAAGGTGGATCAGCAAGATGTAAAGAGCGTATAGTGAACAATAGACATCTGGGATAAGGTATCCGGAGGAAATTGCAGGTACGCTCTAATTTAACCTCTTAAGTGTAAATGTTTGGTTAGGGATCGACTAAGTCAATGAATGGTGTAAATGGACTGATAATATAGATAAGAATAATCTATCTGTGAGAAAGTAAACTATGGTGATATAAAAAAGTGAGTTATTCTCGTGTCATCCAAATCAATATCTGTTAAGAGTCAAAGAACTCTATAAAAAGGAGATTAAGAGTATTGGGGAAAGCGCGAGAATATTTTTCAAGGATGAAAGGAAAGTATATGTTTGTATAAGTATGAACAGGAAATATATATTATAGATAATATTTTCTTACAATTGTTTCAAGGAATATTATTATAACTTATTTTCTGGAAAATTTTACAGAGGTGATATATACAAATGTTGGAGTATTAATATTTTATGTCATGATAGAGATCAAAACATAGTTAAACAATAGTGAGATACACTACCATTCAGGGAAGGCCAATGTGGTGGCCGATACCCTTAAGCAAAAGAGGAAGGAGAGATGAGATAAGATAGAATGACTGAATACAGGAGGAGATTTGCAAGAAAAAGATAGTGAAAGTACAGCTATTGAAAAGCTAAATGGTATGTTAATGAGTGACAAGCAAGTTTATGTTGGTGTATTTTTGCGCAAAAAAGATAGAGATATTATGAAGGAAAAAAAAGGATAGAGATAGTGGTGTAGAAGTTAGAAGGTGTGGATGAAAAAGGTATCTATGGACATTTTCAACATGATTCCGGACGGAATCCTTTTAAGGGGGGAAGACTGTAATAACCCTAACTTTAGCAATGCTACAGTGATCACATGAACAGTAAATTTTGAGGATTTAGAGAAATGGTATGTAGGTACTCTATACTTGAAATAGAAAATGAATAAATGGAAACCATATTAGTGATGTACTATGAAAATAAGTGACTTGAAATGACGATGGATTTCAGGAATTCCTGAATATGGACTTTAAGGATTTTCGATTTCGATTGAGATTCTATTGAATGTGATATTAAGGAGTATAGAAATGTTAAAGGGTTTATATCTTGAGGAAATAGTGAACTTAGGTTAAACCAAGGGGTGATCAAGTCAAAAAATGCCAAGGAAATTTAGATTGTTAAACGAGTTTGAGAATGCTTGAGAACCCGAGAGATAACCAGGAGAGCAACTTCTGAGAAAAAGAGAATATACCAAGGATATTGGATCTAATACCTACTTGAGGATTAGAATCACCCTAACACATTAATATATGATGTGGGAAAGGATAAAAATATATTTAAGAGATTTACAAGAGAAAAACCACTGAGACGATCGCAGAAATCGTTCGATGAATCAGATGACGAGAGAACTTTGTACAAAACCCAAACCAAAAGCCCAAATTCGGCCCAACCCAAGTATGGAGCTGATATTAAGTGATATTAGCGTGTAAGGGAAGGAATCCCATTGGTGCAAACATTAAAACCAAAGTGGAAGAGGAGTAAACTTGTCAAACTTGAGTACTAAGTAGCATTTTTCATGGTAAGGTGTTTAGATGATCAACAATTGGCTCTTTGTCATTGGTGGACTTCAAAGACTTTTATTATAAGACTACACAACTGATATATATGATAGATAAAAGGTGAAAAACGTTTGTAAAGGGAAAGAAGCAAGATAAACACAAAGCTCTCCAATCTGCCAAACAAGAACACAACTCAAAGAAAAATTCATATCTCCATTTCTATCCATGATAAAATCACCAAATTTTAACCACAAGCTCTCCACTCCATTGGCATAATTCGCTCCAAATTTCATAGCAATCCAAGTAGTATAGCCTAGTCAAATCCATGCTCAAAGTGGGAGAACCAAACCTGTCCAGTTTCTGTCCAGCGGAAAGATGGAGCTCAAAACCATAGCTAGGAAGCTTTGTTTTTGGTGATCTATAGTTCAAATCAAAGCTTATACAGAGGCCAAGACGTGGTAAAAATTTGAGAGCCAAACTCTTATTTTTCGATTTGTTATGATTTTTACAAAATTGATGATGAATAGTAACCCTTAGAAACTAACTTTATTTTTATGGTTTCTTTAGTTGATCCAAGCTAGTATAAGGTTGATTAAGCATATCCCAAGGCTTGATAAGGGTTGTTAAAGCTTCAAGAAGGTATAAATCTCAAGACCCTTTAGTATTACTTTGAATAAAGGATGGATTATAGAAAGTTTAGTGATTAAGGTTATGATAAGTGATTATTCATGATGATATATGTGTTTGTAAGTGATTAAAGTTGAATATGGAAGGAGTATGTGCTTGTAACCATGGTTGTTAAGATGACCACATGGTGTAGGTGATGGTGTATAAGGTGGATGATAGATTTGGAGGAGTTGGATTTTGGAAAGTATGAAAATATAGTCGTTATAATGTCCGATTTTCGTTAGAATCAGAAACTTCCCTGTTTTTGGACACTATACCCGTACGGTACCTTACTGTCCAGACCCCCAAGTGACCATGATGAGATAGAGCATAGTTCATAGATCGTTTTGATATAAAGTGCGTTAAAATCTGATGAACGGTTTAGGAGAAAAGTCAGTTTTGGTGAAAGACGTTCTATAGTCGAGAAAACGTAGTTGTACCAACTTTGAGGCTATAACTACCATACTTAAACACTTTTAAAAATTATAAAATTTTGGGATATTGTAGTAAGGTAGTCAAAGAGTCATTACCAGTTAACCTTGTAGTAAAATTCGAAATCTTTATTTTCTGAGAATTTTTATAGTCAAGTGTGGTTGTTAAGGGAAATGGTGAACAAACATAGAAAACCTTGATTTAACCTAAAATGGTTAGGTTCTTGGAACACTTGGATTATAATAGCATGTTATTCACATAGTAAGCACTAAGGGTGTAGTTATATAAAGGTGAAGTGAGAAAGGGATGAAGGATTCTAACGACGGTCCTTTTTGTGTTTATAGAAACTTCGGGAGAGCCACGAGCCATACTTCCAGGATACAGAGATCGAGGCAAGATCCTTCTATCCCTACTTTGAAAATTATTTATCTTCGGAATAAAAATGATATCATGGAATATATATATATATATATGTGATGCTATTGTTGCTATGTTGCAAAGAATATATTTCCTTGATTTTGGGAAATTAAAGAGAGATGGATATGATTTATGAAATATGGATATAGAGATGATTACGAATGGAGCGAATATGCTCTATGGTAAAAGAGATATGAAAGGGAATGGTATCAGTTATTATCTAGGGTTATATGGTTTATAATACTATATTAAAAATATTCTTTTTGAGTATCAGTGGTTTAATAAATATTATTTGATTATTATTTACTACTCTTAAAATAGACGGAATATTTTATGAATATAAAAGTATATTTGATTTCTTGAATATGAAAGAGATATCTGGATCATAATCAAAGCATTATGTTTTATAGAAGTAATGTGCGAGAATGGAAATGATATGAGTGAATGATATGTGGAAATGGAAGTGAGAAAATGGAAATGTGGAATGATATTTTATAAATGGAATAATGATTTGACAAAAAGGGGGATAGCAACAAAAAGCGTAGGAGGCTGTGTGCGGCACAGTCCAGCAATCAATATTTTAACTCGGCCCAAGAGTTGTCGAAGGAGGATGTAGTGGTGTACCTTCCTCCAGGGGGATGTAGTGGTGTACCTTCTTCCTTCTACCGGTAGTAAAAAGGATGGGTACGGAGGGCGACTGATCATCGTCCTTACGTATTCGGCAACAGTGAAAATCCCCAAAAACTGGAAAGAAAGAATTGAAAATGGTTTTCAGCTTTCTATACTGAAAACAGAATAATGATATGAGATGATGGAATTATGGTTACAGATGAAGAAAAACTGATATTATATTATTTTGGAATTCTTTCTTATAATAGTAAGTGGATGATGTATTATTAAATAAGAGCTTTATTCTTCCTTAAGGATTATAATTGGTTTCTGCTTATATATGTATATATATATACCTGTTCACATTCTAAATTCTAGTTTACAATATTATCTTGCTGGGCTATTATAGCTCACTCTTGCTACTTATGTATATAGCAGCTAGGTCCCATGCCGATACTACGCACTACACCCCGCAAGAGGGTAAGGGAAAGGCGACCTTTTGAGCGAGTGCTGGCGACCATCCCCGAGGTAGTTACAACCGAAAGGGGCTTAGTAGACTTATGTAAATTAAGTGTGTAAGTTTGTAATAAACTATTGGTTGTTGAAATGCTTCCTGTAGAAGTATTATTCAACAATGTACTTAGTAGAATTCTGGGTTTGTAATAACTGTTAACTTTAAACTTTTAATATTGTGGATGTTGTTCTATGAGCATATGACTGGTGTGTGTGTGTATTAGTGTGGGGTCAATTGCATAAGTAATGAGTTATAAAATAAAAAAAAGACTCAAGAGATATCGATATTGATCGGAAATTGGACCGTGAATGGAAATTGGAGTATGATGGCCGGGATTCCTGACCCCGGATCTGGGGCTGTCACAGATGGTATCAGAGCTTAGAGTCATAATGCTCAGGAACAAGAGTGATAATAATAAATATATCAGTAATAATATATATTGTGAACTCACATCGAGTTCAAGGGTGGTTTATCGAACGAAGCGTTTATTCTAAGTAGTGATTATAATTTTATAGATTATTACTAATAAAAGTTTATGTTTTAGTATAGGGAGAGGAGATTGGTGAGCCAAATTTAAGGGTATTTAAAGTCTTCTTGTGTTTAAGGGAGTTTGAAGAAATATTGTAAGTGGATCGGTGAATAGACACTGATTGTTTGTGGAGATGAAAGGGTGAAACTGAGGTTGGTCGGTAAAGCCAAGATATACAGGACCAAGACAGGCTGAGACATTCCGAGATTGACTTAAATGAAAAGGTTATTATGCCAAAAGTGTTAAGTTTATATAGTACACGGGATCGATATGAGAAAGGGGATACTTGATGTATTGAGAAGTGTACGTTAGATAACCTCGTGAGTATACAGGGTATGTTAGATTATAAAATATAGAAGTATAGTTGATGGGTCCTTGATACTAGAGCAATGTTAGGCCAAGACGATCAATATTACGATTAGATGGTTGTGTTCTTTTATGGATAAAGGCAGAGAGTATCGAGCCAAGTCACGACTAGGTAAATGAATATAATTGGGAATAGCAGACGATAGGTTGAGGCTTCATGGTGAGTGCCAAATTTAAGAAATTTTGGAGAGTACGCAGTCTAAGATATAAACAGTATTTGAGGAAAGCCTTCCATTATTAGGATTTTTAATTGGGCAGAGGCTATTAACAGTACCTATTTTCAAGCTCCTAAAGCCCTGCTAAATTATATTATTGAGTTTCAAATTTTCCTCCACTAGTGGGTAATTATTTATTAAGGGCCGGTATCTTTTCAAAACCTTTTGGTACCCTTGAAATGTGTTTCAAAATTGTATTAGTCAAAATATTCCTCTAAGATTATTTTCGGAAGATGGTATTTATCATTGTGATTTAAATTTCCCTCTATATTTCTTACTCCAACTAAGAGGAACAGCCCTATATGTATACACAAGGACGATCTGTCTGTGTGATAGAAAGTCGGAGGGGACGCCCTCACTTGTGTGACGTACGGGTTCTTCTATCATATTGATTTCCCAAATATTCTTTTGTTTCGAATAAGAGCTATTTAAAACTCTTAATCTTATAGATTGTTGTGGGACCCTTGCTTGTTTCTGGGTTCGTTTCAATTCAAAGTTTCTTAAATTCTATAAATTGTTTCGAATATAGAAGATTTCATTAATGGATGGGATAATGGAAGCAAGGTTTAGAGTATACGTGATTATAAAAGGGAACTTGAGATTCCAAGGGAAATTTCAATAAGAGATAATTAGAGCTAGAAGCGTTTCAATATAAGAGAGAAAGGAATTTCGTGAGAAGAAATGGGAATATTTGATGATTAGTAAGAGAAAAGAAAATGAGGAATTTTAAGGCATAATTGAGATTTACTATTGAAAGTAAGGTGTATTTTGGGGATAATTAATGAAGGATTCGAGGTGCAATAACTTTTAGTGGGGGAAGGTCAATATTGTGACTAATACCCTAAGTAGCAGAGAGAGATTAAAGATGTTAAGTATTCAAAGGATTAATCCAAAAGGTGTGAATGAGTAAAACTTGAGGTAAAGATTTTGATGAGAATAATTAAGGGAAATTTCAGAGGTGGAATAGATAGTATATCATGAAGGAACTAAGGTGGATCAGCAAGATGTAAAGAGCGTATAGTGAACAATAGACATCTGGGATAAGGTATCCGGAGGAAATTGCAGGTACGCTCTAATTTAACCTCTTAAGTGTAAATGTTTGGTTAGGGATCGACTAAGTCAATGAATGGTGTAAATGGACTGATAATATAGATAAAAATAATCTATCTGTGAGAAAGTAAACTATGGTGATATAAGAAAGTGAGTTATTCTCGTGTCATCCAAATCAATATCTGTTAAGAGTCAAAGAACTCTATGAAAAGGAGATTAAGAGTATTGGGGAAAGCGCGAGAATATTTTTCAAGGATGAAAGGAAAGTATATGTTTGTATAAGTATGAACAGGAAATATATATTATAGATAATATTTTCTTACAATTGTTTCAAGGAATATTATTATAACTTATTTTCTGGAAAATTTTACAGAGGTGATATATACAAATGTTGGAGTATTAATATTTTATGTCATGATAGAGATCAAAACATAGTTAAACAATAGTGAGATACACTACCATTCAGGGAAGGCCAATGTGGTGGCCGATACCCTTAAGCAAAAGAGGAAGGAGAGATGAGATAAGATAGAATGACTGAATACAGGAGGAGATTTGCAAGAAAAAGATAGTGAAAGTACTGCTATTGAAAAGCTAAATGGTATGTTGATGAATGTTTATGTTGGTGTATTTTTGCGCAAACAAGATAGAGATATTATGAAGGAAAAAAAAGGATAGAGAAAGTGGTGTAGAAGTTAGAAGGTGTGGATGAAAAAGGTATCTATGGACATTTTCAACATGATTCCGGGACGGAATCCTTTTAAGGGGGAAGACTGTAATAACCCTAACTTTAGCAATGCTACAGTGATCACATGAACAGTAAATTTTGAGGATTTAGAGAAATGGTATGTAGGTACTTTATACTTGAAACAGAAAATGAATAAATGGAAACCATATTAGTGATGTACTATGAAAATAAGTGACTTGAAATGACGATGGATTTCAGGAATTCCTGAATATGGACTTTAAGGATTTTCGATTTCGATTGAGACTCTATTGAATGTGATATTAAGGAGTATAGAAATGTTAAAGGGTTTATATCTTGAGGAAATAGTGAAATTAGGTTAAACCAAGGGGTGATCAAGTCAAGAAATGCCAAGGAAATTTAGATTGTTAAACGAGTTTGAGAATGCTTGAGAACCCGAGAGATAACCAGGAGAGCAACTTCTGAGAAAAAGAGAATATACCAAGGATATTGGATCTAATACCTACTTGAGGATTAGAATCACCCTAACACATTAATATATGATGTGGGAAGGATAAAAATATATTTAAGAGATTTATAAGAGAAAAACCACTAGGACGATCGCAGAAATCGTTCAATGAATCAGATGACGAGAGAACTTTGTACAAAACCCAAACCAAAAGCCCAAATTTGGCCCAACCCAAGTATGGAGCTGATATTAAGTGATATTAGAGTGTAAGGGAAGGAATCCCATTGGTGCAAACATTATAACCAAAGTGGAAGAGGAGTAAACTTGTCAAACTTGAGTACTAAGTAGCATTTTTCATGGTAAGGTGTTTAGATGATCAACAATTGGCTCTTTGTCATTGGTGGACTTCAAAGACTTTTATTATAAGACTACACAACTGATATATATGATAGATAAAAGGTGAAAAACGTTTGTAAAGGGAAAGAAGCAAGATAAACACAAAGCTCTCCAATCTGCCAAACAAGAACACAACTCAAAGAAAAATTCATATCTCCATTTCTATCCATGATAAAATCACCAAATTTTAACCACAAGCTCTCCACTCCATGGGCATGATTCGCTCCAAATTTCATAGCAATCCAAGTAGTATAGCCTAGTCAAATCCATGCTCAAAGTGGGAGAACCAAACCTGTCCAGTTTCTGTCCACCGGAAAGATGGAGCTCAAAACCATAGCTAGGAAGCTTTGTTTTTGGTAATATATAGTTCAAATCAAAGCTTATACAGAGGCCAAGGCGTGGTAAAAATTCGAGAGCCAAACTCTTATTTTTCGATTTGTTATGATTTTTACAAAATTGATGATGAATAGTAACCCTTAGAAACTAACTTTGTTTTTATGGTTTCTTTAGTTGATCCAAGCTAGTATAAGGTTGATTAAGCATATCCCAAGGCTTGATAAGGGTTGTTAAAGCTTCAAGAAGGTATAAATCTCAAGTCCCTTTAGTATTACTTTGAATATAGGATGGATTATAGAAAGTTTAGTGATTAAGGTTATGATAAGTGATTATTCGTGATGATATATGTGTTTGTAAGTGATTAAAGTTGAATATGGAAGGAGTATGTGCTTGTAACCATGGTTGGTAAGATGACCACATGGTGTAGGTGATGGTGTATAAGGTGGATGATAGATTTGGAGGAGTTGGATTTTGGAAAGTATAAAAATATAGTCGTTATAATGTCCGATTTTCGTTAGAATCAGAAACTTCCCTGTTTTTGGACACTATACCCGTACGGTACCTTACTGTCCAGACCCCCAAGTGACCATGATGAGATAGAGCATAGTTCATAGATCGTTTTGATATAAAGTGCGTTAAAATCTGATGAACGGTTTAGGAGAAAAGTCAGTTTTGGTGAAAGACGTTCGATAGTCGAGAAAACGTAGTTGTACCAACTTTGAGGCTATAACTACCATACTTAAACACTTTTAAAAATTATAAAATTTTGGGATATTGTAGTAAGGTAGTCAAAGAGTCATTACCAGTTGACCTTGTAGGAAAATTCGAAATCTTTATTTTCTGAGAATTTTTATAGTCAAGTTTGGTTGTTAAGGGAAATGGAGAACAAACATAGAAAACCTTGATTTAACCTAAAATGGTTAGGTTCTTGGAACACTTGGGTTATAATAGCATGTTATTCACATAGTAAGCACTAAGGGTGTAGTTATATAAAGGTGAAGTGAGAAAGGGATGAAGGAATCTAACGACGGTCCTTTTTGTGTTTATAGAAACTTCGGGAGAGCCACGAGCCATACTTCCAGGATACAGAGATCGAGGCAAGATCCTTCTATCCCTACTTTGAAAATTATTTATCTTCGGAATAAAAATGATATCATGGAATATATATATATATATATATATATATATATATATATATATGTGATGCTATTGTTGCTATGTTGCAAAGAATATATTTCCTTGATTTTGGGAAATTAAAGAGAGATGGATATGATTTATGAAATATGGATATAGAGATGATTACGAATGGAGCGAATATGCTCTATGGTAAAAGAGATATGAAAGGGAATGGTATCAGTTTTTATCTAGGGTTATATGGTTTATAATACTATATTAAAAATATTCTTTTTGAGTATAAGTGGTTTAATAAATATTATTTGATTATTATTTACTACTCTTAAAATAGACGGAATATTTTATGAATATAAAAGTATATTTGATTTCTTGAATATGAAAGAGATGTTTGGATCATAATCAAAGCATTATGTTTTATAGAAGTAATGTGCGAGAATGGAAATGATATGAGTGAATGATATGTGGAAATGGAAGTGAGAAAATGGAAATGTGGAATGATATTTTATAAATGGAATAATGATTTGACAAAAAGGGGGATAGCAACAAACAGCGTAGGAGGCTGTGTGCGGCACAGTCCAGCAATCAATATTTTATCTCGGCCCAAGAGTTGCCGAAGGAGGATGTAGTGGTGTACCTTCCTCCAGGGGGATGTAGTGGTGTACCTTCCTCCTTCTACCGGTAGTAAAAAGGACGGGTACGGAGGGCGACTGATCATCGTCCTTACGTATTCGGCAACAGTGAAAATCCCCAAAAACTTGAAAGAAAGAATTGAAAATGGTTTTCAGCTTTCTATACTGAAAACAGAATAATGATATGAGATGATGGAATTATGGTTACAGATGAAGAAAAACTGATATTATATTATTTTGGAATTCTTTCTTATAATAGTAAGTGGATGATGTATTATTAAATAAGAGCTTTATTCTTCCTTAAGGATTATAATTGGTTTCTGCTTATATATGTATGTATATATATACCTGTTCACATTCTAAATTCTAGTTTACAATATTATCTTGCTGAGCTATTATAGCTCACTCTTGCTACTTATGTATATAGCAGCTAGGTCCCATGCCGATACTACGCACTACACCCCGCAAGAGGGTAAGGGAAAGGCGACCTTTTGAGCGAGTGCTGGCGACCATTCCCGAGGTAGTGACAAGCGAAAGGGGCTTAGTAGACTTATGTAAATTAAGTGTGTAAGTTTGTAATAAACTTTTGGTTGTTGAAATGCTTCCTGTAGAAGTATTATTCAACAATGTACTTAGTAGAATTCTGGGTTTGTAATAACTGTTAACTTTAAACTTTTAATATTGTGGATGTTGTTCTATGAGCATATGACTGGTGTGTGTGTGTATTAGTGTGGGGTCAATTGCATAAGTTTTAAGTTATAAAATAAAAAAAAAGACTCAAGAGATATCGATATTGATCGGAAATTGGACCGTGAATGGAAATTGGAGTGTGATGGCCCGGATTCCTGACCCCGGATCTGGGGCTGTCACAGAATTAAATCCCCAAAAAATGTTAAAGTCCTAGTTAAAGGATTAATTTATTTAAGGGATAAAAATATGTGCTTAAACAAAAAGTTCAAGTCACAAAAATGTCATTGAAAATATGTAGATGACTCTACACTTTATATCAAGAAGATATATGTGAAACACGTGTACATAAAAATTTGTAAAATTAGGGTAGGAAATACTAAGTCCCAGATAAGGGAATAAAGATATGTCCTGAGTCTCGAAAAGGACTCGGAAAGGATAGTTATAACTTTAACGAAAATTCGAGAAGTTTTCCCAGATGTTGGGGGCAAATGATATGGGCCAAAAACAAACTCTAAAAAGATAATTAATACTGCATTAATTAGATCTAACTTGGTCCAATAACGAAGCCAGTTAATGAGGTTCGAAACCCTAACTAAAAATTAATTTCGTAATTAATATTTGGGCTGGAAATGCAGTCTGTGCCGGGGATGCTCGATACAGGCCTGCTTCTAGCGAAACACGTTTTGGGACACCAAAATCAACATGAAAATTGACTCTTACAAGGAACGATCTAAAATCACCATCATAGGAGGAGGTGACTGGGCCTCCAAATCTCCTAATCATATTTTAAATTTAAGGCTTCCAACGTCTATATAAAAGGCATGACCTCTTATTATCAAAACTACGTTTTAGCTTGATTTTCAGAATAAAAATATGTAAACATCTTGGCATGACAAGTTAGAAAAAAAAAAACATCTTGGCATGACACAAATGCAACCATTAAAATTCGAAATTTTCAATTCTAACAATAAATACATCCTAGATTTTATTACATTTAATATAGAAATTTTAGTAACATAATTGCATGTATACGTAATCCAAATTTCATAGGTTCCAAAAAAAACACCATTGAATCAAGAAAATCGTTATTAAATATTTTATCAATGATTGTGTCTGAGTTAAGATTTTAGAGAAGCTCCAAGGCTTCCTTAATGAATTCATGCGTTTTTCATTTGTTATGCAAGAAATTCAACTGCACCATTTTGTTCCAAAAACTTGATGCACGTAAATGGTTTTGAACGCAAAATTTGTAAGGGAAGTGTTGAGAAATGATAGGGATTTTGGTCAACGATATTTGGTCAACTGTAAAGGCACATCTTCATATATCACAACTTAACAAGACACTCCCGTAATGAGTGGTATAAAAATTCTAGTACTTCAATAACCAATCCTAATTTTAGTTTTACTATTCCAGTCAGAGATTGCGGATTACAAGTTGGACAAGACACAGGCCTGATAATAATGAGCTCGGATCCTCTGTCCCTTTCTTCATGCTCCCTTCTGTATTCTCTGTTTTTTTTTAGTATTAAAAGAGTATCCCTGACGGGATCATTTTAAGTAAAATAAAAATATTATTTTTATTAAAGTGGACCCCGCCAGAGATACTTTTTTAATATTAAAAAGTGCAGGGGACACATAAGGGGACAGGGGATCCCTACTTAGGCCTGTCAATGGACCGGAGCTCCGATCCGATCCGATCCGAGGCCTTATAACTGGATATGGATTTATATAAAATAAATTCGATCCGATAAAAATCCGATCCGATAAGAGTCCGATCCATATAATACGAATATGGATTTTACATGATCCGATCTGTTAAGAATCTGATCCGAATAATTATAATTATATAATTATATATTTTATTATATATTAATATTCATATAATTATAATTATAATTATACAAATTATGTATAATTTTCAAATCATATTCATATGCTTAGAGTTCATTTCTTGATCATTCTAATTTTGTCTGGTACATTTCATAATTAATAGATATTTATTTTTGATTTTCAATGTTATATTTTTCTTGTATTTGGTGTTAATGTGTACTTTTACATCTTAAAATTGTTTATTTTATCAATTTAGATTTTAGTGGATTTTAAAATTAATATAAATTTTTTTGAAATTTTTTTTAATTGGATTGGATATCCGATCCGATTACCCGTAATCCTAATGGAGCGGATATGGATTGGTCTTAAAAAAATCCGACACTTAATCCGATTCAATCCGATCTGAAAAATTAAATGAATTTGGATATGGATTCAAGCTGATCCGGTCCAAACCCGATTCTTTGACAGGCCTATCCTACTCGTTAATAATAATTGACTTTCAGTTTGTGGAAATCAGAACCATGGTTATGAAAATCAAATCCAGATGTATTAGCCTTTTGTCTCAATTATATTGTTTTTTTATTTTGAACCAAATTTCTTATTTTATCACATTAAATCAAAGTTTATAATAATAATACTAAGAAAATGTGTTATTTCTAAAATATATACTCAAAACCTGGAACCCATAATATTATTAGATGAATCTCGAAAGAGAAAAAATGGAACCCACAATTTAGAACCTTTAGCATAATATTACCTATGAACTATCACACTTGTAACACCCCCAGATCCGGGGTCAGGGATCTGGTGGTTACGGTCTTACATCCATTAATAATACTTGACTTGAGTCCACAATAAATAAATCACATGCTGTGACCCCACAATAATATCCACTCACACGCACAACAGTTATAGTCCCAGAGATGAAATTGAAATAAGTCTTACATTAAAGGGTTACGAATAAACGTTATTACAATTCCAAAAGGATAACATCATAAGTTTAACAGTTTTGCCGTTGATTACATTAATTATACATATAGTTAAACAGGAAACAAAAGCTGTCTAACTATGCTACCTCAGCAATGGCGGCTAGCATCTCAGCGGGGAGTCCGGTGGGTCGGGTAACCCGCTTGCGCCGAGTGCGCCTGATGCGAGCCATCTGTCCTAGCTGTTGTTGTGACATAATATGAACAAAGCAAGGGTGAGCGAAAGCCCACCAACAATAATATAACTGAACAGTGATACATATATACAGCAGTTCAAAATATCCTTTGAAACCATATGCCATGCATTAATGAGGTTATTGCCAGTATAATATAAAGGATGAAATTACCAGGTAACTCAAAGTATTTGTTTGTAGAAATATCTGCTACATCAAAAGTAAGCGAGATATTCTCATTGTTATTAAAAAGAGGAACTTGCATGAAAAGATTGCAATTCCAGTTATAAACAATTTTCCAGCTCTGCCAACAATAATCATGTTGCAGGAAATAAATAAGTTTGGATGATGAACCAATGATGGAGTATTCACCGCGCCCGCTGTTCCAATCTTGATGATCAGTCGAGATCGTACAGCTCAAATTAGATTTACTACCGGTAGAAGGAAGAACTGACGGCTTTACTTGTCTACCGACTTACTAGCTCTCCCCGGCCAACGGTTGGGCCAAAGGGGATGGACCGGCGCTACTCGGCCTCTTACACGACTCCGAGTTCAAATAGAATTCATGATTCTGAATGTAACGTTCGTCCCCCTTTCCCCAAGTATAATACTTGTTGATAAGACTCTGCAAGGTAGTCGTATCTAGTTGGAAAGGAAAATTCACCAATAACTTCCAAGCTGTGGCTTGGTATCGAATATCAACTTGTTCCAACAATCTTACCCCTCGAAAGATGAGAAGGTAAACAACGACTTAATAAGTCAACAGCACCCGAGTTGCGAGTGAAGAGAATACTCTATGACCGGGAAGTCGACAAGATAAATAACATTTTCCAAGTAAGATTCCCTTATTATTAGAGAGGTAGACTCAAAGAAGAATGATGTCTGAGAACCTTTCTTGATATAAGATTAATAATAATATGACTCCGAGGTATTTTCTGTAATAATCGAAGAAGATAAACCTTATTGAGGTTATTCTAAGTATGAAATAAATATTCAGAGAATATTTATTGAATTAAAAATATTTAAAGAATATTTAAGAATATTAAAGGATATCTTTAATCAGGGTATTTCTCAAAATAATCCCTGGTGAAACATCAGGAGAATATTTATTGAATAAATAAATATTTAAATGAATATTCAAAATAATATTCATTAATTAATAGGGCCTGAAAGGAATACTTAAGATAATATTCATAATTAATTAGGAATTTAAATGAATATTCAAATAGTAATATTCATTTAATGAATAATATTCTAAATGAATATCAGGTAATATTCATTTAGTAATCCAAGCCCTAAAGGAATATTCGAGATAATATTCGATAAATAAATCAGGCTTCAGATGAATATTTAAAATAATATTCATCAAGTAATTAATATCTTAAATGAATTTTCAAAAGTAATATTTATTTAATAAAATAATATTCTAAATGAATATCCAAATAATATTCATTTAGTAGTCTCATCTTTAGAAGAATATTCGAAATAATAATCGATAATCAATTCGACTCTGAATGAATATTGAGAAATATTATTCGTCGAATGGTTACGTTCAAATAATTATTTGAAGTAAGGATCGTTAAATAA
The DNA here is from genome assembly GCA_036435485.1 of Saposhnikovia divaricata. Lineage (NCBI taxonomy): Eukaryota > Viridiplantae > Streptophyta > Magnoliopsida > Apiales > Apiaceae > Saposhnikovia > Saposhnikovia divaricata. Next base: position 94,822,330 of record CM071597.1, on the reverse strand, counting down.
ATAATCTCGAACGAATATTCATATAATATTCGTCGCCCGAATAAGGGAAAATATTTACTTAAATATTTTCCTTCGAGGTAACCTTGATATATCAAGAAATATTGACTCCCGGTCTAAAGTTGATGAATAAGATATATACACCCTTCTCTGAGGGTCTTACAATAACCGGCTTATAATTGATACGTTAGCTGTCTAATTTATAACCCAATAAACAATCAGGGAACAAGCATAATGATATAACTTGAAAGTAGGCATGCATGCTATGGCATATGTACAACAGAAAACATATATATATATTCAATCACAACAACACCCTAAAAGAAGGGAATTGAAACTTGCCTGGTAGTCGAGTACGGTAAGGGCTAGTGGTAGCGGGTCCCGGGTCAGCGTGGTGATCTATAAATAGCCAAGGCATTCGGGATTAATCACTTAACATCTTAAAAGTTAAGTTATACTTAAATCAAAACACGTTCTCGAGTTATCTCGTTATACCCCTTTTAGTGGATTCCTTTTATCATCGATCCGACCCGACATTCGTTCGTTAATACGACATGTCATTGTACTTACACTTGGGACATACTTAAGTCATACAAGTTCTAAAGTCGATCGTTACAAATCAATATTATGCTCCGAGTTTTATCGCCCGTTTTCTAAGTGTTTTACCGAAGTTATAATCAAGCGGGTTTTTAGGGGTTCGTTTGCGATTAACTTTGATTCAAACATTTTTATAAAATCGTAAAACGATCCATTTCACATGAGGTTTTCTCTCACACCTTCCTTTTTACCTCTAGTATTTAATTACCAAGATTCGCCACTGACTTACGTATTTTACGAGGGTTCAATTTTAATAACGAACTCGTACTTACGGTTTCGAACGTCTTTTAGTGAATCGGCCATAATTCCTAAACCGTAAGTCCGTTTCACATGATCTTTATATCAAAACGAAGCTTATAACATGACCTATCTTGCCATGGCAGAACATGATACTGGACAGTGACTTATGGCTACTGTCAAACACGATTTCTTAAGGTTAACAAAAATCGGGCATTACGACGGCTATAAATCGGACGTTCCATAAATCGTAATCAACAACCCAAGCCACACCGAGCATCTAAACAACTTATACACATAATAAGCATCTCAACAAGTCCAGAAGCTACTGATCTTAGCATCAAAATCATCATGTTAATCAAATCATTAAATCACTAACTAAGCATGCTTATAACATGAACATAATTATAACTAAGCTAGATCCATCAAGAACATGCTTAAAACTCAAAGTAGATCTAGGGTTTTCAATTCTTATACCTTCCTTGGAGTATGTACTAGCCTCACAAATCTTGGTATGGTCCTTGGATAGCTTTAAGTTAGCTAGGATCAACCATGAAAACAAGAAAAACAAAGATTAGTTCTTGAAAACACTATTCATCATCATCTTTGATGATTTATTTGAAAATGGAAAAAGATGAATTTGAAGTTGAAATTTCTAGGGGATCTAAGCTATGATATGAAGTACTCACCATAAATATTTCAAGATCAAATGATGGTTGGAAGCCTTACTTCTAGCACCTTGGCAGAATTTTTCAAGGAAGAAAGGAAAATGGAGAGTTCTTTGTGTTTGCTTGGTTGTTTTGATAATAATTCATAAATTGATGAGCCTTGGATGATATCTCATCTCTTTTTACTTTATTAAAGTGCTTTTGGAATGAATGGTGAGATTTGAAAGCATGTGTAGCACTTGGATTGATTTATGGCTAACTAGAGTTTGATTTGGCTAACTACTAGTTCAATCCTTAACATGCTAGTTACTTAGCCCACTTGGTTGCTAGATATTTATCTAGTAGCTTATGCATGACTCTTGCTTCCACTGCTTGTTTCTTTTGTCCGGTTATTGCTCGTTTCGATTGATCGTTCGGGCGAATAACTAAGTAGTTTCACCTCTAGGGTTTACCGGGAAATTTCTCGATATTCATAATACCTTCCCCAATCCTTAATATAATCCTCGTGATGACCATGTAGGATATTTAATCTCGATACGAACTTAATCCGTAATCTAGGATTCGTTCGCTTTATTGATTAATCACGTTATAACGTTTTAGCGGTTTCTAGAACGCTTGTTTCACTGCCTCAGTGGTTTCCTACCTTCATTCTTAAATCAAATATAATAACATCCCAAAATATCAAATCCTCAAAGTTAATATCTCAATTCTTGGATTATAATAATATTTAATCCACTGTCCGGTCAAATATTATACCGAAAAAGAATTTGGAAATTCTGAATTCCGATCGTCTCTGCATTCACTTATTTCCTCCGCGTATTACTAATATGACTTCGAAACATCCATATCACGTCCCGTACATAGGGTGGCGTGAAAAGTTTTCCAACTTACAAAATCACTATTCATCCACCAAATTACTATGCACGTACAGGAAACACTATGCACGTACGGGAAACACTATGCACGTACGGGAAATACTATGCACATATGGGAAACACTATGCACGTACGGGAAACACTATGCACGTATGGGAAACACTATGCACGTACTCATTTCCCTTCAAGGATCCATTAGCTCCTTCCTGGATGGTAGATTATTCTTATCTAGGTCCTCAACCATCGAATTACTCTATTCTGACAATATACCAATGCATCAGGATCATTGTCCAAAGCAATATCCATTCATTACAATCATTGTTCTTTTAAACCACCATTCATTAGAGCTGGTGACCTTGTCGTCGGAATCATTGTTCCTCATTTTATCATTACTTAATAAAAAGTTTTAATTATATCCAAAATTTGGGGTTCTTAAAGTCTCCCCTCCTTAAAAGGATTCCGTCCCGGAATCAGGTAGGAAGCAAAGAGTCGTTTGCCTGTCGTTCACTTTTTAGCTTCCCGATCAATTCTTAGTCATTTTACCCTTCCTTAGCACATCATCTAGTGCTACAATCCATACTGTATCCTTTTTCCATCAACGTTGCTACTTTTCGTACAACTCACTATCCGGGTTATACTCTTACTCAGTCTTATCCTTATTGATACCTGCAGTAACATTGGTATCACTATCACCCTACGAATTCGGAGGTAACCTCGCTCGTACTGTGCATTTCCTGATCGCTTTAATCTTCACAATCTCGATCAATATAGAGAAGTGGAAAGATTTATTGAGAGATCACTATGATCAATTGAACATTTGTTATATTGCATAGTTAGTACAGAAGGGGCCAGCCTTTAGTACTTGACAAGCAATTAAACAAGTTATGGTATTCCACTTAGACTTCTATCGCATAGACAGATAGTCACGTAGCAGTACCTCCCCTCCTAAAAGGGTTGTTCTTCTCAATTCATAAAGAAGATGAATAAGAGAGAAGAAGAGAACAGAGTTCTAAAGGATTATAGAAAGCTTTCATGATTGTAGAATATCATACTCAGAATTTACCTCTAAACTATAGAGGTTTATCAAAGAAGAAATTAATCATAATTATATCCAATACTATTTGATCGCAATCTCATGTGACAACATATCTTGCTGCTTTGTCCATTATTCTATGGACAAATACTCTTGTTCAATCTTAGCGATACTCACATTCGGGAAATCCTTCAACCTTTCAGGTTAAATCTTAGATTTCTCACTTGACATCATTATTACTGACATCCCATATCATGTTACTAGCTTTTTCATAACTATAATATTGACACTATCAGGTTGTCATCCTGAGAATTCATTAGAAAACCCATTCATAACATTCCTTGCTTCTCATTCCATAGTTGCTTTCCCAGCCTTTTCTTTATCAATCACATCCTTCTTATTATCTGATTCTTACTCATTTCTATTATTTACTTTCACCTTCACCTCTTTATTGAGACACCTTTTTGCACTTGGTACCTCCTTATCGGTATTCCGTCACATTATTCTATAATCATCACGTTATTCCAATTTAAACTTTCCGAAATGAATCTGGCCTGATCCCTTTAACTTAGATTCATATAATCTACTTCTGCCAACCTTGTTTCTCATCACTTGTTCTTTTCTATCCGTGGTTTTCCACAAGTTGTCTTTCGTAAGTCAGACCAGGTCGTATATCTACATGCTCGTACTCCTATCATCTGTTGAACATCTGCATTTTACTGGCGTAGCCTTGCCACATGAAAACCCGTTATGACCGTGCTATAAGTTTTGGGGGTAAGGCTGGCTCGAGAACACTTTTGAACTCTCAAATGGCCAAATAAGTCTCGGGCTCAACTGCCCTTCCCTCCAAGTCTCATTAATTCTTTCTACGGGAATACATTTGGCATCATGAATCATCAACCTCATATTCTCTATCTGGTTTGCGCAGAAATACACTAACACAAACTTGCTTGTCATTCATCAACATGCCATTTAGTTTATCAATAGCAGCACTTTCTTTATCTTTACGTTGTCATCTACTTTCTTAGAAGAATCACCATCGCTTGTTGTTTACGTAGTGCGTTAATAGCTAACCCTACGAGTTTCAAATCCCTTAGGGAGACAAAGTAATCACTATTCCTTATCCATAAGGAACACTTCCTGAACTTGATGTAGATATAACATGAAGTAGATAGAATTGCAGAAGAGTTTCAAGCATCGCAGCTAGGTCCGGTTGATGAAACTATCAATTATGCATCTTCCATAAAAGACTGGAAACCTAACGGTTTACTTCATCAATTTTTTGTACCATGGTCCTGGTTTGCCTCAAATTGGGACCTTCTAAGGTACGTAATATGCTTAAGACTCCATCAGGAATCGAATCTTTACTTAAACTATTATTACCGTCAATTCTTGCACAGTCATCAGAAGGAATGTAAATTCCTCCATTCCGATATGACCTTCAAGGTCCTTCCAAATATCATTCTGTTTCTTCGGTATGAACATTTGTAATTATTCCTTTATACTTAGATTGTCGGCCACCTCATTGGCCTTTCCTGATACTAACAATTTCTTGTAATCCATGTTCTCTGGATACATTCCAACTCAAACTTTTCTACCTCATTCCCATCACTGTTGGGTTAAAGCATTCTCCATTAAGCTCTGCTGAAGGAGAAAATATAACTACCAGTCTTTTTTTTTTCCATAAGTCATTGCTTCCACCTTCCCGTGGGAACTTTATCAAAGTTACTCTCGATCATACCTAGGATATTTGTTCTCTTAGTTCTTTCTTGTTCTAGGATAATCTCAACCTTTTTTGGTTCAATCCATACTTTCCCATGGTTTCACACATGCCTCGTCTGGCATAATTATTTCTATGTCATATATTCCCTACCAAACTTCCATTTTGAACTTCAGAATATTACCTTTTTCCTTGTAAGGTTTCTTAGGTAATCCTCATCATTCTTCCTGTATTTTCTGGGTACAGGGCACATCAAAATATCAGTAATTAATCATATAATAATTCTGTCTATATACCTTTCAAAACTGCTTTTTTTTTTATAAATCCTCAAAGTTTGATGTCGCCTTAATCAATTCAATTTATATCATCCAAATTCACAATGTCCTTTATTAGGGGTAATGCCATCCCTTGTCCATTCCCCAGGGTTTGCCTTACTCTATGGATATCTTATCCTTAATTCAACTGCCAAGGAATTCCTGCATCCTATAATTGGCAATCAAATCATGTATCCTTAATAAGGGTCTCTTTTCAATCATTCTTATTTGATAATCGATCTGTAGCTTACTGCTAATTTCTTCTTTCAGATAGTGGTCAACCTATTTGACCTTCCAAAAGACAACGTATGTCTATCTGCTCTCTTACAGAACTTGTTAATGGTAGCAAGGATGTTCTGAAAGATATTGGTCGAGTTCAACGTGAATTTCTTAGTGCTTATCGTTCTTCGCAAAGGTACTTGCCTCAGAGAAAATTCCTACAGCATATTGTTCAATTTCTGACCATTTCTATACTCTCTTCATATGCCTTCATTGTTTACTTTCCTCCGTCATAATATATTCATGGTATTCATGATACCCTAACATCATACATCTCAAGTCATTATACTCCCATTTTACTCGTAATCTTGGACAACCATATACACATGAGTCACTTTAGTACGGGTGACCCCATCCCAAAAAGGTCTAATGAATTCCCAATCAAAACATGGGCTGTTCAGCAGAAGATTCCTACGATCTCATTAACGTTTCCTTTATATCAGAAGGCCTTGCAGTCGGTGCTTTCTTAGAAGCAACCCTGCTTTGTCCTTTCATTGCTGGTCTAGTCACTTGATAATCCTTTGTGACTTGGCCTCAACTGGCCACAAAAAAAAAAAAATATATATATATATATATATATATATATATATATATATATGTATATATATATATATATATGATTTTAGGGGTTGGCTAATAGCATTACTTTTCTAGCAATTGCCGGCATAGTGCCTTCTTTGATACCTTTCTACCTTTCTAAAACTTTACTTCATATAAGTCTTAATCGACTATTCGGCACCGTCTCTGGTCACCTTTCCTCTATTTTTATCTTTTCAACTATTCTTATCACTACCACGTGCCACGCAAGCTTACCATTCCTGGCATAACAGCCTTTTCATTTAATTCAATCCTGGAATTTCTCAGTCCGGCTGGTTTCTTACTTACATTTCCTGTTTCCGTCCAATCTCACTTCATCATTTTATCTCTACCATCGATTGTAATACTCAGGGTCCGTCTACTAACCCATATATGACAGCAACCTTACCCAATCCACAGGGTTCGCTCCAGTTTCCATTCTCTTCAATGATGTTCTCTGATAATCAGAAAGACAAGATTTGCCAAAATTCGATGAATTCCCTCTTCTTTTTTTTTGAATCAGGGAAATTTTGGTCAATCTATTCACCTACTGGTAACATTAAGGAGACCAATTTCGAAACCTGAAGAATAGTTCTCTGAACCTCCAAGCAGGTAGAACCATAAGCAGTCATAATTAACGAAATAATCGTCATCAGGTTGGAAGTTTAACCACTGGAGAGGAACCAATTATATACATCCTTTAGAGGGGAATCAACAGTTTCAAACTGAAACCAGTCACAACTTCCTGATACCTATATGTCCTGATATTCAATATTACCAAATGTTAGTCTACCCAACCACTAGTCTCAGCAGGAACCTTACCGTCGGAGTTGGTTGTTCCAAAAAATTTGGCACTACTAAGGCCATCCGAACCTGGTGAACCGTGTTGTCCAAATGCATCCGCCAGTACTTTGTCATGCTGCGCAAGCACACATCCTAATCCTTTATGTGAAGCGTCGTTGGAAGCACAAAGTCTCCTTTTTCCATTAAGCAATGCCAACTCTTGGTCATTACCACTTTCATCTTTTAGCTCCAGGAAGATTTTCTCACATTTTTCCCTTTAACTGCTGATCGTATTACTTGATCCATTATAATTCCGTGTCGGAGTAAACTTAAGGTAACTACTATAATCCATTCAAAGAAAAGAAAGAATTTAATATTCCTCTGAGTCACATGCATCTAACATTTCTGGTTCATCATTTCACTGAGTTAAATTAACCCTATACTTAGTCTCTGACAATAGTCTCATTAAGAGTTCATATTGACTCACTGGTCTTATCTTCCGGTAGGTTCTGAGGTCATTGTCTTCCTTACTACTTCCTTATATACTTTATCCAATCATGCTGTCACTTCCCAATGTTTTCACTTTCTAACTGATTCATTCATAAAATGGACATTTTCCTGAATAAAACAACTTCATCAACCTCAATTTGGTTCCATAAATTACAACCTATGACATCTGCCTTCTCATGGCGAATTATTACTGACAATATTCATACTTATTCATTTATCAAATGATATGGCACTTACTGCCTCTTCTAAACTATTCCTAGGGACTCTGCTCCTCGCCTTATATCGATGCCTTTGATAATCATACATCCTACTAGCACTCTTTTCGTTAATATGAAAGTCTCTAATGATTCTCATCTATTCCCGTATAAGATCTCAAGTAATTCTTCCAATCCATCTTACTTGCTGGTACTACCTCCAGTAGTCCAGCCACGAATCCAACATGAATCTTCAGTTCTCTTGCTAATAGCTTAGTTCTTTATTCCCACTTTTCTGAGCTCTATACCTTAATCATCTCAGTCTTTCTGGCTACAGCCCTCATTCCTCGAGGGTAAGCTCCTTATCCTAACAAGATTTTCCTTATCTGCTGGAACCTCTTCCGGGTCTCCAGTAGGGTACTTCATCGAATTACCCGCTGATCTTCAGCATATAAAGCATCATCGCGCTGCTGCTCGTATGCCTCAAGGTCTGTCACCTTACTCGTCGATACGATATCGAGCTAAGTTACTATCATGATACTTACGAGTTCCCATAAGGTTTTATATGACATCACTACATTAAGTAGTCCGACTATGAACTTGGCAAGAGTTCTTATTATCTTATTGAATTTATTGTTTTAACGTCACCTCATCTCTGGGGTTTATAACGTACGCTCTGATACCACTTCTGTAACACCCCCAGATCCGGGGTCAGGGATCTGGTGGTTACGGTCTTACATCCATTAATAATACTTGACTTGAGTCCACAATAAATAAATCACATGCTGTGACCCCACAATAATATCCACTCACACGCACAATAGTTATAGTCCCAGAGATGAAATTGAAATAAGTCTTACATTAAAGGGTTACGAATAAACGTTATTACAATCACAAAAGGATAACATCATAAGTTTAACAGTTTTGCCGTTGATTACATTAATTATACATATAGTTAAACAGGAAACAAAAGTTGTCTAACTATGCTACCTCAGCAATGGCGGCTAGCATCTCAGCGGGGAGTCCGGTGGGTCGGGTAACCCGCTTGCGCCGAGTGCGCCTGATGCGAGCCATCTGTCCTAGCTGTTGTTGTGACATAATATGAACAAAGCAAGGGTGAGCGAAAGCCCACCAACAATAATATAACTGAACAGTGATACATATATACAGCAGTTCAAAATATCCTTTGAAACCATTTGCCATGCATTAATGAGGTTATTGCCAGTATAATATAAAGGATGAAGTTACCAGGTAACTCAAAGTATTTGTTTGTAGAAATATCTGCTACATCAAAAGTAAGCGAGATATTCTCATTGTTATTAAAAAGAGGAACTTGCATGAAAAGATTGCAATTCCAGTTATGAACACTTTTCCAGCTCTGCCAACAATAATCATGTTGCAGGAAATAAATAAGTTAGGATGATGAACTAATGATGGAGTATTCACCGCGCCCGCTGTTCCAATCTTGATGATCAGTCGAGATCGTACAGCTCAAATTAGATTTACTACCGGTAGAAGGAAGAACTGACGGCTTTACTTGTCTACCGCCTTACTAGCTCTCCCCGGCCAACGGTTGGGCCAAAGGGGATGGACCGGCGCTACTCGGCCTCTTACACGACTCCTAGTTCAAATAGAATTCATGATCCTGAATGTAACGTTCGTCCCCCTTTCCCCAAGTATAATACTTGTTGATAAGACTCTACAAGGTAGTCGTATCTAGTTGGAAAGGAAAATTCACCAATAACTTCCAAGCTGTGGCTTGGTATCGAATATCAACTTGTTCCAACAATCTTACCCCTCGAAAGATGAGAAGGTAAACAACGACTTAATAAGTCAACAGCACCCGAGTTGCGAGTGAAGAGAATACTCTATGACCGGGAAGTCGACAAGATAAATAACATTTTCCAAGTAAGGTTCCCTTATTATTAGAGAGGTAGACTCAAAGAAGAATGATGTCTGAGAACCTTTCTTGATATAAGATTAATAATAATATGACTCCGAGGTATTTTCTGTAATAATCGAAGAAGATAAACCTTATTGAGGTTATTCTAAGTATGAAATAAATATTCAGAGAATATTTATTGAATTAAAAATATTTAAAGAATATTTAAGAATATTAAAGGATATCTTTAATCAGGGTATTTCTCAAAATAATCCCTGGTGAAACATCAGGAGAATATTTATTGAATAAATAAATATTTAAATGAATATTCAAAATAGTGTTCATTAATTAATAGGGCCTGAAAGGAATACTTAAGATAATATTCATAATTAATTAGGAATTTAAATGAATATTCAAATAGTAATATTCATTTAATGAATAATATTCTAAATGAATATCAGGTAATATTCATTTAGTAATCCAAGCCCTAAAGGAATATTCGAGATAATATTCGATAAATAAATCAGGCTTCAGATGAATATTTAAAATAATATTCATCAAGTAATTAATATCTTAAATGAATTTTCAAAAGTAATATTTATTTAATAAAATAATATTCTAAATGAATATCCAAATAATATTCATTTAGTAGTCTCATCTTTAGAAGAATATTCGAAATAATAATCGATAATCAATTCGACTCTGAATGAATATTGAGAAATATTATTCGTCGAATGGTTACGTTCAAATAATTATTTGAAGTAAGGATCGTTAAATAAATAATCTCGAACGAATATTCAAATAATATTCGTCGCCCGAATAAGGGAAAATATTTACTTAAATATTTTCCTTCGAGGTAACCTTGATATATCAAGAAATATTGACTCCCGGTCTATAGTTGATGAATAAGATATATACACCCTTCTCTGAGGGTCTTACAATAACCGGCTTATAATTGATACGTTAGCTATCTAATTTATAAGCCAATAAACAATCAGGGAACAAGCATAATGATATAACTTGAAAGTAGGCATGCATGCTATGGCATATGTACAACAGAAAACATATATATATATATATTCAATCACAACAACAGCCTAAAAGAAGGGAATTGAAACTTGCCTGGTAGTCGAGTACGGTAAGGGATAGTGGTAGCGGGTCCCGGGTCAGCTTGGTCATCTATAAATAGCCAAGGCATTCGGGATTAATCACTTAACATCTTAAAAGTTAAGTTATACTTAAATCGAAACACGTTCTCAAGTTATCTCGTTATACCCCTTTTAGTGGATTCCTTTTATCATCGATCCGACCCGACATTCGTTCGTTAATACGACATGTCATTGTACTTACACTTGGGACATACTTAAGTCATACAAGTTCTAAAGTTGATCGTTACAAATCAATATTATGCTCCGAGTTTTATCGCCCGTTTTCTAAGTGTTTTACCGAAGTTATAATTAAGCGGGTTTTTAGGGGTTCGTTTGCGATTAACTTTGATTCGAACATTTTTATAAAATCGGAAAACGATCCGTTTCACATGAGGTTTTCTCTCACACCTTCCTTTTTACCTCTAGTATTTAATTACCAAGATTCGCCACTGACTTACGTATTTTACGAGGGTTCAATTTTAATAACGAACTCGTACTTACGGTTTCGAACGTCTTTTAGTGAATCGGCCATAATTCCTAAACCGTAAGTCCGTTTCACATGATCTTTATATCAAAACGAAGCTTATAACATGATCTATCTTGCCATGGCAGAACATGATACTGGACAGTGACTTATGGCTACTGTCAAACACGATTTCTTAAGGTTAACAAAAATCGGGCATTACGACGGCTATAAATCGGACGTTCCATAAATCGTAATCAACAACCCAAGCCACACCGGGCATCTAAACAACTTATACACATAATAAGCATCTCAACAAGTCCAGAAGCTACTGATCTTCGCATCAAAATCATCATGTTAATCAAATCACTAAATCACTAACTAAGCATGCTTATAACATGAACATAATCATAACTAAGCTAGATCCATCAAGAACATGCTTAAAACTCAAAGTAGATCTAGGGTTTTCAATTCTTATACCTTCCTTGGAGTATGTACTAGCCTCACAAATCTTGGTATGGTCCTTGGATAGCTTTAAGTTAGCTAGGATCAACCATGAAAACAAGAAAAACAAAGATTAGTTCTTGAAAACACTATTCATCATCATCTTTGATGATTTATTTGAAAATGGAAAAAGATGAATTTGAAGTTGAAATTTCTAGGGGATCTAAGCTATGATATGAAGTACTCACCATAAATATTTCAAGATCAAATGATGGTTGGAAGCCTTACTTCTAGCACCTTGGCAGAATTTTTCAAGGAAGAAAGGAAAATGGAGAGTTCTTTGTGTTTGCTTGGTTGTTTTGATAATAATTCATAAATTGATGAGCCTTGGATGATATCTCATCTCTTTTTACTTTATTAAAGTGCTTTTGGAATGAATGGTGAGATTTGAAAGCATGTGTAGCACTTGGATTGATTTATGGCTAACTAGAGTTTGATTTGGCTAACTACTAGTTCAATCCTTAACATGCTAGTTACTTAGCCCACTTGGTTGCTAGATATTTATCTAGTAGCTTATGCATGACTCTTGCTTCCACTGCTTGTTTCTTTTGTCCGGTTATTGCTCGTTTCGATTGATCGTTCGGGCGAATAACTAAGTAGTTTCACCTCTAGGGTTTACCGGGAAATTTCTCGATATTCATAATACCTTCCCCAATCCTTAATATAATCCTCGTGATGACCATGTAGGATATTTAATCTCGATACGAACTTAATCCGTAATCTAGAATTCGTTCGCTTTATTGATTAATCACGTTATAACGTTTTAGCGGTTTCTAGAACGCTTGTTTCACTGCCTCAGTGGTTTCCTACCTTCATTCTTAAATCAAATATAATAACATCCCAAAATATCAAATCCTCAAAGTTAATATCTCAATTCTTGGATTATAATAATATTTAATCCACTGTCCGGTCAAATATTATACCGAAAAAGAATTTGGAAATTCTGAATTCCGATCGTCTCTGCATTCACTTATTTCCTCCGCGTATTACTAATATGACTTCGAAACATCCATATCACGTCCCGTACATAGGGTGGCGTGAAAAGTTTTCCAACTTACAAAATCACTATTCATCCACCAAATTACTATGCACGTACAGGAAACACTATGCACGTACGGGAAATACTATGCACATATGGGAAACACTATGCACGTACGGGAAACACTATGCACGTATGGGAAACACTATGCACGTACTCATTTCCCTTCAAGGATCCATTAGCTCCTTCCTGGATGGTAGATTATTCTTATCTAGGTCCTCAACCATCGAATTACTCTATTCTGACAATATACCAATGCATCAGGATCATTGTCCAAAGCAATATCCATTCATTACAATCATTGTTCTTTGAAACCACCATTCATTAGAGCTGGTGACCTTGTTGTCGGAATCATTGTTCCTCATTTTATCATTACTTAATAAAAAGTTTTAATTATATCCAAAATTTGGGGTTCTTACAACACTCGTTAAAGTATATATATATGGGCAGGTCCAGAACCACGGGTAGATAATCACTAGGCGCAATGTCACATTACGACAGGTGCAATGTAACATTGCGCAATGTTACATTGCGACAGATATTGGTGAAATCTTTGCCAGGGCGCATTGTAACATTGCGCTAGGTGCATTGTAAAATTGCCCCAGGTGTTTTCTTGTTTTTATTTTAATATAATAGTTAATTCAATTAATGTTTTTGAAAATGATTTCAAAACTAATCTTAGTAAACGCAACTAATTAATAATTTACAAATATGTTTAAATTATTTAAAAGTGTAAAGTAATTGAAATTATTTATTAATAATTCAAATTCGAATGAACTATTATCTACATTGCTAATATCGTATGTTTTTCAACGAGGGGTACCTCTAGTTTTTACATATCAATTTACGTTTATTTAATTTACGGATACAAAATAAAACTCTAACTGAATGATAAAGTCTCAAAAATATGTTAACAGTTATTTCAACTTCTTAAAAATGAACTATCATCATGTACTATCGTCTATCATCTATATTAGTACTATCGTCTATTTTTCAACAAAGGGGTACCTCTACTTTGTACATATAAATTTACGATTATTTAAGTTAAAGATACAAAATACAAACCAAAACTCTAACTGAATTGATAAGGTCACAATTGCATAACTAAATACATTTTAATTTCAATCAAAATTCAAAACTAAATATTCAAATTAAGTGAATTGAATTTTTATTCAACTAAATTAAGTTAAGTGAACTAAATTAAGTATTTGTAATCCGATATTATTTATATTTTTAATTTTAAATAATTAAATATATATTAAAAAATGGGGCAATGTTTCATTGCACATGGCGCAATGAAACATTGCCCCGGCTGTTATTGGAGCATTGAGACATTGCGGCAGGGTGCAATGAAACATTGCGCCAGATGTCCTTGGCGCAATGAGACATTGCGACATGGTGCAATGAAACAATGCTCTGTAACGTACATAACTTGCAATTAAAAAAATGGGTGGTGGTGGGTGGCTGCATTTTATTCCCAATGGGGCATTGTTTCATTTTATTCCCCTGGACCACTCACTACACTTTCTAAATCACTATCACTACACTTTACTAACATTCATTCTCCCATTCTTCAATCCATTCTCCCAACTTACCATCACTTTCTAAATCAAAGTTCTTCCAAATCCTTAAATTCTCCCATTCTTCCAATATTCTCCCATTCTCCCAACATTCTTAAAAAATTTTCATTCTCCTAACATCCTTAAAAAATTATCTTCTAAGGTTTCAAAGTGCAATTTTGCTTATCATTTGGAGGTCAAATATTATAAAAAAATTAGTTTTTATGGCAACATTTTTATTTAATGATTTTAGTTCATCTAGTGAGGAGCATAATGATTATGATTATGATTATGAAGTTACTACGCCCGCTAGAAAAAATCCGGTTTTTCGAAAATTATTTAGTGATGAAATAATAGATGTTAATGACTATGATAATGTGGGTAAGGAAAAGATGAATGTGGATGATGATGATGATGCGGGAAAAAATGATGTTAATAAAGGTAAAAATAAGGTGAATGTAGAAAATGATGGCGAAGATTATAATGATGATGGTGGTGGTATTAATATCGGAAACGAAAATTGTGGGTTTACATTTCCGAATATTAATGATGTTGTGCCAAGTGTTGGTATGATTTTCGACACATTAGATGAGGCGACAAAATTTTATAGGGATTATGGTCGAAGTGTCGGATTCGAGATAATAATTAGGAATACGCATAATCATTTAGGAACTAAGGATCCATCATCCCGATTTTTTATTTGTCGGAAGGGTGGAAGAACAAAACCATTGAATTTAATGGATCGTGATAAAGGAAAACGTATTAGAGATGTAATCCCAAGAACAAATTGTCAAGACCGCATGTGCGTAGTTCATAAAGTGCAAACAAATAAATGGATTATAAGTTCGGTCGAATTGAAACACAATCATGCTATGGTGACACCGGATAAGGTATAATTTTTTCAAAGGTCACAAAATATAGATCCTATCACTAAATCAATGATTGAGTTGTTTAACAAATCCGGGATCGAGACGGCAAAAGTGATGAAATATCTAAGTGAGACATGTGGCGGTGTTCAAAATCTTGGCTTCTCCTCACAAGATGTACGTAATGTCATACGTGACATTCGACGTCGGGTGTTTGATTTAGGAGATGCGGATTGTGGTTTGGTCATGCTTCGGGAATTAGAACAAGAAACTAATTTTGGTAAATTTTTCTATCGAGTGGATGTGGACGAGGAGAATCGTGTTAGCGGTTTGGTATGGGTAGATCCCCGATCCATGAATGCATACAAAAATTTTGGTGATGTGGTTACGTTCGACTCGACTTATCGGACAAATAGGTATTGTATGCCTTTCATATCCATTACGGGGGTAAATCACCACTACCAAAATATTTTGTTTGGATTTGCGCTCATAAGGGATGAGAAAGAGCCATCTTATAAGTGGGTATTGAAAACGTGGTTGGAAGCCATTGACAACAAACCGCCCGTGACAATTATCACCGATCAAGACCTCGCTTTGAGTAATGCTATTGCCGAGATTATGCCACATACAAAGCATACATATTGTACATGGCATATAAGTAATAAGTTTCCCGAGAAGTTGTTTAATTTGTACACCAACTATCCAGAATTTAAAGCGGATTTCAATGCATGTGTGTACAAGTCGTTGTCACTGTTAGGAATATGTTGTACTTGATGATAACTTCACAATCAATCAAATTGTATAAGGTTTTGTAGCTGTCAACGGATGAGGATTTATAACTCTATCCGTTGACAGGTAGCTCATCAACGGATGAGGTTTTGTAGCATACGGCAGTATCTCTATGTTATCAGTTGATAGTATTTTTATCCACAGTCATGTTGACCATCAACGGATAGGCAGAATAGGGTAGCCAATTGTAAATAAGCTATGCTATGTAATTCTGTCTAAGTGAAAGTGTATCAACAGATGAAGACAAAACTCTATCAACGGATACAACTCAAATCCACTCTATCAACGGATACAGCTCAAGTCTCAATATCAACGGATACCGCTCAATACATCATCAACGGATGTCAGTGTACAATATCAACGGATAATCATTGACACTGTCTTCTATGATTAGCTGGGGATTAGCAGTTGATAAGGACATGTTTGACTGACAAATCACATGGGTTGATAGTAGATACAAAAAGCAGTATGGCAGCCATACTTTGGAAACACAGAAGAAAGAAGCATTCCGTTTACACTATGAATACAAGAAAGGTGCAGGAGACATGTCTGAACACAAGGACAACCTTTCGGCTACATGTGTATTTGGAATGTAGTAGCAAGTCAACTAGAATTAGATTAATATTATCTTATTCCAGTAGTACTTGTAATACTTGGGATTTATAACCAAGTGTAGCAACTCTTTGTAGGTTAAGAAAACAGATACATTTTGCTTAGGGTTTCTATTGAATATTCTTAGAAAGCAAAGAGTTGTAAAACAGAAGCTGTGTACTTTTGTATCACAGAGTTTTCTTCGAATAAAAGCTTCAGGTGGTGCATTTAACCACCTGATTTTTATGTGTTTGTGCATTAATCTTTTTACAAGCAATTATCTTAGTATAGATTTCTGGAGTTCTTATCAGAAATTTATAAATATCAAGAATTGTATTCAACCCCCCCTTCTACAATTATACAAGTGTGTAATCTGGGAATAACAATTGGTATCAAAGCAAGCTTCTAACATATTTGAAGTTTAAAGATCAACACACTTCCAACATGTCTAAGAAGGATTATGGAGCAAAGATTCCAGTTCTTGATAGAGAAAATTACTTTCACTGGAAAGTAAAAATGCGTCTACATCTCTCGTCTATTGATGAGGGCTTTGTGGATTGCATTGACAAGGGTCCTCACGTTCCAATGAAGACAGCAACAAGAGTTGGCCTGGCTGATGATGTGCCTGACACTCTCATTCCCAAACCTGTCTCTGAGTGGAGTCTTGAAGATATTGCAGAAGTCCACAAAGACAAAAAACCATGAATATTCTGTTCAATGGTCTAGAAACAGACATGGTTGACAATGTTATTAACTGTACTACCACCAAGGAAGTATGGGACACTGTTCAAACCCTGTGTGAAGGAACAGAACAGGTAAGGGAAAACAAGATGCAACTATTAATCCAACAGTATGAACATTTTCACTTTAAGAGTGGAGAAACATTGAATGATACATTTAGTAGATTTCAAAAGCTACTAAATGGTTTGAAACTGTATGGAAGAATCTATCAAGTTAAAGATTCTAATCTCAAATTTCTGAGATCACTGCCCAAGGAATGGAAGCCAATGACTGTTTCTCTAAGAAACACTCAAGAGTACAAGACATTTACTCTTGAAAGGCTCTATGGAACTTTAAAGACCTATGAGCTGGAAATGGAGCAGGATGAAGAGATTGAGAAGTCTCAAAAGAAAAGTGGGTCAGTTGCACTTGTTGCCAACTTGGAGCAAAAGGAGGAAAGGACAGAAACTGCTAGTTCTACACCAAATAGGGAGGTTTGTAAAGGTAGAGCAGAATCAAGCAGGAGCAAGGAAAAGGTGTCTGAGGAATTGAATGCTCTTCAGCAGGATGAATTGGATGAGATAGATGAGCACTTAGCTTTTCTATCTAGGAGATTCTCTAAGCTGAAATTCAAGAGAAACTCTGGGGTGGCCAAGCCATTTAACAAGGATTTTTCCACAAGCAACTATGTGGATAAATCCAAAATTAAATGCTACAATTGTGGAATTGCTGGTCACATGATAAATGAATGCAGGAAACCTAGATCTGAGAACAAGGGAAAGTCAACTGAGGCTGTTGACTATAAGAAGAAATATTTTGATCTTCTCAGGCAGAAAGGAAAGGCATTCTTGACCCAAGAGTATGACTGGGCTGTTGATGACAATCATTCTGATGATGATGTTGAGTTAGTCAACCTTGCTTTAATGGCTGATTCTGGAGAGCAGGAAGCAAGTTCAGCTAGCAATCAGGTATTTTCTACTAATCTCTCTGAGCTCACCAAAGAGGAATGCAATAGTGTTATAGATGAAATGTCTACTGAACTATATCACTTAAGTGTTACTCTTAAATCACTTACTAAAGAGAACAATAGGATTAAAGAGTCTAATTTTTTTTTAAGTGATAGAAATGCTGCTCTAGAAACTCAATTTCTAGAATTTGAGAAAATGAGAGTTGATTGCAATAATGCTAAAAGTGAACTTGAAGCTGTGTTAAAAAGAGAACTGATTTTAAAAGACCAGCTTGAAAAAGAACAAGGGATAATTGCTAAATTTCAAAGTTGTAGGAATATTTCTCAAAACATAATAAAAGTTCAGGGAATAGAATCGTTTGTGAAGGATACCTGGACTCAAAAGAAAAAGGAGCTAGAACCTGGCCTTGAGGATCTAGAGACTATTTATGAATCAACGGATAGTGATCATCCGTTGACAGATGAACCGTCAACGGATGAGAGGTATCCGTCGACTAACAAAAAGTCTGTTAGTAAGAAGGAACTTAGGAAACTGGATATCAAGTATGGTCCAGTCAACAAGAATTTTGTTAGTGGTGAGTGCAGCAAAACCAAATCCAGTGGGAAGGCTAAGGCAGGTGATTTACACAACAAAAAGGCTGTTGGTAAATCAGATAATGAAAAGGTAGAAATTGAGGATAAAAAGAAAAAGAACAGAAATGGTAAGATAGGCATCAACAAGAAAAACAATTACTCTCCTGACAAGTTTGCTCCTAGGAAAACTTGTAGTAATTGTAATAGTGTCAATCATCTATCTTCTAATTGCAAGATTGTCAACAAGGCTCCTGTTCATGTACCTCAACCAATGCCATGTATGACTGCAATGCCTGTTATGCCTGGTTTGTATCAAAATGCTAGTTTTTCAAATCCATATGTGAACATGCCATATGTGTCTAATCCTTACTTTCAATCTATGAATGTGCCACAAATGTCATGGAACATACCTAACATGAATAATATGTATGCCAATTTTCCACACATGCATGCATCCAATATTCATGCAAATGAGCATTTGTCAAACCCCATCACTCAAGCATCTACACCTAAGTTGAAGAATTCTAAGAGTGCAAAGTCAAAGGCTAACAAGAAAGGACCCAAGGAAGCTTGGGTACCAAAATCAACTTGATTTGTTTTTGAAATGTGTTCAGGGAAACAGAAGGAATCTATGGTACCTAGACAGTGGATGCTCTAGGCACATGACAGGAGATTCAACCCTGCTCACAGAGTTCAAGGAAGGAGCTGGCCCTAGAATTACCTTTGGAGATGACAGCAAAGGATATACTAAGGGATATGGCCTGATTTCAAAAGACAATGTCATCATTGAAGAAGTGGCTTTAGTTGAAGGTTTGAAGCACAATTTGCTGAGTATCAGTCAGATTTGTGACAAAGACTATGAAGTAAAGTTCACAAAAGAAGCCTGTATTGTTTCTGCCAAGGAAGACAACAATGTGGTATTGACAGGCTTTAGAAAAGGAAATGTTTACATAGCTGACTTCAATTCAGCATGCTCAGAATCCATTACTTGCCTCTTCAGCAAAGCAAGTAAGGATGAGAGTTGGCTATGGCATAAGAAGCTGTCACATTTGAATTTTAAAGTTATGAATGATTTAGTAAGAAAGGATCTTGCTAGAGGAATCCCTCAATTGGAGTTTGTCAGAGATGGGTTGTGTGATGCCTGCCAATTAGGGAAACAAAAGAAATCATCCTTCAAAAGCAAGACAGAGTCATCCATTGTTAAGCCTCTTCAATTGCTGCATATGGACTTATTTGGTCCAGTAAATGTCATGTCTATTTCAAAGAAGAAATACTGTCTGGTGATTGTAGATGATTTTTCTAAGTTCACATGGACCTTCTTCCTGCACTCCAAGGATTGTGCAAGTGAAATCATCATCAATCACCTCAGAATACTAAACAATGGTTCTGAAGACAGAGTACAAAGAATCAGGAGTGACAATGGTACTGAATTCAAGAATTCCACAATGAAGATTTTCTGTGAAGAGAATGGAATTGTCCATGAGTTTTCTGCTGCCAGAACACCTCAACAAAATGGGGTTGTTGAAAGGAAAAACAGAACTCTCATTGAAGCAGCTAGAACAATGTTAAGTGAATCAAGGTTACCAACATATTTCTGGGCTGAAGCTGTCAACACTGCATGCTTTACTCAGAATATTTCCTTGGTCAATCAAGCTAGAGGAATGACTCCTTATCAGTTATTAACCAACAAGAAACCAACTTTAGCTTTCCTACATGTCTTTGGATGTAAGTGTTTTGTGCTAAGAAATCATGGAGATAACTTGGGCAAATTTGAAGCAAAGGCAGATGAAGCTATTTTCGTTGGATATGCAGCAGGGAAAGCTTACAAGGTCTACAATCTAAGAACCAACATTGTTATGGAATCTGTACATGTTGTGTTTGATGATCAAAAGATTCTAGGCATAAATGATGAAGGTTACCATGAAAAGTTGGAATTTGAGAATGAAGGTGAAGGAAGAATGTACTATGATGATGATGAGGAAAATGAAGATCATGACCACAGAGATCCACCTAGAGCTATTATACCAACTAGAAGTGATGCTTACACTGAAAATGAAGCATCCGTTGACAGTCATTCTGCAACATCCGTTGACAGTCATTCTGCAACATCCGTTGACACTATTAGAGATGCATCCGTTGACAGATATTCTCAAGCATCCGTCGACAGGCAAAATGATGCATCCATTGACAGTCAACTTCATAATTCAGCAAGGATAACAAACTCAGGGGGAGTTTCTCAAGGTCAAAATTCAATGCTAAATCAACATGATCATGCTCGTGGAAATGAAGCAACCTCATCAAGATCAAACCTTCCACCTGCAAGAAAATGGACTAGAAATCATCCATTTGAGTTAATCATTGGTGAATCAAATTCAAGAGTCCAAACTAGAAGGGCCACTCAAGCAGAATGTCAATACAGTAGCTTCCTGTCTCAAGAGGAACCTAAGAAAGTGGAAGATGCCCTTCTAGATCCAGATTGGGTGTTAGCAATGCAAGAAGAGCTAAACCAATTTGAAAGAAATAAAGTATGGAAACTTGTGCCCAAACCTGATGATAGAAGTGTCATAGGTACTAAATGGGTTCTCAAGAATAAGACAGATGAAAATGGCATAATTGTGAGGAATAAAGCTAGATTAGTGGCAAAGGGCTACTCTCAAGAAGAAGGAATAGATTTTGATGAAACTTTTGCTCCAGTGGCAAGACTTGAGGCAATAAGAATCTTTCTAGCCTATGCAGCACATGCCAATTTCAAAGTCTATCAGATGGATGTCAAAAGTGCCTTTCTAAATGGGGAACTGGAAGAAGAGGTCTATGTCCATCAACCTCCTGGCTTTGAAGATCCAGAATTTCCAGGGTATGTATATCTTCTCATGAAAGCACTTTATGGTTTGAAGCAAGCACCAAGAGCCTGGTATGACACTTTATCTCAATTTCTTCTGGAGAATCACTTCACTAGAGGTACAGTAGATAAAACCTTATTTCATAGGAATATTAATGGCTCTTCAATACTTGTTCAAATCTATATAGATGATATCATCTTTGGGTCTACAGATGAGAAGCTTTGCAAAAAGTTTGCCAAACTTATGCAAAGTAGGTATGAAATGAGCATGATGGGTGAATTAACTTACTTTCTTGGCCTACAAGTAAAGCAAGTTAATGAGGGCATTTTCATAAGTCAAACAAAATATATTTATGATCTCTTAAAGAAATTTTACTTAATGGATTGTTCATCTGCTAAAACACCTATGACCACTGCAACTAAGCTTGAGTTGAATACTAAGGAAAAGTCTGTGGACATCTCAAGCTATAGAGGCATGGTAGGTTCACTTCTATACCTAACAGCTAGTAGACCTGATATAATGTTTTCTACTTGTCTTTGTGCTAGATTTCAAGCTGACCCTAGAGAGTCTCACTTAATAGCTATTAAAAGAATTTTCAGGTATCTCAAGGGAACACCAAACCTTGGCATTTGGTACCCAAGAGAATCTGGTTTTGATCTAACTGGCTATTCAGATGCAGATTATGCAGGTTGCAGAGTTGATAGGAAAAGTACTACAGGTTCCTGTCAATTTCTAGGAAACAGGCTTGTTTCATGGTTCAGTAAGAAACAAAACTCAGTCTCCACTTCTACAGCTGAAGCTGAGTACATTGCTGCTGGAAGCTGTTGTGCACAGATTCTACGGATGAGAAACCAACTCATTGACTATGGTCTAAAAGTTGAGAATATTCCAATTTTCTGTGACAACACAAGTGCTATTGCCATCACAGGGAATCCAGTGCAACATTCGAGAACCAAGCACATTGACATCAAATACCACTTCATTAGAGAACATGTGATGAATGGTACAGTAGAAATGCACTTTGTGCCAAGTGAAATGCAGCTTGCAGATATCTTCACCAAGCCTCTTGCTGAATCCACATTCACAAGATTGGTAGGTGAGCTAGGTATGCTTAACTTGTCATAATTCCTAGTGATATTTGATTTCACTGCATTGAAGCTAGAAATGTGTTTTGATTTACTTGAAAGTTAAAACTTTCAGAAAAATTTTCTGCAGAAATTTTGTCTAAGGCAAAATTAGCTTATCAACGGATATCCTTTTATCCGTTGATAGTATAAACACATTACTAGATTTTCGCATGTCAACGGGTAACAGGCTATCCACGTCATCAACGGATAAACTGTATCTCAACCGTTCATTCTATATCCGTTGATATACATTTTTTTTATAACCGTTGGTAACCGTGTATATCTAATCATGGCTGTACTTATTTTCTTTTCATTTATTATCTGACAGTTACTTTTGACCAATGGAGTAATTACTTTTAATTATTTCATTTTTAATTCTTGAAAAATATAAAAGGCTGACTTGTACTCTCACATCTCACTTTTATTCATTTTCAAGCATATCAAAAGTTAACTGCATCTTCTTCTCTAAAACTCTCTGTAACCAAAGTTCAAACACTTCAATGGCGCCCATTGTTAAGATGATGTCCTCCACTGGGTTTACCTATGAGAAGAATAATTTCGCGGCCTTTGTTGACACAGTGAATGCTCTAGAAGCTTACCACACTTTGATGAGTTTCGTGAAGAAATGCAAACTGTCATATGCTATGACTGCCACCACTCCCTTAATCCACGAGGTAATTGAAGAAATGTGGACATCTGCTGAGTACAATGGCACAGACGGTACAATTGCTTTTTCTTTAAAGGGTAAAAACTATGTGGTTAATTCTGATGTAATAACTGCTTGTTTAAAATTGCCTGAGAATAACTGTCTGAAAGTACCCACTGATGCTGAAATTGTTGCCATGCTTAATTCTATTAATTATGCCCTTAGTACTGAAAACTAAGGGAAAATTGTTAGAAAAGGAATGGTTAAAGAATGGAGTTATTTCTGTGATGCCTTCATTAAAACTTTTTCAGGGAAAATTAGTAATTTTGATGCTGTTACCCAGTCCATGCTAACTATGATGTGTATGCTCTTAAATGATAAATTCTATAATTTTGGCACACTAGTTATGTATGAGATAGCTGCAAAATTAGGTAAAAAGGAAACTAGGAGCAAGAATATCTACTTTGCTAGATTTTTAATGCTCTTAGCACTGCATGTATCTGAGAATGAGCTATCCATTGCTAACCCGGATAGCAAGTTCCAATGTTTTGTTCAGGAGAAGAGAGTCTTAAGTGACCTAATTCGAATGAACCTCAATGCAGGAGTACAATTGGTATATCTACCAATTGTTCAGGTAACTATTTCTAACTCTGAAACCCCTATCTCCAACCCCCAAATTTCTTTGCCTTCTAGTGTCACAATGGAGTCTGTAGTTGTGACCAAACAGGCTCCTACCAAAGTGACCAAATCCAGAGTTCCAAAATCAAATTCTAGTAAGCAAACCTCAAGTGTCTCTCAAAAGACACCTGTTGTAAAATCTACCAAAACTCTTGAGGGGAGTGTGAAGGTGGTAGTGAGTGGTGTGGGACAGGGTGAACATCAAAGAAGCCCTAAGGATAAGGAAGGAGAGATGAGTGCAACCACCATTTCAGTCTCTCAAAAGACTGCTAATGTAACTACAAGCCAAATTCTAGTTACACTCTCTCAACAGAGTGTGACTACTGAATCAAGTTCCCCACAAGGAACACTGCACAAGAGGGTTAGAGACACAAATAGCCCACTCTCCAAAACCTATGGAAGAAGAGTGAAATCTAAAACCACAGGGGAATCACAGGGTGCACACATAGTACAGGAAACTGTACCTTCTCAAACTCAGTTTGATGTGGCTTCAATAAATGTGGAGTCACAGCCCCTTGATCTTAATCTTCAAATCGATACACATTACAATCCACCATCACCAACTCCATCTCTGGATGTGGATATGATATCTACATCAATTCCTGATTCTCCATCTTTAAGATTCTTGGAGAAGCCCCACTCTGCAATTGGTGGTCATCATCTTTTAGATGATTTGTTGGACCATCAATCTTCCCTTCCAGAATTCTCAACACAGACTGTGGCCTCGAACTTAAAATCAATCTCCACAGATTCAGTGTTGGTTTTCTCTTCAACGGATAAAATTATTCCTTCCTCAACGGATATCTTTCATCCGTTGACAAGTGTTTCTCCATCAACGGATGCGCCTCTGTCTAGCCATCCGTTGACAGCTATAACTGCTCCATCAACGGATATTCCTTATCCGTTGATAACTCACTCTACCACTGCTATATCTGACATTCCTGTGTCAAGTGTGGAGGAGTTCTCTGTAATTGAAACACTTTTAGGATTGAGGGAAGGGAGTGAGAGGCTGCCTTGTGAGCAGGCAAAAGGAGAGCTAAATAATGAGAGGCTGGCCATTTCTTCCAGTCAGGCAAAAGGAGAGACTGAGAGTTCCACCTTAGTAGGTGAAGGTGAGGGTGTGAGAGGTGTGAGCCAAGGGGAGCCCTTGATGCAAGAAAAGAGAGATGAGAGGAGAGAAGGGACTACAGGAGAAATAAGGATGGAAGAAGCAGCCATTGCTAGTGAGTCAATGGAGGTTGAGGATGCAGCCAAGGAAATGGAATTTCAAAGAGAATATCAGTCCATGATTGACTCCATTTCTTTGGATGCTGAAACCTTTACTCACCCTGTTCCTGCCTATCAAATTCTGGCACAACAGGGCAATGTGGAAGCAGAGGAGGCAATGCACCTAGTGCACACCTCAGAGTCTTTACTTAGAGCTAAGGCATCTTTAGAAGCTCTGCCAACCACTGCTGAGAGTGAAGAATTTGAAGATTCTGAAGATGAAGACATCCAGAGCTCTGAAGATGAAGGTGGTAGCAGTATTCATGATTTTAAATTTGCTCACAACTACACCTATCATCAACTTGATGTGGAAATCATAAGGCAATATAAATCTGCCCTGGCTGAGCACCCAGAAGCTGATCCACAGAGAAAGGTTGTTCTTCAACAGGCAATTGACTCCCTTAAGTTACAAAAGATGCAAATGGTGATTCAGAGATCCAACTTAGAGGAGGTCAAACAAGAAATCAAGGATGTGAAGATCTCTGTGGATTCCAAGTTAGAGCAACTAGCTCCTACAGCCACTCAGAGGGTGTTGCAACAAAGGTTCCTCAAAGAAGACAACCTGGCTAAGTCTGTACAACTACTCAACTCAAGAGTGGAAAAGATGGAATCCCAGATGGAGCAATTTCTTCAACATCAAAAACTGCAAACCCAACTGCTAGAAAAGTTAGTTGCAGCCCCAACTTCTAGTCAAACCCTTGATGCTAACAAAAAGGGGGAGAAAGTGGAAGAGGCTGTGGCAACTACAAGTCAAATCTTAATTTCTGAAAGAAGGGAAGCAGCAAGTGAGGGGGAGCAGCAGCCTACCATAGTGGTCAATCCACAGGACTTCATTGTCACAGCTTCCCCCAGCAAATCCAAACCTGTACAAGTAGCTCTATCTGAAGAGTTTGATTTCTCAAACATGACAGAAGAGGAAAAGCTAGCCAAAATTGAAGCTCTACAAAAGATGAAAGAGGAAAACTATGAAAGGATAATGAGGTCAGAAAGATTGATCAATCAATCTATTGCATCAACTCTGTTCTCTAGCCAAACCTCAGCTCCAACAATATCTACCACAATTCTGAAGGTGCTCACTCCAACAATTGTGGCTCCTACATTCTATGATGCTGAGCCTTCTCATGTTAAAGAATTTGAACCCTACATCAAAACAAGACCCTACTCACCACCAAAAGCAAATGGGAAGAACAAGTTACAACTGGACTTTCCATTTCCCAAGGATGATGAAGAGAAGCTGATGGGTAAGCAAATTAAGGAATTCAAGGAGAAGACTAACAGTTGTGTAAGAGAATGGATGGCTGTAATCATAAGGAATGGAAAAGTTCTAAACATATCCAACAGCCATCCTAAATTTGTTGAAGCCAAGAGAGAAGAGACTTCAAGACTGCTAAGAGAATCTCAACCAAGCACTGAAAATCAATATGAAAACTCAGATGAGAAGCAAGAAAGGCTGGCTCAAGAGTTAATGGATGAGGTAGAGGATGAAATGAGGGAACCTGAGGAAGTCCCCAAATCCAAAAGGAAAGGGAAATCAGTCCCCAAATCCAAATCTAAGAGAATGAAATCAAAGGCAAAGAGGCCTGTCTCTCCAGAAATTGAAAGCAAGGAGACAGTTGGCTCATCACAACCTACTTCTGTAAAAGTATTCAACCCAGCTGTGAATTTCCATGGTGATCCTATAGTACCTAAAGAGGAACCAATGAATCTTGACTCCATTGAGGTTCCTTCATTCTTGCTGAAGCCTCAACAGAAGCCTATACAGAAGAAAAGGATACCAAGGAAGCAACCTTCAAAGGAACCAATTCAAGTTGCTAGGGTACCTGCTATTGTCAGGCAGCCAATCTTGGAAAACAAGGATGATTTTATCTATCAGGCAGATATTGAAGAATACTCTGGCATGAATCTTTATCTGGATGAATTGTCAGAAGTAAGAGGGATTGACAAATATAAACATTTGCCTGAGAGATTGGTCTTTGTATACAAGGGAGGAAAGGAAAGGACATGGCCACTACAAAGGGTTCTTGGAGAAAATTATCAGACCTTAACCAAAGTGTTCTCTGCAATCAAGAGATACACAGGGTTCTCCAAGATAGCAAAAGGGGAGATACTGGACAGAATAGAACAAATAAGGAGGGAATGGAACTCACCATCAAGTCTACCAAGGAAGATGAAGATCCCATACAATGGACAGAAAATCCACCTTCAACCCTTCTGGATGATGGAGTTCAGGGATGAAGATGGTAACAGGAGATTCTTCAGGTTAGAAGACCAACTACCAAAGGCTAGTTCTCAATACCTGAGATGGTTACAACAAAAGCTAAATCCAAAGGTAGATGAAGAAGATGCCTTTTTTAGGCAACTCCAAATACAGATTGAGTCCAACTCTGCCAAAGAAGGAAAATCAAGGGTGATGCCAACAAGAGAAAAGAAACAGTCTTAATCTGCTCAGTCTAGAGGAGCACTTCTCTGTAAATTTCTCAAACTTTCAGTTTTTAATTTTTGTAGCTTAATACAATTTTTGCATTGTTCTATATATATCTTTAGGAATGTTTTGTTATCATCAAGGTCCTGAATTTATGCTTTATTGCCATCAAGTATAAATTGGGGGAGATTGTTAGGAATATGTTGTACTTGATGATAACTTCACAATCAATCAAATTGTATAAGGTTTTGTAGCTGTCAACGGATGAGGATTTATAACTCTATCCGTTGACAGGTAGCTCATCAACGGATGAGGTTTTGTAGCATACGGCAGTATCTCTATGTTATCAGTTGATAGTATTTTTATCCATAGTCATGTTGACCATCAATGGATAGGCAGAATAGGGTAGCCAATTGTAAATAAGCTATGCTATGTAATTCTGTCTAAGTGAAAGTGTATCAACAGATGAAGACAAAACTCTATCAACGGATACAACTCAAATCCACTCTATTAACGGATACAGCTCAAGTCTCAATATCAACGGATACCGCTCAATACATCATCAACGGATGTCAGTGTACAATATCAATGGATAATCATTGACACTGTCTTCTATGATTAGCTGGGGATTAGCAGTTGATAAGGACATGTTTGACTGACAGATCACATGGGTTGATAGTAGATACAAAAAGCAGTATGGCAGCCATACTTTGGAAACACAGAAGAAAGAAGCATTCCGTTTACACTATGAATACAAGAAAGGTGCAGGAGACATGTCTGAACACAAGGACAACCTTTCGGCTACATGTGTATTTGGAGTGTAGTAGCAAGTCAACTAGAATTAGATTAATATTATCTTATTCCAGTAGTACTTGTAAAACTTGGGATTTATAACCAAGTGTAGCAACTCTTTGTAGGTTAAGAAAACAGATACATTTTGCTTATGGTTTCTATTGAATATTCTTAGAAAGCAAAGAGTTGTAAAACAGAAGCTGTGTACTTTTGTATCAAAAGTAAGTAATTTTCTCTATCAAGAACTGGAATCTTTACTCCATAATCCTTCTTAGACATGTTGGAAGTGTGTTGATCTTTAAACTTCAAATATGTTAGAAGCTTGCTCTAATACCAATTGTTATTCCCAGATTACACACTTGTATAATTGTAGAAGGGGGGTTGAATACAATTCTTGATATTTATAAATTTTTGATAAGAACTCCAGAAATCTATACTAAGATAATTGCTTGTAAAAAGATTAATGCACAAACACATAAAAATCAGTTGGTTAAATGCACCACCTGAAGCTTTCTAAGAAGGATTATGGAGTAAAGATTCCAGTTCTTGATAGAGAAAATTACTTTCACTGGAAAGTAAAAATGCGTCTACATCTCTCATCTATTGATGAGGGCTTTGTGGATTGCATTGACAAGGGTCCTCATGTTCCAATGAAGACAGCAACAAGAGTTGGCCTGGCTGATGATGTGCCTGACACTCTCATTCCCAAACCTGTCTCTGAGTGGAGTCTTGAAGATATTGCAGAAGTCCACAAAGACAAAAAGACCATGAATATTCTGTTCAATGGTCTAGAAACAGACATGTTGACAATGTTATTAACTGTACTACCGCCAAGGAAGTATGGGACACTGTTCAAACCCTGTGTGAAGGAACAGAACAGGTAAGGGAAAACAAGATGCAACTATTAATCCAACAGTATGAACATTCCTTTCCTCCTTTTGCTCCAAGTTGGCAACAAGTGCAACTGACCCACTTTTCTTTTGAGACTTCTCAATCTCTTCATCCTGCTCCATTTCCAACTCATAGGTCTTTAAAGTTCCATAGAGCTTTTCAAGAGTAAATGTCTTGTACTCTTGAGTGTTTCTTAGAGAAACAGTCATTGGCTTCCATTCCTTGGGCAGTGATCTCAGAAATTTGAGATTAGAATCTTTAACTTGATAGATTCTTCCATACAGTTTCAAACCATTTAGTAGCTTTTGAAATCTACTAAATGTATCATTCAATGTTTCTCCACTCTTAAAGTGAAAATGTTCATACTGTTGGATTAATAGTTGCATCGTCACCAACGGAATTCGAAGGTAAGTGGGAGGAATTGGTCGAGAAGTACAATCTTGAGGATCATGTTTGGTTAAATGACATGTATGCTATTAGATTTCAATGGATCGGTGCTTACACGAGAAATCATTTATCCGCTGGTATGACCACTACCTCAAGGAGCGAGTCTATGAATGCTTTTTTTGATGAATATGTGCAAGCATCTACCGGTTTGAAAGAATTCATCGAAAATTCGCAAAAGGCTTTGGAGACATAATATCTTAATGAGGTTAGAGGTGATTTTGACACCGAGGAAACCGAAAGAATACTAGTATTACACTCGTCCTTGGAAATTCATGCATCCGAAGTTTACACAAAGGAAATCTTTAAACATTTTCAAAAAGAGCTTTTAAAAAGTCAATCTTATGTCGTGAAGAAGGCTAAAGGGTTGGGATGTTACTTGTTTAAAATGTATTTGGTGGAGAAATCTTCCATACCGGAGAATCGTAGAAGAAGTTATCAAGTGACGGTTCATTTCGAAGGAAAGATTGAATGTGCTTGTAAAAAGTTCAAACATTCCGGGTGATTTGTAGGCACATGATCAGTTACCTCGACAAAAAACAAAAAAACCAAATACCAAAAATGTACATCATGCCTAGGTGGACAATGAAAGGCAACCAAATTGACGGACCTCTACCATACACGCCTCCCGTTCTTGCAAATGTTGGTGCATCATAATCATCAAGGTATAGTGCCTTGTGCTAATCTTTTCAAAGTTTGGGTGCTATTGGTAGTTGTTCCGTCCCACGGTTCAATTACGTGATGAACGTGATTGAGAGAGAGAAATGTCATGTGAAAAATGCTTTCCCGAAAGAACGTAAGGAAAGAATGAATGATTCATTTCGTCAAGATGATTACCATCAACATGATCCAATATTTGATCCACCGATGTCACAAACTAAGGGACAAAAGAAAGCGGGAAGATATAAAAGTGGTATTGAAACTTCGACTTCAAATACGAAGCCACGAAAGTGCGGAAAGTGCGGAGAAGTAGGAGTAAGTCATGATAGAAGAAATTATCCACAAAACAATTGACACATTGCGCCAGACAAAAAAATCCAAAACAGAGTAGAACAGGGGATTCTAAACTGTATAAACTCCCTTTTTGTACTAATTTTTGGAAGTTTGTGCCAAAATTATGTAAAAAAAATTTTGCACCTTCTCAAATTTTACAATGTTATAATAAGTGAAATTTTAAAAAACAAAGTAAAATTTGCCTGAAACAAAGTACAACAGGGGATTTTAAACTGCATGTTTTTATTATTTTTTGGAAGTTTGTGCCAAAGTTTTGGAAAAATGATTTTTTACACCTTCTAAAATCTTAAAATGTTATAATAAGTGAATTTTTATAAAAAAATGTAATTTTTGATTGTTATTTTAAAAAATCAAAATTCCACTTATTTTAACATTATAATAAGGAATTTTGATTTTTTAAAATAATAATCAAAAATTACATTTTTACATAAAATTTCACTTATTATAACATTTTAAGATTTTAGAAGTGTAAAAAATTATTTTTACATAATTTTGGCACAAACTTCCAAAATTTGAAAAAAAAAACAGGCAGTTTAAAATTCCTGTTTTACTCTGTTTCTTAAACTGGCGCATTGGGTCATTGCGACAGGCGCAATTAAACATTGCGCCAAGACATTCTGCAAAAAAACTTCAAAGTGCAGTCTGTAAAACTGAACTACAAAGTGCAGTTTGTTTCTAAAATTCAATTAAACCTGTTAAAAAACCACACTATCTAACCTAACAAAATCAAATGAAAAGAAAATCAAATTTACAATCCAAAATTACAATCCGAAATCAAATCTAATAATTACAATACAAAATCAAATCTAATAATTACAATCCAACATTAAATCTAATAAACACGAATAAAATAAACTAACTGCCCTTGTTCCTCTTCAACTTCCCATATTCAGAAATCTTCCGAGCTTCCCCACTAAGAAGCTCCCACGCTATGCGATACCGGAAAGTGATAGAAGTAAGTTTGGATCCCCACTCCGCCTCTTGTAACGTTATGCCATTAAGTATAGCATCCATATACTTTCAAACGTACACGCCACAATCATAACCATTTGGTTGCTTCGGTCGCTTTTCAACGAACTTTACCTTCATAGGTTTAAACTTGTCAGGGAATTTGTCCTTGTCCAAGTGATGAAGCATGCACGGGAAGAATCGTTCCTACAAAAGATCATTATTAGTAACAAGATATTCGGATATGAATAAATCGATTAATAAGAAAACTCTAAAAAAATAATGTACCATCACATAAATTTCATGTGCGTACGCCTTGCGTAAGGCATCCCGCTTCTCCTCCCGGAGATGATCAACTATCATGACATGCTTATTCCAGAGGTCCACAATAAACAAAATCCAATGACATCCTATGCACGTGGGAATGAAAGCAAAATCACAAGCTTCTAATGGATCCCCGATGTGTTGTTTCCTATAAGTGTTATAGAAAGTTTGTTGATCCTTAATCGCAACCTCGGTTTTATCCATTTCTGGATGAACCTGTAAGAATTATGATGTATATTGCAATCTTAATTTCAGTCAAGAACATACCATATATTTCTCAAACTGTAATGAACTGTCGGGTTGTAAAATTGGAGAGAATGGAATAATCAAATTCAGAACAAATTATACTTTTAAATCAATCATAACAGAGTAACAACATAGTAGTATGACCATCCAGAAGGCATAGGCTTGCCATGTATTTTCCTACTCATTTCTTCTTCATCTAGAAATGCCATGCCAAATGCAACCTTGTTGTCTATGCTATCCACGACCAACTCACATGCTACTGGAGCCTACAATTTTGATAAGAAGTCAAATTATCAATGATATCATCGCCAAATGCACATACTAATTACCTTGAATTAAACCTAGCATTAAGGATTACTACCTGACGAGGACGTTTAAAGGAGAAATGAGGTGTGGCATCGTGCGTAGGTGAAGCAGGAGAATCAGTAGTCTCGTCCTGCAATAACATAACATGGTAATACAAATCCACTACATTCAAAGATAACAAGTATCAAATAAAATTAAAAGATTACTACCTCACGCATACGTTTCTGAGAGACAGATAGTGGAGGCTGCTGCGAAGATGAAGGAGCGCTGGGGTCAATATCCATATCATGTGCACTAGGGGTCTATCAAAACTAGGCCTGCTAAATGCAAGACCCCTCCACTCGGCATTGACTCGATCATAACGATATAAAAATTCATGGATGAGATCATAGAACCAGTCAGGGGGGTTACGAAGGTGCATCTCATGAAGTATCCTCATGCCACAATCTAGCTGCATTTATCATTAGCATGTATATCATGTAAGAACTATGGAAATTAAGGACTGAAGTGCAAAAATATAAGAAATGAAGGTCTAAATTGCAAGAACTAGAGAAATTAAAGACTAAAGTGCAAAAATCTAACAAATGAAAGTCTAGAAGCATACCGCATCAGCCATGTCTTGTTGGGGGTACCAAACACGATGCACTATCTCCGTGGGATGCTCGGCCAGAAATGGAGCAATCCTCAACTTACTAACACGCCCGAACCAGTCCATGTATTCCTCTATGCATGCGTCTGCAACCTCCTCAACGACAGGCCAACCCGTAGCCATAAAACTATCCCACTCATCTCGGATATGGGTCAAAAGCGTAATATGATCTTCCCGCTCCCAACGAGACACTCTCTCCCTCCGCAGATGAGACATGTCAACTGGATCCTGTGGTATATGCTGTAGCATACCAAACTGTCTCATGACTCTGTTTGGCATGACATACTCGACAATATCAAAAGACACAAGAAGGAGTCGACCAAGGCTAATATGCAATGCATCCAACATCTCACTGTCATGAGACTCGTCATCCACATCAATGCGATCATAAAACCTCTCATAAGGCCGCCATGTCAGCCAACACATCTCAAAGCTATCAAAGTCACCCCTGTACATAGCTGTATGGTGGTGGGGGTTAACCCTCTTTCGCGCCTCAATCCATGTCAATGCCCTCGGATGTGTAAACTCCTGATGAGGTGCAATCTCCGGAGCACTAGGTAACAACCTCTCCCATGCCCAATATATAAGAAGCATGCTGCATCCGTTAAAAGCTACAGCACTCTTATGCGCAGCCTTGGTCAAACTCCTGAACAGATGAGCCAATACCGCGGCTCCCCATGCATAGCCAGCAATCTGATCAGCATCCTGGATGAGCTGTATATATCGAGGATGAACCACGTCTCGTCTCCCTGTAGGAAACAACACACCCCCAATGATGTACAGAAGATAAACCCGGTTGTAAACTGTATCATCCTGCTCCCTGTATTCTGGACGCTTCGTCTTGGGTATCTTCTTATATCTGTCCCTCAATCTGTGAAGAATCACCCCATTATCATACATAGCTTTACGATCCTTCTTCTTGTATAGTCTCAAATCCTTCCACTTCTTCATCCAATATGGTTTTGGAACATTAAGCTCCGAATGAGTCACAGGACGACCATAAACAGGCAGGCCCAAGATCATGTAAACATCCTCTAATGTGATGGTCAGCTCACCAAATGGGAAATGAAAGGTGTTCGTCTCTGGCCTTCACCTCTCTATCAAGGCCGTGATCAATCTAATGTCATTCTGAGGAATCGACTGAGGGTATGCAAATGCCCTGAAACCCCATAGCTCCAGCAAATCAATCTGACGGTCTGAGAGATCCCACTCCAAATGCATATTAGTCAACTGTCTGACATCTACATTATCCCGCTTACTCCTCTGCCATATCACACTACTAATATGCTCATCCTGCATGGTCAAGAGTGATCTATCGAGAGGCCCGCACTCCATATCCATAGTATCTGCAATGTGCAAAATCAAAAAATTAGACACATCTCATAAACATGGTTAAAAACATAGATAATTTAAACAAAAACCACTAGCTAAAGCATTCATCAACATGGATTATTAACATGGTTACTATACTAATAACTAAAAAGAAATTAATATAAATATTAAAAAAATTAATATAATTATAGATATTAAAAAAAGATCCGTACGTTGCACGGGTTATAATCTAGTAGTCTAAATGTTCATAGTCATTTTTGCATAGATGATCACAAACTCCTTCCAATTATTGTATGCTGAACATTTATTATTCCCTATAAAAAACACCCTATTACTTGGTACTATATTATGAATTTAAAATGAAGAATGGAATTTTCAAATATTGGCTTCAATCGCAATGTACCATGCATTATAAAAAACCAAATCAACGTAAATTTTTCAGACTTTTCCAAACTACATGTATGATGTATCTCATTCATTTCTCACAATTTCTGCAAGTAAAATTATCATATGCTACTACTGCACGAATAAGTTTACTAACTGCAAGAACAAGCTATAGACATCTTCAAGTTTCTGCCCTTGTAATCATGTTAGATGCAATATGAACAGAATATAAAAATGTTTTAAATGCTGGGAAAAAAGTGCTTGAAGTTCACGGATTTTTGCTAAGAGAATCACAGTTATCATCCAGAACTTGTTCTATATAAAGATCATGTTGGTGTACAACCTGTCAATTCATTCCATGCTGGACACAAATTCTTTAAAACACCATAAACTACAGTTCCACGACAGATTTGAATACACCCCTCCCGCACTTTTTGTCCACTTTGTGAGATAAAAAAACTGACAAAGTGTTACCTACTGTAAAAACACAATATCTTTTGGAGAAAGCAGAACCAACTTTCTTTCAATTCCATTAACGACACCTCAAAAACATGCACAGTTATGACATTTTAAGCCAACAAAACTCCTCGACAATGTTACCAAAGAACACAACAAACACCCACGTAAGATAACCGAAATACACACACAAATACATTCTTAATACATACACATTCAACATCAAGATTAACAAAAATAAACTATTTCAGTGTTTAAACATTAGGATAATTCATAGGGAACTTTTATCAAACACTTAAAAGACACTAATAATAAAAACTTAGTAGGCAAATTTGAGTTTGCAAGAGTAGCGGCTAGACACGATTCAACCCAAATTCAACTTAATTCGAGCATGATTTGCATATTAAATTCAAATAAAAACAAACTATAAACCTAAAAAATTCGAAAAAGAACATTATGTACATGTAAGTGTAAGTTCGTGTGTGTATGTGTGTTTATGTATAAATTGTGTTAAGTGTACCTAGTGATGATGACGATAACTGATATCGAACTAATCGTCGGAATCGCCTGAGCTGGAATCGCCGGAGTCAGTGTTTTTACGGTTTAAAATTGAAATGAAGAAGAAACATTGCGGCACGGGGTAAAAGTTATTTCTCATCTGGCGCATTGAATCATTGCGACAATAGTAAGGGTTTATTTGTCATTTCAAGTCTTATTTTCTATTTGTTTCAATTTTACTTTATTTTCATTTATTAAATCATTCAAATAAATATTAATAAATAAAAATGTTTGAAAATACTTATGATCATAATAATATTGTGCCAACCTTTAAGGGCTAATTTGTCTTTTCAATATTATTGTTTTGTTTATTCTTTTATTTTTGTAATTTTTCATTACTTTGTATTATTAATAATTCAAAAAATTCAAATTAATAATAATATAAGAATTTATTGATAATATTAATGATTGTAATAATAAATCTATTATAATTTTTTTGCAATTTACCTTTTCCCTATTTTTATTATTTTTTTAATTTAATTTTTTTAATTTGTTTGATAAACTAGTTAAAAATTGAGAAAAAAGGAAAATTATTGAAAGTAGAGTAACATTCATCACAAAAATGGTGAGGATGGCCACTGGTTGTGTATGAATTTTAGTTTAAAATTCGGTTTTTCCTATTTTATTTAATTTTTTAATTTATTTCACAAACGACTTAAAATGGGGGAAAAATCAAAAAAATGGTCAATTATTGAATGTAGGGTAACATTCATCACAATTACTGAAATCAAACAACATTCTAATTGAATTGATAAGGTCTCAATCATATTTAACTTACAAATAAGTTAATCGAATAGAGAATTATACGAATTATTGATAAATAATTTTAATTACTTTACTTTTAAATTTTATAAATATATTTGTAATTTAGTAATTAGTTGCAATTACTTAGATTGAAATCACATCTAATAGAATTATTCATTATTTTAAATTATATTAAATCAAAATAATAATAAAGTAGGAGCATTGTAACATTGCGACAGGCGCAATGAAACATTGTGACCTCGAGCAATGTAACATTGCGAAAGGCGCAATGTAACATTGCGATAATAATAAAGTATGAGCATTGTAACATTGCGACAGGCGCAATGAAACATTGCGACCTCGAGCAATGTAACATTGCGACAGGCGCAATGTTTACTGTTAAACATTGCGCCTGGTGGTTGGCCATCCGGATCCACCCGTGGTTGTGGAAGGGCTCCCTATATATATATAGTTGCACTCTATAACAAACACCTTATATAACAAACATTAAAGAACACCTCATATCTATTCTAATATAAGAGTTCCGGCATGGCACCCAATACAAAAAGTTGTTATTTTTTATCCTTTATCCATCCAGCAAAAAAATAATAATAAATTTTTAAAAAAATTTACTGTTCATGATGACGTCACTGATGACGTCAACATGACATCATCATGAACAGTAAAAAAATTAAATTTTTTTATTATTTTTTGCTGGATGGATAGAGGATAAAAAAATAACAACTTTTTGTATTGGGTGCCCCTGGCGGGGCCATTGGATCTATTAGATCTAAGGTGTTCTTTATTATTTGTTATATAAG
Organism: Saposhnikovia divaricata; assembly: GCA_036435485.1. Lineage (NCBI taxonomy): Eukaryota > Viridiplantae > Streptophyta > Magnoliopsida > Apiales > Apiaceae > Saposhnikovia > Saposhnikovia divaricata. The sequence continues at coordinate 94,784,558 of CM071597.1, read as the reverse complement.
GATGTTCTGTATGGAGCAATGACCTATATATATATAGTTTACTTTAAAATCAATATCTTAGTTTTTTAAAATTTAATTTTCAACCAAAAGTCGGTCACATTGATCAAATAAGACTGTTAATTTAGCACGGAGGTATTAACTCTCATTTACAATTCTCAAAACTGTTTTGCGTTTTTCCTTTTCCGAGAAAAATGCAAATAGCAAGTTGTTAAGATGTAAATCTTGATGATTACTAGCATTCAAAGTATATACGTATATCTCAATATACAAACCAAGTCTCTCAAATATTTTTTTACAGAACAATCCTAAATAGACTACCGAAAGATTATTGCATTTGATAATATCTAATTATTTCCACAAACAATTAAGTTAAAATCACAACTTCTCCATATTTTGACCTCATCTTCATTATGCAACTAACCCTCTTCAATCTTTTTGAATACTTAACATATGTCCTCTCGGGGAAATGCACAGACCGATTCACAAATGCTCAAGTAAATTATGGGCAAATTCCTTGACTTGAAATATTTCTATCATTCAAAGCCTAGATTTCATGTGTTGTGTAGTAAACTTTACCATATGGCAATTTGTAAACTTCTCTGATATAGTTCAATTCTACAATTCTAGTTTGTCAACATAAGCATATTGTCATGTTAATATCTTTACATCACGATATATATCATTTGTACTATATCAATATTAAGACTTGAGGATACAAATTTATGAGACATCTATATGTATATATGGTCATCTCTTTAGTGCATGAATATATGTCGACATCAATTTTGCTCGACTTTGCAGTATAGCCTTAAGTAAACATCACAACATGATTACAATGCATCTTCTTTGAACTGGTCGATATCAAACTTTAGCTATACCTCTACACAGCTCATTCTTGATTTCTCAACATCTTCGTGTAAACATAAAACAATTTTCAACATAACAGAATCCAGGTTCTCAATATCATACCTTTGACATTTTTTTTCCTTCAATTTTCATCCTGAAATGATTTAATCTTTAAACATAAACAAAACTTCAGGAGCAGTCATTCTAAATCCGAATCAAGAATTTGATACAAGTAGCTAGAACTTCAATTCTATTCTGAACTTCACAACCTGAGTTCTTCCAGAACATCAATAAAATATAAAAAGTATGTGATCATACAAGGATCGGACCATCTCTTCGGACTCTTTTTCAAATTCGATAAATGTATATTTCATTCTAGTTGCTTATCTAGAGAAAGGCACAAAAAGGAACACATACATCACTTATCTGTTAGCATCATACATGCCTTAAACAGTTACATCAGCTTTGCAAAAATAAGATTGTTCCCCCGTGATAACCAAAAAAGCTATAGCAATAAAAAAATTAGGCAAGCAAAGTTGTAAAAGAAGCCTGAAAATCGCAATTCAATTTCTTATCAAGACCCTGCCAATTACAATATATAAATTGCACAAAAATGTACAGGAAAAAATATGATGACAAAGCCATACTTTCATATCATATGGCTCATACATGTAAGATGCTTATCTTCACACAAGATTTTACAAAATAAAATACAAATTACAAGAACCAACGCCTCTACGAAACTGACTGTGATATTCCCATGACGACTGATCTCAATATTATATCTCACATTCTCGCCAATTTAATGGGGACCCTATTAGGGTCATCACCCTAATGTTCTTTTTATAATTAAAAAAAAATCGTAAGAGAACTATCTAAAACAGGAAATACCACATTATATAAGACTATCGAGAAAAATACCAACTAAAACCCCCAAAAACAGTACAAGCAAAAAGACAGTGACTTCTACCTGACTCAATCTCCGATGTACAAGGCCAATTTGAAGAACTCGCAGCCTAACAGCACATAAGACGCTATGCATGCTATCTGACCGCGTCATGATTTCTCGACTCATGTCTTCAATCGTTTGAAGACCTTTTTACATGAGAGGTCGGGGAACCGTCTGCTGAAAACCTTCACACCCCTAGCAGGAAAAGATTTTACAAGCATGGAAACTCTCGGCAAACCCCTCCATATGGCCTCATGCTACAAACAGAAAACCACATTCTGAGATGGCTGCAGCACTATCCAGGACGGTGCAAGGGAACAACAGAAAACAAATCCTCTAAATCCAAGCAAGTGAACCTCGATCATTGGCAACTTGCGGACGACCCCTTGTGGGTGTTGGCGGTCTGTTAGCATTAAGTTCCTAATACCACCACATAAAAATTGAAGACTGAGGTTACCAAAAAGTTGAAAAATAAAGACAGGGTTGCAAACATTGTAAATCACTGAAACCATAGTACCTGCATCCATGTGTCTTCTATGTGGCGTTCAGGTGATTCTTCTGGTGATGAAAGTGCTGGTGGCAATGGATGAATGAGTTTTGGGACAACCACCAGATCTCTACCCAAGACTAAGATTGCGCCAGCATTATTTGCAGTGCCTGAATAAACAGCACACACTGAATGAAAAATTTTAAGCTTTCTTAAATCTTCTCCACAAGTATTTTTGAGGCAAAAACATACCACAGTAATTAGTGGCTGAGAAAAGGGTGATTAAGTGTCCCTGCGCAAAACGCTCAAACCCATCCATAACACATTCATGCGCTCGCACAATTAATTGAAGATCGTTGTTGCTGCAGAATTCCTTCACGCGATCAGGCTAATTCAAGGAACCATTACAGGATGAGCCCCAAACACAAAAGACATGAAGAACTAAAAAAAAAATAGATAAATGAAACAAAACTAACCCCAAAAGTAACCAACCCAGGACCTCTTGCATTTGGTCTTAAGCCTTCCACACTATCATTTTCAGTAGGATCAGACCTACACAAACAAACTCATCTAATAAGATTACCTGAACTAAACACAATAACAATAATCATATTGACAGCAAATGAAATGTACCAACCATAAAAGATCCATGAGAACTATAGAACCTGCTTCCATTGTGATAGGACGCTGAAGGTTTTCAATCTGTTCAATGTGATTTATAGACCTTCCTATACCACCATGCATACAAATTATCTTTTTCTCTATAAGAGCTGCTAAGGGAAGCCAGTTGAACAATCTGTTTATCCGATGCCATGCCCAAATACCATCTCTCTCACCCTATTTCGCAAAAAATAGTCAATATAGACATCTACAACTGAAATACTATATTCATCCATAAAACAGTCATATACTGACATGGAACTGAATATTATAAGATAGACTTGTAGCATACCATGCGTTCAATACATTCTATTCGAAAGCCAAAAAGGGCGTTAATATCTGCAGCTTCATGATTTCCACGAATTAGATGTACATTGAGAGGATACTCGACCTGTCAACCACTTAATAACACATCAGAAAAAAGAAAGAAGGGAAAGAGCAGACCACTGGAATAACTTAGAAAGGCTAAGACAAACAAAAGGCAATACCTTCAAAGCAAGCAAAAGAGCAATAGTTTCTAAGCTGTGCTGTCCTCGATCAACATAATCTCCTAAGAAGAGATAATCGATATATCTGGTAATCAATAATACAATATTAGTGTCACATAAAGAGACAAAACTAAGGTCAGCTTTACCAATATAGGTATGTCAACATATGTACAACCCAAAGTTTTTTTTTCATACTTCAGCATGCAAATTAAAGCACCCACCCAGAGATGAAAAAATTAATATAATGCTTTTGAACTTATATTGGCTAGCCTGGACAATCACACAGAATATATTAAAATGACATACATAGAGCATTAATCTAGAACAAGTCCATATGTCAGTTAAGTAACATGGTAAAAGAAAGCTTTTGTAAAATGTATTTTACAAGCCAACATGGAGATGTTAGTGGAAAATTTGGATGAAATTTATAATGCAACAATGGTGGAGCTGAAAATCAAACCAAGATCATCCGATCAGATGAAAATGAGCTGGGCTCTGAGTCAATCATAATAACAAATATTAACTGGCCAACATAAAGATGTTAGTTTGCTGATTGCGTACTTATATCAGTTTGAATTATTTCTCATACATAATGTGTATTATTCCTAAGCTTCTATCTCCAAGGGACAGACATGATGGGATAGGTTAAGCTCAGATATGCATCAAGGTTCGAATTCTGATTTAAATGCTACACAAAGATTATTCAACGACAACGTAACTTTTAAATGGTGAGGCATCACATCATATGAACTGAAAATGAAATGGCATCTACAATTAAATGAATCGCAAGTAACAAGTTGCAGCTAGATTCAAACTACATATGATTCATTTGAAATTTCACAAATGCAGCACTACTTTAAAGTGTAAGATGATTGAGTTATAAAATAAACATCAAATATAAAAGGCCAAACCTTAATATGAGTAGTAAACTAATATGCTTTTGCCAACTAACGGCATCATATTTCTCTCAGACTTAATATCTCATCTTTGTTTATACATAAATGAATATACATCAGTACAAGAAGGTGAAGTGAGAATTTGGAACGATTATGTAACAAATGGCAAAACTTATGATGGCATTTGCAAAGCACGGCAAAAAGGTGAACTGAGAATTTGAAACAAATGGCAAAAAATTATGATGGCATTTGCAAAGCACGAAGGTAAACATTTTTATTACACATCAGTTTCGACCATTTCAGTATAGATACTACAACTGAACTTTAAAAAGTATGCAAAAAATATTAAAGAAACATACGCTATATCTCCAGCTGTAGATGGTGAGCCATATTCATCAAATAGCCGCATAAGGTCCCCAAATTGCCCATGCAAATCACCAAATATTTTGATAGGTGCCCTAAGTTGTAGTACACTCGGCTCGCTAGAAAAAATTCTTTCAGCACTATCACAAAGATCAGCTATTTCGTTGCAATCCAAGAAAAATTGTCGACGTACAGGAGGTTTCCAACCACGTGGTTTCAATAGATGCGCAATCACCTATAAATCATTTTACTGAATTGTCACAATCTAGTGGACTTCATGAATAAATACAGGGAACATATCAAATCCAGATATCACAAACAACAATAATTTACGCTCTCTGTATACATTGTACGGGCAAAAAAAAATCTGTAAGAAAAAATAACTTGTGCGTTCACAAGCACAAGGTTTCTCTCTCACAAGCCAGGGCAGGATAACAAAAAAAAATGACCAACATACAAGAATTTTCAGTTACTTATGCCCAAAATGCCCCACTTGTGACACACCTTTTAAGTACGTGTATCACTACAATGTTTTTACACTAAATGCAAGTTCAAAATGTGTACTTCAAATGAGAAATAACTTTTACCAAAAAAAATTGAAGACATTAATTACTAAAATGCAGAATAAGGGAAACTTTCAGTATCTTGTAGAAGTGCATTCAGTTGACATGCATCCTGTCAATGTGCCAAAATCTCACTGATATCAATTCCAATTAAAAAATAATTTTAAAAAGAAAGGATTGTGCATGGCTTGCATTGACCATGGAACTCCTGATCAACTGCAGAAGCGTCAACCATCAGGCTACAGGTGCATTCGTATATGTTATATAGTAGCATTGCGCATTTTATTGCTGTGTATGTAAAAGGGCCCGAAACTTCAATTGTCATATGTTGGGCAAAAGATATAAAATGTGGTGAAAAGTTTGCAACACCCGGACTAAAACCGAGTAGAGATCTGATCCAAGCAAGCAGTACCTCAATTCTGTGTCTGGGGTGGAGGAAAATGGCCCTATCAATTGTCCCATTAAATTACATGTTCTAGCATATACAAAAATTGTGCACAAGCAAGAACCCGAAAATATCAGGTCAACAGAACTATGTGACGCTGCATACGAGTATAACTATACTTATAAATGGTGAAAGTCAAGACGAAATCTCAAATCACAATCATAAAGACACCTAATAATATAAACTTATCTACCTTTTTGGGCACACTGTTAATAGACATCTGCCGATCTAAAAGTTTCCTTGCTGCTGTTGCATTTTCTGGTGTACCATAGCTTACTCGTCTGCCTTCGTTCTCAAACTGATCGATTGAAAGCTGTCTTACCATACCACCTAAAGCTCCACCAGTCTCTGCAGCTATAACTACCTACAGGTGCATAATAAGAGCGATCAGACAAAATACTGACGAAGTATAAAAGCAAAGAAAATTGAAGTGATTTTGTTACTGACAGCTCTGTGATGCAGCCTAACGCCAGCTGGGATAGAATTGTTTACAGCAGACTCGGGCTTAATAAGGGTGGATATCTGTTTCCCACTAGGAGTAGCTTCTGCTCCCCTATCCCTGTCCGGAAGTTCAACTTCTCCATTGACCTGCCGTGCTTTAGCAGCGGCTAATGTTGCTGTGATAGCCTCTGCTTCTGCCGCCGATGCCTCAACCAAGTACTCCACGCCCTTGCTCAGTCTCCTGAACAAGAAACCACATTAAAAGAGAATTATAAGAAATTATGAAAATGAGACGAGAATAAAACGTAAAGCAGAGAATTTGTCAGCATATGATATTTGACATGTTTCAACAGAAACAGACAAGAAAGAAACAATTAATGTCTTAACTGCATACCTTGTGCCTGGGAGCATGGCATTTTCAGCGCTTATATCTGTATTCATATCCCCATTTGCAGGGGGTGCAACGGGATTTCCAAGCACCACAGCACCATCAGAAGCTGCTTCAGAATTTGGTTGTGCCGTTCTTTCATCAACAAACCCATATCTCCCAGCCTGTACATTTGATGCAGCAACTGCTGCTGCATGTGAGGCTGCACTTGTGGTTTCAGCTGCAGCCAGATCTTCTGCGACTAACAGGTCATCTAGCAATACGCCTATGGGAAAAGACAACTTATTTCTTAGTGTAAGCCAAAGAGATGTAAACCAATATCATGTAATAATAGCTGGTAGTGAACAACTGTTATACAGAAAGGAAAGGTAGGAGAACCAGCTAAACATTTATTAAAAATTATATAATTATAGAGAGAGCTTGTAACCCAAATTACGCAGAAAGGTTGGTTCAGAAAATAGCTACAAAGAGATTTCAAAGATATTCTCAATAGCATTTGAGTCAACAGTTGCAGGTCATACCTATGAAGTTCAATAAATCTTGGCGTACTCTCTTAAACACTACACTACCAATACACTACCCTAACTGATCTATTCATCAACTTGTAACTTTCTCCTCATGGTGTTTTGGCGGAGAGTTTAAAATTATTTGACGGAGAGTTTAAAATAACACTAAAATATAGGTGTTTATATATTTTAGGTAATATTTATGCTATTGAATTCTGTACTATGTTATGACGGAGAGTTTAAAATTATATTATATCCTTTATATATTATATACATTTATAAATTATATTTTTATTTTATTATAATTATTATTATTATTATTATTATTATTATTATTATTATTATTATTATTATTATTATTATTATGATGTTGTATTACAAATAATTAAAATGAAAATATCTTAAGAAGTTTTGTTTTAGAAATAATTATTCATTTCCTTGTGCTGATATTTTCTTGCAATAAAGTTAACTTAAACTCTTTCATTGTAGCGAAGACTAAATTAAACAAAATAGCCTAAACACTAGAAGTAGAAAGTTACGAGTTGATGAATAGGTCGGTCAGTGGCTCCTACATTTTTCTTAGGTAGTGTACTGTAGTGTTTAAGGGAGTATGCCAAGATTTACTGTATAAATTTATTTCCACAGGGGTAGGAAGAGTTCTGGTTAAGACTAACATTTTTTATAAATTACTAAAAAGAAAAAAGATCCTCCCTCGGACCCCAGTTTCGTACCCTGTTTGCTACTACAACAGCCTTCGTTGTATTTTATATTTAGTTGTTTTAAAGAGCCACTGCATCAGAAATTTATAGAACATACAAACAAAAAACAAGTTGAGAAAGTCCTGTCCATATTGTACACATTGTACATTTCTCTTGAGCAAACCTTACTCTTTCACTATCACTTTCAAGTTTGAAGGTATTCTTGTAAAAGTTATAGAGAAACAACTGGCAGAACCAACATAAATATCAAAGGTCCGTACAGCTATCTTTTATTTTATTTCTGGATAATTCTTTTCTTTTATTTCATTATACTATCTACAGATTATGAGTCTGTATATCAAAACCCCGGCTAACTGTTTCAACTTTAAATCGACAAATCAACCTTAGACTAATATAAATAATTTTGAGAAGTCAATAAACAAGTGCCCTGAATTTCTTAAAATGCATCTACAAAAAAACGGTGTTTCACTAAAAAATAATTTTCTTTTTTAGAAACACGGATGCACAAATTAAATATGAAAAACTAAAGAGAAAGATGTAGAAGCAGGCTATTAAAAAAGTAAAAGATAACTCAACAAAAATAATATTACACTAAAGATATACATACAGACATTTATATATATACATATAAGATGAGTCTATATTAAAAACAGGATCGCAGCCAACTGTTCCAACTTTAAAAGGACAAATCAACCTGAGAATAATACATATAATTTTGAAAAATCACTAAACAAGTGACTAAATTTCTTTAATACATCTAGCGAAAGAAATATACGGTATTTCACCAACAAAACTTTCTAAAACATACAACGAAGGTGTAAACAAAATTAGAAAACTAAAGAGAAAACTGTAAACGCATGCTATAAAAAAGAATAAGAATAACACCAAAAATAAGAGTAATCACAAAGTCAAGGAAAAAATAATGCAGGAACAAATTTAAGTTAAAGAGGAAAACGGCTCACAAAATACTAAGAAATGGAAAGTTTATTCAAGAGAAGAAAAAAAGAGTTTATAAATAACAAACTAAAAGTACCCCTCCCCCGCTGCCTGCTTTGCTATTTGAAGATTCATTACAAGCAGTATATTCCAACTTCAAGATCGAACTCACAAAATTATAATTAGCAAATAGCAAGCGTACCACCACGTAGTCCGCCATAGATATAAATCAAGTCACCCACAGCTGCAGCTGCATGCCTACAGCGCCTTGTCAATTCAACTGCAGCATCTCCACCAGCAGCATCAGCACTGTATCTACCTGTCCTAGGACTAGTAACGACAGACTTACTGTCACACCATACTCCTGCTGCAGTATCCAGAACTGTACAGAGCAGAAAAAACAAGAAATTCAAACCTTCTGTTAAATTTTAAAATCCTAATATACAAATTTACAAAAATAAATGAATCTGCACACAAAGAACAAAATCAAGTGGTTCCCTACTCTACGTATCTAAGAAGTTGACATAAGGCTTGTAGTATTTAATAAGCCTCACAAACAAATTGCAATCCAGTCTCAAAAATATAGCTGGTCAACATTAGAAGACCGCAGACTTATTCATCATACTACTACATTATTTGTGACATAAGCATTAACATCGCTGGAGGTACCTGCTAACATGTACTAAAAAGGAGCATGAAGATTTTCAGAAGACACATTTTCCATGAAGAATGAGCTATATATTTGTGAATTTCTGCGATGAAATAACTGAAGGTCATCTGAGAAAGCCTCATTTCTACCAACCATTTTTTCTTAGGTTCAGGTAGCTATTTGTTCTCTATCACGCATGGCCAGTAAAAAGGTCAACATTCATACTAATACACTACGTAGAGAGTTATTGTGGCTGTCACTTTCAGCATAGATCACTGTCCTTGTTAGTGAACTCTAAATCTTGCACGAGGGATGCTTATGTTAGATGGCTTGGCTGCAGATCTTTCCACAATTATTATGTGTCAAGAGACCAAGTTAGCATTTGACTGGGCAGGATTTTGAAATATCTCACAATAAGAGGAAATTCATTTAAGAGTTGAGTAGTTCAAGATGGTAACCTGCAACACTTGAAGAGTCCTCTACCATGCGCCCACCACCGAGCGCCCCTCCAGAAACATGAAGACGGGCATTAACAAATACCTAGCCACCATGACAAGAACGAATTAAGCTTTGGCGCGTAATATTTACAGGACAAAAGAGATAATATGGAGACGACTTACAGCTGCATGCTGATATCTAGGAGAAGGTGAAACACCGGGAGCAATTGCCCATTCCCAGCGACCGTCTCTATGTTTTGCAAGGCCATAAGCGCTGGCCAGTGGCTGCAAAAGCAATCATAAGATATGACTCGAGTTTCATTGTTTTAACAAAAGTATTCTCGTATAACAGCAACAGCTTAAACAAATATTAATACTTTTCTATAGAGGTAGAGAGAAATCACGAGAAAATAGATTATTACATGTCAGAACTCATACATACCGATAAATAAATAACACTTGCAACCAACAGGTTGCTTTGAACATCAAGATGAAGGAGCAAGAGTGATAAATACATAGTTCTTCCACAAATATATGTACACATACAATAACTACATATGATTTAACATAAAATAAAGACTTTATTATGGAAGTAGAGAGATAATACTTTATTGTGGAAGTAGATAGATAATATATAAAAACAGATTATGACATGTCAGAACCCTTTTACACTTGATAAACGATTTGCTGAGGAGCAAGTTCTAATGATCTATTGCACATTAATACGTCTAATAACTACAGTTACTCCGTCCCAATTTAAGCGAGCTTTGCATAACATTTAAGAAATTGTTGTTTGACTAATTTACTTCCATTTATACCCTCATAAGGGGGGGATATCAAAAGGTTGAAAACTGAATTGGCAGCTTTATTTGCAGAAGTAATATTAAAGTGGAGGTGATACTCCCATGTCCCATCAGTTCTTTTTCAAATTGTTAACCTATGTCGCCATAAATATCACGTCATTCTCTATACATTCATTCTATATGTACTTCTCAAAAAAAGAATATATATACCTCAAAACGCAACTAAGAAACCAAGTTTTATATTTCACTAAATCTATTTGTCTACAGAAGGTTCCATTGCCTTTCTTCTAAGACGATAAAAAAGAGATTAACACATAATAAGATGCAAGTAGTGTACTTCAACAAATTTAGTGTCATGTAAAATTATTAGGCATCAATTCCAAGGTTGTCACGTCGATAAGTCGAGGCGAGACGATGGACCTCCGGCTATGACTAGTCGTACACTAGTCGACAAAAAAATAATATAATATTATAACTAAACATAATATATATACTATGTAAAGTCATATCACTGGCCATAATAATAAAACTAAAACATTGAAATCACTAACATCAGTACATATACATAACAATATACATTGGTCATCACTAATATCAGTTAATAATCAGTTTGAACTTAAAAGTATATCTGCACAATTATATATAGGGTCACGCTCTATGGAGAACTACACTAAACTGAGAACCTGAGAACTCTAATAAGTTCAGTAGTGGAACTTTAGAATTCATGTGTTTGACTTCACAATTAAGATGCATAACTTTTAAGGTCAGCAACAGAATATTTGTTGAAAAAAGTAAGTTCAGTCGTAGAGCTTTGTAGAAAAAGCAAGTTCGGTTGTAGAACTTTTAATGTCATGTGCAAAACTTTGAAGTTAACTATCTGAACACTATATTTTTAGTATGAAACAAAATAGATTCTGCACTAAAACTCAATGGTAACTAAGTTCAGTTGTAGAACTTTGTAGAAGAAGCAAGTTCATTTGTAGAAATTATAATTTCATGTGCATAACTTTAAATTCGGTCTTTTAAGTTCAGCTGCAGAATGTTTGTTAAAAAAAGTAAGTTCATTTGTAGAACTTTGTATAAAAAGCAAGTTCAGTTGTAGAACTTTTAATTTCATGTGAATAACTTTGAAATTCAGTAGCTGTACACTATATTTTTAATACAAAACAAAATAGATTTGCAGTAGAACTCAATGGTAAGTAAGTTTAATTGTAGAACGAAGCAAGTTCAATTGTAGAAATTTAATTTCATGTGCATAACTTTGAAATTCAATAGCAGGACATTATATTTTTATTACGAAACAAAATAGGTTCTACAGTAGATCCAATGGTTCTCTGGTTCTCTTTTAGATAGTGGTTCTCATTTGAATCAAACCCATTATATATAAGTACAAATTATAAAATATCATTAAATACACGTATATATACACTCACATACATATAATCATATTTGTTATCTTTAGAGTTTATTTAAAAAAAAATAAAAAAATTATTCATTGACAGAATTTTTGAACCAGTCGGCGAGTCGGTGATTAGTGGAGGATTAGTCGACTAGTCGACCAATTGACCGAAATATCGACATTGAGCTAAAAAGATTTTGAGTCGACCTCCCTTTACTTCATAGTCGACTAGTCGAGCGACATGACAACCATGATCAATTCATTAAGAAGGGAATGAAAAATTTCAAGTCCTTTATGCAAATCTTAAAAGTGATACACGTCATTGTTTGATCAGAGTATATTAGAGTTACTTATTATAAATGCTAATATTCATACATTCCGGGACAACCAATAAAGGAAAGTAGCTCACATAACATGGAACGAAGGGGGTACTACTTAGCTACCCAAAAAGTTGTGGAGGAATGGAAGGTATTATTTTTAAATTTGCAGAGAAGTAGCAAGTCAACATCATCGCGATCAAACTTCAAAACATTGAATAATTCAAATAGCTGCGCTATCGTTTTCCAGAATTAAAAAATTCTCATTTTTGCACAACTAAATTAACGAACAAGGATGATGATACAATTTGTCCTGGAAGAATATTAATTAATGCCGTGATTAAAAATGTTATTAAGAGAATAAATAGGTACTGCAAGAAAGTAATTCTGTGATCATGGAACATTTGTACAACCAGAGCCTAATTGCACTCAGGACACAAACAATATATTTGTAATGGCATATATGGCATCTTATTAGAAGAAACAAAAATGATAGTATGAATTGCCTCTATTTTCAAAAGTACGACTAGAACAAATATTAAAATGGGTAACAAATTATCAAAGTCACGAAGAACTGCAAAGGCACATCATCTAACAAATTTAAGAACTACTAAAAAAAACTGAAAGGTATAGCTCTCACCACACTGTTAGCATCCCTCCCTCCACAAAGCAAAAGAAGTCCATCTGAGCGTGCACTTGCAGTAGCATACCTAATTTGAAGTAGTAGTGGCTGATAAGTATTCAGAAAATCTTCACCAAGTAAGACATAGATGTTACAGCCACTTGGTTTAAAATCAGGTATTTCTAAATATATGTGCACCCTTAATTATGTGTCTAATTGTTTCTTATTGACATTCAAAGTAAGCAATTCGGTATTACACAGCTGAGAGCAAAAGAGAGGAGTTGACACTATGATTATAGCCTTAGCCAACAATAATTATTTTTCTAATGAAATTCTTTTTCAAATCAGAGATTAAAAAAATAACAATAATAATAATAATAACAAAAAATATGTAATTTACATGCACGGAGGTGGACCTTCCCCTTCAGGTTCCAATTTCCGCCATTCGTAAGGCTTGGCAGCTGTATCAAGCGCCCATACATCGGCAAGAGGTCGCTTTGCTGTCAATAATTTACCAAATTATTGTCTTCTAGATCAGACTGTGCAAGGTATAATATAATGATTAATTCAGAAGTAGGTAACAGGACAGAGACTAACCATCATTCCCACCAATTGCCATCAGATATCTTTGCCCAACCAGAGCCATCACATGCCCATAACGAGGCCCAGGACCTGGGCCTTGAACCACCACTCTAAAACAAAAAAAAATGCTATCGTAAACAGAGGGCATGCTAATTACATGTTTCTCATATACATATTGTGCATGCATCACAGATATACATTAAACCTTTCATTTTTCTTAGATAAAGTGAATATTTCACACATTCATGTATAGATAATCACATCATTTAAGATTCTAACCTATGCCATCGTGGTCGTGGCTGTGTCAGGTCAAGAACATGAAGATCCTCCGCAGACAACCCAGCTGGACCAATTCCACCCTGTGTGGAAAGCAAACTGATGCTTAAAAGACAACAGAACATAAAGAAGATCGACCTATTCAAGCAGATAAATTTCTGGAATAGGAAGTTGCTTACAAACCTGAATCACTACCATAGTACCCACAGCAGTTGCCACGTGAGCAGCCCTTGGTGTTGGTGGTTCTCCAAATGGAGTAATTCTACAATTTTTATCACAGCTCAATATCAAAATGACAGTTATCCGTAATAAAATCAACAAGCCACGTAATCGTAAGAAATAAAACGAAGGAGCAAAGGCTCCTGGAACTCATATCAAATCATACCTAGACCATTTGTTAGTAAGAACATCATAACAGTGAACGTCAGATGTTGCCCCGGCTAATCCTGTTACCAAACAAGACAAAAAAAGGAGGCTTGAAATCAGAATGCTTCCGGCTCAACATTCTATCATACAATATCATTTAAAGATAAAAGAGCAAGCATGTTATTTTTTATTAAATAGAGTTTCTGGTTATAAATGACATACCACAATCAATTTGTGCAAACAAAAAAATACTTAATAAGCAAGGATTTACTGTGAATGTTATAATTATTGGCACCTTGACAACATACACCACAATCACAATAAAGCAGCATACTTCTTAAAATGGCCTATTTAAGGTGAGTGTCTCACTTATGATAGGTCCATAAAAATAACAAGATAAGCAACTTCACGTGGAAAACAAATTAATGGCTTTCAATAAAGGAATAGACGGATTGTGTGTACATGCAAATATAGAAACAGGTTTCGGGTTTCAAGGACAATTCATCAATATGTAGACAAAATTCTCGTTTCTTACTTCAAGAAAGACAGGTAAACATAAATACACAGAGCAGAACACAAATTGAGTTTCTAGTAGATAACTTGCCAGGGGTTTGTAAATAAATAAATTTTGCGATTATGTAATTTTTGATTTAGTAAACTCAATTTTCCCTGGTTTACCCATTTGCCATATCGGCTAGGGCGATTAATGATTATACCAACCCTAATTGACAGTTGACATCCTCCAACGATGTCGACTCAGTCAATGCCAGATGCTTTCGGTCAAGCCCCTTAATTCCAGGTGATCAACCCTGGGAAGCTACAAATGTCGAAAAGTCCTAGCTAGAGGACGGAAAAGCAACTGAGGACAACATGATAATCACATCAGGCAACTAAACATAGTAGGTTTTCATTGAACTTGGAAACCGCTGCCCCCGGTAACAATTTGACCTAAATAACTGATAATTTTAAGATCTTTAATTTGCACAGCCAATATCATTGCAACACTACTGCACATTAATATTATGATGGACTGGACAACTGAACTGAAATTCTTAGCATAACAACCAAAAGTAAGCAACTTTACATAGAAATTTGGACTGAATCTCGATTAAAATTAAAAATTGCCTTACAACTATATAAAAAGAACAAAATGATATTTATGACATGATCGAACTTGATCAACTATTTTGTCATGTCCAATAACGACGCCACGTAGCTAAATAAACATTTACAAATATAAACGAAAAACGTCAGCTTATTCATAAATGCACCATATTCGACACCCTCAGCACATTGTCAAGAAAAGCCACATCTTCCACAAACCAACAACAATCAAAATATTTATAAAATATTCAAAAATTCGATAGACCCATATCGAATTCCACCATCAAAATTATTAATCACTCAATTACAAAAATCAGCAAATTCAAACAAACAATCCAAGTTAAAAGCACAACTAACCAACCTACATTTCAGCAAAACACCAAATTCACAATTCAATATAAACAACCTAGAAAAGCAGACAACCAAACACATTCCGCACATAAAAACAATCACAAACTCAACAGAATTTAAATAATCGCAAACGACATACTTATCCCAGCACTTCCAGCAGACGTAGGAGTACCAGCACCTCCTCCCGCATTCCCTTCTAACGCAGTGGCACCGCCAAACAAAATCAACCTGGGTCCAATATACCCGGGACTCCCTTCCTCCCCAACCGCCGCAACAGCTGTCAGCGTATGTCCACACCGCGGTCCCGGTCCATCCTCTTTCTTCTCTAAAATGGCATTCACAACCGAATACGTAGGCGCGTGCCTGGGCCCAGGAGCAGCTTGTTGAGATTGTAACGAATTCTGTTGGGGTGGTGGTGGTTGTTGCTGAGCTGGCGACACAGATCCCAATGAGTTTTTGTCATCTTCATCGTGCGGTTGAGATTGTTCGGGAGTACTTTTGTTTGGGATCGTTGTGTCCTGATCGGTGTCAACATCCATAGCGTGAAAATCAAAACCCTAATTTATTAAGATCGGAGAAATGAATTTGCACAAATCGCATGGGGAAATTGATAAATTAGGGTTGAATTGAGGGGTCAATTGGAGTGAAATTGCAAAGAATTTAAGTTGAAATCAAGAAGATTAATTAGGGAGAATTTATGTGTGTTTGTGTTAGATTGTTTTATACAGTATTTGTTTTGGTGTGTGTTTTGTAAAGTTTCCGGGAGGTTCGAGAGGAAGAAAAAGAGGAGGAAAAAATAAAAACCAAACGCTGCCTCCAGGTGGACTCGTCTCTTCTCTCCCTGTGTTTTCCAAATTGTATGTCGTATCAACGTTGAAAAATATTGAGATTTTTAAATTTTGAATCCATGTGAAGAAATTTATTTTAGTATCGAGTTTTGTATAAATCGAAAGTTTGATTTTTCTTTTAAAATAAACCAAGTTCACATGACCTAGCCGTTTCACCGAAAGTTTTCTTTCTCTACTTGTCTTTTCCCTTCCTCCCCTCCGGCGGTGGTTTATCCACCGGTCGGAGGTTACCTTTCTTGCTTTTCATCTCAATAAAACCCAATTTAATTGGGTGTTTGTTTGTCTTTCCTTTTGGAGTGTTCGTTTATCTCTCCTTTTGGAGTGTTTTTTATGTCTTTGATTAATTATTTCTATTTCTGTTTGGTATTGGATCTGCTGAGAATGATTTTGTAATTAAATAAGACTAAATATTATAAATAAATTCAATTCAACTTAATCAATATTATATTCATTATATCCTATATGTAACAAGTGTAGGGGAGTTTTTATGATTTGGTCGTCAGGGACAAATTTGTCTTTTCATAATATTATCAATAATTATATTTTTTAATAATATTAAATAGTAATTAAAAATATTTTTAAATTGTACACCATATTGTAAAATTTATTAATAGACTTTATAGATATTATTTTGCAAGTTCTCCAAAGAAAACAAAAATTAATTATATATGGGATAATAAAGTGATTTAGTGAAAAAATAGAGAAAATATAAAAATTTATTGATTTTAAAACTAGAAAACATGAAATTTCATTCAAAAAAATAGTAAAAAATAATGTTATTAAAATAAGTATCATCGACATAATGTAATTTGCAATCATTATTTTATAAATTTTCTAAAAAATTTAATAACATAATATAATTTATTATCAAAATTCATAATTAATATTTATAAAACATCTCGTGCATTGCACCAGTATAAAGTTAGGAGGATCAGGCCGAGTTTAACGAGTTCGAGCCAATCATGAGCCGAGTTTGAGTCGAACATGTGTAAAACTCAGTTCGCGCTTTTTATAAACCGAACACTTTTCCATGTTCACGCTTGAGTTTGTTAGTGAACGAACCGAGCCGAGTCCACCTAAACGAGTTGAACTCGAAATTTGTTCACGAACGATTATGTTCGTTTACAGTTCTAACTATGCGAAATTTTTCTATAACCACCTTATTAAAATTACCTGATTTTATTTTTAATTTAAATTCAAATAAAAATATGATTTCAAATATTACTTGATGAAAATACAATTAGTTAATAGTTCGTTGTCGAGTAATGTAAATAATTGACACCAACAAATGCATTATTGTTGAGTTTTGTTGGTTGTTTACAGTGATTAGAAAAAAAAATACACATGTAATTCTGATGTTCATTCATAATGAGTAGTAAGTAGTAACGACTAAGAATTCATTGATTTGGATTTGTGGTGAAATGCAAGTGCATCATTGCACACCTTGATATGTGACATGAGATTGTGATAAACATTTGTGAGTATTACATTGCGATTGCGATTGTAGTGTATGCATGACAACATTTTTTTTAGTTTGAGAACAATCTTCAGACGCGTCACATGTTAGTAAAACCATTGAGATATAGATGAACTGTTGGTCCCGGAGTATATTGCAGAAGGGGGGGTTGAATGCAATATAGATAATTTCAAATCTTTAGCTCAACAACAATGATAAAGATTGTACACTATCTACACAAGAATTGCAATCACAAGTAGTAATTCAAGGTGTTCTCACAAAATAAATATTTTATTTATTTTGTAATGTGTTGCTACAACCTCGAGAAAAATGGTTTTCTCAAGCTTCGACTTCTTGAAAAAAATCACTACAGAAAGAATGAGAGATGTGTCTCTATATAGAATAATCTTTCTCTAGCATCTAAGTCACATGGGTCGCGGAGCTGTTGTCGTTTTCAAGTGGCAGCTCCTCAGAAGTTGCCCACCCATGTGACCTTTCCTAAAATGCTATACAAACAGAGTTATCATTAAGCATAAGGCATTCTGGGTTCTTTCCAAAATTAAAATTAGCTATAACAAATTTCTACTAGATGCAGACTTGTCATACTCTTGAATTGTCGAGCCTCGTCTTGTGATCTCTCAAGCTTTTGTCGTAGTCTTGCAGGTTTGCTACAATCTTTGACGAATTGCAGCAAATCTGTTTCTCGAACATCTAAACTGTCACGGGGGTTTGACTGAGATAAAATCCCCAAATCAAATAATTCAGTGAGACAGTAACCTTTGCCGCCAAGTTTGCTGTCATAGGAATATTCAGTAGTTGACAGTATGAGCTCCCGCCAATGTTACTGTCGGAACTCCAAACTTGTTGTCAAGTGTGAGAATGTTGTTGTCCCCTGTTTCAGCCAATGTTGCTGTCAAATGAGACTTATTGTCGTGACCTTGCAACATACAGTCTTCTTGTAACGTTATCATCAATGTATTGACAGTAACTTTATTATTGCTGTCGAACTGATGTATTCTCTTGAGGCTTGAACATATCAATGAACTTCTTCCAAGATACATACTTATTACATCTTAGCAATTATTTGATTACAAGAACACACTCTGGCTGTGGCAGTATGTTCTACTTAGCCTATACAAATAAACTAAGTACTAGTTAAGTTGTCTCTACGCTATCACTCATAAATCCTAACATGAACGTACCCGATAAGTGTTGTAATTAAATCATATTTATTACGGTAAATATAAGTAAAGTCAGTTACAATTTACAACTTAGAAATTAGATGGTCAAGTATAACTTACAATATAAAATTAAGATGATAGGGTTAATGAGAAAAGATCAAAAATTATGATTGATATTTCTCAGTTATACACCACAAGATTGTAGAAGGGGGAGGTTGAATACAATCTTGACTAAAAATTCTTTCGAATTGATGAAGTTCAAACAATTTGTATATGAACAGATAACTAAGATAACTAACACAAGCACATACAACACAAGATTAAAAATTTCAGGTGGGTTTGTTGGTTCCACCCGAGGATTGTATTGAAGAAAAGTAACCTGTGTAGAAATACACAGCTGCTAGTTACAAGGCTTAGTGTTTACAAGAAAACCTAATGCTCTCAACGTTTGTGTTCTGTGTTTTCTTCTCTACTAAGCCAATGCTACACTTAGAGATATATAAATACTCCAAGTTTACAAATTTGTCTCCATGTGATACAAATTTGTCTGGTTGTGTTGGTCCCGGAGTATATTGCAGAAGGGGGGTTGAATGCAATATAGATAATTTCAAATCTTTAGCTCAACAACAATGATAAAGACTGTAAACTATCTAGATAAGAATTTCAAACACAAGTAGTAATTCAAGATGTTCTCACAAAGTAAATATTTTATTTATTTTGTAATGTGTTGCTACAACCTCGAGAAAAATGGTTTTCTCAAGCTTCGACTTCTTGAAAGAAATCACTACAGAAAGAATGAGAGATGTGTCTCTATATTGACTAATCTTTCTCTAGCATCTCAGTCACATGGGTCGCGGAGCTGTTGTCATTTTCAAGTGGTAGCTCCTCACAAGTTGCCCACACATGTGACCTTTCCTAAAATGCTATACAAACAGAGTTATCATTAAGCATAAGGCATTCTGGGTTCTTTCCAAAATTAGCTATAACAATTCTAGTAGATGCAGACTTGTCATACTCTTGAATTGTCGAGCCTCGTCTTGTGATCTCTCAAGCTTCTGTCGTAGTCTTGCAGGTCTGCTACAATCTTTCACGAATTGCAGCAAATCTGTTTCTCGAACATCTAAACTGTCACGGGGGTTTGACTGGGATAAAATCTCCAAATCAAATAATTCAGTGAGACAGTAACCTTTGCCGCCAAGTTTGCTGTCATAGGAATATTCAGTAGTTGACAATATGAGCTCCCGCCAATGTTGCTGTCGAAACTCCAAACTTGCTGTCAAGTGTGAGAATGTTGCTGTCCCATGCTTCAGCCAATTTTGTTGTCAAATGAGACTTGCCGTCGTGACCTTGCAACATGCAGTTTTCTTGTAACGTTACCATCAATGTATTGACAGTAACTTTATTATTGCTGTCGAACTGATGTATTCTCTTGAGGCTTGAACATATCAATGAACTTCTTCCAAGATACATACTTATTACATTTCAGTAATTATTTGATTACAAGAACACCATCTGGCTGTGACAGTATGTTCTATTTAGCCTATACAAATAAACTAAGTACTAGTTAAGTTGTCTCTACGCCATCACCCATAAATCCTAACAATCTCCCCCAATTTGTTTTTATGGACAATAACAACAAATTCTCAATACAAGCATGCTGACAACTTAACTAACATAGATCAGAATAGGATTCTAGAACATTTTTAAGCATTTAGCATTACATAGGACAATGATCTAAAGCAAAACAAGTACTCCTCGAGGTTGAGTAGATATGAGATTTACTTATCTTGTTATTAAGCTTTCATGTTCTGTCTGTTCTCTCTCTTTCTGTGGAGAGCTTCTTCCAAGTACTTTCTGAGATCTTGCACTAGCTTCTTTTCATCAGCAGATACAGCATCATCTTCAATCTCATCAATGTACTGTTGGATTTGTTTAGAAGAGACATTCTGAACATCTTTCAGATCAAACCATGATTCAAAATCATAGGTGTAAGTTCTGAATTTCAAGATGTTGTTCTCAATCTTGAATCTTCTGCAAGGAAAAGAATTCAAGGTCACTCTTCTATTTCTGTCAAGTTTTGGATCTTCATCTCTCCTACTATCAAAAATAACTTCCAATTCCCATGCACACAACATTTCCAGTTTGTGAGATGATCCAACAACTTTCCAAAATAGACCTTTCAGTACACTGGTCCTCAGCTTGTGAAAACTATCTGCATAGATTTCTTCTTTGCCATTTTTGATCCTGAAAGGATTTTCCAGTGCACATGGCTGATAGTTTGGAGCTTCACTGTTCATCTTGTTGGCTTTCTTGCATTTTTCTTTCAGCTCAGCTTCCACTACCTCAACAGTCCGTTTACCAATATTAGCTTTTCTCTTAGCAACTTCAGCAGCTAATTTAGCTTCATAGGCATCCATTGCTTCAGGTGTATAGGAGGGCATCATCTCTGTCCAATCATACTTAGACACAAGTTCTTCCTCATCTATACTCAAATCCTCATTCGCATCATCGATATCTCTCCAGTCACCATATTTCTCATAAAGTTCAGCATATCTTTCAGCATGGTACTTTCGGATGTGTTCCATGGCTTTCTTAGGAACATTTTCATACGTCCCCATAAGCTCCACCATTCTTTCCAGCACGAAGTAATCAACTCTACGCCTTACTTCTTGTGATGTCTATTTGAGAGTGTATCTGTCTATTATTGTTGACGTGTTCACCATAGTGAAATCCTTCTCAACAAACATGACTTTTGCTTTATCTTTCCAAAATATGTATCTGGATGCATATTCCTTAGAGTTATCCAGATCCAATTCGACTGAAGTGATATCTCGTGTCACAGCTTCCTTCTGGATTTCGAAGTTGTTTGTTTCTCTTCTTCGAATAGGCTTCTTACCAAACACCACTCCATGCTTCTTTTTCCTTGCTGCAGCCTTTATCTTGCCCTTTCTTGGAACTGTACGCCAGGCTTTTGCTCTTTGTTTTATCTTTCTAGACTGGATGTCTTTACAGTTTTGCCTGTGATAGCTTCTTCATTCAAGCTCTTGACGGTGTCTTTCATGACAGTGTCTTCTTTGACAACAGCTTCTTCGACAGTAACTTCACCATTCTTGACAGCTTCCTTGCTGATAGTATCTTTTTCAGCATCAAAACAGTCAATAACAAATCTTAAGATACTTCCTTCCAGTGTGTCAAGAATGTTTGTCTCTCCCTCATCTTTAGCTTCAGCATCTTTCTTATCATCCTTGGGAGCTTCTTCCTTTGCTTCCTCCTGAGTCTGACTTCCAGTAATCTCAGCAGTTTCTTGACCACTTCCAGTTGTACCAGATCCTCCAGTTCCATCAAGATCATCATCATCAAGGGTGTCATCATATGTGTAGCTTCCACCACTTTCACTTCTTCTGGCATTAGCTTCAGAAATCAATTTCTTCACTTGAGAGCTAAGACTTTCATCTCTCTTTGCCAGCAGTTTATGAATATCTTTGACAGCCTTGACTTTGTCTCTATTTATATTAGATTTGAGGATTTGTTTCAGCACTCCCATAATTGTGTTAGAGTGCAATTTGGGTTCTTCACTTAGGATCAGAAATCCAATCCTTTTTAGCTCTTGTGCTTGTGGTTGTTCTATAGCAAATACCATAGGGTTCTTCAATCACTTCTGGTAGCTTTTCTTCAACAAGACCTTTAATTTGTGCTAGCAGATCGTTATTGAAGATTGTAGAATTGGCTTTCACTTTCGTTCCCATGGCATTCAGCACTCTAGCTTGCAGACTTTGCAGTAGCTGTATTGTAATGAATATAAAGATGCCATTTTTCAGATAAACATCAACTGCCCATCTTTTCTCCAGATTCACCTTCACAGAGATACTTGTTATTTTGTCCTTCAGTATTGGTGACAATTTTGTATATACTCCTCCTGCCTCTTTTATGGCACTATTCACCAATGCACTGAATTCTTCATCTTTGTTCTGCAAAGTACTCTCCATGTAGCTAACCATCATCGTTTCTGCCTCTTCTGGACTATATCCACTTCCATCAGACCAAATGTATCCTGTTGTAGGATTTACCTTTTCAGGCATTTTGTCTTTGCCTTTGCCGAGTCTGTTGGCTTCTTCCATTTCTCTCCAATGTTTCTGCATTGGAGTTTCCATGACTTCAGGAGCTGGTTCATTAATTTTCAGAGCAGGCAATGTTGATGTTTGAGCCCTTTGTAATTGCTCCAATATTTCTTTAGTCACCAACATTGGCTCACCATCTACTTCAACAGATTCACCAATTCCACTAGCTCTCAACTCTTCACCGAAGATTCTATCTTCATTTGCATTTTGCTCCCCCTTACTTCCATCTCCATCTTCTTCCATTTGCTCCCCCTCTCTTCTAGACTCCCCCTTGCTTGTTGCTCCACCTTGTGTCTCCTTCTCTGTTGGACTTATAGTATTCTGATTTTGCACTTTATTCTGATCTACCACTTTCTCCCCCTTAGTTAAGTTGACAGCACTAAGGACAGCAGAAAATGATAACAGATTTTGTTGAATCTCAGCAAAGCCAGTAACTACCATGGTGGACAGAGCATCAAGTTTAGCTTCCATGGATGCACATCTACCCTCAATGGATTTCAACCTTGATTCAGCTTATTTAGAAGGACCATCAGACCTTAACCTTTTTGATGAGAAAGAAAAAGACTGAGGCAAGGAGGCTGTGGGGTGTCTTACACTCTCATTGTTTTTATGAGTGATCTCATCACTCCTTACAGAATGACTCTCAAGGCCTAGTGCCTTTCTGTGTGGGGTTCCCTCAAATTCACTCTGGACATGCTCAAGTGCCTCTCCTTTTGCCAGCTCATTTGGCTGCCTCTCATTTTTATGCTCACCTCTCTTTTCTTTTATCTCTCTTTTCTTTTTCACTCCCTCACTCATCCTAGATGCATGGGTATGAGCAGTACTTACATGCATGGAAAGAGAAGGTTTAGATTTTACCTTTCTGAAAGTAGAGATTGGCACATGATCATTATCAGAATCATCTTCAACAATTACTGAATCTTGATCAAACTGTGAAGAGGTGACAACATCTTTGCCCAAAATGTTACTGTCCACAGGTGGGTTGACAGCAACTTTTGTGGTGTCTTTGACAGTAGCTGAGGCTGTGACAGCAACTTCCTGAAGGTTAGTTGCTTTTTGGAGATCGATCAAGATGTTGGCTATTTCATTTTCTGGCAGATTGCCATCTTGATCTAGCTCAGTGTTTGAGGGAGTGGTATCCATTTCACTTTGAGAAATGGGTTCTTGTGGACCACTTGATGGGGGCTCATCCATGACTGAAGGGTTGGGACTGTCCCCTTCTCTAGGTTGTTGAGAAGAAACAATTGACGGATTAGAGAATAAAGAAGGTGATGGTATAAAAGAGATTTCTGGCTGTTCCACAGAGATAACTTGTGGAACATCAAGAGTAAAGTTTCATGACCCTCACTGTGCCCTAACTCTGTGTGCATTTCTGCAAGTGTAGGCTCCTCATGATTGAGTACATGAGGTTGTGCAGACTCTTTACAGGATGCCTTGGGAGACAGGCCAGTTTCAATAGATACTTCTTGTTAAGAAGAAGCACCTAGGGATGTGTTTGATTCCCTTTTATCCTCCACAGCCTTTTATGAGACTGAGGGGTGGCTGACAGTGGTTTTGTCCCTCTTAGCTCTCTTCTTCTTAGACTCAAGAGGAAACACTGTGGGTTCACTTTTACTAACATCTTTATTTGCTGCACCAGGTGCAGTTTTTCCCTCAACATTCTCAGAACTACCACAGACTCCAGTTTCCAAGGGTCTTTTCTTGGATTCTTGCAAGGCTATTTTTGTGGCTTTTGTTTGTCTTGAAGGTCTGATTGGAACGAATGGTGTAGAATGTGGGTTAACTGAATTTGGGTCTAATTCAGCTTCATTCTCAAGAGAGAAATTAACATACCCAGAAGGTAGTTAAAAATCAAGATTAGGCTCTTGATCAGCCATGTGTTTGGTGAAACAGAGTGGAATATGTGCATTCAAATTTTGTGAATTGACTGATGTGTGTGTATTTCTTTTCAAAACATTACACTCCATAGATAGAGATGCATTATCATCAATACCACATAATGAATTTAAACACACTGCAAGAAAGCGAGGATAGACATGTACCTTCCTGCTCAGAGCTGACTTGAGTTGACTCATAAGCAGCTTTCCAACATCCACTTTGTAACCATGGACTAGAGAGTGAGTGAGCTTTTTGATGTAGGAAGGAATTCCATTCCAGCCAGTGGTTTTGGTTGAGAAAACCTTCACCATGACATCAAAAATCATGCTCCATTCTTTTCTCAATACTTTCTGTCCATTTCACCAATTGAGTACCAATTTGATGTACCCTCTTCAAGGACAGGATCAGAATACCCAATTTTCAAGAAAAACTTCTTCAGGGTTTCATCATTTGCAAGTTCCTTGTATGATTCTTTAGCTTGCAGTCCAGTTCCCAAAGCTTCGTTGATACCTTTTATTGTGAGGATGCAGGTAACCCCTTTAATTTTGCAGTTTATGGTATCTTTACCTGCACCTCCTGGAACAAAGGCAGATTTCCAAAATTCTTCAAGTCTTTCTAGGTCCAAAGATGGAGTAGAGGTTATAGCATGACCTAGATAGGACTTGTTTAAGAAGGATACGAGTCCTTTGTAACCTTCACCAGCATCTCCAGCAGAGAGAATACCAGCAAAGTTTGTTTGAGAAGAGGATTGTTTGGGTGCCATTTTTGCTTTGAGTTTTGGGAGAGAGAGATTTTTGCTTTTGAGAGAGAGAGGTTATGTTGAGTGTTGTGTGTTTGACAATTGCTTACATGAAAATAGCAAATGTTTTACTGAAGAAGGGAAAGTAGCAATGTCTTAGCCCATTAATCAGTCACGTGGTGTTGTGGATAGTTAATTTTTAGTGGCTGTAAATCGTGGAGGTAAAATCCCAATTAAATCGGTCCACTAATCTTGACAGTAACTTGTGCGCTGTAACAAATTCATTAGTAATTTAGGAGGATGACAGCAAGTTTTGCTTGACAGTTGTAACACCCCCAGATCCGGGGTCGGGGATCTGGTCCTTACGGTCTCAACTCCAACAATAATACTTGAACTTGAATCAAAATAAATAAACTACACATTATGACCCCACAATAATATCACACCACACAAACAGTTATAGAAATCAGAGTAATCTATCGTATTTTATTAATCACTGGATTGAGTTCTTACAACTCAAAAGAATAACATTCAACTTACAAACTCTTTGTCATCCCTTTACAAGTCATATAAATAAATATAACTGGTACTCAAAAGCTGAAGATTAGTCTACCCCTGGCTCTCAGCTCCGTAATGGTAGCCACATCGTCCTCAGGTTACGGACCATCTGCTCTATCTGTTGTTGTGATATAAATAATAAAGCAAGGGTGAGCCAAAGCCCACCAAAATAATATAACTGGACAACAATATATATAATAGTTCAAACTATATGCCATGCATTTAATGAACATAATGCCAGTATAATATAAACGATGAAGTTACAAGGTAACCCAACATATACTTTCCACAGAAGTATCTGATGTGCAAAAATGTGAACAAGATGTCATCATATATCACAAGGAGGAACTTGCAAGAAATAATGCAATTCCAGTTTTGAACACTTTTCAACCCTGCCAGCATAGAGAATGTTGCAGAAAATTTCTAACTTTGAAAGATGAACCAATCCCGGAGCATTGACGCGCCAGGAGCCATAACATTTACGATGATTAGTCGCCAGTTATGCTCCCCATCATTGTTCTCTACATGTAGAAGGAAGCACCGACGGATTTACTTGTCAACCGCCCTCTGGAACTCCCCGGCCAACGGTTGGGCAATTGCAGGACTGGCGCCACTCGGCCACTTACGCGGCTCCTTGTTGATAGGACTCCACAAAGTAGTCATATCTAATTGGAAAGGAAAATTCACCAATATTCCCCGAGCTGATGCTCGTTAATGAATATCGACTTGTTTCAACCATCTTTCCCCTCGAACGATGAGGAGGTAACACAACGATTCAATAGATAAACAGCAACCGAGTTGCGAGTGAAAAGAATAATATCAAAAGATTTATGGCCGGGCAGTCAAACAAAATAAATAACAGCTCTCAAGTAGGTTCCCTTATATTTGAAAGTTTTGAGCGAGCATTTAAATCCTCCTATAGGATGGATTTGAATGGAAAAATAAAGTAGTGGGAACCTCCCTTGATAAAAATAATCATTATATAGCTCAGAAATATTTTTCATAAAATTTGAAGATCAAAATAATATTTGAACGAAGTAATGTATTTTAAAGCTTAGTTAGCAAGAATTAGATAAATAATAAAGGAATATTTGTCATCTCATAATATTTAAAGAATATTCTTAATATAAAATATTGCTCGTCAATAATTCTCGAATAAATATGCATAATTATTCACTAAATAAATCAACCATTAAATGAATATTTGAAATAATATTCATTAAGTAAATAGAACTTCAAATGAATATTTTAAAATAATATTCATTAAATAAATATAACTTCAAATGAATATTTTAAAGTAATATTCATTAAGTAAATAAAATCTTAAATGAATATTCGGAGGTAATATTCATTTAATGAATAGAATTCCAAATGAATATCAAAATAATATTCATTAAATAATCAACTCTAAATGAATATTCGAAACTAACATTCATTTAATATCTCTCGACTGAGATAATACTCAAATAACATTCCTCGAAAGATTTCCAAGTAATTGATACTTTATGGAAATATAAATAATGTTTAATAATAACATTCCTAAAGATAAATAATAATCTGCCGTTGGAATCCCTCCTGGTTTCCACGACTATCTATATATCTCAAAATACCGACTCCCTGTAACGCCCCCAAATCCACCCTGTCCGGGGATCCGGGTCGTCACATTGTCTCGATATCCTGTAGCACACGTGAATGCAATAACAAAACAAAATATTCATTACAACGGAGCATAAGTGTCCCACTCCGCAGATCTAAGATCGGTCTCACGCAATATTACAATACGACTTATTACATCTCAGGATAATATCTTACATAAGTTCACAAAAGTAGAAAGGTAAAGGTTCCAGCCGGATATTCTAGTTCTTGTCAGCATAGCCTGGAGCTTTTCCCTTTCCTCTGGATCCCTGGCTGGACGTCTCGCCTCTTTCCATCTTGGCAGCTGGATAAAATTTTGTAAAGCAAGAATGAGCAACCATGGTGCTCAGCAAGTTCTCTCCTTGCTCGGTATATAAATATAATAAATTTACCGAAAGAAATGCTCGAAATTTTAAAGTAGGATAACACAATCTAGCATTGACTCAATACTCATCTCGAAAATAGAATACTCGAAAAACTCAATTGATATAACTCTGATGACTCATGATTTAAGAGTAAACTGGTCTTCCACCTCTCGGTATCTCGGTGGGGTGATCAACTATCCGACCGAGAATATCGTCGTCCAATGACAACGCACTTCGCCCGATCACGGCTATAATACGATATCAACAATATAATATATCTGTACGAATGCCAGCATCATAGTGGGTTATTAATTCAACCTTGGTAACATAGTGCCTAAATAATCTCGTGTCCGCATAACGGTACACAAGTCTCTCTTTCTCCATAATGGCCCCCTTTCCCAAAATTGACCAGTAGAATACAGAATTTCTGAATTTTTGATGAACAGATAACTTGAGATAATTCTTCCAGGAAAATATTTAATAATCTGGCGGACTGCCAGTCTAACTCAATTTTACCACCAATCCGAAAAATGGACTAATGTAAACTCTCAATAGTAATATTTTATTGGCTGACACGAATAAAATGCCAAACCTTGACAATAAAAGCAACTGTCTCGAAATAATGAGAATAGTCTTAACATGAAATATTTTGAGTCGTACCGAACAAATAGTACCACTCGAATGATTATAATACTCAAAATTGATGAATCGTTGAATAGAATATTTTTCACTTGATCAACACGTAACAACTCTAACAATTCTAATTTTATAACTCTTATCGATTGATTAGAACGAGGAACCAACTAAAAGATAATCAATGAATTATTGTTGAATTTGTACAATAAATTCCATTGAGAAAAATGAATTTAACTATCTCGAACAAATGAGATTAGTTTCACTGAATCAAAATAATAGTCGTCTCGAATTAATGAGATCGACCCGATAGCAACGAATTTATTTCTACGTTTATAGGGAGTATAATTCGCAAATAAACTAAATTAACAGTATCGTAATATTTAACGAGGGATAATGCTCAAAAGAAATAATTGCATCATAGGGAGCAACAGATAAATTTCATAATTGATAGCTCGAAAATAATTAACGAATGAAATAATATGAACAGAAATACAAAGTTTCCGAGAGTTAGGGTAGGAATGAACTTGCCTCGATCTCGTAGTGCAAATGAATGCAGATAAAATTTATACTCTACCCGTGAACTTGGCTTCGATCTACGGCTCGAGAATTATTCTCTAAAAATGGCAACCAGAAAAACGTGAGCAATTCGTCAAAATAAACTATTCCCGATCCGATAATATAGTATTTAAATATAAAGAATATTAATAATAATATAATATCTCTTGAAAATCTCTACAATAAATAACGGAAAGAAATTCCCGGATAATAACTCTTCTCCGAACTCAAGAATTCAATCTAGAAATTATATAATATTTTAATATCCGTAAATTCCCGCTTAAAACGAAAAATAAGGTTACGGCATTAATCCAATTTTAATCTCGTAAATAATTTAATATTATTCCGATTTTAACCTCTAAAATAATCTGACCCGATCCGGTTAATTAAAATAATCCGAAAATATTAAATATCAGCTTTCCAAAATAAAACCATATTTTATTCTATTTATTCATAATTATTTCCTCTTTTTATCAACGAATTAATAAATTTCTAAATTACGTCCAAAATAATCATTAATTCTCTCTAATTAATTAATTAATTATACCATTTTTAATTAAACTATTTATTTCTCACAATTTTAAGAACAATTCAAATAATTAAATCGGTTTTAAATAGCAATCCAAATAATTAAATCCCGATTTTTAACATTCGATCATTAATTTACTATAACTGTATTATTTTTTATTATTTTTTCAGGATCATTTATTTTATTTTAACTGCGACAAGGCGTGTGGGACCCACCCCCACCATCACCTCTTCTCCCCTTATAGGATTCCGTCCTCGGAATCAAAATTACGCACTAAACAATTCAGGATATTTATTCCTCATTTCGCTTTCTAATTCCCACGTGGCTTCCTCAACTTGGTGGTTTCTCCAAAGTACTTCACTAAATTTACTTTCTTAGTTCTTAACTCTTGCACTTTGTAATCTAGGATCTGTACTGGCTTTTCTTCGTATGACAAATCAGGACGTATTTCCACTGGTTCGTAGGTTATAATATGCCTGAAATCAGAATGATATTCTCTTAACGCAGAAACATGAAACACATAATGGATATGCTGAAGGTCTGGAGGTAGGGCCAACTGATAAGCTAGTGGTCCTATCTTCTTGAGAATCTCAAAAGGTCCTATGTATCTGGGGCTCAACATGCCTTTCTTCCCGAATCTCATTACTCCCTTCCAAGGTGAAACTTTCAGCATCACTTTATCTCCCACTTCAAATGCTTTGTCTTTTCTCTTTTGATTTGCATACTTCCTCTATCGATCTTGAGCTGCAACTAACCTTTTTCGAATAACTTCGGTTGCTTGCTTAGTTTGTTGAAGTAGTTCTGGTCCTAGTATTTTTCTTTCTCCTACCTCATCCCAGTATAGAGGTGATCTACACTTCCTTCCGTACAATTCTTCATATGGTGCCATACATATGCTGGAATGGTAACTATTGTTGTAAGCAAACTCAACTAAGGGCAAATGATCATCCCAACTTCCTTTGAAATCAAGTGCACAGGCTCTTAACATATCCTCAACTGTTTGAATTGTCCTTTCACTTTGTCCGTCGGTCTGTGGATGATATGCAGTGCTCAGATTTAACTTCGTGCCAAGACATTCCTGAAAACTTTTCCAAAATCAACAAGTAAAACGAGCATCTCTATCAGATACAATTGAAACGGGCACTCCATGACGAACCACAATTTCCTTTAGGTATATGTTCACCAATCTCTCAACGGAGTACATATCACTAATTGGTAGGAAATGCGCAGATTTGGTGAGTCGGTCGACAATAACCCAAATTGCATCATGGCTAGCTCTAGTTCGGGGCAATCATACGACAAAATCCATGGTAATATGTTCCCATTTCCACTCGGGTATCTCTAAGGGATGTAAAAGTCCACTTGGTCGTTGATGTTCTGCCTTCACTTTCTGACATGTCAAACACTTGCTTACCCATTCTGCAATCTCTCTCTTCATGTTAGGCCACCAATAATTCAGCTTGATGTCTTGATACATTTTTGTGCTCCCTGGGTGAATGGAATATCTCGAGTTATGCGCTTCGCTCATAATTTCTTCCTTCAATTCTGTAACATTAGGAACCCATATTCTCGATGCAAATCGCTTAATTCCCTTATCATCTTTTGAACTTAGAAATTCTTCTCCGGTCAACTCTGATCTTCTTTCTTCCATTACTTGCTCTTGACAACGGCGGATCTTCTTGAGTAGCTCTAGTTGAAACTGAATGCTGTAAACTCTTTCATTGTTTTGGACTGGGACCTTGACCTCTAATTCCATTCTCTCAAATTCTCTGACCAATTCTTCTGAGGTTTTCAACAGGTTGAGTCTTTCCTTTCTACTTAAAGCATCAGCTACAACATTAGCCTTCCCTGGGTGGTAGTTTATCGAGCAATCATAGTCTTTGATCAATTCTAACCATCTTCTCTGTCTCATGTTTAATTCCTTCTGCGTGAATATATACTTTAAGCTCTTGTGATCCGTGTAAATCTCGCATTTCTCTCCATAATGGTAATGTCTCCAAATCTTGAGGGAAAAAACAATAACAGCAAGTTCCAAATCGTGAGTAGGGTAATGGGACTCATATTCCTTCAGTTGTCGAGAGGCGTAAGCTATTACTTTCCCATGTTGCATCAGAACACATCCTAAACCCTTGTGAGAAGCATCGCTGAAAATCACGAAATCGCCTTTCTCATCGGGTAAGGTCAACACTGGGGCAGTAATCAATCTCTTCTTCAATTCTTGAAAGCTGTCTTCGCATTTGGGGGTCCACTCGAATTTTTCACTCTTTCTGGTAAGTCGAGTCAGTGGCATAGCTATCTTTGAGAAATCCTTCACGAATCTACGATAGTATCCGGCCAATCCAAGGGAACTTCTAACCTCTGTTGGAGTCTTGGGTCTCTCCCAATCTGCTACGGCTTCTATCTTTACGGGGTCTACCGCAATCCCTTCTCCGCTCACAATGTGTCCTAAAAATTGAACTTCTTTCAGCCAGAATTCACATTTTGAGAATTTCGCATATAACTTTTCTTTTCTCAGCGCTTCCAGAACCAAACGAAGGTGTTCAGCATGTTTCTCAGGAGTCTTTGAGTATATCAAGATGTCATCAATAAATACAATCACGAACTTATCCAAGTATCTCTTGAACACACGATTCATTAAATCCATAAAAGCAGCTGGCGCATTCGTCAATCCAAAAGACATAACTAGGAATTCGTAATGTCCATATCGGGTCCTAAAGGCAGTCTTAGGAATATCCTCATGCTTGATCTTTAGTTGATGATAGTCGAATCTCAAATCAATCTTCGAAAAATGTATAGCTCCCTTAAGTTGGTCAAACAGATCATCGATTCGAGGCAGAGGGTACCTGTTCTTGATGGTCATCTTATTCATTTCACGATAATCAATACATAGTCGCATAGATCCATCCTTCTTCTTCACGAACAATACTGGAGCTCCCCACGGGGATACACTTGGTCTGATTACACCTTTTTCTAGTAATTCTTGCAGTTGTTTTGCCAATTACTTCATTTCCACTGGTGCCATTCTGTACGGCGCCTTTGAGATTGGTGCGGTTCCTGGTGCTAGGTCGATTGTGAATTCTATCTCTCGATCTGGTGGAATTCCAGGTAGCTCGTCAGGAAAAACATCTCTAAACTGGTTAATTACAGGGATCTCTTCGATCGTAGGGGTCTGCTTCTCGGTATCTATCACATGAGCCAGATAGGCTTGACATCCTTGCTGAAGTAATCTTTTAGCTTGAATTATTGACAGGAAATCCTTAGTCGGTTTCCGTCCGCGGAACGGAATTCTTATACCATTAGGTCCACTTAAGCTGACCCTCTTACGACGACAATTTATTTGAGCATCATAACGTGATAACCAATCCATCCCTAGGATTACGTCAAATTCCCCTAACTTAAAAGGAATGAGGTCTGCGTCAAAATGTTGCCCATGTATCTCTATAGAATAATTCGGACACAATCGGTTTACTGGTATGACTTCTTGATTAGCTACTTCTATGTTCAGAATTCCCTCTAAGGGCACAGACTCAAGATTCAACTTATTCATGAAGTTTTCAGAAATAAAAGATTTGGTAGCTCCAGAATCAACTAGAACACACGCATCCTCAGAGTTTACTAGAAGCATACCTGCCATCACATCGCTGTCCTCGATGGCACCCGTACAGTCATGTTGAAGGTTCTTGCTGTCAGCTTGTTGTTGGGAGGTGCTGTGAGTCGAGGCACTGAATTTTCCTTCGCAGGCTGTCGACAGTCTCGGGACACGTGACCTTTTCTTCCACAGTTGAAACAGGTGACAGATTTATCCTTGCAACTAGAAGCAAAATGACCCTTTTATCCACAGTTATAACAATTCACGCTCGCTTGATGACAGGGTCCAGGGTGTTTCTTCCCACATGTCTTACATTCTGGTAATGGTGGCCTTCCTTGCATCACACTAACTGTCTACGGCTGTTGGAACCTCTGGTTGCTTCCTCTGGTGTCATGATTCCCAAACCTTCTTGTATCAGTGCTTCTATTCTCCCTCTTCATAAATGGTTTCTTGTCGCTCCGATTATCAGTCCTTCTCACAAAGTTACTTCCGCTGCTCTGAAACTTCCTCTTCTGTCCATCCTTCAGGTACAGTTCACTTCCACTTTCCACTATAGCCGCGTTCTGAACTAAGGTTGCATAATTGGTGATCTCGAACACTGCAACTCAATTCTGTATCCAGGGCTTCAATCCTTGTTGGAAACGCTTTGCTCTCTTCTCCTCAGTGTCTACATGATAGGGTACAAACCTCGAGAGTTCTGTAAACTTGGCCTCGTAGTCTACAACAGTCATCGTCCCTTGCTTGAGTTCTAAAAAATTAATCTCCATCTAGTTCTCCAGATACTTGGGGAAATATCTTTCTAGGAACAATTTTGTAAATCTGGCCCACGATATAACTGCATTACTTTCCATAGCTCTCTTCGCTTCCCACCAGTAGTTAGCCTCACCTTTTAACATATACGCTGCAAACACTGTCTTCTTGTCTTCTTCCACTCCCACAATCTCAAAAGTCTTTTCTATCTCTCGTAACCAGATTCTAGCCTCCACTGGGTTAGTGGTACCTTTAAACTCGGGTGGATTCAAAGATTTGAATGATTTGAAACTCACTGTAGCTTGAGTCAGTTGAGCTGGAGGTGGATTTCCTCCTACTGGATGTTGGTTCTGTTGAGGCTGATGGTTCTGAGCATGTTGAAGAAGAAAGTTCATAAGTAGGTTCATCGGGTTGGGATTCTGAGCGAGCTCTGGTTCCGGGTTTGGATTCTAGACTGGGTTCCGAGGTGGAACCTCATTCTCTTGATTCGCTTCAGGTTGAGGACGAGGATTTCTTGGGGGTCTTCTTCTCCTAGGTGGCATCTCTTTCTAAAAAGAGCGAAAACAGTAAGGTATGTTATATCACAGATATGCAGTTATAAGGCACCATTGCTGGCACAGTTATGAAAGGTATTCATAAATAATTCTCGGTCAAAATTTCTGGTCCCTCAGAATAAATCATACTCAAAATCGTGATTCTCACCGGTCTCTTTATAAACGATTACTTTTTTTTGAAGAACTCATCTTAAGTCGTAACTTCTGAAAAGGAGTTGTTATCTATATCGGGGTAACATGGGGAAACAATATCACCTGATACTCTACTGTAACACAATTTTATAATAGATAAAGTAAGACAGCCGTACTACTAACAGATCAAAACATGTAATAATAAAGAGGTACCATACTGGTACAGTCCAGGTCATAATACTAAATACATCCATAATAATACAGACCGATAATCTGAATATAGTACATCGCGGAGATAATAAGGGACACTACCTGATAAGTGCATATTTTTGCATATTTTTATTACCTATTTATTGCTTGAACTCGTGTTTTAATAATTTATTTTGTTGCATTTCAGGAAATTCGTAAATAAATAAAGAAATGACAAAATAAAAAAATAAAGAGCAAGGAAGGGAAAAAGAGGAAGAAAAAGGACCAAAAATGAAAGAAGGAAAAGAATTAGGAGCTTGGAGCAAAAGGAATATTTCAAGACAAGTGGAAGGTGGAGATCATCCCAACACATTACATAAGTGTATGGCCAAGATCAACTCTTCAAAGCTTAAGGGGGAAGGAAACAAATAGATGGCTAGGATTCCACCACCACACACCACATATGTATGGTGGGGATTTACCCAACACCCCCTTAACCCTAATTCCTATCCTATAATTACCCCCTCAACCCCCTTGTATTGAGTAACTTAGATTTTAGGGTAGATTTAATTTCTTGTATTTTTCTTAGTTTCAAATATTGTAAACACTCTTTTTAATTTTAATGCAATTTCATTTTCTTTACTTCTTGTCTTACTCTTTCGTTATTGTTGCCTTGTTTCGTTATTTTTGTAAATCCAAGTAGTGGACAAAGTAGCGAAAGCTAACCACTATGGGTTGAAAGTAACGATTTTTATTTTCTTGTTCGTAGTTTTAATTCGTAATTTCGCCCCTTTAAAAATCCTTTTTATTGTGGGCCGTTTAATTCCAAATTATCGTTTTTATTGTAATTTTAATTTCATAGTTAATTTCCTTATTTTCAATTTTTTTTAATTTAAAAAAAACAGTTTTATAAAAATTTAGCTACGTATTTTCAGCGTTTAAATTTCTGTTCGTAGTGTCTCCCCCTGTTTCAGCTTTATTCAAAACAAAACACCCAGCTTCTGAGTATTATTTTATTTACTTTCTTAAATCCTATTCTTCTCCTTCTCTGTGAACTGAACCAGAATCTCTCCCATTTCCTTCCTTGTCTTTGTATTAATACAATCCGTATACTCCACCTTCTTCGTTTTATTTCACGATCCCAGCCTCAGCCTCCTTCTATTTCTCAACCCCTTTTCCTGTCCCTGTAATTTCCTTTTAGTCAAGTTAACTATTTTCGTGAGTTTTTGCTGAGTAGTCGATTTCCCCTTACTGTTATTTGTGAATTCGAGTTGCGAATTGCGAGTTATATTAGAGTTGACTGTTAATTGCTATTTATTGGTTTGAGTTTCGAGTTGTGTTCAATCTGATTATGCAGGGTCTGGTATGTTCATCGAGCTTTATTTAGTAGTATTCTTGGTTATTGCTTGTTTTTCGCCAATCCCCTATGTGTTGTGTTAATTCAAATGAAACTTCTCGCTGAGTTATGGGGAGTATGGAGTTTAATCAAAACTGAGTCGTTGTTCTTGTTGTTTAAATGTCTCTGCATTGTTTCTTTTTGCTGAGTAGTTTACTGTGGTGTTCTGTAATTGGCGAGTTTGTGTTAGTTTAATTTTGTTAATTCTGTATCTAGCGAGTTCATCTACAATTGAGGCTGATGTTCAGTTTTCATTTTGCTGAATTACGTTGGAATTTCAAGGTGACTTAGAGCTTTTGAGTTGGTTTTGATTTGCAAATTCACAAGTTTTGTTTTCCCTGGTTTTTGTTCTTGTTGCTGGTTTTGCTGAGTCCCGAGTTAACAGCCGAGTAGTGTAGTCTTGTAAAAAAAAACAAAAATGAATTGAGTTTAAAAACGAATTGAATTGAGTAGTGTTCCAGTTTGTTTTGCTTAATTTCGATTTGCTGTGATGGTTTTTGGTTAGTTTATCTTTAAAACAAGTCATGTCGATTTTTTTTTCTGTAATTACAATTTTAATTTGATCCAAAAGTTTTAGAGTTAAAATTTAGTTTTAATTTGAATTTTTAGAAATTTAGAGGAAATGGTAAAATAAATTTAGAGTAATTTTAGTTTTAAAATAATTTAGGACTTTTAGAATAATTTAGAAATCTTAGAATATTTTAGAATTTAGATTTAAATTGAATTTAGAATTTTTAATTTGTAGAATAATTCTAGAATAAATAAGTTTTAGAATAATTTAGAATAATTCAGTTTTAATTAATTAAAATAAATTTTCATTTAGCAATTATTTAGGTTAAAACCAAATTCTCAAAAATCAAATTTGTTCTAATTCGATTAAGTTGAAAGTTAAGGTTTGCGAAAATATTAGTCTCCGAGGAACGAATCACAAATTTTACAACGAAACGAATTGTGCGCTTGCGATTCAAATGTCTTAATTAATTCTAGCACAACAAGTTTTTGGCGCCGCTGCAGGGGACTTATTATTTTTCGCGCCTTAATTTTTAATTTTTCGAGTTAGTTTTATTTCTTGTCTTATTTTTATTTCGTTCTTTTTAGGAAATTGTGAGATTTCGGAACTCTTCTCAAGAAGCGTGAAAAAATTGGAATATTTTGGAAAGCGAGCTTCGGTAACCATATCTCACTCTTTTCGCCCTTTTTATTTTTAGAAAAACACAAAAAAAATCACAAAAATCACAAAAAAAATTAAAAATCTAAAAAAATTAGTTGTAAACACATAATTGTTGCATCATGCATTCGTCACGTAGGTGCACATCATGCTAGATTTTATTTTTTGTTTTTAATTTTTTCGTACCTATAATTGTGGTGATCGCTGGAGGACCCTAAGGTACGTTAAATTTCTTTCTTTCTTTAGATTAGAACACGTAGAGTAAGCATCCATAAATGTTTATAGTATTTTTTATACCTATTTGTTTGTTGCATCATTTTGTAAATAAATCTTAAGGGCAAAACCTCTCAAAAGATAAGGGAAGGGATTTCATCACTCTTTCCTTAGCCCAAAAACAATTTAATCCCTCATTTTGCATACCTAGCCTTCAATAAAATTGAATAGACGTTTGCCCCTAGGAATTTCGCGCTCAATTAGGAAGGTGCTTAAGAAACGAAGTAATCTTTAATTATTCCGACTTTTTGGTGTCTAGGAAAGCGAAAGCTGACCTGGCCAATTAAGGTTTTGGTGTCTAGGCTGGTGTTTAGCCTCTTGGCAATGCTTGCACCTACCTGGCCAAGCCGGTTCGAATAATTATTGATTTACCTAGTTTTTGGTAGCCCTTACAGTTAGGAGCAATGTCTAGTTATTTTATTAGGGAACCCTAGGTTTAGAATTTTTCTTTTAATTTTACACCCCTTTCTTTTTGTGTGTTTATTTTAACGCATTTATTTGCTACGTGTTTTCTTTCGTGGTTTATGCGATCTACTTGGCGTAGGGATAATTCTGCTAGACTAGTAAGATCATTCGAGTTTTCTTCCTCATCTGATTCCGAGTCTTTAGATAATTCCGAACCAGTAGTAAACATGGCCATGTCTCTTAAGGATCGTTGCTGCCCCACCCGTTCCGCTCAACCTTCGTGCATCACTCTTCTTCCCGTTAATGGTAATAATTTCGAGATCAAAGCTCACCATATTAGCATGTTACCTAAGTTTACCGGGAGTGATGGTGAGGATCCGTATATTTTCCTTCATGAATTCGAGGAGGTTTGTGCTCTACAAAAACTCCAACAATTGACCGAAGACTCCATTAGGCTTAGACTTATCAACTTCGCCTTAAAAGAAAATGCCAAAAAATGGTTGTATAGTCTACCCGTTAATTCTATTTCAACGTGGGAGGGATTTGTGATAATTTTACTTAAAAAATATTTTCTAAACCATAAGACTACAAGGATTACAAACGAAATAAATCAATTTCAGCAAAAGGAAAATTAGTCTTTTTGGAAATATTTTGATCGCTTTAAAAATCTCTTATCACAATGCCCCCACCACGGAATAGAAAAATGGAGACTTTGCAAGATTGTTTACGAGGCCCTAGATAGTCCAACAACCGCGTTGTTAGAGTCTATGTGCCAAGGAAAATTCATGGAGAAAAATGAAAACGAAGGGTGGGAGTTTTTCGAGGAATTAGCCGAGAAGACTATGTTGTGGGAGTCTACTAGGGAACCTCACAAGTCCAACGAGTCATCTAGTTCTTCTAGGGGTCTACATTCAATTGGAAACAATATTGCAACCGATGCCAAGCTAGCCACCCTTACTAGGAGACTCGAAGCTTTAGAAACTCATAGTAGTCCCCCACCTATGTCTATGTACCCAAATTTTAATTCTTCGAACTTTAAGTCTCAACCTTGTCTCGATTTTGAGCAAGTGAACGAAATGTTCCAACCGAGACCTCGGAATGACCCGTTTGCACCGACTTACAATCCGGGGTGGAAGAACCACCCGAATTTCTCGTGGAACCAAGGCCAAAATTTCCAATCTCCACCATCTTTTCAAAAACCGAACTATCCAAACCAAGTTCCTTTTTCAAACACGACTCAAAATCACATTCCTTATCAAAATCAAGCACCCGCCCACCCACCCGGCTTTCATGAGTCGGATAAGAGAATTAATTCCTTGGAAAAGACTCTCGATGCGCTTCTAAAATCAATGACTAATTTGGCTCAATCTCAACAGACCTTCATGCAAACCATGACTCAAGATAGGCAAATTTTAAATGCTAGTACTCAAGCCATATCTAAGTTAGAGGTTCAAGTGAGCCAATTAGCCAACGCCATTTGTGAACGAGAGAAGAACAAACTTCCAAGTCAAACCGAGGTAAACCCTAAATTTCCTATCAATCAAAGACCTCCTTACAATGTGAACGCTATCATTTCCTTAAGGTCCGGTAAGCAAGTTGAAAATCATGTCGGTGACAAGTCTCCCGAAGAAGACGAATCAAATTCTGAACCAAACGCTAATCTTGAACCCGAGAGTTCTAAGGAACAAGGATCAACGAGTGGGACAAAACCCGTCCCCGAAGAACCTAATGAACGAGTCTTTAAGCCAAAAGCTCCTTACCCTCAACGACTCATTTCTCCTAAACAAACGGCCCAAATGGACAACATCTTAGAAGTTTTTAAGCAAGTCAAAGTCAACATCCCTCTTTTAGACTCGATTCAACAAATTCCTTCGTATGCGAAATGTCTAAAAGATTTGTGCACACATAAGCGAACTACTCACGTCCCTAAGAAAGCCTTCTTGACGTCCCAAGTGAGCTCAATT
The DNA here is from genome assembly GCA_036435485.1 of Saposhnikovia divaricata. Lineage (NCBI taxonomy): Eukaryota > Viridiplantae > Streptophyta > Magnoliopsida > Apiales > Apiaceae > Saposhnikovia > Saposhnikovia divaricata. The sequence goes on along the minus strand of CM071597.1, from coordinate 94,744,047 downwards.
CTTTCAAACCAAATTCCCGTGAAATATAAGGACCCCGGTTGTCCTATAATTTCATGTGTCATAGGAAATACCTTTGTGGACAAGGCATTACTCGACTTAGGCGCTAATGTGAACTTGCTTCCATTTTCGGTCTATTAAGCCCTAGGTTTAGGAGAGCTTCAAAGAACTAATGTTACACTTCAATTAGCCGATCGTTCTATCAAAGTTCCTAAGGGGATTATTGAAGACGTGCTAATTAAAGTAGGTGACTTTTTTCTTTCCCGTTGATTTTGTCGTCCTAGAAACCGAACCGGTCAAGAACCCTAAGAATCAGATTCCTATCATTCTAGGAATGCCATTTCTAGCCACCTCCAATGCTTTGATTAATTGTAGAAATGGATTAATGAAACTAACATTTGGGAACATGACCATTGACCTCAATATTTTTCACATAGGGAAACAACCCGATGATCTCTATGATAAACCTATGAATGTCAATTTAATTGATGATATAGTTGATCAAGAATTCATCAACCCTAATGATGCTCTTGATTTTTGTTTAAAACACTTTGGTCAAGATTGGGATGATTCTGAATATACAAATGAGGTCAATGTAATGTTAGATTCCACCATTCCTACAAATAACCAAGCATGTGAACCACCTCCTTTGCCACTTTTCGAAGCTAGTGAACCCGTTGAGTCAAAGCCGCCCGATTTAGAACTCAAACCTCTTCCCGACACTCTTAAGTACGCCTTTTTAGGTCCTAACGAGTCTCTTCCCGTTATCATTGCTTCTAATTTGACCAAGTCACAAGAGGATGAGCTTTTAAGTGTGCTTAGAGAACATAAGGAAGCCATAGGTTGGAGTATCTCGGATATTAAAGGAATTAGTCCGGCAATTGTCCAACATCGGATTCACTTAGTTGATGATGCCAAACCAGTTCGTGAGCCACAAAGGCGGTTGAACCCTACCATGATGGAAGTCGTTAGGAAGGAAATCCTTAAGTGTCTAGATAATGGAATCATTTATCCCATTTCTGATAGCTCTTGGGTTAGCCCGATTCAGGTAGTACCTAAAAAGTCGGGTATTACCGTGGTGACTAACGAGAACAATGAGCAAGTTCCTACTCGTGTCCAATCTGGTTGGAGGGTATGCATAGACTATAGGAAACTCAATGATGCCACTAGAAAAGACCACTTTCCTTTGTCATTCATAGATCAAATGTTAGAAAGGTTAGCGGGTCATGCCTACTATTGCTTTCTAGATGGTTATTCCGGTTATTTTCAAATTCCTATAGCTCTCGACCACTTTCACATGTCCCTTTAGAACCTTTGCTTATCCTCGCTTAGCTTTCGGTCTAACCACTGCCCCGACCACCTTCCAAAGGTGCATGATGAGCATCTTTTCTAACATGGTAGGTGAATTCCTAGAGATTTTCATAGATGAATTCTCCATCTTTGGTTCGTCTTTTCATCAATGCCTAAACCATCTCGAGTTAGTCTTAAAAAGATGTAAAGAAACCAACCTCGTTCTTAATTGGGAAAAATGTCATTTCATGGTTAAAGAAGGAATCGTTCTTGGTCATAGAATTTCTGAAAAGGGGATCGAAGTAGATAAATCCAAAGTTGACCTCATTGCCAATCTACCCCCACCAACATCGGTCAAAGGAATTCGTTCCTTTTTAGGACATGCGGGTTTTTATAGGCGTTTCATTAAAGATTTTAGCAAAAAGGCTAGACCCTTGACCACCCTTCTTGGTAAAGATGTCAAATTCGAGTTCACTAAAGATTGTTTACAATCTTTTGAACACCTTAAGAAAGAGTTGACCTCGGCCCCGATTATCAAGTCTCCCGATTGGAGCCAACCTTTCGAGTTAATGTGTGATGCATCTGATTACGCATTAGGGGCGGTATTAGGACAACGAATCAATAAGATACCTCATGTCATATACTACTCTAGTAAGACCTTAAATGATGCGCAACTCAATTATTCAACCACCGAGAAGGAGCTTCTAGCCGTAGTTTTTGCCCTCGAGAAGTTTAGGTCGTATCTTATTGGTTCGAAAATCATTATTTACACCGATCATTCCGCCATTCGATATCTCTTCTCTAAGAAAGATTCTAAGGCCCGATTGATTAGGTGGATCTTGTTGCTCCAAGAGTTTGACCTAGAAATTAGGGATAAGAAGGGGTCCGAAAATGTCGTTGCCGATCACCTTTCTCGATTAGTGGTGGAGTCCACCACTGACTCGCCTTTGAATGAATCGTTTCCCGACGAACATCTCTTTTCTATCTCTACTCCTCCTTGGTTCACCGACATTGTCAATTACCTTGCAACCGGTGAAATTCCCTCTCATTGGTCCACAGAAGATAAATCCAAATTTTTCTCTCAAATCAAACACTTCTTTTGGGACGACCCGTATCTTTTTAAACATTGTCCCGACCAAATCATTCGGAGGTGCGTCCCAAACCATGAGTTTCGAAGTATCCTTTCCTTTTGTCACGATCAAGCTTGTGGAGGTCATTTTAGTTCTAAGAAAACAGCAGCTAAAATCCTCCAAAGCAGTTTTTATAGGACTAGTTTGTTCAAGGATGCTGCAGAATTCTGTGCCGCTTGTAGTAGGTGTCAACACTTAGGAAAGATCACTAGGAGAAACATGATGCCAATGAGTCCCATCTTAATCATTGAGATTTTTTATGTGTGGGGCATAGATTTTATGGGTCCCTTTCCTAGTTCTTTTGGCAACATCTACATTCTCTTAGCGGTTGATTATGTGTCTAAATGGGTAGAAGCCATACCGACTAAGTCCAATGATAACAAGGTCATTCTTAAATTCTTAAAAGAGAATATCTTTTCTCGATTTGGCACACCTAGGGCTATCATTAGTGACCAAGGTACGCACTTTGAGAATCATCAATTTGAGTCCCTTTTGAAAAAGTACTCAATTACTCATAGGTTGGCTACCCCTTATCATCCTCAAACTAGTGGTCAAGTTGAAGTCTCGAATAGGCAAATTAAACAAATTTTAGAAAAGACTGTCAACTCAAACAGGAAGGATTGGTCCATCAAACTGATAGATGCCTTATGAGCTTATCGAACCGCTTTTAAGACTGTTTTGGGCATGTCCCCTTACAGAATTGTGTTTGGCAAAGCCTGTCACTTGCCCGTTGAACTAGAGCATAGGGCCTTGTGGGCCATAAGAGATTTGAACTTTGACTTACCAGCCGCCGGTAGTCATAGGAAATTGCAATTGTCAGAACTAGAGGAACTAAGAAATGAGGCCTATTAAAATGCTAAAATCTATAAAAAAGAACAAAACTTTTTCATGATAAATCCATTTTGAGAAAATCTTTTTCTTCGGGTCAAAAACTTCTTTTGTACAATTCTAGGCTTCATTTATTCCCCGGGAAATTGAGATCCAGGTGGGAAGGTCCTTACATTGTTAGGACCGTTTTTCCTCACGGTGCTGTTGAAATTGAAAATCCTAAAAATGGTGATGTATTTAAAGTTAATGGACAAAGACTCAAACCATTTTTAGAGCTGCCATTTGATCCCGAGGATGAGGTCACCCACCTCATCGACCCGTGATTCATGTAAGTTTCTTTCAGTAGGTAAATTCTCTCCTTCTTCCCTTGTCAGGTATTATCTCCTCGTTCTCATTTACTCATTTCTCTTGCATTTGCATACATTGAGGACAATGCATGATCTAGGTATGGGGGAGGGTTTTTAGTGTAAATATAAAAATCAGAAAATCCAAAAAAATTAAAAAAATTAAAAAATCACAAAAAGAGTTCTAATCTTATTCTAGTCTTGTTAATTGATTGCTAGTTGCTTGATGCACCCTTACATGCTATGACAATCTTATGATCCATTAGCTTTTGTTTGAGAAGTGATTTGCTAAAGTTCTTGTTCACACACTTACACTAGCAAGGTGAAGCTAGTAGACTTATTTGAATTGTGCATGAAATTAGAAGGACATGATTAGGTGTAAGATGATTTGGTCTTCATGCTTTGAGTACAAGTAGGTGCATTGAGGATACCTTTACTTGAGATTGATTATGTTTTACCACACCAAGTGAGTTTTGAGCCTATATGCACATCTTTTGCATTTATATTCTTTTGCTTGAGTGTCCACTTGTCATTTGCATCGCTAGCACTTGTTTGAGTTCCTTCTTGAAATACATGACATTAATTGATGATAAAATGATAAAGGCATTTAGGAATAACCCATATTTCTCAAAATATCCACACCATGCTTATGTGATCAATTAGTTAACCCTTTGAGCTTAATCATTTTCATTCGGTGACACACCACATTACTCGCCTAAGACCTTTTTCTTGTTTAGCCTTACGTATTCTTGATCCCATTTTGTCAAAAGGCTAGTAGGAACTTGAGGGAGCAATGAGGTGTATGAAATAGGGTTTACTATTGTTCATAACTTTCGAGGAAATATTTGTTGTTACCTTGATAGTCGATTTTCAAAATTAAATCTAAAGGAGGATTATTGTTACATTTATCATTTTCCTTTATAAAAATAAAAAAAAAGAAAAAAAAGAAAAAAAAAGAAAAAAGAAAAAGAAAAAAAAATACATATGAGAGCATACTTATGTTTTTGTAATCCTCCTTCATTCGACTATTCAAGGCTTTTTGTTGAAAATGAAAATAAATTGTGTGGGGAGGAAGTTTGGTGTTGTGCATGATATTCACGGTTACTACTAGCTTTTGACACTTCACCTTATTTTGGCCTTTCTTGACATACCTTGTCCCTAGCCCCATTACAACCCTAATAAAGACCTTTTGATTGTCATTATTAATGTATGTTGTGATTTAAGTTGGGATGATACCAATTGTCAAGCATGCATTTGATTTTGTTGGAATTGAGTGATACACTTACCCTTGTTCTTGAGTGAATATTCTTTTGTGAGTGAAATGTGAGGTATTGCTTGTTTTGCATATGAGATCTCAAGTTTTGACTCTAAAGTGTGCTCTTGTAGACTTAGCATGGTTACCAATAAATTTTGCACTTGACATGAACTTATAATCACTCTTGCATGATTCTTTGAGTAGACTATGTGAATCCTTGCACTTTCCACACCAAGACTTTGCAAATTCATTTTGATTTCTTAAGTTGATGTATCATGAGAGGACATGTATGTGTGGTGTGCATTGCCATGTAATCTTTTATACAAGCTAGATGGATTTTGTGGGTACATTCACTATAGGCCCTCACGAGACCTCACTCGTCCACTAGGGTTGCCTAGGGGTTTAAAGGGCTTGTTGCATATGCCAAATACAACCGTCACACCTACGAAAAGGAGTATAGGACTTTTTATCTAGATTTTCTTTTTTTTTTTTTTACTCGAGGACGAGCAAAAGATAGGTATGGGGACATTTGATAAATGCATATTTTTGCATATTTTTATTACCTATTTATTGCTTGAACTCGTGTTTTAATAATTTATTTTGTTGCATTTCAGGAAATTCGTAAATAAATAAAGAAATGACAAAATAAAAAAATAAAGAGCAAGGAAGGGAAAAAGAGGAAGAAAAAGGACCAAAAATGAAAGAAGGAAAAGAATTAGGAGCTTGGAGCAAAAGGAATATTTCAAGACAAGTGGAAGGTGGAGATCATCCCAACACATTACATAAGTGTATGGCCAAGATCAACTCTTCAAAGCTTAAGGGGGAAGGAAACAAATAGATGGCTAGGATTCCACCACCACACACCACAAATGTACCCAACACCCCCCTTAACCCTAATTCCTATCCTATAAATACCCCCTCAACCCCCTTGTATTGAGTAACTTAGATTTTAGGGTAGATTTAATTTCTTGTATTTTTCTTAGTTTCAAATATTGTAAACACTCTTTTTAATTTTAATGCAATTTCATTTTCTTTACTTCTTGTCTTACTCTTTCGTTATTGTTGCCTTGTTTCGTTATTTTCGTAAATCCAAGTAGTGGACAAAGTAGCGAAAGCTAACCACTATGGGTTGAAAGTAACGATTTTTATTTTCTTGTTCGTAGTTTTAATTCGTAATTTCGCCCCTTTAAAAATCCATTTTATTGTGGGCCGTTTAATTCCAAATTATCGTTTTTAGTGTAATTTTAATTTCATAGTTAATTTCCTAATTTTCAATTTTTTTTTAAACTAGTCATAAAATCAACTACATCAAGTACATAGATCCTGAAAATATATGCACCCTAATACAGAAAGATCTAACGTGACGCCATCCAGAAAGTGGGTCACCACTAGCTATACTAGCCACAAGATGGGGATGTTCAAGCATGCATATGTCATCAGCGGGGGAACATCTCACCGACCCTCCTATGGTACTCTTTGATGATATCTGAAATCATAGTGGCAACTCTGGCCCGATCAATCTGCCCGGTACTGGATGATGGCAAGGCAGCAAGGCCAGTCTATAGTCCAGTCAAAACAGTGAGAGCAATCTGATGCATGATCTCCATCGGGACGTCTCTAACCAGTAGACTCCCTCCATGATGCACGGCAAAAGGATCTGGAACAGCCAACAGTCTAAGGATACCATCCCTAGTAGCAAAGATCTCCTCATAGCGAGACCATAACCATCGGTAATGCTGAAACAGGGTATGGTGAATGTGCCAAGGGACCATCTCTCCCGCCAACCCAGCATACTCAGTGGAAACAGGTGGCATAGCAGCAGTAGTAGCAGTAGCCACAGTGGGCTGAGTCGGAGCAGGAACAGGTATAGTGGGTGCAGATGGAACAGTATCACAAACAGGAGTGTCGCTGATACGTGGGAACATGTAGTCAGGTATAGTAGGGACTGTCGGAGTCGAAGTATAAATCGGGATAGGAGCAGTAACCAAATCTGGGAAAGCTGTAGCCCTAGTAGGTGTAGCAACTCTGGAAACTGGAATAGCTGAGCTAGGCACCACCTCAGTGTGGACGGGTGAAAGCTGGCTCTCATCAACCGGATCAGTAATCTCGGGCACTGGGGTCTCACTTTGAACATCTCAGGAGTATATAGAAGTGTAGTCTCTGGAGTCTCAATAGAAGCTGGAATCTGAGCTGGCTGCTCAGTCTCTGGAATAAGAGCCTCTAAGTCAATCACTAGCATAGGAGAATCAGCTATCTCAATGACCTAGTCAGGAGAATCTACCAAGTCTATCACGTATGGAGGAGAAGGTGTAAGAATCCGAATAGAAGAGTCATCTGAGTCGTTGTCCATCGGTACGATCTCCTCAGATGGGTCACTGTCTGAACCTGAGCTGGGGTCTAGTGGTCCATGAGGATAGGGTGTAGGAGATCTATCTCAAGCAGAACGAAAATCAGCAGATCCGGAAGTGGACATCTACAAGAGTACGAAAAGTTTCGGTCACAACCAGGTTCCCAATCGACTAGATATGCCTATAAATATATATAAAGGTGCAAGGCACTTAGTGCTAAAATCTCAACGTCATATTATACCTCTTAAATTCTCACGTCGTGTTATAATTCTAGGCTCATACGATTCCTAAAATATAACTAACGCTCTGATACCAACGCTGTAACGCCCCTAAATCCACCCTGTCCGGGGATCCGGGTCGTGACATTGTCTCGATATCCTGCAGCACACGTGAACGCAATAACAAAATGAAATATTCATTACAACGGAGCATAAGTGTCCCACTCCGCAGATCTAAGATCGGTCTCACGCAATATTACAATACGACTTATTACATCTCAGGATAATATCTTACATAAGTTCACAAAAGTAGAAAGGTAAAGGTTCCAGCTGGATATTCTAGTTCTTGTCAGCATAGCCTGGAGCTTTTCCCTTTTCTCTGGATCCCTGGCTGGACGTCTCGCCTCTTTCCATCTTGACAGCTGAATAAAATTTTGTAAAGCAAGAATGAGCAACTATGGTGCTCAGTAAGTTCTCTCCTTGCTCGGTATATAAATATAATAAGATTTACCGAAAGAAATGTTCGAAATTTTAAAGTAGGATATCACAATCTGGCATTGACTCAATACTCATCTCGAAAACAGAATACTCGAAAAACTCAATTGATATAACTCTGATGACTCATGATTTAAGAATAAACTGGTCTTCCACCTCTCGGTATCTCGGTGGGGCGATCAACTATCCGATCGAGAATACCATCCTCCAATGACACCGCATTTCACCCAATCACGGCTACAATACGATATCAACAATATAATATATCTGTATGAATGCTAGCATCATAGTGGGTTATTAATTCAACCCTGGAAACATAGTGCCTAAATAATCTCGTGTCCGCATAACGGTACACAAGTCTCTCTTTCTCCATAATGGGCCTCTTTCCCAAAATTGACCAGTAGAATACAGAATTCCCAAATTTTTGATGAATAGATAACTTGAGATAATTCTTCCAGGAAAATATTTAATAATCTGGCGGACTGCCAGTCTGACTCAATTTTACCACCAATCCGAACAATGGACTGATGTAAACTCTCAATAGTAATATTTTATTGGTTGACACGAATAAAATGCCAAACCTTGACAATAAAAGCAACTGTCTCGAAATAATGAGAATAGTCTTAACATGAAATATTTTGAGTCGTACCGAACAAATAGTACCACTCGAATGATTATAATACTCAAAATTGATGAATCGTTGAATAGAATATTTTTCACTTGATCAACACGTAACAACTCTAACAATTCTAATTTTATAACTCTTATCGATTGATTCGAACGAGGAACCAACTAAAAGATAATCAATGAATTATTGTTGAATTTGTACAATAAATTCCACTGAGAAAAATGAATTTAACTATCTCGAACAAATAAGATTAGTTTCACTGAATCAAAATAATAGTCGTCTCGAATTAATAAGATCGACCCGATAGCAACGAATTTATTTCTACGTTTATAGGGAGTATAATTCGCAAGTAAACTAAATTAACAATATCGTAATATTTAACGAGAGATAATGCTCAAAAGAAATAATTGCATCATAGGGAGCAACAGATAAATTTCATAATTGATAGCTCAAAAATAATTAACGAATGAAATAATACGAACAGAAATACAAAGTTTCCGAGAGTTAGGGTAGGAATGAACTTGCCTTGATCTCGTAGTGCAAATGAATGCAGATAAAATTTATACTCTACCCGTGAACTTGGCTTCGATCTACGGCTCGAGAATTATTTTATAAAAATGGCAACCAGAAAAACGTGAGCAATTCGTCAAAATAAACTATTCCCGATCCGATAATATAGTATTTAAATATAAAGAATATTAATAATAATATAATATCTCTTGAAAATCTCTACAATAAATAACGGAAAAAAATTCCCGGATAATAACTCTTCTCCGAACTCAAGAATTCAATCTAGAAATTATATAATATTTTAATATCCGTAAATTCCCGCTTAAAACGAAAAATAAGGTTACGGCATTAATCCAATTTTAATCTCGTAAATAATTTAATATTATTCCGATTTTAACCTCTAAAATAATCTGACCTGATCCGGTTAATTAAAATAATCCGAAAATATTAAATATCAGCTTTCCAAAATAAAACCATATTTTATTCTTTTTATTCATAATTATTTCCTCTTTTTATCAACGAATTAATAAATCTCTAAATTAAGTCCAAAATAATCACTAATTCTCACTAATTAATTAATTAATTAATTAATTATACCATTTTTAATTAAACTATTTATTTCTCACAATTTTAATAACAATTCAAATAATTAAATCGATTTTTGATACATGCTAATTTTGTATATATTTTATAGCATGTTATCTCTTATTTATCCTTAATTTGCAATAATGTTGTGCTTGTTTAGCATTGTTAGTAGCATTTTAATTTGAATTTGATGCTAAGATAATTTTTTATGTTTATAGGATAATTTTGGAAGCAAAAGGAGCCCGGTTTCAGATCATCAAGAGACCGTAGATTAAACCTGGGCGAGCAATGAGGAAATTAGAATTGTCACAAAAACATTGAAAGTGATATATTCTTAAAGCAGGAATCCCGATTGGAATTAATATAATTTTTGTTAAGCAAAAGGAATCCGGTTCCAGGCCCTCAAGAAACCGCAACGTAGGACTTAAAGATTTATTTATATTAATAAATATTTAATTTATTTAGAAAATTATATTTATAAATATCTAATAATATTAGATATTTATTTTTATAATTTCTTGATTTAATTAATTATTTATTAATTAAAGATTATATGTTGTGCGGGTTAAAAAGCATTTCTACGAAGTCTTCCATGTAAAAAGAGGTCCCGGTTGCAAGTCATCATGTGCAGAATGTTTGTTTATGAATAAACAAAGAAAAGAGACATTCAATTATTCAAAAACAAGCCGAAAGTTATCATATTTTGAGTTCTGGTGTGCTGGTCACTTTCGGCTCATTTATTTATAGTAGTAGGTGTGCTAAAATTGTGCTATAAATAGATGTGATTTTCATAGGTTTTACACATCCCACTACTGAATATTCAGTGATAGTCTCTAAATTTTCATCAGCTTTCTTTTGTAATTTTAGTTTTATTTTATACACTTAAATTTCTGCAAATTCTATTTTGGTTGGAGAGCAAGGCTAGAAGGAATTTACTGCAAGCTTGTGAAATTCTTAAAGTTGTAATTTCTTCACTCTAAACTCTTTTAATTATGATTTTACCATTTAATATATGCTTATTTTCTTTATATAGCATGAGTAGCTAATTCTATAATCCGAGAATTAGGTAGTATTCATTGGTGATATATGCTTGTTTGATTGTGATAATAACTCTCTATTTTTGCTAATCTATCATTGAGGGCTTAACCCAATTAAGGGCATAGCTAACCTTTAATTGTATTCATAGGGATTATGATAAATTGGGAGATGAGTCATAATTCTTGTTCATAATTTGATAGACATAGTTTAATTATTGAATCAGGAGATTAATAAGAAGACTATGAAACCTATAATTCTCGGGTCTTAAAAATCTAAAATTGTATTTCGATTGATCATGGGAGTGACTTTTGAGATATGGTTGTAGACATTATTTTGTATCTTGGGAGAGAACATTATAAAGGTTAGAAGAATTTTTTTTAGCAAAATATGAGAAATATATATATCGCATTACAACAGTATTATTGAACCAATTGAAGAACCCTATTTCTCGGATTGCTTATCTTCATCAATTAAAACTTAGTTTTACGTGTTTATAATTAGTTTATTCGAACACACCAATTTTTTCTCACACTTCTAGATATTAAGAAATTAAAACTTGAACTTGTATTAATAGTCCTTTCCTGCGAACGAACTTCACAAAAATAACTTCAACAAATTGGCGCCGCTGCCGGGGAAGGCAATAATATTAAGTTTAGGTTAATTATTTCTTGCAGTTTCGATTTTATTTTATTCAAAAAATAAAATTAAAATTTTTTTTTAGAATAACGAAAATGTTAGTTTTATTAATTTCCGGTTCGTATTTTCAATATTAATTCGAAACAATTACTCTGTTTCTCCCCTGTTTTTAGTATTATTCGAACCACAAAACCCACGACCATACTCCTTCTTCTTAGTCAATTTTCTTTTTCTTTGTTCCTCGTGATTTATTCCTTTGTCAAACCCAACAGTACTCTCTCTTCAATCTCGGAAATCCACCCCCTCGTTTCTCTGATTTCGAACGAAGTTCTACCTCTCCCGTTCTTCTTCTTCGCTTCAAAACACCAAACACCACCGCGCCACCTCCTCTATTCTCACCCACCTTCTCTTTTTCTCTCCACGAAGAACCCCAAACAAACCAGAAAATCTCTCTACTGTCCATTGTCCGCCACAACCGTCTCCCTCCTTTCGCCACCGAACCGCCGATCCATCCACGTCTCTGTAGCACCGAACCCTTCCCCTTCTCTCTCTCTCTCTCTCTTTCTCCGCTCAAATCGCCTCCCCTACATCCCAACACTTTGCTTTTGTGTTTCATTTTTAAGTCTAATTCGCTTCTACAATTCAAATTCGGGGTGATGTTTAGTGTATTTTGGGTTGTCGAATTGTGAGTCTATTCTTCAGTTTCTATCGTTGTTTGGTTGTCCGAGTTCAGTGTTCTGAGTTTGTTTTGAGTTATTGTTCATTGATGTCTGACTAATTCTGGTTTACCATTACTGCTTGCGTTTGAGTTGCAGCGAGATAGTTGCGTTTGTTCACTGTTGTTTGTCCAAGTTAACCAGTTTTCGAGCTCGTAAACCTTGCTGAAATGTGATGTACTAATTTTCGAGTTTGTTGCGCGTTTTCTTCTGTAGTTTCTTTTCGTTAAAATCTTGAATACGAGTTTGTCATTTGGTTCGTAGATATACATATTAATAAGTTAGATTGTTGATGTGCTGAGTTTTGTTGGTTGTCGAATCTACCGAATTGACTCGGTTCTTAGTTTGGTTTGTTAATAATAGCTACTGAGTTTTGTTTTGCCGTTTAGTGTTCGTTTTTTTTTTCCATTTTGGTTATCATTTTAGTGTAGTGATTACTGTAATATATTTTGGTTCACAGGGTTTAGCCGAGTTTCGAGTTGAATAAGGTGTTGATTAGTTTTTGGCAAGTACTAAAACTCTTGTATGCGACATTCTACAAGTGCGGGAGATTTAAAGTTTGATCCAGAAATTGAACGCACTTTTCGAGCTTTAAGGCGAGAGACAAAGCAAAGGAAAGAAAGAACCAATATGGAGGAACCAAGAGATCGTCAAATTGTTAATCCTTCTGACCCACCAGTTGTTCTTGATGAGACTTCTATTTGGGATCATGAGACTCCCAATCCTGCGAATTGCATGTACAAAACTCCTCAGATTACCGCAGCTCAGTACAACATCAATCCGAGCTTAATTTAGATGGTAAGCAATTCAACTTTTGAAGGGGACATTGAGCGAGAGGATCCACACCGACATCTGAAGCGCTTCATGCAGATGTGTGGTTCATTCAAAATCACTGGAGTTACTGCAGATCAGATTCGTCTTCACATTTTTCCTTACTCAATCAAAGGGAGAGCCATGGAATGGTTCCAACAGCTTCCTGAAACTGCAGTTACTACTTGGGAGAGACTTTCTACCGAGTTCTTGTCCAAATATTATCCTTCTGACAAGACTCAACAAATGAGGACAATCATTCTAAGTTTCAAAACACAACCAGGTGAAGGCTTGTATCAGGCATGGGAGAGATACAAGGCATTGTTGAGAAAATGTCCACATCACGGATGTACTGAATGGATGATCTTGAGCACTTTTTACGGATCTTTGAATGCAGATGTTCGCTTAAGTTTGGATGTGGCAGCTGGTGGAGATTTCAAGAAAACACCGGTTCATAAGGCAAAAGCACTTCTTGAGCAATTGGCAGAAAATAACTATTCTTGGGCACCTAGTGGGACGAGCTCAGCTAAATCAATACAAGATATTGAAATGATGAACTTGCTGACTCTTAAATTGGATGCTCTTACTCAAGAGGTACGTGGACAAAGGGCGAATGTCAATGCTATTTCTTCTCCCATGGAAGGGTACAATGATTATGGTGTGAATCAGTGATCTTATGCACCACAATTCCCAGAGGAAGCATCTTTTATTCAGGGAAGACAATCATGGCCTGTTCAGAATAACTCCTGCTATAATCCAAATCAGAGGCCCAATAACAATCTGTCATACAGCAACAATCATGCGGCTAATCCATCATATGCATTTCCTAAGCAAAATCAACCTCCTGGTTTTCAGCCACGTCAGCAATATCAGGCACAACAACAATATCAACCACCACCAAGGGAAAAGAAAGAACCTACTGATTGGGAGGTTGCGCTCAATAAAATGATACAAGGAACTACAGGGGCGTTTGCCAACATGGATACCAAATTTGCAAAGGTATAATCAAGACTTGATCAGATGGCTTTTTCTCAAAAGATGTTGGAAACGCAAATTGGTCAAATTGCTAATAAGGTTGGTGTTCGTGAGCAAGGATCACTTCCTAGTCAACCAGACCTAAATGGTAAAGAACACTGCAAGGCCATCACTCTGAGAAACGGAAGAGAATTGCCAGAAATTGAGGCTATCAAGCCTAGAGAAAAGGTCCGTGCAAAAGAAAATGAGTTAGTAAAAGCCGAACCAGAAGTTTCTGAAAAGGTGATTGATGAGCAAAAAGAAGAAGAAGTCACACCAAGACTACCAGTGAAACCATATGTGCCCCCAATTCCTTTCCCACAAAGGCTTCATAATAGGCAATTGGAGAAACAATATGAGAAATTCTTGAAAATTTTTCGACAATTGCATATAAATATTCCTTTTGCTGATGCTTTGGCCCAAATTCCACTCTATGCCAAATTTCTGAAGGAGATGTTGTCTAAAAAGCGGAAACTTGAGGATGTGGAAACTATTACTCTAAATGCGGAGTGTAGTGCAGTCATACAAAAATCAATTCAGCAGAAATTAAAAGATCCTGGAAGCTTCTCTTTGCCATGCACTATTGGAGCAATGAAGAATATTAAAGCCTTATGTGATTTAGGGGCTAGTGTGAGTTTGATGCCACACTCCATTTGTGGAAGACTTGGTCTTGGAGAGCTCAAGAAGACAAGAATCTCACTTTAGTTGGCTGATCGTATTATCAAGTATCCTTTGGGAGTCATTGAGGATGTACTTGTCAAAGTGGATAAATTCTTTATCCCTTGTGATTTTATGGTGTTGGAGATGGATGAAGATGTTGAGATGCCCATTATTTTGGGAAGGCCATTTTTGGCTACTGCTGGAACCGCAATTTATGTCAAAGCTGGGAAATTGGCATTAAATGTTGGTGATGAAAAGGTTGAGTTTGATCTCAACAAAGCTATGAAGATGCCTTCATTTGATGCTACATGTTTCAATGTTGACATAGTGGATAAGATCGTAAGTCTTGAAGATGCAGACTTCGCAAAAGTGGAATAAACCTTAGATGATAAAGAAGTTGAAGAAGCACTTGCACTTGATATGCAAGAAACAGGTACGCCGACAATTGAGGTGGCACTTTCAATCTCGGAGGCACCTCAGGTAGAACTCAAACCTCTTCATTCTAATCTAAGGTATTCTTTTCTTGGTCCTAAGGATACATATCCTATGATAGTGTCCTCTTTGCTCCATGATGATGAACTAGATAAATTGTTAAATGTGCTTAGGCAATTTAAATCATCAATTGGTTGGACAATTAAAAATATCAAGGGAATTAGCCCTGCTCTTTGCATGCATAGGATTTCTTTAGAAGATAATCATAAACCTGTGATTGAGGGACAAAGAAGATTGAATCCTAATTTGCAAGATGTGGTTAAGAAAGAGATAACAAAGTTGTTAGATGCTGGAATTATATACTCTGTTCCACATAGTAACTGGGTTAGTCCAATACATGTTGTACCTAAGAAGGGTGGGATAACTGTCGTGCATAATGAAAATAATGAATTAATCCCCACTAGGACTGTAACAGGTTGGAGAGTTCGTATTGATTACAGGAAATTAAATAATGCTACTCGCAAGGATCACTTTCCTCTCCCATTTATTGATCAAATGCTAGAAAGACTTGCGGGTAATGAGGATTATAATTTTCTGGATGAATTCTCGGGATATTTTCAGATTCCCATTGCTCTAGAGGATCAAGAAAAGACAACCTTTACTTGTCCTTATGGTACCTTTGCATATCGTAGACTACCCTTTGGTTTGTGTAATGGCCCATCTAATTTTCAACGACTCATGACGGCCATATTCTCAGATTTTATAGGAAAACCCATGGAAGTCTTCAAGGATGACTTTACTGTATATGGTTCTTCCTTTGATTCTTGTTTAACTAGTTTGTCTCAAGTGTTGTAGAGATGTGAAGACACTAATCTTGTTCTTAATTGGGAGAAGTGTCATTTTATGGTAAAGGATGGTATTGTGCTTGGGCACAAGATTTCTAGTAAAGGCATCGAGGTGGACAGGGCAAAAATCGAAGTGATTGAGAAATTACCACCACCCTCATCTGTGAAGGGGATTAGAAGTTTTCTTGGACACGCCGGTTTTTACCGTCGTTTTATCAAAGATTTTTCTAAAATTTCTCGTCCTCTTTGTAATCTACTTGAAAAAGACAGTGTCTTTGATTTTGACGAGAGTTGTCTTGTTGCTTTTAACAGGTTGAAGAAGGAGCTTACTTCTGCACCTATCATGTCAGCCCCTGATTGGAGCTTACCTTTCGAGCTCATGTGTGATGCTAGTGACTATGCTGTGGGTGTTGTTTTAAGCCAAAAGAAGGAAAAATGCATGCATGTGATATACTATGCAAGCAAGACATTTGATGCACAAATCAATTATGCCACCACTGAAAAAGAGCTACTTGCTGTGGTTTTTGCCTTTGACAAATTCAGATCCTATCTTGTTGGGTCTAGGGTGATTGTTTATACGGATCATGCTGCGATTCGTTATTTAATGAAAAAGAAGGATGCCAAGCCTCGTCTAATCCGTTGGATTCTTTTACTCCAGGAGTTTGATCTTGAAATTCGAGACAAGAAAGGTTCTGAAAACTTGGTAGCTGATCATTTATCCAGGTTGGACCAGGGAGATGAAGTGGTAGGAGTTAATATACCTATCAATGATGCATTTCCAGAAGAAACACTTCTTGCAGTATCTTTGTCTACACCATGGTATGCGGACTTCGTAAATTATCTCGTAGGTGGCATTCTACCAAGTGGACTGACTTATCAACAAAAGAAGAAATTCTTATTTGATGTAAAACACTACTTCTGGGAAGAACCACTTCTTTACAAGGAATGTGCTGATGGTATCATGAGGAGGTGTGTGCCACACGAGGAAATTCCTAATGTCTTAAATCATTGTCATGCTCTAGAGTGTGGTGGTCACAACAGTAGCACGAAAACTGTTGCAAAAATTTGGCAGTCTGGATCTTATTGGCCTTCAATGTATCAAGATGCCAGAAGCTTTGTTGCAACTTGTGATCGATGTAAAAGAACAGGAAATATTGCAAGACAGAATGAGATGCCTTTGCAACCTATTCTTGAGGTTGAGCTCTTTGATGTTTGGGGTATAGATTTCAAGGGTCCGTTTCCATCGTCTTTCGGAAACAAATTTATTTTGGTGGGAGTTGATTACGTCTCTAATTGGGTGGAGGCAATTGCTAGTCCTACAAATGATGGTAGAGTGGTGAAAAAGTTCTTACAGAAGCATATCTTCACACGTTTTGGAGTGCCTAGGGCCATCATCAATGATGGATGGTCTCACTTTTGCAATAAATTAATTGAAGATCTTTTGCGAAAGTATGGAGTGACTCAGAAAGTTGCTACACCTTATCACCCTCAAACTAGCGTGCAAGTGGAGATTTCAAATCGAGAGCTGAAACAAATTCTTGAGAAAACAGTTGCTAGCTCCAGAAAAGATTGGGCAAGGAAGCTTGATGATGCTCTATGGGCTTATAGGACGGCATTCAAGACACCTATCGGTATGTCTCCTTATAGGTTGGTGTTTAGAAAATCATGTCATTTACCCGTGGAAGTGGAGCACAAGGCACTTTGGGCGATAAGATTCTTGAACATGGAATTACAAGCTGCGGGACTTAACAGGTTGATGCAACTAAGTGAACTTGATGAGTTGAGACTTAAGTCTTATGAAAATGCAGCAATATACAAGGAAAAGACAAAGAAGTGGCATGACAGGCATATTAGACCGAAAGAGTTTGAAGTTGACCAGCAAGTTCTACTGTTCAACTCAAGGCTGAAACTCTTTCCCGGAAAATTGAAGTCAAGATGGTCTGGCCCTTTTAAAATTGTCAAGGTATATCTGTATGGTGCTGTGGACATCACTCGAGATGGTTTCGATGTGTTTAAAGTGAATGGGCAAAGACTCAAGCCATATTTGATTGGTGATGACATTCCAAGAGGAGTCAATTGGCTTCTCTCCAATCCTCAAGCTTAAGTTCATCACGAGAGGCGTCGAGCTAATGACGTTAAACAAGCGCTATTTGGGGGGCAACCCAAGGAATTTTGTTGATTTGAATAATATTTTTGTGTGTTTGGACTATGCAGGAGGATCTTCATTTCAAAATGGATGCCACAATGGCAGTTCTTGGTTGCACACTACCACCTTGACCATGATTCAGGGGAGTCCTCTCTTTTTCCTCGCATATTAGTCCATTGTGTGTTGTTTCTTGTGGACAAGAAACATGATAAGTTGGGGGTATGTTCATTTAGATAGAACCTTATTGGGGTTATTTGGTGTTAAAAAAAAAATTAAAAAATTAAAAAATCACAAAAATAATTCTAGCCTTGTAAAGATTAGTTGTTGTAAGTTAGCTTGATACAGCCATGCATG
This sequence comes from Saposhnikovia divaricata, assembly GCA_036435485.1. Taxonomy (NCBI): domain Eukaryota; kingdom Viridiplantae; phylum Streptophyta; class Magnoliopsida; order Apiales; family Apiaceae; genus Saposhnikovia; species Saposhnikovia divaricata. Next base: position 94,725,768 of record CM071597.1, on the reverse strand, counting down.
CTAAAAGAATCTTGTGTTTTTGACGCTTTTGATTGAGAAGTGATATGCTTTGTTCTTATGCACACACATACACTAGCAAGTTGAAGCAAGTAAACTCATTGAATTTTGTAAGTGATTAAAAGGACATGAACATGTGTAAGATGATTTGGTTTACATGCTTTGAGTACAAGTAGGTGCATTGGAGAGACTATTTGTAACACCCCCAGATCCGGGGTCCGGGATCCGGTGGTTACGGTTTCCAATTCTGTCCACAACAATTGAACTTTCCTTAACATAAAATAAATTACGTCTCTATAACCCAACACAACAATATAAAACACACCCGTTATAGTCCCAGAGATGAAATCAGAGTAACAATCAAATTTTTATTAATCACATTATGAGTTCTTACAATCCAAAAGGATTTCAATATAAATACATACTCTTTGCCATCCATTTACATAAGTCATACTAGACCATATTCTTGGTACTGAAAGAATAAATATACCCTACCAATAGCTTCTTCTTCAGCTCTGGTAGTCTCATCATCCTCGCCCGCGTCGAGTGCGCCTTGTGCGAGTCATCTGATCTAGCTGTTGTTGTGATATAATAATAAAGCAAGGGTGAGCAATAGCCCACCAACAATAATATATAACTGAACGATAATGTATAACAGTTCAAAAGTATCTTTCAAACCATATGCCATGCATTTACGGAAATGATGCCAGTATAATATGAACGATGAAGTTACAAGGTAACTTAAAGTATTTGTTTGTAGAAATATCTGCTACATCAAAGTAAGCGAGATATTCTTATTGTTATTAAGAAGAGGAGTTTGCAAGAAAAGGTTGCAATTCCAGTTATGACCCTTTTCCAACTCTGCCAACAGTAATCATGTTGCAGGAAATAAATAAATTTGGATGATGAACCAATGATGAAGTATTCACCGCGCCCGCTGTTCCAATCTTGATGATCGGTCGAGATCGTACAGCTCAATTTAGATTTACTACCGGTAGAAGGAAGAACTGACGGCTTTACTTGTATACCGCCTTGCTAGCTCTCCCCGGCCAACGGTTGGGCCAAAGGGGATGGACCGGCGCTACTCGGCCTCTTACACGACTCCTAGTTCAAATAGAATTCATGATTCTGAATGTAACGTTCGTCCCCCTTTCCCCAAGTATAATACTTGTTGATAAGACTCCACAAAGTAGTCGTATCTAGTTGGAAAGGAAAATTTACCAATAACTCCCAAGCTATTACTTGGTAACGGATATCAACTTGTTCCAGTAATCTTACCCCTCGAAAGATGAGAAGGTAAGCAACGACTTAATAAGTCAACAGCACCCGAGTTGCGAGTGAAGGGAATACTTTATGACCGGGAAGTCGACAAGATAAATAACATTTTCCAAGTAAGGTTCCCTTATTATTAAGGAGATAGACTCAAAGAAGAATGATGTCTGAGAACCTTTCTTGATATAAGATTAATAATAATACGACTCCGAAATATTTTCTGTAATAATCGAAAAAGATAAACCTTATCGAGGTTATTCTAAGTATGGAATAAATATTCAGAGAATATTTATTGAATTAAAATATTTTACGGAATATTTAGGAATATGAAAGAATATCTTTAATCAGAGTATCTCTCAAATAATTCTTGAAGAAATATCGAGAGAATATTTATTGCATAACTAAATATTCAAATGAATATTCCAAATAATATTCATTAATTAATAAGACCTGAAAGGAATATTTAAAATATTTAAAATAATATTCGATGATTAAATAGAACCCTGGATGAATATTCAAAATAATATTCATAATTAATTAGGAATTTAAATGAATATTGATAAAGTAATATTCATTTAATGGATAATATTCTAAATGAATATCAAGTAATGTTCATTTAGTAATCCAAGCTTTAAAGGAATATTCGAGATAAGACTCGATAAATAAATCAAGTTTCAAATGAACATTAAAATAATATTCGATAGGTAATTACTGTCTTAAATGAATACTCAAAAGTAATATTCATTTAATGAATAATATTCTAAATGAATATCCAATTAATTTTCATTTAGTAGTCCAACCTTTAGAAGAATATTCGCAATAATAATCGATAAATAATTCGACTCTGAATGAATATTAAAAATATTATTCGTCGAATAGTTACGTTCAAATAATTATTTGAAGTAAAGACCGTTAAAATAAATAATCTCGAACGAATATTCAAATAATATTCGTCACCCGAATAATGGAAAATATTTACTTAAATATTTTCCTCCGAGGTAATCCCGATATATCAAGAAATATTGACTCCCGGTCTATATTTGATGAATAAGATGTATACGCCCTTCTATGAGGGTCTTACAATAACCGGCTTATAACTGATGTATAACTATCTAGCTTATAAGCCAACAATAACATTCAGGGAACAAGTATATCAATTCAACTTGAAAGTAGGCATGCATGCAATGGCATATGTATATCAGCAATCATATATATATATTTATTCAATCACAACAACAGCCTAAAAGAAGGGAATTGAAACTTGCCTGGTAGTCGAGTACGGTAAGGGATAGTGGTAGCGGGTCCCGGTTCAGCTTGGTGATCTATAAATAGCCAAGGCATTCAGGATTAATCACTTAACATATTAAAAGTTAAGTTATACTTAATTCGAAACACGTTCTCGAGTTATCTCGTTATACCCCTTTTTAGTGGATTACTTATTATCACTGATCCGACCCGACATTAGTTCCTTAATACGACATGTCACTGCACTTATACTTGGGACATACTTAAGTCATATGAGTTCTAAGGTTGATCGTTACGAACCAATATTATACTCCGAGTTTTATCGCCCGTTTTCTAAGTGTTTTACCGAAGTTATAAAAGAGTCGTCTTTTAGGGGTTCGTTCGCGTTTAACCTTGACTCGAACATTTTTAATAAATCGAAAAATGCTCTTTTTGACATACGGTTTTCTTTCACACCTTCCTTCTTACTCCTAGTATTTATTTACCAAGATTTGCCATGACGTTACATAGTTTACGAGGGTTCAATTTCAGTTACGAACTTTCGTTTACGGATTCGAACTACTTTTAGTAATTTGGTCATAATTCCTAAACCGTAAATCAAAATGCTTCGATTCTTTCGCCAAAGTGATCTATGTTCAAAAATCTATCAGTAGGGTTCATTAACTTGCCAAGAACAGAGAGTTATGGCTACTGACCAGTTCGGTTTCTTAGTGTTAATGAAAATCGAGCATTACGACGGCTACGAATCGAGCGTTCTAAAATTCATTACGCAACAACCAAGCCACACCGGGCATCTAATCAACTTATACACATAATAAGCACCCCAACAAGACCAGAAGCCACTGATCTTAGTATCAAACTCATCATGTTAATCAAATCACTAAATCACTAACTAAACATGCTTATAACATGAACATAATCATAACTAAGCTAGATCCATCAAGAACATGCTTAAAACTCAAAGTAGAGCAAGGGTTTTCAAGTCTTATACCTTCCTTGTAGTATGTAATAGCCTCACAAAGCTTGGTATTGCCCTTGGATGGCCTTAACTTAGCTAGGATCAACCATGAAAACAATAAAAACAAAGATTAGTTCTTAGAAACACTATTCATCATCACCTTTGATGATTTATTTGAAAATGAAAGGAAGTGAATTTGAGGCTGAAATTTCTAGGGGATCTAAACTATGATATGTAGTACTTACCCTAAAAATTAGAAGAACAAACAATGGTGGGAACCTCCTTTTCTAGCTCCTTGGCCGAAACTTTTGAAGAAAAAGAGAATGGAGAGTGTTTGCTTGGTTTCTTGATTTTTCTTTGTTCAATCTTGCATAAAGTTACTTTTTGAGAGATAATATCTCATCTTGGTGTGTTAGTGGGGTGTGATGTTGTTGTGGGAGGATTTTAGCACAACAAATTATGAGGCCTCGTGCTGGAATAGCGCCAATAATCAAGGAATCGTCCAACCACCCGGAAAGGCTCGTGGTTGAAGATTAATGGCTAGCCGCCCGGGAAGGCACACGACTAGGGTTACCGAAGAACACGGGATGTGGTTCCTCGGAAGGATCGGGCTGAATCTACGGGATAAGAGCTCAAGGACCAAATGTTGGCCAGCCAAGAACCCTAATTTGACTGTGTCACACAAGAGTGCACGTGCTCTAGCTACTCAAGGAGTGTAAAGTGTCAAAGAAGATCCCGTAAACTGCCTACATACCACTATTTATAGTGGATCAAGCCCGAATGTAGTTCTTGAAGGATATGATCGTTTGTTTATGATGAGTTATCCTCTCTCAAGTGGGATAATCACTGTTATTTCTAATAATAATCGAGTATGATGTGTATAATCAGGTTACCAAGCAGTTTAGGTAACATAGAATGATTATCTCTTGTATTTATCTTGATTTTTGTATCATTTATCAAGTATATATGACATATATCCTCAAATAACTGAATGTTTATCTGTTTGAGAGTGTTTTTAGATGATATAGACGTATTCCTAAAAAATAGGAGGCGTGCCTTATCTGTATTGGCAGCCTAATCAGGCTTCCGGCGGAAGCTAGGGGTACCGCCCGGTAGCCTGGCTCCGGTACCCCCTCCGGTAACCCCTATCACGGGAGCTACTCTGGAAGCTCTACTGGATGACTGGTAATAGCTATAGGTTATCCTCAAGGGGATGCCTTGAGACCCTTAGTCATGTGTCCCCGTGCTACAGTGTACATGGTAACCCCTAGGGCTACCGTAGGCCTCCGGAAACCTGACAGATTACTCATCCTCTTCGTGGATCTGGACCCTAATCCTCTAGTGGGCCTAAATTTAACCCATGCCAGATTTTGGTCACAACAACTACCCCCCGGTTCCCTGAAGTACTGTGTGCAAGGGGAACCTAATATTCACAGGGTGCCGTTTTCTTGTATCCTCTGCAAAAATCTATATCTTTACACTCTCGTTAGCTCAATATGACAGGGTGTGTAGACATTAAGAATTCAGGATTTTAGGCGCTAGGAATAATGTGAGTATTTATCTGGAAATCTCTTGTATCTGGGCTACGGAAGCCTGAATTATGAATCCATAAAAATAAAAGGTTCCTAGCTAATTCGTTTAAATTTCAAATAAGCTCGTTTATCCTTAGTAAGTAAAGAGATAATTATCAAGAGAGGGTAATTTAAATTGGAACTCCACTTTTCTTTCTTGATAAGATAAAAGCGGTTCATTTCCCGTGTCAACACGCTTCCCCCCCCAGGCCTCATTTTCTGTGCCACATTCACTCAGCAGGGGTTGTGCCTATTTTCTCTTTGTTTTAATATATTAACACTCTTAGGCTTTTTATTTTTCTTTTCATCTTCACAAGACGTTTTCTCAAGTGTGCAAAGGTTGGTCAAAAGGTTCCGACGAGATCTCTCCGGCGAAGGCTTAATCATCTACACTTCCGTCGATTCGACTCTCCCGGATATTCAAGTAAGTGTCCAATGACCACAATTTACCTTCTTTATTTGATAAAAATCTCAAGTAAGCCTCTGATTGTATCTTTCATATGTTTGCTTTTGTATCTCTTCAATCTTAGCCATGCTAGATCTGTGCATTTACATCTCAACTGATAGATGCATGTTTAAGTTTTTATCTTGTGATGTGGGTCGGAGTGGTCGGTACTCCGGCTATCCCCTTTACTATCTCTAGGCATGTACCTCGCCTGTTTGATGCTTGTTTTCAATGAATATCGTTGTTTTAAATATGCTTGGTCGTGTAACTCATTTGTTTGGGCATGTCTATAATGCCTTTTTTCTCCGTATTCCTCTTCTTGTTCCGTTTAGTAATTACCGGAGTCACTAGGTTAGGATGCCACACTAATAGCCACCCCCCGAGTCCTAATTTTTCGTCTTTGGACTGGTAACCCTATTATACCCTGGGTTTCTCTAGGTCAGCCATCAAGAACCGTTATCTTCTTCGGTCCACAATTTTTGTTTAGACTTCAATCCTCTTCACTAATCTGCTCCCTCCTTTTGTGGTTGCAGATGTCTTTCTCATCGGCATCGAGGGAGTCTTCCCAATGTTTAGGTTACTTGTCACATGTGTCTGGGGAACCGTCTGATTCAGGGTCCACCCATCTCAATGATCTTTTTGCTCTCTCAACCTTTGCTCCAATCCAGGCCATCAGTTAGCTCCCGAACACGTTCTCGGGTGGAGGTAGTCAATCCTCTATCTGCTGAGATCGTCAACCGGTACCCTGGCTTCCTCACAGAGGCTGGTTCCTCCAACTCTGGTGGTGAAGAAGTAGAGAGGGTTGATATCAGTTCTAACACCGATGAGGGGGAAAGAATGATAGATGAATTACAGTTAAGAGGTAATCGTCTATCCTTCAGTAATGATGATGCGATAGAGGGGGAGGGTGATATTGAGTTACCATCAGAAGTCGAACGCAAGCCACATGTCCCGGCTTCCAATGTTCCTGCTTGTGAGGGCCAGGACTCTACCATGAATGCTGATAGATTGGCCAGGTTGCTGGAAATTTGCAATCCAGGTTGCCACCTTGTACTACCCTGTGCTGGCGAACGGTGTCACAGGTTCGACAATTTCGAAGCAGATCAATCCATCCCCAATGTTGTTGTATCGGCTTCTTATTTCAAACTAGGGTTTTCTTTTCCAATGCATCCGTTTTTTATAGATTTGTTGAACTTTTACGAGATAGCTCCCATGCAATTGACACCCAATTCTTTCCGGGTTGCCGCGTGTATGTATATTTTGTATGACCAAGCTTTCTCCGTTGCCCTTACTGCTAGGGAGTTAGGTTATTTTTATCAATTAAAGGATGTCGGAAGGAAGGTTGGTGTTTTTTACCTTACTGCTTGGAATAATAGGCAAGGAAAGTGTATAAAGGGAAATAAGAAAGGTATGTATGACTGGCTAGAGCAGTTCCTGTACTGCTACGATTGTGAAGGAGTTAACACGGAGTTTAACTTGACCCCTGGTAAGCCTTTTGTTGCCTAAATCCTTTCGTGATTCCCTTTACTATACCATAGGTTTAAATCTTCATCTTCTGTACTATGTCCCCTAGGGATCCCAGTGCAAACTTCTTTAGATGGAATTGAAGAGAAAAGGGCCAAGAAAGTCATGAAACTTGCTGCTTCATTGGGTGATGGTGAAAGCTTGTTAACATCGGAAACCCTTGAGAGATTAGGGTTTTCTAGGCCTGCGGCTCCCTTACTCCCTATCCCGGGAGACGAGGTAGAAGGAGGACAGCTGGGGGAACTGGAAACCCAGGGTGCCGAGCGGCAATCCGAGGAGATTGGTAAGGCTTCCGTCTCCTACGACTCTGGTGACCCAAGCTTCCGCTTCCCATGCTCATAGCTGTTTTCACACACGTGGTTCACTTTTACCTATCATTGTTTACTCCTTTACGATCCTTTATGTTATTTGATCTTATAGTATCTGCTGTTTCACCTTGCGATTGCATATAGATACATATATTGCGGTCTCTTAACCTATAAATGTCTCATCTTTTCAGGTATGTCAGGATCAGTGCCATCGTTCATCAAGCCGTCTGAAAAATATGAAGACTTATTTCCTGAGGATGAGTTAATGATGTTGGAGACCCCTATTGCCGCCACTCCAGTCTCTCCATTCCCTGCCTCCATGTCTGTTAAGACTGAGCTGTCTGCAGCCGAGAAGCGAAGACTTTCTCAGGTTGCCGGAGGTTCGAAATCCACTCCCGAGACTAGATCCTCGAAGAAGGCTAAGGTATCACAACAGGGTACCCCCGCGGGTGATGTTGAGTAGTTCTTTCAAATGTCTGGGGGCCAGATTCCCATGGAGATTATCACTGGATGGGCCAGGCAGAGATCCTCTGATGCTGCAAAATCTATGTTGTTCTCATCAGGTGAGAGTTTCTTCCATCAACTCAGGCTCTCCAACCAATTAGCATTGGCTACCCGTGGGGATATGAGGCTTCGGGATGAGATTAAGCAGTTAAAGTTGGATAGGCAAGCCATGGAGGAAGAAAAGAAGAAGCTGCTCGATGCTGGTAAAAAGTTGAAGGTGGATTTGTCCGAGTTAACTAGGGAGAAGGACAGGTTGGCTAAGCTGGTTGCTAGTCAAAACACGGAGAAAGAGGAAAGGACGGTAGCCCATGCTACCACAGTGAAGGAGCTGACCTTGCAGGTAGACATGTTGCAGGCTTCAGTAAAGAAGTTGAAGGAAGCCCTCCCAGAAAGGTACAACACTGGTTTTTCAAAGGGAGTTAATGATTATTTGAAGGCCACCTGGGAGGTGATGCCAGATTTAGATTGGTCGCTCCTAGGTGAGGATGCAGTGAACCAAGTAGAGAAATTCAAAGCTGAAGCAACGAAGGCTGGGGCTACCGGGCGCCATATTGCGACTACACCTCCGGTTACACAGAAGGGCACTGCCGAATTCATCCCCACTCCTGAGACTATGGTTGAGGCTCCCGCACTCACGGTTGAGGTTGCTCCATGGAATTCTTCAAAAAAGAATGACCCTGTCGAGGACTCCCCTAGCTCAGACGCTGTCAAAGACGCTCCTTCTGCCTAAGCAATCTCCCTAAATCATCCTTATTATCTTGAACTCATATTTTGTTGGTTTACAAACTCTATAGTTTTAACTAAGGGGGTGGGCTCCTATAACGCTCCACAGATGTAAGGATTTAATCTTTCAACTTTGTTTGTCTTATGGCCTCGGGCCTGGTACTTTTGAATTTGCTTTCGTAATGCGTGTTTATCTTATTATCTGGTTTTTTATGTAGTAGGTATGATTGTCGCATCATTTCTGATTATGCAACGAGAACCAACTTGGACTTAAAAATCCTTACCCGTCGAACACCCATAGTACTCATTCTCTAGGGTACCAATATGCTAAGTAAGAAAGGTACTACGATAACTCAAAACAGTGCATAACTAAACACCACCATCGAATTCTATCCGGTAAAATGATTCTCCTCTCTAATTCTAAAATAAGTTTGTACAAATTTTCAGAGGATATATGTCATATATATGTTGATTAAATAGATATTAAATCATGAATCAAGATAAGAACGATAGAATGGTATCGCAGTGTAGAAGAGTACAAGAGTAAATATGGCAACACATACCTGGATAGGTGGCCATAGAACTGATAGACTACTTGTACTTTTGTCTGCTTGGTTGTCACTGTGGGTGTGGGGGTACCGTCCGGTATCCCTATAGCATTTGGAAGCCCGAAGGCAGGAACCTGACTCCGGGAGCCCCGTGGCCGGTAGCCCCTATCCGGTAGCCTGGGTACCGGAGGCTTAGCCTGGAAACCTTTGTTCCGGGAGTCCCAGTCATTTAATAAATCATGTGTGGTGATGCCATGTAGGCCAATCCTGCAAAGATGTCTTGTAATGAAGGGATCCAAGTGGGTCGACCAGGGTACCACACAAGCCCAAATAGTAAAGGGAACCATATATGCCGAACAGGGTTCCATACATGCCCTGATAACCAAGTAAGCCATGTGAACCACTCAAGGTTCCGTACATGTCTGGTATTGAAGGGATCCAAGTGTGCCAATCAGGTTACCACACAAGCCCAAGTAATGAAGGGAACCATGTATGCCGAACAGGGTTCCATACATGCCCTGATAACCAAGTAAGCCATGTGAACCACTCAAGGTTCCGTACATGTCTGGTATTGACGGGATCCAAGTGTGCCAATCAGGTTACCACACAAGCCCAAGTAATGAAGGGAACCATGTATGCCGAACAGGGTTCCATACATGCCCTGATAACCAAGTAAGCCATGTGAACCACTCAAGGTTCCGTACATGTCTGGTATTGAAGGGATCCAAGTGTGCCAATCAGGTTACCACACAAGCCCAAGTAATGAAGGGAACCATGTATGCCGAACAGGGTTCCATACATGCCCTGATAACCAAGTTAGCCATGTGAACCACTCAAGGTTCCGTACATGTCTGGAAATGGCAAAAATTTGAAATTCTGATAATTTCAACCTGTTAAGCTGAGAGGTGTATCCACTACTACCCCCTAGTTCTGGATGGTAGCCTAGCTGCCATGTAGAACTATGCTTGTAGGTCTTACATATATTTATGAAAATATTTATAAGTGGTAAATGTAAAAGAAAACAATCAACTTCTACTTTTACTGAAAATCAAATAGTACGAATACATCAAATTTCATCCAGACGGGGTGTGCATCCACTACCCCCCGGGCATCTATTGAAAATCATGAAATCCTAAGAACTGAAAGGGAAATGGTGCAACCACAACTAGTAGGTTGCCTTTATTCATCCTAAGCCTGAAAGAGGCCTACGTTTGCTCTGAAAAGAGTCTTACTGATAGTACTTTTTTAGGTGCTCGGCATTCCAAGCACGGGGAATAGTGTTCCCATCCATGTCTTCAAGGTGGTATGTGCCTTCCCAAAAGATAGACTTTATTTTGTAAGGCCCTTCCCAGTTTGCTCCAAAGGCTCCGTTCCCGGGAACCCGCATATTGGGCATCATTCTTCTCAATACTAGGTCGCCAACCTTGAGGGGTCGAGGGCGTACCTTGTTGTTATAGTATTTGCGGGTCCTCTGCTGGTAAGCCGCGAGTTTCAGCTGGGCGGTAGCCCGGTTTTCCTCTACCATGTCAAGGGCCAGCCTCTGATGTATTTCATTTGATTCTTGACTGAAATTGTCCCTCCGGTAGGACCCTGTCCCGACTTCCACTGGGACCATAGCTTCACAGCCATAGGTTAGAACAAAGGGAGACTCTCCGGTTGTGGACCTGGGAGTGGTGTTGTAAGACCACAAGACCATTGGAAGCTCCTCTGGCCAATTTCCCTTTTTATCTTCCAACTTAGCTTTTAGAGTGTGCTTGATGATTTTATTCACAGCTTCCGTCTGCCCATTGCTTTGGGGGTAGCAAACGGCTGAAAAATCTTTCTTTATCTCCAAGTCCTCACATAGACTTCTCATTTCTCTATTATCAAATTGCTTGCCATTGTCTGAGATTAGCTTGTACGGTACCCCGTATCTACATATAATGGCTCGTTTAACAAATTCCTTCAGCTTACCAGCAGTGATGGTAGCTAGGGGTTCCGCCTCTGCCCACTTGGTAAAGTAGTCAACGGCTACCACGGCATATTTCACACCACCTCTGCCTTTGGGAAGCTCCCCAATCAGGTCAATCCCCCATATTGCAAAGGGCCAGGGGCTTCCAATGGGTCTTAGTTCCACAGCTGGGTTGCTATTGAAGTTAGCAAACCTTTGGCATTGATCACAAGCTTTAGCAAAGTCATAAGCATCAGTTTTCATGGTAGGCCAGTAATAGCCCTGTCGGAGAATTTTGTGGGCCAGGGAGGTACCCCCCGAGTGGTTGCCACAAATGCCTTCATGAATTTCCCTTAGGATGTATTCACATTCATTTCCAGATATGCACTTAAGTAGAGGTTGATTAAATCCCCTCTTGTATAGGATGCCATCATAGATCACATAACGGGCAGCCTTATATTTGAGTTTCTGAGCTTCATCTTTGTCCTCCGGAAGTGTCCCCTTGGTGATATACTCACGTATTGGGGTTGTCCATTGGCTTTCCATTGAAGAATCTATTTCCATAGTCTCCTCTCGATGGATACTTGGTTGGAGTTGCACTTCAAGGGGTATTACCCCTAACAGGACAGCTTCTTTTTGGGATCCCAACTTGGCAAGGGCATCAGCATTGGCATTTTCCACCCTTGGGATTTGATTCAGATTTAGCAATTTGAACCTACTGATAAGTTCTTGGGCATACTTCATGTAGAGTTCAGTGCGGGGGCCTCGACTCTGGAAGCTTCCTTTAATTTGCCACACAATCAACATGGAGTCACTAAACACATTTAGGTATTCTACCTTCATTTCCAGAGCCAGTTTCAAGCCAGCAATCAAGGCCTCATACTCTGCATCATTGTTGGTAGCCCTGAAGCCAAAGTGTATGGCACTCTGAATTCGGTGCCCCTCTGGGCTTACCAACTCTATTCCTGCACCTCCCCCATTATTATTTACTGCACCATCAACATACAGGTTCCACCATAATTGGGGGCTTTCGGCATCCCCTTCGGTAACTGGGGATACCGGGGTACAATCTTCTCCGATAACCTCAAAATCAGGAGGAAACTCCAGTAAGAAATCGGCCAGTGCTTGGCCTTTAATAGCAGTTCGGGGTTTGTAATCTATTTCAAACTGTCCTAGCTCGACAGCCCATTTCATCATTCTACCGGAGGCTTCCGGCTTGTGCATCACTTGCCTCAGCGGGAAGGATGTTCTAACTTCAATTTTATGGGCCTGAAAGTAAGGCCTTAGCTTCCTGAAAACCAATATTAGAGCATATGCTAGCTTTTCCATGCTGGGATACCGGGTTTCCGCATCTAGCAGCCTTTTGCTCACATAGTATACCGGGTATTGTACTTGTTCTTCCTCCCGAATCAACACAGCACTTATAGAGTATTCAGAAACAGCTAAATATAAAATGAGTACCTCACCTTCCAAGGGTTTGGAGAGCAATGGTGGGCTTCCCAACTGTTCTTTTAGTTTCTTGAAGGCTTCCTCACATTCCGGGGTCCATTCAAAGTTTTGACCCTTCTTGATAGCCTTGAAAAACTCCTTGCATTTGTCGGAAGACCGAGATACGAATCTATTTAGGGCTGCTACCCTTCCGGTAAGCCCTTGGACTTCTTTTACATTCCTTGGGGACCTCAGTTCCAGCAATGCTTCTATTTTGGCAGGGTTTGCCTCAATCCCTCTGTGGTTCACAATGAATCCAAGAAATTTTCCAGACTCCACCCCAAAAACACACTTTTGGGGGTTCAGCTTCATCCGGTACTTCCTTAGGATATCAAACATCTCAGATAGGTGCAACACATGGTCGGCTGCCACCTTTGATTTGACCAACATATCATCAACATAGACTTCCATAGTCTTACCAATCTGTTCCTTAAACATCATGTTTACCAGCCTCTGATAGGTAGCCCCGACATTCAATAGCCCAAACGGCATCCCCACATAACAGTACAGTCCCCTATCAGTTATGAAGCTGGTATGCTCCTGGTCCGGTTCAAACATCGGTATCTGGTTATATCCGGAGTAGGCATCCATGAAACTTAGCAAAGCATGGCCTGCCGTGGCATCCACCAGTTGATCAATTCTGGGTAGCGGGAAGCTATCCTTAGGGCATGCCTTATTTAGATCAGTAAAGTCAACACATGTCCTCCATTTCCCATTAGGCTTCCGGACCAGTACTGGGTTTGCTAGCCATGTTGGATAGAAGGATTCTTTGATCAAACCAGCCTTCAATAACCGGTCTACTTCTTCCTGGAGGGCGGTAGCCCTTTCACCACTGACAGGCCTTCTCTTCTGCCGGATACCCCTTCTCTCAGGGTCGATGTTCAAATGATGGCACATGACTTTCGGGTCAATCCCCACCATGTCAGAATGACACCATGCAAACACATCAAGGTTGCTTTTAAGGAAAGTAGTCAACCTTTCTCTTGTATTTTTATCTAGCTGTTGCCCGATTTTTAAGATTTTACTAGGATCTTCAGCATCCACTAGTATAGGGATAGTATCCTCGGCAGCCCCTGCCTTTTCCAGGGTACCGGGCATCCTGGGATCAATGTCAATCTCAACCGGGAGTCCTCTCTCCACTCCCTGGCTCTCATTCTCTAGCATTTCTCCATCTAGATCATCATCTGAGGCACTTTTTACTATGCCTTCCAGTGAAATGTTATGAATTTCATCATTTTTTTCGGCAGCTTCCAACAACAAGCTTTGTGGTGGTACTACCCCCCGAAAATTAGGAACCTCTTCAGTAGGTTCATCTGGCAATTCCACTATCATGATGGCATTACAAGACGCTCTTTCAAACTTCTGTGGCTCATGCCCATGGCTTCTCAATAAGGCTTCTCCATCAGCCTTTTCTTCAACTTGAATAGGTTTGTCTGCTTTCTCGGCAGCCTGAACAGCTCTGTTATAGCATTCCCTTGATTCATGTTGACATCCCTTCACGCACCCAATGCCATTTGGTGTAGGAAACTTCATTGAGAAGTGGTATATTGAGGTTACCACCCTCATATCTTTCAGTGTTGGTCTACCCAGAATTGCATTGTGGGATATGTCTTCATCTACCTCCATGAATTCTGCCATTTGCGTGGCCTTGCAGGGATCCACACCCAATGTCAAGGGTAATTTGACCTTGCCCATGATTTGGACTGGGTTACCGGTAAACCCATATAGCTCATTATTGGTAGGCAGTAACTCTTTGTCCAGAAGTCCTAATTTCTGGAATGTGGTATATGCCAAGATATTTACTGAGCTTCCATTATCAACCAGCACTCTGTGCACATTCATTCCACCAATACTCACGGTCACCACCAAAGCATCATTATGAGGGTGGTGAACCCATTTGGCATCCTCCTCGGTAAAGGAAATATCAGCGGTTTCCCCTTTGAACAGCTTAGGGGGCCTTTCTGCAAGGTGGAACACATTAGTTAGGGGTTTGCCCCTGGCTTCCCGGGCATACCTATCTCTGGCATTCCGACTGGCACCCCCCAAGTAAGGGCCGCCAAAGATGGTATGGATGCTATTAGCTCGGGTAGTCCTTTCTTGGTTTCCAGGAGCTTTGTCCTTGTTATCTCTTCCTTCTTTATATTTTTTAGCCTCTTGGGCTACAAATTCAGTCAGGTATCCACCTCTAATCAACTCTTCAATTTGATCTTTCAAATGCCTGCAATCAGTAGTCTCGTGTCCATTTACTTCGTGGAATGCACAGTACTTTCCTTGATCTTTCACTCCTGGGGGCCCTGCCCGGTAGGGCCTCCGGAATAGCCCATTCTTCTCATTCACTTCGAGAATATGACTGATTGGGACAGTCAAAGGAGTATACTCTGAGTATTTCTGAAAATTCGCCTTTGGAGTGAGTCTGTCCTTGGCAGAAACTCTATCCTTAGTTGCATTAACAGCAATAGGGGCAGTCTTGTCATCATACCGGGGGGCTCCTAAGCCGGCAGTACCACTCCCGGAAGCCCTCTTGTTCGAATCCCTTTTAGGGCTGTAAGAACGATTTCTTTTGTTCCTGCTCCAACCTCGAGAACTGGAGTCTTTGGACAATTTTGCCATGGATTCCTCAATTACTTTGTGGCGTTCTGCTTGTTGGTAAAATTCTGCCAGGGTTCCGGGCTCCTCAGTTTGCAATTCCTTCCAAAACTCGGTTCCAGGCCTTACCCCGGCTATCAGGAAGTTCTTCAGAGTTTCATCAGAGGCCTTCTTCACTTTTGGCACTTGCTCATTAAATCTTTTGAAATACTGTCTTAAAGACTCGTGAGTTTCTTGCTTGATATTAGCCAGAGTATTCACCGGTGGGGCGTAGGCCACGGTAGCCCTAAATTGAGAGATAAACTGATCTCCCATCCTCCTCCAGGATTTGATAGACCCTTCGGCTAGCCTTTTGAACCATTGGTGGGCATTTCCAGTCAGTGTAGATGCCAATAGCCTACACCTTGCTAAGTCCTCCACCTGGTATACATCCATTTCCGTATTAAAACGGCTCAAGTATTCAACTGGATCTGAGTTTCCATTGAATTTCAAGTCAGTATTCATCTTAAAGAACCTTGGCAAGGCTACCTTTTTCACTTTCACAGAAAAGGGGGAACCGGCAGTGATACCGGACTTAAACTTTTTCTCCTCCTTGATCTTTTCCAAGGCTTTTTTCCAGTCAGACATCCTGAACTGTCCATTTTCACCATCTGAAAGCGTATCGCTTTCAGAATCATCATCTTCATTGGCTGTCTTGCTTCTTCTAGGGACTGAACTTTGATGGGAGCCGGAATCCTGATCGGTACCCCCACCGGTAGGGACTCTGGTAGAGCGGGATCTCCTGTTTCTATGCCAAGAAGAGTGACTGCTTTGCCTATAATTCCTTCTGCCATTAGATCTGGATCTCCTGGAAATGCTTTTTGGGGGTACCGTTTGGGACCTCTCTCGGCGTTCTCGGGAACCCTGAGTTGTGGAACCCCCATTGCCATCTCTCCGATCTTTACTTCCAGTGTGAATCAGTTTGTGACGAAGGTCTTTGTTAGTCTGTTTTTTGCCAACTCGATCAAAAACACTTAGACTTCTGGTGGGTGAGCCTTCGGCACCCTGAGTTTCCGGGACATCAGATTGGTCACCCTCATATTCTTCTTCCACAGGCTCTTCTGCGTCTTCTTCAGATGGGACATGATCAGTGTTGTCCTCAATGTTGTCCTCAGACTCGAAGTTCAGCCTTGTCGGAGTCACATTCTTCTTTTTTGACTTCGACTTGCACTTCCTTTGCCATTTTTTCATTTTCTCGGAACCTTTTTCCAAGTTGTTGACTCTTTCATTCATCGTCTTCAGATAGTCCATGATGTCCTTGTTACTAACATCATCACCACCTTTGTTTCGCCCATTACCATCCTGAGACGGTGTTTTATCACTTTCAGAATTGTCACTCGCCATATCTCCTCCAAATGACGATTTTTGAGGCCCCTCCTTCTAGCGCCAATTGTTGTGGGAGGATTTTAGCACAACAAATTATGAGGCCTCATGCTGGAATAGCGCCAATAATCAAGGAATCGTCCAACCACCCGGAAAGGCTCGTGGTTAAAGATTAATGGCTAGCCGCCCGGGAAGGCACACGACTAGGGTTACCGAAGAACACGGGATGTGGTTCCTCGGAAGGATCGGGCTGAATCTACGGGATAAGAGCTCAAGGACCAAATGTTGGCCAGCCAAGAACCCTAATTTGACTGTGTCACACAAGAGTGCACGTGCTCTAGCTACTCAAGGAGTGTAAAGTGTCAAAGAAGATCCCGTAAACTGCCTACATACCACTATTTATAGTGGATCAAGCCCGAATGTAGTTCTTGAAGGATATGATCGTTTGTTTATGATGAGTTATCCTCTCTCAAGTGGGATAATCACTGTTATTTCTGATAATAATCGAGTATGATGTGTATAATCAGGTTACCAAGCAGTTTAGGTAACATAGAATGATTATCTCTTGTATTTATCTTGATTTTTGTATCATTTATCAAGTATATATGACATATATCCTCAAATAACTGAATGTTTATCTGTTTGAGAGTGTTTTTAGATGATATAGACGTATTCCTAAAAAATAGGAGGCGTGCCTTATCTGTATTGGCAGCCTAATCAGGCTTCCGGCGGAAGCTAGGGGTACCGCCCGGTAGCCTGGCTCCGGTACCCCCTCCGGTAACCCCTATCACGGGAGCTACTCTGGAAGCTCTACTGGATGACTGGTAATAGCTATAGGTTATCCTCAAGGGGATGCCTTGAGACCCTTAGTCATGTGTCCCCGTGCTACAGTGTACATGGTAACCCCTAGGGCTACCGTAGGCCTCCGGAAACCTGACAGATTACTCATCCTCTTCGTGGATCTGGACCCTAATCCTCTAGTGGGCCTAAATTTAACCCATGCCAGATTTTGGTCACAACAGATGTCATGGATGATGAGTTTTGGAGGACAAGTGTTGTGTTTTGCATGGTTAAAAACTAACCAAGTGTTTTGATTTCTAAGTACTAGTTATGTTCCAATTAATCTAGTTACTCTTGCCCACTTGGTTACTAGATATTTATTCTAGTAGCTTGCACAAGACTCTTGCTTCCTCTGCTTGTTTCTGTGTCCGGTTATTGCCCGTTTCGATTGATCGTTTGTGAGAATATTTCACGGATTTCTAATTAGGGTTTACCGGGAATCCTCTTTAATATTAATACTTTCATTCTCCATCTTTCATTCTAACTTTCCAATTTATATTCCTTAAATCCATTCGTTAAATACTTAGGGCTATCAGTGTCCAGGGAACTCTCGGAGAAAATAAAAGTGCGGTTTTTCAGAATCCGACAGCTTTTACATACACTTATTTTCCCCCTGGATCACTAATACGAACTCGGAAATCCGTTCCGAATGCTTCTGTATAGTGTCGTCTCATATTATTATATACTCCCACCAAACACTATTCATTCTGTATTCTTTACTTGTTCTCTTAGGGTGGTACAACTGTCCGTATTCTCTTTCGATCGTTCCTTAACCTTTTTACGGAACTACTGGATTAATCGTTATTGATCTGGATGACATGAGGGTATTCTCTTGCTTGAAGTTGCCATATCTTATTCCCTTAGAAGATAGATTATTCTTACCTATGTTGTCACCCTTTAGCATTCTTCAAGACATAAACATAATAAGGTCGAATTCCATTCATTCTTTCCAAATATCAATAATTACATTGTAGCCATAACCACTCCTCAGTGGTTTCCTACTTTCATTCTTAAATCAAATATAATAACATCCCAAAATATCAAATCCTCAAAGTTAATATCTCAATTCTTGGATTATAATAATATTTAATCCACTGTCCGGTCAAATATTATACCGAAAAGAATTTGGAATTTCTGAATTCCGATCGTCTCTGCATTCACTTATTTCCTCCGCGTATTACTAATATGACTTCGAAACATCCATATCACGTCCCGTACATAGGGTGGAGTGAAAAGTTTTCCAATTTACAAAATCACTATTCATCCACCAAATTACTATGCACGTACAGGAAACACTATGCACGTACGGGAAACACTATGCACGTACGGGAAACACTATGCACGTACTCATTTCCCTTCAAGGATCCATTAGCTCCTTCCTGGATGGTAGATTATTTTTATCTAGGTCCTCAACCATCGAATTACTCTATTCTGACAATATACCAATGCATCAGGATCATTGTCCAAAGCAATATCCATTCATTACAATCATTGTTCTTTGAAACCACCATTCATTAGAGCTGGTGACCTTGTTATCGGAATCATTGTTCCTCATTTTATCATTACTTAATAAAAAGTTTTAATTATATCCAAAATTTGGGGTTCTTACACTATTTACTTGGAATTGATTATGTTTTTCCACCAAGTGAGATTTTGAGCCTATATGCATATCTTTTGCATCTATATTCGTTTGCTTGAGTGTCCACATGTTGTTTGCATTGCTAACACTTGTTTGAGATCTTTCTTAAAATGCATGACATTATTTGATGATAAGATGATAAAGGCATTTAGGAATAAACCATATTTCCAAAATATCCACACCATTCTCATATGATCAAATAGTTACCCCGTTGAGCTTAATCTTATTTTTTCTGCGACACACCACATTACTTGCCTAAACCTTTTTCTTTTATTGGCCTTACTTTAACTTGAACCCAAATTGTCAAAGGCTAGTAGAATGTTTGAGGGAGTAAAAAGGTGTGCAAAAGAAGGGATTATTGATGATCATTACTTTTGAAGAATATGGGGTATGGTTATTTACTTTTTAGTTGAATTTGGTATTACTATCATGGGATCATTGTACTTGTTTATATTTAGATTCAAAAAAAAAAACAAAAACAAAAACAAAAACAAAAACAAAAACAAAAACAAAAATTTATTATTTATTTGAGAGCATACTTATGTTTGTTTGATCCAAGTGTGGGGATGATGGATGGGAAGTTGAATGATTTATGTTATTGGGTACTAGCTTTTGACATTTCACCTTCTTTGGCTTTACTTGACATACCTTGTCCCTAGCCCCATTACAACCCGAATAAAGACCTTTTGATTATCATCAGTAGTGTATGTTGTGTTAAAGTTAGATTGATACCAAATGTCAAGCATGCTTATGATTTTGTTGGAATGGAGTGATACACTTACCCTTGTTCTTGAGTGAATATTCTTTTGTGAGAGAAAGGTGAGTTATTACTTGTATTTTACATATGAGATCCCAAGTTTTGACTCAAAGATGTACTCTTGTGGGCTTAGCATGATTACCAACTTATTCTTACATTTGACATGGACTGTTGAGAACTTATGCATCTTCTTTGAGTAGACTATGTGAATACTTGTAACTTCGACACAAGGCATTGCATTCTTCACTTTGATTCTTAAGTTGACGTGGCATGAGAGGACTTGTATGTGTGGTGTTGTATTGGCATTCGATCTTTTACATGAGCCAGATGGATTTTGTGGGTACATTCACTACAGACCCTCACGAGACCTCACTCGTCCACTAGGGCTGCCTAGGGGTTTAAAGGGCTTGTTGCATATGCCAAATGCAACTGTGATCACCTACGAAAGTGGTATTAGTAAGTTGTTATTTTATATTGGTTTACTCGAGGACGAGCAAAGGTCAAGTTGGGGGGTATTTGATACATGCTAATTTTGTATATATTTTATAGCATGTTATCTCTTATTTATCCTTAATTTGCAATAATGTTGTGCTTGATTAGCATTGTTAGTAGCATTTTAATTTGAATTTGATGCTAAGATAATTTTTTATGTTTATAGGATAATTTTGGAAGCAAAAGGAGCCCGGTTTCAGATCATCAAGAGACCGTAGATTAAACCTGGGCGAGCAATGAGGAAATTAGAATTGTCACAAAAACATTGAAAGTGATATATTCTTAAAGCAGGAATCCCGGTTGGAATTAATATAATTTTTGTTAAGCAAAAGGAATTCGGTTCTAGGCCCTCAAGAAACCGCAGCGTAGGACTTAAGGATTTATTTATATTAATAAATATTTAATTTATTTAGAAAATTATATTTATAAATATCTAATAATATTAGATATTTATTTTTATAATTTCTGGATTTAATTAATTTTTTATTAATTAAAGATTATAAGCTGTGCGGGTTAAAAAGCATTTCTACGAAGTCTTCCATGTAAAAAGAGGTCCCGGTTGCAAGTCATCATGTGCAGAATGTTTGTTTATGAATAAACAAAGAAAAGAGACATTCAATTATTCAAAAACAAGCCGAAAGTTATCATATTTTGAGTTCTGGTGTGCTGGTCACTTTCGGCTCATTTATTTATAGTAGTAGGTGTGCTAAAATTGTGCTATAAATAGATGTGATTTTCATAGGTTTTACACATCCCACTACTGAATATTCAGTGATAGTCTCTAAATTTTCATCAGCTTTCTTTTGTAATTTTAGTTTTATTTTATACACTTAAATTTCTGCAAATTCTATTTTGGTTGGAGAGCAAGGCTAGAAGGAATTTACTGCAAGCTTGTGAAATTCTTAAAGTTGTAATTTATTCACTCTAAACTCTTTTAATTATGATTTTACCATTTAATATATGCTTATTTTCTTTATATAGCATGAGTAGCTAATTCTATAATCCGAGAATTAGGTAGTATTCATTGGTGATATATGCTTGTTTGATTGTGATAATAACTCTCTATTTTTGCTAATCTATCATTGAGGGCTTAACCCAATTAAGGGCATAGCTAACCTTTAATTGTATTCATAGGGATTATGATAAATTGGGAGATGAGTCATAATTCTTGTTCATGATTTGATAGACATAGTTTAATTATTGAATCGGGAGATTAATAAGAGGACTATGAAACTTAATATTCTCGGGTCTTAAAAATCTAAAATTGTATTTCGATTGATCATGGGAGTGACTTTTGAGATATGGTTGTAGACATTATTTTGTATCTTGGGAGAGAACATTATAAAGGTTAGAAGAATTATTTTTAGCAAAATATGAGAAATATATATATCGCATTACAACAGTATTATTTGAACCAATTGAAGAACCCTATTTCTCGGATTGCTTATCTTCATCAATTAAAACTTAGTTTTACGTGTTTATAATTAGTTTATTCGAACACACCAATTATTTCTCACACTTCTAGATATTAAGAAATTAAAACTTGAACTTGTATTAATAGTCCTTCCCTGCGAACGAACTTCACAAAAATAACTTCAACAGTTTTAAATAGCAATCCAAATAATTAAATCCCGATTTTTAACATTCGATCATTAATTTACTATAACTGTATTATTTTTTATTTTTTTTTCACTATCATTTATTTTATTTTAACTGCGACAAGGCGTGTGGGACCCACCCCCACCATCACCGTCGCGCACCTCTCCCCGGAAATCTCTCTTCCACCCCGCATCTCTCTCTTCTCTCTCTCTCTCCCTCTCCCGGTTCTCTTTCTCTCTCTCTCTCTCGATCTCTCACCATCTCCCTCGACCTCCCTGCCTCCTAATCTCTCCGTTCAATCTCTCCGCCCTCACGTCTCTATCAATCTCCCGTTCTCATCCCCTCTCAATATCTCTTCTCCCTCTAATCTCTCATCTCCCTCTCGACTCTCTTCCTCTGTCCACTCTCTCACCGTCAATCTCCCTCTTCGCTCTCTCTCTCTCCACCCTCATCTCCTTATCTCTCCGCCTCATCTCTCTAGCCCTCTCCTCTCTGCCTCTCGTTTCTCCCTCTCCCTGACTCAATCTCTCCCTCTACCCCCTTAATCGACTCCCTCTTTTCCGACAACAACAACAATAGCATCACCACCACCTCTCCTTTCTCTGCGTCTCTCTCTCTCTCCCGAACATCTCCCTAAATCTCTCCGCCCTCACTCTCTTTCCCCTCTCTTTATCTCCGCCTATCTCTCTCTACTCTACTCCCTCCCGCACACCTTTAACCACCACCAATCACCCTTTCAACAATCATAACAAAAGCCACACAATACAAATACTAATCGGACATCACAATTTAAAACGAAATTAAAGAAGAGAAAAGAATGAAAACTTAAACTCCTACCCTGTATATAGATCGCAGGTTTTGATAGATTCACAGGAATGGAAAGTTGTGAAAATGGTAAGGAAAATGATGGGTGGTTGTTGTAATGGAGACTGTGTCCTGTATATAATTATAACCTGGTTTTGGTCTCTTTAATTGAAAGAGAAGTAGATGAGTCTTTTGCAAGGAAAAAGAGATAGGAAAAGAAAGAGTTGAGCTCTTGGTTATATACAATAAAAAAAATGTACACCCCTGCTTCTAATAATAATGAGACCAGTAGTGCCGTTCATTTTTTTTATTCTAAAAGGAAGAAATGCGGGGAACAAAAGTAAGTGCTGTGAAAATAATGATAGTGTTTTTGTGCAATGTTTGGTGAAAAGAAAAATGTTGTCTCCTCAATAATCTCGTTTCCCCCTGCTGGCTAATTAAAACGAGACTCTAATTTCGTTTCCTAAAATAAATTCGACCCAAAACTAAAATCATATTTTCCTAAATTTCCTAATTTTAATAAATACTAAATAAATATAATTAAATAGATATAATATAATATTTACTTACATATGAATATATAAGATTTCAAAATTTTACAAAAACGCGCTAATTAAAATATACTAGTGCATCGCTCTTAAATAAAATTAAATATCGAGTAGGAAAAATTTATTCGAAAAATTCACGGTTATTAGACTCCCGGTAGGGCTGTAAATGAACCGATACACTCGCGAACGGCTCGGCGTTCGGTTCGAAAAAAGCTTGGTTCGGGTTCGGTTCGATTCACAAACGAGTCGATCTTGAACATGATTTTAGGGATCGATTTACAAACGAGCTGAACTTGATCATGGTAAAGTTCGACTCGATAGCTCGCGAACAAGATTGATTAACGTGTTCGTGAACATAGTTGGTGAACATACTCGTGCACATATCTCATGAACATGTTCGTGAATAAGTTCGATAATTGAGCTCGTTAACATGCTCGGTATTAGAGTTCATTAGAGATTCATAAACAAATTTGATAGATAATCTCCTACATGTAATATATGTTTGATTATTAGAATAAATTCTCGAAACTCTTATTAATTGCGCACCATTAATTAAAATATTTTATATGTTATACAAGATATTATAATTGTTTATTTTATAATAATAAAAGTATAATAATATTATAATAACAATAATAATAACTAACTCAGTCTTACAATTAGTATATGTACAGTAAAACCTCTATAAATTAATATAGTTGGGACCGACAAATTTTATTAATTTAAAGAGGTTATTAATTTATCGAGATTAATTTTATACTTTCGCTATTATGTTGGGACCAAAAATTTACATAGAAAATATTAATTTATCGTGGTATCGAGTATTAATTTAACGAGGTTTTACTGTAGTATAATAGTATATATTTGTCAAAATATATATCAAATTAAATATTACATAATTTGAAGTGTTAAATTTTATTATTAAATATTACTGATGTATAAATTTATTTATACTACTTAAATATTTAAAAAGATATTAAAATATGTTTATGATTGTGTAAAATTTGAAACTATAATAATTTGATATACTTGCAAATATGATATAAAGACCAAAATAAATTAATTAAACACTACAAATACATTAATATTTTTTGAATACTTTAAATTTATAAAATATAATGAGATAATACTATAAACATATAATTTATACCAAACTTTACAGATAAGATTGTAAATTTATAGAAAAGATTGTAAATTTATGTAAGAAGACTGATTATTTTGTATGACTAATATTTTATAGATTTTATGTAAGAAAATTAGTATTTTGTATGATTAATATAATGATATTTTATGTAAGGAGATGTTAGAATTTTATTGGTTGATGATTTATTATTATTATTTTTAGTGCTGAGACATAAATTTAATTATGAGTAAAGTGCACTTTGTGTACCTGAACTTTGGGCAGGACACCACTTGAAATACCATAGTTCAGAAACTGCCACGGGCAATACGGAACAAAGTAACTTTTTACAGAGAGTGTACTACCGTCTATTTATGTGTAACGGCGTCATATGCCCAGGGGTAAAACAGACTTTTGCACTACAGATTTGGGCGGGACAGAGACCAGAACGCGCGCAATTACCAGAACGTATAAACCCTAATTACACCTATATATACAAGAGACCAGCCCCCTTTATAAGTACAAACCCTAATTGATTTTATAACCTCAAAAATGGAGGCCAGACGTCGTAGCGATGAAGAAATCGATGCCATTTTGGACCTTGCTTGCTACTGCGACCAGATGAGTGTAATGAAGACTCAATGGTTTGGGCCAAATGCAGGGAGGCGATTCAGGGCATGTCTTAACAACAGTTGCGGCTACCAGGAATGGATTGATGACCAACTTGGGCCTCGCACTCTAGAGATTATTAAGGAGTTGCAGGAGTCTCGGCTGGAGAGTGATGAAAGGTACAAACGCAGGATTGTTCGTATGAGGGAGAGGCATCAAGCTGAGATGTTACAGTTGAAGTCTAAGCAACAATGTGTAGCTATTATTGGGTTGTTTGTGCTTGTTAATTTGATGATGAATATGGCTTTGAACACAATGAGGGATGACACCGAAGTTGAGGATGATGACTACGATTCTTTGATGAGTGAAGCTTTGGTTAGCCTGTCCTAGGACTGTTAGGTTCTTCTCAATGTCATTGTCTATATTATGCCAAAGGTTTGTAAGGATTGAAGCTGTGGTTAGTTTGTTGTAGGGATGTTAAGTTTGTTGAATGTGAATGTTCAATGTTAAGCTTGTTGAATGTGAATGTTCAATGTTCAATGTTAAGCTTGTTAAGTTTGTTCAATGTTCAATGTGAATGTGAATGTTGAATGTGAATGTTCAATGTTGAACCATTTTGTTTACTGCATTGTTGTTGTTGCTATGTACCTTCATTTTGTTTACTGCATTTTGTTTACTGCTTTGAACTTAAAATCCAAATCTAAGTGACAAAACAGTTTGTAAATAGAAGACACTATGCTGTTAAAAATGCTTACACATTGCACCTAATAATACCTAATGAAACCAAAGATGTGTAATCAGTAACAAAAGGTATGCTTGATTTCATTACAACCAAAAGGTTCTTACAAGGTTCGAAAGAGACCATCAAAAGAGACCATCAAAAGAGACCATTACAAGGTTCGAAAAGAGACCATCAAAAGAGACCATTACAAGGTTCGAAAAGAGACCATTAAAAGAGGCCATTACAAGGTTCATAGAGATCATTACAGACCATTAAAAAGGTTGTTAAACACCATAATTCAAAATAACCATAATGAGTTAAATAGATGACTGCTTCCAAATTGGCTTTTGTTTGAGCCTCCAGGTTCTTTTCATTAGTTGTTCTCTTTTCTTTTTAGCAAGCTCCAGGTTCTTCAAAGTTGTAACCTTGCTCTTGTCCTTAGTTGTAAAGCTCAGGGGCTGCACACCAAGAGGATTGTTGCTTGCTTCTGGATTGTTGGGTGTTTGAGAAGTGTTGGGGTTGGTAAACACCCCTCCCTGGCTGCCTTCACCTAAAGTTGAGGTTTTTGTTCCAGTGCCTATATTGGCTTGTTCAGGAGTTGTCAAATTCACTTCTGTTCCACTTTGATCCTCTTTGCCCTTCTTGACCTTTTTGTTGTTCTGCTTCTCACATCCATTAGCCCTATCATGTGCCTGTCAACACAAAAACATATGTATTAAGTTAGCAACTAACATAGAGAATTATGAGTGCAAGAAGAAATCATAACCATACCCTAGCTGGACAAGTCCTTGTGTTGTGAGAATATTCAGTGCAATAACTACACTTGATCTTGGTGTTCTATCTTTTTAACCTAGTTGCACCAGGTGTTGTAGCATCATTTGTCTTATTCCTACTTTTTTTGGGCCTTCCTGTCTGAACCTTCACCACAGGGGGTTGAGGTGTGGGGTACTCAGTCCTAGACCATTCTTCTTCACCACATATGGGTTCAAGGGTGTGGCTGTAGCAAGCAATGAAAGTGTCCTTTGAGTAGCATTCATGAAAAAAATCCTCATATTTCCTTTTTGACCATGCAATGCAAGCACATGCATGGTAGCAGGGTATTCCACTCAACTCCCACTTTTTGCATGCACACTTTTTAGCATCCAGGTCCACCACCATCTGATACCCCCCTTCAGACATGGTGACCAAGTATTTTGGCCCCCCAGACCAGATCACATGGCACCCTTTAGTCATTTCAACAGCCCTAATAGACAACTCATACACATTAGACATGATTCTAATGTAAAATAAATAAAAAGGCAGAATAATGCATCAAAAGGCTTACTTGTTTAATCTCCTCATAGCATTGGGACAAATAGGGTTCAATGCATAACTGTTAATCATTTTGTCCCTCCTTTTTTGGATTCTTGTCATCACATCTATATGTATGGCTTGTAGCATAGACAGTATAGGCTCTATGCTTACCAATACTGCTGTTGAAGACCTCACATTGGTTATTCACAAACTGATCAGATTTTGAAGTCATCCTAAATGCACTTCTACTCCACTGGATCCTAGGTTTTTCAGCCAACCAATCATAGCACTTCTTTGACAGCTGGGAAATAAACAAAGTTAGGTGAAGGTGTAATATAAAATGCAAGTGAGGTAATTGAAAAGAGGTACCTTTCCTAATTCTTCCATGTGTTTATTGTAGGTGTAATCAGTGGTGGCCCTTGCTGCTTTCCACAAGCACATCCTCACACCAATTCCTTTGTGGTCCTTCCACATATTTCTGTATAAGTGCATAACACAGAACCTATGTTCTGCATTAGGCACTATGTTCTCAAGAGCATTGATTAAGCCTTTCTGCCTGTCTGAGATGAATGTCCAACTACCATCATTAGCAATCTGCAAATCTTCAACCACATTCTTCAAAAACCAATTCCAAGAGTCAGAATTTTCTGCTTCCACAATTGCCCAAGCCAAGGGGTACATGCCATCATTAGCATCTGTCCCAATGGCTGTTAGCAGTTGGCCCCCATAAGGTCCCTTTAAATGGCACCCATCAAGTCCAATTAGTGGCCTGCAACCACTTTTGAATCCCTTCTTAATTGGGCCAAAACAAGTGTAGAATCTTTTGAATAGCTTCTTCTCAGGATCTGCTGTGTCTTCTGTCATTACTAACACTGTGCTATCAGGCATTGCCTTTAGAATCTCATTAGCATAGTCCCATACCTGACCATACTGCTCATCATACCTCCCTCTAATTTTCTGCAGTGCCATCTTTTTAGCTCGTGCAATTGCATAAATACTCACATGACAACCCCAATCATTGACAACTTTTTTTAAGAAAGTTGTCAAAGGCCAAGTAGGGTTTATCCTAATATCATTTTCATAATGATTAGCTATCCATCTTGAGTTAATTTGCTTCTGCTCAAAGGTTTGAATGCAAGTATGTTTTGGATTGTACACTCTTATCTGGTAAGTGTCAGAGTTTGGCATTTTGGTCCCATAAATACTCCATTTACAACCTCCATGACACACGAATTTGACTCTGGAGCCATAATTCCTCTTCTGAATGATCCCTCTCCTCTCCATGATAGCTTGCTTCTTGATAGCATCTCTAAGCACTTTTGCACTGGGAAACAACTGGCCCAGCTGAAATTTAGGATTGCCCATCTCATCTTTATCAAACACTAGCCAACTTATCTCATCCTCATCAGTGGAGTTGGCAGCCATTCTTTCCTCTTCACTATCATAGAAAATAGAGTCACTAGAGGAACCCATATCCTCATTTGTCCCCATCTTTGTGGCACTCTCTTTCTCTTTCTCTTTGTTACACTCAGCTTTCTGACCCTCCTTCGTAGCTTTCTTACCCTCCTTAGTAGCACCCTCCTTACCAGCTTTCTTACCCTCCTTAGTAGCACCCTCCTTACCAACTTTCTTACCCTCCTTACCAGCTTTCTTACCCTCCTTAGTAGCTTTTGCAGTCTCTTTAGCAACCTTCTTCTTTGCTCTTTCCTTCTTGTAGTAAGCCACATCTTCATCTGTACTGTCCTCATTTGAAGAGTCAGAATGGAATGAGTCATCACTCAGTTCATCATGTTGGTTTACCACATAGTCTGCATCTTCCGAGTCACTGTCATTGTAGCTTGCATTCTCATCGTAGCCACCATCCTCAGCAAACATTTCTCTGACAAAAACTCTATCATATTCAGCCTCAACAAATTCCAAGTCTGGATCTTGTGATGGAATATAGCTCTGTGATGGAATTTGGCTTTCCTGAGCTAGAGGCTGGATTTCAACAGCAAACACTAACACCAATCTAGAAGGTGGCACCAGTTCACACATTTCGAAAACATCAGAATCATTCTCTAAGGTCCAAACACCATTAATCCAATCAGTTCTAGGGAACTTATAGTAGTACATTTGACACCCAAAAACCCCACGCTCCTTTAACATACCACCCAGTTCTAACATGGACATCTTGTCTACATCATAGAAGTCCACATAGTCAAAATCACCACCAACATACTGTCTTGGATTCTCTGTCATTACCCCCCATGATGCAGTTTTATAGTAAACAACTCAGGTGCTGGAACATTGACACACAAAACAAACAGAAGTAGGGTTTCAAAACAAATACAGATCGAATAAACTTAAACAAATGAATAAACAAATCAATTGGGACCACAAAATTCAAAAAACCCTAACTACTCGCAGAAACCAATAAAACACCCAAACTCATTGCATCTGAAACCGTCAACAGCATGATTAAAGTATGAAAACCATTTAAAAAACCCTAATTACATAAACAATACCCCTAATTTTACTTAAACCCTAAATACGAAAAGGATGCTTACATGTATACTGTGGGGCCTCATTTGGAGCAAATGCGTCTCTTTCTTCTCTTGGTCGAACAGCCCAAGCCATATCTTCTGTCTCTTCCCTAAGCACAGACTAATTAAAGCTATTCTTGATTAAAGTTTGGAGTAAAGTTAGGAGTAAAGAGCTGTACAAGAAAGGGAGGCAAGAAGACACATAAAGTACCGCCCAAATCAAGAGAGAAAAAGTCTGTTTTACCCCTGGGCATATGACGCCGTTACACATAAATAGACGGTAGTACACTCTCTGTAAAAAGTTACTTTGTTCCGTATTGCCCGTGGCAGTTTCTGAACTATGGTATTTCAAGTGGTGTCCTACCCAAAGTTCAGGTACACAAAGTGCACTTTACTCTTTAATTATTTAATTTTGGACTTAGATTTTGTATACAAAAATAAGAAAACAAGTTTATGAGTTGTTTGTAAGTGAGCTCGTGAGCATAAGTTCGCGAGCAATATTTAAGATTTATTCGTGAGCATAATTTCATGAACAAGCTCGTGAACAAGCTTAATGAGTTGTTCGAAAGCAAAAGTTCGTGAGTAAGTTCATGAGACATGTTCGTGAACGGTTCGCGAACAACATTTTATCTTAACGAACCAAGCTCAAACATATTTTTTGGCTCGATTCAAGTTCGAGCTCGAGCTCGAGTTCGATAATTTCTTAACAAACGATACATGAACATTTTAGAGTTTGGCTCGGCTCGGCTCATTTACACCTCTAACTCCCGGTCTATATTTAAGAATGAATATCATATGCCCTTCGCTAAGGGTCTTACCAAAACAATCCGGCTTATAACTGCTAATTCGTATCTAGTCTATAAGCCAACATCAATTCAGGGAACAAGTATCATAATATAATTTGACAATAGGCATGCATACTATGGCATATGTATCAGAAACAATAGATATACATATTATCACAACAACAGTTTCAAGGTATTGGAAACTTGCCTGGTAATCGGGTGTGGGTAGAGATAGCGTGTCCTGGGTCTGCTCGATGATCTATAAACAATTAGAACATTCGAGATTAACCACTTAACACCTTTTAAAAGTCTAAGTATAAACTTCACTTAAGTCGAAACACGTTTTCAAGTTATCTCGTTATGCACCCTTTTGTGTAACTCTTTTTGTCACCGATACGGTCCGACATTTATTCGTTATTAAGACATGTCATCAAACTTACACTTGGTATATACTTAAATCATATAAGTTCTAAGGTTGGTCATTTACGAACCAAGATTATACCTCGAGTTTTATCGCCCGTTTTCTAAGTGAATTTCCAAAGCTATAACCAAGTGTACTTTTAGGGGTTCGTTCGCGCTTAACTTTGATTCAAACATTTTTATAAAATTGGAAAACGATCCGTTTGACATGAGGTTTTCTCCCACACCTTCCTTATGATATCTATTATTTAATTACCATGATTCGCCATTGTATAACTCATTTTAAGAAGGTTCAATTTCCGTTTACGAACTTGCTTTTACGGTTTCGAACCACTTTTAGTAATTTAGCCATAATTCCTAAACCGTAAATCAGAATGTTTCGATTTTCATGCCAAAACGATCTATGGCTCGAGAAATATAAGGACATGTTAAGTAATCACTAAGGTCAGAAATTTATCCTAACTGTTATGCACAGATTGTTAAGGTCTAACGAAAATCGGGCATTACGACGGCTATAAATCGAACGCTTCTAATTTCATTTCATCAACACCAAGCCACACCGGGCATACCATACATCTTACATACATTATACTCATCTTATAAGTCCAAGAACAGTTCACTTTAGCACCATAATCATCATGTCTCATAATCAACAAAATCAATTACATAATTATGCTTACATGCTTATCATAACATCTAACTTATAACTAATCTAAAAATCACCAAGAACACCATAAAACTTAAAATAAAACCTAGGGTTTGAGATGTACATACCTTCCTTGAAGTGTTCTAAGACCTTACTAAGCCTTGATTATCTCTTGCATATCCTTAACCAAGATTAGATTATTCAAACAAATCAAGAAATCAAAGATTAGATCTTGAAAACACTATTCATCATCACTTTGATGATTTTTGAAAACTATGCTAGAGATGGAATTTCAAGATCAAATTTATAGGAAATCATGTTGATATAGTAAGGAACTTACATGATTTATTTCATGGCCATTGAAGGTCAAGAGGTTGGACTTTGATTTTGCTAAAAAGGAGCAGATTTTTTTTTTGCTCTTCATGGAGTTCTTGGCTTTGCTTCCTTTGTTTTGCTTTGTTTGATCAATAATGCACAAGGTGAGTGGAACTAGATATTATCTCATCCAATCCTACTTTATTAAAGTGATGAGGTAAGGGATGATGCATTTGGAAGCTTATCTTGGAAGCTTGGTGGATTAAAGATTGTTTGTACTAAGTACAAGGTTTAAATCACTAAGTGCATTGGTTACTCATGTAACCACTTGATATAATTCTCTTGATGATCATGTAGGATATTTAATCTTGGCATAATCTCAATCTTTAACCCATGATTCGTTCGTTTAATCGCTTAATCTCGTTGTAAGGTTTCAGCGGTTTCTAGAACGTTCGTTTCACTGTCTCAGTGGTTTTCGTTCCAAATACTCAAATCAAATATAATAAAATCCTAAAATATTAAATCCTTAAATCCTCAATTTAATATCTCATTTCTTGAATATAATAATATATAATTCACTGCTCGGTTATTGCTCAATTCATTGATCGCTCGGAGGAATAACTCAAGGATTTCTAGTTAGGATTTTACCGGAAACCTTCTTAAAATTTGTACTATCATTTCTATCTTTCTTAATAATCCTCAAATTCAAATTCCCCAAATCCTTTTCATTAAATCCTTAATTCCTTTGGTGTCTAGGAGAATCTCGGGAAAAATAAAAGTGCCGTTTTTCAGAATCCGACAGCTTTTACATACACTCATTTTCCCCTATATCATTAATTACGAACTCAGAAATCCGTTCCGGGTACTTCTATATAGTGTTGTCTCATAATATTCCAATTTCCACCAAAAATACTATTCACTACTTATTCTCTTTTTAATCCTTGTACTTAGAAAATATCCTTGTGCTTCCTCGAGCGTTCCTTATCTCTTTTACGGAACCTCCGGACTTATAACAGATATCGATTTGGATGACATGAGAATACTCCTTTGTTCGTTTACCCTAACTTACTTTCTTGGAGATAGATTATTCTTATCTAGGTTCTCAACCAATTACATCCTTCTTTGAATAGAAACATTATAATCCAAATCCAATTCCATAAGATATTCATTCCTTAGAACCATGGCTACATCGTAGTCGTGACTACTATTCCTTCTTACATTAATATATAAGAAAAGTTTTTAATTCTACCAAAAATCTGGGTTCTTACAATAGTAACATCGGTGCAAGAACATGCTGTCACCATTAAGCAATTTATACAATTTCCTTTAAATTTCATGACAGAAACTTTTTTCGTTGCTGATAAGGAACTTGCTGTCAAGGCACATCGTGATAGCATCTTCACTTATTGACAGCAACTTGAGTGGAAATAATTTGTGTCATGAATTTTAATCGACTTCGCCCATTGCTTAAGAGTAAATTACTAATTAGCATTTTAATCGATTTAAGCACATATTCGTTAAGCAGGCACACATCCACAAACACATACACACATTCTCACATGCATTCAAGCATTACCCAGCAGATAACCAGGATAAAGGAATCTAGCAGAAAAAGCATGAACAGTACAAAAGATGAGAAGATTCTTATATTAATAATTAAGATTACACATTCTCTTCATCATCGGAAACAAGCTCATACAGTTCTATATGAACCGTTTCGTCAATCAATCCTTCTGACTTTAGGAGTACTTCGACGAAGACTAGCATCTCCAACCAATCCTCAAGCTCCTTCTTGACCTTTTCCTTGGCAGCCTTCTCTTTCTCTGCCAATTCTTCTTCCAGCACCTCATCCATCACTTTGAAGAGATCCTCGATTTCTTCTTCGTGCCCTGGTTCGCACCAGATTTTTGGTTTCTGGGAAATGACATCTTTGTTCTCCATTGTAGAGGATATCCTTCTTCTCAGGACGTGAGCGATTGAGTATGAAGTGACCTTAGGCTCGTGAGCATTTTATAGGACCCTAGGCGACTCTACGTTTTCCCATACGTTTCCTCTTAATAAAGTATTAAATTTTAAAAATAAAAATACTAACTACTGCCTGAGCTCATTTGAAATGACACGACTAGTTGTCACTGGTATGCGTATGGTTTAAGTTAATGTCACGTGACTACTCAGTACATAAGTTAAAACAAGCATGTAATTTGAATTTAGCATAGTCATAGCAAACATGTTGTCAATTAAACAAGTAGCACATACGACAGTAACTTCTCATGACAGTAACATTGAAAGCTACGGTCACAAGCTGCAATTTAACCACTTTGAAAATGTAAAAACTAGTAAGTTAACATACCAGATTTAGCATTCCCAATTCACTTACCAACCTGTTGAAGGTTGCTTCATCTAGTGGCTTCGTGAAGATGTCTGCAAGTTACTTTTCTGTTGGAACATAAACTAGCTTCACAGTTCCCTTTTCAACATGCTCTCTGATGAAATGATGTCTAATATCAATGTGCTTCGTCCTGGAGTGTTGAACTGGATTATCTGAGATGGCTATGGCACTGGTGTTATCACAATAAATGGGAATATTGGACAACTCTAAACCATAATCCATTAGCTGATTTTTCATCCAAAGAATTTGAGCACAACAACTTTCAGCTGAAATGTATTCAGCTTCTGCAGTTGAGGTAGACACAGAATGCTACTTCTTGCTAAACCATGACACTAATCTTCCACCAAGAAATTGACAGCTTCCTGTTGTACTTTTTCTGTCAATCTTGCATCCAGCATAGTCTGAATCCGAATATCCTATCAGATCAAATCCAGAATCTTTAGGATACCAAATGCCTAAATTTGGAGTACCTTTGAGATATCTAAAGATCCTCTTGATTGCTACCAAGTGTGACTCTTTTGGATCAACTTGAAACCTTGCATAGAGACATGTAGCAAACATAATATCTGGTCTGCTAGCAGTTAGATACAGCAATGATCCCACCATACCCCTGTAGGTACTAGAATCCACTTTCTTTCCTTTAGGATCCAAATCCAGTTTGATTGTAGTAGAGATAGGTGTCTTGGCAGGTGATGCATCTTCCAAGTTGAACTTTTTGAGAAGTTCCTTGACATGTTTCTCTTGGCAAATGAAGATGCCATCATCCTTTTGATGAATTTGTAAACCTAGGAAAAATGACAGTTCTCCCATCATACTCATCTAATATTTGTTCCTCATAAGAGATGAAAACTTTTCACGTAGCTTCTCATTTGTAGAACCAAAGATTATGTCATCAACATAGATCTGCACCAGAATGATGTCTTTGCCATGATGCTTGTAGAACAGTGTCTTATCCACAACACCTCTTACAAATTGATTCTCCAGCAGAAAGGTAGAGAGAGTATCATACCAAGCTCTAGGGGCTTGCTTTAATCCATAAAGTGCTTTGAACAGTTTGTAGACAAAGTCATACAATTTAGCATTTTCAAATCGAGGTGGTTGTTCAACATACACTTCCTCCTCTAGCTCTCCATTGAGAAAAGCACTTTTGACATCCATTTGGAACACTTTGAAGTTACAGTGTGTAGCATAGGCTAGGAAAATTCTTATGGCTTCAAGTCTGGCAACATGTGTAAATGTTTCATCATAGTCTATTCCTTCCTGTTGACAGTATCCTTTGGCCACTAGTCTTGCTTTATTCATTGTCACGTTTCCACCTTCATCTAGTTTGTTTCTGAAGACCCACTTTGTGTCAACAACTGATTTCCCTTTAGGTCTAGGGACTAGCTTCCATACATTATTTCTCTCAAATTGGTTGAGCTCTTCTTGCATGGCTATCACCCAATCTGAATCCAACAATGCTTCATCAATTGACTTTGGCTCAGTTTGAGATAGAAAGCAAGAGATCATGTTGTCAGCAGAAACATTTCTCCTTGTCCTTATACCAGTAGTGGGATCACCAATGATTAGATTGCTGGTGTGATCTCTGTTCCACTTAGTGGTTCTAGGCAAGCTTCTTTCTTGATCTGCTTGATCAATTCCTCTTTGAGGAGTTGATTCTCCACCATTGATGGTTTCTCCTTCATGTTCTTCAACATCTCCAGACTCATTCTCATTCTGATGATTGGGAGTTATTGTTTGAGACTGAGCTGGAGTTTGAGTAACATCATTGGTGTTGACAGCATCTCTTTCAAACTCAATGGTCTGAGTGCAAGTAGGTTCATCAGCAACAACTTCTTCTTCCTCCAAGTAACCTTGATTTTCAAATCTAAGAGGCTCCATTTGACCATCCTCTTGTAATCCAGGGAACTTGGTTTCATCAAATGTGACATTTACACTTTCTTCAATGAATTTGTAATCAATGACATAGACTCTGTACGCAGTCCTTTCCAATCCATATCCCATGAAAATGCCTTCATAAGCTTTGGCATCAAACTTTCCTTTCCTTTCATGGTTGCCAATCATCATGAAACACTTATTGCCAAATACATGAAAATATTTGACAGTTGGTTTCTTTCCTGTTAACAGATAGTAAGGAGTGTTTCCATGAGTCTTGTTGATCAAGGTTCTGTTCTGTGTGTAGCAAGCTGTATTAATAGCTTCTGCCCAGAAATATGTTGGTAATTTAGAATCATTCAACATAGTTCTCGCAGCTTCAATGAGAGTTCTATTCTTCCTTTCTACAACTCCATTTTGTTGTGGTGTCCTGGCAGTGGAGAATTGTTGGACAATGCCTTCTTCCTTGCAGAAGTTTCCCAATGTGGCATTTCGGAACTCAGTACCATTGTCACTTCTCAGATATTGAATTTTATGCATTCGGGGTTCTATCAAGAACTCTTATGTGATCAATGATTTCTTGAGCAGCTTCGTCCTTTGTCTCTAAGAACTTTACCCAAGTGTACCTCGAGTAATCATCCACCATTACCAGGGCATATCTCTTTCTTGCAAGAGATTGAACATTTACTGGACCAAACAAATCCATATGAATTAATTTGAGTGGCTCAGTGTTGGTATTCACTTGCTTTGACTTGTGCACTGATCTTTTCAATTTACCCATTTGACAATCCTCGCACAATCCTTCTTGACAGAATTCCTGTTGAGGTAGTCCTCTCACCAAATCCTTCTTCATCAGAATATTCATATTCTTGAAATTGAGATGGGAGAGCTTCTTATGCCAAAGCATGCTTTCGCCAACTGATGCTTTACTGTAAAAATAGTAAGCCTTGTCTTTCTTCACATAATTTAAGTCTGCAACAAACAAGCTTCCTTTCCTGACTCCTTTCAAGGAGAGGCTTCCATCCTTCTTGTGATAGATATTGCAAACCATCATATCAAAGTCAACCTTGAATCCCCTGTCACTGAACTGGCTGACACTGAGTAGGTTATGCTTCAATCCATCTACAAGAGCAATGTCTTCAATGACAACATTTCCAACTTCCAAACATCCATATCCCATAGTGTAACCTTTGCTGTTGTCTCCAAAAGTTATGATTGGATCGGCTTTCTCCACAAAATGTGATAGCAGGGCTATATCACCTGTCATGTGTCTGGAACATCCACTATCGATGATCCATATGACTTACTTCTGCTTTTTGCCCTGCAAAACAGATGATTTTAATTTGCATCTGGTACCCAAACTCTGTTGGGTCCTGCCGTTACAGCATCATTATTCATATCATTCTGTTTCACATTTGAATCAACATTAGAATCCTCCTGCTTGACTTCTTTCACAGTCCACTTAGGCTTAGAGTTAGACTTGGTCTTTCTCTTGGTGGATGTTGCCTTTTTACCAACATAGGCAGGCTTAGAAGTCTCAGTAGTTTGCATATAGGAACATCTTTCAGTAGACAGAATAGGCAAATTGAAACAAGTACTCTTAACAACAATCTTGCATGGCATACAGTCAATATTATTACAGACGTCCACTTCTCTTTGCATGATGGGGGTTCTATGTAAGTTACCACTAACATTGGTCGCATTAACCTTGTAAGCTCTTTTGAGAATATGAGGTTTGACAACATCACTATCATCAAGAGCAATTGCCTTTCCATGCCTCCTACCATACTTGAAGCCTATACCTATCTTTTGATTCTCAATGTGATTATCATGATATTCCTGGACTAACTTAGAAGAGTTTCTAAATGCTTTGAGTTTAAACTCATTTTCTGCAATTTGATTCCTGAGAAATTCTTCTATTTCCTTAACACAGACAATATCATTTTTCAATCTAGTATTCTCTTGAGCTAAGGAATCTAGAGGACTGGTTCTAAGCAATAACATTTCATTTTCAGATTTGAGAGTTTCATTTTGTTTAGTTAACTTAGCAATTTCTTCGTGAGCAGCAGATAAACTAACATGAATGTTAAACATCTCAGCACTTAAATCTTCAATGGTATGCTTGTATTCAGTTTTAGACATATCGATAGTAAGACTAGAGATGCTACCTGAGTTGAGGAACTAGAAGCTTCATCATCAGATTTAGCCATGAGGGCCAAGTTTACAAACTCTTCTTCTTCCTCATCTTCAGAATCATCCCAGCATTTTCCTTCAGCCACATAGGCTTTACCTTGATTCCTCTTAAACTGATTTCCAGATCATTTTCCTTGATTCTGTTTTGGTCTTCTGCATTCAGTAGCAAAATGACCTAGCTCATTGCAGTTGTAACACCTGAACTTCGACCTATCCACCATCCCGGTCTTGTATCCACCTCTCGTGGCACCACCAGCAGCTTTTGAAAAACTCCCCTTGTTGGACTTAGATGTTTGACCCTGTGACTTGTATGACTTGTCCCTTCTGAACTTGATGTTCTTGAATCTCTTAGCCATATAAGCCATGGTTGGATTATCCATGCTTTCAATCTCTTCTATTGTGTAGAAGTCTTCATCTTCAACGCCTTCGAGCTGCAGAACCACCTTCTCCTCGTCATCCAATACTTCTTCAATCTTCAATGGTGGTACTTGTGTTGGTTGTGAACTTCGTGAGGATTCACTTGGACAAGCTACTTGTGGTTCATGAGCTACAAGGGCTCCTGACATGTTTGCCAACTTTCCTTTGGTTCCAGTTTGAATAGCTCTCTTTTGAAATAGTTTGAGTTCGTATGATTTGAGCACACCATAAAGAGTTTCTAGAGAGACATCGCTCAAGTTTCTTCCTTCTCTTATGGCTGTGACTTTGTGCTCAAGATGCTCAGGGAGGGTGAGCAGAAATTTGATGTTGATCTCCTTTCTATCATAGAACTTCCCATGAATTTGTAACTTAGCTATTAGCTTACTGAACCTTTCAAACATGTGTGTGAGTTCTTCGCTTGGCTTGGCCATGAAGGCTTCATATTGTGATACAAAGATTTGCCTTTGATTTTCTCGGACCTCTTCACTTCCTTCACACAGCAGCTCTATCTTACTCCACATCTCTTTTGCAGATGAACATCCCATGAAATTACCACACATGGCTTTGTCTACAGTGAGAGAGTCGAGCAAGATAAGTTGTAAGTAGTCATCCAAGGCTACTTTCTCCTTTTCGATCTCTGTGTATTCTGAAGGCCTATTGGCAACCCAATGCGCTGGAATGACTTCGTCATTTACAGTAGCAGCAGCTACTTCCTTTTGAGGAATGAAGGGGCCGTTCTCAAGGATTCCCATGTATAGTGGATGGGCAGCTTTGATAAATAACAAGATCTTTCTTTTCCAGAAATTGTAGTTCTCTTTATCAAAGACTGGAATCTTGATACCACTTGACTTCTGAACACTCGTCATGATCTTCAGATTTGTATATCAATCTATCGCTCTGATACCAGTTGTTGGTCCCGGAGTATATTGCAGAAGGGGGGGGGGGGGTTGAATGCAATATAGATAATTTCAAATCTTTAGCTCAACAACAATGATAAAGATTGTAAACTATCTAGATAAGAATTGAAAACACAAGTAGTAATTCAAGATGTTCTCACAAAATAAATATTTTATTTATTTTGTAATGTGTTGCTACAACCTCGAGAAAAATGGTTTTCTCAAGCTTCGACTTCTTGAAAGAAATCACTACAGAAAGAATGAGAGATGTGTCT
The DNA here is from genome assembly GCA_036435485.1 of Saposhnikovia divaricata. Classification (NCBI taxonomy): domain Eukaryota; kingdom Viridiplantae; phylum Streptophyta; class Magnoliopsida; order Apiales; family Apiaceae; genus Saposhnikovia; species Saposhnikovia divaricata. Next base: position 94,686,149 of record CM071597.1, on the reverse strand, counting down.
CTATATAGACTAGTCTTTCTCTAGCATCTCAGTCACATGGGTCACGGAGCTGTTGTCATTTTCAAGTGGCAGCTCCTCACAAGTTGCCCACCCATGTGACCTTTCCTAAAATGCTATACAAACAGAGTTATCATTAAGCATAAGACATTCTAGGTTCTTTCCAAAATTAGCTATAACAATTCTAGTAGATGCTGACTTTTCATACTCTTGAATTGTCGAGCCTCATCTTTTGATCTCTCAAGCTTCTGTCGTAGTCTTGCAGGTCTGCTACAATCTTTGACGAATTGCAGCAAATCTGTTTCTCGAACATCTAAACTGTCACGGGGGTTTGACTGGGATATAATCTCCAAATCAAATAATTCAGTGAGACAGTAACCTTTGCCGCCAAGTTTACTGTTATAGGAATATTCAGTAGTTGACAGTATGAGCTCCCGCCAATGTTGCTGTCGGAACTCCAAACTTGCTGTCAAGTGTGAGAATGTTGGTGTCCCATGCTTCAGCCAATGTTGCTGTCAAATGAGACTTGCTGTCGTGACCTTGCAATATGCAGTCTTCTTGTAACGTTACCATCAATGTATTGACAGTAACTTTATTATTGCTGTCGAACTGATGTATTTTCTTGAGGCTTGAACATATCAATGAACTTCTTCCAAGATACATACTTATTACATTTCAGCAATTATTTGATTACAAGAACACACTCTGGCTGTGACGGTATGTTCTACTTAGCCTATACAAATAAACTAAGTACTAGTTAAGTTGTCTCTACGCTATCACCCATAAATCCTAACAGGTTGTCTTGGACAGATTTTCACTAGATTTTACCATCCAATTTGTTTGTGAGAATAAGGAATGTTTCTTTTTCTTCTTCGTTTCCAATACTGGCTTCCATACTCTTTTTAAGCCCATCAACCTATGTGAACTGTCAGGCCTGGTAAGTCAATGTCAAGTGCTAGAATCGAGACATTATTGGTTGAAGTGGTTTATCCGTTGAAGTTGACATCCGTTAATAGGTTGAATGGCGTCCGTTGAAGTGTCACATCCATTGGTGTAGTGTCTTTTCCAGTTGAGATACCACATCACTTATACAGAATTACATAGCACAGCCTATTTACAATTAGCTACCCTATTCTGCATATCTATTGATAGTCAACATGACTTGGACAACTAACAACTATGACATTAACGGATAACTTATCCAATGATACATAAATAGTATGTTACAAACTTATCCATTGATAAGCTGCCTCATCAACAGATGCTAATAAGCATGTCACCCGTTGATGAGTTACAAAATAACTTACGCAAATGTGTTTTCAGGTGTTTTGGCATTATCATCAAGTACAACATAATTCCTAACAATTATTTTAATAGAAATTTTTGGAGTGAGTGTCGTATGAAAATTGAGTAACGAGACTATACATGTTTGATGCATTACTCCAGAGGTATATATTCTCGTGTATAGAGCATATTAAGTGTCTATTTCAGGCCAAATTTTCGTCAGCGATTAAGTGGGTATGTTATCGGCATTGGTTCATGAAACTATAAATTTCAATCCAGTTTTTTATTTATATTATCATCATTTTGGTTTGATTATAGATATGAAAATGTATTTTCAATTGATTATTTATATGTATTTTATCAAATTAATAAAATGATAATTAATATAGTGTTAAAAATTTAAATCTAACATCAGTTAATTCAATTATAAATATTTTTTTTTATCTAAATACCCTTAAATTCACAACATTTTTTTAAAAAAACTTGTAGATCCAACAATAAAGATTAAAAGATCACATAAAAATTGAGTTAAGTTAATTAAAAATTGGTATGTAGCAATTTATAATCAAATAGTATATAATATTTGAGGCATTATATATTAAATGCAAATCTATACTATATTACAAAAGACGAAACATTAAAAGTTTTGGTACGGTACTTACTTTATTTAATTGTTGTACTTTATTACACTTAATTATTTTACTTAATTATAAAAAAACAAAACACAATCTTCTCTCAAAATAATACACGTAGTCTTTCTAACACTTCTACTAAATAATAACTAACCAATTACCTTTTTCATCTATATCTTTTCTAACTTTTCTAACATCTTTTCTCAAAATATTACACGCAGCTCTTCCCAACACTTCTCCTAAATATAACTAACCAATTATCTTTTTCAGCTATTACCATTTCTAATTTTTCTAGCCAAAATCTTTTATTTCCAAAAATATGGTCGTTTTAATTAGTGAAATAAACTAATAATATTATAATTAGTAATAACTAACTAATTACTTGGTAATATCTTTTCTATATCTCTAACTAAAATATTTCATTTTCTCCTAAATAATAACTAACCAATTATCCTTTTCAGGTATTAACTTTTCTAACTATTCTAACTAAAATCTCTCCTTTCCCAAAATATGGTCGTTCTAATTAATCAAATTAATTAATAATATTTTAATTACTAATAACTAACTGATTTCTTTTTCCATCTAAAAGGTAATATATTTCTATATTTTTTAACTAAAATATCTCATTTTTAAACTTTATTTTTTTACTTAATTATCCTTAATTAAATATTTATTATTGGTAAAAAAATGTAGTTCTATTATTATAGTTCCTAATAACTAACCAATTACCTCTTTCAGCTAAAACACATTATCTTTTATAACTTTTCTAACTAGAACCTCTCCAAAAATATCACGGGTCATTCTATTTGATGAAATAAACTAATAAATTATAATCGCTAATAATTAATTGATTACATTTTTCAGCTAAAACGTAATATCTTTTCCATATTTCTAACTAAAATATCTCATTTTCAAACTTTTTTTCTTATTAATTATAATTACTTAAATATTTATTATTAGTAAAAATATGTTACCTTTTCTAATTTTTTAATAACTAAATTTTTTCTTTTTTAGAAATAATATAGCCAATACATATACACACACACACACACACATATATATATATATATATATATATATATATATATATATATATATATATTTGTGACGCCCCCAAATCCGCCCTGACCTGTGACCCGGGTCGTCACATAGTCTCGATATCATGCAGCACACGTTAGCTCAATGATAAAGCAAAATATTTATTACAAAGGACCATAAGTGTCCCACTCCGTAGATCCAAGATCGGTCTCACACATTATTACAATACGGTTTATTACATCTCTGAATAATATCTTACATAAGTTCACAAACGTAGGAAGATAAAGGTTCCAGCTGGATATTCTAGTCTTTGTCAGCATAGCCTTGAGCTTTCCCCTCTCCTCTGGATCCCTGGCTAGACGTCTCGCCTCTTTCCTTCTTGATAGCTGAATAAATGTTATAAAGCAAGAATGAGCAACTATGGTGCTCAGCAAATTCTGTCCTTGCTCGGTATATAAATATAATAAGATTTACCGAAAGAAATACTCGAAATTTAATGAACAGTTGGATATCAATAATCTGACATTGACTCAAGACGCATCTCGATAATAGAATACTCGAAAGACTCATTTGGTGTAACTCTGAAGTCTCATGATAAATAAATAAACTGGTCTTCCAACCTCTCGGTATCTCGGCGGGGTGATCAACTATCCGACCGGGAATACCGTCCTTCTATGACACCGCACTTCGCCCGATCACGGCTACAATACGATATCAACGAAATATAATATATATGTATGAATGCTAGCATCATAATGGGTTATTAAGTCAACCCTGGCAACATAGTGCCTAAAACATTCTCGTGCCCTTTTAACGGTACACGAGTCTCTCTTTCTCTATCATGGGCCTCTTTCCCAAAATTGACCAGTAGAATACAGAATTCCCGAACATTTAATGAACAGATATTTTGAGATAAACTTCACAGGAACATACTTGTCTGATCTGGCGGACTGCCAGTTTTACTCAATTGTGCCACCAATCTGAACAATGGACTGATGTAAACTCTCAATAAACATATTTTATTGGTTGACACGAACAAAATGCCAACCTCTGGCAAGAAAGGCAACTATCTCGAAATAATGAGAATAGTCTTAAAATGAAGTATTTTGAGTTGTATTGAACAAATAATACCACACGAATATTTATAATACTCATAATTGATGAACGTTAAATAGAATGTTTTTCACTAGATAAACGAGTAAACACTCTAACGATCTTAATTATATACTTTTATTTGTTGATTCGAACGATGAACCAACTAAAAAATAATAAATAAATATTATCGAATTTGTACAATAAATTCGATTGCAAAAGAATGAATGCAACTATCTCGAACAAATGAGACTAGTTCCACTGAATCAAAGTAAATAGTCGTCTCGAGTTAATGAGATCGACCCGATAGCAACGAAATTGCTTCTACGCTTATAGGGAATAAAATTCACAAGTAAACTAATTTTAACAGTAACATAATATTTAACGAGAAAATAATACTCAAAATGAAATTTTTGCATCATATGGAGCAACAAATAAAATCGCATAATTGATAGCTCGAAAATAAATAAGGAATGAAATAATAAGAATAGAGATACGAAATTTCCGAGATTTAGGGTAGAAATGAACTTGCCTCTGTCTCCACGCTAAATGCTACCAAATAAATAAAAGAGTGCTAACCGCGATCAAAAGTCTCAATTCTCGAAAAAGGGAAACTCTATAATAATTACCAAAATGATTTTAGTACTCGGAAAGAAATTTATCACGCAATGTCAAAATAACTCGGTAATAATCACAAAATTTTTCAAACATATAATTGAATTATTCTCGTACCCTTAAAATCGCGGTAAGGCATTATTCGAAATATTTTATTAAATGAAGGGTCTATTCGCCTTTCCTATTAATTTTTTAATAAATCAGATTTTATAACCTCGTATCAGATCAAATAAATTTTACGTGAAAATCTTGCTCTAATTATGTAGAAGGAAAAATCTTGTTTTACAAAGGTCTCTAATTATTCCTAAATAAATTTTAATAATTATTTTACTAAAATCACATCTTTAAATTAAATTAGCTCTTAACAAATTTCTAATAATTATCTAAAATTCTCATTTTAATACGAAATTCTCTAAATTAATTTGGCTCGTATCAAGTCTCTATAATTTACCTAAAAGCTCTCTATTTTAATTAAGTCCATTTTAGAAAAACAATAATATAAATCTCTATTTATTCTCAAGATCAAAGTATTCAAGAATCCATTTTTCTTTATTCAGTTTAAAATCATAATTAATATTCCCACTTAAAAAATGTAATTCTATATAAAAATAATAATCCTAATTGTATTACTCTCACTAACTTCTAGTTTCTCTTTTTAACATTCAATTAATAAGTCAAAAATTCCTTCTTTATTCCTAAAATCACAAAACCTTCGTTTTTAAATCATCTTTAATACAATTGGACAATACCCTTTAAAATTAAGAGTTTATTCACTACTTACTCCTTTTATCAAGTTTTAAATCATAATTCCCTTTTCTCAAACCAAATTTACATTCTAATTTTATTTATGAATTAATCATGTTTATGAATTAAAATTACAATTATTCACATAATCACCGATTAACAATTAATTGATTAATATTAACCAAAAATCCAACTACCCCCACCATTCTCTCTCTCTCTCTCTCTCTCTCTCTCTCTCTCTCTCTCTCTATCGCACCTCACTCTATCTCCCCCTCGTTTCTCTCCATTCTCTCTCCTCTCCCTCCGCCGTCTCTCTCCCTCCTCCTCCGTCGTCTCTCTCTCTCTCAATCCCATACTCTTTCTCCCTTTCTCTCCGCCTCAATCTCTCTCGCCCACTGTCTCCATCTCCCTCCCTCTCAACCCCCTTCGATCTCTCCTCCTGCTACCTAGAACACCACCACCGGCCTCCTCCGACGTTGCCATCGCCGGGCACCACCGCCCCTCTCCCGACATGCACTACCACCATCTCAACCACCAAACATACAACCCATTTATTTATTTATTTCATCTATCAATTATATTTTTAACCCATAAATAATTCAAGCCTAAAAAAAATACAAACCCCACATAAATCTTCACAAAACTCAATTTTATTTCTAAATACAAACATCACAATCATACTATCAACAATAATAATTAAAGAAATAAAGAGGATTTGGGCTTAAAATATTCATACCCTTGTTTAGAAAAACACTTTTAGAGCTAATTTCTTGAAATCCCTTATAAGTGGGTATCAAATTGAAGGATTTTTAAAACTCTACACAAAGATACAATTGCATGTATGATCAAGCTAAAACTAAAGTAGATATAGGGCTTGGAAAGTGGTGTGTTAATGGTGGAGAAAATAAAGTGGATGGGGGTGGTTTTTGTTTCTCTCTCTCTCTCTCTCTCTCTCTCTCTCTCTCTCTCTCTCTCTCTCTCTCTCTCTCTCTCTCTCGGTAGAAGATGAGAGACTAAATGGTTCTCTTTGTTTTTCTTTTACTAAAGCTCTAATTTATGTATATGATATAGTTTAGTTGGGTTGTAAATAAAATCAAATCTCTTGGGCTTTTAAGAGTTGGCCCAATTCTAACAAAAATATTCTCATCCAACTAAAACTTACACACCAACTCATTGGGCTCTTAATGGATACTAGGAAAATATTTTGGGTTAAATTACATAATCCATTAAATACTTTTAATACCCACTAGTTATTTACCACACTATTTGGATTCTATTACTATATTCTAAATACCTCTTATTTAGTCCAATAAAATACATAAAAATAAAATAAATAAAATAGAAGTTAATTTGGGCACTAATTAAGAAAATAATAGCACTGGAAGAATAACATCAACTAATTTATGCCTATTCGCCTAATATTGGTTGAAAATCCAAAATTGCACTTTTACAAAGATTTATTCGTAGAGTGGCTCGCAATATTATAGGAATTTCATGGTTATTACAGTCTCCCCCCCTTAAAAGGATTCCGTCCTCGGAATCGACATTCTTAGCTAAACAACTCAAGGTATTTGTACGCATTTCATTTTCTAATTCCCAAGTGGCATCTTCAATTTGACGATTTCTCCAAATCGCTTTTACTAACTTCATTTTCTTATTTCGCAGTTCATGCACTTTGTAGTCTACCACTTCCACTGGTTGCTCTGCATATGTCAGGTCAGCTTTGACATCGATGGGTTCATACTCTAATACGTGTCGGTGATCAGGATGATAAGCTCTCAATATTGATACGTGGAATACGTCGTGAATATGCTGAAGGTCTGGCGGTAAGTCTAATTGATATGACACTGCTCCAACTTTCTTAAGGATTTCAAAGGGTCCGATATACCTAGGACTCAGCTTCCCTTTCTTCCCGAATCTCATCACCCCTTTCCACGGGGAAATTTTCAGCAACACTTTATCTACTATCTCAAACGACTTATCCTTTCTCTTCAGATCTGCATACTCCCGCTGACGGTCTTGAGCAGCAACTAATCTCTTCCGAATCGTCTCAATGGATTGCTTAGTCTGATGGACCATTTCTGGCCCTAGAATTCTTCGTTCACCAACTTCATCCCAACATAGTGGAGATCTGCACTTCCTTCCATAAAGCTTCATATGGGGCCATACCAGTACTGGAGTGATAGCTATTGTTGTATGCAAACTCAACTAACGGCAAATGATCATCCCAACTTCCTTTGAAATCTAAGGCGCAAGCTCGTAGCATATCTTCTATTGTTTGAATTGTCCTTTCACTCTATCCATCTGTCTCCGAATGATAGGCTGTACTCAAATTTAACTTGGTGCCAAGGCATTCTTGAAAACTCTTCCAGAATCTAGAAGTAAAGCGGGCATCTCTGTCTAACACAATTGACACGGGCACTCCATGACGAACTACCACTCCCTTCAAATACAAACCTACTAGCCTTTCTACTAAATACCTTTCGCTGATCGGAAGAAAATGAGCTGACTTCGTGAGTCTGTCAACTATAACCCATATGACATCGTAATTTGCTCTGGTTCGAGGTAAACCTACTACAAAATCCATGATGATGTGCTCCCACTTCCATTCTGGAATCTCTAATGGTTGAAGTAATCCACTGGGTCGTTGATGTTCTGATGTCACTTTCTGGCAGGTCAAGCACTTGCTTACCCATTCTGCAATCTCTCTCTTCATGTTGGGCCACCAATAATTCAGCTTGATGTCTTGATACATTTTTGTGCTCCCTGGGTGAACGGAATATCTCGAGTTATGCGCCTCGCCCATGATTTCTTCTTTTAATTCTGTAACATTAGGAATCCAATTTCTCGAAGCAAATCATTTAATTTCTTTATCATCTCTTGAACTCAAATACTCTTCTCCGGTCAATTCGGACCTTCTTTCTTCCATCACTTGTTCCTGACAGCGGCAAATCTTTTCGAGTAACTCTGGTTTAAAATGAATGTTGTAAACTCTTTCATTGTTTTGGACTGGGACCTTGACTTCTAACTCCATTTTCTCGAATTCTCTGATTAATTCTTCCGAGGTCGTTAACAGGTTGAGTCTTTCCTTTCTACTTAAAGCATCGGCTACAACATTAGCCTTTCCCGGGTGATAGTTTATCGTGCAGTCATAGTCTTTGATCAACTCTAACCATCTTCTCTGTCTCATGTTCAATTCCTTCTGTGTGAATATATACTTTAAGCTCTTGTGATCCGTGTAAATCTCGCATTTTTCTCCATATAGGTAATGTCTCCAAATCTCAAGTGCAAAAACAATAGCAGCAAGCTCTAGATCGTGAGTAGGGTACCGGGGCTCATATTATTTCAGTTGTCGAGAGGCGTAAGCTATTACTTTCCCGTGTTGCATCAGTACATAACCTAGTCCCTTGTGAGAAGCATCGTTGAAAATCACGAAATCATCTTGTTCATCCGGTAAGGTTAAAACTGGGGCAGAAGTTAGTCTCTTCTTCAATTATTGGAAGTTGTCTTCGCATTTAGAGGTCCACTCAAACTTTTCACTCTTTCTGGTAAGTCGAGTCAATGGCATAGCTATATTTGAGAATCCTTCAAAAATTTGCGGTAATATCCGGCCAATGCAAGGAAACTTCTAACCTCTGTTGGAGTCTTGGGTCTCTCCCAATCTGCTACTGCTTCTATCTTTGCGGGGTCTACAGAAATTCCTTCACCGCTCACAATATGCCCTAAAAATTGAACTTCTTTCAGCCAGAATTCGCGCTTTGAAAATTTCACATACAACTTTTCCTTCCTCAAGGCTTCCAGAACCAAACGGAGGTGTTCAGCATGTTCCTCAGGAGAATTCGAGTATATTAGAATATCATCAACAAATACAATCACGATCTTATCCAAGTATTTCTTGAACACACAATTCATTAAATCCATGAAAGCAGTTGGAGCATTCGTCAATCCAAACGACATAGCTAAGAACTCATACTATCCATATCGGGTTCTATAGGCAGTCTTAGGAATATCCTCGGCTTGATCTTCAGTTGATGATATCCGCATCTCAAGTTGATCTTCGAAAATGCGTAGCTCCCTTAAGTTGGTCAAACAGATCATCGGTTCGAGGCAGAGGATACCTGTTCTTGATGGTCATCTTGTTCAGTTCACGATAATCAATACATAGTCGCATAGATCCGTCCTTATTCTTCATGAACAAAACTGGAGCTCCCCACGACGACACACTTGGTCTGATTACACCCTTGTCAAGCAGCTCTTTTAGCCGTGTTGCCAATTCCTTCATTTCCACTGGTGCCATCCTGTAAGGCACTTTTGAGATGGGCGCGGTTCCTAGTGCTAGATCAATTGTAAATTCTATCTCTCGATCTGGTGGTAGATCAGGCAACTCATCGGGGAAAACATCTTTAACTGATTAACTACTGGAATCTCATCAAGTGTAGGGGTCTATTTTTTGTTATCTATCACATGAGCCAGATAGGCTTGACATCCTTGTCGAATTAATCTTTTAGCTTGAATTATTGACAGAAAATCCTTAGTCGGTTTCCGTCCATGAAACGGAATTCTTAAACCATTAGGTCCACTTAAGCTAACTCTCTTCTGATGACAATTTATTTGGGCATCGTAACGTGCTAACCAATCCATCCATAGGATTACATCGAATTTCCCTAACTTAAAAGGAATGAGGTCTGCGTCAAAACGTTGTCCCTGTATCTCTATAGAAAAATTCGGGCACAATCGGTTCACTGGAATGACTTCCTGATTAGCTACTTCTATGCTTAGAATTCCCTCTAAGGGTACAGACTCAAGATTCAGGTTATTCATGAAGTTCTCAGAAATAAAAGATTTGGTGGCTCCGGAATCAACTAGAACATACGAATTCTCAGAATTTACTAGAAGCGTACCTGCGACCACATCGCTATCGTCAATGGCATCTCTCACAGTCATGTTGAAAGTTCGTGTTGTCGACTTGTTGTTAGGAGTGGCTGTGAGTCGAGGCACTGGATTCTCCTTTGAAGGCTGTCTGTAATCTCAGGACACGTGACCTTTCTTTCCACAGTCGAAACATGTGACAGATTTATCCTTGCAATTGGAAGCATAATGACCTTTCTATCCACAATTATAACAATTCACGCTGGCTTGATGATAGGGTCCAGGGTGTTTCTTTCCGCATGTCTTGCATTCTGGAAGAGGTGATCTTCCTAGCATCACATTAACTGTCTGCGAGGATTTAAATCTCTGGCTGCTTCCTCTAGTGTTATTGTTCCTAACTCTTCTAGTATCAGTGCTCTTATCCTCTCTCTTCACAAAAGATTTCTTCTTGCTCCGATGCTCAAACTTCTTCCCAAAGTTGCTTCCACTACCCTGAAATCTCCTCTTCCTTCCATCCTTATCCATTGGGTACAACTCATTTCCATGCATTTTTTTTCTTTTGCAGGTGGTCAACTTCTACTTAATGAAACTACCCGTGTAGTTTGAATTTCCCCAGATTTTCTCTCTTAGCATTTATGTTATCATTATACATGATTCTCTCTTTCCTTTATTCAAGCAACTTCTTTGTCACATTCTAACGTCAATCCTTTTATTACCAAAAAAACATTCTCAATTTCACTTTCATTACCATTATAATCCTTGAGGTATAATTCCCTCTCATTTATCTCTGTTACCACTCCCTAAACCGATGGGGTGTAGTAAATATCTTCTTAAATAGTGGCTTGGTTTAAACCATGCTTGTAATCCTTATAAGAATATTTAGCTACAGGCTCATTGGTATCTTCATGTTAAGAACAAATCTAGAGAGTCCAGTTCACTTAGTTTCGAATACTATAACTATTTTTTTTACTACAATCTTAAGGAACTTGATCCTCGTACGATTGTCTGAATACTTAGAAAAGTACCCCTTAATATTTTTAGCTCACGATATTATCATTGTGCCTTAATAATTCTTATTTACCTTTCACTAGTAGTTTAATTCATTCCTCAATGTATTCATAGTAATGATGGTATTCCTATCCTAATCCATACAAACAATCTCAAGAATCTTCTTCATTTCTCTCAACCATGCTCTTGTCTCTTCAGAATCAATGGTCATTGAGTTTCTCAACCATAAGATGAATTTCTTCTCGTAGGTCTTTTTTTTTCCAAAAGAAAATTAGAGAACAATTTCAAAGAATCACCCTTAGTTTTGGTTTTGGTTTAAATCTTAATTATGCTTCTAGTTCATGATCTTAAGGTATTCTCACTTAGGGGTTTCCTCAGGTCTAGGCTGAGTGGTTATTCAAATATTTCACCTTAGTGACATCTCTCTAAAACATTGTACCAACGGATGGGTATGCTTAAATAGGAAAAATTATTGTCATACTCAGGGTTAAACTTCCAAAACACGACAAGACATGATTTAAGTGTTGGAAGGATCACAAGCAAGTTATATGGAGGCAATGAAATAGGTGTTAGGTATGTATATATAGAATAAGTCACAATGAGTTCTTGAATGATTTCACTAGATATGACTCTAAATACCTTTGTCTATACCTTGTGCATATCATCTCCCATTCAATTCCAAATAGTAAATCTTGATGTCATAATTTCATCGAAAATACTAATACTATGCAGTTATCAACCAAACTAATACCTGGTTAATATTAGTAGCGATACTAGTCTTTTAATATGTTGGGAGAAGGTCGATCTAAACTAATTCATAGTATCTTCGATGAGTTCCAATATGAAAAAGGCTCAAAATCCTATAAAAATTCTCATACAATAAATTTCAATACTTCCAAAAGTTATGTCACCCTTTAACTCCTATATTTAAACTAAAAGATAGGAAAATGTTCATTAATACATTCTATCTTTTTTGAAATAAAAAAATTTATTACTCTTCCATCAACTAACACATACCCCAAGTGACCTCACTTCATTTCTCATCTTGAAAGAATTGGTTTCAACGTTTGCTCTTTATCCAACTCATATCCATATAACCTCAATACAAAACTACGAAACACTATGTATGAGTTTTGAAGATCTAAACAGGAGCACTAGCGCGATGGTCTATTCCTGATCAGTACTCAAACATGATTTGCTGAAATTCCTATTTTCGAAAGAGAAGTTTTATCACTCCTAAATTCCAGTATACACTCTTGAAATTTCGAAGCACTAATCATTTTAGGTTAATTAGAACTTTGAAAAAAAGAATAAATCATAATATAATAATGTGAAGCAATAACATGGGTATGATCAACTCTTGCTAGTGAGAATCTTTTGTAGAAGGATTAACTGAGAGATCAATATGATCATTGAACATTCGTACATTGCATGTCACTAGGATAACTGCCATAGTACCCAAGGTGGCCAGCCTTTAGTACTCTCATGATAAACAATAGCACAACCAATGGCGTCCCACCAGACCTCTATCACAAAGACAGAGATAGTCATCCCCTATATATGTAGGGTTGTTCATCTCAGCATCATAAAGGGTGTCAAATATAGGAAGGGATATGAAAGGGTTTGTATTTATGAATGTCCATAATGCTGGGTAAATCAACCTCTACACAATATAGGTCCTTTTCAAATAGGATAGAATTAAATTGCCTGAACAAATTCGAATGATAAGAATTATTGATAATCATTGCTTAGGAAGTTAATTAAAGAACGATTTTCCAGCACCAAATAAGCTCTTAGGAACAAGTATCGATTCTCGAACAAAAGCGACACTTGCAGACTTCGGTAGCTCGTCAGGGAAGAAAATCTCTAAGAGGGGATGTACGAAAAAAACACCTTATCATAGAGAACTATTTCGACCTCGATAAGTTAAATCTTTAGAAAAACCAATATCGGTTACAAAATCGTTTAAGAGTTTAGCCTCGAACTTGGAACACAAAGTTGCATCTCTCTTTAAGTTCATCTCTGGTGCACGTACCTCGCGCTGGTCCAACTCTGACTATGGTAAAGGTATTGACAACATCTACAATATGTGGGAACTCTATATGGTATCATCCGTTCTCAATTATAATGGAAACTTAGGCATCCAATCTTAAATTAATTGGGAACTAGGGGTCCGTGCGGACAAGGTGTAGGAGATCTATCTCTAACTGAGCGAAAATCCTCTGGTCCTGAAGTAGACATCTACTAGATATGCATACAGATATATATAAGGGTGTAAAGCACTTAGTGCTAAATATCAATATCGTAATATATCTCTAAACTCTCACGTCGTGTTATATTCCCAGGCTCGTACATTTCCTAAAAATATAACTAATGCTCTGATACCAACGCTGTGACGCCCCCAAATCCGCCCTGACCGGGGACCCGGGTCGTCACATGGTCTCGATATCCTGCAGCACACGTTAGCTCAATGATAAATCAAAATATTTATTACAAAGGAGCATAAGTGTCCCACTCCGCAGAACCAAGATCGGTCTCACACATTATTACAATACGGTTTATTACATCTCTGAATAATATCTTACATAAGTTCGCAAACGTAGGAAGATAAAGGTTCCAGCTGGATATTCTAGTCTTTGTTAGCATAGCCATGAGCTTTCCCCTCTCCTCTGGATCCCTGGCTGGACGTCTCGCCTCTTTCCTTCTTGACAGCTGAATAAATGTTATAAAGAAAGAATGAGCAACTATGGTGCTCAGCAAGTTCTCTCCTTGCTCGGTATATAAATATAATAAGATTTACCGAAAGAAATACTCGAAATTTTATGAACAGTCGGATATCAATAATCTGACATTGACTCAAGACTCATCTCGATAATAGAATACTCGAAAGACTTATTTGGTTTAACTCTGATGACTCATGAGAAATGAATAAACTGGTCTTCCAACCTCTCGGTATCTCGGCGGGGTGATCAACTATCCGACCGGGAATACCGTCCTTCTATGACACCGCACTTCGCCCGATCACGGCTACAATACGATATCAACGAAATATAATATATATGTATGAATGCTAGCATCATAATGGGTTATTAAGTCAACCCTGGCAACATAGTGCCTAAAACATTCTCGTGCCCTTTTAACGGTACACGAGTCTCTCTTTCTCTATCATGGGCCTCTTTCCCAAAATTGACCAGTAGAATACAGAATTCCCGAACATTTAATGAACAGATATTTTGAGATAAACTTCACAGGAACATACTTGTCTGATCTGGCGGACTGCCAGTTTTACTCAATTGTGCCACCAATCCGAACAATGGACTGATGTAAACTCTCAATAAACATATTTTATTGGTTGACACGAACAAAATGCCAACCTCTGGCAAGAAAGGCAACTATCTCGAAATAATGAGAATAGTCTTAAAATGAAGTATTTTGAGTTGTATTGAACAAATAATACCACACGAATATTTATAATACTCATAATTGATGAACATTAAATAGAATGTTTTTCACTTGATCAACGAGTAAACACGCTAACGATCTTAATTATATACTCTTATTTGTTGATTCGAACGATGAACCAACTAAAAGATAATCAATAAATATTATTGAATTTGTACAATAAATTCGATTGAAAAGAATGAATGTAACTATCTCGAACAAATGAGACTAGTTCCACTGAATCAAAGTAAATAGTCGTCTCGAGTTAATGAGATCGACCCGATAGCAACGAAATTGCTTCTACGCTTATAGGGAATACAATTCACAAGTAAACTAATTTTAACAGTAACATAATATTTAACGAGAAAATAATACTCAAAATGAAATTTTTGCATCATATGGAGCAACAAATAAAATCGCATAATTGATAGCTCGAAAATAAATAAGGAATGAAATAATAAGAATAGAGATACGAAATTTCCGAGATTTAGGGTAGAAATGAACTTGCCTCTGTCTCCACGCTAAATGCTACCAAATAAATAAAAGAGTGCTAACCGCGATCAAAAGTCTCAATTCTCGAAAAAGGGAAACTCTATAATAATTACCAAAATGATTTTAGTACTCGGAAAGAAATTTATCACGCAATGTCAAAATAACTCGGTAATAATCACAAAATTTTTCAAACATATAATTGAATTATTCTCGTACCCTTAAAATCTCGGTAAGGCATAATTCGAAATATTTTATTAAATGAAGGGTCTATTCGCCTTTCCTATTAATTTTTTAATAAATCAGATTTTATAACCTCGTATCAGATCAAATAAAGTTTACGTGAAAATCTTGCTCTAATTATCTACAAGGAAAAATCTTGTTTTACAAAGGTCTCTAATTATTCCTAAATAAATTTTAATAATTATTTTACTAAAATCACATCTTTAAATTAAATTAGCTCTTAACAAATTTCTAATAATTATCTAAAATTCTCATTTTAATACGAAATTCTACAAATTAATTTGGCTCGTATCAAGTCTCTATAATTTACCTAAAAGCTCTCTATTTTAATTAAGTCCATTTTAAGAAAACAATAATATAAATCTCTATTTATTCTCAAGATCAAAGTATTCAAGAATCCATTTTTCTTTATTCAATTTAAAATCATAATTAATATTCCCACTTAAAAAATGTAATTCTATATAAAAATAATAATCCTAATTTTATTACTCTCACTAACTTCTAATTTCTCTTTTTAACATTCAATTAATAAGTCAAAAATTCCTTTTTTATTCCTAAAATCACAAAACCTCCGTTTTTAAACCATCTTTAATACAATTTGACAATACCCTTTAAAATTAAGAGTTTATTCACTACTTACTCCTTTTATCAAGTTTTAAATCATAATTCCCTTTTCTCAAACCAAATTTACATTCTAATTTTATTTATGAATTAATCATGTTTATGAATTAAAATTACAATTATTCACATAATCACCAATTAACAATTAATTGATTAGTATTAACCAAAAATCCAACTTCCCCCACATCTCTCTCTCTCCTTTCTCTTTATCGCACCTCTCTCTCTCCCCCTCGTTTCTCTTCATTCTCTCTCCTCTCCCTTCGCCGTCTCTCTCCCTCCTCCGTCGTCTCTCTCTCTCTCTCTCAATCCCCTGCTCTTTCTCCCTTTTTGTCCACCTCAATCTCTCTCGCCCATTGTCTCCATCTCCCTCCCTCTCAACCCCCTTCGATCTCTCCTCCTGCTACCTAGAACACCACCACCGGCCTCCTCCGACGTTGCCATCGCCGGGCACCACCACCCCTCTCCCGACATGCACAACCACAATCTCAACCACCAAACATACAACCCATTTATTTATTTATTTCATCTATCAATTATATTTTTAACCCATAAATAATTCAAGCCTAAAAAAAATACAAACCCCACATAAATCTTCATAAAACTCAATTTTCTTTCTAAATACAAACATCACAATCATACTATCAACAATAATAGTTAAAGAAATAAAGAGGATTTGGGCTTAAAATATTCATACCCTTGTTTAGAAAAACACTTTTAGAGCTAATTTCTTGAAATCCCTTATAAGTGGGTATCAAATTGAAGGATTTTTAAAACTCTACAAAAAGATACAATTGCATGTATGATCAAGTTAAAACTAAAGTAGATATAGGGCTTGGAAAGTGGTGTGTTAATGGTGGAGAAAATAAAGTGGATGGGGGTGGTTTTTGTTTCTCTCTCTCGGTAGAAGATGAGAGACTAAATGGTTCTCTTTGTTTTTCTTTTATTAAAGCTCTAATTTATGTATATGATATAGTTTAGTTGGGTTGTAAATAAAATCAAATCTCTTGGGCTTTTAAGAGTTGGCCCAATTCTAACAAAAATATTCTCATCCAACTAAAACTTACACACTAACTCATTGGGCTCTTAATGGATACTAGGAAAATATTTTGGGTTAAATTACATAATCCACTAAATACTTTTAATACCCACTAATTATTTACTACACTATTTGGATTCTATTACTATATTCTAAATACCTCTTATTTAGTCCAATAAAATACATAAAAATAAAATAAATAAAATAGAAGTTAATTTGGGCAATAATTAAGAAAATAATAGCACTGGAAGAATAACATCAACTAATTTATGACTATTCGCCTAATATTGGTCGAAAATCCAAAATTGCACTTTTACAAAGATTTATTCATAGAGAGGCTCGCAATATTATAGGAATTTCATGGTTATTACAATATAAATACATACATATATATATATATATATATATAATTATTATCAAATCATATCTTCTAAAAATTTAACTTACAAAATTTATATCATAAAAAATTTATTCAAATTTTTGAAAAAATCATATAGTATTAAAGAAATTCCGTGTATCACACGGATTTTAAGCTAGTATATATTATTTACATTATGAGAAATATTAATGTAATCCCCTTTTTTGCTATATATAAATAATCATGTTTTTAGTGGAAAAAAAATTCAATTATATATATTTCGTGCATCTATATATTTTTGCTCAAGCAGTTCTCTGGTATAGTTCGATTTGCAAAAAGTTCGTTAAAATTATAATTTTAAAACATTTATGTAGATAAATTTTATAGCTTTTTAAAGATGATCAAAACAGAATAAATTATATATGATATTTGCACTTTTTGATAATAAATTTTACATTTTAACCAAAACCAATGTTTATCATACTAGTTAGGGAAAATTTAAGTTAAAGGTCATCAATTCAATTCTTAGCAATAACTTTTATTTTTCTTAAATAAACTTATAATAACATTTTTTAACTACATAATAAATAATGGTATACTAGTAATTTGACAAGCATTTTTTTTTTTTTTGGCATTTTTTGCTTTATGTTGCCATTTAATATATGGTAATAGAAAGTAGATTTAATTATTTACTTAAAAATTTAGTTTAAAAAATAAAATATATATTGGTGCTCATGCATAGCGGCATTATATCCTTATAGTAAGCGTAAGATAAATCTTATCCATAACTAGTTGATAAAGCCGCGCTTCGCGGCGGCGTTATAATATTTTTTAAAAAATTCAATATATTTACATCATATTATAATATTAATATTAAATTTTAATAATTAAATAATCTTTTCTAATGAATCGATCTTGTTAAACACGATTTTTTTTGATTGAGGCGCTCTCTCGTTAAAATCGAAATCTTAACTTTAACATATATTATAAAAATTTATATAATAATTTTTATCCATAAAATCGAACAATAAAAAAAATTATGACATCAATATCAAATTCTAATAACTAATACAATCTTTTCTAGTGAGCCGTCTTCCCATTAAATATGTTTCGAGTCGCTCTTATTTGGAACCGAAATTCTAACTCAGTGTTACATAAATAAAGTAAATTCCAATTTTTATATTTTTTAAACTTTCTAATAATTATAAAGTTTTAAAAAATGAAAATACATCTTATATTTTTGGTATATTAAAGATATTCATGTAATTATTTATAGTTTCCGCATGGGAATTTCTCTCTGTTATGTTAACATATAAAAAAAATTAAATACGAAGACTTTTCGTTACGGGAATAATATTAAATTTATGGATATATTTTTCTAATGCAAGTATAATTAACTTGTATGAAAAAATTAAAATAAAGGATTTCTAGGAAAAAAGATATATAATTTTAAAAAAGCGTATAAGACGTCTCTACCGTACTCATATTCTACTTCTAATAAAACGTTTTATTTTATGTAATCCTTATATATTCAAACATATTTATATGGTCTTCTCTAATGAATCGCTTTCTCGTTAAACACGGTTATTACTATTGATCCATTGATCCGCTCTTTCGTTAAAACCAAAAACCTATTTTTTACATATATCACTTGGATGATAATGTTTATCTATAAAAATCAAATGCTAAAATAAAATAAAATTTATAACATCAATATGATATTTTAATAGCTAATACAATCTTTTATAGTGAGCCGTCTTCCCTTTAAACACGTTTCGAGCCGCTCTCGTTTGGGATTGAAATTCCAAATTCATTACATATTATTGATGATACTTATCTTACACAACAACTTTTTCCCTTAAAATCAAAACCTAAAAAATAGAGTGAATTCCAATTTATACTTTCTCTAGACTTTCTAAAATTTATGGAGTTTTAGAAAATGAAACCACATCTTATTTTCTCTTTATATTATAGATACTCATGTATTTATTTAGGATTTCTACATGAGAATGTTCTTTTATTATGTTAATACATCATTTTTTTTAAAATACGATTACTTTTTTTTTATGACAATAGTATTGGATTTATGAACAAAATTTTCCTAATAGAAGTATAATTAACTTATATAAAATATATAATTTTAGAAGTTCGTACTTTCCATAAAATATGCTCTATATATTCAAACACCTATTCTATTAATAGAACTTTTATTTATATAAATAAAAACTTTTATTTATATGTTTTTTCTATAAATTTGAACTCTTATTCTCTATAAATTCGAACTCCTATTCTACTTTCAATAGAATTTTAATTATATGCTTTATAAATACTTAATTCTACTTCTAATAGAACTTCTAATCATGTGTCTTCCTATAAATTTGAACTTTTCTCCTCTATAAATTCGAACACCTATTCTACTTCTAATATGTTAAAAAATATTTTTTATATTTATTAGTGTTTATTCAAACTCTTTTTCTACTTCCAACAGAATTTTTAATCATATACCTTATAATTAAATACCTATTTTACTTCCAATAGAAATTTTAATTATATGTCTTCCCATTAAATTCGAACTCTTCTCATCTATAAATTTGTACACCTATTTCACTTTTTATATGTTAAAATATATTTTTATATTTATTAGTGTTTAATGTTTTTTTTTTGTAATTATAAGTCTTTCCTATAGATTTGAACTCTTCATCTCTATAAATTAGAATACCTATTCTACTTATAATATGTTAAAAAATATTTTATTTATTTATTAGTATTTAAAATTATAATTCTAAAATTCTAAAACTTTTGATAAATAGATTGAATCGATCTTAAATGCGCCACCTAACTTCTCGCGTATCCTCCTTTAATATTAATAAAATAAAATAAATTTTTAATCTTAACATAACTTCTTGGGAATTCTCCTTAATGTAAAAATTAAAAAAAAATTAGTATATCATAATGTATTGTTGAATCTCAGAAAAACCATAAAATGACATGTGCAAATCAATTGTTAATCGTATTTTCAATATTTTCCTTAATTTACAATATCTTAATTTATTAAAGTGTAACATTATTTTTCAAAAGTGAAAATTTTGATAACTCCGTCTGAAGCATGTAACGTGCTTCGTACAATCTATATCAAAAATAGATATTAACAGATATTAGAATGAAGAAAGGAACAAAAAATAAATTAAATAATAGGTAAATTAAATACAATGAATAGATTACATGTTGACATACTCAATTTTTAATAGTGAATTTCAAAACTTCTTCTAAGATCTAAAATATGTTGGTACCTGTCAGAATGATATTTATCTTCTTCTATCGATTTTTATCTTGAACTAACCAGCAAGTACCATCTTTCAAAGTCGCCTGCATGCACATAAAAATCAAATTCAGATTCATGTATGATAAATGCTAATTACAAAAATTGATATTATGAGATTGAAGGAGTGTTGTTTAGGCTTCAATAGATGTATATATATTATGAAACTCCCTTTTCTACTCCTACATGTTGAAGGATATTTTAGTTTGTTTTTGTTATAAATTCGAACTCTTATTCTTCATAGATAAAAATTATTCTCCTTTATAAATTCGAACAATGTGTGAAAGTATATTTTTTATTTATTGTATGTGAAATTCTAAAAAATTAAAAAAATAGATTAAAACGATCTTAGAGCGCCATCTAAGCTCCCGCATATCCTCCTTTATATATATATATATATAAATTTTGGTCCATGTACCACCAAAATAATGTTAACCGTCGAATCTAATATTTTTATCAATAGACGAGCAAGATTATGTCATATTAAAAAAAATTATAATCTAAAAAGTTTGTATTATAATTGAATTAAAAAAATAAAATTGAAAAAGATATAATTAAAATATTAGAATTGAGTTATATTTTTATATTAATATTAAAAAAAGTTTATATCTACTATTTGGGCTCTATTTCGAGATCTAGAAATCAGATTGGATTATTTTACAGTTCACGCAAAACTCATAAAATTATCTTTAATTTAGTAATGATTTAAAAATTATTATCCATATGGAAACACTTAGAATCTCAAGAAACAATAAGAAAGTTATTTTGATAATCAAAACAAAATATAAGTAGATTTGCTAAATCGAAATTTTTTTTTACGAAGGTTATTTTGATAATCAAAACGAAATGTAAGTAGATTTCTTAAATCGAATAGAACTATCAGTGTAAAAAATCGTCAATTTTTTTCTCTCTTTTTATTTTTTTGGTAGTTTTACTTGGAAAATAATTGTAAGATTATCACTAAATTAAAGATTATTCTATTAATTTTACATGGACTTTAAAATCGTCCAAATTAAGTTTTAAGAATTTAAGACAAAACACATAAAAATTAAACATGTAAAATCTTTTATATTAATCAATTTTTTAACAACAATTTGATATATAAACTAATAACAAATAAATATAAAAAAATAATATAAATAGTCTATCTATACTATATTATTATAAGCGGAATATGATATATTTGGTTAGTAGTTTAGTGCAGTTTTTTGGTACACTTTTTTTGGTACACTCAATAGAAACCGTTGGATTTTAAGATAGATTAACGAGAATCGTTAGATGTAATGTTAAAAGAATATTCTTTTTATAATATATAAAATACTCTATAGGTTCAAGGTTCGAATCCCGTCAACAACATATTATTATTAAACATTTATATCATCTTATAAACTATTCCTAGAAGTTCAATGTTCGATTCCCCACAACAACATATTTTCGTTAAAAATTTATATTATCTATTTTCACCATATTGTTATTAAACATTTATATTACTCCCTCCGTCTCACTTATTGTGTCTCATTTTTACTTTTCAAAGTAAAATTCATCGAAATATGATTGTAAATTATAATTTATTGTTTTATAATTTTATAAATTTAAAATTCAATTTTAATAATACTTCACATAAATTTTCTTATGATCATCTTTTTGTAATTTATATGTTTATCAATATTTATTGATTAATAATCAAAACTCGATCAATTTGACTTTGAAAAGTCAAAATGGGGACAGAGGAAATATATATTATAAACTATTTCAAGAATTTTAAGGTTCAATTCTGAAAGGCATATGAATCAGCCTATTTGTAGTTCAAGGATCCTAATAAACTTAAACCAAATTGTAATAAGTAAATATCTGTATGATCTGTCACAGGAATCTCAGGAAGCAATATCTGTCAGAAGAAAGAAGGAAGTCAATCTATAGTTTTGATGTTTCACACTGGAAGACGTGTCAGGTATCTGATCAAGCCTCAGTATAACATTGAAGTGAATGGATTCATTTACAGTGACAGAGATTTTTCGAGTGATAGATTGAAAATCAATCAAAGTACAAGAAAATTGAGAGAAGAAATAAACCACAGCTTAAAGTCAGAAGTGAAGAAGCATCATTGAAGTTAGTCGTTCATGAACCAGACAGTACATCGAACGTCAACATAAGTCAGTGATAATTCTTTATTATTTTCCGTGGTTTGGAAGAATTAAATTAATTAGTTATTGATTTAATTTAATTTGTTTTTAATTGATATAAATCATTTAATTGATTTAATTAATGAATTAATTCTAATAGAATTAATTTATTTATTAAGTTAATTATTGTATCAATTAATCATGAATTAGTTAATTATTAATTAATTAAAAGGATCAATATGACTTAATTAAATGCTGAATGGATTATGTCTTGACTAAGTTTAGTTCGGTATGACTTAAATTAGGTCATACCGACATGACTTAAGTCTAAGTCATACCAAGCATAAGAATTAGGTCATACCGAGCTGCTGCAATGGATTATGTCTTACCGATCTCAAATCTGCTAGGTCATACCGAGGGAATTAAGTCATACCGAAGCAAGATATTTCTGGAAAGGTGTTAGGTCATACCGACAAAAGTGTTTAGGTCATACCGACCACACTGTTGAAGATTAAGTCATACCTGATATGGGCTGAAAATAAGCCCTAAAGACACATTTAATGTGGCATTAATTAGACCAAGAATGGTCCAAACGTGGGGCCCACCAGATGGGCCCAAAACCCCAATTATAATATTAATTTCGTAATTAATATTGGGGGAAATAAACAGCTCAGCAATAAGAGTTGGATAAGGATATTATTTCCACCAGACTTAGCCACCAAGGCATCCAATTCAATATGGAAACTGATTCCTACAAGGAATAGATCTAGAACCTTCCTCAAAGACTTGTCCACCAAGTCTCTGACTCCTACCATAATTCTAAGGCTCCTGCAGCCTATTTAAAGGGCCAGACCCCTCATCCTAGAACTACGTTTTTGGCTTGATCTTTGATATTCATCAAAGTACGTAGGCATCTTGTGAAGGCAGATTCAGCCACGAACACAGGAACAACCATTAAAGCTCGAAGCTCAACCACCCTAGCATTAATTACAAATCGTAACCTAGTTTTTATTCCACAACATTTGGCGCCGTCTGTGGGAAGACAACATCAACCATGGTTCAAACACGAAGAACAACATCGACTGAGGCCATACCCCTTAGCTCTGCTCCACCTGCCATCTCTGATCCGCTCATCACCGCTGAAGAAGGACAATTACCCCCATCAACAGGGGCGGTCATTCAACCTCTAACCTCTCAACCCTCAGGGACGATTCCCCATGTTGAGGGAACTTTACCTGTGACTATCCCTCAAAGCCAAGAAACTAACCCTCTTCAGATGGTGGTTTCTCCTCTTGATAGCGCTGGTCGTATGCTACCTCCGGGGGTACAGATCCACACCACGGATCTCCCTTTGAATACCAACCCGATGTATGGGCTGCCTAATTATCCCCCTCAACACAGAGAACCTGGACCGAGCGGTCATGCCTTACAGATCCGAGATCGAGAGTACGATGATTACTCTGGCCCCTATACTGATGATTCAACGTCTGAGGATGACGATGATGATCGTGATGAAGCCCCAAGGAGGCGACGTGATAGTAGAGAACCTCGAAGGAGGTCCCAAAGAATCCATGATGGACCTCCACAAACGGCTGAGGAAAGGATTAAGGCTCATGAGGCTGAGATCCAAAGGCTGAAGGATGATATTGCTAGAGAGCAAGCAAGGCGAAGTCTGATTCAACCTCCTCCAGTTACAGGGAGGATTCCCATTATAAATCTGGAGAGGCCCTCAAGGAGATAACGAAGGGCCGAAGCCCCAACTGAAAAATCGACAAGGATGGAGACCCCCAAAAGTAACCCTAGGGATCTGATGCCCCTTGGGGATCCTGATGATCCTACACCTCCGTTCACTGAAGAGGTAATGAATGCTCGCATCTCAAGGAAGTTCAAGATGCCGACGATTAAGGCCTATGATGGAACGGGCGACCCCGCAAATCATGTTAGGACATTCTCAAATGCACTGCTGTTGCAGCCTGCGAGCGACGCCTTAAAGTGTAGGGCGTTCCCTCAAACCCTGTCTGGCATGGCTCAAAGGTGGTATAGCCGCTTACCTGCAAACTCAATTGGCTCATTCAAAGAGCTGAGCGCCGCCTTTGTTAGCCAGTTCATTAGTGGGAGAGTTCATGAAAAAAGTTCTGCATCTCTTATGTATGTGGTGCAGGGGAAGAACGAGAATTTGAGGGATTACCTCAAGCGATTCACCAAGGAGACGTTGAATATCACTGATCTGGAAAATAAGGTGGCCATGGTAGCCCTGGAACACGGAACCACTGATCTCTTCTTTAAAAGGTCTTTGGCAAAACATCCTCCTGAAAATATGGCCGAGCTCCAACGAAGGGCCGACAAATATATCAAGGCTGAGGACAGCATGAAGAAAGAAGTCGCAGGAGGCAATGGCAAGGGTTCTAATGACTCGAAGAAACGAAAGCAAGAGCAAGAGTACGATGCTAGGGACAAGTATCCCCGGACTAGCAAGGATTCCGAGTCACCACCAAAGAAGGGTTTGGGACCGAGGTTTTCTGATTATGCAAGACTGAACGCTCCTAGGAGTCAAATCTTGCTAGATATTGAGAAGGATAAGGACTTCTGATGGCCGAAGCCACTTAGGGGTGATCCCACGAAAAGAAACAAGGATCAATACTGTAGGTACCACCGTGATGTGGGTCATGATACAGATGACTGTAGACAGTTGAAAGATGAGATTGAGTTCTTGATCCGAAAAGAAAAGCTAAGCAGGTTCACAAAGAATGATGATCGTGGAACCCAAAGAAGGGACTATGACAGGAGAGACAATGACAGAAGAGATAACGATCGTGATCGTGATCGTAACCCACAGCCCCGAGGGCCAGTTGTTAATATGATTTGGGGAGGCCCGACAGCGGCCGGCACGACTCGGAACTCTCGAAAAGCATATGCCAGAGAAGTAATGCACATCGTGGGAGAAGCCCCAAAACGTGCTAGGACTGAAATAGTTATTGGGTTTGATGATTCAGATCTCGAAGGGGTAAAGTTCCCCCATGACGACCCGTTGGTCATAACTCCTGTGATTGGAAACTCGGAGGTGAAACGAGTCTTGATAGACAATGGAGCTTCTGTTGATATCTTGTTTCACGATGCGTTTGTGAAAATGGGGTACACCGATTCTCAGTTGACCCCCACCAACATGCCGATCTACGGATTTAATGGAGTTGAGTCCAAGGTTGAAGGGACTATTCAGTTACCCATGACAATTGGACAGGAACCTAAAGAGGCTACTCAGATGCTGAATTTCCTTGTGATCAAGGCATCCTCGACTTATAACGCGATCCTAGGAAGGACTGGACTTCATGCATTCAAGGCTGTGGCCTCCACATATCACATGAAGATTAAGTTTCAACCAGGAACGGTGTTGGGGAACAAAAGGGTGATCAGAAGATGGCAAGAAGTTGTTATGTATCCGCGTTAAGGGCTGATGGAATCGGGGGGCAGGTACTTCCGATCGAAGACATGGATGTCCGTGGTGATGATGAACACCGAGGAAAGCCAGCAGAGGACTTAATACCTATTCCTCTGGAGCTAGGCGACTCTGAGAAGGTGACTTATATAGGAGCCTCTTTGAAGGAACCCCTGAAGGGCAAGTTGATAGCATTCTTGCAAGAAAATAGTGATGTGTTTGCTTGGACAGCAGCTGATATGCCAGGGATTGATCCCCAACTCATAACTCACAGATTGAATGTCGATTCTAATTGGAAGATAATACAACAGAAGAAGAGGAACTTTGCACCTGAAAGGCAAGAGGCCATAAAGCAAGAAGTGGAAAAGCTCTTAGAAGCTGGGTTTATTGAGGAGATTCAGTTTCCAGAATGGTTGGCTAACCCTGTGATGGTCAAGAAAGCCAACGGTAAGTGGAGGATGTGTATAGACTTCACCGACTTGAATGACGCATGCCCTAAGGATTGCTTCCCTTTACCGAGGATAGACATGTTAATAGATGCCACAGCTGGACATGAGATGTTGAGCTTCATGGATGGGTTCAGCGGCTACAATCAGATTAAGATGCACAAGGATGACGTCCCTAAGGTATCTTTCATAACTGACTTTGGTGTTTTTTGCTATCTTGTTATGGCTTTCGGTCTAAAAAATGCAGGAGCTACTTACCAACGACTGGTGAATAAGATATTTGCCCATCTGATTGGAAAAACCATGGAGGTCTATGTTGATGACATGCTAGTCAAGAGCCTGTTCAAGGTAGATCACATTAAGCACCTCAGAGAGGCATTCGAAGTGCTGAGGCACCACAAAATGATGTTGAATCCAGCCAAGTGTGCTTTTGGCGTTGGATCAGGCAAATTTTTGGGTCTGATGGTTTCAAAGAGGGGCATAGAGGCCAACCCTGACAAGATCAAGGCGATCTTAGACATGGAACCCCCACGTTCTATAAGAGATGTGCAGAAGTTGACAGGCCGAGTAGCGGCTTTAGGAAGATTCATCTCCAAGTCTGGTGACAAATGCTTGCCTTTCTTTCAAGCATTGAAGAAGGCGAAAAATTTTGAGTGGACCCCTGAGAGCCAAGAGGCCTTTGAACAACTAAAGAAATATATGGTTGAAGCCTCGTTGCTGGCCAAACCTAGTCCCGGGGAGACTCTTCATCTATACCTGGCGGTATCTGAACAAGCGTTGAGCGCCGTTCTCGTTCAAGAAGAGAAGAAGGTGCAGAAACCTATCTATTATGTGAGCAAGGTGTTGAATGGGGCTGAGTTGAATTACTCTCCCATTGAAAAGTTTGCCTTGGCTTTGATAACAGCCTCGAGGAAGTTACGCCCGTACTTCCAGGCACATAAAATTGAAGTCCTGACGGACCAACAGTTAAGAAATATATTGCATAGCCCGAAGGCTAGTGGAAGGCTAATTAAGTGGGTGATCGAACTGGGAGAATTTGACATCACGTATAAGCCTCGAACAGCCATTAAGGCTCAGGCATTGGCTGACTTCGTGGTTGAATGCACCATTAGCAACCAAGAAGTCGGGGGGCAGGAGACAATAACAACCCCTGAGAAGCAAGATAAAGATGAAGAACTTGAACCTGATCAGAAGGAATATTGGGTGCTCTATTTTGATGGAGCATCAAAAACAAAATCTAGTGGCGCAGGCTTAGTATTGCAAAGCCCCGATGGGTTCACAGTTGAATATGCATTGAAGTTGGATTTCCCGACAACCAACAATGAAGCTGAGTATGAGGCCTTGATAGCCGGTTTAGGCTTGGCCAGAATCATGAGAGTCAAGAATCTCAAAGTTTGTGGAGATTCAAGATTAGTAGTCTCTCAAGTAAATGGTGAATTTTAGGCCAAGGATGAAACTATGGCAAAGTATCTGCGAGTTGTGAAAGCTTTCATGACTCAGTTTGACGAGTGCTATGTAGAACACATTTCGAGAGAAGAGAACGTTAAGGCCGATGCCCTATCTAAGTTCGCTTCTTCCGAGATAGAAAACTATGCAGGGAGTGTTTATTTCCAGGTCCTGAAGGCCCCGACTATCGACTCGAAATTAGTGGCACCAATTGATGTGGGAAGCTGTTGGATAGATCCTATCAAAGCTCACCTATAAACCGGATGGCTCCCTGATAATGCCTCGGAGGCACGAAAGCTGTCAGTGAGAGCATTGAGATATGCCTTGATCGAGGGCGTCCTTTACAAAAGGTCTTTCGTTATCCCGTACTTGAAATGTTTGAGGCCCCAAGAGGCAAGGGAAGCTTTGGAAGAAGTTCATGAAGGTATTTGTGGGCAGCACTTGGGGGGCAGAGCCCTAGCTCACAAAATAACTCGTTTGGGATTCTACTATCCAGAGATGTTGGCCGATGCACAGAGCTATGTCAAGCGGTGCGATCGATGCCAGAAGCATGCTCCGATAGTAAGGCAGTCGCCTGAGATGTTAACATTGGTTAACTCCCCTATTCCATTCGCGATGTGGGGAATGGATATACTTGGTCCCTTCCCCGTAGCTTCAGCACAAAGGAAGTTTCTGATAGTGGCCATTGATTACTTTACTAAGTGGATTGAGGGTAAACCTCTAGCCAAGATAACCACCAAACAAGTTGCCCAGTTCTTTTGGGAGAATATAATTTGCAGGTATGGAATCCCACGAATTTTGGTGACAGACAATGGGACACAGTACAATAATGAAGAGTTCAAGAAGTATTGTGAGGAGAATGCAATTGAGCTTCGTTTTACCTCAGTGGCTCATCCACAAGCTAATAGGCAAGCTGAGGTAGCTAATCGAATTATCCTTGATGGACTGAAGAAGAGGGTCGAACGCTCTAGAAACACTTGGGTAGATGA
The DNA here is from genome assembly GCA_036435485.1 of Saposhnikovia divaricata. Taxonomy (NCBI): domain Eukaryota; kingdom Viridiplantae; phylum Streptophyta; class Magnoliopsida; order Apiales; family Apiaceae; genus Saposhnikovia; species Saposhnikovia divaricata. Next base: position 94,656,926 of record CM071597.1, on the reverse strand, counting down.
GTTGCTGCCCATACTATGGGCATACCGTACCACTTGTAAAGTGACCACTGGAGCAACCCCGTTCCTGCTGGCTTACGGAGCTGAGGCAGTTGTGCCTTTGGAGATCATGCAAGCGTCACCTCGAGTTGAGGCCTTTGAACCAGAAACTAACGAAGAGGGCATGAGACTCGCCCTGGACCTGATTGACGAAGTCAGGGATGAGGCAAACGCTAGAAATGTGGAGCATCAAAAGAAAGCATCCTTTTATTACAACCATAGGGTTAAGGAAAGTGTTGAGTATTGAATACAGTAAAAGAATACAGAGGGGGGGGGGTGAATGTATTCTTGAATTTTTCTTCGGTCTTGAATCTTTGCAGCAAGATAAGTGATGAGTGTGTGAGATATGAAGATGCGGATAATTAAACACAAACACAACACAATATCACTTTAATCTAATATTTTATTAGATAAAGATTTTGCTACAATCTGTGAATACAAATGATAGTATTCTCAGCTTCGTTTTTCTCAGAGAGATATTTTCTGGATATTTTTGAGAAACTTCAAAACCTTAACAGCTAAGGAAGTGAGGCTGTATCCTTATAGACATGGATACACCCACTTGCTACAAATGAGGTAGGTAAAACAAAAGCACTTTCCAGTCTGTCTATCTCATTTTAGTAAGAGTCCAAACGGCTACAGATTTGACTTTGAAAAGCCTGTTTAGATCCACTTCTTCAGCTCCTTGTCCCTTGTCTTATCTCTCCAAGCTTCTTTGTAGGCTTTCCAGCATGCTTTATAGGACAGAGTCAAATAAAGTGTGCTGGCTTGTTGCAGGTTTCTGACTTGTACAATTCTTCAGTATTTTGTCCTCAAGAATGTATTCGAGAAGTGACTAAGTGAGTGATTCGAGAACTGGAGTTGACTTGATCGATAACTCTGAGTTCTCGAACAGTGTTATCTTGACATATCGAATCACTTCTCGAATAGCTCTTTTCTCTGGGACTCCTTGAGATATCGAATAGAGCATTTTGACATATCGAATCCCTGAGATATCGAATAGAGCATTTTGACATATCGAATCCCTGAGATATCGAACAGTGTATTCAGAGATATCGAATAGTGTCTTCTGAGATATCGAATCTCTGACTTCTCGAATGCTAGACTTCTCGAATAGACAAATGTACTTCTCGAATTGGTACTTAGGCAAATTCTTCATTTCTTCAAATCCCAACTGTGATTATTTGGCAGCCTTTATCTCCTTGCTTGAGGCATGAACCTTGGAACTTCTTTCAAGCATTATTCTTGACTTTATAATTACAGTAACACAACTAGAATTTGATGCCTATTACAAGTACAGAACAAATAGAAACTCTACAACTAGAGGTTCCCTCAGTTAAGAGGTCATGTAGGTAATGCATAGCATTACACACACTTAGGCTTGTTATTAGATGTATTCAGGCATGCCTCTGTGACTAACAATCTCCCCCAAATTGTGAGTAAGACCCTTAGTCACAATTTCATGTCTGATAACAAGCCTATCATACATAAAGATAAAACTTGACAGTACAGGTATGAATTTCCATTTAGCAATTTGGATAGAACTACAGAGTGAGTAATCTTACAGCCTATGATGAAGAACTAGCCATTGTCTTTTGATTCCCTTTCCATAGCTTTGGCTTGAAATTCATCATATTCTTTCTCTCTTCTTTCTTTCTCCTTCCTTGTATTCTCATCCATAGCTTTTATTATTTCTGCCATAGCATCCAATTCTTCAAGCAAAATTGAGTCTTTGAAATCTTCAAGTACTGGTTCCAGAATATTTGCAGGATAGTGGTTGAGTAGATTCATTCTGATGTTGACTTGATTTCCATTCCTCCTCCTATACTTTACCATGTAGGGGTTGAACTGAACTCTACACAAACCCTTTTTCCTCAGCTTTTCTGCTTCACTTTCCAGTCTCTCAATTTCTCTCTCCCTTGCCAGCCATTTCTCAAAACACTCTTTTCTGACTTTTTCCTCATGATCTCTCTTCATTTTCACAAAATCAATTAGCTCCAGTTTCCATACTCTCTCCACTTTATCTTCTGAGCTCAACAGTGCAATGATTCTCTCTATGTCATATAGCTTGCCCCAGTGTTGACATCCTCCTTGTTTGAATTTCTCCTCCCTTCCATCAGAGTATTTAATCTCAAGGCAATTATCAACAATGGCAACATGATAGATTCTTTGAGCTTGCAAAAATTGCAGTTGGTCTACATCATAATTTTCATCTAGTGGTTGGAGTTTTAGGCCTGGATAGATTGTCAGGGTTTTTGATGTGGTTGGCTTTGATTTCCTTGCAGCTTGCTTGAACTTGATTCTTTTTACATGATTACTTGGCAGCAGTATGTGACCTTTGTTTGTAGACCATTGTAGTATTCCATTAGCAGTTTGCTTTTTGAAACATACAGATGGTTTCTTGACTTGAATCTTCTTCTCTTCTTGAGGTGGCAAGACAGTTGCAGAAGCCATAGATGCAAATTTTGAAAGGTCACTACTGGCAGCATTCACCCTAGACTTAGAGTCTTGTTTTGTGGTGAGGTTACTGTCAGCAATGCCTGAGGCTTGCTGTCTTCCACTTTTCCTCTCAGAGCCTTTACCTTGATCATCATCATTCTTCCTCTTCTCATCATCCTTCTTCTTCTTCTTGTCTTCATCACCCTTATTACTCCTGTGATGTCTTCTCCTTCCATCACTTTTATCTTCATCCTTGTCTTGATCTTTGCTTGGGTTGAACTTAGCAGTCTCAGATACAATGCCAGTTGCAATATATGACCTGAGATAAGATATAGCTTCTAATTCTTCTGCTGTTCTTGATCCCTTCTTCTTGATCAGTTTCTCAATGATGGCTATGATGAGATTTTTATTTTGAGGAGTTAGATGCTTAGGAATGACCAGCTGCTTGATATCTTCAATTCTTGTTCCAGCCTGGTAGATAATAGTTCTAGGATCTGTGAAAACTTCAGGTAGCCTTGAAGGTTGACTATTCCTCAATTCATCATGAAGACTCTTGTTGTTCTCATTTCCCTTCTCAATTAGTCCAAGGAGCACATTCACTTCTGAGTGCTTTAGACTCTGTAGAGTATTGATGGTTAAGTGCCATATCTTGTTCTTTCCTACCATCAATATCTCCTTGAGCCATAGATCATTAAGCCTCCTTGGTACTACAGTGAGACAGTCAATCTGACTCTTCAAACTCTCATGATATAGCAGAGCATCACCAGCCTGTTCTCTAGAGACTTTCAGAAGCTCCAAGAATGCATCATCATGATAGACATTTGAGTTTGCAATTTCTTGTAGCTTGGCCTCAGTGACCACCTTCACTTCTACTGGCTTGGCACTCTTAGATATTGAGATTCGAGGCTTGTCAGATGGCATACTCCCAGCAACCACTGTGGTTGTGATAGACTGCCTTTGACCATCAGGAGTAGTGATGTGCACAGTTGGTAGAGTGACAACTGGCAGAGAAGTGGGAGGCTCATCAACTTTGTCCTTTCCTTTTCCAGGCACATGAGTAGTAGATTTCAAAGTTCTCTGATGGCCACCCTCAGTGATCTTGATGCCCTTTTCTAGTGGTCTCTCCCCCTTTGGATTTGAGTTCTTTGATATCCTCTTCTCCCCCTTAGGCTTGTTGACAGATACAGGGACTGTAGGAGACACCTTTGGAGTTGAAGATTCATCAGGTAGAGGGAGACCCATGTGCTTCATCATTGCAGACAACATTGATTGTTGATGCAGAAGAACATCAGCTGTGGTGGTGGCTTGAGTGTTCAACTGCTCAGTCAGAGTTGTCACAGTGTCTGTAAGATGAGCATTGGACTTGTGGAGAGAGACTACCTCCTTTTCAAGAGTGTCCACTTTAATGAAGAGTTCATTGGCCTTAAAACCAGATAGGGATTGATCCTTCAGTCTCTGCACTTCGAACCTTGACATCTCATGCACAGGAACCTCAGTGACCACCTTGTCTCCATATTGATTTGCAAAGAGGGTCCTGAGCATGGCATTGGCATCAGTTGTCTGATCTGATAAGGATTGAAATTTGTGCCCCAGACCTGTGACAGCATCCTTGAGAATAGCCAAACCATTGTCCATCCTGGTGCAAGTAGCATTGCAGGTTCGAATGTCCTTGAGAACAGTCTCCAATTGAGGGAATTTAGCATCAAAAGTCCTCTTGATCTCATGCACCTCCTTGGTTGTAGCTGAACACACTTCATTAATTTCTGTCTTTAAGCCTTTACCAAGATAGTGTGCAGCCTTGAGAATGCCTTTATAGCTATCATTCACTGCTTCAAACACATCAGTAGGGTTGAGAGATTTGGCATTGGACCCTAGTGAAGTGATGTACTCTTCTCTGAGGTACTGGAGACCTTCTGAGAGAGGGATTGAATTGGTTCCTTGCAGCCAAGCATCGATATTCCCATCTCTCTCAGTTTCATCTATGATCTTCTCCTTCTGTAGCTCTACATCCTCTTTGTGACATAGGAGAATAGCTTCATAGTCTGGATTGGGCATGTTTGCAGTGAGAAGGTGCTGAGCAATTTTTGTGAACTCAGGGATCTGATCCACAACTAAGCTTTGAAGTGCTTCAACCGTCAATTGTGGTGGAACAGACCCTGATCCTGAAGCACTGTCATGTTGCACAGGCTTCAGCCATTGAGACATAAAGTTAGAGCTAGAGCTAGGCTTGCTAGGCTCCTCAGTTACAGATGCAACTTCTGCAACCGGATGAACAGACTCTACTACTGTTGTCTCCACAGAAGTGGGATGAGTTACAACAGTAGTTGACACAGGCACAGAGTCTCTAGTAAGAACTAGTGAATCCTCTGTGTTTGTGATGGTGTCATTAGGATATGCCCCAGCATGCATTCCCTGACCATCCAAATGTGGTACCTGGGTGGTGAGCAAGGTGTCATGCACCAAGTCACTTGAATTCATTGGCTCATCAAAGGAAAAGAATTCTTGATGATCAATGCCTTGCTCCTCAATTGCTTGAGTTGCAGGCTTCAAAGAAATATGAGTGGTAGATTCTGAAAGAGAAGTGTGTTGTAGACAAGATTTTGGCAACTCCCCCTGAGAAATAGAGGGAGTTTCAGTTATGATGTGCTCTCCACTCAGTGTTGTGCCAGCCTTATCACTCCCTTGTGCTGACTCTTTACAGATAGGTGCATTGGGGAGGATGCTTGATTCTATAGATGCATCCTGTTGAGAGGATACATCTAGTGAGCTGTGTGCCCCTGATTTTACAACTTCAGCCATTTGAGTGACTGAAGAGGTGGTTTTAGACTTCTTCTTCTTCTTTAGGCTTATGATAGGTAACTCAGGTTTCTCACTTTCTAACCCTAGTTCTACAGCCAAGGCTGCTTCAGTTAATATTTCTAAGGGTTCAGAAGCAACCTGTTTTCTCTTCTTTTTACTAACATCACCCTTTTGAGAGGATGATGCAGTTGGCTCTTTGCTGGATAGAGTGTTTGGCTGAGGGGGTTGGTTAGCAGGCCTTGGGTTAGCACTTTGTTCTCCTTGCTTAGGCTGTGCTAACTGAGATTTTGAATCAAATATTGGCATGTTGTGGGGGTAAGACCTAAACAAACCCTCCATGTGGGGAGTTATGCTAAGTCTTACATCCACATCATTCCTAGTCTCCAAATTACCAAAAATGAGTTTGGTCATGGACCTAGGATAGCCTATTTTACTCTTATCTACTCCAGGCAATTCAATCAATGAAGCATTTTTAAAGTTAAGTACTGATTGAATAAAGCGAGGAAAGAAAATTTCATTACCTCTCTTGGCTGTGGTCTGACCAAGTCTCCCATAGAGTTCCTGTAGGATGAGAAGTCCAACATCTATCTTTCTCCCATGAGCCAAGGCATAGGCAAGCTGCTGCACGGGTGTACTAATCTGATCAAAGCTTGATTTCCGTGCAGTGAATACATGAAGGAGTGTAGCAAATACAAAGCTCCATTCTTTCCTTAAGAACTTCCTATTCAACTTTCCCAGCTTGATAGTATCAGAGTAGTTGATGAAGTCAAAGAATTCTTCCAACTCATCATTGGAGGCCAGAGCATCATACGTCTCTTGCTGCATATCCAAGGCTTGATTCATGTCTGCAGTGGTGATAGTGATATCCTCTCCTTGAATCTTGCAGTGAACAATATAAGAAGTGATAGCATTCTCAAGAGCGATGACCTCCACTGTAGCAGTCCTCCAGAATTGTTCCAATAGATCTATGTACAGAGTTGGGTTGGCTGAGAGCGCACTCTTGATGTATGATTCAGACAACCACCGAACAAAGCACTTGAAATTGGCATTCGGTGCTTCCACATCACTGGTGATTGCGATGAAATTAGTTTGGGATGGTATGGTGAGTTGAGTGTTTGCCATTTGGGTAGAGAAGAAGAGAGAATTAGGATTGAAGAAGAAATTCGCAGTTAGGGTTTTTCAGAGGTTTCAGGAGTTGAGATGCTTGAGAAATCGAACGAAAAGAATTGAATAGTTGTGAAGTTGTATATATAAATGTCTTGAGTTGTCGATAGATAAGTGTTCTGTAGCGACAAGTCATTCGAGAAGTATGAAACAACTATTCGAGAAGTCAAGAAAGGCTTATTCGATATCTCAGGCAGTTTTTAACTCACAGCTGGCAGTGATTTAACTCAGAAAATAATTCAAAGTTAAGAATATATTTTTATGAGTGAAATGAAGGTTTGAATATAAATCCAAAAAGCGATTAAGTGTCAGCGAAAAATCAGCCTTTTCAAATGATTCGATAACTCAAATGCAGTATTCGAGAACTCTATCATTAGAGAACTAAAATACTCTATTCGAGAACTCAAAGTGTGCTATTCGATTTCTCAAAAAGACACTATTCGAGAACTCAAGAGGGTTCTAGATAGGCCTATTCGAGAACTCGAGCCAAGACATAACAATGAACCATTCGAGAAGTCTGACTTATCGAACTATACTTTTCACTCATAAAATTCAATTTTCACTATCTTTTAAAATTTACCAGAAATATTCACTGAAGAATATTCTACTAAATTAAATAGTGATTTTCTCAAAATTTCACAGAAATTTCAAGCTAAAGATGTATGATTTTCAACATGTGCAGCATTGGAATATTTATACATCATACTCCAGCCAATACTTACTTCAGAAATATTAGGCATTTGATAAAGTAAGTATTTACTGCTGCAACAATCTAGTTGATATATTCACTTAGCCAGAATTTGAAGAATTCAGCATTCCAATCTCACTAACCAACCTTGTGAAGGTGGCTTCATCTAGTGGCTTAGTGAATATGTCAGCTAGTTGTTTTTCTGTGGGATCATAATGTAACTCAATGGTTCCATTAGTTGCATGCTCCCTTATGAAGTGATATCTGATGTCAATGTGCTTTGTCCTAGAATGATTGACAGGATTGGCAACTATAGAGATTGCACTTGTGTTGTCACACATGATAGGAATTCTTTCCAACACAAGTCCATAATCTCTAAGTTGGTTTCTAATCCAAAGCACTTGAGCACAGCAACTTCCAGCAGCTATGTATTCAGCTTCAGCTGTGGAAGTTGACACAGATTGTTGTTTCTTGCTGTACCAAGAGACTAACCTTTGTCCAAGAAACTGGCAGCTACCTGATGTGCTTTTCCTATCCACTCTGCATCCAGCATAATCAGCATCAGAATAACCAACCAGATTGAACCCTGTGTCCTTAGGATACCATAACCCCAAGTTTGGTGTGCCTTTCAGATATTTGAAGATCCTTTTTATTGCTATCATGTGTGATTCCTTTGGGTTTGATTGAAACCTTGCACATAAGCATGTAGCAAACATGATATCTGGCCTACTAGCAGTGAGGTAGAGTAGAGAACCAACCATGCCTCTGTAGATTGAGATATCTACCTTTTTGCCCTTAGCATCATCATCTAACTTGGTGGCAGTGGCCATGGGTGTCTTTGCAGGTGAACATTCTTCCAAATCAAATTTCTTCAGTAAATCTTTAATGTATTTGGTTTGACTTATAAAAATGCCATCCTTCCTTTGACTAACTTGCAGTCCAAGAAAGAATGTTAATTCTCCCATCATACTCATCTCATATCTGCTTTGCATGAGCTTAGAGAATTTTTCACACAGCTTCTCATTTGTAGAGCCAAATATGATATCATCCACATAGATTTGAACTAGGATAATATCATCACCATGTTTCTTGTAGAACAGTGTCTTGTCCAGTGTGCCTCTAGTGAATTGATTCTCCAGTAGAAATTGTGATAGTGTGTCATACCATGCCCTAGGAGCTTGCTTGAGTCCATACAATGCTTTAAGTAATCTGTAGACAAAGTGGGGAAACTGTGGATCCTCAAAGCCAGGTGGTTGTTGCACATATACTTCTTCTTCCAACTCCCCATTCAGGAATGCACTCTTGACATCCATTTGATAGACCTTGAAATTAGAATGTGCAGCAAATGCCAAGAAAATTCTGATGGCTTCTAGTCTAGCAACAGGGGCAAAGGTCTCATCATAGTCAATACCTTCCTGTTGAGAGTATCCTTTTGCAACCAACCTTGCTTTGTTTCTTATGACTACACCATTTTCATCCATCTTATTCCTTAGAACCCATTTAGTTCCAACAACGGTTCTATCCTTTGGTGCAGGCACTAGTTCCCATACTTTGCTCCTCTCAAATTGATTTAGCTCCTCTTGCATAGCAATTATCCAGTCAGGATCCAACAATGCATCATCAAGTTTCTTAGGCTCAACTTGGGATAGAAAGCAGCCATAGAGACATTCATTTATAGTTGCTCTCCTTGTCCTTACTCCTGCATTTGGATTTCCAATTATCTGATCTGCAGTGTGTGATCTATCCCATTTCCTTGTATGTTCAGATTGATTTCTCATCCTTGATGTTGCTTCATCATTTAGATCATGATCATCTACATTTCCTCCCCCTGTGAAGTTGTCACTCCTCACAGGTGTATCTTGGATGCTTGTTCCTTCATTGTTGGTTGACACAGGTTCTTCATTCACTTGAGTTTGTTGGATTATGAGTTCAGATTCACTTTCAATCTCCTCATCAGAATCATCTAGATTGTCAAACTTCAAGGGATCTTTATCTTCATCATTGGCTTCTTCTAATCCAGGTAGTTTGCTGTCATCAAATGTTACATCTGTGCTCTCCATTACTTTCTTTTGACAAATGACATAAACTTTGTATGCAATTCTTTCCATAGAATAGCCAAGAAAGATTCCTTCAAATGCCTTTGCATCAAACTTTCCAACATATTCTGAATTATCTTTTAGCACAAAGCACTTGCTTCCAAAAGTATGAACATACTTTAGAGTAGGCTTCTTTCCAGTCATCAAGTTGTAAGGTGTCTTTCCAGTGTTTTTGTTGATGAGGGTTCTGTTTTGGATGTAGCATGCAGTGCTCACAGCCTCAGCCCAAAAACATGTAGGCATCTTTGCATCAAGTAGCATTGTTCTAGCAGCCTCTATCAGAGTCCTATTCTTTCTCTCAACAACTCCATTTTGTTGTGGAGTCCTTGGAGCTGAGAATTGTTGAGAAATACCATTTTCTTTGCAGAATGCTCCAAGCATGGCATTTCTGAATTCTGTCCCATTATCACTTCTTAATGCAATCACACTTGCATTTATGGCCTTTGCTTCTTTGTCAACTTTCTTTATGTGCTCAATGATTACTTGTGGAGCCTCATCCTTTGATGCCAGAAATTCTACCCATGTATACCTTGTAAAATCATCAACCATCACTAGAGCATACTTCTTCCTTCCTAGTGACATAATATTGACAGGCCCAAACAAATCCATATGAATCAGTTGCAGGGGCTTGGTTATAGATGTCACTGTTTTTGACTTGTGGCTTGATCTTTTCATTTTTCCCTTTTGACACGCCTCACACACTCCTTCTTGACAGAATTCAAGTGTGGGCATGCCTCTCACTAACTCCCTTTTGACTAGGGAATTAATGGCTTTGAAGTTCAGGTGTGATAGCTTCTTGTGCCACAGCCAACTGTCTTCATTTGATGCTTTTGAGTAGAAGCAACAAATTGTGTCCTTGCTTGCAGAGTCCATATTGGCTACAAACAGGCTTCCCTTCCTTACTCCAGACAGAGCAAAATCACCAGTCTTCTTGTGGGTGATCAAACATTCATCTTTGTCAAAGTTCACTTTGAAGCCTCTGTCAGTGAATTGACCAACACTCAGTAGATTATGCTTGAGCCCCTTGACCAGTGCTACATTCTCAATGATGACATTTCCAATTTCCAACTTGCCATATCCCAGTGTGTTGCCAATGCTGTCATCTCCAAAAGCAACCATTGGGCCAGCCTTTTCCTCATACTGTGATAGCAGGGCCATATCACCAGTCATATGATTTGAGCATCCACTGTCCAAAATCCACATGACCTTCTTTTTACTTTCTTTGCCCTGCAAACACAAAAGTATTACTTCTCCTTTGGTACCCAAACGAGTTTGGGTCCATGTGACTTAGTGACAGTTTTATCAAAATCAGCATGCTTATCAGTTTTCTTGATGTTGGTCTTCTTGTCACTGTTGGGAGTCTTAGAATCAGGGTTCTTAGACTTAGGTGACAGAGGTACCTTCCTAACTTTAGGAGGACTTGAAGACTTTGTCCTTGTGTAGTGTGTGTGAACATTATGATTGATACAGCCCTCCATGAATTGTCTTCTCAAATTAAAACAACTAGTCATCACATTCATGTTACATGGCATACAATCAAGTTTATCACAGAAAGGAGAGTCTCTATGTCTTAAAGGCACAGAGCAATCATAGAATGGTTTAGCAACACTACCAGATGGTTTTTTGCAAGCATGAGTCAAATGATTAGAGCTAAAACAGTTTTGACAAACTTTCCTAGGGGCATTTGGCACATAAGCATAGTTGTTATCTTTGTTAATCCCTAATTTGCCATTCCTGTTTGGTATCTTATTAGTCACTTTCTTCTTAGTCTCATAATTTCCAGCTGAAACAAAATTTACAGATTTCTCAAGTCTAGGTCTACCTCCTACTGGCTCCTTGGCTTTGGTTTTGACATTCTTACTCTCAGAGGATGCTTGTTGTTCATTTGATTGTGCCTCATCTTCATCCTCCAACATTTGCTTGATGAGTAAGGCATCCTCATCAATCTCAAGTGTCGGTGTTTTAAATATTGGATTCTCAGTCTTTTTCAAAACCTGAGGCACCTCCTCTTGAACAACAATGTCATCTTCAATGACTGCATAGCCTTTCCTCTGTTTAAGAGTGTCATAATCAAGTCCAATGGCAGCCTTAGGTCTAGCTAGATTTTTCTCATGATAAGACTGCAATAGACTAGAGGAATTCTTAAATGCTTTCAACTTAAATTCATTTTCAGCTAATTCATCCCTAAGAGCTTTCTCAACTTGACTAGCACATAGAACTTTATTCTTTAGATACTCAATCTCTTGTTTAAGATTTTCTATTTGCACAGTAGTTAGCTCTAGTTCCTCATTTCTCTTATTTAACAATTCATTCCTAGTAGACAGTTTAGCAATTTCTTCATTAGCAGCAGTCATACTAGTATGAATGTTAAACATCTCAACGGATAGTTGTTCAACCAAAGATTTATATTCAGAAACAGACATGTCTATGGTAGTGAGAGATGGTACCTGTGAGTCTGATGCAGATGGTTCTTCCTTGGAATTGGCCATCAAGGCATAGTTGCAGAATTCTTGTTCTTCCCCATCACTGTCAGAATCATCCCAACACTTCCCTTCAGCTATGTAAGCCTTACCTGGTGTCTGCTTCTTTAGAAGGGCCTCATACTTAGCTTCAAGCTCAAGAAACTCCTTATCCTTCTTTTTAGGCTTCTTGCATTCACTGGCAAAATGCCCTAGGTCATTGCATCTATAACATCTTACAGATGACCTATCCACATAGCTGGTTTTGAATCTGTTCTTGTTTGTTTTCATAGGTGCCTTGCTCTTGTTGAATGAATGATTTTGAGGTCTAGGCTTGAAGGGCTGATTCCTCTTGAATCTGATGTTTGGGAATTTTCTAGCCATAAAAGCATATGATGTATTTTCCATGCCATCCAGCTCTTCAAGAGTGTAGAACTCATCTTCTTCCTTGTCATCAGCAGGTTCAGTCACTACTTCCTCAGTTTCTTCATCATCTACTATCTCTTCTATTCTCAGCTGACTTGCAGATGCTTCCAGGTCTTGAATAGATTTGTTGACAATCAAGGCACAGGATGTGTTTATCATTCTGCCTTGGTTAGCTTGGATAGCCCTCTTTTGAAGCAACTCAAGCTCGTGTGTCTTTAAAACCCCATAGAGCACATCATACGTGACTTTGTTCAAATCTCTTTCTCTTAGGGATATGACCCTTTGCTCTAGATGGTTTGGTGACGATAGTAGAAACTTCATATTTAATTCCTTAGTGCTGTAAACCTTCCCATTCATTTGGAGCTCAGTCACCAGCTTGTGAAATCTTTCAAACACATCAGTGATACTTTCCTTGGGCTGTGCCATGAACGCCTCATACTGTGTGACCAGTATCTGTTTCTTATTTTCTCTTACCTCCTCTGTCCCTTCACATAACACCTCGATGTGATTCCACATGTCCTTGGCTGACCTGCATGATGCTACGTTGGCAAACATCGACATATCCAAGGAGTCTATGATTAACAACATGAGGTGGCTGTCTAGGGCAATCTTTTCCTTCTCTGAGTCCGTCCATTTGGATGGCTCTTTTGGAACGTATGATCTAGGAATGACTACTGCGCCCACTGTGGATTCAGAAACTTCTTGTTGTGGTATGAATGGACCATTCTTGAGAATGTCAGGGTAGAGAGGATTGGCAGCTTTGATGAACAACAGCATTTTTATTTTCCAGAGGTTGTAATTCTCTTTGTCGAACTTAGGGACCTTTACCGTACCTGTAGTCTTTGGTGTATTCGAACTCATGATCGTTTTCTGTTTAGATTAAACAGCCTGCTCTGATACCACTTGTTGAGTATTGAATACAGTAAAAGAATACAGAGGGGGGGGGGGGGTGAATGTATTCTTGAATTTTTCTTCGGTCTTGAATCTTTGCAGCAAGATAAGTGATGAGTGTGTGAGATATGAAGATGCGGATAATTAAACACAAACACAACACAATATCACTTTAATCTAATATTTTATTAGATAAAGATTTTGCTACAATCTGTGAATACAAATGATAGTATTCTCAGCTTCGTTTTTCTCAGAGAGATATTTTCTGGATATTTTTGAGAAACTTCAAAACCTTAACAGCTAAGGAAGTGAGGCTATATCCTTATAGACATGGATACACCCACTTGCTACAAATGAGGTAGGTAAAACAAAAGCACTTTCCAGTCTGTCTATCTCATTTTAGTAAGAGTCCAAACGGCTACAGATTTGACTTTGAAAAGCCTGTTTAGATCCACTTCTTCAGCTCCTTGTCCCTTGTCTTATCTCTCCAAGCTTCTTTGTAGGCTTTCCAGCATGCTTTATAGGACAGAGTCAAATAAAGTGTGCTGGCTTGTTGCAGGTTTCTGACTTGTACAATTCTTCAGTATTTTGTCCTCAAGAATGTATTCGAGAAGTGACTAAGTGAGTGATTCGAGAACTGGAGTTGACTTGATCGATAACTCTGAGTTCTCGAACAGTGTTATCTTGACATATCGAATCACTTCTCGAATAGCTCTTTTCTCTGGGACTCCTTGAGATATTGAATAGAGCATTTTGACATATCGAATCCCTGAGATATCGAATAGAGCATTTTGACATATCGAATCCCTGAGATATCGAACAGTGTATTCAGAGATATCGAATAGTGTCTTCTGAGATATCGAATCTCTGACTTCTCTAATGCTAGACTTCTCGAATAGACAAATGTACTTCTCGAATTGGTACTTAGGCAAATTCTTCATTTCTTCAAATCCCAACTGTGATTATTTGGCAGCCTTTATCTCCTTGCTTGAGGCATGAACCTTGGAACTTCTTTCAAGCATTATTCTTGACTTTATAATTACAGTAACACAACTAGAATTTGATGCCTATTACAAGTACAGAACAAATAGAAACTCTACAACTAGAGGTTCCCTCAGTTAAGAGGTCATGTAGGTAATGCATAGCATTACACACACTTAGGCTTGTTATTAGATGTATTCAGGCATGCCTCTGTGACTAACAGAAAGGTTCTTTCGACAAGGCGACCTGGTTCTAAGGAAGATCGAGGCTTCTGGAGTTGGCCAGAAGGGAAAGCTAGCCCCTAATTGGGAAGGGCCGTATCGAGTCAAGAAGACGTTGGGACGAGGATCATATAAGTTGGAGACCTTGGACGGGGTTGAGGTGCCCCGTACTTGGCATGCCTTGAACCTCAAAGTTTATTATGTATAAGCTATCCTTGCATGGATTCAGCTTTCTATCTATTTATTAGGAGAAGTAGAAATAAGGTTCGATGAAACCATTCCAGGGCTTAACGCCCCGAGTAGGACGATAATAAGTTATGTAAGGGTTGAACCCATTTCAAATTATTAATGCAAAGTTAGTTTCCCTTCAATGATTCTGTGATTTTGTTTACGTACCAAGCACCTGTTGAGTGTGAGTCTAGAAAGGCCAAGTACCGAAAACAAGTAAACAAACAAATGAGGAAACAAATACATAAATAAAGACCCCGAAGGGCCAACAGTTAGGTTATATCAACAAGACAGATAAAAGTTCGGTCCCAAAGGACCTTGAATGAAATCTAGACAGATAAAGCCACATACGGCTAACAAGGCCATGCAAGGCCACGAACTAACTCCAGCTACTCCTCCCCAGAATCCTCTTCGCCAGACTCCTCTCCGCCGCTCTCCTCTTCCTCACTCTTCTCCTCTGAGTCTTCACCGGAGTCATCTCCGGGCTCGGCAATCACCATTGGCTGAACTCTAGCAACTTCGGCTCCTTTTTCCTCGGAAGATGAATCAGAAGTAGAACTGCCCTCGTTCCGGATTAGTCTCTTCCCAGGGATGGGTTGGCGAACTACTCCAACTTTCTTTGCAGGCGGGAGTTTCTTCCCACGGGAGCCAGAAGAAGATGAGTCTTGGCTAGCAGCTTGAACAGCCCCCTTTGAGTTGGATCCAGAGCGTCGATGACTGCCTTTGGAGCCGGACCCTGATGCCTGAGGAACAACTTTAGTTCCCGAACCAGAAGCTAGGTTAGCCGGGATGGCACCCCAATTTGGGCAAGGAAAATCAGCCGGGTTGACAACAGATGGATGCATATGACTCACAACGTTAATGGCCTTATCCCAACCAACAGACATGTTGAAGGGACGCACCTCATCATCATGATCATCAATGAGCTTACGAGAATCTTCAGACCTATGGTAGGCCTGGATCACCTTGTCGGCATCAGAGGCCTTCTTTTTGGCTAGAGAAGCAAGTTGTTTACGGGTGGATACAGCATTGGCTTCAGCACGAACAACTTGGGAGTGCAGATCGTCAATCTCTTCCCTGAACCTTGCTGAGTCATTTCTCAAGCTAACATTTTCATCCCTAAAGGCCCGGCCTTGGGTCGAAACAGTTTGAAAATAAGCGTTGGCCTGCAACAAGGAAATGAGTGAGCCACGAGGAATATGCAAAGTTGAAATCAATAACAATATCAAACTTAACAGAAGGAATTTCATACCTGATACAAGGCCTGGGCGCCCATGAGCTGAGACTCATCCATTTTGTCGCCTGCATGCATTGTCGCTTGGTCAGGAGGAGTGATTGAAAGCTTGGACCAGTCTAGGGCCAGATGAGGACTCCCAAAGACCGAGTCTTGTTCACATATGCCCCAAGGAGGTATGAAAGGAGTCCTGACATCCCCGTCAGCATTTCGGGATCGTTTACCACCTTGAGAACAACGCTCCAAGAAGTTAGGGATGTGAGGCTTAGTAGGATTCAGCTTCTCCTCAGCCCTCTTCTTCATCCTCTTGGTAACAGTTGGCCGGTTCTCGGGACGATTATCAATCTCCTCAGCAGCTGAAATACAAAGAGAAAAATATCGGGATAAGAACAAACAGAGTTCATAATAAGCTCAAGTAAGAAAGTTACCCTCAATGGAAAGAAAGCTAAGGCCAGCCCCAATAAGATTCCTTTCATTTAGAAAAGTTTTATAGTGTGTGCGGCCGTCATCAGCAAGAAGCCTATCTCGATCCAACAATTCTGAATCAGTAAGGTCACACACGAAATGTGAACTGTCCTCCACGGACCCAAATCTCTTCACAAAGAAGTTGCCCCAGTCACCACCTTTCCACTCAAGAACTACAAACTCCCTTTCCCAGAAATGCTCTGAATCTGGAAAGGAGAAGGGATTCACCATGTGTGGAAGTTTGGCTCGGTGCTTGAGGCTCACCCATCCTTTCTTGGAGTCAGAAGAGTTGCTGGCCCCGAAGATACTTCGAAACATTGTGGTTGTCGGATGAATCCCCAGTTCCCGACACCTTATCAAGAAAATAGAAATGTATCTCCAAGCATTGGGATACAACTGACAGGGATGGATCTGATACTCCGCCAGCAATCTAATGATAAAATTGTCAACCGGGAATCTGAACCCAGCATCTAAGGCACCCCAGTAAACACAGATCCTCTCAGGATGCCAGCTGCATGTTCTATCTGATGGATTTGGGAGACGAACCTTGATGGCACTTGGAAAGTGATAGGACTCCCTTATCATTTGGACATCTCGTTCCGACAACTTACTGGGACTATTAAAAGAATCTAGGCTAGAACAGTTGGGAAATGCATCCCTCATAATATTTAGAAGTTCTAGCAAGGATTCAAATCTATGTTCAACATATGTAGGAGGTTTGATTCTTTCTTTACCTTTGGCGGTCCTCATTTTACTCCTCTTCGACATAGCTTCCATCATGGAGACAAGGGGAGCCATTGGTTGATCACCTTCCGACATCTTGATACTGAAGCTGAAACTTGATCTTGGATCTGAAACCTGATCTTGAAGCTCGAACTTGATCTTGCAACTTGAACCTAGAGAACTTAAGAATTGGAGAGCTCAGAAATGAAGAAGTGAATTGAAATGAAGGCTACTTCTCCTCTTTTATAGAAAATGCATGACCTAGTACATCAGGTTGAATCTCAGCTTGGTTCGCGTTTACAGGTCATCTATCGTTTATAGACGAAAAAAGAACAGAAATTATCCGCGTTATTCAGAAAGAATCGTTATAATTCATATCTGTCGGAAAAGAAATAGCTGGAATATTTGCTGCATGGATGTTTGCACTTAAGAAGATAAGCAACGAGTTTAGTCTTAAACACAAGGTTAGTAGTGCTAATCGTGAATTAAGGTGTAATACCGTTAGAAGTCACGAATGACCAAACTGACGATTTAAGATCGAGATCGAGGTTCTGGATCCCTAGGATCACGGATGATTTTAGAACCTAGATCCGTGACAATTTAAGATCAAGATCGAGGTTCTGGATCCCTAGGATCGAGATCGAGGTTCTTTAACATCGTTTAAACGTCGTTTAAGGCTGTTTAGCACCGTTTAGTGCCGTTTAGTGCCGTTCAGCACCGTTTATCGCCGTTTAGCGTCGTTTAACATCGTTTAAACGTCGTTTAAGGCTGTTTAGCACCGTTTAGTGCCGTTCAGCACCGTTTATCACCGTTTAGCGTCGTTTAACATCGTTTAAACGTCGTTTAAGGCTGTTTAGCACCGTTTAGTGCCGTTTAGTGCCGTTCAGCACCGTTTATCCCCGTTTAGCGACGTTTAACATCGTTTAAACGTCGTTTAAGGCTGTTTAGCACCGTTTAGTGCCATTTAGTGCCGTTCAGCACCGTTTATCGCCGTTTAGCGTCGTTTAACATCGTTTAAACGTCGTTTAAGGCTGTTTAGCACTGTTTATCATCGTTTAGTGCCGTCTAGCACCGTTCAATGTTGTTGGCATAATCTAACAACATTGTAAACGCGTCGGTCGCTCCACACTTTACATCAAAACGATATCAAAGATAAACCCTGACCCGAGTCTCGAGTTAGACAAGTAAAACTTCAAGGAAAGCCTGATCAGCTTTCCTAGAAGTTGGGGGGCAAATGATATGGGCTGAAAATAAGCCCTAAAGACACATTTAATGTGGCATTAATTAGACCAAGAATGGTCCAAACGTGGGGCCCACCAGATGGGCCCAAAACCCCAATTATAATATTAATTTCGTAATTAATATTGGGGGAAATAAACAGCTCAGCAATAAGAGTTGGATAAGGATATTATTTCCACTAGACTTAGCCACCAAGGCATCCAATTCAATATGGAAACTAATTCCTACAAGGAATAGATCTAGAACCTTCCTCAAAGACTTGTCCACCAAGTCTCTGACTCCTACCATAATTCTAAGGCTCCTGCAGCCTATTTAAAGGGCCAGACCCCTCATCCTAGAACTACGTTTTTGGCTTGATCTTTGATATTCATCAAAGTACGTAGGCATCTTGTGAAGGCAGATTCAGCCACGAACACAGGAACAGCCATTAAAGCTCGAAACTCAACCACCCTAGCATTAATTACAAATCGTAACCTAGTTTTTATTCCACAACAATACCGACACATTTTCTAAGTCATACCTACAGAAAATTATGTCTTGGAGCAAGATTAAGTCATGCTGACAGCTGATTTAATAGGTCTTGAAGCAGTTTAAGTCATATCTAATGAGTACAGACCTATATAACACAGCAGAAGCAGCAGATTGGAATACAGACCAGAACACAGCAAAATCCTGGAAAAACACAGCAGCTTTCTCTCTCAAATATCAAGAACACCAAGAACAAATTAATTCACATAAATTCAAGTTCATCATCTTTGTAATATTCTATCCGATAGAACTTGTCTACTTGTGATTCTTGTATTACTAGCGAATTAAGTTTCCCAGTACTTATCTTGAGATTTATTAACTAAATTAGAAAATTTCATGTCGAATTTTCTAATTAGTTATTAAACACTTGATAATAGTTTGGATTGATTTTGTAACACCACATCAAGTTAATATACAGTTATATTCAACTTGAAGTCCGAGTCAATTTATTCCGCACAAAATATTCGTTTAAGTGAAAATTATTTAACGAATAAATTTTGAGAAATTGATATAGATTGTATTCAACCCCCCTTCTACAATCATAGTGGACCTAACAAATTCCCGTCAACAACATATTAAATTTAAAAAGTTATTTACTTATTTTCAATATACAAGCAAAAAACTATCATTTAGAATAATATTAAATACGTATTATTAGATTTTATTATCTTCTATAATTTATTTTTTTACTTATTAAAAAATAAATATTAAAATTATGCATAATAAGATAAAAATATTAAATATTAAGATAAAAATATTTAAAATCTTCCGTGCATCGCACGGATTACAAACTAGTACTAGCAAGTTTCAGTAGTATCCGTATAGAACCGTTACACGAGTTATAAGTTAGTACTCTTTTCGTCCCACAATAATAATTTTTTTTGGAAGAAATTTTTTTCCATAATATAAGTCCATTTCCAATTTTTTAATGTAATTTTTTGATCATTTTTTCTAAACTACCTTTTTGAAAATTTTATAATAATTAATAAGGAATGATCAAAAGTTTAAAATAACTCATGTTATCAATATATTATAATTGATATAAAAGGAAATGTATCCTCTAATTAATGTTTTTCTTGTATTGTGGAACTGAGGAGTACTGCTCCTAAGTCGTATAGAACGGTCTAGAATTCAATCCCATCCGTCCAATAAATTCAATCCAAACCGTCCATTCGCTTTTGATTGTCTTGTAAATTCATAACCGAGCTATAAACACAGACAAACGAA
The DNA here is from genome assembly GCA_036435485.1 of Saposhnikovia divaricata. Taxonomy (NCBI): domain Eukaryota; kingdom Viridiplantae; phylum Streptophyta; class Magnoliopsida; order Apiales; family Apiaceae; genus Saposhnikovia; species Saposhnikovia divaricata. The sequence goes on along the minus strand of CM071597.1, from coordinate 94,637,082 downwards.
ACGTCTACCTGGGTCTTAACAATACATTTGAGTGGATCAAAATTAGGGTTTAAAGATGTTTGGAAGAGCCCCAAAGAAGAGTAACAACACTAAGTACTATGAAGTTTTGGGAGTTTCGAAGAATGTTACACAAGATGAGTTGAAAAAGGCTTATCGCAAGGCTGCTATCAAAAATCATCCCGATAAAGGCGGTGATTCTGAGAAGGTAATGTGTGTGTGCAGAGAGAGAGAGAGAGAGAGAGAGAGGGTAATGTGTGATGAGAGAGGGAGAGAGAGAAGGTTATGTGTGTGTGCAGTGTGTGTGTCGAGAGAGAGAGAGAGAGAGAGAGAGAGAAGGTAATGCGTGTGTAAGAGAGAGGGAGAGGGAGGGGGAGAGAGAGAGAGAGGAGAATTTGTGTGTGTAAGAGAGAGGGAGGGGAAGAGAGAGAGAGAGGGAGAGATAGTTAAAGTTGATTTTAGAAACACGTGATGTTTGTTATATGTATAATGTGGGTGTATATGTTTGTGTGATGCTTTTGAGTTTTTTGGATGGTTAGAATGTAAGATTAATACGTAAATTATAATAGAATTTCAAGTATGTTCTTGGGGATTGATTTAGGATTATATATATTAGACTTCAATTATTGTGTATGTGCTATATGGTTGCTTTTGTTTTGTTTGCTTACAGTTACAATCTTTCGTTGTGTGATAGTTTCAAATAGATAGCTGTCATTACCCTGAATTATAAGGTATTTAGTTAGGTTGATAGATGATACATTGCTTATCTCTTGTAGTTTTGCGAGATTTTTCTCATCTGTGTGTGTGTGCAATTGAGTTGTTGATTTTAGAATTACACGTATTTTATTTTTTAAGATTAATTGTCGGAATGTAAGTACCATGGCTGTGTTTTATGGATGTTTTGTTTGCTTATCGTTATGTTGTGTATATGAGGTAACCAGTTAGTTAAATACATGGTATGTTGTTGTTTTGCTACAGTTTAAGGAGATTTCTCATGCCTATGAGGTTCTTAGTGATCCAGAGAAGCGTGAGATATATGATCAATATGGTGAAGATGCACTCAAGGAAGGAATGGGCGGTCCGGGTGAGATGCATGACCCGTTTGAAATGTTCCACTCTTTCTTTGATGATGCAAGCCCATTTGGTGAGTTGGGATATAATATCTACAATGTTCAAGTTCTGTTATTTCTGTTCTGTTTTCCGTTTGTGTAAGTGGTTTATTGCTATTCTATTTGTTCATTTGAAGATGTCGTATTAATTGCCTTGTCGATTACCAGGTCGTCGTGGTAATGGTAGGGGGCGTAGACAAAAGAGAGGAGATGATGTTGTGCATCCCCTTAGGATTTCTCTGGAGGATTTATATAGTGGTACCTCAAAAAAGCTTTCACTTTCCCGCAATGTGATTTGCTGTAAATGCAAAGGGTGAGTGTGCTGGTTCTGTATTCTTCCTGGTAGTTGTAGACTTGTAGTTGAGCCTTTCTTGCTCTCATGTATTTTTTATTTTTCTGAGCCTGATATATGTATATATCCTATGCCAGTAAGGGATCAAAATCTGGGGCATCCATGAAGTGTTCAGGTTGCCAAGGGTCTGGTATGAAGGTCTCTGTGAGACAGCTTGGACCTTCTATGTTTCAGCAAATGCAGCATCCTTGTGATGAATGCAAAGGATCAGGAGAGAGCATTAGGGACAAGGATCGTTGTACCCAATGCAAGGGAGAGAAGGTAGTTCAAGAGAAAAAGGTTATGGCTGTCATTGTGGATAAGGGTATGAAGAACGGGCAGAAGATTACTTTCGCTGGTGAAGCTGATGAAGCGGTATGGTGCTTGGATGTGACAGTAATTGGATACAGGTTTTGCTTCTCTACTGTGGATAATATTGCTTACTAGCCTGTGTGTCTTGTTATTTTGCAGCCTGAAACTATCACTGGGGATATAGTGTTTGTACTGCAGCAGAAAGAACATCCTAAATTCAAGAGAAAGGGGGATGACCTTATTGTGGAGCACACACTGTCACTTACAGAAGCTCTGTGTGGCTATCAGTTTGTCTTGACTCATCTGGATGGCAGGCATCTGCTAATCAAGTCTAATCCTGGAGAAGTTGTCAAGCCTGGTACGCATTAATTTTGAATTTTCAATTACAGGCACATTGGATGCACTTCAGCTAAATAATGTTATTGTTTGGGTGCAGATCAATTCAAGGCCATTAGTGATGAGGGTATGCCAATGTACCAGAAGTCCTTCATGAAGGGCCAGCTTTACATCCACTTCAATGTCGAGTTTCCTGATTCATTGAGTGCGGACAAGTTGAAGGCATTGGAAGCTGTGTTCCCACCAAGGTCAAAGCCACAAATGACGGCCATGGAGCTGGATGAGTGTGAAGAGACGACATTGCATGATGTGAACATTGAAGAGGAGATGAAAAGGAAGCAGATGCAGACACAGCAGGAGGTGTATGATGAAGATGAAGAGATGCCTGGTGGAGCTCAAAGAGTGCAATGTGCCCAGCAGTAGTGAAATAGGGGTTTTGGGAGAATTGAAAGTAATAGTCTGTTTATTGATGTGGGGATATTATATCTATTATGGGCAGTGAGACTATAGACTCTATACTGTTTTTCTGTGTTATAAATTTTTTGTATTGGATCTCACAGGCATAGCAGTATCAAACTTTTTGTTTTTGCTATGGGAACCTTTAAAGTACGTAGATATAGTTTTTGACGCTTGCATAATGTTATAATTTTCTGCATGAACCCACCCCAACATAAGTTAAAATTTTAATTATGGGTACTTGATATGCTTACCAATAATGCTGCTGAAGTCTTCCAATTTTATAATTTTATAAGTTGGTTTTTATGTTTTATAAGTATCTATCAATTTACGTTTCGTAAGATCTTACATTCAACTGAAGCACTATTGTTTTACCAACAAAAGTTAGAAATTTGAGATGTGATGTGCTAAAAAATAAAGTGTAGAAATGATTGCAAGTGCACAATCTCGTTTTAGTAATTTTAGATTCGTTCCGCAGAGATTAATATTTTCGCGATCCTTAATTCTTAATTTAATCGAATTAGAACAATTGATTTTGGAAGATTTAGATTTTACTAATTAATTCCTAAAACTATTTTTTAAAGAAAATTAAATTTATTCTAATTTTAAACTAATTAATTTAGAAAATTAAAAGAACAAAAATAAAATAAAAATTATTCTAACAATTCTAAATTATTCTAAAACTAAATTTTATTCCAATTTTTTTTTTTGTTAAAATTGAAAATTATTTACAGAAAAATTTAAAAATAAAAATAAAATTATCATAATGTATTTGTAAATCGAACTTGCCAAAAACCAAAATACTCAGTAAAACTAATCAAACTCAGTAAACAGAAATTGGACTTGAAAACTCGAAGCCAACATCACCCAATACAAACTAACGCGAGCTAACACAAACAAACACTACAAACGACTTAGCACCATTCAACTCGGGAAAAATGATTCAGTAACTCAGCAGCAAAACCACAAAACCAACAATCAGAAACAGCAAAATGAACGACTCAGCATCAACTTGACAGAACGAACTCAACAAAGAAATTCAACGAACTCAGGTACTTCAATAAAACAAAACACACATAACATTGACTCGCAGAGAACAGAACTCACGACTAGACTCACATAATCAAGACAACAAGCAACACCGACTCTAACAGCGATTCGACAGCAACAACCATTACGCAGCAACACTCAATAAAGAACTCGGAAAAACCACAGCAACTCAGAATTTCAACAGAAATTACAAGCAAAACAAACACCACTCGGCAGCTGAAATTCACAGAAAGAACACCACTCGGACAACAAAAACGACTTTTAACTCATAAACGAAACATAAACAGACACAAACAAAAACATAAAAACAGAAACGACTTTGCTGAACTCGGGTAAATCAACCGAACACCAGCAAAACTCGACCCAGTCGAACACGAACCAAAAACTCAGCCCAGCAACTCACTCGATAGAACTCAAACATAAAACTAACAGACAAGATAATCTCAAATCGTGAACTCAAAGACTCAGCACAAACGCAGCAACTTAAAACTCAAAACTCAGCGAATTAAACTCAATAAACACACTACACAAATACGCTAACTACCCGAACCGACAAGACTCGCCACACACCAAACTCGAAAATAAAATTCAGCAAATTAACTACAGCGAAACCAACGAATTCGAATAGGCTAAAAAGGGGGAAAAGGCTGGGGTTGTGGGTTTGATGAAGAAGAAAGAAGAAAGGGAATAATAATAATAATAATAATAATAATAATAATAATAATGAACAAGATGAAGTGTGTTGAACGGGGTAGGGGAATTTGTAGCGGAAAAAAAGAAAAAAAGAAGAAAGAAAAGGGGAAGAGTTTTGTGTTGGTGTTGAAGAAGAAAGAAACAAACAGAGGAGATAGAAAACCCGGGTATCAAAAACAGGGGAGAGTTAATGCTACGAATTAAGAGAAATAAAGAACAGGTAAAAACAATTAACAAAATTAAGATTTTTGTATTTTTTTATTGTTCTTAAAATTAAATACGAACATAAAATATTAACTACGAAATTAAAATTATATTAAAACGAGGATTTGGAATTAAAATGGCCCACAATAAAATCGAGATTTAAAGGGGCAAAATTACGAATTAAAACTAAAATTAAAACTACGAGCAAGAAAATAAAAATCGTTATTTTCAACCTATAGTGGTTAGCATTTCGCTACTTTGTCCGCTACATGGATTTACGAAAATAACGAAGCAAGGAAAAATAAACGAGAGAACAAGACAAGAAATTAAAGGGAATGAAAATTTGAATTAAAATAAAAAGTGTTTACAAGATTTGAAACTAAAAAAAAATACAAGAAATTAAAGCTACCCTAAAATCTAAGTTCCTAAATACAAGGGGGGTGAGGGGGTATTTATAGGATATGAATTAGGGTTAAGGGGGGTGTTGGGTAAATCCCCACCATACATTTGTGGTGTGTGTTGGTGAAATCCTAGCCATCTATTTATTTCCTTCCCCCTTAAGCTTTGAAGAGTTGATCTTGGCCATACACTTATATAGTGTGTTGGGATGATCTCCACCTTCCACATGTCCTCCAAGATTCCTTTTCCACCAAGCTCCTAATTCTTTTTCCTCTTTTCATTTAAGTCCTTTTTCTTCCTCTTTTTCCCTTCCTTGCTCTTTATTTCTTTATTTATTTAAGAATTTCCTGAAATGCAACAAAATAAATTATTAAAATACGAGTTCAAGCAATAAATAGGTAATAAAAATATGCAAAAATATGCACTTATCAAATGCCCCCATACCTATCTTTTGCTCGTCCTCGAGTAAAACAAAAAGAAAAATAAAATCTAGATAAAAAGTCCTATACTCCTTTTCGTAGGTGTGATGGTTGCATTTGGCATATGCAACAAGCCCTTTAAACCCCTAGGCAGCCCTAGTGGACGAGTGAGGTCTCGTGAGGGCCTATAGTGAATGAACCCACAAAATCCATCTAGTTCGTATAAAAGATTACATGGCAATGCAACACCACACATACATGTCCTCTCATGACACATCAACTTAAGAATCAAAATGAATTTGCAAAGTCTTGGTGTGGAAAGTGCAAGGATTCACATTGTCTACTTAAAGAAGTATGCATGAGTGATTACAAGTTCATGTCAAGTGCAAAAATTATTGGAAACCATACTAAGTCTACAAGAGCACACCATAGAGTCAAAACTTGAGATCTCATATGCAAAAGAAACAAGCAATACCTCACATTTTCACTCACAAAAGAACTTTCACTCAAGAACAAGGGTAAGTGTATCACTCATTTCCAACAAAATCAAAAGCATGCTTGACATTTGGTATCATTCTAACTTAAACACAATATACATCAATGATGACAATAAAAAGGTCTTTATTTGGGTTGTAATGGGGCTAGGGACAGGGTGTGCCAAGTAAGGCCAAAACAAGGTGAAGTGTCAAAAGCTAGTAGTCACCATGGAAATCATGCACAACACCAAACTTTCCACCCACACAATTATTTTTCTACTTTTAACAAAAAGACTTGACTAGTCGAATGAAGGAGGATTACAAAAACATAAGTATGCTCTCATATATATATATATATATATATATATATATATATATATATATATATATATATATTAAGAGCTATGATAAACATAAGCAACCATAATCCTCCTTTAGATTTAACTTGAAAATCGACTAACAAGATAACCAGCAAAACATATATTTCCTCAAAAGTTATGAACAAAAGTAAACCCATTTCACACACCTTATTACTCCCTCAAGTTCCTACTAGCCTTTGACAAATTGGGATCAAGTATACGTAAGGCTGTACAAGAAAAAGGTCTTAGGCGAGTAATGTGGTGTGTCACCGAAAGAATTTGATTAAGCTCAAAGGGGTAACTAATTGATCACATAAGAATGGTGTGGATATTTTGGAAATATGGGTTATTCCTAAATGCCTTTATCATCTTATCATCAATCAATGTCATGTGTTTCAAGAAAGAACTCAAACAAGTGCTAGCAATGCAAATGACAAGTGGACACTCAAGCAAAAGAATATAAATGCAAAAGATGTGCATATAGGCTCAAAACTCACTTGGTGTCAATCTCAAGTAAAGGTATCCTCAATGCACCTACTTGTACTCTAATCATGAAAACTAAATCATCTTACACCTAATCATGACCTTCTAATTTCTTGCACAAATCAAATAAGTCTACTAGTTTCACATTGCTAGTGTAGGTGTGTGGACAAGAACTTAGCAAATCACCTCTCAATCAAAAGCTAAAGGATCACAAGATTATCATAGCATGTAAGGGTGCATCAAGCAACTAGCAATCAATTAACAAGACTAGAATAAGATTAGAACTCTACTATGTACAATTCTTCAACTCTTTTTGTGTTTTTTTTCATTTTTTAATTTTTTTGGATTTTCTGATTTTTATATTTACACTAAAAACCCTCCCCCATACCTAAATCATGCATTGTCCTCAATGTATGCAAATGCAAGAGAAATGAGTAAAGAAGAACGAGGTAATACCTGATAAGGGATGACGAAGAGGAAATGAAAAACAACTAATTAACACTACTCACGCACACTTATACTCCCCCATACCTGAATTTCACGAGGGGAGGCAAAGGAATAAAACCGAATTAGTCGATGCCGGTAGGAAACAAGGAATGAAATTTCGAGAAGAGCTCAAGATGTCGTTGAAGCTCTAACACCTTAATGAATTTTGCAAGAAGACAAAAATATTCTTTCAAAGTAAAAGCATTGTAACCACTAGTGTTTTCCACAAACCAAAGTAAGGCTTCTTTATGTTGTTTAAGCAAATTAATTAATTGGATTTCTTGGTCCGGGTTTAAATCACTATTGATAACAGCAGAGAGAAGTTTGTCTTTTTGCAAGAAAATATGATCGAAAGTGGAGAGGTGTGTTACGAAATCAAGTGGAGGTGGCTCACCAACGGGAGTTTTAACAATGGTACTAGGGTTGACATGGTCAGTATTAGATTCAGCTTCCCATTTAGAACAAATGTGATTTAAAGCCCCTAACAACTCATCGAATGTAGGTGGTTCACCAACGGGATTTTTGACAACGGCCTCAACACGAACATCCGCGGGTGGTGTCTCCCACTTAGAACAAATGTTATCCAACTCTCTCAACATCTCTTCCGAGGTCATATCTCTTAACAAATCAACATACGCTCGGTTAGACTCATGGTTGACCTTGAAATCCTCATTGAGAAGAGACTCAATCTCACTATCCTCAAGGTTTGACCAATTAACAATGTCATCAACAAGATTAACCCATATTGTTTGTTCATAAAGCTCATTGGGTTCTTTTCCGACATTAAAGATGTTAAGGTTAATTGTCATATTACCAAAAGTAAGTTTCATCGAACCATCCCTACAATTAATCAAGGCATTAGATGTAGCAAGAAAAGGTCTTCCTAGAATGATCGGGATTTGGTTCTTAGGATTCGTGACGGGTTGAGTCTCGAGGACAACAAAATCAACTGGAAAGATGAATTCACCACCTTAATTAGCACATCCTCAATTATTCCCTTAGGCGTTTTGACAGAATGATCGGCTAATTGAATTGTCATGTTCGCCTTTTGAAGTTCGCCTAAACCTAGGGCTTGATAGACTTAAAATGGAAGGAGATTCACACTAGCGCCTAAGTCAAGTAACACCTTGTCCACAAAAGTATTGCCAATGACACATAAAATTGTAGGACAACCGGGGTCTTTCTATTTCACGGAAATTTGGTTCGAAAGAATTGAACTAACATGAGAAGTCAAAAAGGCTTTCTTAGGGACGTGAGTGGAACGTTTATGAGTACATAAATCTTTTAGACAATTAGCATAAGAGGGAATTTGTTGAATGGCATCTAAAAGAGGAATGTTGATCTCGATTTGCTTGAAAACTTTCAAAATCTTTTCTACTTGAGCCGATTGTTTGTTGGAAAGGAGTCTTTGAGGATAAGGAGCTTTAGGCTTAAAGACTCGTTCACCAGGTTCTTCGGGAATGGATTTCGAAAGTGGAATGACAAACGAAGACTCGTTAGGTGAAGATGGTGATTGAGTCGATGAAGGCTCGCTAGATGATGATGATTTATGAGAAGATTCTGATGACTCGAGAGTGGATTTTGAAGAGATTGTGGGCCTAGATGACTTGAGAGGCTCGGGATTTGGAAGATGGTTTGAATGATCAAGTTTAGGGGTTGGTTCAACAGTTGACTCGTCTTCTTCATCGGGGGATCGACTCCTACTTGATTATCAACTTGTTTTCCCGACCTTAAAGAAATGATAGCATTAACATTTTCGGGAGGTCTTTGGTTGAGAGGAAATTTAGGGTTGACCTCGGGTTGACTCGGGAACTTATTCTTCTCTCGCTCACACATGGCGTTGGCTAATTGACTCACTTGAACCTCTAACTTAGATATGGCTTGAGTACTAGCACTCAAAAGTTGCCTATCTTGAGTCATGGTTTGCATGAAGGTTTGTTGAGATTGAGCCAAATTAGTTGTTGATTTCAAAAGCACATTAAGAGTCTTTTCCAAGGAATTAATTCGCTTATCCGACTCATGAAAGCTGGGAGGGTGGGCGGGTGCTTGAGTCGGATAAGGACCGTGATTTTGAGTCGGGTTTGGAAAAGGAACTTGGTTTGGAGTTGAGTAAGAATTTTGATTGGGCTTTTGAAAATAAGGAGGTTGAAAAGAAGGTGGCGGAGATTGGTAGTTTTGGCCTTGGTTCCACCAGAAATTCGGGTGATTCTTCCAACCGGGATTGTATGTAGGCGCAACCGGAGCATTCCTAGGGATTGGTTGAAACACCGCATTAATTTGATCATAGCCGGGAAAGTCCGAAAAACCTTGATTAAAATTAGAGCACATAGACACATTTGAGGGGGTCTTACTAGTTTCTAGGGCTTCGAGTCTTCTAGTAAGGGTGGCTAACTTGGCATCAGTAGCAATATTGTTTCCAATTGAACGCATACCCCTAAAGAACTAGACGACTCATTGGACTTATGAGGTTCCCTAGCAGACTCCCACAACATGGTCTTTTTGGCTAATTCCTCGAAAAATGCCCACCCTTCGTCCTCATCTTTTTCCATGAATTTACCTTGGCACATAGACTCTAACAACGCGGTTGTTGGACTATCTAAGGCCTCGTAAACGATCTTACAAAGTCTCCATTTTTCTATTCCGTGGTGGGGACATTGTGATAAAAGATTTTTGAAACGATCGAAATATTTCCAAAAAGACTCATTTTCTTTTTGATGTAATTGATTTATTTCGTTTGTAATTCTCGTAGTCTTATGGTTTGGAAAATATTTCTTAAGAAAAATTACCACAAATCCCTCCCACGTGGAAATAGAATTAACCGGTAGGCTATACAACCATTTTTTAGCATTTTCTTTAAGCGCAAAATAATTGAGTCTAAGCCTAATCGAGTCCTCGGTTAATTGTTGGAGTTTTTGTAAGGCACAAACCTCCTCGAATTCATGGATGAAAAGATACGGGTCCTCACCTTCACTCCTGGTAAATTTGGGTAACATGCTAATGTGTTGAGCTTTGATTTTGAAATTATTACCATTTACGCGAGGAAGAGTGATACACGAGGGTTGGGCAGAACGGGTGGGATAACAACGGTCCTTAAGAGACATGGCCATGTTTACTATTTGTTCGGAATTATCTAAAGACTCGGAATCAGAAGAGGAAAAAATCTCAAACGATCTCACTAGTCTAGAAGAGTTATCCCTAATCCAAATAGTTCGCATAAACCATGTAAGGAAACACATAGCAAATAAATGCGAAAAAAAATAAACACACAAACAAAAAAGGGTGAAAAATCAAAAGAAAAATCCTATATCTAGGGTTTCCTAAAAAAATTGAACTAGACTTTGCTCCTAACTGTAAGGGCTACCAAAAACTAGGTAAATCAATAATTATTCGAACCGGCTTGGCCAGGTAGGTGCAAGGATTGCCAAGAGGCTAAACACCAGCCTAGACACCAAAACCTTAATTGGCCAGGTCAGCTTTCGCTTTCCTAGACACCAAAAAGTCGGAATAATTAAAGATTACTTCGTTTCTTAAGCACCTTCCTAAATGAGCGCGAGATTCCTAGGGCAAACGTATAATTAATTTTATTAATGGCTAGGGTATGCAAAATGAGGGATATATTGTTTTTGGGCTAAGGAAAGAGTGATGAAATCCCTTCCCTTATCTTTTGGGAGGTTTTGCCCTTAAGATTTATTTATAAAATGATGCAACAAACAAAGAGGTATAAAAAACTATAAACATTTATGGATGCTTAACTACTTGCTCTAACTAAAGAAAAGAAAGAATTTAACGTACCTTGGGGAGGGTCCTCCAGCGATCACCACAATTATAAGGTACGAAAAATTAAAAACAAGAAAATAAAAATCTAGATGATGTGCCCTAAGTGATTAAATGCATGATGCAACAATTATGTAATTTCTAACCAATTTTTTTGGATTTTAAATTTTCAATTTTTTCAATTTTTTATTTTTTTTTGATTTTCTAAATAAGGAAAAAAAACGAAAGAGGAGAGATATACGGTTTACCCAAGCAAAGCTTCCAAAATTCCGAGAAAATTCTTCCGCTTTAATCCAAGTTGCCCGAATTTTCCTCCAAATTCTTTGAAAAAAAATGCAAACAAGAAAAAGGGTGAGAAAAAAGATAATCCGAAAACTTAAAAACTAAGGTGCGAAAAATAATTAGTCCCCGGCAGCGGCACCAAAAAATTGATATGCTAAAAAATAAAATGTAGAAATGATTGCAAGTGCAAAATCTCGTTTTAGTAATTTTAGATTCGTTCCGCAGAGACTAATATTTTCGCGATCCTTAATTCTTAATTTAATCGAATTAGAACAATTGATTTTGGAAGATTTAGATTTTACTAATTAATTCCTAAAACTATTTTTTAAAGAAAATTAAATTTATTCTAATTTTAAACTAATTAATTTAGAAAATTAAAAGAACAAAAATAAAATAAAAATTATTCTAACAATTCTAAATTATTCTAAAACTAAATTTTATTCTAAAACATTTTTTTTTCTTTTTTTGTTAAAATTGAAAATTATTTACAGAAAAATTTAAAAATAAATATAAAATTATCATAATGTATTTGTAAATCGAACTTTCCAAAAACCAAAATACTCAGTAAAACTAATCAAACTCAGTAAACAGAATTTGGACTTGAAAACTCGAAGCCAGCAGCACCAAATACAAACTAACGCGAGCTAACACAAACAAACACTACAAACGACTCAGCACCATTCAACTCGGCAAAAACAACTCGGGAAAAATGATTCAGTAACTCAGCAGCAAAACCACAAAACCAACAATCAGAAACAGCAAAATGAACGAACTCAACAAAGAAATTCAACGAACTCAGCTACTTCAATAAAGCAAAACACACATAACAGTGACTCGCAGAGAACAGAACTCGCGACTAGACTCACACAATCAAGACAACAAGCAACATCGACTCTAACAGCGAATTCGACAGCAACAACCATTACGCAGCAACACTCAATAAAGAACTCGGAAAAACCACAGCAACTCAGAATTTCAACAGAAATTACAAGCAAAACAAACACCACTCGGCAGCTGAAATTCACAGAAAGAACACCACTCGGACAACAAAAACGACTTTTAACTCATAAACGAAACATAAACAGACACAAACAAAAACATAAAAACAGAAACGACTTTGCTGAACTCGGGTAAATCAACCGAACACCAGCAAAACTCGACCCAGTCGAACACGAACCAAAAACTCAGCCCAGCAACTCACTCGATAGAACTCAAACATAAAACTAACAGACAAGATAATCTCAAATCGTGAACTCAAAGACTCAGCACAAACGCAGCAACTTAAAACTCAAAACTCAGCGAATTAAACTCAATAAACACACTACACAAATACGCTAACTACCCGAACCGACAAGACTCGCCACACACCAAACTCGAAAATAAAATTCAGCAAATTAACTACAGCGAAACCAACGAATTCGAAAAAGCTAAAAAGGGGGAAAAGGTTGGGGTTGTGGGTTTGATGAAGAAGAAGGAAGAAAGGGAAATAATAATAATAATAATAATAATAATAATAATAATAATAATAATAATAATAATAATAATAATAATAATAATAATAATAATAATAATAATAATAATAATAGTAATAATAATGAACAAGATGAAGTGTGTTGAACGGGGTAGGGGAATTTGCAGCCGAAAAAAAAGAAAAAAGAAAAAAAGAAGAAAGGAAATGGGAAGAGTTTTGTGTTGGTGTTGAAGAAGAAAGAAACAAACAGAGGAGATAGAAAACCTGGGTATCAAAAACAGGGGAGAGTTAATGCTACGAATTAAGAGAAATAAAGAACAGGTAAAAACAATTAACAAAATTAATATTTTTGTATTTTTTTATTATTCTTAAAATTAAATACGAACATAAAATATTAACTACGAAATTAAAATTATATTAAAACAAGGATTTGGATTTAAAATGGCCCACAATAAAATCGAGATTTGAAGGGGCAAAATTACGAATTAAAACTAAAATTAAAACTACGAGCAAGAAAATAAAAATCGTTATTTTCAACCCATAGTGGTTAGCATTTCGCTACTTTGTCCACTACAAGGATTTACGAAAATAACGAAGCAAGGAAAAATAAATGAGAGAACAAGAAAAGAAATTAAAGGGAATGAAAATTTGCATTAAAATAAAAAGTGTTTACAAGATTTGAAACTAAAAAAAATACAAGAAATTAAAGCTATCCTAAAATCTAAGTTCCTAAATACAAGGGGGTGAGGGGGTATTTATAGGATAGGAATTAGGGTTAATGGGGGTGTTGGGTAAATCTAGGGATGGGCATCGGGGCACTTCGGGGCCGGGGAGCGCTATCCCCGCCCCCATCCCCGAATTCAAACCCGATCCCCGTCCCCGGCCCGATCCCCGTCGGGGATTATTTTCTTTTCCCCGTCCCCGGCCCAAACGGGTAACGGGGATCCCCGCGGGGAATTGGAAAATTTCATTTTAAACAAAAAATAACAATTTAAACAATTTTAAACACTAACTAGTGAGTTTGAAACAATTTTTTAAGCACTAAATTAAGATTTAAAAAATATTACTTAAATAAACAATTATAAATAACATGGAAATGAATTTATTTAACTACTAGAAAGACAAGCATATAAGATTAAAATATCATTGTGTTTCCAATATAAAGTATTGGAAATTCGTATATATCAATATATATATATATATATATATATATATATATATATATATATATATTATAATGTGGTGGAATCGAGTCGGGGATTTAGGATCGGGGCGGGGGGCGGGGGTCGGGGATCGGGCCGGGAAGACATAAAATCCCGGCCTCGGCCCGCTCCCCGGTTTTTTTTGAAAATTGTCCCCGCTCCCCGGTCCGTACCCGAAAAAATCCCCGATTCCCCGCCCCATTCGGTGCGGGGATCGGATCGGGATCGGGCGGGCCGGGGTGAATGCCCATCCCTAGGTAAATCCCCACCATACATTTGTGGTGTGTGTTGGTGAATTCCTAGCCATCTATTTGTTTCCTCCCCCCTTAAGCTTTGAAGAGTTTATCTTGGCCATACACTTATATAGTGTGTTGGGATGATCTCCACCTTCCACATGTCCTCCAAGATTCCTTTTCCACCAAGCTCCTAATTCTTTTTCCTCTTTTCATTTAAGTCCTTTTTCTTCCTCTTTTTCCCTTCCTTGCTCTTTATTTCTTTATTTTGCCATTTCTTTATTTATTTACGAATTTCCTGAAATGCAACAAAATAAATTATTAAAATACAAGTTCAAGCAATAAATAGGTAATAAAAATATGCAAAAATATGCACTTATCAAGATGCTAGGTTACGGTTGGTTGGTCTATATGAGAATATGCAGCTTCAGAATTTGTTAAGGATTATATAAAAGCTTGTGATTGTTTCTAAAAGCAAAATACAAGCTGATATACTTGTTTTAAATTACTTTTTGAACTATCTATCTTTTATTTTAAATATCTTAACGAATTTAACATTCCCGCTGGGGACAGTGATATTCTGCTAGTTGCCCTTTATTGATAGAAAAATAAAAGCAGTTGTCACAATAGGGGCGTAAAAGTGACACCTTTTAAGTTGATAGAGTTTATGTAAACACATAATCTCTGATGTAAAGAGGACTACAACACAACTGGAACAACACAAAGTCAGAATATATGATTATATATAATCATGTACAACATAATTCAGCGTCATCTGTATCGTTTCAATTAATTTTTTTTTAATTCTGTATAGCTAAGAATAGTTCATATTACGTTCTTCTTTAAGGGTTTGTAATGCACTTAATATCATTGTCATGGAAGTAAATCAATTTTACGAACGAAATTTCTGAAATTACTTTTAAGATACAATCATCACAATTCACACATTCACACACTAAGTAAAGGAAGTTACCTTCAATTCACATATTTTCTTCTTCACGGCCACTATTTAAGCACGATATTGAATTTCCAGTCATTGGCTTCTTGGATAAGTTGTATACGAGTATGAGCCTTCAGGAAAAGAAATTATTGTTAGCAAGTAGCCATTAAAATTACACACCTTTTAAAGTGGAAAAAGTGAGGCCGACATCATTAACTATCATGGGCACACATAATGGCCCAAACACTCTGTGCATCTAATTTTCAATTACACACCGCTAAATAAACCTCTCTCAGTATCCCTGAATCAAAATATTTAGGTTCATTGTCCTACCTTTAGAGTGAGCAGGATGCACTAAAGCAGGCCAGATAAGAAGGAATGTGCATCCAGATTTCTAAATCCATCTCACCTATCATAGTCGGATACACCGAGGCATACAACTTGTCACACACAGATATGGAGCTATTCACATTATTTTGGGGAAATAACAGGAAAGCTAACAAATAATTTTCACAAACGCTTGCTTTACATTGATACATAAATAAATACTTTCCAGTTTGTTAATTTAAGGTATGGACAGTACTAAGTTTAATTTGCAGGTGAGTATCCCTCAGATCTGAGTTTTTCTTTCGCAGTTTATGCTTCTCTAGTATTTACCACCTCAATAACCTCTTTTTCTTTATTTTTTATAGCACCCGAGAGGTGACAACAAAAGAAAGTGAGTACTCTTTGATGAATCTTCTTAACATTATCTTCATGCTATCAAAATGTTAAATAACATCTAAAAGGTCGTTAATATTGGTCAATGTTGTATAATTGTAGAAATATATTAAAAAAGAATGAAGAAAATGCTAAATGAAAGCTATATTAAAGAACTATATTAGAATACACCTATTATATATCTATAAATAATTAAATCTACAAAAAATAATGACCATCTTGCACACCATATTTAAATATTTAAATGGCATGTCACTTTGCACTCCATAACCGTAACCTCCTCATCTCTCATCTTACCAACATCGTTGAATGCCTGATTATGCACTTGAGCAGCCGCCTTTTGTGCTTCTGCCACCATTCCCTGCCTCGTTTCCCTTCAAATGTTAAATTATAAAATTCTTAGACAAGTCATTAAAGGATTGTATCTTCAGTATACCATTTTCAGTATAGATATGCAGAAATTATTGTGCTTTAAGTACATCTTTTTATATTACAAAATCAAATGAGAACCAGCTAAATAAAATCAATGACCTATTGGTCCCATGTACCTTCCCTCTAGCTTGGTTTGGCATATTTCCCTTCTCCTGTAAAAGAAGATCAACGGTTCGAACCTTGTCAAAAATGAGTTGTTCCAGCGTTATCTCTCTTCTCCCACAATATCAATGGTTTGGACCTGGTAAAAGATGAGTGTTCACTGATCCAAAAATGAACCCACTAAATAAACATAAATGGAATTTGTGGCCCAGGCACAACTAAGAACAATTAAATAAGCATGTATTGAGTCTTTCTCCTATGTACGTACTCGATAACCCAAAACCGACTATGAGAATATAGTATATACCAAAGAAGATACAATAGAGAAGAGGAATCTAGTTGAGTATTAGATTAATAACCTGTATGTGACCAAAGCTTGTCCGGTGAATTTGCACTACATTGTCTCTAAGAATGTATCTTTAATCTGTAAATCTTTGGAAAGAATCATTCACCACTTTCAGTAGCTCTTAGCTTTGACAAGAAACCTCTTACAGCATGTCCAGATTCACTATAGACAACACTCCTTAACCCAACTTCCTTTAACAGTTGAAGTTTTTTAGTATGTTGAAAAGTCTAGTCGCTTAAAGAAATCTAGTACTTTAACTTTAAGCTGTTTGAATTTAAAGTTTTATAATTATCCTTCAAAGAAATCTCAGTTGCTAATGGCATAGCATTTATTTGTACACAATGACATCAACTTCATGCTGTTTGAATTTAAAGTTTTATAATTATCCTTCAAAGAAATCTCAATTGCTAATGGCATAAAATTTATTTATATGCAGAAAGCTGGCCACTAATGAGGTTTAATTTGTGATCTGTGTGCATCACCAATTTTGACAGCCTAGGCTAACTAATTCTTTGTCCGTGAGTATAAAGAAAATTGAGTGTATTTGTTTTTCTTAATGTGTTTAATGTTGCAAGATTTACAAGTCAATCCAGTTGGTCTCTGCCGTATTTGAGAGGCATTTACTTTTAAGTATGTCATTTACTTTTTCCATAATAATTCTTTGGTACAAGGTTATCTTACTAACCAATATGTTGCATTTTCTAGCAATTGCAAAATGATGCCATGATACACAACTAAAAGAGAGATGACAATTTGGAGAGGAATATCAAAGTAAACGGGTTTTATATCAAACGGGCCACTGATCTCATTAAAAAGTATCAAGTAGCTCCCCAGTCTCCACGGGGACTCATTTAAGCCACTAAACTAAGAAATATATCATTTGTCTCCCTGCATTCACAAAAATAATACAATTTATGGTGGCCTAAATGTCTTGGATAAAATTTATGGTGGCCAAAAAAAGTTCAATCTTGAATAGATTGTATTATTCTCACTTAGGCCACCATAAATTGTATTATTTTTGTGAATGCAGGGTGGGAAAATGATATATTTCTTAGTTTAGTGGCTCAAATGAGTCCCCGTGGAGACTGGGGAGCTACTTGATACTTTTTAATGAGATCAGTGGCCCGTTTGATATAAAACCCCAAAGTAAACTATCCTATTTAAATCAAGTGATATTTCATGTTTAATAGACCCTTTCAAGGGACTATTAAATGAAAGGGACTATTAAATGAAACCTAAACAACTTTTGAAAGACACTAATTGCCTAACTATATAAAATGATCAAACATAAATTACCATAAACCTATTTGATCAAATGAAACAATCAACATACATGGAAAACAACGAAGAACCATATCCATAACCGTGTAGATGACTCGATTAATTACCTGGAACAAGCTGAGGATTGAGTTGGTGAGCCATACACACACCATAAAGATACCCCCTGTTATACCCAAAAATAGCCTCCCTCTATTTATGGGCCTCGTCTTACAGATCTCGCCCATAGGCTCACTATAGAGATCTCGCCCTCTATCTTTAGCTAGGCCCGGTACTCTGATAACTAGCCCCATGGTGAGTAAATTATGGGTTTTGAAGACTATGGACTGCAAGTTGAGTCCTTGAACTATTATAATTACTGAGAGGGCTAGGTCTCACCCTTAAAGGCAGATCTCGCCCTATTGCAAATAATGTCGCCCTCTTCCAGTTCTAAGAACTGCCCAATAAGCTATTTTATCTCCGTGGCCCAAGGTGAGCGTTGACCACGATAATCTCGGGTCAGTAGCTTAGCCATTACGCTCCGAGAAAGTAGCTGGGCTTTAGGGTTCGTAATAATTGTCAAAGGCGGTGGCCTCGATCCAATGGGCTTCCTAAATAAGGAAAACCTAGCCCATTATGATTACTTGTTCTCCAAGAACTACGTTTGGCTTGATCCCTATAAATAAGGGTACGTAGGCACATTGTATGACACGATGCAAACCCTAGCACAAAAGAAAGAATTCAATATTCGATCTTAATTGCTACACAATCTCAGCATACAATCTCAGCCATCCCCAAGTCGTAAACCCTAACCCTAACATCCAACGTTGTTCGCAATCATCAACCACCATCACAATTCCAACAACCCTCCCCCGAATTTGTTTTCCCAAATTCCTCCGTTAACAAGTGGCGCTAGAAAGAGGGGCTTTTGACATTTCAGGAGAAAGGATGTGGCAGTCAAACCAGGAGCGTGTTGATGATCGTCGAGGAGAGGATACTAGGACCACGGAGAATTTACCCCCGCCGCCACCAAGAAATTCTGCCATAAGGAATTCGATGCTGAGAAACCTTGATCGCTCACTTCCAGGAGGCTCGCGCCGAAGATCTACTACACCCAGGGTTCCTAATGGACAGTCGATGCCACGGATAGGAGGAGATCCCCCTGTCTTGATGAGTAATACTGAGCTCTTGAATCAGATCACTTATATGGGAAATACTATTACCCGTATGGGTACGAGGATGGACGCGATGGAAAGAGAGAGGCAATTTTTTGAAGGATCCCGCCCGAAACATGATGGGCGACGCCCACTAGATGGGAGAGGAGAGAATATGGGGGTGACTCAACATGACTGGGAGAGAAATTATCGCACACCAGGTGGAGATCAGCGTGTTGGTAGGGAATCTGCCATTAACCACCAACGCGTCTCGCACTTGGGAATCCCTTTTGAAAGAGAAGTTCAGATTGTTGGGGAGGCTAGGACTGACCAGCGGTTCCGAGCTATTACACCCAGGGCCTTGACCTATGGAGAACCGCATGTTGAATTCCCACTAGACAGAGTGGCGCCCCGACGCCCGGGTCAAGCACGATCGCAGGAAGAAAGGACTGAAAGGGGCGAGAACTTCAGAGGGAGGAAGTTTGGGTTGGCGGCCAAAGGACTGTGGACCAGGAGAGACCTAACGAAAGGCACTATTTCAATCACGAGAATGAGATGTTGGGAGACTCCGATGTGATTCCTCTCACAATGGTTCAGACTAGTGACCCAAATCAACAGAGGAGGACTCCGAACCATTATAGTTTGGGCTACGGGGAAAGAAGATCATATGCCAACCTCCTCAACCAGGCAGAAAGAGGTCAAAGAGGACCTTTAGAATCTAATTTGGAGGGAAATTTAATGGCTGCTTGCAGATATCATTTGCCTCATCTGGAGAACTCTGTCGGGGATCGGTACAGGTTTGAAGGGTTAATGAATCAGCAGAAACGGGAGGAAGAGTCTCGTAGGATATCCGGTTTTGAGGATCTAGACTTGAATGCTTTGCGCAGGCTTCTGGCTCAATCAGAAGAGCGGTCGGGAGCTATGTTTGAACCGGCTCCATTGCCTTTTTCATTGGCAGTTCATGAAGCACCTCTTCCCCCATCTTTTCAAGGGGTGGGAGATCTGAGGTTTACAGGAAGTTCCAACCCGGCGGAATATATTGCAAGGTTCAACACTGAGATGGAGCTCTACCAAGTGGAAGACTTGACAAAGTGTAGGTTGTTATCCTCGACCCTGCGGGGAAATGCCCACCAATGGTTTCAAAAGTTGGGACCGGCTTCTATTACTTCTTGGGATCAAATGCGAAGAATGTTCTTGATCCAATTTCAATCGTCTATCGTCTATGCTCCGCCTGTCACGACCTTGGCCAATATAAAGCAGAGAGAGGGAGAAACCCTGCAATCCTATTTTAGACGTTTTAACTCAGAAGTTCCAACTGTCCGAGGAGCTTCAGACGAAACCATCAAGAATTTTCTAATAGCTGGGGTAAGGGTGAACTCAGACTTCTGGAAGGAGCTTCAGCGGAAAGAGCCTCCTACTCTCGCCGACCTCTATGCACAGGCGGAACCTTTTAAAAGGGAAGAAGAAGCTTTGAAGAGGAGTGATTATATAGACAACAGTCGTAGAGGCAAGCGCAAAGATAGGTCGCCTAGCCCAAAGGGGGACAAAACAAAGACTGGGAGAGGAGATGTCAATGTTGTTGATACTTGGAGATCAGATCGACCACGATCACCTAGCCCAGTACGTCGATATCCTCCACCACCTCTTTACACTCATAAAGACCAGGGATATTCTCAAACAAGTATTTACACGCCTCTGGTGGCGTCAGTCGATCATATTTATGAGGTTACGAAAGGGGAAGGGCTATACAAGACACCTGTGCCGCTTACAAAGAATGCATCCTGGGATAAAACAAGGTATTGTGCGTATCATCAGTCCAACGGGCACAACACCTATCAGTGCAGACAGTTGAAAGAGGAGATCGAATTGCTAATCAAGAATGGGAAGTTGACTGAGTGGGTGGTAAAGGAAGTAAGGAAGATCCAAGACAATGCCCCTCAGAAAGAGGGTGCTAAAAAGGAAGATCCTCAAGACAAAGATGGGCCACAACAGCAAGGGAAGACAATGTTCGTGAGAGAGGCAAGCATCCATACCATTTTTGGGAGATCCCATATAGGTGGGAATGGGAGGAATGCAATTGAGAGATACGCTCGAGAGGCAAAGGATTCCCCACTGACAAATGTTAATCACCTGTCAGAAAGGCCCCCCAAGTTGTTTAAAGGAGAGGACACACTGATAATTTTCTCTGAAGAAGATGCAAGATGGGTTCATCATTCGCATAGTGATGCCTTGGTTGTCAATGTCAGAATTGGGTCTAGGAGCGTCCATCGTGTGTTTGTCGATAATGGGAGCTCTGTGAATATCCTTTATTACGGAACTTTTAAGAAGATGGGACTTCTTGATAAAGAAATGGTTCAAGGAACGACTCACATATATGGCTTCACAGGAGATTCTGTCCGGGTCAAGGGCACGGTGAAATTGCCTCTTACCTTAGGGGAAGACCCTTACTCTGCTACACAGGTGTTTGAATTTCTAGTCATCGACCAACCTACATGTTACAACGCTTTACTTGGAAGCTCGGTCTTGAAGGAAATGAGGGTGGTGACATCGATTTACCATTTGGCAATGAAATTCCCTACTCCCGTGGGTGTCGGGTGTGTGAAAGGATGTCAGTATGATTCCAGGGATTGTTATAACAAAATGATGAAGTCTTCCTCAAAAGGGAAACAGGGAGAGGAGATGTTGGACTTCAAAGACGAAAATGCTGCGGAAACATTGAAATCTTTCGGACCAAAGTCGTCCGAAAAGGGAACCCCGCCCTTTCTGTTAGAGGCACCACCCTCTCGAGGAGGGACCGTGGAAGTTATTACGGAAGGCGCTGCAGAAAAACCTTTCGTGGAGGGCATGACAATTGATAGTGCAGAATATAGGGTGTTGATGATTGAAGCTCCCCCTCCAGTCAATCAAAACCAATTTGAGGAAGGGATTGTTGAAGATATCACTGACGAGGAGGAACAAAGAATTCTTAGGGCGAAAAAGGGAAAATTCGTTATGGGTTACGGGGATACTCCCATGGTTGAATTTCCGGATGATTCGACTAGGAGAGAAGGATCTCAACTGTTAAGGGACGAGATTATTTCTGTGCGAGAAATGGGTGAGTCCAGTGGAACGAAGGAAGTAGAGTTTGACTTGGATCCTCGATTGCTTGAGTCCAAGAAGAACATGGGACCAGCAGAGGATACTGTACCAATTATTGTGGATGTGAAGGACTCATCCCGAGTACTACATATTGGGGCGAGATTAGAGTCAGGCTTGAGAGAGAGGCTAGTTACCTTTTTAAAGGATAATCTAGATGTTTTCGCTTGGAGTCATGCGGACATGGTGGGAATTGATCCCGAAGTAATGTGTCATCACCTTAACATAGACCCTTCTAGGAAGGGCGTTCGGCAAAAGCGACGGGCGGTCAGTGGTGAACGAGCTACTGCCTTGAAAGAAGAGGTTGATCGGCTGCTAAATGTCGGGTTAGTTAAAGAGTCCTTTTACCCGGATTGGCTTGCGAATCCGGTTTTGGTAAAGAAGTCCAATGGGAAGTGGAGAGTCTGTGTTGATTATACCGACCTGAACAAAGCCTGTAAGAAAGATAGTTTTCCTTTGCCTAGGATCGATCAGTTGGTAGATGCTACCGCGGGGCATGCCCTGCTTAGTTTCATGGACGCTTACTCCGGATATAATCAAATCCCAATGTTTGGGCCAGATCAGGAAAACACCTCTTTCATCACGGATCGGGGTTTATATTGCTATATTGGGATGCCTTTTGGATTGATCAATGCAGGGGCGACTTATCAGATGTAACACCCCCAGATCCGGGGTCATGGATCGGGTCGTTACGGTCTCATTTTCCATAGATAACACTTGACTTGAGTCCACAATAAATATATAGCATGCTGTGACCCCACAATATATCAACTCACATACACACAGTTATAGTCCCAGAGATGAAATTGAAATAAGTCTTTGCTACTATAATCCATGATTAAAAGTTATTACAACTCAAAACGAATAAAGCATAAGTTTAGTAGTTTTGCCGTTGATTAAAGTTATTGATACATATAATTAGACTGGTAAACCAATAGCTGACTATCTATGCTACCTCAGCAATGGCAGCGATGATGTCAGCGGGGAGCCCTGTGGGTGGGGTAACCTGCTTGCGCCGAGTGCGCCTTACGCGAGCCATGTGTCCTAGCTGTTGTTGTGACATAATAAATAAGCAAGGGTGAGAAATAGCCCACCAACAATATATAATAGAACAGTGATGATATATGTGTATCGCAGTTCAAATATCTTTGAAACCATATGCCATGCATTAGTGAACATGATGCCAGTATAAAATATACGATGAAGTTACAAGGTAACTCAACATATGCAATCTGTGGAAATATTTGTTATGACAAAGATAGGCAAGATAATCTCATATTTCGCAAAAGGAAAATTGCAGGAAAAATATGCAATTCCAGTTTCGAACACTTCTTCACCCTGCCAACAGTGGTGATGTTGCAGAAAATTTCCACTTTGGAAGATGAACTCATTACGGGAGCATTGACGCGCCAGGAGACACAACATTTACGATGATCAGTCGCTTGTTATGCTCCTCACTTTTTGTTCTCTACATGTAGAAGGAAGTACCGACGGATTTACTTGTCAACCGCCCTCTGGAACCCCCCGGCCAACGGTTGGGCCATTGCTGGACCGGCGCCACTCGGCCACTTACGCGGCTCCTAGTTCAAATAACTTCCACGACTCTGAATCATAAAGTTCGTTCCCCTTTCCCCAAGTATACTACTTGTTGATAAGACTCCACAAAGTAGCCGTATCTAGTTGGAAAGGAAAATTCACCGATATATTCCAAGCTATTGCTTGTTAACAGATATCACTTGTTCCAATGACCTTACCCCTTGAACAATGAGGAGGTAACACAAAGATTCAATTGATAGACAATCAATCAAGTTGCGTGTGAAAAGAATAGTTTCGAAGAATTTATGACCGGGAAGTCGACAAGATAAATAACATTTCTCAAGTAAGGTTCCCTTATTAATTGAAGGATAGATCTGAGTGAAAAGAATAGGATCTTTGAGAACCTTTCTTGATAGTATAATATTAATAATAAGACTCCAGAATATTTTATATAATATTCGGGGATTTAAAATAATATTTGAATGAAGTGAGCCGTTCTTAAACGAGTTAGAAGGATTAAATAAATATTCAAAGAATATTTATTAAGTCAAAAATATTGAAGAAATAAATTTAATAATAATCAGAGTGATCTTCGAATAAAAATTCATAAATAATATTCATTAAGCAATTACTGAGTATTTAACTTAATAATATTTATCGATGATAGAATATATTTTTATATATATTTTAGATGATTTTATTCTCATATTTATTGTGTTTTGCATTGATTTGGATTTTTATTTAATAGATTTGATTTTTTTAGGAAATAAAGAATTCATGACTTGGAAGGATTTGGAGCAAAAAGAGCTATTTTGGAGATAAAATTGAAGAAAATTCGTATTATTGGGCTAAACGAGCTGTTTAACACTGTTTTGGCCATATCTTGAGTTCTAGAAGTCTGTTTGAGGCCCGTAAGCAGTCCACGCGAAGATAACGAGTTTCTCTATCATTTTAAGGTGGTCCAGAGGTCCAATTACGTTTGGAACATTCCAGAAAATCTGAAGAAAAGTCAGCCACGAATTTTCCTTAAAAAACAGAATCAGTTTAGAAAACGTATCTTGCAGAAATTCTATTATAATTCTGTTTTGGTATTTTCTTGTTGGGCAAGACTTTTAGAGCCTATTTAAACACATCCTACCATTGTAATGAGGAGAGGTAATATTAGATCAGATAATATAGTTTAGAGTAGATTATTATTATTAGTTGGAGATGTAGAGAAACACCATGACTCTTCTTTTGGGTGACAACATTGAAGTTTGAAGGTTTTTTTCTCTTAATCTTTTCTTTGTTCTTATTAGTTTAATTATGTTTTCTTGTTTTACTAGTTGTTTTACTTATTTAATTATTAGCGAGTAGTTATTTCTAGGGCTTAAAGGGAAGCCATGTTTGCACTAATATTAGCATGATTTTCATAGTGGTTTGATTGGTTATGGTTAATTCTGATTGATATGTTTTAATCATTAATTTGTGTAATCGGCCGATATCATGGATTAATTATATGCAAATAGGGGTATGGATCGAGAGATTTACTTACTAGAGGCACACATACGATTAGCAGAATTGAATTTGAGTGCGGAAGCATCATTGGATTTCTGAGAGCGTTAATATTTGGAAGAGATTAACTTGACTCTAATTACCTGATTGATTGAATTACTAAAAGTGGTTAATTGTGTTGAATGTTTCGAGAGTGTTAATGCTTGAAAGAGATTAACATACTCTAATTATAGGATCACATTGATTGCTTTAGCTTAAGAGCCAATTGTGTAAGCATGGTGGACCTGATTGCCCTAGGTTTTAAATAATTTGTTTATCATCTGTTTAATTAGTGTTAATCTTGTTTAATTAGTTAATTAATATTCTCCAATAATCGTCTGACCCTTGAAACAATTAACGATAACTGAAAAGGAATTAGTAGAACCTGTCTCCTTGTGGATTCGACCCGCTTGCCATCTGTACTAGCAATAGACACCCTGCGCTTGCGGTTAGGTATAATTTGATACATCAAGTTTTTGGCGCCGCTGCCGGGGAGACAGCGAGTTTCTGTTAATTTTAATTTAGTTGTTTAGATTGTTTCCATTGTCTCGTTGGAACCTTTGTTCCAATTGAGGTAGAGTTTACTGCGTTTTCTTGGCTTTGTTGAGTGTCTACAGGTTTGCAATGGGTGAAGTTGATACTTTTGCACTCTTATCTTCCCTAGTAGAGGCACATACTCGAGAGATTGCCATGTCAAAGACTACAGAGCTCACTATGCTTCCAATGAGTATCAATGAGATGTCACAAGTGGCCCCTAAAACTTACAATTTTTGTCCAATTTGTGGTGTCCAGGGTCACTATGGTTTTGAATGCTCTTACAATGTCTATAATTCTCAGAGTGCTCAGTGGGGACAAATGAATTCTTTTAAAGAAGGATATGGGTACAATCAGTATTCAAACACTTTTGATCAAGAATGCGTGAATCAACCAGATTTCTACTACCAGGACAATGGTGCTCAAAATTTCTCATATCATATTCAACAACAGTTTGAGCAACAATATTATCGGCCATATGAGCAGCCGCCACATCAAGAATATCAATATCCTCCTCTACAAGAAGATCTACATGTTTCTCAACCCAGCGTAGATGTGCAAGCTGATCAGACAAATGAGATGTGGGATATCTTGAGTAAACTGCTAAAGCGTTCTGAAGAATTAGAAACTCAAAGTTTGGCGATTGAATCTAAAATTGCACAGTTGGCTAACTCTTCTACTATAGGGCATCTCGACTATTTACCATCATCATCTAGCCGATCCGAAGAGGACCTGATTGCTATCAATCTCACAAGCGATCAGGAATATGATAGTTTCTCCATGTATGTTGATGATGAGGCCATTGATAAAGAGAAGGAGCATGCCACCGATGATGAGATCAATGATGTTGCTGCTACCGAGAACAATGTGACTGATGATGAGGCTACAAAGGAAAGCACTACAGAGATGGTTATTGTTTCTCTTCCGCAATCTGTGCCTAAGCTACCATGTATTGATAAATTTGGTCTCGATCTAGCCTCTACTTACAAGGCTTCTTTGCTCAAGAACACTTATTTCAAGGTTGATGTGATAACAAATATTGTCCAAGATGATATTTCTCAAATTCTGGTTGAGAATCCATACAAAGTGGCTCCTACGTTTCAAGCTCGAGAAGAGGGAGAAGATGAAAGTGTCTTATTAGCCAATGATGTGATAAGCCAAGATGTCCGAATGGCTCCAGTGAAAGTGAGGAGTGAAGAAAAGCCACCACCAGAACCTCTACCTTATGTCCAGGGAGTTCAATATTTTCGTGGTGTCGAATTTTATCGTTGTTTTATCACAAAGTTTTCCAAAACTGCACAAGCATTTTCTCTATTGCTTTTTAATGACATATTTTATTTTACTGATGCTTGTTTGGAGACTTTCTGCAGGATAAAGACAACCACTAACACTCTTGATACTTTTTGTGGTGGCGAGTTTATGATCGAGAAATTGGATATTCCACCTCCATCGGAGTATTTTTGAGTAACGTTAAGCTATTGACGTTAAACAAGCGCTTCTTGGGAGGCAACCCAAGTGATGTAGTATTTGTTGTATAAAAAAAATGAGTGTTGTTAGTGTAGGAAAAAAAAAATTTAGGAACATTGATTTTTTCGCAGGCAGCAACCCTGAAACGCAGGCTGCGCCTGCGTTACCCTCTCTAACACGCAGGCTGCGCCTGCGTTACTGACTGTCGCGCAGTTTGCGCACCTGTAACGCAGGTTGCGCCTGCGTGACAGCCTCCCCCAGAATTTTTTTTTCCCCGGAAATTGTTGTTTTTGCCTACAAAATCAACCCCAAATTCTATCCCAACTCAAATTCTTTTAATTCCTAATTCCTATATCTATCCTACATCAATTCCAAACCTCCTAAATCTCTCCTACACAATTAAATTCTTATCCATCATCTAATATATATATCCACCTCTACATACAAATCCAATTCCTCTTCTATTTATTTAAATCTCTAAAAAATTCAATTCTAAAGAGGAATTAATTGCAAGTTCACCTCTTTGATTCGTATTTGGTTTATCTCTTCTCTAATCTTATTTTTTTATTACGAATTTGTGATATTGTAAATTTGGGATTTTGTATTATTGTAGGAAATTGGGCTATTTTTGGTGTGTTATTGCTTGGAGATTATTAGTGGAGCTTCTTGTGAGTTGGGTATTGCTACAGAAAGGGGATTTTTGCCTAACAAGCATGTTGAGTTGCGATGGGGAAGGATATGTAAGGCGCGCCTTGGGCAGAAATTAAATTTGAGCAAGCACATACTTCTTTAATAGTTTCAAAGGCCACTTCATGCTTATGCACTAGGGGAGTATTCTTCACCTTTCTTTCTTTGTATATTTGTTGTAATTATTTTCCTTTTTATTATTTTTGTATTTTATTTAGGAATCTTTTCGTATAATTTTTTTTCCTTTTCTTTTTTCTTTCTTTTCTTTTATATATTTGTTCATTGAGGACAATGAACCACTTAAGTGTGGGGATGAGTTTTCGATGATTAAAAAAATCCAAAAAAATTATATAGTATAAAAATTCAAAAAATTAAAAAATTGAAAAATACCAAAAAAAAATCTAGCCATGGAATTTGATTAGTTGTTGTATTTTGCTTGATACACCCATGCATGCGTAGGAATCTTGTGTTTATGGATGCTTTTGTATGAGAAGTGACGTGCTTTGTTCTTGTACACACACTTTCACTAGCAAGTTGAAACTGGTAGACTTAATTGAATGTAGTAAGTGATTAGAATGACATGAATATGTGCAAGATGACTTGGTTTCCATGCTTTGAGTACAAGTAGGTGCGTTAGAGAGTCTTGTTACTTGGGATTGATTATGTTTTGTCACACCAAGTGAGTTTTGAGCCTATATGCATATCTTTTGCATGATTTTTCATTTGCTTGAGTGTCCACATGTTGTTTCCATTGCTAGCACTTACTTGAGATCTTTTTTGAAATGCATGACATTACTTGATGATGAGATGATAAAGGCACTTAGGTTTAACCTCGTATTTCCCATATTTCCACACCTTTTAAACATGATCAATTAGTTAACCCGTTGAGCTTAATCCTATTCTTTTGGTGACACACCACATTACTTGCCATTATCCTTTTTATTCTATTGGCCTTACATTGAATTTGAACCTAAATTGTCAAAGGCTAGTATCATGCTTAAGGGAGTAATAAGGTTTTCATAAAAGGGGTGGTTATTGATGATCATACCATTGGGGAATATTGATTTTGGTTGATGCTTGTTAGTCGAAATTCATAATAATATCTATGGATCATTGTGCTTATTCCTTAGCTCTCAGAAAAAAAAAGAAAAAAAAAATAAATAGAAAAAAAAAGAGAAAAAAATAAATAAATTTGAGAGCATTCTTATGTTTGTATGATCCTTCTTCATTCGACTAGTCAAGTTATTATGTAAGGGTTATTGAAAAATCCAAGTGTGGGGAAGTATTTGTTTTAATAGAAAGGGAATTGAATAATGATTATTGTTGGGTACTAGCTTTTGACATTTAACCTGTTTTAGCTTTACTTGACATACCTGGTCCCTAGCCCACGCTACAACAACCCGAATAAAGACATTTTGATTGTCATCAGTGATGTATGTTGTGTTGAGAGTGAGATTCATTGCGAGTGTCAAGTTGTGTTTATGATTTTGTTGGAATTGAGTGATACACTTAACCTTGTTCTTGAGTGAATATTCGTTTTTGAGTGAAAGGTGAGTTATTACTTGTTTTGGCATAGGAGATCCCAGGTTTAGACTTAAAGATGTATTTCTTGTGGGCTTAGCATGATTACCAAGGATTTTTACACTTGACATGAATTTTTATGACCTTCTGCATGTTGGTTGAGTAGACTACGTGAATACTTGCACTTTCGACACCAAGACATCGTATGTTTACTTTGATTCTTAAGTTGATGTGGCATGAGAGGACTTGTGTGTGTGGTGTTGTGTTAGCATTGATCTTTTGCATGGATAGATGAATTTTGTGGGTATATTAACTATAAACCCTCACGAGACAACACTCGTCCTACTAGGGCTGCCTAGGGGTTTAACGGCTTGTTGCATATGCTCAATGAAATCGTGTCATCTACGAAAGTGATGTTTGTTAGGACTTAGTTTTTATTTCACTTATTTGCCAGAGGACGTGCAAATGCTTAGTGTGGGGATGTTTGATAGAATATATTTTTATATATATTTTAGATGATTTTATTCTTATATTTATTGTGTTTTGCATTGATTTGGATTTTTATTTAATAGATTTGATTGTTTTATTGTAGGAAATAAAGAATTCATGACTTGGAAGGATTTGGAGCAAAAAGAGCTATTTTGGAGATAAAATTGAAGGAAATTCGTATTATTGGGCTACACGAGCTGTTTAACACTGTTTTGGCCATATCTTGAGTTCTAGAAGTCCGTTTGAGGCCCGTAAGCAGTCCACGCAAAGATAACGAGATTCTCTATCATTCTAAGGTGGTCCAGAGGTCCAATTACGTTTGGAACATTCCAGAAAATCTGAAGAAAAGTCAGCCACGAATTTTCCTTAAAAAACAGAATCAGTTTAGGAAACGTATCTTGCAGAAATTCTATTATAATTCTGTTTTGGTATTTTCTTGTTGGGCAAGACTTTTAGAGCCTATTTAAACACATCCTACCATTGTAATGAGGAGAGGTAATATTAGATCAGATAATATAGTTTAGAGTAGATTATTATTATTAGTTGGAGATGTAGAGAAACACCATGACTCTTCTTTTGGGTGACAACATTGAAGTTTGAAGGTTTTGTTCTCTTAATCTTTTCTTTGTTCTTATTAGTTTAATTATGTTTTCTTGTTTTACTAGTTGTTTTACTTATTTAATTATTAGCGAGTAGTTATTTCTAGGGCTTAAAGGGAAGCCATGTTTGCACTAATATTGGCATGATTTTCATAGTGGTTTGATTGGTTATGGTTAATTCTGATTGATATGTTTTAATCATTAATTTGTGTAATCGGCCGATAACATGGATTAATTATATGCAAATCGGGGTATGGATCGAGAGATTTACTTACTAGAGGCACACATACGATTAGCAGAATTGAATTTGAGTGCGGAAGCGTCATTGGATTTCTGAGAGCGTTAATGCTTGGAAGAGATTAACTTAACTCTAATTACCTGATTTATTGAATTACTAAAAGTGGTTAATTGTGTTGAATGTTTCGAGAGTGTTAATGCTTGAAAGAGATTAACATACTCTAATTATAGGATCACATTGATTGCTTTTGCTTAAGAGCCAATTGTGTAAGCATGGTGGACCTGATTGCCCTAGGTTTTAAATAATTTGTTTATCATCTGTTTAATTAGTGTTAATCTTGTTTAATTAGTTAATTAATATTCTCCAATATTCGTCTGACCCTTGAAACAATTAACGATAACTGAAAAGGAATTAG
Organism: Saposhnikovia divaricata; assembly: GCA_036435485.1. Taxonomy (NCBI): domain Eukaryota; kingdom Viridiplantae; phylum Streptophyta; class Magnoliopsida; order Apiales; family Apiaceae; genus Saposhnikovia; species Saposhnikovia divaricata. The sequence goes on along the minus strand of CM071597.1, from coordinate 94,605,905 downwards.
AACATGTCTCCTTGTGGATTCGACCCGCTTGCCATCTGTACTAGCAATAGACACCGTGCGCTTGCGGTTAGGTATAATTTGACACATCAATCGAATAAATAGAACTCGAATGAATATTCGAAATAATATTTAGGTAATGAACAGATGAATATTTGAAGTAATATTCAATAAATAAATAATGAATATATTTCAAGGGAATATTCGAAACAATATTCGACAAAGAGTAGACTCCAAATGAATATTGGGAATAATATTCATTGAATGAATAATGAATATTTTAAATTAATAATATTTATCGGAGAAATAATTATCAAATGAATATTCGTCATAATATTCGATAATCGGATCGGCTTAAAATGAATATTGAACAATAATATTCATTGTATAAATATAGTTCAAATGATTATTTGTATCGATACTCTTTAATTAAATAATCGTAGACGAATATTCAAAATAATAATCGTCAACCAAATAAGGAAAGAAAATATTTACTTAAATATTTTCCTCCGAAATAATCATATTATATCAAGAAATACCGACTCCCGGTCTATATGCAACGAATAAGATTCATATGCCCTTCACTAAGGGCTTTAGCAATAATCGACTTATAACTGATATGTTCTCTATCTAGCATATAAGTCAGCACTCATTAGGGAACAAGCATTTCAAAATAATTCGAGAATAGGCATGCATGCTATGGCATATGTATACTGAAAACATACATATATATATATATATTCACAACAACAGCCTTTAAAAAGAAAGGTTCGAAAACTTGCCTGGTGGTAGAGTAGGGGTAGCGTGTCCGGGGTCTGCTCGGCGATCTATAAATAATCAAAGTATCCGAGATTAACCACTTACACATTTTAAAAAGCTAAGTATATACTTAACTTAAATCGAAACACGATTTCAAGTTATCTCGTTATACCCCTTTTATTGTAACTCTTTTTATCATCGATACGATTCGATATTTATTCGCTACTACGACATGTCATTATGCTTACACTTGGTGTATACTTAAGTCGTATAAGTTCTAAGGTCGAAGAATCATGCTTCGAGTATTTTCTAAGTGGTTTTCTTAAAGTTATAATCGAGTGTCCGTTTTAGGAGTTCGTTCGTACTTAACCTCGATTCGAACATTTTTATAAAATCGGAAAACGATCCATTTGACATGAGATTTCTTCTCACACCTTCCTTTTTATCCCTAGTATTTAATTACCTCGATTTACAACTGAATTAAGTACGTTAAGGGAATCCAATTTTAATTACGAACTTTCGATTACGGTTTCGAACCACTTTTAGTAATTCGGTCATAACTCCTAAACCGTAAGTCAGAATGTTTCGATTCTTTTTCCAAAATGATCTGTGGCTCGAGATCTATAAGGTTGGGTTAATTATTCATCAAGATCAGAGGTTCAATCTTACTGTCAAAAACGGATTTTAAGTGTTAACGAAATTTCGTCCTTATAACGGCTATATATCGAACGTTCCGAAAATCATGTCGTCAATACCAAGCCACATCGGGCATCAATACAAGTTATACACATATTATACATCTCCTACTGTCCAAGAACATCATCTTGACCAACATATCACAATCATGTTTAGATCCACTAACAAACTTCATAATCATGCTTATAATCATACTACTACATCACTTACACTAAATCCATCAAGAACTTAACAAATCTCAAAGTAAGACCTAGGGTTTCAAGTGATGATTACCTTCTTTGGAGTGTCCTAGAGCCTCAATAAGCCTTGATCTATCCTTGTGTTGCCTTAGAGTTGCTAGATCCACCATAAGAATTCAAGAAATCAAGATTAGTTCATAAAAGTTACTATTCATCAGTACTTTGATGATTTATTTGAAAATGGAAAAAGATGAATTTGAAGCTGAAATTTCTAGGAGATCATCACCATGATATGTAGTACTTAACATAAAAATTTGAAGAACAAGTGATGGTTGGAAGTTAGACTTCCAATTAGCTAAGAATGGGCAGAATTTTATGGAAGAAATGGAGAGAAAATGTTGTTTTGCTTTGTTGTTTTGATAAGAATGAATAAAGTGAAATATGGCCAGCTATATCTCTCCCTTGGTTACTTTATTAAAGTGGTGATGTCATGGATGATGTATTTTGCATGCCAAGTGTTGTCCATTGGTTGATTTAAGGCTAACCATGTAGTTAGTTTGCTAATTGCTTGGTTGGATTGCTAAGTATCCTAGTTACCTTTAATAAAGGTGATGATGTCATATTCCACTCACTTGAATGGTGTGTCATGCAAGCTTGGATGCATTCTTTTGTTCGTTTATTGCTCAATTCATTAATCGTTCGTAGGAATGTCTCAAGGATTTCTAGTTAGGGTTTTACCGGAAACTTTCTTAATAATTATAACTAATATATTTAATCCTCCTTTATAATTCTTGCACTTAAATTCCTTAAATCCTCTTAATAAATCCTTAGGTCATTCAGTGTCCAGGGAATTCTCGGAGAAAATAAAAGTGCTATTTTTCAGAATCCGACATCGTTTACATACACTCTTTTTACCCCTGGGTCATGAATATGAACTCCGAAATTCGCTCTGAATACACCTGTATAGCGTCGTCTAATAATATTCTCATTTTCACCAAAAACACTATTCATCCTTTATTCCATTTTTATTCCTTATAATTATTAAAAATGTCCTTGTCCTCTTTCGAGCGTTCCTTAACCCTTTTACGGATTCACTGGACTAATAACGGATATTGATTTGGATGACATAAGAATATCTCTCCTATTTGGAATTACAAATTCTTATTTCCTAGGAGATAGATTATTCTTATCTATGTTGTCAACCAATAGCATTCTTCATGGCATATAAACATTTGAATCCAATTCCGTTCTATTTGCATTTATCTGAACACTGTTACATTGTAGCCGTAACCAATATTCATTCTTACATCATTACATAATAAAAGTTTTAATTCTATCAAAAATCTGGGTTCTTACATCAGAGGTTAGTCAATATGATGTTTAAGGAGCAGATTGGGAAGACTATGGAAGTTTATGTGGATGACATGCTTGTAAAATCCAAGGAAGCGGAGGAACACATTCAACATTTGGACGAGATGTTTCAGATTCTCAGGAAATATCGCATGAAGCTTAATCCTCAAAAATGTGTATTCGGGGTAGAATCTGGAAATTTTTTGGGTTTCATGGTAAATCATAGGGGAATAGAGGCGAATCCTGTAAAGATAAAAGCTCTTCTCGATATGAAGTCCCCCTGGACGGTAAAGGAGGTGCAAAGCCTGACTGGGAGAGTTGCCGCTCTGAACCGTTTTGTGTCAAAGTCATCTGACAAATGCAAGGAGTTCTTCAAGGCAATTAAAGGTACATGGAAGAAATTTGAATGGACACCGGAATGTGAAGAAGCTTTTCAGGCGTTAAAGAGCCATCTGGGATCTCCCCCACTCTTGTCTAAACCACGTGAGGGAGCTATATCTTGCTGTTTCAGAATATTCTGTTAGTGGAGTACTTGTGCGAGAAGAAGGTGACATCCAGTACCCTATATACTACGTTAGCAAGAGGTTGTTGGATGCAGAGACAAGGTATTCGAATATGGAGAAGTTAGTGTATACCTTGATTTTGGCCTCCAGAAAGTTGCGACCTTACTTTCAGGCGCATAAGGTAGAAGTCCGAACATCGTATCATTTGAGGCAGATATTGCATAAACCGGAAACTTCTGGACGGATGTTGAAATGGGCAGTGGAATTAGGACAATTTGATGTGGAGTATAAACCTAGAAGCGCTATAAAGGGGCAGGCTCTCGCTGATTTTATTTTGGAATTTCCTCTGGATCAAGAGGGTGACGTCCTGGCTGTCATACCTAGCCCTCCACCAGAGCTGAGTCAGGAATGTTCTACTCCAGCACCTTGGTGGACTTTATATGTGGATGGTGCATCGAACAATGAAGGTGCAGGTGCGGGAATTGTTTTGGTTAGCCCGGAAGGACACCGCCTTCGAAGTGCAATTCACTTTACTTTTCATGCTACAAATAATGATGCTGAGTACGAGGCTTTGATTTCGGGTTTGAAGCTCGCCCTTGAGATGAAGGTGGAAAATATAAACATCATGAGTGATTGAATGCTGGTTGTCTATCAGGTCAATGGGGGGTTCCAAGCTCGTGGGCCTCGAACTGAATTATACATGAGGTGTACGCGAAGATTAATGGGCCAATTTCGGGAGGCGAGGTTGGAGCAGCTTCCTAGAGACAGCAATGGGGAAGCCGATGCCCTGGCCAAGTTGGGGTCTCAAGGGGAGGCCAATCTATTAGGTGTCAGTCCCTTGGAAATCCAGAAGCAACCTAGCGTTCCGGAAGTGGAATTGATGCAGGTTGATGTTCCTATGCAAGATACCTGGATGACTCCTATCTGGAGGTATTTGAAGGAAGGAATTTTACCAGATGATAGAATTGAGGCCAGGAAGCTGAGGTATAAGGCAGCTCGCTACGTTGATTTTGGGGGATCTCTTTATAGACGGGGTTTTAATCAACCGTTGTTGAAGTGTATAGATGGGGAGGAATGTACTTATGTTTTTCGGGAAATTCATGAGGGAATTGTGGAAATCACTTGGGGGGTGGTTCACTTGCGCAGAAAATATTACGTCAAGGGTATTATTGGCCTACTCTTCGGGAAGATTCAATGGTTTTTGCTAGGTCTTGCGACAAGTGTCAGCGATATGCGAACTATGTGAACAGCCCCGCAACTCCTCTTACTTCATTAACTAGTCCTTGGCCCTTTGCTATGTGGGGAATTGACTTGATAGGAGAACTCCCTAAGGGAAAAGGGGGGTGAAATATGCCGTTGTGGCAGTGGATTATTTTACCAAGTGGGCAGAGGCAGAGCCTTTGGCGTCAATCACCACGAAAAAGTTGGTAGACTTTGTGTATCGATCCATCATTTGTCGCTTTGGGATACCGTACAAACTGATATCTGATAACGGGAAGCAATTTGATAGTAAGGAGATGAGACAGTTGTGCGACAATTTGGGAATTGTTAAAAGTTTCTCTGCTGTTAGTCATCCTCAGACTAACGGTCAGACTGAGGCGGTGAACAAGATAATCAAACATATGCTTAAGGCAAGGTTAGATGACAGTAAGGGGAATTGGCGGAAGAGTTGCCTAATGTCTTGTGGAGTTATAACACGACACCTAGGACTACCACGGGGGAAACCCCTTTTTCTTTAACATATGGGTGTGAGGCTATGGTTCCAGTTGAGTTGGGGGCAGGCTCTTTCAGAAGAGAGAACTATCAGCCGGAAGTGAATCGGGTCAACCGTCGTCTTTATCTGGATATGGTGGAGGAGTTTAGAACGACTTCTCAGGCAAGGTTAGTGTCTTACCAGCAAAGGGTGGCTAGGTTTTAAAATTCAAAGGTAAGGGCGAGGCCTTTAAAGGTGGGCGATTATGTTCTTCGACGAGTGATGCCCAACATGAAAGTCCAGAATCATGGAGTGTTTAGTGCAAATTGGGAAGGTCCATACAGGGTTAGAGCCGTTTTATGGGCAGGAACTTATTATTTGGCAGATATGGAAGGGAAGCATATCCCGCGTGCTTGGAACATGGAGCATTTGAGGAAATATTATCAGTAATGTATTTCTACTTTTGGTATACTTTCCTTTAATTATTATTTTCATGAAAGTCTAGGGGGGTAGTGCATGTACTCTTCCTTAGCCAGGATTTTAATATTTATGAATAAAACATGCTTATTTTTCTTCAAAATTTTGTTGAAATTCTATGATAGATGATCTCCTGTGAGGAGAGTTATTAAAAAATATCTTCGGAAAATCGACCTCCTGTGAGGAGGGTATTTCTGATATGGGGAACTGTTAGGTCCACTATGATTGTAGAAGGGGGGGGTGAATACAATCTATATCAATTTCTCAAAATTTATTCGTTAAATAATTTACACTAAAACGAATATTTTGTGCGGAATAAATTGACACGGATTTCAAGTTGAATATAACTGTATATTAACTTGATGTGGTGTTACAAAATCAATCCAAACTATTATCAAGTGTTTAATAACTAATTAGAAAATTCGACATGAACTTTTCTAATTTAGTTAATAAATCTCAAGATAAGTACTAGGAAACTTAATTCGCTAGTAATACAAGAATCACAAGTAGACAAGTTCTATCGGATAGAATATTACAAAGATGATGAACTTGAATTTATGTGAATTAATTTGTTCTTGGTGTTCTTGATATTTGAGAGAGAAAGCTGCTGTGTATTTCCAGGAATTTGCTGTGTTCTGTTCTTCTTTTGATTTCTGCTGCTTCTGCTGTGTTATATAGGTCTGTACTGATTAGATATGACTTAAACTGCTTCAAGACCTATTAAATCAGCTGTCAGCATGACTTAATCTTGCTCCAAGACATAATTAAACCTTAGATATGACTTATTTTCTGTCGGTATGACTTAGAAAATGTGTCGGTATGACTTAATCTTCAACAGTGTGGTCGGTATGACCTAAACCACTTTTGTCGGTATGACTTGATACCTTTCCAGAAATATCTTGCTTCGGTAAGACTTATTTCCCTCGGTATGACCTAGCAGCTTTGATGTCGGTAAGACATAATTCCTTGCAGCAGTCGGTATGACTTAATTCTTCTGCTCGGTATGACTTAAACTTAAGTCATGTCGGTATGACTTAACTTAAGTCATACCGAACCAAACTCAGTCATGACATAATCTATTCAGCATTTAATTAAGTCATATTGATCCTTTTGATTAATTAATGATTAACTAATTCATGATTAATTGATACAATAATTAACTTAATAAATAAATTAATTCTTTTAGAATTAATTCATTAATTAAATCAATTAAATGATTTATATCAATTACAAATGAATTAAATTAAATCAATAACTAATTAATTTAATTCTCCCAAACCACGGAAAATAATAAAGAATTACCACTGACTTATGTTGACGTTCGATGTACTGTCTGGTTCATGAACGACTAACTTCAATGATGCTTCTTCACTTCTGACTTTAAGCTGTGGTTTATTTCTTCTCTCAATTTTCTTGTACTTTGATTGATTTTCAATCTATCACTCGAAAAATCTCTGTCACTGTAAATGAATCCATTCACTTCAATGTTATACTGAGGCTTGATCAGATACCTGATATGTCTTCCAGTGTGAAACATCAAAACTATAGATTGACTTCCTTCTTTCTTCTGACAGATATTGCTTCCTGAGATTCCTGTGACAGATCATACGGATATTTACTTATTACAATTTGGTTTAAGCTGATTAGGATCCTCGAACTACAAATAGGCCGATTCATATGCCTTTCAATCTCCCCCTATTTTTTTGTTAGACAATAACAACCAAATACCTAGAGGATACCTCAACTAATTCAACTTAACCAAATGAAAGATAAAATATTAAATGTAAAGCAAATATCAAACAGTTCTGGTTTATATTAAACATTTCCACATTCAAACAAAATGATAAATACAAGATAGATGATCCTTTAGCCTGATCATATTTAACATATTCCTATCTTGACCTATCTAGCTCTAAAGATAATACATGTAGAGCTGTTCTTCAATTACTGTCTTCTCGTCTAAATTCTCCTTCTTCTGGCTCATTTGTGACTTGAAGTTTCTTGTGCAAATCAGAATCAACAAGACGCTCTCTTCTTGATGACAATCCTTGAGGTAAGATTAAAGGAATTCCAAGCTTCTTTCTCAGTTCACCTTGAAATTTCTTGTAATCTTTTATATTCGTATGTGCATAGGATCGAATGTGATTTGCAGCTATTACCTTTTCTTCAGTCAAGAATCCATGATTTCTAAGAGCATATTCAGCATATACCAAGTGTTTTGCATGATGTTCATATAACTCATCTGTCTGAAGATTGATTGAATGAAGTATCTCTCCCTTAAGAAATTTTACTTGTGGAGGATTCTTAATTACTTCTGGTCCAGCTCTTTCAGCAAATTCTTTGAAATTTTCATGTAGCAAAACACCTAGCTCAGACGATGTTCTCACCTTAGGCCTAAGTACCCAAATCTCTGTCAGCGATCTGTCATAAAAGAACTGAATAGATATTCCGAAAGTTCCAACATTATGACAATCCACAAATATTACCAGCTCATCAGATTTGGGGTCAAATGCAGTAGTTATCCTGATGACTTCTACCTTTAAAGCCCTTATATACATATCATGAATTGGATTTGCCAGTTTGAATTCCTCGAGAATTTCTCCAAGACGACGATCTTCATAATCAGAACTCTGAGGTGAATCAATTGCTTTTTAAGCACGTTCCCATTTGTCACCGCTCTTGAGTCTGATATATGTCTTTCTCTTCTCAACATTTATAGCATATAATCGTTGTAGTGCTTGCTGTTCAGCTTTCCGAAGCTCTTCATTTCGTGCAATTTGCTCTAATGACTTTTGAAGCTTTTCTTCTCTCATCAGCAAATTAGCTTCCCTCTGAGCAAATAACTCTTCAGATTCTCTCTCTGCTTGTTGAGCTTCATATTCAGATGTCACTGGTTCTTCTCCTTCCCAGTGACTTAAATCTGGTTCAGGTAATTTCTCACCTTCATCAGAAAAATCAAAGTCATCAAAAACATCAAAATTATCCAGTTCACCCGTGTAGAAATATTCTGTGTCTTTGACTTGATCATCTACAACAACTTTCTTCTTCCCCTTATTCCTCCTGTCTTCACTGTCTGTATCAGATTTATCTCCTCCCTCTCTTTCTTTCGATTTATCTCCTTTCTCCCCTTGTGATTTCTGTTGCTGTTGTGATTTCTCCCCCTTAGTTGAGGAATCCTCTACAGATTTACCAGTTGCACCAGCTCCAGGATCTCGCTCATCATCATCACCACCTGTTCTTGCAAAGAATTCTCTTTCTTCAGTTGTTGGTGTGCGATTTTGACTTATCAGATTAAACAAATGACTTAATCCTTTAGCTTGATGTGCATTTTGCTTCTCAATTTGATCTAGTCGAAAATCAGTAGAACGCTGATTTTCATGTACTTCTTTCTGTAGATTGTCAACCTTGTTGGAGATTTCAGCAATTATTTTATCTTGTGCCACAGTGACCTCACCAGAATCATCAAGAGCTTTTTCATAAGAAAGTTCGAGAGTGTTGATTTTATTAGTGAAGAATGTCTTCAAGTTGTTGATGTCACCTTTTATCGAAGTAAGCTGATTATCAACAGAGGTGGATGGAGAAGACCGTTTATCCACTTGTGCTCGAAGTAGTCTAGCTTCAGCTTTACTTGCTTCCAGTTCCCTTTCCAGATTTTGTATCTTTTGTATCAATGAGAGAGTGTATGTGTCTGTGTGTGCACTCACCTGAGTTTCACTCTGAATTTCACTCACCTGATGTGCATGTGTATCACTCAATTTTGTGGTGATCCTCGCATCACTCCTCTCAATTTCCTTAGCTTCTCCAGGAACGGTACCTGCAGTTAAAATCACCCTAGCCTCCTCTGGGAAGGTCAGTGGTGGTGCAATGGGAGTTCGCAAATCCCTGTCCTCAATCAATTCTACTTGTACATTTGGATTTGTAATCTAAATTGCTTCAGTAGTAGATTGATCAAGTTGCCTTCCACTTTCTTCAGTTGAAACTGCGAGTGGAAACTCCCTTGAGGGATCTAGGAATGTTTCTCCTAGGAGGGGAGATGATGGTTCCATTAAAGTTGGCAAGGAACCAAGATTTCCCTCAGAAGTCTGTGAAGACTCTTCTACCGTAACTATGGTAGGCACTGTTTCAGACTCGATGTGCTCTCCTGTCAATGTGTCCCTATTTTCATCATAATCTATATGTTCTCCCATTGTTAGTAATAACAAAGGGGTTGTGCTTGACACGTTACAGGATGCCATGGCCCTATGGCAAATTTCAATAGTATCATCCTGTTGAGAGGATGATCCTAGTAACTGTTGCATGGCCATATCAATGTCCATATCTTGTTTGGAAGATACGGATGAGCTTACAGTTGCCTCTGAATCAGTTCTACTTTTCTTTTGTAGAGGCAGAGCTGTGGGTTCACTCATTATATTGCTTCTCTTCTTTGTTCTTTGAAAGGGAATTTTCTTTCTGGAATGGAAAGTTTTAAGTGATGTAGATTGAGTGTGTGGCTCTATGACCGGGGTTCGAGATTGCGGTCTTACAATCCCTTGGTCAGCCCTATCAACCACTTGGGTTCCAGAAGTAGATTGTTCAGCAATAGAAGTTATAGAGAGATTAGAAATCAATACCTGGTCAGCAGGTGTCGAAGAGATTGCAGCTAGAGTGGTTTGAACCAGTTGTTCTTGAACAGGTTCAATTTGCTGAATAGGTACCTCTTGTTCAACTTCAGGTTCCACTATTGGTTCTGCTTGCTCAGGTAGTGGTTCATTTTCCTCGGGTAAAGGTACAGGTGCAATGATGGGTAGTTGTATAAAGTTTGACATGTATTGAGTGACAACTACTGGCACATTTGAAAATTTAGGTTTGACACCGTACTCAGTGAATAATCTTGTCGAAGGTTTACTCGACACCATTGCTTCACTATTCAGAAATGGAGCATGATATTGTAATTCTACCAAATGATTAAAAATCAAAGAAAGGAATCTTGGGTAAAAGCAATGAACTTTATCGCCCCTGTCAAAATTCCTTTTAGCATTGATTACTCTTCTAACCATAGGTCCACACAGAAGGCTGCCAATGTTGATTCTTCGATTATAAGCAACTGCAAATCCAATATGCTGCATAACGGAAGGTAATACTCCGAAGTTGCTTTTTGTAGAATTGGCAAACACCTTGGCTAGTGTGTCGAACACATAATCCCATTCCTGAACTAGAAACTTATTATTCAAGACAGGAAGATCTGCTCTGTCTTGATAATGAATACCAGCAAAGAAATTAGTTAATTCCTCATCTGACGGAAAATCCTCAAAATTGTCATTTGGAAAGTTTAAGACCGTATTTATGACAGATTCATCCACTTTGTACTGATTGTCTCCAAGAGTGAAAACAAAAGATCTGTTATCGTTAGAAACGACAGTAGTAGTACACATAATTCGCAGGGGTTCAATTTTTAAAGGAGTATCCAAGCTCAAAGCAGTGCGAACTAGTGAATGATCATTCAAAAATCGAATCCACGGTCGAAAACGTTCGAGTGAACATTTTTCGGGATCAAAATATCCGATCAAATTATGCTTAACTATTTCAAAACGATCATTGTTATTACCAGCCATTTTTATCAAATTTTAACCCTTTGAAAAATTTCAGATTTTACAATTTAATTAATTAAATTGAATTATTTCGAATTAATAATTAATTAAAAATTCGAAAATAATCAAAGTTGTTCAAAAATTCTGAAAAATTCACACAATGATCTTGATACACACACAATCACAACAGTATTTTTAGATTTTACAAAATCAAAGCCAATCGACTGGAATTTTAGATCGAAATTTCGATTTTTCGAAAACAAAAATCTTTAAAACTCGACTAAATCGGTCGATTAACTGGTTGTTTCGAAGAGAATCGAACAGAGAATCGATTATCAGTCCTTAGAGCTTGATAACAGTGAGATTTAAGTGAAAAATTGGGCAGCAATTCGTTACAATACATCGTGTATATATGTATGTATCAACTGAGAGGTTCTCTATGACTTAACATGAGAGAGACTTAAAACTTAAAATGACTTAAACTTTCTAATCAGTTATATATATACTAATGTATGAATATGACTTAAATCGATTATGACTTAATATATACTAACTGTTATATACAACTTAATACTCGAATATGACTTAAATCTATAAAAGAAATAAACGAATATGACTTATTATATTATTAAGACATAACTCGATAAGACTTAAAATTAAACTAAGACGTAATTAACTATATACAAACAGACACGATTATGACTTAAAACAAAATAGACTTAATTCTAATGAGACTTAAATATTTACTAGCGAATATGACTAAATCTAATCAGTATAACAATTAAGTCATACCGACCAGAAAACAGAATAAAAACAAGTCATAATATAGTTTAGATTTAATTTAAGTCATATCTACTCAAAATAAATTAAAGTAAATGCATATTTCTTAATTAAACACACAAATATTTACAACTATTAATACAGAAAAATATATTAAAAATAATATTATAAATCAAACAAATAATAAAAATAGAAATAACTAATATAGATTAATCTGTTAACGGAAATAAAACAATATTAACAGGACAAACATTACAAAACATTAAATAAAGTATTCTAAACAAATAAAATAAATACATACAATTATTCTAAAATTATAGAAATATGGAATAACAAATATTTAATTAAACAAAGTGATAAATACAATAACAATCAAGAAAAAACAAGTTGATAAAATAATTAAACAAGTGATTTTATTCAACAAATATTCACAAACTAATCACTTGTTAATTATTAAAGATCAAACCTCAGATATTAACTAGATTAATTACTAGGACTGTTCAACATACCCAATTCACCAACAATTTTGGTGAATGTGGATTCGTCGAGCGACTTAGTAAAAATATCTGCTGTTTGTTCTTTAGTGGGTACAAACAGTAATTCCACTGTACCATTCATGACATGCTCTCTAATAAAATGATACCTGATATCTATATGCTTTGTCCTTGAATGTTGCACAGGATTGTTGGAGATTGCTATGGCACTTGTATTATCACACAAAATAGGAATATTTTGTAATACAAAGCCATAGTCCATCAGTTGATTCCTAATCCACAAGATTTGAGCACAACAGCTTCCAGCAGCTATATATTCAGCTTCGGCTGTAGAGTTGGAAACTGTTTGTTGTTTCTTGCTGTACCATGAAACCAATCTACCACCTAGGAATTGACAACTCCCAGAGGTGCTTTTTCTATCTACAACACTTCCTGCATAATCAGAATCTGTATATCCAACAAGATTAAAACCAGAATCTTTAGGGTACCAGATACCTAAATTAGGCGTACCCTTAAGATATCTCAGAATTCGTTTAACAGCAATGAGATGGACATCTCTAGGATCCGATTGGAACCTTGCACACAAGCACGTAGCATGCATAATATCAGGTCTACTTGTAGTAAGGTAAAGTAATGAGCCTATCATACCTCTGTAGCTTGTAATATCTACCTTAGCAGAATTTTCACATGCTCCAAATTTGACAGCTGTGGATGATGGTGTCTTTGCTGAAGAAGAGTCCTCCATTTGATATTTCTTGAGAAGCTCTTTGATGTACTTGGATTGACAAATAAATATACCATCTTGCCTTTGACTTATTTGTAATCCAAGAAAGAACTTCAGCTCTCCCATCATGCTCATTTCGAATTTACCCTGCATTAACTTTGAAAATTTCTTGCAAAGAAGATCATTAGTAGACCCGAATATTATATCGTCCACATAAATTTGAACTAATATTGTATCATTCTTATGTTTCTTTGTGAAGAGAGTTTTGTCTATGACACCTCTAGTAAATTCATTTTCAAGTAAAAATTCAGAGAGAGTGTCATACCATTTCCTTGGTGCTTGCTTAAGACCATAAATGGCTTTGAAGAGAAAGTAAACATAACCCAATAGATCTGGATCTTCAAAACCAGGTGGCTGTTCTACATATACCTCTTCATCCAACTTTCCATTCAGAAAGGCACTCTTGACATCCATTTGATAAACATTAAAGTTAGAAAATGCTGCGAATGCCAAGAATATCCTAATGGCCACAAGTCTAGCCACTGGAGCATAGGTCTCATCATAGTCAATGCCTTCAGATTGTGAGTAACCTTTTGCTACCAGTCTTGCTTTATTTCTTGTTACTGTACCATCTTCATCAAGTTTGTTTCTGAATACCCACCTAGTACCAACCACTGTTCTATCTGTAGGTCTGGGTACCAGCTTCCATACTTCTTGTTGTTTAAATTGATTGAGTTCATCTTGCATAGCAATCACCCAATCAGGATCTGAAAGAGCTTCTTCAATTTTCTTAGGTTCCATTTCAGATAGAAACCCTGAATAATTACATTGATTTTGAAAAGCTCTTCTAGTCTTTACACCAACATCTGGATCACCAACGATTAGCTCAAAAGGATGAGCTCTATTCCAAACAGTCTGTCTGGGAAGATTTAGTCTTGATGATTCGCCTTGTTCTTCATTGTGATGTTGAGTATGACTAGTAGATCCTTCATTACTCCCCCTGAGTTGTTGCCAGGATGATTAGATGAGTGTTCAGAAGTATGAGTGGTGTTTTCAATATTATCATTATTTTCACCACTATTATTCTGATTAGACTCATCATTGTCATTGTTGTCATTTGCATCAGCAAAAATATCAGGTGGACTATCATCATCTGAATCTAGATCTGTCATATCTTCAAAAGATAGCTTTTCAGATGAATCTTCAGTTTGGATACTAGGGAGTTTAGTGTCATCAAATGTAACATTGACACTTTCCATCATCTTCTGATGTTCAATCAAATACACCTTATAAGCTCTTTTTTCATAACCAACAAAAATTGCTTCATGTGCTTTGGCTTCAAATTTTCCACCTTGATCATCTCCTTCTTTAAGTACAAAGCATTTTGCTCCAAATACGTGAAAGTATTTGAGTGTTGGTTTCTTTTCATTCATAGCTTCATAGGGTGTTTTCATCAAGTCTTTGTTGATAAGAGTTCGATTCTGAGTATAGCAAGCAGTGTTGACAGCTTCAGCCGAAAAATACAATGGAAGCCTTGATTCACTTAACATAGTACGTGCAGCTTCAATCAAGGTTCTATTCTTTCTTTCAACTACTCCATTTTGCTGAGGAGTTCTTGGAGCTGAGTATTGTCTGGTTATACCTTTTTCAGTACAAAAGTCATTCAGAACTGCATTCTTGAATTCAGTTCCATTGTCTGACCTTATTGCCCTCACTGGATACTTGGAATCTAACTCAATTAACTTGATGTGATCAATCACCAGTTGTGGAGTCTCATCTTTAGAATTCAGGAACAAGACCCATGTGAACTTTGAAAAATCATCAACAATCACAAGAGCATATCTTTTCTTTGACATAGACATCACATTCACTGGACCAAATAGATCCATGTGAAGTAACTGTAAAGGTTCACTTATTGAAGACATATCAGTGCTTCTGTGAGTTGCCCTTTTTAGTTTGCCTTTTTTACAGGCATCACATAGTCCTTCCTGTGTAAATTCCATAGAAGGTAAACCTCTCACCAACTCTCTCTTGACCAGAGAGTTCATCGTTTTGAAATTTAGGTGAGAGTTTCTTGTGCCCTAGCCAACTTTCATTTGTGGATGCTTTAGAATAGAAGCAATTGATTTCTTCAGTGCTTCTAGTGTTCATGTTGGCTACATACAAGTTTCCTTTTCTGACTCCCGTCAGAGATGGTTGTTCACTTCTTTTGTGTGTAATCAGACAATTCTTTTTGTTAAAGTAGACTTCAAATCCCTTGTCACAGAATTGACTGATACTGAGCAAATTATGCTCAAGTCCTTTTACAACGGACACTTCTTCAATGATAACATTTGCAGCTTCAAGTCTGCCATATCCATCAGTTCTACCTTTGCTGTTATCTCCAAAGGTAACTACTGGGCCGGCCTTCTCCACCGCATTTGTCAGTAGGGTTCTGTCTCCAGTCATATGCCTTGAACATCCACTGTCCAAGATCCAGGTTACTCGTTCAACCTGTTCAATACCCTGCAATGACAAATGGATTAAACCTTCTTCGGGACCCAAATTTGATTGGGTCCTGCGGATTTAAAGTATTGACCTTTATCAGGCAAAACAACATTTTTAATTTTAACCTCTTTAGTCAATAAACATTTAACCTTATAAACAGATTTGAAAATCTTTCGTTTTATCTTGGGTATCCATCTTTCTGTAGCAGCAATAACACTTGTGTCATTGACTGGACATTTGACCTGGTAAACATTCTTGGTAACCTTTTGTTTAGTCTTAGGTACAAATGTCTCTCTCCTAACTTGAGGAGGAAAAGCAGTCTTTGATCGAACATTATTGTTCCTGTTCATATGCTATCGAGGAGCAGTTTGTTTAACACATGCATAACTACCATTAAAATAAGCACGCATACTGTTAAAAGCACAAGACATACAATTGATAACACCACATGCTTTATGATTAGAATCAATGATAGGCATGGTATTTTTCTGTTTCAACTTATTACCACCTAATCCAGTCTTAGAAGAACTAGCTGTTTCAACAACTTTGACTGGCACTTTAGGTACATCCTTTTTGAATGAAACATTCGTTGTATTAGTGTCCTCAACAGATTTAGCCTTAACAAAGACTGTGACATCTTTCTTGGATGAAACATTCTTTGGATTAGCGTTCTTTACAGATTTATTCTTAACAAGGACTGTGCCATTTGCACTATCCTCATTTCTCATTTCTTCTTGGATAACCATAGAAAGAATATCTGGTGGTCCAGCATCAGATTGTTTAAATAGAGGTTCTTTAACATTTTTGAGCACATGTGGTATTCCCCTTTCTTTAGCACTAACAGGGTTAGGGGAATTTATGCCCAACGATCCAACAGCTTCATTGTAACCATACCCTATACCTGTTGTTCGTTCTACAACTTGATTGTTAAAAAACTCTTTGGAAACTTTAACAGAATTATAACAAGCCCTGACCTGTGTTCCAAGTTCAGTAATTCTAGCCATTTGTTTGCCTACAACTTCTAGAATAGCTTTCTCCTTTTTATAAAGCATTGTTATTTCATCTTTTTGTTGATCTTGATTAATATGCACCTTTTTCAATTCTGACACTTCATTTCCAAGTTTAGTGCTTAGCAGATCTAGTCTATTATATCCAGTTTGTGCATTATCTAAGGAATTGTATAGACTACGAATCAAATCATTGTCAGTAACAATTACCGGTTTGTTGTGATGATCAGATGCTTCATCATTTGCCACCAACGCAAAATTTCCATATTCTTCATCTTCGCTGTCAGTGTCATCCCAACTCTTACCAGCCGCAACATAGGCTTTTCCAGGTTTCTTCTTCTCAGCAGCAAAATCTCTTCTTTGAGTTTGCTTAGGTTTCTGACATTCAGTGGCAAAGTGCCCCAATTCATTACAGTTGAAGCAACGAATCTTTCTTCTGTAAACAGCTCCAGTTTTGTATCCTCCCCTGTTACTAGAGGAAGAAGAGCCTCCTCTTTGGAATCTGTTATTTGACTTGAACCTGTACTTTGGATTTCTTCTAAATCTGAAGTTGCCAAATTGCCTTACCATCAATGCCAGTGATTCATCTTCCAGTTGATCTAGCTCTTCCAATGAGTAGAAGTCTCCACCATCCTGAGTAGGTGGTGTTTGACCAAGTTCTACTTCAGTATTTTCCTTGTCTGAGCTGTAAGGTAGAACAACCTTAGCTTGCACTTCCTTAGGTGCCTCAACTACAAGAGCTGTAGATGAACTTGGCACTCTTCCTTTACCAGAGACCTCCCTCTGCTGTACTTGTTCCAGTTCATAGGTTTTCAGAACACCAAACAATCTTTCAAGAGAAACCTTATTCAAATCTCTTGATTCTCTGATGGCCGTAATCCTATGTTCAAGATGAGTGGGCATAGTCAACAAAAACTTCATATTAATCTCCTTCTGTGTATATTGCTTGCCATGAACTTGCAAGTTGTTGATTATTTTGTTATATCTTTCAAACACTTCCTGAATACCTTCATTAGGGCCAGCTCTAAAGTGTTCATACTCAGAGGTTAAAATCTGAAGTCTGTTTTCCCTGACTTCATCAGTTCCTTCATTGATAGTCTCAATAGTTTCCCACATGTGTTTTGTAGTTTTACAATTTATCACATGACTGTACATCACAGCATCCAGGGAATCTATTAGAATAAGTCTCAAATTCTTATCTAGTCCTGCGTCCTCTTTTTCATCAGGAGTAAAAGAAGCAGCAGGCTTTGGAAAAGATGATGCAGGTGTTACAACAATTCCTCCAACAATAGATTCAGATACATATTCTTTTGGAATTATAGGTCCGTTCTGTAGAACACCCAAATATTTAGAGTTTGCGACATCAAGAAACAACTCCATTTTATTTTTCCACATTGCATAATTGTCCTTGTTAAACATAGGAATCTTAACAATGCTTTTTGAAGACATGATGAATTTTTAAGTGAGTTAAAAATTCGAGATAGATTTTTGACGGAATAAAATTAGGATCTTGATTTGTGTATCAATCAATAGGCTCTGATACCAATTGTTAGGTCCACTATGATTGTAGAAGGGGGGGTTGAATACAATCTATATCAATTTCTCAAAATTTATTCGTTAAATAATTTTCACTAAAACGAATATTTTGTGCGGAATAAATTGACACGGATTTCAAGTTGAATATAACTGTATATTAACTTGATGTGGTGTTACAAAATCAATCCAAACTATTATCAAGTGTTTAATAACTAATTAGAAAATTCGACATTAACTTTTCTAATTTAGTTAATAAATCTCAAGATAAGTACTAGGAAACTTAATTCGCTAGTAATACAAGAATCACAAGTAGACAAGTTCTATCGGATAGAATATTACAAAGATGATGAACTTGAATTTATGTGAATTAATTTGTTCTTGGTGTTCTTGATATTTGAGAGAGAAAGCTGCTGTGTATTTCCAGGAATTTGCTGTGTTCTGTTCTTCTTTTGATTTCTGCTGCTTCTGCTGTGTTATATAGGTCTGTACTGATTAGATATGACTTAAACTGCTTCAAGACCTATTAAATCAGCTGTCAGCATGACTTAATCTTGCTCCAAGACATAATTAAACCTTAGATATGACTTATTTTCTGTCGGTATGACTTAGAAAATGTGTCGGTATGACTTAATCTTCAACAGTGTGGTCGGTATGACCTAAACCACTTTTGTCGGTATGACTTTATACCTTTCCAGAAATATCTTGCTTCGGTAAGACTTATTTCCCTCGGTATGACCTAGCAGCTTTGATGTCGGTAAGACATAATTCCTTGCAGCAGTCGGTATGACTTAATTCTTCTGCTCGGTATGACTTAAACTTAAGTCATGTCGGTATGACTTAACTTAAGTCATACCGAACCAAACTCAGTCATGACATAATCTATTCAGCATTTAATTAAGTCATATTGATCCTTTTGATTAATTAATGATTAACTAATTCATGATTAATTGATACAATAATTAACTTAATAAATAAATTAATTCTTTTAGAATTAATTCATTAATTAAATCAATTAAATGATTTATATCAATTACAAATGAATTAAATTAAATCAATAACTAATTAATTTAATTCTCCCAAACCATGGAAAATAATAAAGAATTACCACTGACTTATGTTGACGTTCGATGTACTGTCTGGTTCATGAACGACTAACTTCAATGATGCTTCTTCACTTCTGACTTTAAGATGTGGTTTATTTCTTCTCTCAATTTTCTTGTACTTTGATTGATTTTCAATCTATCACTCGAAAAATCTCTGTCACTGTAAATGAATCCATTCACTTCAATGTTATACTGAGGCTTGATCAGATACCTGATACGTCTTCCAGTGTGAAACATCAAAACTATAGATTGACTTCCTTCTTTCTTCTGACAGATATTGCTTCCTGAGATTCCTGTGACAGATCATACGGATATTTACTTATTACAATTTGGTTTAAGTTGATTAGGATCCTCGAACTACAAATAGGCTGATTCATATGCCTTTCAGGAACGACCTCCTTTGAGGAGGGTATCCCGAATTTTCAAATCCTTGCAAAAACCGTACTTCCGTGGGGATGTCCGTACTTCCGGCGCCTCATCAAGGTACTATCTTCAGAAAATTGACCTCCTGTGTGAAGGGTATTTCTGATATGGGGAACGACCTCCTTTGAGGAGGGTATCCTGAATTTTCAAATCCTTGCAAAAACCGTACTTCCGGGGGGGATGTCCGTACTTCCGGCGCCTCATCAAGGTATTATCTTCGGAAAATCGACCTCCTGTGAGGAGGGTATTTCTGATATGGGGAACGACCTCCTTTGAGGAGGGTATCCCGAATTTTCAAATCCTTGCAAAAACCGTACTTCCGGGGGGGATGTCCGTACTTCCGGCGCCTCATCAAGGTACTATCTTCGGAAAATCGACCTTCTATGAGGAGGGTATTTCTGATATGGGGAACGACCTCCTTTGAGGAGGGTATCTCGAATTACGAATTTATGAGTAAAAGGATCCTTTTAGAAGGAGATAATCCCGAGAAAACATGAAGTTATAGTTATATAGCCCACTTTATTTAGAGGAAAATTGGTCAAGTTCACATTGAACATCACCTTATAAGTTTCAGGAAGTGTCTGGGCGAGGTCTAGAAGTCTCAATAAAAGGCGAGATTACAGGTAATAGGCGAGATTTGTTGTTCGCCTTAAGAGTAATTGACAATTCTCAGAAGTCATGTATTTATAAGACAGAATGCTATAGACATTGGAGTAAATAAGCAGAATTACAATTAATAAATAAAGGCGACGTTATTGAAAAGGAGGGAACGCCCTCCATTAAGTTGGTAGCATGGTGCACGAATTCAAAGTTATTACAAAGGGCGAGACCATTACAGGAGGGTCCGTACTCCTATAGTACGCGCAATTATAAATAAATCATGCAGTCAGGAAACCACATCTCCCGAAGCTGTGGCTGCAGTCTCGCCTTCAGCTGTTCCTTTCTTTCTCGCCTCCTCTTCAGCTATGGCTTTCTTTTCCGATTCAATCTTCAGTCGAAGCTCTTCTTTAGCGGCATCAATGAGTTCGGCATTATCGACCTGAAATTTGAGCATATAGGCAGGGGTAGAAGGTGCAAAGTGCGCGGACGAGTCGTAGCCAGGGTCGCCCGCTAGAAAGTTGCGGAGATAATCCAAGAATCCGGCATTGTATGCTTCGCTTTGACCCTTCCTCATTCCGGTAGAAAGCACATCATTCTCGCCCTTTAGCCTAGCAATCTCGCCCTCGTACGATTTGGTTGCCTGTTCAAGATCGAATTTGGTTTTGTCAAGAGATAGTTGTAGCTTGTCAACATCGTTTTTTCTCGCTTTGATTTCAGTATCAAGTTTCTTTTGAATCTCACCCAGCTTAGAGTTATAGGAAGAAGCCTCGCCCCTAAGCTTCTTCAGAGATTTTTCTTGATCTTTGATGGTTGAATTTTTCAGGGCGAGAACTTTCAAGCCATGATAGAAGGCGTCACCAAGCCCTGCCTTGAAATTAAACTCTGCTTCTTCATCAGTGCGATTTCTAAGAAGTTTGGCATCGTTGTCAGAAAATTTTTCTGCAGCAACAGAGCCAAAGGTTGAGGCCACAGAATCGGAAGGCGATTCCTCACTTCCAACCGTTTTGGGTTTTTTGTTTTGCAGATTCTTAGTTATTTTATCCCGCTTCCTGCTCCTATCCTGCTTTTCACCGATGTTGACAGGGATAGGTGGGCGAGATTCATTAAGAAGAGCTGAAGGAGAAGGGCGAGATTGATTAGCTACAGCTGAGGCTGAAGGTGCAGCGTCAGCGAAGGGGTTTCGTCCGAATAAAAGCCTCGACATTTGACCTGGAGACGAGAACACATATAAGTTAGACATATATTGAAGACTAGGTATAAAAAAACAAAACAAGGAAAAAAACATGTTTGGAAATAAAGGGCGGAATGTGTACAGAAGGCGAGGTACCTTTACCAGTAAGTCGCCCTTCGACTAGTTTTCTACGGGTATTTCTTTTAATTCCTCTCTTGAATTTAATGTGTGGAATTTTCCCATAACCCTCGTTATAGAAACCATGGGCACGGAGATTATCGGGTGTCACTAAAACGTCGAGGTCTTTCTTTGACCTAGGGAGTTCAGAAATAACAAGGGCTCTAGAAGCAGCCTCGCCCGTTAATTTCGTCTGGGCGGGTTTATCTAGAGGAAAATAAATACGAATGTTAAAAGAAGACGGACAAAGGATGAGATCTAAGAACAGAAGGCAGGATACTTACAAGGGTGTAGGTTAAATTGAGTTCTGATTCTTGGAACGTCAAACATATAAAAGAAGTCTTCCTTCCATATCTTCATATTGCTGGGGTTACCAGTAATGAAGCCCTTCTTGTTATGACTCGACCAATAGGCGAGGTAGTAGAATCCCACGTCCTTTCCGCATCGCCTCTGAGAAAAGAAATGACTTAATTCAGCTGTGGTCGGGGCGTCATATCCCTCATTCTTGTACATCATGTATAGGCCAATAGCCGCCCTATAGCTATTTGGCGATAGTTGAACTGGGGCAATATTAAAATAGGTAATAATTTGGTGAAGAAAAGGATGCATTGGTGTTCCAAAGCTGAGTTCTACCAGCTTATTGGTGAGGACCATTCTTGGTGTTGGTAGTCCAATAACATCGAAGACATGCATCCTCATGAATGAACGAGGTCGCAACCATTTCCCTTCCAAGTTGTAGTATTCGATTAAGAACATAATTTCTTCAGAAGAAATTGAAGAGGAAAGTCCTGCGCAGGAGATAACGCCTTGATCGAATCTATGTTTCATTCTGAGAGGTTCATTGACATCATCTTCGAACTCTAGATTGACATCGCAGGGGCGGACGGGTTGCATGTATGGGTTATTTGGAGGAGAGGGCATTTCCATTGCATAACGCACAGGCGAGATAGATAAAACTTCATCTTCGTTCTCGGCATCAGCATCCTCATAGTCGATATTCTCCTCGTCTTGATTGGAGCTCTCGTCCTCCTCTACGTTCTCGTCCTCGTCAATGTCTCCTTTATCTTTTGCTTCGTCGAGCATTTTCTTAAATCTCGTCAGATCTTTGCCACGGTTTTTTCTTAATCTAGAGGGGCCAAGTTCTTGGGGGTCTAGATCGGCAAAAAGATCATATAGGTCATCCTCTCCCTCACCCGTATCGCCTAAATCTTGAGCGTGATAGACGCTCGCCAAATCATTAGCATCATCGCCCACTTGAAAGTCATCAGAGATGGACAGAATTTCATCCTCGTGGAAAGAATCCGAGGTAGAGGGCGACGATGACCCATGGTCAGAAGAAGAGTCCTCTCTGGACATCTGTAAGAGAGGGCGAGGTCCATGTTAAAATTTGTTCTTTGATAGGATATTTTTTGTTATTAAGAACGAATGGGTCCTCGCCCTCATATCAAAAGTGGTCCTAAAGGGAAACTAACGAGAAAACATATTGACCTATCTTAGGCGAGTTGTTTCTATTTCATCAGTTATTTATAAAAGTAAGAAACGAGAAACAACAATAAGCGTGATAAGGTAAAGGGTGATACCTCTGGGGAGGAGAAGTCGCCTTTGAGAAAGAAGGATCGCCCGAAAGATTGGAAGTCTCGCTACAGTACAGGATATCTCGCCCGCTTTATAAATTCTTTACCAGCAATTTTGTAAGAGCTTCTGAAGATAAAATAAAATGAGAGAAAAGTTAGGGGTTTATATAGTGGTTGAAGAGAGAGAAAGTCAAGCCACATGGCAAATTTTGGTTGGACGTTGGTTCAAAAATATAGGCATGGCTATTCGGCGGGAAAGTTTTTCTTTTGTTTCTGTTATTTCCGGGGATTTCTGGAAAACTCGCCCTTTTTGAGGAAAATTTTTGGGGAATTTAATTTCTTTTATGAATAAATCATTGCAAGAAACTGGGGGGTAGTTGTTATACCCAAAAATAGCCTCCCTCTATTTATGGGCCTCGTCTTACAGATCTCGCCCATAGGCTCACTATAGAGATCTCTCCCTCTATCTTTAGCTAGGCCCGGTACTCTGATAACTCGCCCCATGGTGAGTAAATTATGGGTTTTGAAGACTATGGACTGCAAGTTGAGTCCTTGAACTATTATAATTACTGAGAGGGCTAGGTCTCACCATTAAAGGCAGATCTCGCCCTATTGCAAATAATGTCGCCCTCTTCCAGTTCTCAGAACTGCCCAATAAGCTATTTTATCTCCGTGGCCCAAGGTGAGCGTTGACCACGATAATCTCGGGTCAGTAGCTTAGCCATTACGCTCCGAGAAAGTAGCTGGGCTTTAGGGTTCGTAATAATTGTCAAAGGCGGTGGCCTCGATCCAATGGGCTTCCTAAATAAGGAAAACCTAGCCCATTACGATTACTTGTTCTCCAAGAACTACGTTTGGCTTGATCCCTATAAATAAGGGTATGTAGGCACATTGTATGACACGATGCAAACCCTAGCACAAAAGAGAGAATTCAATATTAGATCTTAATTGCTACACACATCTCAGCATACAATCTCAGCCATCCCCAAGTCGTAAACCCTAACCCTAACATCCTACGCTGTTCGCAATCATCAACCACCATCACAATTCCAGCAACCCTCCCCCGAATTTGTTTTCCCAAATTCCTCCGTTAACACCCCCCACAAAATGCCGATTGAACGGAAGAACGATCTACCGCAAAGAGGAGCAACACCCCTATCCCCTATCCATGCCGGATAAAAACTAAAATATGAGCTGTGTTTGAAACGTATAGAACACAAGCACAAGTTGTTAACTTACCAGCTCTCCTAAAACATTATGGTGTTAGGAATTGGGCTTAGCAGGATCATATATTTATCTTAACATCCCCCTCACTTGAAGGCCCATTATTTGGGTCAAAGAGTAGATCACTAGGTTGTTCGTGCCTTTTTGGCCCTAGCGTCTGGTCGTCGTTCGTTGTCGGTCGTCGTACACAATTTTCAATATTTCAAAAAATGAGAATATTGGGGGGTTAGGAATTGGGCTTAGCAGGATCATATTTTTATCTTAACACAAGTACTTCTATCTATACATAAGGTATTTTTGGTGCTGGGTGTATAACCTTTTCAGATATTTATCTTGATTTACTTAATTTTTGTATTACCTGGGCACGAATGACTAATGGCGAAGGAGGAACAGAAACCTAGCTCCTAGCTCGTAGCCCCTATCCACGCCCAATAAAAACATGGACAGCGTCCGGTATGTCTAAAACAGAGTTTTGCGAAAAGGGTAAAATGATCTTTTCATGTACATTAAAAAATCTCACTATTATTTTCTTGTGTTGGCCTATTATACATATAATAGATAGATTTGTCCCAACTTACCAAAATTTTGTACTAAAAAAACACTAAATACGAAATTTGTTAAAGGGGGTGTTTGGGGGACCTTTTTTCGAGAATAAGTTAACTTATTTTAAGACAAAGTAAGAGATTTCTAACTTTTTTCTGAAAAAATTAAATTTTTTTTGCAACTTATAGAATCTTAAACATAAATTAAATACTTGTATAAAAAAAATTATCAAAATATGAAATTTTTACCCGAAAATAAGTCCGCCAAACAGGCCAAAAATACACCACACTAATAAATAACTATAATAGTCAGAGTCGACCAGACTTGTTGTATCTAATCTATAGTTGTATACTGATAGGCCATAAACAGCCAAGGCCCAACAAGGAGCCCAAAACAATGAGTAAATCATCTCATGAGAATAAGAGCGGCCCAGCCCAGAGTAGCGGACCCCGGGCCCGGGGCCACTACCACGTGGCGTAGTCTCCACCCCAGACTAGGGGACCCCAGATGGGTGACACTCAACACACGTGGCACCCCACCTCAGTTGACATTCCGACATATGGCGCTGACCAACACTAAAAGACAAGGGAAGGCACGTGCCCAATCATTTCTGCAACAACATGGCCACACTCCAGTCAACGGTCACCCCAGACTGGTCCACGTGTCCTACATCCCGAATATTCAGCGGTTTGTCCCCCAGATCCAACGGTCGGGGGTGAAGGTAACCTACCCCTAAACCCTAGGCCTAGGGCTATAAATACCCCTAGTAAATAGGGTTTAGGGGTTGAACACTATTACACATCCACACACTCTTATTACTTTGTGGTACTCTACTTGATTATTATCTTCCAGAGCCAACTCTTATTCTCACGCCGGAGGCACCTCGGGGCCAAACCCCCCCTCCGGTGTTGTTTTGCAGACACCCCACAGCAGCTACACTACTCCCGAGACAGGAGTTGGCGAGGAAGGACCCGATCAAGATTTGGAGTTATCATTGGCGCTAGAAGGAGGGCTGAACCTCCGAACTCCAGAACCCCGAACCAACAGCCAAACTGAAGCAACCCGAACTACCTAAAACCGCGAACCATGCCCCGAAGAACCACCTCTGCCCAGCGCCAAGCACCCAGCGCAACTAGAGACGAACCCCTGATAACTATCCCGGAACAAGTCCCACCTGTCCAGATCCCAATCCAAGAAAGGCTCGGAATTGGGCCAAACGACGCTCGGGTAACCGTTGAGGTGAACCGGTACAAGTATACAGATGTGCCCCTGGACTCCGCTCAAATGGAAAACCTGACACCCGAGGAGCTAGCCCAGGCAATCCGAAATTATAGGAACCGTCCCCTCCCGGAACCTGAACCGTCACCAAGAATGTGGTGCACGTTGTATTGGGAGGGTCCAGTTCCCCTCCGGGAAGCCCGGACTCCGGAGATGAAGTAATGATGATAAGCTCGGCCCCAGAGCAAGTCATATCTTTCAGTAATGCC
Source organism: Saposhnikovia divaricata (assembly GCA_036435485.1). Taxonomy (NCBI): domain Eukaryota; kingdom Viridiplantae; phylum Streptophyta; class Magnoliopsida; order Apiales; family Apiaceae; genus Saposhnikovia; species Saposhnikovia divaricata. The sequence continues at coordinate 94,579,354 of CM071597.1, read as the reverse complement.
GACTTTGGGGGAGTAGATCCTAACCACAATGAAGCCCTAGTCGTAACCCTGGACATCGCCGAAAATGAGGTAAAAAGAATTCTTGTTGACAACGGATCCTCCGTCAACATACTATTCAAACATACCATGGACAGGATGCAACTTGGAAGCATCAGGATGAATGAGTGCCGAGAAGACCCGCTATATGGCTTCGGCCACAACTTGGTTCCGATCCAAGGAACCCTTTACTTGCCCGTCCAATTCGGCACCGCCCCGAAACAGATAGTTCATATGATCAAATTCTATGTAATCAATAGCCCTTCCTCTTACAATGTAATCCTGGGGCGCCCAGCCCTGACCAAGCTCCGAGCCGTAACCTCAACCCCACATCTCAAGTTTAAATTTCCCACACCCTCCGGGGTCGGAGAAGTTAGGGGCGACACAGAAACAGCCAGCCGGTGCTATGGCCAAGCCTTAGTCATGGCGGAGGCCGACCCGGAGAACAAGAGGAAAGCTTCCTCTTACCACAAGAATCTAAGCAGGAAGAAGCACAGAGTTTCAACTTACAAGAACCCCGGAAGAGAGGTACAAAACATTGAAGTCTCCGGAGCCATGTCCCAGGGACCAAATATGACTGAGGCCCGGGAATACCAGATCTCCAACTCCCAGGCCCGAGTGCAAAAATCGTCCCTGCTTCAAGACCAAGCTAAGGTGGAACCTGCAGTAGAAACCGAGACAATCGAACTCATCCCGGGAAACTCAGAAAGAAAAATTAAGATCGGAGCTGGTCTAGAAACCGCCTTCAGAGAAGAATTAATCCATCTACTCCGGGAATATGCTGATGTTTTTGCTTGGAGCCCATCTGATATGCCCGGGCTCCGGGAGTCCCTCGCCATGCATAGCCTGGATGTTGATCCCCGGAGGAAGCCTGTGAAACAGAAAAGGAGGAACTTCGCCCCGGAGAGGCAGAAAGCCATAGACGAGGAAGTGGACAAACTGCTCAAGGCAGATATCATCTGCGAGGTCAAATACCCGGAGTGGTTAGCCAATGTAGTTCTGGTCAAGAAGCCTAGTGGGAAATGGAGGATGTGTGTTGATTACACGGACCTAAATGAAGCCTGCCCCAAAGATCCATATCCACTGCCAAGTATAGACCAGCTCATCGATGCCACCTCCGGACATGTGATGCTTAGCTTCATGGACGCATTCTCCGGATATAACCAAATCAAGATGAACCCGGCAGACATAGCCAAAACCGCATTTATCACTCACAGAGCTGTCTATGCTTATAAGTTCATGCCCTTTGGACTCCGGAATGCTGGAGCTACATACCAAAGAGCCATGGTGGAGGTCTTCAAGGATCAAATCGGCCGGAATCTGGAATCCTATGTCGATGATATCATTGCCAAGTCTGAAGCGGTTAGGGAGCATGTCCCCGACCTGCGGGAATGTTTTGAAAATCTTAGAAAAAATGAGATGAAGTTGAATCCGGAGAAGTGTACCTTCGGGGTAGCAGCAGGAAAGTTCCTAGGCTTCATGATCAGCCAGAGAGGGATTGAGGCTAATCCGGAAAAGATAAAAGCCATCTTGGATATGCAATCACCCCGGACTCAGAAAGACATTCAGAAGTTAGCCGGATCATTGGCAGCCTTAAGAAGATTCATACCCAATTTGGCAGAAAAGTGCTTACCATTCTTCACTTTGCTCAGGGGGGCGAGCAACAAAAAAGAAATTACCTGGAGCCCGGACTGCCAGCAAGCTCTTGAAACCATCAAGCAATATCTCTCATCACAACCGCTTCTAACAAAGCCGGAGCCCGGGGAACCCCTACATCTATACCTCTCCGCCGGGCCCCTGACCGTGGCCGCGGCCTTGGTCCGGGAAGTCGAGGGAAACCAACGACCGGTGTACTACATCAGCCAGGTCCTAAAAGATGCAGAAACCAGATACCCCAATCTAGAGAAATTTGCCTTCGCCTTAGTCACGGCCTCAAGGAAACTCAGACACTACTTCCAAGGCAGAGAAATCAAAGTGATAACAGACCAGCCGTTAAGGCGAATAATCCACAAGCCAGATGCATCCGGAAGATTAATAAATTGGGCAATTGAGCTAAGCCAATTTCACTTAACGTTCGTGCCCCGAACCGCCATCAAGGCGCAGGCTTTGGCAGATTTCATAGTTGAATGTTCCTTCCCGGAACCGAAGCAAGCTACGACAGTAGCTGGATATTTGGTAAATCAGGACCAAGCCCCGGGGTCATGGACTCTCCATGTGGATGGATCCTCAACAGCCGACAGGTCCGGGGCAGGAATAATCATGAAAAGCCCGGAAGGCTTCCAAATCAAACAAGCCATAACATTCAAATTCCCAGCAACGAACAACCAAGCCGAATATGAAGCTCTTCTAGCCGGGCTAAGGTTAGCACGAACTTTGAGAATCAACAGCCTGAACATCTATAGTGACTCCCAAATCGTGGTGCGGCAAACCAAAGGGGAATACCTAGCTAAAGACCAAAAACTGGCCCGATACCAAGCCCTTGTCAAAAGTTATCTAGCAACCATTCCGGAGTATCAAATCAGCCAAATCAACAGGGAAGAAAACTCCGAAGCTGATGAATTATCCAAGCTGGTTCAGAACTCAGCCGAACTAGACAGTTCGGTCTATTTTGAAGAACTTGAAACCCCGGCCATCGATCAGAAAGAAGTAACGGAGATAGAGGGAACCCCGAACTGGATGACCCCCTTCATCCTCTACTTGGAGAAAGGAGAGTTGCCCGAAGACAAGAATGAAGCCAGAAGATTGAAAAACAAGGCTTCGAAATACTTCATAGAAGAAGACCAACTCTATCGCCGAACCTTCTCATCTCCGACACTGAAGTGTGTAGGCCCGGAGGAAGCCAATTACTGTTTACAAGAGGTACACGAAGGGATTTGTGGGGATCATATGTCCGCAAAGTCCCTCGCATACAAAATCATAAGGCAAGGTTACTACTGGCCAACAATCCACTCAGATGCAGTAGAATTCGTCAAGAAGTGCAGAAATTGCCAACTGTTCAGCAATGTACCAAGACAAAGCCCGGTGTTACCATCCTCAGTCTTATCCCCTATCCCATTTGCTGTATGGGGCATCGATATAGTAGGGCCATTCCCCCGGGCCAAGGGTGATCTGAGGTACCTCCTTGTAGCCATTGACTACATGACTAAATGGGCCGAAGCAAAGGCGATGCGAACCATAAACCAGCAAGACTGCATCAAATTCATGGACAACATATTAATGCGGTTTGGCCTGCCCAGGGTCCTGGTTTCGGATAATGGTCCCCAGTTCATCGGCTCAGACTTTGAAAACTATTTGAGGGAAAGGGGAATCAAACACAAGAAATCTTCAGTAGCCTATCCCCAGGGCAACGGGCAAGTGGAAGTGACAAACAGAATTCTGCTAAGGGGAATTGAGAAGAGGCTGAAGGAAAGCAAGAACAAATGGCCCGAAGAGCTGCCACATGTATTATGGGCATACAGAACTAGTCCACGATCCGGGACAGGGGAAACTCCGTTCAAGCTAGCATACCGAACCGAAGCAATGTTGCCAGTCGAAGTTGGTTCTCCTTCCCACAGAGTAATCAACTTTGATGAAATTGCAAATGAGGAAGGACTACGAGTCAATCTAGAGCTAGTTGATGAGGTCCGGGACAAAGCAGTACAAAGAATGGAGAAGTATAAAGAGAAAACAAGAGAATATTTCGGAAAGAAGTCAAGAGTCAAAAACTTCCAAATCGGGGATCTAGTACTCCGGGATACCGAGGCTTCAGACCCCACTAACACAGGGAAACTTATGCCTAAGTGGGAAGGTCCCTACAGAGTTAAAGAGGTACTCCGCCCCGGAACCTACAAGCTCAGTCACATGGACAACTCCGAAGTCCCCAACACCTGGCATGGCCTCAGACTAAGAAAGTACTACCAGTAAAGGGAAATAGATTCAGCTCATACACGGGCGTTTTCTTTTTTTGGGAATTGTATTCGGAAATCATGTAATCATTCTGTTATCAATGAAAAAGAACTCTATTTCCTACTTGGCGGTTCAATTTTACAATTATCATCAAAATTCCTACTTGGAAAAGTTTTCATCCTTTCCAAATAGGCCAAAACCCGGGACCTTAGCAATGCTTCGGCCCGGGAAGCCATAGGCATCCAAATTCCTACTTGGAAAAGTTTTCATCCTTTCCAAGTAGGCCAAAGCCCGGGACCTTAGCAATGCTTCGGCCCGGGAAGCCATAGGCATCAAAATTCCTACTTGGAAAAGTTTTCATCCTTTCCAAGTAGGCCAAAGCCCGGGACCTTAGCAATGCTTCGGCCCGGGAAGCCATAGGCATCCAAATTCCTACTTGGAAAAGTTTTCATCCTTTCCAAGTAGGCCAAAGCCCGGGACCTTAGCAATGCTTCGGCCCGGGAAGCCATAGGCATCCAAATTCCTACTTGGAAAAGTTTTCATCCTTTCCAAGTAGGCCAAAGCCCGGGAGAAACAACCACTCCCCAATCCGGAATACCCGAATTAAGGAGTGGGGGGCAATACAAGCTAACAAGAAACCAACAACAAAATAACAAGGCAAAACTTGAATATAAGAAGAAGAGCGGACAGGCCGGGCTGACCGACAGCCCGAAACACCTGACAGTTAAAGTTACACACGGCAGCAGAATTTAAAGTTATAAAACCAAGTTAAGATTACATCAAAATGAAAGAAATTACAAGGGCACAGCCCGGGCACTGGACACAGCCACATAACGAGGTTAAGCCGGAGGAGGACGGGAGGAGCTGGGAGCAGCGTATGGAGTCGGTTCCCCTTCACCCCGGGCAAGAGCATCCTCGGCCTCCATGTACTCTTTAATGAAGTTTTCCCAAGTGGCAGACCGAGGATCGCTCTTACACATCTTCTCAGCAACAACCCAGCAGCGGCTGATTTTCCGGGCTGCGACCAAGGAAAGGTCATCGTCGTAAGCATCCGAAGCCCGGAACTCAGCAATGACATCCTCTTCGGACTTCTTAGCTTTCAGTTCATCCCGGAGCTTCTTCACTTCTTCTTTGTAATCCTTGACCTTAGCCCGGTACGCATCCCTCTCATCAGCAACTTGCTTAGCGCCGCCCTTGAGCTTCTCAACCCGGGACTCCATGCGCTCCTCCAGCTCGGTGACTTGCTTCTTCAGGCCGGAAATCTCTTGATCTTTCCCAGATGCCCCGGCCAACGCAGCCTGGCCCTCCTTGATCTCTCGGCATGCAGAAGCTGCAGCCCCGGCCATCCGGACCCCGAGCTGTCAATACAAACGCAATTAGAAGCCTAAAAGAAAAACAAGTGTGGGAAATTCGGGGAGATGCATACCTGACCGTAAACCCCCATCATTTCCTGCAAGAGCGAAGTGGCCGAAGTTTTACCCATATCCTCCCACTCCGTCTTGCTGGGAAGATCAGCCAAGAAACCGATGAAGTTTCTTTCTTCCGGAGACACGGGGGCGACCTCGTGAGGACGGAAGTTAGCCTTCTTCGGGCTACCACCAGCAGAGCTCTCCTGCACAAGCTCGCAGTCCGAGAGCATGGTCCCAAACTTCTCAGCTTGAACAGAAGAAACCCTGGGCCTCTTCCTCGGAACCAGTCCGGATTCGTCCACCACAGCTTCGGGGATCACTGGCACCGAACCCCCCGTTCTCCCCTCCCCGGATTGGGAGTCACCAGCTTCCCCGGGGGCCTTAGTGTTATCACGAACGTGCCCAATGCTCTTAAGAGCCGCGGCCAAAGCTCTGTTGGATTTGTTCATCTCAGCAACTCTTTCAAACTCCGGGTTATAACCTGGAAGACCTGGAAACAAAAAAAAAAAAAAAAAACAAAGGAGATCTTTACATTAGCCCGGCGTAAAACTAAAACAACAGATGTGAGTACGATGAAAATATAGCCCGGACTTACATCCTATCCGGTAAAGGTAGGCATGACTCATGAGATCCTCCCGAGTCACCAGCCTCCCAAGACCTCGGCAGAAGGCATGTACCCGGTCCAACGCCGCATCCTGGAGATCAAACACCTCGAAGTGCATAGCCAAAGGATTCTCCTTGAAGGTGGGCATGAACCGGATATCAACACCCCGGAGAAAGACGAACTCTCCGTTCCAGCCTTTCAAAGATGGAAGCATAACTAGTGGCTTCGAATCCGAGGAAGGATAGCCACAGGCTTTAGCCCGGAATCTAAACTCAAACAAAGGAACATTGTTGGACCGGACCATCTGGAAAAGATGGTGAAAAAGCTTGAAAGTAGGTAACACACCGGCGGCCTCACAACACCCCAGAAAATACGAAATCCACTTGACCGCGTTCGGAGTTAATTGGGTAATGGGGATCCCATACTCAAACAGGCACAAGGACTTAACGAACTGATGACACCTGGGCCCATATCCCGACCTCAAGTGCTCCAACCATACCCCGACCCAACCGCCATCGGGCCTGTGGTAAATCTTTTCCCCGGGCTCCGGCCATCTCCACTCCACGTCACCGTCTATATGGAAAGTAGCCCGGAATATAGTGTCCCACTCAACCGGAGTCTCCAAATACTCCGCCCTAAAGGGGCCAACATCCATTCCGGACCCTGGCTTAGCCCCGAACTTAGAGTCAAGAAAAGCCCTATTGTATCGGGTCATCTCGGCCACGTCCGGACTCTCCCCAAACTCCGCACTGAGATCCCTGAAGAAGTAAGCTTGAGGAATCCCCGGGTCCCTCTTCACAAAATAATACTTAGAGTGGCCCCAGCTACCGTCCGGCTCACTCAGACTGTACCCCGGACCCATGTCCTTAGTCGCAATACTCGTTAATACAGGAAGGCGGCTCTTCTTCTTACCCATGATACCCCAATCTAGGTCTACCAATTCTAGACTACTATCCGGGGAATTAACACTACTGGAGGAAGTACTTGGGTCGGAGAGAGGAATTAAAACTCGTCTAGCAGTTACTTTCCTAACCATACAAAGGGATTACCCCGGGCTACCCAACAAAAAGATAAAGCCTACAATTAGTCTCTACTCAGTCCGGGCCAAGAAAGTAAAATAAAATTGAAGACAAAAAGGAATACAAAGACCGGAGCAAGAAAACTTACAGTGAAGTCCGGAGGTCTGGGTGCGACAATGAGCTTGGATCAGATCACGCTTATAGCCCGGAGTGCAGGTCTTCAGAGTAGCAGAGTCACAACAGCAAATCAAGAACTCGTAAAAGACAAATGTGGGGAGGAAGCCGCTATTTATAGGCAAGACCAGAATCCAGACCGCCCAAGACACGTGGCGGCCCAAAAATACCGGCCCACTATCTCCAAAGCCCGGGGATAGTGGATGACAGCTGGTATTTTTCCAAAAAAAAAAAAAAAAAAAAAAAAAGAGAAAAGGAACAAAAGCAAAGTCCAAAAATGCACTCAGAATATTACATATACGTGCATTTTGCATACGCGCAAACCCAACGCCCCGGGGTGTACACTCCAATCTCGACCCCGGGCCTGGGGGCAACCGAGGCAAAAGCTCATCCCCCCAAAGATGACACACTCACAGAACCACAAAACGTCCAGCCCCGAGGACATATGTCTACCACCCCGGAGTATCCACAAATCCACTCTCCAAGGCAGAAACACCCCTTACTACTCCCCCATCCGGAAAATCCGCATTAGGGAGTGGGGGGCAAATGATAGGCCATAAACAGCCAAGGCCCAACAAGGAGCCCAAAACAATGAGTAAATCATCTCATGAGAATAAGAGCGGCCCAGCCCAGAGTAGCGGACCCCGGGCCCGGGGCCACTACCACGTGGCGTAGTCTCCACCCCAGACTAGGGGACCCCAGATGGGTGACACTCAACACACGTGGCACCCCACCTCAGCTGACATTCCGACATATGGCGCTGACCAACACTAAAAGACAAGGGAAGGCACGTGCCCAATCATTTCTGCAACAACATGGCCACACTCCAGTCAACGGTCACCCCAGACTGGTCCACGTGTCCTACATCCCGAATATTCAGCGGTTTGTCCCCCAGATCCAACGGTCGGGGGTGAAGGTAACCTACCCCTAAACCCTAGGCCTAGGGCTATAAATACCCCTAGTAAATAGGGTTTAGGGGTTGAACACTATTACACATCCACACACTCTTATTACTTTGTGGTACTCTACTTGATTATTATCTTCCAGAGCCAACTCTTATTCTCACGCCGGAGGCACCTCGGGGCCAAACCCCCCCTCCGGTGTTGTTTTGCAGACACCCCACAGCAGCTACACTACTCCCGAGACAGGAGTTGGCGAGGAAGGACCCGATCAAGATTTGGAGTTATCATATACTATATAAACATGTTGATAACTTAATCGTCACTCACAATCATCTCCCTTCCTGATCTTTCCCACCATTTTCGTCTTCACAGGTCATTTTCAAGCTCCCCCCTTTATTACCAAAATTATATATATGTATCATGTATGTATAGATTTTTTATTTACTGAATTTGTTGCTTTTTAATCACTTTTTATAACTGGGTATTCATCAATTGTATACATTGTTAAAGGGTTGTTTTTATCTTTTTATTCTTCAGTTGTTTTTTTTATAATTTGTGATTATTTGATGGAATTTTTGTTGTTTATCGAATTATTTTTTGTTATCTGGTGCTTAGTGTTTTGTTAATTTTGATTTGATTTATTTATGTTTTAATTTATAAAGGGGTATTGAGTGTATAGATCTTGATCAATTTAGGTTACTGGGTAATTTTCAGTTTTGTGATTACACACACACGCACAAGTTTTTTCAAAAATGAGCTTGATAGAGTTTTTGCAATTTTGCTGGTTTATATTTTAAATTGGTGTTTCATGTCTATAAACACTACAATACATGATTTGATTCTATATATAATATAATCATTATTCATTCATATGCATAAATTAGATTGTCAAATGTCAATCATGTTTTATCGGATATCCTCTTTATGTCCCGCGCACAAGTAGGGTGTGTCGATTGTTAGTCATTATTTGTTGTATGTTTTCTTTAATATTGGCGAGACCTGTGTGGGACTAGAGAGATGTATATGATGTGATTAAGTTTGCCCTTATGTAAGCCTATTTCGTGGAATTTTCAGCTCTCTTTTAAGTTGGGTGTAACTTTTTCTGTATTATATATTTTAGAATGCTCGCCTGGTAGTAATTTTTTTATAATTGTTGTATAAATTGGCCTGAAACCTAACCTGCTTCAGGATCATTGATCCTTTTTCAAGAGAATGACTTGATGTTAAATTGAAAAGTATGGTTGGTTATGCCAGTGGTATATGGTGCTAATATGACAAGCAATGGTTCCTTCTAATTTCTGTTTCTGAATCTGAAACTGAGTCTCGATAGATAGGATCAGGAAGAAAACCCTGCAGATTGACCATGTAAGAACTATAAGGTTAATATTATAGAAGTCATAAATTTATTACTAACCAAATAGTTTATCAGGCCTTATAATTTATTAGAACTAGAAGATAAAACTCACTACATATTAGACTGGCAAATTGGATCTGTATCCGAAGAATCGATCCGAAATTCATGGAACCGAGATCCGATTTTATATCCGAAATAGATTAACCGAAATTTAACCAAATCCGAAACAATCCGATTATTATCCGAAAACCGATCTCATCCGATCCGAAATTTATCCGAACCGAATATCTAACCGATAATAATCCGAAATACTTGATCTGATGATGATCCGAAACCGATCAAATACGACTACTAAAACCCAGATTCCGATCAACAAAACATTTTCCGAAGAGTCAAAACAAATTTGAAAAAATCTCAATTTAATATATATACGAGCATGCGACGATATATACAATAGTCAAAATAGAAAATTAAAAAGAAATTATAATATCCGATTCTGACTATGTCAATAATTTTTCGACGAAATAAAAAGTACCCAAAAAATTATGAAATTAATACCTAAGCATAAACAAATATCGATATACAACCTCGCAGGCTCAAAATCATCAAAAACTCCATCAAACCTTCAAATTGAATTAAACTCCAAATATTACCCAAAAAAATATTTTTTCGAAATAAGAAAATATTTATATCAATATGTAGAGCTCGATTTGTAGAACACATATATATATGTAAATCATTAATTTTGGATGAGTAGATTGAGAGATATAAATTTTTGAAGATTAAATTTTTATGTGAAAGGGTGGGGGTGAGCTGCGGAAAAAGGAAGGGGGGTGGGTTTAACGTGTGGGGGGTAACGTGTGGGGGGAGGGGTAGTTAGGTTATGTGTGGGGGGGTAACGTGTGGGGGGAGGGGTAGTTAGGTTATGTATATGTATTATATATACAAGCTTATAGTTTGTGATTTGCAAGGGTTACTTTTAATTTTTTATAATTTATTTATAGTGTTGTATAATATTATAAATATTAATTTTAATATGTTATTGGAAGAATTCGAACATTACATCTTTTATATAATAATTTTTAGTATTAAATATAAATTAATATGTTGTTGGAGGGAATCGAACCTTAGACCTTTATATGTAACAACTTTTAGTATTATTATATCTAACGGTCATAATCTATTTGAATAGAAAATCCAACGGTTGTGAATGAGGGATAATAAAAAATAGGGGATAACCAAAAAAGGGTTAACCAAACTACAGATTATACCCCCTTTCGCTTATTATAATATATATATATAGTATAGTAATAGTAATAGTATAGATGTGTTTTTTAAATGAATGGCTTCTTTTAAGGCTCAGATTAACTGACTCGTCAATCCATGTGACACTAAATGGACCAATGAGAGACAACCACGCAGACTCTGACTGAGAAATTCAATTATAATTTTAAAAATATTTTCTGAATCATATTTAAAATATAGTTAAAAATACTTAAAAAATATGTAAAGTAAGATAAAAATTCCCAGAAAATTCTCAAATATTCAGAAAAATATTCTTCTAGAATAAGATTTTTTTAAATATTTATTACCAAACAATAATTTTGTAGAATTTCTAAATGACTTTAAATATTTAAAATAATATCTAATTTTTTAGAATTCATTCGTATTTTTCATTTTTTCGATGATTTAATCATATCGATAATAATATCGTATCTTGTTAACTTATTATAATAATATTTTTTTGATGATTAAATAGAGAAATTAGTAGTCAACTACATATTTGACTAGTACTATTATCCGGTGGTTTGTCCTGAATTGTTGTTTATATTTTTTTAAAAATATTTATCGACGATCCAACTGTACGGATGTCAATATATATCTAATTTAGTGATACTCCCAAAATTTTAAAAAATAAAAAATTACTTTGGATAGTGAAATTAGTAGTCAACTATTGATTTGACTAGTACTACTAACTAGTACTTTGTCCCAGATTGTTGTTTCCATTTTTTTAAAAATGTTTATCGATGATCCAACTGTACGGATGTCAATATATATCTAATTTAGTGATATTACCAAAATTTTAAAAATTAAAAAATTAATTTGGATAGTGAAATTAGTAGTCAACTATTGATTTGACTAGTACTACTAACTAGTACTTTGATCATTTTTTTATTAAACAAAAAATTAAAAAATTATTCTACAAGTCTATTTCTCAACTAATTCAAAATCTTTTTTTAAATGATTAAGAAATAAAATCCATTAAGTAATATAAATGATTAAATGAGACTTATTAATTATAACTATATGTTCATTTTCAACCACTTAAAAAAATCCTAACCACTTAAAAAACTTTAAAAGACAAAAAAAGATTTAGATTAAAAAATTGTCACGTATAATTGAATATGCTTGAAAGTTGAATTAAGATATGTAAATCAATAATTTTCAAAAATAAATAAATATTATTATATATTTTTTTGCTTTGCTGGAAACATCGTGTAATATTGCATGTATATATAATTAAATTATAAATTGTATAGTGTGTATTCCATAATGACAAAATTTTAAAAACGAAATTTACTTTTAATTTTGTAAGAAGTGAAAATAAAGATGAATATAACTCATATTTTAAAAATAAATGGATAATGTATAATATAATAAATATTATTTTGCTAAAATTATAATATAATACATTTAGCAAAAATGTTATTTTATATCACCGATCCAAGTAGAGACTAGAAAAAATAATGTTAATAATTAAATACTCAAAAAACAATCAAATTTTATATTACTCAACTGAGTATTTATTTTCGCGTTATAAATATAGTTTTACAAACTTACTAATGACATTTATTTAGTTTCAATGATAATTCAAAATTGATACAACATAATTGAAACCAAATTTTTTCGATCCGACAAAATCCAATCCGAAAAGATCCGAACCGAATTTTATCTGATCTTAATCTGAAATTTATTCGATTTTAATATGAAATCGACCCAATCCGAAACTAGATCCGAACCGAAACTGATTTAAATTTTGTAAAACCGATACTAGACCCGAACCGAATTACATCCGATCCGAATTGTATCAAAATATATCAAAACCGAAAATTGTCCGATCCGAAATGGATCCAATCCAAAATTGATCCGATTATCCGATTTGCCAGGTCTACTTACATATTATTTCTGATAAATTTATTTTTAAAGAAAAAAGTTAGGTTATACCCGACCAATAACTATAGTAGTGGCTGAACAGCCAAAGCTGGGTTGTGTAGGATCAACCTACAAGTTACCTTTTAAATTCTAAATCAGACAACTTATAGAAAAAAAATATCTTAATGGATCTAGTATTAGAGTTTCAAGTAGTTTAGAAAGATAATATACTTGATTATAGTAAGCTTAATGGGTTACAATGCCTAATTTCTACAGATGTGGGTGTAGCCCATGTATTTTTCCCATTTGAGAGTGTAAATACGATCATACGAGGATAAAGTGAACGTTTTTTCATAAGAATGTTCTTCAATAAAATCTTTTAAACCATATGGTTTTTTCCATATTACATTTTTATGAAATAAATTTCGATTAATTGAATCTGTGAGCATTGTTTTCATGGTGTTGCCTACCCGACATACAACTCGCTGAAGCTAGAAAAGGCAAGGCAACCTGGCCGCCATTCTCTCTATCCCACATTTGTTTTACGTACAGATTTGTTTAATCAAGTCCAAAATACAGTTTGATCCAAGCCATTAAACATCCACGACTGCGCATGCAACTTCACCAAATAAAGCAATTGCTTGATGTTGCGACTTCTTTTGTTCCTTCTGATGCCGAACAAGGAATTAAAACATTAATTTGTTTTTTTATTTTATGTTATTAATTAAGAATAGATTTGATTGTAATTTATTAGGTATTTATATAGATATATAGATAACTAAGAATATTTGGTTAATAGGAGTAGAATAATGAAAATGATTTGTTTCCTTTATTAAAAGATTTTTACTTGGTCCCTAAGTTTAAAGATTTAGTCTTATATAACGTGTAATATTTTATTGTTAAGAAGACTTTGATTGATTAATTGAATTGAGAATTGTTCTCTCCATTGTCATGGGTTGGGATCCATCACGAATCCTTCTTTTCTGCGGTTGAGAACCCTAGAGGTAGTGGTACTTTGAATCGCCTTAGGGTGTGGATGTTATGCGGTTAATCCACATATTTATCTTTTTCCTTGTTTTTTTACTTGTCCAGCTTCACCTTCTTATCCTTGCGTTTTCTTGTTTTATTATTCTCTTTTCTTCGTCCTCCCTCTTCTTTTTTCTTCTTATTGTAGCACGTGGTCACATATAAATTTGTAACTTATAATTGTAAACAAATATATTTGTGGAAGAATGCATATCATATATTTGATTATCATAACTCAAATGTATAAATATGACATAATTACATGATTAAACAACGGGAATGATATATATGCATATGCTTTGTCGTTGGATAGTGGATTTGACCTTTTTAACAGTACCAGTACCAGTACTTATATGTAGGATATATACTGGTTTTTTTGCAATATTTATGTAATTATACAATATAAGTTGAACGTATATGAGTATATATGTTTAAAATGATATTCGTGGAACTTGAAAGTCATATCAATGTACTGATGCAACTTCATGGCATCATGGAGCCATGGCATAACAATGTTTATCATCTAATTAATTTGTATTCTTCAATTCTTCCTCGGGAATCCTCAAATACGGTTCTTCTTTCACTCTTTTATTCAAATATAGTATACAATTATAAAGTGTGACGTGAATATTTTTTCTATGATATTTTCCTTTGACCCTTTATTTTAAACATGTCAATGAGATTGTTGTAAAGAGCAATGTAGGTTATACATGGTAGGCTGGGAGGGGGATGGTTGAAAGAACTTGAAACAAGGATTTACGGAATAGGTATACAAACAAATGGGTTGGGTGATTTAACCGTTACTGCAGAAGTAAACAATATTGTTTGGATCACAACTCATAAAAACTCATAACAAGAGAGGAGTCTCAATTCCAATAATCATTCAATTTCGCAATTAAAAAACACGACTACATCAAGGAGAATCCTAAAGTTAATAGCAGGCTTGATGTAGGATAGCCTGTAAAGAAGCCCTAATAAATAATTTGGGAGAAATATAGAAGGCTTTGGAACCCCGATTTTTAGAAGACTCTAGAATATATTGTATATAATTATAATAATAAATAATTGAGCTAGTTTCATTGGAGACCATATGTGTTATGCAAGTAAAACATTGCAAATTGAGTTATTTTACAAAACATGTTCTATGTATATCACTATTTCATTGAAAAATCATGAAAATCATGCATGTTTTCCTAACAAAATATTGCAAAACAAGTTGTTCTGTAATTCACGTTCTGTTTTCAGAACTTTGCAAAACATGTATGTTTTGCTTGTGGAACATGACATGCATAATTTTGTAGATTTTCAACGAAATAGTGTGATTTTCATATAACACGCTTTGCAAAATAATAAATTTTGTAATGTTTTCAATGCAGATGGTATATGGTCTCTGCGGTCTCCAATAAAATGATGGTCTCCATAGAACTTTTCTCATTTATAATATCTTTTAGATTCGTATTAGGAAATTCTATCTTTTAGGATTAGATTTTGATTGGGAACGATTGATTTAGTTTTATTATACTTAGGATTACCTCTTGTAATTCATATTATCATTATTATTGATATTGATTATAACTTGTGTCGCGTGAGAGTTTTCTATGAAGTCATCCCATGACCCAAATTTAGCCCCCACCCCAATATTAAGTAAGAAATATATTTATTATTTAAAATATATATTTTTAATTATATATAATTTTTATTAATATTACGTTAACCAATAATTAAAACGTACAAATGATATTTCGTTCAATTGTAATAGGATTTGAAATCATATACTATTTAAAGTTTTGATAAAATAATATAGGTAAAATTGCAATAATTTTATAATATTAATGAGATTTAATGTAAGCAATGAGTTGCAATTTAAATGGATAATGTGAAGAAGAGGAGTTTGAGTTTTTTCAGGGTGATAAGACTCAGATGCGTAAGTAGATTGTAGTGGATAGGAGTATCTAAGTGTAAATAAGATTCTAAGTGTGATTATATAATATTTCAAATATAATTTAAATATTATATAATATTTGAAAAATCGGATACCAAAATATCAATTACAGAAGTGTTAAGTAACCAACTCATCTAAAACCTTAAGGTGTTAGAGGGAGATCTTATATGGATCTTATATTATATTCGAACACTCCCCCTCACTCGAAAGCCCATTTTTGGGTCGAAGAGTGGATCACGGGCGCTATCTTTGGAGCATAACTTGCCTTCGTGTCCATATTAAATATTGAGAATATTGGGAGTCGCAGAGAGTCGAACCTGGGACCTCTGCGTGCCTGAGCTCTGATACCATGTTAAGTAACCAACTCATCTAAAACCTTAAGGTGTTAGAGGGAGACCTTATATGGATCTTATATTATATTCGAACATGTTAAATATATATGAGTATAAGATCCTTGGAAGGGCCTTCCCCAACACCTTAAGGTTTTAGATGAGTTGGTTACTTAACATGGTATCAGAGCTCAGACACGCAGAGGTTTCAGGTTCGACTCTCTGCGACCCCCAATATTCTCACAATTTATTCTGGACACGAAGGCAAATGCCCCAAAGATGGGCGCCCGTGATCCACTCTTCGACCCAAAAATGGGCTTTCGAGTGAGGGGGAGTATTAGAATTATAATATAAGATCCTGGAAAGTGCTTCCCTCTAACACCTTAAGGTTTTGGGTGAAACGGTTTCTAACATGGTAAGATCTCAAGTTCGGTTATTATATTTTAGAATAGATCTGCTTCTTTTTTGAATAATTAGGGACCATACAACGAGTATCTATTCTCAGAAATCTCGGGAGAGCCGAACCTAGGTCCTGGGACAACAAGAGATAAGTTTTAACCACTTGAGTTATCTCATCGGTAGGAATATATATGCTTCTTAATGCTAATTTAATATGATAATTAAATTATAGAAACAACTATTGTGTTGCTTTACTGTGATAATTTACTTTTCTGGTGTACTTAGAATCAAAATTATTTTTACATAACATAAAATGATTACAAATAATCATTGTAATTCCTTGCTCGGCGTCACGTAGTTGAACGAGTTTTGAGTGTTTTGGCCTTGTAAGCGGTACCTTAATGATTTGCTAGTCGGATCTTGGCTGCGACAAATTTTCATCTGAAAAAATTGGAAAAATTCGGAGTGTGAATTTTTTTGTTTAACTGAATAAAGCTATTCACTTATATAGTATGTTTTCGAATCTCATAAATTACAATAGAAAAGACACTCAATAGGTTAAATCTTTAAGGTGTCACTGTTTGATTGTCATTATGGGGGTCATTATTTGATCAAGCCCCTCAAAAACTCATATAAAATACTTGATTGAGTCAATATATATGGGGTCAGTATGAGGGTATGACATTTGGCACCCATTTTGGTGGAGGCTTAGTTGGAAACTTAACTCTTCTAAATTTCTTTTGTTAGTAAATTGATTGTCAGCTGATTCTTGCATTCTTAGTAAGCAGGTGTCAGGTGTGTATTGATATCATGATTTAGCTTTGCTTATGTAAAATATCTACTATATTAGATATTTCAAACTATTGCTTTCTTTATATATATTTATGTTTTCTTCCCTTTCTCATGTGTCATATATTGTTTTTCAAGGATGGAAAAGGACAAGATATCAAAGGATCATTTGACATCTGCTGCAGCTTTTGTGGAAGGCAGGATTCAAGATGCATGTGATGATGCTTGCAGCATATGCCTTGAAGTATTTAGTGAAAGTGAACCTTCGACGGTAAATTATTGATATTAGGATTACTATCATCAAGTTTATTTTTAGTTTTTCTTTTCAGTTGATATAATTTGTATCATATGTAGGTAACTGCATGCAAGCACGAGTTTCATCTTCAGTGCATTCTTGAGTGGTAATTTAATTCAAGTTATCTCAAAAGATATTTTCTTATGCTATTTGTTTAGAGGATGAAGCTAGTCCTTTTTACTGTTGACTTTTGAATCATAAAGATTGTAATTTACCATCTGGAGTTACGATGAGATGTCAGAAAGTCTGACTGCTCTCGAGTTAAAGAGGGAAAAGATGAAGGTAATATCAGATCGGTTTTGTGTCATATTGTGAGCTTGAATTTCTCAATCGGTGTGGCTCGGACCTCGCTCTTTGTTTTCTTTGTTCACCGCGGCATGCCCGGTGCCAACTGTTAAAAAAAAAATGACTTCATAACCTGTCTAAGACAAGCTATGTGCATTGATGAGTAATAAGAAGAGACAAATTTTCATCCTTCTGTAGTTGAGATAGTAACTGAATGTGGAAGACTTTGATTTTAATGAAATTGTGATGTTTCAATCTTCAAATAAACAAAACAAATTTTTGTGTTGCATACTTGCATTTGTGCTCGTGCATGACATGTAAATTTATAGATATAATCATATAAGTAAGAGTATTGTGTGGGTGTCATGTTTGTTTTCTTGTGCAAATTTTTAGCTTTGTGGCAGAGTTCGTTTGCTTATATCTAGAGCTTTTTTGAATCCTCTTTATCATTTTTTTCCCTATGATTGCTTCTTTCGTCATACTAGTTTGATTTTGTTGTGTTGATAAACAGCGAAAAATAAGAATATGAATGAAATATAAAATGTGGTAAAATAAAACATTTGCTTCATGTTTCAGTTTCCTCTTTGTAGGTGTCAAAGAAGTTCCCAGTGCCCCATGTGTTGGCAACCCATAACTCTGAAAGATCCTAACAGGTTCTTTCGCATTCTCTATCCATCTTTTTGTAACTGTTTTGCTAAACTTTGCACCTAACAGTACAAGAAATTTAAATTGTGGCAGCCAGGAATTGCTTGATGCAATAGAACGGGAGAGGAGTATTAGGGCGACTCCATCTAGAAATACTGCTATATTTCATCATCCAGCCTTTGGGGATTTTGAATTGCAGCATGTGAGAGGCTTATATGTACTCTTTATATTTTTGTATTACTATTAAAATATTCATATGATAAGATTATCTTGTTACCTCTGTAAAATGTCAGTCATGTTATCCGTCTTCTTCGATGCAGTTACCGGTTGGTGCAAATGATGCTGAACTTGAAGATCGTATAATTCAACACTTAGCTGCCGCCGCTGCCATGGGAAGAGCACGTCATTTTGCTAGGAGGGAAGGACAGAGAACTAGAGCATCTGCTCAAGGCCGTCCACATTATGTGGTGTTCTCAACTAATTCTAATGCACCTTCTGCCACTGCTTCCTCTTCTCCAACTGAGAGAGGGGTGCGTGAAACTGATTCTTCCATCACAGTAAGTGGCTCTCCTCTTCCATTAGGAACGAGTGAAGACTCTGTGCAGCCAAATACCCTTCCACATTCTGTCCAATCTGTTCAGGCATCTGGATCAAGATTTATTCCAGAAAATCAGAATGGGACGTCACCCTCTAGGTTTGTGGGATTCCTGACGATGTTATATTTGCTTTCCTTGTAGGTCCATTTATTGAATGCATCCTAAACATATTATGCAATTGCTGGCTCCCAAATTTTTTAACCTATATTTGTCAATGTTGCTTGTATGTGTATTATAGGTCTTCTAGTCAATCTTCTCCAAATGGTCAGGACAAAGCAGGTCCTTCTGAAATGCAGTCATTTTCAGAATCTCTTAAATCTCGATTTAATACAATTTCATCTAGGTAAATTGAATTCCCGCTGCTTACAATATTTGACTGTTGTTTGTCGGTATGCTTTGTTTTGTGGCCATAAGCGAAACTGTTTTAGTTCCTTTTTGCCTTTTCCCATTCTTTGTGTTACTCTTGTTACTCTATGTATTTTTAGATATAAAGAGTCAATTACAAAAAGTACAAAAGGCTGGAAGGAGAAATTATTTTCCCGCAACAGCTCTGTAACTGATTCAAGTTCTGAAGTTAGAGAAGTTAATGTAGACGTTGGCACTGTATCTCGAATGATGGAGCATCTTGAAAACAATGCAAACATTTCATCACCTAGTATTTCAGTATCAACTACTTTGGAGGGTAGATCGGTGCCTGAGCATAGCAACCTGCACGCTGGTGAGACTAATGGCAACACTTCATTGAATGAGAAAACTGTAAAAGCTTCATGCGTTGCAACTTCTACTTCAGATTGAGCCCGCATAGCAACTCACTTCAGGTAGTCTTTTTCCCAGAAACTGCTGTGCCTGTAATGACTTCTGGCCTGTAGTCAAGACGGTTCTGATCCATAATCTACACAAGGGAGCAGCGATTGATGTCTAATATAATTAGGTAAATTTTAAGGCCCTCTTCAAAGTCGAGACTTTAAAAGCAGTATATCACTTGCAACTACTGTACATTTTTCTGTCTTGTTAAGTGATAATATACTTCGCTCTAGATTTTTTTAACTGGTTTGATCGAAACAAATTCTGTATTTCTCTTGGTTAATGATCTTTGTCATGGCCTCATGGGTGTACTTGAATCATGCAATTATCTATCTGGTCATAGTCTGATCTAATAGGACAAAAAATACATGAATATTAGAATACAGCATGTTCCTGGTGCTTTTTTTTTCTTTTTTCTTTTTTTTTTTTTTGTGGGGTTGGGGTTGGTTGGTTATGGTTATGGTTAATTACTGAACTTCAGCTACTTAAGTACATGCCTTAACCAAGCCTTCAAACCTTGATATGGTTAATTACTGAATTTCAGATACGTAAACACATGACTTCACCAAGCCTTAAAACCTCGACATATTAGTTATTACTTGTTACCAGAGCAAGAAAGGTATAGTTCGGTTGGCTAAAGCCTTTCACACAGTGCATGTTTTGTAGGGATGCAGTATGGTACTTCGGTTTCCTTTTGCATATCCATTTTCAGAAATGTATAGATATTAAGAAAATATTAGATATTTTTTTTTCAATGTAAACTTCAAATTATTACCTTGAAAATTGAGAATCCAAATGTGTATCACAAAAAAAAAAAAAAAAAAAATCATCTGTGATACACATTTGTGAGTTGGGTATCCCATTTAATATCCAAGTCCAAATGACGAATTTGTATCATGCATGAATACCCAATTCTCAAAATGTACGATCTATAAATATATATATTAAAAAATATTAAAATATATTAGTACCCCAATTAAGAATGTGTAACATGAATACCTAAATGTGATTTGGGTATTCTAATGGATTAAATTCATCAACACTTTTGAAGATAGGTACTTTGGTTAATCCCAATAAAATGGATATTATTCACCTTTTTCTATAAAATTAGCAAATTTTATATAAATATTATTTTAAATGATAAAGTTTTTATAATCATTATTTTATATATTTAAGTAACGAGATGATCTTAATAAACATAAATATGGGAAATGGTCAAAAGTAGTTAAGAAAAAGGACACAAGGACCAAAAATGGAACGTATTTTTTTTCTTTATCATATCTTGATTTCGATCAATGTATCAGATTTTTTCAGCGCTTGACAACATTTTCAACATAGAAATTCCAAATGCGCGAATCATGAAACAACCATCGAGATTCTTGTCATTAAAATTTTTAGTAGTATCATCCCACTAGTCATTGATATAGGTGCGGGAGTTGTATTTTGAAAGGATGGTGATATATGCACATCCCAATTGATGGTTATACACCATAATTATATTATTTGATAATAATGTCTTCAATCTCAATACTAAGCTTAATTTCACATGTTTTGTTTTATTCAAAATCAATGAAATACTTTCTCGTATTTTAATATTATTTAATTAATAAATGCATTTTACAGCTTAACATATTGTGATAAAATTAATAAAATGAATATTTTGTTTTGTTACAATTATACTGTTATTTGTATGTAATAAGTTTCATATTAACACCATTTACTCAAATAAATGTTGACCCACTAATTTTATTCAAAATTATTACTTCCTTCTCCTAATTTATTATAATATAATCAAAGTTATGCTTAAAAATTTGCTTAAATAATCGAATAATAAGTGCTAAAATGTGCTTCCGCACTTAACTTAACCTTTTCTGGAACAAAATATTTATTTATGATTATACAAATTAAAATTACATTATTATAGTATCTTTTTAATTAAATATTATGAAATGTGGAACCAATTAATTTAGCAAAAAGCATCAAATAAATATATTTATATTTTGTACATACCATTATGATGAATTAGCATATTATTGATTTTGTTTATAATTATATAACCATATTAATTAAGTCAATAATTATCAATTTTTACATTCAATATTATCAAAATATGCAAATAAAAAATATATTTATAAAATTGTAGGAACACATACAAAAGTTAAAAGTTTGAGTGGGATAAAAACACTTTATATAATGAGAAATAACCAAATAAATTTTATTCATTATTAGGAATTTTTTAGTCTACATGAAATTATCACTTTCGCTTTAGGGTGCACTACCCTTTTGAAATTGGCAGATAGGCTGCTCTTGCCACGGATCTGAGCCTTTCAAACTAACTTCTGTGAGATTACTCTCCCCCACTCTTAGTGTCAAATTTAATGAAGACAACCTTCAAAACGTAACTTGTCCTGAGTTGATCTGACAGAAAAATTACATGTTACACATGGATTGTAAGAGGTATTCTGGTAGACCTTGATTTTCATTGATATGTATTGGGTACAACGACGATCAACTGGAACTCCAACATAGCACTAAGTTAACGCGATATGTTTAGCAGATGATTCGTATACCCAACCAAACCTGCATCTCTTGACATGTGAGTCAACATACAGTAGTTGGAGTTGCAAGAATAAGCCCGTCTTGTTTTTTGTAACATAAAAGAATTGCAACAATGCTGAAAAGTTGAAACAACAGGCCCCGTCTACCAAGTGTTTTTCGGAAATGGTTCTCGCTTGGGAATCTCTTTGTTGCTAAAGGTGCTGCAAATTTTGATCTATCTTTGTGGTTCGCATGCTATCCTGTCGCCCTAGGCTCCCTCCCATGCAAGCAGAGGTACCCCCATAGTGTGACCACCTTCGCCCTAAGCAGTGACAAATCTTTCTCCTTCCCCATGAATATAATTTTCATTGCACTTGAAAAATGTCAGTTTTCTTTCTGGAGAATATGCAGCAAATCACTTAATAAGTAACAATCATTTGTTGCGTTTCGTTCAAAAGAATTTTGATATGTACGCATTCAGTTAAATATTTCTTTTGAAATTTTACTTATTTTCTTAAACTAGTTCAAGGTATACACAAACTACATACCTCTTACACTATGTAACATAGTACTCATTATGAAACATAGTGTGAGGACAAGCACTTAGAATCTGCCTCTGACAAGTACGCAAGACAAAAACTGTGCTCAAATGAAAATGGAAGACTGTTGTTTCTTGAGTCAGATTAACAAAAACAGATTTTTATGATATTGTGCTTGCAAGATATGTTATAGCAGCATAATGTTGGCGTGTCATCAGGTGACCTTAGCTCCCACGATGGATTATTTGTAGCAAGGAAAGGCTCCTATCCCTCCAAAGTCCAGAAGTTGTGAATTTCAGTTTTCACTCTCCCTCTCCACGTATACTTGAAAAACTAAATGTTATAAAAAGTCAAATACAATTGCAAGAAACGAAAAGCCCTCCAATTTTTCTCAAATTTCAGTATGGAATGACAGGATAGCAAGAACTTGATGAGGGAAGCCCATTACCCAATACAGTTAGTAGTACACAGCAAATTTCTACAAGTCCTTACAGAAAACATGCATAGGTACAAGGTAATCCCAAAAAATGAGTCCAAATCTGCCAACATTCCACCCAAGGAACCAAAAAAAAAGAGACCATTGTCTACAACAAAAGAAATCTGAGCATGATTCAACCATATCTTTCAATTTCATCTCTTTCTTTTGGCAGTAGTAGACCCAGAACCACGTCCGCCACCTTTTTCTACCACTTCAGATGCCCCTCTTTTTCCCCTGCCTGCACCAGACTTCTTGGCACTTGTTTTCTCTTCACCTTTTAAGTCCATCTGTACTTGGATTCCTATTGATAAAACCGCAAAGAAAAATACAATATTTCAACAGCTGATTTTCAACCAGGTAGCATATAAAAAAACCCGGGACATAAGCTTCTTCTAAAAAAAGTAAATATGTGGCAATCATATTTGAAGATTGTTTAAACCAACCCTTCGAACTAAGATTTTGGAGATCCAACTGCACTGTTTTACTGCCATCGGCTTTGTCGTCTGCAAAAACAAAGGCAAACTCTGAATATAAAGACTTAAATGTATTCACAGATTCTAGCAGCTAGAACTAAAAGCCAAATTTTGCATACAGCTTAATAGTTTTCATAATGAAGCAAGACATAATCTGTGGCTTCCATGGTACTGAAGGCTTGCATGTAATTTCATCAGTTCAAAAAAATTAGTGTATCAGATCCTGCAGTAGATTTAGTATAGAACTGTACCCAGTTCCTCATCTGAAGAATTTCCTTCCTCATTTTCTGCCATTTCATCAGCTTTTCCCTCCGACAAATCATCTGCTGGTTCCAGCATTGCCGCAACACGCTTTTTTGGGGCCTTCTTTATTCCAGGAAGTGTAATCAGATCTGCCGTACGAATTACTCGTGACTTGCTTCCTTTGTTATAGGCCTTGGTCAGGGCAGCTTTCACGGCCGGCAGAATGCCCTCTAACGGATTTGGGTGCCCCTGTAACATTGCATAATGCATAATTTACATGATTTTAATCCATTTTAAAGTAAGAGGATGAGAAGTTGACGTTGAAGACCTGGAATTTTGATATCTCAACAATAGCATCGAAGTCTTCTTGGCTAATAGAGTAAGAATCCATAAATTCCACAACCTTCTCAATTGCTTCATCCTGGTGATCAGCTTGATGAATAAATCATGTACGAACAAATTCTGTGAATATTAACTATTACTGATTTTAATTTCTCAACCTTAGGAAGCACCCGGAGTGGATCAGTTAAGTTCTTCAAAAGAAGAGTAAGATAGTCAAGTCGCAAGGTAGTCCTGCAATTTTCACACAGTTAAAGGATACAAAGATACCCATAAAAATCAAAAGAGTAACTTCAAGAGAGTATGTACAACAGTACATATTTGTTGGACTGTAATTTTTATATCCAAAGACAGGGTTGGACAATGCTCTTTTTGAGGTTATCAGATGCTTCACATAGTTAACACTACAAAGCAAGATACAGTTTAGGTTTCTAATTTTATAGAGCCTTTAAAGGTAAAATAAGTGGACTCCATTAGCAAAAAAGCTAATGAATGGACTCAAACTAATCTATGCAGGTGGTTTAGTGTAGAACGACTTTTAGCCACTTAAGGAAATGTGTGTGCACCTTATAAACTCAAGGCACTTTCAGAATAAATATATTGGTACATACAACTGATATTTTAGCTTTTCATTTTACGCAAATGTTGAGAACACAAAGTAGAATTGGAACAAATTATGAAGAGAACCATGAAAAGAGGGAAGGGCAGAAATATAGGTCGGTAAACAGGATATCAACCTTCACAAAGTATCTAACTTCAATATAAATCTTAAATATTCCAGGCTAAGCAGGTTCGTCTTCTTCTGTGATTCATCACCTTACATTTATGTTACTATACAAGCCTATTATCTAAAAGTCTCGAATCTACATGGACATGAAAGTTGAAGTGAGGTTATCCAACTGCACTTTTAACACTGAAATTTGTTCTTAAAAAAATTGGTTTCATTTTTTTTTTCAGCCCATTGGACAATGTATGCAATTCAATTAAAGACTATTAGGCACATCAACAATTGATACCAATTTTATTATCACTGTAGTTTTAAGTTTTGGCATGTAAATAATCATGCATCTCAAATATGTCACATAACTGCAGTCATGCAATGGGACATGTTATTACATAGGTATGATCAATGAGGTAAAACAAGTTGCCCATTGTTCAGCCCCTGCGGTGATATCTTTGAAAGTAGAACCATTTTTTATGTGGCTTTAAATGCAGTAATAACACATCTCATGGCGCCAGTCATCAAGTACACATAAAATTACGTTAGATGATATTAATGATCATTATAATAATTATACAATAACAAAACTCAACTGTGCGTTTAAAAAAAAAATCATCATAAACAGATGTAGACCAGACCTTCCCAAGTTAGATTCACGGGAAGCAAGAAGATGAACATGCAGATCATCCAATAGCCTGTAATTTTTGCCCATTGTGGAGTTCTTTCCCAACCACCCGCCAAATCTATTAAAATTGCGTTCACCCTGCGACATTCACCAGCTCTTAAAATGCAGTAGAACAAGTATAAAGTTCATACTTATATAGTTCTCCAAAAGAATGCTTCTGAACTTGGATAGGCAAATGCAAATCACATTGTGTTTATTATACACGATAAAAAGAAAATTAAATATTAATGTTGACATTCTACTTTTCAATAAAACCATGCACGGGGTTGTATACAAATAATGTACATGATAAAAGATATCTCATCAAATTAGCCATGATACGTAATATGGCTTATCAAAAATCAAGAACCATATTTGCATGAATTACAGCCATAGCAGAGTCAGGAGTCACACGAGGAAACTACATAACAAGTGTTGGTGGATACCCAAAAGCATGTAAAAAAAAAAAGAGAGAGGATAAGTTTCCAATTTCTAGCATTTTGATCAACAGAGTCTTTTATTGCAAATAAACAATAAATCCCAACGTTGGCCTAGGAGACTGCTAAAAGAAACTCAACATATCATCCCAACACAATACAAATAACACTAAAAATTCTAGCCACATACAATGCAGAAAGAGGCCGGTGAGACTTGAGAGTCGCCAGTCAAACAGACAAATCATATGTACAAACAAGGAAATCAAGGACGTATAATAGAGCTTCGACTAGAATGCTCAACAGAAAAATTTTATGTTCTAAGAACTCAAAATACGAGGCAATAATTGTGTGATGAATACTATCTAAACATTCATACTAAAGTAGTTACAGAACTCTCAAGGCACCCAAGTTCCAACAATATTTTTCTAAAGAAACTAAATAACCTCGCTTAGGGCAAGCAATCACTTAATGTGTTGCAAATGTACTACACAAGGCAAAAATCAAACCCACACCCACATTTATAGAAGACAAGGAGAACTCCATAGCATGGTCCAAAAAAAACAATTACATACTATTATTATTATCACGAATCTAAGCCATTGTGAAGCTTTATAAATATACAAGTAGATCAGAATACAACTTTGACAATAGACTAAAAATTCATCAATGCTTGCATATGAATTACATCATTCACCTGTTCAAGTATCTCCCTCTGCCCATGCAATAGAGCAGCTCTGGTATGAAGTATAATTCAATGTTAGACTTGCATCACTGTTATAGTACCTATATACCAATGTATATAAAACTTACGGTATTAAACAAGATAACACTTACGGTATTATACAAGATGATAAAGAGCTACTCTGAGAGAGTTGCCACTGCCTATATCTTCGTATCTGCACATTAATTATATCACCATCTGCAATAGATTCAGCAGCACGAGCAATCAAGTTCATTCTTTTTAGCCCATTGTCATCTCTGCCAGCCGAACTTGGTTTGTAGTTAACATAATTTTCCTGTCAATTATCGGAAGCAGTTTCAGAATTCATATACAAGCGATATAAAATGTTCTTATCCTTTTGCATAACCATAGCCCATCGGTATTCCAAGTGCCAACACAAACAGCTGACTTGAAACAAAAAATAAATAGAGAGAACGAATGACTAGTTCTGTTATGCATTATGCACATTACAGTTTTGATATATAAGCTACTTAGATCAGATAATTACATCTCAGATATATAATCTAACTTTAAAGATTAATGGTGGGAATATGCATAGGAAAAGATGCCACCACCCAATCTGACATTTTAGCAGAATACCTGAATAAGGAGAGGAACAAGATCGGGATCACTCATGCTTAGATCAATTCTTTCATCTATCCGCAACTTCCCCGCGTTAAATCCAAACAGCCTGCAATAGCAAAGCAAGGTTGAACCAAAAACAATAATTTCCTTGAGCTAAATCAACAAGAGGACAATGAGAATTGTGAACAAGTCATATGATGAAATCCAATGGATCGTAATGTTAATAACTAATATTTTACTTTAGTGATACTTGATTTGGAAAAATAAGTTCTAGTAGAGCTCAGACTACTACTTCATGAATGACACCAGTTTAAATAGAGAACATAGTATTACTTTTTCACAAATAAAACCATAAGGATGCAACAAATGTCAATTGCATAAAAAATTGATTTTTAAATTTTTTTTCATTCTAAGCAGATAGAAGAAATACTCTTCAGTTGAATAATCAAACTTCCAAGTAGCAAGTCAAAACTAGTGTCTTTTCTCAAAACATTTTAAACGAGACCTTGGCCACAGGTAAACTAATACAATATTGATAGCATGGTAAGTATTTTTTCCTCTACCATGTAACATAACTGATGGCCATTAAGAATAGTCTACCTCAAAAATTGGTTCAATCAAGGTTTCAAACATTTTTTTATCTATGCACCAAGTATTTGGCCATAATGCATCAAAACAGAGCATATGAAAAACTTCACAAACCAGTAAAGGATGAAGGTTCTAGGTTAAAAGAAGAATATCTTATGTAGACATGAATATTTCATTGAAACCTCTTCAGATACAAAACATTGATGCAGAGAGCAGATTATAAAGTTCCAAATTTATAAAAGGAAATGTGACTGAAGATCATACTTATCAACTGCTGTGAAGGGTGATATATCTTCATCCTTTGAACTGCTGAGCAGTCGCTGTCTTATGTCATCATATTTAATGACAGACTTCGAAAGACTCATATATTGCAATTGGTTCAGAGCCATACGCATATCTCCATTAACTCTTTCTGCAAGTTCCTCAAGTGCAATCTATGAACAGGAGGCAAAGACCACTAGTTCATTAGATCGGGTAGTATGCTTAAACTTGATTAAACAAAAAAGGTACAAGCGTCACATAGGACTAAAAATTCTACGAGCTGAAGACAGCAAGAAAAGAAATAAAGGCCTGGGAAGGTTCTTCTGCTGATGGTAAATATATCAGTACAACAGTCGGGAGGTTAAGCAATTTACTTATATTCATTTAGTTTCTGCAAGATGTTCCATTTTCAACAAAAAATGTTTTTTCTAACAGAAACTGTTGTGGTGTCGGCAGTTTTAATAAGGGTAGTGTTAGTCAGTAATGAATCCTTCAGGAGGTCCTTTTACACTTCTTGTAAATCTTGATTATGCGGAAAAGTGAGATAATCCTGCGTTCATAATTATATAATTATCAAATTATTGCTTAAATATTTGTAACTTTCTACTTTAATCCAACTAAATATACCACTGGAGAATTTTGATTTTTGACATGTAACAAAAAAGAATGCAAGCATGTGCTAGAAGCAAATAAAGTCTAGATCTAACTAGAAATTTCAAAACTTGATAAATTGTAGCAAATTAAGTTTCTAATGTCTGCCGTGTCTGTATCTTGTAATTAACTGCACTAAATTTTACTCTCAGCTTATATTTCATAGGACTCCCTTTCTACCTCTAATAGAAAAGTTTATTTTACCCCAAAAAAAAATCGAAATAAAGATTAATATATTCTGGAATGATAACCACACACTCTATTAGTAACAAAAAGTGACTACGGGAGTGTGTGATACTTCTAAACAAGTAAAATATAATCGTAAAAAACTTGTAGCAAACATTTACCTCATTAACTTGAAGACCTTCTGAATTTGCAATGTGCAACAACCTCTTTGCCATCTATCACATTTAAGAATTCATCAGGTTACAAATAATGTCATGCACTTATCATCAATCGTAGAGCAGACAGGAATCAATTTCCTATATTTCAATTCTCTTTCCCTTGAATGCAAATGAGCAGATCAATGACTAAATGGAGCAATAGTCTAATGCACTAAGAAATCATAAATCTCTTGATCAAAATTATATCATTCTGATTCTATTTGCAAATTAAGAGTTCTAGGCCTACAGCAAATATTGTTCTTTACACAGGCTTGATATAGTGCACCACAACCTAAGATATTATTAGTGTTTCAATCATATTTTCGGTAGGCAACAGCTTCAATGGGAAAAGGGAGTAAGGGGCCTTTTATTCTTCTATTTTTTTCCTTTATGTTCTTCAATCAAAGCTTGTGGATTAATATATGGGTATTATGAAAAAGATCACGTAACATTCCACTTCACCATACGACAACAAAATAGCTAAGACATAAGTAGCATACATACTATACAAATGATGAGGGATAAGGATAACTGTGAAATTCAACTAATAGATGTCTGTATATAACAGAAATGAACCTGCTGCTTTGTCGGTTTACGGTAATTAAGAAGTAAGCAGTGGTTCACAAGACTCTTCAGTTTTTGACTGTATCTGTCGTTGCATATGCAAATAATCGGAATTTTCGAGATCTTAATACTAGCAATAAGATCTGCCACTCCACCTCTATCTCCAGCAGACATTCCATCAACCTCGTCCATAATCAGCACAGTCTTCTGATGCTTCGGCCTAAAATAATTATTCATAGATAAACAACAATTTGATATTATTAACGAAGTACTACATGATGTATGCACAACAGAGACTCAGAGCAAACTAACCGATCCATTTTAACACTCAGGGCTTCATTACTAACTAATTCCTTAATAGAATTTGCAGTGCTTCCACCAATTCCTTTTTCAATTTTTCCATCAGCCTTTCCTCGACTGTCGCTAGCATTTACCTAAACAAAACAAATAAGAAAAATCAGTAAATAAATTCACTGGCTGCAGCTAGATTCAACAAAAAATCAATTCATCAAGCTCGCTAATGGTTGGTGGGGAAGTCATACCTCAACTGTTACATAACCAAGCATCTGACTTACTAACTTCGCCGACGTAGTCTTTCCTATGCCAGGTGTACCACTCAGCAGTACAGCTTTTTTAGCACCAGTACTAATAGGTTTTTTACCTTTCCCTTTGTGCCCTGTATTCAAGAAATGCTCATTCCACTGAACCAGCCATTCATGCAGCTGCTTAACCTGTAATTTGACCAAATATAATGTCATATTGATGAAAACTATTATTCTACATCATCTACATTTATGTACATGGATACTTCTCGTAAAGCCCTCCAAGAATCATACAGTATGTAGGGAAACAGAGTAAGTGATTAAACATACTAGTGACTGATTCCCTATGATATCAGTTGGGACCTTCGGTTTATACTTTTCTGTCCATGACAACGAAGGATGCTCCGTACTTTGGGATATTTTCTTGGCTGGAGAGGCACCCTGGCCCCTACCTTTATTTATTGGGTTCTTTACCGGTGAATTCCTGGCTTGCTCTTCTACAAAATCAAAAATGTAAACATACATTTCAACTCCCAAAGACCAAAGATGAGAGGCACCTCTTGAAAAGACAAGCAATAATAAGAAATCAGATAAAGCATACCTTTGATCTTAATCTTGATCTTATAAGATAAGAATTTATTATCATCATAGCTTTTATTTTAATCTTACACTTAAAGTGACAAGCCCGCATAAACGCCAATAACAAAAAAAAAACTCAATCTTTCAAGATGCAAGAAACTTTTAACAAATATAATCATACGGCGCTCCTCAATCAAAAAGGTGAACTAAAACTCTGAAGAAATTTATTGAATTGGTCAAGAGACACTAAAAAATTACTGGGCATATAAAAGTAATACAGCACTCGAGCTAAGTAATAGAGGTAAAAGTAGAGTAAGAATGCAAGAACGCAAATTTTCTATAAAAACAGAGTTATGTTATTGCATACTGCTAACTGCCGATTCCTGAGGACTGCTCTTTGGAGTAGATGCAACTGTCTTTTCCATAGATTTCTTTGTTTCATTTTGGGCAGTGGCCTGGGATCGATTTGATGCACGGATCATATCAAATAACCCGTCCTCAGTAAGAAAGCCAGTGCTGCACATAATTATTAAACCACAGATAATTTTAGAGTATATCAAGAAAAAAAATGAAAGGGAATATATCTAATGCAGTACATACCCGAGCTCTTTTGCTTTACTGGATTTCCGTCCCCCAATATCTTCATCACACAAGAGATAATTCTGCGTAGCAATAGTGTTAGTGACGAAATAGCAACACCTTCGCAACTTTAACCAGGAGAAACAAAAGGTAATGCAAAATTACCGTCTTCTTGCTGACAGATCCAGTAATACGACCACCATGTCGTTTGATCAGATCTTCAGCTTCTTCCCTTTCCAAGCTAATGCACAAAACACAGTCAAGTCTTTATTCAGAGACACATTATAAAGTGAAATATTATTACTATAATTTCTGGCCTTGAGCCCTTGATAAATATTTGTCTAAAAAAAATACAACTACTGCCTACTAAGGATGAAGAAACTTAATCTCAAGAACGTATATCTGTAAAATATAATAAAGTAGGGAACAGAATAGTAATACATGTACCTGTCAAGTGTTCCACTAATTACAAAAGTCAAATTAGCCAAACAATTTGGAGCACCTTCCGGGACTTCCTGCAAATTAAATTTTTTTTTTTTAAAATAATTGATACTACCATCACTGAATTTTATGTTCAGTATATCACATCAAATAGCATGTCACCTTTTCACCCTTGTGCGGAGGATCTTTTCTTTCACCAAAATTCATGAAACCCCCACGTCCACCACCACCACCTCCTCTGCCTCTTCCACCACCTGGTGCCGCTGCTGCTGCACCTCTACCACCACGACCTCGTCCTGCAGGCTTTTGAGACTTTGTATCTTTGTCATCACCGTCGTCATCATCATCACTTTCATCAGCAGGAGCTACTGAGACAGCTTTCCCTCCACGACCCCTACCATCCGATTTTGGAGTAGACTTAGCCACTTTAACCTTCACATCATCCTCATCACTTTCATCATCCATAACCTTCTTTGCAACTCCTCTACCCACCCCACTCTTCGATCTCTTGTTGGGTGTCACTTCAACTAAACCTTTCCTTTTCGAACTAGGCATCTCAAAGTCATCATCTTCATCATCATCATCAATTTTCAGAACTTTCTTCCTAACTGGGGTTTTCGATTCACTTTTAGGTTCCTCAATTTCTTTGTCTTCCTTAATCTTCTGTTTCTTGTTTTCAAAATACGGGCTACATTTCCTTCTACCCGAGGTTTCTTGACCCTGAAATAAAAAACCAAAAATAAACACCTAAAAATTCGTTCTTGATTATCCCTTTGTTTTCTTATAAATTGTTTCAAGCATCTAAATTTAACAGCATATACCCAATTATCCTTTGATATCTCAACCCCGCAAGAAATACACAAATAATAACACTTAAACCCTAAAAACCATAAACAAGCAATACTTACAGATTTCTCTTGCGGGGAAGACTTGTCGGGTTTATCCTTACTGGCATTACCATTACTCTGGTTATCATTATGCTTCATGAACCACTTCCTAATATCAGCAGACTGTTCCAATTGAATACAAACACAAATTCATTAAATTAGCACACTAAACAACCAACCCACATAACAAATGCAAGCCCCAACTCACCATTTTCTTCAACTGATGATTCACCTCCTGGCTTTCAAGAAACCCTAAACAAATTGAATTGTTAAAACAAGAAACATATAATAATAATAATAATAATAATAATAATAATAATAATAATAATAATAATAATAATAATAATAATAATAATAATAATAATAATAATAATAGTATACAACAATTAGGCGTGTAGCTTACTTGATGAGAATTATATCTGGGGTGTTTTAACCCTAAGTTTGCCTATCTCCTGTATAAGCCCTAAAACAGACTAATACTACTATCTATAATACACTTGAATCGCTGTCTTATTCATTTATCACATCAAATTCAATTTTTTTAATAACAAAAGTTTTATTAATTACTTAAATCTTTTTTACAATAAAGTTTTTCTAATTTTTAATACAGTTAAACCTCGATAAATGAATATGCTCGGGACTAGAAAATTTTATTCATTAATCTAGATTATTCATTTATCAAAGTCAAAAATACACTGTCTCTATTATGTCGGGACTATAAAAAATTATTCATTTAATGAGATTATTCGTTTATCGAATATTCATTTATCGAGGTTCTACTGTAAATTCAATATTTCAATATATTCTAAAAAAGTGCTTGGCATTAATTTTTCCAATTCACTTAAAATACCCTTTCTAGTTTTTTCTTTTAATGTACATTCATATACTTTATTGTCCTTTTACATTTAACTAGGTCCCTCAAACAAAAATAGATTATATCCATCTATTTTTAAGGGGTGGTATTGTATTATGACTTTTAAATACTTTTAAAGACTTTAGAAGTTTAGAGGTATTCAATTAATACTTTTAAAGACTCTTTAAAAGTAAGGAGGTATTTTATCGTGATTTTAAAAAAGTCTTTAAAAGTTTAAGGTATTCAATTACAACTTTTAAGGAGTTATTAAAAGTCACTTGTTATTCAAAAAGTAAATGATTTTTGTGGAAAAATAAAAGTGAGTGACTTTTTATGAAAAAGTGTATATATTTTCTCAAAAAATTGTCACGTCTTTTTTGAGAAGATTTGACAAGAGTTTGTCTTCCCTCAACGATAGCTCCCACGGCTCAACGATAGCTCCCATCTAGGGTTCCATCCTTGCCGAAAGAGGTTGCTTTTTTTCTCCCACCTAGTGAAGGTGTATTAGCTTCTTCTTACAGGAGTTTCTTTCCCTCTATTACTCTAGCTGCTCTGCATCAATTTGTGCAGATGTGTTATTTATTGCTCGGGCAAGGTGATTTTGTTCAGTATTTGATGGATATTATCGGGCCTGAGCTATCAGAGCCTGCTAATACCATCAGTTCGTTTAAGCTTGCAGGGTTGTTGGAGAGTGCAATAAGGTCCTCCAGTGCACAGTATGATGATCCTGACATACTGGATAGATTGAGGGTCAAAATGATGCCACATAACATAGGAGATAGAGGGTGGGATGTCTTCTCCCTGGAATACGATGCAAAAATGCCTTTAAATACTCTGTTTACAGAGCCAGTCATGACGAAGTATCTCAGAATCTTCAATTTCCTAAGGAAGCTTAGACGGGTAGAGCATGCACTCATTGGTGTTTGGAAGACGATGAAACCAAATTCTATAGCTTTCACTAAATTGCCAGAATTTTATAACAAGTGCTTTGGGATGAGATGAATCATTTTATAACAAATTTTCAATACTATATTATGTTCGAGGTTTTGGAGGTTTCATGGTCTAACTTCTCTAGTGAAATGGAAGCAGCTAAAGATCTTGATGATCTGTTTTCCCCTCTCTTGTTTCAACTACTTTTGACTACTTTAATCTCGAAAAATATTACTCCTTCCGTCCCGATTATAACTGTGATATTATAAAGATTATGTACATATGTGGTGAGGCTGTGAAGTTCCTACTCGTTTCTGAGTTTTTGCCTCTGTTCTGTCAAAGTACTTTGACCACTTTAATTTCAAAATAAGAATTTAGTAGTATCTTTAGAAGATATGTAAATCTATTTGGTTGATGAATGAGCACAAAGATTCATTCATAGGTGATTCTGCAATCCTGAGAAAATGAAACCACTGTTGTTGTTATGTACTATCAACTTGTGTTTGACTTAAATCTAATCCTACTTGTAGCTCTTGTTACATAGGCCTGTTTAATTCCACCCTCTTATTTTCAAACTATGAATCACCTTATCAGAATCAAGAAACAATATCTAAAAGAAAGTTACACATCTTTTGAATACCATTATTCAAAATGCCATTGGAAGTGATAAAGACGTGATAAAGAGTTTTGCTTTGGACAATTTTTGCTTGTGCATTCATGGGGTTTTATCAGTTCCGTAATCTTTTTGAAAAAGGTGTTATACCATTATCCTATGTAGACTGCATCCTACTCATAATACACCTCAAAATCTATCAAAGAGTCTGTGAAAGTTTTTAAAAATCATTTTATTAGGAGTCATTAAAAGTATTTTGAAATTTTGGGAATTCAACAAGAGTCATTAATAGTCATTAAAAGTCTATAAAATCCATTAAAGTCATTCTCCCTAGAATTGTCATTAAAAGTCATAATACAAAACCGCCCCCTAAGGCTTTCCCCCCCTCAAATGGGTTACACAATTGCGTTATATCTATATGGCTTAAATATACTTTATGTCAATTATGTAATTGATTTTTTATGTTAATTTCTTTATTTTTTTTCTCCTTCTTCCACCAAATTTCCTCCTAATTTGTTAATTTTGAGTTTAAATTCCTTATTTTGTGGATCCATCTTGCAAGAATCATCGAAATTTCATCCCCTTTTATAAACTTTATAATCGAAACAAATACGGTGTCCGAAGATTACAAGTTTATCTTTTAGAAAATACTAGGTAAGCTGAATTGGTTTCCAAAAACTTTCCCGAATGCCAAGTGTATCAATTTAATTGGTTATCCACGATGCATCTAATGTTAGTTATGTATCTGAAGTTAGTTATGTAAACTCTGTTCTTTCTCCTTAATTTTAGTCGGATATGTGGAGATTTGAATCCTTTGTGCTGGAAAAAGAAGATGGATATTGATAATTGCATATATTTTTTTGCATATTTTTATTACCTATTTATTGCTTGAACTCGTATTTTAATAAATTATTTTGTTGCATTTCAGGAAATTCGTAAATAAATAAAGAAATGGCAAAATAAAGAAATAAAGAGCAAGGAAGGGAAAAAGAGGAAGAAAAAGGACCAAAAATGAAAGAAGGAAAAGAATTAGGAGCTTGGAGCAAAAGGAATATTTCAAGACAAGTGGAAGGTGGAGATCATCCCAACACACTACATAAGTGTATGGCCAAGATCAACTCTTCAAAGCTTAAGGGGGAAGGAAACAAATAGATGGCTAGGATTTCACCACCACACACCACAAATGTATGGTGGGGATTTACCCAACACCCCCCTTAACCATAATTCCTATCCTATAAATACCCCCTCACCCCCCTTGTATTTAGTAACTTAGATTTTAGGGTAGATTTAATTTCTTGTATTTTCTTTAGTTTCAAATCTTGTAAACACTTTTTATTTTAATGCAAAAATTCCGTTTCCTTTAATTTCTCGTCTTGATCTTTCGTTATATTGCCTTACATAGCTTTCGTTATTTTCGTAATTCCGTGTAGTGGACAAAGTAGTGAAAAGCTAACCACTATGGGTTGAAAGTAACGAAATTTTAATTTCTTGCTCTTAGTTTTATTTAGTAATTTAGCCCCTCTAAACATTAATTTTATTGTGGGCAAATTAATTTCAAGTTCTCTTTTAGTAAAATTTTAATTTTAATTTCGCACTTAGCTTCTTCATCTTCGTTTTTAATTTTCATAATAAAAAAAAATTAAAAAAAAAATATATTAGAGTAAATTTGTATTAAGTATTTTTGCAGACTTTATTTTATTAATTCGAAACCATTTGTTCAATTATTCTGCCCCATTTTTCATCAGTAAGCAAACAAGTCTTCCCCTGTTTTATTTCATTCACTTGTTCTAAAAAAAACATCCTCCCCTATCATCTCCATTTCTCTACGACGCTTACACACAATACAACACCCCCATTTGTTCTTCCCAGTCTCCTTCCTAGCTTTCTCTCTCTCTCTCTCTCTCTCTCTCTCTCTCTCTCTCTCTCTCTCTCTCCCTCTCTCTCTCTCTCTCTCTCTCTCTCTCTCTCCTCTCTTTCCCTTAACACGAACACCCTCTCCTTTTCATTTTCTGCAAACCCACACACTCCCTTCTTCTTTTTTCTGATCGTCCGATTGTTTTGTGGCTGAGTTGTGAGGTTTTAAACGAGTTAACTCGGTCTTCTCCGAGTTGTAGGTGTTCTGTTTCCGAGTTTTTATAATCGACGAGTAAACTCGGCCTTGTTTGTTTCTTGTTTATCTGAGTTCTGGTTTCTTTATTGGGTGTTGCTGCGCAATAGATGTTGATGTCGAATTCTGTTTTGCCATTTTTTTATTTTTTTTTGCTAAGTTTGTAACAATGTCAGAGTCGGGCGAGTTTTGAATCTTGTACTGATTTGCTGAGTTAACTCGGGAATGCGTTGTGTTTAATTGTCTCTTGTTCTTGTTTTTTTGTTTTGGCTGAGTTCTTGTCGAGTCAGTTGAGTCGGTTACATTACTGAGTTACAGGATTTACTGATTGTATTAGCTTTGGTTTGGTTTCTGAAATTTGTATTAGCTTTGGTTTCTGAAGTTTGGATTTAATGGTTGGTTCAGTGGATTTCTGTTTTGCTTCGATTACCTGTCCCCTTCTGCGATTTTACTCAATTTCTACTTTTTATTTAATCGATTCGTGTTCTGGGCTTTGGTTCTTTGCGTTGGTTAATTGTTGGCTAGTAGATTTTACGAATACATCATGACGAATTTTCATTAAAATTTTCTGTTCATAAAAATCGTTTTTTTAAACTTTTAAATAGAGATAATTAAAAATTTAGTTTTCTGAAAATAATTTCTTAAAATAAATTCTAGTTTAATTTGAATTTAGAATTGTTTAGAATAATTTTTATATTAATTTCGTTTTAAAATAATTTAGACTTTTTAGATTAATTAGAATAAATTAGAGGTTAGAATTTAGGAATTAATTAGTAAAAATCCAAATTCTCAAAAATCAAAATTGTCCTAATTTGATTAAATTAAAAATTAGGGTTGCGAAAATAAAATAGTCTCTGCGGAACGAATCTAAATTTACTAAAATGAGATTGTGCAATTGCAATCATTTCTACACTTAATTTCTAGCACATCAAGTTTTTGGCGCCGCTGCCGGGGACTAATTATTTCTCGCACCTTAGCTTTTAATTTTTCGGATTAGCTCTTTTCTCACCCTTTTTCTTGTTTGCATTTTTTTCGAGGAATTTGGAGAAAAATTCGGGAAACTTGGATTAAAGCGGAAGAATTTTCTCGGAATTTTGGAAGCTTTGCTTGGGTAAACCGTATCTCTCTCCTCTTTCGTTTTTTTTATTAGAAAATCACCAAAAAAAATAAAAAATCACAAAAATCACAAAAAATTAAAAATTTAAAATCCAAAAAAAATTAGTTGTAAAAACATAATTGTTGCATCATGCATTTAATCACTTAGGGCACATCATCTAGATTTTTATTTTCTTGTTTTTAATTTTTCATACCTTATAATTGTGGTGATCGCTGGAGGACCCCAAGGTACGTTAAATTCTTTCTTTTCTTTAGTTAAAGCACGTAGTTAAGCATCCATAAATGTTTATAGTTTTTTATACCTCTTTGTTTGTTGCATCATTTTGTAAAAAAATCTTAAGGGCAAAACCTCTCAAAAGATAAGGGAAGGGATTTCATCACTCTTTCCTTAGCCCAAAAACAATTAAACCCTCATTTTGCATACCTAGCCTTTAATAAAATTAATTAGACGTTTGCCCCTAGGAATCTCGTGCTCAATTAGGAAGGTGCTTAAGAAACGAAGTAATCTTTAATTATTCCGACTTTTTGGTGTCTATGAAAGCGAAAGCTAACCTGGCCAATTAAGATTTTGGTGTCTAGGCTGGTGTTTAGCCTCTTGGCAATGCTTGCACCTACCTGGCCAAGCCGGTTCGAATAATTATTGATTTATCTCGTTTTTGGTAGCCCTTAAAGTTAGGAGCAAGGTCTAGTTATTTTTTTAAGGAACCCTAGGGTTAGAATTTTTTTAATTTTTCACCCCTTTCTTTTTGTGTGTTTATTTTATCGCACTTATTTGCTAAGTGTTCCCTTCGTGGTTTATGCGATCTACTTGGCGTAGGGATAATTCTGCTAGACTATTAAGATCATTCGAGATTTCTTCCTCATCTGATTCCGAGTCTTTAGATAATTCCGAACCAGTAGTAATCATGGCCATGTCTCTTAAGGACCGTTGCTATCCTACCCGTTCTGGCCAACCCTCGTGTATCACTCTTCCTCCGGTTAATGGTAATAACTTCGAGATTAAAGCTCATTTCATTAGCATGTTACCTAAGTTTACCGGGAGTGATGGTGAAGATCCCTATCTTTTTATTCATGAATTTGAGGAGGTTTGCGCATTGCTAAAACTCCAACAACTTTCCGAGGACTCCATACGACTTAGACTAATAAAATTTGCCCTTAAAGATAATGCGAAAAAGTGGTTGTATAGTTTACCCGTCAATTCGATTTCCACTTGGGAGGGTTTCGTAGTCATCTTTCTTAAAAAATTCTTTCCAAGCCACAAGACTACGAAACTCACGAATGAGATTAATCAATTTCGTCAAAAACACAATGAACCATTTTGGACGTGTTTTGACCGTTTTAAAAATCTTCTATCTCAATGTCCCCACCATGGAATCGAAAAATGGAGGCTCTGTAAGCTTGTGTACAATGCCTTAGATAGTTCAACAACCGCGTTGTTGGAATCTATGTGCCAAGGGAAATTCATGGATAAAAATGAGGACGAGGGGTGGGCCTTTTTCGAGGAATTAGCGGAGAAGACTATGTTGTGGGAGTCTACTAGGGAACCTCACAAGTCCAACGAGTCATCTAGTTCTTCTAGGGGTTTACATTCAATTGGAACAATATTGCAACCGATACCAAGCTAGCCACCCTTACTAGGAGACTCGAAGCTTTAGAAACTCATAGTGGACCCTCACACATGTCTGTTTAGCTGAATCAAGGGATGCAAAATTTGCAAGATTTCCAACAAGTCAATTCATTGTTTCCACCAAACCAAAGGAATGATCCTTTTGCTCCGACTTACAATCCCGGGTGGAAGAACCACCCGAATTTCTCGTGGAACCAAGGCCAAAACTTTCAATCTTCACCACCTTCTTTTCAAACTCCTCCTTTTCAAAAGCCAAACTTTCCAAATCAAGGTCATTTTCCAAACGCGCCTCAAAATCACGTTCCTTATCCAACTCAAGCTCCCGCCCACCCACCCGGCTTTCATGAGTCAGATAAGAGGATTAATTCCTTGGAAAAGACTCTTGATGCGCTTTTGAAATCAACGACTAATTTGGCTCAATCTCAACAAACTTTCATGCAAACCATGACTCAAGATAGGCAAATTCTGAATGCTAGTACTCAAGCCATATCTAAGTTAGAGGTTCAAGTGAGTCAATTAGCCAACGCAATATGTGAGCGAGAGAAGAACAAGTTCCCGAGTCAACCTGAGGTCAACCATAAATTTCCTCTCAACCAAAGACCTCATGAAAATGTGAATGCCATCATTTCTTTAAGGTCGGGAAACCAAGTTCATAATCAAGTAGGAGTCTTGCCTTCCGAAGAAGAAGAAGAGTCAAATGTTGAACCAAACCCTAAACTTGATCATTCAAACCCTACTCCAAATCACGAACCTCTCGAGTCATCTAGTCCCACACTTTCACCACTTGAACCTTCATCTTCAAAATCCACTCCCGAGTCATCAGAATCTTCTCTTAACTCATCATCACCATCTAACAAATCTTCGATTGTCGTTCCACTTTCCACTTCAATTCCCGATGTGTCTAGTGAACGAGTCTTTAAGCCTAAAGCTCCTTTTCCTCAAAGACTCCTCCCTCCCAAACAGTCGCCTCAAGTAGAAAAGATTTTGGAAGTTTTCAAGCAAGTCGAGATCAACATTCCTCTTTTAGATGTCATTCAACAAATTCCTTCTTATGCTAAGTGTCTAAAAGATTTATGTACTCACAAGCAATCCACCCACGTCCCTAAGAAAGCCTTTTTGACCTCTTATGTTAGTTCAATTCTTTCAAATCATATTCTCGTGAAATATAAGGATCCCGGTTGTCGTACAATTTCATGTGTCATAGGCAATACTTTTGTGGACAAGGCGTTACTTGACTTAGGTGCTAGTGTGAATCTCCTTCCATTTTCTGTCTACCAAGCCCTAGGGTTAGGCGAGCTCAAGAAAACAAACATGACACTTCAACTAGCTGATCGTTCTGTTAAAATGCCTAAAGGAATAGTAGAAGATGTCTTGATTAAGATTGGCGATTTTATCCTCCCGGTGTACTTTGTTGTCCTCAAGACTCAACCCATCACGAATCCTAAGAACCAAATTCCGATCATTCTAGGATGACCTTTTCTTGCTACATCCAATGCCTTGATCAACTGTAGGAATGGTTCAATGAAACTCACTTTCGGTAACATGACCGTTGAACTTAACATTTTTAATACAGGAAAAGAACCTAATGAGCTTTTCGAGCAACCAATAGAGGTCAATGTGGTTAACAAGTTTTTCACATGGTCTAGCTTTGAAGATAGTGAGGTTGAGTCTCTTCTCAAAGACGATTTCAAAGTCAACTATGCGTCTAATAAAGAGCTTCATGAGTCATTTAGGGATATGAACTCGGAAGAGATGTTCTTCCCGAGTTTGATCAACAGCCCGTAGGAAAAGATGGATCCTTATCTTATGTCAATCCTAGTGATTCCACCCATGACCAAACTTTCATTGTCTCTAATTTGCTTAGTCAAAATAAAGAAGCCTTAAGTTGGTTTAGGGAGAACATTAGTGACACTTGTTCTGTAAGGTTGAATGATTCTATGTTGCTTGAGAAAATCTTTGTTAATGAAAATTTTCAAAAATTTCTTGATATTTTCTCAAAGTTGCACCCCAATTTTCCAACCGGCATCGGCTAATTCGGTTTTATTCCTTTGCCTCCCCTCGTGAAAATTCAGGTATGGGGGAGGAATTCTGTGCGTGTGTGAGTTATTTTCTTTCATAATTTTTAGAAGTTTTCAGTCTCCGTCATCCCTTATCAGGTATTTCCTCATCCTTCTCCTTTACTCATTTCTCTTGCATTTGCATACATTGAGGACAATGCATGATTTAGGTATGGGGGAGGGTTTTTAGTGTAAATATAAAAATCAAAAAATCCAAAAAAATTAAAAAATGAAAAAATCACAAAAATAGTTATAATCTTATTCTAGTCTTGTTAATTGATTGCTAGTTGCTTGATGCACCCTTACATGCTATGATAATCTTGTGATCCTTTAGCTTTTGATTGAGAAGTGATTTGCTAAGTTCTTGTCCACACACTTACACTAGCAAGGTGAAACTAGTAGACTTATTCGATTTGTGCAAGAAATTAGAAGGTCATGATTAGGTGTAAGATGATTTGGTTTTCATGTTTTGAGTACAAGTAGGTGCATTGAGGATACCTTTACTTGAGATTGATTATGTTCTACCACACCAAGTGAGTTTTGAGCCTATATGCACATCTTTTGCATTTATATTCGTTTGCTTGAGTGTCCACTTGTCATTTACATTGCTAGCACTTGTTTGAGTTTTTCTGGAAACACATGACATTGATTGATGATAAGATGATAAAGGCATTTAGGAATAACCAATATTTCCAAAATATCCACACCATTCTTATGTGATCAATTAGTTACCCCTTTGAGCTTAATAAAATTCTTTCGGTGACACACCACATTACTCGCCTAAGACCTTTTTCTTGTACAGCCTTACGTATACTTGATCCCAATTTGTCAAAGGCTAGTAGGAACTTGAGGGAGTAATAAGGTGTGTGAAATGGGTTTACTTTTGTTCATAACTTTTGAGGAAATATATATTTTGTTGGTTACCTTGTTAGTCGATTTTCAAGTCAA
Organism: Saposhnikovia divaricata; assembly: GCA_036435485.1. Taxonomy (NCBI): domain Eukaryota; kingdom Viridiplantae; phylum Streptophyta; class Magnoliopsida; order Apiales; family Apiaceae; genus Saposhnikovia; species Saposhnikovia divaricata. The sequence goes on along the minus strand of CM071597.1, from coordinate 94,536,244 downwards.
ATTTAAAGGAGGATTATGGTTGCTTATATTTATCTTAGCTCTAATAAAGAAAAAGAAAAAAGAAAAAAAAAGAAAGAAAAAAAATATATGAGAGCATACTTATGTTTTTGAAATCCTCCTTCATTCGACTAGTCAAGTCTTTTTGTTAAAAAAATAAATAAATTGTGTGGGGAGGAAATTTGGTGTTGTGCAAAAATTCCATGGTGACTACTACCTTTTGACACTTCACCTTGTTTTGGCCTTACTTGACATACCCTGTCCCTAGCCCCTTTACAACCCAAATAAAGACCTTTTGATTGTCATCATTGATGTATGTTGTGTTTAAGTTAGAATGATACCAAGTGTCAAGCATGCTTTTGATTTTGTTGGAATTGAGTGATACACTTACCCTTGTTCTTGAGTGAATGTTCTTTTGTGAGTGAAATGTGAGGTATTGCTTGTTTCTTTTGCATATGAGATCTCAAGTTTTGACTTTAAGGTATGCTCTTGTAGACTTAGCATGGTTTCCAATAATTTTTGCACTTGGCATGAACTTGTACTCGTGCATGTTTCTTTAAGTAGACTATGTGAATCTTTGCACTTTCCACACCAAGACTTTGCAACTTCATTTTGATTCTTAAGTTGATGTATCATGAGAAGACATGTATGTGTGGTGTTGCATTGCCATGTAATCTTTTATACAAACTAGATGGATTTTGTGGGTACATTCACTATAGGCCCTCACGAGACCTCACTCGTCCACTAGGGCTGCCTAGGGGTTAAAGGGCTTGTTGCATATGTCAAATGCAACCGTCACACCTACGAAAAGGAGTATAAGACTTTTTATTTAGAATTTCTTTTTGTTTTTACTCGAGGACGAGCAAAAGATAGGTATGGGGGCATTTGATAAGTGCATATTTTTGCATATTTTTATTACCTATTTATTGCTTGAACTCGTATTTTAATAAATTATTTTGTTGCATTTCAGGAAATTCGTAAATAAATAAAGAAATGGCAAAATAAATAAATAAAGAGCAAGGAAGGGAAAAAGAGGAAGAAAAAGGACCAAAAATGAAAGAAGGAAAAGAATTAGGAGCTTGGAGCAAAAAGAATATTTCAAGACAAGTGGAAGGTGGAGATCATCCCAACACACTACATAAGTGTATGGCCAAGATCAACTCTTCAAAGCTTAAGGGGGAAGGAAACAAATAGATGGCTAGGATTTCACCACCACACACCACAAATGTATGGTGGGGATTTACCCAACACCCCCCTTAACCATAATTCCTATCCTATAAATACCCCCTCACCCCCCTTGTATTTAGTAACTTAGATTTTAGGGTAGATTTAATTTCTTGTATTTTCTTTAGTTTCAAATCTTGTAAACACTTTTTATTTTAATGCAAAAATTCCGTTTCCTTTAATTTCTCGTCTTGATCTTTCGTTATATTGCCTTACATAGCTTTCGTTATTTTCGCAATTCCGTGTAGTGGACAAAGTAGTGAAAAGCTAACCACTATGGGTTGAAAGTAACGAAATTTTAATTTCTTGCTCTTAGTTTTATTTCGTAATTTAGCCCCTTTAAACAATAATTTTATTGTGGGCAAATTAATTTCAAGTTCTCTCTTAGTAAAATTTTAATTTTAATTTTGCACTTAGCTTCTTCATCTTCGTTTTTAATTTTCATAATAAAAAAAAAAATTCAAAAAAAATATATATTAGAGTAAATTTGTATTAAGTATTTTTGTAGACTTTATTTTATTAATTCGAAACCATTTGTTCAATTACTCTGCCCAATTTTTCATCAGTAAGCAAACAAGTCTTCCCCTGTTTTATTTCATTCACTTGTTCTAAAAAAAAACATCCTCCCCTATCATCTCCATTTCTCTACGACGCTTACACATAATACAACACCCTCATTTGTTCTTCCCAGTCTCCTTCCCAGCTTTCTCTCTCTCTCTCTCTCTCTCTCTCTCTCTCTCTCTCTCTCTCCTCTCTCTCCCTTAACACTAACACCCTCTCCTTTTCATTTTCTGCAAACCCACACACCCCCTTCTTTTTTTTCCTATCGTCCGATTGTTTTGTGGCTGAGTTGTGAGGTTTTAAACGAGTTAACTCTGTCTTCTCCGAGTTGTAGGTGTTCTGTTTCCGAGTTTTTGTAATCCACGAGTCAACTCGGCCTTGTTTGTTTCTTGTTTATCTGAGTTCTGGTTTCTTTATTGGGTGTTGTTGCGCAATAGATGTTGATGTCGAATTCCGTTTTGCCTTTTTTTTATATTTTTTTTGCTAAGTTTGTAACAATGTCAGAGTCGGGCGAGTTTTGAATCTTGTACTGATTTGCTGGGTTAACTCGGGAATGCATTGTGTTTAATTTTTTTGTTTTGGCTGAGTTCTTGTCGAGTCAGTTGAGTCGGTTACATTACTGAGTTACAAGATTTACTGATTGTATTAGCTTTGGTTTGGTTTCTGAAATTTGTATTAGCTTTGGTTTCTGAAGTTTGGATTTAATGGTTGGTTCTGTGAATTTCTGTTTTGCTTCGATTACCTGTCCCCTTCTGCGATTTTACTCAATTTCTACTTTTTATTTAATCGATTCGTGTTCTGGGTTTTGGTTCTTTGCGTTGGTTAATTGTTGGCTAGTAGATTTTACGAATACATCATGACGAATTTTCATTAAAATTTTCTGTTCATAAAAATCGTTTTTTTAAACTTTTAAATAGCGATAATTAAAAATTTAGTTTTCTGAAAATAATTTCTTAAAATAAATTCTAGTTTAATTTGAATTTAGAATTGTTTAGAATAATTTTTAGATTAATTTCGTTTTAAACTAATTTAGACTTTTTAGATTAATTAGAATAAATTAGAGTTTAGAATTTAGGAATAATTAGTAAAAATCCAAATTCTCAAAAATCAAAATTGTCCTAATTTTATTAAATTAAAAATTAGGGTTTGCGAAAATAAAATAGTCTCTGCGGAACGAATCTAAATTTACAAAAACGAGATTGTGCACTTGCAATCATTTCTACACTTAATTTCTAGCGCATCAGATATCATAATAATTCAAACGTGCATATGAGTTTTACTTCCCACTTCAATACAAACATGGCACGATGGATTGAATAGGTCATGTTTTGTTCTTTCTCAATCATCAGCTATGAATTATGATAATGATTCAATTTTTGTTTATATATCTTGATTTTTATTTCTAATTTTTGTAGTTTGGTGTACCTATTTTTAAATGGCTTATTAATGTAGGCAAAATTTAAAATTCAAGAGGTGCGCTTCTTGGCATGCACTCATGTTCAAATTACACTACAATTGCTGATATGACAGTTCTGTTCATAGGCCTTGAAGGAACAATGGTGCGTCCTAATTACAATAACTCTTACTTTTACAGTGCTAATGTAAGATTATTATCTTTAGCTCCATACTAGAATTTTTTTTCATTCAGATTCTATATTAATTGATTCCATTTATAAATTTTTTATTATGGCGGGGGCATTAGGATTATCTTCGTGAATTGTCTTGCAAGACATTGTAACAGATTCATTTTACCTAAAAAAAATTGACTTTAGGAAGATGAACTCCACAAATCTGTTTCTTCATATAGAACATAAGCAAGTGCCTATAATGAATTTATTGCTTTCATGGAAGCTGCGTGGGAGATTAATTGCTCATACTAAAAGCAAAAGGAGAAGTAGATCAGGTACGAATCTTGCTAATTCTTTTTTGACATGAAACAATATGACATATACCCTCTCTCTATTATATTATACCCATAGTAATATATACGATTTTCATCAATCCATTAGCAATATCATGATTTTGTACCTTTTGCTCAAACGGTCAAGTGATGAATTAAAGAAACATGAAGAATGCTTCTTAGACGTGGCTATTTTGCATATGCTTACAAGGTAATCGGATACAACATGTTTGACTTTAATATAGACACATGGTTTATGAATTTCACTTGCATATCATCCAAATTCTAATTTTGTACATTTTCTCATTTTACATTTCTTCTTGGTTAGGATAAACTGGGACCAGTTCTCAAAAATATTAGGAAACTTGCAGACAAAATAAAAGGATATCGTTAATCCTTTCCTGGTATTGTTCACCTCAATTGTAGAGTTTTTTTAAAAATTTTGGATTGTGCCAGATCACTGATAATCACTAGCATGGATGGTGGAAATTTAAAAGCAGATAAATGAAGGAAACATCTAAAAGAAGAATATTTGGAATTAGAAGAAAAGGTTTGTGTTGGGTCGCGAGCAAACCCTAACTCCACAATAATATGATATTGTCCGCTTTGGGCAGTGGCCAAGCCCGCATGGATTTATTTTTGGGCACATCCCAAAAGACCTCATATTATTGAAGTTGTTTTGGTTGCTTATATTTAGGATAATTCTTATTTATCTTGACGATGTGAGACTTGGGTTGACACCTACTGTACAATCTCTCCTCAATCCAAGAACCACTAATCTTGTGACCCTTATACCGCCGCTATTCGTCTGTGGCTCCACATCTTGCGAAACACGCTGTCCGACCACCTCAGTATCGGGATGGCTTTCGACACAAGCCGTCCAAGATCTCCAACCGCAGTTCTGGAGAGCCTCCCATACCACACAACTTTGTAGCCCACCGTCTCAGGATCAACATCTTAACCATCAGCTCTAATACCACTTGTTGGGCCGCGAGCAAGCCCTAACTCCACAATAATATGATATTGTCCGCTCTTGGGCGTGGCTAAGCCCGTACGGATTTTTTTTGGGCACATCCCAAAAGGCCTCATATTATTGGAGTTGTTTTGGCTGCTTATATTTAAGATAATTATTCTTTATCTTGACGATTTGGGACTTGTGTTGACACCCACTCTACAGTTTGATCATTTTTAGTTTGAGGTCTTTAAGAAGGTTTTGAAATTAAATCAAACTTCTGGCCTTCGTGCAAAAATTATAATTTCATTTCCATACAGTTGTTATAGTACTATGTTTGCCTTACAAGCATCACTAGAGATGCAGATATCTACTTAAAAATAAAGGTTCATAAATTTTTTGTCATGTTATGCAGATTATTATGGTGTTCAATGTGGTGGAGAGTATTAATAAATATTTCATCACTAGAGATGGGCATGATTCTAAGTACGGAACCCATTAATTTGTTATCGTCCACTTATATTTTTTATTTGTTCCTTTTTTAAGTTATGCATTTCGATATGGTTGTAATTTAATTTTTTTATGTGTGTTACGATTTGCAAATGAACAACTTGCATGTAAATTATTATTTCATTGTGCTGATATAATTACCAACGTTTACACACATATTCACTTAAAAGTACTATATTATAGGTTTGTGCTGCACAAAATTTAGATATGTTTAATTTGTAGGTTGTTGTTAAACCTTAACTATTTGTATGTGTATATGACTACATTTTAAAAGGTTGTAATGTATTCATTTAAATCGATTAAGGTGATTTTGTATTGTATTTCACAAAAAAAAACTTCTAATGCACCTGCATCGTGTTTTTCGACTATAAAAAAGGATCAACCTTAGATCAGTCATAATCAGGCTATGAAAAGTTTGTATGTGAAGTATTAAAAGTGTCATTTTCAACTGTAAAACAACTTAATTTGATGTCAACCCTGCTTCCCTAGAAAGATAACTTAATTTGTGAAATTTTGATGTTATTTTACCTCTTCTTACCAGGTCGTCAAAAGGACTACACTTATGGTTTGGGAAACAAAAATACCACCCGAGAAAATTTTGGTCACTATATCTGAAACTACTCTTCCTTTTCGTCTCCATCACTTAACATTTTTGCTTAATGTTTTTGGGTATCAAGGTAAGTACGTTTTAAGATTGATAATGGTCACTCATTAAAATTTTAATTGATTTTCATTGTCAACGAGAAGCTTAGATATCCGTCTTATTTACAAAAGAACATGCCATTTATTAAGATTAGTTGTAGGTTTTATATTGATTGTATACATATACGTTTAGGTTAGTGGGTTTTCCTAAATCATAGGTTTCACTTTTAAATTTATAGAACTTAGTATTTGATTGATTGAATGTAGCTGATGGTTCAGGTGGTCTTGGGCACTAATGTCGTAATTGTATGTATAGGTATACTTGGGCACGTAGTGGTATACTTGGGCACGTAGCTATTGAGTTTGCAAAAATATTTGGTGCTCATGTAACAGTTATCTATATAACTCAAGGTAAGAAGAAGGAAGCTATGGAAATACTTGAAACTTAATTTTTTTGTTAGTTTTGAACCTTAATAATTGAAAGTAGTTGTTTTACCTGTTTTTTTCTACGAATAGATTTAGGTTTTCTATTTATGGTACTTTAGTGGAATATGCCTTAATGATTTCATATATTTTATTGAATGCTCATTATTTGATGATGAAATTACATGTAGGAGCACTGATCTTAATTTATGGTATGAATGATAATGTTTGTACTAAACACTCTCCGATACCTTTGCTTGGACTGCTAAAAGCTGATGGAAAGGTCATTATGATTTGTTTACTGGATAAATATATGGGGTGATAGCGTTCCCTTTAGTATGTGATGAGTAGTGTTAAAAAATTTAAAATAATGTCAAGCTATTGTTATATTTATGCTAATTGAACAAATCAGAATGCGATGAAATATTTATGGTGCGATGGAGTTTAGGATTGTTGTGAATTTGGGGACCAAATTCTTTTAAGCATGGTAGTATGTAATATTTCGTAATTTTTAGAATAATAATAATAAATAATAATAGATACGAAAAGAGGTACAAGCACTAAGGAGGTTACAAGAACAAGAAGATTAGATCTAGAAGAAAAGTATATACAAGAAGTAGAAGAACTGAGAGATATATGAACACAGAGATATATGAACACACAAGTTTATTGCTTAGATATCTGTCTAAGGCTAGGATGCCTTAAACCAATACAAGGCTTCCCAATTTATAGTAGTTTGGGGAAGCTTACTAAACACTCTTCTAGAGATATCTTTACAAGACACACTTGACACGTATCCTTATCTTATTACATAAGATAAGAATCTTACTTTACACACTACTGGAAGCTTATAGAATACGCTTCCAACACAAAGCTTACTCGGGAACCTATCTTACACACCAAACACGTATTTCACATTATTGATGTCGGGTATGCTTTGGGCCCCATCGTCACATCTAATAATGAGATATACAATACATACAATGCATACTTTATTCTTTACTTTAACAAAGCATAATAACGACAATAAACCTTCCCCCTTGTCAAACAAGGGTTATGGCTCCACGTCTTCTTCGTCACTGCTTTCATCACTTCCTGAAGAGATAAGAATATGACAATCTTGTCCTGGAAGCTTTTTGTAGTATCTCTGTGGCGGTCTTTTATGGAGCCTGATATCTGGATGATCTGGGTCATGTGGATCTGCAGTTAAAGTCTCCAGACTTAATTTGAACTGACAGTCTTGAATTTCTATCACATACTGTGAAGGGAGAATATGCGACTTAGTCCAATAATTCTATGGTAGTCCTGCAGGAACTTTGTTGGACTGGATCTTGTTGGCTTCGCACATCTGGGTTTTATGCTGTTCGGTTGGCCATTTTGTAGCGTAGGCTTCATTATGATAAAATGTACAAGAATACCTTTTATCAACAATGAGTCCATCTTCCTCAGTAATGAGTCTTCTAGCACAATCGAACTTGATAAAAATGTAGCGTTGATCTCGAACTCCATTTGTGCTATTTCCTTCTAGCCTTAAGTTGCTTCTCCAAAATCCAGAGCATCCATATAGGGTCAACCATTTATAGAGTTGCCTATGTTTCTTCCTTCGAGGTCTCACGTCTACTAATGCCAAGTATTGGAGGAGACTATATTTATCGAATATTATTCCAAATGGACATACCTCAACCAAATACCATAAGAACATATATGCCTCTTTTGGGAAATGCCAAGTATATCTTTCATTCATCACGAGAATTGTCAGGAATGGGAATGACGAATGTAGAGGAAGATTTATAAGTGGTCATTCAGACAAACTGTATCTTCTGATATAAATCTTCTGAAATGCTAATAGATTAGCATAAGCCATTTTTTGTGGAGTGAACTGGAGTACCTTGCTTTGGATATGTGGCGGAAGATTTTCTGTCTGGATTGAGTATATGAGTGGAAATATTGGTGCTATTGTTCTTTAAGTCCTGGATAGAAAATCTGGAAGAAAATTGTTTTTTCCTTTGATATGTTTTGCTTCGAACTTCCATTCCGAGAACCAGTTTGTCCATCTAAGGAGTTGAGCTTGGGGCAACATCTTTTGCTTGAATTGTAGAATCTTAGGAAATGCTGACATGTCCATTTCAATTAGAAAATGTTGTCCTATTAGATGGAACTGGAATTTTTCAATCCCTCTTTTTACTGCAAGAATTTCCTTATACATGGAGTGGTAATGAAGTTCTCCATTCTTAAAAGCTCCGCTCTTGTATCCACATATCTGTCTTTTGCCATTTTCTTCTTCAAGAAGAACGGCTCCCCAGAATTTATCACTTGCGTCTGTCTGAAGGATTCTTTTGCCCTTTGAAGGAATTTTCAGCGATGGAAGATTCTTTGTTAGAGACTTTAATTTCTTAACTGCATCTGTACATGCCTGATTCCATGGCGGGGCATCTTTCCTTAACTGATTAGTAAGAGGAGTCATGTACTTGACCAAATCATAGATGAAATCAGCCATATAATTGACAATTCCCAAAAATTGTTGAACTTGCTTGAATGATAAATTTTCATCTGGGAAATGTTCCAACTGGGTGGCGATGTGTGGTTGGAGTTGGTATTGACCGTCAGAGATATGCATCCCTAAAAAATCAATATCCGTTTCTCCAATGATCATTTTCTTCTCTACAAGCATGATTCCATAACTTTTAACTAAGTCATGAAACTCTGTTAGGAGCGCATGATGAGAGTCAATATCTGCTGAGAATAATAAAATATCATCAATGTAAACTAAAGCATTATCCATGATCGGCTGGAAGATTTTTGACATGGCTTTCTGAAATAGTGACGGAGCGGGTTTTACCCCGAAAGGTACCACTGTCCAATGATAGTGTCGTTCTGGAATGCAGAATCCAGTCTTTGGCCTTTCATCTGGATGAATCCCAATTTGCCAAAATCCTGATTTTAGATCGAACTTTGAAAATATTTTAGCCTGAGGTAGTTTTTGGAATAGTACTTCCCTTTTTGGCAAGGGAAACTTGTCGTCTTCTAGGAAATGATTTAAAGGCTGAGAATTTATAACCAACCTTAATTTTCCTCTTGTTTGCTCAGATCTTTTGTTCACATAGAATGTGACGCCCCTAGATCCGGGGTCATGGATCCAGGTCATCATGGTCCAATTTCCATTTATTAAAATTCTACTCTTGACAGCTGGAATATAAATGCATAATAAAACTCACACAATAGACCCCACACTTTAATATTAACACACACCAGTCATATGCTCAGAGAACATCATCCACAATATTAAAAGTTTAGAGTTAAACAGTTATTACAAACCCATAATCTTACTAAGTACATTGTTGAATAATACTTCTACAGGAAGCATTTCAACAACCAAAAGTTTATTACATAAGCTTACACACTTAATGTACATAAGTCTACCAGGACCCGTCTGTCTATACGCTACCTCAAGAATAGGTGTCAGCGTTCTCTCAAAAGGTCGCCTTTCCCTTACCCTCTTGCGGGGTGTAGTGCGAAGTATCGGCATGAGACCTAGCTGTTGTATAAGTAAATAGCAAGAGTGAGCTATGATAGCTCAGCAAGATAAATTCTATCAACTAGCATCAAAGGAAAAAAAAACATAAGTATATCTGTATAATAATAGAAGACAAATCATAATTATTATAAAGAGAATTTATTTTTATTTGATAACTACTCCTTCCAAATATTTTTATACTAAAAAAAATATATAGCATTCTAATATCAGCTTCTCTTCTAATATAATATCAGTTTTTCTTCTAACATATCATTACATCACCTCAGCATAATATTTCAAGATAATATATCATCTGCACATCATCTCTCAACACAATCTTTCCATTTCACTTTTTATACAACAATTATATAAAAATAATATAAAATCAGTTTCTCTTCTTAATGTAAAGCAATTTCATCATTTCATACCAATTTTCTTTTTCAGAATACAGATATGAAAACCATTATCAATTCTTTCTTTTAAGTTCTGGGGATATCTGCTAGCGCCAGGTACGTAGGACGATGATCAGTCGCCTGACCGTACCTGCTCTCTGTTTACTACTAGTAGAAGGGATGATCCCATCTGGTCATCAACCCTGGAGGAAGGCTACCTGCTACATCCTCCTTCGGCAACTCTTGGGCCATAATAAAATTTTGAGTACTGGATTGTGTCGCACACAGCCTCTTACGCTTTTTGTTGCAATCCCCCTTTTTCAAACCATTATCCCATTTTTAAAACATCATTCCACATTTTCCATTTCCACTTTCATTCACATATGTCATCACTTTTAAAGCTTATGCCATAATACTCTGATTATGACTCAGACATCTTCTCTGTGTTTAATGGAATCCAGTATACTTATATATATATATATATATATATATATATATATATAATATTCCATCTTTTTCTTTTCTTTTAGAAATAGTAAATAATAAGTAAATAATATTTATTAAATCACAATATTTAAAAAGAATATATTTTAACATAATATTATAAATCATATAACCCTAGATAAAAACTGATACCATTCTTTTATATAACTCTTAATCATAAAGCATGTTCACTTTATGCATAATCATCTCTATATATCCATATCCATCTTTCTTTAATTCCCAAAATCAGGAAATAAATTCTTTATTAAAATAGCAACAATAGAATCACACATATATATTCCATGAAATCATTTTCTTCGAAGGTAAATAATTTTCCAAGTAGAGATAGAAAAATCTTGCCTGGATCTCTAAAGCGAGTAGGTATGATCCTGAGTTCGTCTCCCGTCTCTATAGAAACGAAAGGTTCACCGTTAGTATATATCCCACTTAATCACCTAATCTTTATACAATAACACCCTTGACACCTAATATATGTTTGACATAGCTTTTACGCACCAAAAGTTCCAAGAACTTAATCACTTTTAAACTCGATCAAGGTTTTAGTGTATTCCACCATTTCCCCTAATAACCACACTCGACTGTAAAAATTCTCAGAAAATATCAATTCCGAATTTTAATGCAAGGTCAACTGGTAATGGTCCTCTGACCACACTACTACAATATCCCAAAATTTTATAACTTTTAAAAATGTTTAAGTATGGTAATTATATCCTCAAAGTTGATACAATTATGTTTCCTCGGTTCTCGAACGTCTTTCACTAAAACTGACTTTTCTCCTAAACCGTTCATCAGATTTTAACGTGCTTTATATAAAAACGATCTATGAAACAAGATCTACCCTCTCATGATCAGTGGGTGCTCTGGACAGAAACCTACCGTACGAATATGGGGACCAAAAACAGGGCATCTATTTGGTTTAACGAAAATCGGGCATTATAACGGCTATATTTTCATACTTTCCAAGATATTACTCCTCCAAATCCATCATCCACCTTATACACCATCACCTACACCATGTGGTCATCTTACCAACCATGGTTACAAGCACACAATACTTCCATATTCAACTTAAACCACTTACAAACACATACATCATCATGAATAATCACTTATATCAACATATCTACTAACACAACTTATATCCTTCATAAATACAAAAGGGAAAGAACATTTATACCTTCTTGAAGCTTTAATCACACTTAATAAATCTTTGATAGTCCTTACACAACCTTAAAGTGGATGGAATTAGCTAAAGAAATCATAAAAACCAAAGTTAGCTCTTGAAATCACTATTCATTACTATTAATCATCAACTTTGATGATTTTATTACCTTGACAAATGATGTTTGTTTGCTATGAAACTTGGTGGATGTCTTTATATATCCTCAAGTAACCTCCATGATTTTTCCCTTGATTTTAGATTGCTTGAAACTAGGGTTTTGAATTTTTTTTTTCTTGATGAATAATGAAATTCGAATGGAAGAAGATGATGGAAGGGAAGAGATTTTTCTTGATTTTTGATCTTATCCTAGCTAATCTACTTTTGGTAGATATTTAGCTATGTCATATGGATAATTATCATGTGATTTTACTAATTAATCCTTAAGAAAAGTGAGTGGAAAATGATGTAATGAATGATGTAATTGTAGATGATCTAGAATACTTGTTTTCTTGATTTTTCTAAGTTTTATGCTAATTCTCTTGATAATTAATAATATGATAGGTATCCTTGTTAATTTATAAATCTTGGTTGTTTGGTTTCCATACTCGTCTAATTGTGATTCGGTTCGAATATACCTCATTATCTCAGTGGTTCTGAAATCATTTAACAATCCAAATTCCTTTGATAATTCCTTAACTTAATAATCCCTTAATTTACCCTAATGCACTAATTCCTCAATATATAATTCCTTTAATATCTCCATGCTTCTTAATATCTAATAAAATAGAAGCTCATTCGAACTCAAAATCCTCAAAATCCTCAAAAATCCATATTCAGGAATTTCTGAAATCTATCGTCATTTCGAGTCACTTATTTTCTTAGTTCAACACGAATATGGTTTCTGTTTACTCATTTTCTGTTTCAATTATAGTGTACCTACATACCATTTTCCTAAATCCTCAAATTTTACTATTCATGTGATCACTGTAGCATTTCTAAAGTTAGGGTTATTACAGTCTTCCCCCCTTAAAAGGATTCCGTCCCGGAATCACGTTGGAAATGTCCATAGATACCTTTTTCATTCACACCTTCTAACTTCCACACTACTTCCTCTATCCTTTTCCTTTCATAATATCTCTATCTTGTTTGCGCAGAAATACACCAACATAAACTTTCTTGTCATTCATCAACATGCCATTTAGCGTATCAATAGTAGTACTTTCACTATCTTTTTCTTGCAAATTCCCTAATATTTTCAGTCATTCCATATTATCTCGTCTCTCTTTCCTCTTTCGACTAAGGGTATCCGCCACCACATTGGCCTTTTATGAATGGTAGTGTATCTCACTATGGTTTGTCTATATTTTGATCTCTATCATGACATAAATATTAACACCTCAATATTCCTATATTTCACCTCTGTAAAATTTTCCAGAAAATAAGCTCTAATAATATTCCTTAAAACAATTGTAAGAAAATATTACCTATAATATATATTTCCTGTTCGTACTTAAACAAGAACGTACTTCTCCTTTATCCTTGAAAAATATGTTTTCACACTTTCCCTCATACTCTTAATCTCCTTTCTATAGAGTTCTCTGACCCCTAATAGATACTGATTTTCCTTATCTAGATTGTCAACCTACCTACACCATTTATTGACTTAATCGATCCCTAACCAAACATTTACACTTACAAGGTTAAATAATAGAAGAAAAATATTTTACCTGCATCTGTATCCGGCTTTTTCAACGCTTCTCCTAAAGTCATATTGTACACCCTTGCAGTAGGTCTATTTGAAGCAGCAATACTTTGTCCTGTCACCGAGGACCCACTAGAACGACAATCTCGAGCTATGTGTCCTAGTTTCCCACATTGATAACACTTGATATCACTCTTGTCAGTTGATGGGCACTGGTTATAATAGTGTCCTTTTTGTCCGCACTTAAAGCAAGTTATGCCCAACATTCTACACACTCCCGTATGCTTTCTACCATACGTGTTACAATCTGGTAATGGTGGTCGTGATTGATTAGACTAAAACGTTCCTGAAGCCTTACCACCCTGATTCACCGTCTCACTAGCAGCCTTGTTACTCCCTGACCTTCCCACAAACTGCGATTTTTGTCCTTTACCGACCTTGCTAAAGTAACTTCCTTCACTTGCACCTCCTTTCTGACCCTCAAACTTCCTTTTCTTATTCTCTCGACCTATTTGAGTCTATTCACTCTCGGCTTCTATAATAGATGCTTTTTGAACTACTGCAGCATAATCAGTTAACTCAAATGGTGCCACTCTCATCCGTAGCCATGGTTTCAATCCTTGTTGAAACCTTTTCGCTCGCTGTTCTTCAGTACGCACAAATTCTGGAACAAACCTAGACAATTCAGTAAACTTCGTTTCATATTCTGCCACTGTTAGGTTATCCTGCTTTAACTCCAAAAATTTTATTTCCATTTGGTTTTCCAGGTACCTAGGGGAATATTTGTCTAGGAACACCCTAGTGAAACGCTCCCAGGTTATCACTCCCGCACCTTCTAGATTCTTCTTATCTTCCCACCAATAATTTGCCTCCCCCTTTAAGAGATAGGCTGCAAAGATTGTTTTCTGATCCTCCTCTATCCTCAATATCTCAAAAGCTTTTTCCATCTCTTTTAACCAGGTTCTGGCTACTACGGGGTTAGCAGTTCCCTCAAATTCTGGGGGTTTTAATGACTTAAAGGCACGAAAGGAATTAGCTGCCTGATTGGGGAGAACAGGTGGTTGTTGGGGATTCTGTGGATTAGCTAAATTCTGCCTTAGTAGTTCCATGAATTGGTTAAAGGGATTGCCTCCCGGATTTCCTTGTTGGTCAGTTGATTCCTCTTCTTCTTTTTCATGATCTCGTTCATTATGAGCATTTCCATCCTGCCTATTCTGACTTCCTTCATCTCTCTCATTTTCCCTTGCATTCGCTCTACTATTACGCTTAGGTGGCATGATTCTGTATATAACAATATTCTCCATTAATTACCCGAATTTAGGGTACAATATACATCATTTCTATATACACAATTATATCGTTAGTTAACTCATTTGTACATCACAATATTCTTATCTCCACACGGTTTGCATCTAGTTATATTATAACTTTAGTAAGTAAGTGTATCGCCTTTAACACGATAACCTTTTCATTAAGTCAATCACCTTATATACATCAACATTTTTGAATCTCAACATTTATTATTAAAATGCAGTAAAAATTTAGACAGAATGCACAAACTTCATTAATTTACATAAATATTTTACAACTTGGGTACAACGTCTTTTACTACTAATATTATACATCATAGAGTACAAGGTTCAAAACCCCAAAACATAACAGTACATACTAATATGCTATAACAAAAGTACTACTAGCCGTCCTCTAATCAGACTGGGATTAAGACAGTGAACACCTAAACTAATCCCCAAAATGACATCAACGAGATGACTAGTCTGATTAGTGACCAAAACTACTACCCCGAATCACGGTAACGCCACTCTGACAACATCCCTGATCTGCACTACCGTAGAGGTGACTGTGTCTACTATCTGAGCTCTCCATGCTGGGTCCCCTCTATCTGCCAACAACTTCCTAATATCACCGAGTGCTCGAAACTCAATACTAACTAAGCCCAAAGACAAACCATCGGGAATAGTACCTCCCCTCCCTCTGTCCGATCTCTGTAAAAGAGTATCTATCATCCTACGGGATTCCTCTAGCTGTCCCTGTAAGACAAAGTACTCTGACAATAGAATAGCTGGAAGTGGATCACCTGCCTGAGGGGGTATAGCAGCTGGGGGAGGTGCCTCTACAGGTGGAGGTGGTGGAGGTGCAAATGCTGGTGGGGAGGGAGGAATGGACTCTGTCTCCGCATCCTCAGATGGGTCCTCCTCCAACTCATCCCCTAAAAAGATAAAGTGTCCCGGTGGGCTGAACTGCTCTGCTGGGTCCTCTACAGGATCAGGGCTCGGTATAGGAGATGGAACTGGTGATGGCACTGGGACAGGTAGGACAGGAGTGGGAATCATGTGAATGTCCCTCCACTCACTCTGCTCCTCAGCTATAACCGATAACCTAGACCTCTTACGCAATGGCATCTCCTCCTCCGGAATCTCCGACCTCACTCGGGAAGGACCTGCCTCATCAGATCCTACAAGGGGTCTACTGGTGTATGGTACCATAGCCATAGCGTCTCTCTGTCTGCGCTCCTCTGCCTCCTCTCTCAGGCTCTGCTCATATCTCTCTCTGGCGCCCGCGCGAACTCTCTCCCTGAGGTCAGTGATAGCATACTCTGGAACCTCTACACCTGCTAGCTGTAAGTCTACAATCTCCTGCTCTGATAATCCTAGCCACTGGGGGTCTTGACTCGGCTCGCCCATCTCTGCTTCCCAAAATAAAACATAAAATTCTATTAGTAATAATCTATAAAATTATAATCACTGCTTAAAATAAATGCTACATGCGATATACCACCCCTGAACTCGATGAGAGTTCAAATTTTTTAAATTATTACTGATACATTTATTATTATCACTTTTGTTCCTGAGCATTATGACTCTTAGCTCTGATACAATCTGTGACGCCCCTAGATCCGGGGTCATGGATCCAGGTCATCATGGTCCAATTTCCATTTATTAAAATTCTACTCTTGACAGCTGGAATATAAATGCATAATAAAACTCACACAATAGACCCCACACTTTAATATTAACACACACCAGTCATATGCTCAGAGAACATCATCCACAATATTAAAAGTTTAGAGTTAAACAGTTATTACAAACCCATAATCTTACTAAGTAAATTGTTGAATAATACTTCTACAGGAAGCATTTCAACAACCAAAAGTTTATTACATAAGCTTACACACTTAATGTACATAAGTCTACCAGGACCCGTCTGTCTATACGCTACCTCAAGAATAGGTGCCAACGTTCTCTCAAAAGGTCGCCTTTCCCTTACCCTCTTGCGGGGTGTAGTGCGAAGTATCGGCATGAGACCTAGCTGTTGTATAAGTAAATAGCAAGAGTGAGCTATGATAGCTCAGCAAGATAAATTCTATCAACTAGCATCAAAGGAAAAAAAACATAAGTATATCTTTATAATAATAGAAGACAAATCATAATTATTATAAAGAGAATTTTTTTTATTTGATAACTACTCCTTCCAAATATTTTTATACTAAAAAAAATATATAGCATTCTAATATCAGCTTCTCTTCTAATATAATATCAGTTTTTCTTCTAACATATCATTATATTTCAAGATAATATATCATCTGCACATCATCTCTCAACACAATCTTTCCATTTCCCTTTTTATACAACAATTATATAAAAATAATATAAAATCAGTTTCTCTTCTTACTGTAAAGCAATTTCATCATTTCATACCAATTTTCTTTTTCAGAATATAGATCTGAAAACCATTATCAATTCTTTCTTTTAAGTTCTGGGGATATCTGCTAGCGCCAGGTACGTAGGACGATGATCAGTCGCCTGACCGTACCTGCTCTCCGTTTACTACTAGTAGAAGGGATGATCCCATCTGGTCATCAACCCTGGAGGAAGGCTACCTGCTACATCCTCCTTCGGCAACTCTTGGGCCATAATAAAATATTGAGTACTGGACTGTGCCGCACACAGCCTCTTACGCTTTTTGTTGCAATCCCCCTTTTTCAAACAATTATCCCATTTTTAAAACATCATTCCACATTTTCCATTTCCACTTTCATTCACATATGTCATCACTTTTAAAGCTTATGCCATAATACTCTGATTATGACTCAGACATCTACTCTGTGTTTAATGGAATCCAGTATACTTATATATATATAAAATATTCCATCTTTTTCTTTTCTTTTAGAAATAGTAAATAATAAGCAAATAATATTTATTAAATCACAATATTTAAAAAGAATATATTTTAACATAATATTATAAATCATACAACCCTAGATAACAACTGATACCATTCTTTTATATAACTCTTAATCATAAAGCATGTTCACTTTATGCATAATCATCTCTATATATCCATATCCATCTTTCTTTAATTCTCAAAATCAGGAAATAAATTCTTTATTAAAATAGCAACAATAGAATCACACATATATATTCCATGAAATCATTTTCTTCGAAGGTAAATAATTTTCCAAGTAGAGATAGAAAAATCTTGCCTGGATCTCTAAAGCGAGTAGGTATGATCCTGAGTTCGTCTCCCGTCTCTATAGAAATGAAAGGTTCACCGTTAGTATATATCCCACTTAATCACCTAATCTTTATACAATAACACCCTTGACACCTAATATATGTTTGACATAGCATTTACGCACCAAAAGTTCCAAGAACTTAATCACTTTTAAACTCGATCAAGGTTTTAGTGTATTCCACCATTTCCCCTAATAACCACACTCGACTGTAAAAATTCTCAGAAAATATCAATTCCGAATTGTAATGCAAGGTCAACTGGTAATGGTCCTCTGACCAACCTACTACAATATCCCAAAATTTTATAACTTTTAAAAATGTTTAAGTATGGTAATTATATCCTCAAAGTTGATACAATTACGTTTTCTCGGTTCTCGAACGTCTTTCACTAAAACTGACTTTTCTCCTAAACCGTTCATCAGATTTTAACGTGCTTTATATCAAAACGATCTATGAACCAAGATCTACCCTCTCATGATCAGTGGGTGCTCTGGACAGAAACCTACCGTATGAATATGGGGACCAAAAACAGGGCATCTATTTGGTTTAACGAAAATCGGGCATTATAACGGCTATATTTTCATACTTTCCAAGATATTACTCCTCCAAATCCATCATCCACCTTATACACCATCACCTACACCATGTGGTCATCTTACCAACCATGGTTACAAGCGCACAATACTTCCATATTCAACTTAAACCACTTACAAACACATATATCATCATGAATAATCACTTATATCAACATATCTACTAACACAACTACTATCCTTCATAAATACAAAAGGGCAAGAACATTTATACCTTCTTGAAGTTTAATCACACTTAATAAACCTTTGATAGTCCTTACACAACCTTAAAGTGGATGGAATTAGCTAAAGAAATCATAAAAACCAAAGTTAGCTCTTGAAATCACTATTCATTACTATTCATCATCAACTTTGATGATTTTATTACCTTGCCAAATGATGTTTGTTTGCTATGAAACTTGGTGGATGCCTTTATATATCCTCAAGTAACCTCCATGATTTTTCCCTTGATTTTAGATTGCTTGAAACTAGGGTTTTGAATTTTTTTTTCTTGATGAATAGTGAAATTCGAATGGAAGAAGATGATGGAAGGGAAGAGATTTTTCTTGATTTTTGATCTTATCCTAGCTAATCTACTTTTGGTAGATATTTAGCTATGTCATATGGATAATTATCATGTGATTTTACTAATTAATCCTTAAGAAAAGTGAGTGGAAAATGATGTAATGAATGATGTAATTGTAGATGATCTAGAATACTTGTTTTCTTGATTTTTCTAAGTATTATGCTAATTCTCTTGATAATTAATAATATGATAGGTATCCTTGTTGATTTATAAATCTTGGTTGTTTGGTTTCCATACTCGTCTAATTGTGATTCGGTTCGAATATACCTCATTATCTCAGTGGTTCTGAAATCATTTAACAATCCAAATTCCTTTGATAATTCCTTAACTTAATAATCCCTTAATTTACCCTAATGCACTAATTCCTCAATATATAATTTCTTTAATATCTCCATGCTCCTTAATATCTAATAAAATAGAAGCTCATTCGAACTCAAAATCCTCAAAAATCCATATTCAGGAATTTCTGAAATCTATCGTCATTTCGAGTCACTTATTTTCTTAGTTCAACACGAATATGGTTTCTGTTTACTCATTTTCTGTTTCTATTATAGTGTACCTACATACCATTTCCCTAAATCCTCAAATTTTACTATTCATGTGATCACTGTAGCATTTCTAAAGTTAGGGTTATTACGTAGAAGGCTTCACAAGCCCATTATGACTTTGTGTTTTCAATCAAACCTTCTTGCTGCAACTGGTCAACTTCCTTAATCGCAAGAGCATAGTGATCTGGATTCATTCCCTTATGACTTGCCTTTATTGGATTGATGTCTTCATTCCTTTTGAATGGCAAATGAACAAAGAACTCAGGATTCTTCCATAGTGGATGGGAACACTTCTATAGGAAATCTGTATGACTTTCTGCACATGAAGATTTCGCTATATCTTCTCTGATTGTGGATAAGATCTCCACAGGATATAGATGTAGAGTGTTTGTCCAAGGCAACAAATGATTTTTGTGCTTGAGTCCTTCTTTACTCCATGATACCCTTTTAAGATTGTGCAAGATATCAAACCAGATAAGAAAATCTTTTCCAGGCAGTTATGAGCCATACATATCCTGGAAAAAGCTGAATATTGATAGGTTTTCTTATAAGGGTTATGGCGAAATTATCTCCATTTGCTGTACGAAAAGATCGATAGCATTTGTTCCAGTATTCTTTTGGTAAGATGTCTGGCTTTATGATGGATGATGTTGCTCCTGTATCAAAGAATGCTATGACAGGGATTGGCTTATCCCATTTGCCTGGGAAGATATGTATCTTTGCTGATGGTGATGGCTGGCATAAGAAATTCTCTTCGAGAGTGTATATATCATCAAATAAGACCACATTATCATCAGAAAGGTCAGCTCCAATGGCCAGAATAGTATCTGGACCTGGCTCTTCATCCAGTGAGAATAGCGACTCCAAATCATCATCTTCAATATCTTCAATTTGAGCAATTTTTTCTATAAGTTTGAAGCTCTGCTCTTTGTTAGGACATTCTTTAGCAAAGTGTCCTTTCTTTCTACATACATAACATCTGGATGATTTAGTGTTTCCTTTCTTCTTTCGAAGAAACTTCCATTTCTTCTTTTTTGAGAAGTAATTTTTTCCTGCCTTTTTATGAAACTTGGAAAGCTTGGAAAACTTCTTGGCAAACTTATCTTTCTTTTTCTCACATGTGCAAGAGCTATTTTTGCCACATCTGATTTGAAGCTCATTCCGATCACATGCTAATCCAAGATTCTTACTCTGCTCTTCTATTTTCTTGAGAAACTTCTTTTGGTTGCATAGTTTTTCCAGAGCGAGCAACACATTCTGGTAAAGTTCTCCAATAGAAATACTATTGATCGGAAGATTCTTTATTTGTAATAATCTGGATGTTTTATTCCCCAGGGGTTCTGGGAGAGAATTAAGGAATGTCTGTTTTAAGTTGACATCATCGATGCCGTTGATGGCGTGGAACCTTTTGGACATCCTTTCATAATGGGTTTCTAGATCCTTTCTTTTGTAAGAGCAGTATCTCATACTCAGGTATTCCTCACGAGCTTGATTTGTATAATGATCCCATGCTCCTACAAATTCATTGTGGACATACATCATCAAGGCATCTACATTTGGGCTTTGCTTAATGATCAGCTGCATGTAAGTTCCTAAAGCACTCTACCATTGCCTTAATCTGCCATGAAATTTAGCCACAAATTTATCTGCTACAGAGGGCATGGTAGCTCCTGGCTGAAGTAATTTTGATGTGCACCAAGCATGCATTTCATAGATTCTATCTCTCCATTTTGAAGGTGAGATATTTTCAAAAGAGAAACCTTTTGCTGGATCATTTTGGAATAAGTTTGCCTGCTCAGCTTCTTGGTGGATTTTTGGGAAAGTTTCTTCATCTTCTACTGTAGGCTCATCAGTTGTTTGATCGGCCATGAGAATTTTTAGAGACATGCTAACACTGTCTGAATCTTCTTCACAGATTTGCCATAGTAAAGCTTGTTTTTCTCGTGGCTGAGATTCAGTTGCCAGTTTAGTTAAAAACGAAGATATTGGACTGTCCACCATTAATTGAGAGGATGGCTGAGCTGGCTCCTTCGTAGGGGATTCCATTGTAGGAGATTTTTCTGGCTTTCTTTTTGCCGACTGAGATGTTTCAGGTTGCTTAATAGGCAAAAAGGCTGCACTATTAAATGGTTTATGATCATATGGCGAGAAGGTAGAAAGAGGCTGTGAATAGTTTGGCAAAGGTGGAAGATATGATGAGAAAGATGGCGTCTCATAATAGCCAGTATACTGCTTCTGAATTTGGATAGAGTGTAGCTTTTAACTATGCTTCTTTTTGAGATAGTAAGGGCGAGTTCAGGGAAACAGTGACTGCTAGCTGCATAAGCTCATGGTGAAGAGCATTAATCTTGCTTTGGAGTTACGTTGTAGCGCTTGAGATTGATGATAGACCATGATCAAGCTTCTTTTCTATTATTTGTTGAGTCACCATTATTTGTTTTAAAGCCCTGTTTTGAGCCATCGCATTCTCAGGTTGCCAATTTAACGTTGTCTCTGCTGGTGTAATCTGTTTACTTGTTCCATCTGGATTTTTGGTTGACGAACTTCTGATTTTCCACGTATGAGAAGCCTTATCTTGATCAAAATCTAGTGGAGGAAAATCGTCATCGTACGAAGATGGTTGCAACATATTACACTCATGTGGTTCTTTAGAGTAAAGGACATAATAGTCAAATTTGCTTGATGCTTCTCCTAGAAGTCCAACTTCGGGATCTCCCTTTTCATACATTTCTTGGAGAATCTTTTATGTAGATTTCATTTTGTTCTTATTGCACCTTTTGGATGAATCACCATCGTCATCATCCCATTGATCTTCAAGGCATGCTTTACAATTGCATATTCCCCAGAAAATATGGCCATCTTGGCTAAAAGCATAGATAGGCTTTTCGTTAGAATCAAAGGAATGAATAGAGATATCTAACAGTGTTTCCTCAATCATGTTGATCTCTGAGCAGAAAATTGGTGCCTCGGAAGAAGATGATGAGTCATCTTTTTTGAAAACAATTTCTACAGCACCGTCCTTCTTTCTACAGCACCCATGATTCTGGAAGAAGCTTCACGAGCTCATTTTTTGGAATCTGCTTAGGCACATGAATGCATGATGAACTTGACTGAGCATCTATTTCCAGATACATAGCTTCATCTGTTTCTCTAGGGAGACTGAGATCAAATGAATGATTTTGAACTTTGTAGGCCATCTGGTAGTAAAGAGTGGCTATGTAAGTTCTTGCCACCTGGGGTGCTCCAACGATCTGTAGCTGAACCTTGAGATTGTCATAAATATGATGATCATCAAGACTCATATTGAAGTTTGGAAACAGTGTGACAAACACAGTACTAGCATTTAGTGTAGTCTGAACAGTAGCGATGCATGCATGAGTATATTGTTCAAACCGTGTATCTAGAAGTGCCATTCTTGCCACTACTGGTAAGCCTTTTCTTCCATGAAGCGTTAAGGCCATTCGGACAGCTCCGAAGTGAAGATGAGTATAGCCACGAGAGTGCCAATGGGTAGGCAATGATTCTCCTAATTTGATGGGAATTATTTGCTCCGCTTCAGTGGAGGGAAAGGGAACCTGTTCTAGCTTAGATGCTAGCACGAGCTCCTTGGCTTTAATTGCTTTGTTGGACCAGAGGACTTGCTTTACAATACGGGAAACTGGATTGTGTTTTTTGGTAAAAGTTCTATATGGGTTTAACAACGGAAGTTCAGTAATAGGAATTTTGCTATCGTCTTTATGATAATCTACAACATATAGAAAATCATTATTTTCAGATTTAGGTGAACTAAAAGTGTTACGAGATGAAGAAAAAGAAGGAGAAGGAGTAAGGTGTTGGGGACTAGCCATAGAATAATTGATCCCTATTCTTCGAGAGTCGCCTTTGGTGTTATGGTGTTTTACGAACACACTAAGCGTTTAAATAACTATGAAATCTCTACGATAATCCGAGAATATACCCACCGCCGCACCATCATCATCATAGCAACCTATAGGGCCACATCTCAAGATTATATCAAGCATTTCATAGGATGTTTCTAGTCATTAGATTTCTGGTGTGAGAGGATCCCCTAACGGGGCAACCACAGAGCATACTCTCTTTATACCAAATGTAAACCACCATAACAACGCCGGTTTATCGGGAAGAATAAGGGGGAAGGGTTTAAGCTTCCATGGCTCTGATACCAAGATTACAACTTACGAAAAGAGGTAAAACCACTAAGAAGGTTACAAGAACAAGAAGATTAGATCTAGAAGAAAAGTATATACAAGAAGTAGAAGAACTGAGAGATATATGAACAAAGAGATATATGAATACATAAGTTTATTGCTTAGATATCTGTCTAAGGCTAGGATGCCTTATACCAACAAGGCTTCCCTATTTATAGTAGTCTGGAAAAGCTTACTAAACACTCTTCTAGAGATATCTTTACAAGACACACTTGACATGTATCCTTATCTTATTACATAAGATAAGAATCTTACTTTACACAAAAAGGATTAAAATTAGATAATGATTAGTAATTTAAAATTGGATTAAAAATAATTGAGCTTAAATATGGATCAGGTTTTAAAACGGATATTAGTAGGGTTGGGTTTAAGGTTTTGTACCGCTATATATAGGTCATATTTTCCTTTTTCGTCTTTTATTAACAAAATTCGTAGGTTTTTTTCACAAACAAATCAGCTGTCTTGTAAAATTCTTAAAAAATTCATCATAACTCGGAATTTGTTGACTTAGGATTTTTCGGAAAGATCTTTTCGTGCTCTACGACTTTTGTTCTTTGAGTTTTCCAAGAAAGCATCATTTAGAGGGTCAAAAAGGCTAAATACAGTTATGGTCAGAATTGAATACATGATATATAGGATGACTGGAATTCTTGATTTTTCGTGTTGTGGTAAGTTTCTGATTGATCTTTCTAGTGTTTTCGAAATTATATGTGTAAAGCATAATGTAATGTAATATGTAATAGAGGACATATATAACTCAACTAGGATAAAAGATAAATAATATTAACTCTATACAAGGATCATGAAATTTGAAGAACATGCATCAA
The DNA here is from genome assembly GCA_036435485.1 of Saposhnikovia divaricata. Taxonomy (NCBI): domain Eukaryota; kingdom Viridiplantae; phylum Streptophyta; class Magnoliopsida; order Apiales; family Apiaceae; genus Saposhnikovia; species Saposhnikovia divaricata. The sequence continues at coordinate 94,511,467 of CM071597.1, read as the reverse complement.
CAAGGATCAAGTTACAGAAAGAAGTTCATTAACATGATCAAGCCTCAGTGACAAAATAAGATGTACAGATGATTCAGTTGAAGGGCCAAAAGATTCCAGAGATAAAGTTTTTATGGTTGCACAATTCTTAGCAGTGTTCTTAAAGACATGATACAAAGACCATGAGTGAATGTTAGTCGTCTATGAACCAGACTAGTTGCACTAGGCGTCAACACTTCACAAAGGAATCGAAGTATCTAACTCAGAAAAACTATTAAGAGGTATGATTGAGTTTAGAGCAGTATTGATATCCTCCATTTTGGAAGTTGCATATTTAAGGATGTCAAATTAAGAGGAAAATGAATAGTATCCAAAATCACTATTCACATGAATAGTACTATTCATATGAATAGTAACCAAAATTACTATTCATGAATAGTACCCAAAAGTACTATTCAATTAGGTGGGGCCCACACAAATATAAAATTCAAAGTTTTTGTCAGAAAGCTTTTGTTGAATTTTGTAATCAGAAGGTTTGAAGATTGAAAAACAAGAAAGGCGGCTGCTGAATCGTCATCTCGTACGTAATTTTGGGGTACTATGCAGCATAGTGATTTTCTAGAAAATCTATAAATAGGCCTATTGTATTTCATTTCAAAATACACCCCAACACCCAACTCTCTCTTCTCTCTCTTATATCTTCTCTGTGTAAGCTGCTAGACAGTCCATCTAGTAGGAAAGCCGGCTTAGCCCGCTTTCAGGAAGTGTCGGGTAGAAGGTCCTCGTGCCTAAACTATCCTTAGGAGTGTTCTGGTTTTGAAGCTAATCCATTGGATTAGAAGTTGTAACACCCCTTCGGGTTTATTATCAATAAAGATATATTCCTGAAATTGTGTTTCGTTATTTTTGATTTCAAGATCCGAAAAATTGTTATCCGCAAAAATCTTGAAAATCGAAATATTTTGGTAGTATCGTATTCAACCCCCCCTTCTACGATACTTCGGGACCTAACAATTGGTATCAGAGCAAGCTTCCAACATACAAGAAGTCTAAAGATCAAAACCATGGGAAGGAAGGATACAGGTGTGAAGATTCCAATGCTTGACAAAGATAATTACTTTCACTGGAAAGTAAAGATGCACCTTCATCTCTCAGCCATTGATGAAGGCTATGTAGATTTCATAGAGAAAGGACCTCATGTTCCAATGAAGGCCAACTCTGGGATTGGTCAAGATGCTGCCACTGTAGCTGCTGGAAGGCCTATTCCAAACAATCAAGCTGAGTACACAGATGAAGACTTGGAGGAGATTCACAAAGATAAGAAGGCTATGAACATCCTATTCAATGGCATCGACCAAGATATGTTTGATTGTGTTATAAACTGCACTACTGCCAAGCAAGTGTGGGACACTATTCAAACAATCTGTGAAGGAACTGAGCAAGTCAGAGAAAATAAAATGCAGCTCCTAATACAACAATATGAGCATTTTCACTACTCCTCTGGTGAAAATCTAACAGACATATTCAGTAGATTTCAAAAGTTACTGAATGGTCTAAAGTTGTATGGGAGAAAATATGAAACCAAGGACTCCAACCTAAAGTTTTTGAGATCCCTTCCTAAGGAATGGAAGCCAGTGACAGTCTCGTTGAGGAACTCTCAGGACTACAAAGATTTTACACTTGAGAAACTGTATGGCATCCTGAAGACCTATGAGCTTGAAATGCAGCAAGATGAGGAAGTGGAGAAAATCCAGAAAAAAGCTGGATCTGTTGCCTTGGTGGCCAATATTCCAACAATCCAAGGTGGTGGAAGAATGAAGAGTGTAGAAGCAACACTAAGTTAAAAAACTTGTGAAGGTGAAGCTGAAACTAGCAAAGGTAAAAGCAAGATGATTGAAGAACCTGATGCATTAAGTGAGGATGAAGCTGAAGATCTAGATGAGTATTTGGCATTTCTGTCAAAGAGATTTTTGAAGCTAAGATTCAGGAAGAATCCAGCAGGAACCGGGCAATTCAAGAAAAGCTATCAACCGAACAAGGATGTGGTTGAAAGATCAAAGATCAAATGCTATAGCTGTGGAATTGCTGGTCACTTTGCCAATGAATGCAGGAAATCCCAAGCTGAGAAAGAAAAGAAATAGTTTGAAGCTGTTGATTACAAGAAGAAATATTTTGATCTTCTCAAGCAACAAGGGAGAGCATTCGTGTCAAAAGATAGTGATTGGGCTGCTGGAGGTGACTCAGATGCAGAAGAGGAGTTTGTCAATCTTGCACTCATGACAAACGAAACTGATGAAGAGGCTAGTTCAGCAAGCAACTAGGTATACTCTACAAACCTAACTGAACTTTCCAAAGATGAATGTGATAATGTTGTTAATGAAATGTCTAATGAATTGTATAACATGCATGTCACATTAAAATCGCTTAACAAGGAGAACAAAAAGATTAAAGATCTTAATGCTAAGATAGGTGATAGGAATACTCTGTTAGAAGCTCAACTAATTGATTTTGAAACAATGAAAAGAGATTTCCAGGATGTTAAGAATGAGTTACTTGAGGCTCTGAAAAGAGAAGAGTGTTTAATAAAACAGTTAAAAGAGGAACAAGACTTAATTACTAAGTGGAAGGGATCAAAGGCTAAAACTGAAGAAATTTATAGTATACAAGGAGTTGATTCTTTTCACAAATTAGCAGAAGTTAAGTTAGATGTTTATAGGGAAGTTGCTTCAGACAGTGATTTAGTCGAAAAAGAATGTTCTTTAAGACTTAAGCCTGTTAGCAAAGCAACTTTAACTAAATTGAATAAAAAGTACGGGCCTGTCAATAAGAACTTTGTTAATGGAGAGTGTAGCAAAATCAAGTCAGTTGAACAAGGAAACATATGCAACTTGTCAATCAAGAAATTGAAGGATAAGTTAGAAAAGACTGAACCTAAGGCTAAGGTTAATAAGAAGAATAGAAATGGCAAGCTAGGAATTAACAAACATAGTAATTACACACCTGATAAATATGCTCCTCGAAACAACCTATTTAGTTTTAATGCATGTGAGCAAGTGAAACAACCTATTTTTCAGAAACCTACACCAAGAGTTAAGGTTGATTTAACTCAATCAGAACCCCTGGGTAGTAAGGGCTTGAAAAATAAGATAAAGGCTAACAAGGCAGGACCCAAGAAAACTTGGGTACCAAAATCAACTTAATTTTGTTTTGATGTGTGCATGGAAACAGAAAGAATCTTTGGTATCTGGACAGTGGTTGTTCTAGGCATATGATTGGAGATTCTACCATGCTCATTAAGCTTGAGGAGAGAGCTGGCCCTAGCATTACCTTTGGAGACAACAACAAAGGATATACTAGAGGATATGGCTTGATTTCACAAAGGAATGTTGTCATTGAAGAAGTAGCACTGGTTGATGGACTTAAGCATAACTTGCTAAGTGTCAGTCAACTGTGTGACAAAGGCCAGATGTCTGGTTCACATCTGAAGCTTGTGTCATTTTCAAGAAAAGTGACAACAAGGTAGTGTTGACAGGAGATAGAAGAGGAAATGTGTACATTGTTGATTTCAATTCAACAAATGCAAACATGACTACATGTCTTCTTAGCAAGGCAAGTGAAGATGAAGGTTGGCTTTGGCAAAAAAGACTGTCACACTTGAGTTTTAAAGCAATGAATGAGTTGGTAAAGAAGGATTTGGTTAGAGGTATTCCAAAATTGGATTACTCCAAGGATGGATTGTGTGATGCATGCGAGAAAGGGAAGCAGAAGAAGGCCTCTTTCAAATCAAAGTCAATGTCATCAATTGATCAACCCTTGCAACTACTTCACATGGATCTCTTTGGACCAGTCAATGTGTTGTCAATCTCAAAGAAGAAATACTGTCTTGTGATTATTGATGATTTCTCAAAATTCTCTTGGACATTCTTCTGCACTCTAAGGATAAGGCGGGTGAAGTCATTATAAATCACATCAAGATAGTCAACAACAATCCTCTACTCAAAGTAAGGATAATTAGAAGTGACAATGGAACCGAGTTCAAGAATTTTGTAATAAGAGAGTTTTGTGAAGAAGAAGGAATTATCCAAGAATTCTCTGCACCAAGAACTCCTCAACAAAATGGTGTAGTGGAAAGAAAGAATAGAACTCTAATTGAAGCTGCAAGAACAATGCTTGAAGAGTCTAAGCTACCAACATACTTCTGGGCAGAAGCTATAAACAATGCATGCTACACTCAGAATATTTCTTTAGTCAATCAAGCAAAAGGCATGACACCTTATCAACTTTTCAAAGGCAAGAAACCAACAATCAACTTTCTGCATGTCTTTGGATGCAAATGCTTTGTACTAAAAAATCATGGTGAGCATCTTGGAAAATTTGATTCAAAGACAGATGAAGCTATCTTTGTTGGATACTCAGCTGGAAAATCCTACAGAGTCTACAACCTAAGACTAAACATTGTAATGGAGTCCATACATGTTGTCTTTGATGACAAGAAAATATCTGGTCTAGTAGATGAAGGTTTTCATGATTCTCTCTCATTTGAGAATGAGAGAAGTGGTGAAGAAAGTGAAGATGATGATGAAGAATGGAGATCAAATGGTGTGAGAAACAGACAAGGATCATCAGTTGAAGTGCAGAATGAACCACCTGTTGAAGAGCAACGTACACCATCAGTTGGAAATCAATTTGAAGCATCTGTTGATGAATCTGCAAGAACTCCATCAATCTCGAGGGCCATACACTCAGGGGGAGTTTCTCATAGTTAAAACTCAACAACAAACCACAATGATCAACACAGAGAAAATGAAGCCACTTCATCAAGGTCAAACTTACCACCACAAAGAAAGTGGACCAGGGATCATCCATTTGAGCTTATCATAGGAGATCCTAATACAAAGGTCCAAACCAAAAGAGCAACTCAAGAAGAATGCTTATATAGCAGTTTTCTATCCAAAGAGGAACCTAAGAAAGTTGAACATGCTCTTCTGGATCCAGACTGGGTTTTAGCAATGCAAGAAGAGTTAAACCAGTTTGAAAGAAATGAAGTATGGAAACTTGTACCCAAACCTAAAGACAAATCAGTGATTGGCACTAAGTGGGTATTCAAGAACAAGATGGATGAGAATGGCATAGTCACAAGGAATAAAGCTAGATTAGTTGCTAAAGGCTACTGTCAAGAGGAAGGAATTGATTTTGAAGAAACCTTTGCACCAGTGGCAAGGTTAGAAGTAATAAGGATCTTCCTGGCCTATGCAGCGCATGCAAATTTCAAAGTCTATCAAATGGATGTCAAGAGTGCATTTCTGAATGGAATTCTGGAGGAGGAGGTATATGTTAGTCAACCGCCTAGTTTTAAAGATCCAGACTTTCCAGAATATGTGTTCTTTCTACTCAAAGCACTCTATGGCCTGAAGCAAGCACCTAGAGCCTGGTATGACACACTCTCACAGTTCCTTATAGAGAATCACTTCATTCGAGGTACTATTGATAAAACTCTCTTTTATAGAAATGTCAATGGCTCTATGATACTTGTCCAAATTTATGTAGATGATATAATATTTGAGTCTACAGATGAGAAACTTTGCAAGAGGTTTGCCAAACTCATGCAAAGTAGATATAAAATGAGTATGATGGTTGAATTAACTTATTTTCTTGGTTTACAAGTTAAACAAGTGAATGAGGGAATTTTTATAAGTCAAACAAAATACATTGATGATCTTTTAAAAAGGTTTGATTTAGCAGATTGTTCTTCTGCAAAAACACCCATTATAACGCCTTAGAATTTTTAGTAATAATAATTATTTATTTAATATTAAATGTGAATTATGTGGCGTATAAAATTGTTGAGGAGGTGAAGTATGTGTGGTGCAATATTTGTGGGCTTAGTTGATGATTTATATGTGATGTGTAAGCCCGGATATTTTTAATTATATTTTTGGGAATTTATTTCCTATTTAATTGTGTTATATTTATCTTCTATGAATTTTATAAAATCCTCGGGATTAGCAGAAATCCTGAAATCTTTTTCATTATTAGCTTTATTAGTTTATATGACTTTTAAAAATATTTGGTGAATTATTTTTGGTTTTGAGAATTTTAAAATGATTTTATGAATTATTTTTCCATTTTATGGATTTAATCTTGTAAAATCCATATTTAATTCGTTTTTGACCTGATTAATATTTTAAAAATATGTGGGTGATTGTAATTTTGTGTTTATCATTTTAGTAATTTTAAAATTTAATATTCCACCCCTTTTTCAGTTTAAATGTTATTGTTTTCGATTTTATGAATTTAAAAGTTATGAAACAAATAAATAATAAAATTGTTTTTAACTTTTCCCCCAAAATCTTTAAAACCCAATCCCTAATTGCATTTTTTAGAGATAGCAGTCAATCTCTCCTGGAATCTCTCGGAAATCTCTCGAAGGTTTCTCTCAAACTCCCTCCAACTCTCGATCTCTCTCTAAGTCTCTACATCTCTGTGTATTCCCTCTCCCCAGCCGTTATCTTCCCTGTAAAACTTCCCGACGGTGTGTGCGTGTGTAGTACTTTCCGGCGGTGTGTGTGCAGTGTGTATGTATGTGGTCGAGTGATTATGTGTTGGAAGTGAAGCTCTCATTAGTTGTGGTTCAAAAATTGGGTGAGTTGGTGTTGTAGCTTCCCGATGGGAGCTCCATCGTGATTCCTTTTCCTGGCACCAACGATTCGCGAGCTAGTGGTTGAATTGTGCTCTGTGCTTCTGTGTTGTGGCAATGTGATACTCTGTTTTACTGATTCCAATTACTGTCCTGAATTTTTGTCGAGGCTTTTGTGCGATTGTGATGTTACAGTGTGATACTCGAATTAATTTCTTCCCGTGATTACTTGGTTTCAATTCGGAACTTTATATGATTAATCTCGAGTATTAAGGTTTTGATTTTTCGTACAATAAATTGTGTAGAGTCTCGTGATTGGAAACCCGAAAACGGGTACCTCCGAGACTTTGCCCCATCGACAATGATATTAATAATAAATTGAGTCGATGGTAATTGGCGATGATGATTTTTCTGAGCCAAATTTAAATTTTAATAACTACGTTATAATTTTAATTTCTTGCTTTAAATTCTGAATTTACATAATTGTCAGTAATATGATCGTGATGGATTATTGGATTGTGGTTGTTTTATAAGTGATGATTGTGTTGGTTGTGTCGGTTGTATCCCGACTGGCAGTCACCCGTACAAAGGGGATGCCGCCAAAATTTTTCTAAAAATCTTAATCTATTTCTTGAAAATGTGTATGTATAATTATACAACTTGCATAAATTATGAGTCGGGCTTCATATTTTTTTTAAAAAACTGATTGATTATGTGATAGTGTACCAATTATGATTAAATATTTTATTAGTGGCTTATATAATGTTAGTATATAATTAAATAAATGTAAATTAGGAGATTATTCGCGGGGGTAGATTAAATTAAATTTTGATATTGATTAGCGATTATTGTGTAGAATTATAAAATAGTGTTATATTGTGTGTAGATCCCGCGGATAAAGGGAAAGCTAAAGCTGAGGACGTAAAGACTCTTCGAATCCTGTGATTTCCTGGTTAAGGCAAGTAAATTACTTCACTTATCTTTCAAGTGACTTATGATTATTATAACTTGATTCATATGCTCGTTCGAATTATCCTTGTTATAATTGTTCCGTAAATTTCCCTTAATTTCGAATATTAAATTGTTATACCCCAAATCGATTATATTGATTTCGTTGATTCTTTTAGTGGCTTGACTTACATTCATACCCCTTGTATTTATATTGAACTTGTCGATATCTAGGTCAGAAATTACCCGACCTTATTTCATTTTTGCGAGATTTGAGATGTTGACCTGGAACGAAAGTGTCCAGGGTGTTTGGCAGTTGAGGTGGTCGATTGTTCCGACACCTGATGTCCAGTTATAGGATTGGACTGTTAGTTTTTTTAAAAAAATGTGGACCGTAAGGGTCGGACCAGATTCGTGGTCAGAAATTATTAAGGCCAATGTGTGCCGTGGATCCATTAAGGACATTGCTGTGTGCGTTTGTCCGGGGTTAGTGCGTGACTGATCAGCAGCCTAACCTTATGATTGTTTTTATCTATAAAATGCATGATAGTCCAATCCTCTTCCATTTTATGATTCATACAAAAGACGTATCTTGCAGTTGAGCTTTTATATTGTTGATTGTTAGTCTCGACAGACTTGCAAACATTTTAGTTTGTTTATGCTTTTAATTATATATATACTTGCTGAGCATTTTAGCTCACTTGCTTGCTAATTCTGTTTCCTCAGCTAAGCAGCGAAGATGTCTAGAAAGATTGGACCGTCTGGTTGGGGCAGCCATAGGGGCAGCTAGAGAGTCGAGGTGGTGGGATGGGTAGTGAGCTTATAACCCTATTTCATATCATTTCTGTATTAGTAGACAGATTATTTATCTTATGGAGTTGTATATTATTTTATTCAGTTTTGGGTTGTAATAGTTAATTAGTAGTTGTTTCATACTGTGGCCTGTGAGTGGTCTTGGTTGGTGTAGTCATATTTCTCTATGTTTTTGTTATTATCACGCTAGTGAACTGTTTTAGTATTAGTTGGTTGGTTTGGACAGGTGGATAATCATATTTATGAATATATCATGCCAAAATTTTCTAAAATTATCCTATAAAAATATATTTATATTATTATATAATGTATGGACATTATTGTTGGTTAGTGAGGGTGTTACAAGTTGGTATCAGAGCTACAGGTCACAGTCACTGAAACAATTAGGTGGGAAAGTCGGGGTAGAGTTATAAGAAAGGTTAGGATCATTTTGTGAGAGATAGGATGTCTAACTATAAGATATATATATATATATATATATATATATATATATATATATATATATATATATATATATATATACTACAGGCACCTGTTTCTGGTTCCGATTCAGACCCGGACGAGGATCCGGAAGGAGAGGCTTCCGTACCGCAGCAGGTTTCCCCAGGGGCTATGCAGCCATACGTAGGATCTCAGGGCTCGGTGAATGGGCCAGCATATCGTTACACTCCTCAGCCTGTTCCATACCATGCGTATGAGCGAGTGGCCAGAGAGAGGGACTATCTCTTAGGGCAGGTGACAGAGTTGAGGGCTATGAGGTCTGGAGAGGCGGATCTGGCTAGACAGCGAGATAGAGCGGTAGCTGAGTTGGAGGATGTTCGGAGGCGTGTACGAGCGGTTAGGCATGTTATCAATAGGCGGGGACGGATTAGGTCCCGAGATGAGCCGGCGTTCGTGACACAGCAGGTGACTCTAGGCCTGGTGAAGGCAGAGCTGGAGAGCATTCTTGGATCATCTTGGCGGGGAGAGTCTGATGATGATGACGACCAGTGATGGCTAGGATAATACGATGATGTATGTAGTATATAGAGGCATGTTATGGTAGTAGTAGTATATTAGAACTTGCAGTACAACCAGTTTTGTTATAGGTATATATCAGTTCTGCTGTGACTAGATGCTAGCAGTTTTCTTTACAGTTTTTATTGTATCCCTATCGAAGCGTTGTTCTTACGCTTGTATCGGATCCACATATATATCATTATCACTTTTGCAGAATTGTTAAATTTCCTTTATACATTGTTGATTACTTTTTCGCACCATATTTACTTTTCCGCACTATATTTCTTCTCAGTACCCCATTTATTTTCGGCATCGTATTTATTTTCAGCATTGCTTCTTTTTCTAGTACTGCCTTTACCTTCAGTATCATATTTAATTTCAGCATTATGTTTATTGTTCTGTTAATGCATCTATCAGATATTTATGAATACCTTGCATAGCTTTGATTCTTGTACTCTGTTACACCTTGTAAACCAATTGCTGACCCGAGTAATGATTGGGAACCTTGAATTATATTTCAAAAGTATATTCATTATTGGCTTAAATTAGATTCTTTTGATTTATTGACTCTTGAATTTGAACCTAATGATTGTCCGTTGATTTCAGAAATATGCCTCCAAGAAAGAAGAAACAAAATACTCGAACCACCAATCAGGGTGAACAAGCCAACCCACCCCCTGTAGGTCAAATGGACCCTGCTTTGGCTCAAATATTGCAGACCCTTGTTCAGCAAACTGCTACTCTAGCACAGCAACAGCAACAGTTACAGCAGCAGCTGTTGGCTCAGCAGCAACAACAGCAACAATAGCAGCAACAGCAACAGCAGCAGCAGCAACAACAACCTGTTCCTCCGGTAGTCACCTTTAAGTCCTTCCAGGCAGTTAAACCTCCCGAATTTAAAGGAACAGCGGACCCAGTAGAGGCGAGATCTTGGCTGAAAGAGATGGAAAAGGCTATTGAACTGGTGGGGGTCCCAGCAAATAAACAGACCGAATATGTAAGTTATTTCCTGAAGAATGAAGCCACTTATTAGTGGGAGTCAGTAAAGATGCTGGAAGCTACGGAAGTGATTCCTTGGGAAAGGTTTACAGAGTTGTTCTTAGAAAAGTATTTCCCAGACTACATGAAAGATCAGATGGAGATGAAGTTTTTAGAGTTGAAACAGGGAAGTATGTCAGTGACAGAGTATGAAACAAAGTTTACTGAACTAGCTAGGTTTGCTCCGGCTTATGTGGACACGGAGAGGAAGAAGGCAAAGAGGTTTCAACAAGGATTGAAACCATGGATTCGTAGTAAGCTAGCGGTTTTCGAACTGGATACTTATGCAGCTGTGGTGCAGAAGGCTATGATAGCCGAAGGAGAAAGTGAATTGTACTTTAAGGAAAAAGAGGGAAAGGAAAAAAAATTGGGTCAATGGAAGGACGACAAGAGCAAGGCAGCTCTCAGAGTGTGCCCAATAAAAAGCCAGGGTTTCAGTCAGGAAAGAATGGGAATTCTAGGAAGTCGGGATTGGGGAATGGAGGGCAAGGAAATAGACTTCAAGATTTGAGTCAGCAGAAACTGGTTAGGCCACCCTTGGCAGAGTGCAAGACTTGTGGAAAGAGGCATCCAGGAGTGTGTGCAAAGTTGGAGGTGACGTGCTACAAGTGTAATCAGAAAGGTCACTATGCTCGAGAGTGCAAGGTAGGGATTATATGTCACCGTTGCGGGAAACCAGGGCATGTAATGAGGGATTGTAAAGTACTTGTGGTGAAACCTCCGGTTCTGGCTAACCCAATGCTTAAAGCGATTGAGGCACCCCCAGCAGCAAATGTCAGACCAGTGGCGAGGACCTTCAATATGACTCTGAATGAAGCTATTAAGAATTCTGATGTGGTAGCAGGTACGCTCCCTGTAAATTCTGTTCAAGCTAAGGTATTAATTGATTCCGGGGCTACGAAATCCTTTATATCTAAAGAATTTGTTCAAAGGTTAAATTGTGAGATATGCATGTTACATGAGGCTATAGTTATAGAAATAGCTAATTCAGAACGAATTCCGGTTACTCAAGTATGTCCTCGTTGTAAGATCGATATCTCAGGGCATTGCTTTTACGCTAATTTGATACCTTTCCAGTTAGGTGAATTTGATGTCATCCTAGGAATGGATTGGTTAACAGAGAATAATGCACAAATTGACTGTAAGAACAAAAAGGTGATACTTAAGCCCTCCGATAATGTAGAAGTTACCTTTAGGGGTCAGAGGCAGACTAGGAGATTTTTAACGATCATGCAAACTAAGAGGCTGTTGAGGCAAGGATGCGAGGGCTATATGGCTTATGTCTTGGATACTAAGCAAGAGGTACCTAAGATAGAGGAAATACCAGTGGTGAATGAGTTCCTCGATGTTTTTCCAGATGAACTTCCCGGGTTACCACCGGATAGAGAAATAGAATTTACCATCGATTTAGCCCCAGGGACCGAACCCGTGTCAAAAGCTCCATATCGTATGGCACCTGTAGAGATGAAGGAATTGGCAGCTCAGTTGCAAGATCTTTTGGAGAAAGGTATTATTAGGCCTAGTGTTTCGCCGTGGGGAGCTCCGGTATTATTTGTAAAGAAGAAGGATGGAAGTATGAGATTGTGTATCGATTATCGGGAACTAAATAAGTTGACCATTAAGAATAAGTACCCTTTGCCAAGAATTGACGATTTATTCGATCAGCTGAAAGGAGCAACTTGTTTCTCGAAAATTGATTTGCGATCAGGATATTTCCAATTAAAGATTAGACCGGAAGACATTCCAAAAACAGCATTTCGGACTAGATATGGGCACTACGAGTTCTTAGTGATGGCCTTTGGGCTAACTAATGCACCAGCAGCGTTCATGGACCTAATGAATAGAGTCTTTAAGAAATATTTGGATAAGTTTGTGATTGTGTTTATAGATGATATTTTGATATACTCAAAGACCGAAGAAGAGCATGTCGGGCATTTGAGGATAGCTCTAGAAACGTTGAGAAAAGAGAAATTTTATGCAAAGTTTTCTAAGTGTGAGTTCTGGTTGAAAGAGGTGAAGTTTTTAGGGCATGTTATCAGCAGTGAAGGGATTAAAGTGGATCCTGCTAAGATTGAAGCTGTGATGAATTGGGAGACACCTAAAACACCTACAGAAGTCCGAAGTTTCTTAGGATTGGCGGGATATTATCGAAGATTTGTTCAAGATTTTGCGAAGATAGCCACCCCACTAACAAAGTTGACAAGGAAGAATGAAAAGTTTGTGTGGAATTAGAGGTGTGAAGAAAGTTTCCAGGAATTGAAGAAGAGATTGGTGACTGCACCTGTATTGACACTTCCAGACGAAAAAGGAAATTTTGTGATCTACAGTGATGCATCTCGCAAAGGATTAGGATGTGTACTAATGCAGCACGGTAAGGTAATTGCTTACGCTTCGAGACAATTGAAACCTCACGAGCAGAAATATCCTACTCATGACTTAGAATTAGCCGCGATTGTTTTCGCCTTGAAGATTTGGAGACATTATTTGTATGGGGAAAAGTGTGAAATTTACACGGACCATAAGAGCTAAAAGTATATCTTCACCCAGAAGGAGCTAAATATGAGACAGAGAAGATGGTTAGAATTACTCAAGGATTATGATTGTACCATTAACTATCACCCTGGGAAGGCGAACGTGGTGGCGGATGCTTTAAGTAGGAAGGAGAAAATCAACATGTTGACAATGCCTGAGGATTTATACAAAGAGTTTGAAAGATTGGAGATAGAGGTATGTATGCCTGCAAGTAGTACAGATACGGGGTACACTATGACATTTCACCCAGAATTGTTAGAAAAGATTCGCAGATGTCAGGAGGAAGTTATGAGTGGAGATGTGAACAAGTTAACAGGTGAGGAAATATGCACACAAGTAGATGACAGTGGGATATTGAGATTTTCTTCACGCATTTGGATACCTAATGTAACAGAGTTGAAGAATGAAATTCTATAGGAAGCCCACAGTTCGAAATATTCGATTCATCTTGGAAGTACAAAAATGTATCGGGATTTGAAAAGAAACTTCTGGTGGCCGGATATGAAGATGGATATTGCCGAGTGGGTAAGTAAGTGTTTAACCTGTCAGAAAGTAAAAGCAGAACATCAAAGGCCAAGTGGGATGCTACAACCATTAGAGATTCCCGAGTGGAAATTGGAACATATTGCGATGGATTTTGTGGTAGGGTTGCCAAGGACGAGAGCTAATCATGATGCTATCTGGGTAATTGTTGATCGATTGACGAAATCTGCACACTTCCTTCCGATAAATGAGAGGTTTTCATTAGACAAATTGGTTCACCTATACATAAAAGATATTGTGGTGCGACACGGAGTTCCAGTATCAATAGTCTCGGATCGAGATCCAAGATTTAATTCGAGATTCTGGAGAAGTTTTCAAGAATGTTTGGGCACTGAACTAAAAATGAGTACAGCTTATCATCCTCAGACTGACGGTCAGAGTGAAAGAACGATTCAAACAATTGAAGACATGCTCCGAGTGTGTGCACTGGATTTTGCAGGAAGTTGGGATGAACACTTGCCATTAGTGGAATTCTCATACAACAACAGTTTTCATGCTAGCATTGGTATGCCACCGTATGAAGCATTATATGGGCGAAAGTGTCGATCTCCAGTATACTGGGAAGAAGTTGGCGAGCGAAAGATACTCGGACCAGAGTTAGTGCAGCAAACCAAGGAAGTAATTCAACTTATTCAGAAACGATTAGTGACAGCTCAGAACCGACAGAAGAAGTATGCTGATTTGGCCAGAAAGAATATGGAGTTCGAAGAAGGAGAACAAGTTTTGTTGAAAGTATCTCCGTGGAAGGGGTTGGTAAGATTTGGTAAGAAAGGAAAATTAAGTCCAAGATTTATCGGGCCTTTTGAGGTTTTGAAGAAGGTTGGAAAAGTTGCCTACGAATTAGCCTTACCGCCTCATATGTAACATATTCACAACGTGTTCCATGTATCGATGCTTAAGAAATACCACTTGGACTCTAAACATGTCATCGAATATGAGCCGATAGAGATCCAGCCAGATTTATCTTATGTGGAAAACCCATCAAGATATTAGATCGTAAAGAGAAAGTTCTACGAACTAAGACAATACCTATAGTAAAAGTTGAAACTCCTAGGTTTTGATGATAACAAATGGAAAGTCATTTGGCTTACTTTCAGATATAAAACAGCCTACCATATATGTATGTTCTAACTTGTTTTGCAGGGAACATAGCATACTGATTAAGTAATCAGTCTGTATCAAACAGCAAGCCATTTGCACAAATGGCGTACCAGTTTCACAAAACAGCATGCTGATTTCGTTCTGGCAGTTTTACCGAATATCAAGAAATCAGAGAACATCAAGTATATACCTTATTAGGAATATTTGTAAAGGCCCTCTGAGTATAATTGAATATGCAAACTATCATATCATATTCATATAGGGAGACAAACATATTCCTTGAGTTAAATTAAGAAAAGTAAAGTTCTACTTTTCATTAATTTAATGTCTCACCACACCTCCACTCAAAGACAACACATGGGACTCATCATAGCTAATATTCTCTCCATATTATTAACTCTATACACGCTCCACCACTTCTGATTTTGCAGATTACTCAAGCTCCTCCACTTCTTGATTACAAAACTTCTCTAACGGTCTCATCCTTTTTATACCGTTGGAACTTCTTGAAGCTTGATTTTAAACATTCTTGTTTACCTATATAAGGGCTGGTTTTTCTCAGTTCTAACATCGATTATTGAATATCCATTGAAGAGCAGAAAAACACGATACACAAACAACTACAAGATTTCATTGCAAAATCCTTTTCAATCTTTCAAAACCCATTACATTCGTACATATATCTATATATTCAGAGGGTCATAGATTGAGTTGTAATATTCAACCACTTGTATTTTTCAAATTGTATCTATTTGTTGCTGTACAAGGTTGGCTTCGAGTTTAGGGTGAGTCGAACTATACTAGAGAAGTATACTTGGGAAGTATTACTTAGAGGGTTAGTTCAGCACAGGAAACAGCAAGCCATTTGTAAGCAGCAGGGTGTAAGGGAGATATATTGTTGTATCTTGTAATCGGTTTATAGTTGATCAATAATATATTCTCTTACCAAGTTTGGTAAGGGACCAGGACGTAGACCATAGGGGCTTAGGGGTCGAACCTGGCTAAAAGATTGTGTGTCACATTTTGCTTACTGTTTATTTCATTCTGCATTGCATATTAGACACAAACATCGTGTCATTTGTAAACTGTGTTATTACAAACAGCAAGCTGTTTTTGGTAATTTTCAAAACAGGTCATAACTAAGCATTGTTAGCCATAAACACCTATTCACCCCCCTCTAGGTGTTGTTTTCCAATTGGTATCAGAGCTAGGTTTACTAACAATTCTGTAACAGGAAAGTATCGATCATGGCTGAACATTATCTTGATGCAAAAGCGGATTATAGAGCTCCTCTCCTCACTGGATCAGAAAATTACAACTGGTGGAAATGTAGAATGGAAACATTCTTGTCCTAAAGGCCACTGGTATTAAGAGTTGTGCAGAAAGGAGACTACCAGTTTTTGGTTGATAAAAACCAACCGAAAGATGTTGATGATCTCACCATGGATGAGATTATCAAGTGTGGTTTCAATGGAGAAGCTAGAAATTCTATAATGAATGCATTAGATCAAGCTGAATATGACAAGGTCTCCTCTCTAAAAATGGCAAAGGAAATGTGGGATGCCTTGGAAACTTATCATGAAGGATCGACCACTTTGAGAAAGGTGAAGCTTAGCAAGCTAATGAATGATTTTGGAAATTTCAAGCTCAAAGATGGTGAAACAATCAAGGAAGGACAAGCAAGGTTTCAAGTCACTATAAACTCTTTAAAGAGACTTGGAAAGGATATTCCACAAGATGAAATTAACATGAAAGTGTTAAGTTCCGTACCATTTATTTATGAAGCTAAAGTGACGGCTTTGGAATCATCTTCAACAATCGACATCATGGATCACCTAGCTGTATTTGCTGAACTAGAACAATTTGAAAGCAAGATAAACAAAAGCCAGGTGGAAGATGTTCGGGCTCCTCTAACCAAAATAAAGAATTTGGCACTTCATTCTACAAACAGCAAGCCAGCCGCTACAAACAGCAAGCTGATTTCATCTGATGAAGAATCTGATGAAGAAATTGCACTAATCTCTCAGAAGATTAAGAGGCTGATTGAAAGGAAAAACAGAATGAAAAAGGATAGAGGAAGTTACAACAAGAAGGCCAAGGAACAAACATGTTTCGAATGTGGCAAGCCAGGCCATTTTAAGAAGGACTGTTTCAAGATAAAGTCAAAACAACAAGCTGTTTTCAAAGACAAGAGAAAATCGAAGGCCTTACTGACCTGGAGTGATGATGACTCAGACTCCAGTAATGACTCAAGTGAAGACATGGTGAATTTGGCTATCATAGGTCTAAATGATGAAGAAAGCTCTCAAGGATCCGTAAAAGAAGATGGTTTGGATAGTGATTATTCAGATTTAGAAGGAGATGCAAGTGAGGTAAATTCTACTGACTCTGATTTACTATCCCCGCCTGACATGCTAGAAGAACTAACCATGCAGGTACAAAATAATGTATCCATAATTGAATTTATGGAACTAAAAAATAAGAATGGCAAGCTGGAAAAAGAAAAACACTCAATTAAGGAAAATCATTTCGGAATTAATGGTTGAGAAGGATCTTGAAATCAATCATGATGATCTTATTGCTGATCTAAAGGAGAAAATTGTTCAATTCGAAGGAGTTAACAAAGTAATTCTACAAAGGAATGAAACTCTCATGAAAGAACTCAGGGATTTGAGATCACATATTGAAATCAAAGATGAATGTATTAAATCTTACAAGCTCAAAGAATCTAGTCAAGCTGAATCCTCAAAATCTGCGGAGAAGAGAAAACAGCAAGCTGAATGTGCAGACAAACAGCACGCCATATTGATCAAACAGCAAGTTGAACTGATCTCTCTCCTGGAAAAAGAGGTCAAGGATCTCGAGAAAGGGATGGAAACATTTATTCAAGGAGAAGACAGCTTAAAGACAATGATGAAGAAGGCAAATGTCCCCTTGGTTAGAGAAGGAGTTGGCTTAAACTCCAACAAAAAGCATGGTGTGCTTAAATATGATGGAAGAAATGGCATACCTTACAACTATGCTATGCCTTGGAAGACATGCAACAAGTGTGGTGGAAAAGGCCATTTGGAAATACATTGTGTGGCTCAAGTAGATCATAAAGCGAAAACAGCTTACCAGAATGGACCAGTCAGGCTACAAACAGCACGCCAGAATGCTTCTGTCAGAAGGAAAACAGCTTACCATCAGTCACCAAAAGTGATCCAAATGTGGATCAAGAAAGCTGATTTAAATGTTTTATATTATGTTACTAACCAATTTGGACCCAAACCTATATGGGTGCCAAAACATTGAGTTGGTGTTTGTTTGTTTTGTAGATATGCCTTGCCGCTAAAATGAAGTCAAAACAATGGATTTTGGATAGCGGATGCACTAGACATATGTGTGGAGACAAATCTCAGTTCATTAGTCTCAGAATGAAGAAAGGAGGAAGAGTTACAATTGGCAATAGCAAGACTCTTCGAATCCTTGGTATTGGTTCTATTGGTAATAGTAATATTTCGATCGATAAAGTTCAATATGTCAAAGGTCTTTCATATAATTTACTTAGTGTCACTCAATTATTTGATGATGGACATTTTGTTCAGTTTTGCATAGATAAAACTATTATTACTATTGGTGCTAACAAAATCCCACTAGTTGCTAGAAGGGAAGGAAATATATATGTATTAGACTTCGAATTGCAGGAAACAGCATGCTGTTTGGCTGTTTTTGATAATGATCCATATATATGGCATAGAAGGTTGGGACATGCACACATGGACTTGATCAATAAACTTTCAAGCAAGAATCTGGTCAGAGGACTACCAAAACTAAAATATACTAAGGTTGAAGTATGTTCAGCATGCCAATTGGTTAAACAAATTTGAAGCACTCACAAAGCAAAGAAAATGGTATTTACTTCTAAACCTCTAGAGCTTCTGCACTTAGATCTTTTTGGTCCAGAATCTTATAAGAGTATTGGAGGTAAACAATATGGCTTTGTAATTGTAGATGATTATTCTAGATTTACTTGGGTATTGTTTCTTCGTACTAAAGATTGTGCTTTTATTGAGTTTGAAAAACTGATAAAATTACTTGAGAACAAGCATGATACAAGACTTGTAGGTATAAGAAGTGATAGAGGAGGTGAATTTATCAATGAGAAGTTTATTGCATATTGTGAAGAAAAAGGAATCTCTCATGAATTTTCTTCTCCAAGGACTCCACAACAAAATGGTGTGGTGGAAAGGAAGAATAGGTCACTTCAAGAAACAGCAAGGACTCTACTACAAGAAAGCAAGTTGCCTAGGAGTTTTTGGGCCGAAGCTGTAAATACAGCATGCTATTTGTTGAATCGAATCATAATAAGACCTATTTTGGATAAAACTCCTTATCAATTGTTGAGAAACAAGAAGCCAAACATCAGTTACTTTAAGATTTTTGGCTCTAAGTGTTTTGTCCTCAAGACAATTGGTAAAGATGGTAAATTCGATGCAAAATCCTACGAAGCTATATTTCTTGGTTATTCTTTAACTAGTAGGGCTTATAGAGTTTATAATATAGATAAACATATTGTTGAAGAATCTATTGATGTTACATTTCAAGAATCTAACAATGATCTACCAAGAGATGAGGAAGAATTTTCAGGTGAAAGAGAGAGCATGCAACCTCAAATCACTGACAATCAGCAAGCTGGAAGTGAAAATCAGCAAACTGGAAGTGAAAGTCAGCAAGCTGGAAGTGAAAGTCAGCAAGCTGGAAGTGAAAATCAGCAAGATGGAAGAACAAATCAGCAAGCTGGAAGTTCTAAATAGCAAACTAAAGATATGGATGACACTGAAAATCATCAAACCAAGAAGGATGCAGAGATTGACAAACAGCAAGCTGGAAGATCAAAACAGCAAGCTGGAATGGAAGATACAATCTCCAAAATAGCAAAAATGACTCTGGACGGTCCTAGAGGTTCAAGGGCTACTGAGAAACAACCTATCTATGATGGAGAATATCAGTTACCACCAGCAAAGATAAGGAAGACAACTCATGAAGAAATAGCTCAACATTCTTTACCGAGGTCAACAAGAGTAGTAAAGAATCATCCCCCAGAGTTAGTTATTGGTGATATTACTGATGGAATTACTACAAGAAGAGGGAAAGCAAATTATTGTGCTAATGCAGCCTTCCTAGCTCAAGAAGAACCTAAAACTATAAATGAAGCTCTAGAAGATGAAAATTGGATCATGGCTATGCAAGAAGAATTAAATCAATTTGAAAGATGTGATGTATGGGAACTTGTCAAGCCTCCAGAAGATGATTCAATTATAGGAACAAAATGGGTGTTCAAAAACAAAGTTGATGAATTTGGAACCGTTACTCGAAATAAAGCAAGACTTGTAGCTCAAGGTTACAACCAACAAGAAGGCATTGACTTTGATCAAACATATTCTCCTGTTGCTCGTTTGGAATCAATTAGAATGCTTCTAGCCTATGCATGTTTCAAGAAAATCAAGCTATATCAAATGGACGTGAAGAGTGCATTCCTAAATGGCGTGCTGGAAGAGGAAGTTTTTGTCAAACAACCTCCTGGATTCGAGCATGATCAATTTCCAAACTATGTATTTAAGCTAAAGAAGGCTCTCTATGGATTAAAGCAGGCCCCTAGAGCTTGGTACAAAAGGCTTAGTAAGTATCTAATCCAAAATGGATTCATTCGAGGTAAAATCGATCCCACATTATTTATTATGCAAAATGGTAAAGACATTTTAATTGTTCAAATATATGTGGATGATATTATTTTTGGAGCTAATAATGAAACAATGTGCAAGTGGTTTTCAAAGTGTATGCATAGTGAGTTCGAAATGAGCATGATGGGTGAGCTCAATTATTTCTTGGGTCTTCAAATCAAGCAATCTAAAGATGGAATTTTTGTACACCAATCCAAGTATACAAAAAGTCTACTGAAAAGATTTGGTTATGAGGATGTTAAGCCAAAATCGACTCCTATGATTCAAAACAGCAAGCTGTTTGCTGATGAAAATGGTAAGGCTGTCGATACAAAAAGGTATCGAGGTATGATTGGTAGCCTTCTTTACTTAACTGCTTCTAGACCTGACATAATGTATAGTGTTTGTGTTTATGCAAGGTTTCAATCAAACCCTAAAGAGTCTCACTTAAATGCTATTAAAAGAATATTTCGATACTTAAGTGGTACCATTTCTCTTGGTTTGTTTTATCCTATCACAAATACTTTTGATCTTGTTGGGTATAGTGATGCAGATTATGCAGGGTGTCTAGTTGATAGAAAGAGCACTAGTGGTGTTTGTACTTTCCTTGGACAAAGCCTAGTTTCATGGCAAAGCAAGAAACAAACCTCGGTTGCTTTATCCACTGCAGAAGGGGAGTATCTAGCAGCTGGGAGCTGTTGCTCTCAACTACTATGGATGATTCAAACACTAAGGGACTTTGACATCAAGTGTAGAAAGGTTCCAATAAACTGTGACAACACTAGCACCATTAGCATTTCTAAAAATCCGGTGAATCACTCAAGAACGAAGCATATTGATGTTCGACACCATTTCTTGAGAGATAATGTGGCTAAGGGCAAGATAGAATTGATCTTTGTCCCAACAGAATTTCAACTAGCTGATATCTTCACAAAGCCCCTTGCTGAAGAAAGATTCTCAGTCATTCGAATGCAACTTGGTATGTGCTCTATGTAAAACAGCATGCTGGATGACAGGTATTAGGCAAAATGGCTTACCATTTGTCTTAATCACAGGTTACAAATGGCATACTGTTTGTCATTTTTCTAGCTTATCACTTAAGTGCAAATAAATGTTTCATGATATTTATATGATTGAAATTATTTTTGATAAGTTCTGAATTTATATCCTACACGGTTATCAATATGTTATGTGTTACATGCCTATATAAACTCTTTTAGTTTATCATGATTTTTTTTTAAAAAATGGAGGATATTTCATGAATAATGTGATTCGTATTGATGCTAAATAGGTATATGTGGTGAAAAATGAAATAAACAGTTTAGAGAGACATGTACTTAAATTTTATAATTACATTATGAGCCGAATTGAGTTTCCAATTTAGTTTTAATTAATTAACTCTAAATTCTCCCCTAATGTTTAATCAAAAACAAGAGAGACAGGTCATATCCTCAACACAAACATTTCAATTAGGGTTTTGTTCTCTCTCTCTCTCTCTCAAGCGGCGATTTTTCTCAAAAACAAAACTATGGCTCGTACTCGTGGAAGAAAATCTGGTCTCCAAGCAAATCAAACACCTTCTAAGAGAGATGAATCAGTTGTTGATCTTGCTAGTCCTGGAAATTTCAGCGGTGATGAAGTATCACAAACTCCTGAATCGAAGAGGCTCAAAGGGGTTCCAAACTTCGCTGGTCCTGAGTTTGAATCGAGATACACGGATATGGAGCTAGGCACTCGTCAATTGATTCATGGGTCTCCACTCTCTGGTAAGCTACTTCCATTGTTAACTGAGTGTGGGGTTATGAAGTTGTTTAATGATATTGGGCTTGGGAATTTTATGTTAGATCTACCAAAAATCTATTATCCTGATCTTGTGCGTGAGTTTTATGCTAATTTGCATGAGGATTCCTTTGGAAATGTGTTATCCTCTGTTCGAAAGAAGAAAATTCAGTTAAACCCTCCCCTGCTAAATTCATTTCTATCAATTGAGACTGAGAGCAATGAAAATATTTATACTACCCAAAGTGCTATTACTCTACCTGACTTTTCAGTACAAGACCAATTAAAAATTCTGTATGATACTGAGGACTCAATAACTGCTATTTCTCATGCTACCACCAATGTGTCTCCTCTAGCTCATCTCATATTCAAGCTTGCTAGATCTCATATCTGTCCTCGTTTAGGAAACAAATCTAGCTTCACTAACCAAGATATTATTGTGGTTGCCATGATTATCTCTGGTAAACCTTTTGATCTGTCAACCCTTATTCTGAAAAAGATGGTTGGGACAGTTGAGAAAGCTCACACTGGCATTCCATATGCTCAGCTTCTTACTAGGGTTTTTGAAGGTTTTAAGGTTGATGTCAAGTCTGCTATAAAGCTAACCATCAAAGACAACTTTGATCAAAAGACCTTAAGCTAAAACAATCTTCAACTTGATCATGGAGAAGTGTCTAGGATTATAACCTCTCCACCAACTGAGTCTATCCCTGACATTGGAGAACCTTCCAACCCCACTCCTGGTGCTACTGATTCTGTCTCTACAGATATGCTATTGTTAAAATCAATTCAAACTGATGCTATGCTCAACACTGGGAACATTATTGAGATTAAGAAAGGCATACTGGAAATCAAAAGTGATCTTCAAAATGTCAAAGAAGATTGTCAGACAATCAAGACAGTTATGAAGGGGTTTATCAGTGATATGAAAACTTTGAAGGATCTGATGCTGAAGACAGGTGGAACTACCTCTATAACCCATTCTGCAATGGATCATGATCACAGCCTCGATGACTTGGCTACCGCAGCTGCTAAAGATGGAGATAATCAAGATGGTGACACTGAAGCAACCAACACAGATGAAGATGTTGATGATAAGGCCCCTAAAGATCCTTGATTTTTTGATGAATTAAGGGGGAGAAAAATTTTGAGAATTGTTATGTTAAATTATCTGAACTTATCTTGTTTTGGGTGAACTTATTATCTGAACCTATGTGAAATTATGTGAACCATGATGCTTAAGTGTTTTGTTGGATATTGCTAGTTTTATGGTTCTATGAATGTGTTAAGTGGCTACATACTTCTATTATTATTATTATTATTATTATTATTATTATTATTATTATTATTATTATTATTATTATTATTATTATTATTATTATTATTATTATTATTATTATTATTATTATTATTATTATTATTATTATTATGGTTTTATATCTAACATTGAGTGCAGGGATTTAGGGGGAGTGTAAAATTCTCCTAAATTGGTTGTAATCATCAAAAAGGGGGAGATTGAAACTCCTAGGTTTTGATAACAAATGGAAAGTCATTTGGCTTACTTTCAGATATAAAATAGCCTACCATATGTGTATGTTCTAACTTGTTTTGCAGGGAACATAGCATACTGATTAAGTAATAAGTCTGTATCAAACAGCAAGCCATTTGCACAAATGGCGTACCAGTTTCACAAAACAGCATGCTGATTTCGTTCTGGCAGTTTTACCGAATATCAAGAAATCAGAGAACATCAAGTATATACCTTATTAGGAATATTTGTAAGGGCCCTCTGAGTATAATTGAATATGCAAACTATCATATCATATTCATATAGGAAGACAAACATATTCCTTGAGTTAAATTAAAAAAAGTAAAGTTCTACTTTTCATTAATTTAATGTCTCACCACACCTCCACTCAAAGACAACACATGGGACTCATCATAGCAAATATTCTCTCCATATTATTAACTCTATACACGCTCCACCACTTCTGATTTTGCAGATTACTCAAGCTCCTCCACTTCTTGATTACAAAACTTCTCTAACGGTCTCATCCTTTTCATACCGTTGGAACTTCTTGAAGCTTGATTTTAAACATTCTTGTTTACCTATATAAGGGCTGGTTTTTCTCAGTTCTAACATCGATTATTGAATATCCATTGAAGAGCAGAAAAACACGATACACAAACAACTACAAGATTTCATTGCAAAATCCTTTTCAATCTTTCAAAACCCATTACATTCGTACATATATCTATATATTCAGAGGGTCATAGATTGAGTTGTAATATTCAACCACTTGTATTGTTCAAATTGTATCTATTTGTTGCTGTACAAGGTTGGCTTCGAGTTTAGGGTGAGTCGAACTATACTAGAGAAGTATACTTGGGAAGTATTACTTAGAGGGTTAGTTCAGCACAGGAAACAGCAAGCCATTTGTAAGCAGCAGGGTGTAAGGGAGATATATTGTTGTATCTTGTAATCGGTTTATAGTTGATCAATAATATATTCTCTTACCAAGTTTGGTAAGGGACCAGGACGTAGACCATAGGGGCTTAGGGGTCGAACCTGGCTAAAAGATTGTGTGTCACATTTTGCTTACTGTTTATTTCATTCTGCATTGCATATTAGACACAAACAGCGTGCCATTTGTAAACTGTGTTATTACAAACAGCAAGCTGTTTTTGGTAATTTTCAAAACAGGTCATAACTAAGCATTGTTAGCCATAAACACCTATTCACCCCCCCTCTAGGTGTTGTTTTTCAAAAGTTTTGTGGAGAAACCCCAGAGTGGAAGAATCAACTTGGGAGCTTGAAAGTGACATGCTTGAGAATTATCCTCATTTATTCACTTAGGTGAGATTCTGGGGACAGAATCCTTTTTAAGGGGGGAAGGGTATAAAGCCTTAGAATTTTTAGTAATAATAATTATTTATTTAATATTAAATGTGAATTATGTGGCGTATAAAATTGTTGAGGAGGTGAAGTATGTGTGGTGCAATATTTGTGGGCTTAGTTGATGATTTATATGTGATGTGTAAGTTCGGATATTTTTAATTATATTTTTGGGAATTTATTTTCTATTTAATTGTGTTATATTTATCTTCTGTGAATTTTATAAAATCCTCGGGATTAGCAGAAATCCTGAAATCTTTTTCATTATTAGCTTTATTAGTTTATATGACTTTTAAAAATATTTGGTGAATTATTTTTGGTTTTGAGAATTTTAAAATGATTTTATGAATTATTTTTCCAATTTATGGATTTAAACTTGTAAAATCCATATTTAATTCGTTTTTGACCCGATTAATATTTTAAAAATATGTGGGTGACTGTAATTTTGTGTTTATCATTTTAGTAATTTTAAAATTTAATATTCCACCCCTTTTTCAGTTTAAATGTTATTTTTTTCGATTTTATGAATTTAGAAGTTATGAACAAATAAATAATAAAATTGTTTTTAACTTTTCCCCCAAAATCTTTAAAACCCAATCCCTAATTGCATTTTTAAGAGATAGCAGTCAATCTCTCCTGGAATCTCTCGGAAATCTCTCGAAGGTTTCTCTCAAACTCTCTCCAACTCTCGATCTCTCTCTAAGTGTCTACCTCTCTGTGTATTCCCTCTCCCCAGCCGTTCTCTTCCCTGTAAAACTTCCCGACGGTGTGTGCGTGTGTAGTACTTTCCGGCGGTGTGTGTGCAGTGTGTATGTATGTGGTCGAGTGATTATGTGTTGGAAGTGAAGCTCTCATTAGTTGTGGTTCAGAAATTGGGTGAGTTGGTGTTGTAGCTTCCCGATGGGAGCTCCATCGTGATTCCTATTCCTGGAAGCAACGATTCGCGAGCTAGTGGTTGAATTGTGCTCTGTGCTTCTGTGTTGTGGTAATGTGATACTCTGTTTTAGTGATTCCAATTACTCTCCTGAATTTTTGTCGACCAAGATTACAACTTACGAAAAGAGGTAAAACCACTAAGAAGGTTACAAGAACAAGAAGATTAGATCTAGAAGAAAAGTATATACAAGAAGTAGAAGAACTGAGAGATATATGAACACACAAGTTTATTGCTTAGATATCTGTCTAAGGCTAGGATGCCTTATACCAACAAGGCTTCCCTATTTATAGTAGTCTGGAAAAGCTTACTAAACACTCTTCTAGAGATATCTTTACAAGACACACTTGACATGTATCCTTATCTTATTACATAAGATAAGAATCTTACTTTACACAAAAATGATTAAAATTAGATAATGGTTATTAATTTAAAATTGGATTAAAAATAATTGAGCTTAAATATGGACCAGGTTTTAAAACGGATATTAGTAGGGTTGGGTTTAAGGTTTTGTACCGCTATATATAGGTCATATTTTCCTTTTTCGTCTTTTATTAACAAAATTCGTAGGTTTTTTTCACAAACAAATCAGCTGTCTTGTAAAATTCTTAAAAAATTCATCATAAGTCGGAATTTGTTGACTTAGGATTTTTCGGAAAGACCTTTTCGTGCTCTACGACTTTTGTTCTTTGAGTTTTCCAAGAAAGCATCATTTAGAGGGTCAAAAAGGCTAAATACAGTTATGGTCAGAATTGAATACATGATATATAGGATGACTGGAATTCTTGATTTTTCGTGTTGTGGTAAGTTTCTGATTGATCTTTCTAGTGTTTTCGAAATTATATGTGTAAAGCATAATGTAATGTAATATGTAATAGAGGACATATATAACTCAACTAGGATAAAAGATAAATAATATTAACTCTATACAAGGATCATGAAATTTGAAGAACATGCATCAACAAGGATCAAGTTGCTGAAAGAAGTTCATTAACATGATCAAGCCTCAGTGACAAAATAAGATGTACAGATGATTCAGTTGAAGGGCCAAAAGATTCCAGAGATAAAGTTTTTATGGTTGCACAATTCTTAGCAGTGTTCTTAAAGACATGATACGAAGACCATGAGTGAATGTTAGTCGTCTGTGAACCAGACTAGTTGCACTAGGCGTCAACACTTCACAAAGGAATCGAAGTATCTAACTCAGAAAAACTATTAAGAGGTATGATTGAGTTTAGAGCAGTATTGATATCCTCCTTTTTGGAAGTTGCATATTTAAGGATGTCAAATTAAGAGGAAAATGAATAGTATCCAAAATCACTATTCATATGAATAGTAATCGAAATCACTATTCATATGAATAGTACTATTCATATGAATAGTACCGAAATTACTATTCATGAATAGTACCCAAAAGTACTATTCAATCAGGTGGGGCCCACACAAATATAAAATTCAAAGTTTTTGTCAGAAAGCTTTTGTTGAATTTTGTAATCAGAAGGTTTGAAGATTGAAAAACAAGAAAGGCGGCTGCTGAATCGTCATCCCGTACGTAATTTTGGGGTACTATGCAGCATAGTGATTTTCTAGAAAATATATAAATAGGCCTATTGTATTTCATTTCAAAATACACCTCAACACCCAACTCTCTCTTCTCTCTCTTATATCTTCTCTGTGTAAGCTGCTAGACAGTCCATCTAGTAGGAAAGTCGGCTTAGCCCGCTTTCAGGAAGTGTCGGGTAGAAGGTCCTCGTGCCTAAACTATCCTTAGGAGTGTTCTGGTTTTGAAGCTAATCCATTGGATTAGAAGTTGTAACACCCCTTCGGGTTTATTATCAATAAAGATATATTCCTGAAATTGTGTTTCGTTATTTTTGATTTCAAGATCCGAAAAATTGTTATCCGCAAAAATCTTGAAAATCGAAATATTTTGGTAGTATCGTATTCAACCCCCCCTTCTACGATACTTCGGGACCTAACAATTGGTATCAGAGCAAGCTTCCAATATACAAGAAGTCTAAAGATCAAAACCATGGGAAGGAAGGATACAGGTGTGAAGATTCCAATGCTTGACAAAGATAATTACTTTCACTGGAAAGTAAAGATGCACCTTCATCTCTCAGCCATTGATGAAGGCTATGTAGATTTCATAGAGAAAGGACCTCATGTTCCAATGAAGGCAAACTCTGGGATTGGTCAAGATGCTGCCACTGTAGCTGCTGGAAGGCCTATTCCAAACAATCAAGCTGAGTACACAGATGAAGACTTGGAGGAGATTCACAAAGATAAGAAGGCTATGAACATCCTATTCAATGGCATCGACCAAGATATGTTTGATTGTGTTATAAACTGCACTACTGCCAAGCAAGTGTGGGACACTATTCAAACAATCTGTGAAGGAACTGAGCAAGTCAGAGAAAATAAAATGCAGCTCCTAATACAACAATATGAGCATTTTCACTACTCCTCTTGTGAAAATCTAACAGACATATTCAGTAGATTTCAAAAGTTACTGAATGGTCTAAAGTTGTATGGGAGAAAATATGAAACCAAGGACTCCAACCTAAAGTTTCTGAGATCCCTTCCTAAGGAATGGAAGCGAGTGACAGTCTCGTTGAGGAACTCTCAGGACTACAAAGATTTTACACTTGAGAAACTGTATGGCATCCTGAAGACCTATGAACTTGAAATGCAGCAAGATGAGGAAGTGGAGAAAATCCAGAAAAAAGCTGGATCTGTTGCCTTGGTGGCCAATATTCCAACAATCCAAGGTGGTGGAAGAATGAAGAGTGTAGAAGCAACAATAAGTTCAAAAACTTGTGAAGGTGAAGCTGAAACTAGCAAAGGTAAAAGCAAGATGATTGAAGAACCTGATGTATGAAGTGAGGATGAAGCTGAAGATCTAGATGAGTATTTGGCATTTATGTCAAAGAGATTTTTGAAGCTAAGATTCAGGAAGAATCCAGCAGGAACCGGGTAATTCAAGAAAAGCTATCAACCGAACAAGGATGTGGTTGAAAGATCAAAGATCAAATGCTGTAGCTGTGGAATTGCTGGTCACTTTGCCAATGAATGCAAGAAATCCCAAGCTGAGAAAGAAAAGAAGCAGTTTGAAGCTGTTGATTACAAGAAGAAATATTTTGATCTTCTCAAGCAACAAGGGAGAGCATTCATGTCAAAAGATAGTGATTGGGCTGCTGGAGGTGACTCAGATGCAGAAGAGGAGTTTATCAATCTTGCACTCATGGCAAACGAAACTGATGAAGAGGCTAGTTCAGCAAGCAACCAGGTATACTCTACAAACCTAACTGAACTTTCCAAAGATGAATGTGATAATGTTGTTAATGAAATGTCTAATGAATTGTATAACATGCATGTCACATTAAAATCGCTTAACAAGGAGAACAAAAAGATTAAAGATCTTAATGATAAGATAGGTGATAGGAATACTCTGTTAGAAGCTCAACTAATTGATTTTGAAACAATGAAAAGAGATTTCCAGGATGTTAAGAATGAGTTACTTGAGGCTCTGAAAAGAGAAGAGTGTTTAATAAAACAGTTAAAAGAGGAACAAGACTTAATTGCTAAGTGGAAGGGATCAAAGGCTAAAATTGAAGAAATTTATAGTATACAAGGAGTTGATTCTTTTCACAAATTAGAAGAAGTTAAGTTAGATGTTGATAGGGAAGTTGCTTCAGACAGTGATTTAGTCGAATAAGAATGTTCTTTAAGACTTAAGCCTGTTAGCAAAGCAACTTTAACTAAATTGAATAAAAAGTACGGGCCTGTCAATAAGAACTTTGTTAATGGAGAGTGTAGCAAAATCAAGTCAGTTGAACAAGGAAACATAGGCAACTTGTCAATCAAGAAATTGAAGGATAAGTTAGAAAAGACTGAACCTAAGGCTAAGGTTAATAAGAAGAATAGAAATGGCAAGCTAGGAATTAACAAACATAGTAATTACACACCTGATAAATATGCTCCTCGAAAGGAATGTGTGAACTGTGGTAGTGTTAATCATTTATTTGTCAACTGTAAATCTGTTAAGAATGCTTCTGTGCCTAGTATGCCTAAGTCAGTACCTATGCCTGCTATGAATGTTATGCCAAACATGTTTGTCCAGCCTGCTCATGCATCTAGTCATTATGCTAACATGCCATTCATGTATAATCCATATTACAATGCTTTTAATATGCCTCAGTTGCCATGGATGATGAATAACATGTTTGCACAGACTATGCCAAATCATACATTTAGTTTTAATGCATGTGAGCAAGTGAAACAACCTATTTTTCAGAAACCTACACCAAGAGTTAAGGTTGATTTAACTCAATCAGAACCCCTGGGTAGTAAGGGCTTGAAAAATAAGATAAAGGCTAACAAGGCAGGACCCAAGAAAACTTGGGTACCAAAATCAACTTGATTTTGTTTTGATGTATGCATGGAAACAGAAAGAATCTTTGGTATCTGGACAGTGGTTGTTCTAGGCATATGATTGGAGATTCTACCCTGCTCATTAAGCTTGAGGAGAGAGCTGGCCCTAACATTACCTTTGGAGACAACAACAAAGGATATACTAGAGGATATGGCTTGATTTCACAAAGGAATGTTGTCATTGAAGAAGTAGCACTGGTTGATGGACTTAAGCATAACTTGCTAAGTATCAGTCAACTGTGTGACAAAGGCCAGAATGTCTGGTTCACATCTGAAGCTTGTGTCATTTTCAAGAAAAGTGACAACAAGGTAGTGTTGACAGGAGATAGAAGAGGAAATGTGTACATTATTGATTTCAATTCAACAAATGCAAACATGACTACATGTCTTCTCAGCAAGGCAAGTGAAGATGAAGGTTGGCTTTGGCATAAAAGACTGTCACACTTGAGTTTTAAAGCAATGAATGAGTTGGTAAAGAAGGATTTGGTTAGAGGTATTCCAAAATTGGATTACTCCAAGGATGGATTGTGTGATGCATGCCAGAAAGGGAAGCAGAAGAAGGCCTCTTTCAAATCAAAGTCAATGTCATCAATTGATCAACCCTTGCAACTACTTCATATGGATCTCTTTGGACCAGTCAATGTGTTGTCAATCTCAAAGAAGAAATACTGTCTTGTGATTATTGATGATTTCTCAAAATTCTCTTGGACATTCTTTCTGCACTCTAAGGATAAGGCGGGTGAAGTCATTATAAATCACATCAAGATAGTCAACAACAATCCTCTACTCAAAGTAAGGAGAATTAGAAGTGACAATGGAACCGTGTTCAAGAATTTTGTAATAAGAGAGTTTTGTGAAGAAGAAGGAATTATCCAAGAATTCTCTGCAGCAAGAACTCCTCAACAAAATGGTGTAGTGGAAAGAAAGAATAGAACTCTAATTGAAGCTGCAAGAACAATGCTTGAAGAGTCTAAGCTACCAACATACTTCTGGGCAGAAGCTATAAACAATGCATGCTACACTCAGAATATTTCTTTAGTCAATCAAGCAAAAGGCATGACACCTTATCAACTTTTCAAAGGCAAGAAACCAACAATCAACTTTCTGCATGTCTTTGGATGCAAATGCTTTGTACTAAAAAATCATGGTGAGCATCTTGGAAAATTTGATTCAAAGGCAGATGAAGCTATCTTTGTTGGATACTCAACTGGAAAATCCTACAGAGTCTACAACCTAAGACTAAACATTGTAATGGAGTCCATACATGTTGTCTTTGATGACAAGAAAATATCTGGTCTAGTAGATGAAGGTTTTCATGAGTCTCTCTCATTTGAGAATGAGAGAAGTGGTGAAGAAAGTGAAGATGATGATGAAGAATGGAGATCAAATGGTGTGAGAAACAGACAAGGATCATCAGTTGAAGTGCAGAATGAACCACCTGTTGAAGAGCAACGTACACCATCAGTTGGAAATCAATTTGAAGCATCTATTGATGAATCTGCAAGAACTCCATCAATCTCGAGGGCCATACACTCAGGGGGAGTTTCTCATAGTCAAAACTCAACAACAAACCACAATGATCAACACAGAGAAAATGAAGCCACTTCATCAAGGTCAAACTTACCACCACAAAGAAAGTGGACCAGGGATCATCCATTTGAGTTTATCATAGGAGATCCTAATACAAAGGTCCAAACCAAAAGAGCAACTCAAGAAGAATGCTTATATAGCAGTTTTCTATCCAAAGAGGAACCTAAGAAAGTTGAACATGCTCTTCTGGATCCAGACTGGGTTTTAGAAATGCAAGAAGAGTTAAACCAGTTTGAAAGAAATGAAGTATGGAAACTTGTACCCAAACCTAAAGACAAATCAGTGATTGGCACTAAGTGGGTATTCAAGAACAAGATGGATGAGAATGGCATAGTCACAAGGAATAAAGCTAGATTAGTTGCTAAAGGCTACTGTCAAGAGGAAGGAATTGATTTTGAAGAAACCTTTGCACCAGTGGCAAGGTTAGAAGTAATAAGGATCTTCCTGGCCTATGCAGCGCATGCAAATTTCAAAGTCTATCAAATGGATGTCAAGAGTGCATTTCTGAATGGAATTCTGGAGGAGGAGGTATATGTTAGTCAACCGCCTAGTTTTAAAGATCCAGACTTTCCAGAATATGTGTTCTTTCTACTCAAAGCACTCTATGGCCTGAAGCAAGCACCTAGAGCCTAGTATGACACACTCTCACAGTTCCTTATAGAGAATCACTTCATTCGAGGTACTATTGATTAAGCTCTCTTTTATAGAAATGTCAATGGCTCTATGATACTTGTCCAAATTTATGTAGATGATATAATATTTGAGTCTACAGATGAGAAACTTTGCAAGAGGTTTGCCAAACTCATGCAAAGTAGATATAAAATGAGTATGATGGTTGAATTAACTTATTTTCTTGGTTTACAAGTTAAACAAGTGAATGAGGGAATTTTTATAAGTCAAACAAAATACATTGATGATCTTTTAAAAAGGTTTGATTTAGCAGATTGTTCTTCTGCAAAAACACCCATTATAACGCCTTAGAATTTTTAGTAATAATAATTATTTATTTAATATTAAATGTGAATTATGTGGCGTATAAAATTGTTGAGGAGGTGAAGTATGTGTGGTGCAATATTTGTGGGCTTAGTTGATGATTTATATGTGATGTGTAAGCCCGGATATTTTTAATTATATTTTTGGGAATTTATTTCATATTTAATTGTGTTATATTTATCTTCTGTGAATTTTATAAAATCCTCGGGATTAGCAGAAATCCTGAAATCTTTTTCATTATTAGCTTTATTAGTTTATATGACTTTTAAAAATATTTGGTGAATTATTTTTGGTTTTGAGAATTTTAAAATGATTTTATGAATTATTTTTCCATTTTATGGATTTAATCTTGTAAAATCCATATTTAATTCATTTTTGACCCGATTAATATTTTAAAAATATGTGGGTGATTGTAATTTTGTGTTTATCATTTTAGTAATTTTAAAATTTAATATTCCACCCCTTTTTCAGTTTAAATGTTATTTTTTTCGATTTTATGAATTTAAAAGTTATGAAACAAATAAATAATAAAATTGTTTTTAACTTTTCCCCCAAAATCTTTAAAACCCAATCCCTAATTGCATTTTTAAGAGATAGCAGTCAATCTCTCCTGGAATCTCTCGGAAATCTCTCGAAGGTTTCTCTCAAACTCCCTCCAACTCTCGATCTCTCTCTAAGTCTGTACCTCTCTGTGTATTCCCTCTCCCCAGCCGTTCTCTTCCCTGTAAAACTTCCCGACGCTGTGTGCGTGTGTAGTACTTTCTGGCGGTGTGTGTGCAGTGTGTATGTATGTGGTCGAGTGATTATGTGTTGGAAGTGAAGCTCTCATTAGTTGTGGTTCAGAAATTGGGTGAGTTGGTGTCGTAGCTTCCCGATGGGAGCTCCATCGTGATTCCTTTTCCTGGCACCAACGATTCGCGAGCTAGTGGTTGAATTGTGCTCTGTGCTTCTGTGTTGTGGCAATGTGATACTCTGTTTTACTGATTCCAATGACTGTCCTGAATTTTTGTCGAGGCTTTTGTGCGATTGTGATGTTACAATGTGATACTCGAATTAATTTCTTCCCGTGATTACTTGGTTTCAATTCGGAACTTTATATGATTAATCTCGAGTATTAAGGTTTTGATTTTTCGTACAATAAATTGTGTAGAGTCTCGTGATTGGAAACCCGAAAACGGGTACCTCCGAGACTTTGCCCCATCGACAATGATATTAATAATAAATTGAGTCGATGGTAATTGGCGATGATGATTTTTCTGAGCCAAATTTAAATTTTAATAACTACGTTATAATTTTAATTTCTTGCTTTAAATTCTGAATTTACATAATTGTCAGTAATATGATCGAGATGGATTATTGGATTGTGGTTGTTTTATAAGTGATGATTGTGTTGGTTGTGTCGGTTGTATCCCGACTGGCAGTCACCCGTACAAAGGGGATGCCGCCAAAATTTTTCTAAAAATCTTAATCTATTTCTTGAAAATGTGTATGTATAATTATACAACTTGCATAAATTATGAGTCGGGCTTCATATTTTTTTTTAAAAAACTGATTGATTATGTGATAGTGTACCAATTATGATTAAATATTTTATTAATGGCTTATATAATGTTAGTATATAATTAAATAAATGTAAATTAGGAGATTATTCGCGGGGGTAGATTAAGTTAAATTTTGATATTGATTAGCGATTATTGTGTAGAATTATAAAATAGTGTTATATTGTGTGTAGATCCCGCGGATAAAGGGAAAGCTAAAGCTGAGGACGTAAAGACTCTTCGAATCCTGTGATTTCCTGGTTAAGGCAAGTAAATTACTTCACTTATCTTTCAAGTGACTTATGATTATTATAACTTGATTCATATGCTCGTTCGAATTATCCTTGTTATAATTGTTCCGTAAATTTCCCTTAATTTCGAATATTAAATTGTTATACCCCAAATCGATTATATTGATTTCGTTGATTCTTTTAGTGGCTTGACTTACATTCATACCCCTTGTATATATATTGAACTTGTCGATATCTAGGTCAGAAATTACCCGACCTTATTTCATATTTGCGAGATTTGAGATGTTGACCTGGAACGAAAGTGTCCAGTGTGTTTGGCAGTTGAGGTGGTCGATTGTTCCGACACCTGATGTCCAGTTATAGGATTGGACTGTTAGTTTTTTTAAAAAAATGTGGACCGTAAGGGTCGGACCAGATTCGTGGTAAGAAATTTTAAGGCCAATGTGTGCCGTGGATCCATTAAGGACATTTCTGTGTGCGTTTGTCCGGGGTTAGTGCGTGACTGATCAGCAGCCTAACCTTATGATTGTTTTTATCTATAAAATGCAGGATAGTCCAATCCTCTTCCATTTTATGATTCATACAAAAGACGTATCTTGCAGTTGAGCTTTTATATTGTTGATTGTTAGTCTCGACAGACTTGCAAACATTTTAGTTTGTTTATGCTTTTAATTATATATATACTTGTTGAGCATTTTAGCTCACTTGCCTGCTAATTCTGTTTCCTCAGCTAAGCAGCGAAGATGTCTAGAAGGAGTGGACCGTCTGGTTGGGGCAGCCAGAGAGTCGAGGTGGTGGGATGGGTAGTGAGCTTATAACCCTATTTCATATCATTTCTGTATTAGTAGACAGATTATTTATCTTATGGAGTTGTATATTATTTTATTCAGTTTTGGGTTGTAATAGTTAATTAGTAGTTGTTTCATACTGTGGCCTGTGAGCGGTCTTGGTTGGTGTAGTCATATTTCTCTATGGTTTTGTTATTATCACGCTAGTGAACTGTTTTAGTATTAGTTGGTTGGTTTGGACATGTGGATAGTCATATTTATGAATATATCATGCCAAAATTTTCTAAAATTATCCTATAAAAATATATTTATATTATTATATAATGTATGGGCATTATTGTTGGTTAGTGAGGGTGTTACAAGTTGGTATCAGAGCTATAGGTCACAGTCACTGAAACAATTAGGTGGGAAAGTCGGGTAGAGTTATAAGAAAGGTTAGGATTGTTTTGTGAGAGATAGGATGTCTAACTATAAGATATATATATATATACTACAGGCACCTGTTTCTGGTTCCGATTCAAACCCGGATGAGGATCCGGAAGGAGAGGCTTCCGTACCGCACCAGGTTTCCCTAGGGGCTATGCAGCCATACGTAGGATCTCAGGGCTCGGTGAATGGGCCAGCATATCGTTACACTCCTCAACCTATTCCATACCATGCGTATGAGCGAGTGGCCAGAGAGAGGGACTATCTCTTAGGGCAGGTGACAGAGTTGAGGGCTATGAGGTCTGGAGAGGCGGATCTGGCTAGACAGCGAGATAGAGCGGTAGCTGAGTTGGAGGATGTTCGGAGGCGTGTACGAGCGGTTACGCATGTTATCACTAGGCGGGGACGGATTAGGTCCCGAGATGAGCCGGCGTTCGTGACACAGCAGGTGACTCTAGGCCTGGTGAAGGTAGAGCTGGAGAGCATTCTTGGATCAGCTTGGCGGGGAGAGTCTGATGATGATGACGACCAGTGATGGCTAGGATAATACGATGATGTATGTAGTATATAGAGGCATGTTATGGTAGTAGTAGTATATCAGGACTTGCAGTACGACCAATTTTGTTATAGGTATATATCAGTTGTGCTGTGACTAGATGCTAGCAGTTTTCTTTACAGTTTTTATTGTATCCCTATCGAAGCGTTGTTCTTACGCTTGTATCGGATCCACATATATATCATTATCACTTTTGCAGAATTGTTGTTAAATTTCCTTTATACATTGTTGATTACTTTTGCGCACCATATTTACTTTTCCGCACTATATTTCTTCTCAGTACCCCATTTATTTTCGGCATCGTATTTATTTTCAGCATTGCTTCTTTTTCTAGTACTGCCTTTACCTTCAGTATCATATTTAATTTCAGCATTATGTTTATTGTTCTGTTAATGCATCTATCAGATATTTATGAATACCTTGCATAGCTTTAATTCTTGTACTCTGTTACACCTTATAAACCAATTGCTGACCCGAGTAATGACTGGGAACCTTGAATTATATTTCAAAAGTATATTCATTGTTGGCTTAAATTAGATTCTTTTGATTTATTGACTCTTGAATTTGAACCTAATGATTGTCCGTTGATTTCAGAAATATGCCTCCAAGAAAGAAGAAACAAAATACTCGAACCACCAATCAGGGTGAACAAGCCAACCCACCCCCTGTAGGTCAAATGGACCCTGCTTTGGCTCAAATATTGCAGACCCTTGTTCAGCAAACTGCTACTCTAGCACAGCAAGCAAAAGTTACAGCAGCAGCTGTTGGCTCAGCAGCAAAATGGATAGAAAAAGTACCACAGGAACCTGTCAATTCTTGGGAAACAAGCTGGTCTCATGGTTCAGTAAGAAGCAGAACTCAGTATCTACCTCAACTACAGAGGCTGAATACATAGCAGCTGGGAGTTGCTGTTCACAGATTCTATGGATGAGAAATCAACTACTTGACTACGGAGTTAAAGTTGAAAAGATCCCAATTTTCTGTGATAACACTAGTGCAATTGCAATATCACAGAATCCAGTGCAGCATTCTAGAACCAAGAACATAGACATCAGATACCATTTCATCAGGGAGCATGTGATGGAAGGCACTGTGGAACTGCATTTTGTCCCTAGTGAAAAACAGTTGGCATACATTTTTACTAAAGCTTTGGATGAAGCAACCTTTTCAAGGTTGGTAAGTGAGCTTGGTATGTTAAATTTCACATGATCTTTTAAAATGTCTGTTCAATTTGCTTGTAGCCAGTGAATTTCATTCTCTGGATTGTGTTTGTTTTATTTGCTTATCTGCATGATTATTCTGGAGATATCATTGTAGCATAATTAAATAAA
The DNA here is from genome assembly GCA_036435485.1 of Saposhnikovia divaricata. Lineage (NCBI taxonomy): Eukaryota > Viridiplantae > Streptophyta > Magnoliopsida > Apiales > Apiaceae > Saposhnikovia > Saposhnikovia divaricata. Next base: position 94,473,659 of record CM071597.1, on the reverse strand, counting down.
TATTTTATTGACATATATCAATTAATGATATTTTGTTAATTTTATGTCTATTTAATTGTAGGTTTATTATTGTGGATTAATTCTTAATTTACTGCGTGATTATATTTAAATCCATAATAATTAGAAGTATTAAATATGTGTATATGTGTATAGGCTGATAGGTCGGCTGACAGGTTTCGGTGATAAGATGTTAGCCTCCATTGTTGAATTCATGAAATGTGGCTACCTAACATGGTGGCTACCTAACATGGTTGACAATTTACCACTTGTTGTAGAGAGTTTGAATTCTTTAAACAAAACCTGTCACTATTTCACCTAACCCACTGAACCTTGAAACCTTATAAATGATGAGTTTTTGTTTGTGTTTAACATCATCATTTTTCAGATATACAGAGCATATACACACAATTGCTGAATATTTCGATCTTTGATCGGAAAGATCTCTCAATCTAGCTGGTGGTTTTTATATCAGATTTCATATTCTTGCTTTATACATCATCCTTTATAAAAACTAACCCTTATTTTTGAATTTCTTCAAAGTTTTGAAAATGGCATTGCAGGGAAGTTTTTTTATTGCTAAAGCTAATCCTACTTCCATTCAGCAAATCGAAACCATCTATGATGAGCAATTTCGGGCTTGGGCACAATTTCTGAATGAACATTCATTAATTCGCTATGCTTTAGTTACACCAGTGCAGCTTAACCATGATGCATTACGTGAACTATATTGCAGTGCGGTTAACACTTCTGGACAGGACGGGTGTGCATTCACATATCGACTGTTTGGTAGGTCGATTAGGGTCACTGAACGAGATGTTAATCGAATTCTTCATTTTCCTATGGAAAATCTCGTTTCTGATCCTACACCTGAACAGATTGAAATGTTCTTTCGTTTTATAAGGTACCAAGATGGCAATTTCAATACTGGTAATATCTCTAGAACATTTCTAACCCAGTACTGGAATTTCTTCTTTCACATTCTTGGCCATGTTTTTTCCTCAGATAGAACGAATCTAGATCGAATACCTGAATTTATTCAAAAAATAGGGTATGCGGTCGCCAATAATTTGAGGATTAATTTTGGAAAAATAGTGCTTGGTCAAATCATTTTAAAGATGAAACACTTGGGAACAAGAGATGTTCAGACTCAAAACGTCAAATGTCTATATCCAAGGTTTCTACAGCTAATATTAAATGATTTTTTGAATGATGAAGACAGGGTACACTCGAAAAATGGTCGAAAGGTGGAATGTTCTTACATGAAGACGAATGTAATTTATTACATAAGCAAAAATAACTATACGGATGTGCCTACAGTCCTAACTGAATATCTAAAGACTGTCCCACTTCCGTTGTTACCAAGACCAGTGAGAGTAGGTATACGACAAGATAATATTTCAATCCCTGCTATCTCAACCTCTGTATTCCCTATTGTATCACAGGAAATACAGTTCCTATAGCCCCTAATGGCCATCTTACCCGACCAAGAGCAGGAAATCCCACCGACTCTAACACAGGTCGAAGAGCCCATTCTACAAATAAAAACACAAACAGAACAAACTCCTAAACCTCAATTGTCACTTAAATGACCAGTCATCCACATTATTGAGGGAGATAGTGCCTCAGCAACACCACATAAGGAGTTAGTTACATCAGCCACCCTACCTCATTCTAAACGGAGTAAACCCAATGAACCTGAGGTAACGACAACTGTTAGTGAAACAATTCTTTCTTATCCAATGAGTGAAAATATAAATAAGGCTGAATTGACGGGAGCAACTATCTTGAGTTCCATTTTACGGAACATAAGAGTGGTTGATGATCTTTCTAAAGATCAAATGCCTTCACAGGCATCCGAGGTGGAATTACCTACCTCAATAACTGCTGGTGAATCTTCCATTTTACAGAAAGATCCATCGGTAAGAGGTTCTTTTATGAACCAAGTGTCTTCACAGACGTACCAGGGAAACTTGGGTTTTGTGCCATTTAATCGATTCAAGTTTAACCTCCCAGAGGGAAAATCTCTGGATCTCTTTCGAGATTTACCACTCTTTACCAGTGGTCGGCAACTCGCTTCACGCGAGGACAAAATGTGACACCCCCAGATCCGGGGTCGGAGATCTAGGCGCTCACGGTCCATTTTCCATTAATAACATACCTGTTCTTGCACATAATATAAATAAAACAGCCATCGACCCCACAATAACTCACACCGCACACACACACACACAGGTTAGAGCCTCAGAAACGTCACACATTGATTAAACAGTAATAAAATTATCAGAGTTATTACAGACCGAATTAAATAGTATTTATGCTACCAGCAACACTTCGATATGAAGCGAAGTTGGCGGCTTGAAAGTTTGTTACGATACACTGCCTTGCACAGGTCATACTGATAAATAAAACCAACTAACAAAAGCTGCCAACCAATCCAGCTAATGGGGCCTACCGGTGGAATCTCAACTACTGGCTCGGGTCTAGTCACCTGCTTTCGAGCAGTCTGTCTGGTTCTTGCCATTTCGCTTAGCTGTTGTGTTTGTAAAATTTGAAAACAAGCAAGAGTGAGCAACTATAGCTCAGCAAGAAATATATGTATAAGGTAAGCAATATAACATTTCATATGATTGGCAGTTATTAAACTTGTTTGTATCAATCAGATATAAAATCACTTGTCATAGTCGATAAATCTCGAAGGTGCAACAATATGTGCCCTTGTTTTCAAAATAAACTTGCAGTTCTAGATACTGCATTGAGTCAACATCTTTCTCATCAAAATAGAACACTATCAGCAACTTGGCACAAAAGCCTAAGAAGCAGTGTCAAAGCATTTTTCCAAAATGGAGGAATGGGACTTAAAGAAAACATAAAACCTGACAAGGATTGACGATGATCAGTCGCCACATCCAAGTCCAATAATCCGCGGGTCTTCTCTACCGGTAGAAGGATAGAAACTACATCCGTAACTATCCCTCGGGTGAAAACTACATCCGTAATCACCCTCGATGAAAACTACATCCGTAATCATCCTTTGGCAACACCTGGGCCGGAATAATAATTGATGGACCGCCTGGCTCACGGCCGCTTACACATCCCGGGAATCGTTCGTCAACGGTTCCCACACCTGCCAGAGTCCCTTTTTCTTTTTCTTTTAAAACTTGATTTTGATTGAAAACAGAGTAATTGAGGTTCGACATCAGTCGACCGATGATTCTTGAAATCATACAAGAAGCAGAACCTGACCGGGGGTTTTCAAAATTGTTTTGAGTTCGAAAGAGTTCGAGTTTGAAAGTATTAAAATGTATCTTGGATTAACTTTGTCTTTAAATAATGAACAATAATTAATAAATAATATTTTAAGATTTAATATTAATAATTAATAAAATAATTATTCGATAAAATAAACTTTTAATCCAAGATAGGGTTTCGAGTATTTACGAAGATTATGAACATAATACTTGAGTATACGATACTCCCCGAATGACCCTTCAGGTTTTCGAAATCTAGATACGATATAATAATATACCGCTCCCCGGTCAATAGTATATACGGACCGCTACGACCTCTATTGCTAGAGTCGTTGTCCGAAGAAAACATTTCAATCTAAGTTCAAGGGGTACAAGCATATATGTACTTATACAATCTCAATTGCATCAATACTTCGATAAACATAGCATTTGATATAATTGAAAACTACAAACACAACAGTGAAAGTCCTTGTATATGGATAAGTTTTGAAAAGTAAACTTGCCTTGGTTTGGTTGGGGTGGTCGAGCGTGCGGAGTCGAACGATCTATACATAAGAAATAACCGCTCGTTAGTACCTTAATCAATATCTCTTTAATTACGGGGTTTTAGGGGGTACGAAATTAACTTAACGACTTCGTCTTATGACACTCTAGCCCCACTATAGGTTCATGTCGTCACTCGATTACGCTCGTCACTTAATCGACTTAATTTAGTTACCACATTCGAATCATAACCATTAACCCTAGAATTATGCTCCACTAATCGACTTTTTCCCTTGCCCGAAATTTACTCTAGCATTTTTATAAAATCCAAAAATTTATATTTTAATCCAATTCTTTTTGGGTGGTCTTCACCACTGCATTCCCTAACTTCTCAAATTTTTCCATGATCCCACATATATTTTTAGGGGTTTAAACAAGGTTCACAAGGGGGTCACTTAGTGCAGTCCGGAATCCAGAAACACAATTCACTCCTCCGGCCATAACTTAAAATCTATACATCACCTAGCCATGAACCTTACATTTCCAGAAACTACATTTAATTATATTACCACCAATATATGGTAGGACATCAGGGGACAACATTTGGGGGTTCAAAACCGGGTTACAAGACAGGTCAATGCTCCTGGAAAAACTCAGCAAGCATATACTACTTAGATCAACCATTTTTCACAATTCCACAACACAACCAACATTTAATTTACTTAGTTCATGGTTCATAACACTCATGGAGATATATATACTATCCATAATCATAAAAGTCACAATCTCAACATCAAAACTCAAGATCCATGTCATCCAATACTTATACAACCAAGATTAGCTCATATATACATGGATCTACTACCAAACATTATAAATACTACATAACCAAGAGGGTTTGTGATTTTTATACCTTCTTGAGCACCTAGGAGCCTTGGATAAGCTTTACACAACTCAATAACACCTTGAATGGTCTCCTACAACCCTTACAATCCAAGATCTAAAAGAAAATCAAACATGGTTACTATTCACCCAATCTTTAACAATTTGTAACTTGAATTTGGGTGGATGAAATGGCTTGAAATTACTAACATACCTTGTCTAGATGATGGAGATGGCCTAGGATTTATGTTGTGATTTATGAGTGATGGAAAAGGGGGAAGAAGAATTTTTCTTCTTCTCCTTTCTTCTTGGCCGAGAGCAAATAACAAGGGGGGGGGAGAGTGTTTTGGTTTTTTTGTTTTGTGTGTGTTGGTTGAATAATTGATAAAGTTATGTTGGGTGATACATATTATGTATGTATAGGCAAGTACTAGCAAGGCATGGGCATGTGTACTACTTGTCCCCCTTTTTGAAAAAGCAAGTAACTAGTTACTATTCCTCTTCCAATTTGCTAACTAGTTTGCTTATCCTAACCACTTGGTTGCATGGAACTTGCATGCAATACTACTCCTTGTATCATTATTCTTCCACCAATGCTTGTCATTTAATCTTTAATTCGTATCGTATCTTAATTAATCTCTCGTAATAATATTTTGTCGCGTAGAGATTTCCCCTATAATTCCTTAAGTACTTAATTGTGTAAATTCCTCGAATGTCCATAATTCCTCGTCATAATTCTTAATAAATCTTTTAATACTCTAACCATTCTCAAATCCCAAGTTTTATAAATCTTACTAACAATAAGACTCCTGCCTTCACAATCTTCCTTTTTATCTTACATAATAAATGCAACAACGCAGTTTCTCAGACAATCAATTCTATTAATCAACAGGGATGACTAGAAAGGTTCTATATTGACAATGCCACAAGATATTAAATAAAAGAAATTATTACCAAAAATTAGGGTTCTTACAGCCTCCCCTCCTTAAAAGGATTCCGTCCCGGAATCAGGTTGAAAAAAGTTGGGGGTGCTTTTCACGCATCGCGCTCTCTAGTTCCCATGTTAATTCTTCGACATTCTGATTCCTCCACAAAACTCTCACTAATTTGACAACCTTGTTCCTCAGCACCTGTTCTTTTCTATCCATGATTTCTACGGGTTGCTCTACATATGTTAAGTCTGGTTGCAGATCCACTTGATCATGTTCTATCAAATGTCGGAAGTCGGTATGGTATGGTCGTAGCATGGACACATGGAACACATTATGTACTTGCTGTAAGCTCGGGGGTAAAGCCAATTCATAGGCTAACTTCCCAACTCGTTTCAAGATCTCAAAAGGTCCAATAAATCTCGGGCTTAGTTTTCCCTTCTTATCAAATCTCATCAGTCCTTTCCACGGTGATACCTTCAACATCACAAACTCTCCTACCTCATATTCTTTGTCTTTGCGGGTCTGGTCCGCATACTTCTTCTGTCTGTCTTGGGCCGCTACCAGCCGTCCTCTTATGAGTTCGATAGTTTCTCTTGTCTGTTGGACCAGTTCAGGTCCTAAAATCTTCCGCTCTCCAACTTCTTCCCAACACAAGGGAGACCGACATCTTCGTCCGTATAAAGCTTCATATGGGGGCATGCCTATACTCGCATGGTAACTGTTGTTGTAGGAAAATTCGATCAACGGTAAGTGGTCATCCCAACTTCCCTTAAAATCAATGGCACATATCCTCAACATGTCCTCGATGGTCTGGATGGTTCTCTCACTCTGTCCGTCTGTTTGGGGATGGTATGCAGTACTCATGTTTAACTTGGTCCCCACACAATCCTGAATACTTCTCCAGAACCTGGAGTTGAATCTTGGGTCTCTATCTGATACAATGCTCACAGGAACCGGGTGCCTAACCACAATCTCCTTTAAGTAAATATCCGCCAGCTTGTCGACAGTATATCTCTCGTTGATTGGAAGGAAATGTGCTGACTTGGTCAACCTATCGATAATTACCCAAATGGCATCATGATTAGTCTTGGTCCTTGGTAATCCGACCACAAAGTCCATCGCAATTTGCTCCCACTTCCACTCGGGTATCTCTAAGGGTTGCAACAATCCACTGGGCCTCTGGTGTTCGGCCTTCACTCTTTGACATGTCAAGCATTTACTTACCCACTCTGCCACGTCCTTCTTCATATTTGGCCACCAATAGTATTCTCTTAAATCTATATACATCTTAGTGCCTCCAGGGTGAATTGAGTACCTTGAACTATGAGCCTCTTGCAAAATCTCATCTTTTAATTCTTGAACGTTCGGGATCCATATCCTAGATGCGTACCTCATAATTCCATTCCCGTCCTTCTCACACTTAATTTCCTTGCTAGTCAAAACTTTCTCCATCGAATTCTTTTCTTCTTCTATCTTCTTTTCCTGGCATAACTTAATCTTTTCCAATAGCGGTGGTTGGACTTTTATTTCCATTAGACTCTCTTGTCCAATTCCTGGTAACCTCACTTCAATCTCCAGTTTCTCAAGGTCCTTGATCAACTCGTCTACTGACGTTATCATCTTGAGTTTCTCCTTTCGGCTAAGCGCATCGGCCACCACATTGGCCTTCCCTGGGTGATAATGAATCTCACAGTCATAATCTTTAATTAGCTCTAGCCATCTCCTCTGCCTCATGTTTAACTCTTTCTGAGTGAATATGTACTTTAAGCTCTTGTGATCCGTGTAGATTTCACACTTTTCTCCGTAAAGATAATGTCTCCAGATCTTCAAAGCAAAAACTATAGCTGCTAATTCCAAATCATGGGTGGGGTATCTTATCTCATATTCCTTAAGTTGTCTGGACGCATACGCAATCACCTTACCATGCTGCATAAGCACACACCCTAAACCTTTATGGGATGTGTCGCTATAAATCACAAAATCTCCCTTATCATCAGGTAGGGCTAGTACTGGTGCTGTCACCAACCTCTTCTTCAACTCTTGGAAGCTCTCTTCACATTTTTCAGTCCACACAAACTTCTCGGTCTTGCGAGTTAGTCGGGTCAAAGGGGCTGCTATCTTTGCAAAGTCTTGGACGAATCTCCTATAGTAGCCAGCCAGTCCTATGAAACTTCTCACCTCTGTCGAAGTGGTTGGTCTCTCCCAATTTGATACAGCCTCTATTTTGGCTGGGTCCACTAGAATGCCTTGTTCGCTAATCACATGCCCTAAAAACTGAACTTCCTTCAACCAAAATTCACACTTCGAGAACTTAGCGTACAACTTTTCTTCTCTCAATGCTCCCAATACAATCCTCAAGTGCTCCGCATATTCCTCCTTCGTCTTGGAATAAATCAAGATGTCATCGATGAAGACTATAACACACTTGTCCAAGTACTTCTTGAAGATTTGATTCATTAAATCCATGAAAGCTGCAGGGGCATTCGTTCACCCAAATGACATCACTAGGAACTCATAGTGTCCGTACCGGGTGCGAAAGGCCGTCTTTGGTATATCTTCCGGTTTAATCTTTAACTGGTGATACCCGGTCCTCAAATCAATTTTAGAGAAGTAAACTGCATCTTTCAATTGATCAAACAGGTCATCTATCCTGGGCAAGGGATACTTATTCTTTATAGTCACTTTGTTCAACTCCCTGTAGTCTATACATAATCTCATACTACCATCCTTCTTTTTCACGAATAACACCGGGGCTCCCCACGGTGACACACTAGGTCTTATCATCCCTTTATCCAACAACTCTTGTAACTGAGTGGCCAGCTCTTTCATCTCCACTGGGGCTAGCCGATATGGGGCTTTCGAAATTGGGGCCGTACCCGGAACTAAGTCTATAGCGAACTCGATGTCTTTATCAGGTGGTAGTCCTGGGAGATCATCCGGAAATACGTCCGCGAACTCATTAACGACAGGGATTTCCTGTAGGTTTGGTGCCTCTTTCTTGGTATCCTTCACATAGGCTAAATAGGCTTCGCATCCTTTACGTAACAGCTTCTTAGCTTGAATCATAGTCAGGAACTTTTGGTTTTGCCGTTTCCCACTAAACACTACTTCCTCGTCCCCTGGCAGTCTCAAACTTACTTTCTTCTTTACACAATCAATCTGGGCTCCGTGGGTTGTTAACCAATCCATACCTACTATTACGTCAAACTCCCCTAGTTTAAAAGGTATTAAGTCTACCCGAAAGTGTCGCCCTTCTATTTCTAGGTCACAACCTGGACATACTTGGCTAACGGGAATAATTTCATGATTAGCTATCTCTATTTGCAATCTGTCTTTCAATGGTTCAGTCTTAAGGCCTAACTGACATACAAAATCTAGAGATATGAAAGACTTGGTAGCTCCCGAATCAAATAAAACATTTGCCTTAACTGAGTTGAGTAGTAGAGTACCTGCAATCACATCCGTGTTCCTCACGGCATCCCGCACCGTCATGTTAAAGGTTCTTGCAGTAGGGGCCTTGTTAGAAGCAGTTTCACTCACTCTCGATGCAGCTGGCCCAGAGGACATACATTCCCTCATTCGGTGCCCTGGTTTCCCACACTTGAAGCAATTACCTCCGGCACTCGTGTTGTTACTAGTTCCGCGACAGGCGTTAGCATAATGCCCTGCCAGCCCACACTTGAAGCACTTCACATCTTGCAGGTTACACACGCCCGCATGTTTCCTTCCACATTTATTACATTCTGGGGGTTGGGCTCGGGATGGGGTAGAGTAAGACGATCCCTGAGATCGGCCGCTCTGGCCCACACTCCAACTTTCAGCTCTCTTGGTTCCAAAGTTTCCGCTGGGTTGGGACATCGTTCCTCGCTTAAATTTGCTCGGAAAGCTCCCTCCCGCAGAGTTTCCCTTTCGACTATCAAACTTCCTCTTCTTTCCTTCCCTCTCCTTCTGCATCTGTTCACTCCCAGCCTCAACAATTGATGCTTTCTGTACCAGGGTGGCATAGTCTGTTAGCTCAAGAACCGCCACCCGATTCTGAATCCATTGCTTTAGCCCTAATTGAAATCTTCGGGCCCTCTTTGCCTCAGAGTTCACATATTCCGGCACAAACCTCGACAGCTCAGTAAATTTGGCCTCATACTCAGCCACCGTCATGTTTCCTTGCTTCAGTTCCAAAAACTTCAGCTCCATTTGTGTCTCCATGAACCTAGGAAAGTACTTCTCCAAGAACAGCTCGCTAAATCTCTCCCAGGTCACCACACCTCTTCCTTCCAAATTCTTCTTAGCTTCCCACCAATAGTTCGCCTCACCCTTCAGAAGGTAAGTGGCGAAAACAGTCTTCTGCTCTTCAGCGACACCTAGTATCTCGAAAGATTTTTCCATTTCCTTCAGCCAAGCCCTTGCCTCGACCGGGTCGGCAGTTCCTTTAAATTCTGGGGGTTTCAGGGATTTGAAGTTCCGGAAAGCATTAGCATTAGCATTTTGGGGTGGTTGCTGAACTGGGGGACGGTCCAAGTTCTGCCTAAGTAACTCCATGAACTGTTCCATAGGGCCTCCCCTAGGATGGTCTGCCTCTCGGGTGTCATCACCAGCTTCTTCTTCTTCATACTCAGAGTCATCAAACAAGTTATGATCGTTGCCCTCACTCTCACTCAGGTTGACATTCTCCCCTTCACGGTTCTGGTGGCCTCCGGTTCCATGGTGGCTACCCTGGCCCTCAGAACTGATCGGGTGAGCTCGAGTATTCATTCTTCTGGGTGGCATGATTCTGATAATAAAACAAAAAATGGGTTAGGGTTTCCCAATTACCTGACAGCGTTTGAACGGGTCAGGAGCGTATCGTTCCTCCTCATAAGGTGGAAGTTGCAAAAGTTTTAATAATCCGATGTTAGAGATAAAATGTCAACATTTTTGGGGAAAAATCCCTTTGGGATGCGAAAACATTTACAAGAGTTTTCAAAACTTCGAAACCTCAAGAATATTTTTTTTTTTCAAAATTTCAAAACAATTTTTTTTTTTGAAAAATTTATTTTTAAAGATTGTAGGAACATTTTTGGGAATTGCAGAAAACAATTTGAAATCGCATATCGTAAATTTGAAACAGCATGGTTGTATTCGTGGCTTGTAGCAATTGTATAATCACAGTTGTATATCTAAACAGTAAAGCATGGCATCGGAAAGTAAAGCAGTTGAGGCAATATTACGGAAACGGAAACTAAATTAGTACGGTACAAGGGTTATCACAAAGTTTGGATGTTAGAGCCAAATACATAGTTCCGATGTCAAAGTCTAGCAAAAGTGGAACAAATACAAGTACATCATCCGAATAGTCAGGCTACACAAAAGTAGGGCTACATCCGTACATACTACCCAAAGTCACATCTACATATCTGTAGGTCAGTCTACTCATCCACTGGTCAGAAAGGATAGCACTGCACAAGTCAACTATCCCGCAAAATCGACACACTAATGTCATCTGAACCTAGGGGACTGAGCTACCAGTAACACATCACGGGGCCACGCCGCGGCGGAGCAAGGTCCTCACTCGGGCAAATGCACGACGCACAACACGCCTAGCATCCCTAGCCTGGATCACTCCGCCCCCGCGAATCCCTAAACCAAGAATTCTATCGCGACTCCTCCTCTCAATCCTATGGAGTCGAGCCCTAGTCCTCCTAGCAACAGCGGTCCTCATCTCAGCCTGGATCCTCAAGCGCGCCTCGCGCTCCTCCACTAGTGCCCGCCTCGCCTCGTTAAGTCGGGCCTCTGCAGATAGTAAGTCTCGGGTCAGGAACTGTACCACGTAAGCGTGCTCAGTACCCGACACTGGGGGTAGGTCCATCGGTGGAGGTGGTATGACAGGAACAGGAGCAGGTGCAGCAGCAGTAGCAGGAGCAGTAGCAGGGGTAGGGTCAAGCTCCTCCTCGCCAGAAGTATCATCCTCGGAGTCACCATCCGATGAAACAGGGCTAGATGTCTGTGGAGAAGGTGGGGGTGACACAACACGACCCTCACCGGATCTCACACTCTCCTCATCAGTAGCTACAGGAGATGGGGTAACAGGCTCTGGCTCAGGCTCAAAGGGCTCCTCAACGGGATCCTCATCATCAGTATCTCCTATCAGCGTAATCCAGGGGCCAAGCTCGGAGTCAGCACCCATATCCTCCTCAGGATCCTCGGTACCTCGCATCAGTGCCTCATCATGCTCTCTCTCGAAAGCCTCAGGGTCTGGTATCTCCTCCATCTACACAAGGGAAATAAGGTGGGTCACTAACCATAAAAGAAAGGTTTAGGAGTAGTTCCCTCACGGGCCTTAAAGTCAGGGCTATATCCGGTAACCCGACTACAAACTCGATGGGAGTTCTAAGTATTATTAATGTTGTTATTAAGGTTATCGTTATTGTTATTATTGTTAGGGTTGCTTTCTTAAATTACTATCGTTTCTGAGAACTGTAACCTCGCTCTGATACCATTTCTGTGACGCCCCCAGATCCGGGGTCGGAGATCTAGGCGCTCACGGTCCATTTTCCATTAATAACATACCTGTTCTTGCACATAATATAAATAAAACAGCCATCGACCCCACAATAACTCACACCGCACACACACACACACACAGGTTAGAGCCTCAGAAACGTTACACATTGATTAAACAGTAATAAAATTATCAGAGTTATTACAGACCGAATTAAATAGTATTTATGCTACCAGCAACACTTCGATATGAAGCGAAGTTGGCGGCTTGAAAGTTTGTTACGATACACTGCCTTGCACAGGTCATACTGATAAATAAAACGAACTAACAAAAGCTGCCAACCAATCCGGCTAATGGGGCCTACCGGTGGAATCTCAACTGCTGGCTCGGGTCTAGTCACCTGCTTTCGAGCAGTCTGTCTGGTTCTTGCCATTTCGCTTAGCTATTGTGTTTGTAAAATTTGAAAACAAGCAAGAGTGAGCAACTATAGCTCAGCAAGAAATATATGTATAAGGTAAGCAATATAACATTTCATATGATTGGCAGTTATTAAACTTGTTTGTATCAATCAGATATAAAATCACTTGTCATAGTCGATAAATCTCGAAGGTGCAACAATATGTGCCCTTGTTTTCAAAATAAACTTGCAGTTCTAGATACTGCATTGAGTCAACATCTTTCTCATCAAAATAGAACACTATCAGCAACTTGGCACAAAAACCTAAGAAGCAGTGTCAAAGCATTTTTCCAAAATGGAGGAATGGGACTTAAGGAAAACATAAAACCTGACAAGGATTGACGATGATCAGTCGCCACATCCAAGTCCAATAATCCGCGGGTCTTCTCTACAGGTAGAAGGATAGAAACTACATCCGTAACTATCCCTCGGGTGAAAACTACATCCGTAATCACCCTCGATGAAAACTACATCCGTAATCATCCTTCGGCAACACCTGGGCCGGAATAATAATTGATGGACCGCCTGGCTCACGGCCGCTTACACATCCCGGGAATCGTTCGTCAACGGTTCCCACACCTGCCAGAGTACCTTTTTCTTTTTCTTTGAAAACTTGATTTTGATTGAAAACAGAGTAATTGAGGTTCGACATCAGTCGACCGATGATTCTTGAAATCATAAAAGAAGCAGAACCTGACCGGGGGTTTTCAAAATTGTTTTGAGTTCGAAAGAGTTCGAGTTTGAAAGTATTAAAATGTATCTTGGATTAACTTTGTCTTTAAATAATGAACAATAATTAATAAATAATATTTTAAGATTTAATATTAATAAATAATAAAATAATTATTCGATAAAATAAACTTTTAATCCAAGATAGGGTTTCGAGTATTTACGAAGATTATGAACATAATACTTGAGTTACGATACTCCCCGAATGACCCTTCGGGTTTTCGAAATCTAGATACGATATAATAATATACCGCTCCCCAGTCAATAGTATATACGGACCGCTACGACCTCTATTGCTAGAGTCGTTGTCCGAAGAAAACATTTCAATCTAAGTTCAAGGGGTACAAGCATATATGTACTTATACAATCTCAATTGCATCAATACTTCGATAAACATAGCATTTGATATAATTGAAAACTACAAACACAACAGTGAAAGTCCTTGTATATGGATAAGTTTTGAAAAGTAAACTTGCCTTGGTTTGGTTGGGGTGGTCGAGCGTGCGGAGTCGAACGATCTATACATAAGCAATAACCGCTCGTTAGTACCTTAATCAATATCTCTTTAATTACGGGGTTTTAGGGGGTACGAAATTAACTTAACGACTTCGTCTTATGACACTCTAGCCCCACTATAGGTTCATGTCGTCACTCGATTACGCTCGTCACTTAATCGACTTAATTTAGTTACCACATTCGAATCATAACCATTAACCCTAGAATTATGCTCCACTAATCGACTTTTTCCCTTGCGCGAAATTTACTCTAGCATTTTTATAAAATCCAAAAATTCATATTTTAATCCAATTCTTTTTGGGTGGTCTTCACCACTGCATTCCCTAACTTCTAAAATTTTTCCATGATCCCACATATATTTTTAGGGGTTTAAACAAGGTTCACAAGGGGGTCACTTAGTGCAGTCCGGAATCCAGAAACACAATTCACTCCTCCGGCCATAACTTAAAATCTATACATCACCTAGCCATGAACCTTACATTTCCAGAAACTACATTTAATTATCTTTCCACCAATATATGGTAGGACATCAGGGGACAACATTTGGGGGTTCAAAACCGGGTTACAAGACAGGTCAATGCTCCTGGAAAAACTCAGCAAGCATATACTACTTAGATCAACCATTTTTCACAATTCCACAACACAACCAACATTTAATTTACTTAGTTCATGGTTCATAACACTCATGGAGATATATATACTATCCATAATCATAAAAGTCACAATCTCAACATCAAAACTCAAGATCCATGTCATCCAATACTTATACAACCAAGATTAGCTCATATATACATGGATCTACTACCAAACATTATAAATACTACATAACCAAGAGGGTTTGTGATTTTTATACCTTCTTGAGCACCTAGGAGCCTTGGATAAGCTTTACACAACTCAATAACACCTTGAATGGTCTCCTACAACCCTTACAATCCAAGATCTAAAAGAAAATCAAACATGGTTACTATTCACCCAATCTTTAACAATTTGTAACTTGAATTTGGGTGGATGAAATGGATTGAAATTACTAACATACCTTGTCTAGATGATGGAGATGGCCTAGGATTTATGTTGTGATTTATGAGTGATGGAAAAGGGGGAAGAAGAATTTTTCTTCTTCTCCTTTCTTCTTGGCCGAGAGCAAATAACAAGGGGGGGGGAGAGTGTTTTGGTTTTTGTGTTTTGTGTGTGTTGGTTGAATAATTGATAAAGTTATGTTGGGTGATACATATTATGTATGTATAGGCAAGTACTAGCACGGCATGGGCATGTGTACTACTTGTCTCCCTTTTTGAAAAAGCAAGTAACTAGTTACTATTCCTCTTCCAATTTGCTAACTAGTTTGCTTATCCTAACCACTTGGTTGCATGGAACTTGCATGCAATACTACTCCTTGTATCATTATTCTTCCACCAATGCTTGTCATTTAATCTTTAATTCGTATCGTATCTTAATTAATCTCTCGTAATAATATTTTGTCGCGTAGAGATTTCCCCTATAATTCCTTAAGTACTTAATTGTGTAAATTCCTCGAATGTCCATAATTCCTCGTCATAATTCTTAATAAATCTTTTAATACTCTAACCATTCTCAAATCCCAAGTTTTATAAATCTTACTAACAATAAGACTCCTGCCTTCACAATCTTCCTTTTTATCTTACATAATAAATGCAACAACGCAGTTTCTCAGACAATCAATTCTATTAATCAACAGGGATGACTAGAAAGGTTCTATATTGACAATGCCACAAGATATTAAATAAAAGAAATTATTACCAAAAATTAGGGTTCTTACACGAAAGCTCACGAACTTTCATTGCACCATCCGTGACCTCTGAAAAAGGGGCTAGGATGATTTCATTTGCAGGTACACATATCGGTGGAAGCTCTGGAGGAGAGTGGAGAGAAACACGAACAGAACATGTAAGTGTAACCCAAACCACTAAACCGAGTGAATATAGAGTGTTGAGTGAAACACCTGCAGAACGTATGAGTGAGCAACCTACTCAACCACATGCACCTGTAATCAGAAAGGAATACAGCAGACTCCTTACACGGGTGCAAACAATGGAGAAAGAGTTGTCAAATATCTGTAAGTCCATTGCAGAAGTCAAAAATTTGCAACTTATTCAACATGATGCATTCCAGGTTCAGTTAAGTTCTATGGCATCCCAGTTTAGTCATGCAATTAATTCCTTGGCAAAACCATCTTCGTCTAATTTACCAACTCCACATCCTACTACTCTGGAGGATAACCCAACTGAGGGGGAGAAGTTGGATGATCAAGAAAAATCAACTAGGCGTAAGGGCAAGGAAAAGGTTGTTGACACGGAATTAACTTTATTTTGGGAAAGGAAAAACTAGTGGGAGTATTAGTGGGAAGAAAGCAAGGCAAAATTGAAGATATGTTCAGTCTAGAGGAACAATTTATCTTGCACTTGTTCAAATTTTAGAAATCTGGAAGATATTTATCTTTGTATTTCATTTTTTGTTGTATCAGTTGAGTTATCCTCTAGGAATTTGCATGTCAAACCCTAACAATCAAATAGGGGAGATTGTAAAGCATAATGTAATGTAATATGTAATAGAGGACATATATAACTTAACTAGGATAAAAGATAAATAATATTAACTCTATACAGGGATCATGAAATTTGAAGAACAGGCATCAACAAGGATCAAGTTGCTGAAAGAAGTTCATTAACATGATCAAGCCTCAGTGACAAAATAAGATGTACAGATGATTCAGTTGAAGGGCCAAAAGATTCCAGAGATAAAGTTTTTATGGTTGCACAATTCTTAGCAGTGTTCTTAAAGACATGATACGAAGACCATGAGTGAATGTTAGTCGTCTGTGAACCAGACCAGTTGCACTAGGCGTCAACACTTTACAAAGGAATCGGAGTATCTAACTCAGAAAAACTGTTAAGAGGTATGATTGAGTTTAGAGCAGTATTGATATCCTCCATTTTGGAAGCTGCATATTTAAGGATGTCAAATTAAGAGGAAAATGAATAGTATCCAAAATCACTATTCATATAAATAGTAACCGAAATCACTATTCACATGAATAGTACTATTCATATGAATAGTAACCGAAATTACTATTCATGAATCGTACCCAAAAGTAATATTCAATCAGGTGGGGCCCACACAAATATAAAATTCAAAGTTTTTGTCAGAAAGCTTTTGTTGAATTTTGTAATCAGAAGGTTTGAAGATTGAAAAACAAGAAAGGCGGCTGCTGAATCGTCATCCCGTACGTAATTTTGGGGTACTATGCAGCATAGTGATTTTCTAGAAAATCTATAAATAGGCTTATTGTATTTCATTTCAAAATACACCTCAACACCCAACTCTCTCTTCTCTCTCTTATATCTTCTCTATGTAAGATGCTAGACAGTCCATCTAGTAGGAAAGCCGGCTTAGCCCGCTTTCAGGAAGTGTCGGGTAGAAGGCCCTCGTGCCTAAACTATCCTTAGGAGTGTTCTGGTTTTGAAGCTAATCCATTGGATTAGAAGTTGTAACACCCCTTCGGGTTTATTATCAATAAAGATATATTCTTGAAATTGTGTTTCGTTATTTTTGATTTCAAGATCCGAAAAATTGTTATCCGTAAAAATCTTGAAAATCGAAATATTTTGGTAGTATCGTATTCAACCCCCCCTTCTACGATACTTCGGGACCTAACAATATGTTATGTGTACGTATTTATTATTAAGACTTAGACTAAGTGATTATATTTTGAAGTTATATGTATTACTATTATGTGCTATGTATAAACGATAATTTTGGAGCTCTGATTTATGCCATGGTTTGCGAAAATAAAGACTTAGGACCGAGTCACCGGGTTGTAATGACAATTTTCTAAAAATTTAGGACCGTTTTCACTGGATTGTAGTGATCGTGGTATAAATTATGAGTTTCAATTTATTGTTGTTATGTGGTATTGTATCATATCAAATAAGATTATGTGTATCGAAAGTTATTGTTTCGTGTATCGTATTATATCATATTGATTATCTTGTATAATACGTGTCTACGTGTTACTTGGCCTTATTAGTTGGATCGACTGGTTACTTGTTGGGCTGTATAGCTTGCTGGGCTTGTATAACTCATTACTTACAATATTTCAGGTTCGGTGTATGATTGAATTTGGTAGCGTTGGAGTTCGAGGACCATAGAATTGGGCTAGATTGACTTTTCGATATATGTTAGCTGCGTTTTTGTAATAAGTACCTTTGTAATAGACTTTTTGATTAATAAACTGTACTTTATTTTAGTTTCCGATTTAGAATTAATAGTCCAAAAAGTCGGGTTGTTACAAATATGATACGGAGAAAGACTCGTGCTGGAAGTTTTCTATTTGTTTATTTGAGAAACCCAAGAAATGGTTGATGTTGCAGCGAAGCACATCATATCTGCTCATGTTGACAATATCCTTGTGAACTAAGAGAGCATGACGGAGGTTCATTGTATTTCTCAGCAGCTATTTTATTCATCAACAAGAAAGATAGAGCAGACCTCTATCATGATTAAGCCTGATGGTGTTCAATGAGGCTTGGTGGTAAAATCCTTCAATGACATGGTCCACTACATCGTCTCTCGGCCTGTGTGATTTAGGAGGGTAAAAGCGTAATTATAACTAATCGGAAGATTATTGGTACCATCAATGGTGATTTTAAAATTGACATTAATTAGATGAGTAATGCTGTTTGCACTAAATCACGCAAGCGTATGTGGTCACAAGTAATATATGAATAAGTCAAGTTCGTTCCCATAGAGATGTGGTTAGGTTTCAATTCAGTTCATGCACCTATGCAACAATGTATGGTTTTTATTCACTGCTAAGACAATTAACAAGATTGGGTTTGGATTAACTATAAATACCTAAGAAACAAATTAACAAAACTAAGAATTAACTAACTAACGAGAATTGGAATCGAATTACTTATGCAAGAGAAAACATGGGATCCTAACTTCATTAAATACTTTGCTTAGATCTAACGCCTTTAATCACTATATGCAATGGTTATGATATCTGATCGGACAACACGAAACAAGTATAAGCTACCTCTCGGTATACTAACACCAAACTACTCATACATCCACAAAAGAGATAGAAGATGAATAGACACCAATTATGTTTAGACCCTATATCTCTATAAATTTGAAAACATAACGGTTTAAGCACAAGTTATCACATAGGGCAGCATAATATCTCTATTTACTCTACAAATCATGATGTTAAAACATCAACCTATCCTATGCTAGCATGGCAAGTTCTAAATCTCAAGATCCACTCTCGTTTCACAAGAGATTAAAAATTCAATTTAGATGTTAGCTACGCATCTAAAAACATTAAGAATAACCATACAAGGATATCAAATATACATCACACACAGATATTTAAAGCATCAAAATACTAAAGCTCCATAAATAAATCCGTTAGAATCCCATGACAACGATTAGTTCGTAATTGAACCTCTCGTCATCGTGGGATCAAGTGAAACCATGATAATGAAACAAGATATGAATTCTATGTTATAATATGCTAACTAATGATACAAATTAAAATGGTATGATGTGTTTATATAGGCTCTAGAAGTCTTGCCCAGCAAGAAATTCCCCAAAATAGAGTTAAAATAGAATTTCTGCAGTTTAGCACAAAATACGTTTCTTAAACTGATTCTGTTTTGAAGGAAAATTCGTAGTTGACTTTTCTTCAGTATTTCTGGGCCGTTCCAGTTGTAATTGGACCTCTGAACCACTTTAGAATGAAAAAGAATTCCGTTATCTTCGCGTGGACAGTAAGATCGTCCAAAACGGACTTGTAGAACTTAAGATATGGCCAAAACAGTGAATAAGGGCAAAACTGTAATTTTTCAGCAACGCGCGCGCGCAGCCTGCGCCCCAGACGCGCAGCCTGCCCCTGGCCCTCCGTCTGCGGTCATTTTTCAGCTCTATTTCCTTCGTTCTTGGTCCGTTTTCGCCCGTTCTTTTTGCGTTAGATCACATTCTTTATTTCCATTGACTTAGGAACCTTCATGAGAGTTTAATGACAACTCCATTCTTTATTCCATTGCACAAATTTAACTCCAAAAACGACGGAAGCATCAACCATAATCGACATTCTTACAAACCTACACAACTACACAAAACACATCAAAACTACAACAAACTTGAGTCCAAGACAATCAATTTAAGCCGAATTGAAGCGATCCAAGTGGATATAAAATCCACTAATCACACCCCCAAACTTAAACCGATGCTTGTCCTCAAGCATAAACAACTAAACACTACCTAATTAGTACCACTTCCGTAGGTGATCACGGTTGCGTTTGACATATGCAACAAGCCCTTTAAACCCCTAGGCAGCCCTAGTGGACGAGTAAGGTCTCGTGAGGGCCTATAGCGAATGTACCCATAAAATCCAATGCAATGCAATGCATGAATGCAACTAATATGAAAATGCGTATGATTTACTACTAATACATCACCACACCTTCAAATCCTCTCATGTCATTTCAACTTAAGAATCAAAGTAATAATGCGATGTCTTGGTGTCGAAAGTGCAAGTATTCACATAGTCTACTCAATGAACATGCATAAGTTCTCAAAAGTCCATGTCAAGTGTAAGAATAAGTTAGTAACCATGCTAAGCCTACAAGAGTACATCTTTGAGACAAAACTCGGGATCTCATACGCAAAAACAAGTACACACTCACAATCCACTCACAAAAGAATATTCACTCAAGAACAAGGGTAAGTGTATCACTCAATTCCAACAAAATCATAAGCATGCTTGACATTTGGTATCAATCTAACTCTTAACACAACATACATCAATGACGATAATCAAAAGGTCTTTAATTGGGTTGTAACGGGGCTAGGGACAAGGTATGTCAAATAAGCCAAATCAGGTGAAGTGTCAAAAGCTAGTAGGAACTATAATGAATCATACACAACACCCTATTTCCCCCACATAATTTATTTTTTATCTTACAACAAAAACACTCGACTAGTCGACTAAAGTAGGATCACAACAAATACAAATATGCTCTCATAATATTTTTTTTTCCCTTTTTTTTTCTTTTTTTTTCTTTTTTTTCCTTTTTCCGAGAGCTAAATAAAGCAATAATATAAACAATAACAATGATCCCACGATTTTATTACACATGCCGACTATCAAGTAAACAACCAAACCCAATGTTCAATATTTCCCCCAAAATTATGACCAACAATAAACCCCTCCTTGCACACCTTATTACTCCCTTAAGCACTCTACTAGCCTTTGACAATGTGGGTTCAAATTAATGTAAGGCCAATACAAGAAAAAGGTCTAGGCAAGTAATGTGGTATGTCACCGACAAAATAGGATTAAGCTCAACGGGTTAACTAATTGATCATGTAAATATGGTGTGGTAATATGGGAAAATATGCGGTTATTCCTAAATGCATTTATCATTTTAATCATCAAATATGTCATGCATTTCAAGAAAGACCTCAAACAACTTCTAGCAATGCAAACAATCCGTGGACACTCAAGCAAACGAATAAATTGCAACAAATATGCAATAAGGCTCAAAAGCTCACTCGGTGCAGGGAAAAACATACTCAATCCCAAGCAAAAATCTCTCTAATGCACCTACTTGTATTCAAAGCATGCAAACTAAATAAACTTGCACATATTCATGTCCTTCTAATTACTCACAACATTCAATAAGTCTACTATCTTCAACTTACTAGTGTATGTGTGTGCACAAGAACAAAGCATATCACTTCTCAATCAAAAGCGTCAACAACACAAAATTCCTATCCAACATGGGTGCAAATGCAAACTACTATGGACTCACATGATAATAACACGAACAAAACATGCATGAATTACAACTAAACTGCAAAGCATGATATCCTACATGACACATAACTACTATAAACAACTACATATCTACTACTCATCCCTCGAACCACCCCCAAACTTGAAATATTCAATGTCCGCATTGAATGAAAGTAAATAGGAGGGATAGTAGGAAACATACCTAATCATCGAAACACATGGGTTGCCTCCCACGAAGCGCTTTTGTTTAAAGTCTTTAGCTAGACATGAAAATGGCTTTTCTATTGAAAATTTCTACACCGTATCTCTATATGGCCATTTAACTATCTTTTCCGGGGCTATATCCTTGACGACAAGTTTCCGCCTTCTTTGCTCCTCAAAAGTGTTCGTAACATTGTTCTCTTCACTACCTGACAAGTTAGCAACAATAATAATAGGCAAAGTAGATGATTGACCCAAATATACATACCTTAGCTGATCTGATGGTTTAAACTCGAGTCTGGAAGTTTCTTCAACATGATGATTTTCATTATTAACCACCAAAGACTGAGCAAGAGTGGAAATAGACGGATTAGGAATGAAAGTGGGTAGTTCACCAACAGAAGTCTTCACAACTGAATTAGGATCAAAAGAACTCTCCTCAAGTTGGATTTCATGCTTAGAACAAATGACCTTCAATTCCTCTAACATCTCATCAGAAGTAAAATTCCTATACAACTCATGAAGATCCTCATTACCCTCAATCAAAACATCTTCCTCAAGAAAAGACTCAATTGCATTATCCTCAAGATTTGACCATGAAACCACCTCATCAACCAGCACCTTAGAATCCCAAAGATCAGCCAAGCCTAGTGACTCACACTCTTCCTCCTCATCACTATCTACCACAGATTCTGAAAAAATAGAATTTTCTTCTTTTTCTGTAGGATCCTGATCATGAATTCCTTCTTCATCCTCAATTGCTGAGTTCTGATCGTTCGTGACGTTTCCAGATATGAGTGTTATGGCATTAACCTGCTCCATGCCCTCTTATTTTCCTGGATTTACCTCTGTGGCACTAGGAAGAACTCCCTGCGGTCCGTTGAGAAAGGCACTTGCAATTTGCCCAATCTGATTCTCCAATGTCTTGAGAGATACCGCCTGACTTTTAATCATCAACCTCAATTCATCCAATTCAGATTTTTCATTCAAAGATTGACCATCATCCCCATGAAACTGTTGCTGCTGAAAATCTTGATTGTTGCTCCAGCCGAAATTGGAATGATAGGTGGCTGGAGCTGGTTGCGAAGGTTGCTGGAAATTTCTCACAAACTGTGCCGGTTCAGAAGATATGGCACATTGACTCGTCTCATGTGCGCCCTCACATAGCTCACCACCACTAGTAACTTGAGGCACCCCATGCTTTGACATAAAATCCAATTTCTTATTAAGTGACTCTAGCTAAGCTGCTAGAGCTGTGACTGAATTAACTTCCAGAATTACTGCTAATTTGCCTTGTGATAATCTCTGAGTTAGATTCTGGTATTCATTCGCAGCCATCATCTCAATTAGCTCATAAGCTTCCGCATAGCTCTTAGCCCATAAAGCTCCACCTGATGCTGCATCTAGCATGGGTCTTGACTGTGCACCCAAGCCATTATAAAAGCAGTTAATCACCATCCAATCAGGCATCCCATGATGTGGACACTTCCTTAGCATCTCCTATATCGCTCCCAAGCCTCGCACAAAGATTCTTCAGACTGCTGTGAAAATTGAGTAATAGCGTTCCTGATTGCTGCGGTCTTTGCCATGGGAAAAAATTTAGTGAGAAATCTCTGAGCAAGATCCTCCCATGTCAAAATAGAACCTGCTGGTAGAGAGTGCAACCAGCCCTTGGCTTTATCCCTCAAAGAGAATGTGAATAGTCTCAATTTGATAGCATCTTCCGACACCCCGTTGATCTTGAAAGTGTCGCAGATCTCAATGAAATTCCGGATGTGCATGTTAGGATCTTCAATCGGAGCACCCCCAAACTGAACCGAATTCTGTACCATCTGAATTATGCTAGGCTTGATTTCGAAAGTATTAGCTGCAATAGCTGGCCTGACAATGCTAAATTGGACGTCATTGATCTTTGGTTGAGAATAATACATCAATGCTTTCGCTGCTGCTGGTTCTCCCATTGCTACCCGAAACACATAGAACTAAACAACTATGTAAGAAACAATCCGAGTCAATGAACTCTAATGACCACTGATGACAAGCACATAAACTAAAAATAAAACACCGATGATCCCCGGCAGCGGCACCAAAAACTTGTTTGCACTAAATCACGCAAGCGTACGTGGTCACAAGCAATATATGAATAAGTCAAGTTCGTTCCCACAGAGATCTGGTTAGGTTTCAATTCAGTTCATGCACCTATGCAACAATGTATGATTTTTATTCACTGCTAAGACAATTAACAAGATTGGGTTTGGATTAACTATAAATAACTAAGAAACAAATTAACAAAACTAAGAATTAACTAAATAACGAGAATTGGAATCGAATTACTTATGCAAGAGAAAACATGGGATCCTAACTTCATTAAATACTTTGCTTAGATCTGACGCCTTTAATCACTATATGCAATGGTTATGATATCTGATCGGACAACACGAAACAAGTATAAGCTACCTCTCGGTATACTAACACCAAACTACTCATACATCCACAAAAGAGATAGAAGATGAATAGACACCAATTATGTTTAGACCCTATATCTCTATAAGATTTGAAAACATAACGGTTTAAGCACAAGTTATCCATATTAATCACATAGGGCAGCATAATATCTCTATTTACGCTACAAATCATGATGTTAAAACATCAACCTATCCTATCCTAGCATGGCAAGTTCTAAATCTCAAGATCCACTCTCGTTTCGCAAGAGATTAACAATTCAATTTAGATGTTAGCTACGCATCTAAAAACATTAAGAATAACCATACAAGGATATCAAATATACATCACACACAGATCTTTAAAGCATCAAAATACTAAAGCTCCATAAATAAATCCGTTAGAATCCCATGACAACGATTAGTTCGTAATTGAACCTCTCGTCATCGTGGGATCAAGTGAAACCATGATAATGAAACAAGATATGAATTCTATGTTATAATATGCTAACTAATGATACAAATTAAAATGGTATGATGTGTTTATATAGGCTCTAGAAGTCTTGCCCAGCAAGAAATTCCCCAAAATAGAGTTAAAATAGAATTTCTGCAGTTTAGCACAAAATACGTTTCCTAAACTGATTCTGTTTTGAAGGAAAATTTGTAGTTGACTTTTATTCAGTATTTCTGGGCCGTTCCAGTTGTAAATGGACCTCTGAACCACTTTAGAATGAAAGAGAATTCCGTTATCTTCGCGTGGACAGTAAGATCGTCCAAAACGGACTTGTAGAACTCAAGATATGGCCAAAACAGTGAATAAAGGCAAAACTGTAATTTTTCAGCAACGCACGCGCGCAGCCTGCGCCCCAGACGCGCAGCCTGCCCCTGGCCCTCCGTCTGCGGTCATTTTTCAGCTCTATTTCCTTCGTTCTTGCTCCGTTTTCGCCCGTTCTTTTTGCGTTAGATCACATTCTTTATTTCCATTGACTTAGGAACCTTCATGAGAGTTTAATGACAACTCCATTCTTCATTCCATTGCACAAATTTAACTCCAAAAATGACGGAAGCATCAACCATAATCGACATTCTTACAAACCTGTACAACTACACAAAACACATCAAAACTACAACAAACTTGAGTCCAAGATAATCAATTTAAGCCGAATTGAAGCGATCCAAGTGGATATAAAATCCACTTATCAAATGCTAGGTACCCCAAATTGGTATCCAAAAATTACTCCCAAATGATGTGGCAAAACTTACATGGCATAGTGAAAATTTTTGATTGGGTGATTGGTGTGAATGCAGGGGGTCCATTATTATTATAACCAATTGAATTACTACATTTGACATTTGAAAATTTTTTTGGGAACCAATTTGAGATACCTAACATTTTCCTAATTAGATTATGGATATCGATATCAAGTAGATTTCTTTTCCATGCAAAAATTAATAGATATTTGTTCAAAAGTTGCTTACAATAGTTAAAGTTGATGCATAGGTGGATATGTAAATTCTTGGTATCCCAACCGGTCTTAGTTTATGATAACATAAGATTAGATTAGGAAATTGGAAATACAAAACCTACAACAGATGTATATACATTTTTTTTATAATCTGGTTTACGGGTCAACTTTCGCACACCTCAATTAATTTGAAGGATTGCTATTACATATAGGAGCCCACTTACTTTTGTGCCTCATGGATTCGAACATATGTTTATACATTTTTATTTTCCTAAGTATCAAGATTTTATTTGATATGCTCATGGCACAACATCTATTCTTTACAATTTTTCAGTTATTCTTATATTATCTAACATTAAATGAAAATGATCTTTACATTTTTTTTTCCTACACACAAATTTCGAATTAATGTCTAATTTAAAATTTTACTTACTTTTATTATATTATAGGTATACTGATTACAATTTGAAAATTTTGATAAATAAATAAGTTTTACTTATAAAATGTAAAAATGATTATTGATTTCTTTTATTAATATTTAAAATTTGAGACGTTAAATTTATCACAAAACAATTACTTATGAAAGAGTTTGTAAATTTCAATATAAATCACTAATTTTTTTGTGCAAATAAATTATTAGAATGTCTTTCTTTTAAATACACACCTTTATTACATTTTTCAAAGTAATTTAAATTCAAATATAAATATAAAAAATACAAATTATACTAATATATTAATTTAAGTATACATATGTTGGTGCATATAATTAGTAGTAAAAGCTAAGTCCTAATTAAATTTATTCAAACTTTAAATTGATTCAAAAAATAATAATAAAAAATTAAAATTATTTTTCATCTAATTTTTCATTTTTTGTATTTTTATAACTAATATTAAAAAAATTTAAATTGAACAAAGCATGTTTTTTGCATTGATATTTTCTTCACAAGTTTTCTTTTCGTTCCTCCCCTTGTAGTGATTTATCTTTTTTTCTCCACGTATTTTTATTTTTTTCTTAACCTTATTTTTGAATACTTTAATTTAATTTAAAATTTTCTCGATGAATATAATATTTGTCTGTATAATAGAATTGTGAGGCCACGTCAAGTAACATCAATATATATATATAAAGGAGGATAGCGGGAGTTTAGGTGACGCTCTAATATCGTCTCAATCGATTTTTCTAATTTTCTAGAATTTTAAACAATAATAAATATGAAAATATCAATTAGCATATTAGAAATAGAATAGGTGTTCGAATTTATAAAAGAGAAGAGTTCGAATTTATAGGGAAGACATATGATTAGAAGTTCTATTGGAAGTATAATAAGTATTTATAAGGCATACGATTAAAAGTTCTATTAGAAGCAGAATATGAGTTCGAATTTATAGAGAATAAGAGTTTGAATTTAGAAAAAATATATAAATAAAAGTTCTACTAGAACTAGAATATGTGTTTGAATATATAGAGCAGACATATAATTAAATATTTTATAGAAAGTACGATCTTCTTAAATTATATATTTTTTATATAAGTTAATTGTACTTATATTAGGAAAATTTATTCATAAATCAAATACTATTGTCATGAAAAAAGTCACCGTATTTAAAAAGAAAAGAATTGATGTCTTAACATAATAAAAGAACAATGAGTAAAAGAACAATCTCATGCAGTCTTTATAATATATGTTTTATAGAAAGTACGATCTTCTGAAATTATATAAGTTCATTGTACTTATATTAGGAAAATTTATTCATAAATCAAATATTATTGTCATGAAAAAAGTCATCGTATTTAAAAAGAAAAGAATTGATGTCTTAACATAATAAAAGAACAATGAGTAAAAGAACAATCTCATGCAGTCTTTATAATATATGTTAAAAAGTTGGGATTTCGGTTTTAACGAGAGAGCGGCTCAATCGAAAGAATTGTATTTAACAAGAAATTGATTCATTAGAGAAGATTATTTAATTATTAAAATTTAATATTAATATTATAATATAAGGTAATATTAATATTATATAAAGGAGGATAGCGGGAGTTTAGGTGGCGCTCTAATATCGTCTCAGTCGATTTTTCTAATTTTCTAGAATTTTAAACACTAATAAATATGAAAATATCAATTAACATATTAGAAGTAGAATAGGTGTTCGAATTTATAAAGGAGAAGAGTTCGAATTTATAGGGAAGACATATGATTAGAAGTTCTATTGGAAGTATAATAAGTATTTATAAGGCATACGATTAAAAGTTCTATTAGAAGCAGAATAGGAGTTCGAATTTATAGAGAATAAGAGTTTGAATTTAGGAAAAATATATAAATAAAAGTTCTACTAGAACTAGAATATGTGTTTGAATATATAGAGCAGACATATAATTAAATATTTTATAGAAAGTACGATCTTCTTAAATATTATATATTTTTTATATAAGTTAATTGTACTTATATTAGGAAAATTTATTCATAAATCAAATACCATTGTCATGAAAAAAGTCACCGTATTTAAAAAGAAAAGAATTGATGTCTTAACATAATAAAAGAACAATGAGTAAAAGAACAATCTCATGCAGTCTTTATAATATATGCTTTATAGAAAGTACGATCTTCTTAAATTATATATTTTTTATATATGTTAATTGTACTTATATTAGGAAAATTTATTCATAAATCAAATACTATTGTCATGAAAAAAGTCACCGTATTTAAAAAGAAAAGAATTGATGTCTTAACATAATAAAAGAACAATGAGTAAAAGAACAATCTCATGCAGTCTTTATAATATATGTTAAAAAGTTGGGATTTCGGTTTTAACGAGAGAGCGGCTCAATCGAAAGAATTGTATTTAACAAAAAATTGATTCATTAGAGAAGATTATTTAATTATTAAAATTTAATATTAATATTATAATATAACGCAAATGTATTGAATTTTTTTAAAAATATTTTAACGCCGTCGCGAAGCGCGGCTTTATCAACTAGTATATATATATAAAGGAGGATACGCGGGAGCTTAGGTGGCGCTCTAAGATCGTCTCAATCTATTTTTCTATTTTTTAGAATTTTTGAAATTTAAACACTAATAAATATAAAAATATCTTTTAACATATTAAAGGTAGAAAAGGTGTTCGAACTTATAAATGAGAAGAGTTCAAATTTATAAGAAGACGTATAATTAGAAGTTCTATTGGAAGTAGAATATGTATTTAATTATAATTCATATGATTAAAAGTTTTGATTAGAAGTAGAATAGGAGTTCTTATAAACAATAATAAATATTAAAAAAAATCTTTTAACATATTAGAAGTAAAATAGGTGTTCGAATTTATAGATGAAGTCAAATTTATAGGGAAGACATATAATTAGAAGTACTATCGGAAGTAGAATAGTTATTTATAAGGCATATGATTAAAAGTTCTATTGGAAGTAGAATAGGAGTTCTAATTTATAGGGAATAACATGGGTATCTATAATATAAAGAGAAAATAAGATGTTTTTTTATTTTTGAAAACTCCATAACTTTTAGAAAGCTTGGACGAAATAAAAATTGGAATTCACTCTATTTTTAGGTTTTGGTTTTAAGGTAAAAAGTTGTATAAGATAAGTATCATCAATATTATGTAATGAAGTTGGGATTTCGATCCCAAACGAGAACAGATCGAAACATGTTTAACGAGAAGACGGCTCACTAGAAAAGATTGTATCAGCTATTAGAATTTGATATTGATGTTAATTATAAATTTTATTTCATTTTTTGGACCCGATTTTTATGGATAAACATTGTTATACAAGTAATATATGTAAAAATTAGGGTTTTGATCTTAACGAGAGAGCAGCTCAATAGGAATAACCATGTTTAACGAGAACGCGGTTCATTAAAGAAAACCATGTTGAATAGTAAAATTTAATATTGATGATATAATAGAAAAGAAATATATTTAAATTTTTTAGAATTTTAGGATTTTAAATATTAATAATTAAAAAACTATCTTTTAACATTTTAGAAGCATAATAGGTATTCAAATTTATTTAGAATAGAGTTTGAATTTATAGAGAAGACATATAATTAAAAGTTTTATTGGAAGTAGAATAGGTGTTTATAAGACATATAATTAAGAATTTTATTGTAAATAAAATAGGAGTTCTAATTTATAAATAAGAAACGTTTGAATTTATAGAAAATACATATAATTAAAAAATCAATTAGAGGTAGAAAAGATGTTTGGATATATAAAAAATACATATAATAAAATGTTTTATTTGAAATAGAATACGAGGACGGTGGAGACGTCTTATACGATTTTTTAAAATTTTCTATCTTTTTTCTAGAAATACTTATTTTAACTTTTTTATACAATTTAATTATACTTGCATTAGAAAAATATGTCCATAAATTTAATATTATTCCCGCAATGAAAAGTCTTCACATTTTAAAAAGTTGATGTCTTAACATAACAGAAAAACATTTTCATGCGGAAACTGTAAATTAATACAGAAATATCTATAATATACAGAAAATATAAGATGTATTTTTATCTTTTAAAACTTCATAAATATTAGAAAATTTAAAGAATGTAGTAATTATAATTTACGATTTAATTTTTAAGAAAAAAAGTTATTTCACAAGATAAGTGTCATCAATAATATGTTATGAAGTTAGAATTTCGGTTACAAATAAGAACGGCTCGAAACATGTTTTGACGGGAAGACGGCTCACTAGAAAAGATTTTATTAACTATTAAAATTTGATAATGATGTCAATTTTTTTTATTTTTAGGGTTCGATTTTTATTGATAAAAATTATTATAAGTCTTTATAATATATGTTAAAGTTTGGATTTCGGTTTTAACGAGAGAGCGGCTCAATCGAAAGAATCATGTTTAACAAGAAATTAATTCGTTAGAAAAAATTTTGTAACTATTAAAATTTAAGATATTGATAATATAATATAACTTAAATATGTATTGAATTTTTTTTAAAAAATTGTAATGCCGCCGCGAAGCGCGGCTTTATCAACTATTTTGATTATATAATATAGAAGAATTTATTTTACATATATATGACTGTTAGCTGCAATAGGAAAATGATAGCATATAATTTGTTTTTCTTAGATACTCAAAATGGACATGTCCGTGAAGCAACTAAGATAAGAGAATTAACTAAAGAAGAACATGAAGTTTCAAAATTAACCATTTATTTATCTTTAATATAAACAAATTTTGCATAATATTAGAAATTTTGTGTAACATTATTTCATTTTTTTTAATAAAACACATAATGTGTAGTTTATTTCTTTAATGTACATGCAATTTAACTATCAAAAATAAAATTAGATTAATACATTAATTTTAGAATAAATGTATTTAATGTGCATATTATTAGTAATAAAAGGTAAGACCTAAAACAATTTCAAATTGACTTTTGTAATAATAAAAAATTTTCTTTATTTTTTTAAAATACATTTTCATCCAATTTTACTTTGTATGTATTTTTATTAAAAGATTAACAAAAATTTAAACTGAACAAATTATGTTTTCTGCATTGATATTTTCTTCACAACCTTTTTTTTTCTTCTCCTTTTAGTGATGTATCTCTTTTTCTCCACATTTTTTTTATTTTTTCTTAAACTTATTTTTGTATACTTTAGTTTAATTAAAAAATTTCTCCAATGAATATAATCATTATCTATATAATAGAACACGAGACGGCGCCGTAAGGCGACGTCGACTAACATTTGATTATATAGCATAAAAGAATTTATTTTACTTCAAAATGATTATTTGTTTTTATTGATTTATTATTCAAATACTGGCCTTTATTTAGGATATTATTTGAGTCACATTTAATTATAATTTATAAAATTACAAATGGAAGATTTGATCTTAAAATATTACATGCACGTGATTGTATTTAGAGATGTTCAGAAAGCTCGAAATGTAAAATTCTGTAAACTATATGATTTATTTATTTATGTCATCCAATCTATTTTATTAATTTTTTTTTATGAAAATGCATTGATTTATAGAATTTATTGTTATCGAGAAATTTTAATGTCGTTGTAAATGAATGCATCATTTTCTCGAAAATAAACGAATAAAAATGAATTGACTTGTACGAAGCACGGATAATATTACTCGATAGAATAATAACAGAGAATTAATTACTCAATATAATCTCATTACAAGACTTGAGACTCAATTATATAATTACAATTTACAAATTATAAATATTGATTCTCAAAACTTAATGTATGTAGTTGTCTATATCAATTTCTACAAATAATCATATACATTTTAATATATGGGCTTAATGATCCTATAGTTAATTATAGGAGAATTTCCTAAAGTTAACCACTCAAATCAAAACACATCACATAGTTTCCCAAACACATCATTAATGCCCTTGCGGGGCCCTTATAAATAAAAGGTAACAATCACATTATTTTAAAGGTTAACTTTAGGAAATTCTCCTAAAGTTGACGGTAGGAACATTTTTCTCTTAATATATAATAAAAGTTATTGAATATATTACAAATTAAGTACGTTTAAACGTTTATCAAATTTCCAAAATTGTAAATTTATATTTCACTTAAATTATAAATATATTTTTAAACTGATAAATAAGTTTATAACATATCTCATTCATCATCTTTGATACATGATTTGTCTTAAACAAGATCTTTTATAAGAACTTACGGGATATCAGATTAACCGCATATATGCACTTAGTTTAGGTCAGGTTAAACTCTGTGATTAGCCCTAAAATGTGACACGTGTAACAAGTAGGTATATAGTTTAGAAGGAAAAAATTCATAAGGAAATGCAATATGGATATATAATGTTCCAGGATTTTAAGCTTTTGAAAAAGGTAGGCTAGAATATATGTGATTGGGAGGAAAGTGTAGACCAGATTGTCGTTTTTTATAGAATCGTTGGTCGTTTAACCTGACCTGATGAGAATCTTAAATGACGTTAATCTGATTTACATTATTTTCCTTTTACAAAAAACAATACTAATATTATGCAGGAGGATATTATGCGATTCTATTACCATGACTAATAAATTTACTAATTGGATATTGATTTCATTATCTTATATAATCAGAAAAGTTTTCAAATTTATTTTTAACATAGTTAATGACGCTATGATGTATAAACTAATTGATAGCCTGTATAACCACATTCCCACAAATTTAGTAACTAAGTTCTTCTATATAACCACATTACCACTTATCCTATATAACCACAATCTCACCATATTAGTATCCTACAATCGCGCTCATATATATATATATATATAGAGAGAGAGAGAGAGTTGCACTCCATGAAGAATATCTTATATAAAGAACAATAAAGAACACTTCTAAACCACACATTTAATGCACCCACACATAATTAAAATGCAACTTCACACACACTAACCCAACCCATTTTTTTTAGAAAAATAATTTGGATGAACAGTGCCTGCTGACGTGGCATGCCACATCAGCACCTGCCACGTGGCACTGCCACGTCAGCAGGTGGACCCCATTTTACTGATGTGGCAGTGCCACGTGGAAGATGCTGACGTGGCACTATCACGCCAGCATAATGAGGTCCACCTGCTGACGTGGCAGTGCCACGTGGTAGGTGCTGAGGTGGCATGCCACGTCAGCAGGCACTGTTCATCCAAATTTTTTTTTTTTTGAAAATCTAGTATGTGAGGGTGCATTTTAATTGTGTGGGTGCCCCTGGCGGGGCCATTAGATCATAATTGATTCAATGGTTTAGATTGATTCTCTAGTGTTCTTTATTGTTCTTTATATAAGGGTGTTTTTATGGAGCAATGACATATATATATATATATATATATATATATGTATATGCGTGTGATTGTAGGATACTAATATGGTGAGATTGTGGTTATATAGGATAAGTGGTAATATAGGATTGTATATATATATATATATATATATATAGTTAACTATTGGAGAATTTCCTACAGTTAACCACTTAAATAAAAACACATCACATACTTTCCTAAATAAAAAGACACATCATTAATGCCCCTACGGGGCCCTTATAAATAATAGGTAACAATCACATGATTTTAAAGGTTAACTTTAGGAAATTCTCCTAAAGTTAACTGTAGGAACATTTTTCTATATATATATATATATATATATATATATGTATATAGACATTCATACGTTGAGCACAGGTATGGTCTAATGTTTCTCTGAACTTTTCATTTCTTCTCCTTTTGTTTAATGTGTATACTCTTCCTAACCTTTAACCTTCTTTTTCATAATCTGTATTTTTACATCGTAAATGTTCAATAAATCGAACCTTAGCATTTTTTATAATAGAATTTGGTTTGACTACGTATCAATGTTGTGTAGAATTACTGTCATTATGTTCAATTCTCTGTCTTCTCTTGACATTTCGAGAACAACTTGGAGAATAAGAGTTAGAGTAACAAGAATGTGGTCTTTCATGTCTAATGGATCAAATGGAATCAAGGACTCAAAGGATACAATCTCATTTTTCTAGAAGATAATGTAAGTATAAAACTATTCTATTTTCTTCCACGATCAAGAATTCAGAAATCATTATAATATTTTTATTTCGATTAATTAGAAATATTGCATTATTCTGATATACAGGATTGTCATGTTCATGCATTCATTTATGCGGATAATTGGAAAGCGCTTGCTAATAAAATAAATGAAAGAGCAGTCTATGTTGTGTCCAATTATTATACAAAAGAAGCCAATGGATGGCTTCAACTCGCCTATTCTAATTAAATTTACACCTTTAACATTTGTGAAGCCCGAATATGGTGAAGGCCCTTATTAAGGCCCAATTGGTAAATTAAAGGACCAATCCTAGGTCCAAGTGATTACAGGATTTAAAAGCTCAGGCACAAATCAACCATGTCCACGAAGCATATCCCCAAGGCATTGATAAAATGTAGTCTTCTTGGCGGGGGTGACCCCGAAGGTTGAATTAACACATGAAGGGTGTATTTCTTAAATAAAAGAATTAAACAAATCAGTAAAGTATTAATTTATACCTGGTGGTACAACCACGTAGGGAAAAACACTCCCTTAGCGTGCATAGAAACATGTCTCCTTGGCGGGGGTGACCAACACCTAGGATGAAGCTACAAATGAAGCCATAAAAGGTTAATTAAAATAATTACGAATTAATTATTTTATTTATCCAAAAGAAGGAAGAAAATAATTAAAATTATTTTCAGTAA
Source organism: Saposhnikovia divaricata (assembly GCA_036435485.1). NCBI lineage: Eukaryota > Viridiplantae > Streptophyta > Magnoliopsida > Apiales > Apiaceae > Saposhnikovia > Saposhnikovia divaricata. The sequence goes on along the minus strand of CM071597.1, from coordinate 94,438,751 downwards.
AAAATAAATATTTAACATTTTCTAAAATGATCCACTGATAACCAACCACACCAAGGAAGCACATTTCCTGGGTGTGGTTCAAACCATGTCTCCTTGGCGGGGGTAATCCACGACAAGGAAGCATTCTCAAATGACTACAGATGTTGACAAAAAAAAGTAGGAAAGTATATGGGAAGCATTCACGCCCAGAAGACAAGTCTCCTAGGCGTTGTTCATAAGATGTCTCCCTGGCGGGGGTGACCCACGCCAAAGAAGCATCTTACAGAGCAAGGTTTATTACCCACGCTGTTAGGTCTTGATATGTTCGGTTCGTGATATTTTAATTCAAGAACAAATTGATGTGAAATAAAATAAAACAAGATTCAAGTTGAATATAACTTATATTAACTTGAAGGGTGTTACAAATACAGTACAGATTATAGGGTTTAAATATCAACTAATTAAAACAAATCTAGAATAAATTCGATATGAATTTTTCTATATTTTTGATAAAAAAATCGAATGCAAAAAAGTAGTTTGAGAGATATACTAGGGATTATGATCCGTTAGATAGTTACAAGAGTATAAGTAAAGAAATTCTAGTGGCTTGAATTTAACAATAAAGACTAGAATTGAATTCACTGTAAATATTTATGGTTCTGTGGTTTTGGTCTTTAAAAAGAAAGAGAGTTTGATATTTTGCTTGTCTTCTTTTTCGTTGAATGTTCAATACTTGATCTTCTACCATCTTTTCTGTTTAAGTACCCATGAAAGACTACTATCATAGAAAGACAATAAAATTTATTTCTTTAAAGACTTTTAGAAAGACTAGTGATTTGAGCTTGTAAGACTATTGATTAAGTTTGAAAGGCTATCCTTTCCTTCTTCAAAGACTATCGACAAGACAGTCAACAAAGGTGCAAAGACTATCATTTTTAAAAGAGACTTTCGTTAAGACTATTGATTGTTCTACAATGATAATTGGTAAGACTATCTTTGGATAGTCTTACAAGAGTAGTTCAATAGTCTTTTAGTAATTATATTAATTCTAACTTAATTAATCATTTAATTAATTTAAGGAATTAATTAATTCTGATTGAATAAATTTATAAAATAAATTAACTAACCGATTTAATTAATTAAAGGAGGATTAATATAAAATCTTGATTGCAAAATCATTTCTTCAACCACTGAAATTTATGAAGAACTTCCACTGTATTGATGTTGACACTCGATGCATTGTCAGGTTCATGAGTGACTAACTACAATAACTGTTCTTCATTTCTCGACTTTAAACTGTGGTTCTTTTCTTTTCCCTCTTTAACCTTTTGTAATATGTATTCTTCTTGTCATACTGTAGAAATCTCTATCACTTTAAATAGATTCACTTTCTTGATTACTTCACTGAGGTTTGATCAAATTAATAAACTTCTTTCAATGTAGAATAATTCTTGTCTATAGATTGACTTTAATCTTCTTCATCTTTGACAAATAATACTTACTGAGATTCCAGTGACAGTTTATATATTATTTACTATTACATTTTTGTTTAAGTTGATTCGAATACTCGGTATTTACAAATAGGGTAAGGCATATGCCTTTCACACGCCAGGAAACAAGTTTTCTGGGTGTAGTTCATAAAGTGTCTCCTTGGCGGGAGTGACCCACGCCAAGGAAGCATTTCAATCTTGAAGGATGCCTACCACGCCTAGGAGGCAAGTTTCAAGTTTCCTGGGCGTAGTTCATAGAATGTCTCCTTGGCGGGTTCACCCACGCCAAGGAAGCATCACCAATTGAAGCCTTTATTTCAGAATTAAAAAAGAATAAAAAATTCTAAAAATTGGCCAAAAATTGTAAAAAAAATTGGAAAACTTGGTATTTAAATTCCAAAAAACTCCAGAAAACTAATTTTGATAAGTAGATTTTATATCCACTTGGAATATTTCGTATCGGCTTAAATTGATTACTTGGCCTCAAGTATGTGGTGTGTTTAATGTGTTTTCATTGAGTTTTGCAGAACTAAGAGTTGGAGGTTAAATTGATTAAAATTCGGAATTTCCGGGTAGTTTGCGTAGTCTTCACTGTTTTGGCCATATCTGGAGTTCTAGAAGTCCGAATTCAGCGATCTTACAGCTCACGTGAAGACAAAAAAATTTATTACAACCTTGGGCAGAATTCTGGGTGCAGGCTGCGCGTGGTACGCGCAGGCAGTGCGTGGAACAGAGTGCTGGGCGCAGGGTGCGCATGGTCGCTGGCAGAATTCCTAATTCACTGTTTGGGCCATATCTTGAGTTCTACAAGTCCGTTTTGGACGATCTTACAGTCCACGCGAAGCTAACAAGATTCTCTTTCATTCTAAAGTGGTTCAGATGTCCAATTACGACTAGAACGGCCCAGAAATAGTGAAGAAAAGTCAGTTACGAATTTTCCTTCAAAACAGAATCAGTTTAGGAAACGTATTTTGCAGAAATTCTATTTTAATTCTGTTTTGGTAGTTTCTTGCAGGAAAAGACTTCCGTGGCCTATATAAACACATCCTATCATCATAAAAAAATGAACACTCATCATAACATACAGAGAGAGTCAGAGACGGAGATTCAGACTTGGAGAAGGATTCCGAAGATCGTGACAACTATCGGAGATCTAGATCTACTTTTGTTTTCTTCTAATTAGGCAAAACTCTTGGTTGTTTTTGGGATTTGTTTTCTTAACTCATTACTCTAGTTTATTTGTATTTTTTCATACTTTGTTATTTATCATGGTTTCATCAAATCCCATGGTGACGAACGGTTCAATTATGAACTAATCGTTGTCATAGGATTCTAATGGATTTATCTATGTAACTTAGTACTTTGATTGCTTTAAAGATTTATATGTGGTGAATTCTTGATATCCTCGTATGGTTGTGATTCATGTATTTAGATGCGTCGTGAACATCTAATTTGTTAATCTTTTGTGAAACGAGAGTGGATCTTAAGATTTAGAACTTGCCATGCTAGCATAGGATAGGTTAATGTTTTAACATCATGATTTGTAGCGTAAATAGAGATATTATGCTACCCTATGTGATCTTAATGGACGACTTGTGCTTAAACCGTTATGTTTTCAAATCCTATAGAGATATAGGGTCTAAACATAATTGGTGTCTATTCATCTTCTATCTCTTTTGTGGATGTATGATTATTTTGGTGTTCGTATACCGAGAGGTAACCTATACTTGTTTCGTATTGTCTGATCAGATATCAAAACAATCACATGTATTGATTAAAGGCATCAACTCTAAGTGAAGTAGATAATGAAGTTAGAATCCCATGTTTATTCTCAAATAAGTAATTCAGTTTTAATTCTCAGTAGTTAATTCATTCTTAGTTTGATAATTTGTATCTTAGTTTAATTTAGATAATTAAAACCTCAATTTGTTATTTGTCTTAACAGTGAGTTATAACATACAATGTTGAATAGGTGCATTAACTGAAAAGAACTTAACCAGATCTCTATGGAACGAACTTGAATTTTATTACTTGTGACCACGTATACTTGCGTGATATTGTGTTAACAAGTTTTTGGCGCCGCTGCCGGGGATCATCGGTGTTTTATTTTAGTTTATGTGCTTGTCATCAATGGTCGTTAAAGTTCACTGACTCGGATTAGTTACTTACCTATCTTGTTTAGTTCGGTGTGTTTCAGGTACTTGAGTGTTTGAAAATGGCAGGCGAGGAGTTGCCATGGTGGGCATATTCGAGGACATCCATGCCTCAGCAATGTGAGCAATGTTTGGGCGTTCATGAGACCTCACAATATTGTTACTACGAAGGAGTTGATCCATATGTCACTTATGAGGAACAACCATATTTCCAATACCATCCTCAACAGTACCAGCAAGATGTTCCAAATATGTCATATTTCTTTGGTAGTGAAGAGTTTCAACATCAGCAACCTACTCCTACTTTTCAGTCAGATGAGGTTGATGTTATGGAGGACATTAGGACGCTTGCAAAGAGTAATGAGGAGTCTATCAAATCTTTGGAGACACTAGTTGCTCAAGTTTTGAGTTCCGTGGAACAAGAGAAACAATAATTCATACTAGAGGCAATTCCAGAAAATAACGGTGACTTGGAGCAAGGTACTGCATGCATAATTGAGGAAGACAAATTCCAAGATGAGATGAGCATTCACAAGACATGTGAGGATTGATGACCATGGGAAAAATGCAGGTCTTCTACTTGTCTCAGAGTTTAAAGATGGAGGTAGCGCATTAGAGCCAATGGAGGAAGTTCTCTTTGAGGAACCAAAGGTTTCAGCAACTTACATTTACCCTCCTCCATTATATTCAAGCGAAGCCCGCGAATGTGTGTTGTTCTACAAATTGACAGATTTTGGGTCAACCGATGAAGGCATTGGAATAGGACATAGTTGTTATACGAATACGCCAAGCGAGGAGAATGGGCAGAAAGTGTGCCTCCGTGATGACGATGAAGTCTCACGAAGAGATGACCAGGCCAACTATTATCATCCTTAATGAAGGCTTGGACGTAGTCAAGTAATTGACTCTAAACAAGCGCTTCGTGGGAGGCAACCCATGTGTTAGGTATGTAGTAGTATGTAGTAGTGTGTCGTTTGTTCATGTAGGAAATCATATTTTGCATGTTAGTAGTAATTCATTCGTATTTTTATGTATTGCATGTTTGCTTCATATAGGACATTTTGTTATTGTGTTTTTATACCATGTGAGTTCATTTTAGTTGCATTTTCATAGAATGCATATTTCATGATCCCTTAGGACGAGCTGATTCTGATTGGTAGGTAGATGTCTTATTGAGTGTGGTAATGATGAGTAGAGGGTTGATTTATAGTCCTTTTGGAATTGACTTGCATGTTACGGAAACAAAATTTTTACACAGTCTCATCGTTTGCTTTTGGGCTAGGTTGAGGTCATGCTTGTTTGGTTGTTTTAGATTTAATCACCTGATTATATTTAGAATTTTCGTTATTCCCTTGATGGCGTAGGGATACTAAAGTCTAAGTTTGGGGGAAAACAGGGATTTCATGCTAGTTGTTGGCTAGGTATCAAATGGCTAGTAGCCGGCTCATAATTATGAGTAGTCTAGGGTTGGATGAGATGGAGCGAAATGCACTCATTCCAAATTAGTGTGTGAAAAGTCATTCAAATAAAAAAAAGATGAGAAAAAAAAGAGAAAAAAAATGTTATGTGAGTGTTTAATTGCAGAATTAACCAGGGTGAGCTCTTTAATACTCGAGCAATTAAGTTCGCGGGGACTTTGTGCCTAGTGACCTAAGGCTTTGATAGTCTGGGATCCACTAACCCAACGCTCGCTACATGGGTATTATTGTATAAGCCTTTAGGGGTCTCATCCATTGCATGGTTAAATAAGCATGCTTGTATATTATGTGTCGTAGTTGTTGTTTAGTAATAAAGCATGGATTTCTGGCTAACTCAGATGAGGATGGAGGTGTTTCTAGGTTATGAAGTGTTTACAGTCTATTATATTATAAACTTGTGATTGTCTTGGCGAAGAATGAGTATGATTTTGATCTAGTGTTAAGAGTATATCTAATGAGCATTGCACACACGCACGTTTCTGTTCATGTATTGTTAGAGTACGAGGACTGTGACGCCCCCAAATCCGAGGTCAAAGATTCAAGTCGTCACCTCACCATCCAACCATATCATACCTGTATTAACTTTACAACTCAACAATACATCCATCCAGACCTCAATCTTACGTACAAACAAGTTAGAGCCTCAGAAACGATAATCAAAAGTAACAATAAATATTACAATTCATCTGTACAATCCAGAATCTTACGCACTTCCACTTATACAACTACACTTGAAGACAAGTCTTACTATTACAGTTGAAAACCTATCAGACTTACTCTGTAGTATTTATCAGGAACTAAATCATCTCCGGGGTAAATCTTCTACTCCTCTTCTGCTGGTGCGGAGTTAATCGGCCAAATTCTTCTCTTTCTGAAAAGTTTTTATAAAGCAAGAATGAGCTACATAATGCTCAGCAAGTTCACCATTTTGAAAAATAATAATGTGGTTTATTTCGAAAACATTCCCAACTATATGGGTATATATCTCAGATTTCAAAACATAATTGGACAATATATATGTCCGAGTTTGAATAAAACATCTATACTCACTAAGGAGCTTTAAGAATAACATATGAACCCTTTATAAGGTTCCCATTTCAATATATCTCAAGTTTGAAAATATATACATATGAGTATATCATTTTCGGCAAAACACTCTACGGTTAACATACTGTACAGGAAATACATCAGTGCAAACCTCTTTCCTTCCATTAGCTTAGAAGGTTTCTCATTCAAAAACATTTCATTCTTTGAAATAATTGCAAGAGTGCACTAACACGTGCCAATCTTTATAGAAAATCTTGCAGTTCTAGATACTGCACGATGTCAATATTTTTCTCAACAAAAACCACACTGTCGGCAACTTGGCACTTAGGCCCAAGAAGCAGTGTCTGAGTATTTTTCCAAAGTGGAGGATGGGACTTGAAGAAAACATAAAACCTGACAGGGATTGACGATGATCAGTCGCCACGTCCAAGTCCAATTATCCGCGGGTCTTCTCTACCGGTAGAAGGATAGAAACTACATCCGTAACTATCCTCGGGTGAAAACTACATCCGTAATCACCCTCGATGAAAACTACATCCGTAATCATCCTTCGGCAACACCTGGGCCGGAATAATAATTGATGGACCGCCTGGCTCACGGCCGCTTACACATCTCGGGAATCGTTCGTCAACGATTCCCACACCTGCCAGAGTCCCCTTTTTTTTTTCTTGTCAAAAATCATTTTGATAGAAAATTCGAGTAGTTGAAGTTCGACCTCAGTCGACCGATAATTCTTGAAAAGTGTACAAGAAGCAAAACCTAACATGGGGTTTTCGAAAATGTTTTGGGTTCGAAAGAGTTCGAGTTTGAAAACGATGAAGGTATCTTGGATTAGTTTTGTCTTTAAAATAATGAACAATAATTAATAAATGATATTTTGAGATTTAATATAAACAATTAATAAAATAATTACTTAATTAAAATAAGCTTTTAATCCAAGATAGATATTTTTTGAGTATTTATAATAATGTAAAAATAATAAATACTTAAGTATACGATACTTCCCGAATGACCCTTCGGGTTTTCGCAATTTAATCACGATACAATAATATACCGCTCCTCGGTCAATAGCATATTTGGACCGCTACGACCTCTATTGCTAGAGTCGTTGTCCGAAGAAAACATTTTCATTCTAAGTTCAAGGGTGTACAAACACATATGTGCATATATCTCAAACTTCAACATAACCTCATAAAGCATAAGCATATAATACGTTTGAAAGTCACAAACAATACAGTGAAAATCCTTATATATAAGTTTTGAAAAGTAAACTTGCCTTGGTAGGGTGGAGTGGTCGAGCTCGCGACGTGGAACGAAGATCTATACATAATCAATATTCGTACGTTAGTACCATAACAACACTACTTAATCGTAAGGTTTTAAAGGATATAAGACCAACTTAAAGACTCCAATTTGTGACCACTAACCCTCCCATATGACCATGTCATCACTTTATCACATTCGTTACCCATTCGACTCGAATCCATTCCTCAAACTTGAAACACAAGTGAGTACTCTTAAAACTACGTTAAACTAACCTCCTAGGTGATTTTTCACTCGCGCGCACTTCGCTCTAACATTTTTATAAAATTGAAAAATACAAATTTTATTCCAATTCTTTTTGGACAGCCTTCACAACTATATAATCTGACTACCCTCAAATTTGCATAACACTAGCATAACTTTAAGGGGTCCTAACTCAGTTCACAAGTGGACAACACAGTGCAGTCCGAATTCCAGAACCACACTGCACTAATCCGGCCATAACTCAAGATCTACACATCTCCTGGGTATGAACCTTATATTTCTAGAAACTACATTTAATTATCTCTCCAACCATATAAATTAGGTCCTCGGGTGACAAGATTTAGGGGTTCAAAACCCTCCTACAAGACAGTACATGCTCCCAGGGATTTACACAGCACATATCCTTTCTCAAACATTCAAGAACTCACTTTATACATCACATCTATCATCAAAACCACCAAGACTTGTCTCTATAGCATACATAGGGTTACATACTCTAAGTACAAGCCTTACAACCATCATAACAAGTACATAACTTCAAGATTTCATCATCTATAACTCATACTACCAAGATATGCACCAATACTTGTAGATCTAGCAATATGAACTATAAACAAGTCATGGCTAAGGGTTGAGAGGGTTTATACCTTCCTTGATGTGTGTAATATCTTTCTAATCCTTGTATAATCCTTGTATAGCCTTGGGTAAGCTTGGATGATCAAAAGAAATGAAGAAAACAAAGTTAGTAATTCGGAGTTATTAGAATCCGACTGAAAGATCATGGAAAACGAGGCCCTTAACGAGCTTTTCTGATCGAGGCTTCTAAATGAGAGTTGTAGAGCATCTTCACAGCTTTCTAACCATATAAAGAACACGAAATTCCATTGAGTAATGAAGGCTCTAGGCCCGTTTTACTGAGCTGCTGTTCTGCTGGGCAGAATGGGTGTTTTCTTGTGTTTGTTTTGTTTTGTTTGCTAAATAATGACTAATACATGTATTATATATCTATCTCATTTGGATGCATCTTCTTGTAATGTGTTGTCAACACCTCATTGGCTCACTTGGATTTCCTTATCCACAACAATTGCAACAAAGTCCTCATCTTTTGTTTCTTTCATATTAGTCCCTTGGTTTGTTTCCTTTTCCAACAATTTGATTTCCTTGTTGTCTCGTGAATAAAATTAATACGTTACAAATTATACTTTGCATATTATTGCTCTAATATGGCACAATACCTCGAATGAATATTAATTCCAACATCCCTTGTTTATTTCTCTTTATCTTAGAAAAAGTTCTCCCGATTTCTCAAGCATTCTCTATTTCTCAATTCTAGGAGTTTATTCTCAATCCTGTTTCTTTCTCATAATATATCCTTCCTTGGACTCTTAATATACCATATCCTTAATCCATGCTTCGTTCGCTCAATCGTTTAATCTCATTGTAAAGTTTCAGCGGTTTCTAGAACGTTTGTTTCACTTCCTCAGTGGTTTTCGTTCCAAATTCTCAAATCACTTATAATAAAATTCCAAAATATTAACTCCTCAATTCCTCAAATTAAATATCTCATTTCTTGATATTACTGATATATAATTCACTGCTCGGTCAAATATTACACGAAAATAGAATTTGAAATTTCTGAATTCCGATCGCATTTACATACACTTATTTACTCCGTAGATTACTAGTATAACTTCGGAATATCCACACTACGTCTCGTACATAGGTGGCATGAAAAATTTTATTAATCTTCAAAATCACTATTCATCCACCAAATCACTATTCATTGATGCACTTCATCATAATAGGAAAAGTTTTAATTCTACCGAAATTTTGGGTTCTTACAGTCTCCCCTCCTTAAAAGGATTCCGTCCCGGAATCAGTTTAGGAATCACTGGGGTTACTCCTTCTTTGTTTCACTCTTTCAACTTCCAGGTGGATTCTTCCACATCTTGATTTTCTCACAATTCCTTATTAGTTTGAAAACCTTGTTCCTCAGCACTTGTTCTTCTCTATCCATGATTTCCACGGGTTGCTCCACATAGGTCAAGTCGGGTCATAGGTCCACTTGGTTGTACTCTATCACATGCCGATAGTCGGTGTGGTAGGGTCATAACATAGACATATGAAACACATTATGAATTTGCTGCAAGCTTGGGGCAAGGCTAACTCGTAGGCTAACTTCCCAATACGACTCAAAATCTCAAAAGGTCCAATAAACCTCAGACTTAGCTTCCCTTTCTTACCAAACCGCATCAATCCTTTCCAGGGGGATACCTTTAGCATCACGAAGTCTCCCACCTCATACTCCTTTGATATCTCATAAAATTTGACCATTCGAAATAATGGGTTTCGTAAAAAAACTAATGACTTTTACATACACTCGTCTGTACCGTAAGGACGTAATATCAATTCGAAATCTTCATTTAATAATTCGTACATATCGTGATTGCAAAATTTTCTTATCCACCCATAAAATTACTATTCATCCAGGTTTCGAATATTCCCAAAAATTAGGGCTATTGCAGTCTAATCTCCTTAAAAGGATTCTATCTTAAGAACCTAAGGAAAATAGTTGTGGATACAATTCCAACTTTACCCTTTCCAACTCTCAGGTTGACACTTCAACCCTTTTGTTCTCTCACCTGGGTCTCACCAACGCTTTAATGTTGTTTCTCAACGCATACTCTCCTCGACCTGTATTCCTTATCGGTTGTTCAATGAATGAAAATTTCTATCCCAATACTTATACATTCCTCTACTACCTTGTTCATAGTATCCGTGTTGAGTCCTTGTATCGTTGGCCCGTGAATACTTTGTGGTCATGTTTTATAATCTGAGGCAACGTCAATACGCATGGTATTCCTCATATTCCTTGGCTTGATTAGCACGCATGTGTTGCCTCCCGTCAGCCGTTACCACTTGCTATGGATACTGTATAGTCTTCGGTATACGTCGAACCAGTTCAGCTACTATGTCCCTCGTTCATTGACTTCTTCGTAACGCAAGAAAAGCGAAACTTCTTCTTTCGCAGTACGCTCTACAAGAGACATCCTTACGTTCGCATGGTGACGATCGTGATAACAACATTCATTTCATGGATAAGTTTTTATTCTCGACTGCCCCGTGAAACCTAAGGCACGACACTAAATATAAATTCGATCGTCTGGACAATTCTTCTTCCCTGTCCGTTAGCCACAGATCAAATTAGTACATACGCTCAATCTCTTTGTTAAATATACTTGAAAGCACCTTCAATATTCGAAGTTTAACTTTAAGTCTTTATCTAACGTAATCGCTGCAGAAGTTTTATATTGCACCACTATCTCTTCCGTATATAAATCGATAATCTTCTAAATGGAAAGTCTCTCGCAGGTAAATCACTTGGTTCAACAATTATGAATCAACTAGGGCCATCTCTTGGCTCGGTCTTCGGCGACCTGCTTATGAAATTCATTATAATTCTGTCCACGTTCAAGAGTTTCTACAGGCGGAATTAATCCACTAGATCTCTATCATTCTACTTTTGACATGTCGCGTTTGTACTTAATAGTTTGCCAATACCATTCTTCATACCCGTTTGCCAAACATTCTCTTAATTCTCTATACATCTTTGTCCTTCCCCATAATTTAGTCACTTTCCTCTAACATTATTCTTTATTGTATATACTCTATTTTCTTGGTCAATACTGACTGAATTCCAATTTCGAATAATCCCTTCTATAGGTATCGGCCACCACACTGGCCTTTCCTGGGAAATAACAAATTTCTCCATTATACTCCCTGCTCCCTTTCGTCACCTTCTCTTTCTTATGTTTAGTTCTAATATGAAGATATACTTATGGCACTTATGGAAAACTTTCACACTTTTCTCATAAAGTTAACGTCTTAGTTTTATGCGTGAACGCCATCATGACTAATCCCAGACTCACGGTTAGTATATCCTATCCCGTAACCTTTATGTTGTTTAGAAGTATAGGCTATCATCCCCTTTCTACTGCATCAGCACACCTCTTAAACTCTTGAAAGATGCATCATCGTGACTCTCAAAGTGCTCTTTTTATCATCAAGTATAGCTAACAACGAGGTTGTTGCTAATATCTCATTTCATTCCAAAACTTTGTTCATTAATCCATAAAGGCTTCTGACTCATTAGTCCACTCAAATGATACTACCAAAATTTTATAACGTTTATATTAGTGTGAAATGCCAACTTTGGCACAGTACAGAGGTCGATCTTCAGTTGGTGAAACCCGCTTTTCAACCTTATCTTTGAAAAACAACTACGCGTTTTAACTGGTCAACAATTCCTACATCTCCAGTTAGGGGTATCGATTCTCGATGGTATATGTAAGATGTCATACGCTCGTCCTCTTTCACAACTGGTGCCAATCAGTCTGAGGCCTGTATGCTGCTGCGATTCCCAATAAACTTGATTAGGTGGTAATCTCGAAGGATCATTGGGATATATCCATGCATCCTTTTGCTATTAGGGGCCTTTTAAACTTTATGTCTCTCTATGTGCATCAATCCCTTTAAGCTAAGTAAAGCTTCACATTCTTGCCACGATATTTCTTCCTTTCTTGTCCATCTCACTTCCATGTTAGTTTCCTCTAAGGATATGTCTTACATCGCAATCGATTTGAATTTCTTGGATCAGGAAAAGGCTTGGTAACTCCAGAATTCATTAATATAACATCCTGACAACGGTTGGTAGGAGCGTACTCCCAACCACCTCATCATTTCTTATAACCTTCCTCACACTAATATTAAAGGTCCTTGTGGTATGCCCTGACATGTTATTCCTACTTTAAATAATTACTCGGCATAACGCTCTGGCTGCGCAATTACAACATTTGGTTTTTTTTTTCTCATATTGGTGCAACGGTTCACAATTGTACCTCCTGTTCACCTTAGAGTAATCACTTTTGAAAGGAATGGTTTCAAAATAACAAGGTCCAATAGATAATTTCAATAAGAATTCCACATTGGATGTTCCAAGAATGTTGATGGTTCCAAATACTAGGAGTCTCGATTTTTGGAGATGTAAGGATGGACAGAAAGAATACAACAAGGTTTATTCCTTCATGTCCTGATAATTTTGTAATGTGATATCATCATATCATAGAGAGTGTTGCACGAGGGCAATGCTTGTTGGATACAAAAGTCATAAAGACGATCTTTATACCATTCTTACATCTGGTGAATACTTTTCCTAAAAAATAGAGGATCTAAAAGTCCCATTGATAAAGGTCAATCGACCGAAAGCAATTCTACTCTATGACAATAAAAAAAATGAAGCAGTTTATCATTCAAGTAATCTATGGTTTCAAATGAATCTTCATTATATGAATGAAAGAACAGAATATTCAAGTGACATAAAGTCTGATACGAAGATGGGTAGAATTCAAGTTGAGTGGGCGACCTCACTAGGTCTCAATCAAGTTATTCATCAAAACTTTCATCATCATACTTTACCACATGCAAAATGCATTGCGGAATGAATTAAATTGGGAGTTGGACCAGTGAAACAATAACTAGTCCTTTTCAAGAAACACTAGCAACTAGCTAGACAAAATTTGCTAGTTCACCTGTTTGAGACATCACCACTAGCTAGGACAATTAGCTAGGTGTTCTTCACAACATTACAATTTTGACTAGTTAGAACAATCAACTAGTCATTCATATTGACATATCGACTAGCCAGTTTCAATTGGCTAGAACGGAATTTCAACATCGTAGCCACTGAAGAAACTTTAGGCTACTCGGACAACGAATGGAAATAAGAAGTTATTAAGTTTGAAAAAGAAAACTATAAAATCTGAAGAGAATGTTCTAGGTATCGGAACAATCGATAACCTCTCATCAAATATTACTTACCAGTGAAACGGTCCACCCAAGGGTGCCTCCGTACACATGCTTTATCAGATCCTACAATAGAATTAAATTCAGAATACCAATATCAAAATGATATCCTTACTATGATTTCAATGTACGATGTACAATCTCATCTTGAATAGAAGAAAAGAATTCATGAAGGAAGTCTGGACATTAGATCATCCATGTCCTCAGTAATTTGTTAAATATTTATGAGCTCAACTGAAGAGTGCAAGTATGAAAGAAGCAATCAAATATCAATATTCGTTAAGTAATATTCATCGATTAATTAAGGAAATATTTGTTGAACCTTCCTTGGATAATTGAAAGAAAGTGTAAATAGGCCTGAGCCGAACAAGATCATCATAAATTTTTGAATAGAATGTTCATGGATCAAATAAAATTACTTCGGATAAGTCCTGCTTTAGGGAAAGTATCTCACTGGTTGTTATTCCACAAGTTTGAAGTAGAAAGCTAGAAGGGTTACCTGATATAAACTAATCGAGGTAACAGAGTTAGTGAACAGTTTAAAATGAAGTAGTGCACCTGCCGGTAGTTACCAAAATAAGTTAACGATCATTCGTGCATCTCATTATCACCATTATGAGGGTAACTCCATCTCTTCGTCTTCGTAATACAAGACACCAACTAGTGCGTCTCTCAATCATCATCTTAAAGTCATTTATCGAGTTGGGGTTTCACAAATATATCTGTCATTTCCGTGCTTTATCTTGAAGACCAAGCTTCACATCATTCTGGGGACACCTGCTAAGTCCATAGGGTCCTACTTCATGCCTTTCGACATGAATCACAAGTGGCCAGTTCCCCCTGGGAACAGATCAAAGAGATCTCTCAGGGATCTCAGTGCAGTCCATAGGTTCAGTGGCGGGTGTGTGTATGTCAACATATACCAAAAATATTGAGGTCTACAATACATATATACGCAGTCCCTGATAACATATCTATCAAAGGATCCCACTCTAGACCCGCTGGTCTTTTCTTTTGGTAGACTCTGAGATCACTGTATCGCTCGTTGCAACCATATTCAACTTCTCTTGAGTCCCTTTGTTAATTCTACTTGTTTGTTCTCTAAGTTGAACTACCATGCTCTAGCGTCCGAATCATGCATGGAATTATCTAGCACGCTCGTCTTATGATAACATTCTCGTATAACACATGTAAAATTCGCCATCAAGGGTAATGAAATCCACAACGACATAGTGACCAACTTTCAGGTAAACCCGTTACTTATCGAAAATCGGATCTTATAGCCAAAGTAAAAGACTCTCATTATTCCAAGTACTAAGTACCCTTAATTATGTAGGGAAGTCTAAACTTCTTGATTCTTAAAATGCCGCCTCCTAAACTGTGGAGGACTATGGGCCACAAAATTTATGTCAGCCTAGTCATCCGATCATATTGGCAATATCGCCTCTACCTCAGCTGCTCTTGAGATTTCGCTCTGCTTCCTATATCATTACCTATGATAGGTCATGTACGACTCTCAAACCTCTATTCATCATTCTGAAGGTCTCTAAGGATTCTATCGACCCTAGTATAATACCTCCAGTAAACACTCCAGTCCATTCTACTCACTGGTACCTCTTCCGGAAGTCCAATAATAAGTTTACTACGATCTCTTATGTCATTCTCCTAATTAGACTTAACTCTCAACACTCTCGTTTCTGAGTACTGTAACTTATCGCTTTGATACCATTTCTGTGACGCCCCCAAATCCGAGGTCAAAGATTCAAGTCGTCACATCACCATCCAACCATATCATACCTGTATTAACTTTACAACTCAACAATACATCCATCCAGACCTCAATCTTACGCACAAACAAGTTAGAGCCTCAGAAACGATAATCAAAAGTAACACTAAATATTACAATTCATCTGTACAATCCAGAATCTTACGCACTTCCACTTATACAACTACACTTGAAGACAAGTCTTACTATTACAGTTGAAAACCTATCAGACTTACTCTGTAGTATTTATCAGGAACTAAATCATCTCCGGGGAAATCTTCTACTCCTCTTCTGCTGGTGCGGAGTTAATCGGCCAAATTCTTCTCTTTCTGAAAAGTTTTTATAAAGCAAGAATGAGCTACATAATGCTCAGCAAGTTCACCATTTTGAAAAATAATAATGTGGTTTATTTCGAAAACATTCCCAACTATATGGGTATATATCTCAGATTTCAAAACATAATTGGACAATATATATATGTCCGAGTTTGAATAAAACATCTATACTCACTAAGGAGCTTTAAGAATAACATATGAACCCTTTATAAGGTTCCAATTTCAATATATCTCAAGTTTGAAAATATATACATATGAGTATATCATTTTCGGCAAAACACTCTACGGTTAACATACTGTACAGGGAATACATCAGTGCAAACCTCTTTCCTTCCATTAGCTTAGAAGGTTTCTCATTCAAAAACATTTCAAGAGTGCACTAACACGTGCCAATCTTTATAGAAAATCTTGCAGTTCTAGAAACTGCACGATGTCAATATTTTTCTCATCAAAAACCACACTGTCGGTAACTTGGCACTTAGGCCCAAGAAGCAGTGTCTGAGTATTTTTCCAAAGTGGAGGATGGGACTTGAAGAAAACATAAAACCTGACAGGGATTGACGATGATCAGTCGCCACGTCCAAGTCCAATTATCCGCGGGTCTTCTCTACCGGTAGAAGGATAGAAACTATATCCGTAACTATCCTCGGGTGAAAACTACATCCGTAATCATCCTTCGGCAACACCTGGGCCGGAATAATAATTGATGGACCGCCTGGCTCACGGCCGCTTACACATCTCGGGAATCGTTCGTCAACGATTCCCACACCTGCCAGAGTCCCCTTTTTTTTTCTTTTTTGTTAAAAATCATTTTGATAGAAAATTCGAGTAGTTGAAGTTCGACCTCAGTCGACCGATAATTCTTGAAAAGTGTACAAGAAGCAAAACCTGACCGGGGGTTTTCGAAAATGTTTTGGGTTCGAAAGAGTTCGAGTTTGAAAACGATGAAGGTATCTTGGATTAGTTTTGTCTTTAAAATAATGAACAATAATTAATAAATGATATTTTGAGATTTAATATAAACAATTAATAAAATAATTATTTAATTAAAATAAGCTTTTAATCCAAGATAGATATTTTTTGAGTATTTATAATAATGTAAAAATAATAAATACTTAAATATACGATACTTCCCGAATGACCCTTCGGGTTTTCGCAATTTAATCACGATACAATAATATACCGCTCCCCGGTCAATAGCATATTTGGACCGCTACGACCTCTATTGCTAGAGTCGTTGTCCGAAGAAAACATTTTCATTCTAAGTTCAAGGGTGTACAAACACATATGTGCATATATCTCAAACTTCAACATAACCTCATAAAGCATAAGCATATAATACGTTTGAAAGTCACAAACAATACAGTGAAAATCCTTATATATAAGTTTTGAAAAGTAAACTTGCCTTGGTAGGGTGGGGTGGTCGAGCTCGCGACGTGGAACGAAGATCTATACATAATCAATATTCGTACGTTAGTACCATAACAACACTACTTAATCGTAAGGTTTTAAAGGATATAAGACCAACTTAAAGACTCCAATTTGTGACCACTAACCCTCCCATATGACCATGTCATCACTTTATCACATTCGTTACCCATTCGACTCGAATCCATTCCTCAAACTTGAAACACAAGTGAGTACTCTTAAAACTACGTTAAACTAACCTCCTAGGTGATTTTTCACTCGCGCGCACTTCGCTCTAACATTTTTATAAAATTGAAAAATACAAATTTTATTCCAATTCTTTTTGGACAGCCTTCACAACTATATAATCTGACTACCCTCAAATTTGCATAACACTAGCATAACTTTAAGGGGTCCTAACTCAGTTCACAAGTGGACAACACAGTGCAGTCCGAATTCCAGAACCACACTGCACTAATCCGGCCATAACTCAAGATCTACACATCTCCTGGGTATGAACCTTATATTTCTAGAAACTACATTTAATTATCTCTCCAACCATATAAATTAGGTCCTCGGGTGACAAGATTTAGGGGTTCAAAACCCTCCTACAAGACAGTACATGCTCCCAGGGATTTACACAGCACATATCCTTTCTCAAACATTCAAGAACTCACTTTATACATCACATCTATCATCAAAACCACCAAGACTTGTCTTTATAGCATACATGGGGTTACATACTCTAAGTACAAGCCTTACAACCATCATAACAAGTACATAACTTCAAGATTTCATCATCTATAACTCATACTACCAAGATATGCACCAATACTTGTAGATCTAGCAATATGAACTATAAACAAGTCATGGCTAAGGGTTGAGAGGGTTTATACCTTCCTTGATGTGTGTAATATCTTTCTAATCCTGTATAATCCTTGTATAGCCTTGGGTAAGCTTGGATGATCAAAAGAAATGAAGAAAACAAAGTTAGTAATTCGGAGTTATTAGAATCTGACTGAAAGATCATGGAAAACGAGGCCCTTACCGAGCTTTTCTGATCGAGGCTTCTAAATGAGAGTTGTAGAGCATCTTCACAGCTTTCTAACCATATAAAGAACACGAAATTCCATTGAGTAATGAAGGCTCTAGGCCCGTTTTACTGAGCTGCTGTTCTGCTGGGCAGAATGGGTGTTTTCTTGTGTTTGTTTTGTTTTGTTTGCTAAATAATGACTAATACATGTATTATATATCTATCTCATTTGGATGCATCTTCTTGTAATGTGTTGTCAACACCTCATTGGCTCACTTGGATTTCCTTATCCACAACAATTGCAACAAAGTCCTCATCTTTTGTTTCTTTCATATTAGTCCCTTGGTTTGTTTCCTTTTCCAACAATTTGATTTCCTTGTTGTCTCGTGAATAAAATTAATACGTTACAACTTATACTTTGCATATTATTGCTCTAATATGGCACAATACCTCGAATGAATATTAATTCCAACATCCCTTGTTTATTTCTCTTTATCTCAGAAAAAGTTCTCCCGATTTCTCAAGCATTCTCTATTTCTCAATTCTAGGAGTTTATTCTCAATCCTCTTTCTTTCTCATAATATATCCTTCCTTGGACTCTTAATATACCATATCCTTAATCCATGCTTCGTTCGCTCAATCGCTTAATCTCATTGTAAAGTTTCAGCGGTTTCTAGAACGTTTGTTTCACTTCCTCAGTGGTTTTCGTTCCAAATTCTCAAATCACTTATAATAAAATTCCAAAATATTAACTCCTCAATTCCTCAAATTAAATATCTCATTTCTTGATATT
Source organism: Saposhnikovia divaricata (assembly GCA_036435485.1). Taxonomy (NCBI): domain Eukaryota; kingdom Viridiplantae; phylum Streptophyta; class Magnoliopsida; order Apiales; family Apiaceae; genus Saposhnikovia; species Saposhnikovia divaricata. Next base: position 94,419,882 of record CM071597.1, on the reverse strand, counting down.
AATGATATATAATTCACTGCTCGGTCAAATATTACACGAAAATAGAATTTGGAATTTCTGAATTCCGATCGCATTTACATACACTTATTTACTCCGTAGATTACTAGTATAACTTCGGAATATCCACACTACGTCTCGTACATAGGTGGCATGAAAAATTTTCTTAATCCTCAAAATCACTATTCATCCACCAAATCACTATTCATTGATGCACTTCATCATAATAGGAAAAGTTTTAATTCTAACGAAATTTTTGGTTCTTACAGGGACTTAGTCGAGCTCTATTTGGATTTAGTTGCATTCTTTGAGATATTTGCTTGCTAGTTGGTTTTGGTTAGTTTGAAGGGGATCGTTGCATTTTCATATTAGTTGCATTCATGCATTGCATTGTTTTCGCATTGTTTAGTTAGATGGATTTTGTGGGTACATTCGCTATAGGCCCTCACGAGACCTTACTCGTTCACTAGGACTGCCTAGGGGTTTAAAGGGCTTGTTGCATATGCCAAATGCAACCGTGATCACCTACGGAAGTGGTACTAGCTAGTTGTATATAGTTATATTTGTTTATGCTTGAGGACAAGCATCGGTTTAAGTTTGGGGGTGTGATAAGTGGATTTTATATCCACTTGGAATGCTTCGTATCGGCTTAAATTGATTACTTGGCCTCAAGTATGTGGTGTGTTTAATGTGTTTTCATTGAGTTTTGCAGAACTAAGAGTTGGAGGTTAAATTGATTAAAATTCAGAATTTCTGGGTAGTTTGCGCAGTCTTCACTGTTTTGGCCATATCTGGAGTTCTAGAAGATCGAATTCAGCGATCTTACAGCTCATGCGAGGACAACGAAATTTTCTACAACCTTGGGCAGAATTCTGGGCACAGGCTGCGCATGGTACGCGCAGGCAGCGTGTGGAACAGAGTGCTGGGCGCAGGGTGCGCGCGGTCGCTGGCAGAATTCCTGATTCACTGTTTGGGCCATATCTTGAGTTCTACAAGTCCGTTTTGGATGATCTTACAGTCCACGCGAAGCTAACAAGATTCTCTTTCATTCTAAAGTGGTTCAGAGGTCCAATTACGAATGGAACGGCCCAGAAATACTGAAGAAAAGTCAGTTACGAATTTTCCTTCAAAACAGAATCAGTTTAGGAAACGTATTTTGCAGAAATTCTATTTTAATTCTGTTTTGGTAGTTTCTTGCTGGAAAAGACTTCCGTGGCCTATATAAACACATCCTATCATCATAAAAAAACGAACACTCATCATAACATACAGAGAGAGTCAGAGACGAAAAATTCAGACTTGGAGAAGGATTCCGAAGATCGTGACAACTATCGGAGATCTAGATCTACTTTTGTTTTCTTCTAATTAGGCGAAACTCTTGGATGTTTTGGGGATTTGTTTGCTTAACTCATTACTCTAGTTTATTTGTATCTTTTCATATTTTGTTATTTATCATGGTTTCATCAAATCCCATGGTGACGAACAGTTCAATTATGAACTAATCGTTGTCATGGGATTCTAATGGATTTATCTATGTAGCTTAGTAGTTTGATTGCTTTAAAGATTTATGTGTGGTGAATTCTTGATATCCTCGTATGGTTGTGATTCATGTATTTAGATGCGTCGCGAACATCTAATTTGTTAATCTTTTATGAAACGAGAGTGGATCTTAAGATTTAGAACTTGCCATGCTAGCATGGGATAGGTTGATGTTTTAACATCATGATTTGTAGCGTAAATAGAGACATTATGCTGCCCTATGTGATCTTAATGGACGACTTGTGCTTAAACCGTTATGTTTTCAAATCTTATAGAGATATAGGGTCTAAACATAATTGGTGTCTATTCATCTTCTATCTCTTTTGTGGATGTATGATTAGTTTGGTGTTCGTATACCGAGAGGTAACCTATACTTGTTTCGTGTTGTCTGATCAGATATCAAAACCATCACATGTATTGATTAAAGGCATCAACTCTAAGTGAAGTAGATAATGAAGTTAGAATCCCATGTTTATTCTCAAATAAGTAATTCAGTTTTAATTCTCAGTAGTTAATTCATTCTTAGTTTGATAATTTGTATCTTAGTTTAATTTAGATAATTAAAACCTCAATTTGTTATTTGTCTTAGCAGTGAGTTATAACATACATTGTTGAATAGGTGCATTAACTGAAAAGAACTTAACCAGATCTCTGTGGAACGAACTTGAATTATATTACTTGTGACCACGTATACTTGCGTGATATTGTGTTAACAAATTTTTAAAATAATTTTATGCTTAAAGCACAATTAGATATTTTTAATTAATTAGTCAGAAATAGAAAAAATGTTTGTGGATACTAGAAAAATCCTGAAAAAATTAGGAAAATTATGGAAAAATATGAGGAATTTCGTAAAATAATTCCTTAAAATAAATGTGCAAAACTCGATGACAAAAGTCATTGGAAAATTATTGAGTAGCCTCGAAAAAGGAAAATCGTCGTAAATGTGTAAGTTGCTCCACACTTTACAGCAAGACGATATCAGTGAAACACTAGTGTATATAATGAGTCCCATGTAAGGTAAGGGAATGAAAATAAACCCCGAGTCTCGATAAAGGCAAATGTAACTTCTACGAAGGACGTTTTCCCAGAAGTTAGGGGACAAATGATGTCTGCTAAAATAAGCCCAAAAAACATAATTAATTATGCATTAATTAAATCTAACTTGGTCCAATCACGAAGCTCATTAATGGGGCCTGAAACCCTAATTCAAATATTAATTTCATAATTAATTTTAGGGCTGATTAATAGCTCAGCAATAAGAGTCAAATATGGACATAACTTCTATAAGAAGTAGCCTCCAAGGCACTTAATCAAACATAGAAACAGATTCCTACAAAGAAGGATCTACTATTCAAAGAAGCGATTTGTCCGCCAACTCTCCTAACCCTACTCTAAATCTAAGGCTTCCAATGCCTACATAAAGAGACTAACCCCTTCTTTGAATAGTAGGCATCTTGTGAAGGCAGATTAAGCCACGAACATGAGAGCAGTCATTAAAAGCCCGAAGCTCTCAACCCTAGCATTAAATACATACAAACCCTAGCCGCAAATTCAATCCTAGTTTTTATTCCACAACAGACATTTCGAGCCAATAGACTATTTGTGAAATTACAATTATACACTTACATGTTACAAAATTACATGAATATGCCACTCTCTTATTTGAAGGAAGGAATATGAGTTAATTTTGTTTCCGTGGTGAATGGAATCAAGAACCTTCTCTAAACAATTCATCCTCCAAACTATTGTGCTACATAGTTTTTTTTATTTTGAGTTAAAATTCCTTTTACATAAACGCGACCTTTCATTTTTCTTATTTTTACTATTATTTAACTTATGAGTAAAAATAATGATAATTTATATTATTTTCAAATTTTGTGTATTAGTTTTCGAAAAATGGTAGATAATTATATATACACCAATTTCAAAAGTTTTTTTCACTCTCTCATTTAATGGAAATAAATGAGTTAATCATGTTTTTTGTGGTGAATTGAACCACTAATCTCCTCCAAACATTTCATCCTTCCGACCATTGTATTACATATATTTTTTGGTTTCCAGTTAAAAACTTTATGTATAAATCTAATCTCTCATGTATTATATTTTTACTATTACTTTAATATTTGAGGAAAAATAATAGTGATTCACATTATTTTTAAAATTCTGTATTTTAGTTTACAAAATATGGTACGTAATTATGTATACACCAATTTCAAAAATTTGATAACAATATCACGTGATGTTAAATTGGCCTTTCAATAAATTAATTAAATGTTTCTTACATAAAATATTAATTATAATAAATTTTCTGTTCTTACATAACAATATATAATTAAGGAAAATTTTCAATGGTGCCTTCTATTTTTGACTTTTTCAAATGATATCTTTTATATTTTTGGCTTACGAGTGATACACTTATATTTTAAGTTTAACTTATATCAAGTGATTCCGTTCATTAAACGTTAAAATTTATGTTGGTAACTTCATTAGCTATTTAAATTTTAATGTTTTCGCACTTTCAACATCCGTAACAATTTAGAGGCCGTTTGGCTAAGCTTAATATTATTACTTATGACTTAAAGTTGCTTAAAGTGAAAAGTAAAAATTTTAAGTCAATATCTGTTTGGCTAATTTTATATTATGAGTGACTTATGAATAATTAAAAATGTAAACAAAAAAATAAATTTGATAAATTATCTATTTGAATGATGATATTAACTTTAATCAAATAAAATCCTCAAAATAAAATAAGTCATTCAAAAAAGTACCTTCTACCAACTTTTGATTTTAAGCTGTTTTTTTAACTTTAAGTCAATTTCTGACTTATTACACAACCAGACATTTTTTGACTTAAAGTAAAAATTGGCTTTAAGCGGTCATTGCCAAACGGGCTCTTACTACATTTAAAAACATCATCATCAAATTATTTGAACAAAACATAGTTTAAAATTTCAGAAAATATTCCAAAAAAATTCTTTAAAATGTCATTGTTTTATTAACTTTTCCAACAAATATCAATTATTTTTTATTTTTACGTGTGGTACCCTTATACTCAAACGGAATGGTATGATATATATGAAACATAAAATAAAATGGTACCACTCGTAAGTCAAAAATACGAAATGATGCCAGTTCAAAAAGCCAAAAACAGAAGGGTTCCATTGAAAATTTTCCTATAATTAAAAGGTGAGATTCTTAAAAATATCAGATAGTACAAAAAAATAATTAAATGAATCATATAGTCAAGTTGAAAAAGAAAAACTTTTTTAGAAAAAGGATAATAAATAATATATAATAATACATAATATAAACATTAATCCATATGTACGTCAATTAAAATGTCGGATAATATACACATAGAAATTTTGGCTTGAATAAATATTAAAAAATTGTATAAGAAAATGCATTAAAATATATAGTCAAGTTTACAAAAGTCAATATTTTGAAAAACAGGACTTTGCAATTTGCATAGCATGTAAGTACACAAAATATTATGGTCAATCAATCACATTATATATTCTGAGTTAGTTAAAATTATATGCCTACGAAAATAAAATTTTTAAATATATAATTAGTTTTTTACATCTTGATTGGACGACATCTCTACTGCGAAAAATTATGTGGATAAATATTACATTTCATGAAATGTCAAGATTATGATTGATATACGAATAAATATGTTATCCTTGTACAACTTATTTATTTTGTGATTGTGTTCTCAAATATATCTTGGAAGAGAAATAAATGAAAAGAACTTTATTCTTCCCACTCATATATTGATAAGATTATTTAATGAAAGAATGATAGAATAATTAAGATAAATATTGAACAATTTCACTCAAAAAATTAATTTGTGTGGATGAAAAGTTGTAAAGAGATTAAAAACGAAAAAAAGTCTTTTTTTAAGCTTTATGTTCTCTTATCCAAATTTTTTGTGGGGATTTTTAGAGATGTTTGGAAGTTAGAGTTTTGAGGAAAAAAAAAATTAGAGGTTGAAATGTATATGACACAGCCTATTTGTAGTTCGAGGATACAACTCAACTTAAATTAGTATGTAATAGTAAATAATATATATACTGTCACAGGAATTTCAGATAGTAATATCTGTCAGAAGAAAGAAGACAAAGTCAATCTATAGTTTTGATGTTTTGCACTGGAAGAAGATTCAATCAGTTAATCAAGCCTCAGTGTATTATTGAAGCTAATGGATTCATTTAATAGTGACAGAGATTTTGACAGTAACATACGAAGAACAGTCAGAGTACAAAATATTTTAAGAGAGTTTAGAATTGAAAAGAACCTCAGCTTGAAGTTAAGTATAAAGAACTATCATTGAAAGTTGTTCGTTCATGAACCAGACCATGCATGGAGCGTCGACAGAAAATTCAGTGGTACTTCTTTTTTTTATATACTCAGTGGTTCTGAAAGAAATTAAGACATTCAGAGATCGAATTAATTATTTTCTTTTAATTAATTAAATCAAATAGTTAATTTAATTAATAAATTGATTCATCAAAGAATTAATTAATTTATTAAATTAATTATTAGATTAATTAAATCAGAATAGTTACTTAAGTGAAATTAATTCAATTTATTAAATGATTTAAGCAAAATCATTTAAATCTGAAAAATTGAATTAACATGACAATTTCAAGATTGTCTTGCCGATTATCTTGATAGAAGGAAATGGATTGTCTTGTTGTGCCAAAACGAAAGATGTCTTGCCGACTGTCTTGATGGAACAAAAGCTGTCAATACAAATCTTGTGATACCGACTGTCTTGTTGATTGTCTTGGTGAGTCAAAACTGTAGCTGCCAATACAAAAGATGTGATACCGACTGTCTTGATGATTGTCTTGGCAGTAGTAATCAAATGAAAAGAGTCAGTAGTTTTTATAAGTATCAGGCGGCCAAGAATTCAACACAACACTGAAACATAATATCAAGAACAGAAAAGCAACAGACATAAACTCTCTCTTCATTACTAAACCTCTGCCAGTACAATAAATTCATAGGTTCCTTGTTTGTAATATTGTATCCGTTGGAACTTGTTTATTTATCGTTCTTGTACTATTAGAGATTTTTTACTCCTAATCTATATATCGATTTTTATTAACAAATTAAGAAAAGTTCATGTCAAATTTTCTAATTTATTTTTATTAACTTGATATCACTCTATACTGATTTTGTAATAATCCTCAAGTTTAATATATCGTTATATTTAACTTGAACTTTGTTTCATTTAATTCCGCACAAATTTGTCTAAATGAAATTTAAATCATAAGGACAAATTTCGAGAAAATGTATAGATTGTATTTAACCCCCATTCTACAATCTTGATTGGACCTAATAGAGGCTTGAGCCAAATTAGTGGTTTGACCATATAGAACCTTTAATAGTAGTGTTTGGTAGTTATTGGATTGAAGTAGTTTTTTGTACTCAAAAAACTAATTTTGAAAAAGCTATTTTGAGGAGTTTTTTCAATTAGAGGATTGTGATGTGTCTAGTTAATATACAAAAAATTAACTCAAACAGCTAATTACCAAACAATTATATATAAATAGCTAATTTAATTCGTTAGTCAAAACAACTAACTCAATCTATTAATCACTGACAATTAACAGTTAATTGCCAGACATGATCTATAAGAACAAATTACTAGATGTTTTCTATTTATAACATAAATTCGTAAACAGGATCTATAATAACAATTTACTAGATGTTTTCTACTTATAACATAAATTCGTATACATTCAAAAATATCAATCCTATCCAACACATTTTTATATCATGAAATATCTTATTTTGTGTGTTTATTTGAACAAGTAGATAAATTAAAATAAGAATATTATAACAAAACATGTTTCAACGAAAAATATACCATTATGATCATATATATCCTTTAGGAAAATGCTAAAAATCCCAAAACTTTTGCCAATGTTGACGTGTCATACATGTATTTAGTAATTTCCCGATAATAAAATAGGGTCCCACGTGTATTCATATCTTTCTATACTATTATATAAAAGCCGAAACATTAAAAGTTTTGGTACCTGTTTTTTGGTACGTAGTGAATTTACTTATTTACCCTTCATTATAAAGAAAAATATATATGATATCTATACTATTAAAACTCTTAAAATAAATAATAACATAATATAAATTAATGGTAAGTAGTTAATTGCCTTTTTTCATATTTACTTTTAATTGAAGATATTACCTTTTATTAACACCTAAAAACATCAATCGTATCATATCTTCCAATCATTAATATTTCCTTTCGAATTAAAACACGTTACCTTTTTAATTTAAAACTAATCTTAAATCATTAATATATACCCGAAAATATAACATCATATTTTTCAATTATTAATTCATATCTAGCAATAATTAATATATACCCAAAAATATCTCATCATATCTTCTAATCACTAACAAAATCTATACTATATTATAAAAAACGAAACATTAAAAGTTTTGGTACGGTACGGTACAGTACTTACCTTATTTAATTGTTTTACTTAAAACAAAACACAATCTTTTCTCAAAATATCACACGCATCTCTTCCCAACACTTCCCCTAAATAATAACTAACCAACTATCTTTTTCAAATATTACATTTTCTAACTTTTCTAACTAAAATCTATTCATTCTAGTTAATGAAATAATTAATATATTATAATTACTAATAACTAACTGATTACCTCTTCTTCTAGCTAAAAGTAATATTTTTTCTATATTTTCTAACTAAAATACCTCTTCCACCTAAAAGGTAATATATTTCATATATTTTCTAACTAAATATTTTATTTTCTCCTAAATAATAATTAACCAGTTATCTTTTGCAGCTATTATCTTTTCTACATTTTCCAACTTTCCTAACTAAAATATCTTCTTTCCAAAAATATGATCGTTCTAATTAATGAAATAAACTAATAACAATATTATAATTACTAATAACTAACTGATTACCTTTTCTATCTAAAAGGTAATATTTTTTCTATCTTTTCTAACTAAAATATCTCATTTTCTCCAAAATAATAACTAATCACCTTTTTCATATATTACCTTTTCTAACTTTTCTAACTAAAATCTTTTCTTTCCAATATAGTCGTTCTAATTAATGAAATAAAGTAATAATATTATAATTATTAATAACTAACTAATTACCTTTTTCAACTAAAAGGTAATATCTTTTTTATATTTTTTAACTAGAATATCTCATTTTCAAACTTGATTTTTTTACTTAATTATCCTTATTAAATATTTATGATTGGTAAAGACATGTATTTCTATTATATAAAATAAAATAATGATATTGTAGTTTTTAATAACTAACCAATTACCTTTTTAAACTAAAACACATTATCTTTTCTGACTAGAATCTCTCATTTTCAAAAATATCACGGACAATTCTATTTAATGAAATAAACTAAAAAAAATTTAATTAATAATAACTAATTGATTACCTTTTTCAGCTAAAATATAATATTTTTTCTATATTTTCTAACCAAAATATCTCATTTTCAAACTTTCTTTTCTTAATTAATTATCCTTATTAAATATTTATTTTTGGTAAAAATATGTTACCTTTTCTATTTTTTCATAACTAATTAATTTAATTTTTATATTCTAAAAATAATATGGGCAACTATATTTAATAAAATAAAATAATAATATTATGATTACTAATAAGTAATAACCAACAAATTACATTTTCAGCTAAAACACGTCACCTTTTATATTTTCTTTTACTAAAATCTCTTTTTTTCCGATAATATCATGGATGATTGTAATCAACAAAATTATATCATAATAATTAATAATTGACTGATTAACTTTTTCAGCTAAAAAGATCATCTTATCTATATTTTACAACTAAATTTTTCTTTATTTAGAAATAATATGGCCAATATATATATATATATATAATTATTATCAAATCGTATCATTTAAAAATTAAACTTACAAAATTCATATCATAAAAACTTTATTCAAATTATTGAAAAAAATCATATAATATTAAAGAAAATTCGTGCATCGCTCGGGTTTTAAGTTAGTATTATATCCTATTATATAATAAGAGTAAGATGGATAATAAGAGAGTACTACCAAAGGTCAGAGGATCGATTCTCAACAACTACGTATTATTTAATAATTTTTTAGTGTTGTAAACTATGTTAAATTTGTATGGAATATTATACGTATGTGTTTTATTAGAATCAAAAAAATTGATTTTCTACTTTTCGAAGGAATGTCGAAGGAATCATGTCCTATTACATTCTTTTAGAAGTAGAAATTAATAAATAGTAATCCACCAATATAATTAGGAAAAATTAGATCGAATTAAAAGATCAAAAAATGCGTTGTATTTTCTCAAGTTTTAAAAATTCTATTTTTCAACTTAGCTTCGCTTTTATATAACTAAAATAAAAAAAGGTTGAATTCAAAATTGTACCAATTTTTGAATTCAAACTATGTTAATAAGACTTGAAATTGGGTCGATTTCATACCTAAACCAAATTCAAATACATGTTCGAGTTTATTTAAATATATAAATTTAAATATGTCTCCAACTCGGAAATTAAATTGATAGTAGAGAGAATTAAAATATATTTAATTCTTATCAGTTGTCTATAAATTTTGGAAAAAAGATGCGTGTTGGTTATTTACTTTTCCATTTTTTCTGTTCTAAAAGCAATATTTTGTTTAGTAAGCACATATGTCCTCTTGACATGCCCTAAACCAATCTTTTCATAATTTCGAGAATCAAGCCATGTAAAATTTTTTGATTATAAAAATTTCAGATATATTTTGTCTCGAATCTAACTATAGATAAAATAGATGAACATTTAGAATTATATATAGATCTATTCTTCAAAGTTTTTATTAAAAAAATTTGTGAATTGCATAGACCCAAAACTAAAGAGAAAAAAAAGTGACGGATTATTATGTTGAGTATCTATTAGATTTAGGAAATCATATTTTTTGGTTTAAATTTTCAAAATATCCGTTTTAATATTTGAATAGGTTCTCCTAATAACCAAATACAATTTTAAATATTAGATTCCACAATTTTTATTTATCTATTTTAGATCTAACAACTTTTATTGTTTCGATATATAATAGTAAAACGAAGGTATAAAATTGAATTAATATTTAATAGAAAGATTAAAAAAAAAAATTAAAAAAACGTGCATCGCACAGGTTATAAGCTAGTACTATTATATAAAAGGCGAAACATTGAAAGTTTTGGTACCTGTTTTTTGGTACTTTGTGAATTTACTTATTTACCCTTCATTATAAAGAAAAATAAATACATCTAAAATAAATAATAACATAATATAATTAATGGTAATTAGTCGAGATATTATTTTTTATAAACACCTAAAAAAAATCAATTGTATCATATCTTTCCATCATTAATATCACCTAAAAACATCAATCGTATCATATCTTTCCATCATTAATATTTTCTTTCGAATTAAAACACGTTATAATTAATTGTAATTAGTCAATTAACATAATAAAATTAAGGGTAATTAGTCGATTGCCTTTTTCACAATTACTTTTAGTTGAACATATTACCTTTTATAAACACCTAAAAACATCAATCGTATCATATCTTTCGAGCATTAATATTTTATTTCGAATTAAAACACGTTACCTTTTTAATTTAAAACAAATCTTACAATCATTAATATATACCCGAAAATATCATACCATAATTTTCAAGAAAAATATAACACCTAAGATAAATAATAACATAATATAATTAATGGTAATTAGTCGATTGCCATTTTCACATTTACTTTTAGTCGAAGATATTACCTTTTATAAACACCTAAAAAGATCAATCATATCATATCTTTCAATCATTAATATTTCCTTTATAATTAAAACACGTTACCTTTTTAATTTACAACAAATCTTATAATCATTAATATATACCCGAAAATATCACAACATATTTATCAATTATTAATAAAACATATTAAAAATCATATACGTTGTTTATAATAAGGAAACATTAGTATAATCCGTAAACATGAGTATATTAAATTATATCAAATCAAAATTAAAAAAATTATTAAAAAAAATGATTATATAAAAACATAATTATAATATTAAATAAAATTTATAATATAATACAAGAAACCTGTGCATTGCATATGTACAAATCAGAATTTGCCATATATCCTGACACATTATTTGGTAAAAATTTTGGAAAATATTTTGGGATATCTAGTAGTATTACACACTCTTTAAATCATAAAAATAAATATATTTACATTTGTTAGAAGATGACTCGTGTCTTGAATGGATTTTAAGCTGGTTATAAAAATAAAAAATGCAACTACGTACTGTTTCAAAAATTATTACACTAACAGGAGTACTGTTTTAGTTATAACACTGGTACACATATAGACATGTCTAATTCTGAAACCTAATTTCAAGCCTCTCCCTTCCCTTTCCTTATTTGATGGCCATGGCTTTAGAACCATTCTCTCTCATCGATTATCATCTCTCTCTCTGTATAGTTATATTTTTCTGTCTATCATATGTATCTCTCTTATTATCACTGATTTCCAGGTAAATTTCAAGAACCCTAGACTATCACTTTCTTTATTATCTATCATCTCCAAACACGTGTCCTTCATGCAAGACAACACAACTTTTTCCTCAAATTTACTGAATTTATTTTAATTCTTTTTATCGAAATTTGTCAGGAGGTTACACAAATTTTGGAGACATGCAAGGATTGTAAGAAGACTGGATTTGTGTTGTTTCGAATGTATAAAAATTTGGTATAACAGAGTTGTTTGGATCAATAATCAGCTCAAAGCAGACATTGATCATATAAAAAATATTTAGTGTTGGAATTTTGTTTCTTTCTCTTTAGTTAGATCGAGGAACATATTAATCGAAGAGTAGAGTCACCAAGTTAATAATTACAGTTGATGCATGATAGGCCATATCAAAATCCAATATTGGCATCTATTATGATGACTATACGGATGATATTGAAGAAGAAATCCATTCTTCTTCTTCTTCTTCCTCTTCTTCTCCAGTTGATAATTCCTAAGAGGAGTTGTTTCAGATGGAATGGCAGATCTACCTAGTTATGGCAATCCTGACCGCGACGTCGAGCAGGTCACCCCGGCCCCCTTTCTTTTTCAAATTGTATACTTTACTGTTGAGCAAATTACTTCTTATTCTTATTTCTTTCAACGTAAAATGTGACCCTGTTGCCTGTTTGATTCTCTTCAAATTAGTTGTGTTACAATTTATAACACGATTGTCATGATTAGCTTTGAGTTGCGTGGGTAGGTCCTAGAGATTTGGTTGTTCTAAGCGAACTTTTAAATTGGTGCCTTTTTAAATTTGGTGCCCTTACTGACATGGGTCCCTAGGCATTTGCCTTGTTGCCTTACCCAAGAGGGCCGGCCCTGCGGGGGTGTCCATTTTGTAAAGCATATAACATTGTTAGTACTTATTAAGATCCTGCAATTGACCATTTGTACTAATTTCCACTAGAAAGGCCTCGCTGCATCAAGTTTTGGTGTATGATTAATGCAAACAACAAAGCTATTACAATTTTATGATACAGATGATTAAATCTGCCCATGAAAAATTATCAATTACTGGTTACCAGCGATAATTTAATATTAAAGTGTGTTTTAAGGTGCTCGATTTACCTTTGATGAAAGACCTTCATTCGCGGTTTAGGTAAAGGTAAATCCTGAACACAGCAAAAAATTCAAGTAATAAATGAAAATAGTAATGAGTAAAATTTAAATAATTACTAACGGTACTCCTCAATCATAAAGATTCTGTGGTGGATTGATTTGCATTTCATTCACTTAAAAGTAAAGTAGATTCGGTTGTTGACCATGTTGTTGATTGCATATTCATTTACTTAATAAATTACGAAACTCTTTGTATCGTATCTCCTAACAAAGCAATTACCTGTAACTGAACTATAAAACAAAATCCTGAGGACACGAGGCTTGCACTATACAGTATTTTGGCCCCCATTTTTTTATGCATGAAGGGAACACTTGTCTAAACAACTTTAAATAGTGGTGAAGATGATAAACCTAGAATGTCATCATGTCAGCACAATATGATCTTCAAAGCATGCGACAGATCCTAATTTCTCCCTTCCTTTTCCATAGCTGGAAACTTTTTATTTTACGATGTCTCGGAAGTTTTCTTTTAGTCTAATTGTTTGCCTCTGGTTATGTTGTTTCAGGCACTAATTGCATTGAAAAAGGGCACTCAGTTAATTAAGTATGGTCGGAAGGGGAAGCCTAAGTTTTGTCCATTCAGAATTTCTGCTGTGAGTTATATCAGTTTCTTCCATTATATTTTCAAATTATTAAACAGTACCATGTCAAGTGACATCCGGGGTGTATGGTTTTGTTTAATTACCTCTTATAAGAGGCAAAATGCACCTATTTTAGTTTTAAGGTAAATTTTTCCCGCAACATTAAAAATGTCACATTGTGGTTTTTTTTAGTTTGATTAAAATGTTGTCTTAGCAGCTAGTTTAGGATTCAGTCTCTTTTACAAAATGTAGGTAAATTACCTATACAACGATTAAACCTTTTGTACAATATTTATAGAAGCCAGTTTTGAACTGTCAGTAATTTTATCAACGTGTTACTGTTGAGCTATCATTGTAAATTTGTAACCATGTCTATTATGTCTATATTGATTTTTGGTTATATATTATATTTAATTCAATCCCTGCCTCTATAGGGCTTGTTGATATCTTTACTCAAGGAACATGATGCTTAGGATCAGTGTTTTTTTTTTCATAGGACGAAACCAGTCTGATTTGGTACTCTCACGGAGAAGAAAGGAACCTAAAGTTATCTAGAGTCACACGGATTATACCTGGGCAGAGAACCGTGAGTTAGCACCTGTATTAAGGGTGATACTTTATGTTACATAAAATTTGTTCCCCTACAATAGAAAATTACATCACCAGAATATTTTGTTCAAAGTTTTTGACTAGTTAAGATTTATTTATAGATAAACTTGTGTTTTTTCCGTTGCAGCCTGTTTTTAAAAGATATCATCGCCCCGAGAAGGAGTACTTGTCTTTCTCACTTATATTTAATAACGGTGAAAGATCTTTAGACCTGGTTAGTGTTTGTGTATATTTAGCATTGTTTTGATACTTTCAATTAGGATTTGTTTCACCGTATACATTATGTTTGATCATTTTTTAATCCATAGATTTGCAAGGACAAGGTTGAGGTAGACGTGTGGCTTGCAGGCCTGAAAGCTTTAATATCTACTGGTCAGACTCGTAGTAGACGCACCAGGAGTGATATTTCAGATGTAAATTATATTTCTTAAAATTTTGAATTGCTTTATCTTCATGCATTGAGTTTAATTATTTTTTGCATGTAAGTCTTGTTGGCTTAGCAATACTGATGGAATGACTTTCACATTCAAACAATATGCCAAAGTTTCACAAAGAACCATGTGCCATTTACTTGATTCCTCTTTATTAATCTGTAGGAAACAATGTCAAGTTACTTTGAACTACAATAACTCATGCAAAATTTTCCAAGAAGCTAGACCAATAAAATGTTTCTCATATAGGCAAAACATCCACTTTTGGTTCTAAGATGATTGTAGACTTTTTTTGATATCTGATCTAGTTTTTTCTTGTCAACATTGCAGATTAATGATGCTTTTAGTGATAAGAATACTTTTGTTTCAACATTAGATTACACTCCTAGTATTAGTAGCAGAAGTTCTGTTGATTACGGTTCAGATGCTGGGTATGAACGTTCAAGTATGCAAGGAAGAACGAGTGGTGCAGATGGTTTCCGAATTAGTGTCTCAAGCACTCCCAGTTGTTCAAGTCAAGGTTCTGGACCAGATGATATAGAATCACTAGGTGATGTGTATGTGTGGGGAGAAATCTGGTCTGATGGTGCTTTATCTGATGGATCTGAGAGAACAATATCTACAAAAAATGATGTGCTAATTCCTAAGACCTTAGAGTCGAATGTAGTACTTGACGTTCTCCAAATAGCATGCGGTGTACGTCATGTTGCCCTTGTGACAAGGCAAGGTGAGGTTTTCACTTGGGGTGAAGAATCTGGAGGTAGACTTGGTCATGGAATTGAAAAGAATTTTGGTCGTCCTAAACTTGTAGAATTTCTTGCAGTTATTAATGTTGATTTTGTTGCATGTGGTGAGTATCATACATGTGCTGTATCTACTTCTGGTGACTTATATTCCTGGGGTGATGGTGTACACAATGCTGGACTTCTTGGTCATGGTAGTGATGTAAGCCACTGGGTACCTAAAAGAGTTTCTGGTCCTTTGGAAGGACTTCAAGTTGTATCTGTTTCATGTGGCACATGGCACTCGGCAGTATCTACTTCTAATGGAAAATTGTTTACATTTGGTGATGGAACATTCGGTGCACTTGGTCATGGTGATCGAGAAAGTATTCCATATCCTAAAGAAGTTCACTCACTGGGTGGACTTAAGACTATTAAAGTTGCCTGCGGAGTATGGCATACTGCAGCCATCGTAGAGGTAAATATCCAGTCCGGTTCAAATGTTTCATCTCGAAAATTGTTCACGTGGGGTGATGGCGATAAATATCGACTAGGTCACGGGAACAAGGAAGCTTATCTACTTCCAACATGTGTATCTTCTTTGGTTGACTACAATTTTTTTCAGTTAGCATGTGGACATAATTTGACTGTCGGCTTAACTACATCTGGTCATGTCTTCACTATGGGTAGTCCGACATATGGCCAACTAGGCAATCCTCAGTCTGATGGAAAGTCACCTTGCTTGGTACAAGATAGATTGGTAGGTGAATTTGTTGAAGATATAGCTTGTGGTGATTATCATATTTGTGTCCTGACGTCAAGAAGTGAGGTATTTACATGGGGAAGAGGTGCAAATGGGAGATTAGGACATGGGGATTTAGAAGATCGGAATACTCCTATATTGGTTGAAGCACTAAAGGACAGACACGTTAGAAGTATCTCATGTGGCTCAAATTATACAGCAACAATATGCGTTCACAAGTGGATATCTGGATCAGATCAATCAGTATGCTCCGGTTGTCGTCAAGCTTTTGGTTTTACTAGAAAGAGGCACAATTGTTATAATTGTGGGCTGGTACATTGTCATGCTTGTAGTTCAAAAAAAGCTTTAAAAGCAGCATTAGCTCCAACACCTGGAAAACCTCATCGCGTCTGTGACTCTTGCTTTTCCAAACTTAAAAAGGCTGAAGAGGCTGGTAGTGTCTCTAATTTCAGTAGGAAAACAACTGCCTCCCATCGTATAGCAGAAAGTGTTAGGCCATCTAGAATGTCAAGGATTCTTCTCTCTCCTACCACAGAACCAGTGAAGTACCATGAGGTAAAGTCAGGCAGAACTGGAAACACAGCTGATTCTTCCATAGTCCGAACTTCACAAGTTCCATCAATTCAACAGCTAAAAGATGTAGCTTTTCCAAGTTCACTTAGTTCTCTTCACTCTACTTGGAAGCCTTCGTTGCCAGCAGCACCTCCGCCTCCCACACCTCCATATCGCCTGCCTCCATCTGTGCCTTCATGTGGGTCTACTTCTAACATGAGACCTAGTTCACCATACTCTAGGAGACCAAGTCCTCCACGCTCTGCTACTCCGGTATTTTCAAGGGGTGTCATAGATAGTTTGAAGAAGACAAACGAGGTTTTGAACCAAGAAGTTAGCAAATTGCAAAGCCAAGTACTACATTTTTCCTTGTCACTTGCTCATTTTATTGATTGACAACATGGATTTGTTGACTGATTGTCCTATTTCCGGATTGTAGATTAAAAGTCTAAAGCATAAAAGTGAAGTTCAAGATGCAGAGGTTAGAAAACTACAAAAGCATGTTCAAGAGGCTACAAAGTTAGCTACAGAGAAATCCTCCAAATGCAGTGTTGCTACAGAAGTTTTGAAGAGCATCACAGACGAGGTAATCTTAGTACTGCTCCTAGTTATGACTTTTTGCTTTATCTGACTGGCAGGATCCACTCACAAATGATAAATTTGGCTCAATTTGTTTCACGGACACTTTTTTTTGGAAGTTTTCGTGATTGTCTGGTGTTTGTTTGATTTCAAGAAAATAACCAAACGAGTGGCACTCTTTTAAAAGATGTTAAATGATTTAGGAAAATGACTTCCCATTTTAAAAGAAGGACCCTTTTCCAACTAAAAAAATATTTCTCAACATTTAAACATGATTTATATTTATGATAGTCAAATAGAGGAATTTTTTTTTTCATGAAAATGTAGAATTTGTTTTTCCAATTATCCCCCATGTCAAATTATTTTCTGGCAAACCAACAAAGCCTTTATATGAAGTGTTTGAGCATATGCCACTATCTTCTTAACGTAATGAGTCCTTGAATAGTATGTACTTATAAACAAGTTTTCAGCTAACTGTTTTCCCTTCTTTTTTTTTTTTTTAATTTTAGCTGAAAGCAATCTCTGAGAAATCGCCACCTGAAAATTTTGAGAGTGAAAACTTCAAATCACTACAAGCCAAAGCAGAATCATTTTTGAGTACTAGTGCCACTGAAGAGTCTGAATCTAATCCCACCTTACCACAAAACAATGTGTCTAGCCAACAATATACACGTTCCAAAACTGCTTCCATTAGTGAGTTTAAAATGGAAAAGCAATTGGAAGATGCAAGAACTCATGACACAGTAGGTGCTGGAAATGAAAGTAATGGATCATCTGTTTCCAATACAAAAGACGGTGGAATTCAACCAAGCACAGATAGTGGATCAAAATCTAAGCCTGCTTCAGCTGATGGACGAAAGGAAGTTATAGAGCAGTTTGAACCTGGTGTATATGTTACTCTTACTATAATGGAAAACGGTGCTAAGATGTTCAAGCGAGTCAAATTCAGGTACGGATATTTATCGATTCTTGTACTTTCTCAGTCACTCCTGGTCGCTCACATGAACTTAATGTTAGACATTCACATTACTGATAAGTAATATCTTTGTCAAATATTTATCACTATGACTCCAAAAATATATTCCAAATATGATGGAAAAATATAAAATGTAAACAACCAACATCACATTGTCCATACGAGTGTACAACTTTCTACGTTTAGATTATATTATTTTCGATATAAACACATTATGCAACATTTAACTGATGTGAAGAGTGTGTATGCCAATGCCGCAGTATTGTTTGCAGAAGATCATGAAAATCAGTTTTAAAGAAACAAAATTCCGCTACTATATCTCTATAGAAGTTACTAATTTGTCAATATTATATTTACTACAGCAAAAAGAAGTTTGCAGAGCAACAAGCAGAGGAATGGTGGAAGGCAAACAAAGATAGACTGCTGAAGAAATATAGCGGCGCAAAGAATATTACCACGACAAGTGAGTCATCCACAAGTTCATCCCGGGCTTCGACAAGTGAGTCATCCACAAGTTCATCCCGGCCTTCGACAAGTGAGTCATCCACGACTTCATCCCGGGCTTCGACAAGTGAGTCATCCACGACTTCATCCCGGCCTTCTCAGGAAACTGGTGACAATGCATCTTCTTAACTTTGTGTTATTAGCTTTAATTCCAGCAATCAAAATGCTGGATGCAAGCCTTTAACCAAATTTAGAATAGAGAGAATTGTAGGCACTAAAGATTACTTGACAATAAAAGCAAAAGGCCTTTTTTTACTTCCTTTTTGTATATAAAATATATTTTTCACCTTCACAGTGCCTAATGTCTGGCTTCACAATCCGTAAGTTTTTCCTTTAAAACAAAGGTTAAACAATGAATTATAATAGTATTACTTTAATGCAAAATGATGTTGTACAATTTTGCTTAAAATTCTACTCCCTCCGTCCCACACATTAGTTAACATATGGGTTCGGGCACGGAGACCAAGGAAATATATAAAAAAATGGGTGAAAAATGAGGAAATTGAGTAAAGTGGTGGGACCCATAAATATATAATGTATAAAGTAGGTATAGTGGAGGAGAAAAGTGAGTAAAATGATGGGACCCATAAATATATAATGTATAAAGTGGGTATAGTGGAGGAAAGTAGTGGATGTAGTTGATTTTTATATATATAAAATTTTACTAAAATGTGAAGAATTGGATGGGACATCCCAAAAAGAAAAGTGTGAAGAAATGGATGGGACAGAGGGAGTATCTTTATTTTTTGGCAGCCTCTCTCAACTTTTGTTAAATCATTATTTTAAGAAGGTACGGGAGTTTATCTAAAGTTATTGAAGGAACATTTTTTGTCTTGAGTAAATTTTAAAGTGGTGGTCAGATATTACACTCATTTTCAAAAAAGTGGTCAGACTTTCAGTTTTGCAAAATGGTGGTCAGACTTGCCTTTTTCCTTTCAAAAAGGTGGCTGCATGCGATTTTTAGCTTTTTGGCAGGGGTAAAATGGGGAAAAAATGCTAGAAATCCCAAAAATTGTCCATAAAAATCCCTAAATTAATATGTGTCACCATATGATTGGTTATATTCGTAATAATAATAATAATGTCCCCCATGTATATACATCAATTCACCAAAAAATCCACAAATATGAGTTGTCAAGATTTAATTAGTCAATTTATGTGCATGCATGAGGGGCATTATTATTATTATTATTACGAATATAACCAATCATATGGTGACGCATATTAATTTGGGGATTTTTTTGATAATTTTTGTGATTTTTAGCATTTATTTTTAGTAAAATAACATATTTTCCCATTTTACCCCTGCCACATAAGCCGAAAATCGTCTCCAGCCACTTTTTCGAAAGGAAAAAGGCAAGTCTGGCCACCATTTTGCAAAATTGAAAGTACGGCCATTTTTCTGAAAATAAGTGTAAAATCTGGCCACTTTTTTGCAATTAACTCATAAATATTTTAAGAAGTTAGTGTAGTCTTAAAGTTTAATATATTTAAAAATCCCAATATTAATTTCTTTTCAATCATAAAGCTGTATCTAAAACTTCTACTCCCCATTTTGTTTTTGTCCGAGTGTCTCAATAAATTTTTTTATATTTTGTTAATCAACCAATGCCAAAATGGCTGTTTTTTTGGTAATTAGGATAATATTAAAGGGTGCCAGGAAACTTTTACTAAACGCAACAATTTTTACTAAACATAGTAATTAGTAATTTAGTGTCAAGATAACTTCTTAGATATAGATTGATTAATTAATTCACATGCATATATTTATTTTATTTAATATTGCTACTATATTTATTAGAAATGATAATATGATAATATTAAACAATTAACTTTATTTAATATTACTTTTTTTAAATTAGTAGTTACAATTTTAATTGTTTTTTTGAGTAAACAATTTTAATTGTTTAATCTTAAATTTTCATAATTAAACATATTTTAATTGGACAACAACGAATAATTTTGTTAATATAATAAATTTTTAAATAATCACATTCAAATTACTTACAATAAACTAGACACGTAAATATGCTCTAAATTACATATTATCATTTAGCCACATTTCAATTTTCAATTTTCAATTCTAGCTTTTAAAGGAGCATCCCATCAGTTAACAAAACCTTCAGGGCAATTAACCTTCAGGGCATTTGAACCAATATCTTTTAATATATGGAATAGGGCAATTATTCACTTTATATTCTTATATGTAATAAGCGTAAAAACGATATTATCCAATTTTCTTGTAATATGATAGGTCGTTGGACGATAAAAAAAGTATAGATAGTTGGATCTTAAAATATAGATAGATGAGAACCGTTAAATCTAATATTAAAAAATTATTTGATTTATAGTAAGATTATATTCGAATACTAAAAAGTTAATTTTAATAATCTTAAACAAATTTAAGTGAGTTTCTAAATGCAATGAGTTTCTAAATGGAATAGAATTCCCAATATAAATTTTGCAATCTCCTTTTTTCTTCAATTTCTTGATAATTTCAGTTGGATAATAATTGTAAAACTATTACTAAATAAAAGACGACTTCCTGAATTTTGCATGGATCTTAAAATCATCTAAAAATTGATTTTTAGAACTCAAGATAGAACAAAATTAGTAAATTGATCATAGGAATTTGATAAAAAAAAATCTTTGTTATTTATTTATATTCAAATTTGGTTATTTTTCTATAAATCTTTCAAATTTAAGAATTGTGTATTTTCATCAATAAGAATATTAAAATTTATCCCATAAAAATCAAATTCAACATAAAAAAATATTAATAAATATAATTTATAAGAAAATTTTGTTTGTTAAATTACATGATATCCTTATATTGTATATGATAAGTGTAAAAAGGATCTTGTCCATAATTTTTATAATCTTGGTAGTTTGGTCCTGAATACGAGCAACAAATAAGGATGTGAATATTATGTTAAAATATGTTATAAATAATTTTCATGTAAATACGAGTTGTAGAATATTACTTTTATAACGATAATATTTAATTATATAATGTTAACGGATGTGATTAATGGTTTATCTTTCATTAAAAAGATTGAACCAAATCACTAAATCATTTAAATTTTTGTATATTTTTTTGTTTATACAAGATGTTTACATCCGTATGATTAAATTTTTAATTAAATATTTAAGGATTGTGAATTTAGAACGCATTAATAGAAAACGTACTAATGTTACATTTAGATTCTCTTATCCCCATTTATATTTGTTTAAACTCAATTTATGATTGCTTCAAAAAAAGAAAAACTCAATTCCTCATCATAATATATGATTAATTTATAATTTTATTAGAACAAAAAAATTATATAAATATTAAAAAAATTCATGCATTACACTGATAGCAAATTAGTAATTAATTATAGTGTTAATAAAGTACAATACGAGTTAATAATTTAAAGATGAAAATACTTAATAATAATATATAGATACAAAACAAAGTGTTCATAATTTCTTGGAAAGGAAAGCCAATGTGTATAAGAAAAATTGTCCAAAATAATCACAATATTACAAGTGATACCCTAAAAAATTCATTCTCGTTGAGACTGTCTTTTTTACCCATCAAACATGCCTCAGCATAAGGCGCAAGTCCTCCATCTCTCTCTCCCCGTCTCTTTCTTCGAGAAAATCTTTCCGGTTGGGGGTTTAAAATTCGTCATTAAACTTTGTTTGAAAATGGTATAGGATTGTAGTCCATCGAATGATGAATCTAATGATGTGTAGAATGTCAACGAAAAATATGATCGAACGAAGTGTAATAGAGTTAGTCACCGACATCGTAGGATTGAGGGTATACAATCTGACAGTAGAAATGGTTTAAATTTGGTATAGAATTGTAGATCTTTAAATGACGAATCTAATGGTATATAGGACATGAACGAAAAATAACTTGAAAGGATTGAACAGAGAGAAATTAATTCATCAAAAATTCGTCCTTCCATCGTCATGGATCCTAGAGCTTAGGTCTGTAATTTCTAGACCTTGCAGGGGGGACACGCATCTACATGCGACGTATCCTATAATACGCTGGTTTTAGAAGCGTATCCTGTCAACATACGTTTCTTGTATGGGCGTGACCCAGTACTGGCATTTTTTGTGAGGGCGTGATCCAGGATACTCATTTGTCATAGGCGTATTCAGTAGGTATTTAGGTCAATACGCGCACGAAATGGATATTTTGGGTTTCAAATAATAAAAAGTGGGTATTTAGAACGTAAGCCCAGGGTTTAATCAGGCTAAAATTCCAATTTTTTAAATAATCTACACAAAATTAATTAAAATAAAAAGATATTGACATTCTAAAATATCCTAACGCTTTTTTTTACTAATAACCAATCTTTTTCCTAATCTAATAATTTGTACGAAAAAATTCTAGATTTTTTCTAAATAAATTAAATATCTAACTAAAAATACTTTAATATTTAATAATAAATTACAAAATTTTATAAATTGACAAAGAAAAATGAAAGGCAAAAAAAATATTGAATTTATTAAAATAACAAATCTTTTATTGAATATGTTAGAAAAACAAGATCTTGAATAAATCTTTTTGATTAATACATGTACATATTAAGAAAAATTGAATGATATAATTTGTTTACATGTATTGCCCTTAATTATTGTATTAAATGATGAGATTAGTTGTAAAGTCAAATATTGGAACTAGGAATCAAGGATAGATATGAAAAAATTTGTACAAAAATGTATTGGAATAAGGGTGAGACAACTATTTAAGGACAAATGTTTTTTTACTACAACTAAAAAGGGACGGAGGGAGTAATGTATTATGATAATGACTGATTACTGGATTTTAAAAAATAATCGCATTTAACAATTACGATATTTACTAGTCTTTTTTGCTCGCGCTCTGCGAACGGGCGTTGATTAATCTTGTTTGTTATAAATTTTTAATGATAGAATAATATAAATATCGATTTTAGTAAAAATTAATAAATTATGATGCAAAATGTTTTAGAATGAAGGTATGTACTTTGTTTAAATTATTTAATAATTTTTTTCGAATCTATTTTTTTTATCGCGCTGCACACACTGTAGTTGTTGTTTTGTTGATTAAATAAAATCATTTGAACTTGTAACAAAAATTGAGAATTATGTTTTGACTAACATTTTTTTTAGACAAAATTCATGAAGACAAAATCATCATCTTCTTTGATTATTTTTTTCCTATATCGAAAGTTTCCAATGTTGTCTCGTACCACAGTTGAGTTGGAAGTTGATTAGAAAGCAAAATCTACATTTTGGTTCGACTACACAATTGTTTGAACTGTATCATTATTTGAGTATCTTAGTATTTGGTGTGCTTCATCCTACATACTTTGCAACTCAATTGTATTAAATACCTATTAAATACCTATACAGCTGTATTAAATAATGAGATTAGTTGTAAAGTCAAATACTGGAACGAAGAATGCATGAATAGATATGGAAAAATTTGTATAAAAATGAATAAAAATAAGAATGAGACAACTATTTAGCAACAATTTTTTTTTCTACAACTAAAAAGAAACGGAAGGAATAATGTATTATGATAATGATTGATTACTGAATTTTTAAAAATAATCGCATTTAACAATTTTGATATTTATTAAGTAAGAACTTGGGCCATACCCTTTACAAATCCAAGTTCGTTGTATTACACAACGATGACGAAGGTCATATCAAAATATTTCCGACAAACAAAATCCAAAACCCGAGGACACCCAATCAATTTGCAAAATAATTTAGTTTTCCATATTATTTTCAATAAATTTTTAGAAACTAACATAATAAGGAATAAGGTTATGTACAATTAAATAACTGCTACACGGATATCTCTCATCTCTCTACTTTCTCTTCCAGCCGCGTCCTTCTTTATCAAATCGACGGGGCTTTCACTGGTTTTTCCGGTGGAAAGCCCCAAATCCTTTAATTTATTTGTTTTGTTTTCTTCAATAATCTCCTATTTTAAGATTTATACCCATTTAGGGTGTTTGGTTTTGTTTTTTAGATCTATATCATCGAAACTTCGAATTTTCGTTCTTCTTTGATTCAATCGGGTTTTGGATCTGTGTGTGGGCCGATTATCTCTTGTTGTGGTTTCGTTTTGCAGATCTAAGTTTTATTTGGAATTTCAGTTTGGAATTTTAAGTTGTAATTTCAGTTTGATTTCTCTCCTTGGTGAGAGGGTGTAATATACAGGAAATTTTAGATATATAATAATAATAATAATAATAATAATAATAATAATAATAATAATAATAATAATAATAAAATGTATTTTTTTATAATAATAACAATACTAATAGTAGTAGTAGAAACCTAAATAGGTTAGGTGAGTTAATTAGATAAGAATCAGAAGTATACAGTATTATATAAATCATTAGTGGCCTATAACTAGTTATATAAACACACGTCAAATTAGTTCACACACATCAAACAACCCTATTTTTTTAAAAGAAGCTGCGTAGAGGAGAGACAGAGGTAAAGAAACAAAGCCGCTTATTAGGAATTCAAGAGAGGCAGTCTAGCAAATTAAAGCGTCAGAAAAGTAAGAGATGTTCCTATATCTCTATGATCTTTCAGTGATTATTAATATATGTGTATAGACTATTCAAGGTTTTAAATTTGTATTCATGTGTTAACTAATCAAGAAATTACTTTTATAATTTATAGTTAAAATTGAATATTTAACTTTAATTGTAACAAACTTTAGTCGAAGATTTTGTAATTATTACATACTTTTAGCTTTCTTTCATTAACGATGCATGTGTTAAGAAAATAATAATTTATTATTATTTAATTATACTAATTCGTGCATGATAGTTTGTGCTATTTTGTTTGCAATAATGTTGAGTTTAAGTTATTTTAACATATAATATTTAATTGGAATTTGGTTAACAGTTTTAATTATTTATTGTATGTATTAACCGATCGTTAATTTTTCTTTTTAAAATATAATTGTTATGTGGTAATTAGGCTAGATAAATTGATAATGATTTGATGTAGCATGTTTTATACTACCATAGAGTACATGTGTCGGAGTTAATATTTATTTACAATTTGAATAAGTAATGACTATATTCTTAATAGCTTGGGTGTACTACTATAACTGAATAAGTAATAAATCATTAAATATTAATAAACCAAGCTTGTTTGGTATCATGCTCGCCGTGGTCTGTAACTAGCCTGCCAGGTTGAAACTCGTGTCTACTTTTCCAAATTGACAGAGGAGAAATCGTGTACTAAATTATATATTAATAATATGTTAGTAATAATGTTTTGTTAAGAGGTACGTAATTTAATAATAATAATAATAATCTATATCTATATAGGTCGGGGTGCCAGGAGTTTAGCGGATAATTACGAGTATCATTAATATTTGTTATCGATTTTCGAGGTACGGATTCTCTCTCCTTTTTATTCAGCGATACTCATCTTAGAAATAGTTATATTAAATCTGTTTTGTCGTCTAATCTATTCACTTGGTTTTAATTATTTTGACTCTTTGATTTTGGAAAGTGATCATTATATCTGTTTTGAAAATATTTAAATATATGTTTCTGCGACTTTCTGTAATTTTGCAAATTATATAATTATTGGAAATGTTGAAAATATTGATTTATTGTGTTTTCGAAGATTTGCGAAATGTTTTATTTGAACCCTTAGTGATATAGGGTATACCAAGTTAACCAGCTGTAGGGGTACTACAGCCATGTCATTGCGGCACCAGTGACATGACACTTTCGTGGCAGTGTGATTGGTCACGGCGTATCCTTCTGATAGCTCAGGTGGCGAGCTTTTGCGCATTTTGATATTTGTTTCAGGATACGTGGGTGCACCCAAATTTGATTTGATTTGATTTGATTTGGCGGTGACGTTGTATATGCCGTACACGTTATCCGATTTGTTGCACACATTAGGTACCCTATGATGTGTGTATTTGTATCTCTTTTGTTCTGATCTCGGTATGAAATATCCTAACCCCTCGTTGCTTCAGCCATGCATATTTTTAAAATAAATGTTTTATTATAACTGTCAAATATACATATCTGTTTTCCTGTTTTAAAAATTGTATTCCAAATCCGTACTGGGCGATTGGCTCATGCCGTATTCTTTTTCTGGTAGGTGCTTAGGGGGATCTGGGACTGTTTGATGGAGAGCTACCCTTTATTTCGTTGCTTAAGACTTATGGATTTCTAGCATTATTTAGACTTGATTATTTATTTAGAGATATTGGTTTTTGTATTTATTGGTTTGAACTATAATTGGAGGTTAATTTTATTCAGAGATTATTGGACATGTTTAATCGTTGTTTAAAGAATATTTTAGTGCTCTGTTTGTAGGTTTATGGATTATAAGTAATATCTCCTCCCATTTTAGGAAGGGGGTGTTACAAAGATGGCATCAGAGCCAGGTTCTTTCTTGTAGAAAACCTATTTAGGTTGACCTGTGAGTTTGGGTAGACGTTAGGATGGGTATTCTATTTCAAATTCATATCATCTTGCTTTACTCTTTCGACATCTATTTTTAATTGCTTCTGATTATCTATTCTTGTGATCTTCATTCGTTTGCTAATCTTATATTTTAGATGCCTCCTAAGAAAAATCAAAATCAAACTACCCTGAATGTTAGCCCGGCTCAGCTAGCTAATATGTTAGGACAAGTAGTGGCGAACGGTATACAACAAGCTATGGCAAATATGAATAATCAGAATAATCAGAATGGTCAGGGCAATCAGAATGGTCAGGGCAATCAGAATGGTCAGGGAAATCAGAATGGTCAGGGAAATCAGAATGGCCAGGGTAATCAATTGGAGCCATTTGCATGGTTGGAGAGGTTTTCTAAGTAGAAACCAGATTCTTTTCATTCAGCGTCGACTCCTATTGATGCTGAAAATTGGATTGTTCATCTTGAGAAGATTTTTGATGCCTTGGGTTGTGATGAACTTCAGAAGGTCAAGTTAGCTGTGTACAAGTTGGAGGAGGATGCTCAGAGGTGGTGGAGAGGAGTGAAAGCTACTAGAGGAGAGGAATTTACAGAGATATTGGTATGGCAGGGATTCAAGGAGGTGTTCTATGAGCAGTACTTTTCTAATGCAGACAGAGAGGGTTATTTGAGGGAGTTTCATTCGATCGCGCAGAATTTTGATGAGAGCATTACTGACTATATGGCGAGGTTTATCAGGTTGGCTGGATTTACTGGGACAGTTGTAGGGACTGCTGCACAGCAGGCTGAGAAACTTAAATGGAGGTTGAGGCCTAATCTAAGGGGTGGTATCATTTCACTGAGGTTTCCTAATGTGGCTGAGGTGGCAGATGCAGCTAAGGATATTAAGAAGGAGCGCACTGAGTATAGAGCTTACAGGTTCCAGAATGATCGCAAGCGGGTTAGAGATGATCAGAGTTTTGTACAGGGTAAGCAGTGGAATGGAGGTCAGGGTAGTCAGCAGGGACAGTGGCATGGAAGATATCAGAATATGAGGACTCAGTTCGCTTATGGTCAGAATCAGTATGGTGGTCAGAAACAGAATCAGAATCAACGATTTCAGCAGCAGCCTAGGTAGTGGCAGGGTCGTCAACAGGGGCAGAGTCGTTATTCAGTTTATGGGGGCAACCCCAATATGATTTCAGTGGCTCCTTGTGCTACTTGTGGTGGACATCACCCAAGGAGAGCTTGTTATAAACAGATCGGGGCTTGTTTCTTGTGTGGTAGCATATCACATAGGGCAAAGGATTGTACATCGACACGTAATACTGGTGGAGGAGCAGGTGGCAGTGGTAGTCAGCAGAATTCTTCAGGCAGAGTGTTTGCATTGACTGCTAACCAGGAAGTAGCTAATTCAGGTACCGTTTCAGGAACACTTCTTGTTGGTAGACGTGATGCTTATGTGTTATTTGATACTGGTTCGACTCATTCTGTTGTGTCTTTATCATTTGTTCGTCATCTTGGTGTTGTACCTTCATTACTATATCCTCGTATGTGTATTGCTACCCCGATGGGGAATTCTGTTATTATTTTTGATGTGTACCGAGAGTGTCCGATAGCTGTTGGGGAGAGAAATTGTGAGGTTAACTTGCTTCCGATGGAGATGCATAACTTTGACATTATTTTGGGTACGGATGGTTGAGTGAACATCGAGCTACAATTGACTGTCAGGGGAAGAGGGTGATCTTTGAAGATGCAGATAAACCAGAATTTGTATACCAGGGTTCTCAACCGAAAGGAGAGGTTAAAATGATTTCAGCTCTAAAGGCGAGTAAACTTTTGTCTAAGGGTTGTGATGGCTATCTTGCTTTCATGAAGGATACTTCTAAGGATGAGCCTCGCATCGAGGATTATCCAATTGTTAATGAATTTGCAGATGTGTTTCCTGATGAACTACTAGGTTTGCCACCACAGAGAGAAGTGGAGTTTACTATTGAACTTGTTCCAGGGGCAGAGCCTATTTCTAAGGCACCATACAGAATGGCACCGCTAGAGTTGCAGGAATTGAAAGTGTAGTTGCAAGAGATATTGGATAGAGGATTTATCAGGCCAAGTGTATCTCCATGGGGTGCTCCGGTGTTGTTTGTGAAGAAGAAGGATGGTTCTATGAGATTGTGCATCGACTACAGGGAGTTGAATAAGGTGACTATCAGAAACAGGTATCCTTTGCCATGCATTGATGACCTGTTTGATCAGTTACAAGGGGTGATATTCTTTTCGAAGATAGATTTGAGATCGGGTTACCACCAGTTACGAGTAAGGGAGGAAGATATTCCGAAGACTGCATTTCGTACTCGTTATGGTCATTATGAGTTTCTTGTGATGTCCTTTGGCTTGACGAATGCACCAGCGGTGTTTATGGATTTGATGAATCGGGTCTTTCATGCTTACTTGGATAAGTTTGTTGTGGTCTTCATTGATGATATATTGATTTACTCGAGGAACAGGGAGGAGCATGAGGAACATTTACGTATTGTGCTTGAGATCTTGAGGGAGAAGAAGTTATTTGCAAAATTTTCAAAATGTGAGTTCTGGTTGGAGCAGGTGGCATTTTTGGGGCATATTGTGTCTTCTAGAGGGATTGAGTTGGATCCTGCGAAAGTCGAGGCTATCAATAATTGGCCGAGACCTAGCACTGTGACGTAGGTGAGGAGCTTCTTGGGTTTGGCAGGTTACTACAGGCATTTTGTGGAAGGTTTCTCATCCATAGCTTTACCATTGACTCAAATGATGAGGAAGGGTGTTAAGTTCGAGTGGAATGATGATCGTGAGCAGAGTTTCCAAAGGTTGAAGAAGAGGTTGGTATCAGCTCCTATTCTCGTATTGCCATCAGGGAGTGGAGGATTTCAGGTTTATAGTGATGCTTCTAAGAGAGGATTGGGGTATGTTCTTATGCAGCATGGGAAGGTGATTTCGTACGCTTCTAGGCAGCTTAAACCTTATGAGGTAAATTATCCTACTCATGACTTGGAGTTAGCAGCAGTGGTGTTTGCTTTGAAGATTTGGAGGCATTATCTGTATGGAGAGACTTGTGATATCTTCACTGATCATAAGAGTCTTAAATACATTTTTACTCAGAAGGAGCTTAACATGAGGCAGCGAAGATGGCTTAAACTTTTTAAGGATTATGATGCTAATATCCAGTACCATCCAGGGAAGGCGAATGTTGTGGCAGACGCTCTTAGTAGGAAGAACTTGGGGAGTGTTGCATCTCTCATTACTCAGCCGCATCTTATTTCAGACATGGAGCGCTTTGGTATTGAGCTGTATGTTAGAGGATCAGATGGTAGCATTGCGAGTTTGAGAGTGGAACCAAATCTGGTTTCAAGGGTTAAGGAAGCTCAGAAGAATGATACAGGATTGGAAGGTATTAGATCAGAGGTGGCAGAAGGTAAGCAAAAATATTTTCGTGTTGATGATGAGGGTGTGATATGGCTGGGTAGTAAATTGTGTGTGCCCGCGGATGTGGCGATTTGTGAAGAGATTTTGACTGAGGCTCATAGTTCTTCATTCTCTATTCATCCAGGTTCCACCAAGATGTATAGAGATTTGAAGAAGCACTTTTGGTGGAGTGGAATGAAGGGAGACATAGCAGAGTTTGTGGGAAAATGTCTTATATGTCAACAGGTGAAGATAGATCATCAGAGGCCTAGTGGATTGTTGCAGCAATTGGATATTCCAGTTTGGAAGTGGGAGAACATTACTATGGATTTTGTGACTCATTTGCCGAGGACCTTTAGAAAGAATAATGTTATATGGGTGGTGGTTGATAGACTTACTAAGTCTGCTCATTTCTTGCCTATTAGAGAGACTACTCCTGTTCATGAGTTGGCAGAGATTTTTTAGCGGGATATTGTTAGACTTCATGGTGTGCCTATGTCGATAGTTTTTGACAGGGATACGAGGTTTACATCACGTTTTTGGAAGGGATTTCAGCAAGCTTGGGGTACAAATCTTAATTTTAGTACTGCTTATCATCCGTAGACCGATGGACAATCAGAGAGGATGATTCAGACATTGGAGGATATGCTGAGGGCTTGTGTTTTGGAGTGGACAGGTGATTGGGATAAGTATTTGTATCTTGTTGAGTTTGTGTACAATAATAGTTGGCACGCGAGTATTGGTATGCCACCATTTGAGGCTTTGTATGGTAGGAGGTGTAGGGCACCATCTTGTTGGGATGAAGTTGGTGAAAAAGTCATTGAAGGACCAGAACTAGTTAGAGTCACTAATGAGAAGGTGGAGAAGGCTAAGGCAAGCTTGAAGGAAGCTCGGTCGCGTCAAAAGAGTTATGCGGATCAACACAGAAAGTTTGGTGGATTTGAACCAGGTGATCATGTGTTCTTGAAGGTGTCTCCTTACAAGGGTGTTAAGCGCTTTGGTATGAAGGGAAAGCTTAGTCCGAGATATATTGGCCCGTTTGACGTTATAGAGAAAGTGGGAGAAGTGTCTTACAGAGTTGCGTTGCCACCACAGTTATCGCATGTACATAATGTCTTTCATGTGTCAGTTTTGAGGGGTTATAAGTATCATCCATTTCACATAGTTCAGTACCCGCTACATAAGATTAAGGAGGATCTTTCTTGCGAGGAAGAAGCAGAAGCTATTTTAGCTCGAGAGGAGCGAGTTTTGAGGAAGAATACTATACCATTTGTGAAAGTTTTGTGGAAAACTCATTCTGAGAGAGAGCCTACTTGGGAATTAGAAGAATCTATTCGTGAGAGATATCCGCATTTATTCGAATCAGGTACGAGTTTTAGTTTCGTTTGATTTCGGGGACAGAATTCTTTTTAAGGGGGTATATATGTAATATACAGGAAATTTTAGATATATAATGATAAAAATAATAATAATAATAATAATAATAATAATAATAATAATAATAATAATAATAAATTGCGTTTTTTATAATAATAACAATACTAATAGTAGTAGTAGAAACCTAAATAGGTTAGGTGAGTTAATTAGATAAGAATCAGAAGTATACAGTATTATATAAATCATTAGTGGCCTATAACTAGTTATATAAACACACGTCAAATTAGTTCACACATATCAAACAACCATATTTTTTTTAAAAGAAGCTACGCAGAGGAGAGACAGAGGTAAAGAAACAAAGCCGCTTATTAGGAATTCAAGAGAGGCAGTCTAGAAAATTAAAGCGTCAGAAAAGTAAGAGATGTTCCTATATCTCTATGATCTTTTAGTGATTATTAATATATGTGTATAGACTATTCAAGGTTTTAAATTTGTTTTCATGTGTTAACTAATCCAGAAATTACTTTTATGATTTATAGTTAAAATTGAATACTTAACTTTAATTGTAACAAACTTTAGTCGAAGGTTTTGTAATTATTACATACTTTTAGCTTTCTTTCATTAACGATGCATGTGTTAAGAAAATAATAATTTATTATTATTTAATTATACTAATTCGTGCATGATAGTTTTTGCTATTTTGTTTGCAATAATGTTGAGTTTAAGTTATTTTAACATATAATATTTAATTGGAATTTGGTTAACAGTTTTAATTATTTATTGTATGTATTAACCGATCGTTAATTTTTTCTTTTTAAAATATAATTGTTATGTGGTCATTAGGCTAGATAAATTGATAATGGTTTGATGCATCATGTTTTATACTACCATAGAGTACATGTGTCGGAGTTAATATTTATTTACAATTTGAATAAGTAATGACTATATTCTTAATAGCTTGGGTGTACTACTATAACTGAATAAGTATTAAATCATTAAATATTAATAAACCAAGCTTGTTTGGTATCATGCTCGCTGTGGTCTGTGACTAGCCTGCTAGGTTGAAACTCGTGTCTACTTTTCCAAATTGACAGAGAAGAAATCGTGTACTAAATTATATATTAATAATATGTTAGTAATAATGTTTTGTTAAGAGGTACGTAATTTAATAATAATAATAATAATAATAATCAATATCTATATAGGTCGTGGTGCCAGGAGTTTAGCGGATAATTACGAGTATCATTAATATTTGTTATCGATTTTTGAGGTACGGATTCTCTCTCCTTTTTATTCAGCGATACTCATCATAGAAATAGTTATATTAAATCTGTTTTGTCCTCTAATCTATTCACTTGGTTTTAATTATTTTGACTCTTTGATTTTGGAAAGTGATCATTATATCTGTTTTGAAAATATTTAAATATATGTTTCTGCGACTTTCTGTAATTTTGAAAATTATATAATTATTGGAAATGTTGAAAATATTGATTTATTGTGTTTTCGAAGATTTGCGAAATGTTTTATTTGAACCCTTAGTGATATAGGGTATACCAAGTTAACCAGCTGTAGGGGTACTACAGCCATGTCATTGCGGCACCAGTGACATGACACTTTCGTGGCAGTGTGATTGGTCACGGCATATCCTTCTGATAGCTCAGGTGGCGAGCTTTTGCGCATTTTGATATTTGTTTCAGGATACGTGGGTGCACCCAGATTTGATTTGATTTGATTTGATTTGGCGGTGACGTTGTATATGCCGTACACGTTATCCGATTTGTTGCACACATTAGGTACCCTATGATGTGTGTATTTGTATCTCTTTTGTTCTGATCTCGGTATGAAATATCCTAACCCCTCGTTGCTTCAGCCATGCATATTTTTAAAATAAATGTTTTATTATAACTGTCAAATATACATATCTGTTTTCCTGTTTTAAAAATTGTATTCCAAATCCGTACTGGGCGATTGGCTCATGCCGTATTCTTTTTCTGGCAGGTGCTTAGGGGGATCTGGGACTGTGTGATGGAGAGCTACCCTTTATTTTGTTGCTTAAGACTTATGGATTTCTAGCATTATTTAGACTTGATTATTTATTTAGAGATATCGTTTTTGTATTTATTGGTTTGAACTATAATTTGGAGGTTAATTTTATTCAGAGATTATTGGACATGTTTAATCGTTGTTTAGAGAATATTTTAGTGCTCTGTTTGCAGGTTTATGGATTATAAGTAATATCTCCTCCCATTTTAGGAAGGGGGTGTTACAGAGGGTGTGAATTTCTCTCCTTCTTTTGTGAGAGTTGGTTCGGATTCAACGATAAAAGCTTGTTAGGGATTGCATTTGTGGTCGATAGCTCAAATGGATTTTGGCGAAGATATTGAGCGTGGAGCAAGTGTCTATAGATATATCATTTTTTTTCACACCGCTTATTTGTCTCATTTTGATTCTGAAGACGAGCGTGTCAACCTGTTCTATGTTTGTTCGAGTCGATCATTCTTGTAGATGCCGTATGGCTATTATGTATTGAATTATATCCTTTCATCAAAAAAAAAAGAAGAAACTAACATAATAAGTTAAATAACTAATGACTTAATACTTCTAAGTACATTCATTAAGATCAGGCACCATATAATTATTTTTATTTCTAATGTTAATATATGAGGGATATTTTTGTAATGAATGAATATTTTTTTTCACCTTCTATATAGTATGTAAAATCATAAAAAATGTTTATAATTTTATTGATAACAAATTTTTAAAATTGTAAATATGCTTTCATTTCTATATTTAACATACATATTTTTACAGAAACTTCATATTTATCAAAACTGGAATATATTACATATTAATGTAGAAATTTTTGAAGGGCAGAACTATATAATACAACATTTTATCCAAAACTTTTCAAATTTAAAAGAATAGTGCTAATATTCGATTGGCTTTTATTAAACCTGATTTTTTGGATTTTGATTTAGATTTAACTTTTGAATCAGAAAAATTTTGGATTTGGATTTTACGTGTACCGAATCGAACCCGATCCGAAAACCCGAAATATATATATATATATATATATATATATATATATATATATATATATATATATATATATATATATATGTCGGGTTTGGATCGGATTTCGGGTTTTCGGATCGGGTTCAATTCGGTACTCGTAAAATCCAAATCCAAAATTATATATATATATATATGGTATTATATAAATGTATATAATAATAATAGTATTCAATATTATAATCTTAATAATTATATATATATATATATATATATATATATATATATATATATATATATATATATATATATATATATATATATATATATACACACACACATATATATGTGGGTGATCATTTTGTTTATTTGCTTGATATATATATATATATATATATATATATAAATGTGTGTGTGTATTTAAGATACATATCAAGCAAATAAACAAAATGATCACCCACATATATATGTGTGTGTGTATATATATATATATATATATATATATATATATATATATATATATATTCTTTTATTTTTCTTATAATTTCTAAATTTTATTTATAATATTCGATATTTTTTATGCAACTAAAATACTTTTATATTTTAAATTTTTTATATATAGTATTCATTTAAAATTATTTATTTTGTAAAAATATTTTGGTAAAGTTTGATGAATTTTGTTGTCATTTTAAATTATTAAATGTTTTTTTTACATTTTTAAAGTCTTAGTTTACCAATTTATTTATGGATACATTTTAGAAAACAATTTTTTTATTTGTAATTAAATGTCAATTCCTATTTTGCAAAAATATTATTTTTGGGATAGGAAATTTTGTTATACTTTGTTTACTCTGCTTGTTATACTTTTTGTTGTAATGACAAATTATTTTTATGTTTTTTCTTATCTATTTATATTTTTTCTGCTTATTATACTTTTTGTTGTAATGATACTTTTTGTTATATTTTTTTATTTACATTTATATTTTTTTGCTGTATTTACATTATTTTTTCTTATATTTTTCCTTATATTTCTTTAGAATGGTAAAATGATATGTTATTTTCTAATTATTTCATAATATTTTTCGTGTAATTGATCTCTAATACGTTTTTTATATTTTCCTGCATTTTTTTTGGTGAGTGCCCAAAATACCTATTTTTCAATAACATTTGACCAAAATACCCATATTGAATAAACAATGCCCTAAATACCCACTAGATACTTGTTAGTCACAGAGGCATGCATATATACATCTAATAACAAGCCTAATTGTCTGTAATGCTTTGCATTACCTACATGACCTTTTAACTGAGGGAACCTCTAATTGTAGAGTTTCTACTTGTTGTAGTATTTATAACAGGAATCAAATTCTACATGTGTAACTGTAATTAAAGTCAGAAAATAATGCTTGAAAGAAGTTCCAAGGATCATGCCTCAAGCTTGAAGACCAAGATTGTCAAAATAAACACAGTTGGAATTTGGAGAATGAAGATTTGCCTAAGTACCAATTCGAGAAGTATGTTTGTTATATTCGAGAAGTCTAGCATTCGAGAAGTCAGGGATTCGATATCTCAAAAGACACTATTCGATACCTCATTCGATATATCAGAGATTCGATATGTCTTTTACTCTATTCGAGAACTCAGGAAGTCAACAAGTCAAAGCATCATTCGAGTTCTCTAAGAGTCAACAAGTCAAAGCTACATTCGATATCTCAAGGACTAAAGAAGCTATTCGATATCTCAGGGATTCGATAAGTAAAATGCTCTATTCGATATCTCAAGGATTCCTGGAGAAAAGACTTATTCGAGAAGTGATTCGATATGTCAACTTTACAGTATTCGAGAACTCAGAGTTATCGATCAAGTCAATTCTAGTTCTCGAATCAAACACTTAGCCACTTCTCGAATACAATCTTGGGGACAAAATACTGAAGGAATTGTACAAGTCAGAAACCTGCAGCAAGCCAAGACGCTTTATGGACCACATATTGTAAAGCACGTTGGAAAGCCCACAAAGAAGCTTGGAGAGATAGTACAAGAGACAAAGAGCTAAAGAAGTGGGTCTGAACAGAGTTCTAAGAAGTCAAATCTGTAACAGTTTAGATGTTTACTCAAATAGGATAGACACATTAGAAAGCAAATTTGTTTGCTACCTTATTTGTTGTAAGCAAGTTGTTCACATGATATAATTGAACAACCCTACTTCTTTAGCAAGTATCAAACAGAGTGATCAATAATTTTACAAGTAATATCTCTCTGAGAAAGAAGCTGAGAATACGAAATTGTGTTCTCAGGTTTTAGCAACATTTTGATCTAATAAAACATTAGATTAAAGTGAGTATTTTGTTCTTGTGTTTATATTCCGCACTTACATAATCTGTTAAACACAAACACACACTTTGTTACACAACCAGATTCAAACCCTTCAACCAACCTTCACCTAAAACACTTATCAAAACAAAAGTTTGAGAATCCATTCACCCCCCCTCTGTATTCCCTTCGGTATATTCAATACTCAACAAGTGGTATCAAAGCAGGCTGTTTATTTAAAAAAAACAGAAAAAGATCATGAATTCACCAAAGACTACAGGAACAGTGAAGGTCCCTAAGTTCGACAAAGAGAATTACAACTTCTGGAAGATTAAAATGTTGTTGTTCATCAAAGCTGCCAACCCTCTATATCCTGAGATACTCAAGAATGGTCCCTTTGTTCCACAACAGGAGATTCCTGAAAAGACTGTTGGAACTGTAACCATTCCAAGATCCTATGTGGCTAAAGAACCATCCAAATGAACAGAGACAGAAAAGGAGATGGTTGCTCTCGACAGTCATCTCATGTTATTAATCATAGATTCTATGGAAATGTCAATGTTTGCTAACATTGCAAAACAGCAAAGGAGATGTGGGATCATATTGAGGTGTTATGTGAAGGAACATAGGAGGTTAGAGAAAACAAGAAACAGATACTGGTCACACAGTATGAAGCTTTCATGGCTCAGACCAAGGAAAGCATTACTGACATGTTTGAAAGGTTTCACAAGCTGGTGACTGAGCTACATATGAATGGGAAGGTTTACAGCACCAAGGAGTTGAACATGAAGTTTCTATTGTCTTCACCAAACCATCTAGAGCAAAGGGTCATTTCTCTAAGAGAAAGAGATTTGAACAAAGTCACATATGATGTGCTCTATGGGGTTTTAAAGACTCATGAGCTTGAGTTGCTTCAGAAGAGGGCTATCCAAGCCAACCAAGGCAGAATAATAAACACATCATGTGCCTTGATTGTCAGCAAATCTGTTCAAGACCTAGAAGCATCTACAAGTCAGCTGAGGATAGAAGAGATAGTAGATGATGAAGAAAATGAAGGTGAAGTGACTGAACCTGTTGAGGAGAAGGAAGAAGAAGAGTTCTATACTCTTGAAGAGCTAGATGGCATGGAAACACTTCATATGCTTTCATGGCCAGAAAGTTTCCAAACATCAGATTCAAGAGGAAGCAACCCTTCAAACCTAGACCCCAAAACCATTCATTCAACAAGAGCAAGGCACCTGTGAAAGCAAACAAGAATAAATTCAAAACCAGCCATGTGGATAGGTCATCTGTAAGGTGTTATAGATGCAATAACCTAGGGCATTTTACCAGTGAATGCAAGAATCCTAAAAAGAAGGATAAGGAGTTTCTAGAGTTTGAAGCTAAGTATGAGGCCTTTCTAAAAAAGCAAACACAAGGCAAGGCCTACATAGCTGAAGGGAAGTGTTGGGATGACTCTGATAGTGATGGAGAGGAGCAAGATTTCTGGAACTATGCCTTGATGGCTGATTCCAAGGATGAACAATCTCTATCTGACTCTCAGGTACCATCTCTCACTACCATAGATATGTCTGTTTCTGAGTATAAATGCATGGTTGAACAACTATCTATTGAAATGTTTAATATTCATACTAGTATGACTGCTGCTAATGAAGAGATTGCCAAACTGTCTGCTAAGAATGAACTGTTAAACAAGAAGAATCAGGAACTTGAGCTAACTACTACGCAAGTAGATAACCTTAAGAAAGAAGTTGAATATTTGCAGAATAAGGTTCTATGTGCTAGTCAGGTTGAGAAGGCTCTTAGGGATGAACTAGCTGAAAATGAATTCAAACTGAAAACCTTTAAGAACTCCTCTAGTCTATTGCAGTCGTACCATGAGAAAAACCAAGCTAAACCCAAGGCTGCCATTGGACTTGACTATGGACTCTTAAACAGAGGAAAGACTATGCTGTCATTGAAGATGATACAGTTGTTCAGGATGAAGTGCCTCACATTTTGAAAAGACTGAGTCTCCAATTTTTAAAGAACCAACATTTGAAATTGATGAGGATGCCTTACTCATTAAGCAAATGTTGAATGATGAGGATGAGGCACAGTCTAGTGAACAACCAGCATCCTCTAAGAATGTGAGTGTCAAGGCAAAAGCCAAGAAGCCAGTAGGAGATAGACCTAGACCTGAGAAGTTTGTGAAGTTTGTTTCAGCTGGGAAAAATGAATCTGAGAAGAAAGTGGCTAATAAGAAACAAAACAGAAATGGCAAGCTAGGGATAAACAAGAATAATAATTATGCTTATGTGCCAAATGCCCCTAGGAAAGTTTGTCAAAACTGTTTTAGCACTAATCACTTAACTCATGCATGCAAGAAACCAATTGGTAGTGTAGCTAAGACTTTTTATGATTGCTTTGTGCCTTTAAGACATAGAGATTCACCTTTCTGTGATAAACTTGACTGTATGCCTTGCAACATGAATGTTATGACTAGCTGTTTTAATTTGAGAAGACAATTCATGGATGGTTGCATCAGTCACAACATTCACACACACTACACAAGGCCAGAGTCTTCAAGTCCTCCTAGAGTTAGGAAGGTACCTCTGTCACCTAAGTCTAAGAATTCAGATTCTAAGACTTCTAACAGTGACAAGAAGACTAGTCATAAGAAAGTTGATAAGCATGCTGTTTTTGATAAATCTGTTTCTAAGCCAAGTGGACCCAAACTTGTTTGGGTACCAAAGAAGAAGTAATACCTTTGTGCTTGCAGGGAAAAGAAAGTGAAAAGAAGGTCATGTGGATTTTGGACAATGGATGCTCAAATCACATGACTGGTGATATGGCCCTGCTATCACAATATGAGGAGAAGGCTGGCCCAATGGTTGCTTTTGGAGATGACAGCATGGGTAACACATTGGGATATGGCAAGTTAAAAGTTGGTAATGTCATAATTGAAGATGTAGCACTAGTCAAGGGTCTCAAGCATAATCTGTTAACTGTTGGTCAGTTTACTGATAGAGGATTCAAGGTAAATTTTGACAAAGATGAATGTTTGATCACCCACAAGAAGACTGGTGATTTTGCTCTATCTGGAGTAAGAAAAGGAATCCTGTTTGTAGCTAATATGGACTCTGCAAACAAGGACAAAGTTTGTTGCTTCTACTCAAAAGCATCAAATGAAGATTGTTGGCTATGGCACAAGAAGTTATCACACCTGAACTTTAAGGCCATTAATTCTCTAGTCAAAAGAGAGTTAGTGAGAGGCATGCCCACATTTGAATTCTGTCAAGAAGGAGTGTGTGAGGCTTGCCAAAAAGGAAAGATGAAAAGGTCAAGCCACAAGTCAAAGACATTGACATCAATCACCAAGCCCCTGCAATTAATTCATATGGATTTGTTTGGGCCTGTCAATATTATGTCACTCTCAAGAAAGAAGTATGCCCTAGTGATGGTTGATGACTACACAAGGTATACATGGGTGGAATTTCTAGCATCAAAGGATGAGGCTCCACAAGTAATCATTGAGCACATAAAGAAAGTTGATAAGGAAGCAAAAGCCAACAATGCAAGTGTGATTGCATTGAGAAGTGATAATGGAACAAAGTTCAGAAATGCCTTACTTGAAGCATTTTGCAAAGAGAATGACATTTCTCAACAATTCTCAGCTCCAAGGACTCTACAACAAAATGGAGTAGTTGAGAGAAAGAATAGAACTCTAATTGAGGCTGCTAGAACAATGTTGCTCGATACAAAGATGCCTACATGTTTTTGGGTTGAGGCTGTGAGCACTGCATGCTATATCTAGAACAGAACCCTCATCAACAAAAACACTGGAAAGACACCTTACAATTTGATGACCAGAAAGAATCCTACTCTAAAGTATGTTCACACTTTTGGAAGCAAATGTTTTGTGTTGAAAGACAATTCAGAATATGTTGGGAAGTTTGATGCAAAGGCATTTGAAGGAATTTTTCTTGGCTATTCTATGGAGAGAATTGCATACAAAGTTTATGTCATCAGTCAAAAGAAAGTTATGGAAAATACAGATGTGATATTTGATGACAGCAAACTACCTGGATTAGAAGAAGCCAATGATGCAGATAGAGATCCATTAAAGTTTGAAAATCTAGATGATTTTGATGAAGAGATTGAAACTGAAGTTGAAACTCTAGTTCAACAAACTCAAGTGAATGATGAAACAAGAGAAGAATCTGATCCAATCAACAGTGAAGAGACTAGCATCCAAGACACACCTGTGAATAGTAGCAACTTCACAGGGGGAGGAAATGAAAATGATCATGACTTGGATGATGAAGCAACATCAAGGTTGAGAAATCAAATTGAGCACTCAAGGAAATGGGATAGGTCACACATTGCAGAGCAAATTATTGGAGATCCAAATGCAGGAGTGAGAACTAGGAGATAAACTCAAAATGAGTGCCTCTATGGTTGCTTTCTATCTCAGATTGAGCCTAAGAAACTTGATGATGCACTGTTGGATCCATATTGGATTATTGCTATGCAAGAGGAGCTGAATCAATTTGAAAGAAACAAAGTATGGGAACTTGTGCCTACACCAAAGAACAAAACCATTGTTGGAACAAAATGGGTTCTGAAGAATAAGATGGATGAAGATGGTGTAATAGTAAGAAACAAAGCAAGGTTGGTTGCAAAAGGATACTCTCAATAGGAAGGCATTGACTATGATGAGACATTTGCTCCTGTTACTAGATTGGAAGCCATCAGAATCTTCTTGGAATTTGC
The DNA here is from genome assembly GCA_036435485.1 of Saposhnikovia divaricata. NCBI lineage: Eukaryota > Viridiplantae > Streptophyta > Magnoliopsida > Apiales > Apiaceae > Saposhnikovia > Saposhnikovia divaricata. Next base: position 94,377,538 of record CM071597.1, on the reverse strand, counting down.
TGCTCATTCAAACTTTAAAGTCTATCAAATGGATGTCAAGAGTGCATTTCTGAATGGGGAGTTGGAAGAAGAAGTTTATGTGCAATAACCACCTGGCTTTGAGGATCCACATTTCCCAAAATTTGTCTACAGATTGCTTAAGGCATTGTATGGACTTAAGCAGGCTCCAAGGGCATGGTATGACACTATATCACAGTTTCTTCCTGAAAATCAATTCACTAGAGGCACATTGGCCAAGACACTATTTTACAAGAAGCATGGTAATGATATTATTCTAGTTCAGATCTATGTGGATGATATCATATTTGGCTCTACAAATGAGAAGCTATGTGAGAAATTCTCTAAGCTCATGCAAAGCAGATATGAGATGAGTATGATGAGAGAGTTAACATTCTTTCTTGGATTGCAAGTTAGTCAGAGGAAGGATGGTATCTTCATCAGTCAAACAAAGTACATCAAGGATTTATTAAAGAAGTTTGACTTAGAAGACTGCTCACCTGCAAAGACACCCATGGCCACTGCCACCAAATTGGATGAAGATGTCAAAGGCAAGAGAGTAGATATCTCAGTCTACAGAGGCATGGTTGGTTCTCTACTCGATCTCACTGCAAGTAGGCCAGACATCATGTTTGCTACATGTCTGTGTGCAAGGTTTCAATCAAATCCAAAAGTGTCACATTTGATTGCTAAAAAGGATCTTTAGATATCTGAAGGGCACTTCAAACTTGGGTTTATGGTATCCTAAGGACACAGGGTTCAATCTGGTTGGTTATTCTGATGCTGATTATGCTGGATGCAGAGTGGATAGGAAAAGCACCTCAGGTAGCTGCCAATTTCTTGGACAAAGGTTAGTCTCTTGGTACAGCAAGAAACAACAATCTGTATCAACTTCCATAGCTGAGGCTGAATACATAGCTGCTGAAAGTTGCTGTGCTCAAGTGCTTTGGATTAGAAATTAGCTTAGAGATTATGGACTTGTGTTGGAAAGAATTCCAATTATGTGTGACAACACAAGTGCAATCTCTATAGTTGCCAATCCTGTCAATCATTCTAGGACAAAGCACATTGACATCAGATATCATTTTATTAGGGATCATGCAACTAATGGAACCATTGAGTTGCATTATATCCTTACAGATAAACAGTTAGCTGATATATTCACTAAGCCATTGGATGAAACCACCTTCACAAGGTTGGTTAGTGAGATTGGAATGTTGAATTCTTCAGAATCTGGCTAAGTGAAAATATCAACTAGATTGTTGCAGCAGTAAACACTTACTTTATCTAAATTCTCAATATTTTTGAAGTAGGTGTTGGCTGAAATATGATTTATAAATATTTCAAATCTGTTGCATATGTTGAAAATCATATTCGTATTAGCTTGAAATTTCTATGAAATTTTAAGATTATCACTATTTAATTTGTTAGAATATTCTTCATTGAATAATTCTGGTGAATTTTGAAAAGATAGTGAAAATTAACTTTTATGAGTGAAAAGAATATTTCGATAAGTCAGACTTCTCTAACAACTCTCTTTGGAACACTCTCGAGTTCTCGAATAGAGCCTTTGAGAGATATCGAATAGAGGTATGATTGACTTCTCGAATATGGTAATTGAGTTCTCTAATGACTGAGTTCTCGAATACTGTGTTTGAGTTCTCGAATCATTTGAAAAGGCTGAATTCTCGTTGAATTTCAACCGATTTTGGATTTTTGTCTAAAACTTTAATTCACTCATAAAAATATATTTTATTTAATTTAGAATTATTTCTAATTTAGATAACTGCCAGCTGTGAGTTACACCCTGCTTGAGTTGTCGAATAAGCCTTTCTTGACTTATCGAATAGTTGATTTCTACTTCTCGAATGCCTGACTTGTCGATACAAAACATATATCTAATCGACAATTCAAGTACTTCATACTTATACAGTTTTACATCTATGCGTTTCATTTCATTCGATTTCTTAAGCATCTAAAGTTCCAAAACCTCTGAAAACCCTAACCTCAAAAGCTAAATTTCTTCTTCAACCTTCATTCTCTTCTCTCGTCTCTCTGTGTAACAATGGCAAATACCCAACTCACAATTCCTACCCACACCAACTTCATTGCTATTACTAGTGATGTGGAAGCACCCAATGCTAATTTCAAGTGCTTTGTTCGATGGATGTTTGAGTCCTACATCAAGGATGCACTTTCAGCCAACCCAACACTGTATCTAGACTTGCTAGAACAATTTTGGAGGACTGCTACTGTGGAGGTCATTGCTCTTGAGAATGCTATAACCTCATATGTAGTCTACTGCAAGATTCAGGACAAGGAGATCACCATCAATACTGTAGACATAAATCAAGCACTGGGGCTACAACAAGGAGTGTATGACCCACTAGCCACTAATGCTGAATTGGAGGACTTCTTTGATTTTATCAACTACTCAGATAAAATCAAACTTGTAAATTTGAATAGGAAGTTCTTGAGAAAAGAATGGAGCTATGTCTTTGCCACTCTTCTCCAAGTCTTCACAGCAAGGAAGTCTAGCTTTGACCAAATCAGTACACCTGTTCAACAAATAGGCTATGCCCTAGCGTATGGGAAAAAGATTGATGTTGGACTAATCATAATGCAGGAGTTGTATAGGAGACTTGGTAAGAACTCAACCAAGAGAGGTACTGAAATTTTCTTCCATTGTTTTATTCAATCTGCACTTAATTTTGTAAATAACAAATTGATTGAACTGCTTGGGATAGATAAATCTAGAATAGGCTATCCTAGATTCATGACCAAACTCATTTTTGGTAGCTTGGAGACTAGGAATGATGTGGATGTAAAACTTAAAATAACTCCCCATATGGAGAGTTTATTTAGGACTTACCCCCACAACATGTCAATATTTGCCTCTAAATCTGAGTTAGCTAGGCCTAAGCAAGTAGAACAAGATGCTAACCCAGGGCCTGCTAACCAACCCCATCAAACAAACACTCTACCAAACACAGAGCCACCTGCATCATCCTCTCAACAGGGTGGTGTTAGTAAAAAGGAGAAGAAGAGAAAACAGATTGTTTCTGAACCATTGAATATCTTAACTGAAGCAGCATTGGCTGTAGAATTAGGTTTAGAAAATGAGGAACCTGAGTCACCCTTACTAAGGCCAAAGAAGAAGAAGAAGAAATCTAAAACCACCTCTTCAGTCACACAAATGGCTGAAGTTGTAAAATCAGGGGCACACAGTTCACTAGATGTATCCTCTCAACAGGGTGCATCTATAGAATCAAGCATCCTCCCCAATGCACTATCTTGTAATGAGTTAGCACCTGGGAGTGATAAGGCTGGTACAACACTGAGTGGAGAGCACATCACACTTGAAACTCCCTCTATTTCTCAGGGGGAGTTGCCAAAATCTACTCTAAAAAACACTACTCTTCCAGAATCTAACACTCAAATTTCTTTGGAGCCTGCAACTCAAGCAATTGAGGAGCAAGGCATTGATCACCAAGAATTTTCTTCTCTTGGTGAGCCAATGGACTCAAGTGACTTAGAGCAAGTCCAACAATGTCCTAAATATTGTTCTAAATCAAAATTTAGGGCAATTAATCACTTTTTGTACTCCAACAATGTCCTAGTGGTGCCTTAAAACACTAGGACATCCATCTCATGCCCTTTTTTTAAGGCACCTCTTTACTTGTCCTAAATCATTTTTAACAATAAAAAATTAACTTCCCACCTTTTCTACACTTCTCTCTCCTCTCTTTTTTCCCTTCCCTCCAATTCTAATTCAAATATATTATTAATTTAATTTATAAGGCACGCATGTTGTTGGAATTGATATACAAAAATCATGACTTAAATCAGTAGGACACTATATTTTATTATATTTATAGGGCACTAACTAGGACATTATTGGACTTGCTCTTAGTGCATGACACTTTGCTCACCACCCAGGAACCACATTTAGATGGTGAGGGAATGCTAGCTGGGGCATATCCTAATGACACCATCACAAACACAGAGGATTCACTAGTTTTCACTAGAGACTCTGTGCCTGTGTCAACTACTGGTGTAACTCATCCCACTTCTGTGGAGACACCAGTAGTAGAGTCATTCCATCCGGTTACAGAAGTTGCATCTGTAACTGAGGAGTCTAGCTTGCCTAGCTCTAGCTCTGAGTTCTTGTCACAATGGCTGAAGCATGTGCAACATGACAGTGCTTCAGGATCAGGGTCTGCTCCACCACAATTAACGGTTGAAGCACTTCAAAGCTTAGTTGTGGATCAGATTCCTGAGTTTGTAAAGATAGCCCAAAACCTTGTCACATCCAATATGTCAAACCCAGACTATGAAGCCATTCTGCTGTGTCACAGGGATGATGTAGAGATGCAAAAAGAGAAAATAGCAGATGAGGCTGAGAGAGATGGGAATGTAGATGTCTGGCTGCAAGGGATATATGATATTACTCTCAATGAAGCCCTTCAATATCTGAGAGAGGAATACCTTACTTCAGTGGGTTCAAATGCTAAATCTCTGACTCCTGGTGAAGTGTATGAAGCCATGAATGATTCTTACAAGGGATTCATCAAGGCTGCACACTATCTTGGCAAGGGTGTTAAGACAGAAGTCAACAAGGTGTGTGATGAAACAGCCAAGACAGTGGGAGAAATCAAGAGAGAATTTGCTGCCAAGTTTCCAACTTTAGATCTTGTCCTCAAAATCATACAAGACTGCAATTCTACCTGCATCAAGATGGACAATGGCTTGGCTTTGCTTCATGGAACTGTCAACAATCTAACAACTCAAGTTCAGAATCTCTCTGGTCAGACAACTGATGCCAATGCCATGCTGAGGACCATGTTTGCAAATCAATATGGAGATAAACTGGTGACTGAGGTCCCTGTGCATAATATGACCAAGTTTGAGGTAGTGAGGCTCAAGCAACAATCATTGTCTAGCTTTAAAGCTACTGAGTTATTCACCAAGGTGGATACTCTGGAGAAAGAAGTGAGCTCACTCAAGCAGTCAAATGCTCATCTTACAGACACAGTAACAACTCTCACTGAGCAGTTGAACACTCAAGCCACCATAACAGCTGATGTTCTTCTGCATCAATAACTGATGATGTCTGATATGATGAAGCATATGAGACTTCCTTTACCTGATGAATCTGCCAATCCCACCTCATCTAACCCAAAGGCCCCTACCAAAACCTCTGTGCCTGACAACAAGCCTAAGGGGGAGAAGAGGAACTTAAGGACATCAAAGCCTAAGGGGGAGCAGCAGTCTAAGGGAGAGAAGCCTAAGGAGAAAGGCATAATCATAACTGAGGGTGGTCAACCAAAAATCTCAAAACCTACAATCTCTCATGTTCAAGGCAAGGGCAAAGCCAAAGTCAATGCACCTCTACCTTCTCTACCAACTGTCACTCTACCTCCTGTACACATCACTACCCCAAGTGGCCAAAAACAAACCATCACCTCTACAGTGGTTGCAGGATCTATGCCAACTGAGCAAGCTAAAACCTCCAGAAATGAAGAAGATCAACCAGTTGAAGTGGATGTAGTTACTGAGGCCAAGCTGATAGAAGTAGCAAATTTAGAAACTTATCATGATGCTGCCTTCTTGAAGTTTCTGCAAGTCTCACAAGCAAAGGTTGAAGGGGATACATTGGAGTACAGAAGGAGTCTGAGAGAACAAATCAAATTTCTGACAGTGATTCTAAGGAAGCTAAATCAAATCTATCTCAAGGAGATTATGATGGTGACCAGTGGTAAAATATGGCATCTATCTTATGACACCTTGAAGGCTCTAAAATTCAAAGAGATTGATGCTATCCTGGGGTTGATAGAGAAGAAGGGAGAGAACAACAAGAGTCTATATGCTGATCTAAGGAATGGTCAACAAGCTAGGTTGCCTGAAGTTTGCACTTATCCAATAACAATTATCTATCAGTCTGGCACAAAGATTGAGGATATCAAACAGCTGGTCATTCCCAAGGATCTCAATCTCCAGAATCACAGACTTATCATTGACGTTATTGATCAATTACAAAAGAAGAATGGGATAAGAACTGGTGAAGAAGTAGAGGCATTGCACATTCTCAGAACCTTCATTGCCACGGGTGAGATTCTAGAAATAGCCAAAGGAAGGAGAAATAAGGATGATGAAGATAAAGACAAAAGTTATGGGAGAAGAAGACATCACAGGAGTGATAAGGGTGATGAAGACAAGAAGAAGAAGAAGAAGAAGAAGAAGGAAAGCAAGGACAAGAAGGATGATGATGACCAAGGTAAAGTCTATGAGAGGAAAAGTGGAAAATAGCAAGCCCTAGGCATTACTAGCTGTAACCTCACCACAACACAAGACTCTATGTCTGGGGTGAATACAGTTAGTAATGACCTACCAAAATCTACATCTATGGCTTCTACAACTGTTTTGCCACCTCAAGAAGAAAAGAAGATACAAATCAAGAAACCATCTATATGTTTCCAAAAGCACACTGCTAATGGTATACTACAGTGGTCTACCAGCAAAGGTCACAAGTTTCTGCCAAGCAACCAAGTGAAAAAGATCAAATTCAAACAAGCTGCAAGAAGAATAAAGCCATCTAAATCAAGGGCCCTAACTATCATTCCAGGATTAAAACTCCAACCACTAGATGAAGACTTTGATAAAGATCAACTACAATTCCTATGGGCTCAAAGAATCTACCATGTTGCCATTGTTGATGACTGCCTTGAAATTAAATATACTGATGGAAGACAGAAGAAATTCAGGCAAGGGACATGTCAGCATTGGGGCAAGCTAGATGATATAGAAAGGATTACTGCTATGTTGGATTCTAAAGATAGAGTGGAAAGAGTATGAAAGCTGGAGTTGATTGACTTTGTCAAGATGAAGAGAGATCACCAGGCAGAACAGAAAAAGAAAAGTGAGGAGCTGTTAAAGAAAAGAGAGGAGGAGTTTGTTGCTATGGAAGCTAAGGCTAATGAGTTAAGAGCCATGGGTCTGTGTAGAGTCAAGTATAATCCTTACATTATTGAATACAAGAAATATGGAAGAACTGTGAAGATTAGAATGGACTACATCAGTTCCTACTCTGAGAAACAGCTGAATTAAGTTCTTAAAGGTCTATCAGGCTCTCCTCTAATTGAAGAACTCAATGCTACAGAAGACATTATTCTTGCTATGGAAGAAAATGCAAAGAAGAAAGCTAAAGAAGCTGAAGAAAAGAAGAAAAATGAGAATCTGCAAGCCAAAGCTCAAGAGATGAATCCAAAAGGATATGGCTAGTAATTCTTCATAACTTGTAAGGATGCCTCTTTGTATTTTCAATCAAATTACATACCTGTACTTTTGAAGTTTTATCTTGATGTATGTTAGGCTTGTTATCAGACATGAAATTGTGAGTAAGGGTCTTACTCACAATTTGGGGGAGATTGTTAGTCATAGAGGCATGCATGTATACATCTAATAATAAGCCTAATTGTCTGTAATGCTTTGCATTACCTACATGACCTATTAACTGAGGGAACCTCTAGTTGTAGAGTTTCTACTTGTTGTAGTACTTATAACAGGCATCAAATTCTACCTGTGTAACTGTAATTAAAGTCAGAGAATAATGCTTGAAAGAAGTTCCAAGGATCATGCCTCAAGCTTGAAGACCAAGATTGTCAAAATAAACACAGTTGGAATTTGGAGAATGAAGATTTGCCTAAGTACCAATTCGAGAAGTATGTTTGTAGCATTCGAGAAGTCAGGGATTCGATATCTCAAAAGACACTATTCGATATCTCATTCGATATATCAGAGATTCGATATGTCTTTTACTCTATTCGAGAACTCAGGAAGTCAACAAGTCAAAGCATCATTCGAGTTCTCTAAGAGTCAACAAGTCAAAGCTACATTCGATATCTCAAGGACTAAAGAAGCTATTCAATATCTCAGGGATTCGATAAGTAAAATGCTCTATTCGATATCTCAAGGATTCCTGGAGAAAAGACTTATTCGAGAAGTGATTCGATATGTCAACTTTACAGTATTCGAGAACTCAGAGTTATCGATCAAGTCAATTCTAGTTCTCGAATCAAACACTTAGCCACTTCTCCAATACAATCTTGGGGATAAAATACTGAAGGAATTGTACAAGTCAGAAACCTGCAGCAAGCCAAGACGCTTTATGGACCACATACTGTAAAGCACGTTGGAAAGCCTACAAAGAAGCTTGGAGAGATAGTACAAGAGACAAAGAGCTAAAGAAGTGGATCTGAACAGAGTTCTAAGAAGTCAAATCTGTAGCAATTTGGATGTTTACTCAAATAGGATAGACACATTAGAAAGCAAATTTGTTTGCTACCTTATTTGTTGTAAGCAAGTTGTTCACATGATATAAGTGAACAACCCTACTTCTTAAGCAAGTATCAAACAGAGTGATCAATAGTTTTACAAGTAATATCTCTCTGAGAAAGAAGCTGAGAATACGAAATTGTGTTCTCAGGTTGTAGAAACATTTTGATCTAATAAAACATTAGATTAAAGTGAGTATTGTGTTCTTGTGTTTATATTCCGCACGTACATAATCTGTTAAATACAAACACACACTTTGTTACATAACCAGATTCAAACCCTTCAAACAACCTTCACCTAAAACACTTATCAAAAGAAAAGTTTGAGAATCCATTCACCCCCCTCTGTATTCTCTTCGGTATATTCAATACTCAACAATACTCCACTGTCAGAGGAGTATCAGGATGATACTCCAATGTCATAGGAGTATCAGGATGATACGTCACCACTAGTGGAGTATCAGGGTGATACTCCACTGGGTAAGGAGTATCACCCCTGATACTTACTCCTGATACTCTCCACTATGTACGGAGTATCACATGTGACCTGATACTTCACTGGGTGAAGAGTATTTGATATGTGTAGATATTTTGGGTAATTATTTCTGAAAATAGATATTTTAGACAAATATACATCCAGAATGGGTATTTTAGGCATTGTTTCCTTTTTTTTAAGTATACCAATAATTATAATTTTGATTTTATTATTTTATCCTGACAACCATACGAAACTCCTTTACCACCTGAACTCTAGGATATAATATTATATCCTTTATATATAATAATCGTAAGAGAGATCTTATCCATAATTTTGGTTTGTTCATTTGGCTTGGTCACTGTACCGCCAAAATAATTTCAACCGTCGAATATAATATTTTGATAAATAGACTATCAAAATTATATCATATTAAAAAGAAAATTATAATCTAAAAAGGATATAATTAAAAAGGTTGTATTAGAACAGAATTTTATTTATTTATTAATATTAAAAAGGATATAATTTCAACCGTCGAATATAATATTTTGATAAATAGACGATCAAATATCATATTAAAAAGAAGTTATAATCTAAAAGGATATAAAAAATGGTATTAGAACAGAATTTTATTTATTTATTTATTAATATTAAAAAAGGTTCATATTTATTATTTAGGCTCTATCTCGAGATATAGAAATCAAATTTGGATGATTTTACAGTCCACGTGAAACTCATAAAATTATCTTTAATTTAGTGATGATTTAACAATTATTATCCAAATAAAAACACCCAGAATCTCAGGAAAAAAATATAATTACAAATTTTTACATTAATCCTAATTTAGTGTAGAATACCTACATTAATAATACTATTCAATATAGAAAACCTAATTATATATGATTTAAATCATTGACGAGCACTTTTTCGTATTTCAATATAAATACACTTTTTAGTTTACATGTTAAAATATTAAATATTTTTTATGCTAGATCCAACGTTTTTTATCTATTTATTTTAAGATCTAACAGTTCTTATATATTTTGTTGTACCGAGGACCAGACTACCAACTACCAAAGTTTGGACCAAATCCCTCCTACACTTATTATTAAAACTATATTTGGTTGTTAGTACAACTATCTTCAAATTATAAGAAAGGTTATTTTGATAATCAAAACAAAATATAAGTAGATTTCCAAAATAGAATAGAATTTTTAATATAAAAAATCGTTCATTTCATCTCTCTTTTGTTTCCTGGTAGTTTTAATTGGAGAAAATGTTAAATCATCACTAAATTAAAGATTATTTTGTTAATTTTATGTAGGTTGTAAAATCATCCAAATCAAGTTTTAAGAATTCAAGATAAAACACATAATAAATTGAACGTGTAAAATCTTATATATATATATATATATATATATATATATATATACCAATTTCATAACAACAAATTGATATGTAAACTAATAACAAATAAAATAAAATAAATAAGAGAGTAGGGAACCTAAGATACATCTTAGGTAAATTTCCTGAGATATATGTATTTTATATGTAAATATGGGATGAACAATTTTATAAAATTAAAATTTGTTTAAAATTTTACTAATTAGCCCTGCGGGTCCAATAAATATTAAAGGATTTTATTCATATCTCAGGAAAGTTCCTAAGATATATCTCAGGTTCTTTTTTCTCAATAAATAATATAATAAATATTAGAAAAAGAACCGTGCTTTGCATGGATTATAAGCTAGTAATATAATAATTAGGCAGAGGCAACTCTTCTCCATATCTATCTTTCTATTAACTAAAACGAGATAGCCAGTATCCTACCTTTTAATTCTAAGAATTCTTCAAAATTATATCCTATTATATAATAAGAGTAAGAGAGATAATAAATGAGTACTATCATAGATCTCCTAAAAACAACATATATTTTATAAATGAAATTTAAAATTATTAATACAAAGTTTAATTAATAAGCGCACTGCGTTTACACATTTGATTTGTTTATACCTCGGCCTAAAATCTTCTAATCATATTTTGTCTATGCTTGATTTTATGAATAAATACGTGTATAGTTGTTAGTTAATTATATCTTATTATATAGTAAAATTAAGATGAAACACATCCTTATAGAATAAACGTTAGAGTGATTTTATCCATAATTTTGGTCATTGTACCGTCAAAATTAGGTTTTCTACATTAAACAAGATTACCAATGTAGGTATTCTACATTGAATAGGATTAATGTAAAAATTCGTAATCATATTTTCTCTTGAGATCCTGAGTGTTTCCATTTGGATAATAATTATTAAAGATAAATTTATGAGCTTCGTGTGAGCTGTAAAATCATCCAAATTGTAAAATTGTTTAAATCAAGTATTAAGAATTCAAGATAAAACACATAGTAAATTGAACGTATAGTAAATTGAACGTGTAAAATCTTATATATATATATATATATATATATATATATATATATATAAATTTTTTAACAACAATTTGATATGTGAACAAATAATAAGTAAATATTAAAAAATAATAATATAATTATAGATATTAAAAAAGCAATCGCATGGGTTATAAGCTAGTATCCTAATATTAACGCTAAATAAAAAGAATTGTTTAAAAAAATCTAGAAGGTCCCATTTATTGGACCAGAAGAAAATTAGGCCCAATGTTGAAACAATCCACTACCAGTCACCCACTACCACTTCCTTTCCACTAAAGCCCATTCCAACACCATCCTTCCCCTGAAATTGCGTTGTTTAACAGGATGATCAGGTCCAACTCCTCTCTCGGTATATCTATACTATATCTATATATCTATTCTATTATATTAAAATTGAAAGTTTGTCGGTTTGGTTATCCTAATTACTAAAATAAATAATGACATAATATAATTAATGGTAATTAGTCATTACCATTTTCATATCTACTTTTAATTGAAGATATTACCTTTTATAAAAAGGTCAATCGTCCTATATCTTCAAATTAATTTCCTTTGTTATTGCCATTTTCATATTTACTTTTAATTGAAGATATTACATTTTATAAAAACATCAATCGTACCATATCTTCAAATCAATTTCCTTTCTAATTATAATACGTTACCTTTTTTATTTAAAAGTAATCTTAAAAAATCATACCATATTTTCAATTATTAATAAAACTAGTTTATAACCCGTGCGATGCACGGATTTTTTAGATACGTAACAAATTATATTTTATGTTACAATTATATTTTTATATAATCATTATTTACAATATTTCATTTTAATTTTAATATTAAAAATTTAATATAAATTTAATTAATGATATGCATGGTTTAAAACTTATATTATAAAAGTTTAAAATAAATATGTCGTTGATATAATTCGAACCTTAAAATTTACGTAAATTATATCTAACGATTCTGATTTTTTTACTAAAAATCTAATGGTCATTATTCGTAGTACAGATTTCTATTATATTTTGTTAGTGATTAGAAGATATGATGTGATATTTTTGGTTATATATTAATTATTGTTAGATATGATATGATTGATGATTTTAGGTGTTCATATAAAAGATAATATCTTCAACTAAATGTGAAAAAGGCAATTGACTAATTAGCATTCATTATATTATGTTATTATTTGTTTTAGGTGTTTTAATAGTATGGATATCGTATATATTTTTCTTATAATAAAATTTAAATAAGTAAATTCACGAAATACTAAAAAACATATACCAAAAAATAGGTACCAATATTTTTAATGTTACATCTATTATATAATTAATTTTAATTTAATATAATTTAATATATTCATGTTTACGGATTATACTAATGTTTCCTTATTATAAACAACGTATACAGATTTTTAAAATATTTTATTAATAATTAAAAAATATGATGTGATATTTTCGGGTATATATTAATGATTGTAAGATTAATTTTAAATTAAAAAGGTAACATGTTTCTATTCTAAAGGAAATATTAATGATTGAAAAATATGATACGATTGATTTTTTGGTGTTTATAAAACGTAATATTTTCAAGTGAAAAAGGCAATCGACTAATTACCATTAATTATATTATGCTAATATTTATTTTAGGTGTTATATATATTTTTTTTGAAAATGACGGTGTGATATTTTCGGGTATATATTAATGATTGTAAGATTTGTTTTAAATTAAAAATATAACGTGTTTTAATTCGAAAGAAATTATTAATGATCGAAAGATATGATACGATTGATACTTTTAGGTGTTTATAAAAGGTAATATATTCAACTAAAAGTAAATGTGAAAAAGGCAATAGACTAATTACCATGAATTTTATTATATTAATGTGAAAAAGGCAATCGACTAATTACTATTAATTTTATTATGTTAATCGACTAATTACCATTAATTATAACGTGTTTTAATTCGAAAAGAAATATTAATGATGGAAAGATATGATAGTATTGGTATTTTTAAGTGTTTGTAAAAGGTAATATCTTGACTAATTACCCTTAATAATATTATGTTATTATTTATTTTAGGTGTATTTATTTTTATTTATAATGAAGGGTAAATAAGTAATTCACAAAGTACAAAAAAACAGGTACCAAACAATTGGTACCAAAAAATAGGTACCAAAACTTTTAATGTTTCGGCTTGTGATATTTTCGGGTATATATTAATGATTGTAAGATTAGTTTTAAATTAAAAAGCTGACGTATTTTAATTCGAAAGGAAATATTAATAATTGGAAGATATGATATGTTTTTAGGTGTTTATAAAAGGTAACATCTTCAATTAAAAGTAAATGTGAAAAAAAGGTAATCTGAATACTTACCATTAATTGTATTATGTTATTATTTATTTTAGGAGTTTCTATAGTATAAATATGATATAGATTTTTCTTTATAATTAAGGGTAAATAAGTAAATTCACTTAGTACCAAAAAACAGGTAAACTTTCAATGTTTCGGAATTTATATTTTATAAAAGGTAACATCTTCAATTAAAAGTAAATGTGAAAGAAGGTAATCTGAATACTTACCATTAATTGTATTATGTTATTATTTATTTTAGGAGTTTCTATAGTATAGATATGATATAGATTTTTCTTTATAATTAAGGGTAAATAAGTAAATTCACTTAGTACCAAAAAACAGGTACTAAAACTTTCAATGTTTCGGAATTTATATAATAGTATAGATATATTAAAAATCCTTATACGTTGTTTATAATAAGAAAACGTTAGTGTAATCTGTAAATATGAATATATTGAATTATATTAAATTTAAAAAATATTTAAAATAATAATTATATAAAAAACATAATTATAATATTAAATAAAATTTAATAGATACCTAAAATATCGTATCTTTTAATAAATTTAAAAGACATTTACTTTTAATTAAACATATTACCGTTTATACGCACCTGAAATATCGTATCTTTTAATCATTAATATTTTTTTCTAATTAAAACACGCTACCTTTTAATTTAAAACATAATTTTGCAATCATAATCTTCCAATAATTAATATTTTTTCCTAATTAAGACATGCTACCTTTAATTTAAAACATAATCTTGCAATTATTAATATATACCCAAAAATATCACACCATATCTTTAAATCACTAATAAAAATATATAATAGAAATCCATATACAACGAATAATTACCGTTAGATTTTTAGCAAAAAAATCTAAACCGTTAGATCTAATGATTAAATATTTTACATGATTAAGTTACTTTACAAAATATTCTAAGATTCGAATTTTTCAACGACGTATTTAATTAAAAATTTTATGATATAAGTTTTAAACCATGCATATGCAGCATATCATTAATTAAATTATATACTTCCTCTGTCCCCTTCATTTCTTTACACTTTCCTTTTTGGGATGTCCCATCCAATTCTTTACATTTCTAAACTTTCCTAAAATGGTAAAGTTTTATAATATAAAAAACAACTACATCCACTACTTTCCTCCACCAACTCATTTTATACATTATATAGTTATAGGTCCCACCTTTACTCATTTTTCCTACTTCTCTCCACCTTTATATTTTTCCTTTGGTCTCCGTGCCCAACCCAAATGTAAACATTTGGGTGGAACGGAGGGAGTATATATTATTCAAATTTAAATAATTATTATAAATTATAATTATATAAAAATATAATTGTAACATAAAATAAATTTATTTCATATAAAAAAATCCGTGCATCGCACAGGTTATAAGCTAGTATATTATAATGCCTAGAGATCGGAAATGCACCACAACAGTTTAAGGTATTTTTCTTAAATTTTTTTTTTTGATTTTTTTTTATTAAAATTCTTTTCTTACATTAAATAACTATTAATGACAATTTAATTAGTTATTAATTACACCTATTAAACATATATTAAATTAACTCTATTTAATTTGTTTAAAAATTAGCAAACTTTATTTGAACAGTATAGTTATTATTTCAATATTAAATATTAATTATATATAGTTATGTTTATTTTTAGATAAAATGACAACTAACAATTGTTTATATTGCGTTATTTTTATTCCCTATTCAAGATCATTATAATTTCTTTTCGGATGATTATAGGGTAGACGACCTTAACTTCTCAAACAATTTTTATTATCAATAATTGTGAAAATCGTAATAAATTATGAAAGTACGAGATATTTACTTCATTTCTTGAATTGTATACAAACAATACAGACATATTTTTAATTTTGTACATGAATAAATTATACATGAGTTATGACCAAATCGATTAAATTTAACAAATCCAAACATTTGTCGGAAGATAAAATCGATAAAAAAGCCATACACCATTTGTTTTATTATATTGTGTCGAAATAAATTAATATTCTAATTAGAGATAGATGTGCCTGAGAATGACCTCAGGTACCACCGTTAAGGTTCAAAGCTTTCTAAACATAAATATAAGGACATTTACGTAAATTAAAGTGAAGAGAATTAATATTTGTAGCATTATCACTCAGAATTTGTACTGCAAACACATATAACCTCAAGGACCACCGTTGAGGTTCAAAGCTTTCTAAACATAAATATAAGGGCATTTACGTAAATTAAAGTGAAGAGTAATAATATTTGTAGCATTATCACTTATAATTTGTACAGCAAACACATATAACCTCAAGGAAAGCCCTGAGGCCATCCTCAGAGCAGTTTTCTCTTCTAATTAAATAAATTTTTAAATTATTATTGAATATGTATATTATGAGAGGGGTGTCGGCTTTAAAAAACATTATTAACCTTAACTTCTCAAACAATCTTTATTATCAATGGTTGTGGAAGTCGTAATAAATTATTGAAGTACATAGATCTTATCTTCATATCTGAAATTTGTATACAAATAATACAGACAAATTTATACTTTTGCACACGAATAAATTACACATGGGTTATGACCAAACTAATTAAATTGAACAAACCCAACCATTTGATCGGAAGATTAAATTGATAAAAAATTTGCACACCCGTTGTTTCATTATATTGTGTCAAAATAAATTAATATTCTAATTAAATAAATTTTTACATTATTACTGAACATGCATATTATGAGAGCGGTGTCGGCTCGTAAAAACGTTATTAAGTTATATTCAATATTTGTAACTTTTGATCGTAAAGACTGCGTTCATATTGTAATTTTTATTTTTATATATTTGTGATATTTTAAGATTATCAATACTTTAGATATATAATAAAAGTATTTTTTCAAATAAAAATTCATGTAATTTTTTTTAAATCATTTTTTTTAGGAAATTAATAAGAGACCAATCAATTTTTAAAAGTGATAGAAATAAATTTATCTATTTTTATTATTTTAAAATAAAAATTTATAAACCGCGCGAAGCACGGATAAACTGACTAGTATTATATAATAAGCAAATAGGGGTATAATTTGGTTGTTTGGTTCAACTTGGTTCAACCATCTAAAAGAATAGTGATCGTTAGATATTTAGTAAATAGATAATAGCCGTTAGATCTAATAATAATGAATATTCTATATTTAAATCCCTCTTCTAAAGATCCAAGTTTCGAATCCCGTCAACAACAAATTTGCATTAAGATTTTGTATTATTAGTTCTAATCAATACATATCATTTATTAAATAACTATTATTATTACTAATAATTTTATTAATTAATTACAAAGTTAAATTATATTCATAATAAATTATTATACTCTATTTTATTTAATCATATAATTTTAAAAATATATAAAAGTAACTCATGCTTTGCACGGGCTGTAAGCTAGTATAAATAATTTGAATTTTGATACAATCCACCAATTCTTCGACCTGGAATCTAGTAGTTGTACACAATAACTAGATCTAATTTTTTAAACTCATCAACAAGCTTTAAACAATCTGAACCACCTACTACTTTGTGCAATCCTTTATCGTTTTAAGTTCTAGCCTTCCTTCAGTTTAATACAAAAATACCAATGCTTTACTTTCCACCTCCAATAGAGAACTTGTTGTAGAAGGACCTGAAAAAATAATTCTTGGGACATTTATTTCTATCTAGCAATTTAATAACCTTCAATACGACCCGCAAATTTTCCATCACCTAAACCATCCCATGCTCTATCTATAAAATCCACTAAGGTCTTCTTCAATGGTTACTTCATTATAAATCAACTTAATCTTCAAATATTCACCTTTTTCACTTCATATCACTCTTTCAACTCCAATCATAACTCTATATATTTCATCAAATTTTGTTTTACACATAAATATTATAAAAAGTGGAGCAGGTGGCACCTCCACAGCCTCTCTCCTGCTATCAATTCAACTAATCTTTATAATAACTGAAACAGCTGGTAGTTTTAGAGTTACTGTCTGACGCAGTACGGAAACCTTGGAAAAACAAGCGCTAATCCTTAAGAACAAACATGAATCCACAAGCACGAATTCGAAAAGATAACTCTGAAATCCATCAGAAAGGTGAGAAAATCTCAAGGGTTTTTGATATCTATATTATATTATAATAAGCAAAATGGGGTATAATTTGTAGTTTGGTTATCCCTCATTCACAACCATTAGATTTTTAACTCAAATAGATCATGACCCTTAGATATAACAATACTAAAAATTGTTATATACAAAGATCTAAGGTTTGATTCCCATTAACAACATATTAATTTATATATCTATACTATATTATAAAAGACGAAACATTAAATGTTTTGGTACGGTACGGTACTTACCATATTTAATTGTTTTACTTTATTACCCTTAAATATTTTACTTTATCATAAAAAAATAAAACACAATCTTTTCTCAAAATATTACACGCAGCTCTTCCTAACACTTATCCTAAAGTTGTTTGGTTCAACCAATCGTTAAAAGAATAGTGACGGTTAGATATTTAGTAAATAGATAATAACTTTTGGATCTAATAATAAGAAATATTTTATATTTAAATCTCTCTTCTAAGGGTTCGAACCCCGTCAATAACAATTTACATTAAGATTTTATATTATTAGTTTTAAACAATACATGTCATTTATTAAATAACTATTATTATTACTAATAATTTAATTAATTAATATTACAAAATTAAATTATATCCATAATATATTATTATACACTGTTTTGTTTAATCATATAATTTTAAAAATATTTAAAAGTAACCCGTGCTTTGCACGAGCTATAAGCTAGTAATAATAAGATAAATAATCCAGTACAATTGATGATGTTTATATACGCTGGGATATAAAACCCCTATTAAAAAAGAAATAAACCAAATCCAAATTAAAATAAAATATTTATTTTAAAGCAAGCGTGATCATGCAGGGTTGAGCATGATCATGCGCTATCTCCCCAATATCTCACTAGAAGTCTCTGTCAATATTTTTCAATTTGGCATGATCAGACAATCCAGCAGCATGAGCATGCATAATATCAAATACTATATTTTCTTGATTTGGCAGGATCGTGATCATGCTTTCCTTCTAGAATTACCTTCCCACCATCCATTGGAACCTTGATTGACACAAAAAACCCTCCTACATCAGTCTCCTCCACTTCGAAAGAACTCGACCCCGAGTTCTTATATAGAAATAAAAATACATGTGCTTGTTGCTTATCTCGTCATGGTGGTATTTTAATTGGCAAACACCTTCGAGGAACTTTGTACCTGAACTCTTCGACAAATTCAACATATTGCAATGATAACACTTGAATTGATCCAAGGACATCTTGATTAACCATTGTCAAGCCAGAAGTTGATTGACCTTCGGCAACTCTTAATTCTTTTATTGTATGAAGAGGCACAACACATTTATATGGCTGCTGCAAGACGCCCTTATCTTCCAATGGATACAAAACATATTTAACAACATCATTATCATCAATAAGCTCAATTGTCTTCTCCCTACTTCTATGACATAAATTCAAATCCAGCTGATAAGGTCTATCCATTACTAACTGGTATGCGTCAACATCAAAATTATAAAAAGTTGCGATATCCTTGTACAGTGTACTTCATACTAGCGATGTTAATCATATAATTTTCACTTGCGTTGGCACCAACCAAGGGATTATTCCAAACAACATTGTATGGTGCTAAATAAATTTGTAAAGGCAACTTGATTTCACTAGCCATCACCCACAAATTAAAATTCTCATGATAATCACAACCTACCACAATCCCAACAGTCCGAGGACTCACCTTGCATAATGAATGAACTAAGATATGATGTTTCGAATCATCTAGCGATCTATAAGTGTCGATGGATAAAGTTTGCTCACCTTTAACATAATGTTCATCGTCGCTATCATTCTCATATTTATAGACCTTCTCAAGTTTTTCTTTGTTTTGTTCTTTTACATCATCCTCCTCGTCTTCTTGTTTGACCATGTCAAATCTATCACAATTAGTAGACATACAGTTTTCAAAACCCAGAATTGCACACCCTTTTTCGACTATCTCCACTCCTTTTAAGTTTTCGACATGAGCAAAGTCTAACACTTTTCTCTCTCCCATGCCCAACAAGCTACCCGATTTTGGTTTAGGACTTTTATCGAACACCTTATTGACACAATGATTTTCATAATATTTAAACATATCATCGTCTTGCTTTCGCTTTGTCTGCATCTTAAACTCATAGCCCTCTGGTAAAAATCTCTCCATCATCAACTATCTCATTCATCGCCATGTTCTAATCGGTTCTTTCCTTTACCTCTTTCTCTGCAAAACCAAATTATCCCACCAAGTCGCAGCAGTATTAACTTAAGCTTGAAGCCTAAACCTTGTGGTCACATTTTGGCTATAAATAATATATCTACAAGTTAATTACACGCAAATTGTACTCGATCTTCAAACAACACCAAGTCAAATTAGCATTCACGTTTAGATTGCAAATACAAAAAAAATTTAAACTCTTACTAAACTAAATTTAATGCAAATCTAAACTTTTGCTTCAATTTAAGTTTTGAAATAAACTTAAGTTTAATGCAAATTTAAACTTAAGCTCTTAATTTATCAACAGTGTCACAGATTACTCATGTAATATTCTTTAACACTAGCTCGAATAGTATAAATTTTGAACTAATTAAACTTAAGGGTGAAACAAAAATTTAAAACGTCAACTTAAAACAAATTAATACTTAAACTTAAGCTTAAAAGTTTTGACAAAAAAGAAAAATTTAAACTTAATAGTTAAACCCCTAAAACTTGAAATTGAACTGGAAAGGATATATAAACTTTGAACTACGTAGCTATCAAAACTTAAGCATATTGTTAATGGAGGAATTTGGCAATAATAAAATTCGAAGATTTTGTTGCTGGAATTAAGTACCCCATATTTATAGGGAATCAAGGTTTACGTAGTTGTTGGAGATCAAGAAACCTTTTTGGGCTAGGGTTTGGCAAGCCCAAAATTCATAAAAGCAGGCATGTAGGATATAGCTAGAAGCTTAGTTAGGAGTGTTCTTTTCCTCCTGATGAGGAAAACCCACCAGAATACAAGGAAAGTACTCCTGATCAAGGAAATTAGAGACGTGATCACCTCGAGCCCCTAATAAGGATAACCCATCAGAATACAGGATCGTGGATTGTAGATCATCGTCGGATAACCTCCGAGTGGCCTTCAAAATAAGTAAATAATAATCCAAGACTCCCTGAAAGGGATAACCCATAAGAATACGGAACTGGGCCTTCAACATATAATTCAATGATTCCCCGATGAGGACAACTCACCAGAATACAGAATCGGGTCTTCAAATATAAATTTGAACTTCAATTAATATATATGAATTTAATGTCTTGAAAGATGTATTCCCATAATTATAGTAACAGTGAGATTTGTTCAATCTAATCTCACCAAAAGTCACCAATTTTGGTATTATTAGTGCTAAAACAATCAGTAATTGCCAAGTTATTCCGGCGAATAAATTACCAGGCCCATTATTCACTTAGTCAAATTTCAGGTATAACACATATCATACCTATAACTTAACTTAAACTACTAAACCTTATGACGAAATTTAACATAAACTAAACTTATGCTTAAATTAAAAGACTGTTACCTTAAACTTAAATTAAAAAAAGAATCCTAAAACTTAAACCACACTTACACTTGAACAAAACCTAATTAAATTTAAACTAAACCTAAGATATATATAATCTGTAAGAACCCCAAATTTTGGATATAATTAAAACTTTTTATTATGTACTGAGGTAATGGTGAATAGTGATTATGACTACGATGTAACGATTGAGATAATGAATGAAAGGAATAGATTTGGATTCAAATGTTTTTATGCCATGAAGAATGCTAATGGTTGACAACTTAGGTAAGAATAATCTATCTCCTAGGGGAATAAAATATGGCAATTCCAAGCAGGAGAATATTCTCATGTCATCCGGATCGATAACGATTAGTCCAGTAGTTCCGTGAAAGGGTTAAGGACCGCCCGAGAAAGAACAAGGACATTGTCATAAATATAGGGAATAAAGGAAGAATAAAGAATGAATAGTGTTTTTGGTGGAAGTAAGAATATTATGAGACGACACTATATAGAAGTATTCGGAACGGATTTCCGAGTTCGTATTAGTGATCCAGGAAGAAAATAAGTGTATGTAAAAGCTATCGGATTCTGAAAAAACCGCACTTTTATTTTCTCCGAGAGTTCCCTGGACACTAAAAGACTTAAGAATTTAACGAAGGGATTTAAGGAATATAAATTCGAAAGTTAGTAAGAAAGATGGAGAATGATAGTACTAATATTATTACGATTTCCGGTAAAACCCTAACTAGTAACAAATGAGTTATTCCTCCGAACGATCAATGAATTGAGCAATAAACGAATAAAGAAACAAGCAGAGGAAGCAAGATACATGCATGTGCAAGTGATAAATATCTAGTAACCAATCTAGTTACATTACAAACTAGAACTATTAGAGATTAACTAGTACTTAGCATCCTTTTCTCATCCAACCACAAAAACAAGACACATGTCTCTCCAAATTCATCATCCATGACATCACCACTTTAATAAAGCTACTTTAAGCTTGATATTTTCTTAAGACACCACAATAATTCATTGGATGAGAGCAAAACAAAGCAACAAAGCAAAGAAACTCCATTTCTCTCCATTTCTCAAAACTGCCCAGCAAGAACTACCTTGAAATAAAAATTCATATCTCCATTTCTATCCATGATAAAATCACCAAATTTTAAGCAAAGCCTCTCCACTCCATGGGCAATATTTGCTCCAAATTTCATAGCAATCCAAGGAGTATAGCCTAGTCAAATAACATCCCCAAGTTGAAGAAGCAAACTGTCCAGATTCATGACAGTTTCTGTGACGATTTTCAAACGGTCATATCTCCTTCATTACTCAATGGAATTTGGTGTTCTTTAGCTTGTTGGAAATCTGGTAAGATGCTCTACAACTCTCCTTTAGAAGCCTCGTCCAGAAAACCTCGGTAAGGACCTCGTTTTTCATGATCTTTCCACTGCGTTATAGCAGATCCGAAAATCACTAATTATGTGCTTGATGATTCTTATTAGTTAAGCTTGATTAAGGTGTTCTAAGGACTAGTAAAGGATTAGTAAGGTCTCTACATCCTCCAAGGAAGGTATATCTCATCAAAACCCTAGCTCTTACTTTAAGTTTATGGATGATCTTGATGGTTGTTAGCATGGTTAGGATGTTAGTATGATTATAAGCATGATTATGTAGTAATTATTTGATTTAAGAGATATGATGATCATGTTGGTAAAGTAGATGACTTTGGACAGTTGAGGATGAATAAAATGTGCAAAAGCTGTATGGATGCCCGGTGTGGCTTGGTTTTGATGGTATGATTTTTGGAACGTTCGATATATAGCCGTCGTAATGTCGAATTTTTGTTAACACTTAGAAACCGAGCATGACAGTAAATATAATTTCCTGATCTTGATAATATTATGACTGGTCCTTGTAGATCTCGAGCCATAGATCGTTTTGGAGTGAGAATCGAAACATTCCGACTTACGGTTTAGGAGTTATGGTCAAATTACTAAAATTGGTTCGGAACCGTAAGTAAAAGTTCGTAACTTCAATTGAACCCTCGTAAACCATGTTACTCAGTGGCGAATCTTGGTAAATAAATACTAGAGGTCATAAGGAAGGTATGAAAGAAAACCACATGTCAAACGAATCGTTTTCCGATTTTATAAAAATGTTCGAATCAAAGTTAAACGCGAACGAACCCCTAAAAACCCGCTTGGTTATAACTTTGGTAAAACACTTAGAAAACGAATGATAAAACTCGAGGTATAATCTCGGTTCATAATCGATCGACTTTAAAACTTATACGACTTAATTATATACCGAGTGTGGGTATGATGACATGTTGTAATAACGAATAAATGTCGGATCGTATCAGTAATAAAAAAAGAGTTACACTAAAAGGTGTATAACGAGATAATTCGAAAACGTGTTTCGATTTAAGTGAAGTTATACTTAGACTTTTAAAACGTGTTAAGTGGTTAATCTCGAATGTTCTGATTGTTTATAGATCATCGAGCAGACCCAGGTCACGCTATCTCCACCCACACCCGATTACTAGGCAAGTGTTCAAAACTTTGAACCTGTTGTTGTGATAATATATATATGTGACTGCCATTTTACGTATGCCATAGCATGCATGCCTATTGTCAAATTATATTATGATACCTGTTCCCTGAATTGATATTGGCTTATAGACTAGATACGAATTATCAGTTATAAGCCGGATTGTTTTGATAAGACCCTTAGGGAAGGGCATATGATATTCATTCTTAAATATAGACCGGGAGTCGGTATTTTGAGATATAGATAGTCGTGGGAACCCGGAGGGATTCCAACGATAGATTATTATTTATCTGAGGAATGTTATTATTAAACGTTATTTATATTTCCATAAAGTATCAATTACTTGGAAATCTTTCGAGGAATGTTATTCGAGTATTATCTCAGTCGAGAGATATTAAATGAATGTTAGTTTCGAATATTCATTTAGAGTTGATTATTTAATGAATATTATTTTGATATTCATTAGAATGTTATTTATTAAATAAATATTGCTTTCGAATATTCATTTAAGGTTTATGTACTTAATGATTATTATTTTAAAATACTCATTGGAAATTCTAATTACTTAAGGGATATTATTTCGAATATTCCTTTAAAGTTTTGATTACTAAATGAATATTATTTGGATATTCATTTAGAAGATTATTTATTAAAGGAATATTATTTTCAGATATTCATTTAAAGTTTGACTCACTTATTGAATATTATTTTAAATACTTATTGGAGTCTAAATATTAATGAATATTATTTTGAATATTCATTTAAGGAGTGATTTATTTAGTAAATAATTCTATATATTCATTCGAGGATTACTTACGAGCAATATTATGATTTAATAATATTCCGTAATTATTATTGAGTTAATAAATATTCTTGGAATATTTATTTAATTCTTTTAAATTCTTTTTAAAATGATTTATATTATTTGGAGATTATCTTTCACCTCCAAATATTATGTAAAATATTTCGGAGTCTTTTTACGACTATTTTATCAATGAAAGGTTCCCAACTCTTTATTTTTCATTTAAATCTATCTTAAAAGGATTTAAATGCTCGCTCAAACTTCCATATTATAGGGGAACCTACTTGAGAAAGGTTATTTATCTTGTTGACTTCCCGGTCATAATTTATCCTTTTCACTCGCAACTTGGTTGCTATGGACTCATTAAGTCTGTGTGTACCTTCTCATCATTCAAGGGGTAAGATTGTTGGAACAAGTTGATATCCATTAACAAGCAAAAACTTGGGAAATGTTGGTGAATTTTCCTTTCCAACTAGATACGACTACTTTGTGGAGTCTTATCAACAAGTATTTCACTTGGGGAAGGGAGGACAAACTCTACGTTTCAATGCTGCGGATTTATTCGAACTAGGAGTCGTGTGTAAGAGGCCGAGTCGCGCGGTCCATCACAAGGCCTAACCATTGGCCAGGGAGTTACTATTAAAGGCAATCGACAAGTGTAGCCGTCAGTTCTTCCTTCTACCGGTAGTAAACTATATTGGGATGTACCATCCCCGACTGATCATCAGGGAGTGGGACAGCTGGCGCGTGATAACTCCAGTATTGGTTCATCTCCCAAATTGGGAATTCCCTGCAACACGTATCGAAGAGACTTCTTTCAGGTTGTAGGACTTTGAAAAATGTTAATAACTGGAATTGCAATATTTTCCTTGCAAGTTCCTCTTTATATGATAAATGATAATATCTGGCTTATCTTTGACATAGCAGATATTCCCACCTATATATGCATTTTGAGTTACCTCGTAACTTCATTGTTCATGTTATTCTGGCATCATTTCCGTAAATGCATGGCATATGGTTTGAAAGATACTTTTGAACTGGTATATATTATCGTTCAGTTAAATATTATTGTTGGTGGGCTATTGCTCACCCTTGCTTTATTATTATATCACAACAACAGCTAGACCAGATGATTCGCAAAAAGGCGCACTCGATGCTGGCGAGGACGATGAGACTACCAGAGCCGAAGAGAAAGCTATTGGTAGGATAGATTCATTCTTTCAGTACCAAATATATGGACTAGTATGACTTATGTAAATGGATGGCAAAGAGTATGTATTCATATTGTAACTCTTTTGGGTTGGAAGAACTCATAATGTGTTTAATAAAATTTGATTGTTACTCTGATTTCATCTCTGGGACTATAACGGGTGTGTTTTATATTGTTGTGTTGTGTCATAAAGATGTAAATTACTTTATGTTGAGGTAAGTGCAAGTATTGTGGACAGAATTGGAGACCGTAACGACCGGATCCCGGACCCCGGATCTGGGGGTGTTACATAATCTATCTATCTATCTATACTGTACTATTATAAGCAAACTAGCCTCTATTTAGTTATCGGTTTGGTACACAATATTTGGTCATTCATATTAAATACATTAAATCTATACACTTAAAATAAATAAACTCTGACAAATCATATTAAATTAAATACATTAAAAAAACCGTTAGATTAAAAAATAATCGTAAGATTTTAATACAGATAAATGAGAATTGTTGGATCTAATACTAAAATAATATTCCTTTTCTAATATTTAAAATACTTTTATAAGTTCAAGGTTCGAATCTCACCAACAACATATCTTTAAACATATATGTTATTTTGTAAACTACTCCTATGAGTTTAAGGTTCAATTCCCGTCAACAAGATATTATAGTCAAAAAAATTGATTATCTACTTCCAATAAACTATTTATACATTTATATTATCATATAAACTACTCTCAAATATTCCCCTCAACAAAATTTTATAGTTAAAAATTAACATAATATTGTTAAATATTATCAAACATGTATCATAATATTTTATTATCTTTTATAATTTATTTTTCTACTAATTTAAAAATACACATGAAAATGTGGGTAATATGACAAAAAATATTAATAAAAACATCCGTGCATCACAGGAGTTATAAGCTGTATAGTTAAAAATTACATAAAATTTGGAAAACACTCGCAATTTAGAAAAATTTGTATAATACATGATCAAATAAATTTCACTCCTTCTACTAAATAAAAGTTAAAAAAATTACTTTTATGTAATATTTTTGTATATACGTATGTAGTTTAAAGTAAAAATTAAAATAAATAATTACGATAATATTTACATTCATGAGATTTAAAAAGTTAAAAAAATTATTTTGATAATAAAAACATTTATACAACTTAAAATTTTAACAAAAAATATAATTAAAAAATTACAAGCGAGTTTACAAGCAAACGTGCATCACATAGGTTATAGGCTAGTACTATTTATACTTGAACTTGATATCCTTTAATTAATTAATTGTAGTCGGTTTGGTTAGCTTTTTGTAGTCCGTTTGTATGGCATGATATTTTAACCAAAATATTTAACCAAGTCACAAGGATTATTGTGCATACGGGTTAATTGTTAAATTGATCATTAAAATTGATCTAAAGTATTAAGTTAGTCACCAAACTGAAAATGATCTCAAATGTAACATTAAAGTTAGCTATTGCAGGAACATTCAGTTAAATAACTTATTTTTCCTGGACCGGAAATAATAATATTAATTCTAATTTCTTGAATTTTGTGGTTTGTAACCTATATTGTAGGGTAACATATTTATTTTGCACAATGAAATTCAAGAAATCAGAATTATTGTTAGTATTTTCCATGTAGGAAAAATGAGTTATTTAACATAATGTACCCGTAGCTGATTTTAATAATTTGATTGAGACAATTTTCAATTTAATAACCAACTTAATATTTTAGGTCCACTTTTATGACTAACTTGATAATTAACCCTTGTGCATACTAGGAGGTGACGGAAGTGAGCTTGTCACCATATTTAAAGTTGTGGACCAAAGGAATGATATTTTGACTAGGGTGAGCATCGGGTCGTTTGGGTGGTTTGGGACAGTTTAACCAACCAAATCATAAATTTCGGGTTTTTAATTTTTCAAAGCATAACAAAACTAAAAACGATAACATTTTGAAAAACCAACCTAATTATAACGGTTTTGGTTTAAAGCCATTATTAAATATATATTTATACTTGATGTTATTTATTTCCTCCAACACAAGATTTAAGATTCAATTTTATTTTAAAAGAGTCAACAAAATAATTGCATAAATAGTAACGCACAATATCATCAAAAGCAGTTCACTCCTCAAATATTTTTACAAGATCGTAAATAAGTCTCAAAAGTCTGATATATAGCTTTCTGGTACTTTCTTCTTTAATGAGCTTTTGACAAGAAATTAAACAAGTTTAACCACTATAAATCTAACGAAATACAAAACACACGTGCACAAAGGTAAAAATGGTCGAGGCATATAATATTATAGCCTATAAGTATGTTGAAGAGATAGCCACACGAAGAATACAATATATATATATAGTTGCAGTCAATGAAAAACACCTTATATAAAGAACAATTCTAAACCACACATTTAATGCACCCTCACACAATTAAAATGCACCTTCACACACTAACCCAACCCATTTTTTTTAAAAAAAAAACCGGATGAACAATGCCTGCCACGTGGTACTGCCACGATAGCACCTACCACGTCAGCTGGTGGGCCCCCATTTGCTGATGTGGCAGTGCCATGTGGCATGCACAAATAGCCATATTTTTAACCCATATTTGGCGTGGTGAAGTCATGTTGCAGAAATGTTGTCCTTTTTTTATGTATACTCGCACAAATAGCAAATTTGTTGTTTTGCGACCAAAAAATTAGCAAAGTTGATGGAGAAAGTTAACGTTGATTGTTCATCTATAACTAGCATGATAGCCTGTGCAAAGCACGAGCCATATGATAATTCATAGAATTTTCTCGTGTTAGTCTACTTCACGTATTTCGATTAATATAATTTCAAAATATTATCAGATTCCGAACCGTAAGAGCTATATTTCTAGTCGTGTTTGGTCAATGTGAGAAGAATGATTAACTGAAAGTAGTACGTAAGAGTTAATTTTAACTTCCAAGTATTATCACAATAATCTTGGTGTATTGAAATGCGTGTAAAAGCAACTGACTTATTTATTTTGGGATGGAGGAAGAATTAAATTTTATTATTTCTAATTTTGTATAGAGTCATATGTTCCGCTTGAAAAATCTCAGCGCACATTTCCAATTTTGGATCTTTTTCTTCGACCAATTTCAGAGAACAAGGAGAACGACGAATTTGTCCTAATAGTTGTGCACATCCAAAATAAATATATGATATGTGCTTTTCTAGGATCATGGTATTTGACCGTTTCAAATATATCCTTTTAATAGCAAATTGATCATAACAAAATTTTTTCTTCAAATACATTGTATCATCCATTGTCATAAATGAACTTTCAAAAACCCAAGGTAATATCTCAAATTTCAAGACAAAACATATTTAGACATGTCCAAATTCAACCAAATACACGAGTAACTAAAATAAAAGTGTCATATCTTATAACGGGTTTTTAAAATGAGATGGGTTAATGTATGCATCGAATGAATTATGTTGTAAAAGTTCACGTGTACAATAAAATTCAATATATGAAAAGAAGATAGACATAACTACGATAATGAAGCATCTAAGAAATATCATTTAATTTGAGGTAACATCAAAATGATACCCGAAAAATAAAAAAATACTGTTGAGTATAGAATACAAGAAAGAATACAGAGGGGGGGTGAATGGATTCTTGAACTTTTCGTTGTTCTTGAATCTGTATAGCAAGATATGTGTTAAGTGTGTGCTATAATTTAAGTGCGGAAACTAATAAGCGAGCAACACAACACAATATCACTTTAATCTAATATATTATTAGATAAAGATTTTGCTACAATCTGTGAATACAAATGTTAGTATTCTCAGCTTCGTTTTTCTCAGAGAGATGTTTTCTTTTGTGTATGGAAAACTTAACTTCTAAGAAAGTGAGGTTGTATCCTTATAGAGCATGAATACAACCTACTTACTATAAATAAGGTAGCTAAACAACTTTACTTTCTAGTATGTCTATCCTTTTTGAGTAAGCATCCAAACGGCTACAGGTTTGACTTTGCAAAGCTCTGTTCAGATCCACTTCTTTAGCTCTTTGTCTCTTGTACATCTCTCCAAGCTTCTTTGTAGGCTTTTCCAAAAGTACATTACAGATTTTGGTCCATAAAGTGCTTTAGCTTGATGCAGGTTTCTGACTTGTACAATTCTCCAGTAGCTTTGTCTCCAAGGATCCATTCGAGAAGTGTCTAAGTGACTAATTCGAGAACTAGCATTCGATAACTCTGAGTTCTCGAATAGTACAATCTTGACATATTGAGTCACTTCTCGAATATCCTTATCTACAGGAATCCTTTGAGTTGTCGATAGTGCTTTTGACTTATCGAATCCCTGAGATGTCGAATAGCTTCTTAAGTCTCTGAGATGTCAAATGGAACATTGACTTGTTGACCATTAGAGAACTCGAATGATGCTTTGACCGTTGACTTCCTGAGTTCTCGAATAGAACAACTAGACATGTCAAATCTCTGAGATATCGAATGAGATATCGAATAGTTCATTCAGAGATATCGAATAGTTCATTCAGAGATATCGAACAGTGTCTTCTCAGATATCGAATCCTTGACTTGTCGAATGCTGGACTTCTCGAATAGACAAATGTACTTCTCGAATTGGTACTTAGGAAAATTCTTCATTTCTTCAAATTCTAACTGTGATTATTTGACAGTCTTAATCTTCTTGCTTGAGGCATGAACCTTGGAACTTCTTTCAAGCATTATTCTTGACTTTATAAGTACAGTTACACAACTAGGATTTGATGTCTATTACAAGTACAAAACATATAGAAACTCTACAACTAGAGGTTCCCTCAGTTAAGAGGTCATATAGGTAATGCATAGCATTACACATACTTAGGCTTGTTATTATATGAGTACAGGCATGTCTCTGTGACTAACAATCTCCCCCAAATTGTGAGTAAGACCCTTAGTCACAATTTCATGCCTGATAACAAGCCTAACATACAAAGAAAGGATTTTGAAAAGTACAGGTATGTTTAATTTCAACTAAGAACATGAATAGAAATACAAGTGTGTAATCTTACAGACTATGATGAGATGCTAGCCTTTATCATTTGATTCCACTCCATTTCCTTGGCTAGTAGATCGTCATATGCCTTTTGTTTCCTTTCTTTCTCCTTCCTTGCATTCTCATCCATAGCTCTTATAATTTCTGCCATTGCATCCAGTTCTTCAAGCAAAATAGAGTTTTTGAAATCTTCAAGTACTAGTTTCAGAATGTTGGCAGGATAGTGATTGAGTAGGTTCATTCTTATATTGACATTATCTCCATTTCTTCTCCTATACTTCACCACATAGGGATTGAATTGAACTCTACACAATCCCTTAGCCCTCAACACTTCTGCTTCAGCTTCCAGTTTATCAATTTCTTTTTCCCTTTTCATCCACTTCTCAAGGCACCCTTTCTTATCAGCTCTTCATGATCTCTCTTCATCTTCACAAAATCAATCAGTTCCAGCTTCCATACTCCTTCCACTTTATCATTTGCATCCAACATGGCAATAATCCTTTCTATGTCATATAACTTGCCCCAATTTTGACACTACCCTTGTTTAAACTTCTTCTGTCTTCCATCAGTATACTTGATCTCAAGGGAGTCATCAATGATTGAAACATGATAGATTCTTTGAGCTCTAAGGTATTCCAGTTGGTCTTCATTGTAGTCTTCATCTAGTGGTTGGAGTTTTAGGCCTGGATAGATTGTTAGGGTTCTTGATTTGGAAAGCTTTGGTTTTCTTGCTGCTTGTTTGAATTTGATCCTTTTAGTGTGGTTGCCTGGCAGTAGTATATGACCTTTGCTGGTAGACAATTATAGTATTCCATTAGCAGTTTGCTTTTTGAAACATACAGATGGTTTCTTGACTTGAATCTTCTTCTCTTCTTGAGGTGGTAAAACAGTTGCAGAAGCCATGGAATTAGATTTTGGTAGGTCATTACTAATAGCATTCACCCTAGACTTAGAGTCTTGTGTTGTGGTGAGATTACTGCTAGCAATGCCTAAGGTTTGCTATTTTCCATTCTTCCTCTCATAGACTCTGCCTTGGTCATCATCTCCTTTCTTATCTTTGCTGTCCTTCTTCTTCTTATCCTCATTATCCTTATCACTCCTGTGATGTTTTCCCTTCCCATCACTCTTGTCCTCATCTTTGTCATCCTTATTCCTCCTTGGCTTGGTCATTTCTGGAATTACACTAGTTGCAATGAATGATCTTAGGATTTGTAGTGCTTCTATCTCCTCAGCTGTCCTCATCCCCTTTTTCTTTTGCAGTAGATCAATGATGGCAATAATGAGTCTGTGATTTCGAGAAGTGAGATCATTGGGAATGACCACTTGTTTAATATCTTCAATTCTGGTGCCAGACTGATAGATGATTGTCCATGGCTTCTTAATCACTTCTGGCAGCCTTGAAGGTTGGCCATTCCTCAAGTCATCATACAGACTCTTATTGTTTTCATTTACATTCCTTTTCTCTATGAGCTCAATCAGCACATCTATCTCTGAGTGTTTTAAGGCTTGT
Source organism: Saposhnikovia divaricata (assembly GCA_036435485.1). Taxonomy (NCBI): domain Eukaryota; kingdom Viridiplantae; phylum Streptophyta; class Magnoliopsida; order Apiales; family Apiaceae; genus Saposhnikovia; species Saposhnikovia divaricata. The sequence continues at coordinate 94,345,083 of CM071597.1, read as the reverse complement.
AGAGTTTTGTAGGTTAGATGCCAGATTCTGGATTTTGCTACCATCATTACTTCCTTGAGCCATGAGCTATCAACTTTTCTAGGTATCACAGTGAAGTAATTGATCTGATCCTTCAAGCTCCATAGGTACAATTGAGTGTCACCAGCATGTTCTTTTGAGACTTTCAGAAACTCCAAGAATGCATCATCATGATAATCATTAGAGTTTGCAATTTCTTGTAGCTTGGCCTTAGTAACCACCTTTACTTCTACAGGCTTGGCACTTTCAGGTTTGGAGGATGGAGGTTTATCAGATGGCATACTCCCTGCAACCACTGTGGTGGTGATGGATTGCTTCTGGCCACTGGGAGTAGTGATGTGCATAGTTGGTAGAGTGAAAACTGGCAGTGTAGATGGAGGATCATCAACTTTGCCTTTCCCTTTTCCTGGAACATGGGTTATAGATTTTGAACTCCTTTGATGACCACCCTCATTTATTGTAATACCTTTCTCCTTGGGTTTCTCCTTTCTAGACTTCTCTTCGTTTGACTCCCCCTTAGGCTTTGAGTCTCTTAGGTTTCTCTTCTCCCCCTTAGGCTTGGTGTCAGGCACTGAGGCTTTAGTAGGGTCCTCTGGGTTGGAAGAGGTGAGATTGGCAGATTCATCTGGAAGAGGGAGACCAATATGCTTCATCATTGCAGACAACATAGATTGTTGTTGCAGAAGAACATCAGCTGTGGTGGAGGCTTGAGTGCTCAACTGCTCAGAGATAGTTGCTACTGTGTCTGTTAGATGAGCATTGGATTTCTTGAGGGATGTCACTTCTGTTTCCAGGGCAGCCACCTTTTTGAATAACTCATTAGATTTGAAACCAGAAAGTGACTGTTCTTTGAGTCTCTGCACTTCAAACTTGGTCATCTCATGCACTGGAACCTCAGTGATCAGCTTGTCTCTATACTGGTTTGCAAAGAGGGTCCTGAGCATGGCATTTGCATCATTTGTCTGATCAGATAAGATTTGGAATTTATGCCCCAGACCTGTGACAACATCTTTCAGTAAAGCTAGACCATTATCCATCCTTGTGCAGGTAGAGTTGTTGACTTTGATGTCTTTGAGAACACTGTCCAACTGAGGAAACCTTGCATCAAAGGCCCTCTTTATCTCTCCCACAGACTAGTCTGTTGCATCACTTACCTTGTTGACTTCTGATTTGACACCTTTGCCAAGGTAGTGTGTAGCCTTGAGGAATCCTTTGTAAGAGTCATTGATGGCTTCATACACTTCACCAGGAGTTAGGGATTTAGCATTTGAACCTAGTGAGGTGATGTATTCTTCTCATACTGAAGAGTTCATTGAGAGTGAGATCAAATTTTCCTTGCAGCCAGGCATCTACATTGCCATCTCTCTCAGTATCAGCCACAATTTTCTCCTTCTACATCTCTACATCATCTCTGTGGCATAGAAGGATAGCCTCATAGTCTGGGTTTGGCAGATTTGAAGCGAGAAGGTGTTGAGTAATCTTTTTGAACTCAGGAATCTGATCCACAACTAAGCTTTGAAGTGCTTCAACCGTCAATTGATGTGCTCTCCACTCAGTGTTGTGCCAGCCTTATCACTCTCATGTGCTGACTCTTTACAAGATTGTGCATTGGGGAGGATGCTTGATTCTATAGATGCACCCTGTTGAGAGGATACATCTAATGAACTGTGTGCCCCTGATTTCACAACTTCAGCCATTTGTGTGACTGAAGAGGTGGTTTTAGATTTCTTCTTCTTCTCTGGCCTTAGTAAGGGTGACTCAGGTTCCTCACTTTCTAAACCTAATTCTACAGCCAAGGCAGCTTCAGTTAAGATTTTAGAGGTTCAGAAGCAACCTGTTTTCTCTTCTTCTCCGTTTTACTGACACCACCCTGTTGAGAGGATGATGCAGGTGGCTCTGTGTTTGGTAAAGTGTTTGGCTGAGAGGGTTGGTTAGCAGGCCCTGGGTTAGCATTTTGCTCTACTTGCTTAGGCCTAGATAACTCAGATTTTGAGGCAAATATTGGCATGTTGTGGGGGTAAGTCCTAAATAAACTCTCCATATGGGGAGTTATTTTGAGTCTTATATCCACATCATTCCTAGTCTCCAAGCTACCAAAAATGAGTTTGGTCATGGATTTCGGATAGCTTATTCTATTTTTATCTAACCCAGGCAATTCAATCAATTTATCATCTATGAAATTAAGTACAGATTGAATAAAGCGAGGGAAGAAAATTTCATTACCTCTCTTGGTTGAGTTCTTACCAAGTCTCCCATATAGTTCCTGCATTATGATTAGTCCAACATCAATCTTTCTCCCATATGCTAGAGCATAGCCTATTTGTTGAACAGGTGTGCTGATTTGGTCAAAGCTAGACTTCCTTGCTGTGAAGTCTTGAAGAAGAGTGGCAAAGACATAGCCCCATTCTTTTCTCAAGTACTTCCTATTCAAATTTCCAAGCTTGATTCTATCTGAGTAGTTGATAAAATCAAAGAAGTCCTCCAATTCAGCATTAGTGGCTAGTGGGTCATACACTCCTTGTTGTAGGCCCAGTGCTTGGTTCATGTCTTCAGTAGTGATGGTGATTTCCTTGTCCTGAATCTTGCAGTAGACCACATATGAAGTTATTGCATTCTCTAGGGCCACAACCTCCACAGTAGCAGTCCTCCAAAACTGTTCTAGTAGGCCTAGATACAGAGTTGGGTTGGCTATGAGTGCATCCTTGATATATGATTCAGACATCCATCGAGCGAAGCACTTAAAGTTTGCATTGGGTGCTTCAACATCACTAGTAATAGCAATGAAATTGGTGTGGGTAGGAATTGTGAGTTGGGTATTTGCCATTGTTACTCAGAGAGAGAGAGAGAGAAGAGAACGAAAGTTGAAGAATAAATTTAGCTTTTGACGTTAGGGTTTTCAGAGGTTTTGGTACTTTAGCTTCCTGAGAAATCGAATGAAATGATTTGAATAGTTGTGGAATTGTATATATGTGAGTGACTTGAGTTGTCGATTAGATATATGTTCTGTATCGACAAGTCAGTCATTCGAGAAGTATAAAACAACTATTCGATAAGTCAAGAAAGGCTTATTCGATATCTCAAGCAGTTTGTAACTCACAGCTGGCAGTTATCTAACTCAGAAATAATTCCAAATTAAATAAAATATGTTTTTATGAGTGATTTTAAAAATTCTGAATAAAAATCCAAAATCGATTAAGATTCAGCGAGAATCCAGCCTTTTCAAATGATTCGACAACTCAAATGTTCTATTCGAGAACTCAGTCATTAGAGAACTCAAATGTTCTATTCGAGAACTCAGTCATTAGAGAACTCAAATGTCCTATTCGAGAACTCAATCATTAGAGAACTCAAATGTCCTATTCGAGAAGTCAAGCAAGTCTCTGTTCGATTTCTCCAAAATGCACTATTCGAGAACTCAAGAGTGTTCCAAATAGACTTGTTGGAGAAGTCGACCATAGACATGAAAGTCATTCGAGAAGTCTGACTTATCGATCTACACTTTCCACTCATAAAAATTAATTTTCACTATCTTTTCAAAATTCACCTGAATTATTCAAATGAAGAATATTCTAACAAATTAAATAGTGATTGTCTTAAAATTTCATAGAAATTTCAAGCTAATTCGAATATGATTTTTAACATATGCAACAGATTTGAAATATTTATAAATCATATTTCAGCCAACACTTACTTTAAAAATATTGAGAATTTAGATAAAGTAAGTGTTTACTGCTGCAACAATCTAGTTGATATTTTCACTTAGCCAGATTCTGAAGAATTCAGCATTCCAATCTCACTAACCAACCTTGTGAAGGTGGCTTCATCCAATGGCTTAGTGAATATATCAGCTAATTGTTTATCTATAGGAACATAATGCAACTCAATGGTTCCATTATTTGTATGCTCCCTAATGAAATGATATTTGATGTCAATGTGCTTTGTTCTAGAATGATTTACAGGATTGGCAACTATAGAGATTGCACTTGTGTTGTCACACATGATTGGAATTCTTTCCAACACAAGTCCATAATCTCTAAGTTGATTTCTAATCCAAAGCACTTGAGCACAGCAACTTCCAGCAGCTATGTATTCAGCCTCAGCTGTGAAAGTTGACACAGATTGTTGTTTCTTGCTGTACCAAGAGACTAACCTTTGTCCAAGAAACTGGCAGCTACCTGAGGTGCTTTTCCTATCCACTCTGCATCCAGCATAATCAGCATCAGAATAACCAACCAGATTGAACCCTGTGTCCTTAGGATACCATAAACCCAAGTTTGGAGTGCCCTTCAGATATCTAAAGATCCTTTTTATAGCAATCAAATGTGACTCTTTTGGATTTGATTGAAACCTTGCACACAAACATGTTGCAAATATGATTCTGGCCTACTTGCAGTGAGATAGAGTAGAGAACCAACCATTCCTCTGTAGATTGAGATATCTACTTTCTTGCCTTTGACATCTTCATCCAATTTGGTGGCAGTGGCCATGGGTGTCTTTGAAGGTGAGCAGTCTTCTAAGTCAAACTTCTTTAATAAATCCTTGATGTACTTGGTTTGACTGATGAAAATACCATCCTTCCTCTGACTAACTTGAAATCCAAGAAAGAATGTTAACTCTCCCATCATACTCATCTCATATCTGCTTTGCATGAGCTTAGAGAATTTCTCACACAGCTTCTCATTTGTAGAGGCAAATATGATATCATCCACATAGATCTGAACTAGGATAATATCATTACCATGCTTCTTGTAAAACAGTGTCTTGTCCAATGTGCCTCTAGTGAATTGATTTTCAAGAAGAAACTATGATAAGGTGTCATACCATGCCCTTGGAGCCTGCTTAAGTCCATACAATGTCTTAAGAAATCTGTAGACAAATTCTGGGAAATGTGGATCCTCAAAGCCAGGTGGTTGTTGCACATAAACTTCTTCTTCCAACTCCCCATTCAGAAATGCACTCTTGACATCCATTTGATAGACTTTAAAATTTGAATGAGCAGCAAATGACAAGAAGATTCTGATGGCTTCCAATCTATCAACAGGAGCAAAAGTCTCATCATAATCAATTCCTTCTTGTTGAGAGTATCCTTTTGCAACCAACCTTGCTTTGTTTCTAATGACCACACCATTTTCATCCATCTTGTTTTTCAGAACCCATTTTGTTTCAATAATGGTTCTGTTCTTTGGTGCAGGCACCAGTTCCCATACTTTGTTCCTTTCAAATTGATTTAGCTCCTCTTGCATAGCAATAATCCAATCTGGATCCAACAGTGCATCATCAAGTTTCTTAGGCTCAATCTAAGATAGAAAACAACCATAGAGACACTCATTTTGAGTTGCTCTCCTAGTTCTCACTCCTGCATTTGGATCTCCAATAATTTGCTCTGCAGTGTGTGATCTATCCCATTTCCTTGAGTGCTCTGTTTGATTTCTCAACCTTGATGTTGCTTCATCATTCAAGACATGATCATTTTCATTTCCTCCCCTTGTGAAGTTGCTACTATTCACAGGTGTGTCTTGGATGCTAGTATCTTCACTGTTGGTTGGATCAGATTCTTCTCTTGCTTCATCATTCACTTGAGTTTGTTGAACTAGAGTTTCAACTTCAGTTTCAATCTCTTCATCAAAATCATCTAGATTATTAAACTTTAATGGATCTCTATCTTCATCATTGGCTTCTTCTAATTCAGGTAGTTTGCTGTCATCAAATGTCACATCTGTGCTTTCCATAACTTTCTTTTGACTGATGACATAGACTTTGTATGCAATTCTCTCCATAGAATAGCCAAGAAAAATTCCTTCAAATGCCTTTGCATCAAACTTCCCAACATATTCTGAATTGTCTTTCAACACAAAGCATTTGCTTCCAAAAGTATGAACATACTTTAGAGTAGGCTTCTTTCCGGTCATCAAATTGTAAGGTGTCTTTCCAGTGTTTTTGTTGATGAGGGTTCTGTTCTGGATGTAGCATACAGTGCTCACAGCCTCAGCCCAAAAACATGTAGGCATCTTTGCATCAAGCAACATTGTTCTAGCAGCCTCAATTAGAGTTCTGTTCTTTCTCTCAACTACTCCATTCTGTTGTGGAGTCCTTGGAGCTGAGAATTGTTGAGAAATGTTTCAAGTAAGGCATTTCTGAACTCTGTTCCATTATCACTTCTTAATGCAATCACACTTGCATTGTTGGATTTTGTTTCCTTATCAACTTTCTTTATGTGCTCAATGATTACTTGTGGAGCCTCATCCTTTGATGTTAGAAATTCCACCCATGTATACCTTGTGTAGTCATCAATCATCACTATGGCATACTTCTTTCTTGAGAGTGACATAATATTGACAGGCCCAAACAAATCCATATGAATTAATTACAGGGGCTTGGTGATTTATGTCACTGTCTTTGACTTGTGGCTTGACCTTTTCATCTTTCCTTTTTGACAAGCCTCACACACTCCTTCTTGACAGAATTCAAGTGTGGGCATGCCTCTCACTAACTCCCTTTTGACTAGAGAATTAATGGCCTTGAAGTTCAGGTGTGATAACTTCTTGTGCCACAGCCAACAATCTTCATTTGATGCTTTTGAGTAGAAGCAACAAACTTTGTCCTTGTTTGCAGAGTCCATATTGGCTACAAACAGGCTTCCTTTCCTTACTCCAGATAGAGCAAAATCACCAATCTTCTTGTGGGCGATCAAACATTCATCTTTGTCAAAATTCACCTTGAATCCTCTATCAGTAAACTGACCAACACTTAGCAGATTATGCTTGAGACCCTTGACTAGTGCTACATCTTCAATGATGACATTACCAACTTTCAACTTGCCCTATCCCAATGTGTTACCCATGCTGTCATCTCCAAAAGCAACCATTGGGCCAGCCTTCTCCTCATATTGTGATAGCAGGGCCATATCACCAGTCATGTGATTTGAGCATCCACGTCCAAAATCCACATGACCTTCTTTTCACTTTCTTTGCCCTGCAAACACAAAGGTATTACTTCTTCTTTGGTACCCAAACAAGTTTGGGTCCATTTGGCTTAGAAACAGTTTTATCATAAACAACATGCTTATCAACTTTCTTGGTGTTAGTCTTCTTGTCACTGTTAGAAGTCTTAGAACCTGAGGTTTCAGACTTAGGTGACAGAGGTACCTTCCTAGCTCTAGGAGAACTTGAAGATTTTGACCTTGTGTAGTGTGTGTGAGAGTTGTGACTGATACAACCATCAATGAATTGCCTTCTCAGATTGAAACAACTAGTCATGACATTCATATTGCATGGCATACAGTCAAATTTATCACAGAATGGAGCATCTCTATGTCTTAAAGGCAGAGAACAGTCAGAGAAAGGTTTGGGCACACTACCAACAGGTTTCTTGCATGCATGAGTTAAATGATTAGTACTGAAACAATTTTGACAAGTTTCCTAGGGGCATTAGGCATATAAGCATAATTATTATCTTTGTTAATCCCTAGTTTGACATTTCTGTTCTGTTTCTTCTTAGCCACTTTCTTCTCAGATTCATTTTTCCCAGCTGATACAAACTTAACAAACTTCTCAGGTCTAGACTTACCACCTACTTGCTCCTTGGTTTTTGCCTTGACACTCTCACTCTTAGAGGATGCTGGTTGTTCACTAGACTGTGCCTCATCCTCATCATTCAACATTTTCTTAATGAGTAAGGCATCCTCATCAATTTTAAATGTTGGTTCTTTAAAAATTGGAGACTCAGTCCTTTTCAAAATGTGAGGCACTTCATCCTGAACAACTATGTCATCTTCAATGACAGCATAGCCTTTCCTCTGTTTAAGAGTGCCATAGTCAAGTCCAATGGCAGCCTTGGGTTTAGCTTGATTTTTCTCATGGTACGACTGCAATAGACTAGAGGAGTTCTTAAAGGTTTTCAGTTTGAATTCATTTTCAGCTAGTTCATCCCTAAGAGCCTTCTCAACCTGACTAGCACATAGAACCTTATTCTGCAAATATTCAACTTCTTTCTTAAGGTTATCTACATGCATAGCAGTTAGCTCAAGTTCCTCATTCTTCTTGTTTAACAATTCATTCTTAGCAGACAGTTTAGCAATCTCTTCATTAGCAGCAGTCATACTAGTATGAATATTAAACATTTCAACACATAGTTGTTCAACCATGCATTTATATTCAGAAACAGACATATCTATGTTAGTGAGAGATGGTACCTGAGAGTCAGATGGAGATTGTTCATCCTTGGAATCAGCCATCAAGGCATAGTTGCAGAATTCTTGCTCCTCTCCATCACTATCAGAGTCATCCCAACACTTCCCTTCAGCTATGTAGGCCTTACCTTGTGTTTGCTTTTTCAGAAGGGCCTCATACTTAGCTTCAAGCTTCAGAAACTCCTTATCCTTCTTTTTAGGCTTCTTGCATTCACTGGAAAAAATGCCCTAGGTCATTTCATCTATAACACCTTACAAATGACCTATCCACATGGCTGGTTTTGAATTTATTCTTGTTTGCTTTTACAGGTGCCTTGCTCTTGTTGAATGAATGGTTTTGGGGTCGAGGTTTGAAGGGTTGGTTCCTCTTGAATCTGATGTTTGGAAACTTTCTGGCCATGAAAGCATATGAAGTGTTTCCATGCCATCTAACTCTTCAAGAGTATAGAACTCTTCTTCTTCCTTCTCCTCAACAGGTTCAGTCACTTCACCTTCATTTTCTTTATCATCTACTATCTCTTCTATCCTCAGCTGACTTGTAGATGCTTCTAGGTCTTGAATAGATTTGTTGACAATCAAGGCACATGATGTGTTTACCATTCTGCCTTGGTTGGCTTGGATAGCCCTCTTCTGAAGCAACTCAAGCTAATGAGTCTTTAAAACCCCATAGAGCACATCATATGTGACTTTGTTCAAATCTCTTTCTCTTAGAGAAATGACCCTTTGCTCTAGATGGTTTGGAGAAGACAGTAGAAATTTCATATTCAGCTCCTTGGTGCTGTATACCTTCCCATTCATCTGTAGCTCAGTCACCAGCTTGTGAAACCTTTCAAACATGTCAGTAATGCTTTCCTTGGACTGAGCCATGAAACCTTCATACTGTGTGACCAGTATCTGTTTCTTGTTTTCTCTAACCTCTTCTGTTAATTCACATAACACCTCAATATGATCCCACATCTCCTTTGCTATTTTGCAAGAGGCTATGTTAGCAAACATTGACAGTTCCATAGAGTCTATGATTAATAACATGAGATGACTGTCGAGAGCAACCATCTCCTTTTCTGTATCCGTCCATTTGGATGGTTCTTTAGGCACATAAGATCTTGGAAAGGTTATAGTTCCAACAGTCTTTTCAGGAATCTCTTGTTGTGGAACAAAGGGACCATTCTTGAGTATCTCAGGATATAGAGGATTAGCAGCTTTGATGAACAACTGCATCTTGATCTTCCAGAGGTTGTAGTTCTCTTTGTCAAACTTAGGGACCTTCACCGTTCCTGTAGTCTTTGGTGTATTCATGATCGTTTTCTATTTGTGAATAAACAGCCTGCTTTGATACCACTTGTTGAGTATAGAATACAAGAAAGAATATAGAGGGGGGGTGAATGGATTCTTGAACTTTTCATTGTTCTTGAATCGGTATAGCAAGATATGTGTTAAGTGTGTGCTATAATTTAAGTGCGGAAACTAATAAGCGAGCAACACAACACAATATCACTTTAATCTAATATATTATTAGATAAAGATTTTGCTACAATCTGTGAATACAAATGTTAGTATTCTCAGCTTCGTTTTTCTCAGAGAGATGTTTTCTTTTGTGTATGGAAAACTTAACTTCTAAGAAAGTGAGGTTGTATCCTTATAGAGCATGAATACAACCTACTTACTATAAATAAGGTAGCTAAACAACTTTACTTTCTAGTATGTCTATCCTTTTTGAGTAAGCATCCAAACGGCTACAGGTTTGACTTTGCAAAGCTCTGTTCAGATCCACTTCTTTAGCTCTTTGTCTCTTGTACATCTCTCCAAGCTTCTTTGTAGGCTTTTCCAAAAGTACATTACAGATTTTGGTCCATAAAGTGCTTTAGCTTGATGCAGGTTTCTGACTTGTACAATTCTCCAGTAGCTTTGTCTCCAAGGATCCATTCGAGAAGTGTCTAAGTGACTAATTCGAGAACTAGCATTCGATAACTCTGAGTTCTCGAATAGTACAATCTTGACATATTGAGTCACTTCTCGAATATCCTTATCTACAGGAATCCTTTGAGTTGTCGATAGTGCTTTTGACTTATCGAATCCCTGAGATGTCGAATAGCTTCTTAAGTCTCTGAGATGTCAAATGGAACATTGACTTGTTGACCATTAGAGAACTCGAATGATGCTTTGACCGTTGACTTCCTGAGTTCTCGAATAGAACAACTAGACATGTCAAATCTCTGAGATATCGAATAGTTCATTCAGAGATATCGAATAGGTCATTCAGAGATATCGAATAGTGTCTTCTCAGATATCGAATCCTTGACTTGTCGAATGCTGGACTTCTCGAATAAACAAATGTACTTCTCGAATTGGTACTTAGGCAAATTCTTAATTTCTTCAAATCCCAACTGTGATTATTTGACAGTCTTTATCTCCTTACTTGAGGCATGAACCTTGGAACTTCTTTCAAATATTATTCTTGACTTTATAAGTACAGTTACACAACTAGGATTTGATGCCTATTACAAGTACAAAACAAATAGAAACTCTACAACTAGAGGTTCCTCAGTTAAGAGGTCATGTAGGTAATGCATAGTATTACACGTACTTAGGCTTGTTATTATATGAGTACAGGCATGTCTCTGTGACTAACAATGTTTTCAGGATCGAGCGCTTACCACTGCGCTAAAACCCCCGGGAGTGTTAACAAGGCGCAACTTTATTTCCTTATGATTATCCAGGCACAAGCGCCATGTTTCGATTAGGGAGATGCTGGACACCCCAACAATCCCCCCCCAGCATCTGCCAACACTAACAAGTCCCTGTTAGGGGTACAATGGCTGCACAGCATGCCTTTGGCATAATATGCACTCCGTGGGACTCGAACACGCGACCTTGGCTCTGATACCAGTTTTCAGGATGAAGCGCTTACCACTGCGCTAAAACCCCCGGGAGTGTTACAAAGGCGCAACTTTATTTCCTTATGCTTAGCCAGGCATAAGCGCCACGTTTCGATTAGGGAGATGCTGGACACCCCAACAAATACACATACCACATCCGTGATAATAAGACATTATATATATATATATATATATATATCAGTGATTTTTGAGTTTATTAGTCTCACAACGGGATAAAACTCGCATTGTAGTATAAAACTCAAGTGAAATTGATAAATTACTATTTAAGTATATAGTTGTAAAATAAATTACTATTTAAGTATATAGTTGTAAAACTCATTTTGTATGAAATTAATAACATTAGCATATTACGAAAATTCTACAAAAATATAGTGCGAGAGACTAAAGATATCAAAACCATATTGACATTTTTTTTACCAGATCCAAATCCCATATGTAAATTATTTCTTATTTTTAATATTTTAATCTTTTTTATTAGACAATCTATAAATTACCCGATGCTAGTAGGATTAACCGATATAATGCAAATATACTTAAAATGGAATATTATACTGATATCGAATAACAATCTTTTATACACTTTATTTATCAATTATTTGTATTAATTTAATAATAAACATATTCTAGTCATTCGACTAATATATAGACATAATTGTTAAAAGAGAGAAATATTGTAATAAATTTTTATAAATCTATTTTTACTTCCCCCCGTTTTCCTACTTGAGATAGACTTCTAAGTCCATCACCTACCTCCTCACTTCAATTTTTTTAACAAATTTTCGGCAACCTCGGTACCTTTCATACTTATAATCGAATATTATACTAATATCGAGTAAAAATATGTTATACACTTTATTTATCATTTTTTGCATTAATTTAATACTCCCTCCGTCACTCTCATTTCTGTACAATTTTTTTCATTGATGGGCACACATTTTAAAGTGTATGTAAAGTATAGTTCCATAACTTATTTTTTAATTTTTTTTTGAATAAACATTAAATTTTTAATCAAAAGAAAAAAATTTAAAATAATTTATGAAACTTTTTAAAATGCGTGTCAAACTCTCTGTCCAAATGTAAAGAACGTAGTGAGACAGAGGGAGTAATAAACATATTCGGGCCATTTGACTAATATATATACATAATTTTAAAAGAGAGAAATATTGTAATAAATTTTTATAGATCTACTTTCACTTCCGTCCGTTTACCTACTTGAGATATACTTCTACTTATTTTCCGTCACCTAGCTCCTCACTGTGATTTTTCTTTGACCAATTTTTGGCCAACTCGATACCTTTCATAATTTTGACTTCGACGACATTATATTTGTCAATTTATATTTTCTCTCCCCGATTACCATATTTTACTATTATATGAGAAAAGTAGTTTAATAATTTTATCCCTAATAAATCATAAAAATAAATGTGAACATAAATTTATGAGTATATAAATGTCGTAGGTTTAATTCTTGTCAAAATTCAAATTATTAAAATTAGTACAATTATGTAGATACTTTTATCCTGAATAAATTATTAAACAAATTTATTTAATAAGTGTGTTATTTGAGCATGTGGTGAATGAGTTTAAAGTATTTCTCAAAGAAGTGATTTGTCTTAGTGATTGTAAATGTCAACATCAAGTTATAGGTGTTGGATGGGCATGGGTTCCATTCCTCTCAACTTAAAAATTTTTAACATTAATATAATCCAAGAACAAATTTGTAATTTACTAAATTGGAACAAAATCCAGTGGATTATTTGAGCATTTAGTGAATGAGTTTAAAGAATTTCATAAAAAAATAATTTGTCTTAGTGGGTGTACATGTCAACATCAAGTTATAGGTGCTATATGGTTATGGGTTTAATTCCTATCAACTTCAAATTTTTAAACATTAATATAATTCAAGGACAAATTTGTAATTTACTAAATTGGAACAAAACCCATGTTAGGTTATAATAGATATAATGGATTTCTGAAGTTTTTTATTTCTAGTGTAATGTAACCTTTACTTTTTTTCTTTACGAGTATATTACTTATTCTTCTACATAATTGTACGTATCTATCACTTCACAAAATATTAGTTTTTTTTTGGACAGGCCAACAAAATATTAGTTTTAAAATATTTTTCTTTTTTAAAAAAAAAAAAAAGTGAACCACAGTTAGGATTTTAAAGAATTTTAATTGACGAATAAAGATTTATAATAATCTATAAATTGCATAAACAATTTTAAATCATTTTTTGTAAATTAATCGTTAAATGAATAGTAATTCTTATTTATATAAGATAACAAAAAATATTTTAATTTTTATCAATATTATGGGTTAAATGTCAAATTAATCATGGTATCTTAATGATATTTATTGCTATCTCTAATGCACCATTTTAATAATCAATACTATAATGATAGTGCCATTAATTTGATCGATTGACCTAACGAAAACGATGACAACATGTACGTGGCAATGGCAATAACTTATAGTTGATGACTCAGCATACACGTGTAAATGATGTTGTATGTATATTCACTGCAAATCAAAAACATTCACAAAATAGATCCAATGAAAAAAAACGTAGGAGCTCCAATTAGATTAGGGATAAAACCCCAAAATTGGACCAATTACTCGTGAAATTTTTTATAATGGTTCAAAATTGGATCAATTCGACCTAGGCCTGTCAGTGGATCGGATATCCAATCCAATCCGATCCAGACTAATTTAAATGGATATGAATTGATTTGAAAAATATTCGATCCGAAATCCTATCCGATCAAGACAATTCGAATAATAAATGAATTGGATATAGATTTAGGCTGATCCGATCCGCTTATCCACGACCCGATCCGTTTAATTACAGTAGTATATAATAATATACTATATAATATATAATATTTTTACATACAATATATAAAATTTACAATGTAAAGCATTTTTATCTTATAATAAGTTAATTTACGTAAAAATTCCAAGTCTAATATTTAATATTATGTTTTTACCACTCTTCCAAGTTAATCTTCTATAGCTACGTGCTTAGCACATCAAAATGTGACATAACTCTAAAGGAGGAATTTTTTTTTTTTTTGGATAGTTATGATATAAATATGTAATACTTGACTTGATATATTTATTTTGTTTGATAGTTATGCTATAAATCTGAAATAATTGACTTGATATATTTATTTTGTTTGATTTTACTTCTGTTTTATGTTTTTATTTTATATTTTGTTTAAATAATAAAATTATGGATATAATTTGGATTCTAAATTGTTACTTAACATTTACACATTGAAATACTAGATTTTAACTTCTTAAGTGTGATTAATTTTTTTTTTTTGAAATGGTGAATGATATATATATATAATTAATTTTATTATATTTTTTAAAATAAATGAAGCAGCGGATATCCGAAATCCGATCCGTTTATCCATTAAATTAAATGGATTGGATATGGATCGACCTCTAAAATATTCGAGATGTGATCCGATCCGATCCGAATCCGCTAAAATTAAATGGATTCGGATATGGATTTAGGCTAATCCGAGCCGAAACAGACCCGTTAACAGACTTAATTCGACCAAATAAAATTTCATAAAAAGTTCCCTATCTTGAGCATCTCCAATGGCGTTAGCTAAAAATGATTGGCTAAATTACATAAAATATTGATTATGTAAAATTTGTCGAACCTGTAAAACATTGTGTTCCGATGGTATTGGCTATAATGATTTGCTATATTTTAAAAATGGTATGTCATTAATATTTCAAGTGGTTATTAGTGGAATATATAATTTTAATATAGAAATAATTGATGTGGCAATTCACTACAGATCTCTAGAGGTTCGACAAATATAGCCAACATCAAGAGATTATCTATAATTATAGACAACTGTTTTGTCCCATTGGAATACAAATTTTTTTACACATTCTTTATAATTCTTATTTATGGTAATTAATTTCAAATTTTACCTAAGAGGTCTCTCCCATTGGAGATGCTCTAATAAACGTGTTTTAAACAAAATAAATAATAATAATTCTCACTTAATTTTAAGGTTTCTTTTGGGTTCGTTATTTGTATTAATTATCCATCAAAATTCTGAAAAAATATAGAAAAAAATTATTGCTTAACAATTTTGTTATTTTAGTATTATCTTTAATATTGTTTTGTTCATCATTATTAATTAAAATTTTTATATTTTAAAAAATATATAAATAAAATGTATTGTTAATGTTAAATTCTAGTAAATAATATGTGTTTTTCATATTGAATTGCCCTCTTAGTTAAACATGTTAAATGTTAAATCTTAGTATGCACCTCCCATTCCGGATCTTAGAAACATGCTTTTCTCCTAAAAATAGTTAAAATGTTTTGTGAACTCTACTCTTGTTATACAAAATTATTATTATTTAAAAAGAAATTTTAGAAAAACATTAGTATGATTTGTATAAAATTTTAAATTTTTTAATATTAGAAGATAATTAAATTTTATTTTAAATTTTTAAAATTTAATTTGGATTGAAAGTGTAAAAAAAAATATTTAAATGATAATTTGACTTGAATATGAAACATAGGAGAATATATAGAACGTAATCAAGATTTATTCTAATTTGTAAAATTTTATTGAATAAGAAGTTTGGAAGAATATTTAAGATGATAATTCAATATTAAATTATAGTAAATAATACTCCCTTCGTCCTAAATTATATGAACCAGTTTGACTTTCACGAAGATTAAGGAAAGGTAGAAGAAAAATAGTAAAGGTAGTTGAAAAGTGGATAAAGTGGTGGAACCTATCAATATTTAATAATAGATTTGAGATAGTGGAGGAAAATAGTGGGTGTAATAGTATTTATTTAATATAGAAAAGAGTATAAAATGGAGAAGTGGTGGGTGTAATAGTGAAAAGTAGTGTTAAAAAAATAGTAAATATAATAGGTTCATTATTTTTGGAACGTCCCAAAAAAGGAATAAGGTTCATATAAAATGGGACGGAGGGAGTATGTGTTTTTTCTTGCAATTTGCCATTTTCGTTTAACATCTTGAATCCTCACTGTGCTGTGTTGCTCTTCTTTTTTTTTAAAGTACGCACTTGCATATATTAAAATTCCTCAGAAATAAGGTTACAGGCAATAAAATCTGGAGCAGTATCATACCACTCTTGCAGACCTGACGTAGAATACGTAGCCCTTGCTAACATATGGACAATCGTATTCGCAGACCTATGCACAAACACAACTAACACTTCCTCAAAGTGTTTAATTAATTCACGACACTTACTAACAATCGTGTCAAAATAGGAGTTTCCCACGTTTCCATTCACTGCATCAACTAACAATTTAGAGTCAGACTCGAAGACACATCTGTTGCACCTCCATGTTTTAGTCCACATCAAAGCCTCAAGCAAGCTTAGAGCCTTAGCCATTCGTGGCTGCATATTCCCTGCTATGACATTACTATGTGCTCGAAGGAATATGCCTCTATCATCACGAACCACACTTCCAACCCCAACAAACCCCGAGTTTTGTTTACACTCATCATCTACATTGATCTTTATCCAATCTGTTGGTGGCCTACTCACACTCGGTCTCCCAACTATTGCTGTGACCTATTCTTATCTGCTTCCTCCTTCGCTTTCCTCCAATCCGTCAACATATTAAACACCATTGCTTTCATCACAAAATGTAACACCCCAGTCCCACATCGAGGAGATTTGTGACTTTATTTCAGTTTATAAGGCAAAGTACTACTACTAATTGTACCAACAAATCATGATCTTTTGGGGGCCCGTGGTGGGCTTGTGGATTACCCAAGTTGGCGGCATTTGGGCCAATTTACTTTGGCTTATTTCGGATTCAGAATCGGGACTTGACCCGATTTTTGAAAAAGGCTCGGGATTTGACCCGGGTTGTCACATATGGTATCAAGGTTGACTCTCGAAAGCTTGATTCGTCAAGTTGCCGGAGGTGGGGACACGAAGGCTGGTGGTATTATCCCACAATGGACAGAGATCCGGAGGTGGGGACACGAAGCCAGCCGGTATTATCCTACAATGGCTAGGGGGAACGATCTTGGACCTATGGGCTATCCATTCAGGCCTGACGAGGACGTCAGGAGTTTAAGTGGGGGAGTTTGTAACACCCCAATCCCACATCGATGAGATTTGGGACTTTAGTTCAGTTTATAAGGCAAAGTACTACTACTAATTGCACCAACAAATCATGATCTTTTGGGGGCCCGTGGTGGGCTTGTGGGTTACCCAAGTTGGTGGCATTTGGGCCAGTTTACTTTTGCTTATTTCGAATTCGGAATCGGGACTTCACCCGATTTTCGAAAAAGGCTAAGGATTTGACCCGGGTTGTCACACAAAAGCTGAGTAATTTACTCATTCCCATACCCACTGATTCCTTCTATACCACAGTCACAGCATAATAAACCTATCATTGCACATTTATCTCTATTATTCGCAGCAACACCTTCTGTAAAACCGTCATGACTGTGTCATTAGGTAGCAGTGTAATAGCAGTTTGCAAGCATGTACTCTCCATATAGGTTTGACACCATGTACATACCAGATCGATATTCACATGTTTAACATATAAAGCATCAGCTATAGGAAGACAATTAGAACACGCACGCCAGAGAAAATTCAGAACCTTTCCTGGCAACTTTAGCGACCATAGTTTCCTCCAAAAGTCCCTCTCATTGTAGTCCCTTTCACCCCGTAGCTTTCTATAGCAACTTCGAACTGTAAAATCACCCCTATCCTCAGGCATCTAAAACCAAGAATCTTCCCTAGGTACACTTGGTATAGGTGTTGTACGAGTAAGATCAATATCCCTCTCATTACAAATATCACTGATCACCTCCTCATCCCAGACCTTATGACTGTCATCCATAAAACCACTCACTGTCACATCCTTTAGTTCAATAGGCATCATAGTTGTGAGATAACCATTACTCGAACACGGTAACCATGGAATTTCTCAAACTCGAGTGCTTTTACCATCTCCAATTTCTTCGTCGACATCCCTGTTTGATTACATCTTGAGCTTCCATAATACTTCTCCACACATAACTCGGACTATCCCCTAATTTAGCATTTAAAAAATCATTACCTGGATGGTATTTAGCTCTCATCAGTTTTGTTACCAGCGGATTAGCATTATTTAACAATCTCCACCCCTGCTTCGCCAGCATCGCTACATTAAATTCCCTTAACTTTTTAAAGCCCAAACCCCCTCCTTCTTTTGCCTAAAAAAGCTTATCCCATGACATCCACCTTATACCCCCACCTGAAGAATCACTACACCACCAATACGCATTCATCCATTTCTCTATTCCATCACAAATCTCGAAGGGTATCAACAGTAGACTCATCCAAAAATTCGGGATGACCCGTCCTGCTGATTTCAAAAGAGTGATTTTACCTGCCTTAGAAATAAATTATCTTTTCCATCCTTGTAGCTTCTGTTCAACCTTCTCCTGTAAGAATATGAACTTTGCAACTTTGTCCCTGCCAATCATCATAGGCATCCCCAGGTACTTGCCAGGATCCTTTACCTCGTTAACACCCAGCTGAGCACACACATCTCTTCGAGCATTTAGATCAGTGTTTGGTGAAAAAATAATTGTTGACTTATTATAATTCACCATTTGACCTGAAATATCCTCATATCTACCCAAGATTCTCTTCATTACATTAGCTTCAGTACCATTTGCCCGAAAGAAAAAGTAGCAGTCATCCGTAAATAACAAGTGAGATATGGTAGGAGCTCCCCTAGCAATAGAACACCCATGTATCAAACTTGCTTCTTCATTACTACGAATAATTGCGCTCAGACCCTCTGCACACATAATATAGATATAAAGCGAAATCGGGTCACCTTGCCTCACTCCCCGCTGAGGTATGACATTACCAAATTCAGTCCCATTGTGAAGGAAACTGTACGAAATTGATCGAATATACCCCATTATTCTTTCAATCCAGACTATATGAAACCTAAACTTCGTCATCATACCTTCAACAAATCCCAATTCTAAATGATCATATGCTTTGGATATATCGATCTTAAGCCCTTCTACCCCATGCTTGCCTTGCGTTTTCCTTTTCCTTTTCATATAGTGATTTACTTCAAAAGCAATCATTGCATTATCAATCAATAGGCGTCCTTCGATAAATGCACTCTGCCTGTCTGATATTATATTTCCCAAGCATAACTTCAATCTATTCGACAACATTTTAGATAAAATTCGGACCAGAACGTTGCATAGCGATATAGGGCGCAATTCCGTCATTGAAGTTGGCACTTTAACTTTAGGAAGTAAACACACCATCATTCGATTTATCCCAGCTGGGATTTCTCCTGTACGAATAAACTCCTGACAGAACTTGACTACATCTCTACCCACCACATTCCAAAAGACTTGAAAAAATGGAAGATTTAAACCATCAAAGCTAGGCTATTTGTCTGGGTGCATTGAAAACGCAGCGTCTTTAACCTCCTCGATCGTGACTTTTGAGACCAACATCTCATTTTCTACCTCTGTTACTCTTTCCACCGTTTCCCTCTGTGACAAACTCCCTCCCTCAACCGAGCTCTTAAAAAGACCTGAATAGTAACTCGTAATCACTTCTTGAATCTCACCTGTTGTTTCTTTCCACTCCCCTTCCTCATCTTTTATCCGCTGTATACCATTAGCTCTCCTTCAATTAGAAGCATATTTGTGGAAAAAACGAGTATTGCTATTCCCTTCACCCAACCAAAACTGCTTCGCCCGTTGTTTCCAATAAATCTCTTGTTTCTCCAAAAGGTTCAAATACTCCCATCTTACCGCGTTATACATCTGAACCCCCTGATTGTCTCTTCTAGCCCTTAATGCTCCTAATTTCTTTCTACACTATACCAACTTAAGCTTGAACTCCTGATTTACTCCTCCTCCCCACTCCTCCAATTTAATACAATAAAAACTGATTCGATTCATTATTTCTTCCCCCACTGTACTCTCCCAACTATTTTTTACCAACTGCAAACAATCTTTTTTCCCGGATCCAAACATTTTCAAAATGAAAACGTCTGGTTTTTGGCACATATACTTGCTTATTCAATTGCAAACTCAAAGGTAGATGGTCTGAAGGAGCCACATCTAGAACCTTAACTTCCTCATCTGGGAATAAATGACACCATGCCTGAGTTGCCACACCACGATCGAGTCATTCTTGAACCCAATTACTCGTTCCTCTAGACTTCTCCCAGGTGTAATTTTTCCCCAACAAAACCCAAATGAATTAGATTACATTCAGATAATGTTTCAATAAAGCCAGTTAACAAACTCCTTGGTTGTGTTCTCCCACCTCGCTTTTCATCCACATACATCATATCGTTAAAATCGCCTATGACACACCATGGAAGGTATGATTTTACTGCTAACGCCCGGATCAAACACCACGATTCTCTTCTTCTCCCCCTTTCAGGACATCCATAAAAACCAGTATAACGTCAACGCCCTACATTCTCATTTTCCACTTCAAAATCAATAAAATGAGTTCCATTCTCCCTTATTACACAGCTTCCTTCATTTTTCCACATCAATACTAAGCCACCACTATGCCCCTGTGCATTCACAACCCAACAGCCAGCAAAATTTAACCACTTACAAATATCATCTACCCTATTTTTCTTAGATAACGTCTCAGAAAGGAAAATAAAATTGGGCTTTATTTGTTTTGTAATTTCCAATAGGAACTAAACTGCCCGTGGTTTGCCCAGCCCATGACAGTTCCAAGCTATTAAACTCATTGCTCTAGGTGGGCCTGTCGCACAGGTCCCACCTCTAATCCATTTTTTGGCCAAATATGCATATTTGGCCCAGTTAATTTATTTTCGTCCTCCACATCAATGCTTTCCATATTTTCTACCCGCCTACGTTTTGGGTCAATCAAGTTTGTAATATTTTCAAAAGTTTTCCCCCCTGATTTTCATCATTTTTATTTGAAACTTCCCTTAATTGTTTCCCATGATCTCGTTCAGTTAACTGAATCCCCCCATTCTCTCCTGAAGACTCGTGGACGACTCCATCCACCTCCATGAAATGCGTCCCCGCCCCATCACCACCACCGTAAGCCTTACTTGATGAACTTGCCCTGTTTTCCAATGATCCCCAAGTATTACTCTTCCCATTACCATTTTTTAGCCATCTTGCACCCACGTTTTGATTCTTCGCATTATTATTTGGAGCCCTCAACCATACCCCATAAGCTCTATCAATTACTTTCTCAGGATTTGCATAGACGATCCCACAATCTCATTCGGAATGCCCAAGAATACCACAAACAAAACAAAAAGTACTTAACCTCTCATATTTAAAATTAACCCAGCTCCATTCACCCCCTGAACATTTGATCTTCATTCTCCTTTTTAACGGCTTATCAACATCCATGGTGACTCTGATTCGAACGTACATTTTCCATAATCCATTCATGTTTGACGGGTCTGTTTTAACAAACACACCAATATAGTCTCCTATGCTCTTCAAGATCTTTTCAGATACAAAACCATTTGGAAGATCATATACCTGAACCCATATATCCACCTTACTCAAAGACACTGCCTGTGGATCCTCATTCTCCTTTAAACAATGATACACCAGCAAGTTCTGCTCAAATGTCCATGGTCCTCCATCTAAAACTTTTTGCAGATCAAGCGTGTGATAAAATACAAATGAGTACCTTTGTCCGCCTATATCATGTACTTTCATCCCTTCCTTAGGTCTCCACAGTGAAGCAAGAACATTTTGTATAACATTGAAATTAATATTCTTCTCTGTTAAGAATCGACCTACCAATACAAATGTTTCTTAGACTTACTCACTTCTTCCTCTCAAACTTTTACCCCACCATCATCCTCCTCCTCCAAAGCCAATCGTGAATAAAGATCCCCAAGACTCATTGGTTGGTTGAAACGCCATCTGTTTTTGTATGCATTCATAGGATATATGGATAATAAAGTAAAAGAAATAAACTTGTCACAAGACAAGACAGAGAAAACTTGCAACTTTGCAAGACAATCACAATTCTGCTGTGTCGCTCTTCTTAATTTCCAGATCTACCTAAAAACATGCTCCTCTACATTGTAGTTGAAAATTTTGGGAACCATACTCTCGTTATACAAGAATTATTATTACTTGAATTTTTTTAGGAATATTAGTATCAGTTTAGTTTTTTTTAATTGTAAATATTTAGAAAATAATTAAGATTTATTTTAAATTTTAAAAAATTGACTTGGAAAGAAAGTGTAAGAGACTTTTTAGTTGATAATTTAATTTGAAGAAGAAAGGTAGGAGAATAATTAGAATATAATCAAAGATTAATTTTAATGTACGAAATTTGATTGAATAGAAAGTTAAGTTATATATTAAAAATGATTATTTGAAGAAGATGAATTTTAAGAGAATAGTAAGAGGGTAATTTGATTTGAAAAGAAATTTTTGAAAAAAAGTTAAAAATGATAATTTAATTTAAAATTTTAGGAAAATACGAAGATAGTAATTTGACTTGAATAGAAAGTTGAGGAGAATATAACAATGATAAGTTGATTTGAATAGAAAGTTGAGGAGAATATTTAGATGATAATTGACTTATTTAGAAATTATAGAATAATATTAAGATGACAATTTAACTCAAAATATAAAGATTGTAACTTCACTTGAAAATTAAATTTTGGAGAATATAAAACTGGTAATTTGACTTGAAAAAAGATTTTAGAATAACATAAAGATGGCATTTGAAGAGAAATTTAAGGATTATATAAAGATGGTAATTGAACTTAAAGAAAAAGTTTAAATGATTTTGAAAATAGTAAAGTGACTCGAAGAGTTCTATATCGTTCGAAGAATTTGACCCACATTGACCATGATCAAAATCGATCGAAGTCAAATGTGCACATGAATTGATTTAGTTTTAGGACGATACGTACATTTTGTAGCTGATCGATCAAAACCGATCACGCTTTAAAGAAGACGATCGATTAAGTGTAAGAATGCAATTGATTATATTGGATTTGTTCATGGTAAGAGTGGTCATTTAAATTTGTAATCGATCTATTGATTTCAATATTTTTTAAATGCTTTCTCCATGATTTGCCATTCCTCTGTTCGAAACCAAATCAATTAACAATTTACACTCACTCACAATACTAACTAATAATCACATTACTGAATAAAAATCACAGTATTAAAAATAAAATCCCAACTTGTTATTATGACAAATCCATTGATAATTTTGACCGAATCAGATACACCAACTAAACAACTAGCAAACCATACTTATCAAAAGTTCATAACAAATCACTTAAAAACAAGTTCAGAAAACTAATTTGACAACTAAATAGGAGAGTCAGATTCATCATTCCTTTTAACTTCACTCATCTTCTCATTTTCATCATTGTAGCCGCCATCACCTTCACCAACCTCCATGTCCAAGATTTCATCCACCGTCTTAAGTAATCAAGAATACCGCGACATATATTACAGATCTATTAAAGATTTTTCACTTTATGTATATATTTACGAACTAAGAATAAAAAATGTTAATACATAAAGGTGAACAATATATAAATCGAAAGATTTGGTAATTTTAAGTAAAATTTTAGGCTCAAAGTCTGTAAAAAATAGCTTAAAAATAAAAAGTGCACATGTATGATCTCCAAATCCATTACAACACCTCTTTCATTTTTTTTGAATGTAATGCATTACAACTTCATCCATTTAAGGGTGATCACTCTATCATCTGATCATCAATCTGTCCCCTAAATAGTTTTGGTGCAAGATCTTCTCTTCCAACAAATTATAATTACAAAAATTATCCTTTCATCTGGATGTTGAGCTCTTCTTCTTCCAAAAATGAACAAAAACCTAATAATAAAGCTAAAGTGAGAGCACCATCAAGGATCTCTCAATGTCGATTTTTCTTCCCGACGTTCTCCATCCTAATGGCCATGGGTGGACATCAAAACGCTCACAAAAGGGAGCGTGACACTGAGAAAAAGAGGATGTAATCCATGAAAAACTCGTCATCATTTCTGTGGAGGGTTGTGAAATCATCTTCCACTTTTTACTAAAGGCAATGGTTGGAAGAGTTTGCTTCGGATAGAGAGGAAGATGATTCCAATACAGTTTACACAAAAAATGACATGTTTTTCATTAATTTAATCCTCTTTTTTTAGCATCTCGCTCCCTTGTGTGAGCGTTTAGATGTCCACCTATGGCCATGGGGGTGGAGTACGTTAGGAAGCAAAATCGACACTGATAGATCCTTTTTTGTGCTCTCACTTAACGTTTATTGTTAGGTTCTTTTTCATTTCAGAAGGGGAGGCGCTCGACATTTGGAAGAGAACATATGTAAAAATAATGTGTGGAAATAGAAGACTTTGTACTAAAAATAATTCGGGGAAGAGACCCATCAAAGTCTAGTAGAATGATCACATTTAAATGGACAAAATTATAATACATTATACATTAATAAACATTAAAACAATTGTTGCAATATATTTAGAGATCTCATAAGAATTTTTTTTTATTTTTTCATGTATTCTTTTATATACTTCAAATATAATAGCTTAATTAAAATTATTAAATCTTCATATTTAAATATTTCCCATCTTTACTTAGCAAAAAAAAAATATTGTCCATCTTAACATATTAATATTTTTATTCTGATTTCATAGATACATACATAAAGTGAGAAATATATAAGAGATATTATAAAATCTATAAGATACTTTTACGAGATTGTAAATATCCACATTCTTAAGTAATTAAGATTATTGCAATGCGCATGACATCCGTCATAGTATACATGGATTGTTGAGGATCAAAGCCAATATGCATAAGAGTTTTATCCCATACCGCAAGGCGAGTCGGACTATTCCCACATATTTCCTTTTTAAATATCTTTTCAAATAAATAGCTTAATTTAGTGTATATTGCATTATATATTAAATAATGTGTTTGAATCTATACATATATATGTGTATATAAAATTTTTAGCAAAATGTTACACTTTTAATAACATTCTGTGATCGGTCACCATTAAAATGCAAAATTTTCAAACGATGATTCTTGGCTCCGAAAATTTTCTATGCACGTGTCTGTTGCGTATGCAAAACCTATATAAATCAAATGAACATTAGTTAATGTACCTCGTGGGAATTTTTCATTGTCGACTCTTAATTTGAGCTTCATGGGACACCTGCTCCCGTCGTTCTGTTCGTCAGAATTGTACCTACAAACCGAAAAGGGGGTTGGTCCTTGTCGATGACTCTGGCATGTGAGTTAGTGTCTGTATCAGATGATATAATATTTAATCATATATATAGAGAAAGAGACAACAAGTGTAAAATTCGTAGAGTTTTTGTGTGTACCTAATGTGATGACAACAAGTGTAAAATGTTACACTTTTAATAACATTCTGTGATCGGTCACCATTAAAATGCAAAATTTTCAAACGATGATTCTTGGCTCCGAAAATTTTCTATGCACGTGTCTGTTGCGTATGCAAAACCTATATAAATCAAATGAACATTAGTTAATGTACCTCGTGGGAATTTTTCATTGTCGACTCTTAATTTGAGCTTCATGGGACACCTGCTCCCGTCGTTCTGTTCGTCAGAATTGTACCTACAAACCGAAAAGGGGGTTGGTCCTTGTCGATGACTCTGGCATGTGAGTTAGTGTCTGTATCAGATGATATAATATTTAATCATATATATAGAGAAAGAGACAACAAGTGTAAAATTCGTAGAGTTTTTGTGTGTACCTAATGTGATGATATAGATTTGTATTTATAGGCATACCCTGTACAATTTTACTTGTGAAACATTTCTAGAACCTTCTGGATTTGGTCGTGAATAAACATAATCCCTTGGGCCTTGTATGTAAGTTTCGGGCCTTTTTTTTATAGAGTTACTATCAGGGCTTACAATTTATTGGGCTTCACACCATTATTTTCTTCTCCTGGAAAATATGTTCAATATGTCATTTTTGATCCATTACATTTACCCCTCTACTTCTATGAATTTTTATTTCGTAAAAATTAAGAAATCTAACCTGAATTCGGGCCTATGTCCTCATTTAGCATTGAACCTCTTATCAAACTTGTATCGTGCTTAAGAGTCATAATTTTTGGTCTAATCCCAAAAATTTAGTTGATCCTTGCAACTTGTTTTTAAGTTTTTCTTTATTTTGGACACATTTTTGGATTTTTGGTAAAAATTACGAGAGTTTTTGTGACACCCTTGTACTTCACTATTTCCAAAAATAAATTTATGAAGCCTTTAACTCAATTTACAAAATAACTTATAACATATGTTACATGTAATAAAAGTATTCTTAAAATTTTTACTCGCAAAAGTCTATAACTTTAATATATATCTACGTATGAAAATGATGAGCAGGAGGAAGGTTGGAGCATCAGCTGGCCGACTTGAATCTTAAGACCTTATCGACAACTATATGCTCGATAATAAATGAAATGCCTCATTACTAAGATCACCTAAAAAGTATTTGCATTTTAATTGAGATTGCAACTCAATGAGCATAAACTATTACAAATTAACTAAAATAGTTCACAAAATATAAGTATCTCAGTAAGAATTTTCGATAAACATATGCACGTTCCAATGTAATCCATTTTCATTTGTTTCTGTGACTGGTCAAACTTTCATTTTATCCCGGGATATCCAGAGACCCAAAAATTGAATAAACCCGAAGATTTTCTATTATTGACCCAAAGGCAAAATTATAGATTCAAAGGCCGATCTACAGACCCGAAATCCAAATTGTAGACTGTTGTGCCCAAAATCTCCATGGGCTAGATTTAGGCCCACTAAGCTATATGGTCCAATCCATATGAGCCAGAAGATAGATCCAGTATAAGATATGAAGACCAGACATGAAGAAATGAGCACTAGCTGAGAAGACAGTCAAGAAGCTATAAGGTTCCTGAGAAACAGGTTCCAAGATAGAGGTTCCTGAGAAACAGGTTCCTGAGATATAGGTTCCTGAGCACCAGGTTCCTGAGACATAGGTTCCTGAGCACCAGGTTCCTGAGACATAGGTTCCTGAGCACTAGGTTCCTGAGCGTAGCCAGCCATAAAGAGATAGACTTATTATTGGAGTGTACTTCTAGGACGCAGTTGATCCTAGAATGCCTCTAATAGACATGAGAATTATAGTAGAGTACGAACTCGAGTTCTACTCTACTTAGCCAACCAGTTCGTGGTAAACTATAAAGGAACCTGAGTCCAACACGAACTAGACAATCTTATACAGCTGGTCAAGCAGAATCAGCTTAGCATTAGAACTACGTGAGCTTGATTCCTATATAAAGGATACGTAGGCACCTTGAGGGTAAGACGAATTTAGCTCTCTAATTCTCTCTAAAGGCATCTGAGATTATTGGAGACACCCTCAATGTAAGAACCCCAAATTTTGGATATAATTAAAACTTTTTATTATGTATTGAGATAATGAATGAAAGGAATAAATTTGGATTCAAATATTTATATGCCATGAAGAATATTATTGGTTGACACTTTAGATAAGAATTATCTATCTCCTAGGGAATTAAGATTTGATAATTCTAAAGAGGAAGATTATTCTTATGTCATCCAAATCGATATCTGTTATTGGTCCAGTGGTTCCGTAAAAAGGTTAAGGAACGATCGAAAGAGATCAGGGACAATTGTACAACCCTAAAAGAATAAGTAAAGAATAAAGAATGAAAAGTGTTTTGGTGGAATTAGGAATATTATTAGATGACGCTATATAGAAGTACCCGGAACGAAATTCTGAGTTCGTATTAGTGCTCCAGGGGGAAAAAGAGTGTATGTAAAAGCTGTCAAATTCTGAAAAATAGCAGTTTTATTTTCCCCGAGATTTCCCTGGACACTGAAAGACCTAAGAGATTATTAAAAGGATTTAAGGAATATGGATCCGAGAGTTATTTAGAATGATGGAGTATAGTATTATAAATATTAAGAAGGTTTCCGGTAAAACCCTAACTAGAAATCCTTGGGAATTTCTTTCGAACGATCAATGAATTGAGCAATAAACGAACAAAGAAACAAGCAGGGAACCAAGATACAAGTATATGCAAGTGGATGAGATCAAGTAACTAAATAGTTACAAGAGTAACTAGCAAGATTAGGAAGCAACCAAGTACTTAGCATTTCTTTCTTATCTTACCACTTAAACAACAACATGTGTCCACTCCAAAGACATCATTCCTTACATCACACCTTTAATAAAGCAACTAGCAAGATATTATCCCAAGCAAAACCACTTTATGCATTATTATCAAAAGAACAAACCAAGCAACTCCAACACTCTCTCTAAAGCACCATTCGACTTTTCATAAATTCAAAAGGAGAAATCAAGCTTCCACTCCTTGTTTGATCTTGTAATTTTTAAGTTGAGTCCTATATTTCAAGAAAGTAATCTCCTCAAAATTTTAGCTTCAAACTCCTTTGTTTCCATTTTCAAAAAAATCAAGAAATAGGAGGGTGAATAGTGCTTTCATGAAACTAACATTGTTTTTCTTGATTCTTTTGGATGATCCAAGCTTTGTTAAGGTGTTCTAAGGATTGATCAAGGTTTATTAAGGTCTTACATACTCCAAGGAAGGTATAAACTTCAAGAACCCTAGTCTTTGATTTGAGTTTTAATGGAGTTTTAGATGAGATTTGATAATGTTTATGGCTTGTATTCATGATTTAGAACATGTATGTTGAGTGGGTGTTATAAAAAGGTTAATATATATTTTGTGGCTCCAAGACCTGTTGAGACAGTGAGGGAGATGATAAATAGTGCCCATGAGTGTTGGTGGTGGATTGAATGATTATTTGGAGGGTTTTGATTTTGGAAATATCCGAGTTATGGCCGTCGTAATGCCCAATTTTCGTTAACCTCTAGAAAGCCGTGCATAACAGTTAGGATGAGTTTCTGGCCTTGATGAATAAATGACATGCCCTTGTAGATCTCGAGCCATAGATCGTTTTGGCGCAAGAATCGAAACATTCCGACTTACGATTTAGGAGTTATGGCCGATATACTAAAAGTAGTTCGAAACCGTAAACGAGAATTCGTAACTGAAATTGAACCCTCATAAAATACGTAAGTCAGTGGCGAATCTTGGTAATTTAATACTAGAGGTAAAAAGGAAGGTTTGAGAGAAAACCTCATGTGAAATGGATCGTTTTTCGATTTTGTAAAAATGTTGGAATCAAAGTTAAACGCGAACGAACCCCTAAAAACCCGCTTGGTTATAACTTTGGTAAAACACTTAGAAAACGAACGATAAAACTCGAAGTATAATCCCGGTTCGTAATTGATCGACTTTAGAACTTATACGACTTAAGTATATACCGAGTTTGGGTACGATGACATGTCGTAATAATGAACGAATGTCGGATCGTATCAGTAATAAAAGAGTTACACTAAAAGGTGTATAACGAGATAATTCGAAAACGTGTTTCGATTTAAGTGAAGTTATACTTAGACTTTTAAAACGTGTTAAGTGGTTAATCTCGAATATTCTAATTGTTTATAGATCATCGAGCAGACCCAGGACACGCTATCTCCACCCACACCTGATTACCAGGCAAGTGTTCAAACCTTTGAACCTGTTGTTGTGATAATATATGTATATGATTTCTGTTTTACATATGCCATCGCATGCATGCCTGTTTCCAATTATATTGTGACTCTGGTTTTTGTGATACTTGTTCCCTGAATTGATATTGGCTTATAGACTAGATACGATTTATCAGTAATAAGCCGGATTGTTTTGGTAAGACCCTTAGCGAAGGGCATATGATATTCATTCTAAATATAGACCGGGAGTTGGTATTTTGAGTTATAGATAGTCGTGGAAACCCGGAGGGATTCCAACGACAGATTATTATTTATCTGAGGAATGTTATTGTTAAACGTTATTATATTCCATAAAGTATCAATTACTTGGAAATATTTCGAGGAATGTTATTCGAGTATTATCTCAGTCGAGAGATAATAAATGAATGTTAGTTTCGAATATTCTTTTAGTGTTGATTATTTAATGAATATTATTTTGATATTCATTAGAATGTTATTTATTAAATGAATATTACTTTCGAATATTCATTTAAGGTTTTATGTACTTAATGAATATTATTTTAAAATATTCATTTGAAGTTCTATTTACTTAAGGAATATTATTTCGATTATTCCTTTAAAGTTTTGATTACTAAATGAATATTATTTGGATATTCATTTAGAAGATTATTTATTAAATGAATATTATTTGGATATTCATCTAGAAGATTATTTATTAAATAAATGTTATTGGGATATTCATTTAGAAGATTAAATATTAGATGAACATTATTTTCAAATATTCATTTAAGGGTTGACTTATTTATTGAATATTATTTTAAATATTTATTGGAGTTTAATTATTTAATGAATATTATTTTGAATATTCATTTAAGGAGTGATTTATTTAGTAAATAATTCTATATATTCATTCGAGGATTACTTACGAGCAATATTATGATTTAATAATATTCCTTAATTATTATGGAGTTAATAAATATTCATGGAATATTTATTTAATTCTTTTAAATTCTTTTAAAAATGATTTATATTATTTGGAGATTATCTTTCACCTCCAGATATTATGTAAAATATTCTTTCATTCATTAAATACTTCCGACTCAATAAATATTCTATAAATATTTATTCAATACTTGGAAACAACTTCAATGTTGTTTATTCTTCTTCAAATATTATCTTCGACCTTCGATCATTCTGAAAATTCTTCGGAGTTATACAATTAATATTATATTAAGAAAGGTCCTCAAGATTCCATTCTTCACTCGAATCTATCACTTAAATTATAAGGGAACCTTACTTGAGAAAGGTTATTTATCTTGTTGACTTCCCGGTCATAATTTATCCTTTTCACTCGCAACTTGGTTGCTATGGACTCATTAAGTCGGTGTGTACCTTCTCATCATTCGAGGGGTAAGATTGTCGGAACAAGTTGATATCGATTAACAAGCAAAAGCTTGGGAAATGTTGGTGAATTTTCCTTTCCAACTAGATACGACTACTTTGTGGAGTATTATCAACAAGTATTTCACTTGGGGAAGGAAGGACAAACTCTACGTTTCAATGCTGTGGATTTATTCGAACTAGGAGTCGTGTGTAAGAGGCCGAGTCACGCGGTCCATCACAAGGCCTAACTATTGGCCAGGGAGTTACTATTAAAGGCAATCTACAAGTGGAGCCGTCAGTTCTTCCTTCTACCGGTAGTAAACTATATTGGGCTGTACCATCCCCGACTGATCATCAGGGAGTGGGACAGCTGGCGCGTGATGACTCCAGTATTGGTTCATCTCCCAAATTGGGAATTCCCTGCAACACGTATCGAAGAGACTTCTTTCAGGTTGACGGTGTCTTCCGCAACACGTATCGAAGAGACTTCTTTCATGTTGTAGGACTTCGAAAAATGCTAATAACTGGAATTGCAATATTTTCCTTGCAAGTTCCTCTTTATATGATAAATGATAATATCTTGCTTAATTTGACATAGCAGATATTTCCACAAAATAAATACTTTAAGTTACCTTGTAACTTCATCGTTCATATTATACTGGCATCATTTCCGTAAATGCATGGCATATGGTTTGAAAGATACTTTTGAACTGTTATATATTATCGTTCAGTTAAATAATATTGTTGGTGGGCTATTGCTCACCTTTGCTTTATTATTATATCACAACAACAGCTAGACCAGATGACTCGCACAAGGCGCACTCGACCCTGGCGAGGACGATGAGACTACCAGAGCCGAAGAGAAAGCTTTTGGTAGGATAGATTCATTCTTTCAGTACCAAATATATGGACTAGTATGACTTATGTAAATGGATGGCAAAGAGTACGTATTCATATTGTAATTCTTTTTGGATTGTAAGAACTCATATTGTGCTTAATAAAATTTGGTAGTTACTCTAATTTCATCTCTGGGACTATAACGGGTGTGTTTTATGTTATTGTTTTAGGTCACAAATTTGTAATTTAATATTTATGTTGAATTGTGGATGGGAATTGAGACGGTAACGACCAGATCCCTGACCCCGGATCTGGGGGTGTTACAGAAATGGTATCAGAGCGTACGTTATAAACCCCAGAGATGAGGCGACGTTTAAACAATAAATTCACTAAGATAATAAAAACTCTTGCCAAGTTCATAGTCGGACTACTTAATGTAGTGATGACATATAAAACCCTTTTGGGAACTCTTAAGTATCATGATAGTAACTTAGCTCGATATCGTATCGACGAGTAAGGCGATAGACCTTGAGGCATACGAGCAGCAGCGCGATGATGCTTTATTATATGCTGAAGATCAGCGGGTAAATTCAATAGAGTACCCTACTGGAGACTCGGAAGAGGTTCCAGCAGATAAGGAAAATCCTGTTAGGATAAGGAGCTTACCCTCGAGGAATGAGGGATGTAGCCAGAAAGACTGAGATGATTAAGGTATAGTGCTCAGAAAAGTGAGCATAAAGAACTAAGCTATTAGCAAGAGAACTGAAGATTCATGTTGGATTCGTGGCCGGACTACTGGAGGGAGTTCCAGCAAGTAAGACGAATTGGAAGAATTACTTGAGATCTTATACGGGAATAAATGAGAATCATTAGAGACATTCATATTAACGAAAAGAGTGCTAGAAGGATGTATGATTATCAAAGACATCGATTTAGGGCGAGGAGCAGAGTCCCTAGGAATAGTTGAGAAGGAGGCAGTAAGTGCCATATCATTTGATAAATGAATTAGTATGAATATGGTCAGTAATAATTCGCCATGAGAAGGCAGGTGTCATAGGTTTTAAATTATGGAACCAAATTGAGGTTAATGAGGTGGTTTTATTAAGGGAAATGTTCATTTTATGAATGAAACAGTTAGAAAGTAAAGACATTGGGAAGTGACAGCATGATTGGATAAAGTTATATAAGAAAGTAGTAAGCAAGACAATGATCTCAGAACCTACTGGAAGATAAGACCAGTGAGTCAAGTTGAACTCGTAATGAGACTACTGCCAGAGACTGAGTATAGGGTTAATTTAACTCAGTGAAATGATGAACCAGAAACGTTAGATGCATGTGATTCAGAGGAATATTAAATTCTTTCTTTTCTTTGAATGGATTATAGTAGTTACCTTAAGTTTACTCAGACGCGGAATTATAACGAATCAAGTAATACGATCAGCAGTTAAAGAGAAAAATGTGAGAAAATCTTCCTGGAGCTAAAAGATGAAATTGGTAATGACCAAGAGTTGGCATTGTTTAATGGAAAAATGAGACTTTGTGCTTCCAACGACGCTTCGCATAAAATATTATGATGTGTGCTTGCGCAGCACGACAAAGTACTTGCGGATGCTTTCGGACAGCATGGTTCACCAGATCGGATGGCCTTAGTAGTACCAATTTTGTGGAACAACCAACTCCGACGGTAATGTTCGTTCTGAGACTAGTAGTCAGGTAGACTGACATTTGGTAATATAGAGTATCAGGACGTTGTGACAAGTTTCAGTTTAAAACTGTTGGTTCCCTTCTAAGGGATGTATATAATTGATTCCTCTCCAGTGGTTAAACTTCCAATCTGATGACTATTACTTCGTAAATTAGGATTGCTTATGGTTCTACCTGCTTGGAGGTTCATAGGACTATTCTTCAGTTTGCGAAACTGGTCTCCTTAATGTTACCAGTAGGTGGATAGATTGACCAAAATTTCCCTGATTCTGGAAAGAAATCCGGAGAATTTTGGCAAACCTTGTCTTTCTGATTATCAGAAAACGTCATAGAAGGAAGTAGAAACTGGGGCAAACCCCGTGAATTGGGTAAGGTAGCCGCTATATGGGTTGGTGGACAGACCCCGGTTATCGCGATTGATTGTAGAAATACAATGATGTAGTGAGATTGGACGAAAACAGGAAATGTAAGTAAGAAACCAGCCGGACTGAGAAACTCCGTGTTTGACTTAAGTAAAAAGGCTGTTATGCCAGGAATGGTAAGCTCGCGTGGCACGTGGGAGTGATAAGAATAGTTGAAAAGATAAAAATAGAGGAAAGGTGACCGGAGACGGCGCTGAGTAACCGATTAAGACTTATATGAAGTAAAGTTTTGGAAAGGTAGAAAGGTATCAAAGAAGAAGACACTATGCCGGCAATTGCTAGAAAAGTAATGCTAATTAGCCAACCCCTAAAATCATATATTTTTATTTTAGTGTGGCCTGTTGAGGCCAAGTCACAAAGGATTATCAAGTGACTAGACGAGCAATGAAAGGACAAAGCAGGGTTGCTTCTAAGTAACCACCGACTGCAAGGGCTTCTGATATAAAGGAAATATTAATGAGATTGTAGGAATCTTCTACTAAACCCTTTGCAACCCATGTTTGGATTGGGAATTTACTAGACTTTTGGAATGGGGTCACCCGTACTAAAGTGATTCATGTGTATATGATTGCCCAAGATTACAAGTAAAAGTAGAAGTATAATGACTTGAGATGTATGATGTTAGGGTATTATAAATACCATGAATATATTATGACTAAGGGAAGTAAACAATGAAGGTTTATGAAGAGAGTATAGAAATGGTCAGAGATGGATCAGTATGCTGTAGAAATTTTGTATAAGGCAAGTACCTTTGAGAAGAACGATAAGTACTAAGAGATTCACGTTGAACTCGACCAATATCTTCCAAAACATCCTTGCTACCATTACCAAGTTCTGTAAGAGAGCATATAGGCATATGTTGCC
Organism: Saposhnikovia divaricata; assembly: GCA_036435485.1. Classification (NCBI taxonomy): domain Eukaryota; kingdom Viridiplantae; phylum Streptophyta; class Magnoliopsida; order Apiales; family Apiaceae; genus Saposhnikovia; species Saposhnikovia divaricata. Next base: position 94,310,130 of record CM071597.1, on the reverse strand, counting down.
TTTTGGAAGGCCAAATAGGCTGACAACTATCTAAAAGAAGAGGGTGGCATTAAGTTACCAATCGATTATCAAATGAGAACAGTTGAAAAGAGACCCTTATTAAGGATACATGATCTAATTGCCAATTATAGGATGCAAGAATTCCATGGCAGTTGAATTAAGGATAGGATATCCATAAATTAAGACAAACCCTGGGGAATGCACAAGGGAGGGCATTAACCCTAATAAAGACATTGTGAATTCAGATGATATAAGTTGGATTTGCTAAGGCAAAAATGACCTGTAAAGATTATTAAAAAGAGTTCTGGAAAGAACAGAGATAGAATTATTAGAGTATTGATCAATGACGTTTTGATATACCCTGTACCTAGAAAATACAGGAGGAATGATGAGGACGACCTAAGAAACCTTACAAGGAAAAGTTAATATTCTGAGTTTCCAACTAGAAGTTTGGAAGAGAATGTAAGACACAATAACAATAATGCCAGATGAGGCATGTTTGAAACCCTGAGGAAGTATGGATTGAACCTATGAAGGTTGAGATTATCCTAAGATAAGGAAAGAACTAAGAAAAGAAGTATCCTAAGTAGGATTGGGAATAAACGTGATAAAGTTCCCACGGGTAGGTGGAAGCAATGACTTATGGAAAAAGACTGATAGATATATTTTTCTCCTTCAGCAGAGCTTAAGGGAGAATGCTTTCACCCAACCGTGATGGGAATGAGGTAGAAAAGTTTGATTTGGAATGTATCCAGAGAACATGGATTACAAGAAATTGTTAGTATCAGGAAAGGCCAATGAGGTGGCCGACAGTCTAAGTATAGAAGAATAATTACAATGTTCATACCGAAGAAACAGAATGATATTTGGAAGGACCTTGATGGTCATATCGGAATGGAGGAATTTACATTCCTTCTGATGACTGTGCAAGAATTGACGGTAATAATAGTTTAAGTAAAGATTCGATTCTTGATGGAGTCTTAAGCATATTACATACCTTAGAAGGTCCCGCTTTGAGGCAAACCAGGACAATGATACAAAATTGACGAAGTAAACCATTAAATTTCCAGTCTTCTATGGAAGATGCATGAGTGATAGTTTCATCAACCGGACATAGCCGCGATGCTTGAAGCTCTTCTGCAATTTTAACTACTTCATGTAATATCTACATCAAGTTCAGGAAGTGTTCCTTATGGATAAGGAATAGTGATTACTTTATCCTCCTAAGGGATTTGAAACCCGTAGGATTAGCTATTAATGCACTACGTAAACAACAAGCGATGATGATTCTTCTAAGAAAGTAGATGACAACGTAAAGATAAAGAAAGTGCTGCCATTGATAAACTAAATGGCATGTTGATGAATGACAAACAAGTTTGTGTTAGTGTACTTCTGCGCAAACAAGATAGAGAAAATGAGGTTGATGATTCATGATATTAAGGATATCCCTGTGGAAAGAATTAATGAGACTTGGAGGGAAGGGCAGTTGAGCTCGAGACTTATTAGGCCACCTGAGAGTTTAAAAGTGTTCGGAAGGTGGCATTCGAGCCAGTTTTACCCCCAAAGCTTATAGCATGGTAGTAACGTGTTTCATGTGGCAAAACTACACCAGTAAAATGTAGATGCTCAATAGATGACAAGAGTGCGAGCAGGTAGGTATACGACCTGGTCTGTCTTATGAAAGATAACCTGTAGAAAACCGCGGGTAGAAAAGAATAAGTGATGAGAAACAAGTTGACAGAAGTAGATTATATTGAATCTAAGTTAAAGGGATCGGCCAGATTCACTTCGGAGAATTTGAATTGAAATAATGTGATGATTATAGAGTAAATGTAATGGGATACCAACAAGGAGGTACCAAGTGCAAACGATATCTCAATAAAGAGATGAAGGTGAAAGTAAATAACAGAAGTAAATAAGAATCAGATAACAAGAAGGATGTGACTGATAAAGAAAAGACTGGGAAAGCAACTATGGAATATGAAGCAAGGAATATTATGAATGGGTTAATAAAAGGGTTTTCTGATGAATTCTCGGGATGACAACCTGATAGTGTTAATGTTATAGATATGAAAAATCTAGTAGCGTGACATGGAATGTCAGTAACAATGGTGTCAAGCGAGAAACTAAGATTTAACTTGAGAGGTTCAAAGATTTTCCAAAAGTAAGTGTTGCTAAGGTTGAACCAGAGTACAGGTCCAGAGAATAGTGGACAAAGCAGCAAGATATGTTGATACGTGAGGTTACGATCAAATAGTATTGGATATAATTATGATTAATTTCTTCCTTAATGAACCTCTATAGTTCAGAGGTAAATTCTGAGTATGATATTTTACAATCGTGAAAACTTTCTATAATCCTTTAGAATTCTTTTCTTTTCTTTTCTCTTATTCATCTTCTTTATGAATTGAGAAGAACAACCCTTTAAGGAGGGGAGGTACTGCTACGTGACTATCTGTCTATGTGATAGAAGTCTAAGTGGAATACCATAACTTGTTTAATTGCTTGTCAAGTACTAAAGGCTGGCCCCCTTCTGTACTAGCTATGCAATATAACAAATGTTCAATTGATCATAGTGATCTCTCAATAAATCTTCCCACTTCTCTATATTGATCGAGATTGCGAAGATTAAAGTGATCAGGAAATTCACAGTGCGAGCGAGGTTACCTCCAAATTCGCAGTGGGATAGTGACACCAATGTTACTGCAGGTATCAATAAGGATAAGACTGAGTAAGAGCATAAGCCGGATAGCGTGTTGTACGAAAAATGACAAAGTTGATGGAAAAAGGATAAAGTATGGATTGTAGCACCAGTAGATGTGCTGAGAAAGGACAGAACGACTAAGAGTTGACCCGGAAGCTGAAAGGTGAAACGACAGATAAACGACTCTTGTTTTCTACCTGATTCCGGGACGGAATCCTTTTAAGGAGGGGAGACTGTAAGAACCCCAAATTTTGGATATAATTAAAACTTTTTATTATGTATTGAGATAATGAATGAAAGGAATAGATTTGGATTCAAATGTTTATATGCCATGAAGAATACTATTGGTTGACACTTTAGATAAGAATTATCTATCTCCTAGGGAATTAAGATTTGATAATTCTAAAGAAGAAGATTATTCTTATGTCATCCAAATCGATATCTGTTATTGGTCCAGTGGTTCCGTAAAAAGGTTAAGGAACGATCGAAAGAGATCAGGGACAATTGTACAACCCTAAGAGAATAAGTAAAGAATAAAGAATGAATAGTGTTTTGGTGGAATTAGGAATATTATTAGACGACGCTATATAGAAGTACCCGGAACGAAATTCTGAGTTCGTATTAGTGCTCCAGGGGAAAAAGAGTGTATGTAAAAGCTTTCGGATTCTGAAAAATAGCAGTTTTATTTTCCCCGAGATTTCCCTGGACACTGAAAGACCTAAGAGATTATTAAAAGGATTTAAGGAATATGGATCCGAGAGTTATTAAGAATGATGGAGTATAGTATTATAAATATTAAGAAGGTTTCCGGTAAAACCCTAACTAGAAATCCTTGGGATATTCTTTCGAACGATCAACGAATTGAGCAATAAACGAACAAAGAAACAAGCAGGGAACCAAGATGCAAGTATGTGCAAGTGGATGAGATCAAGTAACTAAGTAGTTACAAGAGTAACTAGAAAGATTAGGAAGCAACCAAGTACTTAGCATTTCTTTCTCATCTTACCACTTAAGAAACAACATGTGTCCACTCCAAAGACATCATTCCTTACATCACACCTTTAATAAAGCAACTAGCAAGATATTATCCCAAGCAAAACCACTTTATGCATTATTATCAAAAGAACAAACCAAGCAACTCCAACACTCTCTCTAAAGCACCATTCGACTTTTCATAAATTCAAAAGGAGAAATCAAGCTTCCACTCCTTGTTTGATCTTGTAATTTTTAAGGTGAGTCCTATATTTCAAGAAAGTAATCTTCTCAAAATTTTAGCTTCAAACTCCTTTGTTTCCATTTTCAAAAAAATCTAGAAAGAGGAGGGTGAATAGTGCTTTCATGAAACTAACATTGTTTTTCTTGATTCTTTTGGATGATCCAAGCTTTGTTAAGGTGTTCTAAGGATTGATCAAGGTTTATTAAGGTCTTACATACTCCAAGGAAGGTATAAACTTCAAGAACCCTAGTCTTTGATTTGAGTTTTAATGGAGTTTTAGATGAGATTTGATAATGTTTATGGCTTGTATTCATGATTTAGAACATATATGTTGAGTGGGTGTTATAAAAAGGTTAATATATGTTTTGTGGATCCAAGACCTGTTGAGACAGTGAGGGAGATGATAAATAGTGCCCATGAGTGTTGGTGGTGGATTGAATGATTATTTGGAGGGTTTTGATTTTGGAAATATCCGAGTTATAGCCGTCGTAATGCCCGATTTTCGTTAACCTCTAGAAAGCCGTGCATAACAGTTAGGATGAGTTTCTGGCCTTGATGAAAAAATGACATGCCCTTGTAGATCTCGAGCCATAGATCGTTTTGGCGCAAGAATCGAAACATTCCGACTTACGATTTTGGAGTTATGGCCGATATACTAAAGTAGTTCGAAACAGTAAACGAGAATTCGGAACTGAAATTGAACCCTCGTTTTTCGAGGAACGGATCGTGTGAGAGAAAACCTCATGTGAAACGGATCGTTTTTCAATTTTATAAAAATGTTGGAATCAAAGTTAAACGCGAACGAACCCCTAAAAACCCGCTTGGTTATAACTTTGGTAAAACACTTAGAAAACGAACGATAAAACTCGAAGTATAATCCCGGTTCGTAATCGATCGACTTTAGAACTTATACGACTTAAGTATATACCGAGTGTGGGTACGATGACATGTCGTAATAATGAACGAATGTCGGATCGTATCAGTAATAAAAAGAGTTACACTAAAAGGTGTATAACGAGATAATTCGAAAACGTGTTTCGATTTAAGTGAAGTTATACTTAGACTTTTAAAATGTGTTAAGTGGTTAATCTCGAATGTTCTAACTGTTTATAGATCATCGAGCAGACCCAGGACATGCTATCTCCACCTACACCTGATTACCAGGCAAGTGTTCAAACCTTTGAACCTGTTGTTGTGATAATATATGTATATGATTTCTGTTTTACACATGCCATCGCATGCATGCCTGTTTCCAATTATATTGTGACTCTGGTTTTTGTGATACTTGTTCCCTGAATTGATATTGGCTTATAGACTAGATACGATTTATCAGTAATAAGCCGGATTGTTTTTGTAAGATCCCGGATTATTTTAGGATTTATTATTATTATTTTTATTATTATTTTTAATTATGTTAATTAGTATTTAAAGTATGGAATTGGATTTGAGAATATCGTTGTGGAATTTAACGATATTTAGTATTGAGTTTATATGAGTATATATTGAGTTATGTGTGCCAATGTGTGCCCCAGTATTTTATTGGTATTTTTAGTGATTTAAAAATATTTAAATCAAGTATTATTGATCTTCAAATATCTTTATTTAATTATCGGAGGGCTTAAAAATCATGAAATCTTTTGTAAAATTATCTTTATATATTTATTGAGTTTTTAAAATTGTAAGGTGGATTAATTTGGGTGGTTGAGTATTTTAAAATGATTTTAAGAGTTTTATTGCTTTTAAAGGATCAAAACTTTGAAAATTCTTATTTAATTCATTTTTGATCCGAAAAATATTTCAAAAATATGTACATGCTTGTAATTTTATATTCTTTATTTTAAAAATGAAAAGTGTAATTTTTCGGAAGTTTTATTTAATTGTGATTTTTAGTCGTTTATTAGTTATATTTGGGTCAGAATGTATTAGTAGTAATTATTTGTAGTGTTGGGCCAAAGCCCAATATGGGGAAGGCTGGAGAAAACTCTAGAATCGGGAAGAGGAAAAAGAAAGGGGGAGAAGGAAATAAGAGAGGAAGAAAAGAGAAAGGAGAGAAGAGAGAAATCAAATTGGGAGAAATTAAGAGAGATTGGGAAGGGATGAATTGGGAGCTATACATACATGGATATACATATATGTGCGTATATATATACGCGTGTGTTGTGTGTATATTTGCGCGTGGGAGTGTGTGCAGTAGCGGGGAGGAGGGTCGCGCGGCGGCTGGACTGTGGGGGGATGACCGGAGTTCGGTGGTGGCGCCTCCTCGGTGGTAGCAGCGAGGGAAGGTGCAGGAATGATAAAGGGCAGCTGTGATAGAGAGAGAGAGGGGGAGAGAGAGAGAGAGAGAGAGAGAGAGAGAGAGAGAGAGAGAGAGAGAGGGAGGGAGAGAAGGGAGAGAGAGATGGCGCGGTGGTTCCGTGACGGCTCATTGGGGATTCAACTCGGTATGAATACATATGTGTATATTTTAATTTAATTTGATGTAAATTGTGAGTATATTGTTTGATTGTAGTAATTTAATTATTTAATTAGTTGTGAAATTTCGAGTATTGTTTAATTGTTGAAATTATAATTAGATATAAATTGTGAGTTAATTGTTAATTCTCGCAAGTAGATTAATATTTTAAATTATGGATATTGTTTTAATTTCCATAAGTTAATTTGGAGAGTTAAGTTGCTAATTATAATTGTGGGATTTATTTCAAGTTGAAAATATGTTTTGATGATTATTGGTGGTTAATTATTATGAGTCCGAGTAAGTATTCGGATTTAGTAATTATAAAATGTGAATGGTTAGTTGTTAAGTGTAATTGTATTTGCTTATGTGTATGTGCTATAAGTGGAGTAGTAATTATGGAATGTATAATTGTCAATTACTTGGTGTTGGTTTATATGGGTTAAATGTTGTAGTTAAATTATTATATTTGTTGAATGCTATACTTGTCAATTACGTGAGTCAATGGTAAGTATGGGAATACGTGATACATGTTAAATGTTAGAATTTTATAATAATTAGAATTGTGCTAGGGGTTATGGGAAGATCACAAGTTTTTAAATGTCAATATTTAAAGGACTTGTGTAATTCTTTTCGACTAATCCCTAGGGCTTATGAATATCCATGATTAGCTATCACGAGTATAAATAATATACTTGAGTGATGCGATCATTGATATAGCGTAAGTAATAGTTAATGCTAGGGGTTGTTCCCTAGGGCTTACGAATATCAATGATTGGTTGTCACGTGTATCATTAAAATGCGTGAGAAATACGATCATTGGTGTAGCGTAAGTAGTTATGTTAATATAAATTATTATGTGCTAGGTGCCGCATGTCTGGGCGGGTACTTTTCTTACTTGTTTACTTTTATGTTGCTGCAAGTTGAGGCAGCTTTATTTTTGCAAAAACAGGGATTGAATTGTTTTTGGTTGATATTGAGGGGCTGTGCCCATAGTCCGATAAACGAATACTTCATGCCGAAATTTTATGAAAATCCCCTGTATTTAAAGTTATTTAAATTATTTGATTTAAAGATTTAAAGGCATGTATGTGTATGAGTGTTTAAGTACATATGTGATGATTATGAGGTGTGGATATATATATTTATGTATGTATTGCTTTGTGAGTTATAAGTAATTAGTTATCGATTGGGTTGTTTAAGTACTAAATAGTACTTTACTATTATTTCGAGTATAATTAGGGATTTGATATGGACCCAGCGAGCGTGTGGACGAGACAATTGAAGGAAAATGAATGCGTGATCGAGTACAGACCGAAGTACAGTAAGTAGTAAATCGACGCATTGGAATCGAGGCAAGTGTACAAACCCTCGCTTATCGTTCAAGCGAGATAAACATGTTTCTCTTCAATATAAGTATTTCCCTTCAAATCTTTATTGTTAGTATCCTCTCCTTCAAATTACTGATAAGGATGTATTTTGTTCCGTATATCGAATGCTTCTATGTTTCTAAATCTTTTAGTATTGCTTCCTAAAATGGTTATTAATTAAAGATGTTTTTAAAATTTCCTTATACTGGGCTGGTCTTTTGCCAGTGAGTATAAAGGACTGAAAAGTGAAATGTTTTAAAGTATTAATAAGATGGTTTATAAGTTGGATAAGCGTAAGAGGCTAGGGTGGTCCTAGTCCAGCACTTTTGTTAAGCGTAAGAGGCTAGGGTGGTCCTAGTCCAGCACCTTTGTTTAGCGTAAGAGGCTAGGGTGGTCCTAGTCCAGCATTAAAGGCCAATGTGTTGCCTAATTGAGAACCTAATTTCAAAGAAAGGAAGACTTTACGTGGCGGATCACCCGTATTGTCCGTAATCAGAAGAATAATAAAATCAATTTAAATGTTTCAAAAAGTTTTACGGAAAGTATGTTTTATTTGTGGAATGGTTTTAAAGAGATGAATGTTTTGATGTTTTATTGATGGAATAGTTTTAATGAGAGGAATGTTTTGATAAGATATACCTGTTTTACTGTAAATGATTATCGGTTTAGAAATTGTGTATTTCAGATTAAATTGTTGTCTATATGATAAAAGTTGAAACCTCGGTAAAGTAATGAGATTAAGGATAGATAGAAGTTTTTCAGTTATTCCCTTCGCAACTAACATTGTACGTGAAAGTGGAGTAAGAATGATTGGAAAATTCTTGATATTCTTTCTCTCAAAGTTTTGTCTGGGGCAGAGATGGTTAGTAGTAAATAGAAGAGTGTTATGTTAGAATATTAAAGGGTGGTGTTTATGTTATGAGAAAGAGTATGAGTGCAGAAAATAGGTAGTGGTATTTTGTAAGAGTAGGTTCATATTTTGCTTGGTGAAAACTAATTCACGGTTATTACGGTCACTGTGGCATGTGTTGTGCAGTGATAGTGAGAACAGAAAATGATTTGAGATCTTCTTATTTATTCAAACTCATGATTGTCAGGCCGGTTAGGCAGCTAGGTGTGCGAACGCTTAGTGACATGAATGAAATTTGAGTAAATGAGAATTTCTTGGAGATTTTGTTAAAGCGATAGTTAAAGTATTTTGCAAGTATTGAATCTAGTTTTTCGAACCTTTGCAGTTATTAAATTCTGATTTCGAGTTATAAATGTTTTAAGTGTTATTAATCTTCTGTTAAAGTTAAGAATCCAGTTTTCAAGTATAGTATTGATTATAATTTAGTGAGCATTCCTTCGCTCATATTTATTGTTACTATTTCTTGAATTGTGATTATTGCATTCTTATTTCATCCAGTTCAGTTCTATATATATAACTTGCTGAGCATTCTTTGGCTCACGCTTGTTGTTTTTAAAATCTTACTTTTCAGTAAACTAGTCGGCGAGACTTAGCCTGCGCAGTTCAGAAGTGGAAAGCAGAAGCAGAACGCTGTTATCAAGCTGACGTGGATCAAGGTGTTTAGATTTAAAGTTTGATTTGTTGTATGTAAATATAGTTTAGTAGTTATAGTATGTATTTGAGTAGTTAGCCTGGTATACTTCCATTCGAAGTTATACCAGTGATTTAAGTTTGTATAAGTTTTGTAAATAGAGTTGTATTTAAGTTGGTTTTGGGTTTTCTTGTTTCTAGAACTGTAACCTAAGATCCTGAGTTGGGAGTTGGGGTCAAAGAGCTTTTGATTGAGTTTTATTTTTATTTCAGTTTTATTTTGATTTCAGATTTTTAGTTAGTATTCAGCAGGGTCATGTTGTATTTACGAATACATCATGACCAATTTTTGTTAGAATTATTGAGTTTGTTAGCGTGACGCCCAAATCTACTGACCCCGGATTTGGGGCGTTACAGGTTGGTATCAGAGCGTAGGTTATAGTAAACTAGAAATGAGAGTGTGTAGGAGTGTGTATAGTTAAGTAAGGAACGTCAGAGTTCATATAGGACTCGTGTTGGACTATTGGATATAGTACCAGTTAGTGAGTTAAGATGTGAGTGGTGGCAGATAGTTGAGCAGAGTTGGGTAGAAACCCTTGAGGCTGTAGGTAGTGGAACCTTCAGAGTCTAGTGCGAGTGACGACAACGTATAGAATAGATAACTTTAGGACGTGTAGCAGAAGAGTCTAGATCGAATGACGAGTCAGCGAAGGAGTCGACAAAGAAGATGTACGTGGAGACCCTCGCAATACCTTTCTTCTTGATAAATATTCCTTTGTTGAGTTATTTTGACAATTGTCTTTCCCCGAATTTGGGATTCCAGTTATGACAGAGGTTGTTTTTATGCCTATTTCCTTTATTTCTAAAACCCTGTCAAGTGATATTTGAGTTTCTAATTTTCTTCATCAGTGAATGATTCTATTATTGATAAATCATTATTTCTTAGTATTCTGCAAGTCATTTCTTTTCTGGTTATCCTTTTCTTCTGAAGTAGTACCCATGGAATCCGTTTAGTTGTAATCCAGGGGTATGTTTGAGAATTTCTCATCAATTGATTGTTAATTCGATGTTCGAATCTTTTTATGTTTCTTTACTCCAACTGAGGTGAACAACCCTATTTATAGGGGACACAAGGACTGTTTGTCTGTGTGATAGCAGTCTGATGGGACGCCATCACTTGTGTGTTGTGAAGTACAAGAAGGTTAATTACCTTTAGTCATGTCTTGAATAAGGCACCCAACAAGGTTCGTTTGATCATGTTGATCACTCAGTAATCTTTCATTTCGAAGAATATTTGTTTGAAAAACTCATGAATTAATTCTACAATTGTGAAACCTTTGCTACGATGTGAAATCGTTCTCTTCAAATATCATGAATCATAATGCCTCGATTAGTCTTGGATGTACGCCAATGGAGTTTAGAATGCCAGTAACGCGTGACGTATAGTATTACGATTAGAGTTGTTCCATATAGAGAGATCAGTAGAGATCCCAGTATAGTAAATAAGTATCCATAGTACAGATTAGTAGAGTTGCAGGTGCAACCCGAATTGGTAGAGTAAACCCCAGTAACCCTTCTTTACCTGATTCCGAGGTCGGAATCCTTTTAAGGTGGGTAGAATGTAAGATCCCGGATTATTTTAGGATTTATTATTATTATTTTTATTATTATTTTTAATTATGTTAATTAGTATTTAAAGTATGGAATTGGATTTGAGAATATCGTTGTGGAATTTAACGATATTTAGTATTGAGTTTATATGAGTATATATTGAGTTATGTGTGCCAATGTGTGCCCCAGTATTTTATTGGTATTTTTAGTGATTTAAAAATATTTAAATCAAGTATTATTGATCTTCAAAAATCTTTATTTAATTATCGGAGGGCTTAAAAATCATGAAATCTTTTGTAAAATTATCTTTATATATTTATTGAGTTTTTAAAATTGTAAGGTGGATTAATTTGGGTGGTTGAGTATTTTAAAATGATTTTAAGAGTTTTATTGCTTTTAAAGGATCAAAACTTTGAAAATTCTTATTTAATTCATTTTTGATCCGAAAAATATTTCGAAAATATGTACGTGCTTGTAATTTTATATTCTTTATTTTAAAAATGAAAAGTGTAATTTTTCGGAAGTTTTATTTAATTGTGATTTTTAGTCGTTTATTAGTTATATTTGGGTCAGAATGTATTAGTAGTAATTATTTGTAGTGTTGGGCCAAAGCCCAATATGGGGAAGGCTGGAGAAAACTCTAGAATCGGGAAGAGGAAAAAGAAAGGGGGAGAAGGAAATAAGAGAGGAAGAAAAGAAAAAGGAGAGAAGAGAGAAATCAAATTGGGAGAAATTAAGAGAGATTGGGAGGGGATGAATTGGGAGCTATACATACATGGATATACATATATGTGCGTATATATATACGTGTGTGTTGTGTGTATATTTGCGCGTGGGAGTGTGTGCAGTAGCGGGGAGGAGGGTCGCGCGGCAGCTGGACTGTGGGGGGATGACCGGAGTTCGGTGGTGGCGCCTCCTCGGTGGTAGCAGCGAGGGAAGGTGCAGGAATGATAAAGGGCAGCTGTGATAGAGAGAGAGAGGGAGAGAGAGAGAGAGAGAGAGAGAGAGAGAGAGAGAGAGAGAGAGAGGGAGGGAGAGAAGGGAGAGAGAGATGGCGCGGTGGTTCCGTGACGGCTCATTGGGGATTCAACTCGGTATGAATACATATGTGTATATTTTAATTTAATTTGATGTAAATTGTGAGTATATTGTTTGATTGTAGTAATTTAATTATTTAATTAGTTGTGAAATTTCGAGTATTGTTTAATTGTTGAAATTATAATTAGATATAAATTGTGAGTTAATTGTTAATTCTCGCAAGTAGATTAATATTTTAAATTATGGATATTGTTTTAATTTCCATAAGTTAATTTGGAGAGTTAAGTTGCTAATTATAATTGTGGGATTTATTTCAAGTTGAAAATATGTTTTGATGATTATTGGTGGTTAATTATTATGAGTCCGAGTAAGTATTCGGATTTAGTAATTATAAAATGTGAATGGTTAGTTGTTAAGTGTAATTGTATTTGCTTATGTGTATGTGCTATAAGTGGAGTAGTAATTATGGAATGTATAATTGTCAATTACTTGGTGTTGGTTTATATGGGTTAAATGTTGTAGTTAAATTATTATATTTGTTGAATGCTATACTTGTCAATTACGTGAGTCAATGGTAAGTATGGGAATACGTGATACATGTTAAATGTTAGAATTTTATAATAATTAGAATTGTGCTAGGGGTTATGGGAAGATCACAAGTTTTTAAATGTCAATATTTAAAGGACTTGTGTAATTCTTTTCGACTAATCCCTAGGGCTTATGAATATCCATGATTAGCTATCACGAGTATAAATAATATACTTGAGTGATGCGATCATTGATATAGCGTAAGTAATAGTTAATGCTAGGGGTTGTTCCCTAGGGCTTACGAATATCAATGATTGGTTGTCACGTGTATCATTAAAATGCGTGAGAAATACGATCATTGGTGTAGCGTAAGTAGTTGTGTTAATATAAATTATTATGTGCTAGGTGCCGCATGTCTGGGCGGGTACTTTTCTTACTTGTTTACTTTTATGTTGCTGCAAGTTGAGGCAGCTTTATTTTTGCAAAAACAAGGATTGAATTGTTTTTGGTTGATATAGAGGGGCTGTGCCCATAGTCCGATAAACGAATACTTCATGCCGAAATTTTCTGAAAACCCCCTGTATTTAAAGTTATTTAAATTATTTGATTTAAAGATTTAAAGGCATGTATGTGTATGAGTGTTTAAGTACATATGTGATGATTATGAGGTGTGGATATATATATTTATGTATGTATTGCTTTGTGAGTTATAAGTAATTAGTTATCGATTGGGTTGTTTAAGTACTAAATAGTACTTTACTATTATTTTGAGTAAAATTAGGGATTTGATATGGACCCAGCGAGCGTGTGGATGAGACAATTGAAGGAAAATGAATGCGTGATCGAGTACAGACCGAAGTACAGTAAGTAGTAAATCGACGCATTGGAATCGAGGCAAGTGTACTAACCCTCGCTTATCGTTCAAGCGAGATAAACATGTTTCTATTCAATATAAGTATTTCCCTTCAAATCTTTATTGTTAGTATCCTCTCCTTTAAATTACTGATAAGGATGTATTTTGTTCCGTATATCGAATGCTTCTATGTTTCTAAATCTTTTAGTATTGCTTCCTAAAATGGTTATTAATTAAAGATGTTTTTAAAATTTCCTTATACTGGGCTGGTCTTTTGCCAGTGAGTATAAAGGACTGAAAAGTGAAATGTTTTAAAGTATTAATAAAATGGTTTATAAGTTGGATAAGCGTAAGAGGCTAGGGTGGTCCTAGTCCAGCACTTTTGTTAAGCGTAAGAGGCTAGGGTGGTCCTAGTCCAGCACCTTTGTTTAGCGTAAGAGGCTAGGGTGGTCCTAGTCCAGCATTAAAGGCCAATGTGTTGCCTAATTGAGAACCTAATTTCAAAGAAAGGAAGACTTTACGTGGCGGATCACCCGTATTGTCCGTAATCAGAAGAATAATAAAATCAATTTAAATGTTTCAAAAAGTTTTACGGAAAGTATGTTTTATTTGTGGAATGGTTTTAAAGAGATGAATGTTTTGATGTTTTATTGATGGAATAGTTTTAATGAGAGGAATGTTTTGATAAGATATACCTGTTTTACTGTAAATGATTATCGGTTTAGAAATTGTGTATTTCAGATTAAATTGTTGTCTATATGATAAAAGTTGAAACCTCGGTAAAGTAATGAGATTAAGGATAGATAGAAGTTTTTCAGTTATTCCCTTCGCAACTAACATTGTACGTGAAAGTGGAGTAAGAATGATTGGAAAATTCTTGATATTCTTTCTCTCAAAGTTTTGTCTGGGGCAGAGATGGTTAGTAGTAAATAGAAGAGTGTTATGTTAGAATATTAAAGGGTGGTGTTTATGTTATGAGAAAGAGTATGAGTGCAGAAAATAGGTAGTGGTATTTTGTAAGAGTAGGTTCATATTTTGCTTGGTGAAAACTAATTCACGGTTATTACGGTCACTGTGGCATGTGTTGTGCAGTGATAGTGAGAACCGAGAATGATTTGAGATCTTCTTATTTATTCAAACTCATGATTGTCAGGCCGGTTAGGCAGCTAGGTGTGCGAACGCTTAGTGACATGAATGAAATTTGAGTAAATGAGAATTTCTTGGAGATTTTGTTAAAGCGATAGTTAAAGTATTTTGCAAGTATTGAATCTAGTTTTTCGAACCTTTGCAGTTATTAAATTCTGATTTCGAGTTATAAATGTTTTAAGTGTTATTAATCTTCTGTTAAAGTTAAGAATCCAGTTTTCAAGTATAGTATTGATTATAATTTAGTGAGCATTCCTTCGCTCATATTTATTGTTACTATTTCTTGAATTGTGATTATTGCATTCTTATTTCATCCAGTTCAGTTCTATATATATAACTTGCTGAGCATTCTTTGGCTCACGCTTGTTGTTTTTAAAATCTTACTTTTCAGTAAACTAGTTGGCGAGACTTAGCCTGCGCAGTTCAGAAGTGGAAAGCAGAAGCAGAACGCTGTTATCAAGCTGACGTGGATCAAGGTGTTTAGATTTAAAGTTTGATTTGTTGTATGTAAATATAGTTTAGTAGTTATAGTATGTATTTGAGTAGTTAGCCTGGTATACTTCCATTCGAAGTTATACCAGTGATTTAAGTTTGTATAAGTTTTGTAAATAGAGTTGTATTTAAGTTGGTTTTGGGTTTTCTTGTTTCTAGAACTGTAACCTAAGATCCTGAGTTGGGAGTTGGGGTCAAAGAGCTTTTGATTGAGTTTTATTTTTATTTCAGTTTTATTTTGATTTCAGATTTTTAGTTAGTATTCAGCAGGGTCATGTTGTATTTACGAATACATCATGACCAATTTTTGTTAGAATTATTGAGTTTGTTAGCGTGACGCCCAAATCTACTGACCCCGGATTTGGGGGCGTTACAGTTTTGGTAAGACCCTTAGCGAAGGGCATATGATATTCATTCTAAATATAGACCGGGAGTTGGTATTTTGAGTTATAGATAGTCGTGGAAACCCGGAGGGATTCCAACGACAGATTATTATTTATCTGAGGAATGTTATTGTTAAACGTTATTATATTCCATAAAGTATCAATTACTTGGAAATATTTCGAGGAATGTTATTCGAGTATTATCTTAGTCGAGAGATAATAAATGAATGTTAGTTTCGAATATTCATTTAGTGTTGATTACTTAATGAATATTATTTTGATATTCATTAGAATGTTATTTATTAAATGAATATTACTTTCGAATATTCATTTAAGGTTTTATGTACTTAATGAATATTATTTTAAAATATTCATTTGAAGTTCTATTTACTTAAGGAATATTATTTCGATTATTCCTTTAAAGTTTTGATTACTAAATGAATATTATTTGGATATTCATTTAGAAGATTATTTATTAAATGAATATTATTTGGATATTCATCTAGAAGATTATTTATTAAATAAATGTTATTGGGATATTCATTTAGAAGATTAAATATTAGATGAACATTATTTTCAAATATTCATTTAAGGGTTGACTTATTTATTGAATATTATTTTAAATATTTATTGGAGTTTAATTATTTAATGAATATTATTTTTAATATTCATTTAAGGAGTGATTTATTTAGTAAATAATTCTATATATTCATTCGAGGATTACTTACGAGCAATATTATGATTTAATAATATTCCCTAATTATTATGGAGTTAATAAATATTCTTGGAATATTTATTTAATTCTTTTAAATTCTTTTAAAAATGATTTATATTATTTGGAGATTATCTTTCACCTCCAGATATTATGTAAAATATTCTTTCATTCATTAAATACTTCCGACACAATAAATATTCTATAAATATTTATTCAATACTTGGAAACAACTTCAATGTTGTTTATTCTTCTTCAAATATTATCTTCGACCTTCGATCATTCTGAAAATTCTTCGGAGTCATACAATTAATATTATATTAAGAAAGGTCCTCAAGATTCCATTCTTCACTCGAATCTATCTCTTAAATTATATGGGAACCTTACTTGAGAAAGGTTATTTATCTAGTTGACTTCCCGGTCATAATTTATCCTTTTCACTCGCAACTTGGTTGCTATGGACTCATTAAGTCGGTGTGTACCTTCTCATCATTCGAGGGGTAAGATTGTCGGAACAAGTTGATATCCATTAATAAGCAAAAGCTTGGGAAATGTTGGTGAATTTTCCTTTCCAACTAGATACGACTAATTTGTGGAGTCTTATCAACAAGTATTTCACTTGGGGAAGGGAGTACAAACTCTACGTTTCAATGTTGTGGATTTATTCGAACTAGGAGTCGTGTGTAAGAGGCCGAGTCGCGCGGTCCATCACAAGGCCTAACTATTGGCCAGGGAGTTACTATTAAAGGCAATCTACAAGTGGAGTCGTCAGTTCTTCCTTCTACCGGTAGTAAACTATATTGGGCTGTACCATCCCCGACTGATCATCAGGGAGTGGGACAGCTGGCGCGTGATGACTCCAGTATTGGTTCATCTCCCAAATTGGGAATTCCCTGCAACACGTATCGAAGAGACTTCTTTCAGGTTGACGGTGTCTTCCGCAACACGTATCGAAGAGACTTCTTTCAGGTTGTAGGACTTCGAAAAATGCTAATAACTGGAATTGTAATATTTTCCTTGCAAGTTCCTCTTTATATGATAAATGATAATATCTTGCTTAATTTGACTTAGTAGATATTTCCACAAAATAAATACTTTAAGTTACCTTGTAACTTCATCGTTCATATTATACTGGCATCATTTCCGTAAATGCATGGCATATGGTTTGAAAGATACTTTTGAACTGTTATATATTATCGTTCAGTTAAATATTATTGTTGGTGGGCTATTGCTCACCCTTGCTTTATTATTATATCACAACAGCTAGACCAGATGACTCGCACAAGGCGCACTCGACGCTGGCGAGGACGATGAGACTACCAGAGCCGAAGAGAAAGCTATTGGTAGGATAGATTCATTCTTTCAGTACCAAATATATGGACTAGTATGACTTATGTAAATGGATGGCAAATAGTACGTATTCATATTGTAATTATTTTTGGATTGTAAGAACTCATAATGTGCTTAATAAAATTTGGTAGTTACTCTGATTTCATCTCTGGGACTATAACGGGTGTGTTTTATGTTATTGTTTTGGGTCACAAGGTTGTAATTTAATATTTATGTTAAATTGTGGATGGGAATTGAGACGGTAACGACCAGATCCCTGACCCCGGATCTGGGGGTGTTACACTCAAGCTCAGCTCACCCCCACCATAAAATCATATCCAAAACATCGAAAATAGCCACTTACATGAATTATTCTTGTAAATTCCAGTGGGCCTCCGAAAATCACGTTGATTACGAAAATCCTCCATCAATATTGGCGCTAGAAGGAGGGGCCCTTGCTCATTTGTGGAGGATAAACGATGTAGCATCCCAAAATCCGGGGTACAGATCTGGGGCCACGATTCACTAACAATATTATACAACCCTGGATATAAACAACATATAATAATAAAAACCCCTTAACCAAGATCGCATACAGGTTATGGTTTGAAACTACTGTCAAATTACTATTACAATCCAACCTCAGAATAAAATGTTATACAATTTCTATGAATAAATAAAATCACTGTCTAACTGAATATCCAACCTTGATGAATTCCCAGCCACTAACCAATGAGAATCCGTAAGCCGATCGTCTCCTCTCGCTGCTAGAAAGCAACACCACTGACCATTACTAGGTTCACTAACCTTCTCTATTAGCTGAAGAAAACAAACAAGCAAGAGTGAGCCAACAATGCTCAGCAAGTGCAATAGTGATAACAATTTCAATAACAATGATAATTCTGATAAACAAAGGGGTTTCATCTCATTCTATGAAATAATCAGTTATATCAACTTTTAGATTGCCATGAGGGCCCACAATTCGACATTAATAAGGTGCATCAGAGACTAGAACTGATAAGAGTTCCGATATCAAAATATTATTAAAACAGATTTCCAAGGAGTCAAGAGCTAAACATCTCAATCTCAGAGTATAGATTAGAATTGGAATTTTTATTTATTAACAAAACATCAAGGTTAGGCTGCTGATCAGTCACGCACTAACCCCGGACAAACGCACACAGCAATGTCCTTAATTGGATCCATGGCACACATTGGCCTTAACTTTTGACCATTAATCTGGTCTCCCCGAAGGGACATCTGTTTTAAAAATATTTCCAATTCTAAGTCATATACATTTGGTGTCGGAACAATCGACAACCTTTGTCAACCAACCAACTGGAAAACTCACGTTACAGGATGACAACGCATAATTAGGAGTTACTAAGAAACGACATCATCGTCTAGTATCGACAAGTTCGATACAACACAGGGGATAAACGAACAACCAAGATTCTCAAATGATATCGACAAGTTCGATACCACACAGGGTGGAAAATATAAAGAATGACAATTCGAATAAATACCAACAAGATGAATATGAATAATTGGAATTTATAACGTCAGCAATTTATCTAAAGAGAAATTTCACTTGAGCACATAAAAGATATACATTGCAATAAGATTTTCAACCATCAAAACTCAAAGTTAAAGCGAAGATATGGTCAAATACTAGGCACACTAAAAAGTTTGAGTTTCCATAAGCAAATAAAATGGCTTAAACATTTGTTTGAAAAACTATTCCAAAATGGAACAGTTCAGATCAATTTGAAAGAAAACATTTTTCTAAATGGGGGTACATTGGTGAAGATATGCTAGAATCAAGAGTTTCGCTAGCAGGCTTTCATAAGAGTTTAAAATCTTGGATTTCCTTTATTTGGGGAATTCTTAAACCAATTTGACGAAAATAGAAGAAATGGAATTCCAGGGATAAGAAAATGAGCGAGAAAGGTTATTTGTAAAGTTCTTTGCAAATCGGATATTTAAGTTACGGGTAGGGGAGATAAACAGCATCACACTTATCTGGAAAAAGTACATGTATCATCTGCCATCTATACTTGGCCAAATCATCACATACTATAAATAAATTAAATTGTATCACTTGAACAATAAGTGAATAGCAAGAACACTTGCCTCGATTAGCGAAGTTCCTGATTTTCACATCGATACTCAACTTAGCTTCTCGTCAGTCTCTTTCCTAACATGTGGGTTTCTTACTTGGCCCTATTTTCATCTTTACTTCATCATCCGCTAAACTTAATGTCACTTCACCAATCGGATTTGATACTTGTCCTTCTGTTCATCCTTCAGATTACTCGCGCATTGTCCTTGGCCAGGTTTCCTATTTGAACCTTTTCAAGGTCAAATACCATTTTAGTATCCAACTAAGCAAAAAATCTTATTGTTTTGCTCTATTCTACCCAAACGCGTCCTATAACGCTTACTCATATAACATATATAAACTTATACATTCGTTTTCACAAAATAGCTTTAGTATAACCAACTAGGTCAAATAAACTTCACATAAACAATTAACACGGATGGCCACTTAATACTTAGATATTAACTAGTGTCAAACACTTTAAAATAATACCACATCTCAATTCTTCACATCAGCTGTTACATATTTACCTAGACTCTTAGAAATCATAACACACTTTCAAATCATCAAAATTAAATAAATTAAATAGATTTTAAATAGATTTGCAGGGGAATTTTAGAAAATTTCGGCATGAAGTATTCATAAATAGGACTATTCCCCTGTTTTTCAATTCAAGTTTTCACCTCAGAAATTATTCCAAAACAAAGCTGCCTCAACTTGTAGCAACAAGAAAGTAAACAAATAAGAAAAGTACCCGCCCAGACATGCGGCACATAGGACATAAGAAATTCTGCCTCGACATGTAGTAAACACATAATAATTTATGTTAGCATTAACTACTACTTACGCTATATCAATGATCATATCACTCACGCATATTAATGATACACGTGACAATCAATTATTGATATTCGTAAGCCCTAGGAAACAACTCCTAGCACTAACTATTACTTACGCTATATCAATGATCATATCACTAGAGCATATTAATTATACTTGTGACAATCAATTATTGGTATTCGTAAGCCCGAGGATCTAGTCGAAGAGAATTACACAAGTCCTTAAATATTGACATTTAGAACTTATGATCTCTTTACGACTCCTCGCAGTTAAACTAAATAACATATAACATTAACCACATAAACACACAAGGACTCTTAACCTTTGGATTAGAGTCTTAACATTTTAATTATGGAAATTTAATACAATTCTACCCTCGATATCACAACATGATAGCGTCTCGTTGCAATTAGCATTATCGGCTAATCTCACAAGCAAACTCGGCTATCACTTAAGTAATTAAGCATAGCAATTCCATATTATCACTTAATCAACTAAGCACATTGACTCGATTAAAACACGTAAGGAATTTACATATAATTACCAGAAATCTTAAGTTAAAGTTTATTGACTCGAACTAGTTTTCGAAACAATTGACAAACACCAACGGTCGAACTCGATTATAAGAACATTTGACATGACCTTGATATAAAATGGATTACCCCGGGATCACAGTCCATCAATAAATCAACTTCAAATCTCGACAAACTTTAACATCAATCCACATCTCAATTAATCAAACCAACACTAAATAATCCACAACTTTAAATCACTTAAACTCCAACATTACCTACAATAATACTCAACAACTAACAAACATTTAACCCCCGACATACGACTACTAATTATAAAATTCTCAAAATTATACCACCGAACATATAACTAGCAACAACATTTCCGAATTAAACTACGAAAATTAAAACAATAATATCGCAATTAAATCTAATTAAATTACCACAATATTATCACAATTTATCTAAAATGCAAATTAAATAATTACATCGAAAACAAATAAAATAATTAAGTAAAATTATACCATTCGGTTCCGATCCGAAAGTCAAGCCACCGGAAAATCTCCACCATCTTCCTTCTCTCTCTCTCTCTCTCTCTCTCTCTCTCTCTCTCTCTCTCTCTCTCTCTCTCCCCTCCACCTGCCTTCCTTTCTTTCTTCCTTGCCCAGCTGCTATTTACCTCCACGCACAGCCTCTGTTCGTCGCCACCACTGAGCTCTGACGGCGCTACCAGCATAACGCCACCACCGCCGCACCACCGCGCACGGTGGGGCTGCCCTTCCCCCTCTAAACTGCTGCCCCTCCCCCTTTTCACAATATACCCACTAATATATACACACGCACACTTATATATATATATATATATATATATATATATATATATATACACACACACACACACACCCTTTTTTCATCAATTCAACCCACCAATTCAATTTTCCCCCAATTTCTTTCAAGCCCTAATTTTATTCCTCTTTCCCCAAATTTCTCCCTCCCCGTCTGTGTATATTGCGTGTTTTTGGTGTTATTGGGCTTGGCCCAATACAATTATATGACTACACCTCATCCGGGCCCAAATACAACACTTCTCATTCGCTTTTAAAACTAATACGTAACTTTCATAAATCGAAGTTAAATAGAAAGTTCGGAAAATTATACCTTTCATTTTTAAAATAAAGAATATAAAATTACGAGCACACACATATTTTTAAAATATTTTTCGGATCAAAAATGAATTAAATATGGATTTTACAAGTTTTGGTACTTTAAATACAATAAAATTCTTAAAATCATTTTAAAATACCACAACACCCAAATTAATCTACCCAACAAATTTAAAAACTCAATAAATATAGAAAGACAATATTACAAAAGATTTCAGGATTTTTAATAACTCCGATAATTTTATAAAATTGTCAGAGGACCAAAAATACATGATTTAAATACATTTGAATCCTAAAAAATACAAATAAAATTCACCAACCTTCACAACTTACCAAATCATCATATAAACACGTAAGCACAATTTCACATACATTTCACCTTTAGAACAATATTCATTTAATATAGTTCATAATTTATATTAAATAAATAATTTAAATTCGAAATTTTCTAGGGTGTTATAAACGAGATATATGTCAAACAATATACATGTGATTTATCTGCAAAATTGGTGGTGGTCATGGCAGGTTCAATATTTTACGATTACGGCCAGAGACCCGTAGTATACGCAATAAACAAAGCATTGAATTAAAGGCAGTCAACATGGGATCACGAATTCTCACAAGGGTTACATGTTTGAGAGGCAACATGATGATTTGACGCAGATTGCATGATGATTTGACGCAGATTGCATGGGTATACTTTTCCTGATAACCCGAACATACATAAAAACTGGTGGGTGTTAAAACGAAACCACATGGATAGATACAATGGGATTGGTCGTTGCTGTTGTATCCAACCAGGACGTAGGGATGATTTATCGTGTACCAAGGGAGATGACATAGATGGTGGTTGCTGTGTCTCAATGGCAGACCATGAATCTTTAATCGACAATCATGTCCGGTAAATAAACAAAAAGGAAAAAAAATCACAGAAGTCACATGTTTCAGAGGCAACGTGAAGTCAGCAGTGATGCATATATGGTTGAACAACTATGCCTTGTTATGGGACTACATCTCGGAGGTTTGACCCACAGGTGGAGTAGAAGCGGAAGAGGGCCACCCACCATTTCTAAGGAGAATAGATGGCAGGTCCAGTGTCTGGCGTCTATGGTGTTAAACATAATCGGTGCAATTACTAGAGAAGGTCAACAGAGCCAGAGGTAATGTTGAGTACCAGATACAAGTACAAACTTCCGCGTATGTAGAACGAGATTTGGAGAAACCGAGTCCAATGAAGCTATGATCGATGATTCAATCCTTGGTATCCTACGCGATCTGGGAAACCATCTGAATTCAACCAGGACAGATGTTTTGATTACATACCAGGGGAGATTATGTGGACATCACATCTGGTCCTAAACCAAGGGCAGTGGTCTAGTAGTGAAGACAACATCAAAACATGGTTTGAGTATTGATTCGAAGATGTTTAAGAAGATGACTGTTGCAGGGTATGGCCGGTATAAATGCCCAGTTTCGGCAAAACTAACCAAGAAACCCTTCCGATTATTCACATATGGTGATAACGATGGAGCATAGTAGCCAGCAACAATGAAGAAAGGAATAGCTAGAGTCTGGAGGAGTTACATGAATACGTGAAGCAGTTGCAGCAACACAGAATTTCAGAGATGAAACAACAGAGAGGATCAAACATGAGAATAATCAACAAAGCTGTTTGATGATATTCGCACTTGCGAATGCATACGTTAGGGAGAGGGACTTAGATATAAAAGCAAAGATGAGAGCTATTTTACAAGGACAGATTCAAACCACATAGAAGATGCAGGAGGTGTTCAACCGTAGATGGATATAAGTACGACCATTAATGTTCTGGTGGCACTAGAGGTTCGTATAGGGTTTTCTACAGATTTATGCACACACATGCATACGCAGATTACACATTGTGATGAAGCAGCAAGATGCTAGGAACAACTACATTCAGGAATGGCTGTTGAAGCACCAATAGCATGTTGACATGAACAAAGAAAAGGAAAGGTTAAATGGTGGCAACTCAACCAAACAGGAAAGAAAAACCCCCTAGACCTGAAAAGCAGACCTGATCATCACGCAGCTATAATAAGGAGCAAATGGTTAGTATGTCAAAACAGGGAGTGGTGGAAGCAAAAAAAGAACCGGAAGCAGAAAACCATAATTCTGGGATTGCAGTTTTTGAGCCAACTTCGCAGAATAAACTGCTTTGTTCTGGAAGGTTATAGGTTTAGTATGATATACCGTTAGAAAGGTATCGGAGTCTAGTTTCCTACAAAATTTACGGCTCGTAAAATTACCTTTTCTACAGGAAGTTATGCTATATTTAGTCAAGGGTGGTCCAGCTGTGTCCAGAAGTATACATCTATGAGTAAAGTATTTACATGTATAAGGGTATTAAAGAATCGATAAGCAAAAACGAGACAGTGAAAGGATGAATATGACAGTAACATGCTGAATTAGTTTGACTGGTGACATGTGAGAATAAGGAGGAAAAGCTTAGGAATGGCAGGATGCCTCAACCGTGGCTGTCAACAAGTTGTCACTCGCATGGAAGAGATAGTGATGCTGTGGTGGTTGAAAAAGACTTGATATGTAGCAAACTGAAGGTCTATGCAACTGTGGTGAAAAGAGATGAGATACGATGAAGTCTATCATGGTAAGCTGCAACATTGGTTCAAGGAGATAAGGAGACCAATCCAAAAAATCAGAATTTTGAGGTTGTTTCTGAGCTAACTTCGCAGAATAAAGTACTTTGATCTAGAAGGTTCTGGATGAAGTATGATATATCGTTGGAAAGGTATCGGAGTCTAGTTTTCAGCAAAATTTACGGCTCATAAAAATACTTTTTCTACAGGAAGTTATCCCATTTTTGATCAGAGGTGGTCAAGCTGTCCAGGTTGCAGTTCTGGGTAAAGTATTTGCATTAAGATGTTAAAGCACTAATGAGTAAAACCGAGGATACAGTATGATATATAGAAGCCGTTTGAAGTCTGATGAGTGGATTTCGTAACAACTTTTGAGAGGTTTATGGTGAGTTGTAAAGGCTAACGATCAACTAATCGATGAAGAATGGAGGTTTTGTGTGGGGGTCGAACTGAGCTCGAGCGCGTTTACAAGAATCTCACGAGTTCCCTTGAGGCTTGTGTCGTGTGTTCTCAAGAATCTCGTAGATGTATTGCGAGGCTTGTAAAACATGTTCTCAAGGTGCCTACGTACCCTTGTATATATAGGGATCAAGTTCACGTAGTTCTTTCTAGACTAGAAGTCAGGTTAGGCAGCAATATTCTAGGTTCCTAATTCGTGGGGAACTCCTTTTCTCCAGATTCAGCCACGAATTAGGCGACCTAAGTCGAGTAGAACTCAAGTTCTAGCCCGACTAGGAGTGTATTTACTAATTCTAGTTCTATTAGAAGTATTCAAGGATCATCTGCGCCCAAGGAATACATTCCAATAAGGAGTTGATGTTCATAACTTGCTCCTAAAAAATAGGAGGCTTAATCATACTATAAATCTGCTGGCAGAAATCTGTTCTCGTACGGGAAGCTGTCTCTCAGGAACCTGTCTGCAGGAAGCTATCTCTCGGGAACCTGCCTACAGGAACCTGTCTATCAGGAATCTGAACCTGTCCAGATCTATTTCACATGCTATTTAACCCTATTTAACTTAAGGGTCCTCAATCATAACCCATATTAATCATACGGATTGGATCCTTAAGCCTAATGGGCCTAAATCTAGCCCATGGAGATTTTGGGCGCAACAACTACCCCCCGGTTCCTCGAAGTCATAGGATGCGAGAGGAACCTAAATCGCCTGATATTTTAAGGTCCAATCCCTTCAATGCTCCCATGTTTCTTCTGAGTGAACCATGCAGGTCTTTATCTTCTTGCTTGAATTATGACAAAGGCACAAAGTGAATCCAATTAGGCGCTGAGTGAATCCTTTGAAAAGGGAACAAAGCGAATCTAATTAAGCACTGAATGAACCTTACGAATGTCAAGGAAACCAAGTGAATCCAAATAAGGGCATCAAGTGAACCTATTTGGGCGTTATGTGAACCTATGCTGAGGGCACAAAATGAATCCAATAGGGCACTCGATGAATCCTTGAAAGGGTAAAGGTGAATCTTAAGATTATCAAGGGAACCACGTAAATCCAAATAAGGGCATCAAGTGGACCTAGTTGGGCATTATGTGAACCTATGTTGAGGGCACAAAACGAATCCAATAGAGCACCGGATGAATCCTAAAAAGGGCACGAGGTTAACCTTGAAAATCATAATTTTATTGCTCGAGAGGTTGCATCTTCTAAGCTGCTGTTTGGTTAAATATCTAATGTCTGTCTATTAGAGGTAATCTAGGATCAGCTGCGTCCTAGGAGTACTCTTCAATAATGAGTCTGCTTCTCTCTAGCTGGCTTCTAGATCTCTCTGTTGTCTATGCTCAAGAACCTGGTACTGAGGAACCTACGTCTCGGAACCTATTTCTCAGGAACCTCTATCTCGGAACCTGGTTCCCAGGAACCTCTCTATAGGAAACTGTACCTGCACAAATAACAAATTTGTTAGTCTAGCGAGCCTCTCTGTGGTTCCCACATACTTCTTGCTGTCCTCATTGTTGCTGCTAGGCTGACTCGGGCTCTTCTGCAGGGAGGAACCTGGTCCATTCGTAATCTGCTCAACTACTGGTTCATCAGGAACGTCTTGATACTCATAATCTGCTGACTATCTTCTCAACTAGTGCTCATTTATCCGCATTTGGTCATCATATCTGATACTGGATCTGTCTCCTCGCTCATACAATACTTGTTGATTGGAACCTATGACTTAATAGGTCTAAATCTATCCCATGGTGGTTTTAGGCACAACACTAAGAAAACTAGAAAAAATAGATTAGTAGTACGAGCTGAAGAGCTCACATATAAGTGATGCATGTATGCAAGTGTGAATGATTATCTACATTATATATGTTGCTACCTTCTCAAGTGGAATATCGGTTAACTACTTGACTGATTCAACTAACAAGTTCGAGATCATAAACTAAGCATATATGTTGTGTAAGCTGTAAACCTATAGGGCATGATAACATCCTAAGTACAAGTTCTCATAAATTTCAATTCTAAAGATCATGAAATATGCGCATTAAAAGCTATATGTATCAAAGAATGATAGAATATAAGCTCTCGTTGACAAAAAATGTGAATGATAGTTAAGGATATAAAGGCATAAAAGTAGAACTTATCTGTACTTCGTTGTGCCAGCTTGGATTGAGGTTCCGTTACTGAACCTGGAAAATGGAAGCTCTTCTCTGTGCAAGCTTACATAGGGAAATTGAGCTACCCCCGAGCCGTCATGACGCGTTAACCTCCCATAGCTTGTTGAAGTGGTTGAGTGAAAACTGTTTGTTTCGGCTGAATATCACTGAACTTAGAAGCTTTAGCTATTTCGATCATATACAAGATTTATGAGAGTATTCATCTATGTATCACAAGGCGAATCCAATTGAGCTCTAGGTTAATCCTAGTAAGGGCACTTAGAGAATTCAATTGGGCGCTAAGTGAATTCTTAGTAGGGCATAAGACGAATCCAGTTGAGCTTTAAGTGAATCCTGAGAAGGGTACTTAAAGAATTCGACTGGGCGTCAAATTAATCCTTTTGGCTTTAAGGAGCACGAAGTGAATCCATCTGGGCTCTAGGTGAATCATGTCAAGAGCACGAAGAGAATCCGGTTGGGCACTAAGTGAATTCCTTTGTGGCATCAAGTGAATCCTTATAGGCTCTAAGTGAATCCTGAAGAAGGCACAAAGAGAATCTATAGGGCACATGATGAATCATTTCAAACTCTAGGGGCACCAAGTGAATCCGTAAGGGAACAAGGTGAATCCCTTCAAATGCTAGGGGCACTAAGTGAATCCGTAAGGGCACAAGGTGAATCCCTTTGAAGGCTTTTCACGTACAAGCGAACTCTAGGTTAGGTTACCCATGCTTAGGTTCCCAAAACCTTTAACTAGTTGCCCATATTCTTATGGGACTTTTGAATACGTGCCTACGATTCATAGGGCTTTTCGAAGTGAATCTTTCGTGCTTGTAAGTCTTTGCTGGCTATCGAGTGCCTGCAACTGACAGGGCTTCTCAAAGTGAATCTTTCTGGGCTTTATGCAAATCCTTATAAGGGCATAAGGTGAATCCAACCAGTCATTATGTAAACCTCTGCTAAAGGCAAAAATCGAAACCAATTGGGCACCAAATGAATCCCTAAAAGGGTACAAAGAGAATCCATCAAGAAACCGAACAACTGCGCGTGGATGCATGAAGCACCAAGTGAATCCTTTTGGGCTCTAAGTGAACCTATATGGGCACATAGAGAATCCATAAGGGTACTAGGTGAATACATGTAAATTCTTGGGGAACCTACTGAATCCTTCTGGGCTCTAAGTGAATCCTTGAATGGAGCACAAAGAGAATCCAGAAGGGCACTAGATTAATCCTCTAAAGGCATGGAGCTCTTGCTGTAAGTACACTTTCTTCTATTCAGGTATCGGTTGGCTGGGAACTTCAAGCAGGAAGCTGCTAATCAAAAACTGTCAATAATTGGCTTCTAACAAATGTCAATGAACCTGGAAGCTGTTACATACGAGCTTCGGGTATATAACAATGAACCTGGGAGGTTTTTACGAATGTGTAAGCATAAAAGGAGAGGTATCACATGGATCTTTATGTAGACTGATCAGAAGTGAAATGGAAGCTTCCGTTAAGATTTGAAAACTCAATGAGACGTGTTCATGATGCAAGCATGTTGCTCTTCAAGATACTAGACCAAATCAATTCTCAAGGTTCTTGAACAAAATATGAACCATGAGGTTCCCAAACTGCATCCTAGCCATGAGGTTCCTGAACCAAATTGTGAGCTTCCTGGACCTGATGGTGAGGTTTCTGACCTGAATTCTCAAAATTCTGAAATCCTCAATTTTCAAAGTACCATGTACTATAGTAATTATACTACCCCCCAGTTCTTCAGGGAAGCTTGTCTTTGATGAAGAACTAAATCCGAGAAGCTTCATAATTCTTCGATAATCTCTAATAAGTCGTTGAATATTCATCCATGAAGTTGAGTACTATGTATTTTCTTCAAGATGCTCATATCAGATTCTTGCAGTACTCTTCATCAAAACCTTCAACTATGTCGAATTTTCCTTAACACTCGAATAGATACTATAATTTCTTCACATCATTCCTGCTTGTAGCTTTAACATGTCTTCTTTTTGCTTCTTTAACCTCTTATGAAACACGTTGAGAATGAACCTCTATATCTAATACAAATATCCCAATACAGCACCTCTAAGCTTACGCGAGCTAACTCATTGTAAGAAATAAGAGATACTTAAAGATATTACTTGTGAGGTATTTCTAGCATCTCACTGACTTACATTCCTTGTTTTACAAGCTAAATATAGGGTCATGTATGACGTGATACAAGGAAAAGAACTTACTCATAATTTCATTGAAAACTACTCGAAAGAAATAAGTTTTCTTGCTAGGGAGGTATACATGCACTACCCCCCAAGTTCGAAGAAAGAAATACATATATAAATAAAGGTCTCTCAACTCTACTTTAAGGAAGCTCTCAAACTTTCAACTGCTGGTCACCTCGAGCTATCCATTCCGCGAGCTTCCCAGCTTTAACCAAATCCTCAATTTGGTCTTTCAGTGCTCTACATTCGGAAGTATCATGGCAATTATCCTCATGGAAGTCACAATATTTCTTCAGATCTTTCCTTGCTCCTATAGGTAAAGGTGCAAGCTTTGCAAATATTCCTTCTTTCCCATAAACCGTGAAGATGTGGTCCACTGGAGCGACCAAAGAGGTATAATTGTCGCGCTTTGTCTTCAAATTTGCTTTACTTCTTTTGGAGGAAGCTGGATCCCCAATAACATATGCTTGCGGGCTTGGAGACATCTCTCGCTTGCTTCTTTTGTGACTAGCTTCATCTCCAAGATCTTCTGTTTCTCTTAACTTTAACAAGGATTCTTCCACACACTTATATAGTTCATCTTGTTTGTAGAAATCAGTTAGTGTACCAGGTTCACGTACTTGTAACTCCTTCCAGAAGTCTGAACCAGCTCTAACTCCAGCAATCAGGAAGCTCATAATGACCTCATCAGGAGCTTTCTTAACTCTGGGAACCTCTTTATTAAAATGTTGGCCAAGGTATTGGTTGGGGGTGCAAAAGCGACGGAAGCTCTAAACTGAGTAACGAAGAGCTTCCCCATATTCTCCCAGGAATTTATAGAATCTGATGGTAACCTCTTAAACCACTGATAAGCTCCACCATGAAGGGTTGCAGCCAATAATCTACACCTTGTTGGCTCCTTAACTTGATAAACATCCATCTCGGTATTGAAACGACCAAGATACTCCACAGGATCCGTAGTGCCATCAAATTTAAACTCGTTTGACATACGATAGGATTTAGGTAACGGGGATTTTCTAACCTTCTTAGTGAATGTAGATGAGGTTGTTGCACCTGTTGTTGACTGCTTTTCTTCGTTGAGTTTCACTAGAATCTTCTTGGGGTCTTCATCATTCAAATCACTAGCTCCACCGTCCTTTGCTTCCTTATCTTTATCATCGACTTCCTATGAATCTGCTATGCTCGAATTTTTTGCGGTCTCGTCTGAACTTGAATCATCTTTAATTATCTCGATTGAAGGTTCCTTCGCTTTTTTCTTTTTCTGAGAAGATGCTCCTGATTTCGTAGTCTTCTTACTCTTAAGTCCTGCAAAGATCTGTAATTGAGTTTTCTTAACATGAGGCTGTTTATCCTTGGGTTCACCATCTTCTTCACCTTCAGCATCCTTCTTTGGGTCTTCGATCTCTTCCTCAGCCTTTTCTTCATGTTCTTCTTCATCAACGTCCAACTGCCTGGGATTAATCTTAGCTTTTTTACCCTTCTTCCTTGATGTCAACCTCGACTTTTTCTTCTTCTTTTGTGTTTTCTGTTCAAGGGTTGTAAGCCTCTCTTTAATCGACTTTAGATGCTCTAGGACGTCAACAGGAGTAATCTTCTTTGCTTTCGGGGTTTGATATTCTGATTGGGATTCCTTCTTTACAGATTGTGTTGCTTCGCTATTAGAACTGCCTGCCATTTTTCCACTCTTAAGATGATAACTCTCCCCTCCTTCTAGCGCCAATGTTGACGAGTGGATTAACAACTTTTGAGAGGTTTATGGTGAGTTGTAAAGGCTAACGATCAACTAATCTATGGAGAATGGAGGTTTTGTGTGGGGGTCAAACTGAGCTCGAGAGTGTTTACAAGAATCTCGCGAGTTCCCTTGAGGCTTGTGTCGTGTGTTCTCAAGAATCTCGTAGGTGTATTGAGAGGCTTGTAAAACATGTTCACAAGGTGCCTACGTACCCTTGTATATATAGGGATCAAGTTCACGTAGTTCTTTCTAGACTAGAAGTCTGGTTAAGCAGCAATATTCTAGGTTCCTAATTCATGGGGAACTCCTTTTCTCCAGATTCAGCCATGAATTAGGCGACCTAAGTCGAGTAGAACTCAAGTTCTAGCCCGAATAGGAGTGTATTTACTAATTCTACTTCTATTAGAAGTATTCAAGGATCATCTGCACCCAAGGAATACATTCCAATAAGGAGTTGATGTTCATAACTTGCTCTTAAAAAATAGGAGGATTAATCATACTATAAATCTGCTGGCAAAAATCTGTTCTCATACGGGAAGCTGTCTCTCAGGAACCTGTCGGCAGGAACCTATCTCCCAGGAAGCTGTGTGCAGGAAGCTGTCTCTCGGGAATCTGCATACAGGAACCTGTCTCTTGGGAATCTGAACCTGTCCAGATCTATTTCACATGCTATTTAGCCCCATTTAACTTAAGGGTCCTCAATCATAACCCATATTAATCATACGGATTGGATCCTTAAGCCTAATGGGCCTAAATCAAGTCCATGGAGATTTTGGGCACAACAGTAACGAATAAGAAGAATTTACGTAGTCAAGACATGATAGTACAGAAAACGGAGTACACATTCAGATTCAATCAGGAGCAGCACCTTGAGCTAAGTTTTCTGCTCTCTTTTTTATTATTTAATTCTGCAAATAGGTATACATTTTATGCCATGCATGCATTAAAGTATTTAATTGAATATAGAAAATTCAAGCTAGAAATCCACACCAGACATATTTAATGAATAAAGCATGCATCCTACAGAGATAGTAGCTAGAAATAGAAGTGACAAATTAAGTCTAACAGTAGATCCCTGGAGCAGCATAGTAAGAGAATTTATTTGACTAGCATGCCAACATTTAAAAAAAAAATGAGAAAGTCATTAAAAAGAAATTAGCTTTAATGTTCTACATATATGACCTAAATCAAATATTTACATGAGACACACATAATAAAATGCATGTGCATATTATGTGTCCTAGTTATTATGTTTATTAATGTGCATCAATCATGTCATGAATATATATTGTTGCATCGTATATATGCTTGCAAGATTGAGATATCGTGCAGGATTGCTCGCTAAGCATTACAGAAAGAAAGTGAGGAGCTTCATCCAAATCAGTGAGCTGCTGGAAATACTTTGCAAATAATCTCTCTCAACATCTCTTGTTTCTTACAATAAGTTTGCTCGCGTAAGCTTAGAGGTGTTGTATTGAGATATTTGTATTTGATATAGAGGTTTACTCTCAGTGTGTGTCATAAGAGATTGAAAAAGAATGAGAGAAAGAGATATAGAAAGATGATTCAGAATATAAATATGAATTAAAAAGGTTTACTAGCCAGAGGTTCCCGAAACCAGAGGTCTCCCCCCGTGCGCAAGTTTTTTGCTGATGAGTTTATACTTAAGTAAGAAGGCTAGAAAAATGAGGTCTCGAGAAGAATATACCTCACTCATGAGGTCATATGATGAAGAAGAAATTAGAGGAAAAGTTGAAGCTATAAGAAGGAATGACACGAAGAGGTCACAATATCGATCGAAGCATTAAAGAAGATTCAGCATGGTTTAAAGAAGAGAATAGGTCACTAATAACCTTAGAAAAGGAACCTCCTTCAGCGACCTGACAGATATAGTCGATGTTGATTTATGAAAGTTTCAGAAACAGTTGAGGTTTTTGATGAAGAGTAAATGCAAGAATCTGACTTTGACAAGAGTAACTTTGATAAAGTTGAACAGTTCAAGTTCCGCAATAGATAGAAGGGAACCTCTTGAAAAGGAAAAGAAGTGAAGCTCAGGCTGAAGAAAGCACACATTACTAAGCTTCACAGATGAATATTCAGCAACTTGCCAGAGGCTAGTTAATATGACGACCAGAAGTGATTTTAGCAAGACTAGAGAAGTTGATATTTGTTATCACGAGAGGAATTGAGTACTTTACCTCAAGGTTAATGAAGAATTGTGGAGATTCTGGAATCTAGTTCTCAACCGAAGATAAGTTTCCCTGAAGAACTGGGGGGTAGTATAATTACTATTGCACATGGTAGTTTGAAAATTTTTCAAAATTTTAAGAATTCAGGTCTAGGAACCTCACGATCAGGTTCGGGAACCTCATAGCTTAGATTTGGTTCAGAAACCTTGTAGATTGATTTGGTCTAGTATTGTGAAGAGCAACATGTTTGCATCATGAACACGTTAATAAGTTTTCAAATATAAAAAAACAAAGCTTAACGGAGGCTTCCACTTCATAGCAGATCAATCTAGAGAAAGATCCAGGTGATACCTCTCCATTTATGCTTACATATTCGTAAAAACTTCCCAGGTACGCATAACAAACTCTTACTATACATAAAGCATGCATAAAGATCTATGATGTTGAGGTCTTATATGCGATAAAGCTATGATTATGTCTTGATTATGTTTCTAGATGTCAAAATGCACATGTACCTAACAAATTGCAGGTTCCTCGATGCTTACCAACATCACGCAGGTTCCTTGATATTTACCTGCATCTCGCAAGTTCCTTGAAATATACATGTAGCTTCCAGGTTCATTTATATTTACCTGTAGCTAACAGGTTCTACTTTACTCATATGGAGATTCTTGTAATAGCTTCCAAGTTTAGTTATTTTACCATTTAGTAGATTATTTGTTATTTTCTTGCAACTGACATCTTGCAGGTTCATCCAGATATACCTAAAGCTTTTATGTGACAGCTTCCAAGATCACTTATATAGATTAGAAGTCAACTGTAGAGAGCTTTTGATGAGAAGCTTCATGCTAGAAGTTCTTAGCCAGCCGATACTTGAATCGAAGAAAGTGTACATACAACAAGAATTCTTATGGATTCTCTTTGTGCCCTCATCGGGATTCACTTATAGCCCAGCTAGATTCGTCCTATGCCCAATCGAGGATTCACTTTGCGCACAGTTGAATTCTCTAAGTGTCCTTCTCAGGATTCACCTAGAGCTCAAATGGGTTCGCTTTGTGCCATCATTAAAGCAAAGCAAAGATAGATCCCCTTATTTTTTAAGGTTATTCCTGATTGAAACAGGTGCCTTGCTACTAAGAGATTTCTTCAAGAAAGCTTTTAGCTTACAACTTTTAGGTTCCCTGATGATCAACTATTGTTAACATGGTGATCATTATATATCTGTAGTTAACAGATTTTATGTAGTTCACTTGTAGTTTTCAGGTTCATTTGTATTTTTCCGAAGCTCACAACAACAGCTTCCAAGTTCACCTGTAGCTAACAGGTTCATATGAAGAGATTCCGGTGCACATACCGCGAGAGCTTTCTATCGGTAAAGGATCACATAATATCCAATTGGATTCAAGTAAGTCTTTGCCAGATTAGTATTCTGATTAGACAGCACGACATTTCTTTGAGCAAGCATTGATGATAGTAGAAGAAGATCTATTTTGCTTGTGACAGCCCTAGATCCGGGGTCAGGGATCCAGGTCATCACGGTCCAATTTCCACTTAAACATATTATATTCTTGGTACTTAAATAATTTAATGATGTTATATACGCATGCTATTGACCCCACACTTATATTCACACACACACACACGCCAGTCATATGCTCAGAGAACAATATCCAACATGATAACAGTTAAAGTAAGTTATTATTACAAACCCAAAATATTTAAGTTGTGTTGCTGAATAATACTTCTACAGGAAGCATATTCGCAACCAAAACATATTACAACCTTTCCTTAGTTATCTTACACACGTTGCTCATATCCTGAAGATTAATATATATAAAGACTACCTCGAGTATAGGCGACAGATCTCTATCATACATCCCTGCCCTTACCCGCTTCCGGGGTGTGGTGCGACGTATCGGCGGCATCTGCTATAGCTGTGGTGTAAACATAGGCAAGAGTGAGCTAAACAGCTCAGCAAGAGACAGTTTTTAAAACTTGGTTTGGATTAAAGTAATATATATATATATATATATATATATATATAAAGAAAACGTTGAGAATATTTGTTATGCATTTAATGAATATCTTAAATAAAATGTGAAAGGTGCATTTGTAAAATAAAATGAAGAAAACATTTTCTGAGAACATGTATATCAAGATTTCGCAACAATAAAGCATTTTCCCGAAAATATTTATATCATGCCTGAGCAATAGCAAACATTTCCAAATGAGCAGATAGAAATCTTGCTTGTGCAACAACACATCAGCATAAGCTTAATTATATTTAATTTCTGAAATCATCTTTCTTTTGATGAGAATATAATATCAGTTTCTCTTCAAATTCCTGAAGACCATATACTTTTCATATTGTTCCTTTCCTTTTAACACATAAGATTTTACTGCCAAAAACATTTTCACAATCCTTTTTTAAGAGTTTA
The DNA here is from genome assembly GCA_036435485.1 of Saposhnikovia divaricata. Lineage (NCBI taxonomy): Eukaryota > Viridiplantae > Streptophyta > Magnoliopsida > Apiales > Apiaceae > Saposhnikovia > Saposhnikovia divaricata. The sequence goes on along the minus strand of CM071597.1, from coordinate 94,274,326 downwards.
GGGGAACTTTCACCATAGCCAAATACGTAAGGACGATGATCAGTCGCCCTCCGTATCTGTCCCTTTTTACTACTAGTAGAAGGAGGAAGGTTCTCCACTCTGGTGCCCCCTCTCCCTGCCGTCAACTCCCTAATGCGAACCAGTGACCGCATCTCTACACTGATCAGCCCTACAAATATCAACTCTGGAATCTGGGCTGCCCTGCCCGTGGGTCCAGCCAACCTTTGCAACAACATATCCACCATACGAAGAGACTCTGACAACTGTCCCTCCAAAACCTGATAATCTGGCAATAGAGTAACATGAATAGCATCTACTGCTGGTGGGTGAGCCTCTGGTAGGGGTGCCTCTACAGGTGAAGGTGGAGCTACAGGTGGGGGTGGATCATCAAAGGGGACTGTATCTGCCTCTGAATCCTCCAAAGGATCTGAATCCTCCAAAGGGTCTACCTCCTCCTCAGGGTCGTCCAATGGGTCTGGACTCGGTGCCGGTGATGGCACAGGAGCAGGTGGAACAGGAATCATCTGAATATCTCAAAACACCGGCTGCTCCTCTACCTCAGTCTCAATCCTAGGACGTCTAGCTGGTGGAACGTCCTCCTCTGGAATCTCTGGCCTCACCCTAGAGAGACCTGCCTCACCCGACCCGACTGCTGGCCTCTGTCCCCTCACATATGGCACTACTGCCTTAGCCTCCAAATACTGCTGTCTATGTCCGACCAGGACTCTCCTCCTTAAACCTGCTACGACATGCGAGGGAATCTCAATACCGCACTCCTCTAACTGTACAGCCTCCTCCTCTGTAATCCCTCGCCACCCATCATGACTCGCCTCACCAGTCCGCTCCTCCTCCTATAATAAAACATAACTCTTATTAGTAATAATATATAAAATCTTAATCCCTACTTAGGGTCAATACTATATCCGATAGACCGACCTTGAACTCGATATGAGTTCACGTATTTTATCATATATATATATATATATATTCATATATCTTTACCTTATTAACACTCTTGTTCCTGAGCAGTATGACTCTGAGCTATGATACCATTTCTGAACGACTTTTAGTAAATCGGCTATATCTCCTAAACCGTACGTCAGAATACTTCGATTCTTGCGCTAAAACGATCTATGAGTCGAAATCTATAAGGGTAGGTTAACAATTCATCCAAATCATGAGCTATTTGTCTCGGGTATGCCCTGTTTTAAGTGTTAAATGAAATTTCAGCATTATAACGGCTATAAATCGACTAATTCCAAAATTTCCACCTTTCCAAATTCATTGTTTAACTCATATTTTGATCCCTACACCATGTGGTCATCTTACCACCATGGTTACAAGCACAATATACATTCATAATCAACCAAACATTTATATATACTTGAATAATCATGCTTTCAAACTTTAACATAAGCTAATCTCATAAGCCATGCATAATGTAAGAACCCAGATTTTGGGTGGAATTAAAACTTTTATGTATTTAATGATGTAAGAATGAATAGTGGATATGGCTACAATGTAATAATTGATATTTGGGAAAGAATGAATGGAATTCGACTTTATTATGTTTATGTCTTGAAGAATGCTAAAGGGTGACAACATAGGTAAGAATAATCTATCTTCTAAGGGAATAAGATATGGCAACTTCAAGCAAGAGAAGACTCTCATGTCATCCAGATCGATAACGATTAATCCAGTAGTTCCGTAAAAAGGTTAAGGAACGATCGAAAGAGAATACGGACAATTATACAACCCTAAGAGAACAAGTAAAGAATACAGAATGAATAGTGTTTTGGTGGGAGTACATAATAATATGAGACGACACTATATAGAAGTATTCGGAACGGATTTCCGAGTTCGTATTAGTGATCCAGGGGGAAAATAAGTGTATGTAAAAGCTGTCGGATTTTGAAAAACCGCACTTTTATTTTCTCCGAGAGTTCCCTGGACACTGATAGCCTTAAGTATTTAACGAATGGATTAAAGGAATATAAAATGAAAAGTTAGAATGAATGATGGGGAATGAGAGTATTAATATTAAAGAGGATTCCCGGTAAACCCTAATTAGAAATCCGCGAAATATTCTCACGAACGATCAATCGAAACGGGTAATAACCGGACACAGAAACAAGCAGGGGAAGCAAGAGTCTTGTGCAAGCTACTAGTATAAATATCTAGTAACTAAACTAGAAGCAAGGAACTAGCACCTTAGAGGAAGAACTAAGTACTTAGCAAGTAACTACCTAGTTAGGCTTTAACCACCACAAAACCAACACATGTCTTGCCATTTGAGCATCCAACACCTCATCACTTTATTAAAGTGACTTTTACAAGATATTATGTTGTAAGTGGATGAGAGTGAAGGAGATTAAAACACAAAATCAAAAGAAACCAAGCAACTCTCTTCCCCCCCCATAAACAACCTTTCGGCTATGTCCTTTAATTCCAAATCCAAACTCAACCTTCCCACCATTGTTTATTCTTGAAATAATTAAGGTGAGTCTTACATTTCATAAAACTTATCTCCTCAAAATCTTAGCTTCAAACTCATCCATTTCCATTTTCAAATAAATCATTCAAGAGGAGCATGAATAGTGTTCTTCTTGAACTAACTTGGTTTTCTTGATTTTTCATGGTTGATATAGCAAGCATAATCACTCCTAAGGACCATACAAGGCTTAGTAAGGCTATATCACTATCTAAGGAAGGTATAAAGCTCTTGAAACCCTAACCCTTGTTTGAGATTTAAGCATGTTTTTGATAGTTATAACTTAGTTATGGTTATGTTAAAGTTATAAGCATGATTATGTATGGATTTTGGATTAATGATGTAAATAGCTAGATGAACGGAAAGGCATTGCTTGGCCTCAGTTCATGTATATAAGTCATGTATATTTTGTTTGGGTTGGATGCTATGTTTATGGGAAGATTCGAAATTGATAGATATTCGATTTACAGCCGTTATAATGCCCGATTTTACAATACCATGTTTTGTATGCCATTTTCCATGTCGAACCCCTACTGTCCAGAGACTTTATCTGCCATGATAGGATAGGTAATGTTCTAAGCTTCGTTTTGATATAAAGATCACGTGAAACGGACTTACGGTTTAGGATTTATGACCAAATTACTAAAAGTAGTTCGAATCCGTAAACGAAAGTTCGTAACTGAAATTGAACCCTCGTAAGCTATGTAACGTCATGGCGAATCTTGGTAAATAAATACTAGGGGTAAGAAGGAAGGTGGGAAAGAAAACCGTATGTCAAAAAGAGCATTTTTCTATTTATTAAAAATGTCCGAGTCAAGGTTAAACGCGAACGAACCCCTAAAAGACGACTCTTTTATAACTTTGGTAAAACACTTAGAAAACGGGCGATAAAACTCGGAGTAAAATATTGGTTCGTAACGATCAACCTTAGAACTCATATGACTTAAGTATGTCCCAAGTATAAGTGCAGTGACATGTCGTATTAACGAACGAATGTCGGGTCAGATCAGTGATAATAAGTAATCCACTAAAAGGGGTATAACGAGATAACTCGAGAACGTGTTTCGATTTAAGTATAACTTAACTTTTAATATGTTAAGTGATTAATCCCGAATGCCTTGGCTATTTATAGATCACCAGGCTGAACCGGGACCCGCTACCACTACCCCTTACCGTACTCGACTACCAGGCAAGTTTCAATTCCCTTCTTTTAGGCTGTTGTTGTGATTGAATAAATATATATATATGATTGCTGTTATACATATGCCATTGCATGCATGCCTACTTTCAAGTTGAATTGATATACTTGTTCCCTGAATGTTATTGTTGGCTTATAAGCTAGATAGTTATATATCAGTTATAAGCCGGTTATTGTAAGACCCTCATAGAAGGGCGTATACATCTTATTCGTCAAATATAGACCGGGAGTCAATATTTCTTGATATATCGAGATTACCTCGGGAGAAAATATTTAAGTAAATATTTTCTATTATTTGGGCGACGAATATTATTTGAATATTCGTTCGAGACTAATTATTTTAACGATCCTTACTTCAAATAATTATTTGAATTTAACTATTCAACGAATAATATTTCTCAATATTCATTCAGAGTCGAATTGACTATCGACTATTATTTCGAATATTCTTCTAAAGATGAGACTATTAAATGAATATTAATTAGATATTCTTTTAGAATATTATTTTATTAAATAAATATTACTTTTGAATATTCATTTAAGAAATTAAATACATGATGAATATTATTTTAATATTCATCTGAAGCTTGATTTAATTATCGAATATTATCTCGAATATTCCTTAAGGCTTGGATTACTAAATGAATATTACTTGATATTCATTTAGGATATTATTCATTAAATGAATATTACTTTTGAATATTCATTTAAATTCCTAATTAATTATGAATATTACCTTAAATATTCTTTTCAGGTCTTATTAATTAATGAATATTGTTTTGAATATTCATTTAAATATTTATTTATTCAATAAATATTCTCCTGATATTTCTTCAGGGATTATTTTGAGAAATACTCTGATTAAAGATATTCTTTCATATTCCCAAATATTCTTTCAATGTTTTAACTCAATAAATATTCTCTGAATATTTATTCCATACTTAGAATAATCTCGATAAGGTTTATCTTCTTCGATTATTACAGAAAATATTTCGAAGTCATATTATTATTAATCTTATATCAAGAAAGGTTCACAGATATCATTCATCTTTGAGTCTACCTCCTTAATAATAAGGGAACCTTACTTGGAAAAATGTTATTTATCTTGTCGACTTCCCGGTCATAAAGTATTCCCTTCACCCGCAACTCGGGTGCTGTTGACTTATTAAGTCGTTGCTTACCTTCTCATCTTTCGAGGGGTAAGATTACTGGAACAAGTTGATATCCGTTACCAAGTAATAGCTTGGGAGATATTGGTAAATTTTCCTTTCCAACTAGATACGACTACTTTGTGGAGTCTTATCAACAAGTATTATACTTGGGGAAAGGGGGACGAACGTTACATTCAGAATCATGAATTCTATTTGAACTAGGAGTCGTGTAAGAGGCCGAGTAGCGCCGGTCCATCCCCTTGGCCCAACCGTTGGCCGGGGAGAGCTAGTAAGGCGGTAGACAAGTAAAGCCGTCAGTTCTTCCTTCTACCGGTAGTAAATCTAAATTGAGCTGTACGATCTCGACTGATCATCAAGATTGGAACAGCGGGCACGGTGAATACTCCATCATTGGTTCATCATCCAAATTTATTTATTTCCTGCAACATGATTACTGTTGGCAGAGTTGGAAAAGTGTCATAACTGGAATTGCAACCTTTTCTTGCAAGTTCCTCTTCTTAATAACAATAAAAATATCTCGCTTACTTTGATGTAGCAGATGTTTCTTCAAACAAATACTTTCAGTTACCTTGTAACTTCATCGTTCATAATATACTGGCATCATTTCCGTAAATGCATGGCATATGGTTTAAAAGATAGCTTTGAACTGTTTTAAATTATCGTTCAGTTATATATTTGTTGGTGGGCTTTCGCTCACCCTTGCTTTGTTTATATTATGTCACAACAACAGCTAGGACAGATGGCTCGCGTCAGGCGCACTCAGCGCAAGCAGGTTACCCGACCCACCGGACTACCCGCTGAGATGCTAGCCGCCATTGCTGAGGTAGCATAGTTAGACAGCTTTTGTTTCCTGTTTAACTATATGTATAATTAATGTAATCAACGGCAAAACTTTTAAACCTATGATGTTATCCTTTTGGGATTGTAATAACTTTTATTCGTAACCCTTTAATGCAAGACTTATTTCAATTTCATCTCTGGGACTATAACTGTTGTGTGTGTGAGTGGTAATTATTGTGGGGTCACAGCATGTGATTTATTTATTGTGGACTCAAGTCAAGTATTATGAATGGATGTAAGACCGTAACCACCAGATCCCTGAGCCCGGATCTGGGGGTGTTACAGAGATGGTATCAGAGCGAGAGTTATATATCCCAAGAGATGATAAGACGTTATATAATAATAAATTCAATAATATAATAAGAACCCTTGCCAGGTTCACCTAAAACCCTTACGGGAACTTTTTAAGTATCATGATAGTAACATAGTTCGTCTTGTGTAGGCGAGCGACTTGTCGGCCCAGGAGGCAGCTGCGAGACAGCATGATGAGGACATGTTCCGGACTAGGGACCCATACTATGAGCACTTGCCTGAGGAGGATACTGAGCCTGAGGAGGAGGACGCTGAGGAGGTCCAGGTTGATGCTGATACTGATGTGATCGAGTCTGAGGAGGAGGACCCTGAGGAGGTCCAGGATGATGCTGACACAGATGTTGTTGAGACTGAGGGGGAGGAGGACCCGGAGGGGATCCAGACAGGACAGGATGCTGAGTTAGTGGTTGAGGATGATGATTATTGGGTTGTGACTGAGTTCAGGACTATGGGAGATGACACTGACATGACCACGGATCAGGTGGTGCCGGTATATGAGGGTGTTGAGGGAGATATAGATGAGCCAGTAGTTGGTGCTGTAGGGAGTTCTGGACTTTTTGTGCCACTCCTCCCTGTTGAGAGAGCCCCTACCCCACCACCACTACCTGTGAGCCCGTACCCCGACGAGTTTGAGGAGCTTACCCCAGAGCCCCAGCAGACAGAGACTGCCGCTCCAGCTGAGCCATCCACCCCACCTCATGCCCCGATAGGAGGAGTCCCAGTATGTGTTCACAACTTGATTGTGAACGGGCTTTATAGAGAGTTGTCTATGGCAGATGCCAGGTTGGCAGAGTCTAGGAGTGAGTTAGCAGCAGAGAGAGCCGCCCGGATGAGGGTGCAGGGCAGGAGGACTATCAGTGACAGAGTTGGGTATAGGGCTGTGACCCGCATCGAGCTGAGGGCTCGGGTGAGGGTGCGACAGTTGCCTACTGATGGGCATGGTAGGGTAGACAGAGCAGAGGCTGAGGAGGTTTTCCGCATCGCCATGGGGAGGGTTCGGAGGATGTTTCGTCATGGCGGCTGATTTCAGATGTAGTGATGCAGTGGTCTAGTTGTCTAGTCATGTACGGACATAGTAGTGCCGGCTTTTGTAGGAATGGTTTTCTTGTACTTGTTTTCCCTTTTTGCAGACTAGACAGATAGACAGCATATTTCACTTTTGACTTGTTGTTGTTGTTAGGATGGCTGTACTTTAAACTATCGTTGTAACTCGGATGTTGTACCTTTTCGTTACCTGGTATATATTTGTTTCCATTTCAGTCATTACAATTTTGTTGGGATGTGATCACGAGTTTATTAGCATATGTATTACTTTTCGATTAAGTTGCCATGAGATATAAAACTGTGGGATTTTAAACCCAATCATGTAAAGAATTGTGCAAGGAAAAAAATCCTTTAAAACAGATCAGTGAACCTAATGTATAAATTTCCAAATTTTCAGTAAAATGCCTCCAAGACGAATGGGCACTAGGGCTAACCCTCGCGAATCTACTGACCAAGAGAGTCACAACCAACACGAGGAAAACCGTGAAAGTAGTGAGGAACAAGATCAGGACTATAATGAGCAAGAAGATTCCCAGTATGGAGCAGAGGATGAACCCCTGTACTCTGAAGAATTTGAAAGGGAAATAGAGGGTGGAGAAACTGAAGTAGAACAGGAAGGGGAGAACCAGGGCGGAAACCCCATGGGCCAGTTTATGGATCTACTTAGGCAGAATTTGAACCAATACCCCCAACCACCACCAAGCAACAACACTTCAGTGGCAAATTCCTTTAGGGCCTTTAAGTCCCTTAAGCCCCCAGAGTTCCACGAATCGGCTGATCCCGTTGAGTCGAGGGCCTGGATCAAAGAAATGGAAAAGTCTTTTGAGATTCTGAGTATCAATGAGGCTCAGAAGACTGTTTTTGCTACTTACCTACTAAAGGGAGAGGCCAATTATTGGTGGGAAGCCAAGAAAAATATGGAGACTGATGCTGTCATAGCCTGGGAAAGGTTCAAACAATTATTCCTGGAGAAGTACTTCCCGAAGTTCATGAAGACCCAGATGGAACTTAAGTTTTTGGAACTGAAACAGAACAATATGTCAGTGGCGGACTATGAGGCCAAATTTACTGAGCTATCGAGATTTGTGCCAGAGTTTGTAGACACAGAAGAGAAGAAAGCTAACAGGTTTCAACAAGGGCTGAAGCAGTGGATCCAGAATAGGGTGGCTGTTTTAGAGATTACAGATTATGCCACCTTGGTGCAGAAGGCAACCATTGTGGAGGCTGGTAGTGATCAGATGCAGAGAGAGAGAGAGAGAAAGGGGGGATAAAGAGAAAGCATGTTAGTATGGGCGGAAGATCCGCTGGAGGAAAACCCCCAACCAAGTTTAATCGAGGAGCGGTTTCCCTACCAGGGAGGAATGTAGGGTTTAAGCCATCTGCGAGTGTAAGTGTGAGCCAGGGCGGCCATCAATCAGGAATGTCCCGTTCCAACCCTTCTCGACCTCCATTGCCATTATGTGCTACTTGTGGGAAGAGACACTCCGGGGTGTGCAACCTGAAGCAGATAAACTGTTATAAGTGTGGGCGAGCTGGGCATTATGCTACCTCTTGCACCACGGTCATCCCTAACAGCACAACCTGTTTCCAGTGTGGACAGCGAGGGCACATGAGGAAGGATTGCCCAAAGAACAAACCAGCAGCATCAGGAGCAAGCAAGGTTGCCTCAAATAGGCCACCAACTGCTAGGACTTTCAATATGTCAGTACAAGATGCCGTGAGGGACACAGATGTGATAGCAGGTACTTTTTCTCTCAATTCAGTCAGTGCAAATGTCTTATTTGATTCAGGAGCAACTAAGTCTTTTATATCTAGAGATTTTGCGCATAAGTTGAAACTTAAAACCCAGCAACTAAGAGATTCCTTACTAGTAGAAATAGCTAATCAGGAAATCGTACCGGTTAATCAAATTCACCCCGATTGTAAGCTAGAAATAGGAGGACGATCCTTCTATGTCGATTTAATTCCTTTTAAGCTAGGGGAATTCGATGTCATTTTGGGTATGGATTGGTTGTCTCGCAATGATGCGCAGATAGATTGTAAAGGGAAAAAGGTTAAGTTGAAAACCCCAGGGAAGAAAGAAATAGTGTTTAAGGGGATGCGACAGACCCAGAAAATTCTGACCATGGCACAAACCAAGAGATTGTTACGAAAAGGGAACGAGGCTTATTTAGCCTACGTTATAGATACTCAGAAGGAAGTGCCAAGATTGCAAGACATTCTGGTAGTTAATGAGTTCGAGGACGTGTTCCCACAAGATCTTCCCGGACTACCACCTGATAGGGTAATTGAGTTTGCCATCGAGTTAACCTCGGGGACGGCGCCAGTTTCGAAGGCCCCGTACCGATTAGCCCCAGTAGAAATGAAGGAGCTAGCTGAACAATTACAGGAATTGTTGGATAAGGGCATGATAAGGCCCAGTGTGTCACCTTGGGGCGCACCAGTGTTGTTTGTTAAGAAAAAAGATGGAAGTATGAGGTTATGCATCGACTACAGAGAATTGAACAAGTTAACCATAAAGAATAAGTATCCATTGCCCAGGATAGACGATTTGTTTGACCAGCTAAGAGGAGCTGAATACTTCTCTAAGATTGATTTGAGAACGGGATATCACCAACTGAAAATCAACCCTGAGGATATCCCGAAGACTGCATTCCGCACCAGATATGGACATTATGAGTTCCTAGTTATGTCATTTGGATTGACCAACGCCCCAGCAGCCTTCATGGACCTAATGAATAGGGTGTTCAAGGAATATTTGGACAAATTCGTGATAGTTTTCATTGATGATATTCTCATCTACTCAAAGACAGAGGCAGAACACGCTGAACATTTAAGGATAACCTTAGAAATACTCAGGAAGGAGCAGTTATATGCCAAGTTCTCCAAGTGTGAGTTTTGGAAAAATGTGGTACAATTCTTAGGGCACGTGATCAATAGAGAAGGAGTGTTGGTTGACCCCTCCAAGATAGAAGCAGTTTCAAACTGGGAACGGCCAACTACTCCAACCGAGGTGAGGAGTTTCATTGGACTGGCCGGATATTACAGGAGATTTGTCCAAGACTTTGCGAAACTCGCAGCTCCATTAACTCGACTTACCCGTAAAACCGAGAAATTTGAATGGACTGAGAAATGCGAGAAGAGTTTCCAGGAGTTAAAGAAGAGGCTGGTGACAGCCCCAGTGCTGGCATTACCTGATGGAAAAGGAGATTTCGTGATTTACAGTGACGCTTCGCATAAAGGACTGGGATGCGTGCTTATGCAGCACAGCAAGGTAATAGCGTATGCGTCTAGGCAATTGAAGGATTATGAAGTCAGATATCCCACGCATGATCTAGAACTAGCAGCCATAGTCTTCGCTTTAAAGATTTGGAGACACTACCTGTATGGGGAAAAATGCGAGATTTACACAGACCATAAGAGCCTCAAATACATTTTCACTCAGAAAGAGCTTAACATGCGCCAGAGGAGGTGGTTAGAGTTAATCAAGGATTACGACTGTGAAATTCGCTATCACCCGGGCAAAGCCAATGTGGTGGCTGACGCCCTTAGTCGGAAAGAGAAGCTCAAGATGATAACTTCAGAGAAAGAGCTAGTGAAGGATTTTGAGAAGTTGGAAATCGAGGTTAAGTTACCTAGAGAGGGCCAAGAAAAGTTGATGGAAATTAGAATCCAACCTCCATTGCTAGAAAAGATTAGACTGTGCCAGGAACGGATGATGGAGGAAGAAAAGAACTCCACAGAAGAGCTAATGACCGGGGAGGAAATTAAGTGCGAAAGAGACAAGGAAGGGATCATGAGGTACACATACAGGATATGGATCCCAAATGTTCAGGAGCTCAAGGATGAGATTTTAAATGAGGCACACAACTCAAGATACTCAGTGCACCCCGGTAGCACTAAAATGTATAGGGATTTGAAGGAGTATTACTGGTGGCCCAATATGAAAAAGGACGTAGCAGAGTGGGTAAGCAGATGCTTGACCTGCCAACGAGTGAAGGCAGAGCACCAGAAACCCAGCGGACTTCTACATCCCTTAGAGATTCCAGAATGGAAATGGGAACATATAGCCATGGATTTCGTAGTAGGTTTACCCAGGACCAAGGCTAATCATGACACCATATGGGTAATTGTAGATCGACTGACGAAATCGGCTCACTTTCTCCCGATCAACGAAAGGTACACGGTCGACAGACTAGTGGACATCTACTTAAAAGAGATAGTGGCGCGACATGGAGTCCCAGTCGCAATAGTATCCGATCGAGATCCTAGATTTAACTCCAGGTTTTGGAGGAGTTTTCAAGAATGTGTAGGGACCTAGCTGAACATGAGCACAGCCTACCACCCCCAGACAAATGGGCAAAGTGAAAGGACCATCCAAACGCTAGAGGATATGTTGAGGGTCTGCGCGATAGACTTCAAGGGGAGTTGGGATGATCACTTGCCATTGGTTGAGTTCTCCTATAATAACAGTTATCATTCAAGCATTGGGATGCCACCTTATGAGGCCCTTTATGGAAGAAAATGTCGATCTCCCTTGTATTGGGATGAAGTTGGAGAGCGAAAGATGCTCGGGCCCGAAGTGGTCCAACGAACTAAAGATGCAGTGGATCTAATCCGAGGCCGGTTGGTAGCAGCCCAGGATCGACAAAAGAAATATGCCGACTTAGCTCGGAAAGGCGAGGAATACGAAGTAGGGGACCTAGTGTTCTTAAAAGTGTCACCTTGGAAAGGTTTAATGAGATTTGGGAAGAAAGGAAAGCTGAGTCCCAGATACATTGGACCATTTGAGATCTTGAGACGGATTGGGGAACTAGCTTATGAGCTCGCATTGCCCCCGAATCTACAGCAGGTGCACAATGTGTTCCATGTTTCGATGCTGAGGAAGTATAATCCCGATGCTAAGCATATTGTAGAGTATGAGCAAGTGGACATGCAACCAGACCTGACCTAAGTGGAGCAACCTGTGGAAATCATAGACCGGAAAGAACAAGTGCTCCGAAACAAGGTCATTCAGCTAGTCAGAGTTTTGTGGCAGAACCACAATGTAGAAGAATCCACCTGGGAACTTGAAAGCGCAATGCAAGAAAAGTACCCTCACTTGTTTTCAAACTGATTCCGGGACGGAATCCTTTTAAGGAGGGGAGACTGTAAGAACCCAGATTTTGGGTGGAATTAAAACTTTTATGTATTTAATGATGTAAGAATGAATAGTGGATATGGCTACAATGTAATAATTGATATTTGGGAAAGAATGAATGGAATTCGACTTTATTATGTTTATGTCTTGAAGAATGCTAAAGGGTGACAACATAGGTAAGAATAATCTATCTTCTAAGGGAATAAGATATGGCAACTTCAAGCAAGAGAAGACTCTCATGTCATCCAGATCGATAACGATTAATCCAGTAGTTCCGTAAAAAGGTTAAGGAACGATCGAAAGAGAATACGGACAATTATACAACCCTAAGAGAACAAGTAAAGAATACAGAATGAATAGTGTTTTGGTGGGAGTACATAATAATATGAGACGACACTATATAGAAGTATTCGGAACGGATTTCCGAGTTCGTATTAGTGATCCAGGGGGAAAATAAGTGTATGTAAAAGCTGTCGGATTCTGAAAAACCGCACTTTTATTTTCTCCGAGAGTTCCCTGGACACTGATAGCCTTAAGTATTTAACGAATGGATTAAAGGAATATAAAATGGAAAGTTAGAATGAATGATGGGGAATGAGAGTATTAATATTAAAGAGGATTCCCGGTAAACCCTAATTAGAAATCCGCGAAATATTCTCACGAACGATCAATCGAAACGGGTAATAACCGGACACAGAAACAAGCAGGGGAAGCAAGAGTCTTGTGCAAGCTACTATTATAAATATCTAGTAACTAAACTAGAAGCAAGGAACTAGCACCTTAGAGGAAGAACTAAGTACTTAGCAAGTAACTACCTAGTTAGGCTTTAACCACCACAAAACCAACACATGTCTTGCCATTTGAGCATCCAACACCTCATCACTTTATTAAAGTGACTTTTACAAGATATTATGTTGTAAGTGGATGAGAGTGAAGGAGATTAAAACACAAAATCAAAAGAAACCAAGCAACTCTCTTCCCCCCCCCCATAAACAACCATTCGGCTATGTCCTTTAATTCCAAATCCAAACTCAACCTTCCCACCATTGTTTATTCTTGAAATAATTAAGGTGAGTCTTACATTTCATAAAACTTATCTCCTCAAAATCTTAGCTTCAAACTCATCCATTTCCATTTTCAAATAAATCATTCAAGAGGAGCATGAATAGTGTTCTTCTTGAACTAACTTGGTTTTCTTGATTTTTCATGGTTGATATAGCAAGCATAATCACTCCTAAGGACCATACAAGGCTTAGTAAGGCTATATCACTATCTAAGGAAGGTATAAAGCTCTTGAAACCCTAACCCTTGTTTGAGATTTAAGCATGTTTTTGATAGTTATAACTTAGTTATGGTTATGTTAAAGTTATAAGCATGATTATGTATGGATTTTGGATTAATGATGTAAATAGCTAGATGAACGGAAAGGCATTGCTTGGCCTCAGTTCATGTATATAAGTCATGTATATTTTGTTTGGGTTGGATGCTATGTTTATGGGAAGATTCGAAATTGATAGATATTCGATTTACAGCCGTTATAATGCCCGATTTTACAATACCATGTTTTGTATGCCATTTTCCATGTCGAACCCCTACTGTCCAGAGACTTTATCTGCCATGATAGGATAGGTAATGTTCTAAGCTTCGTTTTGATATAAAGATCACGTGAAACGGACTTACGGTTTAGGATTTATGACCAAATTACTAAAAGTAGTTTGAATCCGTAAACGAAAGTTCGTAACTGAAATTGAACCCTCGTAAGCTATGTAACGTCATGGCGAATCTTGGTAAATAAATACTAGGGGTAAGAAGGAAGGTGGGAAAGAAAACCGTATGTCAAAAAGAGCATTTTTCTATTTATTAAAAATGTTCGAGTCAAGGTTAAACGCGAACGAACCCCTAAAAGACGACACTTTTATAACTTTGGTAAAACACTTAGAAAACGGGCGATAAAACTCGGAGTAAAATATTGGTTCGTAACGATCAACCTTAGAACTCATATGACTTAAGTATGTCCCAAGTATAAGTGCAGTGACATGTCGTATTAACGAACGAATGTCGGGTCGGATCAGTGATAATAAGTAATCCACTAAAAGGGGTATAACGAGATAACTCGAGAACGTGTTTCGATTTAAGTATAACTTAACTTTTAATATGTTAAGTGATTAATCCCGAATGCCTTGGCTATTTATAGATCACCAGGCTGAACCGGGACCCGCTACCACTACCCCTTACCGTACTCGACTACCAGGCAAGTTTCAATTCCCTTCTTTTAGGCTGTTGTTGTGATTGAATAAATATATATATATATGATTGCTGTTATACATATGCCATTGCATGCATGCCTACTTTCAAGTTGAATTGATATACTTGTTCCCTGAATGTTATTGTTGGCTTATAAGCTAGATAGTTATATATCAGTTATAAGCCGGTTATTGTAAGACCCTCATAGAAGGGCGTATACATCTTATTCGTCAAATATAGACCGAGAGTCAATATTTCTTGATATATCGAGATTACCTCGGGAGAAAATATTTAAGTAAATATTTTCTATTATTTGGGCGACGAATATTATTTGAATATTCGTTCGAGACTAATTATTTTAACGATCCTTACTTCAAATAATTATTTGAATTTAACTATTCAACGAATAATATTTCTCAATATTCATTCAGAGTCGAATTGACTATCGACTATTATTTCGAATATTCTTCTAAAGATGAGACTATTAAATGAATATTAATTGGATATTCTTTTAATATATTATTTTATTAAATAAATATTACTTTTGAATATTCATTTAAGAAATTAAATACTTGATGAATATTATTTTAATATTCATCTGAAGCTTGATTTAATTATCGAATATTATCTCGAATATTCCTTAAGGCTTGGATTACTAAATGAATATTACTTGATATTCATTTAGGATATTATTCATTAAATGAATATTACTTTTGAATATTCATTTAAATTCCTAATTAATTATGAATATTACCTTAAATATTCTTTTCAGGTCTTATTAATTAATGAATATTGTTTTGAATATTCATTTAAATATTTATTTATTCAATAAATATTCTCCTGATATTTCTTCAGGGATTATTTTGAGAAATACTCTGATTAAAGATATTCTTTCATATTCCCAAATATTCTTTCAATGTTTTAACTCAATAAATATTCTCTGAATATTTATTCCATACTTAGAATAATCTCGATAAGGTTTATCTTCTTCGATTATTACAGAAAATATTTCGAAGTCATATTATTATTAATCTTATATCAAGAAAGGTTCCCAGATATCATTCATCTTTGAGTCTACCTCCTTAATAATAAGGGAACCTTACTTGGAAAAATGTTATTTATCTTGTCGACTTCCCGGTCATAAAGTATTCCCTTCACCCGCAACTCGGGTGCTGTTGACTTATTAAGTCGTTGCTTACCTTCTCATCTTTCGAGGGGTAAGATTACTGGAACAAGTTGATATCCGTTACCAAGTAATAGCTTGGGAGATATTGGTAAATTTTCCTTTCCAACTAGATACGACTACTTTGTGGAGTCTTATCAACAAGTATTATACTTGGGGAAAGGGGGACGAACGTTACATTCAGAATCATGAATTCTATTTGAACTAGGAGTCGTGTAAAAGGCCGAGTAGCGCCGGTCCATCCCCTTGGCCCAACCGTTGGCCGGGGAGAGCTTGTAAGGCGGTAGACAAGTAAAGCCGTCAGTTCTTCCTTCTACCGGTAGTAAATCTAAATTGAGCTGTACGATCTCGACTGATCATCAAGATTGGAACAGCGGGCGCGGTGAATACTCCATCATTGGTTCATCATCCAAATTTATTTATTTCCTGCAACATGATTACTGTTGGCAGAGTTGGAAAAGTGTCATAACTGGAATTGCAACCTTTTCTTGCAAGTTCCTCTTCTTAATAACAATAAAAATATCTCGCTTACTTTGATGTAGCAGATGTTTCTTCAAACAAATACTTTCAGTTACCTTGTAACTTCATCGTTCATAATATACTGGCATCATTTCCGTAAATGCATGGCATATGGTTTAAAAGATAGCTTTGAACTGTTTTAAATTATCGTTCAGTTATATATTTGTTGGTGGGCTTTCGCTCACCCTTGCTTTGTTTATATTATGTCACAACAACAGCTAGGACAGATGGCTCGCGTCAGGCGCACTCAGCGCAAGCAGGTTACCCGACCCACCGGACTACCCGCTGAGATGCTAGCCGCCATTGCTGAGGTAGCATAGTTAGACAGCTTTTGTTTCCTGTTTAACTATATGTATAATTAATGTAATCAACGGCAAAACTTTTAAACCTATGATGTTATCCTTTTGGGATTGTAATAACTTTTATTCGTAACCCTTTAATGTAAGACTTATTTCAATTTCATCTCTGGGACTATAACTGTTGTGTGTGTGAGTGGTAATTATTGTGGGGTCACAGCATGTGATTTATTTATTGTGGACTCAAGTCAAGTATTATGAATGGATGTAAGACCGTAACCACCAGATCCCTGAGCCCGGATCTGGGGGTGTTACACATAATCTCATATTCAAGCTAGGGTTCAAAAGTATCATACCTTCCTTGGTGTATAAATGAGCTTATCAAGCCTTTTTTAAACCTTATCTGGCCTTGGTATAGCTTAGATGATCAAGAGAAGCCATGAAACAAAGAGTTAGTTTATGAAGGTACTATTCATCATCACTTTCTTCAAGCTTTTGATCATGAAAAACTTAATAAATGATCATAGGACTTTTGGTCATACCTTCTACTTTTCTCCCTCTTTAATACAAGCTATTTATTGTAGGAAGTAGTTAATGCAAACTCCTTCTTCTCCCCCCCCCCCCTTTTTCTCTCTTGTCCGAGAGCTCCCAAGATGCTTGTTTTCTTTTTTTTTTTTTTTCTTTTAGCTAATACTCATCTAATCTCTTGTATTATTGGTATTTATCTAGACTACATCCTCCTTTTATGTTGTTAGCATCTCATTGGTCCACTTGTCAACACCACCTTAAGCAAGTCCATTTTGTAAAAATGCCACCAAGCCATGCTAATTATAGTTGACTTTCACTTAAGTCCTTTGACTTCTCATTTTCCACCAATTGTATTACCCTTGCACCATTTTTAATAATATAATTATATTATTATTATTATTCATGTATTATAACTATTTATTTATTTATTTCTCTAATGTGGCACAATTTCCTTAAATCAATATTAACTCCAATATTCCTTGTTTATTTCCTCTTTATTTCTTGCTCTTAAAAAAATGTCCTCGCGCTTTCTCGAATATCCTCAATCTCTTTAATGAAATCACTTAACTTGTACCACATATCGATTTTGATAACATGAGATTAACTCTTTTATTCCTTAAATACCATAGCCCCCTTTTTAGACGATAGATTATTCTTATCTAAGTCTTCCACCAATTTCATCCTTTATTGCATATAAACCTTCAAATCCAAATTCATTAAAATATTCATTCATTAAACATTTAGTACATCATAGCCATAGTCACTATTCACTTACATACTCATTTACAACCAAAGTTTTAATTCCTCCAAAAATCTCGGTTCTTACAGTCTTCCCCCCTTAAAAGGATTCCGTCCCGGAATCATGTTGAAAATAGGTGTGGGTACTTTTCTCGCATAGCGCTTTCTAATTCCCATGTGGCTTCTTCTATCCTTCGATTCTTCCAGAGCACCTTAACTATTGGAATAGTCTTGTTCCTTAGGACTTGCTCCTTACGATCAACAATCTCTACTGGCTTTTCCACATAAGTTAAATTTGGTTGTATATCCTCAACTTCATATTCCAAGACATGACTTGCATTAGGTCTATATTCTCTTAATAGAGATACATGAAACACATTATGAACATGCTGCAAACTTGGAGGTAGTGCTAATTCATAAGCAACCTTTCCCACTCTCTTAAGAACCTCAAAAGGGCCAATATATCTGGGACTTAACTTTCCCTTCTTGCCAAATCGCATCAATCCTTTCCACGGGGACACTTTTAACATGACATAATCTCCCACTTCATACTCCCTATCCATACGTTTAAGATCTGCATATTTCCTTTGTCTATCCTGAGCTGCTGCTAAGCGTCCTTTGATCAATCTTACTGTATCTTGTGTCTTTTGAACCAATTCTGGACCTAAAATCTTTCGTTCACCTACTTCTTCCGAACATAAAGGAGATCGGCATCTTCGGCCATACAAAGCTTCATATGGTGGCATCCCTATGCTTGAATGATAACTATTGTTATAGGCAAACTCAATCAATGGCAGATGATCATCCCAACTTCCTTTAAAATCCAAGGAGCAAACTCTCAACATATCTTCTAATGTTTGAATAGTCCTCTCACTCTGTCCATCCGTTTGTGGGTGATACGCGGTGCTCATGTTCAATTTAGTTCCTACACACTCCTGGAAACTCTTCCAAAATCTAGAGTTAAATCGTGGATCTCTATCTGACACAATGGTTACAGGAACACCATGCCTTACTATGATCTCTTTCAGGTATATGTCTACAAGCTTATCAATCGAATATCTCTCATTAATTGGAAGAAAATGAGCTGATTTGGTTAGGCGATCTACAATTACCCATATAGCATCGTGGTTGGTTTTCGTCCTTGGTAATCCTACTACAAAATCCATGGCAATATGTTCCCACTTCCATTCAGGAATCTCTAATGGTTGCAACAATCCACTCGGTCTTTGATGTTCGGCTTTCACTTTTTGACATGTTAAGCATCCTAGTACCCATTCAGTAACATCCTTTTTCATATTTGGCTACCAGTAAAGTTCCTTTAAATCCTGATACATTTTAGTACTACCTGGGTGAACTGAATACCGTGAATTATGAGCCTCTCGTAAAATTTCATCTTTTAATTCCTGAACATTAGGAATCCATATCCTAGATGCATACCTCATAATCCCTTTTTCATCTCTCTCACATTTAATCTCCTCTCTTGACATTATTTCCTCAGAGGACTTCTCTTCCTCTTCCATCTTTTTTTCCTGACACATTCGAATCTTTTCCAACAACGGTGATTGGATTCTAATTTCCATTAAACTCTCCTGACCTTCTTCTTCTGGCATTTTCACCTCAATTTCCAATTTCTCAAGATCCTTGATCAACTCCTCGGTTACAGTTACCATCTTAAGTTTCTCTTTTCGATTAAGAGCATCGGCCACCATATTGGCCTTCCCGGGGTGGTAGTGAATCTCACAGTCATAATCCTTGATCAATTCTAACCATCTTCTCTGCCTCATGTTTAGTTCTTTTTGAGTAAATATATATTTCAAACTCTTATGATCAGAGTAGATCTCACACCTCTCCCCGTATAGATAGTGTCTCCAAATTTTCAAAGCAAATACTATGGCAGCTAACTCTAAATCATGGGTAGGGTACCTTAACTCATATTCCTTCAATTGTCTTGATGCATATGCAATTACCCTACCGTGTTGCATAAGTACACAGCCTAGGCCTTTATGGGATGCGTCACTAAAAATTACGAAGTTCCCTTTCTCATCTGGTAAAGTTAGTACTGGAGCTGTTACTAACCTTTTCTTCAGCTCCTGAAAACTTTCTTCACACTTATCAGTCCACACAAACTTCTCGTTTTTAAGAGTGAGTCGGGTTAACGGTGCTGCTATCTTAGCAAAATCCTACACAAATCTCGTATAATATCCGGCCAATCCTACAAAACTTCTTACCTCCGTTGGAGTCTTTGGCCTTTCCCAATTTGAAATCACTTCTATTTTTGCGGGATCAACTAATACTCCTTCCTTACTTATCACATGTCCTAAAAACTGAACCTCTTGCAACCAAAATACACACTTTGAAAACTTAGCGTACAACCGCTCTTGCCTCAAGATTTCCAAAACTATCCTCAAATGTTCCTCATGTTCCTCCTTAGTCTTTGAATAAACCAATATATCATCAATGAAGACTATAACAAACTTATCCAGATATTTCTTGAAAATCCTATTCATTAAGTCCATGAAAGCTGTTGGGGCATTAGTTAAACCAAATGACATTACCAAAAACTCATAATGCCCATAACGTGTACGAAACGCTGTTTTAGGAATATCTTCCGGTTTAATCTTTAGATTGTGATATCCGGATCTTAAATCTATTTTTGAGAAGTACTCAGCCCCCTTCAATTGGTCAAACAAATCATCTATCCTTGGCAAAGGATATTTATTCTTGATCGTCAACTTGTTTAACTCCCTATAATCTATGCACAGCCTCATGCTTCCATCCTTCTTCTTAACAAATAAGACAGGTGCTCCCCACGGAGATACGCTAGGTCGAATAAAACCCTTATCAAGCAATTCCTGCAGTTGGGAAGCTAATTCCTTCAATTCAACTGGGGCTAGCCTATACGGGGCTTTTGAAACTGGAGCTGCTCCTGGCACCAAGTCTATAGCGAACTCTATCTCCCTATCAGGTGGCAATCCAGGAAGATCTTCTGGGAATACATCCGCAAACTCATTAACTATAGGAATCCTACTTAGGTCAGGTGCTTTATTAGTGGCATCTATCACGTAAGCTAAGTACGACTCACATCCTTGGCGTATCAATCTTTTAGCTTGTATGCTACTCAGAAATTGTTTACTTTGTCTTTGCCCTTTGAACACCAACTCTTTACCTTTAGGTAACCTTATCCTTACTTTCTTTCCCTTGCAGTCAATATTAGCTTCATTCTTTGATAACCAATCCATTCCTAAGATAACATCAAACTCTCTTAATTTCAGAGGAATCAAATCTACTTGAAGTTGACATCCTTCGAATTCTAGGTCACAGTTTGGATATACTTGTTTAACTGGAATGACTTCCTAATTAGCTATCTCTACCCGTAAGGGTTCTTGTAATAATTCTGCCTTAAGTTTCAATTTACTAGCAAAGTCTTGGGATATAAAAGATTTGGTCGCTCCCGAGTCGAATAGAACATTTGCACTTAAAGAGTTGAGTTGGAGCGTACCTGCAATCACATCTGGATGCCTCACCGCGTCCCTCAATGTCATATTAAATGTTCTGGTAGTAGGAGGTCTATTCGAAGCACTACCACTTTGCCTTGTTGCAGATGAACCACCAGAACGGCAATCTCTAGCCATGTGTCCCAATTTTCCACATTGAAAACATTTGAGGTCTCTCTTGGCATTGGTGTTAGTTTCTTGACATTTGTCAGAATAGTGCCCTTTCTGTCCACACTTGTAACAAGTTATTCCTGGCAGTCTACAGATGCCCGTGTGCTTCTTACGACAAGTATTACAATCAGGTAGAGGTGGCCTGGATTGATTAGGCTGGGATGTTCCCGATGGTTTACTTCCCTGATTGACTGTCTCACCTTGACTTCTATTAAATCCTGGATTCCTTGCGGTTTGAGACCCCTGTCCTTTACTGAATTTGCTAGGAAAATTCCTTCCACTTGAGCTTCCTTTCTGACTTTCAGCTTTCTTTTTTCCTATTCTCTCGGTCTCTTTGCACTTGTTCGCTTCCTGCCTCTATTATCGATGCCTTCTGAACTATCGCGGCATAATCAGTTAATTCGAAGGCTGCCACTCGAGTCTGTATCCATGGTTTCAACCCTAACTGAAATCTTCTTGCTCGCTTCTCTTCGGAATTTACGAACTCCGGTAAAAACCTAGACAGTTCCATAAACTTAGATTCATATTCAGCCACTAATAGATTATTCTGCTTTAGCTCCAGGAATTTTGTCTCCATTTGGTTTTCCAGGTATTTATGTGAATACTTGTCTAGAAACATCCTGGTAAATCTCTCCCAAGTTATTACTCCTGCTCCTTCTAAATTCCTTTTTTCCTCCCACCAATAATTAGCTTCTCCTTTTAGGAGATAGGCAGCAAAGATCGTTTTCTGTCCTTCATCTACATTCAATATTTCAAAAGCTTTCTCCATTTCTTTCAACCATGCCCTGGCTGCAACTGGATCGGTAGTTCCTTTAAAGTCAGGGGGTTTCAATGACTTAAAAGCACGGAATGAATTGGCTACAGGATTTGGTGGAACTGGTGGTGGTTGAGGGTTCTGATGCATAGCTAAATTCTGCCTCAATAAGTCAATAAATTGATTTAAGGGATCTCCTCCCTGGTCCCCTTCTTTGTCAGCAAATTCATATTCTTCTTCTTCATAATCTGATTCATCAATATCCCTTTCATTCTGTCTAATATTCTCTACGGTATGGCTGCCTTGGTCCACAGCATTTGGATTTGATCTTGTATTTCTTCTAGGTGGCATGATTCTGTAAATAACAATATTCTCCATTAATTACCCAAATTGGGGCACAATATTCATTATTCCCATATTCTATAATATATCATTAATTAACAAATTTATATACCGCCATCTAATTAACAACAAGGTATAAGATGACTTAAACAGGATATAAGTAAACTGCACTGGTTAAGATAAATACAGCACAACCTGCGAATAACATTTTCATTACCATATATGCTTCATAATGTACACAGTTTAAGCTTCAAAAGATACTGATACATGCTTATTCTGATACAACAAAAGTACTGCCAACAGTCCTCTAATCAAACTAGGATTAATATAGTAAACATACTAGACTAATCCTCCAAAATGACACCATTAAGGTCACTATAGTCTGATCAGTGACTGAGAACTACGAACTACAGATCATGGCAATCCTGCTCTGATACCATTTCTGTGACAGCCCTAGATCCGGGGTCAGGGATCCAGGTCATCACGGTCCAATTTCCACTTAAACATATTATATTCTTGGTACTTAAATAATTTAATGATGTTATATACGCATGCTATTGACCCCACACTTATATTCACACACACACACGCCAGTCATATGCTCAGAGAACAATATTCAACATGATAACAGTTAAAGTAAGTTATTATTACAAACCCAAAATATTTAAGTTGTGTTGCTGAATAATACTTCTACAGGAAGCATATTCGCAACCAAAACATATTATAACCTTTCCTTAGTTATCTTACACACGTTGCTCATATCCTGAAGATTAATATATATAAAGACTACCTCGGGTATAGGCGACAGATCTCTATCATACATCCCTGCCCTTACTCGCTTCCGGGGTGTGGTGCGACGTATCGGCGGCATCTGCTATAGCTGTGGTGTAAACATAGGCAAGAGTGAGCTAAACAGCTCAGCAAGAGACAGTTTTTAAAACTTGGTTTGGATTAAAGCAATATATATATATATATATTTATATATAAAAGAAAACCTTGAGAATATTTGTTATACATTTAATGAATATCTTAAATAAAATGTGAAAGGTGCATTTGTAAAATAAAATAAAGAAAACATTTTCTGAGAACATGTATATCAAGATTTCGCAACAATAAAGCATTTTCCCGAAAATATTTATATCATGCCTGAGCAATAGCAAACATTTCCAAATGAGCAGATAGAAATCTTGCTTATGCAACAACACATCAGCATAAGCTTAATTATATTTAATTTCTGAAATCATCTATCTTTTGATGAGAATATAATATCAGTTTCTCTTCAAATTCCTGAAGACCATATACTTTTCATATTGTTCCTTTCCTTTTTACATATAAGATTTTACTGCCAAAAACATTTTCACAATCCCTTTTTAAGAGTTTAGGGGAACTTTCACCATAGCCAAATACGTAAGGACGATGATCAGTCGCCCTCCGTATCTGTCCCTTTTTACTACTAGTAGAAGGAGGAAGGTTCTCCACTCTGGTGCCCCTCTCCCTGCCGTCAACTCCCTAATGCGAACCAGTAACCGCATCTCTGGAATCTGGGCTGCCCTGCCCGTGGGTCCAGCCAACCTCTGCAACAACGTATCCACTATACGACGGGACTCTGACAACTGTCCCTCCAAAACCTGATAATCTGGCAATAGAGTAACATGAATAGCATCTCCTGCTGGTGGGTGAGCCTCTGGTAGGGGTGCCTCTACAGGTGAAGGTGGAGCTACAGGTGGGGGTGGATCATCAAAGGGGACTGTATCTGCCTCAGAATCCTCCGAAGGATCTGAATCCTCCAAAGGGTCTACCTCCTCCTCAGGGTCGTCCAATGGGTCTGGACTCAGTGCCGGTGATGGCACAGGAGCAGGTGGAACAGGAATCATCTAAATATCTCTAAACACCGGCTGCTCCTCTACCTCAGTCTCAATCCTAGGACGTCTAGCTGGTGGAACGTTCTCCTCCGGAATCTCTGGCCTCACCCTAGAGAGACCTGCCTCACCCGACCCGACTGCTGGCCTGTGTCCCCTCACATATGGCACTACTGCCATAGCCTCCAAATACTGCTTTCTATGTCCGACCAGGACTCTCCTCCTCAAACCTGCTACGACATGCGAGGGAATCTCAATACCGCGCTCCTCTAACTGTACAGCGTCCTCCTCTGTAATCCCTCGCCACCCATCATGACTCGCCTCACCAGTCCGCTCCTCCTCCTATAATAAAACATAACTCTTATTAGTAATAATATATAAAATCTTAATCCCTACTTAGGGTCAGTACTATATCCGATAGACCGACCTTGAACTCGATATGAGTTCACGTATTTTATCATATATATATTCATATATCTTTACCTTATTAACACTCTTGTTCCTGAGCAGTATGACGCTGAACTCTGATACCATTTCTGAACGACTTTTAGTAAATCGGCTATATCTCCTAAACCGTACGTCAGAATGCTTCGATTCTTGTGCTAAAACGATCTATGAGTCGAAATCTATAAGGGTGGGTTAACTATTCATCCAGATCAGGAGCTTTTTGTCTCGGGTATGCCCTGTTTTAAGTGTTAAATGAAATTTCAGCATTATAACGGCTATAAATCGACTAATTCCAAAATTTCCACCTTTCCAAATTCATTGTTTAACTCATATTTTGATCCCTACACCATGTGGTCATCTTACCACCATGGTTACAAGCACAATATACATTCATAATCAACCAAACATTTATATATACTTGAATAATCATGCTTTCAAACTTTAACATAAGCTAATCTCATAAGCCATGCATAATCTCATATTCAAGCTAGGCTTCAAAAGTATCATACCTTCCTTGGTGTATAAATGAGCTTATCAAGCCTTGTTTAAATCTTATCTAGCCTTGGTATAGCTTAGATGATCAAGAGAAGCCATGAAACAAAGAGTTAGTTTATGAAGGTAATATTCATCATCACTTTCTTAAAGCTTTTGATCATGAAAAACTTAATAAATGATCATAGGACTTTTGGTCATACCTTATAATTTTCTCCCTCTTTAATACAAGCTATTTATTGTAGGAAGTAGTTAATGCAAACTCCTTCTTCTCCCCCCCCCTTTTTCTCTCTTGTCCGAGAGCTCCCAAGATGCTTGTTTTCTTTCTTTTTTTTCCTTTTAGCTAATACTTCTCTAATCTCTTGTATTATTGATATTTATCTAGACTACATCCTCCTTTCATGTTGTTAGCATCTCATTGGTCCACTTGTCAACACCACATTAAGCAAGTCCATTTTGTAAAAATGCCACCAAGCCATGCTAATTATAGTTGACTTTCACTTAAGTCCTTTGACTTCTCATTTTCCACCAATTGTATTACCCTTGCACCATTTTTAATAATATAATTATATTATTATTATTATTATTATTCATATATTATAACTATTTATTTATTTATTTCTCTAATGTGGCACAATTTCCTTAAATCAATATTAACTCCAATATTCCTTGTTTATTTCCTCTTTATTTCTTGCTCTTAAAAAAATGTCCTCGCGCTTTCTCGAATATCCTCAATCTCTTTTACGAAATCACTTAACTTGTACCACATATCGATTTTGATAACATGAGATTAACTCTCTTATTCCTTAAATACCATAGCTCCCTTTTTAGACGATAGATTATTCTTATCTAAGTCTTCCACCAATTTCATCCTTTATTGCATATAAACCTTCAAATCCAAATTCATTAAAATATTCATTCATTAAACATTTAGTACATCATAGCCATAGTCACTATTCACTTACATACTCATTTACAACAAAAGTTTTAATTCCTCCAAAAATCTCGGTTCTTACATTGCTTATGATGAGGTTAGTCTTCTTTATTCTTAGAATGATGATGATGATTATAGCTTCCTTATTGTTCTTTTACGTAACAATAATTACCCAAAAGAACTAGGGTAGTATTCCTACTTAGACAATAATGTGCATGTTTGATCGACTAGCTATTCACATGCCAATTTGAAACTTTTTTAAGTGCTTGTTTAGTACTTGTTTTATGAAAAAGGAACCTGTGATTAAGGTAACCTGTAGCTTTGATAGTATTCACGAGGTATGAGTATGATTTGACAGAATGCAGAGAGAATGTGTAGACTATGATTGATTGATCAGAATTAGCTTATAGGCAGATTGTGTTGAGAAAAGTATTAAGTCTCAGGCAGCTTCCTGAGCAAGAGATAAGTCTCAGGCAGCTTTCTGAGCAAGAGATAAGCCTCATTTAGCTTTCTGAGCAAGTATTAAGCCTCGGTCAGCTTCCTGAGCGAGTATTAAGCCTCAGAGAGCTTTTCGAGCAAGTATGATTTAAGCCTCAGGCAGCTTCCTGAGCAAGTATTAAGCCTAAGACAGCTTCCTGAGCAAGTATTAAGCCTCGGGCAACTTCCCGAGCAAGTATGATTTAAGCCTCAGGCAGCTTCCTGAGTAAGTATTAAGCCTCAGACAACTTCCTGAGCAAGTATTAAGCCTCGGGCAACTTCCCGAGCAAGTATGATTTAAGTCTCAGGCAGCTTCCTAAGCAAGTATTACGCCTCGGGCAGCTTCCTGAGCAAGTATTAATCCTCGGGCAGCTTCCCGAGCAAGTATGATTTAAGCCTCAGGCAGCTTCCTGAGCAAGTATTGAATTAAGCCTCAGGCTGCTTTCTGAGCAAGCATTGAATTAAGCCTCAGGCAGCTTTCTGAGCAAGCATTGAATTAAGCCTCAGGCAGCTTCCTGAGCAAGCATTGAATTAAGCCTCAGGCAGCTTCCTGAGCAAGTATTGAATTAAGCCTCAGACAGCTTCCTGAGCAAGTACTGAATTAAGCCTCAGGCAGCTTCCTAAGTAAGTCGATTAAAAGCCTCAGCTGACTGAGCAAGACATTTTAGTTAAAAGTCTCAGATTCCTTGAGCACATGATTAATAAGCCCTGTTGACACGCACCTAAAGTCCTGATGAAAGACATCTTAAAGGAACCTGTATGGAGCCGAGACAGGCATACAGGAACCTGAGACTATTTGTCTCACCCCTCCGTGGAGCCGCCTCTGGCACGAGAGGAGGTGGGAACTGGTGTGCAGCCTAGACCGTCACACTTGTTCTTAAAGAGAAGCCTAATAAGCTCTCCCTCATGTGGAGCCGCCACTGGCACATGGGAAGAAGGGACTCAGTTCCTTAGCATTTACCTTCATAAGATGTCCAGCATGACACATGAAGTGCATATTTTTGCATATTTTTATTACCTATTTATTGCTTGAACTCGTATTTTAATAATTTATTTTATTGCATTTCAGGAAATTCGTGAATAAATAAAGAAATGGCAAAATAAAGAAATAAAGAGCAAGGAAGGGAAAAAGAGGAAGAAAAAGGACTTAAATGAAAAAAGGAAAAAGAATTAGGAGCTTGATGGAAAAGGAATCTTTGAAGACATGTGGAAGGTGGAGATCATTCCAACACACTAAATAAGTGTATGGCCAAGATTAACTCATCAAAGCTTAAGGGGGAAGGAAACAAATAGATGGCTAGGATTTCACCACCACACACCACAAATGTATGGTGGGGATTTACCCAACACCCCCCTTAACCATAATTCCTATCCTATAAATACCCCCTCACCCCCTTTGTATTTAGTAACTTAGATTTTAGGGTAGCTTTAATTTCTTATCTTTTTTTAGTTTCAAATCTTGTAAACACTCTTTTTAATTTTAATGCAATTTCATTTCCTTTAATTTCTCGTCTTGTTCTTTCGTTTTTGTTGCCTCGTTTTCGTTATTTTCGTAAATCCGTTTAGTGAACAAAGTAGCGAAATGCTAACCACTATGGGTTGAAAGTAAAGATTTTTATTTTCTTGTTCGTACTTTTAATTCGTAATTTAGCCCCTTTAAACATTAATTTTATTGTGGGCAAATTAATTTCAAGTTCTCTCTTAGTAAAATTTTAATTTCGCACTTAGCTTCTTCATCTTCGTTTTTAATTTTCTTAATAAAAAAAATATTACTAGTTTTTATAAAATCTCATTACGTAATTTCAGTTTTTACATATCTGTTTTACTTTTTTTATTCGAAGCAAACTAATTCCCCTCCCCAGTTCATCTCTCTTCTTCTCACAACCACCACTGCAATCTTTTTCCCCCTTTCCCCTGCTAATTTTCGAACACCTCATCCCCCTCCCCTTCTTCTTCAAATTACAAACATCAATCTCCCCCTCCTCTTCTCTTTTTCTTCGAAGACCCAGCTCTTCTTCCCTTCTCCCTCGTTTTCTTTCTGATTCTTCCTTGTTTTCTGTTGTGTTTTTCAATTGATTGTTGTAAGAACCCAGATTTTTGGGTAGAATTAAAACTTTTTATTATGTATTGATGTAAGAATGAATAGGGGTTACAACTAGAATGTAATACTGGTTTTAATGAATGAATAATGAAAGGATATATATTCCAAGGTTATATGGCCTGAAGGATGCTATTGGGTGATAACTAAGGTTAGAATAATCTATCTCCTAGAAAGTTAAGATAAGATTCCCTAGAGAGAAATAGATACCCTCATGTCATCCAAATCAATATCTATTATAAGCCCAGCGGTTCCGTAAAAAGGTTAAGGAACACTCGAGTGTGAACCAGGTTCATATTCCCAACTATAGGAATTAAATAAAAATAAGTGATGAATAGTGATTTTGTAAGTTGGAAAACTTTTCACGCCACCCTATGTACGGGACGTGTTATGGATGTTTCGAAGTCATATTAGTAATACGCGGAGGAAATAAGTGAATGCAGAAACGATCGGAATTCAGAAATTCCAAATTCTTTTTCGGTACAATATTTGACCGAACCGTAAAGAGCCTATCAATACGATCAAGACAAGAGTATTATAATGTTAAGGATTCAAGGATTTTATTTATTAAGTATGATTTGAGGATTTAGAATGAAAACCTTTGAGTTAGAATAACAAGTGTTCTAGAAATCGCTAGAACTTTATAACAAGATTAAGAGATCAAGCAAACGCGAAAGAAATTACGGATTAAATACGTAACGAGAAAAAAAAAAACCCCTACTTGATCAGCTGGGGTTATATATAAGAATATTTGGTGGAAATGAAATGAAGAAAAGAAATGAAAAAGGAAGTAATGAGGTGGATGGACAAGAAGAAAACAACAAGGCTTCACATCATCAATTTTTCTAACACACCATAAACCTTTGACACTTGTATTAAGAGGAGTATTAGCAGCTATACCCACTTATACATATCACAAATATCATTTGACAACTAGCCAAGCAAGAGGAAAAGAGAGAAAAAGAAGCAAATACCACCTCTCCCCCATTTTTCCAGCAGTTGCATTTTCCAGGGCAGGGGTCTTTGCCATTTTTTTTCACCTAGATCTACTCATCTAAAAATCATGAAAAAATTCATGGAGCTTCTACACATCAAGGTGAAGTTGGGGATTTAATTTCATAATTTTTGAAGATCGTTTGGATGGGTAAATAAATTCGAGAAGTTCACTGTTTTTCCCCCAAAACCAAGGCACTTCGAATTTTGGAGTTTTAAGATTTCAAAATCCACCTTCCAACCATTGTTTGATCTCCAAATTTTTATGGTGAGTCCTATATTTCATAAAAATGATCTCCTAGAAATCTTAGCTTCAAACTCCATGTTTTCCATTTTCAAATAAATCCTCAAAGATGAGGGTGAATAGTGTTTTCAAGAAACTAACTTTGATTTCTTGGTTTCTTTGGATGATTTAAGCTTTGTTAAAGCCATACAAGGACTATATAAGGGTTATTATAGCTTGTACACTCTCCAAGGAAGGTATAATTCTTAAGAACCCAAGATCTTACTTTGAGTTTTATATATGTTCTGGATGGTTTTAGATTAGTTAAGATTATGGTGTTGTTATATGCATAAAAGCATGATTATGTAGTTAGTAGTGATGATTTAAGAGTTTTGATGATTATGATGGTTAATTGAAACCTTCTTGGACTGGTTAAGATGAAAACCATGTATAGTATGCCCGGTGTGGCTTGGATTGATTGTTATGAATTTTAGAACGTTCGATTTATAGCCGTCGTAATGCCGAATTTTCGTTAGACTATTAAACACCGAGCATCACAGTAGCTATAACTCACTGTACAGCTTCATTTTCTGCCATGATAGGATAGATTATGTTTCAAGCTTCATTTTGATATAAAGATCGCATGAAACGGACTTACGGTTTAGGATTTATGACCAAATTACTAAAAGTAGTTCGAATCCGTAAACGAAAGTTCGTAACTGTAATTGAACCCTCGTAAACTATGTAACGTCATGGCGAATCTTGGTAATAAATACTAGAGGTAAAAAGGAAGGCGTGAAAGAAAACCGTATGTCAAAAAGATCATTTTTCGATTTATTAAAAATGTTCGAGTCGAGGTTAAACGCGAACGAACCCCTAAAAGACGACTCTTTTATAACTTCGGTAAAACACTTAGAAAACGGACGATAAAACTCGGAGTATAGTATTGGCTCGTAACGATCGACTTTAGAACTCATATGACTTAAGTATGTCCCAAGTATAAGTACAATGACATGTCGTATTAACGAACGGATGTCGGGTCGGATCAGTGATAAAAGTAATCCACAAAAAGGGGTATAACGAGATAACTCAAGAACGTGTTGCGAATTAAGTATAACTTAACTTTTAATATGTTAAGTGATTAATCCCGAATGCCTTGGCTATTTATAGATCACCAAGCTGAACCGGGACCCGCTACCACTACCCCTTACCGTACTCGACTACCAGGCAAGTTTCAATTCCCTTCTTTTAGGCTGTTGTTGTGATTGAATAAATATATATATATATATGCTGATATACATATGCCATTGCATGCATGCCTACTTTCAAGTTGAAGTGATATACTTGTTCCCTGAATGTTATTGTTGGCTTATAAGCTAGATAGTTATATATCAGTTATAAGCCGATTATTGTAAGACCCTCATAGAAGGGCGTATACATCTTATTAATCAAAAATAGACCGGGAGTCAATATTCCTTGATATATCGAGATTACCTCGGAGGAAAATATTTAAGTAAATATTTTCTATTATTTGGGCGACGAATATTATTTGAATATTCGTTCGAGACTAATTATTTTAACGATCCTTACTTCAAATAATTATTTGAATTTAACTATTCAACGAATAATATTTCTCAATATTCATTCAGAGTCGAATTGATTATCGACTATTATTTCGAATATTCTTCTAAAGATGAGACTATTAAATGAATATTATTTTGGATATTCTTTTAGATTATTATTTTATTAAATAAATATTACTTTTGAATATTCATTTAAGATATTAAATACTTGATGAATATTATTTTAATATTCATCTGAAGCTTGATTTAATTATCGAATATTATCTCGAATATTCCTTAAGGCTTGGATTACTAAATGAATATTACTTGATATTCATTTAGGATATTATTCATTAAATGAATATTACTTTTGAATATTCATTTAAATTCCTAATTAATTATGAATATTACCTTAAATATTCTTTTCAGGTCTTATTAATTAATGAATATTGTTTTGAATATTCATTTAAATATTTATTTATTCAATAAATATTCCCCTGATATCTCTTCAGGGATTATTTTGAGAAATACTCTGATTAAAGATATTCTTTCATATTCCCAAATATTCTGTAAAATATTTTAATTCAATAAATATTCTCTGAATATTTATTCCATACTTAGAATAACCTCGATAAGGGTTATCTTCTTCGATTATTACAGAAAATATTTCGAAGTCATATTATTATCAATCTTATATCAAGAAAGGTTCCCAGACATCATTCATCTTTGAGTCTATCTTCTTAATAATAAGGGAACCTTACTTGGAAAAATGTTATTTATCTTGTCGACTTCCCGGTCATAAAGTATTCCCTTCACCCGCAACTCGGGTGTTGTTGACTTATTAAGTCGTTGTTTACCTTCTCATCTTTCGAGGGGTAAGATTACTGGAACAAGTTGATATCCGTTACCAAGTAATAGCTTGGGAGTTATTGGTAAATTTTCCTTTCCAACTAGATACGACTACTTTGTGGAGTCTTATCAACAAGTATTATACTTGGGGAAAGGGGGACGAACGTTATATTCAGAATCATGAACTCTATTTGAACTAGGAGTCGTGTAAGAGGCCGAGTAGCGCCGGTCCATCCCCTTGGCCCAACCGTTGGCCGGGGAGAGCTAGCATGGCGGTATACAAGTAAAGCCGTCAGTTCTTCCTTCTACCGGTAGTAAATCTAAATTGAGCTGTACGATCTCGACTGATCATCAAGATTGGAACAGCGGGCGCGGTGAATACTCCATCATTGGTTCATCATCCAAATTTATTTATTTCCTGCAACATGATTACTGTTGGCAGAGTTGGAAAAGGGTCATAACTGGAATTGCAACCTTTTCTTGCAAGTTCCTCTTCTTAATAACAATAAGAATATCTCGCTTACTTTGATGTAGCAGATATTTCTACAAACAAATACTTTAAGTTACCTTGTAACTTCATCGTTCATATTATACTGGCATCATTTCCGTAAAGGCATGGCATATGGTTTGAAAGATACTTTTGAACTGTTATACATTATCGTTCAGTTATATATTATTGTTGGTGGGCTATTGCTCACCCTTGCTTTATTATTATATCACAACAACAGCTAGACCAGATGACTCGCACAAGGCGCACTCGACGCGGGCGAGGACGATGAGACTACCAGAGCTGAAGAAGAAGCTATTGGTAGGGTATATTTATTCTTTCAGTACCAAGAATATGGTCTAGTATGCCTTATGTAAATGGATGGCAAAGAGTATGTATTTATATTGAAATTCTTTTGGATTGTAAGAACTCATAATGTGATTAATAAAAATTTGAGTGTTACTCTGATTTCATCTCTGGGACTATAACGGGTGTGTTTTATATTATTGTGTTGGGTTATAGAGACGTAATTTATTTTATGTTAAGGAAAGTTCAAGTGTTGTGGACAGAATTGGAAACCGTAACCACCGGATCCCGGACCCCGGATCTGGGGGTGTTACAGAAGTGGTATCAGAGCATACGTTATAAACCCCAGAGATGAGGCGACGTTAAAACAATAAATTCACTAAGATAATAAGAACTCTTGCCAAGTTCATAGTCGGACTACTTAATGTAGTGATGACCTATAAAACCCTTATGGGAACTATTAAGTATCATGATAGTAACTTAGCTCGATATCGAATCGACAAGTAAGGCAACAGACCTTGAGGCATACGAGTAGCAGCGCGATGATGATTTATTATATGCTGAAGATCAGCAGGTAAATTCCATAGAGTACCCTACTAGAGACCCGGAAGAGGTTCCAGCAGATAAGTAAAATCCTGTTAGGATGAGGAGCTTACCCATGGGTAATGAGGGTCGCAGCCAGAATGACTGTGATGATTAAGATATGGTGCTCAGAAAAGTGAGTATAAAGAACCGAGATATTATTAAGAGATCTGAAGATGCATGTTGAATTCATAGCCGGGCTACCAGATGTAGTACCAGCAAGAATGAAGGATTGGAAGAATTACTTGAGATCTTATACGGAAATAGATGAGAATCCTTAGAGATTTTCATCTTAACAAAGAAAGAGCTAGAGGGGTGTATGATTATTAAAGACATCAATTTAGGGCGAGGAGCAGAGTCCCTAGGAATAGTTGAGAAGGAGGCAGTAAGTGCCATATCATTTGATAAATGAATTAGTATGAATATGGTCAGTAATAATTCGCCATGAGAAGGCAGGTATCGTAGGTTGTAAATTATGGAACCAAATTGAGGTTAATAAGGTAGTTTTATTAAGGAAAATGTTCATTTTATGAATGAATCATTTAGAAAGTAAAGACATTGGGAAGTGATAGCATGATTGGGTAAAGTATATAAGGAAGTAGTAAGCAAGACAATGATCTCAGAACCTACCGGAAGATAAGACCAGTGAGTCAAGATGAACTCGTAATGAGACTACTGCCAGAGACTGAGTATAGAGTTAATTCAACTCAGTTAAATGATGAACCAGAAACGTTAGATGCATGTGATTCAGAGGAATATTAAATTCCTTCTTCTCTTTGAATGGATTATAGTAGTTACCTTAAGTTTACTCCGACACGGAATTATAATAGATCAAGTAATACGATCAGCAGTTAAAGAGAAAAATGTGAGAAAATCTTCCTGGAGCTAAAAGGTGAAATTGGTAATGACCAAGAGCTGGCATTGCTTAATGGAAAAAGGAGACTTTGTGCTTCCAATGACGCTTCGCATAAAGGGTTAGGTAGACTAACATTTGGTAATATTGAATATCAGGACGTATAGATATCAGGACGTTGTGACAAGTTTCAGTTTAAAACTGTTGATTCCATTCTAAGGGATGTATATAATTGGTTCCTCTCCAGGGGTTAAATTTCCAACCCGATGACGATTATTTCGTTAATTATGACTGCTTACGGTTCTACCTACTAGGAGGTTCATAGAACTATTCTTCAGGTTTCGGAACTGGTCTCCTTAGTGTTACCAGTCGATGGGTAGATTGATCAAAATTTCCCTGAGTCTGGAAAGGAATTCGGTGAATTTTGGCAAACCTTGTCTTTCTGATTATCAGAGAATGTCATGGAAGAGAGTAAAAATTGGAGCAAACCCTGTGATTTGGGTAAGGATGCTGTAAAATGGGTTAGTAAACGGACCCTGAGCATTACAATCGACGGTAGTGATAAAATGATGAAGTGAGATTGGACGAAAATAGGAAATGTAAGTAAGAAACTAGCCGGACTGAGAAATTCCAGGATTGACTTAAATGAAAAGGCTGTTGTGCCAGGAATGGTAAGCTTGTGTGGCACGCAGGATTGATAAGAATAGTTGAAAAGATAAAAGTGGAGGAAAGGTGACCGGAGACGGTGCCGAGTAGTCGATTAAGACTTATATGGAGTAAAGTTTTGGAAAGGTAGAAAGGTATCAAAGAAGAAGGCACTATGCCGGTAATTGCTAGAAAAGTAATGCTATTAGCCAACCCCTAAAATCATATATTTTTATTTTAGTGTGGCCAGATGAGGCCAAGTCACAACGGGCTATAAAGTGACTAGACCAGCAATGAAAAGACAAAGCAGGGTTGCTTCTAAGTAAGCACCGACTGCAAGGGCTTCTGATATAAAGGAAATATTAATGAGATTGTAGGAGTCTTCTACTAAACCCTTTACAACCCATGTTTTGATGGGGAATTTACTAGACCTTTTTGGGATGGGGTAACCCGTACTAAAGTGACTCATGTGTATATGGTTGTCCAAGATTACGAGTAAAATGGAAGTATAATGACTTGAGATGTATGATGTTAGGGTGTCATGAATACCATGAATATATTATGACTAAGGAAAGTAAACAACGAAGGTTTATGAAGAGAGTATAGAAATGGTCAGAGATCGATCAGTATGCTGTAGAAATTTTGTCTAAGGCAAGTACCTTTGAGAAGAACGATGAGTACTAAAAGATTCACGTTGAACTCGACCAATATCTTCCAAAACATCCTTGCTACCATTACCAAGTTCTGTAAGAGAGCAGATAGGCATACATTGCCTTTTGGAAGGCCCAATAGGTTGATAACTATTTGAAAGAAGAGGGTGGCATTAAGTTACCAATCGATTATCAAATGAGAATGATTGAAAAGACACCCTTATTTGGGATACATGATCTGATTGCCAAATATAGGATGCAAGAATTCCTTGGCAGTTGAATTAAGGATAGGATATCCATAAATTAAGACAAACCCTTGGGAATGCACAAGGGATGGCATTAACCCTAATAACGACATTATGAATTCAGATGATATGGGTTGGACTTGCTAAGGCAACAATGACCGGTAAGGATCATTAAAAAGAGAGTTCTGGAAAGAACATAGACAGAATTATTAAAGTATTGATCAATGACGTTTTGATATACCCTGTACCCAGAAAATACAGGAGGAATGATGAGGATGACCTAAGAAACCTTACAAGGAAAAAAGGTAATATTCCGAACTTCAAAATGGAAGTTTGGTAAGGAATGTATGACATAGTAACAATAATGCCAGATGAGGCATATATGAAACCCTGAGGAAGTATGGATTGAACCTATAAAGGTTGGGATTATCCTAAGATAAGGAAAGAACTAAGAAAAGAAGTATCCTAAGTAGGATTGGGAATAAACGTGATAAAGTTCCCACGGGTAGGTGGAAGCAATGACTTATGGAAAAAGACTGATAGATATATTTTTCTCCTTCAGCAGAGCTTAAGGGAGAATGCTTTCACCCAACAGTGATGGGAATGGGGTAGAAAAGTTTGAGTTGGAATGTATCCAGAAAACATGGATTACAAGGAATTATTATTATCAGGAAAGGCCAATGAGGTGGCCGACAGTCTAAGCATAGAAGAATAATTACAATGTTCATACCGAAGAAACAAAATGATATTTGGACAGGACCTTGAAGGTCATATCGAAGTGGAGGAATTTACATTCCTTCTGATGAATGTGCAAGAATCGACGGTAATAATAGTTTAAGTAAAGATTCGATTCCTGATGGGTCTTAAGCATATTACGTACCTTAGAAGGTTCCGTTTTGAGGCAAACCAGGACCATGGTACAAAAATTGATGAAGTAAACCGTTAAGTTTCCAGTCTTTTATGGAAGATGCATAAGTGATAGTTTCATCAACCGGACCTAGCTGCGATGCTTGAAACTCTTCTGCAATTCTATCTGCTTCATGTTATATCTACATCAAGTTCAGGAAGTGTTCCTTATGGATAAGGAATAATGATTACTTTGTCTCCCTAAGGGATTTGAAACCCGTAGGGTTAACTATTAACGCACTACGTAAACAACAAGCGATGGTGATTCTTCTAAGAAAGGAGATGACAACGTAAAGATAAAGAAAGTGCTGCTATTGATAAGCTAAATGGCATGTTGATGAATGACAAGCAAGTTTGTGTTAGTGTACTTCTGCACAAACAAGATAGAGAATATGAGGTTGATAATTCGTGATGCTAAACGTATTCCCGTAGAAAGAATTAATGAGACTTGGAGGGAAGGGCGGTTGGGCCCGAGACTTATTGGGCCACCTGAGAGTTTAAAGTGTTCGGGCGGCGGTATTCGAGCCAGCCTTACCCCCAAAATTATAGCACGGTCATAACGGGTTTTCATGTGGCCAGGCTACGTCAGTAAAATGCAGATGTTCAACAGATGATAGGAGTACGAGCATGTAGATATACGACCTGGTCTGACTTACGAAAGACAACCTGTGGAAAACCACGGTTAGAAAAGAACAAGTGATGAGAAACACGGTTGGCAGAAGTAGATTATATGAATCTAAGTTAAAGGAATCGGGCCAGATTCATTTCGGAAAGTTTAAATTGAAATAACGTGATGATTATAGAATAATGTGACGGAATACCGATAAAGAGGTGCCAAGTGCAAAAGATGTCTCAATAAAGAGATGAAGGTGAAAGTAAATAACCGAAGTAAATAAGAATCAAATAATAAGAAGGATGTGATTGATAAAGAAAAGACTGGGAAAGCAACTATGGAATGAGAAGCAAGGAATGTTATGAATGGGTTTTCTAATGAATTCTCAGGATGACAACCGGATAGTGTCAATATTATAGTTATGAAAAAGCTAGTAACATGATATGGGATGTCAGTAATAATGATGTCAAGAGAGAAATCTAAGATTTAACCTGAAAGGTTGAAGGATTTCCCGAATGTGAGTATCGCTAAGATTGAACAAGAGTATTTGTCCATAGAATAATGGACAAAGCAGCAAGATATGTTGACACGTGAGATTGCGATCAAATAGTGTTGGATATAATTATGATTAATTTCTTCTTTGATAAACCTTTATAGTTCAGAGGTAAATTCTGAGTATGATATTCTACAATCATGAAAGCTTTCTATAATCCTTTAGAACTCTTTTCTCTTCTTCTCTCTTATTCATCTTCTTTATGAATTGAGAAGAACAACCCTTTTAGGAGGGGAGGTACTGCTACGTGACTATCTGTCTATGTGATAGAAGTCTAAGTGGAATGCCATGACTTGTTTAATTGCTTGTCAAGTACTAAAGGCTGGCCCCCTTCTGTACTAACTATGCAATATAACAAATGTTCAATTGATCATAGTGATCTCTCAATAAATCTTTCCACTTCTCTATATTGATCGAGATTGCGAAGATTAAAGCGATTAGGAATTGCAAAATTACGAGTGAGGTTATCTCCGGACTTCGTAGCGCGTTAGTGATACCGAAGTCACTGCACGTACCAATAAGGTTAATAGTATAAGAACGGACAAGAGCGTATACCGGATGATGTGTTGTGCAAAAGTATCAAAGAATTGGTAGAACGGATAAGGGTGTATTGTAACACCAGTATGAGATGCTTTAGAAAGATTGGAGGGTGTAAGGATCGACCAGAGAATTGGAAAGTGAAATAACCAACAAATACCCAATTGTCTTCTACCTGATTCCGGGACGGAATCCTTTTAAGGAGGGGAGACTGTAAGAACCCAGATTTTTGGGTAGAATTAAAACTTTTTATTATGTATTGATGTAAGAATGAATAGGGGTTACAACTAGAATGTAATACTGGTTTTAATGAATGAATAATGAAAGGATATATATTCCAAGGTTATATGGCCTGAAGGATGCTATTGGGTGATAACTAAGGTTAGAATAATCTATCTCCTAGAAAGTTAAGATAAGATTCCCTAGAGAGAAATAGATACCCTCATGTCATCCAAATCAATATCTATTATAAGCCCAGCGGTTCCGTAAAAAGGTTAAGGAACACTCGAGGGTGAACCAGGTTCATTTTCCCAACTATAGGAATTAAATAAAAATAAGTGATGAATAGTGATTTTGTAAGTTGGAAAACTTTTCACGCCACCCTATGTACGGGACGTGTTATGGATGTTTCGAAGTCATATTAGTAATACGCGGAGGAAATAAGTGAATGCAGAAACGATCGGAATTCAGAAATTCCAAATTCTTTTTCGGTACAATATTTGACCGAACCGTAAAGAGCCTATCAATACGATCAAGACAAGAGTATTATAATGTTAAGGATTCAAGGATTTTATTTATTAAGTATGATTTGAGGATTTAGAATGAAAACCTTTGAGTTAGAATAACAAGTGTTCTAGAAATCGCTAGAACTTTATAACAAGATTAAGAGATCAAGCAAACGCGAAAGAAATTACGGATTAAATACGTAACGAGAAAAAAAAAACCCTACTTGATCAGCTGGGGTTATATATAAGAATATTTGGTGGAAATGAAATGAAGAAAAGAAATGAAAAAGGAAGTAATGAGGTGGATGGACAAGAAGAAAACAACAAGGCTTCACATCATCAATTTTTCTAACACACCATAAACCTTTGACACTTGTATTAAGAGGAGTATTAGCAGCTATACCCACTTATACATATCACAAATATCATTTGACAACTAGCCAAGCAAGAGGAAAAGAGAGAAAAAGAAGCAAATACCACCTCTCCCCCATTTTTCCAGTAGTTGCATTTTCCAGGGCAGTGGTCTTTGCCATTTTTTTTCACCTAGATCTACTCATCTAAAAATCATGAAAAAATTCATGGAGCTTCTACACATCAAGGTGAAGTTGGGGATTTAATTTCATAATTTTTGAAGATCGTTTGGATGGGTAAATAAATTCGAGAAGTTCACTGTTTTTCCCCCAAAACCAAGGCACTTCGAATTTTGGAGTTTTAAGATTTCAAAATCCACCTTCCAACCATTGTTTGATCTCCAAATTTTTATGGTGAGTCCTATATTTCATAAAAATGATCTCCTAGAAATCTTAGCTTCAAACTACATGTTTTCCATTTTCAAATAAATCCTCAAAGATGAGGGTGAATAGTGTTTTCAAGAAACTAACTTTGATTTCTTGGTTTCTTTGGATGATTTAAGCTTTGTTAAAGCCATACAAGGACTATATAAGGGTTATTATAGCTTGTACACTCTCCAAGGAAGGTATAATTCTTAAGAACCCAAGATCTTACTTTGAGTTTTATATATGTTCTTGATGGTTTTAGATTAGTTAAGATTATGGTGTTGTTATATGCATAAAAGCATGATTATGTAGTTAGTAGTGATGATTTAAGAGTTTTGATGATTATGATGGTTAATTGAAACCTTCTTGGACTGGTTAAGATGAAAACCATGTATAGTATGCCCGGTGTGGCTTGGATTGATTGTTATGAATTTTAGAACGTTCGATTTATAGCCGTCGTAATGCCGAATTTTCGTTAGACTATTAAACACCGAGCATCAAAGTAGCTATAACTCACTGTACAGCTTCATTTTCTGCCATGATAGGATAGATTATGTTTCAAGCTTCGTTTTGATATAAAGATCGCATGAAACGGACTTACGGTTTAGGATTTATGACCAAATTACTAAAAGTAGTTCGAATCCGTAAACGAAAGTTCGTAACTGTAATTGAACCCTCGTAAACTATGTAACGTCATGGCGAATCTTGGTAATAAATACTAGAGGTAAAAAGGAAGGCGTGAAAGAAAACCGTATGTCAAAAAGATCATTTTTCAATTTATTAAAAATGTTCGAGTCGAGGTTAAACGCGAACGAACCCCTAAAAGACGACTCTTTTATAACTTCGGTAAAACACTTAGAAAACGGACGATAAAACTCGGAGTATAGTATTGGCTCGTAACGATCGACTTTAGAACTCATATGACTTAAGTATGTCCCAAGTATAAGTACAATGACATGTCGTATTAACGAACGGATGTCGGGTCGGATCAGTGATAAAAGTAATCCACAAAAAGGGGTATAACGAGATAACTCAAGAACGTGTTTCGAATTAAGTATAACTTAACTTTTAATATGTTAAGTGATTAATCCCGAATGCCTTGGCTATTTATAGATCACCAAGCTGAACCGGGACCCGCTACCACTACCCCTTACCGTACTCGACTACCAGGCAAGTTTCAATTCCCTTCTTTTAGGCTGTTGTTGTGATTGAATAAATATATATATATATGCTGATATACATATGCCATTGCATGCATGCCTACTTTCAAGTTGAAGTGATATACTTGTTCCCTGAATGTTATTGTTGGCTTATAAGCTAGATAGTTATATATCAGTTATAAGCCGATTATTGTAAGACCCTCATAGAAGGGCGTATACATCTTATTAATCAAAAATAGACCGGGAGTCAATATTCCTTGATATATCGAGATTACCTCGGAGGAAAATATTTAAGTAAATATTTTCTATTATTTGGGCGACGAATATTATTTGAATATTCGTTCGAGACTAATTATTTTAACGATCCTTACTTCAAATAATTATTTGAATTTAACTATTCAACGAATAATATTTCTCAATATTCATTCAGAGTCGAATTGATTATCGACTATTATTTCGAATATTCTTCTAAAGATGAGACTATTAAATGAATATTATTTTGGATATTCTTTTAGATTATTATTTTATTAAATAAATATTACTTTTGAATATTCATTTAAGATATTAAATACTTGATGAATATTATTTTAATATTCATCTGAAGCTTGATTTAATTATCGAATATTATCTCGAATATTCCTTAAGGCTTGGTTTACTAAATGAATATTACTTGATATTCATTTAGGATATTATTCATTAAATGAATATTACTTTTGAATATTCATTTAAATTCCTAATTAATTATGAATATTACCTTAAATATTCTTTTCAGGTCTTATTAATTAATGAATATTGTTTTGAATATTCATTTAAATATTTATTTATTCAATAAATATTCCCCTGATATCTCTTCAGGGATTATTTTGAGAAATACTCTGATTAAAGATATTCTTTCATATTCCCAAATATTCTGTAAAATATTTTAATTCAATAAATATTCTCTGAATATTTATTCCATACTTAGAATAACCTCGATAAGGGTTATCTTCTTCGATTATTACAG
Organism: Saposhnikovia divaricata; assembly: GCA_036435485.1. NCBI lineage: Eukaryota > Viridiplantae > Streptophyta > Magnoliopsida > Apiales > Apiaceae > Saposhnikovia > Saposhnikovia divaricata. Next base: position 94,231,885 of record CM071597.1, on the reverse strand, counting down.
AAAATATTTCGAAGTCATATTATTATCAATCTTATATCAAGAAAGGTTCCCAGACATCATTCATCTTTGAGTCTATCTTCTTAATAATAAGGGAACCTTACTTGGAAAAATGTTATTTATCTTGTCGACTTCCCGGTCATAAAGTATTCCCTTCACCCGCAACTCGGGTGTTGTTGACTTATTAAGTCGTTGTTTACCTTCTCATCTTTCGAGGGGTAAGATTACTGGAACAAGTTGATATCCGTTACCAAGTAATAGCTTGGGAGTTATTGGTAAATTTTCCTTTCCAACTAGATACGACTACTTTGTGGAGTCTTATCAACAAGTATTATACTTGGGGAAAGGGGGACGAACGTTATATTCAGAATCATGAACTCTATTTGAACTAGGAGTCGTGTAAGAGGCCGAGTAGCGCCGGTCCATCCCCTTGGCCCAACCGTTGGCCGGGGAGAGCTAGCATGGCGGTATACAAGTAAAGCCGTCAGTTCTTCCTTCTACCGGTAGTAAATCTAAATTGAGCTGTACGATCTCGACTGATCATCAAGATTGGAACAGCGGGCGCGGTGAATACTCCATCATTGGTTCATCATCCAAATTTATTTATTTCCTGCAACATGATTACTGTTGGCAGAGTTGGAAAAGGGTCATAACTGGAATTGCAACCTTTTCTTGCAAGTTCCTCTTCTTAATAACAATAAGAATATCTCGCTTACTTTGATGTAGAAGATATTTCTACAAACAAATACTTTAAGTTACCTTGTAACTTCATCGTTCATATTATACTGGCATCATTTCCGTAAAGGCATGGCATATGGTTTGAAAGATACTTTTGAACTGTTATACATTATCGTTCAGTTATATATTATTGTTGGTGGGCTATTGCTCACCCTTGCTTTATTATTATATCACAACAACAGCTAGACCAGATGACTCGCACAAGGCGCACTCGACGCGGGCGAGGACGATGAGACTACCAGAGCTGAAGAAGAAGCTATTGGTAGGGTATATTTATTCTTTCAGTACCAAGAATATGGTCTAGTATGCCTTATGTAAATGGATGGCAAAGAGTATGTATTTATATTGAAATTCTTTTGGATTGTAAGAACTCATAATGTGATTAATAAAAATTTGAGTGTTACTCTGATTTCATCTCTGGGACTATAACGGGTGTGTTTTATATTATTGTGTTGGGTTATAGAGACGTAATTTATTTTATGTTAAGGAAAGTTCAAGTGTTGTGGACAGAATTGGAAACCGTAACCACCGGATCCCGGACCCCGGATCTGGGGGTGTTACAATTGTGATTGTTGAGTTTGTTTCTATTTTGTATCGAATTTGAAAACACTTTCTCAGTCTTCTTTAATTCTTCGTTTTAAATTCTTTCTCTGTCCTTAAACAATCAATCTTCTCCTTGCGTTTTTTCGATTTGGTTGTGGTTTGTCGAGTTCGCTGTTGCTGTGAAGCATGTGTTCTTCGAATAGGTGTACTGAGTAGTTGTGGCATTTTGTTTTTGTTGGATGCATTGCCTCTGTTATTAATGAGTGGCTGAGTTGAGACTGTTATGCTGAGTCGATTCTTGGTTTAGTGTTTCTGCTGGTTTATTGCTAGTTTTAGAATTGGCGTTATGGTTTCTAAGTTCTAATTGCCAAGTCTGTTTTTTTTCTGAGTCGAGACTGTGAAGTTTGTTTTCTGAGTTAGTCAATGTTGTCATTTTCGTTGAGTCTTCGAGTTTCGTGAGTCGCTGCTGAGTTTCCTTGTTTATTGTTGCCGAGTCATTGCAATTGTGCTGAGTTGTTTTAATTTCTGGTACTGATTCCTACTTTTGTTTAGATTGTTTTGTGAGTTTTGTTCTTTTTCCTCTACTGACTGTTTTGTGTGGTTTGAGTTTGTAACACCCCCAGATCCGGGGTCCGGGATCCGGTGGTTACGGTTTCCAATTCTGTCCACAACAATTGAACTTTCCTTAACATAAAATAAATTACATCTCTATAACCCAACACAACAATATAAAACACACCCGTTATAGTCCCAGAGATGAAATCAGAGTAACAATCAAATTTTTATTAATCACATTACGAGTTCTTACAATCCAAAAGGATTTCAATATAAATACATACTCTTTGCCATCCATTTACATAAGTCATACTATACCATATTCTTGGTACTGAAAGAATAAATATACCCTACCAATAGCTTCTTCTTCAGCTCTGGTAGTCTCATCGTCCTCGCCCGCGTCGAGTGCGCCTTGTGCGAGTCATCTGATCTAGCTGTTGTTGTGATATAATAATAAAGCAAGGGTGAGCAATAGCCCACCAACAATAATATATAACTGAACGATAATGTATAACAGTTCAAAAGTATCTTTCAAACCATATGCCATGCATTTACGGAAATGATGCCAGTATAATATGAACGATGAAGTTACAAGGTAACTTAAAGTATTTGTTTGTAGAAATATCTGCTACATCAAAGTAAGCGAGATATTCTTATTGTTATTAAGAAGAGGAGTTTGCAAGAAAAGGTTGCAATTCCAGTTATGACCCTTTTCCAACTCTGCCAACAGTAATCATGTTGCAGGAAATAAATAAATTTGGATGATGAACCAATGATGGAGTATTCACCGCGCCCGCTGTTCCAATCTTGATGATCAGTCGAGATCGTACAGCTCAATTTAGATTTACTACCGGTAGAAGGAAGAACTGACGGCTTTACTTGTATACCGCCTTGCTAGCTCTCCCCGGCCAACGGTTGGGCCAAAGGGGATGGACCGGCGCTACTCGGCCTCTTACACGACTCCTAGTTCAAATAGAATTCATGATTCTGAATGTAACGTTCGTCCCCCTTTCCCCAAGTATAATACTTGTTGATAAGACTCCACAAAGTAGTCGTATCTAGTTGGAAAGGAAAATTTACCAATAACTCCCAAGCTATTACTTGGTAACGGATATCAACTTGTTCCAGTAATCTTACCCCTCGAAAGATGAGAAGGTAAGCAACGACTTAATAAGTCAACAGCACCCGAGTTGCGAGTGAAGGGAATACTTTATGACCGGGAAGTCGACAAGATAAATAACATTTTCCAAGTAAGGTTCCCTATTATTAAAGAGATAGACTCAAAGAAGAATGATGTCTGAGAACCTTTCTTGATATAAGATTAATAATAATATGACTCCGAAATATTTTCTGTAATAATCGAAGAAGATAAACCTTATCGAGGTTATTCTAAGTATGGAATAAATATTCAGAGAATATTTATTGAATTAAAATATTTTACGGAATATTTAGGAATATGAAAGAATATCTTTAATCAGAGTATCTCTCAAATAATTCTTGAAGAAATATCGAGAGAATATTTATTGCATAACTAAATATTCAAATGAATATTCCAAATAATATTCATTAATTAATAAGACCTGAAAGGAATATTTAAAATATTTAAAATAATATTCGATGATTAAATAGAACCCTGGATGAATATTCAAAATAATATTCATAATTAATTAGGAATTTAAATGAATATTGATAAAGTAATATTCATTTAATGGATAATATTCTAAATGAATATCAAGTAATGTTCATTTAGTAATCCAAGCTTTAAAGGAATATTCGAGATAAGACTCGATAAATAAATCAAGTTTCAGATGAACATTAAAATAATATTCGATAGGTAATTACTGTCTTAAATGAATACTCAAAAGTAATATTCATTTAATGAATAATATTCTAAATGAATATCCAATTAATATTCATTTAGTAGTCCAACCTTTAGAAGAATATTCGCAATAATAATCGATAAATAATTCGACTCTGAATGAATATTAAAAATATTATTCGTCGAATAGTTACGTTCAAATAATTATTTGAAGTAAAGATCGTTAAAATAAATAATCTCGAACGAATATTCAAATAATATTCGTCGCCCGAATAATGGAAAATATTTACTTAAATATTTTCCTCCGAGGTAATCTCGATATATCAAGAAATATTGACTGCCGGTCTATATTTGATGAATAAGATGTATATGCCCTTCTATGAGGGTCTTACAATAACCGGCTTATAACTGATGTATAACTATCTAGCTTATAAGCCAACAATAACATTCAGGGAACAAGTATATCAATTCAACTTGAAAGTAGGCATGCATGCAATGGCATATGTATATCAACAATCATATATATATATTTATTCAATCACAACAACAGCCTAAAAGAAGGGAATTGAAACTTGCCTGGTAGTCGAGTACGGTAAGGGGTAGTGGTAGCGGGTCCCGGTTCAGCTTGGTGACCTATAAATAGCCAAGGCATTCGGGATTAATCACTTAACATATTAAAAGTTAAGTTATACTTAATTCGAAACACGTTCTCGAGTTATCTCGTTATACCCCTTTTTAGTGGATTACTTATTATCACTGATCCGACCCGACATTCGTTCGTTAATACGACATGTCACGGCACTTATACTTGGGACATACTTAAGTCATATGAGTTCTAAGGTTGATCGTTACGAACCAATATTATACTCCGAGTTTTATCGCCCGTTTTCTAAGTGTTTTACCGAAGTTATAAAAGAGTCGTCTTTTAGGGGTTCGTTCGCGTTTAACCTTGACTCGAACATTTTTAATAAATCGAAAAATGCTCTTTTTGACATACGGTTTTCTTTCACACCTTCCTTCTTACCCCTAGTATTTATTTACCAAGATTCGCCATGACGTTACATAGTTTACGAGGGTTCAATTTCAGTTACGAACTTTCGTTTACGGATTCGAACTACTTTTAGTAATTTGGTCATAATTCCTAAACCGTAAATCAAAATGCTTCGATTCTTTCGCCAAAGTGATCTATGTTCAAAAATCTATCAGTAGGTTTCATTAACTTGCCAAGAACAGAGAGTTATGGCTACTGACCAGTTCGGTTTCTTAGTGTTAATGAAAATCGGGCATTACGACGGCTACGAATCGAGCGTTCTAAAATTCATTACGCAACAACCAAGCCACACCGGGCATCTAATCAACTTATACACATAATAAGCACCCCAACAAGACCAGAAGCCACTGATCTTAGTATCAAACTCATCATGTTAATCAAATCACTAAATCACTAACTAAACATGCTTATAACATGAACATAATCATAACTAAGCTAGATCCATCAAGAACATGCTTAAAACTCAAAGTGGAGCAAGGGTTTTCAAGTCTTATACCTTCCTTGTAGTATGTAATAGCCTCACAAAGCTTGGTATTGCCCTTGGATGGCCTTAACTTAGCTAGGATCAACCATGAAAACAAGAAAAACAAAGATTAGTTCTTAGAAACACTATTCATCATCACCTTTGATGATTTATTTGAAAATGAAAGGAAGTGAATTTGAGGCTGAAATTTCTAGGGGATCTAAGCTATGATATGTAGTACTTACCCTAAAAATTAGAAGAACAAACAATGGTGGGAACCTCCTTTTCTAGCTCCTTGGCCGAAACTTTGAAGAAAAGAAAGGAATGGAGAGTGTTTGCTTGGTTTCTTGCTTTTCCTTGGTCAATTTTGCGTAAAGTGAATTTGGATAGATAATATCTCATCCTAGTTGTGTTAGTGGAGTGTGATGTCGTGGATGAGGCAATTTGGAGAGACAAGTGTTATGTTTTGGATGGTGGAAGACTAAGTATTGGTTGGTTTTTCTAAGTACTACTTCCATCTCCAAGTATGCTAGTTACTTTAAGCCACTTGGTTGCTAGATATTTATTCTAGTAGCTTACACAAGACTCTTGCTTCCTCTGCTTGTTTCTGTGTCCGGTTATTACCCGTTTCGATTGATCGTTCGTGAGAATATTTCACGGATTTCTAATTAGGGTTTACCGGGAATCCTCTTTAATATTAATACTTTCATTCTCCATCTTTCATTCTAACTTTCCAATTTATATTCCTTAAATCCATTCATTAAATACTTAAGGCTATCAGTGTCCAGGGAACTCTCGGAGAAAATAAAAGTGCGGTTTTTCAGAATCCGACAGCTTTTACATACACTTATTTTCCCCCTGGATCACTAATACGAACTCGGAAATCCGTTCCGAATGCTTCTGTATAGTGTCGTCTCATATTATTATATACTCCCACCAAACACTATTCATTCTGTATTCTTTACTTGTTCTCTTAGGGTGGTACAATTGTCCGTATTCTCTTTCGATCGTTCCTTAACCTTTTTACGGAACTACTGGATTAATCGTTATCGATCTGGATGACATGAGGGTATTCTCTTGCTTGAAGTTGCCATATCTTATTCCCTTAGAAGATAGATTATTCTTACCTATGTTGTCACCCTTTAGCATTCTTCAAGACATAAACATAATAAGGTCGAATTCCATTCATTCTTTCCAAATATCAATAATTACATTGTAGCCATAACCACTCCTCAGTGGTTTCCTACCTTCATTCTTAAATCAAATATAATAACATCCCAAAATATCAAATCCTCAAAGTTAATATCTCAATTCTTGGATTATAATAATATTTGATCCACTGTCCGGTCAAATATTATACCGAAAAAAATTTGGAATTTCTGAATTCCGATCGTCTCTGCATTCACTTATTTCCTCCGCGTATTACTAATATGACTTCGAAACATCCATATCACGTCCCGTACATAGGGTGGAGTGAAAAGTTTTCCAACTTACAAAATCACTATTCATCCACCAAATTACTATGCACGTACAGGAAACACTATGCACGTACGGGAAACACTATGCACGTACGGGAAACACTATGCACGTACTCATTTCCCTTCAAGGATCCATTAGCTCCTTCCTGGATGGTAGATTATTCTTATCTAGGTCCTCAACCATCGAATTACTCTATTCTGACAATATACCAATGCATCAGGATCATTGTCCAAAGCAATATCCATTCATTACAATCATTGTTCTTTGAAACCACCATTCATTAGAGCTGGTGACCTTGTTATCAGAATCATTGTTCCTCATTTTATCATTACTTAATAAAAAGTTTTAATTATATCCAAAATTTGGGGTTCTTACAGAGTTCGTGGCGTTTGATGACTGTCGAATCGATAGTTAAGTCGCTAGTTGGTGTGGCTGTTTTCCGAGTGTGCCAAATTCGCAGAGTTCGTTTGAATTAATTGTATTGTTGTGTTTATTTTTGGTTGTTTACTGCATCTGAGTTATTTACGAATTATGAGATTGCTATTTTGAATCCATTTTGCTGTCTGCGTGTTGCTGCTTGGTTTGTCATTGGCTAGTCGAATTTACGAGGGCATCATGTCCAATTTTTTTTTTTCTAAAATTTTATGTAAATAATTTTTTTAATTTTAACAAAAGAAAAAAAAATATTTTAGAATAAAATCTAGTTTTAATTCGAATTTAGAATTTTTAGGTTAATTTAGCTTTTGTTCTTTTTATTATTAGAGTTAATTTAATTTTCTTTTAAAAATAGTTTAAATTTCTTTTGGTAATTAATTAGTATAAAATCCAAACCAAATTATCAAAAATCAAACTTGTTCTAATTCGATTAAATTAAAAATTAAGTTTGCGAAAATGTTAGTCTCCGAGGATCGATACCTAAAGTATTTAAACGAATGAACCGTGCGCTTGCGGTTTAAATTGTCATTTATTTTAGCACATCATAAGCTTCCCCTTTATGCAGAGCCGAGATAGGTGCATAAAGAAGAAGAATCTGTGTGGACTCCCAGAATGGCACACAGGTTCCTAGACTCGCCTCGAGGCAAGAGGAACCAACATGGAACCTAGATTGGCATGTTGGAACCTAGATTTTTAGGATTGGAAACCCAGATGGTGACCTTTCCTAGAGTTGGCTTGTACTTAACAGGATTAGTTACCAACACTAATTATCTTTTTTGTTTTATGTTTTTTGTTTCATTTTGCAGGATTAATATTTTTTATGGTTATTCATCAGTGGTCTTGGCACAATTATTCAGGGTTAAAGTTAAAAACAAATCGTGGGACCAAGGCAGTTTAGATTGAGGTTTTCCAAACGCTATTAGAAGTATGAAGACAAGAGGTTCTAAGTTTAGAAGTATGTGGTTAAGATATCGCTAAGTTATTTGAGACATTTATCTTGAAAAGATTATAAGTGGAAGTATGAATGTGTTCTGTTTCTTACAAATGGTTAGCCCGCATAAGCTTGAATGCATAAATGTGGAAACTATATAATTCTTTAAGTTACATTACGGTGGTTACTCAAACGTATAGAGAAGTACTTTGTGAAGATGAAAGAAGTATACGGTATTCAGAAATAATGCAAATATGAAGAATTTATGCAAAAGTGAACGAGCTAGACAAGGTATAGCAAAAAGAGCTGCACGTTATCTAGATATGATGTGAATATGAAGAAGGTGCAGATAAAATGCGTAAGTTGAACAGATCTAAGTAAGAAGGAGGTATAAGATAAAGCTTATTACAGAGGTTTGAAAGTTCCGAGTAGAGTAAGTAGTAGAGGTTCCTAGGAAGATATCTAGGTGGTTCAAGAGGTTCCAAGGTTGTTTCATCCTACGAATAATGGAGATTCCTGGGGTTATAAGCGAGCTATCATGGTAATCAATGAAAGCATTGGATGAGAGATCAATTCATGCAAATCGGTTTGGAAGAAGAAAGAAGTATTGCTTGAACAACTAGAGAATATTTATGACGAGTTTCGCAGTATAGCGATGATGATCTACGAGAAGACAACTTCAAAAAGGTTTTCAGGTTAGTTTTCAACAGGATCCTTTGATTTTTGATTTGAGGATTTAAAGCGTAGTGTGTCCTGTTACGCCGAGTTAGCTCATGTAAGCTTGGATGCACGATGAGAAAGTTATGTATTTTCCCAAAAGGAGTAAAATAAAAGTTGAACCTTTAGCTTGGAAGCTGTTGAGGTGCCACTCGCTTTTCAAGACTTCTAGATATACAAAAGACGTATGAAGACATTGAAGACAAAGATCATGAAGGAAGATATGAGAGTAAGCAAAAGTTTGATAACATCCTGAAAACCTCAGAAGTGTCCTTGGAAAGATTTTGCAAAATTATTGGAAGAATGTACAGAGAATGACTAGCAGTTGAAGAGTGAAGATTTGTCAAAAGAATGAGTTTCGAAGAAGAAGAAGAGAACATGTTCCTCACCAAGAAAGAAGTTGATCAATACTATGTTTACTGAAACATTATGTGTCATGTTTCTTACGCCGAGTTAGCTCATGTAAGCTTGGATACGTGTTGTTGAAGTAATACATTTTAAGAGAAGTGATTAAGCATTGGACCCCAGATCAGAAAGTTTAATAGGTTCCTCTCGTATTGCATGACTTCAAGGAACCGGGGGGTAGTTGTTGTGCCCAAAATCTCCATGGGCTAGATTTAGGCCCATTAAGCTATATGGTCCAATCCATACGAGCTAGAAGATAGATCCAGTACAAGATATGAAGACCAGACATGAAGAAATGAGCACTAGCTGAGAAGATAGTCAAAAATCTATAAGTATCATGAGGTTCCTGATGAACCGGAAGCTGAGCAGATTACGAATGGACTAGGTTCCTCCCCGTAGAAGAGTTCAAGACATCCTAACAACAGTAATGAAGATAGCAAGGAGTATATGGGAACCACAGAAAGGCTCCCCAGACTAATATATTTGTTATTTGTGCAGGTATAATTTCCAAGAAAGAGGTTCCTGAGAAACAGGTTCTGAGACAGAGGTTCCTGAGAAACAGGTTCCTGAGATATAGGTTCCTGAGCACCAGGTTCCTGAGACATAGGTTTCTGAGCACCAGGTTCCTGAGACATAGGTTCCTAAGCACCAGGTTCCTGATCCTAGCCAGCCAGAAATAGATAGAATTATTATTGGAGTGTACTTCTAGGACGCAGTTGATCCTAGAATGCCTCTAATAGACATGAGAATTATAGTAGAGTACGAACTCGAGTTCTACTCTACTTAGCCAACCAGTTCGTGGTAAACTCCAAAGGAACCTGAGTCCAACACGAACTAGACAACCTTATACAGCTGGTCAAGCAGAATCAGCTTAGCATTAGAACTACGTGAGCTTGATTCCTATATAAAGGATACGTAGGCACCTTGAGGGTAAGACGAATTTAGCTCTCTAATTCTCTCTAAAGGCATCTGAGATTATTGGAGACACCCTTAAGCTCAGCTCACCCCCACCATAAAAGCACACCCAAATCATCGAAAATAGCCACTTACATGAATTATTCTTGTAAATTCCAGCGGGCCTCCGAAAATCACTTTGATTACGAAAATCCTCCATCAACATAGACCTAAAGGTCGACCTATAGATTCGAAGGCAAATTGAAGACCTGAAGGTCAATCTGTATAATTGTAAATACTCGAGATGTATGCACAGTCACACCACCTTTATTTAGTCCAATGCAAATTGTTATGGAATAAAATTTAGGGTGAATTTATTACGTATTTGATTACTAGGGTTTGATAGAGCTTCGAGCTTTAATGGCTAAACGAGTATTTTGTGACTTAACCTGTCCTCACAAGATGCCTACGTATCTTGAAAATATCAAGAATCAAGCCAAAAAACGTAGTTCTTAAGGTGAGAAATTAGGTCCTTATATAGGCCTTGGATGTGGTGGAATTAGAGTAGGGTTTGGTAGCTTGGTGGACAAGTTACCACTCTTGGCCCAACTCTAGATCTTATCCCATAGGAATTGATTTCCTTGTATGGCTTTGTGCCTTGGAGGCTACTTTTAAAAGATATTATGTCCTTATTCGACTCTGATTACTGAGCTGCTAATTATCCCTTCATATTAATTACGAAATTATTATTAAATTAGGGTCCCGAACCCCATTAATGGGCTTTGACCTTGGACCAACCTAGGTTCATTTAATGTAATATTAAATGTGTTTTTAGGGCTTATTTTCAGCCTATATCATTTGCCCCCCAACTTCTAAGAAAACTGATTAGGTTTTCATTGAAGTTAAAAGGTTCATGTACACTAGTGTTTCACAGGTGTCGCCTTGTATGTAAAGTGTGGAGCGACCTGCACATTTACAACGATCTGCCTTGTTCGAGGCTAAACAATCGTATTTGAGTCTTATAGAAAATTATATATAACTTTCTTGCATTTTTCTTGTAATCACGGGTATTACTTTTGAAAATAACCTTTAGGAATAATTTTATGATTTTCCTTCTATTTTTTTGAAGGAATCGGTTTATTCCGCTAAAATTTTCAAACAGGTTCCGGGGGTTTCAACCCTATGACCTGGATTGAGATCGTGGGGAGGAGTCCTGGTCGTGAAGGCTGCGACCTCAATCCATGACCTGGATTGAGGTCGTGTAAGGGCCACAAAAGAAGCAGGTCGTGATGTCAACGACCTCAATCCACGACCTGGATTGAGATCGTGTAAGGGCAACAAAATGACCTCGTCGAACGAACTACGACCTCACTTCACGAGGTGGATTGAGGTCATCTAGGGTTAATAAACTGGCTTCGTCTTATGGTTTACGACCTCACTTCACGAGGTGGTTTGAGGTCATCTATGGCCTTCATTTCAGCTTGGTCGTGAGGTTTGTGACCTCAACCCACGACCTGGAATGAGGTCGTGAATGGTCTTCAAAGCGACCTGGTCGTGTGCTCTACGACCTCAATCCACGACCTAGATTGAGGTCGAGTATGGTCTCCAATTTAGCCTGATCGTGAGGTGTACGACCTCAATTCCCGAGCAGGATTGAGATCGTGTAAGGATCAATATTTTAGCTGCTCGTGAGGTCTACGATCTCAATCTACGACTTGGATTGAGGTCGTGTATGGACCAAAAATAGGGTTGCTCGCAGGATCTATGAACTAAATCCATGATCTGGATTGAGGTCGCGTAAGGATCATAAAATGGCCTCGTCGTGCCAATTTTGAACTCATCATACGACCTGGAATGAGATCGCAGATTTTTTTTTGTAGGGTTTTCTCGATCCTTCTAAAATCTTCTAGATCCTGGGCCTTAGTTTGGGCCTTAACTGGCCATAACCGGTTACTATTGAATTCTAATCGGTTAAGTGACCGGCTGTGGTTTGTATAAAAGAGTGGGGTAAGAAATCATTTCTCATTTCACTCAAACTTTTCACTAAAAATTCTCTCTAGAACTTGAAGCTAAGGCGATTTTCGGTGAAAGTTTTCCAGCGAAACTCCCCACTTCATAGTAGTTTTCTGGGTTTGCTTTGAAGATCATCCTTTGAAGTTTTCTTCCCAAGCATTTCAATGGCGGACAATAGAGAAGCTAAGAGATTGAGCAAGATGTGTTCTTCATCGCGAGGTACCTCTTTCCCTCTTATTCGCTCGAAGTATACCTCTTTGCTTGACATGATTAATCAACGGGGGGGATGAATATCCCTCTGTTTCTGCACTAGATTCATTTAATCATAACTCTAAGTTTTGTGATCCTGACAAAATTAAGAAAATGAACAAGCTTTACCACGTTCTTCCCCCCTTCAAAAAAGTTCCGGCTGAGGCAGGGGATCGTTCTTGCCATTCGAAGCACAATGCTCTTTGCATCTATAAGGATGCATTGATGGCTAGGCTTCATTTTCCCTTTCATGAATTCATCCCCAAGCTATTGGCGGATGTCCAGGTGAACCCTTTCCAGGTTGTTCCCAATGCTTAGAGAGCCATACTGTGCTTTATTGTTCTATGTTTGAAAAACAACTATCCCTTGTCGGTAGCCCTCTTTAGAAAAATCTTTCAATTCAAGAATAGTTCAAACCTTTATCCTAGTTGGATTTATATCAGCCAACGCCCCACTATCTCTCATATCTTCGATACTTCCTCGATCCTTGATAACAATCCTAAATGGAAAGTGGAGTTTATGTATCTTGTATGGGAAGGGGGTGATTGGGGTACCCTTTTTCGAAGCTCTTTCGGGAAGGTTCTGGATGGGAGTCCAGATGATATTAAGCTTGATGATGTGGAGAAGGTGGCATTTGAAGCCCTTACTACGGACAAAGGGGAAACTCATTTCTTCACTCTTCTTGAGGAATTTTCCCTCAAGTTCGTGGGCCTTTCTACTGTCTCGGACAAGGGTAAACCTCACCTTCCTCTTACTTAGCTTTTATTTATTTGCTAGTTATGCTTATACTGATCGATTTTGCCCTTGATTTCCAGCTGCTAAGGCCCTAAACCAGCTTCAGGAACATTTGGCTGGCGAAACTCCTCGTATGAAGAGGAAAAGGGCTGGTCAGGACCCTCGAGGCCACCCAGCAAAGCCTGCTTTTTTTAGGCCTCATGAGGTTGTTGATGTTGAGGAAGGAGGCGAGGCCGTCTCTTCTTCCAAGACCTCGGTTTTCAGGCCTGCTTGGGGCATTAGGAAGCAGGACTCGGTCATCGGGAGCACAAAGCACGCCAAGGACTGGTCTTATCATTCCATAACCCCTGCTGACTATCGTGATGTGGTCGTTAGTCGCGACTTGGAGGCGGTTGATCTATTAGGCACTCAGGCCCTTGCGACTGTAAGAACTCTTTCTTCTTTTCTTTCATATTTTTCTTTCTTGTCTTTTAATTCTAGACTGGTTTGCTTCTTAGGGCAACACATACTTTCAGGTCGCCATGCATCATGCCAAATCATGGAAGGCCCAGGCTGGGACTCAAAAGAAGGACCTTGATAAGGCCAAGACAACTATAGAGGGATTGGAGGAGAAGTTGAAGTTGAAGGAAGAAGAACTGGAAAAGGCTTACGGAAGCATAGCTAAGCTCCGACAGAGCAAGGAGGACATCATTGATGATTACATAGACTCTGCTGCTTTCCAGGACATTATGGTTAAACATGATGATCTCACCTACCCAACCAACTACTTTAATGGCTGGAAGGAGGCTTTAGAAGCTGTCTTGGAGAGGCACCCGGGGCTTTTCCTGATTAAGGACATCCCTTGTCCCGAGGCACCCTCTGACCTAGAAAAGCTGTTGGAGTCCTCGATTTCTAACCTTTAAAAGCGATCCAAGGATGGCGTAGAGAGTCTCTTAGCAACTGCTCCTCAAGTGTGAAGCACTCTACCGGTATCCACCAAGAGCTTGATTCAATGGAGGGAGGAAGAGGGATGAGAGAGAATTAGGGTTGCCTCCTAAAATACGTAAAAAGGATTGAGGCTAATAGGGTTTATAACATTGTATTTATAGGCAAAAATCTCAACTGATATTTTTCCTATAATTATTAACCCTATTAATTAATTAATCTCATTAATCAATTAATTAATAATTAAAACTATTTTAATCATTAATTCTCTTTAGAAAATAATTCTCTCACTTGATTTAATTTCTTAAATTAAATCCTTAATTAATAATATTAAGAACTCTTCTTAATTAATTTATAATCAATTAAATCTTATTTAATCAATTATAAAATTGATAATAAATTATTTATTTCACAAATAAATAATTACTAGCCATTATTAATTAATTCCTCCACCAATAAATTAGTCTCTTTTATTGTGTGACCCTGTAGGTTCAATATTAAGCCGGTAGTAGAAATAAATATAATTAATTAAATAATTAATCATATTTATTCTACATCGCGAGGGATACTTCACAGCATATCGCGACTATCTGGATAATATGAATTCACTTCTTAGAATACCCAGAACCTAGTCAGTGAATGGTTCCTGTACAATCAATTCCTTCTGCCCTACAATGTCCCGATTAAATACAAGGCATAGATCTTGTGTCAAGCCTATCTAATTTAATCTTATGATTTCCTATTCATTATGCTTAGCTCCTTTTAATACAAATTAGAAACTTCTTTCTAATTTCATTCACTCTGGCTAGAGATTCCTGAACTAGCATAAGTGGAATAACATAGGACATTCTCTTCCTTCATTGGAAGGGGCAGATCCTCTATTGATCAATCACTATCTTCGTGTACAAATCCCTATGCCCAGAAGAGCCCTTATTATTGTCCATAGAGACTAAAAACTAAACCAAAGTATAGTTCAATGTACACAAAATGACTATGATTACCTCAAGTCTAAGGACACTTGTACAACCATCACTATATGAACAACTACTAACATGTGAGTGAACTCCATTAGTTGTTCAACTATTCGAGTCATGTTTAGTGAACTTATTCTCTAATAAGCACCTACATACTAGCTATAGTGTCACCACACAAATTCCTATGAGAACAGACATCCTTCATATTGAATCAAGCATAGTATGTACCGATCTTTACGAAATAACTAACTACCAGTTAGTTATCCTACAACCAGGAACAATTTAAGTTTAGAGTTATCATCTTTTAGATCTCACTATTACAATCTCATCATAATTCTAAAAGATTTAATCTAAACTATGGAACATCTAATTTAAACACTTTAAATAGATAAAGCCCGTAACATAAACAAATAAGTCTTTTATGAATATAAATGAAATTAAATAGATTACATAAAAGTTCCTCGTAACTCATCATACATGATTGGTTTAGGATAATTTCACTTTCAATCTCCCATTTGTACTAAAGCTAATCACTCTGGTATCTAATACCCATCTCATCTTTATGACGATCAAAGTGACTTCAAGAAAGTGGCTTTGTTAATGGTCTACTATGTTGTTATGTGTATCAACTCTTTTAACGTTGACATCTCCTCTAAAGCATCGTAGGCCTCCTTTCAGCTATATACTCTGATTCCGCTGTGGAGTTAGCCGTTGTGGGTTGTTTGGAACTCTTCCAACTTATAGCTCCACCATTTAGAGTAAACACTTACCCTGACATGGATTTAGTATCATCACCTTCTGATGGAAAACTAGAGTCCGTGTAGCCCTATATTTTCAACTCAGACCCACCATAAACAAGAAATATATCCTTAGTCCTTCTCAAGTACTTAAGGATGTTCTTCACTGATTGATCGATTGCAGTCAAGCCACTCCTTGATTGATTGCCGCTTCGGTATATCATTTCCTATAAGAAGTATGTCATCCACATACAAAATAAAAAATTACACCATGCTCCTACTAACCTTCTTGTAGATTCATGGTTCATCCATATTTTTGATAAAATCAAACTCTTTGATTATCTCATCAAAGCAGAAGTTCCATGTGCGAGAAGCTTGCCTCAATCCATAAATGGATTGATGCAGTTTACAAACTAGATGTTCATTTCCTTTAGAAACGAAACCTTCTGGTTGTGTCATGTACACATCCTCTTCAAGTTTCCCATTAAGGAAGGTCGTCTTCACGTCCATTTGCCAGATCTCGTAGTCATAGTAAGCCGCAATTGCAATCAAAATCTGAATGCATTTAAGCAAGGCTATAGGCGAAAAACTTTCTTCAAAATCAATCCCTTGTCATTGTTTGAATCCTTTTGCCACAAGCCTGGCCTTATAGGTCTCCATCTGGCCATCTGCTCCACTCTTTCTTTTATATACCCACTTACACCCGATAGGATTTACACCTTTAGGTGCCTCAACTAAAGTCCACACTTGGTTGGCATACATAGATTCCATTTCGGATTTCATGGCACTCTGCCATTTCTCTGAGTCTTCACAACTCATAGCCTCGTTGTAGGTCATAGGATCTTCATCATCAATGAGCGTCAACTCATTGTCATTCTCAATGACAAGGCCATAATACCTCTCAGGTTGGCGCGACACTTTATTTGACCTACGCTCGGGCTGTTCTACAGAAGGTTGTTCTTTCTGAACATGTACTTCCTCTTGAACCATAGTAGTTTGTGCTTCTTGAACTTCATCAAGTTTAATTTTTCTCCCACTGTTCCTTTCAAGGATAAACTATTTCTTGAAGAAGGTCGCATGTATAGAAACAAACACCCTTTGATCGGTGTAGAAGTAATATCCCAAAGTCTCCTTGGGATATCCCACAAACCTACATTTTACGGATCTAGATTCCAGCTTTTCAGGTTCAAGCTTCTTGACATAAGCTGGACATCCCCAAATTTTAACATGTTTAAGACTTGGTTTCTTTTCTTTCTATATCTCATATGGAGTTGTAGGAACGGATTTGGAAGGTACCTTATTCAGTAAATATGCTGAAGTTTGTAAGGCATAACCCCAAAGGTATACTGGAAGATTGGTATAACTCATCATGGACCGAACCATGTCCAACAAAGTTCGGTCTCTCCTTTCAGACACTCCATTCAATTGTGGAGTTGCTGGAGGTGTCCATTGAGATAGTATACCATTTTCTTTGAGATAATACAAAAACTCCCCACTTAAGTATTCACCTCCTCGATCTGATCGAAGAACTTTAATACTCTTTTTGGTTTGTTTTTCTACTTCATTTCTATACTCTTTCAACTTTTCAAATGCTGCAGACTTGTATTTCATTAAATACACATGTCCAAATCTGGATCGATCATCCGTGAAAGTAATGAAGTACGAAAATCCTCCCATAGCATGTGTTGACAATGGTCTACATACATCTGTGTGTACCAACCCCAACACCTCTGCAGCTCTCTCTCCATGTCCAGTAAATGGAGATTTGGTCATCTTACCCATGAGACAAGATTTGCATACCAGATATGATTCAAAATCAAATGGTTCAAGTAACCTATCCTTATGCAATGAACGTAATCTTTTCTAACTAATATGACCTAGCCTACAATGCCACAAATAAGTCGGATTTTCATCATCTCTTTTTCTTTTATTAGTTTGTTCAATCGCAACTAAATTATTATCTAAGTCACATACATGCAAACCATTATTTAAAGTACCATAACCATAAAGAACATTATCTCTAAGGATAGAACATTCATTATTCTTAATAATAAATGAAAAACCATCCAAATCCAACATAGGAATAGAAACAATATTCCTCATAATTGAGGGAACGTAATAACAATTATTCAAAATAATAGTCTTTCCCGTAGGCATATGTAAATCAAATGATCCTACAGCTATGGTGCCAACTCTTGCTCCATTGCCCATTCGTAGAATCACTTCATCTTCATCAAGAGTCCTACATCCCCTTAGTCTCTGCAACGAATTGCAAATTTGAGAACCATATGAGGTATCTAATACCCAAGTAGAATTTCGACTTATTGACAAATTCACTTCGATCATGAACATACCTGAATCAAAAGCGGTAGTCTCACTAGCCTTCTTCTTTTTCATCTCTGCAAGGTAAGCCTTGTAGTTCATCTTCCAGTGACCCGCCTTGTTACAGTGGAAGCAAATAGCTTTGCCCTTGGGGTCTTCTTTATCCTTTGCAGGATTAGGCTTCTCACCACCCATCTTCTTCTTCGGAGAGGTCCTCTTTATTTTCTTGGAAGTAGAGCCTTCACCAATAAGAAGAACAGAACTCTTCTTTCAAGGGAAGTTCGACTCAGTAGTTTTCAATATGTTATGGAGTTCAGGCAAGCTAACATCCATCTTATTCATGTGAAAGTTCACAATAAACTGCGAGAACAAATCTGGAAGCAATTGCAAGACCAAGTCTTGGCTTAGCACCCCATCTATGACAAAACCAAGTTGCCCCAAACGTTCAATCAAATTGATCATCTTGAGCACATGGTCATTCACAGATGTCCCCTCTATCATCTTACAACGGAACAACTCTTTTGATATCTCATATCGAGCTGCCCTCCCCTCTACATCATACAACTCTTGTATATGTACAAGTATAGTGTAAGCATCCATTTTCTCATGTTGCCTCTAAAGCTCAGGGTTCATAGATGCCAACATTACACATTGGGTAACATTTGCCTCATCCATCCATGTGCATCATCAGCAGGGGTTTTAGGTAATGGTGAGTTTATTACATAGTCCAACTTCTCAGACTTGAGAACAATTCTCAAGTTTCGAAGCCAATCAGCAAAGTTGGGACCAGTCAACTTATTAGCATCAAGTATGCTACGGAATGATAGTCCAGAAGACATGATATATATATATATATATAGAATCTGAAAATGTAAACACATAACAGCATAAACATATATTTAATTTCATTATTCTTATTACACTAAGTGAATCGGGTCTTTATTCATTGGTGGCTCCCACTGTTTTATCTAAGTTATACAACCCTCTATATGTATAACTATGCATTCATAATGCAAGTGAGAATAAGGATCCTACTTTCCATCACATCACCTCGGTTGTGGCACGAAACGGAATGCAATGTTCCATAGGCAGACAACTCTTGTCAACTACATCTCATGTTATTCCTTATAAACTTTTAGCCTCTTGAATTATTAAGTATCGGCTGTGGCACGACTCACTCAATATTCTAAGTCAAGTTAAACCCAACATCTTGTATAATTAATTAGACTTCTAATAGCCCACGGCTGTAGCATGTAACGACCATTAGATCCCAATTTATTATACACATCGCATGTGATAGACAAGTATCTCTTATACTAAAACAAAGCCCCTGGCTGTAGAACGAAACGACATTGTCTTAATATAAGAACTCTACTTTCTATTATGTTGGAAGGCTATGACCGACACAAGCCCGTTGTGTCAATGGCCAATTACTACTTGATATTATTAAATTTTAGAGGGATTATATTATGTTACAATCATAATCATATTATAAAGAGATTCTTCCTTTTAAATTAAATATTTCAAATCAATAATCGATAATTGGATGATTCCCAGATCAGGGGGAGCATTGTCAAGAGGTGTCACTTAATACCCCTTTCTTACAGATCGAAATCTGTTTTTGACAGAATCATCCTTTCTCTCAATATTGAAAATTCATATTTAATTGCGTATTTCAAAAACACAAGAATCTCATGATTGTATTCATAATATTATTATTAATCTTGCGAAACAATTTTACAAAACCTAAATCGTCTAAACTACGCCTTATGTCAATTATGTTCACCTAAATCTATCATCGCATGGTAAACATAAGCATATATCACATATATAAACATAAAGGAACATAAAGGTAGACATGTTATAACATATAACACAATTATATACATCTCTATGTATCATGGATTGCATTAAAAGCAGTTAAACAGTTAAGAACTTGCTTTAATACAATTTTGGAGCAATTAAATAGTTCAAAACTATTTTTATAAAAATATTTGAACAAAATCAGATCCGTCTCAGAAAAAAGAATCCAACGGTATATTGCATCCCCAAACAAAGCTTCCAAGCTCCCGGAAAAGCCTAGAGAAGAAAACAGCAAGACTTTCACGTATGTTCTGAACGCGTTATAGGTACTGTCACGCATCACCAGTATGCGTTACTGGCTTAAAACTATTTTAATCCTGTAACGCATACTCAGTATGCGTTACTTACCTATACAGCGGTCCCACAGCCATTCAGCTCAGCCGACAGACAAACAGATTGAATAAATCAATCTGACAATCACGTACAGTTCAGACAAATAGCATGTACGATGTTAATCAGTCAAATGTGGATTTCAACCAGTCAAGCGTGGTCTTTCGTGCAACAATCAAACATTCATATATTCAATCATATTTAATCAGACATGTATTAATATTATGAATTTAATTAAAAACAATTTTCAAAAATTCATATAATTAATCTTTACATCAGAAAATTATGAAAAAAATACCCAGACGATCTACAACAATTGTAGAACCCAGATCTTTAGCCAAATATCACAAAAAAAATAAAAAAATTTCGAATTAATTCATAATTAAATCAAAATAAACTTGTAAAATCCATAATAAATTCATATATCATCTAAAAATTATGAAAATTTACAGATGAATCTATATGCATACAACCTATGCTCTGATACCATTGAAGGAACTTATCACATATACGGAAGCGTAAATCACAATTTATAACATACATATTGCATATATAACGCATACGATTCATGAATAAAGATGTGGGATCGATTTTTAACCTTTAAAAGCGATCCAAGGATGGCGTAGAGAGTCTCTTAGCAGCTGCTCCTCAAGTGTGAAGCGGGATCCACCAAGAGCTTGATTCAATGGAGGGAGGAAAAGGGATGAGAGAGAATTAGGGCTGCCTCCTAAAACTTATGTAAAAAGGATTGAGGCTAATAGGGTTTATAACATTGTATTTATAGGCAAAAATCTCAGCTGATATTTTTCCTATAATTATTAACCCTATTAATTAATTAATCTCATTAATCAATTAATAAATAATTAAAACTCTTTTAATCATTAATTCTCTTTAGAAAATAATTCTCCCACTTGATTTAATTTCTTAAATTAAATCCTTAATTAATAACATTAAGAACTCTTCTTAATTAATTTATAATCAATTAAATCTTATTTAATCAATTATAAAATTGCTAATAAATTATTTATTTCACAAATAAATAATTACTAGCCATTATTAATTAATTCCTCCACCAATAAATTAGTCTCTTTTATTGTGTGACCTTGTAGGTTCAATATTAAGTCAGTAGTAGAAATAAATATAATTAATTAAATAATAATCATATTTATTCTACATCGTGAGGGATACTTCACAGCATATCGCGACTATCCGGATAATATGAATTCACTGCTTAGAATACCTAGAACCTACTCAGTGAATGGTTCCCGTACAATCCATTCCTTCTGCCCTACAATGTCCCGATTAAGTACAAGGCATGGATCTTATGTCAAGCCTATCTAATTTAATCTTATGATTTCCTATTAACTATGCTTAGTTCCTTTTAATGCAAATTAGAAACTTCTTTCTAATTTCATTCACTCTGGCCAGAGATTCCTAAACTAGCATAAGTGGAATAACATAGGACATTCTCTTCCTTCACTGGAAGGGGCAGATCCTCTATTGATCAATCACTATCTTCGTGTATAAATTCCTATGCCCAGAAGAGCCCTTATTATTGTCCCTAGAGACTAAGAACTAAACCAAAGTATTGTTCAATGTACACAAGATGACTATGATTACCTCAAGTCTAAGGACACTTGTACAACCATGACTATATGAACAACTACTGACACGTGAGTGAACTCCATTAGTTGTTCAACTATTCGAGTCATGTTCAGTGAACTTATTCTCTAATAAGTACCTACATACTAGCTATAGTGTCACCACACAAATGCCTGTGAGAACAAACATCCTTCATATTGAAGCAAGCATAGTATGTACCGATCTTTACGGAATACCTAATGTAACATCCCAAATCCGGGGTCAGGGATTTGGTCGTCACGCGGAAATCCTCAATAACAAATCACCTGTTTATCAATATTAAACCATTTGTAGTCACTTACTAACAGAAATACAACAATTGAGACCCCAACTACCAAGCATCTTTTGGGTTATAGGGCTAGAAACAAGAACTAAAATCCTTACATTACTCGATTCATTACAGCCATTCAATTACATCACATCGTGCATTACAAATCCTATACTACTAGTATAGCTTCGATGAGAAGTATACCAGCAACTAGTGTTATCCTGTACAAAGTAATATAATTATTGCACATCAATATAATTACATATAACTTACTCCAGCTATTGATTTTCTAGGTCATATCGTCTTCATAAGGGCATACTACCTGCTTCTTCCGAGCTATGCATATAAGCATCATCCGCCTACCTTTCTCTGAAAGGTTAATATTTAAAACAAACAAGTATGAGCGGAAGAATTTCCCAGCAAGTATTAATAGAGTTTAACAATATATAATCCAATATACACAGTATTGCTAATCTTTTAGAAAGCTTTTCAAAATACGAAGTTCAATATGCTGCTAAGACAGTTGTTTATCATCGTATACAAACCAAACCATTAGAAGGTTTCATTTTTAGTATTTCTCAAGTCTGAAAGTATATACATATAAGTATGTCATTTCCATCAAACACCTTACAGATCAACATCATGTACCGGGTATAAGTTCTTTAACCACTTGATAAATCTAAACTCATAAATAACTGATAGGAAGCGAGTCAAAGCTCTTGAAGCAAAACATTCGAGACTTGACATCAATAACCGATAAACCATCTTTCATCTTTTGAGTAATTGCAAAAGTGCACAAACACGTGCCATTATTGTTAGAATATTCTTGCAGTTCTAGATACTGCATGAATTCATCATCATCTTTCATAATTGAAAGCAACACTATCGGCTACTTGGCACTTCGGCCTAAGAAGCAGTTTTTGAGTATTTTTCCAAAGTGGAGGATGGGACTTAAAGAAAACATAAAAACCTGACAAGGATTGACGATGATCAGTCGCCACATCCAAGTCCAATAATCCGCGGGTCTTCTCTACCGGTAGAAGGATAGAAACTACATCCGTAACTACCCCCGAGTGAAAACTACATCCGTAATCACCCTCGATGAAAACTACATCCGTAATCATCCTTCGGAAACACCTGGGCCGGAATAATAATTGATGGACCGCCTGGCTCACGGCCGCTTACACATCCCGGCATCAACGATTCCCACACCTGCCAGAGTCCCCTTTTTCTTTTTCTTTCAAAATTTGTTTTGATTGAAAATCGAGTAGTTGAGGTCCGACATCAGTCGACCGATGATTCTTGAAAAATGTGCAAGGAAGTAAAACCAGACCGGGGGTTTTTGAAAATATTTTGAGTTCGAAAGAGTTCGAGTATAGGTATACACTTATACCTATATCAATCCCGACACAGGGTTTTGTGTTCACATATGGAAAATGGTACGCATAAAGCTTGTAACACAACAGGGTAATTCCATATATATATAAGTTCTTGAAAAGTAACTTACCTAGATAGAATCAATGTAAGAACCCAGATTTTCGGTAGAATTAAAACTTTTCTTATTAAGAATAAGTATATGCGTGAATAGTAATTTATGGATGAATAGTGATTTTGAGGCCCAAGAAAATTTTCACGCCACCCTATGTACAAGACATGGTATGGATATTTCGAAGTCATATTAGTGATTCACGGAGCAAATAAGTGTATATAAAGACGATCGGAATTCAGAAATTCCAATTTGTATTCTGGTGTAATATTTGACCGGGATGTGAATTATATATTATTATATTCAAGAAATGAGATATTAATTTTGAGGAATTAAGGATTTAAATATGTCAGGATTTTATTATATTTGATTCGAGAATTTAGAACCAAAACCCCTGAGATAGTGAAACGAACGTTCTAGAAACCGCTTAGACTTTATAACGAGATTAAGCGATCAAGCGAGCGAATCATGAATTGAGGATAGTAAATATTAGAAGTCCAAGGAAGGATATATTATGAGAGGAAAATGGAATTGAGAATAAAATCCTAGAGTTAAAGGAAATGAGAACAATTGAGAAACCGCGAGAATATTTTTCTGAGATAAAGAGAAAATACAAAGAAAATTGGACACAACGATTGTTTGAGGTATTGGGCCACACTATTATAATGAAGTGCAACATATAAGTTATAGCATATTGATTTAGTAAATATACAAGAAGGGAAGCCCCTTGGTGCAAATAAGAAAAGGAAGAAAGGACTTGGAAACAATATGTATAAAGCAAGGGACTTGCTTGCAATTATGGATGGATAAAGGTAATCCAAATGAACCAATGAGGAGATGACACCACATGGCAAGAAGATAAGATGCATCCAAGTGAAAATATCAAGCATTATTGATCACTTTATCACTTTAATCAAACAAAACAAACACCAAATACTCCATTCTGCCCAGCAGGAAAGGAGCTCACTAAAACGGGCCTAGAGACTTCGTTACTCAATAAAATTTTTTGTTCTTTATATGGTTAGAAATCTGTTAAGACGCTCTACAACTTTCATTCAGGAGCCTCGACCAGGAAACGAGTGCAAGGGCTTCGCTTTGGCTGATCTTTGGGGCGTGTTTTTCCAGTCAGGAAACCCACTTCCATGTTCTTGATTTCTTTGGTGAGATTGAAGATGGTGAGCATAGAGTAAGGCTTCCCCAAGGTTAACCAAGCTTGTTTGAGACTGTAAGAACATCAAGAAGGTATAAAAACCCTAACCCCTCTTGGCCATGTAGTATTTGTGATGTTTAATGTTAGATCCATGGTTATTAGTGTGAATCTTGGACATATAAGTTATGAATGATGTAGATCTTGAGTTTAAATGTTGTGGTTGTGATTTTTAAGCTTGTGGTTAGTGTATGTAACTCCATTTATGTTATAAAGTATGATCTTGGTGGATTAGATGATGGTTGTGATGTGTATATAAGATTCTTGGTTGGTTAAGTGGTATAAGCATGCTGAGTATTTTTCCAGGAACTTGTACTATCTTGTAGGAGGGTTTTTAACCCATAAATCTTCTCCCCTGAAGTCCTAATATATATTTTTGGAAAGGTATTTGAATGTAGTTTCCAGAAATATAAGGTTCATGACTAGGTGATGTATAGATTTTGAGTTATAGCCTGAGAAGTGAAATGTGTTTCTGGAATCCGGACTGCACTAAATGGTCCCCTTGTGAACCTTGTTTAAACCCCTAAAAATTTATGTAGGATCATGGAAAAATTAGAGAAGCTATTAAATGCAGTGGTGAAGGCTACCCAAAAAGAATTGGATTAAAATATGTATTTTTCAATTTTATAGAAATGTTGGAGTAAAATCCGCGCAAGTGAAAAACCACTTAGGAGATTAGTTTAAAGTAGTTTTAAGAGTATTCACTTGAGTTTCGAGTTTGAGGAATAGATTTGAGTCGAATGGGTAAAGAATGTGATAATGTGATGACATGGTCATATAGGAGGGTTAGTGGGTCAAATGGTGGAGTCGCTAAGATGGCCTTGTATTCTTTAAAACATTACGATTAAGTGGTGTTGCTAAGATATAATGAGCGAATATTGGATATTTATAGATTGTCGCTCCACTCCACGAGCCCAACCACCCCAACCTTCCCAAGGCAAGTTTTCCAACCCTAAGCATTTATTTTCAAGATATTATGTTCCTGATTCTACCTATGCAAGTTTACTTTTCAAAACTTACATATGCAAGGACTTTCACTATTGTGTTTGTAGTTTTCAATCATATCAAATGTTTATGTTTATCGAAGTATTGATGAAATTGAGATGTATAAGCACGTATATGTTTGCACCCCTTGAACTTAGATTGAAATGTTTTCTTCGGACAACGACTCTAGCAATAGAGGTCGTAGCGGTCCGTATATACTGTTGACCGGGGAGCGGTATATTATTATATCGTAATTAAATTGCGAAAACCCGAAGGGTCATTCGGGGAGTATCGTATACTCAAGTAATTATTTTTATATCTTCGTAAATACTCAAAATACCTATCTTGGATTAAAAGCTTATGTAATTAAATAATTACTTTATTAATTATTAATATTAAATCTTAAAATATCATTTATTAATTATTGTTCATTATTTTAAAGACAAAGCTAATCCAAGATACCTTTAGCACTTTCAAACTCGAACTCTTTCGAACTCAAAACATTTTCGAAAACCCCCGGTCAGGTTTTACTTCTTGTACATTTTCCAAGAATTATCGGTCGACTGAGGTCGAACTTCAACTACTCGAATTTTCTATCAAAATGATTTTTGAAAAGAAAAGAAAAAGGGGACTCTAGTAGGTGTGGGAATCGTTGACGAACGATTCCCGGGATGTGTAAGCGGCCGTGAGCCAGGCAGTCCATCAATTATTATTCCGGCCCAGGTGTTGCCGAAGGATGATTACGGATGTAGTTTTCATCGAAGGTGATTACGGATGTAGTTTTCACCCAAGGATAGTTACGGATGTAGTTTCTATCCTTCTACCGGTAGAGAAGACCCGCAGATTATTGGACTTGGATGTGGCGACTGATCATCGTCAATCCCTGTCAGGTTTTTATGTTTTCTTCCAGTCCCATCCTCCACTTTGGAAAAATTCTCAAACACTGCTTCTTGGGCCTAAGTGCCAAGTTGCCGATAGTGTGGCTTTTGATAAGAAAAATATTGACATCGTGCAGTATCTAGAACTGCAAGATTTTCTATAAAGATTGGCACGTGTTAGTGCACTCTTGCAATTATTTCAAAGAATGAAATGCTTTTGAATGAGAAACCTTCTAAGCTAATGGAAGGAAAGAGGTTTGCAATGATGTATTCCCTGTACAGTATGTTAACCGTAGAGTGTTTTGCCGAAAATGATATACTCATATGTATATACTTTAAAACTTGAGATATGTTGAAATGGGAACCTTATAAAGGGTTCATATGTTATTCTTAAAGCTCCTTAGTGAGTATAAATGTTTTATTCAAACTCGGACATATATATTGTCCAATTATGTTTTGAAATCTGAGATATATGCCCATACAGTTGGGAATGTTTTCAAAATAAACCACATTATTATTTTTCAAAATGGTGAACTTACTGAGCATTATGTAGCTCATTCTTGCTTTATAAAAACTTTTCAGAAAGAGAAGAATTTGATCGGTTAACTCCGCACCAGCATAAGAGGAGTAGAAGATTTACCCCTGAGATGATTTAGTTCCTGATAAATACTACAGAGTAAGTCTGATAGGTTTTCAACTGTAATAGTAAGACTTGTCTTCAAGTGTAGTTGTATAAATGGAAGTGCGCAAGATTCTAGATTGTACAGATGAATTGTAATATTTAATGTTACTTTTGATTATCGTTTCTGAGGCTCTAACTTGTTTGTGTGTAAGATTGAGGTCTGGATGGATGTATTGTTGAGTTGTAAAGTTAATACAGGTATGATATGGTTGGATGGTGACGTGACGACCTGAATCTCTAACCTCGGATTTGGGGGCGTTACAATCAAAATATAATATTTTAAATGACTATGAAAGTCCTTAGACATCCTTTGAATAGTGTTTTATAATCTCCAGAACACTCAAAGTATTTAATAAATATTTGACTAATATGAAACAAATAATAAATATTCAATAATCCCTTTTTAAAAGAATACTCAAAATAATATTCATTTATTAAATAGTATACAAATAATATTTACTATTAATACTGAAATATTTAATAACCTCAAAACACCCAAATACAACTCTTGGAATGTTTCTAATAAAAATCAAGACACAATCTCTCCGGCAGTCTCCAAACTTTATCCACTTTATCAAATAACTACTACTGACTCTCGGTCAGTAAGAAATAATTAATAAGCCTGAAAATCCTTTTTCTCTTTCTCCCTTTTTGTTAATGAATATTATAATTAATATTCATCAATTTAAATAATCATTCAAATAACATATATCGATATCAATCTAGCTGTTTTAAGCTGAAAATAACCAATTTATAACCATTGGAATATCTTTAATCCGTATTGAAAATAAACTATCTCCGATAAATAATATACTAGATAGAATCACTCCATTAAATTATTTTATTATTTCTCCGGGACAAAGTGATTTTAAGAAAGCGTTTTGAAAATGATATTCATCTAATTAAATAAATTTAATTAGGCGAATGAGGTTTATTTAATTAGTGAATGCTTTCAAAAGCATCTATTAATTAAATAAACACTGGTTTATTGGTGATGTTGCCTTTAGGTTAATTATTGCGAAATTCTTTTTAAAAGCTTTGCCCGGGTTTTCGAAAACATACAATACAAAATAGCCCCGACACGCGGCTAAGTTCTAAAACTCAATACATGCTCTACCCTCTGAGCCTCTCTATTCCGATACATAAATACATACCTCATAACATATAGTCCACTACCATAGTACGAAAAGTTTATAGATATATATATACCGTATAAATCAAGATATAGAGCCATAAAAATATCACTGCCCGTCAACAGTATTATAAGCCATGGGGTTTTGGTTATTACACGAGCAGAATTTAATATTGTTGGCAAAGCCAGGAATACAATGATTTGGAAGAAGAAGTACAAGGTTGGAAAACTCGCGAATACGGATTGAAAGCTTATTTAACACATTTCATATATTTAAAATAAATATACTCTGAACAATAGAGTATGCATAGTAAACTTGCCTCTGGTCCTTAGCAGAAAATAGAAACCGCGGACAAATCCTTCGCACCTCGTCCAAGCAATTCCATGGACCTTACCTGACGTCTCGATCTTCCTTTTTGGATGCACGTCGCTCCAATTTGATTACGCCCTAATAGTACTGAAATGGTTACGAGTACGTGTCAGTCCTCCCTCGTATCTCGAGTAGTCCCGACTCAGTGTTACTACTAAGTCACTTAAAGAAAAACTATCCATAGTTAACTATTCTAATACCACTTAATGCACATAACACATTTATATCCATTTAATAGACTTAAACCAATTTAATATATAATTAATCCTCAAAGCAACCACTTAACACATATACACATAATCAGTTAACATCCACTTCATGCCTCTAGACCACGGAAACTTAATAAATTAAATATAATTAATCGCAGGGGATTTTCAAAAAATTTCGGCATGAAGTATTCATTTATCGGACTATGGGCACAGCCCCTCAAATACAATACAACCCTGTTTTAGCAAAAATAAAGCTGCCTTAACTTGCAGCAACATAAAATAAACACATAAGAAAGTATCCGCCCTGACATGCGGCACATAGCACATAATGATTTATATTACACTACTACTTACGCTACACCAATGATCGTATTTCTCACGTATTTTAATGATACACGTGACAATCAATCATTGATGTTCGTAAGCCCTAGGGAACAACCCCTAGCACTAACTATTACTTACGCTATATCGTTGATCACACCACTCAAGTATATTAATTATACCCGTGATAGCTAATCATGGATATTCGTAAGCCCTAGGGATTAGTCGAAAAGAATTACACAAGTCCTTTAAATATTGACATTTAAAAACTTGTGATCTTCTCAAAACCCCTAGCACAGTTCTAATTATTATAAAATTCTAACATTTAACATATAGCATTCATAATTAGTAAAGCCATCAAATACCACGACTCGACTTATAGCACTTAGCACGTAAACATTTATTGATGACCATATATTACAAGTAAGTCACATAAACCTTAATTATCGACTCGATTAAATCTAATTCTCGCATATAAGACATTTATCAAATACTATGGTCAAACTCGATTGTTGACTAACTCGATTATCATTTAATCAATTAAGCATAGCAATTCCATATAACCACTTAATCATTTTATTCATTTAAAACGAATCTTAATAATCTTTAAATCTACCATCCACTGCGACTATTAAACTCGAATATTAACGAGACCACAATTAATCTCACAATTTCAATTAGCAACTAACAATTTAACTATTAACAATTATTAACTCGAACATTTAATCGGTCTCCTAATTAAACTCAACAATTATAATTACCAACATACTTTCCGAATTAAATTACGAAAATTAAACCAAAGATCGTAATTTAATCTAATTAAATCACAACAATATCCTCAAAATTCAATATAATCTAATTATAAAAGTCAACACATAAATCTCACAATTGTCAACTAATTAAATTACCACAATTAACTAATTAAATTACTACCATTCAACAACATATAGCAATTTACATCTAATCACGAAAATTAGCAAATAATCCCGCAATTTAAAATCAATTAAATTACATCAATTAGTAATATTAATCTAATTTACAACCAATTAAGTACGAAAATTAAATAACTAAGATACGAGATTATACCATCTTGGTTTCGACTCGACTTGTCGGAGGACCCATCTCAGCAGCCCCTCTCTCTCTCTACAGTTCTCGCGCGCTGCTACCACGCCACCAGGCCCTCACCACGCGACCCCGTGACTCGCCGGAGCCGGCCAACGTCGCCGCCGCGCCTGCGGTCCGCGCCGCCCCTCCTCCTGCCCTCACTTGACACCAGATCTCCACCCCTTTGCTACACACACATATACACGCGATTTAATATACATATACATACCCATTTAATTCAAAAACCCCTTCAATTAAATCTCCAATCCCAAATTTCTTCTTCCCCCCTTTTCTTTTTCCCTCTCCCCGTTTCTATTTCTGTGTGTGTATATGTGTGGCTGCGTGTGTATTTTGTGTGTATGAGCTGTGTTTTACCCTAATGGGCTTAGGCCCAATAACATTTAAAACACTTACAACTAATTATAACACACTATAAATAATATTTGGAGTAAATAAATCTAATTTGTAAAAATAAAGTTTCTAGCATAATTAAATACTAGAATACTTTTAAAGATTTTCGGAGAAAGAAGTAGAATTAAATCTAAATTTTCTAAATTGATATACATTTTACAAGTCAATAATAATTTATAAAAACAAATCATAAAAATAATAATTGTGATTCATAAATCACAATTTACCGGGCTTTATAAAAATACTACAAACACTAATGATTTAGTAAAACCTTGAATTCTCGATTATATATATTAATCGAGTAATTTCTGCAATTCCTCAAATAATTAAAATAATCATTTTCTAAGGATTTTAAAACCTCCAAATTATTCAGTAATTTAAAACGAAATCTTTACTAATTAAATCCACACTTCAAAATTAAACTTTTGCCCAGATAAACTATTGACTCGAGATATACACTCGATTAGTAAAAATATTTAAAAGGGATCCGGTTCCACTTAACTGAAAAACTTGAACAATGAAAAAAAAAATTTAAATAATAAAAATTTCCTCCTCATTTTAGGAAAACATTAATATTATCAAAATAATAATAAAATCATTCCCTAAAAATCCGGGTTATTACAGTCTACCCTCCTTAAAAGGATTCCGTCCTCGGAATCAGCTAAAGCCACTACTGGAATTTCTTATCTCTTCCATCATCAACACTTATTCTGCAAAACCAGATATAGTGTCACTTCCTAAACACTTCTCCATAATCTCCATTCACTAGGGAGTTTCTGTTTATTACCGTTATCACGAGAGTTCCACGACACATCGCTATTTTGGTCACATATATATCTTGACCCACTTTTCATTATCCTATTATCCTTGAGAGAGAGTTCACTGATTCTATTCACATAACATCCTTGAGAGAGAGAGTAAACTAACTCTATCGATACATCGCTGATATTCTATTCGTATTGGGACCCGCTCTTGCTCTTAGCGATTCCGTTGCGAATCTAGTTTCTATCAGCGAATTGTTGACTTATTCGACCTAGTTGGCATCCCATTGAAATTCATTAGAGATAACAAGAATTATGGAGCTTTGAAAAGATAGCTGCCATACCAAGACAAATGTCACAAACTGGTGATCCTAGGATTATGAATTTTGAAGTAAACCTTATTTGAGATAAGAGAATTTACTGAAAGATCAATATGATCATAAGAACTCACGTTGCGTGTCTCAATTAAGACATACTAAAGGTAATTAGCCTTCTTGTATTTCACAACTCACAAGTGACGGCGTCCCGTCAGACTTCTATCACACAGACAGATAGTCCTTGTGGCCCCTATCAGTATAGGGTTGTTCATCTCAGTGGAAGTTGAGAAGTAGGAAAGCAAATTTGAAGTCAAGTTTGTAACGCCCCCAAATCCACCCTGACCGGGGACTCGGGTCGTCACATTGTCTCAATATGATAACGCAATAACAATACCAAATTTTATTACAACGGAGCATAAATGTCCCACTCCGCAGGTCCAAGATCGTCTTCACAAAATATTACAATCCAACTTGATACATCTCGAAATAATATATTACAAGAGTTCACAAAAGTAGACATATAGAGATTTCATCTGGATCTTCTAATTATTGTCACCATAGCCTTGTGCTTTCCCCTTGCCTTTATAGCCCTGGCTGGACGTCTCGCCTCTTTCCGTCTTGACAGCTGAACAAAATGTTGTAAAGCAAGAATGAGCAACTATAGTGCTCAGCAAGTTCTCTTCTTGCTCGGTATATAAATATAATAAGGTTTACCGAAATAGATACTCAAAATTTTAATATCGGATATCACAATATTATTTGGCTCAAATTCATCTTGAAAATATCATACTCGAAAGGCTCAAAACTCATCTCAAAACAGAATACTTAATAGACTCATTACTCATCTCGAAACAGAATACTCGATAACTCATTTGATATAACTCTGATAACTCATGATTTAAGAATGAACTGGTCTTCCACCTCTCCGTATCTCGGTGGGGCGATCAACTAACCAACCAAGAATACCGGCCTCCAATGACACCGCACTTCGCCCGATCACGGCTACAATACGATATCAACAATAATATATATGTATGAATGCTAGCATCATAATGGTTATCAATTCAACCAAGGCAACAAGGTGCCTAATTATTCTCGGGTCCGTAAAACGGTACACGAGTCTCTCTTTCTCTATAATGGGCCTCTTGCCCAAAATTGACCAGTAGAATACAGAATTCCCGAATATTTGGGGTACAGATAAGTTGAGATAATTCTTCCAGAAAATATTTACAAATCTGGCGGACTGCCAGTCTGACTCGATTTTACCACCAATCCGAACAATGGACTGATGTAAATTCTCAATAATAATAATTTATCGGTTGACACGAACAAAATGTCAAACCTTGACAATAAAATCAACTATCTCGAAATTATGAGCATAGTCTTGAAATAAAGTAATTGGGAGTCGTACTGAACAAATAGTACTTCTCAATATTTGTAATACTCAACATTGATGAACGTTTAAACAGAATATTTTTCATTTGATCGACGAGTAAAAATTTATAATTTTTAAACTTCTATCGGTTAGTTCGAACGAGGAACTAACAAAAAGATCATCAATAAATAACGGTTGAATTTGTACAATAAATTCAATCGAAAAGAATGAATTTAACTATCTCAGACGAATGAGATTAGTTTCACTGAATCAAAATAATAGTCGTCTCGAATTAATGAGATCGACCCGATAGCAACTAAATTATTTCTACGCTTATAGGGATTATAATTCTCAAATAAACTAAATTAACAGCATAATAATATTTAACGAAAAATAATGCTCAAAAGAAATTATTGCATCATACGGAGCAACAGATACATCTCAACATATAATATCTCGAAAATAAATAAGGAATTAAATAATACGAACAGAAATTCACAGTTTCCAAAAGTTAGGATAGGAATGAACTTGCCTCGATCTCGAAGTGCAAATGAATGCAGATAAAAATTATACTCTACCCGTGAACTTGGCGTCGATCTACGTCTCGAGAATTATTCTCTAAAAATGGCAACCAGAAATACGTGAGTGATTCTTCAGAATAAAATATTCCCGATCCGATAATATAATTAATAATAATATAATATCTCATAAAAATCTCCGGAATAAATAACGGAATATAATTCCGGGATAAATAAATATTTCTTCGAACACAGGAATTAAATCTGGAGAATATATCCTATTTTTAATATCTGGAAATCTAAATTCTTACTCAAAATGAAAAATTCAAAAATCCATTTTTATTCAATTTAAATCCAAAATAATTATTCTCATTTTAAAATAATTCATCAAAGAATTCTACTTTTAAGCAACCACATAAATTCTAATTTATTTAAACTCATTAATAACAATTTTAATCTCTAAATTAAATCTGATTCGATCCAGTTAATTAAAATAAACCGGAAAATATTAAAAACAGCTTTCCAAAATAAAATCATATATTATTCTATTTATTCACAAATATACCCTTTTTATAATAAATCTCTAATTTGTTTTCAAAATCACATAATAATACTTATTTAATTAATAAATTAATAAATTCTAAATTACATCTAAAATTCTAAATAATTCTATTTAATTAATTAAACTCTTTTTATTACTCACAATTTTTAAATAGCAAACCAATTAATTAAGACTCTATTTTTAAAACATTCAATCGTTTATATACTAAACCGTATCGTTTTATTTTTACTATTACTGCAATATCGATGTGGGCCCCACTTGCACCAAGTGGATCCCACCTGCTACCCCTCCCCTGCGTTTCTCCCCTTTGACAGCACTGCCTCTCTCCCACCTCGACAATCTCTCTCGATCTAAACCTCTCTCTCTCCCTCTCTCTCTCTCTCTCTCTCTCTCTCTCTCTCTCTCCCTCTCGCTATCATCTCTCTCTCCCTTTCTTTCTCTCGAGTTCAATCTCTCTCAATCTCCATTAATCTCTCCGCCTCCATCTCTCTCGTTTCCCCTTATTACTCCGGCAACAACCCACAAAATCAATCACTCTCTGCCTCAATTTCTTGTTCACTCTCTCCGTATCTCTTCTCCCTCTCGATCGAAACCTCTCATCTCTCCCTTTCCCCTCTCGACCTCCACCATTCCCGAACAAACATCACCACTCCCTCATCTCTCTCCCTCTTCTGTACTCTCCCAATCTCTCTCCGTTCTCTCTTATCACCACCACCACCACAAATCGGTGGTGGTCACCTCACCCAATCCCAACTTCGAACCCCTTCTCCGACCAACACGAACCATAACACTCCTACTAGTACAAAATGGATATGAACAAAAATAACAATTAACAGAAAATAAAATAACTACCTGCTGTTTGTGTATATATGTAAATGAGTAACCGGGTTTTGTTTATAGAGTAGTAGATGGGTTTGTTTGTAAAGTCAAAAATGGTAGAGATTTTGTTTTGGTTAATTGTAGGAGACAGACTTTGTGTTTTTGCAGGAAAAGAAAGGGTACTCGTATAGGTAGTATGTGTTGTTTTGGTTTTGAAAAAAAAAATGAAAGACAGAGTATGATTCTGGCTTTGGCTGTTGTGCTCTTATGAAATGAAAATTGTACGCCTCAATAATGCTCAATAATGATGAAACCGGTAGTGTGATTATTAATTAAATAGAAAGAAATGGAATATGGGGAACAAATTAAAATGTCATAATAATGACCATGTTAGTGCTATTTTCAGTAAAAAAAAATGATGACCCCTCCATCAGCTTGTTTTCTCCCTGCTGGCTAATTAAAACGATACTCTAAATTTCGTTTCCTAAAATAAATTCGACCCAAAATAAAAAAAAATAAAAATTCTATTTTCCTAATTTTAGTAAACAATAAATAAATATGAATAACTAAATATAAAACAAATATATAAAATTTCAAAATTTTTTAAAAACGCGTTAATTAAAATATAATAATGCATCGCTCTTAAATCAAATTTAAATATCGAGGAGGAAATTAATTCGAAAATTCGCGGTTATTACAGTCTTCCCCCCTTATAGGATTCCGTCCTCGGAATCAAAACTATGCACTAAACAATTCAGGACATTTATTCCGCATTTCACTTTCTAATTCCCACGTGGCTTCCTCAACTTGGTGGTTTCTCCAAAGTACTTTCACTAAATTCACTTTCTTAGTTCTTAACTCTTGCACTTTGTAATCTAGGATCTCTACTGGCTTTTCTTCGTACGATAAATCAGGACGTATCTCCACTGGCTCGTAGGTTATAACATGTCTGAAATCAGAATGGTACTCTCTTAACGCAGAAACATGAAACACATCGTGGATATGCTGAAGGTCGGGGGGTAGGGCCAACTGATAAGCTAGTGGTCCTATCTTCTTAAGAATCTCAAAAGGTCCTATATATCTGGGGCTTAACTTGCCTTTCTTTCTGAATCTCATTACTCCTTTCCAAGGTGAAACTTTCAACATCACCTTATCTCCCACTTCAAACGCTTTGTCTTTCCTCTTTTGATGTTCATACTTCCTCTGTCGATCTTGAGCTGCAACTAACCTTTTTCGAATAACCTCGGTTGCTTGCTTAGTTTGTTGAAGTAATTCTGGTCCTAGTATCTTTCTTTCTCCTACTTCATCCCAATATAACGGTGATCTACACTTCCTTCCGTACAAAGCTTCATAAGGTGCCATACATATGCTCGAATGGTAACTATTGTTGTAAGCAAACTCGACTAGGGGCAAATGCTCATCCCAACTTCCTTTAAAATCAAGTGCACATGCTCTTAACATATCTTCAACTGTTTGAATCGTCCTTTCACTTTGTCCGTCGGTCTGTGGATGATATGCAGTGCTCAGATTTAACTTCGTGCCAAGACATTCTTGAAAACTTTTCCAAAATCGAGAAGTAAAACGGGCATCTCTATCAGATACAATTGAAACAGGTACTCCGTGACGAACTACAATCTCCTTTAGGTATATGTTCACCAATCTCTCAACGGAATACTTATCACTAATTGGTAGGAAATGCGCAGATTTAGTGAGTCGGTCGACAATAACCTAAATAGCATCGTGGCTGGCTCTAGTTCGGGGCAATCCTACGACAAAATCCATGGTAATATGCTCCCATTTCCACTCGGGTATCTCTAAAGGTTGTAGAAGTCCACTTGGTCGTTGATGTTCTGCCTTCACTTTCTGACATGTCAAACACTTACTTACCCATTCTGCAATCTCCCTCTTCATGTTGGGCCACCAATAATTCAACTTGATGTCCTGATACATTTTTGTGCTCCCTGGGTGAATGGAATATCTCGAGTTATGCGCTTCACTCATAATTTCTTCCTTCAACTCTGTAACATTAGGAATCCATATTCTCGATGCAAATCACTTAATTCCCTTATCATCTTTTGAACTTAGAAATTCTTCTCCGGTCAACTCTGATCTTCTTTCTTCCATTACTTGTTCTTGACAACGGCGAATCTTCTCGAGTAACTCCGGTTGAAACTGAATGCTGTAAACTCTTTCATTGTTTTGGACTGGGACCTTGACTTCTAATTCCATTTTCTCAAATTCTCTGAGCAATTCTTCTGAGGTTGTCAACAGGTTTAGTCTCTCCTTTCTACTTAATGCATCAGCTACAACATTAGCCTTCCCTGGGTGGTAGTTTATCGAGCAATCATAGTCCTTGATCAATTCTAACCATCTTCTCTGCCTCATGTTTAATTCCTTCTGCGTGAATATATACTTTAAGCTCTTGTGATCCGTGTAAATCTCGCATTTCTCTCCATAAAGGTAATGTCTCCAAATCTTGAGGGCAAAAACAATAGCAGCAAGTTCCAAATCGTGAGTAGGGTAACGGGACTCATACTCCTTCAGTTGCCGAGAGGCGTAAGCTATTACTTTTCCGTGTTGCATCAAAACACATCCTAAACCCTTGTGAGAAGCGTCGCTGAAAATTACGAAATCGCCTTTCTCATCGGGTAAGGTCAACACCGGGGCAGTAGTCAATCTCTTCTTCAATTCTTGAAAGCTATCTTCGCATTTGGGGGTCGAACTTTTCACTCTTTCTGGTAAGTCGAGTCAGTGGCATAGCTATCTTTGAGAAATCCTTCACGAATCTACGATAGTATCCGGCCAATCCAAGGAAACTTCTAACTTCGGTTGGAGTCTTGGGTCTCTCCCAATCTGCTACGGCTTCTATTTTTGCAGGGTCTACAGAAATCCCTTCGCCGCTTACAATGTGTCCCAAAAATTGAACTTCTTTTAACCAGAATTCACACTTTGTAAATTTCGCATATAACTTTTCCTTTCTCAGCGTTTCCAGAACTAAACGGAGGTGTTCAGCATGTTCCTCAGGGGACTTTGAGTATATCAGGATGTCATCAATAAATACAATCACGAACTTGTCCAAGTACCTCTTGAACACACGATTCATCAAATCCATAAAAGCAGCTGGCGCATTCGTCAATCCAAAAGACATGACTAAGAATTCGTAATGTCCATATCGGGTCCTAAAGGCAGTCTTAGGAATATTTCCAGGCTTGATCTTTAGTTGATGATAGCCGGATCTCAAATCAATCTTTGAAAAACATCTAGCTCCCTTAAGTTGGTCAATCAGATCGTCGATTCGAGGTAGAGGGTACTTATTCTTGATGGTCATCTTGTTCAACTCACGATAATCAATACATAGTCGCATAGATCCGTCCTTCTTCTTCACGAACAGCACTGGAGCTCCCCACGGGGATACACTTGGTCTGATTACGCCTTTGTCAAGTAATTCTTGCAGTTGGGTAGCCAACTCCTTCATCTCAACTGGAGCCATTCGGTATGGTGCTTTGGAAATTGGTGCAGTTCCCAGGACAAGATCGATATTGAATTCTATTTCTCTGTCGGACGGCAATCCAGGTAACTCTTCAGGAAAAACATCTTCGAATTGATTAACTACGGGGACTTCTCCGATCGTAGGGTTCTGTTTCTCGGTATCTATCACATGAGCCAGATATACTTGACATCCTTTAGCTCGAATTATTGACAGAAAATCCTTAGTCGGTTTCCGTATGTGAAATGAAATTATTATACCATTAGATCCACTTAAGCTGACCCTCTTACGACGACAATTTATTTGAGCATCATAACGTGATAACCAATCCATCCCTAGGATTACGTCAAATTCCCCTAACTTAAAAGGAATGAAGTCTACATCAAAACGTTGCCCATGTATCTTTATATAGCAATTCAGACACAATCGATTCACTGGTATAACTTCCTGATTATTCATTTCTATATTAAGAATTCCCTCTAAGAGCACAGACTCAAAATGAAGCTTTCCGAAATAAAATATTTGGTGGCTCTGGAATCTACTAGAACACACGCATTCTCAAAAGTTACTAGAAGCGTACCTGCTATCACATCGCTATCATCAATGGTATTCCTTACAGTCATGTTAAAAGTTCGCGTTGTCGGCTTGTTTTTAGGAGGTGTTGTAAGTCGAGACACTGGATTTTCCTTCGAAGATTATTCGAAACATTGGAACACAGGACATTATGATCCTTGATAACATCTGTCATACTCATATTAAAAATGTATACTTGGCTTGTCTTCTAGAGGTGTAGCCAATCTTATAACTGTGTTTTCTCTCGGGTTAATAATATTTTTCGTCCAAAATCTCCATTCCTTCCTCATTTGAAGTAGGAATATCCT
Source organism: Saposhnikovia divaricata (assembly GCA_036435485.1). Taxonomy (NCBI): domain Eukaryota; kingdom Viridiplantae; phylum Streptophyta; class Magnoliopsida; order Apiales; family Apiaceae; genus Saposhnikovia; species Saposhnikovia divaricata. The sequence continues at coordinate 94,192,298 of CM071597.1, read as the reverse complement.
TCTTTACGTAGTTTAAATAATAATACTGACCCCCTCCCAAAAATATATATATTCTGCTCATATGATCTTGGATTCTTTCTTTTTAAGGAGCTTGATTCCCCTATGATTCACAACATGCTTAGAATTGTACTTGCTAAGTATCAATTCAATAATTTTAACTTAAGATATCACCATCGTGCCTTCAATAGTTCTCTTTTGCCTTCCACCAATAATTTTATTTACCATAACATATTAACGGAGATAATCCTAGCTTATTCAACACTATACAAAGAAAATATTCTACACTTCTCTCAACCATGTTCTCATTTCTTTTCCTATATGAAAAACGATCACTCTTTCATCAACAAGTAGTATATCATCAATGTAAACTCAGTATCGACACGCTTCTCACTTTTAAAGGATTGTTCCGCATTCAAACCAAATTCTTAGCACTTTAACACATAACCATGAGACACTACGTAGGCTTTCGAAGATCTGACTAGCGAATAATTAGCGTAATAGTCTATTCATATTTAGAAATTGGCACTAAATCTCGAGTTGCTGAAATTCTCTTTTCTGGGAGTAACGTTTCATCACATTCAAATTTCAGTATACCTCTTTGAATTTCTTAGACACCGATCATTTTAGGATCCATAATAACTTTGAATAGAGATAACTCATAAAGGAATTAATGTTAAACAAAAACATGTGAATACTCAAGTTTTGATAGTGAGAATCTTAACAAGGGATTAACTGAGAGATCATGATGATCATTGAACATCTGTTTTGTTGCATGTGTCATTAGGACAACCGTCATAGTACACAAGGTGGCCAGCCTTTAGTACTCTAATGACAAACAACAGTACAAACGGTGGCGTCCCACCAGACTTCAATCACAGAGAGTGGTAGTCTTCCCCTATATATAGGGTTGTTCATCTCAATATCTCAAAGGGTATCAAATATAGGAATGGGTATTAAATGGATTTGTATTTATGAAAGTACATGATGATGGGTAACTTAACCTCTAAACAACATAGGTCCTTTTTCAAATATGGTAGAAATTGTCTGAGTAAATTCGAATGGTAAGATTTATCGATAATCATTGGTAAGGAAGTTATTAAAAAAAACGATTTCCTAGCTCAAAGTAAGCTCGTAGGAACAACTATTGATTCTCGAATAAAAGCGACACTTGCAGACCCTGGTAACTCGTCAGGGAAGAAAATCTCTAAAAGGGAATGTACGAAAAACACATCAACACAGAGAACTATTTCAACCTCTATAAGTTATATCTCTAGAAAAATAATGTCGATCACGAAATCGTTTAAGAATTTAGCCTCAAACTTGGAACACATAGTTGCATCCCTCTTTAAGTCCATCTCTGGTGCACGCACCTCATGTTAGTCCAACTCTGACCGGTAAAGATATTGACAACATCTACAAAATGTGGAAACTCTCTGCAGGGTAACATCCAATCTTAACAATAATGGAAACTTAGGCACCCTATCTTAAATCAACTAGGAACTAGGGATCTGTGCGAATAAGGTGTAGGAGATCTGTCTCGAATAGGACGAAAGGCAACAGATCCAGAAATAGACATCTACAAAGGTACAAAAAGTTTCGGTCACAAACAGGTTCTAGTCGACTATAAACGCATATAAATATATAAGGGTGTAAGGCACTTAGTGCTTAAAATCTCAACATCTTATTAAATCTCTAAATTATCACGTCGTGTCATATTCCTAGGCTCTCACGTTTCCTAAAAATATAACTATTGCTCTGATACCAAAACTGTAACGCCCCCAAATCCACCCTGACCGGGGACTCGGGTCGTCACATTGTCTCAATATGATAACGCAATAACAATACCAAATTTTATTACAACGGAGCATAAATGTCCCACTCCGCAGGTCCAAGATCGTCTTCACAAAATATTACAATCCAACTTGATACATCTCGAAATAATATATTACAAGAGTTCACAAAAGTAGAAATATAGAGATTTCATCTGGATCTTCTAATTATTGTCACCATAGCCTTGTGCTTTCCCCTTGCCTTTATAGCCCTGGCTGGACGTCTCGCCTCTTTCCGTCTTGACAGCTGAACAAAATGTTGTAAAGCAAGAATGAGCAACTATAGTGCTCAGCAAGTTCTCTTCTTGCTCGGTATATAAATATAATAAGGTTTACCGAAATAGATACTCAAAATTTTAATATCGGATATCACAATATGATTTGGCTCAAATTCATCTTGAAAATATCATACTCGAAAGGCTCAAAACTCATCTCAAAACAGAATACTTAATAGACTCATTACTCATCTCGAAACAGAATACTCGATAACTCATTTGATATAACTCTGATAACTCATGATTTAAGAATGAACTGGTCTTCCACCTCTCCGTATCTCGGTGGGGCGATCAACTAACCAACCAAGAATACCGGCCTCCAATGACACCGCACTTCGCCCGATCACGGCTACAATACGATATCAACAATAATATATATGTATGAATGCTAGCATCATAATGGTTATCAATTCAACCAAGGCAACAAGGTGCCTAATTATTCTCGGGTCCGTAAAACGGTACACGAGTCTCTCTTTCTCTATAATGGGCCTCTTGCCCAAAATTGACCAGTAGAATACAGAATTCCCGAATATTTGGGGTACAGATAAGTTGAGATAATTCTTCCAGAAAATATTTACAAATCTGGCGGACTGCCAGTCTGACTCGATTTTACCACCAATCCGAACAATGGACTGATGTAAATTCTCAATAATAATAATTTATCGGTTGACACGAACAAAATGTCAAACCTTGACAATAAAATCAACTATCTCGAAATTATGAGCATAGTCTTGAAATAAAGTAATTGGGAGTCGTACTGAACAAATAGTACTTCTCAATATTTGTAATACTCAACATTGATGAACGTTTAAACAGAATATTTTTCATTTGATCGACGAGTAAAAATTTATAATTTTTAAACTTCTATCGGTTAGTTCGAACGAGGAACTAACAAAAAGATCATCAATAAATAACGGTTGAATTTGTACAATAAATTCAATCGAAAAGAATGAATTTAACTATCTCAGACGAATGAGATTAGTTTCACTGAATCAAAATAATAGTCGTCTCGAATTAATGAGATCGACCCGATAGCAACTAAATTATTTCTACGCTTATAGGGATTATAATTCTCAAATAAACTAAATTAACAGCATAATAATATTTAACGAAAAATAATGCTCAAAAGAAATTATTGCATCATACGGAGCAACAGATACATCTCAACATATAATATCTCGAAAATAAATAAGGAATTAAATAATACGAACAGAAATTCACAGTTTCCAAAAGTTAGGATAGGAATGAACTTGCCTCGATCTCGAAGTGCAAATGAATGCAGATAAAAAATATACTCTACCCGTGAACTTGGCGTCGATCTACGTCTCGAGAATTATTCTCTAAAAATGGCAACCAGAAATACGTGAGTGATTCTTCAGAATAAAATATTCCCGATCCGATAATATAATTAATAATAATATAATATCTCATAAAAATCTCCAGAATAAATAACGGAATATAATTCCGGGATAAATAAATATTTCTTCGAACACAGGAATTAAATCTGGAGAATATATCCTATTTTTAATATCTGGAAATCTAAATTCTTACTCAAAATGAAAAATTCAAAAATCCATTTTTATTCAATTTAAATCCAAAATAATTATTCTCATTTTAAAATAATTCATCAAAGAATTCTACTTTTAAGCAACCACATAAATTCTAATTTATTTAAACTCATTAATAACAAATTTAATCTCTAAATTAAATCTGATTCGATCCGGTTAATTAAATTAAACCGGAAAATATTAAAAACAGCTTTCCAAAATAAAATCATATATTATTCTATTTATTCACAAATATACCCTTTTTATAATAAATCTCTAATTTGTTTTCAAAATCACATAATAATACTTATTTAATTAATAAATTAATAAATTCTAAATTACATCTAAAATTCTAAATAATTCTATTTAATTAATTAAACTCTTTTTATTACTCACAATTTTTAAATAGCAAACCAATTAATTAAGACTCTATTTTTAAAACATTCAATCGTTTATATACTAAACCGTATCGTTTTATTTTTACTATTACTGCAATATCGATGTGGGCCCCACCTGCACCAAGTGGGTCCCACCTGCTACCCCTCCCCTGCGTTTCTCCCCTTTGACAGCACTGCCTCTCTCCCACCTCGACAATCTCTCTCGATCTAAACCTCTCTCTCTCCCTCTCTCTCTCCCTCTCTCTCTCTCTCTCTCTCTCTCTCTCTCTTTCTCCCTCTCGCTATCATCTCTCTCTCCCTTTCTTTCTCTCGAGTTCAATCTCTCTCAATCTCCATTAATCTCTCCGCCTCCATCTCTCTCGTTTCCCCTTATTACTCCGGCAACAACCCACAAAATCAATCACTCTCTGCCTCAATTTCTTGTTCACTCTCTCCGTATCTCTTCTCCCTCTCGATCGAAACCTCTCATCTCTCCCTTTCCCCTCTCGACCTCCACCATTCCCGAACAAACATCACCACTCCCTCATCTCTCTCCCTCTTCTGTACTCTCCCAATCTCTCTCCGTTCTCTCTTATCACCACCACCACCACAAATCGGTGGTGGTTACCTCACCCATTCCCAACTTCGAACCCCTTCTCCGACCAACACCAACCATAACACTCCTACTAGTACAAAACAGATATGAACAAAAAAAATAATTAACATAAAATAAAATAACTACCTGCTGTTTGTGTATATATGTAAATGAGTAACCGGGTTTTGTTTATAGAGTAGTAGATGGGTTTGTTTGTAAAGTCAAAAATGGTAGAGATTTTGTTTTGGTTAATTGTAGGAGACAGACTTTGTGTTTTTGCAGGAAAAGAAAGGGTACTCGTATAGGTAGTATGTGTTGTTTTGGTTTTGAAAAAAAAAATGAAAGACAGAGTTTGATTCTGGCTTTGGCTGTTGTGCTCTTATGAAATGAAAATTGTACGCCTCAATAATGCTCAATAATGATGAAACCGGTAGTGTGATTATTAATTAAATAGAAAGAAATGGAATATGGGGAACAAATTAAAATGTCATAATAATGACCATGTTAGTGCTATTTTCAGTAAAAAAAAATGATGACCCCTCCATCAGCTTGTTTTCTCCCGGCTGGCTAATTAAAACGATACTCTAAATTTCGTTTCCTAAAATAAATTCGACCCAAAATAAAAATAAAAATAAAAATTCTATTTTCCTAATTTTAGTAAACAATAAATAAATATGAATAACTAAATATAAAACGAATATATAAAATTTCAAAAATTTTTAAAAACGCGCTAATTAAAATATAATAATGCATCGCTCTTAAATCAAATTTAAATATCGAGGAGGAAATTAATTCGAAAATTCGCGGTTATTACAAATTTAATAATTATCATCTTTTGACAATTAATTATCAAGGGACACCTTGGATTAAAATTGATCAGATTCCAAGGCGTGATTTCCAAAGGAAGGATAACCAGAAGGATTCTGGTACACAACAAGTAAGTGGTGCTATATCACCATGGAGTTGTCCACTATTGTAGAAAAGTGGAAGTTTGAAATAATATCATTGTCAGGGCTTCAGAAACTTGAAGGTATAATGACAGCCTCTGGCACAGTTAAAACCATATACGAGTGAACACAATTATGACAAATTAACTCGGAAGAGAGAATATATTCTTTATCCAAAATCTCGCTTGGAGAGATATCCAATAATTCATAGATTAGGGGAGGAAATCAAAATAGTTTGCAAATGGAGAGGGTATTGCCAAGGTCTCATAGACGCCTCTTATATCGGTTCCTCTGATGGATAAGCGTTCGATTCTAAAATTCTTCTTTTCCGTGCACACCCTAAGGTGCTCGATAATTTACGCCATCGTCGACTTCTCAGTAATCGCTAAAGATTCAACCATCGACCTTTATAATCGCAGGCAGTTTTATCCAACTCAGCACGAGTTCCTCATGCAAGCGTTCTATTTGCCAAGAAGACTTTGATTCCGGTGTCACCCCTAATCAACGACGAATTCCACCTGTCGAATAGGCAGTACTCCGGGGGATCATGAAAATAAAAGCTTCTTAATACCATACTTTCCTTTTTCTCGCGTCAATCCCGCATGCTACTCAAGCTTAACACTCTCGGCATAACAGCCTTCTTATTTACGTCTTTCTCAAACTTTCTCATTCCGTCTCGATTCGTCAAATATATTTTGTCTATATCGACCAACCTCAACTTCACCATTAATCCATGTAATCATTTGAGATGATCCGTGTCTGTTCACCAATCCCTTCATAATATTACCTCAAACTCTCTTATGCTCGAGAAAATTTAGTTACCCACAACTTCGACCAATGATCTTGCATAGTGATCTTATTTTATTTCCCTCTTTGGAATTTAAACAATACGAGTTCAGTCTCAGCATATCACTGCCACAATACTAAATGTCAACCTTTTATTCTCTATAATCAATTTGAAATTCCCTATAGATCGGGGAATACTTAGCTGCCTATATGAATCCCTTAAAGTCATAAATTCATATCTCGGGCGATCTATGCCCCCTTAACCAATACTTGTCTTTGTGGATCCTTTAACAGATATCCACAACCATCCCAAAAATTGAGTTCTATCTCAACAGATCCTTCAACACAACATTCCAATTGAAACTTAACCATTGGTACTATATCCGATAGCCCATCACAAACTCTATATGAGTTCTGACGTTCTCACATAACTATACCCACTCCTACTCACTCTCGTTTCTAGTTTACTATAACCTCGGCTCTGATACCATTTCTGTAACACCCCAAATCCGGGGTCAGGGATTTGGTCGTCACGCGGAAATCCTCAATAACAAATCACCTGTTTATCAATATTAAACCATTTGTAGTCACTTACTAACAGAAATACAACAATTGAGACCCCAACTACCAAGCATCTTTTGGGTTATAGGGCTAGAAACAAGAACTTAAATCCTTACATTACTCGATTCATTACAGCCATTCAATTACATCACATCGTGCATTACAAATCCTATACTACTACTATAGCTTCGATGAGAAGTATACCAGCAACTAGTGCTATCCTGTACAAAGTAATATAATTATTACACATCAATATGATTACATATAACTTACTCCAGCTATAGATTTTCTAGGTCATATCGTCTTCATAAGGGCATACTACCTGCTTCTTCCGAGCTATGCATATAAGCATCATCCGCCTACCTTTCTCTGAAAGGTTAATATTTAAAACAAACAAGTATGAGCGAAAGAATTGCCCAGCAAGTATTAATAGAGTTTCACAATATATAATCCAATATACACAGGGGTTTTAAAATCCAACAATACTTAACATCATTTCCGAAACATTTATAACTATGAAACTTCAATAAGGAAAATATGACGCTTAATGCAACATCCAATGAACAGATAAGTTTATAATAACCATAGTAATCCTCATATCTTAGCGAAATAGTATACACTACAGTATTGCTAATCTTTTAGAAAGCTTTTCAAAATACGCAGTTCAATATGCTGCTAAGATAGTTGTTTATCATCGTATACAAACCAAACCATTAGAAGGTTTCATTTTTAGTATTTCTCAAGTCTGAAAGTATATACATATAAGTATGTCATTTCCATCAAACACCTTACAGATCAACATCATGTACCGGGTATAAGTTCTTTAACCACTTGATAAATCTAAACTCAGAAATAACTGATAGGAAGCGAGTCAAAGCTCTTGAAGCAAAACATTCGAGACTTGACATCAATAACCGATGAACCATCTTTCATCTTTTGAGTAATTGCAAAAGTGCACAAACACGTCGTGCCATTATTGTTAGAATATTCTTGCAGTTCTAGATACTGCATGAATTCATCATCATCTTTCGTAATTGAAAACAACACTATCGGCTACTTGGCACTTCGGCCTAAGAAGCAGTTTTTGAGTATTTTTCCAAAGTGGAGGATGGGACTTAAAGAAAACATAAAAACCTGACAAGGATTGACGATGATCAGTCGCCACATCCAAGTCCATTAATCCGCGGGTCTTCTCTACCGGTAGAAGGATAGAAGCTACATCCGTAACTACCCCCCGGGTGAAAACTACATCCGTAATCACCCTTGATGAAAACTACATCCGTAATCATCCTTCGGCAACACCTGGGCCGGAATAATAATTGATGGACCGCCTGGCTCACGGCCGCTTACACATCCCGGGAATCGTTCGTCAACGATTCCCATACCTGCCAGAGTCCCCTTTTTCTTTTTATTTCAAAACTTGTTTTGATTGAAAATCGAGTAGTTGAGGTCCGACATCAGTCGACCGATGATTCTTGAAAAATGTGCAAGGAAGTAAAATCAGACCGGGGGTTTTCGAAAATATTTTGAGCTCGAAAGAGTTCGAGTATAGGTATACACTTATACCTATATCAATCCCGACACAGGGTTTTGTGTTCACATATGGAAAATGGTACGCATAAAGCTTGTAACACAACAGGGTAATTCCATATATATATAAGTTCTTGAAAAGTAACTTACCTAGATAGAATCAAAATATAATATTTTAAATGACTATGAAAGTCCTTAGACATCCTTTTAATAGTGTTTTATAATCTTCAGAACACTCAAAGTATTTAATAAATATTTGACTAATATGTAACAAATAATAAATATTCAATAATCCCTTTTTAAAAGAATACTCAAAATAATATTCATTTATTAAATAGTATTCAAATAATATTTACTATTAATACTGAAATATTTAATAACCTCAAAACACCCAAATACAACTCTTGGAATGTTTCTAATAAAAATCAAGACACAATCTCTCCGGCAGTCTCCAAACTTTAGCCACTTTATCAAATAACTACTACTGACTCTCGGTTAGTAAGAAATAATTAATAAGCCTGAAAATCCTTTTTCTCTTTCTCCCTTTTTGTTAATGAATATTATAATTAATATTCATCAATTTAAATAATCATTCAAATAACATATATCGATATCAATCTAGCTATTTTAAGCTGAAAATAACCAATTTATAACCATTGGAATATCTTTAATCCGTATTGAAAATAAACTATCTCCGATAAATAATATACTAGATAGAATCACTCCATTAAATTATTTTATTATTTCTCCGGGACAAAGTGATTTTTAGAAAGCGTTTTGAAAATGATATTCATCTAATTAAATTAATTTAATTAGGCGAATGAGGTTTATTTAATTAGTGAATGCTTTCAGAAGCATCTATTAATTAAATAAACACTGGTTTATTGGTGATGTTGCCTTTAGGTTAATTATTGCGAAATTCTTTTTAAAAGCTTTGCCCGGGTTTTCGAAAACATACAATACAAAATAGCCCCGACACGCGGCTAAGTTCTAAAACTCAATACATGCTCTACCCTCTGAGCCTCTCTATTCCGATACATAAATACATACCTCATAACATATAGTCCACTACCATAGTACGAAAAGTTTATAGATATATATATACCGTATAAATCAAGATATAGAGCCATAAAAATATCACTGCCCGTCAACAGTATTATAATTCATGGGATTTTGGTTATTACACGAGCAGAATTTAATATTGTTGGCAAAGCCAGGAATACAATGATTTGGATGAAGAAGTACAAGGTTGGAAAACTCGCGAATACGGATTATAAGCTTATTTAACACATTTCATATATTTAAAATAAATATACTCTGAACAATAGAGTATGCATAGTAAACTTGCCTCTGGTCCTTAGCAGAAAATAGAAACCGCGGACAAATCCTTCGCACCTCGTCCAAGCAATACCATGGACCTTATCTGACGTCTCGATCTTCCTTTTTGGATGCACGTCGCTCCAATTTGATTACGCCCTAATAGTACTGAAATGGTTACGAGTACGTGTCAGTCCTCCCTCGTATCTCGAGTAGTCCCGACTCAGAGTTACTACTAAGTCACTTAAAGAAAAACTATAGGCGTCTTCCCCATAGTTAACTATTCTAATACCACTTAATGCACATAACACATTTATATCCATTTAATAGACTTAAACCAATTTAATATATAATTATTCCTCAAAGCAACCACTTAACACATATACACATAATCAGTTAACATCCACTTCATGCCTCTAGACCACGGAAACTTAATAAATTAAATATAATTAATCGCAGGGGATTTTCAGAAAATTTCGGCATGAAGTATTCGTTTATCGGACTATGGGCACAGCCCCTCAAATACAATACAACCCTGTTTTAGCAAAAATAAAGCTGCCTCAACTTGCAGCAACATAAAATAAACACATAAGAAAGTATCCGCCCTGACATGCGGCACATAGCACATAATGATTTGTATTACACTACTACTTACGCTACACCAATGATCGTATTTCTCACGTATTTTAATGATACACGTGACAATCAATCATTGATGTTCGTAAGCCCTAGGGAACAACCCCTAGCACTAACTATTACTTACGCTATATCGATGATCACACCACTCAAGTATATTAATTATACCCGTGATAGCTAATCATGGATATTCGTAAGCCCTAGGGATTAGTCGAAAAGAATTACACAAGTCCTTTAAATATTGACATTTAAAAACTTGTGATCTTCTCATAACCTGTGACGCCCCCAGATCCGGGGTCGGAGATCTAGGCGCTCACCGTCCATTTTCCATTAATAACATACCTGTTCTTGCACATAATATATATAAAACAACCATCGACCCCACAATAAACTCACACCGCACACACACACTGGTTAGAGCCTCAGAAACGTCACCACATTGATTAAGCAGAAATAAAAGTATCAGAGTTATTATAGACCAAATTAAATAGTATTTATGCTACCAGCAACACTTCGATATGAAGCGAAGTTGGCGGCTTGAAAGTTTGTTACGATACACTGCCTTGCACAGGTCATACTGATAAATAAAATGAACTAACAAAAGCTGCCAACCAATCCGGCTAATGGGGCCTACCGGTGGAATCTCAACTGCTGGCTCGGGTCTAGTCACCTGCTTTCGAGCAGTCTGTCTGGGTCTTGCCATTTCGCTTAGCTGTTGTGTTTGTAAATTTGAAAACAAGCAAGAGTGAGCAACTATAGCTCAGCAAGAAATATAGGTATAAGGTAAGCAATATAACATTTCATATGATTAGCAGTTATTAAACTTGTTTTTATCAATCAGATATAAAATCACTTGTCATTGTTGATAAATCTCGAAGGTGCACCAATACGTGCCGTCGTTTTCAAAATAAACTTGCAGTTCTAGATACTGCATAGAGTCAACATCTTTCTCATCAAAATAGAACACTATCAGCAACTTGGCACAAAAGCCTAAGAAGCAGTGTCAAAGCATTTTTCCAAAATGGAGGAATGGGACTTAAAGAAAACATAAAACCTGACAAGGATTGATGATACAAGGGGTACAAGCATATATGTACTTATACAATCTTAATTGCATCAATACTTCGATAAACATAGCATTTGATATAATTGAAAACTACAAACACAACAGTGAAAGTCCTTGTATATGTATAAGTTTTGAAAAGTAAACTTGCCTTGGTTTGGTTGGGGTGGTCGAGCGTGCGGAGTGGAACGATCTATACATAAGCAATAACCGCTCGTTAGTACCTTAACAATGTCTCTTTAATTACGGGGTTTTAGGGGGTACGAAATTAACTTAATGACTTCGTCTTATGACACTCTAGCCCCACTATAGGTTCATGTCATCACTCGATTACGCTCGTCACTTATTCGACTTAAATTAGTTACCACATTCGAATCACAACCATTACCCCTAGAATTATGCTCCACTAACGACTTTTTCCCTTGCGCGAATTTTACTCTAGCATTTTTATAAAATTGAAAAATTCATATTTTAATCCAATTCTTTTTGGGTAGCCTGCACCACTGCATTTCCTAGTTTCTCAAATTTTTCCATGATCCCACATAAATTTTTAGGGGTTTAAACAAGGTTCACAAGGGGGTCACTTAGTGCAGTCCGGAATCCAGAAACACAATTTACTTCTCCGGCCATAACTTAAAATCTATACATCACCTAGTCATGAACCTTACATTTCCAGAAACTAAATTCAAATATCTTTCCAAAACTATATGGTAGGACTTCAGGGGACAATATTTGGGGGTTCAAAACCATGTTACAAGACAGGTCAAGTTTCTGGGAAAAATTCAGCAAGCATGTTTCACTTAGATCAACCAATATTCTCAATTCCACAACACAACCAATACCTAATTCACTTAGTTCATGCTTTATAACATTCATGGAGATACATATACTATCCACAATCATAAAAATCACAATCACAACATCAAAACTCAAGATCCATGTCATCCATTGCTTATACAACCAAGATTAACACCATAACACATGGATCTATCACCAAACATCATAAACACTACATGGCCAAAAGGGTTTATGATTTTTATACCTTCTTGAGCACCTAGGAGCCTTGGGTAAGCCTTACAAAACTCAAGAACACCTTGAATGATCTCCTACAACCCTTATAATCCAAGATCTAAAAGAAAAACTAAACATGGTTACTATTCACAATATCTTTAACAATTAATATCTTGAAATATAATGGATGAAAGGGCTTGAAACTCTTAGTATACCTTGCTTAGATGATGGAGAGAGCCTAGTAATTATGCCTTGAATTATGAGTGAGGAGAAATGGAGGAAGAAGAAATTTTTTCTTCTCCTTTTAGTCTTGGCCGAGAGCACTCTTCCAAGGGGGGGTTTGTTTTTGTGTTTTTGATTTTTGTGTTTTGGTTGAATAATTGTAGTTGGGTGATACATAATGGTGTATGTATAAGCATGGTACAACCTAGGTATGGCCTCATGTACTTCTTGTCTCCTCCTTGGAAAAAGCAATGTAACTAGTTACTATTCATCTTCCATTTGGTTTAACTAGTTTGCTTCCTCCTAATTACTTGGTTGCATGGGACTTGCATGCAATACTACTCCTTGTATCATTATTCTTCCACCAATGCTTGACATTTAATCTTTAATTCGTATCGTATCCTAATTAATCTCTCGTAAAAATATTTTGTCGCGTAGAGATTTCCCCTATAATTCCTTAAGTACTTAATTGTGTAAATTCCTCGAATGTCCATAATTCCTCGTCATAATCCTTAATAAATCTTTTAATACTCTAATCATTCTCAAATCCCAAGTTTTATAAATCGTACTAACAATAAGACTCTTGCCTTCACAATCTTCCTTTTATCTTACATAGTGAATGGAACAACATAGTTTCTCAGACAATCAATTCCATTAAACAACAGGGATGACTAGAAAGGTTCCAAATTGACAATGCCACATGATATTAAATAAAAGAAAATATTGCAAAAATTAGGGTTCTTACAGCCTCCCCTCCTTAAAAGGATTCCGTCCCGGAATCAGGTTGAAAACAGTTGGGGGTGCTTTTCACGCATCGCGCTCTCTAGTTCCCATGTTGATTCTTCGACATTCTGGTTCCTCCACAAAACTCTCACTAGTTTGACAACCTTGTTCCTCAGCACCTGTTCTTTTCTATCCATGATTTCTACGGGTTGCTCCACATATGTTAAGTCTGGTTGCAGATCCACCTTATCATGTTCTATCACATGTCGGAAGTCGGTATGGTAGGGTCGTAGCATGGACACATGAAACACATTATGTACTTGCTGCAAGCTCGGGGGTAAAGCCAATTCATAGGCTAACTTCCCAACTCGTTTCAAGATCTCAAAAGGTCCAATAAATCTCGGGCTTAGCTTCCCTTTCTTACCAAATCTCATCAATCCCTTCCACGGCGATACTTTTAACATCACAAACTCTCCTACCTCATATTCTTTGTCCTTGCGGGTCTGGTCCGCATACTTCTTTTGTCTGTCTTGGGCCGCTACCAGCCGTCCTCTTATGAGTTCGATAGTTTCTCTTGTCCGTTGGACCAGTTCAGGCCCTAAAATCTTCCGCTCTCCAACTTCTTCCCAACACAAGGGAGACCGACATCTTCGTCCGTATAAAGCTTCATATGGGGGCATGCCTATACTCGCATGGTAACTGTTGTTGTAGGAAAACTCGATCAACGGCAAGTGGTCATCCCAACTTCCCTTGAAATCTATGGCACATACTCTCAACATGTCCTCGATGGTCTGGATGGTTCTCTCACTCTGTCCTTCTGTTTGGGGATGGTATGCAGTACTCATGTTTAACTTGGTCCCCACACAATCCTGAAAACTCCTCCAGAACCTGGAGTTGAATCTTGGGTCTCTATCTGATACAATGCTCACAGGAACCCCATGCCTAACCACAATCTCCTTTAAGTAAATATTTGCCAGCTTGTCGACAGTGTATCTCTCGTTGATTGGAAGAAAATGTGCTGACTTGGTCAATCTATCGATAATCACCCAAATGGCGTCATGATTAGTCTTGGTCCTTGGTAATCCGACCACAAAGTCTATCGCAATATGCTCCCACTTCCACTCGGGTATCTCCAAGGGTTGCAACAATCCACTGGGCCTCTGGTGTTCGGCCTTTACTCTTTGACATGTCAAGCATTTACTTACCCACTCTGCCACGTCCTTCTTCATAATTGGCCACCAATAGTATTCTCTCAAATCTCTATACATCTTAGTGCCTCCAGGGTGAATTGAGTACCTTGAACTATGAGCCTCTTGCAAAATCTCGTCTTTTAATTCTTGAACGTTCGGGATCCATATCCTAGATGCGTACCTCATAATTCCATTCCCGTCCTTCTCACACTTAATTTCCTCGCCAGTCAAAATTTTCTCCATCGAATTCTTTTCTTCTTCTATCTTCTTTTCCTGGCATAACTTAATCTTTTCCAATAGCGGTGGTTGGACTCTTATTTCCATTAGACTCTATTGTCCAATTCCTGGTAACCTCACTTCAATCTCCAGTTTCTCAAGGTCCTTGATCAACTCGTCCACTGACGTTACCATCTTGAGTTTCTCCTTTCGGCTAAGTGCATCGGCCACCACGTTGGCCTTCCCTGGGTGATAATGAATCTCACAATCATAATCTTTAATTAGCTCTAGCCATCTCCTCTGCCTCATGTTTAACTCTTTCTGAGTGAATATGTACTTTAAGCTCTTGTGATCTGTGTAGATTTCACACTTTTCTCCGTAAAGATAATGTCTCCAGATCTTCAAAGCAAAAACTATCGCTGCTAATTCCAAATCATGGGTGGGATATCTTATCTCGTACTCCTTAAGTTGTCTGGACGCATACGCAATCACTTTACCGTGCTGCATCAGCACACACCCTAAACCTTTATGGGACGCGTCGCTATAAATCACAAAATCTCCCTTATCATCAGGTAGGGCTAGTACTGGTGCTGTCACCAACCTCTTCTTCAACTCTTGGAAGCTCTCTTCGCATTTTTCAGTCCACATAAACTTCTCGGTCTTGCGAGTTAGCCGGGTCAAAGGGGCTGCTATCTTGGCAAAGTCTTGGACAAATCTTCTATAGTAGCCAGCCAATCCTATAAAACTTCTCACCTCCGTCGGAGTGGTTGGTCTCTCCCAATTTGATACAGCCTCTATTTTGGCTGGGTCCACTAGAATGCCTTGTTCGCTAATCAGATGCCCCAAAAACTGAACTTCCTTCAACCAAAATTCACACTTCGAGAACTTAGCGTACAACTTTTCTTCTCTTAATGCTCCCAATACAATCCTTAGGTGCTCTGCATGTTCCTCCTCCGTCTTGGAATAAATCAAGATGTCATCGATGAAGACTATA
Source organism: Saposhnikovia divaricata (assembly GCA_036435485.1). Classification (NCBI taxonomy): domain Eukaryota; kingdom Viridiplantae; phylum Streptophyta; class Magnoliopsida; order Apiales; family Apiaceae; genus Saposhnikovia; species Saposhnikovia divaricata. Next base: position 94,176,479 of record CM071597.1, on the reverse strand, counting down.
ACACACTTGTCCAAGTATTTCTTGGAGACTCGATTCATTAAGTCCATGAAAGCTGCAGGGGCATTCGTTAACCCAAATGACATCACTAGGAACTCATAGTGTCCGTACCGGGTGCGAAAGGCCGTCTTTGGTATATCTTCTGGTTTAATCTTCAACTGGTGATACCCGGTCCTCAAATCAATTTTGGAAAAATAAACTGCGTCTTTCAATTGATCAAACAGGTCATCTATCTTGGGCAAGGGATACTTATTCTTTATAGTCACCTTGTTCAACTATCTGTAGTCTATACATAACCTCATACTACCATCCTTCTTTTTCACGAATAACACCGGGGCTCCCCACGGTGACACACTAGGTCTAATCATCCCTTTATCCAACAACTCTTGTAACTGAGTGGCTAGCTCTTTCATCTCCACTGGGGCTAGCCGATATGGGGCTTTCGAAATTGGGGCCGTACCCGGAACTAAGTCTATAGCGAACTCGATGTCTCTATCAGGTGGTAGTCCTGGAAGATCATCCGGAAATACGTCCGCGAACTCATTAACGACAGGGATTTCATGTAGGTTTGGTGCCTCCTTCTTGGTATCCTTCACATAGGCTAAATAGGCTTCTCATCCTTTACGTAACAGCTTCTTAGCTTGAATCATAGTCAGGAACTTTTGGTTTTGCCGTTTTCCACTAAACACTACTTCCTCGTGCCCTGGCAGTCTCAAACTTACTTTCTTCTTTACACAATCAATCTGGGCTCCGTGGGTTGTTAACGAATCCATACCTACTATTACGTCAAACTCTCCTAGTTTAAAAGGTATTAAGTCTACCCGAAAGTGTCGCCCTTCTATTTCTAGGTCGCAACCTCGACATACTTGGTTAACCGGAATAATTTCATGATTAGCTATCTCTATTTGCAGTCTGTCTTTCAATGGTTCAGTCTTAAGGCCTAACTGACATACAAAATCTAGAGATATGAAAGACTTGGTAGCTCCCGAATCAAATAAAACATTTGCCTTAACTGAGTTGAGTAGTAGAGTACCTGCAATCACATCCGTGTTCCTCACGGCATCCTGCACCGTCATGTTAAAAGTTCTTGCAGTGGGGGCCTTGTTAGAAGCAGTTCCACTCACTCTTGATGCAGTTGGCCCAGAGGACATACATTCTCTCATTCGGTGCCCTGGTTTCCCACACTTGAAGCAATTACCTCCGGCACTGGTGTTGTTACTAGTTCCTCGACAGGCGTTAGCATAATGTCCTGTCAGTCCACACTTGAAGCACTTCACATCCTGTAGGTTACACACGCCCGCATGTTTCCTTCCGCATTTATTGCATTCTGGGGGTTGGGCTCGGGATGGGGTAGAGTAAGACGATCCCTGTGGTTGGCCGCTCTGGCCCACACTCCAACTTTCAGCTCTCTTGGTTCCAAAGTTTCCGCTGGGTTGGGACGTCGTCCCTCGCTTAAATTTGCTCGGGAAGCTCCCTCCTGCAGAGTTTCCCTTTCGACTATCAAACTTCCTCTTCTTTCCTTCTCTCTCCTTCTGCATTTGTTCACTCCCAGCCTCAACAATTGATGCTTTCTGTACCAGGGTGGCATGGTCTGTCAGCTCAAGAACCGCCACACGATTCTGAATCCATTGCTTTAGCCCTAATTGAAACCTTCGGGCCCTCTTTGCCTCAGAGTTTACATATTCCGGCACAAACCTCGACAACTCAGTAAATTTGGCCTCATACTCGGCCACCGTCATGTTACCTTGCTTCAGTTCCAAAAACTTCAGCTCCATTTGTGTCTCCATGAACCTAGGAAAGTACTTCTCCAAGAACAGCTCGCTAAACCTCTCCCAGGTCACCACACCTCTTCCTTCCAAATTCTTCTTAGCTTCCCACCAATAGTTCGCCTCACCCTTCAGTAGGTAAGTGGTGAAAACAGTCTTCTGCTCTTCAGCGACACCTAGTATCTCGAAAGATTTTTCCATTTCCTTCAGGCAGGCCCTTGCCTCGATCGGGTCGGCAGTTCCTTTAAATTCTGGGGGTTTCAGGGATTTGAAGTTCCGGAAAGCATTTGCATTAGCATTGCTGGGTGGTTGCTGAACCGGGGGACGGTCCAAATTCTACCTAAGAGGTTCCATGAACTGTTCCATAGGGCCTCCCCTAGGGTGTTCGACCTCTCGGGTGTCATCACCAGCTTCTTCTTCGTCATACTCAGAGTCATCAAACAGGTTATGATCGTTGCCCTCATTCTCACTCAGGTTCACATTCTCCCCTTCATGGTTCTGGTGGCCTCCGGTCCCATGGTGGCTACCCTGGCCCTCAGAACTGATCGGGTGAGCTCGAGTGTTCATTCTTCTGGGTGGCATGATTCTGATAATAAAACAAGAAAGGGGTTAGGGTTTTCCAATTACCTGACAGCGTTTGCACGGGTCAGGAACGTATCGTTCCTCCTCATAAGGGTGGAAGTTGCAAAAGTTTTAATAATCCGATGTTGGAGATAAAACGTCAAAACATTTTTGGGGAAAAATCTCTATGGGTGCGAAAACATTTGCAAGAGTTTTCAAGATTTCAAACCTCAAATTTTATTTTATTTTATTTTTTTTTTTGAAAAATTTATTTAAAAAAATTTGTAGGAACATTTTAGGAAATTGTAGAGAACAATTTGAAATCGCATATCGTAAATTTGAAACAGCATGGTTGTATTTGTGGTTTGTAGAAATTGTATATATTCACAGTTGTACATCAAACGGTAAAGTATGGCATCGAAAAGTAAAGCAGTTGAGACAATATCAAGGAAACTGAACTAAATAAGTACGGTACAAGGGTTATCACAAAGTTTGGATGTTAGAGCCAAATACATAGTTCCGATGTCAAAGTCTAGCAAAAGTGGAACAATAACAAGTACATCATCTGAATAGTCAGGGCTACACAAAAGTAGGGCTACATCCGTACATACTACCCGAAGTCACATCTACATATCTGTAGGTCAGTCTACTCATCCACTGGTCAGAAAGGATACCACTGCACAAGTCAACTATCCCGCAAAATCGACACACTAATGTCATCTGAACCTAGGGGACTGAGCTATCAGTAACACATCACGGGGCCGCACCGCGGCGGAGCAAGGTCCTCACTCGGGCAAATGCACGACGCACAACACGCCTAGCATCCCTAGCCTGGATCACTCCGCCCCCGCGGATCCCTAATCCAAGAATCCTCTCGCGACTCCTCCTCTCAATCCTATGGAGTCGAGCCCTAGTCCTCCTAGCAACAGCGGTCCTTATCTCAGCCTGGATCCTCAAACGCGCCTCGCGCTCCTCCACTAGTGCCTGCCTCGCCTCGTTAAGTCGGGCCTCTGCAGAAAGTAAGTCCCGGGTCAGGAACTGCACCACGTAAGCGTGCTCAGTACCCGACACTGGGGGTAGGTCCATCGGTGGAGGTGGTATGACAGGAACAGGAGCAGGTGCAGTAGCAGTAGCAGGAGCAGGAGCAGTAGCAGGAGCAGGAGCAGCAGCAGGGGTAGGGTCAAGCTCCTCCTCGCTAGAAGTATCATCCTCGGTGTCACCGTCCGATGAAACAGGGCTCGATGACTGCGGAGAAGGTGGGGGTGACACAACACGACCCTCACCGGATCTCACACTCTCCTCATCAGTAGCTACAGGAGATGGGGTAACAGGCTCTGGCTCAGGCTCAAGCTCAAAGGGCTCCTCAACGGGATCCTCATCATCAGTATCTCCTATCAGCGTAATCCAGGGTATCTCGCATCAGTGCCTCATCATGCTCTCTCTCGAAAGCCTCAGGGTCTGGTATTTCCTTCATCTACACAAGGGAAATAAGGTGGGTCACTAACCATAAAGAAAGGTTTAAGGAGTAGTTCCCTCACGGGCCTTAAAGTCAGGGCTATATCCGATAACCCGACTGCAAACTCGATGAGAGTTTTAAGTATTATTAGGGTTGTTATTAAGGTTACCGTTATTGTTATTATTATTAGGGTTGCTTTCTTAAATTACTATCGTTTCTGAGAACTGTAACCTCGCTCTGATACCATTTCTGTGACGCCCCCAGATCCGGGGTCGGAGATCTAGGCGCTCACGGTCCATTTTCCATTAATAACATACCTGTTCTTGCCCATAATATATATAAAACAACCATCGACCCCACAATAAACTCACACCGCACATACACACACAGGTTAGAGCCTCAGAAACGTCACCACATTGATTAAACAGAAATAAAAGTATCAGAGTTATTACAGACCGAATTAAATAGTATTTATGCTACCAACAACACTTCGATATGAAGCGAAGTTGGCGGCTTGAAAGTTTGTTACTATACACTACCTTGCACAGGTCATACTGATAAATAAAACGAACTAACAAAAGCTGCCAACCAATCCGGCTAATGGGGCCTACCGGTGGAATCTCAACTGCTGGCTCGGGTCTAGTCACCTGCTTTCGAGCAGTCTGTCTGGGTCTTGCCATTTCGCTTAGCTGTTGTGTTTGTAAATTTGAAAACAAGCAAGAGTGAGCAACTATAGCTTAGCAAGAAATATAGGTATAAGGTAAGCAATATAACATTTCATATGATTGGCAGTTATTAAACTTGTTTGTATCAATCAAATATAAAATCACTTGTCATTGTTGATAAATCTCGAAGGTGCACCAATACGTGCCCTCGTTTTCAAAATAAACTTGCAGTTCCAGATACTGCATAGAGTCAACATCTTTCTCATCAAAATAGAACACTATCAGCAACTTGGCACAAAAGCCTAAGAAGTAGTGTCAAAGCATTTTTCCAAAATGGAGGAATGGGACTTAAAGAAAACATAAAACCTGACAAGGATTGACGATGATCAGTCGCCACATCCAAGTCCAATAATCCGCGGGTCTTCTCTACCGGTAGAAGGATAGAAACTACATCCGTAACTATCCCCGGGTGAAAACTACATCCGTAATCACCCTCAATGAAAACTACATCCGTAATCATCCTTCGGCAACACCTGGGCCGGAATAATAATTGATGGACCGCCTGGCTCACGGCCGCTTACACATCCCGGGAATCGTTCGTCAACGGTTCCCACACCTGCCAGAGTCCCTTTTTCTTTTTCTTTTGAAAACTTGATTTTGATTGAAAACAGAGTAGTTGACGTCCGACATCAGTCGACCGATGATTCTTGAAATCATACAAGAAGCAGAACCTGACCGGGGGTTTTCGAAAATGTTTTGAGTTCGAAAGAGTTCGAGTTTGAAAGTATTAAAGGTATCTTGGATAACTTTGTCTTTAAAATAATGAACAATAATTAATAAATAATATTTTAAGATTTAATATTAATAATTAATAAAATAATTATTCGATAAAATAAACTTTTAATCCAATATAGGGTTTCGAGTATTTACGAAGATATAACAATAATTACTTGAGTATACGATACTCCCCGAATGACCCTTCGGGTTTTCGCAAACTAGTTACGATATAATAATATACCGCTCCCCGGTCAATAGTATATACGGACCGCTACGACCTCTATTGCTAGAGTCGTTGTCCGAGGAAAACATTTCAATCTAAGTTCAAGGGGTACAAGCATATATGTACTTATACAATCTCAATTGCATCAATACTTCGATAAACATAGCATTTGATATAATTGAAAACTACAAACACAACAGTGAAAGTCCTTGTATATGTATAAGTTTTGAAAAGTAAACTTGCCTTGGTTTGGTTGGGGTGGTCGAGCGTGCGGAGTGGAACGATCTATACATAAGCAATAACCGCTCGTTAGTACCTTAACAATGTCTCTTTAATTACGGGGTTTTAGGGGGTACGAAATTAACTTAATGACTTCGTCTTATGACACTCTAGCCCCACTATAGGTTCATGTCATCACTCGATTATGCTCGTCACTTATTCGACTTAAATTAGTTGCCACATTCGAATCACAACCATTACCCCTAGAATTATGCTCCACTAACGACTTTTTCCCTTGCGCGAATTTTACTCTAGCATTTTTATAAAATTGAAAAATTCATATTTTAATCCAATTCTTTTTGGTTAGCCTTCACCACTGCATTTCCTAGTTTCTCAAATTTTTCCATGATCCCACATAAATTTTTAGGGGTTTAAACAAGGTTCACAAGGGGGTCACTTAGTTCAGTCCGGAATCCAGAAACACAATTTACTTCTCCGGCCATAACTTAAAATCTATACATCACCTAGTCATGAACCTTACATTTCCAGAAACTACATTCAAATATCTTTCCAAAACTATATGGTAGGACCTCAGGGGACAATATTTGGGGGTTCAAAACCATGTTACAAGATAGGTCAAGTTTCTGGGAAAAATTCATCAAGCATGTTTCACTTAGATCAACCAATATTCTCAATTCCACAACACAACCAATACCTAATTCACTTAGTTCATGCTTTATAACATTCATGGAGATACATATACTATCCACAATCATAAAAATCACAATCACAACATCAAAACTCAAGATCCATGTCATCCATTGCTTATACAACCAAGATTAACACCATAACACATAGATCTATCACCAAACATCATAAACACTACATGGCCAAAAGGGTTTATGATTTTTATACATTCTTGAGCACCTAGGAGCCTTGGGTAAGCCTTACAAAACTCAAGAACACCTTGAATGATCTCCTACAACCCTTATAATCCAAGATCTAAAAGAAAAACTAAACATGGTTACTATTCACAATATCTTTAACAATTAATATCTTGAAATATAATGGATGAAAGGGCTTGAAACTCTTAGTATACCTTGCTTAGATGATGGAGAGAGCCTAGTAATTATGCCTTGAATTATGAGTGAGGAGAAATGGAGGAAGAAGAAATTTTTTCTTCTCCTTTTAGTCTTGGTCGAGAGCACTCTTCCAAGGGGGGGGGGGGTTGTTTTTGTGTTTTTGATTTTTGTGTTTTGGTTGAATAATTGTAGTTGGGTGATACATAATGGTGTATGTATAAGCATGGTACAACCTAGGTATGGCCTCATCTACTTCTTGTCTCCTCCTTGGAAAAAGCAATGTAACTAGTTACTATTCATCTTCCATTTGGTTTAACTAGTTTGTTTCCTCCTAATTACTTGGTTGCATGGGACTTGCATGCAATACTACTCCTTGTATCATTATTCTTCCACCAATGCTTGACATTTAATCTTTAATTCGTATCGTATCCTAATTAATCTCTCGTAATAATATTTTGTCGCGTAGAGATTTCCCCTATAATTCCTTAAGTACTTAATTGTGTAAATTCCTCGAATGTCCATAATTCCTCGTCATAATCCTTAATAAATCTTTTAATACTCTAATCATTCTCAAATCCCAAGTTTTATAAATCTTACTAACAATAAGACTCTTGCCTTCACAATCTTCCTTTTATCTTACATAGTGAGTGGAACAACATAGTTTCTCAGACAATCAATTCCATTAAACAACATGGATGACTAGAAAGGTTTCAAATTGACAATGCCACATGATATTAAATAAAAGAAAATATTGCAAAAATTAGGGTTCTTACATAACCCCTAGCACAGTTCTAATTATTATAAAATTCTAACATTTAACATATAGCATTCATAATTAGTAAAGCCATCAAATACCACGACTCGACTTATAGCACTTAGCACGTAAACATTTATTGATGACCATATATTACAAGTAAGTCACATAAACCTTAATTATCGACTCGATTATATCTAATTCTCGCATATAAGACATTTATCAAATACTATGGTCAAACTCGATTGTTGACTAACTCGATTATCATTTAATCAATTAAGCATAACAATTCCATATAACCACTTAATCATTTTATTCATTTAAAACGAATCATAATAATCTTTAAATCTACCATCCACACCGACTATTAAACTCGAATATTAACGAGACCACAATTAATCTCAAAATTTCAATTAGCAACTAACAATTTAACAATTAACAATTATTAACTCGAACATTTAATCGGACTCCTAATTAAACTCAACAATTATAATTACCAACATACTTTCCGAATCAAATTACGAAAATTAAACCAAAGATCGTAATTTAATCTAATTAAATCACAACAATATCCTCAAAATTCAATATAATCTAATTATAAAAGTCAACACATAAATCTCACAATTGACAACTAATTAAATTACCACAATTAACTAATTAAATTACTACCATTCAACAACATATAGCAATTTACATCTAATCACGAAAATTAGCAAATAATCCCGCAATTTAAAATCTATTAAATTACATCAATTAGTAATATTAATCTAATTTACAACCAATTAAGTACGAAAATTAAATAACTAAGATACGAGATTATACCATCTTAGTTTCGACTCGACTTGTCGGAGGACCCATCTCAGCAGCCCCTCTCTCTCTCTCTCTCTCTCTCTCTCTCTCTCTCTCTCTCTCTCTCTCTCTACAGTTCTCGCGCGCTGCTACCACGCCACCAGGCCCTCACCACGCGACCCCGTGACTCGCCGGAGCCGGCCAACGTCGCCGCCGCGCCTGCGGTCCGTGCCGCCCCTCCTCCTGCCCTCACTTGACACCAGATCTCCACCCCTTTGCTACACACACATATACACGCGATTTAATATACATATACATACCCATTTAATTCAAAAACACCTTCAATTAAATCTCCAATCCCAAATTTCTTCTTCCCCCCTTTTCTTTTTCTCTCTCCCCGTTTCTATTTCTGTGTGTGTATATGTGTGGCTGCGTATGTATTTTGTGTGTATGAGCTGTGTTTTACCCTAATGGGCTTAGGCCCAATAACATTTAAAACACTTACAACTAATTATAACACACTATAAATAATATTTGGAGTAAATAAATCTAATTTGTAAAAATAAAGTTTCTAGCATAATTAAATACTAGAATACTTTTAAAGATTTTCGGAGAAAGAAGTAGAATTAAATCTAAATTTTCTAAATTGATATACATTTTACAAGTCAATAATAATTTATAAAAAAAATCATAAAAATAATAATTGTGATTCATAAATCACAATTTACCGGGCTTTATAAAAATACTACAAACACTAATGATTTAGTAAAACCTTGAATTCTCGATTATATATATTAATCGAGTAATTTCTACAATTCCTCAAATAATTAAAATAATCAATTTCTAAGGATTTTAAAACCTCCAAATTATTCAGTAATTTAAAACAAAATCTTTACTAATTAAATCCACACTTCAAAATTAAACTTTTGCCTAGATAAACTATTGACTCGAGATATACACTCGATCAGTAAAAATATTTAAAAGGGATCCGGTTCCACTTAACTGAAAAACTTGAACAATGAAAAAAAAAATTAAATAATAAAAATTTCCTCCTCATTTTAGGAAAACATTAATATTATCAAAATAATAATAAAATCATTCCCTAAAAATCCGGGTTATTACAACTAACTACCAATTAGTTATCCTACGACCAGGAACAATTTAAGTTTAGAGTTATCATCTTTTAGATCTCACTATTACAATCTCATCATAATTCTAAAAGATTTAGATGGTGTTTGGGGGAACTTATTTTCCAGAATAAGTCAACTTATTTTAAGTTGAAAGTTAAGGTTCCTAACTTTCCAACTTATTTTCCAACTTATTTTTGCAACTTATTGAATCTCAAACATATATTAAATACTTGTATAAAAAAAATTATCAAAATATAATATTTTTACCTGAAAATAAGTCCATAAGTCCTTAAAATAAGTTGAGCCAAACAGGCACTTACTCTAAACTATGGAACATCTTAATTAAACACTTTAAATAGATAAAGCCAATAACATAAACAAATAAGTCTTTTATGAATATAAATAAAATTAAATAGATTACATAAAAGTTCCTCATAACTCAACATACATGATTTCACTTTCACCTATGGAGGAGGATGAGGAGGAGGAGGCTGCTACTGATAGGATCTTGGATTCAAAATGAGTGTCTCTATGGTTGCTTTCTATCTCAGATTGAGCCTAAAAAACTTGATGATGCACTGTTGGATCCAGATTGGATTATTGTTGTGCAAGAGGAGCTGAATCAATTTGAAAGAAACAAAGTATGGGAACTTGTGCCTGCACCAAAGAACAGAACCATAGTTGGAACAAAATGGGTTCTTAAAAATAAGATGGATGAAGATGGTGTAATTGTAAGAAACAAAGCAAGGTTGGTTGTAAAAGGATACTCTCAACAGGAAGGCATTGATTATGATGAGACATTTGCCCCTGTTGCTAGATTGGAAGCCATCAGAATATTCTTGACATTTGTTGCCCATTCAAATTTTAAAGTCTATCAAATGGATGTCAAGAGTACATTTCTGACTGGAGAGTTGGAAGAAGAGGTACATGTGCAACAACCACCTGGCTTTGAGGATCCACATTTCCCAGAATTTGTCTACAGATTGCTTAAGGCATTGTATGGACTTAAGCAGGCTCCAAGGGCATGGTATGACACTTTATCACAATTTCATCTTGAAAATCAATTCACTAGAGGCACATTGGACAAGACACTATTTTACAAGAAGCATGGTGATGATATTATCCTAGTTCAGATCTATGTGGATGATATCATATTTGGCTCTACAAATGAGAAGCTGTGTGAGAAATTCTCTAAGCTCATGCAGAGCAGATATGAGATGAGAATGATGGGAGAGTTGACATTCTTTCTTGGGTTACAAGTTAGTCAAAGGAAGGATGGTATCTTTATCAGTCAAACCAAGTACATCAAGGATTTATTGAAGAAGTTTGACTTAGAAGACTGCTCACCTGCAAAGACTCACATGGCCACTGCCACTAAATTGGATAAAGATGCTAAAGGCAAGAAGGTAGATATCTCAGCCTACAGAGGCATGGTTGGTTCTCTACTCTATCTCATTACAAGTAAGCCAGACATCATGTTTGCTACATATCTGTGTGCAAGGTTTCAGTCAAATCCAAAGGAATCACATATGATTGCTATTAAAAGGATCTTTAGATATCTGAAGGGCACTCCAAACTTGGGTTTATGGTATCCTAAGGACACAAGGTTCAATCTGGTTGGTTATTATGATGCTGATTACGCTGGATGCAGAGTGGATAGGAAAAGCACCTCAGGTAGTTGCCAGTTTCTTGGACAAAGGTTAGTCTCTTGGTATAGCAAGAAACAACAATCTGTGTCAACTTCTACAGCTAAGGCTGAATACATAGCTGCGGGAAGTTGCTGTGCTCAAGTGCTTTGGATTAGAAATCAACTTAGAGACTATGGACTTGTGTTGGAAAGAATTCCAATCATGTGTGACAACACAAGTGCAATCTCTATAGTTTCCAATCCTGTCAATCATTCTAGAACAAAGCACATTGATATCAGATATCATTTCATTAGGGAGCATGCAACTAATGGAACCATTGAGTTGCATTATGTCTCCACAGATAAAGAATTAGCTGATATATTCACTAAGCCATTGGATAAAGCCACCTTCACAAGGTTGGTTAGTGAGATTGGAATGCTGAATTATTCAGAATCTGGCTACGTGAAAATGTCAACTAGATTGTTGCAGCAGTAAACACTTACTTTATCTGAATGCTCAATATTTTTGAGGTAAGTGTTGGTTGAAACATGATTTATAAATATTTCAAATCTGTTGCATATGTTGAAAAATCATATTATATCAACTTGAAATTTCTATGAAATTTTGAGAAAATCACTATTTAATTTGTTAGAATATTCTTCATTGAATATTATTGGTAAATTTTAAAAGATAGTGAAAATTGAATTTTAAGAGTGAAAAGAATATTTCGATAAGTCAGAATTCTCTAATGATTCACTGCTTGACTTCTCTTACAAGTCTCTTTGGAGCACTCTCGAGTTCTCGAATAGAGCCTTTTAAAGATATCGAACAGAGGCATGATTGACTTCTCGAATATGGTAATTGAGTTCTCTAATACCTGAGTTCTCGAATTATTTGAAAAGACTGAATTCTCGTTGAATTTCAACCGATTTTGGATTTTTGTCTAAAATTTTAATTAACTCATAAAAACATATTTTATTTAATTTAGAATTACTTCTAAGTTCGATAAACTGCCAGCTGTGAGTTACAAACTGCTTGAGATATCGATTAAGCCTTTCCTGACTTATCGAATAGTTGATTTCTACTTTCGAATGCCTGACTTGTCGATACAAAACATATATCTAATCGATTCAAGTACTTCATACTTATACAATTCTACATCTATTCAATTCATTTCATTCGATTTCTCAAGCATCTAAAGTTCCAAAACCCCTGAAAACCCTAATCTCAAAAAGCTAAATTTCTTCTTAGACCTTCATTCTCTTCTCTCTTTTCTCTGTATCAATGGAAACCGTGAAATTCAACACCAACTTCATCGCTCTCTCAAGTGATGTCAAAGCTCCAAATGCCAATTACAAGTGTTTTGTCAAGTGGATGTCTAAATCGTATATCAAAGGAGCACTTACGGCCAACCCAACTCTGTATCTAGACATTCTAGAACAGTTTTGGAGCACTGCAATTACTGAAACTGTTGCTCTTGAAGATGGCAGTCTGGGCTATGTCATAAACTGCAAGGTTCTGGGTAAAGAGTTCAACATCACCTCTGAGGACATGAGCAAGGCCTTGGATCTTCACCAGAATGAATATAACGGTCTAGTAATAGATGATCAACTGGTGGAGTTCTTTGACCTAATAAGGTACTTAAACACTATCAAGGTTGGAAGCCTGAAAAGGGCGCATCTGAGGAAAGAGTGGAGTTATGTGTTTGCCACACTCCTGCACGTATTCAGTGGTAGGAAATCCAGTTATGGCCAATTGAGTGCACCTGTTCAACAGATAGGGTACTTATTGGCCTTTGATAGAAAGATAGATGTTGGAAAGCTCATAATGCAGGAGCTCTATGGAAAACTTGGTAAAAACACAACCAAGAAAGGTAATGATATTTTCTTTCCTAGATTCATTCAATCTGTACTTAATTACTTAGATAAGAAATTGACTGATTTACCTGGTTTAGATAAAACTAGAATATGCTACCCTAGGTCCATGACCAAACTCATTTTTGGTAATTTGGACACTAGGAATGATGTGGATGTTAGACTTGTAATAACCCCTCATATGCAGAGGCTATTTGAGTCTTACCCCCACAACATGCCAATATTTGCCTCCAAATCTGAGTTAGCTAGTCCCAGGCAAGTTGAACAAAATGCTAACCCAGGGCCTTCTAACCAACCCCCTCAAACAAACACTATACCAAACACAGAGCCAACTGCATCACTCTCTCAACATGGTGATGTTAGTAAAAAGAAGAGAAAGGAGATAGCCTTTGAACCCTTGGAAATGCTAACAGAAGCAACATTGAATGTTGAATTAGGCTTAGAAAGTGAGGCACCTGTGTCACCCTTGCAAAAGCCAAAGAAGAATAAAGCTAAGAAAACCACCTCTTCGTCACACAAATGGCTGAAGTTGTAAAATCAGGGGCAAATAGCTCACTAGATGTACTCTCTCAACAGGGTGCATCTATAGAATCAAGCATTCTCCCCAATGCACCTTCTTGTAATGAGTCAGCACATGAGAGTGATAAGGCTGGCACAACACTAAGTGGAGAGCACATCACAATTGAACTCCTCCTATTTCTCAGGGGGAGTTGCCAAAATCTAATCTACAAGACACTTCTCTTCCAGAATATACAACAGAAATTTCTTTGCAGCCTGTAACTCAAGTAATTGAGGAGCAAGGCATTGATCATCAAGAATTTCCAACTCTTGATGATCAATGCCTTGCTCCTCAATTACTTGACTCTTGATGAGCTAATGGATTCAAGTGACTTAGTGCAAGACACTTTGCTCACCACCCAGGACCCACATTTAGATGGTAAGGGAATGCATGCTGGGGCATCTCCTAATGACACTATCAAAAATACAGAGGATTCACTAGTTTTTACTAGAGACTTTGTGCCTGTGTCAACTACTGTTGTAACTCATCCCATTTCTGTGGAGATAACAGTAGTAGAGTCATTCCATCCGGTTATAGAAGTTGCATCTGTAACTGAGGGATCTAGCTTGCCTAGTCCTAGCTCTGACTTTATGTCACAATGGCTGAAGCCTGTGCAACATGACAGTGCTTCAGGATCAGGATCTGTTCCACAACAGTTGACAGTTAAAGCACTTCAAAGCTTAATTGTGGATCAGATTCCTAAGTTCACTAAGATTGCTCAGCATCTCCTCACTTCCAACATGCCTAATGTTGATTATGAAGCTATCTTACTCTGCCACAAACAAGATGTTGAGCAGAAGCAAGAGAAGATAACAGATGAAGCTGAGAGAGATGGCAATGTTGATGCCTGGATGCAAGGGTATGGTAGTATTTTTCTAGATGAAGCCCTTCAATATCTGAGAGAGGAATATCTCACAGCCCTGGGGTCAAATGCCAAAGAACTATCTGCAACTGAGGTCTATGAAGCTGTGAATGAGGCCTATAAGGGAAGTTTGAAGGCTGCTCACTACCTAGGGAAAGGTGTAAAGTCAGAAATTGAGAAGGTCTGCAAGGAGACCTCTAAGGTGGTGAGTGAGCTCAAGGATAAATTCACAACAGAATTTCCATCTCTGGATTCTGTCTTCAAAAACATCAAAGATTGCAAAGCCACCTGCATTACAGTAGACAATAGTCTTCCCTTGAAGAAAACTTCCATCACAAATCTTACAACTCAAATAGACGGACTTAGAGAACAGACAACAAATTCCAATACTGCTATTAATATTCTTTTCACCAATCACTATGGAGATAAAGCAGTCAAAGATGTTCCTATGCATAAAATGTCAAAATATGTGGTCCAAAGGCTCAAAGAGCAATCACTATCTGGTTTCAAGGCTGAAAAATTGTTGAATCAGGTAAACAGCTTGGAATCAGAAGTGGCTTCTCTCAAATCTTTTAATGCTGAGCTTCAAAAGTTTGTTGCCTCTCTAAATGACAAATTGGATGCACAAGCTGCTACAACTACAGAGGTGTTTCTCAATCAATAACACATGATCTCTGCAATGATGCAGCATATGGGAGTCCCTATACCTTCAGTTTTATCTGCTCAACCACCAGCCTCTACCCCAAACCTAAAAACTCAATCAAAGGCACCTGTGTGTGACACCAAGCCTAAGGGGGAGAAAGTTAACTCAAGAGCTAAAGGGGAGAATCAATTAGACTTAAAGTCTAAAGAGGAGGAGAAACAAACTGAGAAACCAAAGATCTCTACCTCCAAAGATGAAGCAAAGTTAAAGCAAGTGGATGTAGCAGAAGTGGCCAAAGAATCAGAAAGATTAGCTCAACCTTCATTATCCCCACCTCAAGAATATGAATTTCAAATCCCTGACATTGCTAAGCAATCTCTTCAAGCAGAGCCCTCAGATTTTAAAGATGTTCTCTCTCACATGGTGTGTCAAGGAACTTCAAATTCTAAACTATATCATGACATAGCCTTCTTGAAGCATCTGCAGGAACTGAGAAAAAGGGTCAACTTCCACTACTTTGACTATATCAAGCTTCTTGTGCAAGACATGTTTCTAGTCACTGTAGTGAGAAGAGAAATTGTTCAAACCAATCCCTATTCCATCATCACTACCAATGAAAGAGAAGTCCTAATTCATACTACAAAGAAACTCTTTCACATCCATATTGAAGCCTTACAAGTTCTATCTTGCTCTGAAATAGGGACATTCATCAAGAAGATTGAAAGGAATAACTCACCAGATAATTTCAAACTCCAAGAAATTCTCACAGAATGCATGAAGTCTAAACTACCTCAAGTAGTCCCTCAGCCTCACTGCATCCTGTACGAATCAAATAAAGACATTGTTGCATTCAGATTTGGTTGTCATCTCAAGAACAGGAACTTGTCTACAATAAAGTATTTGGCTGGAGCTTTACAAGGAAAAAGAGATAAATCAAAATCTGAGAAAGAAGCTCTTGGAATTCAGATTAAGTTCATAAATTCACAGTCAAATATTCAGCCTATTGCAAAAGGAGGCAAGTTAGACAATGATAAAGATGATCAAGATAAGAGTGGCAGCAAAGATAGAACTCAGAGGAGTAATAAGGGAGATGAAGAGAAGAAGAAGAAGAAGGATGCCAAAGGAAAGAAAGGTAGTGATGACAAAAGAAGTGGCAAGGTGCATGAAAGAAAAGGTGGAAGACAACAAGCCCCAAGCATCACTAGCAGTATTCCCACCACAACACAAGGCAATATGTCTAGGGTGGTTACAGTTAGTGATGACTTGCCAAAATCTATATCTATGGCTTCTGCAACTATTTTGCCATCTCAAGCAGTGGATATTAAAGTCAAGAAATCATCTATATGTCTCCAAAAGCAAACTGCTAATTGTGTACTACAATGGTCAAAAGGCAAAGGTCTCAAATTACTTCCAAGTGACAAGGTGAAAAAGGTAAAATTCAAACAAGCAGCCAGAAGAGCAAGAAAGTTGAAGACATCTATTTCACAGGCTCTAACAATCATTCCAGGATTAAACTTGCCACCTCTTGATGAAGACTATGATGAAGATCAATTGCTATTTCTAAGGGCTCAAAGAATATATCATGTTGCCATTGTTGATGATTGCCTAAAATTCAAATATACTGATGGGAGAGAGAAGAAGTTCAAGCAAGGGATGTGTCAGCATTGGGGTAAACTATATGATATTGAAAGGATAATTGCAATGCTAAACTCTGAAGACAAGGTGGAAAGAGTGTGGAAGCTAGATTTCGCAGACTTTGTCAAAATGAAGAGAGATCATCAGGCAATACAGAAAAAAAAGAGTGAAGAATTGCTGAAGAGTAGGATGGAGGAGCTAGATGCACTTGAAGCCAAAGCAGTGGAGCTAAGGGCAAAAGGATTGTGCAGAGTCTAGTTCAATCCCTATGTTGTGAAATATCGGAGAAGAAATGGTGACAATGTCAATATCAGAATGGACATGGTCAATCATTACCCTGCAAACATACTGAATCGAATACTTGAAGATTTTAAGGATTCACCTATGATTGAAGAGCTAAATGCTGTGGTGGATATCTTGGATGCATTGAAAGAAAACAAAAGGAAAGTAGAAGAGAAACAACAGGAGAAACTGAATGAATATCTAGCTAAGACTCAAGGGAAAAATGCTCAAGGCACTGGATAATCTTCAACTGTAAGAATGTTTACTCTTTGTATTCAAGATTCAGTCTATGGTATACCTGTACTATCAAGTCTTATCTTTATGTATGTTAGGCTTGTTATCAGACATGAAATTGTGACTAAGGGTCTTACTCACAATTTGGGGGAGATTGTTAGTCACAGAGGCATGCCTGTATACATCTAATAACAAGCCTAATTGTTTGTAATGCTTTGCAATACTTACATGAACTCTTAACTGAGGGAACCTCTAGTTGTAGAGTTTCTACTTGTTGTAGTACGTGTAATAGGCATCAATTTCTATTTGTGTAACTGTAATTAAAAGTCAGAGAATAATGCTTGAAAGAAGTTCCAAGGATCATGCCTCAAGCTTGAAGATCAAGACTGTCAAAATAAACACAGTTGAAATTTGAAGAATGAAGATTTGCCTAAGTACCAATTCGAGAAGTATGTTTGTCATATTCGAGAAGTCTAGCATTCGACTAGTCAAGGATTCGATATCTGTAAAGACACTGTTCGACATCTCTGAAAGTCAACAAGTCAAAGCACTACTAGAAACAGGTCAATAGACATCGGCTAAAAACCGATGTCTGGCCTTTTTTAACCGATGTCTATGCGGGTGTAGAGAAAGGTCTAACCCTTTTCACATCGGTTTGAAACCGATGTCAAAGAGTATCTATCACATTGTTCACTTCCTTTTCACATCGGTGTGTAACCGATGTCAAAGATTATCTATCACATCGTTCACTGGAACCTGACTGATGTTAGATACTGTCTGAAACATCGGTTACTAGCAACTAACCGATGTCAAAGAGTGCTTGAGACATCGTTTACTGTAATATAATCGATGTGTATCATACATATTAATATCAGTTAGACACCGATATGAAAAGCATCAACAATGTGACACCATTGTGCTTAAATTACATCAATTTGTTTGGTGTTAATGATGTTACTGTGTGCAAATTACATCAATTTGTTTAGTAATAATGATGTTACTCTGTGCAAATTACATCAGTTTGTTTTGTAATAATGATGTTATTGTGTGTAAATTACATCAGTTTGTTTTGTAATAATGATGTTTCTACTTATTATAAACATCGGTTTCATTGAGTTTAACTGATGTGTTAGTGTTATAACAATACTAGCCAAAACAAAACAATAACATGCAACCAAAACCATTCCAAAATGAAAAACAACCAATAATGGTTCTCAAAATATTAATTACCAAGTAAAAATGTCATTTCTCCATTCATTCCAAATGAAAATACAAAGTACTACTCGATCGATCCTTACAAAATAACTATTTAATCCACATGAACTCCCTACATTTCATCCACAATCGACCAATATTCCACCTTCCATATATATATATATAACCCCAGACCACAAAAACTAAAACTGACAAAACAATTCAACCCAAAAGAAATGCTCAGGAGGTTCACAGGATAAAATAAAATAAAGGCAGAGCTAGCTAGTACACAAATCTTTGGATGTATCCAAGAGCCTCGAGACGCACGTCATCAAGCTCCTCCCTTGTGTAAGACTTACGACTCCTAGGTGTCCATTGTGCACACAGAAACCAAGCATATATATACCTTAGCAATATATAAAATAATATTGTTTTAAAGTACAACTAAATTGGTACTTAAACAACCGTTCAACCCATAAATTAAAGCATATATACCTTTGCAATGTATTTCATTTCCTTGTCTTCGAAAATATCTTTCATATAATGCATGACAACATAACCGCATTCAGTACCACCCGATTGTTTAGGGCATCCCTATTTTAATAATAAGTTAAGTATCGATTAGTCGCTAAAAAAAAATTAACAGCAAAGCGAACCTACTAAAAACAAAGTGTGCAAAAGACTTACGGCAAGATTTTTAACTATGGGTTTTTTGAGGGCCCGTCCTGTTTGAGCATTATAAGATCTAACTGCTCTGAGGAAGAAAATTAGTAGCAGTGTTAAACCCGAGAAATCTCACTATAACCTCAATAAATTGAAAATGAAAGCTACATTCTAGTTTTCGAAATGTAGAAATATAATTACCGCACTGATGCATCTTCTAGTTCTAGAAAATGTGGCGGGTGAGCCAATGGATTGAGAATGAAAATTTCAGATTCCCAAATCATGATCAAAATCCAATGATAACTATTTTAATTATAAATAAATCAAAGTCATGAGAATTTGAAATAAATACGAACAGATCCAACTATATATCATAATAAGTCTTAATTAACTACATATATATAAACAATTCACTTAGTTTTGGTTATGAGGCATGAGGAATATGCGAGAAGGTCCAGATTTCAACCTTTCAACAACATAAGCTTCAAAATTTTCATTGAGTTTATGTGAGGCTGCTGGATCAATAAATGCATACATGTCCGTTTCTTTTTTCTTGAGAACCTCGGTATGCAAATACCTACATATATTTATAATACATTTTGCATAAAAATATCCTTACAGAAATATAGAAAATATGATAAACGATTCACAGAAGAGGAAAGAACTTACGCCATATAGGTCGATATTATAACCTGGCCAATCATATTAAACTCCAACAGCGCCATTACATTCTCATCCAATAAAAATATGGTTTTGTCCCTACCAAACACCTCAGCATCACATTGAATCTGAATGGACTCTGAATTTTGTTTCAAAATTGTTACCGCATGCATATGCAGCAACATGAACTGTCGAGGCACATTTTTATTTGGCTTGACACTCTTCATCATCGCATACACTTTCTGAAACTCATTCAGCTCATTATTTTGCTTCCTTGGCTTCACTAGTTCCTTTTGAATTTTCTACAAATAAACAATGGGTTAAGAAACACAAAAAGTAAAGAAATGATAACAAGTAGATGCAATTCCGTCAAACTACTCTTTATCAGCTATCATAAAACCTTAACAGTACTTAAATTAATGAAGATGATCATGTCTTTATGCCATGCTAAAAGAGAGCCAATAGCTTGGCGAACCGTCTCTATTTCACCACGTACTGGAACTGGAACCAAGGCGTCTTCCTTGATAATTCCGTCCACTGAGACACGAGCATGTCCCGGTTGCAGAGGCACTCCATGTACTGAGTTACACGTGTCTCCCTCGGAGAAAACCATACCAAATGCTACCTTGTTCTCAATGTTATCCACTGTCAACTCACATTTTCGCGGATTCTAAATTTACAAGTAAAGGTCAAATAATAAGTATTACGAGACATCCACAAAATAAACAATATTGAGAGACATCCATTATATACACTAAATTTTACCTTATTTCCATGTGAAGAAGGGTCAACAGAACCAATAGCAACACAATCGTCATTCTCGTATTCCTTTTCCTCGTTCACCACCAATAGTTTTGCAGATTTAGGTTTACACTTTTTCTTCTTTTCTTCATCAAGCTGTTCCTTTTATCCTTTTTCATCTGGACAACTTGATTTGTCAGAGAAAATTGGTGAGTGATGAATGGATGTACCAGCCACCACCGACCTCAGCTCAGCCTTCAGCTCGGCAATCTGCGACATAAACTCGTTCTTTATTTTCTCAAACTCAGCTTTTGTAATTCTGTGCTTTTTCTCTTTTTGCGTATTGAAGTAGGTTGATGGAGTTACGAAGCTTCCAACTCCCTGAACCCTACCTGAATGCTCAGGAGTTTCCAGTGCTACAGAAAGCACATCTTCACTTCCAGATGGCTTGAACTCACCCTTATCCTTCTTTTCCATCAAATCATCCTAGTAAAAAAAACTAAAATTAATACAGAGTATAATATACAGAGCATGCTTGTGTATGATGTCCATTAATCGTCATCGTTATACACCTCGTGATAATCTCGAGTCGTGGAGGTTAATACAACTGACCAGGCAGCATCAACGGGATCTTTGACATAGAAAACTTGCTTCACTTGGTCAACAGACACATATCTATCATTTTTATAACCTTGTCGACTAAAGTCAACAAGTGTGAAGCCAAGATTATCCACTTTGACGCCTCTATCGCTATCTGCCCATTTACACAAGAACAATGGGGCTTTGAATGCATGATAATCCAGCTCCCATATTTCTTCAATGATGCCATAAAATGTCATATCACTCTCCACAGGATTTAAATCCTTGGCACTAGACACTTGGACCGTCTTAGCAACTACAGCGACACCACTATTTTGAACAGCCCTTTCATCATCTCGCTCTTTTGTGAAGTATCGGACCCCATCAATGAGAAAACCTTCATAAGTCAAAACAGAGAAAGACGGTTTGCCAGCCAACCATCTTATCATTTCTGAAACAGCTTCGCCATTGCATATTATTTCACTAACTTTTTTTCAAACCAATTAGCAAATTGTCGATTGTGCTCTCCAATCAACCACTGCACAGTCTTTTTCCCTCGGTAAGTTCTTTCTAGAAAATCCTTGTGCATCCTTTCAAAATACATATATTAATTTAGAAACTAACTACATACTTGATAAAAGAAGGTAAATGGTAAAAAGTATAATTAATTTAACTTACATAACGTACGGATGCACTTCAGGGTTGTTTAGAAGAACATGTAGATGAGCCTCGTCTCGCTCTTTTTCTTCCACCGACTTCATTACAGCTGCAGATAATGGACCAGAAAGATCACCTTGTTCCGTCGGAAGACCTGCAGTTCTGCAACTCTGCCGAACAAACTCTGTGCAAAATTCTAGAGATTCTTCCCCTAGATAACTTTCGGCTATACAACCTTCCGGACGATAACTATTACGCACATAACTTTTCAACACTTTATTGAACCGTTCAAATGGATACATCCATCTATAAAAAACTGGTCCACACAAATGCAATTCCCTAACCAAGTGGACTGTGAGATGTATCATTACATCAAAAAATGAGGGAGGGAATATCTTTTCCAACTCGCACAAGGTTAATACTATATCTGACTGCAACTTATCCAATTTTCATACATCTATAACTTTGTTGCACAACGAGTTGAAAAAGAAACACAACCTTATAATGCTAACCCTAACATTTTTTGGGAGAACGGAACGAATTGCAACTGGGAGCAACTGTTGAAGGAGAACATGACAGTCGTGGGACTTCAACCCAAACAACTTTAAATCGGACATCGATACACAATTTTTAATATTCGATGAATGCCCATAAGGAAGTTTCATTGAAGAGAGTGATGATAACATTTTTCTTTTTTCTGCCGTTGAAAGAGTAAAAAATGAAGGGGGCAGGTAGGTTTTTTTTTTCCCGACATTTTGTGGAGCCAAATCTTTTCTGGTGCCCATTTCAACCATATCATTACGGGATGCCTCACTGTCTTTAGTATTATATTTTAAATTTAGTAGTGTCCCAATAAAACTATCACAGACATTTTTCTCGATGTGCATAACATCGAGACAGTGATGAACATGATGAAATTTCCAATATTCCAGCTCAAAAAAATTGACTTTTTCTGCCATGCACAGTCCACCTTCTTTGACTTCTTTACTTCATTTCCATAAGTAAAATTTATTTCCTCCTGCTGCATTAAAACCTCTTCTCCAGAAAGGGGTTCACACGCTTGTCCAAACTCTTTTTCACCATTAAAAGCTGCCTTTTGCCTCCTATAAGGATGATGCCTAGGCAAATATCGACGATGACCTTGGTAACACATTTTTTTGCTATGAGGTAAATATTTAGCTACGGTATTATCACCACACACTGGACAAGCCATATAACCCTTATTGACGCATCCAGACAAATCCCCATATGCCGGGAAGTCATTTATCGTCCACATTAATATCACCCATAAAGTGAAAAAAGATTTAGTACTAGCATCGTACACATTTGGTTCACCTTCTTCCCAAAGCTTCTTCAAATCATCAATTAACGGTTGTAAAAACACGTCAATGTTATTACCTGGCTCATGTGGACCAGATACTAATATCGTTAACATCATAAACTTCCTCCTCATGCATAACCAAGGAGGAAGATTATAAGTTGACAATACTACTGGCCAACAGCTATACCTATTGCTTAAGCTATTAGTATGTGGGTTTATACCATCTGCGGCCAGAGCTAACCGAATGTTTCTTGGCTCACTACCGAAGGTTGGCCACCTATAATCGATATTCCGCCATGAAGGGAGTCGGCTGGATGGCGCATCTGGCCATCTTGACTTCTTTGGTTAGCATGCCAAGTCATTAGTGCAGCAGTAGAAGCAGATTTAAACATCTGCTTAAATCTAGGAATGATTGGAAAATACCACATAACTTTGGTCGGAATGTTAACCCTCGGTTTACCATCCTTTCCTAATTCCCAACGAGATTTGTGGCACTTCGGACAATCAGAAGCATCGGCATTCACACCCCTATATAGAATGCAGTCATTTGAACATACATGAAATTTTATATATTCTAGGCCTAAATCAGATAGGGTTTTCTTGGCTGCGTATGAATTAGTTGGCAAGACATGATCTTTAGGAAGTAAAGAGCCAACAGAAGAGAGTAAATCTGTATAGGCACTATCACTTATACCAAATCTTGCTTTCCAATTATGTAATTTCAACAATGAATCTAATTTAGTGCACTCACTACCCTCATACAAAGGTTGTTCAGCATCGGCCAAAAACCTTTTGAACTCATCTGAATCTTTATCAAAATCACCACCCCAATTATTATTATATGCTACTTCACAAACATCCTCTACATCACCGGCTTGTAATGGTTGTGACGCAAAAATGTTCTCCTGATTAGAAGCTGAAAATGTGCTACCAACAAATGACCTAGACTTAGCTCCATGCCAAATCCAATCAACATACCCCAAACTAAAACCCTTTTCGTACAGATGACCCCTAATTATTTTGATAGAGAATTTTTTTAAATTGACGCAACGTGCACATGGACAAGGTATTCGCTTAGGATCTTTACAATTTTCTTCGGCATACATCAAAAACTTTTCAACCCCGATTTCATACTCTAATGAATCCCTATCTGCAAAAATCCATGACTTGTCCATATATGAGGAGACACGTACAACCTACCTGATTATCATTTTAAATATCACATATCAAATAAATAACGATTTAATTCTATTCAATAAGCATATTTATTATTTATATTATATATTATAATTAAGTTGTAATGCACACAACTTTTTTCTTTTTGTATCTTATTGCAAATGACCAAACCCAGTTCTAGGAAATGTATGTAATTAAGTTAAATGTTCAGTTAAGATTGATATTTATAGTTATAGTATTGTTCTAAGTTTAACTTGTTTTTTAAACAAGTGCTATGTAAATTAATACCAAATGGCAACATGTCATTAACATTTAAATGGGCACGAAGGCATACGATTTCTATAATTCACATATGTACTTAGCGAACAGGCGAACAGAGAAAGTATATATACTACCATATACACTATTCAGTTCTAGTAAACAACAGCGCAAGTGAAAAAGCAACATATGACGATTACAAACATATGATTATTTTCACAAATGAATAATAAATTATTGAACTTAAATAAGCATATTATTTATATTCAATAAGCATATTTATTTTCACAATAAACATAATTGAAACAAACATTAAAACAACATATGTAGCCTTAAAATTTAACACATCAATTTATGCAGATAATGCATATGTCATATGTGGACTTCGAAATCCTAACGAACATATGTAGACTCCGACTCCGAATGTTATACAAAGAACACATGCATGTTAGATTTAAAACAAAATAAAAAATAAATAAACATTCAAACATATATAGCAGCATCAAAAACAAATAAATACTTACGAATTTGAGCTTTAGAGCACTACCCAAACAAGTTCTTCCTCAATCCTCTCTAAAAAAACAGACATATTCAAAAAAATTAGTAACTAAAAACATAAACAAATTAATAAAATTGTAATAAGCATATGATTCTAACCCAAAAAAATTCTCCTTTTAAATGTTGCTCCTGAACTAATAAGAACAAAGAATAAACTAATTAGAAAATTAAAATTTCGAAGCCAAAAATCCCTAATTTAGAACTGAAAATCAAAGTAATTCGAGTTTACATACACATGCAAGTTTACTCACCGATTCAAGCTTTAAAATGTTGCTCCTGTACTAATAAGAACAAAGAAAAAACTAATTAGAAAATTAAGAACTCGAACCCAAAAATCCCCAATTTAGAACATGTAAAATCAAAGTAATAATTCAAGTTACACATGCAAGCTTACTCACTTACCGATTCAAGATTTTAAGCAGTAAACAAATGGATTTGTGAAGTGAATTGACCAATTAACAACTGAGGCGCAGTTTGAGAAATTAGGGTTATGAGAGTGAGAGAGAGGAAGAGAAGGGGAGAGAGAAAGAGTGAGAGAGAGAGAGAGAGGGTGGCTGTTGAGAGAGGTGAGGTGAGAGAGGGAGCCGTCGCAGAGAGTCGCCAGAGAGAGGAGAGAAAGAGAGATTATATTTTAATTATTATTTTTTTTTAATGAATGTACTTACATTTTGTCTGAAAGAGCTCAAAGTGGGGGGAAAATAAAAAATTGGCTAAGGGGGGAAATAAAGGGGGGAACTAAAATATTTGCTAAGGGCGGAAGTTAATTTTGTGTGGGCGCGCGCGGAGTAAAATTTTTTTAAGCATACTTTAGACATCGGTTTATTTTTGACCGATGTCATAATATATAAAAGACATCGGTTGTTTTCCTGACCGATGTCATTGATTTTTCAATGATTTGTCATTGACATCGGTTGGTTGGTAATGTGATTTCGTAATATATTTAAGACATCAGTTATTTTTTGACCGATGTTATTGACTATTTTTACATCGGGAACATCATGAACCGATGTTAAAGGGGCGATGTCTATTCTACTTTTTCTAGTAGTGAAGTGTCATTCGATAACTCAGAGATTCGACATGTCTAATACTCTATTCGAGAACTCAAGAAGTCAACAAGTCAAAGTGGTATTCGAGTTCTCTAAGAGTCAACAAGTCAAAGTTGTATTCGATATCTCAAGGACTCAAGAAGCTACTCGACATCTCAGGGATTCGACAAGTCAAGTGTTCTATTCGACAACTCAAGGATTCCTAGAGAAAAGACTAATTCGAGAAGTGATTTAATATGATAATTATACAATATTCGAGAACTCAGAGTTATCTATCAAGTCAATTCTAGTTCTCGAATACAGTCTTGGAGACAAAATACTAAAGAATTGTACAATTCAGAAACCTGCAGCAAGCCAAAACGCTTTCAGGACCACAGTACTGTAAAGTGTTTTTGGAAAGACTACAAAGAAGCTTAGAGAGATGTTTCAAGAGACATGCTGCTAAAGAAGTGGATCTGAACAGAGTTAAAGGAAGTTAAATCTCAATCCGTTTGGATGTTACTCAAAAAGGATAGACATACTAGAAAGTAATTTATCCTGTAACCTTATTTGTAGTAAGTAGGGTGTACTCATGTTCTATAAGAGTACAACCTCACTACTCTAGTAGTTAAGCTTTGCAAGATACACATTCAGGAAATACATCTCTCTGAGAAAGAAGCTGAGAATACGAACTTGTGCTCTCAGGTTGTAGCAACATTTTGATCTAATAAAATATTAGATTAAAATGAGTACTGTGTTGTTGTGTCTTATATTTCAACACACATATTTCTTTAAGTACAAAGCACATACTTTACCACATACACCACTAAGCAGATTCGAAGAAAAGTTAGAGAATCCATTTACCCCCCCCCCCCTTTGTATTCTCTTTGGTATATTCAATACTCAACACCTTGGTATCCATCTCCTTATGTAACTGAGCAATAGTTTCATGGTTTTTTGTAATAATATTTGTAACATTGCTGATATATTCTTCAAAATTATTATTTGCCATCTTTGTGCCTGCTAAGAAAGTCAGCTAGAACATTCTTAGTACCAGATATGTTTTTAACAATAAAATCATAACAACAAAAGAAAGATTGTCATTTTCTTCTTTTATTTAATTCTGGTAATAAATTAATTTTATTTGTTATAAATGCTTTCACCTGAGTATTATCCGTTCAAACTATGAATTTTACTGGTAACAAATGATAATGAAATTTCTTTATCCCAAATTTTACTGCTAATAATTCTTTTTCATTTATATGATAATTCATTTCATTAGATTTCCAGGTGCCTCCTGCATATCCACATATAAGTGGTTTTTCTTTATCAATATCATTTTGTTCATAAGCTATAAGAACTGCACCCCATCCTATATCACTTGCATCAGTAAATAATTCTAATTGATCAGTTTCTATAGGTATTCTGTGTTTTGGTAAAAAATTTACTTTTTCTTTAAGAGTTCTAATAGCTTTTTCATGTTCTTCTATCCACTTAAAGGGTTTATTTTTTGTTAATTCTTGTAAACGTTTTCTTAATTGTGGTAAATCTTTTATATAATCTGCTGCATAATTAATTATTCCTAAAAATTGTTGGACTTCTTTCTTATTTTCTAATTTTTCTTTAAAATTTTTTATTTTTGATACTATATGATTTTGTAATTGTAATCCATCTTTATCAATAACATATCCTAAATATTCTATTTTATTCTTAAAGATTTTTTATTTCTTTTCAGACAGTAGTATTCCATGTTGTTTTACAATTTTTATAAATTGGTCTAGATGTTTTATATGATGTTCTAGGGTTTCACTATATATTAATATATCATCTACATATACTATACAGAAGTCTTTTAATTTTCTAAATACTTGATCCATTGTGACGCCACCAGATCCGGGGTCGGAGATCTAGGCGCTCACGGTCCATTTTCCATTAATAACATACCTGTTCTTGCACATAATATAAATAACACAGCCATCGACCCCACAATAAACTCACACCGCACACACACACACACAGGTTAGAGCCTCAGAAACGTCACACCATTGATTAAGCAGAAATAAAATCATCAGAGTTATTACAGACCGAATTAAATAGTATTTATGCTACCAGCAACACTTCGATATGAAGCGAAGTTGGCGGCTTGAAAGTTTGTTACGATACACTGCCTTGCACAGGTCATACTGATAAATAAAACGAACTAACAAAAGCTGCCAACCAATCCGGCTAATGGGGCCTACCGGTGGAATCTCAACTGCTGGCTCGGGTCTAGTCACCTGCTTTCGAGCAGTCTGTCTAGTTCTTGCCATTTCGCTTAGCTGTTGTGTTTGTAAAATTTGAAAACAAGCAAGAGTGAGCAACTATAGCTCAGCAAGAAATATACGTATAAGGTAAGCAATATAGCATTTCATATGATTGGCAGTTATTAAACTTGTTTGTATCAATCAGATATAAAATCACTTGTCATTGTTGATAAATCTCGAAGGTGCAACAATATGTGCCCTTGTTTTCAAAATAAACTTGCAGTTCTAGATACTGCATTGAGTCAACATCTTTCTCATCAAATAGAACACTATCAGCAACTTGGCACAAAAGCCTAAGAAGCAGTGTCAAAGCATTTTTCCAAAATGGAAGAATGGGACTTAAAGAAAACATAAAAAAAAACCTGACAAGGATTGACGATGATCAGTCGCCACATCCAAGTCCAATAATCCACGGGTCTTCTCTACCGGTAGAATGATAGAAACTACATCCGTAACTGTCCCCGGGTGAAAACTACATCCGTAATCACCCTCGATGAAAACTACATCCGTAATCATCCTTCGGCAACACCTGGGCCGGAATAATAATTGATGGACCGCCTGGCTCACGGCCGCTTACACATCCCGGGAATCGTTCGTCAACGGTTCCCACACCTGCCAGAGTCCCTTTTTCTTTTTCTTTTGAAAACTTGATTTTGAAAACAGAGTAATTGAGGTTCGACATCAGTCGACCGATGATTCTTGAAATCATACAAGAAGCAGAACCTGACCGGGGGTTTTCAAAAATGTTTTGAGTTCGAAAGAGTTCGAGTTTGAAAGTATTAAAGGTATCTTGGATTAACTTTATCTTTAAAATAGTGAACAATAATTAATAAATAATATTTTAAGATTTAATATTAATAATTAATAAAATAATTATTTAACAAAATAAACTTTTAATCCAAGATAGGGTTTCGAGTATTTACGAAGATATAAAAATAATTACTTGAGTATACGATACTCCCCGAATGACCCTTCGGGTTTTCGCAATCTAGTTACGATATAATAATATACCGCTCCCCGGTCAATAGTATATACGGACCGCTACGACCTCTAGCATTTTTATAAAATCTAAAAATTCATATTTTAATCCAATTCTTTTTGGGTGGTCTTCACCACTGCATTCCCTAACTTCTCAAATTTTTCCATGATCCCACATATATTTTTAGGGGTTTAAACAAGGTTCACAAGGGGGTCACTTAGTGCAGTCCGGAATCCAGAAACACAATTCACTTCTCCGGCCATAACTAAATATCTATACATCACCTAGCCATAAACCTTACATTTCCAGAAACTACATTCAATTATCTTTCCAACAATATATGGTAGGACATCAGGGGACAACATTTGGGGGTTCAAAACCGTGTTACAAGACAGGTCAATGCTCCTGGAAAAACTCAGCAAGCACATACTACTTAGATCAACCATTTTTCATAATTCCACAACACAACCAACACTTAATTCACTTAGTTCATGGTTCATAACACTCATGGAGATATACATACTATCCATAATCATAAAAGTCACAATCTCAACATCAAAACTCAAGATCCATGTCATCCATTACTTATACAACCAAGATTAACTCATATATACATGGATCTACTACCAAATATTATAAACACTACATAACCAAGAGGGTTTGTGATTTTTATACCTTCTTGAGCACCTAGGAGCCTTGGATAAGCTTTACACAACTCAATAACACCTTGAATGGCCTCCTACAACCCTTACAATCCAAGATCTAAAAGAAAATCAAACATAGTTACTATTCACCCAATCTTTAACAATTTATAACTTGAATTTGGATGGATGAAATGGCTTGAAATTACTAACATACCTTGTCTAGATGATGGAGAGGGCCTAGGATTTATGTTTTGATTTATGGGTGATGGGAAAGGGGGAAGAAGAATTTTTCTTCTTCTCTTTTCTTCTTTGGCCGAGAGCGAGAACAAGGGGGGTTGTGTTTTGGTTTTTGTGTGTGTTGGTTGAATAATTGATGTTAAAGTGTTGGGTGATACATAATGTGTATGTATAGGCAAGTACTAGCAAGGCATGGTCACATGTACTACTTGTCTCCCCTTTTTGAAAAGCAAGTAACTAGTTACTATTCCTCTTCCAATTGCTAACTAGTTTGCTTGTTCCTAACCACTTGGTTGCATGGAACTTGCATGCAATACTACTCCTTGTATCATTGTTCTTCCACCAATGCTTGTCATTTAACCTTTAATTCGTATCGTATCTTAATTAATCTCTCGTAATAATATTTTGTCACGTAGAGATTTCCCCTATAATTTCTTAAGTACTAATTGTGTAAATTCCTCGAACGTCCATAATTCCTCGTCATAATTCTTAATAAATCCTTTAATACTCTAACCATTCTCAAATCCCAAGTTTTATAAATCTTACTAACAATAAGACTCCTGCCTTCACAATCTTCCTTTTTATCTTACATAATAAATGCAACAACGCAGTTTCTCAGACAATCAATTCTATTAATCAACAGGGATGACTAGAAAGGTTCTATATTGACAATGCCACAAGATATTAAATAAAAGAAAATATTACCAAAAATTAGGGTTCTTACAGCCTCCCCTCCTTAAAAGGATTCCGTCCCGGAATCAGGTTGAAAACAGTTGGGGGTGCTTTTCACGCATCGCGCTCTCTAGTTCCCATGTTGATTCTTCGACATTCTGATTCCTCCACAAGACTCTCACTAATTTGACAACCTTGTTCCTCAGCACCTGTTCTTTTCTATCCATGATTTCTACGGGTTGCTCTACATATGTTAAGTCTGGTTGCAGATCCACTTGATCATGTTCTATCACATGTCGGAAGTCGGTATGGTAGGGTCGTAGCATGGACACATGGAACACATTATGCACTTGCTGTAAGCTCGGAGGTAAAGCCAATTCATATGCTAACTTTCCAACTCGTTTCAAGATCTCAAAAGGTCCAATAAATCTCGGGCTTAGTTTCCCTTTCTTACCAAATCTCATCAATCCCTTCCATGGTGATACTTTTAACATCACAAACTCTCCTACTTCATATTCTTTGTCCTTGCGGGTCTGGTCCGCATACTTCTTCTGTCTGTCCTGGGCCGCTACCAGCCGTCCTCTTATGAGCTCGATAGTTTCTCTTGTCTGTTGGACCAGTTCAGGCCCTAAAATCTTCCGCTCTCCAACCTCTTCCCCACACAAGGGAGATCAACATCTTCGTCCGTATAAAGCTTCATATGGGGGCATGCCTATACTCGCATGGTAACTGTTGTTGTAGGAAAATTCGATCAACGGCAAGTGGTCATCCCAACTTCCCTTAAAATCAATGGCACATACCCTCAACATGTCCTCGATGGTCTGGATGGTTCTCTCACTCTGTCCGTCTGTTTGGGGATGGTATGCAGTACTCATGTTTAACTTGGTCCCCACACAATCCTGAAAACTTCTCCAGAACCTGGAGTTGAATCTTGGGTCTCTATCTGATACAATGCTCACAGGAACCCCATGCCTAACCACAATCTCCTTTAAGTAAATATCTGCCAGCTTGTCGACAGTATATCTCTCGTTGATTGGAAGAAAATGTGCTGACTTGGTCAACCTATCGATAATTACCCAAATGGCATCATGATTAGTCTTGGTCCTTGGTAATCCGACCACAAAGTCCATCGCAATTTGCTCCCACTTCCACTCGGGTATCTCCAAGGGTTGCAACAATCCACTGGGCCTCTGGTGTTCGGCCTTTACTCTTTGACATGTCAAGCATTTACTTACCCACTCGGCCACGTCCTTCTTCATATTTGGCCACCAATAGTATTCTCTCAGATTTCTATACATCTTAGTGCCTCCAGGGTGAATTGAGTACCTCCAACTATAAAACTTCTCACCTCTGTCGGAGTGGTTGGTCTCTCCCTATTTGATACAACCTCTATTTTGGCTGGGTCCACTAGAATGCCTTGTTCGCTAATCACATGCCCCAAAAACTGAACTTCCTTCAACCAAAATTCACACTTCGAGAATTTAGCGTACAACTTTTCTTCTCTCAATGCTCCCAATACAATCCTCAAGTGCTCTGCATGTTCCTCCTCCGTCTTGGAATAAATCAAGATGTCGTCGATGAAGACTATAACACACTTGTCCAAGTACTTCTTGAAGACTCGATTCATTAAATCCATGAAAGCTGCAGGGGCATTCTTTAACCCAAATGACATCACTAGGAACTCATAGTGTCCATACCGGGTGCGAAAAGCCGTCTTTGGTATATCTTCTGGTTTAATATTTAACTGGTGGTACCCGGTCCTCAAATCAATTTTAGAAAAATAAACTGCGTCCTTTAATTGATCAAACAGGTCATCTATCCTGGGCAAGGGATACTTATTCTTGATAGTCACCTTGTTCAACTCTCTGTAGTCTATACATAATCTCATACTACCATCCTTCTTTTTCACGAATAACACCGGGGCTCCCCACGGTGACACACTAGGTCTTATCATCCCTTTATCCAACAACTCTTGTAACTGAGTGGCTAGCTCTTTCATCTCCACTGGGGCTAGCCGATATGGGGCTTTCGAAATTGGGGTCGTACCTGGAACTAAGTCTATAGCGAACTCGATGTCTCTATCGGGTGGTCGTCCGGAAAGATCATCCGGAAATACGTCCGCGAACTCATTAACGACAGGGATTTCCTGTAGGTTTGGTGCCTTCTTCTTGGTATCCTTCACATAGGCTAAATAGGCTTCGCATCCTTTACGTAACAGCTTCTTAGCTTGAATCATAGTCAGGAACTTTTGGTTTTGCCGTTTCCCACTAAACACTACTTCCTCGTCCCCTGGCAGTCTCAAACTTACTTTCTTCTTGACACAATCAATCTGGGCTCCGTGGGTTGTTAACCAATCCATACCTACTATTACGTCAAACTCCCCTAGTTTAAAAGGTATTAAGTATACCCGAAAGTGTCGCCCTTCTATTTCTAGGTCACAACCTGGACATACTTGGCTAACGGGAATAATTTCATGATTAGCTATCTCTATTTGCAATCTGTCTTTCAATGGTTTAGTCTTAAGGCCTAACTGACATACAAAATCTAGAGATATGAAAGACTTGGTAGCTCCCGAATCAAATAAAACATTTGCCTTAACTGAGTTGAGTAGTATAGTACCTGCAATCACATCTGTGTTCCTCACGGCATCCTGCACCGTCATGTTAAAAGTTCTTGCAGTAGGGGCCTTGTTAGAAGCAGTTCCACTCACTCTCGATGCAGCTGGCCTAGAGGACAAACATTCCCTCATTCGGTGCCTTGGTTTCCCACACTTGAAGCAATTACCTCCAGCACTGGTGTTGTTACTAGTTCCTCGACAGGCGTTAGCATAATGTCCTGTCAGCCCACACTTGAAGCACTTCACATCTTGCAGGTTACACACGCCCGCATGTTTCCTTCCACATTTATTACATTCTGGGGGTTGGGCTCGGGATGGGGTAGAGTAAGACGATCCCTGTGGTCGGTCGCTCTGGCCCACACTCCAACTTTCAGCTCTCTTGGTTCCAAAGTTTCCGCTGGGTTGGGACATCGTTCCTCGCTTAAATTTGCTCGGAAAGCTCCCACCCGCAGAGTTTCCTTTTCGACTATCAAACTTCCTCTTCTTTCCTTCTCTCTCCTTCTGCATCTGTTCACTCCCAGCCTCAACAATTGATGCTTTCTGTACCAGGGTGGCATAGTCTATCAGCTCAAGAACCGCCACACGATTCTGAATCCATTGCTTTAGCCCTAATTGAAACCTTCGGGCCCTCTTTGCCTCAGAGTTCACATACTCCGGCACAAATCTCGACAACTCAGTAAATTTGGCCTCATACTCGGCCACCGTCATGTTACCTTGCTTTAGTTCCAAAAACTTCAGCTCCATTTTTGTCTCCATGAACCTAGGAAAGTACTTCTCCAAGAACAGCTCGCTAAACCTCTCCCAGGTCACGACACCTCTTCCTTCCAAATTCTTCTTAGCTTCCCACCAATAGTTCGACTCACCCTTCAGAAGGTAAGTGGCGAAAACAGTCTTCTGCTCTTCAGCGACACCTAGTATCTCGAAAGATTTTTCCATTTCCTTCAACCAGGCCCTTGCCTCGACCGGGTCGGCAGTTCCTTTAAATTCTGGGGGTTTCAGGGATTTGAAGTTCCGGAAAGCATTAGCATTAGCATTTTGGGGTGGTTGCTGAACTGGGGGACGGTCCAAGTTCTGCCTAAGTAACTCCATGAACTGTTCCATAGGGCCTCCCCTAGGATGTTCTGCCTCTCGGGTGTCATCACCAGCTTCTTCTTCTTCATACTCAGAGTCATCAAACAAGTTATGATCGTTGCCCTCACTCTCACTCAGGTTGACATTCTCCCCTTCACGATTCTGGTGGCCTCCGGTCCCATGGTGGCTACCCTGGCCCTCAGAACTGATCGGGTGAGCTCGAGTGTTCATTCTTCTGGGTGGCATGATTCTGATAATAAAACAAGAAATGGGTTATGGTTTTCCAATTACCTGACAGCGTTTGCACAGGTCAGGAGCGTATCGTTCCTCCTCATAAGGGTGGAAGTGCAAAAGTTTTAATAATCCGATGTTGGAGATAAAATGTCAAACATTTTTGGGGAAAAATCCCTTTGGGATGCGAAAACATTTACAAGAGTTTTCAAAACTTCGAAACCTCAAAAATATTTTTCAAAATTTCAAAACAAATTTTTTTTTTTGAAAAATTTATTTTTAAAGATTGTAGGAACATTTTTGGAAATTGTAGAAAACAATTTGAAATCGCATATCGTAAATTTGAAACAGCATGGTTGTATTTGTGGCTTGTAGCAATTGTATAATCACAGTTGTATATCAAAACAGTAAAGCATGGCATCGGAAAGTAAAGCAGTTGAGGCAATATTAAGGAAACTGAAACTAAATAAGTACGGTACAAGGGTTATCACAAAGTTTGGATGTTAGAGCCAAATACATAGTTCCGATGTCAAAGTCTAACAAAAGTGGAACAAATACAAGTACATCATCCGAATAGTCAGGCTACACAAAAGTAGGGCTACATCCGTACATACTACCCGAAATCACATCTACATAACTGTAGGTCAGTCTACTCATCCACTGGTCAGAAAGGATACCACTGCACAAGTCAACTATCCCGCAAAATCGACACACTACTGTCATCTGAACCTAGGGGACTGAGCTATCAGTAACACATCACGAGGCCGCACCGCGACGGAGCAAGGTCCTCACTCGGGCAAATGCACGACGCACAACACGCCTAGCATCCCTAGCCTGGATCACTCCGCCCCCGCGGATCCCTAAACCAAGAATCCTCTCGCGACTCCTCCTCTCAATCCTATGGAGTCGAGCCCTAGTCCTCCTAGCAACAGCGGTCCTCATCTCAGCCTGGATCCTCAAGCGCGCCTCGCGCTCCTCCACTAGTGCCTGCCTCGCCTCGTTAAGTCGGGCCTCTGCAGAAAGTAAGTCCCGGGTCAGGAACTGCACCACGTAAGCGTGCTCAGTACCCGACACTGGGGTAGGTCCATCGGTGGAGGCGGTATGACAGGAACAGGAGCAGGTGCAGCAGCAGTAGCAGGAGCAGGAGCAGTAGCAGGGGTAGTGTCAAGCTCCTCCTCGCCAGAAGTGTCATCCTCGGAGTCACCGTCCGATGAAACAGGGCTAGATGTCTGTGGGGAAGGTGGGGGTGACACAACACGACCCTCACCGGATCTCACACTCTCCTCATCAGTAGCTACAGGAGATGGGGTAACAGGCTCTAGCTCAGGCTCAGGCTCAAAGGGCTCCTCAACGGGATCCTCATCATCAGTATCTCCTATCAGCGTAATCCAGGGGCCAAGCTCGGAGTCAGCACCCATATCCTCCTCAGGATCCTCGGTATCTCGCATCAGTGCCTCATCATGCTATCTCTCGAAAGCCTCAGGGTCTGGTATCTCCTCCATCTACACAAGGGAAATAAGGTGGGTCACTAACTATAAAAGAAAGGTTTAGGAGTAGTTCCCTCACGGGCCTTAAAGTCAGGGCTATATCCGATAACCCGACTACAAACTCGATGAGAGTTCTAAGTATTATTAATGTTGTTATTAAGGTTATCGTTTTTGTTATTATTATTAGGGTTGCTTTCTTAAATTACTATCGTTTCTGAGAACTGTAACCTCGCTCTGATACCATTTCTGTGACGCCCCCAGATCCGGGGTCGGAGATCTAGGCGCTCACAGTCCATTTTCCATTAATAACATACCTGTTCTTGCCCATAATATATATAAAACAACCATCGACCCCACAATAAACTCACACCGCACATACACACACAGGTTAGAGCCTCAGAAACGTCACCACATTGATTAAGCAGAAATAAAAGTATCAGAGTTATTACAGACCGAATTAAATAGTATTTATGCTACCAGTAACACTTCGATATGAAGCGAAGTTGGCGGCTTGAAAGTTTGTTACGATACACTACCTTGCACAGGTCATACTGATAAATAAAATGAACTAACAAAAGCTGCCAACCAATCCGGCTAATGGGGCCTACCGGTGGAATCTCAACTGCTGGCTCGGGTCTAGTCACCTACTTTCGAGCAGTCTGTCTGGGTCTTGCCATTTCGCTTAGCTGTTGTGTTTGTAAATTTGAAAACAAGCAAGAGTGAGCAACTATAGCTTAGCAAGAAATATAGGTATAAGGTAAGCAATATAACATTTCATATGATTGGCAGTTATTAAACTTGTTTGTATCAATCAGATATAAAATCACTTGTCATTGTTGATAAATCTCGAAGGTGCACCAATACGTGCCCTCGTTTTCAAAATAAACTTGCAGTTCTAGATACTGCATAGAGTCAACATCTTTCTCATCAAAATAGAACACTATCAGCAACTTGGCATTGTTGATAAATCTCCAACATTTGTATATATCACCTCTGTAAAATTTTCCAGAAAATAAGTTATAATAATATTCCTTGAAACAATTGTAAGAAAATATTATCTATAATATATATTTCCTGTTCATACTTATACAAACATATACTTTCCTTTCATCCTTGAGAAATATTCTCGCGCTTTCCCCAATACTCTTAATCTCCTTTTTATAGAGTTCTTTGACTCTTAACAGATATTGATTTGGATGACACGAGAATAACTCACTTTCTTATATCACCATAGTTTATTTTCTCACAGATAGATTATTCTTATCTATATTATCAGTCCATTTACACCATTCATTGACTTAGTCGATCCCTAACCAAACATTTACACTTAAGAGGTTAAATTAGAGCGTACCTGCAATTTCCTCTGGATACCTTATCCCAGATGTCTATTGTTCACAATACGCTCTTTACATCTTGCTGATCCACCTTAGTTCCTTCATGATATACTATCTATTCCACCTCTGAAATTTCCCTTAATTATTCTCATCAAAATCTTTACCTCAAGTTTTACTCATTCACACCTTTTGGATTAATCCTTTGAATACTTAACATCTTTAATCTCTCTCTGCTACTTAGGGTATTAGTCACAATATTGACCTTCCCCCACTAAAAGTTATTGCACCTCGAATCCTTCATTAATTATCCCCAAAATACACCTTACTTTCAATAGTAAATCTCAACTATGCCTTAAAATTCCTCATTTTCTTTTCTCTTACTAATCATCAAATATTCCCATTTCTTCTCACGAAATTCCTTTCTCTCTTATATTGAAACGCTTCTAGCTCTAATTATCTCTTATTGAAATTTCCCTTGGAATCTCAAGTTCCCTTTTATAATCACGTATACTCTAAACCTTGCTTCCATTATCCCAACATTAATGAAATCTTCTATATTCGAAACAATTTATAGAATTTAAGAAACTTTGAATTGAAACGAACCCAGAAACAAGCAAGGGTCCCACAACAATTTATAAGATTAAGAGTTTTAAATAGCTCTTATTCGAAACAAAAGAATATTTGGGAAATCAATATGATAGAAGAACCCGTACGTCACACAAGTGAGGACGTCCCCTCCGACTTTCTATCACACAGACAGATCGTCCTTGTGTATACATATAGGGCTGTTCCTCTTAGTTGGAGTAAGAAATATAGAGGGAAATTTAAATCACAATGATAAATACCATCTTCCGAAAATAATCTTAGAGGAATATTTTGACTAATACAATTTTGAAACACATTTCAAGGGTACCAAAAGGTTTTGAAAAGATACCGGCCCTTAATAAATAATCACGAATTACTCATCAAAACAAATAAATACTTACGAATTTGAGCTTTAGAGCACTACCCAAACAAGTTCTTCCTCAATCCTCTCTAAAAAAACAGACATATTCAAAAAAATTAGTAACTAAAAACATAAACAAATTAATAAAATTGTAATAAGCATATGATTCTAACCCAAACAAATTCTCCTTTTAAATGTTACTCCTGAACTAATAAGAACAAAGAATAAACTAATTAGAAAATTAAAATTTCGAAGCCAAAAATCCCTAATTTAGAACTGAAAATCAAAGTAATTCGAGTTTACATACACATGCAAGTTTACTCACCGATTCAAGCTTTAAAATGTTGCTCCTGCATTAATAAGAACAAAGAAAAAACTAATTAGAAAATTAAGAACTCGAACCCAAAAATCCCCAATTTAGAACATGTAAAATCAAAGTAATAATTCAAGTTACACATGCAAGCTTACTCACTTACCGATTCAAGATTTTAAGCAGTAAACAAATGGATTTGTGAAGTGAATTGACCAATTAACAACTGAGGCGCAGTTTGAGA
This sequence comes from Saposhnikovia divaricata, assembly GCA_036435485.1. Taxonomy (NCBI): domain Eukaryota; kingdom Viridiplantae; phylum Streptophyta; class Magnoliopsida; order Apiales; family Apiaceae; genus Saposhnikovia; species Saposhnikovia divaricata. The sequence goes on along the minus strand of CM071597.1, from coordinate 94,137,436 downwards.
AATTAGGGTTATGAGAGTGAGAGAGAGGAAGAGAAGGGGAGAGAGAAATTGAGAGAGAGAGAGAGAGAGGGTGGCTGTTGAGAGAGGTGAGGTGAGAGAGGGAGCCGTCGCAGAGAGTCGCCAGAGAGAGGAGAGAAAGAGAGATTATATTTTAATTATTATTTTTTTTAATGAATGTACTTACATTTTGTCTGAAAGAGCTCAAAGTGGGGGGAAAATAAAAAATTGGCTAAGGGGGGAAATAAAGGGGGGAACTAAAATATTTGCTAAGGGCGGAAGTTAATTTTGTGTGGGCGCGCGCGGAGTAAAATTTTTTTAAGCATACTTTAGACATCGGTTTATTTTTGACCGATGTCATAATATATAAAAGACATCGGTTGTTTTCCTGACCGATGTCATTGATTTTTCAATGATTTGTCATTGACATCGGTTGGTTGGTAATGTGATTTCGTAATATATTTAAGACATCAGTTATTTTTTGACCGATGTTATTGACTGTTTTTACATCGGGAACATCATGAACCGATGTTAAAGGGGCGATGTCTATTCTACTTTTTCTAGTAGTGAAGTGTCATTCGATAACTCAGAGATTCGACATGTCTAATACTCTATTCGAGAACTCAAGAAGTCAACAAGTCAAAGTGGTATTCGAGTTCTCTAAGAGTCAACAAGTCAAAGTTGTATTCGATATCTCAAGGACTCAAGAAGCTACTCGACATCTCAGGGATTCGACAAGTCAAGTGTTCTATTCGACAACTCAAGGATTCCTAGAGAAAAGACTAATTCGAGAAGTGATTTAATATGATAATTATACAATATTCGAGAACTCAGAGTTATCTATCAAGTCAATTCTAGTTCTCGAATACAGTCTTGGAGACAAAATACTAAAGAATTGTACAAGTCAGAAACCTGCAGCAAGCCAAAACGCTTTCAGGACCACAGTACTATAAAGTGTTTTTGGAAAGACTACAAAGAAGCTTAGAGAGATGTTTCAAGAGACATGCTGCTAAAGAAGTGGTTCTAAACAGAGTTAAAGGAAGTTAAATCTCAATCCGTTTGGATGTTACTCAAAAAGGATAGACATACTAGAAAGTAATTTATCCTGTAACCTTATTTGTAGTAAGTAGGGTGTACTCATGTTCTATAAGAGTACAACCTCACTACTCTAGTAGTTAAGCTTTGCAAGATACACATTCAGGAAATACATCTCTCTGAGAAAGAAGCTGAGAATACGAACTTGTGCTCTCAGGTTGTAGCAACATTTTGATCTAATAAAATATTAGATTAAAATGAGTACTGTGTTGTTGTGTCTTATATTTCCACACTCATATTTCTTTAAGTACAAAGCACATACTTTACCACATACACCACTAAGCAGATTCGAAGAAAAGTTAGAGAATCCATTTACCCCCCTTTGTATTCTCTTTGGTATATTCAATACTCAACACCTTGGTATCCATCTCCTTATGTAACTGAGCAATAGTTTCATGGTTTTTTGTAATAATATTTGTAACATTGCTGATATATTCTTCAAAATTATTATTTGCCATCTTTGTGCCTGCTAAGAAAGTCAGCTAGAACATTCTTAGTACCAGATATGTTTTTAACAATAAAATCATAACAACAAAAGAAAGATTGTCATTTTCTTCTTTTATTTAATTCTGGTAATAAATTAATTTTATTTGTTATAAATGCTTTCACCTGAGTATTATCCGTTCAAACTATGAATTTTACTGGTAACAAATGATAATGAAATTTCTTTATCCCAAATTTTACTGCTAATAATTCTTTTTCATTTATATGATAATTCATTTCATTAGATTTCCAGGTGCCTCCTGCATATCCACATATAAGTGGTTTTTCTTTATCAATATCATTTTGTTCATAAGCTATAAGAACTGCACCCCATCCTATATCACTTGCATCAGTAAATAATTCTAATTGATCAGTTTCTATAGGTATTCTGTGTTTTGGTAAAAAATTTACTTTTTCTTTAAGAGTTCTAATAGCTTTTTCATGTTCTTCTATCCACTTAAAGGGTTTATTTTTTGTTAATTCTTGTAAACGTTTTCTTAATTGTGGTAAATCTTTTATATAATCTGCTGCATAATTAATTATTCCTAAAAATTGTTGGACTTCTTTCTTAATTTCTAATTTTTCTTTAAAATTTTTTATTTTTGATACTATATGATTTTGTAATTGTAATCCATCTTTATCAATAACATATCCTAAATATTCTATTTTATTCTTAAAGATTTTTGATTTCTTTTCAGACAGTAGTATTCCATGTTGTTTTACAATTTTTATAAATTGGTCTAGATGTTTTATATGATGTTCTAGGGTTTCACTATATATTAATATATCATCTACATATACTATACAGAAGTCTTTTAATTTTCTAAATACTTGATCCATTGTGACGCCACCAGATCCGGGGTCGGAGATCTAGGCGCTCACGGTCCATTTTCCATTAATAACATACCTGTTCTTGCACATAATATAAATAACACAGCCATCGACCCCACAATAAACTCACACCGCACACACACACACAGGTTAGAGCCTCAGAAACGTCACACCATTGATTAAGCAGAAATAAAATCATCAGAGTTATTACAGACCGAATTAAATAGTATTTATGCTACCAGCAACACTTCGATATGAAGCGAAGTTGGCGGCTTGAAAGTTTGTTACGATACACTGCCTTGCACAGGTCATACTGATAAATAAAACGAACTAACAAAAGCTGCCAACCAATCCGGCTAATGGGGCCTACCGGTGGAATCTCAACTGCTGGCTCGGGTCTAGTCACCTGCTTTCGAGCAGTCTGTCTAGTTCTTGCCATTTCGCTTAGCTGTTGTGTTTGTAAAATTTGAAAACAAGCAAGAGTGAGCAACTATAGCTCAGCAAGAAATATACGTATAAGGTAAGCAATATAGCATTTCATATGATTGGCAGTTATTAAACTTGTTTGTATCAATCAGATATAAAATCACTTGTCATTGTTGATAAATCTCGAAGGTGCAACAATATGTGCCCTTGTTTTCAAAATAAACTTGCAGTTCTAGATACTGCATTGAGTCAACATCTTTCTCATCAAATAGAACACTATCAGCAACTTGGCACAAAAGCCTAAGAAGCAGTGTCAAAGCATTTTTCCAAAATGGAGGAATGGGACTTAAAGAAAACATAAAAAAAAACCTGACAAGGATTGACGATGATCAGTCGCCACATCCAAGTCCAATAATCCACGGGTCTTCTCTACCGGTAGAATGATATAAACTACATCCGTAACTATCCCCGGGTGAAAACTACATCCGTAATCACCCTCGATGAAAACTACATCCGTAATCATCCTTCGGCAACACCTGGGCCGGAATAATAATTGATGGACCGCCTGGCTCACGGCCGCTTACACATCCCGGGAATCGTTCGTCAACGGTTCCCACACCTGCCAGAGTCCCTTTTTCTTTTTCTTTTGAAAACTTGATTTTGAAAATAGAGTAATTGAGGTTCGACATCAGTCGACCGATGATTCTTGAAATCATACAAGAAGCAGAACCTGACCGGGGGTTTTCAAAAATGTTTTGAGTTCGAAAGAGTTCGAGTTTGAAAGTATTAAAGGTATCTTGGATTAACTTTATCTTTAAAATAGTGAACAATAATTAATAAATAATATTTTAAAATTTAATATTAATAATTAATAAAATAATTATTTAACAAAATAAACTTTTAATCCAAGATAGGGTTTCGAGTATTTACGAAGATATAAAAATAATTACTTGAGTATACGATACTCCCCGAATGACCCTTCGGGTTTTCGCAATCTAGTTACGATATAATAATATACCGCTCCCCGGTCAATAGTATATACGGACCGCTACGACCTCTAGCATTTTTATAAAATCTAAAAATTCATATTTTAATCCAATTCTTTTTGGGTGTCTTCACCACTGCATTCCCTAACTTCTCAAATTTTTCCATGATCCCACATATATTTTTAGGGGTTTAAACAAGGTTCACAAGGGGGTCACTTAGTGCAGTCCGGAATCCAGAAACACAATTCACTTCTCCGGCCATAACTAAATATCTATACATCACCTAGCCATGAACCATACATTTCCAGAAACTACATTTAATTATCTTTCCAACAATATATGGTAGGACATCAGGGGACAACATTTGGGGGTTCAAAACCGTGTTACAAGACAAGTCAATGCTCCTGGAAAAACTCAGCAAGCACATACTACTTAGATCAACCATTTTTCATAATTCCACAACACAACCAACACTTAATTCACTTAGTTCATGGTTCATAACACTCATGGAGATATACATACTATCCATAATCATAAAAGTCACAATCTCAACATCAAAACTCAAGATCCATGTCATCCATTACTTATACAACCAAGATTAACTCATATATACATGGATCTACTACCAAATATTATAAACACTACATAACCAAGAGGGTTTGTGATTTTTATACCTTCTTGAGCACCTAGGAGCCTTGGATAAGCTTTACACAACTCAATAACACCTTGAATGGCCTCCTACAACCCTTACAATCCAAGATCTAAAAGAAAATCAAACATGGTTACTATTCACACAATCTTTAACAATTTATAACTTGAATTTGGATGGATGAAATGGCTTGAAATTACTAACATACCTTGTCTAGATGATGGAGAGGGCCTAGGATTTATGTTTTGATTTATGGGTGATGGGAAAGGGGGAAGAAGAATTTTTCTTCTTCTCTTTTCTTCTTTGGCCGAGAGCGAGAACAAGGGGGGGTTGTGTTTTGGTTTTTGTGTGTGTTGGTTGAATAATTGATGTTAAAGTGTTGGGTGATACATAATGTGTATGTATAGGCAAGTACTAGCAAGGCATGGTCACATGTACTACTTGTCTCCCCTTTTTGAAAAGCAAGTAACTAGTTACTATTCCTCTTCCAATTGCTAACTAGTTTGCTTGTTCCTAACCACTTGGTTGCATGGAACTTGCATGCAATACTACTCCTTGTATCATTATTCTTCCACCAATGCTTGTCATTTAACCTTTAATTCGTATCGTATCTTAATTAATCTCTCGTAATAATATTTTGTCGCGTAGAGATTTCCCCTATAATTTCTTAAGTACTAATTGTGTAAATTCCTCGAACGTCCATAATTCCTCGTCATAATTCTTAATAAATCCTTTAATACTCTAACCATTCTCAAATCCCAAGTTTTATAAATCTTACTAACAATAAGACTCCTGCCTTCACAATCTTCCTTTTTATCTTACATAATAAATGCAACAACGCAGTTTCTCAGACAATCAATTCTATTAATCAACAGGGATGACTAGAAAGGTTCTATATTGACAATGCCACAAGATATTAAATAAAAGAAAATATTACCAAAAATTAGGGTTCTTACAGCCTCCCCTCCTTAAAAGGATTCCGTCCCGGAATCAGGTTGAAAACAGTTGGGGGTGCTTTTCACGCATCGCGCTCTCTAGTTCCCATGTTGATTCTTCGACATTCTGATTCCTCCACAAGACTCTCACTAATTTGACAACCTTGTTCCTCAGCACCTGTTCTTTTCTATCCATGATTTCTGCGGGTTGCTCTACATATGTTAAGTCTGGTTGCAGATCCACTTGATCATGTTCTATCACATGTCGGAAGTCGGTATGGTAGGGTCGTAGCATGGACACATGGAACACATTATGCACTTGCTGTAAGCTCGGAGGTAAAGCCAATTCATATGCTAACTTTCCAACTCGTTTCAAGATCTCAAAAGGTCCAATAAATCTCGGGCTTAGTTTCCCTTTCTTACCAAATCTCATCAATCCCTTCCATGGTGATACTTTTAACATCACAAACTCTCCTACTTCATATTCTTTGTCCTTGCGGGTCTGGTCCGCATACTTCTTCTGTCTGTCCTGGGCCGCTACCAGCCGTCCTCTTATGAGCTCGATAGTTTCTCTTGTCTGTTGGACCAGTTCAGGCCCTAAAATCTTCCGCTCTCCAACCTCTTCCCCACACAAGGGAGATCAACATCTTCGTCCGTATAAAGCTTCATATGGGGGCATGCCTATACTCGCATGGTAACTGTTGTTGTAGGAAAATTCGATCAACGGCAAGTGGTCATCCCAACTTCCCTTAAAATCAATGGCACATACCCTCAACATGTCCTCGATGGTCTGGATGGTTCTCTCACTCTGTCCGTCTGTTTGGGGATGGTATGCAGTACTCATGTTTAACTTGGTCCCCACACAATCCTGAAAACTTCTCCGGAACCTGGAGTTGAATCTTGGGTCTCTATCTGATACAATGCTCACAGGAACCCCATGCCTAACCACAATCTCCTTTAAGTAAATATCTGCCAGCTTGTCGACAGTATATCTCTCGTTGATTGGAAGAAAATGTGTTGACTTGGTCAACCTATCGATAATTACCCAAATGGCATCATGATTAGTCTTGGTCCTTGGTAATCCGACCACAAAGTCCATCGCAATTTGCTCCCACTTCCACTCGGGTATCTCCAAGGGTTGCAACAATCCACTGGGCCTCTGGTGTTCGGCCTTTACTCTTTGACATGTCAAGCATTTACTTACCCACTCGGCCACGTCCTTCTTCATATTTGGCCACCAATAGTATTCTCTCAGATTTCTATACATCTTAGTGCCTCCAGGGTGAATTGAGTACCTCGAACTATGAGCCTCTTGCAAAATCTCGTCTTTTAATTCCTGAACGTTCGGGATCCATATCCTAGATGCATACCTCATAATTCCATTCCCGTCCTTCTCACACTTAATTTCCTCGCCAGTCAAAATTTTCTCCATCGAATTCTTTTCTTCTTCTATCTTCTTTTCCTGGCATAACTTAATCTTTTCCAGTAGCGGTGGTTGGACTCTTATTTCCATTAGACTCTCTTGTCCAATTCCTGGTAACCTCACTTCAATCTCCAGTTTCTCAAGGTCCTTGATCAACTCGTCCACTGACGTTATTATCTTGAGTTTCTCCTTTCGGCTAAGTGCATCGGCCACCACATTGGCCATCCCTGGGTGATAATGAATCTCACAATCATAATCTTTAATTAGCTCTAGCCATCTCCTCTACCTCATGTTTAACTCTTTCTGAGTGAATATGTACTTTAAGCTCTTGTGATCCGTGTAGATTTCACACTTTTCTCCGTAAAGATAATGTCTCCAGATCTTCAAAGCAAAAACTATCGCTGCTAACTCCAAATCATGGGTGAGGTATCTTATCTCGTACTCCTTAAGTTGTCTGGACGCATACGCAATCACCTTACCGTGCTGCATAAGCACACACCCTAAACCTTTATGGGATGCGTCGCTATAAATCACAAAATCTCCCTTATCATCAGGTAGGGCTAGTACTGGTGCTGTCACCAACCTCTTTTTCAACTCTTGGAAGCTCTCTTCGCATTTTTCAGTCCACACAAACTTCTCGGTCTTGCGAGTTATTCGGGTCAAAGGGGCTGCTATCTTGGCAAAGTCTTGGACAAATCTCCTATAGTAGCCAGCCAGTCCTATAAAACTTCTCACCTCTGTCGGAGTGGTTGGTCTCTCCCTATTTGATACAACCTCTATTTTGGCTGGGTCCACTAGAATGCCTTGTTCGCTAATCACATGCCCCAAAAACTGAACTTCCTTCAACCAAAATTCACACTTCGAGAACTTAGCGTACAACTTTTCTTCTCTCAATGCTCCCAATACAATCCTCAAGTGCTCTGCATGTTCCTCCTCCGTCTTGGAATAAATCAAGATGTCGTCGATGAAGACTATAACACACTTGTCCAAGTACTTCTTGAAGACTCGATTCATTAAATCCATGAAAGCTGCAGGGGCATTCGTTAACCCAAATGACATCGCTAGGAACTCATAGTGTCCATACCGGGTGCGAATAGCCGTCTTTGGTATATCTTCTGGTTTAATCTTTAACTGGTGGTACCCGGTCCTCAAATCAATTTTAGAAAAATAAACTGCGTCCTTTAATTGATCAAACAGGTCATCTATCCTGGGCAAGGGATACTTATTCTTGATAGTCACCTTGTTCAACTCTCTGTAGTCTATACATAATCTCATACTACCATCCTTCTTTTTCACGAATAACACCGGGGCTCCCCACGGTGACACACTAGGTCTTATCATCCCTTTATCCAACAACTCTTGTAACTGAGTGGCTAGCTCTTTTATCTCCACTGGGGCTAGCCGATATGGGGCTTTCGAAATTGGGGTCGTACCTGGAACTAAGTCTATAGCGAACTCGATGTCTCTATCGGGTGGTCGTCCGGAAAGATCATCCGGAAATACGTCCGCGAACTCATTAACGACAGGGATTTCCTGTAGGTTTGGTGCCTTCTTCTTGGTATCCTTCACATAGGCTAAATAGGCTTCGCATCCTTTACGTAACAGCTTCTTAGCTTGAATCATAGTCAGGAACTTTTGGTTTTGCCGTTTCCCACTAAACACTACTTCCTCGTCCCCTGGCAGTCTCAAACTTACTTTCTTCTTGACACAATCAATCTGGGCTCCGTGGGTTGTTAACCAATCCATACCTACTATTACGTCAAACTCCCCTAGTTTAAAAGGTATTAAGTATACCCGAAAGTGTCGCCCTTCTATTTCTAGGTCACAACCTGGACATACTTGGCTAACGGGAATAATTTCATGATTAGCTATCTCTATTTGCAATCTGTCTTTCAATGGTTTAGTCTTAAGGCCTAACTGACATACAAAATCTAGAGATATGAAAGACTTGGTAGCTCCCGAATCAAATAAAACATTTGCCTTAACTGAGTTGAGTAGTATAGTACCTGCAATCACATCCGTGTTCCTCACGGCATCCTGCACCGTCATGTTAAAAGTTCTTGCAGTAGGGGCCTTGTTAGAAGCAGTTCCACTCACTCTCGATGCAGCTGGCCCAGAGGATAAACATTCCCTCATTCGGTGCCTTGGTTTCCCACACTTGAAGCAATTACCTCCAGCACTGGTGTTGTTACTAGTCCCTCGACAGGCGTTAGCATAATGTCCTGTCAGCCCACACTTGAAGCACTTCACATCTTGCAGGTTACACACGCCCGCATGTTTCCTTCCACATTTATTACATTCTGGGGGTTGGGCTCGGGATGGGGTAGAGTAAGACGATCCCTGTGGTCGGTCGCTCTGGCCCACACTCCAACTTTCAGCTCTCTTGGTTCCAAAGTTTCCGCTGGGTTGGGACATCGTTCCTCGCTTAAATATGCTCGGAAAGCTCCCACCCGCAGAGTTTCCTTTTCGACTATCAAACTTCCTCTTCTTTCCTTCTCTCTCCTTCTGCATCTGTTCACTCCCAGCCTCAACAATTGATGCTTTTTGTACCAGGGTGGCATAGTCTGTCAGCTCAAGAACCGCCACACGATTCTGAATCCATTGCTTTAGCCCTAATTGAAACCTTCGGGCCCTCTTTGCCTCAGAGTTCACATACTCCGGCACAAATCTCGACAACTCAGTAAATTTGGCCTCATACTCGGCCACCGTCATGTTACCTTGCTTTAGTTCCAAAAACTTCAGCTCCATTTTTGTCTCCATGAACCTAGGAAAGTACTTCTCCAAGAACAGCTCGCTAAACCTCTCCCAGGTCACCACACCTCTTCCTTCCAAATTCTTCTTAGCTTCCCACCAATAGTTCGACTCACCCTTCAGAAGGTAAGTGGCGAAAACAGTCTTCTGCTCTTCAGCGACACCTAGTATCTCGAAAGATTTTTCCATTTCCTTCAACCAGGCCCTTGCCTCGACCGGGTCGGCAGTTCCTTTAAATTCTGGGGGTTTCAGGGATTTGAAGTTCCGGAAAGCATTAGCATTAGCATTTTGGGGTGGTTGCTGAACTGGGGGACGGTCCAAGTTCTGCCTAAGTAACTCCATGAACTGTTCCATAGGGCCTCCCCTAGGATGTTCTGCCTCTCGGGTGTCATCACCAGCTTCTTCTTCTTCATACTCAGAGTCATCAAACAAGTTATGATCGTTGCCCTCACTCTCACTCAGGTTGACATTCTCCCCTTCACGATTCTGGTGGCCTCCGGTCCCATGGTGGCTACCCTGGCCCTCAGAACTGATCGGGTGAGCTCGAGTGTTCATTCTTCTGGGTGGCAAGATTCTGATAATAAAACAAGAAATGGGTTAGGGTTTTCCAATTACCTGACAGCGTTTGCACAGGTCAGGAGCGTATCGTTCCTCCTCATAAGGGTGGAAGTGCAAAAGTTTTAATAATCCGATGTTGGAGATAAAATGTCAAACATTTTTGGGGAAAAATCCCTTTGGGATGCGAAAACATTTACAAGAGTTTTCAAAACTTCGAAACCTCAAAAATATTTTTCAAAATTTCAAAACAAATTTTTTTTTTTTTTAAATTTATTTTTAAAGATTGTAGGAACATTTTTGGAAATTGTAGAAAACAATTTGAAATCGCATATCGTAAATTTGAAACAGCATGGTTGTATTTGTGGCTTGTAGCAATTGTATAATCACAGTTGTATATCAAAACAGTAAAGCATGGCATCGGAAAGTAAAGCAGTTGAGGCAATATTAAGGAAACTGAAACTAAATAAGTACGGTACAAGGGTTATCACAAAGTTTGGATGTTAGAGCCAAATACATAGTTCCGATGTCAAAGTCTAACAAAAGTGGAACAAATACAAGTACATCATCCGAATAGTCAGGCTACACAAAAATAGGGCTACATCCGTACATACTACCCGAAATCACATCTACATAACTGTAGGTCAGTCTACTCATCCACTGGTCAGAAAGGATACCACTGCACAAGTCAACTATCCCGCAAAATCGACACACTACTGTCATCTGAACCTAGGGGACTGAGCTATCAGTAACACATCACGAGGCCGCACCGCGGCGGAGCAAGGTCCTCACTCGGGCAAATGCACGACGCACAACACGCCTAGCATCCCTAGCCTGGATCACTCCGCCCCCGCGGATCCCTAAACCAAGAATCCTCTCGCGACTCCTCCTCTCAATCCTATGGAGTCGAGCCCTAGTCCTCCTAGCAACAGCGGTCCTCATCTCAGCCTGGATCCTCAAGCGCGCCTCGCGCTCCTCCACTAGTGCCTGCCTCGCCTCGTTAAGTCGGGCCTCTGCAGAAAGTAAGTCCCGGGTCAGGAACTGCACCACGTAAGCGTGCTCAGTACCCGACACTGGGGTAGGTCCATCGGTGGAGGCGGTATGACAGGAACAGGAGCAGGTGCAGCAGCAGTAGCAGGAGCAGGAGCAGTAGCAGGGGTAGTGTCAAGCTCCTCCTCGCCAGAAGTGTCATCCTCGGAGTCACCGTCCGATGAAACAGGGCTAGATGTCTGTGGGGAAGGTGGGGGTGACACAACACGACCCTCACCGGATCTCACACTCTCCTCATCAGTAGCTACAGGAGATGGGGTTACAGGCTCTAGCTCAGGCTCAGGCTCAAAGGGCTCCTCAACGGGATCCTCATCATCAGTATCTCCTATCAGCGTAATCCAGGGGCCAAGCTCGGAGTCAGCACCCATATCCTCCTCAGGATCCTCGGTATCTCGCATCAGTGCCTTATCATGCTATCTCTCGAAAGCCTCAGGGTCTGGTATCTCCTCCATCTACACAAGGGAAATAAGGTGGGTCACTAACTATAAAAGAAAGGTTTAGGAGTAGTTCCCTCACGGGCCTTAAAGTCAGGGCTATATCCGATAACCCGACTACAAACTCGATGAGAGTTCTAAGTATTATTAATGTTGTTATTAAGGTTATCGTTTTTGTTATTATTATTAGGGTTGCTTTCTTAAATTACTATCATTTCTGAGAACTGTAACCTCGCTCTGATACCATTTCTGTGACGCCTCCAGATCCGGGGTCGGAGATCTAGGCGCTCACAGTCCATTTTCCATTAATAACATACCTGTTCTTGCCCATAATATATATAAAACAACCATCGACCCCACAATAAACTCACACCGCACATACACACACAGGTTAGAGCCTCAGAAACGTCACCACATTGATTAAGCAGAAATAAAAGTATCAGAGTTATTACAGACCGAATTAAATAGTATTTATGCTACCAGCAACACTTCGATATGAAGCGAAGTTGGCGGCTTGAAAGTTTGTTACGATACACTACCTTGCACAGGTCATACTGATAAATAAAACGAACTAACAAAAGCTGCCAACCAATCCGGCTAATGGGGCCTACCGGTGGAATCTCAACTGCTGGCTCGGGTCTAGTCACCTACTTTCGAGCAGTCTGTCTGGGTCTTGCCATTTCGCTTAGCTGTTGTGTTTGTAAATTTGAAAACAAGCAAGAGTGAGCAACTATAGCTTAGCAAGAAATATAGGTATAAGGTAAGCAATATAACATTTCATATGATTGGCAGTTATTAAACTTGTTTGTATCAATCAGATATAAAATCACTTGTCATTGTTGATAAATCTCGAAGGTGCACCAATACGTGCCCTCGTTTTCAAAATAAACTTGCAGTTCTAGATACTGCATAGAGTCAACATCTTTCTCATCAAAATAGAACACTATCAGCAACTTAGCATTGTTGATAAATCTCCAACATTTGTATATATCACCTCTGTAAAATTTTCCAGAAAATAAGTTATAATAATATTCCTTGAAACAATTGTAAGAAAATATTATCTATAATATATATTTCCTGTTCATACTTATACAAACATATACTTTCCTTTCATCCTTGAGAAATATTCTCGCGCTTTCCCCAATACTCTTAATCTCCTTTTTATAGAGTTCTTTGACTCTTAACACATATTGATTTGGATGACACGAGAATAACTCACTTTCTTATATCACCATAGTTTATTTTCTCACAGATAGATTATTCTTATCTATATTATCAGTCCATTTACACCATTCATTGACTTAGTCGATCCCTAACCAAACATTTACACTTAAGAGGTTAAATTAGAGCGTACCTGCAATTTCCTCTGGATACCTTATCCCAGATGTCTATTGTTCACTATACGCTCTTTACATCTTGCTGATCCACCTTAGTTCCTTCATGATATACTATCTATTCCACCTCTGAAATTTCCCTTAATTATTCTCATCAAAATCTTTACCTCAAGTTTTACTCATTCACACCTTTTGGATTAATCCTTTGAATACTTAACATCTTTAATCTCTCTCTGCTACTTAGGGTATTAGTCACAATATTGACCTTCCCCCACTAAAAGTTATTGCACCTCGAATCCTTCATTAATTATCCCCAAAATACACCTTACTTTCAATAGTAAATCTCAATTATGCCTTAAAATTCCTCATTTTCTTTTCTCTTACTAATCATCAAATATTCCCATTTCTTCTCACGAAATTCCTTTCTCTCTTATATTGAAACGCTTCTAGCTCTAATTATCTCTTATTGAAATTTCCCTTGGAATCTCAAGTTCCCTTTTATAATCACGTATACTCTAAACCTTGCTTCCATTATCCCAACATTAATGAAATCTTCTATATTCGAAACAATTTATAGAATTTAAGAAACTTTGAATTGAAACGAACCCAGAAACAAGCAAGGGTCCCACAACAATTTGTAAGATTAAGAGTTTTAAATAGCTCTTATTCGAAACAAAAGAATATTTAGGAAATCAATATGATAGAAGAACCCGTACGTCACACAAGTGAGGACGTCCCCTCCGACTTTCTATCACACAGACTGATCGTCCTTGTGTATACATATAGGGCTGTTCCTCTTAGTTGGAGTAAGAAATATAGAGGGAAATTTAAATCACAATGATAAATACCATCTTCCGAAAATAATCTTAGAGGAATATTTTGACTAACACAATTTTGAAACACATTTCAAGGGTACCAAAAGGTTTTGAAAAGATACCGGCCCTTAATAAATAATCACGAATTACTCATCAAAACAAATAAATACTTACGAATTTGAGCTTTAGAGCACTACCCAAACAAGTTCTTCCTCAATCCTCTCTAAAAAAACAGACATATTCAAAAAAATTAGTAACTAAAAACATAAACAAATTAATAAAATTGTAATAAGCATATGATTCTAACCCAAACAAATTCTCCTTTTAAATGTTGCTCCTGAACTAATAAGAACAAAGAATAAACTAATTAGAAAATTAAAATTTCGAAGCCAAAAATCCCTAATTTAGAACTGAAAATCAAAGTAATTCGAGTTTACATACACATGCAAGTTTACTCACCGATTCAAGCTTTAAAATGTTGCTCCTGCATTAATAAGAACAAAGAAAAAACTAATTAGAAAATTAAGAACTCGAACCCAAAAATCCCCAATTTAGAACATGTAAAATCAAAGTAATAATTCAAGTTACACATGCAAGCTTACTCACTTACCGATTCAAGATTTTAAGCAGTAAACAAATGGATTTGTGAAGTGAATTGACCAATTAACAACTGAGGCGCAGTTTGAGAAATTAGGGTTATGAGAGTGAGAGAGAGGAAGAGAAGGGAAAGAGAGAAATAGTGAGAGAGAGAGAGAGAGGGTGGCTGTTGAGAGAGGTGAGGTGAGAGAGGGAGCCGTCGCAGAGAGTCGCCAGAGAGAGGAGAGAAAGAGAGATTATATTTTAATTATTATTTTTTTTTAATGAATGTACTTACATTTTGTCTGAAAGAGCTCAAAGTGGGGGGAAAATAAAAAATTGGCTAAGGGGGGAAATAAAGGGGGGAACTAAAATATTTGCTAAGGGCGGAAGTTAATTTTGTGTGGGCGCGCGCGGAGTAAAATTTTTTTAAGCATACTTTAGACATCGGTTTATTTTTGACCGATGTCATAATATATAAAAGACATCGGTTGTTTTCCTGACCGATGTCATTGATTTTTCAATGATTTGTCATTGACATCGGTTGGTTGGTAATGTGATTTCGTAATATATTTAAGACATCAGTTATTTTTTGACCGATGTTATTGACTGTTTTTACATCGGGAACATCATGAACCGATGTTAAAGGGGCGATGTCTATTCTACTTTTTCTAGTAGTGAAGTGTCATTCGATAACTCAGAGATTCGACATGTCTAATACTCTATTCGAGAACTCAAGAAGTCAACAAGTCAAAGTGGTATTCGAGTTCTCTAAGAGTCAACAAGTCAAAGTTGTATTCGATATCTCAAGGACTCAAGAAGCTACTCGACATCTCAGGGATTCGACAAGTCAAGTGTTCTATTCGACAACTCAAGGATTCCTAGAGAAAAGACTAATTCGAGAAGTGATTTAATATGATAATTATACAATATTCGAGAACTCAGAGTTATCTATCAAGTCAATTCTAGTTCTCGAATAAAGTCTTGAAGAGAAAATACTAAAGAATTGTACAAGTCAGAAACCTGCAGCAAGCCAAAACGCTTTCAGGACCACAGTACTGTAAAGTGTTTTTGGAAAGACTACAAAGAAGCTTAGAGAGATGTTTCAAGAGACATGCTGCTAAAGAAGTGGATCTGAACAGAGTTAAAGGAAGTTAAATCTCAATCCGTTTGGATGTTACTCAAAAAGGATAGACATACTAGAAAGTAATTTATCCTGTAACCTTATTTGTAGTAAGTAGGGTGTACTCATGTTCTATAAGAGTACAACCTCACTACTCTAGTAGTTAAGCTTTGCAAGATACACATTCAGGAAATACATCTCTCTGAGAAAGAAGCAGAGAATACGAACTTGTGCTCTCAGGTTGTAGCAACATTTTGATCTAATAAAATATTAGATTAAAATGAGTACTGTGTTGTTGTGTCTTATATTTCCACACTCATATTTCTTTAAGTACAAAGCACATACTTTACCACATACACCACTAAGCAGATTCGAAGAAAAGTTAGAGAATCCATTTACCCCCCCCCCCTTTGTATTCTCTTTGGTATATTCAATACTCAACACCTTGGTATCCATCTCCTTATGTAACTGAGCAATAGTTTCATGGTTTTTTGTAATAATATTTGTAACATTGCTGATATATTCTTCAAAATTATTATTTGCCATCTTTGTGCCTGCTAAGAAAGTCAGCTAGAACATTCTTAGTACCAGATATGTTTTTAACAATAAAATCATAACAACAAAAGAAAGATTGTCATTTTCTTCTTTTATTTAATTCTGGTAATAAATTAATTTTATTTGTTATAAATGCTTTCACCTGAGTATTATCCGTTCTAACTATGAATTTTACTGGTAACAAATGATAATGAAATTTCTTTATCCCAAATTTTACTGCTAATAATTCTTTTTCATTTATATGATAATTCATTTCATTAGATTTCCAGGTGCCTCCTGCATATCCACATATAAGTGGTTTTTCTTTATCAATATCATTTTGTTCATAAGCTATAAGAACTGCACCCCATCCTATATCACTTGCATCAGTAAATAATTCTAATTGATCAGTTTCTATAGGTATTCTGTGTTTTGGTAAAAAATTTACTTTTTCTTTAAGAGTTCTAATAGCTTTTTCATGTTCTTCTATCCACTTAAAGGGTTTATTTTTTGTTAATTCTTGTAAACGTTTTCTTAATTGTGGTAAATCTTTTATATAATCTGCTGCATAATTAATTATTCCTAAAAATTGTTGGACTTCTTTCTTAATTTCTAATTTTTCTTTAAAATTTTTTATTTTTGATACTATATGATTTTGTAATTGTAATCCATCTTTATCAATAACATATCCTAAATATTCTATTTTATTCTTAAAGATTTTTTATTTCTTTTCAGACAGTAGTATTCCATGTTGTTTTACAATTTTTATAAATTAGTCTAGATGTTTTATATGATGTTCTAGGGTTTCACTATATATTAATATATCATCTACATATACTATACAGAAGTCTTTTAATTTTCTAAATACTTGATCCATTGTGACGCCCCCAGATCCGGGGTCGGAGATCTAGGCGCTCACGGTCCATTTTCCATTAATAACATACCTGTTCTTGCACATAATATAAATAACACAGCCATCGACCCCACAATAAACTCACACCGCACACACACACAGGTTAGAGCCTCAGAAACGTCACACCATTGATTAAGCAGAAATAAAATCATCAGAGTTATTACAGACCGAATTAAATAGTATTTATGCTACCAGCAACACTTCGATATGAAGCGAAGTTGGCGGCTTGAAAGTTTGTTACGATACACTGCCTTGCACAGGTCATACTGATAAATAAAACGAACTAACAAAAGCTGCCAACCAATCCGGCTAATGGGGCCTACCGGTGGAATCTCAACTGCTGGCTCGGGTCTAGTCACCTGCTTTCGAGCAGTCTGTCTAGTTCTTGCCATTTCGCTTAGCTGTTGTGTTTGTAAAATTTGAAAACAAGCAAGAGTGAGCAACTATAGCTCAGCAAGAAATATACGTATAAGGTAAGCAATATAGCATTTCATATGATTGGCAGTTATTAAACTTGTTTGTATCAATCAGATATAAAATCACTTGTCATTGTTGATAAATCTCGAAGGTGCAACAATATGTGCCCTTGTTTTCAAAATAAGCTTGCAGTTCTAGATACTGCATTGAGTCAACATCTTTCTCATCAAATAGAACATTATCAGCAACTTGGCACAAAAGCCTAAGAAGCAGTGTCAAAGCATTTTTCCAAAATGGAGGAATGGGACTTAAAGAAAACATAAAAAAAACCTGACAAGGATTGACGATGATCAGTCGCCACATCCAAGTCCAATAATCCGCGGGTCTTCTCTACCGGTAGAAGGATAGAAACTACATCCGTAACTATCCCCGGGTGAAAACTACATCCGTAATCACCCTCGATGAAAACTACATCCGTAATCATCCTTCGGCAACACCTGGGCCGGAATAATAATTGATGGACCGCCTGGCTCACGGCCGCTTACACATCCCGGGAATCGTTCGTCAACGGTTCCCACACCTGCCAGAGTCCCTTTTTCTTTTTCTTTTGAAAACTTGATTTTGAAAACAGAGTAATTGAGGTTCGACATCAGTCGACCGATGATTCTTGAAATCATACAAGAAGCAGAACCTGACCGGGGGTTTTCGAAAATGTTTTGAGTTCGAAAGAGTTCGAGTTTGAAAGTATTAAAGGTATCTTGGATTAACTTTATCTTTAAAATAATGAACAATAATGAATAAATAATATTTTAAGATTTAATATTAATAATTAATAAAATAATTATTTAATAAAATAAACTTTTAATCCAAGATAGGGTTTCGAGTATTTACGAAGATATAAAAATAATTACTTGAGTATACGATACTCCCCGATTGACCCTTTGGGTTTTCGCAATCTAGTTACGATATAATAATATACCGCTCCCCGGTCAATAGTATATACGGACCGCTACGACCTCTATTGCTAGAGTCGTTGTCCGAGGAAAACATTTCAATCTAAGTTCAAGGGGGTACAAGCATATATGTACTTATACAATCTCAATTGCATCAATACTTCGATAAACATAGCATTTGATATAATTGAAAACTACAAACACAACAGTGAAAGTCCTTGTATATGGATAAGTTTTGAAAGGTAAACTTGCCTTGGTTTGGTTGGGGTGGTCGAGCGTGCGGAGTGGAACGATCTATACATAAGCAATAACCGCTCGTTAGTACCTTAACAATATCTCTTTAATTACGGGGTTTTAGGGGGTACGAAATTAACTTAATGACTTCGTCTTATGACACTCTAGCCCCACTATGGGTTCATGTCATCACTCGATTACGCTCGTCACTTATTCGACTTAATTTAGTTACCACATTCGAATAATAACCATTAACCTAGAATTATGCTCCACTAATCGACTTTTTCCCTTGCGCGAAATTTACTCTAGCATTTTTATAAAATCTAAAAATTCATATTTTAATCCAATTCTTTTTTGGTGGTCTTCACCACTGCATTCCCTAACTTCTCAAATTTTTCCATGATCCCACATATATTTTTAGGGGTTTAAACAAGGTTCACAAGGGGGTCACTTAGTGCAGTCCGGAATCCAGAAACACAATTCACTTCTCCAGCCATAACTAAATATCTATACATCACCTAGCCATGAACCTTACATTTCCAGAAACTACATTCAATTATCTTTCCAACAATATATGGTAGGACATCAGGGGACAACATTTGGGGGTTCAAAACCGTGTTACAAGACAGGTCAATGCTCCTGGAAAAACTCAGCAAGCACATACTACTTAGATCAACCATTTTTCATAATTCCACAACACAACCAACACTTAATTCACTTAGTTCATGGTTCACAACACTCATGGAGATATACATACTATCCATAATCATAAAAGTCTGAATCTCAACATCAAAACTCAAGATCCATGTCATCCATTACTTATACAACCAAGATTAACTCATATATACATGGATCTACTACCAAATATTATAAACACTACATAACCAAGAGGGTTTGTGATTTCTATACCTTCTTGAGCACCTAGGAGCCTTGGATAAGCTTTACACAACTCAATAACACCTTGAATGGCCTCCTACAACCCTTACAATCCAAGATCTAAAAGAAAATCAAACATGGTTACTATTCACCCAATCTTTAACAATTTATAACTTGAATTTGGATGGATGAAATGGCTTGAAATTACTAACATACCTTGTCTAGATGATGGAGAGGGCCTAGGATTTATGTTTTGATTTATGAGTGATGGGAAAGGGGGAAGAAGAATTTTTCTTCTTCTCTTTTCTTCTTTGGCCGAGAGCAAGAACAAGGGGGGGTTGTGTTTTGGTTTTTGTGTTTTGTGTGTGTTGGTTGAATTATTGATGTTAAAGTGTTGGGTGATACATAATGTGTATGTATAGGCAAGTACTAGCAAGGCATGGTCACATGTACTACTTGTCTCCCCTTTTGAAAAGCAAGTAACTAGTTACTATTCCTCTTCCAATTGCTAACTAGTTTGCTTGTTCCTAACCACTTGGTTGCATGGAACTTGCATGCAATACTACTCCTTGTATCATTATTCTTCCACCAATGCTTGTCATTTAACCTTTAATTCGTATCGTATCTTAATTAATCTCTCGTATTAATATTTTGTCGCGTAGAGATTTCCCCTATAATTTCTTAAGTACTAATTGTGTAAATTCCTCGAACGTCCATAATTCCTCGTCATAATTCTTAATAAATCCTTTAATACTCTAACCATTCTCAAATCCCAAGTTTTATAAATCTTACTAACAATAAGACTCCTGCCTTCACAATCTTCCTTTTTATCTTACATAATAAATGCAACAACGCAGTTTCTCAGACAATCAATTCTATTAATCAACAAGGATGACTAGAAAGGTTCTATATTGACAATGCCACAAGATATCAAATAAAAGAAAATATTACCAAAAATTAGGGTTCTTACATCCATTCTTCTTTGAAATATTTGAGGTGCATTTTTAAATCCAAAAGGGAGTACCATCCACTCATAATGACCTTGAGGTGCACTAAAAGTTGTTAGAGGTTTGATTCTTTTATTAATTTTATTTGCCAAAACCCACTTTTACAATCAATTTTACTAAACCATTTTTTATTTCCAAGGATATTAATAAGATTTATTTTATATGGTAAAAAATATCCATCAAATACAGTCTTTTTATTTAGTTCTCTGTAATCAATTACCATTCTTGCCTTACCTCTTTTTTGTTCACTATGTTTTCTCACTAAAAAGGCAGGACTGCTATGTGGACTTTTACTTTCTTGTATTATCCTCATTCCTAATCATTCATTTATTTGGGTTTCAAATTCTTTTTGATCAGTTGGGCTATATCTAAGAGGTTTAGATCTTACTATATCATTAGGATTTATTAATTTTATTTCAGCATATATTTTATCTTTATCCCATAATTGTACTGGATTTTCTCCAAAATTTGGTTTTAATAACTCCTTATACCTTGCTATTAATTCTTGCAAATTATTATTTCTATCAATCATTAAATGATTTATCCTTTTTATTCCTACTGGTAATATTCTTTTTAATATTATCCATTTATCACATGGGGTTTGTAAAATTAAGGTATCTAAAGTTACCACTTGAGTTTTAAAATGATCTAAGAAATTATTTCCTAATAATATTGATTGTTTCATACTATTTTCTTGATATATTAAGGGAAGTTTAAATATTGTTTTATTTAGTAATATTTTCATATTTTCTGCAATTGCATCTAATTCTTTTCTTTGTTCATTAAATCCTGTTACCCTTGTTCTATGTAAGTTTGATCTTTTCCATCTATGTTGACTTAATACTCCTTCTTTTGCTAAGCATAAATCTGCTCCGCTGTCTATAAATATTTTTTGTTTTATCATTTTTTCAGGTTTGTATTCTACATAAGCTTCTATATAAATTGCTACCATTAATCTGAGTTACTATCAGTAGAATAGTTATTTATATTTTCTGGTTCCGTTTCACTATTATCAGTTTGACTTATATAGAAGTCTTCAAATTCATACCATTTATCATTATCTTCTTTTATTTGTTCAAGATTCATTATAAATTGTGATGAATTAATATATTTTACGCCTTCTTCTTTTAGTTTAGGGCATTTATTTGCATAATTTCCTTTTTCATTACAATTCTAACACTTACATCACTTATTTTATCTTTTACTTTAGTATTAGGTTTTCTTCTGAATTTTCTTTTATTTCTAAATCTATTTCTAGTGCTATTAGTATTTCTAAATTTCTTAAATCTTTTCTTTTTATATTTGTAATTATTGTAATAATAAGGACCATAATTTTTAGGTTTATAATTTTTAATATAGCTTTTATATTTTTGAGTCTTTTTCCTATATCCTTTCTTATATTTTTTATAAGGTTTTTCATCACATCCAAATACTAATCTCCTTTCAGTTAAACCACATATTTCTCTAAATCCTAATTTTTTATATTTCTTAACCTTTTGTTATATTCTATATTCTTCACATTTTCTCATAAGATATCCCCTTAATACTCTTATCCTTTCTCCTAAAGTGTTTTCTCTTGGTTCTAATTTATTATATTCTTTCGTGATTTCAGTATTATATGGATTTGGTAAATTATCATAATATAATTGTTGATACACTAGACTTTCTTCCGGTAGAAATCTGGCTTCATAAAAGAATTTAGTAAAACTTATTGTATATTCTGGTAATTTATTTATTTTACAGCATTTCATATTATTTAATTTCATTATTATTTCTATTTTCCTTTCTACCAGTACTTGATCTCTGCCTACTATCCATGGTTCTCCTAAAAATTCTCTTTTTAATATCATATCAAATATTTGTAACATAGATTTCCAATCTCCTGCACTTCTCATTACTTCCGTTCTTAATTGATAATCAATAGATTCTATCCAGTATGCTACCTTTCCTATTAATGTTTTAGATATTAAATCATAAATATATTCTAAATTATTACTATGTGTAGAACTCATTAAAGCTATATAAGTTCCAGTGATTCTTCTACTAATTTCTTGTTTTTCATATACATTATCTAAATCTAGAAAATATCCATTCAGATTAACACCTTGTGACATTGATCCTACAAATTCTTTGAATTCTGCATGTTGTCCAATTGGTATATGGTTGGGTATTTTATTGCTACCTTTTGTTATTACTTCTAAATTTGGGTCAGACAATTCTTCTTCGGGATAATTATCTACATCTTCATTCATTATTTCATTTGTTTCCATTTCTGTTTCTATATACTCATCTCTTTCTGGTTCTTCTTTTATTATTGCCTTTACATTATTCATTTTTCTTAAAGCTTGCATTATTTGATTTTTTTTTTTTACTTTTGATCTATCTTCACTTTCTGATTCTTCTATAAAATTTACATATTTTTTAGGGTTATCATCTTTTTTAGAATTTGAACTTTTTGAGCTAGTATTTAGATTTTCTGAATCACTAGTTGTTTTTAATGAACTTTCACCAATTATCATTTTTTCTTTTCTTTTAAATTTCTTGATTTCTTCTTTTAAGAAATTTAATTCTTCTTTAGTTTCTTCTATTTCTTGATGTATACTTGTTTCAATTTTCTTTTTGTTTCTTTTAGCTATTTTTTAACAGATTTATATTTATCCTTATATTTGTTATATTTGCTATACCATTCTTCATTAATATTTAATTTTAGTTTATCATTTTCCGTCTTTGTTTCCCTTAATTCTTGTTCTTGTTTTTCTAATTTTAATTGTAAATATTCTATTTTTTCTTTTTCTATATTACCCTGATTTTCTATATTTTTTTATTCTTTTCTTATTGGTTCATACTTATATCTGTCTCTTTCTAGTATATCTTTTCCATGATTTCTAAGAAATGTTATTACGTTATATTCTTGTTTATCCATTTAAAATTTTCGTTCTTTTTATAATAAAGATAGGTTTTGTAATACTTTATCTGCTGATTCTGATATTTTAGGTTTCATCTTACTTATATCTACCATAATTGGTTCTTTTGTTCTTTCCAAGCATTTATGGGTACCATTTCTGTTTTTTTATTATTATTATTATCTTCATTTTTTATAATTTGTGAGTTTGTTACCTTTTCCCCTTCTAATTTGGTTAATTTTTCTAATATTGTCTTAAATGTTGGTATTTCATAATTATTCCATATATAACTTAGTTAATTCTTCTCTTATTATTTGTCTTGTTAAAGTCTGATTTTTCTTAATTTCATCCATAACAATCCTTAAATTTTCTATCTTTTCTTTTATTATTAATTCTTCCCATAATTCCTGTATTTTCATCATTTTTATTCATTTCTCAGTCCTATTAACTCTTTTCTTCCATCCATTTCCCAAATCTATCCATATTTTCTTGACTTTCTTTTCTTCTTTTTCAATGATACTTTCTAATTCTTTTATATCCTTCTCTAATTTTATTTCTCTTTCACTATATTCTAAATATTTTATTTGTGAATATATTTCTTCTTTCAAGGCATCTTTTATTTTTTGTAGTTTTGCTTTTTTATTTTCTAATTTCTCCTGCATAATCATAGTTTATTAATGAATCTAGTTTTTCCTTGATCATTTATCTCAATTCCATTATTATTAATCTTATAATTTATCATAGTTAAAAAGTCACTTCCTAATAATAATTCATTAGAACTATCATATTCTATTACTCCTATATTTATATTATATTCTAAATCTTGTATTTTAAATCTTAAATTAATACTCTTGGTAATTATTATTTCTTTTTCATTCTCTGGATAATTATAAGTTTGTGGTTCTATTATACAACAATCATTTTCATTAATTTTACTTATATGTATAAAACTTTTAATAGCTCCAGTTTTTGTTTCAGCTATACAATCCTTTGCTATAATTCCATCAAATATTATTACCTTAATTTTTAATCTATCTGTTCTTATGTTTATTAAATTTATTTGCCTAGGTAAACTATACTGTCTTGTTATCATTTGTTGTCTTGATGTTGATGGTTCTTTTTGGTATGATTTTATTAGATGGTTGTATTGTTCTTGTATTAAAATCCATATATATTTCTCCTGTATAGTTATTTGTGAATTTTCTTTATGTTCTATTTGTTCTAATATTTCCTATATATTTTTGGTACTAAAATGTTTAATTCATGTTGTTTCGTTACATGATGATTTCCTGTTAATGCATATATCATTTTTGTTTCAATACTTATTACTTTACTGCCTGGTGTCATTTTGATTCCATCTAATTTATAATATAAGGTTAATTCTAATTCTTTATCTTCATCTTTTAGTGATATACTAAAATCGTAAATTTTAATTTCTGATATATTAAATTTCCTTTAATTACTGATATTAAAGCATCTTGTAGATTTCCTAATATTCTATCATCTAATATATATATATATATATATATATATATATATATATATATATTTGTATTGGTGTATCTATATTTTTCTGGAAATAGGCTTTTATTGTAAATTCCACACCTCCAAATATACATTTCTATAATTCTTTGCTTCTTTATCTGATAATTTTCTCATTTCTCTTTTTATTATTTCATCATTTATTAAACTTATTTTTGCTTTACCATTAATATTAGTAATATCTATTATATTTTCATTCTTTTGTGCTACATATCTAACTTCTTTATTTCTTTCAAACCATTTAGTTTTAAATATTTTCTTTACTGATAATTTTTCATTTTCATATTATATTTTTTGATAAGTTTCTGGTTTAAACTTAATGTTTGTGACACGCCTCCTTCATAAGTTTCCATTTGATAATATGATTCTCCAGAGTCTTCTGCTAATTCTTTTCCTTTATCCCTGACAAATTTTATTTATTTTGTTCTTAACTTTTTCTTTTTCTTTTTTAATTATTTGATTAAGAAATTTTATAGCTTGGTCATTATAAACTTTCGAGAATGTTGAGTTATTATCATTATATTTTCCGTTTTTTATTCTAGTTTCTTTCACACTTTCTTATCTTTTCAAATATTTTTTTAATTTTATTTCTTGTATTTGCTCGGTATATGAAATAGGATCTATCCATGACAAATAATATCTATGTCTCTTTTTATTTCTTTCTTTATTTCGTTTACAAATCTTTTAAGAAATTTTATAATTTGTATTAAATTCTGATGATTAGTACTAGATTCCATTTTATCAAAACTTTTTTCATAATATATTATTTTTTCAAAATTTTCTTTAATTTTTTCTTTTGTTTTAAGTTTATACAAAAAATAAGATTTATCCATAAAAATAAATATCTGTTTTTGTTTCTAACCTTTTCTTTAATTCATATATATATTCCCTAAGAACTTCTATCCTCATTTGATCTTCTATTTTTTGTTCATACGACTGATGATTCATTTTAGATTCTAAATTTATTAATACCTTTTCGTAATGTTTTAATCTTTCAAAAGTTTCTTTGGCTTCATTTTTTATTTCTATTTTATACACAAAATAGGATTTTTCCATATTTATATTATCCAGTTAAATTTGCATTTTCTAATAGTCTTTCATGATACCATTTTATATTTATTTTATTTTCTCTATACATTTCCATTATTTTTCCTAGTCTTAGGTATAATCTCATTCTTTCTAAATGAGTTTCTTCTGTCCATTTTATCCTGTTAAGATTATTTTGAATTTTTTCTATTTCTTGTTC
Source organism: Saposhnikovia divaricata (assembly GCA_036435485.1). Taxonomy (NCBI): domain Eukaryota; kingdom Viridiplantae; phylum Streptophyta; class Magnoliopsida; order Apiales; family Apiaceae; genus Saposhnikovia; species Saposhnikovia divaricata. Next base: position 94,111,348 of record CM071597.1, on the reverse strand, counting down.
CATTTTTTCTCCAGCTTTTATATAATATTTAAAAATTTCAAACCTTCTATGGTATGTCATTCTCTGAATTATCATTTTATTTTTTTTAATTTATTAGCTAAATCATTTATTAATTTATATTGTTCTTCTATCACCTTTTTCAATTCAATCATTTCTTTATTTTTTCTTACTATTAATGTTAAATTCTTTTCTTCTAACATGCTTATTTTTGCATCTTTATCAGCTAACATATCTCTTTATATTTTTATTGTGCCTTCTCTTTGATCTATTATTTTTAAACTGATTTTACAACTTTCAATATGTTGGTTAATATCTTTATTGTAAGTTGGAGTTTTAGAAGCTATTTTTTTCAATTCTTTCCATGTTCAACCGTGAGTAGTTGGCTTTAGTATAGGTTTTTTACTTACTATTCTTGCCACTAGCACACCACTAAGCATTAACACTTCTTTTCCTATTACAGGCTCTGATACCAATTCAGAGGGGGCCTAGGTTTACAGATTCTATATAATAAATAGTAATAACTGGCATCTTCTTGAGGTGCTTTTCCTATCCACTCTGCATCCAGCATAATCAGCATTAGAATAACCAACCAGATTGAACCATGTGTCCTTAGGATACCGTAAACCCAAGTTTGGAGTGCCCTTTAGATATCTAAAGATCCTTTTGATAGCAATCATATGTGATTCCTTTGGATTTGATTGAAACCTTGCACACAGGCATGTAGCAAACATGATGTCTGGCCTACTTGCAGTGAGATAGAGTAGAGAGCCAACCATGCCTCTGTAGACTGAGACATCTACTTTCTTGCCCTTAGCATCTTCATCCAAATTAGTGGCAGTGGCCATGGGTGTCTTTGCAGGTGAGCTATCTTCCAAATCAAACTTCTTCAATAGATCTTTGACGTACTTGGTTTGACTGATAAAGATATCATCCTTACTTTGACTAACTTGCAATCCAAGAAAGAATGTCAACTCTCCCATCATGCTCATCTCATATCTGCTTTAGATGATCTTGGAGAATTTTTCACACAGTTTCTCATTTGTAGAACCAAATATGGTATCATCCACATAGATTTGAACTAGGATAATATCATTACCATGTTTCTTGTAAAACAGTGTCTTGTCCAATGTGCCTCTAGTGAATTGATTTTCAAGAAGAAATTGTGACAGAGTGTCATACCAAGCTCTTGGAGCCTGATTAAGGCCATACAATGCTTTAAGCAATCTGTAGACAAAATTTGGAAAGTGCGAATCCTCAAAGACAGGTGGTTATTGCACATATACTTCATCTTCCAACTCTCTATTCAGAAATGCACTCTTGACATCCATTTGATAAACTTTGAAGTTTGAGTGAGCAGCAAATGCCAAGAAAATTCTGATGGCTTCCAATCTAGCAACAGGGGTAAAAGTCTCATCATAGTCAATGCCTTCGTGTTGAGAGTAACCTTTTGCAACCAACCTTGCTTTGTTCCTCACAATCACACCATCTTCATCCATCTTATTTTTCAGAACCCATTTTGTTCCAACAATGATTCTGTCCATTGGTGCAGGCACAATCTCCCATACTTTGTTTCTTTTAAATTGATTTAGCTCCTCTTGCATGGCAATAATCCAATCTGAATCCAATCTGGATCCAACAGTGCATCATCAAGTTTCTTTGGCTCGACTTGGGACAGAAAGCAACCAAAGAGACACTCATTTTGAGTTGCTCTCCTTGTTCTTACTCCTGCAATTGGATCTCCAATAATTTGATCTGCAGTATGTGATCTGTAACAGCCGACTTTTCGGACTATTAATCCTAATTACAAAACTAAAATAAAACGGATTCTTTTATTCAAATAAGAAATATTCCACAAAGTCAAAGCAATGGTCAAACTCGATAATTCAGAAAGATACAATTAGAGACACAGGTCCACAAGTTCAATAAAATTAATCTAATAATCTGATAACCCCAATTCAACAATTGCAATAAATCACGTAGTACAAAATCCACAAGTTCACATCCACATTGATCTCAATAAGCTTCCACAATATACGAACCTGAAATATCGGAAAAGAGTGAGCTACACAGCTCACCAAGTAACAGATTGACTTACAAATATCCTCAAAATCAGTGGGCGTTTTAATGAAACATATTTTCTCAAAATAATAATAATTTTCGAAAACCTTTTTGCGGAAAATGATTCAACCCAAAGTTTATATTTTACAAATCCAGAACTTGAAACAGAACGGGAAAAAAAATATAACAAAAACAGAAACGAAATTCTTATAAATACCACAGTCTTGATCTACGGCCACACTTTGACAGTGACCGGCATCTTATTCTTATTTTTATTCTTTCGCCACACTTTGCCAGTGACCGTCATCTAAAGTTCAATAATTACGCGCCCTTAATAGGTATCTAAAATTGCACACTTGTGCGCCTACTAAAGGTATCTAAGGCTAGTTCCGGAACTATAGCGTAAATTACGAACGGGTTCGAAACGTAGAGACTGGGTTTTCCAAGATTCTCGTATCTTATATCTAATACAGTCCGACACAATATCTTATATCTTATACGAAATCAAAATCACAATATCAAAATCTTTTCGGAAAATAAAAGTAAGTCAAAAAGTACTTACCTCAAAGTCGACATTGAAAATTAACTAATACACGATCACTCCTAAATATCATTTAACAAATCATAATACAATTAATCAAAATTCGGAAACAAATATATACACCTCAACAGATGAAGTGTTAAACAATCATTCCAATTTAAAACACAACCAGAGCTGATCAAATAATAAAATTCAGACATTACATTAAAGAGAACAAATGAGCCTTAAAATCCTTATTATTAACTCACGGGCAAGTCCAAGTTATTTAAAATATTATCATCCTTTCGAGCTTTTCTTTTATCATGTAATTGGGCAGAAAAATCTAATTCTAGTGATGCTACGCATGCATGCACAGGAGTCCTATTACAACCTATCTAAATTTTTCAAGTACTGGCCATAAAAATTAGTCATAGAACCCATTATGTTCATTTAATATTTATAATAATTTAGCAAACAATCTTGCTAGGCGTTAACTAAACAAATATTTACGGATCTAACATTTTAACAATTAAACATTCAAAATTTACTAATTAAATATCAAATTTCAGATCTTATAATTAATAATTAACAAATGATAAACAATTAATAAACAGGGATATGATGTACGTACGGTTCACCTGATTCTCGAAACTGTAATAGATACATGTATACAAATAGGATGCATGATCAACTCTAATTATTTTAATAATTAACATAATCTTTTCAATATAAAATTTGAAGAAACAATAGCCATTAACATGCGTGAGAGATCGATATACATATACATGTTATTCATGTAATCAAAATACAATAAAATAATGGTTAATCACATAATTGATACTCGCATAATAACATACAATAAAAAAGAGTAACACATAAGATACAAATAAATTCAATAAGGGCTAATTTAAAACAAAGAGGAAGAAACATACCTCTGGCATGAAAATCTGTAGAAGATTTACATAATTGATTGGGATTCTTATATAGCCCCCTAAACCCTAATTAAATTAAGTAATTCTAAAACTTATTTCTAAAATATTTGCAACTTCTCCAAGTAATTCTTAAAATAAAATATTCTATTTACGATATCAATCTTCTAAAATATTCTCATGCGTCTTTCCTATAAAAACAATTCTTATCTTTAATCTAAATAATTTGTACAAAAAGAAAATTCTAGAATCCTCTAAATAAGAATTAATCAAATATATTTTTAAAACTCTAATCCCAATTTTACAAATTATCCTAATTTTAGAATCTCATCCATATTTTAGGCTCATATTTTCTAATTCAATTTTAATTCCTAGCCTTTAATAATTTTTATTCCTTTTTTTTCTATTATTCATTTATTATTATTATTATTATTATTATTATTATTATTATTATTATTATTATTATTATCTAAAAATTACGGGATGTTACATACCATCCTCCTTAAAAAGAATTTGGTCCCCAAATTCTCAAACTCATACACTCCAAAAGTTCATGACACATATATTCTAAACGTCTACTCCTAAACGATTGTCTCTAGGATTGCACCCTAGGGAATGTACTAGTCCCATACCTAATACACTCCGAAGGACAGCCTGCTCTGATACCAACTGTAATAGCCCGACTTTTCGGACTATTAATTCTAATTACAAAACTAAAATAAAACGGATTCTTTTATTCAAATAAGCAAATATTCCAAAATGTCAAAGCAACGGTCAAACTCGATAATTCAAAAAGATATAATTAGAGACGCAGCTCCACAAGTTCAATAGAATTAATTTAATAATCCGATAACACTAATTCAACAATTGCAATAAATCACGTAGTACAAAATCCACAAGTTCACATCCACATTGATCTCAATAAGCTTCCACAATATACGAACCTGAAATATCGGAAAAGAGTGAGCTACACAGCTCAGCAAGTAACAGATTGACTTATAAATATCCTCAAAATTAGTGGGCGTTTTAATAAAACATATTTTCTCAAAATAATAATAATTTTCGAAAACCTTTTTGCGAAAAATGATTCAACCCAAAGATTATATTGTACAAATCCAGAATCTGAAACAGGACGGGAAAAAAAAATAGAACAAAAACAGAAACGAAATTCTTATAAATACCACAGTCTTGATCTACGGCCACACTTTGCCACTAACCGGCATCTTATTCTTATTCTTATTCTTTCGCCACACTTTGCCAGTGACCGGCATCTAAAGTTCAATAATTACGCACCCTTAATAGGTATCTAAAATTGCACACTTGTGCGCCTACTAAGGGTATCTAAGGCAAGTTCCGGAACTATAGCGTAAATTACGAACGTGTTCGAAACGTAGAGACTGGGTTTTCCAAGATTCTCGTATCTTATATCTTATACAGTTCGAAACAATATCTTATTTCTTATACGAAATCGAAATCACAATATCAAAATCTTTTCGTAAAATAAAAGTAAGTCAAAAAGTACTTACCTCAAAGTCGACATTGAAAATTAACTAATGCACGATCACTCCTAAATATCATTTAACAAATCATAACACAATTAATCAAAATTCGGAAACAAATATATACACCTCAACAGATGAAGTGTTAAACAATAAATCCAATTTAAAACACAACCAGAGCTGATCAAATAATAAAATTCAGATATTACATAAAAGAGAACAAATGAGCCTTAAAATCCTTATTATTAACTCACGGGCAAGTCCAAGTTATTTAAAATATTATCATCCTTTCGAGCTTTTCTTTTATCATGCAATTGGGCACAAAAATCTAATTCTAGTGATGCTACGCATGCATGCACAGAAGTCCTATTACAACCTATCTAAATTTTTCAAGTACTAGCCATAAAAATTGGTCATAGAACCCATTATGTTCATTTAATATTTATAATAATTTAGAAAACAATCTTGCTAGGCGTTAACTAAACAAAATATTTAGGGATCTAACATTTTAAGAATTAAACATTCAAAATTTACTAATTAAATATCAAATTTCAGATCTTATAATTAATAATTAACAAATGATAAACAATTAATAAACAGGGATATGATGTACGTACGGTTCACCTGATTCTCGAAACTGTAATAGATACATGTATACAAACCAGGATGCATGATCAACTCTAATTACTTTAATAATTAACATTATCTTTTCAATATAAAATTTGAAGAAACAATAGCCATTAACATGCGTGAGAGATCGATATACATATACATGTTATTCATGTAATCAAAATACAATAAAATAATGGTTAATCACATAATTGATACTCGCATAATAACATACAATAAAAATGAGTAACACATAAGATAAAAATAAATTCAATAAGGGCCAATTTAAAATGAAGAGGAAGAAACATACCTCTGGCATGAAAATCTGTAGGAGCTTTACATAATCGATTGGGATTCTTATATAGCCCCCTAAACCCTAATTAAATTAAGTAATTTTGAAACTTATTTCTAAAATATTTGCAACTTCTCTAAGTAATTCTTAAAATAAAATATTTTATTTACGATATCAATCTTCTAAAATATTCTCACGCTTCTTTCCTATAAAAACAATTCTTATCTTTAATCTAAATAACTTGTACAAAAAGAAAATTCTAGAATCCTCTAAATAAGAATTAATCAAATATATTTTTAAAACTCTAATCCCAATTTTACTAATTATCCTAATTTTAGAATCTCATCCATATTTTAGACTCATATTTTCTAATTCAATTTTATTTCCTAGCCTTTAGTAATTTTTATTCCTTTTTTTCTATTATTCTTTTATTATTATTATTATTATTATTATTATTATTATTATTATTATTATTATTATTATTATTATTATTATTATTATTATTATCATCTAAAAATTACCGGATGTTACATGATCTATCCCATTTTCTTGAATGATGAGGTTGATTCCTCAATTGTGATGTTGCTTCATTTCCCCCCCTGTAAAGGTGCTCTCATTCACAGGTGTCTCTTGGATGCTTGTATTCTCACTGTTGATTGGCACAAACTCTTCTCTTGTCTCATCATTCACTGGAGTTTGTTGAGCTGTAATCTCAACTTCAGTTTCAATCTCTTCATCAGAATCATCCATGTTCTCAAACCTTAATGGATCTTTATCTTCATCATTGGCTTCTTCTAGACTAGGTAGTCTACTGTCATCAAATGTCACATCTTTGCTTTCCATAACTTTCTTCTGACTGATGACATAAACCTTGTATGCAGTTCTCTCCATAGAATAGCCAAGAAAAATTCCTTCAAATGCTTTTGCATCAAACTTTCCAACATATTCAGAATTATTATTTAACACATAGCATTTGCTTCCAAAAGTATGAACATGCTTAAAAGTAGGCTTCTTTCCAGTCATCAAATTGTAAGGTGTCTTTCCAGTGTTTTTGTTGATGAGAGTTCTGTTTTGAATATAGCATGCAGTGCTCACAGCCTCAGCCCAAAAAACATGTAGGCATTTTTCATCAAGTAACATTGTTCTAGCAGCCTCAATTATTGTTCTATTCTTTCTTTCAACAACTCCATTTTGTTTTGGAGTCTTGGGGCTGAGAATTGTTGTGAAATACCATTCTCTTTACCGAATGCTTCAAGAGTGGAATTTCTGAACTCTGTTCCATTGTCGCTCCTCAATGCAATCACATTTGTATTATTGGCCTTTGCTTCTTTATCAACTTTATTTATGTGCACAATGATTACTTGTGGAGCCTCATCCTTTGATGCTAGAAATTCCACCCATGTATACCGAGTGAAGTCATCAGCCATCACCAAGGCATACTTCTTTCTTTCTAGAGACATAATGTTGATAGGCCCAAACAAATCCATGTGAATTAGTTATAAGGGCTTGGTGATTGATGTCACTGTCTTTGACTTGTGGCTTGACCTTTTCATTTTTCCTTTCTGACAAGCCTCACACACTCCTTCTTGAGAGAATTCAAGTGTGGGCATGCCTCTCACTAACTCTCTTTTGACTAAAAAGTTAATGCCCTTGAAGTTCAAGTGTGATAACTTCTTGTGCCACAGCTAACAATCTTCAATTGATGCCTTTGTGTAAAAGCAACAAATTTTGTCCTTGTTTACAGAGTCCATATTGGCTACAAACAGGCTTCCTTTCCTTACTTCAGTTAGAGCAAGTTCACCAGTCTTCTTGTGAGTGATCAAACATTCATCCTTGTCAAAATTCACTCTAAATCCCCTATTAGTAAACTGACCAACACTCAGTAGATTATGCTTGAGTCCTTTAACCAGTGCTACATCTTCAATGATGACATTACCAACTTTCAGTTTGCCATATCCCAATGTCGTCATCTCTAAAAGTAACCATAGGGTCAGCCTTCTCTTCATACTGTGGTAGCAGGGCCATATCACCAGTTATTTGGTTTGAGCATCCACTGTCCAATACCCAAATGACTTTCTTTTCCTTTTCTTTGCCCTGCAAACACAAATGTATTACTTTTTCTTTGGTACCCAAACAAGTTTGGGTCCACCTGGCTTACAAACAGTTTCATCATAAACATCATGCTTAGTGACTTTCTTAGGGCTAGTCTTCTTATCCCATCTAGGAGTCTTAGAACTTGAGTTCTCAGACTTAGGTGACAGAGGTGCCTTCCTAGCTTTAGGAGGACTTAAAGACTTTGACCTTGTGTAGTGTGTGTGTGTGACTTGTGACTGAAACAACCATCAATGAATTGCCGTCTCAAATTGAAACAGCTAGTCATAACATTCATATTGCATGGCATACAGTCAAATTTATCACAGAAGGGAGAATCTCTATGTCTTAAAGGCACAGAGCAATCATAGAAAGGTTTAGGCACACTACCAACAGGTTTCTTGCAAGCATGAGTTAAATGATTAGTACTAAAACAGTTTTGACATGTTTTCCTAGGGGCACTTGGCACATAAGCATAATTTTTATCTTTGGTAATCCCTAGTTTGCCATTTTTGTTCTGTTTCCTCTTAACCACATTTTTCACAGATTCATTCTTTTTAGTTGGTTCAAACTTAATAGATTTTTCAGTCTTAGCATCCACTCCAGCAGGCTTATTGGTTTTCAATTTGGCACTCTCACTCTTAGAGGGTGCTGGTTGTTCACTTGATTGTGCTTCATCCTCATCAATAAACATTTGCTTGATGAGTAAGGCTTCCTCATCAATTTCAATTGTTTACTTTTTAAAGATAGGTGCCTTGTCATTTTTCAAAACACGAGGCACATTCTTATGAACAACTTTGTCATCTTCATTGACAGCCCAACCTTTCCTCTTCTTGAGAGTGTCATAGTCAAAACCAATAGCAGCCTTTGCATTCTCTTGATGTTTCTCATGATAGGACTGCAAAAGGCTAGATGAGTTCTTAAATGTTCTAAGTTTGAATTCATTCTCAGCTATCTCATCCTTAAGAGCCTTTTCAATCTGACTAGCACATAGAACCTTATTATCTAAATATTCAACTTCTTTCTTAAGGTTTTCTACTTGCATAGCAGTTAGCTCAAGTTCCTCATTCCTTTTGTTTAACAGTTCATTTTTAGCAGACAATTTCACAATCTCTTCATTAGCAGCAGTCATACTAGTATGAATGTTAAACATCTCAACAGATAGTTGTTCAATCATAATCTTGTATTCAGAGATAGACATGTCTATAGTAGTGAGAGATGGTACCTGAGAGTCTGATGAAGATGTTTCTTCCTTGGAATTGGCCAGCAAGGCATAATTGCAAAATTCTTGCTCTTCTTCATCGCTGTCAGTATCATCCCAACACTTCCCTTCAGCTATGTAGGCCTTGCCTGGTGTTTGCTTCCTAAGAAGGGCTTCATACTTAGCTTCAAGCTCAAGAAACTCCTTATCCTTCTTCTTAGGCTTCTTGCATTCACTAACAAAATGCCCTAAGTCATTGCATCTATAGCATCTCACAGATGACCTATCCACATAACCAGTTTTGAATTTGTTTTTGTTTGGCTTCATAGGTGCTTTGTTCTTGTTGAATGAATGGTTTTGAGGTCTAGGTTTGAAGGGTTGCTTTCTCTTGAATCTGATATTTGGAAATTTTCTGGCCATGAAAGCATATGAAGTGTTTTCTGTTAGTGTAGGTGCCCTAGAGGCAATACATTGTTTCTTAAATAAACCTTATATCATTTGATTATTAAATAAATGTATTTATTATGACTTTAATTACTGCGATATATTTGTTAGCATAATAAATGTCCTTAGAATCATGATACACATTGTATAGTTTAAGTACATGACTTGAACTTGAGATTATATAATATATCATATTCTTAAAGGTCCCTAGTCGATTATTATTATATCAGGACAATAATAATAGACTAGTATGTTGTTTGACAGATAACCACATCTCATTGGTTATAAGTATGGAGATACTAAAGTCAATACATAGGTACATGTAGGAGTACATGGTACTGGACAGACCCAAAGTGAGATTCTTCATGTTTAATAAAGTCATAAGAATTACTCACAGTGGTAATGGTGTAATGATCCTTTGACTTGAGATCATTATATTTCTATACGAGGATTAATATACTTTGACTACATTAAAAGTCACCTTTGACCGGGTGATGATAAAAGTGGACATCGGGTATATTATGAATCGTATGAGAAATATGAATGATAGATAAAGGATTTAACCCTCCTATAATTAGGAGAGATATTTTTGGCCTCTTGATTGAGTGAGACTATAAAATGCATGGCCGTGCTCAAATAATGATTTGTTATTAATAGTCTACTCATGGATCAAGTAAACCTGGATTAAATTATGAAGAGGATGACTAAACACATGCCTCGAGTTTAATCTATAATATTTGGTTAAAGGGATTATATTACACAGAAACATTAATCACAAAAGGTTTAAATTGGATCACCGATTATTATTATTACTTGGGTAGCAATGATGTATTACTAGATACCGCTCATTGTTTATAATTTTTTTTAGATATTAAAATTATTGCCAACGTAATAATAACCTATAGGGTCACACACTTAGAACGTCTTAAAAGGAGTTTTAGTTTAAATTAAGAATTTAAATTAAATCATTATTAAATTGAGAATTGGCTATTTAATTAATTGGACTGGTCCTAATTAATTATCTAAGCAAATTCGAATTTAATAAAGTAAGAACAGAATTGGATTTAAGGAAGTCCAATAATAAAATCAGAATAGAAATAGAATTGGGTTTAAGGAAGCCCAATTCGGTTTTTTGATTTTAGCCCATTATTTCTCTCATATAAATACATAATGATGTATTATTTTAAGGTTAAGAGTCATTAAATCGTTTTGACAAAACCTTAGCAGCTCCATCTTCGAGAGGCTAGAGAGAGAGAGGCTGTTCTTCGCGGGCTAGTACCTGGCTCCTCGGATCGTTGGACGGTCGGACGTTCGTGTGGATTACCTTAGAGACACGGATCTTGACGCAAGGACTGTGTGTGGTGATTACAAGCAAGGATCTCCGTTGAGTTCGTGAAACAAGATCTTAATAGGTATGATTCGTTATCTCCATAATCTGCCCGGAATTATACATGGATCCTGGTTTGGGTTTCGAAAATTTTGTTTTATTTACGTTTATCCGCTGCGTTTTATGCCTCGGAACCCAACAATGGTATCAGAGCTACATGTATAAGGGGTTGATTTGGTTACGTGTTTACTGTATATGATGCGAGTATGCATGTTTTGCGAATCTGCCATGTTTATGTTCTTATATATGCTGTTTATAATATGTTATGATGCATATATATGGTTCTGTTATGATTTAAGATGATTGAGATGATCATATGATGATTATATAATCTGTATATATACTGATATATATATGATTAATGTTTGTTCTTGATATGGGGATTGTATACGATACGATTTCTGTATACGCTGTGCAAATCTGGTGAAATCTGTCCAGTGTTCGATTTTCGCAAACGATATATGTTTTCTGACTGTAAACGAGCGTCTGAACAAAACTGATAGCTAATCTATCATCGACTCGTCTGTAAGGCATTTGACGCCGTTTAATGCATGAAAAAGACGATTTATTGTTTTCAGAATTTGATTCTGATTTTCTGATTTTTGCGGTATATGATTTCTTTGATTGGATCATCTGAAATATGATATGGTATAACATGATTATATAATATGACATATTATTTAATTGTTACTTGAGCATGGTGATGGTTATGGCCTTAAGACCCTTAGATTAATGGTTTTGGTTTTATAAATACGACTTGCATGTCGTTTTCTTCATTCTTGTAATTGTTGAACCTCGAATGTAACTCGAGTTTTATCATGTAAGTACTTTAGTGTAGATTGTATTCAATTATTCAATGTAATGTAATTGAAGATTGAAGGATGGTCCAAGAGAAGGAGCAACCAAGAAGACAAGAAGAATGAAGACATGTAATTTGTATTTATGTTTATTCCACCATAGATTGACCTTGATCCTTTCATTAGCTTGAGAGGATCATATAGGATAAAGGCCATAACCAATCACGTTTACATACTGCACTTACTTTACATATGATGTATGAATGTATGTGTAGGATACATATAGATGCATGCTTTAATTAGATTAATCATTATTAGATACATCACCCACGCCATGCCTGCTTAAACAAGATAAAATCTGTAACGAATCGAGATTTTAAAATGAACAAACGATCATGAGATTTCTGTGTTTATGAAACACGGAATTAAATACAAATTTTCAATTATTTAGATATGGGGAGATTTTGTCAAAAACGGGTTTTACCTGTAAGGAAGTTGGGTATTAAGTGAGGCCACTTGTGACTCCTCCAACAACCTGGAAATCAAACTATTGATGAATATTGATTTGAAGTATTTAATTCAAGGAAAAATTGGGAATCTCTTTATGATGGGATCATGGTCGTTTTAAATCAAAACCCCTTAAAAAAATATTAAGTTTTAATCGGATGTTTCCAATGAATGAACACTCATTGAATCCTAGATCGATAAGGGGAATGACTGCCAGTGGCAGGGGACTCCTGTCTATCGTGGTGAGATGTGACGAATATAAGCGATTATATTCGACCGTTGTATCATTGGGTTTAACTTAATTGAGTCGTCATAATAAGGTGAAAATAAACGGTTATATTCAATTATTATGAACTTAGAAGCATAGAGTTTGGTTCAAAATCTATTAGATAGACAAGAACAATTGTTGTTCACCAAACTATCCAAGAATTATATATGATATAATTGACAACTGTTGTCTACCTAAATAATCATGTTTTAAGGACTACCAGTGGTTGACTTAGGATATGATGAAATATGGATCTTGGCTCACTAGAAAGATTTATGGGATATTCTTTCCGATTTAATAGTAAGGGCTATTAATTTGATAAAAAAAATAGTGGGAGATATATTATGAATATGTCATAATCACTTGAACATAATTAATGTAACAATCTAACTTATCTTATGCATTTTATCATTGTAGAAAACAAATGGCACAAAATACAAACAATACTTTCTCTGTGCGATCAGTCCTTGAGAAGGACAAGCTGACAGGATCGAACTTCCTTGACTGGTCTAGGAATTTGAGAATTGTTCTCATGCAGGAAAAGAAATCTTATGTGATTGATATTCCTCCACCGGCAGCCCCTGCTAACAATGCCACTGCTGCTTAACGAAATGCTTATCAGAAGCATATTGATGATGCAACTGATGTGGCTTGTCTTATGCTTGCTACTATGGATGCTGAGCTTCAGAAGCAGCATTTTGATATGAATGCTTATACTATGTTTGAACATCTTTCAACGATGTTTCAATCACAGGCTCGTGTTGAAAAGTTCAACACAAGCAAAGCACTCTTCTCGTGCAAGCAGGGCAATGGACCAGTCGGACCACATGTTCTAAAGATAATTGGGTATTGTGATTACCTTTCTCGTTTGGGTTTCCCGCTTCAGCGAGAGGCTCAAATCGATATAATCTTGCAATCTTTGAACAGCGACTATGCTCAGTTCATAATGACTTTTAATATGACTGAGCAAGATAAGACTCCTATGGAATTGTTGGCCATGCTGAGGACCACTGAAGCAAATATGGTCCAGGCACCTGAGAAAGCTCCCATAATGATGGTGGGCAAGAAAGGTGCTAAGGGAAAGGGGAAATGGAAGGGCAAGAAAAAGGTTACACCGAAAGATCTTGGTCCTTCTAAGCCCTCTTTCAAAAAGGCTAAAAAGCCGAAAGGAGATGTCGCAAAGGCTGACAAAGGTGATTGTCACTACTGTCACAAGCCTGGTCACTGGAAGAGAAACTGTCATGCTTACTTGGAGGATCTGAAGAAATTGAAGGGTGTTCAGATTTCTGGATCAGGTATTTATGTTATAGAAGTCAATCTATCTATTTCTACATCTTGGGTATTGGATACTGGATGTGCTTCTCACATTTGTATAAATGTGCAGGAACTGCAGAGAAGTAGGACTTTGGCTAAGGGAGAAGTGGACCTACGAGTAGGCAATGGAGCAAGAGTTGCTGCTTTAGCCGTAGGAACTTATTATTTATCTTTGCCCTCTGGGCTTGTTTTAGAACTTGAAGACTGTTTTTACGTGCCTGCGATTCGCAGAAACATTATTTCTGTTTCTTGTTTGGACAAGAAAGGTTTTTCGTTTATAATAAAGAACAATAGTTGCTCTTTTGCTTTGAATGATTTAACCTATGGTGTTACGCGTTTATTTAATGGTTTATATGTTCTTGATTTAGATAATCCTGTCTGTAACATAGAAAAAAAAACGACTTAAAGTTAATGACTCAAATCAAACATACCTCTGGCATTGTCGTCTAGGCCATATAAATGAGAAACGCATATCCAAATTACAAAAGGATGGATACTTGGATAAGTTTGATTTTGAATCATACGAAAAATGCGAATCTTGTTTGCTTGGTAAGATGACTAAAGCCCCTTTTACTGGTAAGGGTCAAAGGGCCACTGAACGTTTGGAGCTAATACATAGTGATGTATATGGCCCAATGCGTGTGATGGCTAGAGGAGGCTACTACTACTTCATAACATTTACTGATGACTTCAGTAGATATGGATATGAATATCTTATGAAGAATAAATCCGATTCTTTTGAAAAATTCAAAGAATACAAGGCTGAAGTAGAGAAGCAAATAGGCGGAGGTGCAAGTATTAAAATCTTACGATCCGATCGTGGGGGTGAATACTTAAGCACCGAATTTAAAGAGTATTTAAAAGAGTGTGGTATTGTATCACAACTCACTCCGTGAGGTACACCTCAATGGAATGGAGTTTCAGAGAGGAGAAATCGTACCCTGTTGGACATGGTACGATCAATGATGAGTCATGCAGATCTTCCAATAAGTTTCTGGGGTTATGCTCTAGAAACAGCGGCTTTCACACTTAACCGTGTTCCAACCAAGAAGGTTCAAAAGACTCCATATGAGATGTGGGAGGAGAAACGGTCAGGCATGAACTTTATGAAAGTTTGGGGATGCAAGGCGTTTGTAAAACGTCAAGTATCTGACAAGCTTGGACCTAAATCCGAAGAGTGCAATTTTGTGGGATACCCTAAAGAAACAAAGGCGTATTATTTTTATAGTCCTTCTGAGCAGAAAGTGTTCATTGCTCGAGATGCTGTCTTCATGGAAAGAGATTTTGTTTCCAAAAGAAACAGTGGGAGGACTATAGATCTCGATGAAGATCGAGAACCACAAAATAGCATTGAACCTGAGGTGGAACAAGAGCAGAATAATGATAATGCTCAAGAAACACAGGTTGTTCGTAGATCTGGTAGAATTCGCCATGAGCCAGAGAGATATGGATTTCTTTTGACTCAATGTGGGGATTTGATGCTCATAGATGAAGATGAGCCTCTCACATATCAAGATGCTATGAACAGTCCAGACTCTAAGAGATGGCTTGAAGCCATGAAATCCGAGATGGATTCCATGTACGAAAACCAAGTTTGGGATTTGGTTGATCCACCTGAAGGGGTAAAACCTGTAGGGTGCAAGTGGGTTTTCAAGAAGAAAACTGACATGGAAGGAAATGTTCAGACCTATAAAGCAAGACTGGTTGCGAAAGGGTTCAAACAAATTCATGGTATTGACTATGATGAAACTTTCTCACCAGTTGCCATGGTCAAGTCCATACGGATTTTGCTTGCAATTGCAGCATTCCATGATTACGAAATCTGGCAAATGGATGTCAAAACAGCTTTCCTTAATGGGAGCCTAGAAGAGGATGTGTACATGACACAACCTGAAGGTTTTTTCGATCCAAGGAATGTTGGCAAGGTATGTAAATTACGTCGATCCATTTATGGATTGAAGCAAGCCTCTAGGAGATGGAATATTCGTTTTGATGAAACAGTCAAGGAGTATGGCTTTATTCAAAACGAGGATGAACCTTGTGTTTACAAGAAGGTTAGTGGGAGCCATGTGGCATTCATAGTACTGTATGTTGATGACATACTACTAATGGGGAATGACATACCTTCTCTAAAGGCTGTTAAGACTTGGTTAGGGAGCAATTTCTCTATGAAAGACTTAGGAGAGGCAACCTATATTCTAGGAATGAGGATCTATAGAGATAGATCTAAAAGGATGATCGGTCTAAGTCAGAGTACATACATTGATAAGGTTTTGCATCATTTTAGTATGCAAAATGCTAAAAGGGGATATGTCCCTGTGTCTCAAGGGATAACGATCTCTAAAGACCAGTGTCCGAAAACATTAGATGAGAAGGACCACATGAATAAAGTTCCATATGCATCAGCAATTGGATCTATCATGTATGCAATGGTATGTACTCGCCCAGATGTTTCGTATGCTTTGAGCATGACGAGCAGATACCAGTCTAATCCAGGTGAAGGTCACTGGAAGGTAGTCAAGAATATTCTAAAGTACCTGAAAAGGACTAAAGATTCATTCTTGGTGTATGGAGGAGAGGAGAAACTTGTTGTAAAGGGTTACACCGATGCAAGTTTCCAAACAGACAGGGATGATACTGTATCACAGTCTGGTTTTGTGTTTTGTCTAAATGGAGGTGCTGTAAGCTGGAAGAGTTCAAAGCAAGAAACAATAGCTGATTCTACAATGGAGGCTGAGTACATTGCAGCTTGTGAAGCGGCTAAGGAGGCAGTTTGGATTCGAAAATTCGTTTCTGATTTGGAAGTGGTTCCATCGATTGCAGATCCCATTGATCTATACTGCGATAATAATGGAGCCATTGCACAGGCTAGAGAGCCTAGATCGCACTCCCGATCCAAACATATACTCAGAAGATATCACCTCATACGAGAGATTAATGAAAGGGGTGAAATACATATATGTAAAGTGTATACAAATGATAACATTGCAGATCCACTGACCAAAGGCTTGTCGCAGCAGAAGCACGACGGTCACACTAGTTCCATGGGTATTAGATACATGGGTGATTGGCTCTAGTGCAAGTGGGAGATTGTTAGTGTAGGTACCCTAGAGGCAATACATTGTTTCTTAAATAAACCTTATGTCATTTGATTATTAAATAAATGTATTTATTATGACTTTAATTACTGCGATATATTTGTTAGCATAATAAATGTCCTTAGAATCATGATACACATTGTATAGTTTAAGTACATGACTTGAACTTGAGATTATATAATATATCATATTCTTAAAGGTCCCTAGTCGATTATTATTATATCAGGACAATAATAATAGACTAGTATGTTGTTTGACAGATAACCACATCTCATTGGTTATAAGTATGGAGATACTAAAGTCAATACATAGGTACATGTAGGAGTACATGGTACTGGACAGACCTAAAGTGAGATTCTTCATGTTTAATAAAGTCATAAGAATTACTCACAGTGGTAATGGTGTAATGATCCTTTGACTTGAGATCATTATATTTCTATACGAGGATTAATATACTTTGACTACATTAAAAGTCACCTTTGACCGGGTGATGATAAAAGTGGACATCGGGTATATTATGAATCGTATGAGAAATATGAATGAAAAATAAAGGATTTAACCCTCCTATAATTAGGAGAGATATTTTTGGCCTCTTGATTGAGTGAGACTATAAAATGCATGGCCGTGCTCAAATAATGATTTGTTATTAATAGTCTACTCATGGATCAAGTAAACCTGGATTAAATTATGAAGAGGATGACTAAACACATGCCTCGAGTTTAATCTATAATATTTGGTTAAAGGGATTATATTACACAGAAACATTAATCACAAAAGGTTTAAATTGGATCACCGATTATTATTATTACTTGGGTAGCAATGATGTATTACTAGATACCGCTCATTGTTTATAATTTTTTTAGATATTAAAATTATTGCCAACGTAATAATAACCTATAGGGTCACACACTTAGAACGTCTTAAAAAGAGTTTTAGTTTAAATTAAGAATTTAAATTAAATCATTATTAAATTGAGAATTGGCTATTTAATTAATTGGACTGGTCCTAATTAATTATCTAAGCAAATTCGAATTTAATAAAGTTAGAACAGAATTTAATAAAGTTAGAACAAGATCTTAATAGGTATGATTCGTTATCTCCATAATCTGCCCGGAATTATACATGGATCCTGGTTTGGGTTTCGAAAATTTTGTTTTATTTACGTTTATCCGCTGCGTTTTATGCCTCGGAACCCAACATTTTCCATGGCATCTAACTCCTCAAGAGTGTAAAACTCATCTTCTTCCTTTTCCTCAACAATCTCAGGCACCTCAACTTCAGGTTCATCATCCACTATCTCTTCTATCCTCAGCTGACTTGTAGATGCTTCAAGGTCTTTAATAGATTTTTTGACAATCAAGGCACATGATGTATTGACCATTCTGCCTTGGTTGGCTTGGAAAGCCCTCTTCTGAAACAGCTCAAGCTCGTGTGTCTTCAACACACCATATAGCACATCATATGTAACTCTGCTCAAATCTCTTTCTCTTAGAGAAATAACTCTTTGCTCTAAATGGTTTGGTGAGGAGAGTAGAAACTTCATATTTAACTCCTTGGTGCTGTAAACCTTTCCATTCATCTGTAGCTCAGTCACCAACTTGTGGAACCTTTCAAACATCTCCGTGATACTTTCTTTAGGCTGAGCCATGAAAGCTTCATACTGTGTGACCAGTATTTGTTTTCTGTTTTCTATAACTTCCTCCATCCCTTCACACAGAATCCCAATGTGATCCCACATCTCTTTTGCTGTTGTACATGAGGCTATGTTGGCAAACATTGATAGCTCCATCGAATCTATGATCAGCAGCATGAGATGGCTGTCAAGGGAAACCTTCTTTTTTTCTGTGTCTGTCCATTTAGATGGTTCTTTGGCAACATATGATCTTGGAATGGTCACTGTTCTAACAGTCGTCTCAGCAATCTCTTGTTGTGGAACAAATGGACCATTCTTGAGAATCTCAGGGTATAGAGGTTTAGCAGCTTTGATGAACAACATCATCTTGATTTTCCAGAGATTGTAGTTGTCTTTATCAAACTTAGGGACCTTCACTGTTCCTGTAGTCTTTGGTGTATTCATGATCTTTTCCTGTTTTGACTAACATCCTGCTTTGATACCACTTGTTGAGTATGAAATACACACAAGAAAATACAGAGGGGGGGTGAATGTATTTTCAAACTTTCCTTTTGATAAGAACGTTTGTTTGAAGGTTTTGAAACTGTGTTTGATATTTGTGAAGCAAAGTATGTGTTTGTGTTTAACAGTATATAAATGTGCGGAAATAAAACACAAGAACACAATACTCACTTTAATCTAACGTTGTATTAGATAAAGATTTTGCTACAAATTGTGAATACAAATGTTAGTATTCTCAGCTGCGTTTTTCTCAGAGAGATGTAATCTTAGATTTGTATGAAAAACTTATTAACCTTAACTGCTAGAGAAGTGAGGTTGTACACTTATAGAACATGTGTACACCCTACTTACTACAAATGATAGAACAGACAAATCTACTTTCTAACTTGTCTATCCCTATTTTGGAATACATCCAGGCAGCATGCAATTTGACTTTCTTTAACCTGCCCAGATCCACTTCTTTAGCAGCTTATCTCCTGTAACAACTCTCTGAGCTTCTTGTAGACTTTCCCTGAGCACTTTACAGTACTGTGGTCCTGAAAGTGTCTTGGCTTGTTGCAGTACAGCTTCAGTGTTTTGTCCTCAAGAAACCATTCGAGAAATGGTTAAGTGGTTGATTCGAGAACTTAGGATTGCCTAATTCGATAACTCTGAGTTCTCGAATACTGTATCCTTAACATATCGAACCACTTCTCAGAATAGTCTTTTCTTCAGGAATCCTTGACTTGTCGAATATACCTTTAGCTTATGGAATCCTTGAGATGTCGAATATAGCTTCCTGAGTCCTTGAGATATCGAATGTAACTTTGACTTGTTGACTCGTAGAGAAGTCGAATGATGCTTTGACTTGTTGACTTCTTGAGTTCTCGAATAGAGTATTAGACATGTCGAATCCTTGAGTTATCGAATGATGTCTTGACTTGATGACTCCTTGAGATATCGAACAGTGTCTTTTGAGATATCGAATCTCTGACTTCTCGAAACCTTAACTTCTCGAATAGACCAAAATACTTCTCGAATTAGTAATTAGGCAAATCTTCAATCTTCAAGATCCAACTGTGTTTATTTCTACAGCCTTGTTCTTCAGGCTTGAGGCATGATCTGTGGATCTTCTTTCAAGCATTATTTCATGACTTAATTTGTACAATTACACAGCTAGAATTTTGATTACAGGTACTAAAAACAAGTAGAAACTCTATAACTAGAGGGTTCCCCAGTTAAGGGGTCATGTAAGGAATTCAAAGTATTACAAACAATTAGGCTTGTTATTAGATGTATATAGGCATGCCTCTGTGACTAACACAAAATAATATTAACTTCTTAAGCGACCTATAAAACAAAACAGAGGGAGTAATACTTTACTTTATGCATTAATGTTCAATTACAAGTAAGCCCTTACATGTATTAATTGGCCTAGGGACATATTAAATGATGTTTGACCGGCTATTAAGTTAGTAATAGAGTAATAGTAATACTCTATTACTAATACTCAAAATCAATGATATGCACGCCGCTGCCCCTTCCATAGTACTAAATTGTTTTTTCAATTTTACTGCTTTTTGTGATAATAAGTTTTATTATGTGAGTATGTACATATTATTTTATATTCGTGATGTATAAATTAGTTTTATTATATATAAAAGATAATTTCTAAAATTAAATATTTTTTAAATATGTATTTGAATTAAAATGATTATACGTTAGGTTCTATTAAAATAATTTTTTTAGTAATTAGACAATAATATTAAAAACCCTAGAAATGTATAATAAATAGTTTTTAAAAAATGAAGTCGTTTGATGGGAAGCTCAAATTAGATATGAGTTTTTTTTGTTCCAACCCCATACGTGGTTGTGAAAATAAAATTTAAAACAATTTCACTTCATGAACCAAACTACCCTTAAATATATTTTATGTTAATGTAGTTAAATATTTTTAAATTAAAATAATTTTGTAAAATAATTAAATTAGTTAAAATAAGTAAATAATGAAAATTTAGATATAAATGTGTATAATAAATAGGTTCAGGTACAAAATACATATACATAAATATGTATATCCTAAGTATTAAAATTGAAATTATAATAAATAGACCAAAATATTAAATTTAAATGTTAAAACTCACATATTCATAAAATATTTATTAACATAAAAATAACAAATGGATGTTCTGCCGATCAACTATTAAATTTTCATTATTTCTTGTATATCACAAACTTATATTCGTGTAATGCACGTTCTTCATTATTATATTAGATCAAATATAGTTTTAAGAATATAATATGTAAATATATTGGCTTAATGACCTTTTAGCCCTCGAAGTTTTATACGAAATACCTATGAGCCCTCAATGTTTCAAAACGTTCCTTTTAGCCCCTGAAGTATCCGTAAAGGTCCAATTAACCCTTGTACCGGTACGAAAAATTGTAACGGTACGTATCGGATGGGCAAAATAGACATTACATGTGTCCGTTACAATTTTTTTTTTAATTTGTACCGGTATAAGGGTTAATAGGACCTTTCCGGATACTTCAGGGGCTAAAAGGTACAACGTATTAAACTTGAGGGTTTGATGGGTACAAAAGGTCATCATAATTTCAATTCTGATCACAATTTCAATCCCCACCCTTGTTTAACAGAATTGAAATTAATTAGAATTTTTTTGCTCAACTCGAAGACAAGCATCTTTAACTGGAGTTCGACTCATTTAGGCAGCCAAGAAAGTCGGTTCATGTAAGTTACTAAGAAGATTCAACCCGACCTGATGTCGCATCAATTAAACCAGGCCTTCAAATAAATTACATTGCAGCACAAAGGCAACTTGGCTTGAAAAATATAAAAATTCAAGCTATCAACAATGTAAAAAGAAATGATTCCTTTAAAGGAAATCATCTGTCATGAATAGTGAAAGATGCTAAACTGCTACACAATCAAAGATCATTGCTTCACTGTCTTGAGACTGACTAAGAATACAGGTACCTAAATTAATCAAAAATCAGCTAAAATAAACTAAGTTAGCTATTGAGATTGTAAATCATTGGCTACACTTCTCATCCACAATTGAGCCATTTGGTATAGGATCTTCACCGTAATACATATTGAGGCCTCATGTTCTGGGAGGCCTTTTCCTGCTCCCCGGTTTTGCATTTTATCAGAATCTTCTCATCACTTTTAGATGCCCAATCGACCAGATGCAGTTATCATTCAATTATTAAGCTGAGGGACCTTTACAACTTTAAGGTTACTATTCATTTAGACCACCAGACCAAACCATGGAACACACTAAGGCACCAGCACTAGATTTTTTCCTTTAGATATGTACAAGTTCTTAGTGCTCTCAGCCTGATGGAATTTAATATTATAATATCAACTGGGTTTTAGCAATGATGCATATACAACGATTGTGGGCATTATTTTTACCAAAATTGATACATACAAGAGAGTAATTTACAATTATACATAGCCTGGATTAATATAATAACATGTAACTAGTGCCAACTGCTTACATTGTCAAGTTTTAATATTAATAGTTCCTCCCGAGGTTTATCATGCACAAATTTATTTTGTAAGAAAACATATTATCACAGGAATGAAGGAGACCATTTGTTTAAAATATATACCTTTCCAGCATCTGCGACAACATCAACTGCTTCTATACTGGTTCCATAAAGATTGCCATGTATAGAAGCAAACTCAAGGAACTTCCCGTTCTTTATATCCTGCTTCATAACACCACGCTCAGTGAAATGATAATGGACACCATTCTTCTCCCATTCCCTTGGTGCACGGGTTGTGTGGCTCACTGAGAATCCAAACATAGCTGGATATTCATTCATTAGTTTGTTTATTAATGTTCCTTTGCCCACACCAGAAGGGCCACTAATAACAATTGGCTTCTCGACATTGCCTATGACTCCCCGACTCCAAGCAACCACCTGAGTTTCAAAATTCTTTTGCTGTTGTCTAATATATTGTGTGCTCACCTAGCATAATAAACAAAGAAATCATATACCAAATACAAGATGCAAACGAAATTCATGTAATAATAAGATACATGTATACAAAGTTCAGAGAAAGGTCAAAAAGTGATACATCATATATTTGTCTTCCTTGTGACCCTATAACAAGAATAGTATAGTGCTTTAGAAAAACAAAAAAAAACTTGTGATACACATTGTTATCGAAGTTTCATCAGTTCATATACCAACCTCCAGAAACCATATGCAGTCATCGAAGGCCGAGTTTTCCTTCACAACCAAAATTCGATCTTCACATAAAAGCACAGCTAAGTGGCCCCTAAACGGTTTTGGGTTTTGTTCCCAGGACAGTAGGAATCACCCTGAAAATAAATCAGATGGTGAAATCCTATTACACATTCAAGTATCTGCTGGCAGCTGCTATAGCTTTAGTATAACTTACCATTGGATTGAAATGACCTTTTGTAACCATCAAACCCTCAAGTTTAATACGTTGTACCTTTTAGCCCCTGAAGTATCCGGAAAGGTCCTATTAACCCTTATACCGGTACAAATTAAAAAAAATTGTAACGGACACATGTAATGTCTATTTTGCCCATCCGATACGTACCGTTACAATTTTTCGTACCGGTACAAGGGTTAATTGGACCTTTACGGATACTTCAGGGGCTAAAAGGAACGTTTTGGAACATTGAGGGCTGATAGGTATTTCGTATAAAACTTCGAGGGCTAAAAGGTCATTAAGCCAAATATATTTTGTTTATGTTTTGGAACTTATAAAATAAGTATTTGATTTAATCCTGAAAGAAATATGCCCAAAATAATAACATTGATTTTTTTTTAAAATTTAAAATTAATTATGTAATTTATAATTTTATTAAGAAAAAAAATAATTTATCAGATAATTTTGCAACAACTTAACATTAAATAAAAAATACTAACAATTGTAAAACAGAAATAAAGCTATCATTCGTATAATAGATAAATTTTACTCCCATGGACACGGAGATTAAGAAAAAGTGTAAAATAATGGAAAAAAGTCAAAAAGTGAGTAAAGTGGTGAGACCAATCAATATTTTATGTAATAAAATGAGTTTAGTGGAGGAAAGTAGTGTGTAGTTACTTTTTATATAATAAGGGTAAGTTTTGGAATGTAAAAAATTGAGAGGGACATCCCAAAAAGAAAAATGTAAAAAATGAGAAGGACATAAAGAATACAATAATTTATATATATATATATATATATATATATATATATATATATATATATAGTGAGAGAGTTGCACTCTATAAAGAACACCTTATATAAAGAACAATAAGAACACTTCTACACCACATATTTAATGCACCCACACCTAACTAAAATGCACCTTCACACACACTAACCCACCCCATTTTTTTCAAAAACAAATCGGATGAACATTACATGCCACGTGGCACTGCCATGTCAGCAGGTGACCTCCCAGTTGATGACGTTGCAGTGCCATGTGGCAGATGTTGACGTGGCATGCCACGTCATCACCTGGGAGGTCACCAACTGACGTGGCAGTGCCACGTGGCAGGTACTGTTCATCTGGATTTTTTTTTTGAAAATCTAGTATGTGATGGTGTATTTTAATTGTGTGGGTGCCCCTGACGGGGCCATTAGATCATAATTGATTCAATGGTTTAGATTAATTCTCTAATGTTCTTTATATAAGGGTGTTTTTATGGGGCTTAATGGCCTTTTAACCTCTAAAGTTTAGTACGAAATACCAACCAGCCATCCATGTTTCAAAACGTACCTTTTAGCCCCTGAGCTATCTGTAAAGGTCCAATGAACCCTTATACCGGTATAGCAAAAAAATTAAAATACCGATATAAATCGGAGGAGCAAAACAAATATTACCCAGCTGAATTAAATAAAAAGAAAAAGCAAAAATGAAGAACACCTTCAACCTCCCCAGAATCCTGCAACCGGGGAAGGTTTCCGGCGACGTACACAAATTCCGGCAACAACACAAATCACAACGCATACACTCGTTTTTTTGTAATTTAACAGCTTTACTAACAATGTCATACAACAACCATGCAATTAACCACCTCAAAACCATCAAAACCCGACCGAAAACGACCAAGAATGGCCATTTTCGGCGAGCTCGACACCCAAACCGGCCAATAACCGACTTTGCTCAATTCTAAACGAAACTCGCAGGTTCATATATCAAAATGAAGCTAAAGACATGTACAGTCCACTCACGGTCTCAGATTACACGAACAATTGCACATATGTACGAACAAATGATTTTAAAATCAGTCAAAAACTTGCAACTCGAATTATACATATTCTAACATAAACACATCAATTGACTACATGGATTGATTGCAAATGACCTCAGGAAGCTATACAAATCATCCAATTCACTAACAAACCTTAAAGCCCCAAATATTTAAACCAAGAACCCTAATTAATCGAATTAGGCAAAATCGGAAAAGAAGAATGAAATTAAACATAGAATTAGACTCATAGCAATCATATGAAGCAATTAACATCAACAAAAGGACTGAACAATCACCACAATGAAAATCCCCAATTTTTATCAAGAACCCTAAATTCGAAAAAGACACCGGTTTGATATTTTTCAGCCCCTAATGTGTAATGCTTGTTTTGCCCTCCGATTTATACCGGTATGATACATTTTTTTTCTATACCGGTATAAGGGCTAATAGGACCTTTACGGGTACTTTAGGGGTTGAAAGGTACATTTTGAAACATGGATGGCTGATGGGTATTTCGTAGTAAACTTGAAGAATTAAAAGGCCATTAAGCCTTTTTATGGAGCAATGACACACACACACACACATATATATATATATATATATATACATAGGCCTTTGCTCCATACAGAACACTCTTATATAACAAACAATAAAGAACACTATAAAATCAATTATTCCAATAGATCCATTGGCCCCGCCAGGGGCACCCAATACAAAAAGTTCTTATTTTTTATCTTCTATCCATCCAGCAAAAAAAAATTTAAAAATTTTTTTTTTGAAAAAAATCACTATTCATGATGACGTCGATGTCATCATGAACATTGATTTTTCCAAAAAAAAAATATTTTAATTTTTTTTTGCTAAATGGATAAAAGATAAAAAAATAAGATCTTTTTGTATTGGGTGTCATGACGGAACTCTTATATTGAATTAAATATGAGGTGTTCTTTATTGTTCTTTATATAAGGTGTTCTTCATGGAGTGCAACTCTATATACATATATACATATATATATATATATAGGCTAGCGTTCAAATAGAAACCAACCTTAGAATAGAAACTAGAAACCTACACTAAATAAATTATATTTCATTTATTTTAATGGCCCCGCTAGGGGCACCTTCACAAAAAACGTTTAAAATTCTTGGCTCTATTCAACAAAAATATAAAAAAAATATAAAAAAATTTAAAAAAAAAGTTACTGTTCACGTGCCACGTCATCACGTGAACAGTAACTTTTTTTTTAAATTTTTTTTTTTTTTGTTGAATAGAGACAATAATTTTAAACGTTTTTTGTATTGAAGTACCCCTAATTTGGTCATTAGATTAGCTTGAAATATTTAATTTAGGTTTAGTTTCTAGTTTCTATTCTAAGTTAGTTTCTATTAGAACAAGACCCTATATATATATATATATATATAGGGGGCTACTCCAATACAAACCTCCTTAAAATACAAACCTACAAACCAAGCATAATCTAATATTTCAAGCTAATCTAATGACCAAACTAGGGGTACTCCAATACAAAAAATGCTTAAAATAATTGGCTCTATCCAACAAAAAAATTTAAAAAATAAAAAAAAATAAAAAAAAATTCACTGTTCACGTGATGACGTGGCAGTGGATTTCACTGGTTAACGGTGCTTCGCACCTTCTTGTACGGCGCTTCGCGCCTTTATCATTCTAAAGTTGTAAGGAATGGCAATCAATGGTAAAGGCAATAGACGACTGACGGGTGTGTCGAGGGCCTGCGGCCCTCATGACTACCTAACTCATCCGTTTATTGTCTTAAATGCTTCGCATTTCCACGGCAAGTTTTTTTTTTTTTTTTTTTTTTTTATGGATAGAGCCAATTATTTTAAGCATTTTTTGTGAAGGTACCCTTGGCGAGAACCTTAGAATAAATGAAATATAATTAATTTAGTGTTGGTTTGTAGGTTTGTATTTTAAAAGTGGTTTATATTTGAGCACTTGCCTATATATATATATATATAATTATATCTTACAATAAATTAAAAAATGCATATGATAAATTAATAAACGTTAATAATTTATTTAAAGTTGATATATGTAGAAACTTAGACGAATGCATTTAATGGACCAAGTATTTAGCGTTGCACTGAGACAAAAATATTATTGTAATTTTCTAT
Source organism: Saposhnikovia divaricata (assembly GCA_036435485.1). NCBI lineage: Eukaryota > Viridiplantae > Streptophyta > Magnoliopsida > Apiales > Apiaceae > Saposhnikovia > Saposhnikovia divaricata. The sequence continues at coordinate 94,083,816 of CM071597.1, read as the reverse complement.
TAGTGCATAAAGTAAATTTACTGTATTTAGCAATTATTTTTGTGTCGGACTAGTTTTTTCGGATTCAGCATTTTTTGTAAGCCATCTTCCAAAATATAAACCAACAAATAAACAAAAAGAATTAAAAAAACACATTAAGGCTGAAAAAATAAGCTGGCATAAATAATTCATATTCCACATAAAATAATGAGGGGGGAAGTGGTGAGATCCCATCCAGCATCCACAAATTTGTTCACCACTTTTTGATGAATCCCCTTTGAGCATCTAGCTAAACTCTATCTAATAGTAATTGTTTCCATCAATAATCTTATTATTTTCTATGTCTATTTCAATTGATGAAGATTTGTTTGATTCAAGAACTACTAGTACTAGTACTAGCCCTTATCCCAAATCAAAACTTGTAAATCTTATCAAACACCATGTTTATCACACTTCAAATACTATGATGATTGGTCTTAAGCTCAAAGATCGATGCAAAACAACTCAAGTTCATGCCCTCAACAACCCCTCTGAATCCAACACAGCAACAGTAAAGTCAAATCCTTTACTTTCAATTAACTCTATTTTATGCGAACAAGAACAAGTCAAGTTTCCAAATTTAGGTGACACTAGTGAGATTTTGTGTGATGGGTTTCCAACAACTCATCTTTTTGAGCCACCCATTGAGTTTTTTCTCAAGAATGTTGATTTTGTTGCTACAATTGCTGAGTTGTATAGGAGGATTGAGACTTCTTGTGAAAACAAGAAATGTTTGATGTTTGTTGAGCAGTATGCTTTGTTGTGTAGCTTGGGTGATTCCAAATTGCTCAGGAGGTGCCTTCAATCTGCTCGTCAACATGCGGTTGATCCGATTTCCAAGGTTGTAGTTTCAGCTTGGTTGAGGTATGAGAGAAGAGAAGATGAGCTTGTGGGTGTTTCGGGTTTCGATTGTGTAGGTCGAGTTCTTGAATGCCCGAAAGCTGCTTTGGTTGATGGTTATGATCCTAATTTAGCATTTGATCATTGTAAATGTAATAAAATGTGTGATGATATCTTGACTTTTCATTGTGCAAGTAATGGTGAATGCTCGACTTCGGAAGAGGTTGGAAATGTTTGCTTTTGCATTGAAAATGAGGATATTTATTGTGTTAGGGATAGAATTGCTAGTTTATCTACTCCACTTAGAGTAATGTTGTATGGTCAATTTGCGGAGTCGAGAAAGGATAAGATTGACTTTTCACACATTGGAATATCGGCAGAAGGAATGTCAGCTGTAGAATTGTTTAGCAGGACAAGGAGGTTTGGTTGTTCTTCTCCAAAAGTAATTTTGGAAGTCCTTTCATTTGCTAATAGGTTCTGTTGTGAGGAGATGAAGTCTGGTTGTGATGTTTATTTATCTTCATTTGTTTGTAGTGTAGAAGATGCATTAGTTCTTATAGATTACGGTATTGAGGAAGGAGCGAATCTTCTTTTGGCATCTTGTTTGCAAGTATTGCTAAGAGAGCTTCCAAGTGCTTTGAATAATCCGAAAGTCATGGGTGTATTTTGTAGTTCAGAGGCTAGAGAGAGACTATCAGTGGTGGGAAATGCATCCTTTTTGTTGTATTATTTTCTTAGTCAGGTGGCTATAGAGGAGAAGACGACATCGAATGTGAAATTAATGTTGCTGGAGAATTTAAGAGAGTGTGCGGTGGAAAGATGGCAAAAGGCGCTTGCATTGCATCAACTAGGCTGTGTATTGCTGGAAATAAATGAGTATAAAGATGCCGAGTTGTACTTTGATGCAGCAGCTGAGAATGGTCATGTTTATTCTTTGGCTGGTGTTGCTAGGATCAAGTATAAGCAAGGGCAAAGATTTTCAGCATTTGAGATTCTTAACAGGCTTATTTCTGACCATGGAGCGATCGGATGGATGTATCAGGAGCGATCTTTGTATAGTGTGGGAAGAAAGAAGATTTTGGATTTGAATGAGGCTACTAAATTAGATCCGACACTTTCTTTTCCGTACAAGTATAGGGCTGTTGCAATGGCAGAAGAAAATGAAGTTGATGATGCTATCTTAGAGATTAACAAAATTATCAGATTCAAGCTCTCTCCAGATTGCCTAGAACTACGAGCTTGGTTTTTCATGGCTCTCAAGGATTATGATGCTGCTCTAAGGGACATCAGAGCACTGTTAACATTAGAGCCTGATTACAAGTTATTTCATAGAAAAATGAGAGGTGATCACTTGGTTGACCTCCTGATTCAACTTGTACAACAATGGAGTCCTGCAGATTGCTGGTTGCAACTTTATGACCGATGGTCTTCTATTGATGATATTGGCTCTTTGGCCATTATACATCAAATGCTATTAAATGACCCTGGAAAGAGCCTGTTACTCTTTCGACAATCTTTGCTGCTTTTAAGGTAAGCTTTAAGTAGCAATGCTGACTGTCTTGTGTTATTTTAACAATGTAATGAGTTTCTCATTAACTTAGAGTATTCGCATTGTAGAATTAAAATTTTCATGGTGGTAAAGCAGTATCATGATTTTGTGAAGTTAAAAAGCAAAGGAAATATTAAGATGTCAGTTCACAAGTTACGAGTAACCCTCAACTCTATTTAATAAATGAGATGTTATTAAATTAACATCATACATATATCTATATCCAATAGCTTACGTATATGAGCTCCTAAGTTAAAATTTATGGAATTTAGCACAAAATAGTGCTCCAACAGTGCCCTAGTGGTTCCGTAAAACACTTGGACATTCATCTCATTTCCTATTTTTGAGTAGCCCCCATTCCCCATTCCATTTTTATCAACAAAAATTCATTTCCCTCCTTTTCTCCACTTCTTCTCTCCCTTTTTTTTCACTTCTTTGCCCAGTAAGATATATTCTAGTTTTGTACTCTATTCTACTGTAAGTAAAGACATTTGTACTCTATTCTGCTGTAAGTAAAGACATTTGTACTCAATTCTAGTTTCAAATTATTTGATATATATTTAACTTGGTAAATATCAAAGAGAAGTAAGGTACCTGAATTACCATTAGTAACTGTACCGCTCTATTATTATGTATTGCAGGTTAAACTGTCAAAAGGCTGCAATGCGCAGTCTGCGGTTAGCTCGTAATCACTCCAGCTCTGAATATGAAAGGCTTGTCTATGAAGGATGGATTTTGTATGACACTGGCCATCGTGAAGAAGCTCTCTCCAAAGCTGAGAAGTCAATTTCTATTCAAAGGTCATTTGAAGCTTTTTTCCTAAAAGCTTACACACTGGCTGATACAACTCTTGATCCTGATACTTCATCTTATGTAATTCAACTATTGAAGGATGCTCTAGGATGTCCATCGGATGGTCTTCGGAAAGGGCAAGTAAGAATTAACTGCTACGAATAACAATCAATTGTGCGTTCATTTGATGATGGTTTGTTCATATTATCTTGTGATTCTTTGTAGGCATTGAATAACCTTGGAAGTATATATGTGGATTGTGGTAAGTTGGATCTTGCTGCAGATTGCTACATAAATGCCCTTGACATCAAACATACAAGAGCACATCAAGGGTTGGCACGTGTTTATTATCTTAAAAATGAGAAGAAAGCTGCTTTCGAGGAAATGACAAAGCTGATCGACAAGGCACCAAACAATGCATCAGCTTATGAAAAACGATCGGAGTACGGTGAACGTGACATGGCTAGCAATGATCTCAGTACTGCTACACAATTGGATCCTTTAAGGACTTATCCATACAGATATAGGGCAGCAGGTACTTTTGAAATCTTTTATTAGCAATTTAATAAACTGACAAAATTACCACCTATCACAGAGGAATAAATGACACTTGCCGTATTAAAGTGAAGTTGTAACTGTCTACAGTTTGGTACTTGTATCTGGATGGTGGTATATGTTGTTATAGTCTTTGGATTTAGTAATTTACATTGGGTTTTTTGAAGTGTGACTGGGTTGTGATGCTGCAGAAGCTCGTCACGCTTGTCCTATCTTTCTGAATGAAGTTCTTTGATTGGGTACTGGAAGTAGACCTGACAATCATGTCATGGCTCGTGTCTTGTATCTAACAGCCCAAACCCATACACGACACGGATCGTATCCGTGTACTTTGATAGTTTGATGTCGTGTTGTTGTGTACAGTAAGAAAGAATATTATTAAAATCTAATTAATAATATGTTAATATAACCAGTTCTATTAGTTTCGTAATTATGAATTCATGAATCAGACTTTCTTGCTACTATCAGTATAAGTACCTTGAATGGGGCCAAGCAGATGAGAAAGTATCTAACTTATCTAAGTTGTGATTTCCCTCGTGTTTGGTCTCTCTTTGGATCGAGTCAACCCCCCCACCCACCAAAATCTTCCTCTCTAAACATAAAAATTATCATGTTGATCCATCTAATAATCTGTAGCTGCCATGCCTTCAATATAACTTCTCTGTCGTAAATGTGTTTAGTACTTCTAAATTACCATGACAGACTCCTCGAGTGTTTTGAAAAAAAAACAAATTCTTTTAAATTACTGCTTAAATCAAACCATACGTACCTAGTATATCGCACTCAAAGGTAGGCAGTATATTCCACTTTTATTGACTTCCTATCTAAAGATATCAGGACAGTGTTGGATGTGATGTTATTTTAAGGGAATAGATGGATTCCACTAGTACAAGCAATATTTAAAAGTTGCACGAGTGATTTTCTTTATTGTCATGTACAGACTTCCTTTTTAATCTGTAAACATGATTTTTAACATGAAAAGGACTTACTCTCCTTGTGGGTTGAATGGAGATTACGTAGTAACTAGCATAAAAACCCGTGCGAGGCACGGGTCTCTATGTTAAATTATGTTTCTTAATTAAATTGTGTATAATCAATGTCATTTGAAGTATAAAATTGATTTTCATAAAGTTTTATTTGTTATGATATATGTGGCTATTGCGTACTTATTTAAATATGTTCAAATTTGTAATTTAGAAACTTATATAAGTACCAATAGAAATCATGTCCGTTTTTAATTTTATTGTGGGCCATTGAATAGAATTCGAGTGTTCAATAAGTGTTGTCTAATTAAGATGATTTTTCAAAACATTTACGGTGCTAAACTTTTTTTTTTCCAATTCTTCAAAAATGATGCCTTCAAGATGTTGCATTCTAAGAGTGTGGGTGTGGGTTTTAGTCATGATTTTAATAAAAAAACCTTCTTAAATCTTTTAATACGCTATTCAAACCTTACACTTTCACTTCTTAAAACTATCTTTCTAACTATTTCATTTCTTTTCTTCTAAACTCTTGATTTTAACCATTTTTTGCCTTGATTTCCCTTCATATTTTGTCTGACTTTCAAAACATCAGATAATTCAGTCTTAACTGAGTGAATCTACCTTGTGTAATGGGCTTATAACATTTTTGTTCTCCAAACTTGAGAATTTATCATTTTATGGTTGGATATATATTTTTTGTACTTTTATTGTCACAAGTTGAAATTGATCATATAACTTTTGTCCGTGCTTTGATAATGAATTCATCATTTCTTTTTTCAAACACAACTTCTTCCATAGAAGTATCTTTACAAATTGTAGCGAACAGATAGACCTATGTGTTCAATGAATTTGTTATTTTTTCTTGTGAGTTTTGTATATGCATGCTTTATTGTGAAAGTCTTTTTTAATTATTAATAGTTTAATTTTAAATCATCAATTAAATTATATATTATATATTATAATTTAATAATTTTAGTATGCACTATATATGCTTTTATTTTCGCCAATGTTAATTTTGTGCACATATTTAAAATATTTCACATATAATATAAAAAATTATTGTCTATGCTACTAAAATTATGAAATAGAATTAATTTTTTAAATAACATGGATTTGACTGATCGATGATAATATTAATTTTCATAAGATATTATTGACTATCATAACTTAAAGTATCATATTTTGTTACACGAACCTTTGTACATGCTAATTTTATATAATCATCGTCTTCTATATGTTAACATATATAATAATATTATCATTATTGGATAATTCTAATATTGTAATAGTTTCTTTTAAATAACATTTCTTTTATTATTATTTCTTCCAATACATTAGTAAGTCTCACGAATTTTATCTTGTGTTAGTGGATTACCTAAGTTTAAAGTTTAATTTAGCTCCATAGTTATTTAAAGTTTAATTTGGCTCCAAAGTTATTTAAAATGTATTACTGTTAAGACATTCACATATTACGTGTATGATTTATAAACACATGTGACATTGTGGCGTAGTGGTAAGAGCATGCATAAGTTACTTGATAGATTCCCATGAACAACACTTTTTTTAATAAAAATGTGTTGGTGTTTTACCTAAGTTTAATTTAGCTCCATAGTTATCTACAAATTTATTACTCTTAAACGACATTCACTTATTATGTGTATGGTTTTAAAACACAAGTGACATTGTGGTGTAGTGGTAAGAGAATGCATAAGTTATTTGATAGACTCAAGTTTGATTCCCATGAACAACACTTTTTTTAATAAATATTATATATGGGGGCAAATTGGTCTTTTCATGTGCATTAAAAAATCTCACTATTTTTTCTTGTGTTGGCCTATTATATATATAATATAATAGATTTCTTGTGTCGTGTTAAAGAGTGAACTTTCATTATTCTTTGTGTGAGTGTGTAACTCAACATACTGCATACTGGCCACTTCTTTTCCCAAGATATCTGTTTTTTGAATTGTCCTCATGTTACCATATACATGGTAATATCTGTTGAAAGCCAAATATATAAAATTAAAAAACATTCCAGTCTCTCTGTTTATTTACCAAATTCATTATATATGAGCAAGTATGCTCTTCCCCTGAGTCATTTGTCTAATCGTTTTCTTCTTTAAAAACGAATTTGCGGAAAGGAATTTCTATGTTGAATTTAGAGAGTTCAGTATACTCCAGGCAAGTTTTTCGGTTTTTGTCTATAAAAAGAACATCTGGTGTTTATCTATTTCTAGTCAGGTTTTTATGTATATCATATCACTTTTCTGTGCACTTACCGTACTAAGATCTGAACTCTTTGGAAGGTGCCAGCTGATTGAACATAAAGTATGAACAAAATTTGTCATAGACATAAAAGACTTGCATGGAAAATAATTTTCTGGATGGGCCTAATTTATTAGTTTATACTTCTCAGAGGAACATGTCCCTTTACTCCAAGTCTCATTACCTAAATTTTTTATGGCATTATACTTGCATTATATATCTCTTGTCTGTTGCATGTGAATATATCATCTCTTGCTTGTGAATGTATTTAGATTTGTATATGCTAACATCTGCAATCATTTCACCAGTACTGATGGATGACCAGAGAGAATTTGAGGCAGTAGATGAACTTAACAAGGCCATATCTTTCAAGCCCGACTTGCAAATGCTTCATCTTCGATCTGCATTCCATGAGTCAATGGGCGATGTTGTTACTGCGCTTATAGATTGTGAGGCAGCGTTATGCTTGGATCCCAACCACAAGGATACTCTTGATCTGTATAGTCGAACACGAGGTGAATCTAACCATCAGCAGAAGTGAAGTCGCAAATGCACAGTAACATCGCTCCTGTTGCCAATGTGTACAGAACTGTTTGGATTCTACCCACCTCTGTTTTCTGAAGAGCGTCCAGATGGACACTGATCGTAGCAGTGCTGCTGAAGGAAAGTGTGAAGAGGAAAATTGTACATATGCTTTCTGTTGCTGGTGATCCTTAAAGCAGCAGGTTAGGCAGTTCTATGACAGTTCAGAGTAAATTATATGAATACATCAACAGTGAATTGTTGGCTCAGGATTTCGCAGTTAAAAGATTATTGTGCTGTATCTTTATTCCATTCCATCTTGAGAATGAAGGACCACAGAATTTTGCTTAAATGAAGACTGGTTCTTTACTGCTTACAAAATCTCTTGTATAAATGATGAATTATATCGAAACTTGGTTCTCATGAAAGATTATACGTAATTTAGTTTTTTTTTTTTTGCAAGTTCCTCCCAGAATGAAATCAATCAACAACATACTGTAATTAAACTCATAAAACAAACCCTTGTGAACTGCTAGTGACTACACCTTTTGTAAACAGCTATCGACTAGTAAAAGAAGATTTGTTGTCAGAATGTTGAGGGTAATTCGATTTCTTTTTGCCGGGGCAATTTTTGGGTTTGTGTCATAGTCGTTTGTCAATTTTCTTTCATTTGTTCTTTGGTAAAATAACAATAAATATCAAGCAGATCAGTTTATCTACGAACAATTTGACACGAAATATTGGAACAAGAAAAATGACTTCAAGGATTTGAAGAAAGAAAACAAGGAGAAAAAATTGTGAATTGAACAATAATTTTGTACTTCTGTGACAGGAATGAAGCACCTACTAACTTGAACTTGTCGACAAAATCTCTAGTTCTGCCCACCAAAGAGGTGATAGTTTAGGTGTTGCTCCATCAGGGCTTATGGCTGTAATCTCTTTTAGCATCGCTGTGACTTCTCTGATCGTTGATCGCTGCTTCGGGTCTGGATGGACACAAACTTTTATCACTTCACACAGCTTCTGAAGTTGCTCTTCATCAAAAGACACTAAAGTTGGATCAACCATATCTCGTAACGGTTGTTTGTGTGTACCCCTCAAATAATTTGATGCCCAGTTCACAAAAGAGTAATCACCTATGGAGTTTGGAAGCCTCCCTGTAATAATTTCATACAAAATAACCCCCAAATTGTACACATTGCTTTCAGGATCTGACACTGAGGTCTCCAAGAGTTCTGTGCTAAGTGATTCCATCTTTCCTGCTGTTACATCATTCCAGAAGCTGAAATCTGAAATTTTGGCTGCATAATCTTCGGTAAGATATACAGAAGAAGATTGCAGATTTGCATGGGTTGTGGGTGGGTTGAGCTGGTGCATATACTCGAGGCAGTATGCCATGCCCATAGCTATTCTCAGTCGCATTCCCCAGTCCAAGTGTTCTGATTCTTTTACTACATGAATCGAGCATCAATAGATAAAATGGTGAGGTACTTCACTTTACTAGAACATATATATCATGCAAATAGTCTGTTTACTGAGTAGGTACAATTGAATTCTTTTGGCCAAGTGGTCATGAATTCAAGATAAGTGTGTCAAAACCAAAACTCGTGTAATTAATATGTGACATTTAGAGTGTTTTTTTAAAAATTATTTTGCAACCAGTACCAAATTTCTAAAAAAAAAAAAAAAACAATCTCAGAGCTTACTGTGTAGATGCTCAAACAGCGTCCCATTTGTTGCATATTCAAAAACCATCATTCTTGTGAAAGGCTTCTGTTCTTCACAGAATCCAATAAGATTCACAAAGTTTTTGTGATTCATCTTACATAGTTTGTCAATCTGAAAAAAAGAAAAAGAAAAATTGTTATTGGCAACAGATTCAAAGCTAGAACAAAGAAATGAATCGGTATAGCCTAGTACAGGTAAAGGCTCATCCCCTTGCCATGTACTTAAAAATACCAAGTGGTACAAAAACAAAAAAGTGAGCGAGCTTGATCAGATGAGCTTGATCAGATTTGAGTTTTTCATGCCTTTTTCCTGAATTGGGTTTCTGAACTCTTTGACCAGTCTTCCACTGATTTTACAGCAGCAGATGTCACTGCTATTTCAACTCCGGATGACAGAGTACCTTTGTACACTGTGCCATCTGATGAAGAGCCGATTATATTACTGAAATCTTCACAGGCTATTTCAAGCTCTGAACGCTGGAGCTTTGGTACACCTGTAATGCAACTTTTGAAATATTAATACACATGTATACAAAAAATTAACATCGGGAAGAAGTATGTTCTAGAGCTTGATGTTAAGTGTACTCTAGTGTGACAAGTTATGAATTTACCATTTGCTTAATACAGTTTCAAGAACTAGCAGTAGCTTAAAAGAATTTAAGAATATGCCTTGAATGCACAAAAATTGTAGCTTTGTAAGGGAACTGACCTGATACAAATGCTTTCTGCAACTGCCCGCTTAACCCAGTCGCCCATGGTCTTACAGTTATCACTTTATGTCTTCGACATAAACCAATGCCAATTGCTGATAAAAAGAGGAATACAGAACCACCGACCACTCCAGACACTATCATAACTGTATGATGCTTTGATTTTTTTACTGTGTGGCTGGGAGTTGAAGCTGGGGAAGGTGATGAAGCAGGGTCGTGGTCATTCCCTGGATGGGAAACACCAACTGGTGGAGGAGTTGTTGAAGATAAAGGAGCAGGACTGGGAGGTAGAACAGGTGAGGGTAAAGGAGATGGAGAACCAAGTGGAGGCAAAAAAGATGTTAAGGGAGGTTCAGATATAGATGAGACTGGTGGACCTGAAGGGGATATAGATGGAAATGGTGCAAAGGAAGGTGACAGAAATCCCGAATCCTCATTCTGTCCATTGAAAGTTGGTTCTGCGACATCTCTTGCTTGGTGCAGCTTTCTTGGAGCTACATGTCCAGGCTGCACAATGCTCCTGATTTAATCCAATAAAAGAAAGATCATCAACTTTGATATTCGTTTCATGATTCTACATCACAAGAAACAAACTTGAACACTGCCACATGGACCCTTACCAAGAACCATATATGTTACTGCAACTATCTTGAGAACCATAGTTATTTAACTGGTTCTCATCTACTTCAAGTTCAGAAAGCATCTTCAGATCATTAAGTTCAGGAGACAGTCTACCAAGGAACTTGTTGTTGTCCAACAAGCTGAAACAGTTGCAAGATTCGGTTAGCGCAAGCTTGGTTAACATGGTAATCATTAATTTCATATTCAAAAAGCTGTACTAACAGAATTGAAAGGGAATGCTTGTCGGCAAGTTTTGAGGCAAACGACCCACTAAAATTATTATATCCCAAATCCAACTGTTCCAATTCCCTCAGCTTGCCAATATCTTGAGGAATATTTCCATAGAACGAGTTGTGGCGTAAAGTGCTGCACTAATATCAAACACCAATATATGAAAAAGGAAAAAGTGAAAATAACTTAGGACTCAAACAGTGGTTCATGATATACTCACATAGACTTTATTTTGACCAGCTCCCCAATTTCAGGAGCCAGAGTTCCTCCTAGACAAAGACCTTTTAAATTTCTGCGGTCAAAAGTAATATCCCCAATCAGACCTTCTAAAAAGAGAGAGTTCTTGAGGATCCAGAGATAGGCTAGTGGCAAAAACACATCTCCCACACCCTTACACTAATGAAAACTATGTAAAGCACCAACAAAAAAGTTCCTAGCATATGTTTTTCACGAGCACATACAATCATAAAATCACCTAACATGTTAATAAGAAGTGAAAAAGAACACTCAGATATGATTGCTCCTTGATAGAGAGCCTGTTTGGCTAAGGCTCCTTTAAGGAGTAAGCTCCTTTAAGGAGTTTTTGTAGTGTTTGTGTAATCGGCTTTAAGCCATACTTTAAGTTAAAAAACTGCTTAAAGTCATAAACTCCATTTAGGTACTTTTTACTTATGACTTATGATTTTTTTTTTTTTTTTCACAATTCTTGTAAAGCTTAAATATGATGAGTTTAAATTTTTTTTAAGTCAAATTTCACTTTAAGTTAAAATTATTAAACCCCCATTTAACTTTAAGTAAAATTACCCAAACACTTTCATTCAACTTAAAGCAAACAATTTTACTTTCTCCTTTAAGTTAAAAATACCCCCATTAAGTCAAAAGTAACTTATTTTAAGCAATCCCAAACACCCTCTTGCCTATTTGTAAAGCATAGCAAGTCCAGACTCATATATCAGAATATTTATGTCCTTCAATCGAGAATGTTTAAATGAAATAAACCATGCATGCATGAACCAAAGTTCAACACCATAACAAAAAAAAAAAAAAACCCTTGCTACTGGTCAGTTACATAAATCAAATACTAGAAAACGCCTGCCTCCACTATGGCTCAACGCTTGACCCTTTTTTTACCAATAGAATAGGAAAATCTACTTAAACTACAAAATTTGGAATACCAACATAAGAGAACATTTGCCGGATTCTGGTAATGCAAGAGCTAGTGCCCCTGGTTGCTCCTGGTACGACCAAATTAACAACACAGAAACATTGCAGAATACCAGATTTGCATTACAAGAAATTACTGACCAAATCCAGAGAGCCAAATAAACAAATGATCATAGACATGGCATATATCAATGTGATAGCAGAGAGATACTAAGACAACCATAATATCAGTAATCACAAAAGGTAGCATTTTCCAAATTAATCACTCACAAACTTATGACATGTCCTTGAGAGCACTCGATTCCGAACCAAGAACAAGGACCAAAATCCCCTTCAACATTTCTATTCCAGTTAGTTAAAGCCCCAAATGGATCATTCTCAACTCTGTCACGAAACCGCAACAACGCCACACCTGCATCCAACATCACATTTTATCATCAAACACATTTCCTCCTCAAAACTAACCAAAAGAATCAAACAAAAGTAAAAATCTCATGCCTTCAGAATTAAGAGACCAACACAAACTAAAATTCAGTTGAAACACCAACACAAAAGCCAGAATCATTGTCATTACAAGTCTATGATCATAAACTCTCCACATTGCTCTCATTGTAGAAACTTCAAAACCACCTGGTCAACAAAGTGAATGTAAAAAAAAAACACATTAAATATATAGGACAAGATAAATGAAAGGGGGTTCAACAAAGTAGAATGAGTAAACAATCATACATAATACGTACAAGAAATATTAAAATGGATGATATGATGGAGGGTGTGCATGTGGAAGCTAATAGTTTAGCCGAATGTACAAGAAACGCGTAAATACTAAATGATGAATTTTGGTATTTATTTAATTAAACAAAAGCCAAGTCCAGTACTTGTTCGAAAGGGTACAAGGAAACAGAGAAGGTACGTAGAATAATTAATTAATTACTGAAATGTCAATGTGGGACAAAGGTTCAAGTTAAAAAACGGCGGCCAGATGCTTTTAGTCGTATTATTGGAAAAATATAATTAATTTTCATGATCTTGATAAAATGTTTTGGTGAGTTGAAATGCTTTAAGAAATTGTTTCATGTTTACATTATTATCATCTTGTAGTGATGCTTACTAACGTTTTTAAATAGCTCACCATCAAAAACAATTCAGAGATCAAATCGCTTATACTAATGAATCAAAGCACCAAAAAAAAAAATTAAAGATTTTGGGACCTATATATCTTTGTTTCGGTTTTATTAACAAATGCTACGTACTCAGCTTTTGTACCGTCTCTCCTCGTTACTTCTTTTTATAAATATACACTCATACCCAGTTATTCCTGTTTGAGATGATAATAATGATATATGTAATTTTTCTGAAAAATTATATATATATATATATATATATATATATATATATATATATTGTATATTTAATTAGTTATTGTTGGATGTGTCAACCCAAGTACCACATCGAGCAGAAACTGTATATAGAGGCGCCAGATAAGACTTAAAATTAGTGTTAAGTTATCAGTTCTCCTAAAACCTTAAAAATATTTTAATAAATGAGAATATTGGGGGTAGGAGAATTCGAACCTCAATACTTCAACATCCAGAACTCTGATATAATGTTAAGTTACCGACTGAGCTTTTACTTTTTACTTGTTAGTTGAGTTGTCGCTTACCTTATGACAGACTTATTTGTTCTTTTGTTTACCAACTTCGAAACTGTGGTGCGAAATTAGGTTTCCTTTAGATTTGGATAATCTTTATTTATACTTTGTTGAAGGTAGAATTAAGAATTTTGTATGATAATATCTTCGAAAATCATGGCCCGGTGCTCTTTTGATTGAAAAATGTTTGACGATTTTGTGTTGTGACACGTACAGACGTAGGCACGTTAAATTCAATTTTATATTTATTTTAGATGGACAAGTCATTTAGCATCACACCAATTCCAATGACATTATTAAATTAATTGATTATATTAAAATAAATTAATAGTTGCCTAAAACTTGTTGTATATATGATTCTCATTGATGCAAATTAATAGTTGGTAAAAATTTGTTTAATACTTAATTGTTATAATGATTAATTATAATTTAATAATATTATATTATCATTATATTAAGTTTTAGATTATAATGATATATATGATAACAAATGATGTATAATTTTATTATAAATTTTTACAATTTTTCACCAAACAAGTATAAAGAATATAGTTATGTCGGCTAAAATTATAGAAAATGAAAATACATTATTACAATAATCTGCAAGGAACACAGAGCAACAATTCACATGCATTAAGTATACAAGAAAGAAGAAAACAGTAGATAAGTAAGTCAAGGGCAGAAGGGTCATTTGAGAAGGAAGGGACAAAAGGGTAAATGCATGGATGAAGAGAGAAAAGATAAAGGCAAAGGAAAATAGGGATTAGGGTATCGATTGAGAGAAGAGTAAAGTGTGGTATTGTGTAGGAGAGACCGAGCCTCTCGAATGCTTCGGAGTTGTTCTTATTTATCGTAGTCATTTATCGTATTTGTTGTCATGGAGTGTTATTATTAATATTATTCAGTTGTTCAATTAGTCTGGCATCTCTTGTGTAGTGTTAATTAGTGTTAAATCGTGCGAAACAACACCCAGTCGTAGCAAAGTGGTATCAGAGCAGTGACGGTTCAGGAGTAATGGGAGCGCCTCCTTCAAATCAACACCGTATTGAGTTGTTGGAGAGAGGGATAAGTGAGTTGCGTACGGGCTTGGCGGAACAGATCGCAGTCGGTGTACAAGCCGCCACACAAGACCTCCATAAAAAGTTAATCGACCAACTCACCAAGTCGTTAGATCTATAAGCTCAGCGAATGGAGGAAATGATGGCAAGATCTAAGGAGAAGTATGAAGGTGTGATGGAGACGATGAAAGGGGAACATGAGAGGTTTCGAGAAGAGATGCGATTATCGTTGGAGACAGTTCGTTGTGCTCAGGTCACTCAAGGGAAAGGGGTATCGGGTTTGACCCAGGAAGAAGAGGTTGTAAACTGACCCGAAGGGTCTGGAATCGGGTCGGGTAGAGACCATGGCTTTGGGCCGGGTCCTGGAGGTGGGTACGGGTCGGTTCAAGATGGTGTGTTCGGATCGAACCAAGCGGGTTTTGAAGGAGGTACTGGACCGGGTCAAGGAGGGCAAGGTAATACAAATGGATCTCAGTGGCGAGCGAAGAAGTTGGACCTACCGATTTTTTCTGGGGAGAATCCGGATGGATGGATTATGAGGGCGGAGTGATTCTTTAGTTTTGACAAATTGACAGAGGGAGAACAGTTGAAGGCGGCCATTATTGCGCTGGAGGGAGATGCTCTTTTGTGGTTTCAGTGGGAACATAATAGGAGGCCAGTACAGAGTTGGGGGGAGTTGAAGAGGATATTGTTACACTAATTCCGTCCTACATCCGCAGGGAGTCTACAGGAACAGTGGTTGGGGCATACTCAAACAGAGTTTGTGGTGGAGTACCGGAGGGGGTTCATTGAATTGATGGCGCCGTTGGTAGGAGTACTAGAGGAAATAGCGAAAGGACAGTATATCAATGGGCTGAAAGACGAAATTAAAGCAGAATTGCGGCTATTGGGTCCACGGAGCTTGGATCATGCAGTGGGTTGTCTGTAAAAATTGAAGAAAAAAATCGTTGCAGTATGGAGGGTCGCAACCGGGCAAGAGGGGTCAATTCAACAACTGGGAGTCGAAGTGCATATGGTGCATCCGAATACGGGACAGTGTTTAAAAAACCTTACAATCCCTCAGCTTATTCGTTTGAAAGTAAGAGTACTAGTGGGTCATTTAGCAGCACTCGTTCACCAACAGTGATCTCCAATCAGTCAAGTTCTGGGGCTAGTTCAAAAAATTCAAGTTCATTCCCTGTAGCAAAGCCATTAAGCACGGTACGGAAATTAAGTGACAAAGAGTGGCAGAGCAAACGCGAAAAAGGGTTGTGTTTTAAGTGCGACGGGAAATGGTAAGTGGGCCATCGTTGTAATAAAAAAGAGCTCAGTGTACTGTTATCGCAGAGTGAGGAAGAAGATGATGGAAGTCCCCTGTTAAGTCCAAGTACTGAGAGTGAGGGGGTGGGGAGTGAGGAACAGTTGCAACTGGAAGTCTCTCTCAATTTAGTGGTAGGACTAACAACACCAAAAACCATTAAGTTGTTGGGGACAGTGAAAGGAGCGCAAGTCATAGTGATGGTCGACCCCGGGGCGACTCACAACTTTGTTTCAAAAGACACTGTTAGGAAATTGGGAATTGTGGTCACACCTACAAAAGGGTTTGGCGTAACGTTGGGAACAGGTCAGTCGGTATAGGGGAATGGGGTGTGTAAGAGCTTGGCGGTGTGGATTCATGGAATCAAGGTTGTGGAGGATTTCTTGCCATTAAAATTGGGCAACTCGGACTTGATTCTAGGAATTGAGTAGCTGGAAAAATTAGGGACAATGAATGCCAACTGGAAAACTCAAACTCTCTATTTTCGGGTTCAAGGAGAGGTAGTAACAATAAAAGGAGACCCAGCACTTGGAAAAACGATGATATCTCTCAAGGCCATGATACGTACATTGAGAAAAACTGGATCAGGGCTGTTAGTTGAGCTAAACTTCATTGATAGGGGGCAGAACCAGTTTCAGTACGACCCTACAGGTACCCACAAATCCAAAAAAATGAAATTGAGGGAATGATTCGGGACATGTTGGAAGCGCAGATTATTCAAATTTCTCCCAGTCCAGTTATTTTGGTGAGAAAAAAAGATTTGTCTTGGCATTTTTGTGTGGATTATCGAGATTTGAACAAGGTAACAATACCGGATAAATACCCCATTCAGGTGATTAATGAATTGTTGGATGAGTTGCATGGTGCCGTGGTGTTTTCTAAACTAGACCTCAAGTTCGGGTATCATCAAATTCGAATGAAGGAGGAAGACATCCCCAAGACGGCCTTTCGGACCCATGAAGAGCACTATAAGTTTCGGGTATTACCGTTTGGGTTGATGAATGGGCCAGCCACGTTTCAGGCACTCATGAACGAGGTCATTAAGCCTTATTTACGGAAGTTTGTACTTGTCTTTTTTGACGATATCCTAGTATATAGCCCAACCATGGAAGCCCACAAGGAACATCTAACAGTGGTATTCAAAACTCTGCAGAAAAATCAATTGTATGCCCATAAGAAAAAATATGAGTTTGGTCGAACAGAGGTTGCATACTTGGGGCATATTATTTCGTCAAAAGGGGTGGCGGTAGATAACAGTAGATAAGTAAGTCAAGGGCAGAAGGGTCATTTGAGAAGGAAGGGACAAAAGGGTAAATGCGTGGTTGAAGAGAGAAAAGATAAAGGCAAAGGAAAATAGGGATTAAGGTATCGATTGAGAGAAGAGTAAAGTGTGGTATTGTGTAGGAGAGACCGAGCCTCTCGAATGCTTCGGAGTTGTTCTTATTTATCGTACTCATTTATCGTATTTGCTGTCGTGGAGTGTTATTATTAATATTATTCAGTTGTTCAATTAGTCTGGCATCTCTTGTGTAGTGTTAATTAGTGTTAAATCATTCGAAACAACACCCAGTCGTAGCATAAAATTATATGTATAAATTATATATAATTTTTATTTATAATCTTTTAAGTAATTTTTAGCTAAGAATTTATAAGCATTACAGATGCTCTTGTATTTTATAGCGGATGTTATTTAACCTTGTAATTCTATGTACTTCATTTACGTGATCGAATTTGATGCAATATTTGGAGAAAAGATTACCTAGCTGAAGAGCATTTTCAAGGTCTATAAACCCAAATCTATTTTAATTTGTGAAAGAGAGTTAATAATTGGCACCGGATTATAAAAAAAAGAGAGTTAATAATTGGGAGATTGATTATCGGTGATAATAATAATAATAATCATACGGAGAAGATCAAAGATCAAATATCGAAAGAGATCTTTTTATTAATTAAGTGTTTCTCTCTATAAAAGTAAGAGACTCTCTCTCTCTCTCTCTCTTTATTCTAAAATTGTCAACCTCTTTACAAGTGGGACAAAAGATTATATTTATAGGGGTTCCCTTGTGGGTCCCCCTCTAACTAATTTACTTGTTCTCTAAATCTACATTAGTGGGCTTCAAGGCCCTAATGCAATTACAAGGCTTTTGGGCCTAATACAATCTAAGTAAATACATTTATCAAATACAAACTAATTAATTGGGCTTCATGGTCCAACATTTGTCCCCCCAGTGTAGAAGAGATCTTTAGATTCCTTCTTTACTGGTACCTGTTAGATAAAATAAGACAAAAAGTCTTGAAGTGAGAATAAAATCAGATTTATGTGGGTCATTCCCCCCCTTTTTTTCTTTCTTATATATATATATATATATATATATATATATATATATATATATATAGAGTTGCACTCCATGAAAAACACCTTATATAAAGAACAATAAAGAACACCTCATATTTAATTCAATATAAGAGTTCCGTCATGACACCCAATACAAAAAGTTCTTATTTTTTTATCTTCTATCCATTTAGCAAAAAAAAAGTTAAAAATTTTTTTTGGAAAAAACACTGTTCATGATGACATTAGCAGTGACATCATCATGAACAGTGATTTTTTTCAAAAAAAATTTTTTTTTTTATTTTTTT
This sequence comes from Saposhnikovia divaricata, assembly GCA_036435485.1. Classification (NCBI taxonomy): domain Eukaryota; kingdom Viridiplantae; phylum Streptophyta; class Magnoliopsida; order Apiales; family Apiaceae; genus Saposhnikovia; species Saposhnikovia divaricata. Next base: position 94,065,193 of record CM071597.1, on the reverse strand, counting down.
TTTTGCTGAATGGATAGAAGATAAAAAAATAAGAACTTTTTGTATTGGGTGCCCCTGGCGGGGCCAATGGATCTATTGGAATAAATGCTTTTATAGTGTTCTTTATTGTTTGTTATATAAGAGTGTTCTGTATGGAGCAAAGGCCTATATATATATATATATATAGGCCTTTGCTCCATACAGAACACTCTTATATAACAAACAACAAAGAACACCTTAGATCTATTAGATCCTTTGGCCCCGCCAGGGGCACCCAATACAAAAAGTTATTATTTTTTTACCCTCTATCAAGTCTGCAAAAAAAAAAATTAATAAAAATAAAAATAAAAATTACTGTTCACGTGATGACGTCATCATGACGTCATCACGTGAACAGTAATTTTCAAAAAAATTTTTTTTTTTTTTGCTAGATGGATGGAGCCTAACAAAATAAGAACTTTTTGTATTGGGTGGCCCCGCCAGGGGCAATGGATCTATGAGATATGAGGTGTTCTTTATTGTTTGTTATATAAGGTGTTTGCCATGGAGTGCAACTCTATATATATATATATATATATATATATATATATATATATAGGGGGCTACTCCAATACAAACCTCCTTAAAATACAAACCTACAAACCAAGCATAATCTAATATTTCAAGCTAATCTAATGACCAAACTAGGGGTACCCAAATACAAAAAATGCTTAAAATAATTGGCTCTATCCAACAAAAAAAATAAAAAAATAAAAAAAATAAAAAAAAATTCATTGTTCAGTTGATGACGTGGCAGTGGATTTCACTGGTTAACGGTGCTTCGCACCTTCTTGTACGGCGCTTCGCGCCTTTATCATTCTAAAGTTGTAAGGAATGGCAATCAATGGTAAAGGCAATAAACGATTGACGGGTGCGTCGAGAGCCTTCGGCCCTCATGACTACCTAACTCATCCGTTTACTGTCTTAAATGCTTCGCATTTCCACGGCAAGTTTTTTTTTTTTTTTTTTTTTTTTTTATGGATAGAGCCAATTATTTTAAGCATTTTTTGTGAAGGTACCCTTGGCGGGAACCTTAGAATAAATGAAATATAATTAATTTAGTGTTGGTTTGTAGGTTTGTATTTTAAAAGTGGTTTGTATTTGAGCACTTGCCTATATATATATATATATTTTGTTTTTTGAACTCTCTCTTTCTGTCCTGAATTATTGTTGCGGCATTTCGTTTTTCGAATCCGGGAGTTCAAAGTTGCAGGCGGATCCCTTCTAAAGAGATTTATACGTATCTTTTTGGTTTTCTAACAATCGTATCATTTCCAGGTACGTTTCTCTATTCATTTTATCTTTTTGCCGGTATACTTACCACCATAGTTGATTTGCTTTTACTCTTTATCTAATTTTTCTTGAGAAAATGTCTTTTTCATCACATTCGTTATATGTTCATAATGGGGGGATCCGGGAAAAATGCCCATTAAGGATGAAGAAGTAGATGGCTCTATAAATTTAGATCAATTTGAGATTCCTGAGTTTAATTCGGATCATAGCTTTGATTTTATGAACGAAGATGAGGGAGAGAACGTAGGTAAAGGAGGTCGAGTATCACCCCCCTTAAGTCCCCGCACCATAACAGAGCGAGACAGGGTCGTGGCCGACGCTCTGAGAATGGGTTCTATAGAGTTGAACGATAAGCCCAACCTAAGTTATGCTAGTATTTTTGTTGACCATCCTCTCAATGTGAATATTGAGTCTTGGGTTGATCTATCTAACGGATACAAGTATGTGCGCCCCTTAGCCGCCGATCGAGTGTGGAAGATGCCGGAGTTTGGCATGCATGGGATTCCGCTAATTCATTTTGAACATGGATTACGGCTGTCGATGCATCCTTTCCACCTGGCCATCTTCAAGGCTATAGGTTGTGGGGTCGCTCAATTATCCCCCAACTCGATAGCGCAGGTTAGTGCGTTTATAGCTAGGTGTGTAGAAGTGTGATATATTCCCTCTATTCGCTTGTTTTTTTCTATATTTGGGATAAAGTACTCTAGGGGTCAAGTTTATTTTGATAAGTTGTCTGGTAGGTCCAAAAATGTTATGTCGTCCAATTCTGGGTGGCATGCGAAGTGGATGTATTATATTGGTCCTAATTTGAAACTTGTGCAACCTTGCCGTAAAGTTCCGCAAGAAACGATTGATTATTTAACAAACATGGAAAAATATGATGATGTATTTTTAAGAAGGTTTCAAGGAGAGGATCCGTTGTACGATCACAAGGATTTGAGAGACGAGAGTTTTCTGAGAAAGCATCACCGTAAGGCTTTAATAGTTTTTATTTGTTTGTTGTTCCTTATTGTTGAATTATTGTTACTAATATATATTATTATTTTATTTTATTTTATTATTTTTTTTTTGTAGTTGCTGGAGATTCTTTGAGAGAAGTCTTGGATAGTGGGATCAAGAAAGATATGAATAAGGCATTGTTAGTTCTCGCCTAGAGGTCTTCATCTAGCCGTGCTCCGATTATGAAAGAAGTCTCGAATGTGGGGGAAGTTCCGAAGGTTTGTGATCTTATTTCTTCAGAAAATACTATCCATATCAATGATAATGTCGTCGATGTTGAGAATGAAACTATTGGGACAAATATTACTCATCGGGTGGGGAAGCGTGTACGAGGGGAAGGTGAAGATGAAGTCCCGAGGCGTGTGTCGCTGAAGAGGACGGTTGATCCCCCTCGCTTTGGTTCTGGGAAGTCCTTGACCATCACCGGCGTCCGCAAGGAGGGGCTTCCCCCTGTTCTCCAACCTTGCTCTTCGGATGAGCCTTTGCGTATTGAGATTCGTCCCAATGAACGTTGGGCTTCTAGTGGAAATTATCCGATCCAAGCTTTCGTGCCTTTGATTTACCCCAGGATTTGGGCTCCTATGTTGATCGATCCAGAGATGAGATTGTTGAGCGATGTCTGGCCCGTGGAGGAAGGGTAATGAATGTTCTTTATTTCATATTTTCTCCCCCTTTCTTCTCTTTCTCTTTTGTTTAGTTTTTTTTTTTGTATCATTTTGTTTTTTTACTATTTTGTAGTTACTTGCTGACTTGGTGCATATCGTCAAAGATTATAAAGCTGATGTTAATTGTCAGTGGCGCGAAGGTTCTATTCGCGAGCTGACTGAAGCTAGAGAGGGTCTTGAGGCCGCACATCGTCGTGTTATTGGCGCCGAAGACCGTGAAAAGAAGCTGACCTCTGAACTTGCTGTTTGAATGCAGACTATGAAGAGTTGAAGAGGAAAGTGAAAGTCTGTGAAGATGAATTGGTGCTGGTGCGGTCTGCCATGGAGTCGGAGAAGAAAAAGAGCCTAGGCCTCGAAATTGATGTTGATACTCCTCAAAGAGAGCGTGATGCTTTGAAGAAGGAGGTTTCGAACTTGAAACTCGAGGCTGAGAAAGCGGTCGAAGAAATGGCCAATGCGATGAGGTCTGGGTATCAAGGATGCTATGATCGTTTGGCGAAGGCTGGAGTGGATTTGATTGGGCACTCCTTAGATGATTATTGTGCAGATTTAACGAAAAATTTAGAGGAAAATGCTAAGGATGATGGTGATGGTGCTGCTGTTTGAAGGCGATGGATGCCTCATGGGTTTGTAATCTTATCTTTGTTTGTATCTTTCGAACTTAATTTGCGTTTCTAAGTTTTTCTTTTAACATGGCCATTGGCTTGGGAATTGTTGAATTTTCTGAACTTTTGAAGTTATCTTATAACTGTTGAAGGCGGGGTATGCCTCGTTAGCGATGTACTTAACTTGCTCCTATGTTGGTAATATTTGAACTTTGTTTCAGAGGCTAAGTTTCTAAACCAACGTTTCTCTGCTTGTTTTTTATTTTTCTGGTATGTGGCAACTGTTATTTTTGTGTTTTCTGTCAAGAGGTGATCTTGTTCATGATAATTGTTTGTTTTAGAGACTGGAGTATTTATAAAGATGAAAATATTCTTAACTTCTTCATTTTTATTGTGTCTAGTGTTTAGTCCATGCGAATTTTTTGCCGTGAGTATGTACTTTTGAACGATCATGATAACTTTAAATGTAAGTTTTGTTATGGTAATCTTTGATTTGATAAGGATTTTTGTCTTTTCTTTTTAATAATTTGATTATTTTAATTTCTATCATGCCTTGATTAACTTTACTCTTCAAGAGTAAACTAGGATAATTGACGCTTGCAAAGGCACGACTTATTGAATAATTAAACAATGATATGGTGGGAATCTCATATCAACCCTCTTGTGCCTTAATACGTTAAAGGATTTGGAAATAATAAAGTTTATCCTAGTTGAGATAAGATGTGATTATCGGTAAGATTTTTCCAAGTAGATTCTTAAGTGGAGAGTACATATCCATAAAACGATTGTAAGTAAAGACAGATTTTATTCAATAATTTATTGAAGCTATGTTGGGGATCTCATATCAACCCCTTTTCACCTTAGCACATTGATAAGGGGGTAGTGGAGTTTGTTTTTGCCGTATAGAAGAATTTACTACACACAAAAAAAGAAATTTTTTAAGTGGATTGCACTCCACGCATTTTTCACTGCCTCATCGTAGAGCTGGCTTCGTTTCTCACCTCTTCCAGTAGGTTTTTGTCGAGTTTCAATCCTTCGAGGGAGCAGTTTGCTTCGAAGCCCTTGAGCCTTGGCGAGTTTGAAGAGGTTTCATTTCCAGAGGAGGGTTTAATTAACACGGCAACCACCGTGGTTTCGCATGCAGATAGGTATATTTTGAGAGGCTCTTTAGGTGGAGCCTGTGTTGGGATCGAGAAAGAGCTTAAAAACCACTTTAATTTTTCGAGGCCGCTTTTGCACTCCTCAGTCCATTCAACTGTTGATTTTTTTGAGGTATTTTTAATAGCCCCGAAGGAGGGAACACATCGATTTGGTGATTGTGGGATAAATCTTCGCAAAGCTGTGATGCAGCCCGTTAACTTTTGCACTTCTTTCAGCATCGCAGAGTCTCGCATATCCATTATTGCCTTGATTTGATTTTCTGAGGTCATTCCAAGGGGGGATCTAGCAGGGTTCGAACGCATGTTGTTGCGTCGAGCGTTATCGTAGGTTTCCCGCGAGTCTTCTGCGTGATCTATGACTTTTCGAGATTTTACGATAAGATCATCAACATAGACCTGAAGATTTCGCCCAATTTACGAGGCGAAAATTATGTCCCTCATTTGTTGGAATGTGACTCCTTCGTTGGTGAAGCCAAAAGGCATATTTCTAAATGCAAAGACACCTTTATGGGTGATGAAAGCTGTCTTCTCCCAAAACAGCATTCTCCATTTACATCTGTTCTTCTTTATCAGAATAGCATTAGTGATCCCCTCAGGGAGCTGCACAGGATCGATGAACCCTACTTTGAGGAGTCTGTCGATTTTGATGTCACTTGCCTTGGTTTTTCCCTCCGAGAACACCTGCCTCTTTTGTTTTATTGAACGTAGTCTTGATTTACCATGGAGTGAATGGCGAGCTATCGTCTCGGGTATCCCAGGCATGTCCTTTGGATCCCATGTAAAGATGTTTGCATACTCGCAGGTGAGACTTGTTAACTCGAATAACTTGTAGAAGGGGGGGTTGAATACAAGTTATATAATCGTGTCTGATTTTTGCTTGATTAGATAAACAAGAACAAACGAATGAATCAAACTTTGTTTGTATTAAATAAATCAAATACAAACTCTACCAAAGGTGTACAATACCTTTAGCAGCTGCTGACAATACAAATCTCTCTCTCTCTCTGTTTGTTTCGAACTCTCGAATACAAACCTAATACAGAGCTCCTAATTTTTCTTACTTGCATTCACTCTTTTTACAATGATATAGAGAGAGTATTTATAATGCTACCTATCAACTAATAACAGAATTATAATCTATCTATGACAATGTTTTGCCGTCCAATTGATAGTTTCCATCAACAGAGAATTCGTTTCCTTCACGATATCTTCTTGCTTGTTCTCCAAAACAAAGATCCTGTTTTATAGCACTTGCCAGTTTCTGTAGCATCCATAATGACATCATCAGTAACACGACTGATATCAGGATTTCCCATTGCATCAGGATCTGATCATCCCATCAGTATTTGATCAGGATCTGACTTGCTGTATCAGGATCTGCTCTTAGTTCCTGAAATGTAGTCTTTGACGCACTGTTCCTGACTAAACTCTACAGATTACTGTCTAACACATATATCCTATACAAAGTGCTAAATCCTTTATAAGATCAGGATATACAAAAAGTATTAGCAAATTCTATTCTTAACATCACAACTCATGAATTATTCCTAACAATCTCCCCCTATTTATGCTTTAGAATCTGAAGCATAAATCTAAGTTGTAGATGTCAAAACATATAACAATAAAACCAGAATTTATGAATTTAAGATCATGAAATTAAGTACCTCCTTCTTCAGATGTATACATGTATCTAGTACTTAGAAGAAAGAATTCAACTATTTGATGCTTCTTTTCCTTTACCACTTCCATGATCAAATTTACCAACTCTGTCACCCTTAGTTCTGCTCCCAGTCTGTTTATCTCCCCCAGTCTGTTATTGTTGTTGTCCTTGAATTGTCTTTATCTCCCCCTTTTTGACATCAGCAACATTAATTCCAAGAGATTCAGTAACAGAACAAATGAGATTCATCAGAACTGCTTGATTGTCCATAATAGTGACTTGGTTATCTTCAAGAATCTGAAGTCTCGATTGAATATCACTTTGAGATTTCTGAATGTCCTGTAGAATTTCAGAATTGACTTCAATGTTGGAAGTGCTTGTTGTATCTTCAGACTTAGATGCAGAAATAACCTTATCTTCAAGTCTTGTAGAAGAAGTTGCCTGTATATAATGATATTCAAGTAATAATACTTGAGTAGAAGTACAAACATCTTCATCTTTCTGATCTGGAGCTGAAGTATGATCATCCTGTCCTTCACCAGTATTCTGTGTATTAACATCTACAAATCCTGACTCTTCGTTAGATTGATCAAATACTGTTGATGTCTCAATTCTAGCTGATATTGGAAGTACATACAAAGGAATACTAGGATCATTAGGAATATCTTCTGGTACTAGTTGAGTAGAAGTTTGTCTTAGCCTTTCACCTCTTCTGTTGATGATTCCTGCAAGCCTTTCTTTCTGTTTCTGAACTTTAACTTCTGGCTTTGCATTGTGATGTGCTAAGTCATTCTTCTCATACATCTTGATAAAAGAATAAGTACCAGCATCCATACCAAGATTTTCAGACCAAGATTCAGGAAAAACCTGATCCCAGAAATCAAACGATGGTGGTTTCCTAATTTTCTCTCCCTCACTATGGAGTTGATCATCTATACCCTCATTCTCACTTTGACTATCTAAAGTCAACACTCTTTCAACCTCTCCTTTTGCCTGGTTAGGAGCCAGCCTCTCTGTGTGTGGATCTATGTCCATCTTTTCAGGTGTATCACTCAAATTTGGATAAGTGCTCTCATGACCTACAGAAAAATATGGGTTAGAAGAAGTTTTTATACCTGAACTCACATGAAGAGAGGGTTCCTCATATGGCATGGGGCTTGAGGTTTTCTCCAAGGAGTGAGCTGCTATAGTCTCTGAACCCTTACAAACATCTACTTTCTTTCCAGAGACTACAGGCTCCAATATACCACTTTCAGGATCTACACTAGACTCTGATGTCTTCAGTAATACTTCATTAGACACCATAGCTAGTATGTCACCGTCTTTAAGTGTTGGTTGCTGAGACACACCCTCAAGGTGGATAGACTCTGAATGAACAATATTGGTTTGATCTTCAGGAAAATCAATCAAAGTCATTCCTCCTATATCATATGGTTTCTCACTTGCAATTTCAGTCATCACAGAAGACCTTCCAGCATCAGCCATCACAGTTCCTCAGTCATCCAACCTCTGACTAGATGGTTCTTTTGTTGCAGTGACTGTAATCTGATCTATCCTACTATTCACCACTGGTGCAATAGTATCTTCTGTTGACTACTTCCCTCTATCAACTACCTCCTCTTGTTCACCTTGAGTTGAAGCATCTTCAACAATGACATCCTTGTCAAATAAATATGCATGAAGTGATTGAAGTGCAACATGCTTAGGAAGTCCAAATTTCTTGTGCAATTCCTTTCTGACTGATACATAGAAGTACATCTTCATTAAATCAAGTCTTTGATGTAACAGTCCATATTCTCCAGGAAATGAAAGTTTGGGAACTCTTTCAATCAGAAAATCTAAAACAGGCCTGGAAAGCTTCACTTTTAGAGAAATAAGTTTCATAGCCAGTCTGTATGTCAATGTTGTTTCCCATAAAGAATCAAGATCCAGATCTTTCTTGTCAGATACTGACGTGGAAATAGCCTTATTTGCAGAGACCTGCATAATGTTAGTTGGACTAGACACTGTGTGTGTAGGTGACAAATGAATCTTTCTCCTTGTTCTCCTAGTATAGTGAACAACAGATTTATCTTGAGAAGACTCAAGAGGTGTAGACACAGAAGTGATCTTGGGATGAGATCTTTTTTCAATAGACACAGTCTTTGGAGAGACAGTATCCAGTAACTGTTTTCCCTTTTTAAGAACTACAGCCTTTTGGGAGACTGCAGCCTGGCTGTGACTAGGTGTTCCATCTCTTTGTCCTAGCTTAGAAAGTTGAATTGTAGCCTTCAATTCTGCTCTCTCAGCAAGAGATAAATTATCATCATCTTCACTAGAACCACTACTTGAAATGACAAATCTTCTCTTCCTTACAACTGATTTCTTTTGAGAAACACCAGAGGTTGGATTCTTTGAAACAATAGGCTGTGGATCAAAATTTGGTTCTAGTATTGTTTCAGAGACTGTAATGTTTTTGGCTACTTGGGTAGACACAGGGGGTTTCTCCTTCAATTGAGATTCCTGAGTCATTTCACCACCAAAGAAAGAAGAATTATAGATAGTAGGAAGATGAGTTCTCAGAAGTACCTGAACATGATTTGGATAGTGTAATGCAGGTATTTCATCTAGATTCTTTTCACTGTCCTTCTTTGTAATGTCAGAGAAAATTCTCTTTTGTTGTACATAAGAAGAAACACAATATTCTCTACCAAATCTAGCTTCAACATCAGGAATGAAATGGTTAATAAACAGTTGCATGAATCTGTGATAATAAACCATATTCCTGTCATGATCTCTTGACCCAAGTTTAATACACATCTGACTTAAGATAATGTGACCAAAATTAGTTACTCTGTTATAAAGCAAGCCATATGCAATATGTGATGTAACAGCAGTAATTTGTTGAAAATAACTACATTTACCTTTAAAACATTTAGCAATTTGATCAAAAAAGAAAGACCATTCTTTCCTAAGAAAGGATCTATTTAACTGGCTCATGTTATCTAGAGATCCATTATACCCTAACTCGGATAACATAGTTCTAACATCATCATCAGATGGTACATTCTCAAAGTTCATACTAACAGGTAAGTGAAGTACTGAATTAACAACAGATTCAGTAATATCAAATGAGTCTTGTCCTAAGTGTAGAACAATCTTACCTGATTGACTCTGAGTAGAATCAATTACCTCAGCATTCTCCCAAGCTTGTGAAACAGCTACTTGATTAATTTGTGGAGATGCTGTCAAGGCATAACTTAATGGTCCTTTCGCCATAAAGTCCATAATTGGGTGAAAATCAGTTGACACCCCTTCCTTGTTGGTGATAGTTGCAACATGATTGTTCATCATAAAATCAAAATCACCAAACTTGAAAGCTATTGATTTGGGTAGTCTTCTTTGAGTTGCCATTTTGATCTGAAAAGAACTTAAGAAATCTTTGAAATTGATTAGTGATTTTGAAAACTCAAGAGTGTTTTTGCTTTAGAAAATGAAATTAGAGAAAACAATTACACGATTAGAGTGTCAAAATAATTATATTTCAAAAATCCTTCAGACCCATTATCCCACGTTGACACGTAGGTTGACAGGTGTCAGTTCCTGAAAAATACAGTTACCCATGACTTTTGGAAAATAAAATCCAAAATTAATTTCAAGTAAATAAATCAAGGTAAAATCAGGATAAAAATCAATATTGATCAGCTTCCTTTTCCTGTTGTGATCTTCTCATCAAGATAATCACACGATTCAATGTGATTTCTGAATAGAAAGAATTAATAATCCTGATGTGAACACACTTGTATTCCTGATCAATATCATCCTAATTCCAGAGACTAAATGGAGTTTCCACGTGGCATTTTCTTTTACCTGTAGAAGAAATAAATAAAATCGGAACAAAATCAATTGGTTAGATTCGTTCAATATTTCTTGAAAATACAAGAAATACAGTCACACATAATTATGACTGACTGCATTGATATCCCCCAAACGACTGTTCAGCTTCTCACATCTTTCTATAAAAGAAACCGACGTCTTATGCCATTCTCCAAAACCTTTTCATTCTATTCTCTTTTCGTCATGGCTTTTAACCCAAATTTTCATATGAACCCTAGCTTTTGGTTCATTACCACTGAGAAGTTCTTTACTCTTGATGATCAGGAGCAAGTAAACTATCTCTTAGAAGAGATGACTTTTTTCATCGAGTCAGATATGATTGGTCTTAACCCAGATGATTTCCACGAATCTCCTCTAAACATCTACCATTCGGATACAATTCTCCTCTAATCTCTTCACATCTTGAAGATGAAGAATTTGGCGAAGAGTCTGAGGTTGATCTTGATGGAGATGCTATTCATTTTCTTCAATAAGCATGAAGATGAGTCAGCTGCTCTCATTCAAGTCGCCCAGACAAGGAATCCAATCTTGAGATGCTCCTTGTCCTGAAGTCGATCGTTGAGGATTGAAGCAGCAATAACTTTAGACAAGAATAGAATTATCAGTAGTAGTTAGACAAAAAGAAGAATTGTATTTCATTTCCATGTATGTAATGCTCTTGATTAATGAAAATACAAGTTTTCTTATTATCTACTTGTCTATCGTTGTTTATTGACTGACCTGAATAATAATATAAATTATCAATATGCATGTGATAAAACTTACTAACATAGATTTTAACAACAAAACTCAGAATTGAACCACTGAATAACATGAACTTCAGAATTTGAAACAGTAAGACACACAAATTTCACAATCCTGATACTGACGATACAATCCTGATGTCAATACTGATGATGTCAACATACTGATAGCAATCCTGATCCTGATGTTTATTAACAAGTCTATCATACTGTAATTTATCAAAGTAAAATGTTACAGCTTAAGCATTTATCAACCAAGTATAGATCCTGACAAAATATCAAGTCTATAAGCTGAAACAACATACCTTGCTACTTGTGCAGATGTTAAAGATTTAAAAATTTAACATTCCTAACTCACTAACCAATCTAATGAATGTGGCCTCATCAAGTGGTTTAGTTAGAATATCTGCAAGCTGTTTGTCAGTAGGAACAAAATGAAGTTCCACAGTACCATTTTCAATATGTTCTCTAATAAAATGATACCTGACATCAATGTGCTTAGTCCTCGAGTGTTGAACTGGATATTCTGCAATTTTGATAGCACTAGTATTATCACAAAACATAGGAATATTACTAAGTGTCATACCATAATCCATCAACTGATTTCTTATCCAAAGGAGTTGAGCACAACAACTGCCTGCTGCAATGTATTCAGCTTCTGCAGTTGAGGTTGAAACTGATTGCTGCTTCTTGCTTGCCCAAGAAATCAATCTGTTTCCCAAGAATTGACATGTACCTGTAGTGCTTTTTCTATCTATTTTACACCCTGCATAATCAGAGTCTGAATAGCCAATTAGGGAGAAATCAGATTCTCTTGGATACCACAAACCAAGATTTGGAGTTCCCTTGAGATATCTAAAAATTCTCTTCACAGCAATTAAATGAGATTCCTTAGGATCACTTTGGAATCTAGCACATAAACAGGTAGAGAACATTATATCTGGTCTACTTGCAGTTAGATATAACAGTGAACCTATCATTCCTCTATAGCTAGTGTTATCAACACTCTTTCCCTTAGGATCAGAGTCTAGCTTAGTGGCTGTTGCCATGGGTGTCTTTGCAACTGCACAATCTTGAAAGTCAAACCTTTTTAAAAGATCTTTGATATACTTTGACTGATTAATGAAAATACCAGTCTCGGTCTGTTTGACCTGCAAGCCTAAAAAGTAATTTAGTTCACCCATCATACTCATCTGATACTTAGACTGCATAAGCTTGCTAAACTTAGCACATAACTTTTCATTAGTAGAACCAAATTTAATATCATCAACATAAACTTGAACTAAAAGAAAATCACCTTTTATCTTTCTAAAGAATAGAGTTTTGTCAATTGTACCTTTTGTGAAGCCATTTTCAAGAAGAAATTTAGACAAAGTCTCATACCATGCTCTTGGTGCCTGCTTTAGTCCATAGAGTGCCTTGTCAAGTTTGTAGACATGATTTGGAAACTTTGGATCAACAAAACCAGGTGGTTGCTCCACATACACTTCCTCATCAAGCTTGCCATTAAGAAAAGCACTCTTTACATCCATCTGGTATACCTTAAATTTTGAATGAGCTGCAAATGCAAGAAACATTCTGATTGCTTCCAATCTTGCTACAGGTGCAAAGGTTTCATCATAGTCAATTCCTTCTTCCTAAGAATAACCCTTGGCCACCAGTCTTGCTTTGTTTCTTACAATCATACCAGATTCATCTAGCTTGTTTCTGAAAACCCATTTAGCACCAACAATAGATCTATATTCAGGTCTTGGTACCAGTTTCCAAACTTTGTTCCTCCCAAACTCATTCAATTCTTCCTGCATTGCTATTACCCAATCAGGATCCTGTAAGGCTTCTTCAACCTTCTTAGGTTCATTTTTTGAGAGAAAACAACTATACAAGCATTCATTTTGAATTGATCTTCTAGTTCGCACACCACTATTTGGATCACCAATTATCAAATCCTCAGTATGATCCCTTGTCCATTTTCTAACAGGTGGTAGATTGCTCCTGCTATACTCTCCCCCTAAGTTAGTGGTATTTCTTGTAGAAGAGTGTTCATTTCCTTCAAAAGCTCCCCCTTGATCAGTAGAATCAGTGGATTCAATACTGCTGCTAGTTTCTGATCTTCCTTCATTAGACTCTGAAGGATCAGTTCTTGATGAAGTAGACTCTGAAAGACTAGTCTGATCCTGACCAGTACTGTGTTCTCCTTGATTGAATTGCTCCCCCTCAATAGTAGCATTCCTTTGAGAAGCAATAGAGATTTCCTCTGGAGAACCTTCATCATCACTGGAGAGAATCTCAGAATACTTAAGATTTTCAAATTCTAGATTGTCATGGCTTTCATCAGTTTGCAAAATTCCAAACTTTTTATCATCAAATGCAACATGAATTGATTCCATAACATTGTGGGTTCTGATATTGAATACTTTGAAGGCCTTTGATGCTGAATACCCTAGAAAGATTGCTTCATCCAATTTGGCTTCAAATTTTCCAAGTTGTTCTGGATGAACTTTCAGGACATAGCATTTGCATCCAAAGATGTGAAAGTATTTCACACTTGGTTTCTTTCCTTTGATCATCTCATAGGGAGTCTTACCATGAGCATTTACCAAGGTACGGTTTTGAGTGAAACATGCAGTGTTGATAGCTTCTGCCCAGAAATAGGTTGGAAGTTTTGCATCTGCAAGCATGGTTCTTGCTGCCTCTATGAGAGTTCTGTTCTTTCTTTCTACTACACCATTCTGCTGAGGTGTTCCAGGTGCAGAAAACTATTGAGTAATGCCATTGTCTGCACAATACTCCTCCATTGTAGAATTCTTAAATTATGTACCATTGTCACTTCTGAGCACTTTGACCTTGTACTCAGAGCTATTTTGAATATTCTTGACAAGTTCAATGATTTGCTGAGGAGCTTCATCCTTGTTGTGTAGAAAGAATACCCATGTGAACCTTATGTAAACATCCACTATAACTAGAGCATATCTTTTCTTGCTGATGGACATAATGTTTACTGGACCAAATAAATCAAGATGCAGCATGTGAAATGGTTCAGTAATTGAATTTTCTGTCTTGCTCTTGAAATTGGTTCTTCTTTGTTTTCCAAGCTGACAAGCATCACAAAGTCCATCTTGCACATAATTTGCCTAAGGTAGGCCTCTCACCAGATGGTGCTTAACAAGTTGATTAAGCTTCTTGAAATTGAGATGTGAGAGCTTCTTGTGCCAGTTCCAGCTTTCATCATTTGATGCCTTGCTGTAAAGACATCTTACAGTTCCTTTAGATGTGTCACTCAAGCTGGCTTCATATATGTTACCATGTCTCTGACCAGTCAGAACAATATCTCCATTCTTCATATTCAAGATTTTGCATCCTTCAATGTCAAAGATTGATTGGTAACCCTTATCACCCAGTTGACTTATGCTTAAAAGTGTGTGTTTCAAGCCTTCAACCAGTGCTACGTTTTCTATGATGACATTCCCCAAAATAATTGAGCCATATCCCAGAGTTTCTCCTTTGTTGCCATCTCCAAAAGATATTACTGGGCCAGCTTTCCTCTCAAACTTTGTAAGCAGGGACTTCTTTCCAGTCATATGTCCAGAGCATCCACTATCCAAGATAATTGAATGCTTCTTTACATTGCCCTGCAAACAAAAAGTAGCTAGTTAGAATTTTTTGGGACCCAACTTTCATTGGATCCTTTCTTACTAACTTTTGAACCAACAGGCTTTGAAGATTTTGCTTTTGATTTACCTGTTGCAGAGTCAACCTTAGACTCTGATTTCACAAACTATTTTTGACTAGGAGTTTCAGATTTCAGAGTATAATAGTCATAATACAGTTCATGATATTCCTTACACATATAAATGGAATGAAGTAAACTACCACAATGATAACAGGGTTCTTGTGGTTGGTATTGAATTCTCCGAGTCTTGGGGAATCTGGACTCAGTTTTCCAAGAAGGTTTTTGATTGCAGTATAGGGCCAAATGATTATGATTTCCACATTTATAGCATTTCTTCCTAGGTGCATCAGGTACATTCTTGTAATTATTCTCTTTGTTTATACCTTGTTTTCTGTTAGGCCGAATACACACTAATAATCAATATTAGATGAGAGAATAACAATTAAGATGATTATGCACTTTCAAATCTTCTGGTATTAAAAACCCTCTTCGTGATGTAAACTATCACAAAGAGCTGCTAGGTTACAATAAGAATGAATAATTCTATTGTTCTTAATCCTTCTAGGATTAACCTATCTGTATATATAATAATACAGCTTCGATACAATCTCTAATTGATATTCCTAATAATCAGCTATACAATGATATCAATTACAGATTGTCACACGTCTCCTAAGTCAACTCGATCTCTTTGATAGCTATCCAATCTCCAAAGATCTCGCTTCCATATCAATCTTCAATTGATCTCTAATATCTTCTGTTGACTTCGTACGCGCTGCTTCTAGACAGACTTTACTAAAATATGTCCAGCTTCTGTCAGTCAGACTTTACTAAACTCTGACTTCCTTCCAGTTAAACTCTGATATTTCACTGTTACACTTAAACACTGAAACATTACATCAATTATATCTAACAATCTCCCCCAACTTGTTCATTAGCAAAAATGCACAAGTTAATAGATAATTGATGATGTCAAAAACAAATAATCATATACAGTGTTTAACAACTAAACAGAGTTTAAACTGTTACTTAACAAAATACAGAAAATATGAAAAACTTACAGAGCATAAATTACTTAATCCTTTCAACATTCCATGCTGTCTTCAAGTACTCTGTTAGCAATCTCTCTTCTGCAACTTCAAGTGCTCTTTCCATCTCTAGCTTGATCTCTCGTAGCTTAGAATCTGTACCATCTGTCTGATAAATGGTTGATCTCAGATCATAGATGCTGTTCTTCTTCATTTCATTTCCAAGTCTGATAAAGTATGACTTTGCTGATTCTGAATTAAATTCAAGCACAGTGACACCCAAATCAGTTCTCAGCTTAGCACTGTTTCTCTTCATTTCAACCATTCTTCCATTGTAATCTAAGTACTTTGGTACATATTCAGACTTGTCTTTAATTCCACAAATCATCTTTGATCTTTCCATCTGGTATCTGAGCACTTCTGCAGCTTGATAAGTAGGACTATTATTCACCTTGAAAATATGTAAGACATACTGCAGTTCTTCATACATCTTCAAATGAATATCATGCTCTCCAATTTTGTAGACAGTCCCATCCTCCATGAAATACAGCAGAAAGTCTTTCTTTAGACTTCTTTGATGGATCAACTGTACTGATTCCAGCTTGTCCAAATTAATTTGAGGAACACCCTTGCCTGGAGCAGCCAGTGATGAATGATCTCTAGGAGTAATATTCAAAGTCTTTTCTCTGTTTGACCCTAAACCAGCCAAATCATGAGGTTAGCAATCATTGCTCTGCTTTGAAAAATATCACCTCCTTGAACTTGCTCAGTATTATCAGGAATAGTAGGTCTCACAAAACCATGAATTGGAAGAGTAGTTTGTACAACATGTGTAGAAACAGAGGTTGTAACTTGCTTTGACTTCTTTAAACTCTTATCATCTTCAACAACTTTTCCTTTAAGCTTTAATCTAGCCTCATCTGCTGTTGATTTTCTTGAATGAGACAATCTCTGATCAGCATTGACATTTTCATTGATCTTAATGCCTTTAAGAACAGGCCTTGATGCCTTTTCAACTTTCTTCTTGAATTTCCCAGACTTAATCTTTTTCTCATGTTCAGCTTTAAGTCTTAGCTCTTCAGCCTTTACATCTTCTAGAGTGACATCATTTCCATGTTCTTCAAGAAACATGTTTGCAGCTAACTCTGTATCATTCTGTGGACCTTCAGCAGTGTTTGCTTTAGCAGAGTTTACTCTAGACCTTGTAATTGCTCTTTTGGTCTTATCAGATCCACCTCCATCTGCAGCATCATCCTTCATCTCCAAGGATTGAAGTTGTTTGCAAGCAGTGTTTGCAACTTTCTCCCCCTTTTTGACATCATCAGGAATCAGGATGGAGGTTAGCAACTCCAAAGAGTTTGCAATGGAATCTATTTTGGTAGCCATCAGAGTTTGATTTTCTTCCACCTTGGCCAATCTAGCTGAATAAGTTTGATGTCTAAGAGTAGCTTCCTTCTCCCTCTTGAAATCAATTTCAGTAATATCTCTTCGAAGGCCATTAATATCTTCTGCAGCGGCATCAAATCGTTTATTAAGTACTTTGACCTGAACAACAGTTGCCCTCAAACAGGAGACAATGTCAGGATTTTTAATTTCATCTGCAGCCTTTTTCACAAAGTCTGCTGCCCTGCCAATTGGAAAAATGCAATCTGATTGATACCATCTGGCAGCTGATCTTTCAAAGTGTTCTCTTTCAAGATCATGACATGTAGGAACCTCAGGACCAGACACAGGATAGGCTTGCACCTTGGCATTAATTTGAACTGGTCCCTGAGTGGAAAGAGATTTGGCACTGTCCTCTTCTTCATTTGTAACACTTGTCTCAGCATTGACAGTGTTTAAGAAATTATGTTCAGGAAGAGTCTCTGCAACTGCAGGATCGACACTGTTTAGCATAGGCTATGTCTCAACATTACCAGCTCCAGTTGTAACACAAGCTTTCTCAACAGCAGCAGCTTCATGTACATGCTCAATTTCAACAAAATTCTCAGCTGTGTGTTCTGCAAGATCAGCATCAACTGCAGGTTTCTCAAGAACAATTGATTCTTGAACAATTTGAGCATCAGAGATTGCAGCCTTTGATGGTTGGTCAATTTCAATTCCAACATCTATTTCTCGATTGGCATCAGACATTAAGTCTGTATGTGTAGCCAATGATTCTTCAATGACAGCAGTTGCTTGCTCAGCTAGCAATGTAGCTTCAGAGAGAGCAGCAGTTGGAGTAGCAATGTGCTCAGAAAATTGAAACAATGGCTCTAAGATTTCAATGGCAGCCATGTCATCCTTGTGTCCCTGCTGAACCTCTACTTTGTCAACAGTAGGAATCTCCTTAGAAATTACTTTAGGAGCTTCAAAAGGAATGTCATCATCTGATTCATCAATCAGTGTTCTCCTTTTCTTTTTCATGGGCATCTCAGGCTCAGATTCAACATTGTCAGTGGAAGGCACCTTGGAGAGAAACACTCCTGCCCTTTGTCTCTTTCCAATTGTTTTCTTTGATCCTCCTCCCTTCTTTCTCTCAACACGAGAGAACTTAGAAATTGGCTCATTAATGTCTATGGAGGGTGCAGGTTGAGTTTGGGGGTTGTTAGTGTTTAATGGTTGAGTTTGGGTTACAGGTGATTTAGGATGAGAAGGTTGTGAGTGAGGTTGAGGTTGATGCTGTGATGATGTGGCAGTGTTTGAGAGTGATTGGTGTATAGGCTCAGTGTTTAGGTTTGTAGCTGTTGATGGTTGTTGCGGTTCTTGTTGTTGTGGTTCTTGTTGTTGTGGTTCTTGGGGTTGTACAAGAAAGTTTGCAACGGCTATAGGATATACCATTGCAGGTAAATCAACCTTAGTTGCATCCTTGTTGACCAAATCAGCAAATATTCGTTTTGTCAACTTGAAAGGTTTGATTTCATCTGCTTCAACAACTTGTTGACCAGGCAGACAAGAATTGTATAGTAATTGACAAAAACGAGCATAGTAAATAGCAGTAGGAAAATTTGCTAATCTCTCTCCTAAATTCTTTAAGACATGAGTACCAAAATCGAAATTAGTACCGTAGAGAAGAGAGTACCCCATCTGAAGACTGTCAATTGGAATAGCATCCCAATTGGTTATTTTGTTGCCAAACGCCCGTGTGATAGAGTCAAAGAAAAAATTCCACTCCTTGCGCAAGTTTGGGCGTGTAATGGAGCCAAGCTTGTCCATTGAATCAGCATACCCAATCTCTGTGAGCATCGTCCTCAAGTTCACATCAGTCACAATATCATGAGAAGTGTGTGTCTCGAAACCAAGAACCTCATTCACTGTCCTTGGAGTAATAACAAAATTGTTCTCTGGAGGAGTGAAAGTGATAGACGGAGTGCCATTTTCTCCATCATCGTAACTGGAACGATGCCAAAAATAGGCAATCTGAGTGCCATACAGATGTTGTGGAGCAGTGAGAGCCGTGCCAATCTCGGAATCTCTCAGAAAGTTTTGAATCACATGGAAATCAGCAGGAGAAACATCTGTACTCAAGGATGCAGCATAGTTATTAGTAGGATATGCCAATCCATTATCATGAAACAGTTTAGTTGCCATTTTGAGTAAGAAAAGAGTAAGAAGGTAAGGTGTTTGATGAAATGTGGGAGTTAGAATGCTAGAGAACAGAGTGTAGATGTGTGCAAAGTGAAAATCGATTAAGTGAATAAGTGAACCGTTATGTGTCAAAAGATTAGAGAAGTAATAAAAAATAAAAACTCAAGAGTTTTAATCATTAAGGCACACAGCAGTTCTTTTGTGAAATGTGTGAGTGGGACACGTGGCACACATGCATTGATGTAGTTAAACCGCATGCGCCGTAAAAACAGTTAATGATTACCATTCACTCTCATATCTTGAACTCCTCACAACTCTCTCTCTCCTGTTTCCAATGCCAAGATTAACTCCCCATTACCAAATAAAAGTTGGCAATAATATGAAACAATTTCCGAAATACTCCAAATAAATCAATTATCATGAACAAAAATTTGTACCTCCGAATAATTCACAAAATCCAACAGTGTTTATCAATTATCCAACCTTATTATCATGACTTCCTCAAAAAACTGTGCAGGTGTGCAAATATATGTGTGTGTAGCAGAGTTTACCGAAACAGTATTTAAAGCATCTAATATTTTATAAAATCCATAAAATAAACGAGTAAACCCTGTCTGCACAAACTCTTATAGTCAACTGCTAGTATTTAATGATAGTGTATAAAATCACACAAGTCCATGTCAAATGCAAAAATAAGTTGATAAACATGCTAAATGTACAAGTATGCATTTTCGAGAAATTTCTTGGGATTTAGGAAATTGATAAGGACTCACCTTTCACTCAATGAAAATATCACTCAAAATCAACAACATCAGAAGCATGCTTGACATTTGATATTAATCTAACTTTGAACACAATTTACATTACAAATGATAATAAAAAGGTCTTTATTGGGTTGTAATGCAGGCTTGGGACAAGGTATGTCAAAGAAGGCTAAAACAGGTTAATGTCAAAAGCTAGCAAGTGACATCCTTATACCATCCAATTTATTGACCTCAACTAGTTGACTCTAAAACAAGGATCAGACAATAATATGCTATCTATTTTTTATTTTATTTTTTTATGTATAGAGAGCTAAAAAAAAATATAGTAACTCAAGATATACTGATCCTTTGTAAATTATTGCACTAGTCAACTATTAGGTATACAATCTCAAATCATAAATGAATGCCCTTTCTTAAAGATTAATAACCCTTCACCTTATTACTCCTTTTGTACAGTACTAGCTTTTGACAATTTGGGTTCAAATTTACAGATTGGCCAATACAAAAAAAAAGTTTATAGGCAGTAATATGGTGTGTCACCGAAAAATATGATTAGGCTCAAAGGGTTAACTAATGGATCATGTAAACAGTGTTTGGTAAATATGGGAATTATGTGGTGTAACCTACTGCCTTTATCATTTTATCAGAATATAATGTTATGCATTTCAGGAAAGATTTCAAGCAACTGCTAGCAATGCAACTAAGCTGTGAACACTCAAGCAAATGAATAAATTGCAAAAGATATACAATATGGCTCAAAAGCTCACTAGGTTTGTAAATAGATTAATCCCAATTAAAAAATCTCTATAACACAGCTGCTTGTATCTAAAGCATATAAATCAAATCAGTATACATATATTCATGTCCTTCTAATAATTTACACAGTGTCATTTAAAACAGAGTTTGTTTTATGAGAGGCAATGCAGACAGTATTTACAGATTCAAAGTTTAGGATAAATAAACTAAGAGATGCTAAAAATAGCAGGACAGTATTATGTAGTGTAAATTTGTCTGCACAGTCTAAGATTTAATCACAAATAATTCAGAAGAATGCATGATTAATTACTGATAATATGCTGCATACAATTTCTTCATAGGTGTAATGTTCAGACAATGACAGTATCGGAGTTTAACCAACAGTATACGAAAACAGTGTTTGACAGACAGAGTATGACAGACAGTGTTTAACAAATAGAGTATGCAAAACAGAGTTTGAGGAAAAATGAAGTTTTGAGTCTAACCACTTTCTCTAGTTGAAACCAGAGATCATTCCTAACTCATTTACCAGCTTTGTGAACGTTGCCTCACTCAATGGCTTGGTGAAGATGTCTGCTAGCTGTTGGTCTGTAGACACAAAATGTAGTTCAATGTCTCCTTCTTCCATATGCTCCCTGATAAAATGGTACCTTATGCTGATGTGCTTGGTCATAGAGTGTTGTACTGGATTACCTGTCATAGCAATAGCACTTTGGTTATCATAGTAAATAGGAATTTTACTGTACCTCAATCCATAATCCAGCAACTGATTCTTCATCCACAAAATCTGTGCACAACAGCTACTAGCTGCAATATACTCTACCTCAGCTGTTGAAGTAGAAATTGATTTCTGCTTCTTGCTGTACCATGAGACCAGTCTGTCACCCAGAAATTGACAGCTTCCACTTGTGCTTTTTCTGTCTACCTTGCAACCTGCAGAGTCTGCATCTGAGTAACCAACTAGCTTGAAGTCTGTTTCCCTTGGATACCATAAGCCCAGAGTAATAGTGCCCTTTAGATACTTGAAAATTCTCTTCACAACTGTTAGATGTGGTTCTCTAGGATCTGCCTGAAACCTTGCACAAAGACAGGTGGCATACATGATGTCAGGTCTGCTTGCAGTCAGATAAAGAAGAGACCCTATCATGCCTCTGTAATTTGTCATATCCACTTGTGCTCCTGTGTCTTTGTCCAATTTTGTTGCTGTTGCCATGGGAGTAGTTGCAGATGAGCATTCAAGCATACCAAATTTCTTGAGGAGATTTCTGGTATATTTTGCTTGATTAATAAGAATTCCATCATCTGTTTGCTTCACCTGTAAGCCTAGAAAATAGCTAAGCTCTCCCATCATGCTCATTTGATACCTTGACTGCATGAGCTTGGCAAACTTTTCACAGAGTTTATTATTTGTAGACCCAAAAATTATGTCATCAACATAAATTTGAACTAGAAGGAGGTCACTCCCTTGATTGAAATAAAACAGAGTTTTGTCAATTGTACCTCTGTTGAATCCACTTTCTAGAAGAAATTGAGCAAGTGTCTCATACCACGCTCTTGGTGCCTGCTTAAGTCCATATAATGCCTTATCTTGCCTGTAGACATAATCTGGATATTTGGGGTCCACAAAACCTGGAGGTTGCTCCACAAACACCTCCTCTTCTAGCTTTCCATTGAGAAAAGCACTTTTCACATCCATCTGACATACTTTGAATTTCTTGTGAGAGGCATATGCTAGAAAAATTCTTATCGCTTCCAATCTTGCAACTGGAGCAAAAGTCTCATCATAGTCTATTCCTTCCTGCTGAGAATAGCCTTTTGCCACTAATCTAGCCTTATTTCTTGTGATTACACCCTCACTGTCAGTTTTGTTTCTGAAAACCCATCTTGTACCAACAACAGATCTGTTCTTTGGTCTAGGTACAAGTGTCCAGACTTCATTTCTTTTAAATTCATTTAACTCCTCCTGCATTGCTGTTATCCAGTCAGCATATTGAAGAGCTTCCTCAACTTTCTTTGGTTCTGTTTGAGAAAGGAATGCATGAAATAGACATTCATTAGTTGTTGCACTCCTTGTTTTTACTGTGGCATCTGGATCTCCAATAATTAAATCAGGTGTATGAGATTTTGTCCATTTCCTAGCTGAAGGTAAATGACTTCTTTCAGTTGTTGATCCTCCCCCTCGATCAATGTTCTCCTGATTGTTTTGTTGTCTCTGTTCATTTTCAGAAGCTCCCCCTGAATTCGACTGCTCAGAGTTTGAACTATCAGTGTTTGAGCTTTCAGAGTTTGCGTCAACAGTGTTTGAGCCATCAGCGTTTGACTCAACAGTGTCTGATCCAGATTCACCATGTGACTCGTTTTCAGTGTTTGAGTCATAATTTTGATCATGCTCCCCCTCAACTGGTTCTCTCCTTTGCTGGGGCTGAGTAATTTCTTCAGTATTCACCAGTAGAGGCTCAGAGTTTACTTCGACAGTGTTTGTTGATTCAGCTTCATCAGAGTTTATCTCATCAGAGAATAAATCTTCATTCTCAAAACGAAGTTGATCATGTTCATCTACATCTTCAAGTCCAGTTATTTTCTTGTCATCAAATGACACATGAATGGACTCCATAACCACTCTTGTTCTCAGATTATAAACTCTGTATGCCTTTGTTGACAGTGGATAGCCAACAAAAATCCCTTCATCTGCTTTTAACTCGAATTTAGTCAGCTGTTCAGGATGAGTCTTCAAAACAAAGTATTTGCACTCGAAAATATGAAAGTATTTCAGGTTAGGCTTCTTTTTATTCACCATCTCATATGGTGTCTTTCCATGCTTATTGATCAGTGTAGCATTTTGGGTAAAACAAGCAGTTTGAACAGCTTCTGCCCAGAAATAAGTTGGCAATTTTGCTTCATCAAGCATAGTTCTGGCAGCTTCTATCAAGGTTCTATTTTTCCTTTCAACTACACCATTTTGTTGTGGTGTACCAGGTGCTGAAAATTCTTGCTTCACTCCATTGTTCTTGCAGAATTCTTCCATTGTTGCATTCCTGAACTCAGTTCCATTATCACTTCTGATGATTCTGACTTTGTTACTTGATCCTTTGTCCAGAAGCTTCACATGCTCCATCAGAGTTAATGCAGTTTCATCCTTCTTCGCTAGAAAATACACCCAAGTGAATCTAGTGTATTCATCAACAATGACTAAAGCATATTTCTTCCTTGCTATAGACATAACATTTACTGGACCAAAGAGATCAACATGCAGAAGATGATAAGGATCAGTGATTGAAAATTCTGTCTTGCTCTTGAAAGATGACTTCCTTTGCTTGGCCTTTTGACATGAATCACATAGGCCATCAACATTTAACAGAGCTTTTGGGAGTCCTCTTACAAGATCCTTTCTGATCAATTCATTGATGTTGTTCAAGTTCAAATGTGAGAGTTTCTTGTGCCACTTCCAACTCTCTTCACTAGACATTCTTGTAGACAGGCAAACAGCTTTTCCAACAGAGTCTATAAAGAGCTTGATTTCATAAATGTTGTTTTGCCTATGACCAACTAGAACAACCTTTCCTGTAGATTTGCTGATAACTTCACAATATTCAGGTTGAAAATCTACATGATATCCCTTGTCATAGATTTGACTCACAGATAGCAAGTCATGCTTGAGTCCTGGGACATGAGCTACATCGGTGATGATGACATTTCCAAGATTAATATTGCCATATCCCAATGTTCTTCCTACATTGCCATCACCATAGGAAACTTTTGGGCCAGCCTTCTCCTCATAGTCTGATAGCAGGGCTTTATTTCCAGTCATGTGTCCTGAGCATCCACTGTCCACGACTAGGATTATCTCCCTGTTGCCCTGCAATCACAAGCAATTACTGAGAGTTAGATTTAAGGATCCAGACTTGCTTGGATCCTTTGACATTCTTAACTTTGTTAGCTTTAGCAGCGGAATTAACATTATCAGAGTTTGAGCTAACAGTATCAGAGTTTACACTTGCAGTATTAACTTTAACCCATTTCAGATTGGGTTTCAGCTCATAGTAATTATGATAGATAGCATGATACTCTCTGCAAGTATAAATGGAATGCCAAGTGCTTCCACAGTGTGTGCATAAAGTCTGTGGCTTAGTTCTAGCAAAATCCTTCTTTACCTCAGACTTGGAAGGTAAAGAATTTATATTTTTGTTTTTCTTGCAGAAATTTGCAAGATGCTTAGTACTACCACAGTTATGACATGTCTTTCTTGGAGCATAACTAGCAAGCATTGGTTTTTTCCTGAAGTGATGCCTACTTTTCCATTTCTGTTCTTATTTGACACTCCCTGTTTCTTAACAGATTTTAACTCCTTCAGTTTATGTTTGAGTTTTTTATCTGTCATCAAACCAATATTAACCTGTTTAGCACAAGTTTTTACTGATTTGTCCTCAACAATTTCTTTTTCATTATCAGACAAAAATTTACTGGCTCCATGTACAAAATGAGGTCTGATTTTAACTTGACTTTGAAATCTTAGTTCATCTCCCTCATTATAACCTAGACCAACAGTGTCTGTTTGAAAAACCTGTTGAGTGTCCTTTCCAGAATTAGTCCAAGTCCTAATTTTCTTATTTGCTTCCTCCAACTCAGATTCTAGTTGTTTATATTTCTGAAGCAAATCCTGTTCTATAGAAACAACATCATCTCTCTCTTTCTGAACTTGTTGCATATTTTTTAGCTTTTCTTCAACAATTTTATTTCTCTCTTTGAGTTCAGAATTCTCAGATTTAATCCTCTCACTCTCTAAAGTCTGATCCCTATAACTTATATGCAATGACTTAAGATAAATTCTTAATTGAGAAATGTCATTAATATTATAAGCATAGGTAGTTAGAGGTACCTGATTTTCAGAAGTTTCTGATTCAGTAGTAGCCATGAGAGCATAGTTCATTTCTTCATCAGAATCTGAAGTGTTTGCCCAATTTCTGCCTTTAGTGTAGAGTACTTTTTCAGTTTTACCTTTCTTGAACTCAGGAGCAAAGTGGCCCATCTCCTTACACTTGTAGCATTGGATTTCAGACTTGTCTTTCTTCCCCCTTGAATCTCTCTTATCAGACTTCCTGAAGCTTTTCTTGTCAGAATTGGAAACATTCCTGGAGAATTTCTTTCCCTTCTTGAAATTCTTGAAGCCCATTTTCTTGAACGTCTTAACCATCAAGGCAGCCATCTGCATTATCTCTTCTTCATCATCCTCAAAATCAGATGATTCATCTGAGTTTGAGTCATTGTCAGACATTGATGACTCACTATCAGACTGTACAGCTAGTGCCTTTCCTTTAGCTTTTCTCCTGGATGATTCTTTCTTCATAGGCTTCTCTTCAACCTTTAGAGCAACATACTTAGCCTTTTTGTTGAATCTCCTGTTTCTCTGTTCCATTTCCAATTCATGAGTTTTGAGCAACCCATAAATTTCATCAATTTGGGTTTCATCAAGTTCATAATTGTCTCTAATAGTGGTAGTTTTCACATCCCACTTTTCAGGTAGAGACAGAAGAAACTTTAGATTTGAATCTTCCAAATTATATTCTTTGTCAACCAATGACAAATCATTCAACAGTTTACAGAATCTGTCAAATGTTTGTGTCATGGTCTCTTCAGGTTTAGCCTCAAAATGTTCATACTCCTGAGTGAGTATGTTTCTCCTATTCTTCTTGATAGCAGGAGTTCCCTGACATCTAACCTCAAGAGCATCCCAAATTTCTTTTGTAGTAGTCAAGCCAATAACCTTGTTAGACATAACATTATCCAAAGCACTGTGAAGTAAATGCATCACCTTTGCATCCTTAGCAATGGATGAAAGATCTTCAGGAGTCATATCCTTCTTCTCCTTAGGAATCATTTTGGCCTCTTGACCAGTAACAGCAGGAGCCAACTTTGTAGGCAGGTGTGGCCCTTCATTAATCCTGTCAAGATATTCTACATCTATAGCTTCCAGAAACATGGTCATCTTTACCCTCCAGATGGGATACTCTGATGGCCTGAGAATAGGATCCCTAATAGCTTCATATCGACTAACAGTGGGTTTAGCATTTTCATACTCTGATGGAGGTGGAACTTCAGACATGATGATTTCTGTGTGTATGTGGATCTTAAACTGTAATGTTTAACAGATATAGCTTTGATACCAATTGTTAGGCCGAATACACACTAATAATCAATATTAGATGAGAGAATAACAATTAAGATGATTATGCACTTTTAAATCTTCTGGTATTAAAAACCCTCTTCGTGATGTAAACTATCACAAAGAGCTGCTAGGTTACAATAAGAATGAATAATTCTATTGTTCTTAATCCTTCTAGGATTAACCTATCTGTATATATAAGAATACAGCTTCGATACAATCTCTAATTGATATTCCTAATAATCAGCTATACAATGATATCAATTACAGATTGTCACACGTCTCCTAAGTCAACTCGATCTCTTTGATAGCTATCCAATCTCCAAAGATCTCGCTTCCATATCAATCTTCAATTGATCTCTAATATCTTCTGTTGACTTCGTACGCGCTGCTTCTAGACAGACTTTACTAAACTCTGTCCAGCTTCTGTCAGTCAGACTTTACTAAACTCTGACTTCCTTCCAGTTAAACTCTGATATTTCACTGTTACACTTAAACACTGAAACATTACATCAATTATATCTAACATTTTCCATTCCTATTTCTTCTGATCTTGCTAGACTCTGAAATACCTTCTAGTCTCTGTTTCAACTAAGACTTAGACAGAAAACCTATGTTGACATTCTTAGGTTTTTCTAACACTCTCTCATCTGAATTGCTATTGTTAATTCTTTTGTGCACAACTGGGGTACCTTTAGAATCAACAAATTTAACATGTTTAGGTTCAGAAACTATCTTCTTACCTTCAGACTTAGATGTGCTAGCTTCATCTTTACTATCATCATTGACAATAGCTACAGTATCTTCTTGCCTAGCCTTATCAAAACCTAAACCATTAACTTTACCAAGAATTTGATTTTCAATGATTTCTTGAGTATTTTAACCAGAATTGTTAATGGTTTTAATCACATCTCTTTCTTCCTCTAGTTCTTTTCTGGCATAGTCATAAGCCTCAAGAATAACACTATAATCATGCTTAGCTTTATCAGAACTTAACCTATATTCTTCCATTTGAATTAACTCAGATTCAAGAAAATTATTTCTACTAACTAATTCATCATTCTTAGCCTTAAGTTCATCTTTTTCACTAGCAAGAATTTTGAAATTAGTCATAAGATTCTTAAACTCAACATGAATATATCTAATATCATCAGAATCTAAGCTATCAAATGAATCAAGAGAGTGAAGTGATACCTTAACAGAAGATGAAGAAGTTTTCGTTGGAGATCCAGGCTTGTCTAAGGCACTTGCCATCAATGCAATGTTGTCATAATCCAATTCATCTTCAGAATCACTGGAGTCTGTCCAATCCTTCTGTGTGACCATGAGTGCATTACCCTTCCCTGAATTCCTAGGCTTCTTGCACTCTCTAGCAAAGTGTCCAAGCTCACTGCAGTTAAAGCACTTGATTTTGGCCTTATCAAGCTTGATAATTGTACTCTTGCCTTTGTCACTCTTCTTCTCCTCTTTCTTCTGAAAAGATCCTTTGCTAAATCTTCTCCTGTTGAATCTTCCTTTCTTGAAAGCTTTAGCAAACATATCAAAGAGTTCTTGCATCTCTGATTCAGAATCATTATCTTCAGAGTCTATATCTGTAGTCTCTGACTCAGAACTTTCTTTGCTCTTCTTCTTCCTCAAGTCTCTTTCAGTAGATTCAGACATTTCTTCTGGAAGCTTCTTTGATTCAGATTGAGCAGTGAGTGCAACAGTTTTCATCTTTCCTTCACTCATGCTCTTTTTCTGCTGCCTGTCAAGTTCATAAGCTCTCAATTTTTCATAAACTGCTTCTAATGATATTTCATCCAGATCATTAGCTTCCTCAATTGCAGATATCTTCTCATTGTAGAAATTAGGAAGAGCTTTCATGAACTTAGTATTCATATCCTCCAAGTCATAATATTTACCATGCATGGCCATCTCATTGATGAGTTTAGTAAACCTATCAAAGGTGTCAGTAAGTGACTCACCAGACTTGGATTCAAAGTACTCATACTGTTGTATGAGAAGTGTCCTCATATTCTTCCTGACACGTTTTGTTCCTTCACAGTGAACCTTTAGATTGTCCCATATCTCCTTAGCAGTTTTACAAGAGAGAACATAGTTAGTGAGAACAGAATCAAGACTGTTAAATAGTATGTTTCTCACTTTAGCATCCTTAAGAACGTTCTCATTTTCTTTATCTGTCCATTCAGATTGAGGCTTCTCTGCTGTATGTTCTGGAACAACTTTTCCTTCGATAGTTGCTTGAGGAACAAGCCTTGTTGGAACAAAAGGCCCATCTCTAATTCTGTCAAGATAATCAGGATCTGTTGCTTCCAGGTGATGCAACATCTTCACTTCCCATCGAGTATATTCGTTTCTCTTGAGCATAGGGATCTTAGTATTACCATCCTTATAACCAGACATGATTGCAGATCTTTATGATTATTCGAAATCAACCTGCTCTGATACCAATTGTTAACTCGAATAACTTGTAGAAGGGGGGGTTGAATACAAGTTATATAATCGTGTCTGATTTTTGCTTGATTAGATAAACAAGAACAAACGAATGAATCAAACTTTGTTTGTATTAAATAAATCAAATACAAACTCTACCAAAGGTGTACAATACCTTTAGCAGCTGCTAACAATACAAATCTCTCTCTCTGTTTGTTTCGAACTCTCGAATACAAACCTAATACAGAGCTCCTAATTTTTCTTACTTGCATTCACTCTTTTTACAATGATATAGAGAGAGTATTTATAATGCTACCTATCAACTAATAACAGAATTATAATCTATCTATGACAATGTTCTGCCATCCAATTGATAGTTTCCATCAATAGAGAATTCGTTTCCTTCACGATATCTTCTTGCTTGTTCTCCAAAACAAAGATCCTGTTTTATAGCACTTGCCAGTTTCTGTAGCATCCATAATGACATCATCAGTAACACGACTAATATCAAGATTTTCCAATGCATCAGGATCTGATCATCCCATCAGTATTTGATCAGGATCTGAATTGCTGTATCAGGATCTGCTCTTAGTTCCTGAAATGTAGTCTTTGATGCACTGTTCCTGACTAAACTCTACAGATTACTGTCTAACACAAATATCCTATACAAAGTGCTAAATCCTTTATAAGATCAGGATATACAAGAAGTATTAGCAAATTTTATTTTTAACATCACAACTCATGAATTATTCCTAACAAGACTAATGATCTGCTGACGGAGATCGCCTTCGAGGTGTTTACCAATTTTAGTTGTTTTATCGGGATTACTATCCTCGACCTCAACCTCGACAGTTTTGTCCATGGGTATGCAATTATGCTCGATTGGGGACTCCACAATAGCTTGAGGGTCCACGTCGACAATCTGGTTAATTGATGCGTCTTTGACGCGTTTCATTTTGGGCAACACAGTAGATAAGTAGCATTGGCGAGCTGCGTATTGATCACCTACGACCTCTCCCACTCCAAACTCTGTGGGGAATTTCATCTTGAGATGAGGGATAGAAGTGATAGCTTTGAGAGCCGTGAGAGTTGTCCTGTCGAGAATGGCATTGTAGCTGGAGTTTGCGTTGATAACGTGGAATTTGACTACGTGCCAGGTCTGGCATGGTAGAGACCCAAAGAGAACGGGGAGGTCGATAGTGCCAACGACCTTTACCTCATTCCCGGTGAAGCCGTATAGAGGTATGTTTACATTTTCTAATTTTCGAACACCGAGATCCATTCTTGCAAAGGCGTTGTGATATAGTATAACGACTGAGCTGTCGTTATCAACGAGGATCTTTTTTACCGTGTTTGTGCCTATTTTGGCGGAGATAACAAGAGCATATTGATGACATTCGATCATCCCCGAAGGGTAGTCTTCATCAGAGAATGTGATAATTGGAGTAGAGTTGAGTCGTGGGCGTTTAGGAGCCTCAGGATTGATACTAAAGACCTCTCTCGCATAAAGTTTCTTGGAGTTGTTCGATGTGCCTCCTGCAGCGAGTCCTCCTGCTATGACGTCAATAACACGACCTTGATCACGAGATATATAATTCTATTTTGTATTGTCATGATCAATGTAGTGAGTTAACTATCCACGTTTAAGCTTGGACTCAATGAGGTTGCTTAGTTGAAAGCATTGTTCCGTTGTATGCCCAGTGTCCTCGTGATATTCACTGAAACGAGAGCTCGGAGGCCATCCCGGCTTCATTGGCCTTGGTGGTCGACAGTATGGTTCTGATTTTAGAATGGCCAGGATCGTTGCCTTGTCGACAATGAGCTTTGTGAACTCCTCTTCCTGTTTATCCCGAGGCTTCAATGTTCTAGCCGGGGGATCTGATTTTTCCTCACGCGAGCTGCGAGGACTGCAAGGGTCTTTCATCTTCGAGTATGAGTCATAACTTCGCTTATAGCTCGTCCTCGGCGATCGTCATCGAGGACTTCTACTTCAATCCCTCTGAAAAAATTTTCGGGGTGATTGAATGCTACCGATTGTCTCTTGCAAGGTCATTCGGTGTTCCACGATTTGGAAAGCTGTTTGCAATGTTCTTGGATTTTTCTCGAAAAACTCCTCCAATAAAATCGCATGGAGATGTTTGTCAATACCAGTGGCCAAGTAATTGATGGCCAATTCCTCTATTAGATTTGGAATGTCAGCAACCTCAGCTCGGAATCGAGTCAAAAAGGTGCGCAAAGACTCATTGTACCATTGTCGAATTGTCATCAATGAAGCGGTGATCTTACCGCCATTGTAGTTACTAGAGAATCGTGCTTGAAACTTTATTTTCAAAGAATGCCAAGAATTTATAGAACGAGGAGGGAGGCTATTATACCATCGAAGAGTTGTACCCTATAGACAAGTTGAGAAGAATTGGCATCTCGTTACTTCAGAGTGTCCGAAAAATGCCATGCGGCCATCAAATGTGTTGAGAAATCCACTACGATCTGAAGTGCCATCAAAATGATCTAACGAGGGCGTTTTAAGCATCCTATTGATGCAGGCAATCTCAATATCCTTCGACAATGGACTTTTAGTAGAGATATCATGTCCTACCTGATTACGAATGAAAGTTCTGCATGCGTTAAGATCCTCTCGAATTTTGGTAATATCCTCGGATCGAAATGATTCGCTTGATTCACTACACCATGATGACTCACTCGCAGACGATGTTCGTCGTTTGCGTGGAGGTGGTCGCGAATGGATTGATTCTGTGGATTCGTCGTCATCATACCCTTCATCTTGGGCTTCTTGATCCTCGTCCCCGGCATCGGGGTTGTTGTCATGGGCGGAGATTGAAGCTTGCGTTAATTCAAGTCGTAGACAACGAATCTCTCGATGTCGTGCTAATTTCGCTTCTAAAACTTTTTTCTATCTTTCCAAAGTAAGATACTCCTCATCTGACTCGCAGAAATCATCCTCATTGTCGACCGTCTTTTGTCTTCGAACTTTTTGGAGATGCAAACGCATATCGTTGGAGAGAACCTTTTTCCCTCCTGTCGTTGTGACCCTCGTACGGGTGTCAGGCTGCACTATCTGACTTTTATGAACGTGGACTACTTTGGTGGGTCGCTGGAATCCACTTTCTTCTTCTTCAGTTGGGGGAAACAATTGTCTCAGTTTTCAAAGGAGGTGCTGTTTGGTCCCCAGTTCGAGGGGCCAACAACATCTCGTTATTTGTTCCAATTTTTTCTACTACCGGATCTTCGGTATCCATTTTTGGTTGGAATTTCAAACTAGAGAGCTCCTTCTAGCGCCAAATGATAGAGAGTTAATAATTGGGAGATTGATTATCGGTGATGATGATAATAATAATAATAATAATAATAATAATAATAATAATAATAATAATAATAATAATAATAATAATAATAATAATAATAATAATAATAATCATACGAAGAAGATCAAATATCGAAAGAGATCTTTTTATTAATTAAGTGTTTCTCTCTATACAAGTAAAGAGACTCTCTCTATTCTAAAATTGTCAACCTCTTTACAAGTGGGACAAAGGATTATATTTATAGGGATTCCCTTGTGGGTCCCCCTCTAACTAATTTACTTTCCCTAAGTCTACACTAGTGGGCTTCGAGGCCCTAATGCAATTACAAGGCTTTTGGGCCTAATACAATCTAAGTAAATACATTTATCTAATACAAACTAATTAATTGGGCTTTATGGTCCAACAATTTGTAAAGCAACCGGTTTTAAAATCCACACCTCTATCGATCCAATTATATTAATATTAATATTTTACAGACAAATTCAATTATTTATCGACAATAGAAAAACAGATTTAAAACTGTAAACTAGATAAATATTTCACGACGAGATTTTGTCTTTAATCCACGATCACGATGGCCATGCTCGTCAGCCTTTCACCTCGGCTCGCACCTGTGCATGGCTTGCTCCCTAACCTTCCCATCTTTGTTAGCTATGCGCGTCGGGGTTCACTTCAATTGAATAGAATGGGGGAGAATGAAATGAAATTTGTACACTTATTTGAGCGATATTAAAAAAATGTTTAAATTTTTATTTCTTACTTCATTTCTTTCCACACAATTTAAACTAAATTTTTAATCCACAAATGTTTCATTCTCCATCATCACCATTTTCCTTGTAATCTTCATCATAAAAAACTTCTTCTCCCTCATATTGTTTACTATTTCCCCCAACATCCCCCTTTCTTCAAAATTTTGTTTACAATTTTAATTCCATTCATATCTCATTCCATTCTCCCAAATGACACAACCTTAGTGCTTGTTTGGTTAATCACAGGTAATTATTATTCATAGAAGTCACAAGTACTTCGATGATAATAATTTTGGAATAATATTTTATATTTTATTATTTTTTAAATTTTAATTCTTTAAATAATCATATTACATATTTGTTTTGGATTATTAAATTTATGATTGGACTATAATCTTTAAAAAAAATTATCCTTTAAATTATAATATCAAATGTTTGTTTTAAGTGATAATCTATGAATTGATTTATTATCTTTAAAATCCGTAATGCTATGTTTGTTTTACAAGGGATTATAAATTATAAAGACTTGTGTGGGATTAAATAATACCATATCCAACAAAGTATTAACCATATTCCTTATCCCAATTAACCAAACATGAGAATTACTATTTTAAAAGATTATAATACTTAATTTAGTCTCAAATAATTTTTTACAAAACAAAAATGGAATTAAAAATTTTAATAAATTTTAATTATATCCACTTAATCTTACGAAATTCCTGAAATTATAAAAAACTAGATTTTTTTTGTTTTATTAAAAGGAAGGTATTTGTACATACCCATTAAGTGTAATTCATCAAAAAAAAAGTGTGGTTATGCAATTTCTTCATTTTGTAAGAACTTCAATTTTCAAAAAAAAAAAAAATACTTTACATTTAAGTGTCAACCAAACACTTTTAAAATGCTCGAATCCCAAATTGGCCTACCACAAATAGATTGTAACAATTTTCAATTTATATTTTAAAAACATAATTTTTTGATTTATTTCATACAATTGATATAAATTTTGTAATCAAATCAACCATGCACGTATGCAAATCATTAATTTTAAAAAAATAAAAGGAGAAGCTGGTTCTACTACAAACCTTATTTTGAAGAAAATATAAATGTAATTTGAAAATGAATTTCAAAATATAAATATTTTGCATTTTTTTTCCTTTATACTCTCATCTGTCTTCATTTCTCATTAAATATTATGGGCCTTATGGCTAATGAAATATGTTCATAGAATGGTAGGAAAATTCCTTTGATTTGCCATTTTTTCATCTTTCTTCTCTAGTTCCTTATCCTTTTGGGGTACTTCCTCCTACTCTCGATTTCTTGGTTGTCAATGATACATTCAACCACGAAGTCAGCAAGTGTTTGGCCTTTTATCGCGGTTCGGGACTTATACTTGATGTTAAATCTACCAAATTCGATTGCACATTTGATCAATCTTCCATTGGCCTTCGGACTATACTTTATATTCTTTAAAGGTTGGTATGTCAAGATTTCAATGTTATGAGCCTGAAAGTACGGGCGTAGTTTTCTTGAGGCCGTTATTAAGGCCAAAACAAACTTCTCAATAGTTACGTAATTCAATTCTGCTCCGTGCAAAATCTTGCTACCATAATAAATGGGTTTCTGAACCTTAGATTCCTCCTTCACAAGAACCGCACTCAAAGATTCATTAAAAGCTGCCAAATATAAGTAGAGTGTCTCTCCGGGATTTGGCTTTGCCAACAATGGTGCTCCAGCTATATACTTCTTTAGCTCTTCAAAGGCCACTTGGATCTCCTCTATCCATCTGAAGTCCTTCACCTTCTTTAATGCCTTGAAGAAAGGCAAACATTTCTCTCCTGACTTGGAGATGAATCTCCTAAGGGCAGTAACCCTTCCAATTAACTTTTGCACGTCCCTTATAGAACGTGGGTTGGGTGTTGTATTTTGATGAGGCATCAAAAATAAAATCAAGTGGTGCAAGCTTAGTCATGCAAAGTCCCGATGGATTTATGGTAGAGTACGCTCTAAAGTTGGATTTCCTGATGACAAATAATGAAGCTGAATATAAGTCTTGATAGTCGGACTAGGTCTGGTTGGAGCCCTGATGATAAAAAACCGTAAGGTCTATGGAGACTCAAGGTTAGTGGTTTCCCAAATGAATGGAGAGTTTGAAGCAAGGGATGAAACTATGGCTAAGTATTTGAGAATTATGAAAGTAGCAATGACTCGGTTTGATGAGTGCTATATGAAGCATATTCCTAGCGAAGAAAATGTGAAGGTCGATGCCTTATCTAAGTTCGCTTCTTTTAAGATAGAGAACTATGCAGGAAGTGTATACTTTCAGGTCTTGAAGGTCCCTACCATTGATTCGAAGTTGGTAGCACTAATCGGTGTTGAAAGCTGCTGTATAGATCCTATTAACAGTCACCTTGAAACTGGTTAGCTCCTTGATCATGCCTTAGAGGCTCACAAACTATCGGTGAGAGCATTGAGATAAGTTTTGATTGAAGGACTTCTCTACAAGAAATTATTCATGATTCTCTATTTGAAGTGTTTGAGGCCTCAAGAAGTCGAGTTGGATCTTAAAGAGATTCATGAGGGAATATATGGATAGCACTTGGGGGGCAGGGACTTAGCTCACAAGATAACACGGTTGGGGTTCTATTGGCCAGAGATTGTACTTAGTTCTTATTCTGAACATTTCTGAAGCTTAATACATTCATGTATGTTTTCTTAAATCTCTTTAATTCATAAGAGCTGTTTTGTTATCATCAAGGCTCTAATTTATGTTTACAATTCTATCAGGCATAAATTGGCGGAGATTGTTAGGAATTATATATGTTGTTCTTGACGATAATTCAAAACACCTAAACATATTTGTATAAGTAATTATTTGTAACTGTTCAACGGATGGCATGTGCTACGGCATCCGTTGAAGAGGTAACTTATTAACGGATAACTTCTTTTGTAACATGTGCTAAAGGACTCAAGTTATCAGTTGAGAGTATAATTGATAGGTTTTATAAGTCATGCTGACTACCAATAGATATACAAAATATGTTAGCTAATTGAAAATATATTGTGCTTTGTAATTCTGTATAAGTGAAAATGATATCTCAACAGATAAATAAACTGTATTAACACATAAGGCTCTTCAACGGATAACAAGACAATCAACCCTCAACGGATATCAGTCTTCAACGGATGACAAGAATACTACATCAACGGATAACATCTCAATCTTAGCAGTTGATAGTGACATGACAAGTCTAACATATCAAATGGGTTGAGAGAATCTCATAGTAAATGGAAGACACGAAATAGAGACATCGAAGAAGAAGAAACATTCATTTTCTATACAAGCAAATTGGATGGTATTTTCAAAGTAAATTCGGTCAAAGATAATTATCCAATTTACTCACATGAAGACAAGGAGTGAAGAAGCATGTCTACTGGACCTAGATTATTGTAATATTTTGTCTCTAGTAGGTGTTGTAAACTTGGCTATATAACCAAGTGTAGTAGTATCTTTATAACTAAGAAACACAAGTGCATTTGCTCAGAATTGTTAGGATTTCTTGTAAAAGGAAAGTACTAAAAACTGCAGTTGTAGAATTGAAAAATTATCACAGAGAAATTTTTCAATATATATATATATATATAAGGTGGATTATACAAGACCACCTGAAATTTCAACTGTTTTAGTTTATGTGTTCATCTTTCTGTTTTACATAAGAAATTTGAAAAGTGTTCAAGACTGTATTCAACCCCAGTTCTACAATCTTTTGATTATATTGTTGGGAAACGTTGGAACTTATATATTAATCTCTTTCTTCCGAAACAAGAGTATGTTTTATAATTTAATAAGGAAAGTGAATACTCATGTGTAAATTAGCAGGTACTTTGTGTAAATTTTGAACAATAATTTTTTATTTTTAAAATTAATTTTGTCAAACACCCTCTAAAATTTGGGAGACAAGAGAGTGCATGTATCTATTTAGTAAAAAATTGGGATTTTGATTTACAAATTAAGGTGTCGCTTTATATTCGTAATTTAGTAGTAAAATTTCGATATAAGCTACACACAAGGTGATTAGTCATATTTACTCATTTCAATAATTTTATATAGATCAAATAATGTAATTTTGAAGGAAACATATAAATACAATATTATTTTTATATCTGAAAATAAACCCTGTACACATAATTAATATTGCATTAATTAAATCTAACTTGGTCCAATAATGAAGCTCATTAATGAGATCCGAAACCTTAATTATATTCTATTATATAATAAAAGTAAGAGAGTTAATAAAGTAGTACTACCATAGGTCAAGGGTTCGATTCTTACTAACCTCATAAATAAATTTAGTAAAAATAAGAGGTATAATTATAATAAAGTTATAATATAATCTATCAATATATACTATCTCTATCTATCTATCTATCTATCTATATTTATTTATACTATAATAAGCGACAGGTGGTATAATATGTAGTTTGGTTAATCCCTATTTTTCCTCATTCACAACCGTAAAATCTTCAACTCAAATAGATCATGGCCGTTAGAGACAACAATACTAAAAGTTGTTATATACAGAGGTCTATGGTTCGATTACTGTCAACAACATATTAATCTATTATCTATTATCTATCTATTATATATATATAATACACCAGCACAAGATAAAATTCATGAGACTTTTTAATGTACTGAAATTACTAATTTATCCCTCTATTCTCAATTTTTTGAAAAAATTGTGTTTGGTGGGAATTGAACTTGGGTCTCCAAGTTATTTCACGCATCTTTTAACCACTATACCACTCAATCACATGTGTTTTAAATCAAACACAATATACATGGATGTGTGTATAGTTTGAGTGAAAAAAATTCTAATATTTTAATTAGTGCGATATACTAATAATTTTTTGTCATGATTTTACTTTTACATTTATTGATTTGAAATATAATATATTATATCAAAATATCAACTATTGATACATAATATATGGTTTGATTATATTATAAATTTGTAATAACAATAATAATCAACATAATAATAATAATAATAAATTACTATATGACTATTATTCCCTTAAACAACCTAAACACTCGTCTATACGTGTTTTCAATAATACACATGATATCTATGTGTGTACCGTTTAAGCGGGGTAATATTTAGTTTTATATAAAGAAAAAATATGAAATTTATGAAAAATACTAAATATAAGACCAACAAGTCAATAACTAAAGTACTTTATTCATAATTTGAAAGTACCAATTTACCTCTAAGTTTCTATTTATATATAGAAGTATTATTTTCAATGGTAACCGAACTTAGACCACCGAGTTAAATTGTGCATCTTCATACCCTTAGGCCACACATTCACATGTATTTTAAATCATACATACAATATGTATATTTGTAATATTGATGAAATATTATTAATTAAATATTACTAGATTTTAAATGAGTTTTGACTGTTATCATTTATCGATTAAAGAATTATGTAAAATACATAATTGGGCTATAAAATGATATTATAATTAATATAATGAATATTATCTAACAATATATTACAATAAAAAATATTGAGGTGTTAACGTAAAATGAAAATTGTATATTACTACACAAGATACAATAATTTATTAGTCAAACAATTCGGGTCGTAAAAATATTTGGCTTTAAAAAGACGAATTCTATAAATAACACATTACCTTTTACAAATAAATTAGCTAATGTTCAATTTAAAATATGACATTATGTAGCAAAAAAGGATCATATATTATATATGTTATATTAATTATGGAGGTAACTCAATGAAAGTCAAATGGACACTGGTGGAAAAATAAAGGCAAAGAATGCTTAAAATGAAGAAATTAGAAGAAAACAAATAAAAGAGTTAGAAATGTAGTTTTAAGAAGTAAAAACGCAAGACCTGAGAAGCGTTTTAGAATATTTACGAAGGTTTTTGATTAGAATCAGGACTGAAACCTACATTCTTAGAATGCAACTGTTATAATATAATATAAGATCCATATAAGACCTCCCTCTAACACCTTAAGGTTTTAGATGAGTTGGTTACTTAACATGGTATCAGAGTTCAGGCACACAGAGGTCCCAAGTTCGACTCTTTGCGACCCCCAATATTCTCAATATTTAATATGGACACGAAGGCAATTTATGCTCCAAAGATGAGCGCCCGTGATCCACTCTTCGACCCAAAAATGGGCTTTCAAGTGAGGGGGAGTGTTAAAATATAATATAAGATCTTGAAAAGTGACTTCCTCTAACACCTTAAGGTTTTAGATGAGTTGGTTACTTAACATGGTATCAGAGCTCAGGCACGCAGAGGTCTCAGATTCGACTCTCTGCGACCCCCAATATCCTCAATATTTAACATGGACACGAAGATTTATGCTCCAAAGATGAGCGCCCGTGATCCACTCTTCGACCCAAATATGGGCTTTCGAGTGAGGGGGAGTGTTAGAATATAATATAAGATCCATATAAGACCTCCCTCTAACACCTTAAGGTTTTAGATGAGTTAGTTACTTAACAACAACATCTTGAAAACTATTTAGTTTCTATCTTGAATACTATTGGAGATCCAGTTAAACGGATGCATCATTTTTGAAGAAAGTTTAGGATTGTAGGTGCTCTGAAAAATCATCTTAATTAGACAACACCCATAGAACACTCAAATTATATTCTATGACCCACAACAAAATTATAAATTGACATAATTGTTATTAGTACTACTCGTATTAGTTTTTAAAGTACAAACTTGAACATATTTAAGTAAGTACACAATAACCACATGTGCGAGTAACAAGAAAAACTCTATGGAAATCTATCACATATTTCAAACATTATTGATCCTGAATAGTTTAATTAAAAAACATTTTAAGCTAGCAGACCCGTGCCTCGCACGGGTTTTGATGCTAGTTATTATATATATAATAGCCCAACAAGGGGCAAAAATTAGTGAGACATTTTATTCCATTTAAATGGTTAGACATTTTATTCAACTTGAAATGTCTAAATTATCCTTATATTTGTTATATTCTGAAAAATTTGGTGATGGTGAGAATTGAACTTCGGTCTTGCCACTCATTCACACTATCATACCACTAGGCCAACCAATCATATGTGTTGTAAGTCATAAACATACTATGTGTGTTTGGTGGTGAATGAATAATATTTGATATTTTGATTACTAAGATATTTTAATTTTTTTTCATCGTTTTACATTTTCAAATTTATATTATATTATGTTATAGTATAGTATAAATTAGCGATATATGATATGTAGTAAACTTATATATTTTGAAATCATTCGATTTAATAAAATAATCACTACAAGAAAAACTGGATCAGACAAGGGTTTTTTCCCGTTGTCTGATAACCCCCTTTATCGTCGTCTATTGAGATGCCGTCTGATATGTGGATTAGACAACAGCACAACAACCCTTGTCTAACCTTGTACCAGACAACGAAGCTAGTTATGGAAATCATTGTCTGATACCTAGAAACAACAACAGTCTCATAAAAAACACTTGTCTGAAATCATTTCAGAACAGTAGTTTCTAAACCATGACCGTTGTTGTTAAACGCACAAGACAACGGAATAAAACCATTGTTGGAGAGCATGGCAGAAAATGGTTTTATATAGAAAAGAATTATGTGACAACTGTTTTTGCCCGTTGTCTGATACTTGTTTCTCGTCGTCTATTGAGATGTCGTCTGATGGTTATATCAGACAACGGTGCACAAACCATTGTCACAAAGGATTCCACACAACATGTCTAGTTATGCAACTCGTTGTTTGATAACTAGAAACAACAACAGTCTCTTAAAAACAACTTGTCTGAAACCATTTCAGACAAGTGTTTTCGAAACTGTGATTGTTGTTGTTCAGTCAAAAAGACAATGGTGCTTGAAATTAAAACTGTTGTTCTATCGTGTGTGACACAATGGTTTTTAGAAACAATTGCATTGCATGAGTGCCTGTCACACAACTGTTTATTATGAAGGAAACCGTTGCTCAAGTTCTCTACATACAAAACTTTGCATTTCTTGAAGTGTTGTTAGAACTCCAACACACAACGGTTATTGTAGCCATACAATGGTTTTTCATTGTATGTGTTCTCTTTTGACAATGGTTTTTTCTTTTTATGTGTTGTATGTGCATAGAATAGACAATGGTTTTAGACATACAAAAAAAAAGAACTGTAACTGAAAAATAAAAAACCAAAATTTACCAATGCAATTATATTCACCCAAAAACTACCAAAACATACATATTCATTCACCAATGTTCATTAACCAACAACCAATATCATTCAACCATTCACCAAAAACCAATATCATTCAACCATAAACCATTCACCAACCACCATTACATCGATTTAAATCCGAAATTACAACCAAAATAACCAACTTAATTACCAAAATATTTTGGGATGAACATTAAACTAGATAATTCACTTAATGGTCAACCAAAAATACACATTGTTTTGACTTTGACGCTTTTAAACAGCGTGGTGTGTCATGAAGTACTTTGCTCATTCCAACCTTACTTCATTCATGTCATCGACGCTGTAAGCTAGGCTGCTTCTCCGTAGCCACTGTAAAATAAGGTGCAAGTCAGATTGTCACCACAAAACAGAAGAACATTGACAAAAAATTAAAAAAATTATAATTTTTACCTTTGTTGCAAATTTGAGTTCCTTGTCCAGACATATTTCTTTCATATAGCGCATGATAAACAAGCCGCAATCTTTACTCCCATTTTGGAGAGGAATGCCCTGGTAAATACACGAACAAATTATAACCATTACACATACATGTGAAAACCAGAGAACTGATTGCATAACTATATTACTGGAAAAAATATTACCACCAAATTCTCCCATGTTATCTTCTTCTTTAATAACTTCTTCGCATCTTCCTTGTAAAGCTTAATGCCACTATGCCAATATATCAATGTAAATCAACATTTACACATTATCACTTAATTGCTAAAGGGATTCAAAAATAAATAATGTTCTTATGTGGTACTTACTTGTCAACCACTTCAGTCCATTCTTCAGTTGCAAGCCGGCGTTTCAATGGGTCCATGTGGTACACGACTTGCACGTCTGGAATCACAGCAGTCAATGCCCAATGGTTCCTAAAAAATGATGAACACATTATATATATTATAAATCAAGTGACATGGCGAAAGAGTAAAATTAAAAGTGAATAATCAGAACACAAGTCACAAGTAATAAAAGAAAAATATGGAGGTACTCACACATCGTTAAATGGCAAGAGAAATATTTGGCCTGGCTTTGCATTCTTGAATCTGATAGAAAGAGCACGGGACCTATCTCCTGCAGTTCCACATCTA
Source organism: Saposhnikovia divaricata (assembly GCA_036435485.1). NCBI lineage: Eukaryota > Viridiplantae > Streptophyta > Magnoliopsida > Apiales > Apiaceae > Saposhnikovia > Saposhnikovia divaricata. The sequence continues at coordinate 94,022,343 of CM071597.1, read as the reverse complement.
AGGGCGCCTATCTTTCCAGGATTAACAAATGATATCATCTCGGACATCTCATGCTTTCTCAAATTCACTTGCAAAATACTGTATAAGAAAATTAAACAATCATTAATTAAGACAAGTTCAAAAGTTGATACAACCACCACAGAATAAAAATGCTAATTTCGAAACTTACTTTATATACAAGCAAATCACAGAGCCGGATATTTCACCTCCACTGCACAAAGCATGAACGTCTGATAGAAGAATATATTGTTTAGTGGTTGCTCCAAAAGCTTCTTGGCTTAGCTCAAAAGACAATGTACGGTCATCCTTCAAGCCATTTTTGGCCCAAAGCCATAAGCGCTTTAGAGTGGGGTGGTAACCTTTAACCATGTCAACGACATACTCAGGTTGTGGGACACAATTTTTAACCTTTCTTGACTTCTTTCCACCAATTCTCTTACTTCCCTGAAAAGGAAAATTTAAAAAGAAAACTGAGAATGCAAACTGAACTAGTAAATAGAAGTAGACTCACTGATGTTTACAACTAAAAAAAATAACATATGTTTCAAATAGAAGTTAACCTTTGCAGTTCCATCTGCTAGAGCAGAGCTCGTCTTCACTTCATTAATGAGGTTTCTCGGCCAAGCAATGTATGTTCCAATAGCAGCTTCCACAGTAATGATTTCATCCTCAATAGGGAAAGGAATCTTAGCCGAGCCTTGGATTACACGGGTAATGGAGACTCGTGCATTCTCTTTTCCAAGAGGTTTCCCATGAAGAACATCACAATCGGTATCAACTATTGCATAAGCAACAACATTGGTTGGCGAGCCAACTGCCAGTTTCCACTCCGGACAACTCTTCATTCATAATTCATTAGCTTTCTCATAATTAATCGCAATTTCCCTTTCCCCATCTTCAACTTCCAAAACCTCAATAAACTCCGGATTCTTCTCCTCAACACCAGTCTTCTCTTCAACCTCAGCCCTTTCCTCAACCTCATTCTTTTCCTCAACCTCATTCTTCTTCTCGGGCACCTCAGCCTTATTCTCTTCAGTCTCAGGGTTTTGGAGATCCAGTCTCTTTTTTACACCCTCCAACTCCAATTCCTTCAAAACAGTCTTGCAACAGCTTCCTTGTGATCCAAAAATTGGACTAGAATCAAAATCATTTTTCTTTCCAGACAAAGATGCCTTCAGGTTTGCCACCTGTGTAGCCCAAAAAGTATCTCGCTCTCGAATAATCCTATCGGCCTCCTCTTTCATAAACTTTTGAATGCCTTCTTATATCCTATCTTCAATAGACCTGCCTTTCTTTTTCTGCCTTGGAAGATTAAAATAGACGGACTGCTTGACATAAGACCCTTGCCCACGTACTCGTCCTCTGTGCTCCGGCTTACCGAGTACTTTCGTCAAAACATCATCAGTTCCTTCCTCCGTCACTTCCCCATCACGAACTTTCTGTTTCATCTTCACCTAAAAAATAAACAAAAAATGTTAAGCATTCATGAATCATCTTGAGTAAATTTTAAATACAACAAAAATGAATAACTTACAATATCCTCGGCAATTCTTTTAACTTCATCCGTATTAAAATTCCCATCTTTATCTTGTCGTGCACGTATCCAAGTAAATGACCGGTCTATCTCTGTTTCTTGATCAACTTGAGACTGGATATATACAAACATATTAAAAAAGATTAACATGAAACCATAATCATACAATGTCATAGAAAAATAATACTCCTAAAGCAGTATGTTTCTTACCTCACTACCCATTTCTTCTTCTAGGTTAGCATATCCCTTACGGGACATATAGTGAGGGTATGGATTCATGTCCCTTCTCTTTTTCTGAGTATTGTGGATCACCTTCATAAAAACAACATAGAAATATTAGTGCCAAAGATGCCCCACTAAATCGATGGACAATATGAGAATTTGATAACCGAAAAGTGAAACACTTACAGAGAAATCATCAGATAAGCGGTGAGCAACAAAGATATCCCAATGCGCCTTCTCAATACATGAGTAGTCAGCCGGAGGAAACTCTAGCAGTTCAGGGTTACTCCTATTTGGAAGGATGTAACGGGTTGTTAAACGGGAATTGAACTCCCTCCATTTTTTTCAGGCAGAAAGCAACACTATCTTTCTTGCTGTTTCTGGAACATCAAATGCCATATTCACACAATCCCAAATCTTTGTTTTTTTCCTTCGGAACTCGTTTCCAAGAGTCATACCATATTGGAACTTTAGTTCTAGAAAGCACTCCAATATAAGATTGCATCTCTACGGATTCTGGACCATAAGGTTCACCCTTTGCATTAAAAGAAACCGGCTTCTTCATGCCCAATATCTTACGCCTTACAATCCGATGCATTATAACAGTTCCACGTTTTAAAAGTTGTAGTCCTTCTCGTTTGTTAGGCTTCTCTTGTTCCACCCGTTTCCTCTTCTTAGACAATTTACTCTGTAAGTTTGTAGAAATAGCCTTCTTCTTTGGAGTAGAATTCTCAGGGGGAGACTCCACTGACTCCGCCTTGTTCCTTGTTGAACGAGGAGAAGACCTCAAAGGGGGAGACTCCACTGCCTTCGCCTTGTTCCTTATTGATCGAGGAGAAGACCTCACAGGGGTACACTCCACTGTTTTCGCCTTGTTCTTAATTGATCGAGGAGAAGACCTCACAGGGGAAGACTCCACTGCCTTCGCCTTATTCCTTGTTGAATTTGCGGAGGAAGATTTGTTCTTTTTTAATGCCAGCATAATGTTTCTTGTTGTTCGATTTGGAGCAGAATTTGTTCTTTTCGAAGGCGCCATAATGAATCTGCACAATAAAAATGATTAAACCAACATATATGTGTGATACTATCATCACAAACTAACACAGTAAAAACACCAAAAACCCTTATTTAAAGTACATACAAAACACAATCGAATAAGAGCATATCATCGCATACACCATGTTTTTCTTACCTTTGACTAAATCAAAAGTTTTCAACTCTATAATTATAAATCTAACTTGTCTGCACCATATAATCAAATACCCGACATATATACCCCATTGCATGCATATGTAAATGATACACCACAAATCACATACACACACTCATAGAGAAACCTCAAATCACATACACACACAGAGAGAAACCCTAAATCGGCTCTTCAATTAATTGATAAAGACAGACAAACATGTGTAAGGAGAGAGAGAGAGAGAGAGAGAGAGAGAGAGAGAGAGAGAGAGAGAGAGAGAGAGAGAGAGAGATTACCTCACGAGATGAAGCTTGGTTTGGTGAATTGAAGTTGTTGCAAAGAGAGCACGGGAGATACCAAGATAGAGTGAAGTGAAAAGTGGGCCGGATAGATCTAAATTGAGAAAGTAATCGGGAGAGGGGGGGAAATGAAATAATTGAGAAATGGGGAAAGGGGGGAAATGAAATAATTTAGAAATCGGGAAGGGGGAAATGAAATAATTGAAAAATGGGGAAAGGGGGGAAATGAAAATATTTTGTTGGGTGGGGGGGGGGGGAACGAGAGTTAAAAAGTGGGGTATTTGATTTAATTAAAAATAGGTTGAATTTAGGAAAATAGGATTTTAAATTATTGTTTGAATGTACAATTTTATAAATATAATATTTATTAAATAATTTGTTTTCAAAATATTAGGACCAACAATCCGTGACATAACGTAAAATAAATAAATAATATTTATTAAATTAATTTTTCTTATAATATTTTTAATAAAATAAATTTTATTAAAATAATTTTTTAATTTTTGTAAAAATTAATTTATCCATGTATTAGATATATCGTAACATCCGTACGGTTGGATCGTCGATATTTGTTTTCAAAATATTAGGAACAACAATCCGTGACACAACACAGGTTACTGTTATAGGACAAGATTGTTGTTTATCGGTAAGATCGCGAACCAAAACAATTTTTTAATTTTTGTAAAAATTAATTTATCCATGTATTAGATATATCGTAACATCCGTACGGTTGGATCGTCGATATTTGTTTTCAAAATATTAGGAACAACAATCCGTGACACAACACAGGTTACTGTTATAGGACAAGATTGTTGTTTATCGGTAAGATCGCGAACCAAAACAATTTTTTAATTTTTGTAAAAATTAATTTATCCATGTATTAGATATATCGTAACATCCGTACGGTTGGATCGTCGATATTTTTTTCAAAATATTAGGAACAACAATCCGTGACACAACACCGGTTATTGTTATAGGACAAGATTGTTGTTTATCGGTAAGATCGCGAACCAAAACAATTTTTTAATTTTTGTAAAAATTAATTTATCCATGTATCAGATATATCGTAACATCCGTACGGTTGGATCGTCGATATTTGTTTTCAAAATATTAGGAACAACAATCCGTGACACAACACCGGTTATTGTTATAGGACAAGATTGTTGTTTATCGGTAAGATCGCGAACCAAAACAATTTTTTAATTTTTGTAAAAATTAATTTATCCATGTATTAGATATATCGTAACATCCGTACGGTTGGATCGTCGAAATTTAATTATAATTATTAGATATAATTATGTTTTTTATTCATTTATATTTATTACATTTATTATACTTTGGACACATTAATTAATAATATTTATCATATCATGTCTTTGTCTAATTAGTCGGGAAATAACTTCTGAGCATATTGAATTGAATTCCCTCTTCAAGCTCCCTCTTCAAACTCCCTCTCCTTCTCCGGCTAATTCCCATATGTGCTCTCCCTCCCCGGCTAATTCCCATCTGTGCTCTAGCTCGTCGGAATCATCTTACCCATCGGTGCGCATCTTGTCCATCTTGCCCATCTGTGCGCATCTGTGTGCATCTCAGGTAATTAAAGTTAGGGTTCATACTCAAATTAGGGTGAATTTATTTTATCTTAAGTCTCCTATTGATTCTTCATTGTATGTTAGTCTCAGATGATTGAAAGAGTTTAAACTTGATGTTTTAGTCTCCTATTGTATGTTAGTATAACTAATGTCACGTTTTGTTTTAGTATAAGTTAAATGTTAGTTTAAACTGGATACTATGTTGTTAAACAGCGTTTCAAAGACAATTCCATTGTTTTAGTATAAGTTAAATGTTAGTATTGCCTTCTTGTTGGTCTGCACATCTCTAGTGACTTATTATTATATAAATGTGTGCTGTAGTTGGTGCCTTCTTGTTTGAAGTTCTGCATCTGAGCACAACTGATGGATAGGTCTTGGTTGCGGGCTGATAGAAGAACAAGAGAGTTCCAAACAGGAGTTGATGAATTGTTGATGTTTGCACTTGAGAAGGGATTTGATGTAAACAAAATCTGTTGTCCATGTCTAACGTGTGCACACAGTAAGCATTGGTAAGCTCGAATAGTCAGGGATCATCTTTTCCAATATGGTATTGACCAGACCTACACATGTTGGATTTGGCATGGAGAGGAAGATGCAGGAAGTACACCTTTCGCTGACGAGGCCGGTAGTTCAGAAAGTGTGGATCAAATTCCGATGGAAAAAGATAATGGCACTAGTGACGATGATATTTCTTTGGATACATCATATTTACTTAAACATCTACGATCTGAACAAGAACCCCTTTATCCAGGATGTGAAGGATTTACTAAGATGAAGGCTTTAGTAAAGTTATATAACATAAAAGCAAAATATGAAATGTCTGATTCTTCTCTCTGAAATTCTACTTGCATTTGGGACCATGCTTCCAGAAGGAAACACTCTTCCTTCTTCTTTCGGTGAAGCTAAGAAAACCTTGTGTTCTTTAGGAATGGAGTATGAAAAAATACATGTTTGTCGAAATGACTGTCTTTTATACCGTGGTGAGAGAGACGAAGATGAGACAAGATGTCGCATTTGTCAGGCCTCAAGATGGAAGTTGAACAAAAATGGAAATGAATTGGATGGGATTCCTGCCAAAGTTCTTTGGTATTTTCCATTAATTCCTCGGTTGAGAAATTTGTTCAATTCGCCTCAAACAGCAAAGGACCTGACTTGGCACCACACAGATAGAGTAAAGGATGATAAAATACGGCATCCGGCAGATTCACAAACATGGAAGGAAGTAGATAAGAAGTGGCCAGAGTTTGCTTCTGATTCTAGAAACCTACGGTTAGCTTTATCATCTGATGGATTCAATCCTTTCCACGGAAAAGTAGATCACTCTTCTTGGCCTGTTTTGCTATCAATTTACAACCTTCCCCCGTGGCTTTCGATGAAAAGAAAGTATGTCATGCTATGTTTGTTGATATCCGGACCGACTCAGCCCGGAAATGATATTGATGTGTTCCTTCAACCACTTATAGAAGATCTGCAAAAGCTGTGGCATGGAAAACAAGTGTATGATGCATATAAGAAGGAGTCCTTCATACTAAGGAGAATTTTATTATGGACAATCAGTGATTATCCCGCCTTAGGTAACTTGACGGGCAATATTATCAAAGGCTATAATGGTTGTAATGTTTGTGTTGATCAAACAAAAGCTACCAGGTTGCCTAATTACCGTAAGACAGTGGTTATGAGGCATCGAAGGTGGTTGCCCCGTGATCATCCATATCGAAAGCAGAAATCAGCTTTCGATAACACTGTGGAAAAGGAATCTGCTCCTATTCCATTAACTGGAGAGGAAGTGTTTAAAAGGGTACAACATCTAAGGGGCCATGTATATGGTAAGACACAACGCCAACCTCGTTGGAAGAAAGGTACCGATCCTCGACCTGTTTGGAAGAAGCTTTCAATATTTTTCCAACTTGAGTATTGGAAGTTTTTGCCGGTTAGGCGTGTTCTCGATGTTATGCACATCGAGAAAAATGTATGTGAAGCTTTACTTGGTACCTTGCTAAATATACCAAAGAAGACAAAAGACAATGAATCTGTCCGTCTTGACATGGCTGCAATGGGAATAAGATTGATGCTGAGGCCGGAAAATCCCGGGAAAAAGGAGAAGTTACCGTTGGCATCTTGGAATTTAACTCATTCTGAAAAAAAAAGGTTTGCTCATCCTTTCTTGGCATGAAGTTGCCCGATGGTTTTTGTTCTAATATTAGGAGTCTAGTATCGATGGAAAAACTTCAACTCAAGGGAATGAAATCTCATGACTGCCATATGATTTTGCATCACTTGCTTCCGATTGCAATTCGGTCTTCACTGGATAAACAAGTCAGGTACACTATTATTAGGTTCTGTCTCTTCTTCAAGGCAATTTGCAGTAAAGTTATTGAGGTCAATAAATTGGAGAAAATGCAATCTCAATTGGTGGAAACTGTATGCCAGCTCGAAAAATACTTCCCCTCTTCCATGTTTGATTTAATGATTCATCTGTCCGTTCATCTTGTGCGAGAAGTTCAGCTCTGCGGGCCAGTTTTCCTTAGGTGGATGTATCCTTTCGAGAGATATATGAAGACATTCAAGGGATATGTTGGGAACAGGGCCCGTGCAGAAGGTTGCATTGCCGAGGCGTATATTGCAGAAGAGGCAGTTGAGTGTTTGGTGAACTTTGAAGAAGCGACCGTCGGAGTACCTAAATATGGCAGGCGTATGAAAGATGCAATATACAAGCCATTATCTGGTGCAACGATAATAACCCCCACCAACAAGGATTTGCACCTTGCAAATTTGTGTGTCCTACAAAATAGTACTGATGTTATGCCATATTTTGAGTAAGTTACTACTTACTAGAATGTTTTCGTTATGTCATTAATTTTGGAATAAAACTGATGTCTCTTTTATTTTTAATTGCAGTGAACACATGTCATTTTTGATGACAAAATATCCGGAACATGAAAATGATGAAATGTGACTAAAGAAGAAGCAAAATGAAACATTCCCAATATGGTTTAAAGAAAAGGTACTACATATAATTATAGTTGAATTTCATGACATAATTCCCTGATAGTTACGACTGTTTAAGTTTTGTTTCAATATTGTGGTAAATTAAATTAAATTAAATTAAATATTGTTCCCTGTTTCGTGATTTCGACGTCTCTGTATCAATATCAACAGTTATGATATATTGCAACTCTTTAATAATTAAATTTGCACTTATATGCACTTTGTTTTTTGAAACTTGCAACTTATATGTACTTTTTCTTTTCTAAGATTGCTTCAGATTTGTTGGATGAAAAGGAGGTACCACAAGAGATTATGTGGATTGCAGATGGGCCCAACAGAGATGTGCCAACATTCAGCGGCTACAGTACTGATGGGGTTACCTTTAGCACCAAAGATCGTGATGATAAACGCCAAGTTCAGTGCAGTGGAGTCTGCGTAGATGCAGATACAATGCTTGTGCAGGGTTTAGGAAAAAATATTGAGCATACATCACATACGTACTACGGAGTTATTACTGGTATATGGGAGTTGGACTATAACCACTTTAGGATTCCTCTTTTTCTTTGCAAGTGGGTGGATATGAACAAAGGGATTAAGTTAGATGAATTGGGATACACATTAGTTAATTTGAATAAGGTGGGTTTTTTAAATGATCCATTTGTGTTAGCAAAACATGTTAAGCAGGTATGTTACATTGATGATCCTCTTGAAAAATCATGGTCGGTGGTGTTGAAATTTCCCGAGAGAAAATATTACGATGATAGCGATGATGAAAATGAGGAATCCGGCGAGATGGAACTTGAGAATGAGTTTTTTATGCCCAATTTACCAGATGATGATTTCGAGGATATGGCTAGTTACATGAGAGATGTAGATGAAAGAATTCAGCTAGAATGATGTTATTTTCAGAAATTTGACATGTATTATGTTCAATTACTAGCTAGAACTTTGTTATGGTATTGACTTTATAAGTTTGGTTTTTTATGTTGATTTTGGATTTGGTTTGTTGTGATGATTCCTTGAAATTTTGGATGGCAGGGTCTGCCTAGCTATTTCTAAGCCAATTATGTTAAAAATTTATGCACGTCAGATAACGGTTTTTAAAGAAAAACACATGTCTCTCTAATGATCAGACAACACAACAAAAGGACTTGTCTGATTGAGTCATATTTCAACAACGGTTGCTTGAACACTTGTCTAAAGCCTATTCAAACAACACTTTAATAAACCGTTGTCCATAGTTATTGCTTTGCACAACACAACAATCTAAAATACATTGTCTGATAAAATCATTCAGACAACACAATATCATACCGTTGTTTGAAGACCTTTTACACAACAGCGAGCAAAAAACACTTGTCTGATTTCAACAACGGTTTCTTGCTACGTTGTCTGAAGTTTATTCAGATAACTGCTCGCTTAAACCGTTGTATGAAGCTATTACTTTGCACAACACGACAGTTAAAAAGTGTTGTCTGATTCAGTTTTTTAGACAACGGTTTAAAAACAGTTGTACAATAATGGCTCAGACGACACGTTTTCGAGTCTAAAAATAAACAGTTGTCTGTTAAATCCGGACAACACTTTTTTCTCTGAGCGTTGTCTGATCAGTGTCGTCTGTTTGCGTTTTTCTTGTAGTGAATGGTAATAATTAGTATTTGCAATATATAGATAATCATAATAAATTTATTAAATATTTACATTTTTATTTAAATTTAAATGCATATTTTTAAAAAATGGTTAATGAACACGTAATAATCTAAACACTTATTAAATGCATATCGTTCCATTTGGACCAATGTATTTCGGATTTAAAATCGAAACATAACTTGATGTTTGAAAAATACTCGAAATATCTTCATTTTTAACATATGATATCAACTTTATCCGATCTGAAGTGCATCTTCATTTGCAAAATTTTATAAGCTTGTTTGTTGGATAGCCGGATAGGCGATATCGTCGTCCCAATAAGATGAGAGGTTGTGACATTCCAGATCGACATCGATTAGTGTATTTGATGCTTTTATAAGAGCAATTTAATATAACGCATATCAAAATTGCTAACTTACAATGTGGTGAATTTTTTAGGTTAAGAACTTGATCAGATTTTAAAACAAAGTATTTTGAATTTGACCTAAGTTGCTGCTATTATGCTTAACCCACCAACTTCATTATCACATTTTACTCTTTTAAAAAAAATTGAATTATTATCACAATTTAAGTAATAACTTGTGCCAGTTTTAATAATGGTAATATTTTTAAAAGATCAATTTTAAATCCTAATTTAATATTTTATATAAATTTAGAAAAATTAAACTATTTGTTATTAATAAAAATTATTCACCGAACAATGTAGCTTGAAAAATGCATATAAATTCAATAATTTCAAAATTCACCTTTATTAAAAATATACAGGTTTTACATTGCATACAACGTTATTGATTCAATATATACAATGTTAAAAATAATTTCAAAATTCATCAAAATAATGCTCGTACGACATTAGTACAAATACTTATGTCCGATACTAAATAATAGTCCGTGCCTCGCACCACTTATAAAATATGTAAAATTTATATAAAAAATTAATAATCTCCGATTCCCCGTGAAATCCCTGTTTCCCATCTGTGACGAGAAGCAAAATAATTCCTGTTTAAGAATCGAGACAGGTTTAATTAATTAAGTTGTATTTGCTATACCTGAGACATTGCACCTTATCTATCCATAAACAAATAAAGAATCCTAAAATTATGTGTTGTACAAAAAGAAACTAACTTACATACAACAATACTCTATTACCTTTTTCAAGGTTGCACTTATTGTCGTACCAATTAACTAAATATTTTTTCACAGTTAACAACGATATATTTGAAATTGAAAATCCTTCTAGATAATTCAAAATGTGTTTTATAATTTCGAATGTATTTAAATGTTGTGTTTCCTATTATTTATGTTTTTCAACTAAATTCGCAAAATAATATTGTACACGAAATAAAGTAAGGATATTAGAACAAATAAATCATAGACAAACAAAGGTCTACAAAAATTAAATTGATATTTTTCAAATAACATTATTATACTCGTATTCAATCCCTTCTAGAAAATAACCCGTTTGAGGCACGGGTTATTATGCTAGTTTATATTTAATACTAAAAATTATTATATTCAAAGATTTAAGATTCGATTTTTTCCATTAACATATTAAAATTAATATTTATAATTGATAAATATGCTATCAAGGTTATCTTTTCATTCACAGTGGAGGCACACGCCTCAAGTTTATTACAATACATCACAATTATTTATATAGCAAATCCCTAATTCTCAATAATGGAAATTAACATATTAAGGGAACTCTCCCTATTTACTAATAATACAATAAAGGCAATTCCCCATATTTTCTCACAATATATATTTAACATGGTATCAGAGCTCTGGTGGTGGGAGGTCACAGGTTCGAGTCTCTCCTACCCCCCAATATTCTCATTTATTGAAATATTGACATTGTATGCTATGGTGGGCCCAAAAATGAACGAGATCCCCATATAATATTGAAAATTGACGAACCGTGTGCTATGATGGGCCCAAAAAAGGGACGAGATCCCACATAGTATTGAAAATCGACGAACCGGACCCTAAGGCCAGAAAGGCACGAACAACCTACTGATCCACTCTTGACCCATTAATGGACCTTCGAGTGAAGGGGGATGTTAAATATATGATATGATCCTGGTAAGCTTGCTTCCCTAACACCTTGAGGTTTTAGGAGAACCGGTAACTTAACAATAATATTATACTACACTATATATAAATTATGAAAAATTAAAAGTAACCTATGCTTTGCACGGATTATAAGCTAGTTAAATATTAATTTTGTAATTAATATCAGGATAAATTAACAGCTCAATAATAAGAGTCAAAAAAGGACATAACTTATGTGAGAAGTAGCTTCCAATGCACCTAATCATACATGACAACTAATTCTTAAAATGAAGGATCTAGAATCCTATTCAAGGAGGCGACTTGTTCACCAAGTCTACTAGCCCTACCTTAAATCTAAGGCTCCCAATACCTATATAAAGGGCCTGATCCCACATTCTCAGAACTATGTTTCTTGGCTTGATTCTTAATATTCATCAAAGTACGTAGGCACATCTTGTGATGACAGATCGAGACACGAAACACAATGGCAGTCATTACAGTTTGAAGCTCTCAAACCGTAGCAATACAATACGCATTAAGCACACCCTAATTTTTATTCCACAACATTTGATACTGTCTGTGGGACAAAAAACATCCACTATGATTAACACACAGAGAACATTAATCTATGTCTTTACTATTTATCATTACAATTGTCATATCACCGTCCCCTTGCACCTCAATCGTCATCTCCATCACCATTTCTGGTAATCCCAAAAAGTCACCATCAATTTGGTTGTGGTGATTTACGTAAACTATTGGTGATTTTTTGGAGTGGTCGAAAACGATAAACATAAATTGTGGTTGAAACGGAAAGAAGATGATGTTAAAATACTTACCATTAATATATTAGATAATCAAATTACAAATATAAATAAATTATATAAATTATCGATTATAATTTAGTTCTTATTTGTATACCCATATTATCAATATAATTTAATGTAGGTAATAATTTCCAAATAAAAATAGATCGTAAAGAAGGGGAGATACAAAGTCATTATATTTTGTATAAATAATTTAGTTATAGTATGATATTAATAAACAAAAAAACATGTTAACCAAAAATCTATGTATATAAAAATATATATTACATTTTCAATAAAAACTAACTAAGATATTTTTAGTTTTCTACATAAATCCAACATACAACAATCATAACAGTGATTCCTATTTCTTAACTAGTGTAGAGACATAAAACTATCTCAAGCAAATCTGATGGAGAAAGATGAATCAAGCGGTGAAATTTATGATGAAGAAACGATGATCAAATTAACAGTCAAGTTCAGTGGAAGATCCATCCCCATAAATCTTTCTTTAGATTCCACCATTAAAGACCTCAAGATTCTTCTTCAACCCCTCACTAATGTCCTCCCTCGTGGCCAGAAACTCATCTTCTCCGGTGGCCCTTTATGTCTTTATGTCCATACATGTTTGTATCTATACAATTGCAACTTAAAGTTTGAATCTTGATGTTTAGGTAAAGTCTTGGAAGATGAAAAAACACTGAGATTGTCAGAGCTCAAGAATGGGTCCAAGATTATGCTCATTGCTTCTCAGGGTTTGCACCAAGGGGTCTGATTTTACATTTTTTCTTTTGTTTATTTGAATTTGTTAATTGGGTTGTGAAATTGTTGTTTTGGTATCCAAAGGTTCCAAGAATTGTTTTTGGTATCGAAAAGGTTTCAAGAACTTAAAGGGGTGTTTGCATTTTGATAGGATGGTCCAATTAAGAAGGAAGCTACAGAAGTGCCTATGTCTCGGAGAAGACCGGAAAGTAATAAAGATAGGAAACCTATGACTGTTCAGAAGAATCAGTTTCAGCGGTGGATGGCAACTGGGGTTTTAGGATTGTCGGAAAGCGGCCTTAAGGTGTAACAAATTGTTTATCTTGTCATGATGTTGTATTTGTATTTCACTTTTAGGACTTGTATAATCTTGTATTGTGGTGGGGGACGTAGTTGTGCTTGTAAACGTGTTGTTATTTAATTTACTAAATTTTGATAAAAATGAATACATAAGCGTGACGTGGGGGAGTAAAGTTTTAATAGAAGAGTCATTTCAGGATAATATGGGTTACTCTAGTCATGTAGTGGGTTGTCTCTGTAAAAGCGAGTCGGGTTCTGGGCCATGTCCGACATTGCCACACCAATGTGGCTAAATTTTAGTCCGAGTTGAACTTCTCATGACTAGCCTGACTTAGAATTTTGAGCATTAGGATTAAATTGCATACACTTTATTAGATATAACATGTTTTAAGTTAAATTGCATACACTTGATTAGATATAACATGTTTTAAGTGGTTCAATTGGGGTTGGCAGCAGTGCTCGATAATTTACAATGTTTATGTTAATTATTGTCATTAAAGGTTATAATTGGCGTAGCTTGGTTATTTTGTTTTGTATCCACTAGTCATGAACCCTAATTTTGGGAGAGAAACAACACGTTTAGTTCAAAAGCATATCACCGACTACTAACAAGTTGCAAGTAGTCAATGTTATGCTTTTGTCACTGATACAAATTATAATTAGGGGTTGAAGATTTGCACTGTGAGGAAGAGTTATTCAAAGTACACCAGTAGGATAAAGATATATAAAAAATACTATACTACTGATTATGCATCAAGTCGAAGAGTAATTGCACTTCGACATTTAGAGATTGGTTTTTCGAGAGTCTTATCTATACTGTTGATTGCAACATGAAAGATCATACCTCAAGAAGTCTGGAATTGTGGAGCTTCTGCAAGAATTCTTGATCTCAGCCACAACTCTATTCTAGAAGTGCCATGTACTATCATTCATCTGACATCACTGCAAGTAGGCCGAGCTCTCTTAAATTCCACTAGATTGTTTATATGTAAATTTTCACTGGACTTCTGAAAAGGAATGTTTTACTCTTTATTGGATTATGACAGAAATTGATCCTAAATGACAACAACATATCTGATGATCAACTAAGCTGGGAAGCATTAGCTCAATTAAAGTCGTTAACTGCATTGTCATTAAGCCATAATCAGTAAGTGTATCCTTCTGTTTATGCTATGCTGACCAATCTTTTCCATGTTTCTGTATACTGTTGGGAGTTGTCCCACATCGTTATCCATGAGGGCTCGGCCCAAAGCGGACAATATCATACTATTGTGGAGTTATGGCTTGCTAGCGGCCCAAATATACATACTGTGATACCAATGTTTTCGCACTGCACAGTGTCTCACGAGCACACACAACACAAAATCACAAACATGTGGGGTTTATATTTTAATTAGTGAGCATACAGGTAGTAATTTGTTCATGTTGTGCCACTTTTGTTATGATATCTTTAATTAGTGAGCATATAGGTAGTAATTCATTCATGTTGCGCCACTTTTGTTTATGATATCCTTAGATCTCGCATTAAGCTGTAGGTAGGACTCGTATTTATCAACATTAGATGAAAGTAGGACTGTTATAACTTGTTCCCATAAATACATATTGAGGCGTTTATAGTGTGTAGTAACCGTCAAGTATGCATGTCTCTCCTTTCCCGTTACATTTCACATCTCTTACCCCTTTGACCATATTATTTCTTTTCTGCTTAACCCAGCACGCCACTCGTGCCTCTGTTTTCTCCTTCAAAAGGATTACTAATTATTTGAATTTGTCAAAGAAGCTATATATTTTACTGTCATGTAATGGTTTCACCTTTCTATTTTTCCCTCGGTTCTAATTAGATACTAATAACTCAATTAAAAGTATATTTTACTAGTTGAACTAAAACTAATCTGTTTAGGAGGGGTGGAAAGTGAAAATTATAAGCTAGAAATTGTCTGGCTAAGTTTGACATGAACTGCTTCCATTTCTATTTTTGGGAACCTATACATAGAGGACCCTATCTTCAACTGAATTGGAGCATCTAAGTTCAGTTATGCCCTAGAATATGACTAAAATTCTGACATGTGCTTAGTCAAAAATCTTTATTTCAAAAGCCATCTTGGTACAATCCTACCATACAGAAGAATTGTTTATAGAAAATTTAATGCTAATGCAAGGGACAAAGGACAGAGATTTACAAAATAGTGTCATTGAGGAATATATGTGCTTTTATTTCCTTAAATTTTAGGCCTCTGAACTTTAACGAAATGCAAATATTCTACTCTATGTTGGAGAGTACTAGGTATAGTGTATTTATGAGTTGAGTTTTTTTGTATATGTGCAGTGGCAGATTATTTAAAGGGTACTGCATTAGGTATTATTTATTGAATAACTTTGTCACGATTTTTTCAGGTTGAAAAGCTTGCCATCTACATTGGGTCTTTTAAAAGGACTAACTCATCTTCATGTAGCAAACAATGAGTTGACTTGCCTCCCCACTGAAATAGGATTACTAACTAACCTTCAGGTTCTGAAAGCCAACAATAATAGGTAACATGGACGCATACATTTGCCACTCCCCTGTTTCATTTTCCTTGCAGGCATATGGTTCCTATAGATGACTACTAACCGTATGCATGTATTTGTCTTCTGAATTTATTTTCTCATTTACCTGTGAAAATCAGTGAACAAGTTGCCAAAGTTTTCAACTTTACAATCTACTAGATTGTTAAAGGAAGTACACAAGGACAATAATCTTGGACAAATGTCAGGAACAGTAGCCTTGAAATGTATATTTGAGTCTATTTTTGATATTTCCTGATTATAAGTGCAATAGAACGGTAAATAACAACTAGAAATGGATGATACAAGCTAAGATAAGCAAGGAAACTGAGCAATAAGAGAGAAAATAGAGATCAGAGATAGAGAAGATAGAGAAATAGCAGAGAAAAGAGAGAGATAGAGTTAACTTGGAGGAAAAGAAAGATAGAGAGAAAAGTTGGTGGAAATGATTCCATTTTCTTATAATGCTTAATGAAAAGAGTACGACTGCTACTACTATTTCTATATCCCCAGTAAGTGCAATACTGATAATTACTCTAATACCCTTACTACACTAATATTGACCCCTTAGTCCTACTGCATTCCTGACAACAAATGACCTAGTTTACATTTAAAATTCACCAATTCTAGCATGTTTGTTCTGATATTTTTATTGCTTGCATTGTGTAGGATTATTACTCTTCCGTCAAGTATAGGCAGCTGCATTTCTCTCTTTGAGGTACCCCCCCCCCCCCCCCTCTCAAGTACTCCTATATGTGTGTGTATGTGTGATAACTTCGTTTTATTTCATATTTCTGGTCAAGTGTTTACTTTGTTTTTTGATGTTGTGCAGGTTGATCTTTCATCGAATTTGCTTATAGACTTGCCAGAGACAATTAGCAAACTACAGAATCTGAAGGTTGGTCTGTTTTTATCTTCTGAATCACTTTTGTTTTTTTTTTTTTTGTTTTTTTTTGTTTCCCTCTTCTTGGTCATGCTACCTGTTCCTATCTTTCTATGTTTAGACAGTCCGGTGCGGTGGCAATGTCTACAGGCTGTAACGCTTTATTATGATTTTACTTAAATATATTTAGATTTCAAGTACATGAAAAAGGATATCTCTGGTTGTTTCTTCTTTTATATGTTTATTATTATTTTTGCTCTTGTATATATATTTTTCTTTTTAAATCCGGTCTTGGGTAACTTAAATCGAAGAAAGTTCAGTACATTTTAGATTAATGTATTGACTATCAAATTTGAAAAGATGTACTTTATACGGTGCCACGATTTAAAATAAAATGGCCCAAAACAGCACATTTCAGAAAAATGGCCCTTTATGGCACTCAAAAACGCAACGTCATCTTTTTACTAAATACATAACTTAATTTTGCATTCATACTGATTTTTTTTTTCTTTTAAAATCGCAAGTTGAATTTGTGTTTTCTAAATAAAAGAAAAAATAAGTCGAAAACATAAGATGAAAATGCGTATACAGTCCAACGCCAACTTAGCTTGCGTTTAGCAAGCCCAGTGTGGCAGGCCCTTTAGGAAACATGCTGGATCAGTGTCAGGCAAGTAACGAACAACAGAAACGTAAGCCGATCTTGCGTTTATCTTTTCCCCGAAGGGCTCTAAGTCTGGGTTGTGCTATTTGGGCATTTTAATCTTGAATTGTGCCAAAAAGGACCATTTTTCACTCTAAATAGCATTACAGGAGTTAAAAATTATATAGTATGATTGACAAAATCAAACATGTTTGTAGCAACTAGCAATGTATGATCAAGGTGTAACCTCTAATATTGCCATCATGTAGGATGATACTTAACAGACACAAGACTTGGGACCTCTTTAGGTTTTGTTACCTATAGCATAGGCTTATCTCCACAATCTGAACTTGAATTGAAACCTATACTCTTTCCAGGCTTTGTATCTGAACCACAATGGGCTGAAGTGTCTTCCTGCTACGTTGCTGAAACTGTGTACTCGCCTGTCAACTCTGGAGCTACACGGCACTGAAATAACAATGGATCTTCTCCGCCAGGTTTTTTAGCTGTAGTCCTAGTCTCTGACAAGCCAAACTTACGTATTTGGAATCCTTTTCTTATGTTATCCTTTCGCAGTTTGAAGGTTGGGAAAGTTTTGATGAGCGACGGCGACTGAAAGTTCAGAAGCAACTGGATTCTCGAGCTGGAAACTCTGCTGCTTTTGATGAAGGAGCTGATAAAAGTTGACAAGCTACAACTGCTGTCCGTAATCTGCAGGCCCTACCTCTTAACTACATGATGCTGCATTTAGATATAAATGGAAAATATCTTTTTGGTGGCTGGTCTTTTCCAATGTATAATTCCTTCCCATTCAACTTCTACTGACAATTTTTGAATGTGTGTACTACCATAGTACCTTACTTTAACAGCTTGAATTCATTTGGTAAATAGTTGGCAAACTTTCTCCAGTCAATATATTCCTGATTTTGTATATTTATGTTCCATTCAACTATTAAGCTATTAGCTAGTAGCTATATCTTTAATAATAACTCCTACTTAGATATTTTAGGGAAGCTTAAGCTGTTTAGATATGTAGCATGTTATATATACTGTAGGGAGAGTTAGTGTTGTGTTTAGTTGTCTTCAGAAAATGAGATAGTGCAGAAGTTGACGTGCAGGAAGATTCATATAAATTTTGCAAAGATAAGAAGATAACATTACTAGTAGGTTTTAATAATGAGAACTTAGCAGATGATTACAGGGAGGTGAAATGCAAGTGGAAAAAAGGCTGGGCTGCTGGTCCTTCCTGTATGGCAGCCAATCGTCTTTTTGTATGTCAATCTTTTCCTAGTGAGGATTTTCTTTTGACAGTCTTACACTGTGTCGGATTTATTTGGCTATTGTTTCCTTAGACACGACTTCCCTGAACTGGAGGAGATATAGAAGCTATCGGTGTCATATATGATGCTTGGTTTTAGACTTCAAAGATTAATTTTAAGTCATTTGGTTCGATTTTGGATATATAGGGGGATTGGTTTGTCAAATTTTTTGTTATTCGCTATTTTTCTCATTATTGCTGGCTGGCAATTTGTTGGTATCATTTATGTAATTGTGTGTGACTCAGGCCTTATGGCTGAGTTGCAGCTTTTTCAGGCAGTGGGGTGAATTATTGTTGCAGTTTCAAAATCAATTTTCTGAACCTCACATGATGTCGGAGAACAAACCGTTGAGTTGCACTCATATGGTGGATAACTAAAATTGGGCGCTGAGGCTGTAACAAGGCAATTCTGATTCATTGTGGAAGTTGTTGATTTGATTTGAAATTTTTTGAGAAACATTTAAGAACTGATCAATCATTATAATTTTCATCAGAATCCTCCTCGAAGAGTTTCATAAAAACACACATCATTAGAAAATCAATGAATATGTCTTTGTAATAGTATTAAAAGTACTTGAAATAATGAAAAATGAATCATTTAGAAAGAATCAATGCCCAGTATTTGATCGGCTTCATATGGAGTGTCAAGATTTTAATATGTTGTGCTATTTCATACTTTTGTTGGCTAGAGCGATTATGTCATCTTAATGACATAGCATGCTTATGCTAATGCTAATGCTAATGCTAATGCTATTAATTATGATAATTGTTCATATCTCTAACATAATGTCATTTACATAATACTAATTTGTTTCTTTTACTGTAATTGTTAACTTTATCCTTAAGATTTGGAATTGTTCTCTAAGATCATACAGTAGGTTAATTAATCTTTACAAGTTGTTAGTCTAAAGCAAACATGAGATATAATAAGTACGTACTAAATAAAGAACTAAATATTGTTATTTGAGTAAAGTGCATTTTGTGTACTCGCATTTTAGGTGTCAGACCATTTGGGATACTAGACTTTTAAAAGTATCACTTGCTATACTGGACTATAAACTTTTTTATAATGTGTGTACTACCGTCAAATCTGGTTAACTCCGTTAAATTTTTCAAGGGCATTTCAGTCTTTTCATCATCATCTTCTTCCTCAAACCCATCTCCTTCCTCTCCGTCGTCTACAACCTTCTCCTCCGACCAACGACCACCCCCAACCTCACCACCTCTGGCGCCTAACACTTCACCTCATCCCCTTTTCTCCTCTCCTTCCACCCATTCAACACCACCTCGCAACCAACCACTCTCCTTATTCAATCTCGCAACCCCCACCTGCAATTCACCCAGCCCCAAAACAACAGTACTGCCGCCCTCCATCCCTCTCCTCGCGACCACCACATCCATCTGCTCTTCTCCACAACCCAACTCGATTAACCAACAACCGCCCTTACTCTGCCAACTCTCCACCACGCATCACCATCCCGCAACTCACTTCTCCTTCCTCCACCCATTTCCCTCGTTCTTCTTCGACCCACCGCACCTCTCCCCACTGCTCCTCCCCTCTTCTACACTCCACCTCCAACTGCCATCACCCAGCCTCCCCTCCGACCCACTGCTGTCCAACATCGCCCCTCTACAACCCACCTCCCCGCCGTTCGTCCCATTCACCTCCTTCACCCTTTCTCCTCCTCCCACAACACAACCGCAGTCACCTCTCTCCTGTTATTTCCTTCCGTTCTCCATTCTCCTCTCATCACCACTTCATCCCACAACTCATCACCACGTGTGGTGCCGCCCTTCTTCGTCCCTCCCCCTTCAATTTCCGTCCACCTAATTCCTTCAAAAACCACCGCAGCCCTTCCCTTTTATCTTGCAAACCACCAACGCAGCCCAGCCATCCACCTCCTCTGTTCAACATCCTTCACAAACGTCCCTCACTCTCATCTCCTTCAATTCGCACACACCTTCCGCCTGCTACTCTCCATCCATCTCCTTCAGGCACTCTAAAAAAAATGGTCTGAAAAGGTTAAAGTATCGATACATATATTGCAAAAAGATAAGACACATTAAAAAGTCTTTTTTACCCCGGGCTGACAGACGGCGTTAGAGTGATTTAACGGAAAGGGGCATCTCGTAACAAAAAGTGAAGTGCAGTATAGCCGTGATACTTTCTAAAGTCTAGTATCCAAAGTGGTATGACAGGTAAACTGCACGTACACAAAGTGCACTTTACTCTTGTTATTTTATATAAAGAATTTCTTCACATTAGTATTCCGGTTGATCTTTTTCCTCTTCCTTCAATTTTGGGTAACGTAAGTACGATTCCTTTTTTTTTTTTTTCTGCTTTTCCTTTTCATTAAAATAATAGCTCAAGTAGTAAAGGGCTTATCTCTTATCCTTCCAATGGGTTCGACTCTCGCACATTCCCTACATTTGTTAGAACAAAACATATAAACCTAATTATTCAAAAAATATAATACATGTTTACGCCTGTATGGGGAGTTGTGCTTGATCTATGTTTGAGGTCTGTACCCCATAAAGAAATTTTATTAAAAAAACAAAGGCTGGGGAAAGATGAGAACAGTTTTCAAATTATGTAATATTTAATTAATTTGTTATTTTTCTTTTCTTTCGGTTCAAGTGATCTCACTTTCACCTTGTACCAACTCGTGCAACATGTGTAAAATGAATGCTATACTAGAACGTAGAAACCTTGGCTTATGTTAGAACTCAAGGCAGAAATATACATAGAACAGCCGGTCTCGAGATTTATTTTACACTACATTAAACCCAAACATTTAAAGTGTGATTCGTTAGAAAAATAATTTATAGCAAGTGTTTGAGTTATAATCATGTTGTTATAACGAAAGCAAGAAATATTATATGCAGAAGAGAAATCAGTTTATAGATCTGAGAGGATAAACAGATTACAGAGGTTTTTTTTTCAGATTTCAGATACTCTACAATATTTACATGCATTTCTATTTATAGACACAACCTAAGGGGTAGGTGTGGTAGGTGGGCTAGGTGTGGTCAAATCCGGCGGCGGCCGCCGCCCACCGCCCACATATTCAAGTCAAACTAACAAATCTCCACCTTGACTTGAATCCTCTCACAAAAACAGATAACAGATGTACCAGACGCATTATAACAGATGTACCAGACGCATTATAATAATGCTAGATGTGCCAGATAAAAGATCTCCACCTTGACCTGAATCTTCTCACAAAAAAAATAGATAACAGATGTACCAGATGTATCATAATAATGCCAGATGTACCAGATAAAAAAAAACTCTTCTGCCTCAGATTTTTCCCTCAAAGGGCAGTCAACAACTCCGAACATTTATCAAGTTCAAACAATGTTGAAACTTGCTATGTGGAACCAGCTTGGTAAGCATATCAGCTGGGTTATCAGCTGTGACGCCCCTAGATCCGGGATCAAGGATCCAGCTCATCACGGTCCAATTTCCATTCAATATCAATATCTCTTGAGTTTTTTTTTTTTTTTTTATAATTAAGCAATTGACCCCACACTAATACACACACACACACCAGTCATATGCTCATAGAACAACATTCACGATATTAAAAGTTTAAAGTTAACAGTTATTACAAACCCAGAATTCTACTAAGTACATTGTTGAATAATACTTCTACAGGAAGCATTTCAACAACCAAAAGTTTATTACAACTTACACACTTAATTTACATAAGTCTACTAAGCCCCTTTCGCTTGTCACTACCTCGGGGATGGTCGCCAGCACTCGCTCAAAAGGTCGCCTTTCCCTTACCCTCTTGCGGGGTGTAGTGCGTAGTATCGGCATGGGACCTAGCTGCTATATACATACGTAGCAAGAGTGAGCTATAATAGCTCAGCAAGATAATATTGTAACCTAGAATTTAGAATGTCAACAGGTATACATCTATATATGCATATATAATAGCAGAAAACAATTATAATCCTTAAGGAAGAATAAAGCTCTTATTTAATAATACATCATCCACTTACTATTATAAGAAAGAAATCTAAAATAATATAATATCAGTTTTTCTTCATCTGTAACCATAATTCCATCATCTCATATCATTATTCTGTTTTCAGTATAGAAATCTGAAAACCATTGTCTACACTTTCTTTTCAAAAACATTGGGGATATCTGCTGTCGCCTGATACGTTAGGACGATGATCAGTCGCCTAATCGTACCTGCTCTCTTTTTACTACCGGTAGAAGGAATGAAGATCATCCCTGGAGGAAGGCCACCTGCTAACATCCTCCCTTGGCATCTTCGTGCCGTAATAAAGATAATAAATGCTAGACTGTGTCGCACACAGCCCTGACACAGCCACTTACGCAAGTCTGTTGCAATCCCCCTTTTTGTCACCTCATTATTCCTTTTTTAAAATATCATTCCACATTTCCATTTTCTCGCTTTCATTTCCACATATCATTCACTCATATCATTTCCATTCTCGCACATTACTTCTATAAAATATATATATATATATATATATATATATATATATATATATATATATATATATATATATATATAACATAATGCTTTGATTATGATCCAGACATCTCTTTCATATTCAGGAATCCAATATACTTTTATATTCATAAAATATTCCGTCTATTTTAAGAGTAATGAATGATAATCAAATAATATTTATTAAACCACTGATACTCAAAAAGGATATTTTTAATATAATATTATAAACCATATAACCCTAGATAACAACTGATACCATTCCCTTTCACCTCTCTTTACCAATAAGCATATTCGCTCCATTCATAATCATATTCACATTCATATTTCATAATTTCTATCCATTTCTCTTTAATTCCAATATCAGGGAAATAATTCTTAGCAATATAGCAAACATAGAATAACATATATATTCCATGAAATCATTTACTTTGAAAATAAAAATAGTTTTCCAAGGTAAGGATAGAAGGAATCTTGCCTCGGTTTCGGTATCGTGACAGTATGGCTCGTCCCTCTTCCGGAGTTTCTATAAACACAAAAGGACCGTCGTTAGAATACCACATCTCTTACTCACTACACTCTTGTATAACATTACCTTTGAAACTTTAATATATGTTTAACGTATTACTATTATCCCAAAGGTTCAAGAACTTAACCATTTAAAACCTTAATCGAAGTTTCAGGGGTTTTCATCATTTCCCCTAACGATCACACTTAACTGTAAAAATTCTCAGAAAATATGGATTTCGAATTTTACCACAAGGTCAACTGGTAACAATTCTTTGACTACCTTACTACACTATCCCAAAGTTTCATAATTTTTAAAAATGTTTAAGTATGGTAGTCATTGCCTCAAAGTTGACACAACTACGTTTTCTCGGTTTCTGAACCTCTTTCACTAAAACTTACTTTTCTCCTAAACCGTTCATCAGATTTTAACGTACCTTATATCAAAACGATCTATGAACCAAGCTCTATCATCTCATGGTCACTTGGGAGTCTGGACAGTAACCTACCGTACGGGGATAGGGTCCAAAAACAGGGCAGATTCTTGGTCTAACGAAAATCGGACATTATAACGGCTATATTTTCGTAATTTCCAAAATCAAACTCCTCCAAATCAAACATCCACCTTATACACCATCACCTACACCATGTGGTCTACATCCCAACCATGGTTACAAGTCCACAACACAAAATTTCCATATCCAAACAAACCATTTATAACACATAGTTATCATAAATTAGACATAATCATCACTTAACTACTAACCAATTCAATTTCCACCATAAATATAAAGAGGGCAAGAGTAGTTATACCTTCTTGAAGCTTTGACAACACTTAAAAAGCCTTGGTAACCCTTAAACACCCTTACACTAGCTTGGATTAACTAAAAGAACCATGAAAATCAAGTTAGTTTCTTGAAAACTATTATTCATTACTATTCACCTTCAACTTCTATGATTTTATTACCTTGCTAAATGATGAAGGATGGCTATAAAACTTTGTAGATCACTCTTTCTATCCTCCAAGATCATCCATGATTTTCCTCTTGATTTGTTATTGAAGAGAGCTAGGGTTTTGGTTTTGAAATTTTTTTTTTCTTGGAAATGGCCGAATGGTATGATGAAGAAGGTGGGGAGAGATTTTTGTGTTTCTTTGATAATTATCTTGCTTAATCTTGTGTATTCTAGATTGTATTGGAAGCCTTGGATGATATTTGTGGTTTAAGCCAAGCAAAAGTACTAATTTACCCTTAATTTTGAGTTAGTGGAATGTGACATCACTAATGGTGTCATTAAGATGATCTAATATTCTCATTTCCTTATTTTCTAAGTAAAATGTTAATAATTTTAGTAAATGGTAATGTGGTATGTATCCTTGTTAGATTACTAATCTTGGTTGCTTGGTTTCCATACTCGTCTAATTGTGATTCGTTTCGAGTATACCTCATTATCTCAGTGGTTTTCGAAATCATTTACAAATCCAAATTCCTTTGATAATTCCTTAACTTAATAATCCTTTAGTTTACCCTAATACACCAATTTCTCAATATATAATTCCTTTAATATCTCCATGCTCCTTAATATCTGATAAAATAGAAGCTCATTCGAACTCGAAATCCTCAAAAATCCATATTCAGGAATTTCTGAAATCTATCGTCATTTCGAGTCACTTATTTTCATTGTACAACAATAATATTTTTTCTGTTTACTCATTTCCTGTCTCAAGTATAGGGTACCTACATATCATTTCCCTAAATCCTCAAAATTTACTATTCATGTGATCACTGTAGCAATACTAAAGTTAGGATTATTACAGTCTTCCCCCCTTAAAAGGATTCCGTCCCGGAATCATGTTGGAAATGTCCATAGGTATCTTTTTCATTCACACCTTCTAACTTCCACACTATTTCCTCTATCCTTTTCCTTTCATAATATCTCTATCTTGTTTGCGCAGAAATACACAAATATCACTTCTTTGTCATTCATCAACATGCCATTTAGTTTATCAATAGCAGTACTTTTACTGTCTTTTCCTTACAAATTCCCTCATGTTTCCAGTCATTCCATGTTATCTCGTCTCTCCTTCCACTTTCGACGAAGATATCCGCCACCACATTGGCCTTTTCTGAATGGTAGTGTATCTCACTTATGGTTTGAACATCTTCTGATCTCTATCATGACATAAATATTAACACCTCAATATCCCTATATCTCATCTCTGTAAAATTTTCCAGAAAATAAGCTATAATAATATTCTTTAAAACAATTGTAGAAAATACTACCTATAATATATATTTCCTGTTCGTCTTAACGAGCTTGTGTTTTCCCAAAACACTCTTACTTTTCTTTTCATAACGTTTCCTAGCCCTTAACAGATACTGATTTTCCTTATCTATATTATTAACTTATTTATTCCATTAATTGATTAAGTCGATCCTTAACCAAAGACTTACACACAAAATTTAAATCGAAAAACAAGTACCTGTATCCGCATCTGGTTTTGTCAACGCTTCCCCTAAGGTCATGTTGTACACTCTAGCAGTAGGCCTATTTGAAGCAGTCACACTCTGTCCTGGCGCGTATGATCCACCGGAACAGTAATCTCTAGCAATGTGTCCTAATTTCCCACACTGGTAACACTTAACATCTCTTTTAGGGTTTGCATCAGTTAATGGGCACTGGTTAAGGTAGTGTCCTTTTTGTCCACACTTAAAACAAGTTACTCCCAGCACCCTACAGACTCCTATATGCTTCTTACCACACGTGTCACAATCTGGTAATGGTGGTCGTGATTGATTGGACTGAAATGTTCCTGAAGATTTACCACCCTGATTTACCGTCTCACTAGTAGTCTTGTTACCCCCCGACTTTCCCACAAATTGAGATTTTTGTCCTCTACCTCCTTTGTTAAAGTAGCTTCCCTCACTTGAACCTCCTTTCGGACCCTCAAATCTTCTTTTCTTATTCTCTCGACCTATTTGAGCCTGTTCACTCTCGGCCTCTATAATAGATGCCTTTTGAACCACTGCAGCATAATCAGTCAACTCAAATGGGGCCACTCTCGTTCGTAACCAGGGTTTCAATCCTTGTTTAAACCTTTTCGCTCGTTGTTCTTCAGTACGCACAAACTCAGGAACAAACCTCGACAGTTCTGTAAATTTTGTTTCATACTCTGCCACTGTTAGGTTATCCTGTTTTAACTCCAGAAACTTTATTTCCATTTGGTTTTCCAAATACCTAGGAGAATACTTTTCTAGGAACACCCTAGTGAAACGCTCCCAGGTTATCACTCCCGCTTCTTCTAGGTTCTTCTTAGCTTCCCACCAGTAATTTGCCTCTCCCTTTAAGAGATAGGCTGCAAAGACTATTTTATGATCTTCCTCTATCCTCAGTATCTCGAAAGCTTTCTCCATTTCTTTTAGCCATGCCCTGGCTACTACTGGGTTAGTGGTTCCCTCAAATTCTGGGGGCTTTAATGACTTAAAGGCACGAAAGGAATTAGCTGCCTGATTGGGGAGAACAGGTGGTTGTTGGGGATTCTGTGGATTAGCCAAATTCTGCCTTAATAGTTCCATGAATTGGTTAAAGGGATTGCCTCTCGGATTTCCTTGTTGGCCAGTTGATTCCTCTTCTCCTTCTTCATGATTTTCTTCATTATGAGCATTTTCGTTCAGTCTATTACCTTCTATATTTTGACTTCTTTCGTCTCTCTCATTTTCCCTTGCATTCGCTCTACTATCACGTCTAGGTGGCATAGTTCTGTACATAACAATAGTCCTTATTAATTACCCGAATTTGGGTTACAATATACATCATTCCTATATACACAATTATATCATTAATTAACTCATTTGCACATCACAATATTCTTATCACACGATTTGCATCTAGTTATATTATAACTTTAGTAGGTAAGTGTATCGCCCTTAACACGATAGCCTTTTCATTAAGTCAATCACCTTTTATACATCAATATTTTTGAGTCTCAACATTTATTATTAAAATGCAGCAAAAATTTAGATAGAAATGCACAAACTTCATTAATTTACATAAATATTTTACAACTTGAGTACAACGTCTTTTACTACTAATATTTACATCATAGGGTGCATGGTTCGAAACCTACAAACATAACTGTACATACTAGTCTGCTACAACAAAAGTGCTACTAGCTGTCTTCCAATCAGACTGGGATTAAAACAGCAACCAACTAAACTAATCCCTCAAAAAGACATCAGTAAGATGACTAGTCTGATTAGTGACGTAGACTACTATCCCGACTCACAGTCTTGCCCTAATAATGTCTCGGATCTGGACTACCATAGACGTAACTGTATCCACTATCGCAGCTCTCCACTCTGGGTCTCCTCTGTCAGCTAACAGCCTCCTAATGTCACCAAGGGCCCGTAGCTCAACACTCACTAATCCCAAGGATATACCATCAGGAATGATACCTCCTCTCCCTCTCTCTGACCTCTGCATCAGTGTGTCTATCACTCGGCGGGACTCCTCCAACTGGCCCTGTAGGGCAAAGTACTCCGTCAACAGAATGGCTGGTAGTGAGTCACCTGTCGGTAAGGGTGCCTCCTGAGGGGGCACAGCAGCTGGGGCAGGTGCTTGAACAGGTGGAGGTGGTGGAGGTGCAAATGGTGGGGATGGAGGAATAGACTCGGTATCTGCATCCTCAGACGGATCTCCCTCTATCTCATTCTCTGAGAAAATAAAATGTCCGGGCGGAGTGAATGGCTCAGCTGGATCCTCTAGAGGGCCAGGACTCGGTGAGGGAGATGGGACTGGTGATGGTACTGGAATAGGCAAGGCAGGGGTAGGTATCATATGGATATCGGTCCACTCAATCTCCTCCTCCTCCTCAGCTAGGACTGACAACCTAGGCCTCTTACGTAACGACCTCTCCTCCTCAGGAATCTCCCATCTCACTCTGGAAGGACCTGCCTCATCAGATCCTGTAGAAGGTCTACCCATGTATGGCACTATGGCTACCGCATCTCTCTGTCTGCGCTCCTCTGCCTCTTCTCTCTCACATCTCTCTCTGGCCGCCGCCCGACGTCTCTCCCTGAGGTCCTCGACCGCATACTCAGGGACCTCTACCCCGGCCAGCTGAAGATCTACGAGCTCCTGCTCTGACAACCCTAGCCACTGGGGGTCTCGACTCGGCTCACCCATCTCCGCTCCCTATAATAAAACATAAAATTCTATTAGTAACAGTCTATAAAATTATGATATATGCTTAAAATAAATACTACCTACGATATACCACCCCTGAACTTGATGGAAGTTCACAATTTATATTATAACTGATACATTTATTATTATCACTTTTGTTCTTGAGCATTATGACTCTTAGCTCTGATACCATCTGTGACGCCCCTAGATCCGGGGTCAAGGATCCAGGTCATCACGGTCCAATTTCCATTCAATATCAATATCTCTTGAGTTTTTTTTAATAATTAAGCAATTGACCCCACACTAATACACACACACACACACACCAGTCATATGCTCATAGAACAACATTCACGATATTAAAAGTTTAAAGTTAACAGTTATTACAAACCCAGAATTCTACTAAGTACATTGTTGAATAATACTTCTACAGGAAGCATTTCAACAACCAAAAGTTTATTACAACTTACACACTTAATTTACATAAGTCTACTAAGCCCCTTTCGCTTGTCACTACCTTGGGGATGGTCGCCAGCACTCGCTCAAAAGGTCGCCTTTCCCTTACCCTCTTGCGGGGTGTAGTGCGTAGTATCGGCATGGGACCTAGCTGCTATATACATAAGTAGCAAGAGTGAGCTATAATAGCTCAGCAAGATAATATTGTAACCTAGAATTTAGAATGTCAACAGGTATACATCTATATATGCATATATAATAGCAGAAAACAATTATAATCCTTAAGGAAGAATAAAGCTCTTATTTAATAATACATCATCCACTTACTATTATAAGAAAGAAATCTAAAATAATATAATATCAGTTTTTCTTCATCTGTAACCATAATTCCATCATCTCATATCATTATTCTGTTTTCAGTATAGAAATCTGAAAACCATTGTCTACACTTTCTTTTCAAAAACATTGGGGATATCTGCTGTCGCCTGATACGTTAGGACGATGATCAGTCGCCTAATCGTACCTGCTCTCTTTTTACTACCGGTAGAAGGAATGAAGATCATCCCTGGAGGAAGGCCACCTGCTAACATCCTCCCTTGGCATCTTCGTGCCGTAATAAAGATAATAAATGCTGGACTGTGTCGCACACAGCCCTGACACAGCCACTTACGCAAGTCTGTTGCAATCCCCCTTTTTGTCACCTCATTATTCCTTTTTTAAAATATCATTCCACATTTCCATTTTCTCGCTTTCATTTCCACATATCATTCACTCATATCATTTCCATTCTCGCACATTACTTCTATAAAATATATATATATATATATATATATATATATATATATATATAACATAATGCTTTGATTATGATCCAGACATCTCTTTCATATTCAGGAATCCAATATACTTTTATATTCATAAAATATTCCGTCTATTTTAAGAGTAATGAATGATAATCAAATAATATTTATTAAACCACTGATACTCAAAAAGGATATTTTTAATATAATATTATAAACCATATAACCTTAGATAACAACTGATACCATTCCCTTTCACCTCTCTTTACCAATAAGCATATTCGCTCCATTCATAATCATATTCACATTCATATTTCATAATTTCTATCCATTTCTCTTTAATTCCAATATCAGGGAAATAATTCTTAGCAATATAGCAAACATAGAATAACATATATATTCCATGAAATCATTTACTTTGAAAATAAAAATAGTTTTCCAAGGTAAGGATAGAAGGAATCTTGCCTCGGTTTCGGTATCCTGACAGTATGGCTCGTCCCTCTTCCGGAGTTTCTATAAACACAAAAGGACCGTCGTTAGAATACCACATCTCTTACTCACTACACTCTTGTATAACATTACCTTTGAAACTTTAATATATGTTTAACGTATTACTATTATCCCAAAGGTTCAAGAACTTAACCATTTAAAACCTTAATCGAAGTTTCAGGGGTTTTCACCATTTCCCCTAACGATCACACTTAACTGTAAAAATTCTCAGAAAATATGGATTTCGAATTTTACCACAAGGTCAACTGGTAACAATTCTTTGACTACCTTACTACACTATCCCAAAGTTTCATAATTTTTAAAAATGTTTAAGTATGGTAGTCATTGCCTCAAAGTTGACACAACTACGTTTTCTCGGTTTCTGAACCTCTTTCACTAAAACTTACTTTTCTCCTAAACCGTTCATCAGATTTTAACGTACCTTATATCAAAACGATCTATGAACCAAGCTCTATCATCTCATGGTCACTTGGGAGTCTGGACAGTAACCTACCGTACGGGGATAGGGTCCAAAAACAGGGCAGATTCTTGGTCTAACGAAAATCGGACATTATAACGGCTATATTTTCGTAATTTCCAAAATCAAACTCCTCCAAATCAAACATCCATCTTATACACCATCACCTACACCATGTGGTCTACATCCCAACCATGGTTACAAGTCCACAACACAAAATTTCCATATCCAAACAAACCATTTATAACACATAGTTATTATAAACTAGACATAATCAACACTTAACTACTAACCAATTCAATTTCCACCATAAATATAAAGAGGGCAAGAGTAGTTATACCTTCTTGAAGCTTTGAAAACACTTAACAAGCCTTAGTAACCCTTAAACACCCTTACACTAGCTTGGATTAACTAAAAGAACCATGAAAATCAAGTTAGTTTCTTGAAAACTACTATTCATTACTATTCACCTTCAACTTCTATGATTTTATTACCTTGCTAAATGATGATGGATGGCTATAAAACTTTGTAGATCACTCTTTCTATCCTCCAAGATCATCCATGATTTTCCTCTTGATTTGTTATTGAAGAGAGCTAGGGTTTTGGTTTTGAAATTTTTTTTTCTTGGAAATGGCCGAATGGTATGATGAAGAAGGTGGGGAGAGATTTTTGTGTTTCTTTGATAATTATCTTGCTTAATCTTGTGTATTCTAGATTGTCTTGGAAGCCTTGGATGATATTTGTGGTTTAAGCCAAGCAAAAGTACTAATTTACCCTTAATTTTGAGTTAGTGGAATGTGACATCACTAATGGTGTCATTAAGATGATCTAATATTCTCATTTCCTTATTTTCTAAGTAAAATGTTAATAATTTTAGTAAATGGTAATGTGGTATGTATCCTTTTTAGATTACTAATCTTGGTTGCTTGGTTTCTATACTCGTCTAATTATGATTCGTTTCGAGTATACCTCATTATCTCAGTGGTTTTCGAAATCATTTACAAATCCAAATTCCTTTGATAATTCCTTAACTTAATAATCCTTTAGTTTACCCTAATACACCAATTTCTCAATATATAATTCCTTTAATATCTCCATGCTCCTTAATATCTGATAAAATAGAAGCTCATTCGAACTCGAAATCCTCAAAAATTCATATTCAGGAATTTCTGAAATCTATCGTCATTTCGAGTCACTTATTTTTATTGTACAACAATAATATGGTTTCTGTTTACTCATTTCCTGTCTCAAGTATAGGGTACCTACATATCATTTCCCTAAATCCTCAAAATTTACTATTCATGTGATCACTGTAGCATTACTAAAGTTAGGGTTATTACATCAGCAGTACCCACTTTTCTCACCTTAATTCTCATCTCACTTCTTAGAAAATGATATCTCACATCTATGTGCTTAGTCCGCTCATGATGGACTTGATCCTTGGCTAAACAGATTGCACTGAGACTGTCACAAAATACCGTAGCCTGATCTTAATGTAGACCCAGATCGCTGACCAATCCTTTCAACCAGATTCCTTCTTTTGTGGTTTCTGTCAATGCCATGTACTCCGATTCTGTAGTAGACAAAGTCACTGTAGGTTGCAGAGTAGCTTTCCAACTGACAATCGAACCACCCAGAGTGAAAGCATAACCAGTCATAGACCTTCTACTGTCAACATCTCCAACATAATCAGAGTCTGAAAACCCTGTCACCAAACACTGAGTATTACCTCCATAAATGAGACCAACATTAGATGCACCTTTTAAGTACCGAAAAATCCTCTTCACAGCTTGCCAATGCTCCTTGCCTGGATCACCCATGAACCTACTAACAACACTGACAGACTGTGCAAGATCAGGTCTAGTGCAGACCATTGCATACATCAAGCTTCCTACTGCACTAGCATAGGGAACTCGAGACATGTACTCCTTTTCCTCAGCAGACTTAGGTGCAAAAGCGACGGACAGATGTACATTTACAGTACTAGGAGTATCTATGGACTTTGCTGTAGACATGCCAAACCTTGACAAAATCTTCTGAATATATCCCTGCTCCACCTGTTTCTCAACACCACCACTTTCTGTATGAGGTCCACGATTTATCAGATAACATGCTGTACTAACTACTTCTGCCCAGAATCTTCTAGTTAGTCCAGCATTAGAAAGCATACACCTAGCTCTCTCCAGAAGTGTCTGATTCATACGCTCTGCTACACCATTCTGCTGTGGTGTATCCCTGACTGTATGATGCCTAGCAATCCCCTCATTCTTGAAGAAATCTGCAAACTCGGACGAGCAAAATTCCAGGCCATTATCTGTTCGCAGCCTCTTAATCTTCTTCCCTGTTTGATTCTCCACTAGCACCTTCCATTGCTTGAAAATCTTGAAAGC
This sequence comes from Saposhnikovia divaricata, assembly GCA_036435485.1. NCBI lineage: Eukaryota > Viridiplantae > Streptophyta > Magnoliopsida > Apiales > Apiaceae > Saposhnikovia > Saposhnikovia divaricata. Next base: position 93,988,770 of record CM071597.1, on the reverse strand, counting down.
TTCACTTTTGTGCTTTATGATGAACAGCCAAGTCATTCTTGAGAAATCATCGATCATTGACACAAAATATCTGTGACCCCCTAAAGACTCCACCCGGGAAGGTCCCCAACAATCAGAATGGATGTAATCAAGTGTGCCTTTTGTTCTGTGTGTTGCTTTAGGAAACTTGCTGCGATGTAACTTTCCAAAAACATAATGTTCACAGAACTCAAGACCTGTGACCTTATGACCACAAAGAAGATCAGCTTTTGACAGAATTTGCATCCCCCTTTCACTCATATGACCGAGCCTAATGTGCCACAACCTGGTCATGTTTTCTTTTTCAATTTCCGAAGACGCGACAGCAACAGAACCTGTTAACGTAGAACCTTGAAGAAGATACAAGGTACCACGTTTAACACCTTTCAGAATCACATCAGAACCTTTGCAGACATGTAAAACTCCACCTTCACCTTGAAAACTGAAACCCTTTCTGTCTAACATACTCAAAGATATCAGATTCTTTGTCATAAGTGGAACATGCCTAACATCATTCAATGTGCAGAATTTACCATCATGTGTCCGAATTTTAATCGAGTCTATTCCAACAGTCTCACAAACAAAACTGTTAGCCATAGAAATTTTTCCACCGTCTACTTTTTCGTAGGTTGTGAACCACTCCCTGCGCGGACATATATGGTAAGACGCTCCAGAATCAAGAATCCACACATCAGAGTGATGCATGTGATCAGAAGCAACAAGAGCAATATCTTCTTCAGATGTAGCATCAGCTACAGCAGCAGTATCTGTCAATTTATCCTGTTGCTTCTTTTTCTTGGGACAGTCGGATTTCCAGTGTCCCTTCTCTTTACAGTAATTACAGATATCATTAAGTTTTGGACCCTTAGGAACTGATTTCTTCCCCGACTTTCCATGTCCATTACTTCCGCTAGCTACCAACCCAGCAGCATGATTATCTGCACCTGTACCAACCGCCTTATGGCGCAGCTCTCTAGTATGGAGAGCAGATCTAACCTCCTCTAGAGAAATAGTATCTTTACCAACAATAAACGATTGCACAAAGTTCTCGTACGATAATGGTAAAGAAACTAACAGAATCAAAGCAGCATCCTCATCTTCAACTTTAACATCAATATTACGCAATTCTAATAAAATTGTGTTTAATTGATCTAAGTGATCTCGAAGAGGCATACCTTCCTGCATTCGCAGACTGAACAGACGTTGCTTCAGAAGCAACTTGTTTGTTAAAGATTTCGTCATGTAGAGACTTTCAAGTTTCAACCACAGACCAGACGCGGTATCATCTACAAGACACAACAGAATTGTTGAATGTGCCTTTTCTTCCAGAATGGCCATCTCAGCGCTTGTAGAAGCAGCCGTTTTTGTGTTCAACAGCGCCCAGAGCCCCTGTTGTTTAACAGGGCACGCATCTTGATTTGCCATAGACTGAAACTATTTCTCCCAGTAAATTTTTCGACCTTAACGTTAATACCACCAGACATCTTTCTCCCAGAACCGTATATGTGAACAGTGCCTGTGAATAGTGCCCGTGAACAGTGCCTGTGAACAGTGTCCGTGAACAGTGCCTGTGAACAGTGCCGTATGAACAGTGCCGTATGAATAGTACCGTATGAACATTACCGTATGAACATTACCGTATGAACAGTGTCGTCTTCTCCGGCGATGACAGTGTCGTCTTCTCCGGCGATGAACAGTAACTCCGCCTGAACAATGTCGTCTTCTCCGGCGAGCTTGAAAAAATTCCGGCGAAAATTTTTGCAAAAAAACACAGCAGCTTCAACCAAAAGCTCTGATACCAATTTGTTATAACGGAAGCAAGAAAGATTATATGCAGAAGAGAAATCAGTTTATAGATCTGAGAGGATAAACAGATTACAGAGGTTTTTTTTTCAGATTTCAGATACTCTACAATATTTACATGCATCTCTATTTATAGACACAAACTAAGGGGTAGGTATGGTAGGTGGGTTAGGTGTGGTCAAATCCGGCAGCTACAGTGGCGCCGGCGGCCACCGCCCACCGCCCACCGCATATTCAAGTCAAACTAACACATGTGTTTCAAAAAATTTCATACTTAATTATAATATACCTTTTACATATCTATACTAAACTATAATAAGCAAATTATGGGATAATTATTCGTAATTTGATTAAATGGTTAATTTAATGGTCTAATTTTTCGTAGTTTAGTTTAATGGTTCAACCATACAAATAATAGTAATCATTAAATTTTTAGTAAATCGATGAGAACCGTTAAATCTACACTAAGGAATATTTTATATTTGTGCTAATTTAATGAATAATCAAGATTTGAATGTCGTTAACAACAAATTAAAGTTAAGAATTAACTAGCGATTATTTGTTAGAAAGTGCTAAAAGCAATGAGCTAAACTTGAGTTATCTACTATATATAGGATGCATGCATTTAGATTAGTACTCACACACTTCACAATTGGATTAATACTCACATACACCTAAACCAAACTGCCTTTGTACACAGCTTGAGCATCACTTAACCAAAGCTTGCTGAGCCCATTCCCATCCAGAAGGTCCGATGAACAGTACGAAGGCTAATGATCAATGTCTGCAACAATTAAAAAAATATTTCGACGAAAGGGAACTTCGGTTTTGCATCTTAGTTAGTCTTTTTCTTCAAATCTTCTTAGTTGTTGCTGGAAACTTTAGAAGGTTAGTTTCCCACAAATGGATTGTTATCCTTCTCTGGTTAGCATATTTGCTTGCGGATATCATTGCTATCTTTGGACTCGGACTCATTGTCAGCAGGCAAGGTTTCTTCTAAATGTATTGCAACGATAAAGAGGATTGTAACGACGATCATCTTCATATCTTCTGGGCCCCCTTTTTACTCCTGCACCTTGGTGGTCCAGACACCATCACTGCTTTCGCACCCGAGGACAACGAACTCTGGCTCAGACATGTGTTTTATCTGGCTTCACAGTGCGTTGCTGTAGCTTATGCTTATTATCAGTTTTTGCAAACCAACTTCATACTAAGGATCCCAACACTACTCATGTTTCTGTGTGGAATTATCAAGTGCGCTGAGCGTACGTGTGCTCTGTATTATGGAAGTGCAAATAGCTTCCGCAATTCCATGCTTGCAAAACCTGATTGGGAAGCCAATGTTATTCCAAACAAAGAGATCAAACCTCTGATTAAAAAGGATGGGGATGCATTATCCGATTTACAAGTGCTGCAATATGCTTTTGTATACTTTACAGCGTTCAAAGGTCTTGTGAAGATGCTTATAGGTTAGTCGAGGTAGAGTTGAATTACCTCTATGATGTTCTTTTTACCAAACTCTCTGTGTTGCATCACAAAATTGGATACTTCTGTCGAACTTTATCCTTCTTTGCTGTTGTTGCTTCCTTTGTGCTCTACCATTCTTACCATCTAAAGCATCATTCTCAGAATGATGTTGTGATTACTTACACTTTGCTCATCGGAGCAATTGTGTTAGAGGTGATTGCAGTTTATATGCTACTTTTCACCGATTGGACTGTTATTAAGCTCAAGCCCTTGTCTGATGATGCAACCCTCAACAATAAATCATGGAAAGACAAGTTTCTTGGTTGGATACTATTTGTGATTAACACTAGGAGTGTGTTCCTGATTTGGTTACTTCATTTGGTAGGAGATAAAGATCATCATCCCGAATCAAAATTTACTAGTAGCAGGTGGGCTGGATGTTTGTCAACATTCAATTTGATATCTTATTGTTTACATAAACGTTCAAAAAGAAGGGAAAAGTTCTATAATTATTTCGGCCTTTTCAGTTTCCTGGACGGGGTTTGGTATGTAAAACCACGACCACTCACCCATAACATTACTAGTTTCATTTTCGAGGAGCTAAAAATGAAGTCAGAGATGGCTGAAAGTTTAGCCATGGCTAAAGAAATATTTTCATCGAAAGGAGAGTGGGTATATCATGAAATGGGAGAAGACCTAGGTAGTTTCGTTCGTTTTGTTGCTAATTTTTACTACGATGATATACTTCTGGTGTGGCACATTGCTACGGAAGTCTGCTACAGTGACAGCCAAGATCACCCGACTAATAAGGAACAACGTGACACTGCAAAGAGTTTGTCAGACTATATGCTATATCTTCTGGTCATGAAGCCTGATATGATGTCTGCGATTTCGGGCTTTGGGGAAATAAAGTTCGGAGATACATGCACTGAGGTTAGCAAAATTTTTCAGGCAGAAATGCCGGAACTAAAGAAAAGAAAGTTTTGTAATTTTTTTTGCAGAGAGAGCACGAAAGACAAGGAAGCCTTACAGAGAAAGGCCTGTGAAACAATTCTAATGAACATCAGCAAAGTTAAGACGCTTAAGGAGAGAGAGATGCTTCAGGATAGAAACATATTCTTCACTGCATCTGCATTGGCCGAAAAGCTGAAAGTGCTACCATCAGACAAAAAATGGTTGATAATAAGCAAATTGTGGGTTGAACTACTATCATATGCGGCAAGTCATATCAGAACAAGTGCCCATGCCTTCCAACTAAGTAAAGGCGGAGAGCTTATAACTGTTGTTTGGTTACTTATGGCTCATTTTGGCTTGGGAGATCAGTACGAGATCAACCTAGGTATCGTGAAAGATGAAAGTTGCAGAGTAGATACAGAAATCGACATTGATGAGAAAGATGAAGATGAAACAAAATGAAGAACAATTCATTTCTGATGAGCTTGAATTTTTTGTGATTGCACCTTTGTCTTTATTAACTACTCCTAGAAGTATCAAGAAAACATTACATATGCGGATCTATTTCTATGCTTGTAAGTGATTCTGTAACTCAATGCCTGATTTTGGAGCCAGCCAATTAATCTGGGTTTCATGCTATGTGTTTTGATTGAATGGCCAATTTAGTCTGAGCTTTATTTAATTTCCTTTGCTTTCTTGTTGTGAATCTATCGTCAGTGCAACACTAGGAAAGCAGGCAGAATAACTGCCTGTTATCTATGAAATACTTTATGTGGTTTGTACAAGTCATGTTCTATAATTCTTTTGTTTTAAACATTTTATAACCCAACCATTAACCATTGATCAACTACTTAACTCCGTTTAGGGATCATTTGTTAAATCTGAAAAATATTTTCTAGATGATGAATTTCTGACTGAATGACAAATCTGGATGAACGATGTTGTTTGATAAACATTTTTAAAATTTTTTGAATGATGATATTATCCATTACATCATTTTAAATTATTAATATTAATTTTTATAATAATCATGTATGACGATTTTTATGAATAACATAAATAACAATGATTATTAATAAATAACTTTATAATGATAACAAAATATTTGAAAATTAAATATATAATTTTAAAAATTCCAAAGAGAAAATAATGTATATATTGCACTATTTTAATTATTTACTTAGATATTTAAATTTTTTTTATAGGAAATATAGAAAAATTTACAATAATAATAATAATAAAATTATGTTTTCAATTAGAGGTAGCATTTATATATTCAATATGCCAACAACATGTTGGTGCAGTGGTTGAGCCACTGGCCTCCTTTGAAGGAGGTCAGGGGTTCGACTCCTGGGTGTGCGTGAGTTTCTTAGTTTGTATTAGGTTTCCTTTCTGTATTTGTATTTCTGTATTTTCTGTATTTGTAACGGCCGGGGGTCCTTCAGAAACAGCCTCCCTATTGTATAGGGGCATCCATCCAGCTATATTTTGAAGCAGTAATGGTGCAGATAAAATATTATCTCGTCCAGATAAAATCTTGGTTCGTTCATATTACGAAACACAACTCAAATGATCTGAACAGTCACACCAGTATGGTTCAGTCCATATCCTTTCATTTAGGGGTGATCATTCGGTCGGTTCGGTTAAAAACCGAATCGAATAACAAAAACCGAATAACCGAAATCCGATTTTTACCAAACCGAACCGAACTGATTTATCCGTAGAAACCGAACCGAAAAATCGAAAAACCGAACCGAAATATTTCGCCAAAACCGAACCGAACCGATTTAAAAAAAATTATATATAATATTATTTTTTTTAATTTTAAAATTAATTTTAATAACAACTATATTAAAATATGTAACAATTAAAACAAAATAAAACACAAACTATCAATTTAAATATTTAAACTTAATTTCGAATTAATTAAATCATGCATATATATATAATATAAACATATACATATATAATATAAATAAAAAATATATATAATTCGGTTATTTCGGTTTGAACCGAAGTTTTAAAAAAAAAAACCGAACCGAACCGAAATAAATTTCGGTTTAAACCGAAAAACCGAATAACCGAAATTTTCAGAAAATACAATCCAAACCGAACCGAAATTCAACATTTCGGTTCGGTTTTTCGGTTTCGGTTCGGTTTTGCTCAGCCCTACTTTCATTTAGCTATTATCAAATGGTCCCTTAATGTATGCAACGTTAACCAGGTTACCAGGGTGAACTTGAACTTGGCATGAGTCATAACCCCTGCTTTAATAAGTTGGCAGCCGCATATGATAAATTATTTTAGAGAAAGGGAAAATTACAGTAATTCATTTATTTTTTGTGAAAATGGTCAAGTGGTCACGGTGAATTTCTCATTCATGAATTGTATCAAAATACAATAATCGTACAAGGGGATTTATTCATTTAAAAAAATTCATCATCTAACCGAAAAACATACATGTTGCCTCCGGACATTTAGACAATAAAACCTTCAAGTCTGAAAGGAAGAACCCCACAAAAGAAAGGTCTCGTTAAAAAACCCCCAAGAGAAAAATCCTGTGCGAAAAAACTCAAGTGGGAAAAAGAGTGCCCTCCAAATATATAAATACATCATTTTACAAATTTTCCAAAAAAAATCAGAACTAATTGTTGCTTATGCTAAGGACTTCTTGTTGATTCCTCCACAAAACCCAAGATTCTGCCTCCATCCATCTTCTCTTTACAGTTCTTCTCACCCAAGAAAACTGAAAGATCACCAATACAACCACAACAAATAAAATTATGTCAATGAACCATATATCAAATATACTATAAATATTTAATATATGCAATATACTTAATAAAATTGAAAAGTTTTATATATCTAACCAAAGGGGTCAATATAAAACGCCGAGTTTTCATACAAAATCATAAAAATCTAAAAAAGTCATCTAAAATGACAAAATAACAGATTTGTCAACTGACGATAGATCACAAACACCAATAAATGGTCCAAAAACCAAAAATATGGCACACCTTCGTAGGCACTAAAATCCATATAAAATGGTATAGTAATTCATTTCTGAACAAGCGTACAAGAGCGTATTATAAGGCGATACACATTTCTAAGAAAATGTAATTTGGAGATATGTACAACGTATTTTGTTATAGTGTAAATTACACTTGAATTATAAAAATGTGACTAAATTTTCAAGTTCCCAAATTAGTAGTCAACTTTAGTTAATTAGTTCACACATTTAAAAAGTGTGGCTTTGGCTAATTTTTTTTTAAAATAATGGTTATAATTTGTTTCAACTTAATAAAATAATGGTTCCTTTCCACCAGGTGTTCTTTATTTTTAGCTTAAATTAATTCAAATATTTCATTGATTAGAAAAAGATTCAATGTATAGGATAATTCTAGTAGGTGTTTCGATTAGATGTTCTATATATTCAATCAAAATTATATTAAATATATCACTATTATTTTTAGAATAAAATTTATTCTTCAATTATTTTTTTAACAAGATTTAATATAATTATTGTTGTGGAATAAAAACGAGGGTTTATAAATTGCGGCTAGGGTTTGTATGTATTTAATACAAAGTATGGTGAGCTTCGAGCTTTAATGGCTGTTCTTGCGTTCGAGACTAAACGGTCCTCACAAGATGCCTACGTATCTCTGTATTGCTAGAGAATCAAGCCAACGTAGTTCTGAGAATGAGGGGTCAGGCCCTTTAAATAGGCTGAGAAGCCTTAGAATTAAGGTAGGAGTTGGAGACTTAATAGATAAGTCACCTCCTTGAGGAAAGTTCTAGACTCCTTCCTTGTAGGAGTCTATTGCCATATCGAATTGGATGCCTTGGAGGCTAAGTCTTGTAGAGATAATGTCCTTATCTGACACTTATTGCTGAGCTGTTTATTACCCCTAATATTAATTACGAAATTAATATTAAAAATATGACTTTGGACCCCTTTGGTGGGCCCCACGTTTGGACCGTACTGGGTCTAATTAATGCAACATTAAATGTGTCTTTAGGGCTTATTTTTAACCCATATCATTTGCCCCCCAACTTCTAGGAAAACTGATCAGGTTTCCGTAGAAGTTATATTTGCCTTAATCGAGACTCGGGGTCATTTTTATCCCTTACCTGGGACTTCTTAATTTTCCTACCCTTATATGGGAATTTTGGTTTACACTAGTGTTTCACGAGTATCGTCTTGATTGTAAAGTGTGGAGCGACCTACACATTTACGACGATTGGCCTTACTCGAGGCTTTAAGTTGTGCTTGCTTTTAGCAATTTTGGCACTTTCATAGGGCTTTTATGCATTATTAGCATAAATCATTACTCAACTTGTCAAGAAAAATATTTCTATAATTTTCTCTTACTTTTCCAAATATTTGAGGAATTTCCATGTACCCACAGGTATTTATTTAATTTTTCCTAATAATTTAAGAATTTTTATGTACCCACTGGTATTTTTATTGATCTCTCTCGGGATTTGGGGTAAATAGTCACATATTTTTCAGAATTTTTCAGAGTATCTTCGCTCATTAATTCAAGCCAAATTCGAGCTGATTTTTCGAGCTCAAACTAGGGCCAGGTCGCAGCTTTTGGTCACAGTTTTTAGTTCAAAAATGACCTGGGTTCAACGACCTCAAATTGGGGTACACACGACCTCATTTCATGTCCTGGTCGCATGGTTTTCTCCATTTTTCTAGTTCATTTTCGACTAGGATGCAACGAGCTCAACGTAAGCTTTTTCTATGTCCAGGTCGCACGTTACGAGCCCTATTCGTAGTTCAACTACGATTTCAAACGTACGACCTCACTTCATGATCTAACGACCTCAAATGAGACATTGGTCGTGCTCGACGACTTCATTTCACTGTCGATATTCGACCAGGATTGCACATCTTCGACCCAAGGTTATCTCGACTTCATTCTGGGCTTTAGTGTACACCTAGGTCGCACATTTTCGTAATCACTTTTAGTTCAAGTACGAGCTCGATGCTTCGACTTGGAATCAATATAACCACGACCTCATCTCTTAGGTCGTTTACGACCTCAAATGGGAGTGAGGTCGCTCACATGACTTGAGATTGCTAGTTCTTTTTCGAGCAGATTCGCACGAGCTTATCTTATCACATTTACGACCTCAACCCAGGGTTTTAATCGACTTCTTGGTCGTTTGAACGAGTTCGAAAACATGCTGCAAAACGAGGTCGTTGGTCTCGACCTCAGACAACTTCGTTTGGGACCTTTGGTTTTTTTTTGGGCCTTTCCTCTGTTTCGAGCCCTAGACTCATCAGAGTTTGGGGCCTTTCCTCGTGAACCCAATCGTATATTTGGGCTCTTCATCTTGAAGTCCTAATTGATTTTGACTTGGGCCTTAACAGGCCATGTTACTCAAGTCCAACTAAAAGTTTGTTAGGCTTTCGTGCCTTTGTTATCAACTTTCGCCATTCATTTTTGTCTGGACCTTATCAGGCCTTTAGTTTGTGTAACACCCCCAGATCCGGGGTCGGGGATCTGGTGATTACGGTCTTACATCCATTCATAATACTTGACTTGAGTCCACAATAAATAAATCACATGCTGTGACCCCATAATAATTACCACTCACACACACAACAGTTATAGTCCCAGAGATGAAATTGAAATAAGTCTTACATTAAAGGGGTTACGAATAAAAGTTATTACAATCCCAAAAGGATAACATCATAGGTTTAAAAGTTTTGCCGTTGATTACATTAATTATACATATAGTTAAACAGGAAACAAAAGCTGTCTAACTATGCTACCTCAGCAATGGCGGCTAGCATCTCAGCGGGTAGTCCGGTGGGTCGGGTAACCTGCTTGCGCCGAGTGCGCCTGACGCGAGCCATCTGTCCTAGCTGTTGTTGTGACATAATATAAACAAAGCAAGGGTGAGCGAAAGCCCACCAACAAATATATACTGAACGATAATTTAAAACAGTTCAAAGCTATCTTTCAAACCATATGCCATGCATTTACGGAAATGATGCCAGTATAATATGAACGATGAAGTTACAAGGTAACTGAAAGTATTTGTTTGAAGAAATATCTGCTACATCAAAGTAAGCGAGATATTCTTATTGTTATTAAGAAGAGGAACTTGCAAGAAAAGGTTGCAATTCCAGTTATGACTCTTTTCCAACTCTGCCAACAGTAATCATGTTGCAGGAAATAAATAAATTTTGGATGATGAACCAATGATGGAGTATTCACCGCGCCCGCTGTTCCAATCTTGATGATCAGTCGAGATCGTACAGCTCAATTTAGATTTACTACCGGTAGAAGGCAGAACTGACGGCTTTACTTGTATACCGCCTTACTAGCTCTCCCCGGCCAACGGTTGGGCCAAAGGGGATGGATCGGCGCTACTCGGCCTCTTACACGACTCCTAGTTCAAATAGAATTCATGATTCTGAATGTAACGTTCGTCCCCCTTTCCCCAAGTATAATACTTGTTGATAAGACTCCACAAAGTAGTCGTATCTAGTTGGAAAGGAAAATTTACCAATAACTCCCAAGCTATTACTTGGTAACGGATATCAACTTGTTCCAGTAATCTTACCCCTCGAAAGATGAGAAGGTAAGCAACGACTTAATAAGTCAACAGCACCCGAGTTGCGAGTGAAGGGAATACTTTATGATCGGGAAGTCGACAAGATAAATAACATTTTCCAAGTAAGGTTCCCTTATTATTAGGGAGATAGACTCAAAGAAGAATGATGTCTGAGAACCTTTCTTGATATAAGATTAATAATAATATGACTCCGAAATATTTTTCGTAATAATCGAAGAAGATAACCCTTATTGAGGTTATTCTAAGTATGGAATAAATATTCAGAGAATATTTATTGAATTAAAATATTTTACAGAATATTTAGGAATATGAAAGAATATCTTAAATCAGAGTATTTCTCAAAATTATCCCTGAAGAAATATCAGGAGAATATTTATTGAATAGATAAATATTTAAATGAATATTCAAAACAATATTCATTAATTAATAAGACCTGAAAAGAATATTTAAGGTAATATTCATAATTAATTAGGAATTTAAATGAATATTCAAAAGTAATATTCATTTAATGAATAATATCCTAAATGAATATCAAGTAATATTCATTTAGTAATCCAAGCCTTAAGGAATATTCGAGATAATATTCGATAATTAAATCAAGCTTCAGATGAATATTAAAATAATATTCATCAAGTATTTAATATCTTAAATGAATATTCAAAAGTAATATTTATTTAATAAAATAATAATCTAAAAGAATATCCACATAATATTCATTTAATAGTCTCATCTTTAGAAGAATATTCGAAATAATAGTAGATAATCAATTCGACTCTGAATGAATATTGAGAAATATTATTCGTTGAATAGTTACGTTCAAATAATTATTTGAAGTAAGGATCGTTAAAATAATTAGTCTCGAACGAATATTCAAATAATATTCGTCGCCCAAATAATAGAAAATATTTACTTAAATATTTTCTTCCGAGGTAATCTCAATATATCAAGGAATATTGACTCCCGGTCTATTTTTGATTAATAAGATATATACGCCCTTCTATGAGGGTCTTACAATAACCGGCTTATAACTGATATATAACTATCTAGCTTATAAGCCAACAATAACATTCAGGGAACAAGTATATCAATTCAACTTGAAAGTAGGCATGCATGCAATGGCATCTGTATATCAGCAATCATATATATATATTTATTCAATCACAACAACAGCCTAAAAGAAGGGAATTGAAACTTGCCTGGTAGTCGAGTACGGTAAGGGGTAGTGGTAGCGGGTCCCGGCTCAGCTTGGTGATCTATAAATAGCCAAGGCATTCGGGATTAATCACTTAACATATTAAAAGTTAAGTTATACTTAAATCGAAACACGTTCTCGAGTTATCTCGTTATACCCCTTTTAGTGGATTACTTATTATCACTGATCCGATCCGACATTCGTTCGTTAATACGACATGTCACTGCACTTATACTTGGGACATACTTAAGTCATATGAGTTCTAAGGTTGATCGTTACGAACCAATATTATACTCCGAGTTTTATCGCCCGTTTTCTAAGTGTTTTACCGAAGTTATAAAAGAGTCGTCTTTTAGGGGTTCGTTCGCGTTTAACCTTGACTCGAACATTTTTAATAAATCGAAAAATGCTCTTTTTGACATACGGTTTTCTTTCACACCTTCCTTCTTACCCCTAGTATTTATTTACCAAGATTCGCCATGACGTTACATAGCTTACGAGGGTTCAATTTCAGTTACAAACTTTCGTTTACGGATTCGAACTACTTTTAGTAATTTGGTCATAAATCCTAAACCGTAAGTCCGTTTCATGTGATCTTTATATCAAAACGAAGCTTAGAACATTATCTATCCTATCATGGCAGATAAGGTCTCTGGATAGTAGGGGTTCGACATGGAAAATGACATACAAAACATGGTATTGTAAAATCGGGCATTATAACGGCTGTAAATCGAATATCTACCAATTTCGAATCTTCCCATAAACATAGTATCCAACCCAAACAACATATACATGAACTGAGGCCAAGCAATTCCTTTCCGTTCATCTAGCTATTTACATCATTAATCCAAAAATCCATACATAATCATGCTTATAATCTTAACATAACCATAACTAAGTTATAACTATCATAAACATGCTTAAATCTCAAACAAGGGTTAGGGTTTCAAGAGCTTTATACCTTCCTTAGATAGTGATATAGCCTTTCTAAGCCTTGTATGGTCCTTAGAAGTGATTATGCTTGCTAGATCAACCATGAAAAATCATGAAAACAAAGTTAGTACTTGATGAACACTATTCACCCTCCTCTTGTTTGATTTTTTTGAAAATGGAAAAGGATGAGTTTGAAGCTAAGATTTTGAGGAGATAAGTTTTATGAAATGTAAGACTCACCTTAATTATTTCAAGAACAAACAATGGTGGGAAGGTGGAGTTTGGATTTGGAATTAAAGGTGTTGCCGAATGGAATGGTAATGGGGGGGAAGTGTTCTTGCTCTTTCTTTGTATTGGTTGATTGTGATAATGCTTAAAGTGATTTTGTGAGATAATATCTCATCCAAGTGGGGTTAGTGGAGTGTGATGCATTGGATGAGGTAATTAGCATGGACAAGTGTTGTGTTTTCCATGGTTGAAAGCTTAACCAAAGGTTTTTGATTTCTAAGTACTAGTTATGCTCCAATTAATCTAGTTACTCTTGCCCACTTGGATACTAGATATTTATTCTAGTAGCTTGCACAAGACACTTGCTTCCTCTGCTTGTTTCTGTGTCCGGTTATTACCCGTTTCGATTGATCGTTCGTGAGAATATTTCACGGATTTCTAATTAGGGTTTTTACCGGGAATCCTCTTTAATATTAATACTTTCATTCTCCATCTTTCATTCTAACTTTCCATTTTATATTCCTTAAATCCATTCGTTAAATACTTAAGGCTATCAGTGTTCAGGGAACTCTCGGAGAAAATAAAAGTGCGGTTTTTCAGAATCCGACAGCTTTTACATACACTTATTTTCCCCCTGGATCACTAATACGAACTCGGAAATCCGTTCCGAATACTTCTATATAGTGTCGTCTCATATTATTATATATTCCCACCAAAACACTATTCATTCTGTATTCTTTACTTGTTCTCTTAGGGTTGTATAATTGTCCGTATTCTCTTTCGATCGTTCCTTAACCTTTTTACGGAACTACTGGATTAATCGTTATCGATCTGGATGACATGAGAGTATTCTCTTGCTTGAAGTTTCCATATCTTATTCCCTTAGAAGATAGATTATTCTTACCTATGTTGTCGTCCTTTAGCATTCTTCAAGACATAAACATAATAAAGTCGAATTCCATTCATTCTTTCCCAAATATCAATTATTACATTGTAGCCGTATCCACTATTCATTCTTACATCATTAAATACATAAAAGTTTTAGTTCCACCCAAAATCTGGGTTCTTACAGTCTCCCCTCCTTAAAAGGATTCCGTCCCGGAATCAGTTTGAAAACAAGTGGGGGTACTTCTCTTGCATTGCGCTTTCAAGTTCCCAGGTGGATTCTTCTACATTGTGGTTCTGCCACAAAACTCTGACTAGCTGAATGACCTTGTTTCGGAGCACTTGTTCTTTCCGGTCTATGATTTCCACAGGTTGCTCCACATAGGTCAGGTCTGGTTGCATGTCCACTTGCTCATACTCTACAATATGCTTAGCATCCGGATTATACTTCCTCAGCATCGAAACATGGAACACATTGTGCACCTGCTGTAGATTCGGGGGCAATGCGAGCTCATAAGCTAGTTCCCCAATCCGTCTCAAGATCTCAAATGGTCCAATGTATCTGGGACTCAGCTTCCCTTTCTTCCCAAATCTCATTAAACCTTTCCAAGGTGACACTTTCAAGAACACTAGGTCCCCTACTTCGTATTCCTTGCCTTTCCGAGCTAAGTCGGCATATTTCTTTTGTCGATCCTGGGCTGCTACCAACCGTCCTCTGATTAGATCCACTGCATCTTTAGTTCGTTGGACCACTTCGGGCCCGAGCATCTTTCGCTCTCCAACTACATCCCAATACAAGGGAGATCGACATTTTCTTCCATAAAGGGCCTCATAAGGTGGCATCCCAATGCTTGAATGATAACTGTTATTATAGGAGAACTCAACCAATGGCAAGTGATCATCCCAACTCCCCTTGAAGTCTATCGCGCAGACTCTCAACATATCCTCTAGCGTTTGGATGGTCCTTTCACTTTGCCCATCTCTCTGGGGGTGGTAGGCTGTGCTCATGTTCAGCCGGGTCCCTACACATTCTTGAAAACTTCTCCAATACCTGGAGTTAAATCTAGGATCTTGATCGGATACTATTGCGACTGGGACTCCATGTCGCGCCACGATCTCTTTTAAGTAGATGTCCACTAGTCTGTCGACCGTGTACCTTTCGTTGATCGGGAGAAAGTGAGCCGATTTCGTCAGTCGATCTACAATTACCCATATGGCGTCATAATTAGCCTTGGTCCTTGGTAAACCTACTACGAAATCCATGGCTATATGTTCCCATTTCCATTCTGGAATCTCTAAGGGATGTAGAAGTCCGCTGGGTTTCTGGTGCTCTGCCTTCACTCGTTGGCAGGTCAAGCATCTGCTTACCCACTCTGCTACGTCCTTTTTCATATTGGGCCACCAGTAATACTCCTTCAAATCCCTATACATTTTGGTGCTACCGGGGTGCACTGAGTATCTTGAGTTGTGTGCCTCATTTAAAATCTCATTCTTGAGTTCCTGAACGTTTGGGATCCATATCCTGTATGTGTACCTCATGATCCCTTCCTTGTCTCTTTCGCACTTAATTTCCTCCCCGGTCATTAGCTCTTCTGTGGAGTTCTTTTCTTCCTCCATCATCCGTTCCTGGCACAGTCTAATCTTTTCTAGCAATGGAGGTTGGATTCTAATTTCCATCAACTTTTCTTGGCCCTCTCCAGGTAACTTAACCTCGATTTCCAACTTCTCAAAATCCTTCACTAGCTCTTTCTCTGAAGTTATCATCTTGAGCTTCTCTTTCCGACTGAGGGCGTCAGCCACCACATTGGCTTTGCCCGGGTGATAGCGAATTTCACAATCGTAATCCTTGATTAACTCTAACCATCTCCTCTGGCGCATGTTAAGCTCTTTCTGAGTGAAAATGTATTTGAGGCTCTTATGGTCTGTGTAAATCTCGCATTTTTCCCCATACAGGTAGTGTCTCCAAATCTTTAAAGCGAAGACTATGGCTGCTAGTTCTAGATCATGAGTGGGATATCTGACTTCATAATCCTTCAATTGCCTAGACGCATACGCTATTACCTTGCCGTGCTGCATAAGCACGCATCCCAGTCCTTTATGCGAAGCATCACTGTAAATCACGAAATCTCCTTTTCCATCAGGTAATGCCAGCACTGGGGCTGTCACCAGCATCTTCTTTAACTCTTGGAAACTCTTCTCGCATTTCTCAGTCCATTCAAATTTCTCGGTTTTACGGGTAAGTCGAGTTAATGGAGCTGCGATTTTCGCAAAGTCTTGGACAAATCTCCTGTAATATCCGGCCAGTCCAATGAAACTCCTCACCTCGGTTGGAGTAGTTGGCCGTTCCCAGTTTGAAACTGCTTCTATCTTGGAGGGGTCAACCAACACTCCTTCTCTATTGATCACGTGCCCTAAGAATTGTACCTCATTTTTCCAAAACTCACACTTGGAGAACTTGGCATATAACTGCTCTTTCCTGAGTATTTCTAAGGTTATCCTTAAATGTTCAGCGTGTTCTGCCTCTGTCTTTGAGTAGATGAGAATATCATCAATGAAAACTATCACGAATTTGTCCAAATATTCCTTGAACACTCTATTCATTAGGTCCATGAAGGCTGCTGGGGCATTGGTCAATCCAAATGACATAACTAAGAACTCATAATGTCCATATCTGGTGCGGAATGCAGTTTTCGGGATATCTTCAGGTTTGATCTTCAGTTGGTGATATCCCGTTCTCAAATCAATCTTAGAGAAGTATTCAGCTCCTCTTAGCTGGTCAAACAAATCGTCTATCCTGGGCAATGGATACTTATTATTTATGGTTAGCTTGTTCAATTCTCTGTAGTCGATGCATAACCTCATACTTCCATCCTTTTTCTTAACAAAAAACACTGGTGCGCCCCAAGGCGACACACTGGGCCTTATCATGCCCTTATCCAACAATTCCTGTAATTGTTTAGCTAGCTCCTTCATTTCTACCGGGGCTAGTCGGTACGGGGCCTTCGAAACTGGCGCCGTCCCCGGGGCTAATTCGATGGCAAACTCAATTACCCTATCAGGTGGTAGTCCGGGAAGATCTTGTGGGAACACGTCCTCGAACTCATTAACTACCAGAATGTCTTGCAATCTTGGCACTTCCTTCTGAGTATCTATAACGTAGGCTAAATAAGCCTCGTTCCCTTTTCGTAACAATCTCTTGGTTTGCGCCATGGTCAGAATTTTCTGGGTCTGTCGCATCCCCTTAAACACTATTTCTTTCTTCCCTGGGGTTTTCAAATTAACCTTTTTCCCTTTACAATCTATCCGCGCATCATTGCGAGACAACCAATCCATACCTAAAATGACATCGAATTCCCCTAGCTTAAAAGGAATTAAATCGACATAGAATGATCGTCCTCCTATTTCTAGCTTACAATCGGGGTGAATTTGATTAACCGGTACGATTTCCTGATTAGCTATTTCTACTTGTAAGGAATCTCTTAGTTGCTGGGTTTTAAGTTTCAACTTATGCGCAAAATCTCTAGATATAAAAGACTTAGTTGCTCCTGAATCAAATAAGACATTTGCACTGACTGAATTGAGAGAAAAAGTACCTGCTATCACATCTGTGTCCCTCACGGCATCTTGTACTGACATATTGAAAGTCCTAGCAGTTGGTGGCCTATTTGAGGCAACCTTGCTTGCTCCTGATGCTGCTGGTTTGCTCTTTGGGCAATCCTTCCTCATGTGCCCTCGCTGTCCACACTGGAAACAGGTTGTGCTGTTAGGGATGACCGTGGTGCAAGAGGTAGCATAATGCCCAGCTCGCCCACACTTATAACAGTTTATCTGCTTCAGGTTGCACACCCCGGAGTGCCTCTTCCCACAAGTAGCACACAATGGCAATGGAGGTCGAGAAGGGTTGGAACGGGACATTCCTGATTGATGGCCGCCCTGGCTCACACTTACACTCGCAGATGGTTTAAACCCTACCTTCCTCCCTGGTAGGGAAACCGCTCCTCGATTAAACTTGGTTGGGGGTTTTCCTCCAGCGGATCTTCCGCCCATACTAACATGCTTTCTCTTTATCCCCCCTTTCTCTCTTTCTCTCTACATCTGATCACTACCAGCCTCCACAATGGTTGCCTTCTGTACCAAGGTGGCATAATCTGTAATCTCTAAAACAGCCACCCTATTCTGGATCCACTGCTTCAGCCCTTGTTGAAACTTGTTAGCTTTCTTCTCTTCTGTGTCTACAAACTCTGGCACAAATCTCGATAGCTCAGTAAATTTGGCCTCATAGTCCGCCACTGACATATTGTTCTGTTTTAGTTCCAAAAACTTAAGTTCCATCTGGGTCTTCATGAACTTCGGGAAGTACTTCTCCAGGAATAATTGTTTGAACCTTTCCCAGGCTATGACAGCATCAGTCTCCATGTTTTTCTTGGCTTCCCACCAATAATTGGCCTCTCCCTTTAGTAGGTAAGTAGCAGAAACAGTCTTCTGAGCCTCATTGATACTCAGAATCTCAAAAGACTTTTCCATTTCCTTGATCCAGGCCCTTGCCTCAACGGGATCAGCCGATCCGTGGAACTCTGGGGGCTTAAGGGACTTAAAGGCCCTAAAGGAATTTGCCACTAAAGTGTTGTTGCCTGGTGGTGGTTGGGGGTATTGGTTCAAATTCTACCTAAGTAGATCCATAAACTGGCCCATGGGGTTTCCGCCCTGGTTCTCCCCTTCCTGTTCTACTTCAGTTTCTCCATCCTCTATTTCCCTTTCAAATTCTTCAGAGTACAGGGGTTCATCCTCTGCTCCATACTGGGAATCTTCTTGCTCATTATAGTCCTAATCTTGTTCCTCACTACTTTCACGGTTTTCCTTGTGTTGGTTGTGACTCTCTTGGTCAGTAGATTCGCGGGGGTTAGCCCTAGTGCCCATTCGTCTTGGAGGCATTTTACTGAAAATTTGGAAAATTAAACATTAGGTTCACTTACATGTTTTAAAGGATTTTTCCTTGCATAATTCTTTACATGATTGGGTTTAAAATCCCACAGTTTTATAACTCATGGCAACTTAATCGAAAAGTAATACATATGCTAATAAACTCGTGATCACATCCCAACAAAATTGTAATGACTGAAATGGAAACAAATATATACCAGGTACCGAAAAGGTACAACATCCGAGTTACAACGATAGTTTAAAGTACAGCCATCCTAACAACAACAACAAGTCAAAAGTGAAATACGCTGTCTATCTGTCTAGTCTGCAAAAAGGGAAAACAAGTACAAGAAAACCATCCCTACAAAAGCCGGCACTACTATGTCCGTACATGACTAGACAACTAGACCACTGCATCACTACATATGAAATCAGCCGCCACGACGAAACATCCTCCGAACCCTCCCCATGGCGATGCGGAAAACCTCCTCAGCCTCTGCTCTGTCTACCCTACCATGCCCATCAGTAGGCAACTGTCGCACCCTCACCCGAGCCCTCAGCTCGATGCGGGTCACAGCCCTATACCCAACTCTGTCACTGATAGTCCTCCTACCCTGCAACCTCATCCGGGCGGCTCTCTCTGCTGCTAACTCACTCCTAGACTCTGCCAACCTGGCATCTGCCACAGACAACTCTCTATAAAGCCCGTTCACAATCAAGTTGTGAACACATACTGGGACTCCTCCTATCGGGGCATGAGGTGGGGTGGATGGCTCAGCTGGAGCGGCAGTCTCTGTCTGCTGGGGCTCTGGGGTAAGCTCCTCAAACTCGTCGGGGTACGGGCTCACAGGTAGTGGTGGTGGGGTAGGGGCTCTCTCAACAGGGAGGAGTGGCACAAAAAGTCCAGAACTCCCTACAGCAGCAACTACTGGCTCATCTATATCTCCCTCAACACCCTCATCTACCGGCACCACATGATCCGTGGTCATGTCAGTGTCATCTCCCAAAGTCCTGATCTCAGTCACAACCCAATAATCATCATCCTCAACCACTAACTCAACATCATGTCCTGTCTGGATCCCCTCCGGGTCCTCCTCCCCCTCAGTCTCAACAACATCTGTGTCAGCATCATCCTGGACCTCCTCAGGGTCCTCCTCCTCAGACTCGATCACATCAGTATCAGCATCAACCTGGACCTCCTCAGCGTCCTCCTCCTCAGGGTCAGTATCCTCCTCAGGCAAGTGCTCATAGTATGGGTCCCTAGTCCGGAACATGTCCTCATCATGCTGTCTCGCAGCTGCCTCCTGGGCCGACAAGTCGCTCGCCTACACAAGACGAACTATGTTACTATCATGATACTTAAAAAGTTCCCGTAAGGGTTTTAGGTGAACCTGGCAAGGGTTCTTATTATATTATTGAATTTATTATTATATAACGTCGTATCATCTCTTGGGATATATAACTCTCGCTCTGATACCATCTCTGTAACACCCCCAGATCCGGGGTCGGGGATCTGGTGGTTACGGTCTTACATCCATTCATAATACTTGACTTGAGTCCACAATAAATAAATCACATGCTGTAACCCCACAATAATTACCACTCACACACACAACAGTTATAGTCCCAGAGATGAAATTGAAATAAGTCTTACATTAAAGGGGTTACGAATAAAAGTTATTACAATCCCAAAAGGATAACATCATAGGTTTAAAAGTTTTGCCGTTGATTACATTAATTATACATATAGTTAAACAGGAAACAAAAGCTGTCTAACTATGCTACCTCAGCAATGGCGGCTAGCATCTTAGCGGGTAGTCCGGTGGGTCGGGTAACCTGCTTGCGCCGAGTGCGCCTGACGCGAGCCATCTGTCCTAGCTGTTGTTGTGACATAATATAAACAAAGCAAGGGTGAGCGAAAGCCCACCAACAAATATATACTGAACGATAATTTAAAACAGTTCAAAGCTATCTTTCAAACCATATGCCATGCATTTACGGAAATGATGCCAGTATAATATGAACGATGAAGTTACAAGGTAACTGAAAGTATTTGTTTGAAGAAATATCTGCTACATCAAAGTAAGCGAGATATTCTTATTGTTATTAAGAAGAGGAACTTGCAAGAAAAGGTTGCAATTCCAGTTATGACTCTTTTCCAACTCTGCCAACAGTAATCATGTTGCAGGAAATAAATAAATTTTGGATGATGAACCAATGATGGAGTATTCACCGCGCCCGCTGTTCCAATCTTGATGATCAGTCGAGATCGTACAGCTCAATTTAGATTTACTACCGGTAGAAGGAAGAACTGACGGCTTTACTTGTATACCGCCTTACTAGCTCTCCCCGGCCAACGGTTGGGCCAAAGGGGATGGATCGGCGCTACTCGGCCTCTTACACGACTCCTAGTTCAAATAGAATTCATGATTCTGAATGTAACGTTCGTCCCCCTTTCCCCAAGTATAATACTTGTTGATAAGACTCCACAAAGTAGTCGTATCTAGTTGGAAAGGAAAATTTACCAATAACTCCCAAGCTATTACTTGGTAACGGATATCAACTTGTTCCAGTAATCTTACCCCTCGAAAGATGAGAAGGTAAGCAACGACTTAATAAGTCAACAGCACCCGAGTTGCGAGTGAAGGGAATACTTTATGACCGGGAAGTCGACAAGATAAATAACATTTTCCAAGTAAGGTTCCCTTATTATTAGGGAGATAGACTCAAAGAAGAATGATGTCTGAGAACCTTTCTTGATATAAGATTAATAATAATATGACTCCGAAATATTTTTCGTAATAATCGAAGAAGATAACCCTTATTGAGGTTATTCTAAGTATGGAATAAATATTCAGAGAATATTTATTGAATTAAAATATTTTACAGAATATTTAGGAATATGAAAGAATATCTTAAATCAGAGTATTTCTCAAAATAATCCCTGAAGAAATATCAGGAGAATATTTATTGAATAAATAAATATTTAAATGAATATTCAAAACAATATTCATTAATTAATAAGACCTGAAAAGAATATTTAAGGTAATATTCATAATTAATTAGGAATTTAAATGAATATTCAAAAGTAATATTCATTTAATGAATAATATCCTAAATGAATATCAAGTAATATTCATTTAGTAATCCAAGCCTTAAGGAATATTCGAGATAATATTCGATAATTAAATCAAGCTTCAGATGAATATTAAAATAATATTCATCAAGTATTTAATATCTTAAATGAATATTCAAAAGTAATATTTATTTAATAAAATAATAATCTAAAAGAATATCCACATAATATTCATTTAATAGTCTCATCTTTAGAAGAATATTCGAAATAATAGTTGATAATCAATTCGACTCGGAATGAATATTGAGAAATATTATTCGTTGAATAGTTATGTTCAAATAATTATTTGAAGTAAGGATCGTTAAAATAATTAGTCTCGAACGAATATTCAAATAATATTCGTCGCCCAAATAATAGAAAATATTTAATTAAATATTTACTTAAATATTTTCTTCCGAGGTAATCTCGATATATCAAGGAATATTGACTCCCGGTCTATTTTTGATTAATAAGATATATACGCCCTTCTATGAGGGTCTTACAATAACCGGCTTATAACTGATATATAACTATCTAGCTTATAAGCCAGCAATAACATTCAGGGAACAAGTATATCAATTCAACTTGAAAGTAGGCATGCATGCAATGGCATATGTATATCAGCAATCATATATATATATTTATTCAATCACAACAACAGCCTAAAAGAAGGGAATTGAAACTTGCCTGGTAGTCGAGTACGGTAAGGGGTAGTGGTAGCGGGTCCTGGCTCAGCTTGGTGATCTATAAATAGCCAAGGCATTCGGGATTAATCACTTAACATATTAAAAGTTAAGTTATACTTAAATCGAAACACGTTCTCGAGTTATCTTGTTATACCCCTTTTAGTGGATTACTTATTATCACTGATCCGACCCGACATTCGTTCGTTAATACAACATGTCACTGCACTTATACTTGGGACATACTTATGTCATATGAGTTATAAGGTTGATCGTTACGAACCAATATTATACTCCGAGTTTTATCGCCCGTTTTCTAAGTGTTTTACCGAAGTTATAAAAGAGTCGTCTTTTAGGGGTTCGTTCGCGTTTAACCTTGACTCGAACATTTTTAATAAATCGAAAAATGCTCTTTTGACATACGGTTTTCTTTCACACCTTCCTTCTTACCCCTAGTATTTATTTACCAAGATTCTCCATGACGTTACATAGCTTACGAGGGTTCAATTTCAGTTACAAACTTTCGTTTACGGATTCGAACTACTTTTAGTAATTTGGTCATAAATCCTAAACCGTAAGTCCGTTTCACGTGATCTTTATATCAAAACGAATCTTAGAACATTATCTATCCTATCATGGCAGATAAGGTCTCTGGAAAGTAGGGGTTCGACATGGAAAATGGCATACAAAATATGGTATTGTAAAATCGGGCATTATAACGGGTGTAAATCGAATATCTACCAATTTCGAATCTTCCCATAAACATAGTATCCAACCCAAACAACATATACATGACTTATATACATGAACTGAGGCCAAGCAATGCCTTTCCGTTCATCTAGCTATTTACATCATTAATCCAAAAATCCATACATAATCATGCTTATAATCTTAACATAACCATAACTAAGTTATAACTATCATAAACATGCTTAAATCTCAAACAAGGGTTAGGGTTTCAAGAGATTTATACCTTCCTTAGATAGTGATATAGCCTTTCTAAGCCTTGTATGGTCCTTAGGAGTGATTATGCTTGCTAGATCAACCATGAAAAATCATGAAAACAAAGTTAGTACTTGATGAACACTATTCACCCTCCTCTTGTTTAATTTTTTTGAAAATGGAAAAGGATGAGTTTGAAGCTAAGATTTTGAGGAGACAAGTTTTATGAAATGTAAGACTCACCTTAATTATTTCAAGAACAAACAATGGTGGGAAGGTGGAGTTTGGATTTGGAATTAAAGGTGTTGCCGAATGGAATGGTAATGAGGGGGGAAGTGTTCTTGCTCTTTCTTTGTATTGGTTGATTGTGATAATGCTAAAATGTGATTTTGTGAGATAATATCTCATCCAAGTGGGGTTAGTGGAGTGTGATGCATTGGATGAGGTAATTAGCATGGACAAGTGTTGTGTTTTCCATGGTTGAAAGCTTAACCAAGGGTTTTTGATTTCTAAGTAGCTTGCACAAGACTCTTGCTTCCTCTGCTTGTTTCTGTGTCCGGTTATTACCCGTTTCGATTGATCGTTCGTGAGAATATTTCACGGATTTCTAATTAGGGTTTTTACCGGGAATCCTCTTTAATATTAATACTTTCATTCTCCATCTTTCATTCTAACTTTCCATTTTATATTCCTTAAATCCATTCGTTAAATACTTAAGGCTATCAGTGTCCAGGGAACTCTCGGAGAAAATAAAAGTGCGGTTTTTCAGAATCCGACAGCTTTTACATACACTTATTTTCCCCCTGGATCACTAATACGAACTCGGAAATCCGTTCCGAATACTTCTATATAGTGTCGTCTCATATTATTATATATTCCCACCAAAACACTATTCATTCTGTATTCTTTACTTGTTCTCTTAGGGTTGTATAATTGTCCGTATTCTCTTTCGATCGTTCCTTAACCTTTTTACGGAACTACTGGATTAATCGTTATCGATCTGGATGACATGAGAGTATTCTCTTGCTTGAAGTTGCCATATCTTATTCCCTTAGAAGATAGATTATTCTTACCTATGTTGTCGTCCTTTAGCATTCTTCAAGACATAAACATAATAAAGTCGAATTCCATTCATTCTTTCCCAAATATCAATTATTACCTTGTAGCCGTATCCACTATTCATTCTTACATCATTAAATACATAAAAGTTTTAATTCCACCCAAAATCTGGGTTCTTACAGTTTGGGCTTGATCCAAGATGGGCCTACATAATTTATTAAGCGTACTATCACTTGTTCCATCATTCTTGAGTCATTTGCTTGACTTGGGCTTTGTAGAGCCTTTAGGCCACTTTTAATCATTTTAGCCTTTTGGGATTTCTACGGAAATTTGATTGGGCCATGTTAGGCCTTGATTGCGTCATGGTGTTTAGCCTTTAAGACTAAACCTAATTAATTTCCGGCCTTTTGTTCGACGTGGGCCTCACATTTCAACTGTTTTCGACCTCATCCGTAGGTTATTAACGACCTCAAGGTTTCGTCCGCACAGGGATGTAGATCGTCATGTTTTACCTTACCTCTGCATGTATTTTCAAGCTCAAACTTGCGAGCTCAAACCTTTATTTTTCGACCTCATTCCAAGGCCTTTCACGATCTCATTTCGCCGTGAGATCGAAGCATTCAAACCTCTTTTGTGGTATAATTTCGACTTTACCTCTGCGACTTGGAATTAGCACTAATTCGACTTTAAAATTTTGAGTGCTCCTTTCGGGAGTTTATTCTGTTGGACATGACCCGTTTGGGGTTTGGGCCTAGCCAGCATGGGCATTGATTGAACTAGGCTTAACCTGGCCTAAATTCATTGCCTCGCTTTGAGCTTAGAGTTTTCTGGGCCCAATCTTCATTTATGGAAGATTTTCTGGGTTCGATCTTCATCCCTTGATAATTTCTTGAAGACTTGAAGAACTTCTGGGATTAAAATGGCTGATCATGCTTCCCAACATCCATGATAATGCACTAAGATTTCATAGAAATTATACTGGTCTTTTTCGAGACTTGGGATCTTATTTCGGCTTCAAGCCTTACATTGAGCATATCGAATGATGGGGTTTGGACTGAATGTCTTAGGTTAATGGGGTTTCAACCCTTTAGTCCATTTCGGATAATTCAATTTGCAACCTCAGCTTGCCCATCTGCTTGAGGATGGGTAACAGAAGTGAAACGCGATTGGATATCATTCTCTTCACAATACTTCTTGAACTCATCTTTGTTAAACTGAGTTCCATTGTCCGTAACCAGGATTCGTGGAATTTCACATCTGCATATTACACTTTTCCAGAAGTGCATTACTTGTTTGGTGGTTATCTTGGCTGAAGGTTTAGCCTCAATCCACTTGGTGAAGCAGTCGATTGCTGCTATCAAGAACTTTCTTTGCGCACTGGCTATTGGAAATGGCCCAAGTATATCCATTCCCCAAATGGCAAATAGGATTAGTGAGTTAATGGATGTCAACATCTCTGGTGGTTACCTGACCACTTGTATTGACAAATTGGGTGATTAACACCTTACTCAAGTCTTTGAGAGACCCGGCAGAGTTTGGAGGTAAGCGATTATACCAACATTGTGTCATGCCCCCCAAAATTTGGGGAAACGCCTTACGTGGCTACATTTGTTAGCATCCGTGACTGCTTGTAACAAGGATGTGTTGGAAAATCCGTATATGATTTAGTTGATCACCACCCTATCATCGATCGTGATCATGGGGTATCTTGAATTTCTTTGTAAACTTTCGTTGGATCATCACGATCTCTTAAACGCACCAAGCCATTAGGTTCAATTTTTGGGTATCAACCCTCGTCCTTCCGGGAGTATAATTCGAGTTAATAACAGAGGGGATTCTTTCTCTTTGGGACTTTCGAGTCTATAATCTTTCCAGATCTTGTTTCAATGATTGAATATGAGCTTCACGAGCTAATTTCATCAATCTTCTTAAAAATATCTGTCGAATCATTGATAGAGGCCACCCTAGGCCTTAAGGGCTGTCATGCCTATTGATGTATCAAACGTGCTTCCATGACATCTTCAGGGAGCCATCCCGCTTCCAAGTGAGCCTTGATAGGATCCATCCCACAGCTTTGCACATCGATCGGTGTCACCAACTTCACATTGATAGTAGGGGTCTTCAAGACCTGAAAGTAAACACTCCCAACATAGTTCTCTATCTCCGAGGAAGCGAACTTAGAGAGGGCATCTGCCTTAATGTTCTCCTCCCTCGGGATGTGTTCCATGTATCATTCCTCGAATTGAGTCATAACACCCTTGGCTATCCTTAGATATTCTGCCATAGTTTCCTCACGAGCTTCAAACTCACCATTCACTTGTGCAACTACAAGTCTCGAGTCTCCATACACTTTGAGGTGCTTGACCCTTAATTTCCTTGCTAAGGCCAAACCGGCTATCAGAGCCTCATACTCAGCTTCATTATTAGTCGTTGGAAAGTCTAGCTTTAGAGCACATTCGACTAGGAACCCATCTGGACTTCGCAGAACTAGACCAGCTCCACTTGTTTTTGTTTTTGATGCCCCATGAAAATAGAGCTTTTTGTTTTTGATGCCCCCATCAAAATAGAGCATCCAATATTCCTTCTTCTCTTCCAGGGGTTTTCACCTTGCTGACCTTCCTGGTCTATTACCTCCTGCCCCCGACTTCTTGGTTGTCAATGGTATATTCAACCACGAAGTCAGCTAGAGCCTGGGTTTTGATGGTCGTCCTATGCTTGTACTTAACATCAAATTTTCCTAGTTTGATTGTGCACTTGATGAGCCTTCCATTGGCTTTCGGGCTATGCAATATGTTTCTTCAGCGGGTGTTCCATCAGGACTTCAACGTTTGTCTTTATCCAGGGTCCTTCAAGGACTTAAACTCTTATCTGCTGTAACCTAACTCTACCCTTCGGGGTATGCATTTGTTTGTTTTCATTCGTGTATTCTTTTATTTTCGGTACTTGGTCTTATTTGACTCACACATCAGGTGCTTGGCACATAAATAAAATCACAATCAATGAATGGAAAACAAACTTGCATTAATAACTTGAAATGGATTCAACCCTTACATAGAGTACTACTGTCCTACTCGGAGCAACATGCTCTGCAATGGTTTTAATGAACCTTATTTCTACTTCTACTATATAAATATGAAGCTAAGTCCTACTAGGATAACTTAAGCCCAATCGGGGTTTTGCAAGACTAGGCCTGCACCACTTGATTTTGTTTTTGATGCTCCATCAAAATAGAACACCCACCACTCCTTCTGGTCTCCTCATTCTTATTCTGCAGTTCACTTCCTGCTCGGGGTACTACCTCCTGCCCCCCAACTTCTTGGTTGTCAATGGTACACTCAACCACAAAGTCAGTTAACGCCTTAGCCTCAATGGCTGTCCGAGGCTTCTGTGTGATGTCCTCTGCTGACCTTTCTTTGTGTTCCTTACCACTGTGGACATCCATGTCTTCAATCGGAAGGACCTGCCCCCGACTCCATCATGCCTTAACGAGGCTACATAACAGCTTCGTGCCATCTTCTGATCACCTTTATGTTCTCCAACACCATTCCTGGTAGGGAACTTGATCTTCACATGATAGGTTGAGGCAACAGCCTTGAATGCATGAAGTCCAGTCCTTCCAAGGATAGCGTTGTACGTTGAATCCGCCTTGATTACCAGGAAGTTCAACATCTGAGTGGCCTCCTTGGGCTCTTGCCCAATAGTTACAGGCAGCTGAATAGTCCCTTCAACTTTGGATTTTACTCCATTAAATCCGTATATAGGCATGTTATTGGGGGTCAACTGAGAATCAGTGTATCCCATCTTCACAAACGCATCATGAAACAGAATGTCAACGGAAGCTCCATTGTCTATCAAGACTCGCTTCACCTCCGAGTTTCCAATCACAGGAGTTATGACCAACGGGTCGTCATGGGGGAACTTTACCCCTTCCAAGTCTGAGTCATCAAAACTAATCGCTACCTCAGTTTTTGCAAGCTTCGGGGCCTCTCCCACGATGTGTAACACCTCTCGGGCATAATCCTTTCGACAGTTCCTAGTTGTCCCGGCCGCAGTTGGGCCTCCTGAGATCATGTTGATTACTGGCCCTCGGGGCTGTGGGTTGCGATCTTGATTGTCATCCCTTCTATTATAGTCTCTTCTCTGATTAGCACGGTCTTCACCCTTAGTGAAGTGCCTCAGCTTCCCTCTACGGATCAAAAACTCAATCTCATCTTTGAGTTGCTTACAATCGTCAGTGTCATGCCCCACGTCTCTATTGAATCTGCAATACTGATTTTGGTTTCTCTTTGCGGGATCACCCCTGAGTGGCTTCGGCCATCTGAAATCCTTATCATTCTCAATGTCCAACAAGATTCAACTCCTAGGAGTATTCAACCTTGCATACTCAGTGTCTTGACCCTTGGTTCTTCTTAGGGGCAGAGTCGGAGTCCTCGCTAGTTCGGGGATACTTGTCCCTAGCATCATACTCTTGATCATCATAGTCCTGGTCTTGCTTTCGCTTCTTGGAGTCATTGTTACCTCCTCCTCCACCTACGGTGGTTTCTTTCTTCAAGCTATCCTCAGCTTTAATATACTTATCAGCCCTTCGTTGGAGCTCAGCCATGTTCTTAGGGGGATGCTTCGCCAATGATCTCTTGAAGAAGCGGTCAGTGGTTCCGTGCTCCAGGGCTACCATTGCCACCGTATTTTCCAAATCAGTGATATTCAGGGTCTCCTTAGTGAATCGCTTGAGGTAATCCCTCAGATTTTCATTCTTTCCTTGCACCACATACATAAGAGATGCGGAGCTCTTCTCATGCACCCTTCCGCTAATGAATTGGCTAACGAAGGCGGCACTCAACTCCTTAAAAGAGCCAATAGAGTTCGCAGGCAATCGGCTATACCATCTCTGAGCCATGCCCGACAGGGTTTGGGGGAACGCTCTGCACTTTAGGGCATCACTTGCAGGCTGCAGCAGCAGTGCGTTCGAGAATGTTCTCACATGGTTTGCGGGATCACCCGTTCCATCATAAGCCTTTATTGTAGGCATCTTAAACTTCCTAGAGATGTGAGCATTCATCACTTCCTCGGTGAACGGGGGTGTTGGATCATCAGGATCTCCGAGAGGCATCAGATCTTTGGGGTTTCCCTTGGGAATTTCCATCCTTGTGGTTGTTCTTCCGAATGAGGCATCAGCCCTTCTTTGTCTCCTTGAAGACCTCTCCAAATCAATGATGGGAATCGTTCCTGAGGTTGGAGGAGGTCGAGTTTGATTCTGTCTTGCTTGCTCCATTGCTATGTCATCCTTCAGCCTTTGGATCTCAGCCTCGTGAGCCTTAATCCTCTCCTCAGCCGTTGGTGGAGGTCCATCATGGATCCCTTGAGTCCTTCCTTGAGGCTCTCTTCTAGCACGTTGCCTCCTCGGGGCTTCATCACGATCATCATCCTCAGACGTTGAATCATCAGTATAAGGGCCGGAGTAGTCATCATAATCTCGGTCCCGAATTTGTAAGGCATGGCCACTTGGTCCTGAACCTTGAGTCATCGGGGGTAGTTGGGCAGACCGTACCTGGGATTAGTGTTCAAGGGGAGATCCGTAGTATGGATCTGTACCCCTGGTGGCGGGTTGTTCGGATCAACAATCTGGAGAGAGTTGGTCGCTTGTCCTGCCTGATTGGTCAGAGGCAACGTACTCTCAGCATGGGGGATCACCCCTGGTTGTTGAGAAACTTGATAGTGGATGATGACAGCTGATGCTGGGGGAGCATGTTGAATGATCGTCCCTGATGCTGGGGGAGTCTGCTCGGTGAGAGGTGGGGCAGAGCTAATTGGCACGGCCTCAGTTACAACTGGTGTTGTTCTTCGTGTTTGAACCATGGTTGATGTTGTCTTCCCACAGACGGCGCCAAATGTTGTGGAATAAAAACGAGGGTTTATAAATTGCGGCTAGGGTTTGTATGTATTTAATACAAAGGATGGTGAGCTTCAAGCTTTAATGGCTGTTCTTGCGTTCGAGACTAAACGTTCCTCACAAGATGCCTACGTATCTCTGTATTGCTATAGAATCAAGCCAACGTAGTTCTGTGAATGAGGGGTCAGGCCCTTTATATAGGCTGAGAAGCCTTAGAATTAAGGTAGGCGACTTAATAGATAAGTCACCTCCTTGAGGAAAGTTCTAGACTCCTTCCTTGTACGAGTCTGTTGCCATATCGAATTGGATGCCTTGGAGGCTAAGTCTTGTAGAGATAATGTCCTTATCTGACACTTATTGCTGAGCTGTTTATTATCCCTAATATTAATTACGAAATTAATATTAAAAATAGGACTTTGGACCCCTTTGGTGGGCCCCACGTTTGGACCGTACTGGGTCTAATTAATGCAACATTAAATGTGTCTTTAGGGCTTATTTTTAACCCATATCAATTATTTTTTTAAATAATAAAATTACAATTCTACTAGGTGTTCTACTAATTACAGGTGTTCTACTAATTACATGTGTTCTACCAGGTGTTTTCTATTTTTAACTTAAATCTAGTAGGTGTTGTGTTCTATATATTTAACTAAAATTATATTAAAAGTTCTACCGATACTTTTAGAATAAAATTAACTTTTTAATAAAATTAATATGTCTAATTTTAATAAATAATTAATTTACAATTCTAAACGATGTTATATTAATAACATTAGATTTTCTACTAGGTTAAATTAAATTAAATATTTCATTGATTAGAAAATATTCAATGTATAAGATATATTCTAGTAGGTGTTCATTAGATGTTCTATATATTCAATCAAATTTATATTAAATATGTCACTATTACTTTTATAATAAAATTTATTCTTTAGTTATTTTTTTAACAATATTTAATAAAATTACAATTCTATTAAATATTCTACTAATTACATTAGATGTTCTACATTCTACTAATTACATGTGTTAGGTGTTCTTTATCTTTAACTTGAATCTAGTAGGTGTTCCACTAGATGTTCTATATATTCAACTAAAATTATATTAAAAATTTTACTGATACTTTTAGAATAAAATTAATTTTTAATAAAATTCATATGTTTGACTTTAATAACTAATAAATTTACAATTCTAACCTATGTTATGTTAATTACATTAGATTTTCTACTAGGTGTTCTCTATCTCTAACTTAAATTAAATTAAATATTTCGTTAAATTTTTCATTGATTAGAAAAAGATTCAATGTATAAGATTCAATTTGCAAGATGGAAGACCTGTTGATATGGTCTTCAACCCATTAGGAGTACCTTCACGAATGAATGATATATTTTTGTATTCTACTAATTACATTAGGTATTATGTGTTCTACTAATTACATTAGGTGTTCTACTATGTTCTAAATCTTTAACTTAAATCTATTAGGTGTTCTACTATGTGTTCTATATATTCAAAGAAATTATATTAAAAGTTTTACTAATATTTTTAGAATAAAATTATTTTTTTAGTACAATAATATGTTTAAATTTTAATAAATAATTACATTAGGTTTTCTACTGGGTGTTCTTGGAGTATTGAATATTTTATTAATATGCTTTTATACATTTAGAATAAGGTTATTTTCTAGTAGGTATTCTGCTATGTGTTTAAATTTTGCTACATTTTCTCCTTATTAATATATTTTGTGAAAGATTATTTTGAAAAAAATTTATTAGATATTCTACTAGGTACTTTTTATTCAATTTAAATTTTGTAGTAATTCAATTTTATATTAAGATTATAGTAATTAAAATTTTATATATTCAATTAAAATATAATTAGGTAACAAATGAAGTTTTTGTATAAAGTTACATATCTTTTATAGTAATTACATGAATATAAATAAATTAGATTTCATTGGGAAAAAAAAAAGATTAGATATTCCATGCAATTATATATGGAAAGATTTGAATTTATTGAAAAATATATAAGAACAATCTTGTTAAAATTGGCAAGTAAAATTTAGGAAATATTTCAAATCTGCAATCATTAATGAGTAATTTGGTTTACTTTTATATGCTTTTTATTAGATTCTAACATATTCGATGAAATAGCATGAACCGTTAGATTGATATAAAATCAATGGATGAGAAAAGTTTCTTGATTCTCTCCAAAAAATAGTTTCTCTTGAGCAACTATATATATATATATATATATATATATATATATATAAGTTATTATAAGTAAATATATTTATATATATCATTAGTGCGTAAAATTTTTAATTAATTTTATAGATCTAAAATTTTAATAATAAAATTAAATTTCATTAAAATAATTTAATTATATTTTTTGTATAAATAAATATTAATAAGATTTTTTTAAAATAGTTATTGAATTTAAAATATATATTATATATCATAATTTACCAAATTAATTTTATTAAGAAATTTGTAGAGAATGTATAATTTTTATTTATATAAAAAAAATCCCTGATTTCCCGCAGGAATACCGTCCCCCCCGAACGAGAAACGGGGAGGAAAATAATTTTCTTTCGGTGATTGGGGCGGGTAGGGGTTCGGGGGTGGGAATCGCACCCGACGTCCATCCCTAATTATGAGTGTTTTATTATAAAGCCCAATATTGTTTTTAAGGTTATTGGAAGAGATTTAAATGTAGGAGCAGCTGATTTAACCAAACAAGGCGGTAATAGAGGTTATTTCATTCAAGGCTGGTATTAGTGGATGGGCTTTAGTACTTGGCTGGTGAAGTGAGTAAAGAAGCAGGTTCTGTAGTGGAGAATGAGATGGAGGCAGATGCTGAAGCATGATGCGACCGCCAAATATATATAGTCAAGAAAATACCAATTGTCTCAAGTCCTGTCATTGTCTTTGTTTCGTTCAGGAAGCTATAGTTGATAGGCTAGAAATATCTCAAATCCAATTAGGCCCAACTTTGGGCCCAAACCATAAGCAACAGGCCCAACTGTTGAGAATGAGAGGAGCCCAACCCAGGATGGTGGACACTAGAGCGCTGACAACCACGACACCTAGAAGACACTTGGCCTCCAGCCCAGACAAGTGGAACCCAGGCTCATAGCACCTGCCACGCGTGGAGTACCAGCTTAGGAGAGGTGTCTCTATCTAGCAGTTACCATCACTAAACGCCAATGATTGGCATGTGCCAATCATCCCTGGAATGGTCCCAGTATACTTGGACCACCTACTTCTCAATAGAGACATGTGTCCAACATCCCGAAACTCCAGGAGCTCGTACCGCCAACATCCATCGGTCGGGAACAGAGGTAACATTCCCCTAAATCCTAGGCCTAGGGCTATAATATCCCCAAGGAATAGGGTCTAGAGGTTGGTCATTATTACTCACCTGCACACACTTATTATTCTTGAGATACTCGCTTGATTATTATCTTCCAAAATCAACTATTATTCTCACGCCAGAGGCACCTCAGGGCCAAACCCCCCCCTCCGGTGTTGTTTTACAAAAACCCTAACACAACGACACCTCTCTCGACCGGGAGTTGGCGAGGAAGAACCCAATCATGTTCCAGAGTTATCATTGGCGCTAGAAGGAGGGGTGAACCTCTGAACCCCTTAACCCCGAATCAAACCACCAAGCCCGATAAACCCAAAGTTTAAGACACAAAAATGCTTGCTAGTCATGACTAGAGAAAGCAAATCTATCCAAAGGCAAACAACCAGCAATCCCCGAGAAGAACACCTTAACCTTATTCCGGAACGGAATCCAACTACAAACCCAACCCCGGTCCTGGAGAGAATCGGGATCAGGCCTAGAGATGCTCGGGTCACCATTGAGGTGAATCAATATAAATACACTGACGTGCCCCTTGCCTCTGCATATGGAAAACTTAACAAGAGAGGACATAGCGAAATCAGTCCAGGCATACCAAAATTGGCCACCACCATTACCTAAACCAGAGCAAGCCGAGAACTCCGAAGGGTCTGGGGATTCGCATCGATCCCGTGCTTCAGTCTTTGATTGCTCAGGGAAAAGGGCAAGGGGAACCAGAAGAAAACCCACAAAGCCCAAAGCAAGGCCAAAGATGATGAAGCTACCAAACTCAAGAAGCTAGAAGAGCTTCGAGAAAAGATAAGACAGGAAGAACAAGCCAAGCTAGATCTCAGGGTCCAAAAGCGACTCCAAGAAGACGAGGAAAAAATGAGAAAGTTAGGATCAAAGTGAACTCACAATGAGATCAATCCGGAGATCATCTCTGATGAGGATGTGCCCGAAGAAGATATAGTGCGAATGATTTATGGACTCCAGAGAAAGGTAAACTACGACTCCGGATTCGAGGTCCAGGATACCCTCACCCCCTTCAGCCATTCCCTTAAAGCCATCCCCAGATAGAAGAACATTAAACATTATAACTTCGACTCCTTCGACGGGTTGGGGGACCCGGAGGAGCACGTAAACTATTTTGACCAGATAGCCTTGATATACTTTTACAATGACATAACCAAATGTAGGTTCTTTGCCTCCATTTTGAGGGAGGAGCTCGTAGATGGTTCAGCCGGATTCCATCCCGGAGCATACACAGTTGGAAAGAATTCAGAGAGGCTTTTCTTAGGAGATTCCGGGCTAATATGACGCAGGAGTTCCACATATGCCATCTGGAGATGATAAGATAATATGACAACGAAGCCCTTTTAGCCTACATGAAGCGGTTTCAAGAAGCCATAAACAAAATCACCAACGTAGATGAAATGGAAGCCCTGAGCATATTTCGGAGGAACTTAGATCCGAAACATAATGAGCGATATGTGGTGGAGCTCATTAACAAAGAGCCCCAGAGCCTGGCGGCAGCATACGCAATGGCGACCAAGTTCATAAAGGAGACTAATGTCCTGCAGGCAATGAGGATGACTAGACAAGGCACCTCCTCGAACCGGAACAAAGAGGATTGCCACAGGGGCGATTATTAGCCAGACAAGAAATTTAAGCCCAACAAACAAAGCAACTACATCCCAATTTCACAGCCAACGGTCCCAGATAGGAGCTAGACTCCCAGAACCAATCTGCTACCAGGCCCCCGAGGCCAGAGAAATCTGAGCCCAGACCTGAGCTAGAATGGATGCCGTTGAACTGGTCCAGGGCCGAGATACTGAAAGAGGTCCGAGGCAAACCCTTCTACTACCCTCCAAAGCCCATGGTCACAGCCCCACGGACACCTCATGGAGAAATACTTGTCCATTTAATTTTTCATTGAGGACCAAATTAAGAAAGGGAATATGGGTCAGTATCTAGCCCGGAGGACCACAGAAAGAAGAGAAGGGTCTGGGTCCCAATAAACCATGAATGTGGTGCACGTAGTGTTGGGAGGCTCCAACTCTCCCCCAAGAACCCCGGACTCCGGGGATGAGGTGATATTGATAGAATCTATCCCCGAAAAAATCATTTCATTCAATACTGCATATTTTGAAGGAGTAGATCCCAACCACAACGAAACACTAGTGGCCAGCCTAGACATTGCTGAAAATGAAGTAAAGAAAGTTCTTGTTGACAATGGCTCTTCGATCAACATACTGTTTTAACATACCATGGACAGGATGTACCTCGGCTGCGTCAAAATGAATGAATGTAGAGAAGATCAATTATATGGCTTCGACCCCAACCTGGTCCCCATTCAGGGAACCCTCTACTTGCCCGTCCAATTCCGTACCGCCCCAAAACAGATAACCCATATGATCAAATTCTATGTGATTAACATTCCCTCTTCCTACAATGTGATCCTAGGGCGCCCTGCCCTGACCAAGCTCCAAGCTGTGACCTCAACCCCGCGCATAAAATTTAAATTTCCAACACCCTCCGAGGTAGGAGAAGTGAAGGGAGACACTGAGACATCAGGCCGTTGTTATGGCCAAGCTCTTATCATGGCCGAAACTGACCCAGAAAACAAACGAAAAGCCTCCTACTACCACAAAAACCAAACCAAGAAGAAACGCCAAAGTCAAACCCATAAGAGCCCCGAAAAAGAGGTGGAGAACAAGAAAGCACCGAAAACCAAAACCAAGAAGCCAACATTATCAAAGCCCAGGAATACCTAGCCGCAAATTCCCAAGCCCGGGTCCAGAAATCATCCCTGCTAAAAGATCAAGCTACGGTTGAGCCCGCCATTGAAACTGAAACAATTGAGTTGATAGAGGGGGACTCTGAGAGAAAGATTAAGATTAGGGCCGGGCTAGAACCAGTTTTCAAGAAAGAACTTATTCAACTACTCCAGGAATACGCAGATGTATTTACCTGGTGCCCTACAAATGTGCCTGAGCTCTAGGAGTCTATAGCAATGCATAGCTTGGACGTTGACCCCAGACGAAAGCCGGTGAAACAAAAGAGAAGAAACTTTGCCCCAGAGAGACAGAAAGCTAGTAATGAGGAAGTACAGAAGCTCCTCAAGATAGACATAATTTGTGATATCAAGTACCCGGAGTGGCTAGCTAATGTGGTGCTAGTCAAGAAGCCCGGCAAAAAGTGAAAAATGTGTGTTTATTATACCGATCTAAATGATGCTTGTCCCAAAGATCCGTATCCCTTACCCGACATAGACCAGCTGTTGAGTATTGAATACAGTAAAAGAATACAGAGGGGGGATGAATGGATTCTTGAACTTTTCTTTGTTCTTGAATCTTTGCAACAAGATATGTGTTGAGTGTGTGAGATATGTAAGTGCAGATAACAAAGACAAACACAACACAATATCACTTTAATCTAATATTTTATTAGATAAAGATTTTGCTACAATCTGTGAATACAAATGATAGTATTCTCAGCTTCGTTTTTCTCAGAGAGATATTTCTTCTGATGTATATGAAAATCTTATCTCTAAAAACTTATCTGCTAAGGAAGTGAGGCTGTATCCTTATAGACATGGATACACCTACTTACTACAAATAAGGTAGGTAAAACAAACTACTTTCCAGTATGTCTATCTCATTTGAGTAAGAGTCCAAACGGCTACAGATTTGACTTTGCAAAGCCTGTTCAGATCCACTTCTTTAGCTCCTTGTCCCTTTGTCTTATCTCTCCAAGCTTCTTTGTAGGCTTTCCAATGTGCTTTATAGTACATAGTCAAATAAAGCATCTTGGCTTGTTGCAGGTTTCTGACTTGTACAATTCTTCAGTATTTTGTCTCCAAGAATGTATTCGAGAAGTGGCTAAGTGATTGATTCGAGAACTCGAATTGACTTAATCGATAACTCTGAGTTCTCGAATAGCGTTATATTGACATATCGAATCACTTCTCGAATAGCTCTTTTCTCGGGGGACTCCTTGAGATATCGAATAGAGCATTGACTTGTTGACTCTTAGAGAACTCGAATGATGCTTTGACTTGTTGACTCCATGAGTTCTCGAATAGAGTAATAGACATATCGAATCTCTGAGATATCGAATGAGATATCGAATAGTGTATTCAGAGATATCTAATAGTATCTTCTGAGATATCGAATCTCTGACTTCTCGAATAGACAAATGTACTTCTCGAATTGGTACTTAGGCAAATTCTTCATTTCTTCAAATCCTAACTGTGATTATTTGGCAGTCTTTATCTCCTTGCTTGAGGCATGAACCTTGGAACTTCTTTCAAGCATTATTCTTGACTTTATAAGTACAGTTACACAACTAGGATTTGATGCCTATTACAAGTACATAACAAATAGAAACTCTACAACTAGAGGTTCCCTCAGTTAAGAGGTCATGTAGGTAATGCATAGCATTACACATACTTAGGCTTGTTATTAGATGTATTCAGGCATGCCTCTGTGACTAACAATCTCCCCCAAATTGTGAGTAAGACCCTTAGTCACAATTTCATGTCTGATAACAAGCCTAACATACATAAAGATAAAACTTGACAGTACATGTATGAATTTTGATTAGCAATGTGGATAGAACTACAGGGTGAGTAATCTTACAGCCTATGATGAAGTACTAGCCATTGTCATTTGTTTCCCTTTCCATAGCTTTGGCTTGCAAATCATCATATGCTTTCTGTCTTCTTTCTTTCTCCTTTCTTGTATTCTCATCTATAGCTTTTATTATTTCTGCCATAGCATCCAATTCTTCAAGCAAAATTGAGTCCTTGAAATCTTCAAGTACTGGTTTCAGAATGTTTGCAGGATAGTGGTTGAGTAGATTCATTCTGATGTGGACCTGATCCCCATTTCTCCTCCTATACTTCACCACATAGGGGTTAAACCGAACTCTACACAATCCCTTTGCCCTTAGCTTTTCTGCTTCAATATCCAGTCTCTCAATTTCTTTCTCCCTTGCTAGCCATTTCTCAAGACACTCTTTTCTGATTCTCTCCTCATGATCTCTCTTCATCTTCACAAAATCAATTAGCTCCAGCTTCCATACTCTTTCCACTTTATCTTCTGAGCTCAACAATGCAATGATTCTTTCTATGTCATGTAGCTTGCCCCAGTGTTGACATCCTCCTTGTTTGAATTTCTCCTCCCTTCCATCAGTATATTTGATCTCAAGGCAGTTATCAACAATGGCAACATGGTAGATTCTTTGAGATTGTAAGAATTGCAGTTGGTCTTCATCAAAGTCTTCATCTAGTGGTTGGAGTTTTAAGCCTGGATAGATTGTCAGAGTCCTTGATTTGGATAGCTTTTGTTTCCTTGTAGCTTGTTTGAATTTGATCCTTTTTACATGGTTGCCTGGCAGTAGCATGTGACCTTTGTTTGTGGACCATTGTAGTATTCCATTAGCAGTTTGCTTTTTGAAATATACAGATGGTTTCTTGACTTGAATC
Source organism: Saposhnikovia divaricata (assembly GCA_036435485.1). NCBI lineage: Eukaryota > Viridiplantae > Streptophyta > Magnoliopsida > Apiales > Apiaceae > Saposhnikovia > Saposhnikovia divaricata. The sequence goes on along the minus strand of CM071597.1, from coordinate 93,949,251 downwards.
TTCTTCTCTTCTTGAGGTGGCAAGACAGTTGCAGAAGCCATAGATGTAGATTTTGGTAGGTCACTACTAACAGTATTCACCCTAGATTTAGAGTCCTGTGATGTGGTGAGGTTACTGTCAGCAATGCCTAAGGCTTGCTGTCTTCCACTCTTCCTCTCAGAGACTTTACCTTGGTCATCATCATTCTTCTTCTCCTTACCATCCTTCTTCTTCTTTTTATCTTCATCACCCTTATCACTCCTGTGATGCCTTCTCCTTCCATCACTTTTGAACTTAGCAGATTCAGGTACAATTCCAGTTGCAATTTATGACCTGAGATAAGATATAGCTTCCAATTATTTTACTGTTCTTAAACCCTTCTTCTTGTTCAACTGCTCAATGATGGCAATAATGAGAGATTTGTTCTGAGGAATTAGATGCTTAGGGATGACCAGCTGCTTGATATCATCAATTCTTGTTGCAGCCTGATAGATGATGGTTCTAGGATTTGTGAATACTTCAGGTAGCCTTGCTGGTTGACCATCCCTTAACTCTTCAAAGAGACTCTTGCAGTTTTCATCCTTCTTTTCAATCATTCCAAGGAACACATCCACTTCTGAATGCTTTAGACCCTGTAGAGTGTTGATGGTTAAGTGCCATATCTTATGCTTTCCTACCATCATTATCTCTTTGAGCCATAGGCCGTCAACTCTCCTTGGTACTACAGTGAGAAAGTCAATCTGACTCTTCAAACTCCCATGATATGATAAAGCATCACCAGCCTGTTCTCTTGAGACTTTCAGAAACTCCAAGAATGCATCATCATGATAGACATTTGAGTTTGCAATTTCTTGTAGCTTGGCCTCAGTGACAACCTTTACTTCTACTGGCTTGGCACTCTTAGATATGGAGATTTGAGGTCTGTCAGATAGCATACTCCCTGCAACCACTGTGGTTGTAATAGATTGCTTTTGACCACTGGAAGTAGTGATGTGCACAGTTGGTAGAGTGACAACTGGCAGAGAAATAAGAGGCTCATCAACTTTGTCTTTTCCTTTGCCAGGCACATGAGTTAGAGATTTTGAAGTTCTTTGATGACCACCTTCAATGATTTTGATGCCCTTTACTGGTGGTTTCTCCCCCTTTGTATATGAGTTTCTTGATGTCCTCTTCTCCCCCTTAGGCTTGTTGTCAGGCACAGAGGCTGTAGGAGTGACCTTTGGGGTTGAAGATTCGTCAGGTAGAGGGAGACCCATGTCCTCTTCTCCCCCTTAGGCTTGATTGTTGATGCAGAAGAACATCAGCTGTGGTGGTGGCTTGAGTGTTCAACTGCTCAGTAAGAGTTTGTACCTTGTCTGTAAGATGAGCATTAGATTGAGTGAGAGTAGCTACCTCCTGTTCAAGTGCATCTACCTTGCTGAACAATGTAGTGGATTTGAAGCCAGACAGGGATTGTTCTTTGAGTCTCTGCACTTCAAACCTAGACTTCTCATGCACAGGGACCTCAGTGACCAGCTTGTCTCCATATTGATTTGCAAAGAGGGTCCTGAGCATGGCATTGGCTTCAGTTGTCTGATCAGTGAGATTTTGGAATTTGTGCCCTAGGCCTATGACAACATCCTTGAGAATAGCCAAACCATTATCCATCTTGGTGCAGGTAGACTTACAGGCTAGAATGTCCTTGACTACAGTCTCCAATTGAGGGAATTTGGAATCAAAAGTCCTCTTTATCTCATGCACCTCCTTGGTTGTGGCTGAACACACTTCATTAAATTCTGTCTTTAGACCTTTGCCAAGGTAGTGTGCAGCCTTCAGAATGCCCTTGTAGCTGTCATTCACTGCTTCATACACATCAGTAGGGGTGAGAGATTTGGCATTGGACCCTAGTGAAGTGATGTATTCTTCTCTGAGGTACTGGAGACCTTCTGAGAGAGAGATGTCATTCTTTCCTTGTAGCCAAGCATCTACGTTTCCATCCCTCTCAATTTCATCTATGATCTTAGCCTTCTGTATTTCTACATCATCTCTGTGGCATAAGAGGATAGCTTCATAGTCTGGATTGGGCATGTCTGCAGTGAGAAGGTGCTGAGCAATCTTTGTGAACTCGGGGATCTGATCCACAATTAAGCTTTGGAGTGCTTCAACCGTCAATTGTGGTGGAACAGACCCTGATCCTGAAGCACTGTCATGTTGCACAGGCTTCAGCCATTGAGACATATAGTTAGAGCTAGAGCTAGGCAAGCTAGACTCCTTAGTTATAGATGCAACTTCTGTAACCAGATGGAAAGACTCTGCTACTGTTGTCTCCACAGGAGTGGGATGAGTTACAACAGTAGTGACACAGGCACAGAGTCTCTAGTTAAAACTAGTGAATCCTCTGTGTTTGTGATGGTGTCATTAGGAGATGCCCCAGCATGCATTCCCTGACCATCTAAATGTGGTACCTGGGTGGGGAGCAAGGTGTCATGCACCAAGTCACTTGAATCCATTGGCTCATCAAGAGAAAAGAATTCTTGATGATCATTGCCTTGCTCCTCAATTGCTTGAGTTGCAGGCTCCAAAGAAATATGAGTGGTAGATTCTGGAAGAGAAGTGTGTTGTAGATTAGATTTTGGCAACTCCCCCTGAGAGATAGAGGGAGTTTCAATTGTGATGTGCTCTCCACTCAGTGTTGTGCCAGCCTTATCACTCCCTTGTCCTGACTCTTTACAGATAGGTGCATTGGGGAGGATGCTTGATTCTATAGATGCACCCTGTTGAGAGGATACATCTAGTGAGCTGTGTGCCCCTGATTTTGAAACTTCAGCCATTTGGGTGACTGAGGAGGTGGTTTTAGACTTCTTCTTCTTCTTCTTTAGGCTAATGATAGGTGACTCAGGTTCCTCACCTTCTAAACCTAGTTCTACAGCCAAGGCTGCTTCAGTTAAGATGGTTAAAGGTTCAGAAGCAACCTGTTTTCTCTTCTTTTTACTAACATCACCCTTTTGAGAGGATGATGCAGTTGTCTCTGTGTTTGGTAGAGTGTTTGTCTGAGAGGGTTGGTTAGCAAGCCTTGGGTTAGCATTATGTTCTTCTTGCTTAGGTTGTGCTAACTGAGACTTAGACTCAAATATTGGCATGTTGTGGGGGTAAGACCTAAACAAACCCTCCATGTGGGGAGTTATCTTAAGCCTTACATCCACATCATTCCTAGTCTCCAAGTTACAAAAAATAAGTTTGGTCATGGACCTAGGATAGCCTATTTTACTTTTATCTAATCCAGGCAATTCAATCAATGAAGCATTTTTAAAATTAAGTACTGATTGAATAAAGCGGGGAAAGAAAATTTCAGTACCTCTCTTGGTTGTGTTCTTAGCAAGTCTCCCATATAGCTCTTGTATGATGAGATGTCCAACATCTATCTTTTTCCCATGAGCCAAGGCATAGGCAAGCTGCTGTAAAGGTGTACTAATCTGATCAAAGCTCAATTTCCTGGCAGTGAATACATGAAGGAGTGTAGCAAAAACATAGCTCCATTCCTTTCTCAAGTACTTCCTATTCAGCTTTCCAAGTTTAATAGCCTCTGAGTAGTTGATAAATTCAAAGAATTCTTCCAACTCAGCATCTGTGGCCAGGGAGTCATATGCCTCTTGCTGCAAATCCAAGGCTTGATTCATGTCTGCGGTAGTGATAGTAATATCCACACCTTGAATCTTGCAGTAGACAACATATGAGGTAATAGCATTCTCAAGGGCGATGACCTCCACTGTAGCTGTCCTCCAGAATTGTTCTAATAAGTCTATGTACAGGGTTGGGTTGGCTTATAGTGCACCCTTGATGTAAGATTCAGACAACCCTCGAACAAAGTACTTGAAATTAGCATTTGGTGCTTCCACATCACTGGTAATTGCGATGAAATTAGTTTGGGATGGTATGGTGAGTTGAGTGTTTGCCATTTGGGTAGAGAAGAAAAGAGAATTAAGGTTGAAGAAGAAATTCGCAGTTAGGGTTTTCAGAGGTTTTAAGAGTTTAGATGCTTGAGAAATCGAACGAAATTAGTTAAACAGTTGTGAAATTGTATATATATGAATAACTTGAGTTGTCGATTAGATATAAGCTTTGTATCGACAAGACAGTCATTCGAGAAGTATAAAACAACTATTCGATAAGTCAAGAAAGGCGATATCTCAAGCAGTTTGTAACTCACAGCTGGCAGTTATTTAACTCAAAAAATAATTCTAAGCTAAATAAAATGTGTTTTTATGAGCGAAATGAAATTTGAATATAAATCCAAAAAGCGATTAAGTGTCAGCGAAAAATCAGCATTTTCAAATGATTCGATAACTCAAATACAGTATTCGAAAACTCCATCACTAGAGAACTAAAATACTCTATTCGAGAATTCAGAGTGTGCTATTCGATTTCTCCAAAAGACACTATTCGAGAACTCAAGAGGGTTCTAGATAGGCCTATTCGAGAACTCGAGCCATGACAAAACAATGAACCATTCGAGAAGTCTGACTTATCGAACTATACTTTTCACTCATAAAATTCAATTTTCACTATCTTTTAAAATTTACCAGAAATATTCACTGAATAATATTTTACCAAATTAAATAGTGATTCTCTCAAAATTTCACAGAAATTTCAAGCTAAAGATGTATGATTTTCAACATATGCAGCATTGTGGAATATTTATAAATCATACTCCAGCCAATACTTACTTCAAAAATATTGAGCATTTGATAAAGTAAGTATTTACTGCTGCAACAATCTAGTTGATATATTCACTTAGCCAGAATTTGAAGAATTCAGCATTCCAATCTCACTAACCAACCTTGTGAAGGTGGCTTCATCTAATGGCTTAGTGAATATGTCAGCTAGTTGTTTCTCTGTGGGAACATAATGTAACTCAATGGTTCCATTAGTTGCATGCTCCCTTATGAAGTGATATCTGATGTCAATGTGCTTCGTCCTAGAAAGATTGACATGATTGGAAACTATAAATATTGCACTTGTGTTGTCACACATGATTGGAATTCTTTCCAACACAAGTCCATAATCTCTAAGTTGGTTTCTGATCCAAAACACTTGAGCACAGCAACTTCCAGCAGCTATGTACTCAGCTTCAGCTGTGGAAGTTGACACAGATTGTTGTTTCTTGCTGTACCAAGAGACTATCCTTTGTCCAAGAAACTGGCAGCTACCTGAGGTGCTTTTCCTATCCACTCTGCATCTAGCATAATCAGCATCAGAATAACCAACCAGATTGAACCCTATGTCCTTAGGATACCATAACCCCAAGTTTGGTGTGCCCTTCAGATATCTGAAAATCCTCTTTATTGCTATCATATGTGATTCCTTTGGATTTGATTGAAACCTGCACACAAGCATGTTGCAAACATGATGTCTGGCCTACTACCAGTGAGGTAGAGTAGAGAACCAACCATGCCTCTGTAGATTGAGATATCTACCTTCTTGCCCTTAACATCTTCATCTAACTTGGTGGCAGTGGCCATGGGTGTCTTTGCAGGCGAGCATTCTTCTAAGTCAAATTTCTTCAATAGATCCTTGATGTATTTGGTTTGACTTATAAAAATGCCATCCTTCCTTTGACTCACTTGCAGCCCGAGAAAGAATGTTAATTCTCCCATCATACTCATCTCATATCTGCTCTGCAAGAGCTTAGAGAATTTCTCACACAGCTTCTCATTTGTAGAGCCAAATATGATATCATCCACATAGATTTGAACTAAGATAATATCATCACCATGTTTCTTGTAAAACAGTGTCTTGTCCAGTGTGCCTCTAGTGAATTGATTCTCCAGTAGAAATTGTGACAATGTGTCATACCATGCCCTAGGAGCTTGCTTAAGTCCATACAATGCTTTAAGCAATCTATAGACAAAGTGAGGGAATTGTGGATCCTCAAAGCCAGGTGGCTGTTGCACATATACTTCTTCTTCCAACTCCCCATTCAGAAATGCACTCTTGATATCCATTTGATAAACCTTGAAATTAGAATGTGCAGCAAATGCCAAGAAAATTATGATGGCCTCTAGTCTAGCAACAGGGGCAAAAGTCTCATCATAGTCAGTGCCTTCCTGTTGAGAGTATCCTTTTGCAACCAACCTTGCTTTGTTTCTTATGACTACACCATTTTCATCCATCTTATTCCTTAGAACCCATTTTGTTCCAACAATGGTTCTATCCTTTGGTGCAGGCACAAGTTCCCATACTTTGCTTCTTTCAAATTGGTTTAGCTCCTCTTGCATAGCAATTATCCAATCAGAATCGAACAATGCATCATCAAGTTTCTTATGCTCAACTTGGGATAGAAAGCAACCATAGAGACATTCATTTAGAGTTGCTCTCCTTGTCCTCACTCCTGTATTTGGATCTCCAATTATCTGATCTGCAGTATGTGATCTATCCCATTTCCTTGTATGTTCAGATTGATTTCTCAGCCTTGATGTTGCTTCATCATCCAGATCATGATCATTTACATTTCCTCCCCCTGTGAAGTTACCACTAATCACAGGTGTGTCTTGGATGCTTGTTTCTTCATTGTTGGTTGACACAGGTTCTTCATTCACTTGAGTTTGTTGGATTGTGGGCTCAAATTCAGTTTCAATCTCCTCATCAGAATCATCTAGATTGTCAAACTTCAAAGGATCTTTATCTTCATCATTGGCTTCTTCTAATCCAGGTAGTTTGTTGTCATCAAATGTCACATCTGTGCTTTCCATAACTTTCTTTTGAGTGATGACATAAACTTTGTATGCAATTCTTTCCATAGAGTAGCCAAGAAAAATTCCTTCAAATGCTTTTGCATCAAACTTTCCAACATATTCTGAATTGTCTTTTAACACAAAGCATTTGCTTCCAAAAGTATGAACATACTTTAGAGTGGGCTTCTTTCCAGTCATCAAGTTGTAAGGTGTCTTTCCAGTGTTTTTGTTGATGAGGGTTCTATTTTGGATATAACATGCAGTGCTCACAGCCTCAGCCCAAAAACATGTAGGCATCTTTGCATCAAGTAACATTGTTCTAGCAGCCTCAATCAGAGTTCTATTCTTTCTTTCAACAACTCCATTTTGTTGTGGAGTCCTTGGAGCTGAGAATTGTTGAGAAATACCATTCTCTTTGCAGAATGCTTCAAGCATGACATTTCTGAACTCTGTTCCATTATCACTTCTTAATGCAATCACACTTGCATTGTTGGCCTTTGCTTCCTTGTCAATTTTCTTTATATGCGCAATGATTACATGTGGAGCCTCATCCTTTGGTGCCAGAAATTCTACCCATGTATACCTTGTGAAATCATCAACCATCACCAGAGCATACTTTTTCCTTCCTAGTGACATAATATTGACAGGCCCAAACAAGTCCATATGAATTAGTTGTAGGGGCTTGGTTATTGATGTCACTGTTTTTGACTTGTGGCTTGATCTTTTCATTTTTCCCTTTTGACAAGCCTCACACACTCCTTCTTGACAGAATTCAAGTGTGGGCATGCCTCTCACTAACTCCCTTTTGACTAGAGAATTAATGCCTTTGAAATTCAAGTGTGATAGCTTCTTATGCCACAGCCAACTATCTTCATTTGATGCTTTTTAGTAAAAGCAACAAATTTTGTCCTTGTTTGCTGAGTTCATATTGGCTACAAACAGGCTTCCTTTCCTTACTCCAGATAGAGCAAAGTCACCAGTCTTCTTGTGGGTGATCAAACATTCATCTTTGTCAAAATTCACTTTGAAGCCTCTGTCAGTAAATTGACCAACACTTAGTAGATTGTGCTTGAGCCCCTTGACCAGTGCTACATTTTCAATGATGACATTTCCAATTTCCAACTAGCCATATCCCAGTGTGTTGCCAATGCTGTCATCTTCAAAAGCAACCATTGGGCCAGCCTTCTCCTCATACTGTGATAGCAGGGCCATATCACCAGTCATATGGTTTGAGCATCCACTGTCCAAAATCCACATGACCTTCCTTTCACTTTCTTTGCCCTGCAAACACAAAGGTATTACTTCTCCTTTGGTACCCAAACAAGTTTGGGTCCATGTGGCTTAGCAACAGTTTTATCATAAACAGCATGCTTATCAATTTTCTTGATGTTAGTCTTCTTGTCACTGTTAGAAGTCTTAGAATCAGGGTTCTTAGACTTAGGTGACAGAGCCACCTTCCTAACTTTAAGAGGACTTGAAGACTTTATTCTTGTGTAGTGTGTGTGAACATTGTGACTGATGCAACCTTCCATGAATTGCCTTCTAAAATTAAAGCAACTAGTCATTACATTCATGTGACATGGCATACAATCAAATTTATCACAGAAAGGAGAGTCTCTATGTCTTAAAGGCACAGAGCAATCATAGAATGGTTTAGCAACACTACCAGATGGTTTCTTGCATGCATGAGTTAAATGATTAGTGCTAAAACAATATTGACAAACTTTCCTAGGGGCATTTGGCACATAAGCATAATTGTTGTCCTTGTTAACCCCTAATTTGCCATTCCTGTTTTGTTTCTTTTTAGCCACTTTCTTCTCAAACTCATTATTCCCAGCTGAAACAAACTTCACAAATTTCTCAAGTCTAGGTCTACCTCCTACTGGCTCCTTGGCTTTGGTTTTGACATTCTCACTCTTAGAGGATGCTTGTTGTTCATTTGATTGTGCCTTATCTTCATCATCCAACATTTGCTTAATGAATAAGGCATTCTCATCAATCTCAAGTGTTGGTGCTTTAAATATTGGGGTCTCAGCCTTTTTCAAAACCTGAGGCACTTCCTCTTGAACAACAATGTCATCTTCAATGACTGCATAGCCTTTCCTCTATTTGAGAGTGTCATAATCAAGTCCAATAGCAGCCTTAGGTCCAGCTAGATTTTTCTCATGGTAGGACTGCAATAGACTAGAGGAATTCTTAAATGTTTTCAATTTAAATTCATTTTCAGCTAGTTCATCCCTAAGAGCTTTCTCAACTTGACTAGCACATAGAACCTTATTCTTTAGATATTCGATTTCTTGTTTAAGGTTTTCTACTTGCATAGCAGTTAGTTCTAGTTCCTCATTTCTTTTGTTCAACAGTTCATTCTTAGTAGACAGTTTAGTAATTTCTTCATTAGCAGCAGTCATACTAGTATGAATATTAAACATCTCAACAGATAGTTGTCCAACCATAGATTTGTATTCAGAAACAGACATGTCTATAGTAGTGAGGGATGGTACCTGAGAGTCTGATTCAGATGGTTCTTCCTTGGAGTTGGCCATCAAGGCATAGTTGCAGAATTCTTGTTCTTCTCCATCACTATCAGAATCATCCCAACACTTCCCTTCAGCTATGTAGGCCTTACCTGGTGTATGCTTCTTTAGCAGAGCCTCATACTTAGCTTCAAGCTCAAGAAACTCCTTATCCTTCTTTTTAGGCTTCTTACATTCACTGGCAAAACGCCCTAGGTCATTGCATCTATAGCATCTCACAGATGACCTATCCACATAGCTGGTTTTGAATTTGTTTTTGTTTGCTTTCACAGGTGCCTTGCTCTTGTTGAATGAATGATTTTGAGATCTAGACTTGAAGGGCTCATTCCTCTTAAATCTGATGTTTGGGAATTTTCTAGCCATAAAAGCATATGAAGTGTTTTCCATGGCATCCAACTCTTTAAGAGTATAGAACTCATCTTCTTCCTTTTCATCAACAGGTTCAGTCACTTCTTCTTCAGTTTCTTCATCATCTATTATCTTTTCTATTCTCAGTTGACTTGTAGATGCTTCCAGGTCTTGAACGGATTTGTTGACAATCAAGGCACAGGATGTGTTTATCATTCTGCCTTGGTTGGCTTGGATAGCCCTCTTCTGAAGCAACTCAAGGTCATGAGTCTTTAAAACCCCATAGAGCACATCATATGTGACTTTGTTCAAATCTCTTTCTCTTAGAGATATGACCCTTTGCTCTAGATGGTTTGGTGCAGATAGTAGAAACTTCATGTTTAATTCCTTAGTGATGTAAACCTTCCCATTCATTTGAAGCTCAGTCACCAGCTTGTGAAATCTCTCAAACATATCAGTAATACTTTCTTTGGACTGTGCCATGAAAGCCTTATACTGTGTGACCAGTATCTGTTTCCTATTCTCTCTTACCTCCTCTGTCCCTTCACATAACACCTCGATGTGGTTCCACATGTCCTTGGCTGATGTGCATGATGCTATGTTGGCAAACATCGACATATCCATGGAGTCTATGATCAGCAACATGAGATGACTGTCTAGGGCAACCTTTTCCTTCTCTGAGTCCGTCCATTTGGATGGCTCTTTTGCAACATATGATCTAGGAATGACTATTGTGCCCACTGTAGATTCGGAAATTTCTTGTTGTGGTACAAATGGACCATTCTTGAGGATGTCAGGGTAGAGAGGATTGGCAGCTTTGATGAACAACAGCATTTTTATTTTCCAGAGGTTGTAATTCTCTTTGTCGAACTTAGGGACCTTCACCGTACCTGTTGTCTTTGGTGTATTCGAACTCATGATCGTTTTCTGTTTAGATTAAACAGCCTGCTCTGATACCACTTGTTGAGTATTGAATATAGTAAAAGAATAAAGAGGGGGGTGAATGGATTCTTGAACTTTTCTTTGTTCTTGAATCTTTGCAACAAGATATGTGTTGAGTGTGTGAGATATGTAAGTGTAGATAACAAAGACAAACACAACACAATATCACTTTAATCTAATATTTTATTAGATAAAGATTTTACTACAATCTGTGAAAACAAATGATAGTATTCTCAGCTTCGTTTTTCTCAGAGAGATATTTCTTCTGATGTATATGAAAATCTTATCTCTAAAAACTTATCTGCTAAGGAAGTGAGGCTGTATCCTTATAGACATGGATACACCTACTTACTACAAATAAGGTAGGTAAAACAAACTACTTTCCAGTATGTCTATCTCATTTGAGTAAAAGTCCAAACGGCTACAGATTTGACTTTGCAAAGCCTGTTCAGATCCACTTCTTTAGCTCCTTGTCCCTTTGTCTTATCTCTCCAAGCTTCTTTGTAGGCTTTCCAATGTGCTTTATAGTACATAGTCAAATAAAGCGTCTTGGCTTGTTGCAGGTTTCTGACTTGTACAATTCTTCAGTATTTTGTCTCCAAGAATGTATTCGAGAAGTGGCTAAGTGATTGATTCGAGAACTCGAATTGACTTAATCGATAACTTTGAGTTCTCGAATAGCGTTATATTGATATATCGAATCACTTCTCGAATAGCTCTTTTCTCGGGGGACTCCTTGAGATATCGAATAGAGCATTGACTTGTTGACTCTTAGAGAACTCGAATGATGCTTTGACTTGTTGACTCCATGAGTTCTCGAATAGAGTAATAGACATATCGAATCTCTGAGATATCGAATGAGATATCGAATAGTATCTTCTGAGATATCGAATCTCTGACTTCTCGAATGCTAGACTTCTCGAATAGACAAATGTACTTCTCGAATTGGTACTTAGGCAAATTCTTCATTTCTTCAAATCCCAACTGTGATTATTTAGCAGTCTTTATCTCCTTGCTTGAGGCATGAACCTTGGAACTTCTTTCAAGCATTATTCTTGACTTTATAAGTACAGTTACACAACTAGGATTTGATGCCTATTACAAGTACAGAACAAATAGAAACTCTACAACTAGAGGTTCCCTCAGTTAAGAGGTCATGTAGGTAATGCATAGCATTACACATACTTAGGCTTGTTATTAAATGTATTCATGCATGCCTCTGTGACTAACACCAGCTAATTGATGCAACCTCGGGCCATGTAATGCTAAGCTTCATGGATGCCTTCTCCGGGTACAACTAAATCAAGATGAACCCTTCTAACATTGCTAAAACTGCCTTCATTACTCATAGAGCTGTGAATGCTTATAAATTTATGCCCTTTGGACTGAGGAACGCCGGATCAACATACCAAAGGGCCATGGTTGAAGTATTCAAGGATCGGATAAGCTGGAACCTTAAGTCCTACATTGATGACATCATGGCCAAGTCAAAGACTGTTGAGGAACATGTCCCCGATCTGCGGGAATGTTCTGAGAACTTGAGAAAGCATGAAATGAAGCTCAACCCGGATTAGTGCACCTTTGGAGTCGGTGCAGGGAAATTTCTGGGTTTCATGATCAGCCAAAGGGAAATTGAGGCCAACCCAGAAAAAATCAAGGCAATTTTAGATATTCAGCCACCCCGGACTCAAAAAGACATACAAAAGTTGGTCAGTCCCTAGCAGTCCTGAGAAGATTTATCTCCAATCTGGCAGTAAAATGCCTACCATTCTTCAACCTACTCAAAGGAACCAAAAATAGAAGAGAAATTGTGGGAACAGGAGTGCCAAAAAGCCTTGGATACAATCAAAGAGTACCTGTCATCACCCCCTTTGTTAACAAAAATGGAGCTCGGGGAACCTTTGCATCTATACCTTTCCGCTGGGCCACTAGCAGTAGCAGCGACCCTAATCTGGGAGAATGAAGGAAACCAACAGCCAGTATATTACATTTAGCCAAGTCTTGAAGAATGCAGAAACTCGATACCCCAACCTAGAGAAATTTGCTTTTACTCTAGTCACGGCCTCAAGAAAGCTCAGACATTATTTCCAAGGCAGAGAGATTAAGGTGGTAACTGATCAACCATTGAGGCGAATTATTCACAAACCTGATGTCTTCGGGCGCTTAGTCAATTGTGCTATTGAACTCAGCCAGTTCCACTTGGCCTTCGTGCCTCAGACAGCAATAAAAGCACAAGCCTTAGCAGATGTTTTGGTGGAATGCTCTTCCCGGAGCCCCAGGCAACCCCAATGGCTACCGAGCCTGAAGAAAGCACAACCTCCAACCCCGAGGCTTGGACCGTGCATGTAGACGGATCATCAACCAATGACAGATCCAGGGCCGGCTTAATTATGAAGAGCCCAGACAGCTTCAAAATCAAGCAAGCAATCACTTTCAAGTTCCAAGCCACCAATAACTAAGCTAAATATGAGGCTCTACTAGCCGGACTGAGATTAGCCCGGGCGTTGAAGGTTTGTGCCTAAATATCCACAATGATTCATAAATATATATAGTCAAGAAAATACCAATTGTCTCGAATCATGTCATTGTCTTTGTTTTGTTCATGAAGCTATAGTGGCTAGTAATAAAAACGAATGTTAACTTTTTAGTCTCAAATCAGTAGTACCTTTTGTATAGTAAAAATGGTGATTCGATGAAGAGATATTTGGTACATTCTATATAATGACCAACAATTTATTTTATCATTATATTGCTATGCATTTCAAAATAAATAAATATAATTTTAGATTATTCAACTAATTTTGAGACTTTTTTTATTTTAAAGCTATTATACATAATTTGTAGGCACTGATATTAGAAGACAAGAGAAATCGTAAAATGTATGGAAATAAATTATTGAATAAGTTCGACATATCAATAATGAAAAATCTAATGAATATGTTATCATAAAGTAAATTCGCACTACTTTTAGCTTAAATTAGTTAATTTACATTTATTTTTCGATTCCTTCATAATGAATAAACACTTATTTTAATACTCTTTTTCAACAAATTTTAATATCTTTTTGTTAGTGACTATTAAAAATTAAAATTTAATTTTCAAATTATTTAAAAAATTTGATAAGAACAATAATACATTTTTAATGTAATTTAAATTAAAGGCACTATTTTTAGATCTTAAAACAAATAAGACGATGATTGAAGATGAGTCTCTCCTAACACAATAAAAGTGTTCACATTAGTTTTAAGTCCTTATATTAATTTCTTAAGATTGACCTCAGACCCATATGGAATTAAAGAGATTAGTTTTTATTTAGAGAATTTACAAAAAATACTAGGTTTAAAGTTTCTCTTTGCAAAAATACCATATCCTTTAATTCTTTGCATATTTACTATCTTATACTTTCTTAAATGTAAAAATACTATCTTTTGTATTCAGTTGCATATATGGTTGTATATGCAACTTTTTTTACTCTATTTTTTTTAAGGTGGGGTGATTTTGGTGGATTTGGGATGCAAGGCCCCGCCAGGGGCCATATTCAACTGAATGTAACCACATGCAACTGAATGCAACCACATACAACTTTTTTTTTTAAGGTGGGGTGATTTTGGTGGATTTGGGTTGCAAGGCCCCGCCAGGGTCCATATTCAACTCAATGCAACTGAAAAACGAAAGTTGCATTCAGTTGCATGTGGTTGCATTCAGTTGCATAAGCAAGTTCATTTTTCAGTTGTCATTTTCGACCTCTTTTTTGAAATATATATATATATATATATATATATATATATATATATATATTTCAAAGAAGAGGTCGAAAATGACAACTGAAAAATGGAACTTGCAATCAGAAATTCAGTTGCATGTGGTTGCATTCAGTTGCATAAAAAAGTTCCATTTTTCAGTTGTCATTTCCGACCTCTTTTTTGATATATATATATATATATATATATATATATATATATATATATATATACATATATATAGATTTCAAAAAAGAGGTCGAAGATGACAACTGAAAAATAGAACTTTCTTATGCAACTGAATGCAACCTCATATGCAACTGAAAAACGAAAGTGGAATTTTCTTTTTTTTTGACCCCACTTCCAATTGTATATAAGGGCGGCGTAGCCGCATATGAAAATTCAAATTTCAAATGCGTAAAGATCGAAGATGACAACTGAAAAATGGAACTTTCTTATGCAACTAAATGCAACCTCATATGCAACTGAAAAACGAAAGTGGAATTTTCTTTTTTTTTGACCCCACTTCCAGTTGTATATAAGGGCGGCGCAGCCGCATATGAAGATTTAAATTTCAAATGCGTAAAAGGTTAGTTGCATGTGGTTGCATATGCAATTGAATGCAACCACATGCAACTGAATTTCTGATTGCAAGTTCCATTTTTCAGTTGTCATTTTCGACCTCTATTTTGAAATATATATATATATATATATATATATATATATATATATATATATATATATATATATATATATATATATATATATATTTCAAAAAAGAGGTCGAAAATGACAACTGAAAAATGGAACTTTCTTATGCAACTGAATGCAACCACACGAAACTGAATTTCTAATTGCAAGTTCCATTTTTAAGTTGTCATTTTCGACTTATATATATATATATATATATATATATATATATATATATATATATATATATATATATGTTAGGTCCAAAATAGTTTGTAGAAGGGGGGGTTGAATACAAACTATTCCGTTTTATCGAATTTGCTCTTTTCTTAAAAATATTAAAATATTAAATCAAGAACAAATTTGATGCGGAACAAAACGAATACCAATATTTCAAGTTGAATATAAAATTTATATTAACTTGATGGGGTGTGTCTAAATACACGGGTACAAATTACAAGGTTTGATGACCAAACTAATTATTACAAATTCTATAGAAAATTCGACATGAATTTTTCTATATTTGTAAATAAAAAGATCGAAAATAATTATTACAAATTCTATAGAAAATTCGACATGAACTTTTCTATATTTGTAATAAAAAGATCGAGAGGTTCTAGGAAACTTAATTCGCTAGATAGTTCCACAAGTGCAAGTAAACAATTTCTAGTGGTTTAGATTTAATGATACAAGCTAGAAATAATTTTCATGATTTAATTTGAGCTCAAGAACATTTTCCCTCTTGGTCTCTCTCTTTTCTCTCGGCTCTGTCTGTTAAAGAGAAGTGAAGTGAAGTCTTTTTCCTTTCTGTTCTGATGCCTTCTGTCTTTTATAACCCAGCCATAGTCATATTGCATTGTTTTAATTGATATAACAATCAATTAACAATAATATGACATTCGGTATGACTATCCATTTCAAATAATATGACAGTCTCCTTAAATATAACTTTCGGTATTACTATCATTAATACTTAATATGACAATCTGTTGAACTGAATATGACAATCATACCAATATAACTATCGGTATAACCATCGGTATGACTTAACAGCTGAACAAATAATTCGGAGAAAATAATTGTACACAAAACTGATTTGAAGTGCAGGACGAAGAATACTCGCAGGGATGGAGAGTGAGCGACACACGCGACTTTTGCTGTTTTGTTCCTGGCGCGTGAGAGACACGCGCGTAGCAGGCGTGTAACTTGTTGACAGCTTTTGTTCTCTTTTTCTTTGTTAAATAACCTGCACGTGCATGTGGGTCTGATTCTTTTTATTTTCTTTACATGCATGTAACACCAAGTTTATTCCTCTGTCGACATCCTGTCTCTTTTTTTTTCTTAAAAAAAAAACAAACTGTCTTCTCCCTCTTTTTTTTATCTTTTCTCTTTCACAGTTTTTCTTTTTCTTTTTCTTTTGTTTCTTTCGAATTTAATTTAATTAAATACTTAATCAATTAATCATTAAAATAAATAATGATTAATTAATTAATTAATTAAATCAATTCAAATTAATACATTAATTCAAAATTAATTAACATGATAATTAATTTAATAAATTAATTAATTCGATATGAATTAATTTATTAAATTAAACCAATTACATAATTATATTAATTAAGTGAGAATTAATATATAAATCTTTTTACAACCGAAATCTTTTTCTTGAACCACTGAAAGTAATAAAGAATTACCACCGAATTTTTGTTGACGCTCGATGCACGGTCTGGTTCATGAGCGACTAACTCCAACGGCTTTTCTTTATTTTTGACTGTATGATTTGGTTCATGTCTTCCTTTTTCTTCACTCTTTTTCAAACCTTTCTAATTTGTATTCTGCCACTGTAGAAACCTCTTGTCACTATAAATAGAATCCACTGTCTTGATTACTCCACTGATGCTTGATCAGCTGAATGAACTTCTTCAAGTGTAGTATACCTCAAAACGGTAGATTGACTTTGTCTTCTTTCTCTTGACACTTATACATTTGAGATCCCTATGACAGTACATGTACTATTTACTATTACATTCTTGTTTGAGTTGAGTTGTATCCTCGAAATACAAATAGACTACATCATATTCCTTTCAATCTCCCCCTATTTGTTTGTTAGACAATAACATACAAATACCTAGAGGATAACTCAACTACAAACAAGAAGAAGATAAAGCTTTAAAGATCTATAGTAAATAATACATAAAAAAAAATTTCTGGTTTAGATATTACAATTCCAGAATCTTAGTTGATGAAATGATAGATGATTGTTCCTCTGACAATGAATTAAGTAACTCATCTTCATTTCTTGACATATCTGCCTGATAACCCTTAACATCTAATATTGAACATTATCAGCAGATACTGGGAATTCTTCAGTGGTAAAGAATATGACTTGTCAACCACATACTGAAGAATTCTTCTTTGTCGTTTCATACTTCTCTCCTTCCTTATGTCTCCCTACCTAAGGTGATATGACTCTTCCTTAAAATGGTGAATACTCCCCCTTTCTAAGGTATATCCTTTTTCATATCTCTCCCCCTTAGATATAAAATCTCCCCCTCACTAAGGTAAGCTTATACTCTCCCCCTTAGTTGAATATCTCTTAGTAAGGCAATCTTTGAGTATATCTTCTTCGATATATCTCTCCCCCTTAGTTGAGTAATCCTCCAAGCATTCAATTATAGCAAACATCCAATTAAATTAGATGATACCATATTTTCAATTATAACTCACCTCTTACCTTTAGTACAACAGATTTTTCATACATATAACATTGTCTGCTGAAATAAAGTAAAGAAGCTTTGCTCGTGTTGAAGGATTTTCATGAAGACTTCCAGAATAGAAGTATGTAGATTGATCAACTTTGCCCTTTAGATATGATAGAATGGCTTCACTATTGATCATCCTGACAACCAAATCTCCCGACAATTTCCTTACATCTCCAAAATCTTGTAAGTAAACTTTGTTTGGGAATAGGGAATGGGATTTGGTGTTTATCTTTCTTCCTCACTGTGAGTGTGTGATTCTATTTTGTGTACCTCACAAGTGTTTAACTCATCTCTCCACTCATATCACTTAAAATGAGTGATCTCATCTCTCATCTCTCAAGTGTTTACACTCATGCTCACTAGTGTATCACTCTTATCTCTTATAGCTCCAACATCCATGTGTACCGGCAAGGAAAATTCACCATAGCCCCTTCTAGAGAGGTCACTGGTGGTGCAATGGGGTTTCGCAAATCCCCGATGCTCGTTAGATTCGTCAGACGAATCTGAGTCATAATCTACAAGTTTATAAAATTTTCCCTTTTTATGGGTTTCAGATTTGAATTCTGAGAAGGTAAACAATGATCTATAAAATTTAGCAATGAGATCAAAGTTCCCTTCAAATGTCTATGAAGACATCACCTTGTTAAACTCATCAGGTTTGAATCATAGTTCACAAGTTGCCGATCCGTACCTATGTCGGACCCGATACCCGTAGGATCCAGAGATGTTTCCTCTGGGGAGTTAAATAATGATCTTGTTGAATTTTGCATTGAGATCAATACCTTCTCTCGAGGTCTGTGAAGACTCTTGGTTCTTTGAGGAACCTTCAACTTATAATCCTAACCGTAAAATGGTCGGACTATGAGTTGTTTTCGTCAATTCATCCTTAGTGTGTGCAATCTCACTTTGTGCATAGGAAGTATTTTAGTCTTGTGTATGAAGTAGTGACTTACCAACAGATGCCCTGGCTGACAGGCGAATTTCAATAAACTCATCCTTTTAATAGAATGAATCCAGAGACTGTTATAGTGCCATTTTCAGCTCTGCATCCTTTTGGGAGAATGCAGGCGAGCTTACAGATACCTCAAGTTATATACATCTATTCTCCTTGAGAGGTAGAGCTGTGGGTTTACCATCCCTCACATCCTTATTTGCTGCATCAAGTGCAGTTACTCCCTTAATGACCTCTAGTCAAATAAGTTACTTCCACTTCAGGGGTAAGTTAGGATGTGTTTAGATTTGGATTTATAGTCCGGGATAGAAGTTGTTGGGTTTACAACCTCATGACTTACAATGTGAGAAAACTTCCACTAGGAGCTGAACCTGCATCACATAGCAATAGAGCAATATAGAGATAGAATGCATTTACATCATACCATAACATTATGTGAAAACATATGCATTATATCTTGTGAGAGAAATGATGTACAATTGTGACTTCAAAAAAGTTTTATAATATAAGCAATCACAACTGTAGAAAGATTTGAGTTTTCTTTTAAAAACTGTTAATGTGCAAGAGTTTGTATTTATGCAAAAAACAATGTATTATCATGTCTTTTAATGAAAACTAGGTCGTTTTAATTTTAAAAGACATAAACTCTTGACTTCGCAGTAATTAAGAAAGAAAGATTTTCTTTAAGTGCTTATTATGTATAGAGAACTTTACCATAACAGATATTGAAAAGACTCATACACGCACTTGATGTCGTTTAGGTAACAAAAATTATCAAGTACACAAGTACAGATAACCAATGTCTCTCCTTTGGCACTTCATTACTTAGCACAACATAAACTAAGTAATTGACTGATGGATGTAAAATATTCTAAGAACTATCATATGTATAAATTAGTGGTGTATAACCAGAATTAGAGAATTTAATTTTGAAAAATCTCACCACTTCAAAATATGATAGGAGACCGAATGTAACTTTAAGTCTCACTTACTTAGAAAGTTGAACACCTTAATATATACTAACACTAATGATTTATAGATAAGACACGTTTACTCAGAATAAATCCTAAGTAATATCATCAGAGATAATATATACATCACAATTAGTTTGCAATAAAGTATCAGAACAACTAGCAATTGTTAGTAAACAAATATTTTACTATTTGATACCAACTGCTAGTATTTATCAAGTACTTTAGAATGCAAGTAATTGTGTTTATGATTACTTTATCAAAATTAAATTATGAGCAAATAAACCATTGAATTGCTTCACGCCATAATTTAACTAGGATATAACTAATCACTGCTAAATACTAAATATTCAATGATACCAATTGTTTGATAAATTCAATCTATTGTAAGATAAATTCAATTTAGTGAAGATTGAATTGTTACATTGAGTACCAATTGATAGGTTGAATATTAGTATCTAACTACTTAAGAATATCATTCACTGATATTCATAAGTACGAGGAACTAGTTGACAAGAAATACACAAGATCTTAAGATATAACATTTTAACCTTATGACTTCAAGGCAACTCCTCGATAATAACAATTGTTAACTCCTAACAACTGTTTACTAGTAGACAACCTTGGTTCTATAAATAAGACTCGATTACCAAAGCTGTCTTGTCTGCAATCTTAGAAATGATATTCTAAGTTCTATACACCTTGATCCATAGTATATAACATTTATTATCAAAGTTATTAGAAGCTTGCAAATAAGTACAAAAATTATTCAAAGTAATTGAACAATGGTCACTTTAGATATTACAATATCCATAGTTCTACTTAGAGAATTTTTATACCATGTATAATAATATGAGTGAATTGTAAAAGATATAACAATGATTACTTAGAGGAGTTCTAAGTAATTTCACACATACCAATATATCTCACAATTAGTTAGTAAATAGAATTCTAACTAAATATCATTAACTGATATAAGTCAAAACTTCAATACAACCAATTGTTAGAACCATGATATTAATTATAGTGAATTCCTAAAAATGGGATATTAAAGTTCACTAGAATTAACATCTCACAATTAATTGAAGACCAATACAGATTAGGTCCAAATTAGTTATGTTGTTTATTTATTTTGATAAATATGAGGTATAGAGCGAATACTAAATTGAATTGCTTCAAGATCGTAACCCACATAAATCAAAACAAATAATTAAATAATTAAATACTAAATCTCTATGAGTTAGATTTTAGCATTTAAGTATTTAAATTATCCTTAAATAATCACCACTAAAATATATTACAATTATACACATGGCAATCATTCAACAGATAATTCTCCGCGTGAGGTCTGGATGTAAATAAGTTCACAAGTCCTTTCGATACAGACAATTGAATACTTGTGAGCTTACTTAAGAATTACTTAACAGATGGGATTTACAAATCATATAGCATTAATAAAATCCCAAGTTTGCAAACCAATCTTGAAAAATTAATTTCATCAAGTGATTTAGCAAACATGTCTGCAAGTTATTCTTAGCTAAAGACATGCTCTCGAAATAATTGATACCTTATGCAAGTTGCTTAGCCTTGAGCATTCCACAGAGTTGTTGGAGATAAATTTTATTCCTTGTGTTCTCCTTCTTTCGTACAACTCATTTGATCTGTCTCTATGCAGCAAAACATGTCAGAACTGATGTTTCTAGGGTACCATCTCCGGAGATGGGTCCAACTTAAGACATCTGAAAATCAAGTGTAATAACTACAAGAATAGATTCTCTAGGATCCACTTGGGGCCTTGCAAATTTGCATATTGAGAATAAAATATGTGTGTAAGTGATCTAATAGCAATTGAAAAAGATAATAAGCTGATGATTACTCTATAGCCCGATTAGGTCCTAATTAGTAGATCCTGAACTTATTGGGTCAAATATCTCTAGGGTACCATTTCCTCAGATCCGGGTCCATCTTAAGATTTTTGATTACCAACTTATTAGGTCCAAACTAATAGGTCAAAAGCCAGCTATAGTGATGTGTTGGTATGTAGTCTTGACAGGTCTAGAATCTTCTGAATAGAAACAAAAGATCCTTGACTTACTTTTTATTGTCATCATTCTTTTGGCTTACTGAAGTAAATCAAAAGAATTGCAACTTTACCAACATCAAAACAGCAAATATCTTGATACCAATTTATAGCTAGTAGATCAACATACAATATAATCAAGATATCATTGCACATATATATCATTTATGTTTGTGCCTAAAGATGTATAGAGTTCTATAAATATGACACCAATTGTTAAAAGATACCAATCTTTAAGGATTGATACCAACTGTTAAATTATAGTTAGAGTGTCATACCATGTCTTCCATGCTTGCTTGAGTGATGATACCAGTTCATACTAACCTGTAGAGATCTTCAATTATCTCAACAACCAGGAGTACACTTGTTCACATTCCTCTAGCATCCAGATTCAGTAGGTCCAGATGTTCATTGTAATCTTGAATGTAAAATAGGTGCCTGATATCCTCAAGTCTTGTCACTGGTGCTTCTTGTTAAATATACCATTTAATCAAATTGTAACCTAACATCCAGTTTGGCCTTGTCCCTCATAACAATGCCTTGATATCATCCAGGTAGACTTCTGGTTATCCTTGTACCAAATACAGCCTTGTTGTTTGGTCTGGATACCAGCTTCCCTTCAATCTGCCTTTTGTAGTGATTGAGATCATCTTGCATTGCAATCACTCAATTTGAATCTTTCAGAGCTTTTGTAGCTTTCTTAGTTTCTTCTAAAAGAAAACTAAAGAGATAATCATTAGTACTTGAAGCTCTGCTAGTCTTTTACTTCCACCATTAAAAACACTAAGAACTAGGACAAAGAATTAATTGAGTCAACATTCTTTGTCTTGGCAGATATGTTCTCATAGTATCCTTTGACTTTCAGTGTGGTGTTGAGTTGACTAGTTGATCCTTCTGTTGCTCCCCCTAAGCTACTGCTGGGTTTACATGAAGATTCTCCATGTTTGACATTGCTTGGACCTGAATCACCATCACCATTGACAGCTGGGAGCTAGAAGTTATTGAACATCACTAAGACTTTCAATCACCTTCTGTTGATTAATAACAATCACCTTGTAGGCTGTTGACTCCATTGAGTAACAAAGGAAATTATCCTCTTGAGCATTAGCTGATTGCTAGGATGCTCACTTCCATTTAATCTTGCAAAACAATTTCCTTCATACTTATGGGGTCTTCCTAAAATTCTTAAGGATCAGGGTTTAAGATGTGATCAATCACCATCAGTGGTGTCTTGTCTTCAGATTGTCTGAACAACAACTTGTTTCTTGAGAGAAGTCATCAGTCATCATCACCAAGGTATATTTTACTTTGATGTAGAACTTCTGTGTGATGCTTCTTTGACTTCCCTTTATGACATGCCTCATAATTTTATTTTACTTTAATTCCAGATGAGGTAGTCTCCTTTACTGATTCAATTTCCAGGAAAGAATCTCTTGATATGACATTCAGGTGAGAGAGCTCCTTATGTCATAGCTGAACTCTTGTCTGATGAAGCTTTAGATTTGACCTTGTTGACTTCACCTTTGACTGAGATTCCATGTCAGCTACAGATAAGTTCTCTTTCCTTAATCCTCGAACAGTAGGCTCTTCATCTTATAAAAGATGCTTTATTACTGACAACATTCCTTAGCTGTTGAATAGCCTTGACCCTAGGTCATACCCTTGCTGTTGTCTCCAAGGGATAAACCACTTGGCCTGTCTTCACATTCACATTTGATAATAGGGTTCTTTCTTCGATGATATGCTTTGAATAAATCAATAATAATGCATAATCGATTAACCTGTTAAGCCCTACATTCACAAATTGATAAAAAGTTCTTGGTACCCAAATTGTTTAATTGGGTCCAGATGGATTAGAGATTTCTCTTTTATCAGAGTTAACAACCGTTTAACCTTAACATGCTCATTCTTATCTTTGACTGACCATTTCTCCTTTTTAATGTCATTGACAAAATATTCACTGAGCAAGGAGAATAATGGTTCCTTCCTAACATAAGAAGGACAAGCAGTCTGTGCCCTATTGTAATTCTTAAACATGCTTTTTCTATAATCAATGCAAATGCTCGGAGATGCATTTATGATATTTGAAATAAGCAGACATGATAATAAGAATACATGGCATACATTCAATATTAAAACATTGAGATAAGAATTATGCAAATTAGGCATGTTATGCATTTTAGAAAATTCAGTACTATCTACTTTAACCTATGTACGCTTGTGTAACAGGTAGCAAGTAGATTTACAGGTATTCAATAATTTTCTAAACATGCATGGAATAGAAGAATTAACAATTAATCACTAATTCTATCCAATCCATTCCTATTGTTATATTATATTATATAGCCTCTATTACCTAAGTCAGTTTTACAAATAACTTGATGTTCTACTGACAACCTAGGTAATTATTCCATCTTTTAAACTTTTTAAACCTTAACAAACAATTCAGAATGAATAAGCAAATCTTGTTCTACTGGGGATCCTGAAACTAGCTTAAGCAGAGGTCTTATATGCTTGACATATATCATTTAAGAATGAGAGATATTGTCTAAGGAACACTTCTAACTCACTATTGCAATTAATTAAATTCAACAAATATTCATACACATAATAAGATCTTCTAACCAAAGATATAATAATTAAAAACTAAGATCTTAACATGCTTTGAATTTCTGAGAATTACATATTACACTAGTTCGAAGAATTGATACATGAGACATGTGAGGTGAATCATCTTCAGAGATTGCTATGAAGGCAAGATATTAATTATGCTCTTCTCATCATCATCTGATCCATCCCAACTCTTTTCTTCAGCAAGATAAGTTCTGCACTGATGCTTCTGCTTCATCTCATTTAATGAATCCCTATTCATCCTTGTCTGTCAAAATTCTGTACCATGTTGTACACCTTGATAGTTACTTATCACATATAACTTTCCATAGCTGCAACTATCATGTCTTGTTCTTTCCACCATCTCAGTCTTGTAACCACCTCTTGAGTTGAACTATATCCTGAAGAGTTTCTGCTTCGGAATAGATAGGTCTGATTCCTGGGTAAACATTTATACTATTTCTGAATTAGTAACTCTTCCTGTCTGTTCTGAGGTTCCATCATTAATTCCTGACTGAGATGTCTAACTGTCTAGTTCATTCTCAAACCTCCTTGATTCCATTTTCTAAAATCTCTGTTGATTCCTTGAAAAATATTTCTTGGTACAATCCACTAAATGTAATAGATGTTACATTGGAGCAATTCACTTAGTGTTTGTATATCAGAGAATCAATAGACTTAATTCAAATCTTCGAGAAAAATTCTATCCACTTAACCTCTTCCATTCCTGCTTCTGAAAAATCAGTGAATTTTATGGATATAAATTTGAGGAGCTTCCACAAATTTTTCTTCAGTAGGTAGAAATTAATTTCGTTGAAAAATGCATTTTCTTCAAAAGATTCAAATCATCTTTGACGCCCGGGGGAATCTTCAACTAACAATCTTCTTAGAACTATTGGCTTAGAATAAATTCAAAATATTTAAAATTCAAAAACTTCAAGGAGTTGGACATTTTTGAGAATTAACAAATCTGAAAATAAGTTCAAATTAATTAAAATTTGAAATTCTTAAGAATTGAAAATTTTGAAAATTAGACAATTTGAAAATAAATTCAAGTTGTTTAAAAATCAAAAAAATCCAAGTATTAAAAACTTCAAGAATTAAAAAAGTTGAAATTTAAGTCAAATTAATTAAGAATCAAAAAATCAAGAAATGAAATTTTTGAGAGTTAAAGAATTCGAAAATATATTCATGTTAATTAAAATTCGAAATTACCAAGAATTAAAATTTTTGAAAATTAAACAATTTGAAACTAAATTCAAGTTGTTTAAAAATCAAAATTTCCAAGAATTAATCATTTCAAGAATTAAAAAATTCGAATATAAGTTCAATTTATTTAAATATCAAAAATCTCAACAATGAATATTTTTGAAGGTTAAAGAATTCGAAAATTAGAGAAGTTGACTTTTTGGTCTAATACCGGATTTAATTTTTTGTATGGGTCAAAAACTCGAAATCCAATTGGAGGACCACAAAAATATGGATCTTGATTTGTGCGTCAATCAAAAGGCTCGGATACCAATTGTTAGGTCCAAAATAGTTTGTAGAAGGGGGGTTGAATACAAACTATACCGTTTTATCGAATTTGCTCTTTTCTTAAAAATGTTAAAATATTAAATCAAGAACAAATTTGATGCGAAATAAAACGAATACCAATATTTCAAGTTGAATATAAAATTTATATTAACTTGATGGGGTGTGTCTAAATACACGGGTACAAATTACAAGGTTTGATGACCAAACTAATTATTACAAATTCTATAGAAAATTCGACATGAATTTTTCTATATTTGTAAATAAAAAGATCGAAAATAATTATTACAAATTCTATAGAAAATTCGACATGAACTTTTCTATATTTGTAATAAAAAGATCGAGAGGTTCTAGGAAACTTAATTCGCTAGATAGTTCCACAAGTGCAAGTAAACAATTCCTAGTGGTTTAGATTTAATGATACAAGCTAGAAATAATTTACAAGATTTAATTTGAGCTCAAGAACATTTTCCCTCTTGGTCTCTCTCTTTTCTCTCGGCTCTGTCTGTTGAAGAGAAGTGAAGTGAAGTCTTTTTCCTTGCTGTTCTGCTGCCTTCTGTCTTTTATAACCCAGCCATAGTCATATTGCATTGTTTTAATTGATATAACAATCAATTAACAATAATATGACATTCGGTATGACTATCCATTTCAAATAATATGACAGTCTCCTTAAATATAACTTTCGGTATGACTATCATTAATACTTAATATGACAATCTGTTGAACTGAATATGACAATCATACCAATATAACTATCGGTATAACCATCGGTATGACTTAACAGCTGAACAAATAATTCGGAGAAAATAATTGTACACAAAACTGATTTGAAGTGCAGGACGAAGAATACTCGCAGGGATGGAGAGTGAGCGACACACGCGACTTTTGCTGTTTTGTTCCTGGCGCGTGAGAGACACGCGCGTAGCAGGCGTGTAACTTGTTGACAGCTTTTGTTCTCTTTTTCTTTGTTAAATAACCTGCACGTGCATGTGGGTCTGATTCTTTTTATTTTCTTTACATGCATGTAACACCAAGTTTATTCCTCTGTCGACATCCTGTCTCTTTTTTTTTTCTTAAAAAAAAACAAACTGTCTTCTCCCTCTTTTTTTTTATCTTTTCTCTTTCACAGTTTTTCTTTTTCTTTTTCTTTTGTTTCTTTCGAATTTAATTTAATTAAACACTTAATCAATTAATCATTAAAATAAATAATGATTAATTAATTAATTAATTAAATCAATTCAGATTAATACATTAATTCAAAATTAATTAACATGATAATTAATTTAATAAATAAATTAATTCGATATGAATTAATTTATTAAATTAAACCAATTACATAATTATATTAATTAAGTGAGAATTAATATATAAATCTTTTTACAACCGAAATCTTTTTCTTGAACCACTGAAAGTAATAAAGAATTACCACCGAATTTTTGTTGACGCTCGATGCACGGTCTGGTTCATGAGCGACTAACTCCAACGGCTTTTCTTTATTTTTGACTCTATGATTTGGTTCATGTCTTCCTTTTTCTTCACTCTTTTTCAAACCTTTCTAATTTGTATTCTGCCACTGTAGAAACTTCTTGTCACTATAAATAGAATCCACTGTCTTGATTACTCCACTGATGCTTGATCAACTGAATGAACTTCTTCAAGTGTAGTATACCTCAAAACGGTAGATTGACTTTGTCTTCTTTCTCTTGACACTTATACATTTGAGATCCCTGTGACAGTACATGTACTATTTACTATTACATTCTTGTTTAAGTTGAGTTGTATCCTCGAAATACAAATAGACTACATCATATTCCTTTCAATATATATATATATATATATATATATATATATATATATATATATACTATATATATAGATTTCAAAAAAGAGGTCGAAAATGACAAATGAAAACTGGAAGTTGTAATTTTCGTTGTTCAGTTTCATGTGGTTGCATTCAGTTGAATATGGCCCCTGGCGGGGCCTTGCAACCCAAATCCACCAAAATCACCCACCTTTAAAAAAAAGTAAAAAAAGTTGCATATGCAACCACATATGCAAATGAATACAAAATATAGTATTTTTGCAAATAAGAAAGTATTTTTGCAAGTAAGTTAGTATTTTTGCAAATAGTTATTCTTAACAAAAGTAAATGTGCAAAAATTACTTTTATCAATTTATTTTTCAAAAAAACTCTTTTATTTATGTATGTATTTATAACAGAGGACTAGAGGTATTAGTGTATTATTGTTAAGTAATAAAATTATAATTAATAAAATGTTAACACAATGTAATAGTTAATATCATCAAAAAGTGTAACAATAAGAAATTAGTTAAAAAAAATAATAATTTAATAAACAATATTATAAAAAAATAAGAAGTAAAAATTGAAACGATGAAAGGTGCGCAAATGTAGAGCCTTTTTGGCACAGTTTTGTTTAATTTCTTATGGACTTATTTTTGGGTAAATTTTTTTTGAACAAAAGTAGAAATATTATTAAGAAAATCGAGAATCACAAGCAACTACCTCCAACACTGATTGTGGAGGAGACATAAACACAATAGGGCAATTCACCATACAGGGTTCTTTAGCTAACAAATGAGCTACCCTGTTGGCCAGCCTTTTAACAAAACTAATAACCACATTTGGTTGACTGCTAAGCATAGTACGACAATCGTTAATCACATTTCCTACTTCCAGAGCATAGTCGACTCCTTGCAAAATGGCAGAGACAGTAAGCTGCGAATCACTTTCCACCACTACCCTCGACATATCCAACCCCAACTCCTGTACCCACTTCGAAGCTTCCAACACTCCCCTTGACTCAGCTTCAAAAACAGAGACCTCCCCCTCATGTCTAAAAGTTTGTGCATGAATAAACGTTCCCAGATGGTCACGTACAATCATACCAACTGCAAATGAGTTCATTCCTACATGCACAGAAGCGTCTACATTAACCTTCAACACTCCTTCGTCTAGTGCCTTCCACTTACACACGTCCCTTATCAATATATTCCTAATGTCTGCTAGTACTGCATTTCGAAAATTACTGCTTTTATCCTTCATTTTTTTAATCTTCTTTATTTCTTTGATGCCCTTTTTTGTCACTACACAGGAAAATTACTGCTTTTATCTTTCATTTTTTAATCTTCTTTATTTCTTTGATGTCCCTTTTTGTCATTACACAGCATTTGGAGCAACCCAATTTAGATTAGATCGACCCAAATCTAAATCTATACTATTTTTTATCATTACACAGCATTTGGAGCGACCCAATTGGATCGACCCAAATCTAAAGCTCTACTATTATCCTTCATTTTTTTATTAATAATATAATTAATGATAATCAGCCGAGTGCCTTTTTCAATTAAAAGATGTTTACTTATAATTGATATGATATTACCAATTATAAATACCTAAAATATCATATCTTCCAATCAATAATTTTTTTTCTCTCTAATCAGCATTTGGAGCGACCCAAATCTAAACCTCTACTATTATCCTTCATTTTTCTATTAATAATATAATTAATGATAATTAGCTGATTGCCTTTTTCAATTAAAAGATGTTTAGTTATAATCGATGATATTACCTTTTATAAATACATAAAATATCATATCTTCCAATCAATAATTTTTTTTCTCTCTAATTAAAACACGTTGACTTTTAATTTAAAACATAATATTGCAATAATTAATACATACCCAAAAATATGACATCATATCTTCTAACCACTAACAAAATTTAATAAAAATTCGTATACAACGAATAATATCCGTTAGATTTTTAGTTAAAAATTAGAACTGTTAGATCTAATGATTAAATATATTACATGATTAAATTTATTTACTAAATACATACCCAAAAATATGATTTCATATCTTCTAATCACTAACAAAATATAATAAAAATTCGTATACAACGAATAATATCCGTTAGATTTTTAGTTAAAAATTAGAATTGTTAGATCTAATGATTAAATATATTACATGATTAAATTTATTTACTAAAATTTCAAGGTTCGAATTTTTATAAATACCTAAAATATCATATCTTCCAATCAATAATTGTTTTTCTCTTTAATTAAAACACGTTGACTTTTAATTTTAAACATAATATTGCAATAATTAATACATACACAAAAATATGACATCATATCTTCTAACCACTAACAAAATATAATAAAAATTCGTATACAACGAATAATATCCATTAGATTTTTAGTTAAAAATTAGAACTGTTATATCTATTGATTAAATATATTACATGATAAAATTTATTTACAAAATACATACCCAAAATACATTCTCACTCTTAGAGGATGCTTGTTGTTCATTTGATTGTGCTTTATCTTCATCATCCAACATTTGCTTAATGAGTAAGGCATCCTCATCAATCTCAAGTGTTGGTGTTTTAAATATTGGGGTCTCAGCCTTTTTTAAAACCTGAGGCACTTCCTCTTGAACAACAATGTCATCTACAATGACTGCATAGCCTTTCCTCTGTTTGAGAGTGTCATAATCAAGTCCAATAGCAGCCTTAGGTCTAGCTAGATTTTTCTCATGGTAGGACTGCAATAGACTAGAGGAATTCTTAAATGTTTTCAATTTAAATTCATTTTCAGCTAGTTCATCCCTAAGAGCTTTCTCAACTTGACTAGCACATAGAACCTTATTCTTTAGATATTCGATTTCTTGTTTAAGGTTTTCTACTTGCATAGCAGTTAGTTCTAGTTCCTCATTTCTTTTGTTCAACAGTTCATTCTTAGTAGACAGTTTAGTAATTTCTTCATTAGCAGCAGTCATACTAGTATGAATATTAAACATCTCAACAGATAGTTGTCCAACCATAGATTTGTATTCAGAAACAGACATGTCTATAGTAGTGAGGGATGGTACCTGAGAGTCTGATTCAGATGGTTCTTCCTTGGAGTTGGCCATCAAGGCATAGTTGCAGAATTCTTGTTCTTCTCCATCACTGTTAGAATCATCCCAACACTTCCCTTCAGCTATGTAGGCCTTACCTGGTGTATGCTTCATTAGCAGAGCTTCATACTTAGCTTCAAGCTCAAGAAACTCCTTATCCTTCTTTTTAGGCTTCTTGCATTCACTGGCAAAATGCCCTAGGTCATTGCATCTATAACATCTCACAGATGACCTATCCACATAGCTGGTTTTGAATTTGCTTTTGTTTGCTTTCACAGGTGCCTTGCTCTTGTTGAATGAATGATTTTGAGTTCTAGACTTGAAGGGCTGATTCCTCTTAAATATGATGTTTGGGAATTTTCTAGCCATAAAAGCATATGAAGTGTTTTCCATGGCATCCAACTCTTCAAGAGTATAGAACTCATCTTCTTCCTTTTCATCAACAGGTTCAGTCACTTCTTCTTCAGTTTCTTCATCATCTACTATCTCTTTTATTCTCAGTTGACTTGTAGATGCTTCCAGGTCTTGAACGGATTTGTTGACAATCAAGGCACAGGATTTGTTTATCATTTTGCCTTGGTTGGCTTGGATAGCCCTCTTCTGAAGCAACTCAAGCTCATGAGTCTTTAAAACCCCATAGAGCACATCATATGTGACTTTGTTCAAATCTCTTTCTCTTAGAGATATGACCCTTTGCTCTAGGTGGTTTGGTGCAGATAGAAGAAACTTCATGTTTAATTCCTTAGTGCTGTAAACCTTCCCATTCATTTGAAGCTCAGTCACCAGCTTGTGAAATCTCTCAAACATATCAGTAATACTTTCTTTAGACTGTGCCATGAAAGCCTCATACTATGTGACCAGTATCTGTTTCCTATTCTCTCTTACCTCCTATGTCCCTTCACATAACACCTCGATGTGGTTCCACATGTCCTTGGCTGATGTGCATGATGCTATATTGGCAAACATCGACATATCCATGGAGTCTATGATCAGCAACATGAGATGACTGTCTAGGGCAACCTTTTCCTTCTCTGAGTCCGTCCATTTGGATGGCTCTTTTGCCACATATGATCTAGAAATGACTATTATGCCCACTGTAGATTCAGCAATTTCTTGTTGTGGTACAAATGGACCATTCTTGAGGATGTCAGGGTAGAGAGGATTGGCAGCTTTGATGAACAACAGCATTTTTATTTTCCAGAGGTTGTAATTCTCTTTGTCGAACTTAGGGACCTTCACCGTACCTGTAGTCTTTGGTGTATTCGAACTCATGATCGTTTTCTGTTTAGATTAAACAGCCTGCTCTGATACCACTTGTTGAGTATTGAATACAGTAAAAGAATACAGAGGGGGGTGAATGGATTCTTGAACTTTTCTTTGTTCTTGAATCTTTGCAACAAGATATGTGTTGAGTGTGTGAGATATGTAAGTACAGATAACAAAGACAAACACAACACAATATCACTTTAATCTAATATTTTATTAGATAAAGATTTTTGCTACAATATGTTAATACAAATGATAGTATTCTCAGCTTCGTTTTTCTCAGAGAGATATTTCTTCTGATCTTATCTCTAAAAACTTATCTGCTAAGAAAGTGAGGCTGTATCCTTATAGACATGGATACACCTGCTTACTACAAATAAGGTAGGTAAACAAACTACTTTCCAGTCTGCCTATCTCATTTGAGTAAGAGTCCAAACGGCTACAGATTTGACTTTACAAAGCCTGTTCAGATCCACTTCTTTAGCTCCTTGTCCCTTTGTCTTATCTCTCCAAGCTTCTTTGTAGGCTTTCCAATGTGCTTTATAGTACATAGTCAAATAAAGCATCTTGGCTTGTTGCAGGTTTCTGACTTGTACAATTCTTCAGTATTTTGTCTCCAAGAATGTATTCGAGAAGTGGCTAAGTGATTGATTCGAGAACTCGAATTGACTTAATCGATAACTCTAAGTTCTCGAATAGAGTTATATTGACATATCGAATCACTTCTCGAATAGCTCTTTTCTCTAGGACTCCTTGAGATATCGAATAGAGCATTTTGACATATCGAATCCCTGAGATGTCGAATAGCTTCTTTAGTCCTTGAGATATCGAATAGAGCATTGACTTGTTGACTCTTAGAGAACTCGAATGATGCTTTGACTTGTTGACTCCATGAGTTCTCGAATAGAGTAATAGACATATCGAATGAGATATCGAAAAGTGTATTCAGAGATATCGAATAGTGTCTTCTGAGATATCGAATCTCTGACTTCTCGAATGCTAGACTTCTCGAATAGACAAATGTACTTCTCGAATTGGTACTTAGGCAAATTCTTCATTTCTTGAAATCCCAACTGTGATTATTTGGTAATCTTTATCTCCTTGCTTGAGGCATGAACCTTGGAACTTCTTTCAAGCATTATTCTTGACTTTATAAGTACAGTTACACAACTAGGATTTGATGCCTATTACAAGTACAGAACAAATAGAAACTCTACAACTAGAGGTTCCCTCAGTTAAGAGGTCATGTAGGTAATGCATAGCATTACACATACTTAGGCTTGTTATTAGATGTATTCAGGCATGCCTCTGTGACTAACAATCTCCCCCAAATTGTGAGTAAGACCCTTAGTCACAATTTCATGTCTGATAACAAGCCTAAAATACATAAAGATAAAACTTGACAGTACATGTATGAATTTCGATTAGCAATGTGGATAGAACTACAGGGTGAGTAATCTTACAACCTATGATGAAGTTCTAGCCATTGTCATTTGTTTCCCTTTCCATAGCCTTGGCTTGCAAATCATCATATGCTTTCTGTCTTCTTTCTTTCTCCTTCCTTGTATTCTCATCCATAGCTTTTATTATTTCTGCCATAGCATCCAATTCTTCAAGCAAAATTGAGTCTTTGAAATCTTCAAGTACTGGTTTCAGAATGTTTGCAGGATAGTGGTTGAGTAGATTCATTCTGATGTGGACCTGATCCCCATTTCTCCTCCTATACTTCACCACATAGGGGTTAAACTGAACTCTACACAATCCCTTTGCCCTTAGCTGTTCTGCTTCAGCTCCAGTCTTTCAATTTCTTTCTCCCTTGCTAGCCATTTCTCAAGATACTCTTTTCTGATTCTCTCCTCATGATCTCTCTTCATCTTCACAAAATCAATTAGCTCCAGCTTCCATACTCTTTCCACTTTATCTTCTGAGCTCAACAATGCAATGATTCTTTCTATGTCATGTAGCTTGCCCCAGTGTTGACATTCTCCTTGTTTGAATTTCTCCTCCCTTCCATCAGTATATTTGATCTCAAGGTAGTTATCAACAATGGCAACAAGGTAGATTCTTTGAGCTTGTAAGAATTGCAGTTGGTCTTCATCAAAATCTTCATCTAGTGGTTGGAGTTTTAAGCCTGGATAGATTGTCAGAGTCCTTGATTTGGATAGCTTTGGTTTCCTTGCAGCTTGTTTGAATTTGATCTTTTTAACATGGTTGCCTGGCAGTAGCATGTGACCTTTGTTTGTGGACCATTGTAGTATTCCATTAGCAGTTTGCTTTTTGAAATATACAAATGGTTTCTTGACTTGAATCTTCTTCTCTTCTTGAGGTGGCAAGACAGTTGCAGAAGCCATAGATGTAGATTTTGATAGGTCACTACTAACAGTATTCACCCTAGACTTAGAGTCTTGTGATGTGGTGAGGTTACTGTCAGCAATGCCTAAGGCTTGCTGTCTTCCACTCTTCATCTCAGAGACTTTACCTTGGTCATTATCATTCTTCTTCTCCTTACCATCCTTCTTCTTCTTTTTATCTTCATCTCCCTTATCACTCATGTGATGCCTTCTCCTTCCATCACTTTTGTCTCCATCCTTGTCTTGATCACCATCCTTGCTAGGGTTGAACTTAGCAGATTCAGGTACAATGCCAGTTGCAATGTATGACCTGAGATAAGATATAGCTTCCAATTCTTCTGCTGTTGTTAAACCCTTCTTCTTGTTTAGCTGCTCAATGATGGCAATAATGAGAGATTTGTTCTGAGGAATTAAATGCTTAGGGATGACCAGCTGCTTGATATCATCAATTCTTGTTGCAGCCTGATATATGATGGTTCTAGGATTTGTGAATACTTCAGGAAGCCTTGCTGGTTGACCATCCCTTAACTCTTCAAAGAGACTCTTGCAGTTTTCATCCTTCTTTTCAATCATTCCAAGGAACACATCCACTTCTGAGTGCTTTAGACCCTTCAGAGTGTTGATGGTTAAGTGCCATATCTTATTCTTTCCTACCATTATTATCTCTTTGAGCCATAGGCCGTCAACTCTCCTTGGTACTACAGTGAGAAAGTCAATCTGACTCTTCAAACTCCCATGATATGATAAAGCATCACCAGCCTGTTCTCTTGAGATTTTCAGAAACTCCAAGAATGCATCATCATGATAGACATTTGAGTTTGCAATTTCTTGTAGCTTGGCCTCAGTGACTACCTTCACTTCTACTGGCTTGGCACTCTTAGATATGGAGATTTGAGGTCTGTCAGATAGCATACTCCCTGCAACTACTGTGGTTGTAATAGATTGCTTTTGACCACTGGAAGTAGTGATGTGCACAGTTGGTAGAGTGACAGCTGGTAGAGAAATGGGAGGCTCATCAACTTTGTCTTTTCCTTTGCCAGGCACATGAGTTAAAGATTTTGAAGTTCTTTGATGACCACCTTCAATGATTTTGATGCCCTTTACTGCTGGTGGTTTCTCCCCCTTTGTATTTGAATTTCTTGATGTCCTCTTCTCCCCCTTAGTCTTGTTGTCAGGCACAGAGGCTGTAGTAGTGACCTTTGGGGTTGAAGATTCGTCAGGTAGAGGGAGACCCATGTGCTTCATCATTGCAGACAACATTGATTGTTGATGCAGGAGAACATCAGCTGTGGTGGTGGCTTGAGTGTTCAGCTGCTCAGTAAGTGTCTGTACCTTGTCTGTAAGATGAGCATTAGACTTAGTGAGAGTAGCTACCTCCTTTTCAAGTGCATCTACCTTGCTAAACAATGCAGAGGATTTGAAGCCAGACAGGTATTATTCTTTGAGTCTCTGCACTTCAAACCTAGACATCTCATGCACAGGGACCTCAGTGACCAGCTTGTCTCCATATTGATTTGCAAAGAGGGTCCTGAGCATGGCATTGGCTTCAGTTGTCTGATCAGTGAGATTTTGGAATTTGTGCCCTAGGCCTGTGATAGCATCCTT
Source organism: Saposhnikovia divaricata (assembly GCA_036435485.1). Classification (NCBI taxonomy): domain Eukaryota; kingdom Viridiplantae; phylum Streptophyta; class Magnoliopsida; order Apiales; family Apiaceae; genus Saposhnikovia; species Saposhnikovia divaricata. Next base: position 93,913,252 of record CM071597.1, on the reverse strand, counting down.
GAGAATAGCCAAACCATTGTCCATCTTGGTGCAGGTAGACTTACAGGCTAGAATGTCCTTGACTATAGTCTCCAATTGAGGAAATTTGGAATCAAAAGTCCTCTTTATCTCATGCACCTCCTTGGTTATGGCTGAACACACTTCATTAACTTCTGTTTTTAGACCTTTTCCAAGGTAGTGTGCAGCCTTCAGAATGCCCTTGTAACTGTCATTCACTGCTTCATACACATCAGTAGGGGTGAGAGATTTGGCATTGGACCCTAGTGAAGTGATGTATTCTTCTCTGAGGTACTGGAGACCTTCTGAGAGAGAGATGTCATTCTTTCCTTGAAGCCAAGCATCTATGTTTCCATCCCTCTCAGTTTCATCTATGATCTTAGCCTTCTGTATTTCTACATCATCTCTGTGGCATAAGAGGATAGCTTCATAGTCTGGATTGGGCATGTCTGCAGTGAGAAGGTGCTGAGCAATCTTTGTGAAATCAGGGATCTGATCCACAATTAAGCTTTGGAGTGCTTCAACCGTCAATTGTGGTGGAACAGACCCTGATCCTGAAGCACTGTCATGTTGCACAGGCTTCAGCCATTGAGACATATAGTTAGAGCTAGAGCTAGGCAAGCTAGACTCCTCAGTTACAGATGCAACTTCTGTAACTGGATGAAAAGACTCTACTACTGTTGTCTCCACAGGAGTGGGATGAGTTACAACAGTAGTTGACACAGGCATAGAGTCTCTAGTTAAAACTAGTGAATCCTCTGTGTTTGTGATGGTGTCATTAGGAGATACCCCAGCATGCATTCCCTGACCATCTAAATGTGGTACCTGGGTGGTGAGCAAGGTGTCATGCACCAAGTCACTTGAATCCATTGGCTCATCAAGAGAAAAGAATTCTTGATGATCAATGCCTTGTTCCTCAATTGCTTGAGTTGCAGGCTCCAAAGAAATATGAGTGGTAGATTCTGGAAGAGAAGTGTGTTGTAGATTAGAGTTTGGCAACTCCCCCTGAGAGATAGAGGGAGTTTCAATTGTGATGTGCTCTCCACTCAGTGTTGTGCCAGCCTTATCACTCCCTTGTGCTGACTCTTTACAGATAGGTGCATTGGGGAGGATGCTTGATTCTATAGATGCACCCTGTTGAGAGGGTACATCTAGTGAGCCATGTGCCCCTGATTTTACAACTTCAACCATTTGGGTAACTGAAGAGGTGGTTTTAGATTTCTTCTTCTTCTTCTTTAGGCTGATGATAGGTGACTCAGGTTCCTCACCTTCTAAACCTAGTTCTACAGCCAAGGCTGCTTCAGTTAAGATGGTTAAAGGTTCAGAAGCAACCTGTTTTCTCTTCTTTTTACTAACATCACCCTTTTGAGAGGATGATGCAGTTGGCTCTGTGTTTGGTAGAGTGTTTGTCTGAGAGGGTTGGTTAGCAAGCCTTAGGTTAGCATCATGTTCTTCTTGCATAGGCTGTGCTAACTGAGACTTAGACTCAAATATTGGCATGTTGTGGGGGTAAGACCTAAACAAACCCTCCATGTGGGGAGTTATTTTAAGCCTTACATCCACATCATTCCTAGTCTCCAAGTTACCAAAAATAAGTTTGGTCATGGACCTAGGATAGCCTATTTTACTTTTATCTAATCCAGGCAATTCCATCAATGAAGCATTTTTAAAATTAAGTACTGATTGAATAAAGCGGGGAAAGAAAATTTCAGTACCTCTCTTGGCTGTGTTCTTAGCAAGTCTCCCATATAGCTCTTGTATGATGAGATGTCCAACATCTATCTTTCTCCCATGAGCCAAGGCATAGGCAAGCTGCTGCACAGGTGTACTAATCTGATCAAAGCTCGATTTCCTGGCAGTGAATACATGAAGGAGTGTAGCAAAAACATAGCTCCATTCCTTTCTCAAGTACTTCCTATTCAGCTTTCCAAGTTTAATAGCCTCTGAGTAGTTGATAAATTCAAAGAATTCTTCCAACTCAGCATCTGTGGCCAGGGAGTCATATGCCTCTTGCTGCAAATCCAAGGCTTCATTCATGTCTGCGGTAGTGATAGTAATATCCACGCCTTGAATCTTGCAGTAGACAACATATGAGGTAATAGCATTCTCAAGGGCGATGACCTCCACTGTAGCTGTCCTCCAGAATTGTTCTAATAAGTCTATGTACAGGGTTGGGTTGGCTGATAGTGCACCCTTGATGTAAGATTCAGACAACCATCGAACAAAGCACTTGAAATTAGCATTTGGTGCTTCCACATCACTGGTAATTGCGATGAAATTGGTTTGGGATGGTATGGTGAGTTGAGTGTTTGCCATTTGGGTAGAGAAGAAAAGAGAATTAAGGTTGAAGAAGAAATTCGCAGTTAGGGTTTTCAGAGGTTTTAAGAGTTTAGATGCTTGAGAGATCGAACGAAATGAGTTGAACAGTTGTGAAATTGTATATATATGAATAACTTGAGTTGTCGATTAGATCTAAGTTTTGTATCGACAAGACAATCATTCGAGAAGTATAAAACTACTATTCGATAAGTCAATAAAGGCTTATTCGATATCTCAAGCAGTTTGTAACTCACTGCTGGCAGTTATTTAACTTAGAAAATAATTCTAAGCTAAATAATATATGTTTTTATGAGCGAAATGAAATTTTCAATATAAATCCAAAAATCGATTAAGTGTCAGTGAGAAATCAGCCTTTTCAAATGATTCGATAACTCAAATACAGTATTCGAGAACTCCATCATTAGAGAACTAAAATACTCTATTCGAGAACTCAGAGTGTGCTATTCGATTTCTCCAAAAGACACTATTCGAGAACTCAAGAGGGTTCTAGATAGGCCTATTCGAGAGCTCGAGCCATGACAAAACAATGAACCATTCGAGAAGTCTGACTTATCGAACTATACTTTTCACTCATAAAATTCAATTTTCACTATCTTTTAAAATTTACCAGAAATATTCACTGAAGAATATTCTACCAAATTAAATAGTGATTCTCTCAAAATTTCACAGAAATTTCAACTAAAGATGTATGATTTTCAACATATGCAGCATTGTGGAATATTTATAAACCATACTCCAGCCAATACTTACTTCAACCATATTGAGCATTTGATAAAGTAAGTATTTAATGCTGCAACAATCTAGTTGATATATTCACTTAACCAGAATTTGAAGAATTCAGCATTCCAATCTCACTAACCAACCTTGTGAAGGTGGCTTCATCTAATGGCTTAGTGAATATGTCAACTAGTTGTTTCTCTGTGGGAACATAATGTAACTCAATGGTTCCATTAGTTGCATGCTCCCTTATGAAGTGATATCTGATGTCAATGTGCTTTGTCCTAGAAAGATTAACAGGATTGGAAACTATAGAGATTGCACTTGTGTTGTCACACATGATTGGAATTCTTTCCAACACAAGTCCATAATCTCTAAGTTGGTTTTTGATCCAAAGCACTTGAGCACAGCAACTTCCTGCAACTATGTATTCAGCTTCAGCTGTGGAAGTTGACACAGATTGTTGTTTCTTGCTGTACCAAGAGACTAACCTTTGTCCAAGAAACTGGCAGCTACCTGAGGTGCTTTTCCTATCAACTCTGCATCCAGCATAATCAGCATCAGAATAACCAATCAGATTGAACCCTGTGTCCTTAGGATACCATAACCCCAAGTTTGGTGTGCCCTTCAGATATCTGAAAATCCTCTTTATTGCTATCATATGTGATTCCTTTGGATTTGATTGAAACCTTGCACACAAGCATGTTGCAAACATGATGTCTGGCCTACTAGCAGTGAGGTAGAGTAGAGAACCAACCATGCCTCTGTAGATTGAGATATCTACCTTCTTGCCCTTAACATCTTCATCAAACTTGGTGGCAGGGACCATGGGTGTCTTTGCAGGCGAGCATTCTTCTAAGTCAAATTTCTTCAATAGATCCTTGATGTATTTGGTTTGACTTATAAAAATGTCATCCTTCCTTTGACTCACTTGCAGCCCGAGAAAGAATGTTAATTCTCCCATCATACTCATCTCATATCTTCTCTGCATGAGCTTAGATAATATCTCACACAGCTTCTCATTTGTAGTGCCAAATATGATATCATCCACATAGATTTGAACCAAGATAATATCATCACCATGTTTCTTGTAAAACAGTGTCTTGTCCAGTGTGCCTCTAGTGAATTGATTCTCCAGTAGAAATTGTGACAATGTGTCATACCATGCCCTAGGAGTTTGCTTAAGTCCATACAATGCTTTAAGCAATCTGTAGACAAAGTGAGGGAATTGTGGATCCTCAAAGCCAGGTGGCTGTTGCACATATACTTCTTCTTCCAACTCCCCATTCAGAAATGCACTCTTAACATCCATTTGATAAACCTTGAAATTAGAATGTGCAGCAAATGCCAAGAAAATTCTGATGGCCTCTAGTCTAGCAACAGGGGCAAAAGTCTCATCATAGTCAATGCCTTCCTGTTGAGAATATCCTTTTTCAACCAACCTTGCTTTGTTTCTTATGACTACACCATTTTCATCCATCTTATTCCCAACAATGGTTCTATCCTTTGGTGCAGACACAAGTTCCCATACTTTGCTTCTTTCAAATTGGTTTAGCTCCTCTTGCATAGCAATTATCCAATCAGGATCCAACAATGCATCATCAAGTTTCTTAGGCTCAACTTGGGATAGAAAGCAACCATAGAGACATTCATTTAGAGTTGCTCTTCTTGTCCTCACTCCTGTATTTGGATCTCCAATTATCTGATCTGCAGTATGTGATCTATCCCATTTCCTTATATGCTCAATGATTACTTGTGGAGCCTCATCCTTTGATGCCAGAAATTCTACCCATGTATACCTTGTGAAATCGTCAACCATCACCAGAGCATACTTTTTCCTTCCTAGTGACATAATATTGACAGGCCCAAACAAGTCCATATGAGTTAGTTGTAGGGGCTTGGTTACTGATGTCATTGTCTTTGACTTGTGGCTTGATCTTTTCATTTTTCCCTTTTGACAAGCCTCACACACTCCTTCTTGATAGAATTCAAGTGTGGGCATGCCTCTCACTAACTCCCTTTTGACTAGAGAATTAATGCCTTTGAAGTTCAAGTGTGATAGCTTCTTATGCCACAGCCAACTATCTTCATTTGATGCTTTTGAGTAAAAGCAACAAATTTTGTCATTGTTTGCAGAGTTCATATTGGCTACAAACAGGCTTCCTTTCATTACTCCAGATAGAGCAAAGTCACCAGTTTTCTTGTGGGTGATCAAACATTCATCTTTGTCAAAATTCACTTTGAAGCCTCTGTCAGTAAATTGACCAACACTCAGTAGATTGTGCTTGAGCCCCTTGACCAGTGCTACATTTTCAATGATGACATTTCCAATTTCCAACTTGCCATATCCCAGTGTGTTGCCAATGCTGTCATCTCCAAAAGCAACCATTGGGTCAGCCTTCTCCTCATACTGTGATAGCAGGGCCATATCACCAGTCATATGGTTTGAGCATCCACTGTCCAAAATCCACATGACCATCCTTTCACTTTCTTTGCCCTGCAAACACAAAGGTATTACTTTTCCTTTGGTACCCAAACAAGTTTGGGTTCATGTGGCTTAGCAACAGTTTTATCATAAACAGCATGCTTATCAATTTTCTTGATGTTAGTCTTCTTGTCATTGTTAGAAGTCTTAGAATCAGGGTTCTTAGACTTAGGTGACAGAGGCACCTTCCTAACTTTAGGAGGACTTGAAGACTTTGATCTTGTGTAGTGTGTGTGAACATTGTGACTGATGCAACCTTCCATGAATTGTCTTCTCAAATTAAAGCAACTAGTCATTACATTCATGTTACATGGCATACAATCAAATTTATCACAGAAAGGAGAGTCTCTATGTCTTAAAGGCACAGAGCAATCATAGAATGGTTTAGCAACACTACCAGATGGTTTCTTGCATGCATGAGTTAAATGATTAGTGCTAAAACAATTTTGACAAACTTTCCTAGGGGCATTTGGCACATAATCATAATTGTTGTCCTTGTTAACCCCTAATTTGCCATTCCTATTTTGTTTCTTTTTAGCCACTTTCTTCTCAAACTCATTATTCCCAGCTGAAACAAACTTCACAAATTTTTCAAGTCTAGGTCTACCTCCTACTGGCTCCTTGGCTTTGGTTTTGACATTCTCACTCTTAGAGGATGATTGTTGTTCATTTGATTGTGCCTTATCTTCATCATCCAACATTTGCTTAATGAGTAAGGCATTCTCATCAATCTCAAGTGTTGGTGCTTTAAATATTGGGGTCTCAGCCTTTTTCAAAACCTGAGGCACTTCCTCTTGAACAACAATGTCATCTTCAATGACTGCATAGCCTTTCCTCTGTTTGAGAGTGTCATAATCAAGTCCAATAGCAGCCTTAGGTCTAGCTAGATTTTTCTCATGGTAGGACTGCAATAGACTAGAGGAATTCTTAAATGTTTTCAATTTAAATTCATTTTCAGCTAGTTCATCCCTAAGAGCTTTCTCAACTTGACTAGCACATAGAACCTTATTCTTTAGATATTCGATTTCTTGTTTAAGGTTTTCTACTTGCATAGCAGTTAGTTCTAGTTCCTCATTTCTTTTGTTCAACAGTTCATTCTTAGTAGACAGTTTAGTAATTTCTTCATTAGCAGCAGTCATACTAGTATGAATATTAAACATCTCAACAGATAGTTGTCCAACCATAGATTTGAATTCAGAAACAGACATGTCTATAGTAGTGAGGGATGGTACCTGAGAGTCTGATTCAGATGGTTCTTCCTTGGAGTTGGCCATCAAGGCATAGTTACAGAATTCTTGTTCTTCTCCATCACTATCAGAATCATCCCAACACTTCCCTTCAGCTATGTAGGCCTTACCTGGTGTATGCTTCTTTAGCAGAGCCTTATACTTAGCTTCAAGCTCAAGAAACTCCTTATCCTTCTTTTTAGGCTTCTTACATTCACTGGCAAAATGCCCTAGGTCATTGCATCTATAGCATCTCACAGATGACCTATCCACATAGCTGGTTTTGAATTTGTTTTTGTTTGCTTTCACAGGTGCCTTGCTCTTTTTGAATGAATGATTTTGAGATCTAGACTTGAAGGGCTCATTCCTCTTAAATCTGATGTTTGGGAATTTTGTAGCCATAAAAGCATATGAAGTGTTTTCCATGGCATCCAACTCTTTAAGAGTATAGAACTCATCTTCTTCCTTTTCATCAACAGGTTCAGTCACTTCTTCTTCAGTTTCTTCATCATCTACTATCTCTTCTATTCTCAGTTGACTTGTAGATGCTTCCAGGTCTTGAACGGATTTGTTGACAATCAAGGCACAGGATGTGTTTATCATTCTGCCTTGGTTGGCTTGGATAGCCCTCTTCTGAAGCAACTCAAGCTCATGAGTCTTTAAAACCCCATAGAGCACATCATATGTGACTTTGTTCAAATCTCTTTCTCTTAGAGATATGACCCTTTGCTCTAGGTGGTTTGGTGCAGATAAAAGAAACTTCATGTTTAATTCCTTAGTGCTATAAACCTTCCCATTCATTTGAAGCTCAGTCACCAGCTTGTGAAATCTCTCAAACATATCAGTAATACTTTCTTTGGACTGTGCCATGAAAGCCTCATACTGTGTGACCAGTATCTGTTTCCTATTCTCTCTTACCTCCTCTGTCCCTTCACATAACACCTCGATGTGGTTCCACATGTCCTTGGCTGATGTGCATGATGCTATATTGGCAAACATCGACATATCCATGGAGTCTATGATCAGCAACATGAGATGACTGTCTAGGGCAACCTTTTCCTTCTCTGAGTCCGTCCATTTGGATGGCTCTTTTGCCACATATGATCTAGGAATGACTATTATGCCCACTGTAGATTCAGAAATTTCTTGTTGTGGTACAAATGGACCATTCTTGAGGATGTCAGGGTAGAGAGGATTGGCAGCTTTGATGAACAACAGCATTTTTATTTTCCAGAGGTTGTAATTCTCTTTGTCGAACTTAGGGACCTTCACCGTACCTGTAGTCTTTGGTGTATTCAAACTCATGATCGTTTTCTGTTTAGATTAAACAACCTGCTCTGATACCACTTGTTGAGTATTGAATACAGTAAAAGAATACAGAGGGGGGTGAATGGATTCTTGAACTTTTCTTTGTTCTTGAATCTTTGCAACAAGATATGTGTTGAGTGTGTGAGATATGTAAGTACAGATAACAAAGACAAACACAACACAATATCACTTTAATCTAATATTTTATTAGATAAAGATTTTTGCTACAATCTGTGAATACAAATGATAGTATTCTCAGCTTCGTTTTTCTCATAGAGATATTTCTTCTGATCTTATCTCTAAAAACTTATCTGCTAAGAAATTGAGGCTGTATCCTTATAGACATGGATACACCTGCTTACTACAAATAAGGTAGGTAAACAAACTACTTTCCAGTCTGTCTATCTCATTTGAGTAAGAGTCTAAACGGCTACAGATTTGACTTTTCAAAGCCTGTTCAGATCCACTTCTTTAGCTCCTTGTCCCTTTGTCTTATCTCTCCAAGCTTCTTTGTAGGCTTTCCAATGTGCTTTATAGTACATAGTCAAATAAAGCGTCTTGGCTTGTTGCAGGTTTCTGACTTGTACAATTCTTCAGTATTTTGTCTCTAAGAATGTATTCGAGAAGTGGCTAAGTGATTGATTCGAGAACTCGAATTGACTTAATCGATAACTCTGAGTTCTCGAATAGAGTTATATTGACATATCGAATCACTTCTCGAATAGCTCTTTTCTCTGGGACTCCTTGAGATATCGAATAGAGCATTTTGACATATCGAATCCCTGAGATGTCGAATAGCTTCTTTAGTCCTTGAGATATCGAATAGAGCATTGACTTGTTGACTCTTAGAGAACTCGAATGATGCTTAGACTTGTTGACTCCATGAGTTCTCGAATAGAGTAATAGACATATCGAATGAGATATCGAACAGTGTATTCAGAGATATCGAATAGTGTCTTCTGAGATATCGAATCTCTGACTTCTCGAATGCTAGACTTCTCGAATAGACAAATGTACTTCTCGAATTGGTACTTAGGCAAATTCTTCATTTCTTGAAATCTCAACTGTGATTATTTGGCAGTCTTTATCTCCTTGCTTGAGGCATGAACCTTGGAACTTCTTTCAGGCATTATTCTTGACTTTATAAGTACAGTTACACAACTAGGATTTGATGCCTATTACAAGTACAGAACAAATAGAAACTCTACAACTAGAGGTTCCCTCAGTTAAGAGGTCATGTAGGTAATGCATAGCATTACACATACTTAGGCTTGTTATTAGATGTATTCAGGCGTGCCTCTGTGACTAACAATACCCAAAAATATGACATCATATCTTCTGACCACTAACAAAATATAATAAAAATTTGTATACAACGAATAATATCCGTTAAATTTTTATTTAAAAATTAGAACCGTTAGATCTGATGATTAAATATATTACATGATTAAATTTATTTACTAAATACATACCCAAAAATATGACATCATATCTTCTAACCACTAACAAAATATAATAAAATTCGTATACAACGAATAATATCCTTTAGATTTTTAGTTAAAAAATTATAACTGTTAGATCTAATGATTAAATATATTACATGATTAAATTTATTTACTAAAATTTCAAGGTTCGAATTCCGTCAGCGATACTATTATCCTTCATTTTCTTAATCTTCTTTATTTCTTTGATGCCCCTTTTTACCATTACACAGCATTTGGAGCGACCCAATTTAGATTGGATCGACCCAAATCTAAACATATACTATTTTTTGTCATTACACAACATTTGGAGTAACCCAATTGGATCGACCCAAATCTAAATCTCTACTATTATCCTTTATTTTTTTTATCTTTCTTTATTTCTTTGTTGCTCCTTTTTGTCATTACCCAAATCTATCTCTGTCATTTTTCACCTTCAAGTCCAAGCCACTCAAATCTTCACACTGGTGGATTTTGACACATGTTTGCACTTTTCAGATTTGAAAGCTGGGTTTTTCACCAAATTAACATCTCAACCCCCTGAAGTAGGGACAAGTCATATATGTTTGGTTCCGGTTTTTAATTTGGCCTTAAAAGTTAAGTTTTTATTGATTTCACAATATTAAAAATTAGACAGGATAATATTTGTTTGGTTTTGATTTTGATTTGGCCTTTAAGAATTAAAGTTTTAATGAATTATCCGATGTTATAATAATATCCAGGACACCAGAAAGGTACCTTTAAAATATTTGCTTGGCCTTTCAATTTTCGAATTTACATGTCATAATAACAAAGGTAGTTGGAAAGATTACCAGTTAATAACATTGGCACAGTACCGATACAAGAGGTAGCAAGGATGAAGGGCATACTAGAAATCGATCAAATAATTTATTTAAATGGCATAATCCCACATGTCATGTGACATTTTAATTGGTTATGTATTTTAATTAAATGTAATGAACCACTTTATATTTAAATTTAAATAAAAATATGTAGACAATCAGTTACAACCAATCATGATGTCACGTTACTTGCACCATGTTATTTGTAAATAATCTTGGGACTCAATTTGATACATCTAGCATTATAGACATTATTTTGTTTTCAAGCAAGTTTATGTTCTTTATAGATTTGTTCAACTTAAGGTTCATGGGGTAGACATGCTATGTACCAGAAGGTCTTATGGAATAACATACTTTTTATCGGATGTCTCCGAAGGGACTATGGAATAGCATACTTAAAAGCTCAGACCCACGGCACAAGCCTCGCCCTCTGGGTCAGGCAACATTGCTCTTATTTATGCTCTAAATATCTTTTTTACTCGCGTTCAATTTCACTTCATGTATGATCTCATATTTAGCACTTTCACTTGAGCTCCACATTAAAATATAAAAGCACTAACTTTTCCATTTTTCAGTTTAGTTGGCTTTTTTAGAGAGAATAGGTTGTGGAAAATGTGATTGTTATAATTTGTAATCATACATTATTTGAAGATAAAAGGGAATAAGTGAGCTTCTTACGGAGACCTGTGTTTTTGGAAAACAATATTATCCTTCATTTTTTTAATCTTCTTTATTTCTTTAATTCCCCTTTTTGTCATTACATGGCATTTGGAGCGACCCAATTTAGATTGAAACAAAAAATTCTATTATGATATTGTACTTATTTTCAGTAATGCTGTAGTATTACGATTGCACCTCCAGCCTTTCTCTTCTCCTCCAGCTACATAATTTTAAATATTGAAAACAAAATACAATACAAGAAGAAGTTTGCATTTATAAACACAGATTACAAGCAGAGAGAGATGTTTAGTTACATATAGACTACAAAGCCACAACATAAGTGTTAAAAAGAAAGATGTTAGTTACAGATAGACTACATAGCAGCAACATAAGTGATAAAAAGAAAGATGGTCTACATGATTATCAAGCTAATAAAGTATTGAAGTAATTAACAAGCCTGAACCACGTAAACAACTTCCATTTTATAGGTACTGTTTATCATAACGTGGTTAATGGGTTTATGTATTCCCATTAATTTTATTTTTGGTCACCCCTCTAAGTTGATCACAAAAAAATTAACAACCCATCAAAATAAGTAGTTTAAAAATATATTCAAATTCAAATTATTATATTCGTTTCAATAAGAACATACTTTTAATATATTAAAGACAATAAAATAAAAATTCAACAATTTCAGAAAGCGAGAGCCATGGTGAAAGACCTTAATTTGAATATAAACTATAAATCTACTAGAATATTTATCTGATATTTTGATTTGCTTATTTAATTGAATAATTTACTTATTTTAAATAAAAGAATCTATATTAATAATATATATACACTTTATTTTCATACATGAATTTACTAATACAGTTTAATGGTCACGCTCTGGTGAGAATGAGAACAGTGGGAACACACATATTCACTACATTTCAAGCTATTTTAAAGGGCTCCGCTAGGGGTATCTTCACAAAAAAAGTCTTATAATTCTACCTATATCCATTCATAAAAAAAATTAACAAAAAAAAAATTAAAATGAGAACAGTGAGAACACACATATTCACTACATTTCAAGCTACTTTAAAGGGCCCCGCTAGGGGCATCTTCACAAAAAAGTCTTATAATTCTACCCTCTATCCATTCATAAAAAAAAATAACAAAAAAAATTAAAAAATTGCTTGAAATGTGGTCTCATTGTTCTTCAACATTTACATATTATATTAACTATGAGGTCTTATAGTTAATATAATATGTTCTTGATATTATATGAGGTTTAATGTTTTGGAGTCATTGGGGGTGAAGGGATTATCATTTCCGCATTTGAATAATGAAGACAATTTATTTTTGTTTTCCATTAGAGAACAATATTTGTAAAAATATTTATTACTTTTATTGCAGATTTTGATGGATTAAATAAATTTTCAACATTGTTAAAATAAAATTGTATGCTACTAGCATATCATTATTTTATTAAATACTTATATAACTATATAGAATATCTTTCTAAGAATTGATTATTTATATAATTGCATACAATATCTTTTTAAGAAATCAATCAAATTTGTTAAATTTTTGATATTGTCATTTTAAATTAAATAAGATGCCGTGTACGAAGTACGGGCAAAATGCTAGTACCTCCCAACCTCTGAGCTCTCCCTGTGAATGCAAGCTGCATTCTTGCTTTTTTCCATTCTGTCACTTGATTCAAACTCCAGTCCATAGCAATAGCTGGTGTAATCACCTTTCCCTCCCACACTAGCAAATTTCTTGCTCTCCATATACCCCATAAAATCGTAGCAACTTGCCCACTTGTCTCCTGTGAAGCACTGCTTAATAGCTTTAGCATCCAGTCCGCTGCGTACTCCTCATTACTCATGTCAAAGTGAAGCCCCATATAGCTCCAACAGTGAGCTGCAAAAGGACAATCAAAATGTAACGCCCCCAAATCCCTTACAGGAATCCAGGTCATTACACCTCTTGCGGAAAATCGATCACCTGCTCATAATATAATCTACAACAATATTCTTAACAACTCCATCCTTTATTCCACAGGTTATAGTCTTAGAACAAGCACTCGAATACAAAAGTTATTACAATACAAACTCACCTCCCAGAATCTCTGAAATATTATTACAACATACAAAACACTCAACAATAAAGCATTAAACAAATTTATTCCATCTTGTACCCTCTTTTGATATTATAAGGCTAATGGGTTGAAATTAATAGCCCTTCTCTTTCCCTTTTTGCCACGATTCACCATGCCAGAGTCGTCTTTAGATGCCGCTGATTAATAATATTTAAATAGCAAGAATGAGCCAAAGAATGCCCAGCAAGTATATACAGATATCATATAATACAACCACAACTCACTCAAAATATGTTTTTACTACTCTATAAGAGTTATAAATATAATTACTTTTGAAAAGAGATCAACTCAGAAATTCTTATAAATCTCGAAATTCGACTCCAATATATCTCAATAACTTCTCAAAATACTACTTAAAGATAAATCAGTAACTTTTCAAAATACTACTCGAAGATAAATCAATAACTTTTCAAAATACTACTCGAAGATAAATCAATGACTTCTCAAAATACTGCTCGAAGATAAATCAATAACTTCTCAAAATACTCCATTGATAATATAATATAACAACTGCTCAGATCAACACCCTAGTTAACAGAACCACACAGGCATCGGTTAACCGATAGGATGTCAATGATTAAATTTCTGCTCATAACGCCTACTCAAGTAATGGATGATCAATCCATTATCACTACTCGTTTTCTATCGATAGAAGGATGCACCGACGTCTCGAACACACCCTAAATACTCCTCAGTAGGGCCGGTGCGTTACTCCGGTCACTTTTGCTTTCATAAGCAATGAACAAAACACACCAATAATATAGTTTCCCTCTCGAATGAGTAGAGGAAATATTATGAAAAACTGTTCTGATTATGGAATTGAAATGAGGTGACCCATATCAGTATACATAACTTACCTTATATATATTCCCACTCTTAAATATAAACTTGAATGAAGTATCTCAATAAACATACCAACAATATGGAACACCTTGTAATATACTATATTCGAATAACAGCTCAACAATAATATGTATGTAAATTGCATGAATAAAATCTGATATAAACCACTTGAAAGAATACTTGATTTTATAATCCGAAAAATTAATCAGCATACTTATGAGTTAAAAAAAATAAATACTCCGAACAATGGAGTACGAATTAGTAAACTTGCCTGGTTCTGCGATACGATACTCCAACTTGCTCCACACCTCTGGTTCTCCGGTATTTCACCTTCTCGGACCCAGTTCAGCTATTATTTAACTCCACTTCTGATCACCTTTCAATCAACTTCTATTCAGTGATATATAATACCCTTGCATATCTACAACTTTCGTTCTTCAAGTTTTTCCAAACGAGTCTCCTAACTCATCCTAAATCCTACCCTAAAATAGTTCCTCGAATAATTCCAAACTCAACATTTTTACGCGAAACCTTTTCCATTTTTAAATATCACAAATAATAATTTACTAATAATCCGATTTTTAACTTCTAAAATAATCTGATCCGATCTGATTCTTCAAAATAATCCGAAAATGCTAAATACCAATCCTCTAAAATAATACCATTGACATCCTATATAAAAACTTAATCAATAAATAATCCTCAACAATTATCTTACTCCACGAGAAAGAAGTACAAATAACCAATTAATCCTCGAGACAACAATTAATCCTTAATTTAAATAAATAAATCCTCGAGACAATAATTAATCCTCAAATTAAATAAATAATTCCTCAAGACACAATTAATCCTATTTACTCAATTTAAAACCATAATAACTATTCCACTTTAATACCCTCATCATTTTAAATACCTCTTTTATCAACGAATCAATAAATCTCTAAATTACGACCAATTATTCACAAAATATTCTAAATGATTGCTAGCATTTATTTATTAAAAAAATGCACTTCTAATTATTCCTTCTAAATTGTCAGAAAAATTCTAATTTAATTAATATAAATCTCACAATCAAAATTATTCAAGAATCTATCTTTATTCAATTTAAATCCATATATATTAATAATAATCTCACTAACTAATTTTCCCTTTAAATCTCGTAATAAAAAAATATCAATCCCTTTTTAGTCTCTAAACAAATCTGGTCTTATCTGATTAATAAAATAGTTTTGAAATATTAAATATAAATCTAAAAAAATATATCCCTTTTTAATCCTATTTATTCTCAATTAATCCTCTTTTTATTAATAAAACAATAAATCTCTTAATTATGGTAAATAATCACATAATATTTTTAAATAATAATCTAACTATAATTTATTCCAAATTAATAAATTAAACTCTCTTTTATTATCAAACCATAAATCTTTAATTTATGTCTCAAAATATTTTTAATTAAATAATAAATCAATCACCAATTTAATTAATTATTCGTTTGTTAATAAAACTATTAAATTCTCTAAAATTTTAATACACTCCAATTAAATCTAAAATTATTAAAACCATATTTTAAAGAATATTCAACCTTTTATCTAAATCCAATTAAAACATAAAATCAGAAATATTTATTGTTTCGTTATTATTTAATACTAAATTATATATATTAAAACACTGAATCGTATATCACAGATTACAAATCACATCGGCGCGTGGGGCCCACGCGCCACTACCGCCGCCGTGCCTCCTCCCCTTTCCCCTGCGATTTTACCAGTCTTTCTCGCTCTCCCCTCTCCTTTTCTCCCTCTCTCGTATCTCTCTCTCTCTCTCGCATCTCTCTCTCTCTCTCTCTCTCTCTCGTTCTCTCTCTCTCTCGCGGTCAACAACCACCACCACCACCGATCGGTGGTGGCTTTGTCCCGACAGTCCCTCTCTCCCTCAAACTCTTTCTCTCCTCCCTCTCCCGGTCTTCTCTCCTCTCCCTCTCTTCCACCTCGCATCTCCCCCTCCCCGACTCTCTCCCTCCGCCCTCTCTTTCAAATCTCTCTCGGTCCCTTTCTCTCCCCCGACCTCCCTCTTCGAACTCTCCCCCCTCACTTTGTCTCTCTCTATCTCTCTCACTGATATAGTACACACAAAATCCACAACACTGATTTCCCCCACCCTGTCACAGTACAAAACGGAACAAAAGGCAATTAACAGAAAATATCGAATAAACTACCTGTATATACTCTATTTTTGGGTGTATGTGAAAATGGTTCTCCCCTAATTTTGGTTCTCTGTATTGCTAATTAAATAGATCCCCATTTCAAATAAAATAAATAGAATAAAAAGTGGGGGACAATATTATGAAAAAAATTTAGTGCTCTATAATTATATTTTTCAAGTGGACAATTAATAAAATAAAAAAATGGGAGACAAAATCATTGCTAACATAATTAAAATAAAAATAATGATTATGTTTATATTTAATGGAATAATTGATAAAAAGATCTCGTTTTCCCCTACTAAACGATACTCAATTTCGTTTTCTAAATTAAATACGACTAAAAATAAAATCTTAATTTTTCTCAAATTCTTTTAATAAACACTAATTAATTAAAATAATTAAACATAATACGAATATATATAATTTTAGAAAATTTTACAAAATGTACTAATAATAAAAAAATAAATAATAATGCATCGTTTCTTAAATAAAATTTAAATAAACATCGAGTAGAAAGAAAAATTTATTCAAAAATTTTACGGATATTACACAAAAAATAAATGGAGCATATGCTCAATATCATTACACATAGGGCAGATAATAGGAGTTTGCACCCCTCTTCCTTTGAGCAAAATTCGAATAGGGATATTATTCCTGCACCACCTCCACACAAACACCTTGATTTTATTTGGGACGTCCATTTTCCACAGCTTACTCCATCCACTTGAGTCATTGACTGCCAAGTTTCTTCTGTAATTATTTTGCCAAATGTGATAACCCGACTTAACACTATACTTCCCAGTAGCATTATGCACCCAAGCAACTCGATTCTTGCACTGATTAATCGGGATAGGTATTGCCAGCACTGCACTAGCATCACAACTCATAAACAAGTCATTTACCTTTTGAATATCCCACTTTCTCATACCAGAGGCAAACAGATCTCGAACCTTCAGTGTATTGTTCCTGTCAGTATAACTATTCTCCACTCAAAAATTATCTTTTGCACGAAGCCAGGCATCGTTATAAACCTTTATGTCCACTCCATAACCCACCACCCACCTATATCCCTCCTTAAAAACTTCTTTAGCCTGCCAAATCCCCGACCATAAATAACTGCACCCACCTCCTCGAACTGCTTTTAAAAAACTGCAATTAGGATAATATCTCGCTTTATACACTCTAGCCACCAAAGAATTAGGATTGTTAAGAAAATTCCAGCAATGCTTGCCCAACAAAGCTAGATTAAAACCATGAAGATCACGGAAACCCATCCCCCCTTTTTCTTTCGACATACTCATATTTTCCTAAGCTAACCATTTAGCTCCTTTCTTCGTACTCCCATTAGAACTCCACCAAAACCCGTTTATAACTCTTTCCATCTCTTTGCATAAAGATTTAGGAAGCAGAAAGCAAGACATACAATATGACGGAATCGTTTGAGCCACATTCTTGAGTAAAATTTCCTTCCCTGCTCGAGACAACAGATTAGTCCCCCAAATCTGAATACGTTTCCACAACCTGTCTTTTAAAAAACTGAAAACTTCCTTCTTCGATCTGCCTATCAACGAAGGCAATCCCAAATAATTTCCTTGACCCACATCATTATACACTCCCAACAGGTCTTTAATACTTTGTTGCGAACTCTCACTAACATTAGTACTGAAAGAAATGCCAGATTTCTGAAAATTGATAGCTTGACCCGAGAAACTTTCATACCTTTGAAGAATTATTTGCACTTCCCTTGCTTCCTCCGTACTAGCTTTGAAGAACAGAAAGCTATCATCCGCAAAGAGCAGATGTGTTATGGCAGGAGCATTTGGACTAACACAACTTCCTGAAATTTTTCCTTCCATCGCAGCCTTAGATATGTCATTTGACAATCCCTCTACACAGAATAAGAACAGATAAGGTGACAGAGGGTCACCTTGTCTTAGTCCCCTTTTAGGATTTATAGGCCCCACGTACGATCCATTGAAGCAGACAGAATAAGAAACCGTTGTAACACTTAGCATTATCCACCTGATCCATACCTCAGAAAAACCCATATTTATCATACGGTTCCCCAAATATGACTAGTTTACCCTATCATATGCCTTTGAGACATCCAGTTTCAACGCCACCTCCCCATCCTTCGCTCTTTTCTTCCCCTTCATATGATGTAAAACCTCAAATGCAACCAACACATTATCAGTAATATTCCTTCCGGGCAGAAAAGCAGATTGGTTCTTGGAGATGATATTCGGAAGAAATCGTTTCAATCTATTGGCTAAGACTTTTGCAATGATTTTATAGAGCACGTTGCAAATAGCAATGGGTCTCAAATCTTTCATGTCATCCGCATTGTCTTTTTTAGGAATTAAAACGACATTAGTGTCATTTAGCTCCGCTGGAAATGCATTATCATTCAACCATCTTTTGCAACACAAAAACACCTCATGCCCCAACTCATGCCAAAAATTCTGAAAAAATGCAGGGTTCAAACCATCCGGACCAGAAGCTTTGTCCGGATGCATTTGTTTAATTGCCTCAGTAAACTCCTCAAACGTGAACTCCTTGATTAGCTCATCATTCTGACTATTAGATACCAATGTCCCCCCCACCTCTGCTGCCAAATTGACCTCCTGGTTCGGCCTACTAAAAACCTTCTCAAAGTAGCTTTTCACCACCTAGCACATCTCATCTTGTTTACTAACCATTACTCCCTCCTCTGTTTTCAGCTGCAACACATTGTTGATTTTCTTTCGGGATGTGGCAGTAGCATGAAAATATCTCGAGTTCGAATCTCCTTCCGCAAGCCAAAAAACTTTCGCCCTTTGTTTCCAGTAAATTTCCTCCTGCAACAACAGTTCATTCAATTTATCTCTCTCAGACAAATACTTCGCCACACTTTCATTATCAACACAATCCACAAACTTCTTCATCTCCTGCTTCTGTTTATCTATCTTCTCTTTAAACTTATGGAAAAAGTTACGCCCCCACTTAGCCATATATGACGAGATAGCAATTAGTTTAGGCAAAAAATGCATAGGAGATAGGTTCTTCCAATACTCAACAATTTCTCCATGAAAACCTGGTTCTTTTAACCAGGTATTCTCAAATTTAAACCTGAATTGTTTCTTTGAAAACGAAGTACTCACCAGGTCTAAGCTGATAGGCTCATGATCTAAACACGTCGTATGAAGGAGAGTGAGCTTACACAGTGGGAACATCTGCCACCATTCCTCCGTCGCAAAAGACCTGTCCAACCTTTCTCGAACCCACTCACTGGTTCCCCTACTCTTTTCCCAAATGAAGTTACCACCCATAAGATCCATCTCTACTAACATACTATCCTCTATGGCCTGCCTGAAACCATTCAATAAAAACTGAGGATGAACATGCTTACCTCTCTTATCTGTTGCATAAATTATATCGTTAAAATCACCCAAAATGCACCATGGAAGACTCGATTTTGATGCAAGTAGTCTAATAAAATCCCACGAATCTCTTCTCCGCGATCTTTCAGGAAAACCATAAAAACAAGACAATCTCCACCACGGGTCATTACCCTTCATGATATGAATATCAATATGATTACTAGAAGATTCTACAACTTTAACTGGAACACTGTTCTTCCACAAGATGGCTAGACCTCCACCATGTCCTATCCTATCTACTGAAAATGAATACGCAAACTTCAGATTAACACATAATCTTTGAACTACCTCATCAGTCACCAATGTTTCAGAAAGGAACAATAAATCAGGTTTCTGAGACCTCACAAGGTCCCCCAACACTCGAACTGCCCGAGGGTTCCCCAACCCCCGACAGTTCCAACTTAAAAGATTCATTGTAACCGGCTAGCTTGCCTAGCAAGCGTAGCCGAATCAGAATTTACGGGTGCCACACAATCCATTTCAGAAAGAGTAACTCCCACAGTACCATCTCCCTTGACCCCATTTTCAATTAAATGTAATCTTCCCTCTGTATCCATGGTTTCATATGTCTCTGGTCCACCATGTCTTCTTTTTCTTTCTTCCACATTAAGCCCAACATATTCCTCCTCACTTAGCCCAATTGCATTCTTTACCAAAGACCCCAAACCCGAGCCCACAGAGTTACTACTTTGACCGCCAAAATTTGAAATAATAACTGATTTGTCATTTGAAAGTTTTGATTGCCTATTTTCACTCCTCAAACTTATATCTCTTATCCCATAATTTTCGTTAGCCCCCCGATCTCGGAATACTGTTATCCCTGCCAATCCGTTCCTCCCAATCTGCATCTCCCTCCTCCCTAAGCCACTTGCTCTTAGCCGGTCCGGCCAGCCTACACGACGGCGCTTTCAGCCAGTTACCCCAGTCTTTAATAGGATCTTCCCCCCTCCTATCTAGCGATTTGCGGCAAAAACGTTCAGTATGAGATACTAGTCCACAAGAGAAACAAAAATCTCCCAGTCGTTCATACTTACACGTAACCATACAATCCATGCCGTTCCTTCGAACTATTTTCTTCCTCCGCTTCAAAGGATTTCTTACATCCAGACTTATCTTTACCCTCATGTAGTCCCTCCATATACTTGTATTATTCTTATGATCATATTCTAAAAACTTGCCAAAAAAATTCCCAGTTGCACCCCAACCGCCTCCGTCATGAGCCCTGTGGGTAAGTCATAGCGGGACTCTAAGTGGTTCTTCACCATTCTGTATCTCCTTAACTATGAGCATGGCATTGTCAAACGACCACGGTCCACCATTAACAACCCATTGAACATCCTCCTTATGGTAGAATTGGAATAAGAATACTCCTGTCCCAATTTCTTTTATGTTGATCCCCATAACCGGTTTCCATATATCAGCCAATTTAGACTTCATTACACGAATGTTTATACTCTTCTCCGTCAAGAATCTACCCACCAGACAAAGTTCATACCTGTTTGCTGTATCTTCAATGCCATCTTCAACTACAAAAGCTTCATTTTCCTCATCATCAATATTCAGATCTGTCATCTGAACATTAATATCTTGATATCTAGCCATGATAAACCACTCACACACCTTTGCTCCCTAACAAATTAGTTCGTAAAGAGGAGAGAAAATACATAAAACTCTCATAGATATGGAGAGAAAAACATGAAAATGGAAATACTTAATATGGGGTAAAAATTTAATATTTTTATAATTTTTTTAAAAAATATTTAATGTATGTTTAAGATTTTTTTTAAAAAAAATAACTTTTTTCCGGATAAAGTTAGAAATCCTGACTTTGTACGGTAGTTGTTTGCAAATCCATCATCACCGCCACCACCACCAGCAACCATATAAAAGGAAAGGAAAGGGTGTTTGCGACCCCCAAATTGTCAACCACCTAAATAAATCACATGGCCCCTTCCAGCAGTGAACAATATTTCAGCGAAGATGAAGATCCTGATGATTCAGAAGAAGAGGCCTGTTACTATTCTTTTTCATTTTTCACAGACATAGATTTTGATTTTTGGTGTTAATTAGCTACACAAGCAAGCACTTGTTGTATTGATTTATTTGATTTTGTTCTAGTGCAGTTTGAACATTTTGATGATTTCACTCTTGCCTCTTCTTGGGAGAGGTACTTGGGTTTTACTTAATTATACATTGACTCCCTTTGCCTTTATTTCAATTTTATTAGTCGTGTGGATTTGAAATTGCATTTCTTTTGTTGTAGGTTCATATCTGAAATTGAGGCCGTTTGTCGCCAATGGTTGGCTGATGCTCCAAAATTATTGTTGGTATGAATGGGAAATTGTTTTACTCTATTACATGTTTTACAAAGTAAATGTTCGAAAAATTTTCATGTAATAATTTATGTCATATCAACATATTCAAGACTGTACTTGTCTATATCATGTCGTCAAGCAAAGAAGAAAGCTTAATTATCTGTATTGAGATTGAGTTTGCCTAATAGCAGCTCATGGAAACTGTTATGCACTTCGACTTTAGCTCAATCATATTATAAAGCTCACCCGCCTCTTCTATACCTTGGCTAGACCTGTTTTCACCCCCAAGTATTCATATTACCACCTGAAATTTATTAAACCATAATGCTTAATCCATTCCCATGATTTGTTTATTTACAGGAAAAGAATGCCGATTGTTTGGAATTGTCAAAGAATTTGTACAAGGTCAAGTCTGAGTTGAAGTATCTGACAAAAACCTATTGCATGGAGTATTACTTTGTAAATGGTGGTGCTGGTATGTAGAAAATGTGACGAACACCCAGTTCTAGTGGGTATCTTTAATTTATGTATCAATGTGTGCTACTGTGATTGATATTCTGACTTTCCCAGTAGGCAGTGGACTTTGGGATTCTGATTTACACGATCTTCAGTTGTCATTTGGAGTTAAGGAATTTCTGGTATTTCTTTTCTTTGCACCAACTTTTATGTAACATTTTATTGTTTGCAACTATTTCGGCTGTATCTTAGTTTCTTTCTGAACATTATTATTAGGTGATTGCACCGCAAAGTGCAAGTGGAGTGGTTCTTGATGCTCCCGAGGCAAGCAAACTTCTTAGTGCAGTTGCCATTGCTTTGTCAAATAGTTCCAGGTGGGACTGATATTGAGTAAAGATGTAGGATGATGCTTGCATTAAATTAAACATATATTGCTTTTATTATATCTATTTAGTTAGAATCTTTGAATATCCTTCTAAGATTTCTTCCATGTTTATTTTAAATATTTCTTCTTTTTAAAAAGTGTACTGACTGTTGGAATATAAGTGAAAATATTATTTTGACATAAATAGTTGAATAGTTTTGTTGAGTTTAGCAGACTAGAAATTGGTATAATTTTGAAATTTATTGTTAAATAGTTTTGTTAAGTTCAGAAGATTATTAAATGATATATATAATAGTTATATGTGGGATCTAGTGGTCTAGATAGTCATTGAGATTATTATGATGATTTAGGTTTTGTTATTATTAATTTTTGAATATTGGTTTTGAGTCCAATCCAAGTGATAATCATCACATATTAGAATAGCTTAGACTCTTAACTGATTACTGAATATTAAAGTTTGATCTCTTATATGGGTGGCAATCCATAGTTTTTCTCACTTCTGCAGTTGATAAGTCCTTGGGGGAGTATTTTATGCGGTTAATCCATCAAACCTATCTTTTTATTGTTTTAATTCCGTATTTTTCTTTTCAATCCCTGTCTTGCATCCCCAATGTTAGTATGAGTGGAGCGCATGAGACACGAGCTTGTAAGTAGAATTGTGATTGGTTTGTGTTCGCATAGCTCATGGCCAGTTTTTGTTCCAGGTTTGACTGACATGGAATAGACATGGAAATTATGATAGTTACAAACTTGCATTGTATTATTATATTTATTATCACATTGATTTAGTTGTACTCTCTGAACTTCCGTATAAGACCTAGTTATCAATTACATCTGCACGTACCATTCTAGTTTATATACAATTAATTTTCTTGTGAAGCGTGCGCTGATATTCGTAAGAGTAGAGCCCTATAAGAACAAGAGTATCAATTATACCTGATTAATTTGTGTTTTGTGTAGCTTGTGGCCAGCATTTGTTCCAGTACATGTTCCTTCTCGCAAAGCGTTTATTGGTATCCAAAATATGGGAACAGTTTTTACTCGAAGATTTGAATCAGATCGTATTGGTAGCCAGGTTCCAGTAAAACTTATGCATTTGGAAGGTTTATACGAGTTGTTTATTTCAAAATTTGTAAGTTTATCGCCGACATGTAATCTTAATTCCTTGTGGGAAGAAATAATTAGTTTCCATAAACATTCTATTTAATTAGAAATTTGTGCAAAATTTCCGTTGCGAATTTGTTTTGGACAGTAAAAGTGCTGCTTTTGAGCATCTAGGTTAAGTAAACCTAAAGTCCTCTTCGTCCTAATTATTTTGTTATGATTTTCTTTCTGCTTAAGGTCTTCTCCACCTTGGACCTGTCTATGCATCTTTTTAAAGTCAATTTCACAATGAAGCTAACCTACAAAACCATACTCCATGATGATGACAATGAAGTTGAGGGAGCTAATGCTGAAGTATACGATTTTGATGCAAGTTCTGGTGGTGAAATGCACAGAAAAGCACAATGGGACGAGGACTGCCCATGGAGTGAATGGTATTCTGCAGAAGACCCAGTAAAAGGTTGGCTTAGTTTTTTGAATCTGCATTTGCTGCAGGCTAAAAATCTGTTTAAGTAGACACACGTCAAAGCAGGCACAGTAATCTTTAGCATAGGTCTAGCCGTAGAACATTTATATCTCCGTGTAATGAATTATTGACTTGCGGATGTTATCTAATAGTAAACTCGAAGCAGCACTTCTTTATATTAGTGCCACTAATTCATGCAGATTTTGAGTTGATTGTCATATGGACCGAAAAAAGAATCGAGAGCTCTCTTGAAATGGCTGAACTGGAAAATGCTTCCCCGCATGAAGCCGAGAAATGGATAATATCGCCAACCTTTTCTCCAAACATGTAAGATAATCCTTTGCCAGACCATACGTATATATGATTGATCCATATGTTGTATATGCCAGTATGTTTTTGATGAGTGATGTTGATAGCTAAGCTACCTTTGGTTGATACTTGTTTCAATTTTAGTTTGTGAGAACTGAGAAGCTCTAATGTTTAGTTTAGAAATCATTCTTAATCTGGAGGATCGTAATAGTTAGTCATCTACTAAAACGGATGAGTACAAATAGAAGTCTCCTTAAATATACTTTACTCATCCTGGTTCTAAGGATCTTGTGAACCCTGTCCCAACTGGTATTATTCCCAACTCCAGCCAATAATTAAGTACATGAT
Organism: Saposhnikovia divaricata; assembly: GCA_036435485.1. Classification (NCBI taxonomy): domain Eukaryota; kingdom Viridiplantae; phylum Streptophyta; class Magnoliopsida; order Apiales; family Apiaceae; genus Saposhnikovia; species Saposhnikovia divaricata. Next base: position 93,888,196 of record CM071597.1, on the reverse strand, counting down.
TCTATTCCATCATAAGGTAGTTCCTAATTAAGTTAGATAACCGAATCTTTCAGAAGGTTTAAATTCACAATTGATCTTCTTTTCTTATCAGATTTTCACGGTGTGCCCTGAAGTTCATTTTTATGATAACTTTACCTCCAGCTCTGCCAGTTTTACCTCTAAAATTCAGAATTATTTTGACCTTGAAATAATGATATCATTTACCTTCTTAACATTTTTAACATCCTTTATAGGGGAAAACAGTCAGTTTTCTGAGGCAAGGATGCAGGAGAGCAATTTTTTCTTTTATAAATAAAAAATAGTATATTGCTTCTTATAGTGCTCTGGGATCCTGATATAGACATTATATTTATATGTATATAAATGATAATGAAAAATAATTAACCCTGCTATAGGTTAAGTGAGGGTAGCAGGATGTTAAGAGTACCTGGTACAAATGCCTTTTCAGAAATTTTATGCCTTCAGACATTGCACTAATCGAAATTTCATATTAGTTAATGTAATAATAAAAAAAATCTTTCTCTAAAAACTCTCTAAGTGGATTTGAAGCTTTAGGAGATGTCTGATGACAGTCTAATATTGTTGAACACTTTCGTGGCTAACTACTTCTCGCGACACAGTATACGACTATGAAGAATGGGTGCAGGTGGGGGGGATACGCGAATTCAGCAAAATGAAGAATATGGGGATTCGGGTGCGGGGTGATTCGACAAATATTTTAATGTTAAATATTTACCTTAGCGAAACCAAGAAGTAGCCCTCACAAAAAACGAAATACTCAGATACATAATTTTAATAGTTAAATAACTTATTTAACATTAAAATCTGAAAAATCAATGTCCAAGAAAAAGGTCAAAAAAAGTCGAACATCCATATATAAAATGGTCTGTGGTCCATATTGACATACTTACATGATAGAACACATTGTATTTACATACATGACATAAATATATATATACAAACTGAACAAGAAATCGATTACAGATTACAAAGGAAGCCATATATATATACAAATAATTGAAAATTGAGAAGAAAGAAGAAACTGAATGGAAAGAACGACTTATCGAAGGTCCAGAGATGGCGACTGAAAACTATTCCTCTTGTATCCCTTTCCCGTATCCCCTACGAATCCCAACTAAAAAATACAGGGTATGCTGGGTGGTGCATTAGGTGTGCAAGGCGCACCCCCCCTTCCAACCCAAACCGCACTCAGTGCGCTGTGCGATACCCTACTACCGCACCCATGCTACTCAGGTATAGGATCATGAACTTTTAAATAATTACTAACAGTATAATTACTTAATACTATGAATTCAGCCGAGATGCTTAGGAACGATATGACATTCGACTTGAAGCTCGGCTTCATAAACGATAAACGAGCCAAAGTTGAACACAGTTTTAATGTTTGGTTCAAAAACGAGACAAACTTGATCACATGAGAGATCACATGTTCACGAATATGAACTTTTCTGATAACGAAGCTTGTACTCATTCTCATGAACTTGCTCATAAACGTGGTTGTCACATCGGTAAGTCCAGTTGAATTGACGGTCCAACTTGGCGACTAGTCTGTCAATTAATAATAAAAGATTAAATAATGTAATAGTATGTTACAACTTATATATGTGGTTTCTCACAACAAAAGTTGATGTGGAACTAGAAATTAAAAGATTAGTTTGTTTCTATTTTATTTCATTATTTAGGAATAGATTTATTTGTAATTCATTATAAAGTATAATTATGCTATATATTTTAGAGTAATAATAGAAGATACGTTGCATTTTCTTTTCATTTGCAGTTTTATGATCTTTGAAACTTAATGGCAAATATAAGTTTCGTTCTTCATACTTCATTTCTTTCTCCCTCTTTCCCTTACCAGTCTTCCCTTCTTTCTTTCCTTTCATTTTTTTTGTTCGATTCCTTTTCTCTTTCTTATACCATGATTTCTTTTCAATCAGTCGAACTCAAATGGCCAATTTGGATTTGGTACTCTACAGTTATGTGTCTGTATGTGTGCGCGCGCGCGTGCATTTAGGTACATATGTATACATAGATGGATCTATGAAAGTCAGGGGTTTATTATCTCGTATAACAGCTATGAGGATGGCGAGAAATTAATAAAGATGAGTAATTTAGTTACATATGAAGTGACCAATGACGATCCTCCTCCGAAAAAATTGATCGGAATGAAATTTCAAGGTAAGTACTGGATGAATCAAGGGGATTGTGCAAAATCCAGAGTTGCATATGAATGAGTTTGGATCAGGTCGATTTTGTACCAGTCTACCAAGTCAAGTAACTTTTCAATGGTTGTTAGACACTATTTAAAAATATAAAGGGCAAAAACTTACTTTGGTTGTGAGTTACTGTAATTTAATGTCTTTTGGAAATTTGTGTATTACAAAAACATGCTTATTATTTGCAAGTCAAAGAGCCATGTTTATGTTGGAGTCATTCCCCTTTTATGTATATGGATTTAGATAATTACCCCTTGAATCTTGTAATTGTTGTTCATGCATCAAGTCTCTGTACATAAATATAGAATGATGAACTTTTAATTTTTTTTTTTTAATCTCTATTTCAGCATTGGCAACTCTGTAGAAAACATAGTAGGATTTGCTTCTCAACTTCGCCTCTTGGTTAAAGCGTTAAATATGTCTTATGGGGCAAAGTACGTGGAAGATTATGTGTCAGGTTCAATTTTTTCCACCGTGATCTTAGTTGTCAGTTGTTTTTGTCATTGTTGTGAAAACTTAAGGGTCATGTACCAAAGATTTCATATAGTGTAACACAACACACATATAATATGTTTTATATACCCTACTTGATCACTGATTTAGTGTTGCACATACTAAATATTATCTTGTTGAATCAACATTTAGAAGCTAATATCTATGCACATAGCATTAGCGACATGACAGGTTGCATTAGCTTTTTCCTGACTACCACAACCATTTAGGTTCTTTACTTCCATGAGCCACTTGAAGAAATCTATATATATACTTGAAGAAATCTATATATATAGAGAGAGATGTATGAGTAAAGATCTCTCTCTCTCAATAACTTACATTTTAAAAACAAACAATGTTAAAAATCTTCCTAAAGATGTATTCAATCCAAAGTACATAACTCTCTCCAAAATTAATAACTTACATTTTTTTAAAAAAAAAATGTTAAAAATCTTCATAAAGATGTATTCAATCCAAAGTACATAACTAGGTTGCAGTGTCGGTTGTTTTTATAGTGCAATAGTTCTTATACCTTGGTTGGTCATGCCTTTTGTTTTGCAGTTGAGAGCTTGGGTTCTGATAGTATGAGATCATCAGCGGTCATACCTCCGCCAACAGTTCTTGATCGAGTTCTTAAAGAAATTTTTCATGAAGGTACCTGCAGTATTTTTATTTCTTTGTCATTCCTTTCTTTTGGTTGTAAATTTGGTGTGGCATAATTCTACAAGGTCTTGGAGTGTTCATTATGTGTGCATGGTAGAGATTAGCTTGTATAAACAACAAATATTAATTATGGTATTATATGCAGTCATAAATTCTAATATAATCTGTTAAAAATTCAACAATGTTAATTTGGGCTTAGGTCTAATATTTAGCTCTTATTAATTCAGTAGTGGCAATCAGTCAGAAATTTTGTTTCAATATACATGCAATGTTGCCCTTGTTCTTGTATGGAAATTTTAGAGTTTTAGAGCCATTACAAAATTTGTCAATTGTCATTTACCTAATGAGTCAAAGCAATTCTATACCTTAAATTTATAGATCATGTTAGGGGTTGTTTTGTTTGTGCAATTCTGATATTAAGTATGAGGTTTGGAATGAGTTAAACCCATACGAAGTGTTTGCTTGAACATTTTTGAAATCTAAAAGACATAAGTCAAGGTCATTAGGTACGTTCTGAAACACAAGGGGGAGGTGGGTATGATTGATGAGTATCAGGTATGAGTTTTAGTGATGCTCTTTTATGTCTTTTTTGTTGTTTACCTATAAAGTACATTAAAATTTTAATTTTTTTGTAGTAATAAATTAATACAAAATTTTCTTATGAATACTTTACAGGTTATATATTATTGTTAAAGAAAAACAAAAATGAATAAGAAATGATTATATTCAAACAATTACAAATGTTACTAAAAATAGAAAGAACATAAACACATAGAGTTTTTTATTTTAAATATAAACAATTCATTGGAAAATATTTTTATTCAATATAAGAGAGTATTAATTCCAACAGTGAGTACATGAGAAGGAATGCTCCATTTTCCTTTTTACTTGTTTTCCCAACAAAGATAATCACTAGGAAATTTGTACTCATATTTATTCACGTTTCACTTTTACATCCTTTATTTCCCCTAGAATATTGTTCAACGTCTTTCATTCAGTTTCTTGCTCTTTCTATTCTGGATTGTACGAGCTTGTAGTTACTTGCATTAGTTTGGTCAGGATTAATGATATTGGGATACAATTTATAGAAATTTACACTACTGCATGAGTAAAATTTTCTAATAATTATTCCTTAATTCCATTCTTAGCAAATTAGAGCTCAAACCCATCAATTAGAGACGAAAATGCACCGTCATCCTTGTTATTCGTTTTTCGTACGAACCTCATCATTAGGAATGTGTGCTGATATTTATTCACGTTTCGCTTTTTAGGTATGTGTGCTGATGTTTATTCACGTTTCGCTTTTACATCCTTTCTTTGCCCTTGAAAGGAACTTTGCACTGATATTTGTTCACATTTCACTTTTCCATCCTTTCTTTCCCTTTCAATATTGTTCACAATCTTTCATTTTATTTTATACTCATATCATTTTCTCTAACCAAACGGGTTAAATCAAGTATTAAGTAAGACTTAGTAATAAATGCATAAACATTATTAAATCACCTATTTCGACAATGAACAACTGCAGGTAAACGTGTCAATATTTCTAATGGCGAGGACAAGACTTCTCGCAATATCAAGGGAGCACCACTTGAATCACTCTTTGCGCAGTTTTGTTTACACTCCTTGTGGTTTGGGGACTGCAATATACGTGGTATGTTTACTACATATGGTTGTTACTATTGATGAGGCAATTTATAATTCAGAAGTGGAAGTAAACATTTATTGAAAAAGGTTTTCTATACAGTTTTTGTACAAAGCAAACTGTAAATGTTATCCTCCTCTCCAAAGCACAAGGAGTTAAGGGAATTGGATAATGAAGTTATTTCTGATTTATGTTGAGTCATCACGTAACAGTAGCTTTCCAACAATCTTCTCTCACCCCCCAAAGTATAAAACAAATACATGGGAATGTAATTATATTGGTATTCATTTTACATTATCCATTGGGCCCACTTATTATTTGCAATTTAAGTCTTGTGATCTTCGCCTTTCTAAGGAGCATAGTATTCCACCAAAAGTCATTTTCTTTAATTGTGCTGTTTTAAACAGATTTTCTGTTGCAGCTTTGCTGAACATGTTCTTTTTGGTAGCTATTGCTGTCCTTTGGATAGAGTTTGTGCGGGAGGTTCGTTGGTACTGGGAAGAGTCCCAACCACTACCTCGGATGCTGGGCAGTGGAGTCATTGACCTATCAACTTGTTTGGTCAATCAGAAGCTACAGATGGTAATGCTTTAAAAACACATTATTTAGGTTCACTTTCTAAATTCTAGTTCTCTATGTATTTTTTGCAATGTGGCTAATAGAATGGGGGTGTATTCTTTTTTTCTTTGAATTGTTTATGAAGATTCATGTGCTTCTTTCTTCTATTTGAATCTCCTTTTGTCACTGAAGTATGTTTCTATAAACCTAAATTTAGAGAGGGAACCAGGAGAATCATTTACATACCACCACTATGTTTCCTGTGCTAAAAGTTTCAGGATGTCGGAAGTTGGTTACAAAGTAGACCAGACTAAAATATATGCAAAGTATGGTGCGTATGACTGTCCACTTGTATGTGGTTTGCAATTTATGTTGTCATGAATTTTGAATTTCTTTCATCTCATTGGCCAGGTAGAACTATATTATTGTTTGTATGGCAAATAACACTAGGATTAATACACCCATTAGGCGTCATTCTGCATTTGTATTACCTAGTCTTGAAACTTACTATTACAATTCACAGTCTCTGTGACTATACATTAGACACAACATAGCTACATTACCAAAGGCCTCTATGTTTTACAGTATCTCCCTCACTTACGGGTGCACAAAATCTCATGGTAAAATCTGCCAATTTGATCTCAGCTTGCAATTTGCATTGAAAAGAAGCTCCAGCAAGAGAAAGAGAATGAAGATGGCGTTGAAAGTGAAGAATCTGTTTCTGCTCATGCCGAGGTCAAACATGGATAACATGTCATTCTAATATGTTCTAAATTCTAATGGAATGTTTAAGAATTGTATATTTTCTTGGCATGATCTTTATCTGTCTGAACTGCAGGATGGTAGTACTATTGGGTTAGAATCATTTCATTCCCCAAGATTCGACAACTTTAATAGGGAACGTGACAGGTGAAATAAGCAAAGTGAGAACTCTTTTATATTTTCGTGATGCAGTCCTGGACTTTACTAAAAAGGTTTTTTATTTTCGATCATATCTTCCGAAGTATGAAACTCTGATATCCCATAGCTATGTTTACTGAATACTTAGTGCTATCAGTCCATTAAAGAGTCATTACTACTTACATTCAAGCAAACTCCCAACAAAGCAGTACGTTACTATTATCTGGTGAGGTTGCTAAAGATAAGGGGACATGATAGAATTCATGGTTATGGTTAGTAGGCCTTATTGAGAATTTTAGGCCTTGGGGCAGTGTTGTTTAAGGCACTGATTCTAAAAAAGTGCAAGACTTGGTCTTGAAGTGTGATTACGACGCGCCATTAATCGCTCGCTTTTTGGCCAAAAAAAATTATTTACAAATTTGACAAGAAAGTAATGCTTGACAAGTTTACATATTTTAAACACTTAAAAATTATAGGACGATTGTATAACATGATAAATATGCCAATAATGAAGTATTGATTAATAAATATATCCTATATATTATTAGCGTAAGGGACTTCTGGTGGTTAGGTTGTCACCGGGTCCCACAGCTAAAATATAGGCATTAATACAAGGAGAAATAATAAAATTTTGTTAAGTTTGGTTGTTAACGGGTAGGTGATAAGGAAAAAACAGGAATATACACTACTAATAGTATTCTAAGAGCATCTCCAATGACGTTGGCTAAAAATGGTTGGCTAAATTACATAAAATATTGATTATGTAAAATCTGTCGAACCTGTAAGACATTGTGCTCCGTTGGTATTGGCTATAATGATTGGCTATATTTTAAAAATGGTATGTTATTAATATTTCAAGTTGTTATTAATGGAATATATTATTTTAATATAGAAATAAGTGATGTGACAATTCACTACAGATCTCTAGAGGTTCGACAAATATAGCCAGCATCAAGAGATTATCGATAATTATAGACAAGGATTTTGTCCCATTGGAGTAGCTAATTTTTTACATATTATGTATAATTTTTGTTTTTGGAAAGCCACGTAGACTTTTAACTAAGGACTTGATATGGTTGGAGATGCTCTAATATCCTTATAATTTACAAGTGTTCGAAAAAATCATAAATAATGAATCAAGAAAATTAGAATATAGTAATATATCCACACATGATATTAAATAGAATTAAAAATAAAATATAAAATATAAGTTATAATGATAAACAGAAAATAAAACATTTAAATATTGTAATAAAAATCTAACTACTAGAAAATATTCGATAACAATATTTTAATATATTATTATATGTATGTTAATAAAAAAACAAGTAATCAATTAATAAAATTAATATGTAATAACATATTCACGCAGTATACTGAATAAGACTAATTTTTTTTAAGAATAAAGTGAATAAAAATTGGGAAAATAAAATATTAAAAATTTATGGAAAATACAATTAAAATAACCGTGCTTTGCACAGTTATTAAGCTAGTAAATAAAAATTCAGGGAGTCATTTAGTTCAATCTCCGGCCCCTCAAATTCTCACCCTTTCTCCTCATCATCTTCATTTATTACACTTGGAGAAGATGCTTCATAAGTTGCATTTGTGTGAAGCACTGAATAGGGGTTCTTTTCTTTTACCTTTATCTTTTAAAGGGTATTTTTTATCTTTTACTAATCTGAGTGCTTTTGAACAATTTCAGAATCGTACTAAATCGCACAATTTTGAATTGCACACCTTGCGCCTAAGCGCGAAGCGCCATTAATCGCGCCTTTGGCAACACTGCCTTGGGTGGCCAATCAAAGTTGCTAATTTTTTTAACGGGACCTTAATGAGTTGCTCTGATAGCAGTCTGTCTTACGATTATAATCATATCTAAAAGCCTAAAACGTAGAGGCCATCTAACTCAACATAACTTGGGGTTTATCAAGTGCCTCTGCAGTTTGTGAGATTAGTTGTGCTCTTCACATTCGAGAGTATTACGTAAGATATGGGGAAATATATTTTATTAAAAAAGGGACTGAGTCACTGAGCTAAACTTTTATATATACATGCTTCAATAATGAAGTACTCGTCCATTGATGCAGTTCTTCGTCAAAGTCCAATAGTGCTGTGACATCTGCGTCGTCGGAACCTACAGATTCTGTAAGAAGTGGGTCAGCTGGTATTGTAGGCTCTATGATGCTGCTAAACTCTCGGCAGTATATGCATGCTCCATTCACTCAGGTTGCCAGGCTTCACTATTCTAGGCACCAAATACCATCCTGCTCTTAACTGTTACAAATGTAAACAAGGATTCTCAAATTCTATTTTTATTAAATAAATACATCGCAGGATGCACCAATTATGACAGAGGACATGCATGAAGAACGATTGCAAGCTGCGGAAGTCTTTGGCAATTTTGTAAGCACCATAATTTTGTACAAAATACACATGGTACTTTTAAAGGTTAAACCTTGCTCTTAATTATCACAGCTAATCTTTGTATACATTAATACTTTCAATAGAATCTCCCAGACCCTGCTTTACGAGTGGGCTACACAGTATATGTTTGGTTTGGTCTTTAGAGTGCAATGACGATTGCCATATTTGTTTGTTCAAGTGCTTTTGGATGCTTCAAAGGAGATGCTTTTTGGTCAATTACTGTGCATCTGTGGAGGAATAATATTTAACAAGAATAAGGATCCTGAGGTTAACCTCAGGATATTTTTCCTGAGATTCCAGCAAATGCATGTAAACAAATAAATCAAATCATTTATTGTTAAGTATTCACTTACCATTTATTTTGGTTTGTATGTAAATCAGAAAAGTAAGTGATTTGGTAATTAGTATAATACACTCTAAGAATCATTACCTCAGGAATTTTTTCCTAAGGTCTACCTCAGGATCCTTATTCTCATATTTAAATTCCCCCTTTTTTGTCTACTTGACCACATCATGACCAATAAGTTAAACAACGGAGATAATCACGTTGAGGAATATCATTGTTATATGTTTTATCTCCTGATGCTGGTTTCTATTTCCTATGTGTCAAATGGTGTATATATTAATGTTTTTTTTTTATTTTGGAATTATTAGCTAACACCTGTGAAAACATTATTTTCATTTGTTTGCAGACCTTTTCTGCTCAACTAGAGAGGGATGTGTTGTTGTCAGGTAGTAGAAATTATAATACCAATTATGTTACAAGTTGATTTATGCTGTTTTTGTTTCTTCTACTACTCTTCGGATACAAGAAGGTTAATGTCATAATAGTTGGAATATAGGTTGGTAAAAAGAGCCTCCAGTATGTATGGTCGATATGCTATATGAACTACCTATGATCGCATTCTTTACGCGCTATAATGCTTATCTTCCGAATTTAAACTTGCAAACACTTGTGGTTCCAGGAGTTGCTATTTGTTGCAATGCCAAATTTTTGCGTAATTTTACTCATCTTGTTCGTACGATATAGAAGTTTAAATTAGATATTGTGATAAGGAAAATTTGATAGTTTCATATGTTTGTAATTCCTTCTTGTGCTTATCTTCTGAATTTAAACTTGCAAATGCTTGTGATTCCAGAAGTTTCTGTTTGTTGCAAACTTTTATGTAAAAATGTGCCAAGTTTCTTCGAAATTTTACACATCTTATTCATACTATATAGAAGTTTAAATTAGATTTCAGGAGAAGGAAAATTTGATAGTTCCATATGTTTGTAATTCTTGGTTGTGCATAAAACATCCAAATATTTCTGGAAGAAATGAGGCTCAAAACACATACGGGCAGGTTTTACCTACTCCTTTAATTGTTCCAGTGGTGGTCTTAGTTATATAGTATACATATTTTGTGCTGTAACATTTAACATTGATATCTATTTTTAGTTTGTGAATGCTGCATTTCTCTTATTTACTCTTATGGACATTTTGTTATTGTCATTCACGTATTGCTTTTCCTATGAAGTCTATTACATTGATTTTAATTGAGTGGATAATTGAACCAGATATGTCAGCATTCAAAGCAGCAAATCCAGATGCTATATTTGAAGATTTTATTCGATGGCATTCACCCAAAGATTGGGAGGATGAAGACACACTAGATGGAGGTGATGCAAAGGATCAGTCAGAAACGAAGTGGCCACCTCGAGGGAGGCTTTCTGCGAGAATGTCTGATAATGCAAATTCATGGCGAAAAATCTGGAATGAGGCACCTGCTTTATCCGTTTCTAACCAAAAGCCGCTTCTGGATCCGAATCGAGAAGGAGAAAAGGTAAGACTTAATATTCCATGTTGCTAAGTAACCAACCATCCCAAAACCTTAAGGTGTCAGGAGGAGACCTTAGTTTGATCATATATTATCTTCAAAACTCCCCCTCACTTTTATAAGTGGACAATCAGAAAACAACAAAAAGAACAGACAAACAAACAACTGAGGCTGGGAGGGTTTGAACCCTGGACCTCTTCCAAAACTGCTGATAACATGTTAAGTAACAAACTCTCCCAACACCTAAAGGCAACACATGTGATTACAGTAACAGTATTCACTTGCAGACTTTATTATATCTGGTGAGTAAGTTAACACTGGACACCGTCCTACTTCATATGCTTCTCTTCTTACCCCAAAAAATCTGGGTTGGGTTGTGCAGTTGCTGTCAATATTAAAGAACTAATCAGCCCAAGTCGGTTCCAGTTATGTCCCAAATTACTGTAGGGTGTACTTTATTACTTTTGAATAAACAGGAAAGGCAGTATTGATGACTAGTCGGATGACTTAGTAGCAATGGAGGAAAAATATTCATAGCAATGGAGGGAAAATATATTTCGGGGCCCCTTTTAATATAAATTTTTTATTTCAATCACGAATAAGATAAAAGCTTGTCTTTCTTGTGATGGTATAATTATTCACTTCATTGGATAGTTCGGTGTTTGTCTATGATTATTCTTTTAATTCATCTTTTGCTTTTGCAGGTTCTTCATTATTTGGAAACACTAAGCCCATATCAACTGTTGGAACAAATGGTTTCTACTGCTTTTAAAGTAGCTGCTGATACTCTTCACCAGACTACTTTTGGCAACTTACAGATTATGAAAACCAAAATAGGACAGCTCTACCTTACTATGGCTTCGTTTTTGAAGCCTCTGCAAGGTATATAAACAGTTGACCATATTATTTCTCTTTTTCTTTCTTTGTGTTTCTAATATTCAACAGATTCCTTTCTTGATTTGTGGGAATTTTATCTTCAAATTCTCTATTGCTATATCTCTGTTGCAGCAAATCTGGTAACTGCAGACAGTAAGTTTATTGAAGACTTGAGACGGCTTTGTGTCATATTTGAACATATCGAGAAGTTACTATATGTTGCTGCTTCTCTTCATTGTAAGTTCGTACAAGCCCCACATCTGTCAGAGGCAATATTCTGTGACTTCTTTAATACCTACCTCCCGAAAATGGGAACTGCCGAAGTTGAAGCTGATAATACCAAGGTAAGAATGTTCATTAGGTCATGATGATAGATCTAATCTTGTACTTTGCAATAGATCATAAGAAATGGCACATTGTTATGTAAGAATCGAGTGTTGTGTGTACTATAAAAAACCCCAAAGTTTCCAACATATAGGATTATGTTCCACTAAAGAATATTTTTGCCCACAAACCAGCTACAAAACTCTGGTTCAGTAGTACATAGACTGATCAAAGTGCTTGAAAACTAGTCCTGGTAACACAAGATTAATCTGTATCTGAATGAAATTATATATATATAGGGGTGTGTATGTGTGTGGAAAGAAATAATAGTTGTTACTTTAAATAAAAGACATACTAGTTGAAATAAAAGACATACTAGTTCAAATAAAAGACATCTACGTCCTGACAAAAAAAAAGACATCTACGCCTGCTTTAGACACCATTTTGACTCTGTCTTTTTCATAAAAGACACTATTTCCAACCATAGGCTCGCTGATATTTCGATATGGATAGTGTTGAACGGGGTTCACATTAAGCAAGGGAACACTTCCTTTCCATCATATGTTAATCTGGATGCAGTATAAACCATCTTTGTAGGGAAGCTTCTTTTGTTGGACAAGTTTAACTCGTTTGTGATTTTTCTTACACAAATTTCAAGTCTGTGTTTGCATCACTTTAATACTGACACAGTAGACACCCTTGAAAATTTTATGGGCTGATGCAATATACATTCTGTATCATCTATAGGAGTTTGAAATGAAGCAAGAAGTGAGAATGCCCGACAGGGAAGTTGTAGCAAGCTTATTTTCTCCACCCAATGCAAATCAGTCATGGAGAAAAGTTTTGAGCATGGGAAATCTTCTCAATGGCCACGAGCCAATTCTACGGGAGATTATATTTTCTTTGCGTGATAGAATGAACGGCAGCTACTATGCTGCTAGCACCCCCTGGGGTCATGACCAAGAAATAGAAACATATAGGATGTATATTTGTGGAAGCTCAAATGATATACAGGTAGCACTTTCTGTTGCATCGTGTGATTAATCTTTAAGAAGGCTGTTTAAGTTATTGTCTATAGATTCTTGTCTTTTTTTGTGAATGAAAATATGTAAAGGCCATGTAATTTATGCTAAATGGAATATGGTTTTGAAATGGACCTTGCTTGCGAAGATCCCAGGAGTTTTTATGTTTATAAAGGAATCGGCATGATTTTATGAATGTGCATGATATTGTGGGTGCTTGTACTTGGAATTCGTAAGTGCTTGAGTTGGATTACTCTTGAGCACTCAAGTCTATAATTAGTACAAAAGACTGAAGTGGACGGTTATAATGTAATTGCAAACTGTGGCTCCTAAGCATACTATTCCCTTGTATAATTAGGTTGGTTTTTTTAAAATGTTATGGTTTTTGGTTTGGTTATGGTTTGAAAAATTAAAAACCCGAAATTTATGGTTTGGTTGGTTTAGCGGTCCTAAACTGCCCAAACCACCCGATGCTCACCCCTACTTGTATATGTTGTAGTTTATAGTCCCTTGATTGAGTTGTAGTTTTTTGTAGGGGTGCTTTTGTCATAACAAAACTGGATATTTGTTATTACTTATCCCATTAGGGAAATTAAGTCCTCTGTTGGTGTTGGTCCATTAAACAAAATACACACACAAACAATAATGTATTAGGAGAAACAGGGACGGATTTGTCTGTTGTTGAGTAGCTTTCGTAGAATATTATGAAATAATAATTTTATATAAATTTCGTGCTGTCCCATATTTGGTCTCGTGGGGAGTTTTAATCCAATATTTGGTCATGCTAAGCTTTCATGACCCAGGAGAACTTCAACATTGAACGGTTGGTAGGGGTAAATAAATAGAAAAGTGACATCTGTATTGTTGTCAATGCCTCATGCATGTATGAATACCCTTATAAGGTGTACCAAATTTTTTAATATCTGTCGTCATTTGCCGAATAATTTCGGCTGGTGCATTTAAGGGGGCATCAGTGACTTGGGAGAAAGATTGACAAAATCTGTTATGCTAAATAACAGATGTCAAGAAGAACAAATAGTCTCGGACACGTGAAGGATCTCCAAGTGATGATATTTTAACATCCTGTGTTATGAATACGGGTTATTTTTGCAATTCTATTACACAGAATAGTATACATATAATTTTTTTTCTTTGTTTTTTCTCTTTAAATTTTAGTGGGGGCTATAGGATCAAGCTTACACTCCTTGAGAAGTAGGCATTTGAAGTTGAAATGTCCCCTTGAAAGCATGCAGTAAGTTTTTTTTTGGTACTATTTTAAAATAACATATTAAAAAGAATCTCCACAAACTTTATTAGAATCGCCATTTATTTTTTCTGAAAAGCAATTAACGTTTATTTAGAAGACAGAAACGGGAGGACGATTCATTATATTAAGTGTTAGTTTCGAGTGATTTAATGATGTCATTCATTGAGAAGGAAGGCATAAATTAGATTCACGAGGAACTGAAGGTATCGTCACCTGAAGCAATAGCCAAAGATTTGTAAAGCACAAGCTTTTATTTTACAAATTCTCTGCTGCTGACATCAGGAATCCCACTGCATCTCCACTTCTATATCTGACCCACTGACGCTATCACCTAATCAATAAACTTATGGAGCGTTTGGATGGATGACGAGAATGGGAAAACCGCCATTAATGGTGGGTATAGGAACGTGAATGATATGAAAATTCGATTCAATGGATGAGAATGATATGATTTTGATAGGCTAGGAATAGCCCAAGCCCGATTAAGGCCAAATCTCAGGCCCAAAATCATAAGCAAGTCCAACTTACGAGAATAAGAGCAGCCCAGTCCACGTTGGTAGGTCCGAACCATACACCAACGCTACATGGCGCGGTCCTCTCCCCGGACTAGAGGACCCCAGACCGGTAATGCTCAGCACACGTGGCCTACCAGCTCAGCCAACACTCCCACACCTGGCGTTGACCAGCACTAAATGCCAATGATTGACATGTGTCAAATCATGTCTACCACGATGCCAGCACATGCAAGTCAACGACCCCCACATGTTGGGACACGTGTCCCACATCTCGGGAATTCAGCGGGCTGTCCCCCCGATCCAACGGTCAGGAGCAGAGGTAACCTACCCCTAAACCCTAGACCTAGGGATATAAATACCCCTAGAGAATGGGGTTTATGGGTTGGACATTATTACATACCCACACACAGTTATTGCTTTTGTGGTACTCGCTTGATTATTGCCTTCCAAAGCCAACTCTTATTCTCACGCCGGAGGCACCTCGGGGCCAAACCCCCCCTCCGGTGTTGTTTTGCAGACACCCCACAACAGCTACACCACTTCCGAGATAGGAGTTGGCGAGGAAGTACCCGATCAAATTTCAGAGTTATCATTGGCGCTAGAAGGAGGGGCCGAACCTCCGAACCACAATTACCACGAACTAAACCACCCAGCCGAACAAAACCCAACAAGCCATAACCCCCACATTAATCATGACTAGAAGCAAATCCACTCAACGAAGAACACATAGCGACCCCAGAGAAGAACAACTCAACCCCATCCCGGAGCAGGACCCAACTACCAACCAACCGGTCGTTGAAAAAATTAGAATAGGGCCCGGGAATGCCCGGGTCACAATCGAAGTCAACACTTACAAATACACAGATGTCCCTCTTGCTTTAATGCACATGGAAAACCTAACTCCGGAAGATCTAGCCGAAGCAATTCGAGCATACCGCAATCGCCCTCCCCCGGTACCCGTACCCGAGCAAGTTGAAAACTCCGAGGGGTCATGGGAATCTCACCGGTCCCAGGGCTCGGTCTTTGACCGCCTCGGAGACAAGGGCAAAGGAAAACAGAAGAAAACCAATAAAGCCTAAAGCAAGACCAAAGACGATGCAGCCACCAAACTCAAGAGACTAGAAGAGCTCCGGGAAAAGATCAGACAAGAAAAACAAGCTAAACTAGATCTCAGAATTCAAAGACGCCTTCAAGAGGAGGAGGAATGGATGAGAAAATCCAGATCAAAAAGAACTCACAGGGCAATAAGCCCGGAGATCATCTCCGATGAGGATGAACCCGAGGAAGATTTAGTGCAAATGATCCACGAGCTACAGAGGAAAGTTAGCAGTGATTCTGGGTTTGAGGTCTAAGATACACTCACCCCTTTCAGCCAATCCCTTGAAGCCATCCCCAGACAGAAGAACCTCAAGCACTACAACTTTGATTCCTTCGATGGACTAGAGGACCCGGAGCAACACCTTAACTACTTTGAACAGATAGCTCTGATATACTTTTACAATGACTTAACCAAATACAGGTTCTTCGCCTCCACGCTAAAAGGCGGAGCTCGGAGATGGTTTAGCCGGATCCCATCCCAGAGCATACATAGTTGGAAGGAGTTCAGGGAAGCCTTCTTCCGGAGATTTCGGGCCAACAAAACCCAAGAATTCCACATGTGCCACCTTGAAACAGTCAGGCAGTATGACAATGAGGCCCTCTCAGCCTATGTGAAGCGGTTCCAAGAAGCCATAAACAAGGTCACGAACCTAGATGAAAGAGAGGCCCTGAGCATATTCCGAAGAGGCCTGGATCCGGATTATAATGAGCGGTATGTACTTGAGCTCATACACAAAGAACCCCAGATCCTGGCCGCGGCTTATGCCATGGCCGCTAAACTCATTAAGGAAACAGATGTCTTGCACGCAATGAGGATGACTAGGCAGGGCACCTCCTCAAATCGAAACAGAGATGATCGCCACAGAAATGACTATTAGCCGGATAAGAAGTTGAAACCCACCAAGCAAAGTAACTACATCCCCAGCTCTCAACTAGCAATCCCGGATAAAAGCTACTCTTTCAAGCCTAAAAATGATGCAAGGCCCCCGAGGCCAGAGAAAACCGAACCCAGACTCGAGCCCGAGTGGACACCCCTAACCCGACCCCGAGCTGAAATACTAAAAGAGGTCCGGGACAAACCCTTTTACTACCCTAAAAAACCAATGCTGACAGCCCTGGAGGATAGACCCAAACACAAACACTACGACTACCACGCGACCCACGGGCATCATACTGAGAACTGCCTCTCTCTCAAATTATTCAATGAAGACCAGATCAAAAAGGGGAACATGGGCCAGTACCTAACCCGGAGGACAATAGAGAGGGGAGAGGGGTCCGGGGCCCAGAAAACTAAGAAGGTGGTGCACGTGGTCTTGGGAGGATCCAGTTCTCCCCCGAGAAGCCCAGACTCCGGGGACGAGGTTATGCTAATAGGCTCAGCTCCCGAATAAATCATATCATTCTGCAACGCGGATTTTAAAGGAATAGACCCAAACCAAAATGAGGCTTTGGTAGTCAGTTTAGATATTGCTAAAAATGAAATAAAGAGAGTCCTCGTTGATAATGGCTCCTCAGTCAACATACTATTCAAACATACCATGGACAAGATGAAACTTGGGAGTATCAAACTAAATGAGTGCAGAGAAGACCCACTATACGGCTTTGGCCATCACCTAGTCCCTATCCAGGGAACCCTCTACCTACCTGTCCAGTTTGGCACCGCTCCGAAGCAGGTTACCCATATGGTCAAATTCTATGTGATCAACTGTCCCTCTTCCTACAATGTAATCCTGGGGCGCCCAGCCCTGACCAAGCTCCGGGCCGTAACCTCGACCCCGCACCTCAAGTTCAAATTCCCAAAAGCCTCCGGGGTCGGAGAAGTGAAGGGAGACACTGAGACAGCTCGTCGATGCTATGGCCAAGCCCTGGTTATGGCCGAAACATATCCGAAAAACAAGCGAAAAGCCTCATACTACCACAAAAACCAAAGCAGGAAGAAACACTGAAATCAGACCCATAGAAGCCCCGAAAAAGAGGTGCAGAACATTGAGAGCACCCAAATCCCGAGCCCAGAAGCTAACACTTCCACAGCCCAAGTATACCTAACCTTAAACTCCCAAGCCCGGGTCCAAAAATCATCATTATTGAAAGACCAAGCCAAAGTCGAACCCGCAGTTGAGACTGAAACAATCGAGCTAATACCCGGGGATTCCGAAAGGAAGATCAAAATTGGGGCCAGACTAGAAACCACCTTTAAAAAAGAACTCATTGACCTACTCCGGGAATATGCGGATGTGTTTGCCTGGGGCCCGGCCGACTTGCCCGGACTTCGGGAGTCCGTAGTAATGCACAGCCTGGACGTTGACCCTAGGAGAAAACCGGTGAAACAGAAGAGGAGGAACTTCGCCCCGAAGAGACAGAAGGCCATTGATGAGGAAGTAGAAAAGCTCCTCAAAGTAGACATAATCTGCGAAATCAAGTATCCGGAGTGGCTGGCTAACGTGGTGCTCGTAAAGAAACCCAGCGGAAAGTGGAGGATGTGCGTGGATTACACAGACCGCAATGATGTCTGCCCCAAGGATCCATACCCCCTGCCCAGCATAGACCAACTCATTGATGCTACCTCGGGCCATGTGATGCTAAGTTTTATGGACGCCTTCTCCGGGTACAACCAGATCAAGATGAACCTCGCAGATATAGCCAAGACCGCCTTTATCACACATAGTTCCATTTATGCCTACAAATTCATGCCCTTTGGGTTGCGGAACGCCGGATCCACATACCAGAGGGCCATGGTTGAGGTATTCAAGGACCAGATAGGCCGGAATCTGGAGTCCTATGTTGATGACATCATAGTCAAGTCCAAAAAACAATTGGGAAACATGTCCCTGATCTACGGGAATGTTTCGAAAACTTGAGGAAACACGAGATGAAGCTAAATCCGGAGAAGTGCACCTTTGGTGTAGGGGCAGGGAAGTTCCTCGGCTTCATGATCAGCTAGAGGGGGATTGAAGCCAATCCGGAAAAAATCAAGGCAATACTAGATATGCAACCACCTCGGACTCGGAAGGACATTCAGAAGTTGGCCGGGTCTTTGGCGGCCCTAAGGAGGTTCATCTCCAAGCTCGCAGAGCGGTGCTTACCCTTCTTTAACCTCCTCAAAGGAGCCAACAACAAAAGGGAGATAGTATGGAACCCGGAATGCCAACAAGCCTTAGATACAATCAAGGAGTACCTCTCATCACCACCCCTACTGACCAAGCCTGAGCCCGGGGAACCCCTGTATTTATACCTCTCTGCCAGACCATTGGCCGTGGCAGCGACCCTAGTCCGGGAAACCAATGGAAATCAACAGCCGGTATACTACATCAGCCAAGTCTTAAAAGACGCAGAAACCCGATACCCCAATCTAGAGAAATTTGCCTTCGCCCTAATCAACGCCTCAAGAAAGCTCAGGCACTACTTCCAGGGGAGAGAAATTAAGGTAATAACAGACCAGCCCTTGAGAAGGATAATCCACAAGCCAGATGCATCTGGGAGATTGATAAAATGGGCCATTGAGCTCAGCCAATTCCACCTTACCTTTGTTCCGCGGACAGCCAGCAAGGCACAGGCTCTAGCAGACTTCATTGTGGAATGCTCTTTCCCCGAGCCCCAGAGCACTCCAATGGTAGCTAGATATGAGGTAACCCCGGACAAAAATCTGGAGTCCTGGACTCTTCACGTAGATGGATCCTCAACAGTTGACAGATCCAGGGCTGGTTTGATCATGAAAAGCCCGGATGGGTTCCGGATCAATCAAGCAATCACCTTCAAATTTCAGGCAGCCAATAACCAGGATGAATATGAGGCCCTTTTGGCCGGGCTTAAATTGGCCCGAACCCTGAAAATCCCGAACTTGAGCATATATAGTGAATCCCAGATTGTGGTGAGGCAGAAAAAAGGAGAGTACATTGCCAAAGACCCCAAGCTAGCCCAATACCAAGATCTGGTCAAAAGCTACCTCGCCACAATCCCGAAATATCAAATCAACCAAATCAACAGAGAAGAGAATTCTAAAGCAGATGAACTCTCCAGACTAGTTCAGAACTTAGCCGAGCTGGATGGCTCGGTATATTTCGAAGAACTTGAAAAACCAGCCATTGATCAAGAAGAAGTTATGGAAATTGATGACAGTCCAAACTGGATGACCCCTTTCATCCTCTATCTGGAGAAGGGGGAGCTTCCCGAAGACAAAAATGAAGCCAGAAGACTGAAAAACAAAGCAGCCAAATATTTCATTGAAGAAAAGCAACTTTACCACCGAACTTTCTCCTCCCCGGTCCTGAAGTGCGTAGGCTCGGAGGAAGACAATTACTGCTTACAAGAAGTGTACGAGGGAATTTGTGGAGACCACATGTCTGCAAAAGCGCTGGCATACAAGATCATAAGGCAAGGTTACTACTGGCCAACCATCCACTCAGATGCGATAGAATTTGTCAAGAAGTGTAGAAACTGCAAGTTATTCAGTAATGTGCCAAGGCAAAGCCCGGTCCTACCATCTTCAATCCTACCTGTTATTCCCAGATTACACACTTGTATAATTGTAGAAAGGGGGGGGTTGAATACAATTCTTGATATTTATAAATTTCTGATAAGAACTCCAGAAATCTATACTTAGATAATTGCTGTAGAAAGATTAATGCACAAACACATAAAAATCAGGTGGTTAAATGCACCACCTGAAGCTTTTATTCGAAGAAAACTCTGTGATACAAAAGTACGCAGCTTCTGTTTTACAACTCTTTGCTTTCTAAGAATATTCAATAGAAACCCTAAGCAAAATGTATCTGTTTTCTTAGTCTACAAAGAGTGGCTACACTTGGTTATAAATCCCAAGTTTTACAAGTACTACTGGAATAAGATAATATTAATCTAATTCTAGTTGACTTGCTACTACACTCCAAATACACATGTAGCCGAAAGGTTGTCCTTGTGATCAGACATGTCTCCTGCACCTTTCTTGTATTCATAGTGTAAACGGAATGCTTCTTTCTTCTGTGTTTCCAAAGTATGGCTGCCATACTGCTTTTTGTATCTACTATCAACCCATGTGATCTGTCAGTCAAACATGTCCTTATCAACTGTTAATCCCCAGCTTATCATAGAAGACAGTGTCAATGATTATCCGTTGATATTGTACACTGACATCCGTTGATGATGTATTGAGCTGTATCCGTTGATATTGAGACTTGAGCTGTATCCGTTGATAGAGTGGATTTGAGTTGTATCCGTTGATAGAGTTTTGTCTTCATCTGTTGATAAACTTTCACTTAGACAGAATTACATAGCATAGCTTATTTACAATTGGCTACCCTATTCTGCATATCCGTTGATGGTCAACAAGACTGTGGATAAAAACACTATCAACTGATAACATAGAGATACTGCAGTATGCTACAAAACCTCATCCGTTGATGAGCTACCTGTCAACGAATACAGTTATAAATCCTCATCCGTTGACAGCTACAAAACCTTATACAATTTGATTGATTGTGAAGTTATCATCAAGTACAACATATTCCTAACAATCTCCCCCAATTTATACTTGATGGCAATAAAGCATAAATTCAGGACCTTGATGATAACAAAACATTCCTAAAGATATATATATATATATATATATATATATATATATATATATATATATATAACAATGCAAAAATTGTATTAAGCTACAAAAATTAAAAACTGAAAGTTTGAGAAATTTACAGAGAAGTGCTCCTCTAGACTGAGCAGATTAAGACTGTTTCTTTTCTCTTGTTGGCATCACCCTTGATTTTCCTTCTTTGGCAGAGTTGGACTCAATCTGCATTTGGAGTTGCATATAGAAGGCATCTTCTTCATCAACCTTTTGATTTAGCTTTTGTTGTAACCATCTCAGGTATTGAGAACTAGCCTTTGATAGTTGGTCTTCTAACCTGAAGAATCTCCTGTTACCATCTTCATCCCTGAACTCCATCATCCAGAAGGGTTGAAGGTGGATTTTCTGTCCATTGTATGGGATCTTCATCTTCCTTGGTAGACTTGATGGTGAGTTCCATTCCCTCCTTATCTGTTCTATTCTGTCCAGTATCTCCCCTTTTGCTATCTTGGAGAACCCTGTGTATCTCTTGATTGCAGAGAACACTTTGGTTAATGTCAGATAATTTTCTCCAAGAACCCTCTGTAGTGGCCATGTCCTTTCCTTTCCTCCCTTGTATACAAAGACCAATCTCTCAGGCAAATGTTTATATTTGTCAATTCCTCTTACTTCTGACAATTCATCCAGATAAAGATTCATGCCAGAGTATTCTTCAATATCTGCCTGATAGATAAAATCATCCTTGTTTTCCAAGATTGGCTGCCTAACAATAGCAGGTACCCTAGCAACTTGAATTGATTCCTTTGAAGGTTGCTTCCTTGGTATCCTTTTCTTCTGTATAGGCTTCTGTTGAGGCTTCAGCAAGAATGAAGGAACCTCAATGGAGTCAAGATTCATTGGTTCCTCTTTAGGTATTATAGGATCACCATGGAAATTCACAGCTGGGTTGAATACTTTTACAGAAATAGGTTGTGATGAGCCAACTGTCTCCTTGCTTTCATTTTCTGGAGAGACAGGCCTCCTTGCCTTTGATTTCATTCTCTTAGATTTGGATTTGGGGACTGATTTCACTTTCCTTTTGGATTTGGGGACTTCCTCAGGTTCCCTCATTTCGTCCTCTACCTCATCCATTAACTCTTGAGCCAGCCTGGCTTGCTTCTCATCTGAGTTTTTATATTGATTTTCTTCACTTGGATGAGCTTCCCTGAGAAGTCTGGAGGTCTCCTCTCTTTTTGCTTCAACAAATCTAGGATGGCTATTGGATATGTTTAAGACTTTTCCATTCCTTATTATTACAGCCATCCATTCTCTTACACTTCTATTGGCATTTTCCTTGAACTCCTTAATTTGCTTTCCCATTAGATTTCCTTCATCATCCTTGGGAAATGGAAAGTCCAATTGTAACTTGTTCTTCCCATTTGCCTTTGGTGGAGAGTAGGCTCTGGTTTTGATGTATGGTTCAAATTCTTTTACATAAGATGGTTCAGCATCATAGAAAGTAGGAGCTACAATCTCTGGAGTGAGCACCTTCAGAATTGTAGTTGATATTGTTGGAGCTGAGGACTGAGTAGAGAACAGATTTGATACAATTGATTCATTGATCATCCTTTCTGTTCTCATTCATTCTTTCATTTGCCTCCTTGTTGATCTTCTCTAATGCCTCTATTCTGGCTTGCCTTTCACCATCTGAGATTTCTGATAGGTCAGGAATCACAGGCAAAGCATTTTGTTTCTTCACAGGGGAAGCCTCTATAGAAAATTCTTTTGGATTGACCACTATCATTGGCTGTTGCTCCCCCTCACTTTGTGCTATCTTGCTACTGGAAGCTAGAATGTGACTAGAAGTAGCTGCAACCTCTTCTACCTTTTTCTCCCCCTTTTTGTTAGCATCAAGGGCTGGAGATGAGGCTGCAAGCAGCCTTTCCAGTAGCTCAGTCTGTTTGGCTTGATTGGCAATGAGTGTTTGCATCTGAGATTCCATACCATCCACTCTGGAGGAGAGATGCTGAACAGATTTGGCCAGGCTATCTTCCTTCAATAGTTTGCTAGTCAGCACCTTCTGAGTGGTAGTAGGGGCTAGTGCCTCAATCCTGGCATCTAGTTCCACTTTCATTTCTCTAATTGCAGTTTGGACCTCTTCCTGTTGAGTTCTTTGAATGACCATGTGCATTTTCTGAAGTTTCAGGGAGTCCATTATTTGCTGAAGGACAGCCTTTCTCTGTGGATCTGCATTTTGGTGCTCAGCCCTAGCAGATTGATATTGCTTCACAATCTCCACATTGAAGTCACCAGCCACAGTGGCAGTAGAAAATAGCTAGTCTGGAGTATCACCCACATTGACTTCTTCATCATTTGCTGTGCTGTCACTGTCATCATTGCCAAACTCTTCACTGTCAGCATTGGAAGACAGAGTTGTCAAAGCATCCTTTGCTCTTTGTAGAGATTGTGAGGTGTGCACTAGGTGCATTGCCTCTTCTGCCTCCACATTGCCCTGTTGTGCCATGACTTGATAGGCAGAAACAGGATGAGTAAAGGTTTCAGGATCCAAAGAGATGGAGTCAATGATTGACTGATATTCTTGTCGAAATTCCATCTCTTTAGAAGCTTCATTAACCTCCATTAACTCACTCGCAATGGCTGAATCTTCCTGCCTTATTTCTCCTGTAGTCCCTTCTCTCCTCTCATCTCTCTTTTCTTGCATCAGGGGCTCCCCCTGGCTCACACCTCTCACACCCTCACCTTCACCTACTAAGGTGGAACTCTCTTGCTCTCCTTTTGCCTGACCTGAAGAAATGGTCAGCCTCTCATTATTTGCCTCTCCTTTTGCCTGCTCACAAGGCAGCCTCTCACTCCCTTCCCTCAATCCTAAAAGTGTTTCAATTACTGAGAACTCCTCCACACTTGACACAGGAATGTCAGATATAATAGTGGTAGAGTGAGTTATCAACGGATAAGGGATATCCGTTGGTGGAGTAGTTATAGCTGTCAACGGATGGCTAGACAGAGGCGCATCCGTTGATGGAGAAACACTTGTCAACGGATGAAGGATATCCGTTGATGAAGGAATGATAATATCCGTTGAAGTGAAAACCAACACTGAATCTGTGGAGATTGATTTTAAAGATGAGGCCACAGATGTTGTTGTGAATTCAGGAATGGAAGGTTGATGGCCCAACAAATCATCTAAAAGATGATGACCACCAATTGCAGAGTGGGGCTTCTCCAAGAATCTTAAAGATGGAGAATCAGGAATTGATGTAGATATCATATCCACATCCAGAGATGGAGTTGGTGATGGTGGATTGTAATGTGTGTCGATTTGAAGGTTAAGATTAAGGGGCTTTGACTCCACATTTATTGAAGTCATATCAAACTGAATTTGAGAAGGTACAGTTTGCTGTACTGTGTGTGCACCCTGTGCTTCCCTTATGGTTTTAGATTTTACTCTTCTTTCATATGTTTTTGAGGGAGAGCTAGTGTCCCTTACCCTTTTGTGCAGAGTTGCTGTAGAACTAGTAGTCACACCCTTTTGAGAGGATGTAACTTGGGCTTGGCTATTTGGTGCACTTTCCTCACCCACCTTATTCTTAGGGCTTGCACCCTGTCCCTCACCACTCACTACCTCCTTCACACTCCCCTCAAGAGTTGTGGTAGTTTTTGCAACAGGTGCTGTTTGAGAAACACCTGAGGTTTGTCTCTTACATTTTGGTTTGGAAACTTTTGTTTTAGTCACTTGGGTAGGAGTCTGTTTGGTCACTACTACAAACTCCATTGTGACTGAGGAAGGTAAAGAAATTTGGGGGGTAGAGATAGGAGTTTCAAGGTTAGAAAGAGTTACCTGAACAATTGGTAGGTATACCAATTGTACCTCTGCATTGGAGTTCATTCAAATTAAATCACTTAAGACTCTCTTCTCCTGAACAAAACATGTGAACTTGCTATCCGGGTTAGCAATGGATAGCTTATTCTCAGATACATGCAGTGCTAAGAGCATCAAAAATCTAGCAAAATAAATATTCTTACCCCTAGTTTCCTTTTTACCTAATTTTACTGCTATCTCATACATGACTAGTGTGCCAAAGTTATAGAATTTATCAGTCAGAAGCATACACAGCATAACTAGCATGGAATGGGTAACAGCATCAAAGTTACTAATTTTGCCTGAAAAAGTTTTAATGAAGGCATCACAAAAATAACTCCATTCTTTAACCATCCATTTCCTAGAAATTTTTCCTAAATTATCAGTACTAAGGGCATAATTTATGGAATTAAGCATGGCAACTATTTCAACATCAGTGGGTACTTTCAGACAGTTATTCTCAGGCAATTTTAAACAGGCAGTTATCACATCAGAGTTAACTACATAGTTTTTACCCTTTAGAGAAAAAGCAATTGTACCATCTGTGCCATTGTACTCAGCAGATGCCCACACCTCTTCGATTACTTCGTGGATTAGAGGAGTGGTGGCAGTCATAGCATACGAAAGTTTACAATTCTTCACAAAATTCATCATGGTGTGATAAGCTTCTGGGCCATTCACTGTATCGACATAGGCGGCAAAATTGTTCTTCTCATAGGTGAACCCAGTGGAAGACATCATCTTAACAATAGGCGCCATGGAAGAGTTTGAACTTTTGTTGCAGAGAGTTTTTGTGAAGAAGAAGATGCAGTTTACTTAAGAGAATCTTGAAAGTCGATAAAAGTGAGATGTGAGAGCACAAGACAGCCTTTTATACTTTTCAAGAATTGAAAATGAAATAATTAAAAGTAATTACTCATTGGTCAAAAGTAACTGTCAAATAATAAAAGAAAATAAATATAACCAGTCATATATAGATACACGTTTACCAACGGTTATATTTAAAAGAAAATATGTATATCAACGGATATGGATTGAACGGTTGAGAAACAGTTTATCCGTTGATGACGTGGATAAGCTGTTATCCGTTGATATACAAAAATCTAGGAATGTGTTTATGCTATCAACGGATAAAGGATATCCGTTGATAAGATAATTTTGCCTTGGACAAAATTTCTAAAGATAAAAAAATTTTCTGAGAGTTTTTAATTCTCAAGAAAATCAAAACACATTCCTAGCTGCAATGCAGTGAAATCAAATATCACTAGGAATTATGACAAGTTAAGCATACCTAGCTCACCTACCAATCTTGTGAATGTGGATTCATCAAGAGGCTTGGTGAAGATATCTGCAAGCTGCATTTCACTTGGCACAAAGTGCATTTCTACTGTACCATTCATCACATGTTCTCTAATGAAGTGGTATTTGATGTCAATGTGCTTGGTTCTCGAATGTTGCACTGGATTCCCTGTGATGGCAATAGCACTTGTGTTGTCACAGAAAATTGGAATCTTCTCAACTTTTAGACCATAGTCAATGAGTTGATTTCTCATCCATAGAATCTGTGCACAACAGCTTCCAGCAGCAATGTACTCAGCTTCAGCTGTAGAAGTGGAGACTGAGTTTTGTTTCTTACTGAACCATGAAACAAGCCTGTTTCCTAGAAATTGACAGGAACCTGTAGTACTTTTCCTATAAACTCTGCAACCTGCATAATCTGCATCTGAATAGCCAGTTAGATCAAAACCAGATTCTCTTGGGTACCAAATGCCAAGGTTTGGTGTTTCCTTGAGATACCTGAAGATTTTTTTAATAGCTATTAAGTGAGACTCTCTAGGGTCAGCTTGAAATCTAGCACAAAGACAAGTAGAAAACATTATATCAGGTCTACTAGCTGTTAGGTATAGAAGTGAACCTACCATGCCTCTATAGCTTGAGATGTCCACAGACTTTTCCTTAGTATTCAACTCAAGCTTAGTTGCAGTGGCCATAGGTGTTTTTGCAGATGTACAATCCATTAAGTCAAATTTCTTTAAGAGATCATAAATATATTTTGTTTGACTTATGAAAATGCCCTCATTAACTTGCTTTACTTGTAGGCCAAGAAAGTAAGTTAATTCACCCATCATGCTCATTTCATACCTACTTTGCATAAGTTTGGCAAACCTTTTGCAAAGCTTCTCATCTGTAGACCCAAAAATAATATCATCTACATAGATTTGAACAAGTACTGAAGAGCCATTAATATTCCTATGAAATAAGGTTTTATCTACTGTACCTCTAGTGAAGTGGTTCTCCAAAAGAAATTGAGATAAAGTGTCATACCAGGCTCTTGGTGCTTGCTTCAGACCATAAAGTGCTTTCATGAGAAGATATACATATCCTGGAAATTTTGGATCCTCAAAGCCAGGAGGTTGATGGACATAGACCTCTTCTTCCAGTTCCCCATCTAGAAAGGCACTTTTGACATCCATCTGATAGACTTTGAAATTGGCATGTGCTGCATAGGCTAGAAAGATTCTTATTGCCTCAAGTCTTGCCACTGGAGCAAAAGTTTCATCAAAATCTATTCCTTCTTCTTGAGAGTAGCCTTTTGCCACTAATCTAGCTTTATTCCTCACAATTATGCCATTTTCATCTGTCTTATTCTTGAGAACCCATTTAGTACCTATGACACTTCTATCATCAGGTTTGGGCACAAGTTTCCATACTTTATTCCTTTCAATTTGGTTTAGCTCTTCTTGTATTGCTAACACCCAATCTGGATCTAGAAGGGCATCTTCCACTTTCTTAGGTTCCTCTTGAGACAGGAAGCTACTGTATAGACATTCTGCTTGAGTGGCCCTTCTAGTTTGGACTTTTGAATTTGATTCACCAATAATTAACTCAAATGGATGATCTCTAGTCCATTTTCTTGCAGGTGGAAGGTTTGATCTTGATGAGGTTGCTTCATTTCCATGAGCATGATCATGTTGATTTAGCATTGAATTTTGACCTTGAGAAACTCCCCCTGAGTTTGTTGTCCTTGCTGAATTATGAAGTTGACTGTCAATGGATGCATCATTTTGCCTGTCGACGGATGCTTGAGAATCTCTGTTAACGGATGCATCTCTAATAATGTCAACGGATGTTGCAGAATGACTATCAACGGATGCTTCATTTTCAGTGTAAGCATCACTTCTAGTTGGTATAACAGCTCTAGGTGGATCTCTGTGGTCATGATCTTCATTGTCCTCATCATCATCATAGTACATTCTTCCTTCACCTTCATTCTCAAATTCCAACTTTTCATGGGAACCTTCATCATTTAGGCCTAGAATCTTTTGATCATCAAATACAACATGTACAGATTCCATAACAATGTTGGTTCTTAGATTGTAGACCTTGTAGGCTTTCCCTGCTGCATATCCAACGAAAATAGCTTCATCTGCCTTTGCTTCAAATTTGCCCAAGTTATCTCCATGATTCCTTAGCACAAAACACTTACATCCAAAGACATGTAGGAAAGCTAAAGTTGGTTTCTTGTTGGTTAATAACTGATAAGGAGTCATTCCTCTAGCTTGATTGACCAAGGAAATATTCTGAGTAAAGCATGCAGTGTTGACAGCTTCAACCCAGAAATATGTTGGTAACCTTGATTCACTTAACATTGTTCTAGCTGCTTCAATGAGAGTTCTGTTTTTCCTTTCAACAACCCCATTTTGTTGAGGTGTTCTGGCAGCAGAAAACTCATGGACAATTCCATTCTCTTCACAGAAAATCTTCATTGTGGAATTCTTGAATTCAGTACAATTGTCACTCCTGATTATTTGTACTCTGTCTTCAGAACCATTGTTTAGTATTCTGAGGTGATTGATGATGATTTCACTTGCACAATCCTTGGAGTGCAGGAAGAAGGTCCATGTGAACTTAGAAAAATCATCTACAATCACCAGACAATATTTCTTCTTTGAAATAGACATGACATTTACTGGACCAAATAAGTCCATATGTAGCAATTGAAGAGGCTTAACAATGGATGACTCTGTCTTGCTTTTGAAGGATGATTTCTTTTGTTTCCCTAATTGGCAGGCATCACACAGTCCATCTCTGACAAACTCCAATTGAGGGATTCCTCTAGCAAGATCCTTTCTTACCAAATCATTCATAACTTTAAAATTCAAATGTGACAGCTTCTTATGCCATAGCCAACTCTCATCCTTACTTGTCTCTACCTTACTTGCTTTGCTGAAGAGACAAGTAATGGATTCTGAGCATGCTGAATTGAAGTCAGCTATGTAAACATTTCCTTTTCTAATGCCTGTCAATACCACATTGTTGTCTTCCTTGGCAGAAACAACACAGGCTTCTTTTGTGAACTTTACTTCATAGTCTTTGTCACAAATCTGACTGACACTCAGCAAATTGTGCTTCAAACCTTTAACTAAAGCCACTTCTTCAATGATGACATTGTCTTTTGAAATCAGGCCATATCCCTTAGTATATCCTTTGCTGTCATCTCCAAAGGTAATTCTAGGGCCAGCTCCTTCCTTGAACTCTGTGAGCAGGGTTGAATCTCCTGTCATGTGCCTAGAGCATCCACTGTCTAGGTACCATAGATTCCTTCTGTTTCCCTGCACACATTTCAAAAACAAATCAAGTTGATTTTGGTACCCAAGCTTCCTTGGGTCCTTTCTTGTTAGCCTTTGACTTTGCACTCTTAGCATTCTTCAACTTAGGTGTAGATGCTTGAGTGATGGGGTTTGACAAATGCTCATTTGCATGAATATTTGATGCATGCATGTGTGGAAAATTGGCATACATATTATTCATGTTAGGTATGTTCCATGACATTTGTGGCACATTCATAGATTGAAAGTAAGGATTAGACACATATGGCATGTTCACATATGGATTTGAAAAACTAGCATTTTGATACAGACCTGGCATAACAGGCATTGCAGGCATACATGGCATTGGTTGAGGTACATGAACAGGAGCCTTGTTGACAATCTTGCAATTAGAAGATAGATGATTGACACTATTACAATTACTACAAGTTTTCCTAGGAGCAAACTTGTCAGGAGAGTAATTGTTTTTCTTGTTGATGCCTATCTTACCATTTCTGTTCTTTTTCTTTTTATCCTCAATTTCTACCTTTTCATTATCTGATTTACCAACAACCTTTTTGTTGTGTAAATCACCTGCCTTAGCCTTCCCACTGGATTTGGTTTTGCTGCACTCACCACTAACAAAATTCTTGTTGACTGGACCATACTTGATATCCAGTTTCCTGAGTTCCTTCTTACTAACAAACTTTTTGTTAGTCGACGGATACCTCTCATCCGTTGACGGTTCATCTGTCAACGGATGATCACTATCCGTTGATTCACAAATAGTCTCTAGATCCTCAAGGCCAGGTTCTAGCTCCTTTTTCTTTTGAGTCCAGGTATCCTTCACAAACGATTCTATTCCCTGAACTTCTATTATGTTTTGAGAAATATTCCTACAACTTTGAAATTTAGCAATTATCCCTTGTTCTTTTTCAAGCTGGTGTTTTAAAATCAGTTCTCTTTTTAACACAGCTTCAAGTTCACTTTTATCATTATTGCAATCAACTCTCATTTTCTCAAATTCTAGAAATTGAGTTTCTAGAGCAGCATTTCTATCACTTAAAAACAGATTAGACTCTTTAATCCTATTGTTCTCTTTAGTAAGTGATTTAAGAGTAACACTTAAGTGATATAGTTCAGTAGACATTTCATCTATAACACTATTGCATTCCTCTTTGGTGAGCTCAGAGAGATTAGTAGAAAATACCTGATTGCTAGCTGAACTTGCTTCTTGCTCTCCAGAATCAGCCATTAAAGCAAGGTTGACTAACTCAACATCATCATCAGAATGATTGTCATCAACAGCCCAGTCATACTCTTGGGTCAAGAATGCCTTTCCTTTCTGCCTGAGAAGATCAAAATATTTCTTCTTATAGTCAACAGCCTCAGTTGACTTTCCCTTGTTCTCAGATCTAGGTTTCCTGTATTCACTTATCATGTGACCAGCAATTCCACAATTGTAGCATTTAATTTTGGATTTATCCACATAGTTGCTTGTGGAAAAATCCTTGTTAAATGGCTTGGCCACCCCAGAGTTTCTCTTGAATTTCAGCTTAGAGAATCTCCTAGATAGAAAAGCTAAGTGCTCATCTATCTCATCCAATTCATCCTGCTGAAGAACATTCAATTCCTCAGCACCTTTTCCTTGCTCCTGCTTGATTCTGCTCTACCTTTACAAACCTCCCTGTTTGGTGTAGAACTAGCAGTTTCTGTCCTTTCCTCCTTTTGCTCCAAGTTGGCAACAAGTGCAACTGACCCACTTTTCTTTTGAGACTTCTCAATCTCTTCATCCTGCTCCATTTCCATCTCATAGGTCTTTAAAGTTCCATAGAGCCTTTCAAGAGTAAATGTCTTGTACTCTTGAGTGTTTCTTAGAGAAATAGTCATTGGCTTCCATTCCTTGGGCAGTGATCTCAGAAATTTGAGATTAGAATCTTTAACTTGATAGATTCTTCCATACAGTTTCAAACCATTTAGTAGCTTTTGAAATCTACTAAATGTATCATTCAATGTTTCTCCACTCTTAAAGTGAAAATGTTCATACTGTTGGATTAGTAGTTGCATCTTGTTTTCCCTTACCTGTTCTGTTCCTTCACAAAGGGTTTGAACAGTGTCCCATACTTCCTTGGCGGTAGTACAGTTAATAACATTGTCAACCATGTCTGTTTCTAGACCATTGAACAGAATATTCATGGTCTTTTTGTCTTTATGGACTTCTGTAATATCTTCAAGACTCCACTCAGAAACGGGTTTGGGAATGAGAGTGTCAGGCACACCTTCAGCCAGGCCAACTCTTTTTGCAGTCTTCATTGGAACGTGAGGACCCTTGTCAATGCAATCCACAAAACCCTCATCAATAGACGAGAGATGTAGACGCATTTTTACTTTCCAGTGAAAGTAATTTTCTCTATCAAGAACTGGAATCTTTACTCCATAATCCTTCTTAGACATGTTGGAAGTGTGTTGATCTTTAAACTTCAAATATGTTAGAAGCTTGCTCTGATACCAATTGTTATTCCCAGATTACACACTTGTATAATTGTAGAAAGGGGGAGGGGGGGTTGAATACAATTCTTGATATTTATAAATTTCTGATAAGAACTCCAGAAATCTATACTTAGATAATTGCTGTAGAAAGATTAATGCACAAACACATAAAAATCAGGTGGTTAAATGCACCACCTGAAGCTTTTATTCGAAGAAAACTCTGTGATACAAAAGTACACAGCTTCTGTTTTACAACTCTTTGCTTTCTAAGAATATTCAATAGAAACCCTAAGCAAAATGTATCTGTTTTCTTAGTCTACAAAGAGTGGCTACACTTGGTTATAAATCCCAAGTTTTACAAGTACTACTGGAATAAGATAATATTAATCTAATTCTAGTTGACTTGCTACTACACTCCAAATACACATGTAGCCGAAAGGTTGTCCTTGTGATCAGACATGTCTCCTGCACCTTTCTTGTATTCATAGTGTAAACGGAATGCTTCTTTCTTCTGTGTTTCCAAAGTATGGCTGCCATACTGCTTTTTGTATCTACTATCAACCCATGTGATCTGTCAGTCAAACATGTCCTTATTAACTGCTAATCCCCAGCTTATCATAGAAGACAGTGTCAATGATTATCCGTTGATATTGTACACTGACATCCGTTGATGATGTATTGAGTTGTATCCGTTGATATTGATACTTGAGCTGTATCCGTTGATAGAGTGGATTTGAGTTGTATCCGTTGATAGAGTTTTGTCTTCATCTGTTGATACACTTTCACTTAGACAGAATTACATAGCATAGCTTATTTACAATTGGCTACCCTATTCTGCCTATCCGTTGATGGTCAACATGACTGTGGATAAAAACACTATCAACTAATAACATAGAGATACTGCAGTATGCTACAAAACCTCATCCATTGATGAGCTACCTGTCAACGGATAGAGTTATAAATCCTCATCCGTTGACAGCTACAAAACCTTATACAATTTGATTGATTGTGAAGTTATCATCAAGTACAACATATTCCTAACACTACCTCCAATCCCCTTTGTTGTATGGGGCATCGACATAGTGGGACCCTTTCCCCGGGCTAAAGGTGACCTGAGATACGTACTGGTAGCAACAGACTACATGACCAAATGGGCTGAAGCAAAAGCAATGAGGACTATAAACCAGCAGGATTGCATCAAATTCATGGACAACATCTTAATGCGGTTTGGACTATCCAGAGTCCTGGTCTCAGATAACGGACCCCAGTTCATTGGCTCAGATTTTGAAAACTACCTCAAAGAAAGGGGGATAAAACACAAGAAATCTTCCGTAGCCTATCCTCAAGGTAACGGGCAGGTCGAGGTGACAAATAGAATTTTGCTAAGGGGAATAGAGAAAAGGCTGCAGGAAAGCAAGAATAAATGGCTCGAAAAACTACCGAATGTGTTATGGGCCTACCGCACCAGCCCAAGGTCCGGAACAGAGGAAACTCCATTCAAACTGGCCTATGGGACCGAAGCCATGTTACCAATTGAGGTGGGTTCCTTCTCCCACAGAGTGATCAACTTTGATGAGATAGCGAATGAGGAAGGACTAAGAACCAATTTAGAGCTAATTGACGAAGTCCGGGATAGAGCGGTGGAAAAGATGGAGAGGTACAAAGAGAAAACGAGGGATTACTTTGGCAAGAAATCCAGAGTAAAAAACTTTCAGACCGGAGACCTTGTACTCCGGGATACAGAAACCTTGATCCCACCAACATGGGCAAACTAATGCCCACAAAATCAAAGAAGTACTTCGACCTGGAACCTATAAGCTCAGCAACATGGACAGATCCGAAGTGCCTAATACTTGGCATGGCCTCAGGCTCAGAAAATATTATCAATAGGAGTTAGCGGGAGCATGACTGTTTTTTATAATCAGGAGTTGTTTGTAATCAGCCAAATTATTACTGAAAAAGAGCATAGCTCCTTATTGAGCACTTCATTTTGTAAGCATTTTTCTTTATAGAATCCTTCTGGCTTAGAGCTCAGCAACAAAGCAGAATCCTACTTAGAAAGTTGGTTAACTTTCTAAGTATGGCCAAACCCCGGGCCATGGCATCTAGTACCTTGGCCTGGAGCTCAACAGCAAAACGAAATCCTACTTAGAAAGTTGGTTAACTTTCTAAGTATGGCTAAACCCCGGGCCATGGAATCTAGTACCTAGCCCGGAACTCAATAGCAAAGCAAAAAACCTACTTAGAAAGTTAGTTAGCTTTCTAGGTAGGACCAAACCCCGGGCCATGGAATTAAGTACATTGGCCCGGTGCTCAACAACAAAGCTGAATCCTACTTAGAAAGTTAGTTAACTTTTTAAGTATGGCCGAACCCCGGGCCATGGCATCTAGTACCTTGGCCCGGAGCTCAACAACAAAACAAAATCCTACTTAGAAAATTGGTTAACTTTCTAAGTATGGCCAAACCCCGGGCCATGGCATCTAGTACCTTGGCCCGGGGTTCAATAGCAAAGCAACAATGTAAGAACCCTAATTTTTGCAATATTTTCTTTTATTTAATATCATGTGACATTGTCAATTTGGAACCTTGCCAGTCATCCCTGTTGTTTAATGGAATTGATTGTCTGAGAAACTATGTTGTTACATTCACTATATAAGATAAAGAGAAGATTGTTGAGGGCAAGAGTCTTATTGTTAGTAAGATTTATAAAACTTTGGAATCGAGAATGATTAGAGTATTAAAAGATTTATTAAGGATTATGACGAGGGATTATGGATATTCGAGGAATTTACACAATTAAGTACTTAAGGAATTACTAGGGAAATCTCTACGCGACAAAATATTATTACGAGAGATTAATTAAGATACGATACAAATTAATGATTAAGTGACAAGCATTGGTGGAAGAATAATGATACAAGGAGTAGTATTGCATGCAAGTCCCATGCAACAAAGTAGTTAGGAAAAGCAAACTAGTTAAACCAAATGGATAAGAGGAATAGTAACTAGTTACTACTTTTTCCAAGGAGGAGACAAGAGTACAAGGAGGCCATACCTAGACTTGTACCATGCATATACATACACTAATATGTATCACCCAACCACTTAACACAATTATTTCAACCAACACAAAATAAAACAACAAAACACACCCCCCCTTGAAGAAAAGCTCTCGGCCAAGACCAAACAAGGAAGAAAATTTCTTTCTTTCTTCCACTTCTCCTCATTCATAATTCAAGGCATAATTCCTAGGCTCTCTACATCATCTAAGAAAGGTATACTAAGATTTCCAAGCCCTTTCATCCATTAAATTTCAAGATATTAATTGTTAAAGTTATTGTGAATAGTAATAATGTTAAGTTTTTCTTATAGATCTTGGATTATAAGGATAGTAGGAGCTTATTCAAGGTGTTCTTGAGATTTGTAAGGCTTACCCAAGGCTCCTAGATACTCAAGAAGGTATAAAACCCCTAACCCCTCTTGGCCATGTAGTGTTTATGATGTTCAATGATAGATCCATGTATATTTGTGTTAATCTTGGATGTTCAAGTGATGGATGATATGGATCTTGAGTTTTAGTGTTGTGATTGTGATTTTGATGCTTGTGGATAGTATATGTATCTCCATGAATGTTATAAAGTATGAACTTGGTGACTTAGATGTTGGTTGTGTGGTGGAAGTAAGAATCTTGGTTGATTTAAGTGAAACAAGCATGCTGAGTTTTTCCAGAAATTTGACCTGTCTTGTAAGATGGTTTTGAACCCCCAAATCTTGTCCCCTGAGGTCCTACCATATATTGTTGGAAAGGTATTTGAATGTAGTTTCTAAAAATATAAGGTTCATGACTAGGTGATGTATAGATTTTAAGTTATGGCCGGAGAAGTAAAATGTGTTTCTGGATTCCAGACTGCACTAAGTGACCCCCTTGTGAACCTTGTTTAAACCCATAAATATTTATGTGGGATCATGGAAAAATTTGAGAAGCTAGGAAATGCAGTGATGAAGGCTACCCAAAAAGAATTTGATTAAAATATGAATGTTTCAATTTTATAAAAATGCTAGAGTAAAATTCGCGCAAGGGAAAAAGTCGTTAAGTGGAGTATAATTCTAGGGGTAATGGACGTGACTCGGATATGTTAACTAAATTAAGTCGAATAAGTGACGAGCGTAATCGAGTGATGACATGAACCTATAGTGGGGCTAGAGTGTCATAAGACGAATTCGTTAAGTTAATTTTGTACCCCCTAAAACCCCGTAATTAAAGAGATATTGTTAAGGTACTAACGAACGGTTATTGCTTATGTATAGATCGTTCCACTCCGCACGTTCGACCACCCCAACCATACCAAGGCAAGTCTACTTTTCAAAACTTACATATACAAGGACTTTCACTGTTGTGTTTGTATTTTTCAATCATATCAAATGTTATGTTTATCGAAGTATTGATGAAATTGAGATGTATAAGTACATATATGTTGTACCCCTTGAACTTAGATTGAAATGTTTTCTTCGGACAACGACTCTAGCAATAGAGGTCATAGCGGTCCGTATATACTATTGACCGGGGAGCGGTATATTATTATATCATAATTAAATTGCGAAAACCCGAAGGGTCATTCGGGGAGTATCGTATACTCAAGTAATTATTTTTATATCTTCGTAAATACCCAAAATACCTATCTTGGATTAAAAGCTTATTTAATTAAATAATTATTTTATTATTATTAATATTAAATCTTAAATTAATATTTATTAATTATTGTTCATTATTTTAAAGACGAAGTTAATCCAAGATACCTTTAATACTTTCAAACTCAAAACATTTTCGAAAACCCCCGATCAAGTTCTGCTTCTTGTATGATTTCAAGAATCATCGGTCGACTGATGTCGGACCTCAACTACTCAGTTTTCAATCAAAATCAAGTTTTTAAAAGAAAAAGGAAAAGGGACTCTGGCAGGTGTGGGAACCGTTGACGAACGATTCCCGGGATGTGTAAGCGGCCGTGAACCAGGCGGTCCATCAATTATTATTCCGGCCCAGGTGTTGCCGAAGGATGATTACGGATGTAGTTTTCATCGAGGGTGATTACGGATGTAGTTTTCACCCGGGGATAGTTACGGATGTAGTTTCTATCCTTCTACCGGTAGAGAAGACCCGCGGATTATTGGACTTGGATGTGGCGACTGATCATCGTCAATCCCTGTCAGGTTTTATGTTTTCTTTAAGTCCCATTCCTCCAATTTGGAAAAAAAAAATGCTTTGACACTGCTTCTTAGGCTTTTGTGCCAAGTTGCTGATAGTGTTCTATTTTGATGAGAAAGATGTTGACTCTATGCAGTATCTAGAACTGCAAGTTTATTTCGAAAACAAGGGCACGTATTGTTGCACCTTCGGAATTTATCAACAATGACAAGTGATTTATATCTGATTGATACAAACGAGTTTACTAACTGCTAATCATATGAAATGTTATATTGCTTACCATATACATATATTACTTGCTGAGCTATAGTTGTTCACTCTTGCTTGTTTTAAAATTTAAAAACACAACAGCTAAGCGAAATGGCAAGACCCAGACAGACTGCCCGGAAGTAGGTGACTAGACCCGAGGCAGCAGTTGAGATTCCACCGGTAGGCCCCATTAGCCGGATTGGTTGGCAACTTTTGTTAGTACGTTTTATATATCAGTATGACCTGTGCAAGGCAGTGTACCGTAACAAACTTTCAAGCCGCCAACTTCGCTTCTTATCGAAGTGTTGCTGGTACCATAAATACTATTTAATTCGGTCTGTAATAACTCTGAAACTTTTATTTCTGCTTAATCAATTGTGTGACGTTTCTGAGACTCTAACCTGTGTGTGTGTGTGTGTGTGTTTGCGGTGTGAGTTTATTGTGGGGTCGATGGCTGTTTTATATATTATGTGCAAGAACAGGTATGTTATTAATGGAAAATGGACCGTGAGCGCCTAGATCTCCGACCCCGGATCTGGGGGCGTCATATAAATGGTATCAGAGCGAGGTTACAGTTCTCAGAAACGATAGTAATTTAAGAAAGCAACCCTAATAATAATAACAATAATAATAACCCTAATAACAACCTTAATAATACTTAGAACTCTCATCGAGTTTGCAGTCGGGTTATCGGATATAGCCCTGACTTTAAGGCCCGTGAGGGAACTACTCCTTAAACCTTTCTTTATGGTTAGTGACCCACCTTATTTCCCTTGTGTAGATGGAGGAGATACCAGACCCTGAGGCTTTCGAGAGAGAGCATGATGAGGCACTGATGCGAGATACCGGGGATCCTGAGGAGGATATGGGTGCTGACTCTGAGCTTCGCCCCTGGATTACGCTGATAGGAGATACTGATGATGAGGATCCCGTTGAGGAGCCCTTTGAGCCTGAGCCTGAGCCAGAGCCTGTTACCCCATCTCCTGTAGCTACTGATGAGGAGAGTGTGAGATCCGGTGAGGGCCGTGTTGTGTCACCCCTACCTTCTCCTCAGTCATCGAGCCCTGTTTCATCGGACGGTGACTCCGAGGATGATACTTCTGGCAAGGAGGAGCTTGACCCTACCCCTGCTACTGCTCCTGCTCCTGCTACTGCTACTGCACCTGCTCTTGTTCCTGTCATAACACCCCCGCCGATGGACCTACCCCCAGTGTCGGGTACTGAGCACGCTTACATGGTGCAGTTCCTGACCCGGGACTTACTTTCTGCAGAGGCCCGACTTAACGAGGCAAGGCGGGCACTAGTGGAGGAGCGCGAGGCACGCTTGAGGATCCAGGCTGAGATAAGGACTGCTGTTGCTAGGAGGACTAGGGCTCGACTCCATAGGATTGAGAGGAGGAGTCGCGAGAGGATTCTTGGTTTAGGGATCCGCGGGGGCGGAGTGATCTAGGCTAGGGATGCTAGGCGTGTTGTGCGTCGTGCATTTTCCTGGGTGAGGACCTTGCTCCGTCGCGGTGCGGCACCATGATGTGTTACGGATAGCTCAGTCCTCTAGGTTCAGATGACATTAGTGTGTCGATTTTGCGGGATAGTTGACTTGTGCAGTGGTATCCTTTCTAACCAGTGGATGAGTAGACTGACCTACAGATATGTAGATGTGACTTCGGGTAGTATGTACGGATGTAGCCCTACTTTTGTGTAGCCCTGACTATTCAGATGATGTACTTGTTATTGTTCCACTTTTGCTAGACTTTGACATCGGAACTATGTATTTGGCTCTAACATCCAAACTTTGTGATAACCCTTGTACCGTACTTATTTAGTTTCAGTTTCCTTGATATTGTCTCAACTGCCTTACTTTCCGATGCCATGCTTTACTGTTTTAATATACAACTGTGAATATATACAATTGCCACAAGCCACAAATACAACCATGCTGTTTCAAATTTACGATATGCGATTTCAAATTATTCTCTACAAATTTCAAAAATTTTCCTACAATTTTTAAAATAAATTTTTTCAAAAATAAAAAAAAAAAAATTTTTTGAGGTTTCGAAATCTTGAAAACTCTTGCAAATGTTTTCGCATCCCATAGAGATTTTCCCTAAAATGTTTTGACGTTTTATCTCCAGCATCGGGTTATTAAAACTTTTGCAACTTCCACCCTTATGAGGAGAAACGATACGTTCCTGACCCGTGTAAACGCTGTCAGGTAATTGGAAAACCCTAACCCATTTCTTGTTTTATTATCAGAATCATGCCACCCAGAAGAATGAACACTCGAGCTCACCCGGTCAGTTCTGAAGGCCAGGGTAGCCACCATGGGGCCGGAGGCCACCAGAACCATGAAGGGGAGAATGTCAACCTGAGTGAGATCATAACTTGTTTGATGACTCTGAGTATGATGGAGAAGAAGCTGGTGATGACACCCGAGAGGTAGAACATCCTAGGGGAGGCCCTATGGAACAGTTCATGGAACTACTTAGGCAGAACTTGGACCGTCCCCCGGTTCAGCAACCACCCAGCAATGCTAATGCAAATGCTTTCCGGAACTTCAAATCCCTGAAACCCCCAGAATTTAAAGGAACTGCCGATCCGGTCGAGGCAAGAGCCTGGCTGAAGGAAATGGAAAAATCTTTCGAGATACTAGGTGTCGCTGAGGAGCAGAAGACTGTTTTCGCCACTTACCTTCTGAAGGGTGAGGCAAACTATTGGTGGGAAGCTAAGAAGAATTTGGAAGGAAGAAGTGTGGTGACCTGGTAGAGGTTTAGCGAGCTGTTCTTGGAAAAGTACTTCCCTAGGTTCATGGAGACACAAATGGAGCTGAAGTTTTTGGAACTGAAGCAAGGTAACATGACGGTGGCCGAGTATGAGGCCAAATTTACTGAGTTGTCGAGGTTTGTGCCGGAATATGTGAACTCTGAGGCAAAGAGGGCCCGAAGGTTTCAATTAGGGCTAAAGTAATGGATTCAGAATCGTGTGGCGGTTCTTGAGCTGACAGACTATGCCACCCTGGTACAGAAAGCATCAATTGTTGAGGCTGGGAGTGAACAGATGCAGAAGGAGAGGGAAGGAAAGAAGAGGAAGTTTGATAGTCGGAAGGGAAATTCTGCGGGTGGGATCTTTCCGAGCAAATTTAAGCGAGGAACGATGTCCCAACCCAGCGGAAACTTTGGAACCAAGAGAGCTGAAAGTTGGAGTGTGGGCCAGAGTGGCCGACCACAGGGATCGTCTTACTCTACCCCATCCCGAGCCCTACCCCCAGAATGCAATAAATGTGGAAGGAAACATGCGGGCGTGTGTAACCTACAGGATCTGAAGTGCTTCAAGTGTGGGCTGATAGGACATTATGCTAACGCCTGTCGAGGAACTAGTAACAACACCAGTGCCGAAGGTAATTGCTTCAAGTGTGGGAAACCAGGGCACCGAATGAGGGAATGTATGTCCTCTGGGCCAGCTGCATCAAGAGTGAGTGGAACTGCTTCTAACAAGGCCCCTGCTGCAAGAACTTTTAACATGACGGTGCAGGATGCCGTGAGGAACACGGATGTGATTGCAGGTACTCTACCACTCAACTCAGTTAAGGTAAATGTTTTATTTGATTCGGGAGCTACCAAGTCTTTCATATCTCTAGATTTTGTATGTTAGTTAGGCCTTAAGACTGAACCATTGAAAGACAGATTGCAAATAGAGATAGCTAATCATGAAATTATCCCTGTTAGCCAAGTATGTCCAGATTGCGACCTAGAAATAGAAGGGCGACACTTTTGGGTAGATTTAATACCTTTTAAACTAGGAGAGTTTGACGTAATAGTAGGTATGGATTGGTTGACAACCCATGGAGCCCAGATTGATTGTGTAAAGAAGAAAGTAAGTTTGAGACTGCCAAGGGACGAGGAAGTAGTGTTTAGTGGAAAATGGAAAAACCAAAAGTTCCTGACTATGATTCAAGCTAAGAAGCAGTTACGTAAAGGATGCGAAGCCTATTTAGCCTATGTGAAGGATACCAAGAAGGACGCGCCAAACCTACAAGAAATCCCTGTTGTTAATGAGTTCGCGGACGTATTTCCGGATGATCTTCCCGGACTACCACCTGATAGAGACATCGAGTTCGCTATAGACTTAGTTCCGGGTACGGCCCCAATTTCGAAAGCCCCATACCGGCTAGCCCCAGTGGAGATGAAAGAGCTAGCCACTCAGTTACAAGAGTTGTTGGATAAAGGGATGATAAGACCTAGTGTGTCACCGTGGGGAGCCTCGGTGTTATTCGTGAAAAAGAAGGATGGTAGTATGAGATTATGTATAGACTACAGGGAGTTGAACAAAGTGACTATAAAGAATAAATATCCCTTGCCCAGGATAGATGACCTGTTTGATCAAGTGAAAGACGTAGTTTATTTTTCTAAGATTGATTTGAGGACCGGGTACCACCAGTTAAGGATTAAGCCAGAAGATATACCAAAGACGGCCTTTCGCACCCGGTACGGACACTATGAGTTCCTAGTGATGTCATTTGGGTTAACGAATGCCCCTGCAACTTTCATGGATTTAATGAATCGAGTCTTCAAGAAGTACTTGGACAAGTGTGTTATAGTCTTCATCGATGACATCTTGATTTATTCCAAGACGAAGGAGGAACATGCAGAGCACTTGAGGATTGTATTGGGAGCATTGAGAGAAGAAAAGTTGTACGCTAAGTTCTCAAAGTGTGAATTTTGGTTGAAGGAAGTTCAGTTTTTGGGGCATGTGATTAGCGAACAAGGCATTCTAGTGGACCCAACCAAAATAGAGGCTGTGTCAAATTGGGAGAGACCAACCACTCCGACCGAGGTAAGAAGTTTTATAGGATTGGCGGGCTACTATAGAAGATTTGTCCAAGACTTTGCCTAGATAGCAGCCCCTTTAACCCGACTAACTCGCAAGATCGAGAAGTTTGTGTGGACTGAAAAATGCGAAGAGAGCTTCCAAGATTTGAAAAAGAGGTTGGTGACAGCACCAGTACTAGCCCTACCTGATGATAAGGGAGATTTTGTGATTTATAGCGACGCATCCCATAAAGGTTTAGGGTGTGTGCTTATGCAGCACGGTAAGGTGATTGCGTATGCATCCAGACAACTTAAGGAATATGAGATAAGATACCCCACCCATGATTTGGAGTTAGCAGCAATAGTTTTCGCTTTGAAGATCTGGAGACATTATCTTTACGGAGAAAAGTGTGAAATCTACACGGATCACAAGAGCTTAAAGTACATATTCACTCAGAAAGAGTTAAACATGAGGCAGAGGAGATGGCTAGAGCTAATCAAAGATTATGATTGTGAGATTCATTATCACCCAGGGAAGGCCAACGTGGTGGCCGATGCACTTAGCCGAAAGGAGAAACTCAAGATGATAACGTCAGTGGACGAATTGATCAAGGACCTCGAGAAACTGGAGACTGAGGTAAGGTTACCAGGAATTGGACAAGAGAGTCTAATGGAAATAAGAGTCCAACCACCGCTATTGGAAAAGATTAAGTTATGCCAGGAAAAGAAGATAGAAGAAGAAAAGAATTCGATGGAGAAAATTTTGACTGGCGAGGAAATTAAGTGTGAGAAGGACGGGAATGGAATTATGAGGTACGCATCTAGGATATGGATCCCGAACGTTCAAGAATTAAAAGACGAGATTTTTCAAGAAGCTCATAGTTCAAGGTACTCAATTCACCCTGGAGGCACTAAGATGTATAGAGATCTGAGAGAGTACTATTGGTGGCCAAATATGAAGAAGGACGTGGCAGAGTGGGTAAGTAAATGCTTGACATGTCAAAGAGTGAAGGCCGAACACCAGAGGCCCAGTGGATTGTTGCAACCCTTAGAGATACCCGAGTGGAAGTGGGAGCATATTGCGATGGACTTTGTGGTCGGACTACCAAGGACCAAGACTAATCATGATGCCATTTGGGTAATTATCGATAGATTGACCAAGTCAGCATATTTTCTTCCAATCAACGAGAGATACACTGTCGACAAGCTGGCGGATATTTATTTAAAGGAGATTGTGGTTAGGCATGGAGTTCTTGTGAGCATTGTATCAGATAGAGACCCAAGATTCAACTCCAGGTTCTGGAGGAGTTTTCAGGATTGTGTGGGGACCAAGTTAAACATGAGTACTGCATACCATCCCCAAACAGACGGACAGAGTGAGAGAACCATCCAGACCATAGAGGACATGTTGAGAGTATGTGCCATTGATTTTGAGGGAAGTTGGGATGACCACTTGCCGTTGATCGAATTTTCCTACAACAACAGTTACCATGCGAGTATAGGAATGCCCCCATATGAAGCTTTATACGGACGAAGATGTCGGTCTCCCTTGTGTTGGGAAGAAGTTGGAGAGCGGAAGATTTTAGGGCCTGAACTGGTCCAACAGACAAGAGAAACTATCGAACTCATAAGAGGACGGCTGGTAGCGGCCCAAGACAGACAGAAGAAGTATGCGGACCAGACCCGCAAGGACAAAGAATATGAGGTAGGAGAGTTTGTGATGTTAAAGGTATCACCGTGGAAGGGATTGATGAGATTTGGTAAGAAGGGGAAGCTAAGCCCAAGATTTATTGGACCTTTTGAGATCTTGAGACGAGTTGGAAAGTTAGCCTATGAATTGGCTTTACCCCCAAGCTTGCAGCAAGTACATAATGTGTTCCATGTGTCCATGCTACTACCCTACCATACCAACTTCCGACACGTGATAGAACATGATCAAGTGGATCTGCAGCCAGTCTTAACCTTTGTGGAG
Organism: Saposhnikovia divaricata; assembly: GCA_036435485.1. Taxonomy (NCBI): domain Eukaryota; kingdom Viridiplantae; phylum Streptophyta; class Magnoliopsida; order Apiales; family Apiaceae; genus Saposhnikovia; species Saposhnikovia divaricata. Next base: position 93,843,624 of record CM071597.1, on the reverse strand, counting down.
CAACCCGTAGAAATCATGGATAGAAAAGAACAGGTGCTGAGGAACAAGGTTGTCAAACTAGTGAGAGTTTTGTGGAGGAACCAGAATGTCGAAGAATCAACATGGGAACTAGAGAGCGCGATGCGTGAAAAGCACCCCCAACTGTTTTCAACCTGATTCTGGGACGGAATCCTTTTAAGGAGGGGAGGCAGTAAGAACCCTAATTTTTGCAATATTTTCTTTTATTTAATATCATGTGACATTGTCAATTTGGAACCTTGCCAGTCATCCCTGTTGTTTAATGGAATTGATTGTCTGAGAAACTATGTTGTTACATTCACTATATAAGATAAAGAGAAGATTGTTGAGGGCAAGAGTCTTATTGTTAGTAAGATTTATAAAACTTGGGATTCGAGAATGATTAGAGTATTAAAAGATTTATTAAGGATTATGACGAGGGATTATGGATATTCGAGGAATTTACACAATTAAGTACTTAAGGAATTACTAGGGAAATCTCTACGCGACAAAATATTATTACGAGAGATTAATTAAGATACGATACAAATTAAAGATTAAGTGACAAGCATTGGTGGAAGAATAATGATACAAGGAGTAGTATTGCATGCAAGTCCCATGCAACTAAGTAGTTAGGAAAAGCAAACTAGTTAAACCAAATGGATAAGAGGAATAGTAACTAGTTACTACTTTTTCCAAGGAGGAGACAAGAGTACAAGGAGGCCATACCTAGACTTGTACCATGCATATACATACACTAATATGTATCACCCAACCACTTAACACAATTATTTCAACCAACACAAAATCAAAACAACAAAACACACCCCCCCTTGAAGAAAAGCTCTCGGACAAGACCAAACAAGGAAGAAAATTTCTTTCTTTCTTCCACTTCTCCTCATTCATAATTCAAGGCATAATTCCTAGGCTCTCTACATCATCTAAGAAAGGTATACTAAGATTTCCAAGCCCTTTCATCCATTAAATTTCAAGATATTAATTGTTAAAGTTATTGTGAATAGTAACAATGTTAAGTTTTTCTTATAGATCTTGGATTATAAGGATAGTAGGAGCTTATTCAAGGTGTTCTTGAGATTTGTAAGGATTACCCAAGGCTCCTAGATACTCAAGAAGGTATAAAAACCCTAACCCCTCTTGGACATGTAGTGTTTATGATGTTCAATGATAGATCCATGTATATTTGTGTTAATCTTGGATGTTCAAGTGATGGATGATATGGATCTTGAGTTTTAGTGTTGTGATTGTGATTTTGATGCTTGTGGATAGTATATGTATCTCCATGAATGTTATAAAGTATGAACTTGGTGACTTAGATGTTGGTTGTGTTGTGGAAGTAAGAATCTTGGTTGATTTAAGTGAAACAAGCATGCTGAGTTTTTCCAGATATTTGACCTGTTTTGTAAGATGGTTATGAACCCCCATATCTTGTCCCCTGAGGTCCTACCATATATTGTTGGAAAGGTATTTGAATGTAGTTTCTAAAAATATAAGGTTCATTACTAGGTGATGTATAAATTTTAAGTTATGGCCGGAGAAGTAAAATGTGTTTCTGGATTCCGGACTGCACTAAGTGACCCCCTTGTGAACCTTGTTTAAACCCCTAAAAATTTATATGGGATCATGGAAAAATTTGAGAAGCTATGAAATGAAGTGGTGAAGGCTACCCAAAAAGAATTTGATTAAAATATTAATTTTTCAATTTTATAAAAATGCTAGAGTAAAATTCGCGCAAGGGAAAAAGTCGTTAAGTGGAGTATAATTCTAGGGGTAATGGACGTGACTCGGATATGTTAACTAAATTAAGTCGAATAAGTGACAAGCGTAATCGAGTGATGACATGAACCTATAGTGGGGCTAGAGTGTCATAAGATGAAGTCGTTAAGTTAATTTTGTACCCCCTAAAACCCCGTAATTAAAGAGATATTGTTAAGGTACTAACGAGCGGTTATTGCTTATGTATAGATCGTTCCACTCCGCACGTTCGACCACCCCAACCATACCAAGGCAAGTCTACTTTTCAAAACTTACATATAAAAGGACTTTCACTGTTGTGTTTGTATTTTTCAATCATATCAAATGTTATGTTTATCGAAGTATTGATGAAATTGAGATGTATAAGTACATATATGTTGTACCCCTTGAACTTAGATTGAAATGTTTTCTTCGGACAACGACTCTAGCAATAGAGGTCATAGCGGTCCGTATATACTATTGACCGGGGAGCGGTATATTATTATATCGTAATTAAATTACGAAAACCCGAAGGGTCATTCGGGGAGTATCGTATACTCAAGTAATTATTTTTATATCTTCGTAAATACCCAAAATACCTATCTTGGATTAAAAGCTTATTTAATTAAATAATTATTTTATTATTATTAATATTAAATCTTAAAATATTATTTATTAATTATTGTTCATTATTTTAAAGACGAAGTTAATCCAAGATACCTTTAATACTTTCAAACTCAAAACATTTTCGAAAACCCCCGATCAAGTTCTGCTTCTTGTATGATTTCAAGAATCATCGGTCGACTGATGTCGGACCTCAACTACTCAGTTTTCAATCAAAATCAAGTTTTTAAAAGAAAAAGAAAAAGGGACTCTGGCAGGTGTGGGAACCGTTGACGAACGATTCCCGGGATGTGTAAGCGGCCCTGAGCCAGGCGGTCCATCAATTATTATTCCGGCCCAAGTGTTGTCGAAGGATGATTACGGATGTAGTTTTCATCGAGGGTGATTACGGATGTAGTTTTCACCCGGGGATAGTTACGGATGTAGTTTCTATCCTTCTACCGGTAGAGAAGACCCGCGGATTATTGGACTTGGATGTGGCGACTGATCATCGTCAATCCCTGTCAGGTTTTATGTTTTCTTTAAGTCCCATTCCTCCATTTTGGAAAAAAAAATGCTTTGACACTGCTTCTTAGGCTTTTGTGCCAAGTTGCTGATAGTGTTCTATTTTGATGAGAAAGATGTTGACTCTATGCAGTATCTAGAACTGCAAGTTTATTTCGAAAACAATGGCACGTATTGTTGTACCTTCGAAATTTATCAACAATGACAAGTGATTTATATCTGATTGATACAAACGAGTTTACTAACTGCTAATCATATGAAATGTTATATTGCTTACCTTATACATATATTACTTGCTGAGCTATAGTTGCTCACTCTTGCTTGTTTTCAAATTTACAAACACAACAGCTAAGCGAAATGGCAAGACCCAGACAGACTGCCCGAAAGCAGGTGACTAGACCCGAGGCAGCAGTTGAGATTCCACCGGTAGGCCCCATTAGCTGGATTGGTTGGCAACTTTTGTTAGTACGTTTTATATATCAGTATGACCTGCTTCTTATCGAAGTGTTGCTGGTAGCATAAATACTATTTAATTCGGTCTGTAATAACTCTGAAACTTTTATTTCCGCTTAATCAATTGTGTGATGTTTCTGAGACTCTAACATGTGTGTGTGCGGTGTGAGTTTATTGTGGGGTCGATGGCTGTTTTATATATTATGTGCAAGAACAGGTATGTTATTAATGGAAAATGGACCGTGAGCGCCTAGATCTCCGACCCCGGATCTGGGGGCATCACAAACAAGCCCAACAAACCAAACTAAAACTTTACCCTACTCCCCCATCCGGGTTACCCGCATAAAGGAGTGGGGGGCAAGGTAAACTACACCAAAGTAAAATCACTTTAAAAATTTTCAAAGCTTTCAAAGAAAATAAAAAGCAGGAGCACGGATTCCAAAGCGTACAAAACGTGAAAATGCGTAAAAAGTTAAAGCATGTCGGGCTGACCAACAACCCGAAACACCTACGCGTTGCAAGAATTCAAACGAAAAATTTTAAAAAGGTATAAAGTTACATCAGAATATTGGAATTAAGTTACACGGGCCTTGCCCGGGTTCTGGACACAGCCAGACTTCAAGTTCAAGTTGCAGGAGGAGGAGATGAGCTCGGAGCCACATATGGGGTTGGTTCATGATGCAGGACAGATCTTGAAAACGAAGATTTATTGAATAAAAACAGATAAAGCAATGAATTATACGAATCCCAAGAATAATTAATCAATATTATTCCCAAGAAAAAGTGTATAATCAAAGCTTAAGTAATATGTAGGGGTTACAAGACTTATATCGGATAAAAAAACCCTAATAACAATACCTAATGGAGTTAGGCCCGTTAACACTTGGGCTTATTTAAAATGAACTGCTACATAACAATAAACTACTTACCCCACATATAAAACATATAACCAAATAATTTTAATTCTTTCTAAACTAAATACATATAAACTATTAAATAACATATATAATTCTTTTTCACTTTTGTTCCTCATCATTCTCCCCTTGTTGGAGAAAACTCGACCACGAGTTTTGTAGAAATTAAGAACTAGGCAAGATTGAGCTGGAACAAAGAAAAAGTGTTTCCACTTGAAGATGTACGGATTAGATGCAAAAAACTTCGAAAACTGACTAGCAAGCGAAAGAGGCTTAGGCAGGTACTCTGGAATGATGAAGTCGATATGCTCAACCTCAATAATATCATCAACTACTTTACGATCCTCGACATTTTGAAAGCAATCAAGTTGTGGCTTGGTTTCTTCCACTTGCTCCTCAATAGCAACCTCTATTTGCTCAACTTGTTTAACCTCCTCAATTGGATCTTCCATAACTTGTTTAACCTCCTCAGTTGATACTTCCGTAGCTACTTCTTCAATATGCTCAACTTCCATTTCCCCTTTGACCTTTTTCTCATTTTCCAAAAGTATAAGACGCTGCACTTGAGATTTGAGAATCTCATAAGTTCTCTTTATTTCCTCATATGCACTTTTGTACCTTTCTTTCCTCAACTCAATATTAACTTCTTTTCCAACCTTTGAAGTTCATCATATTGATTATCTAACTCCTTCAACGTAAGCTCATATTCATATAACAGCTCTTGACGATAGCAGACATAAATTTGGTAGTGCAACTCATTACGTTCACGCTTAAGGAAATAGATATTATCTTTCACAATATCAATTTGACGTTTAATGTGAGCAGACATGGCTTAAACAAGGATCAAGAGGCCTGATCGTGATAAATTCTGGAGTTCAAGGGGCTGAAACATTAAAATACAGAAGTAGCAAGGGCTGGAATGTCAATCAGAAACTTCAGTGGTTAAACTGTCAAACTTTTGAAGTTCGGGACTGATTTGAAAGGTTCTGCAAAGCTCAGGACCTATTTTGTAATTCTGAAAACTTCAGGGACTGATTCAAACTTTCCTGAATCTCCAGGGACTAGTTTGCAATTTTCAGAAATTTTGAGATCCCTAACAGCAGTTTCACACAATATATAAAGAATAGAATTAGGGTTACCCTTCTTTTTTTCAGCAGCCGTCTCTTTATTTTTTCCCTTCTTCTCCAGATTTGTCTTTTACCTCTGTTGCGAACAGTAACTTCAGGGATGAACAGTACTCAGAAAGTGAACAGTATTTCGGCGATGAACAGTAACCTTTCCGGTGGTGAACAGTAACTCCGGCAGTGAATAGTCCCCCCGATGAACAGTTTTTTTCCCCTCTCTCGAAAAACCCAGATCTCCCAACAATTCAGAAATCGATGGAGAAACCTAAGCTTTGATACCAATTTGATGCAGGATAGATCTTGAAAACGAAGATTTATTGAACAAAAACAGATAAAGCAATGAATTATACGAATCCCAAGAATAATTAGTCAATATTATTCTCAAGAAAAAGGACATAATCAAAGCTTAAGTAATATGTAGGGGTTACAAGACTTATATCGGATAAAAAAACCCTAAGAATAATACCTAATGGACTTAGGCCCGTTAACACTTGGGCTTATTTAAAATGAACTGCTACATAACAATAAACTACTTACCCCACATATAAAACATATAACCAAATAATTTTAATTCTTTCTAAATTAAATACATATAAACTATTAAATAACATATATAATTCTTTTTCACTTCTGTTCCTCATCAGTTCACCTTCACCCTGGACTAACCCGTCCTCGGCATCCATATAAGCCTTCATGAAGCTGTCCCAGTTGGCAGCTCCGGGGTCAGTCTTACACATCTTCTCAGCAATAAACCAGCAACGGTAGATTTTCTTTGCAGCAACGGTGGTAAGGTCTTCGTCGTAAGCATTCGACTTCCGGAACTCGACAATTATCTGCTCCTCGGTCTTCCTGGCCTTCTCCTCATCCCAGAGTCTTTTCACCTCCTCCTTGTAATATTTGAGCTCCTCGGCGATGGATTTCATCCTGTCCTTATACTTCGTGATCCAAGCCTCAACTGCCTCCTTCAAATCTGCAAGCTCTTTCTTTGCATCAGCCAGCTCTTTCTCCTTCTCCTCTTCCTTCGCACTTACCGAGCTCAACACATCCCGGGCCTCTCGGATTGTTTCAAGTTCCTGGCGAACAGCAGCCACCGTCCCCGCTATCCGAACCCCAAGCTGTCAAAGCAAAGGCGAGTAGTAAAAACGAACAAAGTAAAGCTGAAATAACAAGAGCCCGGAGGAATGTATACCTGACCATAGACCCCCATCATATCTTCAAAAAGGGAAATAGCCGAATCTCTGCCCATCTCCTCCCACTCTCTTTTGCTGGGGAGGTCAGCCAAGAAACCAATAAAGTTTCTCTCCTCCGGAGACAAGGGGGCCGGCTCATGCGGCCCGAACTCGGCTGTCTTTGTATGCTACCCGAATGGCACTCGTGTTCAACTCTGCAATTCGTCTGCATATTCCCGAACTTTTCAATCTGGATGGAGGAACGGGGCCTCTTCTTCGAATTCAGAAGAGTGTCCTCAACATCAGCATCGAGGGTAACCAGCTCCGGGATCACCCCCTATTTTCACTTCCCCCATCTGGGATCTCTTGGGAACCACTTGCCTCCCCGGGGGCCTTAGTGTTATCTCGAACAGATCCAATACCTCGGAGAGCAAAAACAAGAGCTTGGTTGGTTTTGTTCATATTGACGAAATGCTCAAACTCCGGGTTATAGCTGAGAAGACCTGAAGACAAAATAAAGTACATTAGTCTGAAGCAAAGTAAACTACGAAGCAAGAATCGAAAGCTAGTAAGATGCAACCCGAACTTACATCCGATCTCGAAAAGATACTTGTGACTCATGAGGTCATCCCTAGTCACTTGCCTCTTAAGGCCCTGACAGAAGGCGTGAACCCGGTCTAACGCTGCATCCCGGAGGTTATAGACTTCGAAGTGCATGGCCAGAGGCGCCTCCTTGAAGGTTGGCATAAACCGGATGTCAACGCCCCGGAGAAATACGAACTCTCCATTCCACCCCTTCAGGGAGGGCAACATACCAAGGGGTTTGGAGGCCGAGGAAGGGTACCCAGAAGCCTTACCCTGGAACCTAAACTCGAACAGGGCCACATTATTGGTATGAACCAACCGAAACAGATGGTGGAAAATCTTAAAGGTGGGCAACACCCCAGCGGCCGCACAACACCCCAGGAAAAAGTAGATCCACTTTAATGCATTCAGAGTGAGTTGTGTTATGGGGATTCCATACTCAAACAGGCACAATGATTTAACAAACTGGTGACACCTGAGCCCATACCCCGACCTTAGGTGCTCCAACCAAACTCCGACCCAACCTCCCACTGGCCTATGGTAAATTTTCTCCCCAGGTTCAGGCAATCTCCATTCTACATCGTCGTCCAAGTGGAATGTAGTCCTCAATATACTGGGTTCTAAAAGGGGCTACATCCATTCCGGAGCCCGGTTTGTCCCCGAACTTAGAATCCAAGAAGGCCTTGTCATACTCCATCATGTGCACCACATCTTCGTTTCGGGAGAACTTCGTACTAAGATCCCTAAAGAAATAAGCTTGGGGGATCCCCGGGTCCCTCCTAATAAAGTAATGCTGGGAGTGGCCCCAACTGTCGTCCGGTTCATAAAGACTATACCCCGAACCCATATCCTTAGTAGCGATCCTCGAAAGTATTGGAAGACTGTTCTTCTTCTTACCCATTATACACCACTCCAATTCTACAAACTCAAACTCACCACTGGAAGAGCTAGAACTGCAGGAGCTGCTGGGTTTGGACAAAGGAACTAAAACTTGCCTAGTCGTAACCCTCCTAACCATAAAACAGTACTACCACGGGCTACCCAACAAAAAATAAGGACTATAGTCAGCTTTCCTAATCCAAATAACAAGGTATAGAAGGCAAGGCAACCCAAGCAAAAAGTAAAGAAAAGACCGGATAAAGAAAACTTACAGAAGAAGGTGAAGAGCGAATACCCGAAGAACGTCAAAAGTCAGAAGCTCCGGAGTGCCTGTTGCCCGAAGTAATGATCCTCAGAGAAGCGCAAAGAGTACAGCAAATCAAGAACTCGTAAAAGAAAAAAGTGAGAGGGACAACCACTATTTATAGGCTAATTCTTCAGAATCCAAACCGTCAGAACACGTGGCAAGCTATGACTCGCCAACGGTTCTGAAGTTCGGAATAAATGCGTGACAATGGGCCTTCACCAGGCCCAATTACGAATATTCCAGAAAAAAAAAATCCAGAATATATATATACATACATATATGTATAAAAATATATGAGTATGCACCAAAATAAACGAGCCACAACAATCCTAGCCCCGGGGAGGCGTACCTTAATGCACACCCCGGGCCTGGAGGCAACCAAAAGCGAAACTCTCTTCCAAGTCACCCATAGCAATGAAGCTTTAGACTCATGAATAAGCTAACAGCACTCCTAGCCCCAGGGAGGCATACCTTAACACACCCCGGGCCTGGGGGGCAAACAAAAATGAGAATCTTTCTTCCAAGGCAATGAAGCACAATTCTTCCTACTACTCCCTCATCCGAAGAATCCGCATGAGGGAATGGGGGCAAATGATAGGTTAGGAATAACCCAAGCCCGATTAAGGCCTAACCTCAGGCCCAAAACCACAAGCAAGTCCAACTGACGAGAATAAGAGCAGCCCAGGCTGGTAGGCCCGGACTAGGCACCATCGCTACATGGCGTGGCCCCCTCCCTGGACTAGAGGACCCCAGACCGGTAATGCTTAGCACACGTGGCCTACCAGCTCAGCCAATGCTCCCATACCTAGCGCTGACCGGCACTAAGTGCCAATGATTGATATGTGTCAAATCATGTCTACCACGATGCCAGCAAATGCAAGTCAACGACCCCCCACATGTTTGGACACGTGTCCCACATCTCGGGAATTTAGTGGGCTGTCCCCCCGATCCAGCGATTAGGAGCAGAGGTAACCTACCCCTAAACCCTAGACCTAGGGATATAAATACCCATAGAGAATGGAGTTTAGGGGTTGGACATTATTACACACCCACAAACATTTATTGCTTTTGTGATACTCGCTTGATTATTTCCTTCCAAAGTCAACTCTTATTCTCACGCCGGAGGCACCTCGGGGCCAAACCCCCCTCCGGTGTTGCTTTGCAGACACCCCACAACAACTACACCGCTTTCGAGATAGGAGTTGGCGAGGAAGTACCCGATCAAGTTTCAGAGTTATCAAATTTAATTTTCTAAAAGGAATGGGATTTTCATCCCAAGACATGAAATTGATATTCCAATTTTCATCAACCAGATTATTAGACATGCACCAAACATCACTTTAGAAATCTTCCCTAACATTTTATGGAGCCCGGATCCTCTGTCCCCTTCTCAATGCCCCCTCTTTTATTATTAAAAGAGTGCCCCTGGCGGGGCCATTTTAAGAAAATAAAAATAAATAAGTTATTTTCATTAAAATGGATCCCGCTAGGGGCACTCTTTTAATACTAAAAAGAGCAGGGGACATAGAAGGGGACAGAAGATCCCTACTCCATTTTATGTAGACAATCTTATAACCTGACTGGAATCTTCTGATTCGTAGAGTGCAACAGGTGAAATTAGAAATCCAATTAATGTGATTTGAAGTTGAAGTTTGGTATTTTTGGAATTATTAATTTGATTAATTTAGTATCTGTATATGAAATTTTTTGTATAATATTTATTAGTAAATAATTTTAATTGTTTATATTTAATTTCCTCTCTCGTATTTATTTTATCTTAATACAACAATACTATTCATTTTATGTTAATACACACATACATATTATAAAATACAAAACTAAATTCTTATACAAATATATAAATAATCAATTAATATGAAAAGCCTATTTAATAACAACTTTATATTTTCTTTACTAATTCAATAATTTTGAATAATTAATACGAAAAATAAATAGTTATTACCTTCTAAAAACTAAACACAACATCATTATAAAGTAATTCTAAAAATAAGGATAAAAATTATAAAATTTAATTTAATTCCTCATACATGTCAAAGATTATGAAACATCTAAATTGTAACTAACTAATACTATTAGTGTTAAGTGATACTCATGATGGATAAAAACAATTACAATTAATTAATAATATTAAAGTTAAATGATACTCGATGATGAATGAAAAACAATTAAATTTTAAACAAGGGTTTGTGTATATGCAGTTTGTGTGTCAGACCACTTGAGATACTGTATACCACGTGCTATACTGAATTTTTATTTTCGTTACACTTAGATAATTCTGTTAAAAATCATCAAACTCCGTCAATAAATGTTAGCTAATGTTAGGGGTAGAACAGTCCTTAAAGAACAAAATAAATTTATAAAACAAAATAGTATCTTTTTTCCCGATTCATCTCCTTCCTCTACACCTTTCTGTTCGTATATACATATATACATATACACTTGTATATATATTTGCATAAACTTTATCAAATTCATACAATTTTAATTCTTTCACCCACATTTTAGCAAACCCATTTCAATTCGAATTCTTTTTCTCTCCATTTATCTCAATACATATGATCTTCTTTTATACACATATACATAATCAATGGATTGGTATAATGGGTTGGTTTAAATTTTTGTGGAGATGACAGGATCATTAACCTGTGCTAGAACTAATTGCAGAATTTTAAGAAGATGAAAAAGAAAAGAACAGATTTAGAGAGAAGAATAGAAAAAAAGTTAGAGAAGAGAGAACTGCATAATTCCATTTCCAAAAACAACCTCTTACAGTTACTACCATCACTATAAATACTCCCTAATTTAAATAAAATAAAATAAATATAAATAATTGTTAACTCGAATAACTTGTAGAAGGGGGGGTTGATACAAGTTATATAATCGTGTCTGCTTTTTGCTTGATTATATGAACAAGAATAAATGAATGAATCAAACTTTGTTTGTATTAAAATAATCAAATACAAACTCTACCAAAGGTGTACAATAACTTTAGCAGTTGCTGACAATTTAAATCTCTCTCTCTCTCTCTGTTTGTTTCGAACTCTCGAATACAAATCTTACGAACTCACTCGCTTACACACTCCTTTTTTTTACAATGATATAGAGAGAGTATTTATAATGCTACCTATCAACTAATAACAGAATTATAATCTTTCTGTGACAATGTTCTGTCGTCCAGTTGATAGTTTCCATCAATAGAGAATTCGTTTCCTTCATGATATCTTCTTGCTTGTTTTCCAAAACAAAGATCCTGTTTTATAGCACTTGCCAGTTTCTGTAGCATCCATAATGACATCATCAGTAACACGACTGATATCAGAATTTCCCATTGCATCAGGATCTGATTATCCCATCAGTATTTGATCAGGATCTGACTTAATGTATCAGGATCTGCTCCTCTGTTCCAGACATGTAGTCCCCGATACACTGTTCCTGACATGTAGTCTCTGATGCACTGTTCCTGACTAAATTCTACAGATTACTGTTTAACACATATATCCTAAACAAAGTGCTAAATCCTTTATAAGATCAGGAAATACAAGAAGTATTAGCAAAATTCTATTCTTAACATCACAACTTATGAATTATTCCTAACAATCTCCCCCTATTTATGCTTTAGAATCTGAAGCATAAATCTAAGTTGTAGATGTCAAAACATATAACAATACAACCAGAATAGAATTTATGAATTCAAGATCATGAAAAGTACCTCCTTCTTCAGATGTAGACATGTATCTAGTACTTAGAAGAAAGAATTCAACTATTTGATGCTTCTTTTCCTTTACCACTCCCATAATGAAATTTACCAACTCTGTCACCCTTAGTTCTGCTCCCAGTCTAATTATCTCCCCCAGTCTGTTGTTGTTGTTGTTGTTGTCTCTGAATTTTCTTTATCTCCCCCTTTTTGACATCAGCAACATTAATTCCAAGAGATTCAGTAACAGAACAAATGAGATTCATCAGAACTGCTTGACTTGGTTATTTTCAAGAATTAGAAGTCTCGATTGAATATCACTTTGAGATTTCTGAATGTCCTTAAGAATTTCAGAATTGACTTCAATGTTGGAAGTGCTTGTTGTATCTTCAGATTCAGATTCAGAAAGAACATTATCTTCAAGTCTTGTAGAAGAAGTTGCATGTTGAGAATGATATTCAAGTAATAATACTTGAGTAGAAGTACAAACATCTTCATCTTTCTGATCTGGAGCTGAAATATGATCATCCTGTCCTTCACCAGTATTCTGTGTACTAACATCTACAAATCTTGACTCCTCCTTAGATTGATCAGATATTGTTGATGTTTCAATTCTAGCTGAAATTGGAAGTACAAATAAAGGAATACTAGGATCATTAGGAATATCTTCTGGTACTAGTTGTGTAGAAGTTTGTCTTAGCCTTTCACCTCTTCTGTTAATGATCTCTGCAAGCCTTTCTTTCTGTTTCTGAGCTTTAACTTCTGGCTTTGCATTGTGATGTGCTAAGTCATGCTTCTCATACATCTTGATAAAAGAATAAGTACCAGCATCCATACCAAGATTTTCAGACCAAGATTCAGGAAAAACATGATCCCAGAAATCAAACGATGGTGGTTTCCTAATTTTATCTCCCTCACTATGAAGTTGATCATCCATACCCTCATTCTCACTTTGACTATCTAAAGTCAACACTCTTTCTACCTCTCCTTTTGCCTAGTCAGGAGCCAGCCTCTCTGTGTGTGGATCTATGTCCATCTTTTCAAGTGTATCACTCAAATTTGGATAAGTGCTCTCATGACCTACAGAAAAATAGGGGTTAGAAGAAGTTTTTATACCTGAACTCACATGGAGAGAGGGTTCCTTATATGGCATGGAGCTTGAGGTTTTCTCCAAGGAGTGAGCTGCTATAGTCTCTGAATCCTTACAAACATCTACTTTCTTTCCAGAGACTACAGGCTCCAGTATACCACTTTCAGGTTTTACACTAGACTCTGATGTCTTCAGTAATACTTCATTAGACACCATAGCTAATATGCCACCGTCTTTAAGTGTTGGTTGCTGAGACACACCCTCAAGGTGGATAGACTCTGAAAGAACAATATTGGTTTGATCTTCAGAAAAATCAATCAAAGTCATTCCTCCCATATCATAGGGTTTCTCACTTGCAATTTCAGTCATCACAGAAGACCTTCCAGCATCATCAATCACAGTTCCTGAGTCATCCAACCTCTGACTAGATGATTCTTGTGTTGCAGTGACTGTGATATGATCTATTCTACTATTCACCACTGGTGCAATAGTATCTTCTGTTGACTGCTTCCCTTTATCAACTACCTCCTCTTGTTCACCTTGAGCTGAAGCATCTTCAAAAATGACATCCTCATCAAATAAATATGCATGAAGTGATTGAAGTGCAACATGCTTAGGAAGTCCAAATTTCTTGTGTAACTCCTTTCTGACTGATACATACAAGTATGTCTTCATTAAGTCAAGCCTTTGATGTAACAATCCATATTCTTCAGGAAATGAAAGTTCGGGAACTCTTTCAATCAGAAAATCTAGAACAGGCCTGGAAAGCTTCACTTTCAGAGAAATAAGTTCCATAGCCAGTCTGTATGTCAATGTAGTTTCCCATGAAGAATCAAGATCCAGATCTCTCTTGCCAGATACTGACATGGATATAGCATTATTTGTAGAGACCTGCATAATGTTAGTTGGACTTGACACTGTGTATGTAGGTGACAAATGAATCTTTCTCCTTGTTCTCCTAGTATAGTGAGCAACAGATTTATCTTGAGAAGACTCAAGAGGTGTAGACACAGAAGTGATCCTGGGATGAGATCCTTTTTCAATAGACACAGTCTTTTGAGAGACAGTATCCAGTATTTGTTTTCCCTTTTTAAGAACTGCAGCCTGGCTGTGACTAGGTGTTCCATCTCTTTGTCCTAGCTTAGAAAGTTGAATTGCAGCCTTCAATTCTGCTCTCTCAGCAAGAGATATATTATCATCATCTTCACTAGAACTACTACTTGAAATGACAAATCTTCTCTTCCTTACAACTAATGTCTTTTGAGAAACACCAGAGGTTGGCTTCTTTGAAACAATAGGATGTGGATCAAAATTTGGTTCTAGAATTGTTTCAGAGACTGTAATGTTTTTGGCTACTTGGGTAGACACAGGGGGGTTCTCCTCCAATTGAGATTCCTGAGTCATTTCACCACCAAAGAAAGAAGAATTATAGATAGTAGGAAGATGAGTTCTTAGAAGTACCTGAACATGATTTGGATAGTGTAACGCAGGTATTTCATCTAGATTCTTTTCATTGTCCTTCTTTGTAATGTCAGAGAAAATTCCCTTTTGCTGTACATAAGAAGAAACACAATACTCTCTACCAAATCTAGCTTCAACATCAGGAATGAAATGGTTAATAAACAGTTGCATGAATCTGTGATAATAAACCATATTCCTGTCATGATCTCTTGACCCAAGTTTAATACACATCTGATTTAAGATAATGTGACCAAAATTAATTACTCTGTTATACAGCAAAGCATATGCAATATGTGATGTAACAGCTGTAATTTGTTGAAAAGAACTACATTTACTAGTAAAGCATTTAGCAATTTGATCAAAGAAGAAAGACCATTCTTTCCTAAGAAAAGATCTATTTAACTGGCTCATGTTATCTAGAGGTCCATCATAACCTAATTTAGATAACATAGTTCTCACATCATCATCAGATGGTACATTCTCAAAATTTGTACTAACAGGTAAGCGAAGTACTGAATTAATAACAGATTCAGTAAGATCAAATGAGTCTTGTCCTAAGTGTAGAACAATCTTACCTGATTGACTCTGAGTAGAATCAATTACCTCAACATTCTCCCAAGCTTGTGAAACAGCTACTTGATTAATTTGTGGAGATGCTGTCAAGGCATAGCTTAATGGTCCTTTCGCCATAAAGTCCATTATCGGGTGAAAATCAGTTGACACCCCTTCCTTGTTGGTGATAGCTACAACATGATTGTTCATCATAAAATCAAAGTCACCAAACTTGAAAGCTACTGATTTGGGTAGTCTTCTTTGAGTTTCCATTTTGATCTGAAAAGAACTTAAGAAATCTTTGAAATTGATTAGTGATTTTGAGAACTCGAGAGTATTTTTGCTTTAGAGAATGAAATTAGAGAAAACAATTACACGATTAGAGTGTCAAAATAATTATATTTCAAAAATCTTTCAGACCCATTATCCCACGTTGACACGTAGGTTGACAGGTGTCAGTCCCTGAAAAATGCAGTTACCCATGACTTTTGGAAAATAAAATCCAAAAATGATTTCAGGTAAATAATTCAAGGTAAAAACAAGATAAAAATCAATACTGATCAGTTTCCTCTTCCTGATGTGATCTTTTCATCAGGATAATCACACGATTCAATGTGATTTTTGAATAAAAAGAATTACTAATCCTGATGTGAACACACTCGTATTTCTGATCAATATCATCCTGATTCCAGAGACTAAATAGAGTTTCCACATGGCATTTTCTTTTACCTGAAAAAGAAATAACAAGATCAATTGGTTAAATTCATTCAATATTTCTTGAAAATACAAGAAATACAGTCACACATAATTATGACTGAATGCATTGATATCTCCCAAATGACTGCTCAGCTTCCCACGTCTTTCTATAAAAGAAATCGATGTCTTATGCCATTCTCCAAAACCTTTTCATTCTTTTCTCTTTCCATCATGTCTTTCAACCCAAATCTTCATATGAACCCTAGCTTTTGGTTCATTACTACTGAGAAGTTCTTTACTCTTGATGATCAGGAGCAAGTAAACTATCTCTTAGAAGAGATAACTTTTCTCATCAAGTCAAATATGGTTAATCTTAACCCAGATGATTTCCACAAATCTCCTCTAAAACATCTACCAGTTGGATACAATCCTCCTCTAATCTCTTCACTCCTTGAGGATGAAGAATTTGGTGAAGAGTCTGAGGTTGATCTTGATGGAGATGCTATTCATCTTCTTCAATAAGCATGAAGATGAGTCAGTTGCTCTCATTCAAGTCGCCCAGACAAGGAATTCATTCTTGAGATGCTCCTTGTCCTGAAGTCGATCGTTGAGGATTGAAGCAGCAACAACTTTAGACAAGAATAGAATTATCAGTAGTAGTTAGACAAAAAGAAGAATTGTATTTCATTTTCATGTATGTAATGCTTTTGATTAATGAAAATACAAGTTTTCTTAATATCTACTTGTCTATCGTTGTTTATTGACTGTCATGAATAATGATATAAATTATCAGTATGTATGTAATAAAACTTGCTAACATAGACTTAACAAAACTCAGAATTGAACAACCAAATAACATGAACTTCAGAATTTGAAACAGTAATACACACAAATTTCACAATCCTGATACTGACGATACAATCCTGATGTCAATACTGATGACGTCAGCATACTGATAGCAATCCTGATGTTTATTAACAAGTCTATCATACTGTAATTTATAAAAGTAAAATGTTACAGCTTAAGCATTTATCAACCAAGTATAAATCCTGACAAAATATCAAGTCTATAAGCTGAAACAACATACCTTGCTACTTGTGCAGATGTTAAAGATTTAAAATTTAACATTCCTAACTCACTAACCAATCTAATGAATGTGGCCTCATCAAGTGGTTTAGTTAGAATATTTGCAAGCTGTTTGTCAGTAGGAATAAAATGAAGTTCCACAGTACCATTTTCAATATGTTCTCTAATAAAATGATACATGACATCAATGTGCTTAGTCCTTGAGTGTTGAACTGGATTTTCTGCAATTTTGATAGCACTAGTATTATCACAAAACATAGGAATATTACTAAGTGTCATACAATAATCCTTCAACTGATTTCTTATCCAAAGGAGTTGAGCACAACAACTGCCTGCTGCAATGTATTCAGCTTCTGCAGTTGAGGTTGAAACTGATTGCTGCTTCTTGCTTGCCCAAGAAATCAATCTGTTTCCCAAGAATTGACATGTACCTGTAGTGCTTTTCATGTCTATTTTACACCCTGCATAATCAGAGTCTGAATAGCCAATTAGGGAGAAATCAGATTCTTTTGGATACCACAAACCAAGATTTGGAGTTCCCTTGAGATATCTAAAAATTCTCTTCACAGCAATTAAATGAGATTCCTTAGGATCACTTTGGAATCTAGCACATAAACAGGTAGAGAACATTATATCTGGTCTACTTGCAGTTAAATATAACAGTGAACCTATCATGCCTCTATAGCTAGTGTTATCAACACTCTTTCCCATAGGATCAGAGTCTAGCTTAGTTGCTGTTGCCATGGGTGTCTTTGCAATTGCACAATTTTGAAAGTCAAACCTTTTTAAAAGATCCTTGATATACTTTGACTGATTAATGAAAATACCAGTCTCAGTCTGTTTGACCTGCAAGCCTAAAAAGTAATTTAGTTCACCCATCATGCTCATCTGATATTTAGACTGCATAAGCTTGCTAAACTTAGCACATAACTTTTCATTAGTAGAACCAAATATAATATCATCAACATAAACTTGAACTAAAAGCAAATCACCTTTTATCTTTCTAAAGAATAGAGTTTTGTCAATTGTACCTCTTGTGAAGCCATTTTCAAGAAGAAATTTAGACAAAGTCTCATACCATGCTCTTGGTGCCTGCTTCAGTCCAAAGAGTGCCTTGTCAAGTTTGTAGACATGATTTGGAAACTTTGGATCAACAAAACCAGGTGGTTGTTCCACATACACTTCCTCATCAAGCTTGCCATTTAGAAAAGCACTCTTTACATCCATCTGGTATACCTTGAATTTTGAATGAGCTGCAAATGCAAGAAACATTCTGATTGCTTCCAATCTTGCTACAGGTGCAAAGGTTTCATCATAGTCAATTCCTTCTTCCTGAGAATAACCCTTGGCTACCAGTCTTGCCTTGTTTCTTACAATCATACCAGATTCATCTAGCTTGTTTCTGAAAACCCATTTAGCACCAACAATAGATCTATCTTTAGGTCTTGGTACCAGTTTCCAAACTTTGTTCCTCTCAAATTCATTCAATTCTTCCTGCATTGCTATTACCCAATCAGGATCCTGTAAGGCCTCTTCAACCTTCTTAGGTTCATTCTTTGAGAGAAAACAACTGTACAAGCATTTATTTTGAATTGATCTTCTAGTTCGAACACCACTAGTTGGATCACCAATTATCAAATCCTCAGTATGATCCCTTGTCCATTTTCTAACAGGTGGTAGATTACTCCTGCTAGACTATCCCCCTAAGTTAGTGGTATTTCTTGTAGAAGAACTTTCTCTGCCTTCAAAAGCTCCCCGTTGATAAGTAGAATAAGTGGATTCAGTACTGCTTCTAGTTCCTGATCTTCCTTCATTAGACTCTGAAGGATCAGTTCCTGATGAAGTAGACTCTGAATGACCAATCTGATCCTGATCAGTCCTATGTTCTCCTTGATTGAATTGCTCCCCCTCAGCAGTAGCATTCCTTTGAGAAGCAATAGAGATTTCCTCTGGAGAACCTTCATCATCGCTGGAGGGAATCTTAGAATACTTAAGATTTTCAAATTCCAGATTGTCATGACTTTCATCAGTTTGCAAAATTCCAAACTTCTTATCATCAAATGCAACGTGAATTGATTCCATAACAATGTGAGTTCTAAGATTGTATACTTTGAAGGCTTTTGATGCTGAATACCCTAGAAAGATTGCTTCATCCGATTTGGCTTCAAATTTCCCAAGTTGTTCTGGATGAACTTTCAGGACATAGCATTTGCATCAAAAGATGTGAAAGTATTTCACACTTGGTTTCTTTCCTTTGATCATCTCATAAGGAGTCTTGCCATGAGCATTTACCAAGGTACAGTTTTGAGTGAAACATGCAATGTTGATAGCTTCTGCCCAGAATTAGGTTGGAAGCTTTGCATCTGCAAGCATGGTTCTTGCTGCCTCTATGAGAGTTCTGTTCTTTCTTTCTACTACACCATTCTGCTGAGGTGTTCCGGGTGCAGAAAACTGTTGAGTAATTCCACTGTCTGCACAATACTCCTCCATTGTAAAATTCTTGAATTCTGTACCATTGTCACTTCTGAGCACTTTGACCTTGTACTCAGAGCTATTTTGAATATTCTTGACAAGTTCAATGATTTGCTGAGGAGCTTCATTCTTGTTGTGTAGAAAGAATACTCATGTGAACCTTATGTAGTCATCCACTATAACTAGAGCATATCTTTTATTATTGATAGACATAATGTTTACTGGACCAAATAAATCAAGATGCAGCATGTGAAATGGTTCAGTAATGGAATTTTCTGTCTTTCTCATGAAAGTGGTTCTTCATTGTTTACCAAGCTGACAAGCATCACAAAGTCCATCTTGCACATAGTTTGCCTGAGGTAGACCTCTCACCAGATGATGCTTAACAAGTTGATTAAGCTTCTTGAAATTGAGATGTGAGAGCTTTTTGTGCCAATTCCAGCTTTCATCATTTGATGCCTTGCTGTAAAGACATCTGACAGTTCCTTTAGATGTGTCACTCAAGCTGGCTTCATATATGTTACCATGTCTCTGACCAGTCAGAACAATGTCTCCATTCTTCATATTCAAGATTTTGCATCCCTTACTGTCAAAGATTGATTGGTAACCCTTATCACCCAGTTGACTTATGCTTAAAAGTGTGTGTTTCAAGCCTTCAACCAGTGCTACATTTTCTATGACGACATTCCCCAAAATAATTGAGCCATATCCCAGAGTTTCTCCTTTGTTGCCATCTCCAAAGGATATTACTGGGCCAGCTTTCCTCTCAAACTTTGTAAGCAGGGACTTCTTTCCAGTCATATGTCCAGAGCATCCACTGTCCAAGATAATTGAATGCTTCTTTCCAATGCCCTGCAAACAAAAAGTAGCTAGTTAGAATTTTTTAGGACCCAACTTTGATTGGATCCTTTCTTACTAACTTTTGAACCAACAGGCTTTGAAGATTTTGCTTTTGATTTACCTGTTGCAGAGTCAACCTTAGACTTAGATTTCACAAACTGTTTGTGACTAGGAGTTTCAGATTTTAGAGAATAATAGTCATAATACAGTTCATGATATTCCTTACACATATAAATGGAATGAAGTAAACTACCACAATGATAATAGGGTTCTTGTGGTTGGTATTGAATTCTCTGAGTCTTGGGGAATCTGGACTCAGTTTTCCAAGAAGGTTTTTGATTGCAGTCTAGGGCTAAATGATTATGATTTCCACATTTATAGCATTTCTTCCTAGGTGCATCAGGTACATTCTTGTAATTATTCTCTTTGTTAATACCTTCTTTTCCATTCCTATTTCTTCTGATCTTGCTAGACTCTGAAATACTTTCTAGTCTCTGTTTCAACTGAGACTTAGACAGAAAACCTATGTTGACATTCTTAGGTTTTTCTAACACTCTCTCATCTGAATTGCTATTGTTAATTCTTTTATGCACAACTGGGGTACCTTTAGAATCAACAAATTTAACATGTTTAGGTTCAGAAACTATCTTCTTACCTTCAGACTTAGATGTGCTAGCTTCAGTTTTACTATCATCACTGACAATAGCTACAGTATCTTCTTGCCTAGCCTTATCAAAACCTAAACCATTAACTTTACCCAAAATTTGATTTTCAATGATTTCTTGAGTCTTTTTACCAGAATTGTTAATGGTTTTAATCACATCTCTCTCTTCCTCTAGTTCTTTTCTGACATAGTCATAAGCCTCAAGAATAACACCATAATCATGCTTAGCTTTATCAGAACTTAACTTATATTCTTCCATTTGAATTAACTCAGATTCAAGAAAATTATTTCTACCAACTAATTCATCATTCTTAGCCTTGAGTTCATCTTTTTCATTAGCAAGAATTTTGAAATTAGTCATAAGATTCTTAAACTCAACATGAATAGATCTAATATCATCAGAATCTAAGCTATCAAATGAATCAAGAGAGTGAAGTGATACCTTAACAGAAGATGAAGAAGTTTTCTTTGGAGATCCAGGCTTGTCTGAAGCACTTGCCATCAATGCAATGTTGTCATAATCCAATTCATCTTCAGAATCACTGGAGTCTGCCCAATCCTTCTGTGTGACCATGAGTGCATTACCCTTTCCTGAATTCCTAGGCTTCTTGCACTCACTAGCAAAGTGTCCAAGCTCACTGCAGTTAAAGCACTTGATCTTGGCTTTATCAATCTTGATAATTGTACTCCTGCCTTTGTCATTCTTCTTCTCCTCTTTCTTCTGAAAAGTGCCTTTGCTAAATCTTCTCCTGTTGAATCTTCCTTTCTTGAAAGCTTTAGCAAACATAACAAAGAGTTCTTGCATCTCTGATTCAGAATCATTATCTTCAGAGTCTATATCTGTAGTCTCTGACTCAGAACTTTCTTTGCTCTTCTTCTTCCTCAAGTCTCTTTCAGTAGATTCAGACTTTTCTTCTGGAAGCTTCTTTGATTCAGATTGAGCAGTGAGTGCAACAGTTTTCATCTTTCCTTCACTCCTGCTCTTTTTCTGCTGCCTGTCAAGTTCATAAGCTCTCAATTTTCCATAAACTGCTTCTAATGATATCTCATCAAGATCATTAGCTTCCTCAATTGCAGATATCTTCTCATTGTAGAAATCAGGAAGAGCTTTCATGAACTTCGTATTCATATCCTCCAAGTCATAATATTTACCATGCATGGCCATCTCATTGATGAGTTTAGTAAACCTATCAAAGGTGTCAATAAGTGACTCACCAGACTTGGATTCAAAGTACTCATACTGTTGTATGAGAAGTGTCCTCATATTCTTCCTGACAGGTTTCGTTCCTTCACAGTGAACCTTTAGATTGTCCCATATCTCCTTAGCAGTTTTACAAGAGAGAACATAGTTAGTGAGAACAGAATCAAGACTGTTGAATAGTATGTTTCTGACTTTAGCATCCTTAAGAACGTTCTCCTTTTCCTTATCTGTCCATTCAGATTTAGGCTTCTCTACTGTATGTTCTGGAACAACTTTTCCTTCGACAGTTGCTTGAGGAACAAGCCTTGTTGGAACAAAAGGCCCATCTCTGATTCTGTCAAGATAATCAGGATCTATTGCTTCCAAGTGATGCAACATCTTCATTTCCCATAGAGTATATTCATTTCTCTTGAGCATAGGGATCTTAGTATTACCATCCTTGTAGCCAGACATGATTGCAGATCTTTATGATTATTCGAAATCAACCTGCTCTGATACCAATTGTTAACTCGAATAACTTGTAGAAGGGGGGGTTGAATACAAGTTATATAATCATGTCTGATTTTTGCTTGATTATATGAACAAGAATAAACGAATGAATCAAACTTTGTTTGTATTAAAATAATCAAATACAAACTCTACCAAAGGTGTACAATACCTTTAGCAGCTGCTGACAATATAAATCTCTCTCTCTGTTTGTTTCGAATCTCGAATACAAATCTTACGAACTCACTCGCTTACACACTCCTTTTTTTTTACAATGATATAGAGAGAGTATTTATAATGCTACCTATCAACTAATAACAAAATTATTATCTTTCTGTGACAATGTTCTGCCATCCAGTTGATAGTTTCCATCAATAGAGAATTCATTTCCTTCATGATATCTTCTTGCTTGTTTTCAAAAACAAATATCCTGTTTTATAGCACTTGCCAGTTTCTGTAGCATCCATAATGACATCATCAGTAACACGACTGATATCAGGATTTCCCATTGCATCAGGATCTGATTATCCCATCAGTATTTGATCAGGATCTGATTTAATGTATCAGGATCTGCTCCTCTGTTCCTGGCATGTAGTCCCCGATGCACTGTTCCTGACATGTAGTCTCTGACGCACTGTTCCTGACTAAATTCTACAGATTACTGTTTAACACATATATCCTAAACAAAGTGCTAAATCCTTTATAAGATCAGGATATACAAGAAGTATTAGCAAAATTCTATTCTTAACATCACAACTTATAAATTATTCCTAACAACAATTACAACTAAAATATAGCAACTGCCCACTACTGAATAACTGTTATACTCCTATTTCCCATTTGTGACAATACCATCCCCTCAAATTGATTCTTGTCCTCATGAATCTAAACGACAGAGAGTTTTTCAAGAATGTGAGCTGGATACTGTTTCTTGATTTTGTCCCAGTCCCCCCAAGTCGTTTCATCGGAATTTAGCCCTTCCCACTGTAGTAAGACCTGAATGCCCATTCGATTATCTTTCTTAAAAACCTTGCGATCAAGAATAGCAATGGGATTAAGAAGTAACTAACCATCTGTGCCAACTAGAGGAAGGGTTGGTTCTACTACATCTGCCTGGCCCACCTTCTTTTTCAACAAAGATACATGAAAGGTTTGATGAATTAGAGATTGCGGTGGCAGGTTGAGTCTATAAGCAACCTGGCCAATCTTGCTGGAAATTTGAAACGGTCCATAAAAGCGTGGAGCTAGCTTTTGGTTGGTGCGCATTGCAAGACTAGGTTGCTTGTAGGGATGTAACTTAAGAAATACCCAATCTCCGACATTGAATTCCCTCTCACTTTGTTTAAGATCTGCAAAATGTTTCTTTCGTTCTTTAGCCAGAGTGAGATTGACCTAAATAGCCGCTAACATGCTTGCAAGAGACTGTACAAACTGGTTTAGGTCACCTGTTCCCCCTGAAACCAATTGATGGAACTGAACTTGTACAGGAGGATACCCATACATCGCTTCAAACGGACTCATCCTGATGGATGAATGGTAAGTGGAGTTATACCACCACTCTGCCATTGCCAGCCATTGTTACCACTTTTTAGGCCGCTCAGAACATAAACAACGCAAGTATGTCTCCAAGCACTAATTAAGTCATTCGGTCTGCCATCAGATTGAGGATGATATGCCGAACTCATCTTCAATTTTGTTCCCATTTTCTTGAATAATTCTTGCCAAAAGGTACTAAGAAATATAGGATCTCGGTCGCTAACAATACTAGATGGTAGACCATGTAACTTGAAAATTTGGGTCATGAAAATCTCAGCCAAAGCGTGTGCCGTATAAGGGTGCTTTAAAGGTATAAAGTGTGCAGCTTTCGAAAATCTATCATAATTTAACCAAATTACAGTGTACCCTTCTGAATTAGGCAAACTCTCGATAAAATCCATCGAAATGTCTATCCATGGTTTAGAGGGAGTATCCAGTGGTTGTAATAAACCTGGACTTGAAACCCGTTCACTCTTACATGTTTGACAAATCACATATTCTGCTATATAAGTGCGTACATCTTCTTTCATCTTAGGCCAATAAAATATGGCTGATAACTTCTTATAAGTAGGAAGGACCCCATAATGACCGCCCCAAGAACTATCATGAAACTCTTTTATAAGTTGTTGTCTTAGAGGTGAAACTCCCACATATATTTATGAATAGATTTTAATAATACCACCATCCATGGTAACTTTCCGATCATTTGGTTGTACCACCGCTGCCTCTGCCATAAAATCACTAGCCAAAGTATCTACTTCATAAGTTGCAATGACATCTTGCTTCTACTGTGGCACAAGTGTAGAGACTGCTACCACTTCCATTACCTCTTGTTCCCTTCTAGATAAAGCATCTGCAACTACGTTTTCAGTTCCCTTCTTGTATTAAATATCAAAATCAAATCCCATCAATTTGCTGAGCCATTTTTGTTGCATCAAGGTAGACAAACGCTGCTCTATAAAGAATTTTAGACTTTGGTGATCCGTTTTGATTATGAATTCCTGCCCAATAAGATATGATCTCCACTTATTGATAGCGAACACTATCGCCATTAACTCTTTTTGGTAAACTGGCAAACCTTGCTTCCGAACAGAGAATTTTTTACTCATATAAGCTAGTGGACGGCCTTGTTGCATTAATGCAACCCCCATGCCTTCGATGCTTGCATCAGTCTCAACAATAAATTTCTACGAAAAATTTGGAAGTGCTAGAACTAGAGACTGAGACATAGCCTGTTTTAAAAAATCAAATGATGCTTGAGCTGCATCAGACCACTGAAATTTATCTTTTCTTAAAAGGTTAGTCAACGGCTTACTTTTGATGCTGTAGTGCTTGACAAATTTCCTATAATAACCCGTTAGACCCAAAAATCCTTGCAATGATTTGACATTTTTTGGCACTGGCCACTCTAGCATGCACTTTATTTTTGCCTGGTCAACCGATATTCCTTCACTGGAAATTATGTGGCCTAGATACTCAACACTTTCTTGTCCAAAAGCACACTTGGACTTCTTTGCATAAAGTTGATTCTCCCGTAAAATCTGTAGTGTCTTCTCCACATGCTTAAGATGTGCTTCCCATTCAAAGCTATAAACTAAGATATCGTCAAAGAATACCAAAATGAAATCTCGGAGATGTTGTTTGAAAATCTGATACATTAAGGCTTGAAACGTTGCAGGAGCGTTAGTTAAGCCGAAAGGCATGACCCGGAACTCATAATGACTCGAATGTGTACGAAATGCTATTTTAAATATATCTGCAGGAGCAACTCGTATTTGGTGATAACCTGCCCGGAAATCTACTTTCGTATAATACTTTGACCCCTTCAATTCATCTAAAAGATCATCGATCAAAGGAATTGGGAACTTGTCTTTGATGGTAATTTTGTTCAACTCCCGGTAATCAACACAAAAAATGCCAAGTAGAGTCCTTTTTCTTTACTAATATCACTGGAGATGCAAATGGACTATTTCTAGGTTGTATAATTCCAGAGTTTAACATTTCATTCACTAGACGCTCAATTTCAGATTTCTGCACATTAGGGTGTCTGTACACTCTTATCTTGAAAGTTTCTGCCCCCATTTTTAATGGAATGTGATGATCCAATTTTCTCTGAGGTGGCAATGATTTGGGCTCCTGGAACACTTCATCATACCTCTCCAATACCTTTCTCAAGGCCTCCTGGAAGGTGCTGTTTTGTGGAATTAGCACTATCTTTAGGCTCAATTGCATATAAACAACCTAACATCATGATTTGTCCACTTTCCCATTGTTGTTGTAAGTCAACAGCTGAGACCATCGCTACTGAACTTCTACTGCCTATTTTCATTCCTTGGAGTTGAATATTATTACCATCGTGAAGAAAAAAGAAAGTTTTCTTCTGAAAATCAAAATTCACTAGGCGGAACCATTTCATTCCAAGAATAACATCGTACCCCATCATAGGAATTATTCTCATATCAGTTTGAAATGTATATCCCTGCATTCCTCATGTAAAGCCTCTACAAATTTTATCACATACAACTTGACTACCTATAAATGTATGCTCAACCATCTTGCCTATCGGTTCCAACTGACACTTCAATTTTTTTGCTATCTCTTCATCGAGGAAGCTATGGGTACAACCTGAGTCTACTAATATGTGAATCTTATGTTCCCCAATCTCACCTGTTAGTCTAAGTGCATTTGCTGAAGCTGTTCCTGACTACTATTTTGAACCTCTATCAATTGTGCTTCAGTTTTTTTAGGGTTATCTCCATATATTGCGCTCGTGTCTCCATCGCCCAAGAAAGAGCTCTGATACCAATTGACAGGATCACTAACCTGTGCTAGAACTAATTTCAGAATTTTAAGAAGATGAGAAAGAAAAGAACAGATTTAGAGAGAAGAATAGAAAGAGAAATTAGAGAAGAGAGAAATGCATAATTCCATTACCAAAAACTACCTCTTACAGTTACTACCATCACTATAAATACTCCCTAATTTAAATAAAATAAAACAAATATAAACAATTACAACTAAAATATAGCAACTGCCCACTACTGAATAACTGTTATACTCCTATTTCCTCATTTGTGACAGGAGATAACTTGGTTATGCTTATTTTTGAATTTTTTTTGTTGTAGATGGCTTAAAGGTGTTGGTGGATGACGATGTGGTTTAACCGTTGGTATATTTTGGCAAGAGTAATTGTTTTGTTGGTGATGAAATTAGTCAAAATTAAAGGGGTACGCGTTTTCTTGATTGAATATCAGTAGAGTCTTGAATTAGAGATCGATTGGTTTCGATCTGGTTTGAATTTGATAATAATGTGATGAATATGGAAAAGATGTTCTATGATTATTGAATTCTATAACGTTTTGTTAACGTTGCGTTAACTATTAGGATGTTATCAATATTATCTATATTGATTGTGATTTATCAACAGAGGCAACGTTGGTGGTTCGGTTGGGGTTTGGTGGTGTCTCCGGCGAAAGGAGGCTGCGGAATCTAAGGCAACTGCCATGATTGTTGTGTGTGTTGATAAATTGGGGTTTGGCTAGGGGTTAGCCGGATGCCAGAATTCGGCCATTTGCAGTGCTTAGACGGCAGCTGTGATCGGAATTGATTTAAGTCTTTTTTATCCCAGGCTAACAGACGTCGTTAAGATGATTTAACGGAAATGGACAACGCGTAACGAAAATTGAAATGCAGTATAGCACGTGATAATTTTTGAAGTACAGTATTTTAAGTGATATGACACATAAATTGCATATACACAAAATGCACTTTACTTTTTAAACAATCGATTCACGATTGCTGGAGCGATTTTACTATCATTTTCAACCAACGGATACCTTCTGCAACCACCATTTATTTCAATTGTATTGATCCTTTTTTGTTGTAGTGCTTGGATGTTAATAATCCATAGCTTTTAAGTTTGAGAAACATATTTTAGATTTTGTGATTGTTAATCAAATATCGGGTAGTACTTCTCATAAGCGAAATTCACACATGATATTAAAATATCACAAACAAAATGATCCCTGTAATATTAGCCACTATCTTTAGATATAAAATATGTCTACCAATTCAAAATCATACTCTAGTTAGGATTTTCCAATAATATTCTTGTATTACTATTATTTTTCTACAAATGTGCTTTCTTATTTTAATTAATTATATCAACTCGCTATTAAATTTTTTTTTAAAAAATATTTGCATGCGGTGACACAGTAAAACTAAAATGAGATTAAATTTTTAAGTAATAATGATTTATTTCTCATTGTTCTAAATTATGGGTTCAATTCTTACTAATCCTACAGTGGTCAGAAATACTATTTGTTAAAATTGTATATTGTAAAATTCGTATTTTTTTTATTTAGATATTAGATATTAAGTTATTTTTAATTATATAATTATTTTAGTTAGAAAATTTTAGAATTTCTTTTCGTACAAATTATTCGATTATGATAAGATTCGTTATTAATAGAAAGAAGTGTGAAAATATTTTAGGAAATCAGTATCATTTAATTTAAGATATTTGTGTGAATTAAAATATTTTAATTTTAGACATTACTTGGAGGAATAGCAAAATTATTAGGAGTAAGTTTTAAAGTTACCTTAATAAATTTAGGGTTTTAGTGAGCCTATATAAGATCCCATTATATTATCAGAAAGAAAATTCGTACAGAAACTTATTCGATGAGGTGCGTTCTTTTTCTTTATTTTTCTGTAATTATTCGTATGCTCATGTTCTTGAGTGCTAATTGATTTATTTATTTTATGCCGCATGCGTAACTGTACTGTGCATCTGGTAGTGATTTATAGTTTGATTATTAATAACATGATGTCAACATGTTTGTAGCTATTATGCGTGAATCTTCTCCAGCCTCTATGCATATATTATTTGTTTATTAATCATGCGATTATGTGGTCATGATCTATTATCATTGTAATTTAAGATGATATATATATTTGTTTGGATGTGCTATTGGTTACTAGTTAATTTTCTTTATTTCCAGCATGCTTTATGTCTCTGTGTGCTCCTTGAACTCTTTCTGATTTTGCCTATTTGTATAAGAATTAGTTGATTGTTGTTAATTTAATTGTACGGGTCATAGTTTACCGATTTTGTTAAATATAAAAAAGTATGAGCATCCGCACGTATTCTTAAATTATTGTTATGAATCCTCTTAGAATGATTTAAAATATAGGTGTATTAGTATAATTAATTTATTATTTTAAAAGTTAAAAATTAATATTTGACACTTATATTTTATTAGTTAACATTTGTTCGAATGCTTTCAGTTCATCTTTATTAGTGCAAATATTGACTTAATAAATTAATTAAGTTGTTAATATGTCCATCAACAGTAGAGTAGATCATATGCATGCAAGTCAGGAAATGTGATAGGTATTTAATAATACATATTAAGTTTGGCTCATAGAATTTATGTGCATGATTTGTAAAAGCTCAAGTGTCTTTCTATAGTTTTACTTTTAAATTGGATAATTCTAGTGTGTGCCATATTGGGCTTTAAGGCCCATTTATATCTATTTTTATGATTTATTTGGTTACCATTTATGGTCCATTTCTTTTGCATTTGATCAAATTGTTTAAACACAGTGAGTATGTTTCTTAGACTCCGGGCACTGTTATATGATTTTAGTTAAGTGACTGACTGCTTTGTGTCTGTAAATAATGTATTGAATAAGTGATTAATTGATCTCTGTCTATTTAATTAAATTTTATGATTTGTTCGTGCAATTATTTCGGTATTTTGTGTCGACTTTGAGGTAAGTACTTTTTGACTTACTTTTAATTTTCAAAAAATATATTTTGATTCCGTAACTTTCGATTTTTGTATAAGATATAAGATATTGTTTTGACTTGTATAAGAATTCTGTTTCGACTTTATAAGATATAACTATTTGATTTTAGAATCCTCAGTCTCTACGTTTCGAACCCGTTCGTAATTTACGCTATAGTTCCGGAACTAGCCTTAGATATCCTTAGTAGGCGCACAAGTGTGCAATTTTAGATACCTATTAAGGGCGCGTGATTATTGAACTTTAGATGCCAGTCACTGGCAAAGTGTGGCGAAAGAATAAGAATAAGAATAAGATGCCGGTCATTGGCAAAGTGTGGCCGTAGAGTAAGACTGTGGTATTTTTGATTTTCGTTTTGTTTCTGTTTCTGCTTCTGTTCTATTTTAAATTCTGGATTTTTGAAAATATAAACTTTGGGTTGAAATTGTTTTCGTAAATGTTTTCCAAACTTATATTTGATTTTGAAAATTGTTTTATTAAAACGCCCACTGATTTTTAAGAACATCTGTTAGTCAATTTGTACTTGCTGAGCTGTGTAGCTCACCCCTTTTCTAATATTTCAGGTTTGATTTTTGGAAGCTTATTGAGAATAAGATGTGAACTTGTGGACCTTCGTGCTAGCTATTTTAGATGCAATTATTGGAAAAGTTTTATCGTATTATTTGAATAAATTGTCAGTACTTTATTAGACAGTGATTATTGAATATTGGATTTATGGAGCTGCGTCTCCGATTTAATGATTTTGAATTATCGAATTAGACCGTTGCTTTGACTTCATGGAATATTTGATTTATTTGAATGAAGAATCCGTTTTATTTAAGTTTCGTAATTAGAATTTAATGTCCCGAAAATCCGGGATGTTACATATATATAATTAGGAAATTATCAAAAAATCCATATTTTCAAATTTTTTGAGGAAATACGATAAAAGTTGCATATGTGGTTGCGCATCAAATTGCAAGTACCTGTATTTCAGACTGCAACCGTTGAATTTGGGGTTGTATATAAGGTTAAACCATATTTTTAGGGAAAAAACTACAATGTGGATATTTTTGAAAAAAGTTCATATAATTATATATATATAAAAAATATGTGTTGGGGAGTTGTCAAGATATGAATATCACTAAATCAAACTAAACTAGATAAACTAGTCGTAAAAAGAGAGAGCATCTTTCTCTCTTTCTCTCCCTGCTCCTCGTCTTTTGCTAATAGCCGTCGGGGCTTCCATCGGTGGAAAGCCCCAAATCTTCCATTTTCTTTGTTTTTCTTCCATCTTTCAATAAATTTTTTTATTTTCGGATCTAAGGCTTCAAAGCCTTTTCCGATTTGGCCTTCAATTTAATAGATCTCAATTCAACGGAGCTCCAGATTTCTCGTTCTTCCAGTTGATCTTGTTCTCGTAAGTGGTCCGAGTTATCTTGTTCTTGTGGGTTTGTTCCCAGATCTAAGGATTGCTAAGGTTCTAGTTTGGTTTTAGTTTGTAGCTTTATTTTGTAATCTCATTTTTAAAATTGTTAGATCGATTTGTTTTTGTTGTCTCACCGTTTGTGTGAGTTTTGTTATTGTCTCACCGTTTTGTGTGAGTTTGCTATTGTCTCACCGATTGTGTGAGTTATTGCTTGATCATATGATCTTGGAGGATTGTACGGTTATGGATAAACACTTTGATGAAGTGTTAGTGTGTTACACACATAGGTCTGCGAATATTGTAGCTCATAGCTTAGCGAGGACGACATATTCTACGCCAGGTCTTACGGGGTAGAATGTTTCTGCTCCAGATTTTATCATCTGTATGCTTGATTCTTCTGAAAAAATATTAATGCAAGTACGATTTTATCAAAAAAAAAAAGAGATATGAATATCACTCCAAACTGAATGAAAATTGTCTATTGGACATGTTAAATTGCATCAATATACTATTTATAGTAAACTAGCATCATAGCCCGTGCAAAGCACGGACCATATAATAATTCATAAAATTTTCCCGTGTTAGTCTATTTCACGTATTTCGATCTATTTAAGATGCTATAGTTTTAAAATATTATTAGATGTTGAATCGTAAGAGTTATATTTTTAGTTGTGTTGAATCAAGGTGAGAAGAATGACTGACTAAGCAGTAAGTAAGAGTTAATTGTAACTGCCAAGTATTATCACAATAATCTTGGTATATTGAAATGCGTGAAAAAAATAGCTGGCTTATTTATTTTTGGATGGAGGAAGAATTAAATATTATATCATTTCTAATTTTATTTTGAAAGAAATAATGTAATGTGATGGAAAAAATAAAATAATAGAGTTTAGAAAATCCCAGCACACATTTCCAATTTTGGATCTCAACGAACATTTTAAATTTTGGATCTTTTTTTCCAACCAATTTCGGAGAACAAGGAGAATAAATAATTGTGCACTTCCAAAATAAATATATGATGTGTGCTTTCTAGGATCATAATATTTGACCATCTGATATGTATCCTTTCAATAGAAAATTGACCATAATAAAATATTTTCTTCCAATACATTGTACCATCTATTGTCATAAGTGAACTTTCAAAAATCCAAGGTAATATCTCAAATTTCATGACAAAACATATTTAGACATGTACAAATTCAACCAAATATACGAGTAACTAAAATTAAAGCGTCATATCTCGTAACGGGTTTTTAAATGAGATGTGTTAATGTATACACCGAATGAATTATATTGTAAAAGTTCACGTGTACAATAAAATTCATTTTTATACATCTATTTTCACTCATTTTGTATGAAATTAATAACTTTGGTTGTAAAACTCATTTTGTATGAAACTAATAACATTGACATATTACGAAATGCTGCAAAAATATAGTGCGAGAGACTAAAGATATCAAAACCATATTGACATTTTTTTACCAAATCCAAATCCCATATGTAAATTATTTCTTATTTTTATTATTTTAATCTTTATTATTAATCAATCTATGAATTACCCGATGATAATAGGATTAACCGATATAGTGCAAAT
Source organism: Saposhnikovia divaricata (assembly GCA_036435485.1). Classification (NCBI taxonomy): domain Eukaryota; kingdom Viridiplantae; phylum Streptophyta; class Magnoliopsida; order Apiales; family Apiaceae; genus Saposhnikovia; species Saposhnikovia divaricata. The sequence goes on along the minus strand of CM071597.1, from coordinate 93,810,704 downwards.
ATAATTAAAATAAAATATTATACTGATATCGAGTAAAAATATGTTATACACTTCTTTCATCAATTTTTATAAAAATTTAATAATAAACATATTATAGCCATTTGACTAATATATAGACATAATTATTAAAAGATAGAAATATTGTAATAAATTTTTATAGATCTATTTTCACTTACGCTCGTTTACCTACTTGAGATAAACTTCTACTTATTTTTCGTCACCTACCTCCTCACTTTGATTTTTTTTTTTTGGACCAATTTTCGACTACTCAGTACCTTTCTTAATTCTGACTTCGACGATATCATATCTGTCAATTTATATTCTCTCCCCGACTACCAATTTTTACTATTATATAAGAAAAATATTTTAATAATGTTATCCCTAATAAATCATAAAAATAAATGTATGCATAAATTTATGAGTATATGAATGTCATAAGTTTAATTCTTATCAAAATTCGAATTATTAAAGTTAGTAGAATTATGTGGGCACTTTTATCCTGTATAGATTATAAAACAAATATTGCTAGTAAGTGGGTTATTTGAGCATGTATTGAATGATTTTAAAATGTGACACAAAAAAGTGATTTGGTTTAGTGGTTGTACACGTGAATATAAAAGTCATAGATGTTGGAAGGTCATGGGTTCAATTCCTTTTAACTTCAAAATTTTTAACATTAATATAAATCTAAGAACAAAATCGTAATATACTAAATAGGCTTAAAACCCATGTTAACCTATAATAGATATAATGGATTTTAATCGAATTAATTAACTAAATAATCGATACCGCACATAAAAGGGAAACAATGAAAAAGAATGATTAGTACGTATTTAGTACTCTATTATTTGTTTTAAATTTGACATTTATAAATGGTTAATTCGGAAGGAGAAGAGAAAGTAATTTGTAATAAAATTATCAACAACGGTCCACGACGTGTAGCGAAATCTTTGGAAAAAAAAAAAAAAAACAAATCTCGCCATTCTCTACTTTCTTCCCAAAAATTTTCTCAAATTATATATGCCATATTTTGATTGATTATAATTATAATTTTAATGGACTTGTCAGGATGACATCAATCTCACCAATTAAAATCGTTCATACTACCAACTCATTCATGCCACATCATTCAGAATTTTTTTTTGAAACCAATTTGGTAGATTTCATGGCCAATACAGAGTAAATTAATTTACACAATTTTCATTTCGATTAATCAAATACATTTTTTAACATAATGAGAAGTTCTTTAACAGTCAACATTACATTTGCTCGTAATTGGTAACTGAGAGAATATATATTAGGTGATAGTAGACCTGGCAAAATGGGTCTGGATCCGAAAAACCGAACCGAAATATGTGGAACCGAATCCGAAATTGAATCCGAAATAGATTATCCGAAATTGTATCCGAAACCGAAACAATCCGAATCCGAACTGAAACCGGTTCAATTTAATCAAATCCGATAACGATCCGAAAACCGATTTGACCCGATCCGAAAATTAACCGAACCGGAAATTTAACCAAAAATTATCCGAAATACTGTATCCAATGATGAGCATGTATCCGATTATAATCATAACCGATCAAATCCGAATAAAAATTTACCCGAACCGAATATGACTTGAATCCGATGTAAATCCGAAACTAAAAATAACTGAATCGAAAAATATCCGATAAAATAAATTTATATAGATTAATAATTTCTTGACCTTTATTTGTTTAGTTTTGTCAATTTTTATATTTTCTGATTTGCTATATATTTATTATTGTCATTGAATATTGTTTACGATATTTTGTATATAATAATATTTTAATTCAATTTGCAAATATAAATTAATAAATTCTGCACATAATTAGCAAAAAAATAAATAAATAAATAAATAAATTCTGCATATTCTGGGCAGAAATTAAAGTGCATTCACTTATATAGCGCTTATTGAAGCGTTGTCTAAGTGAGTACTTTCACTTCCATAGCGCTCAGGGAAGCGTTATATAAGTGATGTATCTAATTTTTACATATTCGGTCTTATTTAATAAATTTTGACACATGTATTTTTTTAAAAATATTTTTTATTTTTTGAAAATTTGGAAATATCACTAAATTAGATATATCTTGACATCCGTACGGTTGGATCGTCGAGAAATAATTAAAAAAAAATAAAATCAACAATCCGTGACAAAACAATAGTTACGAGTATTAGTCAATTCGGTAGTTGACTACTATGTTCTCCAACCAAATTAATTTTTTATTTTTTGAAAATTTGGGAATGTCACTAGATTAGATATATCTTGAGATCCGTACGGTTGGATCGTCGAGAAATAATGTTTAAAAAATAGAATCAACAATCCGTGACAAAGCACTAGTTACGAGTACTAGTCAATTCGGTAGTTGACTACTAAGATTTCCAACCAAATTAATTTATTTATTTTTGAAAATTTACGAATATCACTAAATTAGATATATTTTGACATCCGACAGTTGGATCGTCGAGAAATATTTTTTTTAAAACGAAACAAAAAGGCGTAACAAAGCACTAGTTACTAGTACTAGTCAATTTAGTTGTTCATTGCTAAGATCTCAAGCCAAAATAATTTTTTGGTTTTTGGAAAATTTGGGTACATCAAAAAATTAGATATATCTCGACAATCCGATCCGAACCGAATGTTCCTACATCCAAACAAAATCCGATCCGAACAGTAAAAATCCGAAAGAGAACCGAACCCAATTTGATCCGATCTTAATCCAAAATTTATCCGATTTTAATCCGATTTTACCCGAACCGAATCAGATCCGATCCGAACCGAACAGGCTCTAAATAGTACCTTAACCGAAAGTGGGTCCGAACCGAATCAGATCCGATCCGAACCGAACAGGCTCTAAATAGTACCTTAACCGAAAATGGATCCGATCCGAAGTAGATCCGGTCCGAAACCGATCCGTTTACCCGATTTGCCAGGTCTAGGTAATAGTTGTCCAGTTTTGAATAATACTTGTTTTATGAATAAGTTGTGTTAATCCTCGTCTCCATTCTAAATAAGACGAACGAACGCAAAAATAATCGAAATCGAACTTACATAAAATTAAAGATAACTAAAGAAATTTGTAGTGAAAACAAGATAACATTTAAAGAAAGACCAAAAATTCAATACATGAATTTGAAATGGCTCAATCGATCTGTCTTTGGATTCTCTCTCACAAGTCACAAGTGACTCTGTCTCACTCACTCACTTTAAATTTTCACACATTTATTGGTTCATGCATATCTTTTTATTTTGTTTATTTGTATTGTTCTCCTTTCATTTTCATTTCCCACTCTCCTTCTATCTTCCTGTTTCAACCTCCACAACAGTAGCACAAGAAAAGTAAAAGGGTCAAAGAAATCCGAATACCTTATGAAAGCAATATATAATCCTCCAATTCCCGTGACAAATCCTCCCTTCTGATCCCTTCTATCAACCAAACTCTAGCTAGCAAAATCCATGCACATATGCATATTTTTATTATATGATATAGATAATTAATCTTAAAAAAAAATGGATTCAGCATCAACTGCAGCAGCAGGAGGAGGGGCTCCATCATCGTCTGCTGTTACCGTGGTAGCAGATGGTGGTAGATCAACAGCAGCGCCTGTACTGAGTAGGTACGAGTCACAGAAGCGGAGAGACTGGAATACCTTCTTACAGTACCTTAAAAACCACAAGCCTCCGTTGACACTAGTCAGGTGCAGCGGTGCACATGTCATTGAGTTTCTCAAGTACCTAGACCAGTTTGGGAAGACTAAGGTGCACGTGAGTGGGTGTCCGTATTTTGGACACCCAAATCCTCCTGCCCCATGCGCTTGCTTGCTCAAGCAAGCCTGGGGTAGCCTAGATGCACTCATAGGCCGACTCAGGGCAGCGTACGAGGAAAACGGAGGCCGCCCCGAATCCAATCCATTCGGAGCAAGGGCAGTTAGAATATATTTGAGGGAGGTTAAAGAAAGTCAGTCTAAAGCTAGAGGCATTCCTTATGAGAAGAAAAAGCGAAAAAGGGGAGTGACTGTGAGGGCTGCAACAGGTACCTCTAACACACAGGCGGCTGAAGATGGCAGTGTGGATGTTAGTGGTATGATTACTGCCGCAACAGCTACTTCAACATTATAATCCTCCTTAATATTCAGAGGTTACTGCCGTCACATCTTCAACTTCAACAGTTTAATCTTCCTTAAATTTAAGAGAAGTTAAGTTTACATCACATTTTAATAGTTTTCAAGTATAAATATGAATGCTAAGATCATGGTTCGAATATAACCTAGGTGATCAGTTTTTTTGTTATTGTTAAGATTATCATTTTTCCTGAATTATTATTTACAATCGAGCAGTTTCTTAATTTTGAATATATACAGGTGGAAATTTGAGTAGCCAAATAATGCCTTAGGTTAGTAGTAGTAGCATTGAATTAATTAAGTAAGAGATCTTGAAAATACATTAGTGATTGTAATTCAAAACCAAAACCGGCTCTGTTACTAGAATCCTTTGCAAACTTTTGTGAGGCGTAATAGTAATCCGAAAATCTACAGGGAGGGTAGGGTGCCTTCCTACTCCAGGTTGGCAACTGATGAGAATATACATATGCACACTGAAACTCAAAAGTTCTTCTTTATGAAAACAGATCCAAGAAAAGTTATTACTAGGCAGTACTAATTAAACAGCTGCATTCTTAAAGAAGACGCTTGTTCACCCTTTAATTAGAATTAATTAATTAAGAGTATTATGTGTTTGGCTGTTTACTCTATGTTCATGTGTTAAACGATCTAATTTACTATACATGCCTGGTTGGGTATGACAGTCACTGTTTCGTTAATTCTCATTCACACACACATAAAATGAAAGATCGATCCCGTTAGTTTCGATAAGATTTTAGCTAACAGATTTTGCTACTCAAGTAGCTAGAATGCTCTCCTGTGTTGATCAGCACTATTCAGCAGAAACAATTGTTAGGTGTGGATTATTATCCAATTATAAATTCATGGAGTTTGGTGGCATGGTGTTGTCTTTGGGGACAAGGCTTGGTTCTATCATGAAGGTTCTTAAACTATAATTAGTCTCTTAATTAATCAAGTTACTTAACGGTCATGCCACTCATATATTTGTTTAATTAGCAACAACAGATGCTTAAATGTCTTAGATAGTGAAATGCAATTGTCTAAATAAACTATACCAACATCAATTGCAAAACATTATGATTTAGATATAAAACTAAGATCTCGAAACTTTAACTATCAACAGTTATGTGCAAGAGCACCGTGTTGCTCAATGATTCTGCTTCAACTCAGGAGAGTGTAATTATGTGAAAATATTCACCTATACATACAATCAATAAGTATATATAGCTGCATTTGATATGGTCCCCTGGGCAGCTTGACACTGGTCCAAGGCACTCATATACACTACGACACAAAGAAACAAACGTACGTACGTGTGTGTGTGTCTGTATGTACATAGAGAGACTGAGAGAGTAAAGTTCACATGTGGGTTCAATGTCACAGACGTACAGTAATACTGACTTAGAGTTCTCAGGTGCTGAGTCTTGTATTTTTGTGAGGATTGGGTCCTCGACACATCCTATTCTAAGATTGAGATTGATCCTCTATCTCCCACTCCCATGTTTTAATACCCCCTCCTGGCCCTCCTCATCTCTTCTTGATAATTGGGTTTGTAGTTGTGCATTAATATTTCTTCGTATCATAAGTCCCTTTCTCTTCTTTTGAGCAAAAGCAATATATGTACGTATATAGACATTGAGTACATGAACAGCTTACAGCTTCATTGATTTAGTTTTACCCAAATATAACACTATGATTTAAATATCACGGATTAGTCTAAAATGTACTCTCTTTTACTATTTACCTAAATGATATATACACTTGCAAAAAATGTTATAGTAGTGTCACAGAAGAAAAATCTAACTGGGAGAATACTTTTTTTATTAAGTAAATAGCAATGAGCACCTAATGCAAAAATAAACAGTACCGTAATGCAGCTTGATAATGCTATGCTCCAGGAATACTAACATACGGAGAAATCACAACAACTAGGCTAACCTATCTAATTTATAAGGCAGAACTATATATTTTGTGAGCAACAAACTATAGAACAGTTGCAATCCTGGAACTTCTGATTTTAAAGGACAGGGGGGTTATTATATTAAAACAAAAAGCTTGATCGCATATCAGTCAACGGTTGTAGCAGTCAGCGGATATAACAGGGTAATTAGTACAAGGTTCTAAATGAATAGGATGAACATCATGCGTATTCTGTATTATAGGGCAATAGACACGAGAGAACGGGAGATTGTGATATGTAATATATGAGAGATGAATTACACTACTAATCTTGCTGCAGGTTGATTTTTAAGTTGATGCCATTATGAACCGGTAGATAAATGGGCATCTCATTACTCGTGCCTTTCAAGAAATTTCTCTATTAGCACTGAGAATGCAGCGAAGCCTGCACAACTGACACATGCCGCCTGTGGTCCAGCTGAAAAATACAAGACAACTATATTAGAGCTTATATTTCAGGTAAAAGAGTTATGAGGACAGCAGGGCCGTAAAAATTATGCACTATGCACCAATAAGCTAACCTGATATCACATAAAAAGGTCGTACCAGTGCACAAGACTCGTCATCAGCTCTTTAGCACATATGATATCAATTAACTATTCGATGACATGAAATGATAAAAAATGAATATGACCTCTAGAAAGAACTTAAGATCAAAGCAGGACTCGATAACTAATTTTGGGTTGATATAAGTTAAAGATTAGGGAATGGAGTGAGAAAGTTTAGAGAATTGTACACATCATATAGGCCAAGTCATTCCTTTCATTTATCCTACTACAAGCTGCAGCCTATCAGACCATACCTTTACAATTGTTTTCTCTCTTCTTCTGTGTCATGTTATGTACTTGTGTGTAATCCAAATTTTTTCTCTGCACCAGTCATTTAATTTATTTGTTCTGTATATTAAATTTCACTTGAAAGCATATGCTTGAATATCAATCACAAGGGTCTGTCCAAACTAATCTTCATGCCACTGCAACATGATCAAATACTAAATTTGATTGAATCCTAAAACCTTTACTTATATGATACTTAGAATCTTTGGCATGATTGTATATATATGTCTGCAATTATTCTCTTGAACCATCCTCTAAAGGAATAGGAGGAGTTTATATTAAGTGATCGTTAAAGAATAAGTTCCATCTTGCTGCTAAATAAGCAACAAAAAGGGATTCAAAATTAGGACCATGAGAATTTACAATACCAATGACCCAGTCAAGACTCAAGACTGAAGAGTAATCATATAAGTGAACAGGACATTACCTTTTGCTGACAGAGCGCCTCCGGTTACGCACCCAGCAACAAATGTGTTTGTTATGTCATGTTTTGCACGAGCCTATGGAACAAAAGAGAAAAAGAATAAGAAAGAAGTGACTGAAACTGAATGGGGTTCTTTATATCACAAGCATATGATTGTTTTCTTTCGCCCCCTTAGACAAACTAATCTCCAGTCTCCACTTCATAAATAAATGGAAGTACCTTTTCAACAACACATTCAGCAGCTGAAAAAACTAAGCCCATTACAGCAAAAGCCTTGCAAGAACCCCAGCTTCTCCTACCCATCTGCTTTGCGGTATATATAAATTGTTGTCTTCCCGTCATTTGGTCCTGCATTATAGGATTATCTAAAGCTCCCAGAAACAATCCCATGAACAACCCAAGGCCACCTCCTAAAGACATTAAACAGCACAACAATACACAAGATCATCATCATAGAATTACATGTCCAAAGAAACTGTCTGATTTGAGTAATTATATATATTTGCCATTAGCCTTAAGTTGTGTCCAATTGGCTGAGAAACGTATTGAAATTTAAATTGTGATGAAAGTTCATGCCTGATGCTCCCTACAGCATTCTACAATTTCATTCCACAAATTTAAACCACTGCTCTCCCAAATAATGTTATTCTATTCACTTTTCACAAATCTAGTCACAAATATATTTCTATATATCAGTTTTTCTTAGTTCAACCTAATTTCATTCTATCTAAGCAAACACAATATTGCTGTTGGATTGGAGGATGATTTGGTGGCAAGAATCAACCATAGAATTAAATTTCAATTATGTTTTCATTCAATTATGTTTTCAGTTTTTATTTTGTAAAACTAAATAAAGGAAGGACTTGATTCTCAGATAATAAGATGTATCAAACCTTAAAAATCCAACAATAGCCTATAGGGAAGAACAACCAAGAAGCCTGCCATACGTGCCAAATACATTGTACAAAAACATGAACAAACAAACACTAAACATCAAATAGGAGACTGAAAATGTGTTATTACATATTTAAACATACACACGATGACATTAACAATGCCAATCTACATCCAAAGTGTGTATGAGCATATGAAAAGGTCGTAGGTTAAGAAGTATAACAATAATTCCTACAGTGTCCGTCTAACAAATCACAAAAATTGAGGATGTGGAAATTGTGTGACACACCTGCAGCTTCCTATGACATAATGTAAATCTTTTAACAATTATAAATTCCCCACAAATTCGTAACATTCATACAACAAAAAAAAAAAAAAAAAAAAAACATGTGCAGTGCAGTTGTTGTACATTGAAAATATTTGGGATTTTAACCAAAAAAGAAAAAAACTCGAATTATTGTATCATGCTCACACATTGTGGTATTTTAGGCCGCTCTACTCAACATTGTCATATTATATTTTCTTGAAACCCGTAAACAAAAATCGAACAAAATATCGTAATCGAAAACTAATAAAGTGAAGAATTAAAAGGGACACAAACCCATAACACCACTAACGACGCTACGAACAGCGCAGTTGTTCCAAATATCTTGGCCTCGAACTTCTTCGATTGTAGGCAATCGTATCGGCTCCACAGGAGGGAGCGGACTCTCTTCTATTGGTTTTTTGGGTTCGTTGTCTGAATTAGAACTACTCATTGTAGCTTCAGTGCACTTGTTCCGATAATTCAAATTACGTAGATATGTATGTGTGTATTTATATATTTATATTACAAACACAATTGATGACGTGCCGCCATAGTTTAAGGTACGACACAAACAAGTAAAAGGAAACACCGGTTTTTGGATCGGAAATATCTAAATCTTGTCTTGGGCTACAAGTTGCTGTTTTAATTCTTTACTATAAAATAAAGAAACAAAAGAATTGTCATTGAGCTGCCGTTTTGTGGGCTAGCTAAATTACTTAGTTATCCATGATGAATTAAGGGAGCTGGTCCACGCCATAAGTTTGCCGGGAAGGAAATAAGTAGCAAACGATCTTTCAGCCACTAGATCAAGGATTGAATGGTCATGATTAGAAATAAGATTTATTAGGTACGGCAACAACTTTTCCGGAACTTTGTAAACTCTTCCTACATATCTACGTATAGCTGAAATTTTATGCGGTACCTGCATACTTACATCTACTACATATGCATATTCATTTAATTAGATATTTTTTTAACTAAATTGTTAACTTAATTTGTACTATCTCTAAATTATTAAATATATATCACAAAATTAAATTTCAGTAATTTATTATTTTTTAGTTATAATAAGTAAAATAAAAATTAAAAAATGATCCATATTAAAATAATTATATTTTTTGAAAAATAATAAAAAAATGTAATCAAAACATTTTGAAGTTGTCTTTGCCGAGTTAACCTCAAAAAAACATGAGTATATATATGTATGGGGGCCATGCCATACCTTCTGATATAAGCTGAGATCAAAACTTTTTTTTTTTTTAATATCTTTGATTGAATTTAATATTCTCATGTTTCCTATGGTTGCCACTTGTCAAGAAATAAATTCAAACCATTTTTGTTATGTTTTTATTATTTCTAAGCACTTACATTTATTATGATGATAGTATTTTGCCATTATATTAATAAATTATTGAACTCTAATTTTATGAGATATAATTTTTAATTTATGAATAATATAAAATAAGTTTACAATTTAAATCAAAAAATTACATTCCAAAATTAAAAATAAAAAAATATGTAATTTAAGCCTAAATATTTTTTTCTTAAAAAGTTTTGATCTCAGAAGGTATGGCATGGTCCCATACATATATATCTATATATATATATATATACTCATGTTTTTTTGAGTTAAACTCGACAAAGACATTTCAAAATGTTTTGATTACATTTTTTTATTATTTTTCAAAAATTATAATTGTTTTGGTATGAATCATTTTTTAATTTTTATTTTACTTATTATAACCCCAAAATAATAAATTACTGAAATTTAATTTTGTGATATATATTTAATAATTTCTAGATAGTACAAATTAAATTTACAATTTAGTTAAAAAAAAACTTAATTATAGACATGAATGTACATGAGTAGTAGGTGTAAGTATGCACGTACCGCATAAACTTTCAGCAAGTAAGAGTTTACAAGGTACCGGGAAAAGTTGTTGCGGTAACTACTAAATCTCATTTTTAATCGTGACCGTTTAATCCTTGATCTAGTGGCTGAAAGATCGTTTGCTACTTATTTCCTTCCTGGCAAACGTATGGCGTGGACCAGCTCCCATGAATTAAAATACAATATGGATTAAATTTAAATATATTAGTTTAAAACTCGTACGATGCCTGAATTTTTTTTTTAATATTATGCAATTTTTATTTAATTTGTCATTGAAAATTTTAAGATATGAATTTGGTAGGATTCAGATTTTTAAATGAAATGATTTAATTATAGTAATTACATATATGCCGTGATATTTTTAGAAAAGTAGAGATTTCAATTAGTTTTAATATATAATTAGTTAATTATTAGTAATTACAATATTATTATATTATCTTGTTAAATTGAATGGCCCGTGAAATTTTTGAAGAAGAAGTTTTAGTTAGAAAAAATATAAAAAGGTAACGTGTTTCAATTGAAAAAGGTAATTGGTTAGATATTTTTTTTTGAATATAATGGCTTATAGCCTTACAACTGAATATCTGTTCTAACAGATATTAGTAGTTATAATACTGTTATTTTTTTATAAAATAGAACTGCTCTTAAATAAAAAATAAATTTATATCCAAATAAAAGAAATTAAATAAAGAATAATTAAATAGGGGTAATTACGTATAAACATGACGTACCGATCAACCAACCAAATTTTTAATGTTTCGCCTTTAATAATACTAGCTTATAGCCCGTGCCAAACATGGGTTACTTTAATTTTTTTATAATTTATTTAAACCTTGCATTTTTGTATATACTAATTTTTTGTATTAAAATATAAATTAATATATTGTTGGCGGGAATCGAACCTTAGACCTCTGTATATAACCACTTTTAGTATTGTTGTATCTAACTGTTGTGCTAAAATAAATGACATTTGAATCGCAAGTGCACAATTCGTTTCGTTGTAAAAATTTAATGATTCGTTCCACAGGGACTAATTTATTTCGCAATCCTTAATTTATAATTTAATCGAATTAGAACAAGTGAATTTTTTAGAATTAGATTGAATTTTATACTAACTAACTAACAACTAAATTATTCTAAATTATTTAAAGCCAAGCTAAATTAAAATTAGATTTTTGGAAAATTCGGTTTTATACTATTTTATTACTAAAAGTAAATCTATTTTTTTTTAATTAAAAATTTCTAAATTATTTAAAAATAAACTAAATTATTAAAAACTTTTTTTATTTACAGAAATTCTTAAAGAAAATTTTAGCATGAATTATAATCAAACGCAATTCTCAGAAAAACACAGCACAAAACTCAGTGAAAACAGCAACATGACGAAACCAAAAACACAAATCTTTTGAACTGAGTTAACTCGACAGAAAATTTCACCAAAACAAGGCAATAAAACTGCACGCAAACAAAACGAGTCAAAAATCACTGACAACTAAACCAGTGATCCTACAGGAAGCTCGACTCGGCAACTTCAAGCAGCAATTCTCAAAATGAAGACGCAGCAACTCACAAACTCGAACGACTATGAACTTAGCAATTCAACGAACAAGAACAAAACAAAGACGTTGATATTACGAACAACATACGACTGGAAAAAGAAACAAAACTATACGATCATTCAAACCAGAACTCGGGAATCTTGCAGCTCGACTAGCAATAAGGCAAAACTTGAAATTACACAGCAATGACACGGTTACTACTAAGAAAACAACAAAAACAACGAAAACAGAAACTACATCAGTAAAATGCAAAATGACAGCAAGCAGCACTCGTTAAGAACAGGAGATCAATAACACAAGACTCGGCACTCTCTTTAAACCAAAACATCACAGGGAACGCGGAAAACAGTGAACGCAAATCAAACTCTGAAACAGAAATTCAACACCAGTGAAACAAACGCAGAAAATCAGCAAATTACAACCCGGACAACAGAACTCTGACTCGAAATAAACGAACACAAAACTCCAGAAATCGAACTGTAATAAAAAAAAACTTGCAAAGCACAACCTGTTAACTCGGCAGACGACATCAAAACAAAGCTTAACTACACTCAAAACAATGAACTAAACACACACAATCGGACTGAGTAGCAGTAATTTGACTCGGTTAAACAGCAAAATGAACTCGAAATACAACAATAACTCAGCGAAACTCAGTGAAAATCAAACCACACAGTACTCAACAAATAACTCAGCACAACAACGCCAATGAACTCAGACAGCGACGCAAAAGGACTCAGACTCGACTCAAAACTGAGCTTACAGCACTCGGAGCAACGTACATAAATTCAGCAGAAAAAAAACTAGTCAATTTGAAGAACAAACGAAGACAGGGAATTCGAAGAACAAAACAAAAATAAAACGAAGAAAAAGAAGGAAATGGGTTTGCTTAATTCGAAGAAAGTAAAGAAGGGTGTTCGAGTTTGGGGAGAAGAAGAAAGAAATAAGTGCTGGGTTTGTTTTTATGTTTCTGTGTCAACGGGTAGTCATAGGAAAAAGAATGGGGCATTCGAATAAAGAAAACAGGGGAGGCTTAACACATGCTTCGAATTAACCAAAATAAAAAGAGACAGAAAATACGAATTTAAAATTTACAACTAATATTTTTGTTTTTTTTTGTTTTTTTTTAATATGATAATAAAAGATTAACTACGAAATTAAAATTATATTACTAAAACGATTATTTGAAATTAAATGGCCCACAATAAAATTAATTTTTAAAGGGGCAAACTACGAATTAAAAATTAAAACGGTAATTTAAAATAAAGAACCCACAATAAAATTGAGATTTAAAGGGGTTCAAAATTAAAAATTATAACAAGGAGCAAGAAATTAAAGTTTCGTTACTTTCAACCCCAAGTGGTTAGCAACGGGATTTACGAAAATAACGAAACAAGGCAACAATAACGAAAGAGCAAGACAAGAATTAACTAAAATAAAAATTGCAGTAATTATAATAGGAGTGTTTACAAGATTTGAAACTAAGAAAAATACAAGAAATTGAAACTACCCTAAAATCTAAGTTACTAAATACAAGGGGGGTGAGGGGGTATTTATAGGATAGGAATTAGGGTTAAGGGGGGTGTTGGGTAAATCCCCACCATACATTTGGGTTGTGTGGTGGTGAAATCCTAGCCATCTATTTGATTCCTTCCCCCTTAAGCTTTGAAGAGTTGATCTTGGTCATACACTTTTCTAATGTGTTGGGATGATCTCCACCTTCCACTTGTCTTGAAATATTCCTTTTGCTCCAAGCTCCTAATTCTTTTCCTTCTTTCATTTTTGGTCCTTTTTCTTCCTCCTTTTTCCATTCCTTGCACTTTATTTATTTATTTTGTCATTTCTTTATTTATTTACGATTTACCTGAAATGTAACAAAATATATTATTAAAACACGAGTTCAAGCAATAAATAGGTAAATAAAATATGCAAAAATATGCACTTATCAAATGCCCCCATACCTATCTTTTGCTCGTCCTCGAGGAAAATAAAAACAAAATGAAAATCTAGATGCAAAGTCCTATACTCCTTTTCGTAGGTGTGACGGTTGCATTTGGCATATGCAACAAGCCCTTTAAACCCCTAGGCAGCCCTAGTGGACGAGTGAGGTCTCGTGAGGGCCTATAGTGAATGTACCCACAAAATCCATCTAGCTTATATAAAAGATCACATGGCAATTCAAACCACACATACATGTCCTCTCATGATACATTAACTTAAGAATCAAAATGAAGTTGCAAAGTCTTGGTGTGGAAAGTGCAAGGATTCACATAGTCTACTCAAAGAACCATGCAAGAGTGATCACAAGTTCATGTCAAGTGCAAAAATTATTGGTAACCATGCTAAGTCTACAAGGGCACACCTCAGAGTCAAAACTTGAGATCTCTTATGCAAAAAACAAATAAGCAATACCTCACCTTTCACTCACAAAAGAATATTCACTCAAGAACAAGGGTAAGTGTATCACTCAATTCCAACAAAATCAAATGCATGCTTGACACTTGGTATCATTCCAACTTAAATCACAACATACATTAATAATGACAATCAAAAGGTCTTTATTAGGGTTGTAATGGGGCTAGGGACAAGGTATGTCAAGAAAGGCCAAAATAAGGTGAAGTGTCAAAAGCTAGTAGTAACCTTGAATATCATGCACAACACCAAACTTCCTCCCCACACAATTTATTTTTATTTTCAACAAAAAGCCTTGAATGAAGGAGGATTACAAAAAACATAAGTATGCTCTCATATGTATATTTTTTCAATTTATTTATTATTATTTTTTTTTATTTTTCTTTATTCATTTTTATTTATGAGAGCTAAGATAAATGTAACAATAATCCTCACTTAGATTTAATTTTGAAAATCGACTATCAAGGTAACAACAAATATTTCCACAAAAGTTATGAACAAAAGTAAACCCTATCACCTTATTGCTCCCTTAAGTTCCTACTAGCCTTTGACAAAATGGGATCAAGAATACGTAAGGCTAATCAAGAAAAAGGTCTTAGGCGAGTAATGTGGTGTGTCACCGAAAGAATAAGATTAAGCTCAAAGGGTTAACTAATTGATCACATAAGCATGGTGTGGATATTTTGGAAATATAGGTTATTCCTAAGTGCCTTTATCATTTTATCATCAATTAATGTCATGTATTTCAAGAAGGAACTCAAACAAGTGCTAGCGATGCAAATGACAAGTGGACACTCAAGCAAACGAATATAAATGCAAAAGATGTGCATATAGGCTCAAAACTCACTTGGTGTGGTAGAACATAATCAATCTCAAGTAATGGTATCCTCAATGCACCTACTTGTACTCAAAGCATGAAGACCAAATCATCTTACACCTAATCATGTCCTCCTAATTTCATGCACAATTCAATTAAGTCTACTAGCTTCACCTTGCTAGTGTAAGTGTGTGAACAAGAACTTTAGCAAATCACTTCTCAAACAAAAGTTAATGGATCATAAGATTATCATAGCATGCAAGGGTGCATCAAGCAACTAGCAATCAATTAACAAGACTAGAATTCGAACAGAACTCTTTTTGATTTTTTTCATTTTTTAATTTTTTTGGATTTTCCAATTTTTACTATTTACACTAAAAACCCTCCCCCAAACCTAGATCATGAATTGTCCTCAATGTATGCAAATGCAAAAGAAAAGAGAAATGAGAAAGGGTAAAGAAATGCAAAAGAAATGAAAAAGGATGAAGTTGAGGAAATACCTGATAAGGGATGACGGAGACTGAAAACTACTAGAAATTATGAAAGAAAACAACTCACACACACAACTCCTCCCCCATACCTACATTCTACTATGGGAGGTACAAAAAAAATATTTACTAACCAATACCTGCTCTCGGAAAAACTATTTTTGTTATACAACCAACATATTTCAGAAACTCACCCACGAAAATAGCATAGACCACTCGAACGATCCGATTGGGCACAAGAATAAAACTCATATTCCTAACTTCATCCATAGACCACGAGGATGCTTCTTTTTGTTGTTTAAGAAAATTAATTATGATAAGATGTTGGTCATGAATATCATGAGTTTCGATGAAAGATGGAGCACGAGTGGAAAATGAAGAAATAGAAACGGGTGGGGGTGGCTCGTCGAAAAATGTTTTACCAACAGAATTAGGATCACAAGAACTATCCTTATGTTGGGTTTCCCATTTGGAACAAATATTCTTCATCTCTCCAAACATCTCTTCCGAGGTCAAATCCTTAAAAGATTCGTGAAGCTCTCGATTGGTCTCGTAATGCAATTGAAAATCTTGTTTAGGAAGAGACTCAATCTCATGATCGTCCAAATTTGACCTCGAAACAACCTCCTTAACTAGATTAGTTCCTATTGGTTGAGTATGAAGTTCTTTGGGTTTTTCAGGAAGAGGTTTGGAAGATGAAAGGAAAAGTTCACTAGAAGAAGATGATGGTTGTCTAGGTGAAGCCACAAACTCAGAATCATCGGGATTCTTCGTTTGACCTAGAGAAAGAATGATGTCAGCATTAGAATCTTCTTCGTGTGAATCACCACCGGAAGGAGTGTCAACTTGAACATTAGACCTAGGAGAAATGATATCATCGAAAGTATCGATAGGTCTTTGAGTGATAAGAAATTTAGGGTTGACCTCGGGTGGATTCGGGGTGGTTATCGTCTCACGCTCGCACATGGTGGCTAATTGATTCACTTGAAATTCTAACTTAGATAAGGCTTGAACATTAGAGTTCAAAATTTTCCTATCAGAAGTTATGGTTTGCATGAAGTTTGCTTGAGAAATCAATAAAGCCTCGATACTCTTTTCTAAGGTGTCAAGTTTCCTACTCGAATCATGAAATCCGGGTGGGTGGGCGGGTGTTTGAATTGAACTCGAATAAGGAACTTGACTCGGAATTGGATAAGAGTTCGGTTTTTGATAAGAGTTCGGTTCTTGAAATGTGGAGGCGGAGTTTGATAGCTATGACCTTGGTTCCAAGAGAGATCGGGATAATCTCTCCAACCGGAATTAGAAGATGATGTAAAGTGGTCATTTCGAGAGGTTGGTTGAAACATGGCGTTGACTTGTTGAGAGTCGGGGCCATGTTGAAAATCGAGACTCGGAGAGTTGAAATTTGGGTCCCAAGACGTGTGTGAAGGGCCACTAAGGGTTTCTAAGGCTTCGAGTCGTCTAGCAAGAGCATCTAATTCAGAGTTGATTGCAATATCGTTTTCACTATAATGCAAATCACTAAAAGTACTAGATGACTCGTTATATACACTAGGTTCCCTAGTTGACTCACACCACATCGTATTATCCCAACCTTGGTAATAACGCTCCCTAAATGCTACGGACATGGTAAAGATTGATCAAGGAAAAAAACCACGTAGCACATAAGTGCGAAAATGAAACACACAAAATAAATGGTGAAAAATCAAAAGAAAAATCTAACCTAGGTTCCCTAAATAAAATAACTAGACATTGCTCATGACGTAAAGACACACTAAAAATTCCGTAAATTAAGAATTATTCAGACCGATTCGGCCAGATTAGAGCAGGCATTGCCAAGAGGCCAAACTCGTCACTTAGACACCGAATCTTAACAGCCAGGCGAACCTTAGACACTGAAGGTCGTGAATAAGTCTTAATTACGTTTATTTTTAGGTACCTTCCTAATTGAGCGCGAAGTTCCTAGGGGCAATTGTCTAATTAATTTTATTAAAAGGCTAGGGAATGCAAAATGAAGGAATTAATGGTTTTTGGGCTAAGGAAAGGGTGATGAAATCCCTTCCCTTATCTTGTAGTGGTTTTGCCCTTAATGTTTATTTACAAAATGATGCAACAAACAACGATATATACAAAAATTATAAACAAATATGGATGCTTACACTACGTGATTTAATCTAAAGAAAGAAAGAAATTTAACGTACCTTAGGGTCCTCCAGCGATCACCACAATTATAGGTACGAAAAATTTAAAAACAAAAAAAATAAAATCTAGCATGATGTGCACCTACGTGATGAATGCATGATGCAACAATTATGTATTTACAACTAATATTTTTGGATTTTCGATTTTTCAATTTTTTTTTGATTTTTGATTTTTTTGAATTTTTTTTGTATTTTTCTAAAAATAAAAAGGGCGAAAAGAGTGAGATACGGTTACCGAAGCTCGCTTTCCAAAATATTCCAATTTTTCCATGCTTCTTGAGAAGAGTTCCGAAATCTCACAATTTCCTAAAAAGAACGAAATAAAAATAAGACAAGAAATAAAACTAACTCGAAAAATTAAAAAATAAGGCGCGAAAAATAATTAGTCCCCGGCAGCGGCGCCAAAAACTTGTTGTGCTAAAATAAATGACATTTGAATCGCAAGTGCATAATTTCGTTCGTTGTAAAAATTTAATGATTCGTTCCACAGGGACTAATTTATTTCGCAATCCTTAATTTATAATTTAATCGAATTAGGACAAGTGAATTTTTTAGAAATAGATTGAATTTTATACTAACTAACTAACAACTAAATTATTCTAAATTATTTAAAGCCAAGCTAAATTAAAATTAGATTTTTGAAAAATTCGGTTTTATACTATTTTATTACTAAAAGTAAATCTGTTTTTTTTAATTAAAAATTTCTAAATTATTTAAAAATAAACTAAATTATTAAAAACTTTTTTATTTACAGAAATTCTTAAAGAAAATTTTAGCATGAATTATAATCAAATGCAATTCTCAGAAAAACACAGCACAAAACTCAGTAAAAACAGCAACATGACGAAACCAAAAACACAAATCTTTTGAACTGAGTTAACTCGACAGAAAATTTCACCAAAACAAGGCAATAAAACTGCACACAAACAAAACGAGTCAAAAATCACTGACAACTAAACCAGTGATCCTACAGGAAGCTCAACTCGGCAACTTCAAGCAGCAATTCTCAAAATGAAGACGCAGCAACTCACAAACTCGAACGACTATGAACTTAGCAATTCAACGAACAAGAAAAAAACAAAGACGTTGATATTACGAACAACATACGACTGGAAAAAGAAACAAAACTATACGATCATTCAAACCAGAACTCGGGAATCTTGCAGCTCGACTAGCAATAAGGCAAAACTTGAAATTACACAGCAATGACACGGTTACTACTAAGAAAACAACAATAACAACGAAAACAGAAACTACATCAGTAAAATGCAAAATGACAGCAAGCAGCACTCGTTAAGAACAGGAGATCAATAACACAAGACTCGGCACTCTCTTTAAACCAAAACATCACAGGGAACGCGGAAAACAGTGAACGCAAATCAAACTCTGAAACAGAAATTCAACACCAGTGAAACAAACGCAGAAAATCAGCAAATTACAACCCGGACAACAGAACTCTGACTCGAAATAAACGAACACAAAACTCCAGAAATCGAACTGTAATAAAAAAAAAACTTGCAAAGCACAACCTGTTAACTCGGCAGACGACATCAAAACAAAGCTTAACTACACTCAAAACAATGAACTAAACACACACAATCGGACTGAGTAGCAGTAATTTGACTCGGTTAAACAGCAAAATGAACTCGAAATACAACAATAACTCAGCGAAACTCAGTGAAAATCAAACCACACAGTACTCAACAAATAACTCAGCACAACAACGCCAATGAACTCAGACAGCGACGCAAAAGGACTCAGACTCGACTCAAAACTGAGCTTACAGCACTCGGAGCAACGTACATAAATTCAGCAGAAAAAAAACTAGTCAATTTGAAGAACAAACGAAGACAGGGAATTCGAAGAACAAAACAAAAATAAAACGAAGAAAAAGAAGGAAATGGGTTTGCTTAATTCGAAGAAAGTAAAGAAGGGTGTTCGAGTTTGGGGAGAAGAAGAAAGAAATAAGTGCTGGGTTTGTTTTTATGTTTCTGTGTCAACGGGTAGTCATAGGAAAAAGAATGGGGCATTCGAATAAAGAAAATAGGGGAGGCTTAACACATGCTTCGAATTAACCAAAATAAAAAGAGACAGAAAATACGAATTGAAAATTTACAACTAATATTTTTGTTTTTTTTTTGTTTTTTTTTAATATGATAATAAAAGATTAACTACGAAATTAAAATTATATTACTAAAACGATTATTTGAAATTAAATGGCCCACAATAAAACTAATTTTTAAAGGGGCAAACTACGAATTAAAAATTAAAACGGTAATTTAAAATAAAGAACCCACAATAAAATTGAGATTTAAAGGGGTTCAAAATTAAAAATTATAACAAGGAGCAAGAAATTAAAGTTTCGTTACTTTCAACCCCAAGTGGTTAGCAACGGGATTTACGAAAATAACGAAACAAGGCAACAATAACGAAAGAGCAAGACAAGAATTAACTAAAATAAAAATTGCATTAATTATAATAGGAGTGTTTGCAAGATTTTAAACTAAGAAAAATACAAGAAATTGAAACTACCCTAAAATCTAAGTTACTAAATACAAGGGGGGTGAGGGGGTATTTATAGGATAGGAATTAGGGTTAAGGGGGGTGTTGGGTAAATCCCCACCATACATTTGGGTTGTGTGGTGGTGAAATCCTAGCCATCTATTTGATTCCTTCCCCCTTAAGCTTTGAAGAGTTGATCTTGGCCATACACTTTTCTAATGTGTTGGGATGATCTCCACCTTCCACTTGTCTTGAAATATTCCTTTTGCTCCAAGCTCCTAATTCTTTTCCTTCTTTCATTTTTGGTCCTTTTTCTTCCTCCTTTTTCCCTTCCTTGCACTTTATTTATTTATTTTGCCATTTCTTTATTTATTTACGATTTACCTGAAATGTAACAAAATATATTATTAAAACACGAGTTCAAGAAATAAATAGGTAAATAAAATATGAAAAAATATGCACTTATCACTAACGAACATGATCTATTTGAGTTGAATATCTAACGGTTGTGAATGAGCGATAACCAAAAATGATAATAAAAAGTAGGGGTTAACCAAACTACACATTATACCCCTTTCGCTTATTATAATATAGAATAGATGCATACGGAATACTAATTTATATTAAGTTAGTTAAATAATTTTTTTTTAAATAGAACAAAGATCCTGAGCTTATCTTTGGAAATTTACCTAAGATAATAGGGTGAAACCCAATAAGAACATGACACATGTTCTAAAAGTATTGTATATATATATGCATAGCATATATATGTTAAGGAATGTAAAAATACATACATGGAAGCATAAGATATCATAACTTTTTAATGTTATCTTAAATAAATTTTCTAGGGTAATCTTAGGAATTTTATTCTCTTTTTTTATTTTCAATTGAACTTATTGAAGAATATATAATTTTTTTAGGATAATGTACATCGTTTTAGTGGTTCACTTTTGTTTTTGTATTTCTAAATCCAAATCAATATAATCTTAATGAACACTAGTGAACAATCCATAACTCTAATACAAATTTGGGTATTATTGTCATTTCATGTAAATTAGTTATTTTAAAATAATCAATGGATCGTGTAACATCCCAGTCCCACATTGAGTAAATTTCGAACTTCAATTCAATTTATAAGACAAAATACTACTACTAATTGTATCAACAAATCATGATCTTTTGGGGGGCCATGGTGGGCTTGTAGATTACCCAAGTTGGTTGTATTTGGGCCAGTTTACTTTGGCTTATTTCAGGTTCGGAATCGGGAATTGACCCGATTTTTTAGAAAGGCACTTGACCCGTATCGTCACATATTGTATCAGAACCGACTATCGAAAGGTTAATTCGTCAAGTTACCGGAGGTGGGAACACGAAGGCCGGTGTTATTATCCTACAATGGATAGGGTCTAGAGGTGGGGACACGAATCCAGCCAGTATTATCCCACAATGGCTAGAGAGTAACGATCTTGGATGGTTGGACCTATGGCATATCCGTTCAAGCCTGATGAGGACGTTAGGAGTTTAAATGGGGGATTTTGTAACACCTCAGTCCCACATCGAGTAGATTTAGGACTTCAATTCAGTTTATAAGGCAAAGTACTACTAATTGCACCAACATATCATGTTCTGTTAGGGGCCTGTATGGGCTTGTGGACTATCCAAGTTGGCTGCATTTGGACTAATTTACTAAAGTTTATTTGGAATTTGACCCGGGTCATCATAGATCTACCCGTTTTACTAATTCACGATTATAAATATCCTTTTTAATATCATTTAAATTTCTTAATATCTAAAAATTCATTTGATTGAGTACAATATAATCACAGATCCATTTTTCATGTCATTTAGAATTTAAAATTTAAAAGCACTTAAATATTTCGACCTATATTTTCTTATTATAGTTAGGACATTCGTCAATCATGGCAAATTAACTCCTTTCAATTAATGAGTATTCACTAAGCCGATATTGTTCATCTTTCTGATAAAAAAGATCTCGAGCTTCTGGAATTTGCTTTGGACATGTTTGTAAAAAAATAGATGAGTAGATAGCTATGGATAGTAACACAATTGTGCCACCTATCGATGATAGCAATCCAGGAAAACCTTGTGGCATGATTCCGTTCATTGATGCTCTTTTTTCTAACACATGTTAGAATTGATTTTTAAGCTTTTATTTTCTATGTCGAAAATGTAACCTAAATCATGATCAGATATATGTATACATTGGTATTTAAAATCATATTCAATTACTTCTATCATGTTATTATTGTCCTACTTATTAGATTAATCATGATCTTTATTTTTCAAAGATGTTAAATGTTGCGGTCGTGTACCAGGAACTGATTCGGTTTTGCAACCTAAAAATTTGAATATGCCAAATACCAGTAGCATTGTTCTAACGTTAATGATGCTCATGATATATAATCATTATGTGTTATTCTCTATTATGACTGTTATATGTTGTTTTTGTATGTTAGATCCATTACGTCGTCCAAGCGCTTTGGATCATTTTATATACATAAAAGGTTAGTTAACATGCGAAATCAAGTAAAAGACAATCAAACAACCCAAACATAATTTTTTAATGCAAACATGAGAGGTGATCTTTAAAGACCTCGATTTGAAATATATAATGTTTTATTTATTGCTCTATTGAATTACTAAACTCACCGGTTTATAGAATGTTACAGAATTTGACACTCTTAAAACTGGAAATCAAATTTGTATGCCGTTACCACAAATTTTATTTGTTTACATGTCTCTTTTGTAGTCACAGTTGATACTCCTATTGCAAATCTTCAATCAAAAAACAAACTACAGCGTCGAAGGTAACAAAGATGTGTTAAACAAAACTAATGTTCAAAATCAAGCAGAAGGTAATATGACACTATTTTATAAAGTTCTAGCATCATATTATTATGACTTCGTATGAGTTCTCAGTTTCATTTGTATGCATGTTCCAAAAAATCATTCTCTGTTATATTCAAAGGTACGAAGAGAAGAGGTAGGGGACCAAATTTGGATTCATATATATGGAAAAACAACTCAAATAAAGAAAATATAAATGCGAATACCATGGGTATGACATAGAATGTCAGTCTATTTATTTGTCACTTTATACGATCCATTTTACTATCATGGATTTGATATATTATACTACATCTTAATAGGTAACAATGTTGCATCTGTGAAGGCCGCAAGTATGATGCAAGACAGTCCATTATCATCATGTGTTTTAAATGGTATGTATTTACATAGTATCCAGCGTTTAAAAATCAATAAAATTAATTGCAATTTGAAGTAATAGACATTCATGTTATTATGACATAAGTATGTTGTCTGCATTTTATTCCGCAGTAAGGACACCACTCTCCAATGTCATGAACGTTTCCAAACAAGGATCAATGATAAACACAGGTTCTGCTGATATCCAACTGACTGAATAACATGACATAATATTACAACATTGTCTGACACCAATATTGTTTAATTACATTTTATTTTAGTTCTTATATGTTTTATGTCCACCCTTCACACCAGAGCGAAAAAGACGAGGTAGATGTCAAAGTACAAATAACATCTGGAAAAATGTTTTCCAAAGCATCGACAACATGGAAACTGAAAGCCAAGATATGTTATTTGTACAATTTTGCAACACAAGGTACACTTCGTAACTTAATGAACCACGTTGATTACATTCATTTGTACTCTTTACAGATAGCGTCAAGATCTATGATCCAAGAAACAAACACGATAAAGGCCAAAAGCAAAGGTAAAATAAAGTAAATGTTGTAAAAGATGACGCAGGAATTGAAGGTATATTTTGTCAACTTCCATAATACACATGGAATACACAGTATATTGTAAACCAACATATAATAGAATTTGCATTTTTCAGTTTTCAGCGGAACAAAATCAGCGCAAAACAAAACAAGTAGATTAAATTTGTTTGTGCTGTCAAACTTGAACATTTCAGGATGGTGCTAAATTTTGCCATTATTCTTACTAACCCAAATTGAAGTCGGAACTTGTAACAGAACGATATCATCTTTCATTTTCATTTATTAGAATCTAAACATCAAACGTACCTTCTAATACATCAAGAGAAAATGAGCATGTAGAAACATCATCAGCAATTAAAAATTTGATGGACAGTTTCAATTTATTTGACGAGAGTACGCATGTTGATGAAGATATATTTGATCACTGCATCTAATCTACATACTTGACACCCTTTTGTTTTGTAGATTATTCTACATCCAGCTTGATATAATGATTTCACATCTTTGACTTTTTACATATTACAATGATAAGGATATGATAAATATTGATATGTGGGAAGGTTACATGAACCTTGGTCCGCCAACCTCTATATGCAACAAATATGGTGCACTCATGTGGATTAAAGAACGTAACAACAAATCTAACAAGTACAGTCAGCCAACCTTCTCTCTTTATTGCAAAAATGGTCAAGTTGAACTGCCACTACGCCGTAGATGGCCTCCTGCAACAATTTTTTTTTGTGTTACGTTGAAAAACGTTATAATAGCTTTAAAAATTAAGTCTATTGCAACAGTTCTTTTTCATGTTATCGTATACTAGCTTATAACCCGTGCAACGCACGGTTTCTTTTCTAATGTCTATAATTATATTAATTTTTTTAATATTTATATTTTAATAATTTACATATCAAATTGTTGTTAAAAAATTGATATATATATATATATATACATAAGATATTACACGTTCCATTTAATATTTATGCTCTATCTTGAATTCTTAAAATTTGATTTGGACGATTTTACATCACACATGAAATTAACAAAATAATCTTTAATTTAGTGATGGTTTAACAATTATTTTCAAATTAAAACTACGCAAAAACAAAAGAGAGAAGAAATTGACGATTTTTTACGTTAAAAATTGTGTTCGATTTATGAAATCTACTTATATTTCGTTTTGATTATCAAAATTCCCTTCTTATTATTTAAAGATTGTTCTACTAACAATCAAATATAGTTTTAATAATGAGTGTAAGAGTGATTTTGTCCAAAGTGTTGGTAGTCGGTAGTCTGGTCTTTAGTACGACAAAATAAATAAGAACCGTTAGATCATAAAATAAATAGATGAAAAATGATGGATCTAGCATAAAAAATATTTTATTTTTTAACATGTAAACTAAAAAGTATATTTATATTGAAATACGAAAAAGTGTATGTCAATGATAAAAATCTTATAATTTGGTTTTTTACATTGAATAAGATTATCAATGTATGTCTTCTACACTGAATAGGATTAATGTAAAATTCATAATTTGGTTTTCTACATTGAATAAGATTATCAATGTAGGTCTTCTACACTGAATAGTATTAATGTAAAATTCGTAATTATATTTTCTCTTGATATTATGAGTGTTTCCATTTTGATAAAAATTGTTAAATCATCAATAAATTAAAGATAATTTTGCGAGCTTCGCGTGGGTCGTAAAATCATCCAAATCTGATTTCTAGATCTCAAGATAGAGCCCAAATAGTAAATATGAACTTTTTAATATTAATAAAAAATAAATAAAATGCAATTGTATCCTTTTTTTAATTATATCCTTTTCATATTATAATTTTCTTTTTAAAATTCAATTCTAATACAAACGTTTGTAATTATATCATTTTTAGATTATAATTTTCTTTTTAATATGATATAATCTTGATCGTCTATTTTTAAAAATATTAGATTCGACGGTTGAGATTATTTTGGTAGTACAGTGACCAAACCAAAATTATGGATAAAATCCCTCTTATGCTTATTATATATAAGGATATAATATAAACAAGATGTTGTCTCATCCCAAGAACTTACAAATTATGAAGTATTGTCGTAATGTACTATAAACAAAACTTTATATTTTCAATAAATAATATTAAAATGAGTAGTTATTTTTCATGAAAATGAATCAATGTTGAAAAAATATATAATGTAATTTCCAAATCAGTGTGTTATTAGATTCAATAATGACATTTTATTAAAAAAAAATCCTAATTTACTTGAAAAAGATCAAACTATTGAAAAAGGTAATAAATTCATTAAAAATTTAAAATAAATAAATACTTTAAACGAAAATGAGTATAAATTGAAAAAAATTATTTTTAGATTTTATAATTAATAATCAATTATTGGAATGATTTAAAATATTATTTACAAAGCAATATTTTTTAATAAATTTTAAAATAACCAAAATATTATAAACTTAACAATTTTAATTAAAAAAAATTACACGTTAGATGAAGGCGTGAGATGAAGCGGGCAATGAAATTATTAGAAGCGGCAAATTTGGCGCGTTGTGTTTTAACAACAAAATTTGAAAAACCTTATAGGCTTACAACTCCTCTCTCACTCTCAACACAGCGACTCTCTCTCGCTCTCAACATATCGGTTCATCAAGAAAGGGGATTTTTCAAGATTTGGGGTTTGTTCAAGCTTTAGATCGAGCGGGCTTATTTAATTAGGGTTTCACTTCTACTGGGCTTCTTGTTTCATCTCGATTTCGATTCAATTTGTTTGATCTCTCTTTTTCTTCCCCATCCCTCCCTTTGTACCTCTCGGGCAATGAAATTATTAGAAGCGGCAAATTTGGCGCGTTGTGTTTTAACAACAAAATTTGAAAAACCTTATAGGCTTACAACTCCTCTCTCACTCTCAACACAGCGACTCTCTCTCGCTCTCAACATATCGGTTCATCAAGAAAGGGGATTTTTCAAGATTTGGGGTTTGTTCAAGCTTTAGATCGAGCGGGATTATTTAATTAGGGTTTCACTTCTACTGGGCTTCTTGTTTCATCTCGATTTCGATTCAATTTGTTTGATCTCTCTTTTTCTTCCCCATCCCTCCCTTTGTACCTCTCTCTCCCCATCCCTCTCTCTCTGTATCTCAGTCTATCTTTCTTTATCTCTCTATGTATCTCTTGTCTGTGTGTCTCTCTTGATGCGTTCATATAAATTAGTTTTTGTTAGTCGTTAATATTAACATCTGTATGTCAAAATTACTAATTTAAGTTTTATTGTTGAGTTATAAAGTTTTTGTGCAAAGGAACATATAAGTAGAGGAAAGAATCCCTGGAGTAGTAGTTTTTTTTTTAATTTAGGCGATGTCTTATATCTTCTTGTAAAATAACCAGCTTATTTTGCTTTCAAGAGTTTCAGAGTAATCTGTAATCTTATGGAAAGCTTTAATATTTTCTTTCTTGTTTTTCTAATTTATTAATGACTAATCTATTATGTTATAATACTGCTTAGATTTATCCTTCACACATTAGTCCTTCCACGAATAGTTAAAGCAGAAATGATGCAGGACTGGCTGCTATAGAACTGACATTAACTGTGGAGAAACATGTACTCAAATCTAGATTAGTTGACACTGTTGGTATCATTGGTGAGTTTTTCTTATGTTCTTATATATGCATATATATATTATCCCAAATTTGAAATACAAGACAAACCAAACACAGTAATGTATCATCAATCATGCTATAGCTTTAGGTCTTCGTTAAGAAACCATGAATCTATAATATCAGCAATTGCTTTATACCTTATGGGCTTTTAATTAGTCGGATGGCACAAATTAATTATCTGTGTCTATCAAATTAATTGGTCACACTACGTTAAATTTAGCTTCCGCCAAATAAAATATGTGTGGCTATGAACTTTACGTCACTCTTTAATTTTTTAGCCAAGTGTCACCTAAGGTCGGATCATTTTACGCCCCCTACGGACACACCCTGGGGTGTGGCTGTAAATTAAAACAGAGTGACTAGAGCATACCACAATTTGGGTCTGACAGCCCCCATTTTAAGCTCAAAAGTGTGACTAAATACCAACTTGCAGCCACATGATGCGTAGTGGCTAAAGAGAATTAATAACGTGGCTAAATACCAACATTCATCAAAGGCTTAGTTTTGGTCGCACTATTTGTTGGTAAATCGTGGCAAAAAGCTTTGGTATGGCCACATTCTACAATTTTTGTGTGGTCGTTTCTATGTTATATACACTATTAAATAACTAATTTTAGTCACTAATAATTGTAGAAACTATAGTTCTGGCTAAAACCTATTTTTATAGAATTTTTGTAATATATAGTGTGACTAAAGGATAGTAATAGCCACACACACTTAACTAAATTATATAGGGTTTTATTTGTATTATAAATTATCCATAATAAGTAATAATACCAAAATGACAAAATTGAAACACAATGCTATTCTAAAATTCAAACACTTAGCCATACATAAATCAATTCTCATCTACATAAAAATTATGTGCGATAGAAACTTATTCAATTGTTGAAGAAAAAAAATCAATTGCTAGTCAATTTTCCACATTCCATTACACGAACTGGCTATTCTTGCAACCATTTGTTTTAGTTTCTTTGGTCTTCTATCAGCTGCTGTCAAGATATCAACCTTCACTAGATGATGATCAGATGTGCCCTTTGATGAAATCACTGAATATGTTACATGAACAAAATTATAATGCAAGTCTTGTGATGCCATAATGTAATCTACTCGTGTTCTATACTTGCACGTACCCTGCACATCTGCATCCAACAAATATAAGTTAAAGAATATACACTCATACACAAATAAGGCTTCTTGTACAATAAAGGCAAGTACTTTGGCATTTGATAATCATCACAACTGGCTCACAGTCCCCTGCAAAATCTTTGGCATCTATGTTCTCTTCTCCCCTTAAGAAGTTTGTTACTTCAACCTTTGGTGTAGGCTTCCTTATGGCCTGATAGTACTGCATTTCACATAGTTGTAATTCAAGAAAAATCTCTAACTTAGTTTATCACTTCCAAAATAATGCATGCAGTGGTTACACTTTTGAGTGTATTTGTGATTACCCTGATAATGTCTGTCCATCTATCTGGTGAATAATCTGATATATTTAGAGAATTTAGACTTCCTCCCAGGATGTGAGGATGATCACTTGATTGAATGATCGCGTTAATCTGTTTCATCCTCCAACTTTCATCCAGATGATCAAGTTGGGTGCAGTAGAAGTTGATATCCCCTGTCCATGGGACATCAATTGTGGCCTTTAACACGTTCCTGCATTTCAATATTAACATAAACTGCTATTATCTACTAGAGCCTTGTCAAGAACTTTATGCTACTAGCATACATCATTTTTTAAGCTAAACCGAATGGAATCAGCCAATAATCAGAAGTCATACCGAAGAGAATCAGATAGCTTTTGTTTATGCAAATAATTCAGATTTTAGCAAACTAAATAAGCTACCAAACTGATGATACTATGTTGTAGGTAATGGAAAAGAAAAAAGACACCGGAAATCTTGATCGTCGTAAATTCTCTGCACTTTCCAATGCTTGATTGGCCATTTTGACAAGATGGCATTCCCATACTCTGGAGCCCAGCTTTCTGCAAAGACGTAATTCATTCCCAATGCATAAGCCAAGTCAGATAGAGACTTCATGCCTTTCTCTTCCTTGGACTTGACATCTTGTAAAGCCAAGATATCAACATCCACTTCTTTAAGAACATCAAAAATACTTCTACTTCCCTATCAAACTTCCGTGATTCATCCAATGTTGTGCTTGAACCACCAAGAAAGCTTTACAAAACTCTTCTTAGCTTGAACCATGAAGAACATCACAAAAGTAAACGAAGGCATAATCAATCCAATGTTGTGCCAGAAGCCATGGCAACTTACAAGCCATCCGTACATATTCCCGCCATTTATGTTATAATCTGTAATTACAGAGTCTGAAATTATTGAGGGGGAGCCAAATTGCACTTGTAATTTTCGAGCAGCCAAATTATAATTACTGACAAGCCAAACAAAGTGAGTCCCCTGACTTATATCCTAGCGTATACTCCTCTTCTTCTCTTCCCTAGCTAATTTTCCCTTGCTAATGCCTAACAAGAGATTAAAGGCATCACTGAGACATGAGTGTACAAATATTCAATTTTTTATTTGACAATTAATAAAAAGAGATAAACATACAATATTGGCAGTACTCCTGGGCACTAAATATCTCTGCCTGTACACTCAGCAAAGAACAAACATAAATGTGCACATATTAGTAAGACCTCAAACAAGAATTTACCTGAAACATATTAGTAATTATACTGAAACATGTATTTTACTGCTCTGTTTAAACAAGACAAATATGTACTCGAGGATACAAACTCAAAGCATTCAACCATGTTGTACAAAAACCTCATCATTTGTTCAAAAACTTTAAATCAGATTAAAGCTACTATATAGCTACATTATTTCGGCAAGACTTCAGCAAATACATTATTCCTCCTTGATTTTAAGCTTCAGCAGAAATTGTGTAAAAAAACCTCTCAACATAATTTGTGCAAACCGCTCATCATCCTGCTATTCATGCTTTAGCAAATACAACTCCTTCACTGAATAGCCTATAATCTCTTCAACAGACACCCTGGAAAACATTCATCCATGTTAACCCAGAGTAATCTCTTCGAATTATTAAAAATGAAAAAGGCTAAGAATTAACCATGATGCCCTTGAGTAGCAACTATGTGCAGAGGATCAAACATTGATCGATTCTTCTTCGTCACCGTCTCCTTATTATAGTTCCATCGTGATACATCTTCTGTAAGAAATTCCAAATCTTAATTCAAGACTTGCCCCTAACATACAAATAAATCAACTTAATTTCAGCTCAACAATCAATTTAATCATTTCATAAAATAAGAATTAAAGTAAAAAAAACAAATTAAGGATATGAAAAACTCATATGAGAAGAAGGTTTACAAGGGAGATGAAGAAGATTAGAATTATTGGAACCAATCAAAACCAAAGCATTACGCAATCTGGAAACACGCGATGGAGATGAGAGAAGTGGCGGCGGGAGATGAGCAAGAGAAAGAGAAGAAGAAGAATAACAGGGGATTGACATAGCAGCAGTAGCGGCGAGGGCGATAGAAGAACCACCGTATAATTGTGCGTTGCTGCTGCATCAGAGGTAAAGTTTAGAATATGTGGAGAAGGTGAAAGTTTGGGGGAGATAAGGCAGAGAAGGGGAAAATGAAACAATAAAAATTTTGGGTTGGGGGCAAATTTTGGACATTGATAAAATTTGACTTCAATTATCAGCATATGTGAAGGAGGGAAACAAAAAATTTGGTTTGGGGGGAATTTAGGTTTAGTAAAATTTTTAAGAAAATTTGGTTTGGTCGATGAGATGAAGGAGGTAAAGGAGAAGAGGGAAATGAATAAATTCTTTTATAAGATAATTTTATTTGTGAAATATTAAATTAATTACCAGCTTTCTATTAAAAATATATATATATAATAAATTTAAAATTTTCTAATTTTTAGGAGGTTTATATTATAAAATCAAATAAGGTAAACTTAAAAATTTCTAATATTTTGTGCACATCACTAAAATCATTAGATATTAACATCTAGGTTCACTGAGTAATTTGTTTGAATGATTTATTCGATGATCGAATCGTACGGTAAACCTTCATTTTAAGGTTTCATCAGGGTTTAAGGTTTCAATTTTTTTAAAACTATTTCTCGATGACCCAACTGTGCAGAGGTCAAGATCCATCCTTTTCAGTGTTATTCCCAAAATTTCAAAAAAAAAAATTATTTGATTCGGTAATTTAACGGTCAACTCGTACTTTAATCGGTACCCGTAAACAGGGTTTCGTCAGGGTTTAAGATTTCGATTTTTTTTAAAAATATTTCTCGATGACCCAACAGTGCAGGGGTCAAGATCCATCCTTTTTAGTGTTATTCCCAAAATTTCAAAAAAAATAAATTTATTTGATTCGGTAATTTAACGTTCAACTCGTACTTTGACCGTAATTTAAAAATTAATTTAAAAAATAGTTTGTTAACTCGTACGGATGTTAATAGGTACTCATTCTACTGTTGGGAAAAAATAATCAAAAAATTAGGAATTTATCTTGTACGACTTTTTGACAGAGATCTAGTCAAAGTACTACTCCTTAAAACGAGATTCGTCCCCGATTAACAAAATATTTTTTTAAATGAATTATTTGACGATCCAACCGTACGGATGGTAATAGGTACTTATTCTAGTGTTGGGAAAAAATAATCAAAAAATTTCAAATTTATCTTGTACGACTTTTTTACAAAGATCTAGTCAAAGTACCGCTTCGTATAACGAGATTCGTAGTACTAGTTAGCAGGACTAGTCAAATCAATAGTTGACTACTAATTTTACTATCCAAATTAATTTTTTATTTTTTAAAATTTTGGGAATATCACTAAATTATATATATATATATATATATATATATATATATATATATATTGACATCCGTACGGTTGGATCGTCAATAAATATTTTAAAAAAAATAGAAACAACGATGTGGGACAAAGTACTAGTTAGTAGTTGTAATATCTGTGTAAATTACGTGTCTGTTTGACTAATTATGTGTATTAAATATGTGGTTAAATTAAAATTTTTGTGTAAACATGTGAAGGTATGTTTTATTATGTGCGGATATGATTGTAGTATGTGATTTGTCAATTTATAAGGGTGTATGTATTTTTCGTTGCATTCTATATATTTAAAAGTGAATAAAATAGCGATTTAAAATGGTTAATGATTTTTATAAAATTGAAAAATTTCTTAAAAATAGTGAAACCTTTTGCAATGTATTTTAAAATGATTTTTGAAAAGTAATTTTCATTTTGAGGTAAAACTTGTAAAAATCATAATAAATTCATTTTTGATCCCAAAATTATTTTAAAAATATGGGAATGAAGCTAATTTTGAGATCTTGTTTTTTTAAAATTAAAATTTCGATTTTAGAAATTATCTTCTATTTAAATTTAGGATTAATGAGTGATTAAATTTGATTTTCAGCAAAGTAGTATAATAAATTAGTAAAGTAAAGGGTATATACAGTTATGTTCTAACCCTAATTCAATGCTACACACACAGCAGCCGCACTCTCTTATTCTCTAAAATCTCTCTCACCGCCTCCCTCAAAATCTCACAGTCTCTCTCTCTACTCAACCCTCCTCTTCTTCGTTTTCTAGATTCTATAGCCTAAATAAAGAGTTCTGGGCGAGTGTGTAATTGATTTAGAATCTGTGCTTTTCATTTTATGTTCTTGAGGTTCGAATTGGGGTTTTTGATTTAAGGCTTTGTTCTGGTGTGATTTAAGATTAAAAGTGATGTTTAGGATGTTAAATGAGCCTACGGAGGGTTTCACGGCGGAAAAATCGAGTATTGATTACTGCATGTGAACTTTCCGGCCATCGGCGGTGAACTCCGGTGCGCCGATGGCCATCGTTGTCGTATTTCTGCTAATTGTTGTCTACTTAAGCGTTTTTATGATGATTAAATGAGTGATTTATATTGCTTGTGAGTTTTCTGAAATTTAATTGATTTTCGATTCGAAAGTTTTAATTTAATTTCTGAAAGTCTGTCCTTGATATATGTTGTTGCTTTGAATGTTTATAGATGCTAATCAATGACTGTTTGATTGGGCAGAAGTCAGTTTGCGATTGTACGTATCAAACTATGTTGAACTTGATATTGTGATTCGTAAATTATATATTACTGACTCGTAATTATTCCATTTACGTGTGTTGTTGATATGAATATGTACTTGTAATTACTACTATGATTATATGGATTAAATGAGATTGGAATTTGGATTTTCTGGGTTGAGATGATTATCGAGTATAACTATAATGTGCTTGTAGTTGCTCAACTCCTTTTGGATTTTTGGTTAATCGATTTATGTGGGATTGAAATTGTATCATTGCTAGATTAAATTGCTCTATTGTGTGCTGCCGGAATTCATTTTTGGTTTTGCCAGAGTTATGCTTAATTTTGCCAGAATTTATATGTTACTGCTTTGATGTTAACGGTGAAGTGTTGAACTAAATTTAGGTACCAATTAAGTGTTTATCTGCTATTAAAAACTGTTAGGAATTGACATGTGACTGATATATATGTGCTATTGTATCATCTTGTTGAGTTGCTGGGTTGTTCGTGGTATAGAGTCGAGATTGGTCGAGTTAACCGAGTCACCAAGGAAAGTTGGTCTCAAATGACACATCTAAATGGAGGGCCGGGCTTGCAGCTTTGTACCTGAATATTTTCTTCTTCTAGCACAAAAGACAGAGAGAGGAAGGAGATTGTCTTCTTGTACCTGAAATCTGTCTGTTTAGTAGGCAAAACTAGATGTAGGGTTTTGTATGTACATTACATGGTATTTATATGTAGAATTGTATGGTTGATGGTGATTGGTGTGATTAGGCAACAAGGAAGTCACACATGCATAAATCTGTTAATAAAGCTCTTGAGGATTCTGGAACCCCACCTTCATTGCCGATTGAGGACGGTTCATTTTTACCTTACCAAGATGATGATGTCCTGTAAGCAGTTTCTCTTGTCAAGGGAGATAATTATGTAGTTTTCTTTTTTCTTGTGATGATGGGATTCACGCTGTGTAAATGGTTTTTGGAATCGGTCTAAATGTCACTAAGCTCAAATCCTTGTGAAATGGATTTTTGTTGTTTGTAGTTTTTTGTGTGTATTCATAAGTTTGTTAAACCGTGTGCTTTTATATACAAGTAATCGGTCCGATGTGTTATCTTATTAATGAAATCTAAATGTCACTAAGCTCGAATCCTTGGGAAATGGATTTTTGTTTGTAGCTTTTTGAGTTCATTCCTAAGTTTATTAAACCTTGTGCTTTTATATTATAAGTAATTGGTCCGATATGGTATATTATTAATGAAATCTAAACCCTTAGAGTGCACTTGTGTTGCAACTTGCAAAGGACATATCCCATACTAATGTTTGGAACTCCTTCGAGCCCGTTACACAATTACAAGTGCAAGTTTGTCTATCTCTTAATTCTATACAATTACAAGTACAAAATTTCAAAGCCATCCCTATATTTCTATTCCAGGGTTTGTTTTTTATGAAAACTAATTAATTTTTATTTTCTAGTGTAATAACTGAGGATATAAATTAGAAAATTTATTTAACCAACTTTTTTCTTAATATGCGTAAAATTTATGTCTAGTTGGTCATATTGTTTGCCACACAAATGTAATATGGTGACCATATACAGAAAGGAGTACTTTTTAGTCACACAATATTACAGTCACTAGTTTTTAGCTTCCTTTAGCGAACACATCTCTGACATTTACAGAAAACTCTACTTTTTAGTCACACATAATACGTAGTGACCATAGGTTAAATTTCCCATTTAGCCACATCATCGAAAAAGGCTATGGCCATTTCGATACATTTAGACACAGCCTAGAAGCGTCGCTAGTGATTGTCACATTTTTATTTGAAAGTATGACTATAAATTTTAGAATTGGTCAAAGTCAACTAAAAACCATGAAATTTTATCATATTTGGTCACATATTTGGAACGTGGCTAACAATTGTCACACGTTTTTTAAAATTGTGACTAAATCTTCCAAAAAATGTGTTTTCGGTCACTCAAAAAATAATTGTGTGGTTAAACTTTGGACGATTACCTTTAGCCACTCGTTTTTTCCAAAGTGTCACAGCCCTTACTGTACAAAAGAGTGGCGAAAGTCCAAATTTGACGTAGTATCATCTTTTATCTACCTTGGCACTATATTTCTTAGTCTGAAAGTTTCTAAAGATATAATGAACCTGCATCGCCGAGCAATCAATATCATTCCAAGTAAAGCACACTTGGAAATAGGTATGTATCTGATAGTATAAGAGGATTTGAACTCCAATTCTGGAAAATGTTGCCAACATGATCAATTTTTATAAATTTGTCTTTTTTTATGTTTTTACTTTTTAGAGTTTTTTTTATATGCTACATAAATTAGTATCGCCTTATATCTTTAGCTAATTAATATTGTGTCTATTATAACTAAAAATTAAACAATTGTTTTTCTCACATTTTGTGCATTGCAGATACACGGGATATTAATGAAAGGAGAAGAAATATTGCAATTGAGAAAATTCAACAATCGGCTATAGCCATATCAAAGAAACGTAGTGTCTGTCAAACTTACGAAATTTCAAATTGTCAACCAAGATCCACCCGCCCTTTCCGACGATTCAGTAATTAAGGCAATGGAGTTAGCAGCGTTGGAGCTAGACCCAACATAAAAAATTAAAAATCAAATAAATTTTTTTAATGATTAAAACACTTCTTTTGTTACATATGTACAGTTTTCATCTCACGGCAAATTTAAAGTTAGCCCCCGTTCTTTAGCAATCGGTTGCTATATAATGTTTACACAACATAAGGTTTTATAACCGTTGGATCAACCATCCAACGCCTCTGGTTTAAAAAAAATGAACATCATACCACAGAAACTTTCCACGATACGGACAAATTACCAAAATGTCCCAGCCCATGTACCGCAGAAAGTTTCCACGGTACGAGGCCTGTTCTTCAGAAACCGCAAAAACATTTTCTTTCAGTAACAATCTTAAACACAATTTGTAACTATCTTTTACTGCGATTACAACTGGGTTTTCTGCGATTGCAAAGGACATATCACTAATTTAAGAGAGAATTTTCATCCACCTACTAGTATCACTTCGATTAAAGCCTTTTTTTTGTTTAAATGACTATATATATATTGTGTGTATTGAATTCGTTTTTGTTGATATTTTGAATGTTTGTTTGATTATTCATGTGTTTTGGATCACATACTGTGTACTATCTTCTTCAAATTGAAGATAGAGTATAACGAATTAGGGTTTTGAATTGATTTGGGGATTTATTGCAATTAAGGTTTCGAAATTGTTAGTTAGGGTTTTGGGTTTCAAATTGAATTGGGGATTTATTGTAATTAAGGTTTCTATTTTTACAATAAATTGATAATTAAGGTCTAGTTTTTATTTTTTAATAAATTTATTAAAAATTGGGATTTAATGTATATCTTTTTTAATTGAAATGAATTAAATTAAGGATTATGAATTTGGATTCGAATATATTATACCTCATTCATAATTAAGGGATTCGAATATATTTTTACATGCATATTAGGGTTATCATAATTGTTCTGAATGTTTGTAATTATTGTTGTTTTTTGAACTTGTTTTTTTATGTAATTGGCAGATATGGACCATTTCAACGATGATTTGAGTGATATTTTGTCGGGCCTAGTAGAGCGAACAATATTTGGGATAATCGCTATCATGTTAGTGAGGATATGTGGGATGGTAGTGGGAGAGAGGAGTTGGAGTGCATTTGTGGTAATAGGGCAATGCGGGAGTGGAAGTTAAGAAGACCACAGAGGGACCTTCTACATATGATGGGGTTTCGGATTATTACTAACCCCCGTGTTGTGTTGGGTAATGATGCGAGGCTCATTTCTGCTTTGGTTGAGCGGTGGAGGCCTGAGACCAACACATTCTTCATGAGGCAAGGGGAGATGACAGTTACCTCGGAGGATGTTGGTTATATATTTGAATTGCCGGTAGTTGGTGAGGCTGTGACATGTGACCTTATAGAGAACCGGAGAGAGTTCTTTGTTCGTAACTGGTTTGAGGCATTGACAGATGTAGAAGTGGATAATGCCTTGTTTAGAGGCCATATAAAGTTGACATGGCTGTTTGACAGATATGGTAGGCAGAAGCCGGAGAAAGGTAATGCCCAGGCGATTCTCTTACATACACAGGAATACTTGATATTTCTGTTAAGTGTTGTTTTGTTCCCTACGAAGGACAGAGCCTATGCCCATTTGAGATTCATTGTGCATGTAAAGAACATTCAGGAGATCCCTATTTATGCTTGGGGTGCAGCTATGTTAGCTCATCTGTACAGAGGTTTGGAGATTGCTGCGAAGAAGAATAGTAAGAGTGTTGTTGCTTGTGTCTGGTTATTGCACATTTGGTCTTATGAGAGATTTCCTCACATTGGTGTGCCTTAGCGGGACCCTGGTCAGGATGATTATCCGATTGCAGAGGGTTGGGCTTATTCGTCTCTTTAGGGTATTAAGAAGAAGCGGCGTCAGTCAGGTCCTCACCACATCCTACCATTTTATAGTGGTGAATTTGATGGAGTTGCTAGAGATGATGTCGTGTGGAGGCCATATGCTAGATTTGTTGAGGTTGTTGATTGGGAGATGGTACAGGCATAGTTAGTTGGTAATGCTTGAGTCTCCTTGATATGCTTTGATGTGGTTGAGTGGCAGCATCCGGAGAGGGTGATTAGGCAATTTGGTCGTGATCCACAGATTCCTCAGGCTCCTGTTGACATGATCCGTTATAGGCAACCGAAGGAAGCCACTTTCTTACCTAAGGATTGGCTGGTTCGGTGGTTTATTGATATTGGGAGGTGGGCTAGATTCTGTTTTGATTTGGAGGGGCTAGTCGATTATACTTCTAACATTGCATCCCAAGCTGACTACATGGCTTGGTATTCAGAGATTAGCCGTGCACGTATGGGGAAGCCAAAACCTGTCCCTCAACCAAGGTACCAAATGAGGGGGTTAGATGAAAGCGTCGAGGGATACCGAGTTGTAAGTATTCCGACTTTCCTAAATTTGTATTACACAATACAAATCACATTTTTTTATTTATGTTATGAACATTGTTTTACTTAGTTGTTCTATTTTGCTTTCTGTTTCTGCTTTTGTAGATGGTAGCTGCACTTGACATGCTGAAACAGTTGGATTCTAGGGTTTTCGTTGAGTTTTTGGAGAATCTTGGGAAGATTTCAGATACCTTTTTCACTCCTTTCACAAGGTTGATGAAGAAGATCAAAGGACCGGCTTATAAACCTCCAAAATTTGAGAACATTAAACCACTTTCAGTGTATGAAGAAGATCCAAAGCTAGTGTTGTAGCCATTCCTTCGCACGATGTCATTAACATGACTCAGCCATCCCAACATGTGTCTCAGCCTCCCATTCCAGTGCTACTGCCTCATCTAGTAGGCCCTCAAAACTACCAACCCGTAAAATGAGGGGGGAGAAGTGGAGTATCACCAAGGATTTAGATGTGTAGTAGCGGAATAAAATCTATGATTATTGGGGGTGGGGAATTAGGCAAAAGCCGAAGTTGAAGGGAAGACTTGTATTGTGTGGCTATCATGTATCAGAGAAAGCGATGCAGAGCTTAGCTCCAGGTGCATGGGTTGATGACATGATCATTTACTGCTATATGGTATAATCTCATGCTTGTCC
Source organism: Saposhnikovia divaricata (assembly GCA_036435485.1). Taxonomy (NCBI): domain Eukaryota; kingdom Viridiplantae; phylum Streptophyta; class Magnoliopsida; order Apiales; family Apiaceae; genus Saposhnikovia; species Saposhnikovia divaricata. The sequence continues at coordinate 93,771,086 of CM071597.1, read as the reverse complement.
TTGTTTTACATAGTGCACATCTATCTATTTGTCCTTCTTCTTTATGTGACCATATTTATGTGTTTCTTTTCAGGGATTCCTACGAGAGCGAGAGGAAGCTATTTAAAACTCCAATATATGGGAGAGGAAGTCAATTTACTACTTCATGGATCCTTACTTCATTGTCATTGGGTGGGATCACATGAAAAAAATCAAAAGAGCGGCTAGGAAGGGTGAGAATGAGGAGAAGTAGGCATGGCATGTAGCACTCTGGGTTTTGAATGGTTTTGCCACTTCAACCATTGGCCTTCCGTTATCGAGGTGGATTACATATTCATTCCATGTTATGTTGGGGGTGTTCATTGGATCTTGTTCATGGTTTCTACGAAGACGTTTGATGATATCCTTCTAGATCTGATGAATGATGAGCCTGCTTATTGATAAGTGGATTTTATATCCACTTGGATCGCTTCAATTCGGCTTAAATTGATTGTCTTGGACTCAAGTTTGTTATAGTTTGATGTGTTTTGCTTAGTTGTGCAGATTTGCAAGAATATCGATTATGGTTGATGCTTCTATCGTGTTTGGAGGATTAATTGATTAAAATTCGGATTTTCCGGGAAGGTTGCGCAGTCTACACCGTTTTGGCCATATCTGGAGTTCTAGAAGTCCGTTTTCAGCGATCTTACAGCTCACGCGAAGCTTGGGAGATTTTCTACAACTTGGGATAGGAATCGCACGTGCAGGCTGCGTGTGGTGAGAGCAGATTGCGCGACAAGCAGACTGATGGGAGCAGAGAATTTACTGTTTTGACCTTTTCAAGTTCTAATTGTATTTTGGGCAGTTTTTAGTACCTTAATCGAATTCTAATTGTAATAGAAGGTAATTGCTTATTGGGCAAGACTTGGAGTGCCTATATAAACACATCCAACCCTTGTAAATTGTATCATCATATCTTGTACATATTATAGCTTAGATCTGCAAGGGAGAAAAGGAGAGAAGGATTCAACGCTCGTGACAAGCAACGGATCTAGATCTACTTCATCTTTTGTATCATAGATTTGTTTTCTCAATCCTTTGTTTTATTAATATTATTACTTTCTTTCATATCTTGTCTTCTATCATGGTTTCATTAGATCCCATGATGACGAGCGGTTCGATTATGAACTAATCGTTGTCATGGGATTCTAACGGATTTACTTATGGAACTTAGTATCTTGATTGCTTAAAGACCTGTGTGTGATGTATATCTGATATCCTCGTATGGTTATGCTAATTGATAGATGCATCATGAACATCTAAATTGTTAATCTCTTGTGAAGTGAAAGTGGATCTTGAGATTTAGAACTTGCCATGCTAGCATAGCTTCATGATTGTTTATCAACAGGATTCGTAGTATGAGATGAAAATACTTATATTGCCATGTGTGATCTTTATGGATAACTTGTTCTTCAACCGTTATGTTTTCAAATTCTATAGACATATAGGGTCTAAGCATAATTGGTGTCTATTCATCTTCTATCTCTTTTGTGGATGTATGTTTAGTTTGGTATACGTATGCTGACAGGTAGCGTGTACTTGTTTCGTGTTATCCGATCAGATATCATAACCATTGCATATAGAGATTAAAGGTGTCAGATCTAAGCGAAATATTTAATGAAGTTAGGATTCCATGTTTTCTTGCATATAAGTAATTCAATTTTAATTCTCATTAGTTAGTAATTTGTAGTTTGTTAATTTGTATCCTAGTTAATTATAGTTAGTAAAAACTTAATATTGTTAATTGTCTTAGCAGTGCATAATAACCATACATTGTTGCATAGGTACAAAACTGAATTGAAACCTAAGATCTCTGTGGGAACGAACTTGACTTCTATCTGTATTACTTGTGACCACGTACGCTTGCGTGATTTAGTGTAAACAAGTTTTTGGCACCGCTGCCGGGGATCATCTGTGTTTTATTTTTGGTTTATGTGCTTGTCAATAGTGGTCATTAGAGTTCACTGACTAAGATTTTTTCTTACCTATCTTGTTTAGTTTGGTGTGTTCATGTACTTGAGTGTTTGAAGATGGCATGCGAGGAGTTGCCATGGTGGGCATATTCGAGGACGTCCATGCCTCAGCAATGTGAGCAGTGTTTGGGCGTTCATGATCCCTCACAATTTTGTTACTACGAAGAAGTTGATCCATATGTCACTTATGAGGAACAACCATATTTTCAATACCATCCGCAACAGTACCAGCAAGATGTTCCAGATATGTCATATTTCTTTGGAAGTGAAGAGTTTCAACATCAGCAACCTACTCCTACTTTTCAGTCAGATGAGGTTGTTACTATGGAGGAGCTTAGGATGCTTGTAAAGAGTAACGAGGAGTCTATCAATTCTTTGGAGACACTAGTTGCTCAAGCTGTGAGATCATTGGAACAAGAGACTCTGGAGGAGATTAGGATGCGTGTAAAGAGTAACGAGGCATCTATCAAATCTTTGGAAACAATAGTTGCTCAAGTTAGGAGTGCCTTGGAACAAGAGAATCAGCAATTCATACCAGAGGCAATTCCAGAAAATAATGGTGAATTGGAGCAAGGTACTACATGCATTATTGAGGAAGACAAATTCCAAGGAGAGGTGAGCATTCACAAGCCATGTGAGGAATTTGATCAAGCTAGTGAGGTGGATGATTTGGAAAGGGCACAATTCGGGACAGACACTGATGAGCTACGCAAATTTCAAGAATTGGTATGTACGTTCCAAGAGGCTGATGAACATGAGAAAGATGCAGATCTTCTACTTGTCTCAAGGTGTGAAGATGGAGGTAGCGCATTAGAGCTAATGGAGGAAGCTCTCGTTGAGGAACCAAAGGCTTCAGCAACTTACATTTACCCTCCTCCATTATATTCAAGCGAAGCTCGCGAGTGTGTGTTGTTCTACAAATTGACAGATTTTGGGTCAACAGAAGAAGGCATTGGAACAGGACATATTTGTTATACGAATAGCCCAAGCGAGGAGAAGGGGCAGAAAGTGTGCCGCCGTGATGACGATGAAGTCTCGCGAAGAGAGGACCAGGCAAACTATTATCATCCTTAATGGAGGCTTGGAAGTAACGTCAAGCTATTGACGTTAAAGAAGCGCTTCGTGGGAGGCAACCCACGCATTAGTGTAGGAAGGAAAAAAAAAAAGAGAAGAGTGGAAAAAAAAAAGTTTTTGTGAAAAAAAAAAACAAGGGTTTCAGAATGCGCCAGCGCAATCTGCGCAAGCCGCGCAGTCTGCGCCATGTAACGCAGGAGGAGGCTGCGCAACCTGCGCAAACCGCGCAGTCAGCGCCTGCCGATTTTTTTGTGTTTTCACCTCCAAAATTCCCCCAAATTTTATCCTAACTCAAATTTCTTCAATCCCTAATTCCTAAATCTATTCTAGATCAATCCCATACCCTTCTAAATCTCTCCTACACTCTAAATTTTTTTTTTTTCAAACCTATCCATCATCTTATATATATACACACCCATACATACAAATCCTATTCCTCTTCTATTTATTTAAATCTCTAAAAATTCAATTCTAAAGAGGAATTAATTACAAGTTCACCTCTTTGATTCATAATTGGTTTATCTCTTCTTTAATCTTATTTTTATTACGAATTTGTGTTCTTGTAAATTGGGGATTTTGTATTATTCTTGGTATTGGGGCTATTTTTGGTGTGATATTGCTTGGTGATTATTGGTTGAGCTTCTTGAGAGTTGGGTATTGATTCGTATGGCTCCTAAGCGTGGGAGAGGGGTTGCTAGTGTTGCAAAATTTTTGTTTTCAACGACGGAGGTTGAATTTAATCGGTTGTTGTAGAGGACAATTGCTAAAGAAAGGAGATTTTTGCTGAACAAGCATGTTGAGTTGCGATGGGGAAGGATATGTACGGCGCCTTGTAGGTATGTTTTCTGCTATCCCTTGTAATTACTTTCATTCAATGCGGACATTGAATATTTTAAGTTTGGGGGTGGTTTGAGGGTTTAGTAGTTGTTGTATTATTTGTTCATGTAGGATTTCATGCTTTGCATATTAGTAGAAGTAAATTATGCATATATGTTCGTATTAATTATGTTTGTTTCATATAGGACATTCTGTTTTTATTTTTCATATACCATGTGAGTTCATATTAGTTGCATTTCATGGCATGCATATTTCATGATCCCTTAGAATGAGATAATTCTGATTGGTAGGTAGGTGTCTAATTGAGTGTGGTAATGATGAATAGAGGGTTGACTTATAGTTTCTATGAAATTGACTTATGTGTTTCAGAAACAAAAACTAATTACACAGTCTCATTGGGTGCTTTTGGGCTAGGTTGAGGTCATGCTTGTTTGGATGTTTTGAGATTTAATCACTTGTTTATATTTAGAATTTTCGTTATTCCCTTGATAGTGTAGGAGCACTTAAGTCTAAGTTTGGGGGAAAACAGGGATTTCATGTTAAATTGTAAATAATTGTCAATAATGGCTAGGCGTCAAATGGCTAGTAGGCGGCTCATATTTATATGAGTAGTCTAGGGTTGGAATTGAGAATTCTCATTCCAGATTGCATAGAAAAAAAAACAGAAAAAAAGAAGAAAAGAAAAAAAAAGAGTCAAAAGTTTCAAGTGTTTTTATGCAAAATTAGCCAGGGTGAGCTCTTTAATACTCGAGCTATTAAGTTCGCGGGGACTTTGTGCCTAGTGACCTAAGGTTTTTATAGTTTGGGATCCACTAACCCAACGCTCATTACATGGATATTATTGTATAAGCCTTTCGGGATCTCATCCATTTCACTGTTAAATAAGCATGCTTGTATATATGTGTCGTAGTAGTTAGTAATAAAGCATGAATTTCTGTCTACCTTGGATAAGGATGGAGGTGTTCCTAGGTTATGAAGTGTCTACAGTCTATTCTATTTATAAACCTGTGATTGTCTTGACGAAGAGCATGTATGATCTTTGACCTAGTTTTGGGAGTATTTCTGATGAGCATTGCACACATGCACGTTTCTGTACATGTATTGTTAGTATACGGGAACTTAATCGAGCTTTATTTGGATTTAGTTGCATTCTTTAAGATATTTGCTTGCTAGTTGGTTTTGGTTAGTTTGAAGGGGATCGTTGCATTTTCATTCTAGTTGCATTCATGCATTGCATTGCATTAGGTTAAATGGATTTTGTAGGTTCATTCGCTATAGGCCCTCACGAGACCTTACTCGTCCACTGGGGCTGCCTAGGGGTTTAAAGGGCTTGTTGCATATGCCAAATGCAACCGTGATCACCTACGGAAGTGGTACTAGTTAGTTAGTTAGTTGTAATTATTTATGCTTGAGGACAAGCATCGGTTTAAGTTTGGGGGTGTGATAAGTGGATTTTATATCCACTTGGATCGCTTCAATTCGGCTTAAATTGATTGTCTTGGACTCAAGTTTGTTGTAGTTTGATGTGTTTTGCTTAGTTGTGCAGATTTGCAAGAATATCGATTATGGTTGATGCTTCTATCGTGTTTGGAAGATTAATTGATTAAAATTCGGATTTTCCGGGAAGGTTGCGCAGTCTACACTGTTTTGGCCATATCTGGAGTTCTAGAAGTCCGTTTTTAGCGATCTTATAGCTCACGCGAAGCTTGGGAGATTTTCTACAACTTGCGATAGGAATCGCACGTGCAGGCTGCGTGTGGTGAGAGCTGATTGCGCGACAAGCAGACTGATGGGAGCAGAGAATTTACTGTTTTGCCCTTTTCAAGTTCTAATTGTATTTTGGGCAGTTTTTAGTACCTTAATCGAATTCTAATTGTAATAGAAGGTAATTGCTTATTGGCAAGACTTGGAGTGCCTATATAAACACATCCAACCCTTGTAAATTGTATCATCATATCTTGTACATAATATAGCTTAGATCTGCAAGGGAGAAAAGGAGAGAAGGATTCAACGCTCGTGACAAGCAACGGATCTAGATCTACTTCATCTTTTGTATCATAGATTTGTTTTCTCAATCCTTTGTTTTATTAATATTATTACTTTCTTTCATATCTTGTCTTCTATCATGGTTTCATTAGATCCCATGATGACGAGCGGTTCGATTATGAACTAATCGTTGTCATGGGATTCTAACGGATTTACTTATGGAACTTAGTATCTTGATTGCTTAAAGATCTGTGTGTGATGTATATCTGATATCCTCGTATGGTTATGCTTAATTGATAGATGCGTCATGAACATCTAATTTGTTAATCTCTTGTGAAGTGAAAGTGGATCTTGAGATTTAGAACTTGCCATGCTAGCATAGGTTCATGATTGTTTATCAACATGATTCGTAGTATGAGATGAAAATACTTATATTGCCCTGTGTGATCTTTATGGATAACTTGTTCTTCAACCGTTATGTTTTCAAATTCTATAGACATATAGGGTCTAAGCATAATTGGTGTCTATTCATCTTCTATCTCTTTTGTGGATGTATGTTTAGTTTGGTATACGTATGCTGACAGGTAGCGTGTACTTGTTTCGTGTTATCCGATCAGATATCATAACCATTGCATATAGAGATTAAAGGCGTCAGATCTAAGCGAAGTATTTAATGAAGTTAGGATTCCATGTTTTCTTGCATATAAGTAATTCAATTTTAATTCTCATTAGTTAGTAATTTGTAGTTTGATAATTTTATCCTAGTTAATTATAGTTAGTAAAAACTTAATATTGTTAATTTTCTTAGCAGTGCATAATATGTTAGGCCGAATACACAATTAATAATCAACTTTATATGAGAGTTTAACCAGTAAAAGCGTTTATGCACTTAAAAACTTCTTGTATTACGAACCCTCTTCGTGATGTAAAATATCACAAAGAGCTGCTAGGTTACAATAAAGATAATTCGTTGTAAGATACCCTTCTAGGGTTAACCTAACTGTATTTATATAACATACAGCTACGATACAATCTCTAATTGATATTCCTAATAATCAGCTATACAATGATATCAATTACAGATTGTCACACGTCTCCTATGTCAACTTGATCTCTTTGATAGCTATCCAATCTTCAAAGATATCGCTTCCATAATAAATCTTCAATCACTGTTGACCAGTAGACGCTTCCTCCAGACAGAGTTTAACAAACTCTGTCGAGCTTCCATCTGTCAGAGTTTACACTAAACTCTGACTGCTTCCAGCTAAACTCTGATAATTCACTGTAACACTTAAACACTGATTAAAACACATCAATTATATTTAACAATCTCCCCCAACTTGTTCATTAGCAAAAATACACAAGTTAATGACAATAATTGATGATGTCAAAACAAATAGACAAATACAGTGTTTATACAAATTCAGAGTTTAAGCTTCTACTTAATAAAAACTATAGAGAATAAGAAAATCCTTACAGACCTTAATCTCTTATCATTTCAAGATCTGGCATAGCTCTGAGATAATCTATCAGCAATCTTCTTTTTGCATTTTCAAGCTCAATCTTCATAGCTTCTTTAATTTCTCTGAGCTGAGGATCACTTTCATCTGTCTGGTAGATAGCAGCCCTAAGATCATAAATTTTGTTCCTTCTCATCTCATTTCCCAGTCTGATAAATCTGACTTTTTCTGACTGTGAATTGAAATCAAGTACTGTGATTCCCAAATCAGTCTTTAACTTTGCAGTAGCTTTCTTCATTTCAATGAGATTTCCTTTGTAATCCCTGTACTTAGGAACATATCTGCTATTATATTTCTCTCCTCTGATTGCCAGATTCTGAGTCATTCTCTGTCTGAGCACATTAGCAACTGATTGAGTCCTTCGACTATTCACCTTGAGAAGATATAGAACATACTCTAGTTCTTCCCAACATTTCAAGCCAATATCATCCTCACCAACTTTAAATACTGTCCCATCAGCCATGAAGTACAAAAGAAAATCCTTGTTTAAACTCTTCTGATGAACTAACTGTACTAATTCCAGTCTGTCCAAACTCTCTTGAGGAACACCACGACCTGGAACAGCCAGTGAAGAAGGATCTCTAGGACCAATATATTGCCTTTTGTCTCTGTGTGAACCTAGTCCACCCTTATTATTACCAACTTTGCCAGACAAAGCTTTTCCATCAGAAACATTCATAGAAACTCCAGATAATACATTTGGATCATGAATTGTTTCTTTTCTAAAAACCGATTTCAACTGAGAAGAGTGTAAAGGTGTGATCATTGCTTGTGATGCAACAGAAGTTGTAACTTTCTTCTGTGAACTTTCTCCTTCAATGCCTTTTAGCTTGAGTTTAGCCTCTGCTGCAATTGCTTCCTTTGAAAACCGAGATCTTTGACTAACATCAGCCCTTTCTCTGATCACAACACCTTTAACAACAGGTCTAGGAGCTTTTCCTCTTTGTACCTTACCAGACTTTAAAGCTTTAAGATGTTCTTCTTGTAAACTCTTTTCTTTAGCTTCAATGTCCTCAATCGTAACTCCTTCCTCATTCTCTTCAATAAACAGCTTAGCAGCCAATTCTTCATCAGTTTGTGGATTAGAAGGTAACAGCAAACTCTTGGTCTTTGAAGTACCTTGAGTATCAGTATTTCTCCCAACAGACTGTGATTTAGATGACTTGCTAGTTCTCAGAGTTTGAACCTCTTCAGCCTTGTTCTTTCCTTTACTACTTGCCCCTCCATCTCCAGCACTATCCCTTCTGACAACTCTCTCCCCCTTTTTGACATCATCAGGCATAAGAATAGATGTAATTAACTCCAGGGAGGTAGCAATAGAATCAATTTTAGCAGATAAGTCAGACTGATTCTCTTCAACTTTACTCAGCCAGGCAAAGAGATTGTCTTGAGCTTTAGAAAATTTTGTAGTCACTAGTTTTGATTCTCTTTCCATTTTCATTTCTCTAGCTACAACCTCATTTCGCAAAGCAGTAATTGCCATTGTAGTATCATCAAATCTTCTATCCAGAGTTTTGACTTGAACTACAGTTGCTTTCAAGCAAGAAAGAATCTCTGGATTAGAGATAGTATCAGCATTTTTCTTAACGAAATCAGCTGCTCTTCCTCGTGGAAAAATACAATCCTCTTTGTACCATTCAGCAGCATTCTTTGCAAATTGTGCTCTCTCAACTTCATGAGAAGTACAAGGTTGAGTGAAAGGTGTATGTTTATTGTCTGTTTGTACTGGTGCACTCAAAGAAGCATCAGAGTTTGCACTACTGTCACCTTCAGTTTCAACACTTGTAGCTTTAGCAGGTTCATCTTCATCCAAGGTTTTAGCAATTTCTTCTGTAGGCTTGTCAAGATTTTCTCCATGTTGCTCAGGCTCAGCAACAGGCATAGGCTGAGAAGTGGCCTTGATTGCCTGATCAATTTCTTCTCCTCCTTCAACAATTTGATGAACATCAGATATTAACTCAGTATGAGATGCCACAGCTTCAGAAAGAAAAAGTTCCATTCCTTTCTGAGATTTGGTCTCTTTATACCGCCAAGCTTGTCAAGAGATTCCATGTAACCTATCTCTTGTAGCATCTCTCTCAAATAAGTTTCATTAACCAGAGTATAAGAAGTATGTGTTTCAAACCCCATTGTATCTCTTACAGTCTGTGGAGTAATCACATAATCTTGTTCTTCATACGTGAAGATGATGTTAGGAGTCCCATTCTCTCCTCCATCCACATAAACTGAATTCTACCAAAATGTAGCAATTTGAGACGCAGAGAGAGTAGCAGGTCCAACCAGAGCCTGTCCAATCTCTGAATCCCTCAAGAAGTTCTGCATTAGATGAAACGATTCTGGAACGCGTTGATGATAGAGTGGAGCTTCATAGTTGTTAGGAACAAACCGTAAACCAAGAGCAGTGAATGCTTTAGAAGCCATTGAGTTAAGAAATTTGCAAGAATTTCCAAGAGAAATGTATGTAGAAAAGGTGTTTGCGTGAATGCCCAAGTGAAAAATAAGAGAACTGTGAGATGTAAGAATAAAACACAACCGTTTGGACACAAAAGTAATTAGAGTAATTAAAAACCCAATCTCTTATGTAACAAACACTCAATCAGTTCCTAGATTAATGTGTAGTGGGACACGATAAAGAGTAAGTGGGACACATTAATGGGCGAGTGGGTCACGTGCGCTTATTTTTAAGAAGATTATTTTGAAAATTAAAACATTAAAACATTTGATTTAAACAAAAATCAAATAATACTCTTTTAAAATATCTGGACCCAAGTAAAACCAGAATTTGAAGCGTTTACCTGTTGCCTTTAATAACCAGAATACGAAGCGTTTAAGAACTTCGTTCTTACCCATCTCTATTTAAGGCTTAGAGACTTGCTCAGATTAGTTCATTAAACCTTTAACCTTTCAGTCTCCCCTGTAAAATCACAAACCCTTCAAACAAAACACTCTGAATAACAATGGCCAACCTTACCATCAAAGAAAAGAACCTTCATCTTGTCGAGAATAGGGACATCTTCAGCTATACGCGTGAAGAATTTGAAGTGTTTGAGTGGGAAAGGCAGCTTGAGACGCTGTGGTTGCAAATGGATGCCGGTCTGGAAGAGATCGAGAGAGAGAAACCTGCAAGGGTGATCGACATCGATGCTGCCCTCCAAGCAACATTGGCATGGCTCTCCTCGAAGGCATCCTCATCCAACACCACCAACCATTGTTAATGAATATGTCAGCAAAAATAACCTTATCCCTTCAACTTCCACCCAAATAAAGTGGCAAAGATGGGATCTGGGAATTTTTGCTAACAATGGAGTGGTTTGGACTGACCTTTTATTTTCTGTTGAATAGATTAGCAGATAGAGGGAACAAAAAGATGTAATGTTTGCTTGTAATCTCTTTCTTATTATCAATGAAAAATTATGTTTCTCTAATCTTATTCATTGTGTTCTGCAACTTTTATTTATGTTTTATGAACTGTTCTTTAAGAAAATAAATCAAGAAGAGAATATGAAAACTAATTAAAGTAATCATATAAAGAACACATTCATCAACAATCCACTGATTAACAGTTGTCAAAATCCCTATTTACTCCAAGATTTTCAAATTGTCCAAGTGAAAGTTTACCTTAGAGTACAAATCACGAATCAACAGCGTTTGTCAATTCTCCAACTTTATCACCGAAACCCTTTCATAAATTGCACAGTTGTGAATATGTGTGTGTGAAGCAGAGTTTACTAAATCAATTTTTAGAGCATCTAATTTTTTATAAAATCCATAAAGTAAGTCAATAAACACTGGATGCACAAACTGTTATAGTAAACACTGATTGTATGATGAAAGCTAAACTCTGAAGGAATCAAACTATATACAGTAACCTTTATTTTATACCCCCTTTATATACTTTTCTCTTTTTTTTATTTTTTTTTTTTTTTATTTTTCATTCCAGTAATCAGAGGTTGGAACCAGTCACCAAAAATTCAAAAATTTTAGCCCTTATCATTTTGATAAGTTCCTGGGTCATCCTAGTATTTAACTAGTCACCAAAAATCAGAGAATTTTAGCACATATTATATACCAATAGGTTCCTGGGTCATCCTAGTATCCAACATAATCTCAAAGGAGTATAACTGTAAGAACCCTGATTTTTGGTGGAATTAAAACTTTTATGTATTCAATGATGTAAGAATGAATAGTGGATATGGCTACAATGTAATAATTGATAATTGGGAAAGAATGAATGGAATTCGACTTTATTATGTTTATGTCTTGAAGAATGCTAAAGGGTGACAACATAGGTAAGAATAATCTATCTTCTAAGGGAATAAGATATGGCAACTTCAAGCAAGAGAATACTCTCATGTCATCCAGATCGATAACGATTAATCCAGTAGTTCCGTAAAAAGGTTAAGGAACGATCGAAAGAGAATACGGACAATTATACAACCCTAAGAGAACAAGTAAAGAATACAGAATGAATAGTGTTTTGGTGGGAGTACATAATAATATGAGACGACACCATATAGAAGTATTCGGAACGGATTTCCGAGTTCGTATTAGTGATCCAGGGGGAAAATAAGTGTATGTAAAAGCTGTCGGATTCTGAAAAACCGCACTTTTATTTTCTCCGAGAGTTCCCTGGACACTGATAGCCTTAAGTATTTAACGAATGGATTAAAGGAATATAAATTGGAAAGTTAGAATGAAAGATGGAGAATGAAAGTATTAATATTAAAGAGGATTCCCGGTAAACCCTAATTAGAAATCCGTGAAATATTCTCGCGAACGATCAATCGAAACGGGTAATAACCGGACACAGAAACAAGCAGAGGAAGCAAGAGTCTTGTGCAAGCTACTAGTATAAATATCTAGTAACTAAACTAGAAGCAAGGAACTAGCACCTTAGAGGAAGAACCAAGTACTTAGCAAGTAACTACCTAGTTAAGCATTAACCACCACAAAACCAACACATGTCTTGCCATTTGATCATCCAACACCTCACCACTTTATTAAAGTGACTTTTACAAGATATTATGTTGTAAGTGGATGAGAGTAAAGGAGATTAAAACACAAAAAATCAAAAGAGCAAAGCAACTCTTCTTCCCCCCTTGCAAAGAAGCATTCGGCCATACCCCTTAATTCAAAATCCAAACTCAACCTTCCCACCATTGTTTGTTCTTGAAATAATTAAGGTGAGTCTTACATTTCATAAAACTTATCTCCTCAAAATCTTAGCTTCAAACTCATCCATTTCCATTTTCAAATAAATCATTCAAGAGGAGCATGAATAGTGTTCTTCTTGAACTAACTTGGTTTTCTTGATTTTTCATGGTTGATATAGCAAGCATAATCACTCCTAAGGACCATACAAGGCTTAGTAAGGCTATATCACTATCTAAGGAAGGTATAAAGCTCTTGAAACCCTAACCCTTGTTTGAGATTTAAGCATGTTTTTGATAGTTATAACTTAGTTATGGTTATGTTAAAGTTATAAGCATGATTATGTATGGATTTTGGATTAATGATGTAAATAGCTAGATGAACGGAAAGGCATTGCTTGGCCTCAGTTCATGTATATAAGTCATGTATATGTTGTTTGGGTTGGATGCTATGTTTATGGGAAGATTCGAAATTGATAGATATTCGATTTACAGCCGTTATAATGCCCGATTTTACATTACCATGTTTTGTATGCCATTTTCCATGTCGAACCCCTACTGTCCAGAGACCTTATCTGCCATGATAGGATAGGTAATGTTCTAAGCTTTGTTTTGATATAAAGATCACGTGAAACGGACTTACGGTTTAGGATTTATGACCAAATTACTAAAAGTAGTTCGAATCCGTAAATGAAAGTTCGTAACTGAAATTGAACCCTCGTAAGCTATGTAACGTCATGGCGAATCTTGGTAAATAAATACTAGGGGTAAGAAGGAAGGTGTGAAAGAAAACCGTATGTCAAAAAGAGCATTTTTCGATTTATTAAAAATGTTCGAGTCAAGGTTAAACGCGAACGAACCCCTAAAAGACGACTCTTTTATAACTTTGGTAAAACACTTAGAAAACGGGCGATAAAACTCGGAGTATAATATTGGTTCGTAACGATCAACCTTAGAACTCATATGACTTAAGTATGTCCCAAGTATAAGTGCAGTGGCATGTCGTATTAACGAACGAATGTCGGGTCGGATCAGTGATAATAAGTAATCCACAAACAGGGGTATAACGAGATAACTCGAGAACGTGTTTCGATTTAAGTATAACTTAACTTTTAATATGTTAAGTGATTAATCCCGAATGCCTTGGCTATTTATAGATCACCAGGCTGAACCGGGACCCGCTACCACTACCCCTTACCGTACTCGACTACCAGGCAAGTTTCAATTCCCTTCTTTTAGGCTGTTGTTGTGATTGAATAAATATATATATATGATTGCTGTTATACATATGCCATTGCATGCATGCCTACTTTCAAGTTGAATTGATATACTTGTTCCCTGAATGTTATTGTTGGCTTATAAGCTAGATAGTTATATATCAGTTATAAGCCGGTTATTGTAAGACCCTCATAGAAGGGCGTATACATCTTTATTCGTCAAATATAGACCGGGAGTCAATATTTCTTGATATATCGAGATTACCTCGGGAGAAAATATTTAAGTAAATATTTTCTATTATTTGGGCGACGAATATTATTTGAATATTCGTTCGAGACTAATTATTTTAACGATCCTTACTTCAAATAATTATTTGAATTTAACTATTCAACGAATATTATTTCTCAATATTCATTCAGAGTCGAATTGACTATCGACTATTATTTCGAATATTCTTCTAAAGATGAGACTATTAAATGAATATTAATTGGATATTCTTTTAGAATATTACTTTATTAAATAAATATTACTTTTGAATATTCATTTAAGATATTAAATACTTAATGAATATTATTTTAATATTCATCTGAAGCTTGATTTAATTATCGAATATTATCTCGAATATTTCTTAAGGCTTGGATTACTAAGTGAATATTACTTGATATTCATTTAGGATATTATTCATTAAATGAATATCACTTTTGAATATTCATTTAAATTCCTAATTAATTATGAATATTACCGTAAATATTCTTTTCAAGTCTTAATAATTAATGAATATTGTTTTGAATATTCATTTAAATATTTATTTATTCAATAAATATTCCCCTGATATTTCTTCAGGGATTATTTTGAGAAATACTCTGATTAAAGATATTCTTTCATATTCCCAAATATTCTTTAAATATTTTAACTCATTAAATATTCTCTGAATATTTATTCCATACTTAGAATAATCTCGATAAGGTTTATCTTCTTCGATTATTACAGAAAATATTTCAAAGTCATATTATTATTAATCTTATATCAAGAAAGGTTCTCAGACATCATTCTTCTTTGAGTCTATTTCCTTAATAATAAGGGAACCTTACTTGGAAAATGTTATTTATCTTGTCGACTTCCCGGTCATAAAGTATTCCCTTCACCCGCAACTCGGGTGCTGTTGACTTATTAAGTCGTTGCTTACCTTCTCATCTTTCGAGGGGTAAGATTACTGGAACAAGTTGATATCCGTTACCAAGTAATAGCTTGGGAGATATTGGTAAATTTTCCTTTCCAACTAGATACGACTACTTTGTGGAGTCTTATCAACAAGTCTTATACTTGGGGAAAGGGGGACGAACGTTACATTCAGAATCATGAATTCTATTTGAACTAGGAGTCGTGTAAGAGGCCGAGTAGCGCCGGTCCATCCCCTTGGCCCAACCGTTGGCCGGGGAGAGCTAGCAAGGCGGTATACAAGTAAAGCCGTCAGTTCTTCCTTCTACCGGTAGTAAATCTAAATTGAGCTGTACGATCTCGACTGATCATCAAGATTGGAACAGCGGGCGCGGTGAATACCCCATCATTGGTTCATCATCCAAATTTATTTATTTCCTACAACGTGATTACTGTTGGCAGAGTTGGAAAAGTGTCATAACTGGAATTGCAACCTCTTCTTGCAAGTTCCTCTTCTTAATAACAATAAAAATATCTCGCTTACTTTGATGTAGCAGATGTTTCTTCAAACAAATACTTTCAGTTACCTTGTAACTTCATCGTTCATAATATACTGGCATCATTTCCGTAAATGCATGGCATATGGTTTGAAAGATAGCTTTGAACTGTTTTAAATTATCGTTCAGTTATATATTTGTTGGTGGGCTTTCGCTCACCCTTGCTTTGTTTATATTATGTCACAACAACAGCTAGGACAGATGGCTCGCGTCAGGCGCACTCGGCGCAAGCAGGTTACCCGACCCACCGGACTACCCGCTGAGATGCTAGCCGCCATTGCTGAGGTAGCATAGTTAGACAGCTTTTGTTTCCTGTTTAACTATATGTATAATTAATGTAATCAACGGCAGAACTTTTAAACCTATGATGTTATCCTTTTGGGATTGTAATAACTTTTATTCGTAAACCCTTTAATGTAAGACTTATTTCAATTTCATCTCTGGGACTATAACTGTTGTGTGTGTGAGTGGTAATATTTGTGGGGTCACAGCATGTGATTTATTTATTATGGACTCGAGTCAAGTATTATGAATGGATGTAAGACCGTAACCACCAGATCCCTGACCCCGGATCTGGGGGTGTTACAGAGATGGTATCAGAGCGAGAGTTATATATCCCAAGAGATGATACGACGTTATATAATAATAAATTCAATAATATAATAAGAACCCTTGCCAGGTTCACCTAAAACCCTTACGGGAACTTTTTAAGTATCATGATAGTAACGTAGTTCGTCTTGTGTAGGCGAGCGACTTGTCGGCCCAGGAGGCAGCTGCGAGACAGCATGATGATGACATGTTCCGGACTAGGGACCCATACTATGAGCACTTGCCTGAGGAGGATACTGAGCCTGAGGAGGAGGACGCTGAGGAGGTCCAGGTTGAGGCTGATACTGATGTGATCGAGTCTGAGGAGGAGGACCCTGAGGAGGTCCAGGATGATGCTGACACAGATGTTGTTGAGACTGAGGGGGAGGAGGACCCGGAGGGGATCCAGACAGGACAGGATGCTGAGTTAGTAGTTGAGGATGATGATTATTGGGTTGTGACTGAGATCAGGACTTTGGGAGGTGACACTGACATGACCACGGATCAGGTGGTGCCGGTGGATGAGGGTGTTGAGGGAGATATAGATGAGCCAGTAGTTGGTGCTGTAGGGAGTTCTGGACTTTTTGTGCCACTCCTCCCTGTTGAGAGAGCCCCTACCCCACCACCACTACCTGTGAGCCCCTACCCCGACGAGTTTGAGGAGCTTACCCCAGAGCCCCAGCAGACAGAGACTGCCGCTCCAGCTGAGCCATCCACCCCACCTCATGCCCCGATAGGAGGAGTCCCAGTATGTGTTCACAACTTGATTGTGAACGGGCTTTATAGAGAGTTGTCTGTGGCAGATGCCAGGTTGGCAGAGTCTAGGAGTGAGTTAGCAGCAGAGAGAGCCGCCCAGATGAGGGTGCAGGGCAGGAGGACTATCAGTGACAGAGTTGGGTATAGGGCTGTGACCCGTATCGAGCTGAGGGCTCGGGTGAGGGTGCGACAGTTGCCTACTGATGGGCATGGTAGGGTAGACAGAGCAGAGGCTGAGGAGGTTTTCCGCATCGCCATGGGGAGGGTTCGGAGGATGTTTCGTCATGGCGGCTGATTTCAGATGTAGTGATGCAGTGGTCTAGTTGCCTAGTCATGTACGGACATAGTAGTGCCGGCTTTTGTAGGGATGGTTTTCTTGTACTTGTTTTCCCTTTTTGCAGACTAGACAGATAGACAGTATATTTCACTTTTGACTTGTTGTTGTTGTTAGGACGGCTGTACTTTAAACTATCGTTGTAACTCGGATGTTGTACCTTTTCGGTACCTGGTATATATTTGTTTCCATTTCAGTCATTACAATTTTATTGGGAGGTGATCACGAGTTTATTAGCATATGTATTACTTTTTGATTAAGTTGCCATGAGATATAAAACTGTGGGATTTTAAACCCAATCATGTAAAGAAATGTGCAAGGAAAAATCCTTTAAAACAGGTAAGTGAACCTAATGTATAATTTTCCAAATTTTCAGTAAAATGCCTCCAAGACGAATGGGCACTACGGCTAACCCCCGCGAATCTACTGACCAAGAGAGTCACAACCAACACGAGGAAAACCGTGAAAGTAGTGAGGAACAAGATCAGGACTATAATGAGCAAGAAGATTCCCAGTATGGAGCAGAGGATGAACCCCTGTACTCTGAAGAATTTGAAAGGGAAATAGAGGGTGGAGAAACTGAAGTAGAACAGGAAGGGGAGAACCAGGGCGGAAACCCCATGGGCCAGTTTATGGATCTACTTAGGCAGAATTTGAACCAATACCCCCAACCACCACCAAGCAACAACACTTCAGTGGCAAATTCCTTTAGGGCCTTTAAGTCCCTTAAGCCCCCAGAGTTCCACGGATCGGCTGATCCCGTTGAGGCGAGGGCCTGGATCAAAGAAATGGAAAAGTCTTTTGAGATTCTGAGTATCAATGAGGCTCAGAAGACAGTTTTTGCTACTTACCTACTAAAGGGAGAGGCCAATTATTGGTGGGAAGCCAAGAAAAACATGGAGACTGATGCTGTCATAGCCTGGGAAAGGTTCAAACAATTATTCCTGGAGAAGTACTTCCCGAAGTTCATGAAAACCCAGATGGAACTTAAGTTCTTGGAACTGAAACAGAACAATATGTCAGTGGCTGACTATGAGGCTAAATTTACTGAGCTATCGAGATTTGTGCCAGATTTTGTAGACACAGAAGAGAAGAAAGCTAACAGGTTTCAACAAGGGCTGAAGCAGTGGATCCAGAATAGGGTGGCTGTTTTAGAGATTACAGATTATGCCACCTTGGTGCAGAAGGCAACCATTGTGGAGGCTGGTAGTGATCAGATGCAGAGAGAGAGAGAGAGAAAGGGGGGATAAAGAGAAAGCATGTTAGTATGGGCGGAAGATCCGCTGGAGGAAAACCCCCAACCAAGTTTAATCGAGGAGCGGTTTCCCTACCAGGGAGGAATGTAGGGTTTAAACCATCTGCTAGTGTAAGTGTGAGCCAGGGCGGCCATCAATCAGGAATGTCCGGTTCCAACCCTTCTCGACCTCTATTGCCATTGTGTGCTACTTGTGGGAAGAGGCACTCCGGGGTGTGCAACCTGAAGCAGATAAACTGTTATAAGTGTGGGCGAGCTGGGCATTATGCCACCTCTTGCACCACGGTCATCCCTAACAGCACAACCTGTTTCCAGTGTGGACAGCGAGGGCACATGAGGAAGGATTGCCCAAAGAGCAAACCAGCAGCATCAGGAGCAAGCAAGGTTGCCTCAAATAGGCCACCAACTGCTAGGACTTTCAATATGTCAGTACAAGATGCCGTGAGGGACACAGATGTGATAGCAGGTACTTTTTCTCTTAATTCAGTCAGTGCAAATGTCTTATTTGATTCAGGAGCAACTAAGTCTTTTATATCTAGAGATTTTTGCGCATAAGTTGAAACTTAAAACCCAGCAACTAAGAGATTCCTTACTAGTAGAAATAGCTAATCAGGAAATCGTACCGGTTAATCAAATTCACCCCGATTGTAAGCTAGAAATAGGAGGACGATCCTTCTATGTCGATTTAATTCCTTTTAAGCTAGGGGAATTCGATGTCATTTTGGGTATGGATTGGTTGTCTCGCAATGATGCGCGGATAGATTGTAAAGGGAAAAAGGTTAAGTTGAAAACCCCAGGGAAGAAAGAAATAGTGTTTAAGGGGATGCGACAGACCCAGAAAATTCTGACCATGGCGCAAACCAAGAGATTGTTACGAAAAGGGAACGAGGCTTATTTAGCCTACGTTATAGATACTCAGAAGGAAGTGCCAAGATTGCAAGACATTCTGGTAGTTAATGAGTTCGAGGACGTGTTCCCACAAGATCTTCCCGGACTACCACCTGATAGGGTAATTGAGTTTGCCATCGAGTTAGCCCCGGGGACGGCGCCAGTTTCGAAGGCCCCGTACCGATTAGCCCCAGTAGAAATGAAGGAGCTAGCTGAACAATTACAGGAATTGTTGGATAAGGGCATGATAAGGCCCAGTGTGTCGCCTTGGGGCGCACCAGTGTTGTTTGTTAAGAAAAAAGATGGAAGTATGAGGTTATGCATCGACTACAGAGAATTGAACAAGTTAACCATAAAGAATAAGTATCCATTGCCCAGGATAGACGATTTGTTTGACCAGCTAAGAGGAGCTGAATACTTCTCTAAGATTGATTTGAGAACGGGATATCACCAACTGAAAATCAAACCTGAGGATATCCCGAAGACTGCATTCCGCACCAGATATGGACATTATGAGTTCCTAGTTATGTCATTTGGATTGACCAACGCCCCAGCAGCCTTCATGGACCTAATGAATAGGGTGTTCAAGGAATATTTGGACAAATTCGTGATAGTTTTCATTGATGATATTCTCATCTACTCAAAGACAGAGGCAGAACACGCTGAACATTTAAGGATAACCTTAGAAATACTCAGGAAGGAGCAGTTATATGCCAAGTTCTCCAAGTGTGAGTTTTGGAAAAATGAGGTACAATTCTTAGGGCACGTGATCAATAGAGAAGGAGTGTTGGTTGACCCCTCCAAGATAAAAGCAGTTTCAAACTGGGAACGGCCAACTACTCCAACCGAGGTGAGGAGTTTCATTGGACTGGCCGGATATTACAGGAGATTTGTCCAAGACTTTGCGAAACTCGCAGCTCCATTAACTCGACTTACCCGTAAAACCGAGAAATTTGAATGGACTGAGAAATGCGAGAAGAGTTTCCAGGAGTTAAAGAAGAGGCTGGTGACAGCCCCAGTGCTGGCATTACCTGATGGAAAAGGAGATTTCGTGATTTACAGTGACGCTTCGCATAAAGGACTGGGATGCGTGCTTATGCAGCACGGCAAGGTAATAGCGTATGCGTCTAGGCAATTGAAGGATTATGAAGTCAGATATCCCACGCATGATCTAGAACTAGCAGCCATAGTCTTCGCTTTAAAGATTTGGAGACACTACCTGTATGGGGAAAAATGCGAGATTTACACAGACCATAAGAGCCTCAAATACATTTTCACTCAGAAAGAGCTTAACATGCGCCAGAGGAGGTGGTTAGAGTTAATCAAGGATTACGACTGTGAAATTCGCTATCACCCGGGCAAAGCCAATGTGGTGGCTGACGCCCTTAGTCGGAAAGAGAAGCTCAAGATGATAACTTCAGAGAAAGAGCTAGTGAAGGATTTTGAGAAGTTGGAAATCGAGGTTAAGTTACCTGGAGAGGGCCAAGAAAAGTTGATGGAAATTAGAATCCAACCTCCATTGCTAGAAAAGGTTAGACTGTGCCAGGAACGGATGATGGAGGAAGAAAAGAACTCCACAGAAGAGCTAATGACCAGGGAGGAAATTAAGTGCGAAAGAGACAAGGAAGGGATCATGAGGTACACATACAGGATATGGATCCCAAATGTTCAGGAGCTCAAGGATGAGATTTTAAATGAGGCACACAACTCAAGATACTCAGTGCACCCCGGTAGCACTAAAATGTATAGGGATTTGAAGGAGTATTACTGGTGGCCCAATATGAAAAAGGACGTAGCAGAGTGGGTAAGCAGATGCTTGACCTGCCAACGAGTGAAGGCAGAGCACCAGAAACCCAGCGGACTTCTACATCCCTTAGAGATTCCAGAATGGAAATGGGAACATATAGCCATGGATTTCGTAGTAGGTTTACCCAGGACCAAGGCTAATCATGACACCATATGGGTAATTGTAGATCGACTGACGAAATCGGCTCACTTTCTCCCGATCAACGAAAGGTACACGGTCAACAGACTAGTGGACATCTACTTAAAAGAGATAGTGGCGCGACATGGAGTCCCAGTCGCAATAGTATCCGATCGAGATCCTAGATTTAACTCCAGGTTTTGGAGGAGTTTTCAAGAATGTGTAGGGACCCAGCTGAACATGAGCACAGCCTACCACCCCCAGACAGATGGGCAAAGTGAAAGGACCATCCAAACGCTAGAGGATATGTTGAGGGTCTGCGCGATAGACTTCAAGGGGAGTTGGGATGATCACTTGCCATTGGTTGAGTTCTCCTATAATAACAGTTATCATTCAAGCATTGGGATGCCACCTTATGAGGCCCTTTATGGAAGAAAATGTCGATCTCCCTTGTATTGGGATGAAGTTGGAGAGCGAAAGATGCTCGGGCCCGAAGTGGTCCAACGAACTAAAGATGCAGTAGATCTAATCAGAGGACGGTTGGTAGCAGCCCAGGATCGACAAAAGAAATATGCCGACTTAGCTCGGAAAGGCAAGGAATACGAGGTAGGGGACCTAGTATTCTTGAAAGTGTCACCTTGGAAAGGTTTAATGAGATTTGGGAAGAAAGGAAAGCTGAGTCCCAGATACATTGGACCATTTGAGATCTTGAGACGGATTGGGGAACTAGCTTATGAACTCGCATTGCCCCCGAATCTACAGCAGGTGCACAATGTGTTCCATGTTTCGATGCTGAGGAAGTATAATCCGGTTGCTAAGCATATTGTAGAGTATGAGCAAGTGGACATGCAACCAGACCTGACCTATGTGGAGCAACCTGTGGAAATCATAGACCGGAAAGAACAAGTGCTCCGAAACAAGGTCATTCAGCTAGTCAGAGTTTTGTGGCAGAACCACAATGTAGAAGAATCCACCTGGGAACTTGAAAGCGCAATGCAAGAGAAGTACCCCCACTTGTTTTCAAACTGATTCCGGGACGGAATCCTTTTAAGGAGGGGAGACTGTAAGAACCCTGATTTTTGGTGGAATTAAAACTTTTATGTATTCAATGATGTAAGAATGAATAGTGGATATGGCTACAATGTAATAATTGATAATTGGGAAAGAATGAATGGAATTCGACTTTATTATGTTTATGTCTTGAAGAATGCTAAAGGGTGACAACATAGGTAAGAATAATCTATCTTCTAAGGGAATAAGATATGGCAACTTCAAGCAAGAGAATACTCTCATGTCATCCAGATCGATAACGATTAATCCAGTAGTTCCGTAAAAAGGTTAAGGAACGATCGAAAGAGAATACGGACAATTATACAACCCTAAGAGAACAAGTAAAGAATACAGAATGAATAGTGTTTTGGTGGGAGTACATAATAATATGAGACGACACCATATAGAAGTATTCGGAACGGATTTCCGAGTTCGTATTAGTGATCCAGGGGGAAAATAAGTGTATGTAAAAGCTGTCGGATTCTGAAAAACCGCACTTTTATTTTCTCCGAGAGTTCCCTGGACACTGATAGCCTTAAGTATTTAACGAATGGATTAAAGGAATATAAATTGGAAAGTTAGAATGAAAGATGGAGAATGAAAGTATTAATATTAAAGAGGATTCCCGGTAAACCCTAATTAGAAATCCGTGAAATATTCTCGCGAACGATCAATCGAAACGGGTAATAACCGGACACAGAAACAAGCAGAGGAAGCAAGAGTCTTGTGCAAGCTACTAGTATAAATATCTAGTAACTAAACTAGAAGCAAGGAACTAGCACCTTAGAGGAAGAACCAAGTACTTAGCAAGTAACTACCTAGTTAAGCATTAACCACCACAAAACCAACACATGTCTTGCCATTTGATCATCCAACACCTCACCACTTTATTAAAGTGACTTTTACAAGATATTATGTTGTAAGTGGATGAGAGTAAAGGAGATTAAAACACAAAAAATCAAAAGAGCAAAGCAACTCTTCTTCCCCCCTTGCAAAGAAGCATTCGGCCATACCCCTTAATTCAAAATCCAAACTCAACCTTCCCACCATTGTTTGTTCTTGAAATAATTAAGGTGAGTCTTACATTTCATAAAACTTATCTCCTCAAAATCTTAGCTTCAAACTCATCCATTTCCATTTTCAAATAAATCATTCAAGAGGAGCATGAATAGTGTTCTTCTTGAACTAACTTGGTTTTCTTGATTTTTCATGGTTGATATAGCAAGCATAATCACTTCTAAGGACCATACAAGGCTTAGTAAGGCTATATCACTATCTAAGGAAGGTATAAAGCTCTTGAAACCCTAACCCTTGTTTGAGATTTAAGCATGTTTTTTATAGTTATAACTTAGTTATGGTTATGTTAAAGTTATAAGCATGATTATGTATGGATTTTGGATTAATGATGTAAATAGCTAGATGAACGGAAAGGCATTGCTTGGCCTCAGTTCATGTATATAAGTCATGTATATGTTGTTTGGGTTGGATGCTATGTTTATGGGAAGATTCGAAATTGATAGATATTCGATTTACAGCCGTTATAATGCCCGATTTTACATTACCATGTTTTGTATGCCATTTTCCATGTCGAACCCCTACTGTCCAGAGACCTTATCTGCCATGATAGGATAGGTAATGTTCTAAGCTTTGTTTTGATATAAAGATCACGTGAAACGGACTTACGGTTTAGGATTTATGACCAAATTACTAAAAGTAGTTCGAATCCGTAAATGAAAGTTCGTAACTGAAATTGAACCCTCGTAAGCTATGTAACGTCATGGCGAATCTTGGTAAATAAATACTAGGGGTAAGAAGGAAGGTGTGAAAGAAAACCGTATGTCAAAAAGAGCATTTTTCGATTTATTAAAAATGTTCGAGTCAAGGTTAAACGCGAACGAACCCCTAAAAGACGACTCTTTTATAACTTTGGTAAAACACTTAGAAAACGGGCGATAAAACTCGGAGTATAATATTGGTTCGTAACGATCAACCTTAGAACTCATATGACTTAAGTATGTCCCAAGTATAAGTGCAGTGGCATGTCGTATTAACGAACGAATGTCGGGTCGGATCAGTGATAATAAGTAATCCACAAACAGGGGTATAACGAGATAACTCGAGAACGTGTTTCGATTTAAGTATAACTTAACTTTTAATATGTTAAGTGATTAATCCCGAATGCCTTGGCTATTTATAGATCACCAGGCTGAACCGGGACCCGCTACCACTACCCCTTACCGTACTCGACTACCAGGCAAGTTTCAATTCCCTTCTTTTAGGCTGTTGTTGTGATTGAATAAATATATATATATGATTGCTGTTATACATATGCCATTGCATGCATGCCTACTTTCAAGTTGAATTGATATACTTGTTCCCTGAATGTTATTGTTGGCTTATAAGCTAGATAGTTATATATCAGTTATAAGCCGGTTATTGTAAGACCCTCATAGAAGGGCGTATACATCTTTATTCGTCAAATATAGACCGGGAGTCAATATTTCTTGATATATCGAGATTACCTCGGGAGAAAATATTTAAGTAAATATTTTCTATTATTTGGGCGACGAATATTATTTGAATATTCGTTCGAGACTAATTATTTTAACGATCCTTACTTCAAATAATTATTTGAATTTAACTATTCAACGAATATTATTTCTCAATATTCATTCAGAGTCGAATTGACTATCGACTATTATTTCGAATATTCTTCTAAAGATGAGACTATTAAATGAATATTAATTGGATATTCTTTTAGAATATTACTTTATTAAATAAATATTACTTTTGAATATTCATTTAAGATATTAAATACTTGATGAATATTATTTTAATATTCATCTGAAGCTTGATTTAATTATCGAATATTATCTCGAATATTTCTTAAGGCTTGGATTACTAAGTGAATATTACTTGATATTCATTTAGGATATTATTCATTAAATGAATATCACTTTTGAATATTCATTTAAATTCCTAATTAATTATGAATATTACCGTAAATATTCTTTTCAAGTCTTAATAATTAATGAATATTGTTTTGAATATTCATTTAAATATTTATTTATTCAATAAATATTCCCCTGATATTTCTTCAGGGATTATTTTGAGAAATACTCTGATTAAAGATATTCTTTCATATTCCCAAATATTCTTTAAATATTTTAACTCATTAAATATTCTCTGAATATTTATTCCATACTTAGAATAATCTCGATAAGATTTATCTTCTTCGATTATTACAGAAAATATTTCGAAGTCATATTATTATTAATCTTATATCAAGAAAGGTTCTCAGACATCATTCTTCTTTGAGTCTATCTCCTTAATAATAAGGGAACCTTACTTGGAAAATGTTATTTATCTTGTCGACTTCCCGGTCATAAAGTATTCCCTTCACCCGCAACTCGGGTGCTGTTGACTTATTAAGTCGTTGCTTACCTTCTCATCTTTCGAGGGGTAAGATTACTGGAACAAGTTGATATCCGTTACCAAGTAATAGCTTGGGAGATATTGGTAAATTTTCCTTTCCAACTAGATACGACTACTTTGTGGAGTCTTATCAACAAGTCTTATACTTGGGGAAAGGGGGACGAACGTTACATTCAGAATCATGAATTCTATTTGAACTAGGAGTCGTGTAAGAGGCCGAGTAGCGCCGGTCCATCCCCTTGGCCCAACCGTTGGCCGGGGAGAGCTAGCAAGGCGGTATACAAGTAAAGCCGTCAGTTCTTCCTTCTACCGGTAGTAAATCTAAATTGAGTTGTACGATCTCGACTGATCATCAAGATTGGAACAGCGGGCGCGGTGAATACTCCATCATTGGTTCATCATCCAAATTTATTTATTTCCTGCAACGTGATTACTGTTGGCAGAGTTGGAAAAGTGTCATAACTGGAATTGCAACCTCTTCTTGCAAGTTCCTCTTCTTAATAACAATAAAAATATCTCGCTTACTTTGATGTAGCAGATGTTTCTTCAAACAAATACTTTCAGTTACCTTGTAACTTCATCGTTCATAATATACTGGCATCATTTCCGTAAATGCATGGCATATGGTTTGAAAGATAGCTTTGAACTGTTTTAAATTATCGTTCAGTTATATATTTGTTGGTGGGCTTTCGCTCACCCTTGCTTTGTTTATATTATGTCACAACAACAGCTAGGACAGATGGCTCGCGTCAGGCGCACTCGGCGCAAGCAGGTTACCCGACCCACCGGACTACCCGCTGAGATGCTAGCCGCCATTGCTGAGGTAGCATAGTTAGACAGCTTTTGTTTCCTGTTTAACTATATGTATAATTAATGTAATCAACGGCAAAACTTTTAAACCTATGATGTTATCCTTTTGGGATTGTAATAACTTTTATTCGTAAACCCTTTAATGTAAGACTTATTTCAATTTCATCTCTGGGACTATAACTGTTGTGTGTGTGAGTGGTAATATTTGTGGGGTCACAGCATGTGATTTATTTATTGTGGACTCGAGTCAAGTATTATGAATGGATGTAAGACCGTAACCACCAGATCCCTGACCCCGGATCTGGGGGTGTTACAATAACAACCTATATACATTTTCTTTGGGGTATTGCAGTAAGCTTTTTATTCTTTCAGAGTATAGCTAACAGAGTTTAGAGTTCATCAACATCAGTAGTTTTTCTTGTAAGGTAATGCACACAGTATTTATAGACTCAGAGTTTAGGACAAAATAAACTAAGAGATGCTATAAATATGAGCCAGTATCATGCTGTGTTAACTTTCCGCACAATCTAAGATTAGATCACAATAACTCAGAAAGATTCATGATTAATTGCTGAGAATCATGCTTCATACATATTTCTTCATTGGTGTTTTCATTCAGACAAAAATCAACTCAGAGTTCACAGAGTTTATCAAACTTATTAACAGTGAATTACATATAGACATGCTGACAGAGTTTAACAGAGTATGCATAACAGAGTTTAGTCAACAGAGTTCACTTAGCATTTAACCAAACAGGAAATATGAGTAATACACCACATAAGTAAAGTTTGAATCTAACCAACATTCCTAGTCAGAACCAGAGACCATTCCTAGTTCATTGACCAGTCTTGTAAATGTAGCTTCACTCAATGGTTTAGTGAAGATATCTGCAAGCTGTTGTTCTGTAGATACAAAATGTAGTTCAATATTTCCTTCTTCCATATGTTCTCTGATGAAGTGGTACCTTATGCTGATGTGCTTGGTCATTGAATGCTGTACTGGATTACCTGTCATAGCAATAGCACTTTGATTATCACAGTAAATAGGGATATTACTGTACCTCAATCCATAATCCAGCAATTGATTCTTCATCCATAAGATCTGTGCACAACAGCTACCAGCTGCAATATACTCTGCTTCTGCTGTAGATGTGGAGATTGATTTCTGTTTCTTGCTGTACCAGGAAACAAGTCTGTCACCAAGAAATTGACAACTTCCACTAGTGCTCTTTCTGTCTATCTTGCAGCCTGCAAAGTCTGCATCAGAATACCCAAGTAGCTTGAAATCTGATTCTCTGGGGTATCACAGACCTAATGATATGGTGCCCTTGAGATACTTGAAGATTCTTTTCACAGCTGTCAGATGTGGCTCTCTAGGATCTGCCTGAAACCTTGCACAAAGACAGGTTGCATACATGATGTCAGGCCTACTAGCTGTCAAGTATAGAAGAGATCCTATCATACCCCTGTAGTTTGTCATATCCACTGAAACTCCTGTGTCTTTGTCCAATTTAGTTGTTGTTGCCATGGGAGTTGATGCAGATGAACAGTCAAGCATACCAAATTTCTTGAGAAGATTTCTGGTGTATTTTTCTTGATTAATGAAAATTCCATCATCTGTTTGTTTCACCTGTAGGCCTAGAAAGTAACTAAGCTCTCCCATCATGCTCATTTGATATCTGGACTGCATGAGCTTGGCAAACTTCTTACAGAGTTTATCATTAGTAGACCCAAAGATAATGTCATCAACATAAATTTGAACTAAAAGAAGGTCACTTCCTTGATTGAAATAAAACCGAGTTTTGTCAATTGTTCCTCTGTTGAATCCACTTTCTAGAAGAAACTGAGCAAGTGTCTCATACCATGCTCGTGGTGCCTGCTTAAGTCCATATAGTGCCTTATCTAGCCTGTAGACATAATCTGGATATTTGGAGTCCACAAATCCTGGTGGTTGTTCAACAAACACTTCTTCTTCAAGCTTTCCATTCAGAAAAGCACTTTTCACATCCATCTGGAACACTTTGAATTTCTTGTGAGAGGCATATGCTAGAAAAATTCTGATTGCCTCTAATCTTGCAACTGGAGCAAATGTTTCATCATAGTCTATTCCTTCCTGCTGTGAATAGCCTTTTGCTACCAGTCTAGCCTTGTTCCTTGTGATAACACCTTCACTGTCAGTCTTGTTTCTGAAAACCCATTTAGTACCAACAATAGATCAGTTCTTTGGCCTTGGTACAAGGGTCCAAACTTCATTCCTTTCAAATTCATTCAACTCTTCCTGCATTGCTGTTATCCAGTCTGCATCTTGAAGAGCTTCTTCCACTTTCTTTGGTTCATTTTTAGACAAGAATGCATGAAATAGACATTCACTTGCAGTAGCACTTCTTATCTTTACTTTTGCATCTGGATCACCAATTATCAAATCAGGTGTATGTGATTTAGTCCATTTCCTAGCAGAAGGTAAATGACTTCTATTAGTATATGATCCTTCCCCTTGATCCATGCTCTCCTGATTTTGTTGTGATCTATCTTCGTTTTCTGAGACTCCCCCTGAACTTGACTGCCCAGAGTCAGAATCTGAATTTTCAGAGTTTGAAGCATCAGAGTTTGATCCAGATTTTTCAGTTGACTCAGTATCAGTGTTTGAGTCTTCATGTTGATCATGCTCCCCCTCAACTGGTTCTCCCCTTTGTTGTGACTGAGAAGTTTCTCCAGTGTTTACCAGTAGAGGTTCAGAGTTTGTTTCAACAGAGTCTGTCAGAATTGTTTCATCAAAGTTTCCTTCATCAGAGTTTAAATCTTCATTTTCAAAGTTCAGTTGATCATATTCATCTTTGTCTTCAAGTCCAGTTATCTTCTTATCATCAAAAGAAACATGTATAGATTCCATGATCACTTTAGTTCTCAGATTGTAAACTCTGAATGCCTTTGTTGACAGTGGATAACCAACAAAAATTCCTTCATCTGCCTTTAGCTCAAACTTGGTCAACTGTTCTGGATGAGTCTTCAAAACAAAACATTTGCACCCGAAAATATGAAAGTATTTCAGGTTAGGCTTCTTTTTCTTCACCATCTCATATGGTGTCTTTCCATGCTTATTGATCAGTGTTGCATTTTGAGTAAAACAAGCAGTTTGAACAGCTTCTGCCCAGAAATAAGTTGGCAATTTTGCTTCATCAAGCATAGTTCTGGCAGCTTCAATTAAGGTTCTATTTTTCCTTTCAACTACACCATTTTGTTGTGGTGTACCAGGTGCTGAAAATTCTTGTTTCACTCCATTGTCCTTGCAGAATTCTTCCATTGTTGCATTTCTGAACTCAGTTCTATTATCACTTCTGATGATTCTGACTTTGTTGCTTGATCCTTTGTCCAGAAGTTTCACGTGCTCCATCAGAGTCAATGCAGTTTCATCCTTCTTTGCTAGAAAATACACCCAAGTGAATCTAGTGTATTCATCAACAATGACTAAAGCATATTTCTTCCTTGCAATAGACATAACATTTACTGGACCAAAGAGATCAACATGTAGAAGATGATAGGGATCAGTGATGGAAAATTCTGTCTTGCTCTTGAAAGATGACTTCCTTTGTTTAGCCTTCTCACATGAGTCACACAGGCCATCAACATTTAACAGAGCCTTTGGGAGTCCTCTTACAAGATCCTTTCTAATCAATTCATTGATGTTGTTCAAGTTCAAATGTGAGTGTTTCTTGTGCCACTTCCAACTCTCTTCACTAGACATTCTTGTTGACAGGCAAACAGCATTTCCAACAGAGTCTATCAAAAGCTTGATTTCATAAATTTTGTTTTGTCTGTGACCAACTAGAACAACCTTTCCTGTAGATTTGCTGATAACTTCACAATATTCAGGTTGAAAATCTACATGATATCCCTTGTCACAGATTTGACTCACAGATAACAAGTCATGCTTGAGTCCTGGGACATGAGCTACATTGTTGATGATGACATTTCCAAGATTAATATTGCCATATCCCAATGTTCTTCCTACATTGCCATCACCATAGGAAACTTTTGGGCCAACCTTCTCCTCATATTCTGATAGCAGGGCTTTATTTCTAGTCATGTGTCCTGAACATCCACTGTCTACGACTAGGGTTGCCTCCCTGTTACCCTGCAATCACAAACAATTACTGAGGATTAGTTTTAAGGATCCAGACTTGCTTGGATCCTTTGGCATTCTTAACTTTGTTAGCTTTTGCAGCGGAATTAACATTATCAGAGTTTGAGCTAACAGTATCAGTGTTTACACTTGCAGTATCAACTTTAACCCATTTCAGATTGGGTTTCAGTTCATAGTAATTATGATAAATAGCATGATATTCTCTGCAAGTATAAATGGAATGCCAGGTGCTTCCACAGTGTGTGCATAAAGTCTGTGGCTTAGTTCTAGCAAAATCCTTCTTTACCTCAGACTTTGTAGGTAAAGAATTTATATTTTTATTTTTCTTGCAGAAATTTGCAAGATGCTTAGTACTACCACAGTTATGACATGTCTTTCTTGGAGCATAACTAGCAAGCATTGGTTTATTTCCTGAAGTGATGCCTACTTTTCCATTTCTGTTCTTGTTTGACACTTTCTGTTTCTCAACAGATTTTAACTCCTTCAGTTTATGTTTGAGTTGTTTATCTGTCATTGAACCAATATTAACCTGTTTAACACTAGTTTTTACTGGTTTACTTTTGACAGCTTCCTTTTCATTTTCAGACAAAAATTTACTGGTTCCATGAACAAAATGAGTTCTGACTTTAACTTGATTTTGAAATCTAAGTTCATCTCCCTCATTATAACCTAGACCAACAGTGTCTGTTTGAAAAATCTGTTGAGTGTCCTTTCCAGAATTAGTCCAAGTCCTAATTTTATTATTTGCTTCCTCCAACTCTGACTCTAGTTGTTTATACTTCTGAAGCAAATTCTGTTCTTTGCAAACAGCATCATCTCTCTCTTTCTGAACTTGTTGCATGTATTCAAGTTTTTCTTCAACAAGTTTATTTCTTATCTTAAGTTCAGAATTTTCAGCTTTTATCCTCTCATTTTCTAAAGTCTGATCCCTATAACTTATATGCAATGACTTAAGATAAATTCTTAATTGAGCAATGTCATCAATATTATAAGCATAGGTGGTTAGAGGTACCTGATTTTCAGAGGATTCTGATTCAGTAGTAGCCATGAGAGCATAGTTCACTTCTTCATCAGAATCTGAAGTATCTGCCCAATCTCTGCCTTTAGTGTAGAGTACCTTTCCAGTTTTACCCTTCTTGCACTCAGGAGCATAGTGACCCATCTCCTTACACTTGTAGCATTGAATTTCAGACTTATCCTTCTTCCCTTTAGAATCTCTCTTATCAGACTTCCTGTAGCTTTTCCTGTCTTCATTTGAATCCCTAGAAAACCTTTTTCCTTTCTTGAAATTCTTGAAGCCCATTTTCTTGAAAGTCTTCACCATTAACACAGCCATTTTCCTCATTTCTTCTTCATCATCCTCAGAGTCAGATGATTCAGAAGAGTTTGAATCATAATCAGAGTTTGGTGATTCACTTTCTGAATGTATGACCAAAGCTTTTCCCTTCATTTTCCTTCTTGTTGCCTCTTTCTTCTGAGGCTTCTCTTCAACATTAAGAGCAACAGACTTTCCTTTCCTGCTTGATCTCCTGTTTCTCTGCTCCATTTCCAATTCATGAGTTTTGAGCAGTCCATAGATTTCATCAATCTCTGTTTCAGCAAGATCATAGTTGTCTCTAATAGTGGTTGTTTTCACATCCCACTTTTCAGGTAGAGAAAGAAGAAACTTGAGATTTGAGTCGTCTAGATCATACTCTTTGTTGACCAATGACAGATCATTAATCAGTTTACAGAATCTATCAAATGTTTCTGTCATGGTCTCTTCAGGTTTAGCCTCAAAATGCTCATACTCTTGTGTGAGTATGTTTCTCCTATTCTTCTTAATAGCCGCTGTTCCTTGACACCTGACTTCAAGAGCATCCCATATCTCTTTTGCAGTGGTGCAGTTAATGACTTTGTTAGACATAACATTGTCTAAAGCACTATGCAGTAAATGCCTAACTTTTGCATCCTTAGCAATTGATGATAGATCTTCAGGAGTCATATCCTTCTTTTCCTTTGGAACCATTTTTTCTTCTTCACCAGCAACTGCAACAGACAGCTTTGTAGGATTGTGAGGGCCTTCATAAATCCTGTCAAGATATTTTGGATCTGTAGCCTCCAGAAACATAGTCATCTTGACCTTCCACATAGCATACTCTAATGGCCTCAGAATAGGAACCCTGATTGGTTCATAACGACTCACAGTAGTAGGAGCCTTTTCAGAAACAGTAGGTGTAGGTGGAGGGATTGCTGCCATGATTATTTTTGTGTTTGGATCTTAACCTGTAATAAAGTAACAGATTGGCTCTGATACCACTTGTTAGGCCGAATACACAATTAATAATCAACTTTATATGAGAGTTTAACAAGTAAAAGCGTTTATGCACTTAAAAACTTCTTGTATTACGAACCCTCTTCGTGATGTAAAATATCACAAAGAGCTGCTAGGTTACAATAAAGATAATTCGTTGTAAGATACCCTTCTAGGGTTAACCTAACTGTATTTATATAACATACAGCTACGATACAATCTCTAATTGATATTCCTAATAATCAGCTATACAATGATATCAATTACAGATTGTCACACGTCTCCTATGTCAACTTGATCTCTTTGATAGCTATCCAATCTTCAAAGATATCGCTTCCATAATAAATCTTCAATCACTGTTGACCAGTAGACGCTTCCTCCAGACAGAGTTTGACAAACTCTGTCGAGCTTCCATCTGTCAGAGTTTACACTAAACTCTGACTGCTTCCAGCTAAACTCTGATAATTCACTGTAACACTTAAACACTGATTAAAACACATCAATTATATTTAACATAATAACCATACATTGTTGCATAGGTACAAAACTGAATTGAAACCTAAGATCTCTGTGGGAACGAACTTGACTTCTATCTGTATTACTTGTGACCACGTACGCTTGCGTGATTTAGTGTAAACACTTATCCAAAGGAAATAGAAGTTGTGGTATGAATGTTTTCATTTTTATGTAGGTTGTCATTATTTTTTTCCTTTAGTAGTTATCAACAAATTTGTTTTTGTTTTAATTTATACAGTCATGGTTACTGCCAAGATTGTTACTTAAGCTAAATCCTCGGTTTGAACGTGATCCTGACTCGAGCGAGGTACTACCTTTACCGCAAAGACCGAAGCAGCGAAATTCAAATGATTGCAGTGTTTTTGTGATGAAATACATGGATTACATGTTGGAAGGTTATGATATAACCTCGATCACATATTGGTCACAATAAGTAGTTGACACGTTCCGGTATAGAATAACGAGGGAGCTTCAAGATGGAAAGGCAAGAGGGATATCCGGTGTTCGTATGCGTGAACATCATCAACTAGTTGGCTAGTAAATAAAGGAATTTACTTGGATTTTTTATTGTAATTTAGTTGGATTTTTGTCGGATTTCACTTGGATTTTTAGTAGTAATTTAGTTGGTTTTTACTTGGATTTTTAGAAGTAATTTAGTTGGAATTTAGTAGGTTAGTTATAATATAGTTGGATTTTACTTTCATTTCCGGTAAATTCATTAGTACACTTTGTTTTCATGTGGCTGTGTTGTTGAATATTGGTTTGTGGCTGTGTTGTGTTGCACACGGGTTGCTCTGTTTACAAACTGCAGGTTTTGCAGTCTCCAGCACGTGCCGCGGAAACTTTCTGCGGTACGGGCTCTTACCGCAGAAAGTTCCTGCGGTACATGCTAAAGAAACAAAGCAAAATAGAGCAAACTAACTGCCTAAACTGCATTTTGTCCTTAAGTTTGGAAGTTAGTGCCCAAATTATTTTTAAAAAAATATCTTACACTTTCAAAATTCTTAAAATGTTATAGTAAGTGAAATTTTTGAAAAAAATACATTAATTGGTTGAAATTAAAAAAATTCAAAATTCCTTAAAATATTCCAAAAAATATGTTTATTATGGGATTTTCAAAATCACCTCCAAATCACCTCTAAACATACTGTAAATTCTTCAAAGATTATAATAACATGGTTTTCCAATAAATTACATTAATTTCATGAAAATTATAATAATAACAATAATTTCATTAAAATTATAGTAAATTACATTAATTTCATTAAAATTCTAATAAATTACATTAATATCATTAAAATTAAAAAAAAATTCATTACAAATCCGAGAATGATGAACTCCTAACCAAACAAAGCTTAAATTGGAGAAGTCGGCAGACAAACGGTGAGATGGTGTTCCGGGAGAAGCCTCCGCATTCACAAACACGGCAACATGATACAACACAACAACACAACCCTCGCGGATGACACCACTAGTAATGGCTTTGTGAGTGTTGGTGTC
Organism: Saposhnikovia divaricata; assembly: GCA_036435485.1. Classification (NCBI taxonomy): domain Eukaryota; kingdom Viridiplantae; phylum Streptophyta; class Magnoliopsida; order Apiales; family Apiaceae; genus Saposhnikovia; species Saposhnikovia divaricata. The sequence goes on along the minus strand of CM071597.1, from coordinate 93,736,106 downwards.
ATTCCAAAGGGAGACATGTATAGGGATCGATCCATCGTAGAGATAAAATGTTGCCCAACAACGAGGATAATTACTATCCTCTACGTGGGAAACCCATCCCTTCACAAATGCCATGCGCATTTGATCGCGTGTGCAACCTTCCCGAGGCTTCAATTTGTAAATGTCACTAATCTTGTCACATTATTCAAGAAGTCCACCATCCCAATCGAAAATCCTCCACTTGCCTTCGGTGTCCTTGTCCAAGTCCAAGACTGGAAAAAAGTAGGGATCCACATTATACGCTACCCTCTCCAACATTTCTTCGGTGGCCATCCAACGGCATGCTTCGGTCCAATTGTTTGACCTATAAGCCTCTTCCTCCGGAGAATATAACTCACCATCCTCCTGCTTGACAATAGGTGGGGGCTCAAGGGGATCATTAAACTCCATTATGTCATAGTATGGTGGTAAATTGCGACATATTTCATCCATCTCATTGTCCGATGGATCACTAAAGTACGAGTTACTTCCTCCAAAACCCGAGAGTGAATCACTAATATGCGAAACATCCGAAACATCACCACCATCCATGTTACCTACACATGACAATAAAAATGATTTTGTTAGAAAATGTAAGAAGGACATAATGTAAATGAAAAAACAGATAAGTATAGATTTATAGCAATTACAATTTGATCACTTTGACTTTGAGCATTTAAAGCATTTTGAGCCATTTGAGCATTTAAAACTTGTAGTCTTCGAGGACAATTTCTTTTGTCATTCCCTTCAAAATTACAATGTGTGCACTTTCTTTTCGGCTTCCCTTTACTAAGCGATTCTACGGGACTTTTAAAACAGACAATTTTTTTCCTCCCTTTCGTTTGGGACACAATAGGGTCAAAAATTGGTTCATCATCATGTGTTGCATCATGAGAATCTACATTGCTTTCATGATATTCAACTCCATCAACCCTCATACTTTCGAGAATTGGTATTTCTCGATTCATCACTTCGACGACATAGTCATATCGTTCCTTAGATGCAATGCTACTATGACAAAAACTCATCGTGAGCATTGTCATGTTATTAAATTTATCGGTTGGGGTCATCTAATTAGATTCTCCGATGTTCAACTCGTAAGGCAACAAACCGTTTACTCTATTAGCATGCATAGTCCACCGTCGAAGTATGAAATGGTCAGGAATCTTGGAAATTCATTTTTTATTCAAAACCGCCAAGATGTGTCAACACGACATCCCTAAATGTCAAACCATTCTACACATACACATCCTCTTCAAATCTTCTTTGTTGAATGCAACATAATTTAGTTTTGATGTTGGTCCCAAATTTTGCCTATATAAACAATAATAGGTATTTTTGTCCCCTTCCTTCTCCCCTTCTTCACAAGCTTTTTTGTCTTTCAGGATAAAGTACTGTAAAGATTCAACCAATTCATCTTAAAATTTTCTAAACATCTCCTTGGTATAAATTTTGGACCCATGAATCTTCAAGGCGGTATGCATTTTCATAGAACGCTTTAAAGTACATGTGACAAAATCTTCTTCTTTCTCCCGTATAAATTGCCTTGCCAATGCCTTTTGAGCATTTTCAATGAATTCTTTCAATCCCGTGGCAGGAACTCACATAGCTATCAAAGAAAGAATTCATCCCCTCACTCCTTGAAGTAGTATTTTGACCCACTAAAAAAGTGTTCCTAGTATATGTAATGATCCATTTCTCCTTCAACTCATATAACCCCTATAACCATTTATTTTCTACTAACTTATACTTCTCCATCAAGGATTCCTATCTAGCCTCAAAATCATTTTCGGTCAACGAGATATAAATACAATGGTTAAAGTCCACTTTGAAGTCCAGAAAGGTGGAATAATAATATGCTAGTTTTTTCGGAAATTTGTTACTAATGTGCCACGAACACAACAAATGGGTAGTATTCGGGAGTACACTTGCAATAGCGTTTGCCATGGCTTGATCTTGATCGGTAATTATAGTCATTAGATGCGTATTCCCCACAGCTTCGAGCCAAGTACTCAGAACCCACTTAAAAGTTGTTGTGTGTTCATCCCGCATTAGTACAAAACCAAATATCACTGAATGGTAATGGTGGTTTACGCCGGTAAAAGGCACAAATGGCATCTCATATCTATTTGTCCGATATGTCGTGTCAAATGCCACAACATCACCAAAATTTTGGTAGGCCATTAAACATCTAGGGTCAACACACACAAGACATTTCAAATGTTTTTCATCAACTTGTGTTCTAATAAAAAGTTTAGAACCACTTTCTTCATTGAATCTAATGCGGCTTGAACATCACAATTTTCAAACCTTTTTTTCCTCTCATCCCATATCACATTCCTAACATGTTGACTACCGAACCCTACTTTGTCATTAGCTCCATGCATATTACCGATAATATTCATTACTTTAAAATCACGAATTCCCGAACCACGAAGAGTTTTGATCAAACTACGAGTAGTAGTATTCACATGCTTTTCTCGTTGTATCAACTTCATCTTCGTAGGAGTGACAAGTACGTGATTGTGATTTAACTCAAGACTAGTTATCTCCCAAAGACTTAAATTCTTCGAATAATTTACATACATCCTTACTTTGTAATCGCTCCTAGGAAGAATTTCTCTACGTCGTTTTGGATTACTACTTTCAACACTTTTACCCGCAAGTCTATAAATATATTACGGGCATATATTTCACTACTTTTAGAACGCCTATGGGTTGATTGAATTTTAATACCAAATTCATTTTTTAGGGCGTATGCCTTAAAAAAATTTCCCGCTTATTCCAAAGTATGAAACAATTGATGCATATATGGAACACCATTTCCATCCACATTTTCATACAAATTTTCACACTCTACATTATCCTCATTTTCATTTTCACCATCTAAATCATCATTTATCTCCTCATCTTCCTCAACACTACTAAATTCATCATTTTCATCAACATTAATGAAATCTTCATTATAAACAAATTTGGGGATGCTAGACTCATCACTACTTTCATCCAAAACATCATTCATCTTAAATCATTAAGATGTAATGAATCTTCAATTTTTTTCGAACCAAATATACGAGCAAATAACCTATCCGCCATAACAAATAACAAAAATAGTAGAGAGAAATGTTACATCAAATTTGAGAGAGAATAAGCTTGAAAATCTGTAGAAAAGATGATGAAATTGAGAGAGAAGTGTTGTATTTTGTGGTTTAAAAATGAGGAGCAATGTTTAACTTCGTTCTGGATAAGGGAACAGGCCTCGTGCCGCGGAAACTTTCTGCGGTACGTGAGCGGGGGCATTATGGTAATTTTCCCGTACCACGGAAAGTTTCTGCGGTACGATGTCCATTTTTTTTTTAAACCAGATCCGTTGGATGGTTGATCCAACGATTGTAAAACCTTATGTTGTGTAAACAGTATATAGCAAATGGGGGCCTTTAATGTTTAGTATATTGATTTACTAGACAAGGTAAGATATTAATAACTTCAAACTATTTTTTATGCTAACAAAATAATGCTTTTATGTAAAAAATATATAATTTGAAAGTTTCCCGAAACAAAAAGTTAAGAAGTCAATAAAACAATTAACATCGAGAAATCTCTTATGAAACCCAAAATAAATAAAAAAACTATAAACAAACTTCTCATACTGTATACAAGTTTTTGAATTTTGATATTCAGAAGAGAGTAGGGAGCCTGAGATATATCTCAGGTAAGTTCCCTGAGATACCTAATTTTTATATATAAAAATGGGGTGGACATTTTAGTAAATTCAAAGATTTTTAATTAGCCCTGTGGGCCCAGCAAATTTTAAAGACTATTTTGTATGTATCTTAGGAAAAATTCCCTGAGATATATCTCAGGGTCCTTTTTCTCTAGATATCCAGAAAAGTGAATTTTGATATACAATTATAATAGATATTTAAATGTGTAGGCTTTCTAGCCAAAAAATTTCTTTTATATATATATATATATATATATATATATATATATATATATATATATATATATATATATTAATTTTAGTTTATTTACATACTAACCAATTTATTTTATATACAATTTTTGGTTTTTTGCATATAAATGTACACCAATCACATTACTTTTATCTTTTCGGTAAGTACAAATCATGCATATGCCACAGATTAGAAAATATATTATTTATTCACTAAAATAAATTAAAAGCGTTGCAAAAGTTAGTAACGTATTACATAAAAATCATACATACGGATTATTAGTTCACTTATAATTGGTATATCTAAAATATTGCATTATACGGATTATACGTATAACGTGTTGGACAAAAAATCTAAAAAATCTAAAAAATGACCAACCCGTGTCTCGAACAGATTATTATGCTAGTTATTTTTTAAAAACCTTTAACTTCGGAAAAAAAAAAAAAAAAAACCTTTTAACTCGGACATAAGTAATTTCAAATCGGGGCAAAATGCAGTATACTAAATCGCCCGAGAAGAGTTGGGTTTGGGCTTGGAAGTTGGGCCAGGAAAGGATAATACAGTTTCCCTCCCTCCATCTAGGGTTTTCTTTCTTTGGCTGTCCTATCAGCAGCAGCAGCTCAGCCGACCTGAATTTTAGTCCGGTCACCAACACTACATCATGGTATTTTATTTCTCTTTATATATCTGTATTAATAAATTTTATGTACCCTGCATATCTATCAAAATGTCAATAAACAGTACAAATTTATATTACACCTTAACTCTGTCAAATAGTACATAATTAGATACTGGTGTATAAAATGTTTGTATTATTTGTGGGTTTTGTTTTTAGGCTATAATGGGAATGTGCTTCGAACAAATGTTGAAATTTCTGTTTTGATAGTGTTGTGTGACTGAGTTAATGGGTTGCTGTGATTTCCCTAAGATGGGTACTTGTTAATCTCGTAGAAGGCACTTGTTTTTATAACATGTTTTGGGTGTTTAACAGGCTCGTGGTTTGAAGAAGCATTTGAAACGGCTTAATGCCCCAAAGCATTGGATGCTTGACAAACTTGGTGGAGCATTTGTAAGTCAATTTTTCACAATGGATGATATTTGGGATGCGGTATATTCCACTCTAGCCTCTTTTTTCTTATTGTCGTATTTTTTCATCACCAGGCGCCCAAGCCATCATCAGGGCCACACAAATCAAGGGAGTGCTTGCCTTTGATTCTTATCCTCCGAAACAAGCTCAAGTATGCACTCACATACCGTGAGGTCCAATCCATTTTGATGCAGCGACATGTTCTGGTTGATGGAAAGGTTAGGACTGACAAGACATATCCTGCTGGTTTTATGGGTAAGCACAATGCTAAATGCTAACTAATTGCTTTCAAAATGTTTATGCTGATTTATTGCGGTTCTTTTTAGTTCAGCCTTTTGAATTTATTGTATACCAAATTGGTAACATTTCCTATATCTCCCATTCAGATGTTGTGTCCATCCCAAAAACCAATGAAAATTTCCGTCTTCTTTATGACACAAAAGGCAGATTTCGTCTTCATTCTGTTAGAGATGAAGAAGCAAAGGTTGGTATCATTTCATGATTATCCCGTTGAATGCTGTCAAGACAATATGTTAGCTCTACCCTCGTATTATATCCTATTTGTGTGAATGCTTGCATCAATTTAAACAGAATTCGCTACTCAGAACTTGATATTGTGCCTTAAGGACCATTTGTCAAGTTTTCCATGGTTTTCAAATATCTGTCGGAAGTTGATATTTGGGACACATTAGTAGTTTTTGAATATCTAGGTGCATCTCAAATCGGATATATATTTGCGCAATTTATGTACATGGTCTATGTAATACATTTTACCGTGCCATTATTATTTGTTACTTTGATGCCACACCATTATCCGTGAAAAGGATGCAAATATTGTTTTCCAAGTGATGCATCTAATTTTAACATCTGCATCTGTTCTCTGTCAGTTTAAACTCTGCAAAGTCAGATCCGTGCAATTTGGAAAGAAAGGCATCCCATACATAAACACATATGATGGGAGAACAATCCGATATCCTGATCCTCTTATTAAGGCCAATGACACCATCAAGCTGGATTTGGAGAACAACAAGATTGCTGACTTTATTAAGTTTGATGTTGGTAATGTTGTCATGGTCACAGGTGGAAGGAACACTGGGCGTGTTGGAATTCTAAAGAACAGGGAGAAACATAAGGGAAGTTTTGAGACGGTTCACATTCAGGATAACCTTGGTCACGAGTTTGCCACTCGACTGAGTAATGTGTTTACAATTGGCAAAGGTTCAAAGCCATGGGTGTCTCTACCTAAGGGAAAAGGTATCAAACTGACTATTATTGAAGAGGCACGGAAGAGACAAGCAACCCAGGCCGCAACCACTGCCTAGTGCATTTTGTTGACTGTCCATTAGTGAAGAAGACTATGAAGAGACTTGTAGCCAACTGTTTACTTCCTTATTTTAGTCTGTGTTTTTCCTAAAATTGAGATTCATCCTGATTTTGCTTGGATTTAATTGAAGATTGTATTGTGCTATGGTTAATGTTATCGTTTTGACAGTCTTATTTCCTTCCGAATGCATTGCATTTCTGGTTTTGGTTCTTGGTCTAATGGACGGCAATGCGGAAGCAATTTTACCCGTTGAATGTAATGATAGTTAGGAAGCTCGGTAGATCTTGTCTGCGGTGAGGAGTAATATTCTGTTACTCTTGCGCTGTATAAAGTATGATTTGCATCATATTCTTGGAATCAAATATTCACGTAAATTGTTTACACCGTCGCTTTGCAATTTACTCGTCAATTTTGGGAAATTAAACTACAAGAAGCTTATAGTAGGATTGATTATTGAAATAAAAATAATTGTATTTCACGTACAGATGAATCTAATTTAGCAAACGTTGTGTTGCTGATATGTACTCCAAATACTTAAATCAAATAAATGGGCAGAGGTTCATAGTATTTAACTTGAACTTATTTTATTTTGTATCTGCGTTGGTAATTTACTAGGCTCACCAGTCACCAGCTCTGTCACAAAGTTAGCTTGAATGTAACCATATTAGTAGCTTGTTAAACTTTCATTACTTAAAGCAGCTATCAATTACTTTCTCTATCCATTTCATTTCTTTACACTTTTCTTTTTAGGATGTCTCTATCAATTCTTTATCAAAGTAGTAAAGTTTTATAATATAAAAAGAAATTACACCCACTACTTTCCTCCACTATACTCTTTTTATACATTAAATATTGATTGGTCCTACTGTAGAGTGGGTGTCAACCCCAACAAATGGTATCAGAGCCGATGGTTAAGAAGTTGATCCTAAAATTGCGGGTTGCAAGTTGTGTGGTGTGGAAGGCTCTCCAGAACTACGATTGGAGATCTTGGACGGCTTGTGTCGAAAGTCTTCCTAAGGTGGTCGAGCGGCGTATCCCGCAAGATGAGGAGCCACAGATGAATAGCGACGGTATAAGGGTTACAAGATTGATGGTTCTTGGATTGATGGGAGATTGTAGAGTGTGTGTCAATTCAAGTCCCACATCGTTAAGATAAAGAAGAATTATCTTTAATATAAGCAGCCAAACAATTTCATTAGCATGAGACCTTTTGGGAGGAGGCTAAAAACAAATTCGTGTGGGCTTTGCCATGGTCCAAAGCGGACAATATCATACTAATGTGGAATTAATGGGTATTACGCGGTCCAACACCTACCACTTTACTCACTTTTCTTACTTTTCTCTACTACTTTATACTTTTTCTTAACCCTGTCTAACTCATTCGTAAATAAATGAGAGGACGGAAGGAATACAATTCATTCGGAAACTAAAAAACTTTAAATAGAATAATTTAACGAGTGCGCGATTTAGTTATGCTACTAATATTGTAAAATGTAAATAGAGTAACAAATTCTTACTATATATTTCAATGTATACTTCTAATATTGTAAGGGTAATATTTTTCATTGATTAAGGATAACTAGCTTTATAGCTCGTGCAAGGCACGGGCTTGCTAGTAAAATCATGTTAGTATGTATTTGTGTTGCTATGTAATCAAATGGTGCTTCCAATATGTTAATGTTTAGAATGCAAAATAAATCCAAAAGATTATCTATTCATGATGTATATACAACTAAAAATAAGTAAATTTTAATGTTCTAATCTTTTTGAACGAATGTTCAAATGACTGTGAGCATATAAGAATTTACATTAGTACTGACTGCTTGATCATTCACAACCACAACCGATCTGTACATTTTTATTTTGACCCATATTATAACTTGTGCATAAGATATAAATTAATACACAAATCACAGTATTTATCTTCTGAATCCAAATAGTTTCTTTCTATTCTGGAATAAAAAAATGCTACATAATTAAGCTTTCTTAAGGATATAATAATTACTATCTTATGTGCTTTTTCTTGCTCAACTCTCATGCCTCTTTCTCTGCTAAATGCAACCTCAGAATGTCACGGCCTGTATGAGCAGATACTCATACAAGTAGTGATACCCATATGATAATAGTTGATAGGTTGATACACAAAAAAAAAAATGTCCTACATATGCAGTAGGTGTAGCCATGCCTTTACCTAGCCTTGTTTTTCGTCTTGAATCATACCTTACTTTTGTCTCCTTTTCATTTACTAACAGCCTTTTACTGAACTTTCTAGGCGATGTTGCCTTAGTGCAAGACTGTATCGCATGCATTCTCTCGGCCTATAAAGATAGTTAAGGAGGGTTATGATCATAAATATGACAAATATGTTAAAAGTCTAAAACCTTGAGTACACAATTTTGAACACTACTAAAACAGTAAAAAGCCACCAATAAATAAACAACATTCATGTCATTGCAGAATAACGTTCAATTTAGCATATAACCATCAAAATTACTAAAATTACCAAGAGAAAGTATAAGTTATTTTTCTGAAGCCAACCTATTATCTTTAAACCCGACTTCTTACATAATTCCTATGCATTCTGCATCAAAGGACATGCCACCTTCTATTACCATATCCTATGATACTGAATAATAAGAAGAGCACAATTGTATATGTACATCATGCATACTGTTAGATACGACTGTATATGATGGTAAGATAGAAACCTATATTTAATCACTGCTCATTAGACCATGTTTTAACTATATAAGTATATGCAGAGAGTTAGGAAATTACACACATATATGTACAAAGATGAGGGAGATTAGTAGACTAAACCATGCATGGAAGGGGGAAAGAGATTAGATTTTTCACAAAGAGGGGCATGTTTTTGTGCAGTAGCCTTTACTTCTACCTGTTTAAGCAGTATGACAGTTCCAACATGAAAACGTAAACCAGAAGTGAACAATGTGTAACTGGAAAATTATATTAGCTTAGTGAAGACTCTACTAACAGGAAGTAAATAATTTAATAATGAACCACAGCTTGTTGAGTCATTGCACTAAGCATGTTCAAGTGATAATTCAAATGTACTTAATAGCTTAAAGCCAGACGATAAAATTAAAGGTAGTTCATAATAGGAGGATATAAATAAATAGATGAAACGGATAGCCTTTAAGATGAGTAAATCGATAAGATCAGAACATTTTTGAAAAGCTGTTATGGTCTTGTATACTATCAATAGCGTTCTCTCCGTGACACTACATGAGGCTGCTTCACTTTGCTCACAGATAGCGGCTGAAGCCGCACAATAAGATTGCTCCAAACTTTTTTTCTTTGATCAAATATATACAGATAAGCTTTTTTCCTTTCAAAAAGGTTTTAATCATAAGTCCATCTTATATTTTATACAACTGCAACCTTGGAAAATGCCCTCAAATTTAAACTGGAAGTACTTCAAAATTTACCGTTCGAAACCACCTAAGTCTAAAATGTCACTAAATGCAAGTTTATAGAAGCTGGAAAATCACTGCCACCTTTAGCATTATTTCTTCTAGCAGAAAGAACTAATAGACATATAATTAAGGTCTGCAATAAAGAAAGTCAAAACATATCATATCGGAGTAAATCAACATTTGCAACTTGGTAGAGGCTTTACATGTAGCGATAGAGCGAAAGAAGATGTATATCAATGCAACATGCTATATACCAATCCATGTACAGATTCAGATAGCCAACTTGTGATGCATGCTGTGGAGGCGTATAACAGTAAGCAAGGGCTTCAGCTAGACCTTATTTATGAATGATCAGGCTAAAATAATGTACGGTACAACAACATACATCCATCTTAGAGGTTACCATTCTTTTTATCTTTCAGACGACCATAATAGATTGAACAACATAAAAAATGGGAGATAAATTAGACGAGAATTGTAGTCGTATGAGGTTAAAATGACAATGATAAAGTTAACTTGCTCGCTCGGTGCCCAAATGTCAATAGTTACCAATTGCAGGTGAAAACTTAAAATGTGTTTGCTTCGCCAAATTTTAGCAGCCATGCTTGAACCCGACCTGTAAAAAGCTACAACAAAAATTGATTCAGGTATTTAGAGTTTTTAAACCTATTTATTATTAGTAAATGGGGCATGTAGTTTTTTTTTTTTGAAACTATGAGGCATGTAGTTTAAATATAGTATAACGTACATGCAACATACTACAGTACTATATGCATTTAAATTCAACCAAGAACACTTTGTAAATCTGTGATAAATGCAGCTTATGCTTGGTTTTAATCTTCTACAAAGCAACTCAACATATAAAAGTCAGAAACACTTTGTCAAACCATAATTTTAAAATCAACCATTATGCTGAGGATGTGATGTGAGTATAGGCATTGCTCCATCTTCGTCACAAGAAGTCAAAAAATTAAATTGAAACAACAAAATACTTTGGCGCAACAGGTCACCTACATATTTGATGAATTGTTCGAAATATAGGGATTATGTTATAGCAGAAGGGCAAGCTCTCTTAGATACCTTAAGACAGTTCTTTTATCTATAATTTAGTTCTTAATATCCACTTTGGTTCGCATAAGTACATTGAGCAGAATACCCACTTTGATGAATGGATTTGACGACATATACTCATATTTGAAAGCATACACCATTCCTTGTAATAGTAAAGTTTATACGAGTTAAAAAACGAAACTGGCTTTTAGGTTGAAGTAATGTTTTATCTGATTTGGAACATGTATGCAGAGAAAATTATCTGTCAGATAAAGTATGCATAATAAAAAAAGGGAAAATAATTAGGTACAACAGTTTTACTATGAAAGAGTACTGTAGAATAGCAAAAATAAAATTAAAAAACCATAAGAAAACATATTTGCAGATACATTACAACAGAAATATCTAAAAGCAATGTAGACAATTAAAACTTGAAAGTGAAAAATAGTTAAATATTTATAGTTTACCCAAGAATCTCAGGCAAGTAGGCTTAGCCAAAATCGAAAAATATATAAATAAATGGGGAAAAAGAGAAAGAACACGCATAGAACCAAGCCTCATATTTCAGAGGGATAGTAAGAGAAAAAAAAATGAAAGTGTATTTCTATTCCGGGTTTGAATCTAAAAATTTGCAGATACATTACAACAGAAATATCTAAAAGCAATGTAGACAATTAAAACTTGAAAGTGAAAAATAGTTAAATATTTATGGTTTACCCAAGAATCTCAGGCAAGTAGGCTTAGCCAAAATCGAAAAATATATAAATAAATAGGGAAAAAGAGAAAGAACACACATAGAACCAAGCCTAATATTCCAGAGGGATATTAAGAAGAAAAAAAATGAAAGTGTATTTCTATTCCGGGTTTGAATCCAAAAACCCAATAGAAATCAATGTCAACCAGGACAATTTTTTGGACAGTACAAAATAACAGTAAAACAACTATCAGCCTTACCATTTATGCATTTTTTTCCTCTACAGAAAGGGTCATTTGGAACATAGACATTCCTGGTTAAACATCAAACCATGTCAGCATCAGGATCAAGTATCTTTAGTACAAAACAAATTAGGAAAAGAACAAAACATCTTATAATTACATGACTATGATTAGATATGAAAGCAGCATTCTTACCTGATAGAGGTTATAATCGACAATAATCAGCCACTATAAATGGGAAGTAGCACATTCTTACCTGACGACTAAAGGATTCAATCGACATTGAGGGAGCTGCACAATTTATAGCGCATGCAAGGCACAGGCCTGTCATAAATTTGCATGTGTTAAAGAAAATTTGTTGATATATGTACTTGAGCTGTTTGGACTATTTTTACATTTGTTATTGACATACTGTGAACAAAGTAACAGGACCACTTTTATAGTATTTTGACGAGATCACGTGATTGTTTTTTCCAACTTGGTAATTACACTTAAACTATCACATTCATGCTTCCAGGTAAAAATTGAATTTAATAGTTAGAACTATAATAATGACGCAGGAAAAACCTCTTACTGAAACGCTTAATCACCTTGGATTCTAAGCATTAGTTATTACAGCATTTTGAATATAAACTTTACAAAGGGAATATACTTATAAAAAAATTACCAGTAGGATTTTTTTACCCTGCACTGGGCCAAGTTATCTTCCATTGCTAGTGTGTAGTAAATGGCCTACTGTTTCTTGCACTAGGCCAACCTTTGCTTGTGTCTATGGTTGTAGCATGATTTCCACTATCTAGGCCAAATCTTGCAACTTCCAAACTGGTAAAGAACGTAAAAATATTGTACAACATATTGTCATAAAGTCCAACAACATCATATTCCCCTTAACAATGATTTAGATTAGAGAAAAAGGACCCTGAGATATATCTCAGGGAACTTTTCCTAAGATATATGCAAAATATCCTTTAAATTTTGCTGGGCCCGCAGAGCTAATTAAAAATCTCTGAATTTACTAAAATACCCATCCTATTTTTACATACAAATCCCATATATCTCAGGTAATTTACCTGAGATACATCTCAGGTTCCCTATCCTCTTTAGATAAACACATGCATATGCTTGCCTTGTTTATAATTGCGTTATCTTTAGAACTGAACTATTTCTGCACCAATCCCATGCATTTACAATATCTCGACTCTGTTAACATTGTAAAATTTTATACGACAAATAAATGCCTACTTTTCACGAACTATACTATACAGGAAATCAAGACATGTAAATGGATAATGAAATATGACGTTGATCGGTAATATGATGTAATGGATAGATAAATAATTAATATAAAATAGATATATGTCAATGAACGTATTTCAATGGTGCTAAGAATAGATCGAGTCATTTCAACAAACAGGTTAATGAGGCATATTATGATTTTATAATGGGGAAAAGGGTTTACCTCTGATCAGATTGATTCGTTTCAGAGAAATTGAGATTTCAGTTCCAACAACAATTATCAAAATAAAACCTTCACCGAGAATTAGGATGCACATACACAAAAAAAACCTTATAGCTGTATTAGGATGTACATACACATAAAAAACTGACATCAAAACACAGGCAGATAAACTATAAGAGTAAGAGGAACCCTTTTCTAATCATAGGCATCAATATAGTATAATTACCAATTGTTGAGACTGTTGCGACATTTTCATCTGGAGCAAATTCATGTGGACATTTGATTTTTTTGGGCATCTTCTTTTTCCTCCCACCTAAAATATATGTCTGGGTTGGCTGTTTCAAGAGTTGAGAGGAGCGCAAAAGATGAGACAGGCGTAGAGGCAGACAGTATACATATAGGTGTGTAATAGATAACGGGGAAGTTAACGATTGGGGTTAAATGGCTGGCGTGGAATAAAATGATTCACGTAAGGGTATGTTGCAGTATTAGATATATAATAGATATTGTAAATACTGATTACTGCATAAAATAATTTGTTACTACATGTAAAAATTACTTTATACAGTTAGTTGAAATTCTATTTAATTCTATGTGTATTAAATGTTAATAATTATGTACTCCTCGTTAATGTACCACGTTTACTGATTTGTCTAACTAGCTTTGTAGTCCGTGCAAGGCACGGGCATGCTCTAGATTACAAATATATATAAATTACTCGTGATCACGTAGGGTTGGATTTTTGATATCTTTGATTGTTCATATCTTCGCAGCAATTGTTGTGAGGAAACAGAATTTATGCAATACCCGATCGTGACATGTAAATTATAATTATGGTTAAATTAAATTTGTTTTATATTTTACGCTATGCATTATTTTGATGCATAATTTTTTTAAGCAAACTTGAACGATATGTAATAAATAGGTCAATATTAAGATCAAAACCGTACTTTGAAATATAAATACATAGAGTTAACATGGATGGATATAGAGATACATACAAGTATTAATTACATAATAATAAATGCATATTAGTTCATATCAATTATTATTATGTAATAAATATGTTAGTGTTGCAATACCTAAATAGCCCCCAGAAATATAACATAGATAGAATTAGTAGGGATAAATATGAATTTTTATATGAATAAATTTGCTCATGTAACCCCCCATTTGCTCTATTATATATATATATATATATATATATGTGTGTGTGTGTGTGTGTGTGTGTGTGTGTGTTTGTTTTATTTTTTTATGCATTTACGTATTAAAGATGTGATTGATGAGTTTTACGATAGTTAATGTTAATACAAGTTTGTATTATACTTGTATACGTATAGTACTTAATTCGTAAATATTTACAGTAGATCTTATTATATATCCACATAAATTTATGTATGTATTTATGTTTGTAAATATGTATGTATGTATAAATATGCATATTAATTATACAACAATTAGTAAATTACAAATAATGAAATATTAATAGATTATACAACATAAATATATGTATGTATGTATGTATGTATGTATGTATGTATGTATGTATGTATGTTTGTACGTATGCATGTATAATTAATAATTATACATTAATGTATAATTATCTACAAATATGTTTGTACATATGTATGTATGTATAAATATGCATATTAGTTATACAATAATTAATTGATTACAAATAATGAAATATTAATAGATTATACAACATAAATGTTAATGCAAAAAAATATTTATGTATGTAGTTAATGATTTTTAATATAAACTCAAATGCTCACACAGCTCAACTGGTTATGGTGTTGAATTTAATTCTGCAAGGTCATGGGTTCAAACCCTTTGAATTAAAATATTTTTAGAAATATTTAGAGTTTAGGTTCGTAAGACTGGATCGATAAGGAATTAGGTTTGGAGGGACCGAGCCTACGAATAAATTTGCTCAGGCAAACCCCCTATTGGTGTATTAGTTATATAATAGATAATAGATAATAGATAATAGATTTGTATTGACGTCCGTATAAACTGATATTCATGCATATTATTTATTTATTTTCATCTTTTAGCATACAACTAATTAAAATTAAAATTATGCTTGTCACTATTTTTAAAAAATATACCTTAACGGATGCTAATGCTATTTTTAAAAATTATACCTCGTATAATTTAAAAGTATCATTAAAAAAATATAAACAAGATAATATTATAGTAAAAATTTATTATCTAAATGAATAAATATTCATTTATCAATAATTGAATATATATTAACAAATAACCCGTGCGAAGCACCGGTACCGATCGATCGTGTACGAACCGAGATTAAAATATTAATAAATTATCGAGAATAAATATAATTAATAAGTATTATTTAAATATATACTCATAAAGAATTGAATGATAAATAAACACTATTTAATTATGTAGTTATAGGAATCGAACACGAGATGAAGCTAAATAAACTTAAGTTATAATTATATAATTATAGGGAATCGAACCCGAATTTAGTGATCACAATTTGATACTTTAATACTATCGCGTGTCATTTAAACATGGCTTTGCACATTAATATACATTAATATAGAGTGTGGACACATTTATGGATAAATAAATAATCTCATTGATTGAATAAATTTCCTTTATTTCGAAGGTATTTATTTATCGAGATTTTACTTATACTTATTTTATATTTAATATAATAAATATAAAAATGCAACTGAAAAAATCAAGCATCAAATAACATTTTCGGGATGAATATAAAAATCAATGCTATGGGGGTGTTTGGGGGAATTTATTTTTTAGAATAAGTCAACTTATTTTAAGTTGAAAGTAAGATTCCTAACTTTCTAACTTATTTTTGCAACTTATTGAATCTCAAACATACATTAAATACTTGTGTTGTTGGAGGAATTTCGTAACAACACGAAATCGGAGAGATGATGGAATAATAGAGCTAAATTATGTGTATGTGGCTGTGTTAGGGGATTAGGCTTTATGAAAAAAGAGGGGGCTGGACTTGGCAGGTGTCTCGATTTATCTCGTGTATCGGTCATCTCTTCTGCCAAGATGCCTGCGTACCTATATGTTTATATAGGATCAAGCCCCACGCAGTTCTGTGAATTAATTGGGCTTATCCCGAGAGACTTAAGGGATAAGTTACGTTAATGTGGGTAATGATTGATTTTATCTGATTTAATCTTATCGTTGTGATATCTTCCTGATTTGAAGAATATCGTTTGGAGGATATTTTCCGTTATTGATTGATTGAGATTGATTCTTTCCTCGTTTCAGAAAGAGGATAAAACTTAGCGGTTAAGTAATAATTATTAATCTGAATTAATAATTTGGGAGATTATTAGACATGCCAAAATATGGCATAACAACTAGCCCCTAGTTCTTCAGTGTAGCTTGCTGCAGTGGAGAACTAAGAATTCTTCAAGCTTCCAAATTTCTTGAGTCGCTGAAAAAACTGAAAATAGATGATTAGAAAAATACTTAGAGCACCACTGTGCTCGTTAGGCGTATGCGGATGCAGGTGTGACACCATGCGATGACCAGTATAAGATACATTTTTGCCAAGGTTTTCAAATGTGCGAGCATAAATAATATATTTGAAATCCATTGCGATCCTTGTTGTCTAGTTAGGACCTTGGCGCTTGTATATATCCCGAACTGGCGTACACGCTATTCAAGTGTCTGATGCAATCACATAAGGATGTGTCTGTTGCAATCACATAATGATGTGTCTTGCGGAGTCTTCGATGTAGATAAGATGTAGATGTAGTTGTAGTTCTGGCGAACTAGTTTGCATAGGGATGCCTCCACCCATTCGATATAGTGATATCTCATAGGCCTTCAATAAGGATAGTTTGCATAGGGATGCCTCCACCCATTCGATATAGTGATATCTCATGGGCCTTCAATAATCCAGATGGTGCTGCACTGCACTTTACTAAGCATGTAGCATTGCGAAATTTATAGCTTGTCCAGGCTACCCAACTTGGCACTTTAGTTCGCAAGTTTGAAAATATTTTTGACATATATGTACTATTGCGACGATATATGAAAAATATTTTACAAATCCAAATGCAATAATAAATATGCTCATTTAAGAGTGTCGCGATATTTATTTTGTTTGAAAATAATGCTCCTTTTCTGTGTAGAAAATCTTTTACAAAATTATGCGTCTCGCATATATATATATATATATATATATATATTTTCTTCAAAGCGTGCAGCTCGTACGAGATTTTAAAACAAATCCGCAATTCATCAATATGTAAATATCCATAATTAATCAGCATAACTATCCTGTACGATATTTTCTAAATTGCAATAATTTTACAAGCATAAAAATATATTGCTCGCACGAATTTAAAATAATAAATATTTTTCTGTTAAAAATTATTTTAAAACATGATTTATGCATGCATGTCATAATAATTAATTTGCAGAAAAATAAAATATAGATCAAGAACTTATCTTTTGATTGATATCGCATCGCCTGCCTTGCGTGCTTTGATGTCCAAGTCGCATCGTCTGGCTGCGTTTCCATGCGTGCGTGTGTTAACTCCATGCTTTTTCTTTTCTTTTCTTGTTCCTGTTGCTTCTGTGTCTCGCTGCTTAAGTGTGCTTCAAATTCTTTTATTTATTTCTGCTGGTCCCACAAATAATTGCCTTGGCTACCGTTGTTTTTGTTGCTCCTTCTTATGCGTAGCTTATGCCAATTCCTTTATGCCTTGTCACAAACTCAGTAATTTATATTTTTGTTGTACTGTTGACTGCTAGATACCAGTACCACCGTAGGTTCTTTTTGCAAATTTGTAATTCCCCGTAGCCGATGAGTGTTGATTTTTTATTGAATATCACTTTTCTTCGTGCCGTGCATATATGCATTGATAAAAACCCAAAACCCCATTATAATTAGATAAAATTATTCGTCCTCCATAAACAATAAAATTAATGGCCCTCCTTCTAGCGCCAAATGTTGTTGGAGGAATTTCGTAACAACACGAAATCGGAGAGATGCTGGAATAATAGAGCTAAATTATGTGTATGTGGCTGTGTTAGGGGTTAGGGTTTATGAAAAAAGAGGGGGCTGGACTTGGCAGGTGTCTCGATTTGTCTCGTGTATCGGTCATCTCTTCTTCCAAGATGCCTGCGTACCTATATGTTTATATAGGATCAAGCCCCACGCAGTTCTGTGAATTAATTGGGCTTATCCCGAGAGACTTAAGGGATAAGTTACGTTAATGTGGGTAATGATTGAATTTATCTGATTTAATCTTATCGTTGTGATATCTTCCTGATTTGAAGAATATCGTTTGGAGGATATTTTCCGTTATTGATTGATTGAGATTGATTCTTTCCTCGTTTCAGAAAGAGGATAAAACTTAGCGGTTAAGTAATAATTATTAATCTGAATTAATAATTAATAGATATTAGAAATTTGGGAGATTATTAGACATGCCAAAATATGGCATAACAACTTGTATAAAAAAAATTATCAAAATATAAGATTTTTACCAGAAAATAAGTCCATAAGTCCTTAAAATAAGCTGAGCCAAACAGGCACTTAATATCTTATAAGTTATATTTAAGTTATACTCCCTCCGTCCTAACCAATTGTTAACTTTTTTTGTACACTTTCTAGCACGCATTTTAAGATGTATTTTAAGGATAGTTCCATAACTTATTTAAAAAAATATTTTTTTGTATAAAAATATAGAGTAAAGTTCTATGGAGTACTCATTTAATTGGAGTACTTGGAGTACATATACATTTTACATTTAAAATTTTGCATACTTTATTATTTTGCAAATCTTATTACATGAATATCACTATTTCATCAAAAATCTTGAAAATTTTGTATGTTTTGCTAACAAAATATTTCAAAACAAATTGTTCTACAATACACATTAGTTGGGTTGCAAAATATATATGTTCTGATTGCAAAACATACATGATTTTCAAGATTATCAGTGAAATTATGATATTCATAAAACAAGGTTTGCAAAATAATAAATTTTAAAATATTTTGAATGTAGAACGTATATGTACTCCAAGTACTCCAATTAAATAAGTACTCCATAGAACTTTTCTCTAAAAATATATACTTCATATTTTTATACAAAAAATGAAAATTTTAAATATAAGTTTCGGAACTACCTTAAAATGCGTGCCAAAAACCTCATTCTGAAAGGTTAAGATCCTATTGAGACTGAGGGAGTATTTAATAATAATAATAATAATAATAATAATAATAATAATAATAATAATAATAATAATAATAATAATAATAATAATAAATTTCAGCATGATATGAGATGGACTTAGAAAATTTGTGGAATGAACAAATAATGAAGTTCTTAGAAAATATGATTTAATCGAACTTGTTACAACTCAAAATAGCATTATAATTAAAAATAATAATAATGTCACACAATTTTTATTTAAGACAATTAGAATACAACTATAATTAACCAAAAACATTCAATAATCATATTAAAGTATATTATGACACGTTAAATTATTTTCTTATTTATTTATTAAAAGTATAAATTGAAATATATATATTTAGAAGTGGACACAAAATTAAAAAATAATACAATTAGCGATGGAATAAAAAATTTGAAAAAATAAAAAGAATGCAAACACATATATAAATCCAAACTTTACGTTAGGATTGCATGATTACAAAAAGTAATACTCCCTTCGTCCCAAATCTTTTGTCCTATTTGATTTTTAATAGTAAAATTGACCAAACTTTGATTATATATGAAAATTATATTAAAAATTATTAAAAAAAACATCTAATCTATTTTAATATGTATTTTTTAAATTTTGTAAATCATAAAAAAAATGATACGTAAATATTAGTCAAAATTTGGTCAATTTGATCATAAAAAATCAAACATGACAAAAGATTTGGGACAAAATAAGTAAATGAAATAACAATTACATACTAAATATAAGTCATTTTTTTTGAATATTTTGCCTTATATCCTTTTACAATGAGTATCTGTTCATTGATCATTTAATAACATTGAAAATGTGGAATGTTAGTATTGGAATTTGATAATTGAACTCATTGATTAAGGGTAATATTGTAAGTACTGATTACTGCATGAAGTAATTTGTTACTGCATTTAGCAATTATGACAAAATATTAAGAATGAAATTAGAATTTTTAAAAAATTTAGTGATTTTACATATTATATATTGATCATTTTATTTCTTTTTCTCTTCAAAATTTAAATACACAACATTTGTAAGTAGGGTCGAGTAACAAAGTGAAACCATATCGAAATCGTTAAAATCTGTTATAAACCGATTCATATGAAACCAAATTTGATATCGAAACCGAAAAATTGAATCGTTTTTAATTATTCGGTCCCGATTATAGGTTTCAAATAACCAAACTGAAAAAAATTGAAACCAATTGATTATTAAAAAAATACTATATTATAAGTAACTTTTTAAAATTAATAAAAGTATATATTTGTAAGAGAAGGAATATCCACATAATTGTCACACTTACATTAGGTTAAACTGCATAGTTTTACTCTTGACGTATGAATCAATTTAAGAAACTAATTTACTAAAGAATTAAAGAGACCAATTTTGTAAATATGCTTTTTTATTACAATGTTAGATTATTGACAAAATCATGTGCTTCTACGTATACATACAGCGATGACATATTTATTCATTTAGAAAGACAAGGAAGTAGTACCGTAGGTAGTTCACAGAAATGGATGGGTCTTGCAGTAATAGGCTGATTAAGAAATGAAAGCAAGTCAATTCAAAGAAATGGGTGGGTCTTGAAGTGGTGTCACTACTAAAAAAACGCTGATAGACATCAGTTTCTGGCCGATGTCTTTGAAGAATCCTGACCGATGTCTTTATCGGTGATGTCTAAAGTCAAAATTTTAGACATCGGTTTCTGGCCGATGTCTAGTAACATATAACACATCAGTTTTAAATATATTTCTGATGTTTATATCCTTTCTTCTAGGTTCAACTGTATTAGATTAACTTTTTAATTGTTATATTACAGATCTTAGATGTTATTTAACATATAGCAAACATAGAATAATTCGACATATACATCTGTTTTTTTCCAAATATTGATGTCTTAAGCATTTATTAACATCAGTAAATATTAAGAAAACTAATGTATAATGTGACCATAGACATTAGTTTTAGACGATGTTGAAGATATCTATTACATTGGTTACCTATTTTTAAAACCGATGTCTGAGGTCCCATAGACATCGATTTTAAACGATGTTGAAGATATCTATTAAATTGATTATATATATATATATATATATATATATATATATATATATATATATATATATATATATATATATATATATATATCATTTACCCCTGTTGTATTCATTCATCTATATACCAAAAAAAAACCAAATAAGCCAAAACTCAAATAAGGCTTCAAAATAACCACAACCATGCATTAATCCAAACTTTCATTACATAATCCAACCAATCCTAACGGCCATAATCCAAATATTTCTCCCGACCATAATCCAAAACATGCATACATTAAAAGATTTACATGTAGCTCTGACCTCGTAAAATTGATCAAGTGAATAAATGGGTACAGCTAAAAATAAAATATAGCAACATGGGAATAAAAATTTCTAAGTTGAGCAGCTGCAAGTGAAGCCTACTTGGTTGTGATGCTGCTAGTAGCCAGAATTTCTCCCCGATGCTTGTGAAAAAGAGAAAGTGCATAGATATTATACAGAACTACAAGTTGCAGTTTAACTCCCTTTCCATGAATTTCTTGTTTCAATTTATCAATGAACTTGCAGAAAGAGAACAAAAGTAATAGTATCAGATCTACAAGAATATTTACTTGTGAACTAACAGAGCTATTGTTTTGCTACTGACCATAGTTATTATTGAAACTTTACTGGGCATAATTCCCGTTCTTTATCTTCACACGCTATAAAACATTCCAATACACATATAAATTTGAGCCTCATAGTCATTTGCTACAATGTACAGGCTAAGAATTCATTTATGTTCATGGCATGACTATAATATTACATGTGTCGAAATCGAAGACATTTTGCCACTTTGTATTACAATCAAAGTGGGCTCTTTATACAACTGATTCTCTTGCAAATTTTTGAAAAAGCAAGGGCTTTTGGACATAAGAAGAATTAGGGACAACTTCCAGCATAGTACAAAAAGAAAATGAAGCAAGAGAACCTCGTATCATGATTGATTAGCAGTTTCACAGTCTGATAGATAAAGTCATTATACATGACAGCAGTTATCAGGTGTAAGTGTAACTAAAATTCAATATATCCTTACCAAAAGACGACATAGACTAATTTGCTTATGCATAGAAGAGTTACCTTCCACACTGCATATTTTAAAGAATCTTCAGATAACCAACTACTGTATATTTTGGGGATTTGGGTTCATTGGCATCTAATTTATTACGAAGATGGAAGAAACAACAAAGGGCATTTTATAAAGTTTTTCATAAAATCAGGAATACAAATTTCAAGCACAACGTAATGAAAAGCACTGTACCTTAGACATGGCAATTCCTGAGATGTATGTTTGGCCATCCATAGTTTTTTGATAAAGAACCTCTCGACATCCCCACCTAAGATGGAACCTGTTGTTCTAGAGATATTAGTACCAAATAAAGGGGCCATTACATGTTCCATAGTATTGCATGATAATAAACCCGAGAGCATAAGCAACAGGATCCCACATTGTTTTGATACTCTTGCGTGTGCCCCCTTTGAATAAGAGCCATTCAGAAAAACTAATCTGAAGCAAAGAAGAAAAAGTAGAGAGTCAAAAAGATTTAAGGAAAAAAATCATAATATTGAAGAAAAAGTGCACAAGTTACCCACTTCTGCACTTGAAGCAGCATAGTTTGAAAGCCTCTCCATTAATCGAGAAAGAATAGTTTTGATATCAATGGATGGCTGAAACAAACCAGCCACACAAAAAATTAGACGGTTCAATAAATAATACTTTACAATCATATGTGAGAGCACGACAAATTATAGATATTTTATTATAAAAGAAACTTCTACTGCTAATTGCAATTTAAATATATTCAAAACCAATGCTTTTTAGTATATTTCTATCCAAGTGAAGCTGGAACCACTGAATGATTTTTGAAAAATTAAGGACATGTTGTCATCACATAAATCTTCAATATAAATCATAATCTTGTTATACATGCATGCAAGTATAGCTATTAATATATTCAAAAACAATATGAAATTAGAACATAATATATAGACACTTGTGACATTAAATTACCTGAAAATAGCTGCATAACAAGTGCAAACAAGTGAAAGGTTTCGACTTTCATAATACATAACAATTTCAACCCACAGATATGACTGGTATCACAGGCATTGTCAATAACAAACTCATACAAGGCTCAATAGACTAATCACAACTTGTTTGGAGAAAACATCATTAATCCATGATAATATATTAAACCATGAACTCAGGTTTTACACAGTGCTTATCAAACAGCAGTTCAGTACAAAAGCAAAGATGTTCACATAAGCATAAAGGTTTCTTTCTACTCTTTTAGTTTCATACTTAATTTTTACACTAATCAACTTACTAATTTCATTGTGCAACAATAATAACATTCCTAAAATTGAAGTAATCCCATGATAGGAGGCATCTGCCCCTTCCCAAAAAGAAAATATTGTACACAAGGACCATGTTGTTGGAAAAGTAATTGCAATGTAGTTCAAACAGATGCCCGAGTAGGGACACATGAGTACATGACTGAATTAAGGTTCTACAAGTTGTATGCTATGGTTATAAATTATGTTTTGCTTCCGCAAACAAATAGGTAATTTTCTTCACACTCTTCCTAATATTCGATTCATCTGACCAAAAGTACTTTATCAAATGACAAGCAAGTACTAGATGTTAACAAACTTCAATGTATTCTAGATTCATCAGCCAAAACCGACATTTTAAGAACAAATGCATACTATACTTGCGCAACAGATACCATAACAAGACAAGATGCAATGATGATTGTAACTGGGAAGCTTTAAAATAAATAACTATATAGCGACCTGTGATTTCCATATATCGTCAATAATGTACACACATGCCTTATGTTTTAGATTGTAACCAAGAGTCAGTTCTGCATATGATATTTCCACTCGAGACAAGAAACAATAAGGTACTTCCCTTTCCAAAAACACATTTGAGTTAGATTTGATCATCTTCGCTATATCATCTGAAATCTGGGGAATCTTATCAAAGTCACTAATATGTAAAGGAATCTTAGTGAGCATGGCACGCCATTTAGCACGTGATTTATTCACGATAACCTACAGAAGGCATTAAAGCACATTAGGGTTTAGATGTCATTAACAATTTACATTTATCACAGTAAAACCTATGTTACTAGCAATTCAAATTATCATAGTAACATATGTGCCGATTAGAATCATATGTAATATTGAAGGCAGTGTGCTAGAATACTAGAAATAAACAAAATAAAGGCTAGCAGTAGTGATGAAATATAGGAATTAATGCAATTGATAAATCTAGGATTGGTAGTGACACGTATAAATGCCTAGGAGAAGATATTTCATGTTCTACAATGACACATTATATTTGCATCAAGCTTTATCACTGGTTGGTAGCATAGTTTCAATTATACAGCTTACTTTCCCAAATGTGTACTTGCTTATGAGTATAGACAGTTCAACGTTTAGCTTGACAATGATAATCCCACATGAGGGTATCATCCAACCTGACTAGAAAACAGCGAGTTAGGAACTATAACAGGGAACTTTTCCACACTTAAAATTATTACGGTACGTAAGTTATAAAGAGGTAAATACCATAACATTTGTCTTCCATTGATGCAGGAACCGTACAACCGAAAGAATAACAGCACCCCTCCAAGTCTGCAATAAGTATTGTGATGCAATTGTGGTAGGTAACACCAAATTTGCTCTGTTTACACAAGGAAATCAACAACAAAATATAAAGTCCATATATCAAATCTATCCTAATAAAAAGCCCAAGTGCATAAACAAAGTATGTAGATATAGGAACAATAAACATACCTGAGCCAGGAACATTGAATCTTTTACACCACGGATCAATTCTTGTATCTGCAAACACAAATAAAACCAAATTGGGTATTTTCCAAACATACACACACACAAAAATAAATTGTACCTGAACCATAATAGGTGTTTCAGTCTGAACAACCCATAAAAACCTTCTTTGAATTCTTGATTCGAACAAATCAAATTCAATTTTAACTTTGGCCTTCCAATTGCTGGCTTTGAGTGAGAGGGAGAGAGATAGCAGCTTCGTGTGTGTGTTTGTGTGTGTGTGTGAGAGAGAGAGAGAAAGGGAGAGAGAGAGAGAGAGCAACTAACAAATCAAAAATCGAGCTCAAGCTTACACAAATCGAAATCGAAAGATTTTGATTTGCTTCGAGTTCGATTTTCTTCGCGAGTTTGAGGTTCAATAGAGGTTTAATTTGCTTACCATTTCGAGGTTGCTCACTAATTGCTTTGAGATTGCTTCGATTTGTGTTTTTGAGGGGTCACAGCAGCTAGGGTTTTTGATGGGAGGAGTCGGATGTGTGTTATGTTTGTGTGTTAATGATTTTAAGTTTTTATGTTTTATGTTTTTGAGTTTTGAGCTGAGGGGGAAATTTTGGTTAAGGGGGGAGTTTTAATGTTTTTGAGACAGAAAATTTTGGTTAAGGGGGGAAAAATGGGCGGGGTTCTAAATTTTTTTGGGGTATCTTTAACATCAGTTAGCTAAAATATTAATGTTATATAATACAAAGACATCGGTTTTATTTTAATTAATATAAAAAAGATTTTTAACATCAGTTTTATTTTGATCGATGTTAAAAGACATGATGTCTATTAACAGATTTTTAGTAGTGTATGCTGATTAAGAAATGAAAGCAAAAGATGTATGAAATTGTCGTTTGACCTGATATAAGGCTCACATTATATCAGGTTAATCTGATATTTCTTTTTCTATATTTGTAAATAAAAATACTAGAAATAATAAATAACTATTTTATTGCTGATTAGCAGATTATTTTGTTAGCGGGTTCGAGTCCCTCCCACCCCCAATATTCTCATTTATTGAAATAATGAAATTTTGTGCTATGGTGAACCTGAAAAGGGGCGAGATCCCCACCTAGTTTTTGAAAAATTGGATCGGATGCTAGGGCCAAAAAGGCACAAACAACCTAGTGATCCACTTTTAACCCAAATAATGGGCTTTCGAGTGAGGGGGAATGTTGAAAATATGATATGGTCCGCTTCCGTAACACCTTAGAGCTTTTAGAGCGACTTTTTACCTAACATGGTATTAGAGTTCGGGCACGCAGAGGTTTTAAAAATGGGCTTTCGAGTGAGGGAGAGTATTATAATAAAATATAAGATACTGGTAAGGCATTCCTCTAACACCTTAAGGTTTTACAGTGACTGATTACTTAACAGTTAGCAATCTTGTTACATCACTACTCTAAGGTTTTACAGTGACTGATTACTTAACAGTTAGCAATCTTGTTACATCACTACTCTAAACTTCTGGTAGTTTTGCCTTATTCTTGTTGGAACAAAACAAGAATGTTCTCATATTGTTATTTTGAGACTTCATCTATACTATGATTCTTTTAAACTACGACTGTAACAACTAACTAGTATCGTATTGCTGGTAATTTAAGCGTACTCTTTAATTGATCAGTATTCGCTCACAAGTTAGAGAGACATGCAGCTTTCACAAATTAAAACATAGTCCGACTTCAATCTCATATTCTCATTCTTATAGACTAGATCAATTACTCAACATTACTATTTTCAACATTACTCGTTATTTTGATTTTTGTAGATGATATTGTACTAGTGGCTCGATTGAAAGAAGTCGTTGGTGAAAGTAAAGTTGGAACAGTGCAGAGAAACACTAAAAATGCAATGATTACATATTAATGGAGCAGTGATCGAGTATCTTTGATATAATATTGGTAGGGTAAATGAGGAAGGGGTAACCGTGAGAATTAGAAAACAAATGATATCGAAAAATTCATGTTTTAAATTTTGGGTTCTATCATTCGTAAAGAAGGAAATGTTGGCGATGATGTTATTACCATATTAAGACAAGATGGTAGAAGTAAAAGTGGAGGCACATAAAGATATTGTGTGACAGGGGAGTCTTTTTAAAACTGATCAATGGAAAATTTTATAGAGTAAGAGCATCTCCAAGGGTGTTATGTATAATTTTTAGCTATAATATAATATATTGATAATTATCTAAAATTATAGCTAAGAGGTTCTAGGTTTACTCCAATGGTATTATGTATAATTATATTATCTAAAATTATACCTAATAGATTTAGTGGTTTTACAAATGTAGCTAGCCCAATTTTAGTTATCTATATTTTTTTGCTAATGGATAATGGTTGGAGTATTGAATTTTTACCTAATATCTAAAATGTGCCACATAGATGCCATGTAGGTGACACATAGATGAATTTAACTAATAGGTTTTACCATTGGAGGTGCTCTAATAAGACCAAGTACAATATGTATGGATCTAAAATTTTGGATAAGCGAGAAGTACAAGAAAAACAATTAGGAATATGAAAAATGAGAATGTTGAGATGGAAGTACAAAATCGTTTATGAGTGATGTCAATTTCAAGTAAACTGAGGGAGAAAAATTAAGATGATTTGATCACGTTTCCTCTGTCTGCTGATGTGGTATATTTTTATGTTCGTTCGTAGGGAGAAAGGTTTTATCAATTTTAATTTAATTATCATAAATTATTTCTATATTAAAAACATTTATTGTGAATTTTTGTATAACAAAATAACGCAAATAAATTTGTTTTAAAGTCGATTAACTAAAAGTCTAGGGCGATCGGGTTCACCATATTTACACCGAAACAAATTATATGAATGTAGTAATTTAACGGATTTAAATCATTAGAGCATGTGTTAATCTCTCTCAAGCATTAATGCTCTCGGAAATCCAGTTATGCTCTCGCACTAAAATTCAATTCTGCTAATCGTATGTATGCCTCTAGTGAATAAAATCTCTCGATCTATTATTCCTATTCGGAAATAATTAATTAATGATACCGGCCGATAACACAAATTAAATTTCATAACATATCAATTGGAATTATTTTATATCTGTTAAACAACTAATAAGATTAAAGCATTATCGTGGTGTAAACATGGCTCCCCCTTACACCCTAGAAATAAACTACTCACTCATGCTATTAATAGAATTGACAAAAATAATTAAACAAGACATATAAAACATATATTAACAAACAAGATAAAATTAAGGAGTACCTCAAATTTGCAATAAAATGGAGAATTAAGCAAAAGTGTACATAAAAGAGAAGAAAATCAAGCCCCTAGTTCCAAAACTTGCACTAGCCGAATAAAACAAGATGTGTAGAAATGTGGTAAAATGAAAAGATGTAATGTGGTGTGCAGTAGTCTAATGTCTATGGTTGGTGTCCAATGTGGTGTAAACATGAAAGCTTAAATAGCCCAAAATATTGTGAACAATGATGAACCCACTTTCTCTTTTTGCAATGCTACTAATTCTTTTGGCCGAAAGTGATTGATTCTTCTTGTCTTCCACAAAAACTTGATCATTTGCTTCACCAACTAGTCCTATCCTTTAATGACATAAAATATTTTTAATGATTCAAATAGAATACAAGTGGGATTCCTTGATAAAATTGGATTTTCAATAAAACGCAGCTACTTCCTCCTCAGATTACGGACCGCTCTAATCGGGATTAATCCGAATTTCTTCCATTTTTAGCTCCAAAATAGCTCTTTAAGCCCGAATTCTTTCAAACTTAGGAATTCTTGTCTTCTACAATAAAACATTAAGATTTATTAAATAAATACCCAAATTAATGTAAAATGCAATTAAATATGGGAATAAAATTATCTAAAATATATATAAAAATATATCTTATCAAACATCCCCACACTAAGCATTTGCACGTCCTCGGGCAAATAAGCGAAATAAAAACTAAATCCTAACTAATATCATTTTCGTAGATGACACGATTGCATTGAGCACATGCAACAAGCCGTTAAACCCCTAGGCAGCCCTAGTAGGACGAGTTTTGTCTCGTGAGGGTTTATATTGAATTTACCCACAAAATCCGATTTTTTCTGCCAAGTCTCAAGTATGCAACATATCATAGTACTCCACACCAGTAAACCTCAATTGCACAATACTGAAATTCTGTTTACTTACGCATCATATGCGCAAGACTATCCAAGTAAGCACACAGTCTAGATAGATAAAAAGATCATGAAATATATATCAATGCCGCATTCAATGAGTAATATGCTATGGATAGAAAATCTCACATAACTCTCAAATCACACAAGTGTATAGGTGAAGTGTATTCGCTCAAGTTCAATCAATTAAGTCATGTGCTACCATATGCTTGGTTGTCCACCAAATCTCCACTACTTTGAATACATGCATGCACAAATCAAAAGGTCTTTGTTAAAGGTTGTAACGTGTGGCTAAGGTGAAGGGTAGGTTATCAAGAAAAAGGCTGACAAGTGGCTAACTCGACATGAAATTTCGATCATGTAAAAGCTGAGCAAACTCTCACAAACATTAAACCCCAAGCACATATTACCGTGTACTTTTCCACTTTCATATTGTACAAACCAATGAACACAACTCTACTTGATCTTTTTTTTCTTTTTTTTTGATTCCTACTAAATTTTTACACTTTAACAAAGAAATCCCCACACTATGCACTCACCAGCCTCCAAATGAATCAAAATGCTCTACTAGTAAATCAAACGAAGAATAAGCAAGTAGGCCCAAGAATTTAGATTGGTGATACACAAAAATAACGGATAAGAAGCTCAAAGGGGTTCACTAAAGATATAATTCACTGGTAGTGTTTGGATAAATGTGGTTAATCCTAGTGCCTTTATCATTTTCATGCACACACATATCATGTAATCTCAAAATGGCTTAAAGCAAGTTCTAGAGCAACATACTCAATGATGAACAACACACAACAATAAAAATCTATTGTTATAAAATGTACCAATCACAAATTAGGCTCAAGATCTCACAAGGTGAAAGCATGCTTCAGTACTCACTAAAATTGACAATGATGTTTCTCAAGTTTTATAATTTTCGCAAGCACAAACAAGGAATCATCAAGTAACAAATAACTTTCAGAGATATGACATGTCAAATAATCATGCAAAATAAGCTCACAAGATGTGTACCTATCCTTGTTAACATACTATGAGACGAGGCAATTAATTTTCTAATTTTTTTTGGAATTTTTTAATTTTTTTTTTTTTGAATTTTATAATATATAATTTTTTTGGATTTTTTTAATCATCGAGAACTCATCTCCACACTTAAGTGGTTCATTGTCCTCAATGAACAATTATATAAAAGAGAAAAATTAAAAACAAAGAATCCTAAAAATTATAAAATAAATGAATAAAAATAAGAAAAGGTAGAAAAACTCCCCTAACAGCTTGCCCAAACCATTGAGTTGCCTCCCAATATGCGCTCTTTTACCGTCATTAGCTTGAATTCTATCCTCGAATTAAGGTTCCATGAAGAGATTGTTAGGATAAATCGTCTATGTTTTTCCAACAAATGCACCGTCCACATATAATTTCAAGCGTTGACCGTTCACCTTAAATTTCGTCCCATCATGTCCAATAATCTCAATAGCACCATACAATTTAACTTCAGTCACAGTGAATGGGCCAGGCCATTTAGATTTGAGCTTTCCGGGAAAAAGTCGAAGCCTTGAATTGAATAACAAAACATTGTCACCAACTTGAAAATCACGCCGTGGGATCATTTTGTCATGCATTTTCTTTGTTCTCTCCTTGTAAAGCCGAGAATTATCATAAGCATCAAATTGAAGCTCATCCAATTCATTCATCTGAAGAAGCCATGCTTCACCCGCAGCCTTTAAATCCATATTAAGCTCCTTTACAGCCCAGAAAGCACGATATTCAAGCTCAACGGGTAAATGACATGCCTTACCATAAACCAACCTTTTCTAGCTTCAAATACCAATCTTTTCTAGATTTTGCCACCACCTTCTCTAGGATGCTTTTGATTTGATGATTTGAAACCTCCACTTGGCCACTTGTCTGAGGATGATAAGCTAGGCCAACCTTATGAGTAACACCATACTTCTTTAAAAGAGTTTCAAATTGTCGATGGCGAAAGTGAGAACCACCATCACTTATCACTGTTCTTGGAACTCCAAAACGTGGGAAGATGATCTTTTTAAAGAGTTTCATAACAACCTTTGAATCGTTGGTTGGTGATTCAATAGCTTCTACCCACTTGGACACATAATCCACTGCAACTAAAATGTACTTCATCCCACAAGAAGTTGGAAAAGGTCCCATAAAATCAACACCCCACACATCAAAAATTTCAACTTCAAGAATACCGGCTTATGGCATCTCATGGCGTTCAGAAATATTTCCCATTCTCTGGCATCCATCACAAGCCAAACAGAAAGCATGGGCATCCTTGAATAGAGAAGGCCAAAAGAAACTAGATTGAAGCACTTTTGCAGCAGTTTTGGATGGACCATGATGACCTCCACATGCAAGAGAATGTCAATGTCGGAGAATGTCATTTGCCTCAGATTCTGGGATACATCTCTGAAAGATACTGTCAGCACATCTTCGATACAAGAATGGATCGTCCCAAAAATATTGTTTAGCATCATGATAGAACCTTTTCGGTGTTGATAAGTCATGTCCGGAGGATGAGAGCCACTAACACAGAAATTTACAAAATTTGCATACCAAGGAGTTTTCGTATCAATAGCAAACAGGTGGTCATCAGGAAAAGAATCATCGATTAGAGTGTCAGATACAACATCTAATTTGAAACGCAACCGTGAAAGATGGTCTGCAACCACATTCTCAGCACCTTTCTTGTCCTTGATTTCCAAGTCAAACTCTTGGAGGAGTAGAATCCATCAAATAAGTCTCGGTTTCGCCTCTTTCTTGGCCAATAGATATTTAAGCGCCGAATGATCAGTATGAACTATGACCTTGGAACCAATAAGATAAGTTCAAAACTTATCTAAAGCATAGACCATAGCAAGAAGCTCCTTCTCAGTAGTAGCATAATTCACATGTGCTTCATCCAAGGTTTTACTTTCGTAGTAGATTGCATGTAATACCTTTTGTTTTCTTTGGCCGAGAACTGCTCCAACAGCATAATCACTTGCATCACACATAATTTCAAATGGAAGATTCCAATCTGGAGGTTGTATGATTGGAGCACTTATCAAAGCTTCCTTGATCCTGCAAAAAGATTCTAGACAAGCATCAGTGAACTCAAATGTGGCATCCTTAAGCAATAATTGAGTGAGGGGTTTTGCAATTTTTGAAAAATCTTTTATAAAATGTCGGTAAAATCCCGCATGACCTAAGAAACTCCTAACTCCCTTGACATTTATAGGAGGTGGAAGTTTCTCAATCACCTCAATTTTTGCTTTGTCAACTTGGATGCCACGTTCAGAAATAAGATGACCAAGTACCACTCCTTCATTGACCATGAAGTGGCACTTTTCCCAATTTAAAACCAAATTTACCTCTTCACATTGTTTAAGCACCTTAGAAAGATTATGCAAACATGCATCAAAATCAGAACCATAGACACTGAAATCATCCATAAATACTTCCATAATAGACTCAATGAAATCAGAAAATATGGCTATCATGCAACGCTGAAAAGTAGCAGGGGCATACACAATCTAAACGTCACTCTTCAATACGCAAAAAGTACCATATGGACATGTGAATGTAGTCTTTTCTTGGTCGTCTGGGTGTATAGGGATCTGAAAGAACCCTGAATACCCATCTAAATGGCAAAAGAATTCATGTTTAACAAGTCTTTTAAGCATCTAATCAATAAATGGGAGAGGGTAATGATCTTTTTTAGTGGCCGTGTTTAACCTGCGATAATCAATACACATCCGCCAATCAGTGATAATCCTAGTGGGAATTAATTCATCTTTGTCATTTTTAATCACAGTTGTCCCTCCTTTCTTTGGAACTACTTGAACCGGGTTTACCATTTTGAATCGAAAATTGGGTAGATGATGCCTGCATCAAGCAATTTTATGAATTCCTTTTTAACTACTTCTTGCATGTTAGGGTTTAAGCGACGTTGACCTTGTATGCAAGGTTTATGATCCTCATCAAGATTAATTTTATGCATTCAAAAGTCTAGGCTAATCCCCTTAAGATCATCAATACTATAACCAATGGCTTTTCTATGCATACGTAACACAACAAAAAGCTTAGCAATTTGATTATCATCAAGTTTAGAACTAACAATCACGGGACAAGACTCATCATCATCAAGAAACGTATACTTAAGACTAGATGGCAAAGGCTTTAACTCTAGTTTCTTTACCTGAGGTTTATCACAAGAAGTAATAGTGTTTGTTACCTCATAATTCCCTGAACTAGCCATACCATCCAACTCAAGGATCAAAGAGTCAATGTTAGCATGTCCTTCTCCTTCTAAAGCTTCCAGCATAAGAACTGCCTCCAATGGATCGTCCAATAAAATTTGAGATAGCTCATCTTGGACAATTTCATCAATGGCATCAATCCTGTAACATGTATTCTCAAGCAAAGGGGACTTAAGAGCAGAGGTTAGAGTAAAAGAAATTTTATCATCACCAACACTCAAAGATAAAGTCCCATTTTTAACATCAATAACAGCACCTGCAGTACATAGGAATGGCCTACCTAAAATAATAGGAATCTGGCTATCATCTTCCATATCCAAAACCACAAAGTCTACGGGGATATAAAATTTTCCAATCCTGACAGGCACATCTTCTAAAACACCCAATGGATATTTTATAGAACGGTCTGCCATTTGTAATGTCATTTGTCTGCTTTTCAATTCTCCCATGTTTAATTTTTGAAAAATTGAGAGAGGCATGACAGAGACGCTAGCACCTAAGTCACATAAAGCTTTGTCAATAAATAATGCACCCGTATGACATGGGATTGAAAAACTTCCAGGATATTTAAGTTTGGGTGGAGACTTATTTTGTAAAACAGCACTACACTCTTCAGTAAAAGCAACTATCTCTACTTCACCAAAAGATCTTTTCTTTGTCAAAATATCCTTTAAAAACTTTGCATAAGATGGAACTTGAGAAATTAAATCTGTGAAAGGAATTGTTACCTCAAGATTTTTGACAAGTGTCATAAACTTACCAAACTGTTGTTCTACCTTTGTTCTGTTCATCCTGCTAGGGAATGGTAACTTAGGCACAAATGGTGGAGGAGTAGTCATAATCTTCTCTGATTCGTCTTTCTTGCTTCCTTCAGTTCTTCTACATTTGTTTGATCAACGACTTCTTCAACCTTGTCATCTTTGGTGCTTTCCTTTTCTTTGTCAATGTTCACATCATCAGTAGGCATTAGAGGACCATCATATGTGAGACCACTTCTAAGAGTAATGGCATTCACATTTTCCTTGAAGTGAGATGGTTGAGATGGCAAAGAGCCAGGTTGCCTTGCATCAGAAGAAGTAGCTAGTTGTGCAATCTGAGTCTCCATCATCTTATTATGAGTCCTCAACTCTTTAATCTCTCTCATGTTCTCCTCTTGAGTCTTTTGCATTTGTATCAGCATTTTCATCACATCGCTCATTTGATCAGGTTGTGCAGTTCGACTGTCTTGAGAAGTGTGTTAATGAGGAGGTCTCTGAAATCCAGGAGGGTTCACAGGCCCCTGAGAAGACCGATACTGCTGTTGTGGAGAAGGTTGATATGATTGCTGATACTGCTGTTGCTGATTAGGCAAAGATGGATTCTGAGCATTGTTGTTTTCGTGTGAGAAATTTGGATGATCTCTCCACCCCGGATTATAAGCGTTTGAGTACGAATTGTACTGTTGCCTCTGTTGAAAAACATTTGCTTGCTCCATCTAAATTTTTTTTGAATTTTGAACATTGTACGAGCACTCGTTACCAAAGTGGCCTTGGACGCCACATACTTCACAAAAAGAATTTTGCATAGGAGCTGTAGATGATAATGCATTAATGCTCATTGGAGGAGTGGCTGACTGTGTAGTCTTCAATGAATGGATCTCCTGAGTTAATGCAGCGAGTTGAGATGATAAGAGAGAATATGCATCAACCTCGATTTCACCCCCTTCTTGGGCGCTCTCGGGTTACTAAAGTGATTAGCAGCCAAGTTTGCAAGAAAGGCATATCCGTCGTCAACTCCTTTATCTAGAAATACACCACCTGTCGCGTTATTAACCATACTTTTCGTTTCTGGGTCAAGACCATTATAGAAACGTTTAAGAAGAAACTACTTCTCAAGACCATGATGGGGACATGAACGTTGTATATCCTTGAACCTTTCCTAAGTATCCCTAAGAGATTCTCCATAATCTTGCTTGAATGAAGTCAGTTGATTTACCAATTCATCGGTTCTGTTCGGAGGAAAATACTCAACTAAGAAGGCTTGAGCAATTGCAACCCACTCGGTCTCTTTAATATCATTCAGCCATTTTTGAGCTTTGTCTCGAAGAAAAAAACTAAAAAACATGACTTTCTACTGATCTGTAGTGACTCTCTGATGTTTGATGGTAGAACAGAGCTGTTGAAACCTTTGAAGATGAAGTGTAGGGTCTTCGGAGGGAAGACCAGCAAACTGATTATGTTGGATCATACTGAGTAACGCCGGTTTGATCTCAAAGTTTTCTGCCTGAATAGCTGGCATAGCGAGGCCAACGGGTACCCCACTCGGAGAAGGCTGTGAATAGTTCTTCAAAGATTTAAAAGGAAGGTTGGCCATTTTAATCTCTGAGAAATGGATCTTTCGTTGTGTTTTCTTTCTCTGTTTATCGATATATTGTTGCACAGGTTCTCCGAATCAAGATCCCGAGTAAAATCAGGAGTTATAATTTCGTCTTCTGTAGACCTGTGCATCAACAACAAAAACAGGAAAAGCAGTAAAACCGGTCTCAATTGGAACTAAAGTTCCAATGAGACAATGGAAAAATAAACGAATTAAAAATTTAACACAAAATTAAACAAAATATAAAATATGTATTTATTTTTTATTTTTTTTATTATTTTTGTTATTATTATTTATTATTTTTTATTTTTACAAATCGTAGACTGAAATTTAGCAAACAGCAAACTAAAAATGGACCGAGTCAACTCAGCCACAACTCGGTAATCTCACAGAACGCAAACTCAACTCGGCAGCGAACGCAGTGAAGATAATAAACAACTCAGTGATGGTGACTCGGCAACAAACAAGAAACTAGACTCAGCCGCTTCGATAACTCGACACTGCAACGACTACAACAAAGCGCGTACAAAATTCAACACAAAACTCGAACAATAACAGGCAATACTCGGTTTACACAGCAACTCGAAAGCAAGAAACTACAATTACGCAAGACATGAGAACTCGGTCAAAAACACTCCGCTGCAAACTCTGAACTCTGCAGGAAACTCAGCTACGAACTGCAACTCAGACGCACTACAAAGAACTCGAATTTAAACGGAACCAACATAAAACAATAATGTTCAGCGAACCTTACAAACTTAACAAAATAACAATCAATTGAAAACAAAGGTCCAGAAATTTGAACTCAGCTAAGCTCAACAAACAAACAGCAACTCACGAAATCATCAAACACGAACTGTGAACATAGCGATTCTCAGAATCGGAATTCACACAGCAACTCGACAGCAGCTCGAACTCGGAATTCACCCAACTCGTTGAAAACGAACAAGAATTCAACCATAAACTCGACTCAAACTCGTGGATTCAGCGAAATACACGGCAAACATCAAACTTGACCGAAAAATTCGAAACAAATCGTAGCCAAAATGAGACAACAACGAACTCGAACACAAAACAGGACTCGCAGAAAACAAAACGAAACAGAAAAATAGAACACAGTTTAAACCACGAACTCGGCAAACAACTGTGACCTCAGTTCAAGAACTCTACCAACATTACAAAAAGAAGAGAACTTAAACTCAGCAACGATTCAATGAACACAGAACATAGGCTCGACAGTAACGATTTAAGAAATCGGAATTCATGGGAAGAAGAGGAAGGAGATGCCGGGATTTCGAAGGGGAGAGGGTGTGGGTTTCGAACGAACATGAAAAGGGCTGAGGAAGAGAAGGAAGAGGCTGTGAACGAAAAAGGATATGTTAAAGGAACTGCGTGTGAGAAAAACAAAAGGGGAAGATGGGCCCCTTTTGTTTTTCTGCAAACAGGGGAAAAAGATTGAAAGCTTCGAATTAAACAATTCAAACCAGGAAAAATACGTACTAAAAATTTCGACTAATATTTTTGTGTTTGTTTAATTAATATACTAACACATAAGCATAAAAATTAGAACTACAATTAAAATTATGAAATCCGGACAATTAAACTAAAATTTATAAAAACTAACCGTCTCCCCGGCAGCGGCGCCAAATTTGATGTGGCATATTTTATGTTCATTCGCAAGGAGACAGGTTTTATCAATTTTAATTTAATTATCACAAATTATTTCTATATTAAAAACAATTATTGAGAATTTTTGTATAACTAATAACGCAAATAAATGTGTTTTAAAGTCGATTAACTAAAAGTCTAGGGCGACCGGGTTCACCATGTTTACACCGAAACAAATTATATGGATGTAGTAATTTAACGAATTTAAATAATTAGAGCATGTGTTAATCTCTCTCAAGCATTAACGCTCTCGGAAATCCAATTATGCTCTCCCATTAAAATTCAATTCCGGTAATCGTATGTATGCCTCTAGTGAATAAAATCTCTCGATCTATTATTCCTATTCGCAAATAATTAAATAATGATACCGGCCGATAACACAAATTAAATTTCATAACATATTGATTAGAATTATTTTATATCCGTTAAACAACTAATAAGATTAAAGCATTATCGTGGTGTAAACATGGCTCCCCCTTACACCCTAGAAATAAACTACTCACTCATGCTATTAATAGAATTGACAAAAATAATTTAACAAGACATATAAAACATATATTAACAAACAAGATAAAATTAAGGAGTACCTCAAATTTGCAATAAAATGGAGAATTAAGCCAAAGTATACATGAAAGAGAAGAAAATCAAGCCCCTAGTTCCAAAACTTGCACTAGCCGAATGAAACAAGATGTGTAGAAATGTGGTAGAATGAAAAGATGTAATGTGGTGTGCAGTAGTCTAATGTCTATGGTTGGTGTCCAATGTGGTGTAAACATGAAAGATTAAATAACCCAAAATATTGTGAACAATGATGAACCCACTCTCTTTTTGCAATGCTACTAATTCTTTTGGTCGAAAGTGATTGATTCTTCTTGTCTTCCACAAAAACTTGATCATTTGCTTCACCAACTAGTCCTATCCTTTAATGACATAAAATATTTTTAATGATTTAAATAGAATACAAGTGGGATTCCTTGATAAAATTGGATTTTCAATAAAACGCAGCTACTTCTTCCTCAGATTACGGACCGCTCTAATCGGGATTAATCCGAATTTCTTCCATTTTTAGCTCCAAAATAGCTCTTTAAGCCCAAATTCTTCCAAACTTAGGAATTCTTGTCATTTACAATAAAACATTATGATTTATTAAATAAATACCCAAATTATTGCAAAATGCAATTAAATATGGGAATAAAATTATCTAAAATATATATAAAAATATATCTTATCATCTGCAAGAGTGTGGAGCGTAGAAGGTATATTGGTCACGTAGGTAAAAGTGTAATTTGAACTGAACCGGTTCAAACTCGACTCGCACATTTTCGGGATCGATAGAGAAACTCCAGTCGAGCTGAGTTTTTTTGAGCTAGATTTGATAAACTCGAACTCGCAACTTGAACTCTAAATCGATTATTTTTAATTATTTTTGATATTCATGTATTTATTATTTTATGTATCCTCACTTAACTATATAGAAAAATTATTTTTTTTAACATTAACTTTCTACATTTTCATATGTTACGTGCATTATTATATTTCGTAAAATTCTCAAAATTTGATTGATTCTAATATGAGATTACGAGATATTTAATTATGAAAACAAGATCTTATGGTTAACCTTAGGAAAATTACCTTATATTGGAAATTTTTAATACAAAAATATAATAATGGTAATTTTGTAAATATGTAAATCAGTCTAAAATTACAATTATACCCACATGTATCTATATGAGAAAATCTTTATAATCTTAGATAATTCCCTGATGTGATCTTAGGATTATAATAATCTTTAATTATGTTATATATTCTTATAATTATATTACAGAATTAATGTTATTATTAAATTGAAACAAATAATTGTTTTAATTATTAGCTTTTCTCTTTGCAAAATTCAGATGTGGCAAAATTACATGTTGTATATTTTCTTAAGAAATTCAGTTTTAAAAAATGAAAAGAAACTCAGAAGTCTAAAGAAAAAAAGAAAGCATGGCATTTTGTGATAATATTGCAAAGACTTTCATGAAAAAAATATTAGTATAATATCAAATACTTTTGATATCACGATTACTATTTTGATTAATTTTTTGACTGGTCACTAATAGATAAATTGACCAACCGATTTACTACGATTTTTGACTTTTTTTTTGACAAACAAAGAAATTTTATCAACTAGAATACTTAGCCGGAACAAACCCCCGACTATCAATACAACCAGGTTGGAGAACAATTAAACAAGCTAAACAATTAGCCACATTGTTTCCTGATCGTTTATAAGATGAATATTTAAAATTCTTGACAGAAAAAATGAATTACAATAGAATCTCGAACAATCTAAGCGACACCAACATCACTGAAAAAAGCAGCATCACAATTGACCTTCACACATAAAAAACCGGTGATAGTCCAGTGTTCAGACCCTTGAACAATCTTTCGTTGTGAAAGGTGAGCTCTTGCGACATTCACTATCGTTCCAGCTACGTTACGGGCTTCCCAGATTTTCCAAGACACCATAGAAATCATTCTCAACACACTGAAAACAAAAATAAAAGCAAATAACATGACGGCTAACAATCGAACACAGAACGATACCATGCCAAAAGGCAAGACGAAAACCCAAAAAATAAAAACCTCGGAATGACACTGATATGGGCTAAAAA
This sequence comes from Saposhnikovia divaricata, assembly GCA_036435485.1. Taxonomy (NCBI): domain Eukaryota; kingdom Viridiplantae; phylum Streptophyta; class Magnoliopsida; order Apiales; family Apiaceae; genus Saposhnikovia; species Saposhnikovia divaricata. The sequence goes on along the minus strand of CM071597.1, from coordinate 93,695,594 downwards.
TAAGCCCTAAAGACATATTTAATGTGACATTAATTAGACCCAAGATGGTTCAAACATGGGGCCCACCAACAAGGCCCAAACCATGTATTAAATATTAATTTTTTAATTAATATTAAAGGTAATAGATAGCTCAGCAAATAAGAGTCAAATAAGGATACTACTCCTGCTAGACTTAGCCTCTAAGGCATCCAATTCGATATGAAAACAGACTCCTACAACGAAGGAGTCTAGAACCTTCCTCAAGGCGGTGGCTTGCCCACTAAGTCTTTAAATCCTACCATAATTCTAAGGCTTCTCAGCTTATATAAAGGGCCTGACCCCTCATTCTCAGAACTACGTTATTGGCTTGATTCTTGATATTCATTAAGGTACGTAGGCATCTTGTGAAGGCAGATTCAGCCATGAACACGAGAGTAGACATTAAAGCATGAAGCTCACGAACCCTAGTATTAATTACATACAAACCCTAGCCGCAATTTAACAACCTAGTTTTTATTCCACAACATTTGGCTTCGTGTGTGGGAAGACAACATCAACCATGGTTCAAACACGAAGAACAGCACCGACATCTACAAAGGCCATAGCCCTCAGCTCTGCTCCGCCTGTCACTGAACAAGTACTTCCAATAACAGGGGCGATCACCCAACCTCAAGTTTCTCAACCTATAGGGACGATTCCCCATGCTGAGAGTACGTTACCTGTGGTCGTCCATCCAAGTCAAGAAACCACCCTCTTCAGATGGTGGTCTCTCCTCTTGTTAATCCTACTCATCCGCTACCACCGGGGGTACAGATCCACACTACGGATCTCCCTGTGAATACCAACCCAATGTATGGGCTGCCTAATTATCCCCCTCAACAAAGGGGCCCTGGACCAAGCGGTCATGCCTTACAAATCCGAGATCGAGAGTATGATGACTACTCTGGTCCTTATACTGACGATTCATCATCATCTGAGGATGACGATCGCGATGAGCCCCCAAGGAGGTGACGTGCTAGCAGAGAACCTCGAAGGAGGACTCAAACTATCAATGATGGACCCCCCTTGACAACTGCTGAGAGGATAAAGGCCCATGAGGCCGATATCTTAAAGTTGAAGGACGATATGGCGAGAGAACAAGCTAGATTGAATCAAACTCAGCCTCCTCCAACCATAGAGAGGATTTTCATTATCGACTTGGAGAGGTCTTGAAGAAGACAGAAAAGGGTTGATGCCCCAACTGGAAGAACAATGAGGGTGGAAACCCCCAGGGGTAACCCCAAAGATCTAATGCCACTTGGAGATCTTGATGATCCCACACCCCCGTTTACTGTGGAGGTGATGAATGCCTGTGACGCCCCCAAATCCGAGGTTAGAGGTTCAGGTCGTCACGTCACCATCCAACCATATCATACCTGTATTAACTTTACAACTCAACAATACATCCATCCAGACCTCAATCTTGCGCACAAACAAGTTAGAACCTCAGAAACGATAATCAAAAGTAACACTAAATATTACAATTCATCTGTACAATCCAGAATCTTACGCACTTCCACTTATACAACTACACTTGAAGACAAGTCTTACTATTACAGTTAAAAACCTATCAGACTTACTCTATAGTATTTATCAGGAACTAAATCATCTCCGAGGTATATATTCTGCTCCTCTTCTGCTGGTGCGGAGTTAATCGGCCAAATTCTTCTCTTTCTGAAAAGTTTTTATAAAGCAATAATGAGCTACATAATGCTCAGCAAGTTCACCATTTTAAAAAATAATAATGTGGTTTATTTCGAAAACATTCCCAACTATATGGGTATATATTTCAGATTTCAAAACATAATTGGACAATATATATGTTCGAGTTTGAATAAAACATTTATACTTACTAAGGCGCTTTAAGAACAACATATGACTCCGTTATAAGGTCCCCATTTCAATATATCTCAATTTGGGAAATATATACATATGAGTATATCATTTTCGGCAAAACACTCTACGGTTAACATACTGTACAAGGAATACATTATTGCAAAACCTCTTTCCTTCCTTAGCTTAGAAGATTTCTCATTCAAAAACATTTCATTCTTTGAAATAATTGCAAGAGTGCACTAACGCGTGCCAATCTTTATAGAAAATCTTGCAGTTCTAGGTACTGCACGATGTCAATATTTTTCTTATCAAAAACGACACTATCGGCAACTTGGCACTTAGGCCCAAGAAGCAGTGTTTGAGTATTTTTCCAAAGTGGAGGATGGGACTTGAAGAAAACATAAAACCTGACAGGGATTGACGATGATCAGTCGCCACATCCAAGTCCAATAATTCACGGATCTTCTCTACCGGTAAAAGGATAGAAACTACATCCGTAACGATCCTCGGGTGAAAACTACATCCGTAATCACCCTCGATGAAAACTACATCGTAATCATCCTTCGGCAACACCTGGGCCGGAATAATAATTGATGGACCGCCTGGCTCACGGCCGCTTACACATCCCGGGAATCGTTCGTCAACGATTCCCACACCTGCCAGAGTCCCCCTTTTTTTTTTCTTTCTTGTCAAAAATCATTTTGATAGAAAATTCGAGTAGTTGAAGTTCGACCTAAGTCGACCGATAATTCTTGAAAAGTGTACAAGAAGAAAAACCTGACCGGGGGTTTTCGAAAATGTTTTGGGTTCGAAAGAGTTCGAGTTTGAAAACGATGAAGGTATCTTGGATTAGTTTTGTCTTTAAAATAATGAACAATAATTAATAAATGATATTTTGAGATTTAATATAAACAATTAATAAAATAATTATTTAATTAAAATAAGCTTTTAATCCAAGATAGATATTTTTGAGTATTTATAATAATTTAAAAATAATAAATACTTAAGTATACGATACTTCTCGAATGACCCTTCGGGTTTTCGCAATTTAATCACGATACAATAATATACCGCTCCCCGGCCAGTAGTATATTTGGACCGCTACGACCTCTATTGCTAGAGTCGTTGTCCGAAGAAAACATTTTCATTCTAAGTTCAAGGGTGTACAAACACATATGTGCATATATCTCAAACATCAACATAACCTCATAAAGCATAAGCATATAATACGTTTGAAAGCCACAAACACAACAGTGAAAATCCTTATATATAAGTTTTGAAAAGTAAACTTGCCTTGGTAGGGTGGGGTGGTCGAGCTCGCGACGTGGAACGAAGATCTATACATAATCAATATTCGTACGTTAGTACCTTAACAACACTACTTAATCGTAAGGTTTTAAAGGATGTAAGACCAACTTAAAGACTCCAATTTGTGACCACTAACCCTCCCATATGACCATGTCGTCATTTTATCACATTCTTTACCCATTCGACTCGAATCCATTCCTCAAACTTGAAACACAAGTGAGTACTCTTAAAACTACGTTAAACTAACATCCTAAGTGATTTTTCACTCGCAAGCACTTCGCTTTAACATTTTTATAAACTTGAAAAATACAAATTTTATTCCAATTCTTTTTGGACAGCCTTCACAACTGTATAATCTGACTACCCTCAAATTTTCATAACACTAGCATAATTTTAAGGGGTCCTAACTCAGTTCACAAGTGGACAACACAGTGCAGTCCGAATTCCAGAACCACACTGCACTAATCCGGCCATAACTCAAGATCTACACATCTCTTGGGTATGAACCTTATATTTCTAGAAACTACATTCAATTATCTTTCCAATCATATAAATTAGGTCCTCGGGTGACAAGATTTATGGGTCCAAAACCCTCCTACAATATAGTACAAGCTCCCAGGAATTTACACAGCACTCATCTTTTCTCAAATATTCAAGAACTCACTTTATACATCACATCTATCATCAAAACCACCAAGACTTGACTCTCTAGCATACATGGGGTTACATAATCCAAGTACAAGCTTTAAAATCACATCAACAACATATAACCTCAAGATTTTCATCATCCATAACTCATGTAACCAAGATATGCACTAAAACTCTTAGATCTAACATTATAAACCATAAACAATCCATGACTAAGAGTGGTTAGAGTTTTATACCTTCCTTGATGTGTGTAATATCTTTCTAAACCTTGTATAATCCTTGTATAGCCTAGGGTAAGCTTGGATGATCAAAAGAAATGAAGAAAACAAAGTTAGTAATTCGGAGTTATTATAATCCGACTGAAAGATCATGGAAAACAAGGCCCTTACCGAGATTTTCTGATCGAGGCTTCTAAATAAGAGTTGTAGAGCATCTTCACATCTTTCTAACCATATAAAGAACACGAAATTCCATTGAGTAATGAAGGCTCTAGGCCCGTTTTACTGAGCTGCTGTTCTGCTGGGCAGAATGGGTGTTTTCTTGTGCTTGTTTTGTTTTGTTTGCTAAATAATGACTAATACATGTATTATATATCTATCTCATTTGGATGCATCTTCTTGTAATGTGTTGTCAACACCTCATTGGCTCACTTGGATTTCCTTATCCACAACAATTGCAACAAAGTCCTCATCTTTTGTTTCTTTTATATTAGTCCCTTGGTTTGTTTCCTTTTCCAACAATTTGATTTCCTTGTTGTCTCGTGAATAAAATTAATACGTTACAACTTATACTTTGCATATTATTGCTCTAATATGGCACAATACCTCGAATGAATATTAATTCCAACATCCCTTGTTATTTCTCTTTATCTCAGAAAACGTTCTCCCGATTACTCAAGCATTCTCTATTTCTCAATTCTAGGAGTTTATTCTCAATCCTCTTTCTTTCTCATAATATATCCTTCCTTGGACTCTTAATATACCATATCCTTAATCCATGCTTCGTTCGCTCAATCGCTCATTGTAAAGTTTCAGCGGTTTCTAGAACGTTTGTTTCACTTCCTCAGTGGTTTTCGTTCCAAATTCTCAAATCACTTATAATAAAATTCCAAAATATTAATTCCTCAATTCCTCAAATTAAATATCTCATTTCTTGATATTACTGATATATAATTCACTGCTCGGTCAAATATTACACGAAAATAGAATTTGGAATTTCTGAATTTCGATCGCATTTACATACACTTATTTACTCCGTAGATTACTAGTATAACTTCGGAATATCCACACTACGTCTAGTACATAGGTGGCATGAAAAATTTTCTTAATCCTCAAAATCACTATTCATCTACCAAATCACTATTCATTGATGCACTTCATAATAATAGGAAAAGTTTTAATTCTACCGAAATTTTGTGTTCTTACAGTCTCCTCTCCTTAAAAGGATTCCGTCCCGGAATTAGTTTAGGAATCACTGGGGTTACTCCTTCTTTGTTTCACTCTTTCAACTTCCAGGTGGATTCTTCCACATCTTGATTTTCTCACAATTCCTTATTAGTTTGAAAACCTTGTTCCTCAGCACTTGTTCTTCTCTATCCATGATTTCCACTGGTTGCTCCACATAGGTCAAGTCGGGTCATAGGTCCACTTGGTTGTACTCTATCACATGCCGATAGTCGGTGTGGTAGGGTCGTAACATAGACATATGAAACACATTATGAATTTGCTGCAAGCTTGGGGCAAGGCTAACTCGTAGGCTAACTTCCCAATACGCCTCAAAATCTCAAAAGGTCCAATAAACCTCAGACTTAGCTTCTCTTTCTTAACAAACCGCATCAATCCTTTCCAGGGGATACCTTTAGCATCACGAAGTTTCCCACCTCATACTCCTTTGATATCTCATAAAATTTAACCATTCGAAATAATGGGTTTCGTAAAAAAAACTAATGACTTTTACATACACTCGTCTGTACCGTAAGGACGTAATATCAATTCGAAATCTTCATTTAATAATTCGTACATATCGTGATTGCAAAATTTTATTATCCACCCATAAAATTACTATTCATCCAAGTTTCGAATATTCAAAAAAATTAGGGCTATTGCAGTCTCATCTCCTTAAAAGGATTCTATCTTAAGAACCTAAGGAAAATAGTTGTGGATACAATTCCAACTTTACCCTTTCCAACTCTCAGGTTGACACTTCAACCCTTTTGTTCTCTCACCTGGGTCTCACCAACGCTTTAATGTTGTTTCTCAACGCATACTCTCCTCGACCTGTATTCCTTATCGGTTGTTCTATGAATGAAAATTTCTATCCCAATACTTATACCTTCCTCTACTACCTTGTTCATAGTATCCGTGTTGAGTCCTTGTATCGTTGGCCCGTGAATACTTTGTGGTCATGTTTTATAATCTGAGGCAACGTCAATACGCATGGTATTCCTCATATTCCTTGGCTTGATTAGCACGCATGTGTTGCCTCCCGTCAGCCGTTACCACTTGCTATGGATACTGTATAGTCTTCGGTATACGTCAAACCAGTTCAGCTACTATGTCCCTCGTTCATTGACTTCTTCGTAACACAAGAAAAGCGAAACTTCTTCTTTCGCAGTACGCTCTACAAGAGACATCCTTACGTTCGCATGGTGACGATCGTGATAATAACATTCATTTCATGGATAAGTTTTTATTCTCGACTGCCCCGTGAAACCTAAGGCACGACACTAAATATAAATTCGATCGTCTGGACAATTCTTCTTCCCTGTCCGTCAGCCACAGATCAAATTAGTACATACGCTCAATCTCTTTGTTAAATATACTTGAAAGCACCTTCAATATTCAAAGTTTAACTTTAAGTCTTTATCTGACGTAATCGCTGCAGAAGTTTTATATTGCACCACCATCTCTTCCGTATATAAATCGATAATCTTCTAAATGGAAAGTCTCTCGCAGGTAAATCACTTGGTTCAACAATTATGAATCAACTAGGGCCATCTCTTGGCTCGGTCTTCGGCGACCTGCTTATGAAATTCATTATAATTCTGTCCACGTTCAAGAGTTTCTACAGGCGGAATTAATCCACTAGATCTCTATCATTCTACTTTTGACATGTCGCGTTTGTACTTAATAGTTTGCCAATACCATTCTTCATATCCGTTTGCCAAACACTCTCTTAATTCTCTATACATCTTTGTCCTTCCCCATAATTTAGTCACTTTCCTCTAACATTATTCTTTATTGTATATACTCTATTTTCTTGGTCAATACTTACTGAATTCCAATTTCGAATAATCCCTTCTATAGGTATCGGCCACCATACTGGCCTTTCCTGGGAAATAACAAATTTCTCCATTATACTCCCTGCTCCCTTTCGTCACCTTCTCTTTCTTATGTTTAGTTCTAATATGAAGATATACTTATGGCACTTGCGGAAAACTTTCACACTTTTCTCATAAAGTTAACGTCTCAGTTTTTATGCGTGAACGCCATCATGACTAATCCCAGACTCACGGTTAGTATATCCTATCCCGTAACCTTTATGTTGTTTAGAAGTATAGGCTATCATCCCCTTTCTACTGCATCAGCACACCTCTTAAACTCTTGAAAGACGCATCATCATGACTCTCAAAGTCCTCTTTTTATCATCAAGTATAGCTAACAACGAGGTTGATGCTAATATCTCATTTCATTCCAAAACTTTGTTCATTAATCCATGAAGGCTTCTGACTCATTAGTCCACTCAAATGATACTACCATAATTTTATAACGTTTATATTAGTGTGAAATGCCAACTTTGGCACAGTACAGAGGTCGATCTTGAGTTGGTGAAACCCGCTTTTCAACCTTATCTTTGAAAAACAACTACGCGTTTTAACTAGTCAACAATTCCTACATCTCCAGCTAGGGGTATCGATTCTCGATGGTATATGTAAGATGTCATACGCTCGTCCTCTTTCACAACTGGCGCCAATCAGTCTGAGGCCTGCATGCTGCTGCGATTCCCAATAAACTTGATTAGGTGGTAATCTCGAAAGATCATTGGGATATATCCATGCATCCATTTGCTATTAGGGGCCTTTTAAACTTTATGTCACTCTATGTGCATCAATCCCTTTAAGCTAAGTAAAGCTTCACATTCTTGCCACGATATTTCTTCCTTTCTTGTCCATCTCACTTCGATGTTAGTTTCCTCTAAGGATATGTCTTACATCGCAATCGATTTGAATTTCTTGGATCAGGAAAAGGCTTGGTAACTCCAGAATTCATTAATATAACATCCTAACAACGGTTGGTAGGAGCGTACTCCCAACCACCTCATCATTTCTTATAACCTTCCTCACACTAATATTAAAGGTCCTTGTGGTATGCCCTGACATGTTATTCCTACTTTAAATAATTACTCGGCATAACGCTCTGGCTGCACAATTACAACATTTGGTTTTTTTTGATCTCATATTGGTGCAACGGTTCACAATTGTACCTCTTGTTCACCTTAGAGTAATCACTTTTGAAAGGAATGGTTTCAAAATAACAAGGTCCAATAGATAATTCCAATAAGAATTCCACATTGGATGTTCCAAGAATGTTGATGGTTCCAAAATACTAGGAGTCTTGATTTTTGGAGATGTAAGGATGGACAGAAAGAATACAACAAGGTTTATTCCTTCATGTCCTAATAATTTTGTAATGTGATATCATAGAGAGTGTTGCACGAGGGCAATGATTGTTGGATACAAAAGTCATAAAGACGGTCTTTATACCATTCTTACATCTAGTGAATACTTTTCCTCAAAAAAAAAAATAGAGGATCTAAAAAGTCCCATTGATAAAGGTCAATCGATCGAAAGCAATTCTACCCTATGACAATAAAAAAAATGAAGTAGTTTATCGTTCAAGTAATCTATGGTTTCAAATGAATCTTCATTATATGAATGAAAAAACAGAATATTCAAGTGACATAAAGTCTGATACGAAGATGGGTAGAATTCAAGTTGAGTGGGCGACCTCACTAGGTCTCAATCAAGTTATTCGTCAAAACTTTCATAATCATACTTTACCACATGCAAAATGCATTGCGGAATGAATTAAATTGGGAGTTGGACCAGTGAAACAATAACTAGTCCTTTTCAAGAAACACTAGCAACTAGCTAGACAAAATTTGCTAGTTCACCTGTTTGAGACATCACCACTAGCTAGGACAATTAGCTAGGTGTTCTTCACAACATTACAATTTTGACTAGTTAGAACAATCAACTAGTCATTCATATTGACATATCGACTAGCCAGTTTCAATTGGCTAGAACGGAATTTCAACATCGTAGCCACTGAAGAAACTTTAGGCTACTCGGACAACGAATGGAAATAAGAAGTTATTAAGTTTGAAAAAGAAAACTATAAAATCTGAAGAGAATGTTCTAGGTATCGGAACAATCGATAACCTCTCATCAAATATTACTTACCAGTGAAACGGTCCACCCAAGGGTGCCTCCGTACGCATGCTTTATCAGATCCTACAATAGAATTAAATTCAGAATACCAATATCAAAATGATATCCTTACTGTGATTTCAATGTACGATGTACAATCTCATCTTGAATAGAAGAAAAGAATTCATGAAGGATGTCTGGACATTAGATCATCCATGTCCTCAGTAATTTATTAAATATTTATGAGCTCAATTGAAGAGTGCAAGTATGAAAGAAGAAATCAAATATCAATATTCGTTAAGTAATATTCGTCGATTAATTAAGGAAATATTTGTTGATCATTCCTTGGATGATTGAAAGAAAGTGTAAATAGGCCTGAGCCGAACAAGATCATCATAAATTTTTGAATAGAGTGTTCATGGATAAAATAAAATTACTTCGGATAAGTCCTGCTTTAGGGAAAGTATCTCACTGGTTGTTATTCCACAAGTTTGAAGTAGAAAGCTAGAAGGGTTACCTGATATAAACTAATCGAGGTAACAGGGTTAGTGAACAGTTTAAAATGAAGTAGTGCACCTGCCGGTAGTTACCAAAATAAGTTAATAATCATTCGTGCATCTCATTATCACCATTATGAGGGTAACTCCATCTCTTCGTCTTCGTAATACAAGACACCAACTAGTGCATCTCTCAATCATCATCTTAAAGTCATTTATCGAGTTGGGGTTTCACAAATATATCTGTCATTTCCGTGCTTTATCTTGAAGACCAAGCTTCACATCATTCCGGGGACACCTGCTAAGTCCATGGGGTCCTACTCCATGCCTTCCGACATGAATCACAAGTGGCCAGTTCCCCCTAGGAACAGATCAAAGAGATCTCTCAGGGATCTCAGTGCAGTCCATAGGTTCAGTGGCGGGTGTGTGCATGTGAACATATACCAAAAATATTGAGGTCTACAATACCTATATATGTAGTCCCTGATAATATCTCTATCAAAGGATCCCACTCTAGACCCACTGGTCTTTTCTTTTGGTAGACTCTGAGATCACTGTATCGCTCGTTGCAACCATAATCAACTTCACTTGAGCCCCGTTGTTAATTCTACTTGTTTGTTCTCTAAGTTGAAATACCATGCTCTAGCGTCCGAATCATGCGTGGAATTATCTAGCACGCTCGTCTTATGATAACATTCTCATATAACACATGTAAAATTCGCCATCAAGGGTAATGAAATCCACAACGACATAGTAACCACCTTTCAGGTAAACCCGTTACTTATCAAAAATTGGGTCTTATAGCCAAAGTAAAAGACTTTCATTATTCCAAGTCCTAAGTACCCTTAATTATGTAGGGAAGTCTGAACTTCTTGATTCTTAAAATGCTGCCTCCTAAACTGTGGAGGACTATGGGCCACAAAATTTATGCCAGCCTAGTCATCCGATCATATTGGCAATATCGCCTCTACCTCAGCTGCTCTTGAGATTTCACTCTGCTTCCTATATCATTACCTATGATAGGTCATGTACGACTCTCAAACCTCTATTCATCATTCTGAAGGTCTCTAACGATTCTATCGACCCTAATATAATACCTCCAGTAAACACTCCAGTCCATTCTACCCACCGGTACCTCTTCCGGTAGTCCAATAATAAGTTGACTACGATCTCTTATGTCATTCTCCTACTTAGACTTAACTCTCAACACTCTCATTTCTGAGTACTGTAACTTATCGCTCTGATACCATTTCTGTGACGCCCCCAAATCCGAGGTCAGAGGTTTAGGTCGTCACGTCACCATCCAACCATATCATACCTGTATTAACTTTACAACTCAACAATACATCCATCCAGACCTCAATCTTACGCACAAACAAGTTAGAACCTCAGAAACGATAATCAAAAGTAACACTAAATATTACAATTCATCTGTACAATCCAGAATCTTACGCACTTCCACTTATACAACTACACTTGAAGACAAGTCTTACTATTACAGTTGAAAACCTATTAGACTTACTCTATAGTATTTATCAGGAACTAAATCATCTCCGGGGTAAATCTTCTGCTCCTCTTCTGCTGGTACGGAGTTAATCGGCCAAATTCTTCTCTTTCTGAAAAGTTTTTATAAAGCAAGAATGAGCTACATAATGCACAGCAAGTTCACCATTTTGAAAATTAATAATGTGGTTTATTTCGAAAACATTCCCAACTATATGGGTATATATTTCAGATTTCAAAACATAATTGGACAATATATATGTCCGAGTTTGAATAAAACATTTATACTTACTAAGGCGCTTTAAGAATAACATATGACTCCGTTATAAGGTCCCCATTTCAATATATCTCAATTTGGGAAATATATACATATGAGTATATCATTTTCGGCAAAACACTCTACGGTTAACATACTGTACAAGGAATACATTATTGCAAAACCTCTTTCCTTCCTTAGCTTAGAAAGTTTCTCATTCAAAAACATTTCATTCCCTGAAATAATTGCAAGAGTGCACTAACGCGTGCCAATCTTTATAGAAAATCTTGCAGTTCTAGGTACTGCACGATGTCAATATTTTTCTTATAAAAAACCACGCTATCGGCAACTTGGCACTTAGGCCCAAGAAGCAGTGTTTGAGTATTTTTCCAAAGTGGAGGATGGGACTTGAAGAAAACATAAAACCTGACAGGGATTGACGATGATCAGTCGCCACATCCAAGTCCAATAATCCGCGGGTCTTCTCTACCGGTAGAAGGATAGAAACTACATCCGTAACTATCCTCGGGTGAAAACTACATCCGTAATCACCCTTGATGAAAACTACATCCGTAATCATCCTTCGACAACACCTAGGCCGGAATAATAATTGATGGACCGCCTGGCTCACGGCCGCTTACACATCACGAGAATCGTTCGTCAACGATTCCCACACCTATCAGAGTCCCTTTTTTTTCTTTCTTGTCAAAAATCATTTTGATAGAAAATTCAAGTAGTTGAAGTTCGACCTCAGTCGACCGATAATTCTTGAAAAGTGTACAAGAAGCAAAACCTGACCGGGGTTTTCGAAAATGTTTTGGGTTCGAAAGAGTTCGAGTTTGAAAACGATGAAGGTATCTTGGATTAGTTTTGTCTTTAAAATAATGAACAATAATTAATAAATGATATTTTGAGATTTAATATAAACAATTAATAAAATAATTATTTAATTAAAATAAGCTTTTAATCCAAGATATATATTTTTGAGTATTTATAATAATGTAAAAATAATAAATACTTGAGTATACGATACTTCCCGAATGACCCTTCGGGTTTTCACAATTTAATCACGATACAATAATATACCGCTCCCCGGCCAATAGTATATTTGGACCGCTACGACCTCTATTGCTAGAGTCGTTGTCCGAAGAAAACATTTTCACTCTAAGTTCAATGGTGTACAAACACATATGTGCATATATCTCAAACTTCAACATAACCTCATAAAGCATAAGCATATAATACGTTTGAAAGCCACAAACATAACAGTGAAAATCCTTATATATAAGTTTTGAAAAGTAAACTTGCCTTGGTAGGGTGGGGTGGTCGAGCTCGCGACGTGGAACGAAGATCTATACATAATCAATATTCGTACGTTAGTACCTTAACAACACTACTTAATCGTAAGGTTTTAAAGGATGTAAGACCAACTTAAAGACTCCAATTTGTGACCACTAACCCTCCCATATGACCATGTCGTCACTTTATCACATTCGTTACCCATTCGACTCGAATCCATTCCTCAAACTTGAAACACAAGTGAGTACTCTTAAAAGTACGTTAAACTAACCTCCTAGGTGATTTTTCACTCGCGCGCGCTTCGCTTTAACATTTTTATAAAATTGAAAAATACAAATTTTATTCCAATTCTTTTTGGACAGCCTTCACAACTGTATAATCTGACTACCCTAAAATTTTCATAACACTAGCATAATTTTAAGGGGTCCTAACTCAGTTCACAAGTGGATAACACAGTGCAGTCCAAATTCCAGAACCACACTGCACTAATCCGGCCATAACTCAAGATCTACACATCTCCTGGGTATGAACCTTATATTTCTAGAAACTACATTCAATTATCTTTCTTACCATATAAATTAGGTCCTCGGGTGACAAGATTTAGGGGTTCAAAACCCTCCTACAATACAGTACATGCTCCCAGGAATTTACACAGCACTCATCTTTTCTCAAATATTCAAGAACTCACTTTATACATCACATCTATCATCAAAACCACCAAGACTTGACTCTCTAGCATACATGGGGTTACATACTCCAAGTAAAAGCTTTAAAATCACATTAACAACATATAACCTCAAGATTTTCATCATCCATAACTCATGTAACCAAGATATGCACTAAAACTCTTAGATCTAACATTATAAACCATAAACAATCCATGACTAAGAGTGGTTAGAGTTTTATACCTTCCTTGATGTGTGTAATATCTTTCCAAACCTTGTATAATCCTTGTATAGCCTTGGGTAAGCTTGGATGATCAAAAGAAATGAAGAAAACAAAGTTAGTAATTCGGAGTTATTAGAATCCAACTGAAAGATCATGGAAAACGAGGCCCTTACCGAGATTTTCTGAGCGAGGCTTCTAAATGAGAGTTGTAGAGCATCTTCACAGCTTTCTAACCATATAAAGAACATGAAATTCCATTGAGTAATGAAGGCTCTAGGCCCGTTTTACTGAGATGCTGTTCTGCTGGGCAGAATGGGTGTTTTCTTGTGTTTGTTTTGTTTTGTTTGCTAAATAATGACTAATACATGTATTATATATCTATCTCATTTGGATGCATCTTCTTGTAATGTGTTGTCAACACCTCATTGGCTCACTTGGATTTCCTTATCCACAACAATTGCAACAAAGTCCTCATCTTTTGTTTCTTTTATATTAGTCCCTTGGTTTGTTTCCTTTTCCAACAATTTGATTTCCTTGTTGTCTCGTGAATAAAATTAATACGTTACAACTTATACTTTGCATATTATTGCTCTAATATGGCAAAATACCTCGAATGAATATTAATTCCCACATCCCTTGTTTATTTCTCTTTATCTCAGAAAACGTTCTCCCGATTTCTCAAGCATTCTCTATTTCTCAATTCTAGGAGTTTATTCTCAATCCTCTTTCTTTCTCATAATATATCCTTCCTTGGACTCTTAATATACCATATCCTTAATCCATGCTTCGTTCGCTCAATCGCTTAATCTCATTGTAAAGTTTCAGCGGTTTCTAGAACGTTTGTTTCACTTCCTCAGTGGTTTTCGTTCCAAATTCTCAAATCACTTATAATAAAATTCCAAAATATTAACTCCTCGATTCCTCAAATTAAATATCTCATTTCTTGATATTACTGATATATAATTCACTGCTCGGTCAAATATTACACGAAAATATAATTTGGAATTTCTGAATTCCGATCGCATTTACTCCGTAGATTACTAGTATAACTTCGGAATATCCACACTACGTCTCGTACATAGGTGGCATGAAAAATTTTCTTAATCCTCAAAATCACTATTCATCCACCAAATCACTATTCATTGATGCACTTCATCATAATAGGAAAAGTTTTAATTCTACCGAAATTTTGGGTTCTTACAATGCCAGTATCTTAAAGAAATTCAAGATGCTTACAATCAAGACTTATGATGGAACGGGTGATCCCGCAAATCAAGTCAGGACGTTCTCAAACGTACTGCTGTTGCAGCCTGCAAGTGATGCCCTAAAGTGTAGGGCATTCCTTCAAACCCTGTCGGGCATGGCTCAAAGATGGTATAGCAGTTACCTGCGAATTTGATTGGCTCTTTTAAAGAATTGAGTGCTGCTTTTGTTAGCCAATTCATTAGCGGGAGAGTTCATGAGAAAAGCTCTGCATCCCATACATATGTGGTGTAGGGGAAGAATGAAAATCTAAGGGATTACCTCAAGCGATTCACTAAGGAGATCCTAAATATTACTGACTTAGAGAATAAGGTGGCAATGGTAGCCCTAGAGCATGAAACCACTGATATATTCTTTAAAAGGTCTTTGGAAAAGCATCCCCTTAAGAATATGGCTGAGATCCAACGAAGGGATGATAAGTACATTAAAGCTGAGGATAGCATGAAGAAAGAGGCCGCAGTAGGTAATGGAAAAGGTAACAATGATTCAAAGAAGCGAAAGCAAGAGCAAGAGTACGATGCTAGGGACAAGTATCCCCGAACTAGCTAAGACTCTGACTCACCACCACCGAAGAAGAGTTTGGGACCAAGATTTTCTGATTATGCAAGGTTGAATGCTCCTAGGAGCCAGATCCTATTAGATATCGATAAGGATAAGGACTTTCGATGCCGAAGCCACTCAGGGGTGACCCCGCGAAGAGAAACAAGGATCAGTACTGTAGGTTCCACAGAGATGTGGGACATGATACAGATGATTGTAGGCAGTTGAAGGATAAGATTGGATTCTTGATCCAGAAAGGAAAGCTAAGCAAGTTCACGAAGGGTGAAGATCGAAACTCTCGAAAGGCATATGCCAGAGAAGTGATGCATATCGTGGGAGAGGCCCCGAAACGTGCTAGGACGGAAATAATGATTGATTTTGATGACTCAGACCTCGAAGGAGTGAAGTTCCCCCATGACGACCCGTTGGTCATAACCCTTGTGATTGGAAACTCGGAGGTGAAGCGAGTCTTCATAGACAATGGAGCTTCTGTTGATATTCTATTTCATGACGCGTTCGTCAAGATGGGATACAATGATTCTCAGTTGACCCCGACCAACATGCCTATCTATGGATTTAATGGAGTTGAGTCCAAAGTTGAAGGGACTATTCAGTTTCCCATGACTATTGGGCAGGAACCTAAGGAGGCTACTCAGATGCTGAATTTCTTAGTAATCAAGGCAGCCTCAACATATAATGCAATCCTGGGAAGGACTGGACTTCATGAATTCAAGGCTGTTGCCTTTACCTATCACATGAAGGTTAAGTTTCCGACCAAGAATGGTGTTGGAGAACATAAGGGTGACCAGAAGATGGCAAGAAGTTGCCATGTAGCTGTTTTGAGAGCCGATGGAGTCGGGGGGCAGGTCCTTCCGATTGAAGACATGGATGTCCGAGGTGATGATGAACACTGAGGGAAGCCGGCAGAAGATTTGGTTCCTATACCTCTAGATCTCGGAGACCCCAAAAAGGTTATGTATATTGGAGCTTCTTTGAAGGAACCTTTGAAGGACAGATTAATGACTTTCTTACAAGAAAACAGTGATGTGTTTGCTTGGACAGCGACCGAAATGCCAGGGATTGATCCCCAACTCATAACTCACAAGTTGAATGTCGATCCAAAGCGGAATGCAATAAAGCAGAAGAAGAGAAATTTTTCTCCTGAAAGGCAAGAAGCCATTAAGCAAGAGGTTGACAAGCTCTTAGAAGCTTGGTTCATTGAAGAAATTAAATTCCCCGAGTGGTTGGCTAACCCTGTGATGGTTAAGAAGGCAAATAGAAAGTGGAGGATGTGCATAGACTTCACTGATTTGAATGATGCATGTCCTAAGGATTGTTTCCCTCTACCAAGGATTGACACGCTGATAGATGCCACTGCTGGGCATGAGATGTTGAGTTTCATGGATGGTTTCAGCGGCTACAATCATATTAAGATGCATAAGGATGACATCCCAAAGGTATCTTTCATAACTGACTTTGGTGTTTTCTGTTATCTTGTTATGGCTTTTGGTCTAAAGAATGCAGGAGCCACTTATCAGCGATTGGTGAATAAGATATTCACCAATCTGATTGGGAAAACCATGGAGGTCTATGTTGATAACATGTTAGTCAAGATCCTATTCAAGGCATACCACATTAAGCATCTCAGAGAGGCATTCGAAGTGCTGAGGCACCACAAGATGATGTTGAATCCAGCCAAGTGTGCTTTTGGAGTTGGATCAGGAAAGTTTTTGGGATTGATGGTTTCAAAGAGAGGCATAGAGGCCAACCCTGATAAGATCAAAGCGATTTTGGATATGGAACCACCCCGCTCTATACGAGATGTATAGAAGCTAACGGGCTGAGTTGCAGCCTTAGGGAGATTTATCTCCAAGTCTGGTGACAAGTGCCTGCCTTTCTTTCAAGCATTGAAGAAGGTGAAAAATTTCGTGTGGACTCCTCAGAGCCAAGAGGCCTTTGAACAATTGAAGAAGTATATGACTGAAGCCCCATTATTGGCCAAACCTAGTCCCGGGTAGACCTTATATCTGTACCTGGCTGTGTCTGAACAAGCCCTAAGTGCTGTACTCATCCAAGAAGAGAACAAGGTCCAGAAACCTATCTACTATGTGAGCAAGGTGTTGCATGGAACCGAATTGAATTACTCTCCTATTGAGAAGTTTGCTTTAGCATTGATAACAGCTTCGAGGAAGCTACGACCATACTTCCAGTCGCACAAGATCGAAGTCCTGACGGACCAACAGTTGAGAAATATATTGCATAGCCCGAAGGCCAGTGGAAGGTTGATTAAGTGGGCAATAGAACTTGGAGAATTTGACATTACATATAAGCCTCGAACATCCATCAAGGCTCAGACATTGGCTGACTTTGTGGTTGAATGTACCATTGGCAACCAAAAGTTGGGGGGCAAGAGATAGTACCTACCCCTGAAGGTAAGGATAAAGATGAATAACTGTTACCTGATCAGAAGGAATATTGGATGCTCTATTTTGATGGGGCATCAAAAACAAAATCTAGTGGTGCAGGAATGGTTTTGTAAAGCCCCGATGGGTTCGTAGTTAAGTATGCTTTGAAGTTGGACTTCCCAACAACCAACAACGAAGCCGAGTATGAAGCCTTGATAGCTGGATTAGGCTTGGCCAAAATCATGAGGGTCAAGAACCTTAAAATTTGTGGAGACTCAAGACTGATAGTCTCGCAAGTGAATGGTCAGTTTGAAGCCAAGGATGAAACTATGGCAAAATATTTGAAGGTTGTGAAAGCTATAATGACTCAGTTTGACGAGTGCTATGTGGAGCACATTCCGAGAGAAGAGAACGTCAAGGCTGATGCCCTTTCCAATTTCGCTTCTTCAGAAATAGAGAACTATGCAGGGAGTGTTTACTTCCAGGTCTTGAAGGCCCCGGCCATCAACTCAAAATTGGTGGCACCAATCGATGTAGGGAACTGTTGGATAGATCCAATCAAAGTTCACTTAAAAACTGGATGGCTCCCGGACGATGCCCAGGAGGCACGAAAGCTGTCAGTGAGAGCATTGAGATATACCTTGATTGAAGGCATCATTTACAAAAGGTCGTTTGTGATCCCATACTTGAAGTGTTTAAGGCCCCAAGAGGCAAAGGAAGCATTAGAGGAAGTTCATGGTGGGATCTGTGGGCAGCACTTGGGGGGCAGAGCCCTAGCTTACAAGATCACTCGCTTGGGATTTTATTGGCCAGAGATGTTGGCTGATGCACAAGATTATGTCAAGAGGTGTGAGAGATGCCAAAAGCATGCTCCAATTGTAAGGCAGCCACCTGAGATGTTAACCTCGATTAACTCTCCTATCCCGTTCGTAATGTAGGGAATGGATATACTTGGTCCTTTCCTTGTAGCTTCAACACAAAGGAAGTTTCTGATAGTGGCCATTGACTACTTTACCAAGTGGATTGAAGCTAAGCCTTTGGATACGATAACCACCAAGCAAGTTGCCCAATTATTTTGGGAGAACGTAATCTATAGGTATGGAATCCCATGAATCCTGGTAACGGATAATGGGCGACAGTTCAACAATGAAGAGTTCAGAAAGTATTGTGATTATAATGCAATTGAGCTTCGTTTTACTTCAGTAGCTCACCCGCAAGCTAATGGACAGGCGGAGGTAGCCAACCAGATTATCCTTGATGGACTAAAAAAAGGGTCGAACGCTCAAGGAACACTTGGGTCGATGAGTTGCTGCCTATACTTTGGGCGTATCGCACTACCTATAAAGTTACAACCGGAGCAACCCCTTTCTTGTTGGCTTACGGAACCGAGGTAGTGGTGCCCATGGAGATTATGCATGCATCACCTCGAGTTGAGGCATATGAACCAGAGACTAACAAAGAAGGCATGAGGCTCACCCTCGATCTAATTGAGGAGGTTAGGGATGAAGCAAATTCCAGGAATGCAGAACTTCAGAAGAGAGCATCTTTCCACTACAACCAAAGGGTTAAGGAGAGGTTCTTTCGACAAGGCGACTTTGGTCTAAGGAAGATAGAGGTTTCTGGAGTTGGCCAGAAGGGAAAGCTAGCCCCTAATTGGGAAGGGCCATATCGAGTCAGGAAGACGCTGGGACGAGGATCCTATAAGTTGGAGACATTGGATAGGAACGAAGTGCCTCGTACTTGGCATGCTTTGAACCTGAAGATTTATTATGTTTGAGCTATCCTTGTAAGGATTCAGCTTTTTATCTATTTATTAGGAGGAGTAGAAATAAGGTTCGATGAAACCATTCGAGGGCTCAGTGCCCCGAGTGGGCAGTAGAGTATCTATGTAAGGGTTGAACCCACTTTGAATTATTAATGCAAGTTTGTTTTCCATTCTATGAGTCTATGATTTTGATTATGTACCGAGCACCTGTTGAGTGTAAGTTTAGAAAAACCAAGTACCGAAAATAAGTAAACATACGAATGAGGAAAGCAAATGCATAAATAAAGTGCCCCGAAGGGCTAAAGTTTAAAGTTATAGACACAAATAAAAGTTAAGTCCCGAAGGAACTTGATTGAAAGCCGAAAAGATAAAGCCACAAGCGGCTAACAAGGCCATGCAAGGCCACTTACTCCTTGGAGGATTCCTCCACCACTTCCTCTCCTTCTCCCTCCTCCTCTTCCTCCTCTTCGGAGCCGTCATCATCAGAAGTATTCTCTTCTTCGGCCGCTATCTCCATAGTGTAAGAACCCAGATTTTTTGTAGAATTAAAACTTTTATTTTTCAATGTAAAAGTGAATAGTGGTTACGACTGCGATGTAACGATTATTCGAATGAATGAATGGAATGGAATTCGATTTAAATATTTATAAGTCTTGAAGAATGCTAATGGTTGACAACTTAGATAAGAATAATTTAATCTCCTAGGGGAATAAGTTATGGCAATTCCAAGCAGGAGAATATTCTCATGTCATCCAGATCGATAACGATTAGTCCAGTGGTTCCGTGAATGGGTTAAGGAACGCCCGAGAGAGAACAAGGACATTGTCATAAATGTAGGGAATAAAGAAAGAATAAAGAGTGAATAGTGATTTTGGTGGGATTAGGAATATTATTAGACGACGCTATATAAAAGTACCCGGAACGAAATTTTGAGTTCGTATTAGTGATCCAGGGGGAAAAAGAGTGTATGTAAAAGATGTCGAATTCTGAAAAATAGCACTTTTATTTTTCCCGAGATTTCCCTAGACACTGAAAGACCTAAGAGATTATTAAAAGGATTTAAGGAAAATGGATTCGAGAAGTATTAAGAATGATGGAGAATGGTAGTATAAATGTTAAGAAGGTTTTCGGTAAAACCCTAACTAAAAACGATTGAGATATTCTTAAGAACGATCAATCAAATTGAGCAATAACCGGACAAAAGAGCAAGCAGAGAACAAGATGCATGCATGTGCAAGTAAGGAAAATATCTAGGGACCAACTAGTTAGCAAGGAACTAGATCAATTAGACCTTAACTAGTACTTAGCTAAATCAAACCATAGTTAGCTTGCAAACCATCCAATGATCAACACATATCTTGCAAAATACATCATCTAGTGGATCATCACTTTAATAAAGCTACTTTAGATGAGATATTATCAAAAAACACTTCACTTTATGCATTATTATCCAAGAGACAAGCCAAGCAACACAAACTCTCCCAAGTTCATTCCATTCGGCCCCTTTGTAATTTCAAAATCAAAAACCTACTTCCAACCATTGTTTGATATTCTAATTTTTAAGGTGAGTTCTATATTTCAAGAAACTAATCTCCTAGAAATTTCAAATCCAAATTCTTTTGTTTCCATTTTCAAATAAATCATTTAAGAGGAGGGTGAATAGTGTTTCTCAAGAACTAACTTTGTTTTTCTTGTTTATTTGGTTGATCTAAGCCATCATAAGGTGTTCTAAGGACTAGATCAAGGCTTGTTAGGCTCATATACATACCAAGGAAGGTATCACACTCTTGAAACCCTAGCTCTTACTTTAAGTTTATGCATGTTCTTGATGGATTTAAGAGTAGTTATGATGTTAGTATGTTATAAGCATGATTAGTTAAGTGATTTAGGTAACATGATGATTAATATGATGAAGTGATATGTTCTTGGACATTTTGAGATGAGAAATCATGTGTACAAGATGTATGGATACCCGGTGTGGCTTGGTTGTGTTGTATGATTTTTAGAACGTTCGATTTATAGCCGTCATAATGCCGAAATTTCGTTAACCTTATGGAATCGTGCATCACAGTAGCTTTAACTCCCTGTCTAGTGTCATATTCTGCCATGATAGGGTAGATTATGTTATAAGCTTCGTGTTGATATAAAGATCGTGTGAAATGGACTTACGGTTTAGGATTTATGGCCGATTTACTAAAGTAGTTCGAAATCGTAAACGAGAGTTCGTAACTGAAATTGAACCCTCGTAAAATACGTAAGTCAGTGGAAAATCATGGTAATTAAATACTAGAGATAAAAAGGAAGGTGTGAGAGAAAACCTCATGTGAAACGGATCGTTTTTCGATTTTATAAAAATGTTTGAATCAAGGTTAAACGCGAACGAACCCCTTAAAAGTATAACTTTGGTTATAACTTAGAAAACGAGCGATAAAACTCGAGGTATAATCTTGGTTCGTAATCGACCGACTTTAGAACTTATACGACTTAAGTATATACCAAGTGTGAGTATGATGACATGTCTTAATAACAAACAAATGTCGGATCGTATTGGTGATAAAAAGAGTTACACTAAAAGGTGTATAACGAGATAATTCGAAAACGTGTTTCGAATATTCTGACTATTTATAGATCGCCGAGCTTGTTGGTGTATACTGAAAATATTTATTTAAAGTATATACATTTATTTCTGGCCCAGTTTTATTGAGAATCATTTTAATGTTTACATACTGTCTAATATTATATATTGTGGACAATCTAGTATTAAATGGGATACAAAATATTAGATTGTTAAATACGGTTTATATAATATAATAAGGTTCACAGCACAGGTGGAGTTAGACAATCCACTGGAATGGCTGTGGTATTATTTAGATTAGTTTATATTGACTAATAAATAATACTAGTATACTTTGTGTATATTGAACAAGATCAAATTTAGAATTGTTCCCTTATACTGATTAAGAAGGAGAACTAAGATTTTATGTTATTATTAATGCTTAGGTTCTTAATCCAGATATAGTAATAGACACGTGTATATTATTTACATACTTTGATTTATATATGAAATAATTCTTTTGATTTATTTCATTATATTTTGGGTGATGAAATAATATATATGGTGAATATTATTTATAGAAGGAATCCATGTCCTGATAATATTCAGGTTAATTGTGACGCCCCCAGATCCGGGGTCGGAGATCTAGGCGCTCACGGTCCATTTTCCATTAATAACATACCTGTTCTTGCACATAATATATAAAACAGACATCGACCCCACAATAAACTCACACCGCACACACACACAGAGGTTAGAGTCTCAGAAACGTCACACAATTGATTAAGCGGAAATAAAAGTTTCAGAGTTATTACAGACCGAATTAAATAGCATTTATGCTACCAGCAACACTTCGATAAGAAGCGAAGTTAGCGGCATGTAAGTTTGTTACGATACACTGCTTTGCACAGGTCATACTTATAAATAAAACGAACTAACAAAAGTTGCCAACCAATCCGGCTAATGGGGCCTACCGGTGGAATCTCAACTGCTGCCTCGGGTCTAGTCACCTGCTTTCGGGCAGTCTGTCTGGGTCTTGCCATTTCGCTTAGCTGTTGTGTTTGTAAATTTGAAAACAAGCAAGAGTGAGCAACTATAGCTCAGCAAGAAATATATGTATAAGGTAAGCAATATAACATTTCATATGATTAGCCGTTATTAAACTCGTTTGTATCAATCATATATAAAATCACTTGTCATTGTTGATAAATTCCGAAGGTGCAACAATACGTGCCCTTGTTTTCAAAATAAACTTGCAGTTCTAGATACTGCATGGAGTCAACATCTTACTCATCAAAATAGAACACTATCAGCAACTTGGCACAAAAGCCTAAGAAGCAGTGTCAAAGCATTTTTCCAAAATGGAGGAATGGGACTTAAAGAAAACATAAAACCTGACAGGGATTGACGATGATCAGTCAACACATCCAAGTCCAATAATCCGCGGGTCTTCTCTACCGGTAGAAGGATAGAAACTACATCCGTAACTATCCCCGGGTGAAAACTACATCCGTAATCACCCTCGATGAAAACTACATCCGTAATCATCCTTCGGCAACACCTGGGCCGGAATAATAATTGATGGACCGCCTGGCTCACGGCCGCTTACACATCCCGGGAATCGTTCGTCAACGGTTCCCACACCTGCCAGAGTCCCTTTTTCTTTTTTTTTCTTTTTAAAACTTGATTTTGATTGAAAACTGAGTAATTGAGGTCCGACATTAGTCGACCGATGATTCTTGAAATCATACAAGAAGCAGAACCTGACCGGGGGTTTTCGAAAATGTTTTGAGTTCGAAAGAGTTCGAGTTTGAAAGCATTAAAGGTATCTTGGATTAGCTTTATCTTTAAAATAAAGAACAATAATTAATAAATAATATTTTAAGATTTAATATTAATAATTACTAAAATAATTATTTAATTAAATAAGCTTTTAATCCTAGATAGGTATTTTGAGTATTTACGAAGATATAAAAATAATTACTTGAGTATACGATACTCCCCGAATGACCCTTCGGGTTTTCGCAATCTAGTTACGATATAATAATATACCGCTCCCCGGTCAATAGTATATACGGACCGCTACGACCTCTATTGCTAGAGTCGTTGTCCGAAGAAAACATTTCAATCTAAGTTCAAGGGGTACAAACATATATGTACTTATACATCTCAATTTCATCAATACTTCGATAAACATAACATTTGATATGATTGAAAACTACAAACACAATAGTGGAAGTCCTTGTATATGTAAGTTTTGAAAAGTAAACTTGCCTTGGTGTGGTTGGGGTGTTCGAACGTGCGGAGTGGAACGATCTATACATAAGCAATAACCGTTCGTTAGTACCTTAACAATATCTCTTTAATTACGGGGTTTTAGGGGGTACAAAATTAACTTAATGACTTCGTCTTATGACACTCTAGCCCCACTATAGGTTCATGTCATCCCTCGATTACGCTCGTCACTTATTCGACTTAATTTGGTTACCATAAACGAATCATATTCATCACCCCTAAAATTATACTCCACTTAACGACTTTTTCCCTTGCGCGAATTTTACTCTAGCATTTTTATAAAATTGAAAACTTCATATTTTAATCCAATTCTTTTTGGGTAGCCTTCACCACTGCATTTACTAGCTTCTCTAATTTTTCCATGATCCCACATAAATTTTTAGGGGTTTAAACAAGGTTCACAAGGGGACCATTTAGTGCAGTCCGGAATCCAGAAACACATTTTACTTCTCCGGCCATAACTTAAAATCTATACATCACCTAGTCATAAACCTTATATTTTTGTAAACTACATTCAGATACCTTTCCAACAATATATGGTAGGACCTCAGGGAACAAGATTTGGGGGTTCAAAACCATCTTACAAGACAGGTCAAGTTCCTGGAAAAACTCAGCATGCTTGTTTCACTTAAATCAACCAAGATCCTTACATCCACAACACAACCAACATCTAATTCACCAAGTTCATACTTTATAACATTCATGGAGATACATACACTAACCACAAGCATAAAAATCACAACCACAACACTTAAATTCAAGATCTATATCATCCATCACTTATATATCCAAGATTAACATCAATACACATGGATCTATCATCAAACATCATAAACACTACATGGCCAAGAGGGGTTAGGGTTTTTATACCTTCTTGAGTATCTAGGAGCCTTGGGTAAGCCTTACAAATCTCAAGAACACCTTGAATGAGCTTCTACACTCCTTATAATCCAAGATCTAAAAGAAAACTTAACAATGTTACTATTCACAATAACTTTAACAATTAATATCTTGAATATTAATGGATGAAAGGGCTTGGAATTCTTAGTATACCTTTCTTGGATGATGTAGAGAGGCTAGGAATTTAGCCTTGAATTATGAATGAGGAGAAGTGGAAGAAAGAAAATTTTCTTCCTTGTTTTCTTGCTTGGGCCGAGAGCTTTTGTTCTAGGAGGGGAGAGTGTTTTTGTGTTTTGATTTTTGTGTTGGTTGAATAATTGTGTTAAGTGGTTGGGTGATACATGTATTTGTGTATGTAATACATGGTACAAGTATAGGTATGGCCACCATGTCCTCTTGTCTCCTTGGAAAGTGGTGCAACTAGTTACTATTCCTCTTGTCCATTTGGTACTACTAGTTTGCTTTTCCTAACTACTTAGTTGCATGGGACTTGCATGCAATACTACTCCTTGTATCATTATTCTTCCACCAATGCTTGTCACTTAATCTTTAATTCGTATCGTATCTTAATTAATCTCTCATAATAATATTTTGTCGCGTAGAGATTTCTCTAGTGATTCCTTAAGTACTTAATTGTGTAAATTCCTCGAATATCCATAATTCCTCGTCATAATTCCTAATAAATCTTTTAATACTCCAATAATTCTCAAATCCCAAGTTTTATAATTCTTACTAACAATAAGACTTTTGCTTTCAACAACCTTCCCTTTATCTTACATAGTGAATGTAACAACATAGTTTCTCAGACAATCAGTTCCATTAAACAACAGGGATGACTAGAAAGGTTCCAAATTGACAATGTCACATGAT
This sequence comes from Saposhnikovia divaricata, assembly GCA_036435485.1. NCBI lineage: Eukaryota > Viridiplantae > Streptophyta > Magnoliopsida > Apiales > Apiaceae > Saposhnikovia > Saposhnikovia divaricata. The sequence goes on along the minus strand of CM071597.1, from coordinate 93,669,321 downwards.
ATTAAATAAAAGAAAATATAATAAAAAATTAGGGTTCTTACATTAATGATGTCCCCTTGAAAGCTCAAAAAGATTTAATTATGTGAAACCCTGCAGGTGGATTTATTCCGGCATAATTAAATAAGGCTGAGTGGATGATCAAGGATAAAAGATATTAATTAAATGAATTATCAGTAATTTATTTAATTAATGGACATACGATATTTTAAACATGGGGAATTTAATAAGCAAATAATATTGGAACCGAATTAATTAATTAAATTACGGTATTAGGAAAGGTAGTGCAAATATTAATTCTTTAGTGGACTGAATTAATATTAATGACATTGGGCTGGACTCGGAATGTCATTGGGAGGCCTAACCTAATTATCCATGATCCCTATTGTAGCCCTATATATATTCTTATTCTCTTCTTGCTAGGGTTGGTCGAAAAAAAACTTTATAGCCACCCAGGAGCAAGAAGAGAGGTTAACTTGAGAAGACGAAGGCCACACTTCGCTCAAGGAAATTTGGGAATACAATAGAAGAGCGTGGAAGCAACCGTTAACAAGGTGACTTTTCTATTCGTACTCGTTAATTTATTGTATCAAAAATCGCAGTGCCAAGATCTGATTGTCCCAACAATTGGTATCAAGAGCTAGGTTCATTGGTTCTGCGATTTTTGATACGATGTCCATGTCGTAATTATATATGCATGTATATAGTGGTAGGCTTGTATATTCTGATTTGCAGGTTGTTATCCACTATTATGGCCATGTATATTTTAATTATGTGTTTGGATCCCACGTGGTTTAATCGTGGTTATTTTGTTTGGTTTCCACATGGTTTATCGTCGTTGTAAAACACGAGGGTTGATCGTATTAGAATAGATTTTACAAATTAGTTTTGTATTAGATCTATTTTTTATGTAATTGTTTGATGGATTTTGTAAAATTCGTGTATTTTGTAACAATTATGTGTGATCGGAAATCAAAACGGAGAAAAAAAATTTATCCACTGCGAAGCTGGTTGAAGGCTGCAATTAACAAGAACAGAAGAAACAGGCGTCAGGAAGAAGCAGGCAGTGGCGCGTGAAAATTTCTGGTCAAAAGCCTGTAACGCAGGTGCAGCCTGCGTTACTAGTGAAAACTGGAGTTGCGCAGGCTGTAAATGCGCAACAGGGCTGTAAAAGGCAGTAATGCATGACGCACATGCGTGACAGGGATTCCAGGGCTGTAACGCCTCTTCAAGCTGCGCAACATCAGTTTTTTGGCAGAAAAATGTTTTTTCAGTAGAACACAGGGTTGGAAATTTTTTTTCAAGGGGCCATAATAGTGGAAAATTTTATTTTAATTTTTTCCACTGATTATTGATTATTGATTTAATTAATTAATTATGTGTGTTGTTAATTATGTGTGTAATTATTTTTTAATTGCATTTTTAACATAATTAGGACGACATGGACATAGTATTTATTTATTATGCTTTAATCATGAATAGCATGCTGTCATGTTATGTGTTTTGTGTATTTTGATACATGTGGACTGCGATTAAATAACATAAGGCGATGCATGCTAGATAAAATTCCTCAATTTTTATTAAAAATTCTAAGTGGGTGAGGGAATTAATTAGGAATTAAATCCCACGGTCTCCATTATTTTGTATGTAATATAACCTTTTAAATAATGTAGATGGTATATATGATCACCTAACGTGGCGTACTATTTACGGTATTTTAAAAGGTTGTAGAAATTACTAGAACAAAATTCTTAAATTAAATTATGAATATTGAAAGGTATATAGATCACCCTAACGTGACGTACCAAGTTTCATAGAATTCGTTACGAAAATTGAATACTCTTGATGTTGACTGTGGAGAATTCTATCTAGGAATTGGGTATTAAGCGAGGTCGATGTGACTCCTCCGAGACCTGGGAATTATCCATTAATATATCAAACGGATGTATTCGGTTTAAGTAATTTAAGATTTAATAATGGTATACACTTAGCTATGAAAAATAATATATAGTCCACCCTAACGTGGCGTATTATTTAGTAATAGGACCGAAGTAATATTTAAACGAATTTAAGTGGTATATATGTCACCAATCGTGGCGTACCAAATACTTATGGTGTTTAAATATTAGTGCAATAATTTTAATTAATTGTTAGAGGAAACCAATAGGTTTTAAGATTTGTGCAACTCTCTGATTATGTGTTACATGTATGATTCTCAGGATTAGATCGTTATGGGCTTTAATCCACTATTCACCATATTTAAGGATAACAAACTTACTGGACCAAACTATATTGAATGGAAACGTAATTTGGACATAGTGTTGACTGCTGAGGAGTACAAATTTTGTACTTATGAAACCAAGCCAGATCAGCCTGCTGAAGATGCTCCTGAAAGTGAGAAGGAGTATTATAAGCAGTGGGTTAAGGCTGATGAGATGTCGCGATGTTACATTCTGGCACCAATGTCGGGTGTTTTGCAGCATCAGCATCAGGCTATGGCCACTGCTTCAGATATGCTCTTTAATCTCAAGGAACTTTTTGGAGAACAGAATAGGGCTGCTAGGCAAGTAGCAATGAAGGCTTTACTGAACACTCAGATGGCTGAAGGAACACCTGTAAGGGATCATGTTCTCAGGATGATGTCTCATCTGAATGAGATGGAGATCCTTGGTGCTGATATTGATGGTGAAACCCAGATCGATATCATCCTTATGACTCTGCCCAAAAGTTTTCAGCAGTTCCGCTTGAATTACACCATGAACAAAAGGATGTATAGTCTCGCGGAACTTCTGACAGAACTTCAGGCAGCTGAAGGACTTTTAAAGCAGAATGTTCAAGTGAATGAGGCTGAGAAAGCTTCTTCCTCTAAGCCGAAAGGCAAGAAGAAGAAAAAGGTTCAGACACAGAAAGCTGGAAAGGTTGCTAATGCAGTGGGAGTTCAAGGTGCTGTGAAAAAGCCTAAGGGCAAGTGCTTCAGGTGCAAGCAGTCAGGTCACTGGAAACAGGATTGTCCTCTTCCTAAGAAAATAAACAATACTGGTATGTCTCTTTCTCTAGTTACAGAAACATATATAGCAGCTATATCTACGAGCACTTGGTGTGTAGATACAGGAGCCACTGACCATGTTTGTAACTCTATGCCGGGGTTCCAGCAATCCAGAATGCTTAGAGATGGCGAGATATATGTGTTCATGGGAGATGCTACGAAAGTAGTAGTAGTTGCAGTTGGAATAATTACATTATCTTTTGGCGATGATAGGATTTTGGTTTTGAACAATTGTCTTTATGTACCTTCGTTTAGAAGGAATTTAATTTCGGTTTCTAAACTTGCCATGGATGGTTATAATGTTTGTTTGGATCGTAATGTTTCTATTATGATGAATAAACGAGTTATATATTCTGGTACATTGCAAGACAATTTATATATTATTAATCCTATCCAACCAATGCTGCAACATAAGGAAAATAATAACATTCTTTCTAGCTCAAATAAAAGAAAGAAACCTTCTGAATTGAACCAAACATATCTTTGGCACTTAAGATTAGGTCATATTAACTTGAGGAGGATTCAGAGACTGGTAGTAGATGGGCCATTAGGCTCGTTGGCAGTGGAGCCATTTCCAGTTTGTGAATCCTGCTTGGAAGGTAAGATGACTAATAGGCCTTTTAAAGCAAAGGGGAATAGAGCCAAAGAAGTGTTAGAATTGGTTCATACTGATTTATGTGGACCTATGAGTATCCAAGCAAGAGGAGGTTATGAGTATTTTGTCACTTTCATTGACGATTATTCTAGATATGGGTACATTTATTTGTTGCGCCGTAAGTCCGAGTGCTTTGAAAAATTCAAAGAGTACAAAGCAAGTGCGGAGAAGCGACATCTTGGAAAATGTATCAAGTCACTACGATCAGATCGTGGTGGCGAATACTTGCTTGGAGAATTTAGGGAATATTTATCAGAAAATGGGATCACATCCCAGTTGTCTGCACCTGGCACACTTCAGTAGAATGGTGTAGCAGAGAGAAGGAATCAGACTCTTTTAGAGAGTGTTAGATCGATGATGAGTTATTCAGATTTACCCAAGTCGTTTTGGGGATATGCTATAGAAACAGCGGCTTACCTTCTGAACTTGGTACCTTCTAAGTCGATTCCCAAGACTCCAATAGAATTGTGGACTGGAAGCAAACCAAGTCTAAGACATATTCTGATTTGGGGTTGTCCAGCACATGTGCTGAACAAGAATGCGACCAAGTTAGAATCTCGTACAGAAGTAAGGCTGTTTGTAGGCTATCCCATGGGAATGAAAGGTTATTCATTTTATAGTCCTAGGGATCGAGATATCATTGTTAGCACCAATGCTAGATTCTTAGAAGAAGACTATATAATGAACCATAAACCCATGAGTAGTATCGTTTTAGAGGAACTAGTGGGAGGGACAGATAATCCCCAAGTGCCAATAGTACAAGTAGAATAGCCACAAGAAAATGCACAACTTAACACTAATACTGCACCAGTGCCTCGTTGTAGTGGGAGGGTTGTTCAACAACCAGATAGATTCATGTTTTTGGGAGAGTCCTCGGACTTGGTCCCTGGTGAACATGATGAGGATCCCAGGACATACGAAGAGGCAATTCTAGATAAAGATGCAGATCTATGGAAAAAGGCAATGGAATCTGAGATGGAATCTATGTATTCCAATCAAGTTTGGGAGCTCGTGGAACCACCCAAAGGTGTAAAACCCATTGGATGTATGTGGATCTACAAGAAGAAAAGAGGATCTGACAAAAAGGTGAAAGCCTGGAAAACACGACTTGTTGCAAAAGGGTATACTCAGAAAGAAGGGATCGATTATGAGGAAACCTTTTCGCCGGTTGTTATGCTTAAGTCGATCCAGATTCTTTTATCTATAGCAGCTCATCTCGATTATGAGATTTGGCAAATGGATGTCAAGACAGCTTTCCTTAATGGAAGTCTTCAGGAAACCATCTATATGCAACAACCAAAAGGATTCATGAAGGAAGGACAAGAGCATCTTGTTTGTAAGCTTAAGAGGTCTATTTATGGATTAAACATGCTTCTAGGGACTGGAATATTCGTTTTGATCAGGCAGTCCAGTCATATGATTTGATCAAAGTCCAAGCGAATCATGTGTGTATAAGAGAAGTGAGGGTAATGCAGTGGTTTTTCTAGTACTGTATGTAGATGACATTTTACTCATTGGAAACAATGTTAAGATGTTGTCATCAGTAAAGGCATGGTTGTTCAAACAATTTGAAATGAAGGACTTAGGTGAAGCGGCATACATCCTTGGGATCAAAGTAATAAGGGATCGCAAGAAAAGGATGTTGGCTTTCTCTCAAGAGCCCTACATTGATGAAGTATTAGCTCGTTTTAACATGCAGAACTCTAAGAAAGGTTTTCTACCTTTTAAGCATGGAGTAGCTCTATCCAAGGAGTAGTGTCCTTCGACACCTACGGATATAGAGAGCATGAAAGCTGTTCCTTATGCTTCGGCATGTGGAAGCTTAATGTATGCTATGTTATGTACGAGGCCTGACATCTGCTTTGCTATAGGCATGGTTAGTAGATATCAGTCGAACCCAGGTCAGGAACATTGGAGTGCAGTAAAAACTATACTCAAGTACCTGAGAAGTACTAAGGAGTATATGTTAATTTACAAGGCCTCAGATCTATTTCCTTTGGGATATACTGATTTAGATTTTCAATCAGATAGGGATAAGAGGAAATCAACCTCGGGATATGTTTTTACTTTGGGAGGTGGAGCCGTTATATGGAGGAGTGTAAAGCAGAAATGCATTGCAGACTCTACCATGGAAGCCGAGTACGTGGCGGCCTCTGACGCTGCAAAGGAGGCTGTATGGTTCAGGAACTTCCTTTTGGACTTGGATGTGGTACCTAATGTTAAATATAATTGATATGGTTAATATCAGTGTTTAAGTTTTGCAGGGAAAAACAGAGTTTAAACAGGAAGCAGTCAGAGTTTAGTTAAACTCTGACAGTTAGAAGCTGAACAGAGTTTGTTATACGCTGACAGTTGGAAGCTCGACAAAGTTTGTTAAACTCTGTCTGGAGGAAGCGTCTACTTGTCAACAGTGTTTGAAGAATTATTGAAGATAATTATGGAAGCAATATCTTTGAAGATTGGATAGCTGTCAAAGAGATTGAGTTGACTAAGGAGACGAGTAGCAATCGTAATTGATATCAATTGTATAGCTAATTTATAGGAGTATCAATTATCGATTGTATAGCAGCTGTATATTTTATAAATACAGTTAGGTTAACCCTAGAAGGGTATCGATCGTGTAATACAATATCATTCATTGTAACCTAAGCAGCTCTCTGTGATAATTTATATCACTGAGAGAGAAGTTAATTTCAAACAGTTTTTAAAGCTTTTAAAGAACTTATTGTTATTCTCTCATACTTAGTTGATTATAAGTGTGTATTCGGCCTAACAATTGGTATCAGAGTTTGATCTGTTAATTTAATAATGTTTAAGATCCACACACACACACACAACTATAATCAATGGCATAAATTCCTCCTCCTACATCAGGCTCTAGTGCTGAGAAGGCTCAACCTGCAACTGTGAGTCGATATGAAACAATCAGGGTTCCTATTCTTAAGCCAGCAGAATACTCAACCTGGAAGGTGAAAATGGCTATGTTTCTGGAAGCTACAGATCCAGAATATCTTGACAGAATTTATGAAGGCCCTCATAAGCCTACAAAATTATCTGTTGTTACTGCTGGACAGGAAGTTAAATCTATTCCAAAGGAGAAGAAAGATTTGACTCCTGATGATATTTCATCCATTGGAAAGGATGCAAAGGTTAGACATCTCCTTCATAGTTCTTTGGATAATGTTATGTCTAACAAAGTGATCAATTGTAAAACTGCAAAAGAGATTTGGGATGCTCTAGAGGTTAGATGTCAGGGAACTGCTGCAATTAAGAAGAATAGAAGGAACATACTCACACAGGAGTATGAACACTTTGAGGCTAAATTTGAAGAATCAATGACAGAAACCTTTGACAGATTCTGTAAGCTACTTAATGATCTATCACTGGTTAATAAAGAATATGATCTAGAAGATTCAAATCTCCAGTTTTTTCTTTCTCTACCTGAAAAGTGGGATGTCAAAACAACCACTATTAGAGACAACTATGATCTGGCTGATACTGATATTGATGAGATCTATGGGCTGCTCAAAACTCATGAACTAGAAATGGAACAGAGAAGCAGAAGATCAGGTAGAAAGTCAAAATCTGTTGCTCTAAGAGTTGAAGAAAGACCCTCAAAGAAGGAAGCATTTAGGAAGAAGGCAAAAGGAAAAGCCTTGGTCATTCATTCTGAAAGTGAGTCATCAAACTCTGATGTTGACTCAAATGCAGATGAATCATCTGATTCTGAAGATGATGAGGAAATGATGGAAATGGCTGCTTTGATGGTAAAGACTTTCAAGAAGATGGGTTTCAAGAACTTCAAGAAAGGAAAGAAATTATCCAAGAATGATTCAAAGTTTGACAGGAAGAATTTCAGAAAATCTGAGAGAAAGGATACCAAATCTGGGAAAAGAGACAAGTCTGAGATTCAATGCTACAAGTGTAAGGAGATGGGTCATTATGCTCCTGAGTGCAAGAAGGGTAAAACTGAGAAGGCACTCTTCACTAAAGGCAGAGATTGGGCAGATACCTCTGACTCAGATGAGGATGTAAACCATGCTCTCATGGCTACTACTGTTGATGAAGCTGTAGATTCTGAAAACAAGGTACCTCTAACTACCTATGCTTATAACATTGATGATATAACTGAATTAAGAATATATCTTAAGTCCTTGCATATCAATTATAGGGATCAGACTTTAGAGAATGAGAGAATCAAAACTGAGAATTCTGAACTTAAAGAGAGAAATAAGGTTGTAGAAGAGAAATTTGTTAAGATGCAGCAAGTTCAAAAGGAGAGAGATGATGCTGTCTATCTTGAACAAGAGTTGTTAAGTCAGTATAAACAACTAGAATCTGAGTTGGAAAAGGCAAATCACATTATTAAAACTTGGACTCACTCAGGAAAAGACACTCAAGAAGTTTTTCAATCTGACACTGTAGGTCTAGGTTATTCTGAGAAAGATGAACTTAGATTTCAGAATACAGTTAAGATTAGACCACCTCTTCCACCTAAGAAATTTGGAACATTTGTTAATGGAATAAATGAACCTAGATTTGAAGGTGGAAAAGAAGCTGTTAAGAAAGAACCAATAAAAACTAATGTTAAACAGGTTAATATTGGTTCAATGACAGATAAACAACTTAAGCATAAGCTTAAGGAGTTAAAATCAGTTAAGAAACCGAAAGTGTCTAGAAAGAACAGAAATGGTAAAGTAGGCATTACTCAAGGCAACTATCCAATGCTTGCTACTTTAGCTCCAAGAAAGACATGTCATAACTGTGGTAGTACTAACCACCTTGCTAGTTTTTGCAGGAAGAACAAAGACATTAATTCTTTACCTTCCAAGTCTGAAGTAAAGAAAGATAATGTTAGAACTAAACCATAGACTTTATACTTGCAGAAATTATCATGCTATTTATCATAATTACTATGAACTGAAACCTAATCTGAAATGGGTTAGAGTTAATTCTGCAAGTGTAAACTCTGATAAAGTTAGGTTAAACTCTGATAATGAAAATTCCGCTGCTAAAGCTAACAGAATTAAGAAAGCCAAAGGATCCAAGCAAGTCTGGATCCTTAAATCTAATCCTCAGTAATTGTTTGTGATTGCAGGGCATTAGGGAAAGCATCCTAGTAGTGGACAGTGGATGTTCAGGACACATGACTGGAAATAAAGCCCTGCTATCAGAGTATGTGGAGAAGGCTGGCCCAAAAGTTTCCTATAGAGATGGCAACATAGGACATACTCTGGGATATGGCAATATTAATCTTGGAAGTGTCATCATCACAAATGTAGCTCTGGTTCCAGGACTCAAGCATGATCTGCTATCTGTGAGTCAAATCTGTGACAGAGGTTTGCATGTAGATTTTCAACCTGAATACTGTGAGGTTATCAGCAAAACCACAGGAAAAGTTGTTTTAGTTGGACAAAGACACAACAATATCTATGAAGCAAGCTTGTTGACAAACTCTGATGGAAAAACAATGTGCCTGTCAACAAGAATGTCCAATGAGGAGAGTTGGAAGTGGCATAAGAAACTTTCTCATTTGAATCTGAACAACATCAATGAGCTGATAATAAAGGATCTTGTTAGAGGACTTCCAAAGTCTTTACTAAATGTTGATGGTCTGTGTGATTCATGTCAAAAGGCCAAACAGAGGAAGACCTCTTTCAAGAGCAAGTCTGAATCTTCAATTATTGATCCATATCATCTATTACATGTTGATCTTTTTGGACCAGTAAATGTCTTGTCAATTGGAAGAAAGAAATATGCTCTAGTTATTGTTGATGAATATACCAGATACACTTGGGTGTATTTTCTAGCAAAGAAGGATGAAACTGCATTAACACTGATGGAGCATGTAAAGCTACTGGACAAAGGATCAAAACACAAAGTCAAGATAATCAGAAGTGATAATGGAACTGAATTCAGAAATACAACAATGGAAGAATTCTGCAAGAACAGAGGAGTGAAGCAAGAATTTTCTGCACCTGGTACACCACAGCAAAATGGTGTAGTTGAGAGGAAGAACAGAACCTTGATAGAAGCAGCCAGAACTATGCTTGATGAAGCATAATTACCAACCTATTTCTGGGCAGAAGCAGTTCAAACTGCTTGTTTTACTCAAAATGCAACACTGATCAACAAGCATGGAAAAACACCATATGAGATGGTGAGGGAAAAGAAGCCAAACCTGAAATATTTTCATATTTTTGGGTGCAAATGCTTTGTGTTGAAAACTCATCCTAAACAGTTGACCAAATTTGAGTTGAAAGCAGATGAAGGAATTTTTGTTGGCTATCCAGTGTCAACCAAGGCATTCAGAGTTTACAATCTGAGAACAAGGGTGATTATGGAATCTATTCATGTGTCATTTGATGACAGAAAAATCACTGGACTTGAAGATGTTGATGAACATGATCAATTGCATTTCGAAAATGAAGATCTAATCTCTGATGAAATAAATTCTGATGACACTAGTCCAACAAACTCTGTTGCTGCAAACTCTGAACCTCTACTGGTACACACAGAAGAAATATTACAGTCTGAACAAAGAGGAGAACCAGTTGAGGGGGAGCATGATCATAGTGATGACTCAAATTCTGATAGTGAGTCAACTGAAAATTCTGGATCAAACTCAAACTCTGATGACTCAAACTCTGAAAGTCCAAATTCTGACAGTTCAAACTCTGAGAGATCAAATTCAGGGGGAGCCTCAGAGAATGAAGAAAGGCATCAAGATAATCAGGAGAACATTGATCAAGGGGGAGGATCAACTGTTGATAGAAGTCATTTACCTACAGCTAGGAAATGGACAAAATCACATACACCTGATTTAATCATTGGAGATCCAGATGCAAAAGTTAGGACAAGAAGTGCTACAACAAATGAATGTCTGTTCCATGCATTTCTGTCCAAATCTGAACCAAAGAAAGTGGAAGAAGCTCTTCAAGATGCTGACTAGATAACAGCAATGCAGGAGGAGTTAAATGAATTTGAGAGAAATGAAGTATGGACCCTTGTACCTAGACCAAAGAATAGATCTATTGTTGGTACTAGATGGGTTTTTAGAAACAAAACTGACAGTGATGGGGTTGTTACAAGAAACAAAGCCATACTTGTGGCCAAAGGCTATTCACAGCAAGAAGGAATAGACTATGATGAAACTTTTGCTCCAGTTGCAAGATTGGAGGCAATAAGAATCTTTCTAGCATATGCTTCTCACAAGAAATTCAAGGTTTTTCAGATGGATGTGAAGAGTGCTTTTCTGAATGGAAAACTTGAAGAAGAAGTGTTTGTTGAACAACCACCAGGATTTGTACATCCCAAGTATCCAGATTATGTCTACAGGCTTGACAAGGCACTCTATGGACTTAAACAGGCACCAAGAGCATGGTATGAAACTCTGGCTCAATTTCTTTTAGAAAGTGGGTTCCACAGAGGTACAATTGATAAAACCTTGTTCTATTTCAATCTTGGAAGTGATCTGTTATTAGTTCAAATATATGTAGATGACATAATCTTTGGATCTACTAATGATAAACTCTGTAAGAAGTTTGCCAGCTCATGCAGTCTAGGTATCAAATGAGCATGATGGGAGAGCTCAGTTATTTTCTAGGGCTACAGGTGAAGCAAACAGATGATGGAATTTTTATCAATCAAGCAAAATATACCTGAAATCTTCTAAAGAAATTTGGCATGCTTGACTGCTCATCTGCAACAACTCCTATGGCAACGGCAACAAAGTTGGATAGAGACACAGGTTCACCAGTGGATATGACAAACTATAGAGGAATGATTGGGTCACTTCTTTATCTAACAGCTAGCAGACCTGACATCATGTATGCAACATGTCTTTGTGCAAGATTTCAGGCAGATCCAAGAGAACCACATCTAACAGCTGTGAAGAGAATCTTCAAATATCTTAAGGGAACCATAACTTTAGGCTTGTGGTATCCAAGAGAATCAGACTTCCAGCTTCTTGGTTACTCTGATGCAGACTTTGCAGGCTGTAAGATAGACAGAAAAAGTACTAGTGGAAGTTGTCAATTTCTTGGTGATAGAATTGTTTCTTGGTACAACAAGAAACAGAAATCAATCTCTACATCTACAGCTGAAGCAGAGTATATTGCTGCTGGTAGCTGTTGTGTACAGATTCTGTGGATGAAGAATCAATTACTGGATTATGGATTGAGGTACAGTAAAATACCTATTTACTGTGATAATCAAAGTGCTATTGCTATGACAGGTAATCCAGTACAGCATTCAATGACCAAGCACATCAGCATAAGGTACCATTTTATCAGAGAACATGTAGAAGAAGGGAACATTGAGCTTCATTTTGTGTCTACAGAACAACAGCTTGTAGATATCTTCACCAATCCATTGAGTGAAGCCGTATTTACAAGGCTGGTAAATGAACTAGGAATGGTCTCTAGTTTTGACTAGAGATATTGGTTAGACTCAAAACTCTACTTATGCACTGTGTTGCTCATATTTCTGTGATATGTTAATCTCTGATATGCAAACTCTGCTCAATGAATGTTAAACTCTGGTAGCATGCTTTTAAGTCATACACTGTTAACTGTTGAATAAACTCTGAGAAACTCTGATAATGTTTCTTTCTGAACATAAACACCGATGAAGATACATGTATGAAACATTATTCTCAGTAATTAGTCATGAATCTTTCTAAGTTATCTGTGATCTAATCTTAAACTGTGCAGAAAGTTAACACAGCATGATACTGTTCTATATTTATAGCATCTCTTACTTTATTTATCCTAAACTCTGAGTCTGTAAATACTGTGTGCATTGCCTCTCATAAATAATTTCTGATGTTGATGAGCTTTAAACTCTGTTCGTTTCTGATGTTAAATTTGATTCTGTTATTAGAATAACCCCAAAGCTAAACTATATAGATTTTTAGAACTCCTTTGAGATCATGTTTGTAACTAGGACGATCCAGGAACTTACTGGTACATAGTAAGGGCTAAAATTCTCTAATTTTTGGTGACTAGTCGAAAGCTAGGAAGACCCAAGAACTTATCAAATTGATAAGGGCTAAAATTATAGGATTTTTGGTGACTAGTTTCAACCTCTGATTACTGGAGAAAGTAAAAAAAAAGAAAAAGAAAAAAAAGGGTTATAGGTTAATTATTACTGTATATAAACTGTTTACTACAGAGTTTAGCATTCATCATATATTCAGTGTTTACTATGAGAGTTTGTGCATCCAGTGCTTTCTGATTTATTTTATGAATTTATGAAATACTAGATGCTCTAAATACTGATCTAGTAAACTCTGCTCTACACACACGTATATTCACAACTGTGCAGTATTTGAAAGGATAACAGTAATTAAGTTGGAGAATTGATAAACACTGATGGATTTTGTTGAGTACTCTAAGGTAATATTTTATTTCAGACAGAATATATACTTGGAGTACACAAAGAGTTTTTGACATTTGCATGTAATATTTGCCAGTTGTTAATTGTGTCAAACAGTTAAAGCTTTTTGGAAATAGGAGAGAGAACAGCAGTAATAATAGGCATTATTACTGCGCGTGTGAATAACTGTTCCACTGTTTATGTGACACGTGTCCCACTCACACACTTAACAAGAAATTGGTTGCGTGTTTAATGTCTAAAACGATTGGGTTTTGAATTTTAATTACAAATCTAATCAAAATCATTTCATTATTCACTTTTTCATCTTTACAACCACAAACACACAACATCACACACAATTTCTCTGTTACTTTCACTTAAGCATTTTCACAAACACTTTTCCATATACTCTCTTCTGTCTTATACTGTTCTAATGGCAACCAAGAACTTTGTGGCTCAGGGATTAACTTTTGTTACCAACAATTATGCTGCAATTCTAGACACTGCTAAAGCCCCAACATCATTTCATCTGATTCAAAACTTCTTAAGAGACTCTGAAATTGGTAAGGCTCTTGTTCAACCAGAGACACTCTCAGCCACACAAATCTCAATCTTCTGGAAAAACTCGGTTTATGATGATGGTAGAGAGAATGGGACTCCATCAATTGTGTTTACCTATGAAGATCAAGAGTTTGTCATAACTCCTGCAACTGTTCGTGAGGTTTTGGATTTTGACACTCACACTTCATACTCTGTGGCTGTTGTGGGTCAATTAAAAGAAATGTTACAACAAATACGGTTTTCTGGTTCTTTGGATAAGATTGGGGATGTCAAAAGGCCAGGGCTCAGGAAGGAGTGGAGCTTCTTCTTTGATTGCATTACTCGTGCATTTGGCAAGAAGGTCACCAACTGGGATGCAATTCCTGGTGAAAGTCTTCAAATCGGGTATTCTCTTCTTAATGGGAGTAACTTTGATTTTGGTCGTCTTTTACTTATGAATTTAGGTGAAAAACTTGCAGAGTCTAGTACAACTGTTTATTTCTCACGTTTCTGTCAATGTTTATTCTCTGCTTGTTTACCAAATTTAACAATTGCTGATGAGGATGTTATACAACCTTTCCAATGTCATAAGAGAATGTTTTCTGATTTGACAAATAAGGATGCTAACAAAGAGCAAATACCAGAGTTTATCTATCCTCTTGCTCTCAGAAACTTCCTCAACCAACCACAAGAACAACAAGAACCACAAAACGAACCAATCATTGAACCTCCACAGTCACCACCTCAAACCACAAACACTGACCCACCTCAAACCATAAACACTGAGCCAATCACTAAAACTACATCTCCACAATCACAATCTTCATCACACCCTCAACCTCAACCACAATCAAAACCTAAGAAGCCAAAGAAAAGCAAGGCTATAAGGCCATCAAGAAAACAGAGGATGGCTGAAGCTTCTAAGCCAAAGAAGTATGAGGAACGGGCTAACAAACCTAAATCTCCTTCTATACCTGATGATTCTGTTTCAGTAGAAGAGAGAGCAGAAGTGAATCCTCCAGCTAAGAGAAGGAGATTAATTCTTGATGAATCTGATGAAGATGTTAATTTTGAAGCTCCAGAGGTGATTTCCAAGGATATACCTACTGTTGAGACATATACTGAAGAAGAAGCTGCCAAAACACCTGCCAATGTACAAATGGATGAGGACAACAGAGAAGGTTTTACTGCTACGGATGATTTTGTTGACACATTTATACCATTCTCTGATCACATTACTGTTCCTCTTTCACCTATCATTGCAAATTCTGAAGAAATTGGTGCAGCTGATCAGCCAACTGTAGTACTTGATGAAACAGTGGCATCATACACTGATTTATTCTCTGATGCTCACCAGGTTCTTGAACAAGGTGAAGAGGTTGAACAAGTTGAAGTTCCAAAGTCTGTTGAGGCTAGAGACACAACTGTAGAGATTGTTGCTGAAATAGCAGTGAATGTTACTGAAACTGCAGAGATTGTTGAAGAGAATGTTGCAGTGCATACTGATCAAGTTGAAAATACAGCTGTTGATGTTGAAGATGAAGCAAGTGCAGAGTCAAACTCTTCTCAGAGTATACCAGTTCAAACTGATGCTAAGCACACACCTTTTTCTAAACCTTCAGATCAACATGATATTGAAGCTGAGCACTTTGCCAAGAATTCAAGGGATTTGTATAAGTCAGACTGTATTTTTCCTGTTGAAAGAGCAGCTAAATTTGTTCATCAATCTGCCACGAAGATCTCAAATCCTAATATTATCTCAAGTCTGCAAGCAACCATTGTTCAAGTCAAAACTCTGAATGAAAGATTTGATGAGTCTCAAAAAGCTATTAATGAATTGAGAGCTGATGCTGTTGCTAGAGATATGACTATGCAGAGGGATAATCAGACAAAGTTTAAGACCATTTGTAAAGCTCAAGAAACTCTGTTTCAGAGGCTGGGTCAAGTTGAACAAAATCAGAATGTATTGTCTGGGAAGATTGATTCCATTGCTAACTCTTTGGAGCTGATCACTTCTATCTTGATTCCTGATGATGTCAAAAAGGGGGAGAGAGTTGCTAAAGACAAATGCAAGCAATCTCAAAATCTGATCAGAAAGGATAATGCTGGAGATGGATGAGCAAGTAACAAAGGAAGGGGTAAAACTAAAGAATTTCAAACTCTGAAAACTAGCAAGTCCTCTAAATCACAGTTTGCTGGGATAAACACTGATACTCAAGGTACTTCAAAGACCAAGAGTTTGCTATTATCTTCTAATCCACAGACTGATGAAGAGTTGGCTGCTAAGTTGTTTATTGAAGAAAATGAGGAAGGAGTTACAATTGAAGACATTAAAGCTGAAGAAAAGAGTTTACAAGAAGAACATCTCAAAGCTTTAAAGTCTGGAAAGTTAAAGAAAGGAAAAGCTCCTAGGCCTGTTCTTAAAGGCATTGTGTTCAAGGAAAGTGATGATGTTAGTCAAAGATCATAGTTATCAAAGAAATCAACGACAGCTGAAGCTAAACTCAAGCTGAAAGGCATTGAAGGAGAAATTTCATAGAAGAAAGTTACAACCTCTGTTTCTACACAAGTTGTACAGAAGAAAGAAAACACAACCTCTGTTGCTACACAAGTTGTGTCTAGACCTTTATCTTCTCAGTTGCAATCAGTTTTTGGGAAAGGATCACTTCATGATCCAAATCTATTATCTGGAGTTTCTATGGATTTTTCTGATGGAAGAGCCTTGTCTGGTAAGGTTGGAAACAATAAGGGTGGTCTAGGCTCACACAAAGACAAAAGGCAATATACTGGTCCTAGAGATCCTTCTTCACTGGCTGTTCCAGGTCGTGGTGTCACTCAAGAGAGTTTGGACAGACTGGAATCAGTACAGTTAGTTTATCAGAAGAGTTTAAAGAAGGATTTTCTCTTGTACTTCATGGCTGATGGGACAGTATTTAGAATTGGTGAGAATGATATTGGCTTGAAATATTGGGAAGAATTAGAATATGTTCTATATCTTTTCAAGGTGAATAGTCAAAGAACTCAATCAGTTGCAAATGTGCTCAGACAGAAAATGCTCCAAAATTTGGCAATCAGAGGGATGAAGTGCAATGGCAGATATGTTCCTAAGTACAGAGATTGGAATGGAAATCTTATTGAAATGAAGAAGGGTACTGCAAAATTAAAGACTGATTTGGGAATCACAGTACTTGACTTCAATTCACAGTCAGAAGAAGTCAAATTTATTAGGCTGGGAAATGAGATGAGGAGAAACAAAATCTATGATCTTAGATCTGCTATCTATCAGACGGATGAGAGTGATCCTCAGTTAAGAGAGATTAAAGAAGCTATGAAGATTGAGCTTGAAAATGCAGAGAGAAGATTGCTCATAGATTATCTCAGAACAACGCAAGATCTTGAGGAGATTAGAGATTAAAGTCTGTAAGAATTTTCTTGTTATCTGTAAACTTTTGTTAAGTCAAGTTTAAACTCTGCTTATTTTAATAAACACTGTGTTCGTATGAAATTGTTTTGACATCATCAATTATTGTTAACTTGTGAATTTTTACTAATGAACAAGTTGGGGGAGATTGTTAAATATAATTGATATGGTTAATTTCAGTGTTTAAGTTTTGCAGGGAAAAACAGAGTTTAAACAGGAAGCAGTCAAAGTTTAGTTAAACTCTGACAGTTAGAAGCTGAACAGAGTTTGTTATACGCTGACAGTTGGAAGCTCGATAGAGTTTGTTAAACTCTGTTTGGAGGAAGCGTTTACTTGTCAACAGTGTTTGAAGAATTATTGAAGATAATTATGGAAGCAATATCTTTGAAGATTGGATAGCTGTCAAAGAGATTGAGTTGACTAAGGAGACGAGTAGCAATCGTAATTGATATCAATTGTATAGCTAATTTATAGGAGTATCAATTATCGATTGTATAGTAGCTGTATATTTTATAAATACAGTTAGGTTAACCCTAGAAGGGTATCGATAGTGTAATACAATATCATTCATTGTAACCTAAGCAGCTCTCTGTGATAATTTACATCACGGAGAGAGAAGTTAATTTCAAACAGTTTTTAAAGCTTTTAAAGAACTTATTGTTATTCTCTCATACTTAGTTGATTATAAGTGTGTATTCGGCCTAACTTTGTCTAGGAGCTTGACAGTGTATTGTGATAACACTGGTGCTGTGGCAAATTCGAAGGAACCGCGAGATCACAAAGCAGCTAAACATATTGAACGTAAGTATCATCTCATACGAGGAATCGTAAAGCGAGGAGATATAGTTGTGGCTCACATATCATCAGAAGACAACCGGGCAGATCCTTTCACAAAGAGTTTGCCAGCCAAGGTTTTTGACAGGCATGTGGAAGCGATAGGAGTCAGATGGATGGACACATAGTTTTTTGTGTAATAGTGGATTAAATAAACACTGATATACTCATAGAATATTTTGAGTATAAGTGGGAGATTGTTGGTGTATACTGAAAATATTTATTTAAAGTATATACATTTATTTCTGGCCCAGTTTTATTGAGAATCATTTAAATGTTTACATACTATCTAATATTATATATTGTGGACAATCTAGTATCAAATGGGATACAGAATATTAGATTGTTAAATACAGTTTATATAATATAATAAGGTTCACAGCACAGGTGGAGTTAGACAATCCACTGGAATGGCTGTAGTATTATTTAGATTAGTTTATATTGACTAATAAATAATACTAGTATACTTTGTGTATATTGAACAAGATCAAATTTAGAATTTTTCCCTTATACTGATTAAGAAGGAGGACTAAGATTCTATGTTATTATTAATGCTTAGGTTCTTAATCCAGATATAGTAATTGACACGTGTATATTATTTACATGCTTTGATTTATATATGAAATAATTCTTTTGATTTATTTCATTATATTTTGGGTGATGAAATAATATATATGGTGAATATTATTTATAGAAGGAATCCATGTCCTGATAATATTCAGGTTAATGATGTCCCCTTGAAAGCTCAAAAAGATTTAATTATGTGAAACCCTACAGGTGGATTTATTCCGGCATAATTAAATAAAGGTTGAGTGGATGATCAAGGATAAAAGATATTAATTAAATGAATTATCAATAATTTATTTAATTAATGGACATGCGATATTTTAAACATGGGGAATTTAATAAGCAAATAATATTGGAACCGAATTAATTAATTAAATTACGGTATTAGGAAAGGTAGTGCAAATATTAATTCTTTAGTGGATTGAATTAATATTAATGACTTTGGGCTGGGCTCGGAATGTCATTGGGAGGCCTAACCTAATTATCCATGATCCCTATTGTAGCCATATATATATATTCTTATTCTCTTCTTGCTAGGGTTGGTCGAAAAAAAACTTTATAGCCACCCAGGAGCAAGAAGAGAGGATAACTTGAGAAGACGAAGGCCACACTTCGCTCAAGGGAATTTGGGAATACAATAGAAGAGCGTGGAATCAACCGTTAACAAGTTGACTTTCCTATTCGTACTCGTTAATTTATTGTATCAAAAATCGCAGTGCCAAGATCTGATTGTCCCAACAGAGCTGACCCGGGACACACTACCACTACCTCTACTCGTACTCGATTACCAGGCAAGTTTCAAATCCTTTTTAAAGGCTGTTTTTGTGAATATATATGCTTTCCGTTATACATATGCCATAGCATGCATGCCTACATTCAAGTTCTATTGTTATACTTGTTCCCTGATTTAAATGTTTGCTTATAACCTAGATAGATAATATATCGGTTATAAGCCGGATATGGTTAAGACCCTTAAATGAAGGGCATCTGAATCTTATTCCTCGAATATAGACCGGGAGTCAGTACTTCTTGATTATTTCAGGGAATATATTTAAGTAAATATCTTTCCGTTATTTATTTATAGAATATTCATTCATCGCGTATTATTTCGAATATTCCTTTCGAATATTGCCTCGAATATTCAATTAAACTTTATTTATTCAATGAATACTATTCTCCAATATTCATTTTAAGTTGATTCATTTATCAAATGTTATCTCGAATATTCCTTTGGAACTTTCTCATTATTTATTAAATATTATTTCAAATACTAATTTGATCATCATCTAACTATTATTTTGAATATTCATGCGAGTTTTATTTATTCTATAAGTATTATTAATTTAAATATTCATTAATTATTCAATGAATATTATTTGTGAATATTTACTCAAGAATCATTCTGAGTAATATTTTATATTAAGATTATCCCTTCAATATTTATACCTTAACAAATATTCTTTGGAATATTTATTTAATTCCTGTAACTCGTTTCAAAAGCGATTCATTTCATTTAAATATTATCTTCGACCTTCGAATATTATGTAAATTATTTCGGAGTCTTATTATTAATACGTGTATCAAGAAAGGTTCTCAAAAATCCCTTCTTCATTCAAAATCTAACTGTCAAATTATAAGGGAACCTTACTTGGGAGATGTTATTTATCTTGTTGACTTCCCGGTCATAAATCTTTCGAGAAGTATTCCTTTCACTCGCAACTTGGATTGCTATCTATTGCATCTGTGTACCGTCTCATAATTCGAGGGGTAAGATTATTGGAACAAGATTGTATCCTCTAACAAGCAGCAGCTTGGGAGATATGATGTTAAATTTTCCTTTCCAACTAGATACGACTACTTTGTGGAGTCTTATCAACAAGTATTATACTTGGGGAAAGGGGGACGAACTTTACATTCAGAGTCATGAACTTCTTTTCGAACTTGGAGTCGTGTAAGAGGCCGAGTAGCGCCGGTCCATCCCATTGGCCCAACCGTTGGCCGGGGAGATCTAACAGGGCGGTAGACAAGTAAATCCGTCAGCTCTTCCTTCTACCGGTAGTAAATCTAAATTGAGCTGTACAATCTACGACTGATCATCGTAAGGATTGGAACAGCGAGCGTGGTGAATACTCCAGCATTAGTTCATCATTCAAATTCATTTATTTTCTGTAACATTATCATTGTTGACAGTATTGGAAAAGTATTCCTAATTAGAATTGTAATATTTTCGGCAAGTTCCTCTTTCAGATAAATGATGATATTTTGCTTATCTTTTGCGTAGCAAGTATGTCCATGGAATATATATTTTGAGTTACCTTGTAACTTCATCATTTACCTTATACTGGTATTATCTTCGCTAATGCATGGTATGTGGTTTCAAAGATATTTGAACTGTTATATATATATATATATCATCACCGTTCAGTTATATTGTTGTTGGTGGGCTATTGCTCACCCTTGCTTATTTATTATGTCACAACAACAGCTAGGACAGATGGCTCGCGTAAGGCGCACTCGGCGCAAGCAGGTTACCCGACCCTCAGGACTCCCCGCTGATATGCTAGCTGCCATTGCTAAGGTAGCCTAGATAGATAGCTTTTGCTTCCAGCTTAATTATATATATAATTAATGTTAATTAACAGCAAAAACTTTAAACTTATGTTGTTACTCCTTTTGGGCTTGTAATAACTTTTATTCGTAAACCCTTTATGTAAGACTTACTTCAATTTCATCTCTGGGACTATACCTGTGTGTGTGAGTGGATATTATTATGGGGTCACAGCATGCTTTTTTGGACTCAAGTCGAGTATTATGTATGAAATATGAGATCGTTACGACCCGATACCCGACCCCGGATCTGGGGGTGTTACAGAGATGGTATCAGAGCGAGAGTTATATATCCCAAGAGATGATGTGACGTTATATAATAATAAATTCACTAATATAATAAGAACCTTTGCGAGGTTCACCTAAAACCCTTACGGGAACTTTTTAAGTATCATGATAGTAACATAGTTCGTCTTGTGTAGGCGAGTGACTTGTCTGCTCAGGAGGCAGCTGCGAGACAACATGATGAGGACATGTTCCGGACTAGAGACCCGTATTATGAGCACTTGCCTGATGAGGACACTGATGTTATTGAGTCTAAGGAGGAGGACCATGAGGAGGTCCAGGTTGATGCTGATACTAATGTTATTGAGTCTGAGGATGTTGATGAGGAGGATCCAGAGGAGACCCAGCTTATAGCTGATGTTAGGGTCATGGAGGAGGACACTGACATGACCACTGAGCAGGTTGTGGCTGCTGTTGTTGGACAGGCTGTAGATGAGGATGAGCCAGTGGATGATGCTGTAGGGAGTTCCGGACTACGAGTGCCACCCCTCTCTGTTGAGAGAGCCTCTACCCCACCACCACTACCTGTGAGCCCATTTTTCGATGAGGTTGAGGAGCTTACCCCAGAGCCCCAGCAGGCAGAGACTGCAGCTCCAGCTGAGCCATCTACCCCACCCCATGTCCCGATGGGGGGAGTCCAAGTATGTGTTCACAACTTGATTGTGAACGGGATTTATATAGAGTTGTCAGTGGTGGATTCCAGATTAGCAGAGTCTAGGAGGGAGCTAGCAGCGGAGAGAGCCGCCCGGATGAGGTTGCAGGGCCGGAGGACGATCAGTGATCGGGCTGGGTACAGGGCTGTGACCCGCATCGAGCTGAGTGCTCGGGTGAGGGTGCGACAGTTACCTACTGATGGGCATGGTATGGTATCCAGAGCAGACGCCGAGGAGATTTTTCGCATCACCATGGGAAGGGTTAGGATGATGTTTCATCATGGTGGCTGATTTCAGATGCAGTGATGCAGTGGTCTAGTTGTCTAGTCATGTACGGACGTAGTAGTGCCGACTTTTGTAGGGATGGTTTCATTGTACTTAGATTCCTTTTAGCAGACTAGACAGATAGACAACATATTTCACTTTTGACTTTTTGTCGTTGTTAGGATGGTTGTACTTTAAACTATCGTTGTAACTCAGATGTTGTACCTTTTCGGTACCTGGTATATATTTGTTTCCCTTTCAGTTATTTCAATTTTGTTGGAGTGCGATCACGAGTTTATTAGCATATGTACTACTTTCGGTTAAGTTACCATGCGATATAGAACTGTGGGATCCTAAATCCAATCATGTAACGAATTTTGCGAGGAGAAATCCTTTAACGCAGGTAAGTGAACCTAATGTATAATTGTCCAAATTTTCAGTAAAATGCCTCCAAGACGAATGGGCACTAGGGCTAACCCCCGTGAATCTACTGACCAAGAGAGTCACAACCAACATGAGGAAAACCTTGAATATAATGAAGAGCAAGATCAGGACTATAATGAGCAACAGGATTCACAATACGGGGCGGCGGATGGAACTTTCTACACTGCAGACTTCGAAGAGGAAGTAGAAGAAGGGGAAACTGAAGTTGAGTAGTAGGGGGAGAACCAGGGCGGGAATCCCATGGGTCAGTTTATGGATCTGCTTAGGCAGAATTTGAACCAATACCCCCAACCACCACCAGGAAATAACACTTCAGTGGCAAATTCCTTCAGGGCCTTTAAGTCCATTAAGCCCCCAAAGTTCCACGGATCGGCTGATCCCGTTGAGGCGAGGTCCTGGATCAAGGAAATGGAAAAATCTTTCGAGATTCTGAGTATCAATGAGGCCCAGAAGACTGTCTTTGCTACTTACCTACTAAAGGGAGAGGCCAATTATTGGTGGGAGACCAAAATGAATATGGAAATTGATGCTATCGTAACCTGGGATAGGTTTAAACAGTTATTTCTGGAGAAGTACTTCCCGAGGTTCATGAAAACTCAAATGGAACTTAAGTTTTTAGAGTTGAAACAGAACAATATGTCAGTGGCTGACTATGAAGCCAAGTTTACTGAGTTATCAAGGTTTGTTCCGGAGTTCGTGGACACAGAGGAAAAGAAAGGCAACAGGTTTCAACAAGGGTTGAAACAATGGATCCAGAATAGAGTGGCAGTTTTAGAAATTACGGATTATGCCATCTTAGTGCAGAAGGCAACTATTGTGGAAGCTGGAATTGATCAATTGCAGAGAGAAAGAGAAAAAGGGGGAATAAAGAGAAAGTATGCCAGTATGGGCGGAGGGTCCACTGGAGGAAAACCCCCAACCAAGTTTAACAGAGGAACCATTTCCCTACCTGGGAGAAAGGAAGGGTTTAAACCATCTGTGAGTGCAACGGTGAGCCAGGGCGGCCAGCAAGCAGGAGTGTCCTGTTCCCATCAGTCTAGACCCCCTTACCATTATGTGCTACCTGTGGGAAGAGGCATCACGGAGTGTGCAACCTGAAGCAGATAAATTGCTATAAGTGTGGGCGAGCTGGGCACTATGCTACCTCTTGCATCACGATCATCCTTAATAGAACTACTTGTTTCCAGTACGGACAGTAGGGGCACATGAGGAAGGATTGCCCGAGGAACAAACCAACGGCATCAGGGGCGAGCAAGGCTGCCTCCAATAGACCCCCAACTGCCAGGACTTTTAACATGACAGTGCAAGATGCCGTGAGAGACACGGATGTGATAGCAGGTACATTTTCTCTCAAGTCAGTCAGTACAAATGTCTTATTTGATTCGGGAGCAACTAAGTCTTTTATATCTAGAAATTATGCGCATAAATTGAAACTTAAGACCCAGCAACTAAGGGATTCCTTACAAGTAGAGATAGCTAATCAGGAAGTCGTTCCGGTTAATCAAATTCACCCCGATTGTAAATTAGAAATAGGAGGATGATCCTTCTTTGTCGATTTGACTCCTTAAGCTAGGGGAATTTGTTATCATTTTGGGAATGGATTGGCTGTCTCGCAATAATGCGCAGATAGATTGTAAAGGGAAAAAGGTTAAGTTGAAAACCCTATGAAAGAAAGAAATAATGTTTAAGGGGATGCGACAGACCCAGAAAATTCTGACCATGGCGCAAACCAAGAGATTGCTACGAAAAGGGAACGAGGCTTATTTAGCTTACGTTATAGACACCTAGAAGGAAGCGCCTAGATTGCAGGACATTCCGGTAGTTAATGAGTTCGAGGACGTGTTCCCACAAGATCTTCCCGGACTACCACCTGATAGGGTAATTGAGTTTGCCATCGAGTTAGCCCCGGGGATGGTGCCAGTTTCGAAGGCCCCGTACCGATTAGCCCCAGTAGAAATGAAAGAGCTAGTTAAGCAGTTGCAGGAATTGTTGGATAAGGGCATGATAAGACCCAGTGTGTTGCCATGGGGCGCGCCAGTGTTGTTTGTTAAGAAAAAGGACGGGAGTATGAGGTTTTGCATCGACTATCGAGAGTTGAACAAGCTAACCATAAAGAATAAGTACCCGTTACCCCGAATAGATGATTTATTTAATCAGCTAAAGGGTGCTGAATATTTCTCTAAGATTGACTTGAGAACTGGATATCACCAATTGAAGATTAAACCCGAAGATATCCCAAAGACTGCATTCCGTACCAGATATGGACATTATGAGTTCTTGGTGATGTCGTTTGGATTGACCAATGCCCCAGCAGCTTTCATGGATTTGATGAATAGAGTGTTCAAAGAATATTTGGACAAATTCGTGATAGTCTTCATTGATGATATTCGCATCTACTCAAAGACAGAGGCAGAACACGCTGAACATTTGAGGATAACTTTAGAAATACTCAGGAAGGAGCAGTTATATGCCAAATTCTCAAAGTGTGAGTTCTGGAAGAATGAAGTGCAATTCTTAGGGCACGTGATCAATGAAGAAGGAGTGTTGGTTGACCCCTCCAAGATAGAAGCAGTTTCAAATTGGGAACGGCCAACTACTCCAACCGAGGTAAGGAGTTTCATCGGACTAGCCGGATATTACAGAAGATTTGTCCAATATTTTACGAAGATTGCAGCTCCGTTAACTCGACTTACCCGTAAAACTGAGAAATTTGAATGGACTGAAAAGTGCGAGAAGAGTTTCCAAGAGCTAAAGGAAAGGTTGGTGAAGGCCCCAGTGTTATGAGATCAGATATCCCACGCATGATCTAGAATTAGCAGCCATAGTCTTCGCTTTAAAGATTTAGAGGCACTACTTGTATGGGGAAAAGTGCGAGATATACACTGACCATAAGAGCCTCAAGTACATTTTCACTCAGAAAGAGCTTAACATGTGCCAGAGGAGATGGCTGGAGTTAATCAAAGACTAGGATTGTGAGATTCGATATCACCCGGGTAAAGCCAATGTGGTGGCTGACGCCCTTAATAGGAAAGAGAAGCTCAAGATGATAACTTCTGAGGAAGAGTTAGTGAAAGATTTTGAGAAGTTGGAAGTTGAGACTAAGCTACCCGAAGAAGGCCAAGAGAAGTTGATGGAAATTAGAATCCAACCTCCATTGTTAGAAAAGATTAGACTATGTCAAGAACAGATAAAGGAGGAAGAAGAGAACTCCACGAAAGAGATAATGACCAGGGAAGAAATTAAATGTGAAAGAGACAAGGAAGGAATCATGAGGTACACGTACAGGATATGGATCCCAAATGTTCAGGAATTCAAGGATGAGATTTTATACGAGGCACAAAACTCAAGGTACTCAGTGCACCCCGGTAGCACCAAGATGTATAGGGAATTGAAGGAGTATTATTGGTGGTCCAACATGAAAACGGACGTTGCAGAATGGGTAAGCAGATGCTTGACCTGCCAGCGAGTGAAAGCAGAGCATCACAGACCTAGTGGACTTCTACACCCCTTAGAGATTCCCGAATGGAAGTGGGAACATATAGCCATGGATTTCGTAGTAGGTTTACCAAGGACCAAGGCTAATCATGATGCCATATAGGTAATTGTAGATTGACTAACGAAGTCAGCTCACTTTCTCCCAATCAATGAAAGGTACACGGTTGACAGACTAGTAGATATCTAGTTAAAAGAGATAGTGGCACGACATGGAGTCCCAGTCACTATAGTATCCGATCGAGACCCAAGATTTAACTCCAGATTTTGGAGAAGCTTTCAAGAATGTGTAGGAACCAGGTTAAACATGAGTACGGCTTATCACCCCCAGACAGATGGGCAAAGTGAAAGGACCATCCAAATGCTAGAAGATATGTTGAGAGTCTGTGCTATAGACTTTAAAGGAAATTGGGATGATCACTTGCCATTGATTGAGTTTTCCTACAATAATAGTTTTCATTCAAGTATAGGAATGCCACCTTACGAGGCCCTTTATGGAAGGAAATGTCGATCTCCCTTGTATTGGGATGAAGTTGGGGAGCGAAAGATGCTCGGGCTCGAAGTGGTCCAACGAACTAAAAATGCAGTAGATCTAATCAGAGGATGGATGGTAGCAGCCCACGATTGACAAAAGAAATATGCCGACTTAGCTCGGAAAGGCAAAGAATACGAAGTGGGAGACCTAGTGTTCTTAAAGGTATCACCTTGGAAAGGTTTAATGATATTTGGAAAGAAAGGAAAGCTGAGTCCCAGATACATTGGACAATTTGAGATCCTAAGACGGATTGGGGAACTAGCTTATGAACTGGCATTGCCCCCGAATCTACAGCAGGTGCATAATGTGTTCCATGTTTCGATGCTGAGGAAGTATAATCCGGATGCCATGCAAATAGTGGAATATGAGCACGTGGACCTGCAACCAGACTTGACCTATGTGGAGCAACATGTGGAAATCATAGACCAGAAAGAACAAGTGCTCCGAAACAAGGTCATTCAGCTAGTCAGAGTTTTGTGGCAGAACCACAACGTAGAAGAATCAACCTGGGAGCTAGAAAGTACAATGCAAGAGAAGTACCCCCATTTATTTTCAGACTGATTCCGGGACGGAATCCTTTTAAGGAGGGGAGACTGTAAGAACCCAGATTTTTGGTAGAATTAAAACTTTTATTTTTCAATGTAAAAGTGAATAGTGGTTACGACAGCGATGTAACGATTATTCGAATGAATGAATGGAATGGAATTCGATTTAAATATTTATATGTCATGAAGAATGCTAATGGTTGACAACTTAGATAAGAATAATCTATCTCCTAGGGGAATAAGTTATGGCAATTCCAAGCAGGAGAATATTCTCATGTCATCCAGATTAGTAACGATTAGTCTAGTGGTTTCGTGAAAGGGTTAAGGAACGCCCGAGATAGAACAAGGACATTGTCATAAATGTAGGGAATAAAGAAAGAATAAAGAGTGAATAGTGATTTTGATGAGATTAGGAATATTATTAGACGACGCTATATAAAAGTACCCGGAACGAAATTTTGAGTTCGTATTAGTGATCCGGGGGGAAAAAGAGTGTATGTAAAAGCTGTCGGATTCTGAAAAATAGCACTTTTATTTTCCCCGAGATTTCCCTGGACACTGAAAGACCTAAGAGATTATTAAAAGGATTTAAAGAAAATGGATTCGAGAAGTATTAAGAATGATGGAGAATGGTAGTATAAATGTTAAGAAGGTTTTCGGTAAAACCCTAACTAAAAACGATTGAGATATTCTTGCAAACGATCAATCAAATTGAGCAATAACCGGACAAAAGAGCAAGCAGAGAACAAGATGCATGCATGTGCAAGTAAGGAAAATATCTAGGGACCAACTAGTTAGCAAGGAACTAGATCAATTAGAGCTTAACTAGTACTTAGCTAAATCAAACCATAGTTAGCTTGCAAACCATCCAATGATCAACACATGTCTTGCAAAATACATCATCTAGTGCATCATCACTTTAATAAAGCTACTTTAGATGAGTTATTATCCAAAAACACTTCACTTTATGCATTATTATCCAAGAGACAAGCCAAGCAACACAAACTCTCCCAAGTTCATTCCATTCGGCCCCTTTGTAATTCCAAAATCAAAAACCTAATTCCAACCATTGTTTGATCTTCTAATTTTTAAGGTGAGTTATATATTTCAAGAAACTAATCTCCTAGAAATTTCAAGTCCAAATTCCTTTGTTTCCATTTTCAAATAAATCATTTAAGAGGAGGGTGAATAGTGTTTCTCAAGAACTAACTTTGTTTTTCTTGTTTCTTTGGTTGATCTAAGCCATCATAAGGTGTTCTAAGGACTAGATCAAGGCTTGTTAGGCTCATATACATACCAAGGAAGGTATAACACTCTTGAAACCCTAGCTCTTACTTTAAGTTTATGCATGTTCTTGATGGATTTAAGACTAGTTATGATGTTAGTATGTTATAAGCATGATTAGTTAAGTGATTTAGTGATTTTGGTAACATGATGATTAATATGATGAAGTGATATGTTATTGGACATTTTGAGATGAGAAATCATGTGTATAAGATGTATGGATGCCCGGTGTGGCTTGGTTGTGTTGTATGATTTTTAGAACGTTCAATTTATAGCCGTTATAATGCCGAAATTTCGTTAACCTTATGGAATCGTGCATCACAGTAGCTTTAACTCACTGTCCAGTGTCATATTCTGCCATGATAGGGTAGATTATGTTATAAGCTTCGTTTTGATATAAAGATCGTGTGAAATGGACTTACGGTTTAGGATTTATGGCCGATTTACTAAAAGTAGTTCGAAACCGTAAACGAGAGTTCGTAACTGAAATTGAACCCTTGTAAAATACGTAAGTCAGTGGCAAATCATGGTATTTAAATACTAGAGATAAAAAGGAAGGTGTGAGAGAAAACCTCATGTGAAACGGATCGTTTTTCGATTTTATAAAAATGTTTGAATCAAGGTTAAACGCGAACGAACCCCTTAAAAGTATAACTTTGGTTATAACTTAGAAAACGAGCGATAAAACTCGAGGTACAATCTTGGTTCGTAATCCACTGACTTTAGAACTTATACGACTTAAGTATATACCAAGTGTGAGTATGATGACATGTCTTAATAACGAACAAATGTCGGATCGTATCGGTGATAAAAAGAGTTACACTAAAAGGTGTATAACGAGATAATTCGAAAAAGTGTTTCGACTTAAGTTAATACTTAGCTTTTAAAAAGTCTTAAGTGATTAATCTCAAATATTCTGACTATTTATAGATCACCAGGCAAGTTTCAAATCTTTTTTAAAGGCTGTTGTTGTGAATATATATGCTTTCCGTTATACATATGCCATAGCATGCATGCCTACATTCAAGTTCTATTGTTATACTTGTTCCCTGATTTAAATGTTTGTTTATAACCTAGATAGATAATATATCGGTTATAAGCCGGATATGGTTAAGACCCTTAAGTGAAGGGCATCTGAATCTTATTCCTCGAATATAGACCGGGAGTCAGTACTTCTTGATATATCTTGATTATTTCAGGGAAGAATATTTAAGTAAATATCTTTCCATTATTTATTTATAGAATATTCATTCAACGCTTATTATTTCGAATATTCCTTTCGAATATTGTCTCGAATATTCAATTAAACTTTATTTATTCAATGAATATTATTCTCCAATATTCATTTTAAGTTGATTCATTTATCGAATATTATCTCGAATATTCCTTTGGAATTTATTCATTATTTATTTATTGATATTATTTCAAATACTCATTTAATCATCATCTAACTATTATTTTGAATATTCATGCGAGTTTTATTTATTCGATAATTATTATTAATTTAAATATTCATTAATTATTTAATGAATATTATTTGTGAATATTTACTCAAGAATCATTCTGAGTAATATTTTATATTAAGATTATTCCTTCAATATTTATACCTTAATAAATAGTCTTTGGAATATTTATTTAATTCCTCTAACTCGTTTCAAAAGCGATTCATTTCATTTAAATATTATCTTCGACCTTCGAATATTTTGTAAATTATTTTGGAGTCTTATTATTAATACGTGTATCAAGAAAGGTTCTCAAAACTCCCTTCTTCATTCAAAATCTAACTGTCAAATTATAAGGGAACCTTACTTGGGAGATGTTATTTATCTTGTTAACTTCCCGGTCATAAATCTTTCGAAAAGTATTCCTTTCACTCGCAACTTGGATTGCTATCTATTGCATCTGTGTACCCTCTCATCATTCGAGGGGTAAGATTATTGGAACAAGATGGTATCCTCTAACAAGCAGCAGCTTGGGAGATATGATGTTAAATTTTCTTTCCAACTAGATACGACTACTTTGTGGAGTCTTATCAACAAGTATTATACTTGGGGAAAGGGGGACGAACTTTACGTTCAGAGTCATGAACTTCTTTTCGAACTTGGAGTCGTGTAAGAGGCCTAGTAGCGCCGGTCCATCCCATTGGCCCAACCGTTAGTAAATCTAAATTGAGCTGTACAATCTGCGACTGATCATCGTAAGGATTGGAACAGCGGGCGCGGTGAATACTCCAGCATTAGTTCATCATTCAAATTCATTTATTTTCTGCAACATTATCATTGTTGACAGTATTGGAAAAGTATTCCTAATTAGAATTGTTATATATTCGGCAAGTTCCTCTTTCAGATAAATGATGATATTTTGCTTATATTTTGCGTAGCAAGTATGTCCATGGAATATATATTTTGAGTTACCTTGTAACTTCATCATTTACCTTATACTGGTATTATCTTCGCTAATGTATGGTATGTGGTTTCAAAGATATTTGAACTGCTATATATATATATATGTATATATATATATATCATCATCGTTCAGTTATATTGTTGTTGGTGGGCTATTCCTCACCCTTGCTTATTTATTATGTCACAACAACAGCTAGGACAGATGGCTCGCGTAAGGCACACTCGGCGCAAGTAGGTTACCCGACCCACAGGACTCCCCGCTGATATGCTAGCTGCCATTGCTGAGGTAGCCTAGATAGACAACTTTTGCTTCCAGCTTAATTATATGAATAATTAATGTTAATCAACGGCAAAAACTTTAAACTTATGTTGTTACTCCTTTTGGGTTTGTAATAACTTTTATTCATAAACCCTTTATGTAAGACTTATTTCAATTTCATCTCTGGGACTATAACTGTGTGTGTGTGAGTGGATATTATTGTGGGGTCATAGCATGCTACTTATTTATTTTGGACTCAAGTCGAGTATTATGTATGAAATATGAGACCGTAACGACCCGATCCCCGACCCCGGATCTGGGGGTGTTACACAAAGGCTGCTCCTCTCCTCCTTCCACCTCTTCCCCTTCTTCATCTGAGGTGTCAGTCATGGAGTTGGACCTCATTCGTAACCCTTTGCCGGGGAAAGATTGCCTAACGGCCGCCTCCCTCTTTGACATGGCCATTTTCCCACGGGAACGGGAGGAAGTCGAATTAGAGTTAGAAGCATGGGCGGCCTTCCTTAAGCCAGAACCAGAAGATCGGCGACTACCCCAAAAGCCTGATGCATGATCCATATGACTTCCGCCACCAGCAGCCCAGTTAGGGCAAGGGAAGTCCGTTGGATTAACCACCGTGGGATACTTGTGACTTGCAACACTAACAGCTTTGTCCCATCTAACTGACATATTGAAAGGTTGCACCTCATCATCCTTGTAACATCCCAAAATCTGGGTACAGATATGGGGCCACTAACTATAAACAATATTATACTTCTCTGAATATAAACAACATAAACTAATAAAAACCCCTTAACCAAGATCGCATACAGGTTATGGTATGAAACAAACTATCAAATTATTTTATTACAATCCAACCTCAGAATAAAAATGTTTTACAATTTTTTTACGAATAGACAAATCACTGTCTAACTACATATCCAACCTTGACAATTCCCAATCCATTATTTGAAAAGTCCCTAACTCGAACGTCTCCTCTCGCTGTCTATAAAGCAATACCAACTGGCCACTAGGTTCTCTGATTATCTCTAACCACTGGAGAAGTAAACAAAAGCAAGAGTGAGCCAACAATGCTCAACAAGTGTAAATAGTGATAACAATTTCAATTACGATGACAATTCTGATAAACAAAAGAGTTTCATCTCATTCTATGAAGAAGCAGTTATATCGACTTTTCGGTTGCCACGAAGGCCAATAATCCTCCCTTCATAAGGTGCATCAAGAACTAGAACTGACAAGAGTTATGATATCGAAATATTATTAAAACAGACTTCCAAGGAGTCAAGAACTAAACATCTCAATTTCAGAGTATAGATTAGAATTGGAATTTTTATTTATTTAAAAAAAAAACAATAAGGTTAGGCTGCTGATCAGTCACGCACTAACCCCGGACAAACGCATAAAGCAATGTCCTTAATTGGATCCATGGCACACATTGGCCTTAACATCTGACCACGAATCTGGTCTTACCCCGAAGGGTTTAACGCCCCAAGGGCCACTTTTAAAAACATTTCCAATTCTAAATCATCCACACTAGGTGTCGGAACAATCGACAACCTTTGCTAACCAACAACTGGAAAACTCACGTTCCAGAACAACAATAACTCGTAATTAAGATTCAATAAGGAAACCACAATATCTTCTAGCATCGACAAGTTCGATACAATACAGGGTGATAAATGAATAATCAAAATATTAAACGGATATCGACAAGTTCGATAATGAATGGAACAGGGAATATAAAGAACGATAATTCGAATAGGTATCGACAAGATAGATATGAGTATTGAGGAACATTGTCATTAACTTGATTAAAGAGTAAATCGACTTGGGCAACGATAAGAGATATAAATTGCAACCAGACTATTAACATATGAAATTCTACGCTAGAGCGAGAACATAGGCAAGCACTACGCTTTTAATAAAATTTTCAACACATTGCAAGGCTTAACTGACATAAACGATTGAAGTAGTTTAAACGATTATTTGTAAAAATAATTTCAGGATAGTTAGTCGCAAATCAGTTTGAAGGAAACATTTTCATAAAGGGGTCCACTGGAGTAATTATGTGAAAAATCAAGAATTTTATTAACAGGTATTCGTGGAAATTTTAAACTTGGATTCTCTCTATTTAGAACGTCTTTTAAGCATTTTTGAAGAAAATAAAAGAAATAGTATTCAGTTGAGGAATCCAATGCCATAGCTTGAGTAAATTATTTAAGCGGGAAAGATTATATTTATTGTTCTTTTAAAAACTTGGTATTCGAATTAGGGGTAGGAAAATAAACATTTCCATGCTAACTGGGAAGTATATCATTTTCTAAACACATTTGACCAAACTACATTACACGACAAAAGGAATGAATTGCATCACTTGAAAGATTAGTGAAGAGCAAACACTTGCCTCGATTCACGGAGCTCTCGACCTTAACATCGATCCATAACTCAGTTTCACGACATTTCTTTACTTGCTAGCCTTTTATTTGGCCCTACTTCCATTTCTACTTCGTAACTCACTAACTTCCACGTCAATACATCCGTCGGCTTTGATACTTGTCCTTCTATTCGTCTTTCTTTTTACCCGCACCGCTCTTGGCCATGTCTCCTATTCAAACCTTTACAAGGTTAGATACTATTTCAGTATTAACTCAAGCAAAACTTATCGTTTGCTCTATTCTACCCATGCGCGTCCTATAATGCTTACATATACAATACATATAGACATAATCATTCATATTCACATAATAGTTTCACTATAATCAACTAAGTCAGATAAACACGTCACATAACCATTTCAAAACAACACAAGCACTTAATATTTAAACTCACAATATATTCTTGAAATAATCCACTGATACATATACTTAAACCCTTAGTAATCATAACACAGCTTCAAGCATTGAATTTAAATATGTTAAATAGGTTTTAAATAGATTTGCAGGGGATTTTTACAAAATTTCGGCATGAAGTATTCATTTATCGGACTATGGGCACAGCCCCTCAAATACAATTCAACCCTGTTTTTGCAAAAATAAAGCTGCCTCAACTTGCAGCAACATAAAAGTAAACAAGTAAGAAAAGTACCAGCCCAGGCATGCGGCACCTAGCACATAATAATTTACATTAACACTACTACCTACGCTACACCAATGATTGTATTTCTCACGAATTTTAATGATACGGGTGACAATCAATCATTGATGTTCGTAAGCCCTAGGGAACAACCCCTAACACTAGCTATTACTAACGCTATATCAATGATCCATCACTCAAGTATATTAATTATACTCGTGATAGTTAATCAATGATATTCGTAAGCCCGAGGAACTAGTTGAAGAGAATTACACAAGTACTTAAATATTGACACTTAAGACTTGTGATCTCATTGCAACTCCTCGCAGATAAACACATAATAAAATGAATGTAACAGTTAATCTTTGATAAATAATATATAACATTAACCACATAAACACATAAGGAAAAGTAAACTAACAGTTTATCCTTGCTATAGACCACATTTGCAAACTATACATATAACTCACCACCATATACTTAACGACTACTAAACAACAATCACTTATGGCACTTAGCACATATTTTGGTTATACTCGTAAAACAGTTTACTACTACCAGGTAAACCACATAAATACATATATCAAATCAATTTGCAAATAATTCTTATTAAATCACTATAATGATTACAAAATAATTCTAGCAAAAATTCGGGCAGAGTCTCCTTTGTAAAATGGACTAGCCCGTCGGGGAAACATCCGACTCAAATCACAACTCAATCATTTTCAATGGATTTCTAATCCATATACAAGTTAAAACCATACTATTTATCACAATCCAAGATCATTTAGATTTGCTTATACATTAAAGATATCATATACAGTCTCGCAACACTAAATCACCAACTTAGTAACTCGTATAAAATCCACATATATATGACAATTAGTAATTAATGACTAACGACCACAAGCCCGACATATTATCGAATCCACAATTAATACGAAAATTACAATTAACAACCTCCAATCATTAAACCCAATATTAACGACCATAAAATAATTCCGACAATTACAATTAGCAAATAATAATTAACAATTAACCATCATCTAAACATATAATTGAACCCACAATTAATCTCAGAATTAATTAACAATTAAGCTCTTCCAACTAAATAACGGAAATTAAAACAATATCTCGCAATTTAAACAAATTAAATTACAACAATCGAATAGTTTTATCTAACACGAGAATTAAACAATTACATCGAAAATGAAAATAAATAAATAAATGAATAAAAATATTATACCTTTCCGTTTTCAATCTCCCCCAAAATCTCTTTCCCCCCCCCCCCCCCTCTCTCTCTCTCTCTCTCTCTCTCTCTCTCTCTCTCTCTCTCTCTCTCTCTCTCTCTCTCTCTCTCTCTCTCTTCCTGCTGCAAATCACCACCACCACCATCGGTGGTCGTCTCACTGCTGCCAGCGCACAACCACGACCTTGCTCTGTCCCTTCGCCACCGACCCACACCTCCGCCTTCCACTGCCGCGCTCAGCCCCTCCCCCTCACTAATCACAATATCCCCCCTTGCACAGACATATACATACACATATGTATGTATGTATAATAACTTTCACAATTAAACCCCCCAATTTCAATTCCCTAATTCTCAAACCCTAATTTCTTCCCCAAATCACTTTCTCTCTCCCCGGTTACAATTTCTGCCGACTATCTGTTTTGTTTGTGTTAATGGGCTTGGCCCAATGCTAATATATTCTGCCCTATCTTCTATCCGGCCCAATTTAAAACACTTATTCGCTTCTAATACCAATAAACATCTTTTATAAATCGAAATTAAATAAAATATTCAGAAACTTAAACTTTTTATTTTTAAAATAAAGAACATAAAATTACGAGCACACACATATTTCTAAAATATTTTTCAGATCAAAAATGAATTAAATATGGATTTTACAAGTTTTGGTACTTTAAATACAATAAAATTCTTAAAATCATTTTAAAATACCACAACACTCAAATAAATCCATCCAACAAATTTAAAAACTCAATAAATATATAAAGACAATATTACAAAACATTTCATGATTTTTAATAACTCCGATAATTTATAAAATTTTTAGAAGATCAATAATGCATGATTTAAATATTTTTAAATCCTCAAAAATAAAAATAAAAATACACCAATCTTCACAGCTTACCCAAATCATCAAATAATCACATAAACAGCATCTCACACACATTTCACCTTTACAACAATATTCACATAATATAATTTATAATTTATAATAAATAATTATTATTAAAAATCGAAATTTTCTAGGTCGTTATATCCTTCCCCCCTTAATAGGATTCTGTCCTCAGAATCAATCTTAAGGACACGAGTAACAATTCTCGTTAAACATCTTACTTCCACTTCCCAGGTTGCACTTTCAACTCTAGGATTCCATCACAACCTCTCATACTTTATAAGCTCATTCCATGAGCCTTCAATTCCCGTAATAACCTTAAGCTTTGGTTTTCGAATCTCTAACGTTCATCACGCGTGAACGAATAACTTTCCGCGAAAATCAATATGTCTTTTCCGCATAATGGACTATACTCTGCGTCAAAACTATATTACCGCGCCAACCCCTCGCAATAATACGACCGTGCAATTTGCCTCAATTTATAACGACTTACACTTGGTACAAATACCACGCTTTTACTTATAATCACACGGTCTCAGATAAAACTTTTGAGAAAAGAATATTAAGAATTTTCCCGATCATTCTTACTTCACTTTCAACGTAAAATGTCGATCGAGAAGGGAACGACTAGGAAACTTCTATCTATCCTTAATCCCACTATTTTACTGAGTACCTACTCTGGAACTTATCCTTATATCATCTATTCTCAGTCGCATTTTGAACTCGAACAACACGATCAACTCTTAAAGCATGGCATTCACACCAACCACCATTCAGTTTACCACTCAATTTCTACCTTCATACAACATCGGTTTGCTAAAACATTTGAAAGAAAACCTCGAATATTTGCTGATTTAAAACAATTTAAAAACCATTTTTTTATTCCCTGAGAATCCTTTTTGAAAAAAATATTTTAGAAAATCATTTTAAGAGAGAAACATTTAAAATAACAGAGTTTTAATCGAAAAACCTTTTACACCTTGAAAATTTTAAAATCAATAAGCAAACCATGATCTTGGCTTCGACCTAATTCCTTACGATAACAACATACTTAAAACAACTTGCTTCTCACTGTCTTGTATCCTCAGAATTCACTTCCAACTCAGAACTTTGCATACTTGGCGAGTCCTCGAATTTGACTCTTCCCATTACAACTCCAACATTTAACATCACTATCAGTAATCATAAAATCATAACACTCGATATTCACGTTAAGATTTTCGTGCCAAATTTTTATTCCTTTTTCTTGGAACCTTGTAAGGTCATTCTCGATTGATTTGTATGCGCTTCACTGGTCTTCAAACGCCTTGATATGTCATCTGTGAACACAATTAAGTTCTTCGTCCGAATGTCCTTTGAAATCTTATTTATTGGAATATGCTTCAATATAACTATTTCTTTCCTAATATTTCTTTCTTGTGCAAAACAACTACATTCCCTCGGTATAATAATCTCTTGGTCTGCTTGTTCGATATGACTTCTACATCTGCTTTCGACCTCAAAACACCACCTTTACCTTTCTTGAAAATCAAGGTCTCATTTTCTTGTCCTCACAATTTGCTAGTATTTTATTGTTTGGAAATAAATCCAATCCTGAGTTTACAGTCAGCACAGTCCACTTCTTACTAACTTACTTCCTAATCGTATTGAATTTCTAGATTCTTAATAATTATGGAAGCAGTCCTGTCGCTCTCATCATAAATTCCACAAAGCTTGATATGATACTATTTTTGACATAAATTCCCACCTTCCCAAGCTCGTAACACCTAGCTTTAACTTCTAACTCCGCTACTTGTTACCACACTAACTTTCTGGTTACAGCCACAACCCTCTACATTTATCTAAAAAAATTCTCCATGGCTTTTCTCTTGAAATCTTATCTTCTGATCATAAGGTCTTCTTAACCTCTGCAAATTCTCATTCTATAGGCAACTATTGTGCCTTTACTTTTCTAACTCCAAATCTTCGGGATTCCACATTGTTCCCTTAATTAAATACTATGTCTTCTGTTTCTTAAAATTGGCCCGCATAAGCTATTTTCTTCATATAGTCACCTTAATCCTTACCCCTCACTCTGTCTTAATTCTTCTTGATAATTCTTACAAACCTTTTTGTTCTGCTTCACCCTGATTTATCCAAGTTAGCCTTCTTGATTCTAAAATCTTATGTCTAACGACGGATTCGAAACATTCCAAATTTTATGACATTCCATTTACTACCTCTGTCATACAAAAGATGTTTACAATTAATCTTCCTTCAGCATTGTACATCTTATATCCAATATCTCCATTTCCATTCTCTTTTCGCCTTTAAACAATATTTACAACCACAGGCTCTTATTCACTGCCCTTTTTCCTTTATCCATCTCTCATTAGCCTCCATTCTTGTTCATGATTTCTCGAACCAGTATTTATTCCAGTTTGACATGACATATCTGTCTTAACCACCAAATTCTTAAACTCGCATAACCACTTCTTCGTCTATGCAGTTGTAATTCTATCATTTAAGACGTCGTCACGCCCATCTTCACATTCCTTCATCATTAGGAATTTTTGAAAACATCGAATTTCTAACAAAGGAGATCAATAAAATGAATGGGGCATCAAGTACGAATATACACTAAGTTTGTTTGATAAAACTTTTATAAAGGAATTTAACCGAGAGATCAATATGATCTTTGAACTATTTTCAGGTTGCATTTGTCACTTGGTCAACCACCATAGTACATAAAGATGGCCAGTCTTTAGTATCTTTATGACAAACACAATCAGTGGCGTCCCACTGGACTTCTATCACAAAGATAAGATGTCCCTGAATCCCTATCTACATAGGTTGTTCATCTCAGCTGGAATAGAGAAATTCAAGCATTCACGATAATGGAAGGGATCCAAGAGTTTCAAAAATCTTCATGTAAAATTGAATCAAGTACTCTCTGAAAAGTTCAAATATTTCCGAAAGGACGAGATTGAAGTTGACTAAATCTGAATACGAAACTCATCATTGATTGAGGTATAAAAGACTTTTCAATAGATGCTTCAATGATTGATCAAGCAAACATTCAAGAAATTCCTAATTATTCATAACCTCACTCTTGTCAACTAAGCACTAATATACTTAGCTGCCAAAACCGGCTTGACAATAATGAGTTGAATAAATAAGAAGATCTCAATTCATTCTCAATTTTGGACCGTTATTGCGCAACGAATGCCTCAACAACGATACCAACCGGGAATTAATTTACGACAATTCAAAAGAAGAATAAGAAATTTCTTTAAGCAATGAATTCGAATGAATCACGATTAAGGGTGCACAATTACGCTCAACTTCCAATTCTTGCTAGTAATCGCTTCCCACTTTGCATTCTTAATCTTCTCGTACCATCCCCGAAAAGTTCACATCGAAACTAATATCGCAGAAAGTTCTAGACTCTACGCAAAAATCTCGAGATAACGTCCCCCGGACTGATAGCTCCAGCTGTCCACTTAGCTTATGCCACTTCGGCTTTGCTGTTTTGCTAATAGCCCAATCCTTTAACGATTCGAACTTCTGCTCGCGCGATAAGCCGGAAGACCGATTAACGTCGCAACGCTTGCCGAATTATCCTAACGCGATCCTTATCCTAAA
Organism: Saposhnikovia divaricata; assembly: GCA_036435485.1. Lineage (NCBI taxonomy): Eukaryota > Viridiplantae > Streptophyta > Magnoliopsida > Apiales > Apiaceae > Saposhnikovia > Saposhnikovia divaricata. The sequence goes on along the minus strand of CM071597.1, from coordinate 93,629,255 downwards.
CCATTCTACCCGACGTCTATCTTATACACGTACCCTAACCCTCCTAATCTGTTTCAGTGACCATAACCTGTAGCTCTGATACCAACTTGTAACATCCCAATATCTAGGGTACAGATATGGGGCCACTAACTATAAACAATGTTATACTTCTCTGAATATAAACAACATAAACTAATAAAAACCCCTTAACCAAGATCGCATACAGGTTATGGTATGAAACAAACTATCAAATTATTTTATTACAATCCAACCTCAGAATAAAAATGTTATACAATTTTTTTACGAATAGACAAATCACTGTCTAACTACATATCCAACCTTGACAATTCCCAATCCATTATTTGAAAAGTCCATAACTCGAACGTCTCCTCTCACTGTCTATAGAGCAATACCAACTGGCCACTAGGTTCTCTGATTATCTCTAACCACTGGAGAAGTAAACAAAAGCAAGAGTGAGCCAACAATGCTCAGTAAGTGTAAATAGTGATAACAATTTCAATAACGATGACAATTCTGATAAACAAAAGAGTTTCATCTCATTCTATGAAGAATCAGTTATATCGACTTTTCGATTGCCACGAGGGCCAATAATCCTCCCTTCATAAGGTGCATCAAGAACTAGAATTGACAAGAGTTCTGATATCGAAATATTATTAAAACAGACTTCCAAGGAGTCAAGAACTAAACATCTCAATTTCAGAGTATAGGTTAGAATTGGAATTTTTATTTATTTTAAAAAAAAACATCAAGGTTAGGCTGCTGATCAGTCACGCACTAACCCTGGACAAACGCACACATCAATGTCCTTAATTGGATCCATGGCACACATTGCCCTTAACATCTGACCACGAATCTGGTCTTACCCCGAAGGGTTTAACGCCCCAAGGGCCACTTTTAAAAACATTTCCAATTCTAAATCATCCACACTAGGTGTCGGAACAATCGACAACCTTTGCCAACCAACAACTGGAAAACTCACGTTCCAGAACAACAATAACTCGTAATTAAGATTCAATAAGGAAACCACAATATCTTCTAGCATTGACAAGTTCGATACAATACAGGGTGATAAATGAATAATCAAAATATTCAACGGATATCGACAAGTTCGATAATGAATGGAACAGGGAATATAAAGAACGATAATTCGAATAGGTATCGACAAGATAGATATGAGTATTGAGGAACATTGTCATTAACTTGATTAAAGAGTAAATCGACTTGGGCAACGATAAGAGATATAAATTGCAACCAGACTATCAACATATGAAATTCTACGCTAGAGCGAGAACATAGGCAAGCACTACGCTTTTAATAAAATTTTCAACACATTGCAAGGCTTAACTGACATAAACGATTAAATTAGTTTAAACGATTATTTGTAAAAATAATTTCAGGATAGTTAGTCGCAAATCAGTTTGAAGGAAACATTTTCATAAAGGGGTCCACTGGAGTAATTATGTGAAAAATCAAGAATTTTATTAACAGGTATTCGTGGAAATTTTAAACTTGGATTCTCTCTATTTAGAACGTCTTTTAAACATTTTTGAAGAAAATAAAAGAAATAGTATTCAGTTGAGGAATCCAATACCATAGCTTGAGTAAATTATTTAAGCGGGAATGATTATATTTAAGGTTCTTTTAAAAACTTGGTATTCGAATTAGGGGTAGGAAAATAAACATTTCCATGCTAACTGGGAAGTATATCATTTTCTAAACACATTTGACCAAACTACATTACACGAAAAAAGGAATGAATTGCATCACTTGAAAGATAAGTGAAGAGCATACACTTGCCTCGATTCACGGAGTTCTCGACCTTAACATCGATCCATAACTCAGTTTCACGACATTTCTTTACTTGCTAGCCTTTTATTTGGCCCTACTTCCATTTCTGCTTCGTAACTCACTAATTTCCACGTCAATACATCCGTCGACTTTAATACTTGTCCTTCTATTCGTCTATCTTTTTACCCGCACCGCTCTTGGCCATGTCTCCTATTCAAACCTTTACAAGGTCAGATACTATTTCAGTATTAACTCAAGCAAAACTTATCGTTTGCCTTATTCTACCCATGTGCGTCCTGTAATGCTTACATATACAATACATATAGACATAATCATTCATATTCACATAATAGTCTCACTATAATCAACTAAGTCACATAAACACGTCACATAACCATTTCAAAACAACACAACCACTTAATATTTAAACTCACAATATATTCTTGAAATAATCCATTGATACATATACTTAAACCCTTAGTAATCATAACACACCTTCAAGCATTGAATTTAAATAAGTTAAATAGGTTTTAAATAGATTTGCAGGGGATTTTTAGAAAATTTCGGCATGAAGTATTCGTTTATCGGACTATGGGCACAACCCCTCAAATACAATTCAACCCTGTTTTTGCAAAAATAAAGGTGCCTCAACTTGCAGCAACATAAAAGTAAACAAGTAAGAAAAGTACCCGCCCAGACATGCGGCACCTAGCACATAATATTTTACATTAACACTACTACTTACGCTACACCAATGATTGTATTTCTCACGCATTTTAATGATACGCGTGACAATCAATCATTGATGTTCGTAAGCCCTAGGGAACAACCCCTAGCACTAACTATTACTTATGCTATATCAATGATCACATCACTCAAGTATATTAATTATACTCGTGATAGTTAATCATTGATATTCGTAAGCCCGAGGAACTAGTTGAAGAGAATTACACAAGTACTTAAATATTGACACTTAAGACTTGTGATCTCATTGCAACTCCTCGCAGATAAACACATAATAAAATGAATGTAACAATTAATCTTTGATAAATAATATACAACATTAACCACATAAACACATAAGGAAAAGTAAACTAACTGTTTATCCTTGCTATAGACCACATTTGCAAACTATACATATAACTCACCACCATATACTTAACGACTACTAAACAACAATCACTTATGGCACTTTGCACATATTGGTTATACTCGTAAAACAGTTTACTACTACCAGGTAAACCACATAAATACATATATCAAATCAATTTGCAAATAATTCTTATTAAATCATTATAATGATTACAAAATAATTCTAGCAAAAATTCGGGCAGAGTCTCCTTTGTAAAATGGACTAGCCCGTCGGGGAAACATCCGACTCAAATCACAACTCAATCATTTTCAATGGATTTCTAATCCATATACAAGTTAAAACCATACTATTTATCACAATCCAAGATCATTTAGATTTGCTTATACATTAAAGATATCATATACAGTCTCACAACACTAAATCACCAACTTAGTAACTCGTATAAACTCCACATATATATGACAATTAGTAATTAACGACTAACGACCACAAGCCCGACATATTATCGAATCCACAATTAATACCAAAATTACAATTAACAACCTCCAATCATTAAACCCAATATTAACGACCATAAAATAATTCCGACAATTACAATTAGCAAATAATAATTAACAATTAACCATCATCTAAACATATAATTGAACCCACAATTAATCTCAGAATTAATTAACAATTATGCTCTTCGAACTAAATAACGGAAATTAAAACAATATCTCGCAATTTAAACAAATTAAATTACAACAATCGAATAGTTTTATCTAACACGAGAATTAAACAATTACATCGAAAATGAAAATAAATAAATAAATGAATAAAAATATTATACCTTTCCGATTTCAATCTCCCCCAAAATCTCTTTCCTCTCTCTCTCTCTCTCTCTCTCTCTCTCTCTCTCTCTCTCTCTCTCTCTCTCTCTCTCTCTCTCTTTTCCTGCTGCAAATCACCACCACCACCATCGGTGGTCGTCTCACTGCTGCCAGCGCACAACCACGACCTTGCTCTGTCCCTTCGCCGCCGTCGCGTTATCTCCGGCGCCACCGACCCACACCTCCGCCTTCCACTGCCGCGCTCAGCCCTTCCCCCTCACTAATCACAATATCCCCCCTTGCACAGACATATACATACACATATGTATGTATAATAGCTTTCACAATTAATCCCCCCAATTTCAATTCCCTAATTCTCAAACCCTAATTTCTTCCCCAAATCACTTTCTCTCTCCCCGATTAGAATTTCTTCTGACTATCTGTTTTGTTTGTGTTAATGGGCTTGGCCCAATGCTAATATATTCTGCCCTATCTTCTATCCGGCCCAATTTAAAACACTTATTCGCTTCTAATACCAATAAACATCTTTTATAAATCGAAATTAAATAAAATATTCAGAAACTTAAACTTTTTATTTTTAAAATAAAGAACATAAAATTACGAGCACACACATATTTCTAAAATATTTTTCGGATAAAAAATGAATTAAATATGGATTTTACAAGTTTTGGTACTTTAAATACAATAAAATTCTTAAAATCATTTTAAAATACCACAACACCCAAATTAATCCATCCAACAAATTTAAAAACCCAATAAATATATAAAGACAATATTACAAAACATTTCATGATTTTTAATAACTCCGATAATTTATAAAATTTTTAGAAGATCAATAATGCATGATTTAAATATGTTAAATCCTCAAAAATAAAAATAAAAATACACCAATCTTCACAGCTTACCCAAATCATCAAATAATCACATAAACAGCATCTCACACACATTTCACCTTTACAACAATATTCACATAATATAATTTATAATTTATAATAAATAATTATTATTAAAAATCGAAATTTTCTAGGTCGTTATAATCATGGTTATCCATAAACTTCAAAAAAGCCTCCGACCTATGGTAGGCATCAATCACCTTGTCAACTTCTGAGGATTTCTTCTTGGCCAGTGAACGAAGTTGCTATTGATAAGACTGACAATTTGCCTCAGCTCGGACAACTCTGGAGTTTAGGTCTTGAACTTGCTCTTGGAACCTTACCTTCTCGTTCAGCAATACTGCATTGTCATCACTATATGCCCGTCCTTGAAGAAAGGCGGATTGAAAGTAGGCATTTTCCTGAAAACATGAAGTTTGTTAAGGCATTTGTACATTGAATTGACCAAGGATAATGAATTCAGAAAAATAAATAGCATACCTCATAGAGGGATTGAGCCCCAAGGCGCTCGGCTGCATCAATTTTGTCCCCCGCAGTTACTGTCACAAGGTCAGGGGGGTGATGGAGAGCTTGGACCAGGCTAAGGCTAAGGCAAAACTCCCCAGTATAGAATCTTTTTCACAAATACCCCAGTCTGGGATGAAAGGGACTCTAGCATCTTCAGCAGTATTTCGAGACCTCTTTCCCCCTTAAGAACATCCCTCTAAGAACTGAGGAACCTTTCGACTAGTGGGATTCAACTATGCTTCAGCTTTCTTCAACATCCATTTGGTGACGGTCGGCCGATTCTCGGGATGATTGTCTAACTCCTCAATAGCTGAAATATGAAAGAGAAAGATATCAGAATAAGAACAAACATAGTTCATAATGAAATAACGAAGAAAACTTACCCTAAAAAGAAAGAAAGCTTAAGCCAGCTTCAATAAGTTTCTTCTCGGTTAGAATAGTTTTATAATGAGTGCGACCATCATCAGCAAGCAGTCTATCTCGATCCAGCAATTCTTGTTGGTTAAGGTCACACATAGAGTGTGAACTATCCTCCACATATCCAAATTTCTTAACAAAAAAGTGACCCCAGTCACCACCTTCCCATTCCAAAACGACAAATTCCCTCTCACAGGAATGATGAGAGTCAGGAAAGGAGAAAGAATTCACTATGTGTGGAAGCCCACTTCGAAGCTGAAAGTTAATCCATCCTTGGTTAGACTCAGAGGAGTTCTTTATCATGAAGATGCTTCTAAACATGGTCGTGCTCAAAGGAATCTCCGACTCGCGACATCTTATTATGAATACAATCAGGAACCTCCATGAATTGGGATATAGCTGACAAGGATGAACTTGGAGCTCCGCCAAGAACCTGATAATAAATGAGTCGATTGGGAACCTCAACCCCGCCTCTAAGGCACCTTTGAAAACACAGATTCTCTCAGGATGCCAATTGCAAGTTCTGTCTTCGGGGCTTGGAAGGCAAACTTTGATCACACTTGGAAAGCTATATGTGCTTTTAATCATCTCGATATCCTTCTTCTTTAACTTGGAAGGACTATGAAAGGCATCCAAGCTTGAACTATTGGGGAATGACTCTCCCATAATGCTTAACAGTTCTAATAAGACTCGAATCGATGATCAACATATTTAGGAGGCTTGAGTTTTTGCATACCTTTAACGATTCTTGCCATGCTCCTCTTCCTCATGGCTTCCTCCATGGAGATTTTGGGGGCAGTTGGGCGTTTGTCAGCCATGTCGAACTTAAACTTGAACTTGAACTTGAAGCTTTGAGAACTAGAGAGTTTAGAGACTTGAGAGAGATTTGAGAAATGAAGAAGTGAAGAGAAATGAAGGATAGTCCCCTTCTTTTATAGAAAAAGTGTGACCTGCTACCCCAGGTTAAAACACAGGTCGGATCGCGTTTACAGGTCATGTATCAGTTGAATGCAAAAGGAGGACGAAAAGCAATCTGTTATATATGGAAAGATTCGTCAAAAACTTATAAATTCTGGAAAAGAAACTGAGAATATAAGTTATTATTCGACAAAAGGAGCTTTGGAAGCTGATTATGTTTAGGGGAGCCTAGTCAAAAGGCTAATGCAAAGTATGGGATTAGCAGTGCTAATCAAAAATTAGGGGAGCCTTAAACAAAAATCATGAATGACCATATTGTTGGTCTTCGTTTCGATATTCAAGTGTTGACGTTGATGTTCTACTATCAATATAAAAGTGTAAGAACCCAGATTTTTGGTAGGAATTAAAACTTTTGTTATGTAATGGAATATAAGTGTAACAATTGTTCTAATGAATGGAATGAATATGGATTCCAATGGTTGTATGTCATGAAGAATGCAATGGGTTGACAACTTAGATTAGAATAATCTATCCTCTAGAAAGTAAGATAGGGTATTCCAAAGAGGAAGGAAATATTCTCATGTCATCCAAATCGATATCTATTGTAAGTCCAGTGGTTCCGTAAAAGGGTTAAGGAACGCTCGGAAAAGCGCGAGAACATTTTTCTAATTATAAGGAATAAAGAGAGAATAAGTGATGAATAGTGTTTGGTGGAAATTGGAATATTATTAGACGACGCTATATAGGAGTATCCGGAACGAATTTCTGAGTTCGTATTAACGACCGATAGGCAAAATAAGTGTATGTAAACGATATCAGATTCAGAAAAATAGCACTTTTATTTTCTCCGAGATTTCCCTGGACACTGAAGGATTTATTAAAAAGATTTAAGGGATTTAAATTCAAGAATTATAAAGGAGGATTAAAGATGTGAGCAAAAATATTAAGAAGGTTTCCGGTAAAACCCTAACTAGAAATGCTTGAGATATTCCTCCGAACGATCAATGAAATTGAACAATAACCGGACAAAAGAACAAGCAAAGAGCCAAGGTGCATACATGTGCAAGGGGATAAGACCAAGTAACCAAGCTAGTTACAAAGCTAACTAGTAACATTAGAAATCAAACCATTTAGTTAGCTTAAACACATCATCTCACCACACAACACTAACACATGTCCAAGATGATGCATTAGGTGATGCAATCACTTTATTAAAGTGGCTTTAGTTAGGTATTATCATAACAATGCTCAATAATGCAAGGATGAGATCAAAAGGAAGCCAAGCAACTCCATTTCCTCATTTCTCCAAAACTGCCCAGTAGAAACAATACTCAAAGAAAAATTCATATCTCCACTTCTACCCATTCATAAATCACCAAATTTGAAACATAGCTTCCTCAATATATGTAGAACATTCGTTCAAAATTTCAAGGCCAACAAAGGAGTGTAGCCCAGTCAAATCCCTTCCCCAAGTTGAAGAAGCCGAACTGTCCTGATTCTTGACAGTTTCTGTAGCGATTTTCAAATGGCCATATCTCCTTCATTTCTCAATGACATTTGGTGTTCTTTAGCTTGTTGGAAAGGCATTAAGATGCTCTACAACTCTTCTTCAGGAGTCTTATCCAGAAAAGCAGTGTAAGGCCTTCGTTCTTCCGGTTCTTTAAAGAGGTGAATAGTAACTTCGAAACACTAACTTGTTTCCTTGTTTTGATGATCAAGATTTAGCTTCCTAAGGACTATCTAAGGCTTATTGAAGGATCATCAAGCTTTGCTAGTATTATTAGAATATCAAGGAAGGTAAAACCCTAACCCACGCTTTGAGTTTATATGAGTTTTTAGTATAGTTTTGATGATATGTAGAGATAAGTGCATGTTAAGGAATTTTATGATTGTTCAATGAGTAAAAGGGTTGGGTATTGGAGTTGAATGTTACCACTGCCATTAGAAGAGTAAAATGAATATTGATTGATGTTATGGATGTATGGTATGCCCGGTGTGGCTTGATTTGTTGTGATAAATTTGGAAATGTTCGAGTTATAGCCGTCGTAATGCCCAAATTTCGTTAGACCTTAAGAAACGGTGCATGAAAGTAGGAATAAATCTCTGACCTTAATGATTTTATGACATGTCCTTGTAGATCTCGAGTCATAGATCGTTTTGGCATGAGAATCGAAGCAAACAAACTTACGGTTTAGGAGTTATGGTCAAATTAGTAAAAGTGGTTCGAAACCGTAAGTGCGAGTTCGTAACTGAAATTGAACCCCCTTAATATTACTAATTTAGTGACAAATCTTGATAATAATTAAATATTAGAGATCATAAGGAAGGTGTGAGAGAAAACCACATATCAAACGAATCGTTTTTCGATTTTATAAAAATGTTCGAATCAGGGTTAAGTACGAATGAACCCCTAAAAAGAACAAGTGGTTATAACTTTGGAAAATCACTCAGAAAATGATCAATAAACCTCGAGGTATAATTACTTATAGTAAGCGACCGACCTTAGAACTTATATGGCTTAAGTTCCCACCAAGTGTAAGTAAAATGACATGCCTTGATAACGAGCAAGTGTCGGATCATAATGGTGATAAAAAGAGTACACTAGAGTGTACATAATGAGATAACTCGAAAATGTGTTTTTACCCTAAGTAAAGTATATACTTAACCTTTCAAAGCGTTAAGTGACTAACCTCGGATATTTGATTATTTATAGATCACCGGACTGACCCAGGGCATACTATCCCTACCAGATTACAAGGCAAGTTTCCAATACTTTGGAACTGTTATTGTGATAATATATATGATTAATTGTTGTTATACCTATGACATAGCATGCATGCCTACTTTCAAAATTATATTGTGATACTTGTTCCCTGATTTGATGTTGGCTTATAAGTCGGATACGTGATATACGAATTATAAGCCGGATATTGCTAAGACCCTTAGTGAAGGGTATATGATCTTCGTTCCTTAAATATAGACCGGGAGTCGGTATTTTTGTAATATAGAGATAGTCGTGGAAACACGGAGGGATTCCAGTGACCGATTATTTGAGGAATGTTATTTATGAACATTATTTATATTTCCATAAGTATTAATTACATGGAAATTATTCGAGGAATGTTATTTGAGTATAATCTCAGTCGAGAAATACTATTTGAATATTCATTTGAGGTTATTGATTTAGATGAATATTATTTTGGAATATTCATTTGAGTTTACTTATTTAATGAGTATTATTCTGAATATTCATTTAAGATATAATATTTTTGTGAACATTATTTTGAATATTTATTCGAGGAATTATCTATTTAATAAATATTTTTATACATACTTATTCAAGGGTTATTTTGAGCAATGTTTTATATTAAGAATATTCTTTAAATATTTATGATTTAATAAATACTCTTGGAATATTATTCACTTCTTCTAACTAGTTTTAAAAATGATTTACTTCATTCAAATATTATCTTCGACCTTCGAATATTATGTAAATTATCTATAAGTCTTATTATTAATATTATTTTATCAAGGAAGGTTCTCAAAAATCCTATTCTTCATTCAAATCTATCTTTCAAATTATAAGGGAACCTTACTTGGGAAATGTTATTTATCTTGTTGACTTCCCGGTCATAAATCTTTTGAAGCTATTCTTTTCACTCGCAACTTGGTTGTTATTCATTGATTGAATCTTTTTTTACTTCCTCATCATTCGAGGGGTAAGAGTGTTGGAACAAGTTGGTATCCATTAACAAGCAACATCTTGGGAAATATTGGTGAATTTTCCTTTCCAACTAGATATGACTACTTTGTGGAGTCCTATCAACAAGTATTATACTTGGGGAAAAGGGGACTATAACGGGTGTGTTTTATGTTGATTGTTTTGGGTCAGAAGGTTGTAATTTAGTTCGTGTTGGTTTTGTGGATGGGAATTGAGACCGTGACGACCGGATCCCCGACCCCGGATCTGGGGCTGTTACAGGAATGGTATCAGAGTGAGAGTTATATATCCTAGAGATGAGGCGACGTTATAATAATAAATTCACTAAGATAATAAGAACTCTTGCCAAGTTCATAGTCGGACTACTTAATGTAGTGCTGACATATAAAACCCTTATGGGAACTCTTAAGTATCATGATAGTAACTTAGCTCGGCATGTTATCGACGAGTAAGGCGACAGACCTTGAGGCTTACGAGCAGGAGCACGAGGATGCTTTATTTTATGCTGACGGTCGGCTTGTAGACTCGATAGAGTACCCTACTAAGAACCCGATGGAGGTTCCAGCTAAGGAGAAGAATCCTGTTAAGGATAAGGAGTTTACCCTTGAAGAAATGAGGGCTGCAGCCAAAAAGACTATAAGAGCTAAGGTATAGTGCACAGAAAAGTGAGTGCAAAGAACTGAGATATTGTTAAAAGAACTAAGGATGCATATTGGACTCATAGCCGGACTACCAGGTGTAGTACAAGAAAATAAGACGGATTGGAAGAATTACTTGAGATCTTATATAGGGATAGGAAAGAATCCTTAGAGACCCTCAGATTAATGAGAAAAGAGTTAGAATGATGCATGATTATCAAAGACATCGATATAGAATGGGGAGCAGAGTCTCCAGGAGCAGTTGAGATAGAGGCAGCAAGTGCAATATCATTTGATAAATGGATTAGTGTGAATATTGTCAATAGTAATTTGCCATGAGAAGGCAGATTTTATAGGTTATAATCTATAAAGTCACATTGCGATTGATGAGGTGGTTTGATTCAGGGAAATGCTCATTTTACGAATGGATCAGCTTAGAAAGTAAAGACATTGAGAAGAGATGGTATGATTGGATAAAGTTATAAAAGGAAGTAGTAAGCAAGACGATGATCTCAGAACCTACAAGAGGAAAAGACCAGCGAGTCTATGATAAACTCGTAATAAGACCATTGTCAAGGTCTAAGAATAGGTTTATTTCAACTCAGTGAAATGATGAACCAGAAACATTAGATGCATGTGATTCACAGGAATATTAAATTCTTTCTTTTCCTTGAATGGATTATAGTAGTTACATTAAGTTTACTCCGATGCTGAATCATAAATGGATCAAGTAATACGATCAGCGGTTAAGAGGTAATGGAGAATGTTTTAAAGATGGAACCTAAAGGAGCAAGTGTCCGCCAAATTCTCAAAGTATAAATTCTGGCAAAAATGAAGTTCAATTATTAGGACATGCGATCAATAATGAGTAGTGTTGATTGACCCCGCCGATTTAAAGACAGTTTCAATTAAGAAAGGCCAACCACACCAACAAAGGACTACGAAGTCTGAATAGATAGAAAAATGTAAGAAAATCTTCCTGGAGCTAAAGATAAAATTGGAGGCGACTCAGCATTGACGTTGTCTAATGGAAGAAGGAAGACCTTGTGATATATTATGACGTACCTCATATAGAGTTAGGTGGTGTGCTTATGCAGCACGACAGAGTAATTGCGGATGCATTCGGACAGCACAGTTCACCAGGTTCGGATGGCCCTGGTAGTGCCAATTTTGTGGAACGACTAACTCTGACGGTAGTGGTCCTTCTGAGACTAGTGGTTAGGTAGACTGACATTTGGTAGTATCGACCATTAGGACATATATGTACCAGGAAGAGGTTGCATGTTTCATTTTGAAACTTTTGATTTCCCTTCTATGGGATGTATATATTTTGGTTCCTTTCTAGTGGATTAACCTTCCAACTTTATGTCAATCATTCCGTTATTATAACTGCTTACGATTCTACCTGCTTGGATGTTCATAGAACTGTTCTTCAAGTTTTAAAATTGATCTTCTTAGTATTACCAGTGGGTGGATAGATTGACAAAATTTCCCTTATTCTGGAAAGAATTTCAATAAATTTTGGCAAACCTTGTCTTTCTGATTATTATAGAACGTCACCAAAGAGAGTGGAAACTAGAGCGAACCCTGTGGATTGGATAAGGTAGACGCTATATGGGTTGGTGGACAGATCCTGATTATTACAACTGATTGAAGAGATAAAATGATGAAGTTGAGATTGGACAGTAAAAAGGGAAATGTATTTAAGGACCAAAACGGACTAAGAAATTCCGGGATTGAATTAAATGAAAAGGCTATTATGCCAAAAGTATTAAGCTTATGTAGCACGTGGGATTGATAAGTGGAGTTGAAAAGATAAGAATAAAAGAAAGGTGCCCGGAGACGGTACCGAGAAATTGATTGAGATGTATATGGAGTAAAATTTTGAAAAGATAAGAAGGTATCAAGGAAGAGGGATGAACGAGGAGTGGCAGTACTCGAGTTGAGTGACTATGCTACCCTGGTACCTAAGGTTTGTTGTGAAAGGGAAGTAGTGAACAAATACAAAAAGAAGAAGTTTAAGAGTACGGGGAAAAAGCATATTGATAAGCGTAACCTATCCCAAATAAATTATATTCGCTATAGACGAAGAAGGAACTATGTCGGTAATTGCTAGAAAAGTAATGCTATGGGCTAACCCCTAAACTCACATATTTTAGTGTGGCCAGTTGGGGCCATGTCACAAAGGATTATTAAGTGACTAAACCAACGATGTTAGGACAAAGCGGGGTTGCTTGTAACCAAGCGCCGACCACGGATATAAAGTGAAGTGATGCATGTGTATACGACTGACCAGATTCTGAGTAAGAATAGAAGTATGGTGATTTGAGACACATGATGTTGGGATATTATAAATACAATGGATATATTACGACTGAGACAGATGATCAATCTAAGTGTATAGAAATGGTCAAAGTTTGTTCGGTATGATACCGAAATTTTGTCTGAAGCTAATATCTTTGATAAAACCAATAGGTACTAAGAGATTCACGTTGAACTCGACCAATATCTTCCAAAACATCCTTGCTACCATTCCCCAGTTCTGTAAGACAGATAGATAGCCATAAGCTATCTTTTGGAGGCCATGTAGACCGACATCCGTTTGAGAGAGAAGGTTAACATGAAGCTACCTACAGATTATCAAGATAAGAATGATTGAAAAGAGACCCTTATTAAGGAAATATGAAGTGATTGTTACCTGAAGGACGTGAGTATTTCTTGAAAATATAATTGAGGATATAATATCCATAAATTAAGATGAACCCTGGGGATGCATAAAGGATAGCATTACCCCTAATAAAGACGTTGTGAATTCAGATGATATAAGTTGGATTGACTAAGACAACAATAACCTTTAAGGATTTATTGAAAGAAATTTTGGAAAGTACATAGACAGAATTGTTGTAGGATGGATTAATGATATTTTGATATACCCTGTACCCTGAAAATACAAGAGGAATGATGAGGATGACCCAAGAAACCTTATAAGGAAAAAGGGTAATATTATGAGTTTCCAAAAATAGAATTCTGGTAAGGAATGTACGACAATAATAATAATAATAATGCCCGGTGAGGCATGTGTGAGACCATGAGGAAGTATGGATTGGACCAAATAAAGGTTGAGATTATCCTAAACCAAGAAAGAACTAAGAGAAGAAATATCTTAGGTGTAATTGGGAGTAATTGTTATAAAGTTCCCACGGAAAGGTGGAAGCAATGACTTATGAAAAAAGACTGATAGATACTTTTCTCCTTCAGCAACGCTTAAGGGAGAATACTTTCACCCAACAGTGATGGGAATGAGGTAGAAAAATTTGAGTTAGAATAGATCCAGAAAACATTGATTACAAGAAACTATTATTATTAGGAAAGGCCAATGAGGTGGCTGACACTTTAAGTATAGAGGAGTAATTATAAATGCTCATACCGAAGAAACAGAATGATATTTGGAAGGACCTTGAAGGCCATATTGGAGTGGAGCAATTTACATTCCTTCTGATGATTGTGCAAGAATCGACTTTAATAATAGTTTAAGTAAAGATTCGATTCATGATATCGTCTTAAGCAAATTACACACTTTAGGAGGTCCTATTTTGAGGAAAATCAGGACCATGGTATGAAATTGATTAAGTGAACCGTTAAGCTTCCAGTCATCTACTGAAGACATGTGATTAATAATTCCATCAGCCTGTCATAGTTGCCATGCTTGAAACTCTTCTGCAATTTTATATGTCTACATCAAGTTCAGGAAGTATTCCTTATGGATAAGGAATAGTAATTATTTTGTCTCTCTAAAGGATTTTGATTTTACAATTATGAAACCCGTATGATTAGCTATTAAAGCACTATGTCAACGACAAACGATAGTGATTAAACAATGGACTACATTAATATAGTGGTGCTTCTCCTGAGAAATTAGGTGATAACGACCGTGGAGATGTCAGAATGAAAAACAGAAATAGTTTGTATGGGTAAGTTAGAGAAATCGTCAAGGTTCATTTCGGATGGTTTAATTTTGGAATGACGTGATGCCTGAAATAAATGATAATGCTATGATGGTTCATAAAGAGATTATATTCGAAATAGAAACAAGATGATTGATGAAAGAAATGTAGAGTTGAGGATATAAAGGAAATAAAGTTGAGGAACAATAAGGGAGTTAGATATGCGGACTCCTGAGAAACCCCAGCAATGAGGCTAGAAAAGTACATGGCAAAGGTTGTTGGTCATAACGGAAAGTTGAAATTGAAAGTATAAATGACATAAAGATTAACTCCCTTTAAGTTGGGAGAACTCGAGGAAATTTGGAATAGAATGATTGAAAAATAAAGAGACTCATGGATCGAGAAAGTGAGAATTTAGATGGTTGAAAAAAGGAAAGTTTGACCTCATGAATGTAATGCTTAGGGGGTACATGTGACGGGGTACCAATAGGGAAATACCAAGTACAAAGGACATCTCAATAGTGAGATGATGGTGGAGATAAATAATAGAAATGAAGAAGGATCAGATAATAAGAAGGATGTGATTGATAAAGAAAAGATTGGGAAAGTAATTATGGAATGAGAAGCAAGGAATGTTATGAATGGATTGATGAATGGGCTTTCTAACAAATTCTCGAGATGACAACTTGATAGTGCTAATATTATGAATATAAAAGGGCTAGTAACATAGCGTAGAATGTCAGTAACAATGATGTCAAGCGAGAAATCAAATATTTAACCTGAGAGTTGAAGGATTTCCAAAAGTGAGTGTTGCTAAGATTGAACAAGAGTATAGGTCCATAGAATGATGCACGGAGCAGTAAGGATATGTTGACACGTGAGATTACGATAAAGTAGTATTTGATACGAATACGATTATTTTTCTTCTCTAATGAATCTCTATAGTTCAGAGGTCAATTCTAAGTATGATATTTTGAAATCATGAAAATTTTCTATAATCCTTTGAAATTCTTTTCTTTTCTTCTCTATTATTAACCATCTTTTTGAATTGAGAAGAACAACCTTTTAAGGAGGGGAGGTACTGCTACGTGACTATCTGTCTGTGTGATGGAAGTCTAAGTGGAATACCATGGCTTGTTTAATTGCTTGTCAAGTACTAATGGCTGGCCCCCTTCTATACTAACTATGGAATATAACAAATGTTCATTGATCATATTGATCTCTCAATAAATCTTTCCACTTCTCTATATTGATCGAGATTGCGAAGATTAAAGCGATCAGGAAATGCATAGTGCGAGTGAGGTTATCTCCGAATTTGCAGTGCGATAGTTATACCAAAGTCACTGCAGATACCAATAAGGATAATAGTATATGAGTGAGTAAGAGCATAACCCGGATAGTGGGTTGTGCGAAAAGTAGAAAAGTTGATGGAAAAAGGATAAAGTGTGTATTGTAGCACCAGTAGATGTGCTGAGAAAGGATTGGAATGTTTAAAGATCAACCGGGGAACTGGAAAGTGAAATGACAAACAAGTACCCAGTTGTTTCCTACCTAATTCCGGGATGGAATCCTTTTAAGGAGAGGAGACTGTAAGAACCCAGATTTTTGGTAGGAATTAAAACTTTTATTATGTAATGGATTATAAGTGTAACAGTTGTTCTAATGAATGGAATGAATATGGATTCCAATGGTTATGTCATAAAGAATGCAATGAGTTGACAACTTAGATTAGAATAATCTATCCCCTAGAAAGTAAGATAGGGTATTCCAAAGAGGAAGGAAATATTCTCATGTCATCCAAATCGATATCTGTTGTAAGTCCAGTGGTTCCGTAAAAGGGTTAAGGAACGCTCGGAAAAGCGCGAGAACATTTTTCTAATTATAAGGAATAAAGAGAGAATAAGTGATGAATAGTGTTTTTGGTGGAAATTGGAATATTATTAGACGACGCTATATAGGAGTATTCGGAACGGATTTCTGAGTTCGTATTAATGACCGATATGCAAAATAAATGTATGTAAATGATATTAGATTCAGAAAAATAGCACTTTTATTTTCTCCGAGATTTCCATGGACACTGAAGGATTTATTAAAAAGATTTAAGGGATTTAAATTCAAGAATTATAAAAGAGGATTAAAGATGTGAGCAAAAATATTAAGAAGGTTTCCGGTAAAACCCTAACTAGAAATGCTTGAGATATTCCTTCGAACGATCAATGAAATTGAGCAATAATCGGACAAAAGAACAAGAAGAGAGCCAAGGTGCATGCATGTGCAAGGGGATAAGACCAAGTAACCAAGCTAGTTACAAAGCTAACTAGTAACATTAGAAATCAAACCATTTAGTTAGCTTAAACACCTCATCTCACCACAAAACACTAACACATGTCCAAGATGATGCATTAGGTGATGCAATCACTTTATTAAAGTGGATTTAGTTAGATATTATCATAACAATTCACAATAATGCAAGGATGAGATCAAAATGAAGCCAAGCAACTCCATTTCCTCATTTCTCCAAAACTGCCCAGCAGAAACAATACTCAAAAATAAAAATTCATATCTCCACTTCTACCCATTCATAAATCACCAAATTTGAACCATAGCTTCCTCAATATATGTAGAACATTCGTTCAAAATTTCATGGCCAACAAAGGAGTGTAGCCTAGTCAAATCCCTTCCCCAAGTTGAAGAAGCCGAACTATCCTGATTCTTGATAGTTTATGTACCGATTTTCAAATGGCCATATCTCCTTCATTTCTCAATGAAATTTGGTGTTCTTTAGCTTGTTGGAAAGGTATTAAGATGCTCTACAACTCTTCTTCAGGAGTTGTATCCAGAAAAGCAGTGTAAGGCCTTCGTTCTTCCGGTTCTTTAAAGAGGTGAATAGTAACTTCGAAATCACTAACTTGTTTCCTTGTTTTGATGATCAAGATTTAGCTTCCTAAGGACTATCTAAGGCTTATTGAAGGATCATCAAGCTTTGGTAGTATTATATGAGTTTTTAGTATAGTTTTAATGATATGTAGAGATAAATGCATGTTAAGGAATTTTATGATTGTTCAATGTGTAAAAGGGTTGGGTATTGGAGTTGAATGTTACCACTTCCATTAGAAGAGTAAAATGAATATTGATTGATGTTATGGATGTATTGTATGCCCGGTGTGGCTTGATTTGTTATGATAAATTTGGAAATGTCCGAGTTATAGCCGTCGTAATGCCCAAATTTCTTTAGACCTTAAGAAACCGTGCATGACAGTAGGTATAAGTCTCTGACCTTAATGATTTTTTGACATGACCTTGTAGATCTCGAGTCATAGATCGTTTTGGCGAGAGAATCGAAGCAAACGGACTTACAGTTTAGGAGTTATGGTGAAATTAGTAAAAGTGGTTTGAAACCGTAAGTGTGAGTTCGTAACTGAAATTGAACCCCCTTAATATTACTAATTTAGTGACGAATCTTGATAATTAAATATTAGAGATCATAAGGAAGGTGTGAGAGAAAACCTCATGTCAAACGAATCGTTTTTCGATTTTATAAAAATGTTCGAATCCGGGTTAAGTACGAATGAACCCCTAAAAAGAACAAGTGGTTATAACTTTGGAAAATCATTTAGAAAACGATCAATAAACCTCGAGGTATAATCCCTTATAGTAAGCGACCGACCTTAGAACTTATATGGCTTACGTACCCACCAAATGTAAGTAAAATGACATGCCTTGATAACGAGCAAGTGTCGGATCATAACGGTGATAAAAAGAGTACACTAGAGTGTACATAACGAGATAACTCGAAAATGTGTTTTTAACCTAAGTAAAGTATATACTTAACCTTTCAAAGCGTTAAGTGACTAACCTCGGATATTTGATTATTTATAGATCACCGGACTGACCAAGGGCACACTATCCCTACTAGATTACCAAGCAAGTTTCCACTACTTTGGAAATGTTGTTGTGATAATATATATGATTAATTGTTGTTATACCTATGACATAGCATGCATGCCTACTTTCAAAATTATATTGTGATACTTGTTCCCTGATTTGATGTTGGCTTATAAGTTAGATACGAGATATACTAATTATAAGTCGGATATTGCTAAGACCCTTAGTGAAGGGCATATGATCTTCGTTCCTTAAATATAGACCGGGAGTCGGTATTTTGTAATATAGAGATAGTCATGGAAACCCGGAGGGATTCCAGTGACCGATTATTTGAGGAATGTTATTTATGAACATTATTTATATTTCCATAAGTATTAATTACTTGGAAATTATTCGAGGAATGTTATTTGAGTATAATCTCAGTCAAGAAATACTATTTGAATATTCATTTGAGGTTATTGATTTAGATGAATATTATTTTGGAATATTCATTTGAGTTTACTTATTTATTGAGTATTATTCTGGATATTCATTTAAGATCTTATTTTTTTGTGAACATTATTTCGAATATTTATTCGAGAAATTATCTATTTAATAAATATTTTTATACATACTTATTCAAGGGTTATTTTGAGCAATATTTTATATTAAGAATATTCTTTAAATATTTATAATTTAATAAATACTCTTGGAATATTATTCACTTCTTCTAACTAGTTTTAAAAATGATTTACTTAATTCAAATATTATCTTCGACCTTCGAATATTATGTAAATTATCTCTGAGACTTATTATTAATATTATTTTATCAAGGAAGGTTCTCAAAAATCCTATTCTTCATTCAAATCTATCTTTCAAATTATATGGGAACCTTGCTTGGGAAATGTTAATTATCTTGTTGACTAAGGTCATAAATCTTTTGAAACTATTCTTTTCACTCGCAACTTGGTTGCTATTCATCGATTGAATCTTTTGTTACTTCCTCATCATTCGAGGGGTAAGAGTGTTGGAACAAGTTGGTATCCATTAATAAGCAACAGCTTGGAAAATATTGGTGAATTTTCTTTTCCAACTAGATACGACTATTTTGTGGAGTCCTATCAACAAGTATTATACTTGGGGAAAGGGGGACTATAACGATTGTGTTTTATGTTGATTGTTTTGGGTCACAAGGTTGTAATTTAGTTCATGTTGGTTTTGTGGATGGGAATTGAGACCGTGATGACCAGATCCCCGACCCCGGATCTGGGGCTGTTACAGAAAGACTGATATTCAAGATGGAAACTGAAGTCCTAGAGTTAAGGTCGTCACGAAGGCACCCGGAAGGCTTCAGCCGACCGGGGCACGGCCGACCGGAAGCCAGCCGACCGGGACACCCGGAAGGCTTTAGCTGACCGGCCCACAGCCGACGCTGACCAGGCCACAGTCGAACGGAGGCCAGCCGATCGGGGCACCTAGAAGGCTTCGGCCGACCGGAGGCTAGCCGATCGGGGCACCCAGGAGGCTTCGGCCGACCGGTCTTCGTTACGATGTTGAGGATCCCGACATTGTTTCGATGCCGAAATTTAGTCCCGACTTCGTTTCGAATATGAAAAATAAGTTGAACTAGAAGATGAACCCGAGGTCAATTAGCACCGGTTAGTGCCGTTTAGTGCCGATTAGCGCCGTTTAGCACCGTTTAGTGCCGTTCTGTTTAAACGTTGTTAAAGGCTGATTAGCGCCGTTTAGCATCATTTAATGCCGTTTAGTGTTGTTTAACATCGTCGTAAACGCGTCGGTCGCTCCACGCTTTACATCAAGATGATACTTGTGAAACACTAGTGTACAAGGATAAACCCTGACCCAAGTCTCGAAAAAGGCAGTTAAAAACCTGATCAGTTTTCCTAGAAGTTGGGGGGCAAATGATATGGGCTAAAAATAAGCCCTAAAGACACATTTAATGTGACATTAATTAGACCCATGATGGTCCAAACTTGGGGCCCACCAACAAGGCCCAAACCTTGTATTAAATATTAATTTCGTAATTAATATTAAGGGTAATAGACAGCTCAGCAACTAAAAGTCAAATAAGCATACTACTCCTGCTAGACTTAGCCTCTAAGGCATCCATTCCATATGGAAACAGACTCCTACAAGGAAGGAGTCTAGAACCTTCCTCAAGGCGGTGGCTTGCCCACCAAGTCTTCAAATCCTACCATAATTCTAAGGCTTCTCAGCTTATATAAAGGGGCTGACCCCTCATTCTCGGAACTACGTTATTGGCTTGATTCTTGATATTCATCAAGGTACGTAGGCATCTTGTGAAGGTAGATTCAGCCACGAACACGAGAGCGACCATTAAAGCACGAAGCTCACGAACCCTAGTATTAATTACATACAAACCCTAGCCACAATTTAACAACCTAGTTTTATTCCACAACAGACACCAAATGTTGGTATGATGTTAAGCCGAAGATTTAGAGTCTAATGATGATTTTTATTTGAAGATTCGAGCTAAAGACCTATGCAGATCAGATAAAGCTCAAATAGGTTTTATTGAATGAAAAACAAGAAAGAGGGGTTAGATGAGAAGATGGAGGGCCGAAAGTGGGTTGATGGAAGGATGGATGATTGAAAAGATAGAGAAATATTGTAGATAGTAACACTATAATATATTAGGGGAGTCGACTCTCCCCATTTTTACATACTTTTTACAATTATAATCTAAAACATTAAGATAGTAACATTATAATATACAAGGTACATGGTTACTATTAAATTAAAAATACAATTTATAAAATTATTAATGACCCTCAGTGCAGCAGTGCCTATTTTGGAAATATAAAAATCATACTTGTTCATATTAAAAAAAAACTTTAAGATTTTATTAGAATTAGTATTATCATACTACTTATGATGCATATACAATTTGTAACGAAGATAAAATGTATCTATTAAATATATAAGAATAAAGGAGATCATAATGGTATTTAATTGATTGGAAAAGTTGATTGTGAAATCATTAAATTGTGTTATTCACAAAATTTATTGTCATGTTAAGTAGGATTTTTTTTAAGAATAAACCTAATTAGTAAATAATACAATGGATAGTTTTTATGAAACTTAAGTCACGTCCAAACTCGATAAGCACTTGATAAACTTGAATATTCGATAAGAACCCAATAAACTCGAAAATTCGATAAGAATACGATAAGATTGAAACAAATTAAAACTCGAAAACTCGTAACAAAAATTGATAAACTTGAAAACTCGTTTAAAATCTCGATAAGCTCGAAAACTTGATAACGACTTGAACTCAACTCGTTTACTATACGGGTCGAGTTCGAAAACAAATTTTAGACTAGACTCAATTTGAAAACAAAAGTTTGAAATTGAATTTTCTAAGCACAAACTCGATCGAACTTTGCTCGAATTATATCCCTAATCGTAGGAGCATGCTCCGGTGCAGGGTAGAAGCTAATTGCTCAAAGGAGCGAGAAGGAGAGGAAGGTTAAGTAGGATATCGATGGGTATAAGAAGCTGGATTTGAGATCAATTCTTAAATTTCAATGAAGACATGATATTCTACGAAAAGTTTTTAAAATTTTAGATTAGAGTAGTCGACTTTCCCAATTATGGTGTAGGATCTGAATGACATACTATTTAGCATATTTTCCAAGATTACTATTTGCTTTTATCTAGCAAAATTTTCTTCTTTTTTATACTATGTTACTATGCATGCTTAATATTTTTAGTAATGTAGGTATATTGTGATAAATTTTTGTTCTTTATCATGTCGAATATGCAGACAGTCTGTACCAATTGGGCCTTATACTGTGGTGTTGAATGCATTATTTTTGCTATTAGTCTAGGATTTTTGTGTAAACTACATCTTCATTTTCTGGAATTGAGGTAAGGTTACTTAAACTTTTTCCTCTGCACATTCTATTCTAAGAGTGAGATGTAACGGATAGTCGCTTGATTTCTTTGCCCCAACAATATGCTAGAATTTGTAAAAATTTGATTCTTCGTAGCAGACTTTACTCCCGAGAGGAACATGTCTAGAGTCATGTTGGAACATTACCAACAGAGACAACCTTAAAGCATCTCCAATTGAGGGTGTCAACGTTACGTGACAGGACATGTCATGATACTTTTTTTTAGCATTTTATTGGAGTTGTTGGGATGTCGTTGATGTGTCAAGTGAAGTGGCATGAGATGCCAACTTGAGATACCAAAAGTTGGCATCTCATAAAATAGGGTGTCAACATCATTTGTGGACCTAATGATGAATTAAATATTATTTCTTTAATATATATTTATGTTATGCATTTTGTTTATAAGGTTAGCATCGTGCCAACCATTGGAGTATCTTCCGAACGAAGGGTGCCGAAAATAATGTGGAAGAGAGAGAATATAAAAAATAATACTCCCTCCGTCCTATCCATTTCTTTACACTTTTTTGTCATTTTTTGGCATGCATTTTAAGGTGAATTTTAAGGATAGTTCCATAACTTATTTTTAAACTTTTTTTTGGTATAAAAATAGGATTGTTCTATTTTTATTCAAAAAAGAAAATTTTAAAAATAAGTTATGGAACTATCCTTAAAAATCCACCTTAAAATGCGTGCCAGACACCCTATTTTCAAATGATAAGAAACCGAAGGGAAGGAGGGAGCACTTTTTCCTATGTGGCAAAGTTGATATCCTTGAAGGGTGACAACCATTGGATATGCTCGCCTCACTACTTTAGCTCCAAACTGAAAAATTGAGGAGAGAGAATAAAAATGTTGCTTCAAGAGACTCTTAGTGGCTCTTAAAAAACCTAAGAGCCTCTTTTCTTTACTCAATTTTAAGAGCACACTTCCACTCTTAACTATTATTATATTATATATTCATAATCCAATCTCTTTCTCTCCCCCGTTCCATTTGTACTTTTTTGAATTCAAACTACTTTTAATAATAGAAAATTATTTAAGGACTCAATATAAAGAGAAATGTTGGAGATGAACACCCACTAAATCCTTAAAAGCCAATAATTTATATTATTTATGAAGAGTGAACTAAAAGATTGTTAGAGATGCTCTAAGGGGTGTCAAACATGCCCAACACACCACAAATAATAATTTTCTATATTTTCATCCATCTTTGTCACATTTAGCATCTTCCAAGTCCAATAATTGGAAACCCATGTAAAGTGTCTACATGGTCCCCAGACAAATAATATTGTAACATGGTCCGTTGTATTAGTACATGGTAGCATTTATGATTCCGTATTGTACTTTAGTACTTGGATGATACTCAAAACTATGGTTGGCTTGTTCGTTTTTTAGATTATGTAAAAATATTTGAACTTTTATATTAATCCAATTTGCTAATTTGGACTCGAGCAAATGTTTATAATGTTTTCAACAGGTTCTTCCAAATTATATGTTGTATTGTTGCGACTGTTTTGGATAAACAAGTATAAAATTTTAGAAAATGTGCTAAAACAAAAAAAATTCAAATTCTTGAAAATCAATATCAGCGACCGATTTCAGTAGCTAAAATTAGTCGCACAAAATACTACTTTTAGTGACAGAGAATTGGTAGCTAAAGATTGTCGCAACAATTAGCGACCGAAATCAGTAGCTACAATTAGTCGCAAGAAATATTAATTTTAGTGACAGAATTTGGTAGCTAAAGATAGTAGCAAACATTAGCGACGAAAAATTATCAAATATTTATCGCAAAAAATACTACCTTTAGCGATAGAAATGCCATAGCAAAAGATAGTAACAATCTGTAGCGACTACTGTCGGTAGCTTATGTTGTAGCAAGAGTTAGTAACAGCAATCTGTAGCAAAATATGGTCACAAACGTTAGCGACGTAATGCGGTCGCTGAGTTAGTCGCGGACACGTGGATTTTGGCTCTACATATACTAACTCAGCTTAGTGACCGCGTCGATCGCCAAATATGGTCACAAATGATAGCGACCGCATTCCGTCGCTGAGTTAGTCACAGACAAGTGGATTTTGGACCTACCAATGCTAACTCATCTTAGCGACCTCGTCGGTCGCTAAAGGCCGTCGCTAAGGCGTCGGTCACGAAAAGTCGTCGCAAAGTGTCTTTTTGCGACCAGTTTTTCTGCTAATAATTTAAGCGACCGCAGATAGTCGCTGATACCTATCAGCTACAAAGAGCGGTCGCTGATATGCGATCACTGATAGAGTTGTTTCTTGTAGTGCAAATATTTGAATCTTTTCATTTAAAAGGGGTGCGAAGATGGTGCCAAAAGTTGGCAACTTCTCTTGGCACCTTTTGGGTACTTTTGTAACTCCAACGAAAGGCATCCAAGAGTGTCAGGTCCTATAAGATTTGACACCCTTTTGACAATCTAATTGGAGATGCTCTTAGGAAATCAGAAAATATCTCTAAAAAAGTTTCCAAAATGATATGTATTAATTTTGAATTGACAAAATGGGGGAATTTTAATTATAGGGTTCATATGAATACATACGAGATCTATCTTATTAATTTTTTTATTAACCAATTGTAAAAAGACAGATGGTGTTTGAGAACATTTTTTTGTTTCCCTCTTCCTTATAATTTTTCTTCATTTTATAGAGCTCCCCACATCGGAAATCTAGCTAATAACAATCCATTTGGATGGCTAGTCCCATGCAAGAATCTCTTCATTTCGCCCTTATCTGAAAGATTGCTTTTGTCAAAGATAGTTTGTGATCTCCACGTACCATTTTAGAATAAGAAAACCATACATATCCCCAAAATGGAATCTTCCAAATCACCACATGCAATTAATGTTTGCGTTGGAGCTTGCATGTTTTATTTCTGCTAAGACGGTGAAAGATGTCTGTTTTTCTCATACTTTATTCATTAAACTAAGTGAGAACACTGGCGTGATGCTTATTAAAGAATGCTTACAAGGTTCTTGTTCTGACTATTGAAAGTTCCCAGTGTAACTCAAGGTGAAAGTACGCGTTTTGTCAAGTCATTGTGAACTCGAGAAAACATAGACCTGGTTTGTATACGTACATGATAAAATACTCCCTCTATTTTTTATTATATGATGCTTTGACTTTTGAACTCATTTTAATGTGTTTTGACCGAATAGTTAGAAATATTATTTTTAAAATTTTCTTTTTGTAAATTATAATATATGTTGTCTATTTAATTCACAAAAAGAAAAATTTAAAAATAATATATTTAACTATCCAGTCAAAATAACGTCTTATAAAAATAAAACAGATGGAGTATTATGTAGGTGGTGACAATTTCTGACATTACACAAAATAAGACTAAAATCATACTAAACTCATCAAATTGAAAATTCGACTCGACCCAATTTAATTTGAAATTACAAGCACGTAAAATAATTTATCTTTAATAGTAAGTGGGTATATGACAACTAGGGAAGGAAGGGTGTTGGTTTTCTCGAAGTAGAAGATTAGCAGTTTGGAATCATATGAAAAGCAATAAATGCAAGGAGAGAGGGAATCAGTTTTAGGGTTCTACAAATCTTGCTTATATTTTAAAGATGATAAAATGCAGAAGCCTCGTGATGCACAAGTACGAGCTTTGTAAAAAATTGAATGCAACTATGCAAGTGTTGCATGGCCTCACATGTGGAATCGGCCATGGCAACATATATTATTAATGTTATGCAGAATGCTGTACATGTTAAGTTTAACCTCATTGCATGTGCCCTCAGCCTAACAAAATTATCTTTGTCAATTGTAAAATTCATAATTTAGTGGTTGGTCGTCAGAATAAAATTTTAATTAGTTTTCTCATTCTCTTGACCTTAGCTTCATGCTGGATTATCTCATTGACTGTTTTGCATTAATATATTTCTTGCAAGCTAGCTAGTAATGAACTCATAATTAATTAAACACAAAGTAATTGTGATTACCTAAAACAATTTTAATAAATTGAGAGATTATAATGTACTGTTTCTCTAATATGTGCCCAATGCCATATAATAGAATTTAGTTGCCAATTTGTAATTGGTTTATTTTCATTAATAATAATAGATCTCTTTGCATGCACAAAATTTCCAATCAATTGTGCTACGTACCCCGAATATTTTTCGAAAAAAATTCACGAATGACATGGCATAACACATGGTTGATTTTAATTTGTGGATGCATATGAATACATGGAGGATCCCATATAAATATGAGAAAAAGGAACCTGAGATACATCTCAGGTAACTTTCCTGAGATACTATCCTATTTTTAAACATTTTTAAAAAAAATGACATAGTTTTGGTTATGCAGGAGTAGGCAGGGGCACCAAGATCTTTTATTTGATTATACTCAATATCTCAGGGAAATTATCTAAGATGTATCTCAGGTTCCCTATTCTCTATAGATATAAATTGGTCCCTAATATTCGATCTTATTGTACAATGTAAGTAACTTTTTTTAACAAAAGTCGATCACATAACTTTGAATCAGAAAGTCCTAACCCTACTTTCTATAAAACTCTTAACTGTGTTATGTTGCTTTTACTTGTATAAATGAAATGTAAGAAAATGAAATGGGATATAAAGTCTAAAATAGATAATTATTCAAAATTTTCATTGTTTTATTTATTTTATTTATAGTAATCTAAATCGTAGAATGCACCCTTCGTTATCATAATCATTTTTTCACAATTTTTATTATAATAAATTTGCACTATTTTATTAACAAATATTTCCTTTAATTTTAACTAATTTTCTTTAATTTCAATATTGTATCGGGTGAAGGTACTCCAAAATACTTAATTATCAAAAAAACATTTCCAAAATACCTATATTCATTAAATGTTATTCTAAATACCCAGCTGATGTTCCACTGATAATGGAGTATAGGGACATAATTATCGATGGAGTATCAAGTCGGATACTCCACTCGTAATGGAGTATATGAATGTCCGATACTATACCTACATACGACATCTCTTCCACACGTTAGGGTACGTATAATTATTTCTTTGAATATTATGGAATAACATGTAACAAATCTATTGAGTCCTCACCATATCATTTTTGTGCATTTCATGCATGTATTAAAAACCTACTCAGCAAAATAATGGAGTATCACCACTCCACTATTAGTAGAGTGGTGATACTCCACTGTAAAAATATTTTGGTTAGTGCTTGTGGAAATGACTATTTTGGAAAAATAAATATAAAAAGTATATGATCGAAATGGACATTTTATTTAATGTTTCTAAAAATATATATTTTGGACAAATAATATTTTGCTCATTTTCTCCATTGTATCCCTTAATTACCTTTCATTTTATTCATCCCAACGTACATGGGTATGCAAGCACATCGCAAACCTTTGTTAATGGTGCGCGCAGGGGAGCTCTGGTAAGTAATACTATTAAAGACATGGTCCGGGGCTTCATTTTAAACAAACAATATTAAGGCATCCTACTGTAGAAGAAAGGTATGTTAATTAATAAATTAGATAGATTAAATCTTTCTGGCATCCTGCTAGGATGATATATATATTAGCCACCGGTTGTAAATTGTAATGGTGATGGTCGATACATACATACAAATTATTAACATTATATTGTGTGCTATTAATCCAACACACCCACGACTTTCTTGATCTATACCTACATACGACATCTCTTCCACACGTTAGGGTACGTATAATTATTTCTTTGAATATTATGGAATAACATGTAACAAATCTATTGAGTCCTCACCATATCATTTTTGTGCATTTCATGCATGTATTAAAAACCTACTCAGCAAAATAATCTTAAAATTTTGTTTACCGGGAAACCTAAAATTACGATAAAGTACTAGTAGTTGAGTGCCAATAACTGTTATCGTAATTAAATCATATCTCCATATATTATTGGGTGTTTTTAGTATATAGCCAAGGGCACATTTTAACAACCATTTTTTATGAGTTAAGCAAATTTTAAGGAAAATGTTAGGTATTTTCAAACGGTTCCAATTTTTTTTTCAAATGTTGATATGACACTTATATATTAGATAACTTTTAGATATTTATAGAGAATAGGGAACCTGAGATACATCTTAGGTAATTTCCCTGAGATATTGAGTATAATCAAATAAAAGATCTTGGTGCCCCTGCATAATCAAAACTATGTCATTTTGTTTAAAAATATTTAAAAATAGGATAGTATCTCAGGAAAGTTACCTGAGATGTATCTCAGGTTCCTTTTTCTCATATCTATATTAAATTCCTTTCCTTTAATTTCACCAAAAACAAGTTTATTCTACCTGATAGAACTTAATGGCGATTTCTAAAAAACAAATTGACCCAAACAAGCCTCATTTCATCACAACTTTGCTACAAAGGAAAAACAAGTTGATTCTACGTGATAAAACTTATTGGCCATTTCTTTTTGTTTTTGACTTGAAATATGACATGTCTAGTGACGTGGTGAGATCCATGGCATATAGGTCACCTCATTGATATGTAGGACCACATAATGTGGCTGTCCACTTCGGCAATCGGAATCCCATTCACCTGATCATAAGTTAATTAACCAAATGTGTCTTTCTTTCCTTTTTGAACTGGAATAAAAACGAGGGTTATCGAATTGCGATTAGGGTTTGTATGTATTTAATGAAAAGAGGTTGTTGAGATTCAAGTTTTAATGGTTGTTTCCGTGTTCGAGACTAATCGGTCCTCACAGAGTGCCTACGTATCCCGTTATTGAGAATTAAACCAAGACGTTGTTCTGAGAATGAGGGGTCAGACCTTTATATAGGCTGCGAGAGCCTTAGAATTATAGTAGGATTCGGAGACTTGGTGGGCAAGCCACCTACTTGAGGAAGGTTCTAGACTCCTTCCTTGTAGGAATCAGTTTCCATGTCAAATTGTGTGCCTTGGAGGCTACTCCTAATGATATTGTTTCCTTGTTTGACTCTTATTGCTGAGCAGTTTATCACCCTTAATATTAATTACGAAATTAATATTTAATTAGGGTTTTGGGCATCGTAAATGGGCCCCACGTTTGGACCATACCGGGTCTAATTAATACCACATTAAATGTGTTTTTAGGGCTTACTTTTAGCCCATATCATTTGCCCCCCAACTTCTAGGAAAACTGATCAGGTTTTCCTTGAAGTTTTAACTGCCTTTTTAGAGACTTGGGTCAGGGTTTATCGTTGTACACTAGTGTTTCACGAGTATCGTCTTTTAATGTAAAGCGTGGAGCGACCGATGCGTTTACGACGACATTTTAAACGATGCTAAACGACAATAAACGACACTGAACGGTGCTAACTAGCCTTAAACGACGTCTAAACGGCGTTACATAGCATAAGACAGCGCTAAACGGCACTAATCAGCACTAAACGGCGCTAATCGGTGCTAAACGGCACTAAACGACACTAATCGGTGCTAATCCGCACTAAACGGTACTAATCGGAAAGTTTTGAAACGGCTACCGACTGAAAGAGGGTCACCAGAGAAACTTCCCGACACAACTGCCTCAGCCAGAAGACTTCCCGGGAGCCTCCCGGCTGATGGGTCTAGGCCAGAGGCCTCCCATGGATGGGTCTCGACCAGGGGCCTCCCCGGGTGGGTCTCGGCTGGTTGGTCTCGACTGGAGCCTCCTAGGTTTTCCTCTCGGCTAGTAGGTCTCGGCTGAGGGCTCCTAGGGATGCCTCTCGGCCACTTGGTCTCGACTGAGGGCTCCCGTGGATGCCTCTCGGCCACTTGGTCTCGACTGAGGGATCCTGTGGATGCCTCTCGGCCGGTGGGTGTCGGCTATGGGCTCCTTCGGGTGCCTCTCGGCTAGTACCTGTCGGCTAAGGCTTCCTATGGGTTCCTCTCGGCTGATGCCTTCCTATGGGTGCCTCTCGGCTGATGCCTTCCCGACTGGAGGTTGTCGTCTTTTGATCATCAGCTACCAACACTTAAACGTCGACGAACAAACGTTCTTAACTCTCTTTTTAAAGTTTTGGCTAATCTCCTTATCAACATCCCTAATCCTCTTTTGTGGATTAAACTCTTGATTAAGCTTAATTAGCTTGTGTCATCCAACCAGCTATTTATTACAGCTCCGTGCCGAATATTTATCACTTCTTTTCCAGAATTATACGAGATATAACGATCTTTTTGTCAATTTTCTGCCACTTTTGAG
The DNA here is from genome assembly GCA_036435485.1 of Saposhnikovia divaricata. Classification (NCBI taxonomy): domain Eukaryota; kingdom Viridiplantae; phylum Streptophyta; class Magnoliopsida; order Apiales; family Apiaceae; genus Saposhnikovia; species Saposhnikovia divaricata. Next base: position 93,598,508 of record CM071597.1, on the reverse strand, counting down.
ATTTTAAACGACAAATGACCTGTAAACACGAATCGGTCTGGATTTCAACCTGTTCTAGCAGGTCACCATTTTTCTATAAAAGATGGGGAGAATCCTTCATTTCTCCTCACTTCTTCATTTCTCAAACTTTCTCTCAAGTTCTCTAGCTCTCTACTTCTTAAGTTTTGAAGCTCAAGTTCAAGTTCTCGAGATGGCAGACAGCAATCAAACATCCCAAGCTCGTCAAGCACCCCGAGTGTCTATGTCGGAGGCAATGGCCAAAAAGAACCAAAGCTCGATCTCTGAAAGGTAGGAATGAAATTTGGTCTCCCTTATATATTGATCGTCGTTTTACTTCATTGCTAGACTTGTTTAGCAATGTAGCGGATATATTTCCTAATAACTCGGAGTTAGACTCCTACCAGAGTGCATGCAAACTGAAGGAACATGATGTTTAGAAGATAAGGAACTTATATGGTTTCCCAGAAGCAATCAAGGTTCGAATGCCCGGTTTAGGCTTTGGAAGCGGGGTTCGGGTTTCCCATGCACCCCTTCATCATAAGGTTGTTAGCTGAACTTCAGGTTCACCCTTGTCAACTTTACCCCAACTCCTGGAGGATTCTTATTATCTTCATTCTAAGATGTCGTGACCTGGACATCCCTCTAAGTACCACCATGTTTCAAAGTATCTTCTTAGTTATAAATTCTGCAAGTACCAAGAAAGGATGGATTAGCTTTCGGCATCGGGGTTTAGTTCCTCATATGGTGAACACGAAGTCCTTCCCGGATTCCCATCATTTTTGGTCGAGGGAGTTCGTTGTTCTTTATTAGAAAGGTGGTGATTGGGGCTAGTTCTTTGTAAAGAAATTTGGTAGTGTGGAAGATAGTTCATACTTCATGCTTCTCAATCAGGACAGACTTTTAGAGGACAACGCCGTTCTCACTATCGAGCATTTTTAACAGAGAAAAGGCTTGTTGAAGCAGGCCTTAGCATACTTCCTTTCGAGGGTAATTATACTTTCAGTTATATATCTTGAACTATGTTTATTCTTATTCCGATGTTCTTTCCTTGTATGTTTAGTTGTTGCGGAGCTGGATGCTAGGCCAGAGATGGCGGAAGTCCCTATTGGAAGAATGGTAAAGCAAGCAGATAAGGCTAAGAGGCCAAATGCTCCCAAGTGTCCAACTTTCTTGGAGCGATGTACTCAGGGTAAGAGATCTCAGAATGCCGATGGGAGCACTAGGTCTCCTTTCATTCCGGCTTGGGGTATCTGTGAATAGGACTCCATCCTCGGGTGCTCGTCCCTAGCCCTGGACTGGTCCAAATGCTCTATTACCCTTTCTGACCGTCTAACTGTGTCCTCCAGGGATAAAATTGAGGAGTCCGAGCGTCTTGGGGCTCAAGCCCTCTACCAGGTATGCCATTCACCTTTCTGAATTCAATGTCCTTGGTCAACTCAATGCACAAATGCCTTAATAAATTTCATGTTTTCAGGAAAATGCCTACTTTCAATCCGCTGCCAGCCAAGGTCGGGCTTTTCGGGATGAAAACGTGGCTTTGAAGAAAGAAAGGAGTAAGTTTGAAGAAGAACGCAGAAGTTTGGAATGTAGAGCCTTCGATGCTGAGAGGGAAGCAAGCTCTTATCAAAGGCAGCTCAGTTCCCTGGCTAGGAAGAAATCCTCAGAATTTGACAAAGTGATCAAAGCTTACCATAAGTCAGATGATCATGATGATGAGATGCGCTCCTACAGCATGTCAATCGGCTGGAACAAAGCCATTAACGTTGTTAGCAACAAGTATCCAACCGTTGTTGATCCGGCGAACTTCCCGTGCCCTAACTGGGCTATTAGCAGTGGAGGCTTTGTTGACTATGCTTCCGGTTCGGGAGTCAAGGTTGTACCGCAGACATCGGGCTCTGGCTCTCGGGGAGGCCATCGACACTCCGGCTCCAACTCTAAAGGAGCCGCCCAAGCTGTTAGCCAGGATTCATCTTCCTCGGGCTCTCACGGGAAGAAGCCCATGCCAACGAGGAGGGATGGGATTATTCATTAGCCAATCCCGGGCAAGAGGAGGCTTCTAAATGAAGCAACCCCTCCTTCTATCTATTTCACTGACGCAGAAGAGGTAGAGAGGACTGGGGCACAGGTAGCAGCCGAAGATGGTAGCAGCTCTGATGAGGATGATTCAAACGAGGAGGAGTCTGGTGAGGAGGAATCTGGCAAGGAAGAGAGCTCTGATGACGCTCCAGATGAGTAGGTGGCCTTGCATGGCCTTGTTATCTACTTGTGGCTTTGTTTATTTTCATTCGGGGTCCTTCGTGGACTTGACTTTTATTTGCTAATGTCTGTAACTTAAACCTTGGCCCTCCGGGGCATCGTATCTATGCAGTTGTTTCCTTTTATTCATATGTTCTTTTATTTTCGGTACTTGGTCATTCTAAACTTACACTCGACAGGTGCTAGGTACATAATTAAAATCACAGAATCATAGAATGGAAAACAACTTGCATTAATATTGGAAAGGAGTTCAACCCTTACATAGATTACTATTGTCCTACTCGGGGCAATAGGCCCTGGAATTGTTTCATTGAACCTTATTTCTACTTCTCCTAATAGATAGATAAAAAGCTAAGTCTTTACAAGAATAGCTTAAACATAATAAACATTCAGGTTCAAAGCATGCCAAGTGCGAGGCACCTCGTTTCCATCCAAGGTTTCCAGCTTGTAGGATCCTCGTCCTAGTGTCTTCTTGACTCGATACGGCCCTTCCCAGTTGGGGGCTAGCTTTCCTTTCTAGCCAACTTCGGAGGCCTCTATCTTTCTTAGAACCAAGTCACCTTGTCAAAAGAACCTCTCCTTAACCCTTTGGTTGTAATAGAAGGATGCCCTTTTCTGATGCTCTGCATTCCTGGCATTTGCCTCATCCCTAACCTCATCAATCAGATCAAGGGAGAGCCTCATGCCTTCTTCGTTAGTCTCAGGTTCATATGCTTCTACTCATGGGGATGCATGTGTAATCTCCAAGGGCACAACTACCTCGGCTCTATAAGCCAACAAGAACGGGGTTGCTCCAGTCGTCACTTTATAGGTGGTGCGGTATGCCCAGAGTATATGCAAAAACTCATCCACCCAAGTGTTTCTTGAGCGTTCGACCCTCTTCTTAAGTCCATCGAGGATAATCCGATTTGCTACCTCTGCCTGTCCATTAGCTTGAGGATGAGCCACTGAAGTAAAGCGAAGCTCAATAGCATTCTTCTCACAATATTTCTTGAACTCGTCATTGTTGAACAGTGTCCCATTATCCGTCACAAGGATTTGAGGGATACCATACCTGCAGATTATGCTTTCCTAAAAGAACTGAGCGACTTGCTTGGTGGTTATCTTGGCTAAAGGTTTAGACTCAATCCACTTAGTGAAGTAGTCGATGGCCACCATCAGGAACTTCCTTTATGCTGAAGCTACGGGGAAAGGTCCAAGTATGTCCATTCCCCACATTGCGAACGGGATAGGAGAGTTAATCGAGGTTAACATCTCAGGCGGCTGCCTTACAATCGGAGCATGCTTCTGGGACCTGTCACACCTCTTGACATAATTCTGTGCATCGGCAAACATCTCTGGCCAATAGAATCCCAAACGAGTGATCTTGTGAGCTAGGGCTCTGCCCCCCAAGTATTGTCTACATATCCCTCCATGAACTTCCTCTAGTGCTTCCTTTACCTCCTGGGGCCTTAAACATCTCAAGTATGGAATGACGAAAGACCTCTTGTAAACGATGCCTTCAATCAAGGCATATCTCTACGCTCTCGCCGACAGCTTTCGTGCCTCCTGGGCATCGTCATGGAGCCATCCGATTTCTAAGTGAGCTTTGATTTGATCTATCCAACAGCTCCCTACATCAATTGGTGCCACCAATTTTGAGTTGATGGCCGTGTTGGTGTATACTGAAAATATTTATTGAAAGTATATACATTTATTTCTGGCTAGTTTAATTGAGAATCATTTAAATGTTTACATGCTGTCTGATATTATATATTGTGGACAATCTAGTATCAAATGGGATACAGAATATTAGATTGTTAAATACGATTTATATAATATAATAAGGTTCACAGCACAGGTGGAGTTAGACAATCCACTGGTGTAAGAACCCAGATTTTGGGTGGAATTAAAACTTTTATGTATTTAATGATGTAAGAATGAATAGTGGTTATGGCTACAATGTAATAATTGATATTTGGAAAGAATGAATGGAATTCGACTTTATTATTTCTATGTCTTGAAGAATGCTAAAGGGTGACAACATAGGTAAGAATAATCTATCTTCTAAGGGAATAAGATATGGCAATTTCAAGCAGGAGAATATTCTCATGTCATCCAGATCGATAACGATTAATCCAGTAGTTCCGTAAAAAGGTTAAGGAACGATCGAAAGAGAATACGGACAATTGTACAACCCTAAGAGAATAAGTAAAGAATAAAGAATGAATAGTGTTTTGGTGGGAGTATAGAATAATATGAGACGACACTATATAGAAGTATTCGGAACGGATTTCCGAGTTCGTATTAGTGATCCAGGGGGAAAATAAGTGTATGTAAAAGCTGTCGGATTCTGAAAAAACCGCACTTTTATTTTCTCCGAGAGTTCCCTGGACACTGATAGCCTTAAGTATTTAACGAATGGATTTAAGGAATATAAATTGGAAAGTTAGAATGAAAGATGGAGAATAATAGTATTAATATTAAAAAGGATTCCCGGTAAACCCTAATTAGAAATCCGTGAAATATTCCTACGAACGATCAATCGAAACGAGCAATAACCGGACACAGAATCAAGCAGAGAAAGCAAGATACATGTATGTGCAAGTGGATGGAATAATAGAAACCAAAGTATGTCACATGGAAGTCAACTACAACTAGGATGATTCTTTAGTATTTAACCAAAAATGGAGTTGTTTAATGTGGTGCCAACACATGGTCCACTAAGAAGCCAACACTTGGACCTATAGATGAGTGACAACACAAAAGGAGGAGATGCATCCAAGTTATATACATAATAATACATGTATTAAGCCTTAATAAAGCAAGCAGGTTACCCGACCCACCGGACTACCCGCTGAGATGCTAGCCGCCATTGTTGAGGTAGCATAGTTAGACAGCTTTTGTTTCCTGTTTAACTATATGTATTATTAATGTAATTAACGGTAAAACTTTTAAACTTATGATGTTATCCTTTTGGGATTGTAATAACTTTTATTCGTAATCCTTTAATGTAAGACTTATTTCAATTTCATCTCTGGGACTATAACTGTTGTGTGCGTGAGTGGAAATTATTGTGGGGTCACAGCATGTGGTTTATTTATTGTGGACTCAAGTCAAGTATTATGAATGGATGTAAGACCGTAACTACCAGATCCCTGACCCCGGATCTGGGGGTGTTACAGAGATGGTATCAGAGCGAGAGTTATATATCCCAAGAGATGATACGACGTTATATAATAATAAATTCAATAATATAATAAGAACCCTTGCCAGGTTCACCTAAAACCCTTACGGGATTTTTTTTTAAGTATCATGATAGTAACATAGTTTGTCTTGTGTAGGCGAGCGACATGTCGGCCCAGGAGGCAGCTGCGAGACAGCATGATGAGGACATGTTCCGGACTAGGGACCCATACTATGAGCACTTGCCTGAGGAGGATACTGAGCCTGAGGAGGAGGACGCTGAGGAGGTCCAGGTTGATGCTGATACTTATGTGATCGAGTCTGAGGAGGAGGACCCTGAGGAGGTCCAGGTTGATGCTGACATAGATGTTGTTGAGACTGAGGGGGAGGAGGACCTGGAGGGGATCCAGACAGGACAGGATGCTGAGTTAGTTGCTGAGGATGAGGATTATTGGGTTGTATATGAGATTAGGACTATGGAGGAGGATACTGATATGACCACTGAGCAGGTCATGGCTGCTGTTGTTGGACAGGCTGTGGATGAGGTTGAGCCAGTGGAGGATACAGTAGGGAGTTCCGGACTACGAGTGCCACCCCTCTCTGTTGAGAGAGCCCCTACCCCACCACCACTACCTGTGAGCCCATACCCCGATGAGTTTGAGGAGCTTACCCCAGAGCCCCAGCAGACAGAGACTGCCGCTCCAGCTGAGCCATCCACCCCACCTCATGCCCCGATAGGAGGAGTCCCAGTATGTGTTCACAACTTGATTGTGGACGGGCTTTATAGAGAGTTGTTTGTGGTAGATGCCAGGTTGGCAGAGTCTAAGAGGGAGTTAGCAGCAGAGAGAGCCGCCCGGATGAGGTTGCAGGGCAGGAGGACTATCAGTGACAGGGTTGGGTATAGGGCTGTCATCCGCATCGAGCTGAGGGCTCGGGTGAGGGTGCGACAGTTGCCTACTGATGGGCATGGTAGGGTAGACAGAGCAGAGGCTGAGGAGATTTTCCGCATCGTCATGGGGAGGGTTCGGAGGATGTTTCGTCGTGGCGGCTGATTTCAGATGTAGTGATGCAGTGGTCTAGTTGTCTAGTTATGTACGGACATAGTAGTGCCGGCTTTTGTAGGGATGGTTTTCTTGTACTTGTTTTCCCTTTTTGCAGACTAGATAGATAGACAGCGTATTTCACTTTTGACTTGTTGTTGTTGTTAGGATGGCTGTACTTTAAACTATTGTTGTAACTCGGATGTTGTACCTTTTCGGTACCTGGTATATATTTGTTTCCCTTTCAGTCATTTCAATTTTGTTGGGATGTGATCACGAGTTTATTAGCATATGTACTATCTTTTTGATTAAGTTGCCATGAGATATAAAACTGTGGGATCTTAAACCCAGTCATGTAAAGAATTATGCAAGGAAATCCTTTAAAACAGGTAAGTGAACCTAATGTAAAATTTTCCAAATTTTCAGTAAAATGCCTCCAAGACGAATGGGCACTAGGGCTAACCCCCGAGAATCTACTGACCAAGAGAGTCACAACCAACACGAGGAAAACCATGAAAGTAGTGAAGAACAAGATCAGGATTATAATGAGCAAGAAGATTCCCAGTATGGAGCAGAGGATGAACCCCTGTACTCTGAAGAATTTGAGGGGGAAATCGAGGGTGGAGAAACTGAAGTAGAACAGGAAGGGGAGAACCAGGGCGGAAACCCCATGGGCCAGTTTATGGATCTACTTAGGCAGAATTTGAACCAATACCCCCAACCACCACCAGGTAACAACACTTCAGTGGCAAATTCCTTTAGGGCCTTTAAGTCCCTTAAGCCCCCAGAGTTCCACGGATCGGCTGATCCCGTTGAGGCGAGGGCCTGGATCAAGGAAATGGAAAAATCTTTCGAGATTCTGAGTATCAATGAGGCTCAGAAGACTGTTTTTGCTACTTACCTACTAAAGGGAGAGGCCAATTATTGGTGGGAAGCCAAGAAGAACATGGAGACTGATGCTGTCGTAGCCTGGGAAAGGTTCAAACAGTTACTCCTGGAGAAGTACTTCCCGAAGTTCATGAAAACCCAGATGGAACTTAAGTTTTTGGAACTGAAACAGAACAATATGTCAGTGGCTGACTATGAGGCCAAATTTACTGAGCTGTCGAGATTTGTGCCAGAGTTTGTAGACACAAAAGAAAAGAAAGCTAACAGGTTTCAACAAGGGCTGAAGCAGTGGATCCAGAATAGGGTGGCGGTTTTAGAGATTACAGATTATGCCACCTTGGTGCAGAAGGCAACCATTGTGGAGGCTGGTACTGATCAGATGCAGAGAGAGAGAGAGAGAAAGGGGGGATAAAGAGAAAGCATGTTAGTATGGGCGGAAGATCCGCTGGAGGAAAACCCCCAACCAAGTTTAATCGAGGAGCGGTTTCCCTACCTGGGAGGAATGTAGGGTTTAAACCATCTGCGAGTGTAAGTGTGAGCCAGGGCGGCCATCAATCAGGAATGTCCCGTTCCAACCCTTCTCGACCTCCATTGCCATTGTGTGCTACTTGTGGGAAGAGGCACTCCGGGGTGTGCAACCTGAAGCAGATAAACTGTTATAAGTGTGGGCGAGCTGGGCACTATGCTACCTCTTGCACCACGGTCATCCCTAACAGCACAACCTGTTTCCAGTGTGGACAGCGAGGGCACATGAGGAAGGATTTCCCAAGGAGCAAACCAGCAGCATCAGGAGCAAGCAAGGTTGCCTCAAATAGGCCACCAACTGCTAGGACTTTTAATATGTCAGTACAAGATGCCGTGAGGGACACAGATGTGATAGCAGGTACATTTTCTCTTAATTCAGTCAGTGCAAATGTCTTATTTGATTCAGGAGCAACTAAGTCTTTTATATCTAGAGATTTTACGCATAAATTGAAACTTAAAACCCAGTAACTAAGAGATTCCTTACAAGTAGAAATAGCTAATCAGGAAATCGTACCGGTTAATCAAATTCACCCCGATTGTAAGCTAGAAATAGGAGGACGATCCTTCTATGTCGATTTAATTCCTTTTAAACTAGTGGAATTCGATGTCATTTTGGGTATGGATTGGTTGTCTCACAATGATGCGCGGATAGATTGTAAAGGGAAAAAGGTTAAGTTGAAAACCCCAGGGAAGAAAGAAATAGTGTTTAAGGGGATGCGACAGACCCAGAAAATTCTGACCATGGCGCAAACCAAGAGATTGTTACGAAAAGGGAACGAGGCTTATTTAGCCTACGTTATAGACACTCAGAAGGAAGTGCCAAGATTGCAAGACATTCTGGTAGTTAATGAGTTCGAGGACGTATTCCCACAAGATCTTCCCGGACTACCACCTGATAGGGTAATTGAGTTTGCCATCGAGTTAGCCCCGGGGACGGCGCCGGTTTCGAAGGCCCCGTACCGACTAGCCCTAGTAGAAATGAAGGAGCTAGCTAAACAAATACAGGAATTGTTGGATAAGGGCATGATAAGGCCCAGTGTGTCGCCTTGGGGCGCACTAGTGTTGTTTGTTAAGAAAAAGGATGGGAGTATGAGGTTATGCATCGACTACAGAGAATTGAACAAGCTAACCATAAAGAATAAGTATCCATTGCCCAGGATAGACGATTTGTTTGACCAGCTAAGAGGCGCTGAATACTTCTCTAAAATTGATCTGATAACGGGATATCACCAACTGAAGATCAAACCTGAAGATATCCCGAAGACTGCATTCCGTACCAGATATGGACATTATGAGTTCTTAGTTATGTCATTTGGATTGACCAACGCCCCAGCAGCCTTCATGGACCTAATGAATAGAGTGTTCAAGGAATACTTGGACAAATTCGTGATAGTCTTCATTGATGATATTCTCATCTACTCAAAGACAGAGGCAGAACACGCTGAACATTTAAGGATAACCTTAGAAATACTCAGGAAGGAGCAGTTATATGCCAAGTTCTCCAAGTGTGAGTTTTGGAAAAATGAGGTACAATTCTTAGGGCACGTGATCAATAGAGAAGGAGTGTTGGTTGACCCCTCCAAGATAGAAGCAGTTTAAAGCTGGGAACGGCCAACTACTCCAACCGAGGTGAGGAGTTTCATCGGACTGGCCGGATATTACAGGAGGTTTGTCCAAGACTTTGCGAAAATCGCAGCTCCATTAACTCGACTTACCCGTAAAACCGAGAAATTTGAATGGACTGAGAAATGCGAGAAGAGTTTCCAAGAGTTAAAGAAGAGGCTGGTGACAGCCCCAGTGCTGGCATTACCTGATGGAAAAGGAGATTTCGTGATTTACAGTGACGCTTCGCATAAAGGACTGGGATGCGTGCTTATGCAGCACGGCAAGGTAATAGCGTATGCGTCTAGGCAATTGAAGGATTATGAGGTCAGATATCCCACGCATGATCTAGAACTAGCAGCCATAGTCTTCGTTTTAAAGATTTGGAGACACTACCTATATGGGGAAAAGTACGAGATTTACACTGACCATAAGATCCTCAAGTACATTTTCACTGAGAAAGAGCTTAACATGCGCCAGAGGAGATGGTTAGAGTTAATCAAGGATTACGATTGTGAAATTCGCTATCACCCGGGCAAAGCCAATGTGGTGGCTGACGCCCTTAGTAGGAAAGAGAAGCTCAAGATGATAACTTCAGAGAAAGAGCTAGTGAAAAGTTTTGAGAAGCTGGAAATTGAGATTAAGTTACCTGGAGAGGGCCAAGAAAAGTTGATGGAAATTAGAATCCAACCTCCATTGTTAGAAAAGATTAGACGGTGCCAGGAGCGGATGATGGAGGAAGAAGAGAACTCCACGGAAGAGATAATGACCGGGGAGGAAATTAAGTGTGAAAGAGACAAGGAGGGGATCATGAGGTACACGTACAGGATATGGATCCCAAACGTTCAGGAACTCAAGGATGAGATTTTAAATGAGGCACACAACTCAAGATACTCAGTGCACCCCGGTAGCACCAAAATGTATAGGGATTTGAAGGAGTATTACTGGTGGCCCAATATGAAAAAGGACGTAGCAGAGTGGGTAAGCAGATGCTTGACCTGCTAACAAGTGAAAGCAGAGCACCAGAAACCCAGCGGACTTCTACATCCCTTAGAGATTCCAGAATGGAAATGGGAACACATAGCCATGGATTTCGTAGTAGGTTTACCAAGGACCAAGGCTAATCATGACGCCATATGGGTAATTGTAGATCGACTGACGAAGTCAGCTCACTTTCTCCCGATCAACGAAAGGTACACGGTCGACAGACTAGTGGACATTTACTTAAAAGAGATAGTGACGCGACATGGAGTCCCAGTCGCAATAGTATCCGATCGAGATCCTAGATTTAACTCCAGGTTTTGGAGAAGTTTTCAAGAATGTGTAGGGAACCGGCTGAACATGAGCACTGCCTACCACCCCCAGACAGATGGGCAAAGTGAGAGGACCATCCAAACGCTAGAGGATATGTTGAGAGTCTGCACGATAGACTTCAAAGGAAATTGGGATGATCACTTGCCATTGATTGAGTTCTCCTACAACAACAGTTATCATTCAAGCATTGGGATGCCACCTTATGAGGCCCTTTATGGAAGAAAATGTCGATCTCCCTTGTATTGGGATGAAGTTGAAGAGCGAAAGATGCTCGGGCCGAAGTGGTCCAACGAACTAAAGATGCAGTAGATCTAATCAGAGGACGGCTGGTAGCAGCCCACGATTGACAAAAGAAATATGCCGACTTAGCTCGGAAAGGCAAGGAATACGAAGTAGGGGACCTAGTGTTCTTGAAAGTGTCACCTTGGAAAGGTTTAATGAGATTTGGGAAGAAAGGAAAGCTGAGTCCCAGATACATTGGACCATTTGAGATCTTGAGACGGATTGGGGAACTAGCTTATGAGCTCGTATTGCCCCCGAATCTACAGCAGGTGCACAATGTGTTCCATGTTTCGATGCTGAGGAAGTATAATCCAGATGCCAAGCATATTTTAGAGTATGAGAAAGTGGACATGCAACCAGACTTGACCTATGTAGAGCAACCTGTGGAAATCATAGACCGGAAAGAACAAGTGCTCCGAAACAAGGTCATTCTGCTAGTCAGAGTTTTGTGGCAGAACCACAATGTAGAAGAATCAACCTGGGAACTTGAAAGCGCAATGCAAGAGAAGTACCCCCACTTGTTTTCAAACTGATTCCGGGACGGAATCCTTTTAAGGAGGGGAGACTGTAAGAACCCAGATTTAGGGTGGAATTAAAACTTTTATGTATTTAATGATGTAAGAATGAATAGTGGTTATGGCTACAATGTAATAATTGATATTTGGAAAGAATGAATGGAATTCGACTTTATTATTTCTATGTCTTAAAGAATGCTAAAGGGTGACAACATAGGTAAGAATAATCTATCTTCTAAGGGAATAAGATATGGCAATTTCAAGCAGGAGAATATTCTCATGTCATCCAGATCGATAACGATTAATCCAGTAGTTCCGTAAAAAGGTTAAGGAACGATCGAAAGAGAATACGGACAATTGTACAACCCTAAGAGAATAAGTAAAGAATAAAGAATGAATAGTGTTTTGGTGGGAGTATAGAATAATATGAGACGACATTATATAGAAGTATTCGGAACGGATTTCCGAGTTCGTATTAGTGATCCAGGGGGAAAATAAGTGTATGTAAAAGCTGTCGAATTCTAAAAAACCGCACTTTTATTTTCTCCGAGAGTTCCCTGGACACTGATAGCCTTAAGTATTTAACGAATGGATTTAAGGAATATAAATTGGAAAGTTAGAATGAAAGATGGAGAATGATAGTAATAATATTAAAAAGGATTCCCGGTAAACCCTAATTAGAAATCCGTGAAATATTCCTATGAACGATCAATCGAAACGAGCAATAACCGGACATAGAATCAAGCAGAGAAATCAAGATACATGTATGTGCAAGTGGATGGAATAATAGAAACCAAAGTATGTCACATGGAAGTCAACTACAACTAGGATGATTCTTTAGCATTTAACCAAAAATGGAGTTGTTTAATGTGGTGCCAACACATGGTCCACTAAGAAGCCAACACTTGGACCTATAGATGAGTGACAACACAAAAGGAGGAGATGCATCCAAGTTATATACATAATAATACATGTATTAAGCCTTAATAAAGCAAAAAAAAAAAAAAAAGAAACCAAGAACTCCATTAAAGGAAGCTCTCGGCCAAGAAGCTAGAGGAAGGGGTTCCCACCATTCAAAAACCTCAAGATTAATTAGGTGAGTCCTACATATCATAACAAAGATACCCTATAAATTTTAGCTTCAAATTCCATTCCATTCTTGAGATATAAAATCAAGAAGGTGATGATGAATAGTGTTTTCAAGAACTAATCTTTGTTTTTCTTGTTTTCATGGTTGATCCTAGCTAAGTTAAGGCAATCCAAGGGCAATACCAAGCTTTGTGAGGCTAGTACATACTACAAGGAAGGTATAAGAATTGAAAACCCTAGATCTACATTGAGTTTTAAGCATGTTCTTGATGGATTTAGCTTGGTATGATTATATTGATAATTATAAGCATGATTATGTAATTAGTTATATGATTTAAGATGCATGATGGTTTGATGCTAAGATCAGTAGCCTCTGGACTTGTGAGATGCTTATTATGTGTATAAGTTGTTTAGATGCCCGGTGTGGCTTGGGTTGTTGATTGTGATTTTTGGAACGTTCGTATTACAGCCGTTATAATGTCCAATTTTACAATACCATGTTTTGTATGCCATTTTCCATGTCAAAACCCTACTGTCCAGAGACTTTATCTGCCATGTTAGGATAGGTAATGTTCTAAGCTTCGTTTTGATATAAAGATCACGTGAAACAGACTTACGGTTTAGGATTTATGACCGATTTACTAAAAGTAGTTCGAATCCGTAAACGAAAGTTCGTAACAGAAATTGAACCCTCGTAAACTATGTAACGTCATGGCGAATCTTGGTAAATAAATACTAGAGGTAAAAAGGAAGGTGTGAAAGAAAACCGTATGTCAAAAGGATCATTTTTCGATTTATTAAAAATGTTCGAGTCGAGGTTAAACGCGAACGAACCCCTAAAAGACGACTCTTTTATAACTTCGGTAAAACACTTAGAAAACGGGCGATAAACCTCGGAGTATAATATTGGTTCGTAACGATCGACCTTAGAACTTGTATGACTTAAGTATGTCCCAAGTATAAGTACAGTGACATGTCGTATTAACGAAAAAATGTCGGGTCGGATCAATGATAAAAAGGAATCCACTAAAAGGGATATAACGAGATAACTCGAGAACGTGTTTCGATTTAAGTATAACTTAACTTTTAAGATGTTAAGTGATTAATCCCGAATGCCTTGGCTATTTATAGATCACCAAGCTGAACCGGGACCCGCTACCACTACCCCTTACCGTACTCGACTACCAGGCAAGTTTCAATTCCCTTCTTTTAGGCTGTTGTTGTGATTGAATATATATATATATATATATATATATATATATGTTTTCTGTTATACATATGCCATAGCATGCATGCCTACTTTCAAGTTATATCGTTATGCTTGTTCCCTGATTGTTTATTGGCTTATAAATTAGATAGCTAACGTATCAATTATAAGCCAGTTATTGTAAGGCCCTCATAGAAGGGCGTATCCATCTTATTCATCAAATATAGACCGGAAGTCAATATTTCTTGATATATCGAGATTACCTCGGAGGAAAATATTTAAGTAAATATTTTCTATTATTTGGGCGACAAATATTATTTGAATATTCGTTCGAGATTATTTATTTAATGATCCTTACTTCAAATAATTATTTGAACGTAACCATTCGACGAATAATATTTTTCAATATTCATTCAGAGTCGAATTGATTATCGATTATTATTTTGAATATTCTTCTAAAGATGAGTCTACTAAATGAATATTATTTGGATATTCATTTGGAATATTATTTTATTAAATAAATATTACTTTTGAAATTCATTTAATATATTAATTACTTGATGAATATTATTTTAAATATTCATCTGAAGCCTGATTTATTTATCGAATATTATCTCGAATATTCCTTTAGGGCTTGGATTACTAAATGAATATTACTTGATATTCAGTTAGAATATTATTCATTAAATGAATATTACTTTTTGAATATTCATTTAAATTCCTAATTAATTATGAATATTGTCTTAAATATTCCTTTCAGGTCCTATTAATTAATGAATATTATTTTGAATATTCATTTAAATATTTATTTATTCAATAAATATTCTCTCGATATTTCTTCAAGGATTATTTGAGAAATACTCTAATTAAAGATATTCTTTCATGTTTCTAAATATTCTGTAAAATATTTTAATTCAATAAATATTCTCTGAATATTTGTTCCATACTTAGAATAACCTCGATAAGGTTTATCTGCTTCGATTATTACGGAAAATATCTCGGAGTCATATTATTATTAATCTTATATCAAGAAAGGTTCTCAGACATCATTCTTCTTTGAGTCTACCTCTCTAATAATAAGGGAACCTTACTTGGAAAATGTTATTTATCTTGTCGACTTCCCGGTCATAAAGTATTCTCTTCACTCGCAACTCGGGTGCTGTTGACTTATTAAGTCGTTGTTTACCTTCTCATCTTTCGAGGGGTAAGATTGTTGGAACAAGTTGATATTCGATACCAAGCCACAGCTTGGAAGTTGCTGGTGAATTTTCCTTTCCAACTAGATAGGACTACCTTGTAGAGTCTTATCAACAAGTATTATACTTGGGGAAAGGGGGACGAACGTTACATTCAGAATCATGAATTCTATTTGAACTAGGAGTCGTGTAAGAGGCCGAGTAGCGCCGGTCCATCCCCTTTGGCCCAACCGTTGGCCGGGGAGAGCTAGTAAGGCGGTAGACAAGTAAAGCCGTCAGTTCTTCCTTCTACCGGTAGTAAATCTAAATTGAGCTGTACGATCTCGACTGATCATCAAGATTGGAACAGCGGGCGCGGTGAATACTCCATCATTGGTTCATCATCCAAACTTATTTATTTCCTGCAACATGATTACTGTTGGCAGAGCTGGAAAAGTGTTCATAACTGGAATTGCAATCTTTTCATGCAAGTTCCTCTCTTTAATAACAGTGAGAATATCTCGCTTACTTTTGATGTAGCAGATATTTCTATAAAACAAATACTTTGAGTTACCTAGTAACTTCATCCTTTATATTATACTGGCAATAACTTCATTAATGCATGGCATATGATTTCAAAGGATATTTTGAACTGCTGTATATATGTATCACTGTTCAGTCATATTATTGTTGGTGGGCTTTCGCTCACCATTGCCTTGTTCATATTATGTCACAACAACAGCTAGGACAGATGGCTCGTGTCAGGCGCACTCGGCGCAAGCAGGTTACCCGACCCACCGGACTACCCGCTGAGATGCTAGCCGCCATTACTGAGGTAGCATAGTTAGACAGCTTTTGTTTCCTGTTTAACTATATGTATTATTAATGTAATTAACGGCAAAACTTTTAAACTTATGATGTTATCCTTTTGGGATTGTAATAACTTTTATTCATAACCCTTTAATGTAAGACTTATTTCAATTTCATCTCTGGGACTATAACTGTTGTGTGTGTGAGTGGAAATTATTGTGGGGTCACAGCATGTGATTTATTTATTGTGGACTCAAGTCAAGTATTATGAATGGATGTAAGACCGTAATCACCAGATCCCTGATCCCGGATCTGGGGGTGTTACAACTGGAATGGCTGTAGTATTATTTAGACTAGTTTATATTGACTAATAAATTATACTAGTATACTTTGTGTATATTGAACAAGATCAAATTTAGAATTGTTCCCTTATACTGATTAAGAAGGAGAACTAAGATTCTATGTTATTATTAATGCTTAGGTTCTTAATCCAGATATAGTAATTGACACGTATATATTATTTACATGCTTTGATTTATATATGAAATAATTCTTTTGATTTATTTCATTATATTTTGGGTGATGAAATAATATATATGGTGAATATTATTTATTGAAGGAATCCATGTCCTGATAATATTCGGGTTAATGATGTCCCCTTGAAAGCTCAAAAAGATTTAATTATGTGAAACCCTGCAGGTGGATTTATTCCGGCATAATTAAATAAAGGTTGAGTGGATGATCATGGATAAAAGATATTAATTAAATGAATTATCAGTAATTTATTTAATTAATGGACATGCGATATTTTAATCATGGGGAATTTAATAAGCAAATAATATTGGAACCGAATTAATTAATTAAATTATGGTATTGGGAAAGGTAGTGCAAATATTAATTCTTTAGTGGATTGAATTAATATTTAATTACATTGGGCTATGCCCAAGATGTAATTAGAAGGCCCAACCTAATTATCCATGATCCATATTGTAGCCCTATATATATTCTTATTCTCTTCTTGCTAGGGTTGGTCGAAAAAATTTTGTAGCCACCCAGGAGCAAGAAGAGAGGTGAACTTGAGAAGACGAAGGCCACACTTCGCTCAAGGGAATTTGGGAATACAATAGAAGAGCGTGGAATCAACCGTTAACAAGGTGACTTTTCTATTCATACTCATTAATTTATTGTATCAGAAATCGCAGTGCCAAGATCTGATTGTCCCAACAATTGGCATCAAGAGCTAGGTTCAATGGTTCTGCAATTTTTGATACGATGTCCATGTCGTAATTATATATGCATGTATATAGTGGTAGGCTTGTATAATTCTGTTTTGCAGGTTGTTATCCACTATTATGGCCATGTATATTTTAATTATGTGTTTGGATCCCACGTGGTTTAATCGTGGTTATTTTGTTTGGTTTCCACGTGGTTTATCGTGGTTGTAAAACACGAGGGTTGATCGTGTTAGAATAGATTTTACAAAATTAGTTTTGTATTAGATCTATTTTTTATGTAATTGTTTGATGGGTTTTGTAAAGATCCGGGTATTTTGTAACAATTACGTGCGATCGGAAATCAAAACGGACACCAAAATTATTCCGCTGTGTAAGCTGTTGGGGGCTTTCTGTTACTGTTGAATGAACAGACAACAATTCGAAGAAGCTGGTGGCGACAGAAACAGAAGCAGGAAGAGGAGCGTGAAAAATCTGCTGGAGGGCTGTAACGCAGGTCTGTCCTGCGTTACAATAGCTAACAGGTGTGTAACGCAGGATGCACATGCGCAACAGTGGTATCCTGGTGTGTAACGCATGTGCGTCATGCGCGACAGGGCTTCCAGGGCTGTAACGCATCTACAAACTGCGCAACAGCAGTTTTTTTGGCAGAAAAATGTTTTTTCAGCAGAATACAGGGCTGGAAATTTTTTTTCAAGGGGCTATAATAGTGGAAAATTTTATTTTAATTTTTTCCACTGATTTTGATTATTGGTTTATTTAATTATGTTATGTGTGTTGTTAATTATGTGTGTAATTATTTTTTAATTGCATGTTTAACATAATTAGGACGACATGGACATAGTATTTATTTATTATGCTTTAATCATGAATAGCATGCTGTTATGTTATGTATTTTGTGTATTTTGATACATGTGGACTGCGATTAAATAACATAAGGTGATGCATGCTAGATAAAGTTCCTCAATTTTTTAAATAAAAATTCTAAGTGGGTGAGGGAATTAATTAGGAATTAAATCCCACGGTCTCCATTATTTTGTATGTAATATATCCTTTTAAATATTGTAGATGGTATATATGATCACCTAACGTGGCGTACTATTTACGGTATTTTAAAAGGTTGTAGAAATTACTAGAACAAAATTCTTAAATTAAAATTACGAATATTGAAAGGTATATAGATCACCCTAATGTGACGTACCAAGTTTCATAGAATTCGTAACGAAAATTGAATACTCTTTTGATGTTGACTATGGAAAATTCTGTCTAGGAATCGGGTATTAAGCGAGGCCGTTGTGACTCCTCCGAGACCTGGGAATTATCCATTAATATATCAAACGGATGTATTCGGTTTTAAGTAATTTAAGATTTGATAATGGTATACACTTAGCTGTGAAAAATAATATATAGTCCACCCTAACGTGGCGTATTATTTAGTAATAGGACCGAAGTAATATTTAAATGAATTTAAGTGGTATATATGTCACCCATCGTGGCGTACCAGATACTTATGGTGTTTAAATATTAGTGCATTAATTTTAATTAATTGTTAGAGGAAACCAATAGGTTTTAAGATTTGTGCAACTCTCTGATTATGTGTTACATGTATGATTCTCAGGATTAGATCATTATGGGCTTTAATCCACTATTCACCATACTTAAGGATAACAAACTTACTGGACCGAACTATATTGAATGGAAACGTAATTTTGACATAGTGTTGACTGCTGAGGAGTACAAATTTTGTACTTATGAACCCAAGCCAGATCAGCCTGCTGAAGATGCTCCTGAAAGTGAGAAGGAGTATTATAAGCGGTGGGTTAAGGCTGATGAGATGTCGTGATGTTACATTCTGGCAGCAATGTCGGGTGTTTTGCAGCATCAGCATCAGGCTATGGCCACTGTTTCAGATATGCTCTTTAATCTCAAGGAACTTTTTGGAGAACAGAATAGGGCTTCTAGGCAAGTAGCAATGAAGGCTTTAATGAACACTCAGATGGCTGAAGGAACACCTGTAAGGGATCATGTTCTCAGGATGATGTCTCATCTGAATGAGATGGAGATCCTTGGTGCTGATATTGATGGGGAAACCCAGATCGATATCATCCTTATGAGTCTGCCCAAAAGTTTTGAGCAATTCCGCTTGAATTACACCATGAACAAAAGGATGTATAGTCTCGCGGAACTTCTGACTGAACTTCAGGCAGCTGAAGGACTTTTTAAACCGAATGTTCAAGTGAATGTGGCTGAGAAAGCTTCTTCCTCTAAGCCGAAAGGCAAGAAGAAAAAAAAGGTTCAGACACAGAAAGCTGGAAAGGTTGCTAATGCAGTGGGAGTTCAAGGTGCTGTGAAAAAGCCTAAGGGCAAGTGCTTCAGGTACAAGTAGTCATGTCACTAGAAACAGGATTGTCCTCTTCCTAAGAAGACAAACAATACTGGTATGTCTCTTTCTCTAGTTACAGAAACATATATAGCGGCTGTATCTACAAGCACTTGGTGTGTAAATACAGGAGCCACAGACCATGTTTGTAACTCTATGCAGGGGTTCCAGCAATCCAGAATGCTTAGAGAAGGCGAGATATATGTGTTCATGGGAGATGCTACGAAAGTAGCAGTAGTTGCAGTTGGAATAATTACTTTATCTTTTGGAGATGATAGGATTTTGGTTTTGAACAATTGTCTTTATGTACCTTCGTTTAGAAGGAATTTAATTTCGGTTTCTAAACTTGCCATGGATGGTTATAATGTTTGTTTGGATCGTAATGTTTCTATTATGATGAATAAACGAGTTATATGTTCTAGTACATTGCAAGACAATTTATATATTATTAATCCTATCCAACCAATGCTGCAACTTAAGGAAACTAATAACATTCTTTCTAGCTCAAATAAAAGAAAGAAACCTTCTGAATTGAACCAAACATATCTTTGGCACTTAAGATTAGGTCATATTAACTTGAGGAGGATTCAAAGACTGGTAGTAGATGGGCCATTAGGCTCGTTGGCAGTGGAGCCATTTCCAGTTTGTGAATCCTGCTTGGAAGGTAAAATGACTAATAGGCTTTTTAAAGCAAAGGGGAATAGAGCAAAAGAAGTGTTAGAATTGGTTCATACTGATTTATGTGGACCTATGAGTATCCAAGCAAGAGGAGGTTATGAGTATTTTGTCACTTTCATTGACGATTATTCTAGATATGGGTACATTTATTTGTTGCGCCGTAAGTCTAAGTGCTTTGAAAAATTCAAAGAGTACAAAGCAAGTGCGGAGAAACGACATCTTGGAAAATGTATCAAGTCACTACGATCAGATCGTGGTGGCGAATACTTGCTTGGAGAATTTAGGGAATATTTATTAGAAAATGGGATCACATCCCAGTTGTCTGCACCTGGCACACCTTAGCAGAATGGTGTAGCAGAGAGAAGGAATTGGACTCTTTTAGAGAGTGTTAGATCGATGATGAGTTATTCAGATTTACCTAAGTCGTTCTGGGGATATGCTATAGAAACGACGGCTTACCTTCTGAACTTGGTACCTTCTAAGTCGGTTCCCAAGACTCCAATAGAATTTTGGACTGGTAGCAAACCAAGTCTAAGAAATATTCAGATTTGGGGTTGTCCAGCACATGTGCTGAACAAGAACGCGACTAAGTTAGAATCTCGTACAGAAGTAAGGCTATTTGTAGGCTATCCTATGGGAACGAAAGGTTATTCATTTTATAGTCCTAGGAATCGAGATATCATTGTTAGCACCAATGCTAGATTCTTAGAGGAAGACTATATAATGAACCACAAACCCATGAGTAGTATCGTTTTAGAGGAACTAGTGGGAGGGACAGATAATCCCCAAGTGCCAACAGTACAAGTAGATCAACCACAAGCAAATGCACAACCTGTCACTAATACCACACCAGTGCTTCGTCGTAGTGGGAGGGTTGTTCAACAACCTGATAGATTCATGTTTTTGGGAGAGTCCTCGGACTTGGTCTCTGGTGAACATGATGAGGATCCAAGGACATACGAAGAGGCAATTCTAGATAAAGATGCAGATCTATGGCAAAAGGCAATGGAATCTGAGATGGAATCTATGTATTCCAATCAAGTTTGGGAGCTCGTTGAACCACCCAAAGGTGTAAAACCCATTGGATGTATGTGGATCTACAAGAAGAAAAGAGGATCTGACAAAAAGGTGAAAGCCTGGAAAGCACGACTTGTTGCGAAAGGGTATACTCAGAAAGAAGGGATCGATTATGAGGAAACCTTTTCGCCGGTTGTTATGCTTAAGTCGATCCGGATTCTTTTATCTATAGCAGCTCATCTCGATTACGAGATTTGGCAAATGGATGTCAAGAAAGCTTTCCTTAATGCAAGTCTTGAGGAAACCATCTATATGCAACAACCAAAAGGATTCATTAAGGAAGGCCAAGAGCATCTTGTTTGTAAGCTTAAGAGGTCTATTTATGGACTAAAACAAGCTTCTAGGGACTGGAATATTCGTTTTGATCAGGCAGTCCAGTCATATGGATTTGATCAAAGTCCAAGCGAATCATGTGTGTATAAGGGAAGTGAGGGTAATGCAGTGGTTTTTCTAGTACTGTATGTAGATGACATTTTACTCATTGGAAACAATGTTAAGATGTTGTCATCAGTAAAGGCATGGTTGTTCAAACAATTTGAAATGAAGGACTTAGGTGAAGCGGCATACATCCTTGGGATCAAAGTAATAAGGGATTGCAAGAAAATGATGTTGGCTTTATCTCAAGAGCCCTACATTGATGAAGTATTAGCTCGTTTTAACATGCAGAACTCTAAGAAAGGTTTTCTACCTTTTAAGCATGGAGTGGCTCTATCCAAGGAGCAGTGTCCTTCGACACCTAAGAATATAGAGAGCATGAAAGCAGTTCCTTATGCTTCGGCATGTGGAAGATTAATGTATGCTATGTTATGTACGAGGCCTGACATCTGCTTTGCTGTAGGCATGGTTAGTAGATATCAGTCGAACCCAGGTCAGGAACATTGGAGTGCAGTAAAAACTATACTCAAGTACCTGAGAAGGACTAAGGAGTATATGTTAACTTACAAGGCCTCAGATCAATTTCCTTTGGGATATACTGATTCAGATTTCCAATCAGATAGGGATAAGAGGAAATCAACCTTGGGATATGTTTTTACTTTGGGAGGTGGAGCCGTTATATGGAGGAGTGTAAAGCAGAAATGCATTGCAGACTCCACCATGGAAGCCGAGTACGTGGCGGCCTCTGAGGTCGTAAAGGAGGCTGTATGGTTCAGGAACTTCCTTATGGACTTGGATGTGGTACCTAATTTGCCTAGGAGCTTGACAGTGTATTGTGATAACACTGGTGCTGTGGCAAATTCGAAGGAACCGCGAGATCACAAAGCAGCTAAACATATCGAACATAAGTATCATCTCATACGAGGAATCGTAAAGCGAGGAGATATAGTTGTGGCTCACATATCATCAGAAGACAACCGGGCAGATCCTTTCACAAAGAGTTTGCCAGCCAAAGTTTTTGACAGGCATGTGGAAGCGATAGGAGTCAGATGGATAGACACATAGTTTTTTTGTGTGTAATATTGGATTAAATAAACATTGATATACTCATAGAATATTTTGAGTATAAAAGGGAGATTGTTGGTGTATACTGAAAATATTTATTTAAAGTATATACATTTATTTCTGTCCAGTTTAATTGAGAATCATTTAAATGTTTACATGCTGTCTAAAATTATATATTGTGGACAATCTAGTATCAAATGGGATACAAAATATTAGATTGTTAAATACGGTTTATATAATATAATAAGGTTCACAGCACAGGTGGAGTTGGACAATCCACTGGAATGGCTGTAGTATTATTTAGACTAGTTTATATTGACTAATAAATAATACTAGTATACTTTGTGTATATTGAACAGGATCAAATTTAGAATTGTTCCCTTATACTGATTAAGAAGGAGAACTAAGATTCTATGTTATTATTAATGCTTAGGTTCTTAATCCAGATATAGTAATTGACACGTATATATTATTTACATGCTTTGATTTATATATGAAATAATTCTTTTGATTTATTTCATTATATTTTGGGTGATGAAATAATATATATGGTGAATATTATTTATTGAAGGAATCCATGTCCTGATAATATTCGGGTTAATGATGTCCCCTTTAAAGCTCAAAAAGATTTAATTATGTGAAACCCTGCAGGTGAATTTATTCCGGCATAATTAAATAAAGGTTGAGTGAATGATCAAGGATAAAAGATATTAATTAAATGAATTATCAGTAATTTATTTAATTAATGGACATGCGATATTTTAAACATGGGGAATTTAATAAGCAAATAATATTGGAACCGAATTAATTAATTAAATTACGGTATTGGGAAAGGTAGTGCAAATATTAATTCTTTAGTGGATTGAATTAATATTTAAATACATTGGGCTATGCCCAAGATGTAATTAGAAGGCCCAACCTAATTATCCATGATCCCTATTGTAGCCCTATATATATTCTTATTCTCTTCTTGCTAGGGTTGGTCGAAAAAATTTTGTAGCCACCCAGGAGCAAGAAGAGAGGTGAACTTGAGAAGACGAAGGCCACACTTCGCTCAAGGGAATTTGGGAATACAATAGAAGAGCGTGGAATCAACCGTTAACAAGGTGACTTTTCTATTCATACTCATTAATTTATTGTATCATAAATCGCAGTGCAAAGATTTGATTGTCTCAACAGGCCGGGGCCTTCAAGACCTGGAAGTAAACACTCCCTGCATAATTCTCTATTTCTGAAGAAGCGAACTTGGACAGGGCATCAGCCTTAACATTCTCTTCTCTCGGAATGTGCTCCACATAGCACTCGTCAAACTGAGTCATAATAGCTTTCACAACTCTCAAATATTTTGGCACAGTTTCATCCTTGGATTCAAATTTACCATTCACTTGCGAGACTACTAGTCTTGAATCTCCATAAATTTTAAGGTTTTTGACCCTCATGATTCTGGCCAAGACCAATCCGGCTATCAAGGCTTCATACTCAGCTTCATTGTTGGTTGTTGGGAAGTCCAACTTCAAAGCATACTCAACTGTGAACCATCGGGGCTTTGCAAAACCATTCCTGCACCACTAGATTTTGTTTTTGATGCCCCATCAAAATAGGGCAACCAATATTCCTTCTGATCTGGTAATAGCTCTTCATCTTTATCCTTACCTTCAGGGGTGGGTACTATCTCCTGCCCCCCGACTTCTTGGTTGCCAATGGTACATTCAACCACGAAGTCAGCCAATGCCTGAGCCTTGATCGCTGTCCGAGGCTTGTATGTGATATCAAATTCTCCAAGTTCGATTTCCCACTTGATTAGCCTTCCACTGGCCTTCGGGCTGTGCAAAATATTTCTCAATTGTTGGTCCGTCAGGACTTCGATCTTGTGCGACTGGAAGTATGGTCGTAGCTTTCTCGAAGCTGTTATTAACGCTAAAGCAAACTTTTCAATAGGAGAGTAATTCAATTCAGCTCCGTGCAACACCTTGCTCACTTAGTAGATAGGTTTCTGAACCTTGCTCTCTTCTCGAATGAGAACAACACTCAGGGCTTGTTCAGACACAGCCAGATACAAATACAAGGTCTCCCCGGGACTAGGTTTGGCCAACAACGGGGCTTCAGTCATGTACTTCTTCAACTGTTCAAAGGCTTCTTGGCTCTCAGGAGTCACTCAAAATTTTTCACCTTCTTCAATTCTTGGAAAAAGGGCAAGCACTTGTCGCAAGACTTAGAGATAAATATCCCCAGGGCTGCTACTCTGCCCGTCAGCTTCTGTACATCTCGTATAGAACGGGGTGGTTCCATGTCTAAAATCTCCTTGATCTTATCGGGGTTGGCTTCTATGCCTCGCTTTGAAACCATCAGACCTAAAAATTTTCCTGATCCAACACCAAAGGCACCTTTGGCTGGATTCAACATCATCTTATGGTGCCTCAGTACTTCGAATGCCTCTTTGAGGTGCTTAATATGGTCTGCCTTGATTAGGCTTTTGACCAACATGTAATCAACATAGACCTCCATGGTTTTCCCAACCAGATGGGCGAATATCTTATTCACCAATCGTTGATAAGTGGCTCCTGCATTCTTTAGACCCAAAGCCATAACAAGATACCAGAAAACACCAAAGTCAGTTATGAAAGATACCTTTGGGATGTCATCCTTATGCATCTTAATCTGATTATAGCCACTGAAACCATCCATGAAACTCAACATCTCATGCCCAGCAGTGGCATCTATCAGCGTGTCAATCCTTGGTAGAGGGAAACAATCCTTAGGACATGCATCATTCAGATCAGTGAAGTCTATACACATCCTCCACTTCCCATTCACCTTCTTAACCATCACAGGGTTAGCCAACCACTCAGGAAACTGAATTTCGTCAATGAACCCAGCTTCTAGGAGCTTGTCAACTTCTTGCTTAATGGCTTCTTGCCTTTTAGGAGTGAAATTTCTCTTCTTCTGCTTTATTGTCTTCCACTTTGAATCGACATTCAACTTGTGAGTTATGAGTTGGGGATCAATCCCTGGTATGTCGGCCGCTGTCCAAGCAAACACATCACTATTTTTCTTGTAAGAAAATCGTCAGTCTGCCCTTCAAGGGTTCTTTCAAAGAAGCTCCAATATACGTAACCTTTTCGGGGTCTCCGAGATCTAGAGGTATAGGAACCAAATCTTCTGCCGACTTCCCACGGTGTTCATCATCACTTCGGACAACCATGTCTTCAATCGGAAGGACCTGCCCCCCGACTCCATCGGTTCTCAAAGCAGCTACATAGCAACTTCTAGCCATTTTATGATCTCCTCTCTGTTCTCCAAAACCATTGCGAGTTGGAAACTTAATCTTCATGTGATAGGTAGAGGCCACAGCCTTAACGCATGAAGCCCAGTCCTTCCCAGGATTGCATTATATGTTGAGGCTGCCTTGATTATTAAGAAATTCAGCATCTGAGTAGCCTCCTTAGGTTCCTGCCCAATAGTCACAAGCAGCTGAATGGTTCCTTCATCCTTGGATTCAATTCCATTAAATTCGTAGATAGGCATGTTGGTGGGGGTTAGCTGAGACTCGTTATATCCCATCTTTATAAATGCATCATGAAACAGAATATCAACAAAAGCTCCATTATCTATCAAGACTCGTTTTACTTTTGAGTTTCCAATCATAGGAGTTATGACCAACGGGTCGTCATGGGGGAACTTTACCCCTTCCAGGTCTGAATCATCAAAACCAATCACTAGCTCAGTTTTCGCACGCTTTGGGGCCTCTCCCGCGATGTGCATCACTTCTCTGGCATAAGCCTTTCGAGAGTTCCTTATCGTGCCGGCCGCTGTCGGACCTCCCCATATCATATTGATAACCGGCACTCGGGGCTGTGGGTTACGATCACGATCATTATCCCTACGATCATTGTTCTTCCTGTCATAATCCCTTCTTTGATTTCCATGTTCTTCACCCTTCGTGAACTGGCTTAGTTTCCCTCTTCGGATCAAGAATTCAATCTCGTCTTTGAGTTGTCCACAATCGTTGGTGTCATGTCCCACATCCTTATGAATCCTACAATACTGATCCTTGTTTCGTTTTGAGGGGTCACCCCTGAGTGGCTTCGGCCATCGAAAGTCCTTATCATTCTCTATCTCTAACAAGATCTGACTCATAGGAGTATTCAACCTCGCATATTCAGAAAATCTTGGTCCCAGACTCCTCTTAGGTGTAGAGTTAGAGTCTTTGCTAGTTCGGGGATATTTGTCCCTATCGTCGTACTCTTGCTCTTGCTTTCGCTTTCAAGAGTCAATGTTGTTCCCTCCATTACCTACTGTGGCCTTCTTCTCCATGCTATCCTCAGCTTTGATATACTTATCAGCCCTTCATTGTAGCTCAGCCATATTCTCAGGGGGATACTTTGCCAACGACCTCTTAAAGAAAGGGTCAGTAGTTCCGTGCTCTAGCCAGGTCAACGATGTTTAGTGTCTCCTTAGTGAATCGCTTGAGGTAATCCTTCAGGTCCTCATTCTTTCCCTGTACCACATACATAAGAGATGCAGAGCTTTTCTCATGAGTTCTTCCACTGATGAATTGACTGACAAAAGTGGCACTCAACTCCTTAAAGGAGCTAATCGAATTTGCAGGCAACCGACTATACCATCTTCTAGCCATGCCCGATAGGGTTTAAGGAAAAGCCCTACACTTTAGAGCATCACTTGCTGGCTGCAATAGAACGGGTGCGGGATCACCCGTTCCATCATAAGCCTTAATTGTCGGCATCTTGAACTTTTTAGAGATACGAGCATTCATCACCTCCTCGATAAACGGGGGTGTGGGATCATCCAGATCTCCAAGAGGCATCAGATCTTTGGGGTTCCCCTTGGGGATTTCCCCCTTGTTGTTCTTCCAGTTGGGGCATCAGCCCTTCTTTGCCTCTTTGAAGGCCTTTCCAAATCAATAAGGGGAATCCTTCCAGTAGTCGGAGGAGATCGATTTTGATTTTGTCTTGCCTGCTCTCTTGCCATGTTGTCCTTCAGCTTTATGATCTCGGCCTCATGAGCCCATATCCTCTCAGCAGTTGCCAGCTTTAAGAGGTTCTTTGCTAGCATGTCGCCTCCTCCGGGCTTCATTGCGATCATCGTTCTCAGATAATGAGTCATCAGTATAGGGGCCAGAGTAGTCATCATATTCCTAATCACGGCCCAACGCCCTATTATAAGGAGGCTCCTGAATCAGCAAGGCATGACCGCTTGTTCCAACACCTCGAGTAGCAGGAGGGTAGTTAGGCAGACCATACATCGGGTTGGTATTTGTGGGGATATCCATAGTATGGATCCGTACCCCTGGGGGTAGCGTGCGATTAACGTTATCAAGAGAAGAAACCACCATCTGAAGAGGGTTGGTTTCTTGGATTTGATGGACGACCACCGGTAGAGTTCCCTCTACATAGGGAATCGTCCCTGGGGGTTGAGAGACTAGAGGTTGAATGATCGCCCCTGTTGATGGGGGTACCTGCCCTTCTTCAGTAGTGATAGGCGGATCAGAAGTGGCAGGTGGAGTAGAGCTAAGGGGTATGGCCTCGGTCAAGGCTGATGTTGTTCTTCGTGTTTGAACCATGGTTGCTGTTGTCGTCCCACAGACGGCGCCAAATGAAGTGGAATAAAAATGAGGGTTATCGAATTTCGGCTAGGGTTTGTATATATTTAATGCAAAGGGGCTGTTGAGCTTCGAGCTTGAATGGCTGTTTCCGTGTTCGAGACTAATCGGTCCTCACAGAGTGCCTACGTATCTCGTTATTGAGAATCAAGCCAATACGTAGTTCTGAGAATGAGGGGTCAGGCCCTTATATAGGCTGCGGGAGCCTTAGAATTATGGTAGGATTTGGAGACTTGGTGGGCAAGCCACCTCCTTGAGGAAGGTTCTAGACTCCTTCCTTGTAGGAATCAGTTTCCATGTCGAATTGGGTGCCTTGGAGGCTACTCCTAATGATATTGTTTCCTTGTTTGACTCTTATTGCTAAGCTTTTTATCACCTTAATATTAATTACAAAATTAATATTTAATTAGGGTTTTTGGTCTCGTAAATGGGCCCCACGTTCGGACCATACCGGGTCTAATTAATTCCACATTAAATGTGTTTTTAGGGTTTAGTTTTAGCAATATCACTTTTGTTTTTTTTTTATTTTTTTACCTTTTTCCATGTAAAAAACCAGAGAAAATATGATTCTTAGTTGAAACAGAGAATTTCACAAGTTAACAGCACAAACCAAACTTCACACAGTTGAGTAAGTTTAACATACTCGGTACGTAAGTTTCAACTAAAAAAAATATTATTATGAATTGCTAATTGCTAAAAAGTTGAATATTTCAATGTATTTAAATGTCAACCAAAAAAAATAGCTAAAAAATGGTCAACCAAAAAAGATCACAGAGAGGACACATCCCACGGGGGTAAAACTGCCCTACACCACCTCCGTTGATCTAAGTATCCAACATGTACGTAGCTGGTATATAGAACTCGATCTAGCTTAGACGTGAGTTATTAATCCACAATGAAAGTTCTCATCATTTCTTTATGAAACAAAGAGTACTCATCTAAAACCACACTTTTGTTAAACTAGGTATGGTATCCTAATATAATTGCTTTAGGGCGGGAATCCAAATATGAAGAGAGTTGCCAACAACTGTTGAGGAGGATAGAATTGTGGCATAAGACACAGGGTGTTAGAAAATGGAAAGTTTGAGACTTTTTTATATGTGCTCTTGATGTAATTTCCGGAAACTAACTTATGGAGGTTGTTCCTTGATATTAAGGGTTTCAACTTTCATGTTTGGATCTAAGACATTTTCTTAGTGAAATCCATAATTACATATAGGCAAAGTTGCTAGTTTGAAATGGGTGTTTTCTTAAATCCCACATTGAAAAGAATTTGAACTTAGCAACTTGATTTACCTATATATAGAAGGGTCTACTTGAGTTTTTTTTTAATAAGTAATCTTAAGTGCCTACCTTGCATTCATTTATAAGTTGCATAGGTTTTTTGGGCGAATTGAGGTGCTAATCGCTGTTGATCTTTGCCGTGTCTGTGACCGGATTGATCTGAGCTATTTTATCCTGGAAGCGATATTGCTACAACCCATCACAGCGTAAGTGGGGCAATAATCTGTTCAAGAATAGTCAAGACTTCTCTAAGCCTTGGCGACTCAACTGTTCTGTTCTTTCAGAGTTTTAAAGCTTCTGTTAGAGCTAAGTGTTCTTTCCTTTTCTTTTGTTTTACAGTCTTTAATTATATATTTTTGTTTTGCCATCATGTTTGTTTCGTTATTTGGTTAATTGCATGTTCTTGTTAATTGTAATATATTTGTCCCATTGTTGCGTTGTTTAGTTAAATATACCCAACAATCTTGATGAGATTATTTGTTATATTTGTTAATTAGCAAGATGGTTAATGAACCTGAAACTCCTATCGTTGAGACTGACTCTGGGTCTAGTGTTACTACACCTAACATTGATTAGACCACGTACCATTTCCCACAACTTATCGATTTGTCGGGTATGCCCGATAAATTCGGTGGGGGTGTTGGTTTTTCTCGTTGGCAGAAAAAGATGAAACTGTTGCTTACGGTAAAGGGTCCATGGCCGACGGTGCAGTATGAGAAACCAGTTGTGGTTAATGAAAAGGCTGAAACTGTTAAGGCTTATGCTATGTGGGAGGAAAAGGATGGGGTGGCTAGGGCTGCAATTCTGGCAGCTTTAGCGAACACTCTGTTTGATGTTTATTCATCGGATTCCTACACAGCTAAGCTCTTATGGGATAAGTTGGACCAGACACATAATACTGACTTCCAAGGGTTGGAAAAGTATTATGTGGCTCGGTTCCTTGATTTTAAACTGGTAGATACTAAATCCATGACTGAGCATGTGCA
The DNA here is from genome assembly GCA_036435485.1 of Saposhnikovia divaricata. Taxonomy (NCBI): domain Eukaryota; kingdom Viridiplantae; phylum Streptophyta; class Magnoliopsida; order Apiales; family Apiaceae; genus Saposhnikovia; species Saposhnikovia divaricata. The sequence continues at coordinate 93,567,943 of CM071597.1, read as the reverse complement.
CGAGTTTGAGATGTTGGTGCATGCTTTGAAGGAGTCCGGTATGGTCCTTCCTGAGAAGTTTCAGGTTATGGCAGTGATTGAAAAGCTCCCAAAGTCGTGGGAAGAGTTTGCTCTCTCCTTGAAAAGACAGAAAGGAGAGATCACGTGGACTAATCTGATGTTGGACATCTCAGTGCAGGAGCAGCATAAGTCCAAACAGGGACATGTGATGCCTGCTGAACATGATAGTAGTTCGAAGGTGAATGTAATGACTGTTGGTAAGAAAAGAAAAGAATTTACTAAGAAGGAAAACACTAAGTCTAATAAAGACAAGAACAAGGCTAAAAAACCAAAGGCAAACAAACCATGTTGGTCTTGTGGATTGGTCACTGGAGCAAGGACTGTCCTCTAAAGAAAGCGAAGAAAGCTGATATGGTTGCTCAAGCAAACATTGTGCTTGGAGCTGGAACCATTAATGGGCCTATGACTAACATGGTTATTGGTGAAGCATCTGCTTTTGTAACCAATGACGGGTATGTTACCTATAAGCCTGTTATACTATCCATTTATTTGTCTCATGAATGGTTGATTGATACTGGAGCTAATGTGCACATTTGTGCTGATAAAACTCTGTATCTTATCAACAGACTCATAGAGTGACAGTGACGATGGGGACTGCTAGTGTAGCAAAAGTGCTCGGAATAGGAAACGTGGACCTGAAATTTGCTTCTGGGCGTGTTCTATCCCTCACTAGAGTGCATCATGTTCCTGATATTCGTAGAAATATAATAAGTGGAAGTTGTTTATTTAAGAACGGATTTGAAATTTCTTTGAAGTGTAATAAAGTAGTTATTACACAGACTGGTTTATTTTTAGGCAAAGGTTACTTGTCTGATGGATTATTTTTGATAAATGGTGAGCCTATTTTGGGTAGTTTTATTAATGATAATGTTGCTCCTTCTGTTAATTATGTTGAATCTTCAAATTTATGGCATGCTAGACTTGGTCACTTAAATTTTGGTGCTCTTAAAAATATGATGAACTTAGAGTTGATTCCAAAACACACTATAGAAAAGAATTCTAAATGTCAAGTATGTGTGTCTGCTAAACAAATAAGGAAACCTTTTCATAATATTGTTACGGATTCAGGCTTGTTGGATTTAGTACACACTGATATTTGTGAATTTGGCGATGTGTTGACTAAGGACCATTTTAGATACTTCATTACCTTTATAGATGATTGTAGCAGATACTGTTATGTTTATTTACTTAGACATAAGGATGAAGCACTTAGTAAATTCATTATATATAAAACTTAAGTAGAAAAACAAAATAGTAAGGTACTTAAACGGTTGAGATCTGATAGAGGTGGTGAGTATACGAGTAACGTTTTTAATGAATTTTGTGCAAGCACTGGTATAGTTCATGAAGTTACCCCTCCATACACACCTGAGCCTAATAGGGCTGCTGAGCGAAAGAACAGAACATTTAAAGATATGATTAATAGTATGCTTATTAATTCTGGGTTGCCTAAATACATGTGGGGAGAGGCTTTGAATACAGATTGCCATATTCTGAATAGAGTCCCTCTGAAACACATGGATAAGACACCCTATGAGTTATGGAAGGGCAAGAAGACTAGTCTTAAGTATCTTCGTGTGTGGGGGTGCCTTGCTAAGGTACTTGTCCCTGAACACAAGAGAAAGAAGCTAGGTCCAAAGACTGTAGATTGTATCTTTCTGGGCTATCTTGAGACCACTACAGCTATGAGATTTTTAGTGTTAAAATCTGACATAGACGGTATAGTGGCAAACATGATAGTTGAATTTCGTGATACTACATTCTTTGAGGATGTCTACCCTATGAAGACCGGTATGCCTCAAGATACTTCTAATGAAGATCCTACTCACACATCGAGTTCTATTCTTGATCATGTGGAAAAGATGACAAATGTGGGGCGGAACCTAGTAGTAGCTCTACTCCTAAGGAAGTAAAGGAACCACGAAGGAGTAAATGTGCAAAGGTAGTCAAGGATTTTGGAAGTGATTTTATCACTTACAATATCGAGGATGAACCTTTAACTTTCCAACAAGCTATGGATTCTTCAGAGTCTAGGCACTGGAAGGGTGTTATGAAGAGTGAAATTGACTCTATTGTTTCTAGTGGAACATGGGAGTTAGTTGTTCTCCCTCCTGGGTGTTCTACTATCGGGTGCAGATGGATCTTTAAAAGGAAGTTGAACCCTGATGGCTCAATAGATAAGTACAAAGCTAGACTGGTAGCTAAGGGTTTTAAGCAAAAGGAAGGCATTGATTACTTTGATACGTACTCTCCAGTTGCTAGAATGACAACAATCTGAATGCTTATAGCAATGGCATCCGTCCATGGTCTTATCATCCATTAGATGGATGTAAATACAGCTTTTCTTCATGGTGAACTTGAAGAAAAGATTTATATGGATCAGCCTGAGGGATTTTTGCATCAGGGAATGAATGGAAAGTATGTAAGTTGATCAAGTCCATCTATGGCTTGAAACAAGCTCCCAGGGATTGGCATAAAAAGTTTGATGAAACTGTATTGTCGTTTAGTTATGTTATTAATGAAAGTGACAAGTGTGTCTACACCAAAGTTAAAGGTAGTGAGTGTGTCATCTTGTGCCTATATGTGGATGACATATTACTGTTTAGAACCAATATTGAGATTATTAACGAGACAAAAGCTTTCTTGAAAAGGCATTTTGAAATGAAGGATATGGGTGAGGCTAGTGTGGTTCTTGGTCTCAAGCTGACTCAGTCAGCTGAGGGAATAACTTTATCACAGTCTCATTATATAGAGAAATCTATACTTGAGAAATATGGTTATTCATAGTGTAGAATCGCTAGTACACCCTATGATCCTAAAGTTGCCCTTGTCAAGAATACATCAGGAGTACCTGTGTCTCAGTTAAGGTATTCTCAGATTATAGGGAGCTTGCAATATCTTGCTAACTGTACTAGACCAGTTATTTCATACTCTGTGTCTAAGTTGGCTAGATATAAAAGCTCTCATTAGGATGTTCTTGATAGAGTACTTAGATATCTGAAAGGCATAATGTACCTTAATTTAAACTATAGGAGATTTCCTGGTGTACTTGAGGGGTATAGTGATGTAAGTCATTAGGATGCTCTTGATAGAGTACTTAGATATTTGAAAGGCATAATGTACCTTAATTTAAACTATAGGAGATTTCCTAGTGTACTTGAGGGGTATAGTGATGCAAGTTGGATAGCTAAGTTGGCTAGATATACAAGCTCTCATTAGGATGCTCTTGATAGAGTACTTAGATATCTGAAAGGCATAATGTACCTTAATTTAAACTATAGGAGATTTCCTGGTGTACTTGAGGGGTATAGTGATGCAAGTTGGATAGCTAAGAAGTCTGGTTCCAATAGAGTGACTGGATACGTGTTCACCTTGGCAAGTGGAGCAATATCCTGGAAGTCGACCAAACAGACTTTAGTAACTTGGTCTACTTTTGAGACTGAGTTGTGTGCGCTTGATGCCACGGGGACGGAGGCTGAATGGTTACACGGACTAATGTCCGCGATACCTGTAGCAAGTAGACCGCTTCATGCGATTGCTATTCATTGTGATAGTCGAACAACTATTGACAAGATTAGCAGTAAAAAGTATAATGCTAAAACAAAGAGGCACATCCAAGTTTGACTAAAGTCTATAAGGGGTTTAGTGTCTGATAGGATTATAGCTATAGAGTTCATAGGAACTCAGAATAATATAGTTGATCCTTTGACTAAAGGACTGGAACCTGCAGTGGTCCTTAAGTCAAGGTTGGGGATGGGACTGATAGCCCATCATGACTCATCTACAGCGGGAACCTAATACACATGAGAGGAGATCCCTCGAAAGTGTATTCAATGTGGTAATAACAAGTTGTAAGGGTGAATTGGTTGTACCTTTAATTACATAGATTGATACTCACGTATCTGGAGTCTATCCCCTGAAAACCTAAAAGGTACTGTAACTGCCAGAATAGCAAGAGTTATTTGAACTCTGAATGGGGTCAAGTCATATGACGAGATGCTAGTAATACATCTCTGGAGATGCCCAGCTAAGAGAATGTAATTTTGTGGTTGCAATTAGAGGAAAGGGTTATTCCTTGAAGCATTCGACAAACAGGATCGAGACATGACCATTAACGTCTCAAAGCCGTAGATTAGCACCATAGCCTTTGACTTGTCGTCGTCTATGGAGTGTGGTTACACCAAACGGATAAAGATTCAAGATAAAACATTCCATCTATATCCGGTAGCCATCGAAGTAGAGGACTTAGGAGGGTTCAAACCCGGAATGGTACCTACTCTGAAAAGCAAGTCATGAGTAGAATCTGATATGCATTACTGTATGGATTTGTGGGGGATTGTTAGAAAATGGAAAGTTTAAAACATTTTTTAGATGTGCTCTTGATGTAATTTTTGGAAACTAACTTATGGAGGTTGTTCCTTGATATAAGGGCTTCAACTTTCATGTTTGGATCTAAGACATTTTCTTAGTGGAATTCATAATTATATAGAGGCAAAGTTGCTAGTTTGAAATGGGTTTTTTCTTAAATCCCACATTAAAAAGAATTTGAACTTAGCAACTTAATTTGCCTATATATAGAAGGGACTACTTGAGTTTTTTAATAAGTAATCTCAAGTGCCTACCTTGCATTCATTTATAAGTTGCATAGGTTTTTTGGGCGAATTGAGGTGCTAGTCGCTGTTGATCTTTGCCGTGTCTGTGACCGGATTAATCTGAGCTGTTTTATCCTGGAAGCGATATTGCTGCAACCCATCAAAACGTAAGTGGGGCAATAATATCTTCAAGAACAGTCAAGACTTCTCTATGCCTTGACGATTCAGCTGTTCTGTTCTTTCGGAGTTTTAAAGCTTCCGTTAGAGCTAAGTGTTCTTTCCTTTTCTTTTTTTTTTACAGTCTTTAATTATATATTTTTTTTTGCCATCGTGTTTGTTTCGTTATTTGGTTAATTGCCTGTTCTTGTTATTTGTAATATATTTGTCCCATTGTTGCGTTGTTTAGTTAAATATACCCAACACACAAGGTGTTCAGTGCCATTTCAATGGAGCTATTTGCTATGGATGAAGGTTGGCGTTCAACAACACCAGTATGCTAAATCGGTGCTATCCAACATACGGCTCCTACACCGTTGGATTAATCATCCAACGATCATGACTTAAAAAAAATTCGCACCGTACCGTGGAAACTTTCCACGGTATGGGCAAATTACCAAAATGCCCCCTGTTTTCACATGAAAAATATACTGTAAATGGGGGCATTTTGGTAATTTTCCCGTACCGTGGAAAGTTTCTGCGATACAGTGCATATTTTTTTTTTAATTAGAGCCATTGGATGGTTGATCCAACAGCTCTGAAACAGTATGCTGGTTAATAGTACTTTGGCATGCGGATGCTATAGACCGAACCCCATGAATGAATGCATACTTGTACATTTAAATATATATATATATATATATATATATATATATATATATATATATATATATATATATATGAGAACTTACCTAAGATACTTAAAAAATACAATAAGCTTTAATATTTATTGGGCCCGCAAGACTAATTAAGTAATATTGAAAAATTTTAAATGAATTCTGATTTTACAAAATTGTCCACCCTATGTTTACATATAAAATCTATGTATTTTAGGAAACTTACCTTAGACATATCTTAGGTTCCCTAATCTCTATATATATATCCAACACAAATTTACTTTTGTTTATAATTGATGTATTTTAGGAAACTTACCTAAGACATATCTTAGGTTCCCTAATCTCTATCCATATATATATATCCAACACAAATTTACTTTTGTTTATAACTGGGGGATATCGTTCTTAAGTAAGAAACTACTAATAATAATGTATTAAAAGTATGCCCTATGGTAGCAACTCCAAGAAATCAATTTTGGTGTATTCTGTGCCTCACCTAAGATTGTGTACAACAAATTAATTAGGGTTGATAATTAATGAAGGAAAATTGTACAGTACTATATACAACATGACATTTTTGTGGTTCCATGTGAATGTTTTTGCCAACAAACATTCAAGCCGACTCCATCTTTTCCTTGTTAAAGCATAATATCCTGTTGGGGCCTTCCTCTGACACCTTAAGATTTTAGATGAGTTGGCTAATTAACTTGGTATCAGAGCTCAGGTACGTACAGATCTTAGGTTCGACTCTCTACGACCCCCAATATTCTCAATATTTAATATGGACACGAAGGCAATTTATGCTCCAAAGATAAGCGCCCGTGATCCACTCTTCGACCCAAAAATGGGCTTTCAAGTGAGGGGGAGTGTTAACATATAATATAAATCCATATAAGGCCTCCCTTTAATACCTTAAGGTTTTATATGGACTGGTTACTTAACATGGTATCAGATGTAACAACCCCAGATTCGGGGTCGGGGACCTTGTCGTTACGGTCTCAATTCCATCAACAATACTTGAACTTGAATCAAAATAAATAAATAGCATGCTATGACCCCGCAATAATATCACATCACACACAACCAGTTATAGTCCCAGAGATGAAATTGAAATACGTCTCTAATTATCGGATCCACAAATATAAGTTATTACAAGCCAAAATGATTACTGCATAAGTTTAAAAGTTTCTTGCCAATGATTAACATTAATTATACATATAATTAAGGCTGAAAACAAAAGCTGCAAGTCTAGTCTACTGGTCGCTACTACCTCAGAAATGGCAGCAACAATATCAGCGAGTAGTCCTACGGCTGGAGTCATCTGCTTGCGCCAAGTGCGCCTTACGCGGGCCATTAAAACCTAGCTGTTGTTGTGATATAATAAATAAAGCAAGGGTGAGCAATAGCCCACCAAAAATAATGTATAATGAACAATAATATATATAACAGTTCAAAAGTATTTTTGAAACCATATGCCATGCATTTAATGAATATAATGCCAGTATAATATAAACGATGAAGTTACCAGGTAACTCAGAATATGTACTCCATAGACATATCTGTTTTGCGAAGATATTAGCAAGATATCGACATGTATCATAAAAGAGGAAATTGCAGGAAAATATTGCAATTCCAGTTTTGAACACTTTTCAACCCTGCCAACCCTGATAATGTTGCAGAAAATTTCAAACTTTGAAAGATGAACTAATACCGGAGCATTGACGCGTAGAAGCCATAACGTTTACGATGATCAGTCGTATGTTATGCATCTCATGATTATTCTTTACATGTAAAAGGAAGAACAGACGGATTTACTGGTCCACCGCCCCCTGGAACTCCCCGACCAACGGTTGGGCCATTGATGGACCGGCGCCACTCGGTCACTTACACGGCTCCTAGTTCGAGTAACATCCACGACTCTGAAACGTAAAGTTTGTCCCCCTTTCCCCAAGTATAATACTTGTTGATAGGACTCCACAAAGTAGTCGTATCTAATTGGAAAGGAAAATTCACCAATATTTCCCAAGCTGTTGCTTGTTATTGGATATCGACTTGTTCCATCAATCGTACCCCTCGAACGATGAGGAAGTAACACAAGACTCGATTTGATGAATAGCAACCAAGTTGCGAATGAAAAGAATAGTTTCAAAAGATTTATGACCGGGCAGTCAAACAAAATAAATAACAGCTCTCAAGTAAGGTTCCCTTATATTTTGAAAGATAGCTTTAAATTAAAAAAAAATGGAGTTTTTGGAACCTCTCCTTGATAAAAATAATCATAATAAGGCTCAGAAATATTTTACATAATATGTGGAGGTTGAAGATAATATTTGAATAAAATAAATCATTTTTAAAACTAGTTAAAAGAATTAAATAAATATTCAAAAAATATTTATTAATTAAACCATAAATATTTCCAGAATATTATTAATAAAAAATATTACTCATAATTAACCCTCGAATGAATATATAAAATATTCACGAAATAAATAATTCCTCGAATAAATATTCAAAATAATATCCGATAATTAAATCAAACTTAAATGAATATTCAAAATAATATTCATTATATAATGAAACTCAAATGAATATTCAAATAATATTCATCAAAAAAAATAATGAAAAAAATATTTACTTAGATATTTTCCTCAGAAAATAATCACAATGTATCAAGAAATACTGACTCCCGATCTATATTCGAAGAATGAGACTCATATGCCATTCACTAAGGGTCATAGCAATATCCGGCTTATAACTAATATATCTCGTATCTAGCTTATAAGCCAACATCAATTCTCGAAAAAAGTATCACAATATAATCCGAAAGCAGGCATGAATGCTATGGCATATGTATAACAACAATCAAATCATATATATATATTATCACAACAACAGTTCCAAAGTGTTGGAAACTCGCCTGGTACTCCTGTCGAGGTGGTGTGTCTCGGGGTAGTCCGGTGATCTATAAATAATCAAAATATCCGAGATTAATCACTTAACACCTTGAAAGGCTAAGTACATACTTAACTAAGGTTAAAAACACGTTTTCAAGTTATCTCATTATACACCCTCTAGTGTAACTCTTATTAACACCGTTATGATTCGACACTTGTTCGTTCATAAGGCATGTCATTACACTTACACTTTGTAGGTACTTAAGTCGTATAAGTTCTAGGGTCGATCGTTTATTAGAAAAGATTATACCTCGAGATTTATTAACTGTTTTCTAAGTGACTTTCCAAAGTTATAACCAAGTGCTCTCTTAGGGGTTCATTCGTATTTAACCTCGATTCGAACATTTTTATAAAATCGAAAAATGATCCGTTTCACATGAGGTTTTCTCTCACACCTTCCTTATGATCTCTAGTATTTAATTACCAATATTCGCCACTGAAATATTCATGTTAAGGGGGTTCAATTTCAGTTACGAACTCGCACTTACGGTTTCGAACGACTTTTACTAATTTGACTATAACTCCTAAACCGTAAGTCCGTTTGCTTCGATTCTCGCGCCAAAACGATCTATGACTCGAGATCTACAACGATAGGTCATATAATCATCAAGGCTAGAAAATTAACCCAAATGTTATGCACGAATTTATAAAGGTTAACGAAATTTTGACATTACGATGGCTATAAATCGAACGTTTCCAAATTCATTACATCACAACCAAGCCACACCGGGCATACCATACATCTTATACACATGATATTCCTCTTAACAAGTCCAAGAACATCTCACTTCATCATCATAAGCATCATATCTCTTAAATCAACTAAACCAACTACATAATCATGCTTACATGCTTATAATAATACCATAATCATAACTAAGCTAAAACCATCAAGAACATGCATAATCTCAAAGTAAGATCTAAGGTTCTTAGGAGATATACCTTCCTTGGAGTATTTCAAAGCCTTACTAAACCTTGATTAATCCTTGTATAGCATTAATATAACTTAGATCAACCAAAGAAAACAAGAAATCAAAGTTAGTTTCTTGAAATCACTATTCATCATCATCTTTGATGATTTTATTAACTATGCTAGACTTGGAATTTAAGGCTCAAATTCATAGGATGATAACTATGATATGAAATGTAGTACTCACCATAAAAATCTTGAGATCAAACAATGGTTTGAAGTGGGATTTTTGTTCTTGAATTATGAAAAGGCCGAATGGATGATAATGGAGGAGAATAGAGTTTGTTGCTTGGTGTCTTTCTCTCATCTAGTCTAATTTGCATTATTATGATAATATCTAACATAAATCTACTTTATTAAAGTGGTGTGGTCATGCATGATGTAAATCAAGGGACAAGTGTTGTGATTTTGTGGGTTGATGATGAGATTAAGCTAACTACTTGGTTGGTTTCTAATATTACTAGTTAGCATGGCAACTAGCTTGGTTACTTGATCTTATCCTCTTGCACATGCATGCATCTTGGCTCTCTACTTGCTCTTTTATCTGGTTATTACTCAATTTCATTGATCGTTCGGAGGAATATCTCGAGTATTTCTTGTTAGGGTTTTACCGGAAACCTTCTTAATATTTTATACTACCATTCTCAATCCTCCTTTATAATCCTTGAATTTAAATTCCTCAAATCTCTTTATTAAATCCTTAAATCCTTCAGTGTCTAGGAAAATCTCGGAGAAAATAAAAGTGCTATTTTTCTGAATCTGACATCGTTCACATACACTTATATTGCCTATCGGCCATTAATACGAACTCAGAAATCCGTTCTGAATACTTCTATATAGCGTCATCTGATAATATTCCAATTTCCACCAAAAACACTATTCATTGCTTATTTTCTCTTTAATTCTTATAATTAGAAAAATGTTCTCGCGCTTTCCCGAACGTTCCTTAACCCTTTTACGGAACCACTGGACTTATAACAGATATCGATTTGGATGACATGAGAATAACCTTCCTCTTTGGAATTTACCATATCTTACTTTCCAGGAGATAGATTATTCTAATCTAAGTTGTCAACCAATTGCATTTTTCATGGCATATAAATATTTGAATCCAAATTCATTAAATATTCATTCACTAGAACCACTGTTACACTTATACTCCATTACATAATAAAAGTTTTAATTACTACCAAAAATCTGGGTTCTTACATCAGAGCTCTGTTAGGAGGGGTCTCAGGTTCGAGTCCCTCCACCCCCATTTATTTAATTCATTATTTGTTGTCCGTCTCCTTCATGTCTTCATTATCTGTTTGTCATCTGTCAATCGTAGCGAAACGTATCGTACGACTGAGGGGGAGTGTTAAAGCATAAGATCCTGTTGGGGCCTTCCTCTGACACCTTAAGGTTTTAGATGAGTTGGTACCTTAACATCCCTATCCCCTCTAGGCTAGGGTTTTGCATCCTTTCACATTACACCTTGATTTAATTTACTCATCTACTGGAAACCCAATACTAGTCTTTCAAAACAATGCTACTGTTTTATTCTACTCATTTCCGATCTGTTGAACACTAATATTGGATTCTCTTTTTCAATTTTAATTTACATACAAAATTTCATGACCTATCTGATATAGGTCGACCCTGACAGGTCACACTAGTAATTTAAAAAAACAGACGCAATTTGATAATCATTTTCAAATTCATATTTCTGCCTATCCATTTTTTTACATTTTCCTTTTTTTTGGATGTCCTTCACAATTCCATCCATTTTATTACACTTTCCTTTTTTCGGATGTCCCTTTCAATCATTTACATTCCGAAAGTTTCAAAAAGTAGTAAAGTTTTATAATATAAAAATTAACTACCACTACAAGAAAAATGAGCTATTTCTACCCGATTATTTCCTAACGACGCTTTTCCTACCAGCCATTTTGTACTAATTTTCAGGTCAATGGGTAATTTTCTACCACAAACAAAGTTGGTAGGAAATAGATAGTAACAAATTCATATTTTTGATTATAGGCTCGGTATGCATCGATCTTGGTTAAAAATGGTTTGGATCTGAATAAAGTTGATAGTAAGTTGGAACAATTTGATTGGTGGTTGCAAGCTACGGCTTCTGGTCTGAGCAAGGTAAAGAAAAATGTAAGAACCCTAATTTTTGTAATATTTTCTTTTATTTAATATTATGTGACATTGTCAAATTTGGAACCTTTCTAGTCATCCATGTTGTTTAATGGAATCGATTGTCTGAGAAACTATGTTGTTGCATTCACTATGTAAGATAAAGGGAAGGTTGTTGAAAGCAAGAGTCTTATTGTTAGTAAGAATTATAAAACTTGGGATTTGAGAATTATTGGAGTATTAAAAGATTTATTAAGGATTATGACGAGGAATTATGGATATTCGAGGAAATTACACAATTAAGTACTTAAGGAATTACTAGGGAAATCTCTACGCGACAAAATATTATTACGAGAGATTAATTAAGATACGATACGAATTATAGATTAAGTGACAAGCATTGGTGGAAGAATAATGATACAAGGAGTAGTATTGCATGCAAGTCCCATGCAACCAAGTAGTTAGGAAAAGCAAACTAGTAGTACCAAATGGACAAGAGGAATTGTAACTAGTTGGCATTTCTTTTTCCAAGGAGACAAGAGTACATGGTGGCCATACCTAGACTTGTACCATGTATCATATATACACACACTAACACATATCACCCAACCACTTTACAATTATTTCAACCAACACAAAAGCAAAACACAAAACACTCTCCCCCCCCTTGAACAAAGCTCTCGGCCCAAGCAAGAAACCAAGGAAGAAATTTTTCTTTCTTCCACTTTTCCTCATTCATAATTCAAGGCATAATTCCTAGGCTCTCTACATCATCTAAGAAAGGTATACTAAGAATTCCAAGCCCTTTCATCCATTAATTTTCAAGATATTAATTGTTAAAGTTATTGTGAATAGTAACATGGTTAAGTTTTCTTTTAGATCTTGGATTATAAGGAGTGTAGAAGCTCATTCAAGGTGTTCTTGAGATTTGTAAGGCTTACCAAAGGCTCCTAGATACTCAAGAATGTATAAAAACCCTAACCCCTCTTGGCCATGTAGTGTTTATGATGTTCAATGATAGATCCATGTATATTTGTGTTAATCTTGGATGTTCAAGTGATGGATGATATGGATCTTGAGTTTTAGTGTTGTGATTGTGATTTTGATGCTTGTGGATAGTATATGTATCTCCATGAATGTTATAAAGTATGAACTTGGTGACTTAGATGTTGGTTGTGTTGTGGAAGTAAGAATCTTGGTTGATTTAAGTGAAACAAACAAGCTGAGTTTTTCCAGGAACTTGACCTATCTTCTAAGATGGTTTTGAACCCCCAAATCTTGTCCCCTGAGGTCCTACCATATATTCCTGGAAAGGTATTTGAATGTAGTTTCTGGAAATATAAGGTTCATGACTAGGTGATGTATAGATTTTAAGTTATGTCCGGAGAAGTAAAATTTGTTTCTGGATTCCGGACTGCACTAAATGGTCCCCTTGTGAACCTTGTTTAAACCCCTAAAAATTTATGTGGGATCATGGAAAAATTAGAGAAGCTAGAAAATGCAGTGGTGAAGGCTACCCAAAAAGAATTTGATTAAAATATGAATTTTTCAATTTTATAAAAATGCTAGAGTAAAATTCGCGCAAGGGAAAAAGTCGTTAAGTGGAGTATAATTCTAGGGGTAATGGTCATGACTCGGATATGGTAACTAAATTAAGTCGAATAAGTGACGAGCGTAATCGAGTGGTGACATGAACCTATAGTGGGGCTAGAGTGTCATAAGACGAAGTCGTTAAGTTAATTTTGTACCCCCTAAAACCCCGTAATTAAAGAGGTATTGTTAAGGTACTAACGAGCGGTTATTGCTTATGTTTAGATCATTCCACTCCGCACGCTCGACCACCCCAACCACACCAAGGCAAGTTTACTTTTCAAAACTTACATATACAAGGACTTTCACTGTTGTGTTTGTAGTTTTTAATCATATCAAATGTTATGTTTATCGAAGTATTGATACAATGGAGATGTATAAGTACATATATGTTTGTACCCCTTGAACTTAGATTGAAATGTTTTCCTCGGACAACGACTCTAGCAATAGAGGTCGTAGTGGTCCGTATATACTATTGGCCGGGGAGCGGTATATTATTATATCGTAATTAAATTGCGAAAACCCGAAGGGTCATTCGGGGAGTATCGTATACTCAAGTAATTATTTTTATATCTTCGTAAATACTCGAAACCCTATCTTGGATTAAAAGTTTATTTTATTAAATAATTATTTTATTAGTTATTAATATTAAATCTTAAAATATCATTTATTAATTATTGTTCATTATTTTAAAGACAAAGTTAATCCAAGATACCTTTAATACTTTCAAACTCGAACTCTTTCGAACTCAAAACATTTTCGAAAACCCCCGGTCAGGTTCCGCTTCTTGTATGATTTCAAGAATCATCGGTCGACTGATGTCGGACCTCAATTACTCTGTTTTCATTCAAAATCCAGTTTTAAAAGAAAAAGAAAAAGGGACTCTGGCAGGTGTGGGAACCGTTGACGAACGATTCCCTGGATGTGTAAGCGGCCGTGAGCCAGGCGGTCCATCAATTATTATTCCGGCCCAGGTGTTGCCGAAGGATGATTACGGATGTAGTTTTCATCGAGGGTGATTACGGATGTAGTTTTCACCCGGGGATAGTTACGGATGTAGTTTCTATCCTTCTACCGGTAGAGAAGACCCGCGGATTATTGGACTTGGATGTGGCGACTGATCATCGTCAATCCCTGTCAGGTTTTATGTTTTCTTTAAGTCCCATTCCTCCATTTTGGAAAATGCTCTGACACTGCTTCTTAGGCTTATGTGCCAATTTGCTGATAGTGTTCCATTTTGATGAGAAAGATGTTGACTCTATGCAGTATCTAGAACTGCAAGTTTATTTTGAAAACAAGGGCACGTATTGTTGCACCTTCGGAATTTATCAACAATGACAAGTGATTTTATATCTGATTGATACAAATGAGTTTAATAACTGCTAATCATATGAAATGTTATATTGCTTACCTTATACATATATTACTTGCTGAGCTATAGTTGCTCACTCTTGCTTGTTTTCAAATTTACAAACACAACAGCTAAGCGAAATGGCAAGACCCAGACAGACTGCCCGAAAGTAGGTGACTAGACCCGAGGCAGCAGTTGAGATTCCACCGGTAGGCCCCATTAGCCGGATTGGTTGGAAACTTTTGTTAGTTCGTTTTATTTATCAGTATGACATGTGCAAGGCAGTGTACCGTAACAAACTTTCAAGCCGCCAACTTCGCTTCTTATCGAAGTGTTGCTGGTAGTATAAATACTATTTAATTCGGTCTGTAATAACTCTGAAACTTTTATTTCAGCTTAATCAATTGTGTGACGTTTCTGAGACTCTAACCTGTGTGTATGTGTGCGGTGTGAGTTTATTGTGGGGTCGATGCCTGTTTTATATATTATGTGCAATAACAGGTATGTTATTAATGGAAAATGGACCGTGAGCGCCTAGATCTCCGACCCCGGATCTGGGGGCGTCACAAAAAACAAGCTCATCGGTTTTCCTCGTCTCCCGGCTCGTCAAGTCAAGAAGGATTTGGCACACAACTACAAACAAGACTAAGGATATTGCAAGCTCTTCGTTGGGAGGCTCCTTAGCTAGACGTGATATCCCAAATTCACTTTTTTCTAAAGTCAACTTTGGAGTCCTCGAGATTCTGAAAAGCAATTCGGACACTTACCAAAGAGAACTCGATGCCGAGCAGATTGAGAGTATAGCCAATGCGTCACTGAGTCTTAGCGATCCGGAAGGTAGAAGCCAGTTTTCGCAACTCATCTCCCAAGAGGTAGTCCATCTTATGTCCGATATAATGACGGACATGTCTGAAAAATATAAGAAGGTAATATCATTCATACGAATTACATCTTTATTTTTCATCTGCATTTGGTAGATGTTAACAGTATTTGCACTTATTGTTGTAGGCGCGCACTTAATGATAATGAAAGTGATGCTACTTTATATGAGTGGGACTTCACAGATCCGAACGAAGACAATGATGTTCAGGACAACCATGGATGTGAGGATGCTGTTGTTGAGGGCCATGAAGGTGAGGATGCTGATGACAATGATGAAAAAGATGTCGGTGGCCATGATGATGAAGAAAATGCCTATGACGAGGATAGTGGAGAAGAAAAAGAAAGCTGCAACGATGATGATGATGTCGGTGAGAGTTAGTATATTGATTTTAATTGAGTTTTTGGAATAATAAACTTTAAGTAGTACTTTATGCTCTTTAGTGAGCACTTTAAAATAGAACTTGTTGCTCCGTAATGAGGACTTTTGGTTTTGATTGATGGTAGTAATTACTGTTTTATTGGTGTTATAAGGTTAGAACCTGTTGTGTTTGGTGGAAAGGTGAATTTATGTTGTTTATGATGTGATAAGGTAAAATTTTGACTTGTGTTTATGGTTAGGATGTGTATGTTGGTGTGATAAGGTGGAATTTTAACTTATGTATAAATAAGATTAACGATGGTTGGGATGTATATATTGGGTTTTTGAATTATGTTTATCGATATGTTGTTTTATGAAATATATTGTTTATGGATGACTGGATTTCCTTTTTACTGTTTTTTTGTTTTGTATACTTTGATTTTCTCTTTTGAATTTATAATTTAGGTGCAAGAAAATAGAAACGAACCCAGTAATTCCTACTAATAATACCACAAAACCCAGTTTTCCTACCACATTCAAAGCTTTTCCTACCAGAATTACCATTACAAACCCAGTAATTCCTATCATATTTGTGACAGCCCCAGATCCGGGGTCAGGAATCCAGGTCATCACGATCAAATTTCCATTTTTAATAACATTATATTCTTGACAGTTGAAATATAAATACTTGTAAATACTCACATAATAGACCCCACACTATAACATTACACACCAGTCATATGCTCAGAGAACAACATCCATAATAATAACAGTTTAAAGTTAAAAGAGTTATTACAAACCCAGAATCTTACTTAAGTAGTGTTGCTGAATATTACTTTGAGATGAAGCATTTCAACAACCAAAAGTTTATTTCTCAAACTTACACACTTAATTCACATAAGTCTACCAATACCCATCTGCCTATTAGCTACCTCATATACATAAGTAGGAAGAGTGAGCTATAAATAAGTATCAAGAAAACATATATATATATATATATATATATATATATATATATATATATATATATATATATATATATATATAAATAAACGGATGACCCATCATAATCTTCAAGAAAAGAATTATCTTTTTTTTTTATATTTATTAAGTACACCATCTATTTATTTTTATTAGAAAAGAAATATAAAACCATATAATATCAGTTTCTCTTCTAATATAATATAATATCAGTTTCTCTTCTAAATCGTAAAACAATTTCATAATTTCATACCATTTTTCCTTTTTCAGTATGTCGATCTGTAACCATTATCAATTCTTTCTTTACATACTTTGGGGATATCTGTTATCGCCTGATATGTTAGGACGATGATCAGTCGCCTAATCGTACCTGATCTCTGTTTACTACTAGTAGAAGGAATGATCCAACCTGGTCATCATCCCTGGAGGAAGGCTCTCTGCTACATCCCCCTTCGGCATCTCTTGGGCCGTAATAAAATATTTAGTGCTGGACTGTGCCGAACACAGCCTCTTACGCTTGCTGTTGCAATCCCCCTTTTTATCAAATCATTATTCCATTTATAAAACACCATTCCATATTTTCCATTTTCTGTTTCCATTTTCCATTCACATATATCATTTCCATTTCCATTTCCATCCATCATCATCTTTAAAATACATACATCATAATAATTTGATTATAACTCAGACATCTCCTCCGTATTTAATAAAGTCACTTATGCTATTAAATACATAACTATTCCATCTATTTTTAAAGTATTAAATAATATTCAAATAATATTTATTAAATCACAATTGTTTAAAGATTATAAATAACAGAATATTATAAACCATATAACCCTAGATAACAACTGATACCATTCTTTTTCATATCTTTTTAAGCCATAAAGTATATTGGATCCCTTCATATTCATATCCACAATCCATATCATATGTTGATATAAGATTCATATATTATCTAGCAAAACCACTTTTCTTTAAACTTAAACAATTTATCAAAATAAGGGTAAAATAAATCTTGCCTCGAACTCTAAATCCCAGAGGTATGACTCGGTGTTCGTCCTGAGTTTCTATAAAACGAAAAGGATCATCATTAGCATATGCCTCATTATAATTATTATTACTAACAACACTTATCCTAACCATTTAACTCACTTGACCCCCTAATCTTTTTATAACCTTATCAGAGATGTTTAAATATAATGTCCATGGGTTCCAAATTAATATCCTTAATAATTCTCAACCATTTCCTCATTCGTTCTAGCTTATCATACACACCCTAACATAACTCTTATTAATACCACCACTTAATGACACTTAGCCCACTATCAAGGCATATCATTATCTTATACACTTAGTTGATGTTTGAGTTTTAAAGACTTTTAAGTTGACCATTAACTCGAGAAGATTATCCTTTATCCGTTTAAGGGGTATTCCATTAACGTACCCTTGATCTAAGCATTTTTATAAAATTGAAAAATTATTCGTTCGACATGAGACCTTCTCCTATACCTTCTTTATGACCTCTATTATTTAATTATCAAGATTCGTAATGGAATCACTTAGGTTAAGGGTGTTCAATTGAAGTTACGAACCCGAACTTACGTTTTTTAACCACTTTTATTATTTTGGCCATATCTCCTAAACCGTTCATCAGATTTTTACATACTTTATATCAAAACGATATATGAACTAAGTTCTATCCTATCATGACTAGTGGTTATGCCCTACTGACCTTGACAGATTCGGGATGCTCTATTTTTAGCAAGTAATTTATGTTCTAACGAAAATCGGGCATTATAACGGCTATATTTTCATACTTTCCATAATATAACTCCTCCAAATCCAACATGCAACACATATACCAAACCCTACACCATGTGGACATCATACCAACCATGGTTACACGCACCCACAACACCTCCATGTTCAATCAATCACTTATAAACATACATATAATTAGGATTTCATGCTTAATACTCACTTAACCACTAAACTAACCATAAACCATCATAAACTCAAGATAATACTAAGGGTTCATGAACTCCATACCTTCCTTGAAGCTTGAACAACAATAAATAAGCCTTTGTTAGTCCTTAAACAACCTTAAAATAGCTTGAATAGTCTAAAGAAACCATAAAAACAAAGTTAGTTCTTGGAGTTACTATTCATCTAGCAACTTTGATGATTTTATTACCTATGCAAATGATGTTGAATGGCTATGAAACTTGGTGGATGATCTTCTCTAACCTCCAAGAACCTCCATGAATTTTCCATTGATTTGTAGTTGATTGTAGCTACGGTTTTGAGTTTTATTTTCTTCTTTTTTTCTTGTTTGGCCGAATTGGAAGATGATTAGAATGGGGAGAGATTTTTTTCTGTTGATTGCTCTTATCTTGGCTAATCTTGAGAGTTCTATAGTTTTGTGGAATGGTGTGGATAATTACTTTGGTCATTTACTAATTTATCCTTGTTTAAAGATGAGTGGAAAGTGATGCCACTATGATGTCACTTGGTTAATTTATAATCTCATTTTTGATTTTCCTAAGTAAATGTTAATGACCTTGCTTGATCATAATGTAGTATGTATCCTTGTTGTATAACTAATATTGGTTGTTTTGTTTCCATATTTGTCTAATTGCAATTCGTTTCGAGTATACCTCGTTATCCAAATGGTTTTGAAATCGTTTAACAATCCAAATTCCCTTGGCATTTCCTTAACTTGATTATTTCTTGGTTTAACCTAATTTTACTATTTCCTCAAGATATAAACCCCTTTAATATTTCTATACTCCTTCATATCACATTCCATAGAGTCTCAATTGAAATTGAAAATCCTTAAAATCCACACTCAGGAATTTCTGAAATCCATCATCGTTTCGAGTCACTTATTTTCATAGTACATCACTAATATGATTTCTGATTATTCATTTTCTGTTTCAATGGTAGGGTACCTACATGCCATTTCCCTAAATCCTCAAAATTTACTATTCATTTAAGCACTGTAGCATTTCAAAAGTTAGGGTTATTATAGTCTTCCCCCCTTAAATGGATTCCGTCCCGGAATCATGTTGAAGTTATCGACGAATACCCTCCTCATTTTACAGCCTCTAATTCTCATATTACTTCCTCCATCCTTTAGTTCCTCCTTAAACATCTCTATCTTGTTTGTACAGAAATACACCAATATAAACTTGCTTGTCATTCATCAACATGCCATTTAGCTTATCAATAGCAATACTTTCACTATCTTTACCGTACCAACCTTCTCTGGCATTCTGTCATTCTATATTATCTCATCTCTCCTTCCTCTTTTTACTAAGGGTATCGGCCACCACATTGGCCTTCCCTGAATGGTAGTGTATCTCACTTATTGTCTAACTATATTTTGATCTCTATCATAACATAAAATATGAATACTTCAATCTTATTATATCCTGTCTCTGTAAAATCTTCCAGAAATTTGACTAGAAGGCTATTCCTTGAAACAATTGTAAGAAAATATTATCTATACTATATTATTTTTTTAATACTCTTACTCTCTCTCTCTCTCTCTCTCTCTCTCTCTCTCTCTCTCTCTCTCCTTGGACCAGCATATCTTACTTCCTAATCAGGTAGATTATTCTTATCTATTTTATTAACTTATTTACACCATTCATTGACCAAGTTGATTCCTAACCAAACATTTACACTTAAAAGGTTAAATAGTAAAAAATACCTGTGTCTGCATCCGGTTTCTTCAACGCATCTCCTAAGGTCATATTGTACACTCTGGCAGTAGGTCTATTCGAAGCAGTCATACTTTGTCCTGTCGCAGACGACCCACTAGAACGGCAATCTCTAGTTATGTGTCCTAATTTTCCACACTGGTAACACTTGACGTCACTCCTAGGGTTTGTATCAACTGATGGGAACTGATTAAAATAGTGTCCTTTTTTTTCCGCACTTAAAACAAGTTATCTCCAACATTCTACACACTCCCGTATGCTTCAATTACCACACGTGTTACAATCTGGTAATGGTGGTCGTGATTGATTGGACTGAAATGTTCCTAAGGATTTACCACCCTGATTCACAGTCTCACTAACAGCCTTATTACTCCCTGACTTTCCCACAAACTGAGATTTTTGTCCTTTACTGAACTTGCTAAAGTAACTTCCTTCACTTGAACCTCCTTTCTGGCCATCAAATTTCCTTTTCTTATTCTCTCGACCAATTTGAGTTTGTTCACTCTCGGCTTCTATAATAGCTACTTTTTGAACTACTGCAGCATAATCAGGTAGCTCAAATGGTGCCACTCTCGTCCGTAGCCATGGTTTCAATCCTTGTTGGAACCTTTTAGCTCGTTGTTCTTCAGTACGCACAAATTTCGGAACAAACCTACATAGTTCAGTAAATTTAGTTTCATACTCTGCCACTGTTAGATTGTCCTGTTTTAACTCCAAAAATTTTATTTCCATTTGGTTTTCCAAATACCTAGGGGAATACTTCTCTAGAAACACTCTAGTAAAATGCTCCCAGGTTATCATTCCCGCTCCTTCTAGACCCTTCTTAGCCTCTCACCAATAGTTTGCCTCTCCCTTCAAGAGATAGGCGGCGAAAATGGTCTTATGTTCCTCATCTACCCTCAAAATTTCAAAAGCTTTCTCCATTTCTTTCAGCCATGCTCTGGCTACTACTGGGTTAGCAGTTCCCTCAAACTCTGGGAGCTTTAATGACTTAAAGGCACGAAATAAATTAGCTACCTGGTTCGAGGGAATAGGTGGTTGTTGAAGATTCTGTGGATTAGCTAAATTTTGCCTTAATAAGTCCATAAATTGGTTTAAGGGATCACCTCCCTGATTACCTTGTTGGCCAGCTGATTCGTCTTCTTCTTCTTCCTCATTATTTTGTTCTCCCTGAGCATTTTCATTCTGTCTATTTTGACTTTCTTCATCTCTCTCATTTTCCCTGGCATTCGCTCTGTTATTACGTCTAGCCATTTTTTCTGTCAATAATAATATTCTCCATCAATTACCCAAATTTAGGGCACAATATTCATCATCCCCATATACAATAATTATATCACTATTTACTCATTTATACATAACCACATTCTCAAATTCAAGCAATTAATATCAAGTTGTAATACTATTAATACGAAACATATAAGTTCACTACCTTTAACACGATGACCTTTAACATGATAACCTTTTCATTTAAGTCAATCACCTTATATACATTAATATTTTCGAATCTCAACATTTAGTATCAAAATACGATAAAATTAGACAAAATACATAAACTTCATTAATTCACATAAATATATTACAACTTGCGGATAACATCCTTCACTACAAATTAATATATACATTATAAAGTACAAGGTTTGAAACCCCAAAAGCATAGCCGTACATACTAATCCACTATAACAAAAGTACTACTAACATCCCTCTAATCAGACTGGGATTAAGATAGTAAACACTAAACTAATCCCCAAAATGACATCAGCAAGATGATAATAGTCTGATTAGTGACTAAAACTACTATCCCCGGCTCACGGTAACCCTGCTCTAATAACATCCCTGATCTAAACCACCATAGACGTGACAACCTCTACTACCTCAGCTCTCCATGCTAGATCTCCTCTCTGTCCTAACAACCTCCTCAGATCACCAAGTGCTCGCAGCTCAATACTAATCAATCCCAAAGATACACCATCTGGAATAACACCTCCTCTACCTCCAGCTAACCTCTGCAATAGTGTATCTATCATCCTACGAGACTCCTCTAGCTGACCCTGTAAGATATGGTAGTCTGACTGTAAAGTAACATAAACCGGATCACCTGCAAGTATAGGTACCTCCTGTGAGGGTGCAGCTACTGGTGATGGTGCAGCTACAGGTGAAGGTGCAACTACTGGTGGAGGTGAAGGAACTGGATCTGTATCTGCCTCCTCTGAAGGGTCCTCTTCCTCCTCCTCCTCCGACGAATGGAAAACAAACTGTCCTTGGGGAGTGAACTGCTCTATCGGATCATCCAAAGGATCCGGACTCGGTGTAGGGGATGGAACAGGGGATGGCACTTGAACAGGTGGAATAGGAGTAGGAATCATGTGGATATCTCTCCACTCGGGCTGCTTCTCAGCTATCGTTGATAATCTAGGCCTCTTACGCACTGGCATGTCTCCCTCTGGAACCTCTGATCTAACTCGGGAAGGACCTGCCTCATCGGATCCTACAGAGGGTCTCCCAGTGTATGGTACTATAGCCACAGCATCTCTCGCTCTACGCTCGCGTGCCTCCCTGAACATCTCTCTGTACTCACAACCCGTCCTGGCTCTCGCTCTCATCCTCAAATCTGATATAGTATCGTCCAGAGTGTCGACACCTGGGTGCACTAAGTCTGTAAGCTCCTGCTCTGACATCTCTAGCCCCTCTCGTGTATGACTCGGATCACCGGTCTCCATCTCCTCTCCCTATAAAAAAAATAACTTTTATTAGTAATAATCTATAAAATTATAAACATTATTTAAAATAAATGCTACCTTCGATAAACCACCCTTGAACTCGATGTGAGTTCACAATTTATATTATAACTGATATATTTATTATTATCACTATTGTTCCTGAGCATTATGACTCTTAGCTCTGATACCATCTGTGACAGCCCCAGATCCGGGGTCAGGAATCCAGGTCATCACGATCAAATTTCCATTTTTAATAACATTATATTCTTGACAGTTGAAATATAAATACTTGCAAATACTCACACAATAGACCCCACACTATAACATTACACACCAGTCATATGCTCAGAGAAAAACATCCATAATAATAATAACAGTTTAAAGTTAAAAGAGTTATTACAAACCCAGAATCTTACTTAAGTAGTGTTGCTGAATATTACTTCGAGAGGAAGCATTTCAACAACCAAAATTTTATTTCTCAAACTTACACACTTAATTCACATAAGTCTACCAATACCCATCTACCTATCAGCTACCTCAGGGATAGGCGACAGCACTCTCTCAAAAGGTCGTCTTTCCCTTACCCTCTTGCGGGGTGTAGTGCGGAGTATCGGCATTTGACCTAGCTGTTATATACATAAGTAGCAAGAGTGAGCTATAATAGCTCAGCAAGATAAATTTTTGTAAACCAGTATCAAGAAAACATATATATATATATATATATTAATAAACAGAAGACCCATCATAATCTTTAAGAAAATAATTATCTTCTTTTTTTTATATTTATTAAATACACCATCTATTTATTTTTATAAGAAAAGAAATATAAAACCATATAATATCAGTTTCTCTTCTAATATGATATAATATCAGTTTTTCTTCTAAATCACAAAACAATTTCATAATTTCATACCATTTTTCCTTTTTCAGTATGTCGATCTGTAACCATTATCAATTCTTTCTTTACATACTTTGGGGATATCTGCTGCCGCCTGATACGTTAGGACGATGATCAGTCGCCTAATCGTACCTGCTCTCTGTTTACTACTAGTAGAAGGAATGATCCAACCTGGTCATCATCCCTGGAGGAAGGCTCTCTGCTACATCCCCCTTCGGCATCTCTTGGGCCGTAATAAAATATTGAGTGCTAGACTGTGCCGAACACAACCTCTTACGCTTGCTGTTGCAATCCCCCTTTTTATCAAATCATTATTCCATTTATAAAACACCATTCCATATTTTCCATTTTCTGTTTCCATTTTCCATTCACATATATCATTTCTATCCATCATCATCTTTAAAATACATACAACATAATACTTTGAATATAAATCAAACATCTCCTCCGTATTTAATAAAGTCACTTATGCTATTAAATACATAACTATTCCATCTATTTTTAAAGTATTAAATAATATTCAAATAATATTTATTAAATCACAATTGTTTAAAGATTATAAATAACAGAATATTATAAACCATATAACCCTAGATAACAATTGATACCATTCTTTTTCATATCTCCATAAAGTATATTGGCTCCCTTCATATTCATATGCACACTCCATATCATATATTGATATAAGATTCATATATTATCTAGCAAAACCACTTTTCTTTAAACATAAACAATTTATCAAAATAAGGGTAAAAGAAATCTTGCCTCGATCTCTAAATCTCAGAGGTATGACCCGGTGTTCGTCCTGAGTTTCTATAAAACGAAAAGGATCATCATTAGCATATGCCTCATTATAATTATTATTACTAATAACAACACTTATCCTAACCATTTAAGTCACTTGACCCCCTAATCTTTTTATAACCTTATCAGAGATGTTTAAATATAATGTCCATGGGTTCCAAATTAATATCCTTAATAATTCTCAACCATTTCCTCATTCGTTCTAGCTTATCAAACACACCCTAACATAACTCTTATTAATACCACCACTTAATGACACTTAGCCCACTATCAAGGCATGTCATTATCTTATACACTTAGTAGATGTTTGAGTTTTAAAGACTTTTAAGTCGACCATTAACTCGAGAAGATTATCCTTTATCCGTTTAAGGGGTATTCCATTAACGTACCCTTGATCTAAGCATTTTTATAAAATTGAAAAATTATTCGTTCGACATGAGACCTTCTCCTATGCCTTCTTTATGACCTCTATTATTTAATTATCAAGATTCGTAACGGAATCACTTAGGTTAAGGGTGTTCAATTGAAGTTACGAACCCGAACTTACGTTTTTGAACCACTTTTATTATTTTGGCCATATCTCCTAAACCGTTCATCAGATTTTTACATACTTTATATCAAAACGATATATGAACTAAGTTCTATCCTATCATGACTAGTGGTTATGCCCTACTGACCTTGACAGATTCGGGATGCTCTGTTTTTAACAAGTAATTTATGTTCTAACGAAAATCGGGCATTATAACGGCTATATTTTCATACTTTCCATAATATAACTCCTCCAAATCCAACATCCAACACATATACCAAACCCTACACCATGTGGACATCATACCAACCATGGTTACAAGCACCCACAACACCTCCATGTTCAATCAATCACTTATAAACATACATATAATTAGGATTTCATGCTTAATACTCACTTAACCACTAAACTAACCATAAACCATCATAAACTCAAGATAATACTAAGGGTTCATGAACTCCATACCTTCCTTGAAGCTTGAACAACAATAAATAAGCCTTGGTTAGTCCTTAAACAACCTTAAAATAGCTTGAATAGTCTAAAGAAACCATAAAAACAAAGTTAGTTCTTGGAGTTACTATTCATCTAGCAACTTTGATGATTTTATTACCTATGCAAATGATGTTGAATGGCTATGAAACTTGGTGGATGATCTTCTCTAACCTCCAAGAACCTCCATGAATTTTCCATTGATTTGTAGTTGATTGTAGCTAGGGTTTTAAATTTTATTTTCTTCTTTTTTTCTTGTTTGGCCGAATTGGAAGATGATGAGAATGGGGAGAGATTTTTTTGTGTTAATTGCTCTTATCTTGGATAATCTTGAGAGTTCTAGAGTTTTTTGGAATGGTGTGGATAATTACCTTGGTCATTTACTAATTTATCCTTGTTTAACGATGAGTGGAAAGTGATGTCACTATGATGTCACTTGGTTAATTTATAATCTCATTTTTGATTTTCCTAAGTAAATGTTAATGACCTTGCTTGATCATAATGTAGTATGTATCCTTGTTGTATCAGTAATATTGGTTGTTTTGTTTCCATATTTGTCTAATTGTAATTTGTTTCGAATATACCTCGTTATCCAAATGGTTTTGAAATCGTTTAACAATCCAAATTCCCTTGGCATTTCCTTAACTTGATCATTCCTTGGTTTAACCTAATTTTACTATTTCCTCAAGAAATAAACCCCTTTAATATTTCTATACTCTTTCATATCACATTCCATAGAGTCTCAATTGAAATTGAAAATCCTTAAAATCCACACTCAGGAATTTCTGAAATCCGTCATCGTTTCGAGTCACTTATTTTCATAGTACATCACTAATATGGTTTCTGATTATTCATTTTCTGTTTCAATGGTAGGGTACCTACATGCCATTTCCCTAAATCCTCAAAATTTACTATTCATTTAAGCACTGTAGCATTTCTAAAGTTAGGGTTATTACAATATTCAAGTCATTTCCTACCACATTTAACAAGCTGCTAGGAAATATCTGATAGGAATTAATAAACAATGGTAGGATATGGCTAGTTGGAAATGCAATTCACCAGCCCAGCTGGTATATTTCCTACCAAAAAATCCATTTCCTAACAACAATGGTGGTAGGAAATGCTCCAATTATGTCACTAGAATGTGTGACATGGCAGGTGATGTGGCGCTTGACGTGGCAGATGACATGGGGTGGACCACGTAGCTTGCCATATTGCTAGGTGGGTCCATGCCAGGTGACGTGGCAGATGACATGTATGTGTGGTGTGCATTGCCATGTAATCTTTTATACAAGCTAGATGGATCTTGTGGGTACATTCACTATAGGCCCTCACGAGACCTCACTCGTCCACTAGGGCTGCCTAGGGGTTTAAAGGGCTTGTTGCATATGCCAAATGCAACCGTCACACCTACGAAAAGGAGTATAGGACTTTTTACCTAGATTTTCTTTTTGTTTTTACTCGAGGACGAGCAAAAGATAGGTATGGGGGCATTTGATAAGTGCATATTTTTGCATATTTTTATTACCTATTTATTTGCTTGAACTCGTATTTTAATAATTTATTTTGTTGCATTTCAGGAAATTCGTAAATAAATAAAGAAATGACAAAATAAAGAAATAAAGAGCAAGGAAGGGAAAAAGAGGAAGAAAAACGACCAAATTACCACCATCCCCTGTTTTTCCTTAGGCTTATTCTCTGTTTTCATTAAATCTCCAATACAAAACCCATCACTCTCTCATCACTTCACTCTATATAAGAACCGTTAATTTAAGTCAGTGTCCGTTTTATTTTTCTTTTAGTTCTTCTCTCTTTTTATTTTTCTTTTCAATGTTTTGTTAGTTTACACCACCACACCACCACTTTCTTTTACCTTACCGATTAGATCCTTCTGTCTAGTTAACTTGTTGCTTCTGGTCACATTTAATGTCATAGTGTTGATATTTTATTCACCATCTCGTCCTTCATTTTGTGTCAATAGCTTTGCTTAGTTTGTACCGAGTTACCGAGTCACTGTTTTTTTTTTTTTTACAACTGAGTGTCTTGTTCGTAATCGTGGTTAATTTGCAGTTTAAATTTTGATTGGGATATAATGGCTAGTTGCATTTATGAATAGGGCATGGCAAATTTTCATTAAAATTTCTGTAAATAAAAATTGATTTTAATTCAAATAGTAAAATTGTAAAATTCAGTTTTTAATTTAAAATAGATTAATTTAGTTTTCCTTTAAAATAGATTAATTTTATTTTAGTAATTAAATAGCAAATTAATTAAATAGATTAATGTTTGTGCTGAGTTTTTTTTTTCAGCTGCGTTTTTCTGGAATTGCATCGTTGCTTTTTTCTTATGTTTGCAGCTAGGTCTTCATTTCTAATAGTTTATTAAATATGTAATGAATGTAATTTTGGGATGTTCTAGTGTGGGCTTTTCTCTCTCATTTTCCCTTCAGCAATGGATCAAAATTAAAAATCAGAATCTCTTGCCTATTTGCTCGCGTAGTTCGTGACTTTATCAACTAAGTTTTTTTTTCTTTTCTTTTCATTTTTAGTTAATTAGTTTAGAATTAGAATAATTTTTCTTATAAATAGTTAAAATTTTCTTTTAGCAATTAAATAGAAAAATCCAATTTTTTTTTAAAAAAAACCCAAATTTGTTGTAATTCGATTAAATTAAAAATTAATGTTTTGCGAAAATTTTAGTCTCTATGGAACGAATCATTAAATTTTACAACAAAACGAATTGTGCGCTTGCGATTCAAATTTAATTATTTTTTAGCACAACAGGCCCCGTTGACCACCACGTCAAAATTTCCCATCATGGGTCATTTTCGAGTCAAGTATTTCCTGCCACACCCGTGTGGTAGGAAATGACCCATTTCCTACCCAAAAATAGCCTTTTCCTACCATATTATGGTAGGAAAAGGCCGTTTTTTGTAGTGTACATCCACTACTTTTCCGACTACATACACTTTATCCATTAAATATTAATTCACCCCTCCACTTTACCGAGTCTTCTTACTTTTCTTTACTAATTTATACATTTTCTTAATCTTCATGTTCATCTTATATGTAAAAAAAAAAGAGGAATGGAGGGAGTCCTACTTATATATCCAAACTTGTTTTTTGATAAAAATAGCAAGGGAGATCCAATTTGAGTAAGAGATCATTAATGGCTTAAGTATCAAAATGGTCACTGAAGTGGAGGCCATATATCAATTCATTCACTGATCTCAAAGGGGCATCATTTGAATCATAAAGTCATTATAAGTATCAACCAAATACCTCTATATATGTACTCGGGATGTAAAAATAATTTTTCGTTGAGTTCTACACATTTTGCTGGAATGATACTGTAACCAAATGAAAGGTTATTAATTCTATTATTTTTGATAATATATTTAGATATTCAGAAATTTTTTTACTATTTACTTTTAGTTAAAGCAATTTCATGGTCATATGGGCCAAGCCCAATGGATGTATCCTTTCTTCCTGTAAGGGCCATTGAGTTGGGTCATCTTTATTGGGCCTTGTGAAAGGGCGACGTCTCTCAAAATGGGTGAAGCTATTTTTTGGCATAACACCAACCCCCCCAATTTTTTGCAATAATTGTTTATAAAAGAAACTAATTTTTCAAAAGATTCTCAGAATAAAGGTGAGCCCTTCTCCCTTTTTTAAAATTTTTGGGATAAGCAAGAGTCGAGGAGATAAATTTTCAAAAATTTTGGATAATTAAATGTTTCTTCCATGTCTCGATTATTGCATCGAGACCCTCATAAATGCTACCACGTGGCACGACTACCTTCTCTCTCTTCACCCACTATATAAACCCTGAGATTTATTTTCATTTCCATCATTTTCTCAAACTGCTCTCAAAGTGCTATTGAATTTCCTGTCAGGGCGAGGTCATTTATTTCATGGGCGAGATATACAATCTTGCAGGCATGCTCTTCTCGTTTCAAGGCGACTCCTTTCATAAACTTTACAAGGTACTTCCCTTCTTTTTTACTTGTATGCGTCATTAATTTATTATTTTTGCTGGTAGATATTGATACCTTCTAGGATAGACTACATTTTCATATAATTAGTTTTAGGAATGTCTTCAAATTAGAGGGCGAAGACTCCTCCTTTTACATCTTGCTTCTACTTCTTACTCTTATCTCAAATTCAAAAAACATACTTTAACAGAGTCCCCGCCCACTCTTACAGATGTCGAACGATAACTCGCCTTCCGATGGTTCGCATGCCGCTTCTTCGTCCCATTCCAACGATGAAGTAAACAAATATTTAGATCCAGGTTGGCTTAGAGCCCACAAGAGAGCTTCCAACTCCCTAAAACTTTCTTTAAACCCCGACAATGTTGTTGACCTCTCAACCGACCCTCATTCAGGGGCCGAGGTTAAAGATTGAGCAGGCACATATCTCGCCCAAGACCTGGGGGAGGAAAAGGGCGGGGATGACCTTCATGATTTATTCGCTGGTTTGGATCCTCCCTAGGTGGGTCCTTTTAGAGTAGGTAGAGGGTGAGGTAAAGACCTTTCCAGATATGAAGAAATTCTTCGAGATTATCCCAATTTATCTGGCTCTAATAGTGAAGAGGACGAGGCCAAAAATGATGGCGAGGGTGAGAACGATGTCCCTGATATGGAAGTGGATGAAGAGGCCGTGGACAAAGAAGAAGTTTTATCCATCTCTTCCGTAAGATATGCAATGGAGCTCTTCTCTTGTTCGTTCTTGTGATATTGATTTAGAATTAGAAGAAGACACCACGGAAGTAGAGAAGACGAGATCTAGACTTGATCACGAGATTATTTCTTGTGCCAGACTTGCCTAAAAAATTACCTCTGAGGAGATCATGTTTCTTATTGAGTACTTTAACCTGGAGGGGAAATGGTTAAGGCCTCGCTCTTTTATGTGGATGCACGCCTTTGACATTGCCGGACTTCTAACTCCAATAATGGTTTTAACTAATAAGTTATTGTAGTTAAGATTTG
This sequence comes from Saposhnikovia divaricata, assembly GCA_036435485.1. Taxonomy (NCBI): domain Eukaryota; kingdom Viridiplantae; phylum Streptophyta; class Magnoliopsida; order Apiales; family Apiaceae; genus Saposhnikovia; species Saposhnikovia divaricata. Next base: position 93,537,090 of record CM071597.1, on the reverse strand, counting down.
GATCACCTATGCACGTCATCTTCCATCAAATTATTGAGTATTATGATATCGCCGAATAGCTATAGGATGGCGATAGGTTTGTTCATGATGTATAGAAACCAAGGATATGATGCTCCTACCATGCCCAAAATAAGTCATTTCTTGTCTTTAAGGCGATGTAGGAACAACATCGGATTCTATTATCTTACCTTTTGGGCGACCCATAACAAGAGGGGACTCTTTACTGGCAACCCTAGTAACATGAAAATATAAAAGGATGAGCACTTCTATTTCTTCGACGTTCCTAGGATAAGGACGCAGTTCAATCTTAACCCTTATAAGTAATCTCGCCCTCTTCTCTAAGTCGTCGCCCCCTTCTAAATTCTTCCCTTATTTTATATTTCTTTTATCTTTCTTGTTTAGATAAACCATCACAGACAAAACTCGAGGGTGAGGCCGCTACTAGGGCTGGTATCATCTCTATTTTGGGTTTCAACCCAATATAATGTTATGGGCTTGGGTGATTTAAGATATATATGGGTAAGATAATAATTGTTGTGTAGACAATTATTATATATGGTATGTCTTGGTCACTAAGTTGGGTAATTAGGTGCCAAGAATTGGAAGACTTGTAGAACAAGTATGGTAAGTCTTGGTGGCTAAGTTTTGGATGGCTATATATATACATAGTCATATTGTATTTATTTGATGTGGCGAGAATACTTAAGAGATGTAGTCTTAGGTATTGTTTGGGAGATGCTTGAGCATTGTTGGCTCAAGTATCGGATTGGGACACCGTTAAGGTGTTATTGTTTTGATGTATTACTGATAATTGTTTGATTAATAATATGAGTTGGGGCGTGGGTGTTTCCACGTCAAATATTGTTTGGTGTTCTTGTTTTACTTTTACTTATTGTTGATAGAAGTAGAAGTAATACTTGAATAGTGTTTGACCGCGCTTCTGTGGATCTTGTCAACTAATCGGTTGACTATGTAAGTGCTCTGTATTGGTGTTTGTGAATCTCGGATTGTGTAAGTCCCCTAACCTAACAAGTGGTATCAAGAGCCAAGGTTCGGGTTCGAGATGTTTGAGGTTGAGGAAAAGTTCGAGGTTCAATTGGTATGGCAGAGCATGATAAAGGATTTGCTGACAAGGAGATTGCTGCTAATTAATGGGAAGAGACAAAGTTACGTGCGGTATAGATTATTCGATTGGCCTTGCACTATGGATCAATCTTGTTGTTCTTGAGGAGTGGGTTTCTCAAGAAAGATGTGTTCGGACTCGAGATAAAAGAAGATGGAAGAGGTCATCGCAATTGTTTCAATGGCTTCATCAACCAGGTGAACTATTTGGGTGATACTACGGATTTTCTTCAGGAGACCGAAGGATTGTGAAAGCAAGGATTGGGTGACTTAACTGATGGAAGGCACTCGTGGTGGTTGATGCACGTGATTTTGTAGATGGATACACCGTTATGGTGAAGAACGGTGGTTTGGAGGGTCACTATACGGGTTTTAGCGACACTCAATGTTTGGAAGAACAAGAGAAGGTCATGTTTGAGGGGAGGCATTGGCGAATGGACGTCGATGGCTTGATTGGTTACCGTTCAATCCGATATGGGTATTGGGTTGAAGGGGAGGATTGTTGGGTTTCAACCCAATATGATGTTATGGTCTTGGTGATTTAAGATATATATGGGTAAGATAATAATTGTATGTGTAGACCATTATTATATATGGTATGTCTTGGTTACTAAGTTGGGTAATTAGGTGCCAAGAATTGGAAGACTTGTAGAGCAAGTATGGTAAGTCTTGGTGGCTAAGTTTTGGATGGCTATATATACATAGTCATATTGTATTTGTTTGATGTGGTGAGAATACTTAAGAGATGTAATCTTAGGTATTGTTTGGGAGATGCTTGAGCATTGTTGGCTCAAGTATCGGATTAGGACACCGTTAAGATGTTATTGTTTTGATGTATTATTGATAATTGTTTGATTAATAATACGAGTTGGGGCGTGGGTGTTTCCACGTCAAATATTGTTTGGTGTTCTTGTTTTACTTTTACTTATTGTTGATAGAAGTAGAAGTAGTGCTTGAATAGTGTTTGACCGCGCTTCTTTGGATCTCGTCAACTAATCAATTGATTGTGTAAGTGCTCTGTATTGGTGTTTGTGAATCTCGGATTGTGTAAGTCCCCTAACCTAACACTCTGCACTTCCCAAGTCTAAAAAAGACTTAGACATTTTAGTCACTCCTGAGAGCCTTCTCATCCATGCCTTCTATAACGAGGGATACGGGCAAATCTGTAAGAACCCCAAATTTGGATATAATTAAAACTTTTTATTATGTACTGAGGTAATGGCGAATAGTGATTACGACTACGATGTAACGATTGAGATAATGAATGAAAGGAATAGATTTGGATTTAAATATTTATATGCCTTGAAGAATGCTAATGATTGACAACTTAGGTAAGAACAATCTATCTCCTAGGGGAATAAGATATGGCAATTCCAAGCAGGAGAAAATTCTCATGTCATCCAGATCGATAATGATTAGTCCAGTGGTTCCGTGTAAGGGTTAAGGAACGCCTGAGAAAGAACAAGGACATTGTCATGAATATAGGGAATAAAGGAAGAATAAAGAATGAATAGTGTTTTTGGTGGAAATGAGAATATTATGAGATGACTATATATAGAAGTATTCGGAATGGATTTCCGAGTTCGTATTAATGATCCAAGGGGAAAATAAGTGTATGTAAAAGCTGTCGGATTTTGAAAAACCGCACTTTTATTTTCTCCGAGAGTTCCCTGGACACTATTAGACTTAAGGATTGAACGAAAGGATTTAAGGAAGTTGAATTCGAAAGTTAGTAAGAAATATGGAGAATGATAGTATTAATATTAAGAAGATTTTCGGTAAACCCTAATTAGAAACCCGTGAGATATTCCTACGAACGATCAATCGAAACGAGCAATAACCGGACAAAAGAAACAAGCAGAGGAAGCAAGAGTCATGCATAAGCCACTAGAAAAGATCTAGCAACCAAGTGGGCTCAAGTAACTAGGATGCTTAGCAAGAAACTAGTACTTAGCAAATCAAATCACTTGGTTAGCCTTAAACCATCCAATCTTCAACACTTGTCCTCACAAAGACATCATCTAGTGCATCATCACTTTATTAAAGCTACTTTAACCAAGATATTATCCAAGGCTTCACTTTATGCAATTATTTTCCAAGAGCCAAGCAAGAAACATCAAACTCTCTCCCAAGTATATACCATTCGACTTTTTCATTAATTCCAAAGGAGAAATCAAGCTTCAACTCCTTGTTTGATCTTGTAATTTTTAAGATGAGTCCTATATTTCAAGAAAGTAATCTCCTCAAAATTTTAGCTTCAAACTCCTTTGTTTCCATTTTCAAAAAAATAAAGAAAGAGGAGGGTGAATAGTGCTTTCATGAAACCAACATTGTTTTTCTTGATTCTTTTGGATGATCTAAGCTTTGTTAAGGAAATCTATGGACTATACAAGGCTTACTAAGTGCATACACACTCCAAGGAAGGTACAAACTTCAAGAACCCAAGTTTTTGTTTTGAGTTTTAATGGAGTTTTAGATGAGATTTGGTGATGATATTAGTATAAGCATGTTTACATGATCATGTAGTTGTTCTTAGTAGTTATTTAGTCATGATTCAAGTCCTTGATGATTTTGAGATTAAGATCAGTGGTTCTAGGACTTGTGGATATGAGAATCATGTTTATGAATTGTGTTGATGCCCGGTGTGGCTTGGTTGTGTTACGATTTTTAGAACGTCCGATTTACAGCCGTCGTAATGCCGAATTTTTGTTAACACTTAAAAAACCAAGCATGGCAGTTAATATAATTTCCTGACCTTGGTAATATTGTGACTGGTCGTTGTAGATCTCGAGCCATAGATCGTTTTGGCGCAAGAATCGAAACATTCCGACTTACGGTTTAGGAGTTATGGTCAAACTACTAAAATTTGTTCAGAACCGTAAGTAAAAGTTCGTAACTTCAATTGAACCATTGTAAAACATGTTACTCAATGGCGAATCTTGGTAAATAAATACTAGGGGTCATAAGGAAGGTGTGAGAGAAAACCACATGTCAAACGGATCGTTTTTCAATTTTATAAAAATGTTTGAATCGAAGTTAAACGCGAACGAACCCCTAAAAACCCGCTTGGTTATAACTTTTGTAAAATACTTAGAAAACGAACGATAAAACTCGAGGTATAATCTCGGTTCGTAATCGATCGACTTTAGAACTTATACGACTTAAGTATATACCAAGTGTGGGTATGATGACATGTCTTAATAATGAACGAATGTCGGATCGTATCGGTGATAAAAAGAGTTACACTAAAAGGTGTATAACGAGATAATTCGAAAACGTGTTTCGACTTAAGTGAAGTTTATACTTAGACTTTTAAAAGGTGTTAAGTGGTTAATCTCGAATGTTCTGATTATTTATAGATCATCGAGCAGACCCAAGACACGCTACCTCTACCCACACCCGATTACCAGGCAAGTGTTCAAAACTTTGAACCTGTTGTTGTGATATATATATATGTGATTGCCATTTTACATATGCTATAGCATGCATGCCTATTTTCAAATTATATTATGATACCTGTTCCCTGAATTGATATGGGCTTATAGACTAGATACGAATTATCAGTTATAAGCCGGATTGTTTTGGTAAGACCCTTAGCGAAGGGCATATGATATTCATTCTTAAATATAGACCGGGAGTCGGTATTTTGAGATATAGATAGTCGTGGAAACCCGGAGGGATTCCAACGGCAGATTACTATCTATCTTGAGGAATGTTATTATTAAACGTTATTTATACTTCCATAAAGTATCAATTACATGGAAATCTTTCGAGGAATGTTATTCAAGTATTATCTCAGTCGAGAGATATTAAACGAATGTTAGTTTCGAATATTCATTTAGAGTTGATTAATTAATGAATATTATTTTGATATTCATTAGTATGTTATTTATTAAATGAATATTACTTTCGAATATTCATTTAAGGTTTTATGTACTTGATGAATATTATTTTAAAATATTCATTGGAAGTTCTATTTACTTAAGGAATATTATTTCGATTATTCCTTTAAAGTTTTGATTACTAAATGAATATTATTTGGATATTCATTTAGTAGATTATTTATTAAATGAATATTATTTTCAAATATTCATTAGGGTTTGACTTATTTATTGCATATTAGTTTAAATACTTACTGGGGTCTAATTATTAATGAATATTATTTTGAATATTCATTTAAGGAGGAATTTATTTAGTAAATAATTCTATATATTCATTCGAGGATTACTTACCAGCAATATTATGATTTAATAATATTCCGTAATTATTATTGAGTTAATAAATATTCTTGGAATATTTATTTAATTCTTTTAAATTCTTTTTAAAATGATTTATATTATTTGGAGATTATCTTTCACCTCCAAATATTATGTAAAATATTTCGGAGTCTTTTTGCGACTATTTTATCAAGAAAAGGTTTCCAACTCTTTTTATTTTTTTCATTTTAAATCTATCTTAAAAGGATTTAAATGCTCGCTCAAACTTCCATATTATAGGGGAACCTACTTGAGCAATGTTATTTATCTTGTTGACTTCCTGGTCATAAATCTTGTAAAACTATTCGTTTCACTCGTAACTTGGTTGCTGTTTATCAATTGAATCTTTGAGTAACCTTCTCATCATTCGAGGGGTATGATTATTGGAACAAGATGGTATCCTCTAACAAGCAGCAGCTTGATAGATATGATGTTGAATTTTCCTTTCCAACTAGATACGACTACTTTGTGGAGTCTTATCAACAAGTATCATACTTGGGAAAAGAGGGACGAACTTTACGTTTAGAGTCAAGAACTTCTTTTCGAACTTGGAGTCGTGTAAGAGGCCGAGTAGCACCGGTCCATCCCAATTGGACCAACCGTTGGCCGGGGAGATCTAACAGGGCGGTAGACAAGTAAATCCGTCAGCTCTTCCTTCTACCGGTAGTAAATCTAAATTGAGCTGTACAATCTGCGACTGATCATCATAAGGATTGGACAGTAGGTGCGGTGAATACTCCAGCATAAGTTCATCATTCAAATTCTTTTATTTTCTGCAACATTATCATTGTTGGAAGTATTGGAAAAGTATTCATAGTTGGAATTGCAATATTTTCCCTACAAGTTCCTCTTTTATGATAAATGATGATATCTGGCTTATCTTTGACATAGTATTCCCACCAATATATGCATTTTGAGTTACCTTGTAACTTTATCGTTTATGTTATACTGGCATCATTTCCGTAAATGCATGGCATATGGTTTGAAAGATACTTTTGAACTGTTATATATTATCGTTCAGTTATACATTATTGTTGGTGGGCTATTGCTCACCCTTGCTTTATTATTATATCACAACAACAGCTAGACCAGATGACTCGCACAAGGCGCACTCGACACTGACGAGGACGATGAGACTACCAGAGCTAAAGAAGAAGCTATTGGTAGGATAGATTCATTCTTTCAGTACCAAGTATATAGTCTAGTATGACTTATGCAAATGGATGGCAAAGAGTATGTATTTATATTGTAATTATTTTGGGTTGTAAGAACTCATAATGTGATTAATAAAATTTGGTAGTTACTCTGATTTCATCTCTGGGACTATAACGGGTGTGTTTTATATTGTTGTGTTGGATCATAAAGATGTAATTTATTTTATGTTGAAGTAAATTCAAGTATTGTGGACAGAAATGGAGATCGTAACGACCGGATCCCGGACCTTGGATCTGGGGGTGTTACAGAAGTGGTATCAGAGCGTACGTTATAAACCCCAGAGATGAGGCGACGTTAAAACAATAAATTCACTAAGATAATAAGAACTCTTGCCAAGTTCATAGTCGGACTACTTAATGTAGTGATGACATATAAAACCCTTATGGGAACTCTTAAATATCATGATAGTAACTTAGCTCGATATCGTATCGACGAGTAAGGCGACAGACCTTGAGGCATACGAGCAGCAGCGTGATGATGCTTTATATGCTGAAGATCAGTGGGTAATTCGATGGAGTACCCTACTGGAGACCCGGAAGAGGTTCCAGCAGATAAGGAAAATCCTGTTAAGATAAGGAGCTTACCCTTGAGGAATGAGGGCCGCAGCCAGAAAGACTGTGATGATTAAGGTATGGTGCTCAGTAAAGTGAGCATAAAGAACTGAGCTATTAGCAAGAGTACTGAAGATTCATGTTGGATTCGTAGCCGGACTACTGGATGTAGTACCAGCAAGTAAGACGGATTGAAAGGATCACTTGAGATCTTATACGGGAATAGACGAGAGTCCTTAGAGACTTTCATATTGACGAAGAAAGAGCTAGAGGGATGTATGATTATCAAAGACATCGATTTAGGGCGAGGAGCAGAGTCCCTAGGGATAGTTGAGAAGGAGGCAGTAAGTGCCACATCATTTGATAAATGAATTAGTATGAATATTGTCAGTAATAATTCGCTATAAAAAGGCAGATGTCATAGGTTATAATTTACGAAACCAAATGGAGGTTAATGAGGTGGTTTTATTAAGGGAAATGTTCATTTTATGAATGAATCAGTTAGAAAGTAAAGGCATTGAGGAGTGACAACATGATTGGATAAAATTATATAAGGAAGTAGTAGGCAAGGCAATGATCTCAGAACCTACCGGAAGATAAGACCAGTGAGTCAAGATGAACTCGTAATGAGACTACTGTCAGAGACTGAGTATAGAGTTAATTCAACTCAGTTAAATGATGAACCAAAAACGTTAGATGCATGTGATTTAGAGGAATATTAAATTCTTTCTTTGAATGGATTATAGTAATTACCTTAAGTTTACTCCGACGCAGAATTATAATGGATCAAGTAATACGATCAGTAGTTAAAGAGAAAAATGTGAGAAAATCTTCCTGGAGCTAAAAAATGAAATTGGTAATGACCAAGAGTTGGCATTGCTTAATGGAAAAAGAAGACTTTGTGCTTCCAATGACGCTTCGCATAAAGGATTAGGATGTGTGCTTGCGCAGCACGACAAAGTACTTACGGATGCATTCGGACAGCATGGTTCACCAGGTTCGGATGGCCTTAGTAGTGCCAATTTTGTGGAACAACCAACTCCGACGGTAATGTTCCTTCTGATACTAGTGGTTAGGTTGACTGACATTTGGTAATATTGAATGTCAGGACATATAGGTATCAGGACGTTGTGACAGGTTCCAGTTTGAAACTGTTGATTCCCTTCTAAGAAATGTATATAATTGGTTCCTCTCCAATGGTTAAACTTCCAATCTGATGACTATTATTTCGTAAATTATGAATGCTTATGGTTCTACCTGCTTGGAGGTTCATAGAACTATTCTTCAAGTTTCGAAACCGGTCTCCTTAATGTTACCAGTAGGTGGATAGATTGACCAAAATTTCCCTGATTCTGGAAAGGAATCCGGAGAATTTTTGGCAAACCTTTTATTTCTGATTATTAGAGAACATCATTGAAAAGAATGGAAACTGGAGGGAACCCTGTGGATTGGGCAAGGTTGCTGTCATATGGGTTAGTAGACGGACCCTGAGTATTACAATCAATGGTAGAGATAAAATGATGAAGTGAGATTGGACGGAAACAGGAAATGTAAGTAAGAAACCAGCCGGAATGAGAAACTCCGGGATTGACTTAAGTGAAAAGGCTGTTATGCCAGGAATGGTAAGCTTGCGTGGAACGTGGGATTGATAAGAATAGTTGAAGAGATAAAAATAGAGGAAAGGTGACCGGAGACGGTGCTGAGTAGTCGATTAAGACTTATATGAAGTAAAGTTTTGGAATGGTAGAAAGGTATCAAAGTAGAAGACACTATGCCGGCAATTGCTAGAAAAGTAATGCTAATTAGCCAACCCCTAAAATCATATATTTTTTATTTTAGTGTGGCCAGTTGAGGCCAAGTCACAACGGATTATCAAGTGACTAGACCAGCAATGAAAGGACAAAGCAGGGTTACTTCTAAGTAAGCACCGACTGCAAGGGCTTCTGATATAAAAGAAACATTAATGAGAATGTAGGAATCTTCTACTAAACCCTTTGCAACCCATGTTTTGATGGGGAATTTACTAGATTCTTTAGAATGGGGTCACCCGTACTAAAGTGATTCATGTGTATATGATTGTCCAAGATTACGAGTAAAAATAGAAGTATAGTGGCTTGAGATGTATGATGTTAGGGTATTATGAATACCATGAATATATTATGAGTAAGGAAAGCAAACAATGAAGATTTATGAAGAGAGTATAGAAATGGTCAGAGATTGATCATTATGCTGTATAAATTTTTCCTAAGGTAAGTACCTTTGAGAATAACGATAAGCACTAAGAGATTCACGTTGAACTCGACCAATATCTTCCAGAATGTCCTTGCTACCATTACCAAGTTTTGTAAGAAAGAAGATAGACATACGTTGTCTTTTAGAAGGTCAAATAGGCTGACAACGATCTGAAAGAAGAGGTTAGCATTAAGCCACCGACCGATTATCAAATGAGAATGATTGAAAAGAGACCCTTATTAAGGATACATGATCTGATTGCCAAATATATGATGCAAGAATTCCTTGGCAGTTGAATTAAGGATAGGATATCCATAAATTAAGACAAACCCTGGGGAATGCACAAGGGATGGCATTAACCCTAATAAAGACATTGTGAATTCAGATGATATGAGTTGGATTTGCTAAGGCAACAATGACCTGTAAGGATTATTAAAAAGAGTTCTGGAAAGGACATAGATAGAATTAATAGAGTATTGATCAATGATGTTTTGATATACCCTGTACCTAGAAAACACAGGAGGAATGATGAGGACGACCTAAGAAACCTTACAAGGAAAAAGTTAATATTCGGAGTTTCAAAATAAAAGTTTGGTAGAGAATGTAAGACAAGATAACAATAATGCCAGATGAGGCATAAATGAAACCATGATGAGGTACGGATGGAACAAAGGAAGGTTGATATTTTCCTAGAACAAGAAAGAACTAAGAGAACAAATATTCCAGGTATGATTGAGGGTAACTTTGATAAGGTTCCCACGGGAAGGTGGAAGAAATGACTTATGGAAAATAGATATGTTTTTCTCCTTCAGCAGAGCTTAATGGAGGATTCTTTCACCCAACAGTGATGGGAATGAGGTAGAAAAATTTGAGTTGGAATGTATCCAGTGAACATTGATTACAAGAAATTATTATTATCAGGAAAGGCCAATGAGGTGGCCGACAGTCTAAGTATAAAGGAATAATTACAAATGTGCATACCGAAGGAACAGAATGATATTTGGAAGGATCTTGAAGGTCATATCGGAGTGGAGGAATTTACATTCCTTCTGATGACTGTGCAAGAATCGACGGTAATAATAGTTTAAGTAAAGATTCGATTCCCGATATTGTCTTAAGCAAACTACACACCTTAGAAGGTCCCGTTTTGAGGCAAACCAGGACCATGATACAAAATTGACGAAGTAAACCCTTAAGTTTCCAGTCTTTTATGGAAGCTGCATGAGTGATAGTTTCATCAACCTGATATAGCTGCGATGCTTGAAACTCTTCTGTAATTTTATCTACTTCATGTAATATCTACATCAAGTTCAGGAAGTGTTCCTTATGGATAAGGAATAGTGATTACTTTGTCCTCCTAAGGGATTTGAAACCCGTAGGATTAGCTATTAATGCACTACGTAAACAACAAGTGATGGTGATTCTTCCAAGAAAGTAGATGACAACGTAAAGATAAAGAAAGTGTTGCTATTGATAAGCTAAATGGCATGTTGATGAATGACAAGCAAGTTTGTGTTAGTGTACTTCTGCGCAAACAAGATAGAGAATATGAGGTTGATGATTCATGATGCTAAATGTATTCCCGTAGAAAGAATTAAGGGCAGTTGAGCCCGAGATTGGTTGGGCCATCTGAGAGTTTAAAAGTGTTCGGAAGGTGGCATTCGAGCCAGCTCTACCCCCAAAACTTATAGCATGATCGTAACGTGTTTCATGTGGCAAGGTTACGCCAGTAAAATGCAGATGCTTGATAGATGATAAGAGTACGAGCAGGTAGATATACGACCTGGTCTAACTTACGAAGAACAACTTGTGGAAAATCACGGATAGAAAAGAACAAGTGAAGAGAAACAAGGTTGGCAGAAGTAGATTATATTGAATCTAAGTTAAAGGGATCAGCCAGATTCATTCCGGAGAGTTTAAATTGGAATAACATGATGATTATAGAGTAAATGTGACGGAATACCGATAAGGAAGTACCAAGTGCAAAAGGTGCTCAATAAAGAGATGAAGGTGAAAGTAAATAATAGAAGTAAATAAGAATCAGATAATGAGAAGGATGTGATTGATAAAGAAAAGACTGGGAAAGCAACTATGGAATATGAAGCAAGGAATGTTATGAATGGACTAATAAATGGGTTTTCTGATGAATACTCGGGATGACAACCTCATAGTGTTAATATTATAGATATGAAAAAGCTAGTAGCGTGACATGGAATGTCAGTAACAATGGTGTCAAGCGAGAAACTAAGATTTAACCTGGGAGGTTCAAAGATTTTCCAAAAGTAAGTGTTGCTAAGGTTGAACCAGAGTACAGGTCCATAGAATAGTGGACAAAGCAGCAAGATATGTTGACAAGTGAGGTTGCGATTAAATATTATTGGATATAATTATGATTAATTTCTTCTTTGATGAACTTCTATAGTTCAGAGGTAAATTTTGAGTATGATATTTTACAATCAAGAAAACTTTCTATAATCCTCTAGAACTCTTTTCTTTTCTTCTCTCTTATTCATCTTCTTTATGAATAGAGAAGAACAACCCTTTAAGGAGGGGAGGTACTGCTACGTGACTATCTGTCTATGTGATAGAAGCCTAAGCGGAATACCATAACTTGTTTAAATTTCTTGTCAAGTACTACAGGCTGGCCCCATTCTGTACTAACGATGCAATATAACAAATGTTCAAATTGATCATAGTGATCTCTCAATAAATCTTTCCACTTCTCTATATTGATCGAGATTGCGAAGATTAAAGCGATCAGGAAATGCATAGTGCGAGCGAGGTTATCTCCGAATTCACAGCACGATAGTGATACCAAAGCCACTGCGGATATCAATAAGAAAAATAAGGATAAGACTGAGTAAGAGCATAACCCAAATAATGTGTTGTTCAAAAAGTAGCAAATTTGATGGAAAAAGGATAAAGTACGTATTGTAGCACCAGTATATGTGCTGAGAAAGGGTAGAACGACTAAGAATTGACCGGGAAGCTAAAAAGTGAACGACAGGCAAATGACTCTTTGCTTCCTACCTGATTCCAGGACGGAATCCTTTTAAGGAGGGGAGACTGTAAGAACCCCAAATTTTGGATATAATTAAAACTTTTTATTATGTACTAAGGTATTGGCGAATAGTGATTACGACTACGATATAACGATTGAGATAATGAATGAAAGGAATAGATTTGGATTTAAATATTTATATGCCTTGAAGAATGCTAATGATTGACAACTTAGGTAAGAATAATCTATCTCCTAGGGGAATAAGATATGGCAATTCCAAGCAGGAGAAAATTCTCATGTCATCCAGATCGATAATGATTAGTCCAGTGGTTCCGTGTAAGGGTTAAGGAACGCCCGAGAAAGAACAAGGACATTGTCATGAATATAGGGAATAAAGGAAGAATAAAGAATGAATACTGTTTTTGGTAGAAATGAGAATATTATGAGACGACACTATATAGAAGTATTCGGAACGGATTTCCGAGTTCGTATTAGTGATCCAAGGGGAAAATAAGTGTATGTAAAAGCTGTCGAATTCTGAAAAACCGCACTTTTATTTTCTCCGAGAGTTCCCTGGACACTGATAGACTTAAGGATTGAACAAAAGGATTTAAGGAAGTTGAATTCAAAAGTTAGTAAGAAAGATGGAGAATGATAGTATTAATATTAAGAAGATTTCCGGTAAACCCTGATTAGAAATCCGTGAGATATTCTTACGAACGATCAATCGAAACGAGCAATAATCGGATAAAAGAAACAAGCAGAGGAAGCAAGAGTCATGCATAAGCCACTAGAAAAGATCTAGCAACCAAGTGGGCTCAAGTAACTAGGATGCTTAGCAAGAAACTAGTACTTAGCAAATCAAATCACTTGGTTAGCCTTAAACCATCCAATCTTCAACACTTGTCCTCACAAAGACATCATCTAGTGCATCATCACTTTATTAAAGCTACTTTAACCAAGATATTATCCAAGGCTTCACTTTATGCAATTATTTTCCAAGAGCCAAGCAAGAAACATCAAACTCTCTCCCAAGTATATACCATTCGACTTTTTCATTAATTCCAAAGGAGAAATCAAGCTTCCACTCCTTGTTTGATCTTGTAATTTTTAAGGTGAGTCCTATATTTCAAGAAAGTAATCTCCTCAAAATTTTAGCTTCAAAATCCTTTGTTTCCATTTTCAAAAAAATCAAGAAAGAGGAGGGTGAATAGTGCTTTCATGAAACTAATATTGTTTTTCTTGATTCTTTTGGATGATCAAAGCTTTGTTAAGGAAATCTATGGACTATACAAGGCTTACTAAGTGCATACAAACTCCAAGGAAGGTATAAACTTCAAGAACCCAAGTTTTTGTTTTGAGTTTTAATGGAGTTTTAGATGAGATTTGGTGATGATGTTAGTATAAGCATGTTTACATGATCATGTAGTTGTTCTTAGTAGTTATTTAGTCATGATTCAAGTCCTTGATGATTTTGAGGTTAAGATCAGTGGTTCTAGGACTTGTGGATATGAGAATCATGTTTATGAATTGTGTTTATGCCCGGTGTGGCTTGGGTGTGTTGTTACGATTTTTATAACGTCCGATTTATAGCCGTCGTAATGCCGAATTTTTGTTAACACTTAAAAACCCAATCATCGCGGTTAATATAAATTCCTGACCTTGGTAATATTGTAACTGGTCCTTGTAGACCTTGAGCCATAGATTGTTTTGGCACGAGAATCGAAACATTCCGACTTACGGTTTAGGAGTTATGGTCAAATTACTAAAATTGGTTCAGAACCGTAAGTAAAAGTTCGTAACTTCAATTGAACCCTCGTAAAACATGTTACTCAATGGCGAATCTTGGTAAATAAATAATAGGGGTCATAAGGAAGGTGTGAGAGGAAACCACATGTCAAACGGTTCGTTTTTCGATTTTATAAAAATGTTTGAATCGAAGTTAAACGCGAACGAACCCCAAAAAACCCGCTTGGTTATAACTTTGCTAAAATACTTAGAAAACGATCGACAAAACTCGAGGTATAGTCTCGGTTCATAATCGATCGACTTTAGAACTTATACGACTTAAGTATATACCAAGTGTGGGTATGATAACATGTTTTAATAACGAACGAATGTCGGATCGTATCGGTGATAAAAAGAGTTACACTAAAAGGTGTATAACGAGATAATTCGAAAACGTGTTTCGACTTAAGTGAAGTTTATACTTAGACTTTTAAAAGGTGTTAAGTGGTTAATCTCGAATGTTCTGATTGTTTATAGATCATCGAGCAGACCCAAGACACGCTACCTCTACCCACACCCGATTACCAGGCAACTGTTCAAAACTTTGAACCTGTTGTTGTGATAATATATATATATATATATATATATATATATATATGTGATTGCCATTTTACATATGCCATAGCATGCATGCCTATTATCAAATTATATTATGATACCTGTTCCCGGAATTGATATAGGCTTATAGACTAGATACGAATTATAAGTTTTAAGTTGGATTGTTTTGGTAAGACCCTTAGCGAAGGGCATATGATATTCATTCTTAAATATAGATTGGGAGTCGGTATTTTGAGATATAGATAGTCGTGGAAACCCGGAGGGATTCCAACGGCAGATTACTATCTATCTTGAGGAATGTTTTTATTAAACGTTATTTATATTTCCATAAAGTATCAATTACTTGGAAATCTTTCGAGGAATGTTATTCAATTATTATCTCAGTCGAGAGATATTAAACGAATGTTAGTTTCGAATATTCATTTAGAGTTGATTAATTAATGAATATTATTTTGATATTCATTAGAATGTTATTTATTAAATGAATATTACTTTCGAATATTCATTTAAGGTTTTATGTACTTGATGAATATTATTTTAAAATATTCATTGAAAGTTCTATTTACTTCAGGAATATTATTTCGATTATTCCTTTAAAGTTTTGATTACTAAATGAATATTATTTGGATATTCATTTAGTAGATTATTTATTATATGAATATTATTTTCAATATTCATTTAAGGTTTGACTTATTTAATGCATATTAGTTTAAATACTTACTGGGGTTTAATTATTAATGAATATTATTTTGAATATTCATTTAAGGAGGGATTTATTTAGTAAATAATTCTATATATTCATTCGAGGATTACTTACGAGCAATATTATGATTTAATAATATTCCGTAATTATTATTGAGTTAATAAATATTCTTGGAATATTTATTTAATTCTTTTAATTTTTTTTAAAATGATTTATATTATTTGGAGATTATCTTTCACCTCCAAATATTATGTAAAATATTTCGGAGTCTTTTTATGACTATTTTATCAAGGAAAGGTTCTCAACTCTTTTTATTTTTTTCATTTAAATCTATCTTAAAAGGATTTAAATGCTCGCTCAAACTTCCATATTATAGGGGAACCTACTTGAGCAATGTTATTTATCTTGTTGACTTCCCGGTCATAAATCTTGTAAAACTATTCGTTTCACTCGCAACTTGGTTGCTGTTTATCAATTGAATCTTTGAGTAACCTTCTCATCATTCGAGGGGTAAGATTATTGGAACAAGATGGTATCCTCTAACAAGCAACAGCTTGAGAGATATGATGTTGAATTTTCCTTTCCAACTAGATACGACTAATTTGTGGAGTCTTATTAACAAGTATCATACTTGGGGAAAGGGGGACGAACTTTACGTTTAGAGTCAAGAACTTCTTTTCGAACTGGGAGTCATGTAAGAGGCCGAGTAGCGCCGGTCCATCCCAATTGGCCCAACCGTTGGCCGGGGAGATCTAACAGGGCGGTAGACAAGTAAATCTGTCAGCTCTTCCTTCTACCGATAGTAAATCTAAATTGAGCTGTACAATCTGTGACTGATCATCGTAAGGATTGGACAGTGGGCGTGGTGAATATTCCAGCATAAGTTCATCATTCAAATTCTTTTATTTTCTGCAACATTATCATTGTTGGCAGTATTGGAAAAGTATTCATAGTTGGAATTGCAATATTTTCCCTGCAAGTTCCTCTTTTATGATAAATGATGATATCTGGCTTATCTTTGACATAGCAGATATTCTCACCTATATATGCATTTTGAGTTACCTTGTAACTTCATCGTTTATGTTGTACTGGCATCATTTCCGTAAATGCATGGCATATGGTTTGAAAGATACTTTTGAATTGTTATATATTATCGTTCAGTTATACATTATTGTTGGTGGGCTATTGCTCACCCTTGCTTTATTATTATATCACAACAACAGCTAGACCAGATGACTCACACAAGGCGCACTCGATGCTGACGAGGACGATGAGACTACCAGAGCTGAAGAAGAAGCTATTGGTAGGATAGTTTCATTCTTTCAGTACCAAGTATATAGTCTAGTATGACTTATGCAAATGGATGGCAAAGAGTATGTATTTATATTGTAATTCTTTTGGGTTGTAAGAACTCATAATGTGATTAATAAAATTTGGTAGTTACTCTGATTTCATCTCTGGGACTATAACGGGTGTGTTTTATATTGTTGTGTTGGGTCATAAAGATGTAATTTATTTTATGTTGAAGTAAATTCAAGTATTGTGGACAGAAATGGAGATCGTAACGACTGGATCCCCGATCCTGGATCTGGGGGTGTTACAAAATCCCTCACATCAAATTTAAAAGAGGATCTAAAAAGGTTACGAGAAGAAAATAGATTAAAATACTATCCGATAAAGGTAATCTCGCCTTTTAGACTTTAACAAACAATCTCGCTATCTAGATTTCCAAAGGCATCGCCTCTCTATATTTTCATAACTCGCCCGTTGAACAACTATGTTTTACCATCCATGTATTTTTTTTGGGTTTACTAATAACTTGCCTGCATTCTTGTTTTCAGGTCAAATGGCGAGACTACCCTTCAGACAAAACCCCTTTGGCGATGTAGAGCCTACTCCCTCTATTATAGCCAATCAATCTCGCCCTACTACTTCAGTTATGGCTAATCAATCTCGACCTCGTCCCCCCCCCTCCAAAGGACACGCTTGACAAAAATGACAAGAATAGAAAGAGGGACATAATTTATGCAACCAAGAATATACAGAATAAAAAATAGAAAAATATCATTACTGATGACTCGCCCATGGACCTTGTGGTCTCGACCTTGGGTCCCTTACTACTGATAACTTTACTGAGCGTGACGTAAATTTACTTAAAGGTCGTGGCGACGAGGATGTCGAGTTTAACTTTAATCGTGTATTTTAACAAGTTATCTAATCGTGTATTTTAACAATTTGTCCTTGTTAGGGGATTACAAGATGCTCTGTGTGACACGATTTGGTAGAACTTCCCCTGTAGTCTAGTGGGTTAGCCTCATCGGGGGTAAGGATCCATTCATACATTTGGAGTAGGTCATGATTGTCCCTATAACTTAATGTACGAGGAAAGAGCTGGTAGCGATTGATGTTATCTCCGATAGATTGGGCTAATGTTGTATCCGTGAAGTCCTCGATCTCAGTTGAGCCTTGGGGTCAATGGGCTCGGCTTCATCGCATGGGCTCTTCCAAATGGGTTTTATGAACGATTGGTTCAGCAACCTATCGTAAGTGGGCTTTTGGGACCTGCTATCAAGAGACTTACTTTTTTTGGGTTTAGGTTCTTGTTCTCCAAGAACTACGTGAGGTTTGATCCCCTATGGGTACATAGGCACATTAAGGGATTTCGACCCAAAGAGATCTAAATTGTGATTATCTCTAATCATGTTTTTCAAGAAATCAAAAAAGATTTAATTAATTACTAAAAATACAGGGTTCTAAGCACCTGTATAGTGTATATCAGGGTTAACAATATCCATGACAAAGATTATTGAAATACAAATTCTTTTTTGATATTTAGTCATATCTGAGCTTCAAAAGATGTTACCTTGACCTTTATCTGTTGATTTTGAACTTTCGGTGTTGTCCAAGGATGCATCATCATTTTTCCCTAAACGGCCTCCTGTCTAAGCGGTACTTCACCTTCGACGGCTTACTCCCTCGAGGAATTGGCTGATCAAACTATCCAGATAGAGATTTATGATACTCATAAGAAGCTGATAAACTAATTATATAAAAAGGAACTTTATTTCTTAATAATCTTTTTATAGTCTCTGGATATACCAAGAGATATTGCACTCTATTATATAGCTCAGAACCATTTTAAATTGTGATTATCTCTAATGGGAGACTTCATTAAGAATATAACTCTTGCTTCCGCATCTGTTTGCAGCACCGACCTAGCGTCTCTCTCCACCTTTGTATCAGAGCCTACACTTATCTTTTAAAATGAATGTTTTAAAAGAAAAAGAAATTGATGATCCTCAGACATTTGATGATAATCAAGATTTTGAAATCGAGTTTTCTGAAAACGAAAAAGTCACGAAAGTTTTTTGGTGAAACAAGAAATGCTTTCAAAAATCAAGAATTTAAAACTTGATTTGAAAAAAAAAATATTTAGAATTCCTTTTAATTTAAATATTTAAAAAAGAAAAAACAATATCTTTTACTTCGTCAGCACAAAGGAAATACATGTAGAAATAAAAGACACTAAAGTTTATGTTTTCCTTTCGTTCATCAACAGAGAAGAAATTAGGAAAAACCTTTTAAAGATTGATTCTAAGATTAGACCAACAATCAACACAGTCCATTTAGGAGCTGTAAAGATTCTGTTAAATCAGAATTTCAAGAAGGTATTGATTCACCTATTAAAATGGCTGTAATAGATAACGGAATCATGGATCGAAAAGATTGCATTTTAGGTGCTGCTAGAGGAAATTTAGCATACCAGAAATTCATGTTCTCAGTTTATCCTAAGTTTGGACCTAGTCTAGATACTAAGAATTTAGATACGGTTTTATCCTTCGTATACCAGTTTGAACGAGAAAACCTTATGGATGCCGGAGATAAAGTCTTTAGCATATCTTATGTTGTAGCCTATGTCTTGACTAATAGCCATCACAGTATAGATTACAAGAAATCTTAATATATTGAATTGGAAGATGTATTCTCTGACATAGGCTCAGTAGAAGAAAAGCAATTTTCAGAAATTAGTCCTTGAGAAAATTCTTGGGCAATAGACATTGCTAGGAATAAACCACATCTAGGAGAAAAACCTGGAATGAGTTTTAAAGGGAAGAACATAGTAATAGAGAATCCTCAACAGAAATCTTTTAAGGAATATCTCAACAAGAATAGACAATTTAAGTCAGAAACTTGAACTTCCCAGTTACAAAAAAGGAAAAATCCATATCCTCAAACGATTAAACGAATGAGTGGGAAAAGAGCCGAAAAATTATATCTTCAACAATCTTCCACGTACACCACTATCTCTTTAATCTCAACCATTGATAAACAATAAAAACCATCATTCTCCGGTCACTTTTCCAACAAAAAACATCCTCATAAATCTTAATCCGACGAATAATCTCGCAGTTTGTTATCACAAATTCTTCCGTCAATACAAATTTTTTCCCAACATATGTTGATAATTTATTGTCCCTGATCGAATCCCTTCAAGTTATTACTGTTTCCTTTTAGCATTTTTTTCAGGAATAATTGTCATTAGCATAGCTTCGCCCAACTCAAATGTATTGCCCTTTAAGTTTAAATGTGTATCAATTTATTTTATTTATTTTTGACTCAAAGTAGATAGCATTTCATTAAAAAATAACTGGAACACAGCCGGGACAAACCCCCAAACTGGCAATACATCTGATTTAAAAATAAAAAAATGAATTAAACAAATTTGTTTCCTGATCGCTTAACAAACAGAATAACAATATTATTTGAACTAAGATAGATTACAATGACATTCCGAACAATCCAACCTATACCAACCCTGAAAGCAGTAGCAACACAATTGACCTTCACATTAATGATAGCTATCCAATGTTCAGAACTTTCAATTGCAAGAGTTGACATAGGAGGAACCAAAGTCCTCAGGATATGAACAATCTTCTGTTGTGAAAGGTGAGCGTTTGCGAAAGCCACTACTGACACAGCCTCGATGCGGGCTTTCCAGATTCCCCAAAACACCATAGGAATCAAACTCCATGCAATCATACAACGGACTAAAAGATAACAAAACATAACCTACACCCCAAAAGTAGGGACAACACAAACATCCAAAAAGGGAGACAATCAAACAAAAATTTGAAAAATTAAAGATCTCGAAACAACATCAAATTTTGATATGATGTTAAGTAGGAGATTTTGATTTTAAGAATGAATTTTCATTGAAACTCGAATGAATTTTCAACTAACACTCAATTAGTCAAAGGAAAATAAATAAATAAAACGGAAGGGAAGAGAGGTGAATAGCAAAGAGAATGGAAGATGAAAGTGGATTTGTGAGGAGGAAGAAGGCTGAAATGGAGAGAGAGGAGGTTAGATCGGAGAAAAAGAGAGGCGGCTCTAGGGTAGAAGTCGACTCTCATGCGACTACTCAAAGAGTTTCTGTAAGCAAAGCAAAGTAGGGTATCGTGTATCGATTTATAAATCAATGTCCGTTCCATTTACAGTAGCTAACAACTAAGCCTAGCGTCACTATAAAATTAAATAAAGAAGAGTCAAACACGAACATGGAGACTTTAGACTTATGATAAAACTACTTGGGCTACGTAGCATCCTATCACGCGCCAAGGCGGTGATCAACCTTCACCCTTGATTGTTCACAATGCTAAGAATACATGTGTAGGTCCATTTAATTACAAAAGTTGTCCAAATTGCCCTTTAAGACTGCTGTGTGAACTCCTTGATTTGGAAGTCTTGAAAGGTAACTTCAAGTGTTAATTTTGAGTTTTCTTTAAACTGAAAACTACTTGAACCTCTAATCTCCCTCCCTCATTCTACACAACCTTGTTACTTGTTGAAAGTGTTTGTTTAATAAGCTTCTTGCCATTAATTTTAAAATACAACTGATTCATTTCATACTTTAATGAAGCATTATAAATACCCCTACAATCTTGTTATTCTCTCATAAGCCATCTACTTTTGTTCTACAAGGCCAATTGTTCCTTTATTTTCCTATAAAGGCTCCTTGATTTCCTCCATTAAAGTTTAATCTATCTGCTTGCGTTGTGTATATTTAGCACAACATGGTAGGAGCAACACCTTGTGCCTCGTGTAAGTTGTTGAGACGCCGCTGTGCCAAGGACTGCATCTTTGCTCCTTACTTCCCTCCTGATGACCCTCATAAGTTTGCCATTGTTCACAAGGTCTTTGGTGCTAGCAATGTCAGCAAGATGTTGCAGGTTTATCTCTCACTCTCTCACTCTCTCTCTCTCTCTCTCTCTCTCTCTCTCTCTCTCTCTCTCTCTCTCTCTCACATAGAGAGTCATAGTAGTGCAGTAATATTATATGTAGATGTATACGTATATCTGATTGTTACTGCTAAAATGCGTTGCTATGTTACCTCATGTCTATAATATCTATTGCAGGAGATTCCAGTTCAACAGAGGGGAGATGCTGTTAGCAGTTTAGTGTTTGAAGCCAATGCAAGATTGCGAGACCCGGTTTACGGATGTGTGGGGGCAATATCCTACTTGCAAAATCAAATCTCTCAGTTACAAATGCAGCTTGCAGTTACTCAAACAGAGATACTATGTTTCCAGATGCAACAGCAAGATCAACCAAACGTACCAATCTCTACACAACAGATGATGAACCCTGACGAGAAATCACTTCTTTTATCGACTAATAGTTTCGACTGTAGCCTTCAACAGCAGTACCTTCATTTCGGTTCTACTAGCAATATTGTGATGCAAGATCCTCCTAAGAGAGAGTCTCTCTGGACATAACCTAGCTAGCTAGACAGCTCGAAATCTTGATGAAATGCTCAACTTTTTCCAAGTTTATTCACATATATTTCTTAATATTAAAGCAATCTTATGTAATGAGTCTGTTATATACGGTATGCATCGCTGCATGTAAACATAGAGACTGTAGATTGATTATACCGAGATATTAATTTGGATACATTTTTAAAGAAGTAGCTCGTTAATTAACAATAATAAGAATAGTGTGAACTGTGAACAGGGTTGTTAAGAACGGAATTTAGTGATACGGAGAGTCAACTCATGTATCATGTGAGATTTGGAGTGTAACTGCAGTTAACATTACTTAATTTCTTGATTAAGTGGCAGTAAGACGGTGATCTTTCTTACGTTTAAAGTAAATGTAGTTATCATTTATATATATACCAGCTATATATATAGCCACTAGTATAATATGCGATGTAATTAAAGCTTATGATCATATAAGTTTAATATATATAATAAACATTCATAAAAGAATTCCTACCCGCTTCATGTTAATTCAGATGGAAAGAAAACAGGAAGAATCCAAACATAACAATACAATCCTAGAATAAATTTTATGTTATTATTACATAGCAAATGTTCCTTCAAAGTGACATTTTTAGGATTAATCACGGTTATATATAAATGAGTCGAATCGAAGTGAAATTTTAAATATTTATGTATCAATTTGTTATAAATATTTGGAATTCGAACTTTAACTTCTATCAAACCCATAATTTTATTTGTGTATTGATTCATTAGAAACATGGTTATTCACAAACATATTCGCAAACAATTTATGAACAACATGTCTCACGAATTATTATTTATAAATGTTTCATAAATACAAGCTTTTACGACCATGTCTTAGAACTATTGTTTATGAATGTTTTATGTATACAAACTCATAAATAGCTCATGAATATCTCAAGAATATTGCTCATATATCATTGTTGTGGAACGAAATATAGGGTGTATTTACTACGTATTTAATGCTAAGGTTTATGAGAGCTTCGAGCTTTAATGGCTGATCAAGTGTTTCGTGACTTAACTCGGGTCCTCACAAGATGCCTACGTATCTTGCAAATATCAAGAATCAAGCCAAAAAACGTAGTTCTAGATGTGAAGGAGCAGGTCCTTATATAGGTGTTGAAAACCCTAGAATTAGAGTTGAAATAGGAGACTTGGTGGGCAAGTTATTTAGTTGGCCCAATTCTAAAGCCTTCCAAGAGATAAGAAGATAAGTACTGAAGGTGTATGCCTTGGAGGCTACTCCTAATATGATTTAGTTTCCTTTTAAGACTCAATCTTGAAGTTTGAAACTGGCTGATTTATTAATTACGAATTTATTATCATAAAAAAGGTTTTGGGCCTCATTAAGGGGCTTTAACCTTGGACCAATCTAGGCTTATTAAATGCCACATTAAATGTGTTTTTAGGGTTTATTTTTAGCCCATATCATTTGCCGCCCAACTTCTAGGAAAACTGATCAGGTTTTCCTTGAAGTTATTACGGCCTTGTTCGAGACCTGGGTCAGGGTTTACCTTTGATATCGTTTTGATGTAAAGCATGGAGCGACCGACGCGTATACAACGATGTTAGATTATGCCAACAATATTGAACGGTGCTAGACGGCACTAAACGGCGATAAACAACCTTAAATGACGTTTAAACGATGTTAAACGACGCTAAACGGCGTTAAATGGCGCTAAACGGCACTAAACGGCACTAAACGGTGCTAAACAGCCTTAAACGACGTTTAAACGATGTTAAACGATGCTAAACGGAGTTAAACGGCGCTAAACGGCACTAAACGGTGCTAAACAGCCTTAAACGACGTTTAAACGATGTTAAACGACGCTAAACGGCGTTAAACGGCGCTAAACGGCACTAAACGGCACTAAACGACACTAAACGGTGATAAACAGCACTAAACAGCCTTAAACGACGTTTAAACGATGTTAAACGACGCTAAACGGCGTTAAACGGCGCTAAACGGCACTAAACGGCACTAACCGGTGCTAAACAGCCTTAAACGACGTTTAAACGATGTTAAACGACGCTAAACGGCACTAAACGGTGCTAATTATCACTAATTTGAAAATATTAAATTGTGCTTGGAGCATAAAATTATTTTTCCATGTTTCTGGAATTTTTGAAATTTTATCTCCGGAACGTAATCATTTTTAATAATTTTCTGATATTTCTATAAAAATCCTTCGACCTGGATCAAGGTTGTCACGAGGTGCCCAGGTCGTGAGGCTGGCGACCTCGTGGTTCGACCAGGATCGAGGTCGTACAAGGTTACCAGGGGAGCCTGGTCGTGGGATGCCCGACCTGGATTCACGAGGTGAAACGACGTCGTGTAGAGGCGCTAGATGGAGCAGGTCGTGAGACCTACAACCTCGTCTCATGACGAGGAACCTGGTCGTGTAGGGTCATCAAATGGGGCAGGTTGCGCGACTTACGACCTCGTCTCACGATGAGGAACCTGGTCGTGTAAGGCCATCAAACGAGGCAGGTCGCGAGCGTTTCGACCCTAAATCACGATGTGACATGAGGTCGTGTTAGGTTCTCCCATGAGCCTCCTCGTTGATCTTTCGACCTGGATTAACGAGGTGAGTCGAGGTCGTCCATGGTCCATAAGCTGACCTCGTCGAACTAGATACGACCTCATCCTACGAGGTGAGTCGAGGTCGTGTAAAATCTTTAACGTGGCTTGCTCGTACTGTTTTCAACTTCAATTCACGAACTGAATTGAGTTCGTGAAAGGAGTAATAATAGGCCTCCTCGTGGGCTTTACGACCTCATCTTACGAACTGGAATGAGTTCGTGGGGGATCTATTACCTGAATTAAGTTCGTACAATGTACCATACGACCTGGTTTCATGTCGTAGGTTTTTTTTTTTCAATTACTTATACGAATTTCTCGATCCTTCCAGAATTTTCTTTCAAGTTCTAGATCTTGGGCCCTTATTTGGGCCTATGGGCTTTAACCGGTTATAACCTGTTCCATAGCATTTTAACCGGTTAAATGACCGGTTGTACTTGGTATAAAAGAGTAGGAGGTGAATATCATTTCTCACTTCACTTTCAACATTTCACCAAAAATTTCTCTCTAGAGCTCGTAGTTCTCAAGCATTTTCCGGCAGAAAATTCCGGCCAAAGTTCTCCCCAAGGCGGTTTTCTGGGTTTCTTTGAAGATCATTTCTTGAAGCTTTCATCCCAAGAATATCAATGGCGGATGACAGAGAAGCTAGGAGGTTGAGCAAGATGAGTGCATCATCGCGAGGTACCTCTTTCCCTCCTATCCGTTCAAAATATACTTCCTTGATAGACATGATTAATCAAAGAGGAGATGAATATCCCTCTGTATCTGCATTAGATTCTTATAATCATCATTCGAGATTTTTTGATGCTGAGAAAATCAAAAAATTCAACAAACTCTTCAATGTTCGTTCCCCCTTAAAATTAGTCCCAGCTGAACCAAGGGATCGTTCTTGTCATTGGAAGCCCCATGCCTTGTGCATATACAAGGATGCTATCATGGCTGGGCTTCGTTTTCCTTTCCATGATTTCATCCCCACCTTATTGGCGGATGTTCAAATAAACCCTTGTCAGCTAGTCCCAAATGCTTGGAGGGCCATTCTTTGCTTCATGGTCCTTTGTTTGAAAAACAACTTTCCACTATCTGTTCCTCTTTTTAGGAAGATTTTTCAATTTAAAAATAGTGCAATCACTTATCCTGGCTGGGTATATATCAGCCTTCGTGCTACGATCCCAAATATCTACGATCCCTCTTCAATTCCTGATAGTAACCCTAAATGGAAAGAGGAGTTCATGTACCTTGTGTGGGAGGGGGGTGATTGGGGCACCCTCTTTCGTAGCTCCTTTGGGAAGGTAACTGATGGGAATTCAGATGACATCGAGCTAAATGATGCCGAAAGAGCTGCTTTCAACACCCTTACTGCCGACAAAGGGGAAACTCACTTCTTCACTCTTCTTGAGGAATTTTCCCTCAAGTCTGTGGGTCTTTCTTCTGTTACTGATAAGGGTAAATCCCTTCATTCTTTTACTTAGTTTTTCATTCATTTTACATGTTACATTTCATTTGTTACTAACTTTGTCTTTGATTTTTCAGCTGCTAGAGCCATTAATGAGCTCCAAGAGCATTTGGCTGGGGAAACTCCCCGTATGAAGTGGAGAAGAGCTACGAAGGACCCTAGGGGACAGCCTACAGAGCCTGCCTTTTTAAGGCCTCATGATGCTGTTGATGTAGAAGAGGGTAGTGGGGCTGCCTCCTCTGCTAAGAGTTCTGTTTTTCGACCTGCTTGGGGCATCAGAAAACAGGACTCGGTTGTAGGAAGCACCAAACACTCCAAGGATAGGTCCTACCCCTCAATCACCCCTGCTGATTATCGAGATATTGTTGTTTCCCACAATTTGGAGGGGGTTGAGCTAATGGGTGCTCAGGTTCTTGCCACCGTAAGTATTTGTTTTTATCTCGTTACCTTAAATTTTTACTTCTTGCCTATTTTTAACTTGTTGTTTTTCAGGGCAACACCTATTTCCAGGCTGCCATGCATCATGCCAAGTCTTGGCGAACTCAGGCTGGGACTCACAAGATGGATCTTGACCAGTCGTGGGACCAAGTTACAGGCTTGGAAGAGAAGTTGAAGGCGAAGGAAGAGGAGCTGGAGAAAGCCTATGGCAGCATTGCTGAGCTTCGCCAAGGCAAGGAGGATATCATTGATGATTATATGGACTCCGAGGACTTTCAGAAGCTTATGGCTAAACATGATGATCTTATCTATCCAGCCAACTACTTTAGTGGCTGGAAGGGGGCACTAGATGCTGTTTCTGAGAGGCACCCCGGGCTGTTCCAGATTGGTGATATTCCTTGCCCTGAGGCCCCGTTGGAGCTGGCCAAGTTGTTGGAGTCTCAGAGAATCACCCCCATGGAGGAGGATGAGGAGGAAGAGGAGGAAGGGGAGGATGCTACTGATAGGGTTTTGAACCCTGATCGCTCCCCTCTCCGTGCTAGATCTGGCGGTTCAGTTGCCGGGGATTCGACTACCCATACCAGCACTGACAGAGATTCTCCTGCTAGGAGTACTGGCAAGACTAAGGCACCTTGATTTTATTCACCTTGGCCCTGCGTGGCATGACTTTTAATGTTTTGCTTTCTTTAAATTTGCAACCTTGAAACTATAGCCTCCGGGCTTGCTTATTTGATTTATGCATTTTCTGGTTTTTCCTTCTATTTAGTTGCTTTGCCTTTTGTGTTTTGGCTTACTTTAGCTAGCAATTCTAAATATGCTTTTGACACATAACATACATAAAACAACAACTAAAGGAGGAGAAAGCCAAATTATATTAAAACTTGAAATGGGCTTAGCCCTTACATAATACTCTACTTCTTACTCAGAGTTTAAAAAAAAACTCCAAAATGGTTTCGTCGACCTTATTTCTACTTTCCTAATAGATATAAGCTACGTCCTTCATAGGATAATCAAACATAATAGACCTTGAGATTCGATGCGTGCCAAGTGCGAGGCACCTCATTTCCTTCCACAGTCTCCAACTTGTATGATCCTCGACCCTGTGTGCTTTTGACCCGATATGGGCCTTCCTAATTTGGTGCCAGCTTTCCTTTTTGTCCAACTCCGGATGCTTCAATCTTTCTGAGCACTAAGTCTCCCCGACGGAAGAACCTTTCTTTCACCCTTAGGTTGTAGTAGAAGGAAGCTTTCTTCTGATGCTCTGTATTCCTAGCATGGGCTTCATCCCTTACTTCGTCGATCAGATCGAGGGCTAGCCTCATCCCTTCTTCATTGGTGTCTGGTTCAAAGGCCTCCACTCGTGGAGATACATGCATGATTTCCACGGGTACTACAGCTTCAGCCCCGTAGGCTAACATGAATGGAGTTGCTCCAGTAGTCACCTTGCATGTGGTTCGGTATGCCCAGAGTATGGGTAGTAACTCATCCACCCAAGTATTTCTTGAAAGTGTTTGTCCTAAATCCAATCATGTATGATGAGTTAGGAAGAACTTTCATGTATTCTTGTTTGATTTCATTAATAATAATAAAAGACTTGTTTTGATTTTATTACGGGCATTATCTGTTTAAAGTGTTTTAAATAAGATGTTCCATAGTTTAGAGTAAAGCTTCTATAATTATAATGAGATTATAATAGTGAGATCTAGAAGATGATAACTCTAGACTTAAACAGTTCCTGATCATAGGATAACTAATCGGAAGTTAGTGAATCCGCAAAGATTGGTACATACTGTGCTTGCTCCCTTCAGGAGGATGTCTGTTCTCATAGGCATTTGTGTGGTGACACTATAGCTAGTATGTAGGTGCTTATTATGGAATAAGTTCACTGAACATGACTCGATAAGTTGGACAACTAATGGAGTTTACTCACGTGTCAATAGTTATTCACTGAGTGATAGTTGTACAAGTGTCCTTAGACTTGAGATCGTTAGAGTAATCTTGTATATAATGAACTGTGCTTTGGTTTAGTCCTTAGTCTCAAGGACATACATTAGGTCTATTCTGGGTACAGGGATTTATGTATGGAGATAGTTAACGATCAATAAAGAATCTACCCCTTCCAGTAAGGAAGTGAATATCCTATGTTATTCTTAGTATGCGAGTTCTGGAATCTCTGGCCAGAGTGTATGAAATTAGAAAGGAGTTTCTAATTTGCATTAATATGAACTTTGCATTATGAATAAGAAATCATATGATTAAATTTGATAGGCCTGACACGAGATCCATGCCTTGTATTTAATCGGGATATTGTAGGGTAGAAGGAATTGATTGTACGGTAACTAGTCACTGACAGGTTCTTGGTATTCTAAGCAGTGAATTCATATTATCCGGATAGTCGCGATATGTTGAGAAGCATCACTCACGATGTAGAATAAATATAATTAATCAGTTAATTATATTTAATGAATTATTAGAATTCATATAAATAATAAATAAAAAGTTTATTATTATTTATTTCTACTACCGGCTTAATATTGAACCTACAGGGTCACACCATAAAAAGATTAATTTATTGATGAAGGAATTTTGAGAGAGCAAGTTGTTTTAATAATGATTAAAATAGTTTAATTATTATTTAAACAATTTGTGGGATTTATATATATTAATATATACATGATATATTAATTATACTAAACCTACATTAGCCCTATATAAAGAAAGAGATGAGAGGTGTTTTAGTATTTTTTTGTGGTTTTGTGAAAACCCTAGTAGCCTCCATCTTCTTTCTCTCTCTCTCTCTCTCAAAAAGATCAAGGCACCATTTTTATAAAGCTTCGAGTTTTATAAAAGCTTCATCGAAGAATTAATCTTGGTGGATACCGGTAGAGTGCTTCACACTCTGAGGAGCAACTGCTAAAACACCATTTTTGTAAAGCTTCGATTTCAAGGTATGATCACGATTCCTCGCTCTTTTCATTTTATATGATTTTCTATATGTGCGATTATATGGTTTTTACGGAAATAAATGTTATTTGCGCTTCCGCTCATCTGTAAAATTCCTTCAATGGTATCAGAGCTAGGTTCTTGCATATAGAGAGTCATATAAAAATTTCAGATTTTTTTATGCATGTATGGATTTATTATGATTTTTGTAAGTTTATTTGGATTTAATTATGAATTAATTCGAAATAATGTTTGCATGAGGTTTTGACCACTGATCTGGATTCTACAAGTGTTGTGGATCATCTAGGTATTTTTTTCATAATTTTGTGATGTGTAGATTATTTGTTATGAATTTTTTAAAATTGTTTTAATTAAAATTCATAAAATAATTATGCATATAAATATTATGATTAAAAATATTGCACAAGGACCCCTAACCACCTGATAATTTTTGCTGCTCTTGATTTTCAGAAATCATGTCTTGATAATTTTTTATTAATTTATTAATTAATTGTTAATTAATTTATTAATATTAAAATTAAAAAGATATTAATAATAATATTTATTATTAATAAAAGGGGAGTTAGTGTATTGAATGAAGGGGGTTACAAATTACAACACACGGCTGTTACTGCTAACAACGGTCGACTGCTTTGTCAGGCGCGTGCAGCGCACGCGGGGTGGGGGTGTCACGCATTTCCGAAATGCGTGACAGGGTGTTGCGCAGGTTACGGATGCGTTACAGCGTTTAATGGCTTTAAATGCTTGTAACGCATTTCGGACATGCGTTACAGCCCTTCTGTCCACATTAAATTTGATTTTCTGGGAGTTTCGTAACTCCGTTTTGGGCGTGCAATATATCGTTGGATTCGTTTTTCCGAGACGGATCTAATGGAGTGGTCAAATATTTTTTATATAATAATTTTGAATTATTTATATTTATGGGAGTGTTTTAAAGCATGTTTTAATTGGATTAATTGCTTTTAAATACTATAATAAATCCATACATCATTATATCATTGTGTGACATGATATTGCTTGCATGCTTACTTGTTGATTTAATTTTATATATGTGATATATGCCTATGTTTACCATGCGATGATAGATTTAGGTGAACTTAAATCAAAATAAGGCGTGCTCTAGAAAATCTAGAATAGGAATCGTTTCTTGCCTTAATAATAATATTATGAATACAATCATGAGATTCTTGTGTTTGTGAAACACGTAATTAAATATGAATTTTCAATATTGAGAGAATGGATGATTCTGTCAAAAACGGATTTCGATCTGTAAGAAAGGGGTATTAAGTGACGCCTCTTGACAATGCTCCCCCCGATCTGGGAATCATCCAATTATCGATTATTGATTTGAAATATTTAATTTAAAAGGAAGAATCTCTTTATAATATGATTATGATTGTAACATAATATAATCCCTCTAAAATTAAATAATATCAAGTAGTAATTGGCCAATGACACAACGGGCTTGTGTCGGTCATAGCCTTCCAACATGGTAGAAAGTAGTTCTCATTTTTGAATCATTGTCGTTTCGTGCTACAGCCGAGGGCTCTGATTTCGAAATAAGAAATACTTGTCTATTACATAGAGATGTGTACAATGAATTAGAATCTAATGGTCGTTACGTGCTACAGCCGTGGGCCATTGGAGACTGATTCAGTTGTACTGAATGTTGGGTTAGACTTGACTTAGAATATTGAGTTTGTCGTGCCACAGCCGTGACTCAATTATTCAAGAGGCTAAAGTTTTATTAGGGAATAACATGAGATGTAATTGACAAGAGTTGTCTGCCTATTGAACATCACATGGCGTTTCGTGCCACAGCCGAGGTTGTGTGATGGAATATAGGATCCCTATTCCCACTAGCATTATGAATGCTTAATTTTTCACTTAAGGGGGTTGAATAAATTAGATAAACTAGTGGGAGTCACTTATGAATAAAGACCCGATTCATATAGTGTTTTTAAAATGAAATTGAATATTTGCTAAGTGTTGTTATGTGTTTATCATTTACAGATTTACTATATACACTATGTCTGGTGCACTATCACTCCGGAGCATACTAGATGCTCACAAATTGACTGGTCCGAATTTTGCTAACTGGTTTCGAAACTTAAGAATTGTTCTCAGGGTTGAGAAGCTGGAATATGTGCTTGACTCACCTAAGCCTGCTGAACCTGCTGACGATGCACATAATGATGAACATGTTGTGTATCGTAAGTGGATAGATGATGCTAATGTTGCTCAATGTATCATGCTAGCTTCCATGAACGATGAGCTACAGAAGCAACATGAGCTTATGGATGCTCACACTATCCTAGAGCATTTGCAAGAGTTGTATGATGTGGCAGGGAGGACAGCTCGATATGAGATATCGAAGGAGCTGTTCCGTTGTAGGATGTCTGAGGGATCATTCGTGAATGACCATGTACTTAAGATGATCAATTTGATTGAACGTCTTGGGCAACTTGGTTTTGTCATGGATAGGGAACTGACTCAAGACTTGGTCTTGCAATCACTTCCGGGTTCATTTTCGCAGTTTGTTGTGAACTTTCACATGAATAAGTTGGACGTCAGCCTGGCTGAACTCCACAACATGTTGAAGACTGCGGAATCGAATTTTCCCTCTAAGAAGAGTTCTGTTCTTCTAATTGGTGAGGGTTCCAATCCTAAGAAAAGGAAGAAGAACCCTTCCAAGAAGAAGAAAGTTGGTGAGAAAAAGCCGGTTCCACCAAAAGCTGAAGACCCCAAGAGCAAAGCTGTTTGCTTTCACTGTAACAAGGTGGGGCACTGGAAGAGGAACTGCAAGGTTTACCTTGCAGAAATGAAAAAGAAGAAAGATAGTGAGACTGTCGCTTCTGGTTCAGGTATGTTCATGATTGAAGTGAATTTGTCAATAAATCAAAATTCTACTTGGGTATTAGATACCGCCTGTGGTTCTCACATTTGCAATTCGTTGCAGGGACTAAGGAGAAGTAGGACTCTCGAGGAAGAGGAGGTGATTCTACGGATGGGAAATGGAGCAAGAGTTGCTGCTGAATCTGTAGGATCGTTTGATTTACATATGCCTACGGGCAAGACTATTGTTTTAAATAATTGTTATTTTGTTCCCTCGATTGTGAGGAATATTATTTCTATTCCCATGTTAGACTTGGATGGATTTTCGTTTGTTATTAAGAATAATGAATGTTCAATTCTTAGAGATAATGTTCTTTATGGTAGTGGTATTTTAAATAATGGTCTATATGTGTGTGACATAGAGCATGATTTACTACAAATTGAACATACTAATAAAAGGAAAAGAGATGATGAAAATCTCACCTATTTGTGGCACTGCAGACTTGGTCATATTAGTGAAAATAGACTGCGGACATTGCATAAGGAAGGGTTACTTGACCCCTTTGATTTTGAATCATATCCTACATGCGAGTCTTGTCTATTGGGTAAAATGACCAAATCTCCATTTAGTGGACATGGAGAGAGGGCTGCAGAATTGCTAGGACTGGTACACACAGATGTATGTGGACCGATGTCTATGCAAGCCATGGGCGGATTTTCGTACTTCATTACTTTCATAGATGATCGATCTAGATTCGGATATGTGTATTTGATGAAACACAAGTCTGAGGCCTTTGAAAAGTTCAAAGAATATAAGAATGAAGTGGAGAAACAAACCAAACGTAGTATTAAAACTCTTCGATCAGATCGAGGTGGTGAATACTTGAGTGGAGAATTTCTAGATTATCTCAAAGAAAATGGTATAGTCTCTCAGTGGACTCCTCCATATACTCCACAGTTGAATGGAGTATCTGAAAGGAGAAATCGAACTTTGTTAGACATGGTTCGGTCCATGATGAGCTACGCAAATCTTCCAGTATTCCTTTGGGGTTATGCATTGGAAACCTCAGCATATTTACTGAATAAGGTGCCTTCCAAATCTGTTCCTCAAACTCCATATGAGATATGGAAAGAAAGGAAACCGAGTCTTAAACACGTTAAGATTTGGGGATGTCCGGCTTATGTCAAGAAAGTTGACCCTGATAAGCTGGAATCTCGATCCGTGAAATGTAGTTTTGTGGGATATCCTAAAGAGACTTTAGGGTATTACTTCTACACCGATCATAGGGTTTTTTGTCTCCAGACATGCTACCTTCTTGGAAAAACAGTTTATCTTTGAAGGAAACAGTGGGAGCAAAATAGAACTTAATGAAGTTCAAGAAGCACAAACTACTACGGTTCAAGAGGAAACACCTGTTCAGACTGAACAACCTTCTGTGGTACAGCCCATTCGTAGGTCAGAAAGAGTGTCTCGCCAACCTGAGAGGTATTATGGCCTTGTCATTGAGAATGACAATGAGTTATCAATCGTTGATGATGACGACCCTATGACCTATAATGAGGCTATGAGTAGTGTTGACTCAGAGAAATGGCAGAGTGCCATGAAATCCGAAATGGATTCTATGTATGCCAACCAACTATGGACTTTGGTTGAAGCACCAGAGGATGTGAATCCTATTGGATGCAAATGGGTATACAAAAGAAAGATTGGAGCAGATGGCCAGGTGGAGACCTATAAGGCCAGGCTCGTGGCAAAAGGATTCAGACAAAGGCAAGGGATTGACTTTGATGAAACTTTTTCGCCTGTAGCCCTGTTAAAATCAATTCGGATTTTGCTTGCGATTGCTGCTTACTACGACTATGAGATCTGGCAAATGGACGTGAAAACGGCCTTCCTCAATGGGAAACTTGAAGAGGAAGTGTATATGACACAGCCAGAGGGGTTTGTTTCTAAAGGGAATGAACACCTAGTGTGTAAGCTGCTAAGGACCATATATGGATTGAAGCAAGCTTCTCGTAGATGGAACATTCGTTTTGATGAGACAATCAAAGAGTTTGATTTTATCAAGAACATAGATGAACCATGTGTCTACAAGAAGGTTAGTGGGAGCGCGGTAACATTTCTTGTATTGTATGTGGATGACATACTTCTTATAGGAAATGATATACCGATGCTGCAATCAGTCAAAGTGTGGTTATCGAAGAACTTCACTATGAAGGACTTGGGAGAAGCGTCCTACATTCTCGGTATGAAGATCTATAGAGATAGATCTAGAAGAATGATAGGTCTTACCCAGGGTACATACATCGAGAAAGTGCTTAAAAGGTTTAGCATGGAAAACTCCAAGAGAGGTCTCATACCGATGAGCCATGGAGTATCCCTTTCCGAGAAGATGTCTCCTAAGACACCTGAGGAAAGAGAGCGTATGAGTAAGATTCCTTATGCTTCAGCAATAGGATCTATTATGTACGCGATGTTATGTACTAGGCCTGATGTTGCTTATTCAATTAGTGTAACGAGTAGATATCAGTCCAATCCAGGTGAAGACCACTGGAAAGCAGTGAAGAACATCCTTAAGTACTTGCGAAGGACTAAGGATATTTTTCTTGTTTTTGGTGGATCTGAATTGAAAATAGAGGGTTATACTGACTCTAGTTTTCAATCAGAAAGTGATAGCAAATCCATGTCAGGGTATGTGTTTACTTTGAATGGTGGTGCGATTAGTTGGAAGAGTTCCAAACAGTCGACAACGGCTGACTCCACAGCGGAAGCAGAGTATATAGCTGCAAGTGAGGCTGCAAAAGAAGCCGTTTGGATGAGGAAATTTGTTTCTGAGTTGGGAGTTGTTCCAAGCATTGAAGAGCCTATTGTGTTGTATTGTGATAACAATGCAGCAATAGCACAAGCCAAGGAACCTAGGTCTCATAAAAATTCCAAACATGTTTTGCGGCGCTTTCATTTGATTAGGGAGATCATTGAAAGGGGAGATGTCAAGGTTGAGAGAGTTGACACACATAACAACATAGCAGACCCACTCACAAAGTCATTGTCTCAGATTCACTTTGATCGTCATAAAGAGAAGATGGGTATTAGATACCAGGGTGATTGGCTTTAGTTCAAGTGGGAGATTGAAAGTGTTTGTCCTAAATCCAATCATGTATGATGAGTTAGGAAGAACTTTCATGTATTCTTGTTTGATTTCATTAATAATAATAAAAGACTTGTTTTGATTTTATTACGGGCATTATCTGTTTAAAGTGTTTTAAATAAGATGTTCCATAGTTTAGAGTAAAGCTTCTATAATTATAATGAGATTATAATAGTGAGATCTAGAAGATGATAACTCTAGACTTAAACAGTTCCTGATCATAGGATAACTAATCGGAAGTTAGTGAATCCGCAAAGATTGGTACATACTGTGCTTGCTCCCTTCAGGAGGATGTCTGTTCTCATAGGCATTTGTGTGGTGACACTATAGCTAGTATGTAGGTGCTTATTATGGAATAAGTTCACTGAACATGACTCGATAAGTTGGACAACTAATGGAGTTTACTCACGTGTCAATAGTTATTCACTGAGTGATAGTTGTACAAGTGTCCTTAGACTTGAGATCGTTAGAGTAATCTTGTATATAATGAACTGTGCTTTGGTTTAGTCCTTAGTCTCAAGGACATACATTAGGTCTATTCTGGGTACAGGGATTTATGTATGGAGATAGTTAACGATCAATAAAGAATCTACCCCTTCCAGTAAGGAAGTGAATATCCTATGTTATTCTTAGTATGCGAGTTCTGGAATCTCTGGCCAGAGTGTATGAAATTAGAAAGGAGTTTCTAATTTGCATTAATATGAACTTTGCATTATGAATAAGAAATCATATGATTAAATTTGATAGGCCTGACACGAGATCCATGCCTTGTATTTAATCGGGATATTGTAGGGTAGAAGGAATTGATTGTACGGTAACTAGTCACTGACAGGTTCTTGGTATTCTTAGCAGTGAATTCATATTATCCGGATAGTCGCGATATGTTGAGAAGCATCACTCACGATGTAGAATAAATATAATTAATCAGTTAATTATATTTAATGAATTATTAGAATTCATATAAATAATAAATAAAAAGTTTATTATTATTTATTTCTACTACCGGCTTAATATTGAACCTACAGGGTCACACCATAAAAAGATTAATTTATTGATGAAGGAATTTTGAGAGAGCAAGTTGTTTTAATAATGATTAAAATAGTTTAATTATTATTTAAACAATTTGTGGGATTTATATATATTAATATATACATGATATATTAATTATACTAAACCTACATTAGCCCTATATAAAGAAAGAGATGAGAGGTGTTTTAGTATTTTTTTGTGGTTTTGTGAAAACCCTAGTAGCCTCCATCTTCTTTCTCTCTCTCTCTCTCTCAAAAAGATCAAGGCACCATTTTTATAAAGCTTCGAGTTTTATAAAAGCTTCATCGAAGAATTAATCTTGGTGGATACCGGTAGAGTGCTTCACACTCTGAGGAGCAACTGCTAAAACACCATTTTTGTAAAGCTTCGATTTCAAGGTATGATCACGATTCCTCGCTCTTTTCATTTTATATGATTTTCTATATGTGCGATTATATGGTTTTTACGGAAATAAATGTTATTTGCGCTTCCGCTCATCTGTAAAATTCCTTCATTTCTGGAGCGTTCCACTCTTTTCTTCAGTCCATCGAGGATGATTCGATTGGCAACCTCAGCTTGACCATTAGCTTGAGGGTGGGCAACTGAGGTGAATCGAAGCTCAATCCCATTCTCATCACAATAGTCCTTGAACTCTTTGTTGTTAAATTGTAAACCATTGTCCGTAACAAGGATTCGTGGTATTCCATATCTGCACATGACATTCTCCCAGAAGAATTGCATGATTTGCTTGGTTGTGATTTTAGCCAAAGGTTTGGCCTCAATCCACTTTGTGAAGTAGTCAATAGCTACAACTAGAAACTTCCTTTGAGCAGTGGCCATAGGAAAGGGCCCAAGAATGTCCATCCCCCACATAGCAAACGGGATGGGGGAGCTAACGGATGTCAACATCTCTGGTGGTTGTCTAACCACTGGTGCATGTTTCTGGCACCGATCACACTTTTTCACATACTCTTTGGCATCAGCCATCATCTCAGGCCAATAGAATCCAAGCCTGACTATCTTGTGAGCTAGGGCCCTACCCCCCAAGTGTTGTCCGCAAATTCCCTCATGGACCTCCTCAATAGCTGATTTGGCCTCTTCGGGCCTTAAACACTTTAGATACCGGATCACAAAAGATTTTTTGTAGAGCATCCCCTCAATCAGAGCATACCTCAACGCTCTCATAGATAATTTTCGTGCCTCCATGGCATTAGTCGGGAGCCAACCAGTCTTGAAGTGTGCTTTTATGGGATCTATCCAACATTCCCTCACTCCAATAGGTGCGATTAACTTTGAATCGATGGTAGGGGTTCTCAGAACTTGGAAGTAGACACTTCCAGAGTAATTCTTTATCTCAGAGGAGGCAAACTTGGATACTCGGAATGTGCTTAATGTAGCACTCATCAAATTGAGTCATTATTGCTTTCACAAGCCTTAAGTATTTATCCATGGTTTCATCCCTCGCCTCAAACTCTCCATTGACTTGAGCCACAACCAACCTTGAATCTCCACTAACTTTAAGGTTTTTGACCCTTAGGGCTCCTGCTAAGCCAAGTCCAGCTATCAGAGCTTCATATTCTGCCTCATTATTGGTTGTTGGAAAGTCCAATTTCAGGGCGTATTCAATCATGAATCCATCGGGACTTTGTAAGACAAGACCTGCGCCACTTGTTTTTGTTCTTGATGCCCCATCAAAATAGAACATCCAGAATTCCTTCTCCTCTATTATGGGTTCCTTGTCTTCCCTATTTCCTTTCTGAGGTATCTCCTGCCCCCCGACTTCTTGGTTGTCAATGGTGCATTCAACCACGAAGTCAGCAAGTGCCTGAGCTTTGATGGTCGTCCTTGGCTTGTACTTAATATCAAATTCTCCCAACTCAATCGCCCACTCGATGAGCCTACCACTGGTCTTAGGGCTGTGCAAAATATTCCTCAACGGCTGTCCTGTAAGGACCTCAATCTCATGTGCCTGAAAATAGGGCCTTAGTTTCCTAGAGGCAGTTACCAAAGCTAAGGCAAACTTCTCAATAGTGGAGTAGTTCAACTCTGCTCCGTGTAAAACTTTGCTCACATAGTATACGGGTTTCTGAACCTTGTTTTCCTCCTTTACCAGCACCGCACTCACAGCTTGACCTGAAATTGCCAAGTAAAGATAAAGGATTTCTCCCGTACTTGGCTTGGCCAACAGCGGGGCATCAGACATATACTTCTTCACCTGCTCAAAGGCCTCTTGGCTTTCTTCAGTCCACCAAAGTTTTTTACCTTCTTCAAGGTTTTAAAGAACGACAAACACTTGTCCCCGGATTTGGAGATGAACCTTCCTAACGCAGCAATCCTCCCGGTTAACTTCTGTACATCCCTTATAGAACGTGGTGGTTCCATGTCCAAAATAGCCTTGATTTTGTCAGGGTTGGCCTCAATTCCCCGTTTTGAGACCATAAGACCCAAAAATTTTCCAGACCCAACACCAAAAGCACACTTGGCCGGATTCAACATCATCTTACGGTGCCTCAGCACTTCGAAAGCCTCACGTAGGTGTTCAATGTGATCTGCCCTGTGTAGGCTTTTCACCAGCATATCATCCACATAGACTTCCATAGTCTTTCCAATGAGATGAGCGAAAATCTTGTTTACCAACCTCTGATATGTAGCTCCTGCATTTTTCAGCCCAAAAGCCATGACTAGGTAACAATACACACCGAAGTCGGTGATGAACGATACCTTAGGAATATCATCCTTATGCATCTTGATCTGATTATATCCACTAAATCCATCCATGAAGCTTAACATCTCGTGCCCAGCCGTGGCATCTATCAACGTATCGATCCTTGGCAAGGGAAAACAGTCCTTTGGGCATGCGTCGTTCAGATCAGTGAAGTCTATACACATCCTCCACTTTCCATTAGCCTTCTTGACCAACAAAGGATTGGCCAACCATTCCGGGAACTGGATTTCCTCAATGAACCCTGCCTCTAGGAGTTTGTCAACCTCCTGTTTTATGGCTTCTTGCCTCTCAGGTGCGAAATTTCTCTTCTTTTGTTTCACTGTCTTCCGGTTTGGATCCACATTCAGGCTGTGTGTTATCAATTGGGGATCTATCCCTGGCATGTCAGCTGCTGTCCATGCGAAGACGTCACTATTGTCTTGCAAAAAGAAGATCAATTTGCTCTTCATGGGGTCTTTCAAAGATGCCCCGATGTAAGTAACCTTCTCAGAATCTCCCAGCTCTAAAGGTACGGGAAGCAAGTCCTCTGCTGGTTTTCCTCTCCGCTCTTCATTCTCCCGAACATCCATATCTTCGATTGGGAGGACCTGCCCCCCGGTTCCATCCAGCCTTAGTGCGGCCACATAACAACTCCTTGCCATCTTTTGATCCCCTTTCTCTTCTTCTACTCAATTTCTGGTTGGGAACTTAACCTTTAAATGATAGGTAGAGGCAACCGCCTTGAAAGCATGTAGTCCCGTCCTACCTAGGATACCATTGTATGTGGATGTAGCTTTGATAACCAAGAAATTTAACATCTGAGTTGCCTCCCGTGGCTCTTGCCCTATAGTCGTGGGTAGCTGAATTGTTCCCTCGACCTTCGACTCTACTCCGTTGAACCCATATATGGGCATGTTTGACGGCGTCAACTGAGACTCAGCGTATCCCATTTTTAAGAAGGCATCATGAAACAAGATGTCCACCGATGCTCCATTGTCGATCAAGACCCTCTTTACTTGGGAGTTGCCTATCACAGATGAGATAACCAGGGGGTCATCATGGGGAAACTTTACCCCTTCAAGGTCCGAATCATCGAATCCAATCGAGACTTCTATCTTTGCACGTTTTGACGCTTCCCCTACAATGTGCATCACTTCTCGCGCATACGCCTTTCTGGAATTTCTACTTGTCCCGGCCGCTGTTGGGCCACCAAAGATCATGTTGATTACTGGCCCCCGGGGCTGCTGATTGGGATTATGATCCTTATCTTTCCTATCATAATCCCGCCTTGGGTTTCCCCGATCCCAATCTTTGCAGAATTTATTCAATTTTCCCCTGCGAATCAAGAACTCAATTTCATCCTTCAATTGTCTACAATCGTCGGTATCGTGACCCACATCCTTATGGAACCGACAGTACTGATTCTTGTTTCTTTTCTCAGGATCAGTCCTTAGTGGCTTCGGCCATCTCACATCCCTGTCTTTTTCTATCTCCATCAGGATTTGACTTCTTGGAGTATTCAGCATTGCGTATTCCGTAAACCTTTGCCCGGGACTCCCCTTTTTAGGGGCTGAATCAGAATCCCTGCCCGTGCGCGGGTACTTATCTTTAGCATCATATTCCTGTTCCGACTTACACTTCTTAGAGTTGTCACCGTTTCCGGTGTTCCCCGTTCCTGACTCTTTCTTCAGACTATCCTCCGCCTTGATGTACTTGCTCGCCCTTTGTTGGAGCTCAACCATATTTTCAGGGGGATGCTTAGCCAATGACATTTTGAAATAAACATTCGAAGTTCCATTCTGCAACGCCACCATGGCTACCTTGTTTTCTAATTTTGTAATGTTGAGCGTTTCCTTTGTGAATCCCTTGAGATAGTCTCTGAGATTTTCATTCTTTCCTTGAATCACAGTCATGAGAGATGCGGAATCTTTCTCATGAATTCTTCCTCCTATGAACTGGCTGACAAAAGCATTGCTTAGCTCTTTGAAAGAGGCAATGGAGTTTGGTGGTAGGCGGCTGTACCAACGTTGTGCCATGCCCGCTAATGTTTGGGGAAATGCACTACACTTAGAGGCGTCAATGGCGGGTTGTAACAGCAATGCGTTAGAGAACGTCCTTACATGATTAGCGGGATCTCCCGTTCCATCGTAAACCTTTATGGTAGGCATCTTGAACTTCCGTGATATATGCGCATTCATCACCTCCTTAGTGAATGGAGGGGTTGGATCATCAGGATCTCCAAGTTGCATCAAGTTTTCAGGATTGCCTCTGGGGGTTTCGACCCTCGTGCTTCTACCTCTATGGACTTCGGTCCTTCTCTCTCTCCTTGGGGTGCTTTCCAAATCAACAAAAGGAATGTCTCCTCCGGTCACTGGTGGGGGTCGATTCTGATTCTGTCTTCGCTGTTCCCTTTCTATGTCCTCCTTTAATTTTTGGATCTTGGCCTCGTGAGCCTTGATTTTTTCAGCAGCCGTTAAGGGAGGTCGGTCATGGGTTCTTCGGCGTCCAACAGGTTCCTTACTTGGACGACGTCTTCTCGGGGCTTCATCCCTATCTTCTTCCGAGGATGAATCATCAGAATACGGGCCTGAGTAGTCATAGTATTGCTGGCCTTGATTGGGTCCTAAACCCCTGATGTAAGGTGGATTGTACGGCTCGTGTATTTGGAGGGCGCGACCACTTGGTCCGGCCTGATACGGGGGATAATTAGGCAACCCATATATCGGGTTCGTGCTTGCGGGGATCACTGTAGTAGAGATCTGAGTGGTGGGTGGAGCGGACTGCCCTCCGAGAGGGGCGACCACCATCTGAAGGGGATTCGTCCCTTGGGTGGTGGGATTCGTCACTAAGGGTAGCGACTCATGAGGTTGCGCTTCAGTTCCTTGTGGTCGAGTGACCAGCGGTTGAGAATTCGCCCCTGGGGGCACTTGTTCCCCAATCGAGGGTGCGGTGGTGTTAGTGATGGTTTCAGAAAGTGTTGGTGTTCTCCGGGTAGTGATGGTTTCAGAAAGTGTTGGTGTTCTCCGGGTGGTAACCATGGTTGATATCGCTTCCCATAGACGGCGCCAAATGTTATGGAACGAAATATAGGGTGTATTTACTGCGTATTTAATGCTAAGGTTTATGAGAGCTTCGAGCTTTAATGGCTGATCAAGTGTTTCGTGACTTAACTCGGGTCCTCACAAGATGCCTACGTATCTTGCAAATATCAAGAATCAAGCCAAAAAACGTAGTTCTAGATGTGAAGGAGCAGGTCCTTATATAGGTGTTGAAAACCATAGAATTAGAGTTGAAATAGGAGACTTGGTGGGCAAGTTATTTAGTTGGCCCAATTCTAGAGCCTTCCAAGAGATAAGAAGATAAGTACTGAAGGTGTATGCCTTGGAGGCTACTCCTAATATGATTTAGTTTCCTTTTAAGACTCAATCTTGAAGTTTGAAACTGGCTGATTTATTAATTACGAATTTATTATCATAAAAAAGGTTTTGGGCCTCATTAAGGAGCTTTAACCTTGGACCAATCTAGGATTATTAAATGCCACATTAAATGTGTTTTTAGGGTTTAGTTTTAGCCTGTGACGCCCCCAGATCCGGGGTCGGAGATCTAGGCGCTCACGGTCCATTTTCCATTAGTAACATACCTGTTCTTGCGCACAATATATATAACACAGTCATCGACCCCACAGCAAACACACACCACACTCACACACACAGGTTAGAGCCTCAGAAACGTCACACATTGATTAAATAGTAATAAAGTTATCAGAGTTATTACAGACCGAATTAAATAGTATTTATGCTACCAGCAACACTCCGATATGAAGCGAAGCTGGCGGCTTGAAAGTTTGTTACGGTACACTGCCTTGCACAGGTCATGCTGATAAATAAAACGTACTAACAAAAGCTGCCAACCAATCCGGCTAATGGGGCCTACCGGTGGAATCTCAAGTGGAGGCTCGGGCCTAGTCACCTGCTTTCGAGCAGTCTGCCTGGGTCTTGCCATATCGCTTAGTTGTTGTGTTTGTAAAATTTGAAAACAAGCAAGAGTGAGCAACTATAGCTCAGCAAGAAATATATATGTAAGATAAGTAATATACATCTCATATGATTGGCAATTGATATATTTGTTTGTATCAATCAGTTATAAAATCACTTGTCATAGTTGATAAATCTCGAAGGTGCAACAATATATGCCCTTGTTCTCAAAATAAACTTGCAGTTCTAGATACTGCATTGAATCAACATCTTTCTCATCAAAATAGAACACTATCAGCAACTTGGCACAAAAGCCTAAGAAGCAGTGTCAAAGCATTTTTCCAAAATGGAGGAATGGGACTTAAAGAAAACATAAAAACCTGAAAAGGATTGACGATGATCAGTCGCCACATCCAAGTCCAATAATCCGCGGGTCTTCTCTACCGGTAGAAGGATAGAAACTACATCCGTAACTATCCCTCGGGTGAAAACTACATCCGTAATCACCCTCGATGAAAACTACATCCGTAATCATCCTTCGGCAACACCTGGGCCGGAATAATAAGTGATGGACCGCCTGGCTCACGGCCGCTTACACATCTCGGGAATCGTTCGTCAACGGTTCCCACACCTGCCAGAGTCCCTTTTTCTTTTCTTTTAAAACTTGATTTTGATTGAAAATAGAGTAATTGAGGTCCGACATCAGTCGACCGATGATTCTTGAAATCATACAAGAAACAGAATCTGACCAGGGGTTTTCGAAAATGTTTAAGTTCGAAAGAGTTCGAGTTTGAAGTATTTAAAAATATCTTGGATTAACTTTGTCTTTAGATAATGAACAGTAATTAATAAATAATATTTTAAGATTTAATATTAATAATTAATAAAATAATTATTCGGTAAAATAAACTCTTAATCCAAGATAGGGTTTCGAGTATTTACGAAGATATAACGATAGTTATTTGAATATACGATACCACCCGAATGACCCTTCAGGTTTTCGCACTATAGATATGATATAATAATATACCGCTCCCCGGTCAATAGTATATACGGACCGCTACGACCTCTATTGCTAGAGTCGTTGTCCGAAGAAAACATTTCAATCTAAGTTCAAGGGGTAAAAGCATACATATACTTCTTCAATCTCAATTGCATCAATACTTCGATAATCATGGCATTTGATATCATTTGAAAACTACAAACACAACAGTAAAAATCCTTGTATATGGATAAGTTTTGAAAAGTAAACTTGCCTTGGTTTGGTTGGGGTGGTCGAGCGTGCGAATTCGAACGATCTATACATAAACAATAATCGTTCGTTAGTACCTCAACAACTTCTCTCTAATTACGGGGTTTTAAGGGGGTACGAAATTTACTTAACGACTTCGTCTTATGACTCCCTAGCCCCACTATAGGTCCATGACATCACTCGTTTACGCTCGTCACTTACTCGACTTAATTTAGTTACCACGTTCGAACCATAACC
Source organism: Saposhnikovia divaricata (assembly GCA_036435485.1). Classification (NCBI taxonomy): domain Eukaryota; kingdom Viridiplantae; phylum Streptophyta; class Magnoliopsida; order Apiales; family Apiaceae; genus Saposhnikovia; species Saposhnikovia divaricata. The sequence continues at coordinate 93,492,242 of CM071597.1, read as the reverse complement.
ACTAACCCTAGAATAATGTTCCATTAATCCACCTTTTTCCATTGCGCGAATTTTACTCTAGCATTTTTATAAAATCCAAAAATTCATATTTTAATCCAATTCCTTTTGGGTGGTCTTCACCACTGCATTACTTACATTCTCAAAATTTTCCACGACCCCAAATATATTTTAAGGGGTTTAAACAAGGTTCACAAGGGGGTTACTTAATGCAGTCCATAGTCCAGAAACAAAATTCACTCCTCCGGCCATAACTAAAAATCCACACATCACATAGCTATGAATCTTACTTTTCCAGAAACTACATTCAATTATCTTTCCAACAATATAAGGTAGGACATCAGGGGACATCATTTGGGTATTCAAAATCGTGCTACAACACAGGTCAAAGTTCCTGGACAGATTCAGCAAGCTCAAATCACTTAAATCAACCATTTTTCATACTTCCATAACATAAACACCACTTAATACACTTAGATCATGACTCATAACACTCATGGAGATATATATCTTAACCATAATCATAAAAATCACAATCTCAACATCAAAATCAAGATCCATGCTATCCATCACATATACATTCAAGATAAGCCCTAAAATACATGGATCTACTATCATATTATATGAACAACACTTATCCAAGGGTGGTTTGAGATTTCATACCTTCTTGAGCTCCTAGAGACCTGGTACAAACTTTACACAACTTAAAAACACCTTAGATGGCCTCCTACAACACTCACAATGCAAGATCTAAAAGATAAAAACTCATGTTAACACTTTTCTAACTTTCAACAATTCATAACTCAAAAACTAATGGATGGAAGGCTTTGAAATTGATACCATACCTCTAATATGATGCAAGGAAGCCTTAGGAATCTTGTTCAACGTTGTGGATGAAGAAATGGTGGAGAGAAAACCTCTCCCTCTCTCCTAGAGCAGTTCGGCCGAGAGCTATGTTAAGGGGGGGGGGAGTGTTTTTCTTGTTTTTGTTTTGTTTGAAATGATAAAAAGAAGGCTAGCATGCTTGTATTATTGTGGTTACCAAGGAGTAGTCACATGTGCCAAGCTATAGCCTAGGTTTCCTCCATGCCCTAGTGTCCCCCTAGGTGCATCATCCAACATGCTAGTTCCTTTATTTTTCTAACTAGCTAATTTCATGGCACTTGCATGTAATTTCTTTCGTTGTAATATTATTCTCCCACCGATACTTGTTATTTAATCCTTATTTCGTATCGTAACTTAATTATTCTCTCGTAATAATATTTCGTCACGTAGAGATTTCCCCTATAATTCCTTAAGTACTTATTGCGTAAATTCCTCGAATGTCCATAATTCTAAATAAATCCTTTAATACTCTAACCATTCTCAAATTCCAATTTTTCATAAATATTACTAACCGCAAGACTCTTGCCTTTGCAATCTCTCTCTGTATATCTTACATCATAAATGCAACAACGCAGTTTCTCAGACGATCAATTCTATAAATCAACAGGGATGACTAGAAAGGTTTCATAATGACAATGTCGCAAGATATTTAAATAAGAGGAAATATTACCAAAAATTAGGGTTCTCACATAGCCCATATCAATCATGTTCACGACCATCTAAAATTTTTTTAAATTTTTTTTTTTTAACTTTTAATTCATAAAAAATGAAAGAAAGCAAGGGGATAAAAAGGCGAGAAGCACAGACATGCATATTTCAAATCTAGAGTTATCAACTAATTGAATTTAGATCAAATTTAGGTAATATATAATCAACTAATATTATAATTTACAATGTAATACATGTTATAATTTAATTATTTATAATAAAAATAATATACATATTCAACAAAAGAAAATATTGAATTTATTATTTTGTAGACAATTATACACAATTTACTACTTATTATGAATTCACGAACCCCGTTAAAAATTAGTATAACATGTTGACAAACATATATACTCATTCATGAATCATATTCGTGAGTTTGTTCACGAATTATATAATTAAACTTTGTCGTCCTCAAGTTCAACTTATTTATAAGATGAAATTTATTAAAATCACATTTATTTCGACTCTTCTACCAAATTGAACAAATACCGAACTGATTATAAGTATATCAACTCATTTACGACCATGGTACTAATACAAATCATGTACTTTACAAATTCGTCCTCATTTCTGTTTAATTTCGACTCGAACTATGTAAATTAATTTAATTTATTTCGCGTGATTTTGTAACCGAACTGATAATTTTCAAGACGAAACCAAAAGTGAATCATTAATTTTATCTCGAAATGGAGCCGAACTAGCATATCTATACTATACTATTATAAGCGTATAATTGATAAGCGTATAATTGGTTAGTTGGTCCGTTGGTTAACAACTTGAAAAAAAATTAAAATACATATAAAATTTTATTTTACAAAAAATCTATATTATCTATCTATACTATACTATTATAAGCGAATGAGAAAATAAATTAAAATAAAGATAAAATTTTATTTTAAAAAAAATAAACCACATATTTAACTTAATAACAAACTCTTTTAATTATACTTCAATTAATATTTAATTACATACTATTTTAGTTATATTTGAGTTAAAATTCTTCACCTACACCGAACTTTTTTATACTCTTTCAATTACTTGAAAACCAAATATTTCCAATCAATTTAAATAATTTTAATATCACATATTTATTAACAAATTTAAAAAAATTATAAATCAAAAAAGTGAAAACAAACTAAATTATATAATAAACAATAAAAATTTCACAATATTACAAATAAATATTAAATTCTATCTTAAACTAATATTACATTATGGATTATTATGAAATAATAATTTGAAGGTATAAGTAAAATAATTTATATTTAGTTAGTTAGTTGGTTGGTTAAGGCCTTTCAAAAAATATTGTTAACACCTTCCTAAAAATAATAAGTGAAAAAGATTATGATATAAATATTAATTTTTTGTTATAAACAACAAAATTTACCAATAAGGTACAAAAATATTTTTAAAAAATTAAAAATCACATGTTTTACTATTATAAGCAAAATAAGGTATATGTGGTTAGTTGGTTGGATTCTTAACGCCTTCCAAAAAAAAAGGTTAAAAGCCTCCTAAAAATAACAAATTGAAAAGATTATGTTAAAAATATTAATTTATTTATTATGAATAACAAAATTTACTAATAAGGTACAAATTTTTTTTAAAAGAATTAAAAAAACGTGTTAAAGATTTCAAATTCAGTTAAGTTATATATAATTTATTAAAAATAAAAAATCACATGTTTTATAAGATTATAAACGTTTTCAATTATATTCCGATTAGAACCTTTCCAAAAAGTTTGCTAACACCTTCCAAAAATGAAAAAAAATAATTTAAAATGCATATAATATTTTATTTTACAAAAAATAAACCATATATTTAACTTAATAATAAACTCTTTTAATTACACTCCAATTAATATTCATTTACATTCCCTTTTTGTTATATTTGAGATAAAATTCTTCAGCTACACCAAACTTTTTTAGACTCTTTCAATTACTTGGAAACCAAATATTTTTAAAATAATTTTAAATAATTTTAATATCACATCTTTATTAACAAATTTACAATAAATTATAAATCAACAAAGTGAAAACAAACTAAAACAATAAAAATTTCAAACAATTACAAATTAATGTTAAATTCTATTTTAAACAAATATTACATAATGCATTATTATGGAATCATAATTTGACTATGATAATATTAACAAAATTTGAATGTAAGTATATACCATTTATATTTATATTATTATAACAAAATATAGTCATAATTCGAACAATATATCATATAATTAAACGATTATTATTTAAGAACATATATTATGTCAATATTATATTAAGTAATATATATGAGATAAACAATTATTAAAATATAAATAGAAAAATATTTAATTTTAAGAAGGCCGTGCATATATAAACAAATAGGTTAAATATCAAATCTACTATCTACTATCTACTATCTACTATATATATAATAGGGCAATATATAACATTTTATTCATATGTAATTTACAATTATGCCCTCAACTTATTATAATTTTACAATTATGTCCCCAAGAATCATGTTGTTGGGAATGGGAATTGAACCTATGACATCTAAATCATAAATTTAGTTTCCCACTACAACCACTGTACCAAATGTCTATTTGGATAAATATTAGAATCCATTAATTTTATTTAGCGGTGCTTTTTAAAAAAAAATCAAGAAAATATAATTGTTTCGATCAGGTGTCCCATATTATTCACATATCATGTGTCAATTAATTTTTATATCATCATTTTAATAAATTATAATAAATTTAGTTCACCACTACAACTGCTATACCAAATGCCTATTTCGTTAAATATTAGAATACATTAGTTTTTTGCAGGAACGCTGTTTAAAAAAATCAAGAAAATATAATTGTTTCGCTCAGGTGCCCCATATTATTCACATATCATATTCCAAATAAATTTGAGAATTTATCCAAAATACTAGTTTTACTAGTTTTTTGGCATAAATACCATCTTCCCCAATTTAATGCATAAATACCATATTCTCTCCAATTTATTGCATAAATACGGGTTTCCATCTCCGATCATCACCATGCCCACCAAGCCAAAACAAGATAAACCAACATTTCCGGCGCCGACCTCCACCTCCGATCTCCGACGCCGACCTCCATCTCCGATCTCCGGCGCCGACCTTCTCCTCCAATCGGGGCCGCAGGCCTGCTCAAGCAAGTGCTTAATCTTATCATTTATACACATCTACGGCCAACACTTTGTGCGGTGTTTCCGACATGAGCTTCTCGCAGGGATGAGAACAGATGAATCAACCGGCGCCGATCATGCAAATCGTAATTCCTGTGATTGGTTTTCCATCCAGATCTACTCTCGTCGTCGACGACGCCATTGGAGTGTGTATAGAAGGAGAGCCAAAACAATTATGCGACCACTGGTGCTACGAAAAGAGGCGAAGGCAGGTTCTAGAAACAATGTTTGAGAGGGAGATATTAGTTAAATTTTAAAAAGATAGTATTTTTGCAATTTTTAAAAAGAAGTTGGTATAATTGCAATTAAGATATTAAAATTGCAAATAGCTATTCTTAACAAAAGTAAAATTGCAAAAATTTATTTTCATCAATTTATTTATCAAAAAAGCTCAATAAATTTTATATAATTTTATATATCTCTATACACATACAAGTATTATATATTTATTCTATTAATAAAACTTTTATCATTTCATTTAATGTAAAAGTTAAAATTGAATGTAAATATTTCATAGAATATTTAAAGGGTCGTTTATTAGAAAAAAAAATCTCATTACTCTAATTATTTGCAAAAACACTTAGGCCTTGGCTGGGAAATCTTATTTCTCAGAAATAATTTACTTATTCTGGAAAAAAGTACATAAATATGTACTTTTTTCTGAAATAAGTAACTTATTTTTGCAAGATAACGAATACTAAACTCCCCATACACATTTTTCTCTAAAAAAATATGTAAATACGAAATTTTTTCGGAAATAAGTAACTTATAAGTCGGGTTAAGATTTGTCAAACGGGACCTTAGTATTGTGAAGTATGTCCAATGCACGCATATGCATTTAATTAAATTATTTGTATTTTTGTCATGTGTGGTCCTATTTCAAAATCAAAAATTGCACGAGTTGTTTGGGTATGGTACTTTTTTGTTTTTATATAGCAGGGATTATAGAGCATGAAACTAGCAAAATTTATCGAGTCTCTCATGTCACTCATACCTAAAATGTGGTGAGAATTATAACGAGGATTAAAATTGCACTTCAGGTCATACTCGCTTCTCACAATTATTTAGATGATATTGCCAAGTTAGAGATGGAAGAAAATATAAACTATACAGACTTAATAGCCGCAATACAATTTTCATTGATAAGATCATATTAAATTATAATGAAATAAAGTAACAATAAATCGAAAATTGTTCATCATCATAACAATTTTTCTAACATGTAATGTAAAATGCATCAAATATCGAACCGTCAACACAAAAATACAGCAAAGAAAATCAGCAAAAAATAATTTAATCAAATTAGAACATTTTCGTGCCTTGCACGATTATTGAAGCTAATTGATCATTAAAGTGAGATCAAGTACCAAATTTTTGATGATCGATTTAATATACTGATTTTATTATAATGATCAATTTAAAATTTAACCGGTTTATAAGTGACTGAAAGTTCAACTTTCGACAGAAAATGCGTTTATTATATTTTAAAATTCAATTAATATTTTAAGTGGATGACAAAATAGAAACAAGAGCTTGAGAAGTAGCAGTTGGTAAGTTTCAGAATAGTGGAACTTTGGTGGACACGATAATGGAACTTTCACAAGTAAGTTGAACTTTTAGTGGATGTCATGGCATCCTTTCGGTCCGTTTGGATTGGGGTTGAGAAGAGTTGGGTTTGGTCGAATTCAAATTTTAAAATTTGTTTTTGAGAAAATTTTAAAAATAAAATGTTGAATTTTGGATTTAATATGTAATATTATTATAATTCTTTCATAAACTACTAAAATCCAACATTTTACTTTTAAAAACTTTTCAAAAATAAATTTTTAAATTTAAATCTGACCCAACCCAACTCAACTCTTCTCAACCCCAAATCCAAACGGACTCTTCGGGTTAGGGCTTTGTGGCATCTAATCTTTACTCTTTTAAAGAGACTGTGGTCCTATATAAAAAAAAATAATCAATGCACTACGATTTCTTACTTCGTTAATTCGTTATTGTTTTTGTTTTTATTTAGATCACTTTTATGTCTAATCATTTCAATAATTTATGTAATTCAAAATTAAGTTGCCATCAACATATTATTAATGAGTGGTAGAACCCATAAAATTTATCTACGGGTAAAAAAATTTACCCAACTCCCACTTTTTGTACTACAGTCAAGCTATTTTGGTAAGTATCCACGGATAATCCGTTTACCCACCAATTTTCCTTATTTTTAATCAATTTTAACCCATGTAAAATAACAGATTTTATCCTTAGATCCAATATTTTAAATTTTGAAAGTAAAGATTGACAACTATATTCACACATATATGGAAAAATAATAATTTCTTACCTAAAATCAAGCCAACAAAATCATTACAGAATAATCAAGATTTGTTTTTTGAATTCTCCACTCATCATCCAATCAAAAAATACAAAATTCAAATTCAAATTGTTGTCAACCCAAAATCATTACAAAAAAACACAACAATCATTCCTTAATTGTTGTTATCTAATTTCAAAATTCAAATTCTTAATTGATTATGTATCTAATTTTTTATTCTAGCATACGAAATCATTTTCTGTTAATCGTCGTCTCTCTCTCCTCTTTTCTTCGTCTCTCTCATCTTTTCTTCATCATGCTCTTTCATCTTTTCCAATTTTCCCTAGCTTTTTATAATTTGTATTGATTTTTGATTTTGTGTTTATATAATGTGCATGTATGTCTATTTATGGAATATTTATATTCTATTTTTATTGATTGTGAACTAATTTGTATGTGTATTTTTGTTGCAGAATGTTTCCGAAGTGATATTTTTTGTATAGCTTAATCTGAAGAGTTCATCAAATCTACGGAATCCAAGTTTTCAAGAAAATAAGATGATTTTTAATCTCTCTAAGGTTTTTGTTCCTCTCTCTTCGTGATCTTTTTAAGTTTGTATATCTTATTCCTTTGATTTCGGCATAAGAGACAATTAATAAGATACATATTCAACAACAACTATGTTTAATTAGGTATGTATCGACTTTTACCTACCCTTGGATTTCAATGAATGTTTTATGTTTGTGTTGATTTTGTGTTTATGTGTTTATATAAGTGTTTGTGTAATTATAATATATTTGTTGTGCATTTATCTATTTTAATTTGTAGGATATGAACCAGAGAATCATAACCGAGTTACTTCAATAATCGTAAACACTGGTATATATGACTTCGGTCAAACATCTTTATCTACTTATATCTAATTGACTATGACTATCAACTGTGTTTGTGCTGTTTATTATTCATTTTAGTTGTTTTTAATAGTATATTGTCAAGTTTGTGTTTGTTCAAGAACACCATGCTGACTATTTTCTAAACTCGCAAAATATTTTTTTGGGCAGGTGTAAACTCACAAATTTCGGAGCTAAATGTTAAAGGTGGTTCCTAAATCCGTAAGGAATCATTACTTTTTTGTAGTTATTCTTATATTTGATGTGTGTATAAAATTTATAAGTTCTTTATTGTTTATGTTATATTAGCTGTTCTTACGTTCTTTATAAGTTCTTATATTTTAATAGAAAAATATTAAAGATGATGTTTTACTCTCGACTATCCTGTTGACAATGTATTCCAAATGTGGGGAAATATATCTGGTTAAAGATGTCTTTGATGAGATGCCCGACAAAAATGTTGTTTCATGGAATTCGATGATCATCGATTATGGAATGTACTAAGATGAAGAGAAAGCTCTTTAAATGTTCATGGAGATGGAGAGAAGTGGCCAGATGCCAAATGATGCTACATTTGTGTGCATTTTAAGTGGATGTACTCATGCAGGAATGATTTTGGAGGGTTGGTTGTACTTTGACATTATGCATAGAGTCTACAAAATCGAGACTAAGATTGAACACTATGGTTGTATGATTGATCTCCTTCATCGTGCAGGTTTGCTGAGAGATTCAGAGGAGGTTATAAAAAAAATGCCAATGGAGGAAATTTCAGAGTATCCTTATCTGTAAAGTGCAAGTAAAAACTATTTGGTAGATTCATACAAAGTACATTATAATCCTATGATACAAATTTAGTCTAGGACTGTTTAGAGGTTAGTGGACAATGTTAAATGGCAAATGATCTTGCCGTGGAGCTCTTTTGTGTTCTTATTCTTTTTGGTGGGCGTTCTTTAATTATCAGTCTACTATAGCTTTTAAATGTGTAGCCTTTTTCTGTATCCGGGACATTAATTTATTGCAGACTGATGAAAATTCCAAAAGTCCAGCATGTGTTGTGAGGTAGTTGGATACCATGTAGATAATGAAGAAAATAAAACCAACACACAAAAGGAGTGACCTTTTGAAAATGGTATTATCGAATCGAGGGACTGTAATGGCTCAAGATGGTGTCTCTTAAACAAAAAGGCCTAGAAGTGACTGAAGAAGCAATGTCGGTTCGGATTAAATGTAATGATGTGATTGTAGGTTCTGGTTGTGGAGGAGGAGTTGCAGCTGCACTTTTTGCAAGGTCTGGTCAAAAGGTGGTGGTTCTTGAAAAAGGGAATTAATTTGTGGCTAAAGACTACTCTCAGATTGAAGGACCATCAAATAATGAGTTATATGAGAAGGGAGGTTTGTTAACATTAGGTGATGCTAGAGTTGTTATAAAAGCAGGAACAACAGTTGGATGTGGGATAGCTGTGAACTGGTGCGCTACACTTAGAACACCAGATGATGTGCTTAGGGATTGGTCCAAGTCTCAGAAGCTTCCATTGTTTGGAAGCTCTGAGTATCAAGATGTAATGGATGCTGTGAGTAAGAGACTTGGTATGACATATGATTTTTCAGAGGAAGGGTTTTCAAATAAAGTTATCCGAAAAGGGTGCGAAAATTGATGAACCAACTAAAGAAATTAGGGCTGAGAGAAACAATACAGAACAGGACTTGGTTTCTGATTTATGTAGTCCTATTTGTGCTGTAAGTTCTAATTCTACATGCAACCAGGAAGGTTCTAACGATGTTAATAGTTCACCTTTGACAAACGTGCTCCAGGTTAAGAATTTTGGGAATCAGACTTTGTCTATTAATAACGAAAATAGTAATTGTACAAAGTGCCTTGCTCCTGAATCTAGAAACCAGCACATATCCATTTCAGATAAATAGCCTCTGAAGTTATTCAGTTGGCTACAGGTTGTCCAGTTGCTGAGTTTGAGAAATTTCTACATTCTGCTTCTCCGGTGATTTATATGGCACCAAATAATGTGAACTATCAGAAATGTTTGCATGATATTTCTCCTACATTTTTGTGCTAACATGAGGTGCCAAATATTAGTCTGGGTGAATTGTGGCAATGGTATGAGAAACATGGAAGTTACGGTTTAGAAGTAAGGGTAGATTGTGAAAATTCATGTAGATTGGGTATTGACAGCATAACTTTTAGTGCATATTTCCAAGGAATTCATCAGAAGATTTGTTGTGAAATAAAAAGTAGGTTATCGATTTGTATTTAATGCTAGGGTTGGAGAGTTTCAAGCTTTAATGGTTGTTTCCATGTTCGAGACTGATCGGTCCTCACAAAATGCCTACGTATCTCGAAGTTGAGAATCAAGCCAAAAATGTAGTTCGGAGAATGAAGGGTCAGGCCCTTATATAGGCTTGAGAAGCCTTTAGAATCGTAGTAGGGTTAGGAGACTTGATGGATAAGCCACCACCTTGAGGAAGGTTCTAGACTCTTGCCTTGTAGGAGTCAGTTTCCATGTTGAAGTTGGTGCCTTGGAGGCTACTCATAAAGATATTGTATCCTTATTTGACTCTTATTTGTAAGCTGTTAATTAGCCCCTAATATCAATTACGAAATTAATATTTAATTAGGGTTTCGTGCCTCATTAACAGGCTTTGTATTTGGGCCGAACTAGGTTGCAATTAATGTATCATTAATTGTGTATTTAGGGCTTATTTTTAGCCCATATCATTTGCCCCCAACTTCTAGGAAAACGCTCAAGTTTTCGTAGAAGTTATAACTTGCCTTTATCGAGACTCGGGGTTCATTTTTATTCCATAACCAGGGATTCAATACACTAGTGTTTCACGAATATCGTCTTGATGTAAAGTGTGGAACGACATACACGTTTATGATGATTTGCCTTATTCGAGGCTAAGCAATTATTTTTCAATAACTTTTGTTATTGAATTTTTTCAATGAATTATTTATAAAATTCCTTGTATTTTTTCATAATTCTCCTAATTTTTTAGGATTTTCCTAGTACCCACGGGTATTTTTTCTTTATTTTTGACTTATCAATCAAAAATATTAAATTGTGCTTCAAGCATAAAATAATTTTAACAATTATTTTTCTACTTTTCTGGAATTTTTGGAGTTTAATTTTTCCCTATTTTGGAAAACAACGTAACAATTATTTCCCACTTTCCAGAATTTTTATGTACCAACAGGTATTTTATTTATTTTTGATGAATTACCAAAAATAAAATATTTGGGCTCCCAGCTATAAATTATTTCCATATTTTACCGGATTTTTATAGGTTTTTTACCTATTTTTTCCGTTTTTCAGAAATCAATAAAATAATTCCAAAGTAAAAGATTTTTACTTTTATTTGGCAGTCAGCTTGTTGTTTTATTTCACCCTAGGCGGGGGTGATGACCGCCCAGGGGAACCCTTGTCTCTAACGCCTAGAGAGAAGTGCTTATTTCAATTTTGGGCTCAAGCCTTTTATAAGGATTTTTGTAGATCATTCTAGAATTCTTTAGAAACTTATAGAATTTTCCTTGAATTTTCGAATATTATGGGTTTCCCGCCTTTTTGATGGCCCAATGACCTGTTGCTAAGCCCAATCACCTCCTATAACAGGTTTGTGTAGCTTTTTGACCTGCTAGCTTCTAGTATAAAAAGGGTGGGTGTGATTTCATTTTCACACTTCACTCAAATCTTCTCAAAACTTCTCCCAAATTTTCTTAAAAGAGCTCTGCTAGGGTTTCACCGTTGGAGATTTCCGGGCATCTTTTCCGGCCTAGCCTCTGAAGTTTCTGTTCGAGCATTCATCTTCTTCCTTTGTTTTTTTCGGGTTCAAGCTCCCATCAACGGCGGATTCCGGCTCATCCGAATCTCAGATATCTCAACCTATTGCTCCTTAGCCTAGGGCTAATCGAGGTAAGAAATCTCTTTTTCATGCCAGTGTTTACTCACTTAGAGATTTGCTTACGGAATTTGGGGAAGCCTTTCCAAATATGCTCCATTTAGATGGTTATAAATATCCTTCCAAATATGAACAAAAAGATGTTGATACTTTAGCCTTGCTTTTTGGAATAAATGGGCCTTATAGGGCCGTAGCTCCGGGGTCGAATGACCGAGCCTGCTACCCAAAGCCCGGGGCCATTAGAATCTATAGAGAAACCTTTTGATCTGGTTTTAGGCTCCCTCCTCCTGATTTTGTTTATCGCCATCTTGCTGAAGCTACGGTTTACCCAACCCAACTTACACCAAATGCTTGGCGTTGTATATACGGTTATCTTGCCCAATACAAAAAACACAACCTTCCACCTAACGTCTCTATTTTTTGTTATTTCTTCAAATTTGTTAATACTCCCGATAATACTGGCTGGGTGAAAATCCAATTTAGAACTCTAGCCCGTAGTATATTTATCTCCGATACTTCTCCCGACTCCCTCCCCAAATGGAAGATACAGTGGTTTTTTGTCTTTATGGAGGGAGATGATTGGGACAATTATTTTCGCCCAAATTTTTGTAAGGCCGAGGATGGGGCTATGAAGACCCTCAAGATAGGGGTTGAAGAGGGTGCTGCTATTTGCATTCTTATGGGTGATTGTTTGCATCATACCGCAAACTTAGTTTCTGAAGCCAATCTTCAGAAATATGGTCTCAGTGACTTGAGCCCTGAGGGTATAGCTCCTTCCCTTGTTTTATTTTTTTGTTCGCTATGCTAACTCTAATCATTCTGTTTTCGTCTTGCAGCTCAGAATGTTCTCAGTTCTATTTTCAAGAAGCGAGAAGCCGCAACGGCTAAGGGGACTACAGTCGAGGTCTCCAGAACTAAGAAGAGGAAGAATAGCGATGCTGAGGTTATTGAGCGGGTTCCTACCTTTTTGGCTGAGAGCCCAAGGCTATTGATGAGGATCCCACCCCATACGTAGTGCAGTGGGGGTTACTTAACAAAGACAAAGTTGTTGGAGATTCTAGAGCTGCAGCAGAGTGGTCAAAGAACGTGGTGACCCCTCGTGATAGGGCTCACGTGGTGGAGTCTTCAGATGATCTCCAGATTGAGATACTTGGCGCTCAAGCTCTTGCCTCGGTACGTCCTTCAACTTTCATTTGTCCATTTTCTACTTAAGTTTTTCTAGTGTATATCCCAATTATTGTTTTCCCTGCTTTGTAGGCCAACACATATCTTCAGGCTGCCTTACATAACCTGAAGACAATGAGGGCCAAGAAGACGTTCGTTGAGCATGACCGTGACAGATATTTTGAGGCCTCTATGGCCAACTTTGAGCGCTTTAGGACCGTGGAGCTGGAGATGGCCCAGGAGAAAGAGAAGACCCGTAAGTTGGAGCTAGAGATTGCAAGGGCTCGTGCGGATGTCTTAGCCGAGTACAAGGCATCTCAGGAGTTTGATGATCTCTTGAATGTTGAGTATGATGCTAACTTCCCAGGGACCTTTAAAACCTGTTGGGAGCGAATCATCGAGGAGCTGAGGGGAAAGATTAAAGGAGTTACTTTGGAGAAGTTCCCAGTTCCTCCCATTCCGGGCCTTATCACGACTACTCAGGAAGGGGCTACAGAGACAGTTGCTGGCGGTGATTCTCAGCCATCACAGGATGCGATTTCTTCTCCTCTTGAGTTAGATAGCTCTCCCAGGGCGTAGGATCCCCCTATTGAGGATCCAATCCTTGGGGACTTATAAATTTAGATAGCCCTATGCGGCTTACTTTTGTTTTGTAATTCTGAACTTTTACCCTTCGAGGTTCGTGATGTAATCCTAACTTAACTATCTATGAAGTTAGTTTTCTTTGTCTCCATATTCTCATCTTTTGCTTATAGTTTGTTCTGCTTTTGAGTTCTCTTAGTACTTGGCCTCTTGGCTTGCACTAAACTTGTGCTTTGGTACTACATTCGTCTTTCGTGCTTAAAATAACAAAACGAAAGGAGTAACTCAATTGAAAGCAAGAAACAAACTTTATTAATAAGCTGACAAAGAATGTTGATAAAATTGGTTCAACCCTGACATATATACTCTACTTCCTACTTGGGGCAATAAGCCCTAGAATGGTTTCATCGAACTTTATTTCTACTTCTCCTAATAAATATGAAGCTAAGTCCTGCTAGGATAGCTTAAATATAATAAACCTTCAGGTTCAAGGTATGCCAAGTACGGGGCACCTCGTTTCCATCCAAGGTTTCTAGCTTGTAGGATCCTCGTCCTAGTGTCTTCCTGACTCGATACGGCCCTTCCCAATTATGGGCTAGCTTTCCTTTCTGTCCGACTCCAGAGGCCTCTATCTTCCTTAAAACTAAGTCGCCTTGTCGAAAGAACTTCTCCTTAACCCTTTGGTTGTAGTGGAAAGATGCTCTCTTCTGTTGCTCTGCATTCCTAGCATTTGCCTCATCCCTAACCTCATTAATCAGATCGAGGGTGAGCCTCATGCCTTCTGGTTCATATGCTTCTACCCGAGGTAATGCATGCGTAATCTCCAGGGGCACAACTACCTCGGCTTCGTAAGCCAGCAAGAATGGGGTTGCTCCAATCGTCACTTTATAGGTAGTGCGATATGCCCAAAGTATAGGCCGCAACTCATCCACCCAAGTGTTTCTTGAGCGTTCGACCCTCTTCTTCAGTCCTTCAAGGATAATTCGGTTCGTTACCTCTACTTTTCCATTAGGTTGAGGATGAGCTACTGAAGTAAAACGAAGCTCGATGGCGTTCTCATCACAATACTTCTTGAATTCTTCATTATTGAACTGTCGCTTATTATCCGTTACAAGGATACGTAGGATGCCATACCGGCAGATTATGCTTTCCCAGAAGAACTGGGCAACTTGCTTAGTGGTTATCTTGGCTAAGGGCTTGGCCTCAATCCACTTGGTGAAGTAGTCGATGGCTACTATCAGGAACTAACTTTGTGCTGAAGCTACAGGGAAAGGACCAAGTATGTCCATCCCCTACATGGAAAACGGGATAGGAGAGTTAATCAATGTTAACATCTCTGGTGGCTGCCTCACAATCGGAGCATGTTTCTGGCATCTATCACACTTCTTAACATAGTTCTGTGCATCGGCCAACATCTCTGGCCAATAGAACCCTAAACGAGTAATTTTATGAGCTAGGGCTCTGCCCCCCAAGTGCTGCCCGTAAATCTCTTCATGAACTTCCTTCAGTGCTTCTTTTGCCTCTTGGGGCCTCAAGCACTTTAAGTATGGGATGACAAACGACCTCTTATAAAGGATGCCCTCAATCAAGGCATATCTCAATGCTCTCACTAACAGTTTCTGTGCCTCCAAGGCATTGTCAAGGAGCCATCCAGTCTCTAAGTAAGCTTTGATAGGATCTATCCAACAGCCCCCAATGTCGATTGGTGCCACTAGTTTTGAATAGATGGTTAGGGCCTTCAAGACCTGGAAGTAAACACTCCCTGCATAATTCTCTGTCTCGGAAGAAGTGATACATGCTAATTTTGTGTAAAATTTGTAGCATGTCATCTCTCATTTATCCTTAGTTTGTAATAATTTTGTCCTTAATTAGCATTGTTAGTAGCATTTCAATTTGGATTGGATGCTAAGATGTTTTTCTATGTTTATAGGATAATTTGGAAGCAAAAGGAGTCCGTTTCAGATCCTCAAGAGACCGTAGTTTACACCTAGATGAGTAATGAGGAAATTCATACAAACTTGGGACTTGAGAATGATTAGAGTATTAAAGATTTTAAGAGCTTATGACAAGAGGTTATGCACATTTAAGGGAATTGCACAATTAAGTACTTAAGGAATTACAAAGGAAATCTCTACGCGACAAAATGTTATTACGAGAGGTTATTTAAGATACGTTAAGAATTAAGGATTAAGTGACCAACATTGGTGGAGGAATAAAATAAGATGATATTGCATGCAAGGTACCATGCTACTAGTTAGTTAGAAAAGCAAACTAGAAAGGCAAAAGTAACTAGATGAATAGTGTAAAGTACATGCACCATGCTTTAAGGGACAAGAGGGTATGGCTTGACCTAGGGGGCTAGCTACTCGGCTTGGATGCATGTGACTTATACATATCTATACATATCACATTACTACATCTCATAATTCAAACCAAGCAACAAAACAAACACTCTCTCTCCCTCTTGCTAGCTCTCGACCGAACCAAGCAAGGAAGAAGAAGAAGAAATTTCTTCAAGCTTCCACCCACTCATAATTCCTAGAGCTTCCTTGTATCATAGTGAAGGTATGTTATCAATTTCAAAGCATTTCATCCATCTAATCTTGAGTTATAAATTGTTAAAGTTTGGATGAAGAGTAACCAAAGTTTAGTTTCTTTTAGATATTGAATTTTAAGGCTTGTAGAGACTCATCCAAGGTGTTCTTAAGGTTAATAAAGCTCACCCAAGGTTCCTAGAGACTCAAGGAAGGTATAAACTCTCTGAACCCTTAGCCATGACTTGTTTATAGATCATATTGCTAGATCTACAAGTAGTATTGCATATCTTGGTAGTATGAGTTATAGATGATGAAATCTTGAAGTTATATGCTTGATATTTGTGTGGTAAGCCTTGTTCTTGAATGGTATAGTCCTATGTATGTTAAGAAATGAATATTGGTGGGTTTGATATTGAAAAGAAAGTGTGGTGATAATTTGAAGTGTTGAAGTTGTAAAAAGGAGCTTGCTGAAAATTCTGGGACCATGAGTTGTCTTGTAGGAGGGATCCGAACCCCTTAAACTTGTCTCCTTAAGACCTAATACATATGGTTAGAAAGGTATTTGAATGTAGTTTCTAGAAATATAAAGTTCATGACTAGGTGATGTCTAGGTTTTGAGTATGGCCCGAGAAGTACAGAGTGGTTTTGAGATCCGGGCTGCACCATTTGGTCAACTTGTGAACCACCTTTAGACCCTTAAAAAGGTATGCAAACTTTATGAAAAATTGAGGGTAGCTAGATTTTACAGTGGTAAAGATTACCCAAAAAGAATTTGATTAAAATATGTATTTTTCAATTTTATAAAAATGTTAGAGTGAAGTGCACGCAAGCGAGAAAGTCATACGAGGAGTTAGTTTTATATGGTTTCAAGGATAAGTAATTATGTTTCGAGTGTGGTAACTAATTCGAGTCAAATAAGTGACGAGCATAATCGAGTGATGACATGGACCTATAGGAGGGTTAGAGGGTCATATGACGGAGTCGTTAAGGTAGTCTTACATTCTTTAAAAACCTTATGATTAAGAGGAATTGTTAAGGTACTAACGAGCGAATATTGATTATGTATAGATCCTCATTCCACTCCGCAAGCTCGACCACCCCAACCTCACCAAGGCAAGTTAACCTTTCAAAACTCTTACATAAAGATTTTCACTGTTGTGTTTGTAGATTTCGTACGTATTATGTGCTATGTTTTGCAAGACTTTATGTTGAGATTGAGATATATGTAAATGTGCTTACACCCTTGAACTTAGAATGAAAAGTGTCTCTTCGGACAATGACTCTAGCAATAGGGGTCGTAGCGGTCCAGATATACTATTGACCGATGAGCGGTATATTTTTTTTTTGTCGCAATTAAGTTACGATGACCCGCGGGGTAAAGCGGGAAGTATCGTACGCTTATGTAATTAATTATTTATACGTTATCAAAAATATTCAAAAATACTTATCTTAGATTAAAAGATTATTTTAATTAATTAACTACATTATTAATTTTTACAAGATCTCGAAAAATTACTCATTAATTATTATTTTGAAAATGAAACTAAACCAAGATACCTCTAACGCTTTCAAACTCGAACTCTTTCGAACTCAAAACATTTTTGAAAACCCCCGGTCAGGTTTTATTCACTTGCACGTTTTTCAAGAATTATTGGTCGACTGAGGTCGAACCTCAATTACTCGATTTTCAATCAAAATAAAATTTTTCGTAAGAACAGAAAAAGGGACTCTGGCAGGTGTGGGAATCATTGACGAACGATTCCCGGGATGTGTAAGCGGCCGTGAGCCATGCGGTCCATCAATTATTTCGGCCTAGGTGTTGCCGAAGGATGATTACGGATGTAGTTTTCATCGAGGTTGATTACGGATGTAGTTTTCACCCGAGGGTAGTTACGGATGTAGTTTCTATCCTTCTACTAGTAGAAAAGACCCGCGGATTATTGGACTTGGGTGTGGCGACTGATCATTGTCAATCCTTGTCAAGTTTTACGTTTTCTTCAAGTCCCATCCTCCACTTTGGAAAAATACTCGAACACTGCTTCTTAGGCCTAAGTGCCAAGTTGCCGATAGTGTTATAATTTGATAAGAAAGATATTGATTCCATGCAGAATCTAGAACTGCAAGTTTATTTTGAAATTGAGGGCACGGGCGAGTGCACTTTTGCGATGGTTCAAAGATGATGGATGATTCAATAACTTATTGATATAATTAAGTTTAATATTTGTTAAATCAAATAAAATGCATACACTACTTATCTCATATATATATATATATATCTTGCTGAGCTATATTTGCTCACTCTTGCTTATTTTAAAAATTGCAAACACAACAGTTAAGAGAAATGGCAAGACCCCGTCAGACTGTCCGAAAGCAGGTGACTAGACCTCAGGCAGCACCTGAGATTCCACCGGTAGGCCCCATTAGACGGATTGGTTTGCAACTTTTGTTAGTACGCTTTATTTATAAGTATGACCTGTGCCAGGTAGCGTACCGCAACTATTATTCAAGCCGCTAACACAGCTTCATGTAGAAGCATTGTTAGCAGCCTACATACTATTTAATTTGGTCTGTAATAACTCTAAGACTTTTACTTTTTCTCAATCAAGTTGTAGGACGTTTCTGAGACTCTAACCTGTGTGTGTGAGTATGTGTGCGGTGTGAGTTTTATTGCGGGGTCGATTGCTGTTATATACGTTATGTGCAAGAACAGGTATGTTATTAATGGAAAATGGACCGTGAGCGCCTGGATCTCCGACCCCGGATCTAGGGGCGTCACAGAACTGGTATCAGAGCGGAGGTTACAGTTCTCAGAAATGATTGTAATTTAAGAAAGCAACCCTAATAATAATAATAATAACCCTAATAACAACCCTAATTATACCTAGAACTCTCATCGAGTTTGCAGTCGGGTTTTCGGATATACCCCTGACTTTAAGGCCCGTGAGGGAACTACTCCTTAAACCTTTCTTTATGGTTAGTGAACCATCTTATTTCCTTGTGTAGATGGCAGAGATTCCTGAGATACCAGACCCTGAGGCCTTTGAGAGAGAGCATGATGAGGCACTACTGAGGGAGACTGATGACCCTGTTGTGGGTACTGATGCTGACTCTGAGCTTGACCCTAGGATGGTGTTGATAGAGGACACTGAGGAGGAGGACCAAGATGAGGAGCCCCTTGAGCCTGAGCCCGTTATCCCCTCCCATGTGCCCACTGAGGTGGAGAGTGAAGGATCTGGTGGGGATCGTATTGCGTCACCCTCACCCTCCCCACAGCCCTTGAGCCCATTTTATCTGAGGACGACTCCGAGGATACCACTTCTGATGAGAGTGAGCTTGACCCCGCCCTTGCTGCTGACTTTGCTGTACCGCCTCCACCACCTGACCTACCCCCGGTATCGGGCACTGAGCATGCTTATGTTGTGCAGTTCCTGACCCGAGACCTACTTTCTGTCGAGGCTAGACTTAATGAGGCGAGGAGGGCACTTGTGGAGGAGCGCGAGGCGCGATTGAGGGTTCAGGCTAGGATGAGGACTTTTGTTGCTAGGAGGACTAGAGCCCGACTTGATCGGATAGAGAGGCGCAGCCGTGCGAGGATTACCGGTCTAGGAGTGATCCGTACCAGGAATGCTACGCGTGTCTTGCGTAGTGCATTCTCCCGGGTGAGGGCCTTGCTCCGTCGCGGGGCGGCACCATGATGTGTTATGGATAGCTCAGTCCCCTAGGTTCAGATGACATTAATGTGTCGATTTTGCGGGATAGTTGACTTATGCAGTGGTATCCTTTCTGACCAGTGGATGAGTAGACTGACCTACAGATATGTAGATGTGACTACAGATAGTATGTACGGATGTAGCCCTACTTTTGTGTAGCCGGGACTATTCAGATGATGTACTTGTTATTGTTCCACTTTTGCTAGACCTTGATATCTGGAACTATGCGTTAGGCTTTAACATCCGAACTATATGATGACTCTTGTACCGTATTTATCTAGTTTCAGTTTCCTTGGTATTGTCTCAACTGCCTTGCTTTCCGATGCCATGCTTTACTGTTTCGATATACAACTGTGAATATACAACTTTTACAAATCACAACCATACGACCATGCTGTTTCAAATTTACAACTTACAATTTCAGATTATTTTCTGCAAAATATTCCTACAAGTTTTGAAGTCTCGAAAATTCCTACAAATGTTTTCGAACCACGTAACGGTTTTCCCTAAAAGGGTTTTGAAGTTTTATCACCATCATGAGGACACTGCAAGTTTCAAAATTTTAACCCTGTATAAGGAGGAACGATACGCTGTCAAATAATTGGAAAACCCTAACCCATTTATTGTCTCATTATCAGAATCATGCCACCCAGAAGAATGAACACTCGAGCTCACCCGGCCAGCTCTGAAGGCCAGGGTAGCCACCATGGGCCCGAAGGCCACCAAAATCGTGAGAGAGAGGATTTGAACCTGAGCGAGGATGAGGACAACGACTATAACTTGTTTGATAACTCTGAGTATGATGCAGAAGAAGCTGAAGATGACACCCGAGAGGTGGAAAATCCAAGGAGAGACCCTATGGAGCAATTCATGGACCTACTTTGGTAGAACTTGGACCGTCCCCCAGTTCAGCAACAACCCAATAATGCAAATGCAAATGCTTTCCGGAATTTCAAATCCCTGAAACCCCCAGAATTTAAAGGAACTGCAGACCCGGTAGAAGCAAGAGCCTGGCTGAAGGAAATGGAAAAATCTTTCGAGATACTGGAAGTCGAGGAAGGGCAGAAGACTATTTTTGCCACCTATCTCCTGAAGGGTGAGGCAAATTACTGGTGGGAAGCTAAGAGGAATTTGGAGGGAAGAGGTGTGGTGACCTGGGAGAGGTTTAGCGAGCTGTTCTTGGAGAAGTATTTCCCTATGTTCATGGAGACCCAGATGGAGCTGAAGTTCTTGGAGCTGAAGCAAGGTAACATGATGGTGGCCGAGTATGAGGCCAAGTTTACTGAGTTGTCCAGGTTTGTGCCGGAGTATGTGAACACTGAGGCAAAGAGAGCCCGAAGATTCCAGCTGGGGCTAAAGCAATGGATACAGAATTGTGTGGCGGTCCTTGAGTTGACAGACTATGCCACCTTGGTACAGAAGGCATCGATTGTAGAGGCTGGAAGTGAGCAGATGCAGAAAGTGAGAGAAGGAAAGAAGAGGAAGTTTGATAACCGAAAGGGGAATTCTGCGGGCGGAAGTTTTCCGGGCAAGTTTAAGCGAGGGGCGATATCCCAGCCCAGTGGGAACTTTGGAACCAAGAGAGCTGAAAGTTAGAGTGTGGGCCAGCTGCATCGAGAGTTAGTGGAACTGCTTCTAACAAGCCCCCTACTGCTAGAACTTTTAACATGACTGTGCAAGATGCCGTGAGGAACACGGATGTTATCGCAGGTACCCTACTCCTCAATTCAGTTAATGCAAATGTTTTATTTGATTCGGACGCTACCAAGTCGTTTATATCACTAGATTTTGCATGTCGGTTAGACCTTAAGGCTGAGCCATTGAAAGATAGATTGCAAGTAGAGATAGCTGTAAGAACCCCAAATTTTGGATATAATTAAAACTTTTATTTATTTAATGATGTAAGAATGAATAGTGGTTACGGCTACAATGTAATAGTTGATATTTTGAAAGAACGAATGGAATTCGACTTCATTATTTCTATGTCTTGAAGAATGCTAATGATGGACAACTTAGGTAAGAATAATTTATCTCCTAGGGGAATAAGGTATGACAATTCCAAGCAGGAAAATATTCTCATGTCATCCAGATCGATAACGATTAATCCAGTGGGTTCGTAAAAAAAAAGGTTAAGGAACGATCGAAAGCGAATACGGACAATTGTACAACCCTAAGAGAATAAGTAAAGAATAAAGAATGAATAGTATTTTTGGTGGAAGTGAGAATAATATGAGACGACACTATATATAAGTGTATGTAAAAGCTATAGGATTCTGAAAAACCGCACTTTTATTTTCTCCGAGAATTCCCTGGACACTGATAGACTTAAGTATTTAGCGAATGGATTTAAGGAATATAAATTGGAAAGTTAAAAAGAAAAATGGAGAATGATAGTATTAATATTAGGAAGATTCCCGGTAAACCCTAATTAGAAATCCGTGAAATATTCCTACGAACGATCAATCGAAACGAGCAATAACCCGACACAGAATTAAGCAGAGAAAGCAAGAGTCATGCATAAGCTACTAGATAAATATCTAGCAACCAAGTGGGCTAAGTAACTAGTAAGTTATGGATTGAACTAGTAGTTAGCCAAATCAAACTCTAGTTAGCCATAAATCAATCCAAGTGCTACACATGCTTTCAAATCTCACCCTTCATTCCAAAAGCACTTTAATAAAGTAAAAATAGATGAGATATTATTCTAAGCTCATCACTTTAGTCATTATTCAAGCAACCAACACAAAAAAATCAAACACTCCCCCTTGAAGCATTCTATTCGGCCATCCATTAATTCCAAATCCAAAACAAAGCTTCCCACCATTGTTTGATCTTGAAACTTTTAGGGTAAGACCTATATTTCATAAAAGTAATACCCTAGAAATTGTAGCTTCAATCTCCTCTTTTACCATTTTCAAAAAAAAATCATTTTAGAGGAGGGTGAATAGTGTTTTTTCAAGAACTAACTTGTTTTTATTTTCTTGTTTCATGGTTGATATAGCAAGCTTAAGCACTCCTAAGGATCATACAAAGCTTAGTGAGGCTAGTAAACACTCTAAGGAAGGTATAAACTTGAAAACTCTTGGTGTCCTTTTAAGATCTTATGAGTTTTATGGATGATTTAGTGATTAGTATGTTATGTTATGCTTAGATCCATGCTAGTAGTTGTTATGGTTGTGATTTGGTTTATGAACCATGCAATGGTTAAGATGAGTTGTTGTTAGACTAGTCATGATGTTTATCATGTGCTTGGGTGGTGGATTTGATCTTGGTAAGATTGTGATAAAGTGTAAAAACTTTGGAAAACGCGTAAACATAGCCGTTATAATATCCGATTTTACAATATTATGTTTTGTATGCCATTTTTCATGTCAAGACCCCACTGTCCAGAAACCGTTTCTGCCATGTTAGGATAGGTTATGTTATAAGCTTCGTTTTGATATAAAGAACGCGTGAAACGGACTTACGGTTTAGGAGTTACGATCGGTTTACTAAAAGTAGTTCGAAACCGTAACCGAGAATTCGTAATTAAAAATGAACCCTCGTAAAATATGTAAGTCAGTGGCAAATCTTGGTAATTAAATACTAAAGGTAAAAAGGGAGGTTTGAGAGAAAACCTCATGTGAATCGGATCATTTTTCGATTTTATAAAAATGTTCGAATCTAGGTTAAACGCGAACGAACCCCTTAAAAGTATGACTTTGGTTATAACTTAGAAAACGAGCGATAAAACTCGAGATATAATCTTGGTTCGTAATCGATCGAATTTAGAACTTATACGACTTAAGTATACACTAAGTGTGAGTATGATGACATGTCTTAATGACGAACAAATGTCAAATCGTATCGGTAATAAAAAGAGTTACACTAAAAAGGGGTATAACGAGATAATTCGAAAACATGTTTCGACTTAAGTTAATAATTAACCTTTTGAAAAATGTTAAGTGATTAATCTCGAATCTCTTGACTATTATAGATCGCCGAGCTGACTCGGGACACCCTACCACTACCCCTACCCGTGCTCAATTACCAGGCAAGTGTTCAAACCTTTGAACCTGTTGTTGTGATAATATATGTATATGATTTCTGTTTTACATATGCCATCGCATGCATGCATGTTTCCAATTATATTGTGACTCTGGTTTCTGTGATACTTGTTCCCTGAATTGATATTGGCTTATAGACTAGATACGATTTATCAGTAATAAGCCGGATTGTTTTGGTAAGACCCTTAGCGAAGGGCATATGATATTCATTCTAAATATAGACCGGGAGTCGGTATTTTGAGTTATAGATAGTCGTGGAAACCCGGAGGGATTCCAACGACAGATTATTATTTATCTGAGGAAGGTTATTGTTAAACGTTATTATATTCCATAAAGTATCAATTACTTGGAAATATTTCGAGGAATGTTATTCGAGTATTATCTCAGTCGAGAGATAATAAATGAATGTTAATTTCGAATATTCATTTAGAGTTGATATTTAATGAATATTATTTTGATATTCTTTAGAATGTTATTTATTAAATGAATATTACTTTCGAATATTCATTTAAGGTTTTATGTACTTAATGAATATTATTTTAAAATATTCATTGGAAGTTGTATTTACTTAAGGAATATTATTTCGATTATTCCTTTAAAGTTTTGATTACTAAATGAATATTATTTGGATATTCATTTAGAAGATTATTTATTAAATGAATGTTATTTGGATATTCATTTAAAAGAATAAATATTAGATGAACATTATTTTCAAATATTCATTTAAGGTTTGACTTATTTATTGAATACTATTTTAAATATTTATTGGAGTTTAATTATTTAATGAATATTATTTCGAATATTCATTTAAGGAGGGATTTATTTAGTATATAATTCCATATATTCATTCGAGGATTACCTACGAGCAATATTATACGTTAGTAATATTCCATAATTATTATTGAGTAAATAAATATTCTTGAAATATTTATTCAATTCTTTTAAAATTCTTTTTAAAATAATTTATATTATTCGGAGATTACCTTCCACCTCCAGATATTATGTAAAATATTTCGGAGTCTTTTTACGACTATTTTATCAAGGAAAGGTTCCCAACTCTTTCTTTTTCATTTAAATCTATCTTAAAAGGGTTTAAATGCTCGCTCAAACTTCCATATTATAGGGGAACCTACTTGAGCAATGTTATTTATCTTGTTGACTTCCCGGTCATAATTTATCCTCTTCACTCGCAACTTGGTTGCTATGGACTCATTAAGTCTGTGTTTACCTTCTCATCTTTCGAGGGGTAAGATGGTTGGAACAAGTTGATATTCGTTTCCAAGTACTAGCTTGGGAGTTATTGGTGAATTTTCCTTTCCAACTAGATACGACTACTTTGTGGAGTCTTATCAACAAGTATTATCCTTGGGGAAAGGGGGACGAACGTTACATTGAGAATCATGGATTCTATTTGAACTAGGAGTCGTGTAAGAGGCCGAGTAGCGCCGGTCCATCCCCTTTGGCCCAACCGTTGGCCGGGGAGAGCTAGCAAGGCGGTAGACAAGTAAAGCCGTCAGTTCTTCCTTCTACCGGTAGTAAATCTAATTTGAGCTGTACGATCTCGACTGATCATCAAGATTGGAACAGCGGGCGCGGTGAATACTCCATCATTGGTTCATCATCCAAACTTATTTATTTCCTGCAACATGATTACTGTTGGCAGAGCTGGAAAAGTGTTCGTAACTGGAATTGCAATATTTTCCTTGCAAGTTCCTCTTTAAAATATCTTGCTTATTTTCGACATAGCAGATATTCCCTCATATATTTACATTTTGAGTTACCTTGTAACTTCATCGTTCATATTATACTGGCATCATTTCCGTAAATGCATGGCATATGGTTTGAAAGATACTTTTGAACTGTTATATATTATCGTTCAGTTGAATATTATTGTTGGTGGGCTATTGCTCACCCTTGCTTTATTATTATATCACAACAACAGCTAGACCAGATGACTCGCACAAGGCGCACTCGATGCTAGCGAGGACGATGAGACTACCAGAGCCGAAGAGAAAGCTATTGGTAGGATAGATTTATTCTTTCAGTACCAAGTATATGGTCTAGTATGACTCATGTAAATGGATGGCAAAGAGTATGTATTTATATTGAAATTCTTTTGGGTTGTAAGAACTCATAATGTGTTTAATAAAATTTGGTTGTTACTCTGATTTCATCTCTGGGACTATAACGGGTGTGTTTTATGTTTTTGTTTCGGGTCACAAGGTTGTAATTTAATATTTATGTTGAACTGTGGATGGGAATGGAGACGGTAACGACCAGATCCCTGACCCCGGATCTAGGGGTGTTACAGAAGTGGTATCAGAGCGTACGTTATAAACCCCAGAGATGAGGCGATGTTAAAACAATGAATTCACTAAGATAATTAGAACTCTTGCCAAGTTTATAGTCGGGCTACTTAATGTAGTGATGACATATAAAACCCTTATGGGAACTCTTA
This sequence comes from Saposhnikovia divaricata, assembly GCA_036435485.1. NCBI lineage: Eukaryota > Viridiplantae > Streptophyta > Magnoliopsida > Apiales > Apiaceae > Saposhnikovia > Saposhnikovia divaricata. The sequence goes on along the minus strand of CM071597.1, from coordinate 93,465,845 downwards.
AGTATCATAATAGTAACTTAGCTCGATATCGTATCGACGAGTAAGGCGAAAAACCTTAAGGCATACGAGCAGCAGCGCGATGATGCTTTATATGCTGAAGATCAGTGGGTAATTCGATGGCGTACCCTACTGGAGACCCGGAAAAGGTTCCAGCAAATAAGGAAAAATCCTGTTAGGATAAGGAGCTTACCCTTGAGGAATGAGGGCTGCAGCCAGAAAGACTGCGATGATTAAAGTATAGTACTCAGAAAAGGGAGCATAAAGAACTGAGTTAGTAGCAAGAGAACTGAAGATTCATGTTGGATTCATAGCCGGACTACTGGATGTAGTACCAGCAAGTAAGACGGATTGGAAGAATCATTTAAGATCTTATACGGGAATAGATAAGAATCCTTAGAGACTTTCATATTAACGAAGAAAGAGCTAGAGGGATGTATGATTATCAAAGACATCGATATGGGACGAGGAACAGAGAGTCCCTAGAAATAGTTGAGAAGAGGCAGTAAGTGCCACATCATTTTATAAATGAATTAGTATGAATATTGTCAGTAATAATTCGCCATGAGAAGGCAGATGTCATAGGTTGTAATTTACGGAACCAAAGTGAGGTTAATGAAGTTGTTTTATTCAGGAAAATGTCCATTTTATGAATGAATCAGTTAGAAAGTGAAAACATTGGGAAGTGACAGCATGATTGTATAAAGTTATATAAGGAAGTAGTAAGCAAGACAATGATCTCAGAACCTACCGGAAGATAAGACCAGTGAGTCAAGATGAACTCGTAATGAGACTATTGTTAGAGACGGAGTATAAAGTTATCGCAACACCGTTAAATGATGAACAAGAAACGTTAGATGCATGTGATTCAGAGGAATATTAAATTCTTTCTTTTCGTTGAATGGATTATAGTAGTTACCTCAAGTTTACTCCGACGTAGAATTATAATGGATCAAGTAATACGATCAGCAGTTAAAGAGAAAAATGTGAGAAAATCTTCCTGGAGCTAAAAGATGAAATTGGTAATGACCAAGAGTTGACATTGCTTAATGGAAAAAGGAGACTTTGTGCTTCCAATGATGCTTCGCATAAAGGATTAGGATGTGTGCTTGCGTAGCACGACAAAGTACTTGCGGATGCATTCGGACAGCACGGTCCACCAGATCGGATGGCCTTAGTAGTGCCAATTTTGTGGAACAACCAACTCCGACGGTAATGTTCCTTCTGAGACTAGTAGTCAGGTAGACTAACATTTGGTAATACTGAATATCAGGACATATAGGTATCAAGACGTTGTGGTAGGTTTCAGTTTGAGACTGTTGATTCCCTTCTAAGGGATGTATATAATTGGTTCCTCTCCAGTGGTTAAACTTCCAATCTGATGACGATTATTTCGTTAACTATGACTGCTTATGGTTCTACCTGCTTGGTGGTTCATAGGATTATTCTTCAGGTTTCAAAACTGGTCTCCTTAATGTTACAAGTAGGTGGATAGATTGACCAAAATTTCCCTGATTCTGGAAAGGAATTCGGCAAATTTTGGCAAACCTTGTCTTTCTGATTATTAGAGAACATCATTGAAGAGAATGGAAACTGGAGTGAACCTTGTGGATTGGGTAAGGTTACTGTCATATGGGTTAATAGACGGACCCTGAGTATTACAATCGGAGGTAGAGATAAAATGATGAAGTAAGATTGGACGGAAACAGGAAATGTAAGTAAGAATCCAGCCGGACTAAGAACCTCCGGGATTGACTTAAGTGAAAAAGGCTGTTATGCCAGGAATGGTAAGCTTGCGTGGCACGTGGGATTGATAAGAATAGTTGTAAAGATAAAAGTAGAGGAAAGGTGACCAGAGACGGTGCCGAGAAGTCGATTAAGACTTATATGGAGTAAAGTTTTGGAAAGGTAGAAAGGTATCAAAGTAGAAGGCACTATGCCAGCAATTGCTAGAAAAGTAATGCTAAATTAGCCAACCCCTAAAATCATATATTTTTATTTTAGTGTGGTCAGTCGGGGCCAAGTCACAAAGGATTATCAAGTGACTAGACCAACAATGAAAGGACAAAGCAGGGTTGCTTCTAAGTAAGCACCGACTGCAAGGGCTTCTGATATAAAGGAAATATTAATGAGATCGTAGGAATCTTCTACTGAACCCTTTGCAACCCATGTTTGGATTGGGAATTTACTAGACTTTTTGGAATGGGGTCACCCGTACTAAAGTGATTCCTGTATATATGATTGTCCAAGATTACGAGTAAAAATAGAAGTATAGTGACTTGAGATGTTTGATGTTAGGGTATTATAAATACCATGAATATTATGACTAAGGAAAGTAAACAATGAAGGTTTATGAAGAGAGTATAGAAATGGTCAGAGATTGATCAATATGCTGTAGAAATTTTGCCTAAGGTAATTACCTTTGAGAAGAATGATAAGTACTAAGAGATTCACGTTGAACTCGACCAATATCTTCCAGAACATCCTTGCTACCATTACCAAGTTCTGTAAGAGAGCAGATAGACATACGTTGTCTTTGGGAAGGTCAAATAGGCTGACAACTATCTGAAAGAAGAGGTTAGCATTAAGCCACCGATCGATTATTAAATGAGAATGATTGAAAAGAGACCCTTATTAGGAATACATGATCTGATTGCCAAATATAGGATGCCAGAATTCCTTGGCAGTTGAATTAAGGATAGGATATCCATAAACTAAGACAATCCCTGGGGAATGCACAAGGGATGGCATTAACCCTAATAAAGACATTATGAATTCAGATGATATGAGTTGGACTTGCTAAGGCAACAATGACCGGTAAGGATTATTAAAAAGAGTTCTGGAAAGGACATAGATAGAATTATTAGAGTATTGATCAATGACGTTTTGATATACCCTGTACCTAGAAAATACAGGAGGAATGATGAGGACGACCTAAGAAACCTTACAAGGAAAAGTTAATATTCTGAGTTTCCAATTAGAAGTTTGGAAGAGAATGTAAGACACAATAACAGTAATGCCAGATGAGGCATGTATGAAACCATGATTAGGTATGGATGGAACCAAAGAAGGTTGAGATTATCCTAGAACAAGAAAGAACTAATAAAACAAATATCCTAGGCATGATTGAGGGTAAATTTGATAAAATTCCCACGGGAAGGTGGAAGCAATGACTTATGGAAAAAGACTGATAGTGATATTTTTCTCCTTCAGCAGAGCATTAAGGGAGAATGCTTTCACCCAACAGTGATGAGAATGAGGTAGAAAAATTTGAATTGAAATGTATCCAGAGAACAAGGATTACCAGAAATTAGTATTATCAGGAAAGGCCAATGAGGTGGCCGACAGTCTAAGTATAGAGGAATAATTACAAATGTTCATACCGAAGAAACATAATGATATTTGGAAGGACCTTGAATGTCATATCAGAGTGGAGGAATTCACATTCCTTCTGAGGATTGTGCAAGAATCGACGGTAATAGTAGTTTAAGTAAAGATTCGATTCCTGATGGGTCTTAAGCATATTACGTACCTTAGAATATCCCGTTTTGAGGCAAACCGGGACCATGATACAAAATTGACAAAGTAAACCATTAAGTTTCCAATCTTTTATGGAAGCTGCATGAGTGATAGTTTCATCAACCTGACATAGCTGCGATGCTTGAAACTCTTCTGCAATTTTATCTACTTCATGTAATATCTACATCAAGTTCAGGAAGTGTTCCTTATGAATAAGGAATAGTGATTACTTTGTCTCCCTAAAGGATTGAAACCCGTATGGTTATCTATTAATGCACTACGTAAACAACAAGCGATGGTGATTCTTCTAAGAAAGTAGACGACAACGTAAAGATAAAGAAAGTGCTGCTATTGATAAGCTAAATGGCATGTTGACGAATGACAAAGCAAGTTTGTGTTAGTGTACTTCTGCGCAAACAAGATAGAGAATATGAGGTTGATGATTCATGATGCTAAATGCATTCCCGTAGAAAGAATTAATGAGACTTAGAGAGTAGGGCAGTTGAGCCCGAGACTTATTAGGCCACCTAAGAGTTTAAAAAGTGTTCGAAAGGTGGCATTCGAGCCAGTTTTACCCCCAAAGCTTATAGCATGGTAGTAACGTGTTTCATGTGGCAAAGCTACACCAGTAAAATGCAGATGCTCAACAGATGATAAGAGTGCAAGCAGGTAGGTGTACGACCTGGTCTGACTTATGAAAGACAACCTGTGGAAAACCGCGGGTAGAAAAGAATAAGTGAGGAGAAACAAGTTGACAGAAGTAGATTATATTGGATCTAAGCTAAAGGAATCGGCCAGATTTATTTCAGAGGTTTTAAATTGGAATAATGTGATGATTATAGAGTAAATGTGACGGGATACCAACAAGGAGGTGCCAAGTGCAAAAGATGTCTCAATAAAGAGATGAAGGTGGAAGTAAATAACAGAAGTAAATAAGAATCAGATAATAAGAAGGATGTGATTGATAAAGAAAAGACTGGGAAAGCAACTATGGAATGTGAAGCAAGGAATGTTATGAATGGATTAATATATGGGTTTCTGATGAATTATCGGGATGACAACCTGATAGTGTTAATATAATAGATATGAAAAGCTAGTAGCGTGACATGGAATGTCAGTAACAATGATGTCCAGCGAGAAACCTAAGATTTAATCTGAGAGGTTGAAAGATTTTTCCTAAAGTGTTGCTAAGGTTGAACCAGAGTATAGGTCCATAGAATAATGGACAAAACAGCAAGATATGTTGACACGTGAAATTGCGATCAAATGGTATTGGATTTAATCATGATTATTTTCTTCTTTGATGAACCTCTATAGTTCAGAGGTAAATTCTGAGTATGATATTTTACAAAAAAAAAAATTCTATAATCCTTTAGAATTCTTTTCTTTTCTTTTCTTCTCTCTTATTCATCTTCTTTATGAATTGAGAAGAACAACCCTTTAAGGAGGGGAGGTACTGCTACGTGACTATCTGTCTATGTGATAGAAGTCTAAGTGGAATACCATAACTTGTTTAATTGCTTGTCAAGTACTAAAGGCTGGCCCCCTTCTGTACTAACTATGCAATATAACAAATGTTCAATTGATTATAGTGATCTCTCAATAAATCTTTCCACTTCTCTATATTTATCGAGATTGCGAAGATTAAAGCGATCAGGAAATGCACAGTGCGAGCAAGGTTATCTCTGAATTCGCAGCACGATAGCGATACCAACGCCACTGCGGGTATCAATAAGAACAATAAGGATAGGACTGAGTAAGAGCATAACCCGAATAGTGTGTTGTACGAAAAATGACAAAGTTGATGGAAAAAGGATAAAGTATGGATTGTAGCATCAGTAGATGTGCTGAGAAAGGGCAGAACGACTAAGAGTTGACCCGGAAGCTGAAAGGTGAAACGACAGATAAACGACTCTTATTTTCTACCTGATTCCGGGACGGAATCCTTTTAAGGAGGGGAGACTGTAAGAACCCCAAATTTTGGATATAATTAAAACTTTTATTTATTTAATGATGTAAGAATGAATAGTGGTTACGACTACAATGTAATAGTTGATATTTTGAAAGAACGAATGGAATTCGACTTCATTATTTCTATGTCTTGAAGAATACTAAAGATGGACAACTTAGGTAAGAATAATCTATCTCCTAGGGGAATAATGTATGACAATTCCAAGCAGGAAAATATTCTCATGTCATCCAGATCGATAACGATTAATCCAGTGGGTTCGTAAAAAAAAAGGTTAAGGAACGATCGAAAGCGAATACGGACAATTGTACAACCCTAAGAGAATAAGTAAAGAATAAAGAATGAATAGTATTTTTGGTGGAATTGAGAATAATATGAGACGACACTATATAGAAGTATTCGGAACGGATTTCCGAGTTCGTATTAGTGATCCAGGGGAAAAATAAGTGTATGTAAAAGCTGTCGGATTCTGAAAAACCGCACTTTTATTTTCTCCGAGAATTCCCTGGACACTGATAGCCTTAAGTATTTAACGAATGGATTTAAGGAATATAAATTGTAAAGTTAAAAAGAAAAATGGAGAATGATAGTATTAATATTAGGAAGATTCCCTGTAAACCCTAATTAGAAATCCGTGAAATATTCCTACGAACGATCAATCGAAACGAGCAATAACTGGACACAGAATTAAGCAGAGAAAGCAAGAGTCATGCATAAGCTACTAGATAAATATCTAGCAACCAAGTGGGCTAAGTAACTAGCAAGTTATGGATTGAACTAGTAGTTAGCCAAATCAAACTCTAGTTAGCCATAAATCAATCCAAGTGCTACACATGCTTTCAAATCTCACCCTTCATTCCAAAAGCACTTTAATAAAGTAAAAATAGATGAGATATTATTCTAAGCTCATCACTTTAGTCATTATTCAAGCAACCAACACAAAAAAATCAAACACTCCCCCTTGAAGCATTCTATTCGGCCATCCATTAATTCCAAATCCAAAACCAAGCTTCCCACCATTGTTTGATCTTGAAACTTTTAGGGTAAGACCTATATTTCATAAAAGTAATACCCTAGAAATTGTAGATTCAATCTCCTCTTTTACCATTTTCAAAAAAAATCATTTTAGAGGAGGGTGAATAGTGTTTTTTCAAGAACTAACTTGTTTTTTTTTTTCTTGTTTCATGGTTGATATAGCAAGCTTAAGCACTCCTAAGGATCATACAAATCTTAGTGAGGCTAGTAAACACTCTAAGGAAGGTATAAAACTTGAAAACCCTTGGTGTCCTTTTAAGATCTTAAGAGTTTTATGGATGATTTAGTGATTAGTATGTTATGTTATGCTTAGATCCATGCTAGTAGTTGTTATGGTTGTGATTTGGTTTATGAACCATGCAATGGTTAAGATGAGTTGTTGTTAGACTAGTCATGATGTTTATCATGTGCTTGGGTGGTGGATTTGATCTTGGTAAGATTGTGATAAAGTGTAAAAACTTTGGAAAACGCGTAAACATAGCCGTTATAATGTCCGATTTTACAATATTATGTTTTGTATGCCATTTTTCATGTCAAGACCCCACTGTCCAGAAACCTTTTCTGCCATGTTAGGATAGGTTATGTTATAAGCTTCGTTTTGATATAAAGAACGCGTGAAACGGACTTACGGTTTAGGAGTTATGGTCGGTTTACTAAAAGTAGTTCGAAACCGTAACCGAGAATTCGTAATTAAGAATAACCCTCGTAAAATATGTAAGTCAGTGGCAAATCTTGGTAATTAAATACTAGAGGTAAAAAGGGAGGTTTGAGAGAAAACCTCATGTGAATCGGATCATTTTTCGATTTTATAAAAATGTTCGAATCTAGGTTAAACGCGAACGAACCCCTTAAAAGTATGACTTTGGTTATAACTTAGAAAACGAGCGATAAAACTCGAGATATAATCTTGGTTCGTAATCGATCGAATTTAGAACTTATACGACTTAAGTATACACTAAGTGTGAGTACGATGACATGTCTTAATGACGAACAAATGTCAAATCGTATCGGTAATAAAAAGAGTTACACTAAAAAGGGGTATAGCGAGATAATTCGAAAACATGTTTCGACTTAAGTTAATACTTAACCTTTTGAAAAATGTTAAGTGATTAATCTCGAATTTCTTGACTATTATAGATCGCCGAGCTGACTCGGGACACCATACCACTACCCCTACCCGTGCTCAATTACCAGGCAAGTGTTCAAACCTTTGAACCTGTTGTTGTGATAATATATGTATATGATTTCTGTTTTACATATGCCATCGCATGCATGCCTGTTTCCAATTATATTGTGACTCTGGTTTCTGTGATACTTGTTCCCTGAATTGATATTGGCTTATAGACTAGATACGATTTATCAGTAATAAGCCGGATTATTTTGGTAAGACCCTTAGCGAAGGGCATATGATATTCATTCTAAATATAGACCGAAAGTCGGTATTTTGAGTTATAGATAGTCGTGGAAACCCGGAGGGATTCCAACGACAGATTATTATTTATCTGAGGAAGGTTATTGTTAAACATTATTATATTCCATAAAGTATCAATTACTTGGAAATATTTCGAGGAATGTTATTCGAGTATTATCTCAGTCGAGAGATAATAAATGAATGTTAATTTCGAATATTCATTTAGAGTTGATATTTAATGAATATTATTTTGATATTCTTTAGAATGTTATTTATTAAATGAATATTACTTTCGAATATTCATTTAAGGTTTTATGTACTTAATGAATATTATTTTAAAATATTCATTGGAAGTTGTATTTACTTAAGGATTATTATTTCGATTATTCCTTTAAAGTTTTGATTACTAAATGAATATTATTTGGATATTCATTTAGAAAATTATTTATTAAATGAATGTTATTTGGATATTCATTTAAAAGATTAAATATTAGATGAACATTATTTTCAAATATTCATTTAAGGTTTGACTTATTTATTGAATAATATTTTAAATATTTATTGGAGTTTAATTATTTAATGAATATTATTTCGAATATTCATTTAAGGAGGGATTTATTTAGTAAATAATTCCACATATTCATTCGAGGATTACCTACGAGCAATATTATGTGTTAGTAATATTCCATAATTATTATTGAGTAAATAAATATTCTTGGAATATTTATTTAATTCTTTTAAAATTCTTTTTAAAATAATTTATATTATTCGGAGATTACCTTCCACCTCCAGATATTATGTAAAATATTTCGGAGTCTTTTTACGACTATTTTATCAAGGAAAGGTTCCCAACTCTTTCTTTTTCATTTAAATCTATCTTAAAAGGATTTAAATGCTCGCTCAAACTTCCATATTATAGGGGAACCTACTTGAGCAATATTATTTATCTTGTTGACTTCCCGGTCATAATTTATCCTCTTCACTCGCAACTTGGTTGCTATGGACTCATTAAGTCTGTGTTTACCTTCTCATCTTTCGAGGGGTAAGATGGTTGGAACTAGTTGATATTCGTTACCAAGTACTAGCTTGGGAGTTATTGGTGAATTTTCCTTTCCAACTAGATACGACTACTTTGTGGAATCTTATCAACAAGTATTATACTTGGGGAAAGGGGGACGAACGTTACATTCAGAATCATGGATTCTATTTGAACTAGGAGTCGTGTAAGAGGCCGAGTAGCGCCGGTCCATCCCCTTTGGCCCAACCGTTGGCCGGGGAGAGCTAGCAAGGCGGTAGACAAGTAAAGCCGTCAGTTCTTCCTTCTACCGGTAGTAAATCTAATTTGAGCTGTACGATCTCGACTGATCATCAAGATTGGAACAGCGGGCGCGGTGAATACTCCATCATTGGTTCATCATCCAAACTTATTTATTTCCTGCAACATGATTACTGTTGGCAGAGCTGGAAAAGTGTTCGTAACTGGAATTGCAATATTTTCCTTGCAAGTTCCTCTTTATAATATCTTGCTTATTTTCGACATAGCAGATATTCCCTCATATATTTACATTTTGAGTTACCTTGTAACTTCATCATTCATATTATACTGGCATCATTTCCGTAAATGCATGGCATATGGTTTGAAAGATACTTTTGAACTGTTATATATTATCGTTCAGTTGAATATTATTGTTGGTGGGCTATTGCTCACCCTTGCTTTATTATTATATCACAACAACAACTAGACCAGATGACTCGCACAAGGCGCACTCGATGCTAGCGAGGACGATGAGACTACCAGAGCCGAAGAGAAAGCTATTGGTAGGATAAATTTATTCTTTTAGTACCAAGTATATGGTCTAGTATGACTCATGTAAATGGATGGCAAAGAGTATGTATTTATATTGAAATTCTTTTGGGTTGTAAGAACTCATAATGTGTTTAATAAAATTTGGTTGTTACTCTGATTTCATCTCTAGGACTATAACGGGTGTGTTTTATGTTATTGTTTTGGGTCACAAGGTTGTAATTTAATATTTATGTTGAACTGTGGATGGGAATGGAGACGGTAACGACCAGATCCCTGACCCCGGATCTAGGGGTGTTACAGAAGTGGTATCAGAGCGTACGTTATAAACCCCAGAGATGAGGCGACGTTAAAACAATGAATTCACTAAGATAATTAGAACTCTTGCCAAGTTTATAGTCGGGCTACTTAATGTAGTGATGACATATAAAACCCATATGGGAACTCTTAAGTATCATAATAGTAACTTAGCTCGATATCGTATCGACGAGTAAGGCGACAAACCTTGAGGCACACGAGCAGCAGCGCGATGATGCTTTATATGCTGAAGATCAGCAGGTAATTCGATGGGTACCCTACTCGAGACCCGGAAGAGGTTCCAGCAGATAAGGAAAAATCCTGTTAGGATAAGGAGCTTACCCTTGAGGAATGAGGGCTGCAGCCAGAAAGACTGCGATGATTAAAGTATAGTGCTCAGAAAAGGGAGCATAAAGAACTGAGTTAGTAGCAAGAGAACTGAAGATTCATGTTGGATTCATAGCCGGACTACTGGATGTAGTACCAGCAAGTAAGACGGATTGGAAGAATCATTTGAGATCTTATACGGGAATAGATAAGAATCCTTAGAGACTTTCATATTAACAAAGAAAGAGCTAGAGGGATGTATGATTATCAAAGACATCGATATGGGACGAGGAACAGAGAGTCCCTAGAAATAGTTGAGAAGAGGCAGTAAGTGCCACATCATTTGATAAATGAATTAGTAAGAATATTGTCAGTAATAATTCGCCATGAGAAGGCAGATGTCATAGAAGTATAGTGACTTGAGATGTTTGATGTTAGGGTATTATAAATACCATGAATATTATGACTAAGGAAAGTAAACAATGAAGGTTTATGAAGAGAGTATAGAAATGGTCAGAGATTGATCAGTATGCTGTAGAAATTTTGCCTAAGGTAAGTACCTTTGAGAAGAATGATAAGTACTAAGAGATTCACGTTGAACTCGACCAATATCTTCCAGAACATCCTTGCTACCATTACCAAGTTCTGTAAGAGAGCAGATAGACATACGTTGTCTTTTGGAAGGTCAAATAGGCTGACAACTATCTGAAAGAAGAGGTTAGCATTAAGCCACCGATCGATTATCAAATGAGAATGATTGAAAAGAGACCCTTATTAGGAATACATGATCTGATTGCCAAATATAGGATGCAAGAATTCCTTGGCAGTTGAATTAAGGATAGGATATCCATAAATTAAGACAAACCCTGGGGAATGCACAAGGGATGGCATTAACCCAAATAAAGACATTATGAATTCAGATGATATGAGTTGGACTTGCTAAGGCAACAATGACCGTTAAGGATTATTAAAAAGAGTTCTGGAAAGGACATAGATAGAATTATTAGAGTATTGATCACTGACGTTTTGATATACCCTGTACCTAGAAAATACAGGAGGAATGATGAGGACGACCTAAGAAACCTTACAAGGAAAAGTTAATATTCTGAGTTTCCAATTAGAAGTTTGGAAGAGAATGTAAGACACAATAACAGTAATGCCAGATGAGGCATGTATGAAACCATGATGAGGTATGGATGGAACCAAAGAAGGTTGAGATTATCCTAGAACAAGAAAGAACTAAGAAAACAAATATCCCAGGCATGATTGAGGGTAAATTTGATAAATTCCCACGGGAAGGTGGAAGCAATGACTTATGGAAAAAGACTGATAGTGATATTTTTCTCCTTCAGCAGAGCATTAAGGGAGAATGCTTTCACCCAATAGTGATGAGAATGAGGTAGAAAAATTTGAATTGAAATGTATCCAGAGAACAAGGATTACCAGAAATTAGTATTATCAGGAAAGGCCAATGAGGTGGCCGACAGTCTAAGTATAGAGGAATAATTACAAATGTTCATACCGAAGAAACAAAATGATATTTGGAAGGACCTTGAAGGTCATATCAGAGTGGAGGAATTCACATTCCTTCTGAGGATTGTGCAAGAATCGACGGTAATAGTAGTTTAAGTAAAGATTCGATTCCTGATGGGTCTTAAGCATATTACGTACCTTAGAATATCGGCTTGATGACCTTTTAGCCCTCGAAGTTTTATACGAAATACCTATCATCCCTCAATGTTTCAAAACGTTCCTTTTAGCCCCTGAAGTATCCGTAAAGGTCCAATTAACCCTCGTACCGGTACGAAAAATTGTAACGGTACGTATCAGATGGGTAAAATAGACATTACATGTGTCCGTTACAATTTTTTTTAATTTGTACCGGTATAAGGGTTAATAAGACCTTTCCGGATACTTCAGGGGCTAAAAGGTACAACGTATTAAACTTGAGGGTTTGACGGGTACAAAAGGTCATTACTATATCTTCTAGTTTAATTCAGCCACCACTATCTCCATTCCCCTCGAGTAAGGCTTACATACACTAAATAATTTAGGTTACACTAAATAATTTTTTAAAAATATATATTGAAATCTTAAGATATTTAACAATAAATTTAAAAAAAATGTTAAATTAAATGATGAACATATGTAAATTTAAACTTAATAATGAAATTTATTTAAATAAATTAAATTTTATATTAAATCAAAAATTAATATATTAATTTATAATAATAATATATGATAGTCCGTGCTTTGCACGGGTTATCGGCTAGTATATAATTATTATCAAATCATATCATTTAAAATTTTAAGCGTGCAAAATTCATGTCTTAAATTTTTTAATTCAAATTAAAAAAAAAGTTTCCATTATATTAAAGAACATCGTGCATCGCACAGGTTTTAAGCTAGTAGTATTAGAAAAACAAAATTATTAAAATTTGAAGAACACATGTTCGAATGTATATTTCAAAGATCAATAATTTTTTTTTATTAAATGACAAAAGATAATCATAAACTCCATCTAAAAACTTGCAAGCTCCAACGGTGAATTTATCGAAAATTTGATCTTTTTTTATTCGAATTAAACTCTACACTGTAATACTGCTTTGGAGGTAAAAAATTTATGGGAAATTTGTATGATATGTCCCAAATTAATAGATCATTTTGCAAATATGTTCCATCTTATTGATTTATAAATTATATGTCCCATTATCAGTTTTTAAGTTTTAGAGAGAACAATATACCCTTTTTTATTAATTAATTACTATTATAAGTATACTAAAATTTTAATAACTAAAAAAAATATTTTTTTTTATTTTTTAGCACAAACCAGTCAGGGGTGCTTTTTTAATTTTAACCATAAAATAAATTTTTTATTTTGTTTTTTTCTTACACAGGCCCCGCCAGGGACACCCTTAACCAAATAAAATATTAAAATTTATAATTTAAATTAAACAAATCATGTTTTTGTGAGACATTATATTTTAAAATAAATTTGATTAAAAAGGGTACAATGGTCCTTTTCTGTTAAAATTTGAATGAAAAACTGATTTTAGGATAGATTTGAAATTTCAAATATATAGGACATATTTACAAACCATGTTTTAAATTTAGATATATTATTAAAAAACCCAAAATTTATCTTGTAAATTGTAATAACATATTTTAGATGAGAATTCTTGATATACAAAGATCTATTGTATCATTTTTTTATTAGCCTTCTTGTATTTATGTATAATAATAGGATATATTTGTATATAATTAAATATTTTTTTATTTTGTAATTTGTAGAGTCGAACCTGTTGACGTATGATAGTACACGTTTATTATCCCTATTACTCTTATTATATAAGAATAATAGGATATAATTAGTAATATCTAACTTATAATTATATAAGAATAAATTTTAATTGATCATTAATATACATAAGATATTAGTTTAATTAATGTTTCTCTATTTTTATTTAATAATAATTACATAATTAATCATTAGAATTATTTGTAATCCATTGTAATTGTATAATATATATACACAAATCTATACATATGGATATACACACTTCTTTAAAATCGCATGAGCGTAGTACACGTTAATGCTACGAGAGTTTTATAAAAAATAGACATTATTAAAATAGAATATTTAAATACTTAATACTTCAAATATCGAATTACAATTTTCAAATATCTATAATAAAATTTTATTTTTTCAAATTTCAAATTAATAGCATGTAAATGAATTAAACGTTAGTGTATGTAAGTCTTACTCGAGTGGTATGGAGATAGTGGTAACTGAATTAAACTAGTAGATATAGTAATGACCTTTTGTACCCATCAAACCCTCAAGTTTAATACGTTATACCTTTTAGCCCCTGAAGTATCCGGAAAGGTCCTATTAACCCTTATACCGGTACAAATAAAAAAAAAATTGTAACGGACACATGTAATGTCTATTTTGCCCATCCGATACGTACCGTTACAATTTTTTGTACCGGTACAAGGGTTAATTGGACCTTTACGAATACTTCAGGGGCTAAAAGGAACGTTTTGAAACATTGAGGGCTGATAGGTATTTCGTATAAAACTTCGAGGGCTAAAAGGTCATTAAGCCTAGAATATCCCGTTTTGAGGCAAACCGGGACCATGATACAAAATTGACAAAGTAAACCATTAAGTTTCCAGTCTTTTATGGAAGCTGCATGAGTGATAGTTTCATCAACCTGACATAGCTGCGATGCTTGAAACTCTTCTGCAATTTTATCTACTTCATGTAATATCTACATCAAGTTCAGGAAGTGTTCCTTATGGATAAGGAATAGTGATTACTTTGTCTCCCTAAAGGATTGAAACCCGTATGGTTATCTATTAATGCACTACGTAAACAACCAGCGATGGTGATTCTTCTAAGAAAGTAGACGACAACGTAAAGATAAAGAAAGTGCTGCTATTGATAAGTTAAATGGCATGTTGACGAATGACAAAGCAAGTTTGTGTTAGTGTACTTCTGCGCAAACAAGATAGAGAATATGAGGTTGATGATTCATGATGCTAAATGCATTCCCGTAGAAAGAATTAATGAGACTTAGAGAGTAGGGCAGTTGAGCCCGAGACTTATTAGGCCACCTAAGAGTTTAAAAAGTGTTCGAAAGGTGGCATTCGAGCCAGTTTTACCCCCAAAGCTTATAGCATGGTAGTAACGTATTTCATGTGGCAAAGCTACACCAGTAAAATGCAGATGCTCAACAGATGATAAGAGTGCGAGCAGGTAGGTGTACGACCTGGTCTGACTTATGAAAGACAACCTGTGGAAAACCGCGGGTAGAAAAGAATAAGTGAGGAGAAACAAGTTGACAGAAGTAGATTATATTGGATCTAAGCTAAAGGAATCGGCCAGATTTATTTCAGAGGTTTTAAATTGGAATAATGTGATGATTATAGAGTAAATGTGACGGGATACCAACAAGGAGGTGCCAAGTGCAAAAGATGTCTCAATAAAGAGATGAAGGTGGAAGTAAATAACAGAAGTAAATAAGAATCAGATAATAAGAAGGATGTGATTGATAAAGAAAAGACTGGGAAAGCAACTATGGAATGTGAAGCAAGGAATGTTATGAATGGATTAATATATGGGTTTCTGATGAATTATCGGGATGACAACCTGATAGTGTTAATATAATAGATATGAAAAGCTAGTAGCGTGACATGGAATGTCAGTAACAATGATGTCCAGCGAGAAACCTAAGATTTAATCTGAGAGGTTGAAAGATTTTTCCAAAAGTGTTGCTAAGGTTGAACCAGAGTATAGGTCCATAGAATAATGGACAAAACAGCAAGATATGTTGACACGTGAAATTGCGATCAAATGGTATTGGATTTAATCATGATTATTTTCTTCTTTGATGAACCTCTATAGTTCAGAGGTAAATTCTGAGTATGATATTTTACAAAAAAAAAAATTCTATAATCCTTTAGAATTCTTTTCTTTTCTTTTCTTCTCTCTTATTCATCTTCTTTATGAATTGAGAAGAACAACCCTTTAAGGAGGGGAGGTACTGCTACGTGACTATCTGTCTATGTGATAGAAGTCTAAGTGGAATACCATAACTTGTTTAATTGCTTGTCAAGTACTAAAGGCTGGCCCCCTTCTGTACTAACTATGCAATATAACAAATGTTCAATTGATCATAGTGATCTCTCAATAAATCTTTCCACTTCTCTATATTGATCGAGATTGCGAAGATTAAAGCGATCAGGAAATGCACAGTGCGAGCAAGGTTATCTCTGAATTCGCAGCACGATAGCGATACCAAAGCCACTGCGGGTATCAACAAGAACAATAAGGATAGGACTGAGTAAGAGCATAACCCGAATAGTGTGTTGTACGAAAAATGACAAAGTTGATGGAAAAAGGATAAAGTATGGATTGTAGCATCAGTAGATGTGCTGAGAAAGGGCAGAACGACTAAGAGTTGACCCGGAAGCTGAAAGGTGAAACGATAGATAAACGACTCTTGTTTTCTACCTGATTCCGGGACGGAATCCTTTTAAGGAGGGGAGACTGTAAGAACCCCAAATTTTGGATATAATTAAAACTTTTATTTATTTAATGATGTAAGAATGAATAGTGGTTACGGCTACAATGTAATAGTTGATATTTTGAAAGAACGAATGGAATTCGACTTCATTATTTCTATGTCTTGAAGAATACTAATGATGGACAACTTAGGTAAGAATAATCTATTGTTAGCACAAAATCACGCAAGCGTACGTGGTCACAAGTAATATATAAGGTTAAGTCCAAATTCGTTCCCACAGGGATCAAGTTATGGTTCTTTTCATTAAATGCACCTATTCAACAATGTATGATCTTAATTCACTGCTAAGACAAATAATTAATTGAGATTTTAATTAATTAAATTTAACTAATATGTAATTTAAGAATTAACTAGCTAATGAGATCTAAAATCAAATTACTTATATGGGAATAAACATGGAATTCTAACTTCATTATCTACTTCACTTAGAGTCACAGCCTTTAATCAATACATGTGATGGTTTAGATATCTGATCGGACAACACGAAACAAGTAAAAGTTACCTCTCGGTATACTAGCACCAAACTACACATACATCCACAAAACAGATAGAAGATGAGTAGACACCTATTATGTTTAGACCCTATATCTCTATAGAATTTGAAAACATAGAGGTTTAAGCACAAGTTATCCACATAGATCACATAGGGTAGCATAATATCTCTATTTACGCCACAAATCATGATGTTAAAACATCAACCTATCCTATGCTAGCATGGCAAGTTCTAAATCTCAAGATCCACTCTCGTTTCGCAAGAGATTAACAAATTAGATGTTCGCGACGCATCTAAATACATGAAACACAACCATACGAGGATATCAAGAATTCACCACACATAAATCTTTAAAGCATACAAACTACTAAGCTACATAGATAACTCCGTTAGAATCCCATGACAACGATTAGCTCATAATTGAACCGTTCATCGTCATGGGATTTGATGAAAACATGATATAAAACAAGATATGAATCAAAGAAGTAATTATATTAATAAACAAAGAGTTAAGAAAACAAATCTATAATCCAGAATAACACAAATGATGAAGTAGATCTAGATCTGTTGCTTGTCTCGAGCGTTGAATCCTTCTCTCCTTTTCCCCCTTGCAGATCTAAGCTATGTTAAAATAATAATAACTAATAATATGTCTCTCTCTATTACAATGGTATGATGTGTTTAAATAGGCTCTAAAAGTCTTCCCCAACAAGAAAATACAAAAACAGAATTATAATAGAATTTCTACAATATACGTTTCCTAAATTGATTATTTAAGGAAAATTCGTGGCTGACTTTTCTTCAGATTTTCTGGAACGTTCCAAACGTAATTGGACCACTGGACCACCTTAGAATGATAGAAAATCTCGTTATCTTCGCGTGGACTGCTTACGGGCCTCAAACGGACTTCTAGAACTCAAGATATGGCCAAAACAGTGTAAACTGCGCAACCCTTCTCGAAAATCCGAATTTTAATCAATTAATTCCCCAAAAATTATAGAAGCATCCACCTTAGTCAACATTCTCGTAATTCTGCACAACTAAGCAAAACACATCAAAACCACCACAAACTTGAGTCCAAAACAATCAATTTAAGCTGATATGGAACGCTCCAAGTGGATATAAAATCCACTTATCACACCCCCAAACTTAAACCGATGCTTGTCCTCAAGCATAAACAATTACAACTAACTAACTAACTAGTACCACTTCCGTAGGTGATCACGGTTGCATTTGGCATATGCAACAAGCCCTTTAAACCCCTAGGCAGCCCCAGTGGACGAGTAAGGTCTCGTGAGGGCCTATAGCGAATGTACCCACAAAATCCATTTAACCTAATGCAATGCAATGCATGAACGCAACTAAAATGAAAAATGCAACGATCCCCTTCAAACTAACCAAAACCAACTAGCAAACAAATATCTCAAAGAATGCAACTAAATCCAAATAGAGCTCGACCAAGTTCCCGTATACTAACAATACATGAACAGAAACGTGCGTGTGTGCAATGCTCATCAGAAATAGTCCCAAAACTAGGTCAAAAATCATACATGCTTTTCGTCAAGACAATCACATGTTTATAAATAGAATAGACTGTCTTACGGGCCTCAAACGGACTTCTAGAACTCAAGATATGGCCAAAACAGTGTAAACTGCGCAACCCTTCTCGAAAATCCGAATTTTAATCAATTAATTCCCCAAAAATTATAGAAGCATCCACCTTAGTCAACATTCTCGTAATTCTGTACAACTAAGCAAAACACATCAAAACCACCACAAACTTGAGTCCAAAACAATCAATTTAAGCCGATATGGAATGCTCCAAGTGGATATAAAATCTACTTATCACACCCCCAAACTTAAACCGATGCTTGTCCTCAAGCATAAACAATTACAACTAACTAACTAACTAGTACCACTTCCGTAGGTGATCACGGTTGCATTTGGCATATGCAACAAGCCCTTTAAACCCCTAGGCAGCCCCAGTGGACGAGTAAGGTCTCGTGAGGGCCTATAGCGAATGTACCCACAAAATCCATTTAACCTAATGCAATGCAATGCATGAATGCAACTAATATGAAAAATGCAACAATCCCCTTCAAACTAACCAAAACCAACTAGCAAGCAAATATCTCAAAGAATGCAACTAAATCCAAATAAAGCTCAACCAAGTTCCCGTATACTAACAATACATGAACAGAAACGTGCGTGTGTGCAATGCTCATCAGAAATACTCCCAAAACTAGGTAAAAAATCATACATGCTTTTCGTCAAGACAATCACATGTTTATAAATAGAATAGACTGTAGACACTTCATAACCTAGGAACACCTCCATCCTTATCCAAGGTAGACAGAAATTCATGCTTTATTACTAACTACTACGACACATATATACAAGCATGCTTATTTAACCGTGCAATGGATGAGACCCCGAAAGGCTTATACAATAATACCCATGTAACGAGCGTTGGGTTAGTGGATCCCAGACTATAAAAACCTTAGGTCACTAGGCACAAAGTCCCCGCGAACTTAATTGCTCGAGTATTAAAGAGCTCACCCTAGTTAATTTTGCATATAAACAATTGACACTTTTGATTTTTTTTTTCTTTTTCTTTTTTTTTTCTGTTTTTTCTTTTTTTTTTCTATGCAGTCTGGAATAAGAATTCTCAATTCCAACCCTAGACTACTCATATAAATATGAGCCGGCTACTAGCCATTTGACACCTAGCCAACAACTAGCATGAAATCCCTGTTTTCCCCCAAACTTAGACTTTAGTGCTACTACGCTATCAAGGGAATAACGAAAATTCTAAATATAAACAAGTGATTAAATCTCAAAACATCCAAACAAGCATGACCTCAACCTAGCCCAAAAGCACCCAATGAGACTGTGTAATTAGTTTTGTTTCCGTAACATGCAAGTCAATTTCATAGAAACTATAAATCAACCCTCTATTCATCATTACCACACTCAATTAGACACCTACCTACTAATCAGAATTACCTCGTCTTAAGGGATCATGAAATATGCATGCTATGCAAATGCAACTAATATGAACTCACATGATATACGAAACAAAAAACAGAATGCCCTACATGAAACAAACATAATTAATACGAACATATATGCATGAATTACTACTAATAATATACAAAGCATGAAATCCTACATGAACACATAATACAACAATAACTACTAATCCCTCAAACCACCCCCAAACTTAAAATATTCAATGTCCGCATTGAATGGAAGTAAATACGAGGGAAAGTAGAAAACATACCTAACCAGCTGAATCATAACCCTCCTCGGATGAATCTGGTGGAGGATAATGCGTACGAGCTCCATAGACTAGCCACCTCCCAAATAACAAGAATCCTACAAAACCCCCCAATTACAAGAACACAAATTCGTAATAAAAATAATATTAGAGAAGATTTAAACCAATTACGAATCAAAGAGGTGAACTTCTAATTAATTCCTCTTTAGAATTGAATTTAAATAAATAGAAGAGGAATTGGATTTGTATGTATGGGTGTGTATATATAATGGATGGATTGGGTGAATAAAATTAATGTGAAAAGGAAAAATTTTGGGTGGGTATGAAATTTGATGTAGGATAGAAATAGGATTTGATGAATTAAAGAAAAAGAATTAGAATAGGTTTAGAATTTTGGAAGAGAGATGGGGGGTTTTGGAATTTATATAGGATTAGGATAAAATTTGGGGTTGATAGAATAAAATTGGAAAAGGAATTTCTTTTGGGGTTTGAATTTTTTTTTTTTATATACAAAGGGAAGAAAAGAAAGAAAAAAAAACAAAATAAAAAAACCAGCTAAAAAACTGAACCTGCGCAGCCTGCATAAAGCAGGCGCAGCCTGCCTACAGTTCAGTCACGCAGGCGCAGCCTGCGCGACATCCAGTAACGCAGGCGCAGCCTGCGTGACACACCCGATTTTTTTTTTTTTTTTCTCCTCGCGTGGGTTACCTCCCACGAAGCGCTTCTTTAACGTCAATAGCTTGACGTTACATCCTCAACTCATGGCGGTTTCAAAAGAATAACTGAACCATTCTCAACAGAGAGACCATTCATACGAACGTTGACCTTTTGTTTGCTTGCTTTCCACAAATTTCTCCCGTCAAACTTCAACCAAATTTTACTAGCCAACAGCCTAATCCTCTTCTTTTTCTTCTTCACACCTCTAATGTGCTTCTCCGACTCGAACGGCTGCACAAAACTTTCTTCTTCCTTATCGTTCGCTTTCCACCTTCGCAACACGTTATCATGTCCCTCTTCAAAAATCACAAGCTCATTATTCAAAAGAACATACCTCAAATGTGGTGGAAGTTTCCCATGCTTTACACTCGAAAGATCTCGAGAAGAACTGTCAATGAAATCACTGATGTGATGCTTTAGCACGTGTGTGTCCGACTTTTCGCTCAACAACTGATCTAACTTCTTTCTCTGACCCGTATCAACTATTTCCACACTGCAACACTCTTCATCCTCTGTCGGAAATTTCATGGCCTTGAAAACATTAAAGGTGACATTCTGATCTTGCACCCTCATTGTAAGCTCTCCTTTTTGCACATCAATCAAAGTATGGCCTGTAGCTAGAAAAGGCCTTCCCAAGATTATGGGAATATTCTTGTCTTCTTCAAAATCCAAGATAACAAAATCAGCTGGGAAGATAAGCTTACCAACTTTCACCAAAACGTCCTCCACTATACCCCTTGGATATGTGATAGATCGATCAGCCAACTGCAAAGAGATATTGGTTGGCTTTGGCTCCGGCAGACCAAGTTGCTTGAACACGGATAAAGGCATGAGATTGATGCTAGCTCCCAAGTCACACAAGCACTTGCTAAAAGAAAGGTTGCCAATAGTGCAAGGGATGGTGAAACTTCCCGGATCTTTAATTTTGGGTGGCAACTTCTGCTGCAGAACTGCACTACACTCCTCCGTTAATGCCACTGTTTCAAATTCTTCCAACCTTCTCTTTCGTGACAAAATATCCTTCATGAACTTCGCATACCTCGGCATCTGCTCCAATGCTTCAACAAAAGGAATGTTAATGGACAATTTCTTGAAGACATCCATAAACTTCTGAAACTGAATTTCTTGACTTTTCTGCACGCGTCGAGGAAACGGAGGAGGAGGATAGATTTGATTATTCTTTGAAGATTGATCTGGAGTAGACTTTTCAACAGGTTTCTTGCTCTTCTCACCATCAAGTTGATCAGCCACTAAATCAGATTTCTCAATTTCTGGCACTGCAGATTTTTCAACCTGCTGATTCTGAACATCTTCATCTTCTTCAGCTGCTGATTGAGGGCCTGCTGTAACCTTTCCCGATCTCAAAGTCACTGCATTAACCTGTTCTTTGTTCCCCCTTCTACCTGGATTTGTTTCCGTATCACTAGAAAGAGTCCCCTGTTGCATGTTCAACAAAGCACTTGTAATCTGTCCCATCTGGTTTTCCAAGATCTTTTGAGAAGCTTGAAGGTTCTTCAACATCATCCTCATATCATCCATTTCGGATTTTTCATTAGAAGATTGCCCCGCATGAGCCTGGGGTTGTTGCTGCTGAAATCCAGGAGGTTGATATGGTACCCTTGGAGCATACTGCTGTTGATAGCCTTGATTGAATGGCCTGGCTTCCTGACTTTGAAACTGCTGATAGGACTGCTGAGGTTGTTGAGCACTTTTGTTGTTGCTCCAGCTGAAGTTAGGATGATTCCTGTTGTTCGGATGATAAGTGGCTGGAACTGGTGCAGCAGGTCTCTGGAAATTACTAACGAACTGTGCTGATTCAGAAGAGATAGCACACTGACTTGTCTCATGTGCGCCCGCATATAGCTCACAAATACTAGCAACCTGCTGAATCCCATAATTAGCAAGAGAATCCACCTTCATCGTAAGAGCCTTCAACTGAGCTACAATAGCTGAAGCTGTGTCAACTTCAAGAACACCTGCTACCTTACCTTGAGAAAGCCTCTGGGTTGGATTTTGATATTCATTAGCAGCCATCATCTCAATAAGATCATATGCTTCCCCGTAGCTCTTAGCCCACAGAGCTCCACCTGATGCTGCATCTAGCAAAGGTCTAGACTGTGCTCCCAACCCATTGTAAAAACCATTAATAACCATCCAATCAGGCATGCCATGATGAGGACACCTTCGTAGCATCTCCTTATAACGTTCCCAAGCCTCACACAAAGACTCGCCAGATTGCTGTTGAAATTGAGTTAACTGGTTCCTTATTGCTGCAGTTTTCGCCATAGGGAAGAATTTAGTAAGAAACTTCTGAGCAAGATCATCCCACGTAGTAATGGAACCAGCTGGTAGAGAGTGTAACCAGCCCTTAGCCTTATCCCTCAGAGAGAATGGAAAAGCCTCAACTTGATAGCATCCTCCGACACACCATTAAATTTGAAAGTGTCGCAGATCTCGATAAAGTCCCGGATGTGCATGTTAGGATCCTCTGTCGAAGCACCCCCAAACTGAACCGAATTCTGCACCATCTGAATTATGCTCGGGTTGATCTCAAAGTTGTTTGCTGCAATAGCTGGCCTGACAATACTAGATTGTATGTAATTGATCTTTGGTTGAGAATAGTCCTTCAAAGCCTTGACTGCTGCTTGTAAGTCTGCCATCTCTTTTACTGCTACAAGTTCTTCTTCTGCCAGTTTTTCCTTACGAGCCTGCAAACGTGTTCGCATACACGTTCAAGTACCTGAAAACACCACGAAACAAACAAACTAAATAAGAAATCCGAGTCAGTGAACGCTAACGACCACTGATGACAAGCACATAAACTAAATTAAACACCGATGATCCCCGGCAGCGGCGCCAAAAACTTGTTAGCACAAAATCACGCAAGCGCACGTGGTCACAAGTAATATATAAGGTTAAGTCCAAATTCGTTCCCACAGGGATCGGGTTATGGTTCTTTTCAGTAAATGCACCTATTCAACAATGTATGATCTTAATTCACTGCTAAGACAAATAATTAATTGAGATTTTAATTAATTAAATTTAACTAATATGTAATTTAAGAATTAACTAGCTAATGAGATCTAAAATCAAATTACTTATATGGGAATAAACATGGAATTCTAACTTCATTATCTACTTCACTTAAAGTCACAGCCTTTAATCAATACATGTGATGGTTTTGATATCTGATCGGACAACACGAAACAAGTAAAAGTTACCTCTCGGTATACTAGCACCAAACTACACATACATCCACAAAAGAGATAGAAGATGAGTAAACACCTATTATGTTTAGACCATATATCTATATAGAATTTGAAAACATATAGGTTTAAGCACAAGTTATCCACATAGATCACATAGGGTAGCATAATATCTCTATTTACACCACAAATCATGATGTTAAAACATCAACCTATCCTATGCTAGCATGGCAAGTTCTAAATCTCAAGATCCACTCTCGTTTCGCAAGAGATTAACAAATTAGATGTTCGCGACGCATCTAAATACATGAAACACAACCATACGAGGATATCAAGAATTCACCACACATAAATCTTTAAAGCATACAAACTACTAAGCTACATAGATAACTCCGTTAGAATCCCATGACAACGATTAGCTCATAATTGAACCGTTCATCGTCATGGGATTTGATGAAAACATGATATAAAACAAGATATGAATAAAAGAAGTAATTATATTAATAAACAAAGAGTTAAGAAAACAAATCTATAATCCATAATAACACAAATGATGAAGTAGATCTAGATCCGTTGCTTGTCTCGAGCGTTGAATCCTTCTCTCCTTTTCCCCCTTGCAGATCTAAGCTATGTTACAATAATAATAACTAATAATATGTCTCTCTCTATTACAATGGTATGATGTGTTTAAATAGGCTCTAAAAGTCTTCCCCATCAAGAAAATACAAAAACAGAATTATAATAGAATTTCTACAAGATACGTTTCCTAAATTGATTATGTTTTTAAGGAAAATTCGTGGCTGACTTTTCTTCAGATTTTCTGGAACGTTCCAAACGTAATTGAACCTCTGGACCACCTTAGAATGATAGAAAATCTCGTTATCTTCGCGTGGACTGCTTACGGGCCTCAAACGGACTTCTAGAACTCAAGATATGACCAAAACAGTGTAAACTGCGCAACCCTTCTCGAAAATCCGAATTTTAATCAATTAATTCCCCAAAAATTATAGAAGCATCCACCTTAGTCAACATTCTCGTAATTCTACACAACTAAGCAAAACACATCAAAACCACCACAAACTTGAGTCCAAAACAATCAATTTAAGCCGATATGGAACGCTCCAAGTGGATATAAAATCCACTTATCATCTATCTCCTAGGGGAATAAGGTATGACAATTCCAAGCAGGAAAATATTCTCATGTCATCCAGATCGATAACGATTAATCCAGTGGGTTCGTAAAAAAAAAGGTTAAGGAACGATCGAAAGCGAATATGGACAATTGTACAACCCTAAGAGAATAAGTAAAGAATAAAGAATGAATAGTATTTTTGGTGGAAGTGAGAATAATATGAGACGACACTATATAGAAGTATTCGGAACGGATTTCCGAGTTCGTATTAGTGATCTAGGGGAAAAATAAGTGTATGTAAAAGCTGTCGGATTCTGAAAAACCGCACTTTTATTTTCTCCGAGAATTCCCTGGACACTGATATCCTTAAGTATTTAACGAATGGATTTAAGGAATATAAATTGGAAAGTTAAAAAGAAAAATGGAGAATGATAGTATTAATATTAGGAAGATTCCCGGTAAACCCTAATTAGAAATCCGTGAAATATTCCTACGAACGATCAATCGAAACGAGCAATAACCGGACACAGAATTAAGCAGAGAAAGCAAGAGTCATGCATAAGCTACTAGATAAATATCTAGCAACCAAGTGGGCTAAGTAACTAGCAAGTTATGGATTGAACTAGTAGTTAGCCAAATCAAACTCTAGTTAGCCATAAATCAATCCAAGTGCTACACATGCTTTCAAATCTCACCCTTCATTCCAAAAGCACTTTAATAAAGTAAAAATAGATGAGATATTATTCTAAGCTCATCACTTTAGTCATTATTCAAGCAACCAACAAAAAAAAATCAAACACCCCCCCTTGAAGCATTCTATTCGGCCATCCATTAATTCCAAATCCAAAACCAAGCTTCCCACCATTGTTTGATCTTGAAACTTTTAGGGTAAGACCTATATTTCATAAAAGTAATACCCTAGAAATTGTAGCTTCAATCTTGTCTTTTACCATTTTCAAAAAAAATCATTTTAGAGGAGGGTGAATAGTGTTTTTTCAAGAACTAACTTGTTTTTTTTTTCTTGTTTCATGGTTGATATAGCAAGCTTAAGCACTCCTAAGGATCATACAAAGCTTAGTGAGGCTAGTAAACACTCTAAGGAAGGTATAAAACTTGAAAACCCTTGGTGTCCTTTTAAGATCTTATGAGTTTTATGGATGATTTAGTGATTAGTATGTTATGTTATGCTTAGATCCATGCTAGTAGTTGTTATGGTTGTGATTTGGTTTATGAACCATGCAATGGTTAAGATGAGTTGTTGTTAGACTAGTCATGATGTTTATCATGTGCTTGGGTGGTGGATTTGATCTTGGTAAGATTGTGATAAAGTGTAAAAACTTTGGAAAACGCGTAAACATAGCCGTTATAATGTCTGATTTTACAATATTATGTTTTGTATGCCATTTTTCATGTCAAGACCCCACTTTCCAGAAACCTTTTCTGCCATGTTAGGATAGGTTATGTTATAAGCTTCGTTTTGATATAAAGAACGCGTGAAACGGACTTACGGTTTAGGAGTTACGGTCGGTTTACTAAAAGTAGTTCGAAACCGTAACCGAGAATTCGTAATTGAAAATGAACCCTCGTAAAATATGTAAGTCAGTGGCGAATCTTGGTAATTAAATACTAGAGGTAAAAAGGGAGGTTTGAGAGAAAACCTCATGTGAATCGGATCATTTTTCGATTTTATAAAAATGTTCGAATCTAGGTTAAACGCGAACGAACCCCTTAAAAGTATGACTTTGGTTATAACTTAGAAAACGAGCGATAAAACTCGAGATATAATCTTGGTTCGTAATCGATCGAATTTAGAACTTATACGACTTAAGTATACACTAAGTGTGAGTACGATGACATGTCTTAATGACGAACAAATGTCAAATCGTATCGGTAATAAAAAGAGTTACACTAAAAAGGGGTATAACGAGATAATTCGAAAACATGTTTCGACTTAAGTTAATACTTAACCTTTTGAAAAATGTTAAGTGATTAATCTCGAATCTCTTGACTATTATAGATCGCCGAGCTGACTCGGGACACCCTACCACTACCCCCACCCGTGCTCAATTACCAGGCACGTGTTCAAACCTTTGAACCTGTTGTTGTGATAATATATGTATATGATTTCTGTTTTACATATGCCATCGCATGCATGCCTGTTTCCAATTATATTGTTACTCTGGTTTCTGTGATACTTGTTCCCTGAATTGATATTGGCTTATAGACTAGATACGATTTATCAGTAATAAGCCGGATTGTTTTGGTAAGACCCTTAGCGAAGGGCATATGATATTCATTCTAAATATAGACCGGGAGTCGGTATTTTGAGTAATAGATAGTCGTGGAAATCCGGAGGGATTCCAACGACAGATTATTATTTATCTGAGGAAGGTTATTGTTAAACGTTATTATATTCCATAAAGTTTCAATTACTTGGAAATATTTCGAGGAATGTTATTCGAGTATTATCTCAGTCGAGAGATAATAAATGAATGTTAATTTCGAATATTCATTTAGAGTTGATATTTAATGAATATTATTTTGATATTCTTTAGAATGTTATTTATTAAATGAATATTACTTTCGAATATTCATTTAATGTTTTATGTACTTAATGAATATTATTTTAAAATATTCATTAGAAGTTGTATTTACTTAAGGAATATTATTTCGATTATTCCTTTAAAGTTTTGATTACTAAATGAATATTATTTGGATATTCATTTAGAAGATTATTTATTAAATAAATGTTATTTGGATATTCATTTAAAAGATTAAATATTAGATGAACATTATTTTCAAATATTCATTTAAGGTTTGACTTATTTATTGAATACTATTTTAAATATTTATTGGAGTTTAATTATTTAATGAATATTATTTCGAATATTCATTTAAGGAGGGATTTATTTAGTAAATAATTCCATATATTCATTCGAGGATTACCTACGAGCAATATTATGAGTTAGTAATATTCCATAATTATTATTGAGTAAATAAATATTCATGGAATATTTATTTAATTCTTTTTAAATTCTTTTTAAAATAATTTATATTATTCGGAGATTACCTTCCACCTCCAAATATTATGTAAAATATTTCGGAGTCTTTTTACGACTATTTTATCAAGGAAAGGTTCCCAACTCTTTCTTTTTCTTTTAAATCTATCTTAAAAGGATTTAAATGCTCGCTCAAACTTCCATATTATAGGGGAACCTACTTGAGCAATGTTATTTATCTTGTTGACTTCCCGGTCATAATTTATCCTCTTCACTCGCAACTTGGTTGCTATGGACTCATTAAGTCTGTGTTTACCTTCTCATCTTTCGAGGGGTAAGATGGTTGGAACAAGTTGATATTCGTTACCAAGTACTAGCTTGGGAGTTATTGGTGAATTTCCCTTTCCAACTAGATACGACTACTTTGTGGAGTCTTATCAACAAGTATTATACTTGGGGAAAGGGGGACGAACGTTACATTCAGAATCATGGATTCTATTTGAACTAGGAGTCGTGTAAGAGGCCGAGTAGCGCCAGTCCATCCCCTTTGGCCCAACCGTTGGCCGGGGAGAGCTAGCAAGGCGGTAGACAAGTAAAGCCGTCAGTTCTTCCTTCCACCGGTAGTAAATCTAATTTGAGCTGTACGATCTCGACTGATCATCAAGATTGGAAAAGCGGGCGCGGTGAATACTCCATCATTGGTTCATCATCCAAACTTATTTATTTCCTGCAACATAATTACTGTTGGTAGAGCTGGAAAAGTGTTCGTAACTGGAATTGCAATATTTTCCTTGCAAGTTCCTCTTTATAATATCTTGCTTATTTTCGACATAGCAGATATTCCCTCATATATTTACATTTTGAGTTACCTTGTAACTTCATCGTTCATATTATACTGGCATCATTTCCGTAAATGCATGGCATATGGTTTGAAAGATACTTTTGAACTGTTATATATTATCGTTCAATTGAATATTATTGTTGGTGGGCTATTGCTCACCCTTGCTTTATTATTATATCACAACAACATCTAGACCAGATGACTCGCACAAGGCGCACTCGATGCTAGCGAGGACGATGAGACTACCAGAGCCGAAGAGAAAGCTATTGGTAGGATAGATTTATTCTTTCAGTACCAAGTATATGGTCTAGTATGACTCATGTAAATGGATGGCAAAGAGTATGTATTTATATTGAAATTCTTTTGGGTTGTAAGAACTCATAATGTGTTTAATAAAATTTGGTTGTTACTCTGATTTCATCTCTGGGACTATAACGGGTGTGTTTTATGTTATTGTTTTGGGTCACAAGGTTGTAATTTAATATTTATGTTGAACTGTGGATGGGAATGGAGACGGTAACGACCAGATCCCTGACCCCGGATCTAGGGGTGTTACAATAGCTAATCGTGAAATTATCCCTGTTTGCCAAGTGTATCCAGGTTGTGACCTAGAAATAGGAGGGCGGCACTTTTGGGTAGATTTAATTCCGTTTAAACTAGGGGAGTTTGATGTGATAGTAGGCATGGATTGGCTGACCACCAATGGAGCTCAGATTGATTGCATGAAGAAGAAAGTGAGATTGAGTTTGCCAGGGAACGAGGAAGTAGTGTTTAGCGGGCAACGACAGAACCGAAAGTTTTTTACCGTAATTCAGACCCAGAAGATGTTACGTAAAGGATGCGAGGCTTATTTAGCCTATGTGAAGGACACCAAAAAGGAGGCACCAAGCCTACTGGAAATTCCCGTCGTTAATGAGTTTGCTGACGTATTCCCTGATGATCTTCCAGGACTACCACCTGATTGAGACATTGAGTTCGCTATAGATTTAGTCCCTGGTACGGCACCAATTTCTAAAGCCCCATATAGGCTAGCCCTAGTAGAGATGAAGGAGTTGGCCACTCAGTTGCAAGAGTTGTTGGATAAAGGAATGATAAGACCTAGTGTGTCACCGTGGGGAGCCCCGGTGTTGTTCGTGAAAAAGAAGGATGGCAGTATGAGGTTATGCATAGACTACAGGGAGTTGAATAAGGTGACTATAAAGAATAAGTGTCCTTTACCGAGGATAGATGACCTGTTTGACCAGCTAAAGGACGCAGTCTATTTTTCCAAAATTGATTTGAGAACCGGGTACCACCAGTTAAGGATTAATCCGGAAGATATACCCAAGACGGCCTTTCGCACCCGGTACGGACACTATGAGTTTTTGGTAATGTTGTTTGGATTAACCAATGCACCCGCAACTTTCATGGACTTAATGAACCGAGTTTTCAAAAAGTATTTGGTTAAGTGTGTTATAGTCTTCATCGATGACATTTTGATTTATTCCAAGACGGAGGATGAGCATGCGGAGCACTTGAGGATTGTGTTGGGAGCATTGAGAGAAGAAAAGTTGTACGCAAAATTCTCGAAGTGTGAATTTTGGTTAAGAGAAGTCCAGTTCTTAGGGCATGTAATTAGCAATCAAGGTATCCTAGTGGTTGGGAGAGACCAACCACTCCGACGGAGGTAAGAAGTTTTATAGGATTGGCTGGCTACTATAGGAGGTTTGTTAGACTTTTCTAAGATAGCAGCCCCTTTGACCCGATTGACTCGCAAGACAGAGAAGTTTGTATGGACCGAAAAATGTGAAGAGAGCTTTCAAGAGTTGAAGAAAAGGTTGGTGTCAGCACCGGTACTAGCCCTACCCGATGACCAAGGAGATTTTGTGATTTATAGAGACGCATCCTATAAAGGTTTAGGGTGTGTGCTTATACAGCATGGTAAGGTGATTGCGTACGCGTTTAGACAATTCAAGGATTACTAGATAAGATACCCCACCCATGATTTAGAATTAGCGGCGATAGTCTTCGCTTTGAAAATTTGGAGGCATTACCTTTACGGAGAAATGTGTGACATCTACACGGACCACAAGAGCCTAAAATACATATTCACTCAGAAGGAGTTAAACATGAGACAGAGGAGATGGCTAGAATTAATCAAGGACTATGACTGTGAGATTCACTATCACCCAGGAAGGGCCAATGTGGTGGCTGATGCACTTAGCCGAAAAGAGAAACTCAAGATGATAACGTCAGAGGACAAGTTGATCAAGGACTTTGAGAAACTAGAGATTGAAGTAAGGTTACCAGGAAGTGGACAAGAGAGTCTAATGGAGATAAAAGTCCAACCACCGCTATTAGAAAAGATTAAGTTGTGCCAGGAAAAGAAGATAGAAGAAGAAAAGAATTCGATGGAGAAAGTTTTGGTTGGTGAGGAAATTAAGTGTGAAATGGACGAAAATGGAGTTATGAGGTACGCATCTAGGATATGGATCCTGAACATCCAGGAGCTAAGGGATGAGATTCTGCGAGAGGCTCATAGTTCAAGGTATTCGATTCACCCTGGAGGCACTAAGATGTATAGAGATTTGAGAGAATATTATTGGTGGCCAAATATGAAGAAGGATGTAGCAGAGTGGGTAAGTAAATGCTTGACATGTCAAAGAGTGAAGGCCGAACACCAGAGGCCCAGTGGATTGTTGCAACCCTTAGAGATACTCGAGTGGAAGTGGAAGCATATTGCAATGGACTTTGTGGTCGGACTACCAAGGACCAAGACTAATCATGATGCCATTTGGGTAATTATCGATAGATTGACTAAATCAGCACATTTTCTTCTAATTAACGAAAGGTACACAGTCGATAGACTAGTGGACATTTACTTAAAGGAAATCGTGGTTAGGCATGGGGTTTCTGTGAGCATTGTATCGGATAGAGACCAAAGGTTCAACTCCAGGTTCTGGAGGAGTTTTCAGGATTGTGTGGGAACCAAGTTAAACATGAGTACTGCTTATCACCCTCAATCAGACGGACAGAGCGAGAGGACCATCCAGACCATAAAGGACATGTTTAGAGTCTGTTCTATAGACTTTAAGGGAAGTTGGGATGACCACTTGCCGTTGATCGAGTTTTCCTACAATAACAGTTATCATGCGAGTATTGGAATGCCCCCATATGAAGCCTTATATGGACGAAGATGTCGATCTCCCTTGTGTTGGGAAGAGGTTGGAGAGCGAAAGATTTTAGGGCCCGAATTGGTTCAACAAACAAGAGAAACTATTGAACTTATACGAGGACGGCTGGTAGCGGCCCAGGACAGACAGAAGAAATATGCGGACCAGACCCGCAAGGATAAAGAGTATGAGGTGGGAGAGTTTGTGATGTTAAAGGTATCACTGTGGAAGGGATTGATGAGATTTGGTAAGAAGGGGAATCTAACCCCGAGATTTACTGGACCTTTTGAGATTTTGAGGCGTGTTGGAAAGTTAGCCTATGAACTAGCCTTGCCCCCGAGCTTGTAGCAAGTGCATAATGTGTTTCATGTGTCTATGCTACGACCCTACCATACCGACTTTCGGCATGTGATAGAATATGATCAGGTAGACTTGCAACCAGACTTGACCTATGTGGAGCAACCCGTGGAAATCATGGATAGAAAGGAACAGGTGCTGAGGAACAAGATTGTCAAGTTAGTGAGAGTTTTGTGGAGGAACCAAAACGTCGAGGAATCAACATGGGAACTAGAAAGCGCGATGCGTGAAAAATACCCCCAACTGTTTTCAACCTGATTCCGGGACGGAAACCTTTTAAGGAGGGGAGGCTGTAAGAACCCTGATTTTTGTAATATTTTTAAGAATGTAATCTCTTATGACATTGTGAATTGGGAACCTTTTAAAACCACCTATGTTGTTTAATGGAATTGATTATCTGAGAATTTAATGCTGTTATATTCACTGTGTGAGGAGAAGGGAAGGTGGTTGAAAGCAATGAACCTACTTCCATTAAAATTCATAAAAACTTGGGACTTGAGAATGATTGGAGTATTAAAGATTTTAAGAGCTTATGACAAGAGGTTATGCACATTTAAGGGAATTGCACAATTAAGTACTTAAGGAATTACAAAGGAACGACAAAATGTTATTACGAGAGGTTATTTAAGATAAGTTAAGAATTAAGGATTAAGTGACCAACATTGGTGGAAGAATAAAATAAGAAGATATTGCATGCAAGGTACCATACAACTAGTTAGTTAGAAAAGCAAACTAGAAAGGCGAAAGTAACTAGATGAATAGTGTAAAGTACATGTACCATGCTTTAAGGGACAAGAGGGTATGGCTTGACCTAGGGGGCTAGCTACTAGGCTTGGATCATGTGACTTATACTTATCTATACATATCACATTACTACATCTCATAATTCAAACCAAGCAACAAAACAAACACTCTCTCTCCCTCTTGCTAGCTCTCGGCCGAACCAAGCAAGGAAGAAGAAGAAGAAGGAATTTCTTCAAGCTTCCACCCACTCATAATTCCTAGAGCTTCCTTGTATCATAGTGAAGGTATGTTATAAATTTCAAAGCATTTCATCCATCCGATCTTGAGTTATAAATTGTTAAAGTTTGGATGAAGAGTAACCAAAGTTTAGTTTCTTTTAGGTCTTGAATTTTAAGGCTTGTAGAGACTCATCCAAGGTGTTGTTAAGGTTCATAAAGCTCACCTAAGGTTCCTAGAGACTCAAGGAAGGTATAAAATCTCTCAACCCTTAGCCATGACTTGTTTATAGTTCATATTGCTAGATCTACAAGTATTATTGTATATCTTGGTAGTATGAGTTATAGATGATGAAATATTGAAGTTATATGCTTGATCTTTGTGTGGTAAGCCTTGGTCTTGAATGGTATAGTCCTATGTATGTTAATAAATGAATATTGGTGGGTTTGATTTTGAAAAGAAAGTGTGGTGATAATTTGAAGTGTTGAAGTTGTAAAAAGGAGCTTGCTGAAAATTCTGGGAGCATGAGTTGTCTTGTAGGAGGGATCCGAACCCCTTAAACTTGTCTCCTTAAGACCTAATATATATGGTTACAAAGGTATTTGAATGTAGTTTCCATAAATATAAAGTTCATGACTAGGTGATGTCTAGGTTTTGAGTTATGGCCTGAGAAGTGCAGAGTGGTTTTGAGATCCGGACTGCACCATTTGGTCAACTTGTGAACCACATTTAGACCTTTAAAAAATTATGCAAACTTTATGAAAAATTGAGGGTAGCTAGATTTTACAGTGGTAAAGATTACCCAAAAAGAATTGGATTAAAATATGTATTTTTCAAGTTTATAAAAATGTTAGAGTGAAGTGCGCGCAAGCGAGAAAGTCATACGAGGAGTTAGTTTGATATGGTTTCGAGGATAAGTAATTATGTTTCGAGTGTGGTAACTAATTCGAGTAAAATAAGTGACGAGCGTAATCGAGTGATGACATGGACCTATAGGAGGGTTAGAGGGTCATATGACGGAGTCGTTAAGGTAGTCTTACATTTTTTAAAAACCTTGTGATTAAGATGAATTGTTAAGTTACTAACGAATGAATATTGATTATGTATAGATCCTCATTCCACTCCGCAAGCTCGACCACCCCAACCTCAACAAGGCAAGTTTACCTTTCAAAACTCTTACATAAAGATTGTCACTGTTGTGTTTGTAGATTCCGTATGTATTATGTGCTATGTTTTGCAAGACTTTATGTTGAGATTGAGATATATGTAAATATGCTTACACCCTTGAACTTAGAATGAAAAGTGTCTCTTCGGACAATGACTCTAGCAATAGGGGTCGTAACGGTCCAAATATACTATTGACCGGGGAGCGGTATATTTTTTTTGTCGCAATTAAGTTACGATGACCCGCGGGGTAAAGCGGGAAGTATCGTACGCTTATGTAATTAATTATTTATATGTTATCAAAAATATTCAAAAATACTTATCTTAGATTAAAAGATTATTTTAATTAATTAATTACCTTATTAATTTTTACTAGATCTCGAAACATTACTCATTAATTATTATTTTAAAAACGAAACTAAACCAAGATACCTCTAACGCTTTCAAACTCGAACTCTTTCGAACTCAAAACATTTTTGAAAACCCCCGGTCAGGTTTTACTCACTTGCATGTTTTTCAAGAATTATTGGTGACTGAGGTCGAACCTCAATTACTCGATTTTCAATCAAAATAAAATTTTTCGTAAGAATAGAAAAAGGGGACTCTGGCAAGTGTGGGAATCGTTGACGAACGATTCCCGGGATGTGTAAGCGGCCGTGAGCTAGGCGGTCCATCAATTATTCCGGCCCAGGTGTTGCCGAAGGATGATTACGGATGTAGTTTTCATCGAGGGTGATTACGGATGTAGTTTTCACCCGAGGGTAGCTACGGATGTAGTTTCTATCCTTCTACTAGTAGAAAAGACCCGTGGATTATTGGACTTGGGTGTGGCGACTGATCATCGTCAATCCTTGTCAAGTTTTACGTTTTCTTCAAGTCCCATCCTCCACTTTGGAAAAATACTCGAACACTGCTTCTTAGGCCTAAGTGCCAAGTTACCGATAGTGTTATAATTTGATAAGAAAGATATTGATTCCATGCAGAATCTAGAACTGCAAGTTTATTTTGAAATTGAGGGCACGTGCGAGTGCACTTTTGCGATGGTTCAAAGATGATGGATGATTCAATAACTTATTGATATAATTAAGTTTAATATTTGTTAAATCAAATAAAATGCATACACTACTTATCACACATATATATATATATATATATATATATATATATATATATATATACATATATATATATATATATATATCTTGCTGAGCTATAGTTACTCACTCTTGCTTATTTTAAAAATTGCAAACACAACAGTTAAGAGAAATGGCAAGACCCCGTCAGACTGTCCGAAAGCAGGTGACTAGACCTCAGGTAGCAGCTGAGATTCCACCGGTAGGCCCCATTAGACGGATTGGTTTGCAACTTTTGTTAGTACGCTTTATTTATAAGTATGACCTGTGCAAGGCAGCGTACCGCAACTATTATTCAAGCCGCTAACACAGCTTCATGTAGAAGCATTGTTAGTAGCCTCAATACTATTTAATTTGGTCTATAATAACTCTAAGACTTTTACTTTTGCTCAATCAAGTTGTAGGACATTTCTGAAACTCTAACCTGTGTGTGTGTGAGTATGTGCACGGTGCGAGTTTTATTGCGGGGTCAATTGCTGTTATATACGTTATATGCAAGAACAGGTATGTTATTAATGGAAAATGGACCGTGAGCGCCTGGATCTCCGACCCCGGATCTGGGGGCATCACAAAAAACATTTTACGAGCTATCTATAATAAGACGAAATAGGCCCCTTTCATTTGTAAAAGGCTGGTCAGCTCGAAAAGCAACCATTTGATTAAGAAAATCAGATAAGTAAAAGAAAGTAGGCGCCTGAGTTGTAAAATTTGGCAGCCGCCCAGTTTGTTCTCATTTTTCTTTGCCGTTGTTTGCTTTCGGCCAAACTTTTAGTGCTAATTGTGGGCTGATTTCTCCTATAAATAGGAAGGTTTTCCTTAGATTTCAGAGACACCCCTGAATCGAATGTTCAGTTTATTCTCTCAATTTTTATCAACTTTCTTTGTAATTTTAGTTTTAATTTATACACTTTAATTTTGTGTAAGTTCTATTTTGGTTGGAGAGCAAGGATAGAGGGGATTTACTCCAAGCTTCAAGAGATTCTTCAAGTTGTATTTTCTTCACTCTAAACTCTTTTAATCATGATTTTACCTATTAATATATTCTTATTTTCTTTATCTAGCATGGGTAACTAATTCTATAATCTGAGAGTTAGGTAGTATTCATTGGTGATACATATTTGTTTGATTGTGATGTGAATTCTCTACTTTGCTAATCTATTATTGAGGGTTTAACCCAATTAAGGGAGTAGCTAACCTTTAATTGTATTTATAGGAATTATGATGAATTGGGAGAGGAGTCATATTTTTTGTTCATGATTTGGTAGACATAGTTTGATTATTGAATCGGGAGATTAATAAGAGAACTATGGAACTTATAATTCTTGGGTCTTAATAGTTTATAATTGTATTTCAATTGATTATGGGAATGACTTTTGAGGTGTAATTGTAAGCATTATATTGTATCTTGGGAGAGAACATTATAGAATTTAGAAGGATTGTTTTTAGCAAAGTACGAGAGGTAGATATCACAATACATCAACATTATTGAACCAATTGAAGAAACCTAGTTCTCGGGTTGCTTTTCTGTTAGAAATGATTGATGAAAACATTGTTTAGGAGCTACAGCGACAAATCAGAGTTTAGCTGGAAGCAGTCAGAGTTTAGTTAAACACTGACTTTGGAAGCTCGACAGAGTTTAGTTAAACTCTGTCTGGAGGAAGCGCGTCTCCAGTCAACAGTGTTTGAAGAATTAAAGAAGTTATTTATGGAAGCAATCTCTTTACAGGTTGGATAGCTATCATAGAGATTGAGTTGACTTAGGAGATGTGTAGCAATCGTAATTGATATCAATTGTATAGCTTAATTATAGGAGTATCAATTAGCGATTGTATAGCAGCTGTATGTTTTATAAATACAGTTAGGTTAACCCTAGAAGGGGATCGTGCATCGAACTATCTTTATTGTTACCTAGCAGCTCTTTGTGATAGTTTACATCACGAAGAGGGTTTTTAATACCAGAAGATTTGAAGTGCATAATAATCTTAATTGTTATTCTCTCTTCTAATATTGATTATTAGTGTGTATTCGGCCTAACAAGTGGTATCAGAGCCAATCTGTTACTTTATTAAAGTTTAAGATCCACACACACAGAGTAATCATCATGTCTGAAGTTCCACCTCCATCAGAGTATGAAAATGCTAAACCCACTGTTAGTCGATATGAGGCTATTAGGGTTCCTATTCTTAGGCCATCAGAATATCCCATCTGGAGGGTAAAGATGACCATGTTTCTGGAAGCTATAGATGTAGAATATCTTGACAGGATTAATGAAGGGCCACACCTACCTACAAAGTTGGCTCCTGCTGTTACTGGTCAAGAGGCCAAAATGATTCCTAAGGAGAAGAAGGATATGACTCCTGAAGATCTTTCATCCATTGCTAAGGATGCAAAGGTGAGGCATTTACTTCACAGTGCTTTGGATAATGTTATGTCTAACAAGGTTATTGGCTTGACTACTGCAAAAGAAATTTGGGATGCTCTTGAGGTTAGATGTCAGGGAACTCCTGCTATCAAGAAGAATAGGAGAAACATACTCACTCAGGAGTATGAA
This sequence comes from Saposhnikovia divaricata, assembly GCA_036435485.1. Lineage (NCBI taxonomy): Eukaryota > Viridiplantae > Streptophyta > Magnoliopsida > Apiales > Apiaceae > Saposhnikovia > Saposhnikovia divaricata. The sequence continues at coordinate 93,427,409 of CM071597.1, read as the reverse complement.
CATTTTGAGGCTAAACCTGAAGAGACCATGACACAAACATTTCACAGATTCTGTAAACTGTTGAATGATTTGTCATTGGTTGACAAAGAATATAATTTGGAAGATTCAAATCTAAAGTTTCTTCTGTCTCTACCTGAAAAGTGGGATGTGAAAACTACCACTATTAGAGACAATTATGACCTTGATGAGACCCAAATTGATGAAATTTATGGGTTGCTCAAAACTCATGAATTGGAAATGGAACAGAGAAACAGGAGATTCAACAAAAAGGCTAAGTCTGTTGCTCTTAAGGTTGAAGAGAAGCCTATGAAGAAAGAATCATCCAGGAGAAAAGCTAAAGGAAAGGCACTAGCTGTACAGTCTGATAGTGAGTCACCAATGTCTGACAATGACTCAAACTCAGATGAATCATCTGATTCTGAGGATGATGAAGAAGAGATAATGCAGATGGCTGCCTTGATGGTTAAGACATTCAAGAAAATGGGCTTCAAGAATTTCAAGAAGGGAAAGAATTTCTCCAGGAATGTTTCTAATTCTGACAAGAAAAGTTTCAGGAAGTCTGAAAGAAAAGAGACCAAGTCTGGGAAGAATGATAAGTCTGAAATTCAATGCTACAAGTGCAAGGAGATGGGACTATGCTCCTGAGTGCAAGAAGGGTAAAACTGGAAAGGTACTCATCACAAAAGGCAGAGATTGGGCAGACACTTCAGATTCAGATGAAGAAATGAACTATGCTCTCATGGCTACTACTGAATCAGAAACTTCTGAAAATCAGGTATGTAAGAACCCAGATTTTGGGTGGAATTAAAACTTTTATGTATTTAATGATGTAAGAATGAATAGTGGATATGGCTACAGTGTAATAATTGATAATTGGGAAAGAATGAATGGAATTCGACTTTATTATGTTTATGTCTTGAAGAATGCTAAAGGGTGACAACATAGGTAAGAATAATCTATCTTCTAAGGGAATAAGATATGGCAACTTCAAGCAAGAGAATACTCTCATGTCATCCAGATCGATAACGATTAATCCAGTAGTTCCGTAAAAAGGTTAAGGAACGATCGAAAGAGAATACGGACAATTATACAACCCTAAGAGAACAAGTAAAGAATACAGAATGAATAGTGTTTTGGTGGGAGTACATAATAATATGAGACGACACTATATAGAAGTATTCGGAACGGATTTCCGAGTTCGTATTAGTGATCCAGGGGGAAAATAAGTGTATGTAAAAGCTGTCGGATTCTGAAAAACCGCACTTTTATTTTCTCCGAGAGTTCCCTGGACACTGATAGCCTTAAGTATTTAACGAATGGATTAAAGGAATATAAAATGGAAAGTTAGAATGAAAGATGGAGAATGAAAGTATTAATATTAAAAAGGATTCCCGGTAAACCCTAATTAGAAATCCGTGAAATATTCTCACGAACGATCAATCGAAACGGGTAATAACCGGACACAGAAACAAGCAGAGGAAGCAAGAGTCTTGTGCAAGCTACTAGTATAAATATCTAGTAACTAAACTAGAAGCAAGGAACTAGCACCTTAGAGGAAGAACCAAGTACTTAGCAAGTAACTACCTAGTTAAGCATTAACCACCATAAAACCAACACATGTCTTGCCATTTGAGCATCCAACACCTCATCACTTTATTAAAGTGACTTTTACAAGATATTATGTTGTAAGTGGATGAGAGTGAAGGAGATTAAAACACAAAAAAATCAAAAGAACCAAGCAACTTTCTTCCCCCCCCCTTGCAAAGAACCATTCGGCCATTTCCATTAATTCCAAATCCAAACTCAACCTTCCCACCATTGTTTGTTCTTGAAATAATTAAGGTGAGTCTTACATTTCATAAAACTTATCTCCTCAAAATCTTAGCTTCAAAATCATCCATTTTCATTTTCAAATAAATCATTCAAGAGGAGCATGAATAGTGTTCTTCTTGAACTAACTTGGTTTTCTTGATTTTTCATGGTTGATATAGCAAGCATAATCACTCCTAAGGACCATACAAGGCTTAGTAAGGCTATATCACTATCTAAGGAAGGTATAAAGCTCTTGAAACCCTAACCCTTGTTTGAGATTTAAGCATGTTTTTGATAGTTATAACTTAGTTATGGTTATGTAAAAGTTATAAGCATGATTATGTATGGATTTTGGATTAATGATGTAAATAGCTAGATGAACGGAAAGGCATTGCTTGGCCTCAGTTCATGTGTATAAGTCATGTATATGTTGTTTGGGTTGGATGCTATGTTTATGGGAAGATTCGAAATTGATAGATATTCGATTTACAGTCGTTATAATGCCCGATTTTACAATACCATGTTTTGTATGCCATTTTCCATGTCGAACCCCTACTGTCCAGAGACCTTATCTGCCATGATAGGATAAGTAATGTTCTAAGCTTTGTTTTGATATAAAGATCACGTGAAACGGACATACGGTTTAGGATTTATGACCAAATTACTAAAAGTAGTTCGAATCCGTAAACGAAAGTTCGTAACTGAAATTGAACCCTCGTAAGCTATGTAACGTCATGGCGAATCTTGGTAAATAAATACTAGGGGTAAGAAGGAAGGTGTGAAAGAAAACCGTATGTCAAAAAGAGCATTTTTCGATTTATTAAAAATGTTCGAGTCAAGGTTAAACGCGAACGAACCCCTAAAAGACGACTCTTTTATAACTTTGGTAAAACACTTAGAAAACGGGCGATAAAACTCGGAGTAAAATATTGGTTCGTAACGATCAACCTTAGAACTCATATGACTTAAGTATGTCCCAAGTATAAGTGTAGTGACATGTCGTATTAACGAACGAATGTCGGGTCGGATCAGTGATAATAAGTAATCCACTAAAAGGGGTATAACGAGATAACTCGAGAACGTGTTTCGATTTAAGTATAACTTAACTTTTAAATATGTTAAGTGATTAATCCCGAATGCCTTGGCTATTTATAGATCACCAAGCTGAACCGGGACCCGCTACCACTACCCCTTACCGTACTCGACCACCAGGCAAGTTTCAATTCCCTTCTTTTAGGCTGTTGTTGTGATTGAATAAATATATATATATGATTGCTGATATACATATGCCATTGCATGCATGCCTACTTTCAAGTTGAATTGATATACTTGTTCCCTGAATGTTATTGTTGGCTTATAAGCTAGATAGTTAGATATCAGTTATAAGCCGAGGATTGTAAGACCCTCATAGAAGGGCATATACATCTTATTAATCGAATGTAGACCGGGAGTCAATATTCCTTGATATATCGAGATTACCTCGGAGGAAAATATTTAAGTAAATATTTTCTATTATTTGGGCGACGAATATTATTTGAATATTCGTTCGAGACTAATTATTTTAACGATCCTTACTTCAAATAATTATTTGAACGTAACTATTCAACGAATAATATTTCTCAATATTCAGTCAGAGTCGAATTGATTATCGACTATTATTTCGAATATCTTCTAAAGATGAGACTGTTAAATGAATATTATTTGGATATTCTTTTAGATTATTATTTTATTAAATAAATATTACTTTTGAATATTCATTTAAGATATTAAATACTTGATGAATATTATTTTAATATTCACCTGAAGCTTGATTTAATTATCGAATATTATCTGGAATATTCCTTAAGGCTTGGATTACTAAATGAATATTACTTGATATTCATTTAGGATATTATTCATTAAATGAATATTACTTTTGAATATTCATTTAAATTCCTAATTAATTATGAATATTACCTTAAATATTCTTTTCAGGTCTTATTAATTAATGAATATTGTTTTGAATATTCATTTAAATATTTATTTATTCAATAAATATTCTCCTGATATTTCTTCGGGGATTATTTTGAGAAATACTCTGATTAAAGATATTCTTTCATATTCCCAAATATTCTTTAAATGTTTTAACTCAATAAATATTCTCTTAATATTTATTCCATACTTAGAATAATCTCGAGAAGGTTTATCTTCTTCGATTATTACAGAAAATATTTCAAAGTCATATTATTATTAATCTTATATCAAGAAAGGTTCCCAGACATCATTCTTCTTTGAGTCTATCTCCTTAATAATAAGGGAACCTTACTTGGAAAATGTTATTTATCTTGTCGACTTCCCGGTCATAAAGTGTTCCCTTCACCCGCAACTCGGGTGCTGTTGACTTATTAAGTCGTTGCTTACCTTCTCATCTTTCGAGGGGTAAGATTACTGGAACGAGTTGATATCCGTTACCAAGTAATAGCTTGGGAGTTATTGGTAAATTTTCCTTTCCAACTAGATACGACTACTTTGTGGTGTCTTATCAACAAGTATTATACTTGGGGAAAGGGGGACGAACGTTACATTCAGAATCATGAATTCTATTTGAACTAGGAGTCGTGTAAGAGGCCGAGTAGCGCCGGTCCATCCCCTTGGCCCAACCGTTGGCCGGGGAGAGCTAGCAAGGCGGTATACAAGTAAAGCCGTCAGTTCTTCCTTCTACCGGTAGTAAATCTAAATTGAGCTGTACGATCTCGACTGATCATCAAGATTGGAACAGCGGGCGCGGTGAATACTCCATCATTGGTTCATCATCCAAATTTATTTATTTCCTGCAACATGATTACTGTTGGCAGAATTGGAAAAGTGTCATAACTGGAATTGCAACCTTTTCTTGCAAGTTCCTCTTCTTAATAACAATAAGAATATCTCGCTTACTTTGATGTAGCAGATATTTCTTCAAACAAATACTTTCAGTTACCTTGTAACTTCATCGTTCATAATATACTGGCATCATTTCCGTAAATGCATGGCATATGGTTTAAAAGATAGCTTTGAACTGTTTTAAATTATCGTTCAGTTATATATTTGTTGGTGGGCTTTCGCTCACCCTTGCCTTGTTTATATTATGTCACAACAACAGCTAGGACAGATGGCTCGCGTCAGGCACACTCGGCGCAAGCAGGTTACCTGACCCACCGGACTACCCGCTGAGATGCTAGCCGCCATTGCTGAGGTAGCATAGTTAGACAGCTTTTGTTTCCTGTTTAACTATATGTATAATTAATGTAATCAACGGCAAAACTTTTAAACCTATGATGTTATCCTTTTGGGGATTGTAATAACTTTTATTCGTAAACCCTTTAATGTAAGACTTATTTCAATTTCATCTCTGGGACTATAACTGTTGTGTGTGTGAGTGGTAATTATTGTGGGGTCACAGCATGTGATTTATTTATTGTGGACTCAAGTCAAGTATTATGAATGGATGTAAGACCGTAACCACCAGATCCCTGACCCCGGATCTGGGGGTGTTACAAGGTACCTCTAACTACTTATGCTTATAATATTGATGACATTTCTCAATTAAGAATTTATCTTAAGTCATTGCATATAAGTTATAGGGATCAGACTTTAGAGAATGAGAGGATTAAATCTGAGAATTCTGAACTCAAAGAGAGAAATAAAATTGTTGAAGAAAAGCTAAAAAATATGCAACAAGTTCAGAAAGAGAGAGATGATGCTGTTTCTATAGAACAAGATTTGCTTCAGAAATATAAACAACTAGAATCTGAGTTGGAGGAAGCAAATAAGAAAATTAGGACTTGGACTAATTCTGGAAAGGACACTCAACAGATTTTTCAAACAGACACTGTTGGTCTAGGTTATAATGAGGGAGATGAACTAAGATTTCAAAGTCAAGTTAAAATCAGACCTCATTTTGTACATGGAGCCAGTAGAAACTGTTAAGGTCAAATCAGTAGAAACTTGTGCTAAACAGGTTAATATTGGTTTGATGACAGATAAACAATTCAAACATAAACTGAAGGAGTTAAAATCTGTTAAGAAACAGGGAGTGTCAAATAAGAACAGAAATGGAAAAGTAGGCATCACTTCAGGAAATAAACCAATGCTTGCTAGTTATGCTCCAAGAAAGACATGTCATAAATGTGGTAGTACTAAGCATCTTGCAAATTTCTGCAAGAAAAACAAAAATATAAATTCTTTACCTTCCAAGTCTGAGGTAAAGAAGGATTTTGCTAGAACTAAGCCACAGACTTTATGCACACACTGTGGAAGCACTTGGCATTCCATTTATACTTGCAGAGAGTATCATGCTATCTATCATAATTACTATGAACTGAAACCCAATCTGAAATGGGTTAAAGTTAATACTGCAAGTGTAAACTCTGAAAATGTTAATTCCGCTGCTAAAGCTAACAAAGTTAAGAATGTCAAAGGATCCAAGCAAGTCTGGATCCTTAAATCTAATCCTCAGTAATTGCTTGTGATTGCAGGGCAACAGGGAGGCAACCCTAGTTGTGGACAGTGGATGTTCAGGACACATGACTGGAAATAAAGCCCTGCTATCAGACTATGAGGAGAAGGTTGGCCCAAAAGTTTCCTATGGTGATGGCAATGTAGGAAGAACATTAGGATATGGCAATATTAATCTTGGAAATGTCATCATCAACAATGTAGCTCATGTCCCAGGACTCAAGCATGACTTGCTATCTGTGAGTCAAATCTGTGACAAGGGATATCATGTAGATTTTCAACCTGAATATTGTGAAGTTATCAGCAAATCTACAGGAAAGGTTGTTCTAGTTGGTCATAGGCAAAACAACATTTATGAAATCAAGCTCTTAATAGACTCTGTTGGAAAAGCTGTTTGCCTGTCTACAAGAATGTCTAGTGAAGAGAGTTGGAAGTGGCACAAGAAACTCTCACATTTGAACTTGAACAACATCAATGAATTGATCAGAAAGGACCTTGTAAGAGGACTCCCAAAGGCTCTGTTAAATGTTGATGGCCTACGTGATTCATGTCAAAAGGCCAAGCAAAGGAAGTCATCTTTCAAGAGCAAGACAGAATTTTCAATCACTGATCCTTATCATCTTCTGCATGTTGATCTCTTTGGTCCAGCAAATGTTATGTCTATAGCAAGGAAGAAATATGCTTTAGTCATTGTTGATGAATACACTAGATTCACTTGGGTGTATTTTCTAGCAAAGAAAGATGAAACTACATTAACTCTGATGGAGCATGTGAAGCTTCTGGACAAAGGATCAAGTAACAAAGTCAGAATCATCAGAAGTGATAATGGAACTGAGTTCAGGAATGCAACATTGGAAGAATTCTACAAGGACAATGGAGTGAAGCAAGAATTTTCAGCACCTGGTACACCACAACAAAATGGTGTAGTTGAAAGGAATAGAAGCTGCCAGAACTATGCTTGATGAAGCAAAATTGCCAACTTATTTCTGGGCAGAAGCTATTCAAACTGCTTGTTTTACTCAAAATGCTACACTGATCAATAAGCATGGAAAGACACCATATGAGATGGTGAAGAAAAAGAAGCCTAACCTGAAATACTTTCATATTTTCGGGTGCAAATGCTTTGTTTTGAAGACTCATCCTGAACAGTTGACCAAGTTTGAGCTAAAGGCAGATGAAGGAATTTTTGTTGGCTATCCACTGTCAACAAAGGCATTCAGAGTTTACAATCTGAGAACTAAAGTGATCATGGAATCTATACATGTGTCTTTTGATGACAAGAAAATAACTGGACTTGAAGACATAGATGAATATGATCAACTGAACTTTGAAAATGAAGATTTAAACTCTGTTGAAGTAAACTCTGATCAAACTATTCTGACAGACTCTGTTGAAACAGACTCTGAACCTCTGCTGGTAAACACTGGAGAAACTTCTCAGCCACAACAAAGGGAAGAACCAGTTGAGGGGGAGCATGATCAAGATGAAGACTCAAACATTGATACTGAGTCAACTGAAAAATCTGGATCAAACTCTGATGATTCAAACTCTGAAAATTCAAATTCTGACTCTGGGCAGTCAAGTTCAGGGGGAGTCTCAGAAAATGAAGAAAGCCCACAACAAAATCAGGAGAGCATGGATCAAGGGGGAGGATCACATGCTGACAGAAGTTGTAACACCCCCAGATCCGGGGTCAGGGATCTAGTGGTTACGGTCTTACATCCATTCATAATACTTGACTTGAGTCCACAATAAATAAATCACATGCTGTGACCCCACATTAATTACCACTCACACACACAACAGTTATAGTCCCAGAGATGAAATTGAAATAAGTCTTACATTAAAGGGTTACGAATAAAAGTTATTACAATCCCAAAAGGATAACATCATAGGTTTAAAAGTTTTGCCGTTGATTACATTAATTATACATATAGTTAAACAGGAAACAAAAGCTGTCTAACTATGCTACCTCAGCAATGGCGGCTAGCATCTCAGCGGGTAGTCCGGTGGGTCGGGTAACCTGCTTGCGCCGAGTGCGCCTGACGCGAGCCATCTGTCCTAGCTGTTGTTGTGACATAATATAAACAAAGCAAGGGTGAGCGAAAGCCCACCAACAAATATATAACTGAACGATAATTTAAAACAGTTCAAAGCAATCTTTTAAACCATATGCCATGCATTTACGGAAATGATGCCAGTATAATATGAACGATGAAGTTACAAGGTAACTTAAAGTATTTGTTTGAAGAAATATCTGCTACATCAAAGTAAGCGAGATATTATTATCGATAATAAGAAGAGGAACTTGCAAGAAAGGGTTGCAATTCCAGTTATGACTCTTCTCCAACTCTGCCAACAGTAATCATGTTGCAGGAAATAAATGAATTTGGATGATGAACCAATGATGGAGTATTCACCGCGCCCGCTGTTCCAATCTTGATGATCAGTCGAGATCGTACAACTCAATTTAGATTTACTACCGGTAGAAGGAAGAACTGACGGCTTTACTTGTATACCGCCTTGCTAGCTCTCCCCGGCCAACGGTTGGGCCATGGGGATGGACCGGCGCTACTCGGCCTCATACACGACTCCTAGTTCAAATAGAATTCATGATTCTGAATGTAACGTTCGTCCCCCTTTCCCCAAGTATAAGACTTGTTGATAAGACTCCACAAAGTAGTCGTATCTAGTTGGAAAGGAAAATTTACCAATATCTCCCAAGCTATTACTTGGTAACGGATATCAACTTGTTCCAGTAATCTTACCCCTCGAAAGATGAGAAGGTAAACAACGACTTTAATAAGTCAACAGCACCCGAGTTGCGGGTGAAGGGAATACTTTATGACCGGGAAGTCGACAAGATAAATAACATTTTCCAAGTAAGGTTCCCTTATTATTAAGGAGATAGACTCAAAGAAGAATGATGTCTGAGAACCTTTCTTGATATAAGATTAATAATCATATGACTCCGAAATATTTTTCGTAATAATCGAAGAAGATAACCCTTATCGAGGTTATTCTAAGTATGGAATAAATATTCAGAGAATATTTATTGAATTAAAATATTTTACAGAATATTTGGGAATATGAAAGAATATCTTTAATCAGAGTATTTCTCAAAATAATCCCTGAAGAGATATCAGGGGAATATTTTTTGAATAAATAAATATTTAAATGAATATTCAAAACAATATTCATTAATTAATAAGACCTGAAAAGAATATTTAAGGTAATAATCATAATTAATTAGGAAATTTAAATGAATATTCAAAAGTAATATTCATTTAATGAATAATATCCTAAATGAATATCAAGTAATATTCATTTAGTAATCCAAGCCTTAAGGAATATTCGAGATAATATTCGATAATTAAATCAAGCTTCAGATGAATATTAAAATAATATTCATCAAGTATTTAATATCTTAAATGAATATTCGAAAGTAATATTTATTTAATAAAATGATAATCTAAAAGAATATCCAAATAATATTCATCTAACAGTCTCATCTTTAGAAGAATATTCGAAATAATAGTCGATAATCAATTCGACTCTGAATGAATATTGAGAAGTATTATTCGTTGAATAGTTAAATTCAAATAATTATTTGAAGTAAGGATCGTTAAAATAATTAGTCCCGAACGAATATTCAAATAATATTCGTCGCCCAAATAATAGAAAATATTTACTTAAATATTTTCTCCCGAGGTAATCTCGATATATCAAGAAATATTGACTCCCGGTCTATATTTGATGAATAAAGATGTATACGCCCTTCTATGAGGGTCTTATAATAACCGGCTTATAACTGATATATAACTATCTAGCTTATAAGCCAACAATAACATTCAGGGAACAAGTATATCAATTCAACTTGAAAGTAGGCATGCATGCAATGGCATATGTATATCAGCAATCATATATATATATATTTATTCAATCACAACAACAGCCTAAAAGAAGGGAATTGAAACTTGCCTGGTAGTCGAGTACGGTAAGGGGTAGTGGTAGCGGGTCCCGGTTCAGCCTGGTGATCTATAAATAGCCAAGGCATTCGGGATTAATCACTTAACATATAAAAGTTAAGTTATACTTAAATCGAAACACGTTCTCGAGTTATCTCGTTATACCCCCTTTTAGTGGATTACTTATTATCACTGATCCGACCCGACATTCGTTCGTTAACACGACATGTCACTGCACTTATACTTGGGACATACTTAAGTCATATGAGTTCTAAGGTTGATCGTTACGAACCAATATTTTACTCCGAGTTTTATCGCCCGTTTTCTAAGTGTTTTACCAAAGTTATAAAAGAGTCGTCTTTTAGGGGTTCGTTCGCGTTTAACCTTGACTCGAACATTTTTAATAAATCGAAAAATGCTCTTTTTGACATACGGTTTTCTTTCACACCTTCCTTCTTACCCCTAGTATTTATTTACCAAGATTCGCCATGACGTTACATAGCTTACGAGGGTTCAATTTCAGTTACGAACTTTCGTTTACGGATTCGAACTACTTTTAGTAATTTAGTCATAACTCCTAAACCGTAAGTCCGTTTCACGTGATCTTTATATCAAAACGAAGCTTATAACATAATCTAGCCTTTCATGGCAAAATCCGAGACTGGACAGTGTGTTCATGCTACTGCTAATCACGGTTTCTTAAGGCTAACGACAATCGGGCATTACGACGGCTATGTTTACATGATTTCCAAATTTCAAATCATCCAATAATCATAGTTTCCACTCCAAACAACATTTACATGTTATTCAACCATGAACTAAGACCAAGAAATGTCTTTCCGTTCATCTAAACTAATTTCACATTTAATAAATCCCAATCATAATCTTAAGGTCCTAAACATGCATTAAATCCATATAACTCATCTAAAATACCAAAACTTAAACTAAGAGCTTGGTTTTCAAGAGTGGTATACCTTCCTTGGTGTATGTATGAACTTATCAAGCCTTGTTTAGCCCTTATCTAGCCTTAGTATAGCTTGAATAATCAAAAGAAATCAAGAAATAAAAGTTAGTTTATGAAGAACACTATTCATCATCATCTTTGATGATTTATTTGAAAATGATAAAAGATGAATTTGAAGCTGAAATTTCTAGGAGATCATTACCATGATATGTAGTACTTACCATAAAAATTTGAAGAACAAGTGATGGTTGGAAGTTGGACTTCCAATTAGCTAAGAATGGGCAGATTTTTATGAAGAAATGGAGAAAAATGGTGGTGGTTTGTTTTGTTTTGGTGATTTATGGCTAATACATGTATAACCCTTGCATATATAATGGATGCATCTCTTTTAATGTGTTGTTGGCAATCCAATGGTGCCACTTGTTGCTTCCTCATTGGGCCAAGTGTTGGCACTACAACAAACAACTCCATTTTTGCAAGAATGCAATTACACCACTCATCTTGTAGTTGACTTATAAGGATGTTACTTGGGTTTCTCCTTTTCCCACCAATTGCACTTGTTTGTCTCTTGGTTATTTATTCGTTCCTTTGTCCGGGTATTACTCAATTTCCTTGCTTGTTCGTTGATCGTTCGAGGGAATAACTCATTCGTTTCTAGTTAGGGTTTTACCGAAAACCTTTTTAATACTTCTAATACTATTCTTCATCTTACTTAATACTTCTCGAATTTAAATTCCTTAATTCCCTTTTATAACTCCTTAAGTCTTGTAGTGTCCAGGGAAATCTCAGAGAAAATAAAAGTGCTCTTTTTCTGAATCCGACGGCTTTTACATACACTTATTTTCTTCCTGGATCACTAATACGAACTCAGAAATCCGTTCCGAATACCGGGTATATCATTATTATAATAATATTCCAAATTCCACCAAAATCACTATTCATCACTTATTTTTATTTAATTCCTATAATTAGGAAGATGAACCTGGTTCACTCTCGAGTGCTTCTTAACCTTTTTACGGAACCGCTGGACTTATAATAGATATTGATTTGGATGACACAAGAATAATCTTACTTGAAGTAATATACTTATATCCTTAGGAGATAGATCATTCTTACCTATGCCGTCAACCAAAAGTATTCTGCATGACATGTAAATAATTGAATTCAAATCCATTCCATTCATTTAATAGACATTCGTTACATCGCAGTCATAACCACTATTCATTCCCATATTATTACATACTAAAAAGTTTTAATTCTATCAAAAATCTGGGTTCTTACAGTCTCCCCTCCTTAAAAGGATTCCGTCCCGGAATCAGTTTGAAAACAAGTGGGGGTACTTTTCTTGCATTGCGCCTTCAAGTTCCCAGGTGGATTCTTCTACATTGTGGTTCTGCCACAAAACTCTAACTAGCTGAATGACCTTGTTTCGGAGCACATGTTCTTTCCGGTCTATGATTTCCACAGGTTGCTCCACATAGGTCAGGTCTGGTTGCATGTCCACTTGCTCATACTCTACAATATGCTTAGCATCCGGATTATACTTCCTCAGCATCGAAACATGGAACACATTGTGCACCTGCTGTAGATTCGGGGGCAATGCGAGTTCATAAGCTAGTTCCCCAATTCGTCTCAAGATCTCAAATGGTCCAATGTATCTGGGACTCAGCTTTCCTCTCTTCCCAAATCTCATTAAACCTTTCCAAGGTGACACTTTCAAGAACACTAGGTCCCCTACCTCGTATTCCTTGCCTTTCCGAGCTAAGTCGGCATATTTCTTTTGTCGATCCTGGGCTGCTACCAACCGTCCTCTGATTAGATCTACTGCATCTTTAGTTCGTTGGACCACTTCGGGCCCGAGCATCTTTCGCTCTCCAACTTCATCCCAATACAAGGGAGATCGACATTTTCTTCCATAAAGGGCCTCATAAGGTGGCATCCCAATGCTTGAATGATAACTGTTATTATAGGAGAACTCAACCAATGGCAAGTGATCATCCCAACTCCCCTTGAAGTCTATCGCGCAGACTCTCAACATATCCTCTAGTGTTTGGATGGTCCTTTCACTTTGCCCATCTGTCTGGGGGTGGTAGGCCGTGCTCATGTTCAGCCGGGTCCCTACACATTCTTGAAAACTTCTCCAAAACCTGGAGTTAAATCTAGGATCTCGATCGGATACTATTGCGACTGGGACTCCATGTCGCGCCACTATCTCTTTTAAGTAGATGTCCACTAGTCTATCGACCGTGTACCTTTCGTTGATCGGGAGAAAGTGAGCCGATTTCGTCAGTCGATCTACAATTACCCATATGGTGTCATGATTAGCCTTGGTCCTGGGTAAACCTACTACGAAATCCATGGCTATATGTTCCCATTTCCATTCTGGAATCTCTAAGGGATGTAGAAGTCCGCTGGGTCTCTGGTGCTCTGCCTTCACTCGTTGGCAGGTCAAGCATCTGCTTACCCACTCTGCTACGTCCTTTTTCATATTGGGCCACCAGTAATACTCCTTCAAATCCCTATACATTTTAGTGCTACCGGGGTGCACTGAGTATCTTGAGTTGTGTGCCTCATTTAAAATCTCATCCTTGAGCTCCTGAACATTTGGGATCCATATCCTGTACGTGTACCTCATGATCCCTTCCTTGTCTCTTTCGCACTTAATTTCCTCCCCGGTCATTAGCTCTTCTGTGGAGTTCTTTTCTTCCTCCATCATCCGTTCCTGGCACAGTCTAATCTTTTCTAGCAATGGAGGTTGGATTCTAATTTCCATCAACTTTTCTTGGCCCTCTTCAGGTAACTTAACCTCGATTTCCAACTTCTCAAAATCCTTCACTAGCTCTTTCTCTGAAGTTATCATCTTGAGCTTCTCTTTCCGACTAAGGGCGTCAGCCACCACATTGGCTTTACCCGGGTGATATCGAATTTCACAGTCGTAATCCTTGATTAACTCTAACCACCTCCTCTGGCGCATGTTAAGCTCTTTCTGAGTGAAAATGTATTTGAGGCTCTTATGGTCTGTGTAAATCTCGCATTTTTCCCCATACAGGTAGTGTCTCCAAATCTTTAAAGCGAAGACTATGGCTGCTAGTTCTAGATCATGCGTGGGATATCTGACTTCATAATCCTTCAATTGCCTAGACGCATATGCTATTACCTTGCCGTGCTGCATAAGCACGCATCCCAGTCCTTTATGCGAAGCATCACTGTAAATCACGAAATCTCCTTTTCCATCAGGTAATGCCAGCACTGGGGCTGTCACCAGCCTCTTCGTTAACTCTTGGAAACTCTTCTCGCATTTCTCAGTCCATTCAAATTTCTCGGTTTTACGGGTAAGTCGAGTTAATGGAGCTGCGAGTTTCGTAAAGTCTTGGACAAATCTCCTGTAATATCCGGCCAGTCCAATGAAACTCCTCACCTCGGTTGGAGTAGTTGGCCGTTCCCAGTTTGAAACTGCTTCTATCTTGGAGGGGTCAACCAACACTCCTTCTCTATTGATCACGTGCCCTAAGAATTGTACCTCATTTTTCCAAAACTCACACTTGGAGAACTTGGCATATAACTGCTCCTTCCTGAGTATTTCTAAGGTTATCCTTAAATGTTCAGCGTGTTCTGCCTCTGTCTTTGAGTAGATGAGAATATCATCAATGAAAACTATCACGAATTTGTCCAAATATTCCTTGAACACCCTATTCATTAGGTCCATGAAGGCTGCTGGGGCGTTGGTCAATCCAAACGACATAACTAAGAACTCATAATGTCCATATCTGGTGCGGAATGCAGTCTTCGGGATATCTTCAGGTTTGATCTTCAGTTGGTGATATCCCGTTCTCAAATCAATCTTAGAGAAGTATTCAGCTCCTCTTAGCTGGTCAAACAAATCGTCTATCCTGGGCAATGGATACTTATTCTTTATGGTTAGCTTGTTCAATTCTCTGTAGTCGATGCATAACCTCATACTTCCATCCTTTTTCTTAACAAACAACACTGGTGCGCCCCAAGGCGACACACTGGGCCTTATCATGCCCTTATCCAACAATTCCTGTAATTGTTTAGCTAGCTCCTTCATTTCTACTGGGGCTAGTCGGTACGGGGCCTTCGAAACTGGCGCCGTCCCCGGGGCTAATTCGATGGCAAACTCAATTACCCTATCAGGTGGTAGTCCAGGAAGATCTTGTGGGAACACGTCCTCGAACTCATTAACTACCAGAATGTCCTGCAATCTTGGCACTTCCTTCTGAGTATCTATAACGTAGGCTAAATAAGCCTCGTTCCCTTTTCGTAACAATCTCTTGGTTTGCGCCATGGTCAGAATTTTCTGGGTCTGTCGCATCCCTTTAAACACTATTTCTTTCTTCCCTGGGGTTTTCAACTTAACCTTTTTCCCTTTACAATCTATCTGCGCATCATTGCGAGACAACCAATCCATACCCAAAATGACATCGAATTCCCCTAGCTTAAAAGGGATTAAATCGACATAGAAGGATCGTCCTCCTATTTCTAGCTTACAATCGGGGTGAATTTGATTAACCGGTACGATTTCCTGATTAGCTATTTCTACTTGTAAGGAATCTCTTAGTTGCTGGGTTTTAAGTTTCAACTTATGCGCAAAATCTCTAGATATAAAAGACTTAGTTGCTCCTGAATCAAATAAGACATTTGCACTGACTGAATTAAGAGAAAAAGTACCTGCTATCACATCTGTGTCCCTCACGGCATCTTGTACTGACATATTGAAAGTCCTAGCAGTTGGTGGCCTATTTGAGGCAACCTTGCTTGCTCCTGATGCTGCTGGTTTGCTCTTTGGGCAATCCTTCCTCATGTGCCCTCGCTGTCCACACTGGAAACAGGTTGTGCTGTTAGGGATGACCGTGGTGCAAGAGGTGGCATAATGCCCAGCTCGCCCACACTTATAACAGTTTATCTGCTTCAGGTTGCACACCCCGGAGTGCCTCTTCCCACAAGTAGCACACAATGGCAATAGAGGTCGAGAAGGGTTGGAACGGGACATTCCTGATTGATGGCCGCCCTGGCTCACACTTACACTAGCAGATGGTTTAAACCCCACATTCCTCCCTGGTAGGGAAACCGCTCCTCGATTAAACTTGGTTGGGGGTTTTCCTCCAGCGGATCTTCCGCCCATACTAACATGCTTTCTCTTTATCCCCCCTTTCTCTCTCTCTCTCTGCATCTGATCACTACCAGCCTCCACAATGGTTGCCTTCTGCACCAAGGTGGCATAATCTGTAATCTCTAAAACAGCCACCCTATTCTGGATCCACTGTTTCAGCCCTTGTTGAAACCTGTTAGCTTTCTTCTCTTCTGTGTCTACAAACTCTGGCACAAATCTTGATAGCTCAGTAAATTTAGCCTCATAGTCAGCCACTGACATATTGTTCTGTTTCAGTTCCAAGAACTTAAGTTCCATCTGGGTTTTCATGAACTTCGGAAAGTACTTCTCCAGGAATAATTGTTTGAACCTTTCCCAGGCTATGACAGCATCAGTCTCCATGTTTTTCTTGGCTTCCCACCAATAATTGGCCTCTCCCTTTAGTAGGTAAGTAGCAAAAACAGTCTTCTGAGCCTCATTGATACTCAGAATCTCAAAAGACTTTTCCATTTCTTTGATCCAGGCCCTCGCCTCAACGGGATCAGCCGATCCGTGGAACTCTGGGGGCTTAAGGGACTTAAAGGCCCTAAAGGAATTTGCCACTGAAGTGTTGTTGCTTGGTGGTGGTTGGGGGTATTGGTTCAAATTCTGCCTAAGTAGATCCATAAACTGGCCCATGGGGTTTCCGCCCTGGTTCTCCCCTTCCTGTTCTACTTCAGTTCCTCCACCCTCTATTTCCCTTTCAAATTCTTCAGAGTACAGGGGTTCATCCTCTGCTCCATACTGGGAATCTTCTTGCTCATTATAGTCCTGATCTTGTTCCTCACTACTTCCACGGTTTTCCTCGTGTTGGTTGTGACTCTCTTGGTCAGTAGATTCGCGGGGGTTAGCCCTAGTGCCCATCCGTCTTGGCGGCATTTTACTGAAAATTTGGAAAATTATACGTTAG
Source organism: Saposhnikovia divaricata (assembly GCA_036435485.1). Lineage (NCBI taxonomy): Eukaryota > Viridiplantae > Streptophyta > Magnoliopsida > Apiales > Apiaceae > Saposhnikovia > Saposhnikovia divaricata. The sequence continues at coordinate 93,410,130 of CM071597.1, read as the reverse complement.
GTTCACTTACCGGTTTTAAAGGATTTTTCCTTGCACATTTCTTTACATGATTGGGTTTTAAAATCCCACAGTTTTATATCTCATGGAAACTTAATCGAAAAGTAATACATATGCTAATAAACTCGTGATCACTTCCCAACAAAATTGTAATGACTGAAATGGAAACAAATATATACCAGGTACCGAAAAGGTACAACATCCGAGTTACAACGATAGTTTAAAGTACAGCCATCCTAACAACAACAACAAGTCAAAAGTGAAATATGCTGTCTATCTGTCTAGTCTGCAAAAAGGGAAAACAAGTACAAGAAAACCATCCCTACAAAAGCCGGCACTACTATGTCCGTACATGACTAGACAACTAGACCACTGCATCACTACATCTGAAATCAGCCGCCACGACGAAACATCCTCCGAACCCTCCCCATGGCGATGCGGAAAACCTCCTCAGCCGCTGCTCTGTCTACCCTACCATGCCCATCAGTAGGCAACTGTCGCACCCTCACCCGAGCCCTCAGCTCGATGCGGGTCACAGCCCTATACCCAACTCTGTCACTGATAGTCCTCCTGCCCTGCACCCTCATCCGGGCGGCTCTCTCTGCTGCTAACTCACTCCTAGACTCTGCCAACCTGGCATCTGCCACAGACAACTCTCTATAAAGCCCGTTCACAATCAAGTTGTGAACACATACTGGGACTCCTCCTATCGGGTCATGAGGTGGGGTGGATGGCTCAGCTGGAGCGGCAGTCTCTGTCTGTTGGGGCTCTGGGGTAAGCTCCTCAAACTCGTCGGGGTAGGGGCTCACAGGTAGTGGTGGTGGGGTAGGGGCTCTCTCAACAGGGAGGAGTGGCACAAAAAGTCCAGAACTCCCTACAGCACCAACTACTGGCTCATCTATATCTCCCTCAACACCCTCATCCACCGGCACCACCTGATCCGTGGTCATGTCAGTGTCATCTCCCATAGTTCTAAACTCAGTCATAACCCAATAATCATCATCCTCAACTACTAACTCAGCATCCTGTCCTGTCTGGATCCCCTCCGGGTCCTCCTCCCCCTCAGTCTCAACAACATCTGTGTCAGCATCATCCTGGACCTCCTCAGGGTCCTCCTCCTCAGACTCGATCACATCAGTATCAGCCTCAACCTGGACCTCCTCAGCGTCCTCCTCCTCAGGCTCAGTATCCTCCTCAGGCAAGTGCTCATAGTATGGGTCCCTAGTCCGGAACATGTCCTCATCATGCTGTCTCGCAGCTGCCTCCTGGGCCGACAAGTCGCTCGCCTACACAAGACGAACTATGTTACTATCATGATACTTAAAAAGTTCCCGTAAGGGTTTTAGGTGAACCTGGCAAGGGTTCTTATTATATTATTGAATTTATTATTATATAACGTCGTATCATCTCTTGGGATATATAACTCTCGCTCTGATACCATCTCTGTAACACCCCCAGATCCGGGGTCAGGGATCTGGTGGTTACGGTCTTACATCCATTCATAATACTTGACTTGAGTCCACAATAAATAAATCACATGCTGTGACCCCACATTAATTACCACTCACACACACAACAGTTATAGTCCCAGAGATGAAATTGAAATAAGTCTTACATTAAAGGGTTACGAATAAAAGTTATTACAATCCCAAAAGGATAACATCATAGGTTTAAAAGTTTTGCCGTTGATTACATTAATTATACATATAGTTAAACAGGAAACAAAAGCTGTCTAACTATGCTACCTCAGCAATGGCGGCTAGCATCTCAGCGGGTAGTCCGGTGGGTCGGGTAACCTGCTTGCGCCGAGTGCGCCTGACGCGAGCCATCTGTCCTAGCTGTTGTTGTGACATAATATAAACAAAGCAAGGGTGAGCGAAAGCCCACCAACAAATATATAACTGAACGATAATTTAAAACAGTTCAAAGCTATCTTTTAAACCATATGCCATGCATTTACGGAAATGATGCCAGTATAATATGAACGATGAAGTTACAAGGTAACTTAAAGTATTTGTTTGAAGAAATATCTGCTACATCAAAGTAAGCGAGATATTATTATCGATAATAAGAAGAGGAACTTGCAAGAAAGGGTTGCAATTCCAGTTATGACTCTTCTCCAACTCTGCCAACAGTAATCATGTTGCAGGAAATAAATGAATTTGGATGATGAACCAATAATGGAGTATTCACCGCGCCCGCTGTTCCAATCTTGATGATCAGTCGAGATCGTACAGCTCAATTTAGATTTACTACCGGTAGAAGGAAGAACTGACGGCTTTACTTGTATACCGCCTTGCTAGCTCTCCCCGGCCAACGGTTGGGCCATGGGGATGGACCGGCGCTACTCGGCCTCTTACACGACTCCTAGTTCAAATAGAATTCATGATTCTGAATGTAACGTTCGTCCCCCTTTCCCCAAGTATAAGACTTGTTGATAAGACTCCACAAAGTAGTCGTATCTAGTTGGAAAGGAAAATTTACCAATATCTCCCAAGCTATTACTTGGTAACGGATATCAACTTGTTCCAGTAATCTTACCCCTCGAAAGATGAGAAGGTAAACAACGACTTTAATAAGTCAACAGCACCCGAGTTGCGGGTGAAGGGAATACTTTATGACCGGGAAGTCGACAAGATAAATAACATTTTCCAAGTAAGGTTCCCTTATTATTAAGGAGATAGACTCAAAGAAGAATGATGTCTGAGAACCTTTCTTGATATAAGATTAATAATCATATGACTCCGAAATATTTTTCGTAATAATCGAAGAAGATAACCCTTATCGAGGTTATTCTAAGTATGGAATAAATATTCAGAGAATATTTATTGAATTAAAATATTTTACAGAATATTTGGGAATATGAAAGAATATCTTTAATCAGAGTATTTCTCAAAATAATCCCTGAAGAGATATCAGGGGAATATTTATTGAATAAATAAATATTTAAATGAATATTCAAAACAATATTCATTAATTAATAAGACCTGAAAAGAATATTTAAGGTAATAATCATAATTAATTAGGAAATTTAAATGAATATTCAAAAGTAATATTCATTTAATGAATAATATCCTAAATGAATATCAAGTAATATTCATTTAGTAATCCAAGCCTTAAGGAATATTCGAGATAATATTCGATAATTAAATCAAGCTTCAGATGAATATTAAAATAATATTCATCAAGTATTTAATATCTTAAATGAATATTCGAAAGTAATATTTATTTAATAAAATGATAATCTAAAAGAATATCCAAATAATATTCATCTAACAGTCTCATCTTTAGAAGAATATTCGAAATAATAGTCGATAATCAATTCGACTCTGAATGAATATTGAGAAGTATTATTCGTTGAATAGTTAAATTCAAATAATTATTTGAAGTAAGGATCGTTAAAATAATTAGTCCCGAACGAATATTCAAATAATATTCGTCGCCCAAATAATAGAAAATATTTACTTAAATATTTTCTCCCGAGGTAATCTCGATATATCAAGAAATATTGACTCCCGGTCTATATTTGATGAATAAAGATGTATACGCCCTTCTATGAGGGTCTTATAATAACCGGCTTATAACTGATATATAACTATCTAGCTTATAAGCCAACAATAACATTCAGGGAACAAGTATATCAATTCAACTTGAAAGTAGGCATGCATGCAATGGCATATGTATATCAGCAATCATATATATATATTTATTCAATCACAACAACAGCCTAAAAGAAGGGAATTGAAACTTGCCTGGTAGTCGAGTACGGTAAGGGGTAGTGGTAGCGGGTCCCGGTTCAGCCTGGTGATCTATAAATAGCCAAGGCATTCGGGATTAATCACTTAACATATAAAAGTTAAGTTATACTTAAATCGAAACACGTTCTCGAGTTATCTCGTTATACCCCCTTTTAGTGGATTACTTATTATCACTGATCCGACCCGACATTCGTTCGTTAACACGACATGTCACTGCACTTATACTTGGGACATACTTAAGTCATATGAGTTCTAAGGTTGATCGTTACGAACCAATATTTTACTCCGAGTTTTATCGCCCGTTTTCTAAGTGTTTTACCAAAGTTATAAAAGAGTCGTCTTTTAGGGGTTCGTTCGCGTTTAACCTTGACTCGAACATTTTTAATAAATCGAAAAATGCTCTTTCTGACATACGGTTTTCTTTCACACCTTCCTTCTTACCCCTAGTATTTATTTACCAAGATTCGCCATGACGTTACATAGCTTACGAGGGTTCAATTTCAGTTACGAACTTTCGTTTACGGATTCGAACTACTTTTAGTAATTTAGTCATAACTCCTAAACCGTAAGTCCGTTTCACGTGATCTTTATATCAAAACGAAGCTTATAACATAATCTAGCCTTTCATGGCAAAATCCGAGACTGGACAGTGTGTTCATGCTACTGCTAATCACGGTTTCTTAAGGCTAACGACAATCGGGCATTACGACGGCTATGTTTACATGATTTCCAAATTTCAAACCATCCAATAATCATAGTTTCCACTCCAAACAACATTTACATGTTATTCAACCATGAAATAAGACCAAGCAATGTCTTTCCGTTCATCTAAACTAATTTCACATTTAATAAATCCCAATCATAATCTTAAGGTCCTAAACATGCATTAAATCCATATAACTCATCTAAAATACCAAAACTTAAACTAAGAGCTTGGTTTTCAAGAGTGGTATACCTTCCTTGGTGTATGTATGAACTTATCAAGCCTTGTTTAGCCCTTATCTAGCCTTAGTATAGCTTGAATAATCAAAAGAAATCAAGAAATAAAAGTTAGTTTATGAAGAACACTATTCATCATCATCTTTGATGATTTATTTGAAAATGATAAAAGATGAATTTGAAGCTGAAATTTCTAGGAGATCATTACCATGATATGTAGTACTTACCATAAAAATTTGAAGAACAAGTGATGGTTGGAAGTTGGACTTCCAATTAGCTAAGAATGGGCAGATTTTTATGAAGAAATGGAGAAAAATGGTGGTGGTTTGTTTTGTTTTGGTGATTTATGGCTAATACATGTATAACCCTTGCATATATAATGGATGCATCTCTTTTAATGTGTTGTTGGCAATCCAATGGTGCCACTTGTTGCTTCCTCATTGGGCCAAGTGTTGGCACTACAACAAACAACTCCATTTTTGCAAGAATGCAATTACACCACTCATCTTGTAGTTGACTTATAAGGATGTTACTTGGGTTTCTCCTTTTCCCACCAATTGCACTTGTTTGTCTCTTGGTTATTTATTCGTTCCTTTGTCCGGGTATTACTCAATTTCCTTGCTTGTTCGTTGATCGTTCGAGGGAATAACTCATTCGTTTCTAGTTAGGGTTTTACCGAAAACCTTTTTAATACTTCTAATACTATTCTTCATCTTACTTAATACTTCTCGAATTTAAATTCCTTAATTCCCTTTTATAACTCCTTAAGTCTTGTAGTGTCCAGGGAAATCTCGGAGAAAATAAAAGTGCTCTTTTTCTGAATCCGACGGTTTTTACATACACTTATTTTCTTCCTGGATCACTAATACGAACTCAGAAATCCGTTCCGAATACCGGGTATATCATTATTATAATAATATTCCAAATTCCACCAAAATCACTATTCATCACTTATTTTTATTTAATTCCTATAATTAGGAAAATGAACCTGGTTCACTCTCGAGTGCTTCTTAACCTTTTTACGGAACCGCTGGACTTATAATAGATATTGATTTGGATGACAAAAGAATAATCTTACTTGAAGTAATATACTTATATCCTTAGGAGATAGATCATTCTTACCTATGCCGTCAACCAAAAGTATTCTGCATGACATGTAAATAATTGAATTCAAATCCATTCCATTCATTTAATAGACATTCGTTACATCGCAGTCATAACCACTATTCATTCCCATATTATTACATACTAAAAAGTTTTAATTCTATCAAAAATCTGGGTTCTTACAGAAGTCATTTGCCTTCTGCTAGGAAATGGACTAAATCACATACACCTGATTTGATAATTGGTGATCCAGATGCAAAAGTGAGAACAAGAAGTGCCACTGCAAGTGAATGTTTGTTTCATGCATTCTTGTCTAAGAATGAACCAAAGAAAGTGGAAGAAGCTCTTCAAGATGCTGACTGGATAACAGCAATGCAGGAAGAGTTGAATGAATTTGAAAGGAATGAAGTTTGGACCTTTGTACCAAGGCCAAAGAACAGATCTATTGTTGGTACTAAATGGGTTTTCAGAAACAAGACTGACAGTGAAGGTGTTATCACAAGGAACAAGGCTAGACTGGTAGCAAAAGGCTATTCACAGTAGGAAGGAATAAACTATGATGAAACATTTGCTCCAGTTGCAAGATTGGAGGCAATCAGAATTTTTCTAGCATATGCCTCTCACAAGAAATTCAAAGTGTTCCAGATGGATGTGAAAAGTGCTTTTCTGAATGGGAAGCTTGAAGAAGAAGTGTTTGTTGAACAACCACCAGGATTTGTGGACCCAAAATATCCAGACCATGTCTACAGGCTGGATAAAGCACTCTATGGACTTAAGCAAGCACCAAGGGCATGGTATGAAACTCTGGCTCAATTTCTCTTAGAAAGTGGATTCAACAGAGGTACTATTGACAAAACTCTGTCTTATTTCAAATCTGGGAGTGACTTGCTCTTAGTTCAGATATATGTTGATGACATTATCTTTGGGTCTACTAATGATAAATTCTGTAAGAAGTTTGCCAAGCTCATGCAGTCCAGATATCAAATGAGCATGATGGGAGAGCTTAGTTACTTTCTAGGCCTACAGGTGAGAAAACAGATGATGGTATATTCATTAATCAAGCAAAATATACCAGAAATCTTCTCAAGAAATTTGGTATGCTTGATTGTTCATCTGCATCAACTCCCATGGCAACAGCAACTAAATTGGACAAAGACACAGGAGTTTCAGTGGATATGACAAACACAGGGGCATGATAGGATCTCTTCTTTACTTGACAGCTAGTAGGCCTGACATCATGTATGCAACCTGTCTTTGTGCAAGGTTTCAGGCAAATCCTAGAGAGCCACATCTGACAGCTGTGAAAAGAATCTTCAAGTATCTCAAGGGCACCATATCATTAGGTCTGTGGTATCCCAGAGAATCAGATTTCAAGCTACTTGGGTATTCTGATGCAGACTTTGCAGGCTGCAAGATAGACAGAAAGAGCACTAGTGGAAGTTGTCAATTTCTTGGTGACAAACTTGTCTCTTGGTACATCAAGAAACAGAAATCAATTTCTACATCTACAGCTGAAGCAGAGTATATTGCAGCTGGTAGCTGTTGTGCACAGATCTTGTGGATGAAAAATCAATTGTTGGATTATTGATTGAGGTACAGTAAGATTCCTATTTACTGTGATAATCAAAGTGCTATTGCTATGACAGGTAATCCAGTACAGCATTCAATGACCAAGCACATCAGCATAAGGTACCATTTCATCAGAGAACATGTGGAAGAAGGGAATATTGAACTACTTTTTGTGTCTACAGAACAACAGCTTGCAGATATCTTCACCAAACCATTGAGTGAAGCTACATTTACAAGACTGGTCAACAAACTAGGAATGGTCTCTGGTTTTGACTAGGAATGATGGTTAGATTCAAATTTTACTTATGTAATGTGTTGCTCATATTTCCTTGATTTGTTAAGTGCTAAGTGAACTCTGTTGATTAAACTCTGTTATGCATACTCTGTTAACATGTTTTTCTTTAAACACTTTCAAACTCTGTTAAATTCTGTCAGCATGCCTGTATGTCATACACTGTTAATAAGTTTGATAAACTCTGTGAATTCTGAGTTGATTATTGTCTGAATGGAAACACCAATGAAGAAATATGTATGAAGCATGATTCTCAGTAATTAATCATGAATCTTTCTGAGTTATTGTGATCTAATCTTAGATTGTGCAGTAAGTTAACACAGCATGATACTGGTTCATATTTATAGCATCTCTTAGTTTATTTTGTCCTAAACTCTGAGTCTATAAATACTATGTGCATTGCCTCTCATGAATAACTACTGATGTTGATGAACTCTAAACTCTGTTAGTTATACTCTGGTAGATTAAAATGCTTACTGCAATACCCCCAAAGAAAATGTATATAGGTTGTTATACTCCTTTGAGATTATGTTGGTGACTAGGATGACCCAGGAACCTATTGGTATATAATATGGGCTAAAATTCTCTGATTTTTGGTGACTAGTCAAAGACTAGGATGACCCAGGAACTTATCAAAATGATAAGGGCTAAAATTTTTGAATTTTTGGTGACTGGCTCTAACCTCTAATTACTGGAATGAATAGAATAAAAGAAAAAAAAAAAAAATATATATATATATATATATATATATATATTAGCAATAGAGGGGGTATAAAATAAATTAAATGTTACTGTATATAGATTGATTACTACAGAGTTTAGCTTTCATCATACAGTCAGTGTTTACTACGAGAGTTTGTGCATCCAGTGTTTATTGATTTACTTTATGGATTTTATGAAAAATTAGATGCTCTAAAAATTGATTTGGTAAACTCTGCTACACACACACATATTTTCACAACTGTGCAATTTTTGAAAGGGTTTCGGTGATAAAGTTGGAGAATTGACAAACGATGTTGATTTGTGGTTAGTACTCTAAGGTAAATTTTCATTTGGATAATTTGAAAATTTTGGAGTAAATAGTGCTTTTGACAACTGTTAATAAGTGTATTGTGTTAAAGTGTCTTGGAAATAGGAAAGAGAATACAGCGGTGATAATTGCTATTTTTACTGCGCGTGATTAATTGATCCACTGCATGTATGACACGTGTCCCACTCACTAATGATTGTGTCCCACTCACACATTAATCTAGGAACTGTTGAGTGTTTGAATACACAAACGATTGAGTTTTAATTTTTAATTACAACTCTAATTACTTTTGTGTACAACGTTTCATTTTTACTTTCACCCAATCACTTTTACATCTCACAGTTCTTTCCGTTTTCACTTGCGCATTTTCGCAAACACTTTTCCTACATACACTTTTCATTGTGATTTCTTGCCCGTTTCTTGATTTAATGGCTTCTAAATCATTCACTGTTTTTGGTCTACGTTTTGTCCCTAACAATTATGCAGCCCCACTCAATAATGAACGTGTTCCAGAAGCGTTTCATCTTATGCAGAATTTCTTAAGAGACTCAGAGATTGGACAAGCTCTGGTTGAACCTAGTACTCTCTCTGCATCTCAAATTGCCACTTTTTGGCAAAACTCAGTCTATGTGGATGGAGGAGAGAATGGGACTTCAATCATCATCTTCACTCATGATGAACAAGAGTTTGTGATTACTCCACAAACTGTCAGAGAAACGATGGGCTTTGATACACACACCTCTTATGCTTATGTTGGTGAACCTCAATTGAGACAAATGCTACAGGAGATAGGCTACATGGATTCTCTTGAAAGGCTTGGCAGTGTAAAGAGGCCTAATCTCAGGAAGGAATGGAATTTTTTCTTCGACTGCATCACAAGAACATTCGAGAAGAAGGTCACTAACTGGGATGTTATTCCAATGGACAGTCTACAAATCGGGTATTCTCTACTTCATGGTAGTAATTTTGATTTTGGTAGATATGTTCTAATGAATCTAGGTGATAAACTGTCAGAGTCTACTACAGTTTATTTTACTCAATTTTGTCCAATGCTATTCACTGCTTGTGTATCTGGTTTAGAGATTGTTGAAGCTGATGTGATTCAGCCTTTTAGAGTCAACAAGAGAATATTCTCTGATATGACTAATAAGGCTGCTGGTAAAGAAAACCTACCTGTCTTTGTTCTGCCACTTGCTTTGCAGAATTTTCTCAACCAACCTCAAGACCCACCACAACCAGAACCACACCCTGAACCACTAAACACTGATCATACTCAAACCTTAAACACTGAACCATCTACATCACTTATCCACACTGTACCTACTCAACAACCTGCAACCTCAAACCAAACCTCTATCCCTGAACCACAACCTGCATCCACTCACAACACTCCATCACCAATCACAAACAATGCTCCAACCCAAAATCCTCAATCTCCAATCACAAAACAATCTTCACACACTCAACAACTAAACACTGAACCATCACAATCTCAACCACAACTACTGATGAGGCAGAGTAAAGCAATCAGCAGCAACTACTGAAAGACATGCAAGAGCTAAGAAGACAATAGAGAAACACACCAAAGCAAAACAGACATCTCCTGGAGCTGTTTATGCTAGAAGAAAGATTCAATGAGCAAAAAGACCTTCTTCACCCTCTGTGGTGGCAGAATCTAGTACAGAGGATTCAGATGAAGTGCCTCTAGCTAAGAGGAGAAAACTAGTAATCTCTGATTCTGCTGGTGAAAATGTTGAAGCTCCAGAGGTGGTTTCACAGCAAACACCTACTGTTGAGGCTTAAAAAGATATACCTGCAGAGGTTGATATGCCTGCAGAGGTTGAAATGCCTGCAGAGGATAAAATGTCTACAGAAGAGGATAATATAGATGGCTTTTCTCCAATGGATGATACTCTTGATCCATTCATGCCATTCTCTGATCCTATCTCACCTATTTTTGCTCAATCTGAAGCAACTGGTGCAGCTGATCAACCTATAGTTGTCATTACTGAAACTGTAGCATCACATACAGAGTTAATCTCAGATGCTCACCAGACTGTTGAAGGAGGTGATGAGGTTGATCAAGCAACCAAGTCTACTTCTCAGCCTATGCCTGTTGATGACACAAATGCAAACTCTGTTGCTGAGCCTGAGCAACATGAAGAAAATCTTGACAAGGCTGCAGAAGAAATTGCAGAAACTATGGCTGACAATGCTCAGCACAGTGTTTCACTTGAAGATGATGTAGAACATGCTAAAGCTGCAAGTATTGAACTTGAAGGTGAAAGCAGTGCAAACTCTGATTCTTTTCTGAGTGCACTAGTGCAAACAGACAATAAACATACCTCTTTCGATCAACCTTGTAAGTCTCATGCAATTGAAAAATCACAACTTGCAAAATTTGCTGCTGACTGGTACAAAGAGGATTGCATATTTCCAAGAGGGAGAGCAGCTAATTTTGTTAAGCAAACTGCCAACACTATCTCCAATCCAGAGATTCTTTCTTGCTTAAAAACAACTGTAGTTCAAGTCAAGACTCTGGATGGTAGATTTGATGAAACTAAGAAGGCAATCACTGATTTGAGGACTGAGATCCAAACTAGAGAACTGAACATGGAAAGAGAGTCTAAACTCATGTCTACAAAATTTTCTAAAGCTCAAGACAATCTCTTTGCCAGGCTGGGTAAAGTTGAAGAGAATCAGTCTGCCTTGTCTGTTAAAATTGATTCTATTGCTACCTCTTTGGAGTTGATTACATCTATACTCATGCCTGATGATGTCAAAAAGGGGGAGAGAGTTGCAAAGTCAAAATGCAAGCAATTTCAAACTCTGACTCAGAAGGATGATGCTGGAGATGGAGGAGCAAATAATAAAGGCAAGGGCAAGGCTGTAGAAACTCAAACTCTGAAAACTAGCAGCAAGTCTCTTAAATCACAGTCTGCTGGGTTAAACACTGATACTCGAGGTTCTTCAAGCTCAAGAGAAGATATTTCTAGCAGAACATAAGAAAGCTGTGAAATCTGGCAATTCTAAGAAGAATGTGAAAGCTGCAAAGCCTGTTCTTAAAGGCATTCAAATCAAAGAAAAAGTTGGTACTGAACAAAGGATGCAAGTATCCAGAAAACCAACAGATGCAGACTTTAAGCAAAAGCTGAAAGGCATTGCTGGAAAAAATACAACCTCTGTTTCTACACAAGTTGTAAAGAAGAATGAAAACACAACCTCTATTGCTACACAAGTTGTGACCACACCTTTACAATCTTCTAAGTTGAAATCAACTTTTGGAAAGGGAACTCTTCATGATCCAAATCAAGCACTTAAAGGTTCTATGGATTTCACTGATGGAAGAGCATTTTCTGGGAAAATTGGAAACAACAAGGGTGGTATAGGATCACACAGGGATAAAAGGCAGAATCCTAGAGATCCATCTTCACTGACTGTTCCAGGTCAAGGTGTTGTCACTCAAGAGAGTTTAGACAGACTGGAATCAATACAGTTGGTCTATCAGAAGAGCCTAAAGAAGGATTTGCTATTATACTTCATGGCAGATGGAACAGTTTTTAAAATTGGGGAGAATGATCTTGGTTTGAAATATTGGGAAGAACTAGAACATGTTCTGTATCTTTTCAAGGTAACAAATCAAAGGACTCAATCTGTTGCCAATGTGCTTAGACAGAAGATGCTTCAGAATCTGGCAAGAAGAGGTATGAAGTATAACAGTAAATATGTTCCTAAGTACAGAGACTGGAATGGAAAGCTGATAGAGATGGAAAAGGGAACTACAAAGCTAAAGACTGATCTTGGAATCACTGTTCTTGATTTTAATGTGAAGTCTGAAGTGGTGAAGTATATCAGATTGGGAAATGAAATGAGAAGAAACAAAATCTACGATCTCAGAGCTGCTATCTATCAGACTGATGAGAATGATCCTCAGTTGAGAGAGATCAAGGAAGCTATGGAGAATGAACTTGAAAATGCTGAAAGAAGATTGCTTATAGAGTATCTCAGAGCTACACCAGATCTTGAAGAGGTTAGAGGTTAAAGTCTGTAAGAGTTTTCTTATTTCTGTAAATTTTTGTTAAGTAGAAGCTTAAACTCTGTTTGTATATTAATCACTGTAATTTTGTATTTGTTTTGACATCATCATTTACTGTAAACTTGTACATTCTTGCTAATGAACAAGTTGAGGGAGATTGTTAGAAATGATTGATGAAAACAGTGTTTAGGAGCTACAGCGACAAATCAGAGTTTAGCTGGAAGCAGTCAGAGTTTAGTTAAACACTGACTTTGGAAGCTCGACAGAGTTTAGTTAAACTCTGTCTGGAGGAAGCGCGTCTCCAGTCAACAGTGTTTGAAGAATTAAAGAAGTTATTTATGGAAGCAATCTCTTTACAGGTTGGATAGCTATCATAGAGATTGAGTTGACTTAGGAGATGTGTAGCAATCGTAATTGATATCAATTGTATAGCTTAATTATAGGAGTATCAATTAGTGATTGTATAGCAGCTGTATGTTTTATAAATACAGTTAGGTTAACCCTAGAAGGGGATCGTGCATCGAACTATCTTTATTGTAACCTAGCAGCTCTTTGTGATAGTTTACATCACGAAGAGGGTTTTTAATACCAGAAGATTTAAAGTGCATAATCATCTTAATTGTTATTCTCTCATCTAATATTGATTATTAGTGTGTATTCGGCCTAACATTTTCCTCATTAATAAATCTTAGCTTTACTTGCTTATAATTAGTTTACTCTAGTTAATAACAAATACACCAATTATTTCTCACACTTCTAGATATTAAGAGATTAAAACTTGAACTTGAATTAATAGTCCTTCCCTGCGAACGAACTTATACATAGAAAAACTATCAACAAATTGCGCCGCTACCGGGGAAGGCAGCAATATTAAGTTTAGGTTAATAATTTCTTATTGTTTAGATTTTATCAAATTTTTTTCCAAGATCTATCTTATTGGTTTTTTTAGGTGCTATAACTCTTGTATGCGACATTCTACAAGCCTGGGAGATTTTGAAATTTGATCCAGAAATTGAACGCACTTTTCGAGCTTTAAGGCGAGAGACAAAGAAAAGGAAAAAAATAAACCATATGGAGAAACCAAGAGATCGTCAAGTGGTTAATCCTCCTCACCCACCAGTTGTTCTTGATGAGACTTCTATTTGGGATCATGAGACTCCCAATCCTGCGAATTGCATGTACAGGACTCCTCAGATTAGCGCAACTCAGTAAAACATCAATCCGAGCTTAATTCAGATGGTGAGCAATTCAGATTTTGAAGGGGACATTGAGCGAGAGGATCCACACCATCATCTTGAGCGCTTCATGCAGATGTGTGGTTCATTCAAAATCATTGGAGTTACTACAGATCAAATTCCTCTTCACATGTTTCCTTACTCGATCAAAGGAATGGTTCCAACAGCTTCCTGAAACTGCAGTTGCTACTTGGGAGAGTCTTCCTACCGAGTTCTTATCCAAATATTATCCTTCTGACAAGACTCAATAAATAAGGACAATCATTCTAAGTTTCAAAACACAACCAGGCGAAGGCTTGTATCAGGCATGAGAGAGATACAAGGCATTGTTGAGAAAATGTCCACATCACGGTTGTACTAAATGGATGATTCTGAGCACTTTTTACGGATCTTTGAATGTAGATATTTGCTTAAGTTTAGATGTGGCAGGTGGTGGAGATTTCAAGAAAACACCGGTTCATAAGGCAAAAGCACATCTTGAGCAATTGGCAACAAATAACTATTCTTGGGCACCTAGTGGGACGAGCTCAGCTAAATCAGTACAAGATATTGAGATGATGAAGTTGCTGACTTTTAAATTGGATGCTCTTACTCAAGAGGTACATGGACAAAAGGCGAATGTAAATTCTATTTCTTCTCCCATGGAAGGGTACAATGATTATGGTGTTAATCAGTGTTCTTATGCACAACAATTCCCAGAGGAAGCATCTTTTATTCAGGGAAGACAATCATGGCCTGTGCAGAATAACTCCTACTATAATCTAAATCAGAGGTCCAATAACAATCTTTCATACAGCAGTAATCATACGGCTAATCCATCATATGCATTTCCTAAGCAAAATCAACCTCCTGATTTTCAGCCACGTCAGCAGTATCAGGCACAACAACAATATCAACCACCACCAAGGGAAAAGAAAGAACCTGCTGATTGGGAGGTTGTGCTCAATAAAATGATACAAGGAACTACTGGGGCGTTTACCAACATGGATACCAAATTTGAAAAGGTCGAGTCGAGGCTGAATCAGATGGCTTCATCTCAAAAGATGTTGGAAACGCAAATTGGCCAAATTGCTAATAAGGTTGGTGTTCGTGAGCAAGGATCACTTCCTAGTCAAGCAAACCTAAATGGTAAAGAAAACTGCAAGCCTATCACTCTGAGGAACGGAAGAGAATTGCCAGAAATTGAGGCTATCAAGCCTAGAGAGAAGGTCCGTGCAAAAGAAGATGAGTTAGTGGAAGCTGAAGCAGAAATTTCAGAGAAGGTGAATGATGAGCAAAAAGAAGAAGAGGACACACCAAAAGTACCAGTGAAGCCATATATGCATCCAATTCCTTTCCCACAAAGGCTTCATAACAGGCAATTGGAGAAACAGTACGAGAAATTCTTGAAAATTTTTCGACAATTGCATATAAATATTCCTTTTGCTGATGCTTTGGCCCAAATGCCACTCTATGCCAAATTTTTGAAGGAGAGAAACTGGAGGATGTGGAAACTATTACTCTAAATGCGGAGTGTAGTGCAGTCATACAAAAATCAATTCCGCGAAAGTTAAAAGATCCTGGAAGCTTCTCTTTGCCATGAACTATTGGAACAATGGAGAATATTAAAGCCTTTTATGATTTAAGGTCTAGTGTGAGTTTGATGCCACACTCCATTTATGGAAGACTTGGTCTTGGAGAGCTCAAGAAGACAAGAATCTCACTTCAGTTGGCTGATCGTACTATCACGTATCCTTTGGGAGTCATTGAGGATGTACTTGTCAAAGTGGATAAATTCTTTATCCCTTGTGATTTTGTGGTGTTAGAGATGGATGAAGATGTTAAGATGCCCATTATCTTGGGAAGGCCATTTTTGGCTACTGCTGGAACCATAATTGATGTCAAAGCTGGAAAATTGACATTAAATGTTGGTGATGAAAAGGTTGAATTTGATCTCAACAAAGCTATGAAGATGCCTTCATTTGATGCTACACGTTTCACTGTTGACATAGTGGATGAGATCGTAAGTCTTGAAGATACAGACTTAGCAGAAGTGGAACAAGACTTAGATGATAAAGAAGTTGAAGAATCACTTGCACTTGATATGCATGAAACAGGTACGCCAATAATTGAGATGGAACTTTCAATTTCAGAGGCACCCCAGGTAGAACTCAAACCTCTTCCTTCTAATCTTAGGTATGCTTTTCTTGGTCCTAATGATACATATCCTGTGATAGTGTCCGCTTTGCTCCATGATGATGAACTAGATAAATTGTTACATGTGCTTAGGCAATTTAAATCATCAATTGGTTGGACAATTAAAGATACCAAGAGAATTACCCCCGCTCTTTGCATGCATAGGATTTCCTTAGAAGATAATCATAAACCTGTGGTTGAGGGACAAAGAAGATTGAATCCTAATTTGCAAGATGTGGTTAAGAAAGAGATAACTAAGTTATTAGATGCTGGCATTATATACTCTGTTCCATATAGTAACTGGGTTAGTCCAATACATGTTGTACCTAAGAAGGGTGGGATGACTGTAGTGCATAATGAAAATTATGAATTAATCCCAACGAGGACTGTAACAGGTTGGAGAGTTTGTATTGATTACAGGAAATTAAATAATGCTACTCGCAAAGACCACTTTCCTCTCCCATTTATTGATCAAATGCTCGAAAGACTAGCGGGTAATGAGTATTATAATTTTCTAAATGGTTTCTCGGGATATTTTCAGATTCCCATTGCTTCCGAGGATCAAGAAAATACAACCTTTACTTGTCCTTGTGGTACTTTTGCATATCGTAGACTACCCTTTGGTTTGTTTAATGGCCCATCTACTTTTCAGCGGCTCATGACGGCCATATTCTCAGATTTTATAGAAAAAACCATGGAAGTCTTCACGGATGACTTTACTGTATATGGTTCTTCCTTTGATTCATGTTTAACTTGTTTGTCTCAAGTGTTGCAGATATGGGAAGACACTAATCTTGTTCTTAATTGGGAGAAGTGTCATTTTATGGTAAAGGATGGTATTGTGCTTGGGCACAAGATTTCTAGTAAAGGCATCGAGGTGGACAGGGCAAAAATTGAAGTGATTGAGAAATTACCACTACCCTCATCCGTAAAGGGGATTAGAAGTTTTCTTGGACACGCCGGTTTTTACCGCCGTTTTATCAAAGATTTTTCTAAAATTTCTCGTCCTCTGTGTAATTTACTTGAAAAGGATAGAGTGTTTGATTTTGATGAGAAGTGTCTTGTTGCTTTTAACAGGTTGAAGAAGGAGCTTACTTCTGTACCTATCATGTCAGCCCCTGATTGGAACTTGCCTTTCGAGCTCATGTGTGATGCTAGCGACTATGTCGTGGGCGCTGTTTTGGGACAAAAGAAGGAAAAACGCATGCATGTGATATATTATGCAAGCAAGACACTTGATGATGCACAAATCAATTATGCCACCACTGAAAAAGAGCTACTTGCTGTGGTTTTTGCCTTTGACAAATTTAGATCCTATCTGGTGGGGTCTAGGGTGATTGTTTATACGGATCATGCTGCGATTTGTTACTTAATGTCAAAGAAGGATGCCAAGCCTCGTCTAATCATTTGGATTCTTTTACACCAAGAGTTTGATCTTGAAATTCAAGACAAGAAAGGTTCTGAAAACTTGGTAGCTGATCATTTATCTAGGTTGGACCAGGGAGATGGGGTGGTAGGAGTTAATATACCTATCAATGATTCATTTCCGGAAGAAACACTTCTTGCCGTATCTTTGTCTACACCATGGTATGCGGACTTCGTAAATTATCTTGTGGGTGGAATTGTGCGAAGTGAATTGAATTATCAACAAAAGAAGAAATTCTTATTTGATGTAAAACACTACTTCTGGGAAGAACCACTTCTTTATAAGGAATGTGCCGATGGTATCATGAGGAGGTGTGTGCCACACGAGGAAATACCTAATGTCTTGAATCATTGTCATGCTTTAGAGTGTGGTGGTCACAATAGTAGCACAAAAATGGTGGCAAAAATTTGGCAGTCTGGATTTTATTGGCCTTCAATGTATCAAGATTCCAGAAGCTTTGTTGCAACTTGTGATCGATGTCAGAGAACAGAAAATATTGCAAGATGGAATGAGATGCCTTTGCAACCTATTCTTGAGGTTGAGCTCTTTGATGTTTGGGGGATAGATTTCATGGGTCCGTTCCCATCGTCTTATGGGTACAAATTTATTTTGGTGGGAGTTGATTACGTCTCTAAGTGGGTGGAGGCGATTGCTAGTCCTACAAATGATGGTAGAGTGGTTAGGAAGTTTTTACAGAAGCATATCTTCACATGTTTTGGAGTGCCTAGGTCCATCATCAATGATGGAGGGTCTCACTTTTGTAATAAATTAATTGAAGATCTTTTGCAAAAGTATGGAGTAACTCAAAAAGTTGCTACACCTTATCACCCTCAAACTAGCGGGCAAGTGGAGATTTCAAATCGAGAGCTTAAACAAATTCTTGAGAAAACAGTGGCTAGCTCTAGAAAAGATTGGGTAAGGAAGCTTGATGATGCTTTATGGGCTTATAGGACGGCATTCAAGACACCTATCGGTATGTCTCCTTATAGGTTGGTGTTTGGAAAATCATGTCATTTACCCGTGGAAGTGGAGCACAAAGCACTTTGGGCGACAAGATTCTTGAACATGGAATTACAAGCTGCGGGACTTAATAGGCTGATGCAACTAAGTGAACTTGATGAATTGAGACTGAAGTCCTATGAAAGCGCGGTAAATTATAAGGAGAAGACAAAGAAGTGGCATGACAGGCACATTAGACCGAAAGAGTTTGAAGTTGACCAACAAGTTCTACTGTTCAACTCAAGGCTGAAACTCTTTCCCGAAAAATTGAAGTCAAGATGATCTGGTC
This sequence comes from Saposhnikovia divaricata, assembly GCA_036435485.1. Lineage (NCBI taxonomy): Eukaryota > Viridiplantae > Streptophyta > Magnoliopsida > Apiales > Apiaceae > Saposhnikovia > Saposhnikovia divaricata. The sequence continues at coordinate 93,391,281 of CM071597.1, read as the reverse complement.
CGTTTAAAGTTGTCATGGTATATCCGTATGGTGCTGTGGACATCACTCGAGATAGTTCCGAGGTGTTTAAAGTGAATGGCAAGACTCAAGCCATATTTAATTGGTGATGACATTCCAAGAGGAGTCAATTGGCTTCTCTCCAATCCTCAAGCTTAAGTTTATCACGAGAGGCGTCAAGCTAATGACGTTAAACAAGCGCTATTTGGGAGGCAACCCAAGGAATTTTGTTGTTTTAATTATGTAGTAAGTTATGTGTTAAGATTTGTATAATATTTTTTTGTGTTTGGACTATGCAGGAGATCTTCATTTCAAGATGGATGCCATAATGGCATTTCTTGGTTGCACACTACCACCTCGACCATGATTCAGGGGAGTTCTTTCTTTTCTTCCTCACATATTAGTCCATTGTGTTGTCATTTACATATATATATATATATATATATATGTATATATAGTTTGTTTCTTTAGGTTATATGTGGTTAGTGGTTGTTTCTTGTGGACAAGAAACGTGATAAGTTGGGGGGTGTGTTCATTTAGATAAAATCTTATTGGGTTATGTGGTGTTATAGTATAGTAGTAAAAAAAATTAAAAATTAAAAATCACAAAAAGAATTCTGGCCTTGTAAAAAGATCACTTGTTGTAATTTGCCTTAATACACCCATGCATACTATAAGAATTCTGTGTTATTGACGATTTTGATTGAGAAATAGGATGCTTTGTTCTTGTGTACACACATACACTAGCAAGTTGAAACTGGTATACTTTTTGAATGTTGTAAGTGATTAAAAGGACATGAATATGTGCAAGATGATTTGGTTTGCATGCTTTGAGTACAAGTAGGTACATTAGAGGGACTATTTACTTGGGATTGATTATGTTTTGCCACCAAGTGAGCTTTTGAGCCTATATGCATATCTTTTGAATCTTATATTCGTTTGCTTGAGTGTCCACATGTTGTTTGCATTGCTAGTACTTGTTTGAGACCTTTCTTAAAATGCATGACATTATTTGATTATAACATGATAAAGGCATTTAGGTATAACCTCATATTTCCTATATTGCCACACCATTTAAATATGATCAAATAGTTACCCCGTTGAGCTTAATCTTATTTTTCGGTGACATACCACATTACTTGCCTAACCCTTTTTCTTGTATTGGCCTTACTTTAACTTGAACCCAAATTGTCAAAGGCTAGTGGAGTGCTTGTGGGAGTAAAAATGTGTGCAAAATGGGTGTTTATTGATGGTCATTGCTTTGGGAAATATCGAGTTTGGTTGTTTACTTGTTAGTCGAATTCTATAATATTATGGAGGATCATTGTACTTGTTTATATATTAGTTCCTTAGTTCACAAAAAAAAAAAAAAAATTCAAGTGTGGGGATGATAGATGGGGAGTTGAATGATTTATGTTGTTGGGTACTACCTTTTGACATTTCACCTTCTTTGGATTTACTTGACATACCTTGTCCCTAACCCCATTACAACCCGAATAAAGACCTTTTGATTATCATCAGTGATGTATGTTGTGTTAAAGTTAGATTGATACCAAATGTCAAGCATGCTTATGATTTTGTTGGAATGGAGTGATACACTTACCCTTGTTCTTGAGTGAATATTATTTATGAGTGAAAGGTGAGTTATTACTTGTTTTTTTTTGCATATGAGATCCCAGGTTTTGACTTGAATATGTACTCTTGTGGGCTTGGCATGATTACCAACTTATTCTTACACTTGACATGGATTTTTGGGAAATTATGCATATTCATTGAGTAGACTAAGTGAATACTTGCACCTTTGACGCCAAGGCATTGCATTATTCACCTTAATTCTTAAGTTGATGTGGCATGAGAGGACTTGTATGTGTGGTGTTGTATTGGCATTCGATCTTTTACATGAGCTAGATGGATTTTGTGGGTACATTCACTATAGGACCTCACGAGACCTCACTCGTCCACTAGGGCTACCTAGGGGTTTAAAGGGCTTGTTGCATATGCCAAATGCAACTTTGATCACCTATGGAAGTGGTATTAGTAAGTAGTTATTTTTTATTGGTTTACTCGAGGACGAGCAAAGGTCAAGTTGGGGGATATTTGATACATGCTAATTTTGTGTACAATTTGTAGCATGTTATCTCTCATTTATCCTTAGTTTGTAATAATTTTGTTCTTAATTGGCATTGTTAATAGCATTTCAATTTGGATTGCATGCTAAGATGTTTTTTTATGTTAATATGATAATTTTGGAAGCAAAAGGAGTCCGGTTTCAGATCTTCAAGAGACCGTAGTTTACAACTAGACGAGTAATGAGGAAATAAGAATTATCAAAAAAATATGGAGAGTGATATTTTCTTAATGCTGAAACCCCGGTTGGAATTGTTATATTTGTTTCTAAGCAAAAGGAGTCCGGTTCCAGACCCTCAATAGACCGCAGCTTAGGAATTAAGGATTTATTTTTATTAATAAATATTTTATTTAATTAAAAAATTATATTTATAAATATCTAATAATATTATATATATATATTTTTATAATTTCTGGATTAAAATAATTATATATTAATTAAAGATTATAAGCTGTGCGGGTTAAAAAGCATTTTACGAGCTATCTATAATAAGTCGAAATAGGCCCCTTTGATTTATAAAAGGCTGGTCAGCAAGAAAAGCAACCATTTGATTAAGAAAATCAATTAAGTAAAAGAAAGTAGGCACCTGAGTTGTACAATTTGGCAGCCGCCCAGTTTGTTCTCATTATCCTTTGCCGTTGTTTGCTTTCGGCCGAACTTTTAGTGCTAATTGTGGGCTGATTTCTCCTATAAATAGGAATGTTTTCCTTGGATTTCAGAGACACCCCTGAACCGAATGTTCAATTTATTCTCTCAATTTTTATCAACTTTCTTTTTAATTTTAGTTTTAATTTATACACTTTAATTTTGTGTAAGTTCTATTTTGGTTGGAGAGCAAGGATAGAGGGGATTTACTCCAAGCTTCAAGAGATTCTTCAAGTTGTATTTTCTTCACTCTAAACTCTTTTAAACATGATTTTACCTATTAATATATGCTTATTTTCTTTATCTAGCATGGGTAAATAATTCTATAATCTGAGAGTTAGGTAGTATTCATTGGTGATAAATATTTGTTTGATTGTGATGTGAATTCTCTACTTTGCTAATCTATTATTGAGGGTTTAACCCAATTAAGGGAGTAGCTAACCTTTAATTGTATTTATAGGAATTATGATGAATTGGGAGAGGAGTCATATTTCTTGTTCATGATTTGGTAGACATAGTTCGATTATTGAATCGGGAGATTAATAAGAGAACTATGAAACTTATAATTCTTGGGTATTAATAGTTTATAATTGTATTTCAATTGATCATGGGAATGACTTTTGAGGTGTAATTGTAGGCATTATATTGTATCTTGGGAGAGAACATTATAGAATTTAGAAGGATTGTTTTTAGCAAAGTACGAGAGGTAGATATCACAACATCAACATTACTGAACCAATTGAAGAAACCTAGTTCTCGGGTTGCTTTTCCTCATTAATAAATCTTAGTTTTACTTGCTTATAATTAGTTTGCTCTAGTTAATAACAAACACACCAATTATTTCTCACACCTCTAGATATTAAGAGATTAAAACTTGAAATTGAATTAATAGTCCTTCCCTGCGAACGAAATTATACATAGAAAAAATATCAATAAGAAGCGAACTTGGACAAGGCATCGACCTTAACGTTCTCCTCTCTCGGAATGTGCTCCACATAGCACTCATCAAATTGAGCCATAACAGCTTTCACAACTCTCAAGTACTTTGCCATAGTTTCATCCTTGGCTTCAAATTCATCATTCACTTGCGAGACAACCAGTCTTGAATCTCCACAAACTTTGAGGTTCTGGACCCTCACTATTCTAGCCAAGCCCAATCCGGCTATCAAGGCTTCATACTCAGCTTCATTGTCTGTTGTCGGAAAGTCCAACTTTAAAGCATACTCAACTATGAACCCGTCGGGGCTTTGTAAGACCAAACCTGCACCACTAGATTTTGTTTTTGATGCTCCATCAAAATAGAGCACCCAATATTCCTTCTAGGCAGGTACAAATTCTTCATCTTTATCCTCACTTCCTTGGTTGGGCACTATCTCCTGCCCCCCGACTTCTTGGTTGCCAATGGTACATTCAACCACGAAGTCAGCCAATGCCTGAGCCTTGATGGCTGTTCGAGGCTTGTATGTGATGTCAAATTCTCCGAGTTCGATTGCCCACTTAATCAACCTTCCACTGGCCTTCAAGCTATGCAATATTTTCCTCAGCTGCTGGTCCGTCAGGACTTCAATCTTGTGTGCCTAGAAGTACGATCGTAGCTTCCTCGAGGCTGTTACCAATGCCAAAGCAAACTTCTCAATGGGAGAGTAATTCAACTCAGCTCCATGCAACACTTTGCTCACGTAGTAGATAGGTTTCTGAACCTTGTTTTCTTCTCGAATGAGGACGGCACTCAATGCTTGTTCAGATACGGCCAAGTACAGATAAAGAGTCTCTTCGGGACTAGGTTTGGCCAACAAAGGGGCTTCGGCCATGTACTTCTTCAGCTGCTCAAAGGCCACCTGGCTTTCAGGTGTCCACTCAAAGTTCTTCACTTTCTTCATTGCTTGAAAGAAAGGAAAACACTTATCACCAGATTTGGTGATGAATCTCCCTAAGGCTGCTACTCGGCCCGTCAACTTTTGTACATCTCTTATAGAGCGTGGTGGCTCCATATCTAAGATCGCTACGACCTTGTCAGGGTTGGCCTCTATGCCTCTATTTGAAACCATCAGACCCAAAAAATTTCCAGATCCAACACCAAAGGCACACTTGGCTGGATTCAACATCATCTTGTGGTGCCTCAGCACTTCGAATGCCTCTCTGAGGTGCTTAATGTGGTCTACCGTAGATAGGCTCTTGACTAACATGTCATCAACATAGACCTCCATTGTTTTTCCAATCATATTGGCGAATATCTTATTCACCAATCATTGATAAGTAGCTCCAACATTCTTTAGCCCAAAAGCCATAACAAGATAACATAAAACACCAAAGTCGGTTATGAAAGATACCTTTGGGATGTCATCCTTGTGCATCTTAATCTGGTTGTAGCCACTAAACCCGTCCATAAAGCTCAACATCTCATGACCAGCCATGGCATCTATCAATGTGTCAATCCTCGGTAGAGGGAAACAATCCTTAGCACACGCATCATTCAAATCAGTGAAGTCTATACACATCCTCCACTTTCCATTTGCCTTCTTGACCATCATAGGGTTAGCTAACCATTCGGGGAACTAAATTTCTTCAATAAACCCAGCTTCCAGGTGTGACGACCCCGTACCCGGTATCCCGGACTGGGCGCCACCCAAACAATAACAAATCAGAATACCTGAATATAAAATTTAAATACACCAACAACTCCTCATCGAGGATCGATTCCAGGTTATGGTATGAAACAAGAATCTAAATTATACAAATTATTACAACTTCTATCTCTGCTCTAAGTACAAAATACTGTACCATCTAATCCGTAGCTCAATCCCAATCTGTGCTTACAAGCTCTGGCTTCGAATTCTATCGTGAATAGAATGCCTCATCACTCTCATTCGCAGTGATAAATGTAGGAGATCATCCTTAAACCTAACTACAAAGGGTTAGGTAAAACAAAGCAAGAATGAACAAAAAATGTTCAGCAAGTATATAGTGTAGTGAACAACTATCAAATATTTCATTGATGAACAATATCAATGATCAATTTATCTCAAGGGAATAATTCAATTTCCATCATAGGATTAAACTTTTCATTTCTTCAAATCATATCCTTTCATCAAACATTCCTTTCTTTAAAACAATTCTCTCATTTAAACATCCTTTTCATAAAACCTTTTAAAAACATTTAAGTTGATTGGAGTTTTTCCACGACTCCGGACAATACGGGTTATCAGCCACATAAAGTCCCCATACCTGACATGAAGTCCCTCTGGACATTGAAATTGGGTTCCGAATTAGGCAACACATTTGCCTTTAATAAAAGTGCTGGACTAGGACTACCCTAGCCTCTTTAGCTAAAAATGCTGGACCAGCATCACCCGGCCTCTTACGCCTCCAATCTGAAGGAATCCGTAGAAAACATTTTGACGGAATCCCCCACAATAAAATTTTTAAAACCTATAAAACATTTCATTTTTAAGTCCTTTATACTCACTGATAACAGATCAGCCCAGTATAATGAATTATAAAAACAACTTTGATTAATTAACTCATTTTCATTTGCGATTATACAAGACTGAGGATCAGGGAAGCATTCGATATAAAGAATTATAAGCAGCAAAGCAATAAGATTTAGCTAAACATGGTAGGGTTCAGCAAGATAGAATCATATATCAACAAGGAAACATAAATCAATTAAATAGCAGAGCAATTATTAAGATTCTATAAATTGAACAACAATTATAAAGAAATCGGGGAGTAAAGAAAATTCAAAGTTCAACAGAAGATTTAAGTTACTGCACTGGTTATAACCACTTATTTCAATGATTATCAATTGATGAAAATCCGTTGTAAAACTTGAACTAGCATAGTGGATTTAAACAGCTTAAAACGAAGATTTAAGAAATTCTCAATCACTCAAAGTCTCACTCTTATCGGCTAAGCACTCATAGGATTTAGCTGCTAGAACCGGCATGACAATAATGAGTTTGAATAATTAAGAAAATCTTAATTCATTCTCGGTTTTAACTGTCACTGAGCAACACATGCCTCAACAACAGTATAAACCTCGAATTAGTTTACATCAATTTGAAGGAAACGTACTTTGAAGAATATTAGTATAGACGAGGAATATTGAAATAAAATAATTTTAAAAGAAATCAACACCTGAAAGATAGGTGAGGAAAATAAACAATGACAAAATAATTTGAAAATGAATGTTTGCAAATTAATAGAAGAAGAATGTCACTGGGATACAAATGAAGAGTATAGGCACTTGCAAAATGATTTGATAGGAACATCTTATAATTAAAAGAACAGGTTCACATTATTCAAATTGAAAATGAAGGGTACAGATGATTACAAGAAGGGATTTGAAAGAACATATATATAAATAACAGAAACAGTTTCATATCACTTGAACGATAAGTGAGGGATAGTATACTTGCCTCAATATAGAGGGTTTCCATTTCTATCACTTTGATTCGTTATTCACTTCATCCAACTCTACTTCTATATACTTTGGCCTCTACTCGATTGTACATCCATCTTTCTTCTGTACTTGTCAGCCGCTCCACGAGCATACTAGTCAAATTCGATAATTATGCCACTCCCCAAGATTTTATCTATACGTGCACTAGCTCATTGCCTGCCTCCTATTCGTACCTATATACAGGTAAAAATACTACTTCAGTACAGAACCAACCAAAACCTCACTGTTGTTCTAGTCCATACGCTTCCTAATTCGTGCAAACCAAATAACACGTATAATATATATGACTATACTTATAAAATATTTTTAGTATAACCAGCTAAACCAAATAATTCACATGGCACGTATTGTCATCTATCAATTATAATTTACAGGGCATACATAATATATATACAGATTGTTCTTATTAAAATACTTTAAGGACCATATACAATTCTCACTGATGTGCTAGAAATAATCTTTTAAAATCTCAAGCACACGATCATCGTTTTAGTATTTAAGATTCAATCCACACAGACTATATATATTTTTCGCAATTCTTAAATTCTAATTTAGGCGGACTACAATAATTACTATTTAATTACTAAAAGAAAATTTTATTTAACTAATTTTATTTACAGAAAATTTTAATAAAATTTCGGCATGAACCGTTTGTAAATATGACTAGCCAAAAATTAACACAACAATTAAAACTCCAGCTAATTTTTTTTTTAATAACTAGAACATTCACAAGAACATATTTCACTGGCTAACTCAAACTCTGAAGAAAAACTTAGTAACCAACGAATCAAAATCAATAAACTAACTCGGGCCTCTATTCTGCTTATAAACTAACAATGATAATAATACAACCGAGTTAACTCAGGAACCCAAAAATTAGCTTTAAAACAACGAAACAGGACTCAGCAGCTCTCACAAAAACATCAGACAAACCAGACAACCAGCGAATAAATTAGCAGCTAAGTAAGACACAAAAATGAAGAGCCAATAAAATGACACCCAGTAATCAAAACAGCTCCAATCAACTGAGGAACTCGGTTAAGAACTCATTAGGAACCCGGAAAAGAGCAACCAAAAATAAAAACAAGCGAACTAACAATAATAACAAAACCACTCTAATATCAGACACTCGATAATAGCAGCTCAAACCAGTGAAGAAACTCGGACAAAACCAGCCAACATAACTACACAAACCTACGACAACTGAACTGACCCACACAGGCAAAAACAAAACAGAGGAACCAGCGGACAACAAGACTCAACCAAATCACACATTACTCGGAAATTGACACAAAAACATGCCTTAGCTTCGGCTTCAAACCATCAACACAACAGCAACATTGACAATTGCAGAAAATCCACATAATCACACTAACAATTAATCATCAAAACATCATATACGTTTACCACGCACACACCCGTTTAAACCGGAAACAGAGTTTTGAGTTCTGTTATACAGGCAGACCACGAGAACCATACAATCAGACCCCCAATTTCTTCATCCTAACATTCTACTAACACTCACACACACACCCAAATCGAAAGTATACACACACAATATCACACACATACAGTATACTCTGCCACATTCCCACTCACACAAAACCACTATTGAACATCGAGCTTGGAATCGAACTCAAAAAAGGACAGAAGGGAATATTTGCAGGGGTTCTTCATCGAATTTCAACAACCCACATACAACTCAGCAGCACCCATACACACACGGTTTTACATATATACACATACAGTTGTAATGGGGAAGAAAGGAGGAGGGAGAGATTAAGAGTGTGAGATTGAAATGAGAGAGTGAGAGAGAGAGAGAAAGGGTAGTGAGAGTTGGAGGGAGAGCATCGAGAGACTTCGAGGGGGATTCAAAAGCTCGAGAATGTCTGAGAAACAGAACACACCGTGAAGAATTGTCTAGAGATTGGTGGGTTTTGGGATTAAAAGAGATAAAAGAATTTCTGAAATTTTACTTATGCTAAAAACCAACATTTACTTTAAATCATCCTTAAATTCGAAATTTAAACAGAAAATAGGATAAAAATAAATTTTAAAATTTTAAAATAAAGATCATAAAATTATAAACACACCCATATTTTCAAAATATTTTTAGGATAAAAAATGAATTAAATATGAATTTTACAAGAAAAGACCCTTTAAAAGGAATAAAACTCCTAAAATCATTTTAAAATACTTAAACACCCAAAATAATTCCCCCAATAATTTTAAAAACTAAATAATATCATAAAGATAATAACATAAAAGATTTCATGATTTTTAATAACTCCGATGATTTTATAAAAAAAATTCGAAGATCATTAATGCATAATTTAAATAGATTTTAATCATAAAAAAATTCAAATAAAATACACGGACTCACATTTCACATATACATCATCATATAAGCAAGTAAACATGACGTCACATATATTCAATTCTAAAAAAAATCACCTCATATAATCCACATTTAATATTTATTAATAATAATTATAAGTACGAGATTTCTAGGGCATTATACCATGAGCTTGTCTACTTCTTGCTTTATGGCCTCTTGCCTTTCAGGAGCGAAATTCCTCTTCTTCTTCTTTATTGTCTTTCACTTTGGATTGACATTTAGCTTGTGAGTTATGAGTTGGAGATCAATCCCTGGCATGTTAGCTGTTGTCCAAGCAAACACATCATTGTTCTCTTGTAAGAATGCTATCAATCTGACCTTCAAGGTTTCCATCAGAGAAGCTCCAATGTAAGTAGCTTTTTCGAGGTCTCCCAGCTCTAGAGGTATAGGAGTCAAATCCTCTGCTGGCTTACCTCGATGTTCATCATCACCACGGACATCCATGTCTTCAATCGGGAGGACCTGCCCCCCGACTCCGTCAACTCTTAAAGAAGCTATATAGCAACTTCTGATCACCTTTTTGTTCTCCAACACCATTCCTGGTTGGGAACTTGACCTTCATATAATAAGTTGAGCCAACAGCCTTGAATGCATGAAGTCCAGTCCTTCCAAGGATAGCATTATACGTGGAAGCTACCATAATCACCAGAAAATTCAACATCTGAGTGGCCTCCTTGGGCTCCCATCCAATAGTCACGAGCAACTGAATAGTTCCTTCAACTTTGGATTCAACTCCACTAAATCCATAGATAGGCATGTTGGTGGGGTTAACCGAGAATCATTATACCCCATCTTTACAAACGCATCATGAAACAGAATATCGACAGAAGCTCCATTGTCTATCATGACTCGCTTCACCTCTGAATTTCCAATCACAGGAGTTATGACCAGCGGGTCGTCAAGGGGGAACTTCACCCCTTCCAAATCTGAATCATCAAAACCAATAGCTACCTCAGTCTTTGCATACTTCGGGGGCTCTCCCACGATGTGCACCACTTCTCTAGCGTAAGCCTTTTGAGAGTTCTTTATCGTGCCGGCCGCTGTCGGGCCTCCCCAGATCATATTGATAACTGGCCCTCGGGGCTGTGCATTACGATCGTGATCATTATCCCTACGATCATTGTCCCTCCTGTCATAATCCCTTCTTTGATTTCCACGATCTTCACCTTTCGTGAACTTGCTTAACTTCCCTCTTCGGATCAAGAATTCAATCTCATCCTTGAGTTGCCTACAATCATTGGTGTCATGTTCCACATCTTTATGGAACCTACAGTACTGATCCTTGTTTCTCTTTGTGGGATCACCCCTTAGTGGCTTCGGCCATCTGAAATCCTAATCCTTCTCGATATCCAACAAGATTTGACTCTTGGGAGCATTCAACATTGCATACTCAGAAAATCTCGGTCCCAGACTCTTCTTAGGGGTAGAGTCAGAGTCCTTTCTAGTCTGGGGATACTTGTCCATAGCATCATACTCTTGCTCTTATTTTCGCTTCTTGGAGTTCCCGTTTCCTCCTTGTACGGGGAGGCCTCGGCGTTCCTCATGCTTTCTTCCGCCTTGATATACTTACTTGCCCTTCTTTGGAGCTCAATCATGCTCTCAGGTGGATGCTTTGCCAACGACATCTGAAAGAAGGTATTTGTCGTTCCATTTTCCAAGGCTATTAAAGCTACCTTATTTTCCAGATCAGGGACATCTAGAGTTTCCTTGATGAAGCGTTTGAGATAGTCTCTTAGGTTTTCATTCTTTCTTTGTTTCACTTGCATAAGATATGCAAAGCTTTTTTCATAGGCTTTCCCACTAACAAATTGGTTAATAAAAGCCGTGCTCAATTCCCTGAAAGAGCCAATCGAGTTTGCAGGTAATCGGCTATACCATCTTTGAGCCATACCCGACAGGGTTTGGGGAAACGCCCTACACTTTAGAGCATCACTAGCGGGCTGCAGCAGCAGTGTGTTCGAAAACATCCTCACATGGTTTACAGGATCGCCTGTTCCATCATATGCCTTAATCATAGGCATCTTAAACTTCCTAGAGACATGAGCATTCATCACCTCCTCAGTAAATGGGGGTGTGGGATCATCAGGATCTCCAATAGGCATCAAATCTTTGGGATCACCCCTAGGGACCTCTACCCTTGTAGCTCCTCCTGTTGGGGCATCCGCCCTTCTTTGTCTCCATGAGGACCTTTCCAGATCGACAAAAGGAATCCCTCATGAAGTTGGAGGAGGTCGATTCTGATTTTGTCTTGCTTGATCTCTTGCCATATCGTCTTTCAACTTTTGGATCTCAGCCTCATGAGCCTTGATTTTCTCAACTACTATTAGAGGGGGTCCATCATGGATTCTTTGAGTTCTCCTTCTCACAGGCTCCTTGTATGCACGTCGCTTCCTCGGCGCTTCATCGCGGTCATCATCCTCAAACAACAAATCATCAGTGTAGGGCCCGGAGTAATCATAATATCCCTGTTTAGGAGGGGCCAAGCCTCTAATGTAAGGGGGTTGATATGGTTCATGGATCTGCAAGGTGTGGTCGCTTGGTCCAGGATCCCTTCGATTCAGGGGATAGTTAGGCAACCCGTACGCCGAATTGGTGTTTGCAGGGAGCACACTGGTGGAGATCTGAACTCCCGGGAGCGGTGGTTGACTGGACAGGGGAGCGACCACCATCTGAAGTTGATTAGTCTCCTGCCCTGGGTGGACGACTACTGGTAGAGTTCTCTCACCATGGGGAGTCATCCCTATAGGTTGAGAAACTTGAGGTTGAGTGGTCATCTCCATTAATGGGGGTACGGACCCTGGTTCCGTGATGACGAGCGGGGCGGAGGTGACCACTGGTGCAACGGAGGTGACCGGGGCAGCCTCGGTTGTTGTTCTTCATGTGTTAACTATGGTTGATGTTGTGTCCCACAGACGGCGCCAAATGTTGTGAAATAAAAACTAGGTTATCGATTTGTATTTTATGCTAGGGTTGGAGAGCTTCAAGCTTTAATGGCTGTTTTCGTGTTCGAGACTGATCGGTCCTCACAGAATGCCTATGTATCTCGAAGTTGAGAATCAAGCTAAAAACGTAGTTCTGAGAATGAGGGGTCAGACCCTTATATAGGCTTGAGAAGCCTTTAGAATCATAGTAGGGTTAGGAGACTTGAAGGATAAGCCACCTCCTTGAAGAAGGTTCTAGACTCCTGCCTTGTAGGAGTTAGTTTCTATGTTGAAGTTGGTGCCTTAGAGGCTACTCATAAAGATATTGTATCCTTATTTGACTCTTATTTGCAAGCTGTTAATTAGCCCCTAATATCAATTACGAAATTAATATTTAATAAGGGTTTCGGGCCTCATTAACGGGCTTTGTACTCGGACCAAACTAGGTTGCAATTAATGTATCATTAATTGTGTATTTAGGACTTATTTTTAGCCCATATCAAGATCATTGTGGTTCTTACTGCATCTGTGATTCTTTTTATTCGAGCTACTGTTGTTACTAATGTTAATACTTTCATTTCAATTTTAAAGATATGTATGCAGTTTATATTAGATTAGAAGATATAAAGCCTTAACAATATATGTTAATTCATGTGAAAAATTGTGTAAATTTGACATTCTTTAATGTGCAACATATTTATTTATTAAAAAATTAAACTGAGATTTTTATGATAATTATATAAACATTCTTCCAATTGAAATTCTTTCATGTTTTTTACAATTAGGAAAGATAAAAAAAATAACAATTGTATTACAAAAATGATCAAACTAAAGGATCAAGTATACTTTTTAATTGGATTAAATAAAGTTTACTTTTTAATTAACTAATAAAAAGTATTCTTTGTAATTATGAAAAATTAAATATTACATAATACCAAAATTCTTTAAGATACATATTAGAATTTTTAATATATTAAAAGAATTAAAACCAAAAATCAATTATAATTTATAATTCCACGCTAAAACATGCAATAGCATCCTTTTTCAACTAAATAATTTTGCCAAAATTTGTTATCGTAAGTTTATGTTAGTTGCTTTCTGAAACTTGAAAAGATTTTTCAAACAAATAAACTAAATTTATTAAGTTGTAACTATATTGTTATTGTATGCTAAATATGGAGATCATAAAAAATGTTTAACTAAATTCGTAATTCTTTAATTCTAATAAAGGAATAAGAAAGAAATTTGGTGTATGACAAGAGTAAATTTAAAGTAAATAAAGTATCATTAAAAATCTTTTTAGAGAATGTGATCTTAAAAAAGAATAAAGTAAATTCATAACATTCTCAAATAATTAGGCATAGGTATATATTTTACACTACTTGGTTTCAAATTAAACTAAATTATTTACTTTATTAATTATCATAAATTTTAGCAGAAAAAATGTAAAGTCAAACGAAATATTTTAAATTTGATATTTTAATATAAAAATTACCCATGTTTTCATTTTACAATATGGTGCAATTACACAGTTTAATTATTAATATCCTAACAACTCATTTTTATGCTTTTTTTGAAGAGCAAACGAGAGATGTAGTAATAATAAATCAACCAGTACAATAGACCCAAACTACTAACACACTTTGAACCACTAAGAACAAGCATAAAGCTACTAATGACTACTAAAAACAGAGACACAAAAAACGACCCACAAGAAGATAGAAAAAGCGCAACAGATACGCCAAACAAATAAACTAAAGATAAGCTAGGAAAACAGGCCGATAAAAGCAAGACGCCCGCTGTCGACCCAAACGTCAAGAGCTTAGTTCATGTCTTCGTCCTCTTGCACCTCGACCTCGTTATGAACCACTCCATCCTGTATATCACTCTCCCGAATAGTTTCAAATTGCTGCCCAAACGGACCTAACCCCATGTCACTGTACCATAATTCTCTGATCATTCCGAACGGCCCATCGACTAACACCATCCTATCCCAGTTGTGCGCTTCAAATTGGGCTAGGTAGATAGCCATCCTATTGCACTCTTCCCCCACTCCCCCACTGAGTCTTCCTCAATAACAAAATTCTTATCCTCCTTTCTAGTGTTTAACTGCCTTATGACATATTCATGGTCTGGGATCTCGCACACAAAACGAGAGTGGTGCCATTCCCATTGCGCACCAGGATGATCAGACTCCAGTTGTAGCAGACGATAGTCACCGAAGAAAGCTTTACGTAATGCGTAAAGCATTGCATAGAATTCGTTCAGCCTACGTTCTTGAATACCCAAAGACCCAGCATACATGTGCACAATGGAGCCTTTGTCATCTCTGATTATTATCCCAATTCCCGACCTATTACCATTGGGGAGAGCTTCTTCATAAAAAGAACCATGGATATTGATCTTAAAGTATCCATATTTTGGGAGAGTCCAGCTAATACCCACGTCAACCATGATTAAATGGACTGACTGCCAAGGAAAACAAAAAATGGTTGAAGAAGAAATTGTTAGAGAAAACCTTATAAACACCCCAGTGTTGTTTTCCAAAGCGTCGTACACTCATCCCCATTTGGACAAAACCCTCATGACTCATCATATTTCTTTGAGAAATTAATCCAAAAAACTTTTATAGAAATAAAAACTCCCGTATATAGATAATAATTAAAAGAGAAATGGGCCTATTTTAAATGCTATCTTAGAGAGAAATCAGCCCACTACAGAAAATGGAGGCCTTAGTATGACAAGAGACTTTTGAACAATGATATGATAATTTAACCAAAGAAAAGATCTATATCTGAAGCCCAACCTCTATGATCAAACTCAGCACCACGCATAAATTGTCTTTTGTATGATCAACTCATTTTTATGCTAAATATAAAAGTTTGTATTTTGTTTTTATTCACTTTTTTTATTAGTTACAAACTGTAAAGCTAATTTTTTTTATATATTATTACAAAAGTAAATAGTCTCATCCCTTTTTAAGATAATTTACGTATGTTATAGTTTATATTGACAATAAATTTAACAATTGGTAAACGTACAGCATTTTCAGTATAGAATTTTATATATTAAATAATCTTATATCAACTCCTAAATTTTATTAATAAATTTTAAAATTTGAAAAAAAAAACAATTATTAAAATTAATGATACCACATATACATTTCACGCTTTAAAATAAAAGTAAAATTTTGGGATGCTTAACCAAAAAGTATATAATAATCAAAATATTAATAAATTTTCAATAATGATCATCCATAAATTCAAGCAATAAATTATTAATTGTCAAACTTAATTTAAATATCCTTCATTTGTTATGGTAATCTTATCCCTACTAAACTATTTATGAATCTCAAATTAATTCTCACTCAAAATTAAATTACATTGTAATATTTGAATTTTGTTTTTTTTAAGAATACAATATTCATAATAAAAAGTTTAATAAGTATATAATACAAATTTATGTAATATATGCATCCATGCACAAGTGTGTAAATATGAATATATTATTTATTATAATGTATAGTCCTATTTTGTGTTTCTTTGTAATTTTTTGCAATTAATATTTTTTATTATTAATAATCATGATGCCAGGCCGTTTATTAAGATTGAATAATTTATTTAAAAAAATAATTATTGTTATAAATATAAATAATTTGAGACGTTACTCACAAAAGACAGATGATAAAGTTTTACAAAATTTAATTTGACAATTGAACTTTATTTTACAAAATTTGTTATTTATGAAATATTTTAAGTTACATTATATTCTATTTTAATTTTTTAACAGCATTTAATAATTAGGTGTCAAGCAATCGTATATCAAATAAATCACAATGTACTGAGTTTTGGGCAAATTTGTAAGATGCCCAATAATCTATCACAATTAACTAATTTTTTTATAAAATATTCTTTTACAATACATTCTTTTTAATGTATATTCTTAATTTTTAGTGTTTTTTTCTATCATATACCAATAAGTAATTTATTAAATTCATTAGTCCCTTTAATTAGTAATTCATTAGTACATTTTTTTAATACATAATTTAACTTATTACAATTAAAATATACATAATCAATGACATATTTTCAACCAAATATTTTGTATTTGTACAAATATAAAATTTTAAAATAAATTATTTTTTCACTTTTTTTATAATTAAATATTTTTTTTCCAACCAAATATTTTGTATTTGTAAACATTTCTATTTTTTTCTCAATATGGCATTTCATATAATTTATTTTTATGAAAAAGTGTTTTAATAATTATACATAAATTTGTTGTTGCAAGTACAAAATTTTTTAAATAATAAATTTTTGAATTTTGAAACAACATTTTTCATATGATAAACATTACAGCCTCCGAAACACTAAGATATGACATATACATAACAAACACAAAACTAATGCTACAAAGTGTTCAAATAAATTTAAAATGTCAAATAATACATGACATTTTTGTTTTTTTTTTGAGAAGATGAATACATGAAAGTACAGTTATTTCTAATATAGGAAAATTAAATTATTAAAAATTAAATTATTAAATTTGAATTTTGACTTTCTTCAAAGTACAGTTATTTCTAATATAGGAAAATTAATAATTTTAGAACTTGATCTTTAAGTATAAAAATACAAATTTATGTAATATAATCCTATTTTGTATCTTTTTGTAAGTTTTTTTAATTAACTATTTTTTTAATAAATCGTGATGGGAGAGGCTGTTAATTAAAATTAAACAATTTATTTAAATATACATAATTATGAATATAAATAATTTAAAGTGTTACTCAAAGAAGACACATGAGAAAATTTTATAGTATATAATCATATTTCACAACGAGTTTTTGGGTCTCATTTCATCCAAAACTTAAATAATTATATCAAATACACAAATATTAATGTGTATTAAATTTTATCAAGATCTTTATAAAACGACCGTAGAATCCATTTAATATTTTATACTTGGTCAAAATTATCAAATTATTTTTTATTAACTTATTACTCAATAATTTAATTTATTCATGATATAAATTGTTTTTTAAAAAATGTTAAAAAATGTGAAACATCGCTGTGAGACAACGTTCTCAAATTGTAAAATTTATATTTTTACTAAATCTTATTGGATCACATTTCATTAAAAACTTAATGAATTAAATCACACATATAAAAATTTTTATATTTAATAAGTTTAATGAAGATGATCAAAGATAGATCTTCAATACTCAATTATTAGAGTTTTTATATTGATAAAAGAATATGATCGAATATTTTTTTCTTAAATTAATAGGTTAATAATTGAAATTATTCATAATTCATTATTTATCCGACTATGGTTTTAATTTTCATATTACAAAATGCTAGACGGCGCCACGAGACTACGTCGAGCAACGTTATAGTATATAATTACATTGACTTATATTGATTGAGCAATTATAAAATTGTAAGAATTACATTTTACTGCACCTTCTTGAATCACATTTCATTTAAAACCTAATTAATTAAATCAAGCATACACAAATTTTATTATTTAATATATTTAATGAAAGATGATTGAAGATAGATGTCGAAAACTCATCGATTAGAGTTTTATGTCGATAAAGGAATATGATCGGATAATTGTTTTTCATAAATTCATTACTCAGTATTTGAAATTATGCATAATTAATTTTAAGTCCAATTATAATTAAAATTTTCATATTATAAAAAACGAGACGGCGTCATGAGGTGATGTCGAGTAATGTTATACTATATAACTATATTGACTTTATTCGGTGAAGAATTTTTAAATTGTAATAATTATATTTTACTACACGGCGCATCACCTCCTCTTTGTTTTATGTGATATATCATGTAACCATTCCTCATCAAGATTCTCCTTTTTTTTAAAGCAATGTATTGAACATTTGAGATAACTCAAACTGCTGAGGAGATGTTTGCCAACTCATCTAAGGGGTAGTTACCTCCATATTCTTCGATTCCTTTTTCAATTTTTATGATCGTGAATTCCCGCATATATGAGAAGAGACGTTATACTATAAGTTATATAATGTTATACTAATTAACTACATTGACTTATATTGAGTGAATAATTATCATGTTGTAAAAATTATATTTTTACTAAACCTCATTGGATTACATTTCATTTAAAATTTAATTAATTAAATCTGACCTATACAAACTTTTATATTTAATAAATTTAATGAAGATGATTGATTATAGATGTTGAATATTCATTATTTAAATTTTTATCTCGATAAAAGAATATGATCGGATAATTTCTTTTCTTAAATTTATGGCTCAATAATTGAAATTATTCATAATTCATTTTTAGTCTAACCATGATTTAATTTACATATTACAAAATGCGAGACAGTGCCGTGTGGCGATGTCAAGCAACGTTATACTATATGACTACATTGACTTATATTTAGTGAGAAATTATAAAATTGTAAAAATTACATTTTACTACATCTTCTTAAGTCACATTCCATTTAAAACCTAATTAATTAAATAAAAAATACACAAACTTTAATATTTAAAAATTTAATAAAGAAGATTAAAGATAGATGTTGAAAACTCATTATTTAGAGTTTAATGTTGATAAAAGAATATTATTGGATAATTTTTAAGCCTCATAAATTTATTCATCGATAATTAAAATTCTTCGTAATTTGTTTTTAGTCCAATTATAGTTTTAATTTAAATATTATAAAATGCGTGACGACACCGTGAGGCAACCTCGAGCAACATTACTATATAACTATATTGATTTTGTTAAAAAATAACTATATTGACTTATATCGAGTGAAAAATTATAAAATTTTAAGAATCATATTTTACTACATCTTATTGGATCACATTTCACTTAAAACTTAATGAATTAAATCATACATACACAAATTTTTTTTTAATAAATTTAATGAAGATGATTGAAGATAGATGTCGAAAACTCTTCATTTAGAGTCTTATGTCGATAAAAGAATATAATCGGATAATTTATTTTCTTAAATTTATAGTTCAATAATTAAAATTATTCATAATTTATTTTTATTGCAACTATAATTTTAATTTTCATAATATAAAATGCGAGAGGGCGCCGCTAGGCGACGTCGAGCAACGTTATAATATATAACTACATTGACTTATATTGAGTGAACAATTATCAAATTGTAAGAATGACATTTTACTACACCTTCTTGGATCACATTTCATTTCAAACCTAATTAATTAAATCAAATATACACGAATTTTAATATTTAATAAATTTAATGAAGATGATTGAAGATAGATGTCGAAAACTCATTGTTTAGAGTTTTATGTCAATAAAGGAATCTGATTGGGTAATTTTTATCATAAATTCATTGCTCAATAACTGATTATTCATAATTTATTTTTAGTCCAATTATAATTATAATTTTCGTATTACAAAAAGCGAGACGGTGCCATGAGACGACGTCGAGTAACATTATACTATATAACTATATTGACTTTATTGAGTGAAAAATTATCAAATTGTAATAATTATATTGTAGATACCACCGATTTGTTTTATTTGATCTATCAGGTAACCATTTTCCATCAAGATTGTCCTTTTTATTTTTTAAAGTAATATATTAAATATTTAAGAGAACTCAAACTGAGGACACGTTTGCCAACTCATCTGAGGGGTAGTTACCTCCATATTCTTCGATTTCTTTTTCAATTGTTATGATCGTGAGTTCCCGCATCTATATGAAAAGGCTTTATACTATAGCGTTATACTATATAACTACAATGACTTATATTGAGTGACGAATTATCAAATTGTAAAAATTATTTTTTTTTTACTATACCTTATTGAATCACATTTTATTTAAAACTTAATGAATTAAATCAAACATACCCAAATTTTTACATTTAAAAAATTTAATGAAGATGATTAAATATAGATGTCGAAAACTCATTGTTTAGAGTTTAATGTTGATAAAAGAATATTTTTGATTAATTTTTAAGCCTCATAAATTTATTGCTCAATAATTAAAATTCTTCGTGATTTGTTTTTAATTAGTCCAATTATAGATTTAATTTAAATAATATAAAATGCAAGATGATACCGTGAGGTAACCTCGAACAATGTTATACTATATAACTTTATTGACTTTGTTAAAAAAAAGTATTATATTGACATATTTTGAGTGAAGAATTATCAAATTGTAATAATTATATTTTACTACACCTTATTGCATTACATTTTATTCAAAACTTAATAAATTAAATCAAACAAACATAAATTTTTATATGTAATAAATTTAATGAATATGATTGAAGATAGATGTCAAAAACTCATCGTTTAGAGTTTGTCGATAAAAGAATATGATCAGATAATTTTTTCATAACTTCATTGCTCAATAATTGAAATTATTCATCATTTATTTGTAATCCAATTATAATTAGAATTTTCATATTATACAAAGCGCGACGTCGCCGTGAGACGACGTTGAGTAACATTATATTATATAACAATATTGACTTTATTGAGTGAAGAATTATCAAATTGTAATAATTATATTTTACTATACTCTAGATCACCACTTTTCTGTTTTATCTGATCTATCAAGTAACCATTTCCCATAAAAAATCTCCTTTTTATTTTATAAAGCAATATATTAAACTTTTGAGAGAACTCAAACTTCTTTGGAGATGTTTGCCAACTCAGCTGCGGGTAGTTACCTCCATATTCTTCGATTCCTTTTTCAATTTTTATGATCGTGATTTACGTCTATGAGAAGAGAGTTGCAAGTTGTTGTTTAGGGTAATGTGGGAAATGCTAACGATAGCCTAAGGACTATGGTTAACCATTAAATACTCTCATATTTTCAATATTTATTTTTAGGTATTTAATTAATTGTTTTTAGTTTCCCAATATCACTTTGCAATACTAATTTAATTTACCGAGTAATAATAGTGGATCCCCTGCATTCACATTAATTTCCACTAATAAAAACAACCCAAATTGTCACTACACCATAAAAGGCCTACGATAATATTTGGGGCCTATGTTGCCATCAAATATGTTGGCTTTGCCATGATATTTTTGGCTAAGACAACATTGTCATTTTTATGTTGACTCAGGTAGAATAACTATGTTTTTATAGAATAAAAGTGTTTGCATGTTGCTGTAGGTATCAAATTGTGTTGCCATAATCTTGCAATGAACAAAATTTTACATTTTCTACTAAAAATAAAAGTTTAACCTTTTTCACATGAAAATTAATTTATTTGGATAAAAATTTTAATATGTTTGAATTTGTGTTCCCATAACTTTTCATTTAATATGAAAAATTAATTGATTTTAATTAAAATAATTATGACATTTTTATAAAAATATAATTTTAAAAAAATAAAAATATTAACTATTTGATTTTGATAAAAACAATCATGAATATGTAAATGGTAATGAATAATTAATTAAAAAATTAAAGTGTTTTTAAGGTGAATAATTGGTTTATTATAATCAAATAAATATTATTAAATAAATTTAAAATGAATTAAATCTTTTTAAAAAACTGTAAGCACACACACACACACAAATATATATATATATATATATATATATATATATATATATATATATATATATATATATATATAGTCCATTGCTCCATACAGAACACCCTTATATAACAAACAATAAAGAACACCTTAGATCTAATAGATCCAATGGCCCCGCCAGGGGCACCCAATACAAAAAGTTGTTATTTTTTTACCCTCTATCCATCCAGCAAAAATCAATAAAAAAAAATTACTGTTCATGATGACGTCACATGCTAACGTCATCAGTGACGTCATCATGAACAGTAAATTTTTTAAAATTTTTTTTATTATTTTTTTTTGCTGGATGGATATATAGGGTAAAAAAATTACAATTTTTTGTATTGGGTACCATGACGGAACTCTTATATTAGATTAGATATGAGGTGTTCTTTATTGTTTGTTATATAAGGTGTTTTTCATGGAGTGCAACTATATATATATATATATATATATATATATATATATATATACTAGAGTAAAGTTATATGGAGTACTCTTTTAATTGGAATACATATACATTTTGTATTCAAAATTTTGTAAATTTTATTATTTTGCAAACCTTATTACATGAATATCACTATTTTATTGAAAATCTTGAAAATTTTGTATGTTTTGCGAGCAAAATATTGCAAAATGAATTATTCTGCGAAACACATTTGTGTTGCAAAACATATATGTTCTGATTGCAAAACATAAAAGGATTTTCAAGATGAACATATTGCAAAACATACATGATTTTCAAGATTATCAATGAAATTATGATATTCATATAACAAGGTTTGCAAAATAATAAATTTTAAAATATTTTGAATGCAGAACGTATATGTACTCCAAGTACTCCAATTAAATGAGTACTCCATAGGACCTTTCTCTATAATATTATTTATAGCACAAAAAAATGAAAATATTGGTGAACGAAAAAAACATATTTATAAATATGCAAAAATAGACTAATAGTATATAATGAAATTTCATGCACACATATCGATGAAAATTAGAAAGCGGAAAAAGTTCCTCCCTTTCTAAAATTTTGCCTTCAACAAAACAACGCCTTTCTAATACTTCCCATTTAACAAAACACTCTTCTTCACTCTGTCGCATTTCATCTTCTCTGGTTTAGTTCTTAATTTTGGTTCCATCTCTTTCATACGCTGAAAACACTATGAATCAGAGTCTTCTTTTGCTTCAAATCGATTTGATTGCTCTTCGATTTGGCCTTCTTTGAATTAGGGTTATTTGGGTTTGGGTTCAAGTTGGTTTCAATTCTTATGTTTAATTCAAATCTACTGTTTAATTGGTTTTAATTTGGATTCTCTATGTTATTTCAGGACCGATTTGTGTTCAAAATTAGGGCTTCTTTGATTTGAGTTTGGGCTTGGATTTGAGGTTCAAAAGTAGGGGCTTTTGGATTTAAAGCAGGGCTTCGCTTTATAGGTATTATTCTCTTTCTTTTACGATTTTGTTAAATTCCTCTATTCTTTTCATGTGTAATTCAGGGCTTTATTATGTTGTATTATGTTGAAAATTGTTGGGTATATAAAAGGAGAAATTAAAGAGGTATGAAGAAAATTATAATATTTATCAAGAAAAAAGAGGGAGATTATCAAGAAAGACAAAAACTAAAATGACAAGTAAAAGTTTGATGTTGTTTCTTCTTACCCTCTTCTTCCTTTCTTCCACTTGTTCTGCATTTTCTCACACCGACTCTTCTGTTTCAGGTTTGTTTCTCTATTTCCTCCCTCTTGTTCCAGTTCATTGTGTGTGTGCTTGTTTGTGTGTTTAGTTGTTTTCTTGACAAATCAAATGATAATGATTCATTATGAATTAAGTTTAGATAAAAGTATCACCCTAAGAACATATATGAATTTATTATATTCTCCAAAGATGAAGGGTTCAGTAGTAGACACAACAGTTTGTTGTATAATTGTTCCTTAATTTCTTCATTTAATTTTTTTAGCTTGCTTATGAATTCCAAGGTGCATCTGAATATAATAACTCCCCCCCCCCCATTCATGTACATTAGACAAGATGTTTTTGGCTTTTTTAATTTTTTATGGAAACATCATTATCGAGCATAATTTCCTGATCCTTTTTAAAATCCACCTCAACATGAATCAGTAGACGGAGGTGCTAAATAATCCCCAAAATTTTCCCAACAGCGAGGGGAACACTGGTCTTCAGCAAAAGGGACTTTATAGTACAGTGAATCTCGTTCTCTGTTTCTCTTTCCATCTCCCTGTTTCCATGTGTGTATAGTCCTATAGTAATGCTATATTGATGTGGTCCCCTTAACAAAAAAAGGCTCAGATTTCTTTTGTAAATTCACACAAAGATTTTCCATGTCATTCAATATGGCTTGTTTGACCAAATTTAAAGAAACTTGTTCGCACTATTACACGCAAGCGTACGCGGTCACAAGTAATATAGAATAAAATTAAGTTCATTCCCACAGAGACTGATTTTGGTTTTGTTTAGTAGAATAATGCACCTATGGACCAATGTATGATTATACTTCGCTGCCTAGACAAATAACAAATTGGGATTTTGTTAACTAATTAACTACTATGCAATTTAACAATATTACGAATTAACTAATTACGAGAATTGAATATCGAATTACTTATATGCAAGCAAACATGGGATCCTAACTTCATTAACTACTTCGCCTAGTTCTGACACTTTCAATCACTGCATGCAACGGTTTTGATATCTGATCGAATAACATGAAATAAGTACACGCTACCTGTCAGTATACGTATACCAAACTACCCATACATCCACAAAATAGATAGAAGATGAATAGACACCAATTATGCTTAGACCCTATATGTTTATAGAATTTGAAAACATAACGGTTGAAGAACAAGTTATCCAATTTATTCACATAGGGCAATATAAGTATTTTCATCTCATACTACAAATCATATTGATAAAAAATTATGAACCTATGCTAGCATGGCAAGTTCGAAATATCAAGATCCACTTTCACTTCATAAGAGATTAACAGATTAGATGTTCGCGACGCATCTAATAATTAAGCATAAGCATACGAGGATATCATATATACGTCACACACAGATCTTTAAGCATCAAGATACTAAACTACATAATTAAATCCGTTAGAATCCCTTGACAACGATTAGTTCATAATTGAACTGCTCGTCACCATGGGAATTAATGAAAACATGATAATAAACATGATATGAAAGAACGTTGTAATAAAATTAAAAGAATAGAGTTAAGAAAACAAATCTAGAATTTAGAATAACGCCTGAGAAAGAATACAAAAGATGTAGTAGAGCGAGATCCGTTGCTAGTCACGAGCTTGAATCTTTCTCCACTTTTCACCGTTACAAAATCTACGTTACAATAATAAAACTATACAATGTGTTTAAATAGGCTTACGAAGCCTTGCTACATAAGAAACTACCTTACAAAACTAATAGAATTTTAATTGGTACAGAAAACTGCCAAAAATACGTTTACAACTCGAATTAGGGCAAAACTGTAAAAATCAGCAAAACTGGTCGCACAGGGGCGCAGTCTGCGCACCTAGGGCGCAGCCTGCGCAGTAGCATTCTGTCCAAGGGCGCAGTCTGCGCACCTAGGGCGCAGCCTGCGCAGCAACTTCCTGGAATTCTCCGGTTTTCTGCTGTTTCGCTTCGTTTCGCTTCGTTTTGACTCCAAATGCTTCCGTTCTTTTTGCATTAGCTCCCTTATTCAATTCTCTATCTAATGGATCACTATGGTGGTCTGCCACAAGTCTCCATTCTACACTCAGAATCTCCAATGCAATTCCAAAATTGACGGAAACGAAAACGCTAATCGATAAACTAGCAATCCTGCACACGTAAGCAAAATACATCAAAACTACAACACACTTGAATCCAAGACAATCAATTTAAGTTGATATGGAATGTTCCAAGTGGATATAAAATCCACTTATCAAAACTCTTGACCTGTAGGCAGATGAATTGGTTGCATGATCATTGAGCATCGAGTAAAATTAGTAAGATTAGGTTTTTTGACCTCCTACTCAGAGCAATTAGTACTAATAAGCTTGGTTTGGATGTTTATTAAGTATTTCCTGTCTGTATATTTTGATTTTAATATACCTCAGTATTTGATTTTATATCCTTGCAAAGACCATCTAAGGAATCAGGGGATGGTGATGGTGCCTTTCAGATATGAATTGTTTCTGGATGATTTATTTTATCTGGTGGAATCGGGGATATACCAATTTCAAGAATTGATGATTCTGTTGAAAGAATCCTGAGAGTCAAATTATGAAACATGCTGATGATCTTGGATTCCAATGCGGAGGGTGGACGTCTACGTGGGAAGGAACCAGTGGCAGAATTACAGTTGGTACATACTATATGGCATTGCTTGACATAATTAAGTTCTGAATTTTTATCAACTTTCGGTAAAAAAAAAAGATAGATAGATGTCAAAAAAGTAATTTCATGCATGATTTTAATCAAGTAAAAATATAATCTATATACAGTATGAATCAGTTAGATGCTTATATGTTCGTTCTGGCCTATTATTTCATGAGGTTTTGTTTGCAATTCTGCCCGTTAGCAGAAGTAGGAGAATATGAGGACCCTCAAAGATCGGAATTTTCTGATAATCTGTGGACAACAGACAGGCTAAAATTTGAAAAGTCTGGCTCTATTCAGACCTGCCTTAAAAGGGTGAGAAAAAAAAAACACACAAAATTACAAAAGAAATTTATAAGATATATGAGCAGATAATAATTTGACATTTAAACTACTGGAATAATTAATCTTAATTTATAACTTATAAGTTATTAATTAGTATGTATAGAAGAACACTAGCTAGTTAAGTATAATTTAGAATCATTTTTTAGCTTATTATATGAATAGTAAAATAATTTAGAATTATTTTATGAGCTGCGGATGTAATTTAAGTATGTTCTAAGTAATTCATAATCTATTTGTTTCAATAGCTTCTATTTGATTGTTAACGCTCACAAGCAATACATATAATTCTTTCATCCAGTTTGTCCTGGTGTCAAGGAGTCTGTTGCAATTTGCAGCTTAGCAGGCATTACAGTGCGAATGGTTAAGGAGTCCTAGTTCGTTTTCCTTTGATTTGTTTGCTTGGTTGATGCAGTATAAAGCTTGTTCCTTGTAGTTTATTCCTTTTTACCCTTTCCTCCTAAGTTATTGTTTGCAGACGCAGTATTAATGTAAAACTGAAAAAGAACTCTTTGCTTGTTTCAGGTTGCTAAGAGCATCTCCAATGGTATTAGCTAAAAATGGTTGGCTGTATCAGATAAAATATTGATTATGTAAAATTTACTGAACCTGTAACAAGTTGTGCTCCAATGGTATATTAGCTATAATGTTGTATATATTGTAAATATAGTATGTTATTATTATTTCATGTTGTTATTAATAGAATCTATTTATTTTAAGGTAATAGATCATGTAAAATCTTCTTTACAGGTCTCTAGAGGTTGGCCAAATATAGCCAACGAAAAGAGATTATGTAAATATAGCTAAGGGGTCTTCTCCACTGGAGATGCTCTAAAGAGAGTGTTGATGTTATAAGTTGTGATGCGGTTGCCTGTTTCACGACAAAATAGAGATGTAGGCATCTTGTGATGCGGTTGATCGACATGAATGAATTATATGTAATTTTATATAGTGGATGTAATGTTTTATTTAGGGTTAAGGATTGTGAACTATTATAATTGTATTGATTTGGTTATTTTGGAAATGCATATATTCAAATTGTGTATTTTTGTCGTAAATAGAAAAGTGTTGCCATTGATGCTATAAAATGTTGGTAAAAAGGACAATTAATGTTAAAAAAGGTGCCAAAAAATGTTGTAGTAGATAAAAATTGTGTTGGAATAGCCACAAGTGGGCCTCACAGTGGGCCCTAAAAGTGGGCCCCACCTATGGGTCCCAAAAAGTGGAGCCCATTGATGGGACCCACTGGTGGGGCCCACAATTATTTTGCAAAATGTTTAACCTAAAGGCAACATAATATCATGTTGCTAAAAATTGGTAATATTGTTGTCATAGCTAGTCTACCCCAACAGAAAAGTTGATGTTGCCATAGAGAATTAGAATGTTGCATTTGACCCCAAAGGCAACGGCAAAAATAGCAACATTTTTTCGATGTTTCCGTAGGCCTTTTATGGTGTAGTGTGTTAAATAATCCTATTGAGTTTCTGCAAGATTGATGTATTAAGTTCAGAACTGATGTATTAAATGCATTTATCCACCTATATTAATTCTTAACCATAGCCCTAAGGGTTATGTTTAGCAATTTAAACCTGGCAAATTGGGTCTGTATCCGAATAATCGATCCGAAATTCATGGAGCCGATATCCGATTTTATATCCGAATTAGATTAACCAAAATTTATCCGAACCCGAAACAATCCGATCTGAACCGAAATCCGATCCGATATAGTAAAATCCGATCATTGCCCGAAAACCGATCTCATTCGATCCAAAAATTACCCGAACCGAATATCTAACCGATAATAATCCGAAATACTTGATCCGATGATGATCCAAAACCGATCAAATTCGAAAAAAATATTGTCCGATTCAGAATATGAATCAAAGTACTATATCTGTTCTAAATTTGAAACTAAAAACACCTATACCGAAAATTATGTGATGAAATAATATTATTGAGATTAAATTTTATTTCTCTCACTGACTCAAAATATTCTATATTTTAGGAAAAAAAAACGTTTCAAGATATTATATATGTATCAAAATATTCTTGTATAGTAAATATTTTATTTTAGAAATAAAAATGAATGATATTATTTATTCTAGAAAATAGGTATTAAATATACTACATATCTACACATGTTGAACCTTCATATCTCCTTCATACACATGTTTAGTAATTAGTAAGTTTGTGAATTATAATTAACTATATTTTTTCCCATAAAATAAGGTAATAACTAATAAATAACTAATAACTATTGCTCATTATTAAATAATGATTTTTTAAATAAATACTCATTCCTAATATGTGTATCAACCCATCCCGTCAACATTCTTGTCAAACAAAATAAAAACCTAATAAATAATTTTTGAACATTTTTTTATTAAATAAAAAATTAAAAAATTATTCTACAAGTCTATTTCTTAAATAATTGAAAATCTTTTTTATAAATGATTAAGAAATAAAATCCATTTAGTAATATAAATGATTAAATGAGACTTATTAATTATAATAATATATTCATTTTCAACCACCTAAAAAAATCTTTATCACTTAAAAAATCTTTAAAAGACAAAATAAAAATTTAGATTAAAAAATTGTCACGTATAATTGAATATGATTGAAAGTTGAATTAAGATATGTAAATCAATAATTTTTTTAAAAAAATAGTGTTATATATTTTTTGACTTTTGATGGAAATATCGAGCAATTTTGCATGTATGTATAATTAAATTATATATGGTATAATATGTATTCCATGATGACAAAATTTAAAAAATCGAAATTAATTTTTAAATTTGTGAGAAGTGAAAATAAAGGTAAATTTAACCCATATTTTAAAAATAAATGGATAATATATAATATAGCAAATATTATTTTGCTAAAATTATAATTGATAAGTGGTTTTTTATCCACTTGGATCATTCTATTTTTGCTTGAATTGATCGCTTAATTCTCAAGTATTTGTGTGGTTTAATGTGTTTTGTGGAGATTGTGCAGGAATTATGTTTTGCAGATTGTTATCGTGTTTTTGTGGTCTAAGGAACAGAAGTGAGACGTGTTAGAACGGTGCGCGAAGAAAGCATTGCAAGGGAAGAAAATCTGCAGGAACGGTAGTGGTATAGCACGACCGCGCGAAAAATGAACTGTAGGAGAGCGCGACCGCGCCAAGGAAATTGAAGGAAATTGTCAGCTTTGGTATAGCGCGACCGCGCGGGAAAATGAACTGCAGGAGAGCGCGACCGCGCTGCAGGATTTCTGGCTGACAGAAATTATTCTGATTCAGATTTTGATAAAGGAATTTGCCGTTTTCTTCTCCTATTCAACATGGAAATATTCTTGGACGGTGGGAATTATCTAGAATCATTATATGACATGGAAAATTACAATTTGTATCATAATCAAAGATGGAAACTTGTCAATTACGATTCCTACTCAAGAATGGCAATTACTTGGAGAAGAGGCAATATTGAGCTATAAATACACATGATGGGAGGTCTAAAATCATATACCACAACACCGTACACCAGAGATCAGATTACTTCACATCATACACACTTTTGAGCACGAGATCGAGAAGCCAAGGCGAGGATTGTGACAACAAGAAGATCTATACATAGTTTTCTTGTATTCTTACAAGGCGTATCTTTTGAATGCTTGTTCATTATTCGGATTTGTTCTCTAAACCTTGTTACTATTGAGTTATTCATCATTATTATCTTATTCTTTATCATGTTTTCATCAAACCCCATGATGACGAACGGTTCGATTATGAGCTAATCTCCGTCATGGGGTCCTAACTGATTTACTTACGGAATTTAGTTGTTGATTGTCTAACTGAAATATGTGTGGTGAATTTTCGATATCCTTGTATGGTCGTTCTTAATGCTTTTAGATACGTAGCGAACATCTAAATTGAATTGTTAATCTTTTGTGAAGCGACAGTGGATCTGTAGATTCAGAACTTGCCATGCTAGCATAAGTTTGTGAATTGTTTTCATAAATAGTGGTGTGATTTGAACTATCTCATACTACCTTGTGTAATCTTTGTGGATAACTTGTTCTTCAACCGTTATGTTTTCATAGACATATAGGGTCTAAGCATAATTGGTGCCTACTTGATGTCTATCTCTTTGGTGGATTTTGAGTAGATTGGTGTGCGTTTACTGAAAGGTAGCGTATACTTGTTTCGTGTTATCTGATTAGTTATCATAACCACCATACATGTTGATCAAGGGCATGATCTCTAAAGGAAGTACTTAATGAAGTTAGGATCCCATGTGTTCTCTCGCATAAGTAATTCGATTAGTTAATTAATTTGTAGTTTGATAATTGGTATAATTAGTTAACTTAGATAATAAAAAAATTCATATTAATATTTGTCTTAGCAGTGAGTAATAACTAAACATTGGTGCATAAGAAATAGACTGAATTAAAACCAACTCAGAACCCTGTAGGAACGAACTCAACTTATATCTGTATTACTTGTGACCACGTGCTCTTGCGTGATTTTGTGCTAACAAGTTTTTGGCGCCGCTGCTGGGGATCATCGGTGTTTTAATTTTAGTTTATGTGCTTGTCATCAGTGGTCGTTAGCATTCACTGACTCGGATTTCTTACTTAGTTAGTTTGTTTCGTGGTGTTTCAGGTACTTAAGTGTGTATGCGAACACGTTTGCAAACTCGTAAACTGGCAGAAGAAGAACTTGCAACAGTAAAAGAGATGGCAGATTTACCAGCAGCAGCTAAGGCTTTGAAGGATTATTCTCAGCCTAAGATCAATGACATTCAGTCTAGCATTGTCAGGCCAGCTATTGCAGCTAATACTTTCGAAATCAAGTCGGGCACTATTCAGATGCTACAGAATTCGGTTCAGTTTGGGGGTGCTCCTACGGAGGATCCTAACATGCATATTCGGGACTTTATCGAGATCTGTGATACTTTCAAGTTCAACGGTGTGTCGGATGATGCTATCAAGTTGAGACTTTTCTCATTGTCTCTGAGGGATAAGGCTAAGGGCTGGTTACACTCTCTACCAGCTAGTTCCATTACTACATGGGAGGATCTTGCTCAGAAGTTTCTTACTAAATTCTTCCCTATGGCGAAAATGGTAGCAATAAGGAACCAGCTAACTCAATTTCAGCAGCAATCTGGAGAATCTTTGTGTGAGGCTTGGGAACGATACAAGGAGATGCTTCGTAGGTGTCCTCATCATGGCATGCCTGACAGGATGGTTATCAACGGTTTTTACAATGGGTTGGGAGCACAGTCTAGACCTATGCTAGATGCAGCATCAGGTGGTGCTCTATGGGCTAAGAGCTATGAAGCTTATGATCTTATTGAGACGATGGCTGCTAATGAATATCAGAATCCAACTCAGAGATTATCTCAAGGCAAGGTAGCAGGGATGTTTGAAGTGGATACAGCCTCAACAATTGCAGCTCAGTTGAAGGCTTTGACTATGAAGGTGGATTCTCTTGCAAATTATGGAGTTCAGCAGGTGGCTAGTGTTTGTGAGCTATGTGCGGGCGCACATGAGACGAATCAGTGTGCTATATCTTCTGAATCAGCACAGTTCGTGAGTAATTTCCAGAGACCTGCGGCACCAGTTCCAGCTACTTATCATCCAAGCAACAGGAATCATCCCAATTTCAGCTGGAGCAACAATCAAGGTGCTCAACAACCTTATCAGCAACAGTTTCAGGGACAACAAGCAAAGCCATTCAATCAGGGCTATCAACAGCCATATGCTCCAAGGCCACCATATCAACCTCCGGGATTTCAGCAGCAGCCCCAGGCAAGTGCGGGGCAATCGTCTAATGAAAAATCAGAGGTAGATGAATTGAGGATGATGATTAAAAGCCTGTCAGTTTCTCAAAAGACCTTGGAAAACCAGATGGGACAGCTTGCAAGTGCTTTGCTTAGTAGGCCACAAGGAACTCTTTCTAGTGATACCGAGACTAATCCAGGCAGTAGGGATGGCAAAGAATAGGTGAAGGCTGTGACTTTGAGATCGGGAAAGGTTACAACAAATCCTAAATCAGCCGCTAAGGAAGATGAAGAAGTGCAGAATCGGCAAGTTGAAAAATCTACAGTGCCCGAGATTGAGAAATCTGACTTAGTAGCTGATGAGATAGATGGTGAAGTAGAGACGAGCAAGGAACCTGTTAAAGCTTCTCCGGAGCAGTCTAAAAAGAATATTCAGATCTATCCTCCTCCTCCATATCCTAGAAGACTTCAGAAGTAGAAGTTGGATAAGCAGTTCGCTAAGTTTCTTGAGGTGTTCAAGAAATTGCAGATTAACATTCCTTTTGCGGAAGCTCTTGAACAGATGCCGAGCTATGCCAAGTTCATGAAGGGTATTCTCTCTCGTAAATTGAAGCTCTAGGAATTAGAGACAGTTGCTTTAACGGAAGAGTGCAGTGCAGTTCTGCAGCAAAAATTACCTCCGAAACTTAAAGATCCGGGAAGTTTCACCATTCCGTGCACTATTGGCAATCTATTTTTCAGCAAGTGCTTGTGTGACTTGGGAGCTAGCATAAATCTCATGCCCTTGTCAGTGTTTATGCAACTTGGTCTACCGGAGCCAAAGCCAACCAACCAACCAGCAACTTGTTCTATCACGTATCCAAGGGGCATAGTGGAGGATGTCTTGGTGAAAGTCGATAAACTCATCTTCCCGGCTGATTTTGTGATCTTGGATTTTGAGGAGGATAAGAAGATTCCCATAATCTTGGGAAGACCGTTCTTGGCTACTGGTAAGACTTTGATTGATGTACAGAAAGGGGAACTCACTATGAGGGTGCAAGATCAGAATGTCACCTTCAATGTGTTCAATGCAATGAAGTTCCCAACTACTGAGGAGGAATGCTTTTAGGTGGATTTGGTTGAGGCCGCAGTCAAGAAGGAGATTGAGCACATGCTTTTAGCAGATCCTTTGGAAAGAGCTTTATTGGGGAAGTCTGAATTTGAAGATGAAGAGGGAACCAAGCAACTTCAGCAGTTGAATGCAGCTTCTTGGAAGAATAGGTTTGACATGCCAGTTGAGTCTCTTGGGCTAGAGGAGTTTAAAAAGTCACAAGTACGCCTTAAACCATCCATTGAGGAAGCTCCTACACTTGAACTCAAGCCCCTGCCGGATCACTTGAGGTATGCATTTTTATGTGAAGCATTTACTTTACCTATTATTATTGCTTCTAACCTTTCAGGTAGTGAGGAAGAAAAGCTCTTACGAATTCTGAGAGAATTCAAATCAGCCATTGGATGGACCATAGCAGATATCAAAGGAATCAGTCCTTCTTATTGCATGCATAAAATTTTGTTAGAGGAAGGAGCTAAGCCAACTGTCGAGCATCAGCATCGTCTTAATCCTATCATGAAGGAGGTGGTGAAGAAGGAAATCTTGAAGTGGTTAGATACGGGAATTATCTATCCTATCTCAGAAAGTTCGTGGTTAGATACAGTCACAGGGCAGAGTGTTTGTATGGACTATCGCAAGTTGAACAAGGTCGCGAGAAAAGATCACTTCCCTCTTCCGTTTGTTGATCAGATGTTAGACAGGTTGGCAGGCCACGAGTACTATTGTCTTCTAGATGGCTATTCAGGGTACAATCAGATTTGCATTGCTCCGGAAGATTAGGAGAAGACTACTTTCACATGTCCTTTTGGCACCTTTGCTTTCCGTCGAGTTTCTTTCGGACTTTGTGGTGCTCCTGCCACTTTTCAGAGGTGTATGATGGCTATTTTCTCAGACATGATTGGCATTAATGTGGAGGTCTTCATGGATGATTTCTCAGTCTTTGGGAAGTCATATGACGAGTGTTTGCATAATCTGGGCTTGGTGTTGAAAAGATGTGTGGAAACCAATCTGGTTCTAAATTGGGAAAAATGTCACTTTATGGTGCGTGAAGGATTCATTCTTGGGCACAAGGTTTCTAGCAAAGGCCTTGAGGTGGATAAAGCTAAAATCGAGACTATTGAAAATGTTCCTCCGCCTATCTCAGTTAGAGGAATTCGCAGTTTTCTTGGGCATGCGGGGTTCTATCGACGTTTCATTAAAGATTTTTCTAAAATCTCTAAACCTTTGTGCAATCTGTTGGAAAAGGATGTTCCCTTCAAATTTGATGAAGCTTGTCTTGATTCTTTCGAGCTCTTGAAGAAAAAATTGACTTCTCATTACTGCACCAGATTGGAGTGAGCCATTCGAATTGATGTGTGATGCGAGTGACTTTGCTGTTGGCGCTGTTCTTGGTCAAAGGAAGGAGAAGATTTTTCATGTGGTTTACTATCCTAGCAAAACTCTTAATGAAGCTCAGTTGAACTACACCACTATAGAGAAGGAACTTTTGGCCGTTGTCTATGGTTTTGAGAAGTTTCGGGTCTACTTGCTTGGTACGAAAGTGATTGTCTACACGGACCATGCGGCTATCCGATATTTGATGTCGAAGAAGGATTCTAAGCCTAGGTTGATTCGATGGGTTCTATTACTTCAAGAGTTTGATTTGGAGATCAAGGACAGAAAGGGTACTGAAAACCAGGTGGGGGATCATCTTTCGAGGTTAGAAGACCATGGTAAGGAATCGCAAGCTAAATTTTTAATCAATGAATCTTTTCCCGATGAGCAGCTTTTTGCAGTACGAGAGGAAGAGCCATAGTTTGCAGATTTTATGAACTATCTTGTGAGTAATATTATCCCTCCAGACTTGTCGTATGCTCAAAGGAAGAACTTTCTACATGATGTAAAGTGGTACCGTTGGGACGAGCCATATTTGTTCAAGCAAGGTGCTGATCAGATTATCAGGCGTTGTATTCTGTATAGTGAGACAGAAGGTGTGTTGAGAGATTGCCACTCCACTGTTTATGGAGGTCATTATGGTGGAGAAAAGACAGCAGCTCGTGTTCTTCAGGCAGGTTTCTTCTGGCCTACATTGTTTAAGGATGCTCACCGGTTCGTTTCGAATTGTGATCGTTGTCAGCGAGTTGGTAATATCTCTAGAAGGAATGAGATGCCTCTTAACATGCTTCTTGAGGTGGAGATCTTTGATGTGTGGGGTATTGATTTCATGGGTCCGTTTGTTTCTTCTTGTGCTAATCAGTACATCTTGCTAGTTGTTGACTACGTGTCTAAATGGGTCGAGGTGAAAGCTTTACCGACCAATGATGCTAAGGTGGTGCTGAACTTTCTTCACAAACAGATTTTCACGTGTTTTGGGACTCCACGTGCTATAATTAGTGACGAGGGGACTCACTTCTGTAATCGTCAATTCACTGCTATGATGGCGAAGTATAATGTGACACATCGTGTTGCTACTGCATATCATCCCCAAACAAATGGTCAAGCGGAGGTTTCTAATCGTGAAATCAAGAGAATTCTCGAGAAGTTGTGAATCCGTCAAGGAAGGATTGGTCTTTGAAGCTAGAGGAAGCTGTGTGGGCCTACAGAACAGCATACTAAACACCTTTGGGTATGTCACCTTATCAGTTGGTGTTTGGAAAGGCTCGTCATCTTCCGGTTGAGCTAGAACACAAGGCTTTTTGGGCATTAAAAAAGTTGAATCTGGATATTAGATCTGCTGGTGAGAAGCGGTTATTACAGTTGAATGAGATAGAGGAGTTTCGTTCGCGAGCATATGAGAACCACAAGATGTACAAGGAGAAAGTAAAGAGATGGCACGTTAGAAGATTGTTACATAAGGCATTTGTGCCTGGTCAGTTGGTTTTGCTTTTCAATTCACGTCTAAAGCTTTTTCCTGGGAAGCTCAAGTCAAGGTGGTCAGGGCCGTTCATTGTCAAAACCGTATTTCCGCATGGAGCCGTTGAGATTTTTGAAAAGTCACCTGATCTGGCGTTCAAGGTGAATGGTCAGCGATTGAAGCATTATTATGTTGGAGATCCTACGAATCGCGAGAAAATTTCCGTCGTTTTGACGGAACCGTGACATCCGAGGAGTTCGGTCAAGCTAGTGACGCTAAACGAGCGCTTCGTGGGAGGCAACCCATGTGATGTATATTAAAAAAAAAAAAAATTGAGGTAGCGCGACCGTGCCAGGTAACAGTACAAAAGCAGCGCGACCGCGCTAGGTGAATTCTGGCAGACAGACAAAAAACCCGGCAGATTCAGTTTCAAAGCCCAAGATTCAATTTTAATCCCGATTTTTTATACCCTAATCGACAAAAACATATCTAAATCAGTTACAACTCCTCCTAATTATTCCATATCCCCCTCATACTTACCCTACATCTCTCACATCTCTCCTATACATACACACTCACCTATATATATATACACCTTAATCCACCATTGGAGCTTTAAGGAATTGATTTTTCATCACTTGGAGCTTGATTATGCAGTGCTACCTCTCCTACTGATTCGATTGGGTAATCTCTTCACTATTCTTTGTTATTTTGAATTATGGTATTGCGTATTTATGGGATTTTGGTCAGAATTGTTGTGGGTGTGGTTGTTGTGAATTTCCTGGTTATTTGTGATTGACTAATGGCACCGAAAAGAGGTCGTTTTGCTGGTAGTTCGAGTCATTAGCCGGTATCTGATTCTGATTCGGATATGGAGGCCCATGTCAAAAATTTACTTCGCCCGAGGCTAGGGCTGAATATAACAGGTTGATGAGAAAGTCATTGCATAAGGACCGGTTGTTTCTGGTTGGTCCGGGGGATGGGGAGCTTTTGGTGATGATTCAATCTAGAGGATGGGAGACTATTTGTCAATTTGCATCTGATATTCCTATGAGCATTATCCGTGAGTTCTACGCTAATGCTAAGGAGGACAGGAATGGGTATTCAGTGGTTCGAGGGATGAGGGTGGATTATACACCTCAGGCTATTCGTCGGTCATTTACATTGCCCGAGAGATCAGATACGGTTGAGTATTGGACCTTCAAGAATAGGACTGCAGTTGATTTGGAGGCTATTGTGGCAGGTGTTTGTGTGCCAGGTACAGTGTGGATGATGAAGGCAGGGACTAATGAGCATTTTCATTTCCCTACTTCCGCTATGAACAGGTATGCTCGGGCATGGAATTTATTCATCTGTGCTAATCTTTTGCCATCTACACATCAGCATGAGGTGACTGTGGACAGAGCCATTCTGCTATGGGCCATTCTGAATGGGCATTACATAGACATTGGGTATTTGATTAATCGGAATATCTTGCGATATTTGAGAGGTAGTACAATAGGATTGATTCCTCATGGCTCTGTTGTGACGAGTTTATGCTTGGATGCTGGAGTGAGATGGTCTGAGGATGAGCAGATGCAGGTGCCGAGTGGACCTATTGATTCGGGTACAATACAGAGGATGGTGGAATGGCCTGGCGGCGTTCCACATCCTAGGGGTTTAGGTTATGTGATTGCTGCTGGTGGAGGTGATGCACCGCCTCATGTGCCTATGCCTGAGGATGTTCCTACTGCTTCTCAGTATAGACGGTTGATGCACCGAATGGATGTGATGTATGAGAGTCATAGCCGTTTTGCACAGGAGTCATAACCTAATGTTTCTGAGATCCCTTCCTAAGGAATGGAAGCCAGTGACAGTCTCATTGAGGAACTCTAAAGATTACAAAGAATTTACACTTGAGAGACTGTATGGCATCCTGAAGACTTATGAACTTGAAATACAACAAGATGAGGAAGTGGAGAAAATCCAGAAGAAAGGTGGATCTGTTGCCTTGGTGGCCAATATTCCAGTAAGCCTGGTGAGTGAGAAGATGGAGAGCACACAAGCCACACCAAGTCCAAAAACTTGTGAAGGTGGAGCTGAAGCTAGCAGAGGGAAAAGCAAGTTGATTGAAAAACTTGATGCATCGAGTGGAGATGAATCTGATGACTTGGACGATTATCTAGCATTCTTGTCTAGGAGATTCATAAAACTCAAGTTCAAGAGGAATCCAGCAGGAGGCAAGAAATTCGTAAAAGGTTTTTAACCATCCAGAGATATGGTTGAAAGGTCCAAGTTCAAATGCTTTAATTGTGGAATTACTGGCCACTTTGCCAATGAATGAAGAAAGCCTAAAGTTGAGAATGAGAAGAAGCAGTTTGGAACTGTTGACTACAAGAAGAAATATTTCGATCTTCTCAAGCAAAAGGAAAAAGCATTTGTGTCTAGAAACAATGATTGGGCTGCGGGTGGAGATTCTGATGCAGAAGAAGAGTTTGTCAACCTTGCCCTCATGGAAAATGAGAAAGATAAGGAAGCTAGTTCAGCAGGAATCCAGGTATTCTCTTCAAACCTAATTGATCTTTCTAAAGCTGAATGTGCTAGTACAATTAATGAAATGTCTCTTGAATTGTATAACATGCATGCTTTCATGAAATCGCTTAACAAAGAAAACAGGAGGATTAAAGATCTAAATGAAAAGTTAAGTGATATGAATGCTTTAATAGAAACTCAGTTAAGTGAATTCAAGGTTATGAGAAGAGATTGCCAGGAAGCTAAAGGTGGATTGATTGAAGCACTCAAACGTGAAAAGATATTGAAAGAACAGTTAAAGAAAGAACAGGATCTAATTGCTATCTAGGGAAAATCTAAGGCCACTACTGAAGAGATTTGTCGTGTCCAAAGGGTTAACTCCTTTAGCAAATTAGAAGAAGCAAAGTTACGTGTTGATGGTGAGACTGCTTCATCCAACGAGTCAACGGATAATCATGATAATCATCCATTAAACAATGAGCTATCGATGGATATTAATCATCCATCAAAGGCCAAAGTTGTCAGCAAAACAACTCTAGTTAAACTGAACAATCAATATGGTCCCATCAACAAAAACTTTGAATTAGGAGAATGTAGTAAAACAAAATCAGTTTAGAAAGCTAACATAGGTCACTTGTCCCATAGGCAATTGAAGGACAAGTTAGAGAAAGTTGAGTCAAGAGCTAAAGGAAGGAGAAAGAACAGAAATGGCAAGGTAGGGATTAATAAACACAACAACTACACTCCTGATAAGTATGCTCCTAGGAAAGAGTGTGTAAATTGTGGTAGTGTTAATCATCTATCTGCTAACTGTAAAAAGTTGAAAAATGCTCCCATGCCTTTATCCTTGCCTACTTCTACTATGTATGCTATGCCTAATACTTGTGTCCAACCTGCTCATGCATCTAGTCAATATGCAAATGGATAACTTCTGCTATCTTGCTTTTAATATGCCTCAAATGCCATGTATAATGAAAACATGCATGCATAGACTATGCCTAATTCTGATTTCTGTAATGTATATGAGCAAGTTTCGAACCTTGGCTTTCAAAAGCCCACACCCAGAGTTAAGATTGATTTAACACAATTTGGACCCAAGGGTAGAAAGGATTTGAAGGGCAAGAAAAGGGCTAACACAACTGGACCCAAGGAAACTTGGGTACCAACATTAACTTGATTTGGTTTTGGTGTGTGCAGGGATACAGAAAGAACCTCTAGTATCTGGATAGTGGCTGTTCCAGACATATGACTGTAGATTCTACCCTGCTCACTGAGTTCGAGGAGAGAGCTGGCCCTAGCATTACCTTTGGAGACAACAGCAAAGGATATACTAGAGGATATGGCTTGATTTCAAAAGGAAATGTTGTCATTGAGGATGTAGCACAAGTTGATGGACTTAAGCATAACTTTCTTAGTATCAGTCAACTATATGATAAAGGTCAAAATGTGTGGTTTACTTCAGAAGCTTGTGTTGTTTTCAAGAAAAACGACAACAAGGTAGTGATGACAGGTAACCGAAAGGGAATATGTGCACAGCTTACTTCAATTCAACAAGTGCAATTACAGCTACATGCCTTTTCAGCAAGGCAAGTGTAGATGAAGGATGGCTATGGCACAAGAAACTGTCACACTTGAATTTCCAAGCAATGAATGAGTTGGTGAAAAAGGATTTGGGTAGAGGTATTCCAAAGTTGGATTTCTCCAAGGATGGATTGTGTGATGCATGCCAAAAAGGGAAGCAAAAGAAGGCCTCTTTCAAATCTAAGTCAATGTCCTTCATTGATCATCCCCTACAGCTACTATACATGGATATTTTTGGACCAGTCAATGTATTGTCAATCTTTAAGAAGAGATTCAAATTCCATAGTCCAAACTAGAAGGGCAACTCAAGAAGAATGCTTGTATAGCAGTTTTCTGTCTAAAGAAGAACCTAAGATGGTTGAGGATGCCCTCCTAGATCCAGACTGGGTTATAGCTTTGCAAGAAGAGCTAAACCAGTTTGAGAGAAATGAAGTGTGAAAGCTTTTACCCAAACCAAAGGACAAATAAGTGATTGACACTAAGTGGGTATTCAAGAACAAGATGGATGAGAATGGCATAGTTACAAGGAACAAAGCTAGATTGGTTGCAAAAGGCTACTGTCAAGAAGAAAGAATTGATTTTGATGAGACCATTGCACCTGTAGCAAGGTTGGAAGCAATCAGAATCTTCGTGGCCTATGCAGCCCATGCCAATTTCAAAGTCTATCAGATGGATGTCAAGAGTGCTTTTCTAAATGGTATTTTGGAAGAAGAGGTGTATGTGAGTCAACCTCCTGGTTTTGAAGACCCAGACTTTCCATAATATGTCTATTTTCTTCTTAAAGCACTCTATGGCCTGAAGCAAGCACCAAGAGCCTGGTATGACACTCTCTCACAGTTCCTTATAGAGAATCACTTCACTCGAGGTACTGTTGATAAAACTCTCTTTTATAGAAATGTCAATTGCTCTATGATACTTGTTCAAATTTATGTAGATGATACAATTTTTGGGTCTACTGATGAGAAGCTTTGCAAAAGGTTTGCCAAACTTATGCAAAGTAAATATGAAATGAGCATGATGGGTGAACTAACTTATTTTCTTGGTTTACAAGTAAAGCAAGTTAGTGATGGTATTTTCATTAGCCAATATAAGTATGTTTATGATCTTTTGAAAAGATTTAACTTACTAGATTGTGCTTCTACAAAAACACCCATGGCCACTACCACTAAACTTGAGTTAAATACTAAGGAGAAGAAAGTGGACATCTCAAGTTATAGGGGCATGGTTGGCTCACTCTTATATTTAACAGCAAGTAAACCTGATATTATGTTCTCTACCTATTTATGTGCTAGATTCCAAGATGATCCCAGGGAATCTCATTTAATAGCTATTAAGAGGATTTTCAGATATCTCAAAGGGACACCAAACCTTGGCATTTGGTACCCTAGAGAATCTGGTTTTAATCTAACTGGCTATTCAGATGCAGATTATGCAGGTTCCAAAATTGACAGAAAAAGTACCACAGGCACTTGTCAATTCTTAGGGAATAAGCTGGTATCATGGTTTAATAAGAAGCAGAATTCAGTTTCCACTTCTACTGCAGAAGCTGAGTATATTGCAGCTGGTAGCTGTTGTGCACAAATCTTGTGGATGAAAAATCAACTTCTTGACTATGGGTTAAGAATTGATAAAATTCCAATTTTCTGTGACAACACTAGTGCCATTGATATATCTGAAAATCCAGTGCAACATTCCAGAACCAAGCACATAGACATCAGATATCACTTCATCAGAGAGCATGTGATGGAGGGTACTGTGGAACTTCATTTTGTTCCAAGTGAGAAGCAACTCGCAGATATCTTTACCAAGCCACTTGATGAATCAACATTCACAAGGTTGGTAAGTGAGCTAGGTATGCTGAATTTTTCCTGGTTTATCTAAGTTAT
The DNA here is from genome assembly GCA_036435485.1 of Saposhnikovia divaricata. NCBI lineage: Eukaryota > Viridiplantae > Streptophyta > Magnoliopsida > Apiales > Apiaceae > Saposhnikovia > Saposhnikovia divaricata. The sequence continues at coordinate 93,348,765 of CM071597.1, read as the reverse complement.
TTGCATGGTTGATTAAGCAGCCAGAAATTAGTTTGAGTTTTCTTTTATAAGGAAAGGCATAAAATTTTGCCTAAGTCAAAATTTGCCAATCAACGGATGTGTCAATATCCATTGATATTCGAATGAATTTCTGGATTTTATTCGGAGGATAATAAATTTCTTTTTGCGTGTATTAAGTCCAGTAATACATGTCAACGGGAAACTCGCTTCTAGAGGATTCGTTCTATTATTCGTTGAAGGCATCTTAACCGTTGATTTGTCGCTATCATTTGTATACATCCTTGTATGTATAGGTCTGGCGCAGTTATTAATGCACTTTTTCACCCACTACTCTGAGCAGTTTCCTTTTCGAGTAACTAACTTTATTCGATAATTTGTGAGTAAGTAGAAAAGTTTTTTTTACAATTAACACTCATCTTTTATCTTCCTCTCTCTCTCTCTCTCTCTCTTTCAAAGATATCAAAGCCCCTTTTCTAGTTTCTTGAGATTTCCAACGATAATGGCTCCGATCGTTAAGATGATGTCTGGGAATGGCTATATCTATGAGAAGAACAACTTCGCTGCTCTTGTGGAGTCAGAGCAATCTCCAGCAGTCTATCACAAGATGATGGAATTCATTAAGAGATGCAAGCTATCCTATTCCATGACTGAAATTCCATTACTATATCACGAAGTTGTGGAGGAAGTTTGGTCTACAGCAGTCTTTGACCCTTCAGAAGGTACCATTGCTTTTTCACTAAAAGGTAATGTGCATGCTATTAATTCAGATGTTGTAACCTCTTGTCTTAAACTGCCTGAGAATAACTGAAACACTAGTCCTACTGATAGTGATATCGTTGCCATGCTAAACATCATAGGTTACAATCTTAGTACTGATAACCTAGGCAGAATTGTTAGAAAAGGCATGAGAAAGAAATGGAGTTTTCTTTGTGATGCCTTCATCAAGGTGTTCTCTGGTAAAATTAGAAATTTTGATGCTGTCACCTATGCCCTGCTTAAAATGCTTTACATGCTACTTAATGACAAATTTTAGAATTTTGGCTCGTTAGTACTAAATGAGATTGGTGCTAAATTGGGAAAGAAAGAAAATGGGAATAAGAAAATTTATTTTGCTAGATTCCTAATGCTGCTGGCTAACCATGTCTCTGAGAATGAAATAGTGCTCGAACAACCATTAAGCAGGTCCACTTGCTGGGTTCAGGAGAAAAGGGTTCTTAGTGATCTAATTCGAATGAATATCAACTTAGAGGTGCAACTGGTATATTTACCAATTATTGAGGTAATTGTTGCTAACCCTCTTTCTACTACTCAATCCAAAAGTTCTTTTCAAATGAGTGTTGCTATGGAGACTTTATCTGGGAACCCACAATCTCCTACCCAGGTGTAACACCCCCAGATCCGGGGTCAGGGACCTGGTCATTACGGTCTCAATTTCCATCCACAAAACCAACATAAATTAAATTACAACCTTGTGACCCAAAACAACAACATAAAACACACCCGTTATAGTCCCAGAGATGAAATCAGAGTAACCAACAATTATTATTAATCACAAGTTTTGAGTTCTTACAACCCAAAGGAATTACATACTCTTTGCCATCCATTTACATATGTCATATAATTAAATACATTTGATAAACCAAAAGCTGACAGTCTAGCCTACTGGTTGCTTCTACCTCAGCAATGCCGTCCATAACATTAGTAGGCAACCCTATGACTGTTGTCCCTGCTTGCACCGAGTGCGCCTTGTGCTGGCCATCAGATCTAGATGTTGTTGTGATATAATAAATAAAGCAAGGGTGAGCAATAGCCCACCAAAAATAATATGTAACTGAACAATAACATATAACAGTTCTGAAATATCTTTGAAACCATATGCCATGCATTAACGAACATAGTACCAGTATATGGTAAAGGATGAAGTTACATGGTAACTCAACATATATAATCCGTGGAAATATCTGCTATGTCAAAGATAAGCAAGATATTATCATTTATCATAAAAGAGAAACTTGCAGAAAAAATATTGCAATTCCGGTTTCAAACACTTTTCAACCCTGCCAACCATGATAATGTTGCAGAAAATTTCCAACTCTAAGAAAATGAACTAATCCTGGAGCATTGACGTGCCAGAAGACATAACATTTACGATGATCAGTCGCATGTTATGCTCCCCACTTTTGTTCTCTACATGTAGAAGGAAGCACCGACGGATTTACTTGTCTACCGCCCTCTGGAATCCCCCAGCCAACGGTTGGGCCATTGCTGGACCGGCACCACTTGGCCACTTACGCGGCTCCTAGTTCGAATAACATCCACGACTCTGAAACATAAAGTTCGTCCCCCTTTCCCCAAGTATAATACTTGTTGATAAGACTCCACAAAGTAGTCGTATCTAGTTGGAAAGAAAAAATCACCAATATTTCCCAAGCTACTACTTGTTAATGGATACCAACTTGTTCCAACAATCTTACCCCTCGAATGATGAGAAGGTACACAAAGATTCAATAAGCAAATAGCAACCAAGTTACGAGTGAAAAGAATAATTTCGAAGGATTTATGACCGGGATGTTACCCAGTAAAGAACAATTGTAGAAGGGGGTTGAATACAATTGTATAATATTTTCGACTTAAAACAGAAATGATAACACAGGTATGAATAAATAACAGCTTTATTAACTCTGATATAAAACTGTCACAAACTCTCTCAAGAAATTCTTATGTTCTTGAGAGCTGCTAGGTTAAAAGATAACTCGTGTGTGCGATTACATAAATGTAAAACCTAAACTGTGTTTATATATTATATATAGCTGCCCTATCAATTACAAGATATATCAAATCAATTACATACGTCTCTTAGTACATATCTTGAATAATAGCTGTGTTCATATAAATCAGGAACCGACATATCAATCTCCCTTGATTCCTGGACTGATGTATATCCTCGTGTAATCCTGATCAGCCTCCAATCCTGATGATAGCCTAATACTGACGGTGCATTACTGATGACGTCAGCATCAGTATCTGATCAGTAGTCCAGATCCTGATCATCACTTGAATCAATATCTAACAATCTCCCCCAATTTGTACTTTGTGAAATAAAGCACAAATTCCTTGATTCAGTGATGTCAAAAACTCAAAACAAAATACCTCCTAGAAATCGTCAGGAACAGTTTCAGAAAGTCTTTGATAGAAAAGATTTGTCTTCAAGAAGTTAGTCAATAACTCTTCTTCCTTGCTCTCAAGAATTAGAATCAATTTCTTCTTCAAATTGTTGAGTTCTTCATCTTCCTCATTAATCTGATAAATAGCTGTCCTGAGATTTTGTATTGAGCTTCTAGAAAGATCTAAGTCACCTAGCAGTATATAAGCAAACTCCTCCCCATCTAGATTAAGAGATAATTGTTCCAAACCTAGATACTCTTCTTTAATAGCAGTACCTTTCACCATTTCAACTTCTTCACCTCTTGTATTTAAATACATGGGAGTATATTTGCCATCATACCTTGTTCCTCCATCCAGAAATCTTTGTCTGATAGTTGTGTGAATCATAGAAGACCAATTGTTGTAGACTTCCCTTTCTTTAGCACTGACACTTTTATTCTTGATCAAATAAAGAACATATTTCAATTCTTTTGCAGATTTGCACAGCAGCTCATGAATAGCCATATTCTTGATAGTCTTGTCTTTCATGAAGTACAACAATGTCTCTATCTTCTTAGCACTATCATGACAGTCAGCAATGATAGCAACAGCTTCAAGTTTCCAAAGATGAGCAACAGTTAACTCATCACCAATTTTGTCAACTAGAATATGTTGATCAGTTTGTGTTGAAAAAACAACCTCTGCATCATGAAATCCAATACCTCCTCTTGTTCCAGGTTCCAAACCCTTCAAACCAGATTGCATACTTGTCCACTGGTGGAGATTCAGCAGACTCAACAGATTCAGCTTCAGCAATCAATGAAGGTTCATCAGACTCAATTAGTGAAGGTCCAGTAATCAGTCTAATAGAGTCTAATAGATTTGAAAACAACTGGTTTATTATAGTTGCACACTCTGTTCTTCCATTTCTTGCTTTTCTTTTCTATTACTGGTGTATAATTCTGTTGATGTTCTGGAACAGGTCTATTTCTGTCATACCATATCAACTTATCAGATTCATAAACTCTTTTCATGTAATCTCTGGTTGCCTTCCTTTCATTATCTCTTGCTTTTACCCTGATTTCTCTTTTTTTTTTCAAATCTTCTGAATCTTTCTTGATCAATCTTTAAGTTCATATCATCAACTTCTAGATTATGAAATTCAACCACAACAGTAGGAATCATGACCTCAAGTTCTTTCAAGATTTCAGCTTCATCATAATCAGGAATAGCAAGTTGAGTAGTTCCAGCAGCAATATTCTGTGCTCTCACAGTAACTTTACCTCTTCTAGCTAACTGTGGTCTTTCATCAGCAACTTCTTCTGGTACATTGAATTATTTATCTGGAATCATTTCAAGAAGTAGTGGAGTTTTCTTCCTTTTAATTTTCTGAGGATCTTCAGTTATCTCCTCAATTGTGATTCCACTAGACCTTGTCTATCTTGAACTTGTTTGAACATGCTTTCTTCCTCTGCCTCTGCTTCTACCTCCTTTGCCTCTCCCTCTACTTGCAACAGGAGCGTCTTTCTGTTTAGCAATTCCCTCAAGAATCTTCTTTTATTCTTTTAAGATCTCTTGAGTACTCATATCAGAATTCTCTGCAGAGATCAAAGCCAGTGCCTCCCTAGCATGATGCTGTTGAACTTTAATATCCTTGTGATATACAATTTCACTCTCACCTGACTTGGAAGTAATCTTCTTAAAGAGATGTGGAGCATCTTCTATCTCAGTAATAAACAAATCCTCATCTTCTTCAGGAATTATTGGAAGTGTTTGATTTTGACCAGGTGCTAGAAATTGTTCTTCAGTCAAGACTTGAGATTGTACCATTGTCCTCACTGTCCTTCTTCCAGATTTAGAAACATGAGTTGACTGCCTGGTTTGTGTTTTAGATTGACTTATCCTTTTCACCAGCGCAGCATCAGATGTTTCTGTTCCATGTATTTGAGCATCACCACCATCATTTCCAGAAGTATCATCATCCTTTCTTACAACTGGATCAGGTGTACATTTTGTTTTGACTACCTTCTCCCCCTTTTTGACATCAGGATCAGTCAACAAAGATAAAATCAGGTGGAAAGAGGCTTCAATATTTGTCATCCTAGCTTCAAAAGCATCCATTCAAGAATCCATCTTCTTCTCAAGTGTCTGAATGTCCTTCCTAATGTTCCTAGCTTGAGCACTAGTAGCAGTCTTGCATAAATTAGAATGAACATCAGCTCGAATTGTAGCATTATTAGTTTTGAGAGAATCAATCTCATCCTTCAAACCTTTATCCAGAATAGTAGTCGTCTTCAAATGATCTTTGAAATCAGAACTAGAGAGCTTAGAAGCTATATGTTGAGAATGAAAGAGAGCATTGTTAAAACTTATGACTGCAGTTGGCTTATTCCATTCAGTATCCCATTCGTATCTTCTCAGAGCTTGAATGTGTTCAGGAATAGTATAGTTGTATTCACCCCTGGTCTCAGAATGAACTAAGCTATGTTTATGTGCAACCGTACCTTCTGTAGTTTTACTAACAGATTCCATGAACTTGCTTGAAGATCCACCAGCAGAGCCTTGACTCGCTTTTATGACTCCTTAAAGCTGAGCATTTTCAGAAGTGTCATCAGCATCATCATCTGTGCTATCAATAGCATCAGGAATGTAATCATCCAAGTTGTCATCAGGTTTCAGTACACCTTTCAGCTTTAAATTACTAGCAGATGGAGATGGTGTATCTTGAGAACCTGCATTTAGAATTGAAACAGTTCCTAAATCTCTCTTTTCTTTTAAAGTGATCTCATCACTTCTTACTGTTTCACCTAAGTTACTGTCAATAGTAACTGCTACCTGACTAGAAGTAATTAACTTTTCACTCTTATCTACCTCTCCTTTTGCCAATTCAGGAGACTGCCTCTCATCACTCTTTATTTTCTCAGATTGTTCACTCTCAATCTCACAAGAAAGGTTTTGGCTCAACAAATGCAAAGAAATAAGAGGTGGCTGAGAAGAGTGGACTGAAGTCATACAAATAGAGGTATCCCTTGTCTCAGGTCTATCTGTAATCATGCTATCAGTAGTAAAAGAAGTAGAGATAGAAGTGTTACCTGATGAAGTATTAAAAGATTCCATTGGTCTTGATGAGAGTGGTTGTACTATTGTCAGGAATGGTATCAACAGTCTCATCATGAGCTATGCTTTCATCAGGAAGAGGGCTTGCATCAGTATTTGCTACTAATGGTTCTTGTGGAGCAAAAGGTTCAGAAGCTTCTTCAACACTTTGAGCTGAAGGTTCTTGTGTGCTTCCCTCAAAAACAGTTTCTATGTGTACAGCATCCAGTTCAGCAATATGAAGAGCATGTTGAGCTTTATCTGAAACACTTTGAGATAAGTCAAACTGAATGTTAGGAATCTCTGGGGCAATGTCAGAAAACCCCTGTTCTATAGAATCTATGCCTGCATCTTCACTTTGAGAAGATGGTTCTTGTGGGGCAGGAATGTTCTTGTCTGCACCTTCCCTTTGAAAAGGTGGTTCTTGTGGGACCATTCTTTCAACAATGTCTGCACCCACACTTTGAGTGAGTGGTTCTTGTGGGACTGGATCTGCAATAGCTGCTGAACTCCTTTGAAGTTCAGGTTCTTGTGGGCTTGATCCTTTCAGAGGTGAAGTGATCCTCTGTTTCTTCTGTCTATGAAAAACCTTTGCTTCAACTTGTCTCTTTATCTGAAGAGGTGTTCGTTTATGACTAAGCTGAGCAGCAATAGCATTTACTTCATCCACAGACATCTCAATTATTCTTCTCTTTGGAGATGTAGGTGCTGGAGAATCAGAAATCTCAACAGTCTTCACAGGTGATGTATCAGGAGTAGAGATATCAGGAATGACAGATGTGTCAGGAACTGATGATTCATCAAGATTAATATCATCATTAAGATTCTGCATTTCTTCAGGAATGTAATACTGGCTCTTGTTGACTATCTTTCTTCTTTTCTTTGGCTTTATTGGTTTATCCAATTCAACAGTAGCAGGAGCAGCAACTTCCTTTTTCTTCATAATTATTGAGATGGTCTTATCATCATCACTATCAGAATCAGAATCCTGTTGAGAAAACTTTCTCTTCTCACCTGTTTCTTTATACACTCTAGTTTCAACCAAGGACTTAGCAACCTTGGGAGCATACTTCTCCAATACCAGGACCCCTTGTGCACCCCCTTGTGACTTCTGTTTAGTGAGGGTTGAAGTGGAGACATCCTTTGATCCTGATTGTCTGCCAGACACATCAGATCTAGCTGGCTTCTTTTCTTTTACAACTAATGTCTTTTTGGAGACACCAGAGGTGGTTGACTGTTTAGATAAGTGTATGTGTGATGTGCTTGTGTCAGGAACAGAATGTGTTTGGTCCTGTCCCATACCACTTATGGCCGGGCCATAAAGTACAGGCAATCTCTTTTTCAAGAGAACCCAGACCCCATCAGGAATGTAAGGATTTCCCTCAAAACCATTTGCCTTATCCGATTTAACCAAGGATTTGATATTGTTTTCAGAAATCTTAAAGATAGGCAAAACTGTATCATTTTCAAATTCAACATTGGGACATAAATGAGAGAAAATTAATTGAAAAAATCTAATAAAACAGACATAACCACATTTATCTGCTTTCCTAGCACTTAATGCTCTCAGAATAAAAGACCCATAGTCAAACACAGTATCATGGATTAGAGAGTACCCAATGTGAACTGAAGAAGTTGGTAGTGCATCAAAGTTAGAGACTTTGTTCAAGAAGCACCTACTGATGGTATCAAAGAAGAAATTCCATTCCTTCTTAAGCTTGGTTCTGAATAACTCTCCAAAATTTCTTCGTTGTCCATTATAGCCCAGACTCGTAGAGCTTTAACGACTACTTCTGGAGTGACATTATGTGTAACTCCATTGTATGTAAAGGACAAGTTAGGCCTTCCTGAGGGTTCACATACAGCAAAGACAGCGGTATTCCAAACCTGCATTACACACTTGAAAGAAACTTTGGCGGGTGCCGTTAAAGCATACTTAATCGGACTAGACGCCAAGAAATCCTGAATGATGTGAAATTCATTCGACAGTTCCTGATGGTCAAGAACAGCAACATAGTTCTTAGGAGCAAAAGTGATTCCATTGATAACAACCTTATTGTTTACAAACGATGAATTCTCCATTTTTGTCGTGACAGAGAGAGATTGAAATTTTGAACAATTAGGGTTTATGTTTGCACAATGATACAGAGAAAAGGCAATACTGATAGTTTTGAGAGTAATGAATCAATTTAGAAAACTAAATTGATTTTAGACAAACTAATGATTTCTCAAAGACAGGTGTCAGTAATCGATTTTTGCAAAATAAGTAATGGACCAAATTACGTGAGAGAGTGGTGATAACCGCATGCGACACGACTTACGATGTGTATCTATATATATCAATGAATAAAACACACGCGCTCGTATTATTCAAGAAATACACTTGTGATAATGATTAAGAATATGGCAATAAAATATTTAATTTAAAAAAAAATCAAATATCACTATCTCAAAATACCTGGTACCGTTAAAACCAGAATACGAAGCGTTTCTTGACTTCGTTACTCTTCCATCTATATTTAACACTTAGAGACTTGTCCACTATCCTTTTAACCCTTCATTCTCTCCTGAAAATCAAAAACCCTTCACCCAGCACACCTTAAAACAATGTCAAAACTTACCATCAAGGAAAAGAATCACCATCTCGTAGAGAAGGGAAATATCTTCAATTATACTCGTGAAGAGTTTGATGCCTTTGACTGGAAAAGGCAACTTGAAACTTTGTGGCTGCAGATGGATGCTTGTCTTGAAGAAATCGAGAGAGAAAGACCTACAAGAATGATCGACATCGATGTTGCGCTTCAAGCAACATTAGCAAGGCTTTCCTCTAAGGCATCCTCATCCAACTCCACCAACCATTGTTAATGAATATGTCAGCAAAAATAACCTTATCCCTTTCAACTTCCACCCAAATAAAGTGGCAAAGATGGGATCTGGGATGGCTGCTAGTAATGGAGTGGTTTGGACTTCACTTTTTATTTTCCTGTTGAATAGATTAGTAGATAGAGAGAACAAAAAGATGTAATATTTGCATGTAATCTCTTTCTTATTATCAATGAAAAACACTGTTTCTCTAATCTTATTCAATGTGTTCTGCATTTTTTTTATGTTTATGAACTGTTCTTCAAAGAATTAAATCAGAGAAGTAAACATGAAAACTAGTTAAAGTAATCACATATGTAACAAATTCATTAACAATAACCACAATTAAATCAGGGAACAGAACAATTAGGGAATACTTGAGTTATACAAAATGTACTGATAATTGAACTGTTGCATCAGGATTTGATGTTTGACTAAAGTCAAGATTGACTTTTCGTCAATATTTGACATGCATCAGGATCTGACAATCATCAGTATTTGGTCTCCCCTTGTTCTCAGAAACTCTCATAGTTTACCATTCCCAATTCATTCACCAATTTTGTAAAAGTAGCTTCAGGAAGTGGTTTGGTGAATATATCAGCTAGCTGTCGATCAGTAGGAACAAAGTGGAGTTCGATTGTTCCTTCCAGTACTTGTTCTCTTATGAAGTGATATTTGATACTGATATGCTTAGTAAGAGAATGCTGGACTGGATTTCCTGTCACAGCAATAACACTTTGGTTATCACAATAAATAGGTATTTTTGAAAATGACAAACCATAGTCCATTAGCTGATTTCTCATCCACATGATCTGAGCACAACAGCTTCCAGCAGCTATGTACTCAGCTTCTGCAGTCGATGTGGTGATAGACATTTGCCTTTTACTGAACCAAGAAATTAGTCTTTCTCCAAGAAACTGACAACTGCCTGAAGTACTTTTTCTGTCTATTTTGTACCCTGCAAAATCAGCATCTTAGTAACCACATAAATTAAAATCAGATTCTCTTGCATACCATAGGCCTAGTGATGGAGTGCCTTTCAAGTATCTGAAAATCCTTTTCACAGCTATAAGATGTGGTTCTCTGGGGTTTGGTTGAAATCTTGCACATAGACAGGTTGCATACATGATATCTGGTCTACTTGCAGTTAGATACAAGAGTGAGCCAATCATACCTCTGTAGTTAGTTACATCTATCTCAATACCTTGATCAGGATCAAGCTTAGTAGTTGTAGCTATGGGAGTTGAAGCAGTAGAACTGTCTTGCATGTTAAAATTCTTTAATAAATTCTTTGTATACTTTGACTGATTGATAAAGATCCCATCATCAGTCTGTTTAACTTGCAGACCTAAGAAATAGCTCATTTCTCCCATCATGCTCATTTGATATCTAGACTGCATTAGTTTTGAAAACTTCTCACATAATTTGGAGTTAGTTGACCCAAAAATGATATCATCAACATAAATCTGAACTAACAGCAAGTCCTTGCCATGATTCAAGTAAAACAAGGTTTTGTCAATTGTACCTCTTTTGAAACCACTTTCCAGTAAGAATTGAGCCAGAGTTTCATACGTGGCTCTTGGAGCTTGCTTTAGTCCATAAAGTGCTTTATCCAGTCTATAGACATGATCTGGATATCTAGGATCAATGAAGCTAGGAGGTTGTTCAACATATACCTCCTATTCCAATTCTCTATTTAGAAAAGCACTTTTAACATCCATCTGGAACACTTTGAATTTCTTGTGGGATGCATATGCCAGAAAAATCCTGATAGCTTCAAGCCTTGCAACAGGAGCAAAAGTTTCATCATAGTCTATTCCTTCTTGTTGAGAATACCCCTTTGCAACTAGTCTTGCTTTGTTCCTTACAATTGTGCCATCTGAATCAGTTTTATTTCTGAACACCCACTTTGTACCTACAATAGGCCTATCCTTTGGCCTTGGTACTAGTTTCCATACTTCATTTCTCTCAAATTCATTCAGTTCTTCTTGCATTGATGTAACCCAATCAGCATCCTTGAGTGCATCTTCAATTTTCTTAGGCTCCTCCTTTGACAGAAAGTTATTGTAGAGGCATTCATTTTGTGTTGTACTTCTTGTTTTAACACCTGCATTAGGATTCCCAATAATTAAATCAGGATTATGGCTTTTGGTCCATTTCCTTGCTGATGGTAAATCATTTCTTGAGTTGGATGCTCCCCCTAGATTGGTGTTATCTTCAAAAGAACTGGAATCATTAGAAGCTGCCCCTGAGATAGTGCTATCTCCTCCTGAAGTGTTGTCAGGATTATCACTTGACTCTATTTCTGATGAATCTCCTCCTGATGTTTGAGTTGTATCAGTACTGATGGTATTTTGTTGTTGCTCCCCCTCAACATTTGTATTATTTGATCATCATCAGTAACTGGTGTTTCATTAGGCATTGGTCGATTGTCAGGATCTGATGGAGTATCAGTATCTGACATCATTTCATCAAAATTCTTGGTAACTTCATTTGCAAAGATCAAACTGTCACGTGAGTCTTCAGCAATTCCTGTTATCTTCTTATCATCAAAAGAAACATTGATAGACTCCATGACTGTCCTTGTTCTTAGGTTATAGACTTTAAAGGATCTTGTTGATGGATAGCCAATAAAGATTCCCTCATCAGCTTTAGTCTCAAACTTTCCTAGCTATTCAGGATGAGGTCTTAGAATAAAGCACTTGCAGCCAAACACATGTAAATGTTTCATACTTGGCTTCTTCTCTTTAATCATTTGATAAGGGGTGACACCATGTCTATTAATTAAAGTAATATTCTGAGTATAGCATGCTGTGTTGACTGCTTCCGCCCAGAAATATGTAGGTAGTTTAGCTTCCTCCAACATTGTTCTGCCAGCTTCAATAAGAGTTTTGTTCTTCCTTTTAACTACTCCATTTTGCTGGGGTGTGCCAGGAGCAGAGAATTGTTGAACTATTCCTTTGTACTTGCAGAACTCTTCCATTACTGAATTCTTGAATTCAGTTCCATTATCACTTCTTAGAATCTTGACTTTGTACTTTGTGCCACTCTCAATGAGTCTCACATGGTCCAAAAGTATCTCAACAGTTTCATCTTTTATGTGCAGAAAATACACCCAGCTAAAACTAGTATATTCATCAACAATGACTAGAGTATACCTTTTCTTACTGATGGACATAATGTTGACTGGTCCAAACAAGTCAAGGTGTAGCATGTGATATAGTTCATCAATTGAGGATTCAGATTTACTCTTGAATGATGTCCTTCTCTATTTAGCCTTCTAACAAGCATCGCAGAGTCCATCTGGAGTATACAATGCTTTAGGTAATCCTCTCACTAAGTCTTTCTTAACTAACTCATTGATGTTGTCGAAGTTAAGATGAGAAAGATTCTTGTGCCAATTCCAACTTTCATCTACTGTTGCTTTACTGATGAGACATGTTGAGGGATGTGACACCCCCGAATCCGAGGTCAGAGATTCAGGTCGTCACGCCACCATCCAACCATATCATACCTGTATTAACTTTACAACTCAACAATACATCCATCCAGACCTCAATCTTACACACAAACAAGTTAGAGCCTCAGAAACGATAATCAAAAGTGCCACTAAATATACAATTCATTTGTACAAATCAGAGTCTTACGCAATTCCACTTATACAACTACACTTGAAGACAAGTCTTACTATTACAGTTGAAAACCTATCAGACTTACTCTGTAGTATTTATCAGGAACTAAATCATCTCCGGGGTAAATCTTCTACTCCTCTCCTGCTGTTGCGGAGTTAATCGGCCAAATTCTTCTCTTTCTGAAAAGTTTTTATAAAGCAAGAATGAGCTACATAATGCTCAGCAAGTTCACCATTTTGAAAAATAATAACGTGGTTTATTTCGAAAACATTCCCAACTATATGGGTATATATCTCAGATTTCAAAACATAATTGGACAATGTATAGGCCCGAGTTTGAATAAAACATCTATACTCAATAAGGAGCTTTAGAATAACATATGAACCCTTTATAAGGTTCCCATTTCAATATACCTCAAGTTTGAAAATATATACATATGAGTATATCATTTTCGGCAAAACACTCTACGATTAACATACAGTACAGGGAATACATCATTGCAAACCTCTTTCCTTCCATTAGCTTAGAAGGTTTCTCATACAAAAACATTTCATTCTTTGAAACAATTGCAAGAGTGCACTAACACGTGCCAATCTTTATAGAAAATCTTGCAGTTCTAGATACTGCACGATGTCAATATTTTTCTTATCAAAAGCCACACTATCGGCAACTTGGCTCTTAGGCCAAAGAAGCAATGTTTGAGTATTTTTCCAAAGTGGAGGATGGGACTGGAAGAAAACATAAAAACCTGACAAGGATTGACGATGATCAGTCGCCACATCCAAGTCCAATAATCCGCTGGTCTTCTCTACCGGTAGAAGGATAGAAACTACATCCGTAACTATCCCCGGGTGAAAACTACATCCGTAATCACCCTTGATGAAAACTACATCCGTAATCATCCTTCGGGAACACCTGGGCCGGAATAATAATTGATGGACCGCCTGGCTCACGGCCGCTTACACATCCCGGAAATCGTTCGTCAACGGTTCCCACACCTGCCAGAGTCCCTTTTTCTTTTTCTTTTTTTTAAAAACTTGATTTTGATTGAAAACTGAGTAATTGAGGTCCGACATCCGTCGACCGATGATTCTTGAAATCATACAAGAAGCAGAACCTGACCGGGGGTTTTCGAAAATGTTTTGAGTTCGAAAGAGTTCGAGTTTGAAAGTATTAAAGGTATCTTGGATTAACTTTGTCTTTAAAATAATGAACAATAATTAATAAATAATATTTTAAGATTTAATATTAATAATCAAATAAATAATTATTTAATAAAATAAACTTTTAATCCAAGATAGGGTTTCGAGTATTTATGAAGATATAACAATAATTACTTGAGTATACAATACTCCCCGAATGACCCTTCGGGTTTTCGCAATCTAGTTACGATATAATAATATACCGCTCCCCGGTCAATAATATATACGGACCGCTACGACCTCTATTGCTAGAGTCGTTGTCCGAGGAAAACATTTCAATCTAAGTTCAAGGGGTACAAACGTATATGTACTTATACATCTCAATTGCATCAATACTTCGATAAACATAACATTCGATATGATTGAAAACTACAAACACAACAGTGAAAGTCCTTGTATATGTAAGTTTTGATAAGTAAACTTGCCTTGATTTGGTTGGGGTGGTCGAGCGTGCGGAGAGGAACGATCTATACATAAGCAATAACCGCTCGTTAGTACCTTAACAATATCTCTTTAATTACGGGGTTTTAGGGGGTACGAAATTAACTTAATGACTTCGTCTTATGACACTCTAGCCCCACTATAGGTTCATGTCATCACTCGATTACGCTCGTTACTTATTCGACTTAATTTAGTTACCATATCCGAGTCATGATCATTACCCCTAGAATTATACTCCACTTAACGACTTTTTCCCTTGCGCGAATTTTACTCTAGCATTTTTATAAAATTGATAATTTCATATTTTAATCCAATTCTTTTTGGGTAGCCTTCACCACTGCATTTCCTAGTTTCTCAAATTTTTCCATGATCCCACATAAATTTTTAGGGGTTTAAACAAGGTTCACAAGGGGGTCACTTAGTGCAGTCCGGAATCCAGAAACACATTTTACTTCTCCGGCCATAACTTAAAATCTATACATCACCTAGTCATGAACCTTACATTTCCAGAAACTACATTCAAATATCTTTCCAACAATATATGGTAGGACCTCAGGGGACAATATTGGGGGTTCAAAGCCATGTTACAAGACAGGTCAAGTTTCTGGAAAAATTCAGCATGCATGTTTCACTTAAATCCACCAAGATTCTTACTTCCACAACACAACCAACATCTAATTCACCTAGTTCATGCTTTATAACATTCATGGAGATACATATACTAACCACAAGCATCAAAATCACAATAACAACACTAAAACTCTAGATCCATATCATCCATCACTTGAACATCCAAGATTAACACATTATATACATGGATCTATCATTGAACATCATAAACACTACATGGCCAAGAGGGGTTATGATTTTTATACCTTCTTGAGGACCTAGGAGCCTTGGGTAAGCCTTACAAAACTCAAGAACACCTTGAATAAGCTCCTACTATCCTTATAATCCAAGGTCTATAAGAAAAACTCAACATGGTTACTATTCACAATATCTTTAACAATTAATATCTAGAAAGTTAATGGATGAAAGGGCTTGAAACTCTTAGTATACCTTTCTTAGATGATGGAGAGAGCCTAGGAATTATGCCTTGAATTATGAGTGAGGAGAAATGGAGGAAGAAGAAATTTTTCTTCTCCTTTTTGGTCTTGGCCGAGAGCTTCTCTTCCAAGGGGGGGGAAGAGCTTTTCGGTTTTTGATTTTTGTGTGGTTGGTTGAATAATTGATAAAGTAGTAGTTGGGTGATACATATTGGTGTATGTATATGCATGGTACTAACCTAGGTATGGCCTCTTGTACTATTGTCTCCTCCTTGGAAAAAGAAATGCAACTAGTTACTATTCCTCTTGCCATTTAGTTTAACTAGTTTGCTCCCTCCTAACTACTTGGTTGCATGGGACTTGCATGCAATACTACTCCTTGTATCATTATTCTTCAACCAATGCTTATCATTTAATCTTTAATTCGTATCGTATCTTAATTAATCTTTCGTAATAATATTTTGTCGCGTAGAGATTTCCCTCGTAATCCCTTAAGTACTTAATTGTGTAAATTCCTCGAATATCCATAATTCCTCGTCATAATACTTAATAAATCTTTTAATACTCTAATCATTCTCAAATCCCAAGTTTTATAAATCTTACTAACAATAAGACTCTTGCCCTCAACAATCTTCTATTTATCTTACATAGTGAATGTAACAACATAATTTCTCAGACAATCAATTCCATTAAACAACAGGGATGACTAGAAAGGTTCCAAATTGACAATGCCACATGATATTATATAAAAGAAAATATTGCAAAAATTAGGGTTCTTACAGCCTCCCCTCCTTAAAAGGATTCCGTCCCGGAATCAGGTTGAAAACAGTTGGGGGTTTTTCACGCATCGCGCTCTCTAGTTCCCATGTTGATTCTTCGACATTCTGGTTCCTCCACAAAACTCTCACTAGTTTGACAACCTTGTTCCTCAGCACCTATTCTTTTCTATCCATGATTTCTACGGGTTGCTCCACATAGGTTAAGTCTGGCTGCAGATCCACTTGATCATGTTCAATCACGTGTCGGAAGTCGGTATGGTAGGGTCGTAGCATGGACACATGGAACACATTATGTACTTGCTGCAAGCTTGGGGGTAAAGCCAATTCATAGGCCAACTTTCCAACTCATCTCAAGATCTCAAAAGGTCCAATAAACCTTGGGCTTAGCTTCCCCTTCTTACCAAATCTCATCAATCCCTTCCACGGTGATACCTTCAACATCACAAACTCTCCTTCCTCATATTCTTTGTCTTTGCGGGTCTGGTCCGCATACTTCTTCTGTCTGTCTTGGGCCGTTACCAGCCGTCCCCTTATGAGTTCGATAGTTTCTCTTGTCTGTTGGACCAGTTCAGGCCCTAAAATCTTCCGCTCTCCAACTTCTTCCCAACACAAGGGAGACCGACATCTTCGTCCGTATAAAGCTTCATATGGGGGCATTCCTATACTCGCATGGTAACTGTTGTTGTAGGAAAATTCGATCAACGGCAAGTGGTCATCCCAACTTCCCTTGAAATCGATGGCACAAACTCTCAACATGTCCTCCATGGTCTGGATGGTTCTCTCACTCTGTCCGTCTGATTGGGGGTGGTATGCAGTACTCATGTTTAACTTAGTCCCCACACAATCCTGAAAACCCCTCCAGAACCTGGAGTTGAACCTTGGGTCTCTATCAAATACAATGCTCACAGGACCCCATGCCTTACCACGATCTCCTTAGATATCTCATAAAATTTGACCATTCGAAATAATGGGTTTCAAAAAAAAGACTAATGACTTTTACATACACTCGTCTGTACCGTAAAGACGTAATATAAATTCGAAATCTTCATTTAATAATTCGTACATATCGTGATTGCAAAAATTTCTCATCCACCCATAAAATTACTATTCGTCCAGGTTTCGAATATTCCTGAAAGTTAGGGTTAATGCAGTCTCCTCTCCTTAAAGGATTCTATCTTAAGAACCTAAGGATAATAGTTGTAGATATAATTCCAACCTTACCTTTTCCAACTCTCAGGTTGACACTTCAACCCTATTGTTATCTCCCTTCGTCTCACCAACGCCTTAATGTTGTTCCTCAACGCATACTCTCCTCGACCTGTATTCCTTATCGGTTGTTCTATTATTAAAAATTTCTATCCCACTACTTATACGTTCCTCTTCTACCTTGTTCATAGTATCCGTGTTGAGTCCTTGTATCGTTGGCCCGTGAATGCTTTGTGGTCGTGTTTTGTAATCTGAGACAACGTCAATACGCACGGTATTCCTCATATTCCTTCGCTTGATTAGCAGGCATGTGTTGCCTCCCGTCAGCCGTTACCACTTGCTATGGATACTGTATAGTCTTCGGTATACGTCGAACCAGTTCAGCTACTATGTCCCTCGTTCCTTGACTTCTTCGTAACGCAAGAGAAGCGAAACTTCTTCTTTCGCAGCACGCTCTACAGGAGACGTCCTTACGTTCGCATGGCGATGATCGTGATAACAACATTCATTTCATAGATAAGTTTTTATTCTCGACTGCCCCGTGAAACCTAAGGCACGACACTAAATATAAATTCGATCGTCTGGACAATTCTTCCTCCCTGTTTGTCAACCACAGATCAAATTAGTACATACGCTCAATCTCTTTGTTAAACATACCTGAAAGCACCTTCAATATTCAAAGTTTAACCTTAAGTCTTTATCTGACGTAATCGCTGCAGAAGTTTTATATTGCACCACCATCTCTTCCGTATAATATTCAATAATCTTCTCAATGGAAAGTCTCTCGTAGGTAAATCACTTGGTCCAACAATTATAACTCGACTAGGGCCATCTCTTGGCTCGGTCTTTGGCGACCTACTTATGAAATTCATTATAATTCTGTCCACGTTCAAGATTTTCAACAGGCGGAATTAATCCACTAGATCTCTATCATTCTGCTTTTGGCATGTCGCGTTTGTACTTAATAGTTTGCCAATACCATTCTTCATTTCAGTTTACCAAACATTCCTTTAATTCTCTATACATCTTTTTCCTTCCCCATAATTTAGTCATTTTCCTCTAACATTATTCTTTATGGTATATACTCTATTTTCTTGGTCAATACTGACTGAATTCCAATTTCGAATAATACCTTCTATAGGTATCGTCCACCACACTGGCCTTCCCTAGGTAATAATAAATTTCTCCATTATACTCCCTGCTCCCTTTCGTCACCTTCTCTTTCTTATGTTTAGTTCTACTATGAAGATATACTTATGGCACTTGTGGAGAAATTTTCACACTTTTCTCATAAGGTTAACGTCTCAGTTTTATGCGCGAACGCCATCATGACTAATCCCAGACTCACGGTTAGTATATCCTATCCCGTAACCTTTATGTTGTTTAGAAGTATAGGCTATCATCCCCTTTCTACTGCATTGGCACACCTCTTAAACTCTTGAAAGACGCATCATCGTGACTCTCAAAGTCCTCATTTTATCATCAAGTATAGCTAACGACGAGGTTGTTGCTAATATCTCATTTCATCCCAAAACTTTGTTCATTAATCCATAAAGGCTTCTGACTCATTAGTCCATTGAAACGATACTAGCACAATTTTATAACGTTTATATTAGTGTGAAATGCCAACTTTGACACAGTACAGAGGTCGATCTTGAGTTGGTGAAACCTTCTCTTCAACCTTATCCTTGAAAAATAACAACTACTCATTTTAACTAATCAACAATTCCCCCATTTTCGATAAGGGTATCAGTTCTCGATGGTATATGTAAGATGTCATACGCTCGTCCTCCTTCATAACTGGCGCCAATCAGCCTGAGGCCTGCATGCGACTGCGATTCCCACTAAACTTGATTAGGTGGTAATCTCGAAGGATCACTAGCATATATCCATGCATCCATTCGCTATTAGGGGCCTGTTAAACTATATGTCTCTCTATGTGCATCAATCCCTTTAAGCTAAGTAAAGCTTCACATTCTTGCCACGATATTTCTTCCTTTTTCGTCCATCTCACTTCCATGTTAGTTTCCTCCAAGGATATATTTTACATCGCAATCGATTTGCATTTCCTGGATCAGGAAAAGGCTTGGTAACTCCAGAATTCATTAATATAACATCCTGACAACGGTTGGTAGGAGCGTACTCCCAACCACCTCATCATTTCTTATAACTTTCCTCACACTAATATTAAAGGTCTTGTGGTATGCCCCGACATGTTATTTCTACTTTAATAATTACTCGGCATAACGCACTGGCTGCACAATTACAACATTTGGTTTTTGATCTCATATCGGTGTAACGGTTCATAATTGTACCTCCCGTTCACCTTAGAGTAATCACTTTGAAAGGAATGGTTTCAAAATAACAAGGTCCAATAGATAATTTCAATAAGAATTCCACATTGGATGTTCCAAGAATGTTGATGGTTCCAAATACTAGGGGTCTCGATTTTTGGAGATGTAAGGATGGACAGAAAGAATACAACAAGGTTTATTCCTTTAGGTTATGATAATTCTGCAATATGATATCAAAGAGAATGTTGCACGAGGGCAATGATTGTTGGATACAAAAGTCATAAAGACGGTCTTTATACAATTCTTACATCGGGTGGATACTTTTCCTCCTAAATAATAAGAGGAAATCTAAAGTCGCATTGATGAAGGTCAGCCAATAGAAAGCAATTCTACTCCATGACAATTAAAGAATGAAGTAGTTTGTCATTCAAGTAATCAATGGTTTCAAATGAATTCTCATTGTATGAATGAGAGAATAAAATATTCAAGTGATATAAAGTCTGATACGAAGATGGGTAAGAGTTCAAGTCGAGTGGGCGACCTCACTAGGTCTCACTCAAGTTATTCGTCAAAACCTTCATCATCATACTTTACCACATGCAAAAATGCATTGCGGAATGAATTAAATTGGGAGTTGGACCAGTGGAACAATAACTAGTCCTTTTCAAGAAACACTAGCAACTAGCTAGACAAAATTTGCTAGTTCACCTGTTTGAGACATCACCACTAGCTAGGACAATTAGCTAGGTGTTCTTCACAACATTACAATTTTGACTAGTTAGAACAATCAACTAGTCATTCATATTGACATATCGACTAGCCAGTTTCAATTGGCTAGAACGGAATTTCAACATCGTAGCCATTGAAGAAACTTTAGGCTAGTCGGACAACGAATGGAAATAAGAAGTTATTAAGTTTGAAAAAGAAAACTATAAAATCTGAAGAGAATGTTCTAGGTATCGGAACAATCGATAACCTCTCATCAAATATTACTTACCAGTGAAACGGTCCACCCAAGGGTGCCTCTGTACACATGCTTTATCAGATCCTACAATAGGATTAAATTCAGAATACCAATATCAAAATGATATCCTTACTATGATTTCAATGTACGATGTACAATTTCATCTTGAATAGAAGAAAAGAATTCATGAAGGATGTCTGGACATTAGATCATCCATGTCCTCAGTAATTTGTTAGATATTTATGAGCTCAACTGAAGAGTGCAAGTATGAAAGAAGCAATCAAATATCAATATTCGTTAAGTAATATTCATCGATTAATTAAGGAAATATTTGTTGAACCTTCCTTGGATAATTGAAAGAAAGTGTAAATAGGCCTGAGCCGAACAAGATCATCATAAATTTTTGAATAGAATGTTCATGGATCGAATAAAATTACTTCGGATAAGTCCTGCTTTAGGGAAAGTATATCACTGGTTGTTGTTCTACAAGTTTGAAGTAGAAAGCTAGGAGGGTTACCCGATATAAACTAATCGAGGTAACATGGTTAGTGAACAGTTTAAAATGAAGTAGTGCACCATCCGGTAGTTACCAAAATAAGTTAATAATCATTCGTGCATCTCATTATCACCACTATGAGGGTAACTCCATCTCTTCGTCTTCGTAGTACAACACACCAACTAGTGCGTCTCTCAATCATCATCTTAAAGTCATTTATCGAGTTAAGGTTTCACAATATATCTGTCATTTCCGTGCTTTATCTTGAAGACCAAGCTTCACATCATTCCGGGGACACCTGCTAAGTCTATCGGGTCCTACTTCATGCCTTCTGACATGAATCACAAGTGGCCATTTCCCCCTGGGAATAGATCAAAGAGATCTCTCAGGGATCTCAGTGCAGTCCATAGGTTCAGTGGCGGGTGTGTGTATGTGAACATATACCAAAAATATTGAGGTCTACAATACATATATACGTAGTCCCTGATAACATCTCTATCAAAGGATTCCACTCTAGACCCGCTGGTCTTTCTTTTGGTATACTCCGAAATCACTGTATCGCTCGTCGCAACCATATTCAACTTCTCTCGAGTCCCTTCGTTAATTCTACTTGTTTGTTCTCTAAGTTGAACTACCATGTTCTAGCGTTTGAATCATGCGTGGAATTATCTAGCACGCTCGTCTTATGATAACATTCTCGTATAACACATGTAAAATTCGCCATCAAGGGTAATGGAATCCACAACGACATAGTGACCAACCTTCAGGTAAACCCGTTACTTATCGAAAATCGGATCTTATATCCAAAGTAAAAGACTTTCATTAATCCAAGTACTAAGTACCCTTAATTATGTAGGGAAGTCCAAACTTCTTGATTCTTAAAATGCCGCCTCCTAAACTGTGGAGGAATATGGGCCACAAAATTTATGCCAGCCTGGTCATCCGATTATATTGGCAATATCGCCTCTACCTCAGCTGCTCTCGAGATTTCGCTCTGCTTCCTATATCATTACCTATGATAGGTCATGTACGACTCTCAAATCTCTATTCATCATTCTGAAGGTCTCTAGGGATTCTATCGACCCTAGTATAATACCTTCAGTAACACTCCAGTCCATTCTACTCACCGGTACCTCTTCCGGTAGTCCAATCATAAGTTTACTACGATCTCTTATGTCATTCTCCTACTTAGACTTAACTCTCAACACTCTCGTTTCTGAGTACTGTAAATTATCGCTCTGATACCATTTCTATGACACCCCCGAATCCGAGGTCAGAGATTCAGGTCGTCACGCCACCATCCAACCATATCATACCTGTATTAACTTTACAACTCAACAATACATCCATCCAGACCTCAATCTTACACACAAACAAGTTAGAGCCTCAGAAACGATAATCAAAAGTGCCACTAAATATACAATTCATTTGTACAAATTAGAGTCTTACGCAATTCCACTTATACAACTACACTTGAAGACAAGTCTTACTATTACAGTTGAAAACCTATCAGACTTACTCTGTAGTATTTATCAGGAACTAAATCATCTCCGGGGTAAATCTTCTACTCCTCTCCTGCTGTTGCGGAGTTAATCGGCCAAATTCTTCTCTTTCTGAAAAGTTTTTATAAAGCAAGAATGAGCTACATAATGCTCAGCAAGTTCACCATTTTGAAAAATAATAACGTGGTTTATTTCGAAAACATTCCCAACTATATGGGTATATATCTCAGATTTCAAAACATAATTGGACAATGTATAGGCCCGAGTTTGAATAAAACATCTATACTCACTAAGGAGCTTTAGAATAACATATGAACCCTTTATAAGGTTCCCATTTCAATATACCTCAAGTTTGAAAATATATACATATGAGTATATCATTTTCGGCAAAACACTCTACGATTAACATACTGTACAGGGAATACATCATTGCAAACCTCTTTCCTTCCATTAGCTTAGAAGGTTTCTCATACAAAAACATTTCATTCTTTGAAACAATTGCAAGAGTGCACTAACATGTGCCAATCTTTATAGAAAATCTTGCAGTTCTAGATACTGCACGATGTCAATATTTTTCTTATCAAAAGCCACACTGTCGGCAACTTGGCTCTTAGGCCCAAGAAGCAGTGTTTGAGTATTTTTCCAAAGTGGAGGATGGGACTGGAAGAAAACATAAAAAGCTGACAAGGATTGACGATGATCAGTCGCCACATCCAAGTCCAATAATCCGCGGGTCTTCTCTACCGGTAGAAGGATAGAAACTACATCCGTAACTATCCCCGGGTGAAAACTACATCCGTAATCACCCTTGATGAAAACTATATCCATAATCATCTTTCGGCAACACCTGGGCCGGAATAATAATTGATGGACCGCCTGGCTCACGGCCGCTTACACATCCCGGGAATCGTTCGTCAACGGTTCCCACACCTGCAAGAGTCCCTTTTTCTTTTTCTTTTTTTTAAAAACTTGATTTTGATTGAAAACTGAGTAATTGAGGTCCGACATCCGTCGACCGATGATTCTTGAAATCATACAAGAAGCAGAACCTGACCGGGGGTTTTCAAAAATGTTTTGAGTTCGAAAGAGTTCGAGTTTGAAAGTATTAAAGGTATCTTGGATTAACTTTGTCTTTAAAATAATGAACAATAATTAATAAATAATATTTTAAGATTTAATATTAATAATCAAATAAATAATTATTTAATAAAATAAACTTTTAATCCAAAGTAGGGTTTCGAGTATTTATGAAGATATAACAATAATTACTTGAGTATACGATACTCCCCGAATGACCCTTCGGGTTTTCGCAATCTAGTTATGATATAATAATATACCGCTCCCCGGTCAATAATATATATGGACCGCTATGACCTCTATTGCTAGAGTCGTTGTCCGAAGAAAACATTTCAATCTAAGTTCAAGGGGTACAAACGTATATGTACTTATACATCTCAATTGCATCAATACTTCGATAAACATAACATTCGATATGATTGAAAACTACAAACACAACAGTGAAAGTCCTTGTATATGTAAGTTTTGAAAAGTAAACTTGCCTTGGTTTGGTTGGGGTGGTCGAGCGTGCGGAGAGGAACGATCTATACATAAGCAATAACCGCTCGTTAGTACCTTAACAATATCCCTTTAATTACGGGGTTTTAGGGGGTACGAAATTAACTTAATGACTTCGTCCTATGACACTCTAGCCCCACTATAGGTTCATGTCATCACTCGATTACGCTCGTTACTTATTCGACTTAATTTAGTTACCATATCCGAGTCATGACCATTACCCCTAGAATTATACTCCACTTAATGACTTTTTCCCTTGCGCGAATTTTACTCTAGCATTTTTATAAAATTGAAAAATTCATATTTTAATTTAATTCTTTTTGGGTAGCCTTCACCACTGCATTTCCTAGTTTCTCAAATTTTTCCATGATCCCACATAAATTTTTAGGGGTTTAAACAAGGTTCACAAGGGGGTCACTTAGTGCAGTCCGGAATCCAGAAACACATTTTACTTCTCCGGCCATAACTTAAAATCTATACATCACCTTTTCATGAACCTTACATTTCCAGAAACTACATTCAAATATCTTTCCAACAATATATGGTAAGACCTCAGGGGACAATATTTGGGGGTTCAAAACCATGTTACAAGACAGGTCAACTTTCTGGAAAAATTCAGCAAGCATGTTTCACTTAAATCCACCATGATTCTTACTTCCACAACACAACCAACATCTAATTCACCTAGTTCATGCTTTATAACATTCATGGAGATACATATACTAACCACAAGCATCAAAATCACAATCACAACACTAAAATTCTAGATCCATATCATCCATCACTTGAACATCCAAGATTAACACATTATATACATGGATCTATCATTGAACATCATAAACACTACATGGCCAAGAGGGGTTATGATTTTTATACCTTATTGAGGACCTAGGAGCCTTGGGTAAGCCTTACAAAACTCAAGAACACCTTGAATAAGCTCCTACTATCCTTATAATCCAAGGTCTATAAGAAAAACTCAACATGGTTACTATTCACAATATCTTTAACAATTAATATCTAGAAAGTTAATGGATGAAAGGGCTTGAAACTCTTAGTATACCTTTCTTAGATGATGGAGAGAGCCTAGGAATTATGCCTTGAATTATGAGTGAGGAGAAATGGAGGAAGAAGAAATTTTTCTTCTCCTTTTTGGTCTTGGCCGAGAGCTTCTCTTCCAATGGGGGGGAAGAGCTTTTTGGTTTTTGATTTTTGTGTGGTTGGTTGAATAATTGATAAAGTAGTAGTTGGGTGATACATATTGGTGTATGTATATGCATGGTACTAACCTAGGTATGGCCTCTTGTACTATTGTCTCCTCCTTGGAAAAAGAAATGCAACTAGTTACTATTCCTCTTGCCATTTAGTTTAACTAGTTTGCTTCCTCCTAACTACTTGGTTGCATGGGACTTGCATGCAATACTACTCCTTGTATCATTATTCTTCCACCAATGCTTGTCATTTAATCTTTAATTCGTATCGTATCTTAATTAATCTTTCGTAATAATATTTTGTCGCGTAGAGATTTCCCTCGTAATCCCTTAAGTACTTAATTGTGTAAATTCCTCGAATATCCATAATTCCTCGTCATAATCCTTAATAAATCTTTTAATACTCTAATCATTCTCAAATCCCAAGTTTTATAAATCTTATTAACAATAAGACTCTTGCCCTCAACAATCTTCTCTTTATCTTACATAGTGAATGTAAAAACATAATTTCTCAGACAATCAATTCCATTAAACAACAGGGATGACTAGAAAGGTTCCAAATTGACAATGCCACATGATATTATATAAAAGAAAATATTGCAAAAATTAGGGTTCTTACAAGGGAACATCAGTATTGGTGTAGACGTTGGCTTCATAAATGTTACCACATCTTTGACCAGTTAAGAGAATCCTTCCAGATGTTTTACTGATCACTTCAAAGTGAGTATCATTGAAGTTGACATGATAACCTCTGTCTGTGATTTGACTAACACTAAGCAGATTGTGTTTGAGTCCTCTCACCAGAGCTACTTTTTCACTGATGACATTTCCAATGATTATATTGCCATATCCCAAAGTTTGTCCAATGTTGCCATCTCCATAAGACACTGTTGGGCCAACTTTCTCCTCAAATTCTGATAGCAAGGTTTTGTTTCCAGTCATGTGCACATAGCATCCACTATCCGACTAACACATTTTTCTTTTTACGCTGCAATCAGAAACACAAAGAGCTTAGTTAGAATTTTTAAAAACCCACACTTGTTGGGTTCTTTTTGCATGCAATTTAACATTTTTAGCAGCAGTAGTCTTTTTAACAAAAGCAGTTCTGTCGGATTTTAATCCATCAGAATTTGCTTTGCCATTATCAGAATTAACAAATGCATGCTTAGTATTCATACTCTTTATTTTACCAGAATTTGCACTTTTATTAAACTTTGGCAACGGATCATAATGATTGTAGTACAAACTATGGTATTCTTCACATGTATAAATAGAATGCCATTTACTGCCATAGTGAAAACAAGGATTCTGTGGTTTATAAAATACTGATCTATTCCTAATGTCAGACTTAGGAACTACATTAGCCTTCTTTTTACTCCTCCTGCAATCAATAGCAAGATGATTAGAGTTACCACAGTTGAAACACACTTTCCTTGGTGCATTTGGAATATACTTATAATTATTCTCTTTGTTTATTCCAATTTTACGATTCCTGTTCCTCTTAGCAGTAGTAGTTTTCTCTGTATCTATCACTTCACAGATTCTGTATCTTAGTTGTTTCTTAGACAAAAGACCTATATTTTTGTTTTTGACAGTTTTAGACTCAGAATTTTGTGTAGAAGTAGATCCCTTTTCTAAATTAGATTTAGGATTTTCTGGATACACATAATTAACAGGTTTTAATTTAGTCTTTGTTCTGTCTGTAACATGTCTATAGGTTTTTGGATTTGTTGACTCAGTCACAACAACTCTTCCTGGTTCTGTTGTTTCAGCAGTAACAACTTTACCTTTATTCTTCTTTTTGTCCTCTGGTTTATAACCTAGACACTCTTTCCAGTTCTTATCTATTATAATATCGTGTGTTTTCTTTCTAGAGTGTGTCCAGGTTCTGAGTTTCTCATTAGCATCATTAATTTCCTTTTCAAGCGCAGTACATTTAAACTCCATTTCTAGCTTCATGTGCTTAGCCTTATCACGTTCATTTTGTACTTCTTGCATAAAGAGTAACTCAGCTTCTAGATGATCATTTCTTTTAGACAATTCTGACATCTCAGATATTATTCTAGCATTTTCAAGAGATTGACTTTTAACGCTAATATGCAGAGACTTTAAGAAAGATCTTAACTCAGAAACATTATGAGTATCAAAATCAAAAACAATTTCAGGTACCTTATTTTCAGGAGCAGCAATCTCATCCACATTTGCCATTAATGCATAGTTCACTTTTTCCTCTTTAGATTCTGAGGAAGAGTCCATCCAATCCTTTCTTGATGAGATAAGAGCTTTGGTCTTAGCCTTTTTGCATTCAGTTGCAAAGTGACCCATTCCATCACAGCTGTAGCATTTGACTTTTGAATTGTCAAACTTGCTGCCTTTGCTTTCATTCTTCTTGTACCTGTTCTTGTCAGTATTGAACGGTTTCTTCTGAGAGTTGCCTTGTCTTCTAACCTTTCTGAACTTCATCTTCTTGAAGCATTTGACTATCATAGCAACCATTTCCATCATGTCAGAATAAGTAGAGTCATCATCAGTCTCAGTATCAGGATTGGCATCAGGATCTGATGATGAGTCATCAGTATTGGACTCAGCTACTCTACTTCTCCTCCTTGAAACCTCCACAGCTTTTCCTTTTGATTTTGATTCAACATTTAAAGCAACAGCCTTTGCTTTGTTGGTTTTCTTATTCTTCCTTTGTTGAACCTCAAGATCATGGGTTCTTAGCATCCCATAGACTTCATCAAGAGACACAGCATTAAGATCATACTGATGCCTAATGATAGAGGTTTGAGTATCCCACTCCTCAGGCAAAGCTCTAAGAAACTTGGTGTTCGAGTCCTCTGGTTCATACTCTTTACCCACCAGAGATAGATTATTCAATAATGTCAGAAATCTATCATACAGATCAGTGAGGCTCTCATCAGATTTTGCATCAAACTGTTCATACTCTTGAATCAACAGAGCTCTTCTATTCCTTTTGATAAATTCAGTACCCTGGCATTGAGTTTCCAAAGTTTCCCAGATCTCCTTAGCAGTTTTACATGCTATCACTCTATTTGACATGACAGCATCAAGGCTATTATGAAGAATATTCTTCACTTTTGCATTTTTGAGTACTTCAGCCTTTTCCTCAGGAGTCCATTCAGCTTTTGTCTTCTGAACGTAGTGCTCATGTACAGTATCTGTTCTAGCAACCAGTCTCTTAAGGATATATGGACCATCATATATTCGATCGAGATAGTTAGGATCAGTTGCCTCCAGATACATCAACATCTTTATCCTCCATGTGGGGTATTCAGCCTTTTTGAGAATAGGGATTTTAATACTTTCATACTTGCTTGTCGACATCGTAATATCGTTTCTGATTGTGATTAATCAGTTAGCTCTGATACCAATTGTTACTTAGTAAAGAACAATTGTAGAAGGGGGGTTGAATACAGTTGTATAAGATTTTCGACTTAAAACATAAATGATAACACAAGTATGAATAAATAACAGCTTTATTAACTCTGATATAAAACAGTTACAACCTCTCTCAAGAAATTCTTATGTTCTTGAGAGCTGCTAGGTTACAAGAGAACTCGTGTGTACGATTACATAAATGTAAAACCTAAACTATGTTTATATATTATACACAGCTGCCCTATCAATTACAAGATATATCAAATCAATTACATACGTCTCTTAGTACATATCTTGAATGATAGCTGCGTTCCTATAAATCAGGAACCGACATATCAATCTCCCTTGATTCCTGGACTGATGTATATCCTCGTGTAATCTTGATCAGCCTCCAATCCTGATGATAGCCTAATATTGACGGTGCATTACTGATGACGTCAGCATCAGTATCTGATCAGTAGTCCAGATCCTGATCATCACTTGAATCAATATCTAACACGGGAAGTCAACAAGATAAATAACATTTCTCAAGTAAGGTTCCCTTATAATTTGAAAGTTAGATTTGAATGAAGAATGGAATTTTGCGAACCTTCCTAGATAAAAATAATAATAGTACGACTCAGAGATGCCTTACATAGTATTTGAATATCAAGGAAATTTTTGAATAAAATATGTCATTTTAGAACTAGTTGAAAGAATTAAATAGATATTCAAAGAATATTTATTAAACTTAAACCAGAAATAGTTCAAGAATATTCTTAAATAAATATTGCTCATGATTAACCCTCGAATAAGTGTATATAAAATATTCATTAAATAAATAATTCATCGAATAAATATTCGAAATAATATCCAATGTTAGATATTGATTCAAGTGATGGTCAGGATCTGGATTACTGATCAAATACTGATGCTGACGTCATCAGTAATGCATTGTCAGTATTAGGCTATCATCAGGATTGGTGGCTGATCAGGATTACTCGAGGATATACATCAATCCAGGAATCAAGGGAGATTGACATATCGGTTCCTGATTTATAGGAACGCAACTATCATTCAAGATATGTACTAAGAGTCGTATGTAATTGATTTGATATATCTTGTAATTGATAGTGCAGCTGTGTACTGTATATAAACACAGTTTAGGTTTTACTTAATTGTAATCGCTTACACGAGTTATCTTGTAACCTAGAAGCTCTCAAGAACATTAGAATTTCTTGAGAGAGTTTGTAACAGTTTTATATCAGAATTAATAAAGTTGTTATTTATTCATACTTGTGTTATTATTTCTGCTGTAAGTCGAAAATCTTATACAATTGTATTCAACCCCCCTTCTACAATTGTTCTTTACTGGGTAACAATTGGTATCAGAGCCAACTGATTAATCACAATCAGAAACAATTTTAAGATGTCGACAAGCAAGTATGAAAGTATTAAAATCCCTGTTCTCAAAAAGGCTGAATACCCCACATGGAGGGTAAAGATGTTGATGTATCTGGAGGCAACTGATCCTAACTATCTCGATCGAATATATGATGGTCCATATATCCCTAAGATACTGGTTGCTAGAACAGATACTATACCTGAGCACTATGTTCAGAAGACAAAGGCTGAATGGTCTCCTTAGGAAAAGGCTGAAGTACTCAGAGCTGCAAAGGTGAAGAACATTCTTCATAATAGTCTTGATGCTGTCATGTCAAACAGAGTGATAACATGTAAAACTGCTAAGGAAATCTGGGAAACTTTGGAAACTCAATGCCAGGGTACTGAATCTATCAAAAAGAACAGAAGGGCTCTGTTGATTCAAGAGTACGAACAATTTGATGCAAAATCTGATGAGAGCCTCACTGATCTGTATGATAGATTTCTGACATTATTGAATAATCTATCTCTGGTGGGTAAAGAGTATGAACCAGAGGACTCGAACACCAAGTTTCTTAGAGCTTTGCCTGAGGAGTGGGATACTCAAACCTCTATCATTAGGCATCAGTATGATCTTAATGTTGTGTCTCTTGTTGAAGTCTATAGGATGCTAAGAACCCATGATCTTGAGGTTCAACAAAGGAAGAATAAGAAAACCAACAAAGCAAAGGCTATTGCTTTGAATGCTGAATAAATCAAAAGGAAAAGCTGTGGAGGTTTGAAGAAGGAGAAGTAGAGTAGCTGAGTCCAATACTGATGACTCATCATCAAATCCTGATGCCAATCCTGATACTGATATTGATGATGACTCTACTGATTCTGATATGATGGAAATGGTTGCTTTGATAGTCAAAGGCTACAAGAAGATGAAGTACAAAAAGGCTAGAAGACAAGGCAACTCTCAGAAGAAACCTTTCAATTCTGACAATAACAGGTACAAGAAGAATGAAAGCAAAAGCAGCAAGTTTGACAAGTCAAAAGTCAAATGATACAACTGTGATGGAATGGGTCACTTTGCAACTGACTGCAAAAAGGCTAAGACCAAAGCTCTTATCTCATCGAGCAAGGATTGGATGGACTCTTCCTCAGACTCTGAAGAGAAAAAGGTGAACTATGCATTAATGGCAAAGGTGGATGAGATTGCTGCTCCTGAAAATAAGGTACCTGAAGTTGTTTTTGATTTTGATACTGATAATGTTTCTGAGTTAAGATCTTTCTTAAAGTCTCTGCATATTAGCTTTAAAAGTCAATCTCTTGAAAATGCTAGAATAATATCTGAGATGTCAGAATTGACTAAAAGAAATGATCATCTAGAAGTTGAGTTACTCTTTATGCAAGAAGTACAAAATGAATGTGATAAGGCTAAGCACATGAAGCTAGAAATGGAGTTTAAATGTACTGCACTTGAAAAGGAACTTTATGATGCTAATGAGAAACTCAGAACCTGGACACACTCTGGAAAGAAAACACACGATCTTATCACAGATAAGAGCTGGAAAGAGGGTCTAGGTTATAAACCAGAGGACAAAAAGAAGAATAAAAGTAAAGTTGTTACCGCTGAAACAACAAAACCAGGAAGAGTTGTTGTGAATGAGTCAATAAATCCAAAAACCTATAGACATGTTATAGACAAACAAAGACCAAATTAAAACCTGTTAAGTATGTGTATCCAGAAAATCCCAAATCTACTTTAGAAAAGGGATCTACTTCTACACAAAATTCTGAGTCTAAATCTGTTAAAAATATAGGTCTTTTGTCTAAGAAACAACTCAGAGACAGAATCTGTGAAGCGACAGATAGAGAGAAAACCACTACTGCTAAGAGGATCAGGAATGGTAAAATTGGAATAAACAAAGAGAATAATTATAAGTATATTCCAAATGCACCAAGGAAAACATGCTTTAACTGTGGTAACTCTAATCATCTTGCTATTGATTGCCGGAGGAGTAAAAAGAAGGCAGCTGTAGTTCCTAAGTCTGACATTAGGAATAGATCAGTATTTTATAAACCACAGAATCCTTGTTTTAACTGTGGCAGTAAATGACATTCTATTTATACATGTGAAGAATACCATATTTTGTACTACAATCATTATGATCCGTTGCCAAAGTTTAATAAAAGTGCAAATTCTGGTAAAACAAGGAGTCTGAATACTAAGCATGCATCTGATAATTCTGATAATGACAAAGCAAATTCTGATGGATTTAAATCTGACAGAACTGCTTTTGTTAAAAAGACTTCTGCTGCTAAAAATGTTAAATTGCATGCAAAAAGAACCCAACAAGTGTGGGTTCTTAAAAATTCTAACTGAGCTCTTTGCGTTTCTGATTGCAGGGTAAAAAGAAAAATGTGTTGGTCATGGATAGTGGATGTTCTGTACACATGGCTGGAGGCAAAACCTTGCTATCAGAATTTGAGGAGAAGGCTGGCCCAACAGTGTCTTATGGAGATGGCAACATTGGATAAACTTTGGGATATGGCAATATAATCATTGGAAATGTCATCATTGAAAAAGTAGCTCTGGTGAAAGGACTCAAACACAATCTGCTTAGTGTTAGTCAAATCACAGACAGAGGTTATCATGTCAACCTCAATGATACTCACTTTAAAGTGATCAGTAAAACATCTGCAAGGATTGTCTTGACTGGTCAAAGACGTGGTAACATTTATGAAGCCAACGTCTACACAAATACTAATGGTCCCTCAACATGTCTCATCAGTAAAGCAACAGTAGATAAAAGTTGGAATTGGCACAAGAAGCTTTCTCATCTCAACTTCAACAACATCAATGAGTTGGTTAAGAAAGATTTGGTGAGAGGATTACCAAAGGCGTTGTATACTCCAGATGGACTCTGTGATGCTTGTCAGAAGGCCAAACAGAGAAGGACATCATTCAAGAGTAAATCTGAATCCTCAATTGCTGAACCATATCAAATGCTACATCTTGACTTGTTTGGACCAGTCAACATTATGTCCATCAGTAAGAAAAGGTATACTCTAGTTATTGTCGATGAATATACTACATTTACCTGGGTGTATTTTCTGCACAGAAAAGATGAAACTGCTGAGATACTTTTGGACCATGTGAGACTCATTGAGACTGGCACAAAATACAGAGTCAAGATTCTAAGAAGTGATAATGGAACTGAACTCAAGAATTCAGTAATGGAAGAGTTCTGCAAGTACAAAGGAATAGTTCAACAATTCTCTGCTCCTGGCACACCCCAGCAAAATGGAGTAGTTGAAAGGAAGAACAAAACTCTTATTGAAGCTGGCAGAACAATGTTGGAGGAAGCTAAACTACCTATATATTTCTGGGCAGAAGCAGTCAACACAGCATGCTATACTCAAAACATTACTTTAATCAACAGACATGGTGTCACTCCTTATCAAATGATTAAAGAGAAGAAGCAAAGTCTGAGACATCTACATGTGTTTGGCTGCAAGTGCTTTGTTCTTAGACCTCATCCTGAACAGCTAGGGAAATTTGAAACTAAAGCTGATGAGGGCATTTTTATTGGTTATCCAACTTCAAGAGCCTTTAAAGTCTATAACCTAAGAACAAGGACAATCATGGAGTCTATCAATGTTTCTTTTGATGATAAAAATATAACAGGAATTGCTAAAGACTCACATGACAGTTTGATCTTTGCAAATGAAGCTACCAAGAATTCTGATGAAGTAATGTCAGATACTGATACTCCATCAGATCCTGACTATCAACCAATACCTGATGAAACACCAGTTACTGATGATGATTCAAATAATGCAAATATTGAGGGGGAGCAACTGCAAAATACCATCAGTACTGATACAACTCAAACATCAGGAGGAGTTCATCAGAAACAGATTTAAGCGATAATCCTGACAGCACTTCAGGATGTGATAGCACTATCTCAGGGGGAGCTTCTAATAATTCTAGTTCTTTTAAAGATAACACCAATCCAGTGGGAGCATCCAATTCAAGAAATGATTTACCATCAGCAAGGAAATGGACCAAAAGCCATATCCTGATTTAATTATTGGGAATCCTGATGCAGGTGTTAAAACCAGAAGTGCAACACAAAATGAATGCCTCTATAATAACTTTCTGTCAAAGGAGGAGCCTAAGAAAGTTGAAGATGCACTAAAGGATGCCGATTTGGTTAAAGCAATGCAAGAAGAACTGAATGAATTTGAAAGAAATGAAGTCTGGAAACTTGTACCAATGCCAAAGGGTAGATCAATTGTTGGTACAAAGTGGGTGTTCAGAAATAAGACAGATTCAGATGGCACTATTGTGAGGAATAAAGCAAGGCTAGTAGCAAAGGGGTACTCTCAACAGGAAGGAATAGACTATGATGAGACTTTTGCTCCTGTTGCAAGGCTAGAAGCCATCAGAATTTTTCTGGCATATGCAGCCCATAAGAAATTCAAAGTTTTCCAGATGGATGTTAAAAGTGCTTTTCTGAATGGAGAATTGGAAGAGGAGGTATATGTTGAACAACCTCCTTGCTTCATTGATCCTAGATATCCAGATCATGTCTATAGACTGGATAAAGCACTTTATGGACTAAAGCAAGCTCCAAGAGCCTGGTATGAAACTCTGGCTCAATTCTTACTTGAAAGTGGTTTCAAAAGAGGTACAATTTATAAAACCTTATTTTATTTGAATCATGGTAAGGACTTGTTGTTAGTTCAGATTTATGTTGATGATATCATTTTCTGGTCAACTAACTCCAAATTATGTGAGAAGTTTTCAAAGCTAATGCAGTCTAGATATCAAATGAGCATGATGGGAGAAATGATCTATTTCTTAGGTCTGCAAGTTAAACAGACTGATGATGGGATCTTTATCAATCAGTCAAAGTATACAAAGAATTTGCTGAGAAAGTTTAACATGCAAGACAGTTCTACTGCTTCAACTCCCATAGCTACAGCTACAAAACTTGATCCTGATCAAGGCACTGAAGTAGATGTAACTAACTACAGAAGTATGATTGGCTCACTCTTGTATCTAACTGCATGTAGACCAGATATCATGTATGCTACCTGTCTATGTGCAAGATTTCAGGCAAACCCCAGAGAACCACATCTCACTGCTGTTAAAAGGATTTTCAGATACTTGAAAGGCAATCCATCACTTGGCCTTTGGTATGCTAAAGAATCTGACTTTAATCTATGTGGTTACTTAGATGCTGATTTTGCAGGATGTAAAATAGATAGGAAAAGTACTTCAAGCCGTTGTCAGTTTCTTGGAGGAAGACTAGTTTCTTGGTTTAGTAAAAAGCAAAAGTCTATCTCCACATCAACTGCAGAAGCTGAGTACATAGCTGCTGGAAGCTGTTGTGCTCAGATCATGTGGATGAGAAATCAGCTAATGGACTATGGTTTGTCATTTTCAAAAATACATATTTATTGTGATAACCAAAGTGCTATTGCTATGACAGGAAATCCAGTCCAGCATTCTCTTACTAAGCATATCAGCATCAGATATCATTTTATAAGAGAGCAAGTACTGGAAGGAACAATCGAGCTACACTTTGTTCCTACTGATCGATAGTTAGCTGATATATTCACCAAGCCACTTTTTGAAGCTACTTTTACAAAATTGGTAAATGAATTGGGAATGGTAAACTATGAGAGTTTCTGATAACAAGGGGAGACCAAATACTGATGATTGTCAGATCCTGATGCATGTCGAATACTGATGAAAAGTCAATCCTGACGTCAGTCAAACATCAAATCCTGATGCAACGGTTCGACTATCAGTATAATTTGTATAATTCAAGTATTCCATAATTGTTCTGTTCCCTGATTTAATTGTGGTTCTTGTTAATGAATTTGTTACTTATGTGATTGCTTTAATTAGTTTTCATGTTTACTTCTCTGATTTAATTCTTTGAAGAACAGTTCATAAAAATAAAAGAAAAATGCAGAAAACATTGAATAAGATTAGAGAAACAGAGTTTTTCATTGATAATAAGAAAGAGATTACATGCAAAAAATTACATCTTTTTGTTCTCTCTATCTACTAATCTATTCAATAGGAAAATAAAAAGTGAAGTCCAAACCACTCCATTGCTAAGCAGCTATCTCAGATCCCATCTTTGCCATTTTGTTTGGGTGGAAGTTGAACGGGATAAGGTTATTTTTGCTGACATATTCATTAACAATGGTTGGTGGTGTTGGATGAGGATTCCTTAGAGGAAAGCCATGCAAATGTTGTTTGAAGAGCAGCATCGATGTCAATCACTCTTGCAGGTCTTTCTCTCTCGATTTCTTCAAGACCAGCATCCATCTGCAGCCACAAAGTTTCAACTTGCCTTTCCCAGTAAAAGGCATCAAACTCTTCACGAGTATAACTGAAGATATCTCTCTTCTCTACGAGATGGAGATTCTTTTCCTTGATGGTAAGTTTTGACATTGTTTGAAGGTGTGTTGTGTGATGGTTTTTTTATTTTCAGGAGAGAATGAAGAGTTAAAGGGATAGTGGAAAAGTCTCTAGATGTTAAATAGAGATGGGAGAGTAACGAAGTCAAGAAACGCTTCGTATTCTGGTTTTAACGGTACCAGGTATTTTGAGATAGTGATATTTAATTTTTTAAATTAAATATTTTATTGTCATATTTTTAATCATTATCACAAATGCATTTCTTGAAAAAATGAGCGCGTGTGTTTTATTCATTGATACATATAGATACACATCGTAAGTCGTGTCGCGTGCGGTTATCACCACTCTCTCACGTAATTTGGTCCATTACTTATTGTGCACAAATCGATTACTGACACCTGTCTTTGAGAAATCATTAGTTTGTCTAAAATCAATTTAGTTTTTTTTTTCTAAATTGATTCATCAAAACTATCAGTATTGTATTTTCTCTGTATCACTGTGAGAACATAAACCCTAATTGCTCAAAATTTCAATTTCTCTCTGTCACAACAAAAATGGAGAATTCATCATTTGTAAACAATAAGGTTGTTATCAATGGTGTCTCTTTTGCTCCTAACAACTATGTTGTTGTTCTTGACCATCAGGAACTATCGAATGAATTTCACATCATTCAGGATTTCTTGGCGTCAAGTCCGATTATGTATGCTTTAACGGCACCCGCCAAAGTTTCTTTCAAGTGTGTAATGCTGGTTTGGAAGACCGTTGTCTTTGGTGTATGTGAACCTTCAGGAAAGCATAACTTGTCCTTTACATACAATGGAGTTACACATCATGTCACTCCAGAAGTGGTTGTTTAAGCTCTACAATTACCTCCTCTCAATGGTAAGACTCCAGCAACAATTACTGATGCTTCTTTGTTGGAGTTTTCTTCGAGTCTGGGTTATAATGGACAACCAAGAAATTTTGGAGAGTTATACAGAACCAAGCTTAAGAAGGAATGGAATTTCTTCTTTGATACCATCGGTAGGTGCTTCTTGAACAAAGTCTCAAACTTTGATGCACTACCAACCTCTTCAGTTCATATTAGGTACTCTCTAATTCATGATACTGTGTTTGATTATGGGTCTTTTATTCTGAGAGCATTAAATGCTAGAAAAACAGATAAATGTGGTTATGTCTGTTTTATTAGATTTTTTCAATTAATTTTCTCTCATTTATGTCCCAATGTTGAATTTGAAAATGATACAGTTTTGCCTATCTTTAAGATTTCTGAAAACAATATCAAATCTTTGGTTAAATTGGATAAGGCAAATGGTTTTGAAGGAAATCCTTACATTCCTGATGGGGTCTGGGTTCTCTTGAAAAAGAGATTGCCTGTACTTTATGGCCCAGCCACAAGTGCTATGGAACAGGACCAAACACATCCTGTTCCTGACACAAGCACATACCACAAATAGTTACCTAAACAGTCAACCACCTCTGGTGTCTCCCAAAAGACATCAGTTGTAAAAGAAAAGAAGTCAGCTAGATCTGATGTGTCTGGCAGACAATCAGGATCAAAGCACTTCTCCACTACAACCCTCACTCAAAAGAAGTCACAAGGAGGTGAACAAGGGGTTCTGATTGATGAGTCTTTGATTAAGGCTGGAGTACCTAAAGAAACAGGTGAAAAGAGAAAGTTTTTGCAACAGGTTTCTGATTCTGATAATGATGATGACAAGACTGTCTCAATAATCATGAAGAAAAAGGAAGTTGATACTCCTGTTACTGCTGAATTGGTTAAGCCAGTAAAGCCAAAGAAAAGAAGAAGGATAGTCAACAAGAGTCAGTATTATATTCCTGAAGATATGCAGAATCTTAATGATGATATTGATCTTGATGAATCATCAGTTCCTGACACATCTGTCATTCCTGATATCTCTACTCCTGATACATCACCTGTAAAGACTGTTGAGATTTCTGATTCTCCAGCACCTACATCTCCAAAGAGAAGAATAATTGAGATGTCTGTGGATGAAGTAAATGTTATTGCTGCTCAGCTTGGTCATAAACCAACACCTCTTCAGATAAAAAGACAAGCTGAAGCAAAGGTCTTTCATAGATAGAAGAAACAGAGGATTACTTCACCTATGAAAGGATCAAGCCCACAAGAACCTGAACTTCAAAGGAGTTCAGCAGCTATTGAAGATCCAGTCCCACAAGAACCACTCACTCAAAGTGTGGGTGCAGACATTTCTGAAAGAATGGTCCCACAAGAACCACTTTCTCAAAGGGAAGGTGAAGACAAGAACATTCCTGTCCCACAAGAACCATCTTCTTAAAGTGAAGATGCAGGCAAGCTCACATCAGCACAAGAGTTTCCTAACAATGCTCAAGGGATTCCAGAAATTGAATTTAACTTGGCTCAAAGTCTGACAGATAAAGCTGCTCATGATATGCACATTGCTGAATGTGATGAGATACTTAAAGACACTGCATTTGAGGGAAGCACACAAGAACCTTTGACTCAAAGTGTTAAAGCAACTTCACAACCTCAGACTTCACAAGAACCATTGGTAGCACATACTGATGCAAGTCATTCTTCAGTTGCAGATGTCAATCCTGATGAAAGTATTTCTGATCCAAATATTCCACTGCTCATTGAACCACTTTCTTCAAGACCAATGGAATCTATCTCAACTTCATCAGGTAACACTTCTATCTCTACTTCTTTTACTACTGATAGTATGATTATAGATAGACCTGAGACAAGGGATACCTCTATTTGTATGACTTCAGTCCACTCCTCTCAGCCACCTCTTATTTCTTTGAATTTGTTGAGCCAGAACTTTTCTTGTGAGAAAGAGAGTGAACAATTAGAGAAAAAGAAGAGTGAAGAGAGGCAGTCTCCTGAACTGGCAAAAGGAGAGGTAGAATAGAGTGAGAAGTTTCAAACTTCTAGTAAGGTAGCAGTTACTATTGAAAGTAACTTAGGTGATGTTGTGAGAAGTGATGAGATCACTTTAGAAAAACAGAGAGATATTGGAATTGTTTCTAATCTGAATGCAGGATTTCAGGATACAACAGTACCATCTGCTGTTGATTTAAAATTGAAAGGAGTTATGAATCCTGAAGACAATGTGGATGATAGAATTCCTG
This sequence comes from Saposhnikovia divaricata, assembly GCA_036435485.1. Classification (NCBI taxonomy): domain Eukaryota; kingdom Viridiplantae; phylum Streptophyta; class Magnoliopsida; order Apiales; family Apiaceae; genus Saposhnikovia; species Saposhnikovia divaricata. Next base: position 93,308,986 of record CM071597.1, on the reverse strand, counting down.
AGGCTAATTATAGCTTAGATGATGATGATGATGATGATGATGATGATGATGATGATGATGATGATGATGATGATGATGATGATGATGATCCGGAAGTAGCTCAGCTTAATGCTGTCATGAAAGCAAGTCTAGGATCTACTTATGGATCATCCAGTAAGTTTATGGAGTCTATGGGTAAATCTACAGCTGCTCAAGTTGAGATCATAGGAGATTACAGTAATCTTCTTCCTGAATATATTCAAGCTGCAAGAAGATCTGAATGGTATACTGAGTGGAATCAGCCTTCTGCTGATATAAATTTCAATAATGCACTTTTCACTCCAGTCATATAGCTACTAAGATTTCTGATCCTAATCTCAAAGCACATCTGAAGAACACAACTATTCTGGCAAAAGGGTTGAAAGATGAAATTAATTCTGTCAAGAGTGATAATGAAAAATTTCATGCTCGGTTTTTTAAGGATTATTCTGAGATTGCCACTGCGAAACAGCTTCAACGTTTAAGCACTGCCTTCACCATAAGGATGGATACCTTGGAAGATAAGGTTGTTACTTTGTCCTCAAGGATGACTAATATTGAAGATTCTCTCCAACTTATCTTATCTTTATTGACTGATCCTACTGATGATACTACTGATGTCAAAAAGGGGGAGAAGGTGGTCAAAACAAAATGCACACCTAATCCAGTTGTAAGAAAGGATGATGATACTTCTGGAAATGATGGTGGTGCTCAGTCATATGTACCAGGAACCTCTAATGCTGCATTGGTAACAAGGAGAAGTCAGTCACAAACTCAAACCAAGAAGTCAACTCATGTTTCTGAATCTGGGAAGAGAACAGTAAGAACAATGGTGCAATATCAAATCCTGACAGAAGAACAATTTTTGTCACCTGGTCAAAGTCAAAGGCAAACACTTCCCACAATTCTTGAAGGTGATGAAGATTTGCTAATTACTGATGTAGAAGATGCTCCACATCTATTCGAGAAGATTACTACTGGGATAGGTGATAATGAAATTGTATATCACAATAGTGCTAAGGTTCATCAGTATCATGCTGAGAAGACACTTGCTTTAACTTCTGAAGAAAATCCAAACATGACTACTGATGAGATCTTAGAAGAACAAAATAGGATTCTTAAGGAAATTGCTAGACAATAAGAAGCTCCTGCTGCAAGAAGAGGAAGAGGCAGAGGAGGTAGAAATAGAGGAAGAGGAAGGAAACCAGTTCAGACAAGTACAAGATAGATAAGATCTAGTGGAATCAAAATAGAAGAAGTTACTAAGAACACAAAGAAGAAAGCTCCACTATCTCTTGAGAACACTCCATCATCAAATGTATTTACTGAACCTGTTACAGTTGAAGAAGAAACTCCTTTGGTTAGAAGGAAGAAAGCTGTTGAAGAAGCTAAGGATAATGTTGCCGGAATGACTAAAATTGTTGCTTCTGACTCTGAATCTATTAAGGATGCAACAGATGAGCACGTGAGAAGAATTTTTGAGTCTAATAAACAATTGTGGTATGACATCAATAAACTTCCTAAGGAGGAAATTCCTGATGAATCATAGCTCAAAAAGAAAGGTGGCAAGTGGAAAGATGTTGATAAAATGAAGTACACTGGACCAGCTACTTTTAGGTCTGGTGGAATAATCTTACCACCTTCGGTTACTCCTGGACTTCAGAAAGCTAAAGTTTCCAAGTCTGACAAATCACCGCCAATGTGGATTAGGTTGCAATCTGATCTATTAGGACTTGAACCTTACACTCGAGGAGGTATTGGTTCTAGGGATGCAGAGTTTATGTCTTCAGCTCAAACAGATCAACATTTTCTTGTTAAAAGGGTTGGTGATGAACTAACTATTGATGATCTTTGGGAACTAGAATCTGTTGCTATTGTTGCTTGCAATGTGAACTCAAAGAAGATAGAGAAATTGCTGTATTTCATGAAAGACAAAAGTGTCAAGAAGCTGTCTATTCATGAGGTGTTGTGCAAATCAACGAAAGAGCTAAAATATGTTCTCTATTTGCTTGAAAATAGACAAATCCCTGATAAAGAAGCTAGTGTTTACAATAATTGGTGTACCATGATCTTCAGAACAATCAAGTCCAGATATTTAGAAGGAGGAACAAGGTATGATGGTAATTACACTCCCATGTACTTGAATACAGAAGGACAAGAAGTTGAAATGCAAAAGGGTCCAGTTGTTAAAGAAGTGATATTGTATCAAGAACAACTATCTCTGAATCCTGGTGGAAAAGAACTTGCATACTTACTGTTGGGAGAGTTAGATTTACCAAAAAACTCAATTCAGAATCTCAGAGCCGGAATCTATCAGATTGGTAAGGGAGATGAAGAACTTAGAAATCTGAAGAAAAGGCTAATTCAAATTCTTGATGATAAAGATGAAGAGTTATTATCAAGTTTCTTGTAGATGAGTAATTTCTTTGTGAGAATTTCTGAAACTAAGCCTGAGGATTTCTTGTGACATTTTGTTTTGAGTTTTTGACATCACTGAATCAAGGAATTTGTGATTTATTTCACAAAGTACAAATTGGGGGAGATTGTTAGATATTGATTCAAGTGATGGTCAGTGTAAGAACCCCAAATTTTGGATATAATTAAAACTTTTTATTATGTACTGAGGTAATGGTGAATAGTGATTACGACTACGATGTAACGACTGAGATAATGAATGAAAGGAATAGATTTGGATTCAAATGTTTTTATGCCATGAGGAATGCTAATGGTTGATAACTTAGGTAAGGATAATCTATCTCCTAGGGTAATAAGATATGGCAATTCCAAGCAGGAGAATATTCTCATGTCATCCGGATCGATAACGATTAGTCCAGTAGTTTCGTGAAAAGGGTTAAGGACCGCCCGAGAAAGAACAAGGATATTGTCATAAATATAAGGAATAAAGGAAGAATAAAGAATGAATAGTGTTTTTGGTGGAAGTAAGAATATTATGAGACGACAATATATAGAAGTATTCGGAACGAATTTCCGAGTTCGTATTAGTGATCCAGGAAGAAAATAAGTGTGTGTAAAAGCTGTCGAATTCTGAAAAACCGCACTTTTATTTTCTCCAAGAGTTCCCTGGACACTGAAAGACTTAAGAATTTAACGAAGGGATTTAAGGAATATAAATTCGAAAGTTAGTAAGAAAGATTGAGAATGATGGTATTAATATTAAGAAGATTCCCGGTGAACCCTAATTAGAAATCCGTGAGATATTCCTACGAACGATCAATCGAAACGAGCAATAACCGGACAAAGAAACAAATAAACGGCCAAGAGATGACATGTGCAATTGGTGGAAAAAGAATGATACAAGTGACTTACATATAAGTCAACTAACAAAGGAGTGGTGTAATTACAATTAACCAAAAATGGAGTTGCTTGATATAATGCCAACACTTGGACAAGTAATGGATCAACAAGTGGCACCGATAGATTGTTAACAACACAAAAGGGAAGAGATGCATCCAAGATAGATAGATATTACTTGTATTATTGCATTAAACACCAAAACACAAAGCAAAACAAAAACTCTCTCAAAACTGCCAGCAGAAACACTCTCCAAAAACAAATTCATATCTCCATTTCTATCCATGATAAAATCACCAAATTTTAACCAAAGCCTCTCCACTCCATGGGTAATATTCGCTCCAAATTTCATAGCAATACAAGTAGTATAGCCTAGTCAAATCACCTCCCCAAGTTGAAAAAGCAAACTGTCCAGATTCATGACAGTTTTCTGTAACGATTTTCAAACAGCCATATCTCCTTCATTACTCAATGGAATTTGGTGTTCTTTAGCTTGTTGGAAATCTGGTTAGATGCTCTACAACTCTCCTTCAGAAGCCTTGTCCAGAAAATCATGTTAAGGGCCTCGTTTTTGCAGATCTTTGAACTAATGAATAATAACCTTCATGAACTAACTTTGATTTCTTGTTTTGTTTGGATGATCTAAGCAATCCTAAGGCTATACAAGGACAAACCAAGGCTTATTCATGTATTAGGATACTCCAGGGAAGGTATAACTCTTAAGAAACCCTAGAACGTATTTTGAGTTTTTGTGATTATTGGATTAGTTTTGATGATGATGTGGTTTTAAGCATATAAGCATGATTATGTAGTTGATTTAGTTGATTTAGCCATATAATGATTAAGAGGATGAGTTGAGATGTTCCTGGACTTATGAGGTGTATATCATGAATGTAAGATGTTTGGTTTGCCCGGTGTGGCTTGGTTGAATAGTTACGATTTTTAGAACGTCCAATTTATAGCCGTCGTAATGCCAAAATTTTGTTAACACTTAAAAACCAAGCATGGTAGTTAATATAATTTCCTGACCTTCGTAATATTGTGACCGATCCTTGTAGATCTCGAGCCATAGATCGTTTTGGCGTGAGAATCGAAATATTCCGACTTACGGTTTAGGAGTTATGATGTGGTTTTACTTACGGTTCGGAACCGTAAGTAAAAGTTCGTAACTTCGATTGAACCCTAGTAAAGCATGTTACTCAGTGGCGAATCTTGGTAAATAAATACTAGGGGTCATAAGAAAGGTATGAAAGAAAACCACTTATCAAACGGATCGTTTTCCGATTTTATAAAAATGTTGGAATCAAAGTTAAACGCGAACGAACCCCTAAAAACCCGCTTGGTTATAACTTTGGTAAAACACTTAGAAAACGAACGATAAAACTCGAGGTATAATATCGGTTCGTAATCGATTGAATTTAGAACTTATACGACTTAAGTATATACCGAGTGTGGGTATGATGACATGTCGTAATAACGAACAAATGTCGGATCGTATCAGTAATAATAAGAGTTACACTAAAAGGTGTATAACGAGATAATTCGAAAACGTGTTTCGATTTAAGTGAAGTTATACTTAGAATGTTAAAACGTGTTAAGTGGTTAATCTCGAATGTTCTGATTGTTTATAGATCATCGAGCAGACCCAGGACAAGCTATCTCCACCCACACCCGATTACCAGGCAAGTGTTCAAACCTTTGAACCTGTTGTTGTGATAATATATGTATATGATTTCTGTTTTACATATGCCATCGAATGCATGCCTGTTTCCAATTATATTGTGACTCTGGTTTTGTGATACTTGTTCCCTGAATTGATATTGGCTTATAGACTAGATACGAATTATCAGTTATAAGCCGGATTGTTTTGATAAGACCCTTAGCGAAGGGCATATGATATTCATTCTTAAATATAGACCGGGAGTTGGTATTTTGAGATATAGATAGTCGTGGAAACCCGGAGGGATTCCAACGGCAGATTATTATTTATTTTAAGGAATGTTATTATTAAATGTTATTTATATTTCCATAAAGTATCAATTACTTGGAAATATTTCGAGGAATGTTATTCGAGTATTATCTCAGTCGAGAGATATTAAATGAATGTTAGTCTCGAATATTCATTTAGAGTTGATTATTTAATGAATATTATTTTGATATTCATTAGAATGTTATTTATTAAATGAATATTACTTTCGAATATTCATTTAAGGTTTTATGTACTTGATGAATATTATTTTAAAATATTCATTGGAAGTTCTATTTACTTAAGGAATATTATTTCGATTATTCCTTTAAAGTTTTGATTACTAAATGAATATTATTTGGATATTCATTTAGAAGATTATTTATTAAATGAATATAATTTTCAAAAATTCATATAAGGTTTGACTTATTTATTGAATATTATTTTAAATATTTATTGGAGTTTAATTATTTAATGAATATTATTTCGAATATTCATTTAAGGAGGGATTTATTTAGTAAATAATTCCATATATTCATTCGAGGATTACTTACGAGCAATATTATGAGTTAATAATATTCCATAATTATTATTTAGTTAATAAATATTCTTGGAATATTTATTTAATTCTTTTAAATTCTTTTTAAAATGAATTATATTATTCGGAGATTATCTTTCACCTCCAGATATTATGTAAAATATTTCGGAGTCTTTTTACGACTATTTTATCAAGGAAAGGTTCCCAACTCTTTATTTTTTTCATTTAAATATATCTTAAAAGGATTTAAATGCTCGCTCAAACTTCCATATTATAGGGAAACCTACTTGAGCAATGTTATTTATCTTGTTGACTTCCCGGCCATAATTTATCCTTTTCACTCGCAACTTGGTTGCTATGGACTCATTAAGTCTGTGTGTACCTTCTCATCATTCGAGGGGTAAGATTGTTGGAACAAGTTGATATCCATTAACAAGCAAAAGCTTGGGAAATGTTGGTGAATTTTCCTTTCCAACTAGATATGACTACTTTGTGGAGTCTTATCAACAAGTATTTCACTTGGGGAAGGGAGGACAAACTCTACGTTTCAATGCTGTGGATTTATTCGAACTAGGGGTCGTGTGTAAGAGGCCGAGTCGCGCGGTCCATCACAAGGCCTAACCATTGGCCAGGGAGTTACTATTAAAGGCAATCTACAAGTGGAGCCATCAGTTCTTCCTTCTACCGGTAGTAAACTATATTGGGCTGTACCATCCCCGATTGATCATCAGGGAGTGGGACAGCTGGCGCGTGATAACTCCAGTATTGGTTCATCTCCCAAATTGGGAATTCCCTACAACACGTATCGAAGAGACTTCTTTCAGGTTGTAGGACTTCGAAAAATGTTAATAACTGGAATTGAAATATTTTCCTTGCAAGTTCCTCTCTATATGATAAATGATAATATCTTGCTTATTTTCAACATAGCAGATATTCCCACATATATTTACATTTTGAGTTACCTTGTAACTTCATCGTTCATATTATACTGGCATCATTTCCGTAAATGCATGGCATATGGTTTGAAAGATACTTTTGAACTGTTATATATTATCGTTCAGTTAAATATTATTGTTGGTGGGCTATTGCTCACCCTTGCTTTATTATTATATCACAACAATAGTTAGACCAGATGACTCGCACAAGGCGCACGAGATGCGGGCGAGGACGATGAGACTGCCAGAGCTGAAGAAGAAGCTATTGGTAGGATAGATTCATTCTTTCAGTACCAAGTATATGGTCTTGTATGACTTATGCAAATGGATGGCAAAGAGTATGTATTCATATTGTAACTCTTTTGGGTTGTAAGAACCCATAATGTGTTTATTAAAATTTGGTTGTTACTCTGATTTCATCTCTTGGACTATAACGGGTGTGTTTTATATTGTTGTGTTGGGTCATAAAGATGTAATTTATTTTATGTTGAGGTAAGTTCAAGTGTTGTGGACAGAATTGGAGACCGTAACGACCGGATCCCGGACCCCGGATCTGGGGGTGTTACAGAAATGGTATCAGAGCGTACGTTATAAACCCCAGAGATGAGGCGACGTTAAAACAATAAATTCACTAAGATAATAAGAACTCTTGCCAAGTTCATAGTCGGACTACTTAATGTAGTGATGACATATAAAACCCTTATGGGAACTCTTAAGTATCATGATAGTAACTTAGCTCGATATCGTATCGACGAGTAATGCGACAAACCTTGAGGCATATGAGCAGCAACACAAGGATGCTTTAATATATACTGACGATCGGCTTGTGGATTCGATAGAGTACCCTACTGAGAACCAGGAGGAGGTTCCAGCTAAGGAGAAGAATCTTGTTAAGGATAAGGAGTTTACCCTTGAGGAAATGAGGGCTGCAGCTAGAGAGACTGTAAGAGTTAAGGTATAATGCTCAAAAAAGTTAGCGCAAAGACCTGAGGTAATGTTAAGAGAACTACGGATGCATATTGGACTCATAGCTGGACTACCGGATGTAGTACCAGCAAGTAAGACGGATTGGAAGAATTACTTGAAATCTTATATGGAAATAGATAAGGACCCTTAGAGACTTTCAGATTAATAAAAAAAAGGGTTATAATGATGCATGATTATCAAAGACATCGATATAGGACGGGGAGCAGAGTCTCTAGGAGCAGTTAAGATAGAGGCAAGTGCCATATCATTGGATAAATGGATTAGTGTGAATATTGACTATGATAATTCGCCTGAGAAGGCAGATTTCATAGGTTATAAATTTATGAAGTCAAATTGAGATTGGTGAGGTGGTTTTATTCAGGGAAATGTTCATTTAATGAATGGATCAGCCTAGAAAGTAACGACACTGGAAAGTGATGGCATGACTAGATAAAGTTATATAAGGAAGTAGTAAGCGAGACGATTATTTCTGAACCTATAAGAGGAAAAGACCAGTGAGTCTATGAGAAACTTGTAATAAGACTATTGTCAGGGATTAAGTCTAGGTTTATGTCAACTCAGTGAAATGATGAACCAGAAACATTAGATGCATGTGATTCAGAAGAATATTAAATTCTTTCTTTTCCTTGAATGGATTATAGTGGTTACATTAAGTTTATTCCGACGCTGAATCATTAATGGATCAAGTAATGTGATCAGTGGTTAAGAGGTAATGGAGAATGTTTTAAGATGAAACCTGAATGAACGAGTGTATGCCAAGTTCTCGAAATATAAGTCTGGCAAAACAAAGTTCAATTATTAGGACATGTGATCAATAGTAAGTAGTGTTGGTTGACCCCGCCGATTTAAAGGCAGTTTCAATAGAGAAAGGCCAACCACACCAACGAAGAACTAAGAAGTTTGAATGGACAGAAAAATGTAAGGAAATCTCCCTGGAGCTAAAAGCGAAATTAGTGACGACCCAGCGTTGGCATTGCCAAATCGAAGAAGGAGACTTTGTGCTTCCAACGATGCTTCGCATAAAGGATTAGGATGTGTGCTTGCGCAGCACGATAAAGTCTTGCGAAGGCATTCGGACTGCACGGTTCACCAGGTTCGGATGGCCCTAGTAGTGCCAATTTTGTGGAACAGCCAACTCCGATGGTAATGTTCCTTCTGAGATTAGTGGTCAGGTAGACTGGCATTTGGTAATATTGAATCTCAGAACATATAGGTATCAGGACGTTGTGACAAGTTTCAGTTTAAAACTGTTGATACCCTTCTAAGGGATGTATATAATTGATTTCTCTCCAGTGGTTAAACTTCCAATCTGATGACTATTATTTCATAAATTAGGACTGCTTATGGTTCTACCTGCTTGGAGGTTCATAGAACTATTCTTCAGGTTTCGAAACTGGTCTCCTTAATGTTACCAGTAGATGGATAGATTGACCAAAATTTCCCTAATTCTGGGAAGAACTTCAACGAATTTGGCAAACCATGTCTTTCTGGTTATCAGAGAACGTCACTAAAAAGAGTGGAGACTGGGGTTAACCTCGTGGATTGGGTAAGGTAGCCGCTATATGGGTTGGACAGACCCCGATTATTGCGATTGATTGTAGAAATATAATGATGAAGTTGAGATTGGACGGTAAAAGGGGAAATGTACTTAAGGACCAAAACGGACTGAGGAGTTCTGGGATTGACTTAAATGAAAAGGTTATTATGCCAAAAGTGTAAACTTGTGTAGCACGTGGGATTGATAAGAGGAGTTGAAGATAAAAATAAAGGAAAGGTGATCGGAGACGGTACCGAGAAGTCGATTGAGACTTATATGGAATAAAATTTTGAAAAGATCAGAAGGTATCGAGGCAGAGGGATGAACGAGGAGTGGCAGTGCTCAAGTTGAGTCAATGTGCTACTTTGGTACCTAGGATTGCCGTGTAAAGGAAAGCAGTGAACAAATACAAAAAGAAAAGGGTGAAGAATACACAGGACAAAGTATGTTGATAAGCGTAGCCACCCCAAATAAATTATTTTCGCTATGGACGAAGGAGGCACTATGCCAAGCAATTGCTAGAAAAGTAATGCCATTAGCTAACCCTGAACTCACACACTGTAGCACAGCCATTTGGGGCCATGTGAAAAAGAATGATAAAGTGACTAGACCAGCAATGTAAGGACAAAGCGGGGTGCTTCTAACCAAGCACCAACCGCGAGAACTTTGGATATAAAGCGAAGTGATTCAGGCGTATATGATTGACCAACTTATGCACTAGAAAGAGAAGTAATAAAGCGAATTGAGATACATGGTGATGGGATTTTATATATACCATGGACATATTAGGATTGAGGATAGTGACCAATGAAGGTTATGCAGATTGTCAGAGATAGTGCAGTGTGATGCGTAAATGTGATCTGAAACTTAGTGACCTCAATAAGAGCAATAGGTACTAAGAGATTCACGTTGAACATGACCAATATCTTCCAGAACATCCTTGTTGCCATTACCAAATATATGTTGTCTTTTGAAGGCCATGTAGACTGGCATCCGTTTGAAAGAGAAGGTTAGCATGAAGCTACCTATAGATTATCAAGATGTGAATGATTGAAAAGAGACCCTTATTAAGGAATTATGAAGTGATTGTTAACTAAAGGATGTAAGTATTTTTGAAAATATAATTGAGGATAGAATATCCCTAAATTAAGATGAACCCTGGGGATGCACAAAGGATGGCATTACCCCTAATAAAGACATTATGAATTTAGATGATATGAGTTAGATTGAATAAGGTAACAATAATCTTTAAGGAGTTACTGAAAGGAGTTTCGGAAAGTACATAGACAGAATTGTTATAGAATCGATTAAGGATATTTTGATATACCCCGTACCTAGAAAATACAGGAGGAACAACGAGGATGACCTAAGAAACCATACAGGAAAAAGGATAATATTCTGAGTTTCAAAATAGAAGTTTGGTAGGGAATGTATGACCCAATAATAATAATGCCAGGCGAGGCATGTGTGAGACCATGAGGAAGTATGGATTGAACCAAATAAAGGTTGAGATTATCCTAAAACAAAAAAGGATTAAGAAAAGAAATATCGTAGGTATGATTGGGAGTAACCGTGATAAAGTTCACAGGGAAAGGTGGAAACAATGACTTATGGAAAAAGACTGATAGATACTTCCTCCTTCAGCAGAGCTTAAGGGATAATACATTCACCCAATAGTGATGGGAATGAGGTAGAAAAATTTGAGTTGGAATAGATTCAGAAAACATGGATTGTGAGAAGTTATTATTATCAGGAAAGGCCAATGAGGTGGCCGACACTTTAAGTATAGAGGAGTAATTATAAATGCTCATACCAAAGAAAACAGAATGATATTTGGAAGGACCTTGAAGGTCATAATGTGGTGGAGGAATTTACATTCCTTCTGATGAATGTGCAAGAATCGACGGTAATAATAGTTTAAGTAAAGATTCAATTCCCCATATTGTCTTAAGAAAACTACACACCGTAGAAGGTCCCGTTTTGAGGCAAACCAGGACCATGATACAAAATTGACGAAGTAAACCATTATGTTTCCAGTCTTTTATGAAAGATGTATGAGTGATACTTTTATCAACCTGACTTAGCTGCGATGCTTGAAACTCTTCTGCAATTTTATCTACTTCATGTAATATCTACATCAAGTTCAGGAAGTGTTCCTTATGGATAAGGAATAGTGATTACTTTGTCTCCTTAAAGGATTTGAAACCCGTAGGGTTAGCTATTAATGCATTACGTAAACAAGCGATGGTGATTCTTTTAAGAAAGTAGATGACAATGTAAAGATAAAGAAAGTGTTGCTATTGATAAGCTAAATTGCATGTTGATGAATGACAAGCAAGTTTATGATGGTGTATATCTGCACAAACAAGATAGAGAATATGAGATTGGAGATTCATGATGCTAAAAGTATCCCCGTAGGAAGGATTAACGAGATGTGGAGAGACAAGTTTGGCAGAAATAGATTATATTGAATCTAAGTTAGAGTAATCGGCAAGATTAATTTCGGAGGGTTTAAATTGGAATGGTGGGATGTTTGAAATAAATGATAATTCTATGATGACTCATAAAGAAATTATAGTTGAAATTGAAAGCATAAGAGACCTACAGATTAACTCCCCTTAAGTAGGAGAATTCGAGGAAATAGATTGATTGAATAATAAGGAGCCTCGTGGATCGAAAAAGTGAGAATTTAGATGGTTGAACAGAGGAAAGTTGATCCCAAGAATGTGATGATTATTGAGTAAATGTGATGGGATACTAATAAGAAGGTGCCAAGTATAAATGACGTCTTGATAATGAGATAACAGTGGAGGTAAATAACAGAAGTTAATAAGAATCAGACAATAAGATGGATGTGATTGATAAAGAAAATATTGGAAAGTAATTATGGACCATGAAGCAAGGAGTGTTTTGAATAAAGTAATGGATGGGTTCTTTAATGAACTCTTGGGGTGATAACCGATATGTTAATACTATATATACAAAAAAACTAGTAGCGTGGCACGGAACGTCAGTAACAATGATGTCAAGTGAGAAATCTAAGATTTAACTGGAAAGGTTGAAGGATTTCCAAAAGTGAGTGGCTAAGATTGAACAAGAGAATAGATTCATAGGATGATGGACAGAGCAGTGAGGATATGCTGACACGTGAGAATACGATAAAATAGTATTTGATATGATTGCAATTATTTCTCTCCTCTGATGAACCTTTATCGTTCAGAGGTAAATTCTAAGTATGATATTTTGCAATCCTGAGAATTTTCTATAATTCTTTAAAATTCTTTTTCTTTTCTTCTCTCTTATTCATCTTTTTTATGAATTGAGAAGAACAACCCTTTAAGGAGGGGTGGTACTGCTACGTGACTATCTATCTGTGTGATAGAAGTCTAAGTGGAATACCATAACTTGTTTAATTGCTTGTCAAGTACTAAAGGCTGGCCACCTTCTGTACTAACTATGCAATATAACATGTGTTCATTGATCATAGCGATCTCTCAATAAATTCTTCTATTTCTATAGTACGAGTGAGGTTACCTCCGAATTCGTAGCGTATTAGTGACACCAAAGTCACTATAGATATCAATAAGGGTAATAGTATATGACTACATAAGAGCATAACTCGGATAGTGTGCTTGTACGAAAAGTAGCAAAGTTGATGGAAAAAGTATAAAGTACGTACTGTAGCACCAGTAGATGTGCTGAGAAAGGGCAGAACGACTAAGAGTTGATCCGGAAGCTGAAAGGTGAAACGACAGACAAACGACTCTTTGCTTCCTACCTGATTCCGGGACGGAATCCTTTTAAGGAGGGGAGACTGTAAGAACCCTAAATTTTGGATATAATTAAAACTTTTTATTATGTACTGAGGTAATGGTGAATAGTGATTACGACTATGATGTAACGATTGAGATAATGAATGAAAGGAATAGATTTGGATTCAAATGTTTAGGTGCCATGAAGAATACTATTGGTTGACACTTTAGATAAGAATTATCTATCTCCTAGGGAATTGAGATTTGATAATTCTAAAGGAAAAGATTATTCTTATGTCATCCAAATCGATATCTGTTATTGGTCCAGTGGGTCCGTAAAAAGGTTATGGAACGATCGAAATAGATCAGGACAATTGTACAACCCTAAGAGGATGAGTAAAAAAAAATGGATGAATAGTGATTTTGGGTAGACATAGGAATATTATTAGACGACGCGATATATAAGTATCCGGAACGAAATTCTGAGTTCGTATTAGTGATCCAGGGGGAAAAAGAGTGTATGTAAAAGCTGTCGGATTCTGAAAAATAGCCCTTTTATTTTCCCCGAGAATTCCCTGGACACTGAAAGACTTAAAGAATTATTGAAGGGATTTAAGGAATATAAGTTCAAGAATTATTAAAGAGAATTGAAAATGATGGTATAATTATTATTACGGTTTTCGGTAAAACCCTAACTAGAAACGATTGAGTTATTCCTCCGAACAATAAACGAAATTGAGCGACAACCGGGCAAAGAAACAATTAAATGATCAAGAGGCAAGTGGATACAAGTATCCAAGGAAGGAACCAAGTTAGTTGCATGATTCCAACCATCCATAAGAAACTAACCAAGTGGTTAGACAAGATTACATCACATTCACCACAAAAACACTAACACATGGCCTTGGATGAGATCACTAGAGTGATGCAATCACTTTAATAAAGCAAGTGGATAGATATTATCTCAATAATACACCTTTATTCATTCTTATCAAGAAAGCCAAGCAAAGCAAGGCAAGCCAACCAACTTTTCCTTCTTTTCTCTCCCATTTCCAGCAGTTCAGATTTTCCAGGGCAGAGGTCTTTACGATTTTTTTTCACCCAGTTATACTCATCTAAAAATCATGAAAAAAATCACAGAGCTCCGACACATCAAGAGGAAGTTGTGGATTTAATTTCATAATTTTTGAAGGTCGTTTGAATGGTTAAATAATTCGGGAAAATCACTCCGTTTTGCCTTAAAGAACAGCCACTTCGAATTTTCTCTTTAAATGGAGTTTTAAGATTTCAAAACCCAAGCTCTTGTTCTTGCAAAAATCCAAGGTAATTCCTATGACTCCTATATTTCATAACTAAGATCTCCTAGAAGTTTGAGACCAAACAAACATCTTTAGCATAGCTAATTAATTCACCAAAGTTTAGGGTAAATAGTAACTTTCAAGAGACTAACTTGTGTTCTTGGTTTTAATTTGATGGGTTAAGCATTTTAAGGTTATATAAGGATGATTCAAGGCTTGTTTATCACTACCCACTCATCAAGGAAGGTACATCTCTCAAGAACCTTAGATCTTACTTTGAATCTTATGAATGTTCTTGGTGGTTTTAGCTTAGTTATGATTATGGTGTTAATAAAAGCATGTGAGCATGATTATGTAGTGCTTTAGTTAATCTAAGTGATATGATTAATATGATGGTTTAATGAGATGTTCTTGGACATTGTTAAGATGTATGGTATGCCCGGTGTGGCTTGGTTTGATTGTGAAAAATTTGGAAATGTTCGAGTTATAGACGTCGTAATGCCCGAATTTCGTTAACCCATAGAAAACCGTGCATCACAGTAGCTTGAACTCACTGTCCAGGGTTGTATTTTGCCATGATAAGATAGATAATGTTCCAAGCTTCGTTTTGATATAAAGAACGTGTGAAACGGACTTACGGTTTAGGAGTTATGGCCGATATACTAAAAGTAGTTCGAAACCGTAAATGAGAATTCGTAACTGAAATGAACCCTCGTAAAATACGTAAGTCAGTGGAAAATCTTGGTAATTAAATACTAGAGGTAAAAAGGAAGGTGTGAGAGAAAACCTCATGTGAAACGGATTGTTTTCCGATTTTATAAAAATGTTTGTATCAAAGTTAAACGTGAACAAACCCCTAAAAACCCGCTTGGTTATAACTTTGGTAAAACACTTAGAAAACGAACGATAAAACTCGAGGTACAATCTCGGTTCGTAATCGATCGAATTTAGAACTTATACGACTTAAGTATATATCGAGTGTGGGTATGATGACATGTCGTAATAACGAACAAATGTCGGATCATCTCAGTAATAAAAAGAGTTACACTAAAAGGTGTATAACGAGATAATTCGAAAACGTGCTTCGATTTTAGTGAAGTTATACCTAGACTTTTAAAACGTGTTAAGTGGTTAATCTCGAATGTTCTGATTGTTTTTAGATCATTGAGCAGACCCAGGACACGCTATCTCCACCCACACCCGATTACCAGGCAAGTGTTCAAAACTTTGAACCTGTTGTTGTGATAATATATACATATGTGATTGCCATCTTACATATGCCATAGCATGCATGCCTATTGTCAAATTAGTTTATGATATCTGTTCCCTGAATTACTATTGGCTTATAGACTAGATACGAATTATCAGTTATAAGCCGGATTGTTTTGGTAAGACCATTAGCGAAGGGCATATGATATTCATTCTTAAATATAGACCGGGAGTCGGTATTTTGAGATATAGATAGTCGTGGAAACCCGGAGGGATTCCAACGGCAGATTACTATTTATCTGAGGAATGTTATTCGAGTATTATCTTAGTCGAGAGATATTAAATGAATATTAGTTTCGAATATTCATTTAGAGTTGATTATTTAATGAATATTATTTTGATATTCATTAGAATGTTATTTATTAAATGAATATTACTTTCGAATATTCATTTAAGGTTTATGTACTTAAGGAATATTATTTTAAAATATTTATTGAAAGTTCTGATTACTTAAGGGATATTATTTCGAATATTCCTTTAAAGTTTTGATTACTAAATGAATATTATTTGGATATTCATTTAGAAGATTATTTATTAAATGAATATTATTTTCAAATATTCATTTAAAGTTTGACTCATTTATTGAATATTATTTTAAACATTTATTGGAGTTTAATTATTAATGAATATTATTTTGAATATTCATTTAAGGAGTGATTTATTTAGTAAATAATTCTATATATTCATTCGAGGATTACTTACGAGCAATATTATGATTTAATAATATTTCGTAATTATTATTGAGTTAATAAATATTCTTGGAATATTTATTTAATTCTTTTAAATTCTTTTTAAAATGATTTATATTATTTGGAGATTATCTTTCACCTCCAAATATTATGTAAAATATTTCGGAGTCCTACGATTAATATTATATTAAGAAAGGTCCTCAAGATTCCCTTCTTCACTCGAATCTATCTCTTAAATTATAAGGGAACCTTACTTAAGAAAGGTTATTTATCTTGTTGACTTCCCGGTCATAATTTATCCTTTTCACTCGCAACTTGGTTGCTATGGACTCATTAAGTCTGTGTGTACCTTCTCATCATTCGAGGGGTAAGATTGTTGGAACAAGTTGATATCCATTAACAAGCAAAAGCTTGGGAAATGTTGGTGAATTTTCCTTTCCAACTAGATACGACTACTTTGTGGAGTCTTATCAACAAGTATTTCACTTGGGGATGGAAGGACAAACTCTACGTTTCAATGCTATGGATTTTTTCGAACTAGGAGTCGTGTGTAAGAGGCCGAGTCGCGCCGTCCATCACAAGGCCTAACCATTGGCCAGGGAGTTACTATTAAAGGCAATCGACAAGTGGAGCCGTCAGTTCTTCTTTCTACCGGTAGTAAACTATATTGGGTTGTACCATCCCCGACTGATCATCAGGGAGTGGGACAGCTGGCACGTGATAACTCCAGTATTGGTTCATCTCCCAAATTGGGAATTCCTTGCAACACGTATCGAAGAGACTTCTTTCAGGTTGTAGGACTTCGAAAAATGTTAATAACTGGAATTGCAATATTTTCCTTGCAAGTTCCTCTCTATATGATAAATGATAATATCTTGCTTATTTTCGACATTGCAGATATTCCCACATATATTTACATTTTGAGTTACCTTGTAACTTCATCGTTCATATTATACTGGCATCATTTCCGTAAATGCATGGCATATGGTTTGAAAGATACTTTTGAACTGTTATATATTATCGTTCAGTTAAATATTATTGTTGGTGGGCTATTGCTCACCCTTGCTTTATGATTATATCACAACAACAGCTAGACCAGATGACTCGCACAAGGCGCACTAGACGCGGGCGAGGACGATGAGACTACCAGAGCTGAACAAGAAGCTATTGGTAGGATAGATTCATTCTTTCAGTACCAAGTATATGGTCTAGTATGACTTATGCAAATGGATGGCAAAGAGTATGTATTCATATTGTAACTCTTTTGGGTTGTAAGAACCCATAATGTGTTTAATAAAATTTGGTTGTTACTCTGATTTCATCTCTGGGACTATAACGGGTGTGTTTTATATTGTTGTGTTGGGTCATAAAGTTGTAATTTATTTTATGTTGAGGTAAGTTCAAGTGTTGTGGACAGAATTTAAGACCGTAACGACCGGATCCCGGACCCCGGATCTGGGGGTGTTACAAACCTTTTATTGATCACTTTCCTCAGTCATACTATGTCCATTATATTTATAAAATCCCAACATTATGTACCTAAATTCACTATAGTTGGGTTTCTAGCTCATAAGCTGGTCAATCATATACACCTGAATTACTTCACTTTGTATCAAAAGTTCTCGCGGTTGGCGCTCGGTTAGAAGCACCCCGCTTTGTCCTTACATTGCTGGTCTAGTCACTTTATAATTCTTCACCACATGGCCCCAAATGGCCGCGCTACAGTATGTGAGTTTAGGGTTAGCTAATGGCATTACTTTTCTAGCAATTTCCTGGCATTGTGCCTCCTTCGTCCATAGCGAAGATAATTTATCTAGGGTAGGTTACGCTTATCAATATGCTTTGTCCTGCGTACTCATCAACCTTTTCTCTTTTTTTTAGTATTTCTTCACTTCTTTCCTTTACACGGCAATCTTAGGTACCAGAGTAGCATAGTCACTCAACTTAAGCACTGTCACTCCTCGTTCATCCCTCTGCCTCGATACCTTCTGATCTTTTCAAAATTTTACTCCATATAAGTCTCAATCGACTTCTCGGTACCGTCTCCGGTCACCTTTCCTTTATTTTTATCTTCAACTCCTCTTATCAATCCCACGTGCTACACAAGTTTACACTTTTGGCATAATAACCTTTTCATTTAAGTCAATCCCGGAACTCCTCAGTCCGTTTTGGTCCTTAAGTACATTTCCCCTTTTACCGTCCAATCTCAACTTCATCTTTTTATTTCTACAATCAATCGCAATAATCGAGGTCTGTCCACCAACCCATATAGCGGCTACCTTACCCAATCCACGGGGTTCACCCCAGTTTCTACTCTCTTCAATGACGTTCTCTGATAATTTGAAAGAGAAGGTTTGCCAAAATTCGTTGAAGTTCTTTCCAGAATCAGGGGAAAATTTGGTCAATCTATCCACCCACTGGTAACACTAAGAAAGTTCCTTTCAAAACCTAAAGATCAGTTCTATGAACATCCAAGCAGGTAGAATCGTAAGCAGTTATAATACGGAATGTTTAACATGAAGTTGGAAGTTTAACCACTGGAAAGGAATCAAATATATACATCCCATAGAAAGGAAATCAGAAGTTTCAAACTGAAACATGCCACATCTTCCTGATGCATATACGTCCTAATAGTTGATACTACCAAATGTTAGTCTATATAACCACCAATCTCAGAAGGACCACTACCGTCGGAGTTAGTCGTTCCACAAAATTGGCACTACCAGGGTCATCCGAACCTGGTGAACCGTGCTGTCCGAATACATCCGCAATTACTCTGCCATGCTGCATAAGCACACCACTTAAACCTGTGTGAGATGCATTATATTTTATCACAAAGCCTTCCTTCTTCCATTAGGCAACGCCAACGCTGGGTCGTCACAAATTTCATCTTTAGCTCCAGGCAAATTTTCTCATATTTTCCTGGTGAATCTTATGAAATTTCTCACCTTAGTCGGTGTGGTTGGCCTATCCCAATTGAAACTGCCTTTAAGTCTGCAGGGTCAACCAACACCACTCACTATTGATCGCATGTCCTAATAACTGAACTTCATTTGACCAAAATTCATACTTTGAGAACTTGGCATACAATTGCTCTTTTAGGTTTCACCTTTAAAACATTTTCCTTTACCTCTTAACCACTGATCGTATTACTTGATCCATTTATGATTTAGCGTCAGAGTAAACTTAATGTAACTACTATAATCCATTCAAGGAAACAAAAGAATTAATATTCCTCCGAATCACATGCATCTAATGTTTCTAATTCATCACTTAACTGAGTTGGATTAACACTATACTTAGTCTATGACAACAGTTTTATTACGAGTTTATCATAGACTCACTGGTCTTTTCCTCTTGTAGGTTCAGAGACCATTGTTTCGCTTATTACTTCCCTATATAGCTTTATCCAATCACGCCATCACTTCTCAAGATCTTTACTTTATAAGCTGATCCATTCATAAGATGAACATTTCCCTGAATCAAACCACCTCATCAATCTTAATTTGACTTTATAATTTATAACCTATGGAATCTGCCTTCTCATGGCGAATTACCTTTGACAATATTCACACTAATTCATTTATCAAATGATATGGCACTTGCTGCCTCTATCTCAACTACTCCTGGAGACTCTGCTCCCTGTCCTATATCGATGTCTTGCATCAATCTAACTCTTTTCTCATTAATCTGGAAGTCTCTAAGGATTCTTATCTATCCCCATATAAGATCTAAAGTTATTTTTTTCCAATCCGTCTTACTTGCCGTTACTACGCCCGATAGTCCGGCTATGAATTCAATATGCATCTTCAGATCTCTTAATAATATTTCAGTTCTTTATACTCACTTCTCTGAGCACTAAACTTTAACTCTTATAATCTCTCTGGCTGCAGCCCTCATTTCCTCAAGGGTAAACTCTTTATCCTTAACAGGATTCTCCTCCTTAGTTGGAACCTCCTTCGGATCCTCAGTAGCGTACTCTTTAAGCAGACCGTCAAGATATAATAAAGCATCCTCGTGCTGTTGCTCGTAAGCCTCAAGGTCCGTCGCCTTACTCGTCGATTCGATATCGAGCTAAGTTACTATCATGATATTTAAGAGTTCCCATAATGGTTTTATATGTCAGTACTACATTCAGTAGTCCGACTATGAACTTGGCAAGAGTTCTTATCATCTTAATGAATTTATCGTTTTAACGTCGCGTCATCTCTGGGACATATAACTCTCGCTCTAATACCATTTCTGTAACACCCCCAGATCCGGGGTCAGGGATCTGGTAGTTACGGTCTCAATTTCCATACACAAAACCAACATAAATTAAATTACAACCTTGTAACCCAAAACAACAACATAAAGCACACCCGTTATAGTCCCAGAGATGAAATCAGAGTAACCAACAATTATCATTAATCACAAGTTTTGAGTTCTTACAACCCAAAGGAATTACATACTCTTTGCCATCCATTTACATATGTCATATAAGTAAATACATCTGATAAACCAAAAGCTGACAGTCTAGCCTACTGGTTGCTTCTACCTCAGCAATGCCTTCCATAACATCAGTAGGCAACCCTATGACTGTTGACCCTGCTTGCACCGAGTGCGCCTTGCGCTGGCCATCAGATCTAGCTGTTGTTGTGATATAATAAATAAAGCAAGGGTGAGCAATAGCCCACCAAAAATAATATGTAACTGAACAATAACATATAACAGTTCTGAAATATCTTTGAAACCATATGCCATGCATTAACGAACATAGTACCAGTATAAGGTAAAGGATGAAGTTACAAGGTAACTCAACATATATAATCCGTGGAAATATCTGCTATGTCAAATATAAGCAAGATATTATCATTTATCATAAAAGAGGAACTTGTAGGAAAAATATTGCAATTCCAGTTTCAAACACTTTTCAACCCTGCCAACCATGATAATGTTGCAGAAAATTTCCAACTCTGAAAAAATGAACTAATCCTGGAGCATTGACGCGCCAAAATACATAACATTTACGATGATCAGTCGCATGTTATGCTCCCCACTTTTGTTCTCTACATGTAGAAGGAAGCACCGACGGATTTACTTGTCTACCACCCTCTGGAACCCCCCGGCCAACGGTTGGGCCATTGATGGACCGGCACCACTCGACCACTTACGCGGCTCCTAGTTCGAATAACATCCACGACTCTGAAACGTAAAGTTCGTCCCCCTTTCCCCAAGTATAATACTTGTTGATAAGACTCCACAAAGTAGTCGTATATAGTTGGAAAAGAAAATTCACCAATATTTCCCAAGCTACTGCATGTTAATGGATACCAACTTGTTCCAACAATCTTACCCCTCGAATGATGGGAAGGTACACAAAGATTCAATAAGCAAATAGCAACCAAGTTGCGTGTGAAAAGAATAATTTCGAAGGATTTATGACCGGGGGAAGTCAACAAGATAAATAACATTTCTCAAGTAAGGTTCCCTTATAATTTGAAAGTTAGATTTGAATGAAGAATGGAATTTTGAAAACCTTCCTTGATAAAAATAATAATAGTACGACACAGACATGCCTTACATAGTATTTGAATATCAAGGAAATTTTTGAATGAAATATCTCATTTTAGAACTAGTTGAAAGAATTAAATAAATATTCAAAGAATATTTATTAAACCAGAAATAGTTCAGGAATATTCTTAATATAAATATTGCTCATGATTAACCCTCGAATAAGTGTATATAAAATATTCATTAAATAAATAATTCCTCGAATAAATATTCGAAATAATATCCAAAAAAATAATTAAAACCTTAAATGAATATCCAAGATAATATTCGTTAAGTAAATAAGCTCAAATGAATATTCGAAAATAACCAATTAAACTCAAATGAATATTCAAAATAATATTCATTTAAACAAATAAAGCTCAAATGAATATTAAAAATAATATTCACTAAATAAATAACTTCGAATGAATATTCCAAAATAATATTCATCTAAATCAATAGCCTCAAATGAATATTCAAAATAATATTCATTAAATAAATAATCTCAAATGTGTATTCAAATAACATTACTCGAATAATTTCCAAGTACTAATACTTATGGAAATATAGACAATGTTCATAAATAACATTCCTCAATTAATCTGTCACTGGAATCCCTCCGGGTTTCCACGACTATCTCTATATTACAAAATACCGACTCCCGGTCTTAATTAGAAGAATGAGGTTCATATGCCCTTCACTGAGGGTCTTAGCAATATCCGGCTTATACTTAGTATATCTTGTATCTAACTTATAAGACAACATCAATCAGGGAACAAGAATCATAATATCAATTTTGAAAATAGGCATGCATGCTATGGCATATGTATAACAACATCAAATCATATATATATTATCACAACAACAGCTTCAAATTGATTGAAGACTTGCCTGGTACTCCCGCAATGCTAGTGGTATGACTCGGGGTGGTCCGACAATTTTTAAATAACCAAAATTATCCTGGGTTAATCAACTACCACTTTGAAACGCCAAGTAAATACTTTACTTAAGCTAAAGCACGTTTTCAAGTTATCGCTCATTATTACCGTTATGACCTGACACTTGCTTGCTATCAAGGTATCTCATTACACTTACACTTGGTAGGTACTTAAGCCATATAAGTTCTAAGGTCGAAGGATTATACCTCGAGATTTATCGATCGTTATCTAAGTGATTTTCCAAAGTTATAACCACTCGTTCTTTTTATGGATTCATTCGTACTTAACCCTGATTCGAATGTTTTTATAAAATTAAAAAATGATCTTTTTAACATGAGGTCTTCTCTCACACCTTCCTTATGATCTCTAATATTTAATTACTAAGATTCCTCACTGAATTACTCGAGTTAAGGGGGTTCAATTTCAATTACGAATTTGCATTTACGGTTTCGAACAACTTTTAGTAAATCGGCCATAATTCCTAAACCGTAAGCCTGTTTGCTTCGATTTTTTCGCCAAAATGATCTATGACTCGAGATCTATAAGGACATGTCATAAACTCATTAAGGTCAGAAAATTAACCCAACTGTTATGCACGAATTTTAAGGGTTAACGAAATTCCGACATTACGACGGCTATAAATCGAACGTTTCAAAATTCTTAACATCAAATCCAAGCCACACCGGGCATACATACATCTTATACACATGATTCTCATCTTAAAATGTCCAATAACATGTCACTTTATCATCATAATCATCATATGGCTAAATCAATTACAAGGTCATGCTAACATGCTTATAATAACACTAATATCATAACTATGCTAAAAACCACCAAGAACATGCATATACTTAAAATAAGGCCTAGGGTTTCAAGAGAGTTATACCTTCCTTGGTGTGTATATGAGTCTAACAAGCCTTTATCTAGTCCTTAGAACACCTTAATATAGCTTAGATCATCAGAGAAACAAGAAAACTAAAGTTAGTTCTTGAAAGTTACTATTCACCCTAAACTTGTAAAAATCATAGAAAATCGAAAAATAAGAGTTTAGCTCTCAAATATTTACCACATCTTGGGCTCTTCATAAGCTTTGTTTTAAGCTATAGATCATGCGATTTGAAGCTTGGTAGCTATGGTTTTCAACCAGTTTTTCCCGCTGGACAGAAATTGTCAAGAACAGGTAGTTTGGCTTCTTCAACTTGGGGAGGAGATTTGACTAGGCTATACTCATTAGATTGCCATTAAATTTTGAATGAATGTTGCCCTTGGAGTGGAGAATATATGGTTAAAATTTGGTGATTTGTAAAGCTCTAGATTTTAGATATGAATTTTTCTTTCATGGGTGTTCTTGCTGGGCAGTTTGAAGAAGAATGGAGAGATGGAGTTGGTTGCTTTGTTTACTTGATCTAATCCTTGTCCAAATGAATTATTGTGGAAATATCTAGCATAAAGTGACTTTATTAAAGTGCTTGTGTCATTTCATGCATCATCTAGCCAAGTGTTGGTGTTTGGAAGTGTAGATGATAAGATTTAGCTAAGTACTTGGTTTTGATTCTAGGTATACTAGTTACTCTTATAACTACTTGGTTCCTTGGTCTTATCCCCTTGTACATGCATGTATCTTGATTCCCTACTTGTTTTTTTGTCCGGTTATTGCTCAATTTATTGATCGTTCGGAGGAATACCTCGAAGATTTCTAATTAGGGTTTTACCAGAAACCGTCTTAATATTTATACTATCATTCTCAATCTCTTTCATAATTCTTGAATCCATATTCCTTAAATCTTTTCAATAATTCCTTAAGTCTTTCAGTGTCCAGGAAAATCTCGGGGAAAATAAAAGTGCTATTTTTCAGAATCCGATAACTTTTATATACACTCTTTTTCCCCTTGGATCATTAATACGAACTCAGAAATCCGTTCCGGGTACTTCTATATAGTGTCGTCTAATAATATTCCTATTTCCACCAAAAACACTATTCATCACTTATTCTTTCTTTGTTCCTTATAATTAGAAAAATGTCCTTGCGCTTTCCCGAGCGTTCCTTAATTCTTCTACGGAACCACTGGACTTATAACCGATACCGATTTGGATGACATGAGAATACTTCCTCTGTTTGTATGCCATATCCTACTTTCTTGATGATAGATTATTCTTACCTAAGTTGTTAACCCATTGCATTCTTCATGACATATAAATATTGGAATCCATATCCATTCCATAATAAAAGTTTTAATTCCTACCAAAAATATGGGTTCTTACACCAGGCAACCAAACATAATTCTAAATCCAAATCAAAGAAACCAACCTCAAGTGTTTCTCAAAACACACTTGTTGTAAAAACTACCATAACCTCTGAAGGGAGTGACCAGGTGGTAGTGAGTGGTGAGGGATATGATGAACATCAAAGAAACCCTAAGAATAAGGTTGAAGAGGTAAGTGAGTCCCAGCCTAGCCACATTGCAGTCTCCCAAAAGACTATTAATGTTGAAAAGGATTTAAACTCATCCCTAGCAGCATCCTCTCAATAGGGTGTTGTTATTGAAAAGAGTTCCCAACCAGGAACATTGAACAAGAGGGAAAGGGACACCACTAGCCAAAAATCACCAATCAAAACCTTTGTCAGAAAGAAGAAACCTAAAGTTACTTTGGGTGCACAAGGGTCACACACAGTTCAATCTTACTTGATTGAACCTTCTCAAATTCAGCTTGATGTGGCTCCAGTAAATGTGGAGTCACAGCCCAACTCTCTCTCTACAAATACTCCACATATTCCAGATTCACCATCTCTATATCTGGATATGGACATGATTTCCACATCACAAGCAGATTCTCCCTTATTACATCCAAGGGAGGAGCCCCACTCTGAACCTGCTGGTCATCATCTTCTAGATGATTTTTTAGACCAACAGCCAATTCTTCCTGATACTATGACTAAAATTGTGCCACCTTCCTTAAAATCATTCTGCACAGATTCTACCATAGTCTCTCTATCAACTGCTATCCCTTCTACTTCATCGATGGATATTTCTCATCCGTTGATAAGTGTTTGTTCACCTATGGATATGCCTAACAGCAATCATCCATTGGTAGATTCAACTACAGCATCAATGGGTATCTCACACTCATTGATTGATGTGCTTCCTTCAACTACAACAGAAGTCACACTTGTAGTTCAAACACTTCTAGAATTGAAGTAAGGGAGTGACATTTCTGAGAGTGAGAGGCTGCCTTGTGAGCAGGCAAAAGGAGAGAATGTGAGTGAGGGGCTGGCAATTTCTTTCTGCCAGGCAAAACGAGAGCATGAGAGTTCCTCATTAGTAGGTGAAGGTGAGGGTGTGAGAGGTGTGAGCCAGGGGGAGCCCCTGATGCAAAAAGAGAGAGAGAGAGAGAGAGAGAACATGAGAGAAAAGAAGGTACAAGAGACATAATGGTGGATGAAGCCATTGCTAGTGAGTCAATGGAGGTTGAGGATGCCCCCAGAACCATTTCTATCAACAGACATCTCAACAAGTCATTAATAGAACTGTTCTTGGAGTTGAAACCTGTACTCACCCTGTTTCCGACCTTATTTCTTGGGCTAAACAGGGCAATGTGGAGGCTGAGCAGCAGCTAAACTTGGTACACTCAATTGAATCTATGCAGAGAGCTAACGATACTCTTATTAAGCTGCCTCCAACTGCTACTGATGTGAATTAGTTTGACTCTGAATTCATAGATGAAGGTGAAGATGAAGTGCCTTTACAGCAACCTGGAGATCTACCGGAATGGTTAATGTCCAGAGACTATATCTCCAAGGATGCTCACAATGAGCTAGTAGTACAGTATGAGAAGACTGTGGCTACTTTACAGGATGCTGAACCCGCTCTGAAGCTTGTGCAAGAGAATTTTCTAGCTACTCTCAAACTGCACAAGTGTCTTCTCAATCAAAGGGTAATGGATAAGGATGACTTCAAGCTCGAAATTAAACATGCATTAGAAGCTCAAAACAAGAACTTAGAGATTCTTCTTCCTCCCCATACAATGGAGCAGCTTAGACATAAGCTGAATAAGGATGCAGAAACAGATAGGAAGATTGAAGATCTGTCTGCAAAATTTGATAAGTTAGAGATTCAAATGAGTACTATTGTTGCAGATCAAAAGCTCATAATCAACAAATTGCTCTCCTTGAAAGACTGTTGAACCTGCCTACTACTCAATCCCTTGATGCTAACAAAAAGGGGGAGAAGTTTCGTAATAAGGAGACAACAAGTGAGGGGGATCAACTTCACTCTAATCTAGTTCCAACAGTTCCAGTAATTTCGTCTAGTGAGGATGACCCGGTTATTCAACCTGAAGACTCTATAGCCACAAGGCTGGCTGAAAATCCTCAAGTTTCTCAAGTATCAATTCCTCCTATAACCACATCAATCAGACAAGTATTGATTTCTGATTTTGTGCTTCCTAGATCTCTAGCCAGAGGGGATCCATCTTATCTGTCTGAATTCAAGCCTGTGCTCAAGCCTAAGAAATCACCTGTAAAGAAGAATGGTAAAAACACCAAATGAGTGGACTTTCCAATCCCAAACCCAGATAAATTCAAGCTAATGAGCAAGTATCTTGCTGAATTAAAACAGAAGGCTACAGTTAATATGGGACTCAAAGAGAATCTAGCATTCATCTATAGAGAGGGAGTGGAAATTTGTGTTCCTGCAGGTCATCCAAACTTTGCTTATGCAAAGGCTGAAGAAAATGCAAGGTTACTTCAAGCTGGCCAGATAGTCAGACAACCTACAGAATGCACTGAGAAAGAAGCTAGACTGGCTGATGAGCTAGTAAGAGAGCTAGAGAAAGAGATGGAGCAAGAGGCTGAAGAAGAAGAGGCCAAATTTACAAAGAAGAAAATGAACACAAAGTCTGCGTGCAAGAAAAGGAAAAGCAGAGTTAAAGTCCCTGCTAAAAGAACTTTGAGCCCAAAACCAGAAGTTCAGGATGAATCAACACTACCTCAACCTACAAAACCTCCAACACCAGACACTCAGCAACACTCTTAGACATCTAACCCTTTAGACTTCATAAAGGAAGAAGCTTTGGAATTTGACTTTGACATCAACAGCTTGGTATTTCCAAAGATCAGGCTCTCACCTGAAAAGAGGAGAACCAAAAATAGAAAACAACCATTAGCTAGACAAATTCAAATTGTTGAGGTTCCTCAAGATGTAAAGGTGGCCACCAAGAAAGAAATTGAACTCTATATTACTGACATTGAAGAGTACTCAAGTGTCAATCTTTTCTTGGATTGTAAGAACCCTAATTTTTGTAATATTTTTTTTTATATAATATCATATGACATTGTCAATTTGGAACCTTTTTAGTCATCCTTGTTGTTTAATGGAATTGATTGTCTGAGAAACTATGTTGTTACATTCACTATGTAAGATAAAGGGAAGATTGTTGAAGGCAAGAATCTTATTGTTAGTAAGATTTATAAAATTTGGGACTTGAGAGTTATTGGAGTATTAAAAGATTTATTAGGAATTATGACGAGGAGTTATGGATATTCGAGGAATTTACACAATTAAGTACTTAAGGAATTACAAGGGAAATCTCTACGCGACAAAATATTATTACGAGAAATTAATTAAGCTACGATGTGAATTAAAGATTAAGTGACAAGCATTGGTGGAAGAATAATGATACAAGGAATGATATTGCATGCAAGTCCCATGCAACTAAGTAGTTAGGAAAGCAAACTAGCAATGCAAAGATAGCAAGAGGAATAGTAACTAGTTGGTACATTGTCCAAGGAGACAAGGAGGTATGGTGGTCTAGACACTAGACTTGCAACATGTGATACATATACATATACCTAATACATATCAACCACACAATTCACTTTATTCAACCAACACCAAAAGCAAAACAAAAACTCTCTCCCCCCCCTAGCCATTGTTGCTCTCGGCCAAACACAAAAACAAGGGGAAGAAGAATTCTTTCTTCCACTTCTCTTCACTCTTAATTCAAGGCAAAAATCCTAGGTACTCTACATCATATAAGGAAGGTATACTATGAATTCCAACCCTTTTCATCCATTAGTTTTCAAGTTATAAATTGTTGAAGTTTTGTTGAATAGTAACAATGTTGAGTTTTCATTTAGATCTTGAGTTGTAAGGATTGTAGGAGCTCATCCAAGGTGTTCTTGAGACTTGTAAGGCATACCAAAGGCTCCTATATACTCAAGAAGGTATAAAAACCCTAACCCCTCTTGGCCATGTAGTATTTGTGATGTTTAATGTTAGATCCATGGATATTATTGTAAATCTTGGACATATAAGTTATGGATGATGTAGATCTTGAGTTTAAATGTTGTGGTTGTGATTTTTAAGCTTGTGGTTAGTGTATGTAACTCCATGTATGTTATAGAGTATGATCTTGGTGGTTTAGATGATGGTTGTGATGTTTATATAAGATTCTTGGATGGTTAATTGGTAAAAGCATGCTGAGAATTTTTCCAGGAACTTGTACTGTCTTGTAGGAGGGTTTTGAACCCCTAAATCTTGTCCCCTGAAGTCCTAATATATATTGTTGGAAAGGTATTTGAATGTAGTTTTCAGAAATATAAGGTTCATGACTAGGTGATGTATAGATTTTGAGTTATGGCCTGAGAAGTGAAATGTGTTTCTGGAATCCGACCTGCACTAAATGGTCCCCTTGTGAACCTTGTTTAAACCCCTAAAAATTTAAGTAGGATCATGGAAAAATTAGAGAAGCTAGTAAATGCAGTGGTGAAGGCTACCCAAAAAGAATTGGATTAAAATATGTATTTTTCAATTTTATAAAAATGTTAGAGTAAAATTCGCGCAAGGGAAAAAGTCGTAAGTGGAGGGTGATTTAAGGGGTAATGAATATGATTCGGATATGGTAACCAAATTAAGTCGAATAAGTGGCGAGCGTAATCGAGTGATGACATGAACCTATAGTGGGGCTAGAGAGTCATAAGACGAAGTCATTAAGTTAATTTTGTACCCCCTAAAACCTCGCAATTAAAAGAGATATTGTTAAGGTACTAACGATCGGCTATTGATTATGTATAGATCGTTCCACTCCGCAAGCTCGACCACCCCAACCTCACCAAGGCAAGTTTACTTTTCAAAACTTACATATACAAGGACTTTCACTGTTGTGTTTGTAGTTTTCACTCGTATCAAATGTTTATGCTTATCGAAGTATTGATGAAATTGAGATGTATAAGCATATATATGTTTGCACCCTTTGAACTTAGAATGAAATGTTTTCTTCGGACAACGACTCTAGCAATAGAGGTCGTAGCGGTCCATATATACTATTGACCGGGGAGCGGTATATTATTATATCGTAATTAAATTGCGAAAACCCGAAGGGTCATTCGGGAAGTATCGTATACTCAAGTAATTATTTTTATATCTTCATAAATACTCAAAATACCTATCTTGGATTAAAAGATTGTTTAATTAAATAATTATTTTATTAATTATTAATATTAAATCTTAAAATATCATTTATTAATTATTGTTCATTATTTTAAAGACAAAGCTAATCCAAGATACCTTTAGCACTTTCAAACTCGAACTCTTTCGAACTCAAAACATTTTCGAAAACCCCCGGTCAGGTTTGCTTCTTGTATGATTTCAAGAATCATCGGTCGACTGATGTCGGACCTCAACTACTCAGTTTTCAATCAAAATAAAGTTTTTAAAAGAAAAAGAAAAAGGGACTCTGGCAGGTGTGGGAACCGTTGACGAACGATTCCCGGGATGTGTAAGCGACCGTGAGCCAGGCGGTCCATCACTTATTATTCCGGCCCAGGTGTTGCCGAAGGATGATTACGGATGTAGTTTTCATCGAGGGTGATTACGGATGTAGTTTTCACCCGGGGATAGTTACGGATGTAGTTTCTATCCTTCTACCGGTAGAGAAGACCCGCGGATTATTGGACTTGGATGTGGCGACTGATCATCGTCAATCCCTGTCAGGTTTTATGTTTTCTTTAAGTCCCATTCCTCCATTTTGGAAAATGCTCTGACACTGCTTCTTAGGCTTATGTGCCAAGTTACCGATAGTGTTCTATTTTTGATGAGAAAGATGTTGACTTCATGCAGTATCTAGAACTGCAAGTTTATTTTGAAAACAAGGGCACGTGTTGGTGCACCTTTGAAATTTATCAACAATGACAAATGATTTTATAACTGATTGATATAAACAAGTGTAATAACTGCTAAACATATGTAATGTTATATTGCTTACCTTATACATATATTTCTTGCTGAGCTATAGTTGCTCACTCTTGCTTGTTTTCAAATTTACAAACACAACAGCTAAGAGAAATGGCAAGACCCAGACAGACTGCCCGAAAGCAGGTGACTAGACCCGAGGCAGCAGTTGAGATTCCACCGGTAGGCCCCATTAGCCGGATTGGTTGGCAACTTTTGTTAGTACGTTTCATTTATAAGTATGACCTGTGCAAAGCAGTGTACCGTAACAAACATTCAAGCCGCCAACTCCGCTTCATATCGAAGTGTTGCTGGTAGCATAAATGCTATTTAATTCGGTCTGTAATAACTCTGAAACTTTTACTTTTGCTTAATCAATCGTGTGACGTTTCTGAGACTCTAACATGTGTGTGTGTGTGTGCGGTGTAAGTTTATTGTGGGGTCGATGGCTGTTTTATATATATTATGTGCAAGAACAGGTATGTTATTAATGGAAAATGGACCGTGAGCGCCTAGGTTTCCGACCCCGGATCTAGGGGCGTCACAGAAATGGTATCAGAGCGAGGTTATAGTTCTCAGAAACGATAGTAATTTAAGAAAGCAACCCTAATAATAATAACAATAACCCTAATAACAACCCTAATAATACCTAAAACTCGCATCGAGTTTGCAGTCTGGTTATCGGATATAGCCCTGACTTTAAGGCCCGTGAGGGAACTACTCCTTAAACCTTTCTTTATGGTTAGTGACCCACCTTATTTCCCTTGTGTAGATGGAGGAGACACCAGACCCTGAGGCCTTTGAGAGAGAGCATGATGAGGCACTGATGCGAGATACCGAGGATCCTGAGGAGGATATGGGTGCTGACCCTGAGCTTGGCCCCTGGATTACGCTGATAGGGGATACTGATGATGAGGATCCCGAGGAGGAGCCCTTTGAGCCTGAGCCTGAGCCTGTTACCCCCTCTCCTGTAGCTACTGACGAGGAGAGTGTGAGATTCGGTGAGGGCCGTGTTGTGTCATCCCCACCCTCTCCGCAGTCATCGAGCCCTGTTTCATCGGACGGTGACTCCGAGGATGATACTTCTGGCGAGGAGGAGCTTGACCCTACCCCTGCTCCTGCTCCTGCTACTGCTCCTGCTCCTTCTACTGCTCCTGCACCTGCTCCTGTTCCTGTCATACCACCCCCGCCGATGGACCTACCCCCAGTGTCGGGCATTGAGCACGCCTACGTGGTGCAGTTCCTGACCCGAGACTTACTTTCTGCAGAGGCCAGACTTAACGAGGCGAGGCGGGCACTAGTGGAGGAGCGCGAGGCGCGATTGAGGATTCAGGCTGAGATGAGGACTGCTGTTGCTAGGAGGACTAGGGCTCGACTCCATAGGATTGAGAGGAGGAGTCGCGCGAGGATTCTTGGTTTAGGAGTCCGCGGGGGCGGAGTGATCCAGGCTAGGGATGGGCGTGTTGTGCGTCGTGCATTTTCCCGAGTGAGGGCTTTGCTCCGTCGCGGTGCGGCACCATGATGTGTTACGGATAGCTCAGTCCTCTAGGTTCAGATGACATTAGTTTGTCGATTTTATGGGATAGTTGACTTGTGCAGTGGTATCCTTTCTGACCAGTGGATGTGTAGACTAACCTACAGATATGTAGATGTGACTTCGGATAGTATGTACGGATGTAGCCCTACTTTTGTGTAGCCCTGACTATTCAGATGATGTACTTGTTATTGTTCCACTTTTGCTAGACTTTGACATCGGAACTATGTATTAGGCTCTAACATCCAAACTTTGTGATAACTCTTGGACCGTACTTATCTAGTTTCAGTTTCCTTGATATTGTCTCAACTGCCTTACTTTTCGATGGCATGCTTTACTGTTTTGATATACAACTGTGAATATACAATTGCTACAAGCCGCAAATGCAACCATGCTGTTTCAAATTTACGATATGCGATTTCAAATTGTTCTCTACAAATTCCCAAAATGTTCCTACAAATTTTAAAATAAATTTTTTTCAAAAAAAAAATAAATAAATAAAAAATTTTGAGGTTTTGAAGTCTTGAAAACTCTTGCAAATGTTTTCGCACCCCATAGAGATTTTTCCCCCGAAAATGTTTTGACGTTTTATCTCCAGCATTGGGTTATTAAAACTTTTACAACTTCCACCCTTATGAGGAGGAACGATTCGTTCCTGACCCGTGTAAACGCTGGCAGGTAATTAGAAAACCCTAACCCATTTCTTGTTTCATTATCAGAATCATGCCACCCAGAAGAATGAACATTCGAGCTCACCCGGTCAGTTCTGAAGACCAGGGTAGCCACCATGGGACCGGAGGCCACCAGAACTATGAAAGGGAGAATGTGAACCTGAGTGAGGATGAGGGCAACGATCATAACTTGTTTGATGACTCTGAGTATGACGAAGAAGAAGCTGGTGATGACACCTGAGAGGTGGAACATCCAAGGGGAGGCCCTATGGAACAGTTCATGGAACTACTTAGGAAGAACTTGGACCGTCCCCCCGGTTCAGCAACCACCCAGCAATGCTAATGCAAATGCTTTCCGGAACTTCAAATCCCTGAAACCCCCAGAATTTAAAGGAACGGCAGATCCGGTGGAGGCTAGAGCCTGGCTGAAGGAAATGGAAAAATCTTTCGAGATACTAGGTGTCGCTGAGGAGCAGAAGACTGTTTTTGCCACCTACCTCCTGAAGGGTGAGGCAAACTATTGGTGGGAAGCTAAGAGGAATTTGGAAGGAAGAGGTGTGGTGACCTGGGAGAGGTTTAGCAAGCTGTTCTTGGAGAAGTACTTTCCTAGGTTCATGGAGACACAAATGGAGCTGAAGTTTTTGGAACTAAAGCAAGGTAACATGACGGTGGCCGAGTATGAGGCCAAATTTACTGAGCTGTCGAGGTTTGTGCCGGAATATGTGAACTCTGAGGCAAAGAGGGCCCGAAGGTTTCAATTGGGGCTAAAAAAATGGATTCAGAATCGTGTGGCAGTTCTTGAGCTGACGGACTATGCCACCCTGATACAGAAAGCATCAATTGTCGAGGCTGGGAGTGAACAGATGCAGAAGGAGAGGGAAGGAAAGAAGAGGAAGTTTGATAGTCGGAAGGGAAATTCTGCGGGTGGGAGCTTTCCGAGCAAATTTAAGCGAGGGACGATGTCCCAATCCAGCGGAAACTTTGGAACCAAGAGAGCTGAAAGTTGGAGTGTGGGCCAGAGCGGCCAACCACAGGGATCGTCTTACTCTACCCCATCCCGAGCCCTACCCCCAGATTGCAATAAATGTGGAAGGAAACATGCGGGGGTGTGTAACCTACAGGATGTGAAGTGCTTCAAGTGTGGGCTGACAGGACATTATGCTAACGCCTATCGAGGAACTAGTAACAACACCAGTGCCGGAGGTAATTGCTTCAAGTGTGGGAAACCAGGGCACCGAATGAGGGAATGTATGTCCTCTGGGCCAGCTGCATCAAGAGTGAGTGGAACTGCTTCTAACAAGGCCCCTACTGCAAGAACTTTTAACATGACGGTGCAAGATGCCGTGAGGAACACGGATGTGATTGCAGGTACCCTACTACTCAACTCAGTTAAGGCAAATGTTTTATTTGATTCGGGAGCTACCAAGTCTTTCATATCTCTAGATTTTGTATGTCAGTTAGGCCTTAAGGCTGAACCATTGAAAGACAGACTGCAAGTAGAGATAGCTAATCATGAAATTATCCCTGTTAGCCAAGTATGTCCAGGTTGTGACCTAGAAATAGAAGGGCGACACTTTCGGGTAGATTTAATACCTTTTAAACTAGGAGAGTTTGACGTAATAGTAGGTATGGATTGGTTAACAACCCACGGAGCCCAGATTGATTGTGTAAAGAAGAAAGTAAGTTTGAGACTGCCAGGGGACGAGGAAGTAGTGTTTAGTGGAAAACGGCAAAACCAAAAGTTCCTGACTATGATTCAAGCTAAGAAGCTGTTACGTAAAGGATGCGAAGCCTATTTAGCCTATGTGAAGGATACCAAGAAGGAGGCACCAAACCTATAGGAAATCCCTGTCGTTAATGAGTTCGCGGACGTATTTCCGGATGATCTTCCCGGACTGCCACCTGATAGAGACATCGAGTTCGCTATAGACTTAGTTCCGGGTACGACCCCAATTTCGAAAGCCCCATATCGGCTAGCCCCAGTGGAGATGAAAGAGCTGGCCACTCAGTTACAAGAGTTGTTGGATAAAGGGATGATAAGACCTAGTGTGTCACCGTGGGGAGCCCCGGTGTTATTCGTGAAAAAGAAGGATGGTAGTATGAGATTATGTATAGACTACAGGGAGTTGAATAAGGTGACTATAAAGAATAAATATCCCTTACCCAGGATAGATGACCTGTTTGATCAGCTAAAGGACGCAGTTTATTTTTCTAAAATCGATTTGAGGACCGGGTACCACCAGTTGAGGATTAAGCCAGAAGATATACCAAAGATGGCCTTTCGCACCCGGTACGGACACTATGAGTTCCTAGTGATGTCATTTGGGTTAACGAATGCCCCTGCAGCTTTCATGGACTTAATGAATCGAGTCTTCAAGAAGTACTTTGACAAGTGTGTTATAGTCTTCATCGATGACATCTTGATTTATTCCAAGACGAAGGAGGAACATGCAGAGCACTTGAGGATTGTATTGGGAGCATTTAGAGAAAAAAAGTTGTACGCTAAGTTCTCGAAGTGTGAATTTTGGTTGAAGGAAGTTCAGTTTTTAGGGCATGTGATTAGCGAACAAGGCATTCTAGTGGACCCAGCTAAAATAGAGGCTGTGTCAAATTGGGAGAGACCAACCACTCCGACAGAGGTGAGAAGTTTTATAGGATTGGCTGGCTACTATAGAAGGTTTGTCCAAGACTTTGCCAAGATAGCAGCCCCTTTGACCCGACTAACTCGCAAGATCGAGAAGTTTGTGTGGACTGAAAAATGCGAAGAGAGCTTCCAAGAGTTGAAAAAGAGGTTGGTGACAGCACCAGTACTAGCCCTACCTGACGATAAGGGAGATTTTGTGATTTATAGCGACGCATCCCATAAAGGTTTAGGGTGTGTGCTTATGCAGCACGGTAAAGTGATTGCTTATGCGTCCAGACAACTTAAGGAGTACGAGATAAGATACCCCACCCATGATTTGGAATTAGCGGCGATAGTTTTCGCTTTGAAGATCTGGAGACATTATCTTTACGGAGAAAAGTGTAAAATCTACACGGATCACAAGAGCTTAAAGTACATATTCACTCAGAAAGAGTTAAACATGAGGCAGAGGAGATGGCTAGAGCTAATCAAGGATTATGATTGTGAGATTCATTATCACCCAGGGATGGCCAACGTGGTGGCCGATGCACTTAGCCGAAAAGAGAAACTCAAGATGATAACATCAGTGGACGAGTTGATCAAGGACCTTGAGAAACTGGAGATTGAAGTGAGGTTACCAGGAATTGGACAAGAGAGTCTAAGGGAAATAATAGTCCAACCACCGTTATTGGAAAAGATTAAGTTATGCCAGGAAAAGAAGATAGAAGAAGAAAAGAATTTGATGAAGAAAATTTTGACTGGCGAGGAAATTAAGTGTGAAAAGGACGGGAATGGAGTTATGAGGTACGCATCTAGGATATGGATCCCGAACGTTCAGGAATTAAAAGACGAGATTTTGCAAGAGGCTCATAGTTCAAGGTACTCAATTCACCCTGGAGGCACTAAGATGTATAGAGATTTGAGAGAATACTATTGGTGGCCAAATATGAAGAAGGACGTGGCAGAGTGGGTAAGTAAATGCTTGACATGTCAAAGAGTAAAGGCCGAACACCAGAGGCCCAGTGGATTGTTGCAACCCTTAGAGATACCCGAGTGGAAGTGGGAGCATATTGCGATGGACTTTGTGGTCGGACTACCAAGGACCAAGACTAATCATGACGCCATTTGGGTAATTATCGATAGATTGACCAAGTCAGCACATTTTCTTCAAATCAACGAGAGATACACTATCGACAAGCTGGTGGATATTTACTTAAAGGAGATTGTGGTTAGGCATGGGGTTCCTGTGAGCATTGTATCTGATAGGGACCCAAGGTTCAACTCCAGGTTCTGGAGGAGTTTTCAGGATTGTGTGGGGACCAAGTTAAACATGAGTACTGCATACCACCCCCAATCAGACGGACAGAGCGAGAGAACCATCCAGACCATAGAGGACATGTTGAGAGTATGTGCCATCGATTTTAAGGGAAGTTGGGATGACCACTTGCCGTTGATCGAATTTTCCTACAACAACAGTTACCATGCGAGTATAGGAATGCCCCCATATGAAGCTTTATACGGACGAAGATGTCGGTCTCCCTTGTGTTGGGAAGAAGTTGGAGAGCGGAAGATTTTAGGGCCTGAACTGGTCCAATAGACAAGAGAAACTATCGAACTCATAAGAGGACGGCTGGTAGCGGCCCAAGACAGACAGAAGAAGTATGGGGACCAGACCCGCAAGGACAAAGAATATGAGGTAGGAGAGTTTGTGATGTTAAAGGTATCACCGTGGAAGGGATTGATGAGATTTGGTAAGAAGGGGAAACTAATCCCGAGATTTATTGGACCTTTTGAGATTTTGAGACGAGTTGGAAAGTTAGCCTATGAATTGGCTTTACCCCCAAGCTTGCAGCAAGTACATAATGTGTTCCATGTGTCCATGCTACGACCCTACCATACCGACTTCCGGCACGTGATAGAATATGACCAAGTGGATCTGCAGCCAGACTTAACCTATGTGGAGCAACCCGTAGAAATCACGGATAGAAAAGAACAGGTGCTGCGGAACAAGGTTGTCAAACTAGTGAGAGTTTTGTGGAGGAACCAGAATGTCGAAGAATCAACATGGGAACTAGAGAGCACGATGCGTGAAAAGCACCCCCAACTGTCTTCAACCTGATTCCGGGACGGAATCCTTTTAAGGAGGGGAGGCTGTAAGAACCCTAATTTTTGTAATATTTTCTTTTATATAATATCATATGACATTGTCAATTTGGAACCTTTTTAGTCATCCCTGTTGTTTAATGGAATTGATTGTCTGAGAAACTATGTTGTTACATTCACTATGTAAGATAAAGGGAAGATTGTTGAAGGCAAGAATCTTATTGTTAGTAAGATTTATAAAATTTGGGACTTGAGAGTTATTGGAGTATTAAAAGATTTATTAGGAATTATGACGAGAAGTTATGGATATTCGAGGAATTTACACAATTAAGTACTTAAGGAATTACAAGGGAAATCTCTATGCGACAAAATATTATTACGAGAAATTAATTAAGATACGATGCGAATTAAAGATTAAGTGACAAGCATTGGTGGAAGAATAATGATACAAGGAATGATATTGCATGCAAGTCCCATGCAACTAAGTAGTTAGGAAAGCAAACTAGCAATGCAAAGATAGCAAGAGGAATAGTAACTAGTTGGTACATTGTCCAAGGAGACAAGGAGGTATGGTGGTCTAGACACTAGACTTGCAACATGTGATACATATACATATACCTAATACATATCAACCACACAATTCACTTTATTCAACCAACACCAAAAGCAAAACAAAAACTCTCTCCCCCCTAGCCATTGTTGCTCTCGGCCAAACACAAAAACAAGGGGAAGAAGAATTCTTTCTTCCACTTCTCTTCACTCTTAATTCAAGGCAAAAATCCTAGGTACTCTACATCATATAAGGAAGGTATACTATGAATTCCAACCCTTTTCATCCATTAGTTTTCAAGTTATAAATTGTTGAAGTTTTGTTGAATAGTAACAATGTTGAGTTTTCATTTAGATCTTGAGTTGTAAGGATTGTAGGAGCTCATCCAAGGTGTTCTTGAGACTTGTAAGGCATACCCAAGGCTCCTAAATACTCAAGAAGGTATAAAAACCCTAACCCCTCTTGGCCATGTAGTATTTGTGATGTTTAATGTTAGATCCATGGATATTAGTGTAAATCTTGGACATATAAGTTATGGATGATGTAGATCTTGAGTTTAAATGTTGTGGTTGTGATTTTTAAGCTTGTGGTTAGTGTATGTAACTCCATGTATGTTATAGAGTATGATCTTGGTGGTTTAGATGATGGTTGTGATGTTTATATAAGATTCTTGGATGGTTAATTGGTAAAAGCATGATGAGAATTTTTCCAGGAACTTGTACTGTCTTGTAGGAGGGTTTTGAACCCCTAAATCTTGTCCCCTGAAGTCCTAATATATATTGTTGGAAAGGTATTTGAATGTAGTTTCCAGAAATATAAGGTTCATGACTAGGTGATGTATAGATTTTGAGTTATGGCCTGAGAAGTGAAATGTGTTTCTGGAATCCGACCTGCACTAAATGGTCCCCTTGTGAACCTTGTTTAAACCCCTAAAAATTTAAGTAGGATCATGGAAAAATTAGAGAAGCTAGTAAATGCAGTGGTGAAGGCTACCCAAAAAGAATTGGATTAAAATATGTATTTTTCAATTTTATAAAAATGTTAGAGTAAAATTCGCGCAAGGGAAAAAGTCGTAAGTGGAGGGTGATTTAAGGGGTAATGAATATGATTCGGATATGGTAACCAAATTAAGTCGAATAAGTGGCGAGCGTAATCGAGTGATGACATGAACCTATAGTGGGGCTAGAGAGTCATAAGACGAAGTCATTAAGTTAATTTTGTACCCCCTAAAACCTCGCAATTAAAAGAGATATTGTTAAGGTACTAACGATCGGTTATTGATTATGTATAGATCGTTCCACTCCGCAAGCTCGACCACCCCAACCTCACCAAGGCAAGTTTACTTTTCAAAACTTACATATACAAGGACTTTCACTGTTGTGTTTGTAGTTTTCACTCGTATCAAATGTTTATGCTTATCGAAGTATTGATGAAATTGAGATGTATAAGCATATATATGTTTGCACCCTTTGAACTTAGAATGAAATGTTTTCTTCGGACAACGACTCTAGCAATAGAGGTCGTAGCGGTCCATATATACTATTGACCGGGGAGCGGTATATTATTATATCGTAATTAAATTGTGAAAACCCGAAGGGTCATTCGGGAAGTATCGTATACTCAAGTAATTATTTTTATATCTTCATAAATACTCAAAATACCTATCTTGGATTAAAAGATTGTTTAATTAAATAATTATTTTATTAATTATTAATATTAAATCTTAAAATATCATTTATTAATTATTGTTCATTATTTTAAAGACAAAGTTAATCCAAGATACCTTTAGCACTTTCAAACTCG
This sequence comes from Saposhnikovia divaricata, assembly GCA_036435485.1. Classification (NCBI taxonomy): domain Eukaryota; kingdom Viridiplantae; phylum Streptophyta; class Magnoliopsida; order Apiales; family Apiaceae; genus Saposhnikovia; species Saposhnikovia divaricata. The sequence continues at coordinate 93,268,700 of CM071597.1, read as the reverse complement.
AACTCTTTCGAACTCAAAACATTTTCGAAAACCCCCGGTCAGGTTTGCTTCTTGTATGATTTCAAGAATCATCGGTCGACTGATGTCGGACCTCAACTACTCAGTTTTCAATCAAAATAAAGTTTTTAAAAGAAAAAGAAAAAGGGACTCTGGCAGGTGTGGGAACCGTTGACGAACGATTCCCGGGATGTGTAAGCGACCGTGAGCCAGGCGGTCCATCACTTATTATTCCGGCCCAGGTGTTGCCGAAGGATGATTACGGATGTAGTTTTCATCGAGGGTGATTACGGATGTACTTTTCACCCGGGGATAGTTACGGATGTAGTTTCTATCCTTCTACCGGTAGAGAAGACCCGCGGATTATTGGGTTTGGATGTGGCGACTGATCATCGTCAATCCCTGTCAGGTTTTATGTTTTCTTTAAGTCCCATTCCTCCATTTTGGAAAATGCCCTGACACTGCTTCTTAGGCTTATGTGCCAAGTTGCCGATAGTGTTCTATTTTTGATGAGAAAGATGTTGACTTCATGCAGTATCTAGAACTGCAAGTTTATTTTGAAAACAAGGGCACGTGTTGGTGCACCTTTGAAATTTATCAACAATGACAAATGATTTTATAACTGATTGATATAAACAAGTTTAATAACTGCTAAACATATGTAATGTTATATTGCTTACCTTATACATATATTTCTTGCTGAGCTATAGTTGCTCACTCTTGCTTGTTTTCAAATTTACAAACACAACAGCTAAGAGAAATGGCAATACCCAGACAGACTGCTCGAAAGCAGGTGACTAGACCCGAGGCAGCAGTTGAGATTCCACCGGTAGGCCCAATTAGCCGGATTGGTTGGCAACTTTTGTTAGTACGTTTCATTTATAAGTATGACCTGTGCAAAGCAGTGTACCGTAACAAACATTCAAGCCGCCAACTCCGCTTCATATCGAAGTGTTGCTGGTAGCATAAATGCTATTTAATTCGGTCTGTAATAACTCTAAAACTTTTACTTTTGTTTAACCAATCGTGTGACGTTTCTGAGACTCTAACCTCTGTGTGTGTGTGCAGTGTGAGTTTATTGTGGGGTCGATGGCTGTTTTATATATATTATGTGCAAGAACAGGTATGTTATTAATGGAAAATGGACCGTGAGCGCCTAGGTCTCCGACCCCGGATCTAGGGGCGTCACATGGATGATGTGGCAGATGTGAGTGGTGCATATAGGACAACCAGGTTACCAGAAAGGCTAATCTTCACCTACAAAGGAGGAAATAGCAGAACCTGGCCCCTACATCAAGTGTTAAATGAAGGCTACAGCAAACTCTGAAAGATTTGGTCCTTAATGAAAAGAACTGGGAAATTCACTCCAGAGGCAAGGGAAATTAAGGAGCAGCTGGTCTTCAAAGGAGGGTTTGCCTAAGAAGCTGAACATTCCATATGAACCTGGTAGGAAGGTTCACTTTTATCCATTCTGGATAATAGAATTCAGAGATGAACACAACTGTAGAAGATTTTTCAGAATAGAAGATCAACTGGAGAAAGCTAGAAATGAGTACTTGCAACACTTAATGTCTATGCTGCATCAAAATCACCCAGAAGAAAAGATCATCTACAGATCTCTAGAGAAGCAGCTTGAGGCAAACAGACATCAAGTCCATGGTATGAGGATTGCAAGGGGGAAGAAAGCAATGATATGCTCAGTCTAGAGGAGCATCCCTTGTGGAAGTATGATTCTTTATCTTGACTCAGTTCATTTCTTCACTCTTTTGAAGCTTAGTACACTACATATGTTTTTACTTAATCTCTGTATCTATACAAAGGTGTTTTGTTATCATCAAGGTTCTTAATTTATGGTTGTTATTCTATCAGTCATAAATTGGGGGAGATTGTTAGGAATTATGTTGCTCTTGATGATAAGTACTTGAAAACACCTTGAAAAACATATGTGTACAAGAATAAGTTTGTTTCTTGTCAACGGATATCCAAGTTATAAGCATCCGTTGATAAGGCAGCTTATCAGTTGATAAGTCTGTAGCATACATCTTTTAAGTTTTGTCAGTTGTTTGGTTCTATCATAGTTACTAGAAATCCTAAGTCATGTTGACTATCAATGGATATGCAGAATAGGGTAGCTAATTGTATATAAGCTGTGCTATGTAATTCTGTATAAGTGAAGTGAAATCTCAGCTGATGAAGTTTCTATGTCAACGGATATGGCACCTCAACAAACAACAGTCAACCTATTGATCAGTGTCTACTTCAACGGGATGCTCCAACCAATAATGTCTTGGAATTAGAGGTTGATGGCAACTTCACATGCCTGACAGATCATATGGGTTGATAAACTTAAAAAGGGTATGGAAGCCAGTATTGGAAACGAAGAAGAAAAAGAAACATTATTTGTTCTTGCAAACAATTCAGCTGGTAAATCTAGTGCATATCTGTCCAAGACAATCCAGACAAAATTGTATCACATGGAGACAAGGAGTGGCAGCAACCCTGCAGAATACTTTGACTTTCAAGATTCATTTATTTTGTAGGGTTTGTAAACTTGAAGTATATATATGCTTCACGTGTAGCATAGCTAAGTAGAGAAGAAAATACAAAGCTGAAAGCACAAAGCATTAGGTTTTCTTGTAAAATACTTAGCCTTGTATTCGCAGCTGTGTACTCGTTTACACAAATTATTTTCTTCAATACAACCCTTAGGTGGAGTCGACAAAAACCCACCTGAAATTTTTAAAGAGTGTTGTATGTTTGTTTTTCTTTGATTTCTGTTTCATAAGTTTCTTTCTGTTTATCTGCTTAAATCAAGATCTATCTGTTGTCTTATAAATTCAAAAGAATTTTCAACAAGATTGTATTCAACCCCCCTTCTACAATCTTGAGGTGTGCAACTGGGAAATAACAAGATGCCTCCATAGTATGAACAATCTTCTGTTGTGAAATGTGAGCTCTTGCGATTTTTTTACCATCATTCTACTCCACACCATCTCGATGCGAGCATTCCAGATTTCCCAATACACCATATTAATCATGAATTCTCAACAAAATAACTCAAAAAATACCAAAACATACTAAGCACTCACAAGGAGATACAACAAACAACCTAAAAAATTGGGTACAAAAGACATACCTCATCTAAGAATGAATATTATTGAAAAAAAACAAGATCAAAGCAAGAAAGAAAGTGGGCCTTCGGCCGGTGGAGAATCCACCGTTGGAGGAGGAAGTCTCCACCGGCCGGAGGGGGAAGGACGAAGGCGCCTAACTACTAAGAAACAGAAGAGAGCTTTGTTTTTGATAACATCTTAATTAATCATTAATTACTTCTATTAAATATCTACATAATTTACTTTTATTATTTATATAAAAATTTAGCAAAATTTATTTTGGCATTATAATTAGTATTTCAATATAAAATATTAATTATTCATAGAAAAATAAGAACATGTCCCATAAGATGACGACTTAAAATTACTTATATCGTGTCATACGATTTCCCATTTAAGATTTCTGTAAGTTTTTTCGGGCGATTTGAGGACATGCAATGTTAATTTTTGGGGAAAAATTTTTATTAGTTGCCGTGTAAATCATATAAGTTATAGAATTATATAGAATTACACAAGACATGTAACCAACTCGATTAAGTTAAATCAACATGATCATTTTATCGGACAGTTAAATCGATAAAGAAATTGTACATCCGTTATTCCAATATATTGTGGCGAATAAAATTAATATTCTACTTAAATAAATTATTATAATATTTCTGAGCATGTATGTTATGAGGAGGGTGTCGGCTTTTAAAAACGTTATTTAATTATATTTAATATTTATTATTTTTTATCATAAAAATTATGATCATATTATAATCGCTAATTTTCATGTTTATGATTTTTTAACATATTAAAATTTTTTCAATTAATTATTCGTGTGAACTATTTGAATCAATTGAAAATAGCTATTAATGTTTTTTTAAAATAAAAATTAGTGTCTTGATTTTCTTTTTCTTCTATAATAAATTATTAAAACATAATATTACCATTCGAAAAATAATACTTGAAATGTTTTTAGATATTTGTTTTATTTCAATTTCAATTTAAAATTTATTTTAATATCACAAAAGTTTTATTTCTTATATGTTTGAAATTTTTTTTGACTAATGTTATGCATAATTTATACGTATGATTTCATTATTTTTCCCTAATATTCATAAATTATTAAATATAATTTTCTAAAGCCGCACTAGCACGGCATAATTGACTAATGACTCTTAATTCTAGTAAAATCTTTTAGAATTCCGAATGAATACACCCAAAATTGCAAAATCCAAAGAATCCTGTAGAATATTTTTATTTTTGTGTCATTATTGAAAAAATATACAGTAGTATTGTCATGCGTTAGTAAATTAGATTACCTTTTTGTTCGGCCTACTTGGGTCCGAACAGTCTACACTTAGCCCAATTGTACTTTTCTATCTCACTAATGGAGTGTACAACAGTAGGCAACTCCCAACCATCCATTCCCCGCCGAGTGGTGGCAATGCCATTTCCGGGCAGAGGCCACATCAACCCTATGATGAACTTGTGCATGCTTCTAGCTTCCAAGCAACCTGATTTTCTCATCACCTTTATCGTAACTGAGGAGTGGCTAGGATTTCTAAGCTCTGAAACAAAGCTACCACCTAACATAAGTTTCGGTACCATTCCTAATGTCATTCCCTCGGAGCTTGTTCGAGCTGCTGATCATCCGGGCTTCGTGGAAGCAACGTTAACTAATATGGAAGGGCCAGTTGAGCAGGTGATTCACAGGCTTCATCCGCGGCCTGTGGTGATTATTTACGATTTGTTTCTTGGATGGGTACCCGGAGTGGGGAACCGGATGAATATTCCTGTGGCTTCGCTTTGGCCGATGTCTGCCACGGTGTTTTCCATTTTTAAACACAGTCATCTTCTTGCACAAAATGGGCACTTCCCCGTAACTAACCTGTCAGGTCAGTTGAATTTAAAACAATTTATTTTCTTTTGTTACTGATTTTTGGAACCAGATGATTTGAATTTCTCGTTGTTTTTTTTTTCTAAGAATTTGATAGTCCATAACAGCTCTTTAATGTGTATATTCCAAATAGATAAGGTAACGAAATCTGTTAGATACTAGGCAATAATTGATCCTTTTATCACGTGATTGAATTGAACATAGTGTATACTGGGAAGGAAGATCTTAGTGACTTAGCTCATTTCGAGATTTATGGCACACCGAGTTCAATTGTTCACGAGGCATTCCAATATTTTTCTCCTGATACACATTTACAAAAGGGGTTTTCCTGTAACTGTCAAGTGCTATTAGATGTCATTGTATATCTTGCTCTTCCAACCTGAGTTTGATTTTGGTGATACTAGAAGTATGAAATTACATTTAACTTTTTTTTTCCCATTCTAGTACCGGTGCAATTTTCTAGTTTTTAGGTGTGATTCTTTAGGCTAATTGCTTTTTTAGGTATCTTAAAAATCTAAATTCTCTGTTTTTAGAGACTTTTTATTTCTTGTTGTAACTTAACTTATAGAAGATAGTTGGACTATAGGAAGAACTTCATTTTGAAACTTTACTAAAAAATTGAAAGATGTCTTCTTACTGCCTACAGCTCAACAATTTTTTTCCTTTTAGATTTGATGCATAGGCTGTATGTATTTAATTTTCTATATAAATTCTGTGTGCTTGATGTTTTGATTATTTCTGTTGTGTGTATCTTTCTTATAAATTTGGATATTGCCTTAAATAGAGCATGGAGAGAACGAGGTAGATTATATCCCTGGTGTACCTTCAACACGAGTACTTGATCTTCCCTCACCATATTATGGAAGAGGCCAACCAATCCTACATAGAGTTCTTGAAGCAGTTTCAATGGTGCAAAAAGCACAGTTTCTTCTATTTACTTCTGTCTACGAGCTTGAACAGAAAGCCATTGATGCTTTGAGAGCCGAGTATTCCATGCCAGTCTATGCCATTGGTCCTGCCATCCCTTACTTCAAAATCAAACAAGATACTTCAGCTATTATTGAAGAAGTCCCTCACTACATTAAATGGCTAGACAATCAACCTAATGATTCTGTCTTGTACATTTCTCAAGGGAGTTTTCTTTCTGTTTCTAGTGAGCAACTGGACGAAATTGTTGCCGGGGTTCTTGATAGCGGAGTAAGCTATTTTTGGGTAACAAAAATGAAAGCTTCTTGGATTGATAGTGGTAAGGGGTTGGTTGTGCCCTGGTGTGATCAACTAAGGGTCTTGTGTCATCCTTCTGTTGGCGGTTTTTGGTCACATTGTGGATGGAATTCTACTAAAGAAGGTGTGTTTGCTGGTGTTCCAATGCTAACTTTGCCAATAATGTGGGATCAAATTCCAAACAGTAAAATGATTGTGGAGGATTGGAAGACTGGATGGAGAGTGAAGGGGCGAACCGCGGATGAAACAATAACGAATAGGGATAAAATTGCAAGACTTGTGAAGAGGTTTATGGAGTCTGAAAGCTTTGAGGGAAAAATAATGAGGAAAAGAGTGAGAGAATGTAGGGAGATAGCTCACCAAGCTATTGCAGAAGGTGGATCATCTGACAATGCTATTGATGCTTTCATCGACAACATTTTTCAAACAAACAGAAATGAAGTTTCTCTACCTTTCTTTAACTGATTAATGCCACATTATAAGAATAATAATCATTTTGTTTCTGTTTCTAAGCATTAACCATTAAGGTTGATACTTGCTTGCCCATGCTCTGGTTATTTCAATGGTTAATTATGAAAAAGACTAATCTTCTTACGGATGTACTATAGCTATAGAGTAGAATTTATTTCCATGGCTGAAGTATACACCGTGGTCGATTGAAGACAGGTAAAACCAGGTTTTAATTTATATTACAGTAACATGTGCCCTGACCGATGGTCTAATACTTCTCAACATCAAGCCCGCATGAGACTATGAGAGAGTTTTCCCCTTTTTCTGGTGTTGAGAGTAATAAAATATCTTTCCTTGAACTAAAGCGCCAGTAATTTTGTCAAATGGTCAATCTTCTCATTTGCATTATGGTATTAGTTTGAGCCAACTTGTCTTGTGGTATCGATAGGTAGCTATGTCATGTATATTTTTCCTATAACAAGAAGATTAAATTCGAATCTAAGCGATGTCATGTTTATACAATAGTATCGTATTTATTTTTCAAATCAATTATTTCTGAAAAATGAAAGGAAGAAACAACAACTATGAGAACTAGACTTGACACAATAATGGTACTCCTGGGAATCGTTACGTTCTTACAAGAGTTTATGGTCAAACGTATCTGGTGTATTTTTCAACTGAACTTTGTACTGGAAAAAGAATCAACAGTCCCCATCCCTAGCCCTTTGTAAACCATTATACTATTTCCCTGAAATGGACTCCACTTCCGGCGACTCCCAACCATCCATCCAATGCCATGCAGTGGCGATTCCATTTCCCGCCAGAGGTCACATCAACTCAATGATGAACTTTTGTTTAAAACTAGCTTCCAAGCAACCCAATTTGCTTATCACCTTTATTGTCACCGAGGAGTGGTTGGGGTTTTTAAGCTCTGACCCACCTAATATAAGTTTTGGCACCATACCTAATGTCATACCATCTGAGCTGGTTAGAACCACTGATCATTCGGGTTTTGTTGAAGCAACTTTAACCAAGATGGAAGAGCCGGTGGAGTGGTTAATTCACCAGCTTGGCTCGAGGCCTGTGGTGATTACATACGATTATTTTCTGTCGTGGGTACCTGAGTTAGGAAACAAGAGGGGTATTCCGGTGGCTTCACTTTGTCCTATATCTGCCAAGGTGTTTTCAATGCAAATGCACCATCATCTTCTTGTACAAAATGGCGACCTCCCAGTATATAACATGTCAGGTCAGTGTGAAATTGAAGATTATTTTTCAGTTTTTTGTTATAATTCTCGATAATCTATCCTAATTAAATTATTAAAATTTGCAAAACAAAATTTTATATATATGAAGACTATTCTTGATCTTTTTCAAACAATCCTTTCAATTCTGAGAATTCGGTTTGTTGGTTATTACTAAAATAATAAATGAAGTTCTTGACCTCCATATCATTAATCTGCCAGCATGACCATTTTACAAACCAGATTCACCCAACAATTCCACATTCACATGTTAATAATGTTGTCCGAGCATTTTACATAATGAGACAGACACCGATTGAGAACAACAGTTGCATCGGATATCCTTGTTAGTTGAACTTTGATACTGATACCATTATCTGATGCTAGTGAACATATATCAATCACAAAAAAAGCTCAAAACTAACGACTTCTTTCACACTTATAAATAAATAACTTGCCTTTTCACAACCAAATTGAGATCAGTAGTAGACTCCAAATGTCCATATTAATATGTTGCTCTCTTGAAACCTGTTTTGATTTTGGTGTTTAAAAACTACAATAAGTTTGCAAAATTAGATGAACTTTTTCTTACTCGCTTCTAGTATTTTAGTGTAATTTTCAAGTTTTAACTTCAAAGAGCAGTTATTTGTACAGCTAAAAACCTACTTGCTCAGTTTTCAGAGATCTTTCTTTTCACTAATGCCAAAATTAGAGAATTTAAAATATATATAGAAATTAGGGACTTCTTCTTTACTATCGAAAATGATAGTATCTTCTTACTAGCACATAGCAATTTTGAACATAGATTAGCAACTTCTCTGTTATAGAAATTGAAGCATTCATGTGTACAATTTTATGTAAATAATCTGATTTGTATGTTTTTCCCCATTTTAAATTTTGCGTTTGACGTATAGAGCAAGGAGAGAATGAGGTTGAATACATCCCTGGTTTACCTTCAACACGCATATTAGATCTTCCGACATCATTTTATGGAAGAGGTCAAACAATCCTACCTGATATTCTTAAAGCTATTTCATTAGTACGGAAAACACAATTTCTTCTGTTTACTTCTGTTTACGAGCTCGAACAGCAAGCCATTGATGCTCTGAGAGCTGAGTTTTCCATGCCGGTCTATGCCATTGGTCCTGCAATCCCTGACTTCAAAACCAGAAAAAACTGTACAACAACTAATAATGATGCCCCTCATTATATCAAATGGCTAGACAATCAACCTAAGGATTCTGTCTTATACATTTCTCAAGGGAGTTTTCTTTCTGTTTCAAGTGATCAATTGGACGAAATTGTTTCTGGGGTTCTAGATTTTGGAGTGAGCTACTTATGGGTAACAAAAGAGGAAGCTTCTCGAGTTAATGGTGTGTAGGGGTTGGCTGTGCCCTGGTGCGACCAGTTAAGGGTCTTGTGTCATCCTTCTGTTGGTGGTTTTTGGTCACACTGTGGTTGGAATTCTACTAAAGAAGGTCTGTTCGCTGATTTTCCAATGCTAACTTTTCCTATAATGTTTGATCAAATTCCGAATAGTAATACCATCGTGGATGATTGGAAGATTGGATGAAGAGTCAAGAGACCAACTGCAGTTGAAAGATTAGTGACAAGGAACGAAATCGCAAGACTTGTAAACAGGTTCATGGACTTGGAAAGCGAAGAAGGGAAAATGATGAGGAAAAGAGTGAAGGAACTTGAGAAGATTGCTCGCCAAGCTACTGCAAAAGGTGGATCATCTGAGAATGCCATTGATGCTTTCATTCACAACATCTTGCGACCGGGCAGAGATTAAGTTCCTCTTTCTGTTTTTCAGAGAACACCAGATTTTTAGGATGATTTTCAGCTTCATCAGTTTATTTGTTCATCCTTGTCAGTTGTTTGTTGTTTCTAGGCATTAGATTGATATCAACTGGCAGTTGTCCGGGTCAGTTCGATAGTCAATTAAAAAATATACTATTCTTATTAGACGTTAACTATTGCACTATTGGTATTGCCTTCACTGGAGATTGAGATTTGGAACCTTGATGAAAGCAAAATTAGTGTGCAACACTATAAGGTTGTGTTCAGTTGGTGGGAATAGAATGGGGATGGAATGGAATGAAAAATTATAATACAAATTTTATGATGAAAGAAGAATATATGAGTGAAATCATAAATGAATATGAGGGAATCTAAATTTTCCATGATAAAGATTATAGGAAAATTGATGTAGAAATGGAATGAGGATTCCTTTCAAAACATTTGGGTTAGAATTCTAGTTCAAATAGTTTTGAATGGAATGAAAAAAAGAATGAAAATTTTAAACATTTTCCTCAAATTCATCCAAATAAGAGTTCAAATTTCATTCCATTCCATTGAAGTGAACGCAACCTAATGTTGTGTTTGGTTGAGATGAATGAAATTGGAAGGAATGGAATGAGATTTCAAGTATAAAATGAGTAGAAATTCAAAATTTTCATTCTTTCCTCCATTCCATTCCTAACAATTAAGATTATAATTCAAGCATCTCATTTTGAGAAGGAATGCTCCATTCCTTACCACCCCCATTTTCTTCACAATTTTTATCATAACAAATTTGTCCTATATCAATTTTTTCCAAATCTTCTATCTAATCTTCACTAATTTCCTTTAATTTCACCCATTCCATTCCATTCTATTCCATTCACCCCAACTAAACACAACATAAGTGTATTCAATTAGCTAATAAAAAACCCTCAACTATTCTCCTTTAGTTGAGAAGTTCATGAAGTGATGGAATGGGGATTCTGGAAATAATGGCATTACTCTTTAGACACACTACAATATCGGCCTTTGTTCAATGGTTTTTTTTCTTTACATAATAATCTGCCCTTACGGAATTTTTCTTTTCTAAAAAAATGAAGACAAAAGTGATTATCTTCGATGCCTTCATTTTCTTTGGGGAGCAGCAGAACACAATCTTACCACCCGCCTGCATCTCTAATGCATAAAAAAAAGTTTTCTTGATTTTTTTTCAAATGTCTACTTGGTCCAAATGTCCAATTAGCAAACATACACAATTGTAAAAATCTATTTCCGGTTTTACGGGTTATGTTCACTGATAAAGTCAAGTACAAAAATCCATTTCCGATTTTACAGGTTCTGTTCATTGATAAAAAGGGTGTTTGGGATTACTTAAAATAAGTTACTTTTGACTTAATGGGATATTTTTAACTTAAAAGAGAAAGTAAAGTTGTTTACTTTAAGTTGAATGAAAGTGTTTGGGTAATTTTACTTAAAGTTAAATGGGGGTTTAATAATTTTGGCTTAAAGTGAAATTTGACTTAAAAAAAAATTAAATTCATGATATTTAAGCTTTACAAGAATTGTGAAAAAAATAAAAAATAAAAAAAATTCATAAGTCATAAGTCAAAAGTACCTAAATGGAACTTATGGCTTAAAGCAGTTTTTTAACTTAAAGCCGGTTTAAAATTCCCGTTGTCAAACACCTCAAAAACGACTTAAAGCTAATTTTTGCTTTAAACCCATGTACCCAAACGGCTCAAAGTCAAGTACAAAAATATATTTCCGGTTTTACGGGTTCTATTCACTCATAAAGTCAAGTCAGTAAAATGAACTAGTGAACTATCAAGCATACATGACATTACCTATTTATCTTAGCATTGTATCATACAAAATATTCTTCTTATTAGTATGTTGTATTTATAATAATATATATTATTTAGTAGTATTTGAAAATGCACACCTAGAGGGGGTGAATACGTATAAATGGCTAACTATGTTCAACTAAGTCCAATTTTAATATTTACCAGAAACAGCTTACTGATTACAATTTATGCAGACACAAATGGTACGCTGAATATAAATGGTAAGCTAAATGCACAAGCAGTAAGTAAAGTAAAGAGCAGAAACAGTAAGGAGCAAAAAAGTAAAGAACACAAGAAACTTTTAGCCAGGTTCGACCCGTAATCCCCTATGGTCTACGTCATGGTCCCTTACCAACTTGATAAGAGAGAATATATTATTGATCAACGAAATAAAACAATTACAAGATACAATAATATATCTCCCTTTTAACCCAGCTATTGATAAATGGCTTGCTGAACTCCTGTTTCTGAACTTGCCCTCTAAGCTATACTTCCCAAGTATACTTCTCTAGCAACGATCACCAAACCTTAGTCCCCTAGCCAATCTGTCCAACAACTAATGAATACAAATCGAACAATACAATCAAGAATGAATACAACTCAAAACTATGAACTCTCTAAGAATAGCACGTATGTAATATATTAAGAGCTCGAGAGAATTGAAAGGATATAGCAATGAAAAACTGAGTTGTTTGTGTTCTTTGTGTGCTTGAATATTTTCTGAATTGATTAGTCGAATGAACACAAGAACAAGGTTTATAAAGCTTCACAACCAACGTTCTAAAATCAATCAATCAATTTCAAACGTCTAGAAATCAATTTCTAACGTTCAATTGGTTAGAGAGATTTTGCAACGTTCTTGTGACCGTTTGACAGAGGGTTTGGAAGAGATGAATCGAAGAAAACATAACCCTTCTGTTTGTATAGATATAAAATGGGTATAGGATATTTTGAAAAAGAAATTTTTTGAAAAATTGCAAACTCCTATAATTTAGGAAATTGATATAAAATCGGTTTTGATAAATATTTGAGCTCCATAATATATTATGCACGTATTATATCATAAAGAATTCTTACAATGTGTCTAATTAAGTTTCCTGAAATAAATCCAAGAAATCGAACTTGATCTTTATCTTCAGGATTCTGGACAGTTGGAAATGGCTTGCTGTGTGTGAAGTGACTGTGTGCAGCTGGCTTGCCAGACTGTCTCTGTTGTAGCACCAAATGGCTTGCTATTTGTTAGGCCGAATACACAAATATAATCAAGTTTGTATGAGAGAATAACAATTAACACACGTTTAAATAATCAAAAACTGTATGGAATTAATAACTCCTCTCTCAGTGATGTAAAATATCACAGAGAGCTGCTTAGGTTACAATGAAATGATAATACGTTTTTCGATACCCTTCTAGGGTTAACCTAACTGTATTTATAAAGATATACAGCAACAGTACAATCGATAATTGATACTCCTATAAATCAGCTATACAAATGTTATCAATTATGATTGTTACACGTCTTCTTAGTCAACACAATGTCTTCGACGGCTATCCAATCTTCAAAGATATTGCTTCCATAATTATCTTCAATTATTCTTCAAAATCTGATGATGACCAGTAGACGCTTCCTCCTGACAGAGTTTAGCAAACTCTGTCGAGCTTCCATCTGTCAGAGTTTAATTAAACTCTGACCGCTTCCAGCTTCCAGTTAAACTCTGATGAATCTCTTTAACACTTAAACACTGACATTACTCACATCAATTATATTTAACAATCTCTCCCAACTTGTTCATTAGCAAAAATGCACAAGTTAATAATAATTGATGATGTCAAAACAGTTAGACAAATACAGTGTTTAATAAATAATCAGAGTTTAAACTTCTACTTTAAACAAAATTTACAGAAAACAAGAAACACTTAAAGAGCTTTATTTACTTAATTTCCTCAACATCTGGTGTTGATCTGAGATAGTCTATAAGCAATCTTCTTTCTGCATTCTCGAGTTCTATCTGCATGATCTTCTTAATCTCTTTAAGTTCAGGATCATCTTCACCAGTCTGATAGATTGCAGATCTCAGAGAATATATTTTGTTCTTCCTCATGTCATTACCTAGTCTGATAAAATGTGCTTTCTCTGACTCCGGATTAAAATCTAAAACAGTTATACCCAGATCTGTCTTCAGTCGAGCACTATTTTTCTTCATCTCAACGATCTTCCCATGATAATCTCTGTATTTTGTAACATACTCACTTGTGTATCTTGTACCACTAATTGCCTTAGCTTTCAACATCTTATTCCTTAGCACATTAGCAGCTTGCTGAGTCCTCTGATTTTTCACTTTGAAAAGATATAAAACATATTCCAATTCTTCCCATAGCTTCAAATCAATGTCATTCTCACCAACTTTATACACAGTCCCATCAGCCATGAAATACAGCAGAAAATCTTTGTTCAAACTCTTTTGATGAATCAACTGTACTAATTCCAGTCTGTCCAAACTCTCCTGTGGAACACCTTGTCCTGGAACAGCCAGTGAAGAAGGATCTAGAGGACTAGTATTCACTCTAATTTCTCTATGTAAGCCCAAGCCAGATGTATCTCGACTTTGCTTGGACATACAAGCTCTGCCTTGTAGAAAATTAGTACCTCCAATCTTCAGAGTTTGATCAGGAATAGTTGGTTTTGCAAAAAACATTTGCATCTGAGTAGAAAATGGTTTCTGTACAACTTGTGTAGCAACAGAGGTTGTATGCACTTTCTTCAAAACCTTTTCTCCTTCTTCAACAATCTTACCTTTCAGCTTCTGTTTAGCATCTTCTGTTGGTTTCCTAGACAATAATAAATTCTGATTAGCACCAACATTTTCTTTAATAACAATGCCTTTTTGAACAGGCCTAGGAGCTTTCTCATTCTTCTTTAACTTTCTAGACTTCAAAGCTTTTTGATATTCTTCCTGTAAATTCTTCTCTTCAGCTTCAATGTCTTCAATTGTAACTCCTTCTTCATTCTCTTCAAGAAACAATCTTGCAGCCAATTCTTCATCTGTCTGTGGATTGTCAGTGAATAACAAGCTCTTGGTCTTTGAAGTACCCTGAACATCAGTATTTATTCCATCAGACTTTGTAGAAGACTTGCCAGATCTCAGACTCATATCTTTACCAGCCTTTGATTTTAATCTCTTTTCTCGGTCATTTGCTCCTCCATCTTCAGTATCATCCTTCTTAGTCAGAGTTTGAGATTGCCTACATTTGGACTTAGCAACTCTCTCCCCCTTTTTGACATCATCAGAAATCAATATATATGTGATCAATTCGAATGAGGTAGCAATAGAGTTAATCTTACCAGACAAGGCAGTTTGATTCTCTTCCACTTTACTTAGCCTTTTAAACAGAGTTTCTTGATCTTTAGAAAAAGTCTGAAACTTCAGTTTATTATCTCTCTGCATAGTCATGTCTCTTTGAACAACTTCAGCTCGCAGATCAATTATTGCTTGTTGAGAATCATCAAACATGTTATTAAGAGTCTTGACTTGAACAACAGTGGCTTTCAGACATGAAAGAATCTCTGGATTTGAAATCTTTGTAGCAGTGCTATGCAAAAAAACAGCTGCTCTTCCAGCAGGAAAAATGCAATCTTTTTTATACCAAATTTTCGAAAATTTG
This sequence comes from Saposhnikovia divaricata, assembly GCA_036435485.1. Taxonomy (NCBI): domain Eukaryota; kingdom Viridiplantae; phylum Streptophyta; class Magnoliopsida; order Apiales; family Apiaceae; genus Saposhnikovia; species Saposhnikovia divaricata. The sequence continues at coordinate 93,253,495 of CM071597.1, read as the reverse complement.
GCAAGATATTCTTTTTCAATTTCACGTTGATGTGAAGGTCCTGAAAAATCAGTTCTCTTCGCATCAGTTTGTACTGGTTGTCTCTGAGAAGAATTAGACTCAGTACTTCCTTCAGCTTCAACATCAACTTCAGCATTTTCATGTTCAATTTCAGCAGGAGTTTCTGCAACTTCAATATCTTCAGCAAAAGTCTCCTTAGTATTCTCTGCAGTTTGCTCTCCATCTTCAACAGACTTTGCAATTGCAAGAACTTCATCCACATGCTCAGAAATTACAGCCTTGGTTGGTTGATCAATTTCTTCACCTTGTTCAGTAACTTGGTAAGCATCAGAAAATAATGCAGTATGTGTTGCTACTATTTCATCAAGTACCACAGTAGGTTGATCAGCTACACCAGTTTCTTCAGAGTTAGCAACAACAGGTGATGAGATAGGAACTTCAATGTCATCAGAGAGTGGAATGAATGACTCAGCAAAAGCATCCATATCAGCAAAACCATCTCTGTTTTCCACATCCATCTGTGCTTCTTCAGTTGTCTTTACAGCTTCTTCTTCAGTATTTATCTCAACAGTAGGTATCTCCTTAGAAATCACCTCTGGAGCTTCAAAATTTATCTCTTCATCTGACTCATCAACTAACAACCTTCTCTTCTTAGATTTATGCACCTCAGCTGCCACTTCTTCTTCAGCAGAGTTTGAGAAGTCAGACCATTTTACTCTTACATTTTTAGCCCTGACAGCCTTGTGCTTTGTTCTACCTTCACTTTTTGGTTTAGCCTGTTTAGGTGGTGGATTTGGTTCATTGTTTTCAGGTTGAGAGGGTTGAGGTTATGTTTCAGTGTTTGCAGGTTGTAAAGGTTCAGTGTTTGCAGGTGGTGAAAGTGCAGGCTCAGGTTGTTGTGGTTCTTGAGGTTGATTTAAGAAGTTTTGAAGAGCAAGAGGTAAAACCAAGTCAGGTATGTTCTCCTTGGTTAAATCCTTGTTGGTCAAATCAGAGAATACTCTCTTATGAACTTTAAAAGCCTGAATAGTGTCTTCCTCAGAAATTTCAACATTAGGCACACAAGCAGAGAATAGTAATTGAAAAAATCTAGAAAAATAAACAGTGGTACTAGACTTTGACAATCTTTCACCAATATTCATCAAGACAAGTCGACCAAAATCAAAATTACTTCCATATAGAAGAGAATACCTGATTTGAAGACTGTCAGTATGAATAGCATCTCAATTGGTGACTTTCTTTCCAAACGCCCTTGTGATGCAATCGAAAAAGAAACTCCACTCCTTCCTCAGAAATGGCCTTTTCACTTGATCAAGTCTCTCTAAAGGTCCTGAGTACCCAATTTGCTGCAACATCTCTTTTAGAAATCTTTCACCAACAACACTGTATGTAGAGTGTGTATCAAAACCCAAAGATTCTCTGACCGTCGTTGGAGTAATGACAAACTCTATTTCCTCATGTGTGAAAATAATTGAAGGAGTCCCATTCTCTTCTCCATCGTCATAAGTAGCTGTCTGCCAAAAAGTAGCAATTTGGGCAGCAGAGAGCTTTGTCGGTTCGACTAGGGCTCTACCAATTTCCGAATCCAGCAAGAAGTTTTGAATTAGATGAAACGCCGCATGAACGTTCTCATTATTCAACGGAGCTGCATAGTTGTTAGGTACAAACACTAACCCTCGAGCGTTAAAAGCTTTGGTGGCCATGAGATTAGACTAGAGAAGAAAATATCAGAGAAAAAGATGTGTATGAAAGGTGTTTGTGAAAATGTGCAAGTGAAAGAACAAAGTAACTGTGAGTGGTTGTGTCAAAGAGAATAACCGTTTATGTAAAATGATTAGATTTGTAATTAAAAATTAAAACCCAATCGATTTAAACATTAACACACGCAACCAGTTTCTTGTTAAATGTGTGAGTGGGGCACGCGGCACACATGCAATGGAACAACGTTGCACGTTCAATAATTATGGCAATAATTATTGCTGCTCTCTCTCTCCTATTTCCAATACACTTTAACACTCTAATACTCATTAACAGTTGGCAATTATTTATATCATTTATCAAAAACTCTTTTTACCCCAAGTATGTAAATTGTCTGAAATAAAATTTACCTTAGAGTACTAGACAAAATTCATCAGTTTTTGTCAATTCTCCAACTTTATTACCATAACCCTTTCAAAAACTGCACAGTTGTGAATTTATGTGTGTGTATAGCAGAGTTTACTAATTCAATATTTAGAGCATCTAATTTTTCATAAAATCCATAAAATAAATCAGTAAACACTGTTTGCACAAACTCTCATAGTAAACACTTAATGTCTGATGAATGCTAAACTCTATAGTAAATAATTGATATACAGTAACTCTAAACTAACTTATACCCCCCTTCTAACTAAAATTTTTTTTTTCTCCAGTAATCAGAGGTTGGAACTAGTCACCAAAAATCCTATAATTTTAGCCCTTATATTTTTGATAAGTTCCCGGGTCTTCCTAGTCTTTGACTAGTCACCAAAAATTAGAGAATTTTAACCCTTACTTTTTACTAGCAAGTTCCTGGGTCGTCCTAGACATAACATAATCTCAAAGGAGTTCTAACAGCCTATATACATTTGCTTTGGAGGTAGACTAATAACAGAATCTAACTTAACAGAGTTTAACAAACAGAGTTTAGAAGCCATCAACATCAGAAGTTAGTCATGAGAGGCAATGCACACAGCATTTACAGATTCAGAGTTTAGGATAGATAAACTAAGAGATGCTATAAATATGGAAACAGTTTCATGCTGTATTAATTTTCTGCACAGTCTAAGATTAGATCATAAATAACTTAGAAGGATTCATGATTAATTACTGAGAATTATGCTTCATACAGACTTCTTCATTGGTGTTTATGTTCAGACAATAACATTATCAGAGTCTATCAGAGTTTATCCAACATTTCAACAGTGTATGACCTACAGAGTGTTCTAACAGTTGTATTACCACATCAAGGTATACTAATCACAGAAACATAATCACAGAAACATGAGCAACATATTATATAAGTAAAGTTTGAGTCTAACCAGTATCTCTAGTCAAAACCAGAGAGCATTCCTAGTTCATTTACCTGCCTTGTAAATGTAGCTTCACTCAATGGCTTGGTGAAGATGTCTGCAAGCTGTTGTTCTGTAGACACAAAAATGAAGCTCAATATTTCCTTCCTCTACATGTTCTCTGATAAAATGGTACCTTATGCTGATGTGCTTGGTCATTGAATGCTGTACTGGATTACCTGTCATAGCAATAGCACTTTGATTATCACAGAAAATAGGTATTTTACTGTACCTTAATCCATAATCCAGTAATTGATTCTTCATCCACAGAATCTGTGCACAACAGCTACCAGCCGCAATATACTCTGCTTCAGCTGTAGATGTAGAAATTGATTTCTGTTTCTTGCTGTACCAAGAAACAAGTCTGTCACCCAAAAATTGACAACTTCCACTAGTGCTTTTTCTGTCTATCTTACAGCCTGCAAAGTCTGCATCAGAGTAACCAAGTAGCTTGAAATCTGATTCTCTGGGATACCACAGACCTAAGGTTATGGTGCCCTTGAGATACTTAAAAATTCTCTTCACAGCTGTTAGATGTGGTTCTCTGGGGTCTGCCTGAAACCTTGCACAGAGACAAGTTGCATACATGATGTCAGGTCTGCTTGCTGTTAGATAAAGAAGAGACCCTATCATGCCTCTGTAGCTTGTCATATCTACTGAAGCTCCTGTGTCTTTGTCCAACTTTGTTGATGTTGCCATGGGAGTTGTTGCAGATGAACAGTCAAGCATACCAAATTTCTTGAGAAGATTTCTGGTATATTTTGCTTGATTTATAAAAATCCCATCATCTGTTTGCTTCACTTGTAGGCCTAGAAAATAACTAAGCTCTCTCATCATGCTCATTTGATACCTGGACTGCATGAGCTTGGCAAACTTCTTACAGGGTTTATCATTAGTAGATCCAAAAATTATGTCATCAACATATATCTGAACTAAAAGCAAGTCACTGCCAGATTTAAAATAGAACAGAGTTTTATCAATTGTACCTCTATTGAACCCACTTTTTAAAAGAAATTGAGCCAGAGTTTTATACCATGCTCTTGGTGCCTGCTTAAGTCCGTAGAGTTCCTTATCCAGCCTGTAGCCATAGTCTGGATATTTGGGGTCCACAAATCCTAGTGGTTGTTCAACAAACACTTCTTCTTCAAGCTTCCCATTCAGAAAAGCACTTTTTACATCCATCTGAAATACCTTGAATTTCTTATGAGAGGCATATGCTAAAAAAATCCTTATTGCCTCCAATCTTGCAACTGGAGCAAAAGTTTCATCATAATCTATTCCTTCCTGCTGTGAATAGCCTTTTGCCACAAGTCTAGTCTTGTTCCTTGTAACAACTCCCTCACTATCAGTTTTATTTCTGAAAACCCATCTAGTACCAATAACAGATCTATTCTTTGGTCTTAGTACAAGGGTCCATATTCATTTCTTCCGAATTCATTTAACTCCTCTTGCATTGTTGTTATCCAGTCAGCATCTTGAAGAGCTTCTTGTACCTTCTTTGGTTCGGATTTAGACAAAAATGCATGAAACATACATTCATTTGTTGTAGCACTCCTTGTCCTTACTTTTGCATCTAAATCTCCAATAATTAGATCAGGTGTATGAGATTTTGTCCATTTCCTAGCTGAAGGTAAATTACTTCTATCAGTATTTGATCCTCCCCCTTGATCCATGTTCTCCTGAGTTTCTTGTTGCCTTTCTTCAGTCTCTGAGGCTCCCCCTGAATTTGACTGCTCAGAGTTTAAACTATCAGATTTTGCACTTTCAGAGTTTGAGTCATCAGAGATTGATCCAGATTTTTCAGCTGACTCGCTTTCAATATTTGAGTCATCACTTTGAAGTGATCCTTCATGCTCCCCCTCAACTGGTTCTCCCCTTTGTTCTGGCTGAGAAGTTTCTTCAGTGTTTACCAGTAGAGGTTCAGAGTATGCTTCAACAGAGTTTGTCGACTCAGCTTCATCAGAGTTTACTTCATCAGAAATTAATTCTTCATTTTCAAAGCGAAGTTGATCATGTTCATCTACATCTTCAAGTCCAATTATTTTCTTGTCATCAAATGACACATGAATTGACTCCATAATTCCTTGGTTCTCAGATTATAAACTCTGAATGTCTTAATTGACAGCGGATAGCCAACAAAAATTCCTTCATCAGCTTTTAACTCAAATTTGGTCAACTGTTCAGAATGAGTTTTTAACACAAAGCATTTGCACCCAAAAATATGAAAATATTTCAGGTTAGGCTTCTTTTCCTTCACCATCTCATATGGTGTTTTCCCACGCTTGTTGATCAGAGTTGCATTTTGAGTAAAACAAGCAGTTTGAACTGCTTCTGCCCAGAAATACGTTGGCAATTTTGCTTCATCAAGCATAGTTCTGGCAGCTTCTATCAAGGTTCTGTTTTTCCTCTCAACTACACCATTTTGATGTGGTGTACTAGGTGCAGAAAACTCTTGCTTCACTCCTCTGTTCTTGAAGAATTCTTCCATTGTTGCATTCCTAAATTCAGTTCCATTATCACTCCTGATTATTTTGACTTTGTGATTTGATCCTTTGTCCAGCAGCTTTACATGCTCCATCAGAGTTAATGCAGTTTCATTCTTCTTTGCTAGAAAATACACCCAAGTGTATCTGGTGTGTTCATCAACAATGACTAAAGCATATTTCTTTCTTCCAATAGACAAGACATTCACTGGTCCAAACAGATCAACATGTAGAAGATGATAAGGATCAACAATTGAAGATTCAGACTTGCTTTTGAAAGATGACTTTCTTTGTTTGGCCTTTTGACAGGAATCACACAGGCCATCAACATTTAATAAAGACTTTGGGAGTCCCCTTACAAGATCCTTTCTTATCAACTCATTGATGTTGTTCAGATTCAAATGAGAGAGTTTCTTATGCAACTTCCAACTCTCTTCACTAGACATTCTTGTTGACAGGCACACGGCTTTTCCATCAGAGTTTGTCAATAATTTTGCTTCATAGATATTATTGCGCCTGTGTCCAACTAGAACAACTTTCCCTGTAGATTTACTGATAACTTCACAGTATTCAGGTTGAAAATCTACATGACAACCTCTGTCACAGATTTGACTCACAGATAGCAGATCATGCTTGAGTCCTGGAACTAGAGCTACATTTGTGATGGTGACATTTCCAAGATTGATATTGCCATATCCCAGAGTACGTCCTACGTTGCCATCTCCATAGGAAACTTTTGGGCCAGCCTTCTCCTCATACTCTGATAGCAGGGCTTTATTTCCAGTCATGTGTCCTGAACATCCACTGTCCATGACTAGGGTACTTTCCCTGATGCCCTGCAATCACAAACATTCACTGAAATTTAGATTTAAGGATCTAGACTTGCTTGGATCCTTTGGCTTTCTTAACTTTGTAAGCTTTAGCAGCGGAATTCTTATTATCAGAGTTTAAGCTAACATTTTCAGAGGTTACACTTGCAGAATTAACCTTAACCCATTTCAAATTGGGCTTCAGTTCATAATAATTATGATAAATAGCATGATAATCCCTACAAGTATAAATAGAATGCCAAGTACTTCCACAATGTTTGCATAAAGTCTGTGGTTTAGTTTTAACATAATCATTCTTTACTCCAAACTTGGAGGGTAAAGAATTAATGTGTTTATTTTTCCTGCAGAAACTAGCAAGATGATTAGTACTACCACAGTTATGACATGTCTTCCTTGGAGCATAAGTAGCAAGCATTTGCTTATAACCTTTAGTGATGCCTACTTTACCATTTCTATTCTTCCTGGACACTTTCTGTTTCTTAACAGATTTTAACTCCTTAAGCTTATGTTTGAGTTGTTTATCTGTCATTAAACCAATATTAATCTGTTTAACACAAGTTTTTACTGATTCTTTCTTAATAGCTTCTTTTTCAACTTCAGACCTAGGTTCACTTGTGCCAGTAACAAATTTTCTAGATGGAAGATGTGTTCTAATTTTGACTTCTTTTTGAAACCTAAGTTCATCTTCCTCACAGTAACCTAAACCAACTGTGTCTGACTGAAAAACCTCATGAGTGTCTTTTCCAGAATCAGTCCAAGTCTTAATTATGTGATTTGCTTTCTCAAATTCAGATTCTAGTTGCCTATATCTTCCAAGCAACTCCTGTTCTAGATAAACAGCATCATCTCTTTCTTTCTGAACTTGTTGCATGTTGACAAGTTTCTCTTCAACAAATTTATTTCTTTCTTTAAGTTCAGAATTCTCAGATTTGATTCTATCATTCTCTAATGTCTGATCCTTATAACGGATATGTAAGGCCTTAAGATAAATTCTCAATTCAGATATATTATCAGTATTATAAGCATAGGTAGTTAGGGGTACCTTGTTTTCAGAATCTTCAGATTCATTCTCATTAGAAGCCATGAGAGCATAGTTAACATCCTCATCTGAGTCTGAAGTCTCTGCCCAGTCTCTGCCTTTTGTGAAGAGTGCTTTTTCAGTTTTACCCTTCTTGCACTCAGGAGCATAGTGACCCATCTCCTTACACTTGTAGCATTGAATCTCAGACTTGTCTTTCTTCCCAGATTTGGTGTCCTTTCTCTCAGACTTTCTGAAAATCTTTCTGTCAGAATTTGAATCTTTCTTAGAGAACCTTTTTCCCTTCTTGAAGTTCTTGAAACCCATCTTCTTGAAGGTCTTCACCATCAAAGCAGCCATTTGCATCATTTCTTCTTCATCATCCTCAGAGTCAGATGATTCATCAGTGTTTGAGTCAACATCAGAATTTGATGACTCACTTTCAGAATGTATGACCAAAGCTTTTCCCTTAGCTTTCTTCCTTGATGCTTCCTTCTTCAAGGGTTTTTCTTTAACCTTAAGAGCAACAGACTTTGTCTTCTTGCTTGATCTCCTGTTTCTCTTTTCCAATTCCAGTTCATGAGTTTTGAGCAACCCATAGATTTCATCAATCTCAGTGTCAGCAAGATCATAATTATCTCTTATAGTGGTTGTCTTTACATCCCACTTTTCAGGTAGAGCAAGAAGAAATTTGAGATTTGAATCTTCTAGATCATACTCTTTATTGACCAGTGACAAATCATTGAGTAGCTTACAGAACCTGTCAAATGTTTCTGTCATGGTTTCTTCATATTTAGCCTCAAAATGTTCATACTCCTGTGTGAGTATGTTCCTTCTGTTCTTCTTGATAGCAGCAGTTCCTTGACATCTAACTTCAAGAGCATCCCAGATTTCTTTGGCAGTTGTGCAATTAATCACTTTGTTAGACATAACATTGTCTAAGGTACTATGAAGTAGATGTCTAACTTTTGCATCCTTAGCAATAGATGAAAGATCCTCAGGAGTCAGATCTTTCTTCTCCTTTGGAACTGATTTAGCTTCTTGACCAGCAGTAACAACAGATAACTTTGTAGGCTTATGAGGACCTTCATAAATTCTGTCAAGATATTCTGGATCTGTAGCCTCCAGAAACATGGTCATCTTCACCTTCCAGATTGAATAATCTGCCGGCCTGAGAATAGGAACTCTAATTGTCTCAAAACGACTCACAGTAGTAGGTTGAGCCTTCTCAGTACTAGAATTAGAACCTGATGGAGGAGGTATCTCTGCCATTGATTATAGTTGTGTGTGGATCTTAAACTGTATAGAGTAACAGATCTGCTCTGATACCAATTGTTAAGCCGAATACACAAATATAATCAAGTTTGTATGAGAGAATAACAATTAACACACGTTTAAATAATCAAAAACTGTATGGAATTAATAACTCCTCTCTCAGTGATGTAAAATATCACAGAAAGCTGCTTAGGTTACAATGAAATGATAATACGTTTTTCGATACCCTTCTAGGGTTAACCTAACTGTATTTATAAAGATATACAGCTACAGTACAATCGATAATTGATACTCCTATAAATCAGCTATACAAATGTTATCAATTATGATTGTTACACGTTTTCTTAGTCAACACAATGTCTTCGACAACTATCCAATCTTCAAGGATATTGCTTCCATAATTATCTTCAATTATTCTTCAAAATCTGATGATGACCAGTAGACGCTTCCTCCTGACATAGTTTAGCAAACTCTGTCGAGCTTCCATCTTTCAGAGTTTAATTAAACTCTGACCGCTTCCAGCTTCCAGTTAAACTCTGATGAATCTCTGTAACACTTAAACACTGACATTACTCACATCAATTATATTTAACACTGTTTGTATATTCTGATTAAACAATCAATAGGCTATTTTTCCCTGCAGAACCAAGTTAGTACAACATGGAAATACCATGATGTTTTATATCAAACTAAAAGCAATCAGCTTGCTGAATGTGATCATCAAAACCATAGAAGTATCAGTATTTAGCAGTAATAAATATCACAAAATATAATAAGATCCAAACCTTGACCAGACCAAGTGTCGCAAAAATATTAGTAGTATGTCTAGTAAGACTGTTCCAGTGCCATTGAGAAGCTTACTTCTGAGACTTGATATCTTAGAGCAACTCCAATACACTAGGATCCTTACCTATAACTCGTTGAGGTGGACAGAAACAGGGATTTAGCTTCAAAAAATCTGCTCCAATCGTCCCCCTTTCCCAATATATTTTAGGTGAGAGAAAGTTCCTTCCCTATTTGTGAGGAACCAAAATTGCTTCCCTACCTACTATTCTGCTTGGTGACTCAGCTCTCGCTTCTGTCATTTATCTTTGCCGCTTCTTTCTTTTATCTGTTTGCTTTTCATTCTTTTATTTTTCTACTCGTCCCTTCTTCCTGCTTTTCTTTCTTTTATTTATCAACTTGTCCCCTTCGTATAAATTATAGATTGTAACTTATAATTATTTTTTTATTTTCTATTTATTTTAATGGTCGAATTCTACTAGGATTTTAATATTTATTTTTTTATTTTTTATTTATAATAAAATTTTATATAAAATAAATTGTATATAAATTAAACTCTTTATTTAAGTCAGCAATACATAAATTATTTTAGTACATCAAATACATAAATTATATAAATTGTATATAATATTTAATGTCAACAATACATAATTTCAAATTTCAAAATAATACTTTAAAATTACTTTTAGAAATATAGGGAACCAATATAAGGAATACCATTGGAGTAAACAACTTTTTGATTACCCATATTTTAGGGGCCAATACTTCATTATAGATTAAAGGCCCCCAATATCACAATTTGAAAGCAAATGACCCTAAATATCACAATTCAAAACCATGGCCCCAAATATCACTCTAAGACACAATCTTATGTAGGGTTTCAATTTTTTTTTAAAACGCTAATGCGCTTCTCGTTTTCAGGAGAGAGGTAGGAAACACATTATTAATTAGCATTAGGGGGGGAACGCCACTTCATATGGCGTTTGGGGTCTTTTTCAATTTTTTTTGTTTTCTCCTAAATATATATTTGCAAACAATATTAAAAAACTTTTAATCAAATTTTCAATTAAAATTATATTTTTTAAATCTAAAAAATACAATTTTAATTAAATTTAGGGGTTCAACAATTAACTTTTGGGGTTCAATGTTTCCATTTTGGGTTTTAGAAATATTCGTAATGACGATAAACCGTATACGAACTTAGGGTTTAGGGTTTGGGGTTTAGGGTTGTTTACAACCCTAAACCGTAGACCCTAAACCCTAACTAATCCTGATTTTTAAACACGTTAGCGTTTAAAAATCAGGCCGCCGGATTCAATTTTTTAATTAAAATTTTTAAATTTTAAAAAAAAAATAATTAAATTAAAGGGTTCAACAATTAACTTTTGGGGTTCAACATTTCCATTTTGGGTTTTAGAAATATTTAAAACGACAAATAAATCGTATACGAACTTAGGGTTTTACAACCCTAGACCCTAAATCCTAACTTATCCTGATTTTTAAACGCTAACGCGTAAAATAAGGTCGTCGGATTCAATTTTTAAATTTTATCTGTATTCCCTTGGGGTTTCAACAGTTAACTTTTGGGGTTCAACAGTCCCATTTTTGGTTTAGAAATATTCGGAACGATGAATAAACCATATACGAACTTAGGGTTAAAAATCAATCCGCCGAATTTAATACAAAAACATAATTTAAATTGACTATTTCATTATAAATTTTTTAATATTATTTGCAAATATATGTTTAGGAGGAAAAAAAAAAGTAAAACCAAACCAAAACGCCAAACTATATGGCGTTCCCCCCCCCAAAAAAACACCTTTTTAATTAGCGTTTCCCCTTTCCCAACGCTATGACGTCTAGCGTTCTCCCTAAATGCTATTTAAAGCAGCGTCTTAGCTCTCTCTCTCCCCTCCAAAACGTTAAACGCTTTAGCGTTTTAAAAAAAAATCCAAAATGCTACACGCAACTGTGTTTAAAGAAAAAAAAAAATCCAAAACGCTATACATAACTATGTTTTAAAGTGATATTTGGGATCAAGATTTTGAACTATAATATTTGGAACGGTTTACTTTTAAATTATGATATTGGGGACCAACACCCTTCAAAATAAATAGGGAATGACATTGGAGTTGCTCTTAGCCATGGACCTGGTCTGCTTTTAAATAATATAAACCGCTGTCCAGTGCAAAGAGTCAGGACCATATCCACTACTATTTTAATGAAAACTTCCTTACTTCTAATTTATTACAATATATCTTTTCAATAACATCAATGATCAAACATATACAACTAGTTGAAGCCACAGTTTGTGCTTATTATATAGTAAAGGCTGCATGATTTGAAGAAAATCAAAAACTAAGCAACTGCTAGTTCATTTTTAATTTACACTAGACAACAAGTGTACAACTCCGTAAACAAGCTCTCAGCAAGCCAATTAATCATACAATATTTCCTATCTCCACACGCCCAGGGACCAATGGCAGAGTTGAAACGAGTAACCGCAGCTCACTTGGTGGCGGTACCATTTCCTGGCAGAGGTCATATCAACCCAATGATCAATTTCTGCAAGCTACTAGCTATCAAGCGACCCGATATAGACATAACCTTGGTTGTTACTGAGGAGTGGCATGGGTTTTTAATCTCTGATGAGATGCCGAATAACATAATTTTCGGAACGATTCCTAATGTCCTGCCATCTGAGCTGGTCCGTGCTGCTGATTTTTCGGGTTTTGTCGAAGCAACATTAACCAAGATGGAAGAGCCTGTGGAACGATTAATTGGCCAGTTGGATATGCGACCTAGGCTAATTATATACGATATGTTTCTAATGTGGATTCCAGGAGTAGGGAACCGGATGAATATTCCCGTAGCTTCATTTTGGCCAATGTCTGCTACTGTGTTTTCAATGTATCAGCATCGTCATCTCCTTGTACAGAATGACCACTTCCCGGTAACTAATTTGTCAGGTTAGTCGAAAATGAAAATGAGGGAAAGTTTTGTCTGCTTAATATACTACGTATAAGTGAATATTCAAAATGATTGGGCACCTAGAGATCGTTGTATGTAACTTGGTATTTGTTGATTTAATGCTAGTATTGGATGTTATTGCTCCTATCTCAACCCAGTAATTATCTTGTATAAAAAGATCTTTTCCTCAAACTTATTAACAAATATCTTGCTCTTTCCCAACCAATGTGGGATAATCTAACAAATTATATGATCGGAAATACTTGGAAGCCAAAGTATGATTTTGAAGTGAACCGGTAGTAGCAGTCGAATAGAAACCCGTATATATAGATCTGCAAAATTTCTTTTATAGAAATCAAGCATTTACGTATTTAATTTGTCTGTATTCTCTTTATTAATATCTTGATGATTGCTGGCGTGGTATCTTTTTTTGTTGTAATTAAAACTGTGTTTGACTAAATACAGAGCAAGGAGAGAATGAGGTAGACTACATCCCAGGTGTACCTACAACACGCATACTAGATCTTCCATCACTATTCTACGGAAGAGGTCTAGAGATCCTTGATAATGCTTTTAAAGCTTTTTCAGTAGCTAAAAAGGCACATTTTTTGTTACTCACTTCGGTCTACGAGCTCGAAAAACAAGTTATTGATGCACTCAAAGCCGAGTTTTGCATGCCTGTGTACGCCATTGGTCCTGCCATCCCTAACTTCCAAATTAAACAAATTTGTTCTCCTACTAATAATGATCAAGATTTTCCTCACTATATCAAATGGCTAGATAGTCAACCTAATGATTCTGTGTTGTACATTTCTCAAGGGAGTTTTCTTTCGGTTTCTAGTGATCAAATGGATGAAATTGTTGCTGGAGTTCTTGATAGTGGAGTGAGCTATTTGTGGGTAACAAGAATGGAAGCATCTGGAATTGATAGTGCGAAAGGGTTGGTTGTGCCTTGGTGTGATCAATTAAGGGTCCTGTGTCATCCTTCTGTTGGCGGTTTTTGGTCACATTGTGGGTGGAATTCTACTAAAGAAGGCGTTTTTGCTGGTGTTCCAATGCTAACTTTGCCTATATTGTCAGATCAGTTTACAAACAGTAAAGTCATTGTTGAGGATTGGAAGATTGGATGGAGAGTAAAGAGGCGAACGGCAGTAGAAACATTGGTGACAAGGGTTGAAATTGCAAGACTTGTAAAGGGGTTTATGGACTTGGAAAGTGATGAGGGGAAAGAGATGAGGAAAAGAGTGAAAAAGCTTGAGCAGATTGCTCGCCAAGCTACTGGGAACGGTGGATCAACTGAGAATGCCATTGATGCTTTTATTGACAGGATCTTACCATCCGACGGACATTAACACTGTCTTCCCGTTTTTAACCAAGTGCCTACAGACTATTAGAATAATTATGTCAGTTATCAGCTTTTCCATTTCAATGTTGTTTCTAAGCATCAAGATTGATATTAAGTTGGGCATGTCCTGGTCAATTCAATAGTTAAACAAGCAATTTTACACTTTTCAAACTAATATATGATGTGAACTACTTGCGTATTGAGGAAAATCATAGAAAGTGGTGGAAGAATCAAGAAGTCTTTTTATGAACTCCTCACCCTTACGACATCCAACTTAAAAACAGTATAAACTCTTAAAAACAAATTATAGTACATTGGAATTTAGAAAATCAGTGAAATTGCTAATGTGATTTAGTGGAATAAGTGGATGGCTTTGTCACACATATACTATGACAGTGGATGCCTAAGTTTACGTTTATCAAAGCAAAAGTAACATGAATTTAAGAAAACGAGAAACGATCTGACCAATACGCAATTACTTGTTCATTTTTTTAACAAGTGTGGTACTCCATAACGAAGCTCGTTATATTTTAGAGATTTTTCATTCAAGTAAAGAAATTTGGAGAATCAATCACAAGTCTCCAATTTTAGTTTCTTCAGTAACATATTTCGTTAGGATCTCTTGCCTATATAGTCCCCGTATACAATCTTCTCATCTTTACAAGGCATGGGATCAATGATAGACTCAGAACCAACTTTCGCTGCTCACTTGGTGGCCATACCATTTCCAGGCAGAGGCCATATCAACCCTATGATAAACTTTTGCAAGCTACTAGCAACCAAGCATCCCGATACTCTCATAACCCTGATTGTTACTGAGGAGTGGCTCAGTTTCTTAAGCTCTGAGTCTAAGCCTCCGGATAATATGCAGTTCCAAACTATCCCCAATGTTATTCCGTCAGAGCTGGTTCGTGCTGCAGATCATACTGGCTTCATAAAAGCTACATCTATAGAAATGAAAGCTCCTGTTGAGCTGGTGATAGAGGGGCTTGAGCCTAGGCCAATGGTTATTATATACGATGCATTCTTAACATGGGTGGGGAGTATACAGGGGAATATTCCAACAGCGGCGCTTTGGCCAATGTCAGCGACGGTGTTCTCCATGTTCTTGCACTACCCTGTTTTCTGTCAAAACCACCATTTGCCAGTACTCAATTTATCAGGTCAGTTCAGAAATGTGCACACCGCTTGAACTTATACAAGTTTTTCTTTACTTTTATTCTCTCTTTAAATAAGTGTTCAAAATATGGATTTTGAATTAACTGTTTCCGCAAAAACACAGTGATCAATGTGATGTAATTAGAAAATAGATATTCTATAAGACTATAACATGAGTTGAACCTCAATCAACCTATTCTAACACCATTCTCCTTCTTAAAATGACAAGTTCAGTTTGCAGATTATCTATTACATGATTGTATTAAGTTGATTGTCTTATAGATTTTATTTAAAGTTAAGTTTTATATTTGTGCAAAACAAAACTTACTGGCAGCATATTTGAAAACAAAACTATATATATAAACCAGGTGTTTTTGACAGAGGCCCCAGTCCAGTTCAGTTGTATCGATTTGTTTTGAATAGATTGTGTTTCTATAAGTAAATCATCACTTAAAATAAAAACTTTACTTTTAAAGTAAATCAGATACTTTTTTACTTGGTACATGTTAATTAGCAAAAAAAGGTTGAAGTATCATTATCAAACATCTTTTTCTCGTGAGAGTGTGTAGCTTTGCAAAATAAGGAACGGCACATATAGTAACAAATAGTGAGAATTAGACGATAGAAACTGATCATGTCTATTGTCTAGTCTCACTCAAATGGAGCTGTCGCTGATGTGCTCGGACAATAGTACTCCTGAAAACGGAATTCTGGAAAGATTTTAAACCAGTTTTAATTAATGCCATATATTCCATAATTTTGGCAGTCAATAAACCTCGAATAGTTCAAGATAAAAATATATCAAATAGCAACAATGAGCATGTCCACGATTATGATATGTATAAAATGCAAATGATATCCAATCTCATATTATGATACTCATGAAATGCTGATTTCTAATCATCTCATGCAAATGACGGAAGTCATTGCCTCTAGTAAGGTCACCTTCAACCCCTTCTTACAATCCTTGAGTTATTCTTAATCTTACATGAGGTACCTTTGATATTTGGGAAGTTCATTCGATTGGGTTATATCTCTAATGTACTAATATATCAAGAACAATTTATTTTCCAAATATTATGATGTGAAAACTATATTTGCATCTGTAAAAAAAAAAAACAATATTTGCAGAACAAGGCGATAATCTGATAGATTATATACCTGGTGTACCATCAACACGAGTACTCGATCTTCCAACGCCATTCTATGGAAAAGGTCAAGAAGTCCTGTACATATGTCTCGAAGCTGTTTCATGTGCACAAAAATCAAACTATCTTCTGTTTACTTCAATCCCCGAGCTTGAACAAGAAGTTATCGATTCTCTCAAAAGGGAGCTTTTTCTGCCAATTTACACCATCGGTCCTGCCATACCTTACTTCCGAGTCAGTCACAATTTTCGCAATAACCAAGTTGTGCCTGATTATATCAAATGGTTAGACAATCAAGCAGAAAACTCTGTTTTGTATATTTCCCAGGGAAGCTTTCTTTCTCTCTCCAATGATCAGCTGAAAGAAATTACTGCTGGAATTCATGATACAGCTGTACCTTATTTATGGGTTACACGCATAGAAGCATCTAGAATTAATGGCGGTAATTCTGATAGGGGAATGGTTGTGCCATGGTGTGACCAACTTCGGGTCTTATGTCACCCTTCTGTAGGAGGCTTCTGGACACATTGTGGATGGAATTCGACTAAAGAAGGTGTCTATGCTGGTGTGCCAATGATAACTTCACCTTTGGCATGGGATCAGGTTCCGAACAGTAAGATGGTTGTGGAAGATTGGGGAGTTGGTTGGAGAGTGAAGAAAGAGACGGGAGTCGAAACACTGATGGAAAGGGATGAAATTGCAAGGGTGGTAAAGAGGCTTATGGACTTGGAAAGTGTTGAAGGAAAAGAAGTGAGGAAACGAGTAAAAGAACTCGAGGCACTCTCTCAACAAGCTACTGCAGAAGGTGGATCAGCTGATCATGCAATTTATGCTTTCATTAGGGACATAACAAAATCTTAAAAGCCATTAGGCAAGTTACTTACAAATAATATAACCATCATTGTGAATGTGTACAATGATGCTGAACTTGTTTCTTTGAACTATGTTTTCTGTGACAGTTTGAAGCCCTGTTTGTATCAAGAAAAATTACAAGATTGAAAAACTAGTATGCAGGAATAATGATATAATTCAATGAGTTTACTGTGAATATTTTAAACCAAAGGACTAATTTACAAATTTAATTTAAATTAAATAATAAAATAATTGTTTAACCTGATAATCAAATGTTTGACTTGAATTCCCCCAGTATCTTGGAACCCCTCTGTCATAAACTAGTTGAATATTCCCCAATTTATACATACACAAATTTATCGTCTACAAAGCTTTGGCTGAGTGGACACCCCTTTCCCTGGTTTAGCCAAGGTCAGGGGTTCGAACCTACCTCGAAGCGAAAGCTTCGGATTTACGTGGGAGTACTGGGTGGTAGGGCTCAGTGTGTGGGGTAGTTCCCGGTTAAAAAAAAAAAAAAAAAAAATTATCAATACTACTAGTATAGAAATAGGAGAGAGTATCATCAAACAAGCCCCCAATTCTTGAATCCCTAAATGGCCACAAACGCCCCAAAATTCCAAAACCCCGAACTGCTACCCGCTCCAAACCCGCCCAATTACCACACTAAAACCACCGTTTCGCCGCCGTCACACGACGGACTTCACTTCTACCAGTTCATGATCGCCGGGTCGATCGCCGGAATGGTTGAACACATGTCAATGTTCCCAATTGACACAATCAAGACTCAAATGCAAACCCTCAATTCTTGCCCAATTAAATCAGTTTCAATTCACCATGCTTTAACTTCAATTCTCAAATCTCAGGGCGTTGGTGGATTCTACAGGGGCTTTACTGCAATGGGTCTAGGTGCTGGCCCGGCTCACGCAGTTTATTTTTCGGTTTACGAGAATTGTAAGACTAGGTTTTTAGGGTCAGGGTATAATGATTCTTTAGTACATGCATTGTCTGGTGTTTTTGCTACTGTTTCTAGTGATGCCGTGTTTACGCCAATGGATGTTGTCAAACAGAGGTTACAGATGAGGAATAGTCCATATTCGGGTGTGTTGGATTGCATTGGGAGAGTGTTTAGGGAAGAAGGGTTCAGGGGGTTTTACGCATCGTATAGGACCACTGTTTTGATGAATGCACCGTTTACTGCTGTGCATTTTGCAACGTATGAGGCAGTGAAAAAAGGGTTGGTTGAGGTTAAGGTGGAGAGTGGTGAGAATGAGAGTCTTCTTGTTCATGCTACGGCAGGGGCTGCTGCTGGGGCGGTGGCTGCTGCGATTACGACTCCGCTTGATGTTGTTAAGACTCAGTTGCAGTGTCAGGTAATGTACATGTTTTGATTTGACGTTTATTTGTGATGCTATGGTATATGATGTATTGATATGTAAACTTAGTGTAGACTAATGTGAAAGTGTGATTTAGCAAAAAAAAAAAAAAGGAAAAAATATGAAAGTGTGGCATACTGGCATCATTTACTAAGTTACTATTGTGCTTTAATTGATCTTAGATTCTTATATTGTGTTATTTAATTGGAGGTAAAGGAATCATTTTTATCAGTAAACCTGATTAGGCATTATTATTGTGTTATTTAATCTGGGGTAAAGGATTCGTTCTTAACAGTAAACCTTGTTTAGGCATTATTTCTTATAGTCTCATTTTGCCATCTTGTTTCTGCAAAGGAATATTTTAAGTGATGGTCAATTTCAGATTCGCGCATATATGCCTCATCCTCCATCGTCTTCTTATTACCAAGAGGAGAGGGGGTATCAGCTGTTGTGCAATGTAGTTGCTTTCAGTTTAATCATCTCTATATTGAATTTATTAATGTTTTCTATTGTTGTAGTGGTTTGAGCTACCTAAGAATCTGAGTTTGACAGTATTAAGATTTGTTGATAGTGACACTGTGTTACTTTAATTTGTAAATTATTAGAGTTGGGTGCTAATGCTATAAGAAATCTGTCGGATTGTGATCTGGTTAGGATCATAGTTGTACTACTATGAATTTGGTCGGTGTTACTTCAGTCAATTTTATTATTTGATGGAATGCAGCTTGGTTTTTGGTATTTCAGCGAAGATGATTTCATGAGTTTCTTTTCCTTGATATGTAGTTAAATAAAATCAACTTCAAATAAGGTTATAAAAATGATATGCTGAAGCTTTAAGTTGTGAAACTAATTGTGTATAAAAGACTCTGGAAAATTGTAATGTGTCAAATATGGTCATAACTCATAACCATAAATTAGGAAAATATTAAAAAAAAAATGTCAATATTTACATACCTAAACATGTTTTTGAACCATAAACCATCTTAGCTTGATTTTAAATCAAGGTGGTCTAATTAGCCTTATTAGGTTTACTTAAGAGAAACCTTTATTTGTTTTCAGAAATCGAAATAGCATATTTATTTCTTAGCTGAATCCAGATGAATAGGTGCAAATACCAAATGGATTTCTCAGTTAACTATAAATCTTATTGTAGTCTGACTTCATTAGGACCTCCGCACAAAAGCTGCAAATCTTTAATTTGTTACTCCCTCGGTCTCTTAATACTTTTCCTAGTTTCCTTTTAAGGCAATTCAAATAACTTTTCTTATTTCTATTTTGGGCCATAAAAAACAGATAAGTTTATACATATATTTACAACTTCATACATATACATTGTAATTCGGATCTATGATTTGACCCGGGTAAGTAATATACAGTAAATATTGAATATTTTATATAGGATATTTTATCTCCTAGACTTCTGCTTGTCAACTTTGTATAGGAGTTATCTGGCCACCATAACTTGAAGTTACGGGTGGGGTCCGTAGCTTGAAGATACAAGGCTTTGATTGGTTGTTCAAAAAGTATCTTGTAAGTTGATTGATTGAAAGTATTAGTGGTGGATTAGTAGAAATGCTTTAGATTAAAGAAGTACTCAGTTCCCTATACATGTAAGTCAATTCATAATTTTCTTAAAACCTGTGTCATTCACCAAACAGGAAAAGAAAAAAGAGACAGAGGGAGTACCAATTAATATATTTATTTTGATCTAACAATGATATCTGCCCTTTTTTCTTCACAAATTCTTTGTTATATCACAAACATCCATAGGTCATGAATTATAATATGCTACTACAGCATATGACATATCTGTACATGAATGGATCTAGCCTAATAAAATATTAATATATATACTTTGCGTGTGACCAAACAGCTCAAACCCTTCTTATGAATTGTGCTGATTAAGGATTTAGCTTTAGTATTTAATCACCTCTTTTTTGCTATTTTTTAGTTTCTTTTTTGTTTACTAATTCTGTATACAATTTGTGGATGACATGCTTCTTTTTAATTGTTATCTGAATTTATATAACCAAGAAGAATATGCAGACAGGGATGTTTCAGCTAGAAGGCATCTTGCCGAACAACAATAGTCACACGTCTAAACTGTGTGACAACTCTCCAACCGAGTTAATAGATACCAAGTCAAGATTAAGAAGAGAAACCCGTTAGTATAACAATAAAACAAGAGAATTGTCCTTCAAGTGTTATGAAAGGCACGACTAATCGTGAGGCGAGGCAATGTCGCCTTGGTTGGACGAGGCGATCATCTTTGTTACTTTTCTTCGATTAGTCGAGATTGAAGTGATCGATTAATTGCTTTGAGATTTTTAGATTTTCGATTGAGTTTGTTTAAATTTATAATTTATTGGTTTGAATTGTAGGATTTAAAAGTTTTGTTACTTCAAGTTTTTTCTTTTTACTTATTACTATTGAAGGATTTTTTGTAGGCGAATTTGGATAATTGATTCTTTTCAGTTCAATAAATTTTGTAAGTTCGCTATTCAGTTATTGTGGTTTGGTTTAAAACAAAATCGAACTGACCATTTGCTCACTCATGGTGTAACATCCCACATAGATTAGAATAAGAGTATTCGGGTTCCTTATATAGTCAATAACCAATGTGTACCAACTTGCTAGCATTTTTGGACTAACATGTGGTGGGTTGTTGGGTCCGGTATGCATTTGGTTGTGGGCTTGCATGTTACACATGACCTTTTGACCCACAAGTACATCCCAAAATTGTAAGGAATAGCACGAATTTAGCTAACTAATTTATGGTTCAACCTCATCTTATTTTCAATCTCAACAATTTAGATATTTTCCTTATGAAAGTCATCAGTAGAAGCTATGTAAAGCATGTAAGTATATTAGAAGTTTTTGGGATCTCTTTGCAACGCAGAACATCATGCACTGTCCAAACTTTAGCTTGAGATATTTAATTGAAAACAACTACTTTATCACAATTACTTTCAGCATATATATTGTTTCATTTCATTAATCTAGAGTACTCTTCATATAATGATTTGGAATGTATTTGGGTTTGTGACGTGAATAGTTACAAATATGTGATGTTACTGTCCTGAGCTTGTTGATTCTATGATATAAAGTTCATACGATGCAATCCGAAGTCAAGCTGATAGACTGATACTTTGTGCAGGGTGTCTGTGGATGTGACAGATTTAAAAGTGGTTCAATAACAGATGTTATCAGAACCATAATAAAAAAGGATGGATATCACGGTTTAATGAGAGGATGGGTGCCGAGAATGCTCTTCCATGCTCCTGCTGCTGCAGTCTGCTGGTCTACCTATGAAGCTGGAAAATCATTTTTCCAAGAGGTCAATGATAGTAGAAGCAACAGGAACATGAGCAGTGTCACCTGAGAGGCATTTACTTTTATTTGCTTGATACGGCCTATGCAAGACGAGTGAGGAAAAAATCAAAGCATTTTACATGCCCCAGCCGCTCAGCATTCTTCGATAACCGCTGGGGTTGGAGATGATAAGAGATTCTAGATTTAGCTTAAAACTTGTATACCTTGTTTATTTTCGCACACAACGGAAATCTGGATTAGGGTGTTTTTTTTCCCCATTTTTCTGGAGTGAAAGTTCCATTTACTAGCATGTATGCATCGTTCTCTCCAAACTTTTATACTAGAACTCCAGACAGGCTGAAGGCTGCATACTACTAATAAATTGTTGCTATGTTCATTTGTACACATGAATAGTTTGCGTGCCTCTTTAGTTATGTGTGTTAAAACTCTTCAACCTCATTATTCTTTCGATATTTTCTCTTGCCTAATTTTGGATCTTCAACTACGACAATGAAAGCGCTAAAGCAGGCAGTGTGTTGTAGTTTCAATTTTCAATTGCCCATTTCCAAATCAACACGAAGGGAATGCAATGTTAAATAGATTTTTTTTCCCTACATTAGTATCTGAGCTAATAGAGATGTTTCTGTATTTAAGCAGTATTGAAAATGCTCTAAAATGTTAATCTTTTATATTATGGACGAGTTTGTTTTGTGATATATGTAGTACCTTTTTGTGCCATTCCCTATACACTTAAACTTCTATAAGTAATTAGATTTAATTTCAGACGTAAAGAATATTTTTTACTCATCGAGGCTATTATGTTGACTTGATACCGAGGAAAAAAACAGTTAATCAAAATTTTTAATCAATCGAGTATCTTTTATTAAGGTTCTACAGTACTTGATCTTCAACCTGAAAATGCCCAGGGAAGGGGAGGAGCCAGTAAGATGCAAAGGGACTGCAGGGCATGTGGTGTCTGAGCAATGATTTTCTGTTCAAATAATGAACTGCAGAACTTCCCTTTACTAAAACCCTAACTGCAGAACTTCCCTTTACTAAAACCTAACAGCATCTTATGATTTTCTGTTCCAATAATGAAGAGTAGTAGACACTGGAATTTAGAGTTTAAGTGATATATGGATGTGCTTTTATGGTGGAAGGTTAATGCTGTCAAATATCCCATTCTTTCAAAAATGGCACGTGATTTGTTGGCTGTTCCGGTATCGACAGTTTCATTAGAATCTGCATTCTCTGCTGCTGGTAGCAGGGTCATTGTTGTGTGTTTTTCTATCTTCTTTACATTGGTACGGTAAGTCTTATTGATTTTTAATAATTATTTGCAAGTGAATATAATTTTTATTTTAACGGTTTAAAACCGAAACCGCCCAAACCGAACCGTTATAATTTGGGTGGTTACGGTTATGTACTAACGGTTATGGTTGGCCGGATTGAAAAATCGAAATATATGATTTGGATGGTTTTGTTGTCCAAACCCGACCGTTTCACCCAATACTCACCCCTGGTTAAAAGTACAAAACTGAAAAAGTTGTTGACACACAATATATAAAGTCATTTTACTTAACAAGTATAAGGATAATGTTTGTATTTTGAAAATTCTAAAAAAAAATTGTTGTACCTAATTTGATGTAATTTTTAATGTCATATTAAAATGGTGTAATTTTTAAAATTAGGTTAGAATAAGTTTTTACACCATTTTGATATTAAAAGACAAATATAGAATTAGATTGGAGATCTAAGATCTGGTTCAGCTAGTAAAATTTACGATAATCCTGATGTGCTAGAAAATCAAAAAAAGATGTGGGTAAACGACCACAGGAGACACCCATATATATAGAAATAGAGCCCCAAAATTTTTACCTCCTAACGAATATACATATCAAAATTTAACAAAAAAAAACCAGAAGTGCAGCTCTTAGGGATGAGAAAAAAATCCGATCGGACGGATACTCGATTCGAAATTCGAAATTTTGGATAATTCGAACCCGATTTTTTAGATTTGGATTTGGATTTGATTTTCAGACCCGAAAATTTTTGGATTTGGATTTGGATATTATAAAACCCGATCCGAAACCCGAAAACCGATCCAAACCCAATCCGAACCCGAAACCCGAAAAAAAACCTAAATATATATATGAGTTGCACTCCATAGCAAACAACTTATATAACAAACAATAAAGAACACCTCATATCTAATATAATTTAAGAGTTCAGTCATAGCACCCAATACAAAAAGTTATTATTTTTTTACCCTCTAGCAAACCAGCAAAAAAAAAATTTAAAATTTACTGTTCATTGATGACGTCATCAGTGACGTCATCAGTGAACAGTATTTTTCAATTTTTTTTTTTTTTGCAGACTTGATAGAGGGTAAAAAACTAACAACTTTTTGTATTGGGTGCCCCTTGCGGGGCCAAAGGATCTAATAGATCTAAGGTGTTCTTTGTTGTTTGTTATATAAGAGTGTTCTATATGGAGCAATGACCTATATATATATATATATATATATATATATATATATATATATATATATATATATATATATATATATATATATATAGGGTCCTACTCCAATAGAAACCAAATAAAAATAGAAACTAGAAACCAATTCATTATTCTTTCTCTGACTCACGCGCTTTCCACCTAACCCCATAACATTTTGTTAAAAGTTTCAACATATACATCTCGCACATATACATCCCACATCATCATCATCAACCACCACCTTCAACCACCATTGATTCCAGCCACCACCTTCAACCACCATTGATTCCAACCACCACCTTCAACCACCATTAATTCCGGCCACCACCTCCAATCACCATTAATTCCGACGCCTTTTTGTTTACCACTCTTTGAGCTATATTTCTCTACTTCATAAGTTCGATTTTCACCAGCCGACTCCCAAAACAATCATCACCTTTCATAAAACTAATCAGATTTGAATTTAAGCATATTATGAACATAAATTACCAGATATACGTGAAATCAATAATTTGTATTGCAGAAATCACTAACTAGTATGGTAGAAATCACTAATCTATACAGCTAAAATCACTGATACAGCCCCACCCCCAGCCCCACCCCCAGCCCCACCTTCACTTGCCATCACCACCACCACCTGCCATCGCTGCAATCGACCACCACACCACCTGTCAACGCCACCACCACCTACCATCGCTACCATCGACCACCACCACCATGATTGTTCAGATACATACACACATACATCATTACATACACACAAATACACAAATTCAGATCTGGAAGTCATCATCGGAATGTTCAGAATCAGTAGATGAAGATAAGATTACGATCTGAAGTTAAAAATCACTAAATTATATTTGTAGTTGCACAATTAATGATCGGGAAGAAGTAAATCTGCAATCGGAATCGGAAATTGGTGGTGGAATCGGAGCCCCTGCGGGGCCAGTGGTCGGAAAAGAAGATGACGGTGGTGGTGCATCGGTGGAGGTGGAGGTGGAGGTGGTGGTGCGTCGGTGGAGGTGGTGGTGCGTCGGTGGTGATGGTGATGGTGATGGGGGTGATGTCATATTGGGGGTGGGTGATGTATAGGAGTGGAGATAGTAAATATGGTGTGGAGATAGTAAAGTAGGGTGTGTAGATAATGGTTTCTAGTTTCTATTTTAAAAGTGGTTTCTATTTGATCACTAGCATATATATATATATATATATTATACTATAATATATTTCATAATGTAATATATTTTATATAAAAGTCATTGGTGCATCGTATAACAAATAACCTTGTATTATTAAAACCAAAATATTAAAACAATTTTAGACTCTAAGTGTATAAGATGTATTTCATATCAAATCTATTTGGTTATTTTAATGATTTAAATTCATTTAAAAATTGATTATATGGAAAATTTTATAACAAAATTAAATATTAAAATATAAATAATACATTTTATAATGTATAAAATATTAAAGTATGTATTCTATAAAACTTGATTGAAAATTTCGGGTTTTTGGATTTCGGGTTTCGGGTATTATTCAAATCCAAAAATTTTCTACCCGAAACCCATTGGATCGGGTTCGGGTTTTAGTTTTCAGGTTTTCGGATTCGGGTTTTATCCAAAAAATCGGGTTTGGATTTTGCCAAACCCGAGCCGATCCGACCCGATTCCCATCCCTACTCTTTACGTGAATTTGTCAAAGTATATTTCTTGTTCATAAATATAATTCGATAGTTCATTTAATTTAGGGAAAAAAAAGTTAATTTATGTTGAAGTAGAAATTCATGGCCCAGTTATAAAATTTTCCTAGGACCCCAAAATATTTTTCCACCTAACTAATAATTAACTGCATGTAGAAAATAAAACCTTATCACAATTTCTTTCTCAGTCCATTACAATCTGGAATAAAGGGTCCCAATATCACAACTTGAAAGCAGATAGCCCCAAATATCACAAATGGAAAAGTTGCCCCGTATATCACTCCAAAATGCTACATAGTGTAGCGTTTATTTTTTTCTTTAGAAACGCTATAGCGTTTGGCGTGGCCAACAACATGTTGGTGCAGTGGTTGAGCCACTGGCCTCCTTCAGGGGTTCGACTCTGCGTGTGCGTGAGTTTCTTAGTTTGTATTAGGTTTCCTTTCTGTATTTGTATTTCTGTATTTGTAATGGCCGGGGGTCCTTCGGAAACAGCCTCCCTATTGTATAGGGGCATGATCTGCGTACAGCTACCCTCCTCAGACACCACTTTGAACGGTATTATAACTGAGTAAGCTAAGTTTTATAGCGTTTGGCGTTGGGGGTGGGGGGCTGGGGATTGGGGGGGAACGCCACATAATGTGGCGTTTTGGGGTTTGTTTTTTTTTTTTGTTTTTTTTATTCTAAATATATTTTGTAAATAATATTAAAAATTTATAAATAAATATTCAATTAAAATTGTATTTTTTAAATTTAAAAAAAAAAATTTAATTAACCTTAGGAATTCAATAATTAACCTTTGGGATTCAACGTTCCATTTTGGGTTTTAGTAATATTCCGAAAGACAATTATAACTTAGGGTTTTGGGTTAAACCCCTACAAACTGCCGAATCATTTAAATTATAATAACTATTATTTAGCTCTTACACCGCATTATCCACACATCTGAGAAGGAATAGGAATGTTTAAGACAAAGATTCAGAAAACAATTTTTAAACTACTCCATCCTTCTCTTGATGAGTCTCAAGGAACAAAATGGTACAAAACCTGCTCACTGCTTCACAGGATGGCAGTAACAGAAAATTATAGTTTATTACTTAAGCACTAATATTCTCAATCTCCGCACTTCTGTCCATTCTCTTGAGAATGCCCGCTATTACCTGAAAATTTGTCAGAAGTTCATGGAAGAAAATGTAAGAGCGAACATAATTTACATCATACTTTCAAGAAATGTGTTGCCTTAAAGATACTGAAAGCATGACCCTAAAATTAAATATCAGTCGTCGCGAACTATTACCTTTCCAGGTCCTAACTCGTAGCTCTTCTTCAAACCTTTGGTTAGGAGAGTCTTCACAGTTGTCTCCCATTGAACAGGAGAAGTTACCTAGGATTCCAATGTTAAAATGAATGAATAATGCTACAACTTATTAATGGTGAACATAAACAGAACACTTGGTAGTTTACCTGACGAGCTAATATTTTCTTAATTGTTTCAGGGTCTGCATGTGGTTGTGCATCTACATTGGATATAACTGGTATTCTTGGGATTCTTATTTCTGTTGCTGCCAAAGCAGCTTCCAATCTTGAGACAGCTGGATTCATGAAACTGGTGTGGAAAGCACCAGCAACGGCTAGACGGACCTGCAAAAGTGACAAATAAGTGATACGGCACTGGAAGCATGGTATCAGCTCGTCAACAAAAGTCTAGAGTGTATAATACCGTCATTCGAGCCTTAAAAGACTTGGCTTTAGATTCCAAGACTTCCACTCCCTTGACTCCTCCTGATACTGCATAGTTTCCCTACAGAAATAATAGACAACCATCCACCAGGTAAGCATATACATTTTTCTGATTTTCTCACTTCCCGCTTTCCTCACTATCTCCAGAACACGTATATAATAAATCTTACTGGGCATAAGAAATTTGCTATTTGAACTTTGTCTGCTTCATCTACTTCTTCATTAGCAGCATCACAGAGAAGTTGCACCTTTTCGGAGTCCAGCCCAATGACACTAACCATGGCACTTTTAGCAGCATCTGCAGCTTCCTGTATATATAAAGCATTAAAGATATGATAAAATGTGAATAGCATAAAACTGCTTCAGGTTACTTACCTGCATGGCTTGACCCCTCAATTTTACCAGCTTGAGTCCATCCTCAAAGCTAAAAGAGGAATCAGAGTATATATTAATGATCACATAAAATAGATTTGATTATATATCACATGTAAACTCTGTTAATAATCTGACTCGGCATGCAACAAGCCAAAAAAATGTTGAAATTTCTAGGAAATGGAAATGTATAGTTCTTAGAATGTTCACTGGAACTGAGAAGTCTGTGCATACTATATCAAGTTGCAGAGAATCTTATATAGACCTTAAGTTTCATTGAGTGGGAGAGAGGTTCACACGTAGGGAGTAAAGTTGAAATGACTTGAACAATTGAAATATCACTAGATTATAGCCCGTGCTACGCACACGGTAGTTTAAATTTAAATTTCATAATAATTATGATACATACATAATAATAACGATTTAATAAAGAAAATAATTTTATATTTAAGATTAAATAAATTAATATTGAAAGAAAAAATATTAATAAAATATTATTTTTCTATATTATAACAAATGCAATCAAAGATAAAATTATTTAGATTTTCTATATCTGTTATGTGATAATTTGTATTAACAAGCTTACCAAAATTAAAAGATTTATTCAAATTTTCATTAATAATCTTACCATAAATATAAGCCTGCTAAACATAGTAAAAAAAAAAAAAAAAAAAAAAATCTTACCATAAATATTTAGAGAATATATCAATAGTATTTAAATTTGTATACATACTTTCTTTAATTAACAATGGGTCAAATAATGAATTTGGATCTTTCCCAAACGTAATATAGATACTAAACCTAAAAATGGATTATCTAGTGGGTCAAAATCAATACAAAATCTTGTCCAAACCTAAATATGGATACCAAACCTTAGGTAAAGGCTATCCACTAATTTATAATATATAGATGTACAATGCACTCTTAAGAAGAGCAAAGTAAACATGTTCGATAACCAAAAATAGTAATTATTCTTGTCATAACAAATCAAGCACCTACCTAAAAGCTCCAGAAAATGCCAAAGCAGTGTATTCTCCCAAACTTAGACCACATGTAACATCAATAGAATCAATAATTTGCTGACCTCCTTCACGGGCACGTAGTACCTCAACTGCAGCTAAACTGGTGACATATATTGCTGGCTGCGGAAACATTTACATAATACACTAATTAATATAAGACCATCATCAACATGCCAAATCACATTGGATTCAAATACCAATTTGAATTGACTAAACCTGCAATTCCATTATGTTGAAGTTCACTTCATTACTGGTATTAATTTGTTGCATGTAGTATGTACAATCCTACTTAAATGACTGGACCATTTCATAAAAAAATGTGCAGTAATGGCAATTGAAATTAATAAAGAACAGAATAACACTTAGCAAAAGTGTATGTCAGCGTACTTGGCTCAAAACAGTGGAGTCTAGCTTCTCTTTCGGTCCAGTAATGCAAACATCCAATAAGTCAAACCTGCATATAAGTACCAAGTTATTCACTAAGGATATCATCTACATGGAACACTTCCTCTCCACTTCCATCCAATTTTAATCTAATCAGCTACCATGTACTGGGTAAAGGTAAAAAAACTGGAATCTTCAACGAGAAAGCAATATCAAGCTATACATAACATAAAGATTTTATGTCGATCCTGATGAATGTTTATACGCACCCTAAAATTTCATTTGCTTTACTGAACAACTCAGCAGCAGCAGGTACCTTCTGAGCCTCCACACCCATCCCAACAGCTTGAGCACCCTGCAATACATGATAAAGATATAATAATACCAG
Organism: Saposhnikovia divaricata; assembly: GCA_036435485.1. Classification (NCBI taxonomy): domain Eukaryota; kingdom Viridiplantae; phylum Streptophyta; class Magnoliopsida; order Apiales; family Apiaceae; genus Saposhnikovia; species Saposhnikovia divaricata. The sequence goes on along the minus strand of CM071597.1, from coordinate 93,223,755 downwards.
TCTACCACAAATCATCAGCTTCTGCCATTCAGCATAATATCAAAGCCCTTATACTTCTTCATTAATGTATTCAATACTAAATCGAACTGTTCCACTCTCACCAAACAAAAATAAATAGAATACAACAAAATTCATATAGTCACGGTCCTAATCAATGAAAGCACTTTTCCCTGTTTATTAGCCAAATTGCTGTAAAATAGTCATACTGAAATGGTTCACATAGAACATAATTTTTCCATTTTAAAAAGACATCAACAAAATGAAGAGATATTTTATATCATGGGTAATTATTGTTTAAGTTAAATAAATCCTAATTTTCAGGAACTAGTTGTTTTACATTTTCCCGTAACTATCCACTAATTCACATTGTTAAATGTGAGCTAATTTCTTGCTTTCAGTTATCTTTTGTAAGGCTATTCATAGCTATCTATTAGTTGAATAAAGTAAGCATTTGGTAGTGTATCAGTTTGTTTATACTTTACAAATTGGTATCAGAGCCACATGCATGAAGTGAAACCCAAAATGAGTGATAATAAGTTTTCAGCAAAAATTCCTCACTTTGATGGTCAATACTATGATAATTGGAGTGAAATGATGGAGAACATGCTAAGAGCCAAGGGATTGTGGAATTTGATCGAGAATGGGTTTGAGGAGCCTACGCAAGGGACAACAGGGACAAGCACGGAAACAGGGCAAACCGCGCAAGAGAGAGTACTAACAGATGCACAAAAGGAGAAAGTGCAAAATGAAAGAACAAGGGATCACAAGGTGAAACATTACCTTTTCAGAGACATTGATCGAGTAGTGTTCGAACAAGTGTTGGACAGGAGCACGTCCAAAAGTGTTTGGGACTCGCTGAAAAGGAAGTATGGTGGGAATGATCGAGTGAAGAAGCATCTTCTTAACACTCTAAGAAGAGAATTTGAAGTACTTGTGTCAAAATATGAGCAATGCGGAAGTAATAAACGGAACTAGTAGAGAAGAGAGAAAAATACGGTAGTAATATTAGAACTATATTGTATTGATCTTATTATATTACATGAGAGCATAAGCTCTTATATAGGAAGTAAAACTTGGTTGGTGGCTGATGACCTAAGCGCTTATGTCATAGTATCTTGATGACCTAAGCGCTTATGTCACAGTTATCCCATCTTTCGATGAAAGACCTATTTTGGGATTGAAGGGTGGACACTAGTAGCCCTTGAGCATAATCTGAGCGTCCAACTATACCCATTTTTAGGATCGATCGATTTTGAGTTTATTGAGTTTTTTGCGATACCGGTTATCAAATTTGCGATCACACGGTATATTTTAGGCCATGTCAAATAATAGAAAGTGCCGCTTTTCAGCACAACGGTGGATGACCACCAATCAGTCCTTGAACTGATTATTTTGAAGAAACTGAGACTCGACTTTGTGATCACTCAGTATTAACAAGCCTATGTCTGAACACAGGAGGAATCTACATCTGTCATCCCTTGAACTATAAGCAACTGGAACCGTATTTGGTAGACTGCATCCCTTAAGATCGTCCATGAACTAGTCCTTCTGCTTCTTTTACAAGAATGAAATGCAAGATATAGCAGTGAACTGTGTGTATGTATTTGTATACATACTACTACTTCTGCTGCTTTGTCATTTGTGGCAGTGAACTGTGTGTACATCTGTATATACACTACTTATGCTGCTTCGCTCTTTTTTGATGAATGAACTCGCCTTGACGAGGATCATCACCTGATAACTTCACTGGAACTGAGCTCCCTAAATTTTTTTTTGGAATGGAGCTCCTGCTGCTTTCCCGGCGAAGACTCAGATCTGCCAGAAACAACCTGAAAACAACTTTATTAAGGGGTTTTCAACCCCTTTACCACTGTCAAGGGCCTGACCTGAATATGCAGGAGCAGCCCATCTTTTTTTTGGATCTGGCTTAGGGGTCAGAAATGTAAACAACTGAATCTGGACAGAAAAACTGGGCAGAAAATTCTGCTGGAAACAAAATCTGCATAAATAAAAAACTGGGCAGAAAATTACTCCCCTCTGCTGGAAGATATGGGCAGCTTGAGTTTCTCTTGAGAAACCTCAAAGCTTCAATTGAAAATCTCCTCCTCTCTACTCCCGCTTTGATACCATGTCAAAATATGAGCAATGCGGAAGTAATAAACAGAACTAGTAGAGAGGAGAGAAAAACACGGTGGTAATATTAGAACTACATTGTATTGATCTTATTATATTACATGAGAGCATAAGCTCTTATATAGGAAGTAAAACTTGGTTGGTGGTTGATGACCTAAGTGCTTATGTCATAGTATCTTGATGATCTAAGCGCTTATGTCACAGTTATTGTTGATATTTAACAACTTGAGATGAAGGAAGGTGAGACAATTACTGATTATTTTTCTAGAGTCATGGTGGTGGCAAACAAGATGAGAAGCAACGGAGAGGTTATGCAGGATGGACAAATTGTGCAAAAGGTCCTTCAAACGTTAACAGATAAATTTACATATGTGGTCATATCCATTGAAGAATCAAAGGACACTGCAACGATGTCAGTTGATGAATTACAAAGTTCTCTTGTTCTTCACGAGCAAAAATTCAAGGGATCTAACCGTGACAATGAACAAATTCTGAAGGTTGAAGATTATACCAGTGGTAGAGGACGTGGAAGGTCATCATTTCGTGGATGAGGGCGTGGAAGAGGACGTCAAAGTTTCAACAAAGCAACAGTAGAGTGCTACAAATGTCATAACTTGGGACATTTCCAGTATGAGTGCCCTAAGTGGAATAAAGAAGCGAATTTCGCGCAAGTAGATGCAGACTAAGTTACTCCGACTCGGCACTTCCGGCCGGCGTACCCGTGTCGACACGACACGGGACACGACACAGAATCCGTACCGGATTCGGCACTTAAAATCCGGACACTTCTTTTCCATCGTCGGAAAAATTTGAAGGTCGCCGGAGAAAAGTCGTCATCTTTCTGAGGCAAGAACAAGGTGGAGAAGCGAAGACGATTAAGAGAGATGAGGATGTTATGAGGAAGACGATGCTCAAAAAAGTAGAACGGCGTAGTACTGTGTATGTATAGATTGTATGTATACATTATTAAATTATGTATAGTTTGTAAGAAATGTATCTGGACTATCCTTTGTCCAAATTCATTTTTAAGGAAAAAAGTTAGTACTCATGTTTTAATTGTTTTTTATATTATACATACTCAAGCTATAGTGAACATTTCGCCTTTTTAATATTACAAAAACGCTCTCTACTAATTAACTAGCCGTTACCGGCTCATTCTTTGCATATTGGGTCTCACTGACCGGCGCATCGCCGGAATTTAATCTAACACCAAAGCTTATTCGTTTCTTCTTTTCTTTCTGTCATTTCTTCCTTCTCTTACTGTTGTAGCGCAGTGCTTTGTTTTCGGTTTTTTCTGTTTTTGGTCTCCTTTCAACTCTACTCCCACCGTGTCCTTCGCAGCCTTGTCTTCTTCCCACCCCAACCGCAACTCTATCCCCTGCAACTCCGTCACCTCGCCTTCATCCCTCTCTGTTACTCTTGTAACCTCGTCATTTCTGACAGCACCACCTCCCTTCGATTTGAATCTCACCTTTCCCCTTCCCTTCCCTTTGCCTTTCCCCGTTACCGCCAACCCCCCCTCCCCCCACTTTCGCATCCCCTCATTCACTTACGACCACCACCATTTTAATCTCTTCGACCTCAACTCCTTTTCGCCTCGCACTTTTCCCCGTCTCTCGATCTCTTTATCCCTCTCGACCCTCTGGCATTCACCACCCCTTCCCCCCGCCGCAACTCCCCTTTCCCAACCCTTTTTTATTGTGTTTCACCGTCCCCCACCCTGTTTCTATTTTTTTTTGGTATTCTTTGTATTTACTTCGTGTTTGTTTTTAGCCCCTTCGTTCGGTGTTGAGATCGTCTTTGTTTTTATTTCGTCGTTGAGATCGTCGACGGCTAAGACCACTTGTTCTTTTTCGTTCTTCTCTATTGTCTTTACCCTCACTTCTCCCCTCGCCCCCCTTTAATTCGTTGTTCCGTTGGTTTTGTATTTTATTCCTTTTTTTAAATCCTTTCCAGACCCTTAATCCTCTATTCGTTGTTTTTTACGTGTTTCTTGTTTACTTTGTTTTATGTATTATTTGTTTTTGTGTTTCTTGTTTCTTTGTCCTGGGCTGTATTATTCCTTTCTTCCCCTCCAGACCCGTGTTTTCTTTTTTTGATATATGTGCTATATTGTGTTTTTTCTATTCGTGTTTTTATTCGTGTTTTTTTTATTTATTTAATTTATTCGTGTTTAGGTTGTCCTTTTTTGGTGGTAAGGTAGCTTTTAATGTTTTTGGTAATCTGTGTGTTACCTCTTGACAGTTTTCGATGTCGCGTAGCTTGCGTTTTGGCAGTTTGAATGTAGGTACCTTGACAGGCAAATTGCTGGAGCTAGTGGACGTGTTGAAGAAACGCAGAGTAGATATGGCCTGTATTCAAGAGACTAGGTGGACGGGAGCGCGGTCAAGAGCAGCGAACGGGTATAAATTGTGGTATTCAGGTCTAACCAACTCGAAGAACGGAGTGGGTATTCTTTTGGCGCAGGATTTAGTAGACAACGTTGTGGAAGTGAAGAGGCGTAATGACAGGATCATGTCCGTCAGCGTTGTGGTTGGGGAGAAGGTGGTGAACGTGGTGTGCGCGTATGCCCCCCAAGTCGGTTTGGGCGACGCAGAGAAGGAAGCTTTCTGGGTCTGTTTAGATGAGTTGATTAGAAGTTTTCCTGAAGATCAATTCCTAGTGCTCGGTGGCGATTTCAATGGTCATATTGGAGAGAGGGCAGACGGTTATCCCAGTGCGCATGGAGGTTTCGGCTTTGGGGTCAGGAACGTCAGTGGGTCCGCGTTGTTAGACTTCGCTTCTGCCCATGAGTTGGTTATTGTGAACTCTGTTTTCCAGAAGAGGGCTGAGCACCTCGTCACCTTTAGCAGTGGGGGGCACAGCACTCAAATCGATTACCTGTTGATGCGCAGGAGTGATGTTAGGACGTGCGTGGATTGCAAAGTGTTCCGGAGTGAGGCGTGCGCTTCTCAGCACCGTCTGTTGGCCATGGATATCCACATAGGGGTCCATGCTGTTCGCAGGACGAGAGAGTTCAGACCAAGAATTCTTTGGAAAGATTTGAAGGACGAGAAGGCGGCCGAATTCAAGGAGTCTTTGGTCAACGTAGGGTGCTTTGCGCTTGGTGGGGATGCTAACTGTAGGTGGTCCAACGTGGCGAAGGCCATTCGTAGTATGGGTGAGAAGGTGGTGGGGGTCTCCTCCGGGAGGTTTAGTGGGCCAAAGGAGTCTTGGTGGTGGAACGAGGAGGTCCAAAAGAAAGTTAAGGCGAAGCTTGCGCTCTTTAAAGAGCTTTTGTCATGTAGTGCAGGGCCGGAAAGGTTCCAGAAGTTAGTAGCGTACAAGGTGGCAAAGCGAGAGGCAAAAAAGGCCGTGGCGAAAGCTAAGGAGGAAGCCTTCGAGGTGCTGTACAAGCGCCTAGATACCAAGGAAGGAGCGAACGCCATTTTTAAACTAGCTAAAGCCAGAGAAAGAGGACGTCGTGACCTGGGCGCTGTAAAGTTCGTTAAGGATGACTCAGGCCAAGTGCTTTTGAAGGAAGACGCTATAAAGGAGAGGTGGAGTTCGTACTTCCATAATCTTTTCAACGAGGCGAGGAGTGGTGCAGGTGCAGAGCAAGAGGTCTCGCCACTGGCCGAGCCTTGTGTCGGTTTCCAAGAGCTTATTAGCAAGGACGAGGTAAAGGGGGCTCTTCAGAAGATGGCTAGAGGGAAGGCGGTTGGGCCGGATCAGATTCCTATCGAGGTCTGGATTTGTCTTGGTGAGGTCGGGGTTCAATGGTTAGCAGATCTGTTCAATGCTATTCTCTTGGGTGATAAGATGCCAGCGGAATGGAGGCGCAGTATTGTGGTCCCTTTTTACAAGAACAAAGGCGATGCTCAGAGTTGTAGTAACTACCGGGGAATTAAATTACTCAGCCATACTATGAAACTCTGGGAGAGAGTGGTGGAATGTCGGATTAGAAGAGTAGTCGGAATATCAGAGAATCAATTTGGTTTCATGCCTGGGAGATCGACGGTCGAAGCAATTCATCTCGTCAGACGTCTGTTGGAGAAGTTCAGGGAACGGCGTAAAGACCTTCATATGGTGTTCATTGATCTAGAGAAGGCGTATGATAGCATTCCCCGTGAAGCTATTTGGAAGAGCCTTGAGGAGAAGAGAGTGGCGTCATCTTACATTAGGGTGATTCAAGATATGTACTATCAAGTTAGCTCTTGCGTCCGGACCCCAGTGGGAGATTCCCGATTTTTCCCGGTCGAGATTGGGCTTCACCAGGGGTCGGCCCTTAGCCCTTTTCTTTTTGCCCTCATTTTGGATGTCATGTCGAGAGGGATTCAAGACGCAGTTCCCTGGTGCATGCTCTTCGCGGATGACATCGTGTTAGTGGCAGAGTCGAGGGAAGAGGTGAACGGGAAGTTGGAGCTTTGGAGATCTACTTTGGAGTCCCAAGGGTTGCGTTTGAGCCGATCTAAAACTGAATATCTCTGGTGTAACTTCAGTGGTGAGGCCTTAGAGGGAGGGGTGGAGGTCAAGATTGAAGACCAGACTGTCCCCCGTACGGATAAGTTTAAGTACTTGGGTTCGATCATCCAGAAGGATGGCGAGATTGACGACGATGTCTCACATCGTATCAAGGCTGGGTGGCTTAGGTGGAGGGCAGCGTCAGGGGTGATGTGTGACAAGAAAGTTCCATTAAAGTTGAAAGGGAAATTCTACAGAGCGGCCATACGGCCCGCGTTGCTGTATGGGTCGGAGTGTTGGGCGACTAAGAAGGCTCTTGTAAACAAGATGGAAGCGGCGGAAATGAGGATGCTGCGGTGGGCTTGCGGGCGCACGTTGTTGGATAAAATTCCGAACGCTGTGTTTAGGAGCGAGCTCGAGGTGGCGCCTTTGGCAGCGAAAGTAAGGGAAGGGAGGTTAAGATGGTTCGGCCACGTCCGCAGGAGGCGGGCTGAAGCACCGGTGAGGAGGGTTGAAAACATCTCGGTCACTGGGGCGAGGAGGAGAGGCAGACCGAAGAGGTCGTGGGACGAGCAGCTTAGGATGGATATGAAGGCCCTTAACCTAGATGCGACCATGACTGAAGATAGGCTCACTTGGAGACGCCACATCAGAGTGGTGGATTCTCTTCTAGGAAGCGGCTCAGTAGTTGAGAGCCTCAGAGTTGGGTTGTCCCGGTTAACACTGTCTTAGAAGTTCGGCCGTCTCGCGCTCAGCCGCTGTTTTTCAGCGTTCCCCTAGTTTCTGGTCCTATATTTGTTGTTTTATAATTGTTGTTTTAATAATGTGGTTTTATGCCGTGCAGGGTTTTTGGAGCGGAGGTACTATCACACAACGGAGAGCAAACACTCGCAGATATGTTTATCCCATGTGTAGGACGCCATGGGCCCAGGTATCATTCATATCTTTTCACGCACAAAGCCGAGGGTCTTCACGGAAACAGCCTCCCCACTCTAAAGGTGGGGGTATGGTCTGCGTACATCCTACCCTCCCCAGACCCTGCCCTGAGCGGGATATACTGGGTATGTTTGGTTTGGTTTGGTTTGGTTTATACTCAAGCTATAATTTACTGCACATCTAAATACTTGCTTAGTTTCCTTTAAAATTATGAATTTTTTGAAAAAGTAATATATGAAAATATTACAGAGTGACTGAAATCAGTATAATTATTATTCTTAATATATAAAATTAAAAACTTAATTAAAAATTATGTCGTGTCCCCGTACCCGTGTCCAAATTTTGGACGGTGTCCCCGTGTCCTAAAATTTCAGAATTTTCGAACCCGACACTCGGATCCGTGTCGTGTCCGACACTCCGTACCCGAGTCTGAGTGACTTAGGATGCAGATGAAGAGCTTTTGTTCATGGCATATGAAGGGAAACATGATGCAAAGAGGAGTGATGCATGGTTTATTGATTCTGGATGTTCAAACCACATGTGCAGTGAAAGAGGTATGCTTACAAGTCTAGTAGATGTAGTCCAGCCAGCATTCAGTTAAATGTGGCAATAATACTAGGATGAGTGTGACTGGAAAGGGTAGTGTAAAATTGGTATTTAATGGTACTGTTTTTGTGGTAAATGATGTTTATTATGTGCCCGCGCTTGATAATAATTTACTGAGTGTTGGACAACTACAGGAAAAGGGGCTTGCTGTACTTATGCATAATGGTGTGTGTAAAATCTATCATCCAGATAAGGGTTTGATTGCTCGCACTAACATGAGTGCAAATCGAATGTTTGTTTTACTAAATGAAAGGACTACTGCCTCAACTCGGTTGAAAATTGCCTTTACACCAGTGGTTTAGATTCCACATATCTTTGGCACCAGAGGTATGGACACTTGAGTTACAAGGGTTTGAGAACTCTAAGCACAAAAAGGATGGTAGGACTCCCTGAACTTACTGCTTTTAAGCTCATCTGCACAGATTGTTTTACAGGAAAGCAACATCGAAATGCAATTCCGTCAAGTAGTAAATGGAGAGCAAGGAAGGTTCGGGAGCTTATTCACGCTGACATATGTGGTTCTATTGAGCCTATATCTAACAGTGGAAAAAGGTACATTCTCTGTTTTATTGATGACTTTAGTAGGAAAAGTTGGGCGTATCTGTAAGTTGCAAAATCAGAGGCCTTGCAGTGCTTCAAAATGTTCAAACTTGTAGAAAAGAAATCAGAAAATTCCATAAAATGCTTGAGAACAGATCGAAGAGGAGAATTCACATCCAAGGACTTCAAATTTTTTTGTGAGGAACACGGGATCAGGCGCCAACTTACAACTGCGTACACTCCTCATCGAAACGGAGTTGCTGAGAGAAAGAACCGAACAGTGATGAACATGGTTAAGTGCATGTTGGTAGCGAAGAAAATGCCAAAATCATTTTGGGGTGAAGCTGTTATGTGGACATTTTTATCTACTCAATCGATGTCCTAAACTTGCAGTAATGAACAAGACTCCACGAGAAGCATGGTCAGGTGACAAACCATCAGTTGCAGACTTTAGAGTTTGGGGATATATCGCTCACGCTCATGTCCCAGATGCCAAGCGAGGTAAACTAGATGATAAAAGCTCTCTTTGCATTTTGTTAGGAATTTGTTACGAGTCTAAAGGATATAGATTATATAATCCTAAGACTAATGAAATAGTAGTGAGTAAGGATGTTATTTTTGAGGAAGATCGTTCTTGGGAACGGGGTTCGGATTATGATAATCAAATAAGGGCGACTTTAGAATGGGGTGATAGTGATTTTAGTGATGAAGAAAATGATATGGAATTTGACAAGGAAGCTGGAAACAATGGAAGTGATGATACTAATGATGTTCGAAATGGTGATAATAGTTCTGTAGTAACTGGAACACATAGGAGAGAAAGAAGGCAACCAACATGGATGCGTGATTATGTGAACGCATATGAGTTAACTGAAGAGGAAGCAGAGGCTTACATGGTTCAGGATGTAAACAATGACGATCCAACTTTATTTGAGGAAGCTTTAAAGCATGAAAAATGGAGGAAGGCGATGGATAGTGAAATAAACTCGATCGAAATGAACAGAACTTGGGAGCTTGTGGACCTACCAGATGGAGCACGAACAACTGGGGTTAAGTGGATATACATAACAAAGTTTAATGAGGCAGATCAAGTCGACAAGTATAAGGCGCGTTTGGTTGCTAAGGAGTACTCACAACGGGAATTGATTTTAGCGAAACATTTGCTCCTGTGACACGCATGGAAACAGTTAGAATGATTGTGGCATTAGCAGCATTTAGAGGATGGGAGCTCTTTCAGATGGATGTGAAATCCGCTTTCCTTCACGGAGAATTGAGAGAAGATGTGTACATTGAGTAGCCTAAGGGGTATGTGAAGAAGGGGAAAGTACGCAAGGTTTACAAACTGTATAAAGCCTTATATGGATTGCAACAAGCACCAAGAGCCTGGTTCAGCCGCATATAGTCTTATTTTCTAAGTGAAGGGTTTCAGAGGTGCCCAAATGAACAGACTTAGTTCATCAAAAGAAGCAATGGAGGTAAAATTTTGATTGTTAACATTTATTGTCAAAAGATCAAAGATGTTAATCATACATTTACACTAAGTCAATAGTCAGAAGATCTACAGTAGTTAACTATGATGTAATCAGTTACGTTATTGTAGTCTAAATTAGTCTATATATAGGAACGTCCAAGAACTCTCGTAAGATACAACATATATGATTAACACATTTCTTCTGTTAAATCCCTCTCTATTGCTGTTATATATTTCTAAGATGGTATCAGAGCAAGTTCTATCCTAGGGAAACACATTTGCAGAAGAAATCAAAGTTACAGAAAAAAAAAAACAAGGAGCTGCCCAGAATTCTTTCTTTTCTGCAGAAAAAAAAACAACTGCCCAGAATTCTTCCTTTTCTGTCCAAATCAAAACCCAAACAAACTTACATACCTGTAAAGAAGAGCTGAAGACGAGAAAAACCCAGAAATCCGGTCGTCAGAAGCCTGCACACGCGCTCCCACGCGCCACCAGAAGCTGCTAAACGCCGCCAAACACGCCCACGCGCCGGCGCGTGTGGCAGCCTCCAGTGTTTTTCCGGCCATTCTGCAGAAGACTTTCTGATTCGTCTTGTTATTCCGATTCCAACCTTGGTAACATTTTTCAGTTTTGTGAAGATTTATTTTCTGATATATAGTTGTATGTATATTTGCATATATATATATATATATCTGGGCTATCTATCTGGGCTATCACAGACTTGTAGGAGTCAATTTTTTTTTGGTACTGCTAATAATAGCAACTTGCGTTGCCTCTTAACTTGTGCAGTAAATGTTTCCTTTATCATCTATATATCTTGGGTAGTTAAGACTTACTAAGATTTAAGTAGGAAAAAGGGGGAATTGTTATTTGAATAATTGTTATTTAAATATTTTATAATGACGGATACTGGCGATTCTGCAATTTCAAACAAAAGTACTGCTATAAGTAGCAGTAGCAGTAAAATGGGGTTTCATAGTACTCCATTTGTAAGTCCTAAATTCGATGGGAAAAATTTTCTTGAATGGTCGAAGGCTTGCACAATGGTCCTTAAATCCCATAAATTAATGAAATATATTAATGGGAAAGTCAAGCAACCCCTGGAAAAAGATGCGTGGAAAAAGATGCGGACTTTGATGATTGGGATTCAGAAAATGCCATGGTGTGCTCTTGGTTGTTCAACTCTATGGAGGTACATATTAGCAAGAGCTACATCTTTATTGACACGGCTGAAGAAGTGTGGAAATCTCTTACCCGGACATATTCTTTTTCCGGAAATGTAGCCAAGCGATTTGAAGTAAATCGGAAAATATGGGCATTGGCTCAAGAAAGTAGAACTCTTGCTCAGTATTACTCAGAGCTGACATCCTAATGGAGTGAATTGGCTCATTACACCATTTTTGAATGAAAAAATGCCGAAGATCAGGAGAAATATCAAAAAATGTTGAAAGAAGAACGGGTGATGAAATTTCTGGATGGTCTGTCTGATGAGTATGACTCAATCAAAAATCAACTTATCGAACAGATTCCCTTTCCGACTGTAGAGGATGCATATGGCCGTGTTCAATTAGAGGAGAGTCGAAAGCAAAGCATGGCTCCTATGACACCCTCTGATAGATCTGCACTCATAACTGGAAAAATTCTGCAACCTGAGATGGAAAAAGAAGAGCAGTTCCCAGTGGCTCTTATGGGTGAAAGATCTACTCTTCAGTGTGATTATTGCAACAAGATGAATCACACCCGTGAGAATTGCTTTATCCTACACCCTCACCTAAAAAGCAGAGGACGTAGAGGACGCAGCAGAGGTGGCTATCGTTGTGTATCATCCAGAGGTACAGGCAGAAATACAGGCAGAGGCAATCCTTTTAATGTTCATTATGCAGTATCAGAATACGAGGTGCCTCCTTCCACAGGAACAATGACCCCTTCAGAACTCAACAACTTTCGACAGTTAATGTCCCAATTGAACACTACTCCATCAACACCCACTGCTAATTCTGCTCATACAGGTATATCTTGTCACTTTACCTCCGATAAAAGTTCTAATTCATGGATTATTGATTCTGGAGCATCAGCACATATGACTGGAAATTCCAGTTTTCTAGAAACATATAACGGTGAAACAGGCAATATTCGTGTTGCCAATGGAGCTATTGTACCTGTTCATGGACAAGGCACTTCTCACTGCCTCTCATCATCATTGCCATTATCTGATGTGTTACATGTTCCCTCCTTAACAGCAAACTTATTATCTATTCAGCGTATTACTGAAAATCTTAACTGTTCAGTAACCTTTTTTTCTTCCCACTGTGTATTTCAGGATTTGGCGACAGGCAAGGTCCTTGGCAATGGTAAAGTGGTAGATGGACTTTATGTTATGGAAGGGAATTCTATTTCTCCCTCAACTTATCAGGTGTCATCCAAGTTAAATTCTGCTTTTGAATCTTTGTGTCAGTGGCATAGACGGTTAGGTCATCCATCTTTTGGTGTTTTAACACATATATTCCCTGCCCTAATAAAACACTGTAAGAAGGAAGATTTTTTTTGTGACCCATGTGAACTAGCTAAACATAAAAGATCATATTATCCATCCAGAAATAAAAGAAATTCTACTTTATTTTCTATTATTCATACTGATGTTTGGGGTCCATTTAGACATCCTACACATGATGGGTATAGATGGTTTGTTGTCTTTGTTGATTGTTATTCTAGGCTTACTTGGGTATATCTCCTTAAGCAACAAAGTGAAGTTTTCGAGTGTTTTAAATCTTTTCACCACATGGTACAAACACAGTTTCATGCATCTGTTAAAATTCTTCGGAGTGATAACGGTATTGAATATGGAGGTACATTTATATCTTATTTGGACACATGTGGTATAATTCATCAAACTTCGTGTGTCAAAACTTCTCAACAAAATGGGGTAGCCGAAAGGAAAATTGGTCACATACAACAGGTTGTTCGGTCGCTTATGTTAACAATGCATGTTCCCAAATACCTTTGGGGAGAGGCAGTCATGACTGCTGTATATCTTATAAACCGTCTTCCTTCTAGTGTTCTCAAATTCAAAACACCGTTGTCCTGTGTTCCTGCACCTTCATCTCACCCACTACCCCTTCGAGTATTTGGGAGTGTATGTTTTGTTCATAATCATGCTCCCTCTCGGGATAAACTTGATTCTCGGGCACTCCGCTGCGTTTTCATTGGGTATTCCCCAACTCAGAAAGGGTATAAATGTTATCATCCTTCCTCAAGACGCATATTTGTCAGTCATGATGTTACTTTCTGGGAAACCATTTCTTATTTCTCTCCGGGTTCCTCCTCCTTGCTTCAGGGGGAGATAAATCGACACAGTCTTGATAGTAAAGCAATGGATGAGTCACAGTCCGAGTCACAGTCACTTCCATTTATTAACATACCTATTCCAAACACTAGCTCAAACAGGTCATCTATTCCTCCACATACAAGTAATGAGTCGGATGATCTGAATAGGTTGGATATGCCAGACTTGATCACATATTCAAGGCGGAAAAGAAATGATATCACCGCTTTACCGCATCACCTCGAGACAAATCCTGCATCTCCTGTGTTTGAGCCAGAAACTGGTAATACTCTTGATCCTACTTTAGATCTTCCTATTGCTATAAGAAAGGGTGTACGTTCTTGCACTAACCATCCTATCTCGAACTTTGTTTCTTATAAAGCATTATCTCCTTCTTCACTTGCTTTTGTGTCATCTTTGTCTAGTGTTTCTATTCCACATACTTGGCAGGATGCTTTATGTGAACCTAAATGGAAAGATGCCATGATAGAGGAGATGAATGCATTGAAACATAATGGCACTTGGGAGTTATCTCATCTTCCCGCTGGAAGGAAGGTAGTAGGATGCAAATGGGTGTTCACTGTGAAACAGAAACCTAATGGGCTGATTGATAGGTACAAAGCAAGACTTGTGGCAAAAGGGTATACTCAAACTTACGGGATTGATTATCAGGAAACTTTTGCCCCAGTAGCAAAGATGGCTTCTATTCGAATCTTGATATCATGTGCTGCAAATCTTGGATGAGAACTTCAGCAATTGGATGTAAAAAATGCATTCTTACATGGAGACCTAAAAGAAGAAGTCTACATGGATATTCCACCAGGTTTTTCCTCAACGGCGACCATTGGGAAAATATGCAAGCTAAAGAAAACTATTTATGGGTTGAAACAATCTCCAAGGGATTGATTTGGCAAATTTCAGAGAGCAATGATTAAATTTGACTACAAACAGAGCAACTCGGATAACACCATGTTTGTGAAAAGACGAGATGGAAAAATCACAGTGTTGATCGTTTATGTCGATGATATTGTGATTACAGGCAACGACACATGTGAGATTGCTAATGTTAAACGCAATCTTGCCTCTAAATTCGAGATGAAAGACTTAGGAAAACTACGGTATTTCCTTGGCATTGAGGTCTCTAGAAGTCCGGGTGGTATCTTCCTCTCACAACGGAAGTATATCCTTGATCTTCTGAATGAAACAGGGATGTTGGGATGTAGGCCTGCAGATTCTCCAATAGAAGCAAATCATAAGCTGTGTGGAGATGCTGGTGAAATTGTCAATAAATCTCAATATCAAAGATTAGTTGGACGATTAATCTACCTTGCACATACAAGGCCAGACATAGCATATGCAGTGGGAATTGTTAGCAGGTACATGCATGATCCTCGCCAACCTCATTTGGATGCAGTTTATATGATATTAAGGTATCTCAAAGCTGCTCCTGGAAAAGGAATAATGTTTACTAAAAACAATCATCTCGGGGTTGAAAGCTATACAGATGCAGATTGGGCCGGATGTCAAGACGACATACGTTCGACTTCAGGATATTGTACATTTGTTGGTGGCAATTTGGTTACTTGGCGAACCAAGAAACAACTTGTGGTTGCCTTATCCAGTGCTGAGGTAGAATATAGAGCTATGGCTAAAGGTGTACGTGAATTATTGTGGATAAGATTGTTTCTAGAAGAATTGGGACTTGCATCCGCAACTCCAATGAAGCTGCATTGTGATAACAAAGCTGCTATTGCCATTGCACATGATCCAGTTCAACATGATCGGACCAAACATATCGAAATTGATCGACACTTCATAAAAGAGAAGATCAATAATGATACCATTGGTATTCACTTTGTAAGATCGGAGGACCAGTTAGCTGACATATTTACCAAAGGTTTAAATCGGAAGATGCTTCATCCACTTATTGGCAAGTTGGGCATGAGTGATATATATGCATCAACTTGAGGGGGAGTGTCAAAAGATCAAAGATATTAGTCATACATTTACATTAAGTCAATAGTCAGAAGATCTACAGTAGTTAACTATGATGTAATCAGTTACGTTATTGTAGTTTAAATTAGTCTATATATAGGAACGTCCAAGAACTCTTGTAAGATACAACATATATGATTAACACATTTCTTCTGTTAAATCCCTCTCTATTGCTGTTATATATTTCTAAGATTTATGTTGATGATCTGATATACACTGGTAATGATGAGAGCATGATGATTGAGTTTAAGAATTCCATGATGCAAGCTTTCGACATGTCTGATGTGGGAAAAATGAGATCTCTTCTTGGTATCGAAGTTTTGCAGAATTCTGAAGGAATTTTTATATGCCAGTGATATTTTAAAGAAGTTTGCAATGTCAGAAATCAAACCAGTGAATACTCCTCTTGTTCCAGGATTTAAAATAAACAGAGATGTTGGTGGAATCGCTGTAGATGATACATACTACAAGCAAATTGTTGGAAGTTTAATGTACCTTACGGCCACAAGACCAGATATTATGTTCAGTGTAAGCTTGATTAGCAGGTATATGTCAAAGCCTACGGAGTTACATCTACAAGCTGCAAAGAGAATACTTAGATACTTGAATGGAACTACAGGTTATGGGATTTTTTATAAGAAAAAAAGGTGATGCTGACTTGTTGGCTTTCACAGATTCTGATTATGCAGGAGATGAAGAAGATTCTAAAAGTACTTCAGGTTATGTGTTCATGTTAAGTTCTGGAGCAGTGTCTTGGATGTCCAAAAAGCAACCAATTGTTACTCTTTCAACTACTGAAGCCGAGTATGTAGCTGCTGTTGCAAGTGCGTGTCAAGCTATATGGATGAGACGAGTCTTGAAGAAGTTAAGTCATGATCAAAAGGGAAGCACTACCACCATGTGTGATAATACTTCTACAATTAACCTTTCCAAAAATCCAGTATTGCATGGAAGGAGCAAACACATCCGGGTTAAGTTTCACTATTTGAGAGAGCTTGCGAAGGACGGAGAAGTGGTGCTGGTACACGACGGAGAAGTGGTGCTGGTACACTGTGGAACTCAGGAGCAAGTTGCAGATTTAATGAATAAAGCGTTAAAGATAGAAGCCTTTCAGAAACTGAGGAAAAAGATGGGAGTGGTTGACTTTGTCGAAGTAAACTAACTTCATGCTGCAGCTAGTTTAAGGGAGGGTATGAAGAGATATTTTATATCAGGCGTAGTTATTGTTTAAGTTAAATAAATCCTAGTTTTCAGGAACTAGTTGTTTTACATTTTTCCCGTAACTAGCCACTAATTCACGTTGTTAAATGTGGGCTAATTTCTTGCTTTCGGTCATCTTTTGTAAGGCTATTTATAGCTATCTATTAGCTGAATAAAGTAAGCATTTGGTAGTGTATCAGTTTGTTTATACTCTACACAAATGTAGCAATAAAGGGCTGGCAATGTCTTACATGACTCAAACGCTAATCGATTTTACTCAGACAAAACTCGAAAATTACACAACACAGCTTGGTAAACCCAAATGACTTGAATATTAAGATCTTATTCTCTTAAGGTTATGTATTCAATTTGATCTAATCACTAAGTTCTGAAATGCCGCAAAATTCACACTTTTACCAACACTACCTCAAACACGAATTGCCCCCCTTAATAACTAACTAAAATTCTTCTCCACATACAACACATAACTTAGTGTCTAAACATATACTTCTAAACAGTAAACACATAAGTTGGTATCTTGATACCAAGTAACTAAACATTTACTTGTACAGTTATTTCTAAATCCAAAACAACCCACAAAACATATAGGGAAAATGCAATCAGATCATAACTAACAAACACAAATAACCTGAGATTCACAATCAAATTAAACCACATTACAGAAAACAAGATAAAATCAAGACCTGGCCAGGAAACAGAAAAGCTGAGGTGGGCTTATAATCAAGAAACAAAGCATCATCCACAGTAGTAGTCTGAGAGCCCACAGAAACACTCATAAAAACTCTAGATTTATTACAACCCTTGAGGCCTTTAATCCCATTATTAGAAAACCCCCTAAAACACAAAGAAGCAGAGCTGCTTCTTGAAGAGATGGGGTGGGGAGAAATGGAAGGGAGAAGAAGAGATGAAGAAGCCATTTTTAGAAGATGAGATGATGATGATGATGATGTGGGGTGTATTCGATTTAGAGGATTTGCAAGAAAAGCAGCAGCAGCTTGCATTCAAGAATTGGGGTTAGTATGTATTTTATGCGCAAGTGTTTGTATGTATTCAAGCGAGACGGAGTTTACGAGGGATGTTGTTTGTGTTTGTGTATGTGTTTTGTGTTTGTGTGCGGGTGCAAAACGAAAAAATGACAAAAATAACTCTTTTTTCATAAAATAACCTCAAAATACCCACTTTAATAAAATTGGCCAATATTCCCTTTTTGAACCTGCCATTGCCATATGCGTATATCAACTGAGAACACCCCATCCGGGAATGCGTATACCAATCTGTGTGGATTCTTAATATTCCCCTTAATGTTACTAAATTAAGTACTAGTTAACTCAGATTGGATTCGTACATTGATAATACCCCAGCTGTAATTGCGTATCCCACGGAAGAATACCCTACAGAAGAATGCGTATTTACTATTTAACAAGTTTATATATTATTTTTTTTTATAATTAATATTTTTAAATTTTTATTAGTGTTTTCTTTGGAGTAAAATAATTTTTATTTGGGGTTCAATGGGTTACAGTTGGGTTTTAGAAATATTCAATTTTTTAATTAAAATTTTTTAATTTTATCTGTATTTTCTGGGATCAACGGTTAAATTTTGAGGTTCAATAGTTCCATTTTGGGTTTTAGAAATATTTCGAACGACGATTTTGGATTTTAGAAATATTCAGAACGATGAATAAACCGTATACGAACTTAGAGTTTAGGGTTGTAAAACGAACTTAGAGTTTAGGGTTGTTTACAACCCTAAACCCTAGACCCTAAACCCTAATATATCCTGATTTTTAAACGCGTTAGCATTTAAAAATCAGGACGCCGGATTGAATTTTTTCATTAAAATTTTTAAATTAAAAAAATACAATTTTAATTAAATTTAGGGATTCAACAATTAACTTTTAGGGTTTAACGTTTCCATTTTGGGTTTTAGAAATATTCGGAAGGAAGAATACGAACTTAGGGTTTAGGGTTGTTTACAACCCTAAATCCTAACATATCCTGATTTTTAAACGCGTTAGCGTTTAAAAATCAGGACGCCGGATTCAATTTTTTCATTAAATTTTTTAAATTAAAAAAATACAATTTTTAATTAAATTTAGGGATTCAACAATTAACTTCCGGGGTTTAACGTTTCCATTATGGGTTTTAGAAATATTCGGAAGGAAGAATAAACCGTATACGAACTTAGGGTTTGGGGTTTAGGGTTGTTTACAACCCTAAACCCTAGACCCTAAACCCTAACGCGTTTAAAAATCAGGACGCCGGATTCAATTTTTTCATTAAAATTTTTAAATTAAAAAAAATACAATTTAATTAAATTTAGGGATTCAACAATTAACTTATGGGCTTTAACGTTTCCATTTTGGGTTTTAGATACTCATTTCCCATTTGCGTAACCTGTGCAGGATTAAAAAAAAAATTGCTAAGGTTACTCAGTTACCATATGCGTAACCATTGGTGGATTTTGAAAAAAAAAAAAAATTGTTGAGGATACTCATCTTCCATTTGCGTAACCTAAGCAAGATTAAAAAAAAAAAAAATTCCTAAGGTTACTTAGTTACCATATGCGTAACCCCTGATGGATTTTAAAAAAAAAAAATATACAGGATACGCATTTTCAAAATGCGTATCCCGGATACCCATATTGCAAATGCGTATTCGGCCGGGTAATTTTGGCGCTGTTTCAAAAATGGGTATTCTGGTGAAAAATTTTCAAAAAAAAAGGTAATGTTATCTTTCACCCGTGCAAAACAGAGGTGAGGACGTTCGAGATGGCTTCCAACTGCCCAACTAACAACTCTCTTATCAAAGACAGTAAATGTAAATTGGGAAAGAAAAAATTAGTTTTTAAAAACGAAATATTAAAAAAACTAATTGATTTGATTTTTGATTTAGATTTACTAGCTTATAACCCGGGTTTGTTTTATATTAAATAAATTTATTTTATGTCATAATTATATTTTTATATAAATATTATTTTTAATAATTATTTTAATTTAAATTTAAATAATATATATAAAAATTTAATTAATGGTATCCATGGTTTAAAACTTATATTATGAAATTTAAAATTAAATACGTCGTTGACGAAAGTAACTTAATCATATAAAATATTTAATCATCAGATCTAACGATTCTGATTTTTTCCTAAAATCTAACGGTAATTATTCGTTGTATACGGATTTCTATTATATATTTTTTTATTAGTGATTGAAAGACGAAAGAATGCCCAAAATACCTATTTTTTTGTTACCCACTTACCAAAATACCCGTTTTCAAAAACACTGCCCAAAATACCCACGGGATACGCCGTTCGAAACGGCGTATCCGAAGCCACTATAGCTCGCCAGAAAACTGATCCACTCGCCAGAAAAGTAATAGCTCTATGACCGGCGACTTCGCCAATTTTCGACCTTCTCGTCGATTCCCAACCTTGCCTCGTCTCCCACCCTCCAAATCATCACCACAGGACCAGGTAGTCATCACCTTCGTCGTCCGCGTATCTGTTTCTCTCAGCTGGCCCCGCAGGGGCGTGAAAAGCTCTCGCCGGAAAGCTCGAATCGGAAAATGTTTTGATTTGGGTGTTTTCAATCTGGCAAAACAAACAATAAAACATTGGTATAGGATTGTAGAGGATTGAAAGACGAATTGAATGGTGTGTAGAAATTTTCAATAGGAATCGCCATTGTCGCGACCTCTGAGACGACGAAGATGACGTCAGATACGAATCTTCAAAATGCGTATCCCTTGATGCGCATTTTGAAGATTCGTATCTGACGTCACTAGTGACGTCAGATGACGTCAGATACGCCATTTTGACATGCGTATTAGCTGATACGTTTGTGTTAGAAGCGTATGCGATTGAACTTTCGTCGACCTTAACAGCGTAGGAACAGATACGTTGTTTTTATAGGCGTGACACGGGCTACGCCTATTGTAGAGGCGTATTTGCTGGGCATTTTGGGTAGCCCTTCCGTCCGGTGGGTATTTTGGTTATGAATCGTTAAAAAGTGGGTATTTAGGGCACTCACCCTAAAAAGTGTGATATTTTTGGGTATATATTAATAATTGCAAGATTATGTGTTAGGATTTATGGGTGATAGCGTAGAGACAACTTAACTAGTACTTAGTTTATTTGTATAGGCTAAGTAGAACATACTGTCATAGCCAGAATGTGTTCTTGTAATCGAATAATTGCTGAAATGTAATAAGTATGTATCTTGGAAGAAGTTCATTGATATGTTCAAGCCTCAAGAGAATACATCAGTTCGACAGCAACAATAAAGTTACTGTCAATACATTGATGGTAACGTTACAAGAAGACTGCATGTTGCAAGGTCACGATAGCAAGTTTCATTTGACAGCAACATTGGCTGAAGCATGGGACAGCAACATTCTCATACTTGACAGCAAGTTTGGAGTTCCGACAACAACATTGGCGGGAGCTCATACTGTCAACTACTAAATATTCCCTTGACAGCAAACTTGGCGGCAAGGGTTACTATCTCACTGAATTATTTGATTTGGGGATTTTATCTCAGTCAAACCCCCGTGACAGTTTAGATGTTCGAGAAACAAATTTGTTGCAATTCATCAAAGATTGTAGCAGACCTGCAAGACTACGACAGAAGCTTGAGAGATCACAAGACGAGGCTCGACAATTCAAAGAGTATGACAAGTCTGCATCTACTAGAATTGTTATAGCTAATTTTGGAAAGAACCCTGAATGCATTATTCTTAAAGATAACTCTGTTTGTATAGCATTTTAGGAAAGGTCACATGTGTGGGCAAATTGTGGGGAGTTGTCACTTGAAAACGACAACAGCTCCGCCACCCATGTGACTGAGATGAAAAAGAAAGATTAGTCTATATAGAGACACATCTCTCATTCTTTCTGTAACAAACAACAAGTGATTCTCACAAGTAGTCGAAACTTGAGAAAACTATTTTTCTCGAGGTTGTAGCAACACTTTACAAAATAAATAAAACATTTATTTTGTGAGAACATCTTGAATTAATACTTGTGTTTGCAATTATTATCTAGATAGTTTACAATCTTTATCATTGTTGTTGAGCTAAAGATTTGAAATTATCTATATTGCATTCAACCCCCCCTTCTGCAATATACTCCGGGACCAACAACTGGTATCAGAGCTACAGAT
Source organism: Saposhnikovia divaricata (assembly GCA_036435485.1). Classification (NCBI taxonomy): domain Eukaryota; kingdom Viridiplantae; phylum Streptophyta; class Magnoliopsida; order Apiales; family Apiaceae; genus Saposhnikovia; species Saposhnikovia divaricata. The sequence goes on along the minus strand of CM071597.1, from coordinate 93,201,926 downwards.
TGATATACAAATCTGAAGATCATGACGAGTGTTCAGAAGTCAAGTGGTATCAAGATTCCAGTCTTTGATAAAGAGAACTACAATTTCTGGAAAATAAAGATCTTGTTATTTATCAAAGCTACCCATCCACTATACTTGGGAATCCTTGAGAATGGCCCCTTCATTCCTCAAAAGGAAGTAGCTGTTGCTACTGTAAATGACGAAGTCATTCCAGCCCATTGGGTTGCCAAGAGGCCTTCAGAATACACAGAGACCGAAAAGGAGAAAGTAGCCTTGGATGACTACTTACAACTTATCTTACTCGACTCTCTCACTTTAGACAAAGCCATGTGTGGTAATGTCATGGGATGTTCATCTGCAAAAGAGATGTGGAGCAAGATAGAGCTGCTGTGTGAAGGAAGTGGAGAGGTCCAAGAAAATCAAAGGCAAATCCTTGTATCACAATATGAAGCCTTCATGGCCAAGCCAAGCGAAGAACTCATACACATGTTTAAAAGGTTCAGTAAGCTAGTAGCTGAGTTACAAATTCATGGGAAGTTCTATGATAGAAAGGAGATTAACATCAAATTTCTGCTCACTCTCCCTGAGCATCTTGAGCACAAAGTCATAGCCATAAGACAGGGAAGGAACTTGAACGATGTCTCTCTAGAAACTATTTATGGTGTGCTCAAATCATACGAACTCGAACTCTTTCAAAAGAGAGGTATTCAAACTGGAACCAAAGGAAAGTTGGCAAACGTGTCAGGAGCCCTTGTAGCTCATGAACCACAAGTAGATTGTCCAAGTGAATCCTCACAGAGTTCCCAACCAACACAAGTACCATCATTGAAGATTGAAGATGTGTTGGATGACGAGGCGAAGGTGGTTCTGCAGCTCAAAGACGTTGAAGATGAAGACTTCTACACAATAGAAGAGATTGAAAGCATGGATAATCCAACCATGGCTTATATGGCTAAGAGATTCAAGAACATCAAGTTCAGAAGGGACAAGTCATACAAGCCACAGGGTCAAACATCTAAGTTCAACAAGGGGAGTTTTTCAAAAGCTGATGGTGGTGCCACGAGAGGTGGATACAAGACAGGGATGGCGGATAGGTCGAAGTTCAGGTGCTACAACTGCAATGAGCTAGGTCATTTTGCTACTGAATGCAGAAGACCAAAACAGAATCAAGGAAAAGGATCTGGAAATCAGTTTAAGAGGAATCAAGGTAAAGCCTATGTGGCTAAAGGGAAATGCTGGGATGATTCTGAAGATGAGGAAGAAGAAGAGTTTGCAAACTTGGCCCTCATGGCTAAATCTGATGATGAAGCTTCTAGTTCCTCAACTCAAGTACCATCTTTAGTCTTACTTAATATGTCTAAAATTGAATACAAGCATACCATTGAAGATTTAAGTGCTGAGATGTTTAACATTCATGTTAGTTTATCTGCTGCTCACGAAGAAATTACTAAGTTAACTAAACAAAATGAAACTCTCAAATCTGAAAATGAAATGTTATTGCTTAGAAACAGTCCTCTAGATTCGTTAGCTCAAGAGAATACTAGATTGAAAAATGATATTGTCTGTGCTAAGGAAATAGAAGAATTTCTCAGGAGTCAAATTGCAGAAAATGATTTTAAACTCAAAGTATTTAGAAACTCTTCTAAGTTAGTCCAAGAATCTCATGATAATCACACTGAGAATCAAAAGGTATGTATAGGCTTCGAGTATGGTAGGAGGCATGGAAAGGCAATTGTTCTTGATGATGGTGATGGTGTTAAACCTCATATTCTCAAAAGAGTTTACAAACTGATTTTCAAAAATCTTCAAGCTGATTTTGATGAAACCTCCTTGTTCATCAAACAAGAGCTTCTTGATGAGGATGAGTGCATTGACAGCAAACTAGATGAAGGGAAAGATACTGTCAAGTCTCCCGTGACAGAAACTTTGCCAAGCAATCAGACAGAATGTTCTAAAGTAGCTGTCAACAAGGATATGACAGAAACTTCAAAAGATACTGTCAAGAGAGAACCCAAGACAGCAACTTTCAAACCTGCTGTCAAGACAGAGGGAAACAAAGGTACTGTCAAGGGTAGCTCGACAGCAACTTCAGAACATACTATCAAGACAAATGCCTACAAGCCTAAGAATAGGAATGGCAAGTTAGGAAATGACAAGAAGAATGGCTATGCTCATATTAAAGACGCTCCTAGGAAGCTTTGCAATAATTGTGGCTCATCTCAACATTTAACATTTGTTTCTAAGAAACCCAACAAGAACAAGGTTAATGCGACCAATGTTAGTGGTAACTTACATAGAACCCCCATCATGCAAAGAGAAGTGGACGTCTGTAATAATATTGACATATGCCATGCAAGATTGTTGTTATGATTACTTGTTTCAATTTGCCTATTCTGTCTACTGAAAGATGTTCCTATATGCAAACTGCTGAGACTTCTAAGCCTGCCTATGTTGGTAAAAAGGCAACATCCCCCAAGAGAAAGACCAAGTCTAACTCTAAGCCTAAGTGGACTGTGAAAGAAGTCAAACAGGAGGATTCTAGTGTTGATTCAAATGTGAAACATAATAATATGAATAATAATGTTGTAACTGCAGGACCCAACAGAGTTTGGGTACCAGATGCAAATTAAAATCATTTGTTTTGCAGGGCAAAAAGCAGAAGCAAGTCATGTGGATCATCGATAGTGGATGTTCTAGACACATGACAGGTGATATAGCCCTGCTATCATATTTTGTGGAGAAAGCCGGCCCAATCATAACTTTTGGAGACAACAGCAAAGGTTACACTATGGGATATGGCTGTTTGGAAATTGGAAATGTTGTCATTGAAGACATTGCTCTTGTAGATGGATTGAAGCATAATCTACTCAGTGTCAGCTAGTTCAGTGACAGGGGATTCAAAGTTGACTTTGATATGATGGTTTGCAATATCTATCACAAGAAGGATGGAAGCCTCTCCTTGAAAGGAGTCAGGAAAGGAAGTTTGTTTGTTGCAGACTTAAATTCTGTGAAGAAAGACAAGGCTTACTGTTTCTACAGTAAAGCATCAGTTGGTGAAAGCATGCTTTGGCACAAGAAGCTCTCCCATCTCAATTTCAAGAATATGAATATTCTGATGAAGAAGGATTTGGTGAGAGGACTACCTCAACAGGAATTCTGTCAAGAAGGATTGTGCGAGGATTGTCAAATGGGTAAATGTTCAATCTTAATTCATATGGATTTGTTTGGTCTAATAAATGTTCAATCTCTTTCAAGAAAGAGATATGCCCTGGTAATGGTGGATGATTACTCGAGGTACACTTGGGCAAGTTCTTAGAGACAAAGGACGAAGCTGCTCAAGAAATCATTGATCACATAAGAGTTCTTGATAGAACCCCGAATACAAAAGTTCAATATCTGAGAAGTGACAATGGTCCTGAGTTCAGAAATGCCACATTGGGAAACTTCTGCAAAGAAGAAGGCATTGTCCAACAATTCTCCACTGCCAGGACACCACAACAAAATGGAGTTGTAGAAAGGAAGAATAGAACTCTCATTGAAGCTGCGAGAACTATGTTGAATGATTCTAAATTACCAACATATTTCTGGGCAGAAGCTATTAACACAGCTTGCTACACACAGAACAGAACCTTGATCAACAAGACTCATGGAAACACTCCTTACTATCTGTTAACAGGAAAGAAACCAATTGTCAAATACTTTCATGTATTTGGGAGTAAGTGTTTCATGATGATTGACAACCATGAAAGAAAAGTTTGATGCTAAAGCTTATGAAGGCATTTTCATGGGATATGGATTGGAAAGGACTGCGTACAGAGTCTATGTCATTGATCACAAAGTCATTGACGAAAGTGTAAATGTCACATTTGATGAAACCAAGTTCCCTGGATTGCAAGAGGATGAAAAAATGGAGCCTCTTAGATTTGAAAATCAAGGTTACTTGGAGGAAGAAGAAGTTGTTGCTGATGAACCTACTTGCACTCAGTCCATTGAGTTTGGAAGAGATGCTGTCAACTCCAATGATGTTACTCAAACTCCAGCTCAGTCTCAAACAATAACTTCCAATCATCAGAATGAGAATGAGTCTGGAGATATTGAAGAACATGAAGGAGAAACCATCAATGGTGGAGAATCAACTCCTCAAAAAGGAACTGATCAAGCAGATCAATAAAGAAGCTTGCCTAGAACCACTAAGTGGAACAGAGATCACACCAGCAATCTAATCATTGGTGATCCCACTACTGGTATAAGGACAAGGAGAAATGTTTCTGCTGACAGCATGTTCTCTTGCTTTCTATCTCAAACTGAGCCAAAGTCAATTGATGAAGCATTGTTGGATTCAGATTAGGTGATAGCCATGCAAGAAGAGCTCAACCAATTTTAGAGAAACAATGTATGGAAGCTGGTCCATAGACCTAAAGGGAAATCAGTTGTTGACACAAAGTGGGTCTTCAGAAACAAACTGGATGAAGGTGGAAATGTGACAAGGAACAAAGCAAGACTAGTGGCCTAATGATACTGTCAACAGGAAGGAATAGACTATGATGAAACATTTGCACCTATTGCCAGACTTGAAGCCATAAGAATTTTTCTAGCCTATGCTGCACACTGTAACTTCAAAGTGTTCCAAATGGATGTCAAAAGTGCTTTTCTCAATGGAGAGCTAGAGGAGGAAGTGAACGTTGAACAACCACCTGGATTTGAAGATGCTGAATTGTATGACTTTGTCTACAAACTGTTCAAGGCACTTTATGGATTGAAGCAAGCCCCTAGAGCTTGGTATGATACTCTATCTACCTTTCTGCTGGAGAATCAATTTGTAAGAGGTGTTGTGGATAAGACACTGTTCTACAAGCATCATGGCAAAGACATCATTCTGGTGCAGATCTATGTTGATGACATAATCTTTGGTTCTACAAATGAGAAGCTATGTGAAAAGTTTTCATCTCTTATGAGGAACAAATATGAGATGAGTATGATGGGAGAACTATCATTTTTCCTAGGTTACAAATTCATCAAAAGGATGATGGCATCTTCATTTGCCAAGAGAAATATGTCATGGAACTTCTCAAAAAGTTTAACTTGGAAGATGCATCACCTGCCAAGACACTTATCTCTACTGCAACCAAACTGGATTTGGATCCTAAAGGAAAGAAAGTGGAGTCTAGTACCTACAAGGGCATGGTGGGATCACTGCTTTATCTAACTGCTAGCAGACCAGATATTATGTTTGCTACATGTCTCTGTGCAAGGTTTCAAGCTGATCCAAAAGAGTCACACTTGGTAGCAATCAAGAGAATCTTTAGATATCTCAATGGTACTCCAAATTTAGGCCTTTGGTATCCTAAAGATTCCGGATTTGATTTGATAGGATATTTGGATTCAGACTATGCTGGATGTAAGACTGATAGAAAAAGTACAACAGGAAGCTGTCAATTTCTTGGTGGAAGATTAGTGTCATGGTTCAGCAAGAAGCAGCATTCTGTGTCTACCTCAACTGCAGAAGCTGAATACATTGCAGCTGGAAGTTGCTATGCTCAAATTCTTTGGATGAAAAATCAGCTAATGGATTATGGTTTAGAGTTGTCCAATATTACCATTTATTGTGATAACACCGGTGCCATAGCCGTCTCAGATAATCTAGTTCAACACTCCAGGATGAAGCACATTGATATCAGACATCATTTCATCAGAGAGCATGTTGAAAAGGGAACTGTGAAGCTGGTTTATGTTCCAACGGAAATGCAACTTGCAGACATCTTCACGAAGCCACTAGATGAAGCAACCTTCAACAGGTTGGTAAGTGAATTGGGAATGCTAAATCTGGTATGTTAACTTACTAGTTTTTACATTTTCAAAGTGGTTAAATCGTAGCTTGTGACCGTAGCTTTCAATGTTACTGTCATGAGAAGTTACTGTCTTATGTGCTACTTGTTTGTTGACAGTATGTTTGCTATGACTATGCTAAATTCAAATTACATGCTTGTTTTAACTTATGTAATAAGTGGTCACGTGACATTAAATTAATTCACACGCGTGTAAGTGATGAGTAGTCGTGTCATTTGAAATGTACCCGGGTATTTGTCAGACTTTTAGTTTAAAGTTTAATACTTTATTAAAAGGAAGCGTGTAGGAAGCTCTAGAGTCACTTAATGTGTTATAAATAAGACCGAGGCCAAACCCTTATTTCTCATTTAACACACTCAAAGAACTCTAGAGAAGAGTATGAGTAAAAGGAAGGCGTCTGAAATGTCTACATCCAAAGCTCCAGCCACCGAAGGAGTCAAGCCGGGAATGCCAAGCCTAAAGGAGCAGATGGAGATCGAAGCCTCTGATGAATCATTTAATCTCTGGGTCGATAAGCTCTATGCTTATTTGGATGAGCAGGGAATCTCCGATGAAAAGGAGATTGAGAAGATAGTGGAAGGGCTGCTGTTGGAAGCCTTTCCCAACTTAAAATAATTTTCAGTTCTTAAGAACTATTTGTATTACTCTAAGTTTTTTTTAATGAAAAGACTGTTCCATCTTCTTAATGTTCTTGCATGTATTTCATTATCATCTTCTCATCTTGGTTATTTGTTCATGAATGCATGTGTTTACTTGTGTGTATGGATGTATGTGGATGTGTGCTTGCTTAACAAATATGTGCTTAAATCAATTAATATGATAATTGGTAATTTTACTTTCAAGCAATTGTCAAATTCGATTAAAATTCATGACACAAATTATTTCCGCACAAGTTGCTATTAATAAATGAAGATGCTGTCACGATCTGCCTTGACAGTAAGTTCCTTATCAGCAACGGAAAAAGTTTCTGTCATGAAATTTAAAGGAAATTGTAAAAAAAATTGCTTAATGGTGACAACATGTTCTTGCGCCGATGTTACTGTCAAGCAAAACCTGCTGTCATCCTCCTAAATTACTAATGAATTTGTTACAGCGCACAGGTTACTGTCAAGGTTAGTGGACTGATTTAATTGAGACTTTACCTCCACGATTTACAGCCACTAAAAAGTAACTACCCACAACACCACGTGACTGATTAATGGGCTAAGACATTACTACTTTCCATTCTTCAGTAAAACATTTGCTATTTTCATGTAAGCAACTGTCAAACACACAACACTCAACATAAACTCTCTCTCTCAAAAGCAAAAATCTCTCTCTCCCAAAACTCAAACAAACTTTGCTGGTATTCTCTCGGCTGGAGATGCTGGTGAAGGTTTCAAAGGACTCGTGTCCTTCATCAACAAGTCCTATCTAGATCATGCTATAACATCTACACCCTCATTGGACCTAGAAAGACTTGAAGAATTCTGGAAATTTGCCTTTGTTCCAGGAGGTGCAGGTAAAGACACCATAAACTACAAAATCAAAGGGGTTACCTGCATCCTCACAATAAAAGTTATTAACGAAGCTTTGGGAACTGGACTGCAAGCTAAAGAATCATACAAGGAACTTGCAAGTGATGAAACACTGAAGAAGTTTTTCTTGAAAATTGGGTATTCTGGTCCTGTCCTCGAAGAGGGTACAACAAATTGGTACTCAAATGGTGAAATGGACAGAAAGTTTCTGAGAAAAGAATGGAGCATGATTTTTGATGTCATGGTGAAGGTTTTCTCAACCAAAACCACTAGCTGGAATGGAATTCCCTCCTACATCAAAAAGCTCACTCACTCTCTAGTCCATGGCTACAAAGTGGATGTTGGAAAGCTGCTTATGAGTAAACTCAAGTCAGCTCTGAGCAGGAAGGTACATGTCTATCCTCGCTTTCTTACAATGTGTTTAAATTCATTATGTGGTATTGATGATAATGCATCTCTAATCATGGAATGCAATGTTTTGAAAAGAAATACACACACAACACTCAATTCACAAAATTTGAATGCACATATTCCACTCTGTTTCACCAAACACATGGCTGATCAAGAGCCTAATCTTGACTTTGAACTACCTTCTGGGTATGTTATTTTCTCCTTTGAGAATGAAGCTGAATTAGACCAAATTCAGTTAACCCACATTCTACACCATTCATTCCAATCAGACCTTCCAGACAAATAAAAGCCACAAAAATAGCCTTGCAAGAATCCAAGAAAAGACCCATGGAAACTGGAGTTTGTGGTAGTTCTGAGAATGTTGAGGGAGAAACTGCACCTGGTGCAGCAAATAAGGATGTTAGTAAAAGTGAACCCACAGTGGTTCCTCTTGAGTCTAAGAAGAAGAGAGCTAAGAGGGACAAAACCACTGTCAGCCACCCCTCAGTCTCACAAAAGGCTGTGGAGGATAAAAGGGAAGCAAACACATCCGTAGGTACTTCTTCTCAACAAGAAGTATCTATTGAAACTAGCCTGTCTCCCAAGGCATCCTATAAAGAGTCTGCACAATCTCATGTACTCACTCATGAGGAGCCTACACTTGCAGAAATGCACATGGAGTTAGGGCACAGTGAGGGTCATGAAACTTCTACTCTTGATGTTCCATAAGTTATTTCTATGGAACAGCCAGAAATCTCTTCTATACCATCACCTTCTTTATTCTCTAATCCATCAATTGGTTCTTCTCATCAACCTAGAGAAGGGGACAGTCCCAACCCATCAGGTTTTGATCATCCATCTCAAGTCATGGATAAGCCCCCATCAAGTGGTCCACAAGAACCCATTTCTCAAAGTGAAATGGATACCACTCCCTCAAACACTGAGCTAGATCAAGATGGCAATCTGCCAGAAAATGAAACAGCCAACATCTTGGTCGACCTCCAAAAAGCAACTAACCTTCAGGAAGTTGCTGTCACAGCCTTAGCTACTATCAAAGACACCACAAAAGTTGCTGTCAACCCACATGTGGACAGTAACATTTTGGGCAAAGATGCTGTCACCTCTGCACAGCTTGATCAAGATTCAGTAATTGTTGAAGATGCTTCTGATAATGATCATGTGCTAATCTCTACTTTCAAAAAGGTAAAATCTAAACCTTCTCTTTCAATGCATGTAAGTACTGCTCATACCCATGCATCTAGGATGAGTGAGGGAGTGCAAAAGAAAAGAAAGATAAAAGAAAAGAGAGGTGAGCATAAAAATGAGAGGCAGCCAAATGAGCTGGCAAAAGGAGAGGGACTTGAGCATGTCCAGAGTGAATTTGAGGGAACCCCACACAAAAAGGCACTAGGCTTGTTAGGTCCAATATGTTTGTAGAAGGGGGGGTTGAATACAAACAGTACTGTTTAATCGAAATTTGTCCGGATAATTTAATTTATATTTTGACAAATTTGAGCGGAATTAAATGAAACAAAATTCAAGTTGAATATAAAATTATATTAACTTGAGGGGTTTGTTACAAATACAGTACAAAATTTATATCTAGTTAACAAAAACAAATTAGAAAATTCGACATGAATTTTTCTAGATTTGTTATTAAAAATCAAGATATAGATTAGGAGTAAAAACTCGCTAATAGTACAAGAGTATCAAGTAAACAAGTTCTATCGGATCAGATATTAAAAATAAGATGAACTTGATTTTCTATGAATTTTTCTGCTCCTGCAGGTTGTGTTCTTGATGAGAGAGAAGAGAGTAAACTGCCTTTGTTGAATGTAATATTCTTGTCTGTGTTGTCTTCTGTCGTCTGTGTCTTCATTTATAACATTTACTGCCTCTTTAACTTCAAATATAACTGTCAAGACAATAGGCAATGCAATCTATTCTTCCAAGACAACCAATTTTGTACTGCCAAGACAATAGGCAATACAATCATCAAGACAATCAGGTTCTTCCAAGACAATCGGCAAGACAATCAAATTCTGAGATCTTTGTCTTACTTTATCAAAAATTATCATTCTGTCTGAAGCTTTTTCTTTTTGATCTGATTTGAACTGTCAAGACAATCAAATCAGATTTTTATTCTTCTTTTTTAAAGGTATTCAGAATTAATCATCACCAAGACAATCGGCAAGACAATCTCTGATTGTCTTGCTTCACTGATTTCTTCTTCAAGACAATCGGCAAGACAATCTCAGATTGTCTTGCTAGTTCATTTTTTCAGATTTACATTAAACTGATTAATAAATAATCATTTTAATTTAACCTTACTTAAATAATAATTATTCAGATTTAATTAATTTCATAATTAATTTAATTAATGAATTAATTCCTGTTGAATTAATTTATTAATTAAATTGACTACTTGATTTAAATTAATTAAAGAAGAATAATTATGTATCCTTGGATTGTCTTAATTCTTTTCTGAATCACTGAAAGTAATAAAGGAATACCACTGAATATTTTGTTGACGTTCCATGCACGGTCTGGTTCATGAACGACTAACTTCAATGACTGTCCTTTAATTTTCACATTAAAAATGTGATTCATTTTTCTTCTCATTTCTTTCTCCTTCTTGTACTTCACTGTATTCTGTCTGAACCTGTCACTCTAGAAATCTCTGTCTTAGAAATAAATCCACTTCTTTGATGCTATACTGAGGCTTGATCAGCAATATGAGCTTCTTCCAGTGTAAAACATCAAAACTATAGATTGACTTTAGGGTTTTTCTTCTGACAGATAGTACCTCCTGAGATTCCTGTGACAGTTAAAGTTATTTACTTATTACAATCTAAGCTTAAGTTGAGTTGAGTCCTCGAACTACAAATAGGTTGTGTCATATGCCTTTCAATCTCCCCCTATTTGTTTGTTAGAAGATAACAAGCAAATACCTAGAGGATTACTCAACTAACTCAACTTAACTTAGTAAAAGATAAAACTTTAAATACAAAGTAAATAAAAGAAAGGTTCTGGTTTATATTTAACATTGTCCAGATTCAAACATAAAAGATAAATACAAGATAGATGATCCTCTAGACTGATCATATAATACAATTTTCTATCTTGTCCTATCTAAGCTCTAAAGATATCACATGTAGAGCTGATCTTCACTTTGAAGTATCTTCCTCCCTTATCTCTCCAGATTCAACTTCATCTTCTTGTTCTAGAAATCTTCTGATATTCTCTGTGTCAAATCGTTCTTGATCATCCAAGGTTTTGATCAAATCCTTGTCAAGTACACGTTCATAATCTGACATAAGGCCTTTAGGTTTCTTAGGCAAAATTCCAAGGTTGCCCCATAGCCGATTCCGAAGCATGTAATATTTCTTTTCAAAGCCAGTTAAAGCATATGATCGAATAATGTCAGCAACAAAGATACTTTCTTTATCTTCGAATCCTGTAGTCCTCAGCATATGTTCTAACCAGACCAGATGAGATGCAGTATATAATTTCATCGACTTAGAATCAAGGAAGCAAGAATGTAGTGTATTTCCCTTGAGAAACTTAACATGATGTGGAGTTTTAATAACTTGTGGACTATTCCTTTGAGCAAACTCCAAAAGTCTTTCATGAAGTAAAATATTCAGTTCAGAAAACCTTTTTACCTTTAGGGACATAATCCACAGTTCAATCAAGCTTCTCTGTTGAAAGATTTGAAGTGACACATAGAGAGAACCCATTGTACGAGAGTCAATCTGAATTATCAGTTGATCTACACATCTGTCAAACCCAGCTACTATCCTCGAGATTTCCAGCATCAATGCATCCATATATTGCAAGTAATTTGGATTGGTCTCTTAAAACTGTTGAAGTAGTTGGAGAAAACGTTCATCATCATTAGCAGTGTTTTGAATAGAATCAAAAATTTCTCTTGCTCTCTCCCACTTTGGACCAATCTTCAACTGAATATCTCTTTTCCTTTCTTGTACACTGATTGCATGTAGCTTTTGTTTCTCTGCATCTTCAGCTTGCTTCAGCTTCAATCTTTTATCCACTACCTGTCTGGTCTTCTCAAGCTTAGCTCGTCTCATCTGACGATCAGCTTTCTCCTCTTGAAGTTCCTTCTCAAATTCAGGATCATCTTGCCAGTTTGAAAGATCTTCTTCAATATCATTTAATTGCTGTACCTCAAAATTACTATTCTTGAGATCGAAATCAAAATCTGATACATCCTGATCATGAGCAGCTTTTTCTTTTCCCTTTGTAGACTTCTCCTTATGCCTCTCTTGACCTCCAGACTTACTTCCTCCTGCTCCTCCAGACTTCTCTCCTTCTCCAGACTTCTCCCCCTTAGTTGAGGAATCCTTTACAGACTTTCTTTGACTGTCAAGCCCTCTATTTTCATCATTATCCCCCTCATTATCATCATCATAGTCTTCAAAATATGCTCTTTGTTCTGGTGTGATATGATGAGTAGGTTTAACAATGTTGTATAGATGATCAAGTCCTTCAAACATGTAATCATACTTTTCTTCAAGCTTCGCAAAGGTTGTTGAATATGATTGAGCAGTTACATGCATTTCCACTTAAAGTTCATCCACCCTATTAGAGAGTCTGTCAATAGCATTTAGAATATCTGTTCTTTCTGTAGATGCCTGAGAGTTGGATTATATCAATGTATTGATTGATGGAGTGAGTGTAGTCTTTATGTTCTGAACATCGTCACGAATAATTATGAGCTGATTGTTGACAGAGGTGGAAGAAGAAGACCGTTCATCCACTTGTGCTTTGAAAAATTGTTTTTCAGCCTCAGTTTCCATCAATTTCTTTTGCAGATCTTTTATTTGAGCCATAAGAGACAAAGTGTTTGTGTCAGTGTGTGCGCTCACCTGATGTTCACTCAAGGATATGTCACTCTCCTTTCGTGCATGTGTTTCACTCATATTTAAGGTGGTCCTCACATCACTCAACACTAGCTCCTTTCCTTGAGCTGTACCTGCAAAAGAAATCACCCTAGCCTCTTCTGGAGAGGTCAGTGGTGGTGCAATGGGAGTTCGTAATTCCCAATCCTCAATCATCTCTATTAATTCATTTAGATTTGATAACTGAATTTCTTCAGTGATAGGATGACCAAGTTGCCTTTCACTTTCTCCAGATAAATCTGCGAGTGAAGAATCCCTTGAGGGAGCTAGGAATGTTCCTCCTGGGAGGGGAGATGATGACTCTATTATAACTGGCAGAGAGTCAAGATTTCCCTCTGAAGCCTGTGAAGGCTCTTCTACCGTAACAGTGGTAGGCACTGTCTCTGTAACAATCCTATCGTGCACTCCTTGCTCAGTGTCCTTAACAACATCAGATTCTAAGGTAATGTTTTCCCCCATTGTGAGTAATAGAGGTGTGCTTGACTCTGTACAAGGTGCCACGACCCTTTGGCGAATTTCAATAATTTCATCCTGTTGAGAGGATGAAATTGGTAACAGTTCATCGGCCATTTCAATGTCCAAGTCCTTTTGGGAGGAAATGGATGGGCTAAAAGATGCCTCAAGTAGTAGGTTTCTTCTTTTCTTTGGTGGAGGCAGAGCTGTGGGATCACTCACATTATCACTTCTTCTATCAGCCTTTTTAGCTAACTGTTTGGTTCTGGATTTAGGTTTAGAGATTTGAGTAGACACAGTGTTTGGCTCTAAGACCTGGGATAGAGGCTGTGGTTCTACAACCTCTTGGTCTGATCTATCAGCCACTTGGGCTCTAGAAACAGTTTGAGAGATAGAAGGCAATACCTGCTCCGTTGATGCAGTAGCTGTACCTGAAGGAATGGATTGATCCATTTGAGGTTGAAGTTCAGGGACAGGTACATTTTCAGGTTCAGGTGCACTTACAGGTTCAGGTTCAGGTGCATTTACAAGTCGAGGAATGACAGGTAGATTTATGAAGGTAGACAAATATGGTGTAACATACACTGGCACATTTATTAATTTTCTATGTGTATCAAGGCTAGTGAATATTTTCTTGGTTTGCCTACCTGATACCATAGGGTTGTCATTCCTAAAGATTGCTTGTTGACCAACAGGAACAAGATGATTAAATATCAAAGTTAAGAATCTAGGATAATAACATAAAACTTTATTACCCTCATCAAAATCCCTTCTGGCCTTAACAATTCTACCAACAATAGTATTCCAAAGTAGATTACCAATATTGATTCTACGGTTGTTGGCAACAGCATAACCAATAGTTTGTAACATAGAGGTGAGTAAATGAAAGTTACCTCTAGCTGTATTAGCAAATACCTTGGAGATCGTGTCGAAAAATGCATCCCATTGTTGAACCAGGTTCCTTTTGCTCAGGTTGTTCATATCAATTACTCCACGATAATTAATATCACTGAAGAATTGATAGAGTTGTTCACTGGTTGGAAATGGATCAAAATTATCCACCGGGAGGCCCAATACAGTATTAAGGGTTGATTCCGTCACAACGTGGTGTGTACCATCAAAATCAAAAGAGAATGAGGTCAAATCTTCAGACACCACAGCTTCTGTGCAAATCAATCTCAGTGGTCCTATTTTAATTGGGGCTTCCATCGAAATAACAGTTCGGATAATTGAATCATCATTTAAAAACCGTATCCAAGGCTTAAATCGATCATAGGGACAATCGTTCGGATTAAAATACCCAACCAAATTATGCTTCATTATCTCAAAATTATCAGCCATTTTTATAACACAAAAACACACTTCAATTTTAGGAAGATTAAAACAATTCAAAAATTTTCAGAATTATTAATTAATTAAAATTAATTAAAAATTCGAATTAATTCAAAGTTGTCAGAAAAATCCCAAAAATTAGTATGATGATCTTCTAAACACTGGGAGTCTCAATCTATTTTTCGATTTCAAAGAAAAAATCTAAAACAACCAGAACAATGAAAACCCGATTGGAATTTTTTGAAAAATTGATTTTTCAAAACCTTAATGAAACTCGTTGATATTAGGTTCAATAGATAGAAAATCGAACGATTTATTTGAATCAGGTTTCAGATTTCAGTTTTGTTGAATAAAATCGAGCAGAAATTCGATGCAAAAGTCGTGTGTATTGTATGTATATGTTTGAGTGCTCTATGTCAATACACGAGAGAGAGACTGATGTGTTGATTGTCTTGGTGCTGTTTTTCCCTTTTTTTTGTTTAAGTACAAATTTAACACTACAAGACAATCGGTTGATTGTCTTGCCGATTGTCTTGGTAGTTCAAGAACTATCAAGACAATCGTTTACTATACTGATAAATTAAAAAAAAACGTAAATAATTTTTTTTTTTTTTTTAAGTTTTAAAAACTGAATTGACACTCCAAGACAATCAAGTGATTGTCTTGCCGATTGTCTTGGTAGTTCAAAACTATCAAGACAATCGTTTGTCTTGAACTAAAATTAAGAAAACAAAACAGAACAAAAATAAAATTGAAAAACATTTTATTATTTTACAAAATAACCTGCCAAGACAATCTGTGGATTTTCTTGGCGATTGTCTTGATACTATAAAGACAAACAAGACAATCTATTAATCTGCTAATTTTATACTAATAAAATACAAATTATTGTGCATAATTAATCCAATTAAAATACACTCTAATTTATTATTAAAATTACTATAAATAAATATTTAGCAAACACATGGATTAATCTTTTTACGACAACAAATATAAATAACAAAAGGACAAACACTACAAAATATTAAATAAAATATTAAATATATTTACAAGAACATTTATAACAAATTAATGAATCTAAATATTTTCTAATAAATAACTTTCTAATAGAAAATTATTTAAAGAGAGAATATGATTCATTAAAATATCACAAATATTCCAAAACACAAGAAGTAATAAAGAAGTTATTATTAACATGTTGACAAAGATTTTTAGCAATTACAAGCAATAAAAAGTTGATAAAATAATTATGCAAGTGATTAAAATTTAAAAATAATAACAAAATCACTTTCAAATTATTAAAGAATAAACCTCAGATATTAACCAGCTTAATTACTAGGACTGTTTAACATACCCAATTCACCAACAATTTTGGTGAATGTGGATTCGTCAAGAGACTTAGTAAAAATATCTGCTGTTTGTTCTTCTGTGGGTACAAATAACAATTCCACAGTACCATTCATGACATGCTCTCTTATAAAATGATACCTGATGTTTATGTGCTTGGTCCTCGAATGCTGCACAGGATTGTTTGAGATTGCTATGGCACTTGTATTATCACACAAAATTGGAATTTTTGTTAATACAAAACCATAGTCTTTCAGCTGATTCCTAATCCACAAGATTTGTGCACAACAGCTTCCAGCAGCTATGTAATCAGCTTCAGCTGTTGAGTTGGAAACTGTTTGTTGTTTCTTGCTGTACCAGGAAACTAGCCTGCCACCTAGGAATTGACAACTCCCAGAGGTGCTTTTTCTATCTACAACACTTCCTGCATAATCTGAATCTGTGTATCCAACAAGATTAAAACCAGATTCTTTAGGGTACCAGATACCTAGATTAGGTGTACCCTTAAGATATCTTAAGATTCGTTTTACAGCAATGAGATGAACATCTCTAGGATCCGCTTGGAACCTTGCACACAAGCATGTAGCATACATAATATCTGGTCTACTTGCAGTAAGGTAAAGTAATGAGCCTATCATACCTCTATAACTTGTGACATCTACCTTGGCAGAATTTTCACAAGCTCCAAACTTGACAGCTGTAGATGATGGTGTCTTAGCAGAAGATGAGTCCTCCATTTGATATTTCTTGAGGAGCTCTTTGACATACTTGGATTGACAGATAAATATTCCATCTGTCCTTTGACTTATTTGCAATCCAAGAAAGAATTTCAGTTCTCCCATCATGCTCATTTCAAATTTACCCTGCATTAACTTAGCAAATTTCTTGCAGAAAAGATCATTAGTAGACCCAAATATTATATCGTCCACATAGACTTGGACTAGTATTGTATCATTTTTATGTTTCTTAGTAAAGAGAGTTTTGTCTATGACACCTCTAACAAATCCATTTTCAATTAAAAATTCAGAAAGGGTGTCATACCATTTTCTTGGTGCTTGCTTGAGGCCATAGATAGCCTTGAAAAGGAAGTAGACATAGTCCAAAAGATCTGGATCTTCAAAGCCAGAAGCTGTTCTACATAGACCTCTTCATCCAGCTTACCATTTAGAAAAGCACTCTTTACATCCATTTGATAAACATTAAAGTTTAAGAATGCTGCGAATGCCAAGAATATTCTAATGGCCTCGAGTCTTGCCACTGGAGCATAGGTTTCATCATAGTCAATTCCTTCAGCTTGTGAATAACCCTTTGCTACCA
This sequence comes from Saposhnikovia divaricata, assembly GCA_036435485.1. Lineage (NCBI taxonomy): Eukaryota > Viridiplantae > Streptophyta > Magnoliopsida > Apiales > Apiaceae > Saposhnikovia > Saposhnikovia divaricata. The sequence continues at coordinate 93,184,801 of CM071597.1, read as the reverse complement.
GTCTTGCTTTATTTCTTGTGACTGTGCCATCTTCATCAAGTTTGTTTCTGAATACCCATCTAGTGCCAACCACTGTTCTATTTGAAGGTCTGGGTACCATCTTCCATACTTCTTGTTGTTTAAATTGATTGAGTTCATCTTGTATAGCAATCACCCAATCAGGATCAGAAAGAGCTTATTCAGTTTTCTTAGGTTCCTTTTCAGATAAAAACCCTGAATAATTGCATTGATTCTGATAAGCTCTTCTAGTCTTTACTCCAACATCTGGATCACCAATAATTAACTCAAAAGGATGAGTTCTATTCCAAACAGTTTGTCTGGGTAGATTAATTCTTGATGATTCCCCTTGATTTGAATTGTGTTGTTGATTATGACTTGTTGATCCTTCACTAACTCCCCCTGAGTTGTTGCCAGGATGATTAGATGAGTGTTCAGAAGTATGAGTGGTGTTTTCAATATTATCATTATTATCACCACCATTATTCTGATTGAACTCATCATTGACATTATTGTCATTAGCATCAGCAAAAACATCAGGTGGACTATCATCATCTGAATCTAGATCTTTCATATCTTCAAAAGATAGCTTTTCAGATGAATCTTCAGTTTGGATACTAGGGAGTTTAGTGTCATCAAATGTTACATTGACACTTTCCATCATCTTCTGATGTTCAATCAAATACACCTTATAAGCTCTTCTTTCATAACCAACAAAAATTGCTTCATGTGCTTTGGCTTCAAATTTCCCACCTTGATCGTCTCCTTCTTTAAGTACAAAGCATTTTGCTCCAAATACATGAAAGTATTTGAGTGTTGGTTTCTTTTCATTCATGGCTTCATAGGGTGTTTTCATCAAGTCTTTGTTGATAAGAGTTCGATTCTGAGTATAGCAAGCAGTGTTGACAGCTTCAGCCCAAAAATATAATGGAAGCCTTGATTCACTTAACATAGTACGTGCAGCTTCAATCAAGGTTCTATTCTTTCTTTCAACTACCCCATTTTGCTGAGGAGTTCTTGGAGCTGAGTATTGTCTGGTTATACCTTTTTCAGTACAAAAGTCATTCAGAACTACATTCTTGAATTCAGTTCCATTGTCTGACCTTATAGCCCTCACTGGATACTTGGAATCCAACTCAATTAACTTGATGTGATCAATCACCAGTTGTGGAGTCTCATCTTTAGAATTCAGGAACAAAACCCATGTGTACTTTGAAAAATCATCAACAATCACAAGAGCATATCTTTTCTTTGACATAGACTGTAAGAACCCTAATTTTTGTAATATTTTCTTTTATATTATCATATGACATTGTCAATTTGGAACCTTTTTAGTCATCCCTGTTGTTTAATGGAATTGATTGTCTGAGAAACTATGTTGTTACATTCACTATGTAAGATAAAGGGAAGATTGTTGAAGGCAAGAATCTTATTGTTAGTAAGATTTATAAAACTTGGGACTTGAGAGTTATTGGAGTATTAAAAGATTTATTAGGAATTATGACGAGGAGTTATGGATATTCGAGGAAATTACACAATTAAGTACTTAAGAAATTACAAGGGAAATCTCTACGCGACAAAATATTATTACGAGGAATTAATTAAGATACGATACGAATTAAAGATTAAGTGACAAGCATTGGTGGAAGAATAATGATACAAGGAATGATATTGCATGCAAGTCCCATGCAACTAAGTAGTTAGGAAAGCAAACTAGTAATACAAAGTTAACAAGAGGAATAGTAACTAGTTGGTACATTGTCCAAGGAGACAAGGAGGTATGGTGGTCTAGACACTAGACTTGCAACATGTGATACATATACACACACCTAATACATATCACCCAACACTTTTCACTTTATTCAACCAACCCCAAAAATCAAAACAAAAACTCTCTCCCCCCTTGTTCAATATTGCTCTCGGCCAAGCTCTAAAAAGGGGAAGAAAAATTTTCTTTCTTCCACTTCTCTTCACTCTTAATTCAAGGCAAAAATCCTAGGTACTCTACATCATATAAGGAAGGTATACTATGAATTCCAACCCTTTTCATCCATTAGTTTTCAAGATATAAATTGTTGAAGTTTTGTTGAATAGTAACAATGTTGAGTTTTCATTTAGATCTTGAGTTGTAAGGATTGTAGGAGCTCATCCAAGGTGTTCTTGAGACTTGTAAGGCATACCCAAGGCTCCTAGATACTCAAGAAGGTATAAAAACCCTAACCCCTCTTGGCCATGTAGTATTTGTGATGTTTAATGTTAGATCCATGGATATTAATGTAAATCTTGGACATATAAGTTATGGATGATGTAGATCTTGAGTTTAAATGTTGTGGTTGTGATTTTTAAGCTTGTGGTTAGTATATGTAACTCCATGTATGTTATAGAGTATGATCTTGGTGGTTTAGCTGATGGTTGTGGTGTTTATATAAGATTCTTGGTTGGTTAAGTGGTAAAAGCATGCTGAGTATTTTTCCAGGAACTTGTACTGTCTTGTAGGAGGGTTTTGAACCCCTAAATCTTGTCCCCTGAAGTCCTAATATATATATTGTTGGAAAGGTATTTGAATTTAGTTTCCAGAAATATAAGGTTCATGACTAGGTGATGTATAGATTTTGAGTTATGGCCTGAGAAGTGAAATGTGTTTCTGGAATCCGGACTGCACTAAATGGTCCCCTTGTGAACCTTGTTTAAACCCCTAAAAATTTATGTGGGATCATGGAAAAATTAGAGGAGCTATTAAATGCAGTGGTGAAGGCTACCCAAAAAGAATTTGATTAAAATATGTATTTTTCAATTTTATAAAAATGTTAGAGTAAAATTCGCGCAAGGGAAAAAGTCGTAAGTGGAGTGTAATTTTAGGGGTAATGGAGATGATTCGGATATGGTAACCAAATTAAGTCGAATAAGTGACGAGCGTAATCGAGTGATGACATGAACCTATAGTGGGGCTAGAGGGTCATAAGATGAAGTCATTAAGTTAATTTTGTACCCCCAAAAACCCCGCAATTAAAAGAGATATTGCTAAGGTACTAACGATCGGCTATTGATTATGTATAGATCGTTCCACTCCGCAAGCTCGACCACCCCAACCTCACCAAGGCAAGTTTACTTTTCAAAACTTACATATACAAGGACTTTCACTGTTATTTTTGTAGTTTTCAATCGTATCAAATGTTTATGCTTATCGAAGTATTGATGAAATTGAGATGTATAAGCACATATATGTTTGCACCCCTTGAACTTAGAATGAAATGTTTTCTTCGGACAACGACTCTAGCAATAGAGGTCGTAGCGGTCCATATATACTATTGACCGGGGAGCGGTATATTATTATATCATAATTAAATTGCGAAAACCCGAAGGGTCATTCGGAAAGTATCGTATACTTAAGTAATTATTTTTATATCATCATAAATACTCAAAATACCTATCTTGGATTAAAAGCTTATTTAATTAAATAATTATTTTATTAATTATTAATATTAGACCTTAAAATATCATTTATTAATTATTGTTCATTATTTTAAAGACAAAGCTAATCCAAGATACCTTTAGCACTTTCAAACTCGAACTCTTTCGAACTCAAAACATTTTCGAAAACCTCCGGTCAGGTTTGCTTCTTGTATGATTTCAAGAATCATCGGTCGACTGATGTCGGACCTCAATTACTCAGTTTTCAATCAAAATCAAGTTTTTAAAAAGAAAAAGAAAAAGGGACTCTGGCAGGTGTGGGAACCGTTGACGAACGATTCCCGGGATGTGTAAGCGGCCGTGAGCCAGGCGGTCCATCAATTATTATTCCGGCCCAGGTGTTGCCGAAGGATGATTACGGATGTAGTTTTCATCGAGGATGATTACGGATGTAGTTTTCACCCGGGGATAGTTACGGATGTAGTTTCTATCCTTCTACCGGTAGAGAAGACCCGCGGATTATTGGACTTGGATGTGGCGACTGATCATCATCAATCCCTGTCAGGTTTTATGTTTTCTTTAAGTCCCATTCCTCCACTTTGGAAAATGCTCTGACACTACTTCTTAGGCTTATGTGCCAAGTTGCTGAGAGTGTTCTATTTTGATGAGAAAGATGTTGACTCTATGCAGTATCTAGAACTGCAAGTTTATTTTGAAAACAAGGGCACGTATTGGTGCACCTTCGAAATTTATCAACAATGACAAGTGATTTTATAACTGATTGATACAAACGAGTTTAATAACTGCCAAACATATGTAATGTTATATTGCTTACCTTATACATATATTTCTTGCTGAGCTATAGTTGCTCACTCTTGCTTGTTTTCAAATTTACAAACACAACAGCTAAGAGAAATGGCAAGACCCAGACAGACTGCCCGAAAGCAGGTGACTAGACCCGAGGCAGCAGTTGAGATTCCACCGGTAGGCCCCATTAGCCGGATTGGTTGGAAACTTTTGTTAGTACGTTTTATTTATAAGTATGACCTGTGCAAGGCAGTGTACCGTAACAAACATTCAAGCCGCCAACTCCGCTTCTTATCGAAGTGTTGCTGGTAGCATAAATGCTATTTAATTCGGTCTGTAATAACTCTGAAACTTTTACTTTTGCTTAATCAATTGTGTGACGTTTCTGAGACTCTAACCTGTGTGTGTGTGCGGTGTGAGTTTTATTGTGGGGTCGATAGTTGTTTTATACATTATGTGCAAGAACAGGTATGTTACTAATGGAAAATGGACCGTGAGCGCCTAGATCTCCGACCCCGGATCTGGGGGCGTCACATAGACATCACATTCACTGGACCAAATAGATCCATGTGAAGTAACTGTAAAGGATCAGTTATTGAAGATATATCAGTGCGTTTGTGAGTTGCCCTTTTTAGTTTGCCTTTTTGACAGGCATCACATAGTCCTTCCTATATGAATTCCATAGGGGGTAAACCTCTCACCATTTCCCTCTTAACCAAATAATTCATTGTTTTGAAATTCAGGTGAGAAAGTTTCTTGTGCCATAGCCAGCTTTCATCTGTGGATGCTTTAGAATAAAAGCAATTGATTTCTTGAGTGCTTCTAGTATTCATGTTGGCTACATACAAGTTTCCTTTTCTGACTCCCGTCAGAGATGGTTGTTCACTTCTTTTGTGTGAAATCAGACAATTCTTTTTGTTAAAGTGGACTTCAAATCCCTTGTCACAGAATTGACTGTTGCTGAGCAAATTATGCTCAAGTCCTTTTACAAAGGACACTTCTTCAATGATAACATTTCCAGCTTCAAGTCTGCCATATCCATCAGTTCTACCTTTGCTGTTATCTCCAAAGGTAACTACTGGGCCGGCCTTCTCCACCACATTTGTCAGCAGGGTTCTGTCTCCAGTCATATGCCTTGAACATCCACTGTCCAAGATCCAGGTTACTCGTTCAACCTGTTCAATACCCTGCAATGACAAATGGATTAAACCTTCTTCGGGACCCAAATTTGATTGGGTCCTGCGGATTTAAAGTAATGACCTTTATCAGGCAAAACAACATTTTTAATTTTAACCTCTTTAGTCAATAAACATTTAACCTTATAGACAGATTTGAAAATCTTTTGTTTTATCTTGGGTATCCATGTTTCTCTAGCAGCAATAACACTTGTGTCATTGACTGGACATTTGACCTGGTAAACATTCTTGGTAACCCTTTGTTTAGTCTTAGGTACAAATGTCTCTCTCCTAACTTGAGGAGGAAAAGCAGTCTTTGATCAAACATTATTGTTCCTGTTCATTTGCTGTCGAGGAGCAGTCTGTTTAACACATGCATAACTACCATTAAAATAAGCACGCATATTGTTAAAAGCACAAGACATACAATTGATAACACCACATGCTTTATGATTAGAATCAATGATAGGCATGGTATTTTTCTGCTTCAAATTATTACTACCTAATCCAGTCTTAGAAGAACTAGCTGTTTCAACAACCTTGACTGGCACTTTAGGTACATCTTTCTTGGATGAAACAATTTTTGGATTAGTGTCCTCAACAGATTTAGCCTTAACAAAGACTGTGACATCTTTCTTGGATGAAACATTCTTTGGATTAGCGTTCTTAACAAATTTATCCTTAACACATTTATCCTTAACAAAGACTGTGCCATTTGCACTATCCTCATTTCTCATTTCTTCTTGGATAACCATAGAAAGAATATCTGGTGGTCCAACATCAGATTTTTTAAACAGAGGTTCTTTAACATTTTTTAGCACATGTGGTATTCCCCTTTCTTTAGCACTAACAGGGTTAGGGGAATTTATGCCCAATGAACCAACAACTTCATTGTAACCATACCCTATACCTGTTGTTCGTTCTACAACTTGATTGTTAAAGAACTCTTTGGAAACTTTAACCGAATTATAACAAGCCCTGACCTATGTTTCAAGTTCAGTAATTCCAGCCATTTGTTTGCCTACAACTTCTAGAATAGCTTTCTCCTTTTTATAAAGCATTGTTATTTCATCTCTTTGTTGATCTTGATTAATATGCACCTTTTTCAATTCTGACACTTCATTGCCAAGATTAGTGCTTAACAGATCTAGTCTTCTATATTCAGTTTGTGCATTACCTAATGAATTATAAAGACTACGAATCAACTCAGGGTCAGTAACAATTACCGGTTTGTTATGATGATCAGATGCTTCATCATTTGCCACTAGCGCAAAATTTCCATATTCTTCATCTTCGCTGTCCGTGTCATCCCAACACTTACCAGCCGCAATATAGGCTTTTCCAGGTTTCTTCTTCTCAGCAGCAAAATCTCTTCTTTGAGTTTGCTTCGGTTTCTGACATTCAGTGGCAAAGTGCCCTAATTCATTATAGTTGAAGCAACGAATCTTGCTTCTGTCAACAGATCCAGTTTTGTATCCTCCCCTGTTACTAGAGGAAGAAGAGCCTCCTCTCTGGAATCTGTTATTTGACTTGAACCTGTACTTTGGATTTCTTCTGAATCTGAAGTTGCCAAATTGCCTTACCATCAATGCCAACGATTCATCTTCCAGTTGATCTAGCTCTTCCAATGAGTAGAAGTCTCCACCATCCTGAGTAGGTGGTGTATGACTAAGTTCTACTTCAGTCTTTTCCTTGTATGAGCTGTAAGGTAGAACAACCTTAGCTTCCACTTCCTTAGGTGCCTCAACTACAAGAGCTGTAGATGAACTTGGCACTCTTCCTTTACCAGAGACCTCCCTCTGCTGTACTTGTTCCAGTTCATAGGTTTTCAGAACACCAAACAATCTTTCAAGAGCAATCTTATTCAAATCTCTTGATTCTCTGATGGCTGTTATCGTTTCAAACACTTCCTGAATGCCTTCATTAGGGCCAGCTCTAAAGTGTTCATACTCAGAGGTTAAAATCTGAAGTCTGTTTTCCCTGACTTCATCAGTTCCTTCATTGATAGTCTCAATAGTTTCCCACATGTGTTTTGCAGTTTTACAATTTATCACATGACTGTACATCACAGCATCCAGGGAATCTATTAAAATAAGTCTCAAATTCTTATCTAGTCCTCCGTCCTCTTTTTCAGCAGGAGTAAAAGAATCAGCATGCTTTGGAATAGATGATGCAGGTGTTACAACAATTCCTCCAACAATAGATTCAGATATATGTTCTTTTGGAATTATAGGTCCGTTCTGTAGAACACCCAAATATTTAGAATCTGCGACATCAAGAAACAACTCCATTTTATTTTTTCACATTGTATAATTGTCCTTGTTAAACATGGGAATTTTAACAATGCTTTTTGACGACATGATGAATTTTTAAGTGAGTTAAAAATTCGAGATAGATTTTTGGCGGAATAAAATTAGGATCTTGATTTGTATATCAATCAATAAGCTCTGATGCCAATTGTTAGGTCCAATATGTTTGTAGAAGGGGGGGTTGAATACAAACAGTACTGTTTAATCGAAATTTGTCCGGATAATTTAATTTATATTTTGACAAATTTGAGCGGAATTAAATGAAACAAAATTCAAGTTGAATATAAAATTATATTAACTTGAGGGGTTTGTTACAAATACAGTACAGAATTTATATCTAGTTAATAAAAACAAATTAGAAAATTCGACATGAATTTTTCTAGATTTGTTAATAAAAATCAAGATATAGATTAGGAGTAAAAACTCGCTAATAGTACAAGAGTATCAAGTAAACAAGTTCTATCGGATCAGATATTAAAAATAAGATGAACTTGATTTTCTATGAATTTTTCTGCTCCTGCAGGTTGTGTTCTTGATGAGAGAGAAGAGAGTAAACTGCCTTTGTTGAATGTAATATTCTTGTCTGTGTTGTCTTCTGTCGTCTGTGTCTTCATTTATAACATTTACTGCCTCTTTATCTTCAAATATAACTGTCAAGATAATAGGCAATACAATCTATTCTTCTAAGACAACCAATTTTGTACTGTCAAGACAATAGGCAATACAATCATCAAGACAATCAGGTTCTTCCAAGACAATCGGCAAGACAATCAAATTCTGAGATCTTTGTCTTGCTTTATCAAAAATTATCATTCTGTCTGAAGCTTTTTCTTTTTGATCATTATCAAGACAATCTGATTTGAACTGTCAAGACAATCGTCAAGACAATCAAATCAGATTTTTATGCTTCTTTTTTAAAGCTATTCAGAATTAATCATCACCAAGACAATCGGCAAGACAATCTCTGATTGAGATTGTCTTGCTTCACTGATTTCTTCTTCAAGACAATCGGCAAGACAATCTCAGATTGTCTTGCTAGTTCATTTTTTCAGATTTACATTAAACTGATTAATAAATAATCATTTTAATTTAACCTTACTTAAATAATAATTATTCAGATTTAATTAATTTAATTAATGAATTAATTCCTGATGAATTAATTTATTAATTAAATTGACTACTTGATTTAAATTAATTAAAGAAGAATAATTATGTATCCTTGGATTGTCTTAATTCTTTTCTGAATCACTGAAAGTAATAAAGGAATACCACTGAATATTTTGTTGACGTTCCATGCACGGTCTGGTTCATGAACAACTAACTTCAATGACTGTCCTTTAATTTTCACATTAAAAATGTGATTCATTTTTCTTCTCATTTCTTTCTCCTTCTTGTACTTCACTGTATTCTGTCTGAACCTGTCACTCTAGAAATCTCTGTCTTAGAAATAAATCCATTTCTTTGATGCTATACTGAGGCTTGATCAGCAATCTGAGCTTCTTCCAATGTAAAACATCAAAACTATAGATTGACTTTAGGGTTTTTCTTCTGACAGATAGTACCTCCTGAGATTCCTGTGACAGTTAAAGTTATTTACTTATTACAATCTAAGCTTAAGTTGAGTTGAGTCCTCGAACTACAAATAGGCTGTGTCATATGCCTTTCAACTAGGCCTTGAGAGTCATTCTGTGAGGAGTGATGAGATCACTCAGAAAAACAATGAGAGTGTGAGACACCCCATAGCCTCCTTGGCTCAGTCTTTTCCTTTCTCATCAAAAAGGTTAAGGTCTGATGGTCCTTCTAAACAAGCTGAATCAAGGTTGAAATCCCTTGAGGGCAGATATGCATCCATGGAAGCTAAACTTGATGCTCTGTCCACCATGGTAGCTACTGGCTTTGCTGAGATTCAACAAAATCTGTTATCATTTTCTGCTGTCCTTAGTGCTGTCAACTTAACTAAGGGGGAGAAAGTGGTAGATCAGAATGAGTGCAAAATCAGAATACTGTAAGTCCAGTAGAGAAGGAGACACAAGGTGGAGCAACAAGCAAGGGGGAGTCTAGAAGAAAGGGGGAGCAAATGGAAGAAGATGGAGATGGAAGTAAGGGGAAGCTAAATGCAAATGAAGATAGATTCTTTGGTGAAGAGTTGAGAGCTAGTGGAATTGGTGAATCTGTTGAAGTAGATGGTGAGCCAATGTTGGTGACTAAAGAAATATTGGAGGAATTACAAAGGGCTCAAACATCAACATTGCCTTCTCTTAAAATCAATGAACCAGCTCCTGAAGTCATGGAAACTCCACTGCAGAAGCATTGGAGAGAAATAGAGGAAGCCAACAGACTCGGCAAAGGCAAAGACAAAATGCCTGAAATGGTAAATCCTACAACAGGATACATTTGGTCTGATGGAAGTGAATATAGTCCAGAAGAGGCAGAAACGATGATGGTTAGCCACATGGAGAGTACTTTGCAGAACAAAGATGAAGAATTCAGTGCATTGATGAATAGTGCCATAAAAGAGGCAGGAGGAGTATATACAAAACTGTCACCAATACTGAAGGACAAAATAACAAGTATCTCTGTGAAGGTGAATCTAGAGAAAAGATGGGCAGTTGATGTTTATCTGAAAACTGGCATCTCTATATTCATTACAATGCAGCTACTGCCGAGTCTGTAAGCTAGAGTGCTGAATGCCATGGGAACGAAAGTGAAAGCAAATTCTACAATTTTCAATAACGATCTGCTAGCTCAAATTAAAGGACTTGTTGAAGAAAAGCTACCAGAAGTGATTGAAGAACCCTATGGTATTTGCTACAGAACAACCACAAGCACAGGAGCTAAAAGGATTGGATTTCTGATCCTAAGTGAAGAACCTAGATTGTACACTAACAAAATCATGGGAGTGCTGAAACATATCCTCAAATCTAAGATAAACAGAGACAAAGTCAAGGCTGTCAAAGCTATTCACAAATTGCTGGCAAAAAGAGATGAAAGTCTTAGCTCTCAAGTGAAGAAATTGATTTCTGAAGCTAATGCCAGAAGAAGTGAGAGTGGTGGAAGCTGCACATATGATGACACCCTTGATGATGATGATCTTGATGGAACTGGAGGATCTGGTACAACTGGAAGTGGTAAAGAAACTGTTGAGATTACTGGAAGTCAGACTCAGGAGGAAGCAAAGGAAGAAGCTCCCAAGGATAATAAGAAAGATGCTGAAGCTAAAGATGAGGGAGCGACAGACATTCTTGACATACTGGAAGGAAGTATCTTAATATTTGTTATTGACTGTTTTGATGCTGAAAAAGATACTGTCAATAAGGAAGCTGTCAAGAATGGTGAAGTTATTGTCGAAGAAGCTGCTGTCAAAGAAGACACTGTCATAAAAGACACTGTCAAGAGCTTCAATGAAGAAGCTGTCACAGGCAAAACTGTCAAGGCATCCAAGTCTAGGAGGACAAAACAAAGAGCAAAAGCCTGGCGTACAGTTCCAAGAAAGGGAAAGACAAAGGCTGCAGCAAGGAAAAAGAAGCATGGAGTGATGTTTCTTAAGAAGCCTATTTGAAGAAGAGAAACAAACAACTTCGAAATCTAGAAGGAAGCTGCGACACGAGATATCACTTCAGTCGAATTGGAGCTGGATAATTCTAAGAAATATGCATCCAGATACATTCTTTGGAAAGATAAAGCAAGAGTCATGTTTGTTGAGAAGGACTTCACTATGGTGAATATGTCAACAATAATAGACAGATACACTCTCAAACAAACATCACAAGAAGTAAGGCGTAGAGTCAATTACTTCGCGCTTGAAAGAATGGTGGAGCTTATGGGGACGTATGAAAATGTTCCTAAGAAAGCCATGGAACACATCCAAAAGTACCATGCTGAAAGATATGCTGAATTGTATGAGAGATATGGTGACTGGAGAAACATCGATGATGCGAATGAGGATGTGAGTATAGATGAGGAAGAACTTGTGTCAAAGTATGATTGGACAGAAAGGCCCTCCTATACACGTGAAGCTATGGCTGCCTATGAAGCCGAATTAGCTGCTGAAGCTGCTAGGAGAAAAGCTAATTTTGGTAAACAGACTGCTGAGGTAGTGGAAGCTGAGCTGAAAGAAAAATGCAAGAAAGTCAACAAGATGAACAGTGAAGCTCCAAACTATCAGCCATGTGCACTGGAAAATCCTCTCAGGATCATAGATGGCAAAGAAGAAATCTATGCAGATAGTTTTCACAAGCTGAGGACCGGTGTACTGAAAAGTCTATACTAGAAATTTGTTGGATCATCTGACAAACTGGAAATGCTGTGTGCATGGGAATTGGAAGTTATTTTTGATAGTAGGAGAGATGAAGATCCAAAACTTGACAGAAACAGAAGAGTGACCTTGAATTCTTTTCCTAGCAGAAGATTCAAGATTGAGAACAACATCTTGAAATTCAGAACTTACACCTATGGTTTTGAAACATGGTTTGATCTGAAAGATGTTCAGTATGTCTCTTCTAAACAAATCCAACAGTACATTGATGAGATTGAAGATGATGCTGTATCTGCTGATGAAAAGAAGCTAGTGCAAGATCTCAGAAAGTACTTGGAAGAAGCTCTCTACGGAAAGAGAGAGAACATACATAACAGGAAAGCTTAATAACAAGATAAGTAAATCTCATATCTACTCAACCTCGAGGAGTACTTGTTTTGCTTTAGATCATTGTCCTATGTAATGCTGAATGCTTGGAAATGTTCTAGAATCCTATTCTGATCTATGTTAGTTAAGTTGTCAGCATGTTTGTATTGAGAATTTATTGTTATTGTCCATAAAAACAAAATGGGGGAGATTGTTAGGATTTATGGGTGATAGCGTAGAGATAACTTAACTAGTACTTAGTTTATTTGTATAGGCTAAGTAGAACATACTGTCATAGCCAGAGTGTGTTCTTGTAATCGAATAATTGCTGAAATGTAATAAGTATGTATCTTGGAAGAAGTTCAATGATATGTTCAAGCCTCAAGAGAATACATCATTTCGACAGCAATAATAAAGTTACTGTCAATACATTGATGGTAACGTTACAAGAAGACTGCATGTTGCAAGGTCACGACAACAAGTTTTATTTGACAGCAACATTGGCTGAAGTAGGGGACATCAACATTCTCACACTTGACAACAAGTTTGGAGTTCCGACAGCAACATTGGCGGGAGCTCATACTGTCAACTACTGAATATTCCCTTGACAACAAACTTGGCGGCAAGGGTTACTGTCTCACTGAATTATTTGATTTGAGGATTTTATCTCAGTCAAACCCCCGTGATAGTTTAGATGTTCGAGAAACAGATTTGTTGCAATTCATCAAAGATTGTAGCAGACCTGCAAGACTACTGTAACATCCCCAAATCCGGGGTCAGGGATCTGGTCGTTACGGTCTCAATTCCCATCCACAAAACCAATATAATTGAAATTACAACCTTGTGACCCCAAACAACAACACAACACACCCGTTATAGTCCCAGAGATGAAATTAGAGTAACTACCAAATTTTATTAATCACAAGATTGAGTTTTACAACCCAAAGAATTACAATATAACTATTACATGCTCTTTGCCATCCATATGTATGTGTCATATAATAAATACCTTTGCTATACAAATCTAACCACTAGCCTACCAATAGCTTCTTCCCAACAATGGCAGCTAGGACCTCCAGTAATATCTTCTGGTGACGGTCACCTGCACGTACCAAGTGCACCTTGTGCGGCCATCTGACTTAACTGTTGTTGTGATATAATAAATAAAGCAAGGGTGAGCAATAGCCCACCAAAGATAATATGTAACTGAAATATAATATATAACAGTTCAAAAGTATCTTTGAAACCATATGCCATGCTTTAACAAACGTAGTACCAATATAAGGTATGAGATGAAGTTACAAGGTAACTCAAGATATATTTGTTCCTAAGAAATATCTGCTATGTCAAAGATAAGCAAGATATTATCAAATTTTCATAATAGAGGAACTTGCAGGAAGAATATTGCAATTCCAGCTTAAACACTTTTCAAACCTGCCAACAATGATATTGTTGCAGAAAATTTCCAACATTGAGAGATGAACTAATACTGGAGTTTGACGCGCCAGGAGACATAGCATTTACACGATGATCACTCGCATGTTATGCTCCCCACCTCTTGTTCTCTACATGTAGAAGGAAGCACCGACGGATTTACTTGTCTACCGCCCTCTGGAACCCCCTCGGCCAACGGTTGGGCCATTTGCTGGACCGGCGCCACTGGGTCACTTACGCATCTCCTAGTTCATTTAACATCCATAACTCTGAAACGTAAAGTTCCTCCCCCTTTCCCCAAGTATAATACTTGTTGATAGGACTCCACAAAGTAGTCGTATCTAGTTGGAAAGGAAAATTCACCAATATTTCCAAAGCTGATGCTTGTTAATGGATATAAACTTGTTCCATCAATTCTTACCCCTCGAGCGTTGAGGAGGTAACCAAACAGATTCATATCGATGTTTGAAAGAATCAAGATGTGAGTTACATGATAGTTTAGCAAGTATAGGACCGGGCAGTCAAAGAAATAACAACTCTCAAGTGAGGTCCCCTTATATATTTTTGGAAGTTGAGCGAGTATTTAAACCTTCTTATAAGATAGGTTTAAATGAAAATAAAGTTTTGGGAACCTCCCCTTGATAAAATAGTCATAAAAAGACTCTGAAATATTGTACATAATATCTGAAGGTGAAAGATAATCTTTGAATAATATAAATCATTATAAAAGAATTTAATTAAATATTCCAAGAGTATTTATTAAATCAATAATAATTAAGGAATATTAATAAATCATAATATTGCTCGTAAGTAATCCTCGAATGAATATATAGAATTATTTACCAAATAAATCTCTTCTTAAATGGATATTCAAAATAATATATATTCTTTAAATAAATAAATCCTCAAATGAATATCCAAAATGATAAACAACTCAAATAATTATTTGAAATAATATTCCATAAATAATTCAAATATTAAATGAATATTTGAAAATAATATTCATTTAATAATTAATATTCTAAATGAATATCCAAATAATATTCATTTAGTAATCAAAACCTTAAAGGAATATTCGAAATAATATTCCTTAGGTAAACAGAACTTCTAATGAATATTTTAAAAATAATATTCGTCAAGTACATAAAACCTTAAATGAATATTCGAAAGTAATATTCATTTAATAAATAAAATTCCAAGGAATATCAAAGTACTTATTCATTAAATAAACAAACTCTAAATGAATATTCGAAACTAATATTCATTTAAATAATTTAAGCTCAAATGAATATAAAAAATTTAATACTCTGTAAATAAATAAACTCGAATGAATATTCAAAATAATATTCATATAGTACTTCCCGATTGAGATAATGTTTAAATAACATTCCTCGAATAATTTTCAAGTAATTAATACTTTACGGAAATATAAATAATGTTCATAAATAACAGTCCTCAAAATGAATATTAATCTGTTGCTGGAATCCCTCCGGGTTTCCACGACTATCTCTATATCTCAAATACCGACTCCCGGTCTATATTTAAAGAATGAATATCATACGCCCTTCACTAAGGGTCTTAATGCAACAATCCGGCCTATAACTGATAATTCATATCTAGTCTATAGGCCAATATCAACTCAGGGAACAAGTATTCCAATATACTTTGAAAACAAGCATGCATGCTATGGCATATGTAAACAGAATCATATATATATATATTATCACAACAACAGCTTCAAAGTTTTGAAGACTTGCCTGGCAATCCTGTAGGGGTAGTGTGCCTCGTGTCACTCCGGTGATCTATAAATAGTCACAATAACCGAGGTCAATCACTTAACACTTTTTAAAAGGCTAAGTATACACTTAACTTAAGTCGAAACACGTGGTCACGTTATCTCGTTATACACCTCTTAGTGTAACTCCCTTTTATTATCACTTATGACCCGACATTCGTCCGCTACTAAGGCATGTCACTATACTTACACTTGGTATATACTTAAGTCATGTAAGTTCTAAGGTCGGTCATTTACGAACCAAGATTATACCTTAAGATTTATCGGCCGTTTTCTAAGTCATTTACCAAAGTCATAACCAAGTATGCTTCTAGGGGTTCGTTCGCGTTTAATCCTTGATTCAAACATTTTTATCGAATCGGAAAACGATCCATTCGACATGTGGTTTTCTCTCACACCCTCCTCTTTACCTCTAATATTTAATTATCAAGACTCTCCACTGATTTAGTAGTAATAAAGGAATCCAATTTCAGTTACGAACTTCCGTTTACGGTTTCGAACCATTTTTACGAATTTAATCATAACTCCTAAACCGTAAGTCCATTTCATACGAATTTTATATCAAAACGAAGCTTGTAACATGATCTATCTTATCATGGCAGTTTACGAAGCTAGGCATTGAGTTTTATCAACTGTGATGCTTGGTTTCTTAAGGTTAACGAAATTCGGGCATTATGACGGCTATAAATCGGACGTTTCCAAATTTTTAAATCACGACCAAACATCAACCAAGCCACACCGGGCATTCATACATCATAACCAGTCCATAATACCACTGATCTCACCACCATATACATCCTATCTCTTAAATCAATTAAATCTACTACAAATCATGCTTATATCATCATTATAATCAAATCGCATCTAAGATCACTAAGAACAATCACAAAACTCAAAGTATAATCTAGGGTTTATGAGGGTTATACCTTCCATGGAGGATGTAGAGACCTTACTAAGCCTTGATTAATCCTTGTATAACCTTAACCAAGCTTAATCTAACAACAAACATCAAGAACATTCTTAGAATTTTCGGATCTGCTATAACTCAGTTGGAAGAACATGAAAAACGAGGCCCTTACCGACCTTTTCTGAACGAGGCTTCTAAAGGATAGTTGTAGAGCATCTTCACAGCTTTCCAACCATATAAAGAACACGAAATTCCATTGAGAAACGAACGAGATATGGCCATTTGAAAATCGTCACAGAAACTGTCATGAATCTGGACAGTTTGTTTCTTCAACTTGGGGAGGTTATTTCACTAGGCTATACTCATTAGATGGCCATGAAATTTTGAGAGAATGTTCTCCATGATATGAGGGAGCTGTGGTTAAAGTTTGGTGATTTTTAAAGCTCTAGATATTGAGATATGAATTTTTCTTTCAAGGTGGTTCTTGCTGGGCAGTTGAGAGAAAATGGAGAGAATGATGTTTGGCTTGGCTTCTCTTGCACTCATCTAGCATAAAGTGATTTCTCTTGGATAATATCTCATAAAGTGGCTGTGCTCCCTCCTTGGTTCTTGTGCAAGGTGTGTTCAAGAAGCTTGGTTGATATTTGTTATGTCTTTGAATTGATTTAAGTGATTTACCCACTTAAATCCTAAATTGTTTTGATTTAATCTTTGATTAAATCATTCCATCCAACTGATATAATTCTCTTCATGATCGTGTAGGATATTTAATCTTTTTATAAACTCAATCCAAAATCCATAATTCGTTCGCTTAATCGCTTAATCTCGTTGTAAATTTTCAGCGGCTTCTAGAATGTTCGTTTCACTGTCTTAGTGGTTTTCATTCTAAATCCTCAAATCAAATATAATAAAATTCTAAAATATTAAATCCTCAAATCCTCAAATTTAATATCTCCTTTCTTGAATATAATAATATATAATTCACTATCGGGTCAAATATTACACCAAAATAGAATTTGGAATTTCTGAATTCCGATATCGTTTACATACACTTATCTCGCCCCTGGATCATGAATACGAACTCAGAAATCCGTTCTGAATACTTCTATATAGCGTCGTCTAATAATATTCTTATTTCCACCAAAAACACTATTCATGGTTTATTCTCTTTTTATTCCTTACGTTTACAAAAATGTCCTTGTTCTCTTTCGGGCGTTCCTTAACCCTTTTTACGGAACCACTGGACTAATAACAGATACCGATCTGGATGACATGAGGATAGCTCTCCTATTTGGAATTCCCATATCTTATCTCCCTAGGAGACCGATTATTCTAA
This sequence comes from Saposhnikovia divaricata, assembly GCA_036435485.1. Lineage (NCBI taxonomy): Eukaryota > Viridiplantae > Streptophyta > Magnoliopsida > Apiales > Apiaceae > Saposhnikovia > Saposhnikovia divaricata. The sequence continues at coordinate 93,167,009 of CM071597.1, read as the reverse complement.
TCTAAGTTGTCAACCCATTGCATTCTTCCTGACATGTAATCATTGAATCTATATCCATTCAACATTCATTCATTAGAACTGTTAATACCTCGTAGTCGGAATAACTGTTCCTTCTTTCATCAATATAAAAAGTTTTAATTCTACCGAAAATTTGGGGTTCTTAAAACTACGACAGAAGCTTGAGAGATCACAAGACGAGGCTCGACAATTCAAAGAGTATGACAAGTCTGCATCTACTAGAATTGTTATAGCTAATTTTGGAAAGAACGCAGAATGCCTTATGCTTAAAGATAACTCTGTTTGTATAGCATTTTAAAAAAGGTCATATGTGTTGGCAAATTGTGAGGAGCTGTCACTTGAAAATGATAACAGCTCCGCCACCCATGTGACTGAGATGAAAAAGATAGATTAGTCTATTTAGAGACACATCTCTCATTCTTTCTGTAACAAACAACAAGTGATTCTCACAAGTAGTCGAAGCTTGAGAAAACCATTTTTCTCGAGGTTGTAGCAACACTTTACAAAATAAATAAAACATTTATTTTGTGAGAACATCTTGAATTACTACTTGTGTTTGCAATTCTATCTAGATAGTTTACAATCTTTATCATTGTTGTTGAGCTAAAGATTTGAAATTATCTATATTGCATTCAACCCCCCCTTCTGCAATATACTCCGGGACCAACATTATGTTTTAAATTAAAAGGCAACATGTTTTAATTAGGAAAGAAGTATTAATGATTGGAAGATCATGATTGCAAAATTATGTTTTAAACTAAAAGGTAACGTGTTTTAATTAGAAAAGAAATATTAATGATTGAAAGATACGATATTTTAGGTATGTATAAAGGGTAATATGTTCAATTAAAAGTAAACGTCTTTTAAATTGATTGAAAGATACGATATTTTAGGTATTTATTAAATTTTATTTAATATTACAGTAATGTTTTTATATAATTATTATTTTAATAATTTTTTAATTTTAATTTAGTATAATTTAATGTACCCTTATTTACGGATTATACTAATGTTTCCTTATTATAAACAACGTATAGGGATTTTTTATATGTTTTATTAATAATTGAAAATATAGTGTGATATTTTTGGGTATATATTAATGATTGTAAGATTAGTTTTAAAAAAAAGGTAATGTATTTTAATTAGAAAGGAAATATTAATAATTTGAAGATATTGTAGGATTGATGTTTTTATAAAAGGTAATATCTTCAACTAAAAGTAAATGTGAAAATGACAATGGCTAATTTCCATTAATTATATTATGTAATTATTTATTTTAATAATTAGAATAACCAAACCGACAAACTTTCAATCTTTCGGCTTTAATATCGGCTTTAATATAATAGTATAGATGTCAATCATTTTATTTAATAAAATAATTACAACAAAATCAATTAAATAATTTTTTTAATTAAAACAAAGTAATTTTTAATTACAATGTATTATTTTTATAAACACATACAAAAATATCAATTACACTATATTTTTTAATCATTAGTAAAAATATATGGTCGGTTATATGCTAATCTACCTAGTTAACTATTTATTATAAATGGAATTGAATATATTTTGTTGTTTGTCGATTTGGTATATAATTATTTAAGATTAACTAATGATAATTAAATTTTAAAATAAATAAATAAGAATCGATGTAATACAAAAAAATTATTTTAATATCTTAACTACCGTTAGAGTTTCAAGTTTCCAATCATGTGAGCAGCACAATGTAAGTTAATATTATATCGTCAATTTAAAAAGTATAAACAGAAATATTCATCAATAATTTATCATTTTCTAAGGAAAAATTATATTAAATAATATAAACTACATGATAACAAATGTTATAATTAATTTTTAAGATACAAACAAAGAAATATTATATGAATTCATCCATATTATTGTGTTTATTTTATGATCTTTAAAATAATCTCTTCCTAATGTACGACTAGACATTAAAATATAAATATTAAGATAATAAATATATTAAAAATAATGTAAATTATTTATAAGTTTATTTAATGGGGTAATTATAATATTACCATAAAAATTGTATAATATAACTAAATTTTTATCCTAAAATTACCATTTATCATCTATTAAAATAATCGCGAAAAGTGCTAACGTTTAAGGAAAAAGAAGATGTGATTTATTTAGGGCTGTAAATGAGTCACGCTCACGAATAATTCGGTGTTTCACTCTGAAAAGGTTCGATTCGAATTCGATTCGAATATGAGCACAAGATTTGTCTTATAAATAGGAGAACTTAATCCCATATAGTTCGGTTCAAAAGTTCATGAACAAGTTCTATTGTATAGTTCATGGACAAGTTCGTTAATATTGTTTGTTAACAAGATTCGTGAACAAGCTCGTAAATAAAGTTTATGAATGAATTGATATATAACTCGATATATATAGTACTCATAAATATGTTTAATTAAAATTTCACATGAGTTCTTGAATATACGATATATAAGTAAATAAATGTAATGTCTGCAAAATAATATTTTAGTTTCTTTTGTCTATTCATTATTTTCTGTTGTTAAATCTATATATTATTTTTATTGATTATGTATTAACTAAATTTGATCCATATCCGACTTGTTGATACTAACTTTGTAGCCTGTACAAGACACGGGCATGTTTTAGATTACAAATATTTATGAATTACTCGTGATCATGTAGGGTTGAATTGTTGATATCTTCGATTATTCATATCTCCGCAATAATTGTTGTGAGGAGACAAAATTTATGCAATACCCGACTGTGACATGCAAATTATAATTCTGGATAAAATAAATCTGTTTGCATGATTTTTATAAGCAAACTTGCACGATATGTAATAAATAGGTCAATGTTAAATCAAAACCGTACTTCGAAATATAAATACATAGAGTTAACATGGATGTATACAGAGATGCATACAAATATTAATTACGTAATAATAAATGCATATCCCGTGCAAAGCACGGGTTACTTTTAATTTTTTTTAACATAACAACTTTTAGTATTAAATCAAAATTAATATGTTGTTGGCTGAAATCGAATCTTTAACCTTTCTGTGTAGCATCTTTTAATAGTAATTTTAAATTAAAATGTTGTTGACGGAATTCGAATCTTGGACCTCTGTATATAACAATTTTAATAATAACTTTTAGTATTGCATCAACGATCATCATCTATTTGAGCTACCGATCTGACAGTAGTGAATGAAAGATATAACCAAAACCAAATTACAAAATATATCCTATTTTGCTTATTATATTATACTAGCTTATAACCCGTGCGAAGCACGGGTTTCTTTTGATAGGTTATAAAATGTATTTAACATTATAATTATGTTTTTATATAATCCTTATTTTTAATAATTTTTTAATTTTAATTTAATATAAATTTATATAATGAAATGCATGGTTTAAAATTTATTTTGTAAAATTCTAAATTAAAAATGCCGTTGACGGGTTCGAACTTTGAATTTTTAGTAAATTAATTTAATCATATAATACATCTTATTATTAGATCTAGCGATTGTTATTTATTAATAAAAATAATGAATTGTATATATGGTGAGATATTTTTGGGTGTATATTAGTGATCTCAAGATTAATTTTAAATTAAAAAGTACTCCATGTTTTAATTACAAAAATTACTACTAAAAATAATTACGGAAAGATATGGTGTGATATTTTGGATATATATTAATTATTGTGATATTAGTTTTAAATTAAATGGTAAAGTGTTTTAATTAGAAGTAAAATCTTTAGAAAAAATGAATAATTGAGTTGTTGGAGAAGTAAAAAGAGTCCAAGTAAAAGTGGATGAAGCAATTTTAATCAGAATGTAATTACGTTAACATTAGTAATTAGATTTTTGAGTTGTTTTTGTAATTTAATTATTTATTTTAATAATTAGGATAACCAAACCGAAAACCAAAACTTAGGATAACCAAACCGAAAACCAAAAATTTCAATGTTTCGGCTTTAATATAATAGTATAGATTATAATATAGATAATATAGATTTTGTAAAAATATTTATATATGTAACTAATAATAAGTTGTTTTTTTGACTTTTTTGACATCTTATTTTTACCTGATTTTTTTTTCAATATTAACGTAAATTATATGTACATATGAAGTACGGAAGACAAACATGAATTTTTGTTTTGAACCGGAACTATTTAGTATAAAGTTAGGTTTGATTTGGATTGTTTCCCGAAAATTAGGGCGTAGTAGTTTTCTATAGAAGAGATAAGGACTGCTTCGTGCTTATGTACTCGCAATTTTTCAATATTATCTTGTAAATTAAACTTTTGGCGTTTACTAATTTCAAAATTAATAGATGATTAATGATGTTCTAATATAAAATTTGATAAATGATTAATGAGTTTTGAAAAGTGAATTTTATCATATGTTTTATTTTGGATTGTTTCCCGAAAGCTAAGGCGTAGTAATTTTCTATAGAAGAGATGGGGGCTGCTTCGTGCTTATGTATTCGCAATTTTTCAATGCGATCTTGTAACTAAATTTTTGACGTGTACTAATATCAAATTTAATAGATGATTAATGATGTTTCCAATATAAAATTTAATAGATGATTAGTGAGTTTTGAAAAGTGAATTTTATCATATGTTTTATTTTGGATTGTTTTCCGAAAGCCAGGGCGTAGTAATTTTCTATAGAAGAGATGAGGGCTGCTTCGTGCTTATGTATTCGCAATTTTTCAGTGCAATCTTGTAAACTAAATTTTTGACGTGTACTAATATCAAATTTAATAGATGATTAATGAGTTTCTAATATTAAATTTAATAGATGATTAGTGAGTTTTAAAAAGTGAATTTTATCATATATTTTATTAGTATATTTAGAGTTATAAATATTCAATTTAATTAGGTTAAAAAGTGAATTTTATCATATGTTTTATTAGTATATTTAGAGTTATAAATATTAAATTTAATTATGTTTTTAGTGAGAGTCGAACCCTTGACCTATGGTAGATTTACTTATTATCTCTCATACTCTTATTGTATAATAGGATATAAAGTGTAGATTAGAAGGATATCTCTAATTTTCCAGGGTTTGCCCCTTTCATTTTATTATTTTTAATGCATTAAAGGTTTTCTAGAAAAAAAATGATTAAAGTGTTCGTGAACACGAGATCATGAGCAATATTCCATGAGACGTTCCTGAGCTAAAATTCATGAGATGTTCGTGAGTAGAGGTTCGGTAACAACATATTTTTCAACGCCAAAAATATGGATTCATGAAAGTTCGAATTCCGGTTCAAATTCGACGTATTAAGAGTTGGCTTGATTCAACTTATTTACGAGGTATATTATTTGGTTAAAATGAAAAAGAAGATATGGTAAAACGACTCCGCTGGGGATCGAACCCAGAATCTCTGGTTTCGTAGACCAGCACCTTATCCATTGGGCCACGGAGTCTGCGACACATTGTGAGGCAATACTATTTACATATTTCGTATTTACAGACACTTAGATGGCGACCATTTAGCCTTCTGGATGAATTTCATGTTACCATGCTCTGGTCAAAATTTAAATTTACACACTACAAGCCCAGGGGGGCCAAGGGGCCATTTATTTGCTTCATGATAAATTTCATGTTACCATGTAATATTCAAACTTTAAAATTAGTAAAAGTTGCTATATGAAGTGCATAACCAGGACCAAGAATTGGACAGCAGTCATACAAGCTGCTAAATTATTGTAGCTTTACATGGTAATCTAGGGTAAAATTGTTGTGTTTTTTTTATATATATACTTATATACATGTATTGATAAATTCTCTCAGGTGCATTCCAAGCTTCAGTTAAGACTGGCATAAAAAATTCAATTAGCTTCGTAATGTAGACCATGCATTGTGTCTTGCTCCTTTTCTTCCTTTCTACACTTCTTTAAGTTGCCAAATATATTTGAACACAATAATTTAAAAGAGTCCTTGTTTTGAGTGATGTACAACAACTTATCTGCTACATTTGAATAAACAGCTTGAAGACATCTCCTGGAATGGCCTATAACAAAAGTTCATACAAGTGTTAGTATGATAATTCTATAAAATATGAAGTAACTGTGAATTTAACTCTCAAGTATGTCTAGTAACAGTGAATTTATGTCACAAGTATGTCTCTATAATAGACTATCGACACAGTCAGACAACTTTATCAAAGATGAAGTTGAAGATTTGATGCTACACATCACACACAGGGTCAGGCTCTGAGAAACTTTAAATGAAAATCACTTGGAACATTTACAAATATACAGAAGGAACTATATCCTACTTCAGTATTGGGAGAACCCTTAAAAGCAAACCATAAGTTAAGGTATAAAAGTTATTAATCATTGAATGTACAAAAGTAACTCCGTAGCCTTAGATGCGTAATTCATTATTGTTGCGGAAGCTTATGCAGAATAAAAGACAAAATTTGCATCATACCTAGCCCCAAGACCCACAAGTGTCTATGTGTATTCAGCAACCTGAAGTTCACTACGAGAATCCCATCGAGTCTTCATCACCCTCACTTCGTTGCCTCTAATTTCTAGAACCTGCAGACATATATGAAACCATAAAAGTTTAAGCACATTACGTGGTGATGATTACATGTGTATAGAGCCAAACATGAATTATACATATATATCTTGTAATCTACCACCTATTAGAATGAAATGATTGTCAGTATTGGAACTCAAAATAGTTCAGTGTTGTAACTCAACTTAGTTACAAGTTGCATACAATTATTGACAACTTAGTTACATAAATCATGAAAGATGTGCTTTGGTGTTCCTGGCAAAGTTAATTCCAGGAACAAAACCGAACAAGATGTGCTTGCTTCACGACCTTTACTTTCTAACTTGTATAAGATATGAAGAACTTAATCGCTATTTGTATTACAACTGTGCATAATGCTTAGCATCCACTTTATTGCGTATAATTATTGGGTTTCAACTTCGCATCCATTTTATTGCATACAATTTGTTGTGCTTCAACTTTTAACCCTTCCACTCCAATTCTTCAAACATTTTATCTTGTCTTTATTACAAATTTTATCTCCACAAGCTCATTTTTTTAGACTCTCGTCCCTCCTGTCCACCTCAATCTATCCTTCACAAATCACACCTCACTTGTATTTCATGTATTTTGTAGATTACATGTTTTTTGTTTTCGATTTAATGATTGATATTGTTGTCAGAGCAATGCTTGAGTTGAAAATGCTTTAATTAAAACTTTTAAATAATCTTTCTGAATAATACTCCTTAATTTATATAGATAAATGAGAAATAAGATGTTCAGCCGTCAAGTGTCAGTTTACCTCGGGTCTTGAACCAAGAACTCCACTGGACATTCCAACATCAATGCGCCATATGCTACAGTTATATTTACTGCAACATCATCCAACAATTCACTAAATTAGACCAAGAGATTATCAAAGGTAAATCATTTTAGATTTATCTACAAATATAAAGTCTGTTTAGCCCAAAGATGTAAAAATGATACTGTTTGGCAACTAATGATGGTCTCTCACCAATTCACTCCTGTAGTTTGAGGAGTATGCCCAACCACCATTGCCTTGGCACCTACTGCTTGCAGAGTCTCTTCAAGAATAGATTGGATCTGAAAAGAATAAAAATATATAACTTTAGAAGCTGCAACATTTTTGCAATTTATAAGTTCACCACTGCTATGTTGACAGGTTTCCTACTAATACCTGGACCAGTTATTCAGCCCAAAGCAAATAATGCAATGGTTAGAGCCAAAGTGATCTTAAACAAGTATTTGGCCTGCCAATCTTTGGAACATGTGATGCTTTTTACTTTGGTTACTTCTGTTCTTTCTTCATAATAATTAGATTCTGTAAACAGTTTACCCTGGCTGGTTCTGGAATCTCAAGAGAGAAATAGATGGATATAAAGATCCGTGGAATGTAATTTCACTCACCTGATCAATCTCATAGTCTTCCAGTTCCCCTAAATCTTGAGAGTACAAACGGTTCCACACAACACTGTCATATCCTCTCGTGGCAATAAAAGGGAGTTGCTGATGGTCATCACTCTCACTAAGACCTCTCATCCAAGTGGAAACCTCCTTATTCAACCTCTCTATACCATAGGCAGCTGCAATATTCCACGTGAATCATGAGCCAGTTTCATATACTACAAGATTTTGGTACAATGACCAAAAAAAAAAAAAAAAGAATCTACCATGGTGCGGTAGAAGGCCTCCATGACAAAACAACCAGTCATTAACTTTAAGAACAACAGGGTGCCTTGCCAATTCAGATGCTAAAGGACCTCCTGGCCTAAAGAGAACGGATCGTGCTATCACCCCCTTTTGTCGCTGTCCTAATGTTTAAATAACTCGATGAGAATAGTTTCAGCAATGAAAAATCCAAGTAGCTGCTGTTTCTAGACAATAAAAATACAACAAAGAACGAAGATCGAGGAATATAACAGAACCTGATATTTGCACCTCCTAATATTGGTCCAGATAGAATAAACAGTATAGGAACCCAATTAATTCAGTTTTATGAGCTGCCCAAATTGGCAAGTCAATTTGATACCTCAATATTATAGTAGATCACAATACGTAATTGGAAGAAAAAGGTAGATTAAACAAGGTGTCAGATTTCAGCTTACTTTAAGGGAAAAATAACATAGTACTCGAAAAGTCTATTTTAAAAACAGTTCTTATTACCTAGAATTAATATGCTCACAAGTCACATTCTAGGCTGCACTGCAGCGCGATGCTATGGTGATGGATACAAGTTTTGAACATTAAAGTTTTAAATAAATTGGTTGAAACAACTTGTTGGGTTTATATATTATCATGTAATATAAATTCATATGTGTTATCTTAAGTAAAGGCGAGACATACACTTATTCTTTGGGCTGGAAATGGGTCATATGGTGAAGATCAGAGTTCATGTATGATTTGTTTCCGTGAGTGCTCTTAGTCACTCCGATGGAAAGTGTCTTCATTTTCTACTACCACTTATTGAAAATTTGAAATCACAAGTGTTACATAAAGACTAAAGTTAGTTCAACGAAAGAATTTAATGCTGACATTACATGAGTGCCAATACCTAATCTTTGTGCAGGCTACGGTGTCTTCTAAGTCCACTAAATTATCACTATCTACACGATCTGAGCCAAATAAGAATCATGATTTGGTATAGAATAAGTAACAAGCATGTATGGATACAATATTATCAAACCTTTACAAGATTCCAGGGACCCCAGTGACTTTGGGACAATTTTCGATCTTTTTTCCAGCTTTCAGATATACTAGCCCAACTAACAAAAGCTTCATCCCAGTCATGTTCACAGTCATTTAAGTACTCGAGGAAGTCCCCACACTCATCATATGCCCCATAATCAACATATCTGAAATCTCCTTCTACATTCATGGTCTCGTGATTTCCATTTACCTAAATCATGAATGAAATTATCAGCTTTGCAAGATAGCATACATTAAATGAGGGAGAAGAGGGGGGGGGGGGCATTGCATAAGAAGCAAACAACATCATTTTGGTTACGGAATACGCTTAACAAGGTACGCCTAGCAAAAAGCATTAGCTCAGCACACACATATCATAGAAATGCATGATAAACTTTTACTAAACATTTTAGCAAATTTATACAACAATAGCATACTGGACTTAGTTTTGTGGCAGAAACCTGGAAAACAGCTCCACCTTGAGCTTTTGCCTGGGTATCCAATGATCTTAACAATGACAAAATAGCTATTTCATCTTCTCCTCTATCAAGTATATCTCCGAGTTGAATCAACACCTGGTCACAGACATAAAGTTTACAACTAATAATGTATCCAGAAAAGGAAATGGTGAGATAAGACGACAAGTGACCTCTTTAATAAAAATGAAAAGTTACAGAAACTCCATTTGGATAGCTTTCTTACTATATAAAGTTGTACAGCTAAGCATGTATCGGAAAAAGAAAAAGGAAGATGTATTGCTAAATTCAAGACAAAGCTACATACCGTCTCTTTACCAGTCCACAGGTCTTGCCCGTCAGAACTGAGTACACCAGCCAACTCAAATGCAGAACGTGCTTTGTCAAGATCTCCATGAAGATCACCAACTATACGAGTTATTCATTAAAAAGCATGAAATATGGGTAAAAACAATCAGCAAACGGGAAAATAAATAATGAAGCTCCATCAAGAATGGTAAAATGAAAATTCTTTAAGCTAAAACAAGATGTCAAGAAGAATTTATGATCTTAAAAAGGCCATATTAACAATTTTGAAAAACAATACAGACCAACTTAGAATGACAAGCTTAAGCTAATAATTAAGTAGTTGTTAGAAACATGCTGTTAATACGAAATATAAACCCGATCCAATAACGGGCATTGGTCCTTATTAGAGGATTAAACAAGACCCAATGGATCATTAATCCGTACCTCATCCAATACAATTGGAATAATGCACAAAAAATATATTAGGTGACTTGCTCCTAAAGAATAGGAGTATGGGTCTCAAAGAACTACGTGGGCTTGACTCCTATATATATAAGGATAGTAGGCATCTTGAGAAGGGACCTGAAACTCTATCATCAATTAGATTAATTCCCTCAAGTTCAGCCCCAAATATCAAAAACCCTATATTTTCATCCAAATATTATAAACCCTAATTATATGGCTCTTTTATAGCTCTATACGAATACCCGATTATAAATCTTAATTTGATGTCTTGTCTGTGACGAAAATTGGCATCAACATTTGGCGCCGTCTGCGGGAATCGTATAGGGAAGAGATAAAAAATAAATCATTGTTAGCAAGATAACTTCAATTTTCATGGATTTTATGGACGATAAACAATCGGCAGGACCTGAAGACTTTTGATATAACAAAACTAGGTTTGTTGGTCCAAGCAACCTTTACAATTCTCTGTCCATGGAAGCATAACAGCAACTTGTCAGATTTTAAACCACTTATGTAGATCTGAATGAACCGGCATCAACTTGGCACAAATTGGTAAACTTGGTGCTAGCGAGCCAGCTCGGCACATTAATTATATTCAGTGCAAACAAGCCAAGCCAACTCTGCACAAACGAGCTTATTTAGTGCAAACCAGTAAACTCAAAAACAGATGTATCTCATTGATGGACATTCATTGTGGTTAACTAAATCCATAGCAAGAAAAAGGTGAAAAGAGATGATAACGAATTTCAGAAAATTTATAAACTACAAGGGACGCATGAATATCAATCAGCATGATCAGCCCCATTAATTAAGGAAAAAAAATATAAGAGAAGACCACACATCTCTGATACTTCTAGAAATCCCAGCAACTGAATCTACAGTGGGGATGTTCTGTGTACGACATCAACACTTTGCTTCTGTGTACGACATCAACACTTTGCTTCACGACCAACCTTAAAACATGTCAGAGACGTGATGATGAACAAATATTCTATTACCGATAAGCAACAATGCAGGAGTTCTTGGTGGCACATAGCCTATACAGTTTCAGGGAAGATATATTTCTTTTAACCTTGTACATATGCGTACTACTGCATATATATTATTTACTTTTGATTGCTTGTGAAAATTACATACATAACACTGTAGCTAAAATTAATACATGACTCACCAATTGTTTACTTTGCTACAACATCACACAACTCATGCGCGATAAATACCACATAATTGATTTTGATATACTCACTTTTATGTGGACTGAGTAAACTTTATTCAAGTTTTGCTCGGGCGATCGCAGGAATTTAGACTCCATAATGTCGAAATCTAGTTTTGAAACAATGAAGAGACTGTTTGGCAACCGAGTTATCAGCAAAGCTATGAAGTGATGCGCAACTAGTCATCATCGAAAGGATGGAATAAACTCAATCCAATGCCATAATGGCACCCTTCGAATTATTTTGCTTAATTCTTGTAGTGAACTGGTAAACCATCATGTCTTGGTAGACCAGCTAACCACATGCAACTAAAATATTGCAAAATAAATTGAAGGGTGAGGAAACACTGCCTCTTGGAAAGAAATATGCAGAGGTTGGATAGAAGGCCAATGAAGCTACTTATGTGCTAAAAAAAAAGAAGAAGGAAAAACACATGGTCATGACGCTATGCGAAAAATTCACAAATGAAAGGAAAAGCAGGGCCAAATGATTCTGCAAGGAGATTACACTCGGAAAAGAATTCAAGATAAACAATGGGCTACCAGCAACTCGTGCAAAGGCAAGAGCTGCGAGTTTTATCTCCCGCAGCGACGTTTTCTTGCTATATGTTCAAGAAAATTTCCTAACAAAGCAGGTAAACAAATGAAGAGGGAATGAAGCAAAACCAAAATCTGGAAACAGCCTAACTTGGCAGAATAAACTGCTCGTATCTATAACTCTCTGGCAGCGAATCATATACCATTAGAAAGATCTCGAAACCTAGTTTTTTATGCAAAAAAACGGTTCGTGAAAATGAATTTTCTACAGAGATTTATGGGGGTTTTAGTGAAGGGGTGCGCAGCAGTCCAGATTTGCAATAATTCACTGAATCTGCAAGTTTCTTCTGGCAAATTCTGCTACAAAATTGACATGTTATATGATCTACTAAATCCCTAAATAGAATGCATGTCGTTTCATTGATCTGGAATCATGTCAAATCTCGTTGATGATATCAAAGCATACACATCAGATAAATATTACGGCAACAGTACAGACGAGGCAACTTAATTCAAACTCTCCTACAATTCATACAAGGCCCAGGCTGTAGCAGCTGACAAGAGCCCCACAAATTAGCAAAAATTGTAAAATAAAGAAAGTAAGGCTACAAATAAAACAAGCAGCATGTCGTAGCAAGCCAGAACTCATGACCACACAACAAGATAAAACAACAATATTGGAAAAAAGAAGATGGCAAATCAACTTAGCCTTTGGCTGAAATATTTCAAAGTTATGTCTATCGCTATCTAGTTGTGTGTATTAGTACTGATTTGCACAATAGTTGGCGGATAATTGCAACAGAATTGTCAAAGAGTTAGTAATCAGTCATACATCTACATAGTCAGAAGATCCACAGTAACTATGATGTAATCAGTTACGTAGATGAAGTCTAATTAAGCTTATAAATAGAGCTTAGAAGCTCTTGTAATTTACACACAATATTATACAGATTACATCTTCTTCCTCTATCAATCTCTCTACATACTGTTATATATTCTTAAGATGGTATCAGAGCGGGTTTAATAGAGGAAAGAAATCAGAAAAGACAACTTCCAGCAGCTTAATTTCTGAGAAATCAGAAATTTAAAACCTGTCAAAACAACAAAACAAACATACCATGTAACAGAGCTCAGAAAGGCGATCCATCAGAATCTTCTCCAGTCACCAGCTGCAGTACACGCGCCGCCACGCGCCGTCGGAAGGCGTCAGAGGCCGCCAGACGCGCTACACGCGCCGGCGCGTGAGCCATCATGCCGTGGTTTTCCGGCGAAGTTGCAGAAGGCTTCCTTGTTCGCCTCGTCCTCCCGATTCCAACCGTGAACGATTTGTTTCTTCCTTTTTAATTCATTCGCCTTTGTCCAGACTGAACGAGTTATATTCAGTCCACCCGTCTTATATTCAGTCCATTTGCCTTGGGCCTTGGCCTTTCTGTTTAAACAAAAAAAAAAAAAAAACTCAGCCCACGTCTTATATTCAGTAAACCCAGATTTCTTTTTCCTTTTTATCCCTTTCGGCCCAACATCAACCAAGCTGCAGCCCACTTCTTTAATATTATAATGACGGATACTGGAGACTCTACAATTTCAAGCAAAAATACTGCTATAAATAGCACTAAATCGGGGTTCCATAGTACTCCATTTGTAAATCCAAAATTCGATGGGAAAAATTTCCTTGAATGGTCGAAGGCATGCACGATGGCCCTTAAATCCCATAAATTAATGAAATACATTAATGGGAAAGTCAAGCAACCATTGGAGAAAGAAGACGACTTTGATGATTGGGATTCAGAAAATGCCATGGTGTGTTCTTGGTTGTTCAACTCTATGGAGGTACATATTCGCAAAAGCTACATCTTTATTGACACAGCTGAAGAAGTGTGGAAATCTCTTACCCGGACATATTCTTTTTCCGGGAATGTAGCCAAGCGATTTGAAGTAAAAAGGAAAATATGGGCTTTGGCTCAAGAAGGTAGAACTCTTGTTCAGTATTACTCAGAGCTGACATCCCTATGGAGTGAATTAGCTCATTACACTATTTTTGAATGCAAAAATGCCGAAGATCAAGAGAAATATCAAAAAATAATGACTGAAGAACGGGTGATGAAATTTCTGGATGGTCTGTCTGATGAGTATGACTCAATCAAAAATCAACTTATCGGACAGATTCCCTTTCCGACTGTAGAGGATGCATATGGTCGTGTTCAATTAGAGGAGAGTCGAAAGCAAAGCATGGCTCCTGTGACTCCCTCTGATAGATCTGCACTCATAACCGGAAAAATTCCGCAACCTGAGATGGACAAAGAAGAGCAGTTCCCAGTGGCGCTTATGGGTGAAAGATCTACTCTTCAGTGTGATTATTGCAACAAGATGAATCACATCCGTGAGAATTGCTTTATTCTACACCCTCACCTAAAAAGCAGAGGACGTGGAGGACGCAGCAGAGGTGGCTATCGTGGTGTATCATCCAGAGGTACAGGCAGAAATACAGGCAGAGGCAATTCTTTTAATGTTCATTATGCAGAATACGAGGTGCCTCCTTCACAGGAACAATGACCTCTTCAGAACTCAACAACTTTCGACAGTTAATGTCCCAATTGAACACTACTCCATCAACACCCACTGCTAATTCTGCTCATGCAGGTATATCTTGTCACTTTACCTCTGATAAGAGTTCTAATTCATGGATTATTGATTCTGGAGCATCAGCACATATGACTGGAAATTCTAGTTTTCTAGAAACATATAACGGTGAAACGGGCAATATTCGTGTTGCCAATGGAGCTATTGTACCTGTTCATGGACAAGGCACTTCTCACTGCCTCTCATCATCATTGCCATTATCTGATGTGTTACATGTTCCCTCCTTAACAGCAAACTTACTATCTGTTCAGCGTATTACTGAAAATCTTAATTGTTCAGTAACCTTTTTTTCTTCCCACTGTGTATTTCAGGATCTGGCGACAGGCAAGGTCCTTGGCAATGGTAAAGTGGTAGATGGACTTTATGTTATGGAAGGGAATTCTATTTCTCCCTCAACTTATCAGGTGTCATCCAAGTTAAATTCTGCTTTTGAATCTTTGTGTCAGTGGCATAGACGGTTAGGTCATCCATCTTTTGGTGTTTTAACACATCTATTTCCTGCTCTAATAAAACACTGTAAGAAGGAAGATTTTTTTTGTGAACCATGTGAACTAGCTAAACATAAAAGATCATCTTATCCATCCAGAAATAAAAGAAGTTCTACTTTATTTTCTATTATTCATACTGATGTTTGGGGTCCATTTAGACATCCTACACATGATGGGTATAGATGGTTTGTTGTCTTTGTTGATTGTTATTCCAGGCTTACTTGGGTATATCTCCTTAAGAAAAAAAGTGAAGTTTTCGAGTGTTTTAAATCTTTTCACCACATGGTACAAACACAGTTTAATGCTTCTGTTAAAATTCTTCGGAGTGATAATGGTACTGAATATGGAGGTCCATTTATATCTTATTTGGACACATGTGGTATAATTCATCAAACTTCGTGTGTCAAAACCTCTCAACAAAATGGGGTAGCCGAAAGGAAAATTGGTCACATACAACAGGTTGCTCGGTCGCTTATGTTAACAATGCATGTTCCCAAATACCTTTGGGGAGAGGCAGTCATGACTGCTGCATATCTTATAAACCGTTTTCCTTCTAGTGTTCTCAAATTCAAAACACCGTTATCCTGTGTTCCTGCACCTTCTTCTCACCCACTACCCCTTCGAGTATTTGGGAGTGTATGTTTTGTTCATAATCATGCTCCCTCTCGGGATAAACTTGATTCTCGGGCACTCCGCTGCGTTTTTATTGGGTATTTCCCAACTTAGAAAGGGTATAAATGTTACCATCCTTCCTCAAGACGCATATTTGTCAGTCATGATGTTACTTTCTGGGAAACCATTTCTTATTTCTCTCCGGGTTCCTCCTTGCTTCAGGGGGAGATAAATCGACATAGTCTTGATAGTAAAGCAATGGATGAGTCACAGTCCGAGTCACAGTCACTTCCATTTATTAACATACCTATTCCAAACACTAGCTCAAACAGATCATCTATTCCTCCACATACAAGTAATGAGTCAGATGATCTGAATAGGTTGGATATGCCAGACTTAATTACATATTCAAGGCGGAAAAGAAATGATATCACCACTTTACCACATCCAGAGACCTCTGACCTCGAGACAGATCCTGCATCTCCTGTGTTTGAGCCAGAAACTGGTAATACACTTGATCCTACTTTAGATCTTCCTATTGCTATAAGAAAGGGTGTACGTTCTTGCACTAACCATCCTATCTCGAACTTTGTTTCTTATAATGCATTATCACCTTCTTCACTTGCTTTTGTGTCATCTTTGTCTAGTGTTTCTATTCCACATACTTGGCAGGATGCTTTATGTGAACCTAAATGGAAAGATGCCATGATAGAGGAAATGAATGCATTAAAACATAATGGCACTTGGGAGTTAACTCATCTTCCTGCTGGAAGGAAGGTAGTAGGATGCAAATGGGTGTTCACTGTGAAACAAAAACCTAATGGGATGGTTGATAGGTACAAAGCAAGACTTGTGGCAAAAGGGTATACTCAAACTTACGGGATTGATTATCAGGAAACTTTTGCTCCAGTAGCAAAGATGGCTTCTATTTGAATCTTGATATCATGTGCAGCAAATCTTGGATGGGAACTTCAGCAATTGGATGTAAAAAATGCATTCTTACATGGAGACCTAAAAGAAGAAGTCTACATGGATATTCCACCAGGTTTTTCTACAACTGCAACCATTGGGAAAATATGCAAGCTAAAGAAGACTATTTATGGGTTGAAACAGTCTCCAAGGGATTGGTTTGGCAAATTTCAGAGAGCAATGATCAAATTTGACTACAAACAGAGCAACTCAGATAACACCATGTTTGTGAAAAGACGAGATGAAAAAATCACAGTGTTGATCGTTTATGTTGATGATATTGTGATCACAGGCAACGACACATGTGAGATTACTAATGTTAAACGCAAGCTTGCCTCTGAATTCGAGATGAAAGACTTAGGAAAACTACGGTATTTCCATGGCATTGAGGTCTCTAGAAGTCCGGGTGGTATCTTCCTCTCACAACGGAAGTATATCCTTGATCTTCTGAATGAAACAGGGATGTTGGGATGTAGACCTGCAGATTCTCCAATAGAAGCAAATCATAAGCTATGTGGAGATGCTGGTGAAATTGTCAATAAATCTCAATATCAAAGGTTAGTTGGTCGACTAATCTACCTTGCACATACAAGGCCAGACATAGCATATGCAAGGGAATTGTTAGCAGGTACATGCATGATCCTCGCCAACCTCATTTGGATGCAGTTTATATGATATTAAGGTATCTCAAAGCTGCTCCTGGAAAAGGAGTAATGTTTACTAAAAACAATCATCTCGGGGTTGAAAGCTATATAGATGCAGATTGGGCCGGATGTCAAGACGATAGACGTTCGACTTCAGGATATTGTACATTTATTGGTGGCAATTTGGTTACTTGGCGAAGCAAGAAACAACCTGTGGTTGCCTTATCCAGTGCTGAGGCAGAATATAGAGCTATGGCTAAAGGTGTACGTGAATTATTGTGGATAAGATTGTTTCTAGAAGAATTGGGACTTGCATCCACAACTCCAATGAAACTGCATTGTGATAACAAAGCTGCTATTGCCATTGCACATGATCCAGTTCAACATGATCGGACCAAACATATCGAAATTGATCGACACTTCATAAAAGAGAAGATCAATAATGATACCATTGGTATTCACTTTGTAAGATCGGAGGACCAGTTAGCTGACATATTTACCAAAGGTTGAAATCGGAAGATACTTCATCCACTTATTGGCAAGTTGGGCATGAGTGATATATATGCATCAACTTGAGGGGGAGTGTCAAAGAGTTAGTAATCAGTCATACATCTACATAGTCAGAAGATCCACAGTAACTATGATGTAATCAGTTACGTAGATGAAGTCTAATTAAGCTTATAAATAGAGCTTAGAAGCTCTTGTAATTTACACACAATATTATACAGATTACATCTTCTTCCTCTATCAATCTCTCTACATACTATTATATATTCTTAAGAAGAATGTTGTGCAAGTTAAAATAAGGTGCAGACAAGTTACTTATTACAGCAGCCTAAAAAAAATATTGGATATAAATTGCCAGAGAAGTGTGCAGAGTACAAATTCTACAGAATTGAAGCAGTAGAAATTTCGAACAGAGAAAGAAGTCAGTGAGGAAGCAAACCGGTTCTGCTCAAAGATCCTGTTCGGGTTCTAAGCTTTGGCCTAAAGTTTGCCGTAAGACTTCTGATAGTACATATTATATATCTTATTACTGATGGGTTTCTTTGGTCCTATCATGTCATTGTTCTGCAAATGAAGCTGCCACAAAATCATGGCTTTACCACCTAGAAACTTCATAGTCAGCTTTAAATCTAAGTTTCAAGTTCTGGAGAATTGGTTTGATACATCACAAATCAGAAGTGAGATTGTGGTGATTACTAGCAAATCAGAGGTGATTCAGATGCCATATGCAGAACACATTATCAATGTTCTCCACTTGACACCAACTGAATTGAATGACTTTAAGTACTCCCTCATCAGAGATAAGCTACCAGGGAATAACTATTGAATTGATATTTGACTGAGCTTTGTACTGGTTGACCCAATTAACTCCATACAAAACAAATCAGCAAAAATTTTAAATTGGAAAAGATGGCTCAAACCATGCAACTTGGCACGAACGAGTTAAACTCGGTGCAAACGGGTGAACTTGGTGAGCTTTTCAACCAATAGCAGCTTGTGTTGAAGGTAGTGAAAAAAAAACAAACAAAATCTAAACATAACCCCAAGACAAAGGCTCCTCAAGGAAAAAAGAAGCAGTAGCCTGGGCTGTCTCAAAATATGGGGGGAAAGGAAAAATAAATCGCTCGTTTGAGGCGAGCAAAAGCTTAAAGCCCAGGCGAGTGGAAGCTCAAACGAAGCACATGCGGGATAAACGGATCCTATCAGGAGAGAAATCGTGTGATGTGGGACTGGCAGAAATAAAAAGAAGGTAGAAAACAAGGCTATGCATACAAGGGAGAAATCAAGGACAGCCTAAAATATGCATGACAGACAAACAACAAAACTTGGCTCCCACAAGTTAGCTCCAGCTCTAATTCGGTTCCAGATCCCACTCTCTGGGGAAGTAGTCAAAGCAGCATATGATAAATACCAGGCAAACCTACCTGTTTGGCACAAGAACAGATTAATTGCCTCCAATTTTCAAAGAAGAGAGAATGATATCGCGAGCTGCTATGCACGTTGTTGCTGCTATGTCGTCGTTGTTATGTTGTTGAAATTCAAGACATAAGCACAATTGTGAGGTTTAACACTGAGAACGAATTGAAATAAATAGCTAGCTGCTGAGGATTAATGCGAAGGAGTAATTAGACTCGCTCTTGTATAGCTTTTGATTCGAGATGAAAATAAATACTCACTTGAAGATATGAAGCTTAAGTGTTTGGTGTGACTGTTGTTATAAACAGCAAACCAACAAAAATTGTTGAACAAGCGGAAGCACGCGCGAGAAAAATAGAGAGCAGCAGAACACTTCCACAAAAAAAGAAGTCATGATCTATAGATACTGGAACCTCCTAATGGCAGTGTCATTGAATTGTAGCACATAACCGGAGATGTTGTGTCACAACCGGAGGCATTAATAATCACTTTAAAGAAAATGAAAACATGGTGCTTGCCTGCTTCGATTTTTGACTAGGAATCTGATTGTTTCAAGAAAGCTGTACAATGGGAGCCTGAAAAATGACTGAAGTTTTGTATGAATAAATCTAAAGTTTAGTAGGAATAAATCTCCTTTATAAAAGTTATTTGTAGTACACAAGTCATCCACTATTTATACTTACTCTACTAGAGCTCTTCTAGGTAATATGACTAATCTAGATCCTAAAAATCAGTAATTACATGATTCACCATCCTAATTATCAGCCATTAGAATATACACAAATCAATCTAAAGATATTTACAATTATTGCAAATATTCCTTTATCAAATTCTGATATTTCTACACTCCCCCTCAAGCTGAGTTGTATATGTTCTACAAACTCAGCTTGGAAATGAATTCTTCAAAAACTCGATCTTGGTAAGGCCTTTGTAAAGATGTCAGCAATCTGCTTCTTTGTAGGAATGTAGTTGAGCTCAACTAACTTTGAATTCAACTTTTCATAAATGAAGTGCCGGTCTATTTCAATATGTTTAGTTCGATCATGTTGAACCGGGTCTTTCGCAATGTCTATTGCTGTTGTACTGTCAGTGTATACTTTAAAGGAATTCAGAGAGTCACACCTCAATTCCTTCATCAGCCTTTTGATCCACATCCCTTCACAAATACCAAAGGCCAAGGCTCGATATTCTGCCTCTGCGCTACTTCTTGAGACCACGGATTGCTTTTTGCTTCGCCAAGTGACTAAATTGCCCAATACATAGGTGCAATAACCACTAGTTGATCGCCTTTCAGTCAGCTCTCCACCCCAACTAGAATCCGTGTAAATCTTCAAGTCTCGGTCATTATGTTTTCTAAAATACAATCCGAGACCTGGTGTCATTTTTAAATATCTCAGAATACGATAAACTGCATCCAAGTGCTCCTCACAAGGATTATGCATGTGTTGACTCACCACGCTGACAGGATAGGCGATATCAGACCTAGTATGAGAGAGAGATAGAGTAGTTTTCCCACTAGTCGTTGGTAACTCCCCCTTTCTACTGGAGTTGAATCCTTACTTCGATTTACCTTTAAGTTTGGATCCATTGGAGTGTCAACTGGTTTACACCCTAACATTCCTGTTTCTTTTAGAAGATCTAAGATGTATTTTCGTTGAGATATAACAATTCCATCTTTTGATCGAGCTATTTCCATTCCAAGAAAATATTTGAGGGGCCCGAGATCTTTGATTTCAAATTCTAAGGCAAGAAGTCTTTTGAGTTTTGAAATTTCATCCGAGTCATCTCCAGTTATGATTATGTCATCTACATAGACAATGAGAATTGCTTTTTTTCCTGTTGATGAGAACTTGACGAACATGGTATGATCTGCCTGACATTGAGTATATTCATGCTTAATAAGTGACTTTGAGAACTTCCCAAACCATTCTCTGGGAGGTTGTTTTAAGCCATAAATAATTTTGATAAGCCTGCACACCAATCGCCCATTGTAAGGCTTCTCCATTCCAGGTGGAATGTCCATGTATACCTCTTCTTTGAGATCCCCATTGAGAAATGTATATTTTACATCCAACTGATGTAAAGGCCAATCACAATTCACCGCAAGTGATAGTAAAAATCTTACGGTATTAAGTTTTGCAACCGGGGCAAATGTCTCCTAATAGTCAACACCATATGATTGTGTGAATCCTTTGACAACCAATTGAGCCTTGTATCTGTCAATACTCCCGTCCGAATTATACTTGATGGTGAATATCCACTTGCAACCAACAGTCCGCTTCCCTTGAGGAATCTGAGTGAGAACCCAAGTACCATTTTTTTCAAGAACATTAATTTCTTCCTGTACTGCAATCTTCCATTTAGGATCTTTTAAAGCTTCATGAATGTCTTTGGGAATCTGAACAAGATCAAGAGAAGAGACAAAAGCTCTATACATAGGTGTTAATTTCCCATTAGCAACATATTTTTCAATAGGGTGATTGGTACAGCTTCTAACACCTTTTCGGTGAGCAATAGGTAAATCAATATCATCAATAGTAGGAGAAACTAACTCATGACTGTTAGAATCGTCACTTTCAAGATTTTCATGGTCAAGAGAGTTTTGATGAGTGTCTGAACAGTTCTTGTCTTGCATATCGACCTCTATATTTTTAGCTTTTCTTCTACTATAAACAAGTAATTCTTTGTTACCTTTCTCACCTGGTTCTTGAGTTTGAAGTGGTGTTACGTTTGAAGAGATATTAGGGATTCCCGAAGAGGATGTTGAGTTTGGACTGATTATAGGTTGTGGTAGGGACATGCTAGGTGTGTTTTCTGGATTGAGATTGGTTTGTATAGGCAAAGAAGGCAGAGGAAACTCTGCTGATTTTGATGTATTTGGATGGATAGACAAAGATATGTTTTGATGTCCATGTGTCTCGAAATTAGGTTGAGGAAATGAGGTATGATGATCGAATATTTCTCGAAACTGATTTTCATGTGAACCTTGTCCTTGAATAGCAGGTTTGGGAAAGAAAGATTGATGTTCAAAGAAGGAGACATCCATAGTGTGATAGACTCTTCTCGTAACTGGAGAGTAACACTTGTATCCTTTTTCACTATTTGAATACCCAATGAAGACACACTTGTGAGATTTTGGATCAAGTTTTGTTCTTTTATTATCATAAATATGTACAAATGACGTACATCCAAAAAATTTTAGTGGAAGATTTGAGGAGAAAGATGAAATATGAGGAAAAGTGTCTTCTAACAACTTTCTTGGGGTTCTGAATTGTAAGACTCTACTAGGCATACGATTTATAAGATAGGTTGATGTGAGTATAGCTTCCCCCCAAAAGTGTTTAGGGACATGACTTGCAAACATGATTGATCTCGAAACTTCAAGAAGATGTCTATTTTTTCTCTCAGCCACTCCATTTTGTTGTGGAGTATCAACACATGAACTAATATGAACAATCCCTTGATCTAATAAGATGGACCAAGAGTGGAGTTAAAATATTCCCTTCCATTGTCAGTTTTCAGAATTTGGATCTTTTGTTTGAATTGATTTTGAATCATCGAATGAAACTTTTGAAGATAGATGCAGTTTCAGATTTTTCTTTCATAAGAAATGTCCATGTTGTCCTAGTGTGATCATCAATGAAGGATATAAACCATCTAGATCCATTGATACTAGTTACTCGAGAGGGTCCCCAAATATCACTATGTATCATTAAGAAAGGTTGCGAAGGTTTATAAGGAACAGTAGGATATGAGTTTCGAGTGTGTTTGGCAAATTGACAGACTTCATAATGAAAAAATTTTGATTTCTTGTGGACAAATAAGTGAGGAAACAACCTTTCAAGATAACCAAAACTTGGATGTCCAAGGCGAAAATGCCACAACATGATATGATTTTCATTTGAAACAGCAATCGAATTGAATACTGAATTAGAATGTTTACCAACAGTTGATTTCTGCTGTTTAGATGTATGAGAATCCTTGAGAATATAGAGTCCATCATGCATTTCAGCACTGCCAAACACTTTTTCCGAGCCCTCAACCTGAAATTCACAATTATTTTGATAGAACTTGATTATACAATTCATATCTCGAGCAAGTTTGCTGATTGAAAGAAGATTGCAACTTAATGTAGGGACAAATAAAACAGATTTGAGATGAAGATTGTTTGATAATGTTACAGATCCAGTTCCTATCACTTTTGAGAGAGATCCATCGGCAGTTCTTGCTGTGTGGGAATCTGAATCTGCACATGGTTTGAAGGTGTTGAAGACTTGAAAATCACTTGTCATGTGATCAGAAGCACCCGAGTCAACTATCCAAGTACCGTTGTTGGAGGTAGCAATATATGCGCGAGGCATAGATTTTGGATGACACGTTGCAATGACATTTGCTTTGTTTGAGCTTCGATTTGAATCCATCATCAGCTGCATAAACTGCCCAGGTCCAGGTGATGTTGGAGCCGTACTGATTCCATAATTTGAGATGTCTGGTTTTGTCATAATCGTTGGTGACAATAGAAGCTAATTTATAGATGACATTGGCTGATTTAAGAGCCATTTATATGAAAGTTTTGGTTGGAACAACCAGAAACATGTAATTTTGGAGTGAGATTGAAGAAGAATTGAGCCCAGAAGTATTAATTGAAGCCCAAAACTGTTCTGAAAAGATCTGACTACCACAGCTTTGATACCATGAAGTTTTGTATGAATAAATCTAAAGTTTAGTAGGAATAAATCTCCTTTATAAAAGTTATTTGTAGTACACAAGTCATCCACTATTTATACTTACTCTACTAGAGCTCTTCTAGGTAATACGACTAATCTAGATCCTAAAAATCAGTAATTACATGATTCACCATCCTAATTATCAGCCATTAGAATATACACAAATCAATCTAAAGATATTTACAATTATTGCAAATATTCCTTTATCAAATTCTGCTATTTCTACAATGACCTCTTATTTGAAGTCAGTGGAAGCCACTGCCAAGTCATCAGAATTGCGCATTGGGCTAACTTAGCATGGACGAGTAAACTCGATGCAAACGAGTCAGCTCTGCATAGACGATTACACTCAGTATGAATGGATCTACTCTCAAACTTCGAACAAATAAGTCTGGTAAAAAAGTAATGAACAAAGCGAAGTAAACTTGCTCCTAAACATGACATGTTGTTATGTTAGTAAGCCTTCTGTAAATATGATTGGTAAAAAAAAACCCTCTAGAGGGTGAGTGAAAGCTCCAACCCAGAAGATCTTCTGGCTCAAGCCCAGACAAGCTTAAAGCTCATGCCAAGCAAGCGGAAGTTTAAGCCAGGCAAGATAGAGCAGTAGCAGAGATAAAAGAACAAGCCAAAACGATATTTAAAATGTGGAGATGCAGGACAAACACTCTACAACAACAAAATTCAAACCATATGATGAGTTTGATACAATTTGCAGCAATATGAGGGCAACAAATCTGCTGAGTACAATCAGAGATTTCAAATTCTCCAAATCAGAACTGGCTCTAGTCAGAGATAAGTTTTTATTTTTATGCACCACATATGTCAATATCATGCATAGACAAATTACTTTCTTACATAAACAATTATGATCGGAAAAATATAACTCATGTGCGAATTTATTAATGTGCATAACTATTGTCATGAGTATTTTTGTATATTTTTGCAAAAAAATATGATAAGTATATTTCAGTTTTATGAGCTAGCATTATCAACCATTGTAGCTAAATAATGTTCATTAATGCTTCTACTTTGGAAAAGACAAAGCAACACTTCGGAAAGTCTAGCCCACAAAAGATGAAGTACTGCAATTGGAATAGTACGAATACATCTTTAATCAAAGACAGGCTACATTCTTTCGATATGCATGACATCTCCAAGTAAGATTGATCATCATGCAATGTGCCACAGATCCGTCCAGCCCCCAACAGTGATATACTTTTCTTAGAAAGACTAAATCATTAGGAGGCCAATTCACTTACACTTGCTAGAGTGATCTATTGTCCTTATCAACACAAAATTGTACTGCGTTGGAGGCGAGAAACTAAGCAAACCCTGACTTGTGATCCGTCGACGATCACACGGGGGTCACAAATTAATCGAATCCTAAAGTTGTGATCCGTCGATGATCACTCGGGGATAATAAATTAATCCGTCCTAAACTAGTGATGTACAACTTCAATATTGAATTAATAAATCACTTGGGGGCAGAGTACATATACACTTTAGTGCACAATCCAAATCAAAAATACTTATATAGACTTTGAGGATTGGAAATACCGAAATATCGCATATGATTCTATGATGGTCTATATATTGGGGACTTTGTACCGGAAAATGAGATATTGGTAAGTTGAGTCCTTACAATTTTGTGGCTTATAGACGATCTCATCATGCACAAGCAGAGTTGAGTATGATTTTTAATTAATCGAAATACACGACGCTTGGAAGCATACAATGCGCAAGGAGACTCAAGCATGATTTGGGCCTAAATCGAACTGTTTGAGGCTTGGAAGCAAGGGCTTAACTATAAAACCTCTCACGGATGTTAACTTGTGGAAGGGCTAACAGGAGAAATATCTCATAGAAGATATATCATATCATTTACGTGCTTAAATCGAGTATGCGCTTAGTAACCGGGTACTACGTACCCTAGAGGAACTAAGAGAATTATTCGTGAATACTAAACATAAAAATTAAATTATAAGGTTAGAGACCTTTCTATTGGTCGACCTTAACCTAAAGGTAGAGGAAATGAGCACCCTCAAATACCTAGCTACCATGATAACTGATAAGTCAAAAACTATTCTAACTTATAGACATGGGAAAGCAAATCAAATTCATCACGAATTGCGAAAACGCAGTTACTGACTGAAAAATACTATTCCTATGTATATAAGGATACGTAGGCATCTTGAGAAGGGACTGAAACTCTATCATCAATTAGATTAATTCCCTCAAGTTCAGCCCCAAATATCAAAATCCCTATATTTTCATCCAAATATTATAAACCCTAATTTTTATAGCTCTTTTATAGCTCTATACGAATACCCGATTATAAATCTCAATTTGATGTCTAGTCCGTGACGAAAATTGGCATCAACACAGGCTAATAATGGGGAGGCTTTCGCTGAAAAACTTAAAACTATTTAAATTAAATGTTAAAGTAAAAACATGCTTATGATGTCCCAAGTTATACATATACTGTAAATATTTAATAATATTCACATTAATTTTGTGATCAACCCTTACATAACCACCTAGAATCATGAAAGCCAAAATAAATTAATATATAATAACACATCATTAGTGGATACAACGAGCATATTACTGGCTTAATGTTTATCAAATAAAATAATATCATATCGGAACAATACCATTCATGCAATGATTTTGACAATACATAATTCATTTCAAAAGCATACTAGTTTAGTTCCAGTGCCTAAATTCAATTAAATGTAGTATTAATGTGTCTACAATCATGGACTACAAACCAACTTATAAGTCTAAACCAACTAATAAGTTTAACTATCGAAATAACATATGACCAGTTCATAAGAACTCTAAAAAGTACTACAACATATATGAGAAAAGGCCCCCAATATCACTATTTTGAAGTAAATGGCCTCAAATATCACTCCAAAACACTGTTTCGTCTAGCGTTTTAATTTTTTTAGTAAAAACGCTACTTCGTGTCGCGTTTTATATATATATATTTTTTAAAAACGCTACTGCGTTTAGCGTTTTGTAGGGGAGGAATTTTTTTTTTTTTTTAGTAACGCTAGATTATGTTGTGTTTTGGGAGTGAAGACACTAGTTTAGAATGTGTCTTCTATGTTAACGCTAGTTTAGAAAGTGCTTAGTGTTAACGCTAGTTTTTTTTTGTTTTCTCCTAAAATTTATATTTGCAAACAATATTAAAAAAATTATAATCAAATTTTCAATTAAAATTGAATTTTTTTAATTTAAAAATTTAATTTAATTAAATTTGGGTGATGGCCCAAAATATTCATCTGGGAAACTGGCTGGCCCTTTTTACTGACGGGACACGGTACATCGTGTACCGTGATATGAGGGGTGTTGCGGAACACGATCTTCCGTAACAGGGCATGATACGGAACTGAGTCTTCCGTGTTATGCATGATACGGAAGACCATGCTCCGTGACTGTACTGCGCACCCACCTAACACGGAACACCGTCCACCGCATCATGCATAACACGGAAGACGCAGCTCCGTATCTATGTAATACGGAGGACGATTCTCCGCATCATGCTAACACGGAGGACGATTCTCCGTATCCCGTCGGTATTTCGGGTCATTTTTTTCAAAATCAGTATTTTGGGCAAAAACTTGTGAAAAATAGGCATTTTGGTAATTCTCTCATTAAATTTAGGGGTTCAACAATTAACTTTTGGGGTTCAATGTTTCCATTTTGGGTTTTAAAAATATTCGGAACGACGAATAAACAACCCTAAACCCTAATTATCCTGATTTTTAAACGCGTTAGCGTTTAAAAATCAGGCCGCCGGATTAAATTTTGTAATTAAAATTTTAAAATTTAAAAATACAATTTTAATTAAATTTAGGGATTCAAAAATTAACTTTTGGGGTTTAACGTTTCCATTTTGGGTTTTAGAAATTATACAAAACCAAACTTAAAGTAAAGTTTCAAAAAAAAAAAAATTTATCCTAAACCAAACTTAAAGTAGCGTTACTAGACCAAAACCAAACTTAAAGTAGTGTTACAAGCCCAAAACCAAACTTAAAGTAGCGTTTACAGTAAAAAAAAAATCAAAACGCTACTCGATGTAGCGTTTTCATAAAAAAAAATGAAAACGCTATACACGATGTAGTGTTTTGGAGTGATATATGGGACTAACTTTTTAGATTGTGATATTTGGGGCCATTTTCTTTCAAATTGTGATATTGGGGGCCAACCCCCAACATATATTTATTACCATCAAACCAAAATCAAATTTAGACAATGTATGAAACAAAATGTGGGAAAAAACTGACCAGCGACTATACGACGACCAGGTGCAGAAACACAAGTGGGGGGATTTCCGGTTACAATAATGGGCTTTAAGCTGGTGTTGAGCTGTATAGTAGTAGTGGTTGGTAATGAGTTTCGGTGGGAAGAAGGTGGCTGAAGTGATAATGAATTTAGAGATAATGAAGCAGCACCCATTGAACAAGATTTCATTTGCGTTTAGGCCTCACCATCCATCTCTACATGCTTACAATCTTATTTGTATCTCCATGATCAAATTAATTCAACTAAATATCTTTAATAGTAGAGGTGTTTTTTCAGCCACGCTTTTGTTTTCCTATCTACCCTTCCCTTTTAACTCCCCTTTATCTCCTTTATTCCCTCTTTTTAATTTTCAATTTATTGCTCTATCTTTTTCCGACTGAAGTACTATTTTGTGGCTAAATTTTTATTTTTTACAAATTCTCAAATATTAATAATTCCAAAATATTATTTTAACAAAACATTTTTTTGAATTTTAATATATTTTATTATTTTTTATGTGTTTATCGTAAAATATTACCATGTTTCATTTTTAAAATGTTCATCAAATTTTATTAGATCAAATTATCAATATGCAATTTGCACCGCAAAAAAATTATTAAATTGAAGGTTTTACATTTATTTTAATATCTTAATTTTATTCATAAATATACATATTAATCATTGACCAACTAAAATACTAGAATTTCATTTTTTTTAATAAGATCATGTAAATATCAAAATAATGCTCAATTTATGATTTCATCGATGTTCAAAAAAATGGATTAAGCAACTACTATTTGATATTAAGAATTCGTCTGATTCGCTAACAAAACTCATAACTTGTATTTGATAACTCATACTTCAAAACCCATACGAAAAGGGTGCGTAATATCTATTCTTTTTATTTTTTAATATATACTAGCTTACACCCCGTGCGATGTACGGGTTTCTTTTGATCTGTTATAAATTTTATTCTATTCTATAATTATATTTTATATAATCATTAATTTTAAAATTATTTTAATATTAATTTAATAAAAATTATAGTAAATTTAATAAATGATTTGCATGATTTAAAATTGGGATATTTACAAAAATATATATGTTTTTAACTTTCTTTTACATTTTTACTATCTATGGGTTGTAACATTTGCAACTTCATTTGTAACTTCAGGGCGGCGCCTGCCATGTGAGTTTTCAGTTGTCATTTTCGACCAGTTTTATGAAATATATATATATATATATATATATATATATATATATATATATATATATATATATATATATATATATATATATATTTCAAAAAACTGGTCGAAAATGACAACTGAAAACTGGAAGTCAGTTTTCAGTTTTCGGTTGCATATGAGGTTGTTATGCAACTTCATATGCAACCTAATATGCAACTTCGAAGTTAGTTTTCAGTTTTCGGTTGCATATTAGGTTGCATATGAGGTTGCAATAGGGGAGTAGACGAATTTCCGATTGCAAGTTTTCAGTTTTCAGTTTTTAACCTTTACAACCTCATTTGTAACTTCAGGGCGGCGCCAGCCGTGTGAGTTTTCAGTTGTCATTTTCGACCAGTTTTTTTAAATATATATATATATATATATATATATATATCTCAAAAAATTGGTCGAAAATGACAACTGAAAACTGTAAGTTGCAACTTCCAGTTTTCATTTGCAACTTTTGCAACCTCATTTGCAACTTCCAGTTTTCAGTTGCTACCTCATTTGCAACTTCCAGTTTTCAGTTGTAACTTTTGCAACCTCGTTTGCAACTCACATGGCTGGCGCCGCCCTGAAGTTGCAAATGAGGTTTGCAAAACGTATTTTTGGGAAAAAAAATTTAAAGAAAGGTATTTTTATAAATAGTTTTAAAAGTGGTAGTATTTTTAAAAAAATAATTTGAAGGACGGGTAGTTTTGAGATTATCCATTTAAAATTTATATAATAAAATTTTAAATTAAATATGTCGTTGACGGGATTCGAACTTGAATATTTAGTAAAGTAATTTAGTCATTAAATATACTTTATAATTACATCTAACAGTTATTATTAATTACTAAAAATCTAACGGTAGTATGGTATCATATTTTTGGGTATACATTAATGATTGTAAATTTATGTTTTAAATTAAAAGATAGGGTATTTAATTTCAAAAAAAAAAAAAGATAGGGTATTTAATTAGAAAAGAAATATTAATGATTGGAAGATTATTTTTGCAAACTTATGTTTTATACTAAAAAGTAGCGTATTTCAATTAGAAAGAAATATTAATGATTGGAAGATATGATATTTTAGGTGTGTATAAAAGGTAATATGTTCAATTAAAAGTAAACGTCTTTTAAATTGATTGAAAGATAAGATATTTTAGGTATTTATTAAATTTTAGTTAATTGTACAATTATGTTTTTATATAATTATCATTTAATAATTTTTTAAATTTTAATTTAATATAATTTAATATACCCATATTTAGTATTATACTAATATTTTCTTATTATAAACAACATATAGGGATTTTTAATATATTTTATTAATAATTGAAAATATGGTGTGATATTTTTGGGTATATATTAATGGTTGTAAGATTAGTTTTAAAAGAAAAAAGGTAACATTTTTTAATTAAAAATGAAATATTAATGATTTGAAGATATGGTACGATTGATGTTTTTACAAAAGGTAATATCTTTAACTAAAAGTAAATGTGAAAATGGCAATTGCTAATTACCATTAATTATATTATGTCATTATTTATTTTAATAATTAGGATAACCAAACCGAAAACCAAACCGACCAAACTTTTAATCTTTTGGCTTTAATATATTAGTATAGATGAGAAAAATGTTCGTACAGTTAAGTTAAGGAAAATTTTCTAAAGTTAATCTTTAAAATCATGCATTTGTTACCTTTTATTTATAAGGGCCCTGCAGGATATTAATGATATGTTTCACGAAAAAAACTCTGCATTTCTCATACAAGTGAAAAAAGGAAAGAATGAGAACTCTCAAGCGCTTTACCAAGGAAACGTTGAACGTCCCAGATCTGGAGAACAAGGTAGCTATGATAGCCTTGGAGAATGGAACAACGAACCCCTACTTTCAGATGTTGTTGGCAAAACATCCCCCTGAGAGCATGACTGAGCTCCAAAGAAGGGCGAGTAAATACATAAAGGCAGAAGAGAGCATGAGGAAGGCAGAAGCTCCCACCATGGGTGGAGGAAACGGAAACTCCCGGAAGCGGAATCAAGAGCAGGAGTATGATGCTAGGGACAAGTATTCCCGAACTAGCAAGGACACCGACTCTGCCCCTAAGAAAAATTTGGGGCCAAGGTTCTCTGAATACGCAAGGTTGAATGCCTCTAGGAGTCAGATCCTGATGGATATTGAGAGAGACAAGGATTTCCGATGGCCGAAACCACTCAGGGGTGATCCCGCAAAAAGAAACAAGGATCAATACTGTAGGTTCCACAAGGATATAGGACATGACACTGATGATTGCAGACAACTCAAGGACGAGATTGAATTCTTGACCCGAAAAGGTAAGCTGAGCAGGTTCACAAATGGCGAAGATCGTGGAAATCAAAGGAGAGACTATGATAGAAAGGATAATGATAGAAGGGACAACGATCGTGATCGTAACCCACAGCCACGAGGGCCAGTTATCAACATGATTTGGGGAGGCCCGACTGCGGCCGGCACAACAAGGAACTCTCGAAAGGCATACGCCAGGAAAGTAATGTACATCGTGGGAGAGGCCCCGAAACGTGCAAAGACTGAAGTAGTGATTGGTTTTGATGACTCAGACTTGGAGGGGGTGAAGTTCCCCCATGACGACCCGTTGGTCATAACTCCTGTAATTGGAAATTCGGAGGTAAAGCGAGTCTTGATAGACAATGGTGCTTCCGTCGATATTTTGTTTCATGATGCATTTGTGAAGATGGGATACAATGATTCACAGTTGACCCCAAATAACATGCCTATATATGGGTTCGGAGTCGAATCCAGTGTTGAAGGGACTATCCAGCTGCTAGTTACTATTGGGCAGGAGCCCAAGGAGGCTACTAAGATGTTGAACTTCCTGGTAATCAAGGTAGCCTCCACATATAATGCGATCCTTGGAAGGACTGGACTTCACGCGTTTAAGGCTGTTGCCTCCAGCTACCATATGAAAGTCAAGTTTCCAACCAGGAACGGTGTTGGCGAACAGAAGGGTGATCAGAAGATGGCCCGAAGTTGTTATGTGGCCGCATTAAGAGCTGATGGAGTTGGGGGGCAGGTCCTCCCGATTAAAGATATGGATGTCCGAGGTGATGATGAACACCGAGGGAAATCAGCAGAGGATTTGGTTCCTATACCTCTGGATTGTAGAGACCCTGAAAAAGTTATGTATGTTGGAGCTTCTTTAGGAAATAATTGTTATTTGCGCTTCCGCTCATCCGAAAATTGAAGATAGAAAATCATGTAAAAATGAAATACGAGGGATTCGTAACCATACCTTGAAATCGAAGCTTTACAAAAATGGTGTTTTAGCAGTTGCTCCTCAGAGCGTGAAGCACTCTACCGGTATCCACCAAGATTAATTCTTCGACGAAGCTTTTATAAAACCGAGCTTTTATAAAAATGGAACTTCTTCTTTTGAGAGAGAGAGAGAGAGAGAGAGAGAGAAAGGAAGAAGATGAAGGCTACTAGGTTTTTCACAAAAACCAAAAGTGTGTCATACTCTTCTCATCTCATTCTATTTATAGGGCACAAGTAGGTTTTTAACATAATTAATATATCATTATATATTAATATATAAATCCTACACTTTACCTTATAAAATGTTAAATAATAATTAAAACAATTTTAATCATTATTAAAACAACTTGCTCTCTCAAAATACCTTCATCAATAAATTAATCTTTTTATGGTGTGACCCTGTAGGTTCAATATTAAGCCGGTAGTAGAAATAAATAATAATAAACCTTTTATTTATTATTTATATGAATTCTAAAATTCATTAAATATAATTAACTGATTAATTATATTTATTCTACATCGTGAGTGATGCTTCTCAACATATCGCGACTATCCGGATAATATGAATTCACTGCTTAGAATACCAAGAACCTGTCAGTGACTAGTTACCGTACAATAAATTCCTTCTACCCTACAATATCCCGATTAAATACAAGGCATGGATCTCGTGTCAGGCCTATCAAATTTAATCATATGATTTCTTATTCATAACGCAAAGTTCATATTAATGCAAATTAGAAACTCCTTTCTAATTTCATACACTCTGGCCAGAGATTCCAGAACTCGCATACTAAGAATAACATAGGATATTCACTTCCTTACTGGAAGGGGTAGATTCTTTATTGATCGTTAACTATCTCCATACATAAATCCCTGTACCCAGAATAGACCTAATGTATGTCCTTGAGACTAAGGACTAAACCAAAGCACAGTTCATTATATATAAGATAACTTTAACGATCTCAAGTCTAAGGACACTTGTACAACTATCACTCAGTGAATAACTATTGACACGTGAGTAAACTCCATTAGTTGTCCAACTTATCGAGTCATGTTCAGTGAACTTATTCCCTAATAAGCACCTACATACTAGCTATAGTGTCACCACACAAATGCCTATGAGAACAGACATCCTCCTGACGGGAGCAAGCATAATATGTACCGATCTTTGCGGATTCACTAACTTCCGATTAGTTATCCTATGATCAGGAACTGTTTAAGTCTAGAGTTATCATCTTCTAGATCTCACTATTATAATCTCATTATAATTATAGAAGCTTTACTCTAAACTATGGAACATCTTATTTAAAACACTTTAAACAGATAATGCCCGTAATAAAATCAAAACAAGTCTTTTATTATTATTAATGAAATCAAACAAGAATACATGAAAGTTCTTCCTAACTCATCATACATGATTGGATTTAGGACAAACACTTTCAATCTCCCACTTGAACTAAAGCCAATCACCCTGGTATCTAATACCCATCTTCTCTTTATGACGATCAAAGTGAATCTGAGACAATGACTTTGTGAGTGGGTCTGCTATGTTGTTATGTGTGTCAACTCTCTCAACCTTGACATCTCCCCTTTCAATGATCTCTCTAATCAAATGAAAGCGCCGCAAAACATGTTTGGAATTTTTATGAGACCTAGGTTCCTTGGCTTGAGCTATTGCCGCGTTGTTATCACAATACAACATAATAGGATCCTCAATGCTAGGAACAACTCCCAACTCAGAAACAAATTTCCTCATCCAAACGGCTTCTTTTGCAGCCTCACTTGCAGCTATATACTCTGCTTCCGCTGTGGAGTCAGCCGTTGTAGACTGTTTGGAACTCTTCCAACTAATCGCACCACCATTCAGAGTAAACACATACCCTGACATGGATTTGCTATCACTTTCTGATTGAAAACTAGAGTCAGTATAACCCTCTATTTTCAATTCAGATCCACCAAAAACAAGAAAAATATCCTTAGTCCTTCGCAAGTACTTAAGGATGTTCTTCACTGCTTTCCAGTGGTCTTCACCTGGATCGGACTGATATCTACTCGTTACACTAATTGAATAAGCAACATCAGGCCTAGTACATAACATCGCGTACATAATAGATCCTATTGCTGAAGCATAAGGAATCTTACTCATACGCTCTCTTTCCTCAGGTGTCTTAGGAGACATCTTCTCGGAAAGAGATACTCCATGGCTCATCGGTATGAGACCTCTCTTGGAGTTTTCCATGCTAAACCTTTTAAGCACTTTCTCGATGTATGTACTCTGGGTAAGACCTATCATTTTTCTAGATCTATCTCTATAGATCTTCATACCGAGAATGTAGGACGCTTCTCCCAAGTCCTTCATAGTGAAGTTCTTCGATAGCCAAATTTTGACTGATTGCAGCATCGGTACATCATTTCCTATAAGAAGTATGTCATCCACATACAATACAAGAAAAGTTACCGCGCTCCCACTAACCTTCTTGTAGACACATGGTTCATCCATGTTCTTGATAAAACCAAACTCTTTGATTGTCTCATCAAAACGGATGTTCCATCTACGAGAAGCTTGCTTTAATCCATATATGGTCCTTAGCAGCTTACATACTAGGTGTTCATTCCCTTTGGAAACAAACCCCTCTGGCTGTGTCATATACACTTCCTCTTCAAGTTTCCCATTGAGGAAGGCCGTTTTCACGTCCATTTGCCAGATCTCATAGTCGTAGTAAGCAGCAATCGTAAGCAAAATCCGAATTGATTTTAACAGGGCTACAGGCGAAAAAGTTTCATCAAAGTCAATGCCTTGCTTTTGTCTGAATCCTTTTGCCACAAGCCTGGCCTTATAGGTCTCCACCTGGCCATCTGCTCCAATCTTTCTTTTGTATACCCATTTGCACCCAATAGGATTCACATCCTTTGGTGCTTCAACCAAAGTCCATACTTGGTTGGTATACATAGAATCCATTTCGGATTTCATGGCACTCTGCCATTTCTCTGAGTCAACACTACTCATAGCCTCATTATAGGTCATAGGGTCGTCATCATCAACGATTGATAACTCATTGTCATTCTCAATGACAAGGCCATAATACCTCTCAGGTTGGCGAGACACTCTTTCTGACCTACGAATGGGCTGTACCACAGAAGGTTGTTCAGTCTGAACAGGTGTTTCCTCTTGAACCGTAGTAGTTTGTGCTTCTTGAACTTCATTAAGTTCTATTTTGCTCCCACTGTTTCCTTCTAGGATAAACTGTTTTTCCAAGAAGGTAGCATGTCTGGAGACAAATACACTATGATTGGTGTAGAAGTAATACCCTAAAGTTTCTTTAGGATATCCCACAAAACTAAATTTCACGGATCGAGATTCCAGCTTATCAGGGTCAACTTTCTTGACATAAGTCGGACATCCCCAAATCTTAACGTGTTTAAGACTCGGTTTCCTTTCTTTCCATATCTCATATGGAGTTTGAGGAACAGATTTGGAAGGCACCTTATTCAGTAAATATGCTGAGGTTTCCAATGCATAACCCCAAAGGAATACTGGAAGATTTGCGTAGCTCATCATGGACCGAACCATGTCTAACAAAGTTCGATTTCTCCTTTTAGATACTCCATTCAACTGTGGAGTATATGGAGGAGTCCACTGAGAGACTATACCATTTTCTTTGAGATAATCTAGAAACTCTCCATTTAAATATTCACCACCTCGATCTGATCGAAGGGTTATAATACTATGTTTGGTTTGTTTCTCCACTTCATTCTTATATTCTTTGAACTTTTCAAAGGCTTCAGATTTGTGTTTCATTAAATACACATATCCGAATCTAGATCGATCATCTATGAAAGTAATGAAGTACGAAAATCCGCCCATGGCTTGCGTAGACATCGGTCCACATACATCTGTGTGTACCAGTCCTAGCAATTCTGCAGCCCTCTCTCCATGTCCACTAAATGGAGATTTGGTCATTTTACCCAATAGACAAGACTCGCATGTAGGATATGATTCAAAATCAAAGGGGTCAAGTAACCCTTCCTTATGCAATGTCCGCAGTCTATTTTCACTAATATGACCAAGTCTGCAGTGCCACAAATAGGTGAGATTTTCATCATCTCTTTTCCTTTTATTAGTATGTTCAATTTGTAGTAAATCATGCTCTATGTCACACACATATAGACCATTATTTAAAATACCACTACCATAAAGAACATTATCTCTAAGAATTGAACATTCATTATTCTTAATAACAAACGAAAATCCATCCAAGTCTAACATGGGAATAGAAATAATATTCCTCACAATCGAGGGAACAAAATAACAATTATTTAAAACAATAGTCTTGCCCATAGGCATATGTAAATCAAACGATCCTACAGATTCAGCAGCAACTCTTGCTCCATTTCCCATCCGTAGAATCACCTCCTCTTCCTCGAGAGTCCTACTTCTCCTTAGTCCCTGCAACGAATTGCAAATGTGAGAACCACAGGCGGTATCTAATACCCAAGTAGAATTTTGATTTATTGACATATTCACTTCAATAATGAACATACCTGAACCAGAAGCGACAGTCTCACTATCTTTCTTCTTTTTCATTTCTGCAAGGTAAACCTTGCAGTTCCTCTTCCAGTGCCCCACCTTGTTACAGTGAAAGCAAACAGCTTTGCTCTTGGGGTCTTCAGCTTTTGGTGGAACCGGCTTTTTCTCACCAACTTTCTTCTTCTTGGAAGGGTTCTTCTTCCTTTTCTTAGGATTGGAACCCTCACCAATTAGAAGAACAGAACTCTTCTTAGAGGGAAAATTCGATTCCGCAGTCTTCAACATGTTGTGGAGTTCAGCCAGGCTGACGTCCAACTTATTCATGTGAAAGTTCACAACAAACTGCGAAAATGAACCCGGAAGTGATTGCAAGACCAAGTCTTGAGTCAGTTCCCTATCCATGACAAAACCAAGTTGCCCAAGACGTTCAATCAAATTGATCATCTTAAGTACATGGTCATTCACGGATGATCCCTCAGACATCCTACAACGGAACAGCTCCTTCGATATCTCATATCGAGCTGTCCTCCCTGCCACATCATACAACTCTTGCAGATGCTCTAGGATAGTGTGAGCATCCATAAGCTCATGTTGCTTCTGTAGCTCATCGTTCATGGAAGCTAGCATGATACATTGAGCAACATTAGCATCATCTATCCACTTACGATACACAACATGTTCATCATTATGTGCATCGTCAGCAGGTTCAGCAGGCTTAGGTGAGTCAAGCACATATTCCAGCTTCTCAACCCTGAGAACAATTCTCAAGTTTCGAAGCCAGTTAGCAAAATTCGGACCAGTCAATTTGTGAGCATCTAGTATGCTCCGGAGTGATAGTGCACCAGACATAGTGTATATAGTAAATCTGTAAATGATAAACACATAACAACACTTAGCAAATATTCAATTTCATTTTAAAAACACTATATGAATCGGGTCTTTATTCATAAGTGACTCCCACTAGTTTATATAATTTATTCAACCCCCTAAGTGAAAAATTAAGCTTTCATAATGCTAGTGGGAATAGGGATCCTATATTCCATCACACAACCTCGGCTGTGGCACGAAACGCCATGTGATGTTCAATAGGCAGACAACTCTTGTCAATTACATCTCATGTTATTCCCTAATAAAACTTTAGCCTCTTGAATAATTGAGTCACGGCTGTGGCACGACAAACTCAATATTCTAAGTCAAGTCTAACCCAACATTCCGTACAACTGAATCAGTCTCCAATGGCCCACGGCTGTAGCACGTAACGACCATTAGATTCTAATTCATTGTACACATCTCTATGTAATAGACAAGTATTTCTTATTTCGAAATCAGAGCCCTCGGCTGTAGCACGAAACGACAATGATTCAAAAATGAGAACTACTTTCTACCATGTTGGAAGGCTATGACCGACACAAGCCCGTTGTGTCATTGGCCAATTACTACTTGATATTATTTAATTTTAGAGGGATTATATTATGTTACAATCATAATCTTATTATAAAGAGATTCTTCCTTTTAAATTAAATATTTCAAATCAATAATCGATAATTGGATGATTCCCAGATCGGGGGGAGCATTGTCAAGAGGCGTCACTTAATACCCCTTTCTTACAGATCGAAATCCGTTTTTGACAGAATCATCCATTCTCTCAATATTGAAAATTCATATTTAATTACGTGTTTCACAAACACAAGAATCTCATGATTGTATTCATAATATTATTATTAAGGCAAGAAACGATTCCTATTCTAGATTTTCTAGAGCACGCCTTATTTTGATTTAAGTTCACCTAAATCTATCATCGCATGGTAAACATAGGCATATATCACATATATAAAATTAAATCAACAAGTAAGCATGCAAGCAATATCATGTCACACAATGATATAATGATGTATGGATTTATTATAGTATTTAAAAGCAATTAATCCAATTAAAACATGCTTTAAAACACTCCCATAAATATAAATAATTCAAAATTATTATATAAAAAATATTTGACCACTCCATTAGATCCGTCTCGGAAATACGAATCCAACGATATATTGCACGCCCAAAACGGAGTTACGAAACTCCCAATAAATCAAATTTATTGTGGATAGAAAGGCTGTAACGCATGTCCGGAATGCGTTACAAGCATTTAAAGCCATTAAACGCTGTAACGCATCCGTAAATTGCGCAACACCCCTGTCACGCATTTCTGAAATGCGTGACACCCCCTCCTGCGTTTGCGCTGCACGCGCCCGACAGCAGAACAGTTCTGAATATATAAAAACGGCAGGCTTGCATATAGCTTGAACAGTTACATAATATAAAAAACTGATCAATCAATTAATGCCCCCTTAATAACAATAACTTTTATTATTATTTAATTTTACTATTAATAAATTAATTAACAATTAATTAATAAATTAATAAAAAATTATCAAAACATGATTTCTAAAATCAATCAGCAGCAAAAAATAATAGATCAACAAGGGGTTCTTGTGCAAAATTTTTATTTCATATTTTCCATATGCATGATTATTTTATGAATTTTAATTAAAACAATTTTAAAAAATTCATAACAAATAATCTACACATCACAAAATTATGAGAAAAATACCCAGATCATCTACAACACTTGTAGAACTCAGATTAGTGGTCAAAATCATATGCAAAAATTATTTCGAATTAATTCATAATTAAATCCAAATAAACTTACAAAAATCATAATAAATCCATACATGCATAAAAAAATCTGAAATTTTTATATGACTCTCTATATGCAAGAACCTAGCTCTGATGCCATTGAAGGAATTTTCGGATGAGCGGAAGCGCAAATAACAATTATTTCCGTAAAAACCATATATCGCACATATAGAAAATCATGTAAAAATGAAATACGAGGGATTCGTAACCATACCTTGAAATCGAAGCTTTACAAAAATGGTGTTTTAGCAGTTGCTCCTCAGAGCGTGAAGCACTCTACCGGTATCCACCAAGATTAATTCTTCGACGAAGCTTTTATAAAACCGAGCTTTTATAAAAATGGAACTTCTTCTTTTGAGAGAGAGAGAGAGAGAGAGAGAGAGAGAGAAAGGAAGAAGATGAAGGCTACTAGGTTTTTCACAAAAACCAAAAGTGTGTCATACTCTTCTCATCTCATTCTATTTATAGGGCACAAGTAGGTTTTTAACATAATTAATATATCATTATATATTAATATATAAATCCTACACTTTACCTTATAAAATGTTAAATAATAATTAAAACAATTTTAATCATTATTAAAACAACTTGCTCTCTCAAAATACCTTCATCAATAAATTAATCTTTTTATGGTGTGACCCTGTAGGTTCAATATTAAGCCGGTAGTAGAAATAAATAATAATAAACCTTTTATTTATTATTTATATGAATTCTAAAATTCATTAAATATAATTAACTGATTAATTATATTTATTCTACATCGTGAGTGATGCTTCTCAACATATCGCGACTATCCGGATAATATGAATTCACTGCTTAGAATACCAAGAACCTGTCAGTG
This sequence comes from Saposhnikovia divaricata, assembly GCA_036435485.1. Taxonomy (NCBI): domain Eukaryota; kingdom Viridiplantae; phylum Streptophyta; class Magnoliopsida; order Apiales; family Apiaceae; genus Saposhnikovia; species Saposhnikovia divaricata. Next base: position 93,125,908 of record CM071597.1, on the reverse strand, counting down.
ACTAGTTACCGTACAATAAATTCCTTCTACCCTACAATATCCCGATTAAATACAAGGCATGGATCTCGTGTCAGGCCTATCAAATTTAATCATATGATTTCTTATTCATAACGCAAAGTTCATATTAATGCAAATTAGAAACTCCTTTCTAATTTCATACACTCTGGCCAGAGATTCCAGAACTCGCATACTAAGAATAACATAGGATATTCACTTCCTTACTGGAAGGGGTAGATTCTTTATTGATCGTTAACTATCTCCATACATAAATCCCTGTACCCAGAATAGACCTAATGTATGTCCTTGAGACTAAGGACTAAACCAAAGCACAGTTCATTATATATAAGATAACTTTAACGATCTCAAGTCTAAGGACACTTGTACAACTATCACTCAGTGAATAACTATTGACACGTGAGTAAACTCCATTAGTTGTCCAACTTATCGAGTCATGTTCAGTGAACTTATTCCCTAATAAGCACCTACATACTAGCTATAGTGTCACCACACAAATGCCTATGAGAACAGACATCCTCCTGACGGGAGCAAGCATAATATGTACCGATCTTTGCGGATTCACTAACTTCCGATTAGTTATCCTATGATCAGGAACTGTTTAAGTCTAGAGTTATCATCTTCTAGATCTCACTATTATAATCTCATTATAATTATAGAAGCTTTACTCTAAACTATGGAACATCTTATTTAAAACACTTTAAACAGATAATGCCCGTAATAAAATCAAAACAAGTCTTTTATTATTATTAATGAAATCAAACAAGAATACATGAAAGTTCTTCCTAACTCATCATACATGATTGGATTTAGGACAAACACTTTCACTTTAAAGGAACCCTTGAAGGGCAAATTGATAGAATTCCTACAAGGAAACAGGGATGTGTTCACTTGGACAGCAGCTGATATGCCAGGGATTGACCCCCAACTCATAATTCACAGGTTGAATGTCGACCCCAAGTGGAAGGTAATAAAACAGAAGAAGAGGAATTTTGCTCCTGAAAGGCAAGAGGCCATTAAGCAAGAGGTGGATAAGCTCTTGGAAGCTGGTTTTATTGAAGAGATTCAGTTCCCTGAATGGTTGGCTAACCCTGTGATGGTCAAGAAAGCCAATGGGAAGTGGAGGATGTGTATAGACTTCACCGATTTGAATGACGCGTGCCCTAAGGATTGCTTCCCTCTACCAAGGATTGACACGCTAATAGATGCCACAGCTGGGCACGAAATGTTGAGCTTCATGGATGGTTTCAGTGGCTACAACCAGATTAAGATGCACAAGGATGACATCCCAAAGGTATCTTTCATAACTGACTTTGGTGTTTTTTGTTACCTTGTCATGGCTTTTGGACTAAAGAATGCAGGAGCTACTTATCAACGATTGGTAAATAAATATTCGCCCATCTGATTGGGAAAACCATGGAGGTCTATGTTGATGATATGTTGGTCAAGAGCTTGTTTACAGCAGACCATGTTGAACACCTCAGAGAGGCATTTAAAGTGTTGAGGCACCATAAGATGATGTTGAATCCGACCAAGTGTGCTTTTGGCATCGGATCAGGGAAGTTTTTAGGTTTGATGGTTTCAAAACGAGGCATAGAAGCCAACCCGGATAAAATCAAGGCGATTCTCGACATGGAGCCACCCCATTCTGTGAGGGATATGCAGAAATTGACTAGTAGAATAGCTGCTTTGGGAAGATTAATCTCAAGGTCTGGCGACAAATGTTTGCCTTTCTTTCAGGCTTTGAAGAAAGTGAAGAATTTTGAGTGGACTTCAGAAAGCCAAGAGGCCTTTAAACAGCTGAAAAAGTACATGGTTGAGGCCCCGTTGTTGGCCAAACCTAGTCCCAGAGAGACCCTGTATTTGTACCTGGCGGTATCCGAACAAGCATTGAGTGTCGTTCTCATTCGAGAGGGAAACAAGGTTCAGAAGCCTATCTACTATGTGAGCAAGGTATTGCACGGAGTTGAGTTGAATTACTCACCCATCGAAAAGTTTGCTTTGGCACTGGTAACAGCTTCAAGGAAGCTGTGACCTTACTTCCAGGCACACAAGATTGAAGTCCTGACGGACCAGTAGTTAAGGAATATATTGCATAGCCCGAAGGCCAGTGGAAGGCTAATTAAGTGGGCGATAAAACTCGGGGAGTTTGATATCACGTATAAGCCTCGAACAACCATCAAGGCTCAGGCATTAGCTGACTTCGTGGTTGAATGTACCATCGACAACCAAGAAGTCGGGGGGCAGGAGATAGTACCAAACTAGGAAGGTAAAGATAAAGATGAGGAGCTTGTACCTGATCAAAAGGAATATTGGGTGCTCTATTTTGATGGAGCATCAAAAACAAAGTCTAGTGGTGTAGGCTTAGTCTTGCAAAGCCCCGATGGGTTCTTAGTAGAGTATGCTTTGAAGTTGGACTTTCCAACAACCAACAACGAAGTTGAATATGAAGCCTTGATAGCCGGATTAGGCTTGGAGAACCTTAAAGTCTGTGGAGATTCAAGACTCGTAGTATCGCAAGTGAATGGTGAGTTTGAAGCCAAGGATGAAACTATGGCAAAATACCTAAGGGTTGTGAAAGCCGTTATGACTCAGTTTGATGAATGCTATATGGAGCATATTCCAAGGGAGGAGAATGTCAAGGCCGATGCCCTATCAAAGTTCGCCTCTTCTGAGATAGAGAATTATGCAGGGAGTGTTTACTTCCAGGTCCTAAGGCCCCTACCATCAATTCAAAGTTGGTGGCACCCATTGATGTAAGAAGCTGTTGGATAGATCCTATCAAGGCTCATTTGGAAACTGGATGGCTCCCTGAAGATGCCTCGGAGGCACGGAAACTGTCAGTGAGAGCATTGAGATATGCCTTGATTGAAGGCGTCCTTTATAAGAGGTCTTTTTTTATCCCATACTTGAAGTGTTTGAGGCCCCAAGAGGCAGAAGAAGCGTTAAGGGAAGTTCATGAAAGGATCTGTGGGCAGCACTTGGGGGGCAGAGCCCTAGCTCATAAATCTCCCGTCTGGGATTCTATTGGCCAGAGATGTTGGCTGATGCGCAAAGTTATGTGAAGAAGTGTGACAGGTGTCAGAAACACGCCCCGATTGTTAGGCAGCCACCAGAGATGTTAACATCGATTAACTCTCCTATTTCATTTTCCATGTGGGGGATGGACATACTTGGTCCCTTCCCTGTGGCTTCAGCATAAAGAAAGTTCTTGATAGTGGCCATCGATTATTTTACCAAGTGGATTGGAGCTAAGCCATTAGCTAAGATAACCACCCAACAAGTTGCCAAGTTCTTTTGGGAGAACGTAATTTGCAGATACGGTATCCCACGAATCCTTGTGATGGATAATGGGTGCCAATTCAACAATGAGGAGTTTAAGAAGTATTGTGAGGAGAACGCCATCGAACTTCGCTTCACTTCAGTGGCTCACCCTCAGGCTAATGGGCAAGCTGAGGTAGCAAACCGAATTATCCTTGATGGACTCAAGAAAAGGGTCGAACGTTCAAGAAATACGTGGGTGGACGAGTTGCTACCTATACTATGGGCATATTGTACCACCTGCAAAGTGACAACAGGAGCTACCCCATTTTTGCTAGCTTATGGAGCAGAGGAAGTTATGCCATTGGAAATTTCTCACGTGTATCCAAGGGTGGAAGCATATGAACAAGAAACCAATGAGGAAGGCATGAGGCTTGCCCTTGATCTAATTGATGAGGTCAGGGATGAAGCGAACGCCCGCAATGTTGAGCACCAGAAGAGGGCATCCTTTCATTACAATCATAGGGTTAAAGAAAGGTTCTTTAAACAAGGCAACTTGGTTTTAAGAAAGATAGAAGCATCTGGAGTTGGATAGACAGGAAAGTTGGTCCCTAATTGGGAGGGGCCGTATAGAGTCGGCAAGATGTTGGGAAGAGGTTCTTACAAGCTGGAAACCTTGGATGGAAACGAGGTGCCTCGCACTTGGCGCGCCTCGAATCTCAAGATTTATTATGTTTAAGGTTTCCTAGTAAGGACTTAGCTTTTTGCCTATCTAATAGAAGTAGAAATAAGGTTCATATGAAACCATTGCAGAGCATGTTACTCCTAGTAGGGCGTAGTATTCTATGTAAGGGCTGAGCCCGTTTCAAATTATTAATACAAGCTTGTTTTCTATTCTACTATTCTGTGATTTTAGTAATGTACCAAGCACCTAATGTGTGTGAGTCTAAGATGACCAAGTACCAAAGAACGTATGAAGTAAAGGAAACAAGCACGTAAATAAAATACCCCTAAGGGGCAGGATTCAAATCATAAGTTACAAACATACCGAATAAAAATACAAGTCCATGAACGACCACAACCAAATTCAGGATGAAATAAGAACTGGATAAAAGCCACATGAGGCTAACATAGGCCATGCAAGGCTCAAAGGATAATCACTTCTTAACAGAAGCAGTCTTCACCAACCATTTCCTGATTTTGGGAGGAGCAACCTGAACATGGACTTCTTCTTCACTGGATGATTCCTTCTCACCTTCTTCCTTGATCCTGGAAGTTGAAGTCGATGAACCACTAGCACTCACTGATCTGGGTTCATGAATTTGGCCAGCTAAAGGGCGTTCTGAACTGCCACTTTGACCCTTCCCACGGGATTTTGAAGGGTGTCTCCCGGAACTAGATCCTGAACATTGGGGAGTGGCCTTAGTCCCTGAGCCAGAAGCACGCTTGTTTACGTGAGAGGTAGTTCCAACACCCTCAACAAAGTCATCAGCATCAGTCACCTTCCAGGGACTTGGATAAAAGGAAGGAAAAATGACCCATTTATGATCATGACTAATCTTGTTCACAGCCTTTTCCCAACCTATAGTCATGCTATCCGGTTGGACCTCCCTATCATGCTCATCAATGAAGGCAAGAAATGTATCTGAGCCCAAGTAGTTCTGAATGATGGAGTCTTCATTATTCTGGGCTCTATTCTCCAAGGCCGCATATTTTCCCCTAAGGGATGAGAGTTGATCTTCTGAGGTGAAATACTTAGTCTCCCATTCTTCAGATTCCTTCTGATGCTTCTCCACAGCCTTGAGGGCAGCTCTTTCCTTATCCTTGTACGATTTTCCAAGTTGGACAGCATTCTAGAAATGAGCGTTCAGCTACAAGAATGAAACACCAAAAAGAAATGTGTTAAGCCATGCTGGTCAATATACGAAAAAGAAGGGGAGATAAGCTTACATTTTCTCCAGCTCTCATTTTTTCCAAGGTCTGTTGCTGTTGCAAAATGAACCTTATCAGCCGGGGCTATGACATTCCGAGGCCATTCTTGGGCAAGAAGGTGGTTGTCTCTGATAGCATCTTGTTCACATATTCCCCACTTAGGCATAAACGTTGTTTTCATACTCCCATCTGAACCCCTGATTCTTTTTCCAGCTTTTGAGCAATGCTGAAGGAATTTGGGAACCGGTACGTCATCAAGGTTGGCCTCTTTCTCAGCCTTCTTAATCATCCTTTTAGTAATTTGAGGAGCGCGACTTGGTTGGCTATCAATCTCCTCAGCAACTGTAAATAAAGACAAAGAAACAATGTTGGAATAATAACAAGTATGATGAAAATAAAGAAGTTAAAGTAAGGATTACCATCGAGAGGGATACTACTAAGCCCGGCCTCTATCAAGGCACGTTCAGTCATGACTTCACGATAGTGAGCATTTTGGAAGATTGAAACAAGCCAGTCCCGTTGAGTTATTTCTTCACTTATGAGTTGAAGCTCACTAACACCCTCATCATTCACGTGATTGAATTTAGACCTGAAAAAGTCACCCCAGTCTCCCCCTTTCCATCTAAGGATGAAAAATTCGTGCCTCCAATTGTGGTATGAATCAGGCATAGAGGCATCGTTGATAACATTCTGGACTTTGTACGATGTTGGATGCTTACCCATCATTTTCTAGTAATGGGGCTTTTCTTGAAAGCGAATAAGTGTCTAAACAATGGAATGCTAAGGCGGATGCCTCCTTTGATGCATTCAACCACAAAAATGAAGATTCCAGGAGTAGGGACATAGTTGGCAAGGGTTGATTTTAACCTCAGCTAGCAACCTAACAACCCAAGGGTGAACTGGAAACCTAAGGCCAGCGGTAATAGCACCTTTGTATACAAATAAGTTCTCAGGATGCCAGTTACAATTTCTATCTCCTGGTGTTGGGATTCTGAGTTTCAAACCAGAAGGGAATTTGTATTTGAGTAAGTCTTTAATATCTCCTACATCTAAATTGTTAGGGAATATGAAAGAGTCGAATTCTGCCTTGTTTGGAAACACGTCCCCGGGCTCGTCTAAGAGCTAGGGTAAAGTTAATTGATAACGAGGAGGAAAGACCTTACCTTTCCTATTGTTGTCTTTGGTCCTCCTATTGATTGCTTGGAAAAGGCCCTTAGAAGGAACCACGGTGCTTTGACCACCCTCACTTGCCATTGGACTTGTCTGAAATTGAAAGAAACACTTGAAGCTTGAGAGCTCTTCAGAGAGAAATTTTCTTTGAGAGAAGAAGGAAGTGTGAAGAATGACTTCCACCCACACTCTTTTATAAGGAAAAGGGCGACCCTCCGTAGCAGGTCATTTTTCCGACGACCCGCGTTTATAGGTTAAATAGCTGAAAATAGCAGGAAAAAGGCCTTATGAACTCGAAATTGAGTCGAATAAACGATCTAATTCGTAAGAATAAGTGAAAGAAACGAATGGAAATGCAGACAGGAGCAACAACATAGTTAGCAACTCAGGAGGTTGTGCTAACTCATGCTTATTAAGCCTAAACAGAGGATTAAGCCAAAAACCCATGGTTAAGGCACTAAATAGCAAATTTAGTTAAAAAGCTAATACTTTAAGGAATTTTGGAGGATACACTCTAAAATACATAGTAGGGGTTTTGAATCTCTGCACAAAATATAAGCCCAGATGGCCAACAAGGTTGTTTGCCCCAGATTAAGCTGGTTGATTGAATTCAAGGCCTGAAAGTCAGGAACCATCGAATAAAATCAAGCTAAGGCATGGACCTACAAACAAGGTAGGGGATTTAAAGTCCTTAAGTATAAAATCAAGGATAAAAACAGATCAAGGTATTCTAGACTTGAAGTTAGGTGTTGAAAACAAGGGAAATCCCTATACGAACAATTAAAGAAACAAAGACATCTATGATAAGGGGGGCAAGGCCAAGGTTGTTTGAAACACCCTATTGTAAGTATGCAAGGATGTTTGGAAGCCAAGGGTCATAGTTTAACCCAAGGTTGTTTGAAACCAAGAGTTCAAGAACAAGTTAAGACCCGGAAGGTCCTGAAAACTAAGAAGTAGGTTGTTTGAGATCAAGGATCACAAAACCAACCATGGTGTTGAAAACTCCCTCTAGAAACAAAGAGGGGAGTTCAAGACAAGATTTGGCTTTGGTCAAAGTCAGGGTCAAAAGTCAAAGTCAAATAGTGAAAATTTGGCCAAAATTCAAAAAAAAATGTTGATGGGGCCCAGTCGACCAGGGGTGGCCGACCAGGCACCCTTGGCCAAATGGCCGACCAGGCCTAGCCGAACAGAAGAGAGGGGAGGAAAAATGGGTCAAGGTGTTGCGAACACCTGGACCGCTAGCTGATTCGTTTGGCCCCCAGAACGCTCAAAAAGGCTCCGTTTGGGCTCAAATTTGAGATTCAAGAACCTTATAAGGTCCTTTACAAGCCTATGTAGGTTTCCTAGTGATTCCAAGAAGTTGAAAAAATGACCTTGTTTGAAACAAGGTCTGGTTTGAAAACCAGCTTAAAATGAGGTATTTCGCCTCCAAAACGTTCAAAAATGCATGTTTTCATGTGATTCTTCTTTGTACCAGGAGATTATAAGAATCCCTATCATATAAACTCAACTTCAAAATTTGAGTTTTGGAATGTTAGGGATGTTCAAAACTAGGAGGGTGTTGAAAAACCAGGAAGGTGCTTGAAACACCTTGTCCAGAGGGCCGTATTTCTTGCCTAGACAACTCAAAAATGGGAATATTCACGTAATTCTTTCTACAACCAGGAGGTTATAAGAATCCAATTACACTGAGCCTATTAATTTCAAGAATCCAAAAACAAATGATGCAATGTGTATATATTTGTGTTTGCGGAGGTATTTTTTCTGATATTTTTAACTCATCTTTTCGTTTACCGTTTACTAGATATACGTGTTGTTAACATAATTTCAAAACTTATCATGCTTTGAGAAAATGTAGGGAAAATATAATTCAATCTCTATATAGTAAAGAGTTTTGTAAATTCATTTCTTATATAATGTAAATGGTAGAAATTAATGGATTATTTTTAATTAAAACTGATTGACCTAAATCATTAAATTTTTAAAAATTTGTGCATTTATTTATTTTTACAAGATATTTATGGGATTGGATTTTTAATTAAATGTTAAAATACTGTGAATTTGAGATGCGTAAAAAAATCTTCTATAATGACTTCATATTCTCTGATATGGGTGAAAAATAATCCCTAAAGACATAATTAATATAATATTTATTGGCTCATAAATATGGCCCGAAACCCTAGTTGGGCATTAAATTCGTAGTTAATGATTAAGCCCAAAAGAACAGTCCAAACCGGGGACGCCCGGTATAAGCTTGTTTCTAACATGGGCCTGATCCACAAACCGGGAACGTTCTAGAAACAAGGAACGTTCTAGAATATCCCTGGGGTATTATGTAGCCTCCAAGGCACCTAATTCGACATGAAAACTAACTCATACAAGGAAGGAGTCAGAACCTTCCTCAATAACGGTGACTTGTCCACCAAGTCTCCAAACCCTATTACGATTCTAAGGCTCCCACAGCCTATATAAAGGGCCAGACCCCTCATCTCAGAACTACGTCTTGGCTTGATTCTCAACTCTGAGATACGTAGGCATCTTGTGAGGACCCGATGATAACGTGTATTTTATACACGTTTTGTCTTTTATTCTTCTGCATTTTTGTTAGTTTCGAATGTTGTTTTATTAATATTTGTTATGTTTTTCATCTTTTAGTGCCTCGTGCTTAATTGTTGAAAAGATGGCTTAATTTGGGCATGAAAGCGAAGATTATTCAAGAGGGAAGTTAGAAGATGAAAGCTCGCGATGTCGGGAGGTGTTTAATGTATTATCTTGAAGATTTTATCTCGTACGGGCTGATGTACGGCCGTTCGACAGGCGTTCAAAGGAGCAGATTTTCTGTACGGGCAGCTGTACGACCGTTCAACAGGCCGTACAGAGCTGCTGTGTAATAAAAGAGCAAAACATCTCTTAACCTAATATCATTTCTAACATCTAACTTCATCTTTAACCTAGCCTCTTCAAGAACCAAAATTAGGGTTAGCCAAGTAGAGAGAAAAACATCAATTACTCATAATCTAGCATTGATTATGAGTAACTAACTCCATATATTTGGCTCAAGGAGGAATTCTTGTACTAAACCCACTTCAATTTAAGTAAGATTTATTTAACTCTATCTTGAATGCTTGTGATGTATTGTTTATGATTTTGCTTGGAGATTTGTAAGTTGCTTCAATTTGCTCTTCTTGTAATATCAATTGCTAATTGTTTGTGCTAATACGTAATCGTTAGTGCATTCATTGTAGTAGCACAAGGTTTGGTGTGCCTAAACTTCAAGATTCAAGTGCAAATACGTAGGTTGAGCTTCTCATCCTTGGGTTTGTCCTAGCCTCTCTTTGTTTAATTCCTTGACTTGGTTAAATTGATAGTGCTTCATTATTGGTTGTTAGTGTCAAGAGAGCTAATTTATGTGCTTCACTAAATTAGTGTTTATAATAGAAGAGAAATAAGTGATTGTGTGCTTCACCAATTATCTTGGTTAGGTAGAGTTGGATATATTTGCTTGTTGTTGGGTTGAAGTACTTGATTTTCCATTATCCTTGGGTCAAGTATCTCTTATCTTGCTAATTCGCTCATTGTGTTGTGTTGGTAAATTTGGATGTTTGTCATTAACATAGTTGTATTTCTATAGCAATTTATTTCTTGTATTCAAGGTGTTCGATAAAACACCTTAACCAAACTCAAAACCCCCCATTTACACACTTCTAGATTGTAAGAGATAATCTACTCGAAATCGATATTGATAGTCCTTCCCCATGAACGAACTACGAAAAACACTACCTTCAAATTGGCGTCGCTGCCGGGGAAGGCAACAATATTAATTTTGAGTTTATTGTTTCTTATAGTTTAGATTTTATCTTTGTATATAATTTTTTTTCTTTCTTTCTTTGTTTTTTCTATTGGTGTGTCTTCATGTTTATTGGAGATAGACAACTAACTCTTTCAGGAGACGATGGATAGCTATTTTGGTTGGAATAACGCTCAAGATTTCACCTATGATCAAGAACGATATCAAGATTTTAATTCTTTTCAGAATTTTAATGCGTATCAGGTGAATTCTTTATATTCTAAAAACTCATGCTATGCTCCTTACCCTCCTAGCATCGATTATTCATATGCTTGTGAAAATCAATGTTATGATCTGCAATATAATTCCCAAGACCATCAAGGGTCTTCTTCATCTACATTGTCATCACTTGAAGAAATGATGAAGCAAATGGCGGCAAACAACCTCCAATTTCAAAACACCACTTTTCAATGTATATCCAACTTGGAAAAGATCACTTCTCAAATGGAAAAGAACACTTTTCAAAGCATATCCAACTTAGAAAAGCAAATGAGTCAACTAGCCGAAACCGTGAGTCGATTAGAGGAGGTCAATTCTCCTAATAATCATGATTCTTGTTTTGTAATTGATGAAAATGTTGTGCATGATGAATTTGCTTGTTTAGTTGACGATTGCCCTAAGCTTGACAATGATAAATTGGATGTAGTTGAGGATCTACCAAACATAGAAAATACTTTTGTGCTTAATGAATTGGTAGAGATAAAAATTGATGAATGTCCAATTAAAATTGAGAAGAAATTTGAGCTTAAGATTGATGAGGTTGAAATTTTTGCTTGGGTATATAATGATCCAATTTGGGAAGAGTTTTTGAGTCGTAGTTATAATGATTATTCTGACGATTTTTCTAACTACTTTTCTTTTTCAAAGTCTCTTGAAGATGTGAAGATCCTAAAAATATTTTTATATTTTTATGGATCAAAGGTATATTTGCACACCTTATTCTTATTATTGATTCGTGGGTATGTGCATTTATTTGCTTTTTCACCTCATTAGTTATGATACTCGTATAAATAAGTCGAGCCAACGACAATAAACAAAGCGCTTTTTGGGAGGCAACCCAAGGTACGCATGTATTTATATATTTTTATTTGTGTGTTAGATTATAATGGAGTAAAAAAAAAATATTTAATGTCCCGCTCAATAATATTTAGTATCGTTAATTATAGTTTTTATATTTTTTAGATTTGTTCCACTCGTGCCTTGATGTGTTTGTTTCATGTTTTCAGGAATTATTATTTTATTCAAGTATTCAAGGATTTGTGGGAATTTTCTGTAAAAAAAAAATAGTTTTTGTAAAATTTCATTACCGTACGGGCTGTTGTACGGGGTGCAGGCCGTGCATCAAGCTGTACATGAGGCCGTGCAGTTTTTCATCCCTTCTGCCAGTTTGTTAGTTCAAAATGAGTAAAATTTTTAACCCCTTACCCACTTCATGCACAGGCTGTACAGCTCTCTAAAAAAAACACAAAACAGAGCATTCAATCCTCTCTTCTCCCCTGCTGCTTTCAACAACTCTACCTCCCCTTCGTTTTCTTCTCCACTCTCCTACGTCTCCGTCAACACCACCGTTGCCGAACAATCGCCCCATTTCCTCCCTTTCGACTGCAATTTTCTGCAGCCCATCACCTCCATCCTCACTCCACCCTCTTTGTTCTTCCTTCCTACACTGCAAATCGCAGCCACCTACAACTCCCACCACTGCATTTCCTCCTCGCCACATCTCACAGCCTCTCCACCATGCCACTGAACCACCCATCTCCACCTCTCCTCTTCTCAATCCATCGCGACTCCATTTCCGCAGTGCCTCTTCCCTCCACCTTTCACAGCAGCCACCACTTCGCAACGCCCATCCCCTCGTTTCCGCCGCCTGCATCACACCGGGCAACCACCCATTCATCCGTTCACCACCACAGTTCTCCTCTTCATTTTCCGGTCATAAACCACCTCTACCTCCCTTTAATTCACGCCACCTGCAACATTCCAAACTCTTCCCCACAGCCCATCTACTTCTCACCCAAACCTCCGTTTTCTCCCACCCCGTATCCCTCCACTCCGGCCCACATCTCCATCACGCCTCCACGTACCCATATATTTCTTTAACCCCCCCTCTGTTTCACAAACAACCCCCCCTCCCTATTTCTTTTTGTTTTTTTGTTTAGTCTTTTTTTTTGTTTTTATTTTGCTTATTTTTATTATTATTTTTTTTAATCTTTATTTATTTATTTCTTTTGATTTTCAGTTTTTATTCTCTAAAATAAACAATTTTATAAATTCAGAAAACCATATAAATTTACTTTAATCTGATTTTTATTTTTGTTTTTTTATTTTAATAATAATTGGTTAGTGATTTATTTTATTTTTCTTAAAAAAACAATATTAATTAAAATTTTTGTTTTCAATTTTTTTTAAAATTGTTCTTTTAAATTTGTTTCAATTTTATTTTTGCTTTTATTAATTTGATTTTTGATGTTATTATTAATTGGTTAGTTAATTTATTTTTATTTTATTATACCTATTTTATTATATTTATTTTATTATTTTTTTATAAAAAAAATCAAAAACCAAAATTTTAATTATTTTTAATTTTGATTTTAGTTTTTAATTTTCTAAAACCAAGTAATTATTTTATTTTATTTTAGTTTTAAATTTAATTTTTTATTTTATTATTATTTCATTTTAAAATTTTTAGAAATATGTCACATCTTTGATTCCTTGATGCAAATTAAAAAGTGTGTGTCCATCTACATTTCTGCTGCGGGCATAACTTCAGGAGTTTATCTCTTCAATGGACTGTGATACCACCTCAGTAATCTCACCTTGGTTCATGGCATCTTTAATTGTTGTTTCTTTCTCTTACGAGTCACTTGAAAAGATATTAAAATTTGATTTTTTTTTTATTTTTTTTATTAATTACTTAGTTATATTATTTTATTTTATTTTAGTTTTAGTTTTAATTTGATTTTTGCTTTTTATTATTATTTCAGTTTTAAATTTGATTTGATTTTTTTTATTTTATTATTAATTTGTTATTTATTTATTTTATTTTATTTTATTTTATTCCTTTTTTATTTTATTTTATTTTTTTTTTTTAAAAAAACAAAAATTTTAACTAATTATATATTCTTAATTAGTATATAGTAGTAGCTTTGACGGTGTGGATTTTGGCGTGTCGGTTATTTTGTAGGGTTGCTTGTGGTTTGCGGCATTAGTTCAAATCTTGGCTTGCAATATTTGGAGTTGGATTTTGACAAGTATGAGTGGCTTTGCTCCCGGTTCTTGTTATTTATTTTTAGGGGAGTTCTCTTTCACTCATATCTCTACTTCATTTTATTTGTCATGCATGAGGACATGCCATGTTTTAAGTGGGGGAAGGATTGTTCATTTTGATGTCCGTCTTGTTGTCCGTTTTGTTTGCATTTGGTAAATAAGTTTAGTCATGAGCGTGTTTACTTGTTTGTGAAATTTATGACATTGTGAGCTTGTAGCCTTGTTTTCTCCTATTTCGTGCCTAGCATTACCAATTTGATGCGAATCTATAAGTTTGATGCACCTTATCGCACACACACACACACACACTTTAAATGGCATGAAAAGTCTAGATGTTTGTAATTAAATTGTGAGCATGACGATTATCTCTTAGAATGCATGGAATCAAATCGAGAAGATGTTATTACAACTTAAACCTTGTGAGGCCTTGAACGATGATTTCTTTTGCTTGTGTGTTTCTCCGTCTTTATGTATGTTTGTTGCTCTAGGGCTTGCATTAAACCTTCATTCATGGATGCACCATAATAAGGAAATTCTATTTAGGATAACCTTTTTGACCTTTTTAGCTTGTGAACCATGAAAATAATCCCTACTTACCCCTTTGAAGCTTATATCCATATTTTTCTTCGTCACTTTCTCCTGTTATACATGAGTCATAGCCAAATACTTCACTCTCGACCTAGTTGAGCTAGTTGAGTCTTGGAAAGAATTGATTGATGAGCATGTGAATTTGGAGAAGTTGTGAGGAGGAAGGATTTTAATTATTGTAAGTGGGAACTAGTTTGATGTGTATATCTAGATGTGGTTCAAAGTTCTTTGTAGTATTTATTTATGTTATGCATTCCCTTTGCTAAAAAATAATAACAAAGGGGATGTAAAAAAAAAAAGAAAAAAAGAAGAAAAAAAGAAGAAGAAGAGAAATAGAAAAAAAACAATAAATCTTTGTACTTTATTTTGTTTCAATTTTCTTGGTAAATGTGGTTGTGTTTTGTAATTGTAAATGAGTGAAGACATTCTTTAGTTTGAGAATTTGGTGGATGAAGCGAGCAAGCGTCATTTTGACTCAACTAGCGAGACTTTTACACCTTCCTTGAACTTAAATTTTCACACCTTCACCCAAGCCTCATTACAACCCATTTTATGAATTCCTTGTTTTTGGTGCAATCCGGAATTTAGGTGAACATGCAAGGTCAAGTAGAGCGCATGCATTTAGACTTGGAGTTGAGTGAAATCTCTAGCCCATACTTGTTTGATGCATAATTGAGAGATGTGAGATTTTTCACCATATAATTTCATCTTCTTAATGCGAAGCCGTGTATGCTTTGTGATCATCTTGTCTAGTGTTCACGATTGAAGTGCATTCATTCTATCTTTAATGTCATGGTTACATTTTGCACAAGGTATGTCATCTTGATTCTTGAATTGGTTGTTAGCTCGTTATAGTGGATGACAAGGTGAATAGCTCTATATGTTTGATTTTAGTTACAAGTAGACGACTCAGACATGTGAGTGTAGTAGTTAGTTTAATTAATAGGTATTGTTAGTTTCTTATTTGTTAGTGGCTTTTGTGATTTTGTGGGTACAACATCTATAAACCCTCACGAGACCTCACTCGTCCACTAGGGCTACCTAGGGGTTCCAAGGGCTTGTTGCATATGCCAAATGCAACCGTGATCACCTACGGAAGTGGTACTAGTTAGGAGTATATGGTGTTGTTAATATTAGTTTGCTCGGGACTAGCAAAGTTTAAGTGGGGGAAGATTTGATAACGTGTATTTTATACACGTTTTGTCTTTTATTCTTCTGCATTTTTGTTAGTTTCGAATGTTGTTTTATTAATATTTGTTATGTTTTTCATCATTCAGTGCCTCGTGCTTAATTGTTGAAAAGATGGCTTAATTTGGGCATGAAAGCGAAGATTATTCAAGAGGGAAGTTAGAAGATGAAAGCTCGCAATGTCGGGAGGTGTTTAATGTATTATCTTGAAGATTTTATCTCGTACGGGCTGATGTACGGCCGTTCGACAGGCCGTTCAAAGGAGCAGATTTTCTGTACGGGCAGTTGTACGGCCGTTCAACAGGCCGTACAGAGCTGCTGTGTATTAAAAGAGCAAAACATCTCTTAACCTAATATCATTTCTAACATCTAACTTCATCTTTAACCTAGCCTCTTCAAGAACCAAAATTAGGGTTAGCCAAGTAGAGAGAAAAACATCAATTACTCATAATCTAGCATTGATTATGAGTAACTAACTCCATATATTTGGCTCAAGGAGGAATTCTTGTACTAAACCCACTTCAATTTAAGTAAGATTTATTTAACTCTATCTTGAATGCTTGTGATGTATTGTTTATGATTTTGCTTGGAGATTTGTAAGTTGCTTCAATTTGCTCTTCTTGTAATATCAATTGCTAATTGTTTGTGCTAATACGTAATCGTTAGTGCATTCATTGTAGTAGCACAAGGTTTGGTATGCCTAAACTTCAAGATTCAAGTGCAAATACCTAGGTTGAGCTTCTCATCCTTGGGTTTGTCCTAGCCTCTCTTTGTTTAATTCCTTGACTTGGTTAAATTGATAGTGCTTCATTATTGGTTGTTAGTGTCAAGAGAGCTAATTTATGTGCTTCACTAAATTAGTGTTTATAATAGAAGAGAAATAAGTGATTGTGTGCTTCACCAATTATCTTGGTTAGGTAGAGTTAGATATATTTGCTTGTTGTTGGGTTGAAGTGCTTGATTTTCCATTATCCTTGGGTCAAGTATCTCTTATCTTGCTAATTCGCTCATTGTGTTGTGTTGGTAAATTTGGATGTTGTCATTAACATAGTTGTATTTCTATAGAAATTTATTTCTTGTATTCAAGGTGTTCGATAAAACACCTTAACCAAACTCAAAACCCCCCATTTACACACTTCTAGATTGTAAGAGATAATCTACTCAAAATCGATATTGATAGTCCTTCCCCGTGAACGAACTACGAAAAACACTACCTTCACCCGAATTAGGTCACGATAACGCAAGTGCAGCCATTATAGCACGAAGCTCACGAACCCTAGCCGCAATTTAACAACCCTAATTTTTATTCCACAACAGATACGATTCATGTTTTTAAGTGTTTATAAAAGGTAATATCTTCAACTAAAAGTAAACGTAAAAAGACAATCGACTAATTACCATTAATTATATTATATTATTATTTATTTTAGGTGTTTTAATAGTATAGATATCGAATATATTTTTCTTTTTAATGAAGGGTAAATAAGTAAATTGATGAATTACCAAAAAACAGGTACCAAAATTTTTAATGATACGATTGAT
The DNA here is from genome assembly GCA_036435485.1 of Saposhnikovia divaricata. Taxonomy (NCBI): domain Eukaryota; kingdom Viridiplantae; phylum Streptophyta; class Magnoliopsida; order Apiales; family Apiaceae; genus Saposhnikovia; species Saposhnikovia divaricata. Next base: position 93,109,098 of record CM071597.1, on the reverse strand, counting down.
GTTTTTAGGTACTCATGTTTCCTTGTTACAAATAACGTATAGGGATTTTTAATATATTCTATTAATAATTGAAAAATATGTTGTGATATTTTCGGGTATATATTAATTATTGTAAGATTAGTTTTAAATCAAAAAGGTAACGTGTTTTAATTCGAAAGGAAATATTAATGATTGGAAGATATGATACGATTCATGTTTTTAATTGTATATAAAGCTAATATCTTCAACTAAAAGTAAATGTGAAAAAGACAATCGACTAATTACTATTAATTAAATTATGTTATTATTTATTTTAGGTATTTTAGTAGTATAGATATCAAATATATTTTTATTTTTATTGAAGGGTAAATAAATAAATTCATGTAGTACAAAAAAACAGGTACCAAAACTTTTAATGTTGGCTACTATATAATAATATAGATATATAAACTCGTGCGCAGCACGGATTTTCTTTAATATAATATGACTTTTTTAAAAATTTTGAATGAAAATTTTATTATATGAATTTTGTAAGTTAAATTTTTAAATGATATGATTTGATAATGTGTTTTAGCTGAAAAATGTAATTGGTTATTTATTAGGAACTATAGTATCGTTATTTTATTTTATAAAATAAAACTACATGTTTTTACCAATAATAAATATTTAAGTAAAGAAAATTAACTAAAAAATCAAATTTAAAAATGAGATATTTTAGTTAGAAAATATAGAAAAAAATATTACCTTTTAGGTGTAAAAGGTAATCAGTTAGTTATTAGTAATTTTCATATTATTATTTTGAGAAAAATGTTCCTACAGTTAATTTTAGGAGAATTTCCTAAAGTTAACATTTAAAATCATGTGATTGTTACCTTTTATTTATAAGGGCCCCGCATGGGTATTAATGATGTGTTTTTTTATTTAGGAAAGTATGTGATGTGTTTTTATTTCAGTGATTAACTGTAGGAAATTCTTCTATAGTTAACTATAGGATCATTAAGCCCTTTATTAGTTTATTTAATTAATCAGAACGACCATAATTTTGGAAAGAAGAGATTTTAGTCAGAAAACTTAGAAAGGTAATAGCGGAAAAAGGTAATTGGTTAGTTATTATTTAGGAGAAAATAAGATATTTTAGTTAGAAAATAAAAAATATATATATTACCTTTTAGCTGGAAAAGGTAATTAGTTAGTTATTAGTAATTAAAATACTATTAGTTTATTTCATTAGTTCGAACAACCATTGTTTTGTAAAAAATAGATCTTAGTTAGAAAAGTTTGAAAAGGTAATTGTTGAAAAAGTATCGTTATTTTATTTTTTAAAATAGAACTACATGTTTTACCAATAATAAAAAAATCAAGTTTGAAAATGAGATATTTTAGTTAGAAAATATAAAAAAGATATTACCTTTTATCTAGAAAAGGTAATCTGTTATTTATTAGTAATTATAATATTGTTAGTTTATTTCATTAATTATAACGTACATAATTTTGGAAGAAGGTATTTTAGTTAGAAAAGCTAGATAAGGTAATAGCTGAAAAAGAAAATTGGTTAGTTATTATTTAATAGAAAGTAATATATTTGATTAGAAAATGTAAAAAAGATATTACCTTTTAGCAATAAAAGTTAATTAGCTAGTTATTAGTAATTATAATACAATTAGTTTATTTCATTAATTCGAACAACCATATTTTTGTAAAGGATAGATTTTAGTTAGAAAAGTTAGAATGGGTAATAGGTAATTGGTTAGTTATTATTTAGGAAAAGTATTGGGAACAGCTGCGTATAATATTTTGAAAAAATATTGTGTTTTATTTTTTTATAATTAAGTTAAATAATTTAGGGTAATAAAGTAAAACAATTAAATAAGGTAAGTACCGTACCGTACCATACCAAAACTTTTAATGTTTCGTCTTTTATAAGATAGTATTATATTTTTGGAAAGAAGATATTTTAGTTAGAAAAGCTAGAAAATGTAATAGTTGAAAAAGATAATTGGTTAGTTATTATTTAGGAGTATAGAAAAGATGTTACCTTTTAGCTGGAAAGTTAATCAGTTAGGTATTAGTAATTTTAATATTATTAGTTTATTTCATTAGTTAGAACGATCATATTTTTGAAAGATATTACCTTTTAGCTGTAAAAGGTAATCAGTTAGTTATTAGTAATTATAATATTATTAGTTTATTTCATAAATTTAGACAACCATATTTTTGGAAAAAAGAGATTTTAGTTAGAAAAGGTAATAGTTTACAAAGGTAATTGTTATTAGTTTATTTCATTAATTAGAACGACCATATTTTTGGAAAAAAGAGATTTTAGTTAGAAAAGGTAATAGTTGACAAAGGGAATTGGTTAGTTATTATTTAGGGGAAGTGTTGGGAAGAGCTGCGTGTAATATTTTGAGAAAAGATTGTGTTTTTTTTTATAATTAAGTTAAATAATTAAGGATAATGAAGTAAAACAATTAAATAAGGTAAGTACCGTACCGTACCAAAACTTTCAATGTTTCGTATGTCATTTTTTTAATTTTCACGTTACCTTTCTATTTTCTCTAACTAAAATCTCTGTTTTTCCAATTATATCAAAGGAGGTTTTATTTAATAAAATAAACTAATAATATTTTAATATTAATAATTAACCGATTACCTTTTTCAACTAAAACGTATCATCTTTTCTATATTTTTTTTAACTAAAATCCTTCCTTTAATAGAAATATCACGGACAATATTAATTTCTCATTTTCTAAAAATATTTCGTGCAATTGTATTTAGTAAATAAGGTAATTAAATTATAATTGCTATAAACTAATCAATTATATTTTTCACCTATAACATGTTTCCTTTTTAATTTTCTCTAACTAAATCCTATCTTTTTCTAATCATATCACATGCATTCTATTTAATAAAAATAATAATTATATAATTACTAATAATTCATCGATTACCTTTTTCAACTAAAACCTATCATCTTTTCTATATTTTCTAACTAAAATCCTTCCATTTCTAGAAATATCACGGATAACATTTGTATAATTATTATCAAATCATCTCATATAATAATGTAAGCCTCCAAAATTCATCTTTTAAAAAATTAATTTAAATAAATGAAAAAATTTATATAATATTAAAATAAAAAAAGTCCGTGCATCGCACGGGCTTTAAGCTAGTATTATATAAAAATCGAAACATTAAAAGTTTTGATACCTGTTTTTTGGTACTTATTTTTTGGTAATATCTGTAATTATATTAATATTTTTGAATTTTATAGCATATTAATCTAAAAAGAAGATTTTATCACATTAAAAAAAAATTGTAATCTAAACATAACATAATTAGAAAAAGTTGCATTAGAAGTGAATTTTTAAAAGAAAATTATAATCTAAAAATGATATAATTAAAAAAAGGTGGTAATATAATTTAATTTAAAAGAAAATTAAAATATGAAAAGAATATAATTAAAAAAGGTTGTATTATATTTGAATTTTATTTATTTTTATTAGTATTTAAAAAATTCATATTTACTCTTTGTTAAAATATCAAGAAATTTCAGTTTCTTTCAAGTTTTTAGTTTAAGCTATGTTATATCTCTATCTAGTTTAAGTTGGATCTGCTAAGTTATTTTGTTAATTTACTCGTGAACTGTTTTGTTGGTGGAGAATCTAAGCCCATGATATTGGTGTAAGGGCTAGATTATTTTGGATGTTGGTTGGCCTTGGGCCTAATGAATTTATTTGTTTACCAAAAAAAAAAAGAATAGTCTTATCCTATTTTTTATATTCGTGATTGTATTTTCTCTCGACATTTAGAGTGTTTCCATTTGAATAATAATTACTAAATCCTTAATAATTAAACATAATTTTATGAAATTAGCATGGATTGTAAAATCATCTAAATTTGATTTTTAGATCTCAAGATAAAGTCCAAATAGTAAATATTAAGTTGTTTTAATACTAATAAAAAATTAAATAAAATTCAATTATGTTACAACCTTTTTTAATTATATCCTTTTCAGATTATAATTTCTTTTGAAAATTTAATTCTAATACCACCTTTTTTTTTTGACTATGTAGGCTTATATGCCTTACAATTTAGTATCTGTTCTAAGATAATTCTCGGGGTGAGCGAGAGTCGAACCCATGACTTGGGACAACAGAGGATACACCTCGATCCCATGACCTGGGACAACAGAGGATACAACCTTTTTTAATTATATCCTTTTTAGATTATAAATTGCTTTGAAACGGGGGTGGAGTGCCCAAAATGCCCCCATTTTCAATATTCATGGCCCTTTATACCCCCATTCCAAAAAATGGCCCAAAATACCCCATAGATACGCTACTTCGTGCTGCAAAACAGCTGTTGCGTCTTTTCGTCCTGCGCATCACCCCCCTTATTGTTGCATTTCGTCCCCCGCATTAGGCCTGATGCGGCACACCAGATAGCAAAACAGAGCATATGCACTACACGAAGTAGCACAACAGCCTAAAAAAATGAAAAAACAGATACGCTACCCGAAATTCAGTATTAGGGGGGTAGGTGAGGGCCATGCATCTTGGATTTGGTCCATTTTGGGCATTATCTCTTAAAACCGTGCGATGCACGGATTTTCTTTAATATTACATGATTTTTTCAATAATTTGAATGAATTTTTTACGATATGAATTTAATAAGTTAAATTTTTAAATAATATGATTGAATAATAATTACATATATATGTATAAATAATGTGGCTATATTATTTCTAGAAAAGAAAGTTTTAGTTATAAGAATACAAAAGTGATGCGTTTAGTTGAAAAAGTTATCAATCAATTATGAATTACTATGATATTATTTTATTGAATACCATTATTCGTGATAAAGATAAAATATAAAGGATAACATATTTTAGGTGAAAAGTTAATTTGTTAGTTATTAGTAATCATAATAATTTTATTAAATTTAATTGCCGTAATATTTCTAGAATATAAAAGATAACGTGTTTTACCTAAAAATGAAATTAATTAATTATTAAAAAATAGAAAAGTTAACATGTTTTTACCAATAATAAATATTTAAGCAAGGATAATTAAGTAAGAAAAAAATTTTAAAATGAGATATTTTATTTAGAAAATAGCAATGATATTAGGTTTTAGCTGAAAAGGTAATCAATTAGTTATTAGTAATTGTAATTTTGTTAAATAGAATGGCCCATAATATATTTGCAAAAGAGAGGTTTTAGTCAAAAAAAAGTTAGAAAAGATAATGTATTTTAAATGAAAAAGGTAATTGGTTAGTTATTAGAAACTATAATATCGTTACTTTTTTTATATAAAATAGAACTACATGTTTTTACCAATAATAAATATTTAAGTAAGGAAAATCAAATAAAAAAAATCAAGTTTTCTGGGGAAAAAAAAAAAGAAGTAAAAAAATCCAGTTTGAAAATGAGATATCTTAGTTAGAAAATATAGAAGAGATATTATCGTTTAGCTGAAAAAGGTAATCATATATTTATTATTAATTATAATATCATTTGTTTATTTCATAAATTAGAACGATCATGTTTTTGTAAAAAAAAGGTTTTAGTTAGAAAAGTTATAAAAGATAATAGCTGAAAAAGATAATTGGTTACTTAAGGTAATTGGTTACTTATTATTTAGGGTAAGTTTTGGGAAGAGCTGTGTTTTATTTTTTTATAATTAAGTAAAATTATTAAGGGTAATAAAGTAAAAAAATTAAATAGAATATAAAAGACGAAGTGTTTTGCCTGAAAATGATACTAATTAGTTATTAAAAATAAATAAAAAAAATTAACATGTTTTTACCAATAATAAATAATTAAGTACGGATATTTAAGTAAAAAAAGAAAGTTTGAAAATGAGAAATTTTATTAAAAAAATATAGAAAAGATATTAGGTTTTAGCTGAAAAAGATAACCAATTAATTATTAATAATTATAATTTTATTATTTTATTTCATTGAATAAAATGACCTGTGATATTTTGGAAAGGAGAGGTTATAATCAGAATAATTAGAAAAGATAATGTGTTTTACCTGAAAAAGTAATTGGTTTAGGAACTATAATATCGTTATTTTATTTTATAAAGTAGAACTACATGTTTTTACCAATAATAAATATTTAAGTTAGGATAATTAAGTAAAAATATCAAGTTTGAAACTGAGATATTTTAGTTAAAAATATAGAAAAAATATTATCTTTTAGCTGAAAAAGATAATCAGTTAGTTATTAGTAATTATAATATTATAAGTTTATTTTATTAATTAGAACGATCTTATTTTTGAAAATAAGAGATTTTGGTTAGAGAAGTTAGAAAAGGTAATAGCTGAAAAAGGTAATTGGTTACTTATGCTAATTAGTTACTTATTATTTAGGGAAAGTGTTAGGAAGAACTGCGTGTAATATTTTGAGAAAAGATTGTGTTTGTTTTTCTATAATTAAGTAAAATAATTAAGGCTATTAAAGTAATATAATTAAATAAGGTAAGTACTATATCGTACCTTACCAATAATAAATATTTAAGTTAGGATAAGTAAGTAAAAAATTCAAGTTTGAAAATGAGATATTTTTGTTAAAAAATATAGAAAAAATATTATTTTTTAGCTGAAAAAAGGTAATCAGTTAGTTATAAGTAATTATAATATTATCTTTTATGTTAATTAGTTACTTATTATTTAGGGAAGTGTTGGGAAGAGCTGCGTGTAATATTTTAAGAAAAGATTGTGGTTTTTTGTATAATTAAGTAAAATAATTAAGTGTATTAAAATAAAATAATTAAATAAGGTAAGTACTGTACCGTACCGTACCAAAACTTTTAATATTTCGTCTTTTATAATATAGTATAGATATAGTAGCTTATAACCCGTACAATGCACGGGTTTCTTTTTTATATGTTATAAATTTATTTAATATTACAATTAGGTTTTTATATGATCATTATTTTTAATAATATAGCTTAGAACCCGTGCAATACACGGAGTTTTTTAATATTATATAAATTTTTATTAATTTGTATTGATAATTTTAAGATGCGAATTTTATAGGTTCAAAATTTATAAATAATATAATTTAATTATAATAATTATATATGTGGCGCCCGTGATATTTTCAAAAAAATTGGGATTTTAATTAGAAAATATAGAAAAGATAATACTTTTTATCTGAAAAAGATAATCGATAAGTTATTAGTAATTGCAATATTTTATTAAATAGAACTGGTAAATTTTACCTGAAAAAGGAAATTGATTAATTGTTGAAAAAATATAAAAGATAACATGGTCTACATAAAAAAGGAAATTAATTAGTTATTTATAATTATATTTTTTTTCATATATTTCAATATTTTGAATTTTATATAGTAGTATAAATAAATATAGTAAGGATATTTAGGTAAAAATAAAAAATATATAAATAAGGGTAATTAAGTAAAAACTTTGAAGTACCAAAAAATAGGTACCAAAAAACAGGTACCAAAATTTTTAATGTTCCAGCTATTATAATATAGCATAGATAGATAGATTTTATTACTTTTAATTTAATACAAATTAATATACTCATGTTACAATTAAATTTGTTTTTTTTATGAAATAAATATATTTTATGTTACAATTAAATTTTTAATAATTATTTTAATTTTAATAAATTATATATATATATATATATATTTAATTAATGACATGCATGATTTAAAACTTAAATAATGAAATTTTAAATTAAATATGTCCTTGAAGAAATTCGAATCTTGAATGTTTTGTAAAGTAACTTAATCATATAAAATATATAAATAATCAGATTTAACGATTCCGATTTTTTTGCTAAAAATCTAATGGTAATCATTCGTTATATACGGATTTCTATTATATATTTTTATTAGTAATTGAAATATATGTTGTGATATTTTCGGGTATATATTAATAATTGCAAGATTATGTTTTAAATTAAAATGTAATATGTTTTAATTAGAAAAGAAATATTAATGACTGGAAGATTATGATTGCAAATTTATGTTCTAAATTAAAAGATAACGTGTTTTAATTAGAAAAGAAATATTAATGATCGGAAGATACAATATTTTAGGTGTGTATAAAGGATAATATGTTCAATTAAAAGTAGACGCCTTTTAAATTATTTGAAAGATACGATATTATAGGTATTTATTAAACTAGCTTATAACCCGTGCGATGCACGGATTTCTTTTGATAAGTAATAAATTTTATTTTATGTTGCAATTATATTTTTATATAATAAATTATTTTCAATAATTATTTTAATTTAAAAAACAAATATTATTGATTGGAAGATACGATATTTTAGGTATTTATAAAATGTAATATCATCAATTGAAAGTAAACGTCTTTTGATTAAAAAAGGTAATCGGATAATTATCATTAATTATATTATTTTATTATTTATTTTAATAATTAGGATGATCGTTCTGAAAATCGAACCGACAAACTTTCAATGCTTGCGCGATGCACGATTTTTTTATGTTATAAATTTTATTTAATATTACAATTATGTTTTTATATAATCATTATTTTTAATAATTTTTTAAATTTTAATTTAATATAATTTAATATACTCATGTTTACGGATTATACTAATTTTTCCTTATTATAAACAACGTATACAGATTTTTAATAAATTTATTAATAATCAAAAAATATGGTGTGATATTTTCGGATATATGTATTAATGATTGTATGATTATTTTTAAATTAAAAACATAACGTGTTTTAATTAAAAAGAAAATATTATTTGTAATAACCGTGAATTTTCGAATAATTTTCCTACTCGATATTTATATTTTATTTAAGAAGCGATGCACTAGTATGTTTTAATTAGCGTATTTTTGTAAAATTTTGAAATTTTATATATCCGTATGTAAGTAAAATTATATTATATCTATTTAAATATATTTATTTGGTTTTTATTAAAATTAGGAAAAATAAAATTTTAGTTTTGGGTCGAATTTATTTTAGGAAACGAAATTAGAGTCTCGTTTTAATTAGCCAGCAGGGGGAAACGAGTCCCTTTCACCAAATATTTCACTAATCATGACCATTATTTCATGCACTTACATTTGTCCCCCATGTTCTATTTTTTTTTATTTAATAACAATCTGCACTACCAGTCTCATCATTATTAGAAGTAGGGGTGTATATTTTTATTGTATAAAACCAATAGCCTAACTCTCTTTTTTCCTATCTATTTTTCCTGCAAATTCACCAAACTCCTGTCTCTTTCATTTTACTCAAAAACACTCGAACTATATACATATATACATACAATCAGAGTCAAACATCAGGTAGTTATCTTCTGTTAAACCTTTTCCGATTTCGTTTTTTTTTGTTTGTTGATCTGGTAGGCTCGAAAACTTGTACGCAATTTCTTTGTGTCTGATGTAGCAATTGAAATCGGGATGGGGGTTGTAAGTGAGTTGGGTTGTGGTTCGAAATCGGAGATGCAGGGGGGTTCGACTTTGGTTAATAGGCGAAGAAAGGGAGGTCGAGAGGAGAGAAAAGGGTGAAATCGAGATAGAGGTGAGGGAGATAGAGAGAGCGGACTGGTGGTTTGAATCAGAGAGATTGAGTCGGGTACAGGGAGAGAGATGCAGAGAAAGGAGAAGGGGGTTGTCGATTGTTGTCGGAAGTAGTAGAGATAGCGAGAGAGAAGTGAAGAGAGAGTGGAGAGAGGGAGGCGGGAGAGATTAAGAGAGAGAGAGAGATCGACGGAGAGAGAGAGAGAGACAGAGAGGGGGAGAGAGAGAGAGAGATTAAGAGAGAGAGAGAGAGAGAGAGAGAGAGAGAGAGAGAGAGAGATTAAGAGAGAGAGAGAGAGAGAGAGAGAGAGAGATTAGAGGGAGATAGATTGTCGAGAGAGAGAGACGCAGGGGAGGGGGTGGGACCCACGGTGGGGTGAGCGGGGCCCACGTAAATTTTCTGTTAAATGCAATAATAATAAATAATAGGGGATTTAATTATTTGGTATATTAATTTTAAATTGGTTATTAATAAACAGTTAATAAAATGGTATTTGATTAAATTGGAAAGTTTTTAAAATTAGAATATGATTGGTGATAAATAATTGATTTAAAAAAATATGATTTAATTGATTAATTAAATCAATAAAAATATTCTGTGATTATTTACCATAATTTGGAGATTTATTGACTTATTGATAAAAGAGAGAATAATTATGAATAAATAGAGTTAAATATGATTTTAATTTTAGAAAGCTGATAATTAATATTTCCGAATTATTTTAATTAATCGGATCGGACCAGATTATTTAGAGGCTTAAATCGGATAATTATTAAATTAATTATGAGATTAAAAATGGAAGAAAAATTAATTAGTGAGATTAATATTAATAATTATGGATTTAAATTGAATAAAAATGGATTGTTGAATTATTTTATTTTGAGAATAAATAGAGATTAATATTAATTAAATTAGAGAATTTTAGAGACTTGTAGATGATTCATAAGAGCTAAATTATTTTTGGAAAGTGCGATTTAAATAGATAATTAATTATTAGCAAATACTTAGAAATGATTAGAGCCCTTTTTAAATGAGAATTTTCTTATAATTAAATAAAGTGGGATTTACGAATATTAAAAATAGTATATATTTTCTAGATTTGATTCCCGAGTCCGAAGATAGAGTTATTTATCCGGAAATTATTTTCTGTTATTTATTGTAGAGATTTTCGAGAGATGTTATTATTTAATATTTAATATTATATTAGCGGTTTAGAAATACTTTATTTTGACGAAGCGCTCACGTTTTTCTGGTTGCCATTTTTAGAGAATAATTCTCGAGCCGTAGATCGAAGCCAAGTTCACGGGTAGAGTATAATTTTATCTGCATTTATTTGCACTTCGAGATCGAGGCAAGTTCCTTCCTACCCTAACTCTTAGAGACTTGTATTTCTGTTCGTATTATTTCATTCGTTAATTATTTTCGAGCTATCAATTATGAGATTTATCTGTTGCTCCTTATGATACAATTATTTCTTTTGAGCATTATCCCTGTTAAATATTACGATACTATTAATTAAGTTTACTTGCGAATTATACTCCCTATGAGCGTAGAAATAAATTCGTTGCTATCGGGTCGATCTCATTAAATGGAGACGACTATTATTTTGATTTAGTGAAACTAATCTCATTTGTTCGAGATAGTTAAATTCATTCTTCTCAGTGGAATTTATTGTACAAATTCAACAATAATTTATTGATTATCTTTTAGTTGGTTCCTCGTTCGAATCAATCGATAAGATTTATAAAATTATAATTATTAGAGTTGTTACGTGTTGATCAAGTGAAAAATATTCTATTCAACGATTCATCAATTTTGAGTATTATAATCATCCGAGTGGTACTATTTGTTCGGTACGACTCAAAATATTTCATTTTAAGACTATTCTCATTATTTCGAGACAGTTGCTTTTATTGTCAAGGTTTGGCATTTTATTCGTGTCAACCAATAAAATATTACTATTGAGAGTTTACATCAGTCCATTGTTCGGATTGGTGGTAAAATTGAGTCAGACTGGCAGTCCACCAGATTATTAAATATTTTCCTGGAAGAATTATCTCAAGTTATCTGTTCACCAAATATTCGGGACTTCTGTATTCTACTTGTCAATTTTGGGATAGAGGCCCATTATAGAGAAAGAGAGACTTGTGTACTATTATGCGGGCACGAGATTATTTAGGCACTATGTTGCCAAGGTTGAATTAATAACCCACTATGATGCTAGCATTCATACATACATATATATATATATATATATATATATATATATATATATATATATAATATTGTTGATATCGTATTGTAGCCGTGATCTGGCGAAGTGCGGTGTCATTGGAGGACGGTATTCTTGGTCGGTTAGTTGATCGCCCCACCGAGATACCGAGAGGTGGAAAACCAGTTTATTCTTAAATCTTGAGTTATCAGAGTTATATCAAATGAGTCTTTCGAGTATTCTGTTTCGAGATTGAGTATTGAGTCTTCGAGTATGCTATTTTCGAGATGGGTTTGAGCCAATTCAGATTGTGATATCCGATATTAAAATTTTGAGTATTTCTTTCGGTAAACCTTATTATATTTATATACCGAGCAAGAAGAGAACTTGCTGAGCACTATAGTTGCTCATTCTTGCTTTACAACATTTTATTCAGCTGTCAAGATGGAAAGAGGCGAGACGTCTAGCCAGGGATACAGAGGAAAGGGAAAAGCTCAAGGCTATGCTGACAAGAACTAGGATATCCACCTGGAACCTTTATCTTTATACTTTTGTGAACTTTTGTAAGATATTATCTCGAGATGTAATAAGTTGTATTGTACTATTTTGTGAGACGATCTTGGAACTACGGAGTGGGACATTTATGCTCCGTTGTAATAAATATTTTGTTTTATTATTGCGTTATCGTGTGCTGTAGGATATTGAGACAATGTGACGACCCGGGTCCTCGGTCAGGGTGGATTTGGGGGCGTTACAGTTTTGGTATCAGAGCATTAGTTATATTTTTAGGAATCGTACGAGCTTAGAATTATAACACGACGTGAGAAATTTAGAGATATAATACGATGATGAGATTTTGGCACTTAGTGCCTTACACCTTTAGCTATATCTATATACATATCTAGTCGATTAGAACCTGTTTCTGAACGAAACTATTTACTTTTGTAGATGTCTTCATCAGGATCTACCGGTTTCTTACCTATGCGAGATAGATCTCCTACACCATACCCACTAGGACCTCTAGATCCTAGCTCAGGGACGGATAGTGACCCATCTGAGGAGTATATGCTGATCTGTTAGTAGTACTGTTGTCTTACTTTATTTATTAGAAAATTGTGTACTGTAGAGTATCATATGATATTGTTTCCCCATGTTACCCCGATATAGATGGCAACTTATTTTCAGAAACTACGACTTAAAATGAGTTTAACCAAAATTCGAGAACCAAAGATTAATAACTATTGAATTTTAGAACTTATAAGGTTTTCCCGAGAACCGCCATTTAAACTGAGATAGAACTTTACAGGTATCTGAAACCTTTTTATAACTAGGAATAAGAGTAATTGTTTATAAAGAGACAAGAGAAAATCACGATTTTGAGTATGATTTATTTTGAGAAACCAGGAATTTGACTGAGTAATTATTTATGAATGCCTATCATAACTATGCCAGCAATGGTGTCTTTTGACTGCATATCGGTGATATAACGTACGTTATTGTTTTCGCTTATATAGAAAAAGATGCCACCTAGGAGAGGAAGACCCCCAAAGAATCTTCGTCCTCAACCTGCAGCGAATCAAGATTATGAGGTTCCACCTCGGAACCCAGTCCAGAATCCAAACCCGGAACCAGAGCCCGCTCAGAATCCCAACCCGATGAACCTACTTATGAACTTTCTTCTTCAACATGCTCAGAACCCTCAGCCTCAACAGAACCAACATCCAGTAGGAGGAATTCCACCTCCAGCTCATCTGACTTAAGCTACAGTGAGTTTCAAATCATTCAAATCTTTGAACCCACCTGAGTTTAAAGGTACCACTAACCCAGTGGAGGCTAGAATCTGGTTACGAGAGATAGAAAAGACTTTTGAAATTGTAGGAGTGGAAGAAGACAAGAAGACAGTGTTTGCAACGTATATGTTAAAAGGTAAGGTTAATTACTGGTGGGAAGCGAAGAGAGCTATGGAAAGTAATGCGGATATACCATGGGTCAGATTTACAACATTGTTCCTAGAGAGGTATTTCCCCAAGTATCTGGAGAACCAGATGGAAATTAAGTTTTTAGAACTCAAGCAAGGGACGATGACTGTTGTAGACTACGAGGCCAAGTTTACAGAACTCTCAAGGTTTGTACCCTATCATGTAGACACTGAGGAGAAGAGAGCGAAGCGTTTCCAACAAGGATTGAAGCCTTGGATACAGAATCGAGTTGCAGTGTTCGAGATCACCAATTATGCAACCTTAGTTCAGAAAGCAGCTATAGTGGAAAGTGGAAGTGAACTGCCCGAAGGATGGAAATAAGAGGAAGTTTCAGAGCAGCGGAAGTAACTTTGTGAGAAGGACTGATAATCGAAGCGACAAGAAACCATTTGTGAAGAGGGAGAATAGAAGCACTGATATAAGAAGGTTTGGGAATTAGGACACCCGAGGAAGCAACCAGAGGTTCCAACAGCCACAGACAGTTAGTGTGATGCAAGGAAGGCCACCATTACCAGAATGTAAGACATGTGGGAAGAAACACCCTGGACCCTGTCATCAAGCGAGCGTGAATTGTTATAACTGTTGACAAAAGGGTCATTATGCTTCTAGTTGTAAGGATAAATCTGTCACCTGTTTCAACTGTGGAAGGAAAGGTCACGTGTCCCGAGACTGTCGACAGCCTGCGAAAGAAAATCCAGTGCCTCGACTCACAGCACCTCCCAACAACAAGCCGACAGCAAGAACCTTCAACATGACTGTAGAGATGCCATCGATGACAGCGATGTGATAGCAGGTACGCTTCTAGTAAACTCGGAGGATGCGTGTGTTCTAGTTGATTCTGGAGCTACCAAATCTTTTATTTCTGAAAACTTCATGAATAAGTTGAATCTTGAGTCTGTGCCTTAGAGGGAATTCTGAACATAGAAGTAGCTAATCAAGAAGTCATACCAGTAAACCGTTTATATCCGAATTGTTCTATAGAGATACATGGGCAACGTTTCGACGCAGAACTAATTCCTTTTAAGTTAGGGGAGTTTGACGTAATCCTAGGGATGGATTGGTTATCACGTTATGATGCTCAAATAAATTGTCGTCGTAAGAGGGTCAGCTTAGGTGGACCTAATGGTATAAGAATTCCGTTTCACGGACGGAAACCGACTAAGGATTTCCTGTCAATAATTCAAGCTAAAAGATTACTTCGGCAAGGATGTCAGGCCTTTCTAGCTTATGTGATAGATACCGAGAAGCAGACCTCTACGATCGAAGAGATCCCTGTAGTTAATCAATTTAGAGATGTTTTTCCTGACGAGCTGCCTGGAATTCCACCAGATCGAGAGATAGAATTCACAATCGACCTAGCACCAGGAACCACACCAATCTCAAAGGCGCCGTACAGAATGGCACCAGTGGAAATGAAGGAATTGGCAACACAACTGCAAGAATTACTAGAAAAAGGTGTAATCAGACCAAGTGTATCCCCGTGGGGAGCTCCAGTATTGTTCGTAAAGAAGAAGGACGGATCCATGCGACTCTATATTGATTATCGTGAACTGAATAAGATGACCATCAAGAACAGGTACCCTCTGCCTCGAATCGACGATCTGTTTGACCAACTAAAGGGAGCTACGTATTTTTCAAAGATCGACTTGAGATCCGGATATCATCAACTGAAGATCAAGCCTGAGGATATTCCTAAGACTGCCTTTAGGACTCGGTATGGCCATTACGAGTTCCTAGTCATGTTTTTTGGATTGACGAATGCGCCAGCTACTTTTATGGATTTAATGAATCGTGTATTCAAGAGATACTTGGATAAGTTCGTGATTGTATTTATTGATGACATCTTGATATACTCGAAGTCTCCTGAGGAACATGCTGAACACCTCCGATTGGTTCTGGAAGTGCTGAGAAAGGAAAAGTTATATGCGAAATCTTCAAAGTGTGAATTCTGGCTAAAAGAAGTTCAATTTTTAGGACACATTATGAGCGGCGCAGGGATTTTTGTAGACCCCGCAAAGATAGAAGCCATAGCAGATTGGGAGAGACCCAAGACTCCAACAGAGGTTAGAAGTTTCCTTGGATTGGCCGGATACTATCGTAGATTCGTGAAGGATTTCTCAAAGATAGCTACGCCACTGACTCGAATTACCAGGAAGAGTGAAAAATTCGAGTGGACCCCCAAATGCGAAGACAGCTTTCAAGAATTGAAGAAGAGATTGACTACTGCCCCAGTGTTGACCTTACCCGATGAGAAAGGCGATTTCGTGATTTTCAGCGATGCCTCTCACAAGGGTTTAGGATGTGTGCTGATGCAACATGGGAAAGTAATAGCTTAGGCCTCTCGACAACTGAAGGAATATGAGTTCCGTTACCCTACTCACGATTTGGAACTTGCTGCTATTGTTTTTGCCCTCAAGATTTGGAGACATTACCTTTATGGAGAGAAATGCAAGATTTACACGGATCACAAGAGCTTAAAGTATATATTCACACAGAAGGAATTAAACATGAGACAGAGAAGATGGTTAGAATTGATCAAAGACTATGATTGCTCAATAAGCTACCACCCAGGGAAGGCTAATGTTGTAGCTGATGCTTTAAGTAGAAAGGAAAGAATTAACCTGTTGACAACCTCAGAAGAATTGGTCAGAGAATATTAGAAAATGGAATTAGAGGTTAAGGTCCCAGTCCAAAACAATGAAAGAATTTACAGTATTCAGTTTCAACCAGAGTTACTCGAAAAGATTCGCCGTTGTCAAGAACAAGTAATGGAAGAAAGAAAATCAGAGTTGACCGGAGAAGAATTTCTAAGTTCAAAAGACGATAAGGGAATTAAGCGATTTGCATCGAGAATATGGATTCCTAATGTTACGGAGTTGAAGGAAGAAATAATGAGCGAAGCGCATAACTCGAGATATTCCATTCACCCAGGGAGTACAAAAATGTATCAGGATATCAAGCTGAATTATTGGTGGCCTAACATGAAGAGAGAGATTGCAGAATGGGTAAGCAAGTGTTTGACATGTCAGAAAGTGAAAGTCGAACATCAACGACCTAGTGGACTTTTACAACCTTTAGAGATACCCGAGTGGAAATGGGAGCATATTTCCATGGATTTTGTCGTAGGATTGCCCCGAACTAGAGCTAGCCACGATGCGATTTGGGTTATTGTCGACCGTCTCACTAAGTCTACGCATTTCCTACCAATTAATGATAAGTACTCAGTTGAAAGATTGGTGAACATATACCTAAAGGAAATTGTGGTTCGTCACGGAGTGCCTGTTTCAATTGTATCTGATAGAGATGCCCGTTTTACTTCTCGATTTTGGAAAAGTTTTCAGGATTGTCTTGGCACGAAGTTAAATTTAAGCACTGCATATCATCCACAGACCAACGGACAAAGTGAAAGGACTATTCAAATAGTTGAGGATATGTTAAGAGCCTGTGCACTTGATTTCAAAGGAAGTTGGGATGATCATCTGCCCCTAGTTGAGTTTGCTTACAATAATAGCTACCACTCCAGCATAGGTATGGCACCATATGAGGCATTGTACGGGAGGAAGTGTAGATCACCTCTATATTGGGATGAAGTAGGAGAAAGGAAAATACTAGGACCAGAACTACTACAACAAACTAAGCAAGCGACCGAAGTTATTCGAAAAAGGTTAGTTGCAGCTCAAGATCGACAGAGGAAGTATGCAAATCAAAAGAGAAAAGACAAAGCATTTGAAGTGGGAGATAAAGTGATGTTGAAAGTTTCACCTTGGAAAGGAGTAATAAGATTCGGAAAGAAAGGCAAGTTGAGCCCAGATATATAGGACCTTTTGAGATTCTAAAGAAGATAGGACCGCTGGCTTATCAGTTGGCCCTACCTCCAGACCTTCAGCATATCCACGATGTGTTTCATGTTTCTGCGTTAAGAGAATACCATTTTGATTTCAGACATGTTATAACCTACGAACCAGTGGAAATACGTCCTGATTTGAACTACAAAGAACATCCAGTAGAGATCCTAGATCACAAAGTACAAGAGTTAAGAACTAAGAAAGTAAATTTAGTGAAAGTACTTTGGAGAAACCACCAAGTTGAGGAAGCCACGTGGGAATTAGAAAGCGAAATGCGGAATAAATATCCTGAATTGTTTAGTGCGTAATTTTGATTCCGAGGACGGAATCCTATAAGGGGGGAAGACTGTAATAACCGTGAATTTTGGAATAATTTTCCTACTCGATATTTATATTTTATTTAAGAAGCGATGCACTAGTATATTTTAATTAGCGCGTTTTTGTAAAATTTCGAAATTTTATATATCCGTATGTAAGTAAAATTATATTATATCTATTTAATTATATTTATTTGGTTTTTATTAAAATTAGGAAAAATAAAATTTTAGTTTTGGGTCGAATTTATTTTAGGAAACGAAATTAGAGTCTCGTTTTAATTAGCCAGCAAGGGGAAACGAGTCCTTTTCACCAAATATTTCACTAATCATGACCATTATTTCATGCACTTACATTTGTCCCCCATGTTCTATTTTTTTTATTTAATAACAATCTGCACTACCAGTCTCATCATTATTAGAAGTAGGGGTGTATATTTTTATTGTATAAAACCAATAGCCTAACTCTCTTTTTTCCTATCTATTTTTCCTGCAAATTCACCAAACTCCTGTCTCTTTCATTTTACTCAAAAACACTCGAACTATATACATATATACATACAATCAGAGTCAAACATCAGGTAGTTATCTTCTGTTAAACCTTTTCCGATTTCGTTTTTTTTGTTTGTTGATCTGGTAGGCTCGAAAACTTGTACGCAATTTCTTTGTGTCTGATGTAGCAATTGAAATCGGGATGGGGGTTGTAAGTGAGCTGGGTTGTGGTTCGAAATCGGAGATGCAGGGGGGTTCGACTTTGGTTAATAGGCGAAGAAAGGGAGGTCGAGAGGAGAAAAAAGGGTGAAATCGAGAGAGAGGTGAGGGAGATAGAGAGAGGCGGACTGGTGGTTTGAATCAGAGAGATTGAGTCGGGTACAGGGAAAGAGATGCAGAGAAAGGAGAAGGGCGGCTGTCGATTGTTGTCGGAAGTAGTAGAAATAGCGAGAGAGAAGAGAAGAGAGAGTGGAGAGAGGGAGGTGGGAGAGATTAAGAGAGAGAGATCGACGGAGAGAGAGAGAGAGAGAGAGAGACAGAGAGGGAGAGAGAGAGAGATTAAGAGAGAGAGAGAGAGATTAGAGGGAGAGAGACTGTCGAGAGAGAGAGAGAGAGAGAGACGCAGGGGAGGGGGTGGGACCCACGGTGGGGTGAGTGGGGCCCACGTAAATTTTCTGTTAAATGCAATAATAATAAATAATAGGGGATTTAATTATTTGGTATATTAATTTTAAATTGGTTATTAATAAACAGTTAATAAAATGGTATTTGATTAAATTGGAAAGTTTTTAAAATTAGAATATGATTGGTGATATATAATTGATTTAAAAAAAGTATGATTTAATTGATTAATTAAATCAATAAAAATATTCTGTGATTATTTACCATAATTTGGAGATTTATTGACTTATTGATAAAAGAGAGAATAATTATGAATAAATAGAGTTAAATATGATTTTAATTTTAGAAAGCTGATAATTAATATTTCCGAATTATTTTAATTAATCGGATCGGACCAGATTATTTGGAGGCTTAAATCGGATTATTATTAAATTAATTACGAGATTAAAAAATAGAAGAAAAATTAATTAGTGAGATTAATATTAATAATTATGGATTTAAATTGAATAAAAATGGATTGTTGAATTATTTTAATTTGAGAATAAATAGAGATTAATATTAATTAAATTAGAGAATTTTAGAGACTTGTAGATGATTCATAAGAGCTAAATTATTTTTGGAAAGTGCGATTTATATAGCTAATTAATTATTAGCAAATACTTAGAAAAGATTAGAGCCCTTTTTAAATGAGAATTTTCTTATAATTAAATAAAGTGGGATTTATGAATATTAAAAATAGTATATATTTTCTAGATTTGATTCCCGAGTCCGAAGATAGAGTTATTTATCCGGAAATTATTTTCTGTTATTTATTGTAGAGATTTTCGAGAGATGTTATTATTTAATATTTAATATTATATTAGCGGTTTAGAAATACTTTATTTTGACGAAGCGCTCACATTTTTCTGGTTGCCATTTTTAGAGAATAATTCTCGAGCCGTAGATCAGAGTCAAGTTCACGGGTAGAGTATAATTTTATCTGCATTTATTTGCACTTCGAGATCGAGGCAAGTTCCTTCCTACCCTAACTCTTAGAGACTTGTATTTCTGTTCGTATTATTTCATTTGTTAATTATTTTCGAGCTATCAATTATGAGATTTATCTGTTGTCCTTGTGATACAATTATTTCTTTTGAGCATTATCCCTGTTAAATATTACGATACTATTAATTAAGTTTACTTGCGAATTATACTCCCTATGAGCGTAGAAATAAATTCGTTGCTATCGGGTCGATCTCATTAAATCGAGACGACTATTATTTTGATTTAGTGAAACTAATCTCATTTGTTCGAGATAGTTAAATTCATTCTTCTCAGTGGAATTTATTATACAAATCCAACAATAATTTATTGATTATCTTTTAGTTGGTTCCTCGTTCGAATCAATCGATAAGATTTATAAAATTATAATTGTTAGAGTTGTTACGTGTTGATCAAGTGAAAAATATTCTATTCAACGATTCATCAATTTTGAGTATTATAATCATCCGAGTGGTACTATTTGTTCGGTACGACTCAAAATATTTCATGTTAAGACTATTCTCATTATTTCGAGACAGTTGCTTTTATCGTCAAGGTTTGGCATTTTATTCGTGTCAACCAATAAAATATTACTATTGAGAGTTTACATCAGTCTATTGTTCGGATTGATGGTAAAATTGAGTCAGACTGGCAGTCCGCCACATTATTAAATATTTTCCTGGAAGAATTATCTCAAATTATCTTTTCACCAAATATTCGGGAATTCTGTATTATACTAGTCAATTTTGGGAAAGAGGCCCATTATAGAGAAAGAGAGACTTGTGTACTGTTATGCGAACACGAGATTATTTAGGCACTATGTTGCCAGGGTTAAATTAATAACCCACTATGATGCTAGCATTCATATATATATATATATATATATATATATATATATATATATATATTGTAGCCGTGATCAGGCGAAGTGCGGTGTCATTGGAGGACGGTATTCTCGGTCGGTTAGTTGATCGCCCCACCGAGATACCGAGAGGTGGAAGACCAGTTTATTCTTAAATCTTGAGTTATCAGAGTTATATCAAATGAGTCTTTCGAGTATTCTATTTCGAGATTGAGTATTGAGTCTTCGAGTATGCTATTTCCGAGATGGGTTTGAGCCAATTCAGATTGTGATATCCGATATTAAAATTTTGAGTATTTCTTTCGGTAAACCTTATTATATTTATATACCGAGCAAGAAGAGAACTTGCTGAGCACTATAGTTGCTCATTCTTGCTTTACAACATTTTATTCAGCTGTCAAGATGGAAAGAGGCAAGACGTCCAGCCAGGGATACAGAGGAAAGGGAAAAGCTCAAGGCTATGCTGACAAGAACTAGGATATCCATCTGGAACCTTTATCTTTATACTTTTGTGAACTTTTGTAAGATATTATCTCGAGATGTAATAAGTTGTATTGTACTATTTTATGAGACGATCTTGGAACTGCGGAGTGGGACATTTATGCTCCGTTGTAATAAATATTTTGTTTTATTATTGCGTTATCGTGTGCTGTAGGATATTGAGACAATGTGACGACCCGGGTCCCCGGTCAGGGTGGATTTGGGGGCGTTACATTAATAATTGAAAGATACAGTACAATTGATGTTTTTATGTGTTTATAAAAGGTAATATCTTCAACTAAAAGTAAATGCGAAAAAGGCAATCGACTAATTACCATTAATTATATTATGAAAAATATGGTGTGATATTTTCGGGTATATATTAATTATTGTAAGTTTAGTTTTAAATCAAAAAGGTAAGGTGTTTTAATTTGAAAGAAAATATTAATGATTGGAAGATATGATACGATTGATGTTTTTAGGTGTTTAATTTTATTATGGAAAATATGATGTGATATTTTCGGGTATATATTAATTATTGTAAGATTAGTTTTAAATCAGAAAGGTATGGTGTTTTAATTAGAAAGAAAATATTAATGATTGGAAGATATGGTACGATTGATGTTTTTAGGTGTTTATAAAAGGTAACATCTTCAATTAAATGTGAAAAAGGCAATCTACTAATTATCATTAATTATATTATGTTATTATTTATTTTAACAATTAGAATAAATAGATTGATAAGGTAAGTACCATACCGTACTAAAAAACCGGTACTAAAATTTTTAATGTTTCGTCTTTTATAAGATAGTATAGATATATACGTTGTTCGTGATATTTTTAGAAAAAGATGGATTTTAGTTTGAAAATATTGAAAAGATGAAATGTTTTAGCTGAAAAACGTAATCGGTTAGTTTGTAAGATTAGTTTTAAATCAAAAAAATAACTTGTTTTAATTAAAAAGGAAATATTAATAATTGAAAGATACAGTACAATTGAAGTTTTTATGTGTTTATAAAAGGTAATATCTTCAACTAAAAGTAAATGTGAAAAAGGCAATCGAATAATTACCATTAATTATATTACGGAAAATATGGTGTGATATTTTCGGGTATATATTAATTATTGTAAGTTTAGTTTTAAATCAAAAAGGTAAGGTGTTTTAATTAGAAAGAAAATATTAATGATTAGAAGATATGGTACGATTGATGTTTTTAGGTGTTTAATTATATTATGGAAAATATGCTGTGATATTTTTGGGTATATATTAATTATTGTAAGATTTGTTTTAAATAAAAAAGATAAGGTGTTTTAATTAAAAAGAAAATTTTAATGATTGGAAGATATGGTACGGTTGATGTTTTTAGGTGTTTATAAAAGGTAACATTTTCAACTAAATGTGAAAAAGGCAATCTACTAATTACCATTAATTATATTATGTTATTATTTATTTTAATAATTAGAATAAATAGATTGATAAGGTAAGTACCGTACCGCACCAAAAAATAGGTAACAAAATTTTTAATGTTTCATCTTTTATAAGATAGTACAGATAGTATAGATATGTACGTTGTTCGTGATATTTTTAGAAAAAGATGGATTTTAGTTTGAAAATATTGAAAAGATGAAATGTTTTAGCTGAAAAACGTAATCGGTTAGTTATTAGTTTTTATTACACTATTATTTTATTTACTTAAATTAGGATTTTACTGGAAAAAATTGAAAAATAGAAAAGGTAATGTATTTTAGCTAAAAAAGGTAATTGGTTAATTATTAGTAATTATAATATTTTATTTTATTAAATAGAATTGCTCATAGTGTTTTCAGAAAAGGAAACATTTTAGTTAAATAAAATATAAAAGATAATGTATTTTACGTTAAAAAGAAAATTGATTATTATTGGAAAAATAGAAAAGGTAACATGTTTTACCAGAAAAAGGAAATTTATTAGTTATTAGTAATTATAAATAATTAAGTAAGGATAATTAAGTAAAAATAACATGTACTGTTAAGTAAGGGTAAATAATTAAAATCAACGGGTACCGTACCGACCGATCGACCGACAAACTAAATTTTTAATGTTCCGGCTATTATATAATAGTATAAATTTTATTTAATATTACAATTATGTTTTTATATAATAATTATTTTAATAATTTTTTAATTTTAATTCAATATAATTTAATATACTCATATTTATAGATTATACTAATGTTTCATTATTATAAATAACATATAGGGATTTTTAATATATTTTATTAATAACTGAAAATATGGTGTTATATTTATGGGTATATATTAATAATTGTAAGATTAGTTTTAAATAAAAAAGGTAACATATTTTAATTAGAAATGAAATATTAATGATTTGAAGATATGTTACGATTGATGTTTTTATGAAAGGTAATATCTTTAACTAAAAGTAATGTGAAAATGGCAACGGCTAACTAGCATTAATTATATTATGTCATTATTTATTTTAATAATTAGGATAACCAAATCGAAAACCAAACCCATAAACTTTCAATCTTTCGGCTTGAATATAATAGTATAGATAGATAGTGTTGACGGAGGAATTTTGGAAGAACAAAATTCGAGGGACTTCGCCGGAAACAAGATCTATGATAAGTGCATATTTTTATCACCTATTTATTGCTTGAACTTGTATTTTAATAATTTATTTTGTTGCATTTCAGGAAATTCATGAATAAATAAAGAAATGGCAAAATAAAGAAATAAAGAGCAAAGAAGGGAAAAAGAGGAAGAAAAAGGAATTAAATGAAAAAAAAGGAAAAAGAATTAGGAGCTTGATGGAAAAGGAATCTTTGAAGACATGTGGAAGGTGGAGATCATCCCAACACACTAAATAAGTGTATGGCCAAGATCCACTCATCAAAGCTTAAGGGGGAAGGAAACAAATAGATGGCTAGGATTAGTCCACCAAATTTAGAAGGTGTAGGGCCAAGATTAACCCAACACACCCCTAAACCCTAATTCTTATCCTATAAATACCCTCTCACCCCCTTGTATTTATCAACTTAGATTTTAGGGTAGCTTTAATTTCTTGTTTTTTTTTTAGTTTTAAATCTTGTAAACACTTCTTTTAAGTATAATGCAATTTCAAGTTTCCTTTATTTTCTTGTCTTGCTCTTTTATTTATGTTGCGTAGCTTTCGTTATTTTCGTAAATCCGTTTAGTGGACAAAGTAGCGAAATGCTAACCACTATGGGTTGAAAATAACGATTTTTTAATTTCATGTTCGTAGTTATAGATTTAATTTTTAATTCGTATTGAGCCCCTTCAAGTCTCAATTTTATTGTGGGTTTCATAATTGTTAATTGTAGATCTAATTTTCATGTTTGTTGTGTTACTGTTATAAAAAAAACAAAAAAATTAGTTTCGTTAAATTTCAGTATTTTATTTTCCTGTCCTTACTTATTTTAATTCGAAGCATTAGTTTCCAACTCCCCTGTTTTTTTGTTTTCTTCGACCCATAAACAAAACCAGCCTATCATCTCCTCTGTTTTCTATTCAACACCCAAATTCTTTTTGTTTCTCTTCATTTACTCTGCTTAATTCCTTTTTCCTGTCTTTTTCGAATTACTAAGCAAATAGACACTCCATTTTTTTTTACTCATTTACAAATCGAACCCACAAACAAACAAATCGCTTTCACCCTCCTCTTCCCCTTTTCTTCTCACTGCAAACCCCGTTTCCCCATGTCGCTGTCGAGTTACCTAGTTCTGAATTACTTTTTCGTTGCTAGAATCTGAGTAGTTAAGCTGAGTTTTAGAATCGAGTTGCTGTTGTGGAATTTCTGTGCTGAATTCGTTGCTGTGTAGTTGAGTTTCAGTTCTGCGTTTGTTTTTCACCGAGTTTGTACCGAGTCTTTCAGTCCCAATTCGTTGCGATTGCTGTTGGTTCGGTTCTATGATTTGCTGTACAATGTTAATTGCTGTGATTAATTCGCTGAGGGTCATTTGCGAGTGTTGTTGCTGAGTTTAGTTTTAAGAGTTTGCAGTTTGAGTGTTGAGTTTTTAATCGAGTACCGATTGTATTGTTCTGAGTTTCTGCATGTTTCTGTTTGTTTTCTGAGTTTACTCACCTCGTGTGTGTGCGTATTTGCTGAGTTCACTAATTTTTTTTTTCTTCTGTTTGTACCCTTTATTTTGCTGGTTTTCGGTTTGTTCAGTTTTGTGATTCGTAAGAAATTTTAGTGTTGCTGTGTTTCTTGCTAATCGTATTTGTAATTGGATCATGCCAAAAATTTCTAAAATTTTCTGTTAATAAAATTAGTTAAATTTAAATTTCTACTTTTAATAATTGTTAGAATAATTTTGCTAATTTTATTTTTAATTAATTAGTTTAGAATTAGAATAAAGTTTATTTTTCTTTTAAAATTAGATTAAATTTTCTTTTCGGAATTAGTTAGTACAAAGAAAATTAAAAAAATAAAAAATCACAAAAAAATTGAAAATTTAAAATCAAAAAAAATTAGTTAGTAAATACATACTTGTTGCATCATGCATTCATCACTTAGGGGCACATCATCTAGATTTTTATTTTCTTGTTTTTAATTTTTCGTACCTTATAATTGTGGTGATCGCTGGAGGACCCAAAGGTACGTTAAATTCTTCCTTTTCTTTTGTTAGAGCACGTAGTTAAGCATCATAAATGTTTATAGTTTTTTATACCTCTTTGTTTGTTGCATCATTTTGTAAATAAATCTTAAGGGAAAAACCACTAGCGAGATAAGGGAAGGGATTTCATCACTCTTTCCTTAGCCCAAAAACAATAAATCCCTCATTTTGCATACCCTAACCTTTAATAAAATTAATTAGATGTTTGCCCCTAGGAATTTCGCGCTCAATTAGGAAGGTACCTACGAAATGAAGTAATTATTAATTATTCCGACTCTTTGGTGTCTAGGCAAGCGAAAGCTTACCTGACCAATTAAGATTTGGTGTCTAGGCAGGTGTTTAGCCTCTTGGCAATGCTTGCACCTACCTGGCCAAATCGGTCCGAATAAATTCTGATTTACCGAGTTTTTGGTGGTCCTTACAGTTAGGAGCAAGGTCTAGTTTATTTTATTAAGGAACCCTAGATATAGGATTTTCTTTTGATTTTTCACCCTTTCTTTTGTGTGTTTAAATTTTTTGCACTTATTTGCTACGTGTTTCCTTTCGTGGTTTATGCGAACTATTTGGATTAGGGATAATTCTTCTAGACTAGTGAGATCGTTTGAGATTTCTTCCTCTTCTGATTCCGAGTCTTTAGATAATTCCGAACCAATAGTAAACATGGCCATGTCTCTTAAGGACCGTTGCTACCCCACCCGTTCTACCCAACCCTCGTGTATCACTCTTCCTCCCGTAAATGGTAATAATTTCGAAATCAAAGCTCAAAACATTAGCATGTTACCCAAATTTACCGGGAGTGAAGGTGAGGACCCATATCTTTTCATCCATGAATTCGAGGAAGTTTGTGCCTTACAAAAACTCCAACAATTAACCGAGGACTCAATTAGGCTTAGGCTCATTAACTTCGAGCTTAAAGAAAATGCTAAAAAATGGTTGTATAGCCTACTGGTTAATTCTATTTCTACGTGGGAAGGATTTGTGTTAATTTTTCTAAAAAAATATTTTCCAAACCATAAGACTACAAGGATTACAAACGAGATAAATCAATTTCATCAAAAGGAAAACGAGTCTTTTTGGAAATATTTTGATCGTTTTAAAAATCTTTTATCACAGTGCCCCCACCATGGAATAGAAAAGTGGAGACTTTGTAAGATTGTTTACGAGGCCTTAGATAGTCCAACAACCGCTTTTTTAGAGTCTATGTGCCAAGGCAAATTCATGGAGAAAGATGAGGACGAAGGGTGGGAAATTTTCAAAGAATTATCCGAGAAGACAATGTTGTGGGAGTCTACTAGGGAACCGAATAAGTCTAACGAATCGTCTAGTTCATCTAGAGGTTTGCATTCGATTGGGAATTCGATTACAACCGATGCGAAATTAGCTACTCTTACTAGATGACTTGAAGCTTTAGAAACTCATAGTGGTCCCGCACCTATGTCCATGTACCCAAATTATAATTCTTCAAAATTTGAGTCTCAACATTGTCCCGAATTTGAGCAAGTGAATGCAATGTTCCAACCTAGGCCTAGGAATGACCCATTTGCACCGACCTACAATCCCGGGTGGAAGAATCACCCGAATTTCTCTTGGAATCAAGGTCAAAACTACCAATCTCCGCCACCTTCATTTCAACCTCCTTCTTTTCAAAAGCCCAATCAAAACTCTTACCCAACTCCCAACCAAGGTCTTTATCCAAACTCGACTCAAAATCACGTTCCTTATCCAACTCAAGCTCCCGCCCACCATCCTAGCTTTCATGAGTCGGATAAGAGAATTAATTCTTTGGAAAAGACTCTTGATGCGCTTTTAAAATCCACAACTAATTTGGCTCAATCTCAACAAACCTTCATGCAAACCATGACTCAAGATAGGCAAATTTTGAATGCTATTACTCAAGCCATATCTAAATTAGAGGTTCAAGTGAGTCAATTAGCCAACGCCATGTGTGAGTGAGGGAAGAACAAGTTCCCGAGTCAACCCGAGGTCAACCCTAAATTTCCTCTCAACCAAAGACCTCCCGAAAATGTTAATGCTATCATTTCTCTAAGGTTGGGAAATCAAGTTAATAATCAAGTAGGTATCGAGCCTTCCGAAGAAGAAGAGACAAATGTTGAACCAACCCTTAAACTTGATCATTCAAACCATCTTCCAAATCCCGAGCCTCTCGAGTCATCTAGTCCCACACCTTCACCTCTTGAACCTTCATCTTCAAAATCCACTCCTGAGTCATCAGAATCGTCTCGTAAACCTTCATCTTTTAGCAAATCGCCTTCAAATTCCATTCCCGAAGAACCTAGTGAACGAGTCTTTAAGCCAAAAGCTCCTTATCCTCAAAGACTTCTTTCAAATAAACAATCGGCTCAAATGGACCAAATTTTGGAAGTTTTCAAACAAGTCAAGATAAACATTCCTCTTTTAGATGCCATTCAACAAGTCCTTTCTTATGCCAAGTGTCTAAAAGATTTGTGTACTCATAAACGATCCACTCATGTCCCTAAGAAAGCCTTTTTGACCTCTCATGTTAGTTCAATTCTTTTAAATCAAATTCCCGTGAAATATAAGGACCCCGGTTGTCCTACAATTTCATGTGTCATAGGCAATACTTTTGTGGACAAGGCGTTACTTGACTTAGGAGCGAGAGTGAATCTTCTTCCATTTTCGGTCTATCAAGCCCTAGGTTTAGGCGAACTTACAAAAACGAACATGACAATTCAATTAGCCGATCGTTCTATCAAAATGCCTAAAGGAATAATTGAAGATGTGCTAATTAAGGTTGGTGAATTCATATTTCCGGTTGATTTTGTTGTCCTCGAGACTCAACCCCTCACGAATCCTAAGAACCAAATCCCGATCATTCTAGGATGACCTTTTCTTGCTACATCCAATGCCTTGATTAATTGTAGGGATGGTTCGATGAAACTTACTTTTGGCAATATGAAAATTAACCTTAACATCTTTAATGTCGGAAAAGAACCCAATGAGCTTTATGAACAAACATTAAGGGTTAATCTTGTTGATGACATTGTTAATTGGTCAAACCTTGAGGATAGTGAGATTGAGTCTCTTCTCAATGAGGATTTCAAAGTCAACTATGCGTCTAATCAAGAGTATCTTGAGTCGTTAAGGGATAAGACCTCGGAAGAGATGTTGAGAGAGTTGGACAACATTTGTTCTAAGTGGGAAACCAAACCTGAGGAGGTCTCTTGTGAACCAAATCTTATTGTTAAAACTCACGTTGGTGAACCACCTACATTTGATGAGTTGTTAGGAGACTTGAATCACATTTGTTCTAAATGGGAAGCTAAATCTGATAATGACTATGTCAAACCTAGTACCATTGTTAAGAGTCCCGTGGGAACACCTCCCACATTTTACTCAACTCTGTATCATCCCGAGTTTGATCAACAGCCCTTAGAAAAAGATGGATCCTTATCTTAAGACATTCCTAGTGATTCACCCCATGACCAAACTTTCATTGTATCTAATTTGCTTAAACAAAATAAAGAAGCCTTAAGTTGGTTGAATGATTCCATGTTACTTGAGAAAATCTTTTCTAATAAAAATTTTCAACAATGTCTTGATATTTTCTCAAAGCTTCATCCCAATTTTCCTACCGGCATCGGCTAATTCGATTTTATTCCTTTGCCTCCCCTCGTGAAATACAGGTATGGGAGAGTATAAGTGTGCGTGAGTAGTGTTAATTAGTTGTTTTTCATTTTCGTTCCTCTCCGTCATCCCTTGTCAGGTATTTTCTCACCATTCTTCTTTGTCATTTCTCTTGCATTTGCATAAATTGGGGACAATGCATGATTTAGGTATGGGGGAGGGTTTTTAGTGTAAATACATAAAATTGAAAAATCCAAAAAAATTAAAAAATCCAAAAATAGAGATATTTTAGCTTAGTTGTCCTTCCCACTCTTTAAATTTTAGAACTAGTTGGTGTTAACAATTTTTCGAAAATTATATGTATAATGCCTTTAGATGATTTGAATGTAGTCAAGTAAGGTTTTACTCATGAAACTTGTGTCGAACAAATTTTTGCTTAAAAGTCCAAGACGGCACATTTGCACAAGACCTTTGATGGAAAGATTGTATAGGGATGTTATTCGATACCTGAGAGAGAACCCACATGTTAAAACAATGTCGAATCAAACCTTTGCGATAAATTGTTCATATAGTGTCTAAAAGAAAAAAAATGAAAAAAAAAGAGTCAATAAATGTTTGTAGTTGTAGAGTGCTAGTGGAAGGAATGGCCAGATTGGGCTCATTAGTACCCGAGCAATTAAGTCTAAGGGGACTTTGTGCCTAGTAACCTAAAGCCCTTTGTGGTTTGGGATTGCTGACCCAACGCTCGCTACATGGGTATTAGTGCATAAGTCTTTTGGGACCTCAATCATTGCACGGTCATTTCAACCGTTAGTGTTAATAAATTCTTAAGTCTAATAAGTCCTTAGTAGGAAAATTGACTAGGTTAGGCTCATTGATAAATTGAGTAAGTAAGTTCGAGGGGACTTTGTGCCTAGCAACCTAAGGTCCTTTGTGGTCTGGGATTGTTGACCTAAAGCTCGCTAAATGTGTATCGATGCAAAAGTCTTTTGTGACCTCAACCGACAGTCGATCTAACTACTAAGAGCGTGAAGTTTGGCTAGATACTTGTTTTGATAGTGATTGGGCCAGTTCAATATTGGTTGGAAAAGAGAAAATGTTCGTATGCACTTTTTCCATCAAAGGCCTTAAATTCACTACACACCTTGGGATTTTTTGTAAACTTTTTGAGTCTACTCATGTGGATTGTGGGAACCTATAACTTGGCTATTATTAGAATAATCTTTAAGGCATATATTTTCTTACAAAATTGTTTTGTTGACACCAATGAAAGCTAAATTGTAAGAGGAAAGTTAGATACTTGCTGATTTACCTCAAAGATTTTATGGGTATATCTTCTGTAAACCCTTAGGAGATAACATTCCTTCTGTAGAGATCGTCTATGGGTTTAACGGGTTGGTAAACCTAAAATTACCCGTGATTCCTACGACAGTGAGTATAGGTTTTTCATTCTGCATTTTTCTTTTTGTTTTACTCGAGGACGAGTAAAAGATAGGTATGGGGGCATTTGATAAGTGCATATTTTTACATATTTTTATCACCTATTTATTGCTTGAACTCGTATTTTAATAATTTATTTTGTTGCATTTCAGGAAATTCATGAATAAATAAAGAAATGGCAAAATAAAGAAATAAAGAGCAAGGAAGGGAAAAAGAGGAAGAAAAAGGACTTAAATTAAAGAAAGGAAGAATTAGGAGCTTGGTGGAAAAGGAATCTTTGAAAACATGTGGAAGGTGGAGATCATCCCAACACACTAAATAAGTGTATGGCCAAGATCCACTCATCAAAGCTTAAGGGGGAAGGAAACAAATAGATGGCTAGGATTTGTCCACCACATTTAGAAGGTGTAGGGCCAAGATTAACCCAACACACCCCTAAACCCTAATTCTTATCCTATAAATACCCCCTCACCCCCCTTGTATTTATCAACTTAGATTTTAGGGTAGCTTTAATTTCTTGTTTTTTTTAGTTTCAAATCTTGTAAACACTTCTTTTAAGTTTAATGCAATTTCAAGTTTCCTTTATTTTCTTGTCTTGCTCTTTTATTTTTGTTGCATAACTTTCGTTATTTTCGTAAATCCGTTTAATGGACAAAGTAGCGTAATGCTAACCACTATGGGTTAAAAATAACGATTTTTTAATTTCATGTTCGTAGTTATAAATTTAGTTTTTAATTCGTATTGAGCCCCTTTAAATCTCAATTTTATTGTGGGTTTCATAATTGTTAATTGTAGATCTAATTTTCATGTTTGTTGTGTTACTATTATAAAAAAACAAAAAATATTAGTTTCGTTAAATTTCAGTATTTTATTTTCCTGTCTTTACTTATTTTAATTCGAAGCATTAGTTTCCAACTCCCCTGTTTTTTTGTTTTCTTCGACCCATAAACAAAACCAGCCTATCATCTCCTCTGTTTTCTATTCAACACCCAAATTCTTTTTGTTTCTCTTCGTTTGCTCTGCTTAATTCCTTTTTCATGTCTTTTTCGAATTACTAAGCAAACAGACACTCCATTTTTTTTACTCATTAACAAATCGAAACCCACAAACAAACAAATCCCTTTCACCCTCCTCTTCCCCTTTTCTTCTCACTGCAAACCCCGTTTCCCCATGTCGCTGTCGAGTTACCGAGTTCTGAATTACTTTTTCATAGCTAGAATCTGAGTAGTTAAGCTGAGTTTTAGAATCGAGTTGCTGTTGTGGAATTTCTGTGCTGAATTCGTTGCTGTGTAGTTGAGTTTCAGTTCTGCGTTTGTTTTTCACCGAGTTTGTACCGAGTCTTTGAGTCCCAATTCGTAGAATGTTAATTGCTGTGATTAATTAGCTGAGTGTCATTTGCGAGTATTGTTGCTGAGTTTAGTTTTCTGAGTTTGCAGTTTGAGTGTTGAGTTTTTAATCGAGTACCGATTGTATTGTTCTGAGTTTCGTGTTTCTGTTCGTTTTCTAAGTTGACTCACCTCGTGTGTGTGCGTATTTGCTGAGTTCACTGGGTTTTTTTTTCTGTTTGTATCCTTTATTTTGCTGGTTTTCGGTTTGTTCAGTTTTGTGATTCGTAAGAAATTTTAATGTTGCTGTGTTTCTGGCTAATCGTATTTGTAATTGGATCATGCCAAAAATTTCTAAAATTTTCTGTTAATAAAATTAGTTAAATTTAAATTTCTACTTTTAATAATTGTTAGAATAATTTTGCTCATTTTATTTTTAATTAATTAGTTTAGAATTAGAATAAAGTTTAGTTTTCTTTTAAAATTAGATTAAATTTTCTTTTCGGAATTAGATAGTATAAAATCCAATCAAATTCTCAAAAATCCAGTTGTCCTAATTCGATTAAATTGAAAATTAAGTTTGCAAAAATGTTAGTCTCCGTGGATCGATACCTAAAATATTTCAACGATTGAATCGTGCGCTTGCGATTTAAAATTGTAATTATTTTAGCACATCAATCTACAACGGTGGTTCTTTACCGAAAAGAGTGGTTGAGTGTGGTGGTTGTTTGTAATTGGTGGCTGAGATTGATAGGGTTAGTGGCGGCTATTTCAGAGCTCTCAAATTCCAACCCCTTAATCGGCCTACGTACCCTGGTATTTATAGGGATCAAGCCATACGTAGTTCTTGGAGAGCAAGAAACCCAAATGGGCTTGGATTGTCGGTCCAGCATCCGGAATGTTCTACTATGAGGCCTAACCACAAAAGGCCCAAGGCTCATCCAAGATCTCAAGACTTCACAGATAAGGAAACTTCCCCCATCGAGGACTAGTCCTTTCTGCAACAAGCTATTTCTTGATTTCAAGGATGTAGGTATAGCCATGGTTTACCCCAAGTACAGAACGCATCCCTGTCCCCCGAATGAGAAGCACCCACCAGATAGCAGGACAGGTGATCCAGAGCTTTTGGGTGCAAAGTGCAGGATTACTCCAAAGTTCCCCAATGAGAGCGCGCCCATTGAGTACAGGAACAGAGCTCCAAAGCACACACCAAAGAGAGACCTATCTTTCCACCGAGGAGAACGCGCCCTCAGTGTATAAGAAAGGTCCCTTAATTCAGGAAAACCCCTGAAGGCCTTCTGCGATGGACATCCCCCTCCTGATATATGACAGGAGGGAATTCTTCAATAATCCTTGGAAATCCAGCTTTTGTAGAATTCTTCATCATGTTGTATAATCTAGGGCGCGCCCTAACTGTAGAAAACATAAGGGCGCGGCCTAACCTATCCCCATCCTACCAAAAACCCTAATTTATCCTAGAATTCCCCAAATTGAACCCGTTATTGACCCGAATCCATCTTGAAATACCCGAACCAAATTTTGGCTATAGCAACTACCCCCCAATTCCATGTGAAATCAGAGATGATATATGGAATTTTACTTAAAAAAAAAACCCAAAATTCCTCTAAAATATCGTTCAGGGCGCGTCTTAGATGAGGGCGCGTCCTCGAAATTCTAATGGACTTCACGCATAACAGCTGTAATCCACTACCTTTTTTGAAAACCCTATAAAATACCCTCTCTCTCTCACACACTTTACTCTTTTTAAATTTTCTTATCTCCCAAAAAACCCACTCCGGCGAATTCACTTTTCAGAGCAACAATCCAGACAATTTCATCACGTTTTTGTGAGTTTCTTCAACAAATCGTACTCTAGAACTTCCAAGGTACGTTTTTATACCTTTATTTCATAGTTTAACCACGTAAATTGCCTGATTGGACAATGCAACTGTTCATGTTCTTCGTGTTTTCATTTCTTGCTGTGTATATATATATGTATGTATGTATAGGCGTTTAATCCCGTTTTGTCTCGGTAACCTTTATAGATTATGTTTCTGCATCACACTAGTTTTAAGTCCATTAATTCTGTAGGCGCGCCTTTCAGCTAGGGCGCGTCCTAGACTCTACAATTCCATGCTTCTGTTAACGATAATTCACACTTCTCAAGGCGCGGCCTCCTTTTTTGACGCGCCTTAATCATCATGAGTACCTTATAGACATCCATATGCCATATCCCATAAAGTATCTTCATCCTGTTTATTCTTTTCTTGAGCGCTTCCTAACAGCTGGTCGCACCTTCAACCTTCATCCTTATACTTGATATATTTACAACGCATTTTTATACAAATGGGCGTACCCTTAGATGTTTCCAAATTTTGCCTTCCATATACTAGTTTGGACGTGCCTCATGCCTAGGTCACATCTTTAGGCCTCTGACACTACATAAATCTCAACTAAATTTTAAGAATCAGAATTTTTCTTTGGACGCGCCTTTATTTATCAATTTGCAGCTGGATAGACGGGGCGCGTCCTCTCCATTTCACCCTTTTAAGGAATTCAATGAAAGTCTTGGAATCTTCTCTCCTTTACCATCTCCTCTTTCTCCAACTCCTTGCAGGCCTCTTTTTTTCATTCATACCTTCAGAGACTAGGGCGCGCCTTATTCAAGAATTCGAAAACGGTACAATGAGTTTCTCTAGTGAGGATTCCCTTGACCACGCTACTTTTGATGATCAACCCAACCATGAAAGAGTTCTTCAATCTTCTAAGGAATCCCAGACTCCTCTCTCAGTAAACAATTCATATAATTCCAAGGATGACAACGATTTCATTCCCAACTCGGAGACATTTTGTGATTCACACTCTTCAGACACTTACTCGGCTAAAGGCGCGCCTTCGGCTTCCTCTATTTCACCTATAGTCAATTCTGAACCGAGATCTCCACCTCCCTCTCCTATTTCTTTCATACACTGGGAAGTACTTAATGAAGAGATTAATTTAAATTGGGAAGGATTCGAGAACATGTCCGAAAAAGACAAAAACCAACTTAGGAAAAAAGAAGGCAAATTGGCTTGTGTTGGAATTACCACTACTGCTACAGAGGATGAGGTAAAGTGGGCCATGAAATATTATGGTCAAGAAGGTCTTTGGGCGATCCCTCACCCTCATCATCGTCCTCATGTCTTCAACTATGGGGGAAGCTTCAGAATTCCAAGAATGGTTCTGACTCCTAAACTGGTGGCCCTTGGTGTGGGCGCGCCCATGCATCCGTACCTGAGGCAAATTTTGAATGGTATGACTTGGCCCCAATTCAACTATCTCCCAACAGCTACAAGCTTGTACTAGGTTTATTCATTCTTTACCACGACCTTGAATTTGATGCTCCTTTAATGCCGGAGGTTAGCTACTTTTTCAGCATTCGGCAATCCAACATTGGAAACTATTATCTTGTTATCAACAAACTTCACAATAACAAAGGCTTTTCCGTGGGAAGAGTTAGCCATGTCAAACGGTGGAAAGAGCCTTTTTTCTATGTGTGGGATGTTCCTCGATCTCGTCTCCAGTTTAACACTTCACCAAGTAAGCGAAGGCTAGCCCTACACTTTCTTTATCAATTCTTGTCTTTTCTAAATTCTCACCAACTTTAACTCAAAAACAGATAGAAGAGTTCAAAAGACTTTTCAGGGCACGGCTTTATCTAGAGCAAAGGCCATCATAAAGGTTACAACTGAAAAGTTTAACCTTCAAACTTTAATGACAGAAGAGAATCTGAAGAGGGTTGGAATGCTATCTGATAGAGTAGGATCCATTTGTAAGTTTAGAAGGTTTAAAAATGGCGTCCCCGTTCTAACATCTTCATCTAGTAGCGAGAATGGTAATTCTGATTCTGATCAGGATGAAGGTATGGAATTGTAACGTAGGGCGCGTCCTACCTTTTAATCTTGCATTTGTTATTTTCATCCTATGTTGCATTTTATAACTTGTCTTTTTCTCCATATTTTGCATGAGGGCGCGGCCTGATATCATTTCCTTGTCTTGTGCAGATATGGCTTCTACGATCCCGTGTGGCTTTAGTGTCACAAAGAAAAGTGATGATAAGGCTGGCACTTCTGAATCCAGGGCGCGCCATGCGCATAAAAAGGATAACAGCAAAAAGGATACAACCCCTTCCACCGAAACCTTAAAATGGGATGTTGAGGTTCTTAAGGAACCTGTTGCTGAGAAGAGCAAAAGGCAAAGGATCGAGGGCGCGCCCTCCTATGTTGAAACCCTTGTTGGGCCTGCTGCTGCCCCTTTCATTCGAGAGAATGAGGTTAACCTAATGCAAAATATGAATGTTGAAGAAGAAGCGCAATCCATGATTCAAGCCTCTGCTCAATTACTTATCCAGTCTCTAGGGCGCACCCAGAGAGTGCATAAGGAAAAGCTTCAGTTAAACAAACTCAACACAGAAAACAAAATGCTTTTGAAGATGATTGTTGAGAGTGATAACAAGTGGAAGAAGGAATGTGATTCCAAGGATGCCACTATTCAAGATCTTAAACATGATTTGCAGGACGCTGTTGATCATTGCCAACTCCTAGTTGATAAAAATGATAAGTTGGAAAAAGAGAACGAAGACTTGAAAGTGCAGCGGGATGCTCTTGAGATTGAAAAATCTGACTGTTGGAAGGATTAAAAACAAGCTGTGGAAGATCGTAACTTCCAAGCAGGATTTGATTTCTATCTTCTTGGATTTATGGCCAATGACCCTGATTATGACTGGAGTAAGTTTGGTCCTCGTTGTGCTGAGGACATGGCCAACTTAAAAGTCAAAAATGTTGATGCCATCAAAGCAAAAAGAATCAAGTTTGGATTGAATGAGGCCTCTCAGGGTGCGCCCTCGATAGAGGATGCACTTCCTGAAATCACCAATGTTGAACATGCTTCCCATACTGAAACTGATGAGATCCAGCCACTCCAACAAGCAACAGAAGCAAGCTATCAAACAGTTCCTCCTTCTTCTGAGCAGGGCGCGCCTTCTTCATCTCCAAAGGGCATGCCTTAAGACTATCGTTTCAAGCTGTTTATCCTTTTTTCTAAAATACTGTTAACTTTTTCAAGGCACGGGTCCTTTGTAAAACCCTGCAAATTGTAATTTGAATTTGCTTCTTAAATGTCTTTTGATGACTTTAAATATTATGCTTCTGCAAAATTTCATGTTAATTGCCAAATTGCTTTTGCCTAAAATTTCTTGTTTTAGATCAGTCTTCATTTTTGTTAAAAATAATCACAGGGCGCGCCCTAATGTATAGGGGCGACCTTCTTGAAATCCTTTCAAATTCTTCTAACACCTTAACACGCATTAAAAACATATCTTCAAAAAATCTTCAAGTCATTTTTGTATGTAAGCTGAGGGCGCGCCTTGATACACTAGGGCGCGGTCTCCAGATCGAATTTCTTCAAGTATTAACGAACAAGCTTGTAAAAAAGCTTCAAATCTTCATTAATTAAAAATACTTCTAAATTTTT
This sequence comes from Saposhnikovia divaricata, assembly GCA_036435485.1. Classification (NCBI taxonomy): domain Eukaryota; kingdom Viridiplantae; phylum Streptophyta; class Magnoliopsida; order Apiales; family Apiaceae; genus Saposhnikovia; species Saposhnikovia divaricata. The sequence continues at coordinate 93,071,229 of CM071597.1, read as the reverse complement.
CAGTGTAAACACAGGGCGCGCCTTACTGGATTAGGGCGCAGCCTTTTATATTTCAATCAGCCGATATTCTTCTAACAATTCTTGATAATTTTGAAAATCTTGAAAAACTTTGAAAATCTTCATTAAACTCGAGTCTCTACAGAACAAGGGAAGGTATACATACACTACCCCCTGGCTAAGGAAGATAATTTATTGAAAAGTGTGAAAAACAAGTAAGTCTCGACTAAGTCTAAGAAAGGCGTATATGCACTACCCCCCTAGACTAGGAGAACAATTATTGATACTAGTCTATAACTTAAATATAAGCCTTCATAAGATAGGGGGCCAAAGCCACACCCTACTGATAATACTTCTTCAAGTGCTCCGCGTTCCAAGCTCTTGGGATTGTGTTGCCATCCAAATCTTCTAGATGGTAAGTACCTTCCCAAATGATAGACTTGATCTTGTAATGTCCTTCCCAGTTTGGACCAAAGACTCCATGAGCAGCTACCCTAATATTCGGCATGACCTTCCGAAGAACCAAATCACCCACGTTGAAAGGACGGGTCTTCACCTTCTTGTTGTAATATCTTGCAACTCTTTGCTGATAAGTTGCCAACCTCAGCTGTGAGTTAGTCCTCGTTTCTTCTAGAAAATCAAGATTCAACCTTTGATTTACCATATTGGTTTCTTCATTGTAAAAATCTCTCCTGAATGATCCGCTCAAATTTCCACAGGAACTATTGTCTCATATCCATAAGACAACATAAAAGGGGATTCCCCAGTTGTAGTCCTTGGAGTTATGTTATATGACCACAACACCACTGGAAGTTTTTCAGGCCAATTCCCCTTACTTTCTTCTAACTTCGTCTTCAAAGTTTGCTTTATGATCTTGTTGATAGCCTCTGTTTGCCCATTACTTTGAGGATGATACACAGCTGTAAATTCCTTCTTGATTCCTAAATCATCACACAACTTCCGCAACTCTTTGCTGTCAAACTGCTTTTCGTTATCTGATACAAGTTTATATGGAATCCCAAATCTGCACACAATAGAGTTAAAAACAAAATCCCGGACTTTCTTTGCAGTGATAGTGGCCAAGGGCATTGCTTCCGCCCACTTGGTAAAGTAATCCACGGCAACAACAGCATATTTCAAACTTCCCTTAGCTTTGGGGAGTTCACCAATGAGATCTATTCCCCACATAGCAAACGGCCATGGACTCATCATAGAAGTCAAGGTAGTCACAGGACTGGTAGAGTAGTTGGCAGACCTCTGACATTTATCGCATGCCTTAACAAACTCATAGGCATCTTTCTTCATAGTAGGCCAATAATAACCTTGTCTTAACACCTTCATTGCCAACGAACCACTCCCCAAGTGATTACCACATATCCCTTCATGCACTTCCCTGAGGATATAATTGCATTCATCTCCATCTATGCACTTGAGAAGTGGCTGGTTGAAACCCCTCTTATATAGAATTCCATCATATTCCACAAATCTGGCTGCTTGATACTGAAGCCACCTTGCTTCAAGCTTCTCACTTGGAAGTATCCCTTCCCGAATATATTCTTGAATAGGAGTCATCCAAGTAACTTGTGGAGTCGATTCTACCTCCATGACTTCTACCTCTGGAATACTTGGCACTTCTTGAATCTATAAAGGAACTGTTCCCAACAACATGGCATCCTTCTAAAATCCCAACTTAGCTAATACATCTGCATTGCAATTCTCATCTCGAGGAATGCATTCCAACCTCACTTCATGAAAATTCTGAATTAATCGTTGAGCACACTTCATGTAAAGCTCCGCCCGTGGACCTCTACACTGAAATCCACCCTTAACTTGTCCAACCACTAACTCAGAATCACTTGATACGATCAAATTCGCAACCTTCATTTCCAAGGCCATCTTCAATCCATTAATCAAAGCTTCATACTCTGCATCGTTATTAGTTACCTGAAAGTTGAATTGAATTACACTCATGAGTTGATTACCCTCTGGAGTAACTAAAACTATACCTGCACCATCTACTCCATTATTCACGGCTCCATCTATATGCAACTTCCACCAAGGTTGAGGAACTTCCTCAGGAGGGCGCGCCCTCTCGATAGGAATTCCAGGCTCAACCAGCACAAGTGACTTTTTCTTATTTTTTGACTCGAATTCCAGAATAAAATCTGCTAAGGCTTGACCTTTGATGGCTGTCCTAGTTGTATACTCCAAATCAAACTGACCCAGCTCAACCGCCCACTTTAACATTCTTCCAGAAGTTTCCAGCTTATGAAGAATTACTCACAACAGATATGCTGTGTGAACTTCGATCTTATGAGCTTGAAAGTATGGACGAAGCTTCCTTGATGCCAGTATTAGGGCGTAAACCAACTTTTCCATGCTAGCATATCGAGTTTCTACATCAATCAAACGCTTGCTTACATAGTAAACCGGGGATTGATGATCAATCTCCTCTCTTACTAACACCGCACTGATTGAATACTCTGAAACCGCCAAGTATAGTATCAAGGTTTCCCCCTCCACGGGCTTGGCCAAGAGTGCAGGGTTCCCCAACTGCTCCTTGATTTTCTGAAAAGCTTCTTCACATTCAGGAGTCCATACAAAATCTTTGGCTGCTCCCTTGATTGCCTAGAAGAATTCTCTACATCTATCAGAGGATTTAGACACAAAACGATTTAGTGCTGCAATTCTTCCAGCCAGGCTTTGAACCTGCTTCACACTAGAGGGTGACTTCATGTCTAACAATGCCTTGATCTTTGATGGATTTGCCTCGATTCCTTAGTGATTGACGAAAAATCCTAAGAACTTTCCAGATTCTACCCCGAACACACATTTTTGAGGATTCAACTTCATTCTGAACTTCCTCAAAATTTAAAACATCTGTTCCAAGTGCTTCATATGGTCCTCCGCCTTCAAAGATTTAACAAGCATATCATCCACATACACCTCCATAGTCTTCCCAATCAGGTCTTTTAACATCATATTCGCCAATCTCTGATAAGTTGCTCCAGTGGGAATTTGGGTATAGCCCGAATAGGCATCCATGAAACTCAACAGGGCATGGCCAGCCGTAGAATCCACCAACTGATCAATCCTCGGAAGTGGAAAGCTATCCTTTGGACATGCCTTATTCAGATCAGTGAAATCTACAGAAGTCCTCCACTTTCCATTAGGCTTCTTGACAAGAACCGGATTAGCCAACCAATCTGGATAATATGACTCCTTGATCAACCCAACATCCAGAAGTCTATCAACCTCTTCTTTCAATGCTATAGCTCTCTCTCCACTTACAGGTCGACGCTTTTGACGTATACCTTTCCTGCTAGGATCTATGTTCAGACGATGACACATAACCTTTGGATCAATCCCCACCATATCTGCATGACTCCAATCGAAAACATCAAGATTATTCAAGAGAAAGTTGGTGAGAATTCCTCTCAATTTGGAATTCAAATGAGAACCAATTTTCAAAACCTTACTCGAAATTTTCTCATCTACCAAAATTGAAATTGTATCTTCTGCAGGACCTATCTTTCAACCGGCTGTGGTGTTCTCGGATCAAGATCAAAATCAAAACTTCGAGGATCCTCAATCGGCACTTTATCCTTGTAGGGCGAGTCCTCTTTAAAAGGGAAGTCTTTCTCAACAAGGTTATGCGCCAAACCTTCAAGCAACATTCGTCTACCTTCAACCTGCTCACCTCTGAGATTAATGGAGATAACATCCTCTGAGTCTTCCTCAATTTCTTCTAGAATTCCCTCTTGTAGATTGTCAAGTACTGAAGTGCTTTCCCTCTGCAACTCTTCAAGGCGCGCCCTATAATGGGGCGCTTCTTCTGGTTCTTGGACAAGGTAATGGACTTTTACTTCCCCCGGGACAAGGCTCATATCCCCTTCTGAACTTCCTTCTTTCAGGGCGCGCCATCCATCTCGTTGCTTTCTAAATCCCTTGATCGCCCGGTGAAAGGCATATGACTCAGCCTATTTGTAGTTAGAGGATCCTAATCAACTTAAACCAAATTGTAATAAGTAAATATACATATGAACTGTCACAGGAATCTCAAGAAGTATTATCTGTCAGAAGAAAGAAGAAAAGTCAATCTATAGTTTTGATGTCATACACTGGAAGACGATTCAGTTATCTGATCAAGCCCCAGTATAGCATTGAAGTGAATGGATTCATTTGAACAGTGACAGAGATTTTTCGAGTGATAGTTTGAAGGTCAGTTACAGTACAAGAGAATTGAGAGAAGAAACAAACCACAACCTAAAGTCAAAAGTGAAGAAGCATCATTGAAGTTAGTCGTTCATGAACCAGACAGTACATCGAACGTCAACACAAGTCAGTGGTAATTCTTTACTACCTTTAGTGGTTTGTAAGAATTAAATTAATTAAATTCATTTATAATTGATATAAATCATTTAGTTGATTTAATTAAATGAATTAATTCTGGAAGAATTAATTTATTTATTAAATTAATTATTGTATCAATTAAATATGAATTAGTTAATCATTAATTAATTAAATGGATCAATATGACTTAAAGAAAGAAGATTGGATTATGTCTTGGAGAAGAAAAATTCGGTATGACCTAATTTTAAGTCATACCGACAGTAGCTTTTCAGGATTATGTCTTACCGACCTCTGCCAGCTGTTGTAAGTCTTACCGAATTTCTGTTAAGTCATACCGACAAGTTTTATGTCTTAATGGAGGTTTGTGTAAGTCTTAATGAAGAAAAATCAAGTCTTGGAAGCAGTTTAAGTCATGCTGGAGCAGTTAAATATCCTACAGAAAGCCAGCAAGACCTGTTACTAATATAAAAGAACAGAACAGAGCAGATTAAGTCATAACGGAGAAACACAGCAGAAAACATCCAGAACAGAATTCTCTCTCAAGAATATCAAGAACACCAAAGCTTAAACAATTCCCAGAAATTCAAGTTCATCATCTTTGTTATATTCTATCCGATAGAACTTGTTTATTTGTGATTCTTGTACTACTAGCGAATTAAGTTTCTTAGTTCTTATCTTGATTATTATTAACTAAATTAGAAAAGTTCATGTCGAATTTTCTAATTAGTTATTAACATCTTGATAAGTTGTTATACTGATTTTGTAACACCACATCAAGTTAATATACAGTTATATTCAACTTGAAAAATTGTGTTAAATAATTCCGCACATAAATTTGTCTTTATCAAATTTTATTTAAAAGACAAATTTCGATAAAAAGGTAAAGATTGTATTCAACCCCCCCTTCTACAATCTTATCGGACCTAACAATTGGTATCAGAGCCGATTGATTGATACACAAATCAAAGATCCCATTTTACTCGATTAAAAATCATCCCCGAATTTTTTAATTCTCTTAAAAAATTCATCATGTCTTCTAAAGTTGGAACTGTGAAAATTCCCATATATGACAAAAACAGTTATGATATGTGGAAGAACAAAATGTTAATGTTCCTCGAGGTTGCAAATCCTAAATACATGAAAGTCTTATCAGAAGGACCAATAATACCTTTTCGATTAATTCCTGAAGTTGTTACTGATCGAAAAGTTATTTCCCCTGCAAAGTTTGTACACAAAGATTCTTCTGAGTACACTCTTGTTGAAAGAGAAGAAGCTGGACTTGACATTAATTCAAGACTGATCTTAATAGATTCTCTAGACTTTGTGATGTACAGTCATGTGATTAACTACAAGACTGCAAAGCACATGTGGGAAACCATTGAAACTGTGAATGAAGGAACAGAGGAAGTTAGGGACAATCGTCTAGAAATTCTGACATCTGAGTATGAACACTTTCGATCAGCATACAATGAAAGTATTCAAGATGTGTTTGAAAGATATAACAAACTTGTCAACAATTTACAGATGCATGACAAGTATTACACTCAGAAAGAGATCAACAGAAAATTTCTACTGTCAATGCCTGTTCATCTAGAACATAGAATTACAGCTATCAGAGAGTCGAGGAATCTAAGTGAAATTACTGTAGAAAGACTCTTTGGTGTTTTAAAAACCTATGAACTGGAACAATCTCAACAAAAGGAGATTTATGGAAAAGGAAGAGTTGCTAATACTTCTACAGCTCTTATTGTTGAGAACAAACAGGAAGTGGAAGATAAGGTTATTCAACCTTGTAATGTTGACAGTGGTAAACTTGAAGTTGAAGTTGGTCAAACGAATGCTAGTCCAGATGAAGGAGACTTCTATTCGTTAGAAGAGCTAGATCAGTTGGAAGATGAGTCCATGGCTTTGTTGGTAAGGAAATTCAGCAACTTCAGATTCAGGAAGAATCCCAAGTTCAGGTACAAATCTAACTATAACAGGTTCCAGAGAGGAGGTTCTTCATCCTCAAGTAACAGAGGAGGTTACAAAACTGGAACAGTTGAAAGAAGTAAAATTAGATGCTACAACTGTAATGAACTTGGACATTTTGCTACTGAATGTCAGAAGCCAAAACAAAACCAAAGAAAAGACTTTGGATCTGAGAAGAAGAAGACAGGTAAAGCCTATGTGGCTGCTGGAAAGAGTTGGGATGATACAGACTCTGAAGATGAAGAGTATGGCAATCTTGCCCTGATGGCAAAATCTGATAACTCCAGTGGTACTTCATCTGAGGTATCATGTACTGAAAGTCAATATATTAATCAACTTAGTGATACACTAGGTAATGCTAATAGAGAGATTGAAAGGATCAATTTGTTAAATACAGATCTTAGTAATCAATTATCAGAATTACACGATGTACAAAATTGCCATGATAAACAAAAATCAGAAATAAGAATTCTAAAAGAACTTGAGAGGTCTCTAGCGTTGATAGTGGTTCAACAACGTGAAACAATAGCTGAGCTAGAAATAAGGGTTAGTGCTACTTCTAATTCTTGTAAAGTGGCTAAAGAGTTGTTTAACCAACAAGCTATTAATCAAACCGTAGGAATTGGGTTTGATTATAATGAAGCTATTGGACGAAAAAGCATTAATACCCCTAATCGTGTCAGTGCTGTAGATAGGGGTATACCATTAGTGCTTAAGGGTGTTAGTAACCCACTCTTTAAGACATCCATAGCAGAACCTTTGGATACAACATCTTTAATCATTAAGGAAGAGATGCGCATTGAGGATTTAGCTAATGGCGTAGTATTAGAAAGTAATCAAGTTGTTAAAAATGATGAAGATAGAAAGTCTGTGTTTAAGAAAACAGAAAGAATTGGTGAGTCTACTAGTTCCTTGAAAACTAGTAGTAGAAGTAACAACATGAATAAATGCAACAACATATCTACCATGCATGCTATTCCTGTTATTGATACTGCTCATAAAAAGTGTAATGCTGTTAATTGCATGTCTTGTGCTTTTAATATAATGTCTGCTTACTTTAACGGTAATCATGCATGTGTTGATAAGAATGTTCCTAGACAGCATATGAGCAGAAATAAACATGTTAGATCCAGGACTGTAACATCACCTAATTCTAAGATTAGGACTCCAAGTCCTTCTCAGGATATGGTAAAGACATGGTTACCCAAGCTGAAACCAAAACAAGTTAAAGCTGTTTACAGGGTTAAATGTCCAGTACCTGAAGAAAATGTTGTTAAAATAAAAAGTGTTGCTTTACCTGATAAAGGTCAATTCTTTAAGTACTCCGGACCCAATCAAATTTGGGTTCCGAAGAAAGTCTAACCAATTTGTCATTGCAGGGTTTGAAACAGGTTGAACGAGTCATGTGGATTCTGGACAGTGGATGTTCAAACCTGCTGACAAATGTGGTGGAGAAGGCCGGCCCAGTCGTTACCTTTGGAGATAACAACAAAGGTAAAACTGATGGATATGGCAGATTAGAAGCTGGAAATGTTATCGTTGAAGATGTCTCTTTTGTGAACGGCCTTGAGCACAATTTGCTCAGTATTAGTCAATTCTGTGACAAAGGTTATGAAGTTCATTTCAACAAGAAGAATTGTCTAATATCACACAAGAGAAATGAAATGCCACAGTTGACTGGAGTAAGAAAAGGAAATTTGTACATAGCCAATATGAACTCTGGAAGCACAGAAGAAATTAGATGTTTTTATTCAAAGGCATCCATTGATGAAAGTTGGTTATGGCACAAGAAACTTTCTCACCTAAACTTCAAAACAATGAATTCTCTAGTGAAAAGAGAGTTGGTGAGAGGTTTACCTTCGATTGAATTTACTCAGGAAGGTCTATGTGATGCTTGTCAAAAAGGGAAGTTAAAAAGGGCAACTCACAGGAGCACTAACATATCATCAATAACTGAACCATTACAACTTCTCCATATGGATTTGTTTGGTCCAGTTAGTGTGATGTCTATGTCAAGAAAAAGATATGCTCTAGTGATTGTTGATGATTTCTCAAAATTCACATGGGTACTATTTCTGAACTCAAAAGATGAAACTCCACAACTGGTAGTTGATTACATTAAGTTAATTGAGCTGGACTCTAATCGTCCAGTAAGAGCTATAAGGTCAGACAACGGAACTGAATTCAAGAATGCAGTTCTGAATGACTTTTGCACTGAAAAGGGTATAACTAGACAGTACTCGGCTCCCAGAACTCCTCAACAAAATGGGGTAGTTGAAAGAAAGAATAGAACCTTGATTGAAGTTGCACGTACTATGCTAAGTGAATCAAGGCTTCCATTGAGCTTTTGGGCTGAAGCTGTCAACACTGCATGCTATACCCAGAATCGTACACTTATCAATAAAGACTTAATGAAGACACCTTATGAAGCTCTACATGACAAGAAACCAACTCTCAAGTACTTCCATGTATTTGGGACAAAATGCTTTGTGCTGAAAGAAGGAGATGATCAAGGTGGTAAATTTGAAGAAAAAGCACATGAAGCAATATTTATTGGTTATACTAGAAGAGCCTACAAGGTGTATCTTATTGATCAACAGAAAACCTTGGAAAGTGTCAATATTACATTTGATGACACAAAACTCCCAAGTATCCAAAATGAAGATCCATCTGAAAAGCTTAAGTTTGATGATATGTCAGACTCAGATTCAGATGATGACAATCAACCTGACGTTGTTGCTGATAATAATAATCCAAATGTTGGTGGTAATGATCAAGGTGATGCTGGTGAAAACAATGATAATTTTCAAGACACCACTGATACTCTTGAACCATCAACAAGTCAAACTGGCAACAACTCAGGGGGAGATAATGAAGGGTCAACAAGTCATACTCAACATCATACAGAAGATCAAGGCGAATCATCAAGATCAATTCTTCCCAGACAAACTGTTTGGAATAGAGCTCATCCTTTTGAGCTAATACTTGGTGATCCAGATGTTGGTGTGAAAACAAGAAGAGCTTATCAGAATCAATGTAACTATTCTGGGTTCCTGTCTATCATGGAACCTAAGAAAGTAGAAGAAGCTCTATCTGATCCTGATTGGGTGATTGCTATGCAAGATGAACTCAATCAATTTAAGCAACTAGAAGTATGGAAGCTGGTACCCAGACCTAAAGATAGAAAAGTGGTGGACACAAGATGGGTATTCAGAAACAAACTAGATGAAGATGGCACTGTGATAAGAAACAAAGCAAGACTGGTAGCTAAAGGTTATTCTCAAGCTGAAGGCATTGATTATGACGAGACCTATGCTCCAGTGGCAAGACTTGAGGCCATCAGAATATTCTTGGCATTTGCATCCTATTCAAGATTCAAAGTTTATCAAATGGATGTCAAGAGTGCCTTTCTGAATGGTAAGCTAGATGAAGAAGTGTATGTAGAACAGCCCCCTGGTTTTGAAGATCAAGATCATCTGGACTATGTCTACTTTCTTTACAAAGCTATCTATGGTCTTAAGCAAGCCCCAAGAAAATGGTATGACACTCTTTCTGAATTTCTATTAGAAAATGGTTTTATAAGAGGTGTCATAGACAAAACGCTCTTCACTAAAAGACATAAGAATGATATAATACTAGTCCAAGTCTATGTGGATGATATTATATTTGGGTCTACTAATGAGCTTCTATGCAAGAAGTTTTTTAAGTTAATGCAGGGTAGGTTTGAAATGAGCATGATGGGAGAACTGAAATTCTTTCTTGGATTACAAATAAGTCAGAGACAAGATGGAATATTTATTTGTCAATCCAAGTACATTAAGGAGCTCCTCAAGAAATATCACATGGAGGAGTGCTCATCAGCAAAGACACCATCAACTATAGCTGTCAAAATTGGTTTATGTGAAAGTTCTGCCAAGGTAGATATCACAGGCTATAGAGGTATGATTGGCTCATTGCTTTACCTAACTGCTAGTAGACCAGATATAATGTTTGCCACATGCTTGTGTGCAAGGTTCCAAGCGAACCCTAAAGAAATCCATCTCACTGCTGTCAAAAGAATCTTAAGATATCTAAAGGGTACGCCTAATTTAGGCATCTGGTACCCTAATGAAACTGGTTTTACTTTAATTGGATATACAGATTCTGACTATGCAGGAAGTGTTGTAGACAGGAAAAGTACATCTGGGAGTTGTCAATACCTAGGTGGAAGATTGGTATCCTGGTTCAGTAAGAAACAGCAAACAGTTTCCAACTCTACATCCGAAGCTGAATATATAGCTACTGGAAGCTGTTGTGCTCAGATCTTATGGATAAGGAATCAATTAATGGACTATGGCATTGTATTGGAAAATATTCCTATTTTATGTGATAATACAAGTGCCATAGCAATCGCCAGCAATCCTGTGCAGCACTCAAGGACAAAGCACATTGACATAAGGTATCATTTTATAAGAGAGCATGTAATGAATGGTACAGTACAACTACTATTTGTAGGATCTGGAGATCAAACTGCAGATATTTTTACTAAGTCGCTTAATGAATCCTCATTCACTAGAATTGTTAGTGAATTGGGTATGTTAAACAGTCCTAGTAATTAATATTGTTAATATCTGAAATTTGATCTTTAATAATTTTGCAAGTGATTATTATGTGAATATTTGTTGTTTGAAATCACTTGTATAATTATTTTACCATCTGATTTTCTTGCTTGTTTAGTTATTTTTTACTCTGTTTATTCATATTATTTAAATACTTCATATTTCTGTATTTTTAGAATATTTGTAGATATTTATTTCTATTTTATTAATTAATTTATCATATGTTTTGTAATGTTTGTCCTGTTAATATTGCTTTGTTTTCGTTAATAGGTTAGCATATGGTATTTATAATTATTTTTTATTATTTGTTTAATTTTCTATAATATTTTTATTATTTTTATAAGTTAATTGTATATTTTATTGTATTTTTTAATGTTTGTTTAAAGTAAATATGACTTAAAATTAGGAAAAACAATCAATATGACTTAACTTAAAATCGGTATGACTTAAACAAGTTAAGTCTTACCGAGTTTTTTTTAATTAAGTCATATTCGCTAGTCTGTATATAAATTAAGTCTTATTCACCAGTATTAATTAAGTCTTAGCGAGTTTTTAAATTAAGTCTTAAGTCATTAGTGTTATTTAAGTCTTACTCGTATGTAATTAATCTAAGTCTTATTCATAATATGTATGTTATTTAAGTCTTACTCGTATGTAATTAATCTAAGTCTTATTCATAATATGTATTTTATTTAAGTCTTACTCGTATGTAATTAATCTAAGTCTTATTCATGATATGTACTTTATTTAAGTCTTATTCGACAGTTTGTATATATATAGCAAATAGAAGTGTTAAGTCATAATCTCATTTTATGTCTTCTCACATGTTAAGTCATTGAGAACCGATGCATACGATACACACACATAACACAGTCGAACCTCTGCTGGATTTTCGACCGGAATCACTCACCCATTTCACGATCTAACCACATATTTGGATTCCTTGACTGATTATCTACGTTTTGATTGTTTAAAATCGTGATTTGGTCCAGTTTTTAAAGAGTTTAATTTTCAAAAAATCGGTTTTAAGATCTGTTTTTTTGAAAAACTGGGTTCGATTCTTGCAAATCTAAAAATATACGTGTGTTCGTGTGTGTAAGAGGATCATTGTGTGAATTTTTCAGAATTTTTGGAGAAAAGTTAATTATTTCGAATTTTTAATTAATTATTAATTCGAAAAATTAATTTTTAAATTATAATTTTGTAAAATCTGAAATTTTCAAAGAAATTAAATTCTGATTAAAATGGCTGATCGATTTGAAATTATTAAACATAATTTAATCGGTTATTTTGATCCAGAAAAATGTTCAGTTGAACGTTTTCGACCGTGGATTCGATTTTTAAATGAAAATTCACTGGTTCGCAATGCTTTGAGATTGGATGCTCCATTAAAAATTGAACCTTTGCGAATCATGTGTACTACTGCTGTCGTTTCTAATGATAACAGATCATTTGTCTTCTCTGTAGGAGATAATCAGTACACAGTGAATGAAAATACAATAAATACGGTCTTAAATTTTCCAACTGAAAATTTCGAAGAATTACCATCAGATCAAGAATTGATAAATTTTTTGAATGGTGTATTCTATCAAGACAGTCCTGATCAAACTGTCTGGAATAAAAAGAACTTTGTTCAGGAATGGGATTATCTGTTTGACACATTAGGTAGAGTCTTTGCCAATTCTACTAAAGGGAACTTCGGGGTACTACCATCCTTCTTGCAGCATATTGGATATGCAGTTGCACACAACCGAAGAATTAATATTGGTAGACTACTGTGTGTTCCGATGGTTAGAAGAATCATTAATGCAAAGAAGAATTTTGATAATGGACATAAAGTATCATGTTATTATCCAAGATTCTTGTCATTGATTTTTAATCATCTTGTGGAACTAGAAAACCAAGCCCAATTCCTGAATGGAGAATCACTGACGTCAGGTAAACCTACTACCAGATTGTTCACGGAGTACAGCAACAAGCCTAAATTCACAAACATACCTGTAGTTGTCACCCAATACATGTCAAACTATATACAACTACCTGTCATTGAACCTGTACCAGAACCTGAACAACCTGAATAAAACCCTGAACCACCAGTGGAAAACATACTTGTTGATAATGAAGATCAAGGCAATCAACGAGTTGAACCTGCTCAGCAAATTGTTCCTCAGCCAGCTACACTTGCTGTTGAACATCCAGTGCAAGAAACTGCATCTGTCCCTGAACCTGAATCAGATCAACCAATCTTATCAGAGACTGTTGCGGAATCAGCTGACCAGGTATTGCCTTCTGTTCCTCAAACTACTACTTCTCAATCTATTTCTGGAACCCAAGTGGTTGGTAGGTCTGACCAAGGGGTTGTAGTACCACAACCTCTAACCAAGGTCGTAGAGCCAAACACTCAACCAACAAAACTCATATCTTTTCACTATAGAAAGAAATTGCAAGTTAAAAGAAGTCGAATCAGTAGTGGTAGTATGAGTGAACCCACAGCTCTGCCTCTAGAAAAGAAAAGTAGAACTCAAACTGAGGCAACTGTAAGCCCGTCTATATCCTCCCAACAGGATATGGAAGTTGATATGGCCGTTACATAGTTACTAGAATCATCTTCTCAATAGGATGATTCTATTGAAATTCTCCATAGGGCCGTGGCACATTGTAGTGAGTCAAGCACACCCCAATTACTCACAATGGGGGAAGACATACCTTTAGATGAGTCTCACGACACATTGCAAGGAGAGCACGTAGAAAATGTGACAGTGCCTACCATAGTTACGGTAGAAGAGTCTTCACAGGCTTTAGAGGGAAATCTTGGTTCTCAGCCAACTTTAATAGAACCATCATCTCCCCTCCCAGGACAAACACTCCTGGCTCCCTCAAGGGATTTTCCACTCACAGTTTCGACTGGAGAAGGTGGAAGGCAACTTGATCAATCTACTACTGAAGCTATTCAGTCAACAATTTCAAATGTTCAAGTAGATTTGATTAAGGACAGGGATTTGCGAACTCCCATTGCACCACCACTGACCTTCCCAGAGGAGGCTAGGGTGATTTTCCATGCAGGTACAAATCCGGAAGCAGCTAAGGAATCTGAGAGGAGTGATGTGAGGAATACCATAAAATTGAGTGAAACACATGCACTTCAGGTGAGTGGATCTCAAAGTGAACGTCAGGTGAGCGCACACACTGACACATACACTCTCTCACTATTAGAAAAGATAACTGCTTTAGAGAAAGAACTTGCAGTCAGCAAGGCTGAAACAGAAATCCTTAGAGCACAAGTGGGTGAGCGATCTTCTTCATCCACCTCTGTCAACAGTCAGCTTGCTGTAATCAAGAAGGACATAAACTACTTAAAGACATCTTTCACCAAGAAGATAGATTCTCTCGAACTCTCTCATGAAAAGGCACTTGATGACTCTGGAGATATTACTGTTGCTCAAGACATGTTAATTTCTGAAATTTCCTTGAAAGTTGATACTCTACAGTCAGAGGTACAGCACAATCAGGAATCTACTGATTCTCGTCTGGACCAGATCGGAAAGCAAAATGCACACCAGGCTAAAGGGCTAAGACATCTGTTTAATCTTGTAAGTCAAAGTCGCAAACCTACAAATAAAGAAATTGAATTCTTTACAAGTAAGGATGGTGATGATGATGAACAGGATCCTGAAGCTGGGGCAACTGATAAATCTGTAGAGGATTCCTCAACTAAGGGGGAGAAATCAAAGGGGTCACAAGATAAAACTGAAGAAAGAGAGGGAGGAGAGGGAAAATCTGGAAAATCTGACCAAAGCGAAGATAGGAGAGATAAGAGGAAGAAAGTAGTTGAAGAAACTGAAGAAGAAATTCAAGACAAGAACACAGGTTATTATTACACGGGTGAACCGGATAACTTCGATGTTTTTGCTGATCTTGAATTCACTGATCAAGGTGAAGAACTTCCTGAACCTGATCTTAGTCACTGGGAAGATGAAGGACCAGTGATATCTGAATTTGAAGCTCAACAAGCTGAGAAAGAATCTGAAGAATTATTTGCTCAAAGGGAAGCTAATTTGCAAATGAGAGAAGAAAAACTTAAAAAATCATTAGAGCAAATTGCACGAAATGAAGAACTTCAGAAAGCTGAACAGCAAGCATTACAACGATTACATGCTATAAATGTTGAGAAGAGAAAGACATATATCAGACTAAAGAGCGGTGACAAATGGGAACGTGCTCAAAGAGCAATTGATTCACCTCAGAGTTCTGATTATGAAGATCGTCGTCTTGGACAAATTCTCGAGGAATTCAAACTGGCAAATCCAATTCATGATATGTATATAAAGGCCTTACAGGTAAAAGTCATCAGGATAACTACTGCATTTGAACCCAAATCTGATGAGCTGGTAATATTTGTAGATTGTCATAAAGTTGGAACTTTCAGAGTATCTATTCAGTTCTTTTATGACAGATCGCTGACAGAGATTTGGGTACTTAGGCCTAAGGTAAGAACATCTTCTGAGCTAGGTGTGTTGTTACATGAGAAGTTCAAAGAATTTGCTGAAAGAGCTGGACCAGAAGTGATTAAGGATCCTCCACAAGTAAAATTTCTTAAGGGAGAGGTACTTCACTCAATCAATCTTCAAACAGATGAGTTATATGAACATCATGCAAAACACTTGGTATATGCTGAATATGCTCTCAGAAATCATGGATTCTTGACTGAAGAAAAGGTAATAGCTGCAGATCACATTCGATCCTATGCACAAACGAACATAAAAGATTACAAGAAATTTTAAGGTGAACTGAGAAAGAAGCTTGGAATTCCTTTAGTCTTACCTCAAGGATTGTCATCAAGAAGAGAACGTCTTGTTGATTCTGATCTACACATGAAACTTCAAGTCACAGATGAACCAGAAGAAGGAGAATTCAGAAGGGAAGACAACTGAAGAAAAAGAATTGCTCTACATGTTATATCTTTAGAGCCTAGATAAATCTTGATAGGAATTTGTATCATATGATCAGTCTAGAGGATCATTTATCTTGTATTTATCTTTCATGTTTGAATCTGGCAAATGTTAAATATAAACCAGAACTTTTTTTTATATTTACTTAGTATTTAAAGTTTTATCTTTCATTTGGTTAAGTTGGATTAGTTGAGGTATCCTCTAGGAATTTGCTTGTTATTGTCTAAAAAACAAATAGGGGGAGATTGAAAGGCATATGACTCAGCCTATTTGTAGTTAGAGGATCCTAATCAACTTAAACCAAATTGTAATAAGTAAATATACATATGAACTGTCACAGGAATCTCAAGAAGTATTATCTGTCAGAAGAAAGAAGAAAAGTCAATCTATAGTTTTGATGTCATACACTGGAAGACGATTCAGTTATCTGATCAAGCCCCAGTATAGCATTGAAGTGAATGGATTCATTTGAACAGTGACAGAGATTTTTCGAGTGATAGTTTGAAGGTCAGTTACAGTACAAGAGAATTGAGAGAAGAAACAAACCACAACCTAAAGTCAAAAGTGAAGAAGCATCATTGAAGTTAGTCGTTCATGAACCAGACAGTACATCGAACGTTAACACAAGTCAGTGGTAATTCTTTACTACCTTTAGTGGTTTGTAAGAATTAAATTAATTATTTATTGATTAAATTAAATTCATTTATAATTGATATAAATCATTTAGTTGATTTAATTAAATGAATTAATTCTAGAAGAATTAATTTATTTATTAAATTAATTATTGTATCAATTAAATATGAATTAGTTAATCATTAATTAATTAAATGGATCAATATGACTTAAAGAAAGAAGATTGGATTATGTCTTGGAGAAGAAAAATTCGGTATGACCTAATTTTAAGTCATACCGACAGTAGCTTTTCAGGATTATGTCTTACCGACCTGATTTAAGTCTTACCGACCTCTGCCAGCTGTTGTAAGTCTTACCGAATTTCTGTTAAGTCATACCGACAAGTTTTATGTCTTAATGGAGGTTTGTGTAAGTCTTAATGAAGAAAAATCAAGTCTTGGAAGCAGTTTAAGTCATGCTGGAGCAGTTAAATATCCTACAGAAAGCCAGCAAGACCTGTTACTGATATAAAAGAACAGAACAGAGCAGATTAAGTCATAACGGAGAAACACAGCAGAAAACATCCAGAACAGAATTCTCTCTCAAGAATATCAAGAACACCAAAGCTTAAACAATTCCCAGAAATTCAAGTTCATCGTCTTTGTTATATTCTATCCGATAGAACTTGTTTATTTGTGATTCTTGTACTACTAGCGAATTAAGTTTCCTAGTTCTTATCTTGATTATTATTAACTAAATTAGAAAAGTTCATGTCGAATATTCTAATTAGTTATTAACATCTTGATAAGTTGTTATACTGATTTTGTAACACCACATCAAGTTAATATACAGTTATATTTAACATGAAAAATTGTGTTAAATAATTCCGCACATAAATTTGTCTTTATCAAATTTTATTTAAAAGACAAATTTCGATAAAAAGGTAAAGATTGTATTCAACCCCCCCTTCTACAATCTTATCGGACCTAACACCCGGTGATAACAATCCCTTGAATCATGCTGAGATACTCGTATGGTCCCCACACCGTTAGGTGTAGGAAATTTCATCGCAAGATGGTAGATGAAGGTCACAACCTTCATTTCCTTCAACAGAGGGCGCCCCACCAGGGCATTATGAGATGATTCCACATTCAAAATCATAAAATCCATCATCTGAGTTACAGAAAGAGCTCCTTCACCAAGGGTTACTGGCAGTTTGAGTCCCCATGACTTTCACAGACTCACCCGAAAAACCATAGATCCAACCACTATCTGGAATCATATCCCTATCTGGAAGTCCCAGCTTCTTGTAAGTGCTGTAGTATAGAATATTTACTGAACTTCCATTATCGACAAGGACCCGGTGTACGTTCTTGGAACCAATCTGGATTGCCACCACCAAAGCATCATTATGAGGATGGTACATCCATCTAGCTTCTTCCTCAGTGAAAGTAATATCCACACACTCTCCCTTGAATAACTTCGGCGGCCTAAATTCCAAGCTGTTCACATTAGTGAAAGGTCTATACCTTGCCTCTCTTGCGTATCTTTCCAAAGCATGGTTACTATCACCCCTGGTGTCGTCCTCCAAAAATTGTGTGGATACTACCTTTTTTGACAAATTTCTTCTCTTCGGGCTTGTCCTCACCACGGAGGGCGCGCCCTCCATCTCTTTTGTCAGGATTCTCCTTGTGTTTCTTCACTTCTCTAAGAATCCAATCAGTCAAGTATCCTTCTTTGATCAGGTCTTCAATTCCATCCTTTAATTGACGACATTCATGAGTATGGTGCCCTGTAGACTCATGATACACACAATACTTCTTCTTATCTGTGCTTTGCCAAGAAGATAAAGGATCTGGCCTCCTTAAGAGTCCCTTGTCTTTATTCACCTCAAAGATATGTTCAATGGGGGCTGCCAGAGGGGTATAATTATTTGGCCTCCTATCATAAGTGTACGTATCTGGAGGCCCCCAATTGTTTCTCATTTCAGTTGCATTCACCCGGTTGGCACCAATCCCCGTACGATGTGGAGGACTTACAGACCTGTCATTTCTCTTATTAACTCTTCCTTTAAAAGTTCCCTGCATGTCTATCTTTCGATTATCTGCCAAGGATTGCTCTACTATCTTGAAAGACTCAGCTTAGGCAAACACATCATCCAAAGTAGGTGGATCTCGTCCTTGAAGATGCTTCCAAAAATCAGTCCCTACGGATAATCCAGCTATCAAGAAACTCTTGAGTGTTTCATCAGTCCCTCCTCGCACCAAAGTAGACTCTGAGTTGAATCTCTTGAAATAAGATTGCAAACTTTCTCCTTCCCTTTGCTTAATGTTAGCCAAGGTGGTGACATGAGGAGCATATTTCACTTCTGCTTGGAATGTGGTTAAAAACAGATTCCTCATCACCTGCCAAGACGTAATTACTCCTGGCCGCCCAAGTTTCTGAAACCACTATTGTGCACTCTCCCTGAATGTTGCTGCCAACAATTGACACCTAGCTAACCCAGTCACCTAATATACATCCATCTCAATATCAAACCGTCCCAGGAATTCCACAGGATCTGCATTTCCATGAAAACGTAAATCACTGGTCATAGATCTATACCCAGCAGGGAGTTGCGCCTCTCTTACTTCAGCTGAGAACGGAGAAGATGTTGGTGCCATAGCAGATATTCTCCCTCCATCCAAGTGAGTAAGGAGTCTTTTCAAGTCATCAACATTAAAAGTTCCCACACCAGGGAAATTCTGGATATTAGGTTGTGTGCCAGTCTGCGTACCCCCCAGTGGTGGAGGTGGAACAATTGTTTGAGCACCTCCTGGAGCTTCAGCATGAGTTTGTGTTGCGGTTCCCCCCTAAGTTTGCTGGTCTTGGGGATTTCCTTGAGCTTGAGTCTGAGTCTGTTGACCCTGGGGATTCCCTTGAGGTTGTGGAATCCCCTGGGAACCTCGGTGCTGTCCCTCAGAGTGAGGGCGCGTTCTTGACCTAGATCCGCTAGAGGCACTTGAATGAACTTGGTAAATTCGAGGGGATCCTCTCCCTGAGGGCGCGCCCTCATTGCTACGCGGACGCCTATCCCCTTTGTATATCTCCATTCTCCTATCTCCGTTATCCCTGCTGTTTCTTCTTCCATTGTTTCCATGTGGGGGAGCTTGCTCAGGTCCAAGGGGCCTCGACCTGTGATCAGGGGGCACGCGTTGTGAACCATTACCTCGTGGAAGGGCTGGCTCATGTCCAAGGGGCCTCGACCTGTGATCAGGGGGCGCGCGCTGTGGATCACGGGGCCTCGATTTCAAGTACTTCCCCTTTTCTTTTTCCTTACTCTGATGCTCGAGGAATACCATCCTTAAATCATCATCATTAAGCCTTATTCCAAGGCGTTCCTTCAGAGTTGCGAAATCCTTCTTCTCCCTAGCAATCTGTTCTTCATCCCGTTGAATCTCACTAGGGGTGCGCCTTGAACGATGAGGGTGAGGGCGTGCCCTAACTTGTGAATCTGACAACCTGCGATCACAATTATCTTCACTAAGATGTTCAATAATAGGATAAGAGTATTCTAACCATCGAGGAGTAATCAGCTGAAATATCTTCTCTTGCACTTCCTCGCCTCTTCGAGAACCTTCTTCGGCTTGGAGGGCTTTCCCTGTTCGACGATGATTTCTCGGGATACTCCGAGATTTTCTCCTACTTTGTTGCTCTTCCTCCACAGAACCCAATCTTACCCCGAAACTATTCATGGCATCTTGCATAACATACAGCTGCTCCATTAATGCCGAATTACTGATAAGAACGGGCAGCTATCCGCCGGCGGCGGTTGGAGTTCAATGATATTGCGTAGGAGCAGTAATATTCTCCAGAACATAAGCCTCGTGATGAGTCCGATTTCTCCCCGGGCTATCTTCAGAATCGTAATCATCTCTTTCGTGAGAACCTCCACCTTGATTATGAGACATCCTTTCCTCCTAAGACTCAGATCTTGATTGGCGCCCCTCCTTCTAACGCCAATTCGTTGACGAAGGAATTTGGGAACAACAAAATTCGAGGGACTTCGCCGGAAACAAGATCTACAACGGTGGTTATTTACCGAAAAGAGTGGTTGAGTGTGGTGGCTGTTTGTAATTGGTGGCTGAGATTGATAGGGTTAGTGGCGACTATTTCAGAGCTCTCGACTTCCAACCCCTCAATCGGCCTACGTACCCTGGTATTTATAGGGATCAAGCCATACGTAGTTCTTGGAGAGCAAGAAACCCAAATTGGCTTGGATTGTCGGTCCAACATCCGGAATGTTTTACTATGAGGCCTAACCACAAAATGCCAAAGGCTCATCCAAGATCTCAAGATTTCACAGATAAAGAAACTTCCCCCATCGAGGACTAGTCCTATCTGCTACAAGCTATTTCTTGATTTCAAGGATGCAGGTATAGCCATGGTTTACCCCAAGTGCATAACGCATCCCTGTCGCCCGAATGAGAAGCACCCACCAGATAGCAGGATAGGTGATCCAGAGCTTTTGGGTGCAAAGTGCAGGATTACTCCAAAGTTCCCCAATGAGAGCGCGCCCATTGAGTACAGGAACAGAGCTCCAAAGCACACACCAAAGAGAGACCTATCTTTCCACCGAGGAGAACGCGCCCTCAGTGTATAAGAAAAGTCCCTTAATTCAGGAAAACCCCTGAAGGCCTTCTGCGACGGACATCCCCCTCCCGAGGTACGACAGGAGGGAATTCTTCAATAATCCTTGGAAATCCAGCTTTTGTAGAATTCTTCATCATGTTGTATAATCTAGGGCGCGCCCTAACTGTAGAAAACATAAGGGCGCGGCCTAACCTATCCCCATCCTATCAAAAACCCTAATTATCCTAGAATTCCCCAAATTGAACCCGTTATAGACCCGAATCCATCTTGAAATACCCGAACCGAATTTTGGTTATAACAGATAGCATAGATACGTATATAGTTAATTTTCAATTGATAAATCAAAATTTATTAAAATATTAAAATTAAAAATATATAACTCCAAAAAAACTAAATTAATTATATTAATCTGATCACTCAATCACACATATGAAATCGAAAAATGATCCATCAATTTCATTTTATTTTAACCCGATTTCTTATTTCAATTTTAAACCACTTTGACGAATTTTGATGTCAAAACAAATGGGTTCATGAAACATTTTGATGTGGTAATAGCGGTTGCGCCCTGTAAATTTTCCAAAAGATGAAACAAACAAGCCCAAACCACAGAAGAAGCTTGAAATGTTCTAGTCATTACACAAAGTCCGGTGAATTTGTCCAGCAAAAAAATGAAAAACATGGACAGTTTTGTTAGAAAAATGCTTGTATGTATCTTTTAATTTTCCATCAACAAAATAGCTAATTCGGACGCCCACAGCAATTCAGGAGAATGAACGTAACAACTAAAAGAATGAATATCTTTTATTTTTGTGGGATTAATTCTTTTTTGAAGATAAAAAACAATTTTTTGTTTTGTGGGCTATTTCTTGTTCATCATTTCTGTACTGGTCAAACTCCTTAAGAAGTCATAAACTAAAACTAATCATTTATTTTGAAAAAATATATACAATATCACATGTAAAGTACAGGTGAAAACTGTCTAACAAACAAGGAAAGAGTAAAAATCAGCAGGCTTAATTAAAGTAAAATCTCGATAAATTAATATTTGATAAACGAATAGTCTCATTAAATGAATAATTTTTTTTAGTCCCGACATAATAGAGACAATGTATTTTTGACCTCGATAAATGAATAATCTCGATTAATGAATAAAATTTTCTGGTCCCAAGCATATTCATTTATTGAGATTTAATTGTAATTAATTGTTTCGGTTAAATAATGGTTCATGATTTAAGAAGAATTACTTATTTTCAAAATGACCGAAAATCATGGGAAAAAAAATTAGAAAAATTATCATTTTTCCAAATTATTTATGATTTTACTTTTTTATGAAATAATTATGGAATTGCGATTTGCAAACAAAAACAATCTAATGCAACTTTTTCAACATCTTTCATAAAAATATATTAGTTGTTGCCTCAGGTTGTATTAAAGTTATTTTTGTTGTATTTAGTTACATTTGATTACAGAGTCGCTTTTTGCAAAATATCTAAAATTTTTGTATATTTTTCAAAAAATTTAAAAGAATCGTTTTTTCTTAAAGGACCTCATATAAATTCTTGACATATATTATGATGGGGCAGATTAGAACCTTTTTTTTAAACCCAGAAAAACTTCATTAATGAATCAAAGCATCAGATACACTATTAGATGAATCAAAGAATATTAATGAATCAAAGAATCAAAGTATATTATGATGGGGCAGGTTAGAACCTTAAATTTTAGTTCTATAAATATTAATGAAAATGAAATTACACTAGAAAATATATTACTCTTATTTTCATCTTCATTTCTCATGATAAAATTGATTTTGCTGCGTTAAAAAAAGATGATCCTGAATCCTGATGTACAAATGTAGATATACCCACGTACAACATATGTCTACTGTGAATAAAATTATGCAATTATTAAAAAACAAATTGAAGGGGTTAGGTGAGACGAAACTTGAGACTAAGTTACGCCGTCACCATTGTTATGGCTAGGAAAAGGGGTAGACCTAGGAAATAGGTGATTAAATTGACTACACCAAAGGATTCGCCATCTTCTAATATAGGCGGATCTGTTGCGGAGGAAAGGATTGAAACGGAGACATATAAAGATGCGGCTGGAGGTGAAAGTGAAACTGGAGATAACAATTTTGAATTTGTGGAGGAGCAAAACAACACTGGTGATAACAATTTGGAGTTTGTGGAGGAGCAAAACTACAGTGATGATTTAAAGAAGACAGTTACGTATAGAAAAGTGTTGAAACATGGAATTCCAGAGAAGAAGGAACGGGCTAAGGATGAGAGTATTGAGAATGGAAATAGATTAGCTACAAGAGGCATGGCGCTTTCATATGTAGCTCCTACTTTGAAAAATGGTAATCCTACTGCCTGTATACAATCTTCTGATTTTGAGTTAGATTGTGCGAAGTGGAAAAATGTTATAATTTTGTATGTTGTTGGAGAAGTGCCTACGATGAATTATTTGAGAACTTATATAAGGAATCAATGGAAGAGTGTTAAGGATCCAGAATTTTTTTTATCATATTGAGGGATATTTTGTGATTAAGCTTGATAACGAGAATGAAAAAAAGGATGTGTTATGTTCTGGTCCATATACAATCGCTAAGAAGCCAGTGATAGTTAAATCATGGAAACCGGAATTTTCATTTAAGGATGAAGTGCTAAAAGTGATTCCCCTATGGATGCAATTGCCAAATCTAGCTTTAAACTATTGGGGAATGGAGTCTCTGAGTAGAATTGGAAGCTTGATAGGTAACCATTTTTTTGCTGATGAGTGTACAACCAGTCAGAAGAGGATCTCGTTTGCTAGAATGCTTGTTGAGGTGGATATGACAAAACCTG
The DNA here is from genome assembly GCA_036435485.1 of Saposhnikovia divaricata. Taxonomy (NCBI): domain Eukaryota; kingdom Viridiplantae; phylum Streptophyta; class Magnoliopsida; order Apiales; family Apiaceae; genus Saposhnikovia; species Saposhnikovia divaricata. The sequence goes on along the minus strand of CM071597.1, from coordinate 93,047,265 downwards.
AAGTATATGATATAAAGATAGAAGATCCTACTGGCAGAGTTACAAACCAAAAGGTTGTATATGAATGGATTCTAGAGTTTTGCAATAATTGTCAGATTATTGGACATAATTGTGAAGGGAATGAGAAGATAAATAAACCAAAGGAGGTTAAAAAATAGTGGGTCCAAAAGGGCAAGCAAGAGCAGGTACCACAGGATGTGAAGGTGGACACTGATAAGGGGACCACCGAAACATCACAAAGATAAAATCAGAATAAGGAGAAGTCATGGAATTTAGCTAAGAAAACTGTCTTAAGGAAGGAGGTGAGCAAAGATGGAGAGGGAACAAGAACTAGCAATGGTTTTGCAATGCTACGTAAGGATGATGATATGCTTAATGAGGGGGAACTGGTAAATGGGGCGGGGACCCTATCCCCTTTGGTTTTTTATGAAGCTCATAACATGGAATGTGAGGGGCTGCAATAAGCCCTTCAAAAAGAAAGAGGTAAAGCTCTTTCTCTTGAGAAATAAAATAGATATTTGTGCCTTGTTGGAAACTAGAATAAAACAAAAGAAATTCAAAAACATTAGTAAGAAGATTTTTAAAGATTGGCCAGTGATTCATAACTATAAAGATGCTGTTAATGGTAGAATTTGGATAAGCTGGAATTATAGAAAGATTGATGTGGTGATGATTAAGAAGTGTGCTCAAGGTATTTGTTGTAGAATTACTGATTTGGAATTGGGTCAGGTTACTCATTTTACTGCAATTTATGGGTATAATACTATTGAAATGAGAAAGAATCTTTGGAAGTTCATTGGTGACATAGTTGATCAATTAAAAGGTCCTATGATTTTCTGTGGAGATTTTAACTTAGTTTTACTGCTGGAAGATAGATTTCAAGGAAATGCTATAAATGAGAATGAGATTAAGGATTTTGAAGATTGTTTAAGAGAAAATGATCTAACTGTGGTTAGAACAATAGGTAGTATTATACTTGGTGTAATAATCAGGATAAAGAGGACAGGATCTTATCTAGAATTGATCGATGCATTGCTAATGCTGACTGGTTGAGTAAATTCAATGATGTGGTGGTTGAGGTTTTAGAGAAAAATGTCTCTGATCATTTTCCGCTTTTGATAGATATGAAGCATAAGATCTTAAAGAAAAAATCTCCTTTCAGATTTCTAAATGTCATAACTCAAACTGAGGATTTTGATAGTATTATAAAGGAGAAGTGGAAAGAGAGGCATAATAAAAATAATCTTTTAGATATCTGGAATAAATTTAAGAGTCTGAAGGAACCATTCAAGATGATCAATAGCACTCAGTTCAAATAAACTGCTCAAAAAGTTAGTGATATTAGAGAGGAGTTGATGAATATTCAATACAAGCTTAATCAAGATTATCTTAATGAAGTCGTGATAGCAGAAGAAAGAAGGTTACTTAATGATCTTGAAAAATGGAGTGGCATAGAAGAACAAATTTGGAAGCAAAAATCAAGGGCTGACTGGATTGCTTATGGTGATACTAACACTAAGTTTTTTCATGCTTATGCTAAGGAAAGAATTAGTAAAAATGCAATTAAATATCTTAAAAGAATGGATGGTAGTAAGTGTGTTAATCACAGTGATATTAAGGAGGAGATTGTCAAGTTTTATACTAATTTGATGGGGAATGCTGCTAAAGAATTGCCTATGATTGATAAGAATGTAGTAAGGATGGGAGCTATTTTAAGTCATGATCAACAAATTCAGTTATGTGCAGATGTTACAGGGGATGAAGTGCGGAAAGCATTGTTTGACATGGATTCTAATAAAGCTCCAGGTATTGATGGTTTCAATGTGTTCTTTTTTAAGAAAGCCTGGCATATTATAGGTCAAAGTATCATTGTGGCAGTTCAAGAGTTCTTTAAAAATGGTTTTCTGCCCAAGAATATTAACTATACTTTGGTTACTTTAATTCCAAAGGTAGAAAATGCCTCAGCTGTGAAGGAGTTTAGACGTATAGCATGTTATACAGGGGATGAAGTGCGGAAAGCATTGTTTGACATGGATTTTAATAAAGCTCCAGGTATTGATGGCTTCAATGTGTTCTTTTTTAAGAAAGCCTGGCATATTATAGGTCAAAGTATCATTGTGGCAGTTCAAGAGTTCTTTAAAAATGGTTTTATGCCCAAGAATATTAACTGTACTTTGGTTACTTTAATTCCAAAGGTAGAAAATGCCTCAACTGTGAAGGTGTTTAGACCTATAGCATGTTGTACGGTTTTGTATAAAATAATATCTAAGGTCTTAACCATAGGATTCAAGGTGTAGTGAGCAGTATTGTTGGAGAGTGTCAGTCTGCTTTTATTAAAGGAAGAGTCATATTTGATAATATTCTGTTAAGCCATGAAATAGTTAAAGAATATGGTAAGAAGAATGTGTCCCCAAGGTGTATGTTAAAGATTGATATTCAGAAGGCTTATGACTCTGTTGAATGGTCGTTTATTAAATACTTGATGCTAGAGATGGGATTTCTGGATAAATTTGTGGAATGGATAATGGCCTGTATCACCACAGTTTCTTACACTTTTAATGTGAATGGTGACACTACTGATATTATGGTTGGAAGAAAGGTCTAAGACAGGGAGATCCTTTCTCTCCCTTTCTTTTTGTCATAGCAATGGAGTATTTGAATAGATGCATGGCAGAGCTTAAGGACAAGAAAAAGTTCAAGTATCATCCAAGATGTAAAAAGTTGAATCTAACTCATATGTGCTTTGCAGATGACTTGATTTTGTTTGCTGGGGGCATTTAGGGTCAGTAAAAATTTTGTTTGAGGCTTTTTCTAAATTTTCTGGTGCATCTGGACTGCAAGCAAATTTAGGGAAGAGTTCATTGTATTTTGCTGGTGTCAAGGAAAGTGTGCAGAATGAGATTTTGTAAGCTTTTCTGGTGGAAAAAGGAAGTTTTCCTTTCAGATATTTGGGAGAACCTTTTTCCTATAAAAAAAACTCTCAATCTTGCAATGGCAGCCATTAATAAATAAGATTCTGGATAGAATTAAAGGGTGGGCTGCACTACTTCTGTCATATGCAGGAAGAGTACAACTTATAAAATCTGTTCTCTTTGGAATTCAAACATACTGGAACCAAAATTTTCTAATTCCTAAGAAGGTTATTCAGGTGATTCAATCAGCTTGCAGAACATTCTTGTGGACTGGAAAAGATGGTTTATCAAAAAAAGTTTTGGTTGCCTGGGATAGAGTGTGTTTGCCAAAATTTGCATGTGGTTTGAATATTGTGGACCTTCAAGCTTGGAATAAGGTTGCAATTATGAAGTTTTTCTGGAATTTGGCCAAGAAGAAGGACCTTATGTGGGTGAAATGGGTGCATACTTATTATATAAAGCAGGATGACATTAATACCATGAAGATTCCTAAACAAGCATCATGGATTATTAGAAAGATCATTAGCAGCAGGGAGGAGTTTATGCAGATGGACTTGCAGGGAGATAGATATACCATTGGAAAAGGGTATCGAAACATTCGTGGGGATATTATGAAGGTGGATTGGGGGAAGATGATTTGCAGTAATAATGCTCCACCAAAATGTATTTTCATTACTTGGCTAACTGTTCTGGGAAGACTCTCAACTGCTGACAGGCTTAGTAAGGTTGACATAGAATGTAATTTGAAATGTGGGTTGTGTAACTCTCAGGATGAGTCGATTAAGCATATGTTTTTTTAATGTAGTTTTGCTGGGGATATATGGAGGAAAGTTCTGGAATGGATGGGCATTAGGAGACCTATAGAAGGGTGGACTAATGAGTTTAAGCTTTTATGTCAAGCTTATAACACAAACAGAAAGAACCATCTGGTGTACAGAATGGTAGCCACGATTACTGTTTATATGGTATGGAAGGAACAGAATGCTAGAAAATTTACAAAGACCAGGAGGCAAGAGGGAGAGATAGTGAGGAGCATTCTTACTATAGTGTATAGTCGATGCATGAGAGTGAAGCAACTAGCTTGCATTTTTGATTAATTTTCAGGTTTGGTTGAGGTTGTAACCTTCTCTAAGTTTGAAGATTCAGGATGGTGATCTTATTATCATTTTGGTTAATAAAATTTTCTATTTACCAATGTAATATCCCGTAATTTTTAGAATAATAATAATAATAAAGAATAATAGAATAAAAAGGATTAAAATTAGATTATAAATATGATTTAAAATTGGATTAGAATATTGGGCTTAAAACATGGATCAGATTTGAATACGGATAACTTTTAGGTTTGGACATAGGGTTTTGTAACGCTATATAAACATCATATTCTTCTTCTTCTTCATCTTTATTTACAAAATTCGTAGGTCTATTCTTCACACAAATCTGTTGTCTTGTAAAATTCGTAGTAAATTCATCGCAAGTCGGAATTCGTTGATTCTGGACTTTTCGGAAAGATATATTCGTGCTCTAACTAGATCGATTGTTTACTTGTAACTGGCTCTGATACCAACTGTAAACAGCCCGACAAGTAAACAATCGATCTAACTAGAGCACGAATATATCTTTCCGAAAAGTCCAGAATCAACGAATTCCGACTTGCGATGAATTTACTACGAATTTTACAAGACAGCAGATTTGTGTGAAGAATAGACCTACGAATTTTGTAAATAAAGATGAAGAAGAAGAAGAATATGATGTTTATATAGCGTTACAAAACCCTATGTCCAAACCTAAAAGTTATCCGTATTCAAATCTGATCCATGTTTTAAGCCCAATATTCTAATCCAATTTTAAATCATATTTATAATCTAATTTTAATCCTTTTTATTCTATTATTCTTTATTATTATTATTATTCTAAAAATTACGGGATATTACAACCAATAAAAAAATAAATAAATTATGCAATTATACAATAACGTACTATCAAAAGTAGTGGTGAGTGGGCGGAGAGAAGTAGATGACAGATAACTAGATTCTTGCCTCGTCATTTCTTTTTACACACATTTTAGTTGAAATATTTATAAATAATATTTTTAAATAACCACATTAAAATGCATAAAAAAAATTAAAAAATCATTATTCTTGAAACGGATCTAGTATACTAGATAGTAAACACAAGTAAGAACTACCGCAAAAGAAGTAGGGTCATCGTAGGGTAGGAAGGGGATCGGGGATCCCAAAATTTCGAGACCTCAAAATTTTTAAAAATATGTCAAAATATATATATATATATATATATATATATATATATATATATATATATAATTTATATTTATATGTATGTGCATGTATATTTTGATTTTTATAATTTAAATTTACATAATATTTGAAAAATCAACAAATAAACTATTTCATTAACAAAAATCAACTATATCTACTATATTAAAAACTAATAAAATATTAGGATTCTATCTGAAGTTAAAACATTTTCAATATAAATTTAAGAATATTAATGTAAATCATAGATAAAATTTAATATTTACAAAAATGTCCCTGCGAGGCCCCTCAAATTGTCCGCCCAGTTTTCTCCCACAATAATTAATATTGAATAAAAAATGAAGAAATCGTTGAATAAATCAGAAAACGTACATGAAATGAAAGAGAAGTTGCAGTGTCACAGTGTGGCACAGAGTAGCACAGGCATGACCGGCGGAAAAGTCAAAAGAATAGAAACGCTCAAGTGAAAAAGGAAGACTCTGAAAAGTTTTAACATATCTGACATTTTCAAACACAGCAGAGTAGAAGGGTTGTACTGGTTCAAGTGCCGAGGCACTCCTAGGATGGGCATCGGGACACTTCGGGGTTGGGAAGTGCTATCCCCGAATTCAAACCCGATCCCCTTCCCCGGCCCGATCCCCGTCGGGGATTATTTTTTATTCCCCGTCCCCGGTCCAAACGGGTAACGGGAATCCCCGCGGGGAATCGGGGAATTTCATTTTAAACAAAAAATAACATTTTAAACAATTTTAAACACTAACTAGTGAGTTTGAAACAATTTTTTAAGCACTAAATTAAGATAAAAAAATATATATTACTTAAATAAACAATTATAAATAACATGGAAATGAAGTATTTAACTACTAGAAAGATAAACATATAAGATTAAAATATCATTTTATTTCCAATATAAAGTATTGGAAATTCGTATATATTAATATATGATTATATATATATATATATATATATATATATATATATATATATATGGAATCGAGTCGGGGATTGAGAATCGGGGCGGGGATCGGGGATCGGGCCGGGGAGACATAAAATCTCGGCCCCGGCCCGCTCCCCGGGTTTTTGAAAATTGTCCCCGCTCCCCGGCCGTACCCGAAAAAATCCCCGATTCTCCGCACCATTCGGTGCGGGGATCGGATCGGGATCGGACGGGCCGGGTGAATGCCCATCCCTAGGCACTCCTTATTTTGAAGGGAATATCATATTGTACTCGGTTAGTAAATTTTTTCTAAATTAATTGTATTTACAGAGATCAATTATAGTTAAGTTATATAGAAATTCTGGCAAAAAAATTTGATACAGAATTAAAAAATATTCAAGTTGCAATTTTTTTTTAAAAAAATACAATTTAATTTCATTTGCAACCTCAAACCTGAAAAATGAAATTCTTTGCTGTCTTCTATACAATGATATTTTTAATTTTTTTTAAAACAATTTTAATGAGATAAAACTATTAATATATAGTTGTTACATGTGGCAATTCTAAAAATATATGATTCGAACTCGAGCAATATCTAATTTGAGTAACAGAATTAATCTTTGATTTCAAACAAGCCTCGTAGCATTTTAGAACTAAATTAATTTTCAACGACATATTTTTCAGTTACTCGGAATACTTGAATAATCAAATCTAACCAGACTAATTTTGGATGATTATTCTTGAACAGTACTGGTATTTAAGTGGTATTTAGGTGTGGTGAAACTTGAAATACAAATTTAGGTTTGGCCGGCAACGGGGAGGACATTGGAATAATGAAGCCGAAACATAATTATATTCACTTTTACATTCAACATCGACAGCACAAATGATACTAGTAGCCCAAGGCATACATAAATGTGAGCTTGGAACTTGTCTCTTAATATAAACAATTTCATTACTTCTCACCTTTAAATAATTACTCACATTATAATATGTTTCTTTGTATATACTACTCCTATTATATATATGGGAGCCTTCCTGGATGCGAGTCAGTGATGTACTATATCGAATATAATTGATTCATTTTCAAGTAAATGTTTCTTATAAAATTTTATTTAAAAAATGACACGAAACTTTTGATTTGGATTTCACTCCCGTGCAGATGTTTCTTGTTTACAGAAATAATGAGTTTGTAGCAGATTTGACTTGACGGTGGGAGCAGAAGGGGAATGCTCAAGTGGGGGATGGATATACTATAAAAGAAGATGTAAAACGTGGAGTTTGCTTTTACCAAAACAGACGTACAATTTCCAAGGGGAACGAAAACCCACCACGTTTTATTCTTTTTTTTTTTTTTTTTTACTTCTTAGGTCATTTTCGGTAGTTTTAATTCAAAAATTCAAATGTATATTATTGATCATCATTTGGATCATTGTTAAAAAGAATTTAGAATAATTTATTTTAAATATGAATTTTTGAATTATTACTGTATTCCTTAGAGCAATTCCAAGAGATCCCTTATACGACCTCCTAACTCAAATTATAAGGATTATGTTTAAAATTGTGCTCCAACATAGGGTTGACAATTTTGGACCCGCGACACGAACCCGACACGAACCCAACCCGCTTGGGTCGGGTTCGGGTTTGCATTTTTCGGGTTCGGGTCGGTTTCGGGTTGACCCAAACTTGACCCGAAAAAATCGGGTTGGGTTCGGATAACCCGAAACTGACCCGAATATATATATATATATATATAAAATTATTTTTAATGTATCTATTTATTTTTAATATATATATATATATATATTTAATATATATTTTTATATATATTTAATATATATATATATATATATATATTAATATATATAATTATTTTTAATTTAAATATATTTATTTAATATATATAAATATATTTTTTAATATATATATATATATATAATTATTTTCGGGTCGGCTTACCCGAAACCCACCCGAAACCCATTCGTGTCGGGTTCGGGTTGAGCACCTGTACCCATTAAATTTTCGGGTCGTGTTCGGGTTGAGCACCTGTACCCGAAACCCATTGTTGACCCGACCCGAACCCGATCCGAAACCCGAAATTGCCAGTCCTACTCCAACAGGTTCTTAACTTTTCCTTAAAAAGTTAAGAGTATCATGTCATCCCTTATATTTAAGGGCTCCATTATTTCATTTTTATCTTTTTTTTTCTTGCTTCCTTCTTTTTATTTATTATTTAATAATTATAAGGATCAATTATAAGAAAGTTTGTTGGAGTTGTCATACTTTATAATATCCTAAATAACTAAAAACCTAATATTTTATAATATTTATAAGGAAAACACAAAAAGGCTGTTGGAATTGCTCTTACAATACTCCCTCCGTCTCTTTAAACTCTTCTCATTTGGGGAAAAACATGAGTTTTAAGAAAATAAAAGGTTTTTAAAGAGTAGTGGATGGAATAGTGGGTATTGAATATTGTTTTTAAGGGTTAGTGGGTGGAATAGTAGGTATTTTATATTATTTTAAGGAGTAGTGGGTATAAAATATAGTTATTTTATGACCTAAAATAGAAAGGGGAAGAATATTTTAAATGTTCAAAAAAGAAAGGGGGGGGGAGAGTTCTAAGAGACCGAGAGAGTACTATTTTACATTAAAAGGTTAAAAACCTTTCCAGACTGGTGTACGAGTATTATTTAGCCTTTCTGGTTTAAAGCAGCATGATCTGTGGTTAAATATATATAGAGGAAGGTCAGGTTGGTGAAAATGGAATGCTATCTTCTAAAAATCTTTCAACATGCACTTCTTCATCAGTCGTGAATCAAAGTATAATTTCAAAACGTTGGCAATTTTCGGACGTTTTAACATTATGTGTTAACTCTTTCATAGCTTGAAGAGTTTCAAATAAATAAAAAAATTAACAGCAAATCAGAACATGATTTAGAGATGGGATACGAATTCAAATATTGTTACCTTATTTAGTTACATTTAAATTGCTTGTAATTGCTCTTTGATTATACTAGATTCTCCTAATTGTTATACTACAGTATTTAAGGCACTACCGCTAACGAGGGCCGCCAAGAACGTCTTACCGATACAATTACACTGAGCCTATTAATTTCAAGAATCCAAAAACAAATGCTGCAATGTGTATATATTTGTGTTTGCGGAGGTATTTTTTCTGATATTTTTAACTCATCTTTTGGTTTACTGTTTACTAGATATACGTGCTGTTAACATAATTTCAAAACTTCTCATGCTTTGAGAAAATGTAGGGAAAATATAATTCAATCTCTATATAGTAAAGAGTTTTCTAAATTCATTTCTTATATAATGTAAATGGTAGAAATTAATGGATTATTTTTAATTAAAACTGATTGACCTAAATCATTAAATTTTTAAAAATTTGTGCATTTATTTATTTTTACAAGATATTTATGGGATTGGATTTTTAATTAAATGTTAAAATACTGTGAATGTGAGACGCGTAAAAAAAATCTTCTATAATGACTTCATATTCTCTTTTACCTTTGAATAAATATTTTCATTTACAAATTCTACAATTATTTCTTGTCAAAAAAAAAAACAATTATTCCACACAATCGCCAATATGAATCGATTAACATTTGATTATTTGAACCACTTGGAAGACGAAAGCAACGAATAAAGATTTAACTAAATCGTTTCAAAAAAAAAAAGATTTAACTAAAAAGGGTAGGATAATTAAAATTACAAAATAGAAAGCAAGCCAATTTAAGTAGTACAAAAAAAAAGAAAAAAGAAGCAAATATGAGATAGGTAGATACAATTAATTAAACATATGCTACTACTAAAAGATAAACGAATAAAAGAAAATGTAAGGCTACAGGTCTCAGCATTTAAGTAAGCGCAAGTGTATGATTTCCTATAAATATATATACCTACACACTCCTCTTGTATCCCCACCATATATGTGATGAATCCATATTAGCCATCTTCTCTGTCCATACATGCTTAAAAATATATATGTAATACGAACATCCAGTAGTATAGTAGGATCTGTAAAGCTCAGGAGGGATAGCGCCGATGATATATGGTTGATCATATATATGTGTGATGTTTTTGGTATGGATAAAAGTATGGCATCATCATCAACATTGGCTTGGCGCTATCTATCCTGAGTTTCACGGCTCCTTCATACTCTATTCTCACTCTCATCATGGGCTTGCCAATTAATCTGCAGGGTATGTATATATGTATTGTATCCCCATTTATCTGCTTGTTTACTCACTTATTACATCTTCTTTTCATTCTTGTATACTCTATCCATGGTACCGGCACTATTGAGAAACATGGTTTGTCCTCTATCAAAAAAATATGTATATTACTCTCTCGGTCCTTTTTTATTATTATTATTAGTGAAATCTTTCGGACCGGTCAAATAAACCATGGTATACAAGTGCTTTATTCAGCTGACAAGGTCAAACACTTTCCTTTTTGGTCCTATTATTATGCTCTCGATACAAGGCCTGTTTGAGCACATATCAACTAGTTAATTTTGGTGGGTGACTAGTCCAGTATCCCACCCTGGTGTTCACTTATATTCGGATTATTATAAAGATGAGTTAAAAAATTAAAGAGTTCTTTTTTTTCCCTTTTTTCGTATGACATAGGAGTACTTAAGAACTTGGTGGTGCATATGTATGCATAGTTTTGGATTGTCCTTTATTAATCCATGTGCATAGTTGTATACATTTGCGTGTGTTGTGTATCTGTACTCCTATACAGGAGTGTGTGCATAATGTGCGTACGATGAATTGTAGTAATAAATTCTTAAGTTCAGATGTAGAATCGGAGAGGACTAGCTAGTTAATGGCGCGATTAAATGCAGTGTGATTTGGTTAAGATTATTCAGGAAAATTGATTTTTTAGTAGGCTATACGTAGCTGTAGTAAATCCATACATCACCGGGGAAGGGTACTAGGGTTTGATATTATGCATTTACTTGGACAGGCTTTTAATACAAGCTACTCCCTCCTTCCCAAAATTTTTTTTCCATTCATCATTATCACGTTTGCCAACGTACATTTTTGATTATTAATATCTTCAATTTCGTATTAGTATTAAATATAAAAACTTTACTGTATTAAAATACTCACAAATACGAATTTAACAAGATCACTCATGACTATATTTTATCTTATAAATTATGTACAAATTAGTAATCAATCGCTTAGAATGAATAGTAACAAAAGTCAAAACGAGAAAAGAATTGTGGCACAAGAGGGAATAGTAAGCTACACCCAAAATTTGGTGGTGCATGTGGCAATAATTACATGAAATACTAATTATCTCACAAAAAAGTAATTTTGTTTTTGACATTATTTTTTCATTATTTTGAACATAATTTTTATGCGACTTTCTATTTTTCAATTTTATAAAACATGCACAAGTAATAAGAGTTTAGGTTGTTTTAGTCTAGGTTTTATTTGTTTTAGTTCTAAATTTAAACTCAAATGTTTTCTTCTAATATAAATGAGGACGGTATAAATTATAGATGGGAGGAGGAAATGGAAAATTATAACCAAAATCTCAGTCTTGGACAGACTCGACCGCTTAATTTTGACCATATCCGGTTATTTTCAGGATTTCCAAAATTTTCGCCTGAAAATTCAAATTTCCTTCTGAAATTTGAAATTCCCGTCCATGAACACTAAATTCGACCGCTTACGATCGATGCTTAATTTTGACCGTTTTGCATCGTACTGTAATTTCGACTGGTTACTGGTCGTATATAGATGTATTTACTTCGACAATATTTGGTCAAACTTAATAGCCAATACAAATTTTTGGCATGCTTTATTCGGCTGGAAATGGTCGAATATATGTATATTTTATTTTTTTTTTTAAAAATGAATTTCGGCCATTTTAGGTTGTAAAATATTATTTATTTGTCCCTTAAATTTGACCAGTTTCGATTGTTCATATCATTCCATATAGATTTAATAGCCATCAAATTTAGGGATCCCCTGCAAGCATTCACAAACAATCCCAAAGAAGTATTCACACTCTAAATCAGTTGTTGAGTACACAAATTCTGGTACACAAACTCTAAAACCAGTTTGTACTAAACAAGCATTCACACAAACTCTAATAATTCGGAAAATAAGCAGCAAATATAAAAGTACAAATAAAGTACTAAAATGAGTTACCAAATCCTTAGATTAAAAAGGTACCAACATCAGTTGGTACTAACAGCAGTTGGTTACAACACTTAGATTAAAAATCAGTTACCAAATCCTTCACAAAAGCCCATCAGGGAGCAGGTTTAACATTACTAAATATATAAAGTTATACTAAGGGATTAGGGAATAGGTTTGACCTAAGACAGAGGAAACATGTACGCATCTCGGCCTATATCTTCATTGTCTGGTTCGTTATGGTGGTCTCCACCTCCAAGGTCTCCTACAGGCATCAACAATTCCTTCCCTGGCACAGTCTACTACAGGCACACACACATATCAGCAACTAATTCAAAAAATTGTATATATAACTGGTAATTATATAGCTACTATATTTAGCCACTATTTAGTAACAAATCAATAATTTGCTGACAACTTATATAGCCACTATAAAGAAAGTACATCAAAGACAATTATCAAAGGTCTGTTTGTAATAAAAAAGACTTTCAAACACATCTTTAGTTATAAAATGAATGAGCCCAATTGTACACAACCCGAAAATAACTTGTACACAATTGTGAGCTCAATTGTACACAACCCGAAAATAGCGCATGGTCTTCAGAATTTAATGTAGGTGGTACTAAAACAGAAAGGAAGCTAATGTAGGTGGTACTAAAACTGAGGTGAACAGAGGTGAACAGAGGCGCACATATCAGTATGCTATTTAGCCACTATTTATTATTTTCTGGGGGTACTAGTAAGGCAAGACATGAAAAGTAGCTTCAGGTCATTATGTTTTACATGTAATATTTAAAAAGAAAGAAAATTACCTCTTCAATGACCTTGTCCTTCAAGATTTGGCGAAGCAAACCGTTTGCAGCCCGCACATAATGTGATTGCAGAGAATGTTTGCTTGGGTCCGGAAACGCAGCAACGGCTAACTCACGCACACATGTATCCAAATCAGATTTCTTCACCTCACGCATAGGGAAGGAACGGACCATCTACCTCACCTCATCTAAAATCTTTGACATCGTCTGATAAATTTCATCCGGAACATCGTGAGAAATTGTCTTTTTCTGTGAGCTGACCCATTGTGCTGCTTCCCGTGCTCCGAAAAGCTCTCCCACCGTGCTTTGGGGATGAAGAATGATCTTCCCCTTCTTCGACGGCCTAACCTGCAGTGTCAAGAAATTATCAGAATTTCCTGTAATGTCAAAAACTCTTGCAATTACTAATAGTCAAGAATGCAAAAAGAGATTTAGAAAAAAAAATGCAAAAGAGTGTTTTTTTCAATATAAAGGTCTAACAAACAAGCTAGATTCTCAACTTCATGCATTTAACCTATGTTACAGCCCGAATCTTCATTTTAACTCAGATACCAGTCGAACACTCAAGACTCGGACATGAGTATAGATATTCGGACATGAATTTTAACCAAAAACATGTATTTTTTCTCAAAATATTGTCGGACATGAGTTTAACTGTATCCAGGAAATAACTTTAAATTGGGAAGTGTTTAAATAACTTTAAATAACTTTAACTGTATAGTTGATCAAAGTGTTTTGCAATAGTTTTTGCTCCACCTAACTGTTAATGTATGTATGCCCAATTTCATCGTCAAGTCATAGACATCGACCTTATATCCATATTAATGATTATAGTTGTCTTACATCCCAAAGTATTTATATACATTCATAATTTCATATAGCAAGAAGGGACCAGTGCACAGAAGAACAAGGAATGTAAAGTCAAGCCAACAGATGAGGATGAATAACGTCGCCTAATGTCTGATGCTGATACAGGACTGAGAGGGGTAATCAATAAATAAAATCATTTTATACTTTCAATCCGATTTTAATACATCTTGTCTTCACAACTCCAATTGACTAATAAGACTTCACGCGACATTTTTGATCAACATTCGTCATTAATAGTTCTTACTAGCGAAAATAACAAAACCACAATCCCTTCAAATTAAACTACAAAACTCTTCATTAAATATGACAGGCATTTTTCGGTTGACTAATTACAATTCGCATTTTCTTAACATACAACACAACTGAACCGAAATATTATCAAAATTTCCCGATAAAAAGAACTACACAGCATAAAATGCTTAGCATTATGTTACAATTTAAGCTTGCTAATCTCAAAATATAAACCTATACAGCAAAATTATCAAAACAAAAAAAAACGATTATGAACATTCGAAACGAACAATTAAACAGAGTAATAAGCATAGATATTTTGAAATAACCCTGCGGGATGAAACTTTCCACCTCAAAGAAAACCCTAGTTAGCCATATCGACACTGCTAAAACTTGTGGCTACATGGTCTTAATTACGTACATAAAAAATGAAAGTAGGGTTATTCATGCGACCAATAACAGGTGAAGCCTAACCTGCATGTAAGAACCTAGATTTTTGTAATATTATAAAACCCTAATGAATAGTGATTTGACGGATATGAGAGAGAGCTTGTAAGCACCACCTTATATAAATGTAGTATTTTTGAAGTTCTAAGTATGAAAGGTTATTGTACTAAGAAAATAAAAGAATGCAAAAGTCGTCAGAATTCGAATATTTCACCTTTTACGAAATGTTTCATAAATTATGAGGTACCGAGGAATAAGAAACTCAAAGGGTAATATATAAAAACCCTAATATGGAATTTATGGAATTTAAGACGAATGACAAAGGATTAGAAATGATGATGGAAATCTCTACGCGATAAACGTTTCGCGAAGAAATTATCGGAATGCAAAATGGATTAAACGACTTAAGATGGATGGAAAATAAGCTAAGTGCTTGAGATCCATGCAAGGTGGTAAGCCAAATCCATGCAACAAGATAATTAGAAACTAACCAAGTAGTAGGAAACAAGGTTCCATGATTTAAGGATGGTTAGCTTTATTTTGTCCAAAACACTATTCTACTTTTTGAAAAACAAGCAACCAAGTACATACACCATACCTCCAATCCCACACATCTGATCTTTTCATAATACAAATGCATTATTTGGTCATAACCTAGTGAAAGAAATACAAAGCAAAGCAAAAACTCTCTCCATTTCTTTTTCCAGCAAAACTGCCCAGCTTGAACACTCTCCAAAGAAAAATTCATAACTGCAGTTCTAGAGCTTCTAAAATCACCAAAATAAAACCAAAGCTTCCTCATATCATAGGTAAGGTATGTTCAAATTTTCGTGGCTATCCGATTAGCAAAACATTTTCAAATCCATGCTCAAAGTTGAGGGTGAACAGTAAATCCGGGAATACTAATTTGTGTTCTTGATTTCTTATGAAAGATTAAGGTTTATAAGGATCACACAAGCATCCACCAAGGTTCATAAGCTTTAGTTAAGGTCCTAAGTCAGTCAAAGAAGGTATAAAACTCTTCTCATCATTTTTGTTTTATTTAAGTTTTTAAATTAAGTATTAGTATGATGGTTTTTGGAGGTTATGGAGTTAGTTTGTTAAATTGATGGTTGGATTTGTTGTGGTTGATTTTGTTAAATGGATATGAGTTATATGGACTGTAAATAAGTGTTTAGAAGCCATGATGGCAATTCATTGGGTTGTTGCCGATTTTACATGATGTAAAATCGAGGAATGTTAAATGTATAGCCGTTATAATGCCGGATTTATGTTAGAACGGTTTGTGCAGAAAACCACGGTTAGGTTAGTTGTGATTCTTGGACCAAACTGCTTAAAAACTTGAAGATATGATCTTGTAGGGTACTTGAGAATTTGAATCACTTAAAACTAATTTACGATTTAGAAACTACGCTCGATTTAGTAAAACCGGTTAAAACGAACGAACCGCGCATAACCACTGACCTTGCAGTAATATTCGGCCCACTTGTAGAATGAGAAGAATTATGAAAATTTTATGACAGTTAGATCTTGAAGTATAGAAAGCTGTCCAAAAAGATTTGTAGCAAAATTCGAATTTTAAAAGTTTATAAAAATCTTGGAGTACAAACTGCGTAGTGAACTTTCCAGCAGAAAAGAGTGTTGTTTAAAGACTTGGTTAAGGACCTTATGAAAATCCTTGATATGTGCAAAAATTATATTTGGACCATGTTACAGTGGACAAAACATGAGAAAAAGAATTTTGTAAAAAAGTTGAGTTTTCGATTTTATAAAAATGTTCGAACCAAAGTTGCACGAGCGAAAAATGGTGTTAGGGGACGAATGAATACAAGTCGAACGAACTCGGAACTCGACCCGAATAAAATTTGTAATTTTAAGTAGGACAAGGGACATTACCATAAGTATAAAATTCCAATATAAGCACTAAGAGTCCTTTAAGGAAAATTAGATTCGTTGTACGAACATAGAATAAATGGTTCGAATACGAAACTAACCCTAGCGTTTTCTTGTTGATTTTAGATCGCCACCCTAGTTCGCACGCGTGCACTTCACCGACTCGTTCAGGCAAGTATTCTATATTTAAACTTTAAGTATGCTCAAAACTGTTGTTGTTGTGATATAAATGCATGCACTGTTTTATATATGTATCTTGCGAGAAAACTTATAAATGCGTGCATGATTTTCTGAAAGTACTTGAAATGTTTACATGTATATATGTGCACCCCAATGGCTTTTATGTATATACATATGGTGTTGATTTAGGCTCGGGTAGAGCGATTGTACTTTTTGGATAAGTCGGGAGTCGGAGTATTTTATGTAAAACCGGTAACCCCGGAGTCGGATATTTTCGATAATCAAATAAATTCCGAATTTAAAATTTATAAATATCGGAATTATTTATTTTGAATTATTTAATATATATGGTTTAAATATTTATTAATTAAATGAATATTAATTTAAATATTCATTTAAGATTAATTGATTAATTATTTAATTAATGATTAATTAATTAATTAATTAATTAATTAATAATTAATTATTAGTTAATGATTTATTTATTTAATAATTAATTATGAATTTATTTTTAATATTTAAAAATGATTTAAATATTCTAAAATTATTTAAAAATTATTTAAAATCTATTTGGCCTTTTAAAAAAATTAATTAAAGCTTTTAAAAATTATTTTAAATATTTTCTGGCCTTCAGAAAAATATTCAGGGGTTCTCAACTATTTTATAATTACCCATACTTCGTAAATACCACCCTAACGGTTCACGAACTTATCAAAACTTTAGAACCCAAGGTTTTGGGAGTACTCAAAAATGTTTTCTCCCTTCGATACCAACAAGTGTGAACATTATAGTGACCCTGCCACAGCAAGGAGGGTCAGCTTTGAAAAGGTCTTTAAGAAAAACTCCGAATAACTCCCGAGCTGATTTTTAAAAATAATTCCCTGAGTAGAGAAAGTCTATTGTCAGAGGTCAACTTGTGAAATGAACATACTTCCATGTTCTCTTTCGGAAGTGATGATTTGAAAAAGGTTTCAAAACTGGTTTAATGACTCTGGGACTGGAGAATGTTTTGGTGTAAGAGGCTTGCAGGTAGGCAGGTCCATCCGGTTATACATATATCGAAGAGTAAGAGACTCGCAGGTAGGCGAGTCCATCAAGATATATGTACCAGTGTAAGAGGCTCGTAGGTTGACGAGTCCATCATAAGACCCATAGATGGTCGGGCCACGGCCTCCTTAGTAGGTACGTCACCCGTCTACTAGTAGCGAAGTATTGTTTTTGCGGTACAACGGCTGATCACCTTGTACTGTGGTGCTCCGGTATAGTCCCCTCTTTCCAATTGGAATTGTGCTGCAACACTGTGTTGGAAGCCCAGGTGCTCCAGCACCGAAGGTGCTGTTAGTGTTGAACTCATTATGCAAGATTTCGAAAACCAGAACGCTTTTGATTTTTTTTTTAATTGATAATTGAGATAATGATTGATATTAAAAGATGAATGTTCACGATATCATCTTGTTTTCAACAGAAATAAAGAAAGTATCCTTTCTACACTATATTTATTATCTTGCTGGGCAATTATGCTCACCCTTGCTTTTTGTATATATCACAAACAACAACAGGTAAGCATGGCAAGGACCAGGCAGACTGCCCGGAAGCGCTTGGGAAACGCGCAGCTATTCCGTAGAGGACTTAATAGGATAGGTTATCAGCTTAGGCTGGTCAGGTTTGTGTATCAGTATGACCTGTGTAAGATTTTGAAAACTAGAAACCTATCCCGCCTCTACCACCACCTCAGGTAGTAACTTTTGTGGATTCAAGTAGTTCCAAGACAACTTTATTTTGGGTCTGTAATAACTTAACTCTATGGATTATATTAAGTACTCTGTGTAATGTTTTGCTTTCGCTCTGAGCCTATAACTTGTGATGGATTGTGTTGATTAGGGGTCATTACCAACGTTGATAATTGTGATCAATAAAATGGTTAATAAATGGGAATGGTAATTGATAAAATCAGAATCTAGATCGGCGTAACAACCTGGATCGTGGACCCCAGATCTAGGGATGTTACATTGCACTACCGCGATGAGGTCCTTCTTTCGGTGAAGTTCTTTATGAGTACAAGGGGATGGTGGCTGATCAGTAGACTCCTCCTCAAGTATCAATTCAGACCGCACCTTTCTCATTTTCTCCTGCAATACACAATAAATGACTCATGTTATTACTAGATTATGCTTGCAACATCTTAACTACGTACCATAAGTTCTAATAAGAAATGACGTGAATTAATAGTGACAGTTTCTTTAATAATGATATACAAAGTCACATTTTCTTTTAAAAAGAAAAACAGAACTTATCTGAGTGTGTATTGCCAGATGATTAGTTTTATTATTGAAAGCTAAGTAACAGAATACAACTAATAAATATCCAGATACATATCAGACACTCATTTAAAGTTTATACCATACATGCATGAACACTGTTGTACCACGAAATTATATTAACAATTACATTTTAATTATTAAGACTAACTCATGCAATTTATATCCAAATTCATCTATTTATAAATTCAATTAGTTAGCATACAACCAACTAACTTATAACTAACAAAACAAAATATTGGCACTTGCAACATATTTTAAGTAATAAATAACAAGTGTCAAAGGAATTCGGACAATGGTAATTAATAGTTTAAGGGAAATTCGGACTTTCAAAGGTTTATGTGCATAATAATTATGCACATAAATTAGGCATACTTTATACAAACATAATAATAATATTAAATAATTATGCACACAGAGAGCACCAAACTAACATGCTTGCTAGAAAATTTACTTGAATGACAGTTATTAATCATAAAGTCAAACGGTCTCATTCAAAACATAAGCTTCGTACATATACATTTATTTAAAAATCTACGAAAAAATCAAATAGCAAAGGTACACAAGGATTTTACCTGTAGCTTTATCACAGCTGGTTCACAAGGATCGTACACTATAGACATGAATTCATCATCAAGGATATGCATCTCTCCCTTTCCCTCTCTTTCAGCATCCATGTCCTGCAAGGAAAAGAAATATATTATTTTCAGTTTTTTTAAACAAAAATGTTGTTTACTTAACAGAAAAATTAATATTTACTGCCCGTCGCTGATCATATGATATGGCCCTTTTGCCGGGGGGGAATTCCACCATCTTCCGGGCTTTCTGCCCATGTTCAGACTTTGTTTCAAACTTCAGTGTTCCCCAATACTCACAAATGGAATTCCATGTGCGTTGGGAGTAGTAGTATGGCTTCAGCACTTCTAAATCTAATTCGTCTTGGGTGTATCCACAGCTTAATAGCTCTCTCAAATGTTTAACTAATCGGCCCTTCTCCGCATTAAGATATTGCTGAAATTTTTCTTCAAATGGCCTCTCACAATCCTATCCCCAACTCCATCGGGATACTTATAGTATTCCTGCCAAACAACGAAGTAAACAAACCAATTAATAGATATCAAATATACATTTCATATATATATATATATATATATATATATATATATATATATATATATATATATGTATATAAATATATATATATATAGCACAAGTAACAACAGAAAGCAATTTAGTCACTGGTTTAAAATTTATATATATTTCATATATATAAACAGATGATTGCAGCCATGGTATTTCTAAATTTATATGACCATGGTATTATAGAAGTATTTCTATAATACTGATCGGCAACATATTTGCAATTTTCTATAATAACCATTTCGATTAAATGGTTATTTCTTATCAGTATATGCAAGTCTCAGTTTGCATATTTTCAGTTTTCTTTTTCTTTCTTTTCGAAAGTCAGCTAGCTAATAAAGCTAAGGATAGAAGCTATGCAAGTCAACATTGATGCATTGTTAAACATGACAACAGGTCTACAAGATAAACGCGGAAAGAAATTTAGTCAGTTTTCAAATACCCTGAAGTTTTCGATGCAATCATCGTAAAAAGCTTCACGCCTCGATCCCTTGCTATTGAGTGTGTGTTCATCCCATCTCATTCAAACAATGTGTTGCAAAGTGTGCTTGGTCTCCGACTCCTTGATACTGTCACATTAAGATCTAAATTAAATACACATATTACAAAAGAAATCAAAGGAACACAGTACATATGTGACCCAGATTTTGCAAAAAGTAACATATGAAAGATAAAAGAAACAGGGGACCTAGAATTATGTAAATTACCTTTTTGGTTTAATAAAATGCACTGTTGGTCCCTCATTCTCGGCTGGTTTCTTCGAGTAACAACCTTCACTGGCATTGCGCTTTTTCCTCTGATAAGTGATGTTCCCGCTGTATCCCTTTCCCACAATACTTTCGTCATCACAACCTCCACTGACCATAACCTTTTTGCTGCCCTTTCCCTTGTTTTCCCCACCCTTACCCTTACCATTACCCTTATTAGGATCGGCCCATTGCACCTACAAAAAAAAATACACACATAGATTATATGAGTGAAGGCAGAATAAATTGTTTGTGTGATTATATGAGTGAAACTTTAAGATACAAGGGGCAAAACTGATTAGGGATCACTTCCAAAAAAAGATGTTAATGCACATAACTTAAGCATTTCCACAAACACATTGCAGGGACAAATCAATATATTCATACATCTCTGGCTAGTGGCTACCAGCCAAACTAAATTCTCAAATCCAAATAAAGATTATGAACATACAAGCAAGGCCTAGATAATCAGAAAACACAGATTTTGGCAATTGGGGGGGGGGGGCTTTTACATCACAAACATCGTATTTCCTGACTTAAAGATTGAATTATCTGCTATAAGTTTGAACATATCAAGAATAGAAATCATTTCCTAAACGATCCTACTTGTATATGAAGATAAATGCATTGAAAACAGCTTTAACAGTTACGCAAGATCAAAATAATCAAATAAAATGAAAGTGCTTGTTACCAAGAAAAATAAAGTGCTCAACAACATTTAGCAAGCTTATTAAGAAATGTCACCATTTATTTCTCTCTGTGTATGCTATGAAAGGAAACTTCATTAAGAAACAGAGACCTTCAGTGGATTTAAACAAGTAGATATGATATAATATCCTAGAGAGAGTGGCAATAGTAGCAAGCTTATTCCATCTGTTCAATGATTATGAAGCATTAATAACATAATAAACATACACAGTACATCACATACACAGCTCAGCAACAACATAAAAGCTCCAATGCTCACTAATTAGAAAATTAGCAGCTCAAGCTGTCTAAAGGCTAAAAAACCCTAATTAGTGGAGTATGAACAATTACCTGTATCCACTTTCCACATAAATTGAAGAAATTAAACAAATAGAACCCTAATTAAACAAACCCTAATTCGACTTAAACAAATAAAACCCTAAATCGACTTAAACAAATACAACCCAAATTAGAGAAACCTTAATTCGACTTAAACTGAGAAGAGAAGAGAAACCTGTGCAAATTTCGTAAGGTCTATCTTTCGTTTTGGGGTTTCCATCGACTTCTGTTGTCTGTTCAGCTGCCCGATTTGCGATTCCATCGATTCGATTTGCTTCCGACGACGAAAATAAGAAGAAAATCTAATTTTATCGAGAGAGAAAAAATATGAAGAGAAATGAAAATGTGGAAAATGGGGAAAACGATTATATATAGTAAGATATAAGATTGACCGTAAATAGTCGAATATATCCACATCAACCGAATGCAATCAAAATTAGCCGATGAGTTATTTTTGCCTTTATTCGGTCGAATTTGTCTGAATTGACCGAATATAGTCTAAATTAGCCGAGGGTTTTTGTTTTGGCTTTATTCGGTCGAATTAAACAGACCAAGATTTTTCTCCTAGAAGCTACTGCACTAAACCATGGAGCTAAACTAATACAACCATTCATCATTATCAATAAATAAGAAAAAAATAAGAAAAATTGATTCATCACTAAACCAATGTGTAAAAATTGGAAACTTTTAAAATTTTGAAATTACATAAATAAAAAATAATTCTTTGAATACATTCCCATTAAATGAGAAAAAAAAAATTACACTAAATCATCATTATCACTTAATTCATCATTTTCTTCTTGGTCATCATCTTCGATTCCCTCTTCCGTAATTCTTTGACTTTGTACTTCCTCATTGTAAACTATTGAATGATCATTTTCGAACATCCTCAAGTCAACAAAAAAATTCGAGGGATCTCGAACAATAACTCTTTCAACGTATGATGATGAAGCATTCGGCAGTTCATTTTGTAAAGCATCGTCATTGATTTTGGTCTTTTCTTTGGTTGACACAATTTCATCAACTTCTCGACTCTTTGTTGTTAGAACCGTGTACCAAGATGATTTCGCATTTGAAATGTTTGGTGCATAATACACTTGATGGGCATGGCTAGCCAACACAAACACATCTTCGGCATTTAGCTTTGATTTGACGTCCATGGTAGTCATCCGGTGTCTATCAACTTTAACATTTGTCGTGTGATCAAACCAATGGCACTTGAAGACGATAACTTGATGCCCGTTGTGATAGAGGAGTTTTAAAACTTCCTCCACTCTTCCATAATAGTTTCCATAACTTTCTTTGTAAGAAGTCCCTACAATTACAAATGTATTAAATTTGGATGCAAATTATAAATGAAAAAAACATGACTTCAATATTAAAAATAAAGTAAAATTCTCACCAATGACAACTATGCCGGAATTTTGTGAAGTGAGCTCATTATCATTTACGCTAATAAATTTGTAACCATTACACTTGCACCTTTATAAGACTCCACTTTATACATCAGACCTCTTATTAGGTCTATAAATTTGTTCTTGAGCCTTTCATCATCTTGCACCTAAAAAATATATGAAAAACATGATATAATATATAAATGTGTCAAATAAATTATACAAACAAAAGTGTGAGCACATACCCTTCTTTCAAACCAATCTTTAAATTGTTCTTTTTGAACTTGTTCCTTTTTCAGCATCGTTGAGATGGGGGTAATGTTGTTGTACTAATTTTTGGAACCCACTACATATTTAAGTTGAACAAAAATAAATTTAAATTGTAAATTGAATTTGTAAAATCAAAATGGAATAGAAAGGTTTTTACCGCAAGTACTTTCCAACTTCCGGCGAATTAATAAGCACATAGTATGTCACAAGCCCATGTTCCTCATTACTCAAGATTCTATCTCTACTCCATAGAATAGGATGTGTTGGATACGTGTAAACTTCCAACAAATCGGTATCATAAATCTTTCGAGGTGCCTCGTTTCGACGTAGTATTTCGGGTTTGGAATCGAAATACAACGTGCAAAAGTGAACACATTCCTCCTCAATATAGCGTTGTTCCATTGAACCCTCGGCTCGAGCTTTGTTTCCCACTTTCAATTTCAAGTTATGCAAGTATCTTTCAACAAAATACATCCACCGCCAATTTACCGGTCCACCCAACTTAGCCTCGATAGCTAAATGTACTGGCAAATGCTCCATCGAATCAAAAAGACCAGGAATAAAAACGGTTTCAAGTTTGGACATTATCCTC
Organism: Saposhnikovia divaricata; assembly: GCA_036435485.1. Taxonomy (NCBI): domain Eukaryota; kingdom Viridiplantae; phylum Streptophyta; class Magnoliopsida; order Apiales; family Apiaceae; genus Saposhnikovia; species Saposhnikovia divaricata. The sequence goes on along the minus strand of CM071597.1, from coordinate 93,023,045 downwards.
ACTATATCTTTCTCCATTTTTTCCAAATCCGAGTACTTGAGATTGGAGAAGCATAAATCTTGAAAGAAGTTGTATAACTCAATAATAGGATCAGCTACATGTTTCGGAAGTAAGTCACGACAAACGATAGGCAATAACTTTTGCATGAAAACATGACCGTCATGTGATTTCATCCCCGGAATGCAATTATTCTTCCAATTCACACACCTAGATATGTTTGAGGCAAACCCATCTGGAAGTTTCAATGCTTCAATTCACTTGAACAACTTCTGAATTTTTTCCCTTGAAAGCACGTATGGTGCATGTGGTTTCGTGTCAACACCTTGAATCCACAGCTCACGGTGTACACCTAATTCTTCACAATCCTTTCTTGATTTAGTGTTATCTTTGGACTTATTCGGATCATTAAGGATTGTGTAGAATATGTTGTCAAAGACATTTTTTTCAGTGTGCATAATATCAATGTTGTGACGAAGGCTTAGTGTCTCCCAATATGGAAACTCAAAAAATGGAGAAAAGTGAGTCCAGTTATGTGTCACACCATAATCTTTCGGTTTTCTGTTCGATGACTTTCCCGGTGGGGGAAACTGTATCTGCTCACACATAGTCTTTGCAATCAATCCAGAATGTCTAGCATAGACTGATCATGTCTCAACACTTCCAAACCTTGTACTTCTTCTTAGGGGATCATCTGGTTCCAAAAAATACCGAGCAGTGCCATAAAAAGTAGGTTTACCACCATGTTTGAGTTGTTTAGCTTTCACCTCTCCCATGCAAATTGGATATGATAACTTACCCTTAGTAGACCATCCACTAAGCATGGAAAGTGCTGGAAAGTCACTAACTATCCACGAAACCATCGCCCTCATCATAAAATTTGTAAGTAAGAACCTGTCATATGTTTCCACCCCTGTATGCCACAAAGTTTTCAATTCATCAATTAGCGGCCTAAGATAAACATGAAAGTCTTTTGTCGGATCTGTCGGCCCAAGGATAAGAAGGGGCATGAACATGTATGGAGCCTTAGTACACATAGATGGGGGAAGGTTGTACACAAAGACCACCACAGGCCATAATTTATACTTTCTAGCGTGTGCATCACGAAAGGGGTCAAATCCATCAGTAGAAAGTCCAAGTCTAACATTCCGAATCTCCTTTGCAAAATTTGGAAATCTACGATCAAATTGCTTCCATTCATCTCCATCTGCTGGGTGACTTAGTTGGCCTTCAACTACAACTCTATCATGGTGCCATCTTATACATTTTGCAGCCTTCTCGGCCATGTATAAACGTAGCAATCTCATGGTGATAGGAAAGTACCGCAATATCTTTCGTGGGATCTTTTGTTTTTTTGGATCTTTTTGAACTTGTATCGGTCCCCTTTGCATATATCACAATGTGTTTTATTCTCATTTTCCTTGTAAAACAACATGCAATCATTCTCACAAGCATCAATCTTTTCATACTCCATATTTAGTCCTTTAATCATCTTTCGCACGGTGTAGTACTTCTCAGGCAATGTATGATCATCAGGCAATACTAATCCAATGAGATGAATCAACTCATCAAAGGCATTATTACTGCAATTATGCCTATTCTTCCAATCAAGCAACTCTATTATGTACTCAAATGCTGTGAAATTGACATTGCCTGGATAAATTGGTTCAGAAACAATATTCACGTGTCTATAAAACTCTTTTGCTGTTGCATTTGGTTCTTCTTCAAAATCCTCACAATCCTGAAAATCATCATCATGTGCATCATACATAACATCATCTTTGTAATTAACATTAGCAGAACTCGTTCCAACTTCAACCCTTGGCATATCTTTCTCACCATGACAATCCCATCGAGTGTACCTGTTCACACAAAATCATGCAAGCGTACGTGGTTACAAGTAATATAGATATAAGTCAAGTTCGTTCCCACAGAGATCTGGTATAGGTTTATAATTCAGTTAATGTACCTATGCAGCAATTAAGGTTTATATTCACTGCTAAGACAAATAATAAATTTGGGTTTTAATTAACTAAGATTAACTAACAAACAATTTAACAAACTAAGGATTACTTAACTAATGCGAATTTAATTAGAATTACTTATGAGAATAAAAACATGGGATCCTAACTTCATTAAGTACTTCGCTTAGAGTTGATGCCGTTAATCAATGCATGTGACAGTTATGATATCTGATCGGACAACACGGAACAAGTACTCGCTACTTCACAGTATACGAATACCAAACTAAACATACATCCACAAAAGAGATAGAAGATGGGTAGACACCAATTATGTTTAGACCCTATATCTCTACAAGATTTGAAAACATAACAGTTGAAGCACAAGTTATCCATATTGATCACATAGGATAGCATAATATATCTCTATTTACGCTACAAATCATGATGTCAATCATACATCAACTTATCCTATGCTAGCATGACAAGTTCTAAATCTCAAGATCCACTCTCGCTTCATAAGAAATTAACAATCTAGATGTTAGCTACGCATCTAAAAACATTAAGCACAACCATACGAGGATATCAAGATTTTATCACACACAAATGTTTAAAGCAATCAAACTACTAAACTACATAGATAAATCCGTTAGAATCCCATGACAACGATTAGTTCATTATCGAACCGTTCGTCACCATGGGATTTGATGAAAACATAATATGAAACAAAGACTAAATGATAATTATGCTAGAGTAATAGAGTTAAGAAAACAAATCCAAAATCTGAAGATCCAAAGTATCCTAATAGAAGAAAACAAAAGATGAAGTAGATCTAGATCTCCGTTGCTTGTCACGAGTGCTGGTGAATCCTTCTCCAACTTGTATCCCTTGTTTCTCTCAGTTATCGATCCGAATTACAATGAAAGGATGTGTTTATATAGGTCCTAGAAGTCTTTTCCAGCAAGAAAAGTCATAAAACGGCAATTTAATTCGAAATGGAAAGAAAATCAGATTTTTCAGCATGTTCGTGCGCACTCTGCGCACTAGGCGCACACCCTGCGCGGTTGGATACTGATTCCTGCGCAGTCTGCCTAGTTTCTACGCAGTCTTCCCACTTGAATTCTGCCTAAATGCTGATTCTGCTCGTTTTTCTTCGTTTTGACTCCGATTTCTCCCGTTTCTTTTCCGCTAGCTTCCGTCTTCAATCCTTTAGCCTTATAATGTTCATGGAAGCTTAAAGCAAGTTCCCATTCATCATTCCAATGCTAACTTTCAACTCCGAAATTGACGGAAAACGCCAACCCTAGCCGAAATAACTAATCCTGCACATTTACACAAAACACATCAAAAATACAACAAACATGAGACCAAGGTAATCAATTTAAGTTGGAATGAAGCGATCCAAGTGGATATAAAATCCACTTATCACACCCCCAAACTTAAACCGATGCTTGTCCTCAAGCATTAACAACTAGACACTAACTAACTAGTAGCCGAAATAACTAATCCTGCACATTTACACAAAACACATCAAAAATACAACAAAGATGAGACCAAGTTAATCAATTTAAGTCGGAATGAAGCGATCAAAGTGGATATAAAAGCCACTTATCACACCCCCAAACTTAAACCGATGCTTGTTCTCAAGCATTAACAACTAGAAACTAACTAACTAGTACCACTTCCGTAGGTGATCACGGTTGCATTTGGAATATGCAACAAGCCCTTTAAACTCCTAGGCAGCCCTAGTGGACGAGTAAGGTCTCGTGAGGGCCTATAGCGAATGTACCCACAAAATCCATCTAACTAAACAATGCACAAACAATGTAATGCATGAATGCAACTAATATGGAAATGCAATGATCCCCTTAAACTAACGAAAACCAACGAGCAAGCAAATATCCCAAAAAATGCAACTAAATCAAAATAGAGCTCGACTAAGTCCCCGTATACTAACAATACATGACAGAAACGTGCGTGTGTGCGATGCTCATCAGAAATACTCCTAACACTAGATCAAAATCATACCTATTCTTCGCCAGGACAATCACAGATTTATAAATAAAATAGACAGTAAACACTTCATAACCTAGGAACACCTCCATCCTCATATGAGTTAGCCAGAAATCCATGCTTTAGTACTAAACAAAAACTACGACACATAATATACGAGCATGCTTATTTAACCGTGCAATGGATGAGACCCCAAATGGCTTATACAATAATACCCATGTAGCGAGCGTTAGGTTAGTGGATCCCAGACTATAAAAGCCTTAGGTCCCTAGGCACAAAGTCCCCTAGAACTTAATTGCTCGAGTATTAAAGAGCTCACCCTGGTTAATTCTGCATTTAATAATTTAAACATAACAACTTTTTTCTTTCTTTCTTTCTTTTCTTTTGACTCTTTTTTTTGTTTTTTTTGTATTTTTTTTCTTTTTTTTTCAATTTTTTTATATATGCAATATGGAATGAGTATTCTCATCCAACCCTAGACTACTCATAAAAATATGAGCCGACTACTAGCCATTTGATGCCTAGCCATTATTGACAATTATTTACAAATAGCATGAAATTCCTGATTTCCCCCAAACATAGACTTTAGTGCTCTTACGCCATCAAGGGAATAACGAAAATTCTAAATAAAAAAGTGATTAAATCTCAAAACAACCAAACAAGCATGACCTCAACCTAGCTCAAAAGCAAACGACAAGACTGTGTAAAAATTTGTTTCTAAAGCATGCAAGTCAATTCCTAGGAACTATAAATCAACCCTCTATTCATCATTACCACACTCAATTAGACATCTACTTACCAATCAGAATTAGCTCATCCTAAGGGATCATGAAATATGCATGCTACGCAAATGCAACTATATGAACTCACATGGTATACGAAAACAAAATAACAAAATGTCCTACATGAAACAAACATGCAAAAATACAAACAAATATGAATGAACTACCACTAATATGCAATATATGATTTCCTACATGAACAAAGACTCAACTAACACTACTTATCCCCTAAATCATCACCCCCAAACTTAGAATATTCAGTGTCCCCATTGAATTGAAGGTAATACAATGAATAGTAGAGATACCTAAATAAAATTGCCGAAAAGCGTGGGTTGCCTCCCACGAAGCGCTGTCGTTGACGTCATTTAGCCGGACGTTGCTTTCTCACTTCATGGCGGTTTCAAGAGAATAACCGAACCGTCCTCAATGGAAAGACCATTCATACGAACGTTGACATCTCGATTGCTTACTCCCAACACAACTTTTCTTTCACTCTTCACCTTGATTTTTCCACCCATCTACTTCTTCGCCTTCTTTTTCTTCCTCACACCTCTAAGGTGTTTATCCCTCTCAACCAACTGAACAGAACACTCTTCTACCTTATCATCAACTACCTACCTTTTTAACACATTATCACGACCCTCTTCAAAAATCACTAACTCATCATTCAAAAGGACATACCTCAAATGCGGTGGAAGTTTTTCGAGCTTTACATTCGAGAGATCTTGTATGGAAGGTTTATCAAATTCCACGAGCATCTTAACTAAATTAGAGTTCTTCAAAAAATTTGGAACACTAGGCACTGCATCCAATTTCAAATCACCCTTTTCTTCTTGGGAAGACAATGCAAGGGATTCCACAGAAAAGCACACTTCTGGATCATCTGAAATCTTCGTAGGAGCAAACACATTAAAGGTGGTCTTATCATCTTGCACCCGCGTAGTTAGCTCCCCTTTCTGAACATCAATCAAAGCTCGACCGGTATCTAGAAATGGCCTTCCCAAGATGATGGGAATCTTCTTAACTTCCTCAAAATCTTGAATGACAAAATCAGCAGGAAAGATAAACTCATCCACCTTTACTAAGACATCCTCCACTATACCTCTAGGATATGTAATCGACCGATCAGCCAACTATAACGAGATATTTATAGGTTTCGTATCAGGTAGACCAAGTTGCATGAAAACAGACAGAGGCATGAGATTGTTGCTTGCCCCCAAGTCATACAAGCAATTATTGAAAGATAAGTTGCCAATAGTGCACGAAATAGTGAAGCTACCAGGATCCTTTAGCTTCGAATGCAACTTTTGCTGCAGAACAGCACTACATTCTTCCATCAAAGTAATGTTCTGTAATTCATCGAGCTTCAACTTCCTTGATAAAATCCCCTTCATGAACTTAGCATAGCTCGGCATCTTTTCTAGAGCTTCCGCAAAAGGAATATTAATGGACAATTTCTTGAAGACGTCCAAAAATTTCTGAAATTGAATTTCTTGACTTTTCTGCACGCGTCGAGGAAATGGAGGAGGCGGATAGACATGCTTTTCTGGAGTCGGTGCTTTAGCTGATTCATCTTTTCTGGGTTCTTCGTGTACCAACTCTTGAGGCTCATTATTAGACTCAGATTCCTTTTTAACCTCTTCATCAGCTTTCTTTGAGTTCCCCTCAGTCTCCTTACCACTTCTTAACATTAATGCGTTAAAAAACTCCTTTCGCTCACTCTTTGGATATGGCTCGGTGTCACTAGGAAGAGTTCCTTGCGGCCTATTCAGTAAGGCACTTGCAATTTGCCCTATCTGATTCTCCAACGTCTTGAGAGACACTGCCTGACTTTTAGCCATCATCCTCAATTCATCCAATTCAGATTTTTCATTCGAAGATTGACCAGGATTCCCATGAGATTGTTGCTGCTGAAATCCCTGAGGTTGGAATTGTTGCCTTGGAGCATACTGTTGCTGATAGCCTTGATTGAACGGCTTAGCTCCATATTGCTGACCCTGAAACTGCTGATAAGGCTGTTGAGGTTGTTGAGCACCTTGATTGTTGCTCCAGCTGAAATTAGGATGATTCCTGTTGTTAGGATGATAGGTGGTTGGAACTGGTGCAGTAGGTCTCTGCAAATTACTCACAAACTGTGTTGATTCAGAAGAGATAGCACACTGATTCATCTCATGTGCGCCCGCACATAACTCACAAACACTAGTAACCTGCTGAACTCCATAGTTGGTAAGAGAATCCACCTTCATAGTCAAAGCCTTCAACTGAGCTGCAATAGCTGTAGCTGCATCAACTTCAAGAATTCCTGCTACTTTGCCTTGAGATAGTCTCTGAGTTGGATTTTGATATTCATTAGCAGCCATCATCTCAATTAGCTCATACGCTTCCTCGTAGCTCTTAGCCCATAGATGTAACACCCCCAGATCCGGGATCAGGGATCTGGTCGTTACGGTCTCAATTTCCATCCACAAAACCAATATAAATGAAATTACAACCTTGCGACCCAAAACAACAACATAACATACCCGTTATAGTCCCAGAGATGAAATCAGAGTAATCATCAATATTATTAATCACAAGATTGAGTTTTTTTTTACAACCCAAAAGAATTACAATTTAATAACTACATATTCTTTGCCATCCATTTACATGTCATATAAATACATTGATACTCGAAAGATAACATCTAGCCTACTAATAGCTTCTTACTCAGCAGTGGCAGCTATGCTCTCAGTGGTTAATCCTCTGACGGCAATCACTTGCTCGCACCGGTTGCGCGTTGTGCGGGCCATCAGATCTAGCTGTTGTTGTGATATAGATAAATAAAGCAAGGGTGAGCAATAGCCCACCAAAAAGAATATACTGAACAGTGATAATATACAACAGTTCATAATATATCGGTAACCATATGCCATGCATTTACGAAGATAGTGCCCGCATAATGTAAAGGATGAAGTTACAAGGTAACTCAAAGAGTATATTTCTGTGGGAATATCTGCTAAGTCAAGGATAAGCAAGATATCATTATTTATCATAAAAGAGGAATTTGAAGGAAGTATTGCAATTCCAGACTCAGCCACTTTTTCACCTGCCAACACCGATAGTATTGCAGACAATTTCCAACATTTGAAAGGTGAACTAATACTATAGCATTGACGCACCAGGAGACATAACATTCACGATGATCAGTCGCAGGTTATGCTCCCCACCTCTTGTTCTCTACATGTAGAAGGAAGCACCGACGGATTTAATTGTCTACCGTCCTCTGGAACCCCCCGGCCAATGATTGGGCCATTGCTGGATCGGCGCCACTCGATCACTTACGCGGCTCCTAGTTCTCATAACATCCATAATTCTGAAACATAAAGTTCGTCCTGTTGGTGTATACTGAAAATATTTATTTGAAGTATATACATTTATTTCTGGCCTATTTTATTGAGAATCATTTAAATGTTTACATGTTGTCTAAATATTATATATTGTGAATAATCTAGTATCAAATGGGATACAGAATATTAGATTGATAAATACGGTTTATATAATATAATAAGGTTCACAGCACAGGTGGAGTTAGACAATCCACTGGAATGGCTGTAGTATTATTTAGATTAGTTTATATTGACTATTAAATAATACTAGTATACTTTGTGTATATTGAACAGGATCAAATTTAGAATTGTTCCCTTATACTGATTAAGAAGGTGAACTAAGATTCTATGTTATTATTAATGCTTAGGTTCTTAATCCAGATATAGTAATTGACACGTGTATATTATTTACATGCTTTGATTTATATATGAAATAATTCTTTTGATTTATTTCATTATATTTTGGGTGATGAAATAATATATATGGTGAATATTATTTATTGAAGGAATCCATGTCCTGATAATATTCGGGTTAATGATGTCCCCTTGAAAGCTCAAAAAGATTTAATTATGTGAAACCCTGCAGGTGGATTTATTCCGGCATAATTAAATAAAGATTGAGTGGATGATCAAGGATAAAAGATATTAATTAAATGAATTATCAGTAATTTATTTAATTAATGGACATGCGATATTTTAAACATGGGGAATTTAATAAGCAAATAATATTGGAAACGAATTAATTAATTAAATTACGGTATTGGGAAAGGTAGTGCAAATATTAATTCTTTAGTGGATTGAATTAATATTTAATTACATTGGGCTATGCCCAAGATGTAATTAGAAGGCCCAACCTAATTATCCATGATCCCTATTGTAGCCCTATATATATTTCTATTCTCTTCCTGCTAGGGCTGGTCGAAAAAATTTTGCAGCCACCCAGGAGCAAGAAGAGAGGTTAACTTGAGAAGACGAAGGCCACACTTCGCTCAAGGGAATTTGGGAATACAATAGAAGAGCGTGGAATCAACCGTTAACAAGGTGACTTTTCTATTCATACTCGTTAATTTATTGTATCAAAAATCGCAATGCCAAGATCTGATTGTCCCAACAATTGGTATGAGGAGCCTGGTTCAATGGTTCTGCGATTTTTGATACGATGTCCATGTCGTAATTATATATGCATGTATATAGTGGTAGGCTTGTATATTCTGTTTTGCAGGTTGTTATCCACTATTATGGCCATGTATATTTTAATTATATGTTTGGATCCCACGTGGTTTAATCGTGGTTTTTTGTTTGGTTTCCACGTGGTTTATCGTGGTTGTAAAACACGAGGGTTGATCGTGTTAGAATAGATTTTGCAAAATTAGTTTTGTATTAGATCTATTTTTTATGTAATTGTTTGATGGATTTTGTTAAGATCCGGGTATTTTGTAACAATTACGTGCGATCGGAAATTAAATCTGAGCAATAAAGTTATCCGCTGCGTAGCTGTTAAAGGCTGCTGGTTCGACTTGTTTTTGAATTAAGTCGATAGAAGTTGAAGACGACAGAAGTCTGGCGACAGCAGAGAAGCAACAGGCGCGTGAAAAATCTGCTTAAGGACTGTAACGCAGGAGTGTCCTGCGCAACAGCCTTTGGACGGCTGTAACGCATCTGCGTCATGCGCAACAGTCCTTTCAGGGCTGTAACGCATGCGTGGAATGCGCATCAGCGATGTTTTGGCAGAAAATATTTTTTTGAGCAGAATACGGGGCTGAAAAAAAAAATAAAATTCAAGGGGCCACAATAGTGGAAAATTTTATTTTAATTTTTTCCACTGATTTTTGATTATTGATTTAAATAATTAATTATGTGTGTTGTTAATTATGTGTGTAATTATTTTTTAATTGCATGTTTAACATAATTAGGACGACATGGACATAGTATTTATTTATTATGCTTTAATCATGTATAGCATGCTGCTATGTTATGTGTATTTTGACACATGTGGACTGCGATTAAATAACATACGGCGATGCATGCTAGATAAAATTCCTCAATTTTAAATAAAAATTCTAAGTGGGTGAGGGAATTAATTAGGAATTAAATCCCACAGTCTCCATTATTGTTTGTATGTAATTTAACACTAAGACGAATATAAATTGTATATAGTCCACCCTAACGTGGCGTATGATTTATGGTGTCAGATAGTGTTATGGATATTACTAGGATAAACTTCTTAAATTAATTACGAATATTGAAAGGTATATATGCCACCCAACGTGGCGTACCAAGTTTCATAGAATTCGATTAATTAGAAGGGTGCCAATGATTGAATATAGATTTTTGATATAGAGAGAAAGGATGATTCTGTCTAGAAAGGGGTCTTAAGTGATGCCTCTTGACAATGCTCCCCCCGATCTGGGAATTATCCTATTATCGATTATTGATTTGAAATATTTAATGGTGGTATCCGGTCTTTTTAGTAATTTAAGATTAAATAATGGTATAAACTTAGCTATGAAAAATAATATATAGTCCACCCTAACGTGGCGTATTATTTAGTAATAGGACCGAAGTAATATTTAAACGAATTTAAGTGGTATATATGTCACCCATCGTGGCGTACCAGATACTTATGGTGTTTAAATATTAGTGCATTAATTTTAATTAATTGTTAGAGGAAACCAATAGGTTTTAAGATTTGTGCAACTCTCTGATTATGTGTTACATGTATGATTCTCAGGATTATATCATTATGGGCTTTAATCCACTATTCACCATACTTAAGGATAACAAACTTACTGGACCGAACTATATTGAATGGAAACGTAATTTTGACATAGTGTTGACTACTGAGGAGTACAAATTTTGTACTTATGAACCCAAGCCAGATCAGCCTGCTGAAGATGATCCTGAAAGTGAGAAGGAGTATTATAAGCGGTGGGTTAAGGCTGATGAGATGTCGCGATGTTACATTCTGGCAGCAATGTCGGGTGTTTTGCAGCATCAGCATCAGGTTATGGCCACTGTTTCAGATATGCTCTTTAATCTCAAGGAACTTTTTGGAGAACAGAATAGGGCTGCTAGGCAAGTAGCAATGAAGGCTTTAATGAACACTCAGATGGTTGAAGGAACACCTGTAAGGGATCATGTTCTCAGAATGATGTCTCATCTGAATGAGATGGAGATCCTTGGTGCTGATATTGATGGGGAAACCCAGATCGATATCATCCTTATTAGCTTGCCCAAAAGTTTTGAGCAGTTCCGCTTGAATTACACCATGAACAAAAGGATGTATAGTCTCGCGGAACTTCTGACAGAACTTCAGGTAGCTGAAGGACTCTTTAAGCAGAATGTTCAAGTGAATGTGGCCGAGAAAGCTTCTTCATCTAAGCCGAAAGGTAAGAAGAAGAAAAAGACTCAGACACAGAAAGCTGGAAAGATTGCTAATGCAGTGGGAGTTCAAGGTGGTGTGAAAAAGCCTAAGGGCAAGTGCTTCAGGTGCAAGCAGTCAGGTCACTGGAAACAGGATTGTCCTCTTCCTAAGAAGACAAACAATACTGGTATGTCTCTTTCTCTAGTTACAGAAACATATATAGCGGCTATATCTACGAGCACTTGGTGTGTAGATACAGGAGCCACTGACCATGTTTGTAACTCTATGCAGGGGTTCCAGCAATCCAGAATGCTTAGAGATGGCGAGATATATGTGTTCATGGGAGATGCTACGAAAGTAGCAGTAGTTGTAGTTGGAATAATTACATTATCTTTTGGCGATGACTGGATTTTGGTTTTGAACAATTGTCTTTATGTACCTTCGTTTAGAAGGAATTTAATTTCGGTTTCTAAACTTGCCATGGATGGTTATAATGTTTGTTTGGATCGTAATGTTTCTATTATGATGAATAAACGAGTTATATGTTCTGGTACATTGCAAGACAATTTATATATTATTAATCATATCCAACCAATGCTGCAACATAAGGAAATTAATAACATTCTTTCTAGCTCAAATAAAAGAAAGAAACCTTCTGAATTGAACCAAACATATCTTTGGCACTTAAGATTAGGTCATATTAACTTGAGGAGGATTCAAAGACTGGTAGTAGATGGGCCATTAGGCTCGTTGGCAGTGGAGCCATTTCCAGTTTGTGAATCCTGCTTGGAAGGTAAGATGACTAATAGGCCTTTTAAAGCAAAGGGGAATAGAGCCAAAGAAGTGTTAGAATTGGTTCATACTGATTTATGTGGACCTATGAGTATCCAAGCAAGAGGAGGTTATGAGTATTTTGTCACTTTTATTGACGATTATTCTAGATATGGGTACATTTATTTGTTGCACCGTAAGTCTGAGTGCTTTGAAAAATTCAAAGAGTACAAAGCAAGTGCGGAGAAGCGACATCTTGGAAAATGTATTAAGTCACTACGATCAGATCGTGGTGGCGAATACTTGCTTGGAGAATTTATGGAATATTTATCAGAAAATGGGATTGCATCCCAGTTGTCTGCACCTGGCACACCTCAGCAGAATGGTGTAGCAGAGAGAAGGAATCGGACTCTTTTAGAGAGTGTTAGATCGAAGATGAGTTATTCAGATTTACCCAAGTCGTTCTGGGGATATGCTATAGAAACAGCGACTTACCTTCTAAACTTGGTACCTTCTAAGTTGGTTCCCAAGACTCCAATAGAATTGTGGACTGGTAGCAAACCAAGTCTAAGACATATTCGGATTTGGGGTTGTCCAGCACATGTGCTGAACAAGAACGCGACCAAGTTAGAATCTCGTACAGAAGTAAGGCTGTTTGTAGGCTATCCCATGGGAACGAAAGGTTATTCATTTTATAGTCCTAGGGATCGAGATATCATTGTTAGCACCAATGCTAGATTCTTAGAAGAAGACTATATAATGAACCACAAACCCATGAGTAGTATCGTTTTAGAGGAACTAATGGGAGGGACAGATAATCCCCAAGTGCCAATAGTAGAAGTAGATCATCCACAAGAAAATGCACAACCTGTCACTAATACCACACCGGTGCTTCGTCGTAGTGGGAGGGTTGTTCAACAACCTGATAGATTCATGTTTTTGGGAGAGTCCTCGGACTTGGTCTCTGGTGAACATGATGAGGATCCCAGGACATATGAAGAAGCAATTCTAGATTAAGATGCAGATCTTTGGCAAAAGGCAATGGAATCTGAGATGGAATCTATGTATTCCAATCAAGTTTGGGAGCTCGTGGAACCACCCAAAGGTGTAAAACCCATTGGATGTATGTGGATCTACAAGAAGAAAAGAGGATCTGATAAGAAGGTGAAAGCCTGGAAAGCACGACTTGTTGTGAAAGGGTATACTCAAAAAGAAGGGATCGATTATGAGGAAACCTTTTCGACGGTTGTTATGCTTAAGTCGATCCGGATTCTTTTATCTATAGCAGCTCATCTCGATTATGAGATTTGGCAAATGGATGTCAAGACAGCTTTCCTTAATGGAATTCTTGAGGAAACCATCTATATGCAACAACCAAAAGGATTCATTAAGGAAGGCCAAGAGCATCTTGTTTGTAAGATTAAGAGGTCTATTTATGGACTAAAACAAGCTTCTAGGGACTGGAATATTCGTTTTGATCAGGCAGTCCAGTCATATGGATTTGATCAAAGTCCAAGCGAATCATGTGTGTATAAGAGAAGTGAGGGTAATGCAGTGGTTTTTCTAGTACTGTATGTAGATGACATTTTACTCATTGGAAACAATGTTAAGATGTTGTCATCAGTAAAGGCATGGTTGTTCAAACAATTTGAAATGAAGGACTTAGGTGAAGCAGCATACATCCTTGGGATCAAAGTAATAAGGGATCGCAAGAAAAGGATGTTGGCTTTATCTCAAGAGCCCTACATTGATGAAGTATTAGCTCGTTTTAACATGCAGAACTCTAAGAAAGGTTTTCTACCTTTTAAGCATGGAGTGGCTCTATCCAAGGAGCAGTGTCCTTCGACACCTAAGGATATAGAGAGCATGAAAGCAGTTCCTTATTCTTCGGCATGTGGAAGCTTAATGTATGCTATGTTATGTACGAGGCCTGACATCTGCTTTGCTGTAGGCATGGTTAGTAGATATCAGTCGAACCCAGGTCAGGAACATTGGAGTGCAGTAAAAACTATACTCAAGTACCTGAGAAGGACTAAGGAGTATATGTTAATTTACAAGGCCTCAGATCTATTTCCTTTGGGATATACTGATTCAGATTTCCAATCAGATAGGGATAAGAGGAAATCAACCTCGGGATATGTTTTTACTTTGGGAGGTGGAGCCGTTATATGGAGGAGTGTAAAGCAGAAATGCATTGCAGACTCTACCATGGAAGCCGAGTACGTGGCGGCCTCTGAGGCTGCAAAGGAGGCTGTATGGTTCAGGAACTTTCTTTTGGACTTGGATGTGGTACCTAATTTGCCTAGGAGCTTGACAGTGTATTGTGATAACACTGGTGCTGTGGCAAATTCGAAGGAACCGCGAGACCACAAAGCAGCTAAACATATTGAACGTAAGTATCATCTCATACGAGGAATCGTAAAGCGAGGAGATATAGTTGTGGCTCACATATCATCAGAAGACAACCGGGCAGATCCTTTCACAAAGAGCTTGCCAGCCAAAGTTTTGGACAGGCATGTGGAAGCGATAGGAGTCAGATGGATGGACACATAGTTTTTTTGTGTAATAGTGGATTAAATAAACACTGATATACTCATAGAATATTTTGAGTATAAGTGGGAGATTGTTGGTGTATACTGAAAATATTTATTTGAAGTATATACATTTATTTCTGGCCTATTTTATTGAGAATCATTTAAATGTTTATATGTTGTCTAAATATTATATATTGTGAATAATCTAGTATCAAATGGGATACAGAATATTAGATTGTTAAATACGGTTTATATAATATAATAAGGTTCACAGCATAGGTGGAGTTAGACAATCCACTGGAATGGCTGTAGTATTATTTAGATTAGTTTATATTGACTAATAAATAATACTAGTATACTTTGTGTATATTGAACAGGATCAAATTTAGAATTGTTCCCTTATACTGATTAAGAAGGTGAACTAAGATTCTATGTTATTATTAATGCTTAGGTTCTTAATCCAGATATAGTAATTGACACGTGTATATTATTTACATGCTTTGATTTATATATGAAATAATTCTTTTGATTTATTTCATTATATTTTGGGTGATGAAATAATATATATGGTGAATATTATTTATTGAAGGAATCCATGTCCTGATAATATTCGGGTTAATGATGTCCCCTTGAAAGCTCAAAAAGATTTAATTATGTGAAACCCTGCAGGTGGATTTATTCCGGCATAATTAAATAAAGGTTGAGTGGATGATCAAGGATAAAAGATATTAATTAAATGAATTATCAGTAATTTATTTAATTAATGGACATGCGATATTTTAAACATGGGGAATTTAATAAGCAAATAATATTGGAACCGAATTAATTAATTAAATTACGGTATTGGGAAAGGTAGTGCAAATATTAATTCTTTAGTGGATTGAATTAATATTTAATTACATTGGGCTATGCCCAAGATGTAATTAGAAGGCCCAACCTAATTATCCATGATCCCTATTGTAGCCCTATATATATTCCTATTCTCTTCTTGCTAGGGCTGGTCGAAAAAATTTTGCAGCCACCCTGGAGCAAGTAGAGAGGTTAACTTGAGAAGACGAAGGCCACACTTCGCTCAAGGGAATTTGGGAATACAATAGAAGAGCGTGGAATCAACCGACTTTTCTATTCATACTCGTTAATTTATTGTATCAAAAATCGCAGTGCCAAGATCTGATTGTCCCAACACGTCCCCCTTTCCCCAAGTATAATACTTGTTGATCAGACTCCACAAAGTAGTCGTATCTAGTTGGAAAGGAAAATTCACCAACATTTCCCAAGCTGCTGGTTGTTAATGGATACCAACTTGTTCCAACACTCTTACCCCTTGAATGATGAGTGGGTATACATGATTCAATGAATAATAGCAATCAAGTTGCGAATGAAAAGAATAGTTTTAAAGAATTTATGACCGGGAAGTAAACAAGATAAATAACATTTCTCAAGTAAGGTTCCCTTATAATTTGGAAGATGGATTTGAATGAAGTATATAATTTTGAGAACCTTTCTTGATTTAATAATATTAAATAGGCTCAGAATAATTTACATACTACTCAAAGGTCGAAGATAATATTTGAGTGGGGTGAATCATTTTTAAACGAGTTAGAAGAATTAAATAAATATTCAAAGAATATTTATTAAGTCAAAAGTATTGAAGGAATAAAATTAATATGAAATATTACTCAGAATGATCTTCGAATAAATATTCACAAATAATATTCAGTAAATAATTAATGAATATTTAACTTAATAATACTTATCGAATAAATAAAACTTGAATGAATATTCGAAATAATATTTAGATAATGATCAGGTGAATATTTGAAGTAATATTCAATAAATAAATGATGAATAAATTCTGAAGGAATATTCGAAATGATATTCGATAAATGAGTAGACTTCATATGAATATTGGAAATAATATTCATTAAATGAATAATGAATATTCCAATTAATAATACTTATTGAAGATATAATTATCAAATGAATATTTGAAACAAAATTCAATAATTGAATCGACTTTAAATGAATATTGAAAAATAATATTCATTGCATAAATAAAGTTCAAATGAATATTTAAAATAATATTCATTAATTAAATAATTGAAAAATATTTACTTAAATATTTTTCTCCGAAATAATCACGATATATCAAGAAATACTGATTCCCGGTCTATAATCGAAGAATGGGATTCATATGCCCTTCTCTAAGGGTCTTAGCAATATCCGGCTTATAATCGATACGTAACTATCTAGCTTATAAGCCAACAATAATTCAAAGAACAAGTATCACAATATATCTTGAAAGTAGGCATGCATGCTATGCATATGTATCAGAAAAAACATATATATATATATATATATATATAGTATCACAACAACAGTTCCAAAGTATTGGAAACTTGCTTGTAAATCCTGTAGGGGTAGTGTGTCTCGGGCCGGTCTGGTGATCTATAAATAGGCACAATATCCGAGGTTAATTACTTAACACTTTTGAAAAGCCAAGTAACTACTCTACTTAAGCTAAAACACGTTTTCAAGTTAACTCTTTATTATCATTGTTATGACCGACACTTGCTTGTTATCAAGGCATGTCATTATACTTACACTTGGTAGGCACTTAAGTCATATAAGTTCTAGGGTCGGTCGTTTACGAACCAAGATTGTACCTCGAGTTTTATCGCTCGTTTTCAAAGTGATTTTCCAAAGTTATAACCAAGTGTTCTTTTAAGGGGTTTATTCGTACTTAACCTCGATTCGAACATTTTTATAAAATCGGAAAACGATCCGTTTGACATGAGGTTTTCTTTCACACCTTCCTTATGATCTCTAATATTTAATTACCAAGATTCGCAACTGACTTTATCAAGTTAAGAGGGTTCAATTGCAGTTACGAACTCATACTTACGTTTCCGAACCACTTTTACTAAATCAGCCATAATTCCTAAACCGTAAGTCTGTTTGTTTCGATTCTTGCGCCAAAACGATCTATGACTCGAAATCTACAAGGATAGGTTGACTATACATTAAGGTCAGAAAACTAATGCTACTGTAATGCACGGTTGTTCAAGGTCTAACGAAATTCGGGAATTACGACGGCTATATATCGGACGTTTCTAAATTTGTTCCATCAAAACCAATCCACACCGGACATACCATTCATCATAATCAGTCCATTAACTCCTCATTTCATCATCATATGCATCATATTGCTTACATCAACTAACCACTAACTAATCATGCTTACATGCTCATATTAACACCATAATCATATCGCATCTAAGATCACTAAGAACAATCACAAAACTCAAAGTATGATCTAGGGTTTATGAGGGTTATACTTTCCTCGGAGGATGTAAATACCTTAATAAGCCTTGATTAATCCTTGTACAACCTTAACCAAGCTTAATCTAACAAGAAACATCAAGAATATGTTTATAGATTTTTGGAGTTTCTATAACCCAGCTGAAAGATCTTGAAAAATGATGGCCTTACCGAACTTTTCTGAATGAGGCTTCTAAAGGAGAGTTGTAGAGCATCTAACCAGATTTCCAAAAAGCTAAAGAACACCAAATTTCATCGAGTAATGAAGGAGATATGGCCGTTTGAAAATCATCACAGAAACTGTCAAACAATCTGGACAGTTTGGTTTCTTCTATTGGGGAGGAGATTTGACTAGGCTACACTCATTAGAATACCATGAAATTTTTGGCGAATATTGCCCATAGAGTTGAGAGGCTGTGGTCAAAATTTGGTAATTTTATCATGGATAGAAATGGAGATATGAATTTTCTTCTTTGAGGTGTTCTTGCTGGGCAGTTTGAGAGAATGAGAGAAAATGGAGTTCTCTTGCTTGCTCTTGATCTAATCTCTTGAATCATTGATGTGCATGGATAATATCTATCCTAAAGTTACTTTAATAAAGGTGCTAGGTCATGGATGATGTCAATTGCATGGACAAATGTCATGATTTGGTGATGAGATGATAAAGTAATGCTAAGTACTTGGTTTAATCTCTAAGTATGCTAGTTCCTTGTGTAACTACTTAGTTCCTTGCTCTTATCCACTAGCACATGCATGTATCTTGATTCTCTGCTTGTTTCTTTTATCCGTTTATTACTCCATATCAATAATCGTTCGGAGGAATATCTCAAATATTTCTCGTTAAGGTTTTACCGGAAACCTTCTTAATACTTATACTAATATCTTTAATCCTCCTTTATAATCCTTGAATTTAAATTCGTTAAATCTCTTAAATAAATCCTTAAATCCTTCAGTGTCCAGGGAAGTCTCAGAGAAAATAAAAGTGCTATTTTTCTAAATCTGATATCGTTTACATACACTTATTTCGTCCACTGATCATCGATACGGACTCAGAAATCCATTTTGAATACTTCTATATAGTGTCGTCTAATAATATTCCAATTTCCACCAAAAACACTATTCATCACTTATTCTCTCTTTAATCCTTATAATCAGAAAAATGTTCTCACGCTTTCCCGAGCGTTCCTTAATCCTTTTACGGAGTTACGGGATTTTTAATAGATATCGATTTGGATGATGTGAGAATACTGCCTCTGTGTATATACCATGTCCTATTCTCTCTTAACAATAGATTATTCCTATCTAAGTTGTCAACCAATTAACATCATTCATATAATGCACCAACACTGAATTTGTTAGGTCCCAAAGTATCGTAGAAGGGGGGGTTGAATACGATACTACCAAAAAAAAAATTAATTTCGAGAATATATCTTTATTGATAATAAACTCGAAGGGGTGTTACAACTTCTAATCCAATGGATTAGCTTCAAAACCTGAACACTCCTAAGGATAGTTTAGGCACGAGGACCTTCTACCCGACACTTCCTGAAAGCGGGCTAAGCCGACTTTCCTACTAGATGGACTGTCTAGCAGCTTACACTCCTAAGGATAGTTTAGGCACGGGGACCTTCTACCCGACACTTCCTGAAAGCGGGCTAAGCCGGCTTTCCTTCTAGATGGACTGTCTAGCAGCTTACACAGAGAAGATATAAGAGAGAGAAGAGAGAGTTGTGTGTTGAGGTATGTTTTGAAATGAAATACAATAGGCCTATTTATAGATTATAGAAAGTCACTATTTGACACTATTCCAACAACCCCCAAATAGTAACCAGACACTATTTCACCAACCCCAAATAGTAACCGGGCACTATTACACCAACCACAAATAGTAACCGTGCATAGTAACTTTGCATAGTAACTGCGCATAGTAATACTATTTTTGTATCTCTTGGGCTTCTTTCTTCTGTTTTATTGTGCTGTTTTAATTCATCTCTGAAAATAATTCAAGTACTAGAATAATTTAATTATTTATTATAAATAATTAATTAATCTGTTACTTATTTAATTTTCAGAGAGTAAATTAATTTTTGACAATACCTTGAAATATTATGTCTGTCCTTGATCGTTAATAGGCTTTGGCAATTCTTTCTGTAAATTAATGTGTTGATCTTTCTCTTATGTGCTGACACTTAGTGCGCTGGTCTGGTTCATAAGTGACTAGCACTGATCTTGATCTTCACACCCTCGTTACATTCCATTTGATTAGCCTGTAGCAGTATCTTCAAATTATGTAAATACATGGAATCTTTTTGGCTCTTCAACTGAATCATCTGTACATCTTATTCTGTCACTGAGGCTTGAACATGTTAATGAACTTCTTTCAGCGACTTGATCCTTGTTGGTGCCTGTTCTTCAAATTTCACGATCCCTGTATAGATTTAATATTATTTATCTTTTATCCTAGTTGGGTTATATATATCCTCTATTACATATTACATTACATTATGCTTTACAATCTCCCCCTATTTGATTGTTAGAGTTTGACAAGCAAATCCCTAGAGGATAACTCAACTGATACAACAAAAATAAAATACAAAGATAAATAATATTAAAGCGCATTCTTGATCATATATATACATTTTCCAGATTTCTAAAATTAACCAAGTTTAAGACAATTGTTCCTTTAGATTGAACATATCTTCAAGTTTGCCTTTGCCTTCTTTCCACATAGCATTAATACTCTCATTAGCTTTTCCTTTCCCAAAATAAAGTTAATTCTGTGTCAACAACCTTTTCCTTGCCCTTATTACGCCTAGTAGCTTCTTGCTCATCCACCTTCTCCCCCTCAGTTGGGTTATCCTCCAGAATAGTAAGATGTGGAGTTGGGTGCAAGGAAGTAATTGCATGACTAAACTTGCTGCCATGGAACTTAATTGAACCTGGAATGCATCATATTGAATAAGTTGCAAATTTTTTGATTTCTACAATGGACTTACAGATATTTGACAACTCTTTCTCCATTGTTTGGACCCGTGTAAGGAGTCTGTTGTATTCATTTCTGGTTACAGGAGCATGTGGTTGAGTAGGTTGCTCACTCATACGTTCTGCAGGTGTTTCACTCAACACTCTATATTCACTCGGTTTAGTGGTTTGGGTTACACTTACATGTATCTGTTTGTGTTTCCCTCAACTTTCTTCCAGAGCTTCCACCGAGATGTGTACCTGCAAATGAAATCCTCCTAACCCCTTTTTCAGAGGTCACAGATGGTACAATGAAAGTTCGTGAGGTTCCGTCCTCGAGTGAAGCGAGTTGCCGACCACTGGTAAAGAGTGGTAAATCTCGAAAGAGATCCAGAGATTTTCCCTCCGGGAGGTTAAACTTGAATCGATTAAATGGCACAAAACCCATGTTTCCCTCGTATGTCTGTGAAGACACTTGGTTGATAAAAGAACCATCTACCAATGGATCTTTCCGTAAAATGGAAGATTCTCCAGTAGTTATTGAGGTAGGTAATTCCACCTCGGATGCCAGTGAAGGCATTTGATCTTTAGAAAGATCATCAACCACTCTTATGTTCCGTGAAATGGAACTCAAGATAGTTGCTCCCGTCAATTCAACCTTATTTACATTTTCACTCATTTGACAAGGAAGAATTGTTTCAATAACAGTTGCAGTTACCTCAGGTTCATTTGGTTTACTTCTTTTAGAATGAGGTAGAGCTGCTGATGTAACTAACTCCTTATGTGGTGCTGCTGAGGCAATATCTCCCTCAAAAGTGTGAAGGACTGGTCGTTTAAGTGACAATTGAGGTGTAGGAGTTTGTTGTGTTTGTGTTTGCATTTGTAGAATGGGCTCTTCGACCTGTGCTAGAGTCGTTGGGATTTCCTGCTCTTGGTCGGGTAAGATGGCCACTAGGGGCTGTAGAAACTGTATTTCCTGTGACACAACAGGGAATACAGAGGTTGGAATAGCAGGGATTGAAATATTACCTTGTCGTATACCTGCTCTCACTGGTCTTGGTAACAACGGAAGCGGGACAGTCTCTAGATATTAAGTTAGGACTGTAGGCACATCCGTATTGTTCTTTTTGCTTATGTAATTAATTACATTCATCTTCATGTAAGAACATTAAACCTTTCGACCATTTTCCAAGCGTACCCTGTCTTCATCATTCAAAAAATCATTTAATATTAGCTGTAAAAACCTTGGATATAGACATTTGACATTTTGAGTCCGAACATCTCTTCTTCCCAAGTGTTTCATCTTTAAAATGATTTGACCAAGCACTATTTTTCCAAAATTAATCCTCAAATTATTGGCGACCGCATACCCTAATTTTTGAATAAATTCAGGTATTCGATCTTGATTTGTTCTATCTGAGGAAAAAACATGGTTAAGAGTTTGAAAGAAGAAATTCCAGTACTGGGTTAGAAACGTTCTAGAAAGATTACCAGTATTGAATTTGCCATCTTGGTACTGTTAGGAATAATTCATGAGTTGTGATGTTAAGAATAAAATTTTGCTAATACTTCTTGTATATCCTGATCTTATAAAGGATTTAGCACTTTGTATAGGATATATGTGTTAGATAGTAATCTGTAGAGTTTAGTCAGGAACAGTGCGTCAAAGACTACATTTCAGGAACTAAGAGCAGATCCTGATACAGTAAGTCAGATCCTGATCAAATACTGATGGGATGATCAGATCCTGATGCAATGGGAAATCCTGATATCAGTCGTGTTACTGATGATGTCATTATGGATGCTACAGAAACTGGCAAGTGCTATAAAACAGGATCTTTGTTTTTAGAGACCAAGCAAGAAGATATCGTGAAGGAAACGAATTCTCTATTGATGGAAACTATCAACTGGACGGCAGAACATTGTCATAGATAGATTATAATTATGTTATTAGTTGATAGGTAGCATTATAAATACTCTCTCAATATCATTGTAAAAAGTGCGAATTGAGAATTTTAGAGTGCATATTGTGTGAAGCTCTGTATAAGGTTTGTATTCGAGAGTTCGAAACAAACAGAGAGAGAGAGAGATTTGTATTGTCAGCAGCTGCTAAAGGTATTACACACCTTTGGTAGAGTTTGTATTTGATTTATTTAATACAAACAAAGTTTGATTCATTAGTTTGTTCTTGTTCATCTAATCAAGCAAAAATCAGACACGATTATATAACTTGTATTCAACCCCCCCTTCTACAAGTTATTCGAGTTAACAATTGGTATCAGAGCAGGTTGATTTCGAATAATCAAAAAGATCTGCAATCATGTCTGGTCACAAGGATGGTAATACTAAGATCCCTATGCTCAAGAAGGATGGGACAATCTAAAGGTTCACTATGAAGGAACAAAACCTGTCAGGAAGAATATGAGGACACTTCTCATACAACAGTATGAGTACTTTGAATCCAAGTCTGGTGAGTCACTTACTGACACCTTTGATAGGTTTACTAAACTCATCAATGAGATGGCCATGCATGGTAAATATTATGACTTGGAGGATATGAATACTAAGTTCATGAAAGCTCTTCCTGATTTCTACAATGAGAAGATATCTGCAATTGAGGAAGCTAATGATCTGGATGAAATATCATTAGAACCAGTTTATTGAAAATTAAGAGCTTATGAACTTGACAGGCAGCAGAAAAAGAGCAGGAGTGAAGGAAAGATGAAAACTGTTGCACTCACTGCTCAATCTGAATCAAAGAAGCTTCCAGAAGAAAAGTCTGAATCTACTGAAAGAGACTTGAGGAAGAAGAAAAGCAAAGAAAGTTCTGAGTCAGAGACTACAGATGTAGACTCTGAAGATAATGATTCTGAATCAGAGATGCAAGAACTCTTTGCTATGTTTGCTAAAGCCTTCAAGAAAGGAAGATTCAACAGGAGAAGATTTACCAAAGGATCTTTTCAGAAGAAAGAGGAGAAGAAGAGTGACAAAGGCAAGAGTACAATTATCAAGCTTCATAAAGCCAAAATCAAGTGCTTTAACTGAAGTGAGCTTGGACACTTTGCTAGTGAGTGCAAGAAGCCTAGGAATTCAGGGAAGGGTATTGCACTCATGGTCACATAGAAGGATTGGGCAGACTCCAGTGATTCTGAAGATGAATTGGATTATGACAACATTGCATTGATGGCAAGTGCTTCAGACAAGCCTGGATCTCCAAAGAAAACTTCTTCATCTTCTGTTAAGGTATCACTTCACTCTCTTGATTCATTTGATAGCTTAGATTCTGATGATATTAGATCTATTCATGTTGAGTTTTAGAATCTTATGACTAATTTCAAAATTCTTGCTAGTGAAAAAGATGAACTCAAGGCTAAGAATGATGAATTAGTTAATAGAAATAATTTTCTTGAATCTGAGTTAATTCAAATGGAAGAATATAGATTAAGTTCTGATAAAGCTAAGCATGATTATGGTGTTATTCTTGAGGCTTATGACTATGTCAGAAAAGAACTAGAGGAAGAGAGAGATGTGATTAAAACCATTAACAGTTCTGGTAAAAAGACTCAAGTTGAAAATCAAATTCTTGGTAAAGTTAATGGTTTAGGTTTTGATATGGCTAGGCAAGAAGATACTGTAGCTATTGTCTATGATAATAGTTAAATTGAAGCTAGCACATCTAAGTCTGAAGGTAAGAAGATATTTTCTGAACCTAAACATGTTAAATTTGTTGATTCTAAAGGTACCCCAGTTGTGCATAAAAGAATTAACAATAGCAATTCAGATGAAAGAGTGCTAGAAAAACCTAAGAATGTCAACATAGGTTTTCTATATAAGTCTCAGTTGAAACAGAGACTAGAAAGTATTTCAGAGTCTAGCAAGATCAGAAGAAATAGGAATGGAAAAGAAGGTATTAACAAAAAGAATAATTACAAGAATGTACCTGATGCACCTAGGAAGAAATGCTATAAATGTGGAAATCATAATCATTTGGCTCTAGACTGCAATCAAAAACCTTCTTGGAAAACTTAGTCCAGATTCCCCAAGACTCAGAGAATTCAATACCAACCACAAGAACCCTGTTATCATTGTGGTAGTTTACTTCATTCCATTTATATGTGTAAGGAATATCATGAACTGAATTATGACTATTATTCTAATGAAATCTGAAACTCCTAGTCACAAACAGTTTGTGAAATCAGAGTCTAAGGTTGACTCTGCAACAGGTAAATCAAAAGCAAAATCTTCAAAGCCTGTTGGTTCAAAAGTTAGTAAGAAAGGATCCAATCAAAGTTGGGTCCTAAAAAAATTCTAACTAGCTACTTTTTGTTTGCAGGGCACTGGAAAGAAGCATTCAATTATCTTGGATAGTGGATGCTCTGGACATATGACTGGAAAGAAGTCCCTGCTTACAAAGTTTGAGAGGAAAGCTGACCTAGTAATATCCTTTGGAGATGGCAACAAAGGAGAAACTCTGGGATATGGCTCAATTATTTTGGGGAATGTCATCATAGAAAACGTAGCATTGGTTGAAGGCTTGAAACACACACTTTTAAGCATAAGTCAACTGGGTGATAAGGGTTACCAATCAATCTTTGACAGTAAAGGATGCAAAATCTTGAATATGAAGAATGGAGACATTGCTCTGACTGGTCAGAGACATGGTAACATATATGAAGCTAGCTTGAATGACGCATCTAAAGGAACTGTCAGATTTCTTTACAGCAAGGCATCAAATGATGAAAGCTGGAACTGGCACAAGAAGCTCTTACATCTCAACTTCAAGAAGCTTAATCAACTTGTTAAGCACCATCTGGTGAGAGGCCTACCTCAGGCAAATTATGTGCAAGATGGACTTTGTGATGCTTGTCAGCTTGGAAAATAAAGAAGAACCACTTTCAAAAGCAAGGCAGAAAATTCAATTACTGAACCATTTCACATGCTGCATCTTGATTTATTTGGTCCAGTAAACATTATGTCTATCAGCAAGAAAAG
Source organism: Saposhnikovia divaricata (assembly GCA_036435485.1). Classification (NCBI taxonomy): domain Eukaryota; kingdom Viridiplantae; phylum Streptophyta; class Magnoliopsida; order Apiales; family Apiaceae; genus Saposhnikovia; species Saposhnikovia divaricata. Next base: position 92,996,984 of record CM071597.1, on the reverse strand, counting down.
ATATGCTCTAGTTATAGTGGATGATTACACAAGGTTCACATGGGTATTCTTTCTACACAACAAGGATGAAGCTCCTCAGCAAATCATTGAACTTGTCAAGAATATTCAAAATATCTCTGAGTACAAGGTCAAAGTGCTCAGAAGTGACAATGGTACAGAATTTAAGAATTCTACAATGGAGGAGTATTGTGCAGACAATGGAATTACTCAATAGTTTTCAGCACCTGGAACACCTCAGCAGAATGGTGTAGTAGAAAGAAAGAACAGAACTCTCATAGAGGCAGCGAGAACCATGCTTGCAGATGCAAAGCTTCCAACCTATTTCTGGGCAAAAGCTATAAACACTGCATGTTTCACTCAAAACTGTACCTGGGTAAATGCTCATGGTAAGACTCCCTATGAGATGATCAAAGGAAAGTGTTAGAAATAATTGATGTGAATATTAATCAGTGTTTAAGTGTTACAGTGATAAATCAGAGTTTAGCTGGAAGCAGTCAGAGTTTAGTTAAACACTGACACATGGAAGCTCGACAGAGTTTGTTAAACTCTGTCTGGAGGCAGCGTCTACTGGTCTACAGTGATTGAAGATTATTTAAGGAATCAATATCTTTGAAGATTGAATAGCTGTCAAAGAGATTGAGTTAACTAAGGAGACGTGTAGCAATCGTAATTGATAACAATTGTATAGCAAATTTATAGGAGTATCAATTATCGATTGTATAGCAGCTGTATATCTTATAAATACAGTTAGGTTAACCCTAGAAGGGTATCGATTATTGAAAAACATTATTCATTGTAACCTAAGCAGCTCTCTGTGATGGTTTACATCACTGAGAGAGGAATTATTAATTCCAAACAGTTTTTGATTGTTTAAACGCGTATTTTATTGTTAATCTCTCATACGATATTGATTATAATTGTGTATTCGGCCTAACAATTGGTATCAGAGCCAATCTGTTACTCTATACAGTTTAAGATCCACACACACAGCTATAATCAATGGCAGAGATACCTCCTCCAACAGGTTCAAGTTCTGAGAAGGCTCAACCTACTACTGTGAGTCGTTATGAGACAATAAGGGTTCCTATTCTCAGGCCAGCAGAGTATTCAATCTGGAAGGTGAAGATGATCATGTTTCTGGAGGCTACAGATCCAGAATATCTTGATAGAATTTATGAAGGTCCTCATAAACCTACAAAGCTATCTGTTGCTACTGCTGGTCAAGAAGCTGAAATAGTTCCAAAGGAAAAGAAAGATCTGACTCCTGAAGATCTTTCATCTATTGCTAAGGATGCAAAAGTTAGGCATCTACTTCATAGTACTTTAGACAATGTCATGTATAATAAAGTGATTAACTGCACTACTGCCAAAGAAATTTGGGATGCTCTTGAGGTTAGATGTCAAGGAACTGCTGCTATCAAGAAGAATAGAAGGAACATACTCACACATGAGTATGAGCAATTTGAGGCCAAATCTGAAGAAACCATGACAGAAAAATTTGACAGATTCTGTAAACTGCTCAATGATTTGTCATTGGTTAATAAAGAGTATGATCTAGAAGACTCAAATCTCAAATTTCTTCTTGCTTTACCTGAAAAGTGGGATGTGAAGACAACCACCATAAGAGATAACTATGATCTTGCTGATACTGAGATTGATGAAATCTATGGGCTGCTCAAAACTCATGAATTGGAATTGGAGCAGAGAAACAGAAGATCAAGCAAGAAAACAAAGTTTGTTGCTGTTAAGGGTGAAGAAAAACCCTTGAAGAAGGAAGCATCAAGGAAGAAAGCTAAGGGAAATGCTTTATTCATACATTCTGAAAGTGAGTCATCAAACTCTGATGTTGATTCAAACACTGATGAATCATCTAACTCTGAGGATGATGAAGAAGAAATGTTGAAAATAGCTGCTTTGATGGTGAAGACCTTAAAGAAGATGGGTTTCAAGAACTTTAAGAAGGGCAAAAGGTTTTCTAAGAAAGATTCAAACTCTGACAGAAAAAGTTTCAGAAAGTCTGAGAGAAAGGATACCAAGTCTGGGAAGAAAGACAAGTCTGAGATTCAATGCTACAAGTGTAAGGAGATGGGTCACTATGCTCCTGAGTGCAAGAAGGGTAAAACTGAAAAAGTACTCTTCGCAAAAGGCAGAGACTGGGCAGACATTTCAGACTCAGATGAGGATGTTAACTATGCTCTCATGGCTTCTATTGAGAATGAATCTGAAGATTCTGAAAACAAGGTACCTCTAACTACCTATGCTTATAATACTGATGATATAACTGAGTTGAGAATCTATCTTAAGGCTTTGTATATCAGTTATAGGGATCAGACTTTAGAGAATGAGAGAATCAAATCCGAAAATTCTGAACTTAAAGTGAGAAATAAAATTGTTGAAGAGAAACTTGAAAACATGCAACAAGTTCAGAAAGAAAGAGATGATGCTATTTATCTAGAACAGGATTTGCTAGGAAAATATAAGCAACTTGAATCTGAATTGGAGAAGGAAAATCACATAATTAAAACTTGGACTCATTCTGGAAAAGACATTCAAGAGGTTTTTCAGTCAGACACAGTTGGTTTAGGTTACTGTGAGGGAGATGAACTTAGGTTTCAAAACAAAGTCAAAATTAGAACACATCTTCCATCTACAAAATTTGTTCATGGAATAAATGAACCTAAGTCTTAAGCTGAAAAAGAAGCTGTTAAGAAAGAACCAGTAAAAACTAGTGTTAAACAGGTTAATATTGGTTCAATGACAGATAAACAACTCATTTAGCAAAAAAAAAAAAAAACAACTCAAGCATAAGCTTAAGGAGTTAAAATCTGTCAAGAAACAGAAACTGTCTAGGAAGAATAGAAATGGTAAAGTAGGCATTACTCAAGGTAATTATCCAATGCTTGCTACTTTTGCTCCAAGAAAGACATGTTATAACTGTGGTAGCACTAACCATCTTGCTAGTTTCTGCAGGAAGAACAAAAACATTAATTCTTTACCTTCCAAGTCTGAAGTAAAGAAAGATAATGTTAGAACTAGACCACAGACTTTATGTAAACATTGTGGAAGTACTTGGCATTCTATTTATACTTGCAGGGATTATCATGCTTATCATAACTACTATGAACTAAAGCCCAATTTGAAATGGGTTAAGGTTAATTCTGCAAGTGTAAACTCTGATAAAGTTAGCTTAAACTCTGATAATGTAAATTCCGCTGCTAAAGCTAACAAAATTAAGAAAGCCAAAGGATCCAAGCAAGTCTGGATCCTTAAATCTAATCTTCAGTAATTGTTTGTGATTGCAGGGCATCAGGGAAAGTACCCTAGTCGTGGACAGTGGATGTTCAGGACACATGACTGGAAATAAAGCCCTGCTATCAGAGTATGTGGAGAAGGCTGGCCCAAAAGTTTCCTATGGAGATGGCAACATAGGACGTACTCTGGGATATTGCAATATCAATCTTGGAAGTGTCATCATCACAAATGTAGCTCTGGTTCCAGGACTCAAGCATGATCTGCTATCTGTGAGTAAAATCTATGACAGAGGATTTCATGTAGATTTTCAGCCTGAATACTGTGAAATCATCAGTAAATCTACAGGGAAATTTGTTCTAGTTGGACACAGGCACAATAATATCTATGAAGCAAAGTTATTGGCAAACTCTGATGGAAAAGCTGTGTGCCTGTCCACAAGAATGTCTAGTGAAGAGAGTTGGAAGTGGCATAAGAAACTCTCTCATCTTAATCTGAACAACATTAATGAGTTGATAAGAAAGGATCTTGTAAGAGGACTTCCAAAGACCTTATTAAATGTTGATGGCCTGTGTGATTCCTGTCAAAAGGCCAAACAAAGGAAGTCATCTTTCAAGAGCAAGTCTGAATCTTCAATTGTTGATCCTTATCATCTTCTACATGTTGATCTCTTTGGACAAGTGAATGTCTTGTCAATTGGAAGAAAGAAATATGCTCTAGTCATTGTTGATGAACACACCAGATATACATGGGTGTATTTTCTAGCAACGAAAGATGCAACTGCATTAACTCTGATGGAGCATGTAAAGCTGCTGGACAAAGGATCAAAACACAAAGTCAAAATAATCAGGAGTGATAATGGAACTGAATTCAGGAATGCAACAATGGAAGAATTCTGCAAGAACAGAGGATTGAAGCAAGAGTTTTCTGCACCTGGCACACCACAGCAAAATGGTGTAGTTGAGAGGAAGAACAGAACCTTGATAGAAGCTGCCAGAACTATGCTTGATGAAGCAAAATTGCCAACCTATTTCTTGGCAGAAGCAGTTCAAACAGCCTGTTTTACTCAAAATGCCACACTGATCAACAAGCATGGAAAAACACCATATGAGATGGTGAGGGAAAAGAAGCCAAACCTGAAATATTTTCATATTTTTGGGTGCAAATGTGTTAGGTCAAATATGTTTGTAGAAGGGGGGTTGAATACAAACAGTACTGTTTAATCGAAATTTGTCCGGATAATTTAATTTATATTTTGACAAATTTGAGCGGAATTAAATGAAACAAAATTCAAGTTGAATATAAAATTATATTAACTTGAGGGATTTGTTACAAATACAGTACAGAATTTATATCTAGTTAATAAAAACAAATTAGAAAATTCGACATGAATTTTTCTAGATTTGTTAATAAAAATCAAGATATAGATTAGGAGTAAAAACTCGTTAATAGTACAAGAGTATCAAGTAAACAAGTTCTATCGGATCAGATATTAAAAATAAGATGAACTTGATTTTCTATGAATTTTTCTGCTCCTGCAGGTTGTGTTCTTGATGAAAGAGAAGAGAGTAAACTGCCTTTGTTGAATGTAATATTCTTGTCTGTCTGTCTTGTGTCGTCTGTGTCTTCATATATAATACTTACTGCTTCTTTATCTTCAAATATAACTGTCAAGACAATAGGCAATACAATCTATTCTTCCAAGACAACCAATTTTGTACTGCCAAGACAATAGGCAATACAATCGGCAAGACAATCAGGTTCTTCCAAGACAATCGGCAAGACAATCAAATTCTGAGATCTTTGTCTTGCTTTATCAAAAATTATCATTCTGTCTGAAGCTCTTTCTTTTTGATCATTATCAAGACAATCTGATTTGAACTGTCAAGACAATCGTCAAGACAATCAAATCAGATTTTTATTCTTCTTTTTTAAAGCTGTTCAGAATTAATCATCACCAAGACAATCGGCAAGACAATCTCTGATTGTCTTGCTTCACTGATTTCTTCTTCAAGACAATCGGAAAGACAATCTCTGATTGTCTTGCTAGTTCATTTTTTTCAGTTTTAAATTAAACTGATTAATAAATAATCTTTTTAATTTAAACTTACTTAAATAATAATTATTAAAATTTAATTAATTTAATAATTAATTTAATTAATGAATTAATTCTTCATGAATTAATTTATTAATTAAATTGACTACTTGATTTAAATTAATTAAAGAAGAATAATTATATATCTTTGAATTGTCTTAATTCTTTTCTGAATCACTGAAAGTAATAAAGGAATACCACTGAATATTTTGTTGACGTTCCATGCACGGTCTGGTTCATGAACGACTAACTTCAATGACTGTCCTTTAATTTTCACATTAAAAATGTGATTCATTTTTCTTCTCATTTCTTTCTCCTTCTTGTACTTCACTGTAATCTGTCTGAACCTGTCACTCTAGAAATCTCTGTCTTAGAAATAAATCCACTTCTTTGATGCTATACTGAGGCTTGATCAGCAATCTGAGCTTCTTCCAGTGTAAAACATCAAAACTATAGATTGACTTTAGGGTTTTTCTTCTGACAGATAGTACCTCCTGAGATTCCTGTGACAGTTAAAGTTATTTACTTATTACAATCTAAGCTTAAGTTGAGTTGAGTCCTCGAACTACAAATAGGCTGCGTCATATGCCTTTCGTTCTCCCCCTATTTGTTTGTTAGAAAATAACAAGCAAATACCTAGAGGATTACTCAACTAACTCAACTTAACTTAGTAAAAGATAAAACTTTAAATACAAAGTAAATAAAAGAAAGGTTCTGGTTTATATTTAACATTGTCCAGATTCAAACATAAAAGATAAATACAAGATAGATGATCCTCTAGACTGATCATATAATACAATTTTCTATCTTGTCCTATCTAAGCCCTAAAGATATCACATGTAGAGCTGATCTTCACTTTGAAGTATCTTCCTCCCTTATCTCTCCAGGTTCAACTTCATCTTCTTGTTCTAGAAATCTTCTGATATTCTCTGTGTCAAATCGTTCTTGATCATCCAAGGTTTTGATCAAATCCTTGTCAAGTACACGTTCATAATCTGACACAAGGCCTTTAGGTTTCTTAGGCAAAATTCCAAGGTTGCCCCATAGCCGATTCCGAAGCATGTAATATTTCTTTTCAAAGCCAGTTAAAGCATATGATCGAATAATGTCAGCAACAAAGATACTTTCTTTATCTTCTAATCCTGTAGTCCTCAGCATATGTTCTAACCAGACCAGATGAGATGCAGTATATAATTTCATCGACTTAGAATCAAGGAAGCAAGAATGTAGTGTATTACCCTTGAGAAACTTAACATGATGTGGAGTTTGAATAACTGGTGGACTATTCCTTTGAGCAAACTCCAAAAGTCTTTCATGAAGTAAAATATTCAGTTCAGAAAACCTTTTTACCTTTAGGGACATAATCCACAGTTCAATCAAACTTCTCTGTTGAAAGATTTGAAGTGACACATAGAGAGAACCCATTGTACGAGAGTCAATCTGAATTATCAGTTGATCTGCACATTTGTCAAACCCAGCTACTATCCTCGAGATTTCCAGCATCAATGCATCCATATATTGCAAGTAATTTGGATTGGTCTCTTGAAACTGTTGAAGTAGTTGGAGAAAACGTTCATCATCATTAGCAGTGTTTTGAATATAATCAAAAATTTCTCTTGCTCTCTCCCACTTTGGACCAATCTTCAACTGAATATCTCTTTTCCTTTCTTGTACACTGATTGCATGTAACTTTTGTTTCTCTGCATCTTCAGCTTGCTTCAGCTTCAATCTTTTATCCACTACCTGTCTGGTCTTCTCAAGCTTAGCTTGTCTCATCTGACGATCAGCTTTCTCCTCTTGAAGTTCCTTCTCAAATTCAGGATCATCTTGCCAGTTTGAAAGATCTTCTTCAATATTATTCAATTGTTGTACCTCAAAATTACTATTCTTGAGATCGAAATCAAAATCTGATACATCCTGATCATGAGCAGCTTTTTCTTTTCCCTTTGAAGACTTCTCCTTATGCCTCCCTTGACCTCCAGACTTACATCCTCCTGCTCCTCCAGACTTCTCTTCTTCTCCAGACTTCTCCCCCTTAGTTGAGGAATCCTCTACAGACTTTCTTTGACTGTCAAGCTCTCTATTTTCATCATTATCCCCTTCATTATCACCATCATAGTCTTCAAAATATGCTCTTTGTTCTGGTGTGATATGATGAGTAGGTTTAACAATGTTGTATAGATGATCAAGTCCTTCAAACATGTAATCATACTTTTCTTCAAGCTTCGCAAAGGTTGTTGAATATGATTGAGCAGTTACATGCATTTCCACTTGAAGTTCATCCACCCTATTAGAGAGTCTGTCAATAGCATTTAGAATATCTGTTCTTTCTGTAGATGCCTGAGAGTTGGATTGTATCAATGTATTGATTGCTGGAGTGAGTGTAGTCTTTATGTTCTGAACATCGTCACGAATAATCATGAGCTGATTGTTGACAGAGGTGGAAGAAGAAGACCGTTCATCCACTTGTGCTTTGAAAAATTATTTTTCAGCCTCAGTTTCCATCAATTTCTTTTGCAGATCTTTTATTTGATCCATAAGAGACAAAGTGTTTGTGTCAGTGTGTGCGCTCACCTGATGCTCACTCAAGGATATGTCACTCTCCTTTCGTGCATGTGTTTCACTCATATTTAAGGTGGTCCTCACATCACTCAACACTAGCTCCTTTCCTTGAGCTATACCTGCAAAAGAAATCACCCTAGCCTCTTCTGGAGAGGTCAGTGGTGGTGCAATGGGAGTTCGCAATTCCCAATCCTCAGTCATCTCTATTAATTCATTTGGATTTGATAACTGAATTTCTTCAGTGATAGGATGACCAAGTTGCCATTCACTTTCTCCAGATAAATCTGTGAGTGAAGAATCCCTTGAGGGAGCCAGGAATGTTCCTCCTGGGAGGGGAGATGATGACTCTATTATTACTGGCAGAGAGTCAAGATTTCCCTCTGAAGCCTGTGAAGGCTCTTCTACCGTAACAATGGTAGGCACTGTCTCAGTAACAATCCTATCGTGCACTCCTTGCTCAGTGTCCTTAACAACATCAGATTCTAAGGTAATGTTTTCCCCCATTGTGAGTAATAGAGGTGTGCTTGACTCTGTACAAGGTGCCACGGCCCTTTGGCGAATTTCAATAATTTCATCCTGTTGAGAGGATGAAATTAGTAATAGTTCATCGGCCATTTCAATGTCCAAGTCCTTTTGGGAGGAAATGGATGGGCTAACAGGTGCCTCAAGTGTTAGGACAATCAGATCTTGGCACTGCAATTTTTGATATGATAAATTAACGAGTACGAATAGAAAAGTCACCTTGTTAACGGTTGATTCCACGCTCTTCTATTGTATTCCCAAATTCCCTTGAGCGAAGTGTGGCCTTCGTCTTCTCAAGTTCACCTCTCTTCTTGCTCCTGGGTTGCAACAAATTTTTTTTGACCAGCCCTCGCAAGAAGAGAATAAGAATATATATAGGCTACAATAGGGATCATGGACAATTAGGTTGGGCCTTCTAATTACATCTTGGGCATGGCCCAATGTAATTAAATATTAATTCATTCCACTAAAGAATTAATATTTGCACTACCTTTCCTAATACCGCAATTCAATTAATTAATTCGGTTCCAATATTATTTGCTTATTAAATTCCCCATGTTTAAAATATCGCATGTCCATTAATTAAATAAATTACTGATAATTCATTTAATTAACATCTTTTATCCTTGATCATCCACTCAACCTTTATTTAATTATGCCGGAATAAATCCACATGCAGGGTTTCACATAATTAAATCTTTTTGAGCTTTCAAGGGGACATCATTAACCCGAATATTATCAGGACATGGATTCCTTCAATAAATAATATTCACCATATATATTATTTCATCACCCAAAATATAATGAAATAAATCAAAAGAATTATTTCATATATAAATCAAAGCATTTAAATAATATACACGTGTCAATTACTATATCTGGATTAAGAACCTAAGCATTAATAATAACATAGAATCTTAGTTCACCTTCTTAATCAGTATAAGGGAACAATTCTAAATTTGATCCTGTTCAATATACACAAAGTATACTAGTATTATTTATTAGTCAATATAAACTAATCTAAATAATACTACAGCCATTCCAGTGGATTGTCTAACACCACCTGTGCTGTGAACCATATTATATTATATAAACCATATTTAATAATCTAATATTCTGTATCCCATTTGATACTAGATTATTCACAATATATAATATTTAGACAACATGTAAACATTTAAATGATTCTTAATAAAATAGGCCAGAAATAAATGTATATACTTCAAATAAATATTTTCAGTATACACCAACAATCTCCCACTTATACTCAAAATATTCTATGAGTATATCAGTGTTTATTTAATCCACTATTACACAAAAGACTATGTGTCCATCCATCTGACTCCTATCGCTTCCACATGCCTGTCAAAAACTTTGGCTGGCAGGCTCTTTGTGAAAGGATCTGCCCGGTTGTCTTCTGATGATATGTGAGCCACAACTATATCTCCTCGCTTTACGATTCCTCGTATGAGATGATACTTACGTTCAATATGTTTAGCTGCTTTGTGATCTCGCGGTTCCTTCGAATTTGCCACAGCACCAGTGTTATCACAATACACTGTCAAGCTCCTAGGCAAATTATGTACCACATCCAAGTCTAAAAGGAAGTTCCTGAACCATACAGCCTCCTTTGCAGCCTCAGAGGCCGCCACGTACTCGGCTTCCATGGTAGAGTCTGCAATGCATTTCTGCTTTACACTCCTCCATATAACGGCTCCACCTCCCAAAGTAAAAACATATCCCGAGGTCGATTTCCTCTTATCCCTATCTGATTGGAAATCTGAATCAGTATATCCCAAAGGAAATAGATCTGAGGCCTCGTAAATTAACATATACTCCTTAGTCCTTCTCAAGTACTTGAGTATAGTTTTTACTGCACTCCAATGTTCCTGACCTGGGTTCGACTGATATCTACTAACCATGCCTACAGCAAAGCAGATGTCAGGCCTCGTATATAACATAGCATACATTAAGCTTCCACATGCCGAAGCATAAGGAACTGCTTTCATGCTCTCTATATCCTTAGGTGTCGAAGGACACTGCTCCTTGGATAGAGCCACTCCATGCTTAAAAGGTAGAAAACATTTCCTAGAGTTCTGCATGTTAAAATGAGCTAATACTTCATCAATGTAGGGCTCTTGAGATAAAGCCAACATCCTTTTCTTGCGATCCCTTATTACTTTGATCCCAAGGATGTATGCCGCTTCACCTAAGTCCTTCATTTCAAATTATTTGAACAACCATGCCTTTACTGATGACAACATCTTAACATTGTTTCCAATGAGTAAAATGTCATCCACATACAGTACTAGAAAAACCACTGCATTACCCTCACTTCTCTTATACACGCATGATTCGCTTGGACTTTGATCAAATCCATATGATTGGACCGCCTGATCAAAACGAATATTCCAGTCCCTAAAAGCTTGTTTAAGTCCATAAATGGACCTCTTAAGCTTACATACAAGATGCTCTTGGCCTTCCTTAATGAATCCTTTTGGTTGCTGCATATAGATGGTTTCCTCAAGACTTCCATTAAGGAAAGCTGTCTTGACATCCATTTGCCAAATCTCATAATCGAGATGAGCTGATATAGATAAAAGAATCCGAATCGACTTAAGCATAACAACCGGCGAAAAGGTTTCCTCATAATCGATCCCTTCTTTCTGAGTATACCCTTTCGCAACAAGTCGTGCTTTCCAGGCTTTCACCTTTTTGTCAGATCCTCTTTTCTTCTTGTAGATCCACATACATCCAATGGGTTTTACTCCTTTGGGTGGTTCCACGAGCTCCCAAACTTGATTAGAATACATAGATTCCATCTCAGATTCCATTGCCTTTTGCCAAAGATCTGCATCTTTATCTAGAATTGCTTCTTCGTATGTCCTGGGATCCTCATCATGTTCACCAGAGACCAAGTCCGAGGACTCTCCCAAAAACATGAATCTATCAGGTTATTGAACAACCCTCCCACTATGACGAAGCACCGGTGTGGTATTAGTGACAGGTTGTGCATTTTCTTGTGGTTCATCTACTTGTACTATTGGCACTTGGGGATTATCTGTCCCTCCCACTAGTTCCTCTAAAATGATACTACTCATGGGTTTATGGTTCATTATATAGTCTTCTTCTAAGAATCTAGCATTGGTGCTAACAATGATATCTCGATCCCTAGGACTATAAAATGAATAACCTTTCGTTCCCATGGGATAGCCTACAAACAGCCTTACTTCTGTACGAGATTCTAACTTGGTTGCGTTCTTGTTCAGCACATGTGCTGGACAACCCCAAATCCGAATATGTCTTAGACTTGGTTTGCTACCAGTCCACAATTCTATTGGGGTCTTGGGAACCGACTTAGAAGGTACCAAATTTAGAAGGTAAGCCGCTGTTTCTATAGCATATCCCCAGAACGATTTGGGTAAATCTGAATAACTCATCATCGATCTAACACTCTCTAAAAGAGTCCGATTCCTTCTCTCTGCTACACCATTCTGCTGAGGTGTGCCAAGTGCAGACAACTGGGATGCAATCCCATTTTCTGATAAATATTCCCTAAATTCTCCAAGCAAGTATTCGCCACCACGATCTGATCGTAGTGACTTGATACATTTTCCAAGATGTCGCTTCTCCGCACTTGCTTTGTACTCTTTGAATTTTTCAAAGCACTCAGACTTACGGCGCAACAAATAAATGTACCCATATCTAGAATAATCGTCAATGAAAGTGACAAAATACTCATAACCTCCTCTTGCTTGGATACTCATAGGTCCACATAAATCAGTATGAACCAATTCTAACACTTCTTTAGCTCTATTCCCCTTTGCTTTAAAAGGCCTATTAGTCATCTTACCTTCCAAGCAGGATTCACAAACTGGAAATGGCTCCACTGCCAACGAGCCCAATGGCCCATCTACTACCAGTCTTTGAATCCTCCTCAAGTTAATATGACCTAATCTTAAGTGCCAAAGATATATTTGGTTCAATTCAGAAGGTTTCTTTCTTTTATTTGAGCTAGAAAGAATGTTATTAGTTTCCTTATGTTGCAGCATTGGTTGGATAAGATTAATAATATATAAATTGTCTTGCAATGTACCAGAACATATAACTCGTTTATTCATCATAATAGAAACATTACGATCCAAACAAACATTATAACCATCCATGGCAAGTTTAGAAACCGAAATTAAATTCCTTCTAAACGAAGGTACATAAAGACAATTGTTCAAAACCAAAATCCTATCATCGCCAAAAGATAATGTAATTATTCCAACTGCAACTACTGCTACTTTTGTAGCATCTCCCATGAACACATATATCTCGCCATCTCTAAGCATTCTGGATTGCTGGAACCCCTGCATAGAGTTACAAACATGGTCAGTGGCTCCTGTATCTACACACCAAGTGCTCGTAGATATAGCCGCTATATATGTTTCGGTAACTAGAGAAAGAGACATACCAGTATTGTTTGTCTTCTTAGGAAGAGGACAATCCTGTTTCCAGTGACCTGACTGCTTGCACCTGAAGCACTTGCCCTTAGGCTTTTTCACATCACCTTGAACTCCCACTGCATTAGCAATCTTTCCAGCTTTCTGTGTCTGAGTCTTTTTCTTCTTCTTACCTTTCGGCTTAGATGAAGAAGCTTTCTCGGCCACATTCACTTGAACATTCTGCTTAAAGAGTCCTTCAGCCGCCTGAAGTTCTGTCAGAAGTTCCGCGAGACTATACATCCTTTTGTTCATGGTGTAATTCAAGCGGAACTGCTCAAAACTTTTGGGCAAGCTCATAAGGATGATATCGATCTGGGTTTCCCCATCAATATCAGCACCAAGGATCTCCATCTCATTCAGATGAGACATCATTCTGAGAACATGATCCCTTACAGGTGTTCCTTCAACCATCTGAGTGTTCATTAAAGCCTTCATTGCTACTTGCCTAGCAGCCCTATTCTGTTCTCCAAAAAGTTCCTTGAGATTAAAGAGCATATCTGAAGCAGTGGGCATAGCCTGATGCTGATGTTGCAAAACACTCGACATTGCTGCCAGAATGTAACAACGCGACATCTCATCAGCCTTAACCCACCGCTTATAATACTCCTTCTCACTTTCAGGAGCATCTTCAGCAGGCTGATCTGGCTTGGGTTCATAAGTACAAAATTTGTACTCCTCAGCAGTCAACACTCTGTCCAAATTACGTTTCCATTCAATATAGTTCGGTCCAGTAAGTTTGTTATCCTTAAGTATGGTGAATAGTGGATTAAAGCCCATAATGATCTAATCCTGAGAATCATACATGTAACACATAATCAGTTAGTTGCATAAATTTAAATCCTATTGGTTTCCCCTAACAATAAATTAAAATTAATGCACTAATATTTTAACACAATAATAATCTGGTACGCCACGATGGGTGACATATATACCACTTAATTCGTTTAAATATTACTTCGGTCCTATTACTAAATAATACGCCACGTTAGGGTGGACTATTTATTATTTTTCATAGCTAAGTGTATACCATTATCAAATCTTAAATTAATAATAATGAGACCGGGTGCCACCATTAAATATTTCAACTCAATAATCGATAATAGGATAATTCCCAGATCGGGGGGAGCATTGTCAAGAGGCGTCACTTAAGACCCCTTTCTAGACAGAATCATCCTTTCTCTCAATATCGAATATCTATATTCAATCATTGGTACCCTACAAATTAATCGAATTCTATGAAACTTGGTACGCCACGATGGGTGGCATGTATACCTTTCAATATTCGTAATTAATTTAGGAAGTTTGTTCTAGTAATATCCATAACACTACCTGACACCATAAATCATACGCCACGATGGGTGGCATGTATATAATTTATATTTGTCTCGGTGTTAAATTACATACAAACAATAATGGAGACCATGGGATTTAATTCCTAATTAATTCCCTCACCCACTTAGAATTTTTATTTAAAATTGAGGAATTTTATCTAGATGCATCGCCCTATGTTATTTTTTCGAGGTCTACATGTTATAAAAATAACAATACAAAGAACACATAACATAGCAGCATGCATCATAAAATTAAAGCAATAAATGAAATTAATGTCCATGTCGTCCTAATTATGTTAAATATGCAATTAAAAATTACACACATAATTAACAACACACATTATAATTATCTAAAGCAAAAATTAAAAAATTAAATAGCGGAATTAAAATTAAAAAACATAATTTAAATCCACTATTATGGCCCCAATAAAAAAAAACTGTTTCAGCCCCTGTTGTTGCTGACCGTGCGTGCAAGCTGAGAAAAAAGAAAAAAAAACTGCCTTCCACGCCAGTAACGCATTTGACGCCTGCGTTACCCACCTGGATGATCCTGTTGCGCAGGCTGGACATGCGCAACACCACTTTTTCACTGGTAACGCAGGTCTGGCCTGCGTTACACGCTTTTACCAGAATTTTCAAACCGCGCGCATCTTGCTCCTGTTCTGTTTGTTCCCAGACTTCTTGTCGAGCCACCAACAGCAATTAATAACAGCAGCGCCATCAAAGTTTAGCAGCGGAACAAATTCTTTTCTCCATTTTGATTTCCGATCGCACGCAATTGTTACAAAATATCCGGATATTAACAAAATCCAACAAACAATTACAAAAAAATAGATCTAATACAAAACTAATTTTGTAAATCTATTCTGACACGATCAACCCTCGTGTTTTACAACCACGATAAACCACGTGGAAACCAAACAAAATAACCATGATTAAACCACGTGGGATCCAAACACATAATTAAAATATACATGGCCATAATAGTGGATAACAACCTGCAAAACAGAATTATACAAGCCTACCACTATATACATGCATATATAATTACGACATGGACATCGTATCAAAAATCGCAGAACCATTGAACCTAGCTCTTGATGCCAATTGTTAGGACAATCAGATCTTGGCACTGCGATTTTTGATACAATAAATTAACGAGTACGAATAGAAAAGTCACCTTGTTAACGGTTGATTCCACGCTCTTCTATTGTATTTCCAAATTCCCTTGAGCGAAGTGTGGCCTTCGTCTTCTCACGTTCACCTCTCTTCTTGCTCCTGGGTTGCTACAAAATTTTTTTGACCAGCCCTCGCAAGAAGAGAATAAGAATATATATAGGCTACAATAGGGATCATGGACAATTAGGTTGGGCCTTCTAATTACATCTTGGGCATGGCCCAATGTAATTAAATGTTAATTCATTCCACTAAAGAATTAATATTTGCACTACCTTTCCTAATACCGCAATTCAATTAATTAATTCGGTTCCAATATTATTTGCTTATTAAATTCCCCATGTTTAAAATATCGCATGTCCATTAATTAAATAAATTACTGATAATTCATTTAATTAATATCTTTTATCCTTGATCATCCACTCAACCTTTATTTAATTATGCCGGAATAAATCCACCTGCAGGGTTTCACTTAATTAAATCTTTTTGAGCTTTCAAGGGGACATCATTAACCCGAATATTATCAGGACATGGATTCCTTCAATAAATAATATTCACCATATATATTATTTCATCACCCAAAATATAATGAAATAAATCAAAAGAATTATTTCATATATAAATCAAAGCATTTAAATAATATACACGTGTGAATTACTATATCTGGATTAAGAACCTAAGCATTAATAATAACATAGAATCTTAGTTCACCTTCTTAATCAGTATAAGTGAACAATTCTAAATTTGATCCTGTTCAATATACACAAAGTATACTAGTATTATTTATTAGTCAATATAAAATAATCTAAATAATACTACAGCCATTCCAGTGGATTGTCTAACACCACCTGTGCTGTGAACCATATTATATTATATAAACCGTATTTAATAATCTAATATTCTGTATCCCATTTGATACTAGATTATTCACAATATATAATATTTAGACAACATGTAAACATTTAAATGATTCTCAATAAAATAGGCCAGAAATAAATGTATATACTTCAAATAAATATTTTCAGTATACACCAACATCAAGTAGTAGGTTTCTTCTCTTCTTTGGTGGAGGCAGAGCTGTGGGATCACTCAAATTATCACTTCTTCTAACAGCCTTTTTAGCTAACTGTTTGGTTCTGGATTTAGGTTTAGAGATTTGAGTAGACACAATGTTTGGCTCTAAGACCCGGGATAGAGGCTGTGGTTCTACAACCTCTTGGTCTGACCTATCAGCCACTTGGGCTCCAGAAACAGTTTGAGAGATAGAAGGCAATACCTGCTCCGTTGATGCAGTAGCTGTACCTGAAGGAATGGATTGTTCCATTTGAGGTTGAAGTTCAGGGACAGGTACATTTTCAGGTTTAGGTTCAGGTGCATTTACAAGTCGAGGAATGACAGGTAGATTTATGAAGGTAGACAAATATGGTGTAACATACACTGGCACATATGGTAATTTTCTGTGTGTGTCTAGGCTAGCAAATATTTTCTTGGTTTGCCTGCCTGATACCATAGGGTTGTCATTCCTAAAGATTGCTTGTTGACCAACAGGAACAAGATGATTAAATATCAAGGTTAAGAATCTAGGATAATAACATAAAACTTTATTACCCGCATCAAAATCCCTTCTGGCCTTAACAATTCTACCAACAATAGTATTCCAAAGTAAATTACCAATATTGATTCTACGGTTGTTAGCAACAGCATAACCAATAGTTTGTAACATAGAGGTGAGTAAATGAAAGTTACCTCTGGCTGTATTAGCAAATACCTTGGAGATCGTGTCGAAAAATGCATCCCATTGTTGAACCAGGTTCTTCTTGCTCAAGTTGTTCATATCAATTACTCCACGATAGTTAATATCACTGAAGAATTGATAGTGTTGTTCACTGGTTGGAAATGGATCAAAATTATCCACCGGGAGGCCCAATACAGTAGTAAGGGTTGATTCAGTCACAACGTTGTGTGTTCCATCAAAGTCAAAAGAGAATGAGGTCAAATCTTCGGACACCACAGCTTCTGTGCAAATCAATCTCAGTGGTCCTATTTTAATTGGGGCTTCCATCGAAATAGCAGTTCGGATAATTGAATCATCATTTAAAAACCGTATCCAAGGCTTAAATCGATCATAAGGACAATCGTTCGGATTAAAATACCCAACCAAATTATGCTTCATTATCTCAAAATTATCAGCCATTTTTTAACACAAAAAACACACTTCAATTTTGGGAAGGTTAAAACAATTCGAAAATTTTCAGAATTATTAATTAATTAAAAATAATTAAAAATAATTAATTAAAAATTCGAATTAATTCAAAGTTGTCAGAAAAATCCCAAAAATTAGTATGATGATCTTCTAAACACTGGGAGTCTCAATCGATTTTTAGATTTCAAAGAAAAAATCTAAAACAACAAAAATAATGAAAACCCGATTGGAATTTTTGAAAAATTGATTTTTCAAAAACTTAATGAAATTCGTTGATATTCGGTTCAATAGACAAGAAATTGAACGATCTACTTGAATCAGGTCTCAGATTTCAGTTTCGTTGAAGAAAATTGAGCAGAGTTTCGTTGCAAAAGTCGTGTGTATCGTGTATATATATGTGACTGTTCTCTGTGTAAATACACGAGAGAGAGAACTGATAATTGTCTTGGTGCTGTTGTGTTTCTGTTTTTTTTTAAAGTACAAATTAACACTACAAGACAATCGGTTGATTGTCTTGGTAGTTCAAAAACTATCAAGACAATCGTTTACTATACTGATAGATTAAAAAAAACGTAAATAATATATATATATATATATATATATATATATATATATATATATATATATATATATATATATATATATATATTTTAAATACTGAATTGACACTCCAAGACAATCAAGTGATTGTCTTGCTGATTGTCTTGGTAGTTTAAAAACTATCAAGACAGTCATCTCTTGAGTAAAACAAAATAAAACAAAACAAATAAATTGAAAAATATTTTACTATTTACAAAATAAGCTGCCAAGACAATCTGTGGATTGTCTTGGCGATTGTCTTGATATTATAATGACAAACAAGACAATCGATTAATCTGCTAATTTTATACTAATAAAATACAAATTAATGTGCATAATTAATCCAATTAAAATACACTCTTATTTATTATTAAAATTACTATAAATAAATATTTAGCAAACACATGGATTAAATTTTTTTACGACAACAAATATATATAACAAAAGGACAAACACTACAAAACATTTAATAAAATATTAAATATATTTACAAGAACATTTATAACAAATTAATGAATCTAAATATTTTCTAATAAATAACTTTCTAATAGAAAATTATTTAAAGAGAGAATATGATTCATTAAAATATCACAAATATTCCAAAACACAAGAAGTAATAAAGAAGTTATTATTAACATGTTGACAAAGATTTTTAGCAATCACAAGCAATAAAAAGTTGATAAAATAATTATGCAAGTGATTAAAATTTAAAAATAATAACAAAATCACTTGCAAATTATTAAAGAATAAACCTCAGATATTAACCAGCTTAATTACTAGGACTGTTCAACATACCCAATTCACCAACAATTTTGGTGAATGTGGATTCGTCAAAAGACTTAGTAAAAATATCTGCTGTTTGTTCTTCTGTGGGTACAAATAACAATTCCACAGTACCATTCATGACATGCTCTCTTATAAAATGATAACTGATGTCTATGTGCTTGGTCCTCGAATGCTGCACAGGATTGTTGGAGATTGCTATGGCACTTGTATTATCACACAAAATTGGAATTTTTGTTAATACAAAACCATAGTCTTTCAGCTGATTCCTAATCCACAAGATTTGTGCACAACAGCTTCCAGCAGCTATGTATTCAGCTTCAGCTGTTGAGTTGGAAATTGTTTGTTATTTCTTGCTGTACCAGGAAACTAGCCTGCCACCTAGGAATTGACAACTCCCAGAGGTTCTTTTTCTATCTACAACACTTCCTGCATAATCTGAATCTGTGTATCCAACAAGATTAAAACCAGATTCTTTAGGGTACCAGATACCTAGATTAGGTGTACCCTTAAGATATCTTAAGATTCGTTTTACAGCAATGAGATGAACATCTCTAGGATCCGCTTGGAACCTTGCACACAAGCATGTAGCATACATAATATCTGGTCTACTTGTAGTAAGGTAAAGTAATGAGCCTATCATACCTCTGTAACTTGTGACATCTACCTTGGCAGAATTTTCACAAGCTCCAAACTTGACAGTTGTAGATGATGGTGTCTTAGCTGAAGATGAGTCCTCCATTTGATATTTCTTGAGGAGCTCTTTGATATACTTGGATTGACAGATAAATATTCCATCTGTCCTTTGACTTATTTGCAATCCAAGAAAGAATTTCAGTTCTCCCATCATGCTCATTTCAAATTTACCCTGCATTAACTTAGCAAATTTCTTGCACAAAAGATCATTAGTAGACCCAAATATTATATCGTCCACATAGACTTGTACTAGTATTGTATCATTTTTATGTTTCTTAGTGAAGAGAGTTTTGTCTATGACACCTCTAACAAAGCCATTTTCAAGTAAAAATTCAGAAAGGGTGTCATACCATTTTCTTGGTGCTTGCTTGAGGCCATAGATAGCCTTGAAAAGGAAGTAGACATAGTTCAAAAGATCTGGATCTTCAAAGCCAGGGGCTGTTCTACATAGACCTCTTCATCCAGCTTACCATTTAGAAAAGCACTCTTTACATCCATTTGATAAACATTAAAGTTTGAGAATGCTGTGAATGCCAACAATATTCTAATGGCCTCGAGTCTTGCCACTGGAGCATAGGTTTCATCATAGTCAATGCCTTCAGCTTGTGAATAACCCTTTGCTACCAGTCTTGCTTTATTTCTTGTGATTGTGCCATCTTCATCAAGTTTGTTTCTGAATACCCATCTAGTGCCAACCATTGTTCTATTTGAAGGTCTAGGTACCAGCTTCCATACTTCTTGTTGTTTGAATTGATTGAGTTCATCTTGCATAACAATCACCCAATCAGGATCAGAAAGAGCTTCTTCAGTTTTCTTAGGTTCCATTTCAGATAAAAACCCTGAATAATTGCATTGATTCTGATAAGCTCTTCTAGTCTTTACTCCAACATCTGGATCACCAATAATTAACTCAAAAGGATGAGTTCTATTCCAAACAGTTTGTCTGGGTAGATTAATTCTTGATGATTCCCTTTGATTTGAATTGTGTTGTTGAGTATGACTTGTTGATCCTTCACTAACTCCCCCTGAGTTGTTGCCAGGATGATTAGATGAGTGTTGAGAAGTATGAGTGGTGTTTTCAATATTATCATTATTATCACCACCATTATTCTGATTGAACTCATCATTGACATTGTTGTCATTAGCATCAGCAAAAACATCAGGTGGACTATCATCATCTGAATCTAGATCTTTCATATCTTCAAAAGATAGCTTTTCAGATGAATCTTCAGTTTGGATACTAGGGAGTTTAGTGTCATCAAAGGTTACATTGACACTTTCCATCATTTTTTGATGTTCAATCAAATACACCTTATAAGCTCTTCTTTTATAACCAACAAAAATTGCTTCATGTGCTTTGGCTTCAAATTTTCCACCTTGATCGTCTCCTTCTTTAAGTACAAAGCATTTTGCTCCAAGTACATGAAAGTATTTGAGTGTTGGTTTCTTTCCATTCAAGGCTTCATAGGGTGTTTTCATCAAGTCTTTGTTGATAAGAGTTCGATTCTGAGTATAGCAAGCTGTGTTGACAGCTTCAGCCCAAAAATATAATGGAAGCCTTGATTCACTTAACATAGTACGTGCAGCTTCAATCAAGGTTCTATTCTTTCTTTCAACTACCCCATTTTGCTGAGGAGTTCTTGGAGCTGAGTATTGTCTGGTTATTCCTTTTTCAGTACAAAAGTCATTCAGAACTGCATTCTTGAATTCAGTTCCATTGTTGATAAGTGGATTTATATACATTGTTGTGGCCATATCTTGAGTTCTAGAAGTCCGTTTGAGGCCCGTAAGCAGTCCACGCGAAGATAACGAGATTCTCTATCATTCTAAGGTGGTCCAGAGGTCCAATTACGTTTGGAACGTTCCCGAAAATCTGAAGAAAAGTCAGCCACGAATTTTCCTTATAAACAGAATCAATTTAGGAAACGTATCTTGCAGAAATTCTATTATAATTCTGTTTTTGTATTTTTTTGCTGGGGAAGACTTTTAGAGCCTATTTAAACACATCATACCATTGTAATAGGGAGAGATATATTATTAGTTATTATTATTGTAACATAGCTTAGATCTGCAAGGGAGAAAAGGAGAGAAGGATTCAACGCTCGTGACAAGCAACGGATCTAGATCTACTTCATCTTTTGTGTTATTCTGGATTCTAGATTTGTTTTCTTAACTCTTTGTTTATTAATATAATTACATCTTTTATTCATATCTTGTTTTATATCATGATTTCATCAAATCCCATGACGATGAATAGTTCTTATGGGCTAATCGTTGTCATGGGATTCTAACGGATTTATTTATGGAACTTAGTATCTTGATGTTGTAAAGATCTGTGTGTGATGTGAAATTGATATCCTCGTATGGTTAATCTTAATGCTTTTAGATGCGTAGCTAACATCTAAATTGAATTGTTAATCTCTTGTGAAGTGAAAGTGGATCTTGAGATTTAGAACTTGCCATGCTAGCATAGGTTCATAATTGTTTATCAATATGATTCGTGGTGTGAGATAAAAATATTTATACTACACTATGTGATCTTAATGGATAACCTGTTCTTCAACCATTATGTTTTCAAATTCTATAGACATATAGGGTCTAAGCATAATTGGTGTCTATTCATCTTCTCTCTCTTTTGTGGATGTATGTTTACTTTGGTATGCGTATGCTGACAGGTAGCGTATACTTGTTTCGTGTTATCCGATCAGATATCAAAACCATTGCATATAGAGATTAAAGGTGTCAGATCTAAGGGAGTATTTAATGAAGTTAGGATCCCATGTTTATTCTCATATTAGTAATTCGATTTCAATCTCATTAGTTAATTTAATTCTTAGTTTAATATTTGCATCTTAGTAATTTAGATAAACAATACCAAAATTGTTATTTGTCTTAGCAGTGGATTAAAACCAAACATTGTTGCATAGGCATATTTACTGATTAAACTTAACCAGATCTCTGTGGAACGAACTTTAATTATATTACTTGTGACTACGTGCGCTTGCGTAATTTAGTGCAAACAATTGTCTGACCTTATAGCCCTCACTGGATACTTGGAATCCAACTCAATTAACTTGATGTGATCAATCACCAGTTGTGGAGTCTCATCTTTAGAATTCAGGAACAAAACCCATGTGTACTTTGAAAAATCATCAACAATCACAAGAGCATATCTTTTCTTTGACATAGACATCACATTCACTGGACCAAATAGATCCATGTGAAGTAACTGTAAAGGATCAGTTATTGAAGATATATCAGTGCTTTTGTGAGTTGCCCTTTTTAGTTTGCCTTTTTGACAGGCATCACATAGTCCTTCCTGTGTGAATTCCATAGGGGGTAAACCTCTCACCATTTCCCTCTTAACCAAATAATTCATTGTTTTGAAATTCAGGTGAGAAAGTTTCTTGTGCCATAGCCAGCTTTCATCTGTGGATGCTTTAGAATAGAAGCAATTGATTTCTTGAGTGCTTCTAGTGTTCATGTTGGCTACATACAAGTTTCCTTTTCTGACTCCCGTCAGAGATGGTTGTTCACTTCTTTTGTGTGAAATCAGACAATTCTTTTTGTTAAAGTAGACTTCAAATCCCTTGTCACAGAATTGACTGATGCTGAGCAAATTATGCTCAAGTCCTTTTACAAAGGACACTTCTTCAATGATAACATTTCCAGCTTCAAGTCTGCCATATCCATCAGTTCTACCTTTGTTGTTATCTCCAAAGGTAACTACTGGGCCGGCCTTCTCCACCACATTTGTCAGCAGGGTTCTGTCTCCAGTCATATGCCTTGACAATCCACTGTCCAAGATCCAGGTTACTCGTTCAACCTGTTCAATACCCTGCAATGACAAATGGATTAAACCTTCTTCGGGACCCAAATTTGATTGGGTCCTACGGATTTAAAGTATTGACCTTTATCAGGCAAAACAACATTTTTAATTTTAATATCTTTAGTCAATAAACATTTAACCTTATAAACAGATTTGAAAATCTTTTGTTTTATCTTGGGCATCCATGTTTCTCTAGCAGCAATAACACTTGTGTCATTGACTGGACATTTGACCTGGTAAACATTCTTGGTAACCCTTTGTTTTGTCTTAGGTACAAATGTCTCTCTCCTAACTTGAGGAGGAAAAGCAGTCTTTGATCGAACATTATTGTTCCTGTTCATATGCTGTCGAGGAGCAGTCTGTTTAACACATGCATAACTACCATTAAAATAAGCACGCATACTGTTAAAAGCAAAAGACATACAATTGATAACACCACATGCTTTATGATCAGAATCAATGATAGGCATGGTATTCATGTTAGACATGTTATTTTTCTGCTTCAACTTATTACTACCTAATCCAGTCTTAGAAGAACTAGCTGTTTCAACAACCTTGACTGGCACTTTAGGTACATCTTTCTTGTATGAAATATTCGTTGGATTAATGTCCTCAACATATTTAGCCTTAACAAAGACTGTGACATCTTTCTTGGATGAAACATTCGTTGGATTAATGTCCTCAACAGATTTAGCCTTAACAAAGACTGTGACATTTTTCTTGGATGAAACATTCTTTGGATTAGCGTTCTTAACATATTTATCCTTAACAAAGACTGTGCCATTTGCACTATCCTCATTTCTCATTTCTTCTTGGATAACCATAGAAAGAATATCTGGTGGTCCAGCATCAGAATTTTTAAATAGAGGTTCTATAACATTTTTGAGCACATGTGGTATTCCCCTTTCTTTAGCACTAACAGGGTTAGGGGAATTTATGCCCAATGATCCAACAGCTTCATTGTAACCATACCCTATACCTGTTGTTCGTTCTACAACTTGATTGTTAAAGAACCCTTGGGAAACTTTAACCGAATTATAACAAGCCCTGACCTGTGTTTCAAGTTCAGTAATTCTAGCCATTTGTTTGCCTACAACTTCTGGAATAGCTTTCTCCTTTTTATAAAGCATTGTTATTTCATTTCTTTGTTGATCTTGATTAATATGCACCTTTTTCAATTCCGACACTTCATTGCCAAGATTAGTGCTTAACAGATCTAGTCTTCTATATTCAGTTTGTGCATTACCTAAGGAATTATAAAGACTACGAATAAACTCAGGGTCAGTAACAATTACCGGTTTGTTATGATGATCAGATGCTTCATCATTAGCCACCAATGCAAGATTTCCATATCCTTCATCTTCGCTGTCCATGTCATCCCAACTCTTACCAGCCGCTACATAGGCTTTTCCAGGTTTCTTCTTCTCAGCAGCAAAATCTCTTCTTTGAGTTTGCTTGGGTTTCTGACATTCAGTGGCAAAGTGCCCTAATTCATTACAGTTGAAGCAACGAATCTTGCTTCTGTCATCAGATCCAGTTTTGTATCCTCCCCTGTTACTAGAGGAAGAAGAGCCTCCTCTTTGGAATCTGTTATTTGACTTAAGCCTTTACTTTGGATTTCTTCTGAATCTGAAGTTGCCAAATTGCCTTACCATCAATGCCAGCGATTCATCTTCCAGTTGATCTAGCTCTTCCAATGAGTAGAAGTCTCCACCATCCTGAGTAGGTGGTGTTTGACCAAGTTCTACTTCAGTCTTTTCCTTGTCTGAGCTGTAAGGTAGAACAACCTTAGCTTCCACTTCCTTAGGTGCCTCAACTACAAGAGCTGTAGATGAACTTGGCACTCTTCCTTTACCAGAGACCTCCCTCTGCTGTACTTGTTCTAGTTCATAGGTTTTCAGAACACCAAACAATCTTTCAAGAGCAATCTTATTCAAATCTCTTGATTCTCTGATGGCTATTATCCTATGTTCAAGATGAGTGGGCATCGTCAACAAAAACATCATATTAATCTCCTTCTGGGTATATTGCTTACCATGAATTTGCAAGTTGTTGATAATTTTGTTATACCTTTCAAACACTTCCTGAATGCCTTCATTAGGGCCAGCTCTAAAGTGTTCATACTCAGAGGTTAAAATCTGAAGTCTGTTTTCCCGGACTTCATCAGTTCCTTCATTGATAGTCTCAATAGTTTCCCACATGTGTTTTGCAGTTTTACAATTCATCACATGACTGTACATCACAGCATCCAGGGAATCTACTAAAATAAGTCTCAAATTCTTATCTAGTCATGCGTCCTCTTTTTCAGCAAGAGTAAAAGAATCAGCATGCTTTGGAACAGATGATGCAGGTGTTACAACAATTTCTCCAACAATAGATTCAGATATATGTTCGAGTGGAATTATAGGTCCGTTCTGTAGAACACCCAAATATTTAGAATTTGCGACATCAAGAAACAACTCCATTTTATTTTTCCACATTGTATAATTGTCCTTGTTAAACATGGGAATCTTAACAATGTTTTTTGACGACATGATGAATTTTTAAGTGAGTTAAAAATTCGAGATAGATTTTTGGCGGAATAAAATTAGGATCTTGATTTGTATATCAATCAATAAGCTCTGATGCCAATTGTAGGTCCAATATGTTTGTAGAAGGGGGGTGGAATACAAACAGTACTGTTTAATCAAAATTTGTCCGGATAATTTAATTTATATTTTGACAAATTTGAGCGGAATTAAATGAAACAAAATTCAAGTTGAATATAAAATTATATTAACTTGAGGGGTTTGTTACAAATACAGTACAGAATTTATATCTAGTTAATAAAAACAAATTAGAAAATTCGACATGAATTTTTCTAGATTTGTTAATAAAAATCAAGATATAGATTAGGAGTAAAAACTCGCTAATAGTACAAGAGTATCAAGTAAACAAGTTCTATCGGATCAGATATTAAAAATAAGATGAACTTGATTTTCAATGAATTTTTCTGCTCCTGCAGGTTGTGTTCTTGATGAAAGAGAAGAGAGTAAACTGCCTTTGTTGAATGTAATATTCTTGTCTGTCTGTCTTGTGTCGTCAGTGTCTTCATATATAATATTTACTGCCTCTTTATCTTCAAATATAACTGTCAAGACAATAGGCAATACAATCTATTCTTCCAAGACAACCAATTTTGTACTGCCAAGACAATAGGCAATACAATCGGCAAGACAATCAGGTTCTTCCAAGACAATCGGCAAGACAATCAAATTCTGAGATCTTTGTCTTGCTTTATCAAAAATTATCATTCTGTCTGAAGCTCTTTCTTTTTGATCATTATCAAGACAATCTGATTTAAACTGTCAAGACAATCGTCAAGACAATCAAATCAGATTTTTATTCTTCTTTTTTAAAGCTGTTCAGAATTAATCATCACCAAGACAATCGGCAAGACAATCTCTGATTGTCTTGCTTCACTGATTTCTTCTTCAAGACAATCGGCAAGACAATCTCTGATTGTCTTGCTAGTTCATTTTTTTCAGTTTTAAATTAAACTGATTAATAAATAATCTTTTTAATTTAAACTTACTTAAATAATAATTATTCAGATTTAATTAATTTAATAATTAATTTAATTAATGAATTAATTCTTGATGAATTAATTTATTAATTAAATTGACTACTTGATTTAAATTAATTAAAGAAGAATAATTATATATCTTTGAATTGTCTTAATTCTTTTCTGAATCACTGAAAGTAATAAAGGAATACCACTGAATATTTTGTTGACGTTCCATGCACGGTCTGGTTCATGAACGACTAACTTCAATGATTGTCCTTTAATTTTCACATTAAAAATGTGATTCATTTTTCTTCTCATTTCTTTCTCCTTCTTGTACTTCACTATATTCTGTCTGAACCTGTCACTCTAGAAATCTCTGTCTTAGAAATAAATCCACTTCTTTGATGCTATACTGAGGCTTGATCAGCAATCTGAGCTTCTTCCAGTGTAAAACATCAAAATTATAGATTGACTTTAGGGTTTTTCTTCTGATAGATAGTACCTCCTGAGATTCCTGTGACAGTTAAAGTTATTTACTTATTACAATCTAAGCTTAAGTTGAGTTGAGTCCTCGAACTACAAATAGGCTGCGTCATATGCCTTTCAAAATGCTTTGTGTTGAAAACTCACCCTGAACAGTTGACTAAATTTGAGTTAAAAGCTGATGAAGGAATTTTTGTTGGCTATCCACTGTCAACTAAGGCATTCAGAGTTTATAATCTGAGAACTAAAGTGATCATGAAGTCAATTCATGTGTCATTTGATGACAAGAAAATAACTGGACTTGAAGATGTAGATGAACATGATCAACTGCACTTTGAAATGAAGACTTAATCTCTGATGAAGTAAACTCTGATGAAACTGATCTGACAAACTCTGTTGAAACATACTCTGAACCTCTACTGGTAAACACTGAAGAAACTTCTCAGCTAGAACAAAGGGGAGAACCAGTTGAGGGGGAAAATGATCAAAATGATGACTCAAATTCTGATAGCGAGTCAACTGAAAAATCTGGATCAAACTCTGATGACTCAAACTCTGAAAGTGAAAAATCTGACAGTTCAAACTCTAAGCAGTCAAATTCAGGGGGAGCCTCAGAAAATGAAGAAAGACAACAAGAAAATCAGGAGAACATGGATCAAGGGGGAGGATCACATACTGATAGAAGCCATTTACCTTCAGCTAGGAAATGGACAAAATCTCATACACCTGATTTAATTATTGGAGATCCAGATGCAACAGTAAGGACAAGAAGTGCTACAGTAAGTGAATGTCTGTTTCATGCATTCTTGTCTAAGATTGAACCAAAGAAGGTAGAAGAAGACCTTCAAGATGCTGACTGGATAACAGCAATGCAGGAGGAGTTAAATGAATTTGAAAGAAATGAAGTATGGACCCTTGTACCTAGACCAAAGAATAGATCTGTTGTTGGTACTAGATTGGTTTTCAGAAACAAAACTGACAGTGAGCGAGTTGTTACAAGGAACAAGACAAGACTTGTAGCAAAAGGCTATTCACAGCAGGAAGGAATAGACTATGATGAAACTTTTGCTCCAGTTGCAAGATTGGAGGCAATAATAATTTTTCTAGCATATGCCTCTCTCAAGAAATTCAAGGTATTTCAGATGGATGTGAAAAGTGCTTTTCTGAATGGGAAGCTTGAAGAAGAAGTGTTTGTTGAACAACCACCAGGTTTTGTGGATCCAAAATATCCAGACTATGTCTACAGGCTGGATAAGGCACTCTATGGACTTAAGCAGGCACCAAGAGCATGGTCTGAAACTCTGGCACAATTTCTTTTAGAAAGTGGGTTCAATAGGGGTACACCTGATAAAACACTGTTCTATTTTACTATGGTGATGACTTGCTTTTAGTTCAGATATATGTTGATGACATAATTTTTGGGTCTACTAATGATAAACTCTGTAAAAAGTTTGCCAAGCTCATGCAGCCCAGGTATCAAATGAGCATGATGGGAGAGCTTAGTTATTTTCTAGGCATATAGGTCAAGCAAACAGATGATGGAATTTTCATAAATCAAGCAAAATATACCAGAAATCTTCTCAAGAAATTTGGTATGCTTGATTGCTCATCTGCATCAACTCCCATGGCAACAGCAACAAAGTTGGACAAAGATACAGGAGCTTCAGTAGATATGACAAACTACAGAGGCATGATAGGGTCTCTTCTTTATCTAACAGCTAGCAGGCTTGATATCATGTATGCAACTTGTCTCTGTGCAAGGTTTCAGGCAGACCCCAGAGAACCACATCTAACAGCTGTGAAGAGGATTTTTAAGTATCTCAAGGGGACCATAACCTTAGGTCTGTGGTATCCTAGAGAATCAGATTTCAAGCTACTTGGTTACTCTGATGCAGACTTCGCAGGCTGCAAGATAGACAGAAAAAGCACCAGTGGAAGTTGTCAATTTCTGGGTGATAGACTAGTTTCTTGGTACAGCAAGAAACAGAAATCAATTTCTATATCTACAGCTGAAGCAGAGTATATTGCTACTGGTAGCTATTGTGCACAGATTCTGTGGATGAAGAATCAATTGCTGGATTATGGATTGAGGTACAGTAAAATACCTATTTACTATGATAATCAAAGTGCTATTGCTATGACAGGTAATCCAGTACAGCATTCAATGACCAAGCACATCAGTATAAGGTACCACTTTATCAGAGAACATGTAGAGGAAGGGAATATTGAGCTTCATTTTGTGTCTACAGAACAACAGCTTGCAGATATCTTCACCAAGCCATTTAGTGAAGCTGTATTTACAAGGCTGGTAAATGAACTAGGAATGGTCTCTGGTTTTGACTAGAGATATTGGTTAGACTCAAAATTTTACTTATGTAATGTGTTGCTCGTAATTCTATGGTATGTTAACTGCTATGTGAACTCTGTTGATAAACTCTGCTATGCAAACTCTGTTCCTTCACTGTTAAACTCTGTTAGCATGCTCTATAAGTCATATACTGTTGACATGTTGGATAAACTCTGAGAAACTCTGATAATGTTTTTTTCTGATTGTTAACAACAATGAAGAAATTTGTATGAAGCATGATTCTCAGTAATTAATCATGAATCCTTCTAAGTTATTTGTGATCTAATTTAGATTGTGCAGAAAATTAACACAGCATGATATTGTTTCATATTTATAGCATCTCTTAGTTTATTTATCCTAAACTCTGAGTCTGTAAATATTGTGTGCATTGCCTCTCATGAATAATTTCTGATGTTGATGAGCTCTAAACTCTGTTAGGTATACACTGTTAAGTTAAATTTTGTTATTAGTCAACCCCCAACTCAAATGTATATAGACTGTTAGAACTCCTTTGAGATTATGTTGGTGTCTAGGACTAGTCAAAGACTAGGAAGATCCAGGAACTTATCAAAATGATAAGGGCTAAAATTACAGGATTTTTGGTGACTAGTTCCAACCTCTGATTACTGGAGAAACAAAAAAAAAGGCAGGGGGTATAAATTAATTAAATATTACTGTATATAAATCGTTTACTACAGAGTTTAGCATTCATCATACATTCAGTGTTTACTATAAGAGTTTGTGCATCAAGTGTTTACTGATTTACTTTATGGATTTTATGAAAAATTAGATGCTCTAAAATTTGAATTGGTAAACTCTGCTATACACACACATATATTCATACCCGTGCAGTTTTTTGAAAGGATTATGGTAATGCAGTTGGAGAATTGACAAACGCTGACGAATTTTGTCTAATACTCTAAGGTAATTTATTTCAGACAATTTACATACTTGGGGTAAAAAGAGTTTTAGAAAAATGAAATAAATTATTGCCAACTGTTAATGAGTGTTGGAGTGGTAAAGTGTGTTGGTAATGGGAGAGAAATTAGCAGTAATTATTGCTATAGTTACTGAACGTGCATAGTTGTTCCATTATATATGTGCCACGTGTCCCACTCACCCACTAATGTGTCCCACTTGCACATTAATTGAGTAATTGGTTGAGTGTATTAATGTTAAAACGATTGGGTCTTACTTTTTCATTACAACACTAATCATTTTTACTTACACGGTTATTCTCTCTGCACACAATCCACTCACAATTACTTGCTATCCCATTTGCACATTTTCACAAACACCTTTGCTACATATATTTTTCACTCATATTTTCTTCTCAAATTGATTCTAATGGCCACTAAAGCTTTTACTGCCCATGGATTATTGTTTGTTCCTAACAATTATGCAGCCCCATTGAACAATGAAAAAGTTCCAGAGGCGTTTCACTTGATTCAAAACTTTTTGGGAGATTCAGAGATTGGAACAGCTCTAGTCAAACCACAAACGCTTTCTACCACGTAGATTGCTACCTTCTGGAATAACTCTGTGTATGATGATGGAGGAGAGAATGGGAATCCATCAATTGTTTTCACTTATGAGGAGACAGAGTATGTGATTACTCCTGCAACTGTTAGAGATACTATGGGTTTTGACACTCACACTTCATACACTGTTGCTGGTGAGAATCAATTGAAGGAGATGTTGCAGCAGCTGAGGTTTTCTGGTTCTTTAGACAAACTTGGTAATGTAAAAAGGCCAGGGCTCAGGAAGGAATAGAGTTTCTTCTTTGATTGCATCACAAGAGCTTTTGGCAAGAAAGTCACCAACTGGGATGGCATTCCTACTGACAGTCTTCAAATCAGGTATTCTCTTCTGTATGGAAGTAATTTTAATTTTGGTAGACTTGTCTTAATGAATTTAGGTGATAGGTTGTCAGAGTCTAGTACTATCTATTTTGCTAGATTTTGTCAATTATTATTCACTGCTTGTGTTTCTGGTGTTGAAATTTCTGAGGATGACACCATATTAGCCTTTAAGGTTAATAAGAGGATATTCTCTGATCTAACCAACAAAGATGCTAACAAGGAGCAATTACCTGATTTGGTGTTGCCACTTGCAATTCAAAATTTTCTACACCAACCTCAAGAACCTCTACAGCCTCCACAACCTCAAGAACCTCCACAGTCTAACCCTGAACCTACAAACTCTGAACCTCACCAAAATCTAAACACTGAACCCATACAACCAACTCCAAACATTGAACCTCAAACTCAAACCACTGAACCACCACTTACCCAATCTCAACCTGAACAACAATCACCAGTTAACCAACCCAAACCAAAACATGGAGGTAGAAGAAAACACATAGCAGCAAATACACAGCATCGATTAGGTAAAGCAAAAAGAGATTCTGCTAAAGTTCAAAAGGAGTCAGCCAGACCTAAGAGGACTAGAAAGGAAAGGGCAAACAAACCTCCATCACCTTCTGTCTTAGATGATTCTACTGAAGAAGAGATAGTTAAAGTGCCTCAGGTTAAGAGAAGAAGATTGATTCTTGATGATTCTGATGAAGAAATGAACTTTGAAGCTCTAGAGGTGATTTCCAAGGAAATACCTACTGTTGAGACAAATACTGCAGAAGAAGCTGCCAATACACCTGCCAATGTCCAAATGGATGAGGACAACAGAGAAGGTTTTACTGCTATGGATGATTTTGATGAAACATTCATACCATTCTCTGATCACATTAATGTTCCTCTCTCACCTGTTATTGCAAACTCTGAAGAAACTGGTGCAGTTGATCAGCCAACTATAGTACTTGATGAAACAGTGGCATCACACACTGAGCTATTCTCTGATGCTCACCAGGTTTCTGAACAAGGTGAAGAGGTTGAACAAGTTGAAGTTCCACAGTCTGTTGAGGCTAGAGACACAACTGCAGAGATTGTTGCTGAAATAGCAGTGAATGTTACTGAAACTGCAGAGTTTGTTGAAGAGAATGTTGCAGTGCATACTGATCAAGTTGAAGATGCAGCTGTTGATGTTGAAGATGAAGGAAGTGCAGAGTCAAACTCTTCTCTGAGTATACCAGTTCAAACTGATGCTAAGCAGACACCTTTTTCTAAACCTTCAGATCAACATGACATTGAAGCTGAGCACTTTGCCAAGAATTCAAGGGATTGGTATAAGTCAGACTGTATTTTTCCTATTGAAAGAGCAACTAAATTTGTTCATCAATCTGCTACAAAGATCTCAAATACTGATATTATCTCAACTCTGCAAGCAACCATTGTTCAAGTCAAGACTCTGAATGAAAGATTTGATGAGTCTCAAAAATCAATTAATGAACTAAGAGCTGATGTTGTTGCTAGAGATATGACTATGCAGATGGATAATCAAATAAAGTTCAAGACCATTTCCAAAGCTCAAGAAACTCTGTTTCAGACAGAATCAGACTATCTTTTCTGGAAAGATTGACTCCATTGCTAACTCCTTGGAACTGATTACTTCTATTTTGATTCTTGATGATGTCAAAAAGGGGGAGAGAGTTGCTAAGTCTAAGTGTAGGCAATCTCAAACTCTAACTAAAGAGGATGAAGATACTGAATATGGAGGAGCAGGAGCAAAGGACAAAGGGAAGAAAATATTAAGAGCTGATCAAAGTCTGAAATTTAGCAAGTCTTCTAAGTCAAAGTCTGTTGGAATATACACTGATACTCAGGGTACTTCAAACACCAAGAGTTTATTATTCACTGAAAATCCACTGACTGATGAGGAATTGGCTGCTAAGTTATTTCTTGAAGAAAATGAAGAATGAGCTACTATTGAAGATATTAAAGCTGAAGAAAAGAACTTACAAGAACAACATCAGAAAGATTTAAAGTCTGTAAAGTTTAAAAAGAAAGATAAAGCTCCTAGGCCTGTTCTTAAAGGCATTGTGATTAAAGAAAATGTTGGTGCTGATCAAAGATCACAATTATCTAAGAAACCAACAGAAGCTGAAGCTAAATTGAAGCTAAAAGGCATTGCTAGAGAAGGAGAAGACTCAAAGAAGAAGAATACAACCTCTGTTTCTACACAAGTTGTACAGAGACCTTTATCTACTCAGATGCAAATGGTTTTTGGAAAACCAACTCTTCATGATCCATCTCTGATGACTGGAGGTACTACTACTGATTTTCTGGATGGTAGAGCTTTAACAGGAAAACAAGGTCGAGATAAATCTGGATTGGGCTCTCATAAAGAAGTCAGAATGAACACTGGTCCTAGAGATCTTTTATCATTGGCTGTTCCAGGTCTTGGTGTTACTCAGAAGAGTTTAGACAGACTGGAATCAGTTCAGTTGATTCATCAAAGAAGTTTGGATAAAGACTTTCTATTGTATTTCATGGAAGATGGTACTGTATAAAAAATTGGTGAGTATGATCTTGATTTGAAGCTATGGGAGGAATTAGAATATGTTCTATATCTTTTCAAGGTGAAAAATCAAAGGACTCAACAAGCTGCAAATTTGCTAAGAAATAAAATGCTACATAATTTGGCAGTCAGAGGGATGAAATAAAAAAGTCAATATGTCCCAAAATACAGAGATTATCATGGGAATATTGTTGAGATGAAGAAGGGTAGTGCTAAATTGAAGACAGACCTGGGTATAACAGTTCGTGATTTTAACTCAGAGTCAGCTAAAGCACAGTTCATCGGATTGGGGAATGAGATGAGAAGAAACAAAATCTATGATCTGAGATCTGCTATTTATCAAACTAATGAAGATGATCCTAAGGTAAAGGAGATCAAGGAGGTTATGCAGATAGAGCTTGAGAATGCTGAAAGAAGATTACTTATCGACTACATTAGAATAACACCAGATGTTGAGGAGATTAAGGATTAAAGCTCTGCAAGAATTTTTCTTGTTTTCTGTAGATTTTGTTAAGTAGAAGTTAAACTCTGTTTGTATATTAAACACTGTATTTATTTATTTGTTTTGACATCATCAATTATTTTTAAACTTGTGCATTTTTGCTAATGAACAAGTTGGTGGAGATTGTTAGAAATAATTGATGTGAATATTAATCAGTGTTTAAGTGTTACAGTGATAAATCAGAGTTTAGCTGGAAGCAGTCAGAGTTTAGTTAAACACTGACACATGGAAGCTCGACAGAGTTTCCTAAACTCTATCTGGAGGCAGCGTCTACTGGTCTACAGTGATTGAAGATTATTTAAGGAAGCAATATCTTTGAAGATTGAATAGCTGTCAAAGAGATTGAGTTGACTAAGGAGACGTGTAGCAATCGTAATTGATAACAATTGTATAGCTAATTTATAGGAGTATCAATTATCGATTGTATAGCAGCTGTATATCTTATAAATACAGTTAGGTTAACCCTAGAAGGGTATCGATTATTGAAAAACATTATTCATTGTAACCTAAGCAGCTCTCTGTGATAGTTTACATCACTGAGAGAGGAATTATTAATTCCAAACAGTTTTTGATTGTTTAAACTCGTATTTTATTGTTAATCTCTCATACGATATTGATTATAATTGTGTATTCGGCCTAACAGAAAGAAACCAAGTGTGAAATACTTTCACATCTTTGGATGCAAATGCTATGTCCTGAAAGTTCATCCAGAACAACTTGGAAAATTTGAAGCCAAATCGGATGAAGCAATCTTTCTAGGATATTCAGAATCAAAGGCCTTCAAAGTATTCAATCTCAGAACTCACATTGTTATGGAATCAATTCATGTTGCATTTGATAATAAGAAGTTTGGAATTTTGCAAACTGATGAAAGCCATGACAATCTGGAATTTGAAAATCTTAAGTATTCTGAGATTCTCTCCAGTGATGATGAAGGTTCTCCAGAGGAAATCTCTATTGCTTCTCAAAGGAATGCTACTGTTGAGGGGGAGCAATTCAATCAAGGAGAACAAAGTACTGGTCAGGATCAGGCTAGTCTTTCAGAGTCTACTTCATCAGGAATTGATCCTTCAGAGTCTAATGAAGGAAGATCAGAAACTAGAAGCAGTATTGAATCCCCTGATTCTACTGATCAAGGGGGAGCTTTTGAAGGAAATGAACACTCTTCTACAAGAAATACCACTAACTTAGGGGGAGAGTCTAGCAGGAGCAATCTACCACCTGTTAGAAAATGGACAAGGGATCATACTGAGAATTTGATAATTGGTGATCCAAATAGTGGTGTTCGAACTAGAAGATCAATTCAAAATGAATGCTTGTACAGTTGTTTTCTTTCAAAGAATGAACCTAAGAAGGTTGAAGAAGCCTTACAGGATCCTGATTGGGTAATAGCAATGCAGGAAGAATTGAATTAGTTTAAGAGGAACAAGGTCTGGAAATTGGTACCAAGACCGAAAGATAGATCTATTGTTGGTGCTAAATGGGTTTTCAGAAATAAGGTAGATGAATCTGGTATGATTGTAAAAAACAAAGCAAGACTGGTGGCCAAGGGTTATTCTCAGGAAGAAGGAATTGACTATGATGAAACCTTTGCACCTGTAGCAAGATTGGAAGCAATCAGAATGTTTCTTGCATTTGCAGCTCATTCAAAATTCAAGGTATATCAGATGGATGTAAAGAGTGCTTTTCTAAATGGCAAGCTTGATGAGGAAGTGTATGTGGAACAACCACCTGGTTTTGTTGATCCAAAGTTTCCAAATCATGTCTACAAACTTGACAAGGCACTCTATGGACTAAAGCAGGCACCAAGAGCATGGTATGAGACTTTGTCTAAATTTCTTCTTGAAAATGGCTTCACAAGAGGTACAATTGACAAAACTCTATTCTTTAGAAAGATAAAAGGTGATTTGATTTTAGTTCAAGTTTATGTTGATGATATTATATTTGGTTCTACTAATGAAAAGTTATGTGCTAAGTTTAGCAAGCTTATGCAGTCTAAGTATCAGATGAGCATGATGGGTGAATTAAATTACTTTTTAGGTTTGCAGGTCAAACAGACTGAGACTGGTATTTTCATTAATCAGTCAAAGTATATCAAAGATCTTTTAAAAAGGTTTGACTTTCAAAATTATGCAATTGCAAAGACACCCATGGCAACAGCCACTAAGCTAGACTCTGATCCTAAGGGAAAGAGTGTTGATAACACTAGCTATAAAGGCATGATAGGTTCACTGTTATATCTAACTGCAAGTAGACTAGATATAATGTTCTCTACCTGTTTATGTGCTAGATTCCAAAGTGATCCTAAGGAATCTCATTTAATTGCTGTGAAAAGAATTTTTAGATATCTCAAGGGAACTCCAAATCTTGGTTTGTGGTATCCAAGAGAATCTGATTTCTCCCTAATTGGCTATTCAGACTCTGATTATGCAGGGTGTAAAATAGACAGGAAAAGCACTACAGGTACATGTCAATTCTTGGGAAACAGATTGATTTCTTGGGCAAGCAAGAGGCAGCAATCAGTTTCAACCTCAATTGCAGAAGCTAAATACATTGCAGCAGGCAGTTGTTGTGCTCAACTCCTTTGGATAAGAAATCAGTTGATGGATTATGGTATGACAATTAGTAATATTCCTATTTTTTGTGATAATACTAGTGCTATCAAAATTGCAGAAAATCGAGTTCAACACCCAAGGACTAAGCACATTGATGTCAGGTATCATTTTATTAGAGAACATATTGAAAATGGTACTGTGGAACTTCATTTTGTTCCTACTGACAAACAGCTTGCAGATATTCTAACTAAATCACTTGATGAGGCTACATTCATTAGATTGGTTAGTGAGTTAGGAATGTTAAATTTTTAGATCTTTAACATCTGCACAAGTAGCAAGGTATGTTGTTTCAGTTTATAGACTTGATATTTTGTCAGGATCTATACTTAATTGTTAAATGCTTAAGCTGTAACATTTTATCTTGATAAATTTCAGTATGATAGACTTATTAATAAACATCAGGATCAGGATTGCTATCAGTATGCTGACATCATCAGTATTGACATCAGGATTGTATCGTCAGTATCAGGATTGTGAAATCTGTGTGACTTACTGTTTCAAATCCTGAAGTTCATGTTATTCAGTGATTCAATTCTGAGTTTTGTTAAAGTCTATGTTAACAAGTTTTATCACATGCATACTGATAATTTATATCATTATTAAGGTCAGTCAATAATAACAATAGGCAAGTAGATAATAAGAAAACTTGTATTTTCATTAATCAAAAGTATTACATACATGGAAATGAAATACAATTCTTCTTTTTGTCTAACTACTACTGATAATTCTGTTCTTGTCTAAAGTTGTTGCTGCTTCAATCCTCAATGATCGACTTCAGGACAAGGAGCGTCTCAAGATTGGATTCCTTGTCTAGGCGACTTGAATGAAAGCAGCTGACTCATCTTCATGCTTATTGAAGAAGATGAATAGCATCTCCATCAAGATCAACCTCAGACTCTTCACCAAATTATTCATCCTCAAGGTGTGAAGAGATTAGAGGAGGATTGTATCCAACTAGTAGGTGTTTTAGAGGATATTTATGGAAACCATCTGGGTTAAGACCAATCATATCTGACTCGATGAGAAAAGTCATCTCTTCTAAGAGATTGTTTACTTGCTCCTGATCATCAAGAGTAAAGAACTTCTCAGTGGTAATGAACCAAAATCTAGGGTTCATATGAAGATTTGGGTTGAAAGCCAGGGTATAAAGAGAAAAGAATGAAAAGGTTTTGGAGAATGGCATAAGACGTCGGTTTCTTTTATAGAAAGACGTGAGAAGCTGAACAGTCGTTTGGGGATATCAATGCAGTCAGTCATAATTATGTGTGACTGTGTTTCTTGTATTTTCAAGAAATATTGAACGAATTTAACCAATTGATTTTGTTCAGATTTTATTTATTTCTTTTATAGGAAAAAGAAAATGCCACGTGGAAACTTCATTTAGTCTCTGGAAGCAGGATGATATTGATCAGGAATACAAGTGTGTTCACATCAGGATTAGTAATTCTTTCTATTCAGAAATTACATTGAATCGTGTGATTATCTTGATGAGAAGATCACATCAGGAAAAGAAAGCTGATCAGTATTGACTTTTATTTTGACTTTACCTTGATTTAATTTACTTGAAATTAATTTTTTATTTCAAAAAGTCGTGAGTAACTGTATTTTTCAGGGACTGACACCTGTCAACCTACGTGTCAACGTGGGATAATGGGTCTGAAGGATTTTTGAAATATAATTATTTTGACACTCTAATCGTGTAATTGCTTTCTCTAATTTCATTCTCTAAAGCAAAAACACTCTCGAGTTCTCAAAATCACTAATCAATTTCAAAAATTTCTTAAGTTCTTTTCAGATCAAAATGGCAACTCAAAGAAGACTACCCAAATCAGTAGCTTTCAAGTTTGGTGACTTTGATTTTATGATGAACAATCATGTTGCAGCTATCACCAACAAGGAAGGGGTGTCAACTGATTTTCACCCAATTATGGACTTCGTGGCGAAAGGACCCTTAAGTTATGCCTTGACAGCATCTCCACAAATTAATCAAGTAGCTGTTTCACAAGCTTGGGAGAATGCTGAGGTAATTGATTCTACTTAGAGTCAATCAGGTAAGATTGTTCTACATTTAGGACAAGACTCATTTGATATTACTGAATCGGTTGTTAATTCAGTACTTCACTTACCTGTTAGTAAAAATTTTGAGAATGTACCATCTGATGATGATGTTAGAACGATGTTATCTGAGTTAGGGTATAATGGACCTCTAGATAACATGAGCCAGTTAAATAGATCCTTTCTTAGGAAAGAATGGTCTTTCTTCTTTGACCAACTTGCTAAATGTTTTATTGGTAAATGTAGTTCTTTTCAACAAATTACTGCTGTTACGTCACATATTGCATATAGCTTGCTTTATAACAAAGTAATTAATTTTGGTAACATTATCTTAAGTCAGATGTGTATTAAACTTGGGTCAAGAGATCATGACAAGAATATGGTTTATTATCAGAGATTCATGCAACTGTTTATTAACCATTTCATTCCTGATGTTGAAGCTAGATTTGGTATAGAATATTGTGTTTCTTCTTATGTACAGCAAAAGAGAATTTTCTCTGACATTACAAAGAAGGACAGTGAAAAGAATCTAGATGAAATACCTGCATTACACTATCCAAGTTATGTTCAGGTACTTCTAAGAACTCATCTTCCTACTATCTATAATTCTTCTTTCTTTGGTGGTGAAATGACTCAGAAATCTCAATTGGAGGAGAACCCCCCTGTGTCTACCCAAGTAGCCAAAAACATTATAGTCTCTGAAACAAGTCTAGAACCAAATTTTGATCCACAGCCTATTGTTTCAAAGAAGCGAACCTCTGGTGTTTCTCAAAAGACATCAGTTGTAAGGAAGAGAAGATTTGTCATTTCAAGTAG
Organism: Saposhnikovia divaricata; assembly: GCA_036435485.1. Lineage (NCBI taxonomy): Eukaryota > Viridiplantae > Streptophyta > Magnoliopsida > Apiales > Apiaceae > Saposhnikovia > Saposhnikovia divaricata. Next base: position 92,956,691 of record CM071597.1, on the reverse strand, counting down.
TAGTTCTAGTGAAGATGATGATAATATATCTCTTGCTGAGAGAGCAGAATTGAAGACTGCAATTCTACTTTCTAAGCTAGGACAAAGAGATGGAACACCTAGTCACAGCAGGCTGCAGTCTCCCAAAAGGCTGTAGTTCTTAAAAACGGAAAACAGTTACTGGATACTGTCTCTGAAAAGACTGTGTCTATTGAAAAAGGATCTCATCCCAAGATCACTTCTGTGTCTACACCTCTTGAGTCTTCTCAAGACAAATCTATTGCTCACTATACTAGGAGAACAAGGAGAAAGATTCATTTGTCACTTACACACACAGTGTCTAGTCCAACTAACATTATGCAGGTCTCTACAAATAAGGCTATATCCATGTCAGTATCTGACAAGAGAGATCTAAATCTTGATTCTTCATGGGAAACTACATTAACATACAGACTGGCTATGGAACTTATTTCTCTAAAAGTGAAGCTTTCCAGGCCTGTTCTAGATTTTCTAATTTGAAAGAGTTCCTAAACTTTCATTTCCTGAAGAATATGGACTGCTACATCAAAGACTTGATTTAATGAAGATGTACTTCTATGTATCAGTCAGAAAGGAATTGCGCAAGAAATTTGGACTTCATAAGCATGTTGCACTTCAATCACTTCATGCATATTTATTTGACAAAGATGTCATTGTTGAAGATGCTTCAGCTCAAGGTGAACAAGAGGAGGTAGTTGATAGAGGGAAGCAGTCAACAGAAGATACTATTGCACCAGTGGTGAATAGTAAAATAGATTAGATCACAGTCACTGCAACACAAGAACCATCTAGTCAGAGGTTGGATGACTCAGGAACTGTGATTGATGATGCTGAAAGGTCTTCTGTGATGACTGAAATTGCAAGTGAGAAACCCTATGATATGGGAGGAATGACGTTGATTGATTTTCCTGAAGATCAAACCAATATTGTTCTTTCAGAGTCTATCCACCTTGAGGGTGTGTCTCAGCAACTAACACTTAAAGACGATGACATACTAGCTATGGTGTCTAATGAAGTATTACTGAAGACATCAGAGTCTAGTGTAGATCCTGAAAGTGGTATACTGGAGCCTGTAGTTTCTGGAAAGAAAGTAGATGTTTGTAAGGGTTCAGAGACTATAGCAACTCACTCCTTGGAGAAAACCTCAAGCCCCATGCCATATGAGAAACCCTCTCTCCATGTGAGTTCAGGTATAAAAACTTCTTCTAACCCCTATTTTTCTATAGGTCATGAGAGCACTTATCCAAATTTGAGTGATACACTTGAAAAGATGGACATAGATCCACACATAAAGAGGCTGGCTCCTGACCAGGCAAAAGGAGAGGTAGAAAGAGTGTTGACTTTAGATAGTCAAAGTGAGAATGAGGGTATGGATGATCAACTCCATAGTGAGGGAGAGAAAGTTAGGAAACCACCATCGTTTGATTTCTGGGATCAGGTTTTTCCTGAATCTTGGTCTGAAAATCTTGGTATGGATGCTGGTACTTAATCTTTTAACAAGATGTATGAGAAGAATGACTTAGCACATCACAATACAAAGCCAGAAGTTAAAGCTCAGAAACAGAAAGAAAGGCTTACAGGAATCATCAACAGAAGAGGTGAAAGGCTAAGACAAACTTCTAATCAACCAGTACCAGAAGATATTCCTAATGATCCTAGTATTCCTTTGTATGTACTTCCAATATCAGCTAGAATTGAGACATCAACAGTATCTGATCAATCTAAGGAGGAGTCAGGTTATGTAGATGTTAGTACACAGAATACTGGTGAAGGACAGGATGATCATACTTCAGCTTCAGATCAGAAAGATGAAGATGTTTGTACTTCTACTCAAGTATTATTACTTGAATATCATTCTATACATGAAACTTCTTCTACAAGACTTGAAGATAAGGTTCTTTCTGCATCTGAATCTGAAGATACAACAAGCACTTCCAACATTGAAGTTAATTCTGAACTTCTTAAAGACATTCAAAAATCTCAAAGTGATATTCAATCGAGACTTCAAATTCTTGAAGATAACCAAGTCACTATTATGGACAATCAAGCAATTCTGATGAATCTCATTTTTTATGTTACTGAATCTCTTGGAATTAATGTTGCTGATGTCAAAAAGGGGGAGCTAAAGACAATTCAGAAACAACAACAACAGACTGGGGGAGATAAACAGACTGGGAGCAGAACTAAGGGTGACAGAGTTGGTAAATTTCATTATGGAAGTGGTAAAGGAAAAGAAGCATCAAATAGTTGAATTCTTTCTTCTAAGTACTAGATACATATCTACATCTGAAGAAGGAGATACTTAACTTCATGATCTTAAATTCATTGTAAGAACCCAGATTTTCGGTAGAATTAAAACTTTTCTTATTAAGAATAAGTATATACGTGAATAGTGTTTGTCATGCATGAATAGTAATTTATGGATGAATAGTGATTTTGAGGACCAAGAAAATTTTCATGCCACCCTATGTACAAGGCATGGTATGGATATTTCGAAGTCATATTAGTGATTCACGGAGCAAATAAGTGTATGTAACGACGATCGGAATTCAGAAATTCCAATTTGTATTCTGGTGTAATATTTGACCGGGCAGTGAATTATATATTATTATATTCAAGAAATGAGATATTAATTTTGAGGAATTAAGGATTAAGTGACAACCATGGGTGGAGAAATAAAAATACAAGGAAGGATATTACATGCAAGTATCATGTAACTAGATAATTAGGAGAGTAAACTAGAAAGCAAAAAGTAACTAGATGAATAGTGTAAAGAATGTGCACCATACTTTAGGGGACAAGGAGGTATGGCTTGAACCTAGGCTACTAGACTAGGGCGGAGACATGTGAATGATATACATATCAATACATATCAATAATACATCCCATAATTCAAACCACACATCAAACAAGAAACAAAACAATTAGAAGCTTGTCAAATACTCCTTGCACAAACCCCAAGGTGATAAGATCAGCCATACATCTCTAATAATATCTAGATATCACATTATTTTGTCACTTGACCTTTCAGGTAACCAAGAAGCAAGCAAAACACTCCATTTCTTTCCATTCTTTCCAAGCTGCTAGCAGAAACAATCTCAAGAAGAAAATTCATATCTCCATTTATATCCATGATAAAATCACCATATTTTAACCACAGCTCCCTCATACTATGAAGACCATTTTCTCAAAATTTCATGTCAAGATGATGAGTATAGCCTAGTTAAATCTCCTCCCAAAGTTGAAGAACCGAGCTGCCCAGAATCCTAGACAGCTGCTGTACTCATTTTCAAATGGCCATATCTCCTTCATTACTCAATGAAATTTGGTGTTCTTTAGCTTGTTGGAAAGATGTTAAGATGCTCTACAACTTTCCTTTAGAAGCCTCAATCAGAAAAGATCGGTAAGGGCCTCGTTTTCCCTGATCTTTCAGTCGGGTTCTAATAACTCCGAATTACTAACTTTGTTTTCTTCATTTCTTTTGATCATTCAAGCTTACCCAAGGCTATACAAGGATTATACAAGGTTTAGAAAGCTATTACACATATCAAGGAAGGTATAAAACTCTAACCACACTTAGTCATGGATTGTTTATGGTTTAGAATGTTAGATCTAAGAGTTTTAGTGCATATCTTGGTTATAGGAGTTATGGATGATGAAAATCTTGAGGTTATATGTTGTTGATGTGATTTTAAAGCTTGTACTTAGTGTATATAACCCCATGTATGCTATAGAGACAAATCTTGGTGGTTTTGATGGTAGATGTGATGTATAAAGTGGGTTCTTGAATGTTTAAGAAAAGATGTGTGCTGTGTTAAATCCTGGGAGTATGTACTGTCTTGTGAGAGGGTTTTGAACCCCTAAACCTTTTCACCCGAGGACCTAATTTATATGGTTGGAAAGATAATTGAATGTAGTTTCTAGAAATATAAGGTTCATACCCAGGAGATGTGTAGATCTTGAGTTATGGCCGGATTGGTGCAGTGTGGTTCTGGAATTCAGACTGCACTGTGTTGTCCACTTGTGAACTGAGTTAGGACCCCTTAAAATTATGCTAGTGTTATGAAAATTTGTGGGTAGTCAGATTATACAGTTTTGAAGGCTGTCCAAAAAGAATTGGAGTAAAATTTGTATTTTTCAATTTTATAAAAATGTTAAAGCGAAGTGCGCGCGAGTGAAAAAATCACCTAGGAGGTTAGTTTAACGTAGTTTTAAGAGTACTCACTTGTGTTTCAAGTTTGAGGAATGGATTCGAGTCGAATGGGTAACGAATGTGATAAAGTGATGACATGGTCATATGGGAGGGTTAGTGGTCACAAATTGGAGTCGTCAAGTTGGTCTTACATCCTTTAAAACCTCACGATTAAGTAGTGTTGTTAAGGTACTAACGTACGAATATTGATTATGTATAGATCTTCGTTCCACGTCACGAGCTCGACCACCCCACCCTAACCAAGGCAAGTTTACTTTTCAAAACTTATATATAAGGATTTTCACTGTTGTGTTTATAGCTTCCAAACGTTTTATATGTTTATGCTTTACGAGATTATGTTGAAGTGTGAGATATATGCATATGTGTTTGTACAACCTTGAACTTAGAATGAAAGTGTTTTCTTCGGACGACTCTAGCAATAGAGGTCGTAGCGGTCCAATATACTATTGACCGGGGAGCGGTATATTATTGTAACGTGATTAAATTGCGAAAACCCGAAGAGTCATTCGGGAAGTATCGTATACTTAAGTATTTATTATTTCTTTTACGTTGTTAAAAATACTCAAAAATATCTATCTTGGATTAAAAGCTTATTTTAATTAAATAATTATTTTATTAATTATTTATATTAAATCTCAAAATATCATTTGTTAATTATTGTTCATTATTTTAAAGACAAAACTAATCCAAGATACCTTTAGCATTTTCAAACTCAAACTCTTTCGAACCCAAAACACTTTCGAAAACCCCCGGTCAAGTTTTACTTCTTGTACATTTTTCAAGAATTATCGGTCGACTGAGGTCGAACTTCAACTACTCGAATTTTCTATCAAAATGATTTTTGAAAAGAAAAGAAAAAGGGGACTCTGGCAGGTGTGGAAATTGTTGACGAATGATTCCCGGGTTGTGTAAGCGGCTGTGAGCCAGGCGGTCCATCAATTATTCCGGCCCAGGTGTTGCTGAAGGATGATTACGGATGTAGTTTTCATCGAGGGTGATTACGGATGTAGTTTTCACCCGAGGGTAGTTACGGATGTAGTTTCTATCCTTCTACTAGTAGAGAAGACCCGCGGATTGTTGGACTTGGTTGTGGCGACTGATCATCGTCAATCCTTGTCAGGTTTTTATGTTTTCTTCCAGTCCCGTCCTCCACTTTGGAAAAACACTCAAACACTGCTTCTTGGGCCTAAGTGCCAAGTTGCCGATAGTGTGGTTTTTGATAAGAAAAATATTGACATCGTGCAGTATCTAGAACTGTAAGATTTTCTATAAAGATTGGCACGTGTTAGTGTGCTCTTGCAATTACTTCAAAGAATGAAATGTTTTTGAATGAGAAACCTTCTAAGCTAATGGAAGGAAAGAGGTTTTGCAATAATGTATTCCCTGTACAGTATGTTAACCGTAGAGTGTTTTGCCGAAAATGATATACTCATATGTATATATTTTCAAACTTGAGATATATTGAAATGGGAACCTTATAAAGGATTCATATGTTATTCTTAAAGCTCCTTAGTGAGTATAAATGTTTTATTCAAACTCGGACATATATATTGTCGAATTATGTTTTGAAATCTGAAAAATATACCCATACAGTTGGGAACATTTTCGAAATAAACCACATTACTATTTTTTCAAAATGGTGAACTTGCTGAGCATTATGTAGCTCATTCTTGCTTTATAAAAACTTTTCAGAAAGAGAAGAATTTGGTCGGTTAACTCCGCACCAGCAGAAGAGGAGTAGAAGACTTACCCCTGAGATGATTTAGTTCCTGATAAATACTACAGAGTAAGTCTGATAGGTTTTCAACTGTAATAGTAAGACTTGTCTTCAAGTGTAGTTGTATAAGTGGAAGTGCGTAAGATTCTGGATTGTACAGATGAATTGTAATATTTAGTGTTACTTTTGATTATCGTTTCTGAGGCTCTAACTTGTATGTGCATAAGATTGAGATCTGGATGGAGGTATTGTTGAGTTGTAAAGTTAATACAGGTATGATATGGTTGGATGGTGATATGACGACCTGAATCTCTGACTTCGGATTGGGGGCGTCACAGAAATGGTATCAGAGCGATAAGTTACAGTACTCAGAAACGAGAGTGTTGAGAGTTAAGTCTAAGTAGGAGAATGACATAAGAGATCGTAGTAAACTTATTATTGGACTACCGGAAGAGGTACCGGTGAGTAGAATGGACTGGAGTGTTGACTGGAGGTATTATACTAGGGTCGATAGAATCCTTAGAGACCTTCTGAATGATGAATAGAGGTTTGAGAGTCGTACATGACCTATCATTGGTAATGATATAGGAAGCAGAGCGAAATCTCAAGAGCAGCTGAGGTACAGGCGATATTGCCAATATGATCGGATGACTAGGCTGGCATAAATTTTGTGGCCCATAGTCCTCCAGAGTTTAGGAGGCGGCATTTTAAGAATCAAGAAGTTTAGACTTCCCTACATAATTAAGGGTGCTTAGTACGTGGAATAATGAAAGTCTTTTACTTTGGCTATAAGATCCGATTTTCGATAAGTAACGGGTTTGCCTGAAAGTTGGTCACTAGGTCGTTGTGGATTTCATTACCCTTGATGGCGAATTTTACATGTGTTATACGAGAATGTTATCATAAGACGAGCGTGCTAGATAATTCCACGCATGATTCGGACGCTAGAGCATGGTAGTTCAACTTAGAGAACAAACAAGTAGAATTAACAAAGGGACTCAAGTGAAGTTGAATATGGTTGCAACGAGCGATACAGCGATCTCAGAGTCTACCAAAAGAAAAGACCAGTGGTTCTAGAGTGGGATCCTTTGATAGAGATGTTATCAGGGACTACATATATATGTATTTTAGACCTCAATATTTTTTGTATATGTTCACAGGCACACACCCGCCACTGAACCTATGGACTACACCGAGATCCCTGAGAGATCTCTTTGTTCTATTCCCAGGGGGAACTGGCCACTTGTGATTCATGTCGAAAGGCATAAAGTATGACCATATGGACTTAGCAGGTGTCCCCGGAATGATGTGAAGCTTGGTCTTCAAGATAAAGCACGGAAATGACAGATATATTTGTGAAACCCTAACTCGATAAATGACTTTAAGATGATGATTAAGAGACGCACTAGTTGGTGTCTTGTATTACGAAGACGAAGAGATGGAGTTACCCTCATAGTGGTGATAATGAGATGCACGAATGATTATTAACTTATTTTGGTAACTACCGGCTGGTGCACTACTTCATTTTAAACTTTTCACTAACCATGTTACCTCGATTAGTTTATATCAGGTAACCCTTCTAGCTTTCTACTTCAAACTTGTGGAATAACAACCAGTGATATACTTTCCCTAAAGCAGGACTTATCCGGAGTAATTTTATTTGATCCATGAACATTCTATTCAAAAATTTATGATGATCTTGTTCGGCTCCGGCCTATTTACACTTTCTTTCAATTATCCAAGGAATGTTCAACAAATATTTCCTTAATTAATTGACGAATATTACTTAACGAATATTGATATTTGATTGCTTCTTTCATACTTGCACTCTTCAGTTGAGCTCATAAATATTTAACAAATTACTGAGGACACGGATGATCTAATGCCCAGACATCCCTCATGAATTCTTTTCTTCTATTCAAGATAAGATTGTACATCGTACATTGAAATCATAGTAAGGATATCATTTTGATATTGGTATTCCGAATTTAATTCTATTGTAGGATCTGATAAAGCATGTGTACGGAGGCACCCTTGGGTGGACCGTTTCCCTGATAAGTAATATTTGATGAGAGGTTATCGATTATTCCGATACCTAGAATATTCCCTTCAAGTTCTGTATTTTCCTTTTTCAAATTTATTAACCTCTTATTTCAATTCATGGTCCGAGTAGCCTAAAGTTTCTTTAGTGGCTACGATGTTGAGATTTCGTTCTAGCCAATCGAAACCGGCTAGTTGATATGTCAATATGAATGACTAGTTGGTTGTTCTGACTAGTCGCCAATGTGTCATTATGAAGAACATTTAGCTAATTGTCCTAGCTAGTGGTGATGTCTCAAACAGGTGGACCAACAAATTTTGTCTAGCTAGTTGCTAGTGTTTCTTGAAAAGGACTAGTTATTGTTTCCCTGGTCCAACTCCCAATTTAATTTATTCAGCAATTCTGCCATGCATTTTGCCTACGGTAAAGCATGATGATGAAAGTTCAATGAATAACTTGATTGAGACCTAGTGACGTCGCCCACTCGACTTGAACTCTTACCCATCTTCGTATCAGACTTTATATCACTTGAATATTTTATTCTTTCATTCATACAATGAGAATTCATTTGAAACCATTGATTACTTGAATGACAAACTACTTCATTCTTTAATTGTCATGGAGTAGAATTACTTTCTATTGGCTGACCTGCATCAATGCGACTTTAGATTTCCTCTTATTATTCAGGAGGAAAAGTATCCACCCGATGTAAGAATTGTATAATGACCGTCTTTATGACTTTTGTATCCAACAATCATTGCCCTCGTGCAACATTCTCTATGATATCATATTACAGAATTATCAGGACCTGAAGGAATAAACCTTGTTGTACTCTTTCTGTCCATCCTTACATCTCCGAAAATCGAGACTTCTAGTATTTGGAACCATCAACATTCTTGGAACATCCAATGTGGAATTCTTATTGAAATTATCTATTGGACCTTGTTATTTTGAAACCATTCCTTTCAAAGTGATTACTCTAAGGTGAACGGGAGGTACAATTATGAACCGTTACACCAATATGAGATCAAAAACCAAATGTTGTAATTGTGCAGCCAGAGCGTTATGTCGAGTAATTATTAAAGTAGAAATAACATGTCGGGGCATACCACAAGACCTTTAATATTCGTGTGAGGAAAGTTATAAGAAATGATGAGGTGGTTGGGAGTACGCTCCTACCAACCGTTGTCAGGATGTTATATTAATGAATTCTGGAGTTACCAAGCCGTTTCCTGATCCAATAAATTCAAATCGATTGCGATGTAAGACATATCCTTAGAGGAAACTAACATGGAAGTGAGATGGACAAGAAAGGAAGAAATATCGTTGCAAGAATGTGAAGCTTTACTTAGCTTAAAGGGATTGATGCACATAGAGAGACATAAAGTTTAAAAGGCCCCTAATAGCAAATGGATGCATGGATATATCCCAATGATCCTTCGAGATTACCACCTAATCAAGTTTATTGGGAATCGCAGCAGCATGCAAGCCTCAGACTGATTGGCGCCAGTTGTGAAAGAGGACGAGCGTATGACATCTTACATATACCATCGAGAATCGATACCCCTAACTGGAGATGTAGGAATTGTTGACCAGTTAAAACGCGTAGTTGTTTTTCAAAGATAAGGTTGAAAAGCGGGTTTCACCAACTCAAGATCGACCTCTGTACTGTGCCAAAGTTGGCATTTCACACTAATATAAACGTTATAAAATTATGGTAGTATCATTTGAGTGGACTAATGAGTCAGAAGCCTTTATGGATTAATGAACAAAGTTTTGGAATGAAATGAGATATTAACAACAACCTTGTTGTTAGCTATACTTGATGATAAAAAGAGGACTTTGAGAGGCACGATGATGCGTCTTTCAAGAGTTTAAGAGGTGTGCTGATGCAGTAGAAAGGGGATGATAGCCTATACTTCTAAACAACATAAAGGTTACGGGATAGGATATACTAACCGTGAGTCTGGGATTAGTCATGATGGCGTTCACGCATAAAACTGAGACGTTAACTTTATGAGAAAAGTGTGAAAGTTTTCCACAAGTGCCATAAGTATATCTTCATATTAGAACTAAACATAAGAAAGAGAAGGTGACGAAAGGGAGCAGGGAGTATAATGGAGAAATTTGTTATTACCCAGGAAAGGCCAGTGTGGTGGCCGATACCTATAGAAGGGATTATTCGAAATTGGAATTCAGTCAGTATTGACCAAGAAAAGAGAGTATATACAATAAAGAATAATGTTAGAGGAAAATGACTAAATTATGGGGAAGGACAAAGATGTATAGAGAATTAAGAGAATGTTTGGCAAACGGATATGAAGAATGGTATTGGCAAACTATTAAGTACAAATGTGACATGTCAAAAGCAGAATGATAGAGATCTAGTGGATTAATTCCGCCTGTAGAAAATCTTGAACGTGGACAAAATTATAATGAATTTCATAAGTAGGTCGCCGAAGACCGAGCCAAGAGATGGCCCTAGTTGATTTATAATTGTTGGACCGAGTGATTTACCTACGAGAGACTTTCCATTTAGAAGATTATCGAATAATATACGGAAGAGATGGTGGTGCAATATAAAACTTCTGCAGCGATTACGTCAGATAAAGACTTAAGGTTAAACTTCGAATATTGAATGTGCTTTCAAGTATATTTAACAAAGAGATTGAGCGTATGTACTAATTTGATATCTGGCTGACGGACAGGGAAGAAGAATTGTCCAGACGATCGAATTTATATTTAGTGTCGTGCCTTAGGTTTCACGGTGCAGTCGAGAATAAAAACTTATCCATGAAATGAATGTTGCTATCACGATCGTCACCATGCGAACGTAAGGATGTCTCTTGTAGAGCGTACTACGAAAGAAGAAGTGTTGCTTTTCTTGCGTTACGAAGAAGTCAATGAACGAGGGACATAGTAGCTGAACTGGTTCGACGTATACCGAAGACTATACAGTATCCATAGCAAGTGGTAACGACTGACGGGAGGCAACACATGCGTGCTAATCAAGCCAAGGAATATGAGGAATACCATGCGTATTGACGTTGCCTCAGATTATAAAAGATGACCACAAAATATTCACGGGCCAACGATACAAGGACTCAACACGGATACTATGAACAAGGTAGTAGAGGAATGTATAAGTATTAGGATAGAAATTTTCATGCATAGAACAACCGATAAGGAATACAGGTCGAGGAGAGTATGCGTTGAGAAACAACATTAAAGCGTTGGTGAGACCAAGGTGAGAGAACAAAAGGGTTGAAGTGTCAACCTGAGAGTTGGAAAGGGTAAAGTTGGAATTGTATCCACAACTATTTTCCTTAGGTTCTTAAGATAGAATCCTTTTAAGAAGATGAGACTGCAATAGCCCTAATTTTCGTGAATATTCGAAACCTGGATGAATAGTAATTTTATGGGTGGATGAGAAAATTTTGCAATCACGATATGTACGAATTATTAAATGAAGATATCGAATTGATATTACGTCTTTACGGTACAGACGAGTGTATGTAAAAGTCATTATTTTTTTTTTTGAAACCAATTATTTCGAATGGTCAAATTTTATGAGATATCAAAGGAGTATGAGGTGGGGGACTTCGTGATGCTAAAGGTATCCCTCTGGAAAGGATTGATGCGGTTTGGTAAGAAAGGGAAGCTAAGTCTGAGGTTTATTGGACCTTTTTAGATTTTGAGGCGTATTGGGAAGTTAGCCTACGAGTTAGCCTTGCCCCAAGCTTGCAGCAAATTCATAATGTGTTTCATGTGTCTATGTTACGACCCTACCATACCGACTATCGGCATGTGATAGAGTACGACCAAGTGGACCTACAACCAGACTTGACCTATGTGGAGCAACCCGTGGAAATCATGGATAGAAAAGAACAAGTACTGAGGAAAAAGGTTTTCAAACTAATAAGGAATTGTGAGAAAATCAAGATGTGGAAGAATCCACCTAGAAGTTAAAAGAGTGAAACAAAGAAGGGGTAACCCCAGTGATTCCTAAACTGATTCCGGGACGGAATCTTTTTAAGGAGGGGAGACTGTAAGAACCCAGATTTTCGGTAGAATTAAAACTTTTCTTATTAAGAATAAGTATATACGTGAATAGTGTTTGTCATGCGTGAATAGTAATTTATGGATGAATAATGATTTTGAGGACCAAGAAAATTTTCATGCCACCCTATGTACAAGGCATGGTATGGATATTTCGAAGTCATATTAGTGATTCACGGAGCAAATAAGTGTTTGTAAAGACGATCGGAATTCAGAAATTCCAATTTGTATTCTGGTGTAATATTTGATCGGGCAGTGAATTATATATTATTATATTCAAGAAATGAGAAATTAATTTTGAGGAATTAAGGATTAAGTGACAACCATTGGTGGAGAAATAAAAATACAAGGAAGGATATTACATGCAAGTATCATGTAACTAGATAATTAGGAGAGTAAACTAGAAAGCAAAAAGTAACTAGATGAATAGTGTAAAGAATGTGCACCATACTTTAGGGGACAAGGAGATATGGCTTGAACCTAGGCTACTAGACTAGGGCGGAGACATGTGAATGATATACATATCAATACATATCAATAATACATCACATAATTCAAACCACACATCAAACAAGAAACAAAACAATTAGCAAGCTTGTCCAATACTCCTTGCACAAACCCCAAGGTGATAAGATCAGCCATACATCTCTAATAATATCTAGATATCACATTATTTTGTCACTTGACCTTTCAAGTAACCAAGAAGCAAACAAAACACTCCATTTCTCTCCATTCTTTCCAAGCTGTTAGCAGAAACACTCTCAAGAAGAAAATTCATATCTCTATTTATATCCATGATAAAATCACCATATTTTAACCACAGCTCCCTCATACTATGAAGAACATTCGCTCAAAATTTCATGTCAAGATGATGAATATAGCCTAGTTAAATCTCCTCCCAAAGTTGAAGAACCGAGCTGCCCGGAATCCTAGACAGCTTCTGTACTGATTTTCAAACGGCCATATCTCCTTCATTACTCAATGAAAATTTGGTGTTCTTTAGCTTGTTGGAAAGCTGTTAAGATGCTCTACAACTTTCCTTTAGAAGCCTCAATCAGAAAAGCTCGGTAAGGGCCTCGTTTTCCCTGATCTTTCAGTCGGGTTCTAATAACTCCGAATTACTAACTTTGTTTTCTTCATTTCTTTTGATCATTCAAGCTTACCCAAGGCTATACAAGGATTATACAAGGTTTAGAAAGCTGTTACACACATCAAGGAAGGTATAAAACTCTAACCCTTCTTAGTCATGGATTGTTTATGGTTTAGAATGTTAGATCTAAGAGTTTTAGTGCATATCTTGGTTATAGGAGTTATGGATGATGAAAATCTTGAGGTTATATGTTGTTGATGTGATTTTAAAGCTTGTACTTAGTGTATATAATCCCATGTATGCTATAGAGACAAATCTTGGTGGTTTTGATGGTAGATGTGATGTATAAAGTGGGTTCTTGAATGTTTAAGAAAAGATGTGTGCTGTGTTAAATCCTGGGAGTATGTACTGTCTTGTGAGAGGGTTTTGAACCCCTAAATCTTTTCACCCGAGGACCTAATTTATATGGTTGGAAAGATAATTGAATGTAGTTTCTAGAAATATAAGGTTCATACCCAGGAGATGTGTAGATCTTGAGTTATGGCCGGATTGGTGCAGTGTGGTTCTGGAATTCAGACTGCACTGTGTTGTCCGCTTTTGAACTGAGTTAGGACCCCTTAAAATTATGCTAGTGTTATGAAAATTTGAGGGTAGTCAGATTATACAGTTGTGAAGGCTGTCCAAAAAGAATTGGAGTAAAAGTTGTATTTTTCAATTTTATAAAAATGTTAAAGCGAAGTGCGCGCGAGTGAAAAAATCACCTAGGAGGTATGTTTAACGTAATTTTAAGAGTACTCACTTGTGTTTCAAGTTTGAGGAATGGATTCGAGTCGAATGGGTAACGAATGTGATAAAGTGATGACATGGTCATATGGGAGGGTTAGTGGTCACAAATTGGAGTCGTTAAGTTGGTCTTACATCTTTAAAACCTCACGATTAAGTAGTGTTGTTAAGGTACTAACGTACGAATATTGATTATGTATAGATCTTCGTTCCACGTCGCGAGCTCGACCACCCCACCCTAACCAAGGCTAGTTTACTTTTCAAAACTTATATATAAGAATTTTCACTGTTATGTTTATAGCTTCCAAACGTATTATATGTTTATGCTTTACGAGATTAATTATGTTGAAGTTTGAGATATATGCATATGTGTTTGTACACCCTTGAACTTAGAATGAAAGTGTTTTCTTCGGACAACGACTCTAGCAATAGAGGTCGTAGCGGTCCAATATACTATTGACCGGGGAGCGGTATATTATTGTAACATGATTAAATTACGAAAACCCGAAGAGTCATTCTGGAAGTATCGTATACTTAAGTATTTTTTTTTTACATTGTTAAAAATACTCAAAAATATCTATCTTGGATTAAAAGCTTATTTTAATTAAATAATTATTTTATTAATTATTTATATTAAATCTCAAATATCATTTGTTAATTATTGTTCATTATTTTAAAGACAAAACTAATCCAAGATACCTTTAGCATTTTCAAACTCAAACTCTTTCGAACCAAAAACACTTTCGAAAACCCCCGATCAGGTTTTACTTCTTGTACATTTTTCAAGAATTATCGGTCGACTGAGGTCGAACTTCAACTACTCGAATTTTCTATCAAAATGATTTTTGAAAAGAAAAGAAAAAGGGGACTCTGGCAGGTGTGGGAATCGTTGACGAACGATTCCCGGGATGTGTAAGCGGCCGTGAGCCAGGCGGTCCATCAATTATTCCGGCCCAGGTGTTGCCGAAGGATGATTACGGATGTAGTTTTCATCGAGGGTGATTACGGATGTAGTTTTCACCCGAGGGTAGTTACGGATGTAGTTTCTATCCTTCTACTAGTAGAGAAGACCCGCGGATTGTTGGACTTGGTTGTGGCGACTGATCATCGTCAATCCTTGTCAGGTTTTTATGTTTTCTTCCAGTGACGTCCTCCACTTCGAAAAAACACTCAAACACTACTTCTTGGGCCTAAGTGCCAATTTGCCGATAGTGTGGTTTTTGATAAGAAAAATATTGACATCGTGCAGTATCTAGAACTGTAAGATTTTCTATAAAGATTGACACGTGTTAGTGCGTTCTTGCAATTACTTCAAAGAATGAAATGTTTTTGAATGAGAAACCTTCTAAGCTAATGGAAGGAAAGAGGTTTTGCAATAATGTATTCCCTGTACAGTATGTTAACCGTAGAGTGTTTTGCCGAAAATGATATACTCATATGTATATATTTTCAAACTTGAGATATATTGAAATGGGAACCTTATAAAGGATTCATATGTTATTCTTAAAGCTCCTTAGTGAGTATAAATGTTTTATTCAAACTCGGACATATATATTGTCGAATTATGTTTTGAAATCTGAAAAATATACCCATACAGTTGGGAACATTTTCGAAATAAACCACATTACTATTTTTTCAAAATGGTGAACTTGCTGAGCATTATGTAGCTCATTCTTGCTTTATAAAAACTTTTCAGAAAGAGAAGAATTTGGTCGGTTAACTCCGCACCCGCAGAAGAGGAGTAGAAGACTTACCCCTGAGATGATTTAGTTCCTGATAAATACTACAGAGTAAGTCTGATAGGTTTTCAACTGTAATAGTAAGACTTGTCTTCAAGTGTAGTTGTATAAGTGGAAGTGCGTAAGATTCTGGATTGTACAGATGAATTGTAATATTTAGTGTTACTTTTGATTATCGTTTCTGAGGCTCTAACTTGTATGTGCATAAGATTGAGATCTGGATGGAGGTATTGTTGAGTTGTAAAGTTAATACAGGTATGATGTGGTTGGATGGTGATATGACCACCTGAATCTCTGACTTCGGATTTGGGGGCGTCACATTATTAAATTCTATTCTGGTTGTATTATTTTATATTTTGACATCTACAACTTAGATTTATGCTTCAGATTCTAAAGCATAAATAGGGGGAGATTGTTAGGAATAATTCATGAGTTGTGATGTTAAGAATAGAATTTTACTAATACTTCTTGTATATCCTGATCTTATAAAGGATTTAGCACTTTGTATAGGATATATGTGTTAGACAGTAATCTGTAGAGTTTAGTCAGGAACAGTGCGTCAAAGACTACATTTCAGGAACTAAGAGCAGATCCTGATACAGCAAGTCAGATCCTGATCAAATACTGATGGGATGATCAGATCCTGATGCAATGGGAAATCGTAATATCAGTCGTGTTACTGATGATGTCATTATGGATGCTACAGAAACTGGCAAGTGCTATAAAACAGGATCTTTGTTTTTGGAGAACAAGCAAGAAGATATCGTGAAGGAAACGAATTCTCTATTGATGGAAACTATCAACTGGACGACAGAACATTGTCATAGATAGATTATAATTCTGTTATTAGTTGATAGGTAGCATTATAAATACTCTCTCAATATCATTGTAAAAAGAGCGAATTGAGAATTTTAGAGTGCATATTGTGTGAACCTCTGTATAAGGTTTGTATTCGAGAGTTCGAAACAAACAGAGAGAGATTTGTATTGTCAGCAGCTGCTAAAGGTATTGTACACCTTTGGTAGAGTTTGTATTTGATTTATTTAATACAAACAAAGTTTGATTCATTCGTTTGTTCTTGTTCATCTAATCAAGCAAAAATCAGACACGATTATATAACTTGTATTCAACCCCCCCTTCTACAAGTTATTCGAGTTAACAGGTACCTTATAAAACGAAAGAACATTTCAGTCTGTTCAGGTGTAGGATCGAAACAAGATTTTTCATAGGAAAATGAAGAATTCGATTAACATCTCATTCAGTGACCCTAATCGACCTACCAAACAGTCGATATGTGATTAAGCTGCACTGGTGTGACTAAAGCATAGCGAATTAATGAATATTCATTCAGAAATTGTGTCCAAGCCCGAAATTGCTCATCCAGAATGGTTTCGATTTGCTGAATGGAAATAGGATTAACTTTAGCAATTAAAAAGCTTCCCTGCAATGCCATTTTCAAAACTTTGAGGAAATTCAAAAAACAAGGGTTAGTTTTTATAAAGGATGATGTATAAAGCAAGAATATGAAATCCGATCTAAAAACCACCAGCTAGATTGAGAGATCTTTCCGATCAAAGCTCGAAATATTCAGCAATTGTGTGTATATGCTTTGTATATCTGAAAAATGATGATGTTAAACACAAATAAAAACTCATCATTTATAAGGTTTCAAGGTTTAGTGGGTTAGGTGTGATAGTGACAGGTTATGTTGAAAAAATAACACCGTTCAATAATTTCTCACCTAACAACCTAATTAGCCTAAAAACATCTTATCATTGAAACCTGTCAGCCGAAAAACATCTTATCACCGAAACCTATCAGCCTATACACATATACACATATTTAATACTTCTAATTATTATGGATTTAAAAATAATCACGCAGTAAATCAAGAATTAATCCACAATAATCAGATAAACTCACAATTAAATAGACATAAAATTAACAAAATATCATTAATTGATATATGTCAATAAAATATTTATTTAATTATGCAACAATGATATCTCCAGAATAATCATGCAGATAAGCAAATAAAACAAACAAAATCCAGAGAATGAAATTCACTGGCTGCAAGCAAATTGAACAGACATTTTAAAAGATCATGTGAAATTTAACATACCAAGCTCACTTACCAACCTTGAAAAGGTTGCTTCATCCAAAGCTTTAGTAAAAATGTCTGCCAACTGTTTTTCACTAGGAACAAAATGCAGTTCCACAGTGCCTTTCATCACATGCTCCCTGATGAAATGGTATCTGATGTCTATGTGCTTGGTTCTAGAATGCTGCACTGGATTCTGTGATATTGCAATTGCACTAGTGTTGTCACAGAAAATTGGGATCTTTTCAACTTTAACTCCATAGTCAAGTAGTTGATTTCTCATCCATAGAATCTGTGCACAATAACTCCCAGCTGCTATGTATTCAGCCTCTGCAATTGAGGTAGATACTGAGTTCTGCTTCTTACTGAACCATGAGACCAGCTTACTTCCCAAGAATTGACAGGTTCCTGTGGTACTTTTTCTATCCATTTTGGAACCTGCATAATCTGCATCTGACTAACCAGTTAGATCAAAACCAGAATTTCTAGGGTGCCAAATACCAAGGTTTGGTGTTCCTTTGAGATATCTGAAAATCCTTTTAATAGCTACTAAATGAGATTCTCTAGGATCAGCTTAAAATCTAGCACATAAACATGTAACAAACATAATATCAGGTCTACTAGCTATTAAGTATAAAAGAGATCCAACCATGCCCCTATAGCTTGTCATGTCCACCTTCTTTTCCTTAGTATTCAGTTCAAGTTAGTGGCAGTGGCCATGGGTGTTTTTGCAGAAGAGCAATCTGCTAAATCAAACCTTTTTAAAAGATCATAAATGTATTTTGTCTGACTTATAAAAATTTCCTCATTCACTTGTTTAACTTGTAAACCAAGAAAATAAGTTAATTCACCCATCATACTCATTTCATATCTACTTTGCATGAGTTTGGCAAATCTCTTGCAAAGTTTCTCATCTGTAGACCCAAATACTATATCATCTACATAAATTTGGACAAGTATCATAGAGCCATTGACATTTCTATAAAAGAGAGTTTTATCAACAGTACCTCGAATGAAGTGATTCTCTATAAGGAACTGTGAGAGTGTGTCATACCAGGCTCTAGGTGCTTGCTTCAGGCCATAGAGTGCTTTGAGTAGAAAGAACACATGTTCTGGAAAGTCGGGATCTTCAAAACCAGGCGGTTGACTAACATACACCCCCTCCTCCAGAATACCATTCCGAAATGCACACTTGACATCCATTTGATAGACTTTGAAACTGGCATGCACTGTATAGGCCTGGAAGATCCTTATTGCTTCTAACCTTGCCACTGGTGCAAAGGTTTCTTCAAAGTCAATTCCTTCCTCTTGACAGTAGCCTTTAGCCACTAATCTAGCTTTATTCCTTGTGACTATGCCATTCTCATCCATCTTGTTCTTGAATACCCACTTAGTGCCAATCACTGATTTTCTTTAGGTTTGGGTACAAGTTTCCATACTTCATTTCTTTCAAACTGGTTTAGCTCTTTTTGCATTGCTAAAACCCAGTCTGGACCCAGAAGAGCATGTTCAACTCTCTTTGGTTCCTCTTTGGATAGAAAATTGCTATATAAGCGTTCTTCTTGAGTTGCTCTTCTGGTTTGGACCTTTGCATTAGGATCTCCAATGATAAGCTCAAATGAATGATCCTTGGTCCATTTTCTTTGTGGTGGTAAGTTTGACCTTGATGAAGTGGCTTCATTTTCTCTATGTTGATCATTGTGGCTTGTTGTTAAGTTTTGACTGTGACAAACTCCCCCTGAGTGTATGGCCCTCGAGATTGATGGAGTTCTTCCAGATTCATCAACAGATGCTTCTCTTTGATTTCCAACTGATGGTGTAATTTGCTCTTCAACAGGTGGTTCATTCTGCACTTCAACTGATGATCACTGTCTGTTTCTCACACCATTTGATCTCTATACTTCATCATCATCTTCACTTTCTTCACCACTTCTCTCATTCTCAAATGAGAGAGACTCATGAAAACCTTCATCTACTAGACCAGATATTTTCTTGTCATTAAAGACAACATGTATGGACTCTATTACAATGTTTAGTCTTAGGTTGTAGACTCTGTAGGATTTTCCAACTGAGTATCCAACAAAGATAGCTTCATCTGCCTTTGAATCAAATTTTCCAAGATGCTCACCATGATTTTTCAGTACAAAGCATTTGCATCCAAAGACATGCAAAAAGTTGATTGTTGGTCTTGCCTTTGAAAAGTTGATAAGGTGTCATGCCTTTTGCTTGATTGACCAAAGAAATATTCTGAGTGTAGCATGCAGTGTTTATAGCTTCTGCCCAGAAGTATGTTGGTAGCTTAGACTATTCAAGCATTATTCTTGCAGCTTCAATTAGAGTTCTTTTCTTTCTTTCCACTACACCATTTTGTTGAGGAGTTCTTGGTGCAGAGAATTCTTGGATAATTCCTTCTTCTTCACAAAACTCTTTATTACAGAATTCTTGAACTCAGTTCCATTGTCACTTCTGATTCTCCTTACTTTGAGTAAAGGATTGTTGTTGACTATCTTGATGTGATTTATAATGACTTCATATGCCTCATCCTTAGAGTGCAGAAAGAATGTCCAAGAGAATTTTGAGAAATCATCAATAATCACAAGACAATATTTCTTCTTTGAGATTGACAACACATTGACTGGTCCAAAGAGATCCATGTGAAGTAGTTGCAAGGGTTGATCAATTGATGACATTGACTTTGATTTGAAAGAGGCCTTCTTCTGCTTCCCTTTCTGGCATGCATCACACAATCCATCCTTGGAGTAATCCAATTTTGGAATACCACTAACCAAATCCTTCTTTACCAACTCATTCATTGCTTTAAAACTCAAGTGTAACAGTCTTTTATGCCAAAGCCAACCTTCATCTACACTTGCCTTGCTGAGAAGACATGTAGTCATGTTTGCATTTGTTGAATTGAAGTCAACAATGTACACATTTCCTCTTCTATCTCCTGTCAACACTACCTTGTTGTCATTTTTCTTGAAAATGACACAAGCTTCAGATGTGAACCAGACATTCTGGCCTTTATCACACAGTTGGCTGACACTTAGCAAGTTATGCTTAAGTCCATCAACCACTGCTATTTCTTCAATGACAACATTCCCTTGTGAAATCATGCCATATCCTCTAGTATATCCTTTGCTGTTGTCTCCAAAGGTAATGCTAGGGTCAGCTCTCTCCTCAAGCTTAGTGAGCAGGGTAGAATCTCCAGTCATATGCCTAGAACAACCACTGTCCAGATACCAAAGATTCTTTCTGTTTCCCTGCACACATCAAAACAAAATCAAGTTGATTTTGGTACCCAAGTTTTCTTGGGTCCTGCCTTGTTAGCCAATTTCTTATCCTTCAAATCCCTTTTAACCGAAAGTTTAGATTGAGTTAAATCAATTTTGACTTTAGGTTTGGGCCTTTGAGAGACAGAATTTGATACTTGCTCATATTTGTTATAGTTAATAGCATTGTTAGGCATAGTCTGTGTAAACATGTTATTCATCATCCATGGCATTTGTGGCATATTGAAAGCATTGTAATATGGATTATGCATGAATGGCATGTTAGCATATTAACTTGATGCATGAGCAGAGGGAGCATACATATTTGGCATAACATTCATAGCAGGCACAAACATAGGCATGTTAGGCATCAAAGGATTTTTCATAGCTTTGCAGTTGGTAGATAAATGATTAATACTTTCACACTTTACACATTCTTTCCTAGGAGCATATTTATCAGGTGTGTAATTGTTGTGTTTGTTAATCCATACCTTACCATTTCTGTTCTTTTTCTTGTCCTTAACACCTGACTTAACATTTTCTAGCTTGTCCTTCAATTGCTTGTGGGACAAGTTGCCTATGTTTCTTTTCTCAGCTGATTCAGTATTGCTACATTCTCCATTAACAAAGTTCTTGTTGATAGGCCCGTACTTTTTATTCAATTTAGTTAAAGTTGCTTTGCTAACAGGCTTAAGTCTTAACGAACATTCTTTTTCGACTAAATCACTATCTGAAGTAACTTCCCTATCAACATCTAACTTAGCTTCTGCTAATTTGCAGAAAGAATTAATTCCTTGAACATTACAAATTTCCTCAGTTACAACTATTGATCCTTTCCACTTAGCAATCAGATTCTGTTCCTCTACTAACTGTTTCTTTAAAACTTCCTCTCTCTTTATGGCCTCAATCATTTCATTTTTAGCATCCAAGCAATCTCTTCTCAGAGTTTCAAACTCAATCAACTGTGTTTCTATTAAAGCATTCCTATCACTTAACTTTTCATTAAGGTCTTTAATCCTCTTATTCTCTCTGTTAAGTGATTTTAAGGTAACATGCATGTTATACAATTCAATAGACATTTCATCAATTGTGCTAGCACATTCAGCTTTAGAAAGATCAGTTAAGACTGCAGAGAATACCTGGTTGCTTACTGAGCTAGCTTCTTCATCAGTTTCGTTTGCCATGAGTGCAAGATTGACAAACTCCTCTTCTGCATCTGAGTCACCTCCAGCAGCCCAGTCACTGTCTTTTGACACGAATGCTCTCCCTTGTTGCTTAAGAAGATCAAAATATTTCTTCTTGTAATCAACAGTCTCGAACTGTTTCTTCTCTTTCTCAACTTTGGATTTTCTGCATTCATTGGCGAAGTGACCAGCAATTCCACAGTTATAGCATTTGATCTTTGATCTTTCAACCACATCCTTGTTCGGTTGATAGCTTTTCTTGAATTACCCGGCTCCTGTTGGATTCTTCTTGAATCTTAGCTTCGAAAATCTCTTTGACAGAAATGCCAAATACTCATCTAGATCTTCAGCTTCATCCTCACTTAATGCATCAGGTTCTTCAATCATCTTGCTTTTATCTTTGCTAGTTTTAGCTTCACCTTCACAAGTTTTTGAACTTAGTGTGGCTTCTACACTCTTCATTCTTCCACCATCTTGGATTGTTGGAATATTGGCCACCAAAGCAACAGATCCACCTTTCTTCTGGATTTTCTCGACTTCCTCATCTTGATGCATTTCAAGCTCATAGGTCTTCAGGATGCCATACAGTCTCTCAAGTGTAAAATCTTTGTAGTCCTGAGAGTTCCTTAACGAGACTGTCACTGGCTTCCATTTCTTAGGAAGAGATATCAAAAACTTTAGGTTGGAGTCCTTGGTTTCATATTTTATCCCATACAACTTTAGACCATTCAGTAACTTTTGAAATCTACTGAATATGTCTGTTAGATTTTCACCAGAGAAGTAGTGAAAATGCTCATATTGTTGTATTAGGAGCTGCATTTTTTTCTCTCTGACTTGCTCAGTTCCTTCACAAATGGTTTGGATAATGTCCCACACTTGCTTAGCAGTGGTGCAGATAATGACATTATCAAACATATCTTGATCGATTCCATTGAACAAAATGTTCATGGTCTTCCCATCTTTGTGAATCTCCTCCAAGTCTTCATCTGTGTACTCAGCTTGATTCTTTGGAATAGGCCTTCCAGCAGCTACAGTGCCAGTATCTTGACCAATCCCAGAGTTTGCCTTCATTGGAACATGAGGTCCTTTCTCTATGCAATCTATGTAGCCTTCATCGATGGCTGAGAGATGAAGGTGCATTTTTACTTTCCAGTGAAAGTAATTATCTTTGTCAAGCATTGGAATCTTCAAACCTGTATCCTTCCTTCCCATGGTTTTGATCTTTAGACTTCTTGTATGCTAGAAGTTTGCTCTGATACCAATTGTTAGGTCCAAAAGTATCGTAAAAGGGGGGTTGAATACGATACTACCAAAAAAAATTAATTCCGAGAATATATCTTTATTGATAATAAACTCGAAGGGGTGTTACAACTTCTAATCCAATGGATTAGCTTCAAAACCTGAACACTTCTAAGGATAGTTTAGGCACGAGGACCTTCTACCCGACTTCCTGAAAGCGGGCTAAGCCGACTTTCCTACTAGATGGACTGTCTAGCAGCTTAC
This sequence comes from Saposhnikovia divaricata, assembly GCA_036435485.1. Taxonomy (NCBI): domain Eukaryota; kingdom Viridiplantae; phylum Streptophyta; class Magnoliopsida; order Apiales; family Apiaceae; genus Saposhnikovia; species Saposhnikovia divaricata. Next base: position 92,932,971 of record CM071597.1, on the reverse strand, counting down.
ACTCCTAAGGATAGTTTAGGCACGAGGACCTTCTACCCGACACTTTCTGAAAGCGGGCTAAGCCGGCTTTCCTTCTAGATGGACTGTCTAGCAGCTTACACAGAGAAGATATAAGAGAGAGAAGAGAGAGTTGTGTGTTGAGGTGTGTTTTGAAATGAAATACAATAGGCCTATTTATAGATTATAGAAAGTCAGTATTTGACACTATTCCAACAACCCCCAAATAGTAACCGGACACTATTTCACCAACCCCAAATAGTAACCGGGCACTATTACACCAACCCCAAATAGTAATCATGCATAGTAACCATGCATAGTAACTTTGCATAGTAACTGCGCATAGTAATACTATTTTTGTATCTCTTGGGCTTTTTTCTTCTGTTTTATTCTGCTGTTTTAATTCATCTCTGAAAATAATTCAAGTACTGGATTAATTTAATTATTTATTATAAATAATTAATTAATCTGTTACTTATTTAATTTTCAGAGAGTAAATTAATTTTTGACAATACCTTGAAATATTATGTCTGTCCTTGATCGTCAATAGGCTTTAGCAATTCTTTCTGTAAATTAATGTGTTGACTTAGTGCGCTGGTCTGGTTCACAAGTGACTAGCACTGATCTTGATCTTCACACCTTCGTTACATTCCAGTTGATTAGCCTGTAGCAGTATCTTCAAGTTATGTAAATACATGGAATCTTTTTGGCTCTTCAACTGAATCATCTGTACATCTTATTTTGTCACTGAGGCTTAAACATGTTAATGAACTTCTTTCAGCGACTTGATCCTTGTTGGTGCATGTTCTTCAAATTTCACGATCCCTGTATAGATTTAATATTATTTATCTTTTATCCTAGTTGAGTTATATATATCCTCTATTACATATTACATTACATTATGCTTTATAGAATTCATATCCATTATAATATTCATTCCTTAACCCACTGATACATTGTAGTTGTAACCACTATTCATTCATAGTCCAATACATAATAAAAAGTTTTTAATTAATACCAAAAATCTGGGTTCTTACAATAGAGCTCCACCTGATGCTGCATCTAGCAAAGGTCTAGATTGTGCTCCCAACCCATTATAGAAACCATTGATCACCATCCAGTCAGGCATTCCATGATGAGGACACTTTCGAAGCATCTCCTTGTAGCGTTCCCAAGCCTCACACAAAGATTCTCCAGATTGCTGTGTAAATTGAGTTAGAGCGTTCCTGATTGCTGCTGTTTTAGCCATGGGAAAGAATTTAGTAAGAAACTTCCACGCAAGATCCTCCCATGTAGTAATGGAACTGGCTGGTAAAGAGTGTAACCAGCCCTTAGCTTTGTCCCTCAAAGAGAATGGGAAAAGTCTCAATTTGATAGCATCTTCCGACACACCATTAAACTTGAAAGTGTCGCAGATCTCGATAAAGTCCCGGATGTGCATATTAGGATCTTCCGTCGAAGCACCCCCAAACTGAACCGAATTCTGTACCATTTGAATCGTGCTCGGCTTGATCTCAAAGTTGTTAGCTGCAATGGCTGGTCTGACAATACTAGATTGGATGTCATTGATTTTTGGCTGAGAATAGTCCTTCATCTTCCAGTTTACGAGATTGAGAGCGTGTTCATATACACGCTCAAGTGCCTGAAACACACTAAACAAACAAACTAAGTAAGAAAATAATATGAGTCACTGAACTCTAACGACCACTGATGACAAGCACATAAACTAAAAATAAAACACCGATGATCCCCGGCAGAGGTGCCAAAAACTTGTTCACACAAAATCACGCAAGCGTACGTGGTCACAAGTAATATAGATATAAGTCAAGTTCGTTCCCACAGAGATCTGGTATAGGTTTTAATTCAGTTAATGTACCTATGCAACAATGTATGGTTTATATTCACTGCTAAGACAAATAACAAATTTGGGTTTTAATTAACTAAGATTAACTAACAAACAATTTAACAAACTAAGGATTACTTAACTAATGAGAATTTAATTCGAATTACTTATGAGAATAAAAACATGGGATCCTAACTTCATTAAATACTTCGCTTAGAGTTGATGCCTTTAATCAATGCATGTGATAGTTATGATATCTGATCGGACAACACGGAACAAGTACTCGCTACTTCTCAGTATACGAATACCAAACTAAACATACATCCACAAAAGAGATAGAAGATGGGTAGACACCAATTATGTTTAGACCCTATATCTCTACAAGATTTGAAAACAAAACGGTTGAAGCATAAGTTATCCATATTGATCACATAGGGCAGCATAATATATCTCTATTTGCGCTACAAATCATGATGTCAATCATACATCAACTTATCCTATGCCAGCATGGAAAGTTCTAAATCTCAAGATCCACTCTCGCTTCACAAGAGATTAATAATCTAGATGTTAGCTATGCATCTAAAAACATTAAGCACAACCATACGAGGATATCAAGATTTCATCACACACAAATCTTTAAAGCAATCAAACTACTAAACTATATAGATAAATCCGTTAGAATCCCATGACAACGATTAGTTCATAATCGAACCGTTCGTCACCATGGGATTTGATGAAAACATGATATGAAACAAAGACTGAATGATAATTATGCTAGAGTAATAGAGTTAAGAAAACAAATCCAAAATCTGAAGATCAAAAGTATCCTGATAGAAGAAAACAAAAGATGAAGTAGATCTAGATCTCCGTTGCTTGTCACGAGCGCTGGTGAATCCTTCTCCAACTTATCTCCCTTGTTTCTCTCAGTTATCGATCCGAATTACAATGAAGGGATGTGTTTATATAGGTCCTAGAAGTCTTTTCCAGCAAGAAAAGTCATAAAACGGCAATTTAATTCGAAACGGGAAAGAAAATCAGATTTTTCATCATGTTCGTGCGCACCCTGCGCGCTAGGCGCGCACCCTGCGCTGTTGGATACTGATTCCTGTGCAGTCTGCCTAGTTTTTGCGCAGTCTGCCTACTTGAATTCTGCCCAGATGCTGATTCTGCTCGTTTTTCTTCGTTTTGACTCCGATTTCTCCCGTTTCTTTTCCGCTAGCTTCCGTCTTCAATCCTTTATCCTTATAATCTTCATGGAAGCTTAAAGCAAGTTCCCATTCATCATTCCAATGCTAACTTTCAACTTCAAAATCGACGGAAAATGCCAACCCTAGCCGAAATAACTAATCCTGCACATTTACACAAAACACATCAAAAATACAACAAACTTGAGACCAAGTGAATCAATTTAAGCCGAAATGAAGCGATCCAAGTGGATATAAAATCCACTTATCAGTACCATTGCATGATACCATGTCTATACAAATCGACTTTCACGGTAGAAGGATTCTTATAACAAGAATTTCCACATTTTTTACACGGACATCTTATAAGGCCATTGTCTTCTTCTTGCATATGTTGCATAGCAAATGTAATGAAGTTATCCACACCAATTTTGTATTCTTTTGTTAAATATTTTGCCTCATTATATCGATTACGACCAATCCAACTTCAATCGGATGCCATCTACATAATATTTAAACAATGACATAATGCAAATGCAAGTCTAGAAAATAAAAAATTATGCAAAATTATCATAATCACACTAATTGGAACACATAATTCATTTAAACATGAATATATGTAAAATTATCATAATCACACTAATTGGAACACATAATTTATTTAAACATGAATATATGCAAAATTATCATAATCACACTAATCGGAACAAAAATAACAATATTTACATGATTAAGGACTTCAAAAATACTTACTTGATAATTTAGGAGTAGCACATGAAGCAAAAATGGTGAATCAAGGAAAGAAATGGTGAAAATGGGGAAGAGGTAAACAATACGGTGAATGGAAAGAAAAGAGGCAGTAGGGTTTCCAATTGGACTCAGCTCAATTCGACCGTAACTGGTCGAATTTAGCAAACATATTTTTGATCGAAAATCGTCACAAATCAATTTCAACTACATATGGTCGCTTTTGATAAATTCGACCGATTTGGGTGGAACTTATTATTTTCGACCGATTCCTGTCGAAAATATCTGTTTACTTTTGGCGCCATTTTCCCGCCTACGTGAAATTTCAAAAAAATGAATTGGCCTTTTCCCGCTCACCCCTAATTTTGACATTCGATCGAATATGGTCAAATTTATTTTTTAAATTGGCGGGAACTTTCCCGCTTGCTTTTGGCAGGTACTAAATTCGATCGATTTCAAAATTCGGTCGAAAATATTACTAATTTCGACCGTTTATTTTCGACCGGCAGTACATTCGACCATATATGGTCGAAATTACCCGAACCGGTTAAATTCGACCGTATACGATCGAAGTTAACCGCAATCGAAAATATTTGGTGGAATGTAGTCTTATTTTCTTGTAGTGTACCTCATGAGTACGTAATTTAAACTCAAATGTGTGTACACCGTGAGAAGGACTAAGGAGGGATGGGGCTAGAGAGTTGGGAGTAAAATATGTATCAACAGTAACGATGGGGAAAGAGACATCTGATGTTGACTGCTTCAACTACGTTTTCGTCACGTCTTTGTTTCTTATATATATTGCTTATTCTTCCGTGCATTTATTTTGTGCTTTTTAATATTTTGTTATTTGTATTTATTTGCATTTCTACAAACATATCCATGTAGGCTATAGCTGGAAGCCTGGACTAGTCCCTCCCTCCCTCATAAAAAGAAGAAGATCTATGCTTGTTAAGAAATGATTCAGATAAAATAAGATGGATAAAATGTTGTTCAAGAAAACAAAAACAAGGCCAGGGGGTAACCATATATAAGTGATTCCAATAGCTTCACAGCTTTACTGGGTGGGTGGTTAAAACTTAAAAGGGATACGACCCAACTTAGTGCCCGTTTGTCAAAACTTTTTTCTAGGATTTATGGACTTATTTTCGGGTAAAAATTTTATATTTTGATAATTTTTTTTATACAAGTATTTAATGTATGTTTGAGATTCAATAAGTTGCAAAAATAAGTTGAAAAATAAGTTGGAATGCTAGGAATCTCTAACTTTCTCTTAAAATAAGTTGACTTATTCTGGAAAAAAGTTTCCCCAAACACCCCCTATTGTGCTCAAACAAGCTAGCCTCACAAACTTCCAGAAGCATCATGCTTTGAATTTTAATATCTCCTTCTTAAAATATTGGTTCATTCTTCTAGTTAAATTAACTTAAATTTTGGCTATATATGGAATGGTTAGGCAGCTTTAGGAACAGATATATAATGGATACCGGTCACGGATAAGCGATAATTCAACCATCATACAGTATAATTTTCCGTGAATGCATTTCACACTAATTCTTTTTTTTTTTTTTTGAATGCATGGAGCACGTTGTCTACTTGTACTCAATATACCGTTTTTAGACTTTTTACAGTATAACAAATAGATAGTTGGCAATAATTAATAGTTTGTCAAGGACCAGCTTTGCTCGGGTAATATAAAACGTATGTATGTGTTGATGGAAACTGAGTTATAATCTAAATAGAGTGCATGTCTAATATTCATCCATATGCTCTTTTGATGAGGAGGAATCAGTTCATGTGTTCATGTTTATTACGTACGATGCGGAGTGATGTTTAAATCCTGAATCTTTTGATCTCACTTTAGGGCACAATTACAGGACAAACGAGCCGCATCTTGCTTGGTTATATATATCATCATCATCATATCCCACATGATTCCTTGTTACCTGTTCCTATATATAGTACTACTGTGTTCCTAATGTGCTTTAACAGAAGCATCCACCACTAGTCCAGTAGTACTCTGATATATACTGATCTAGTACAGTCCTATTATTTTTGGGAAAACTGTATTAAGTTTGTGTTTGATTTCTTGAAAATTAGTCACAGTTTATGTAGTAGTAATAAGCTTATCTGTTAGATGCATTAGCCGCATTACTGCATTACCTTATCTGTTTTATAAACATAAGCAACTTGAGATTACCTAGGAACGTCCTAAATTTAAACATCTATGCCCCTCCTTTGTTTCGATGTAATCTAATCTTATGTAACTTCAAATTCCTTAAAATAATACAAATCTATAGCATCCACTTAGAACATATCCTTCTGTGAATAATTATGTATCCGTTTCTCTAAACGTAACATTACTCTAACTGATCTCCGTTGAACCATCTCTAAATTTTTGAGGGCATTATTAGTAACATTTATTCGTGGCCCAACTTGGATTTCCAGTGTTGTGGATATGTATGAATGGTACAAACCCCATGAAAGCACCTGTCTGTCAATATTCGTGTGCACTCTCCCGCACTTGGATTTCCAGTGTTGTGGATGTATGAATGGTACAAACCCCATGAAAGCACATGTCTTTCAATATTCGTGTGCACTCTCCCGCATTCACAACTTGATGAATACATAATTGGAGTCAAATGGCTGTTAGAGATCAGTCCTTGACAATGAAATTAACTATCAGCCTTTGATCAAGTATATATATAGTGTATTGCATGTACGTGATCGATAACAACCATATTTTGACTTAGCCATGGATTCATCTACCCATATTTATTAACGTTATAGCAACCTCTGCACCACCATATTTATTATGTAATATATTCAATCCAGAAAGCAGGCAGGTCCTGCAGCTCCTACACGAGTTTGGCCCAAGTTATAAAAATAACGGGTCAATGTATGATTTTTTAAAATAATCAAGCAGCGTTTTTTTAGCTTTCTTCAGGATTTGGCCCCAACTGTTTGGTAGATTCCCACGCGTTACGCAACCGTTCGCCACTTTGTTGTCAACTCTTCTCACCTCCTGGGCGACACAAGCCAATTCTATTATTGCATGTAAGACAAAACAAAGCATATAGAGTTCAAGTTTATTTTGATGCACTTTGCAACGCCTATGCCTAGGGTCGGACCTGTATTTCAATCCAGGTGCATTGATTATGAGCTCATTGATTATACATCTATTGTTCTATACTAGTGATTCAGCTTAGGTCGAAGCAGAGCATTTTCATCACGTGTTTTTGTTAAGTAACCAACTTTCTGAAAGTCCTAAAGTGTTGGAGGAGAACTTGCGACAGTTTTTCCCAAGTCAATTTAGCATTTGTGATGAAAAATGAAGACATACAGAGTATTGGGTTGTGCAGTTTTATTGTGTGTGGAGTGAAAATGGATCTTATGACTGGCAAAGCCGGAGAGAGTAAGGCTACATTGCTCTAGATTATTTTGTCCGAGGAATGCAAGAAGCAAAACCTTTTGAACAAATCCATACTGTCATCATTCTTTTAGGCATGAAAAGTGAGTTTTTTTTTTTTTTTTTTTTTTTTTTTTGTAAAATAGCAATTAGGAATTAAAGACTAAACAATCATGTAATCTCCATATCAGAGAGAGAGAGAGAATGATATTATTTCAGATTGAAATGAAAATGATACAATATCTCTGTTATATACAAGTCATAGTCTAACTAACTAACTTTGATTTTAGTAACAGACTTTGACTTTTCTATTTAACTATTCTATTTGACTGATATGATATCAGTAACTTCTTTGGTGTACAAGTCTTATTAGAGGTCCATGTTGCATTAGCTTTAACACTACACTTCTGTGAATCTTCAGCCTCCCCATTAACAAATATAGACTGACTCCCCCCACAAATTGAAGGCACACTGGAAAATGTGAGTCCCAATTTGTAAGCACATGACCAATGAAGCACTTTTTCAAGACCTTTAGTAAGAATATCTGCTGCATTCTGCAAAGTTGGAATCTGATGAACAGCAACTATGCCAGCTTGAATCTTCTCCCTAATGAAATGGCAATCTAACTCAATATGTTTGGTCCTAGCATGATAAACTGGATTTGCAGTGAGATCAACTGCTGCCTTACTGTCACAAAATAGTGAAATAGGACCATGAACAGGGACATGAAGTTCAGCTAACAAATTTAAAAACCAAATGACTTCACAAGAAGCATCAGCAAGAGCCCTGTATTCAGCCTCTGCAGAACTTCTTGATGTCACTTGTTGCTTTTTAGATCTCCATGAAACAACAACATCACCAAGCAAAAGACTATAAGCCCCTACAGATTTTCTGTCATTAGCATCCCCAGCCCAATCAATGTCACTATACATGGTAAGAGTTAAAGAATTTTGGCTGGGAAAAATAAGCCATGAGAAGCAGTCCACTTAAGATATCTGAGAACCCTCAACAGAGCAGACATATGCTTTTCTCTTGGAGCATGTAGAAACTGACTGAGCATTTGAACAGAAAAAGTAATATCTGGTCGAGAAGAATTCAAATACAACAACTTGCCAACCCAAGCTCTGTAAAGTGCAGGATTAGAAATCAAGGCCCCTGATTTTGCATTGTCAAACAATTTGATATGAGGATCTATTGGAACAGAAAGTGGTTTACAATCTGTTAAATTTGCTGAAGCAAGCAAATCATGTATAAATTTTTGTTGAGTCACAAAGATGCCAGTAGGAGTTCTAGAAATTTCAAGCCCCAGATAGTATTTTATACTGCCCAGATCCTTTATAGTGAACTTATCATGCAAAAGTTGCTTCAGATTTGATATGGCAAGCTGATTGTTTCCAGAGATAAGAATATCATCCACATAGATGATAATAACAACAAAAACACCATTTTTATTATAGGTGAACATAGAATGATCAGTCTGAGACTGAATATAACCAACCTCCATCAAACAGGCAGCAAGCTTAGAAAACCAACATCTAGAAGCTTGTTTAAGTCCATAAATGGACTTGATCAATTTACACACAAGGTTAGAAACTGTTGAGTTTGTGATGTAACCTAATGGTAGGTTCATATAGACTTCTTCATCTAAGTCCCCATGAAGAAAAGCATTGTTAACATCTAATTGCTCAACAATCCATCCTTTTGCTGCTGCAACTGCTAGAAGGGTTCTAATTGTAACCATTTTTGCCACAGGTGCAAAAGTATCATGATAGTCAACCCCTTCTGACTGGGTATAACCTTTGGCCACCAAACGAGCCTTATATTTGTCTACCTCTCGATTGGGTTTATACTTAATTTTGTATACCCATTTACAATCCACAGTCTTTTTTCCAGCAGGTAAAGGTACTAAACACCAAGTATTATTGTTCTCTAGAGCTTGTAGTTCATTTTGCATTGCTTCAACCCACTTAGGATTTTGGACAGCTTGAAAATAATGTGTAGGTTCTATAGTGATAGGGTGAGAGGAAACAAGATTGACTTTGGGATTATTAGGACCAGAAATATGATAGTCAGTCCACCATTTTGGTCTAATAATAGATCTGTGTGATTGTCTTACTGGAACATGGGAAGTGCCACTGACATCACCTAAAGCAGTATCACCAGGGTCTAAAATAATAGAACCAGGGTCCAAATCAGTAGAACTAGTGCTAGGAATCACAACAGGGTTCTGACTAATAAGCTCATCAGAATTCTGAGAACATTGAGAAATAAGATCATGAGCAGAAGAATTCTGGGAACTTTGTTGAATACTTTGAGATTGTGAAAGAGTTTGAGAATTAAGGAAAGGTGATTCAGAATTGAAGGATAACCACTAAATAAATGAAGATGAATGAGATACTGTTTGAGAGTGTGTATGATACGGAAAAATCTGTTCATGAAAAACAACATGTCTACTCACAAAAACAGAGTGATTTTCAAGATTGAGCAGTTTAAATCCCTTTTTATTTATGGGATACCCCAGAAAAACAGATTTAACAGCCCTGGAGGCAAATTTATCTATGTCATGAATGGATGCAAAACAAAGACATCCAAAAGCTTTCAAAAAAGAATAATCAGGTACTTTATCATGAAGTAATTCAAAAGGAGTTTTATAGTGAAGTATTGGAGAAGGTAACCTATTGATAAGGAAAGCTGTAGTGAAAATACAATCCCCCCAGTATTTGATAGGTAAACCTGATTGAAAACGTAAGGCTCTAGCCATTTCTAGTAAGTGCCTATGTTTTCTCTCAACTCTAGAGTTTTGTTGTGGTGTATAAGGACAGGATGACTGATGAATAATACCATGAGACTCTAAAAGAGCATGAAAAGAAGAATTAAAAAATTCACTCCCATTGTCAGTTCTAATCTGTTTAACAGACTCATTAAACTGAGTAACAGTATAAGCAAGAAAGGCATTAAAGATTGAAAATACTTGCTGTTTAGTGGTCATAAGAAAAACCCAAGTAGCCCTGGTGTGATCATCAACCATTGTCAAAAAATATTTAGCACCACTAGTAGTACAAGTATTATATGGCCCCCATACATCCATGTGTATTAATTCAAAAACAACAGAAGCATATGAAGTACTTTTAGGAAATGAAAGTTTACACTGTTTAGACATAGGACAAACAGGACAATCAGTTTTACAAGAAGTAGTTGAAAGATGAAGAGAATCAATATGTTGTATTACAGCATCTGAAGGATGTCCTAATCTAAGATGCCACAGCTTAGAATTAGGTAGACCAGATGCTGCATTCCAAGAAGTATGTACAGAAGCAAAAGAAGAGGATTTGAGAATATCTCGCTGAAGAAGATAATACAAGCCATCGTGGTGATCACCAGTAGCTAGAGCTTTCAGTTGTATCTGGTCCTGAAAGACACATTTTGTTGGATAGAAAGAAACAAAACAATTATTGTCTTGTGTCAATTTAAACACTGACAAGAGATTGCAGCTAAAATCAGGAATATACAACACTTGTTGTAAAGTGATATGTTCATTCAGTTTGACAGAACCAATTTGTGTAACAGTCAAGACTTGTTTATTAGGTAATGCAACCTTTAAAGGAGTAGAAACTGTGTGCAGATCAGTCATAAGATTCCTATTGCAGCACATATGGTTAGAGGCTCCAGTGTCTATAATCCAAACTTGACACATGACATGAGGCAAGTAAGTATGAAGACAATAAGCCATACCTGCCATAGGAGTAATTTGATCCTCAGGAAAAGACAGATTTCCTTTCTTATTCATGAGCAAAAGCATCATCTGATTCATGTGAGAGACTTGCTGCTGCAATTGTCCCAAAGTGGATGAATCAGAAGCAATTTTCTGACCAACTGAACCCTGCACATCCACATGGTTAGCAGTAGAAGAAGTAGAACCAGTTTGAGGCAATGAGCGAAAACCAGTAGAACTAGAAGATTGTGACTGAGAAAAATTCTTCCCTTTGCCTTTCTTCTTATCTGGATATCCAATCAACTTGAAGCAATGTTCTCTAGTATGCCCATCCTTATTACAGTAAGTGCATTTCAAAGGTGGCTTACTACCTTGATAAGGCTTTTGATTAGTAAGACTAGCCAGTCCAGATTTTGGAGTAACATCAGTGACATTGCCTAGAAACGACATTGAGGAATGGCTGCCTTGTTTCTGTTTTTCATCCTGCTTGATAAGAGAGAATGCTTGAGATATACTAGGCAGAGGGGACATCATTAAGATTTGACCTTTAGCTGTAGAGTAACAATCGTTGAGACCCATAAGAAATTGTAACAGCTTCTTTCTCTGTTCTCTTTCTTCTTGAAGCTTGGAAGAACCACACTTGCAACCACATTTACAAGCCACAACTGACTCTAAAGCTGTGTATTAATCCCAAAGATTTTTTAACTTGTGATAGTAAATCTCAACTGATTTGTCACCTTGTTCCAAAGCATGTAAATCTTTCAACACCTGATACACCCTGTGACCATTTACACTAGAAAACTGATCATGTAACTCATCCCAGAGATCCTGAGCAAAAGTGACAAAACCTGTTTTTGACTGAATCGCTGAAAGAGATGAATTCTTGCTTACGAAACCGATCGATCGTTGAACTAGAATCTACGCTTTCAGTGGCTCTGATACCATAAAGACTAAACAATCATGTAATCTCCATATCAGAGAGAGAGAGAAAATGATATTATTTCAGATTGAAATGAAAATGATACAATATCTCTGTTATATACAAGTCATAGTCTAACTAACTAACTTTGACTTTAGTAACAGACTTTGACTTTTCTATTTAACTATTCTATTTGACTGATATGATATGAGTAACTTCTTTGGTGTACAAGTCTTATTAGAGGTCCATGTTGCATTAGCTTTAACACTACACTTCCGTGAATCTTGAGGAATACATCATTGTGGTATGCTTTAGCACTATACCAGATGGTCATTTACGTGCAACACTTCTGGAGAAAGAGCATGACCTATATAATGGAGAATTGCCATTTTATATATAAGTGATTTTCGTTGTTCGAGCGCTGATTCATGTTGAAGCCACTTTTTCTCATTATATACCAGTGTGTAGATAATTGGCCAATCTCTTGGCAACTATAAATGTTGATCGCTTCTTTCACATTCTGCTCGAAAAAAGTAGTATTGCTCCGATTCATCTTATGAGCTTGCGAAGTCAATTGAAGTTTATTTGGTTCTTTCAGTGGACCTGATTTCAGAGGCGGGGCTGGGGTAGCCACAAGATGAGTGACCGCACAGGGGCCCTTAGAGGCCCCGAAATATGTTAGCTCTCCGTATGTATGTCCTTAATATTCTTAAAACACAAAATAAGGGTCCAATTCAACGAAATGGCATTTACCAGGAAATCTGTAAACTTGCTTTGATAAAAGGCAAAAAAAATTATTAATCCTATTACCTTTCCACACAGATTGTTTAAAAATGGGAATAGGAATGAGGGTGGATTGGATATGAAAGCCCAATCCATAAAATGTCTCGAATCTTGCTCCTTTCTCTCTTGTGCTTCTTATCGATAAAGGGTCTCTTCAGAATTATCATCACACCACACCAAGGCACTAATTTTTCAGTGCTTTGTAAGGGTATCCCTGATGTTTGAGAGACACTGGTTTATGCTGTCAAATGGCATGTCATTCAGACGTGTCTCTAAAAGGGATTAGATTTCTTTCACAAGATGGTGAGGGGATTTGATAGGTACAGAGTTATGTGATGAATTAGTCACATGGTTTTGGGTGAAAATGAAAGAAATAATAAGGTGATAATAGGGACATTGGGCTGTGTTAAGTAACATATTCTAACAGGCTGCAAAATAGGGAAGAAATGTGGGCTGCAATCTAGGGTAAGAATGATAATTGTAATAGTCTCAGGATTGCTGGTAGAAACACGGGATTAGTCATGTTTTCCTACAGGGATTACAAAGTTGAAATGATCACCTAGAGCTAATGTTAGGGAGTATGTTTTTAATGGATTTAGGCATTGTATTAGTGTTGCAAGTGTATAAGTGTAGGTCGGGCTTGGCACGATGGTCAAGTGTTGACTTGTTATCAGCAAGGTCACGGGACCTTCCTTTGTGTGTATAAGTATAGGTCGGGCTTGGCACGATGGTCAAGTGTTGACTTGTTATCAGCAAGGTCATGGGACCTTCCTTTGTTAAGGAAGCCTTGTGCACAAGATACGCCATCTATCGTAAGAGTCAACACATTAGTTTCTTAATTAGGTGATTAGTTGGCTGGACTAGAAAATCCTTAGGTAATAAACCAGATTTATGGCATCTGTGGTCGATGATTGAAGTAGTTAACTGAATGTCTGTTTACCATGCTTCAGGTCTATCAGTCTATGTGTTTTTGGATATGAGCAATATGTAAAAAAATGTATACGTTTATGGAAGATTTTGTTGCCCAAACAGGACTTGCTTATTATATTTAAAGTGTGACATTTCAGTACCTAGTGTTTTTGAGTTTACTTATGTAGCTATTAATGTCAAATGATGCATGGAGAGTGTGTGACTGTGTGAGCAATACTTATACCATTATTTGCTTATTACTATGTTTGAAACTTCAAGAAACCACAAAATTCATTGCATAAACAGATCTAAGACAGTGGGAAATTGGAAGGCTTCGAACTAGCACCTCCATATTCATTTTTCTTACAGGCTAATTATTGGTTTGTGTATCCTTCTTGTAGAGAGAGCATAGGATGGTAGGTTGCACACAGATCTTACTTTTACTAGTATATTTGTAGAAGGTTATTCAATTTGTCATACATATGTCTGTGTCGTTCCATTTGTTTGTTCTATTTACATTGTTATAACGGAAGCAAGAAAGATTATATGCAGAAGAGAAATAAATTTATATATCTGAGAGGATAAACAGATTACAGAGGTTTTTCAGATGATATTTACAATTCTTACATGCATATCTATTTATAGACATAAACTAAGGAGTAGGTGTGGTTGGTGGCCTAACACCACCTACCAATCTTTGACTATCATGCATGGTTGGTGGCCTAACTAATGGCTGGTGGCCTAACAATTCAAGGCAATTCAACAAATCTCCACCTTGACTTGAATCCTCTCACAAAAACAGATAACAGATGTACCAGATGCATAATAATGCCAGATGTACCAGACGCATTATAATAATGCCAGATGTACCAGATAAAACTCTTCTACCTCAGATTTTTGCCCTCAAAAGGGCAGTCAACAACTCCGAACATTTAGCAAGTTCAAACAATGTTGAAACTTGCTATGTGGAACCGGCTTGGTGAGCATATCAGCTGGGTTATCAGCAGTACCCACTTTTCTCACCTTAATTCTCGTCTCACTTCTTAGAAAATGATATCTCACATCTATGTGCTTAGTCCGCTCATGATGGACTTGATCCTTGGCTAAACAGATTGCACTGAGACTGTCACAAAATACTGTAGCCTGATCATGATGTAGACCTAGATCACTGATCAATCCTTTCAACCAGATTCCTTCTTTTGCGGCTTCTGTCAATGCCATGTACTCTGCTTCTGTAGTAGACAAAGTCACTGTAGGTTGCAGAGTAGCTTTCCAACTGACAATCGAACCACCCAGAGTGAAAGCATAACCAGTCATAGATCTTCTACTGTCAACATCTCCAGCATAATCAGAGTCTGAAAACCCTGTCACCAAACACTCAGTATCACCTCCATAAATGAGACCAACATCAGACGTACCTTTTAAGTACCGAAATACCCTCTTCACAGCTTGCCAGTGCTCCTTGCCTGGATCACCCATGAACCTACTAACAACACTGACAGACTGTGCAAGATCAGGCCTAGTGCAGACCATTGCATACATCAAGCTTCCTACTGCACTAGCATAGGGAACTCGAGACATGTACTCTTTTTCCTCAGCAGACTTAGGTGCAAAAGCAACAGACAGATGTGCATTTGCAGCACTAGGAGTATCTATAGGCTTTGCTGTAGACATGCCAAACCTTGACAAAATCTTCTGAATGTATCCCTTCTGTGACAAGAAGAGCTTTCTTTTGTTTCTATCCCTATAAATCTCCATTCCCAGAATTTTCCGAGCCCCACCCAAATCTTTCATTTCAAACTCAGCACTGAGGAGACCTTTCAACTTCTGAATATCAGACTTGTTCTCTGCAGCTATCAACATATCATCTACATACAGGACCAGATAAATGAAAGAACCATTTGCTGTCTTACTGTGATAAACACAGCAATCATACGGACTCCTGGTGTAGCCAATACCTATCATATAGCTATCAAATTTCTTGTACCACTGCCTCGGAGACTGCTTTAGCCCATACAAGGACTTCAATAACTTGCAAACATAATCTTCTTTTCCAGGAACCTGAAAATCGTCTGGCTGAGTCATGTATATCTCCTCCTCCAGCTCTCCATGCAGAAAAGCTGTCTTCACGTCGAGTTGTTCAAGCTCCAGATTCTGATGTGCAACTATTGCTAGTAGCACCCGGATGGAAGTATGTCTGACCACTGGTGAAAAAATCTCATTGTAATCTACTCCCTCTTTCTGAGTGAACCCTCGAGCTACTAACCGAGCTTTATACTTGATACCCTCAACCGATGTTTCTCCTTCCTTCTTCTTGTAGACCCATTTACTAGTAACAATCTTTTTGTCTCGAGGCTGCTTGACTAATTCCCAAGTCTTATTCTTCTGAAGTGACTCCATTTCATCTCCCATAGCAGCAAACCATTTTGTAGATTCAGTACATGTCACTGCTTCTTTGTAAGTGGATGGCTCTTCAGAGCTAGGGTCCACTTCTTCAGCTACCTGTAGTGCATATGCCACCATATCTTCAAAACCATATTTCTTTGGAGGCACTCCATACTTAGCTCTCCTCGATCGATCAAGCTCTAAACTGTGCTAATTTACTACTGGTACTGATGATTCTGATTCTGACTGTGGTTGTTGAACTTCTTGTTGTGGTTCACTCTCATCTTGAGTGACTTCCTGCTCCACCTGTTTCTCAACACCACCACTTTCTGAACCAATCGTAGACTTCACAGTAGGGTTAAACACAGAATTTTCATCAAAGACTACATTTCTACTCAGTATAACCCTATTTTCAGATGGAGACCAGATTCTATAACCTTTAACCCCATCCCCATAGCCAACAAATACTCCCTTTTTAGCTCGTGGCTCCAATTTACCCTCATTTACATGATAATAAACAGTACAACCAAAAACTCTTAAATTGGAGTAATCAGCAGGCTTACCAGACCATTTCTCAACAGGAGTTTTGAGATGGATACCTGTGTGAGGTCCACGATTAATCAAATAACACGCTGTACTAACCGCCTCTGCCCAGAATCTTCTAGTTAGTCCAGCGTTAGAAAGCATACACCTAGCTCTCTCCAGAAGTGTCTGATTCATACGTTCTGCTACACCATTCTGCTGTGGTGTATCCCTGACTGTATGATGCCTAGCAATCCCCTCATTTTTACAGAAATCTGCAAACTCGGACGAGCAAAATTCCAGGCCATTATCTGTTCGCAGCCTCTTAATCTTCTTCCCTGTTTGATTCTCCACTAGCACCTTCCACTGCTTGAAAACCTTGAAGGCTTCACTTTTGTGCTTTATGATGAACAGCCAAGTCATTCTTGAGAAATCATCGATCATTGACACAAAATATCTGTGACCCCCTAAAGACTCCACCCGGGAAGGTCCCCAACAATCAGAATGGATGTAATCAAGTGTGCCTTTTGTTCTGTGTTGCTTTAGGAAACTTTCTGCGATGTAACTTTCCAAAAACACAATGTTCACAGAACTCAAGACCTGTGACCTTCTGACCACAAAGAAGATCAGCTTTTGACAGAATTTGCATCCCCCTTTCACTCATATGACCGAGCCTCATGTGCCACAACCTGGTCATGTTTTCTTTTTCAATTTCCGAAGACGCAACAGCAACAGAACCTGTTAACGTAGAACCTTGAAGAAGATACAATGTACCACGTTTAACACCTTTCAGAATCACATCAGAACCTTTGCAGACATGTAAAACTCCACCTTCACCTTGAAAACTGAAACCCTTGCTGTCTAACATACTCAAAGATATCAGATTCTTTGTCATAAGTGGAACATGCCTAACATCATTCAATGTGCAGAATTTACCATCATGTGTTCGAATTTTAATCGAGCCTATTCCAACCGTCTCACAAGTAAAACTGTTAGCCATAGAAATCTTGCCACCGTCTACTCGCTCGTAGGTTGTAAACCACTCCCTGCACGGACATATATGATAAGACGCTCCAGAATCAAGAATCCACACATCAGAGTGATGCGTGTCCTTGACAGCAACTAGAGCAATATCTTCTTCAGAAGTAGCATCAGCTACAGCAGCAGTATCTGCAGCAGCATCATGTTGCTTCTTTTTCTTGGGACAGTCGGATTTCCAGTGTCCCTTCTCTTAACAGTAATTGCAGACATCATTAGCTCTCGAACCCTTAAAAGCTGGTTTCTTGGATTTATACTTCCCCGACTTTCCATGTCCGGTACTCCCGCTAGCTACCAACCCAGCAGCATGATTATCTGCACCTGTACCAGCCGCCTTATGGCGCAGCTCTCTAGAATGAAGAGAAGATCTAACCTCCTCTAGAGAAATAGTATCTTTACCAACAATAAACGATTGCACAAAGTTCTCGTACGATAATGGTAAAGAAACTAACAGAATCAAAGCAGCATCCTCATCTTCAACTTTAACATCAATATTACGCAATTCTAATAAAATTGTGTTTAATTGATCTAAGTGATCTTGAAGAGGCATACCTTCCTGCATTCGCAGATTAAACAGACGTTGCTTCAGCAACAACTTGTTTGTTAAAGACTTCGTCATGTAGAGACTTTCAAGCTTCAACCACAGTACCGTATGAACAGTACCGTATGAACAGTACCGTATGACTAGTACCGTATGAACAGTGCCGTATGAACAGTACCGTATGAACAGTGTCGTCTTCTCCGATGATGAACAGTGTCGTCTTCTCCGGCGATGAACAGTAACTCCGCCTGAACAGTGTCGTCTTCTCCGGCGATGAACAGTAACTCCGGCGAGCTTAAAAAAATCCGGCGAAAAATTTGCAGCAGTTTCGACCAAAGCTCTGATACCAATTTGTTATAATGGAAGCAAGAAAGATTATATGCAGAAGAGAAATAAGTTTATAGATTTGAGAGGATAAACAGATTACAGAGGTTTTTCAGATGATATTTACAATCCTTACATGCATATCTATTTATAGACATAAACTAAGGAGTATGTGTGGTTGGTGGCCTAACACCACCTACCAATCTTTGACTATCATGCATGGTTGGTGGCCTAACTAATGGTTGGTGGCCTAACAATAAGGCAATTCAACATACATATTGTGAACTTTTGAAAGAATGAAAAAGAAGTAAACAAGTAGAAGGAAATTGCACAAAACTTCTAACATTCCTCTGAAGGACATTAAACTGAAAGGTGAAACACGTAAATCAGGTATATAATTTAAGAATCTCAGATCCCTTCTACTCTGCCACATGTAAGTAACAATTCTGTACTTCATACTCTGGATAATTAAGAAAACTGAAAGTTTTAATAAACTAATATGAAGCCAGACAATGAAAAAAATACATCACAAAAAGCTCCAACATATTTTCTTAGACCAGGTAGATATTCGAACACTGATGTGTTTTCTTGATAATCTTAACAGCGAGGAAGATCTGCTGGAGGTGGCTCTATGGTCTCTAACTCTCCAACACCATTTTCAACCTCGAAAGCCATACCTAAACCCCATGTAAGATGTGTATCAATGTGACAGTGGAACAGCCACACTCCTGTAAAAACAGCCAAGTCAAACAATATAGTGAAGTAATGAAAAATATAATGATCAGATAGATTGTAACTTGAAATAAGTATGCAAAGTATGTTCAAAATATTACCAGGATTATCTGCCACAAACCGAATAACAGCCCATCCACCAACAGGCACATCTATAGTATTCCTCTGCGGTGGATCATTGAGGTTAAAATTGGCTGTGTCTGTGCCTGGATTAAAGTTACCAAAACCCTGTCCAACAACGTAAAAGTGGTAGCCATGCAGATGGATTGGATGGTCCTCAGTTGAGAATATAGCTGTGTCTTGCAACACTATTTGCACCGAGGAACCAAACTTGAGCTTGTAGAGCTTGGTTCCGAAAGAAGGCTGCTATAAAGCACCGCTCACGTTGCCTGTGTAATCAAATTTTACTGGGGGAATAGGTGGAAAGTCAGTGGTGTATATTCCAGGAATTCTTTGATAGTAGGCTTGCAGTAGGGAGGTCCTTCGAGGAAGCACAAAAGACACATTGTTCATACTGGCAGCAAATCGAGTATTATTAGGCCCTTGACATCTTGGCCCTGGGTTGCAAAAGACAAATCCTAATCCCACTGTAAAGAACAGACTTTCATCTATTTTTAAGGGGACTTCAGCTTTTGAAGGGCTTTTCAGCTGAGTTGAGAATGCAGTTACAGTATTAGTGTCATTGTAGGCTGGTAACCGAGGCAAAATTGGTCTTGAACATGCACTATTTCTGGCATTGCAAGAAGCAGACTTGTACTCAAGGATAGCAGTTGTGGTTGTATTGTCAAATGGGGCATTTTTCGGAGATGCATATGCACGTGCAGCCATATAGTAGCGCCCTGGATTCTGATCAGCAGTGAGAAGAACATCAGTAGTCTGTCCAGGTCCAACCATTATAACACTGGTTGCAAAAGCCTTGCTGTAGACAGCATCAGCTGCAACCACAGTTAGTTTATGGCAGCTGCTGATTGAGTGCAGCATTGATGACTCTGAGCAGAATTGTATCTCCAGGGCTGACAGAAAGTCTTGTAGTATCTGCATTTTAACACAGAGTGTTCCAAAGCTTAATATGAGTTTAAATCCTTAATTTTTTATGTAGCTTTAAGAAGATAAATATTTGTTCTGAAAAACCTTGGCGTGAGCATCCGTATAGATCACCAGGTTGACCGTTAATAGTATATGCATTTGATACATTTGGGGCTCCACCAGTAAAAACTGCTTGTCTCATCGTATCAAGAATATTGCTGTTCCACCATTCCCCTGTTTGACCGATGACACATCGGATTAATTTAATGTATACTAAGCATACAATATTGAAATTGGAAAAAGGGCTGAGGAAGAGTACCAAGAACAACGGGAAATTCTATCTTAGGCTGCGGGAAAGGATAAGGGGAGCCTAACTTTGGGCGGATGATTAATGCCCCATAAACCGTAGCTCTTAGCCATCTGCTATGAGCGTGCCACCACAATGTACCTTCTTGATCTTCAATTGTGTACCTATATGTGTATGTTGCTCCTGGTTGAATCGGGCATTGTGTTACAAACTCAGGTCCATCAGCCCATGGCGTTCTCATCTGACGAATTCCATGCCTGGCATTCAAAGAAAGAATCATCAGTGCCAAGTAAAACTAAAACCTTGAATCAAATTGTGTTCCAAAATAAAAGATGAAGTTATAACTAATAAGTACCAATGGATGGTGATATTGTAGCGAGCATTGTTTTGGACTTTGATAACAAGAGTATCTCCATTTCTGACATCCAGAGTTGGCCCTGGAAATTGCCCATTAACCGTTATAATATTCCTGGTTTTGCACAACCTTTGCACTGTTTTAGCTTGAACCTATCACATAAGATATTAATCAAACAAAGCTAACAAAAAAATCCTATAGATACTGTAGAGAATAATGAGGCGAGCAGATCATTTAAACGCATTACAACAAACTGATGGTAGTGAGTTTCTGCGTTAGCAAAAGATGTCAACAACATGAGTGTCGCAACAAGGCTAAGTAGAACGTAATTGCTCAAGGACTCCATTCCTCTTGTTTTTCAGCTTCTGCGGAATGAGGAAATAAAACAAGGTTAAAGTTGTATTTTTGTGGATTTAGAGTTAATGCAATGGTAGTTATTTATACTACATTTTGGAGGGAATGAATGGATTAATTTTTTACGTAATAAACGTAAACAATAGTAGTATATTGAGGTTGTGTTCTGTGAAGTTGATGTATTTACCTGATTAAGACCATTAGGTTCTTACTAAGCAAGTACTCGAAAGTATTAGGCCACTTAGTCCAACAACACATAGCATTTGGTTCACCTACTAGCTACCTCTTTCTTAAAATATATATTTTAAATACAAAAACAGTATGAATGTATGATAGCTGCATCTATTACTGTTAAACATGATTTAAATAAACAGTTAGGCAAGGTTTTGCACATTTAGCCCTCTCATACCATGGTCTGAGTATTGTGCATTGATATGAGTTTCATCATCTGCATATAGGGTTACTTGGGAACTTGGTATCTGAATTTATGATTAATGGAAAAATTAGTGGAGGCTAGAGTTAAAAGAATTTGATGTTCAAGGTTAAAAATTTGGTGGAAAGAAGGTCTGTATTCTTTTGATCTAGTTGACCTGCCTTTATTTGTTAATGAGCACCGTTAGAAAGTACCATCACTTCCCTCCAATATCAAACTAGTACTGCATATTTTTTTAATATTTATATGGTTTTTTATTTTATTGAAATTTAAAAATTAATCATATAATATGTTCAAAAATTAAGTTAAAATAAATAAATATATATATATATATAAACATACAAATATAGCGAGAAAATTAAAATTAGTAACTTAATTGAACAAGCAACTTATATTTATCAATATTATTGATTCTAGTTTTATATCAGTGCGGATAATTTATCAATTTTTTTCACACATGATTTTATTTATTTTATATAATTTTAATATTAATATTTATTTCTCAAAAATATTATTTATTTTAAATATTTTATATCAATATTTTTTTCAAAAATACAATTTATATTGGGGTGAAAGCCCAAAATAATCAAAATTAAATACTGTTTGCCCAAAATACTAATTTCCAAATATTTGGCCCTAAATACAGACTTGTCACGGAGTTTCGTCCACCGTATTACACTATTACGGAGTACCGTCCACCGTATTACACTAATACGGAGTACCGTCCACCGTATTAGCGTAATACGGAGGACCGTCAACCGTGACAAGATTGGATACGGAAGACTGTCCACCGTGATACACTTAGTTTTATATCCAGGCTTCAAAGTTCTATCTTTAGTCCAATCATTCAAAACAGTTGGCTTCAGGTACTCAAAATGGATGAAAGAACTGGGGAGGAATTGACGTATATACAGTGCATCACTGGAACTTACGTAGAGACGGTTCCAAACCCTCTATACTTTGTCGTCTTGGAACATCTACAGCGGCCATATCTTCAGAATTTGGATATTATTAAAATCCAAATACGTTTCAACAATAACCTTAGAAGACAACTTTCAATACATAAATGTTGGTTAACATTCACAATCTGGACGACTTTGACGCCATCAACAGAAGGTTTTATGTGTAGATTTAAATTTCATGTAATGAATTATCTAGAGCAATTGGGTGTAATTTCAATTAACAATGTAATTAGGGCAGTTCAATATTTTTGTAATAGGTATGAAAATCATATTGTTCAAATTGATCAAAGAGAATCAATACAATTTGCCCTTTATTGAATTTATGTGTATTATATTGAACTAGTGTTTTGTAATGCAATTTCAAAGCTTATCTACGTATTAAGAGTAATACGGAATACTGTAATCCGTAATAGGACCTGACACGGAGCTTGGAAATCCGTAATAGGACCTGACACGGATTATTGGATAGCGTATTAGGACTAACACGGTAAACCGTACTCCGTAATAGGAGTATACAGGGTGTTACGTCTAGCGTGTATGGTATATGTATACTAACCCACAGACCCGAGCAGCCACTGCCAATTGCCAATCAAATCTCTCCCAAATATCAAGGTAATATTCTCTATTTGAAACCCTAGTTTAATGGCTTCAGATTATGTTTGGGGATGGTTATATGTTGATGGGAACATTATATATGATGCTGCAATTGGAAGTACATATGATAGAGATGTGATTGCTTTTGTCAAATTGCACTTTAATTTCAAATATGTAGAAATTCTGAATGTTTTGTATCGAAATCTAGCTATAAATCCGGAATCGTTTAAGTTAAAGATTTTTCGTAGGTTTAAGAATCCTAGTACAAATAAGTATGGTGTTGTTTTGATTGTTGATGATGATGACATTGAGTATATGTTTGAATCGGTGGATGATTCCGAAAGTAAACCTCGTGTGGAACTTTACATTGAAAAAGTCCCAATTGGTATGAGCATAAGTTCAGGTGATATGTTTAGATACTCGAATGTTGGTGAAAATACCTCAAGCAATCATGGTTCAAAAAGTTTCCAAGGCGGTATTGATTGTATTTCGAGTGGTAGTTCAAGTAGGACTTGGTTCATGGGTGGTGCTAGTAGTGAAGGGTCGAGAGGAACAAAAAGTGTTCAATGGGGTGTTGATTGTGTTTCTAGCACTAGTTCAAGGGGGTCAAGAGGAAACACCGAGTTAACGGATGATGATATACCTTACTATAGGTCTTTCGACGGCTCTTCAATGATTGCTTCAGATTTAGAGTATGGTATGCAAAAAGCTACTGAATTTCATAATCCGGCAGAGCTAGCTAAAGGAATGTTGTTTGAGTCGAAAGAGCAGTTGATAAATTTAGTAAAGAAGGTTCATATTTCCAATCATCAAATGATAAAGGTGTTGAAATCTGATCCATTGACTTGGGATGTGGTTTGCCAACAAAATAGTGAAGGTTGTGAGTGGAAATTGAGGGCGAGAAAGAGAAAGTCACATAACTTTTTTGAAATCATGGAGATTAAGGGTCCGCATACATGTATCAATCATTCTATCTCACAAGATCATCCCAATTTGGATGCTTCACACATTGCAGATATCATCATTGACCTATTAGCTGCGGATCCTAATGTCTCAGAGAAGGTGTTAGTTGCTGCAATTACGAAGGAAGTTGGGTATGTACCAACAAGGAAAAAGGTTAGAGACGGGAAAAAAATTGCAACTATGAAGATTTATGGTTCTTGGGAGCAATCATACCAGGAGCTGTCACTATTGATGAGTGTGCTACAAAGTATGGGCATTGGTGCAGTCAGCTGGTATTTCAAAGAGCATGATCTAGGAGGGCCTTTACCTCAGGTATGCAATTTGTTGAAACTGTAATATATTTCGACATGCATTGATTAGTGCCCCTAGCGGGGCCTAAAAAAAGATTTCAATTATGTAACTTATGTCGTTTTAATATTGTGTAATTTGAAAATAGGTGGTAAGATTCAAGCGAGTCTTTTGGACATTCAAGCCTTGCGTAGATGCCTTTGTACATTGCATTCCAGTACTTCAGATTGATGGAACACATTTGTATGGCAAGTACGGAGGAGTATTACTTACTGCCACAGCAGTTGATGGCTTCAACCACCTTCTTCCAGTAGCATTTGCAATTGTTGAAGCAGAAAATATAGCAAGCTGGACATGGTTCATGGAGAGATTGAGAAAGATGGTTGCCTTGCAGCGAATGGGAGTTTGTGTGATTTCTGATAGACATGCAGGAATCATGTCTGCTATGAAAAATCCTGACATCGGGTGGTGTGAACCATACGGCTATCACCGGTTTTGTGTTAGACACCTAGCTGCGAATTTTGCTAGTCAATTCAAGAAGGCTAAATCGAAGGAAAGAGTGGTTGCAATGTGTAGCCAATTGACAGAGTCCAAATTCAATTTGCATTGGAAGGCTTTGTTGGGAGCTATTCCTGGAGCTGATGAGTGGTTTAGTGAGATAAACCCCCAACAAACATCTTTAGCTTGTGATGGAGGCAAGAGATTTGGTATAATGACAACAAATATGGCCGAGAGTTGGAACAATGCCATCAAAAGCTCAAGAAAACTCCCGGTCACAGCAATGGTGAAGGCCTTATATTATAAGGTGGTTAGCTACTTTGAGCAACGTCGTGCAGAGATAAAAAAGCAAGCTGTTGATGGTAACGAGTTTACCAAGCATGCCACTAAAATTTTGAACAAATGGAAAGAACGCGCAAGTGGACATCAGGTGACAAGTGTTGACCGCTACAATTGGGTGTTTGAGGTGATAACAAAGAAGCATCGTCAGAAGGGGGGGAATAAACATGTTGTTCGTGTACGGGAACAGATTTGCACATGTAACAAGTGGCAAACGTATCACATTCCATGTTCACATGTTCTTGCTGCTTGTGCTAGTGTAGGATTGGCCCACACAAGCCTTGTAAGTGAGTGGTATAAGCTAGAGAAAGCAAGAATAGTCTATGAGGGTCACTTTGAGCCAATACCAAGCAAGAAAGAATGGCCTCCATTACTTGGGTTTCCAACAGTGATCTTTGATGTTGATGATATTCCAAAAAAAGTTGGTCGACGAAAGTCCACAAGATACAAGAACGCAATGGATTATCAAGGATCAAAGGCAAAGGACCTTCTTCTAGTGCTCCGTAGATTGATTTCATGTGTTATTTGAATGTATTAATCCATTATTGTATTAATCCATTATTGACGCATTAGATTTGTAATGAGTATGATGGTTGTAAACATATTGTTATTTGTTTTCTGGATCTAAAACTTAGTTAAATTGTTATTGTTTTTGCTTCTTCTTATTGCTTAAATTGTTATTGTTATTGCTTGTTGTTATTGTTATTAAATTTCTGGATATGTGTCCTGCTTATATTGTTATTGATTACTGCACATGTAAGGAAATTCAGGATTCCTTTGAATACGGAACATTGTACTCCGTTTCACCCCTAATACGGAACACCGTACTCCGTGTCACCTGTAACACGGAACAGTGTACTCCGTATCACCTCTAATACGGAACATTCATAACCGTGACAGACACTAATACGGCACACGTATAACCGTGATATTGTCTGATACGGTGGATAGATCACCGTGACACAGGCCAGAATGAGATGGCAAATTGTCAACTGTACTCACTACCTGTACTCACACCCAAATGACACCAACTGTAAAATTTCACAGGGAAAAAAACTCTCATAATGCACAACAACAAAAAATTACAAATATTGAAATGAAAGACCCATAAAAAAGACCCATAAAAATTTCAAATATTGTAAACTATTATTACAAATTCTTCTACATAAAAATTCTTCTACATAAAAATTCTTCTACATAAAAGTTCTTTTACATAATTGAACTGCCTTAACACTAATCAAAATGAAGGACCCCTTCACGTTGAGCATTGAAATGAAGGACGCCTACAGAAATGACATCTCCATGTGCCTGCATATATATCAGAAATTCATTGATATTAGTGCCCCTGGCGGGGCCGTATTATACGAAAATAACTTATCTACTACAACCGTATAATTTATTAACGCAAGATAACTCACCTATTTAATTGTCATGCAAAACTCATAAGATTGCCATCAATTTATTTCTTCTGCCTAAACAAAATAAAGACTCAAAACCACAAACAAATAAAGGAATTGATGCTCGAAATAATGCAAATAAAAGATTTAAAAAAACTCACCAAGTTTTCCTCGTATACTGCTGATCGGTAACTTTCTTACGAGCTCGTAACTGCATAGGATGCTCATGATCTACAGGTGGGACCTGTTCATGTGAAATTCAAGATATGTACATATTTAGATCGATATATCATTGTTACGGTGACACAGCACTAGTAAATTTATTGACCAAGTACATTTATTGACTACAAGAACATATTATACTTGTAAATTTTTATAAAAAGTAGGCTATTTTATTCATTTCTCTCAAATAAAGTATTAGTATTGACTATCTATCCCAAAAATTATATGAATGTATTGGTAGACCACACAATGTGACTGCAAAAGGTTAAATGGTAATGGTAGATTCAATCAAATTTAACACCCGATACCTCTCAATTGGAAATCAATGTTTATGATTTCCCCTCAATGATAGAATATTAGATTTCTATACATACTCAACTCAACTCTAGGTATGAACTCATTAGGTACATACCAACAACCATTTTACTAACTATAAATTTGTTTTCGGAAATTTAAATCGCGTACAATAATTACTTGCAAATAAGTATGTCAAACCTGGTGCTGCTGATCTTCCTGCTCTAGTGGTTGCTGCTGATCCGGTTGTGGTGGCTGTTGTTGTCTTGCTACATAATCAGGAAACGTGTTTGGAGATTGTGTGAATAGGTGGAATGTTGGATATGACAGTGGTGGTTCATCACTAGGCCCCTCGCCACCTTCGGCATCATCATCTAAATCAACACCAATCCGTGGTCCTAGCAAGCGTGGAGCTTTGACCCCGCGGCCACCTCGTTTTCTCTTTTGTTTCAACTCAACTTCCTTGGCACGCCGGTCTTCAACAGGGAAATCTTGAAAGTATCCGGATGCAAACTTCTCTTGCAGCACCTGTCTAGCATGAGCCGTAATAGCTGGTAAGTCTCCAAATATCGCTTCCTTGTGTAATAAATCTAGGTGATCCAATAAATCCAACTGCATAAACAAAACAATTTGTATCAATACATTGCACAAATAGAGTAATACATGGCAAAACAAATATAATTATAATTACAAGTACAAGTATATAGCAAAACAAGTAAGGATGAGCTTATTTGTGATTACCGTATAAGAATGGCCACCACCAATGCGAGTCAGATACCGATGAGTAATAGATGAATACCACTTGAGATAACGCTCAGATACACCCACACCGACATCTCCAGCAAAAACAGTATTCTTCCTATCATCCCAAAGAGCTACATGATCACGATGCATCCAAGTCCAGTCCAAGTCTGCCTTACCCTTCAAGTTAATCTTATGAAGTTCAGGACAATAACTAGCAGAAGATGGTATATCCTGTATAATCCCAAACTGGCGCAGGCATCTGTCGGGCTGATGTGGCTCCACGAAACAAAAACATATAAGAGGCCCCTTGTAACACCAAATATCTTTGCCTTCTCTACACTGCTCCGATAGTTCGGCAAGAATCTCATCGGTGTATGGCTGCCATAAAAAGTGAGAATCGGCAAGAACATCTAACTGAACTCGGTAGGTGGAAACTGAATGTGAACCACTGTCAAGGAAGGAAAGATGAGCACACCACCTATATAATACATGAAAACATAAAAATGGCATTAGAATTGATTCAAAAGAATTAATAAACAACTATATAGTTTGAATGCCGAAAATATCATTCAATATGTCAATAAATGTGGTAAAATTGAACATTTTTACCTCAAACCATGTGGCCCTGGACGATCACCCCAAATACGTGAGTGATCTAAAACTGGATCACGAGGAACAGGAGCCAAAGAAGGTAGTCTACTCCAAGCCCACAACTGCAATAATAAAAGACATCCGGCTGCCTCCTCTGTATCTTTATGAGACGCCTTGCATAATTCCATGTAAAGGTATGCAAGAACAGCAGAACCCCAAGATAGTTTCCCACATTTAGCAAAATCCAAGAGAAGAGGAAGGTACATACAATGAACCTGACCTCCAGAATGATCGGTCAATAAGATCCCACCAATCAGCTGCAACACGTAGGACTGTGTATAACGTGTAAGCTCAACATCAGAAGCATCATCTCGAAGGGAACAAAAAACAGAATTCAACCAAGTACACTTCAATCTACCACCAATCAATCCAAATCTGTTATCATCATCCAATGCAGAACTCTCACCCTTCTTAATCTTCTTACCCTTCTCACCCTTCTCCCCCGGCCGTACACCAAAGACATCTCCAACATAATGTCCCATCCACCTGTAACCGCAGTAAAACCAGTAACTGCAGGCCCATCAATACACAACCCAAGAAGAACAGACACATCCTGTAATGATATCATGCACTCCCCGACTAGAAAGTGAAAAGTATGGGTCTCGGATCTCCATCTCTCTATAAGAGCAGTGATCAAACCCCAATCTATCTGTATGCTTGCCAACCTAGAAACTCCATCAAATTTCAAAGCCTCAAGAAGGGGAACCATCCTCGGATGTAAAGAAGGGAGGCTGAAATTGTTAGGATTGCGAACTCGGGATTTCATATTGTCACCACCACCAGCCTCCCACACAGCCTCTGACCTGTGAGTACCTTGTAAATGCAAGACAGAAGGATCCCGAGGGCGAGGGTCCATAGACAATTTATCATTATGTTGCGCCATAATCTGAAAATGAAAAAAAAAACAAACACATTATTATAAGTCTTCATATCATAGATACGTATATAATGAGAGAAAACATATTATTTGAATCAGTTTCTCTCATTATATATATATATATATATATTTCTTTCAGAAATGGATAAAGATTATATAGTAACATTGCTCTCTGCCTTATTCTTTAAACCAGTGCTGGAAAGCCCTGGAACCAAATTTTGGTGCTAGTTTGGCCATAACAGAAACATGCCCTGATCTCTGATTCATACTTTTTGTAAGTTAGTATTTTTACAAGTTGCTAGCAAGAAGCATATATATTGCAGACTTTTGCTGCTTCTGTGTGAACTACAGGAGCAGCATTCTACCAATATCAAGTAATATGAAATTTATCTGATTCTTGCAGTTTTTTCTTTAGTTTCGTATATGTTATTTCAGAAGCTCTCCATTTCTTCAATTTCAAACTAACAATGTTGCTTGTACAGGTAATGAGTACAGGTAGTGAGTAATGTTGCGGTAACCGGAAGTCTGGTGATTGTTATTTAATCTAGGCAAAATATATCATCCAAGCTTAAAAAGAAGCTTTACGAGGTATGCTGTGTGCAGAAGATACACTAACTTATTAGAAGTTACCTTAACAAATGACATACATGCATTTCATCTCTGAAACCCAGTACAATCTTTCTAATTACTGGTAATGGTATGGGCATCAATCATTTCTCTACTATATTTGCCTATATCAGGTCAATGTTGCAAAAAATACAATATTCTAGTATCCAGAGAATACCTACCTAATAGTTGGCAATTTATGAGAGAGAACCTACCCTCCTGCAATGAATACGTTCACAAACACACACTAGAGGTGAGTATTTATTTATAGTTCCATATACTTAATAGACTTCATAGTTGAACAGTTTTACCATTTCACAATCAATTACAGCTGCACAAACAAACAAAAAAAAAACAATAAAAAAAGACAAAACTATATGCAACGAAGGCAGGGCTTCCTCATGTGAGCTGCTGGAAGTTTAACACTACCATTATGAACATCAGTCATGCAATACAAGCAAGACTGTATATGTTCCTGATAAAATTAAGAGCCACTAGTTCCAGTGGTCTCTGCTCTAGTAACACAACTAAAGAAGGAAAAAACATGTTCTAAGGTGCAAAACATGTTCTAGTCATGCATCATTCAACATGGAACTTCACATGGAATAACGTATACTCAACTCCTAATTATCAGTCAACATGGAACTTCACATACATACGGCAAAAAATAAATATATAAGTGAAAGTTACATCCAAACAAACTTATTTCTCTCAACTGAACATATCATCAAACACATTATTGTCATGCCAAATAACATTTAGCAATTGATTAGCCTCTCATAATTTGTATCGAATAACATATGATAAACAACAATTCCAAAACAAGACAGGGATGCAGAAATACCTCAATAATCGAATTAAGATGAATTATGAAGATGGATATGTAGTTAGACTGGTCACTGATGAAGTAATATCTTCAGGTTTGATACGGAACATTCATACCTCAGTGTTTAATTAAGATGAATTATGTTATTTGGCTCTTTTCTGAAACCTAATTGAGTTACGGGTTTGGGGGAAATAAACTGGATGGAGACACGGAACACAGTGTTCCGTGTTACCTGAAGATACGGAAGACGAGCCTCCGTGACAAGTCTGTATTTAGGGCCAAATATTTGGAAATCAGTATTTTGGGCAACTTTGTCTCAAAAAATGATTATTTTGGTCATTTTCTCTTTATATTGCGATGCACATAATGATTTATTAATATATTTTACATGAGTTTATTTATTTTATGTATTTTTTAATATCAATATTTTTTCTCAAAAGTACCGTCTATGTTGTTGTAATAGGAAAATTTAATTTTTTTGTTTCTTAGGATAATAATATTTTTGTAATAATCATGAATTTATTGTTTTAACCCTTACGACCAAAGGCGCAGACAGGTATTTTTATTGGTAACAATTTTTCACAA
Source organism: Saposhnikovia divaricata (assembly GCA_036435485.1). Classification (NCBI taxonomy): domain Eukaryota; kingdom Viridiplantae; phylum Streptophyta; class Magnoliopsida; order Apiales; family Apiaceae; genus Saposhnikovia; species Saposhnikovia divaricata. Next base: position 92,901,605 of record CM071597.1, on the reverse strand, counting down.
TAATTTTTCTTACATTTTTCTAAAATAGATACTTTTGTATTTTTATATACACTAAAATAATAACAGGATATGTTTATCTATAATAATAATTAATGAATTTATTGATGTGTATTTTATTAGGTACTAATTTAGTTTAAATTTTATTGTTGATGAAATTTTATCTATTTGTAACTTTTAACTTATTAAATTTTAAATGTTTTTTTATTGTATAATATATTGATTATATATATATATATATCTGTGTGTGTATATATATATATATATATATATATAAATTAATTTTCATTCACAACTGTAGTATTGCATCTATAATTTTTACAAAATAATAATATCAAGAAATGAAAATATGGGTTTTTTAATAAAATTGTATTTTTTATTATTGATTTGTTTTTATTTTTTATGTACAATTTTATAAACATGTTTGTTGTAAGACTTATAAATTAAATTTTTTATAAAATTTATTAATATAATATTTTTCTTAAAGTACTTTTATGTGGTAATTGTTATTTGTGTAAATTATATGTTGTGGAATAAAAAGTAGGGTATATTTATTGCGTATTAACTACTAGGGTTTGTGGGAGCTTCGAGCTTTAATGGCTGTTCTTGTGTTCGTGGCTGAATCTGCCTTCACAAGATGCCTACGTACTTCGATGAATATCAAAGATCAAGCCAAAAACGTAGTTCTGAGAATGAGGGGTCAGGCCCTTTATATAGGCTGCGGGAGCCTTAGAATTATGGTAGGATTCGGAGACTAGGTGGGCAAGCCACCTCCTTGAGGAAGGTTCTAGACTCCTTCCTTGTAGGAATCAGTTTCCATGTTGAATTGGGTGCCTTGGAGGCTAAGTCAGGCAGGAGTAATATCCTTGTTTGACTCTTATTGCTGAGCTGTTTTTCACCTCCAATATTAATTACGAAATTAATATTTAAAATAGGATTTTGGACCCTGTTGGTGGGCCCCACGTTCGGACCATACCGGGTCTAATTAATGCAACACTAAATGTGTCTTTAGGGCTTATTTTTAGCCCATATCATTTGCCCCCCAACTTCTAGGAAAACTGATCAGGTTTTCCTTGAAGTTTTAACGGTCCTTTCCAAGACTCGGGCCAGGGTTCATCTTTATACACTAGTGTTTCACGAGTATTGTCTTTATGTAAAGCGTGGAGCGACCGACGCGTTTACGACAATGTTAACTCGATGCTAATCGGCACTAATCAGCCCTAACGACATTTAAACAATGTTTAAACGACGTTGAATGGCATAAAATGGCACTAAACGGTACTAACTAGCCTTAAACGACACTTAAACAACTTTTAAGTGACGCCAACCGGCATTAAACGACACTGAACGGTGCTTATCGGCACTAACGGTGCTAATCGGTACTTAATCGGTGCTTATCGGCACTAACGGGCCTTGAACGACACTTAAACAATGTTAAGCGATTCTAAACGGCGCTAGACGGTGCTAAACGGCACTAGCGGGGGTCTGGGGGCAGCAGCCCCCGGGCGGGGTCCAAGGGGCGGCAGCCCCTGGCGGGGTCCAAGGGGCAGAGCCCCTGGCTGGGGTCGAGTACTATTCAGAAATTATCATTTCGACTCAAATTTCTGAGTTTTAATCACAAATTTCGATCAGGAAACTTCACATTTTTCGACCAGGATTCTGGTCGAAATAAGGTCTGATTTTTCGAGCTCAAACTAGGGCCAGGTCGCAGCTTTTGGTCACAGTTTTTAGTTCAAAAACGACCTGGGTTCAACGACCTCAAATTGGGGTACACACGACCTCATTTCATGTCCTGGTCGCATGGTTTTCTCCATTTTTCTAGTTCATTTTGGACTAGGATGCAACGAGCTCAACGTAAGATTTTTCTATGTCCAGGTCGCACGTTACGAGCCCTATTCGTAGTTCAACTACGATTTCAAACGTACGACCTCACTTCATGATCTAACGACCTCAAATGAGACATTGGTCGTGCTCGACGACTTCATTTCACTGTCGATATTCGACCAGGATTGCACGACTTCGACCCAAGGTTATCTCGACTTCATTCTGGGCTTTAGTTTACACCTAGGTCGCACATTTTCGAATTCACTTTTAGTTCAAGTACGAGCTCAATGCTTCGACTTGGAATCGATATAACCACGACCTCATCTCTTAGGTCGTTTACGACCTCAAATGGGAGTGAGGTCGCTCACATGACTTGAGATTGCTAGTTCTTTTTCGAGCAGATTCGCACGAGCTTATCTTATCACATTTACGACCTCAACAAAGGGTTTTAATCGACTTCTTGGTCGTTTGAACGAGTTCGAAAACATGCTGCAAAACGAGGTCGTTGGTCTCGACCTCAGACAACTTCGTTTGGGACCTTTGGTTTTTTTTTTTTGGGCCTTTCCTCTGTTTCGGGCCTTAGACTCATCAGAGTTTGGGGCCTTTCCTCGTGAACCCAATCATATATTTGGGCTCTTCATCTTGAAGTCCTAATTGATTTTGACTTGGGCCTTAACAGGCCTTGTTACTCAAGTCCAACTAAAAATTTGTTAGGCTTTCGTGCCTTTGTTACCAACTTTCACTATTCATTTTTGTCTGGACCTTATCAGGCCTTTAGTTTGGGCTTGATCCAAGATGGGCCTACATAATTTATTAAGCCTACTATCACTTGTTCCTTCATTCTTAAGTCATTTGCTTGACTTGGGCTTTGTAGAGCCTTTAGGCCACTTTTAATCATTTCAGCCTTTTGGGATTTCTACAGAAATTTGATTGGGCCATGTTAGGCCTTGATTGAACTAGGCCTAACCTGGCCTAAATTCATTGCCTCGCTTTGAGCTTAGAGTTTTCTGGGCCCAATCTTCATTTATTGAAGATTTTCTGGGTTCGATGTTCATCCCTTGATGATTTCTTGAAGACTTGAAGAACTTCTGGGATTAAAATGGCTGATCATGCTTCCCAACATCCATGATAATGCACTAAGATTTCATAGAAATTATACTGGTCTTTTTCGAGACTTGGGATCTTATTTCGGCTTCAAGCCTTACATTGAGCATATCGAATGATGGGGTTTGGACTGAATGTCTTAGGTTCATGGGGTTTCAACCCTTTAGTCCATTTCGGATAATTCAATTTGCAACCTCAGCTTGCCCATCTGCTTGAGGATGGGTAACAGAAGTGAAACGCGATTGGATATCATTCTCTTCACAATACTTCTTGAACTCATCATTGTTAAACTGAGTTCCATTGTCCGTAACCAGGATTCGTGGAATTTCACATCTGCATATTACACTTTTCCAGAAGTGCATTACTTGTTTGGTGGTTATCTTGGCTGAAGGTTTAGCCTCAATCCACTTGGTGAGCCTTCCATTATCTTTCGGGCTATGAAATATGTTTCTTCAACGGGTGTTCCATCAGGGCTTCAACGTTTGTCTTTATCCAGGGTCCTTCAAGGACTTAAACTCTTATCTGCGGTAACCTAACTCTACCATTCGGGGTATGCATTCGTTTGTTTTCATTCGTGTATTCTTTTATTTTCGGTACTTGGTCTTCTTTGACTCACACATCAGGTGCTTGGCACATAAATAAAATCACAATCAATGAATGGAAAACAAACTTGCATTAATAACTTGAAATGGGTTCAACCCTTACATAGAGTACCAGTGTCCTACTCGGAGCAACATGCTCTGCAATGGTTTTAATGAACCTTATTTCTACTTCTACTATATAAATATGAAGCTAAGTCCTACTAGGATAACTTAAGCTCAATCGGGGTTTTGCAACACTAGGCCTGCACCACTTGATTTTGTTTTTGATGCTCCATCAAAATAGAGCACCCGCCACTCCTTCTGGTCTCCTCATTCTTATTCTGCAGTTCACTTCCGGCTCGGGGTACTACCTCCTGCCCCCCAACTTCTTGGTTGCCAATGGTACACTCAACCACAAAGTCAGTTAACGCCTTAGCCTTAATGGCTGTCTGAGGCTTCTGTGTGATGTCCTCTGCTAACCTTTCTTTGTGTTCCTTACCACTGTGGACTTCCATGTCTTCAATCGGAAGGACCTGCCCCCCGACTCCATCAGGCCTTAACGAGGCTACATAACAGCTTCGTGCCATCTTCTGATCACCTTTATGTTCTCCAACACCATTCCTGGTAGGGAACTTGATCTTCACATGATAGGTTGAGGCAACAGCCTTGAATGCATGAAGTCCAGTCCTTCCAAGGATAGCGTTGTACGTTGAAGACGCCTTGATTACCAGGAAGTTTAACATCCGAGTGGCCTCCTTGGGCTCTTGCCCAATAGTTACAGGCAGCTGAATAGTCCCTTCAACTTTGGATTTTATTCCATTAAATCCGTATATAGGCATGTTATTGGGGGTCAACTGAGAATCAGTGTATCACATCTTCACAAACGCATCATGAAACAGAATGTCAACGGAAGCTCCATTGTCTATCAAGACTCGCTTCACCTCCGAGTTTCCAATCACAGGAGTTATGACCAACGGGTCATCATGGGGGAACTTCACCCCTTCCAAGTCTGAGTCATCAAAGCTAATCGCTACCTCAGTTTTTGCACGCTTCGGGGCCTCTCCCACGATGTGCAACACCTCTCGAGCATAAGCCTTTCGAGAGTTCCTAGTTGTCCCGGCCGCAGTCGGGCCTCCTGAGATCATGTTGATTACTGGCCCTCGGGGCTGTGGGTTGCGATCTTGATCGTCATCCCTTCTATTATAGTCTCTTCTCTGGTTACCACGGTCTTCACCCTTAGTGAAGTGCCTCAGCTTCCCTCTACGGATCAAAAACTCGATCTCATCTTTGAGTTGCTTGCAATCGTCAGTGTCATGCCCCACGTCTCTATGGAATCTGCAATACTGATTCTGGTTTCTCTTTGCGGGATCACCCCTGAGTGGCTTCGGCCATCTGAAATCCTTATCATTCTCAATGTCCAACAAGATTCGACTCCTAGGAGTATTCAACCTTGCATACTCAGTGAACCTTGACCCTTGGTTCTTCTTAGGGGCAGAGTCGGAATCCTCGCTAGTTCGGGGATACTTGTCCCTAGCATCATACTCTTGATCATCATAGTCCTGGTCTTGCTTTCGCTTCTTGGAGTCATTGTTACCTCCTCATCCACCTACGGTGGTTTCCTTCTTCAAGCTATCCTCAGCTTTAATATACTTATCAGCCCTTCGTTGGAGCTCAGCCATGTTCTCAGGGGGATGCTTCGTCAATGATCTCTTGAAGAAGAGGTCAGTGGTTCCGTGTTCCAGGGCTACCATTGCCACCTTATTTTCTAAATCAGTGATGTTCAACGTCTCCTTAGTGAATCGCTTGAGGTAATCCCTCAGATTTTCGTTCTTTCCTTGTACCACATACATAAGAGACGCGGAGCTCTTCTCATGTACCCTTCTGCTAATGAATTGGCTAACGAAGGCGGCACTTAACTCCTTAAAAGAGCCAATAGAGTTTGTAGGTAGATGGCTATACCATCTTTGAGCCATGCCTGACAGAGTTTGAGGGAACGCCCTACACTTTAAGGCATCACTAGCAGGCTGCAGCAGCAGTGCGTTTGAGAATGTTCTGACATGATTTGCGGGATTGCCCGTTCCATCATAGGCCTTAATAGTTGGCATCTTAAATTTCCTTGAGATGTGGGCATTCATCACCTCCTCAGTAAACGGAGGTGTGGGATCGTCAGGGTCCCCAAGTGGCATCAGATCTTTGGGGTTGCTTCTAGGGGTCTCCACCCTTGTGGATTTTTCGGTTCGGGGATCAGCCCTCCTTTGCCTTCTTGAAGGCCTCTCCAAATTTATAACGGGAATCTTCTCTGCAGTTGGAGGAGGCTGAGTTTGATTCAACCTATCTTGTTCTCTTGCAATATCGTCCTTCAATTTCGAGATCTCTGCCTCGTAAGCCTTGATTTTCTCAGCAGTTGTCAAGGGGAGTCCATCATGGATTCTTCGTGTTCTTCTTAGAGCTTCCTTGCTAGCACGTCGCCTCCTCGGGGCTTCATCTCGATCATCATCCTCAGATGATGATGAATCATCAGTATAGGGACCAGAGTAATCATCATATTCTCGATCCCGGATCTGTAAGGCGTGTCCGCTTGGTCCAGGTTCCCTTCGTCGAGGGGGGTAGTTAGGCAGCCCATACATAGGGTTGGTGTTCAAAGGGAGATCCGTAGTATGAATCTGTACCCCCGTGCGATCAACGTTACCAAGAGGAGAAACCACCATCTGGAGAGGGTTAGTTTCTTGGCCTTGATGGACAATCACTGAGTGGGTCCCCTCTACATGGGGAGTCGTCCCTGGGGGCTGAGTGGGCAGAGGTTGAATGACCGTCCCTGTTGATGGGAGTATTTGTCCTTCCTCAGTGACGATGAGCGGATCAGAAGTGGCTGGTGGAGCAGAGTTAAGGGGCACGGCCTCGGTTGATGTTGTTCTTCGTGTTTGAACCATGGTTGATGTTGTCGTCCCACAGACGGTGCCAAATGTTGTGGAATAAAAAGTAGGGTATATTTATTGCGTATTAACTACTAGGGTTTGTGGGAGCTTCGAGCTTTAATGGCTGTTCTTGTGTTCGTGGCTGAATCTGCCTTCACAAGATGCCTACGTACTTCGATGAATATCAAAGATCAAGCCAAAAACGTAGTTCTGAGAATGAGGGGTCAGGCCCTTTATTTAGGCTGCGGGAGCCTTAGAATTATGGTAGGATTCGGAGACTAGGTGGGCAAGCCACCTCCTTGAGGAAGGTTCTAGACTCCTTCCTTGTAGGAATCAGTTTCCATGTTGAATTGGGTGCCTTGGAGGCTAAGTCAGGCAGGAGTAATATCATTGTTTGACTCTTATTGCTGAGCTGTTTTTCACCTCCAATATTAATTACGAAATTAATATTTAAAATAGGATTTTGGACCCTGTTGGTGGGCCCCACGTTCGGACCATACCGGGTCTAATTAATGCAACACTAAATGTGTCTTTAGGGCTTATTTTTAGCCCATATCATTATATATTATAAATTTAGACTAATACGTTTTTTAATATTTCATTTATTTTGGTGTCTTATTCTTTTATTATTAGATAATATAAGATATATTTGAAATATGTTAGGTACAATAATCGTATAATTACTCTTTTTTATTTTTTCATTAAGTATTTTAAGATAGTTGTGGTTATCTCGTTTAAACTTTTGTTATGGTGCGTTTTCTTGTGTTAGAAGTATTCTTTTTCTAATTGTTTTTGAATTATTATGAAAAATAATTGGTAATAAATTCTTTTATTTGTTTGAATATTTATTTTTTTGTTTCCGTCAATTATATATTTTTTGGATGTTTATGATAATATATGTTATGTTAATTAGTTTTCTTTAAAAAGAAATTTTTTATCCTTTTCATTATATTTTTTGTTCAATATGTATTATATTAAATTTTTTGTGATTTTAGTTTACTAAATTTAATATTTATTTAATATTATCATTTGTTTTGTAAAATATATTTTGGTGAATTCTGGTATCATTTTCAACTATGACATATTTCTATAACATTTTTTAAAGTTTTAGTTTAGCATTTACTTTCTCGATGAATATTTAGAGACATTTTTTATTTTGTGATTAAATGTCAATTCCTATTTTGTACAAGAACTATTTTTTAAATTGAGCTATTTTGCTATTTTTTTCTTTTTCTAATGAATGAAAATTCGACATTTATAAGTTTGGAAAAAATTGTGTTTTTTTTAATTATTTTATTAGATTTATGCTATTACTTTGTTAAGAATTATGTTGTACTTGATATAATTGCAAAACACCTAAAAATATATTTTATATAAGTCATATTGTCCGTTATCTGTAGCTTTTTTGTTAGAGAGAAAATACTGAACTTTGTAACTTAGAACACTTAGGTTTTCTATTTTCAAAAGCATAGTAACACAAGCAGTTGTGAAGCATTCTCATAGATTATTTCTTCTATATCTAAGGTGGAACATACAACTCCACCTAAAATTTTAAATATTGTGGTATGTTTACATGTGCTTTTATTTACTTAGCTTTCATATATCTGTTCTACATACTCAAAGCTATTTAGCCTTAGTTTTTTTTTTTTTATAATTAAGATTTTGAAACAGCAGGTTGGAAATACTTCTAGGAAGACCTAGAAGCCCACCCGACCCAAAAGGAGCTAAAAGCTCTACAACCTGAAACGGAAGCAACAGAAGGAAAATGTGCTAAATGCACTGAAACTACACCTAAGAAACACTAGTGTAAAACCAAGACACTAGGATCTGGCAAGAACAAAAGGCCAGTGAAAGTTGTGAAGCAGTTGGCGACCTACTGAGAACCACCACCATTGACAGAAGCAAGGTCTTGTGCTGTTTCTTGTGTACGAGCCAAGGGTTCGCCTGCTGGGGGAAAGCCAACGACATACCCATTCTCATCAGTAGGGATGGGCGAAGTTATGAGCTGTGGGATTGGGGGGGCCAAAGCCCATGTCCAAGTCTAGCTTCTCTTGGAGACGACCAAATGGAACTGAAGTGTAGTACATGGTATCCCAGTTGTTTAACCCCACCACTGCTAGGTAATGTGCAGTGCGATTTGCGATGTCCGCCACATAATGAACTACGTTGTCCCATTCCGGATTGTATCCTAAGAGCTTCTTGATTTGTTCCACGATCCAAAGGCAAGTCCTGTCACCTCTCCCGTCCTTTCTGGAACCTCAAAATACGAATTGAAGTTATCAGTTTCCAACAGGACAAGCTCGCAGCCCTCCAACCTTGCATGGATGAGTCCCATCTGTAGAGCCCAGAGTTGTGTTGCAAGAGGGGAGAGTCCCTTCATGGTTCCAGTAAGTGCCTTCACCATACGACCCCTATGATCTCTGATAACGATCCCCACTCCATTAGTGTTGCCATTAAACTGGTGAGATGTTTGCACAACATGAACGTTTACTTTGAACTGATTCCTGAGAGGTGCTTTCCAGGTATAGTAAGCCATGATGGGGAGAAGAAGATGTTTAGAGAGGAGTGTGGATGAAATTTTTGATGTGTATGAATGCTTACAACTGTAAATGGGCAAATAAATAGGCTCCAACTGCGTGTTATGCCCCTTGAGAAGTGACAGGAACCATTGGTTATAAACCAACAAATGTTCGAGCAGTGTGCCTTAACAGGCTAGACTGACAGACAAGTAGGGGAGTGGTATAAAGTGTAGCAAAGGTGTACTCTGAAGAGAAGCAGGGCATGGCTGAATAGTACTCCAAACTAGTCTTGAGCCGTGTGTGAGAAAGAAAAACTTATAAAAGTACTGAGGATGCCTGCACGAATGTCCTATGCAAGCGGACTAGACTACATGAACCAGCCCATTAGTAAGTTGGGCCTGTCCAGACCTTGTCTTTCCAGGAAATTGGCCCCATTGATGTGAAGCCTCTCAGTGTACTCTATATTAATATGTTGATACTTAGAATGATCTTCTTCTTCTGCATAAGGAATTTGATCAATAAGCCCAGCTCTATACTTTTGTATATTTTCCCAAAGCACCTTGGAGTCTGTATAGATGACTATGTTTTTGTCAACACTGAATTTGGTGGTCACCTGTTGCAGCATATATAAAAGGGAATTAGTTTCTACATGGAGTGGGCTAGTCGCTGTTGAGTGACCACTAAATAAAAATGTGATATCTCCATTGCTGTTTTCTAAGTAACCTCCTACACCAGCTTTGACTGTTCCATTACTAGCTTCCAGGATCCATCTGTGAATCCATAGTAATCTCTTGTAGCTCGAAGTTCTTGTAGTAGGTGTACGTGTATATTATTAACCATTTTAGTAGGGTTATCAAACCAATCCAATTTGCTCTCACTGTATAGGATTCCACTGCTAATGCACCATTGGTGTGATCTATGCATTATAAGAAATTGTAGTTGTTTGGACGTAGTCGTGGAGTTTTTAAATATGCGCTCATTCCTGTTAAGCCAGAGTGTCCACAGTGTAGCAGCCACAGTACTCTTCCAGTGATCTCTATATTTATTATGGTTAGTTGCATTGAACAAACTAAATAGCCAATCATTGACAGGAGTGAGTATATCTACGGTCCTCCACCACCTGTCGATGTGAATCCAGCTTTGATATGCAATGGTGCAGTCTTTGAATAGGTGCTGTGTGTCTTCGATGTGTGTGTTACAAAAAATGCATTGGACTGTGGTTCCAAAGTTTTGTATTCTTCTGGCCAAGAAAGACCTGGTAGGAAGAATATTGTTGACAAGTTTCCAAATAAAAATTTAACCTTGGGAGGAGCTTTGATAGTCCAAATGAAGGCCCATCTTGTAGTTGTGGTGGATTCTTTATTGAGAAATTTATACATACCCGCTGTTGTGTATTTACTGTTTGTGTCTTTTAGTAGTAGAATGTCATCCCTAACACTAGGGGAATAAGCTCGAAGGATACTGTATAGTTCCTCTGCTTCCTCTTGCTGTAGTTGCCTGAGTGGTCTACTCCATAATGTCTTAATTCGAAAAGATTTTGGTCAGGATTGTATTTAAACCCCCTTCTACAATCTTTGTGATGTATTTTTGGGATTCAACATACTTGTATCTCTCAAATGTTCTTTTTTATTTGTCCTAGGTTTTTTTTCTTTCTTTACGTTGTTTTTTTTATTTGAATTGAGCTATTTTGCTTTTTTGGTCTTTTGTATTTCTTTTTCTAATGAAGGAAAATTTAACATGTGCATGTTTGGAAAAATGATGTGTTGTTTTTTAATTATTTTATAGGGCTTATGCTATTACTTGTATCTTGTCTAAGGTCTTTTTTTTTAGTTCTTTTAAGTTTATGTATAGTTCTTTATGTCGTTATGGTTGGAATTTACTGTACCAACCATCTAAACTGCCTTACTCATATTATATATAGGATATAATTTTTTTCTCTTCTGAAAATTGATGTTATTGATGAATGATTTAATTAAAATATAGAGAAAAAGGAGCTTAAGAATTAAGATGCATCTTAGGTAATTTCCTAAGATTTTAATACAAAATAATAGAATATCATTAAAATTTTAAATGAACCCTGATTTTACAAAAATATTCATCCTATGTTTACATGTAAAATTCTTTGCCAAGATGTATCTTAGGTTCTGTAATCTCTAAAATATATATATATATATATGATATAAGAACTTTTTTCTCTTATTCTTTTATGAAGTACAAGAGAAAAATATTAAATATCTCTTGTCGGTATCATTGGAATGAATTACTTACGGTTAGAAGTTTGAATTGAGTTATTTGTTGTAGACTTGTAATTAAGCAACTGATTTTATATTTTTAGTTCTCCACCACACATAAAACAAAAAAGAAATTTTTTGCATTGGCTTTTATGTATAAGTGAGTTTTGTTGCTCCGAATAAATTAAATACAATTGGATCTTATAAAATCTAACTATCAAAATGCATATAATAGAGGTCGACCTCATATAAGTTACTTGAGATTATGTTAAAATTTCATATAAAATATGAGGGTATTTTTTTAATTTTAAAATATTATATATAATTACAAAATTGTCATTAAAAATTTATACTAAAAAATCCTATTACTTTAGGATATTTCTTAAGTTCAACCTCTGGTTCCTTTTTCTCAATAGAATACACTAATAAAACTTATCTGAATAAAAAAATTTACTTCAAGACTCGTCAATTTCTCTAAGTAAACATTCTGTTAACAATAAACATCATCAGTTTTTGGCATTATTTTTTAGCAAATATTCGGGGTTTTGAGAAATTTATACGGGCATGAGCTACATATATACCAATTATACATGTCAAGGAAAATTCGACAGCCAAATATTAGATGAACATTACTTTTTTTCCCCACCTAACAGTTTACCGTAATGTTATAGCTTATAGTAAGAAAGCATCGATGTTACATTGGAATCTTGTAATCTTTAACATGATGATTAGAAAATATTATTTCAAGATGAACCAAATAGTGCTCAGATGAAAAATGATAAATGCATTTATCACATCCATACCATCCATATTCAGAAGTGAGAGTTCTCCACAAAGTTGTACCAAAGACCATTGTATGGCTGTAAACTTGCGACGGACAAATATCCGCTGGTTATTAGGCTTGTTAAGACTTCTCGAACTGATCGAAGTGCTCATTTCCAGGAAACCAATTTACCTATAAAATCAAACAAGTGCAAATTAACTTTACAAATGAAGAAAGGTGAAATTTACATATTAGTCATGGATGTTCTGATCCAAATTTGTATATGCAAAAAACAAAGCGGATGAGAATAAATCATAATTGACATAAAACAATAAAAGAGGAGTAATGAGCGACTTGTTTATCAGGCGTATGCCTGAAAGCACAATCATAGCGATTGAGGAAAACATTAATGAATTGCAGCCACACTATCTGTCTAGACTTGCACCAAGTTCGGCTTGCACAGAATCACACTGAACAAAAAAAATTATTCCAAAACATTTTGTAAAGCATAATTTTATGTAATATGTAACAGTGAATGATAACTCAACACAGGAACATGATAGAGAATAATATTAACCGAAGCGCAGGAATCCAGAAGAATTAAAGACATGTTAAATACAAAGAATCAAAATACGAGAATTAATCTTAAAGACTTTAAACATGTCATGGAAAGAAGTTCATTAATATGTTTAGGCCTCAATGACAAATAAAGATTCAAGACATTCAGAATTACAGAAGTGTTTTCGATACAGAGTTAGTACCAGAGGATTCCTGTAAACTATTGTTGAAAAAAACCGTATTGCCAAGGACTTGTTAATTGGATTGTAATCAAGACCTGAAGATTTGAATCAATGTTAGTCGTCTGTTAATCAGAACAGTTACACTAGGCGTTAACACAAACGAAGAAGGTGATCATGTTTATTCAACTCAGAAAGAATTGACCTCAAGTGATAAGCATGCAATTAATCCTAAGATTTCCCTATATTTAAGTTATTTTGCATTGATTTGAATTTTTATTTAATAAATTTTATTGTTTTATTGTAGGTATCAAGGAGTTATAAAAAAAGGAGGCTTGGAACTTAAATAAAAGAGTAGAAAATTAATTTTATTAAAAATCGAATTTTATGGATCGTTTGTGCAGTCTACACTATTTAGGCCATATATGGAGTTTCAGAATTTCGTTTTAGATGATTCAAGCCCATGGAAAGCTAATAAGAAGGGATTTAATTCAGAAGTGGTCCTGTATTTAAAATCCAGCCGCATCAGCCCAGAAACAGAGCCCAAAAATAAGTTACGAATTTCCTTTCTTGAAATTCAATTCTGATTCAGAAATCTTCTTGTAATTGTATTAAATAATAAAAAATACTTTTATTAGAGGATATTATTAGATACATCAGACCTAATATAAAAGACATTGTACGAGAGAAGTCGAGAGAGAAAGAAGAAGCAGAAGACGGAGATTCAACTATTAAGTATGTTCACTTGGATTTGTTTTCTTAATCTTTTTGTTTAGAAATCTCTCATTAACTCTTTTAATCATGTTTATGTATTATAAATTCTTGTATGATTTTGAGATTTTCATTATGAACTAATTTTTTGAAGTTGGGATTTGTATGGAACCCTAGCATGGGATTATTGATGTTTTGTTAAAAAGTATTGTATGTAATTCTATGGCTTATTCATTCAAGTATTTTTCATGCTAATACTTGCTTTTGTCTAATCAACTTTAGTAGGTTAACGCGTTAATTATAATACCGAGTGGGTTATATTTAATTAACATAAGACTTGAGTGGTGCAGGCTTTTAAATCTTTTGATTATATATAGTATTATTACGGTATAGACATATATTGTGATCATGCATAGCTTTGTGAATTGGTGCTTAATTACATTCTGAAGAGTAAATTGGCATAGAAATATATTAGTTTATCGTGTAGGAATTATACCATAGTGTTTTCGAGAGAAACATGTGACCATTGGATTGTAGCTAGTAAATTTTGGATTTGCTAAGTACTACGCAACTCTATTACCGATTTTCACGAGTTAGGGGGAAGTAATTATCCTGACTTATCTTCTCATATCTGAAACACATTAAACTCTCTTATTTAGTATAATTTAGTTGGTTGATTTAGTTATTATCAATTAGTTTACTTATAAAAACCATCAATCAATTTTTGTGCTCGATAACCAAAGTGTTAGATATTACTTGCGATTGATACGAAATTACAATCCTTGAGGAATGATATCTGGTATTTACTACTGTTTTACTTGCTTGCGATTGTGTACACTTGCACATCTAGATTTACGCAACACCAAGTCATATTTGGAAGTTCCTGAAAGATCAAGTCAAAAAGAATAAGAATTACCAAATCAGAAACTGCAATCTCACCACTAAAAGAAAAAGAGAACTTCAAGTGCTAAAGAGAAATTAGTTCAATAGTTTTCTAAACTATCGAAATAGAATTCTCACTCAAGAAGAATTCAATAGTTTTAATTTAAATTATCCGATAGTTTTTTCTTAAAAACTATCGAAGTGGATCTTGTTGACATCATTTTAATACTTCGATAGTTTTGATAAAGCTGTTTGATAGTTTTATCTTCCAGGACAGAAAGTTGTTTGAAAACAATTCTATCGAATTGTTTTCATCATTTAATTGAACTAGTTCGATAGTTTTCTTTTAAGAAACTGTCGAATATTCAATATAGTTCGATAGTTTTTGGAATTGTCTTACTTCGATAGTTTTTAGAGGTTGGTAGATGCATTCAGTTTTAAGTAGTGGGTTGGTAGAAGATTTTGTGGACATGAATTGTCCGATAGTTTTCTCTACAAAGCAAAGTCTACAAAGGTAGTAGAAGATTAGTTTTTTTAATAGAGTTCATCTTCTACAATATTTACAAAGAGAGAGTTTTTCAAAGCTTAAGTTTAGATCATTCATATATGAGAATTAAAGACTCGGCATTGTATTTATGATTGTAGTTGAACCTCATTGTAGCTAATCCTACGGATTAGTTTTTTAGCACCCCTCATGATTTAAATTTATAGAAAGATACATCACACGAACCTGGTTAAATTGATTTTGATTATTGAAAACTATCCGCTTAAACTATCAAAGTAGATCTTGTTGACATCATTTCAACACTTCGATAGTTTTGATAAAGTTGTTCGATAATTTTGTCTTCAAGGATAGAAAGCTGTTTAAAAAAATTCTATCGAATTGTTTTCATCATATTTAGTTGCACTAATTTGATAGTTTTCTTTAAAGAAACTATTGAATATTCACTATAGTTCGATAGTTTTTGGAATTTTCTTAGTTCGATAATTTTAGAGGTTGGAAGATGTATTCAATTTCAAGCACTGGGTTGGTGGAAGATTGCGTGGACATGAATTTTTTGATAGTTTTTTCTTCAAAGCAAAGTCTACGAAGGTATTAGAAGATTAGTTTTCTGGATAGAGTTCATCTTCTACAATATTTACGAAGAGAGAGTTTTTGAGAGCTTAAGTTTAGATCATTCATATTTGAGAGTTAAAGACTCGGTATTGTATTTATGATTGTAGTTGAACCTCATTGTAACTAATCCTACAGGTTAGATTTTGTAGCACCCCTCTTTATTTAAATTTATAGAACGATACATTCCTCGAACCGTGTTTGTTTTGGTTAAATTGATTTCGAGTATTAAAAATATTAATCCACAAAAAAATCAAGTTAATTTCTAGGTATTGTATTCAAGCCCTCCCTTATACGATACTTTGGACCTAACACAATGTAATTCATTATAGTAGCATAGTATTGATAATTCCCCAGACTTTAGGCAAATGGTGAACACAAGGAGATTCAAATTTAAGATGCAAAAATTAGATGCAGAGACCTAACAACAACTACAATAAATACACTTAATTACTAGCGGCTAAGTCTCTTTGTCGACTATTAGACAAAAAATTTGTATGTACATATGCAGATACAAACAAATCAGTTAACCGTAGTAACATTATTTTAGTATATTTAAACAAATCTTACCCTGAAGAAGCTAGTCGAAGTTTCTTAAGAAAATCAGTTTGTTCCTGATTTTGTGCCTCAACATTCATGTTTAGTCGGGTCACAGTCTTCAATAAATCAATAATTTGTTTAATCTAATCAGCTGCTTCTTTTAGTCCATATGTTGGGATCCCAAAGCATTTGACTTTTCCTTTAACCATTACGAAATTTTTCTTGTGCGGATTGCAATGAAGTATGCCTCATGTTTTCAATTCAATTGCCATAGAAACAACGACAATGCAAATAATATAATTCAAAAGTTTTGTTCTAGTAGTTCCATGATAAAAATAGAGAAAAAGTGTAGATTTTAAAAAGAGATTGTGATAAAATGTTACCTTGCAAGACACAATCGTTCCGAATTAGCTAGTATTCTAATAGATTGAGCAAGTGATTTATCAACTCTTTCGTAAGCAACATAATGCTTATCTTAAAATAAATTTTGGACAAAGAAAGTAGTCCCATGGAAGTTTAGATAGCTTGGAATATGACGCTTAGGTTGCTTCTAGTGAGCTAAACTTTCTTAGAGCAAAAGTAGTGCCACCCATGGTGGCCTTGGACCATCCATTTGAGCCATCCTCTAGAACAAGATCCATATGTCATAGAAACAAGAATATTCCCACCGAGTACTACTGCATCGCTTTTTTTGTTAACGAATATAGTACACAAGTTGGTATCAATTTTGTAACGTTGAAGTTGATCACCGTTGCATTCTTTTTACCCTTGCTAAGAAATAGGGGTACGTGATTTTAAAAACTCTTTTCATTTTGAGATCAAAGTAAAAATGGTAAAAAAAAATAGAGAAAAGCTCACATTATAAAAAGGTTTAAAGATTCGAAAGTAGGAAGTCAATGACAAGCAAGTTTACATGAGTCTGAGTGTAATGCAAAAGAAAAATTGAGGGTCTCTAACAGCTCAAATTGGGTATTCTGAAAAAGATGTTATTTGAAATGCAACTTTGGTGCTCTGTGTACCAATATCTAATATGTGTGGGAAAATACATTTTTGCATACAAGAAGAAGAAAGCTGTGTTACTATAAATAGAACGGAATTCAGTAGAGTTTTTCTTCTACTCATAGTGATCTTGCCAAAACTAGCATTTTGAAACCTTTTCTGTTGTTGGCTCAGATGCCTGTGGCTTTGCGGGCAATGGATTCCAACACGTGTCCACAAAGTCTTCTTATATAAATAAATAAATACTTGTTTCATTTACAATTTAAATTTAATATCATAATTAAAGTTCACAAATCAAGATTTAATACAAGTATACAAAAGTATCTAAATTTCTAAATAAACTTTTTACTCAACATTATAATTGTCTAACCCTTATGTTTTCTCTAATTTACTTTACAAAGTTTTCTTTATATAAAAATTATGTGTAATCATGTTATATTTGATCCTAATTTTTTATTAGATTCCATCTTTATTCATAAATAATCATTTTTGATGTAAAAATTAGAATATAAATGCAATTTTATGTAAGATTCTATGATGTTCATTATTGTTCTTTATATAATGGTGTTCTTCATGGAGCAACGGCCTATATATATATATATATATATATATATATATATATATATATATATATATATATATATATATATATATAGGCCGTTGCTCCATGAAGAACACCCTTATATATATATATATATATATATATATATATATATATATATATATATATATATATATATATATATATATATATATATATATGACACCGTATCTAAAACCTAACCTGTAAATATAATCTAAAAAAATAAAAATAAGTATTGAAACAAAATGATTCTTACTTGAAACTACTAAAATCATGTTAGGCTTGATTTTTATGAAACTGTATTTACAATTTGTGTTTGTTCAATGGTCTATGCTTGTGTGTGCTTCTTATCCGGGGAGCACCACGTGACACTAAGTTCATGTTTAATGTGTGTATTATTTAGTAATAAACAAAAGTTGGAATAATTCCCACTAGTTTTCAATTAATTCGATAAGTTTCTTTATCTTCCTTTTATAAATTTAAAAAAAATTACTAACTCATCACCAAAATCACCTTTTGATTGGTTAGCAAAAAAAAAATCACCTTTTAATTTTAAATTTATTAGTTTTGCTGAAATGCATTTATATAACTCCACTGATGTAAGAACCCTGATTTTTGGTAGAATTAAAACTTTTATTATGTGATAGAGTATGAATGAATAGTGGTTACGACTACAATGTATCAGTGGTTTAATGAATGAATATTTAACGGATTTGGATTCAAATGTTTATATGCCATGAACAATGCAATTGGTTGACAACTTAGATTAGAATAGTCTATCTCCTAGAAAGTAAGATAGGGTATTCCAAAGAGGAAGGTTAGCTCATGTCATCCAAATCGATATCTAGTATAACTCCAGTGATTCCGTAAAAGAGATATGGAACGCTCAAGGAAGCGCGAGAACATCATTTTAAGTACAAGGAATAAAAGAGAGAAAAAGAAATGAATAGTGTTTTTGGTGGAAATTGGAATATTATTAGACGAGACTATACAGAAGTATTCAGAACGGATTTCCGAGTTCGTATTAATGATCAATAGGCAAAATAAGTGTATGTAAACGATATCAGATTCAGAAAAATAGCACTTTTATTTTCTCTGAGATTTCCCTGGACACTGAAGGATATAAGGATTTATTAAAGAGATTTAAGGAATTTAAATTCAATGATTATAGAGGATTGAGAATGGTAGTATAAATATCAAGAAAGTTTCCGGTAAAACCCTAACAAGAAATACTTGAGATATTCCTACGAACGAGCAACGAAATTGAGCAATAACTGGACAAAGAAACAACAGAGAGCCAAGATATAGTCATGTGCAAGTGGATAGGATCAAGTAACCAAGTGAGTTACAAAAGAAACTAGTAGCATTAGCAACTAACTAGATAGTTAGCTTCTTTACATCATCTACACCACAAAAACTCAACACATGTCCTCAAGATGATGCATAGGATGACATAATCACTTTATTAAAGTGCCTTTAGCTAGATATTATCACAATAATGCATTATAGACAAGATGAGATCAAAACAAAGCAAGCAAAACTCCATTCGCTTCCAAAAGAAGGAATTCGGCCATGCCTTAATTCCAAGAGCAAAATCAAGCTTCCAACCATCAAGAATTCTCATATTAATTAGGTGAGTCCTATAATTCATAACTAAGATCTCCTATGAATCTTAGCTTCAAATTCCATTCCATTCTTGAGTTATAAAATCATGAAGGTTGAGGATGAATAGTAACTTTCAAGAACTAACATTAGTTTTCTTCTTTCTTTGGATGATCTAAGCTTGGTTAAGGTGTTCTAAGGACTATACAAGGTTTATTAAGGCTTATACACACTCCAAGGAAGGTATATCTCACCTAAATCCTAGATCTTACTTTGAGTTTATGGATGTTCTTGGTGATTTTTAGATTAGTTATGATTATGATGTTATTATAAGCATGATTATGTAGTTGGTTTAGTTGATCTAAGTAATATGATGATTATGATGATGAAGTGAGATGTCCTTGGACTTGTTAAGATGTATGGTATGCCCGGTGTGACTTGGTTGTGATGTGATAAATTTCGAAATAATCGATTTATAGCCGTCGTAATGCCGAAATTTCGTTAACCCTTAAAATTCGTGCATAAAAGTAGGTGTAAGTCTCTGGCCTTAATGATTATATGGACTGGCCTTAAAGATCTCGAGTCATAGATCGTTTTGGCGTGAGAATAGAAACAAAAGGACTTACGATTTAGGAGATATGACCGATTTAGTAAAAGTGGTTCGAAACCATAAGTGTAAGTTTGTAAATGAAATTAAACCCCCTTAACATGATTAATTCAGTGGCGAATCTTGATAATTAAATATTAGAGATCATAGTTAAGGTGTGAGAAAAGACCTCATGTCAAAAGGATCGTTTTTCGATTTTATAAAAATGTTCGAATCAAGGTTAAGTGCGAATGAAACCCTTTGAGGAACACATGGTTATAACTTTGGAAAACCACTTAGAAAACGATAAATAAATCTCGAGGTGTAATCTTTTCAAGTAAACGACCGACCTTAGAACTTATGTGACTTAAGTACCTACCAAGTGTAAGTGTAATGACATGCCTTAATAACGAACAAGTGTCGGATCATAACGGTATTAATAAGAGCACACTAAAGAGTGCATAACGAGATAACTTGAAAACGTGTTTTAACCTAAGTAAAGCATCTACTTAGCATTTCAAAAGCGCTAAGTGATTAATCTCGAATATTTTGATTGTTTATAGATCATCGGACTGACACAGGACACACTACCCCCACCAGATTACCTGGCAAGTTTCCAAACATTTTGGAACTGTTGTTGTGATAATATATATGATTTGATTATTGTTATACATATGCCATAGCATGCATGCCTGCTTTCAAGAGTATTGTGATACTTGTTTTATGACTTGATACTGGCTTATAAGCTAGATATGTGATATATTAGTTATAAGCCGGATATTGCTAAGACCCTTAGTGAAGGGCATATGATCTTCATTCTTCAAATATAGACCGGGAGTAGGTATTTCTGTATATATATTGTGATTATTTACTGAGAAAAATATTTGAATAAATATTTTTCCATTATTTATTTAATGAATATTATTTGAATATTCATTTGAGTTTTATTTAATGAATATTATTTTGAATATTCATTTGAGATTGATTTATTTAAACGAATAATATTTTGAATATTCATTTAAGGTTGACTTATTTAATGGACATTATTTTGAATATTTATTCGAGGAATTATTTATTTAATGAATATTTTTATATATATATATGTATATATATATATTTATTTATTTATTTATTCGAGGGTTATTCATGAGCAATATTCTATATTAAGAATATTCTGAAAATATTTATGGTCTAATAAATATTCTTTGAATATTTATTTAATTCTTTTAACTAGTTCTTAAAATAATTTATTTTATTCAAAAATTATCTTTGACC
The DNA here is from genome assembly GCA_036435485.1 of Saposhnikovia divaricata. Lineage (NCBI taxonomy): Eukaryota > Viridiplantae > Streptophyta > Magnoliopsida > Apiales > Apiaceae > Saposhnikovia > Saposhnikovia divaricata. Next base: position 92,880,642 of record CM071597.1, on the reverse strand, counting down.
TTCAAATACTATGTAAATTATTTCTAAGTCTTATTATTATTATTATTTTTATCAAGGAAGGTTCTCAAAACTCTATTTTTCATTTAAATCTATCTTCCAAATTATAAGGGAACCTTTCTTGAGAGCTGGTATTTATTTTGTTTGACTTCCCGGTCATAAATCTTTTAAAACTATTCTTTGCACTCGCAACTGTTAGGTCCCAAAGTATCGTAGAAGGGGGGGTTGAATACAATACTATAAAAATTAAAAATAATTCCGAGAATATATCTTTATTGATAATAAACTCGAAGGGGTGTTACAACTTCTAATCCAATGGATTAGCTTCAAAATTAGAACAATCCTAAGGATAGTTTAGGCACGAGGACCTTCTACCCGACACTGCCTGAAAGTGGGCTAAGCCGACTTTCCTACTAGACAGACTATCTAGCAGCTTACACAGAAAATATATGAGAGAGAAAAGAGAGTTGTGTGTTGAGGTGTGTTTTGAAATGAAATACAACAAGCCTATTTATAGATTTTAGAAAGTTACTATGCAGCTAATAAACGTAATTGATTACGTATATTATCTGCCTAAGTTTTTCCACAGCCGCTGCCAACCTTTCAAATTCAAACTTCACCGAACTTTTCAATTTCAAAGTTTGATTTTTAATTCATGTGGGCCCCACATATTTCTTACTTTATGAATAGTACTTTTGGGTACTATTCACATGAATAGTAACTTTGGTTACTATTCACCCGGTATGAATAGTGATTCTGGTGAATAGTAATTTCGGTGTGAATAGTGATTCCGGTTACTATTCATGTGAATAGTGATTTCGGTTACTATTCATTTTTCCTCTTATTTTTGACATCCTTAAATATTCAGCTTCTGAAATGGAGGATATCAACACTGCTCTCAATCATACCTCTTTAACAGTTTTTCTGAGTTAGATACTTCGATTCCTTTGTGAAAATGTTGACGCCTAGTGCAACTGGTCTGGTTCACAGACGACTAACATTCACTCGTGGTCTTCGTATCATGTCTTTAAGAATACTGCCAAGAATTGTGCAACCATAAAAACTTTATCACTGGAATCTTTTGGCCCTTCAACTGAATCATCTGTACATCTTATATTGTCATTGAGGCTTGATCATTTTAATGAACTTCTTTCAGCGACTTGATCCTTGTTGGTGCCTGTTCTTCAAATTTCACGATCCCTGTATAGAGTTTATTATTTATCTTTTATCCTAGTTGAGTTATATATGTTCTCTATTACATATTACATTTTTATGCTTTACAATCTCCCCCTATTTGATTGTCAGGGTTTGACAAACAAATTCCTAGAGGATAACTCAACTGATACAACAAAAAATAAAATACAAAGATAAATAATATAAACGTACATTCTGGATCATATATATATTTTCCAGATTTCCAAGTGCAAGACAATTGTTCCTCTAGACTGAACATATCTTCATGTTTTGCCTTGCTTTCTTTTCACATAGCACGAATACTTCCATTTAGCTTTTCCTTTCCCAAGATAAAGTTAATTCCGTGTCAACAACCTTTTCCTTGCCTTTATTATGCCTAGTAGCTTCTTGGTCATCCACCTTCTCCCCCTCAGTTGGGTTATCCTCCAATATAGTAGGATGTGGAGTTGGTAATTTAGATGAAGTTGTCTTCACCAAGGAATTAATTGCATGACTAAACTGGGTTGCCATGGAACTTAATTGAACCTGGAATGCATCATGTTGAATAAGTTGCAAATTTTTGATTTCTGCAATGGACTTACAGATATTTGGCAACTCTTTCTCCAATTTTTTGACCCGTGTAAGGAGTCTGCTGTATTCCTTTCTGGTTATAGGTGCATGTGGTTGAGTAGGTTTCTCACTCGTATGTTCTGCAGGTGTTTCACTCAACACTCTATATTCACTCGGTTTAGTGGTTTGGGTGACACTTACATGTTCTGTTCGTGTTTCCCTCAACTCTCCTCCAGAGCTTCCACCGATATGTGTACCTGCAAATGAAATCATCCTAGCCCCTTTTTCAGAGGTCACGGATGGTGCAATGAAAGTTCGTGAGCCTCCATCCTCGCGTGAAGCGAGTTGCCGACCACGGGTAAATAGTGGTAAATCTCGAAAGAGATCCAGAGATTTTTCCTCTGGGAGGTTAAACTTGAATCGATTAAATGGCACAAAACCTAAGTTTCCCTCGTATGTCTGTGAAGACACTTGGTTCATAAAAGAACCACCTACCGATGGATCTTTCCATAAAATGGAAGATTCACCAGCAGTTATTGAGGTAGGTAATTCCACCTCGGATGCCTGTGAAGGCATTTGATCTTTAGAAAGATCATCAACCACTCTTATGTTCCGTGAAATGGAACTCAAGATAGTTGCTCCCGTCAATTCATCCTCATTTACATTTTCACTCATTTGACAAGGAAGAATTGTTTCCATAACAGTTACATTTACCTCAGGTTCATTTGGTTTACTTCGTTTAGAATGAGGTAGAGCTGCTGATGTAACTAACTCCTTATGTGGTGCTGCTGAGGCACTATCTCCCTCAAAAGTGTTGATGGTTGGTCGTTTAAGCGACAATTGAGGTGTAGGAGTTTGTTGTGTTTGTGTTTGTATTTGTAAAATGGGCTCTTCGACCTGTGTTAGAGTCGGTGGGATTTCCTGCTCTTGGTCAGGTAAGATGGCCACTGGGGGCTGTAGAAACTGTATTTCCTGTGACACAACAGGGAATACAAAGGTTGGAATAGCAGGGATTGAAATATTATCTTGTCGTATACCTGCTCTCACTGGTCTTGGTAACAACGGAAGTGGGACAGTCTTTAGATATTTTGTTAGGACTGTAGGCACATCCGTATAGTTCTTCTTGCTTATGTAATAAATTACATTCGTCTTCATGTAAGAACATTCCACCTTTCGACCATTTTCCGAGTGTACCCTGTCTTCATCATTCAAAAAATCATTTAATATTAACTGTAGAAACCTTGGATATAGACATTTGACGTTTTGAGTCTGAACATCTCTTGTTCCCAAGTGTTTCATCTTTAAAATGATTTGACCAAGCACTATTTTTCCAAAATTAATCCTCAAATTATTGGCAACCGCATACCCTATTTTTTGAATAAATTCAGGTATCCGATCTAGATTTGTTCTATCTGAGGAAAAAACATGGCCAAGAATGTGAAAGAAGAAATTCCAGTACTGGGTTAGAAATGTTCTAGAGATATTACCAGTATTGAAATTGCCATCTTGGTACCTTATAAAACGAAAGAACATTTCAATCTGTTCAGGTGTAGGATCAGAAACGAGATTTTCCATAGGAAAATGAAGAATTCGATTAACATCTCGTTCAGTGACCCTAATCGACTTACCAAACAGTCGATATGTGAATGCACACCCGTCCTGTCCAGAAGTGTTAACCGCACTGCAATATAGTTCACGTAATGCATCATGGTTAAGCTGCACTGGTGTAACTAAAGCATAGCGAATTATTGAATGTTCATTCAGAAATTGTGCCCAAGCCCGAAATTGCTCATCATAGATGGTTTCGATTTGCTGAATGGAAGTAGGATTAGCTTTAGCAATAACAAAACTTCCCTGCAATGCCATTTTCAACACTTTGAGGAAAAACAAGGGTTAGTTTTTATAAAGGATGATGTATAAAGAAAGAATATGAAATCTGATATAAAAACCACCAGCTAGATTGACAGATCTTTCCGATCAAAGCTCGAAATATTCAGCAATTGTGTGTATATGCTCTGTGTATCTGAAAAATGATGATGTTAAACACAAACAAAAACTCATCATTTATAAGGTTTCAAGGTTCAGTGGGTTAGGTGAAATAGTGACAGGTTTTGTTTAAAGAATTCAAACTCTCTACAACAAGTGGTAAATTGTCAACCATGTTAGGTAGCCACCATGTTAGGTAGCCACATTTCATGAATTCAACAATGGAGGCTAACATCTTATCACCGAAACTTGTCAGCCGACGTATCAGCCTATACACATATACACATATTTAATACTTCTAATTATTATGGAATTAAATATAATCACTCAGTAAATTAAGAATTAATCCACAATAATAAACCTATAATTAAATAGACATAAAATTAACAAAATATCATTAATTGATATATGTCAATAAAATATTTATTTAATTATGCTACAGTGATATCTCCAGAATAATCCTGCTGATAATCAAATAAAATAAACAAAATCCAGAGAATGAAATTCACTAGCTGCAACAAATTGAACAGACATTTTAAAAGATCATGTGAAATTTAACATACCAAGCTCACTTACCAACCTTGAAAAGGTTGCTTCATCCAAAGCTTTAGTAAAAATATCTGCCAACTGTTTTTCACTAGGAACAAAATGCAGTTCCACAGTGCCTTCCATCACATGCTCCCTGATGAAATGGTATCTGATGTCTATGTGTTTGGTTCTAGAATGCTGCACTGGATTCTGTGATATTGCAATTGCACTCGTGTTGTCACAGAAAATTGGGATCTTTTTAACTTTAACTCCATAGTCAAGTAGTTGATTTCTCATCCATAGAATCTGTGAACAACAACTCCCAGCTGCTATGTATTCAGCCTCTGCAGTTGAGGTAGATACTGAGTTCTGCTTCTTACTGAACCATGAGACCAGCTTGTTTCCCAAGAATTGACAGGTTCCTGTGGTACTTTTTCTATCCATTTTGCAACCTGCATAATCTGCATCCGAGTAACCAATTAGATCAAAACCAGAATCTCTAGGGTACCAAATGCCAAGGTTTGGTGTTCCCTTGAGATATCTGAAAATCCTCTTAATAGCTACCAAGTGAGATTCCCTAGGATCAGCTTGAAATCTAGCACATAAACATGTAGCAAACATAATATCAGGTCTACTAGCTGTTAAGTATAAAAGAGATCCAACCATACCCCTATAGCTTGTCATGTCCACCTTCTTTTCCTTAGTATTCAGTTCAAGCTTAGTGGCAGTGGCCATGGGTGTTTTTGCAGAAGAACAATCTGCTAAATCAAACCTTTTTAAAAGATCATAAATGTATTTTGTTTGACTTATAAAAATTCCCTCATTCACCTGTTTAACTTGTAAACCAAGAAAATAAGTTAATTCACGCATCATACTCATTTCATATCTACTTTGCATGAGTTTGGCAAACCTCTTGCAAAGTTTCTCATCTGTAGACCCAAATATTATATCATCTACATAAATTTGGACAAGTATGATAGAGCCATTGACATTTCTATAAAAGAGAGTTTTATCAATAGTACCTCGAAAGAAGTGATTCTCTATAAGGAACTGTGAGAGTGTATCATACCGGGCTCTAGGTGCTTGCTTCAGGCCATAGAATGCTTTGAGTAGAAAGAACACATATTCTGGAAAGTCTGGATCTTCAAAACCAGGCGGTTGACTAACATACACCTCCTCCTCCAGAATACCATTCAAAAATGCACTCTTGACATCCATTGATAGACTTTGAAATTGGCATGCGCTGCATAGGCCAGGAAGATCCTTATTGCTTCTAACCTTGCTACTGGTGCAAAGGTTTCTTCAAAATCAATTCCTTCCTCTTGACAGTAGCATTTAGCAACTAATCTAGCTTTATTCCTTGTGACTATGCCATTCTCATCCATCTTGTTCTTGAATACCCACTTAGTGCCAATCACTGATTTGTCTTTAGGTTTGGGTACAAGTTTCCATACTTCATTTCTCTCAAACTGGTTTAACTCTTCTTGCATTGCTAAAACCTAGTCTGGATCCAGAAGAGCTTGTTCAACTCTCTTAGGTTCTTCTTTGGATAGAAAACTACTGTATAAGCATTCTTCTTGACTTGCTCTTCTGGTTTGGACCTTTGCATTAGGATCTCCAACTATAAGCTCAAATGGATGATCCCTGGTCCATTTTCTCTGTGGTGGTAAGTTTGACCTTGATGAAGGGGCTTCATTTTCTCTGTGTTGATCATTGTGACTTATTGTTGAGTTTTGACTGTGAGAAACTCCCCCTAAGTGTATGGCCCTCGAGATTGATGGATTTCTTGCAGATTCATCAATAGATGCTTCTCTTTGATTTTCTACAGATGCTTCAATTTGATTTCCAACTGATGGTGTAATTTGCTCTTCAACAGGTGGTTCATTCTGCACTTCAACTGATAATCCTTGTCTGTTTCTCACACCATTTGATCTCCATTCTTCATCATCATCTTCACTTTCTTCACCACTTCTCTCATTCTCGAATGAGAGAGACTCATGAAAACCTTCATCTACTAGACCAGATATTTTCTTGTCATCAAAGACAACATGTATGGACTCCATTACAATGTTTAGTCTTAGGTTGTAGACTCTGTAGGATTTTCCAGCTGAGTATCCAACAAAGATAGCTTCATCTGCTTTTGAATCAAATTTTCCAAGATGCTCACCATGATTTTTCAGTACAAAGCATTTGCATCCAAAGACATGCAGAAAGTTGATTGTTGGTTTCTTGCCTTTGAAAAGTTGATAAGGTGTCATGCCTTTTGCTTGATTGACCAAAGAAATATTCTGAGTGTAGCATGCAGTGTTTACAGCTTCTGCCCAGAAGTATGTTGGTAGCTTAGATTCTTCAAGCATTGTCCTTGCAGCTTCAATTAGAGTTCTGTTCTTTCTTTCCACTACACCATTCTGTTGAGGAGTTCTTGGTGCAGAGAATTCTTGGATAATTCCTTCTTCTTCACAAAACTCTTTTATTACAGAATTCTTGAACTCAGTTCCATTGTCACTTCTGATTCTCCTTACTTTGAGTAAAGGATTGTTGTTGACTATCCTGATGTGATTTAAAATGACTTCACCTGCTTCATCCTTAGAGTGCAGAAAGAATGTCCAACAGAATTTTGAGAAATCATCAATAATCACAAGACAGTATTTCTTATTTGAAATTGACAACACATTGACTGGTCCAAAGAGATCCATGTGGAGTAGTTGCAGGGGTTGATCAACTGATGACATTGACTTTGATTTGAAAGAGGCCTTCTTCTGCTTCCCTTTCTGGCATGCATCACACAATCCATCCTTGGAGTAATCCAATTTTGGAATACCTCTAACCAAATCCTTCTTTACCAACTCATACATTGCTTTAAAACTCAAGTGTGACAGTCTTTTGTGCCAAAGCCAACCTTCATCTACACTTGCCTTGATGAGAAGACATGTAATCATGTTTGCATTTGTTGAATTGAAGTCAGCAATGTACACATTTCCTCTTCTATCTCCTGTCAACACTACCTTGTTGTCACTTTTCTTGAAAATAACACAAGCTTCAGATGTGAACCAGACGTTCTAGCCTTTATCACACAATTGACTGACACTTAGCAAGTTATGCTTAAGTCCATCAACCAGTGCTACTTCTTCAATGACAACATTCCCTTGTGAAATCAAGCCATATCCTCTAGTATATCCTTTGCTGTTGTCTCCAAAGGTAATGCTAGGGCCAGCTCTCTCCTCAAACTTAGTGAGCAGGGTAGAATCTCCAGTAATATGCCTAGAGCAGCCACTGTCCAGATACCAAAGATTCTTTCTGTTTCCCTGCACACATTAACACAAAATCAAGTTGATTTTGGTACCTAAGCTTTCTTGGGTCCTGTCTTGTTAGCCAATTTCTTATCCTTCAAATCCCTTTTAACCGAAGGTTTAGAGTGAGTTAAATCAATTTTGACTTTTGGTTTGGGCCTTTGAGAGACAGAATTTAATACTTGCTCATATGTGTTATAGTTAATAGCATTATTAGGCATAGTCTGTGCAAACATGTTATTCATCATCCATGGCATCTGTGGCATATTGTAGTATGGATTATACATGAATGGCATGTTAGCATATTGAGTAGATGCATGAGCAGAGGGAGCATACATATTTGGCATAACATTCACAGCAGGCATAGGCATATAAGGCACAGAAGCATTCTTAACAGATTTACAGTTGGTAGATAAATGATTAACACTTCCACACTTTACACATTTTTTCCTAGGAGCATTTTTATCAGGTGTGTAATTGTTGTGTTTGTTAATCCATACCTTACCATTTCTATTCTTTTTCTTGTCCTTAACACCTGACTTAACATTTTCTAGCTTGTCCTTCAATTGCTTGTGGGACAAGTTGCATATGTTTATTTGTTCAACAGATTTGGTTTTGCTGCACTCTCCAACTACAAAGTTTTTGTTGACAGGTCCATATTGGTTATTTAATTTAGTTAAAGTTGCTTTGCTAACAGGCTTAGGTCTCAAACAACATTCTTTTTGGACTAAATCACTATCTGAAGCAACTTCCCTATCAACATCTAACTTAGCTTTTGCTAATTTGTGAAAAGAATCAATTCCTTGTTTACTATACATTTCTTTAGTTTTAGCCTTTGATCCCTTCCACTTAGCAATTAAATCTTGTTCCTCTTTTAACTGTTTTATTAAACACTCTTCTCTTTTCAGAGCCTCAAGTAACTCATTCTTAGCATCCTGACAATCTCTTTTCATTGTTTCAAAATCAATTAGTTGAGTTTCTAACAGAGTATTCCTATCACCTATCTTAGCATTAAGATCTTTAATCTTTTTGTTCTCTTTGTTAAGTGATTTTAATGTGACATGCATGTTGTACAATTCATTAGACATTTCATCAACAATATTGGCACATTCATCTTTGGAAAGCTCAGTTAGATTTGTAGAGTATACCTGGTTGCTTGCTAAACTAGCCTCTTCATCAGTTTCGTTTGCCATTAGTGCAAGATTGACAAACTCTTCTTCTGCATCTGAGTCACCTCCAGCTGCCCAATCATCATCTCTTGATACGAATGCTCTCTCCTTTTGCTTGAGAAGGTCAAAGTATTTCTTTTTGTAATCGACAGTCTCAAACTGTTTCTTTTCATTCTCAGATTTGGATTTTCTGCATTCATTGGCAAAGTGGCCAGCAATTCCACAGTTATAGCATTTGAACTTTGATCTTTCAACCACATCCTTGTTCGGTTGATAGTTTTTCTTGAATTGCCCGGTTCCTGCTGAATTCTTCTTGAATCTTAGCTTCGAAAATCTTTTTGATAGAAATGCCAAATATTCATCTAGATCTTCAGCTTCATCCTCACTTAATGCATCAGGTTCTTCAATCATCTTGTTTTTACCTTGGCTAGTTGCAGCTCCACCTTCCCAAGTTCTTTGACTTGGTGTGGCTTCTCTATTCTTCATCTTCTCTCCATCTTGGTTTGTTGGAATATTGGCCACCAAAGCTATATTTCCACCTTTCTTCTGGCTTTTCTCAATTTCTTCATCTTGTTGCTACTCGAGCTCATAGGTCTTTAAAATTCCATATAGTCTCTCAAGTGTAAAATCTTTGTAGTCTTGAGAGTTTCTCAATGAGACTGTAACTGGCTTCCATTCCTTAGGAAGAGATCTCAGAAATTTTAAGTTGGAGGCTTTGACTTCATATGTTCTCCCGTACAACTTCAGGCCATTCAGTAGTTTCTGAAATCTACTGAATATATCTGTTAAATTTTCTCCAGAATTATGATGGAAGTGTTCATACTGTTGTATGAGGAGTTGCATCTTGTTCTCTCTGACTTGTTCAGTTCCTTCACAGAGTGTTCGAATAGTGTCCCACACTTGCTTGGCAGTGGTGCAGTTGATGACATTGTCGAACATGTCTTGATCAATACCATTGAACAGTATATTCATGGTCTTTTTATCCTTTTGGACTTCCTCTTTGTCTCCATCTGTGAATTCTGCGGATAATTTGGGAATAGGCCTTCCAGCAACTCCAGTTCCTGCTGCTTCTCCAACTGCAGTGTTGGCCATCATAGGAATATGAGGACCTCTTTCTACACAGTTTACATAACCTTCATCAATAGATAAGAGATGTAAATGCATCTTTACTTTCCAGTGAAAGTAATTATCTTTGTCAAGAACTGGTATTCTCACGCCTGAATCCTTCATTCCCATGGTGGTGATCTTTAGACTTCTTGTATGCTAGAAGCTGGCTCTGATACCAATTGTTAGGTCCCAAAGTATCGTAGAAGGGGGGGTTGAATACGATACTATAAAAATTAAAAATAATTCCGAGAATATATCTTTATTGATAATAAACTCGAAGGGGTGTTACAACTTCTAATCCAATGGATTAGCTTCAAAATTAGAACACTCCTAAGGATAGTTTAGGCACGAGGACCTTCTACCCGACACTGCTTGAAAGTGGGCTAAGCCGACTTTCCTACTAGACGGACTATCTAGCAGCTTACACAGAAAATATATGAGAGAGAAGAGAGAGTTGTGTGTTGAGGTGTGTTTTGAAATGAAATACAACAGGCCAATTTATAGATTTTAGAAAGTTACTATGCAGCTAATATACGTAATTGATTACGTATATTATCTGCCTAAGTTTTTCCAGAGCCGCTGCCAACCTTTCTAATTCAAACTTCACCGAACTTTTCAATTTCAAAGTTTGATTTTTAATTCATGTGGGCCCCACATGTTTCTTACTTTATGAATAGTACTTTTGGGTACTATTCACATGAATAGTAACTTCGGTTACTATTCACCCGGTGTGAATAGTGATTCCGGTGAATAGTAATTCTGGTGTGAATATTGATTCCGGTTACTATTCATGTGAATAGTGATTTTGGTTACTATTCATTTTTCCTCTTATTTTTGACATCCTTAAATATTCAGCTTCTGAAATGGAGGATATCAACACTGCTCTCAATCATACCTCTTTAACAGTTTTTTCTGAGTTAGATACTTCGATTCCTTTGTGAAAATGTTGACGCCTAGTGCAACTGGTCTGCTTCACAGACGACTAACATTCACTCGTGGTCTTCGTATCATGTCTTTAAGAATACTGCCAAGAATTGTGCAACCATAAAAACTTTATCACTGGAATCTTTCGGCCCTTCAACTGAATCATCTGTACATCTTATTTTGTCACTGAGGCTTGATCATTTTAATGAACTTCTTTCAGCGACTTGATCCTTGTTGGTGCCTGTTCTTCAAATTTCACGATCCCTGTATATAGTTTATTATTTATCTTTTATCCTAGTTGAGTTATATATGTCCTCTATTACATATTACATTTTTATGCTTTACAGCAACTTGGTTGCTGTTTATCAAATTAAATCTTTTATTACTTCCTCATCATTCGAGGGGTAAGATTGTTGGAACAAGTCGATATCCATTAACAAGCAACAGCTTGGGAAATATTGGTGAATTTTTCTTTCCAACTAGATATGACTACTTTGTGGAGTCTTATCAACAAGTATTATACTTGGGAAAAGGAGAATGAGCCTTACGTTTCAGAGTCATGGATTCTATTCGAACTAGGAGTTGTGTAAGAGGCCGAGTAGCGCCGGTCCATCCCAATGGCCCAACCATTGGCCAGGGAGATCTAACAGGGCGGTAGACAAGTAAATCCGTCAGTTCTTCCTTCTACCGGTAGTAAAACTAATTTGAGCTATACAATCTGCGACTGATCATCATAAGGATTGGAATAGCGGGCGCGGTGAATACTCCAGTATTAGTTCGTCATCCAAGTCTATCTATTTTCTGCAACATGTATTAAAGAGAAGTACCACTCATGTTGGCAGGGTTTGAATAATGTTAAAACTAAAAGTTACATTTTGAGTTACCTTGTAACTTCATCTTTTACGTTATACTGGAAATATGTTCGTTAATGCATGGCATATGGTTTCAAAGATATCTTTGAATCGTTATATATTATTGTTCAGTTATATATTATTTTTGGTGGGCTATTGCTCACCCTTGCTTTATTTATTATATCACAACAACTGCTAGATTTGATGGCCCGCACAAGGCGCACCCAACGCAAGCAGGTGACAGCCGTCAGAGGGTTACCCGCTAATGTCATAGCCGCCATTGCATAGCCGCCATTGCAGAGGTAGGAGCAGCTAGTAAGCTAGACTGGTAGCTTTTATGTATCAGACTTACTTATATGTATGACTTATGTTAATCAACGGCAAGAAACTATTAAATTTATTCTATAATCATTTTAGGTTGGTAATAACTTATAACTTGTGGATCCTATGATTAGAGAACTATTTCAATTTCATCTCTGGGATTATAACTGGTTGTGTGTGATGTGGTATTACTGTGGGGTCATAGCATGCTATTTAATTATTTTGATTCAAGTACAAGTATTGTTTATGGAATATGAGACCCTAACGACCAGGTCCCCGACCCCGGATCTGGGGCTGTTACAACTGATATGGCTATCACTTTCTTATAAAATGGTTTTAGAGATTGAAACTGGAAAGAAACAAAAGAATGAACAAGTAAAAGGAAGAATCGCATAGCTCTACACGATATTGGAATGTGTCAAAATTTAATTCAAAATGCAACTAGCTTGAATTGAAAAAATCGGGTCAATTTGAATCAACTTGAAAGAGTCATATCAAATATTTACTAAAACTTATTATAAGTTACTTGTAAAATAGACTCATTATTTTTGTCTCAAAACCAATTTAGAATGTATAAACACTCAATATAGTTCAAGAGCAAAGGTCATTATCATGTATATTCTTCCTGACTCGCTGATAATCTTGTAAAGATAAATTGTATTCCTTGCACTCGGTTTACTTTATGATTCACATCATTTTTCCTTTTTAGGTGAAATGCATTAACTTTTATATTTTATCGAATTATAATATTTCTTTTTTTAAAAATACTACAAGAAAATTCCTATTTTATAAATAAAATTATATCGTATTATAAATGATAAGTGCATAATTTTGCATATTTTTATTACCTATTTATTGTTTGAATTCGTATTTTAATAAATTATTTTGCTGTATTTCAGGAAATTCAAGAAAAATTGAAGAAATTGCAAAATAAAGAAATAAAGGTCAAAGAAGAGAAAAAGAAGAAGAAGAAGAAGGACAAAAATAAAAGAAAAGGAAAGATGAGGGAGTTTGGTGCAAAAGCTAAATTTTTATTTAAAAACTAAAAAGAAAAAAAAAGAGAATAGATAAAAAAAATAAAAATAAAAATGGAGGGCTAGGATTTAATCCCACCAAACAAAAATGAATGGTGAGGATTAATCCACACCCACCAAAAACCCCACTAATTTCCTATAAATAGCCTCAGTTTTCTCTCTTGTAGACACACCATTTTTAGTTAGATTTAGGATTAGTACTCCCCAAATTATTAGTTGTAAATTTTGTTTATATCTCTTGTAAAATTTATTTTTATACGAAATTTATTTTTATTTTCAGTACGTATTATTTCTGTTTTATTGTAATAATTCGAAGCTTAAAACATTTCCTGCTCCCTTGTTTATTTCGAACCACAAAACCCAGCTTTACAACAAGGATACAAACCCAACCCATCTCTCTCCCTCTCCAATCTCCTTAATCTATCTGTTTCTCTCCCCGCGGAAATTAGAACTCCCCTGTCTCTTTTCCTCCACCCACGCAGTGCCATCATCCCCCTTCTTCTTCAACTTAGAATTCGAAACCCTCTCACCTGTTATAATTTCTTTTTCCCCTATTCTCCCTAAACCAAACCCATCTTCTTGCTTTGTCGATTTTTATAAACGGGTTTTTGCTTTGCTGTTTATTCGCAATAGATTGATTATTTGGTTTTCTGAGTTTCTGATTTATGTTTGAATTCTGGTTGTTTCTTCGAGTTTGCGAGTTTACGCTGAGTCGTTTCTTTGCTGCGTTCTGTTTCGATTCCTCTGTTCTTCAAATCGTTAAGTTGCTTGTTTAACTGAGTTTCCGATTTGATTTTGCTACGTTGTTTCCGTTTGCTGCGATTGTATGGACTGTTATGAGTTGTTTTGAGTAGTCGTAGTTCGTTGGTGAATTGGGTTTAATTCGTAGTCATTTGATTCTTGATTTTAGTTCACTTCAGAGTTTTAGTTGTTGTGTTTTGGCCTGTTCAATTGTATTTCTGCGAATTGTGTATTGAGTTTTGAATTCTTTATCGTCGTTGTATGCGAATTGATGTAATTACTGAGTTTTTCCATGTGTTTTAGTGAGTGTTGGTGTTTGATTATGAGTAACCGAGTTCAGACAAGTCTGCGTTGTATTCCTTGTATTTGTTCACTAAGATTGCTGAGTCTCGAGTTGTTGCTATTGGCGAATTAAATCTGAGTTACCACAAGTTTGTATTTGCTGCTGAAACATAGTCAAGTATTTGCCAAGATTAATGTCAAGTCGGTGTTATTTTGTTTGTGTAGCCGAGTTTAATGTGATTTCTGAGTTTTATAAATGCCAAGTTGTGTTAAAATGTTTAGTCTTGTAAATTCGTTTTGTTTTCACAGAGTTTGTTGCGTTTTGCTAAGTAATGTTCTGAGTTTTAGTGGCTAATTGTAGGTCGAGTCCTACTTGTCTGTGCTGTCATTGTTTTGTTGCCAGATTATGTTCTTCGGTGGAGTCTTTTACAAAGTGAATTGTATGGTCAAGTTTTCTAAAAAAGAAAAATATAATTTCTGTAAATAATTTCTTAGAATAAAATTTAATTTTAATTCAGATTTAGAATCCATAAATAAATTAGTTTTTGGTTCTTTTAAACTTTTAATTTCTTAGTTTAAAATTAGAATAAATTTTAAAATTCTTTTAAAATAGATTAAAATTTTCTTTTAATAACTAAATAGAAAAATTCAAATTTACAAAAATCTAAATTAGAAACTAATGTCTAAATTTTCTATTCTTTTGAATTTTAATTCGTTAAATTAAAATTAGAATAAATTAGATTTTCTTTTGAAATTTGTTTAAATTTTCTTTAGGTAATTTTAAATCAAATAGTAAAAATGAAAAAAATTCAGTTTTTAGTTTAAGTAGATTAATTTTCTTTTAAAAAATAGTTTTGGTAATTAAATAGCATAAAATCAAATTTTCAAAAATCACTTGTTCTAATTCGCCTAAATTAATTATTAAGGATTGCGAAATTAATATTATTCCCTGTGGATCGAATCTCAAATATTAAAACGATGATCGTGCGCTTGCGATATTAAATGTCACGTTTACGGCACATCAAGTTTTTGGCGCCGCTGCCGGGGAACCTAATTATTTTTCACGCCTTAATATTTAATTTTTCGGATTAGTTTTATTTCTTGCCTTAATTTTTTATTTCGTTTTTGTCAACAGTGAAAGTGTGAAATTTCGGGACTATTCTCTCGGAGCGTGGAAAAATTGAAATTTCTGGAAGCGTGCTTCGGTAACCCGTATCTCCCGCTTTTCATTTTTTTTTAGAAAATCACAAAAAATAAAAAAAAAAATCAAAAATCCAAAAAAATTAGTTGTAATTACATAATTGTTGCATCATGCATTTAATCACTTAGGGCACATCATCTAGATTTTTATTTTCTTGTTTTTGATTTTTCGTACCTAGTAAATTGTGGTGATCGCTGGCGAACCGAGGTACGTTAAATTCTTCTTTTCTTTAGTTTAGAACACGTGGTGTAGAGCATCCATAATTGTTTATCGTTTTTGTATATATCTCGTTGTTTGTTGCATCAAATAAACGTAATTAAGACTTATTCACGACCTTCAGTGTCTAAGGTTCGCCTGGCTGTTAAGATTTGGTGTCTAAGTGACGAGTTTGGCCTCTTGGCAATGCCTGCTCTAATCTGGCCGAATCGGTCTGAATAATTCTTAATTTACGGAATTTTCAGTGTGTCTTAACGTTATGAGCAATGTCTAGTTATTTTATTTAGGGAGCCTAGGTTAGATTTTTCTTTTGATTTTTCACCATTTATTTTTTGTGTTTCATTTTCATACTTACTTGCTACGTGGTTTTATCCTTGATCAATCTTTACCATGTCCGTAGCATTTAGGGAGCATTATTACTAAGGTTGGGATTTTGACGAGGAATTACCGGATAATACGATGTGGTGTGAGTCAACTAGGGAACCTAGTGTATATAACGAGTCGTCTAGTACTTTTACTGATTTGCATTATAGTGAAAACAATATTGCAATCGACTCTGAATTAGATGCTCTTACTAGACGACTCGAAGCCTTAGAAACCCTTAGAGGCCCTTCACACACGTCTTGGCACCCAAAATTTCAACTCTCCGAGTCTCGATTTTCAACATGTCAATGCCATGTTTCAACCAACCTCTCGAAATGACCATTTTACATCGTCTTCTAATTCCGGTTGGAGAGATTATCCCGATCTCTCATGGAACCAAGGTCATAGCTATCAAACTCCGCCTCCACATTTTCAAGAACCGAACTCTTATCCAATTCCGAGTCAACTTGACACCTTAGAAAAGAGTATCGAGGCTTTATTGATTTCTCAAGCAAACTTCATGCAAACCATAACTTCTGATAGGCAAATTTTGAACTCTAATGCTCAAACCTTATCTAAGTTAGAATTTCAAGTGAATCAATTAGCCACCATGTGCGAGCGTGAGACGATAACCACTCTGAATCCACCCGAGGTCAACCCTGAATTTCTTATCACTCAAAGACCTATCGATACTTTCGATGATATCATTTCTCCTAGGTCTAATGTTCAAGTTGACACTCCTTTCGGTGGTGATTCACACGAAGAAGATTCTAATGCTGACATCTTTCATTCTCTAGGTCAAACAAAGAATCCCGATGATTCTGAGTTTGTGGCTTCACCTAGACAACCGTCATCTTCTTCTAGTGAACTTTTCCTTTCATCTTCCAAACCTCTTCCCGAAAAACCCAAAGAACTTCATACTCAACCAATAGGAGCTGATCTAGTTAAGGAGGTTGTTTCAAGGTCAAATTTGGACGATCATGAGATTGAGTCTCTTCTTAAACAAGATTTTTAATTGCATTACGAGACTAATCGAGAGCTTCACGAATCTTTTAAGGATTTGACCTCGGAAGAGATGTTTGGAGAGATGATGAATATTTGTTCCAAATGGGAAACCCAACATAAGGATAGTTCTTGTGATCCTAATTCTGTTGGTAAAACATTTTTCGAAGAGCCACCCCCACCCGTTTCTATTTCTTCATTTTCCACTCGTGCTCCATCTTTCATCGAAACTCATGATATTCATGACCAACATCTTATCGTAATTAATTTGCTTAAACAACAAAAGAAGCATCTTCGTGGTCTATGGATGAAGTTAGGAATATGAGTTTTATTCTTGCGCCTAATCAGATCGTTCGAGTGGTCTATGCTATTTTTGTGGGTAAGTTTCTGAAATATGTTGGTTGTGTAACAAAAATAGTTTTTCCAAGAGCAGGTATTGGTTAGTAAATATTTGTTTTTTACCTCCCATAGTAGAATGTAGGTATGGGGGAGTTACATTGTGTGCGTGTGTGAGTTGTTTTCTTTCGTAGTTTTTCAGCAGTTTGTCATTCTCCGTCATCCCTTATCAGGTATTTCCTCCTCTCTATTTTATTCTCGTTCATTTTGCATACATTGAGGACAATACATGATTTAGGTATGGGGGAGGGTTTTAGTGTAAATACACAAAATTGAAAAATCCAAAAAAATTGAAAAATTTAAAAAAAAATCCAAAAATAGAGATATTTTAGCTTAGTTGTCCTTCCCACTCTTTAAATTCTAGAACTAGTTGGTGTTGACAATTTTTTGAAAATTATATGTATAATGCCTTTAGATAATTTGAACGTAGTCAGGTAAGGTTTTTCCTCATGAAATTTGTGTCGAACAAATTTTTGTTTAAAAGAACAAGACAACACATTCGCACAAGACCTTTGATGGAAAAATTGTATAGGAATGTTATTCGATACCTGAGAGAGAACCCACATGTTAGAACAATGTCGAATCAAACCTTTGCGAATTTTGGTTCCTATAGTGTCAAAAAAAAAACAAAAAAAAAAAGAAAGAAAAGAAAAAGAGTCAATAAATGTTTGTAATTGTTGAGTGCTAGTGTAATTTTGTAATAATAAATTCTTAGTAGGGAAATCGGCTAGGCTGGGCTCATTAATAACCCGAGTAAGTAAGTCCGAGGGGACTTTGTGCCTAGCAACCTAAGGTCCCTTGTGATCTGGGATTGTTGACCTAAAACTCGCTAAATGGGTATTGATGCAAAAGTCTTTTGGGACCTCAACCATTGCACGGTCGGTCTAACTACTAAGAACGTGAAGTTTGGCTAGATACTTGTTTTGATAGAGATTGGGTCAGTTCAATATTGGTTGAAAAAGAGAAAATGTTCGTATGCACTTTATCCATCATAGGCCTTAAATTCACTACACACCTTGGGATTTTTTGTAAATTTTTAGTCTAATCATGTGGATTGTGGGAACCTATAACCTGGTTATTATTAGAATAATCTTTAAGGCATATATTTTCCTACAAAATTGTTTTGTTGACACCAATAAAAGCTAGAGTAAAAGAGGAAAGTTGGATACTTGCTGGCTTATCTCAAAGATTTTATGGGTATATCTTCTGTAAACCCTTAGGAGACAACACTCCTCCTGTAGAGATCGTCTATAGGTTTAACGGGTTGGTAAACCTAAAATTACCCGTCACACCTACGAAAAAGGAGTATAGGACTTTATTTTATCTAGATTTCTTTTTTGTTTTACTCGAGGACGAGCAAAAGATAGGTATGGGGGCATTTGATAAGTGCATAATTTTGCATATTTTTATTACCTATTTATTGTTTGAATTCGTATTTTAATAAATTATTTTGCTGTATTTCAGGAAATTCAAGAAAAATTGAAGAAATTGCAAAATAAAGAAATAAAGATCAAAGAAGAGAAAAAGAAGAAGAAGAAGAAGGACAAAAATAGAAGAAAAGGAAAGATGAGGGAGTTTGGTGCAAAAGCTAAATTTTTATTTAAAAACTAAAAAGAAAAAAAAAAGAGAATAGATAAAAAAAATAAAAATAAAAATGGAGGGCTAGGATTTAATCCCACCAAACAAAAATGAATGGTGAGGATTAATCCACACCCACCAAAAACCCCACTAATTTCCTATAAATAGCCTCATTTTTCTCTCTTGTAGACACACCATTTTTAGTTAGATTTAGGATTAGTACTCCCCAAATTATTAGTTGTAAATTTTCTTTATATCTCTTGTAAAATTTATTTTTATACGAAATTTATTTTTATTTTCAGTACGTATTATTTCTGTTTTATTGTAATAATTCGAAGCTTAAAACATTTCCTGCTCCCTTGTTTATTTCGAACCACAAAACCCAGCTTTACAACACGGATACAAACCCAGCCCATCTCTCTCCCTCTCCAGTCTCCTTAATCTATCTGTTTCTCTCCCCGCGGAAATTAGAACTCCCCTGTCTCTTTTCCTCCACCCACGCAGTGCCATCATCCCCCTTCTTCTTCAACTTAGAATTCGAACCCCTCTCACCTGTTATAATTTCTTTTTCCCCTATTCTCCCTAAACCAAACCCATCTTCTTGCTTTGTCGATTTTTATAAACGGGTTTTTGCTTTGCTGTTTATTCGCAATAGATTGATTATTTGGTTTTCTGAGTTTCTGATTTATGTTTGAATTCTGGTTGTTTCTTCGAGTTTGCGAGTTTACGCTGAGTCGTTTCTTTGCTGCGTTCTGTTTCGATTCCTCTGTTCTTCAAATCGTTAAGTTGCTTGTTTAACTGAGTTTCCGATTTGATTTTGCTACGTTGTTTCCGTTTGCTGCGATTGTATGGACTGTTATGAGTTGTTTTGAGTAGTCGTAGTTCGTTGGTGAATTGGGTTTAATTCGTAGTCATTTGATTCTTGATTTTAGTTCACTTCAGAGTTTTAGTTGTTGTGTTTTGGCCTGTTCAATTGTATTTCTGCGAATTGTGTATTGAGTTTTGAATTCTTTATCGTCGTTGTATGCGAATTAATGTAATTACTGAGTTTTTCCGTGTGTTTTAGTGAGTGTTGGTGTTTGATTATGAGTAACCGAGTTCAGACAAGTCTGCGTTGTATTCCTTGTATTTGTTCACTAAGATTGCTGAGTCTCGAGTTGTTGCTATTGGCGAATTAAATCTGAGTTACCACAAGTTTGTATTTGCTGCTGAAACATAGTCAAGTATTTGCCAAGATTAATGTCAAGTCGGTGTTATTTTGTTTGTGTAGCCGAGTTTAATGTGATTTCTGAGTTTTATAAATGCCAAGTTGTGTTAAAATGTTTAGTCTTGTAAATTCGTTTTGTTTCACAGAGTTTGTTGCGTTTTGCTAAGTAATGTTCTGAGTTTTAGTGGCTAATTGTAGGTCGAGTCCTGCTTGTCTGTGGAGTCATTGTTTTGTTGCCAGATTATGTTCTTCGGTGGAGTCTTTTACAAAGTGAATTGTATGGTCAAGTTTTCTAAAAAAAATATATATAATTTCTGTAAATAATTTCTTAGAATAAAATTTAATTTTAATTCAGATTTAGAATCCATGAATAAATTAGTTTTTGGTTCTTTTAAACTTTTAATTTCTGAGTTTAAAATTAGAATAAATTTTAAAATTCTTTTAAAATAGATTAAAATTTTCTTTTAATAACTAAATAGAAAAATTCAAATTTATAAAAATCTAAATTAGAAACTAATGTCTAAATTTTCTATTCTTTTGAATTTTAATTCGTTAAATTAAAATTAGAATAAATTAGATTTTCTTTTGAAATTTGTTTAAATTTTCTTTAGGTAATTTTAAATCAAATAGTAAAAATGAAAAAAATTCAGTTTTTAGTTTAAGTAGATTAATTTTCTTTTAAAAAATAGTTTTGGTAATTAAATAGCATAAAATCAAATTTTCAGAAATCACTTGTTCTAATTCGCCTAAATTAATTATTAAGGATTGCGAAATTAATATTATTCCCTGTGGATCGAATCTCAAATATTAAAACGATGATCGTGCGCTTGCGATATTAAATGTCACGTTTACGGCACATCAATAAATAAAATTATATCGTATTTTAATGACTCAAAAAATTTAGAAGATCGGAACATGTTTAGTTTTCCGGTCCATCAATCTGCACAAGAACTAGGGCGGGTAGTTGTTACGACATATTTTTCATTGTCTCAATTATCTCCCAAATTTTCCAATATTCATCTATTGATAATTAAATTAATTCTCAAGTTAATTGTTTTGTCTCTTTGAAACGAGGAATAATCTCCTATTAATGACATAAAATATTTCTCAAATGATTTCCTTCAAATTCGGAAGGTACTAAAAATCGAATCATAAACAAAACTGCATTGGCTTGATCCCTAGGACGCCTCTCAAGTCCATCCCCAACCAAAATTCCAAATCCACCTATCTTCTTAATTGTGTTATTCTAACAACTTCCGAAATTTGTTAATACCAAATTCTGTTAACACCTTTGCTACAATTTTTGTAAAAGCTTATTCCATTTGTCATACGTATGTCTGTTTGTGTTGTTTCATTTATTTGTTGTATATACATATTGTGAACTATTGAAAGAACAAAAGATAATGAAATAAGTAGAATGAAAGAACGAAAGAAAAGGAAATAAGTAGAAGAAAACTGCACAATGATAAATTACAGAGAGAAGAGAGAAAAGTAAGATTTTATTATAATGAAATTTGTTCTCAATTACAATAGAAGAGAGGCTTATATAGCCAACATCCAACGATAATAAAGGAAATAATCCTAATAAAGAAATCAACATAACAATAGAACTATACAAATAGAACTATCCAATAATACACTAATATTATATATGTTAACATCCCCTCAAACTCGTGGTGGAAAATCGAGAGTTTGTCAACAATATCTAAACAAAATCCAAAGCCGCAATCACAAAATGCATCCAAACAAACCAAGAAACGGAATCGGGAATCCGAACGACTCCAACACTTTCAAATAAATTCAGAGAAAAAGTAGTATCCATGTCATCCAAGAGTAAACAGAAACAAAAACTACAATCCAATTGTATCCAATCCAAAATTAAAGCGAATAGAAAAAATCCAATCAGCAAGAATCCAAAAACAAATTGTATCTGAACCATCCACGTCGTTCATGAATCAACTAAAACAATTGTAAAATCCAAGTGTGTTCGAACCAAAGCGAGAGCTAACAAGAAATCCAATCAGCAAGTGAAAACCCATCCATTTCATCTGATCTACAACCAACGAACAAGAAAGAAAAATCCAAACAAACTGCAACAATACCAATACCGAAACCAAAACTGTGTCCAAATCCAAATAGAACCCAATAACCAATCCAAGCCACTCCAAATCCAAACCTAATCTAAAACAAGAATCGAATCTAAATCGTATACAAATCTAACCAACAAACTTTATCCAATCCAAAGAGCAAACTTGTGTGCAAATCTAATATCTAACCAAAACCAAAACTGAATCTAAATCCATATCCAAATTATAACCGAGAAAATCAATGTATAATCCTAAACCAGTAGAGGGAGAAAGAATCAAGAGCCAGTGAGGAAAAGGGTTTACAAGTGTTCATGGGTGTGAGAAGATCCTGCGATAATTCGTGGGTGAGAGGGGGAAAAAACTGCAAGAATGAAAGGCATATGACATAGCCTATTTGTAGTTCGAGGATTTAACTCAACTTAGATTAGATTGTAATAAGTAAATAATATTAACTGTCACAGGAATCTCAGAAGATGCTATCTGTCAGAAGAAAAATCAACAAGTCAATCTATAGTTTTGATGTTTTACACTGGAAGATGATTCAGTTTACTGATCAAGCCTCAGTGTGGTATTGAAGCAAGTGGATTTATTTAAAGTGACAGAGAATTCTGTGAAGACAGTATCAGTACAGAAGATTTGAATAGAGATGAAAAGAGAGAAAGAACCACATATTTAAAGTCAAGAATAAAGAACAATCATTGAAGATAGTAGTTTATGAACCAGACAGTGCATCAAGCTTCATCAAATTATTCAGTGGTTGCTCCTTATATTTTTCAGTGGTTCAGAAGAGTTTTTGGCTATCAAAAATTAATAATAATTCTTTTATTAATTAACTAAAATTAATGATTGATTTATTTAACGAATTAATTCTACTAGAATTATTTTATTCAATAAATTAATTATATTAAGTTAATTAACATTAGAATTATTAATTAAGTCAAAGTATTAAAATTTGAGCTAAAAATAGTTAGATATAACTCTTATTTAGTTTGACTCTTGCTAGAGTTATTGTTGACTCTTTCGGGTTAGTTCTGATTCTTTCAAGAGTGATTTAATGCTGACTCTTTCCAGTTCAAAGCTGACTCTTGCTGAGAAGTGATGCTAACTCCTTCCAAGTCATTCTGACTCTTGCTGAATGAGTTAGTGCTAACTCTTCCCGACATTCTGATTAACACTAAGAAGAGTCACCCTGACTCTTTCCGAATTTGCTGAGTATACTAGAAAGAGTCAGCCTGACTCTTTCCAGTGTTATTAGTTAACAGATTAGACAGAAGGTTCATGTGTTGATATAAATATCAAGGAAGTCGGCTCATTCATATATACACGAGACATACAGACTTAAAGAAAGAAGAACAAAACCTCTCATCTCTCTCATCTTTAAAGCTCAACCAAGAAGAATTAATTCCACCATAAATTCTTAAATTCTTGTTTCAGAAATTGTATCCATTAGATCGTACTACTAGCGAATTAAGTTTCCTAGTCTTATCTAGATTTTTATTAACTAAATTAGAAAAGTTCATGTCGAATTTTCTAATTAGTTTCTATTAACGTGATAATAATCTGTACTGATTTTGTAACAACCGTCAAGTTTAATATATCGTTATATTTAACTTGAATTTTGTTTCAATTGATTCCGCACAAATTTGTCTAAACTAAATTTTATTTAACGGACAAATTTTGTTAAAAAGGTATAGATTGTATTCAACCCCCCTTCTACAATCTTAACGGACCTAACAATTGGTATCCGAGCCATTTGATTGACATACAAATCAAGATCCTATCCTTACTCAATTTAAAATCTAGCTCGAATTTTTAACTCACTTAAAAATTCATCATGACTTCTAAAGCCATTGTTAAGATACCTATCTTTGACAAAGATAATTATGATATGTGGAAAAATAAAATGGAGTTGTTTCTAGATGTTACAAATCTCAAGTATTTGGGTTTGTTGAAAAAAGGACCTAAAATTTCTATGGTCTATGAAGCAGAAGTTGTTGTTAATAATGTGGTTGTAACTCCTGGTAGAGCCTATGAAAAGGACCCTGCTTTGTTTACCCCTGATGAAAAGGAGGATGCCGAACTGGATAAGAACTTAAGACTCATCCTAATAGATTCCCTGGATGCTGTGATGTATAGCCATGTGATGAATTGTAAAACTACTCAACACATGTGGGAAACTATTGAGACAGTTAATGAAGGAATGGATGAAGTCAGGGAGAACAGACTTGAGATCCTAACCTCTGAATATGAACACTTCAGATCTGGCCCTACTGAAGGCATTCAAGAAGTTTTTGAAAGGTATAATAAAATAATGAACAACTTGCAAATCCATGGCAAGAACTATACACAAAAGGAGATTAACCGAAAATTCTTACTGACTATGCCTACCCACCTAGAACACAGGATAACAGCCATTAGAGAATCAAGAGACATGAATCAAGTTACTCTTGAAAGACTCTTCGGTATTTTGAAAACCTATGAGTTGGAGCAAGTTCAACAGAAAGAGATTCATGGTAAAGGTAGAGTGGTAAGTTCGTCTACAGCTCTAGTGGTTGAGTGTAACACCCCTAGATCCGGGGTCAGGGATCGGGTCGTTACGGTCTCATAACTCCTACATAATACTTGACTTGAGTCCAAAATCAATAAGTAGCATGCTATGACCCCACAATAATATCCACTCACACACACAGGTATAGTCCCAGAGATGAAATTGAAATAAGTTTGAAGTAAAGGGGTTTACGAATAAAAGTTATTACAAGCCAAAAGGATAACATCATAAGTTTAAAAGTTTTTCCGTTGATTACATTAATTATAAATATAGTTAAACAGGAAGCAAAAGCTGTCTGTCTATGCTACCTCAGCAATGGCGGCTAGCATCTCAGCGGGGAGTCCGGTGGGTCGGGTAACCCGCTTGCGCCGAGTGCGCCTGACGTGAGCCATCTGTCCTAGCTGTTGTTGTGACATAATAAATACGCAAGGGTGAGCAATAGCCCACCAACAACAATATAACTGAACAGTGATGACCTATATATATATATATGTACAGTAGTTCAAACATCTTTGTAACCATATGCCATAATAATGCCAGTATAAGGTAAATGATGAAGTTCAAAACTTATATATTACAATTATGAATACTTTTCCAATACTGCCAACAATAATAATGTTGTGGAAAATAAATGAATCTGAATGATGAACTAATGCTGGAGTATTCACCGCGCCCACTGTTCCAATCCTTACGATGATCAGTCGCAGATTATACAGCTCAATTTAGATTTACTACCGGTAGAAGGAAGAGCTGACGAATTTACTTATCTACCGCCCTGTTAGATCTCCCCGGCCAACGGTTGGGCTAATGGGATGGACCGGCGCTACTCGGCCTCTTACACGACTCTAAGTTTGAAAAGAAGATCATGATTCTGAACGCAAAGTTCGTCCCCCTTTCCCCAAGTATAATACTTGTTGATAAGACTCCACAATGTAGTCGTATCTAGTTGGAAAGGAAAATTCAACATTTTATCTCCCAAGTTGTTGTTTGTTAGAGGATACCATCTTGTTACGATAATCTTACCCCTCGAATGATGAGAGGGTACACAGATGCAATAGATAGCATTTCTAGTTGCGAGTGAAAAGAATACTTTTCGAAAGATTTATGACCGGGAAGTCATCAAGATAAATAACATTTTTCAAGTAAGGTTCTCTTATTATTTGGAAGATAGATTCGAAGGGAGAACGACATTTTGAGAACCTTTCTTGATATAATATTTATAATAATCCGACTTCGAAGAAATTTTATAATTATCGAAGGTCAACGATAATATATGAAGTTATTTCAGAGTATTAGATAAATATTCGCAGAATATTTATTGTATCAGAAATAATTACAGAAGGCTTATGACTACGAGCGAATATTTAAATCGAAGTATTTCTTAGAATACTTCTCGAATAAATAAGGAGGAAATATTCATTGAATAATTAAATATTTAAATGAATATTCAAAATAATATTCGTTCAAGTAATAATACGATATATATATGCCTTTATCTAAGGGACATATCAACAACCGGCTTATACTGATTATTTAACATCTAGCTTATAAGCCGACAACAATTCAAGGAACAGGTATCACAATATATTTTGAAAGTAGGCATGCATGCTATGGCATATGAAACACAAAATCGAATCACATATATATATTCACAACAACAACCTTTAAAGGGATATAGAACTTGCCTGGTAATCGAGTACGAGTAGGGGTAGTGGTAGTGTGTCCCGGGTCAGCTCGACGATCTATAAATAATCATAGTATTCGAGGTTAATCGCTTAACACTTTTAAAAAGGTTAAGTATCAACTTAAGTCGAAACATGTTTTCGAATTATCTCGTTATACCCTTTTTGTGTAACTTCTTTTATTACCGATATGATCCGACATTTGTTCGTCATTAAGACATGTCATCATATTCACACTTAGTATATACTTAATTCGTATAAGTTCCAAAGTCGATCGATTACGAACCAAGATTATATCTCGAGTTTTATCGCTCGTTTTCTAAGTTATAACCAAAGTTATACTTTTAATGGGTTCGTTCGCGTTTAACCTTGATTCAAACATTTTTATAAAATTGAAAAACGATCCGTTTCACATGAGGTTTTCTCTCACACCTTCCTTTTTACCTCTAGTATTTAATTACCAAGATTCACCACTGACTCACGTATTTTATGAGGGTTCAATTTCAGTTACGAATTCTCGTTTACGGTTTCGAACTAGTTTTAGTATACCGGCCATAACTCCTAAACCTTAAGTCCGTTTCACACGTTCTTTATATCAAAACGAAGCTTGGAACATTATCTATCTTATCATGGCAGATTTCGAAGCTAGGCAGTGAGTTACATCTACTGTCTAATTCGTTTTTCTTAAGGTTATCGAGTATTTACCAATTCCAAACCTTCCCATAATCATAGTATCCACTCCAAACAACATATACATGATTTATAACCATGAACTGAGGCCAAGCAATGCCTTTCCGTTCATCTAACTATTTTTAACATTTATCAAGATCCAATCATAATCATGCTTATAATCATGCTTATAACCCATTAACAACATAACTACCTTAGATCACTCAAGAACATGCATAAAACTCAAAGTAGATCTATGGTTTCAAATGCATTATACCTTCATGAGAATGTGTACTAGCCTCACAAAGCCTTGTATGGTCCTTAGGACTGCTTAAACTTGCTAGAACAATCAAAAGAAACATGAAAATCAAAGGTTAGTTCATAAGAACACTATTCACCCTCCTCTTTGGTGATTTATTTGAAAATGGAAAAAGATGAGTTTGAAGCTAAGATTTTGAGGAGATCATTTTTATGAAATGTAAGACTCACCTTAAAAATTACAAGATCAAACAATGGATGGAAGTTGGATTTTTGTTTTGGAATTCTTGCGAAAGTCGAATGGAATGAAAAGGAGAGAGTTTGATGTTTTCTTGTGGTTTTGCTTGGAATAATGCATAAAGTGGATGAGCCTTGGATAATATCTCATCTCTTTTTACTTTAATAAAGTGATGATGCACTAGATGATGTCTTCGTGAGGACATGTGTTGAAGATTGGATGGTTTAAGGCTAACCAAGTGATTTGTTTTCTAAGTACTAGCTTCCTTGCTAAGTATCCTAGTTACTTGAGTCCACTTGGTTGCTAGATCTTTTCTAGTGGCTTATGCATGACTCTTGCTTCCTCTGCTTGTTTCTTTTGTCTGGTTATTGCTCGTTTCGATTGATCATTCGTAGGAATATCTCACGGATTTCTAATTAGGGTTTACAGGGAATCTTCTTAATATTAATACTATCATTCTCCATCTTTCTTACTAACTTTCGAATTTATATTCCTTAAATCCCTTCGTTAAATTTTTAAGTCTATCAGTGTCCAGGGAACTCTCGGAGAAAATAAAAGTGCAGTTTTTCAGAATCCGACAGCTTTTACATACACTTATTTCCCCCTGGATCACTATTACGAACTCGGAAATCCGTTCCGAATACTTCTATATAGTGTCGTCTCATAATATTCTCTTTTCCACCAAAAACACTATTCATTCTTTATTCTTTACTTATTCTCTTAGGGTTGTACAATTGTCGTTGTTCTCTTTCGATCGTTCCTTAACCTTTTTACTGAACCACTGGACTAATCGTTATCGATCTGGATGAAATGAGAATATTCTCCAGCTTGGAATTGCCATAACTTATTCCCCTAGGAGATAGATTATTCTTACCTAAGTTGTCAACCATTAGCATTCTTCAAGACATATAAACATTTAAATCGAATTCCATTCATTCATTCAGAAGATCAACTTTTACATCGTAGCCGTAACCATTATTCATTCTTACATCATTAAATAAATAAAAGTTTTAATTATACCAAAAATCTGGGTTCTTACAGTCTCCCCTCCTTAAAAGGATTCCGTCCCGGAATCAGTTTGAAAACAAATGGGGGTACTTCTCTTGCATTGTGCTTTCAAGCTCCCAGGTTGATTCTTCTACATTGTGGTTCTGCCACAAAACTCTGACCAGCTGAATGATCTTATTTCGGAGCACTTGTTCCTTCCGGTCTATGATTTCCACCGGTTGCTCTACATAGGTCAAGTCTGGTTGCATGTCCACTTGCTCATACTCTACAATGTGCTTGGCATCCGGATTATACTTCCTCAGCATCGAAACATGGAACACATTATGTACCTGCTGCAGATTTGGGGCAAATGCCAATTCATAAGCTAGTTCCCCAATCCGTCTTAAGATCTCAAATGGTCCAATATATCTGGGACTCAGCTTTCCTTTCTTTCCAAACCTCATTAAACCTTTCCAAGGTGACAACTTTAAGAACACTTGGTCTCCCACTTCGTATTCTTTGCCTTTCCGAGTTAAGTCAGCATATTTCTTTTGTCGATCCTGGGCTGCTACCAGCAGTCCTCTGATTAGATCTACTGCATCTTTAGTTCATTGGACCACTTCGGGCCCGAGCATCTTTCGCTCCCCAACTTCATCCCAATACAAGGGAGATCGACATTTCCTTCCATAGAGGGCCTCATAGGGTGGAATTCCTATACTTGAATGAAAACTGTTATTGTAGGAAAACTCAATCAATGGCAAGTGATCATCCCAATTTCCTTTGAAGTCTATAGCGCAGACTCTCAACATATCCTCTAGCGTTTGGATAGTCCTTTCACTTTGCCCATCTGTCTGGGGGTGGTAGGCTGTGCTCATTCTTGAAAACTTCCCCAAAACCTGGAGTTAAATCTAGGATCTCGATCGGATACTATTGCGACTGGGACTCCATGTCGCGCCACTATCTCTTTTAAGTAGATATCCACTAGTCTGTCGACCGTGTACCTTGCATTGATTGGGAGAAAGTGAGCTGACTTCGTCAGTTGATCTACAATTACCCATATGGCGTCATGATTAGCCTTGGTCCTTGGTAAACCTACTACGAAATCCATGGCTATGTGTTCCCATTTCCATTCTGGAATTTCTATGGGGTGTAGAAGTCCGCTGGGCTTCTGGTGCTCTGCTTTCACTCGCTGGCAGGTCAAGCATCTGCTTACCCACTCTGCTACGTCCTTTTTCATATTGGGCCACCAGTAATACTCCTTCAAATCCCTATACATCTTGGTGCTACCGGGGTGCACCGAGTATCTGGAGTTGTGTGCCTCGTATAAAATCTCATCCTTGAGTTCCTGAACATTTGGGATCCATATCCTGTACGTGTACCTCATGATCCCTTCCTTGTCTCTTTCACACTTAACTTCTTCCCCGGTCATTATCTCTTCTGTGGAGTTCTCTTCTTCCTCCATTATCAGTTCTTGACACAGTCTAATCTTTTCTAACAATGGAGGTTGGATTCTAATTTCCATCAACTTTTCTTGGCCCTCTTCGGGTAGCTTAATCTCAATTTCCAACTTCACAAAATCTTTTACTAACTCTTCCTCTAAAGTCATCATCTTGAGCTTCTCTTTCCTACTAAGGGCTTCAGCCACCACATTGGCTTTGCCCGGGTGATAACGAATCTCACAATCGTAATCCTTGATTAACTCTAGCCATCTCCTCTGGCACATGTTAAGCTCCTTCTGAGTGAAATTGTACTTGAGGCTCTTATGGTCAGTGTAAATCTCACACTTTTCCCCATACAAGTAATGTCTCCAAATCTTTAACTATGGCTGCTAGTTCTAGATCATGCGTGGGACATCTGACCTCTTAATCCTTCAATTGCCTAGACGCGTATGCTATTACCTTGCCGTGCTGCATAAGCACGCATCCCAATCCTTTATGCGAAGCATCACTGTAAATCACGAAATCTCCTTTTCCATCAGGTAACGCCACCACTAGGGCTGTCACCAACCACTTCTTTAACTCTTGGAAACTCTTCTCGCATTTTTCAGTCCATTCAAATTTCTCAGTTTTACGGGTAAGTCGAGCTAATGGAGCTGTGATTTTTGTAAAATCTTGGACAAATCTTCCGTAATATCCGGCTAGTCTGATGAAACTCCTCACCTCAGTTGGAGTAGTTGGCCGTTCCCAATTTGAAACTGCTTCTATCTTGGAGGGGTCAACCAACACTCCTTCTCTATTGATCACGTGCCCTAAGAATTGCACTTCATTTTTCCAGAACTCACACTTTGAGAATTTGGAATATAACTGCTCCTTCCTGAGTATTTCCAAAGTTATCCTCAAATGTTCAGCGTGTTCTGCCTTTGTCTTTGAGTAGATGAGAATATCATCAATGAAGACTATCACGAATTTGTCTAAATATTCTTTGAACACTCTATTCATTAAGTCCATGAAAGTTGCTAGGGCGTTGGTCAATCCAAATGACATCACCAAGAACTCATAATGTCCATATCGGGTACGGAATGCAGTCTTCGGGATATCTTCAAGTTTAATCTTCAGTTGGTGATATCCCGTTCTCAGGTCAATCTTAGAGAAGTATTCAGCGCCTCTTAGCTGGTCAAAAAAATCATCTATCCTGGGTAGTGGATATTTATTCTTTATGGTTAGCTTGCTCAACTCTCTGTAGTCGATGCATAACCTCATACTCCCGTCCTTTTTCTTATCGAACAACACTGGTACGCCCCAAGGTGACACACTGGGCCTTATCATACCCTTATCAAACAATTCCTGTAATTGCTTAGCTAGCTCTTTCATTTCTACTGGGGCTAACCGGTACGGGGCCTTCAAAACCGGCGTCGTCCCCGGGGCTAACTCGATGGCAAACTCAATTACCCTATCAGGAGGTAGTCCGGGAAGATCTTGTGGGAACACGTCCTCAAACTCATTAACTACCGGAATGTCTTGCAATCTTGGCGCTTCCTTTTGAATGTCTATAACGTAAGCTAAATAAGCCTCGTTCCCTTGTCGTAGCAATCTCTTGGTTTACGCCATGGTCAGAATTTTCTGGGTCTTTCGCATCCCCATAAACACTATTTCTTTCTTCCCTGGGGTTTTCAACTTAACCTTTTTCCCTTTACAGTCTATCTACGCATTATTGTGAGACAACCAATCCATTCCCAAAATGACATCAAATTCCCCTAGCTTAAAGGTAATTAAATCGACATAGAAGGATCGTCCTCATATTTCTAGTTTACAATCGGGGTGAATTCGATTAACCGGTACGACTTCCTGATTAGCTATCTCTACTTGTAAGGAATCTCTTAGTTGCTGGGTTTTAAGCTTCAATTCATGCGCAAAATCTCTAGATATAACAGACTTAGTTGCTCCCGAATCAAATAAGACATTTGCACTGAGTGAATTGAGAGAAAATGTACCTGCTATCACATCCGTGTCCCTCACCGCATCTTGTACTGACATATTAAAAGTCCTGGCAGTTGGGGGTCTATTGGAGGCAGCCTTGCTCGCCCTTGATGCCGCTGGTTTGTTCCTTGGGCAGTCCTTCCTCATGTGCCCTAGCTGTCCGCACTGGAAACAAGTGGTGCTTTTAGGGATGATCGTGGTGCAAGAGGTAGCATAGTGCCCATCACGCCCACACTTATAGCAGTTTATTTGCTTCAGGTTGCACACACCGGAATACCTCTTCCCACAGGTAGCACATAATGGTAAGGGGGGTCTAGACTGATGGGAACGGGACATTCCTGATTGCTGGCCGCCCTGGCTCACCGTTGCATTCCTAGATGGCTTAAACCCTTCTCTTCTCCCAGGTAGGGAAATGGTTCCTCTGTTAAACTTGGATGGGGGTTTTCCTCCAGTGGACCCTCTGCCCATACTGGCATACTTTCTCTTTATTCCCCCTTTTTCTCTTTCTCTCTACATTTGATCACTTCCAGCTTCCACAATAGTTGCCTTCTGCACTAAGGTGGCATAATCCGTAATTTCTAAAATCGCCACTCTATTCTGGATCCACTGTTTCAACCCTTGTTGAAACCTGTTAGCTTTCTTTTCTTCGGTATCCACAAATTCTGGCATAAATCTCGAAAGCTCAGTAAATTTGGCCTCATAGTCAGCCACTGACATATTGTTCTGTTTCAGTTCTAAAAACTTAAGTTCCATTTGAGTTTTCATGAACTTCGGGAAGTACTTCTCCAGAAATAACTGTTTAAACCTCTCCCAGGTTACGATAGCATCAGTCTCCATGTTCTTTTTGGCCTCCCACCAATAATTGGCCTCTCCCTTTAGTAGGTATGTAGCAAAAACAGTCTTCTGAGCCTCACTGATACTCAGAATCTCGAAAGATTTTTCCATTTCCTTGATCCAGGCCCTCGCCTCAATGGGGTTAGCCGATCCGTGGAACTCTGGGGGCTTAAGGGACTTAAAGGCCCTGAAGGAATTTGCCACTGAAGTGTTGTTTCCTGGTGGTGGTTGGGGGTATTGGTTCAAATTCTGCCTAAGCAGATCCATAAACTGGCCCATGGGGTCTCTGCCCTGGTTCTCCCCTTCCTGCTCCACTTCAGTTTCTCCACCCTCTATTTCCCCCTCACAGTCTTCAGAGTACATGGGTTCATCCTCTGCTCCATACTGGGAATCTTCTTGCTCATTACCTGATCTTGTTCTTCATTATATTCATGGTTTTCCTCATGTTGGTTGTGACTCTCTTGGTCAGTAGATTCACGGGGGTTAGCCCTAATGCCCATTCGTCTTGGAGGCATTTTACTGAAAATTTGGACAATTATACATTAGGTTCACTTACCTGTTTTAAAGGATTTTTCCTTGCATAATTCGTTACATGGTTGGATTTAGAATCCCACAGTTTTATATCTCATGGCAACTTAATCGAAAGCAGTACATATTCTAATAAACTCGTGATCGCATCCCAACAAAATTGAAATAACTGAAAGGAAAACAAATATATACCAGGTACCGAAAAGGTACAACATCTGAGTTACAATGATAGTTTAAAGTACAACCATCCTAACAACAACAACAAGTGAAATGTGCTGTCTATCTGTCTAGTCTGCAAAAAGGGAAAATAAGTACAATGAAACCATCCCTACAAAAGCCGGCACTACTACGTCCGTACATGACTAGACAACTAGACTACTGCATCACTACATCTGAAATCAGCTGCCACGACAAAACATCATCCGAACCCTCCTCATGGCGATGCGGAAAATCTCCTCGGCGCCTGCTCTATCCACCATACCATGCCCATCAGTAGGTAACTGTCGCACCCTTACCCGAGCCCTCAGCTCGATGCAGGTCACAACCCTATACCCAGCCCGATCACTGATAGTCCTCCGGCCCTGCAACCTCATCTGGGCGGCTCTCTCCGCTGCTAGATCCCTTCTAGATTCTGCCAATCTGGCATCCGCCACTGACAGCTCTCTATAAAGCCCGTTCACAATCAAGTTGTGAACGCATACTGAGACTCCCCCTATCGGAACATGGGGTGGGGTGGATGGCTCAATTGGAGCTGCAATCTCTGTCTGCTGGGGCTCTAGGGTAGGCTCCTCAAACTCATCGGAAAATGTGCTCACAGGTAGTGGTGGTGGGGTAGGGGCTCTCTCAACAGGGAGGGGTGGCACTAGTAGTGTAGAATTTCCTACAGCATCATCCACTAGCTCATCCTCATCTACAGCCTATCCAATAACAGCAGCCATGACCTGCTCAATGGTCATATCAGTGTCCTCCTCCATGGTCCTAATCTCATATACAACCCAAAAATTCTCATCCTCAACAACTAACTCAGCGTCCTGCCCTGTTTGGACCCCCTCCGGGTCCTCCTCCCCCTCAGTCTCAATAACATCAGTATCAGCATCAACTTGGACCTCCTCAGGGTCCTCCTCCTCAGACTCAATAACATCGGTGTCAGCATCAACCTGGACCTCCTCAGGGTCCTCCTCCTCAGGCTCAGTATCCTCATCAGGCAAGTCCTCATAATACGGGTCCCTAGTTCGGAACATGTCCTCATCATGCTGTCTCGCAGCTTCCTCCTGGGCAGACAAGTCGCTCGCTTACACAAGACGAACTATGTTACTATCATGATACTTAAAAAGTTCCCTTAAGGGTTTTAGGTGAACCTGGCAAGGGTTCTTATTATATTAGTGAATTTATTATTATATAACGTCGCATCATCTCTTGGGATATATAATTCTCGATCTGATACCATCTCTGTAACACCCCAGATCCGGGGTCAGGGATCGGGTCGTTACGGTCTCACAACTCCTACATAATACTTGACTTGAGTCCAAAATCAATAAGTAGCATGTTGTGACCCCATAATAATATCCACTCACACACACACACAGTTATAGTCCCAGAGATGAAATTGAAATAAGTTTTACGCAAAGGGGTTTACGAATAAAAGTTACTACAAGCCAAAAGGATAACATCATAAGTTTAAAAGTTTTGCCGTAGATTACATTAATTATACATATAGTTAAACAGAAAGCAAAAGCTGTCTGTCTATGCTACCTTAGTAATGGCGGCTAGCATCTCAGCGGGGAGTCCGGTGGGTTGGGTAACCCGCTTGCGTCGAGTGCGCCTGACGCGAGCCATCTGTCCTAGCTGTTGTTGTGACATAATAAATAAACAAGGATGAGCAATAGCCCACCAACAACAATATAACTGAACAGTGATGACACACATATATATATATATATATATATATATATATATATATATATGTATAGCAGTTCAAACATCTTTGTAACCATATGCCATAATAATGCCAGTATAAGGTAAATGATGAAATTCAAAACTTATATATTCCAATTATGAATACTTTTCCAATACTGCCAACAATAATAATGTTGGGAAAATAAATGAATCTGAATGATGAACTAATGCTGGAGTATTCACCGCGCCCATTGTTCCAATCCTTACGATGATCAGTCGCAGATTGTACAGCTCAATTTAGATTTACTACCGGTAGAAGGAAGAGCTGACGGATTTACTTGTCTACCGCCCTGTTAGATCTCCCCGGCCAACGGTTGGGCCAATGGGATGGACCGGCGCTACTCGGCCTCTTACACGACTCCAAGTTCGAAAAGAAGATCATGATTCTGAATGCAAAGTTCGTCCCCCTTTCCCCAAGTATAATACTTGTTGATAAGACTCCACAAAGTAGTCGTATCTAGTTGAAAAGGAAAATTCAACATTTTATCTCCCAAGCTGTTGCTTGTTAGAGGATACCATCTTGTTCCGATAATCTTACTCCTCGAATGATGAGAGGGTACACAGATGCAATAGATAGCATTTCTAGTTGCGAGTGAAAAGAATACTTTTCGAAAGATTTATGACCCGGAAGTCATCAAGATAAATAACATTTTTCAAGTAAGGTTCTCTTATTATTTGGAAGATAGATTCGAAGGGAGAATGACATTTTGAGAACCTTTCTTGATATAATATTTATAATAATCCGACTTCGAAGAAATTTTATAATTATCGAAGGTCAACGATTATATATGAAGTCATTTCAGAGTATTAGATAAATATTCGGAGAATATTTATTGTATCAGAAATAATTACAGAAGGCTTATGACTACGAGCGAATATTTAAATCGAAGTATTTCTTAGAATACTTCTCGAATAAATAAGGAGGAAATATTCATTGAATAATTAAATATTTAAATGAATATTCAAAATAAAATTCGTTCAAGTAATAATACTTGAAAGGAATCTTGAAATAATATTTGATAAATAAATAGATCTTCAGATGAATATTTAAAATAATATTCGTCAAGTAATTAGAAACTTAAATGAATATTCACAAAGTGATATTCATTTAATGAATAATATTCTAAATGAATATCAAAATAATATTCATTGAGTAATCCAAGCTTCAAAAGAATATTCGAAATAATATTCGATAGATGAATCGACTTTGAATGAATATTGAAAAATAATATTCATTGAATACATAACGTTCAAATAATTATTTGAAGTAATAATCGTTAATTAAATAAATCTCGGACGAATATTCAAATAATATTCGTCAACCAAATAATGGGAAATATTTACTTAAATATTTTCCTCGAATGTAATTACGATATATCAAGAAGTACTGACTCCCGGTCTATATTCAATGAATACGATATATATATATATATGCCCTTATCTAAGGGACATATCAACAACCGGCTTATACTGATTATTTAACATCTAGCTTATAAGCTGACAACAATTCAAGGAACAGGTATCACAATATATTTTGAAAGTAGGCATGCATGCTATGGCATATGAAACACAAAATCGAATCACATATATATATTCACAACAACATCCTTTAAAGGGATTTAGAACTTGCCTGGTAATCGAGTACGAGTAGGGGTATGGTAGTGTGTCCCGGGTCAGCTCGGTGATCTATAAATAATCAGAGTATTAGAGGTTAATCGCTTAACACTTTTAAAAAGGTTAAGTATCAACTTAAGTCGAAACATGTTTTCGAATTATCTCGTTATACCCTTTTTGTGTAACTTCTTTTATTACCGATACGATCTGACATTTGTTCGTCATTAAGACATGTCATCATACTCACACTTAGTATATACTTAAGTTGTATAAGTTCCAAAGTCGAACGATTACGAACCAAGATTATATCTCGAGTTTTATCGCTCGTTTTCTAAGTTATAACCAAAGTTATACTTTTAAGGAGTTCGTTCGCGTTTAACCTTGATTCAAACATTTTTATAAAATTGAAAAATGATCCGTTTCACATGAGGTTTTCTCTCACACCTTCCTTTTTACCTCTAGTATTTAATTACCAAGATTCGCCACTGACTCACGTACTTTACGAGGGTTCAATTTCAGTTACGAATTCTCGTTTATGGTTTCGAACTACTTTTAGTATACCGACCATAACTCCTAAACCGTAAGTCCGTTTCACACGTTCTTTATATCAAAACGAAGCTTGGAACATTATCTATCTTATCATGGCAGATTTCGAAGCTAGGCAGTGAGTTACATCTACTGTTCAATTCGTTTTTCTTAAGGTTAACGAAATTTCGGCATTACGACGACTATAAATCGAATATTTACCAATTCCAAACCTTCCCATAATCATAGTATCCACTTCAAACAACATATACATGATTTATAACCATGAACTGAGGCCAAGCAATGCCTTTCCGTTCATCTAACTATTTTTAACATTTATCAAGATCCAATCATAATCATGCTTATAATCATGCTTATAACCCATTAACAACATAACTACCTTAGATCACTCAAGAACATGCATAAAACTCAAAGTAGATCTTGGGTTTCAAGGGCATTATACCTTCTTGAGAATGTGTACTAGCCTCACAAAGCCTTGTATGGTCCTTAGGAGTGCTTAAGCTTGCTAGAACAATCAAAAGAAACATGAAAATCAAAGGTTAGTTCATAAGAACACTATTCACCCTCCTCTTTGGTGATTTATTTGAAAATGGAAAAAGATGAGTTTGAAGCTAAGATTTTGAGGAGATCATTTTTATGAAATGTAAGACTCACCTTAAAAATTACAAGATCAAACAATGGTTGGAAGCTGGATTTTTGTTTTGGAATTCTTGAAAAAGTCGAATGGAATGAAAAGGAGAGAGTTTGATGTTTTCTTGTGGTTTTGCATGGAATAATGCATAAAGTGGATGAGCCTTGGATAATATGTCATCTCTTTTTACTTTAATAAAGTGATGATGCACTAGATGATGTCTTTGTGAGGACAAGTGTTGAAGATTGGATGGTTTAAGGCTAACCAAGTGATTTGTTTTCTAAGTACTAGCTTCCTTGCTAAGTATCCTAGTTACTTGAGTCCACTTGGTTGCTAGATCTTTTCTAGTGGCTTATGCATGACTCTTGCTTCCTCTGCTTGTTTCTTTTGTCCGGTTATTGCTCGTTTTGATTGATCGTTCGTAGGAATATCTCACGGATTTCTAATTAGGGTTTACCGGGAATCTTCTTAATATTAATACTATCATTCTCCATCTTTCTTACTAACTTTCGAATTTATATTCCTTATATCCCTTCATTAAATTCTTAAGTCTATCAGTGTCCAGGGAACTCTCGGAGAAAATAAAAGTGCGGTTTTTCAGAATCCGACAGCTTTTACATACACTTATTTTCCCCCTGGATCACTATTACGAACTCGGAAATCCGTTCCGAATACTTCTATATAGTGTCGTCTCATAATATTCTCTTTTCCACCAAAAACACTATTCATTCTTTATTCTTTACTTATTCTCTTGGGGTTGTACAATTGTCCTTGTTCTCTTTCGATCGTTCCTTAACCTTTTTACGGAACCACTGTACTAATCGTTATCGATCTGGATGACATGAGAATATTCTCCTGCTTTGAATTGCCATAACTTATTCCCCTAGGAGATAGATTATTCTTACCTAAGTTGTCAACCATTAGCATTCTTCAAGACATATAAACATTTAAATCGAATTCCATTCATTCATTCAGAAGATCAACTTTTACATCGTAGTCGTAACCATTATTCATTCTTACATCATTAAATAAATAAAAGTTTTAATTCTACCCAAAATCTGGGTTCTTACATTGAGGCTCCTAAGGAAGTGGAAGCTAAGGTTGTTCGACCTTACGGCTTAGACAAGGAACAGACTGAAGTGGAACATGGTCAGACACCAACTACTCAGGATGGAGGAGAGTTTTACTCATTAGAAGAACTGGATCAACTTGAGGATGAATCAATGGCACTCATGGTGAGGCAATTTTGAAACTTTAGTGTAACACCCCCAGATTCGGGGTCAGGGATCTGGTCGTTACCGTCTCAATTCCCATCCATAATTCAACATAAATATTAAATTACAACCTTGTGACCCAAAACAATAACATAAAACACACCCGTTATAGTCCCAAAGATGAAATCAGAGTAACTACCAAATTTTATTAAGCACATTATGAGTTCTTACAATCCAAAAAGAATTACAATGTGAATACATACTCTTTGCCATCCATTATCATAAGTCATAACAGCCCATATATTTGGTACTGAAAGAATGAATCTATTCTACCAATAGCTTTCTCTTCGGCTCTGGTAGTCTCATCGTCCCCGCCAGCATTGAGTGCGCCTTGTGCGAGTCATATGGTCTAGCTGTTATTGTGATATAATAATAAAGCAAGGGTGAGCACTAGCCCACCAACAATAATGTTTAACTGAACGATAACATATAACAGTTCAAAAGTATCTTTCAAACCATATGCCATGCATTTACGGAAATGATGCCAGTATAATATGAACGATGAAGTTACAAGGTAACTTAGAGTATTTATTTTGTGGAAATATCTGCTAAGTCAAAATAAGCAAGATATTATCATTTATCATATAAAGAGAAACTTGCAAGGAAAATATTGCAATTCCAGTTATTAACATTTTTCGAAGTCCTACAACCTGAAAGAAGTCTCTTCGATACGTGTTGCGGAAGACACCGTCAACCTGAAAGAAGTCTCTTCGATACATGTTGCAGGGAATTCCCAATTTGGGAGATGAACCAATACTGGAGTTATCACGCGCCAGCTGTCCCACTCCCTGATAATCAGTCGGGGATGGTACAGCCCAATATAGTTTACTACCGGTAGAAGGAAGAACTGACGGCTCCACTTGTCGATTGCCTTTAATAGTAACTCCCTGGCCAATGGTTAGGCCTTGTGATGGACCGCGCGACTCGGCCTCTTACACACGACTCCTAGTTCGAATAAATCCACAGCATTGAAACGTAGAGTTTGTCCTCCCTTCCCCAAGTGAAATACTTGTTGATAAGACTCCACAAAGTAGTCGTATCTAGTTGGAAAGGAAAATTCACCAACATTTCCCAAGCTTTTGCTTGTTAATGGATATCAACTTGTTCGAACAATCTTACCCCTCGAATGATGAGAAGGTACACACAGACTTAATGAGTCCATAGCAACCAAGTTGCGAGTGAAAAGGATAAATTATGACCGGGAAGTCAACAAGATAAATAACGTTGCTCAAGTAGGTTCCCCTATAATATGGAAATTTGAGCGAGCATTTAAATCCTTTTAAGATAGATTTAAATGAAAAATAAAAGAGTTGGGAACCTTTCCTTGATAAAATAGTCGTAACAAGACTCCGAAATATTTTACATAATATCTGGAGGTGAAAGGTAATCTCCGAATAATATAAATCATTTTAAAAAGAATTTAAAAGAATTATAAATATTCCGAGAATATTTATTAACTCAATAATAATTACGGAATATTATTAACTCATAATATTGCTCGTAAGTAATCCTCGAATGAATATATGGAATTATTTACTAAATAAATCCCTCCTTAATTGAATATTCGAAATAATATTCATTACATAATTAAACTCCAATAAATATTTATAATAATATTCAATAAATAAGTCAAACCTTAAATGAATATTTGAAAATAATATTCATTTAATAAATAATCTTCTAAATGAATATCCAAATAATATTCATTTAGTAATCAAAACTTTAAAGGAATAATCGAAATAATATTCCTTAAGTAAATAGAACTTCCAATGAATATTTTAAAATAATATTCATCAAGTACATAGAACCTTAAATGAATATTCGAAAGTAATATTCATTTAATAAATAACATTCTAATGAATATCAAAATAATATTCACTAAATAATCAACTCTAAATGAATATTCGAAACTAACATTCATTTAATATCTCTCGACTGAGATAATACTCGAATAACATTCCTCGAAATATTTCCAAGTAATTGATACTTTATGGAAATATAAATAGCGTTTAATAATAACATTCCTCAGATAAATAATAATCTGTCGTTGGAATCCCTCCGGGTTTCCACGACTATCTATATCTCAAAATACCGACTCCCGGTCTATATTTAAGAATGAATATCATATGCCCTTCGCTAAGGGTCTTATCAAAACAATCCGGCTTATAACTGATAATTCGTATCTAGTCTATAAGCCAATATCAATTCAGGGAACAGGTATCATAATATAATTTGACAATAGGCATGCATGCTATGGCATATGTATCACAAACAACAGATATACATATTATCACAACAACAGTTCCAAGGTATTGGAAACTGGTACTCAGGTGTGGGTGGAGATAGCGTGTCCTGGGTCTGCTCGATGATCTATAAAGAATCAGAACATTCGAGATTAACCACTTAACACCTTTTAAAAGTCTAAGTATAAAGTTCACTTAAGTCGAAACACGTTTTCGAATTATCTCGTTATACACCTTTTAGTGTAACTCTTTTTATCACCGATATGATCCGACATTCGTTCATTATTAAGACATGTCATCATACCCACACTCGGTATATACTTAAGTCGTATAAGTTCTAAAGTCGATCGATTATGAACCGAGATTATACCTCGAGTTTTATCGTTCGTTTTCTAAGTTATAACCAAAGTTATACTTTTAAGGGGTTCGTTCGCGTTTAACCTTGATTCGAACATTTTTATAAAATCGTAAAACGATCCGTTTTACATGTGGTTTTCTTTCATACCTTCCTTATGAACGTTAGTATTTATTTACCAAGATTCGCCACTGAGTAACATGCTTTACGAGGGTTCAATTGAAGTTACGAACTTTTACTTACGGTTCCGAACCAATTTTAGTAATTTGACCATAACTCCTAAACCGTAAGTCAAAATGTCTCGATTCTTGCGCCAAAACGATCTATTGCTCGAGATCTACAAGGACCAGTCATAATATTATCAAGGTAAGGAAATTATATTTACTGTCATGCTCGGTTTCTAAGTGTTAACAAAAATTTGGCATTACGACGGCTATATATCGAACGTTCTAAAAATCGTAACAATTCAACCAAGCCACACCGGGCATCCAAACAACTCATACACATATTTCTCATCTTCAATCTGTCCAAAATCATCTACTAACATCATATCATAACTATGTTTAGATCCACTAACAAAATCCATAATCATGCTTATAATCATGCTAATACTATAACTAATCTTATATCATCAAGAACATGCTTAAATCTTCAAAACAAAGCTAGGGTTTCAAGTGGATTACCTTCCTTGGGATATGTCCTAGCCTTAATAAGCCTTGTATGTGCCTTTCCTAGCCTTAACAAACCTTAGATCATCATGGAAATCAAGATAAACAAAGTTAATTCAAGAAGGTTACTATTCACCCTAAACTTGTAAAAATCATAGCAAATCGAAAAGTAAGAGTTTGGCTCTCAAATTTTTACCACATCTTGTCCTATTCATAAGCTTTGTTTTGAGTCCTAGTTCATCAAATTTGAAGCTTCCTAGCTAGGGTTTTGAGCCCCCTTTTCCTGCTGGACAGAAACTATCAAGAACAGGGCAGTTTGGTTTCTTCAACTTGGGGAGGAGATTTGACTAGGCTATCCTCATTAGATTGCCATGAAATTTTGACCGAATATTTCCCATGGAGTGGAGAGGCTGTGGTCAAAATTTGGTGATTTTATCATGGATATAAATGTAGATATGAATTTTCTTCTTTGAGGGTGTTCTGCTGGGCAGTTTGAACAAAATGGAGAGAATGGAGTTTTTGATCTTTGATTGCTTGGTTCTCTTGCATAATACACCTCATCTTGATAATATCTAGCTAAAGTAGCTTTATTAAAGGTGGTGTGGTCATGCATGATGCAATCCAAGAGACATGTGTTGTGTTTTGGATGGTTATAAGCTAACTAAGTGGTTTG
Organism: Saposhnikovia divaricata; assembly: GCA_036435485.1. Classification (NCBI taxonomy): domain Eukaryota; kingdom Viridiplantae; phylum Streptophyta; class Magnoliopsida; order Apiales; family Apiaceae; genus Saposhnikovia; species Saposhnikovia divaricata. Next base: position 92,837,499 of record CM071597.1, on the reverse strand, counting down.
CTTTCCAAGTACTAGTTTCCTTGCTAAGTATCCTAGTTACTTGAGTCCACTTGGTTGCTAGATCTTATCTAGTAGCTTATGCATGACTCTTGCTTCCTCTGCTTGTTTCTTTTATCCGGTTATTGCTCGTTTCGATTGATCGTTCGTAGGAATATCTCACGGATTTCTAATTAGGGTTTACCGGAAATCTTTTTAGTATTAATACTATCGTTCTCCATCTTTCTTACTAACTTTCGAATTCAAATTCCTTAAATCCTTTCGTTAAATCCTTAAGTCTATCAGTGTCCAGGGAACTCTCGGAGAAAATAAAAGTGTAGGTTTTTAGAATCCGACAGCTTTTACATACACTTATTTTCCCCCTGGATCACTATTACGAACTCGGAAATCCGTTCCGAATACTTCTATATAGTGTCGTCTCATAATATTCTCTTTTCCACCAAAAACACTATTCATTCTTTATTCTTCCTTTATTCCCTATATTTATGACAGTGTCCTTGTTCTTTCTCGGGCGTTCCTTAACCCTTTCACGGAACCACTGGACTAATCGTTATCGATCTGGATGACATGAGAATATTCTCCTGCTTGGAATTGCCATATCTTATTCCCCTAGGAGATAGATTATTCTTACCTAAGTTGTCAACCATTAGCATTCTTCAAGACATATAAATATTTAAATCGAATTCTATTCATTCATTCAGAAGATTAACTATTACATCGTAGTCGTAATCACTATTCACCATAACCTCAGTACATAATAAAAAGTTTTAATTTTATCCAAAATTTGGGGTTCTTACATTTAGATTCAGGAGAAATCCAAAGTTCAAGTTCAAGTCTAGTAACAGATTCCAGAAAGGAGGTTCTTCATCCTCGAGTAGCAGAGGTGGCTATAAAACTGGGACTGTTGATAGAAGCAAAATTCGTTGTTATAATTGCAATGAACTTGGACATTTTGCCACTGAGTGTCAGAAACCCAAACAAACCCAGAGGAGAGATTTTTCTCTTGAAAAGAAAAAGCCTGCAAAAGCCTATGTTGCTGTTGGTAAAAGCTGGGATGACACAGATAGTGAAGATGAAGAATATGGAAATCTTACTTTGGTGGCAAATGCTGATTCATCTACTGTTTCTAATTCTCAGGTAGAATTTACTGACTCTGACTTGGTTCATCAGTTGGGTGATTCCTTGGTTAATGCACAGAATGAAATTGCTAGATTAGTTCTGTTAAACACTAATCTTGAAAATGAAGTGTTAGAGCTGAAAAAGGTGCATGTTAATCAAGAACAGCAACAAGAGCAAATGACACTACTTATTAAAAGGGATAAGTCTTTAGTGGAAGTTGTATCCAAACAACTTACTAGGATTGCTGAACTTGAAACACAAGTTAGGGCTTGCTTTAATTCGTGTAAAGTTTCTAAAGAGTTCTTCAATAGACAAGCTGTAGAACAAATTGTAGGAATAGGGTTTGGCTACAACGAGGCTGTTGGATCCTTGGGCATAAATACTCCTAACCTTGTTAGTGCTAAAGAAAGGGGTATACCACATGTGCTCAAGAATGTTAAAGAACCCCTATTTAGAAAGTCTGTTGCTGAACCACCAAATATGCTTTCAATTGCTTTCCAGGAAGAAATGAGAAATGAGGACAGTGCTAATGGCATAGTCCTTGATAATGTTAAATCTGTTAAGGAACAAGTCAAGGTTATTAATTCAACTAGTTCACCTAAAACTGGGTTAAATGGTAACAAGTTGAAAAGGAACAATAACATGTCTGACATGCATACCATGCCTGTTATTGATGTTTCTTATAAAGCATGCGGAGTTGTTAATTGTATGTCCTGTGCTTTTAATGTCATGTCTGCTTACTTTAATGATAATCATGCATGTAATGATAAGACTACTCCTCGATAACATATGAACAGAAACAAAAATGTTAGATCAAAGACTGCTAGTCCTCCTCAAGTTAGGAGAGAGACATTTGTACCAAAGCCTAAACAAACTTTTGCTAAGGCTGTTTACAAGGTCAAATGTCCAGTCAATGAAACAAATGTTATTGCTGCTAAAGAAACATGGATACCCAAGATAAAACAAAAGATTGTCAAATCTGTTACTAGGGTAAAATGTTTGTTGACTAATGGTGAAATTGGTGTTAAGGTTAAAAATGTTGTTTTGCCTGAAAAAGGCCAATTCTTTAAGTATTCTGGACCCAATCAGATTTGGGTTCCGAAGAAGGTTTAATCCATTTGTCATTGTAGGGTTTTAAGCAGGTTGATCGAGTAACCTGGATCTTGGACAGTGGATGTTCAAGGCATATGAATGGAGATAGAACCCTGCTGACAAATGTGGTGGAGAAAGCTGGCCCAGTAGTTACCTTTGGAGATAATAGAAAAGGTAGAACTGATGGATATGGCAGACTTGAAGCAGGAAATGTTATCATCGATGAAGTATCTTTTGTAAAAGGACTGGAGCATAATTTGCTCAGTGTCAGTCAATTCTGTGATAAGGGATTTGAAGTCTACTTTAACAAGAAGAATTGTCTGGTCACACACAAAAGATATGAACAACCATCTCTTCTGGGAGTAAGAAAAAGAAACTTGTACGTGGCCAATATGAACACTGGAAGCTCTGAAGAAATCAACTGTTTCTATTCTAAAGCATCTTCAGATGAAAGTTGGCTTTGGCACAAGAAACTTTCTCATCTAAACTTCAAAACAATGAATTCTCTGGTTAGGAGAGAAATGGTGAGAGGGTTGCCTCCAATGGAATTCACCCAGGAAAGACTATGTGATGCTTGTCAAAAAGGCAAGTTAAAAAGGGCAACTCACAGGAACACTGACATATCTTCAATAACTGAACCTTTACAACTACTACGTACAGATCTGTTTGGTCCAGTAAATGTGATACCAATGTCAAAGAAAAGATATGCTCTTGTGATTGTTGATGACTTTTCAAAGTACACATGGGTCCTGTTTCTAAATTCCAAAGATGAGACTCCACAACTAGTGATTGATCACATCAAGCTGATTGAGCTGGACTCAAAGCATCCAGTGAGAGCTATAAGATCAGATAATGGAACGGAATTCAAGAATGCAGTTCTAAATGATTTCTGCACTGAAAGGGGTATAACCAGACAGTACTCAGCTCCAAGAACTCCTCAGCAAAATGGGGTAGTGGAAAGAAAGAATAGAACTTTGATTGAAGCTGCACGTACTATGTTAAGTGAATCAATGCTTCCCTTATACTTTTGGGCTGAAGCTATCAATACTGCGTGCTATACCCAGAATCGAACTCTTATCAACAAAGACTTGATGAAGACCCCCTATGAAGCATTAACTGAAAAGAAACCAACACTCAAATACTTTCATGTATTTGGAGCTAAATGTTTTGTGCTAAAAGAAGGAGATGATCAAGGTGGAAAATTTGAGGCCAAAGCACATGAAGCAATTTTTATTGGTTATACAAGAAGAGCTTATAGGGTGTATGTGATTGATCAGCAGAAAATGCTTGAAAGTGTCAATGTAACATTTGATGACACTAAACTTCCTAGTATCCAAACTGAAGATCCATCTGAAAAGATATCGTTTGATGACATGACAGATTCAGATTCAGATGGTGACAATCCACCTGATGTTGTTGCTGATAATAATGACAACAATGATGATGATGATGATGATGATGATGATCAGGGTAATGGTGGTAGAAACAATGATAATATTGGAGATACACCTGACACTCCTAAACATTCATCTAGTCAACCTGGCAACAACTCAGGGGGAGATAATGAAGGATCAACTAGTCATACTCAACATCACAATGAAGATCACGGTGAATCATCAAGATCTAATCTTCCCAGATAGACTGTTTGGAATAGATCTCATCCCTTTGAGATAATCATTGGCGATCCAGATGTTGGTGTGAAAACTAGAAGAGCTTTTCAGAATCAATGTAATTATTCAGGGTTTCTGTCTGAAATGGAACCTAAGAAAACTGAGGAAGCTCTTTCTGATCCTGATTGGGTGATTACTATGCAAGATGAAATCAATCAATTCAAACAACAAGAAGTATGGAAGCTGGTACCCAGACCCAAAGATAAGAAAGTGGTTGATACTAGGTGGGTATTCAGAAACAAGCTCGATGAAGATGGCACAGTGATGAGAAACAAAGCAAGACTAGTAGCAAAGGGTTATTCACAAGCTGAAGGCATTGATTATGATGAGACCTATGCTCCAGTGGCAAAACTTGAGGCTATCAAAATATTCTTGGCATTCGCAGCATTCTCAAACTTTAAAGTTTATCAAATGGATGTCAAGAGTACTTTTCTGAATGGTAATCTAGATGAAGAGGTATATGTAGAACAGCCCCCTGGCTTTGAAGATCCAGAATTTTTGGACCATGTCTACTTTCTCTTCAAGGCAATTTATGGTCTCAAGCAAGCACCAAGAAAATGGTATGACACTCTTTCTGAATTTTTACTTGAAAATGGATTTTTTAGAGGTGTCATAGACAAAACTCTCTTTACTAAGAAACATAATAATGATACGATATTAGTCCAAGTCTATGTGGACGATATAATATTTGGGTCTACTAATGATCTTCTGTGCAAGAAATTTGCTAAGCTAATGCAAGGTAAATTTGAGATGAGCCTGATGGGTGAGCTGAAGTTCTTTCTTGGATTACAAGTAAGTCAAAGGGCAGATGGAATTTTTATTTATCAATCCAAGTATGTTAGAGAACTCCTCAAGAAAAATCAAATGAAGGACTCATCTTCAGCAAGGACACCATCATCTACAGCTGTCAAGTTTGGGGCATGTGAAAATTTTGCCAAGGTAGATGTCACAAGCTATAGAGGTATGATAGGTTCATTACTTTATCTTACTGCAAGTAGACCTGATATTATGTATGCTACATGCTTATGTGTAAGGTTCCAAGCGGATCCTAGAGATGTGCATCTCATTGCTGTTAAACGAATCTTGAGATATCTTAAGGGTACACCTAACTTAGGTATTTGGTACCCTAAAGAATCTGGTTTTAACCTTGTTGGATATACAGATTCAGATTATGCAGGAAGTGTTGTAGACAGAAAAAGCACCTCTGGGAGTTGTCAATTCCTAGGTGGCAGGTTGGTCTCCTGGTACAGCAAGAAGCAACAAACAGTTTCCAACTCAACAGCTGAAGCTGAATATATAGCTGCTGGAAGCTGTTGTGCTCAGATCTTGTGGATTAGGAATCAGCTACGTGACTATGGCTTTGTACTTGACAATATTCCAATCTTGTGTGACAATACAAGTGCTATAGCAATCTCCAACAATCCTGTGTAGCATACAAGGACCAAGCACATTGACATCAGGTATCATTTTATCCGAGAGCATGTCATGAATGGTACCGTGGAGTTACATTTTGTACCCACGGAAGAACAAACAGCAGATATTTTAACTAAGTCTCTTGACGAATCCACATTCACAAGAATTGTTGGTGAATTGGATATGTTAAATAGTCCTAGTAATTAAACTAGTGAATATCTGAGGTTTGCTCTTTAATAATTTATAAGTTATTATTTTGTTAATAATAATTATTAGAATCAATTGTATAATTATTTTATCAACTTATCTTCTTGCTTGTTAATTCTCAAACCATTGCCATTATTTTCTAATATATCCCTACTTACTTCTTTTAAGTTTAGAATAATTCATTTTCTCTAAAAATATTTTTCTCAAATTTTACAAGTTGTAATTTGTGAGAAACCTATTTTTCTTGAAAATGTTATTATTTTAAAGTCACTTTTGAATATTTGTGATGATTTAATAAGTCATATTTTCTCTTTAAATAACTTTCTATTAGAAAGTTATTTTATTAGAAAATATATAGATTTATTAAATTATTATAAATATGTATGTAAATAGTTAATATTAGATGTGTTAATTTGTAGTGTTTGTCCTTTTGCTATTATTGTCTTATTCCCGTTAAAAGGACATCCTATGGTATTTTTGTTATTTTCTATTAGTTAGTTAGTCTATTATTAAATAATCATATCTTTTCCTTTTATTTTTTTTTCAACTCTAATAAGAGGACTACTTATTATTCTTGTTAATATTTTCACTATTTTTGTAGTATTCTAATTTTCATTATTATTATTAATAGAATAATTAGCATGTAAATTAAATTAAGTTTTATATTAAGATAAGTCTGATTGTATATATTTATTTTATTAGTATGTAAGTTACTCGAATATTTCATATTTTATAAGATCTACTCTAATTCAGTATTTTTATTCTACAAATAGACAGTTTTACTCTATAAGGAGTCAGCCTTAAAACTAGAAATAGTTAGGATTTTAATTCTATTAAGAGTCATAGTAGTAATCGGTAGGAGTCAGTATTGGGAAGAGTCTGATTAAGCTTAGAAAGAGTCAGCTTTTAGCTTAAAAAGAGTCAGCTTAGTCTAGGAAGAGTCAGAGCGGTAAATATATATATATTTTATTGTGACACTTTCTTCTAACTCTTTCCAAAACAACCTAACACTTTCTCTTGTGATACTTACGATATACACACGAAAACAAACGAAACGCTGGCCAAATTTCTCTCGATTTCATTGTCATTTCTCAACCATACTGAAAACTGAGATCATCGTTGTACTCACCATATCAAGCGTGTTCTTTTGATTGTCCAAAATCGTGTTTTATCGTTGACTTCGAAGTTGTGGTTTTCAAAGAAACCGTTCGTACCTCTCAATGATTCAATCTGAACTCTGGCTTTGATTATGAGAAATCTAAAAATAGTCCTGTGATCGTAGTGTTGTGTAGAACATCTGTCTAAAATCTGGGATTTTCCAGTGAAGATTTGATTAATTCAAATTTTAATTAATTTGAGTAATTAATTCTAAAATTCGAAGCATATAGACAACTTGCTGAGGCTGATTGTGTGTATATTATCAACTTAATTAATTCATCATCTTGGTCAAAAACTGTGATTGTGCCTTGAGTTCAAAATTATGGCTGATAATTTCGAGCTTATCAAGCATAGTTTTGTTGGTTTTTATAATCCGGATAAATGCTCTGTTGAGAAATTCAAGCCTTGGATTCGTTTTGTAAACGAGCATCCATTCATTAGTAGTGCTATCTCTCTAGATGCTCCGTTGAAAATTGAACCCTTGCGTTTCTTGTGCACTACTGCTGTCATCTCAGACGACTCAAATTCTTTTTCTTTTACGATTTCTAGTAAACATCATTTGGTGGATGAATCAGTGTTCAAAAGGGTATTAAATTTTCCAACAGATAATTTGGTTAACCTTCCTACTAATGCTGAACTCACTCAGTTCTTTAATGGGATTCATTATCAATATCAAGGTGAGTTGGATTTAACTGATATGTCTAAAAAGGGATTGGTAGCTGAATGGTACGTCTTGTTTGACACCTTGATTAAAGTTTTTGCCAACTGTATTCAGAACAATTTCTCTAATATACCATCTCTTATTCAGTATATTGGTTTTGTAATTGTGTTCAATCGAAGAATTGATATAGACAAACTGCTTTCGGATGTTTTGATAAAATGTATGATTGCTATTGTTAATAATGTTCAGTTGGGTGAGAAAGTGAGTTATCATTATCCCAAGTTCTTGACTCTCATATTTAATGACTTGGTTTCTGAGGAACACCAACGACCTTTCAGTCAAGCTGATGGCATAACCTCCAATGTCACTAATAAACGTTTTCACGCTAGAACACTCAAACAGCAACGGTTTCTCAACAACATTCCAGTGGTAGTTTCTCAGTACATGTCAAATTTCATAGATCTTCCAGTCACAGCAGAACCAATTCCTGTACTTCCAGCACCAGAAATTGAGCAACTGGAACCTGTTCCAGAGCCATTTGTACCTGTACCTGAACAAGCAGCACATGCTCTTGAGCAAGCTGCATCTGTCCCTGAGCAAGTAATTCAACTTCAAGTGGATCAACCCACTACTGGTGGGACTTCTGTAGTTGCTACTGAACAGGTATTGCCTCTTAACTCTGAAACTACTTCTTCATCTCAAATTATTTCTGGAACCCAAGTGGTTGTAAGGGCTGACCAAGGGATTGTAGCACCACAATCTCTAACCCAGGTCAAAGAGCTAAACACAAAGTCAAAAACAACCAAATTCTATCAAACCAGAAAGAAGTTGCAAGTTAAAAGATCTGAAAGAAGTAGTGATGATATGAGTGAACCCATAGCTCTGCCTCTACTAAAGAAGAGTAGAACTGAATCTGAGGCAACTGTAAGCCCATACATCTCCTCCCAACAGGATTTGGACATTGAAATGGCCGATAAACAGTTACTAGTTTCATCCTCTCAACAGGATAAAACTATTGAAATTCGCCATAGGGCCGTGGCACCTTGTAAAGAGTCAAGCACACCCCTATTACTCATAATGGGGGAAAACATAACTTTTACTGAATCTAGGGACACTTTACAAGGAAGCACATAGGGTTGGTTACAGTGCCTGCCATAGTTACGGCAGAGGAGTCTTCACTGGCTTACGAGGGAAATCTTGATTCTGAGCCACTTATAATAGAATCATCATCTCCCCTCTCAGGTGGAACATACCTGGATCCCTCAAGGGAGTTTTCAATCGCAGTTTCGAATGGAGAAAGTGGAAGGCAACTTGGTCATCCTATCACTGAAGAAATTCAGTTATCAAATCCAAATGAATTGATAGTGGTGACTAAGGATCGGGATTTGCGAACTCCCATTGCACCACCACTGACCTCCCAAGAGGAGGCTAGGGTGATTTTATTTGCAGGTACATCTTCTGGAGCAGCTATGGAAATTGAGAGGATTGATGCGAGGATCACTTCAACATTGAGTGAAACACATGCACGTCAGATGAGTGAAACTCAGAGTGACATTCAGGTGAGTGTACACACTGACACATACACTCTTTCATTACAAGAAAAGATTAAAGCTCTCGAAAAGGAACTTGAGCAAACTAAAGCTGGAGCAAGATTACTTCGAGCACAAGTGGATGAACTGTCTTCTTCATCCACCTCTGTCAATAGTCAGCTTGTGGGAATAAAGAATGATATTGAAATCATGAAGACTGCGTTCAACACCAAGATCAACACTCTTGAACTCTCTCAAGAAAAGATACTCTCTGATTCTTCGGACATCACAGTTAGTCAAGACAAATTTATCACTGCTATTGCAGACAAAGTTGAAAATCTTCAGACAGAAGTACGTGAGAATCAGTTGTCCAGTGAACGTCGTCTTGATCAGATTGAAAGGCAAAATACACATCAAGCTAAAGGACTGAAACATTTGTTTAATCTTATTAGCAAGACTCACACACCTACAACAGAAGAAAAGGAATTCTTTGGAGGTAAAGGTGGAAATGGTGATGATCGAGAACCAGGAGCTGGTGCATTTAATCAATTTGTAGAGGATTCCTCAACTAAGGGGGAGCTAGTGGAACTACTGGAGATAAGTCAAAAGGGGTAGAAGCTGAAGATAAATCTGAAGACAAATCGAAGAATGATCAAGGTGAACAAGGGAGGGATAAGGGGAAGAAGAAAGCAGATGCAGATTCTCAGAAAGTAGCTGAAGACATTGAAGGTTACTACTACACAAGTGAACCAGATGACATGGATATGTTTGCTGATTTGGAGTTCCCTGATGTGGGTGAAGAAATACCTGTACCAGTTCTAAGTCAATGGGAAGATGAAGAACCAGTGGATCCTGAATTTGAAGCTGAACAAATACGACTGGATTTTGAAGCTGAAGCATTAATTGATAAGCAAGAAGAAGAACTGAAATTGAAAGATGTAAGACTTCAGAAGACATTAGATCTGATTGCACACAAGGAAAGACTTCAGAAAGCAGAAGCAGAAGCAAAGCAATGGGAACATGCCCTCAAGGTTCAAGCAAGGAAGTTATACATCAGGTATAAGAGTGGTGAAAAGTGGTAACGTGCTCAAAGAGCAATAGACTCACCTCAAACTTCTGAGAATGATGATCGTCGTTTTGGTGCAATCCTTGAAAGTTTTAAAAAGGCTAATCCAACACATGACATGTACATGAAAGACTTAAAAACAGAAGTTGTCAGGATAACAACTGGATTTGCCCCGAGAACCGATGAGTTGGTAATTTTTGTTGATTGTCAAAATGTTGGAACACAGAGAGTTTCTATTCAGTTCTTTTATGATAGATCACTGACCGAGCTCTTGGTTCTTAGGCAAAAGGTGAGAACTTCTTCTGAATTGGGTGTGTTACTTCATGAAAAATTTAAAGAATTTGCTGAAAGGGCTGGTCCAGAAATAGTAGAAGTGCCTAGACAATTAAAATTCCTTAAGGGTGAGATACTTCATACAATCAACCTTCAGACAAATGAATTGTATACACATTCTGCCAAGCACTTGGTATATATTGAGCATGTCCTAAGAAATCATGGATTTGCATCTCAAGAAAAGATAGAAGTCGCAGATCATATCCGTTCCTATGCAAGGACCAATCTGAAGGAATATATAAAATTCAAAGGTCTATTGAAAAAGGAACTTGGAATCCCATTAATCTTACCTCAAGGTTTGTCATCAAGAAGAGAGCTACTCGTTGATGCTGAATTGCATAAAATCCTGCCAGATTTGGATGAACCAGAAGAAGGAGAATTCAGAAGGGAAGACAATCAGAATTGAAGACCAGCTCTACATGTAATATCTTTAAAGCTAGATAGATCAAGATAGGATAATGTTTAATATGATCAGGCTAGAGGATCATCTATCTTGTATTTATCTTTATGTTTGAATCTGGAAATTGTTATAAATACCAGAACTTTTTCATTATTTACTTGCTATTAATGTTTTATCATTTACTAGTTTAAGTTGAGTTAGTTGAGGTATCCTCTAGGCATTTACTTGTTATTTTCTAACAAACAAATAGGGGGAGATTGAAAGGCATATGACATGGCCTATTTGTAGTTCGAGGATTTAACTCAACTTAGATTAGATTGTAATAATTAAATAATATTAACTGTCATAGGAATCTCAGAAGATGCTATCTGTCAGAAGAAAAATCAACAAGTCAATCTATAGTTTTGATGTTTTACACTGGAAGAAGATTCAGTTTACTGATCAAGCCTCAGTGTGGTATTGAAGCAAGGGGATTTATTTAAAGTGACAGAGAATTCTGTGAAGACACTATCAATATAGAAGATTTGAATAGAAATGAAAAGAGAAAAAGAACCACATATTTAAAGTCAAGAATGAAGAACAATCATTGAAGATAGTGCATCAAGCTTATGAACCAGACAGTGCATCAAGCTTCATCAAATTATTCAGTGGTTGCTCCTTATATTTTTCAGTGGTTCATAAGAGTTTTTGGCTATCAAAAATTAATAATAATTCTTTTATTAATTAACTAAAATTAATGATTGACTTATTTACTGAATTAATTCTACTAGAATTAATTTATTCAATAAATTAATTATAATAAGTTAATTAACATTAGAATTATTAATTAAGTCAAAGTATTAATATTTGAGCTAAAAAGAGTTAGATATAACTCTTATTTAGTCTGACTCTTGCTAGAGTTATTGCTGACTCTTTCTGGTTAGTTCTGACTCTTTCAAGAGTGATTTAATGCTGACTCTTTCCAGTTCAAAGCTAACTCTTGCTGAGAAGTGATGCTGACTCCTTCCAAGTCATTCTGACTCTTGCTAAATGAGTTTGTGCTGACTCTTCCCGACATTCCGATTAACACTAGGAAGAGTCACCCTGACTCTTTCCGAATTTGCTGAGTATACTAGAAAAGTCAGCCTGACTCTTTCCAGTGTTATTAGTTAACAGATTAGACAGAAGGTTCATGTGTTGATGTAAATATCAAGGAAGTCGGCTCATTCAAACATACACGAGACATACAGACTTAAAGACAGAAGAACAAAACCTCTCATCTCTCTCATCTTTAAAGCTCAACCAAGAAGAATTAATTCCACCATAAATTCTTAAATTCTTGTTTCAGAAATTGTATCCATTAGAACTTATTTATTTGTGACTCTTGTACTACTAGCGAATTAAGTTTCCTAGTCTTATCTCGATTTTTATTAACTAAATTAGAAAAGTTCATGTCAAATTTTGTAATTAGTTTTTATTAACGTGATAATAATCTGTACTGATTTTGTAACAACCGTCAAGTTTAATATATCGTTATATTTAACTTGAATTTTGTTTCAATTGATTCCGCACAAATTTGTCTAAACTAAATTTTATTTAACGGACAAATTTTGTTAAAAAGGTATAGATTGTATTCAATCCACCTTTTACAATCTTAATGGACCTTCCGAAGACTGCATTTCGCACGAGATATGGACATTATGAGTTTTCAGTGATGGCTTTCGGAATGACAAATGCGCCAGCTGTGTTTATGGATTTAATGAATAGAGTGTTCAAGAGATATTTGGATAAATTATTAATTGTATTTATTGGTGACATCCTTATATACTCGAGAAACCCTGAAGAGCATGCCGAGCATTTGAGAATAGCATTGGAAACCCTGAGAAAGGAAAGATTATATGCCAAGTTTTCTAAGTGTGAGTTTTGGTTGTAAGAAGTGCAATTTTTAGGTCATGTGATTAGTAAAGAAGGAATTCGAGTGGATCCTGCTAAGATTGAAGCTGTGGTGAGTTGGAGTAGACCAAGAACTCCTACTAAAAAAGGGGGGGACGGGAAAAAATATACCTATGAGAGATCGTGGGGAAAAAATCTCCGAGAATTCTTGGGTATGAAAGAAAGAAAAATCATGAGAACGAAGATGACGATAAGGCGAAAGCACAAAGACGATGATGATGGGTGTGGTGGATGTGTGGAAGAGATTGTCTCATACCAATACCAATACCAATACGACAAAAGCGGGATTCTGAAGAGAATCATGAGAAAAAACAAGGATGGTGACATCAATATCAAAGACGGAGATAAGGATTAGGATGGAGATGAGGATCATAATAAAGAATCTAGATGAATCAGGCGATTCTGTTGATTGAAGCGGACGATTCTATTTTTTTAGATATAAGGTAGACTGATGTGCCTAGGGCTACTCCTATCATTGAAACGAGAAAAAAAGAAGGCCAAGGGAAGAGAAGAGAAAGGAAAAAAATAATTATACCAACGAGCATTGCTATCAAAAAGAGAGAAACAGAAATTGTGCCTGTGTAATAAAATTTAACTGGGGGATTAGGTGGAAAGTCAGTGGTGTATATTCCAGGAATTCTTTGATAGTAGGCTTGTAGTAGGGAGGTCCTTTTAGGAAGCACAAAAGACACATTGTTCATACTGGCAGCAAATGGAGTATTATCAGGCTCTTGACATCTTGGCCCCGGGTTGCAAAAGACAATTCCTAATCCCACTGTTAAGAACAGACTTTCAACTATTTTTAAAGGGACTTTAGCTTTGAAGGGCTTTTCTGCTGCTACTTCGTCCCCTTCCTTTCCTGTTTCAATCAATCGTATTTATTTCGTGAAAACAGAAATGTACTTTTTTAAGGCCAATGCCTGTGCCCTTCCAAGTGAAGGAGAAATTGTCATACTTATGGGGATCAAAAGTGACTAGCCCTCGTCTGCGAATCCTGATAAGCTGAGTTGAGAATGCAGTTACAGCATTAGTGTCATTGTAGGCTGGTAACCGAGGCAAAATTGGTCTTGAGCAAGCAATATTTCTGGCGTTGCAAGAAGCAGACTTATACTCAAGGATAGCAGTTATGGTCATATTGTCAAATGGGGAATTTTTCGAAGATGTATATGCACGTGCAGCCATATAGTAACGCCCTGGATTTTGATCAGCAGCGAGGAGAACATTGGTAGTCTGTCCAGGTCCAACCATTATAACCATGGTTGCAAAAGCCTTGCTGTAGACGGCACCAGGTGCAACCACATTTAGTTTATGGTTTGCAACAGTGAAAAGCAACTGCTAATTGAGTGCAACATTGATGACTCTGAGCAGAATTGTATCACCATGGTTGACAGAAAGTCTTGTAGTATATGCATTGTAACACAGAGTGTTACAAAGCTTAATATCAGTTTATATTCTTAATTTTTATGTAGCTTTAAGGAGATAAATATTTGTTCTAAAAAACCTTGGTGTGGCCATCAGTATAGATCACCAAGTTGACCTTTAATAATATTTGCATTTGACACATTCGCGGCTCCACCAGTAAAAACTGCTTGTCTCATCGTATCAAGAATATTGTTGTTACACCATTCGGATTAATTTAATGTATATTGAGCCTATTATACGAAATTGGGAAATGGGCTGACGAAGATTACCAAGAACGAAATTCTATCTTAGGCTGTGGGAAAGGATAAGGGGGGCCTAGCTTTGGGCGGATGATTAATGTGCCATAGACAGTAGCTCTTAGCCATCTGCTATGAGAATGCCACCACTATGTACCTTCTCGATCTTCAATTGTGTACCTATATGTGAAAATTGCTCCTGGTTGAATCGGGCATTGTGTCACAAACTCAGGTCCATCAGCCCATGGCGTTCTCATCTGACAAATTCCATGCCTGAGAAACAAAGAAAGAACCATCAGTGCAAAGTAAAACCAAAACCTTAAATCAATTTGTGTTCCAAAATAAAAGATAAAGTTGCAAGTAGTAAGTACCAATGGATGGGGACATAGTAGTGAGCATTGTTTTGGACTTTAATAACAAGAGAATCTCCGTTTCTAACATCCAGATTTGGCCCTGGAAATTGTCCGTTAAATTTTATAAAATTCCTAGTTTTGAAAAACCTTTGCACTGTTTTAGCTTGAACCTGTCACATAAGATATTAGTCAAACAAAACTTATACAAAATCTTACACATACTACATAGTGAAATGAGGCAAGCAGATCATTGAAAGTCATTACAACAAATTGATGGAAATGAGTTTCTGCATTAGCGATAGACGTTAAAAAAATTAGTGTCACAGCTAGGCTAGGTATAATGTGATTGCTCAAAGTCTCCATTCCTCTTGTTTTCAGCTTTTTCTGAACTAGAAATAAAACAAGGTTAAAATTGTATTTTGTGGATTTAGAGTTAATGTTATTCTACTTATTTATACTACATTTTGTAGGGAATTAATCGATTAATTTATACGTGATAAACGTAAACAAAACCAAAACCTTAAATCAATTTGTGTTCCAAATAAAAGATAAAGTTTTAAGTAGTAAGTACTAATGGATATTGTAGCGAGCATTGTTTTGGACTTTGATTACAAGTGTGTCTCCATTTCTGACATCCACAGTTGGCCCTGGAAATTGCCCATTAACCGTTATAGTATTCGTGGTTTTGCACAAACTTTGCAGTGTTTTAGCTTAAATCTGTCACATAAGATATTAATCAAAAAAATCTAATACAAAATCTTACAGATACAGTATAGAAGATGAGGTGAGCAGATCGTTAAAAGGTCGTACAACAAACTGATGGTAGTGAGTTTCTTCATTAGCAAAAGATGTTGACAACATGAGTGTCACAACAAGACTAAGTATAACGTGATTGCTCAAAGTCTCCGTTCCTCCTGTTTTCAGCTTCTGCTGAATGAGGAATTAAAACAAGGTTAAAGTTGTATTTTGTGGATTCAAAGTTCATGTAATGCTAGTTATTTATACTACATGTTGGAATAATGTGAATTAAATTAAATTGAAGTTCTTTATATTATTTTGTAACTCCTAATTGAATGGATTATTATTGGGAGGTTACATTATTAAATGAGTTTCGTAAGTTACAAATGGTTTTTTGACTTATATACATAGAGTCTTGATCTACTTGGTGAGTAGAAAAATTCCTCTTAAAAATATTTTTATTCTCCTTATCTTCTTTAGAGAGTTCTAGGATCAATTCTGTGGGATAGAGCAATATGTGTTCGGTTCGTAGGAGGCGGGTTTGCAAGTGCTTCAAATCACCTCTGTTCGTTGTATCCTGGGAAACGGAAGCTAATCGACCTTCAAGCACCATATGGAAGGGACTTATCTGTTTTAAGGATAACGTGGTTTTCACGTGCCTCAAACAATTTATTGGTAATTTTATTATTATTGTCATTATTTCGGTAAATTCATAAACTATACTTCGTACAAGCTTAAAACAGATAAGTTGGTTTGATTTTTCTCGGAAGTATAGTGGTGATTGTTTTTTAACTGTCATAGATTTGTGCTTTTCTTGATACAGTTACCATGTATTAAGTCTTTTAATCTAGATTTCACTTTGTAACATTAGTGTTAGAATTGATGTGGTTCACCTGTACCATGCATGTCAGATGATCAGATGGGAGTACCATGGTGATGATTTGATATGTTGTTGTCTTACCAAATTGCCTTAAATGGTATTCTTTAATTGTTATCCTTAAATGACTTGCTTAGTGCCTCTAATTTTTTGCTAGAGTTTAAAATCCATTTTATGGTTTTTAATTCTTAATTTTTGTAACCGTAATTCTAAATCTTTGCTTATGTTTTTCGTCTATAAGTTTGTATGGCGTATTGAAAGAGATTTGTTAGTAACTGTTTTTAATTAAGGTTATGTATTACTGGTAATATATTATTATAGACTTTTGGCTTAAATAGAAAATATTTGTGCTTAAATATTTGTGCTTGATAGATTTTCCTGCTTATTTTGGTGTGAAGTGTATATGGTAACTTGGTTTTTCAGGAAGCATGCGTTATAGTATTTGATTTATTTGGATTGAATAATTTTTTTTTTGGCTGTGAGCTCAATGCATACAATATATTGCTCGCATATGTATGCTTCTGAGTTTTAATAGCATGTATTCAATTCACATGCTTAAAAAATTTGTAGTCTGCTTCTTAGTTTTATTGTGCTATTGCTATAACTTATCACATAATCAATACACTGCCACATGCGTGTAAGAATGCTATATTATTTTGTGGTCTCACATCCACGTATATATATAGTTGATTCATGATTTGTTCGTATATACCTTGAGCTGAATTAAATTATTATTTAATTTTATTGGTTTTTTATTTAACTTTGTCAAGTTATTCAAATGTCTGGTTAATATTATGATTGTACTGTGATGTGATATTAATGAATGACATGTTTGACTCATTGTGAAAATGTACTAAGATATGTAGAGTTAAATAATTATGATTTTTAATTATTTAAACCATCGTGACGGTTGTAAAGATTAAGTAATGATTTTTAATTACAAAAATTATTAGCTTAATTATATAGCTTAATTATATTTTAATCGTTTGTTGATTGTTTGTGAGGAAATTTTTTCTAGAAAGATCAATCTTGGTTGAAAGGTTCGAGACATTAAAAACCTAACGAATCTTGTATCTATGAAGTATGGGTTGTAAGAATGCGTGTACGAATGCTATATTATTTTGTGGTCACAGTCGTGCAACTCACATCCATGTATATATATATAGTTGATTCATGATTTGTCCGTATATACCTTGAGCTGAATTAAATTATTATTTAATTTTATTGGTTATTTATTTAACTTTGTCAAGTTATTCAAATCTCTGGTTAATATTATGATTGTACTGTGATATTAATGAATGACATGTTTGACTAATTGTGAAAATGTACTAAGATATGTAGAGTTAAATAATTATGATTTTTAAATATTTAAACCATCGTGATGGTTGTAAAGATTAAGTAATGATTTTTAATTACAAAAATTATTAGCTTAATTATATTTTAATCGTTTGTTGATTGTTTGTGAGGAAATTTTTTCTAGAAAGATCAATCTTGGTTAAAAGGTTCGAGACATTAAAAACCTAACGAATCTTGTATCTATGGAGTACGGGTTATGGGTCGACATGAGATTTATATTTTCACGAATGGATTCATTCCGCCAGAAAAATTATTATATCTCATGTTGGTGTCGGTCTACTGTGGTAGTGACACACGAGCCTATTATGGTGATCCATGTGATACCTAATACGGCATTGTGATCAGCTCTATATGCTAAAATTTGGAAAAATCCAGAATGCTATTAACCCTAACACATCAGTTGATCAAGGATCACTGAATGTGGGTTTATTGGAAGTTTATGTTCTTCCTCGGACCTCTTCTGGTTGTACCAGTGATGAGCTAGAAAATTAGGTTCTCATGTGAACCAAATTGAAATTTTTGAGAAATTCAGTAGTTGAATTTTTCAGTGACAAGAACATGAAAGTTCTTTGAACGTGACATTATAACCTGAGAGGTTTTAATGAACGACGTGAAACCTGCTCTACTGAGAGGTGGTAGTATGTTGTGTGATTACTTTATAGTAATACATTAATTATGTGTACTCGTTATAGAGTAAGAATGAAGTTGAATGGAGATTGTCGCTCTATAAGCTTGAGGTTGAAAACCAACTTAATACAAAAAATTAAGATGGTAAAGAATGACTTTGGTGGTGAATACACTGAGTGATGTGGCCACTGTACCTTACTCGCATTAGATAGATGGAGTAGCTGCAGTCTTTAGTTACGCTTTAACTGGAGATGCATAATGATTGTGATAGGTTCGGTCTATCATCGAATCTGAGGATATTAGTTATGTAGAGGCTAATCATTCCTTAAATAAGATACCATGAAAGGAAATAATAAAAATTTCTTATTAATTTTGGAATGTATTTTGACATTCTTAGAAATATTAAAATGTAGGGATATCTTGAAGCGAAAATAATAAAATTTTCTGAGAATTCTGAATGTAGAGAAACATTCTTAGATATATTTAAAATGTGGGGGTATCTTGAAGATGTCTTGATACGTATACCTATAAAGATTAAAGGGGATCCAAAATCAATTGAGATATTTTTGGATGGATATATAGACAACAATGGAGTCTAACGATATCCTGTTATCTGCAAATGAATCTAATTTGTGAGATTCATTATAGTGAAATTACAGAATCTTGGGATGCTTCTATGATGAATTAGTAGTTCCTTGTAAATCTATAATTAAAATTTATCAAAATAAAATTATGAGTTATTGGATGAATGTGAGGTTGAACCTAGAGAGCAAAAGATTTAAAAATTTTGTTAGTCCAAAAAATGTCTAAATTTTTGCTTGAAGGTAAACATAAAAACTTGAGAGAAGCTATGAGAATTCATTGATGATCCTACGAGAAAATGGATGTCAATAGAGAAATTTACTAGAATTAAGATGTCAACAAGTCAAGATTTCTATCACGTATGTTAGAAAAATGAACATGACACTTTTCAAATAAATATGATCTCCCTATATCCTTTGTGGGGGGAAAAGGATGTTAAGAAATAGAGAGATGTGTTTCCATGAGAGAAGTGATTCTATGTGACAGGATTGTGTTTAATAAATATATGGATGGATCTTCTTGCGAGATAGATGCCATTTGGGCCCAAACGAATTTTCAAATTAGAAAATAAATATATGGTTCAAAAGAAAGTAAAATGTCAGACTGATAGTTAAAAGATTAAAATCAAAAGTGAAGAACTTAATTACTTTATGATGTATTCTTGAGTTACGAGAAAATGGTTCATCAAGATGATACTTAAATTGTCGGTATTGTGAAATTTGAAGTACATCAATGAACAATGAGACAGTCTTTCTAAATAAATATTTGAAAGAAATTTAAGTGAGATAACCTTAAGGTTTTTTTTTTGCTAAAGCAAGTGTAGAAAGACTGTGATTCAGTGATTATGTTGAGTGAAAAAACATAGATACGAAAATTGGCATATAAAATTTTATATTGTTGCGATATGTTATGGCTTCATAATAAACGATATATTTGTCATTTTTGAGGACGCTCAAATTTTGTAACTGAGTGAATGAGTGTTGCCAGTTTAGGGACGCTTAAACTTGGTAATGAGATAAATTGATATTACTGATTTTGGGATGCTAAAAATTGGTAATGTCAATGACGAATTGAAGCCTTAGCTGATGATTGGTAAAGTGATTACCAAAATGTGACATATGCCAAAGTGAAGATGCACAAGTATAGTGAAAATATTGTAATGGAATGTCGAAACATCTTTATCGTCGACACTATTCCGTTAGACAACTACTCTTAACTGAAGTTATCATTATTGATCATACTAGGTCAAAAGATAACACTGCGGATCCGCTAACCAAAGGGTTAACAAGAGAGTTAGTTGTGAAATCATCGAAAGGAATGGGACTAAAGCCCATATTAAAAGTTGGTACAAAGGAAACCCAACCTTGTTGACTGGAGATCCCAAGATCTTGGTTCAATAGGATAACCTAACTGTAAAGACTTAGGGAGATCACTGTGGGGGTTTTACTCCAGGGTCCATTCCTATGATGAAAAACAGTGATAAAATTTTGGTAAGGCTAAGCTATACTTTTAATGATCCTTTTGTGTCGGTAAGTCGAACAAATAATACTTTTGTATTGTTCAAGAGATCACCTATGTGAGTGAAGTGGGGTCGCTTCAAGAAGGAATTGTGGGGGCTAATTCTGTGAAAAAACTCACAGAACTAGGCTAAAGCTCAGGACCAAAATGGGCTTAACAGTGAGAACTGAACATATATAGGGAAAGACTCCGGTGGAGGATGTATCATCATTTCACAATATAAAAGGGCAGTTCAAGGTCAACGCGACTACTGAAATTCTAAAAATGTAAATATGTTCTTACAAGGGAAGGTTCAAGGGTTTACGCCTACCTATCCTATGTTGGTTTCTACCGTGCGCTCTATCTCCGTGTCAAATAGTCGTTTTGCAATGTCAATTTTATTCATATGGGGGATTGTTGGAATAATATGAATTAAATTACATTGAAGTTCTTTATATTTTTTTATAACTCCTAATTGAATGGATTATTATTGGGAGGTTACATTATTAAATGAGTTTCGTAAGTTACAAATGGTTTTTTGACTTATATACTTAGAGTCTTGATCTACTTGGTGAGTAGGAAAAATCCTCTTAAAAATATTTTTATTCTCCTTATCTTCTTTAGAGAGTTCTAGGATCAATTTTGTGGGATAGAGCAATATGTGTTCGGTTCGTAGGAGGCGGGTTTGCAAGTGCTTCAAATCACCTCTGTTCGTTGTATCCTGGGAAACGGAAGCTAATCGATCTTCAAGCACCATATGGAAGGGGCTTATTTGTTTTAAGGACAGCGTGGTTTTCACGTGCCTCGAACAATTTGTTGGTAATTTTATTATTGATGTCATTATTTCGGTAAATTCTTAAACTATACTTCGTACACTACATTCTGGAGGGAATGAATTGACTAATTTATATGTAATAAACATAAACATTTGTATATTAAGGGTGTGTTCTCTGAAGTTGATGTATTTACCTGATTAAGACCATTAGGTTCTGACTTAACAAGTACTTGAACGTACACATAACATTCGGTTCACCTACTAGCTACGTCTTTTTTAAAATACATAGAGTACTTAAAATGGAAAAACAATATGAAAAACAATACTCATACCATGGTCTGAATATTGTGCATTGAGAATGAGTTTATTCATTTGCATTTTTATATAATCCTGGCAAACAAAATTTATGATTAATGGACAAACAAGTGGAGGTTAGTGTTAAAGAATTTGATGTTTAAGGTTAAATATTTGGGTGGAAAGGTCTATATTCTATGTTCTAGTTGACCTGCCTTTATTTGTTAATAAGAACTGTTAGAAAGTACCACCACTTCACTCTAATAGCAAATTTGGTTCAATTAAGGTTTGTAAGGTTTCTGTTATATATTGCAGTTTGGATTAAGAAACATATCAATAGGTGATTTTTGATGCAAAATCTCCATTGTCTATGTTCTGATATCAATAGTCTAATATCAAGTATAAGTCAATCTTATATGTTCATCACTGCTACTCACCCTCATTTTTGTAAAGGATTGATGAGTAGTTAACTAAGAGTGTTAGGTTCAATCAAGGCTGTAATAATTTACTTTTTCGAAAAAAAAGGCTATAATAATTTGTTAATATATGACAAAGATTCGATTGGTTAGCTTCAACTATCTTGTTTGTAACTAGAAACAGCAACCTTTAACATGTTTAATCTTGTTAGAACGATTTGGGTGGCCTGCCAAAAATTATTTACTTGAACATGTTAGGTATAATATATTATCCTCAGATCCTGTAAGTCTACTCTTAGTCTCTTACCGTAATGAAATTTTAGGAAAACTTGAAATGTAAAGGTCTCGAATTCGATTTTCTGCTATCCCAATGTTCTTAAGTAATTAACAGGGACAAGAATGCGAATTATTACTCCAAGAATGAGCGTGATTCACTCTCCACTTTTCAAACCTACATTCCACATTAAAGAGTTTTCGAGTTAGGATGAGTGATAGTATATAACATATGATCGTGAAATTTTTTTTTTACTTAAACATCTTGAGATTTTAGGAGAATTTGTATCTTAACAATAATAGCATTTTGATTCGCAATTTCTCGTTTTAAACCCAAACTTTTTCTCTCCTTTTTAACTCTATTTCTTTCAGTTGATATCTCCAAACTCAATACCCCTTTCTTCCTATCTTTCATCACTTGCACTCTTTCTTCCACATTGTTCACACATTATGACGCTTCCATTAACATGTCTTCCCATCCCAAATCAAGCTCGCACTGCAAGCCAAACTTGACCTCTTCCAATGAAAATTTTCAAAACATGACCCTACACCTAAAATCCTTTGTTCTCTGCTTATCCTAGTGAGAATACGGATCAAGGTACAACATGTTAGGCAGCCATTTCTTCGCCAAACTTCACCTACCACTCCACCAAACACTTCACCAACCATTTCACCAACCCCCACCTACTACATCAAACTCCTATAAATACTCCTCTCCTCCTTCATTATCAAACGCACCATAATTCTCTCTTCTCTCTATATAGCTGCTAGATAGTCCGTCTAGTAGGGGAGCCGGTTTATCCCGCTTTTAGGAAGTGTCGGGATAGAAGGCCCTCATGCCTAAACTATTCCTTAGGGTACTTGGGTCTGACTGCAGCCATCGGAGCTGGTCCTGCTGCAGGGGTCTTTCTATCAGATTATGTGGCACTGTCCGAGATGGAAGAGGGAGAGAAGAAAAGGTTGTCGGGAAATAGTGATAGGGGGAGGTTTTGAGATAAACACTTCAGTGAGTTGGGGATATACATAATAGGTATTGTAGGGCTAAATTTTTATATGTAATTCAGGGGCCGGAAACCCGGATATTGTAATATTTTTTATCTAGTGTGAAGTTGTTGTTCTTGTGGATGTAGGCTGGGCCGAACCACGTTAAATCTCTTTTCTCTTTTAATGTATTGTTGGTTTGTTGCTTCATTACTACCACGTATATTTGTGGGATCTAAGCACACATATTTACCAAATCGCTTCTGCATTCATCGGGAATCGGGCAGATTCCTAACAGTTGGTATCAGAGCTAGGTGTGTCTAAATTATTGGTGTCGAAGGAAAGTCGTTAAGAAAAGTGGTTATCTATTAAGGCGTCATTTTGACGGAAGTGCACCCATTGTTTCATACACTTACCTGGCCAATTGATTTAGTTGCTTGGATTGGTTTGTGTGTGCAAATGGAGATCATGGTAAGTATTGGAGGATTCAAGGTGACTCCATATGATGGTAAAGGAAGTTTTACTCTTTGGCAAACAAGGGTAAAGGATATCCTAACCCAACAGAAGCTAGCAAGGGCTTTGAAGGGGAAGGAGGGAAAACCAACAAAGATGGTTGATGTAAAATTGGAGGAAGAAGATAAGGCCCTTATTCTTCTTACTTCACTTCCGAAGTTATTCGATCATTTGGTCACAACCATTTTGTACGGAAAGGACACGTTAAAAATGGAGGAGGTTCAGTCAACACTTTTGTCAAATGCTGGAAGGAAGAACCAGGATGGTGACAAGGAAGGAATGACAGTTTTGGCTTTGCGTAGTCAAAATAATAGAGGAAGGGGTGCTGTGAGAGGATCTACCAATAGTGTAACACCCCCAGATCCGGGGTCCGGGATCCGGTCATTACGGTCTCCAATTCTGTCCACAATACTTGAACTTACCTCAACATAAAATAATTTACATCTTTATGACCCAACACAACAATATAAAACACACCCGTTATAGTCCCAGAGATGAAATAAGAGTAACAGTCAAATTTTATTAAACACATTATGAGTTCTTTCAACCCAAAAGAGTTACAATATGAATACATACTCTTTGCCATCCATTTACATAAGTCATACTAGTCCATATATTTGGTACTGAAAGAATGAATCTATCCTACCAATAGTTTTCTCTTCGGCTTTGGTAGTCTCATCGTCCTCGCCAGCATCGAGTGCGCCTTGTGCGAATCATCTGGTCTAGCTGTTGTTGTGATATAATAATAAAGCAAGGGTGAGCAATAGCCCACCAACAATAATATTTAACTGAACGATAATATATAACAGTTCAAAAGTATCTTTCAAACCATATGCCATGCATTTACGGAAATGATGCCAGAATAACATGAACGATGAAGTTACGAGGTAACTCAAAATGCATATATAGGTGGGAATATCTGCTATGTCAAAGATAAGCCAGATATTATCATGTATCATATAAAGAGGAACTTGCAAGGAAAATATTGCAATTCCAGCTATTAACATTTTTCGAAGTCCTACAACCCGAAAGAAGTCTCTTCGATACGTGTTGCGGAAGACACCGTCAACCTGAACGAAGTCTCTTCGATACGTGTTGCAGGGAATTCCCAATTTGGGAGATGAACCAATACTGGAGTTATCACGCGCCAGCTGTCCCACTCCTTGATGATCAGTCGGGGATGGTACAGCCCAATATAGTTTACTACCGGTAGAAGGAAGAACTGACGGCTCCACTTGTCGATTGCCTTTAATAGTAACTCCCTGGCCAATGGTTAGGCCTTGTGATGGACCGCGCGACTCGGCCTCTAACACACGACTCCTAGTTCGAATAAATCCACAGCATTGAAACGTAGAGTTTGTCCTCCCTTCCCCAAGTGAAATACTTGTTGATAAGACTCCACAAAGTAGTCGTATCTAGTTGGAAAGGAAAATTCACCAACATTTCCCAAGCTTTTGCTTGTTAATGGATATCAACTTGTTCCAACAATCTTACCCCTCGAATGATGAGAAGGTACACACAGACTTAATGAGTCCATAGCAACCAAGTTGCGAGTGAAAAGGATAAATTATGAGATTTATGACCGGAAAGTCTACAAGATAAATATCATTGCTCAAGTAGGTTCCCCTATAACATGGAAGTTTGAGCGAGCATTTAAATCCTTTTAAGATAGATTTAAATGAAAAATGAAGAGTTGGGAACCTTTCCTTGATAAAATAGTCGTAAAAAGACTCCGAAATATTTTACATAATATTTGGAGGTGAAAGATAATCTCCAACTAATATAAATCATTTTAAAAAGAATTTAAAAGAAGTAAATAAATATTCCATGAATATTTTATTAACTCAATAATAATTACGGAATATTATTAAATTATAATATTGCTCGTGAGTAATCCTCGGATGAATATATAGAATTATTTACTAAATAAATCCCTCCTTAAATGAATATTCAAAAATAATATTCATTAAATAATTAAACTCCAATAATTATTTAAAATAATATTCAATAAATAAGTCAAACCTTAAATGAATATTTGAAATTAATATCCATTTAATAAATAATCTTCTAAATGAATATCCATATAATACTCATTTAGTAATCAAAACTATAAAAGAATAATCGAAATAATATTCCTTAAGTAAATAGAATTTCCAATGAATATTTTAAAATAATATTCATCAAGTACAAAAACCTTAAATGAATATTCGAAAGTAATATTCATTTAATAAATAACATTCTAATGAATATCAAAATAATATTCATTAAATAATCAACTCTAAATGAATATTCGAAACTAACATTCATTTAATATCTCTCGACTGAGATAATACTCGAATAACATTCCTCGAAATATTTCCAAGTAATTGATACTTTATGGAAATATAAATAATGTTTAATAATAACATTCCTCAAGATAAATAATAATCTGCCGTTGGAATCCCTTCGGGTTTCCGCGACTATCTATATATCTCAAAATACCGACTCCCGTCTATATTTAAGAATGAATATCATATGCCCTTCGCTAAGGGTCTTATCAAAACAATCCGGCTTATAACTGATCATTCGTATCGAGTCTATAAGCCAATATCAATTCAGGGAACAGGTATAATAATATAATTTGACAATAGGCATGCATGCTATGGCATATGTAAAATAGCATTCACATATATATTATCACAACAACAGGTTCAAAGTTTTGAACACTTGCCTGGTAATCGGGAGTGGGTGGAGATAGCGTGTCCTGGGTCTGCTCGATGATCTATGAATAATCAGAACATTCGAGATTAACCACTTAACACCTTTTAAAAGTCTAAGTATAAACTTCACTTAAGTCGAAACACGTTTTCGAATTATCTCGTTATACCCTTTTAGTGTAACTCTTTTTATCACCGATACGATCCGACATTTGATCGTTATTAAGACATGTCATCATACCCACACTTGGTATATACTTAAGTCGTATAAGTTCTAAAGTCGATCGATTACGAACCGAGATTATACCCTCGAGTTTTATCGTTCGTTTTCTAAGTTATAACCAAAGTTATACTTTTAAGGGGTTCGTTCGCGTTTAACTTCGATTCAAACATTTTTATAAAATCGGAAAACGATCCGTTTGACATGCGGTTTTCTCTCATACCTTCCTTATGACCTCTTGTAATTATTATCCAAGATTCGCCACTGATTAACATGCTTTACGAGGGTTCAATTGAAGTTACGAACTTTTACTTACGGTTCCGAACCAATTTTAGTAATTTGACCATAACTCCTAAACCGTAAGTCGGAATGTTTCGATTCTTGCGCCAAAACGATCTATGGCTCGAGATCTACAAGGACCAGTCATAATATTACCAAGGTCAGGAAGTTATATCTACTGCCATGCTTGGTTTCTAAGTGTTAACAAAAATTCAGCATTACGACGGCTATAAATCGAACGTTCTAAAAATCATAGCAACACAACCTAGCCACACCGGGCATCAATACAACTCATACACATATTTCTCATCCCAAATCTGTCAAAGAACATCTACTTTACCATTATAATCATCATGTTACCAAAATCACTAAATCACTTAACTAATCATGCTTATAACATACTAACATCATCACCAAGCTTAAATCCATCAAGAACATGCATAATTCTCAAAACAAGATCTAGGGTTTCAAGAGGTCTACCTTCCTTGGAGTATGTAATAGCCTTATAAAGCTTGGTATGGTCCTTTTCTAGCCTTAACACACCTTAGATCAACCAAAGAATCAAAGAAATCAAAGTTAGTTCCTAGAAATCACTATTCATCATCATCTTGTAAAATTCATAACAAATTGAAAAATAAGAGTTTGGCTCTAAAATTTTTTCCACATATTGGCCTCTTCATAATCTTTGTTTTGAGTCCTAGATCATCAGATTTAAAGCTTCCTAGCTAGGGTTTTGATCCCACTTTTTCCGCTGGACAGAAACTGCCAGGAACAGGCAGGTTGGCTTCTTCAACTTGGGGAATGGATTTGACTAGGCTAGACTACTTGGATTGCCATGAAATTTTGATCGAACCTTTCTCATGGACTGGAGAAGGTATGGTTAAAATTTGGTGATTTGATCATGGATAGAAATGGAGATATGAATTTTTCTTTGAATGGTGTTTATGCTGGGCAGTTTAGAGAAAATGAGAGAAATGGGGTTGTTTGGCTTGCTCTTGATCTAATCCTTGGCTAATGTGAATTATTGTGATGGATATGGATAATATCTAGCATAAAGTGGCTTTATTAAAGTGCCTAGGTCATCCATGATGCAATCAAGTGGACAAGTGTTAGGATTTTGTGGTTGGATGATGAAAACATGCTAAGTACTTGGTTTGTTTCTAATACCACTAGTTAGCATTGTGACTAGCTTGGTTACTTGACCTTATCCTCTTGCACATGCATGCATCTTGGTCCTCTGCTTGTTTCTTTGTCCGGTTATTACTCAATTTCATTGATCGTTCGGAGGAATATCTCACGGATTTCTAATTAGGGTTTACCGGAAATCTTCTTAATATTAATGCTATCATTCTCCATCTTTTTTATTAACTTTCGAATTTAAATTCCTTAAATCCCTTCGTTCAATCTTTAAGTCTATCAGTGTCCAGGGAACTCTCGGAGAAAATAAAAGTGCGGTTTTTCAGAATACGACAACTTTTACATACACTTATTTTCCCCCTGGATCACTAATACGAACTCGGAAATCCGTTCCGAATACTTCTATATAGTGTCGTCTCATAATATTCCTAAATCCACCAAAAACACTATTCATTCTTTATTCTTCCTTTATTCCCTATATTTATGACAATGTCCTTGTTCTTTCTCGGACGGTCCTTAACCCTTTCACGGAACTACTGGACTAATCGTTATCGATCCGGATGACATGAGAATATTCTCCTGCTTGGAATTGCCATATCTTATTCCCCTAGGAGATAGATTATTCTTACCTAAGTTGTCAACCATTAGCATTCTTCATGGCATAAAAACATTTGAATCCAAATCTATTCCTTTCATTCATTATCTCAATCGTTACATCGTAGTCGTAATCACTATTCACCATTACCTCAGTACATAATAAAAAGTTTTAATTATATCCAAAATTTGGGGTTCTTACAGTCTCCCCTCCTTAAAAGGATTCCGTCCCGGAATCAGGTAGGAAGCAAAGAGTCGTTTGCCTGTCGTTCACTTTTAGCTTTTCGGTCAATTCTTAGTCGTTCTACCCTTTCTCAGCACATCTTCTAGTGCTACAATCCATACTTTATCCTTTTTCCATCAACATTGATACTTTTCATACAACACACTATCCGAGTTATACTCTTACTCAGTCTTATCCTTATTGATACCTACAGTAACATTGGTATCACTATCACCCTACGAATTCGGAGGTAACCTCGCTCGTACTGTGCATTTTCTGATCGCTTTAATCTTCGCAATCTCGATCAATATAGAGAAGTGGAAAGATTTATTGAGAGATCACTATGATCAATTGAACATTTGTTATATTGCATAGTTAGTACAGAAAGGGGCCAGCCTTTAGTACTTGACAAGCAATTAAACAAGTTATGGTATTCCACTTAGACTTCTATCACATAGACAGATAGTCACGTAGCAGTACCTCCCCTCCTTAAAGGGTTGTTCTTCTCAATTCATAAAGAAGATGAATAAAAGAGAAGAAAAGAAAAAAATTCTAAAGGATTATAGAAAGTTTTCATGATTGTAAAATATCATACTCAGAATTTACCTCTGAACTATAGAGGTTCATTAAGGAAGAAATTAATCATAATTATATCCAATACTATTTGATCGTAACCTCACGTGTCAACATATCTTGCTGCTTTGTCCACTATTCTATGGACCTATACTCTAGTTTAACCTTAGCACACTTACTTTTGGAAAATCTTTGAACCTCTCAGGTTGTCATCCCGAGAATTCATCAGAAAACCCATTTATTAATCCATTCATAACTTCCTTGCTTCACATTCCATAGCTGCTT
Organism: Saposhnikovia divaricata; assembly: GCA_036435485.1. NCBI lineage: Eukaryota > Viridiplantae > Streptophyta > Magnoliopsida > Apiales > Apiaceae > Saposhnikovia > Saposhnikovia divaricata. The sequence goes on along the minus strand of CM071597.1, from coordinate 92,807,975 downwards.
TCCCAGCCTTTTCTTTATCAATCACATCCTTCTTATTATCTGATTCTTATTTACTTCTGTTATTTACTCTATAAACATCACGTTATTCCAATTTAAACTCTCCAAAATGAATATGGCCGATCCCTTTAACTTAGATTCAATATAATCTACTTCTGCCAAACTTGTTTCTCATCACTTGTTCTTTTCTATCCGTGATTTTTCACAGGTTGTTCTTCGTAAGTCAGACCAGGTCGTATATCTACCTGCTCGTATTCTTATCATCTGTCAAGCATATGCATTTTACTGGCGTAGCCTTGCCATATGAAATACGTTACGACCATGCTATAAGTTTTGGGGGTAGAGTTGGCTCGAATGCCACCTTCCGAACACTTTTAAACTCTCAGATGGCCCAACAAATCTCGGGCTCAACTGCCCTTAATTCTTTATACGGGAGTACATTTAGCATCATGCATCATCAACCTCATATTCTCTATCTTGTTTGCGCAGAAGTACACTAACACAAACTTGCTTGTCATTCATCAACATGTCATTTAGATTATCAATAGCAGCACTTTCTTTATCTTTACGTTATCATTTACTTTCTTAGAAGAATCGCCATCGCTTGTTGTTTACGTAATTCGTTAATAGCTAACCCTACGGGTTTCAAATCCCTTATGGAGACAAAGTAATCACTATTCCTTATCCATAAGGAACACTTCCCGAACTTGATGTAGATAAAATTGCAGAAGAGTTTCAAGCATCGCAGCTAGGTCCAGTTGATGAAACTATCACTCATGCATCTTCCATAAAAGACTGGAAACTTAATGGTTTACTTCGTCAATTTTGCATCCTGGTCCTGGGTTGCCTCAAAACGGGACCTTCTAATGTGTGTAGTTTACTTAAGACGATATTGGGAATCGAATCTTTACTTAAACTATTATTACTGTCGATTCTTGCACAGTCATCAGAAGGAATGTAATTTCCTCCACTCCGATATGACCTTCAAGGTCCTTCCAAATATCATTCTTTTTCTTTGGTATGAACATTTGTATCTTTTCCTCTATACTTAGACTGTCGGCCACCTCATTGGCCTTTCCTGATAATAAAATTTTCTTGTAATCCATGTTCTCTGGATACATTCCAACTCAAATTTTTCTACCTCATTCTCATCACTGTTGAGTGAAAGCATTCTCTCTTAAGCTCTGCTGAAGGAGAAAAAATATAACTATAAGTCTTTTTCCATAAGTCATTGCTGCCACCTTCCCGTGGGAACTTTATCAAGGTTACTCTCGATCATACCTAGGATATTTGTTCTCTTAGTTCTTTCTTGTTCTAGGATAATCTCAACTTTCTTTGGTTCCATCCATACCTCATCATGGTTTCATACATGCCTCATCTGGCATTATTTTTATTGTGTCTTACACTCTCTACCAAACTTCTAGTTTGAAACTCAGAATATTAACTTTTTCCTTGTAAGGTTTCTTAGGTCGTCCTCATCATTCCTCTTGTATTTTCTAGGTACAGGGTATATCAAAATGTCACTGATCAATACTCTAATGATTCTATCTATGTTCTTTCCAGAACTCTTTTTAATAATCCTTACAGGTCATTGTTGCCTTAGCAAATCCAACTCATATCATCTGAATTCACAATGTCTTTAATAGGGTTAATGTCATCCCTTGTGCATTCCCCAGGGTTTGTCTTAATTTATGGATATCCTATCCTTAATTCAACTGCAAAGGAATTCTTGCATCATAATTGGCAATCAGATCATGTATCCTTAATAAGGGGCTCTTTTCAATCATTCTCATTTGATAATCGATTGGTAGCTTAACGCTAACCTCTTCTTTCAGATAGTTGTCAGTCTATTCGACCTTCCAGAAGACAACGTATGTCTATCTGCTCTCTTACAGAACTTGGTAATGGTAGCAAGGATGTTTTGGAAGATATTGGTCGAGTTCAACGTGAATCTCTTAGTACTTATCGTTTTTCTCAAAGGTAATTGCCTTAGACAAAATTTCTATAGCATACTGATCTATCTCTGACCATTTCTATACTCTCTTCATAAACCTTCGTTGTTTACTTTCCTTAGTCATAGTATATTCATGGTATTCATGATACCCTAACATCATACATCTCAAGTCATTATACTTCCATTTTTACTCATAATCTTGGACAATCATATACACATGAATCACTTTAGTACGGGTGACCCCATTTCAAAAGTCTAGTAAATTCCCAATCCAAACATGGGTTGCAAAGGGTTCAGTAGAAGACTCCTACAATCTCATTAATATTTCCTTTATATCAGAAGCCCTTGCAGTCGGTGCTTACTTAGAAGCAACCCTGCTTTGTCCTTTCATTGCTGGTCTAGTCACTTGATAATCCTTTGTGACTTGGCCTCAACTGGCCACAATAAAATAAAAATATATGATTTTAGGGGTTGGCTAATTAGCATTACTTTTCTAGCAATTGCCGGCATAGTGTCTTCTTCTTTGATACCTTTCTACCTTTCCAAAACTTTACTTCATATAAGTCTTAATCGGCTACTCAGTGCCGTCTCCGGTCACCTTTCCTCTATTTTTATCTTTTCAACTATTCTTATCACTCCCACGTGCCACGCAAGCTTACCATTCCTGGCATAACAGCCTTTTCACTTAAGTCAATCCCGGAGTTTCTCAGTCCGGTTGGTTTCTTACTTACATTTCCTGTTTCGTCCAATCTCACTTCATCATTGTATTTCTACAATCAATCGCGATAACCGGGGTCTGTCCACCAACCCATATAGCGGCTACCTAACCCAATTCACGGGGTTTGCCCTAGTTTCTACTTTCTTCCATGACGTTCTCTGATAATCAGAAAGACAAGGTTTGCCAAAATTCGTTGAAGTTCTTTCCAGAATCAGGGAAATTTTGATCAATCTATCCACCTACTGGTAACATTAAGGAGACCAGTTTCAAAACCTGAAGAATAGTTCTATGAACCTCCAAGCAGGTGGAATCATAAGCAGTCATAGTTAACGAAATAATCGTCATCAGATTGGAAGTTTAACCACTTGGGAGGAACCAATTATACATCCATTAGAAGGGAATCAACAGTTTCAAACTGAACCCTGTCACAACGTCCTGATACCTATACGTCCCGATGTTCAATACTACCAAATGTCGGTCTACCTAACCACTAGTCTCAAAAGGAACATTACCGTCGGAGTTGGTTGTTCCACAAAATTGGCACTACTAAGGCCATCTGAATCTGGTGAACCGTGCTATCCGAATGCGTCCGCAAGTACTTTGTCATGCTGCGCAAGCACACATCCTAATCCTTTATGCGAAGCATCGTTGGAAGCACAAAGTCTCCTTTTTCCATTAAGCAATGCCACCTCTTGGTCATTACCAATTTCACCTTTTAGCTCCAGGAAGATTTTCTCACATTTTTCTCTTTAACTGCTGATCGTATTACTTGATCCATTATAATTCCACGTTGGAGTAAACTTAAGGTAACTACTATAATCCATTCAACGAAAAGAAAGAATTTAATATTTCTCTGAATCACATGCATCTAACGTTTATGGTTCATCATTTAACTGTGTTGCGATAACTCTATACTCAATCTCGGACAATAGTCTCATTACGAGTTCATCTTGACTCACTGGTCTTATCTTCCGGTAGGTTCTGAGATCATTGTCTTGCTTACTACTTCCTTATATAACTTTATCCAACCATGCTGTCACTTCCCAATGTTTTCACTTTCTAACTGATTCATTCATAAAATAGACATTTTCCTGAGTAAAACAACTTCATCAACCTCAATTTGGTTCTATAAATTACAACCTATGACATCTGCCTTCTCATGGCGAATTATTACCGACAATATTCATACTAATTCATTTATCAAATGATATGGCACTTACTGCCTCCTTCTTAACTATTCCTAGGGACACTGCTCCTAGTCCTATATCGATGTCTTTGATAATCATACATCCCTCTAGCTCTTTTTTCGTTAATATGAAAGTCTCTAAGGATTCTCGTCTATTCCCGTATAGGATCTCAAGTAATTCTTCCAATCCGTCTTACTTACTGGTACTACATCCAGTAGTCCGGCTACGAATCCAACATGAATCTTCAGTTCTCTTGCTAATAACTTAGTTCTTTATGCTCACTTTTCTGATGTGACGCCCCCAGATCCGGGGTCGGAGATCTAGGCGCTCACGGTCCATTTTCCATTAATAACATACCTGTTCTTGCACATAATATATAAAACAGCCATCGACCCCACAATAAAACTCACACCGCACACACACACACACAGGTTAGAGTCTCAGAAACGTCATACACTTGATTGAGCAAAAGTAAAAGTTTCAGAGTTATTACAGACCGAATTAAATAGCATTTATGCTACCAGCAACACTTCGATATGAAGCGGTGTTGGCGGCTTGAATGTTTGTTACGGTACACTGCTTTGCACAGGTCATACTTATAAATAAAACGTACTAACAAAAGTTACCAACCAATCCGGCTAATGGGGCCTACCGGTGGAATCTCAACTGCTGCCTCGGGCCTAGTCACCTGCTTTCGGGCAGTCTGTCTGGGTCTTGCCATTTCTCTTAACTGTTGTGTTTGTAAATTTGAAAACAAGCAAGAGTGAGCAACTATAGCTCAGCAAGAAATATATGTATAAGATAAGCAATATATCATTACATGTTTTTAGCAGTTATTAAACTCGTTTCTATCATTCAGTTATAAAATCATTTGTCATCGTTGATAAATTCCAAAGGTGCATCATTACGTGCCCTTGCTTTCAAAGTAAACTTGCAGTTCTAGATACTGCATGAAGTCAACATCTTTCTCATCAAAAATAGAACACTATCGGCAACTTGGCACATAGGCCTAAGAAGCGTGTCAGAGCATTTTTCCAAAGTGGAGGAATGGGACTTAAAGAAAACATAAAACCTGACAGGGATTGACGATGATCAGTCGCCACATCCAAGTCCAATAATCTGCGGGTCTTCTCTACCGGTAGAAGGATAGAAACTACATCCGTAACTATCCCCGGGTGAAAACTACATCCGTAATCACCCTCGATGAAAACTACATCCGTAATCATCCTTCGGCAACACCTGGGCCGGAATAATAATTGATGGACCGCCTGGCTCACGGCCGCTTACACATCCCGGGAATCGTTCGTCAACGATTCCCACACCTGCCAGAGTCCCTTTTTCTTTTTCTTTTAAAACTTGATTTTTGAATGAAAACTGAGTCCGACATCAGTCGACCGATAATTCTTGAAATCGTACAAGAAGCAAAACCTGACCGGGGGTTTTCGAAAATGTTTTGAGTTCGAAAGAGTTCGAGTTTGAAAGTATTAGAGGTATCTTGGATTAATTTTGTCTTTAAAATAATGAATAATAATTAATAAATGATATTTTAAGATTTAATATTAATAATTAATAAGGTAATTATTTATTTAAATAAGCTTTTAATCCAAGATAGGTATTTTTGAGTATTTATGATAATATAAAAAAAAAAAATTTAAGTACACGATCCTTCCCGAATGACCCTTCGGGTTTTTCGCAATTTAATCACGATATAATAATATACCGCTCCCCGGTCAATGGTATATTTGGACCGCTACGACCTCTATTGCTAGAGTCGTTGTCCGAGAAAACATTTCATTCTAAGTTCAAGGGGGTGCAAGCATACACATGCATATATCTCAAATTTCATCGTTACTTCAATAAGTATAATCATATGATACGATTGAAAACTACAAACACAACAGTGAAAGTCCTTATTTATGTAAGTTTTGAAAAGTAAACTTGCCTTGGTGAGGTTGGGGTGGTCGAGCTTGCGGAGTGGAATGATCCATACATAATCAATAATCGTTCGTTAGTACCTTAACAATATCTCTTTTAATTACGAGGTTTTAGGGTACAAAATTAACTTAATGACTTCGTCTTATGACTCTCTAGCCCCACTATAGGTTCATGTCATCACTCGATTATGCTCGTCACTTATTCGACTTAATTTGGTTACCATATTCGAAGCGCATTCATTCCCCCTTAAATCACACTCCACTTACGACTTTTTCACTTGCGCGAATTTTACTCTAACATTTTTATAAAATTGAAAAATACATATTTTAATCCAATTCTTTTTGGGTAGCCTTCACCACTGCATTTACTAGCTCCTCTAATTTTTCCATGGTCCTACATAAATTTTTAGGGGTTTAAACAAGGTTCACAAGTGGACCATTTAGTGCAGTTCGGATTCCAGAAACACTCTTCACTTCTCAGGCCATAACTCAAAATCTATACATCACCTAGTCATGAACCTTATATTTCTGGAAACTACATTCAAATACCTTTCCAACCGTATATATTAGGACTTCAGAGAACAAGATTTATGGGTTTAAAACCCTCCTACAAGACAGTACAAGTTCCCAGAAAATTTACACAGCATGCTTTTCCACTTAACCATTCAAGAATCCTATATAAACATCACAACCATCATCTAAACCACCAAGATCATACTCTATAGCACACATGGAGTTACATACACTAACCACAAGCTTAAAAATCACAACCACAACATTTAAACTCAAGATCTACATCATCCATAACTTATATGACCAAGATTCACACTAACAACCATGGATCTAACATTATATACCATAAATAATTCATGGCTAAGAGGGGTTAGAGTTTTATACCTTCTTGAGTATCTAGGAGCCTTGGGTAAGCCTTACAAGTCTCAAGAACACCTTGGATGAGCCCCTACAATCCTTACAACTCAAGATCTAAAAGAAGACTAAACATAGTTACTATTCATCTAAACTTCAACAATTTATAACTCAAAAACTAGTGGATGAAAGGGGTTGGAATTCATAGCATACCTTCCTTATATAGTGTAGAGGACCTAGGATTTTTGTCTTGAGTTATGAGTGATGAGAAGTTGAAGAAAAGAAATTTTCTTCTCCTTCTTTGGTGCTTGGCCGAGAGCTTCAAGAACAAGGGGGGGAGAGAGTGTTTTGTTTTGTTTTGTGTTGGGTGAATAAAGTGAAGTGTATGTGATATGTATTTGGTGTATGTATTATTGTATCACATGTTGCAAGCCTAGTACTAGCTCCCTAGGCCAGCCATGCCTCCTTGTCTCCTTGGACAATGCACCATAACTAGTTACTATTCCTCTAGTTGTTTTTGCATTACTTGTTTGCTTTTCTAACTACCTAGTTGCATGGGACTTGCATGTAATATCTTTCCTTGTATCATTATTCTTCCACCAATGCTTGTCCCATAATCTTTAATTCGTATCGTATCTTAATTAACTCCTCGTAATAATATTTTGTCGCGTAGAGATTTCCCTTGTAATTTCCTAAGTACTTAATGGTGTAAATTCCTCGAATATCCATAACTCCTCGTCATAATTCCTTAAAAATCTTTTAATATTCTAATAGCTCTCAAATCCCAAGTTCTATAAATTTTACTAACAATAAGACTCTTGCCTTCAACAACCTTCCCTTTATCTTACATAGTGAATGTAACAACATAATTTCTCAGATAATCAATTCCATTAAACAACATGGATGACTCAAAAGGTTCCAAATTCACAATGTCATATGATATTATAAAAAGAATATTACAAAAATTAGGGTTCTTACAGCCTCCCCTCCTTAAAAGGATTCCGTCCCGGAATCAGGTTGAAAACAGTTGGGGGTACTTTTCACGCATCGTGCTCTCTAGTTCCCATGTTGATTCTTCGACATTCTGGTTCCTCCACAAAACTCTCACTAGTTTGACAACCTTGTAACTCAGCACCTGTTCTTTTCTATCCATGATTTCTATGGGTTGCTCCACATAGGTCAAGTCTGGTTGCAAATCCACTTCGTCATATTCTATCACGTGCCGAAAGTCGGTATGGTTGGGACGTAGCATGGACACATGGAATACATTATGTACTTGCTGCAAGCTTGGGGGTAAAGCCAATTCATAGGCTAACTTTCCAACTCGTCTCAAACTCTCAAAAGGTCCAATAAATCTCGGGCTTAGTTTCCCCTTCTTACCAAATCTCATCAATCCCTTCCACGGTGATACCTTTAACATCACAAACTCTCCTACCTCATATTCTTTGTCCTTGCGGGTCTGGTCCGCATACTTCTTCTGTCTGTCTTGCGCCGCTACCAGCCGTCCTCTTATGAGTTCGATAGTTTCTCTTGTCTGTTGGACCAGTTCAGGCCCTAAAATCTTCCGCTCTCCAACTTCTTCCCAACACAAGGGAGATCGACATCTTCGTCTGTATAAAGCTTCATATGGGGGCATTCCTATACTCACATGGTAACTGTTGTTGTAGGAAAATTCGATCAACGGCAAGTGGTCGTCCCAACTTCCCTTAAAATATAAGGCACATACTCTCAACATGTCCTCTATGGTCTGGATGGTTCTCTCGCTCTGTCCGTCTGACTGGGGGTGGTATGCAGTACTCATGTTTAACTTGGTCCCCACGCAATCCTGAAAACTCCTCCAGAACCTGGAGTTGAACCTTGGGTCTCTATCAGATACAATGCTCACAGGAACCCCATGTCTAACCACAATCTCCTTTAAGTAAATATCCACCAGCTTGTCGACAGTGTATCTCTCGTTGATTGGAAGAAAATGTGCTGACTTGGTCAATCTATCGATAATTACCCAAATGGCATCATGATTAGTCTTGGTCCTTGGTAGTCCGACCACAAAGTCCATCGCAATATGCTCCCACTTCCATTCGGGTATCTCTAAGGGTTGTAACAATCCACTGGGCCTTTGGTGTTCGGCCTTTACTCTTTGACATGTCAAGCATTTACTTACCCACTCTACCATGTCCTTCTTCATATTTGGCCACCAATAGTATTCTCTCAGATCTCTATACATCTTAGTGCCTCTAGGGTGAATTGAGTACCTTGAACTATAAGCCTCTTGCAAACTCTCGTCTTTTAATTCCTGAACGTTCGGGATCCATATCCTAGATGCGTACCTCATAACTCCATTCCCGTCCTTTTCACACTTAATTTCCTCGCCAGTCAAAATTTTCTCCATCGAATTCTTTTCTTCTTCTATCTTCTTTTCCTGGCATAACCTAATCTTTTCCAATAGCTGTGGTTGGACTCTTATTTCCCTTAGACTCTCTTGTCCAATTCCTGGTAACCTCACTTCAATCTCCAGTTTCTCAAGGTCCTTGATCAACTCGTCCACTGACGTTATCATCTTGAGTTTCTCCTTTCGGCTAAGTGCATCGGCCACCACGTTGGCCTTCCCTGGGTGATAATGAATCTCACAATCATAATCCTTGATTAGTTCTAGCCACCTCCTCTGCCTCATGTTTAACTCTTTCTGAGTGAATATGTACTTTAAGCTCTTGTGATCCGTGTAGATTTCATACTTTTCTCCGTAAAGATAATGTCTCCAGATCTTCAAGGCGAAAACGATCGCCACTAATTCCAAATCATGGGTGGGGTATCTTATCTCGTACTCCTTAAGTTGTCTGGACGCATACGCAATCACTTTACCGTGCTGCATAAGCGCACACCCTAAACCTTTATGGGATGCGTCGCTATAAATCACAAAATCTCCCTTATCATCGGGTAGGGCTAGTACTGGTGCCGTCACCAACCTCTTTTTCAACTCTTGAAAGCTCTCTTCACATTTTTCGGTCCACACAAACTTCTCGGTTTTGCGAGTTAGTCGGGTCAAAGGGGCTGCTATCTTGGCAAAGTCTTGGACAAACCTCCTATAGTAGCCAGCCAACCCTATAAAACTTCTCACCTCTATCGGAGTGGTTGGTCTCTCCCAATTTGATACAGCCTCTATTTTGGCTGGGTCTACTAGGATACCTTGGTCGCTAATCACATGCCCTAAAAACTGAACTTCCTTCAACCAAAATTCACACTTCGAGAACTTAGCGTATAACTTTTCTCCTCTTAATGCTCCCAATACAATCCTCAAATGCTCTGCATGCTCCTCCTTCGTCTTGGAATAAATCAAGATGTCATCGATGAAGACTATAACACACTTGTCCAAGTACTTCTTGAAGACTCGATTCATTAAGTCCATGAAAGCTGCGGGGGCATTTGTTAGCCCAAACGACATCACTAGAAACTCATAGTGTCCGTACCGGGTGCGAAAGGCCGTCTTTGGTATATCTTCTGGTTTAATTCTTAACTGGTGGTACCCGGTCCTCAAATCAATTTTAGAAAAATAAACTGCGTCCTTTAGTTGATCAAACAGGTCATCTATCCTGGGTAAGGGATATTTATTCTTTATAGTCACCTTATTCAACTCTCTGTAGTCTATACATAATCTCATACTACCATCCTTCTTTTTCACGAATAACACCGGGGCTCCCCACGGTGACACACTAGGTCTTATCATCCATTTATCCAACAACTCCTGTAACTGAGTGGCCAGTTCTTTCATCTCCACTGGGGCTAGCCGATACGGGGCTTTCAAAATTGGGGCCGTACCAGGAACTATGTCTATAGCGAACTCAATGTCTCTATCAGGTGGTAGTCCTGGAAGATCATCCGGAAATACGTCTACGAACTCATTAACGACAGGGATTTCCTGTAGGTTTGGTGCCTCCTTCTTGGTATCCTTCACATAGGTTAAATAGGCTTCACATCCTTTACGTAACAGCTTCTTAGTTTGAATCATGGTCAGGAACTTTTGGTTTTGCCGTTTTCCACTAAACACTACTTCCTCGTCTCCTGGCAGTCTCAAACTTACTTTCTTCTTTACACAATCAATCTGGGCTCCATGGGTTGTCAACCAATCCATGCCTACTATTACGTCAAACTCTCCTAGTTTAAAAGGTATTAGATCTACCCGAAAGTGTCGCCCTCCTATTTCTAGATCACAACCTGGATATACTTGGTTAACAGGGATAATTTCATGATTAGCTATCTCTACTTGCAGTCTGTCTTTCAATGGTTCAGCCTTAAGGCCTAACTGACATACAAAATCTAGGGATATGAAAGACTTGGTAGCTCCCAAATCAAATAAAACATTTGCCTTAACTGAGTTGAGTAGTAGGGTACCTGCAATCACATCCGTGTTCCTCACGGCATCTTGCACCGTCATGTTAAAAGTTCTTGCAGTAGGGGCCTTGTTAGAAGCAGTTCCACTCACTCTTGACGCAGCTGGCCCAGAGGACAAACATTCCCTCATTCGGTGCCCTGGTTTCCCACACTTGAAGCAATTACCTCCGGCATTGGTGTTGTTACTAGTTCCTCGACAGGCGTTAGCATAATGTCCTGTCAGCCCACACTTGAAGCACTTCACATCTTGTAGGTTACACACGCCCGCATGTTTCCTTCCACACTTATTACAATCCGGGGGTAGGGCTCGGGATGGGGTAGAGTAAGACGATCCCTGGGGTCGGCCGCTCTGGCCCACACTCCAACTTTCAGCTCTCTTGGTTCCAAAGTTTCAGCTGGGTTGGGATATCGCCCCTCGCTTAAATTTTCTTGGAAAGCTCCCACCCGCAGAGTTTCCCTTCCGACTATCAAACTTCCTCTTTTTTCCTTCCCTCTCCTTCTGCATCTGCTCACTCCCAGCCTCAACAATTGATGCTTTCTGTACCAGGGTGGCATAGTCTGTCAGCTCAAGAACCGCCACACGATTCTGAATCCATTGCTTTAGCCCCAGTTGAAACCTTCGGGCCCTCTTTGCCTCAGAGTTCACATATTCCGGCACAAACCTCGACAACTCAGTAAATTTGGCCTCATACTCGGCCACCGTCATGTTACCTTGCTTTAGTTCCAAAAAACTTCAGCTCCATTTGTGTCTCCATGAACCTAGGGAAGTACTTTTCCAAGAACAGCTTGCTAAACCTCTCCCAGGTCACCACACCTCTTCCTTCCAAATTCCTCTTAGCTTCCCACCAATAGTTTGCCTCACCTTTCAGGAGGTAGGTGGCGAAAATAGTTTTCTGCCCCTCAGCGACACCTAGTATCTCGAAAGATTTTTCCATTTCCTTCAGCCAGGCTCTTGCCTCAACCGGATCTGCAGTTCCTTTAAATTCTGGGGGTTTCAGGGATTTGAAGTTTCGGAAAGCATTTGCATTAGCATTGTGGGGTGGTTGCTGAACCGGGGGACGGTCCAAATTCTACCTAAGTAGCTCCATGAACTGTTCCATAGGGCCTCCCCTTGGATGCTCTACCTCTCGGGTGTCATCACCAGCTTCTTCTTCGTCATACTCAGAGTCATCAAACAAGTTATGATCGTTGCCCTCATCCTCACTCAGGTTCACATTCTCCCCTTCATGGTTCTGGTGGCCTCCGGTCCCGTGGTGGCTACCCTGGCCTTCAGAACTGACCGGGTGAGCTCGAGTGTTCATTCTTCTTGGTGGCATGATTCTGATAATGAAACAAGAAATGGGTTAGGGATTCTAATTACCAGCGTTTACACGGGTCAGGAACGTATCGTTCCTCCTCATAAGGGTGGAAGTTGCAAAAGTTTTAATAACCCGATGTTGGAGATAAAACGTCAAAACATTTTTGGGGAAAAATCTCTATGGGGTGCGAAAACATTTGCTGGAGTTTTCAAGATTTCAAAACTTCGAAATTTTTTTATTTTTTTTATTTTTTTTTTGAAAAAATTTATTTTAAAATTTGTAGGAACATTTTGGGAATTTGTAGAGAACAATTTGAAATCGCATGTCGTAAATTTGAAACAGCACGGTTGTATTTACGGCTTGTAGCAATTGTATATTCACAGTTGTATATCAAAACAGTAAAGCATGGCAACGGAAAGTAAGGCAGTTGAGATGATATCAAGGAAACTGAAACTAGATAAATACGATACAAGAGTTATCACAAAGTTTGGATGTTAGAGCCTAATACATAGTTCCGATGTCAAAGTCTAGCAAAAGTGGAACAATAACAAGTACATCATCTGAATAGTCAAGGCTACACAAAAGTAGGGCTACATCCTCACATACTATCCGAAGTCACATCTACATATCTGTAGGTCAGTCTACTCATCCACTGGTCAGAAAGGATACCACTGCACAAGTCAACTATCCCGCAAAATCGACACACTAATGTCATCTGAACCTAGAAGACTGAGCTATCTGTAACACATCATGGTGCCGCTCCGCGACGGAGCAAGGCCCTCACTCGGGAAAATGCACGACGCACAACACGCCTAGCATCCCTAGCCTAGACCACTCCGCCCCCGCGGACTCCTAAACCGATAATCCTCGCGCGACTCCTCCTCTCAATCCTATGGAGTCAAGCTCTAGTCCTCCTAGCAGCAGCAGTCCGCATCTCAGCCTGAATCCTCAATCGCGCCTCGCGCTCCTCCACTAGTGCCCGCCTCGCCTCATTAAGTCTGGCCTCTGCAGAAAGTAGGTCTCGGGTCAGGAACTACACCACGTAGGCGTGCTCAGTGCCCGACACTGGGGGTAGGTCCATCGGCGGGGGTCAAATGATATGGCACTTACTTCCTCCTTCTTAACTATTCCTAGGGACACTGCTCCTAGTCCTATATCGATGTCTTTGATATTCATACATCCCTCTAGCTCTTTCTTCGTTAATATGAAAGTCTCTAAGGATTCTCGTCTATTCCCGTATAGGATCTCAAGTAATTCTTCCAATCCGTCTTACTTACTGGTACTACATCCAGTAGTCCGGCTACGAATCCAACATGAATCATCAGTTCTCTTGCTAATAACTTAGTTCTTTATGCTCACTTTTCTGATGTGACGCCCCCAGATCCGGGGTCGGAGATCTAGGCGCTCACGGTCCATTTTCCATTAATAACATACCTGTTCTTGCACATAATATATAAAACAGTCATCGACCCCACAATAAAACTCACACCGCACACACACACAGGTTAGAGTCTCAGAAACGTCATACACTTGATTGAGCAAAAGTAAAAGTTTCAGAGTTATTACAGACCGAATTAAATAGCATTTATGATACCAGCAACACTTCGATATGAAGCGGTGTTGGCGGCTTGAATGTTTGTTACGGTACACTGCTTTGCACAGGTCATACTTATAAATAAAACGTACTAACAAAAGTTGCCAACCAATCCGGCTAATGGGGCCTACTGGTGGAATCTCAATTGCTGCCTCGGGCCTAGTCACCTGCTTTCGGGCAGTCTGTCTGGGTCTTGCCATTTCTCTTAACTGTTGTGTTTGTAAATTTGAAAACAAGCAAGAGTGAGCAACTATAGCTCAGCAAGAAATATATGTATAAGATAAGCAATATATCATTACATGTTTTTAGCAGTTATTAAACTCGTTTCTATCATTCAGTTATAAAATCATTTGTCATCGTTGATAAATTCCAAAGGTGCATCATTACGTGCCCTTGCTTTCAAAGTAAACTTGCAGTTCTAGATACTGCATGAAGTCAACATCTTTCTCATCAAAAATAGAACACTATCGGCAACTTGGCACATAGGCCTAAGAAGCAGTGTTAGAGCATTTTTCCAAAGTGGAGGAATGGGACTTAAAGAAAACATAAAACCTGATAGGGATTGACGATGATCAGTCGCCACATCCAAGTCCAATAATCCGCGGGTCTTCTCTACCGGTAGAAGGATAGAAACTACATCCGTAACTATCCCCGGGTGAAAACTACATCTGTAACACCCCTAAATCCGGGGTCGGGGATCTGGTCGTTACCGTCTCAATTCCTATCCACAGTTCAACATAAATATTAAATTACAACCTTGTGACCCAAAACAATAACATAAAACACACCCGTTATAGTCCCAGAGATGAAATCAGAGTAACAACCAAATTTTATTAAACACATTATGAGTTCTTACAACCCAAGAGAATTTTAATATAAATACATACTCTTTGCCATCCATTTACATGAGTCATACTAGACTATATACTTGGTACTGAAAGAATAAATCTATTCTACCAATAGCTTTCTATTCGGCTCTGGTAGTCTCATCGTCCTCGCCAGCATCGAGTGCGCCTTGTGCGAGTCATCTGGTCTAGCTGTTGTTGTGATATAATAATAAAGCAAGGGTGAGCAATAGCCCACCAACAATAATATTTAACTGAACGATAATATATAACAGTTCAAAAGTATCTTTCAAACCATATGCCATGCATTTACGGAAATGATGCCAGTATAATATGAACGATGAAGTTACCAGGTAACTCAAAATGTAAATATATGAGGGAATATCTGCTATGTCGAAAATAAGCAAGATATTATAAAGAGGAACTTGCAAGGAAAATATTGCAATTCCAGTTACGAACACTTTTCCAGCTCTGCCAACAGTAATCATGTTGCAGGAAATAAATAAATTTGGATGATGAACCAATGATGGAGTATTCACCGCGCCCGCTGTTCCAATCTTGATGATCAGTCAAGATCGTACAACTCAAATTAGATTTACTACCGGTAGAAGGAAGAACTGACGGCTTTACTTGTCTACCGCCTTACTAGCTCTCCCAGGCCAACGGTTGGGCCAAGGGGATGGACCGGCGCTACTCGGCCTCTTACACGACTCCTAGTTCCAATAGAATTCATGATTCTGAATGTAACGTTCGTTCCCCTTTCCCCAAGTATAATACTTGTTGATAAGACTCTACAAAGTAGTCGTATCTAGTTGGAAAGGAAAATTCACCAATAACTTCCAAGCTATTGCTTGGTAACGAACATCAACTTGTTCCAACAATCTTACCCCTCGAAAGATGAGAAGGTAAACACAGACTTAATGAGTCCATAGCAACCAAGTTGCGAGTGAAGAGGATAAATTATGACCGGAAAGTCAACAAGATAAATAACATTGCTCAAGTAGGTTCCCCTATAATATGGAAGTTTGAGCTAGCATTTAAATCCTTGTAAGATAGATTTAAATGAAAAAGAAAGAGTTGGGAACCTTTCCTTGATAAAATAGTCGTAAAAAGACTCCGAAATATTTTACATAATATCTGGAGGTGGAAGGTAATCTCCGAATAATATAAATTATTTTAAAAAGAATTTTAAAAGAATTAAATAAATATTCCAAGAATATTTATTTACTCAATAATAATTATGGAATATTATTAACTCATAATATTGCTCGTAAGTAATCCTCGAATGAATATATGGAATTATTTAATAAATAAATCCCTCCTTAAATGAATATTCAAAATAATATTCATTAAATAATTAAGCTCCAATAAATATTTAAAATAGTATTCAATAAATAAGTCAAACCTTAAATGAATATTTGAAAATAATGTTCATTTAATATTTACTCTTTTAAATGAATATCCAAATAGCATTCATTTAATAAATAATCTTCTAAATGAATATCCAAATAATATTCATTTAATAATCAAAACTTTAAAGGAATAATCGAAATAATATTCCTTAAGTAAATAGAACTTCCAATGAATATTTTAAAATAATATTCATTAAGTACATAAAACCTTAAATGAATATTCGAAAGTAATATTCATTTAATAAATAACATTCTAAAGAATATCAAAATAATATTCATTAAATATCAACTCTAAATGAATATTCAAAATTAACATTCATTTATTATCTCTCGACTAAGATAATACTCGAATAATATTCCTCGAAATATTTCCAAGTAATTGATACTTTATGGAATATACTAACGTTTAACAATAACCTTCCTCTGATAAATAATAATCTGTCGTTGGAATCCCTCCGGGTTTCCACGACTATCTATAACTCAAAATACCGACTCCCGGTCTATATTTAGAATGAATATCATATGCCCTTCGCTAAGGGTCTTACCAAAACAATCCGGCTTATTACTGATAAATCGTATCTAGTATATAAGCCAATATCAATTCAGGGAACAAGTATCACAAAAACCAGAGTCACAATATAATTGGAAAGAGGCATGCATGCGATGGCATATGTAAAACAGAAATCATATACATATATTATCACAACAACAGGTTCAAAGGTTTGAACACTTGCCTGGTAATTGAGCACGGGTGGGGGTAGTGGTAGGGTGTCCCGAGTCAGCTCGGCGATCTATAATAGTCAAGAAATTCGAGATTAATCACTTAACATTTTTCAAAAGGTTAAGTATTAACTTAAGTCGAAACATGTTTTTGAATTATCTCGTTATACCCCTTTTTAGTGTAATTCTTTTTATTACCGATACGATTTGACATTTGTTCGTCATTAAGACATGTCATCGTACTCACACTTAGTGTATACTTAAGTCGTATAAGTTCTAAATTTGATCGATTACGAACCAAGATTATATCTCGAGTTTTATCGCTCATTTTCTACGTTATATCCAAAGTTATACTTTTAAGGGGTTCGTTCGCGTTTAACCTAGATTCGAACATTTTTATAAAATCGAAAAATGATCCGATTCACATGAGGTTTTCTCTCACACCTCCCTTTTTACCTCTAGTATTTAATTACCAAGATTTGCCACTGACTTATGTATTTTACGAGGGTTCATTTTTAATTACGAATTCTCGGTTACGGTTTCGAACTACTTTTAGTAAACCGACCGTAACTCCTAAACCGTAAGTCCGTTTCACACGATCTTTATATCAAAACGAAGCTTATAACATGATCTATCCTATCATGGCAGAAAACGAAGCCAAACAGGGAGTTACATGTTCTGTCAAAATCGTTTTCTTAAGGTTAACGAAATTTTGGCATTACGACGGCTATAAATCGAACATTCCAAAAATCATAACAACAATACCAAGCCACACCGGGCATCTAAACAACTTGTAAACATGTTATTCATCTCAACAAGTCCAACAACGTATCACTTTACCAATATGATCATCATATCTCTTAAACTAACTTAATCAACTACATAATCATGCTTAAATGCTTAACATAACATCATAATCATATCTAAGCTAAAACCCACCAAGAACATGCTTGAAACTTAAGATTCAACCAAGGGTTTCAAGGGTTATACCTTCCTTGGAGAGTGTACTAGCCTTATAAAACCTTGCATAGTCCTTGTATAACCTTAGCCAAGCTTAGATCATCCAAACAAATCAAGAGATCAAAGTTAGTTTCTAGAAATCACTATTCACCCTCATCTTCAATGATTTATTTGAAAATGGAAAAAGTGGAGATTGAAGCTAAGATTTCTAGGAGATCATTTTTATGAAATATAGAACTCACCATAAAAATTTGGAGGTCAAACAATGGTTGGAAGCTTGATTTTGCTTCTTGAATTAAGCAAAAATTCGAAGTGGCTCTTTCAAGGGGAAAAACAGGGTGGCTTCTCGAATTTATTTACCCATCCAAACGATCTTCAAAAATTATGAAATTAAATCCACAACTTCATCTCCATGTGTAGAAGCTCCGTGAATTTTTTCATGATTTTTAGATGAGTAGAACTAGGTGAAAAAAAAATTGCCAAGACCCCTGCCCTGGAAAATGTAAACTGCTGGAAATGGGAGAGAAAAGAGAGAAAAGGTGGTTGGCTTGCTTGGTTCTCTTGCATTATTGATGTTTTAGGATAATATCTAGCATAAAGGCACTTTAATAAAGTGATTTGCTCATCCCTTGCATCACCTTGGACATGTGTTAGTATTTTGTGGTGAGATGAGGTGTTTTAAGCTAACTAGTTGGTTTGATCTCTAATGGTACTAGTTAGCATTGAAAATATCTTGTCTACTTGACCTTATCCTCTTGCACATGACTATCCCTTGGCTCTTTGCTTGATTCTTTGCCCGGTTATTGCTCAATTTGATTGATCGTTCGGAGGAATATCTCAAAGATTCCTAGTTAGGGTTTTACCGGAAACCTTCTTAATAATTATAATACCATTCTCCATTTTTCTTAATACTTCTCGAATTTAAATTCCTTAAATCCCTTAAATAAATCCTCAAGTCTTACAGTGTCCAGGAAAATCTCGGAGAAAATAAAAGTGCTATTTTTCTGAATCCGATGTCGTTTACATACACTTATTTCGCCCCTGGATCATGAATACGAACTCAGAAATCCGTTCTGAATACTTCTATATAGCGTCGTCTAATAATATTCTCAATTACACCAAAATCACTATTCATCCTTATTCTTTACTTATTCATCTAGGGTTGTACAATTGTCCGTATTCTCTTTCGATCGTTCCTTAACCTTTTTACGGAACCACTGGATTAATCGCTATCTATCTGGATGACATGAGAATATTCTTCTGCTTGGAATTGCCATATCTTATTCCCTTAGGAGATAGATTATTCTTACCTATGTTGTCACCCTTTAGCATTCTTCATGACATATAAGTATTTGAATCCATATCCATTCCATTCCATTCATTCATTAGAGCTGGTGACCTTGTTGTCGGAATCATTGTTCCTCATTTTATCAGTACTTAATAAAAAGTTTTAATTATATCCGAAATTTGGGGTTCTTACAGTCTCCCCTCCTTAAAAGGATTCCGTCCCGGAATCAGGTAGGAAACAATCGGGTTCTTGTTTGTCATCTAGCTTTCCAGTCCTCGGTTGATCCTTAATCATTTTAACCCGTTTACAGCACATCTCCGTAGTGCTACAGTACTCTCTTTTTCCTTTTTATCAACTTTTCTACTTTTGCACATCACACTATCCTGGTTCCGCTCTTACTCATGCATATAATATCACCCTTATTGGTATCTACAGTGACTTCGGTATCACTATCGCATTGCGAATTCGGAGATAACCTCACTCGCACTATGCATTTCCTGATCGCCTTAATCTTCGTAATCTCGATCAACATAGAGAAGTGGAAAGATTTATTGAGAGATCACTATGATCAATTGAACATTTGTTATATTGCATAGTTAGTACAGAAGGGGGCCAGCCTTTAGTACTTGACAAGCAATTAAACAAGTTATGGTATTCCACTTAGACTTCTATCACATAGACAGATAGTCACGTAGCAGTACCTCCCCTCCTTAAAGGGTTGTTCTTCTCAATTCATAAAGAAGATGAATAAGGGAGAAGAAAAGAAAAGAATTCTAAAGGATTATAGATTTTTTTTTTTTTTGTAAAATATCATACTCAGAATTTACCTCTGAACTATAGAGGTTCATCAAAGAAGAAAATAATCATGATTATATCCAATACCATTTGATCGAAATTTCACGTGTCAACATATCTTGCTGTTTTGTCCATTATTCTATGGACCTATACTCTGGTTCAACCTTAGCAACACTTTTGGAAAAATCTTTCAACCTCTCAGGTTAAATCTTAGGTTTCTCGCTGGACATCATTGTTACTGACATTCCATGTCGCGCTACTAGCTTTTCATATCTATTATATTAACACTATCAGGTTGTCATGCCGATAATTCATCAGAAACCCATTTATTAATCCATTCATAACATTCCTTACTTCACATTCCATAGTTGCTTTCCCAGTCTTTTCTTTATCAATCACATCCTTCTTATTATCTGATATTTATTTACCTCTGTTATTTACTTCCACCTTCATCTCTTTATTGAGGCATCTTTTGCACTTGGCACCTCCTTATTGGTATCCCGTCAAATTTACTCTATAATCATCACATTATTTCAAATTTAAAACCTCCGAAATGAATCTTGCCGATTCTTTTAGCTTAGATCCAATATAATCTACTTCTATCAACTTGTTTCTCATCACTTATTCTTTTCTACCCGCGGTTTTTCACAGGTTGTCTTTCGTAAGTCAGACCAGGTCGTACACCTACCTGCTCGCACTCTTATCATCTGTTGAGCATCTGCATTTTACTGGTGTAGCTTTGCCACAAGAAACACGTTACTACCATGCTATAAGCTTTGGGGGTAAAACTGGCTCGAATGCCACCTTCCGAACACTTTAAACCCTCAGGTGGCCTAATAAGTCTCGGGCTCAACTGCCCTTCTCTCTAAGTCTCATTAATTTTTTTTTTTCCATGGGAATACATTTAGCATCATGAGTCATCAACCTCATATTCTCTATCTTGTTTGCGCAGAAGTACACTAACACAAACTTGCTTGTCATTCATCAACATGCCATTTAGCTTATCAATAGCAGCACTTTCTTTATCTTTACGTTGTCATCTACTTTCTTAGAAGAATCACCATCGCTTGTTGCTTACGTAGTGCCTTCATAGCTAACCGTACGGGTTTCAATCCTTTAGGGAGACAAAGTAATCACTATTCCTTATCCATAAGGAACACTTCCTGAACTTGATGTAGATATTACATGAAGTAGATAGAATTGCAGAAGAGTTTCAAGCATCGCAGCTAAGTCAGGTTGATGAAACTATCACTCATGCATCTTCCATAAAAGACTGGAAACTTAATGGTTTACTTCGTCAATTTTTTTTTTTATATCATGGTCCTGGTTTGCCTCAAAACGGGACCTTCTAAGGTATGTAATATGCTTAAGACCCATCAGGAATCGAATCTTTACTTAAACTACTGTTACCGTCGATTCTTGCACAATCATCAGAAGGAATGTAAATTCCTCCATTCCGATATGACCTTCAAGGTCCTTCCAAATATTATTCTGTTTCTTCGGTATGAACATTTGTAATTATTCCTTTATACTTAGACTGTCGGCCACCTCATTGGCCTTTCCTAATAATAGTAATTTCTGGTAATCCTTGTTCTCCGGATACATTTCAATTCAATTTTTTTTTACCTCATTCTCATCACTGTTGGGTGAAAGCATTCTCCCTTAAGCTCTGCTGAAGGAGAAAAATATATCTATCAGTCTTTTTCCATAAGTCATTCCTTCCAACTACCCGTGGGAACTTTATCACGTTTATTCCCAATCCTACTTAGGATACTTCTTTTCTTAGTTCTTTCCTTATCTTAGGATAATCTCAACCTTTATAGGTTCAATCCATACTCCCTCAGGGTTTCATACATGCATCATCTGGTATATTGTTATTGTGTCTTACATTCTCTTCCAAACTTCTAGTTGGAAACTCAGAATATTAGCTTTTCCTTGTAAGGTTTCTTAGGTCATCCTCATCATTCCTCCTATATTTTCTAGGTACAGGGTATATCAAAACGTCTTTGATCAATACCCTAATAATTCTATCTCTGTTCTTTCCAGAACTCTTTTTAATAATCTGTACAGGTCATTGTTGCCTTAGCAAATCCAACTCATATCATCTGAATTCACAATGTCTTTATTAGGGTTAGTGCCATCCCTTGTGCATTCCCCAGGGTTTGCCTTACTTTATGGATATCTTATCCTTAATTCAACTGCCAAGGAATTCCTGCATCCTATAATTGGCAATCAAATCATGTATCCTTAATAAGGGTCTCTTTTCAATCATTCTTATTTGATAATCGATTGGTAGCTTACTGCTAATTTCTTCTTTCAGATAGTGGTCAACCTATTTGACCTTCCAAAAGACAACGTAGGTCTATCTGCTCTCTTACAGAACTTGCTAATGGTAGCAAGGATGTTCTAAAAGATATTGGTCGAGTTCAACGTGAATTTCCTTGTGCTTATCGTTCTTCGCAAAGGTACTTGCCTCAGAGAAAGTTCCTACCGCATACTGTTCAATTTCTAACCATTTCTATACTCTCTTCATATACCTTCATTGTTTACTTTCCTCCGTCATAATATATTCATGGTATTCACGATACCCTAACATCATACATCTCAAGTCACTATACTTCCATTTTACTCGTAATCTTGGACAACCATATACACATGAGTCACTTTAGTACGGGTGACCCCATCCCAAAAAGGTCTAGTGAATTCCCAATCAAAACATAGGCTGTTCAGCAGAAGATTCCTACGATCTCATTAATGTTTCCTTTATATCAGAAGGCCTTGCAGTCGGTGCTTTCTTAGAAGCAACCCTGCTTTGTTCTTTCATTGCTGGTCTAGTCACTTGATAATCCTTTGTGACTTGCCCTCAACTGGCCACACTAAAATTATATATGATTTTAGGGGTTGGCTAATTTAGCATTACTTTTCTAGCAATTGCTGGCATAGTGCCTTCTACTTTGATACCTTTCTACCTTTCCAAAACTTTACTCCATATAAGTCTTAATCGACTTCTCGGCACCGTCTCTGGTCACCTTTCCTCTATTTTTATCTTTTCAACTATTCTTATCACTACCACGTGCCACGCAAGCTTACCATTCCTGGCATAACAGCCTTTTCACTTAAGTCAATCTCGGAGTTTCTCAGTCCGGCTGGTTTCTTACTTACATTTCCTGTTTTCGTCCAATCTCACTTCATCATTGTATTTCTACAATCAATCGCGATAACCGGGGTCTGTCCACCAACCCATGTAGCGGCTACCTTACCCAATTCACGGGGTTTGCCCCAGTTTCTACTCTCTTCCATGATGTTCTCTGGTAATCAGAAAGACAAGGTTTGCCAAAATTCGTTGAAGTTCTTCCCAGAATTAGGGAAATTTTGGTCAATCTATCCATCGACTGGTAACACTAAGGAGACCAGTTTCGAAACCTGAAGAATAGTTCTATGAACCTCCTAGTAGGTAGAACTGTAAGCAGTCATAATTAACGAAATAATCGTCATCGGGTTGGAAATTTAACCCCTGGAGAGGAACCAATTATATACATCCCTTAGAAGGGAATTAACAGTTTTAAACTGAAACTTGTCACAACGTCCTGATACCTATACGTCCTGATATTCAATATTACCAAATGTCAGTCTACCTAACTACCAGTCTCAGAAGGAACATTACCGTCGGAGTTGGTTGTTCCACAAAAATTGGCACTACTAAGGCCATCCGAACCTGGTGAACCATGCTGTCCGAATGCATCCGCAAGTACTTTGTCGTGCTGCGCAAGCACACATCCTAATCTTTTATGCGAAGCGTCGTTGGAAGCACAAAGTCTCCCTTTTTCCATTAAACAATGCCAACTCTTGGTCATTACCAATTTCATCTTTTAGCTCCAGGAAGATTTTCTCACATTTTTCTCTTTAACTGCTGATCGTATTACTTGATCCGTTATAATTCCGCGTCGGAGTAAACTTAAGATAACTACTATAATCCATTCAAAGAAAAGAAAGAATTTAATATTCCTCTGAGTCACATGCATCTAACGATTCTGGTTCATCATTTCACTGAGTTAAATTAACCCTATACTTAGTCTCTGACAATAGTCTCATTACGAGTTCGTCTTGACTCACTGGTCTTATCTTCCGGTAGGTTCTGAGATCATTGTCTTGCTTACTACTTCCTTATATAACTTTATCCAATCATGTTGTCACTTCCCAATGTTTTCACTTTCTAACTGATTCATTCATAAAATGGACATTTTCTTGAATAAAACAACTTCATCAACCTCAATTTGGTTCCATAAATTACAACCTATGACATCTGCCTTCTCATGGCGAATTATTACTGACAATATTCATACTTATTCATTTATCAAATGATATGGCACTTACTGCCTCTTCTCAACTATTCCTAGGGACTCTGCTCCTCGCCTTATATCGATGCCTTTGATAATCATACATCCTTCTAGCACTCTTTTCGTTAATATGAAAGTCTCTAATGATTCTCATCTATTCCCGTATAAGATCTCAAGTAATTCTTCCAATCCGTCTTACTTGCTGGTACTACCTCCAGTAGTCCAGCCACGAATCCAACATGAATCTTCAGTTCTCTTGCTAACAGCTTAGTTCTTTATGCCCACTTTTCTGAGCTCTATACCTTAATCATCTCAGTCTTTCTGGCTACAACCCTCATTCCTCGAGGGTAAGCTCCTTATCCTAACAAGATTTTCCTTATCTGCTGGAACCTCTTCCGGGTCTCCAGTAGGGTACTCTATTGAATTTACCCGCTGATCGTCAACATATAATAAAGCATCATCGCGCTGCTGCTCGTATGCCTCAAGGTCTGTTGCCTTACTTGTCGATGGGATATCGAGCTAAGTTACTATCATGATACTTAAT
Organism: Saposhnikovia divaricata; assembly: GCA_036435485.1. Classification (NCBI taxonomy): domain Eukaryota; kingdom Viridiplantae; phylum Streptophyta; class Magnoliopsida; order Apiales; family Apiaceae; genus Saposhnikovia; species Saposhnikovia divaricata. The sequence continues at coordinate 92,783,139 of CM071597.1, read as the reverse complement.
AGTTCCCATAAGAGTTTTATAGGTCATCACTACATTAAGTAGTCCGACTATGAACTTGGCAAGAGTTCTTGTTATCTTAGTGAATTTATTGTTTTAACATCGCCTCATCTCTGGGGTTTATAATGTACGCTCTGATACCACTTCTGTAACACCCCTAAATCCGGGGTCGGGGATCTGGTCGTTACCGTCTCAATTCCTATCCACAGTTCAACATAAATATTAAATTACAACCTTGTGACCCAAAACAATAACATAAAACACACCCGTTATAGTCCCAGAGATGAAATCAGAGTAACAACCAAATTTTATTAAACACATTATGAGTTCTTACAACCCAAGAGAATTTTAATATAAATACATACTCTTTGCCATCCATTTACATGAGTCATACTAGACTATATACTTGGTACTGAAAGAATAAATCTATTCTACCAATACCTTTCTATTCGGCTCTGGTAGTCTCATCGTCCTCGCCAGCATCGAGTGCGCCTTGTGCGAGTCATCTGGTCTAGCTGTTGTTGTGATATAATAATAAAGCAAGGGTGAGCAATAGCCCACCAACAATAATATTTAACTGAACGATAATATATAACAGTTCAAAAGTATCTTTCAAACCATATGCCATGCATTTACGGAAATGATGCCAGTATAATATGAACGATGAAGTTACCAGGTAACTCAAAATGTAAATATATGAGGGAATATCTGCTATGTCGAAAATAAGCAAGATATTATAAAGAGGAACTTGCAAGGAAAATATTGCAATTCCAGTTACGAACACTTTTCCAGCTCTGCCAACAGTAATCATGTTGCAGGAAATAAATAAGTTTGGATGATGAACCAATGATGGAGTATTCACCGCGCCCGCTGTTCCAATCTTGATGATAAGTCAAGATCGTACAACTCAAATTAGATTTACTACCGGTAGAAGGAAGAACTGACGGCTTTACTTGTCTACCGCCTTACTAGCTCTCCCAGGCCAACGGTTGGGCTAAGGGGATGGACCGGCGCTACTCGGCCTCTTACACGACTCCTAGTTCCAATAGAATTCATGATTCTGAATGTAACGTTCGTTCCCCTTTCCCCAAGTATAATACTTGTTGATAAGACTCTACAAAGTAGTCGTATCTAGTTGGAAAGGAAAATTCACCAATAACTTCCAAGCTATTGCTTGGTAACGAACATCAACTTGTTCCAACAATCTTACCCCTCGAAAGATGAGAAGGTAAACACAGACTTAATGAGTCCATAGCAACCAAGTTGCGAGTGAAGAGGATAAATTATGACCGGAAAGTCAACAAGATAAATAACATTGCTCAAGTAGGTTCCCCTATAATATGGAAGTTTGAGCTAGCATTTAAATCCTTGTAAGATAGATTTAAATGAAAAAGAAAGAGTTGGGAACCTTTCCTTGATAAAATAGTCGTAAAAAGACTCCGAAATATTTTACATAATATCTGGAGGTGGAAGGTAATCTCCGAATAATATAAATTATTTTAAAAAGAATTTTAAAAGAATTAAATAAATATTCCAAGAATATTTATTTACTCAATAATAATTATGGAATATTATTAACTCATAATATTGCTCGTAAGTAATCCTCGAATGAATATATGGAATTATTTAATAAATAAATCCCTCCTTAAATGAATATTCAAAATAATATTCATTAAATAATTAAGCTCCAATAAATATTTAAAATAGTATTCAATAAATAAGTCAAACCTTAAATGAATATTTGAAAATAATGTTCATTTAATATTTACTCTTTTAAATGAATATCCAAATAGCATTCATTTAATAAATAATCTTCTAAATGAATATCCAAATAATATTCATTTAATAATCAAAACTTTAAAGGAATAATCGAAATAATATTCCTTAAGTAAATAGAACTTCCAATGAATATTTTAAAATAATATTCATTAAGTACATAAAACCTTAAATGAATATTCGAAAGTAATATTCATTTAATAAATAACATTCTAAAGAATATCAAAATAATATTCATTAAATATCAACTCTAAATGAATATTCAAAATTAACATTCATTTATTATCTCTCGACTAAGATAATACTCGAATAATATTCCTCGAAATATTTCCAAGGAATTGATACTTTATGGAATATACTAACGTTTAACAATAACCTTCCTCTGATAAATAATAATCTGTCGTTGGAATCCCTCCGGGTTTCCACGACTATCTATAACTCAAAATACCGACTCCCGGTCTATATTTAGAATGAATATCATATGCCCTTCGCTAAGGGTCTTACCAAAACAATCCGGCTTATTACTGATAAATCGTATCTAGTATATAAGCCAATATCAATTCAGGGAACAAGTATCACAAAAACCAGAGTCACAATATAATTGGAAAGAGGCATGCATGCGATGGCATATGTAAAACAGAAATCATATACATATATTATCACAACAACAGGTTCAAAGGTTTGAACACTTGCCTGGTAATTGAGCACGGGTGGGGGTAGTGGTAGGGTGTCCCGAGTCAGCTCGGCGATCTATAATAGTCAAGAAATTCGAGATTAATCACTTAACATTTTTCAAAAGGTTAAGTATTAACTTAAGTCGAAACATGTTTTTGAATTATCTCGTTATACCCCTTTTTAGTGTAATTCTTTTTATTACCGATACGATTTGACATTTGTTCGTCATTAAGACATGTCATCGTACTCACACTTAGTGTATACTTAAGTTGTATAAGTTCTAAATTTGATCGATTACGAACCAAGATTATATCTCGAGTTTTATCGCTCATTTTCTACGTTATATCCAAAGTTATACTTTTAAGGGGTTCGTTCGCGTTTAACCTAGATTCGAACATTTTTATAAAATCGAAAAATGATCCGATTCACATGAGGTTTTCTCTCACACCTCCCTTTTTACCTCTAGTATTTAATTACCAAGATTTGCCACTGACTTATGTATTTTACGAGGGTTCATTTTTAATTACGAATTCTCGGTTACGGTTTCGAACTACTTTTAGTAAACCGACCGTAACTCCTAAACCGTAAGTCCGTTTCACACGATCTTTATATCAAAACGAAGCTTATAACATGATCTATCCTATCATGGCAGAAAACGAAGCCAAACAGGGAGTTACATGTTCTGTCAAAATCGTTTTCTTAAGGTTAACGAAATTTTGGCATTACGACGGCTATAAATCGAACATTCCAAAAATCATAACAACAATACCAAGCCACACCGGGCATCTAAACAACTTGTAAACATGTTATTCATCTCAACAAGTCCAACAACGTATCACTTTACCAATATGATCATCATATCTCTTAAACTAACTTAATCAACTACATAATCATGCTTAAATGCTTAACATAACATCATAATCATATCTAAGCTAAAACCCACCAAGAACATGCTTGAAACTTAAGATTCAACCAAGGGTTTCAAGGGTTATACCTTCCTTGGAGAGTGTACTAGCCTTATAAAACCTTGCATAGTCCTTGTATAACCTTAGCCAAGCTTAGATCATCCAAACAAATCAAGAGATCAAAGTTAGTTTCTAGAAATCACTATTCACCCTCATCTTCAATGATTTATTTGAAAATGGAAAAAGTGGAGATTGAAGCTAAGATTTCTAGGAGATCATTTTTATGAAATATAGAACTCACCATAAAAATTTGGAGGTCAAACAATGGTTGGAAGCTTGATTTTGCTTCTTGAATTAAGCAAAAATTCGAAGTGGCTCTTTCAAGGGGAAAAACAGGGTGGCTTCTCGAATTTATTTACCCATCCAAACGATCTTCAAAAATTATGAAATTAAATCCACAACTTCATCTCCATGTGTAGAAGCTCCGTGAATTTTTTCATGATTTTTAGATGAGTAGAACTAGGTGAAAAAAAAATTGCCAAGACCCCTGCCCTGGAAAATGTAAACTGCTGGAAATGGGAGAGAAAAGAGAGAAAAGGTGGTTGGCTTGCTTGGTTCTCTTGCATTATTGATGTTTTAGGATAATATCTAGCATAAAGGCACTTTAATAAAGTGATTTGCTCATCCCTTGCATCACCTTGGACATGTGTTAGTATTTTGTGGTGAGATGAGGTGTTTTAAGCTAACTAGTTGGTTTGATCTCTAATGGTACTAGTTAGCATTGAAAATATCTTGTCTACTTGACCTTATCCTCTTGCACATGACTATCCCTTGGCTCTTTGCTTGATTCTTTGCCCGGTTATTGCTCAATTTGATTGATCGTTCGGAGGAATATCTCAAAGATTCCTAGTTAGGGTTTTACCGGAAACCTTCTTAATAATTATAATACCATTCTCCATTTTTCTTAATACTTCTCGAATTTAAATTCCTTAAATCCCTTAAATAAATCCTCAAGTCTTACAGTGTCCAGGAAAATCTCGGAGAAAATAAAAGTGCTATTTTTCTGAATCCGATGTCGTTTACATACACTTATTTCGCCCCTGGATCATGAATACGAACTCAGAAATTCGTTCTGAATACTTCTATATAGCGTCGTCTAATAATATTCTCAATTACACCAAAATCACTATTCATCCTTATTCTTTACTTATTCATCTAGGGTTGTACAATTGTCCGTATTCTCTTTCGATCGTTCCTTAACCTTTTTACGGAACCACTGGATTAATCGCTATCTATCTGGATGACATGAGAATATTCTTCTGCTTGGAATTGCCATATCTTATTCCCTTAGGAGATAGATTATTCTTACCTATGTTGTCACCCTTTAGCATTCTTCATGACATATAAGTATTTGAATCCATATCCATTCCATTCCATTCATTCATTAGAGCTGGTGACCTTGTTGTCGGAATCATTGTTCCTCATTTTATCAGTACTTAATAAAAAGTTTTAATTATATCCAAAATTTGGGGTTCTTACAACATCCGTAATCACCCTCGATGAAAACTACATCTGTAATCATCCTTCGGCAACACCTGGGCCGGAATAATAATTGATGGACCGCCTGGCTCACGGCCGCTTACACATCCCGGGAATCGTTCGTCAACGATTCCCACACCTGCCAGAGTCCCTTTTTCTTTTTCTTTTAAAACTTGATTTTCGAATGAAAACTGAGTAGTTGAGGTCCGACATCAGGCGACCGATAATTCTTGAAATCGTACAAGAAGCAAAACCTGACCGGGGGTTTTCGAAAATGTTTTGAGTTCGAAAGAGTTCGAGTTTGAAAGTATTAGAGGTATCTTGGATTAGCTTTGTCTTTAAAATAATGAACAATAATTAATAAATGATATTTTATGATTTAATATTAATAATTAATAAGGTAATTATTTATTTAAATAAGCTTTTAATCCAAGATAGGTATTTTTGAGTATTTATGATCCTTCCCGAATGACCCTTCGGGTTTTTCGCAATTTAATCACGATATAATAATATACCGCTCCCCGGTCAATGGTATATTTGGACCACTACGACCTCTATTGCTAGAGTCGTTGTCCGAGAAAACATTTCATTCTAAGTTCAAGGGGGTGCAAGCATACACATGCATATATCTCAAATTTCATCGTTACTTCAATAAGTATAATCATATGATACGATTGAAAACTACAAACACAACAGTGAAAGTCCTTATTTATGTAAGTTTTGAAAAGTAAACTTGCCTTGGTGAGGTTGGGGTGGTCGAGCTTGCGGAGTGGAATGATCCATACATAATCAATAATCGTTCGTTAGTACCTTAACAATATCTCTTTTAATTACGAGGTTTTAGGGTACAAAATTAACTTAATGACTTCGTCTTATGACTCTCTAGCCCCACTATAGGTTCATGTCATCACTCGATTATGCTCGTCACTTATTCGACTTAATTTGGTTACCATATTCGAAGCGCATTCATTCCCCCTTAAATCACACTCCACTTACGACTTTTTCACTTGCGCGAATTTTACTCTAACATTTTTATAAAATTGAAAAATACATATTTTAATCCAATTCTTTTTGGGTAGCCTTCACCACTGCATTTACTAGCTCCTCTAATTTTTCCATGGTCCTACATAAATTTTTAGGGGTTTAAACAAGGTTCACAAGTGGACCATTTAGTGCAGTTCGGATTCCAGAAACACTCTTCACTTCTCAGGCCATAACTCAAAATCTATACATCACCTAGTCATGAACCTTATATTTCTGGAAACTACATTCAAATACCTTTCCAACCATATATATTAGGACTTCAGGGAACAAGATTTAGGGGTTCAAAACCTTCCTACAAGACAGTACAAGTTCCCAGAAAATTTACACAGCATGCTTTTCCACTTAACCATTCAAGAATCCTATATAAACATCACAACCATCATCTAAACCACCAAGATCATACTCTATAGCACACATGGAGTTACATACATTAACCACAAGCTTAAAAATCACAACCACAACATTTAAACTCAAGATCTACATCATCCATAACTTATATGACCAAGATTCACACTAACAACCATGGATCTAACATTATATACCATAAATAATTCATGGCTAAGAGGGGTTAGAGTTTTATACCTTCTTGAGTATCTAGGAGCCTTGGGTAAGCCTTACAAGTCTCAAGAACACCTTGGATGAGCCCCTACAATCCTTACAACTCAAGATCTAAAAGAAGACTAAACATAGTTACTATTCATCTAAACTTCAACAATTTATAACTCAAAAACTAGTGGATGAAAGGGGTTGGAATTCATAGCATACCTTCCTTATATAGTGTAGAGGACCTAGGATTTTTGTCTTGAGTTATGAGTGATGAGAAGTTGAAGAAAAAAAAATTTCTTCTCCTTCTTTGGTGCTTGGCCGAGAGCTTCAAGAACAAGGGGGGAGAGAGTGTTTTGTTTTGTTTTGTGTTGGGTGAATAAAGTGAAGTGTATGTGATATGTATTTGGTGTATGTATTATTGTATCACATGTTGCAAGCCTAGTACTAGCTCCCTAGGCCAACCATGCCTCCTTGTCTCCTTGGACAATGCACCATAACTAGTTACTATTCCTCTATTTGTTTTTGCATTACTTGTTTGCTTTTCTAACTACCTAATTGCATGGGACTTGCATGTAATATCTTTCCTTGTATCATTATTCTTCCACCAATGCTTGTCACTTAATCTTTAATTCGTATCGTATCTTAATTAACTCCTCTTAATAATATTTTGTCGCGTAGAGATTTCCCTTGTAATTCCCTAAGTACCTAATGGTGTAAATTCCTCGAATATCCATAACTCCTCGTCATAATTCCTTAAAAATCTTTTAATATTCTAATAGCTCTCAAATCCCAAGTTCTATAAATCTTACTAACAATAAGACTCTTGCCTTCAACAACCTTCCCTTTATCTTACATAGTGAATGTTTCTCAGATAATCAATTCCATTAAACAACATGGATGACTCAGAAGGTTCCAAATTCACAATGTCATATGATATTATAAAAAGAATATTACAAAAATTAGGGTTCTTACATCTGAGCACAATACCTTAATCATCACAGTCTTTCTGGCTGCAACCCTCATTCCTCGAGGGTAAGCTCCTTATCCTATCGGGATTTTTCTTATATATCGGAACCTCTTCCAGGTCTCCAGTAGGGTACTCTATCGAATTTACCCGTTGATCTTCAGCATAAAAAGCATCATCGCGCTGCTGCTCGTATGCCTCAAGGTCTGTCGCCTTACTCATCGATACAATATCGAGCTAAGTTACTATTATGATACTTAAGAGTTCCCATAAGGGTTTTATATGTCATCACTACATTAAGTAGTCCGACTATGAACTTTGCAAGAGTTCTTATTATCTTAGTGAATTTATTGTTTTAACGTCACCTCATCTCTGGGGTTTATAACGTACGCTCTAATACCATTTCTATAACACCCCCAGATCCGGGGTCCGGGATCCGGTCGTTACGGTCTCCAATTCTGTCCACAATACTTGAACTTAACTCAACATAAAATAATTTACATCTTTATGACCCAACACAACAATATAAAACACACCCGTTATAGTCCCAGAGATGAAATCAAAGTAACAGTCAAATTTTATTAAACACATTTTGAGTTCTTACAACCCAAAAGAGTTACAATATGAATACATACTCTTTGTCATCCATTTACATAAGCCATACTAATCATATATTTGGTACTGAAAGAATGAATCTATCCTACCAATAGCTTTCTCTTCGGCTTTGGTAGTCTCATCGTCCTCGCCAGCATCGAGTGCGCCTTGTGCGAATCATCTGGTCTAGCTGTTGTTGTGATATAATAATAAAGCAAGGGTGAGCAATAGCCCACCAACAATAATATTTAACTGAACGATAATATATAACAGTTCAAAAGTATCTTTCAAACTATATGCCATGCATTTACGGAAATGATGCCAGAATAACATGAACGTTGAAGTTACGAGGTAACTCAAAATGCATATATAGGTGGGAATATCTGCTATGTCAAAGATAAGCCAGATATTATCATGTATCATATAAAGAGGAACTTGCAAGGAAAATATTGCAATTCCAGTTATTAACATTTTTCGAAGTCCTACAACCTGAAAGAAGTCTCGTCGATACGTGTTGCGGAAGACACCGTCAACCTGAACGAAGTCTCTTCGATACGTGTTGCAGGGAATTCCCAATTTGGGAGATGAACCAATACTGGAGTTATCACGCGTCAGCTGTCCCACTCCCTGATGAACAGTCGGGGATGGTACAGCCCAATATAGTCTACTACCGGTAGAAGGAAGAACTGACGGCTCCACTTGTCGATTGCCTTTAATAGTAACTCCCTGGCCAATGGTTAGGCCTTGTGATGGACCGCGTGACTCGGCCTCTTACACACGACTCCTAGTTCGAATAAATCCACAGCATTGAAACGTAGAGTTTGTCCTCCCTTCCCCAAGTGAAATACTTGTTGATAAGACTCCACAAAGTAGTCGTATCTAGTTGGAAAGGAAAATTCACCAACATTTCCCAAGCTTTTGCTTGTTAATGGATATCAACTTGTTCCAACAATCTTACCCCTCGAATGATGAGAAGGTACACACAGACTTAATGAGTCCATAGCAACCAAGTTGCGAGTGAAAAGGATAAATTATGAGGTTTATGACCGGGAAGTCTACAAGATAAATATCATTGCTCAAGTAGGTTCCCCTATAACATGGAAGTTTGAGCGAGCATTTAAATCCTTTTAAGATAGATTTAAATGAAAAATGAAGAGTTGGGAACCTTTCCTTGATAAAATAGTCGTAAAAAGACTCCGAAATATTTTACATAATATTTGGAGGTGAAAGATAATCTCCAACTAATATAAATCATTTTAAAAAGAATTTAAAAGAAGTAAATTAATATTCCAAGAATATTTTATTAACTCAATAATAATTACGGAATATTATTAAATCATAATATTGCTCGTGAGTAATCCTCGAATGAATATATAGAATTATTTACTAAATAAATCCCTCCTTAAATGAATATTCAAAAATAATATTCATTAAATAATTAAACTCCAATAATTATTTAAAATAATATTCAATAAATAAGTCAAACCTTAAATGAATATTTGAAATTAATATCCATTTAATAAATAATCTTCTAAATGAATATCCAAATAATACTCATTTAGTAATCAAAACTTTAAAGGAATAATCGAAATAATATTCCTTAAGTAAATAAAATTTCCAATGAATATTTTAAAATAATATTCATCAAGTACATAAACCTTAAATGAATATTCGAAAGTAATATTCATTTAATAAATAACATTCTAATGAATATCAAAATAATATTCATTAAATAATCAACTCTAAATGAATATTCGAAACTAACATTCATTTAATATCTCTCGACTGAGATAATACTCGAATAACATTCCTCGAAATATTTCCAAGTAATTGACACTTTATGGAAATATAAATAATGTTTAATAATAACATTCCTCAAGATAAATAATAATCTGCCGTTGGAATTCCTCCGGGTTTCCACGACTATCTATATATCTCAAAATACCGACTCCCGGTCTATATTTAAGAATGATCATATGCCCTTCGCTAAGGGTCTTATCAAAACAATCCGGCTTATAACTGATCATTCGTCTCGAGTCTATAAGCCAATATCAATTCAGGGAACAGGTATCATAATATAATTTGACAATAGGCATGCATGCTATGGCATATGTAAAATGGCATTCACATATATATTATCACAACAACAGGTTCAAAGTTTTGAACACTTGCCTGGTAATCGGGTGTGGGTGGAGATAGCGTGTCCTGGGTCTGCTCGATGATCTATAAATAATCAGAACATTAGAGATTAACCACTTAACACCTTTTAAAAGTCTAAGTATAAACTTCACTTAAGTCGAAACACGTTTTCGAATTATCTCGTTATACCCTTTTAGTGTAACTCTTTTTATCACCGATACGATCCGACATTTGATCGTTATTAAGACATGTCATCATACCCACACTTGGTATATACTTAAGTCGTATAAGTTCTAAAGTCGATCGATTACGAACCGAGATTATACCTCGAGTTTTATCGTTCATTTTCTAAGTTATAACCAAAGTTATACTTTTAAGGGGTTCGTTCGCGTTTAACTTCGATTGAAACATTTTTATAAAATCGGAAAACGATCCGTTTGACATGCGGTTTTCTCTCATACCTTCCTTATGACCTCTTGTATTTATTATCCAAGATTCGCCACTGATTAACATGCTTTACGAGGGTTCAATTGAAGTTACGAACTTTTACTTACGGTTCCGAACCAATTTTAGTAATTTGACCATAACTCCTAAACCGTAAGTCGGAATGTTTCGATTCTTGCGCCAAAACGATCTATGGCTCGAGATCTACAAGGACCAGTCATAATATTACCAAGGTCAGGAAGTTATATCAACTTCCATGCTTGGTTTCTAAGTGTTAACAAAAATTCGGCATTACGACGACTATAAATCGAACGTTCTAAAAATCATAGCAACACAACCAAGCCACACCGGGCATCAATACAACTCATACACATATTTCTCATCCCAAATCTGTCCAAAAACATCTACTTTACCATTATAATCATCATGTTACCAAAATCACTAAATCACTTAACTAATCATGCTTATAACATACTAACATCATCACCAAGCTTAAATCCATCAAGAACATGCATAATTCTCAAAACAAGATCTAGGGTTTCAAGAGGTCTACCTTCCTTGGAGTATGTAATAGCCTTATAAAGCTTGGTATGGTCCTTGTCTAGCCTTAACACACCTTAGATCAACCAAAGAATCAAAGAAATCAAAGTTAGTTCCTAGAAATCACTATTCATCATCATCTTGTAAAATTCATAACAAATTGAAAAATAAGAGTTTGGCTCTAAAATTTTTACCACATATTGGCCTCTTCATAATCTTTGTTTTGAGTCCAAGATCATCAGATTTGAAGCTTCCTAGCTTGGGTTTTGATCCCACTTTTCCCGCTGGACAGAAACTGCCAAGAACAGGCAGGTTGGCTTCTTCAACTTGGGGAATGGATTTGACTAGGCTAGACTACTTGGATTGCCATGAAATTTTGATCGAACCTTGATCATGGACTGGAGAAGCTATGGTTAAAATTTGGTGATTTGATCATGGATAGAAATGGAGATATGAATTTTTCTTTGAATGGTGTTTATGCTGGGCAGTTTAGAGAAATGAGAGAAATGGGGTTGTTTGGCTTGCTCTTGATCTAATCCTTAGCTAATGTGAATTATTGTGATGGATATGGATAATATCTAGCATAAAGTGGCTTTATTAATGTGCCTAGGTCATCCATGATGCAATCAAGTGGATAAGTGTTAGGATTTTGTGGTTGGATGATGAAAACATGCTAAGTACTTGGTTTGTTTCTAATACCACTAGTTAGCATTGTGACTAGCTTGGTTACTTGACCTTATCCTCTTGCACATGCATGCATCTTGGTCCTCTGCTTGTTTCTTTGTCCGGTTATTACTCAATTTCATTGATCGTTCGGAGGAATATCTCACGGATTTCTAATTAGGGTTTACCGGAAATCTTCTTAATATTAATGCTATCATTCTCCATCTTTTTTATTAACTTTCGAATTTAAATTCCTTAAATGCCTTCGTTCAATCTTTAAGTCTATCAGTGTCTAGGGAACTCTTGGAGAAAATAAAAGTGCGGTTTTTCAGAATCCGACAGCTTTTACATACACTTATTTTCCCCCTGGATCACTAATACGAACTCGGAAATCCGTTCCGAATACTTCTATATAGTGTCGTCTCATAATATTCCTAAATCCACCAAAAACACTATTCATTCTTTATTCTTCCTTTATTCCCTATATTTATGACAATGTCCTTGTTCTTTCTCGGGCGGTCCTTAACCCTTTCACGAAACTACTGGACTAATCGTTATCGATCCGGATGACATGAGAATATTCTCCTGCTTGGAATTGCCATATCTTATTCCCCTAGGAGATAGATTATTCTTACCTAAGTTGTCAGCCATTAGCATTCTTCATGGCATAAAAACATTTGAATCCAAATCTATTCCTTTCATTCACTATCTCAATCGTTACATCGTAGTCGTAATCACTATTCACCATTACCTCAGTACATAATAAAAATTTTTAATTATATCCAAAATTTGGGGTTCTTACAAATAGCAGGGGTAAATTCAGATAAAGTGAAAAGGGCATGTAGTGCTTTGGTTGCAAGGAGTTGGGTCATATTAGGCTGAATTGTCCGCTTAATAAGAAGGATCCAGATGCATCATTGGTTGTGGTTACTCTCGATTGTGACGATGTTTGCACCGTCTTCAATTGAGGCATTAGTTCTCCAGGAGAATGGATATTAGACTCAGGGTCATCTTACCATGTATGTTCCGAGAGGGAGCATTTTGACAAATTACAAGATACAAAGAATGAAACAGTTTCTTTGGCTGATGGATCTACTTGTGAGATCAAGGGGATTGGAATTATGAAAATCAAAATGTTCGATGGAAGCTTGAACGGGGTAAGATATGTGCCTAAGCTGAGGAAGAATCTAATATCTATCGGTTGGTTAGCTTCAGAAGGCTACAGATGCTCTGTAGTAGGGGGGCTATGAATATCAAAAGAGGCCATGTGGTTCGGATGAAGGGAGAGCTACGTGGGGGAACATATCGTCTGATTAGTACGTGGCCAGAACGTACTAGAACTTTGAAAATCTGGTTATCTCGTGCATGAGGGAAGAGTGACTTGAAGGATACTACTACGATTGTATTGCCTTCTAGTCTAGGCGATGGTGCAAAGACTGCTGGGATGGATGCTTGGTCGAACGGCTTCCACGACATCAACGAGTAGTTGTTGTGTTGCAGCTGTATATGGGCATCGATCAACACGAATCAAGTGAGCAGTGAACCATGCAACAGATTGATTTGTTTGATACGCATTTGGGGAGTAAATGAAAGATCGATGGTCACACTTGCATTTGTGATGGACTACATATGGGATTGGCCGACGTGAATCAAGTGAGTATGTGTGCATACAACAGATTGCTTCACATGTATGTAGTTGGACGAATAGAGGTCAATGGTACACTTGTGCGTATAGCAAGTGGGCATTCGAGAATGAATGTGCAAACTAGAGTATAGTTTGGAGTCTTGGACTCGGGGGGAGCTTTGTCGTAGGGAATGATACGGATCGAGGAGAAGTTGGAGTTGTGCCAACAGGGCGCAGGTATGGAGTGCAAGTGAAGAGCTGTGAGTTTAGAAAGAGGGGGAGATTGTTAGGCATCCATTTCTTTGCCAAACTTCACCTACCACTCCACCAAACACTTCACCAACCATTTCACCAACCCCCACCTACTACATCAAACTCCTATAAATAATCCTCTCCTCTTTCATTATCAAACACACCATAAATCTCTCTTCATTCTATATAGCTGCTAGATAGTCCGTCTAGTAGGGGACCCGATTTATCCCGCTTTCAGGAAGTATCGAGATAGAAGGTCCTCGTGCCTAAACTATTCCTTAGGGTACTTGGGTCTGACTGCAGCCATCGGAGGTGGTCCCGCTGCAGAGGTCTTTCTATCAGGTTGTGTGGCACTGTCCGGGTTGGAAGAGCGAGAGAAGGAAAGGTTGTCGGGAAACAGTGATATGGGGAGGTTTTGAGATAAACACTTCAGTGAGTTGGGGATATACATAATATGTATTTTAGGGCTAAATTTTTGTATGTAATTCAGGGGTCGGATACCCGGATATTGTAATCTTTTTTATCTAGTGTGAAGTTGTTGCTCTTGTGGATGTAGGCTGGGCCGAACCACGTTAAATCTCTTGTCTCTTTTACTGTATTGTTGGTTTGTTGCTTCATTACTACCACGTATATTTATGGGATCTAAGCACACATATTTACCAAATTGCTTCCGCATTCACCGGGAATCGGGCAGATTCCTAACAGTTGGTATCAGAGCTAGGTGTGTCTAAATTATTGGTGCCGAAGGAAAGTCGTTAAGAAAAGTGGTTGTCTGTTAAGGCGTCGTTTTGACGGAAGTGCTCCCATTGTTTCTTACACTTACCTGGCCAATTGATTTAGTTGCTTGGATTGGTTTGTGTGTGCCAATGGAGATCATGGTAAGTATTGGAGGATTCAAGGTGACTCCATATGATGGTAAGAGAAGTTTTACTCTTTGGCAGAGAAGGGTAAAGGATATTCTAACCCAACAGAAGCTAGCAAGGGCTTTGATGGGGAAGGAGGGAAAACCAACAAAGATGGTTGATGTAAAATTGGAGGAAGAAGATAAGGCCCTTATTCTTCTTACTTCACTTCCGAAGTTATTCGATCATTTGGTCACAACCATTTTGTACGGAAAGGACACGTTAAAAATGGAGAAGGTTCAGTCAGCACTTTTGTCAAATGCTGGAAGGAAGAACCAGGATGGTGACAAGGACGGAATGACCGTTTTGGCTTTGCGTAGTCAAAATAATAGAGGAAGGGGTGCTGTGAGAGGATCTACCAATAGCAGGGGTAAATTCAGATACAGTGAAAAGGGCATGCAGTGCTTTGGTTGCAAGGAGTGGGGTCATATTAGGCCGAATTGTCCGCTTAATAAGAAGGATCTAAATGCATCATTGGCTGTGGTTACTCTCGATTGTGAAGATGTTTGCACCGTCTTCAATTGAGGCACTAGTTCTCCAGGAGAATGGATATTAGACTCAGGGTCATCTTACCATGTATGTTCCGAGAGGGAGCATTTTGACAAATTCCAAGATACAAAGAATGAAACAGTTTCTTTGGCTGATGGATCTACTTGTGAGATCAAGGGGATTGGAATTGTAAAAATCAAAATGTTCGATGGAATAGTTTGCAGCTTGAACGGGGTAAGATATGTGCCTAAGCTGAGGAAGAATCTAATATCTATCGGTCGGTTAGCTTCAGAAGGCTACAGATGCTCTGTAGTAGGGGGAGCTATGAATATCAAAAGAGGTCGTGTGGTTCGGATGAAGGGAGAGCTACGTGGGGGAATATATCATCTGATTAGTACGTGGCCAGAACGTACTTGAACTTCAAAAATATGGTTATCTCGTGCATGAGGGAAGAGTGACTTGAAGGATACTGCTGCGATTGTATTGCCTTCCAGTCTAGGCGACGGTGCAAAGACTGCTGGGATGGATGCTTGGTCGAAGGGCTTCCACGACATCAACGAGTAGTTGGTGTGTTGCAGCTGTATATGGGCATCGATCAACATGAATCAAGTGAGCAGTGAACCATGCAACGGATTGATTTGTTTGATACGCAGTTGGGGAGTAAATGAAAGATCGATGGTCACACTTACGTTTATGATGGACTACATACGGGATTGGCCGACGTGAATCAAGTGAGTATGTGTGCATACAACAGATTACTTCACATGTATGTAGTTGGACAAATAGAGGTCAATGGTACACTTGTGCGTATAGCAAGTGGGCATTCGAGAATGAATGTGAAAACTAGGGTATAGTTTGGAGTCTTGGACTCGGGGGGAGCTTTGTCGTAGGGAATGATACGGATCGAGGAGAAGTTGGAGTTGTGCCAAAATGGCGCAGGTATGGAGTGCAAGTGAAGAGATGTGAGTTTAGAAAGAGGGGGAGATTGTTAGGCAGCCAGTTCTTTGCCAAACTTCACCTACAACTCCACCAAACACTTCACCGACCATTTCACCAACCCCCACCTACTACATCAAACTCCTATAAATACTCCTCTCCTCCTTCATTATCAAATACACCATAATTCTCTCTTCTCTCTATATAGCTGCTAGATAGTCCGTCTAGTAGGGGAGCCGGTTTATCCCGCTTTCAGGAAGTGTCGGGATAGAAGGTCCTCGTGCCTAAACTATTCCTTAGGGTACTTGGATCTGACTGCAGCCATCGGAGGTGGTCCTGCTGCAGGGGTCTTTCTATCAGGTTGTGTGGCACTGTCCGGGTTGGAAGAGTGAGAGAAGGAAAGGTTGTCGGGAAACAGTGATATGGGGAGGTTTTGAGATAAACACTTCAGTGAGTTGGGGATATACATAATAGGTATTGTAGGGCTAAATTTTTGTATGTAATTCAGGGGCCGGATACCCTGATATTGTAATCTTTTTTGTCTAGTGTGAAGTTGTTGCTCTTGTGGATGTAGGCTGGGCCGAACCACGTTAAATCTCATGTCTCTTTTACTGTATTGTTGGTTTGTTGCTTCATTACTACCACGTATATTTGTGGGATCTAGGCACACATATTTACCAAATCGCTTCCGCATTCACCGGGAATCGGGTAGATTCCTAACAGTTGGTATCAGAGCTAGGTGTGTCTAAATTATTGGTGCCGAAGGAAAGTCGTTAAGAAAAGTGGTTGTCTATTAAGGCATCGTTTTGACGGAAGTGCTCCCATTGTTTCTTACACTTACCTGGCCAATTGATTTAGTTGCTTAGATTGGTTTGTGTGTGCAAATGGAGATCATGGTAAGTATTGGAGGATTCAAGGTGACTCCATATGATGGTAAAGGAAGTTTTACTCTTTGGCAGAGAAGGGTAAAGGATATCCTAACCCAACAGAAGCTAGCAAGGGCTTTGAAGGGGAAGGAGGGAAAACCAACAAAGATGGTTGATGTAAAATTGGAGGAAGAAGATAAGGCCCTTATTCTTCTTACTTCACTTCCGGAGTTATTCGATCATTTGGTCACAACCATTTTGTACGGAAAGGACACGTTAAAAATGGAGGAGGTTCAGTCAGCACTTTTGTCAAATGCTGGAAGGAAGAACCAGGATGGTGACAAGGACGGAATAACAGTTTTGGCTTTGCGTAGTCAAAATAATAGAGGAAGGGGTGCTGTGAGAGGATCTACCAATAGCAGAGGTAAATTCAGATACATTGAAAAGGGCATGCAGTGCTTTGGTTGCAAGGAGTGGGGTCATATTAGGCCGAATTGTCCGCTTAATAAGAAGGATCCAGATGCATCATTGGCTGTGGTTACTCTCGATTGTGAAGATGTTTGCACCGTCTTCAATTGAGGCACTAGTTCTCTAGGAGAATGGATATTAGACTCAGGGTCATCTTACCATGTATGTTCCGAGAGGGAGCATTTTGACAAATTCCAAGATACAAAGAATGAAACAGTTTCTTTGGCTGATGGATCTACTTGTGAGATCAAGGGGATTGGAATTGTGAAAATCAAAATTTCGATGGAATAGTTTACAGCTTGAACGGGGTAAGATATGTGCCTAAGCTGAGGAAGAATCTAATATCTATCGATCGGTTAGCTTCAGAAGGCTACAGATGCTCTGTAGTAGGGGGAGCTATGAATATCAAAAGAGGCCGTGTGGTTCGGATGAAGGGAGAGCTACGTGGGGGAATATATCATCTGATTAGTACGTGGCCAGAACGTACTGGAACTACGAAAATCTGGTTATCTCGTGCACGAGGGAAGAGTGACTTGAAGGATACTGCTGCGATAGTATTGCCTTCCAGTCTAGGCGATGGTCCAAACACTGCTGGGATGGATTCTTGGTCGAAGGGCTTCCACGACATCAACGAGTAGTTGGTGTGTTGCAGCTATATATGGGCATCGATCAACACGAATCAAGTAAGCAGTGAACCATGCAACAGATTGATTTGTTTGATACGCACTTGGGAAGTAAATGAAAGATCGATGGTCACACTTACGTTTGTGATGGACTACATATGGGGTTGGCCGACGTGAATCAAGTGAGTATGTGTGCATACAAAAGATTGCTTCACATGTATGTAGTTGGACAAATAGAGGTCAATGGTACACTTGTGCGTATAGCAAGTGGGCATTTGAGAATGAATGTGCAACTAGGGTATAGTTTGGAGTCTTGGACTCGGGAGGAGCTTTGTCGTAGAGAATGATACGGATCGAGGAGAAGTTGGAGTTGTGCCAACAGGGCGCAGGTATGGAGTGCAAGTGAAGAGTTGTGAGTTTAGAAAGAGGGGGAGATTGTTAGGCAGCCATTTCTTTGCCAAACTTCACCTACCACTCCACCAAACACATCACCAACCATTTCACCAACCCCCACCTACTACATCAAACTCCTCTAAATACTCCTCTCCTCCTTCATTATCAAACACACCATAATTCTTTCTTCTCTCTGTATTGCTGCTAGATAGTCCGTCTAGTAGGGGAGTCGGTTTATCCCGCTTTCAGGAAGTGTCGGGATAGAAGGTACTCGTGCCTAAACTATTCCTTAGGGTACTTGGGTCTGACTGCAGCCATCGGAGGTGGTCCCGCTGCAGGGGTCTTTCTATCAGGTTGTGTGGCACTGTCCGGGTTGGAAGAGGGAGAGAAGGAAAGGTTGTCGGGAAACAGTGATATGGGGAGGTTTTGAGATAAACACTTCAGTGAGTTGGGGATATACATAATAGGTATTGTAGGGATGAATTTTTGTATGAAATTCAGGGGCCGGATACCCGGATATTGTAATCTCTTTTATCTAGTGTGAAGTTGTTGCTCTTGTGGATGTAGGCTGGGCCGAACCACTTTAAATCTCTTGTCTCTTTTACTGTATTGTTGGTTTGTGGCTTCATTACTACCACGTATATTTGTGAGATCTAAACACACATATTTATCAAATCGCTTCCGCATTTTCTGGGAATTGGACAAATTCCTAACACAACAACCAAAGGTGCTTCAACTCAGACATCGAGTGAAGGTGGATTGCATCGAAGTAGGCATTAGTCTACACCAATGACCTTAATGCGAAAGTTGTTCAAATAATACAGTTCTTGTGTAAACGTTTTTGAAGTCCTCTATCTATAAAAATCAAACTAGCATAAGTAAATTGGTACACTTTTTTTCGTATATTTTTGTACACTTTTTTGGTATATTCAGTAGAAACCGTTGGATTTTGAGACTTCGTTGAATTTTGAGACAGGTTAATGAGTATCGTTGAATGTAATGCTAAATGAATATTCTTTTTATAATTTATAAAATAATGTTATTAAAATTTAAAAATTATAATTAATAAAATAATATCAAAATTATGAATAATAAGATAAAAATATTTAAAATTTTACATGTATCGCAAGATTATAAGTTAGCAGGGATTATGCACTTGAGTTCATTGGTTTTATCATTTACGATATAGAAACAATTTTATTCCAATGAGTAATGCTATTTGATAATCCTCCAAAATCATAAAGATTAGGAAAAGAGTTTGTTCTAGATAAAGTTTAATTTTATGATATTTTTAAGAAAAGTTTAAAAATAACAATTTTAACTACGTAAATTCGAAAATACTTTAATGATTAGCTGACAGGCGAAGAGATCAAAGTAAGGAAATGTAATTCAAACAATTATAGGTAGATGAAGCACCATACTTATAATTCGATGTGAAGCATTAATATTACATCCATCTTTTAACTTGTTATCAGCAATTCAAACCAACCGAAAATAGCTGTAGGTAGATGGGTCACTATAAGTCGGTCCAACTTCCAATTCAATGTCAAGCAAAAATCACACCCATCTTTTGATTGTTTATAAGCAACGAAAAGCTGAGTAATCGTAAAATCGACAAGTACCCAATATAATAGATGATAGGCACAACACCGATAGTAGCAAGGAACTGTGTTTCAAGCTACATACCATAACGATACAGACCAAAACATTTCATCCAATAACTGATGTTAAGCACAAACTGATCACCCCCTAAGTTCTGATTGCTGATCACAACTACAAGGTGGGCTTATTCGTAATGCTTTTGTTGCCTTTCCAAGAACATTGGAGATAGTCAATAATAAGCTGCTATGATCCATACAGATGCAAACCATAACATCATTTAATTCAAGTAACAACACAAGTTCCTTGGCTGCTACATAGAACTTGACCTATAGGTCCAAGTGGTGCCTTCAAAGATTGTGAAAAAAAAAAAACAATTAAAAGATTAAAATATAAGAAATCATTTATTTGAACAAGTTATGCTAAGATAATAAATTTGAAAATTTTCAAACAGCTTGAGTGATGAGATGTACGCTTAATAAGTAACTTGTTTAAAATCTGTAGTTTCAGTTTGCATACGTTGATATTATTATCACCACGTGTAGGCGTTTTCATTATTTATTCATTTGGATAATAAACTTGAAAGTTACATATCAGTTTTACTATCTAAACATATAATAACTCATAAACAAAAAAGAAAATTCGTTTTAGTTAAAGTCATAAACTAAAAAATAACTTTGATGAACAAGTAACTTCTATTAGTTCAAATTAACTTCAGCCAAACCGGCCCATAGACACTGAAACACAATGTAACTGTCAACATACCCTGCATTTTTTGCCGTCAACAATTACCCTGTTGGGGTGTCGATCGCATCTCTTTAGAAACCTGTACGGAGCAAAGTAGAAATACAATCAAGCACTGAAGTTCGACAGTAATTAGGTACAGGTTCCGAGGAATCTACAGCTCTGTATATGTAAGAACCCTGATTTTTGTAATATTTTAAATATGTAAAAGCTTATGACATTGTGAATTAGGGACCTTTTGAGTCACCTATGTTATGTAATGGAATTGATTATCTGAAAATTTATGTTGTTATATTCACTGTGTAAGAAAAATGGAAGATTGTTGAAGGCAAGAGGCCTACTGATATTAAGATTCATAAAAACTTGGGATTTGAGAGTTATTAGAGTATTAGGAGATTTTAAGAGACTATGACAAGGAGTTATGGATATTTAAGGAATTTACACAATTAAGTACTTAAGGAATTACAAGAAAAATCTCTACGCGACAAAATATTATTACGAGGAGTTTAATTAAGATACGTTATGAAATGAGGATTAAGTGGCAAGCATTGGTGGAGGAATAATAATACAAGGAAGGATATTACATGCAAGTATCATGTAACTAGATTGTTAGAAAAGCAAACTAGAAAAGCAAAAGCAACCAATGTATAGTAACTATTTGGTGCATTATTCTAGGAGACAAAGAGGTATGGTGTGTGGCTAGCCTACCACCTAGAGTGGCAACATGTGACACAATACATATACACCTTAATACATATCACAATAATACACTACATTATTCCAACCAACCAAACAAGCAATTCTCTCTCTCTCCCCATTACCACAACTCTCGGCCAAGCTCTTCAAGAAGGAAGAAGAAGAAAATTTCTCCAACCTCCACTCACTCA
Organism: Saposhnikovia divaricata; assembly: GCA_036435485.1. NCBI lineage: Eukaryota > Viridiplantae > Streptophyta > Magnoliopsida > Apiales > Apiaceae > Saposhnikovia > Saposhnikovia divaricata. The sequence goes on along the minus strand of CM071597.1, from coordinate 92,761,530 downwards.
TAATTCAAGATAAAATTCCTAGGCCATCCTTACACTATAGAGAAGGTATGATATTAATTTCAACTCCTTTCATCCACTAGATTTTGAGATATTAATTGTTGAAGGTTGGGTGAATATTAACCAAACTTGTTTATCCTTTAGATCTTGAAGGATTAAGGTCTTTAAAGGCTCATCCAAGTGTTCTTAGTGGTTGTAAAGCTCACCCAAGGTCTTTAGCTACTCAAGAAGGTATAAAACTCCAAACCCCTCTTAGTCATGAAGTGTTTATGGTTTTTAATGTTAGATCTAGGAGTATTAATGCATATCTTGGTTATATGAGTTATGGATGATGAAAATCTTGAGGTTATATGTGGTTGATGTGATGTTAAAGCTTGTGCTTAGAGTATGTGACCCCATGTATGTTATAGAGATGAGACTTGGTGGTTTTAATGGTAGATATGATGTATAAGTTGAGTTCTTGAAGGATTAAGTAAAGATGTGTGCTGAGTAAAAAGTCTGGGAGTGTGTACTACCTTGCAGTGGACTTTTGAACCCCTTAAACTTGTCTCCCGATGGTCTAATACCCATGGTTAGAAAGTTATTTGAATGTAGTTTCCAGAAATATAAAGTTCATGACTAGGTGATGTGTAGATTTTGAGTTATGACCAGAAGAGTGAGGAGTGGTTCTGAAATCCGGACTGCACTGTATGGTCTGTTTGTCAACTGTCTTTGGACCCTCAAACTTTCTGCAAACATTGTGAAAAATTGAGAATAGCTAGGTCTTACAGTAGGGAAGGCTACCCAAAAAGAATCTGATTAAAATTTGAATTTTTCAATTTTATAAAAATGTTAGAGCGAGGTGTGCGCAAGTGAAAAACCACTTAGGAGATTAGTTTAAAGTAGTTTTAAGAGTATTCACTTGAGTTTCGAGTTTGAGGAATAGATTTGAGTCGAATGGGTAAAGAATGTGATAATGTGATGACATGGTCATATAGGAGGGTTAGTGGGTCAAATGGTGGAGTCGCTAAGATGGTCTTGTATTCTTTAAAACATTATGATTAAGTGGTGTTGCTAAGATACTAACGAGCGAATATTGGATATTTATAGATTGTCGCTCCACTCCACGAGCCCAACCACCCCAACCTTCCCAAGGCAAGTTTTCCAACCCTAAGCATTTATTTTCAAAATATTATGTTCCTGATTCTACCTATGCAAGTTTACTTTTCAAAACTTATATATAATGATTTTCACTGTTGTGTTTGTGGCTTTCAATCGTATTATATGCTTATGCTTATTGAGGTTATGATGAAGGTTGAGATATATGCACATATATGTTTGTACCCCCTTGAACTTAGAATGAAAATGTTTTCTTCGGACAACGACTCTAGCAATAGAGGTCGTAGCGGTCCAAATATACCATTGACCGGGGAGCGGTATATTATTGTATCGTGATTAAATTGCGAAAACCCGAAGGGTCATTCGGGAAGTATCGTATACTTAAGTATTTATTATTTTTATATTATTATAAATACTCAAAAATATCTATCTTGGATTAAAAGCTTATTTAATTAAATAATTATTTTATTAATCCTCTATATTAAATCTTAAAATATCATTTATTAATTATTGTTCATTATTTTAAAGACAAAGCTAATCCAAGATACCTTTAGAGTTTTCAAACTCGAACTCTTTCGAACCCAAAACATTTTCGAAAACCCCCGGTCAGGTTTTGCTTCTTGTACACTTTCAAGAATTATCGGTCGACTGAGGTCGAACTTCAACTACTCGAATTTTTTTTATAAAAATGATTTTTGACAAGAAAGAAAAAAAAAGGGGACTCTGGCAGGTGTGGGAATCGTTGACGAACGATTCCCGGGATGTGTAAGCGGCCGTGAGCTAGGCGGTCCATCAATTATTATTCCGTCCCAGGTGTTGCCGAAGGATGATTACGGATGTAGTTTTCATCGAGGGTGATTACGGATGTAGTTTTCACCCGAGGATAGTTACAGATGTAGTTTCTATCCTTCTACCGGTAGAGAAGACCCGCGGATTATTGGACTTGGATGTGGCGACTGATCATCGTCAATCCCTGTCAGGTTTTATGTTTTCCTCAAGTCCCATCCTCCACTTTGGAAAAATACTCGAACACTGCTTCTTGGGCCTAAGTGCCAAGTTGCCGATAGTGTGGTTTTTTATCAGAAAAATATTGACATCGTACAGTATCTAGAACTGCAAGATTTTCTATAAAGATTGGCACGTGTTAGTGCACTCTTGCAATTATTTCAAAGAATGAAATGTTTTTGAATGAGAAACCTTCTAAGCTAATGGAAGGAAAGAGGTTTGCAATGATGTATTCCCTGTACAGTATGTTAACCGTAGAGTGTTTTGCCGAAAATGATATACTCATATGTATATATTTTCAAACTTGAGATATATTGAAATGGGAACCTTATAAAGGGTTCATATGTTATTCTTAAAGCTCCTTAGTGAGTATAAATGTTTTATTCAAACTCGGACATATATATTGTCCAATTATGTTTTGAAATCTGAGATATATACCCATATAGTTGGGAATGTTTTCGAAATAAACCACATTATTATTTTTCAAAATGGTGAACTTGCTGAGCATTATGTAGCTCATTCTTGCTTTATAAAAACTTTTCAGGAAGAGAAGAATTTGGCCGATTAACTCCGCACCAGCAGAAGAAGAGTAGAAGATTTACCCCGGAGATGATTTACTTCCTGGTAAATACTACAGAGTAAGTCTGATAGGTTTTCAACTGTAATAGTAAGACTTGTCTTCAAGTGTAGATTGTATAAGTGGAAGTGCGTAAGATTCTGGATTGTACAGATGAATTGTAATATTTAGTGTTACTTTTGATTATCGTTTCTGAGGCTCTAACTTGTTTGTGCGTAAGATTGAGGTCTGGATGGATGTATTGTTGAGTTGTAAAGTTAATACAGGTATGATATGGTTGGATGGTGATGTGACGACCTGAATCTTTGACCTCAGATTTGGGGGTGTCACAGAAATGGTATCAGAGCGATAAGTTACAGTACTCAGAAACGAGAGTGTTGAGAGTTAAGTCTAAGTAGGAGAATGACATAAGAGATCGTAGTAAACTTATTATTGGACTACCGGAAGAGGTACCGGTGAGTAGAATGGACTGGAATGTTTAGTGGAGGTATTATACTAGGGTCGATAGAATCCTTAGAGACCTTCAGAATGATGAATAGAGGTTCGAGAGTCGTACATGACCTGTCATAGGTAATGATATAGGAAGCAGAGCGAAATCTCAAGAGTAGCTGAGGTAGAGGTGATATTGCCATTATGATCGGATGACTAGGCTGGCATAAGTTTTGTGGCCCATAGTCCTTCACAGTTTAGGAGTCGGCATTTTAAGAATCAAGAAGTTTAGACTTCCCAAATAATTAAGGGTACTTAGTACTTGGAATAATGAAAGTCTTTTACTTTGGCTATAAGATCCGATTTTCGATAAGTAACGGGTTTACCTGAATGGTGGTTACGATGCCATTGTGGATTTCATTACACTTGATGGTGAATTTTACATGTGTTATACGAGAATGTTATCATAAGATGAGCGTGCTAGATAATTCTACGCATGATTCGGACGCTAGAGCATGGTAGTTCAACTTAGAGAACAAACAAGTAGAATTAACAAAGGGACTCAAGTGAAGTTGAATTTGGTTGCAACGAGCGATACAGTGATCTCAGAGTCTACCAAAAGAAAAGACCAGTGGGTCTAGAGTGGGATCCTTTGATAGAGATGTTATCAGGGACTACGTATATATGTATTGTAGACCTCAATATTTTTGGTATATGTTCGCATGCACACACCCAGCACTGAACCTATGGACTGCACTGAGATCCCTGAGAGATCTCTTTGATCTGTTCCCAGGGGGAACTGGCCACTTGTGATTCATGTCGGAAGGCATGAAGTAGGACCTTATGGACTTAGCAGGTGTCCCCGGAATGATGTGAAGCTTGGTCTTCAAGATAAAGCACAGAAATGACAGATATATTTGTGAAACCCTAACTCGATAAATGACTTTAAGATGATGATTGAAAGACGCACTGGTTGGTGTCTTGTATTACGAAGACGAAGAGATGGAGTTACCCTCATAATGGTGATAATGAGATGCACGAATGATTATTAACTTATTTTGATAACTACCGGCTGGTGCACTACTTCATTTTAAACTGTTCACTAACCATGTTACCTCGATTAGTTTATATCAGGTAACCCTTCTAGCTTTCTACTTCAAATTTGTGGAATAACAACCAGTGATATACTTTCCCTAAAGCAGGACTTATCCGAAGTAATTTTATTTGACCCATGAACATTCTGTTCAAAAATTTATGATGATCTTGTTCGGCTCAGGCCTATTTACACTTTCTTTCAATTATCCAAGGAATGTTCAACGAATATTTTCTTAATTAATCGACGAATATTAATTAACGAATATTGATATTTGATTGCTTCTTTCATACTTGCACTCTTCAGTTGAGCTCATAAATATTTAACAAATTACTGAGGACATGGATGATCTATTGTCCAGACATCCCTCATGAATTATTTTCTTCTATTCAAGATGAGATTGTACATCGTACATTGAAATCATAGTAAGGATATCATTTTGATATCGGTATTTCGAATTTAATTCTATTGTAGGATCTGATAAAGCATGTGTACGGAGGCACCCTTGGTTGGACCGTTTCACTGATAAGTAATATTTGATGAGAGGTTATTGATTGTTCCGATACCTAGAACATTCTCTTCAGATTTTATAGTTTCTTTTTCAAACTTAATAACTTCTTATTTCCATTCGTTGTCCGAGTAGCCTGAAGTTTCTTCAGTGGCTACGATGTTGGAATTCCGTTCTAGCCAATTGAAACTGGCTAGTCGATATGTTAGTATGAATGACTAGTTGATTGTTCTAACTAGTCAAAATTATAATGTTGTGAAGAACACCTAGCTAATTGTCCTAGCTAGTGGTGATGTCTCAAACAGGTGAACTAGCAAATTTTGTCTAGCTAGTTGCTAGGTTTCTTGAAAAGGACTAGTTATTGTTTCACTGGTCCAACTCCCAATTTAATTCATTCTGCAATTCCGCAATGCATTTTGCATGTGGTAAATTATGATGATGAAAGTTTCGACGAATAACTTGATTGAGACCTAGTGAGGTCGCCCACTCAACTTGAATTCTACCCATCTTCGTATCAGACTTTATGTCACTTGAATATTCTGTTCTTTCATTCATATAATGAAGATTCATTTGAAACCATAGATTACTTGAATGATAAACTACTTCATTTTTTATTGTCATAGAGTAAAATTGCTTTCGATCGGTTGACCTTTATCAAAGGGACTTTTTAGATCCTCTATTTTTTTGAGGAAAAGTATTCACCAGATGTAAGAATGGTATAAAGACCGTCTTTATGACTTTTGTATCCAAAAATTATTGCCCTCGTGCAACACTCTCTATGATATCACATTACAAAATTATTAGGACATGAAGGAATAAACCTTGTTGTATTCTTTCTGTCCATCCTTACATCTCCAAAAATCGAGACTCCTAGTATTTGGAACCATCAACATTCTTGGAACATCCAATGTGGAATTCTTATTGAAATTATCTATTGGACCTTGTTATTTTGAAACCATTCCTTTCAAAAGTGATTACTCTAAGGTGAACAGGAGGTACAATTGTGCAGCCAGAGCGTTATGCCGAGTAATTATTTAAAGTAGGAGTAACATGTCGGGGCATACCACAAGGACCTTTAATATTAGTGTGAGGAAGGTTATAAGAAATGATAAGGTGGTTGGGAGTACGCTCCTACCAACCGTTGTCAGGATGTTATATTAATGAATTCTGGAGTTATCAAGCCTTTTTCTGATCCAAGAAATTCAAATCGATTGCGATGTAAAACATATCCTTGGAGGAAACTAACATGGAAGTGAGATGGACAAGAAAGGAAGAAATATCGTGGCAAGAATGTGAAGCTTTACTTAGCTTAAAGGGATTGATACACATAGAGAGACATAAAGTTTAAAAGGCCCCTAATAGCAAATGGATGCATGAATATATCCCAATGATCCTTCGAGATTACCACCTAATCAAGTTTATTGGGAATCGCAGCAGCATGCAGGCCCCAGACTGATTGGCGCCAGTTGTGAAAGAGGACGAGCGTATGACATCTTACATATACCATCGAGAATCGATACCCCTAACTGGAGATGTAGGAATTGTTGACCAGTTAAAACGCGTAGTTGTTTTTCAAAGATAAGGTTGAAAAACGGGTTTCACCAACTCAAGATCGACCTCTGTACTGTGCCAAAGTTGGCATTTCACACTAATATAAACGTTATAAAATTATGGTAGTATCATTTGAGTGGACTAATGAGTCAGAAGCCTTTATGGATTAATGAACAAAGTTTTGGAATGAAATGAGATATTAGCAACAACCTCGTTGTTAGCTATACTTGATGATAAAAAGAGGACTTTGAGAGTCACGATGATGCGTCTTTCAAGAGTTTAAGAGGTGTGCTGATGTAGTAGAAAGGGGATGATAACCTATACTTCTAAACAACATAAAGGTTACGGGATAGGATATACTAACCGTGAGTCTGGGATTAGTCATGATGGCGTTCACGCATAAAACTGAGACGTTAACTTTATGAGAAAAGTGTGAAAGTTTTCCACAAGTGCCATAGGTATATCTTCATATTAGAACTAAACATAAGAAAGAGAAGGTGACGAAAGGGAGCAGGGAGTATAATGGAGAAATTTGTTATTTCCCAGGAAAGGCCAGTGTGGTGGCCGATACCTATAGAAGGGATTATTCGAAATTGGAATTCAGTCAGTATGGACCAAGAAAATAGAGTATATACAATAAAGAATAATGTTAGAGGAAAGTGACTAAATTATGGGGAAGGACAAAGATGTATAGAGAATTAAGAGAATGTTTGGCAAACGGATATGAAGAATTGTATTGGCAAACTATTAAGTACAAATGCGACATGTCAAAAGTAGAATGATAGAGATTCAGTGGATTAATTCTGCCTGTAGAAAATCTTGAATGTGGATAGAATTATAATGAATTTCATAAGTAGGTCACCAAAGACCGAGCCAAGAGATGGCCCTAGTTGATTTATAATTATTGGACCAAGTGATTTACCTACGAGAGACTTTCCATTTAAAAGATTATCGATTTATATACGGAAGAGATGGTGGTGCAATATAAAACTTCTGCAGCGATTACGTCAGATAAAGACTTAAGGTTAAACTTCGAATATTGAAGGTGCTTTCAAGTATATTTAACAAAGAGATTGAGCGTATGTACTAATTTGATCTGTGGCTGACGGACAGGGAAGAAGAATTATCCAGACGATCGAATTTATATTTAGTGTCGTGCCTTAGATTTCATGGGATAGTCGAGTATAAAAAAAAACTTATCAATGAAATGAATGTTGTTATCACGATCGTCACCATGCGAATGTAAGGATGTCTCTTGTAGAGCGTACTGCGAAAGAAGAAGTTTCGCTTTTCTTGCGTTACGAAGAAGTCAATGAACGAGGGATATAGTAGCTGAACTGGTTCGACGTATACCGAAGACTATACAGTATCCATAGCAAGTGGTAACGGCTGACGGGAGGCAACACATGCGTGCTAATCAAGCCTAGGAATATGAGGAGTACCGTGCGTATTGACGTTGTCTCAGATTATAAAACATGACCACAAAGTATTCACGGACCAACGATACAAGGACTCAACACGGATACTATGAACAAGGTAGTAGAGGAATGTATAAGTATTGGGATAGAAATTTTCATTCATAGAAATTTTACATATTACAGTATGTTAACCGTAGAGTGTTTTGCCGAAAATGATATACTCATATGTATATATTTTCAAACTTGAGATATACTGAAATGGGAACCTTATAAAGGGTTCATATGTTATTCTTAAAGCTCCTTAGTGAGTATAAATGTTTTATTCAAACTCGGACATATATATTGTCCAATTATGCTTTGAAATCTGAGATATATACCCATATAGTTGGGAATGCTTTCGAAATAAACCATATTATTATTTTTCAAAATGGTGAACTTGCTGAGCATTATGTAGCTCATTCTTGCTTTATAAAAACTTTTCAGAAAGAGAAGAATTTGGCCGATTAACTCCGCACCAGCAGAAGAAGAGTAGAAGATTTACCCCGGAGATGATTTACTTCCTGGTAAATACTACAGAGTAAGTCTGATAGGTTTTCAACTGTAATAGTAAGACTTGTCTTCAAGTGTAGATTGTATAAGTGGAAGTGCGTAAGATTCTGGATTGTACAGATGAATTGTAATATTTAGTGTTACTTTTGATTATCGTTTCTGAGGCTCTAACTTGTTTGTGCGTAAGATTGAGGTCTGGATGGATGTATTGTTGAGTTGTAAAGTTAATACAGGTATGATATGGTTGGATGGTGATGTGACGACCTGAATCTTTGACCTCAGATTTGGGGGTGTCACAGTATACGTAGAAACGATTAAACAAGAACAAAAGTGTATCGAACATATTTAATGTGCAAGAAAGTGAACTCCTACGTTCATTATACATGAACAAGTGGAATCACTAGGATGCTCAACAAGATCTTGAACAGTCTTTAACGGTGCAGATACATAGAGTGTTCTGACCTTAACATAGAGCTACCGAAAACGTCATCCGCGGATTTGATGGCCTGAGGATTTGGAGACCTGGGGAAGATCAAGGGAGAGAAGAACAGAAAGTAAAAGGAATTGCATATAGAAAGTTAGAAGTACAGAGATTGTCATTGCTTATAAGAAAGTAAAGAAAGAAAACAAAAATTTATCTTACAATGCGAAGCAGCCAGCGACATTGAGCATGCGGGTGCCAAGAGCTAAACTACTAAACTTGATATGGTATATACTCAAAATATCGCATTTGACCACCATCGGAAAAACAAGATCCCTTCCGTATCTAGCAAACTTGAATGTGTAACAACACATTCAAGATTTATTGGTGGGCACTTGCGACTCCAAAGTCAAAGGAGATAACAACAGAATCAAAAAAAACCTCAGTGCGATAAAAAAGTGGTGGGGCCAGAGAAAGGACGATTTATTGGTCAGGTTACCCGTGTTGTGGTGGGGCCAGAGAAAGGACGATTTGTTGGTTGGACTAACCATGTTTGGTGAGTGTAGCTGGGATGGTGGAAAAAAACAAATCGGTCGTATGTAGGGAAATGAAAGTAACATGTGTTCCCAAAAATAAGTAAAGAATGGCCATGATTTGGGTGGTTATGTTAGTCATCATGTGTTTTACGGCATCTACCAACGGGGAAATTGTATGGTAGGACTAGGTCGTGCCATTGTCTTTCAAAGGGACTATAGTACTCAAATGCACCTTCATAATAGCAAGAACTAACATTGAAAACATATAGCCTTTTATGGAGCTCAAATACTAGAGGCTTGACCTTGCTACGTCGCATAAAAGGAAATGAGGTATGAGACAACTTATGAGTGGCAAAATCAAAGGTTATGAAGCCATTGCGTTTGGTTTTGCCACCAGTGAAGACGATTTTGGATCCGTAAAGACCACAACCCATAGATGAATAACCCTCAAATCTTTTTTCCAATGTAAGATCAGGTACGGCATTTTCAGATAGCTGTGTGGTTAGGTCACTCAACTTAATGGAGCATATCATGTAGCAACTCTTCCCCTTTTTTTTACCGGTCGCTTCCAAACAGATATACATCTTATCCGCTTGACCCATCACTGATCCTATTTTATCATATAAATAACAAGAATATATAACTTGACATGCTTAATCAAGAATGCAAATTATTCAATAATCCGACCGACAGAGCATAAGCATTAACAACTTGACAAGAGTATTAACATAAGATTATTACTAACTATAAGAAGTTAAAACCATAAGATTATCATCACAAAAACAAAATAGAAACTGATACCTTGGAAATTTAAAGAAGATGCCTGATTACTATGCCAGTACCGTCTCTTCTCTTTTGGTGGAGGAGACCTACCTGCTGCGTTGTTTGGGTTGTGTAGCTTTGCAATTTTGTCAAATTCTTCCTGGGGTTTTAAGGATAGGCAGAGCGATTTATCAGTCTTCTTTCTCCACTTGCCATTTTTAAACAAACAATCTCTCCGCTCAACTCATCTTTGCATGTTTGGAATTGTAAAACATGAGTTTTTTTTTTCGTTTCTTTTTCCAGAAGCCTTGTTAAAGCGAATTCGTGATTGTTTAATTATTCATGTAATATATAGGGACTGATTCGGTGAGAACATGTATATGTTGGACAATAATGAAAATATCACATTTCAAGCTATTCTAAAGGATCTCGTCAGGGCATCCAATACGAAAGGTCTTATAATTCTCCCTTCTATTCATTCATAAAAAAAAAAAAAAATTAAAAATGATGACAAGACATCAATTTCTTTTTAATTTTTTTGTTAATTTTTTTTATGAATGGATATACGATAGAATTATAAGACCTTTTTGTGAAGGAGCACCTAACGAGGTCCTTTGAAATAGCTCGAAATCTGATGAACACATTGTTCTCAATATTCTCATACTAACATGTATTCTCACTAGAACGTGACTCGTATATATAATGTTGGAAAAGGAGTTAAAGTAGTCTATTACTTTTTACTTTTTTAGTGATGTGATAGTTAAAAAAGTGATAAATATTTATTTTTTTATCGTCCCAAGTTACTTAATAAGTTTTAACTCGAAAGGAAAAAAAAAAAACTCAAAAGGAGGATCTGAATATTAGATGTGGTTTGGTTCGAATTTAGATTTTTTAAATAGTGAGACTAGTAGTGTAAAGTTTAGAGAAATATTCAAATTTCAGAAAAAAAAAAGTATTTCAATTAGAATGTACCAACTAAATTTTTTTTTAGTGTTCTAGCTTCTAACAATGTGTGTTAATTAAAACTCTTTTCAAAATCTCCCGTCCAAAACTCAAAGTACCTACTGATTCAAATTCAAATACCGACCGAAATTTAAATTATATTTCTTAAATAATAATAAAAAATAGTTAATATATATTATTATATATTCGGATTGGTCGGTTTGACAAGACAGACCAAACCCAACCATTATTTTTTGGTTTCTAAAAATTCGAAACCATTACCAACCCGAACCGTAACGAAACCGTAAATTCTGGTTTGGGCGGTTTGGACGGATTTGGAAAATTTTGCTCACCCCTAATGATGTTATGCTATCAAGTTGTCTACTTACCCTTCAACCTTCACCAGCCGATTCAAAACCATGGCAGGAAAAGAAATGCAGAGACTCATGTTGCCTACTTACCCTTCAGTGCCTTCACCACCGATGCAATACCATGGCAGGAAAAGAAATGCTCAAACGATACAGACCTTAAAATAATCACCACTTGCATATTGGGTCTCGGTGCTTCCAATTTTTACTATCCATAGATGCTTTCAACCTACACAATTTGAAACAAAAACCTGATATTTTAACTTTGACCAGTAACTTAGAACTAAAATTAACTATAATACTAAATATTCACCAACTTTTCCCTCCCTTCATACGGTGTACTTGGGTACAACAATATCACAGAGTTAATGCAAGACAAACAATAGCATTTCTAGACATACAAAAAAAATGAATATTCAAAACAAATAATGGTATTTATTCCTTTTTCCAACATTTTAGAAAAAATAATAATATTACATCAGTAACAAAACAATCATGACACAAAGTGTCACTTCAACAATTCCAAACATGCAACGATCAGAAGAGAGATTGTTTCATTAGAAAAAGGCAAGGAAAAAAATAAATGGCTATTTAAACTGATAACTGCCTATCTTAGAAACTCAATGAAGAATTTGACAAAATTGCAAAATTACACAACCCAAACAACTCCATCGATAGAGTTCAGAACCTGATTACCCACCACTTGCAGCATCACCTAAAGCCACAAGCAAACCACCTGAGCAACTTTGGTTTTATACTTGCAGTTTCAATGTCTGCAACGATTTAATCTTACTTTCACATATTTTTAAAAACTCAGAAAGTACTGTACTCTGTCCATGTATTAATTTTCTACCCACATCAGCAGGATGCCAACACCTTAGGGCTCCAGAAATACGGTCACCAAGCTCTGTGTCATTTACTGATGCAACACAACTTTCTATTACATGGAAAACTCTCCCAGGACCTCCATTCGGCACTTCTGTCACCAGGGAGGAAAGTATCATATCCAAACCTTCATCCACTGGTTTCTGTAGCTGTTCTTTTAACCATGTTATTACTTGCTCTATAATACTATACACAGAAAGTATGGAATCTCGGATCTCATGAGATAGTTGAGAGTTTGAATGTTCTGTAGCTCCACCTTTCTTCTTTTTCTTTCCAGTCGGAAGGGACGATCGGACACAAGATTGGATTACCAAAATATGCCAAGCCAAGGGTTCTGTAACCATTTGGACAACAACAGGAAGATCGCTACCAGGGGATGACAGCAGAGGTCTCATGGATCTAAATTTCTCAACAATTTGTTTCTCTAGAAATGAATTGACAAGCTGCCACGAACTAGTCTTATTTAAGTGTCCATGAGATGCACCTTGTTCATGAGAATTCAGACTCCATGCATTATAAAACACAGCAAAATTCATCCATTCAATGACGTTTGGACTTGCAACCTGCATCATTTAATACATTGTCACTAACATGAACGTGGTCTTCTAATAGAAATTGATGCACACTCCTGACCTATTTATCCATTTACCCAAAAAAAAAAAAAAAAATCACATATGATAACTTATAAAACCCTACAAACAGACTAAACGCTAATCCGAAAGTTAGCATCAGCCTAGATGTTTCTTCTTACTAAATACTCATATATATATATATATATATATATATATATATATATATATATATATATATGCCATTGCTCCATGAAGAACACCCTTATATAAAGAATAATAAAGAACACCATAGAATCTTACATAAAATTGCTTTTAGATTCTAATTTTCACATCAAAAATGGTTTTTTATGAATAAGAATAAAATCTAATAAAAAATTATGATCAAATATAACATGATTACACATAATTTTATTGTTACAATAATATATATAAGATTCTATACTGGATTCTATGTAACATTTGATTCTTAAATTGAGATGAGATTCTACGTTGGATTCGATATGTTAAGTTTAATTATTGTTAAAATTTGTGATTCTTATCATAACAAATCATTTTTTATAAAAAATAAAGTATTATAATGGTGTTCTTTATTGTTCTTTATATAAGGTGTTCTTTCTAGAGTGCAGCTCCATATATATATATATATATATAGGTCAATGCTCCATGAAGAATATCCTTAAGAATCTTACATAAAATCGCATTTATATTCTAATTTTCACATCAAAAATGATGTTTTATGAATAAAAATAGAATCTAACAAAAAATTAGGATCAAATATTACATGATTACACATAATTTATTGTTACAAAAATATGTGAGATTCTATAGTGGATTCTATGTAACATTTGATTTTTAAATTTAGATAAGATTCTATGTTAGATTCGATACGTTAAGTTTAATTATTGTTAAAATTTGTGATTATTATCATAACGGATCAATTTTTATGAAAAATAAAATTTTTTGATGACGTTCTTTATGTAAGGTGTTCTTCCTACAGTGCAACTATATATACATATATATATATATATATATATATATATATATATATATATATATATATATATATACTAGCCTATAACCCATGCAAAGCACGGGCTATCATATATTATCATCATGAATTAATATATTAATTATTTGATTTAATACGAAATTTTAATTTATTTCAATAATTTTATTATTAATTTTAAATTCACATATGTTCCATACTTAATTTCATGACATAAATAAGTATCATTAATTTAACGTTTTTATTGTTAAATATCTTAAGAATTCAACAAATATTTTTTAAAAATTATTTAGTGTAACCTAAAATCGTAAAAGAAAGAATCGTAAAAATAAGTGTGTACGGCCGATGATTCCAATCGGAATATAATTGAAAACATTTATAATTCTATAAAACATGTGATTTTTTATTTTTAATAATTCATATAACTAAAATTGTAGAAGAAATAACCGTAAAAATAAGTGTGTGAGGGCGATGATTCTAATCGGGATATAATTGAAAACGTTTATAATTCTGTAAAACATGTGATTTTTTATTTTTAACACATTTAAAAAAAATTGTGTCTTATTGGTAAATTTTGTTGTTTATAATAAATAAATTAATATTTTTAATATAATTTTTTTTTATTTTTAGGAAGGTGTTAACAATTAAATATATTTTTGTGCTTTATTGGTAAATATTGTTGTTTATAATAAATAGATTAATATTTTTAATATAATTTTTTAACTTGTTATTTTTAGGAAGGTGTTAACAATTTTTCTGGAAGGCGTTAACCAACCAACCAACTAACCAAATATACCTTGTTTTGCTTATAATAGTACAGTATATATATATATATATATATATATATATAGGCCATTGCTTCATACAAAACACTCTTATATAACAAACAATAAAGAACACTATAAAATCATTTATTCCAATAGATCCATTGGCCCCGCCAGGGGCACCCAATACAAAAAGTTCTTATTTTTTTTTATCTTCTATCCATTCAGCAAAAAAAAAATAAAAAAAAAAATTTTGAAAAAAATCACTGTTCATGATGACGTCACTGCTGATGTCATCATGAACAGTGTTTTTTCCAAAATATTTTTTTAAAATTTTTTTTTTGCTAAATTGATAGAAGATAAAAAAATAAGAACTTTTTGTATTGGGTGTCATGACGGAACTCTTATATTGAATTAAATATGAGGTGTTCTTTATTGTTCTTTATATAAGGTGTTGGTGTTAACAACAACATGTTGGTGCAGTGGTTGAGTTACTGGCCTCCTTTGAAGGAGGTCAGGGGTTCGACTCCTGCGTGTGCGTGAGTTTCTTAGTTTGTATTAGGTTTCCTTTCTGTATTTGTATTTCTGTATTTGTAATGGCCGGGGGTCCTTCGGAAACAGCCTCCCTATTGTAAGGGGCATGGTCTGCGTACAGCTACCCTCCTCAGACACCACTTTGAGTGGTATTATAACTGAGTAAGCTAAGTTTTTTATAAGGTGTTCTTCATGGAGTGCAACTCTATATATATATATATATATATATATATATATATATATATATATATATATATATATATATATATATATATATATATGTATATATATATATTCTGTGACAACACAACAGGACAATGCAAAACAAACACAATGTGTTGAGTACATACGTTGAATATGCATAAAACTTTATAATTATTATTTTCTTTGCTAATCAGTTGCAATACATTTTCACAGCATCACAAATCCAATGGGCAGACAGAAACTTTCTTCTACATAAACTATTAATATTACTACCTGACTCTCTATCTTTAACTGATTAGGATATGCCCATATTCACCAACAAATGAATGGTTTTCCTTATTAAATACATTTGACTTTCTAACTTCAGCAAGAGATACAAGACTTTGAAAAAGGAAGTGAGGTCAGCTTATATGTGATGAAAGATGTATTTAAGATTCAAGTTTCACAAGTTATTTAAAAAGAAAATAATGATTATCATTATGCTGAAGACTCCTATGCCAAAATACTTCATAAATGTACTATGTTTATAAAAAAGATAAGGGAGAAACCTGAATTCTCTCCATCTCTATTCTACCTCAGAATATATCATAATAACACTCAGTCTATGTGCATGGCCAGGAAGACCAATTGATCTATATAACAATACTATGCAAGATTTTTACAAGTTCTATTCAACCCTTGCCCAAAAGACCAATCCATATTTTAATTGTTTGACCCGTATATCATCCAAGATCCTATTTTAAAAGTTACAAGCTTTCCTACTTATCCCGAACCAAAGGATTTGTCCATCCAGATAACATAATATCCATGATCTTAATTTTAAAGTCTATATTTACAAGTTTAATCCGACCCAATTGACCCGTATACACCACATAAGATCTAATATTCAAAAAGCCAAAATTTAACTAGTTAACTCTGACCCAAAGGATAAAGTGACGCTCAAGCAACAAATAAAATTACTCAAGCTGGATCTAAATTAATACCTCTGAAGAATTATGACCCCTTGGAACATCAGAAACCATATTGATTGCATCATGGAAAGAAAATCCTAAAATATTTGCATAGCGCTCAAGCAATATCCTCAACTCCGATGGGCCCTGATGCTCAGGTAATGAACCATTGGCTTCAATATTATCCTTGACTGATAAGGCAGCACTCTGTATAGATAAATAGATCATTCTAGGAACAAGGGACCTCCTCTCAATTGTTTTCAAAGTGTTTGCTTCCATTTGTTTGATCTGAATTTGCTGCAACAAAATTCATAATTCATCAAGGCATAGGATAGAAGGATATTGCACAAGTTGTTTGACTAGCTAAAAAATGGATCGCCATCAAGCATAAACGTTAAGAACCTTAAAGAAAACAACAAAGTTAGAAATAGTTCAGATTACGAGATAATAATCAAGGAGAAGCACCTCTAAATGAGAGGCACTGTTTTATATTATTAACAATTAACAATCTTAAATTCTTAATAGTAAGTAAAAATCTAACACAATCAACACTGGTTGCAAAGGGTTGGCTGGAAGTAAAAAAAATATATAAAAAGTCATGTAATTTTAATATATAAACATGGTCTCAAGGGTTAAATAAAAGAAAATTGAGAATAAAATTACTATTTCATGCTTATAACAATTCATAAGAAATCATATCTTAGTGACAGAAGTAATATCGCAAGTTCAATCAGTTTCAAATTTTTCATGATGGTTTAGACACCATACTAGAGTAGAAAATAGGAACGGCAACGGATCGGATTCAGGCGGGTTTCGTAAAATCCAAATCCAAATATTTTTGGGTTCTTATAATAAATCCAATTCAAATCCAAATCCAAAACTCAATATCCAAATTCAAATCCAATAGATTACAGATCGGATCGGGTTTTTTCCTGATACCCAAAATTAAAAATAATGTAGTCGAGTTAAATATCACTAATACGTGCTGATAACACTTCCAAATCCAAAACTCAATATCCAAATTCAAATCCAATAGATTACAGATCGGATCGGGTTTTTTCTGATACCCAAAATTAAAAATAATGTAGTCGAGTTAAATATCACTAATACGTGCTGATAACACTGATTATATTTGTATAATAGATACAATTAAAATTGTTAAATTAAGTAAGTAGTCAAATGTAATATATTCCACTAGTTGAGATGCAAACTGAAATTGAAAATATGTAAACAAAATAATACTTCACTAAGCCAATACAAATGAAAATTTTATGTAAAGAAAATGAAAGTTACATCATAAATATTTTAATAAATTGCAAGCTTGAGAAAGCGAAGTTCCACCAATGAGTATTAACTATTGACTTATTATGAAATAATGAAATAAGAATCTATAAATTATATAGCTAAATTATTATTAACAAATTATAATATTATAGTTTTCATGTATCGGGTTTTTATCAGGTTTCAGATTTGAATCGTGTTTGGACCAGGTTTCGAATTTTGGATCGGGTATCGATTCAGTACACCTGAAATCCAAATCCAAACTTTTTCGGATTTAAAAAATAAACCCAAATCCACCAACTTAAGATATATTATGTTAAGAAAGAGTTCACTTAAATATTATGTTAAGCAAGAGTTCTCTGTTACATGTCTTCTATAATGAAGGACCTATGTGTCAGATCATTTCCAGCCATTTTAAAACGTTACCATAGAGATGGCCAAAAGTAGACAGTGCATTCAAAAACTTACAATCAATGATTGACTCGAAAATTAGAATTTTAGTTACAAAGTTTCAAAATTTACCATGTTTTCTCTAGGACAATAGGATACTCCTTCAAATGGTCCTGCACAGAAAGAAGGTTTAACTTGAGCAAAAGACAAAACACTGACAAACGGAAATACCCTCTATGGATTAGGCAGCAAGTACTTCAAGTAAGAAAAAGTATTATAACACACATAAACAAAATATTCACTACAAGAAAAAAAGCACAGAATGCTTTTTTTTCAAAATCATACATCACATAGTAATCTTTCTGTATTGTGTGTATCATTCGTATTTCTAAAACATAGGTAGATAAGATATGCCACGGAAAAAGATATATGTATCCTTTAGATATTCAGGAAATTTCCATTCCACGAGAATTTGACACTATAGAAGAGAACCTTTAAAAAAGATAGATGTGTCACTAACCTAAAAGATAATTTTTATCATAAGTTGGTGTCCACCAAGGCCGCAACTGCATGTCTTCATTAAAGGTCAAAGATTTGGATCCAATCTCACTTGAGAGCTCAAGAAAGTGAGTTCCGCATTTCAGATTTTCAAGAACACTCTGGAAGAGTAAAAGAGTGACCCATAGATAATTGTGAAAGATAACTCAAAACAGCAAAATGATTTAATTCTAAACGAGCAAGGTGAGGGGGGCTACCTCTTCTTTCTCAATGTTATCTGCATTCTGTTTCAGATGTAAAATTGGTGCCTCAATCTTAGCCAATAAGTACTGGCTTGAACGCTGAAGTCGTTCTTTAAACTGAACAAATTCAATTACCTGAAAACACATGACAAATGTGATATTTAATACTTGCATCAGCATACTACTTACAGTGTCTTGAGTCTGCTCATTGGACAGACTGAAAGAACTGGAATTGACAAAGCAGTTGCTATGGTGTTTAGAGACAACACTTTGGAGTTCTAACTTAAGAGTACCCCAGATGTTATGTGGCAGTAGGCCATGTATAATTGAAAGAGATAGACATTACAGGCATGTAGCTGTTTATACAGGATCCAATTTGGGAACTTTAGCATTTCTCTTATGGTAAATTGAAGCTTTGTCTCTCTTTCTCACAAAATATTGGAGGTACAAGATTGCACTCAAACATAATTAGTGCAGGAATAAAAGGTAGGAACTATATATATATATATATATATATATATATATATATATATTACAAAAAGCTAACACATTGTTCGGCAACAGTACAGAAGTAAAAAGATAAACGTTATACATAGAGAGTAAATACCAAATTCTGAAAATTGGTTATATCACTAATATGCTATGAACACATTATGAATCCAAAGCTAATTCAAAAGATGCTACCAAGGAAATATATAGATGAACAAGAACAAAAAAAGATTAATACTTTTGAATAATTCCGATGACGATATGCCAGAAATGTAAGGTCTGCAGATTCTCGAAAATGGGCATCCATGAACTTTAGATAATCGTTCAAGAGATCACTTAAGTCATTCCAAAGAGGATAAGTTAACATCTGGGGTAAAATGTGGTGTGACACAGTTTCCAACAAGATATTTTTCACATCCAAAGATTTATACCTACACATAAGGAAAGCATCAGTAACACAACTGGGAGATAAAAAATAATTCAGTAAATGCATACTTTAATACATAAACTGCATATAAAGACAGAAAGACCATGTCAGGATAGTATCCAGGTGTACTTAGTGCTGTGCAATAGTCTGCGTAACAGTGCTGGGGGTACATGTAGTTTAGCAAGGGAAGTTTTGTACTTTTATGTTTACTTAGAGGATAAGAAATAGACTTCCCAGTTGTATTTTCAGTTTATGCATTTTTATCTAAAAGGAATTCTCTTTCCACCAATTCTGTTTTTCTCTCTAAATTCTCTGCACTTTCTCTCTCTATAACAAACTCTGTGAAATCATGTCTTCTTCAACAAGATATCTTTATTTCTCTCTCAATCTCTTTCTGGTTATCATCTAAACTAGCTTAATCTCTCTAGATCTTAGCTGAACTTTACTGTTTACTTGCATTTCTAGTTCTACAAATCAGAAAAACACAAAAACATTCAAATATCAGAAAATCAGGAACCCTAGTTCCTGACAGACCAAAATAATAAATGAAAGCGAATGGCTTTTATGAAACTGAAATAGCTTACCAGTCATATGCTAAAGGAAGAGCGCACCAATGGGAATATAAATGTAACAATAAAATCTTATATTGTGACACATGTCTGCAAAAAACAAGGGGAAAAAATGTAAACAAAGAACACAAATGCAGCAAAATACGATCATGGAGAAAGGCTTACAATGATAGATGAAGAATTAATAAAAGAAAGAATGTAGAACGAGTCGAGTCAGATGACTAATAGCATAAAAAAATACAGCAGCAAACAGGCGGTCTTTAAAACAGAAGTGACCAAGTAGTCCATGGGATTAATTATGGATTAATAATGGTAAAGTAGGAGTAAAACTCCACGTCAAAAACAATATCTGAAGAGGATATGAAAGGACAAATGAGTTGGTTTGGTGAATTAGTTAATGGTGAAGGCTGACACGTGATCTAGAATGATGCATCCAGTTACATAAATAGAAGTAGCTGCAAAAGCGTAGCATCCAGTATCTGTAAAGTGTGAAGCTTACTAATAATATTGGAAATGACATATTGGGATATGTTGGTTTACAGATATCAACATACTTAACTTCAGTTAACAATTTTGAAATCAGATTATAGTCAGAGCGCCAATTTTATAAATAAATAAAAAATGCAGACAATTTTGAATGAGAGGTGACTATAATAGAATGTACTTGTGAATGATGTTATATCTACAAATTTGGTTGACGAGTGCACAAATGAGAGTTAAGATTCAATAAATAGTTTAAACAGAATAAAAAGGATGCTAAGAAGCAAACTTCAAACCTCCGAATTGTCAAACCAAATTCCAAAATCATAATTGCTTCCAGAAAATATCCTATATGGTTCGTACGCCAGAATAACTGCAGGCAGAAGCAACATAAAGGTATTATCATAAACCATTATGATAATACAACTTTCAACAGGTAAAATAGTATAGAATTAATTGACTCAATCCGTGCACATCGCATTGACCGATACTTTTACTAGATTCCTACTTTAAGTAGATTGTGTGCTACATCAAAACTGATGTCACTTCTATCCAAGTACAAATATAATATTTATAACTAGAAATTAATTCTATCTAGAAACCAACAAATGAATGAATCTTTAAATCTATTGGTAAAAATTAGTCCCAATTATCATCTTTATGCTTTTTATGGTGGCCGCCGGGCACAAGAGGAAGCTCGAAACGCCATATAGCGTGGTGGCAACAGTACACCATATATATTGATATGGCAGCCTAAAGTAATTGCGGCAACGTTCTCACCTTAAGGTCATGCATTCACATAGCCACTGCAAAAAGACTAATGATATATCAGTCTGGTCACACACGGATCCCGTTTAACTGACTCCAACATAAATAAAGTGGTCACATAAACCAAGCCCTAGTTTGTCATTTTAATGAAGTGAAACTGGAGAAAATTCAGTGCTTGACAATTATGGTTGCTTGTGCAACTTGATGACTTGCTTATTCTTACTTTAGAGTGTGATATTTTCCAACTTTAATGTTTTATTACTTTCGAATTGCCCATGATGTAATGACATATTGGCCATGTTTGGAAGTTAGAGGTTTGAGCTAAAATTAGATGATTGAGCCAAATTAGAGGTTTAACCAAATGAAACCTCTAAAATGGGTGTTTGATAGTTAGTAGATTGAAATACCGGTTTGGATTCAGTAAGATAATTTTGAAAAAACTACTTGGAGAAACTTTTTCAATTAGAGAATTGTAGATGTGTCTAGATAAATTACAAAAAGCTAATTCAACAGCTAATTACCAAACATTTTCATGCGAAACAGCTAATTCAATCCGCTAGTCAAAACAACTAACTCAAATCCGCTAGTCAAAATAGTTAATTCAATCCGCTCCAGCTAACTGCTATTTGCCAAATGGGGCCATTACTTTATAGTTTCTTAATTTAATTGCAAAGGCCATGTGTATTGGTGTTTTCATTTTATATTAACATATTTATTACTACTTGGTATTTACTAAAATTTATATTGCAATATATAAAATTATAGCTAATACTCATATATTTATAAACGTCACGGGGTGCCATATGGACACCACACTTTGCAACAGGTCACTATATTATTAAAAAGACCATCAAGCATCACACCTCGCCAATAGAACAAGCAGGATTAGGGGCCTTGTTTAGTTCATTGATATATACATGTTGCTACCATGTCGTGCAAATGAACTTCAACTTGCTACCATTTATTTAGAGCTATTACTACGAAATGCTTAAGATGATATGACACTTGCAATACGAGCCTCGGAGACATACAAAATTACCTGAACCAAAATATTACAGGCCATGGACAATAAATCTTCCCCATGCACACTCTCTTGAATGTCCAAATCCTTTGAAAGCGGAAGATTCTTGCAATACAAATCTGCCATTTGAACTGCAAATCCCTCTATATCTAACAAGGGCCGAAGGTCACATTCTAGTCGCCAGTAAATAATACAGTAGAGCTCAGGAATATTCAATAAAGGTATATAACACTACAGTAAATAAAGTAAACAGATATGTTGGTACACGTATCAATATGTATACATATAATAACACAGCCCGATGTACACCTTCAAATTTAGAAGGCAAAACTTCATAGGAGAGGAGGAATTGCAAATATGCCAATATGACTTGCATTCACAGTGAAGGGATGGAAAAGAAACAGAGGTCCATGTTAATAATAACAAGGTTACAAAGTCAAAATGATATGCGAACTGTCCTCTAGCACATTCTTCCCACCATAAGTGGAAGTTAACGACTAGTCCAACACTAGATACCACCAATACAACTTAATAGAAAAAAAAAAAATGCCCCTAGTTAGATCTAATTTATAAAAACAAAAGTACAAAACCAGATTAACAACTGCTTGAGAGAGCAAAATCTGAACCTGTCCCGATGTCAACTAGAGTGGAGCAAAATTTTAAAAGTGGGAATATAGTAGGGATGGTGGAAGCAATCTATTACAATGAAAATTGAAGAACTTAATAAATTAAAAAAAGGAAAAAATATACTCTGATCACTTAAAGTCCTAAAACCTTCAAAAGCTACCCTTCAAAAAAAACCAACAATCGAACATTTTACCAAAATCAAATGAATCAACCAAATAAACCCAGAATCAAATGAATCAACATATAAAGGATCACAATTGCCCTCAATTTGATATTCCAGTAATCCAAAATGGATGCAGCACGGTTTAAAAGCATCTTCGTTTTTCCCGCTATATTGTACGATAATACCATTGGAAGAAGGAACTAGAGAAAAAGATAACAGATAATGGCAGGAGATGCATGCACATAAGGTTTATCAGAGCATAGTTAAGAGAGGGCATAGAGTTAAAAGAAGACACCAGAAGTCAATCTAAAATACTTAATTCTTATAAACGTGGAGAATAATTAAAGCCTGAAGGAGAAAACAGATATCATACACCTAATTTAGACGAGCTTAGTAGCAACTACTAAAGGATTTATAAACCTCTCCTAAAACCTCAGAAGCAGTAGGTGCAATGCTTAAATGAACCATCCTTAACAAGGGGGTCTAGACGCAAAAAATATTACCACGCGTATTTATACAGTGAACCAGGTTACCAAGGAAATAGAGCTGTGATCAATTGATCACTTAAAAAATGGCTTTATTCCTTACTATAAGAGGATGTATACCCTTCAGGTTACTTATACAAGGTTTCAGATGCAAAATGCTGTATGTAGATGATTCTAAGCTGTGTTCAGTACTATCATTTAAGCAAAAAGGACAATAGACATGTCCTGTCCAAAAGGACATTCTTCCACCACCATTGGGTATTTTTAAAACAGTTAGCTTAAGATATGCTTGAACAACATCAATAGAATGACTGATAATTTGTTGACAGTGTTCCATACCAGTTGCAGAAATAGTGCACATGTCTCCAATTAATTCTCGAACTTTAAAAACTGTAATTGATTGCCCAAGAAGTTTTTTTGGTGTTGTGACAGGAGCTCCACAGCTTTCAACCAACTTATCCAAAAGCTCGTTCTTTTTATCACGAGTTAAAACTTCAAGAAACGTCTCAACATCGGAAGCAAAGCAAGGCAAGTGACCAAACCTATGTATACAATGAAAGTATCAGAGGACTAATTTGTTTACAGTTGGTTTTTTCAGTTAATAAATTCAAGAGTAGACGAGACAACATATACAACTTCCACTACCACGACAGGATAGATCACCATCAATTCATAATATGATTAAGCTATTTTGCAGAACATGTTACTCAGAAGCTGCTGGTCATCCTAATTATATGCTTGACTAATTGTGACTTATTACAATCTAAAGTTGCTAGAAGGTAGAATTATACAAGAATTGACAGGCTTAAATAATGAACCACGCTAGCTACCAAAATTCCCCTGAAACTCAGCTATGTTAGATAATAGATACTCCCTCCATCCCACTCGATTCTTAATATTTGAAATAGGGATGTCCGATACGCATTTCAAGGTGTATTTTAAGGATAGTTCCATAACTTATTTTTAAAATTTTCTTTTTTTGTATAAAAGTTTAAACATTAAACTTTTATACAAAAAAAGAAAATTTTAAAAATAAATTATGGAACTATCCTTAAAAAACACCTTGCAATGCATGCCGGACATCCCTATTTCAAATGTTAAGAATCAAGTGGGACGGAGGGAGTATTATTTAATACATAGATAACTGTTGTGCCTCGTAAACTTGCCATTTCTAGATTTCACACAAGTGCAAATGAAGCGTCATTATAAAATTGTCACTTGTGAGATAAAAGACATGATACGACGGTGCAAAACGTTTTTAATTACCTAATACTCAATCTGTTTCAGCCCTCCAGTTACTTTTCGGTCAATAAGTGTGATCCTCATGTCGGATATTTACGATCATTAAGTCACAGCGTTTGTACTTTGGAGCACCATCTATATTTTATTTTATTTTTGCTAAAACGATAAATCTATCATCTAACCGAAAGGTATGCTGAACCAATCCATGGGTCGACCCATGGGAAAGAGATTCCCCGGAAGCTTAGATAATAAAAACCTTTATATATGACAAGAAGAGCCTCGTTAAAACCCCAAAAGAGCAAAACCCTATGGGAAAAAATTCAAGAAGGAAAAAGAGTGCCCTACTAAGACTATAAATTCTTCGTATTACATATATTTAGAAGATAAACGGCCCTTCTAAATCCAAAGTATTGGCTAGTCATTAACTCTTAGGTAGACTTTAGATGCATATATGAGTTTGCACATGACAAAATGACTGAGCCTTCACTTGTTTAGTCGGCAGTTGTGTAATTTTCTCACTTGGATAATACAAATGTACCCTAATCCTCAAGTTTGTCTTTGTCAATACATCAAGATTAAGGAAGGCAAGCTATAAGAACTGCAAGATTGTTTCGTGTGGTTGGTGTTCTATCATGCTTTCTTAACAATAATTAGTAGATATCCTACAACTATGTCAAATTTCATTAAAAAAATACAGAACTCGAGCCTAACCTGCAGAAGTACTGCATTACAACCTCAATTAGCTTGTCCATATCTCCCCTGCCATATATAAGCTTCCTTCTTTCAATTTCAAGACTTGCCAAGTATGGGCATCTTATTGAATCACTACTAGCTTTTTCAGCTAGCTTCGATGCAAAATCAGATGCCCTTGAAATACGAGAGTCAAACTGCACATACAATTGAGATGTCATGAGGTAATACAGACTTTGCAACAAAGTACTAGTTGAAAATGAAAATATCTATGAAGCGAAGAATGCACCATTTCATCGGTTACATGCAAATTCTTGCAATCACCAGAAATTGGAAGATGATTCGAATTGTTCTGATCCCCCTTGCTCCAGTTACTGCCATCTTCGATCAAACAGCTTAAGTAGTTCTGGAAACACTCCCAGTCATCAGGACTGCAAATAGTAAGAAAAAAAAAAATCAGGTTACTGACTAACAAGCAAAGCCCACATCAGGTAGAATATGATCATATGACAGGCTACAGAAAGAAATACTCGATCTATTTACCTGTTTGCTTAACTAAAAAGGAACACCGTTGTAACTTTATAAGTCGTCCTTATAACATTTAAAGTATGAGTAATTTATAGTCATCCTACTTATAAATTAATATCAGATTAAATATTTACTAACGATATATCAATTATAAAATGTAAAAGATAAGAAAGATGTAACAGATAAGAAACGAACAAAAATATACAAGTTACGTTTAAAACAGGTGATGCTGATTTTTATCAAGCCAAATTGCAAATTCAAGTAGTTAACTGTAACAGATATTATTTTTTTTACTCCACGGATACAAATTTTTCAAGTCAATTTTAAGTTGTTTCAAATTTTACACAAACAGACCATTTTTAGCTGAAAGTGAAAATATTAACTAACCAGCTTAGGCAAACAGAAAAACAATAACAGGTAGCTTGTCTAACTAAAGAATCAAAAGGCTCGGTGTGGTAAAGGTAAATTGCAAATATTATTGCTGTCAAGCATTGAGCAAATAGGATATGTAGACTATTCTGGATATGATTGGATAAGCTACTTGAACATCGATCAAGATAAGCGCATGTTAAGGAAATGTTGAGCACATGCATAAGCAAATATAACTGGATAAGCTACTCGAACATCGATCAAGATCCCCAAATAGGATAAGACTATTTTGTCATAATGTTATAATTGATGTGTCAAGGACATCATATATTAAGCTAAAAACATAAATTGAAAAATAAAAGAAAGCATATTAAAATTTCGCTATATTGGCTTGGGTGTATTATGCTGAAAAGCTTACCATAATTCTAAAACTCTCTGAAATGTATCAGCAGCTAGAACATAATCACCTGCCCGGGCAAGCAGCCTCCCCTGTCAACTTAAAGTTAAAGAATGCCATTTCGTAAGAAATAGATGATAAATAAAACCTAAATTACACAGAGACTAACATTTGTGTGCATTTGTATATATAGAGGGAGAGGGAGAGAAAGGAAGGGAGGGAGGGAGCGGGGGGGGACGGAGGGAGCGGGAGAGGGGGGGACGGAGGGAGCGGGAGAGGGGGGGGAGAGAGAGAGAGAGAGAGAGAGAGAGAGAGAGAGAGAGAGAGAGAGAGAGAGAGAGAGAGAGAGAGAGAGAGAGAGAGAGAGAGAGAGAGAGAGAGAGAGAGAGAGAGAGAGCATGAACCAAAACTTTTAGGACAACAATCAACACCTATACTGACTTTTAAAAAAGGACCGACCATTATAAAGACATGAACCCTACTCCTATGACAAAAGATACTGAACTCTATACATAACATATTTCAAGGATAAATAACATAAAGTTAATTAATTACTTCACCAACCATATAAACGATAATAAAATTTTAAAAAAAAAACCATTTTCAAATTTCATGGTTTTCTGCTCTTACTGGTCCCACTCCATTGAGTTCCAATCACAAAACTTCCAACATGAGTGCATTTCAGAAAAAATTAAATTGTTGTCTGTTGAGAGATATAGTGGGTGTTTGGGGTATCTTAAAATGAGTAATTTATGGCTTAAAAGCATAAATGTCATATAAGTGATAAGTGCAAGAATACTTATAAGTTATCTAGGTGTTTGGATAAATTTATTTATAAGTTGATGAAGTATATTTAAAATTAAATCAAAAAACACAATAATATCAATACAAGTATTTTAAATTAAAAATACATTTAAAAACACAAATATAAAAATATAAATTATTAAACAAGTAAAGAAATCAAGCATATAAGAAATAAGTTGGCATGAAAGTACGTCGTTGTTAACATTCAACTTATCAACATATAATATAAGTTATAAGTTGAGTTAATAAAGTTGAGTAAGCAAACACCCCTCATAAGCTCTTATGGGCTTATAAGCCATAAGTTACCTAATTTACGATTGGCCAAACAGGCCCATAATTGCAAAAGTACTTTAAAAATGAATTAATACACCTTCAAGATGAATTAATACACCTATAAACTGTTTACTTAAAACAAGTATAAAATACTTTATACTGCATTTACAAAGGTCTCACTGTTGCAAAATTCACTTATATGTAACAATTTACTCAAATCTTCCATACAAATTATTTGAAATCTCCAACTCTCTACTCCCCGAAAGTGCTCTGGTTAAAACATGTATTAATAGATACCTTTTGGAAGTTACTAATTTAATAATAGAAATTAGTCAAGAATTTTTTTCTCACTCACAATTTCCACAAGTACAAGCTTATGTTGCAAGTAGTATTCCAATTGAGATACAAATGTTCTACGTTCACCAAAAACTTAGGAATCACCAACCTCTTTTTATATTTCTATTGTGTTAGAAAAACTGGAACATAATAGACAACACCACACGACAACTTGGAACCCTTACTCAAGTTATTATCTCAGTTATGAGCCTTTGGATCTCCAGGTAGTTCAACAACTTAAATTTTCAATTCACCACAATTATCTTAGCCATACCGACATGTATCAGTTATTGTCATTATTATACAGCATGGCTTTGGGAAGCTAATGCAAGTTACTAGATAGACTCTTAAATTTTGTTTCTCCCTTGTTTTACTTGTATAAGCTCCGTCCCACTCAAATTCCCAATCTTGTAAAAAGGTTAAGCACATATAAATTCTCTTTTTAGTGAATCTCAATTCAGTAAAATTCGTTAAACTGAAAAACATGATAAAAGTCACAAATATGAAACCACCAAATATCATGTAGACAAGTAGTACAAAAGGACAGCAAAAATTACCTGTATTCGAAGTTTATCAACTTCAATCACTATAAGAGAACCCAGTTTCCCAGAAAGAATTTCAAGAGCCTCCCCAAACTTGGATTGATATTCCAGTAGAGAGATGTAGACACTAAGAGCTGAAAAGTTACAAATGATTTTAAAGAGGAGATCACAATGTAATAAGAGAGAAGAGAAAAATTAAATGCACCTTCTGGCTCATGCAAGTTATGAGTAGCAATGTGCTTCTTAAGCAAACCCTCAGCTAAAAGCAACAGCTTGTCTTCTCCTGAACCACAAAACACCTACCGACCAAAAAAATCCATTGGATAAGCAATTGAACAGGGCTTTTAAGAAGAACATTATGTTGTTTATTTTAACCTTTTTATCGGAGAAATGAGAACTCAACTAGTTAAACTTCAGAAAGAAAAAAAAAAATTAAAACGGTCACGTTTAGTATAAAACCAACAAATAATTGTTGCCATTATGTCACTATTAGGCAACATTTCCTAAATAATCACATTGTCACACGTACAGTAGCAAAACAAAAAAAAAGGTTAGAACAGAGGTCTCATTCTACTCATTCCATGAGAACTGGATGAACTAATAAAGGCAATTCCTAAATTTGATTTCATATGCTTTTATTAAGTTTCAAAAAATTCGTAGATAACGGAAAACATATGAAACCCTGTTACAATTTATGTTTTTCTATCAATTTATACACTCATAATAATCCACCCCATGCAAATATGAAATACGGCATGGTTATGGCTTCAGCCAGTTATCACCCTAGACCTTGCAAGGTTTGAAGATTATGAAATATTAAGGGGCAAAACATACCCTGTGTTTTAAGGTGGGAGCAAATAAGCCTTTATAATTTTAAAAGGATCAAAAAAACCCACTCTTTATAAGATAATGCCTATGATCATATATTCATATTTGGTTAATTTAATGTTAGAATATGTAAAATATTTAATTACACTTAAAAAACACTACATTACGAAAATCAATAACAATATTTATATTTTTATATATTATGACCTTTATATATATATATATAGCCAGAGTGCCTACGAATCATAGAGGTTTTATACTGATTATGATGATAATTTGCAAACTAACTATATTTACTTAATCAAATATAATTTTATTATAAAATAAAGTACCCTTATAAAAATAACAAATTAAAGAGTTCTCATAATTTCCAAATCAACATTTGAATAGTTAAATTTAAATAGTTAAATTTGCACATTAACATTTAAATATATGTTCGTGATATGTAATTTTCGTATCACATTCGCACATTAATTCATAAAAATATCAACATTTACAAATTAATGTGTAGTTTGCTTTTGTAAATTTAATTTGTCAACCGAGATATAACATTTTCTATGCTAACTAATTACATCTAAGTCACAATTTAATATAATTAATATTTGCGTGAAAAATATCTAATTTTACTGTTTTACAAAAAATCAAAATTTGAATATACAATAGTAGGATACATATTTAAATTTAATATTTATCATCACAACTATACTAAGATTGTCAATAATGAGTATTTTATAAAGAAATAATTAAGGTCAATGTAAACACATATATAAATAATTCAATAGTTTCAAATCTAACATTTTTAAATCTAGTAAAATATTTTCAAAAAAAAAAAAAATGAATGAAAGTTCAATTTGAATGTCAAATTTTCTAATATTTTGAAAATTACTTGTTCAACCAAACCTAATAATAGGGAGTCAGGGTCCATTTCTTTAGCGCTAAATTGTTTGATTCTTGTCCTTCGTCACCAGAATGAATCATAAATTACTATTCTAACCGAACGATTCATAAGTATCTGAATACCCACGGGCCTTCTCATTTTATTATTTTGAGTTGCTTTTGGATGTCGTGCTACTCTTCTGCAATCAAACAAACTACTAAAAAACTCACTACTGATATCTACTCATTTTAATGAATCATTAATATCGAATTCAATTTCTTGTTTTTTCTAATAACTTTTAGTTCAATAAAACACACTAATATTATGTACTATATCATGAAAATATTATATTATTATGAATTGTCAGTTATAATGTTAAAATATAAAATTATTAACATTTTGTGTGACAAATATGTTGAATTAAAAAAATAAAATATCATTCAGGTATTATATAAATTTATTTGCCAAATTATTTTATTCATTCAAAATTCAGATTTTTCAGCATTCAGATATATTAACGGTTCAGATATAATTTGTTCAGATTTGCCAAATGACCCATTATGTGAACAAATATCTTAAAGGAGGGCTAATTTGAATATTTTTATATTATAGCGGTTATTTGCTCCTACCCCTAAAGCACATGGCTGTTTTGGCCCCTTAACCCTTTTATGAAATGTAACAAATTAAGAAGTTCAATATTTCAAGTTTAAATATAAAAATGTAGCAATCGCAAACCACCATAGAACAATTTAACAAGTTACACATACAAAGTAACAATGATACATCCAAAAGACATGAAGGTGAATGTTGGAATATATGCCTTCAAGTTAGATGCTTTGATTTTCAACTCCTGTTTGGCATCAAATAGGTCACTTTAAAATTAGACTTAAAAAGACATATGAATAGTGCTCTTGTTTCTCTGGCTGAAAAGATAGATTGATGAATAGCATATTGGAAATTAAGCATACTGTTTATCTGTTCTATATCTTCAATTTATTTCACTTTAGGACTTCAACAAATGAATTAGAAAGGAACCATTAAATATCAGACAGTGTACACAAAAATTGAAGACGAGCAAGTAGTGCAGGCAGAACCTGCAGTTGAAAGCTACAAACTGCCCACAACAAGAATCTTTCTTCACCAACAATCTTGTACATTTTCATAGCTATCTGCACGATAATGTTAAAGGCAAATCTAATTATGCCTCTTAGATATATGCCTTATAAAGAATTATGCAAATTAAAGTTGAAGAAATGAAGAAAGAGGCGAGGAGTAGAAAATAATATAGTGAACTATGGAATACCATCAACCTGTTGTTGCTTCACAAATGAATATTCTCTGACATAACAGTTAAAAAGTCCCATCATCAGCTCCACGTTATTTGGGAATTTCCCGCAAGCATACTCATAACAACTCGTAGCCACATCCACTGATGAGATAAACTAATATTAGTTCGATTGATTTTTTAAATAAACTGTAAATATTACATCAAGCGGTGAAACAAAGACTCACAGTGATCAAGTCTTTGAAAAACAATTTGCAATGTGCTTAAAGTGAGATCGTCAATAAAGATGGAAGCACTGGTAAACAACATCTCTTTAGCAGTAATGCACACAGAAAAAGCTTCATCCAATTTCCCCATCCTTTCCAGAATAAGGCCCTTCAATGCCTGCACATAATATCAGATATATTAGCCGTAGTCCTACGAAAGCTAATTAAAATGATATAATCACTAATGCAAGACTTGATTCTTTCGACATTAATTTACTCATATCTTCACTATATGGCCATCTATCAATTTCTTGTGAAATATCGAGTACTTGTAAACCGTTTAAAATTACGTCATACTCTCCATAAAGATTTTTTTACCCTATTTTTCCAAGGTTTAAATTGGGTATGTGACAGGATCCAAGGTTTTTAGTTTTGTATATGTCAATGATTTTGGGTTTTTATGTTTATAATTATGTCTATAGATGCAGAAATGTGAAGGGAACAATATAAAAACAGAGATTAGAGAGAGATAGAGCACATAGATTGAAAGAGAAGAGATCAGATAGAGAGAGATAGCAGTACTGTAAGGAAGAAGAAAGACTGTTATAGAAAGAGAAAGTAGAGAGAGAGAGAGAGAGAGAGAGAGAGAGAGAGAGAGAGAGAGAGAGAGAGAGAGAGAGAGAGAGAGAGAGAGAGAGAGAGAGAGAGATGGTGGAAAGAGCATTTCCATTTTCTGATATTCAACATAATATGAAATGTAACATTACAAGTTGTATTTACCCAACATCATTAGTAACTAACTCATAGAAAGCACCAAAATACCCTTGACTTTACTATTACTACTGTTACTCATACTAACACCACATTACTATTTTACCAATCCTTTACTATTATATAATCTCAAACAAGCAAATAAGCTAAGTATGAACTCAAATAAGAGAAAACACATCCAAAACAGCTTAAATTTCACATATCTACACTAGCAATTGCAAATACAAGTAGTTGAGAACAAGTATCAAACACCTGATGAGCAGATTAAGTAAAACTCTGATACGACTGTGATTACTTTACTTACAACTTCGCACTGCTTGTTATAGAGTGCACAACAATAAAGAAGTTGATCAAAATATGGACCTCGGGTACCAAATTTGTCACAACGTTACAAGGGACGGGATTTGATTCGAAACGGATATGTGGAAGGTTACACTACGTGAATCCGGAACGGCGGAACGATTGGGTACGAAGGAACGTAGGAGTACGATAAACCTTCATGCTATAATATAATTTTATTATTAATATTTTGATTTTACTTGATATTTTATATTATTAATGGACAATAAACAACATAAATTTTAAAAATACTAAAATGGTACAAAAAGTTTAGTGTAAAAATCACAAGGTTTTTAAATTAACTTTATAACTAACATTTTTAAAAATAATTTTTATACAGCAACGCATTGATTTACTATAGTCAAAGGATAAAGACTCAAATAAAAAGATAAAGACTCAAATAAAATATACAATAAACATCGGGTACTATGGTCAAAGGATAAAGACTCAAATAAAGTATACAATAAACGTCGGGATTCAATTACAATATACATACATATATACAGCTGTTTTACTTTAATGAGAACCAAGGCATCGTCTTCTTCATTTTCTCCTTTTATCTCTTTCTCTATCTCTACAATCTGCATCTTCTCAGTCTTCACTTCCTCTCTATCATGATTCAAGTCTGCTTTTCTTCCCTTCATCTTTCCTCTTGGTTTTTTCTTTTTAAAAACCTGTGTCACCGTGGGTCGCCAGACGTGATGCACTGGACGCAAATCATGAAGATCTGGGTCGGAATTGACCAGTGTTCCAGTTCGAACGAACTGGTTCGGGATTCTCTGGCACGTCCCACGTTCCTTGTAACTAGGATTTGTCAAGATCTCAAGCTTTTACTTTTGTACATGTGAATGTTTTTGTGTGTTTTTGTTAATGGATGCAGAAATGTAAAGGAAACAGTATAAAACAGAGAATAGAGATTAGAAGCAGAGTTAGAGATTAGAGAGAGGCAAAGCAGATGGACTGAGAAAGAAGAGATCAGATAAAAAGAGATAGCAGTAGTTTAAGGAAGAAGAAAGACAGTTATAGAGAGAGAGAGCTGGTGGAAATGGCATTTCTATTTTTTTCATATTCAACATAATATGAAATGTAGCAGTACAAGTTGTATTTATACTACGGTAGTACAGCATTAGTAACTAACTCATGGAAAGTACCAAAATACCCTTGACATTAACTATTACTACTGTTACTCATACTAACACCACATTACTTTTATACCAATCCTGACAGTAAGAAACACTCTTTCACTACAGCACTACGAAATAGGGAAAAAAGTGCAAATTATCCAGTAGACCTGTATAATTTTACAACCAAAAACTTGTTCTAATGGATTTAAGTTTATCATGAACCTTGCAGAAGAATAAACAATCTGAATTTCAGACCTGGCTTATAAACATATAAATTTATTGCTCTAAGCCCTCTACAGTGTTGATAAGCTGAATTACAACTAGGGCTGAGCATTCGGTTCGTTTAAACGAATACCGAACCAAAATAACCGAAATAATTCAGTTTTAATTCGGATATGGTTTTTTGTGTTATTCGGTATTTCGGTTATTTCGGTTTTTTTACCGAAATATATAAAATATAATATTATATATATATATATATACACATATGATATATACAAGTGCAAAGAAGACCTAATTAATCGCTTCAAGTACGCATCCAAACCATTATTCAAAATGTTGACAGTCTAGTGACACCCCTTCTGAACCTTGTCTTGCAGCAATCTGCTTCATGCATTCCCCTAGGGTTGTTGCATCAAATAAACCACCAATGTCAGATAAGCTAACAACTTTACTGCTACTCGCCAAAGGCAATGACCTGTGTGCTCCACCTGTACTGGCAGCACAAAACGGAATGCCCAGTGGAGCATGGGAATATCTCACAGCAGACACTTCTCTCTCATCATCGTTAATAAGACGATCCTTTCAGTCTTTGCTTTGTACTGAAATTCTACCAACAGGTGATAATGTTGCAATTTTAGCTGGGTGATCACATGAAAACTCTACTTCACTTTCTATGTCCTGGTGATGTACCACCTTCTGACTATCTGGACACATTGACTCCCCATCCAGATTAACATTAAAAGCTCTACGATCTAGAAAAAAAAAAAAAAAATTGAAACTGTACGATCTAGAAAATTGATTTTCTTTTTCTAATTCGGTATTCGGTTTTAACCGAAATAAATTTCGGTTCGGTAAAATATCCGAAATTATTTCGGTTTACTAATCGGTTATGGTTTTGAGCTTATTCGGTATTTCGGTTATTTCGGTTTTCGGTAATTCGGTAATTCGGTTCGGATATAACCAAATAATCAGCCCTAAGTACAACGCATAAGAAGCGTGTATCGATCAGCTGCAGATATCAGATGCACTTTCCGGCTTCCATTTCAATTTACCTTTAAAAAATGGAGCAGATACTGTGCTTAATTTATTTTTATAGTAAACGGTCCTAAAGAGTAAGACTTTGAATTGTAAAACTAAAATTAAGATGAATTTGCATAACCTAATACTGTTGTGTAGCTTAATTATAACAATCAGTGTAAATTAGATTGTATTAGCCGCAGGTGACTGTAACCAAAGATTTGAATAAGGCTTATCTGCTTGTCGACATATGCAGCAATTAAATGGAATCGAACAAAAAATTGGAATTATCCAGTCAATTGCATTAATTTACACCAAAATAAGTTAATTCAGAATAATTTGTATTGATTATGTACAAGCTGATTAATCCATCATAAATCTGTTACATTTCAATAGAAATTCAACAGTCAGGCCATGAAAGCGATAACTGTCAGCTAGCTGTTGACATTACTCGTGTGGCAAAACAATGTGAATCCCAATCTAACATAGAACTAAGCAAAAAAGTGTACAAAATGACAAGTCGATGACTAAAAAACAGA
Organism: Saposhnikovia divaricata; assembly: GCA_036435485.1. Lineage (NCBI taxonomy): Eukaryota > Viridiplantae > Streptophyta > Magnoliopsida > Apiales > Apiaceae > Saposhnikovia > Saposhnikovia divaricata. The sequence continues at coordinate 92,725,532 of CM071597.1, read as the reverse complement.
AACGAGATTAAGCAGCATCAGTGAATCAGGAGTCGTCTCCTATAGGTTGTAAAAAAACTTTGAGATGTCCTACTGGTAGTTAAATCATTTATAACTGAAAAATTTATTACGAGTTCCTGGTAACATTTGTCGTCAGATATAGGAAATCACATATGTATCCATTCTCTCTAAAAACCTAATTAACAAGTAAATTAGAAATTATAATAAAATGTAATGTGAAACGGATGGTATAAATTGTAGGAGAGAAAATTCAAGCTAGACAGAGCATGTTAAAATATAGAGATTGAGAGGGAGAGGAGGGAGGGAGGGAGTACTTACAAGAGCATAAGGAGAATGAGGATATTTAGAAATAAGAGTAGCGGAGAGTTTGAGAGCGTTCTTAAATTGACGAGAATCGATGGCGTCCCATATAGGTCGAACGCGACGCTCTGGAATTCCACTCGCCATTCCAAACTTGGACGCCATTTTAGACTCAGAATCACAATGTAATCTCTTGGCTAATTCAATTAAAGCAGAGATGATGAATATTGATTCAGAAGGAGCGGAGCGGGTTGAGTTGTTTCAAAGAGGTTACTGCCTGGTTGCTAGTGAGGTCTACTTTAAGATTTAAGACTCTTCCTCCTGGGTATAAACCTAGGCCGTGTTTGGATACATAGCTGTCATCGCTTAACCCCTTTTCTGCCCTATCTTTCTCTCTCTCTCTCTCTTTAACTATCACCAATTTGTTTAATATTTTTTATTATATTAATTCATAATTTTTTTGATATTCAGAATTTCATTAATTTTGGAATAGTATTAATAACTATATATTTTAACAATATAATTTTTTATTTTTAATATGTTGGGTATAGGATTTTAGATTTTCAAAAAATTAATTTACCTATTAAAAAAAAATTCCTTTTACTAAAATAATAATAAAATTGGAGTTAAACTAAGTACAAAAAAGTTTAAAATTAATTAGATTTCATACGCTCACTTTACTTCTTAAACTCTATCTTAGAGTTCTAAAAATCAATTTGAATGATTTTATAGGTCATGTAAAACTTACAAAATAATTTTTAGTTTAGTGATATTTTAATAATCATTATCCAACTGAAATTATTCCGAAATTGAAGAGAAAATAACGTTAAGCCTTTTTGATATTCGACTTGGATTTGGATATAAATATTCTAATTGGATTTGGCTTAACTCGATTTTGTACCAAACTACTCGTTTTCGTATATTCTAATTTAAATTTGTTCAAAATAATCTTAAAAATTAAGAAAATTCAAATAATTATTTAAAAAAATAGGCTCATTTGTATAGTCTTACTTTAATGTAAATACATATTCGAGTTCTCTAAAAATATTCGAACTACTCTATATAAATATGACTAAATATTAAAGTGGTGACATTCGACTCGATATTCGTCTAAATTATGATTAGGATTTGAATTCGCTCGTCTTTTGTATGAATATGAATAATATTCGTTGTTAACTAGTCGAAACCTGGATTCAAACCCGGATTACTAGGATTCGTTTTCAGCCCTAAGCATAGGAATATAACAAAAAACGGAGAAACAACAAAGCATAATAATATATTTATTATGAAGAAATAGATAAACCTGAGTAGTTTCGATGTCATTATTGTAGTCCTTACATTCCACCAAACACTCTCTTCCGAGATATACTTCTTTTTTGTTTCGTCATTTACTGATCGCATCATTACTTTTACTCTTTGTAGATTTTTTTTCATCTTTTCATTAATCTAGTCAAAGCTATTATAATGTGAAGATAATTATTCTCTTAGGGCGAGAATGAACCACAGACAACTGCAAATTGCAGGAATAAGACTATGGTAAGAATGAACCACTGACAATTGCAAATTGTAGGAATAAGACTTGTCATTCAATTTATAACAGATGACTTTAAATACAAAAGAAAGAAAGTACCTGCTCTCAAATTCTAGAATCACATCACAAAGAAATATCACACTAATGTACTAACTGCTAGTAAGTACAATCCTACCTATTAGTTAAAGAAAATAAATGAGAATGTGACCTATATCTAAGCATGTAAGGTAGTGGACATGGTGGACATACCGGTGATAAGTGGATTTCATATCCACTTAGAATGCTTCGTATCGGCTTAAATTGATTAACTTGACCTCAAGTATGTCGCGTTTTTGATGTGGTTTTAGTGAGTTTGTGCAGGACTTCTAACTGAAGCAGGATGGTAGTTTTCTATGATTATGTGGTGGATTTGAGCTCCATTATTGAAGAACGGGAACTTGTGCGAGAACTGGAGCGAAAATGAAGAAAAATCAGAGAAATCAGAAAAGTTGTCAAGGAGATCGAGCGCGGGCACGCCAGGTTGAAGTACGGGCGCGATGGTTTGAATTGGTGGTGCGCGGGCGCGCGGTGTCGTGTGCTAAAAATCCTGTTTTATTGCTGATTTGGAATTTTCTTGGTGGTCAAGGCACGGGGGCTATATAAACACTTGACATCAACAGAAGAGACGTTTTTTTATAAGAGAGAGCCAGGAGAACAAGATTAGGAGAAGGATTTACCTAAGCACGTGACAAGCAACGGAGATCTAGATCTACTTCTTTTGTATTCTTCTAATTAGGCGATACTTTGGATCTCGTTTTGGATTTGTTTTCTAAACCTTATTACTCTAGCACTATTGTTTTTATTTAGATCTTGTTTATTATCATGTTATCATTAGATCCCATGATGTAGCCATTCGATTATGAACTAATCATTGTCATGGAATCCTAACGGATTTATTTACGGAGTTTAGTAAATTGATTGCTTTAAAGATTTTTATGTGATGAATTATTGATTTTCTCGTATGGTTGTGCTTATTCTTCCTGGATACGTAGCTAACATCTAAGTTGTATTGTTAATCTTTATTGAATGCGAAAGTGGATATAGAGATTCAGAACTTGCCATGCTAGCATAGGTTTATGGATGTTTTGACATGCATGATTCGTAGTGTAATTTTAACCATCTTACACTACCCTATGTAATCTCAAAGGATGACTTGTTCTTAAACCGTTATGTTTTCAAATCTTATAGACATATAGGGTCTAAACATAATTGGTGTCTACCCAGCTTCTATCTATTTTGTGGATGTTGAGTGGTTTGGTATAAGTATATCAAAAGGTGGCATGTACTAATTTCGTGTTATCCGATTAGTTGTCTTAACCGTCACATACATTGATTAAAGGCATCAACTCTAAACGAAGTATTTAATGAAGTTAGGATCCCATATTTTATCTCTCATAAGTAATTCGAATTTAATCTCATTAGTTAATTAATTCTTAGTATTGTTAAATTGCTTGTTAGTTAATTTAGTTAAACAAAACACAACTTTGATACTTGTCTTAGCAGTGAATAATAATCATACATTGTTGCATAAGTGCATAATCTGAAATACACCAGTCTCTGTGGGAATGAACTCTACTTAATCTTACAAGTTTTTGGCGCCGCTGCCGGGGACTCGGTGTTTAATATAGTTTATGTGCTTGTCATCAGTGGTCGTTAAAGTTCACTGACTCGGATTATTTTCTTAATTATCTTGCTTTGTTCTGTGTGCTTCAGGTACTTGAGCATGTATGCGAACATGTTCTCAATCTCGTAAACTGGCAGAAGAAGAACTTGAAACAACAGTAGATATGGGAGAACCAGCAGCAGCAACGAAAGCATTGAAGGATTATTCTTAGCCGAAAATCAATGACATTCAATCTAGCATTGTCAGACCAGCCATTGTCGCTAATACCTTTGAAATCAAGCCTGGCACGATTCAAATGGTATAGAATTCAGTTCAGTTTGGGGGTGCTCCAACGGAAGATCCCAATATGCACATCCGAAACTTCATTGAGATCTGCGACACTTTCAAGTTCAACGGTGTGTCAGAAGATGCTGTGAAATTGAGACTTTTCCCATTTTCTCTAAGGGATAAGGCTAAGGGCTGGTTACACTCTTTACCAGCAGGTTCTATTGTGACATGGGAGGATCTTGCTCAGAAATTTCTCACTAAATTCTTCCATATGGCAAAAATAGCAGCAATTAGGAACGCTCTTACTCAATTTGCACAACAATCGGGAGAGTCTTTATGTGAAGCTTGGGAGTGCTACAAGGAGATGCTTAGGAAGTGTCCTCATCATGGAATGCCTGACTGGATGGTGATCAATTATTTCTATAATGGGCTGGGAGCACAATCAAGACCAATGCTAGATGCAGCATCAGGTGGAGCTTTATGAGCAAAGAGATACGAGGAAGCTTACGAGCTAATTGAGATGATGGTTGTGAATGAATACCAGAATCCAACTCAGAGACTACCACAAGGCAAAGTAGCAGGAATTCTGGAAGTTGATACAGCTACAGCTATAGCAGTTCAGTTAAAGGCTTTGACTATGAAGGTGGATTCATTGACTAACTATGGAGTTCAACAGGTGGCAAGTGTTTGTGAGCTTTGTGCGGGTGCACATGAGATGACTCAATGTGCCATATCTAGTGAATCAGCACAGTTTGTGAGCAATTTTCAGAGACCACAGCAGCCAGCTCCAGCCACCTATCATCCTAATAACAGAAATCATCCTAATTTTAGCTGGAGCAACAATCAAGGTGGTATGCAACAACCACAACAACCTTATCAGCAGTTTCAAGGTCAGCAATATGGAGCTAAGCCGTTCAATCCTTCAGGTTATCAACAGCAGTATGCTCTAAGGCAACAATTTCAACCTTCGGGATTTCAACAACAGTCTCATGCAAGTGCTGGGCAGTCTTCTTCTGAAAAATCTGAATTGGAAGAATTGAGGTTGATGTGTAAAAGCCAAGCGGTTTTGATCAAAACCTTGGAGAATCAGATAGGTCAAATTGCTAACGCGATGTTGAATAGGCCACAAGGAACTCTTCCTAGTGATACGGAGGCTAATCCAGGCAAGAGGGAAGTAAAAGAACAGGTGAAAGCAGTTACTTTGAGATCCGGAAAAGTCATGAACGATCAGAAATCAGTAGTGCAGGAAGACGAAGGACTTCAGAACCAACAGGAGGAGCGCGCCCGCGCCTTAGGGAGTGCGCCTATGCCCTCACCTTCATCAGAAAATGAAAAAAATTGATTTAGCAGCTGATCAGTTGGACGGCGAAGTGGAAAAGAGAAAGAATTCAGATGAAAAAGCTACTCCAGATTCAGTGAGTAATCAGATCTATCCTCCTCCTCCTTGTCCAAAAAGACTTCAGAAGTAGAAGTTAGATAAGCAGTTTGCCAAGTTTCTTGAGGTTTTCAAGAAGTTGCAAATCAACATACCTTTTACGGAAGCTCTAGAACAGATGCCGAGCTATGCTAAGTTCATGAAGGGTATTCTATCTCGGAAATTAAAACTCGAGGATTTGGAAATCGTTGCTTTGACAAAAGAATGCAGTGCAGTTCTGTAACAGAAGTTGCCTCCTAAAATTAAAGATCCGGGAAGTTTCACCATACCGTGCACTATTGGCAACTTATCTTTCGACAAGTGCTTGTGTGACTTGGGAGCTAGTATCAATCTGATGCCTTTGTCTGTCTTCATGCAACTTGGTCTGCCTGATCCAAAACCTACAAACATCTCCTTACAGCTGGCTGATCGGTCAATCACATATCCGAGAGGTATAGTGGAGGATGTCTTTGTTAAAGTTGATAAGCTTATTTTCCCTGCTGATTTTGTTATTCTAGACTTCGAGGAGGATAAGAAGATTTCCATCATCTTGGGAAGGCCATTCTTGGCTACAGGCCAAACTTTGATCGATGTTCAAAAAGGAGAGCTCACAATGAGGGTACAAGATCAGCATATCACTTTTAATGTGTTCAATGCAATGAAGTTTCCAACAGATGAAGAGGAATGTTTTAAAGTGGATCTGGTCGATTCTGTAGTAAACACAGAGATTGAACAATTGCTAAAGTCAGATCCCTTAGAGAGAGCCTTAATAGGGGATTCTGATATTGAAGACGAAGAAGGAGCAGAGCAACTTCAGCTATTAAATGCAGCTCCTTGGAAGAGGAAATTCGATATGCCATTCGAGTCTCTTGGTTTAGTAGAGCTTAAGAATTCTCAGGAGCGTCTTAAACCATCTATTGAAGAAGCTCCCACACTTGAACTCAAACCACTGCCAGATCACTTGAGGTATGCGTTTCTAGGTGATGCATCTACATTACCTGTTATTATTGCTTCTAACCTGTCAGGTAGTGAAGAAGACAAGCTTTTACGAATTCTGAGAGAGTTCAAATCAGCAATTGGTTGGACCATAGCAGATATCAAGGGAATCGGCCCTTCTTATTGTATGCATAAAATTCTGCTTGAGAAAGGAAGTAAACCTACTGTTGAACATCAGAGAAGACTCAATCCTATCATGAAAGAGGTGGTGAAGAAGGAAATTCTTAAGTGGCTGGATGCAGGAATCATCTATCCTATCTCAGACAGTTCATGGGTAAGCCCGGTGCAGTGTGTGCCTAAGAAAGGAGGCATGACAGTGGTAGCTAATGAGAAGAATGAGCTCATCCCTACTCGGAAAGTCACAGGGTGGAGAGTATGCATGGATTACCGGAAGCTGAATAAAGCCACCAGAAAAGATCACTTCCCACTTCTGTTTATTGATCAGATGTTAGACAAGTTGGTTGGCCATGAGTATTACTACATTCTTGATAGTTATTCAGGTTATAATCAGATTTGTATCGCTCTAGAAGATCAAGAGAAGACCACATTCACATGTCCTTTTGGCACTTTTGCTTTCCGACGGGTTTCTTTCGGACTCTGTGGTGCTCCTACCACCTTTCAAAGGTGCATGATGGTTATATTCTCAGACATGATTTGCATAAATGTGGAGGTCTTCATGGATGATTTCTCAGTTTTTTGAACTTCGTGTTAGGTCCGATAAGATTGTAGAAGGGGGGGTTGAATACAATCTATATTGTTTTATCGAAATTTGTCCGGATAAATTTAATTTATATTTTGACAAATTTGAGCGGAATAAATTGAAACAAATTTCAAGTTGAATATAAAAATATATTAACTTGATGGGTGTTACAATTTCGGTACAGAAATTAATAAAGTTGATAAAAACTAATTTAGAAAATTCGACATGAACTTTTATAATTTAGTTAATAAAAATCAAGATTAGAACTAGGAAACTTAATTCGCTAGTAGTACAAGAACAATAAATAAACAAGTTCCACCGGATAAAATATTACAAGAGAGATGAACTTGATTTTACAGAAATTAATTTGTTCTTGAGCTTGGGAGAGAAAATGGAGCTGCTGGGATTTTTCTGATTTGTGCTTGTTAAAATCCTGCCTGCTGTGTCTTCATTTTGTATTTAAACAAAATCAGCTGCTGCCTCTTGAATCTGTCGGTATGACTTAACAGGTCATATTGAACCTTCGGTATGACTTAATAGATATATTGAGGTTGATTGGTATGACATAAACTGACATAAATCTCCTTGATATGACTTAGAATAAATCAATATGACTTGCATAACGCTCGTTATGACTTAAATAAAAGGTCGGTATGACCTAATAAAAAACTCGGTATGACCTAAACAAAAAGCTCAGTTGTTAATATTTAAACTGCTCAAACTTGAAACCCAGTTGCAGGAAGGAGTAGTACACAACACGCGCAGCTGTTTCTTCTCCTTTTCCAGGCGCGTGGCCTACACGCGCTCAGGTGGCGCGTCAGTATTTCAGCCGACAGGAATGACAGACCTGTCTTGATTTAACTCCTTTTGTTAACTAAACTTTGCTTTCTTCTTTGTTGTCTCTTTTTTTTTTTCTTTTTGTCGACTACAAACAACCTGCAACCTTTTCTTTTTTTTTCTTTTTTATTTCTTTTCCTTTTCTTTTGATTTTTCTTTTCTTTATCTATTGTATTTAATTTAATTAACCTGATTAATCAATTAATCATTTAAATGAATAATGATTAATTAATTAATAAACTAATTAATTAAATCTAATAGATTAATATATTAATTCAAAATTTAATTAACATGATAATTAATTTAATAAATAAATTAATTCGACATGAATTAATTTATTAAATTAAATCAATTACATAATTATATTAATTAAAAGAGAATTAATATAAATCTTTTGACAGCTCAAATCTTTTTCTTGAACCACTAAAAGTAATAAAGAATTACCACCGAATTTTCGTTGACGCTCGATGCACGGTCTGGTTCATGAGCGACTAACTCCAACGGCTTTTCTTTATTTTTGACTCTATGATTTGGTTCCTTTCTTCTCTTAACATACCAGTCTTGACAGCTTGAACCACTGAAGTTAATGATAAACAACCACTGTTTAATGTTGACACTCGATGTACTGTCTGGTTCATGAGTGACTAACCGCAATGACTGTTCTTCATATATTGACTTTAAAATCTGGTTCCTTTTTCTTTTCTCCTCTCTCTATTAATTTTTCTGTACTGTCTCTATCACTGTCGAAATCTCTGTCACTTCAAATGAATCCACTTCTTTAACGAATACTTCACTGAGGCTTGATCAGATGTCTGAACTTCTTTCAATGTAGTAATTATTCAAGTCTGTAGATTGACCTTGATATTTTTCTTCTGACAGATAATACTATCTGAGATTCCTTGTGACAGTTTATATACTATTTACTATTACAATCTTGTTTAAGTTGAGTTGTATCCTCGAAATACAAATAGGCTACATCATATGTATAACGTCCTAGAAAATTTCGAATTTCGAATTATTTATTTTAATAAATTATGAATTTTATTATGTGAGTATTGTTGTAAAGGTGAAATGTATGTGAAAATTTTGCTTATGTGCTTATATGATGATTTGGATAAGTGGTGTAGGTCAGTATATTTTTATTTGTATTTTTGAGGATTTAAGTATATTTAAATCGTGTATTTTTTATCCTCTGTAAATTTTATAAAATTATCGGAGGGCTTAAAAATCATGAAATCTTTTGTAAAATTATCTTTATATATCTATTGAGTTTTTAAAAGTGTTGGGTGGATTAATTTGGGTGGTTGAATATTTTACAATGATTTTAAGAGTTTTATTGTATTTAAAGGATCAAAGTTTGTAAAATTCATATTTAATTCATTTTGATCCAAAAAATATTTTAAAAATATGTGGGTGCTCCTAATTTTATATTCTTTATTTTAAAAATGAAAAGTTTAAATTTTTGAATATTTTACTTAATTGTGATTTATAGTAGTCGTTTATTAGTGTATAATTGGGCCGAAAAGAGAATAAGGTAGTAATAAAAAGAAATGGGCCAAGCCCATTAAGAGAGGAGCAAAGCCCAGCAGATAGAAGCATCGGGAAAAATCGAGAAGAAGAAAGAAAAATAGAAGAGAGAAAAGAGATTGGGGGAGAATCAAATTGGTGGGTTGAATTACTGAAAGAGGGGGTGTGTATACTATATTCGTGTGTGTGTATATACATGTGTGTGTGTGTGTGTGTGTGTTATGCGTGTATATATGTGTGGGTATGAGCAGTGGGTCGCGAGGGGAGGGGGAACCACCGCAGCGGCAACGGTAGCGCGGTAGTGGCGGTTTCCGGCGAGATGAGGTCGAGGAAGGTGGTGGAAGGAGGAGAGCAGGTGTGGTCTGTATGTAATGATGCAGTGGGTGTGTGTATTGATGGTGGTAGAGAGAGAGAGGGAGAGAGAGAGAGAGAGAGAGAGAGAGAGAGAGAGAGAGAGAGAGAGAGAGAGAGAGAGAGAGAGAGAGAGAGATTTTGGTGGAACTCGGAAAATCGGAAAGAGGTATAAATTTCTTATCTTATTTATTTAATTTATTTTCCGATATAATTATTTAATTCGCATATTTGAATAAATTGTGTAGTATTATTGTTCAATGGTCGTAATTAAATTAGATTTAATTTCGATGTTATTGTTTTAATTTTCGTAGTTTAATTCGGAAGTTTGTTATTATTAAATATAATTGTGGGATTAATTGTGAGTTCGATAATATGATTTGGTAATTGTTACCTGCAAATTATTATTATTGTTGTGAAATAATTAGAGTTAATTTGGGGATTTGATGTATGTCGAAGTTGTATATTTTGTGTTAGTTGCTAACTCTAGTGGATAATTTATGTTATTGGTTGTGGTATTTAGTTTCAATATATTAGTCTGAATTATTAAATTGGTGGATGTCGTAGCTCCCGATAATTTAATGTTGGTTCAGTCGGGAGTATTATGATTATTAGTTGTTAATCATTATTTGTGGTATAAAAAAGTTATTTGAGATTGCTAGTTGTAAATGCTTATGTGCTAAATGTTGTAAGTTGAGTTATAGTATTTGTTGGATGTTATGAGATTTAAATTACGGATTGGAATAAGTGTATATCTGGAAGATTAATTGTTAGATTTATTTTATTATGTGTTTATCTGCGAGGAGTTGAAATGAGATCTCGAGTCTTAAATGTCAATATTTAAGTACTTGTGTAATTCTCTTCAACTAGTTCCTCAGGCTTACGAATATCCATGATTAGCTATCACGAGTATAACTAATATACTTGAGTGATGTGATCATCGATATAGCGTAAGTAATAGTTAGTGCTAGGGGTTGTTCCTTAGGGCTTACGAACATCAATAATTGATTGTCACGTGTATCATTAAAATGTGTGAGAAATACGATCATTGGTGTAGCGTAAGTAGTAGTGTAATGTAATTTCTTATGTGCTAGTTGCCGCATGTTCGGGCGGGTACTTTTCATTAATTGTTTACTTTTATGTTGCTTCAAGGCAGCTTTATTTTTGTAAAGGCAGGGTTGAATTGTTTTTGATTGATATTGAGGGGTTGTGCCCATAGTCCGATAAACGAATACTTCATGCCGAAATTTTCTAAAAATCCCCTGCAAATCAATTTAAAACCTATTTAACTTATTTAATTTCAATGTTTGAAGGTGTGTTATGATTACTAAGGGTTAAGTATATGTATCAGTGGTTTATTTCGAGAATATATCGTGGTTGAAATATTAAGTGGCTGTGTTGTTTTGAAATGGTTATGTGATGTGTTTATGTGACTTGGTTGATTATACTAAGACTACTATATGGATATAGTTGGATATGTCTATATGTAATTGTGTATATTTGTATACATGAGTATAAGCGTTATAGGACGCGTATGGGTAGAGTAGAGCAAATAAGAGTTTGCTTGATTTGACATTGAAACGGTACTTGAATTTGTAAAGGTACGAGTAAGAGACAAGTCCGAGAGCAGTGCAAGGACAAGTGGAAATTGGAACAAAATGGTAGTAGCGAAGTCGACGAAGGTATGGATGTGAAGTATCAAATTACCAGTAAGGACTGATGTGAATTTGAGTCGAGGATCCATGGTAGGATCAGGAACTCCGTAAGTCGAGGCAAGTGTTATTGCTTGTCACTTATTGTTCAAGTGATGCAATTTAGTTTATTTATTGTATTGAAATGAGTTGGTTAAGTATAGTTGAAAAATGATATATATATACCTCTTTAAATTACCATGATGCTGTTTATTTTCCCCGCCCATAATTCACATGTCGATTTTACAAAGAATCTTATACATAACCCTTTTTCACATTTGGACAAAGGAATGCCTTTTCTTCTATTTTCGTCAAATACTCTTAAGAATTTTCTAAACAAGGAAATCCAAGTTTTCTTAACTATTATGAAAACCTGCCGGAAAAATTCCGATTTAGCATATTTTTCACCAATGGATTTCCAATTGGACAATGTTTCTCTAAGCTGATCTGAATCTTTACATGTTGAGACTGTTTTGCAATTATATGTTCTAAACTATTTTCCTCGCTTATGAAAGCTTAAATTCTTCAGTGTGTATAAGTTTTGTTAAATACCCGATACTTGACCATATCCTTGTTTCAGTCTAGAATTTTGATGGTTGAAAACCTTATTGCAATTCATACCCTTATTCTTGTTCAAATGAAATTTTCTTTAGATAAGTTGCTGATGTTATGAATCTATTTATTCGTATCGAACTTGTCGATATCTTTTAAAAATCTTGATTGTTCGTTTGCTCCCTGTAGTGTATCGAACTTGTCGATACAAAATGAGGTTGTTGTTTCTTATTAACTCTTAATCTTGAGTTATTATTCTGGACGTGAGTTTCCAGTTGTTTGGAGATCAAAGGTTGTCGATTGTCCCGACACCTAGTGTGGATGATTTAGAATAGGAAATGTTTTTAAATGTGGCCCTTGGGGCGTAAAACCCTTCGGGGTGGGACCTTATTATGGTCGGAAGTTAAGGCCAATATGTGCCATGGATCCAATTAAGGACATTGCTGTGCGCGTTTGTCCTAGGACATTGCTGTGTGCGTTTGTCCGGGGTTAGTGCTGACTAATCAGCAGCCTAACTTTGATGTTTTTTTTAAAATAAATAAAAATTCCAATTCTAATCTATAATCTGCGACTGAGATGTTAGTTCTTGGCTCTTTGGAAGTCCGTTTCAGTAATATTTTGACATCAGAACTTTTATCAGTTCTAGTTTCCGTTGCACATTATAAATGGTGAGTTATTGGCCCTCGTGGCAATTGAAAAGTTGATATAATTGTTCCTTCATAAAATGAGATGAAACTCTGTTGCTTATCAAAATTGTCGTCGTTATTGAAATTGTCATCATTATTATTACTTGCTGAGCATTGTTGGCTCACTCTTGCTTCTGTTTATTTCTCCAGTTGTTAGAGGTGATCAGAGAACCTAGTGGTCAGTTGGTATAGCTCTATAGACAGCGAGAGGAGACGTTCGAGTTATGGACTTTTCAAAGAATGGATTGGGAATTGTTAAGGTTGGATATTTAGTTAGACAGTGATTTTGTACATTCATAAAATTGTATTATATTCTTTTATTCTGAGATTGGGTTGTATTAATGATATTCGATAGTTTGTTTCATACCATAACCTGTATGCGATCTTGGTTAAGGGGTTTTATTATTAAATGTTGTTTATATTCAGAGATGTATAATATTGTTTATAGTTAGTGGCCCCATATTTGTACCCAGGATTTTGGGATGCTACAATATGCCTTTCAATCTCCCCCTATTTGTTTGTTAGACAATAACAAGCAAATACCTAGAGGATAACTCAACTGCCTCACTTAAACAAGAAAAAGATAAAACTTTTAAGAATTAAGTAAATAATACAAAAAAAAAACTCTCTGGTTTAGATTTAACAATTCCAGAATCTTCAATTGATGAAATGATAGATGATTGTTCCTCTAGCACTGAACTGATCTTCAATAGATAACTCATCTTCATTTCTGATTCTTCATATCTCTGCCTCTGATAATCCTTCACATCTTACATTGGTGATTATCAGCAGTTCTTGATTTACAATCACTTCCCATTTCTTACACAGCTTTTCTCACTAAAGAAAAATAGTTGTTCCTACTATATAGACAATGGTGAATCAATACCATTTCTATAACTTCTGGTGAATTTACTACTCTTCCACTTAGCCTCTATACATAGTACATTAAAAGACTAATAGAATAGTATTGTGATTTAATTCTCCTTATATCTTCACTTTCATAACAAATGAAAGTTCTTTTGCTTCTTCATCTAAGGCTCCCCCTTAGAAACTAGACTTGCTTCTCAGGCTCCCCCTTAGAAACTAGACCTGCTTCTCATTCTAAGCACAGTCTTTACTGCTTCCCCTTTCTAACTCACTCTTCTTTTACTTGTACCCCAATACTTCTCCCTTCTCATTTTAAGCACAGTCTTTACTGCTCCCCCTTTCTAACTCAATCTTCTTTTACTTGTACCCCAATACTTCTCCCCCTTAGTTGAGTATATCCTACTAAGGTAAGCTTTAAGCTTGAATATATATCTTTTTCAATATATCTCTCCCCCTTAGTTGAGGAATCCTCCATTTAACTAATTGACAAAGTAGTTGATACCAAATTGTTACCAATTTATACCAATCGTTAGAGTACATTGAAATCAATTGATAAAGCTTTGTTAGAAAGGAAGTTTCATTTTCTTCCTCACTGTGAGTGTGTGATAGTGTTTAGTGTACCTCACAAGTGTTTCACTCTTCTCTCCACTCATTTGTGTTGAGTGTCTCACTTCTCTCTGTGTTTACACTCTTGCTCACTAGTGTTTCACTCATTGCTCTAACATCCTTTAGTGTACCTGCAAAGAAAAATCACCCTAGCCCCTTCAAGAGAGGTCAGTGGTGGTGCAATGGGAGTTCGCAAATCCCAAATCCTCGTTGGACTCGTCAGACGAATCTGAGTCATAATCTACAAGTTGCTAATTTCCCTTTTAAAGGTTCCAGATTTGAATTCTGGGAAGGTAAACAATGATCTATAAATTTAGCATTGAGATCAAGGTTCCCTTCTAATGTCTGTGAAGACATCACCTTGTTAAACTCATCAGGTAAAATCTGAATCATAGTTCACAAGTTGCCGATCCGCACCTATGTCGGATCCGTTACCCGCAGGATCCAGAGATGTTCCCTCTGGGGAGTTAGATAATGATCTTGTTGAATTTTGCATTTGAGATCAATACCTTCTCTCGAGGTCTGTGAAGACTCTTGATTCATTAAAGAACCTTTAACTTATAATCCTAACCGTAAAATGGTTGGATTACAGGTTTCCGTCAATTCATCCTTAGTGTGTGCATTCTCACTCGTGCATATGAAATATTTTGGATAGTGTATAAGGTAGTGACTCTCCAACTGAATATCCCACACATTCTAATTTGATGCATCAAGTGCATTTACTCCCTGGTGACCTCTAGTCTGATAGGTTACTTCCTTTTAGGGGGTAAGTCAAAATGTGTCTGAGTTTAACTGTAGTCTGGGATAAAAATTGTTGGGTTTACATCCTTATGACTAAACATGTGAGAATACAAAATTCCTTGTAGATGAACCTGCATCACAGAATATGAGCAATATAGAGATAGAATGCATTTTTAACATTGAAAAGTTTTCTGAGAAAATATTGCATTTATCTTAAGAGAAATGATGTACAGTTGTGATTTCAAAAGATTTACAATGTAAGCAATCACAGCTGTAGAAAAGGATTTTGGATATAAGGAATATATAGATCCTGAGCCGGTTTTACTAAATAAGAACATAGGCAAAAATCCAATTAATAAATATTAATCGAATCAATGTATGTTAATGTTTAAACCAATACAAACAAAACTATTTTATCATGTTTTAGGTCCTGTAAGATAGATACCAACTATTAGAAATTGTTAGCACTTGATAGGTCTTGTCTTCCAATTGTTAGATCCTGAAAATCAAACATTAGTTCCTAACCAATTGTATAGACACATACCAATTTGATACCAACATTGGTCAATTGTTAAGTCCTTAACACGAAGATCTGTTAACAGCAATCACAAAACAAAGATTTACACTTAAACTGCAGGTTTTGTGTGTGTTAATAAGAAGAACAACAAAAGAACCAAGTACAGTGACCTATTTATTAGTTTTGCAAGTATAGTGACTAAACTGTAAAAACTATACAAACTATCTATATACACATGAAAAAGAATATACAAAAATAAGAAATAATATACATAATAATTATATTAAATAAAAACTAAAAAGAAAAGAAAATTCAAATAAAAATAAACAATGAAGAAAAATTTGAATTAACATAAAAATAATAAAACTATATATAACTTAATAATTTACAAAGAAATTTTTATTTTTATTTTTATTAATTTATATTTATATATATATATATATATATTTTTAAATACAAAAATAACTGTATTAATAATATTTACAGAATATTAAAGATAAAAGATAATAATTTAGAAAAATATCTACAACAATATAACTACTTAAAATAACTAAATAGAAAATATAAAATATTAAAAATACCATAGGTTGTCTTTTTGACGGAATTAACACATTAATAACAGAAGAACAAACACTACAAAATATTGAATAAAATATTAACTATTTACATAAACATTTGTAGCAAATTAATAAATCTATATATATTTTCGAATAAAATAACTTTCTTATCAGAAAACTATTTTGAAAGAAAATATGATTTATTAAAAGATCACAAATATTCATAAGGAATTTTCAACAAAAATAGATTTCTCACTAATTTCCACTTGTAAAATTTGAGAAAAATATTTTTAGAGAAAATAAAATTATTCTAAAATTAAAAGAAGTAAGTAGGAAAATATTAAGAAGATAATGACAATGATTTAAGAATTAACAAGCAAGATTATAAGTTGATAAAATAATTATACAAGTGATTTAAATCAGAAAATATTCACAAAATAATCACTTGTAAATTATTAAAGATCAAATCTCAGATATTAACTAGTTTAATTACTAGGACTGTTTAACATACCCAATTCATCAACAATTCTTGTGAATGTGGATTCGTCAAGAGACTTAGTAAAAATATCTTCTGTTTGGTCTTCCGTGGGTACTGAAAGTAACTCCACGATACCATTCATGACATGCTCTCTAATAAAATGATACCTGATGTCGATGTGCTTGGTTCTCATATGCTGCACAAGATTGTTAGAGATTGCTATGGCACTTGTATGATCACATAATATAGGAATATTATCCAGTACAAAGCCATAGTCTCTCAGCTGATTCCTAATCCACAAGATTTGAGCACAACAGCTTCCAGTAGCTATATATTCAGCTTCGGCTGTTGAGATAGAAACTGTTTGTTGTTTCTTACTGTACCAGGAAACCAATCTGTCACCTAGGAATTGACAACTCCCGGAGATGCTTTTTCTATCTACAACACTTCCTGTATAATCTGAATCTGTATATCCAACAAGATTAAAACCAGATACTTTAGGGTACCAAATACCTAAGTTAGGTGTACCCTTAAGATATCTCAAGATTCGTTTAACAACAATGAGATGCACATCTCTAGGATCCGCTTGGAACCTTGCACACAAGCATGTAGCATACATAATATCTGGTCTACTTGCAGTAAGGTAAAGTAATGACCCTATCATACCTTTGTAACTTGTGACATCTACCTTGGCAGAATTTTCACATGCTCCAAACTTGACCGCTGTAGATGATGGTGTCTTTGCTGAAGATGAGTCCTCTATTTGATATTTCTTGAGGAGCTCTCTGACATACCTGGATTGACAAATAAATATTCCATATGTCCTTTGACTTACTTGTAATCCAAGAAAGGACTTCAGTTCACCCATCATGCTCATCTCAAATTTACCCTGCATTAGCTTAGCAAATTTCTTGCACAAAAGATCATTAGTAGACCCGAATATTATATCGTCCACATAGACTTGGACTAATATTGTATCATTCTTATGTTTCTTTGAAAAGAGAGTTTTGTCTATGACACCTCTAACGAAACCATTTTCAAGTAAAAATTCAGAGAGAGTGTCATACCATTTTCTTGGCGCTTGCTTAAGACCATAGATAGCCTTGAAGAGAACGTAGACATATTCCAATAGATCTGGATCTTCAAAGCCAGGGGGTTGTTCTACATACACCTCTTCATCTAGCTTACCATTCAGAAAAGCACTCTTGACATCCATTTGATAAACTTTGAAGTTTGAGAATGCTGTGAATGCCAAGAATATTCTGATGGCCTCAAGTCTTGTCACTGGTGCATAGGTTTCATCATAATCAATTCCTTCAGCTTGATAATAACCTTTAGCAACCAGTCTTGCCTTATTTTTCATCACTTTGCCATCTTCATCAAATTTGTTTCTGAATACCCAACTGGTGCCTACTACTGTTCTGTTTGTAGGTCTGGGTACCAGCTTCCATACTTCTTGTTGTTTGAATTGATTGAGTTCATCTTGCATCGCAATCACCCAATCAGGATCAGAAAGAGCTTCTTCAGTTTTCTTAGGTTCCATTTCAGATAGAAACCCTGAATAATTACATTGATTTTGGACAGCTCTTCTAGTTTTTACACCAACATCTGGATCACCAATGATTAGCTCAAAAGGATGAACTCTATTCCAAACAGTCTGTCTGGGAAGATTTAATCTTGATGATTCGCCTTGTTCTTCATTGTGATATTGAGTATGACTAGTTGATCCCTCATTAACTCCCCCTGAGTTGTTGCCAGGTTGACTAGATGAATGTTCAGGAGTGTCAGTGGTATCTTTAATATTATCATTGTTTCCACCACCATTACCCTGATCATCCTCATCATTATCATTGTTGTCATTAGCATCAGCAAAAACATCAGGTGGATTGTCATCATCTGAATCTGGATCTGTCATATCCTCAAAAGATAGCTTTTCAGATGAATCTTCAGTTTGGATACTAGGAAGTTTAGTGTCATCAAATGTTACATTGACACTTTCAATCATAGTCTGTTGATCAATCACGTACACCCTGTAAGCTCTTCTTGTATAACCAATAAAAATTGCTTCATGTGCTTTGGTCTCAAATTTTCCACCTTGTTCATCTCCTTCTTTAAGCACAAAACATTTCGCCCCAAATACATGAAAGTATTTGAGTGTTGGTTTCCTTTCAGTAATAGCTTCATAAGGTGTCGTCATCAAGTCTTTGTTGATAAGAGTTCGATTCTGGGTATAGCAAGCAGTGTTGACAGCTTCAGCCCAAAAATACAATGGAAACCTTGATTCACTTAACATAGTACGTGCAGCTTCAATCAAGGTTCTATTCTTTCTTTCAACTACTCCATTTTGCTGAGGAGTTCTTAGAGCTGAGTATTGTCTGGTTATACCTTTTTCAGTGTAGAAATCATTCAGAACTGCATTCTTGAATTCAGTTCCATTATCTGACCTTATAGCTCTCACTGGATACTTAGAATCCAGCTCAATCAACTTGATGTGATCAATCACCAGTTGTGGAGTTTCATCTTTAAAATTCAGGAACAAGACCCATGTGTATTTTGAAAAATCATCAACAATCACAAGAGCATATCTTTTCTTTGACATTGACATCACATTAACTGGACCAAACAAATCCATGTGAAGTAGTTGTAAAGGTTCAGTTATTGAAAATATGTCAGTGCTCCTGTGAGTTGCCCTTTTTAACTTGCCTTTTTGACATGCATCACATAGTCCTTCCTGTGTAAATTCCATAGAAGGTAAACCTCTCACCAACTCTCTCTTGACCAGAGAGTTCATCGTCTTGAAATTTAAGTGAGAAAGTTTCTTGTGCCATAGCCAACTTTCATTTGTGGATGCTTTAGAATAGAAGCAGTTGATTTCTTTAGTGCTTCCAGTGTTCATATTGGCTACGTACAAGTTTCCTTTTCTGACTCCTGTAAGAGATGGTTGTTCACTTCTTTTGTGTGAAATCAGACAATTCTTCTTGTTAAAGTGGACTTCAAATCCCTTATCACAGAACTGACTAATACTGAGCAAATTATGCTCAAGTCCTTTTACAAAGGACACTTTCTCAATGATAACATTTCCAGCTTTAAGTCTGCCATATCCATCAGTTCTACCTTTGCTGTTATCTCCAAAGGTAACTACTGGGCCGACCTTCTCCACCACATTTGTCAGCAGGGTTCTATCTCCAGTCATATGCCTTGAACATCCACTGTCCAAGATCCAGGTTACTCGTTCAACCTGTTCAATACCCTACAATGACAAACGGATTAAACCTTCTTTGGAACCCAAATTTGATTGGGTCCAGAGTATTTAAAGTATTGGCCTTTGTCAGTCAAAACAACATTTTTAACCTTGACACCAATTTTACCATTAGTCAATAAACATTTTACCCTATAAACAGATTTGACAATCTTTTGTTTCAGTTTAGGTATCCATGTTTGTTTAGTAACAATATCATTGACTGGACATTTGACTTTGTAAACAGCCTTCATAAAACTTTGTTTAGGCTTTGGTACAAATGTCTCTCTCCTAACATAAGGAGGACTAGCAGTCTTTGATCTAACATTATTCCTGTTCATATGTTGTCGAGGAGCAGTCTTATTATCACATGCATGATTACCATTAAAGTAAGCAGACATCACATTAAAAGCACAAGACATACAGTTGACAACACCACATGCTTTATGATTAGAATGAATAATAGGCATGGTACTCATGTTAGACATGTTATTGTTCTGTTTCAACTTATTACCACCTAATCCAGTCTTAGAAGAACTAGTTGTTTCAACAACCTTGACTGGCACTTTAGGTACATCTTTCTTGGATGAAACATTCTTTGGATTAGTGTCCTCAACAGATTTAGCCTTAACAAAGACTGTGACATCTTTCTTGGATGAAACATTCTTTGGATTAGCGTTCTTAACAGATTTATCCTTAACACATTTATCCTTAACAAAGACTGTGCTATTTGCACTATCCTCATTTCTCATTTCTTCCTGAATAACCATAGAAAGAATATCTATTGTAGTTAGATTTGAACTTGAACTTGGGATTCCTCCTAAATCTGAAGTTACTGAATTGCCTCACCATCATAGCCATTGACTCATCTTCCAACTGATCCAGCTCTTCCAATGAGTAGAAATCTCCACCATCCTGACTGACAGGTGTATGACCAATCTCAACTTCAACCTGTTCCTTGTCAGCGCTGCAAGGTTGAACAACCTTAGCTTCCACTTCCTTTGGAGTCTCAACCACTAGAGCTGTAGAAGAACTTGGAACCCTACCTTCACCATGAATTTCTTTCTGTTGAACTTGTTCCAACTCATAGGTTTTCAAAATGCCGAAGAGCCGTTCAAGAGTAATTTGATTCATGTCTCTGGCTTCTCTAATGGCAGTTATCCTATGTTCTAGGTGAGTAGGCATGGTCAGTAGAAACTTCATGTTAATCTCCTTTTGTGTATATTGCTTGCTATGGATTTGCAAGTTGTTGATTATTTTGTTATACCTTTCAAACACTTCCTGAATGCCTTCATTAGGGCTAGCTCTAAAGTGTTCATACTCAGAGATTAAAATTTGAAGTCTGTTTTCCCTGACTTCATCATTTCCTTCATTAATAGTCTCAATAGTTTCCCACATGTGCTTTGCAGTTTTACAATTCATCAAATGACTGTACATCACAGCATCAAGGGAATCTAATAGTATGAGTCTCAAATTTTTGTCTAGTCCTGCATCCTCTTTTTCATCAGGAGTATAAGACGCATGGTCTTTTTCATGGGTTCTAGCAGGTGTTGTAACAACTCCATCAGTAACAACTTTTTGTTCAATGACCATAGGAATTTTAGGTCCATTTTTCAGAACACCCAAATATTTAGAATTTGTAACATCAAGAAATAGCTCCATTTTATTTTTCCACATATCATAATTATCTTTATTAAAGATAGGAATCTTAACAAGGACTTTTGAAGACATGATGAATTTTTAAGTGAGTTAAAAATTCGAAATGGATTTTTGACTGAATAAAAATAGGATCTTGATTTGTGTATCAATCAATAGGCTCTGATACCAATTGTTAGGTCCAATAAGATTGTAGAAGGGGGGGTTGAATACAATCTATACTGTTTTATCGAAATTTGTCCGGATAAATTTAATTTATATTTTGACAAATTTGAGCGGAATAAATTGAAACAAATTTCAAGTTGAATATAAAAATATATTAACTTGATGGGTGTTACAATTTCAGTACAGAAATTAATCAAGTTGATAAAAACTAATTTAGAAAATTCGACATGAACTTTTCTAATTTAGTTAATAAAAATCAAGATTAGAACTAGGAAACTTAATTCGCTAGTAGTACAAGAACAATAAATAAACAAGTTCCACCGGATAAAATATTACAAGAGAGATGAACTTGATTTTACAGAAATTAATTTGTTCTTGAGCCTGGGAGAGAAAATGGAGCTGCTGGGATTTTTCTGATTTGTGCTTGTTAAAATCCTGCCTGCTGTGTCTTCATTTTGTATTTAAACAAAATCAGCTGCTGCCTCTTGAATCTGTCGGTATGACTTAACAGGTCATATTGAACCTTCGGTATGACTTAATAGATATATTGAGGCTGATTGGTATGACATAAACTGACATAAATCTCCTTGATATGACTTAGAATAAATCAATATGACTTGCATAACGCTCGTTATGACTTAAATAAAAGGTCGGTATGACCTAATAAAAAACTTGGTATGACCTAAACAAAAAGCTCAGCTGTTAATATTTAAACTGCTCAAACTTGAAACCCAGTTGCAGGAAGGAGTAGTACACAACACGCGCAGCTGTTTCTTCTCCTTTTCCAGGCGCGTGGCCTACACGCGCTCAGGTGGCGCGTCAGTATTTCAGCCGACAGGAATGACAGGCCTGTCTTGATTTAACTCCTTTTGTTAACTAAACTTTGCTTTCTTCTTTGTTGTCTCTTTTTTTTTTCTTTTTGTCGACTACAAACAACCTGCAACCTTTTCTTTTTTTTTTCTTTTTTTTTTCCTTTTCTTTTGATTTTTCATTGGCTTAATGGCCTTTTAGCCCTCAAAGTTTTCACTGATATATCCATCAGCCCTCAATATTTCAAAACGTTCCTTTTAACCCTCGAAGTATCCATAAAGGTCCTAATAACCCTTAAATCGGTATAAAAAATAAAAAATAAAAAAACAGTATAACTCGGATGGGCAAAAGAGACATTTCACAAACCGATACCGAGGGTTAAAAGGTATACTTTAGATACTTTGGGGGTTAAAAGGTATACTTTAGATAATTTGGGGGCAAAAAGGTATATCTCAGAAAATGTTTATACAAGTGTACAGTACATGAGGGAAATAAGTTATGTCATCAAAAATTTAATATTTATACTTAGTAGTAGTAGTAGTAGTATTTTCACCGTTTAATATTTATACTTGGTAGAAGTACTCTATTTATTTTTTAAAAATTTATTTCTCAATAATTTAATTTATTCATGATATGATTTTCCTTTAAAATAATAACTTTTTTTCATGGCGGCTATCGAATAATGTTATAGTACATAAGAATATTAACTTATATTGAGTGAATAATTATCAAAATTGCAATAATAATATTTTTACTACACCTTATTGGATGACATTTCAATTAAAACTCAATGAATTAAATATAGATATTTAATAAAATTTATGAAGATGATTATTGAATATAGATATTGAATACTCATCGTTTAGAGTTTTATATCGATAAACAAATATGATGGGATAATTTCTTTTTTTTATATAAATTTATAGCTCAATAATTGAAATTAATTATATATAATTCATTTTTAGTCCGACTATAATTTTAAATTTCATATTTTAAAATGCGAGACGGCACCGCAAGGCGACGTCGAGCAACTATATAATTAGATTGACTTATATTGAGTGAGGAATAACCAAGTATATAAGCTTAATGTAGAAACTAAGTATTCCAATAGATCATAAAATTTTAGGAAATTTGACTGCATTTGACTCAATATACTTCAACAATACTTGACCCGATTTTCAAATTTCGAAAAAGAGTCGAAATTTAATCTGGATGGATTGTCACATTTTTACTAGGGTTTCGTTGTTTACTCATTTACTAATATTTATCATAACTAGCTTAACTATTTTATAAATTCATTATAGTTAAAACATAAACTATTTTATAAATTCATTATAGTTAAAACATATGTAATGCTTTAATTTAAACACATTTCCATAATTTTTTTATTCTAAAATGCATTTTGATGAAATAAATTATTAAAAAATTCATTATATGTACCGTAAAAAAAGGAAAATATCATGTCTTCATTTTAGTATAATTAGGAAACCAATATTTTAATTTTCAGTATCCAGATCCCTTCTACAATGCCTCCATATATTAGGAACTTGAATTAAGCGTTATCCCGGGAAAATATAGGTTTAGCTGACTACTTCAACTTAAAAAGAACTAATAACCAAAGGTCAAGTGCTACTAAACTATTTCTAATAATCATCATAAATAATTTCTTTCTTACAGAATATAAACTTGGCATATATAAACAAGCTAGTCAGCTACTAGAAGGTTTTTGAATAACATTAGGACTAAACATGCCAATTCACATTATTCATGTAGATTAACAGCTGAGGTGTACAATAATAACAACAAATAATAACTCACTTACCTAGTCACCAATGAACTCTTGTATTATTTATTCACTTTTACAAAATGAAAGAAAAAAGTGGAAGATAAACACAACGAAATAGCAGTTGACTACTACTAGTAGATTGGTAATCCGGAGGGTCCTTGTTCT
The DNA here is from genome assembly GCA_036435485.1 of Saposhnikovia divaricata. Lineage (NCBI taxonomy): Eukaryota > Viridiplantae > Streptophyta > Magnoliopsida > Apiales > Apiaceae > Saposhnikovia > Saposhnikovia divaricata. The sequence goes on along the minus strand of CM071597.1, from coordinate 92,701,431 downwards.
AGTATCACAAGTGTTTATGATTTTAATTTTAGGAGTTCCATTACACCCATAACTTATATACTCGCACCAATTTCAGCGACTGCTTTATTTCCATACAAAATTTTGATTCTAATTTAATCTTAGGCTTAAACTAAAACAAGTATTTCTACAATGCATCATAGCTGGAATTGTGCATTTAAGTGAAATTACATGCCTAGGAATTTCATTTAGTCATGACTACATAATAAACTATGAAGAGACTCAATGTTATCCACATACCCTTGAATGTTACAAGCACAACATTAATATATTATGGATCAATAATATTTATCATGGCAACTCACAGTATGAATAATCTACGTTGCCCGAACTTACCTATGAAATTCAGATATGGATCCAAGAATTGCGTCTCAATATTGATAAAAAGGTATCGGATGGACAATGTTGTGACATTTTTCTAGAATAACTTCATTTGTATGAGTTATACCTTTTTGCCCCCAAAGTATCTAAAATATACCTTTTAACCCCCAAAGTATCTAAAGTATACCTTTTAACCCTCGGTATCGGTTTGTGAAATGTCTCTTTTGCCCATCCGAGTTATACCGTTTTTTTTATTTTTTATTTTTTGTACCGGTTTAAGGGTTATTAGAACCTTTATGGATACTTCAAGGGTTAAAAGGAACGTTTTGAAATATTAAGGGTTGATGGGTATATCAGTGGAAACTTTGAGGGTTAAAAGGTCATTAAGCCTTTTTCTTTTCTTTATCTATTGTATTTAATTTAATTAACCTGATTAATCAATTAATCATTTAAATGAATAATGATTAATTAATTAATAAACTAATTAAATAAATTTAATAGATTAATATATTAATTCAAAATTTAATTAACATGATAATTAATTTAATAAATAAATTAATTCGACATGAATTAATTTATTAAATTAAATCAATTACATAATTATATTAATTAAAAGAGAATTAATATAAATCTTTTGACAGCTCAAATCTTTCTCTTGAACCACAGAAAGTAATAAAGAATTACCAACGAATTTTCGTTGACGCTCGATGCACGGTCTGGTTCATGAGCGACTAACTCCAACGGCTTTTCTTTATTTTTGACTCTATGATTTGGTTCCTTTCTTCTCGTAACATACCAGTCTTGGCAGCTTGAACCACTGAAGTTAATGATAAACAACCACTGTTTAATGTTGACACTCGATGTACTGTCTGGTTCATGAGTGACTAACCGCAATGACTGTTCTTCATATATTGACTTTAAAATCTGGTTCATTTTTCTTTTCTCCTCTCTCTATTAATTCTTCTGTACTGTCTCTGTCACTGTCGAAATCTCTGTCACTTCAAATGAATCCACTTCTTTAACGAATACTTCACTGAGGCTTGATCAGATGTCTGAACTTCTTTCAATGTAGTAATTCTTCAAGTCTGTAGATTGACCTTGATATTTTTCTTCTGACAGATAATACTATCTGAGATTCCTTGTGACAGCCTATATACTATTTACTATTACAATCTTTGTTTAAGTTGAGTTGTATCCTCGAAATACAAATAGGCTACATCATATGCCTTTCACTTCGTATGATGAGTGCTCACATAATCTGGGCATGGTGCTGAAAAGGTATGTTGAGACCAATTTGGTGCTTAACTTGGAAAAGTGTCACTTCATGGTGCAAGAAGGAATCATTCTTGGGCATAAGGTATCTAGCAAGGAGCTTGAAGTGGATAAGGCTAAAGTGGAGACTATTGAAAATCTTCCTCCACCAATCTCAGTTAAGGGAATTCACAGTTTTCTTGGTCATGCGGGATTCTATCGGTGATTCATTCAAGAATTCTCCAAAATCTCTAAACCCTTGTGCAATTTGTTGGAGAAGGATGTTCCTTTCAAGTTTGATGAAAAGTGCATAGCTGTTTTTGAGATATTGAAAAAGAAGTTGACTACAGCACCTGTTATTACCACACCTGATTGGGATGAGCCGTTTGAGATGATGTGTGTTGCTAGTGACTTTGCAGTTGGAGCTGTGCTTGGTCAGAGGAAGAAGAATATTTTCCATGTGGTTTACTATGCTAGTAAAACCCTTAACGACGCACAGCTGAATTACACTACTACGGAGAAAGAACTCTTGGCGGTTGTTTACGGTTTTGAGAAATTCAGATCCTATTTGCTTGGGATGAAGTTGATAGTCTACACTGATCATGCAGTAATTAAATATCTAATTTCGATGAAAGATTCAAAGCCTCAGTTGATTCAATGGATTCTTTTGCTTCAAGAATTCGAGTTGGAAATCAAGGACATAAAAGGTACAGAAAACCAGGTGGCGGATCATCTATCATGTTTGGAAGACCACGGTAAGGATTCACGGGATAAAACTCTAATCAACGAATCTTTTCCCGATGAGCAACTTTTTGGGGTGCAAGAAGAAGAACCATGGTTTGCAGATATTGTGAACTATCTTGTGAGTAATGTCATTCCCTCAGAATTCTCTTATGCTCAAAGGAAGAAGTTTCTACATAATGTGAAGTGGTACCGTTGGGATGAGCCATTCTTGTTTAGACAGTGAGCGGATCAGATAATCAGAAGGTGCATTCCTAATAGTGAGACTGAGGGTGTTTTGCGAGATTGCCATTCTACCACGTATGGTGGTCATTATGGTGGAGAGAAGATAGCTGCAAGAGTACTTCAGGCAGGATTTTTCTGGCCAACTTTGTTTATGGATGCTCACCAGTTTGTGTTGAGATGTGATCGGTGTCAAAGGGTTGGTAATATCTCTAGGAGGAATGAGATGCCTCTAAACATGCTTCTTGAAGTTGAGATTTTTGATGTTTGGGGAATAGATTTCATGGGACCGTTTGTATCATCTTGCAACAATCAGTACATTCTTTTAGCTGTGGATTACATGTCTAAATGGGTCGAGGTGAAGGCTTTATCGACCAATGATGCTAAGGTGGTACTGAATTTTCTTCATAAGAACATATTCACACGTTTCAGTACTCCACGGGTAATAATCAGTGATGAGGGAACGCACTTCTGCAATCGCAAATTCACTGCATTAATGGCAAGGTATCGTGTGAATCATCGTGTTGCAACAGCTTATCATCCCCAAACTAATGGGCAGGCGGAAGTTTCTAATCGGGAAATCAAGCAAATTTTGGAAAAGGTGGTAAATCCTTCAAGGAAGGATTGGTCATTAAAGCTAGACGAAGCTGTTTGGGCTTACAGAACAGTGTACAAGACACCATTGGGTATGTCTCCTTTTCAGGTTGTGTATGGTAAGGCTTGTCATCTGCCTACTGAGTTAGAACAGAAGGCGTATTGGGCATTGAAGAAGCTTAATCTTGATATGACGGCTGCTGGTGCGAAGAGAATGCTGCAGATTAATGAACTTGATGAGTTCCGTCTACAGGCTTACGAGAACAACAAGTTGTACAAGGAGAAGGTTAAGAGGTGGCACGATAGGAGATTGATGCACAAGTCATTTTTGCCTGGGCAACTAGTTTTGCTTTTCAACTCTCGCCTCAAACTTTTTCCTGGAAAACTTAAGTCGAGGTGGTCGGGTCCATTCACGGTTAAAACTGTGTTTCCGCATGGAGTAGTGGAGATTTTTGATAGGTCACCTGATCATTCTTTCAAGGTGAACGGACAGCGATTCAAGCATTATTTTGGTGGAACGGTGAACTGTGAGGTGGTTTCTGCCGTGTTGGCTATTCCATAGTTCTCGGGAGTAACGTCAAGCTATTGAAATAAAACAAGCGCTTCGTGGGAGGCAACCCATGTGTTTCTGCATTTTTCATGATTGTTTAATCTCAAAAAAAAAAAATCAGGCACGGGCACGTAGGAAGCAGCGCGGGCGCGCTTAAAAGTCTGTTCAGAAAAAAATTGCCATGTGTATGTGTTATATCCCAAATTCCTCTTCATATCCCTAATATAATTCATATCCCTAATCTTATTCATATCCCAATTCTATACCCAACTCTCCTATATCATATCATCATTTCAATCCCCTCATCATCCTTCCAATCTCATATCTCTAATTATATATACCTACATACACCTATACACACAAAACCCATATCTCTACTTCTGATTTTAAACTCCATTAAAGCATCAAGGATTCTCTAATTCAAGTTTGGGGGAATTTTAGTGGAAGATTCACATCTCCGATTCGTGTGGGTACAATTCTATTATCTTCTCTTTAATTAGTGCGAAGTGTGTTCTTGTATTTGGGATATTTGTGTGTGGATTTAGTTTTGGGCTCTTGGTATTGTTCATTGTTCTTGATTTGAGATTGATTATGGCACCGAAAAGAGCACGAGTTGTGGGTAGTAGTAGCACTCATCCCTCTTTGGATGAGGATTCGAGTATGGGTATTGGTGGTGAGAAATTTAGTTCTCCGGAGGCACAAGTTGAGTTTACTCGATTGATGTCGAAGGCGATGGCAAAGGAGAGGGGATTCCTGCCTACGGCTCGGGATGGAGAGCTAGTTGAGATGATTCAGGATATGGGTTGGGAGAGTTTCTGTGAGGCGCTGTCTGCGGTTCCTTTGAGCATTGTGCGGGAGTTTTATGCCAATGCAAAGGCTGATAGGAATGGATTTTCTTTGGTTAGGGGTTTTACTGTGGATTACAGGCCTGCTGCTATTCATCAGATTGTGAGTCATCTAGTGAAGCCTAGGAGAGCTGAGGATTGGGCACTTAAGACCCGAGAAGATGTGGATTTGGATGACATTGTGGGTGAGATTTGTATTCCGGGCACAGTTTGGAAGTGCAAAGCGGGAACGAATGAGCAGCTTACTTTCCCTACTTCGGCCATGAATAGGTATGCGAGGGCTTGGAATTTGTATATATGTGCAAACATCTTGCCTTCTTCGCACTCTTATGAGGTCACTGTTGACCGAGCTATACTATTATGGGGGTTTCTGAATGGGAAATACATTGATCTTGGATACATCATAAATCAGAATATGCTTAGATTCATGAGAGGTGGGATGACGGGGGCGATTCCACATGCCTCTATTGTGGCTGAGTTGTGCACATCTGTGGGTATTAGGTTGGCGAGTGAGGAGCAGCTGTAGATGCTCAGTTCTGCTATTGACCACTCTATGATTGATCGGATGGTGGAATGGCCAGGCGGCGTTCCTTATGAAAGAGGTTTGGGATATATTGCTGCTGATGTAGAGGGGGGTGGTTCTCCACCACATGTTCCTAGAGCAGCTAGAGCAGGTCCATCTCATGTGCATCGAGATCCTGATAGGTCTGGTCTTGGTGATGCACAGTACAGATGTTTGACTAGGCGTATTGATGCCATGCATGACATCAACCGCCGATATGCAGAAGAGTTGACTCAGGCTTTGGGCAGTGCTTTTCAGGCCACTGGTGTTCAGGTTAACTGGCCTGTTTTTGGAGCTCACACCGTTTATCCTCCACCAGATTCACCACCCGAGGAGGGTGATCCTGCTGATAGTTAGGTATGTTTTCTACTATCCTTTTTATTACCTTCAATGGGGACATTGAATATTTTAAGTTTGGGGGTGATTGAGGATTAGTAGTTAGTAGAGTCATTGTTCATATAGGAATCATATTGCATGTGTAGTAGTAGTTTCACTATTATTATTGCATGACTGTTTAATGTAGAGCATATTTGTTTGCATATTTGTTTATGTATTCCATGTGAGTCCATTTAGTTGCATTTGCATAGCATATTTTGATCCCGTAGGATTTGGCTATTTCCGTTTGGTAGGTCGATGTTGATTTGGGTGTGGTAATGATGAATAGAGGGTTGATTTAAGTTCTTATGAATTGACCTGCATATTTGAGAAACAAAATCTTTACACAGTCTCATTGTTTGCTTTTGGACTAGGTCAGGTCATACTTTGTTTGGTTGTTGAGATTAATCACCTGTTTATATTTAGAATGTTCATTATTCCCTTGATGGCGAAGGAGCATTAAAATATAAGTTTGGGGAAAAATAAGGATTTCATGCTAGTGTTAATTAAAGTTAAGCGTCAAAAGCCTAGTAGCCGCTCATATTTTATGAGTAGTCTAGGGTTGGATGAGATGGAGCGAAACGCACTCATTCTAAAGTATTAGTGTGTGCAAAAAAAGGGCAAAAAAAAAATGAAAAAAAAAGAAAAAAATATGAGAAAAAAAAGAATTATGTGAATGTGTAAGTGCATAATTGACGGGTGAGCTCTTTAATACTCGAGTAATTAAGTTCTAGGGGACTTTGTGCCTAGTGACCTAAGGCTTTTCCGGTCTGGGATCCACTAACCTAACGCTCGCTACATGGGTATTATTGAATAAGTCTTTAGGGGCCTCATCCATTGCACGGTCAAATAAGCATGTGTGTTGTGTTATGTGTCGTTGTTTGTTAGTAATTTAGCATGAATCCTTGTCTAACTCAAATGATGATGGAGGTGTCTCTGAGTTATGAAGTGTTTAGCATTCATTCTATTTATAAACCTATGATTGTCTTGGCGAAGAATAGGTATGATTTTGATCTATTGTTAGGAGTATATATGATGAACATCGCACACACCCACGTTTCTGTTCATGTAATGTTAGTATACGGGGATTTAGTCGAGCTCTGTTTGGAGTTGTTGCATTCTTTGAGATATTTGCTTGGTGATTGGTTATGGTTAGTCTAAGGGGATATTTGCATTTTCATTTAGTTGCATTCATGCATTGCATTTGTTCATATAGAGTCTGTTTATGCTTGAGGACAAGCATCGGTTTAAGTTTGGGGGTGTGATAAGTGGATTTCATATCCACTTAGATTGCTTCGTATCGGCTTAAATTGATTAACTTGACCTCAAGTATGTCACGTTTTTTATGTGTTTTTAGTGAGTTTGTGCATGACTTCTAACTGAAGTAGGATGATAGTTTTCTATGATTATGTGGTGGATTTTAGCTCAATTATTGAAGAACAAGAACTTGTGCGAGAACTGGAGAGGAAATGAAGAAGAAACAGAGAAATCAGCAAAGTTATCCAAGGGATCGAGCGTGGGCGCGCCAGGTTGAAGCGCGGGCGCGCTGGTTTGAATTGGTGGTGCGCGGGCGCGCTATAGGCAGCGCGGGCGTGCCATGTCGTGTGCTAAAATCCTGTTTTATTGCTGATTTGGATTTTTCTTGGTGGTCAAGGCACGGGGGCTATATAAACACTTGACATCAACAGAAGAGACGTTTTTTTATCAGAGAAAGCCAGGAGAACAAGATTAGGAGAAGGATTCATCGAAGCACGTGACAAGCAACGGAGATCTAGATCTACTTCTTTTGTATTCTTCTAATTAGGCGATACTTTGGATCTCGTTTTTGGATTTTTTTTCTAAACCTTATTACTCTAGCACTATTGTTTTTATTCAGATCTTGTTTATTATCATGTTATCATTAGATCCCATGATGATGAGCCGTTCGATTATGAACTAATCGTTGTCATGGGATCCTAACGGATTTATTTACGGAGTATAGTAGATTGATTGCTTTAAAGATTTGTGTGTGATGACTTATTGATTTCCTCGTATGGTTGTGCTTATTCTTCCTGGATACGTAGCTAACATCTAAGTTGTATTGTTAATCTTTATTGAATGCGAAAGTGGATATAGAGATTTAGAACTTGCCATGCTAGCATAGGTTTATGGATGTTTTGACATGCATGATTCGTAGTGTAATTTTAACCATTTTACACTGCCCTATGTAATCTTAAAGGATAACTTGTTCTTAAACCGTTATGTTTTCAAATCTTATAGACATATAGGGTCTAAACATAATTGGTGTCTACCCAGCTTCTATCTATTTTGTGGATGTTGAGTGGTTTGGTATACGTATATCGAAAGGTAGCGTGTACTAATTTCGTGTTATCCGATTAGTTGTCATAACCGTCACATACATTGATTAAAGGCATCAACTCTAAATGAAGTATTTAATGAAGTTAGGATCCCATGTTTTATCTCTCATAAGTAATTCGAATTTAATCTCATTAGTTAGTTAATTCTTGAAAGCCATATGTTTACCCTATTTGTAAACATCGAGGATTCAACTCAACTTAAACAGGAATATAATAGTAAATAGTATATACATACTGTCACAGGGATCTCGAATGCTTAACTGTCAAGAGAAAGAAGACAAAGACAATCTACTGTTTTGTTTTGAGGTATACTACACTTGAAGAAGTTCATTCAGTTGATCAAGCGTTAGTGGAGTAATCAAGACAGTGGGTTCTATTTATAGTGACAAGAGGTTCCCACAGTGACAGAATACAGGTTATAAAGGTTTGAAAAGGAGTGAAGAAAAGGAAGACAGGAACCACAACTTTAAAGTCAATATATGAAGAACAGTCATTGCGGTTAGTCACTCATGAACCAGACCGTGCATCGAGTGTCAACATTAAACAGTGGTTGTTCGTCATTAACTTCAATCGTTCAAGCTATCAAGACTGGTATGAGAGAAAATCATTGTGCAAGCAACAGGAGTGCTAAATTCATTAACCACAATGATTTTACTATCAAGTGGACTAGCACTGAGGAAAAATAATTATCACAAAGAAATGCAAAGTGATATTTTCTTAAAGCTGGAACCCCGGTTGGAATTGATATATTTTTTGCTAAGCAAAAGGAGTCCGGTTCCAGACCCTCAGGAGACCGCAGCTTAGACCGTAAGGATTTATTTATATTAATAAATATTTTATTTAATTAGAAAATTATATTTATAAATATCTAATTAATATTAGATATTTATTTTTATAATTTCTGAATTAAATTAATTAATTATTAATTAAAGATTATAAGCTATGCCGGTTATAAAGCATCTCTACGGCCCAAAACCATTTATGAATATGACAAAGGGTAGGCGTGTGTAATTGAATTGTTTTGGTGAAAAGAAAAGAAGGCAGGCTCTTGTTTGCTGATTTAAGTAATATTGATTTAAGTCATGCTGATTTAAGTCATGCTGGTTAAGTCATGCTGATTAAGTCATAGTTGATTTAAGTCATGCTGATTAATTCATGCTTATTAAGTCATACTGATTTAAGTCATGCTGATTAAGTCATGCTGATTAAGTCATACTGATTTAAGTCATGTTGATTAAGTCATACTGATTTAAGTCATACTGGTTTAAGTCATGCTGACCAGAGAATACTTGCTAAGCCATGGAGAAGGTTTAAGTCGTACCGAACTTCATCAATATGACTTCAAAGTCATACAGACTAGCTAAGTCATACTGAGAGAAATGTTAAAAGAATTAAAAAAAGGCTGGCAGCTACATATATCAACATAGACAGAAGATCTTTACACTTCTTCACTTCTCCACAAAACAGACAGACCCGGGAGAGAAAGAGACCAAGAGAAAAAAAAGTTCCCGGACTTCAAATTAAATTCTTGTAAATTATTTCTGGATTGTATTGTTAAATCTTAACCACTAGAAATAGTTTACTTGTACTATTGGAACTATCTAGCGGATTAAGTTCCCTAGAATTTATCTCTCGAATTGCTTTTAGCTTTCGATCTTTTTATTACAAATATAGAAAAGTTCATGTCGAATTTTCTATAGAATTTGTAATAATTAGTTTGGTCATCAAACCTTGTAATTTGTACCCGTGCATTAAGGCACACCCCTCCAAGTTAATATAAATTTTATATTTAACTTGAATATTGGCTTCATTTTATTCCGCATCGAATTGTTTAAAATTTAATATACACCCAAAGAATAATTTCAATAAAACGGTATAGTTTGTATTCAACCCCCCTTCTACAAACTATTTTGGACCAAACAATTGGTATCCGAGCCTTTTGATTGACGCACAAATCAAGATCCTTATTCCTGTGGTCCACCAATTGGTTTTCGAGTTTGTTGACTCATACAGAAATTAAATCCGGTATTAGACCAAAAAGTCAACTCCTAAATTTTTGAATTCTTTAACCTTCAAAAATATTCATTTTTGAGATTTTTTGATTGTTAAATAAACTTAACTTATATTCGAATTTTTTAATTCTTGAAATGATTAATTCTTGGAAATTTTGATTTTTAAACAACTTGAGTTTATTTTCAAATTATTTAATTCTCAAAATTTTTAATTCTTGATACTTTCGAATTTTAATTAACTTGAATTTATTTTCGGATTCTTTAACTCTCAAAAATTTTCATTTCTTGAGATTTTTTGATTCTTAATTAATTTGACTCTAATTTCGAATTTTAATTAATTTGAACTTACTTTCAGATTTTTTATTTCTCAAAAATTTTCAAGTCCTTGAAATTTTTGAATTTTAAATATTTTGAATTTATTCTAAGCCAATGGTTCTTAGAAGATTGTTAGTTGAAGATTCCTCCGGGTTGTCAAAGATGATTCGAATCTTTTGAAGAAGATGCATTTTTCAATGGAATTAATTTCTACCTGCTAAAGATTAATTTGTTAAGTTTTTGTAAGTCATATTCCATGTGACTTATTATTTTTTTCAGAAGCAGGACTGGAAGAGTTTTAGTGGATGAAATTTTTCTTGAAGATTTTAGTCAACTCTAGTGATTCAATGATATACAAACACTTAGTGGATTTCCCCAATGCTAAATCCAAAACACTTAGTGGTTTGAACCAATTGTATATCTTTCAAGAAATCAACAGAGATTTTAGAAGAATGGAATCAAGGAGGTTTGAGAATGGACTAGACTGCAAACATCTCAGTCAGAAATTAATGATGGAACCTCAGAACAGACAGGAAGAGTTACTAATTCAGAAAAAGTATACTAAAGCTACATCCAAGGATCAGACCTATCTATTCCGAAACCGAAACTCTTCAGGATATAGTTCCACTTCAAGAGGTGGTTACAAGACTAAGATGGTGGAAAGAAACAAGACTTGATACTTGCAGTGATGATAAGATATATGTGATAAGTAACTATCAAGGTGTGCAACACAGTACATAATTCTGACAGACAATGATGAATAGGGATTCATTAATTGAGATGAAACAAAGGCATCAGAGCAGAACTTATTGCTAAAGAAAAGAGCTGGGATGGATCAAATGATGATGAGAAGAACTTTACGAATATCTTGCTTTCATAGCAATCCTGACAATGATTTACCTCACATGTCTTAGGTATCAATTCTTCGAACTAATGTAATATGTAATTCTCAGAAATTCAAAGCATGTTAAGATCTTAGCTTTTAACTGTTAAATCTTTGGTTAGAAGATCTCAATATGTCGATGAATATTTGTTGAATTTGATTAATTGCAATAGTAAGTTAGAGTTGTTCCTTAGACAATATCTTTTAATTCTTAATTGCTATAGGTTAAGCATATAAGACCTCTGCTCAAGCTAGTTTCAGGATCCCCAGTTAAACAGATTTGTTTATTCATTCTGAATTGTTTGTTAAGGTTTAAAAAGTTTCAAAGATGGATTGATTACCTAGGTTGTTTGTAGAACATAAAGCTGTATCTAAAACTGACTTAGGTAATACAGACAATTAGTGGTTTATAACAACATCCTTGGACTGGATAGAATTAGTGATTACTTATTAATTCTTCTATTCCAACTGGTTTTAGAAAATTCTTGTATATAGGTTAACTGGATTTTCTAAATGCATTACATGTCATAGTTTGCACGTTTTAAATGTGTGATGGTTTGATTGCCATATGAATGCTATGTTTGTTGTTACCACTAATGCATACATGTCATAATTTGCATGTTTTAAATGTGTGATGATTTGTATGCTATATGTATGTCAAGTCTGTAGATTACCTCTATAAACAGAGATATCTCTAATCCATCTGGACCCAAGTAAATCTGGGTACCAAGAACTTTTATCCATTTGTGAATGTAGGGCTTAACAGGTTAATCGATTATGCATTGTTAATGATTTATTCAAAGCATATCATCGAAGAAAGAACTCTGCTATCAAATGTGAATGTGAAGACAGGCCAAATGGTTTTTCCCTTGGAGACAACAGCAAGGGTATGACCCAGGGTCATGGCTATTCAATAGCTAGGAATGTTGTCAGTAATAAAGCATCTTTAGAAGATGAAAAGCCTACTATTCGAGGAGTAAGGAAAGAGAACTTATTTGTAGTTGATATGGAATCTCAGTCAAAGGTGAAGTCAACAAGGTTTAATCTAAAGCTTCATCAGACAAGAGTTCATCTATGACATAAGGAGATCTCTCACTTGAATGTCAAATCAAAAGATTCTTTCCTGGAAATTAAATCAGTAAAGGAGACTGCCTCATCTGGAATTAAAGAAAAATGAAATTATGAGGCATGTCATAAAGGGAAGTCAAAGAAGCATCACACAGAAGTTCTACATCAAAGAAAAATATACTTTAGTGGTGATGACTGATGACTTCTCTCAATAAACAAGTTATTGTTCAGTCAATCTGAAGACAAGACACCACTAATGGTGATTGATCACATCTAGAAGATTGGCAGAAAGCAAAACTGACTATGACAACTTGGGGACCAGATTACAGGACGTATCAATTAGTGTTCTGGATGATTTCTGAATCTTCAAGAATATTAATGATGAAGCAGTCAATAGTTTTCTACTGACATGATTAAACCCTGATCAGTAAGAAATATAGGAAGACCCTATAAGTTATGAAGGAAATTGTTTTGCAATGATAAATGGAACTGAGCATCTTGGCAATCAACTAATGCTCAAGAAGATAATTTCCTTGGTTACTCAATGGAGTCAACAGCCTACTGGGTGATTATTATTAATCAACAGAAGGTGACTGAAAGTCTTAGTGATGTTCAACAACTTCTAGCTCCCAGATATCAATGGTGATGATTATTCAGATCCAACCAATGTGAAACATGGATAATCTTCATGTAAACCCAGCAACAACTTAGGGGGAGCAATAGAAGGATCAATTAGTGAACTCAACACCATATTGAAAATCAAAGGACACTATGAGAACATGTCTGCCAAGACAAAGAGTGTTGACTTAGTTAACTCTTTGTCCTAGTTCTTAGTGTTCCTAATGGTGAAAGTAAAAGACTAGTAGAGCTTCAAGTACCAATTATTATTTCTTCAGTTTCCTTTTAGAAGAAACTAAGAAAGCTACAAAGGCTCTGAAAGATCCAGATTGAGTGATTGCAATGCAAGTTGATCTCAATCATTACAAAAGGCATATTGTAGGGAAGCTGGTATCTAGACCAAAGTACAAGGATGTATTTGGTACAAGGATAACCAGAAGTCTACCTGGATGATGTCAAGGCATTGTTATGAGGGACAAGGCCAAACTGGATGCTAGGTTAGAATCTGATCAGATAGTATATCTGACAAGAAGCACCAGTGACAAGACTTGAGGATATCAGGCACCTGCTGCACATTCATGATTATAATGGACATCTGGACCTACTGAATCTGGATGCTAGAGGAATGTGAACAAGTGCACTCCTAGTTGGTGAGATAATGGAAGATCTCTACAGGTTAGTATGAACTGGTATCGTCACTCAAGCAAGCATGGAAGACATGGTATGACACCTAACTAATTTAACATTTGGTATCAATCTTTAACCGTTGGTATCTTTTAACAATTGGTGTCATATTTATTGAACTCTCTACATCTTACGTCACAAACATAAATGATATATATGTGCAATGATATCTTGATTATATTATATGTTGGTCTACTAACTATGAATTGGTATCAAGATATTTGGTACTTTGATGTTGGTAAAGTTTCAATTCTTTTGATTTACTTTAGTAAGCCAAAAGAATTATGACAATAAAAGTAAGTCAAGGATCTTTTGTTTCTGTTCAGAAGATTCTAGACCTGTCAAGACTCTATGCCAACACACCACTATAGCTGGCTTTTGACCTATTAGTTTGGACCTAACAAGTTGGTAATCAAAAATCTTAAGTTGGACCCAAATCTAAGGAAATGGTACCCTAGAGATATTTGACCCAACAAGTTCAGGATCTACTAATTAGGACCTAATCAGGCTATAGAGGAATCATCAGCTCATTATCTTATTCAATTGCAAATAGATCACTTACACACATATTATATTCTCAATATGCAAATGTGCAAGGCCCCAAGTGGAACCTAGAGAATATATTCTTGTAGTTATTACAATTGATTTTCAGATGTCTTAAGTTGGACCCAAATCTGCGGAGATGGTACCCTAGAGACATCAGTTCTAACATGTTTTGCTGCATAGAGACATATCAAATGAGTTGTACGAAAGCAGGAGAACACAAAAAATTAAATTCATCTCCAACAACTCTGTGGAACACTCAAGGACTAAGCAACTTGCATAAGGTATCAATTATTTCGAGAGCATGTCTTTAATTAAGATTAACTTGTAGACATATTTGCTAAATCACTTGATGAAATTAATTTTTCAAGATTGGTTTGTAAACTTGGGATTTTGGTAAGGCTATATGATTTTAAATCCCATCTGTTTAGTAATTCTTAAGTAAGCTCATAAGTATTCAATTGTCCGTATTGAAATGACTTGTGATTTTACTATAAGTAATTCTTAAATGAGTTTACAAGTATTCAATTATCAGTATTGAAAGGACTTGTGAATTCATTGTAAGAAATTCATAAATGAGTTCATAAGTATTCAATTGTCCGTATTGAAAGGACTTGTGAACTTATTTACATCCAGACCTCACGCTGAAAATTATCTGTTGAATGATTGCCATGTGTATAATTGACATATATTATATTGGTGATTATTTATGGATAATTTAAATACTTAAATGCTAAAATCTAACTCATAGAGATTTAGTACTTATTTATTTATTATTTATTTTGATTAATTTGAGCTGTGGAACTTGAAGCAATTCAATATAAGTATTTGCTCTGTACCGCATATTTATTAAAATAAATATACAATATAACTAATTTGGACCTAATCTGTGTTGGTCTTCAATTAGTTGTGAGATGTTAATTCTAGTGAATCTATCAATAAGAATACATTGCATACATTCAGCATTAAAACATTGCAGATAAGAATTATGCAAATTAGGCATGTTATGCATTTTAGAAAATTCAGTACTATCTACTTTAACCTATGTACACTTGTGTAACAGGTAGCAAGTAGATTTATAGATATTCAATAATTTTCTAAACATACATGGAATAGAAGAATTAACAATTAATCACTAATTCTATCCAATCCATTCCTATTGTTATATTATATTATATAATCTCTATTACCTAAGTCAGTTTTACAAATGACTTGATGCTCTATTGACACCCTAGGTAATTATTCCATCTTTTAAACTTTTTAAACCTTAACAAACAATTCAGAATGAATAAGCAAATCTTGTTCTACTGGGGATCCTGAAACTAGCTTAAGCAGAGGTCATATATGCTTGACATATATCATTTAAGAATTGAAAGATATTGTCTAAGGAACACTTCTAACTCACTATTGCAATTAATTAAATTCAACAAATATTCATACACATAATAAGATCTTCTAACCAAAGATATAATAATTAAAAACTAAGATCTTAACATGCTTTGAATTTTTGAGAATTACATATTACACTAGTTCGAAGAATTGATACCTGAGACATGTGAGGTGAATCATCTTCAGAGATTGCTATGAAGGCAAGATATTAATTATGCTCTTCTCATCATCATCTGATCCATCCCAACTCTTTTCTTCAGCAAGATAAGTTCTGCACTGATGCTTCTGTTTCATCTCATTTAATGAATCCCTATTCATCCTTGTCTGTCAGAATTCTGTACCATGTTGCACACCTTGATAGTTACTTATCACATAAAATTTTTCATAACTGCAGCTATCATGTTTTGTTCTTTCCACCAACTCAGTCTTGTAGCCACCTCTTGAACTATATCCTGAAGAGTTTCTGCTTCGGAAAAGATAGGCCTAATTCCTGGATTAGACATTTGTACTCTTTCTAAATTAGTAACTCTTCATGTATGTTCTGAGGTTCCATCATTAATTCCTGACTGAGATGTCTAACTGTCTAGTTCATTCTCAAACCTCCTTGATTCCACTTTTCTAAAATCTCTATTGATTCCTTGAAAGATATTTCTTGGTACAATCCACTAAGTGTAGTAGATGTTACATTGGAGCAATTCACTTAGTGTTTGTATATCATAGAATCAATAGACTTAATTCAAATCTTCGAGAAAAATTCTATCCACTTAACCTCTTCCATTCCTGCTTCTGAAAAACCAGTGAATTCTATGGATATAATTTTGAGGAGCTTCCACAAATTTTTCTTCAGTAGGTAGAAATTAATTTCATTGAAAAATGCATTTTCTTCAAAAGATTCAAATCATCTTTGACAATTCGTAGGAATCTTCAACTAACAACCTTCTTAGAACTATTGGCTTAGAATAAATTCAAAATATTTAAAATTCAAAAACTTCAAGGACTCGAAAATTTTTTGAGAAATAAAAAATCTGAAAGTAAGTTCAAATTAATTAAAATTCGAAATTAGAGTCAAATTAATTAAGAATCAAAAAATCTCAAGAAATGAAATTTTTTAGAGTTAAAGAATCCGAAAATAAATTCAAGTTAATTAAAATTCGAAATTATCAAGAATTAAAAATTTTGAAAACTAAACAATTTGAAAATAAACTCAAGTTGTTTAAAAATCAAAATTTCCAAGAATTAATCATTTCAAGAATTAAAAAATTCGAATATAAATTAAGATTACTTAACAATCAAAAATATCATAAAATGAAAATTTTTGAAGATTAAACAATTTGAGAATAAATTCAATTTAATTAACAATTGAAAATAAACTCATATTGTTTAAAATTCAAAAATCTCAAAATTGAAAATTTTGAAAGTTAAAGAATTCAAAAATAAGTTCAAATTATTTAAAGTTCAAAAATCTCAAGTATTGAATTTTTTGAAGGTTAAAAAATCGAAAATAGAGGAGTTGATTTTTTTGTCTAATACCGGATTTAATTTCTGTATGGGTCAACAAACTTGAAAACTGTTAGTCACAGAGGCATGCCTGAATACATCTAATAACAAGCCTAAGTATGTGTAATGCTATGCATTACCTACATGACCTCTTAACTGAGGGAACCTCTAGTTGTAGAGTTTCTATTTGTTCTGTACTAGTAATAGGCATCAAATTCTAGTTGTGTTACTGTACTTATAAAGTCAAGAATAATGCTTGAAAGAAGTTCCAAGGTTCATGTCTCAAGCAAGGAGATAAAGACTGCCAAATAATCACAGTTGGGATTTGAAGAAATGAAGAATTTGCCTAAGTACCAGTTCGAGAAGTACATTTGTCTATTCGAGAAGTCTAGCATTCGAGAAGTCAGAGATTCGATATCTCAGAAGACACTATTCGATATCTCTGAATACACTGTTCGATATCTCATTCGATATCTCAGGGATTCGATATGTCAAAATGCTCTATTCGATATCTCAAGGACTAAAGAAGCTATTCGACATCTCAGGGATTCGATATGTCAAAATGCTCTATTCGATATCTCAAGGTGTCCCAGAGAAAAGAGCTATTCGAGAAGTGATTCGATATGTCAATATAACACTATTCGAGAACTCAGAGTTATCGATTAAGTCAATTCGAGTTCTCGAATCAATCACTTAGCCACTTCTCGAATACATTCTTGGAGACAAAATACTGAAGAATTGTACAGGTCAGAAACCCGCAACAAGCCAAGATGCTTTATTTGACTATGTACTATAAAGCACATTGGAAAGCCTACAAAGAAGCTTGGAGAGATAAGACAAAGGGACAAGGAGCTAAAGAAGTGGATCTGAACAGGCTTTGCAAAGTCAAATCTGTAGCCATTTGGACTCTTACTCAAATGAGTTAGACATACTGGAAAGTAGTTTGTTTTACCTACCTTATTTGTAGTAAGTAGGTGTATCCATGTCTATAAGGATACAGCCTCACTTCCTTAGCAGATAAGTTTTTCAAGATACATCACAAGAAATATCTCTCTAAGAAAAACGAAGCTGAGAATACTATCATTTGTATTCACAGATTGTAACAAAATCTTTATCTAATAAAATATTAGATTAAAGTGATATTGTGTTGTGTTTGTCTTTGTTATCTGTACTTGCGTATCTCACACACACTCAACACATATCTTGTTGCAAAGATTCAAGAACAAAGAAAAGTTCAAGAATCCATTCACCCCCCCTCTGTATTCTTTTACTGTATTCAATACTCAACAAGTGGTATCAGAGCAGGATGTTTAATCTAAACAGAAAACGATCATGAGTTCGAATACACCAAAGACTACAGGTACGGTGAAGGTCCCTAAGTTCGACAAAGAGAATTACAACCTCTGGAAAATAAAAATGCTGTTGTTCATCAAAGCTGCCAATCCTCTCTACCCTGACATCCTCAAGAATGGTCCATTTGTACCGCAACAAGAAATTGCTGAATCTACAGTGGGCACAATAGTCATTCCTAGATCATATGTTGCAAAAGAGCCATCCAAATGGACGGACTCAGAGAAGGAAAAGGTTGCCCTAGACAGTCATCTCATGTTGCTGATCATAGACTCCATGGATATATTGATGTTTGCCAATATAGCATCATGCACATCAGCCAAGGACATGTGGAACCACATCGAGGTGTTATGTGAAGGGACAGAGGAGGTAAGAGAGAATAGGAAACAGATACTGGTCACACAGTATGAGGCTTTCATGGCACAGTCCAAAGAAAGTATTACTGATATGTTTGAGAGATTTCACAAGCTGGTGACTGAGCTTCAAATGAATGGGAAGGTTTACAGCACTAAGGAATTAAACATGAAGTTTCTTCTATCTGCACCTAACCACCTAGAGCAAAGGGTCATATCTCTAAGAGAAAGAGATTTGAACAAAGTCACATATGATGTGCTCTATGGGGTTTTAAAGACTCATGAGCTTGAGTTGCTTCAGAAGAGGGCTATCCAAGCCAACCAAGGCAGAATGATAAACACATCCTGTGCCTTGATTGTCAACAAATCCGTTCAAGACCTGGAAGCATCTACAAGTCAACTGAGAATAGAAGAGATAGTAGATGATGAAGAAACTGAAGAAGAAGTGACTGAACCTGTTGTTGAAAAGGAAGAAGATGAGTTCTATACTCTTGAAGAGTTGGATGCCATGGAAAACACTTCATATGCTTTTATGGCTAGAAAATTCCCAAACATCAGATTTAAGAGGAATCAGCCCTTCAAGTCTAGATCTCAAAATCATTCATTCAACAAGAGCAAGGCACCTGTGAAAGCAAACAAGAACAAATTCAAAACCAGCTATGTGGATAGGTCATCTATGAGATGTTATAGATGCAATGACCTAGGGCATTTTGCTAGTGAATGCAAGAAGCCTAAAAAGAAGGATAAGGAGTTTCTTGAGCTTGAAGCTAAGTATGAGGCTCTGCTAAAGAAGCATACACCATGTAAGGCCTACATAGCTGAAGGGAAGTGTTGGGATGATTCTGATAGTGATGGAGAAGAACAAGAATTCTGCAACTATGCCTTGATGGCCAACTCCAAGGAAGAACCATCTGAATTAGACTCTCAGGTACCATCCCTCACTACTATAGACATGTCTGTTTCTGAATACAAATCTATGGTTGAACAACTATCTGTTGAGATGTTTAATATTCATACTAGTATGACTGCTGCTAATGAAGAAATTGCTAAACTGTGTACTAAGAATGAACTGTTGAACAAAAGAAATGAGGAACTAGAACTAACTGCTATGCAAATAGAAAACCTTAAACAAGAAATAGAATATCTAAAGAATAAGGTTCTATGTGCTAGTCAAGTTGAGAAAGCTCTTAGGGATGAACTAGCTGAAAATGAATTTAAATTGAAAACATTTAAGAATTCCTCTAGTCTATTGCAGTCCTACCATGAGAAAAATCTAGCTAGACCTAAGGCTGCTATTGGACTTGATTATGACACTCTCAAACAGAGGAAAGGCTATGCAGTCATTGAAGATGACATTGTTGTTCAAGAGGAAGTGCCTCAGGTTTTGAAAAAGGCTGAGACCCCAATATTTAAAACACCAACACTTGAGATTGATGAGGATGCCTTACTCATTAAGCAAATGTTGGATGATGAAGATAAGGCACAATCAAATGAACAACAAGCATCCTCTAAGAGTGAGAATGTCAAAACCAAAGCCAAGGAGTCAGTAGGAGGTAGACCTAGACTTGAGAAATTTGTGAAGTTTGTTTCAGCTGGGAATAATGAGTTTGAGAAGAAAGTGGCTAAAAAGAAACAAAACAGGAATGGAAAATTAGGGATTAACAAGGACAACAATTATGCTTATGTGCCAAATGCCCCTAGGAAAGTTTGTCAAAATTGTTTTAGCACTAATCATTTAACTCATGCATGCAAGAAACCATCTGGTAGTGTTGCTAAACCATTCTATGATTGCTCTGTGCCTTTAAGACATAGAGACTCTCCTTTCTATGATAAATTTGATTGTATGCCATGTAACATGAATGTAATGACTAGTTGCTTTAATTTGAGAAGACAATTCATGGAAGGTTGCATCAGTCACAATGTTCACACACACTACACAAGAACAAAGTCTTCAAGTCCTCCTAAAGTTAGGAAGGTGCCTCTGTCACCTAAGTCTAATAACCCTGATTCTAAGACTTCTAACAGTGACAAGAAGACTAACATCAAGAAAATTGATAAGCATGCTGTTTATGATAAAACTGTTGCTAAGCCACATGGACCCAAACTTGTTTGGGTACCAAAGGAGAAGTAATACCTTTGTGTTTGTAGGGCAAAGAAAGTGAAAGGAAGGTCATGTGGATTTTGGACAGTGGATGCTCAAACCATATGACTGGTGATATGGCCCTGCTATCACAGTATGAGGAGAAGGCTGGCCCAATGGTTGCTTTTGGAGATGACAGCATTGGCAACACACTGGGATATGGCACGTTGGAAATTGGAAATGTCATCATTGAAAACGTAGCACTGGTCAAGGGACTCAAGCACAATCTACTGAGTGTTGGTCAATTTACTGACAGAGGCTTCAAAGTGAATTTTGACAAAGATGAATGTTTGATCACCCATAAGAAGACTGGTGACTTTGCTCTATCTGGAGTAAGGAAAGGAAGCCTGTTTGTAGCCAATATGAACTCTGCAAACAAGGACAAAATTTGTTGCTTTTACTCAAAAGCATCAAATAAAGATAGTTGGCTGTGGCATAAGAAGCTATCACACTTGAACTTCAAAGGCATTAATTCTCTAGTCAAAAGGGAGTTAGTGAGAGGCATGCCCACACTTGAATTCTGTCAAGAAGGAGTGTGTGAGGCTTGTCAAAAGGGAAAAATGAAAAGATCAAGCCACAAGTCAAAGACAGTGACATCAATAACCAAGCCCCTACAACTAATTCATATGGACTTGTTTGGGCCTGTCAATATTATGTCACTAGGAAGGAAAAAGTATGCTCTGGTGATGGTTGATGATTTCACAAGGTATACATGGGTAGAATTTCTGGCATCAAAGGATGAGGCTTCACAAGTAATCATTGAGCATATAAAGAAAATTGACAAGGAAGCAAAGGCCATCAATGCAAGTGTGATTGCATTAAGAAGTGATAATGGAACAGAGTTCGGAAATGCCATGCTTGAAGCATTCTGCAAAGAGAATGGTATTTCTCAACAATTCTCAGCTCCAAGGACTCCACAACAAAATGGAGTTGTTGAGAGAAAGAATAGAACTCTGATTGAGGCTGCTAGAACAATGTTACTTGATGCAAAGATGCGTACATGTTTTTGGGCTGAGGCTGTGAGCACTGCATGCTATATCCAAAACAGAACCCTCATCAACAAAAACACTGGAAAGACACCTTACAACTTGATGACTGGAAAGAAGCCCACTCTAAAGTATGTTCATACTTTTGGAAGCAAATGCTTTGTGTTAAAAGACAACTCAGAATATGTTGGAAAGTTTGATGCAAAAGCATTTGAAGGAATTTTTCTTGGCTACTCTATGGAAAGAATTGCATACAAAGTTTATGTCATCACTCAAAAGAAAGTTATGGAAAGCACAGATGTGACATTTGATGACAGCAAACTACCTGGATTAGAAGAAGCCAATGATGAAGATAAAGATCCTTTGAAGTTTGACAATCTAGATGATTCTGATGAGGAGCTTGAAACTGAATTTGAGCCCATAATCCAATAAACTCAAGTGAATGAAGAACCTGTGTCAACCAACAATGAAGAAACAAGCATCCAAGACACACCTGTGATTAGTGGCAACTTCACAGGGGGAGGAAATGTAAATGATCATGATCTGGATGATGAAACAACATCAAGGCTGAGAAATCAATCTGAACATACAAGGAAATGGGATAGATCACGTACTGCAGATCAGATAATTGGAGATCCAAATACAGGAGTGAGGACAAGGAGAGCAACTCTAAATGAATGTCTCTATGGTTGCTTTCTATCCCAAGTTGAGCCTAAGAAACTTGATGATGCATTGTTGGATCCTGATTGGATAATTGCTATGCAAGAGGAGCTAAACCAATTTGAAAGAAGCAAAGTATGGGAACTTGTGCCTGCACCAAAGGATAGAACCATTATTGGAACAAAATGGGTTCTAAGGAATAAGATGGATGAAAATGGTGTAGTCATAAGAAACGAAGAAAGGTTGGTTGCAAAAGGATACTCTCAGCAGGAAGGCATTGACTATGATGAGACTTTTGCCCCTGTTGCTAGACTAGAGGCCATCAGAATTTTCTTGGCATTTGCTGCACATTCTAATTTCAAGGTTTATCAAATGGATGTCAAGAGTGCATTTCTGAATGGGGAGTTGGAAGAAGAAGTATATGTGCAACAGCCACCTGGCTTTGAGGATCCACAATTCCCTCACTTTGTCTACAGATTGCTTAAAGCATTGTATGGACTTAAGCAAGCTCCTAGGGCATGGTATGACACATTATCATAATTTCTATTGGAGAATCAATTCACTAGAGGCACACTGGACAAGACACTGTTTTACAAGAAACATGGTGATGATATTATCTTAGTTCAAATCTATGTGGATGATATCATATTTGGCTCTACAAATGAGAAGCTGTGTGAGAAATTCTCTAAGCTCATGCAGAGCAGATATGAGATGAGTATGATGGGAGAATTAACATTCTTTCTTGGGCTGCAAGTGAGTCAAAGGAAGGATGGCATTTTTATAAGTCAAACCAAATACATCAAGGATCTATTGAAGAAATTTGACTTAGAAGAATGCTCACCTGCAAAGACACCCATGGCCACTGCCACCAAGTTAGATGAAGATGGTAAGGGCAAGAAGGTAGATATCTCAATCTACAGAGGCATGGTTGGTTCTCTACTCTACCTCACTGCTAGTAGGCCAGACATCATGTTTGCAACATGCTTGTGTGCAAGGTTTCAATCAAATCCAAAGGAATCACATATGATAGCAATAAAGAGGATTTTCAGATATCTGAAGGGCACACCAAACTTGGGGTTATGGTATCCTAAGGACACAGGGTTCAATCTGGTTGGTTATTCTGATGCTGATTATGCTGGATACAGAGTGGATAGGAAAAGCACCTCAGGTAGCTGCCAGTTTCTTGGACAAAGGTTAGTCTCTTGGTACAGCAAGAAACAACAATCTGTGTCAACTTCCACAGCTAAAGCTGAGTATATAGCTGCTGGAAGTTGCTGTGCTCAAGTGCTTTAGATCAGAAACCAACTTAGAGATTATGGACTTGTGTTGGAAAGAATTCCAATCATGTGTGACAACACAAGTGCAATCTCTATAGTCTCCAATCCTGTCAATCATTCTAGGACAAAGCACATTGACATCAGATATCACTTCATAAGGGAGCATGCAACTAATGGAACCATTGAGTTACATTATGTTCCCACAGAGAAACAACTAGCTGACATATTCACTAAGCCATTAGATGAAGCCACCTTCACAAGGTTGGTTAGTGAGATTGGAATGCTGAATTCCTCAAATTCTGGCTAAATGAATATATCAACTAGATTGTTGCAGCAGTAAATACTTACTTTATCAAATGCTCAATATTTTTGAAGTAAGTATTGGCTGGAGTATGATTTATAAATATTCCACAATGCTGCATATGTTGAAAATCATACATCTTTAGCTTGAAATTTCTGTGAAATTTTGATAGAATCACTATTTAATTTGGTAGAATATTCTTCAGTGAATATTTCTGGTAAATTTTAAAAGATAGTGAAAATTGAATTTTATGTGTGAAAAGTATAGTTCGATAAGTCAGACTTCTCGAATGGTTCATTGTTTTGTCATGGCTCGAGTTCTCGAATAGGCCCATCTAGAACCCTCATGAGTTCTCGAATAGTGTCTTTTGGAGAAATCGAATAGTACACTCTGAGTTCTCGAATAGAGTATTTTAGTTCTCTAATGATGGAGTTCTTGAATACTGTATTTGTGTTATCGAATCATTTGAAAAGGCTGATTTCTCGCTGACACTTAATCGCTTTTTGGATTTATATTCAAAATTTCATTTCGCTCATAAAAACATATTTTATTTAGCTTAGAATTATTTTCTGAGTTAAATAACTGCCAGCTGTGAGTTTCAAACTGCTTGAGATATCGAATAAGCCTTTCTTGACTTATCGAATAGTTGTTTTATACTTCTCGAATGACTGACTTGTCGATACAAAACTTATATCTAATCGACAACTCAAGTCACTCACATATATACAATTCCACAACTGTTCAAATCATTTCATTCGATTTCTCAGGCAGCTAAAGTTCCAAAACCTCTGTAAACCCTAACGTCAAAAGGTAAATTTCTTCTTCAACCTTCATTCTCTTCTCATCTCTCTATGTAACAATGGCAAATACCCAACTCACAATTCCTACCCACACCAATTTCATAGCAATAACCAAAGATGTTGAAGCACCCAATGCAAACTTTAAGTGCTTCGTTCGATGGATGGCTGAATCATACATCAAGGATGCACTCTCAGCCAACCCAACCCTGTATCTAGACTTACTAGAACAGTTTTGGAGAACTGCTACTATGGAGGTCGTGGCCCTAGAGAATGCAATAACTTCATACGTAATCTATTGCAAGATTCAGGACAAGGAAATCACCATCACTATTGAAGACATGAATCAAGCACTGAGGTTACAACAAGGAGTGTATGACAGTCAAGCAACTGATCAGGAATTGGAAGACTTCTTTAATTTTATCACCTACTCAGATAGAATCAAGCTTGGAAATTTGAATAGGAAGTACTTGAGGAAAGAATGGAGCTATGTCTTTGCCACTCTTGTTCAAGTCTTCACAGCAAGGAAGTCCAGCTTTGATCAAATCAGCACACCTGTTCAACAAATAGGATATGCTCTAGCATATGGGAGAAAAATTGATGTTGGTTTGATCATAATGCAAGAATTGTATGGGAGACTTGGTAAGAACTCAGCCAAGAGAGGTAATGAAATTTTCTTCCCTCGCTTTATTCAATCTGTACTTAATTTCATAGATGCTAAATTGATTGAATTGCCTGGGTTAGACAAAAATAGAATAGGCTATCCGAAATCCATGACCAAACTCATTTTTGGTAGCTTGGAGACTAGGAATGATGTGGATGTAAGGCTCAAAATAACTCCCCTTATGGAGAGTTTATTTAGGACTTACCCCCACAACATGCCAATATGTGCCTCAAAATCTGAGTTAGCTAGGCCCAAGCAAGTAGAGCAAAATGCTAACCCAGGGCCTGCTAACCAACCCTCTCAGCCAAACACTTTACCAAACACAGAGCCAACTGCATCATCCTCTCAAAAGGGTGATGTTAGTAAAAAGAAGAGAAAACAGGTTGCTTCTGAACCTCTAAAAATCTTAACTGAAGCAGCCTTGGCTGTAGAATTAGGCATAGCAAGTGAGGAAACTGAGTCACCTATCATTAGCCTAAAGAAGAAGAAGAAATCTAAAACCACCTCTTCAGTCACCCAAATGGCTGAAGTTGTAAAATCAGGGGCACACAGCTCACTAGATGTATCCTCTCAACAGGGTGCATCTATAGAATCAAGAATCCTCCCCAATGCACCTATTTGTACAGAGTCAGCACATGGGAGTGATAAGGTTGGCACAACACTGAGTGGAGAGCACATCACAATTGAAACTCCCTCTATCTCTCAGGGGGAGTTACCAAAATCTAATCTACAACACACTTCTCTTCCAGAATCTACCACTCATATTTCTTTGGAGCCTGCAACTCAAGCAATTGAGGAGCAAGGCATTGATCATCAAGAATTCTTTTCTCTTGATGAGCCAATGGATTCAAGTGACTTGGTGCATGACACCTTGCTCACCACCCAGGTACCACATTTAGATGGTCAGGGAATGCATGCTGGGGCATCTCCTAATGACACCATCACAAACACAGAGGATTCACTAGTTTTAACTAGAGACTCTGTGCCTGTGTCAACTACTGTTGTAACTCATCCCACTCCTGTGGAGACAACAGTAGCAGAGTCTTTCCATCCGGTTACAGAAGTTGCATCTGTAACTGAGGAGTCTAGCTTGCCTAGCTCTAGCTCTCACTTTCTATCCCAATGGCTGAAGCCTGTGCAACATGACAGTGCTTCAGGATCAGGGTCTGTTCCACCACAAATGTCCATTGAAGCTCTCCAAAGCTATGTTGTGGATTAGATTCCTGAGTTTATAAAAATAGCCCAGAACCTTGTCACCTCCAACATCTCAAATCCAGATTATGAAGCCATCCTACTATGCCATAGGGATGATGTGGAGATGCAGAAGGCCAAGATTATTGATGATGCTGAGAGAGATGGCAATGTAGATGCCTGGATGCAAGGAAAGTATGATGTAACTCTCAGTGAAGCACTTCAATATCTTAGAGAGGAATACATCACTTCACTGGGTTCAAATGCAAAATCCCTGTCCCCTAGTGAAGTGTATGAAGCTGTCAATGATTCCTACAAGGGTTTCCTCAAGGCTGCACACTACCTTGGCAAGGGAGTCAAAATTGAAGTCAACAAGGTGAGTGACAAGACAGCCACTTCAGTAGAAGAAGTAAAGAGGGCCTTTGATGCCAAATTTCCTCAACTAGACAGTGTGGTCAAAGATCTCAAACACTGCAACACCACCTGCACCAAGATGGATAATGGTCTAGCTCTACTTAAAGATACAGTCACAGGTCTAGGAAGCAAATTTCAAATTCTATCTGACCAGACTACAGAGGCCAATGCTATGTTGCGGACCATGTTCAAAAACCAATATGGAGACAAGCTAGTCACTGAAGTCCCTATGAATGAACTATCAAAGTATGAGTTCAAGAGACTACAAGATCAATCCCTAAATGGTTTCAAGGCCAAAGAGCTATTCACCAAGGTTGATACTCTTGAAAGGGAGGTGGTGTCTCTCAAAGAATCCAATGCCCATCTGGCAGGCAAGGTTACAAATCTAACTGAGCAATTGAACACTCAAGCCACTACCACAGCTGATGTTCTTCTGCATCAACAATCTATGCTGTCTGCCATGATGAAGCATATGGGTATCCCTCTATCTGAAGACTCTTCAACTCCAAAGGCCCCTACTACAGCCTCTGTGCCTGACAACAAGCCTAAGGGGGAGAAGAGGATAACAAGGAATAAATCTAAGGGGGAGCCTCAGACTAAGGGGGAGAAATCTAAATCTCAATCTAAAGGCATCAGGATTAATGAGGGTGGTCATCAACAAATTTCAAATCCTACATCTCATGTCTCAGGCAAGGGCAAACTCAAGGTTGATGAACCTCCATCTTCTCTGCCAGTGGTCACTCTACCACCTGTGCACATCATTACACCTAGTGGCCAAAAGCAAATTGTCACTACTACAGTAGTGGCAGGTTCCATGCCAAGCAATCCAGTCCAAGTACCCAGACTTGAAGATGAGCCAGTGGAAGCTAAGGTGATTACAGAGGCCAAGCTGATAGAAGTAGCAAATTCAGAGATTTATCATGATGCTACATTCTTGAAGTTTCTGCAAACCTCAAAAGCAAGGGTTGGAGGGGGATACCTTATTTTACAGAAGAAGCCTCAGAGATCAAATCAAATATCTAACAGTTATTCCAAGAAAGCTAAATCAAATCTATCTCAAGGAAATCATGATGGTGACCAATGGCAAGATATGGCATCTATCATTTGAAACCTTGAAAGCCTTAAAATACTCTGAAGAGATTTGGCATCTATCATTTGCAACTGTCTTGCCACCTCAAGAAGAGAAGAAGATTCAAGTCAAGAAACCATCTGTATATTTCAAAAAGCAAAATGCTAATGGAATACTACAATGGTCCACAAACAAAGGTCACATGCTACTGCCAGGCAACCATGTTAAAAGGATCAAATTCAAACAAGCTGCAAGGAAACCAAAGCTATCCAAATCAAGGACTCTGACAATCTATCCAGGCTTAAAACTCCAACCACTAGATGAAGATTTTGATGAAGACGAACTGCAATTCTTACAAGCTCAAAGAATCTATCATGTTGCCATTGTTGATAACTGCCTTGAGATCAAATATACTGATGGAAGGGAGGAGAAATTCAAACAAGGAGGATGTCAACACTGGGGCAAGCTACATGACATAGAAAGAATCATTGCATTGTTGAGCTCAGAAGATAAAGTGGAAAGAGTATGGAAGCTGGAGCTAATTGATTTTGTGAAGATGAAGAGAGATCATGAGGAGAGAATCAGAAAAGAGTGTCTTGAGAAATGGCTAGCAAGGGAGAAAGAAATTGAGAGACTGGAGATTGAAGCAGAAAAGCTAAGGGCAAAGGGATTGTGTAGAGTTCAGTTTAACCCCTATGTGGTGAAGTATAGGAGGAGAAATGGGGATCAGATCCACATCAGAATGAATCTACTCAACCACTATCCTGCAAACATTCTGAAACCAGTACTTGAAGATTTCAAAGACTCAATTTTGCTTGAAGAATTGGATGCTATGGCAGAAATAATAAAAGCTATGGATGAGAATACAAGGAAGGAGAAAGAAAGAAGACAGAAAGCATATGATGATTTACAAGCCAAAGCTATGGAAAGGGAAACAAATGACAATGGCTAGTACTTCATCATAGGCTGTAAGATTACTCACCCTGTAGTCCTATCCACATTGCTAATCAAAATTCATACATGTACTGTCAAGTTTTATCTTTATGTATGTTAGGCTTGTTATCAGACATGAAATTGTGACTAAGGGTCTTACTCACAATTTGGGGGAGATTGTTAGTCACAGAGGCATGCCTGAATACATCTAATAACAAGCCTAAGTATGTGTAATGCTATGCATTACCTACATGACCTCTTAACTGAGGGAACCTCTAGTTGTAGAGTTTCTATTTGTTCTGTACTTGTAATAGGCATCAAATTCTAGTTGTGTTACTGTACTTATAAAGTCAAGAATAATGCTTGAAAGAAGTTCCAAGGTTCATGCCTCAAGCAAGGAGATAAAGACTGCCAAATAATCGTAGTTGGGATTTGAAGAAATGAAGAATTTGCCTAAGTACCAATTCGAGAAGTACATTTGTCTATTCGAGAAGTCAGAGATTCGATATCTCAGAAGACACTATTCGATATCTCTGAATACACTGTTCGATATCTCATTCGATATCTCAGGGATTCGATATGTCAAAATGCTCTATTCGATATCTCAAGGACTAAAGAAGCTATTCGACATCTCAGGGATTCGATATGTCAAAATGCTCTATTCGATATCTCAAGGAGTCCCAGAGAAAAGAGCTATTCGAGAAGTGATTTGATATGTCAATATAACACTATTCGAGAACTTTGAGTTATCGATTAAGTCAATTCGAGTTCTCGAATCAATCACTTAGCCACTGCTCGAATACATTCTTGGAGACAAAATACTGAAGAATTGTACAAGTCAGAAACCTGCAACAAGCCAAGACGCTTTATTTGACTATGTACTATAAAGCACATTGGAAAGCCTACAAAGAAGCTTGGAGAGATAAGACAAAGGGACAAGGAGCTAAAGAAGTGGATCTGAACAGGCTTTGCAAAGTCAAATCTGTAGCCGTTTGGACTCTTACTCAAATGAGTTAGACATACTGGAAAGTAGTTTGTTTTACCTACCTTATTTGTAGTAAGTAGGTGTATCCATGTCTATAAGGATACAGCCTCACTTCCTTAGCAGATAAGTTTTTCAAGATACATCACAAGAAATATCTCTCTAAGAAAAACGAAGCTGAGAATACTATCATTTGTATTCACAGATTGTAGCAAAATCTTTACCTAATAAAATATTAGATTAAAGTGATATTGTGTTGTGTTTGTCTTTGTTATCTGTACTTGCGTATCTCACACACACTCAACACATATCTTGTTGCAAAGATTCAAGAACAAAGAAAAGTTCAAGAATCCATTCACCCCCCCTCTGTATTCTTTTATTGTATTCAATACTCAACAAAAACCAATTGGAGCACCACAAAAATACGGATCTTGATTTGTGCGTCAATCAAAAGGCTCTGATACCAATTGTTAGGTCCAAAATAGTTTGTAGAAGGGGGGGTTGAATACAAACTATACCGTTTTATCGAATTTGCTCTTTTCTTAAAAATATTAAAATATTGAATCAAGAACAAATTGATGCGGAATAAAACGAATACCAATATTTCAAGTTGAATATAAAATTATATTAAACTTGATGGGGTGTGCCTTAATGCACGGGTACAAATTAAAAGGTTTGATGACCAAACTAATTATTACAAATTCTATAGAAAATTCGACATGAATTTTTCTATATTTGTAAGTAAAAAGATCGAAATTAATTATTACAAATTCTATAGAAAATTCGACATGAACTTTTCTATATTTGTAATAAAAATATCGAGAGGTTCTAGGGAACTTAATCCGCTAGATAGTTCCACAAGTACAAGTAAACAATTTCTAGTGGTTTAGATTTAACAATAAAAGCTAGAAATAATTTACAAGAATTTATTTGATGTTCAAGGAACCATTTTCTCTCTTGGTCTCTCTTTCTTCTGTTTGTGTTCTGTTGAATAAGATGTGAAAATTTCAGGCTGCTCTGCTGTGTCCTGCAGTTGTATTTATAGCCATTTAAGTCTCGACTGATCTGGTATGACTTAAACTGCTTCAAGACATAATAAATCAGCTATCAGCATGACTTAAACTTGCTCCAAGACATAATTTTCCTTCGATACGACTTAAATCTTGGGCGGTATGACTTAATAAATCAGTCGGTATGACTTAATTCTGAGCAGCCTTTGGGTATGACATAAAGCTCTTTGTCGGTATGACTTAATTTACTTTTCAGAAATATCTTCAAGTCGGTAAGACTTAATCTGCTCGGTATGACTTAACTGGTCTGTGTGACTTCAGTATGACTTAATCTGTCTGACTTAGATCAGAATGACTTAAATCAGAATGACTTAAATCAGAATGACTTAAATCAGAATGACTTAGATCAGAATGATTTAGATCAGAATGACTTAAATCAGTATGACTTAAGGATAAGTCATACCGACCTCTAGTAAGTCATATTCGCTGAGCAGAATTTGTTTTAAGTCTTTAAACACTTACTATATTAATTCTGATTTAATTAATTAATTGATTAATTTAAAGAATAAATTAATTCTGATTGAATTAATTTATAAAATAAATTAGCCAACTAATTTAATTTAATTAAAAGACAATTAATATGAAGTCTTTTTATAATTATATTAATTCCAACTTAATTAATCTTTTAATTAATTTATTGAATAAATTAATTCGAACAGAATTTATTTATCAAATAAATAAATCAAATGACTTAATTAATTGAGAGAAAGTTAATATACCTCCTTGACAGCATAATCCTTGTGATCTTCCATGTTTTGATAAATCTAATCCTCCACAAAGATTATTCCTTAGCCAGTCTTGATTGCAAAACCATTGTGGTTAATTAATTTAGTACCTCTGTTGCTTGCACAATGATTTCTTCTCATACCAGTCATGATAGCTTGAACCACTGAAAGTAATAAAGAATTACCACCGAATTTTTGTTGACGCTCGATGCACGGTCTGTTTCATGAGCGACTAACTCCAACGACTATTCTTTATTTTTGACTCTATGATTTGGTTCATGTCTTCTTTTTCTTCACTCTTTTTCAAACCTTTATAATCTATATTCTGCCACTGTAGGAACCTCTTGTCACTATAAATAGAATCCACTGTCTTGATTACTCCACTGATGCTTAATCAACTGAATGAACTTCTTCAAGTGTAGTATACCTCAAAACGGTAGATTGACTTTGTCTTCTTTCTCTTGACATTTAATACTCTTTGAGATTCCTGTGACAGTACATACATACTATTTACTATTACATTCTTGTTTAAGTTGAGTTGAATCCTCGATGTTTACAAATAGGGTAAACATATGACTTTCAAACACCACCACCACCACACCCACCGTCGGTCGTGGTCCTCCTCTTCTCCCACCTGCTGGTAACCACCAAAACGCACACACACACACACACACACACACACTAGTATATATATACACACACACACACACACACGATTATACAACTATATATATATATATATATATATATATATATCCTCTTCTTCTTTCTTTCTCTTTTTTTTTCTTCTTCTAGTTTCTTGAAGCTTCTGTCGTTGCCCCCTGCTGAGTTGCTGTCCCTGATTGATTTTAAATGGGCTTGGCCCATTATCTAAATACTACTATTAGTAATACTACTTATTTGCTTTAAATCCTAATAAACAACTCTTATAAATCCAAATTAAATAGAACGTTCGGAAAATTATACTTTTCATTTTTAAAATAAAGAATATAAAATTACGAGCACGCCTATATTTTTAAAATATTTTTAGGATCAAAAATGAATTAAATATGAATTTTACAAGTTTTGATGCTTTAAACACAATAAAACTCGTAAAATCAATTTAAAATACCAAAACCTCCAAATTAATCTACCCAAAAATTTTAAAAACTAAATAATATTATAAAGATAATAATGCAAAAGATTTCATGATTTTTATCAACTCCGATGATTTTTAAAAACCTCGGAAGATTGATAATACATGATTTAAACACATTTAAATCCTCAAAAAATACAAATAAAAATATTCAGACATACACGTCACACACAAATCATCATATAAACACAAAAACGCACTTTCACATATTTTTCCACCTTTCGAACAATATTCACATAATAACATTCACAACTTATATTAAATAAATATTTATAAAATTCGAAATTTTTATAGGACGTTATATCCTTCCCCCCTTAATAGGATTCTGTCCTCAGAACCAATCCTAAGGACACGAGTAACAGTTCTTCTCAAACATCTTGCTTTCACTTCCTAGGTTGTATCTTCAACTCTAGGATTTCCCCCATACCAACTCATACAATAATAAGCTCATTCCGTGAGATCTCAAATTTCAAAACAACCTTAAGCTTTGGTTTTTCAAATCTTATCAACTCTAGACGTTTATAACACGTAGACGAATATCTTCCTCCGGAAGTCAGTATGACCTTTCCGTGCAATGGGCTATGCCCTGCGAAAAATACTTATACTATAAAGCCAATCACTCACAATAACGCAACGCGTACTCTGCCTTGACTCGCAACAACCTACACTTGGCATAATTCTCACGTTCCTACTTATAATCACACGGCCTTAGTTAAAACTTTTGAGAAAAAGAATATCGAGAAATTTCCCAATCACTCTTGCTTCACTTTCAACGTACAATGTCCATCAAGAAGAGAATGACTAGGAAACTTCTTTCGTTCCTTAATCCCACTATTTTACTGAGTACCTAGTTTAGAAACTCAATCTTATATTGTCTATTCTCAGTCGCATTTCTGAATTCGAACAACACGATATGCGCCAATCATAATTCGGCTTACAACTAAATTCTCACTTCCTCCAAAAATATTGGTTGATTTAAAACATCTGAAAAAAAAAACCTCGAAAATTTTGCTGATTTAAAACAAGTCAAAGACCATTTAAAGATTTAAAAACATTTTAGCAAATCATTTTAAAAACATTTTAAATAATAAAGTTTTAAATGAAAAGCTTTGGAACCAAAATATTTTTGAAAACTTTTTATCCTTGACAATTAAAAATTTGAAAAATTAATAAACTCCACAACTTTGGCTTCGACATAACTCTCTTCAATAACACCCTTCTTGAAATACTCGTCTTGCTACTTCACTGTCCCGCATTCTCTGAAATCAACTTTCGAATCACCACTTTACATACCCACCGAGTCCTTAGATTTGACTCTGCGCATTACAATTTCAACATTTAACACCACTCACATTAACCACAAAATCATGACTTTCGAAATTCACATTAAGATCCTTGTGCCAAATTTTCTTCCTTTTCTTGGAAACTCTTAAAATTGCTCTCGATTGATTTTCATACGCTTCATGAGTCTTCAATCATCTTGATATGTGATCTACGATCATATTAAATTTTTCGTCTGAATGTCGTTTGAAATCTTATTCGTTGGAATATGCTTTGACTTAATTGACTCCTTTCTGATACCTCCTTCTTATACAAAACAATTTCATTCCCTTGGTATAACAACTTCTTGATTTGCTTAATTGTTAAGACCTCTATATTTGCTTCCAACCTCAAAACACCGCCTTTATCTTCCTCACAACTCAAGATCTCATTTTCTTGTCCTCCTAATTTGTTCGTGCTTCGTTGATGGGAAATAAATCCAATCCTAAGTTATATTTAACTCCTTTTTATAGTCATCGCCATCCACTTCCTGTTAACTTCCTTCATGATCGTATTAAATTTTCAAATTTTTAATAATCATAAAAGAAGTAATGTCACTCTCTTCAAAACTTCCACCAAGATTAATATGATACTATTTTCGGCAAAATTCCCATCTTTCCAAACTCATAACTCATAGCTTTAACTTCTGACTTTGTTACTTGTTACCACACTACCCTTCTGGCTACAGCCACAACTTTCCACATTTATCTTAATAAATTCTCTAGGGATTTTTTCCCGAAATCTTATTTTCTGATCATGGGGTCTCGTTAATCCCTCCTAATTTTCATTCTATAGGCATCTACGGTGCCCTTACTCCTCTAACTCCAAATCTTCGGGATTCCACATTCTTCCCTTAACTAATTTGTACCTTCTGTTTAATCGCTTTTGGAACTTTCTGGTTTCTCTGTCTTCCTCCTTAATGTCACTTTATTCCATCTTGGTCAACCTTCCTCCATCCCTGATAATCATGACTTCCTACACTGGCTTACATAAGTTATTTACTCCACATAGTCACTTTACCCCTCATTCAATCCTGGTTCTTCTCGACAATTTTTACAAACCTTTCCGTTCTTCTTCACTCCGCTTTACTCAAGTCAACCTTCATTGATTATAAAATCTTATATCCAACGATGGATTTAAAACATTCAAAATCTTATGATATTTCATTTACTTTCTCTGCCCTTCAGTAGGTATTCAAAACAATCTTTCTTCGGCATTGAACATCTTATACTCAATATCTCCATTACCATTCTTCTTTCGCCCTTTAACAATATCTGCAATCATGTACTCTTATTCACTGCTCTTTCCCTTTATTCGATTCTCATTAGTCTCAAATCTTATCCATGGTTTATCGGTCCAATCAATATTCCAACTTATAACAGTCGTAATCACCAAATTCTTAAACTTGCACAACCAATTCTTCGTCAGCGCAATTGCAGTCTCAACCATTTAAGTCGTCGTCGCGTCTATCTTCGCATCTCTTCATCATTAAAAATTTTGAAATCATCGAATTCCTGACAAAGGAAGTCAACAAAGTGAATGGGCATCAAGCATGAATATATATTGAGTTCATTTGATAAGACTTTTATAGAGGAATTTGACCGAGAGATCAATATGATCTTTGAACTATTTTCAGGTTGCATTTGTCACTGGGTCAACCGCCACAGTATCTAAAGATGGCCAGTCTTTAGTACCTTCATGACAAACACAATCACTGGCGTCCCACTGGACTTCTATCACAAAGATAAGATGTCCTTGAATCCCTATCTGCATAGGTTGTTCATCTCAGCTGGAATAGATAAAATCAAGCATTCATGAAAATGGAAGGGATTCAAGAGTTTCAAAAATCTTCATGTAAAATTGAATCAAGCATCTTCTAGAAAATATAGATATTTCTGAAAGAAATGGAATTGAATTCGAATAAATCTGACATATAAAGCTCATTATCAATTGATAAATAGAAGACTTTCCAATAGATGCATCAACAATTGAACAAGCAAACATTCAAGAAATTCCTAATTATCCATAACCTCACTCTTATCGACAAAGCAATAATATACTTAGTTGCCAAAACCGGCCTGACAATAATGAGTTGAATAAATAAGAAGATCTCAATTCATTCTCGATTTTGGACCGTCACTTCGCAACGAAGGCCTCAACAACGATACCAACTGGGAATTAATTTACGACAATTCAAAAGAAGAATAGGAAATTTCTTTAAGCAATGAATTTGAATGAATCAACGATTAAGGGTGCACAACCACACTTAACTTCCAATTCTTGTTGATAATCACTTCCCACTTCACGTTCTTAACTTTCTCGTACCATCTCCGTAACATTCACATCGAAACTAATATCGTAGAAAGTTCTATATTCTATGCAAAAATCTCGAGATAACGTCCCTCGGACTGATGGCTCCAGCTGCCCACTTAGTTTATGCCGCTTCGGTTTCGCTGTTTCGCTCATAGCCCAATCCTTAAACGATTCAAACTTCTACTCGCGTGATATGCCGAAAGATCGTTCAATGTCGCAACGCTTGCCGAAATATCCTAAGGCGATCCTTACCCTAAATCGTTCTACCCGACGTCTATCTTATACACGTACCCTAACCCGCCTAATCAGTTTCAGTGACCATAACCTGTATCTCTGATACCAACTTGTAGCATCCCAAAATCCGGGGTACAGATCTGGGGCTACTAACGACAAACAACTTCATACAATCTTGGATATAAATAACATATAATAATAAACCCCCTTAACCAAGATCGCATACAGGTTATGGTATGAAACAAACTATCAAATTAAATTATTACAGTCCAACCTCAGAATAAAAAATGTTATACAATTTTTATGAATAAACAAAATCAACGTCTAACTGTATATCCAACCTTGACAATTCCAATCCACTATTCGACAAAGTCCATAACTCGAACGTCTCCTCTCGCTGCCTGAAGAGCAATACCAACTGACCACTAGGTCCACTAATTATCTCTAATAACTGGAGAAATAAACAAAAGCAAGAGTGAGCCAACAATGCTCAGCAAGCATAAATAGTGACAACAATATCAATGACAATTATGAATTCTGATAAACAAGAAGAATCATTATATGTACTACGAAAAGAAGCAGCTAAGAAAATTTAATATCGCATCAACAGGATGAGCCAACATCGCTCTCCTAGAATAAGGGTGTCAACAATGAGGACTGATCAAAGTTTTGATAGCAGCATATATTCGAAATGAGCTTCAAGGGAATCAGTTATATCAACTTTTAGATTGCCGCGAGGGCCAACAATTCACCATTAATGAGGAGCATCAGAAACTAGAACTGATAAGAGTTCCGATATCAAAATATTATTAAGACAGACTTCCAAGGAGTCAAGAACTAAACATTTCAATCGCTGAGTATAGATTAGAATTGGAATTTTTATTTATTTTTTTAAAAAAAACATCAAGGTTAGGCTGCTGATCAGTAACACACTAACCTCCGGACAAACGCACACAACAATGTCCTTAATTGGATCCATGGCACACATTGGCCTTAACTTCCGACTATAATAAGGTCCCACCCCGAAGGGTTTTACGCCCCAAGGGCCACTTTTTAAAAACATTTCCAATTCTATATCAACCACAATAGGTGTCGGGACAATCGACAACCATTGATATCCAACCACTGGAAACTCACGTCCAGAATAACAACTCAAGATTAGGAGTTAATAAGAAACGACATCATCGTCTAGTATCGACAAGTTCGATACAACACAGGGAATAAACGAACAACCAAGATTCTCAACTGATATCGACAAGTTCGATACCACATAGGGTGGGGATTATAGAGAACGACAATTTGAATAAATATCAATAAGAGCAATATGAATAATTAAGGTAATAACACCGTTAATTTGATTAAAGAGAAGATCTACTTGAACAAAGATAAAAGACATCGATTGTAACATGATTATCAATAACTGAGATTCTAAGTTAGAACAAAGATATGGTCAAGTACTAAGCATTTAAAAAAATTTATCAACACATTGCAAAGTTTGGTGTCATCATAACGAATGAAGCAGTTTAAAATAATTATTTGTAAAATTAATTGCAATATAGCAAATTTCAGATCAGTTTGACGAAAACATCCCCTAAAGAGGGTCCATGGGTGATAACATGCTAAAATCAGGAATTTTCATTAACAGATATTCATAAGGATTTTAAAAACTTAGATTTTCCCTATTTAGAGAATTTCTTAAATATTTTTGACGAAAATAAAAGAAATGGTATTCCAATGAGGAATCCAATAACATACCATAAGTAAGGCTTTCGGTGGAAAAAGGTTATTGGGGAAGATTCTTTTTAAAGAAATTTTGTATTCGAACTAAGGATGGGGAGAATAAACGTTTTCACGCTAATTGAAGAAATACATCATTTCCTAAATATACTTGACCAAATCATTTTATACGACAAAAGAATTGAATTGCATCACTTGAACAATAAGTGAAGAGCAATAACACTTGCCTCGATTCATGAAGTTCTCGATCCTAACATTGATCCTCGACTCAATTTCACGTCAGTCTTTACTTCTTTATATGCTGGCCTCTTACTCGGCTCAACTTCCATCTCTACTTCGTAACTCACCACTTCCACATCAATTCACCCGTTGGCTTTGATACTTGTCCTTCTGTTCGTCTTTCCATTTTCCCATGCACTGCTCTTGACCAGGTTTCCTATTCGAACCTTTACAAGGTCAGATACTATTTCAGTAATAACTCAAGCAAAACCTCATTGCTTGCTCTATTCTACCCATACGCGTCCTATAATGCTTATACACATCTTATATAATAACATATACAATACATATAGACATATCCAACCATATTCATATAGCAGTCTTAGTATAATTAACTAAGTCACATAAACACGTCACACAACCACTTCAAAACAACACACCATCTAATCTTCAAAACCACGATATATTCTCGAAATAATCCACATATACTTAAACCCTTAGAAATCATAACACACTTCCTAGAATTGAAATCAAATAAGTTAAATAGACTTTTAAATAGATTTGTAGGGGATTTTTAGAAAATTTCGGCATGAAGTATTCGGAAATAGGACTATTCCCCTGTTTTCCAATTCAAATTTTTACCAACCAAATCATATGAAAATAGAGCTGCCTCAACTTGCAGCAACATAAAAGTAAACAAATAATAAAAGTACCCGCCCAGACATGCGGCACATAGCACATAAGGAAAAGTAACCGCCCAGACATGCGGCACATAAACACATAAAGAAAATAAATTAATAATTTAACCTTGCTATCTATAATTTGAAAACTGTACAACCAAGGAATGTATTCTTATTATAAGAAAACTTTCGACATCCACTAATAGTTATAATGTGACTCACATAACTAAAACCAACATGCATGACTGACAATCATTTAACCACATATAGACCAACCAAGTAATTGACAAGTATGACATACCACAAATGCTACGACTCAACTTATAGCACTTAGCACATCACATTTACCGGCACCATAAACAACTAGCAATTTATCCACCAAGACATTTTAACTTTAATCACTAAGATCATTTAGCACATAGGCACTTACAAACTAGCTCATTCATATAACTACACATCATAAGTCAATAACAATTTGTACTTAACAATTAACAATTATAATTAAAAATTATAGACTCTCCGAATCAAATACAGAAATTATCAAGTACCTTACTACTAAACGACAATCACAATTAGCAACTAACACTCGCTAACCCGAACATACAATCGGGCCCACAACTAACCTCTACAATTACACTTAGTAAATATACTTTTCGAATTAAATAACGGAAATTAAAATAATAATCTCGAAATTTAAAACTAATTAAATTACAACAATTATAATTAGCTATACTCTTCTAATTTAATACACGAAAACATAACAATATCCATAAATTACCACATTAATCTAATTATGAGAATTAATATACTTAATTCACAATTTAACCCAATAATCATATTTAACAACTATAATTCCTCCGATTTAAATCACGGAAAATTAAATCAATATTATCGCAATTTAAAACTAATTAAATTACCACCATTTACATAATTCTTCTAAAATGGAAATTTAATAATTATCCAGAAAAATTAAAATAAAACAATTAACGAAAGGGGGTATACCTCTCGATTTTTCTCTCCTACCTCCTTGTATCTCTCCGACATCTCTCCTTGTAAATCTCTTCTTCTACTTTCCGTAATGCTCCCACTGAAATATCTCTGTATCTCTCCCAATACCAAGCAATCTCTCCAGGCTTCTCTCTCTCTCTCTCTCTCTCTCTCTCTCTCTCTCTCTCTCTCTCTCTCTCTCTCTCTCTCTCTCGCTCCCTCTCTTCTCTCCGGTCGATCCAACACCACCACCACCACACCCACCATCGGTGGTGGTCCTCCTCTTCTCCCCCCTGCTGGCAACCACCAAAACTCTCTCTCACACACACACACACACACTAGTATACACACACACACGATTATACAACTATATATATATATATATATATGTATATCTCTCCTCCTCTTCTTTCTTTCTCTCTTTTTTTTTCTTCTTCTAGTTTCTTGAAGCTTCTGTCTTTGCCCCCTGCTGAGTTGCTGTCCCTGATTGATTTTAAATGGGCTTGGCCCATTATCTAAATACTACTATTAATAATACTACTTATTTGCTTTAAATTCTAATAAACAACTTTTATAAATCGAAATTTAATAGAACGTTCGGAAAATTACACTTTTCATTTTTAAAATAAAGAATATAAAATTACGAGCACGCCCATATTTTTAAAATATTTTTAGGATAAAAAATGAATTAAATATGAATTTTACAAGTTTTGATGCTTTAAACGCAATAAAACTCGTAAAATCAATTTAAAATACCAAAACCTCCAAATTAATCCACTCAAAAATTTTAAAAACTAAATAATATTATAAAGATCATAATGCAAAAGCTTTCATGATTTTTATCAACTCCGATTATTTTTAAAAACCTCGGAAGATTGATAATACATGATTTAAACACATTTAAATCCTTAAAAAATACAAATAAAAATATTCAGACATACACGTCACACACAAATCATCATATAAACACATAAACACATTTTCACATATTTTTCCACCTTTCCAACAATATTCACATAATAACATTCACAACTTATATTAAATAAATATTTATAAAATTCGAAATTTTTCTAGG
Organism: Saposhnikovia divaricata; assembly: GCA_036435485.1. Taxonomy (NCBI): domain Eukaryota; kingdom Viridiplantae; phylum Streptophyta; class Magnoliopsida; order Apiales; family Apiaceae; genus Saposhnikovia; species Saposhnikovia divaricata. Next base: position 92,659,974 of record CM071597.1, on the reverse strand, counting down.
ACGTTATAATGCTGGACTGGATAAAAACTTAATACTCATTCTAATAGATTCCCTGGATGCTGTGATGTATAGCCATGTGATGAACTGTAAAACTGCTCAACACATGTGGGAAACTATTGAGACCATTAATGAAGGAACGGATGAAGTCAGGGAGAACATACTTGAGATCCTAACCTCTGAATACGAACACTTTAGATCTAGCCCTAATGAAGGCATTCAAGAAGTGTTTGAAAGGTATAATAAAATAATTAACAACTTACAAATCCATGGCAAGTAATATACACAGAAGGAGATCAATCGAAAGTTCTTACTGACTATGCCTACTCACCCGTAACATAGAATCACTGCCATTAGAGAATCCAGAGATCTGTGTGAAACCTCTCTTGAAAGACTCTTTGGTGTTCTAAAAACCTATGAACTGGAACAAGCTCAATAGAGAGAAATTTATGGTAAAGGTAGAGTTGAAAATACATCTACAGCTTTAGTGGTTAAGTCTCCAAAGGAAGTGGAAGCCAAGGTTGTTCGACCTTGCAGCTCTGACAAGGAGCAGACTGAAGTAGAATAGGGTCAGACACCAGCTACTCAGGATGGAAGTGAGTTTTACTCATTAGAAGAATTGGATCAATTGGAGGATGAATCCATGGCACTAATGGTGAGGCAATTTGGCAACTTTAGATTCAGGAGATATCCAAAGTTCAAGTTCAAGTCTAATAACAGATTCCAGAGAGGAGGTTCTTCATCCTGCAGTAGCAGAGGTGGCTGTAAAACCGGGACTGTTGATAGAAGCAAAATTCGTTGTTATAATTGCAACGAACTTGGACATTTTGCCACTGAGTGTCAGAAACCCAAACAAGCCCAGAGGAGAGACTTTGCTTCTGAAAATAAAAAGCCTGCAAAAGCCTATATTGCTGCTGGTAAAAGTTGGGATGACACAGATAGTGAAGATGAAGAATATGGAAATCTTGCTTTGGTGGCAAATGCTGATTCATCTACTGTTTCAAATTCTCAGGTAAAATTTACTGACTCTGACTTGGTTCGTAAGTTAGGTGATTCCTTGGTTAATGCACAGAATGAAATTGCTAGATTAGTTCTGTTAAACACTAATCTTGAAAATGAAGTGTTAAAGATAAAAAAGGTGCATGTTAATCAAGAACAGCAACAAGAGCAAATGACACTACTTAATAAAAGGGATAAGTATTTATTGGAAGTTGTGTCCAAACAACTTACTAGGATTGCTGAACTTGAAACCGAAGTTAGGGCTTGCTTTAATTCGTGTAAAGTTTCTAAAGAGTTCTTTAATAGACAAGCTGTAGAACAAACTGTAGGAATAGGGTTTGGCTACAACGAAGTTGTTGGATCCTTGGGCATAAATACTCCTAACCTTGTTAGTGCTAAAGAAAGGGGTATACCACATGTGCTCAAGAATGTTAAAGAACCCCTATTTAGAAAGTCTATTGCTGAACCACCAAATATGCTTTCAATTGTTATCTAGGAAGGAATGAGAAATGAGGACAGTGCTAATGGCATAGTCCTTGATAATTTCAAATCTATTAAGGAACAAGTCAAGGTTGTTGAGTCAACTAGTTCACCTAAAACTGGATTAAGTGGTAACAAGTTGAAAAAAAACAATAACATGTCTCACATGCATATCATGCCTATCATTGATTCTTCTCATAAAGCATGTGGTGTTGTCAATTGTATGTCTTGTGCTTTTAATGTCATGGCTGCTTACTTTAATGGTAATCATGCATGTGTTGATAAGACTGCTCCTCGACAAAATATGAATAGGAATAAAAATGCTAGATCAAAGACTGCTAGTCCTCCTCAAGTTAGGAGAGAAACATTTATACCCAAGCCTAAACAAACTTTTGTTAAGGCTATTTACAAGGTCAAATGTCTAGTCAATGAAACTGATAGGTCCCGTATATGGGTTAGATAAGCTAGAAGGGGGGGGGGGTTGAATAGCTTATCACCTTTTAAAAATTTAGAGCTTGGCTTTATGAAAATTCTTTCGCCTATTTAAACATAGTTACTTGTAAGCAAGTAAGTAAAGTGCGGAAAGTAAAGAGGGAAAGAAAAGAGAGTAACACACGGTCGATTTTATCCTGGTTCGCGATGCCCGCAACCCCTAATGGATTCGAACACCCCTACTCTAGTCCCCGAGCTCCTCCCCGAACTCGAGCCTTTCACTACTACATAGAAACTCCTTTATAGTAGGCGGAGAAGCCTTTACAACTCCTTAAGCCACTATCTAATTATCTTGGAGCGATACACACACGTATCCTCCTCAAATTAAATAGATAAATACAAACTACAAAACTTGTCTTGGAGCGTAACTCCCCGTCACCTCCTCAAAGACTTTGTAGTAACCCCTAGAAGACTTTGTATTTCCACAAATTTGCCGGTCTTGGATCTTAGGTCTTAGGTTTTGGATCTTCTCTTTTCCTCACGGTGCAAAGGCTACTAACTCCCCGTTAGTACGCCTAAGACTTGGGTCTTAGAACAAGAGTCACCTCACTTCACTGCACCTCACTGCAAAGGTTAGAATACAAGTCCAACAAACAACCAAACAATTTATATTAAAAGATATAAATCCGTGCAAGCTAGTATGTTAAGGTACTAGTCACGGGGATGCTGTTACGCGTTAAGCTAGTATATAACGGCGAGGGATAAGTCACACGAATGGACTTGTCACACAAGCGGTACACACACTTACACAATCACACACCACACACAAGCACACAAACGCACACGTATAGAAAAGTAGCTCACTTATCTATAGGATAAAACGAGGGCCGCTATTATGCGTTAAAATATTACACACACCACACAAGCAAGAATATTAAACTAAAGAGCAAGTAGTGCAAGAAGCAAAAAAAGTCTAGTACTTAAAAAGTACTTCGACCGAATGGTATAGAAGATGGTATGGCCGGATTTTTTAAAGTCCTAAAACAAGTGCAAGTAGTCTTGTTGTTAAATCCTTGTTCAAGATATAAAGATAAGACAAGTAAGTAACCAACTTGAACTATAAGACTACTAGTGGTAGTATATGGCCGAATATAACAAGAAAAGGAAAGGCCAAGAATAAACTTCCAACTTGTTTTAAAGACCTAGCTTGTATAGTCTTGTTTTATTATGTCCTTGTTTTTTAAAAATAAAACACAAGATGAACAAAGGACTTGGTTACACAAGACTAACAACCAAACTTATCTTTTGATTTTTAAATATCAAGTTTAAACCACTTAAGGTAAAAACAAGATGAGAGCTTTTTGTTCTAAATCAAAAGATAGTTAACTAACCTTCTTAATCCAAATACTCAATTTGGATTAAAGGACTTAAATGAGGTAGATCTCAACTTTCAACCTCAAGAACACACCTTACAAGATGTCAAATATACACTACACGAATATACTTCAAGAACAAGTGTATATTAGTGACAAAATGCAAGAATATTGAATATTAGTGTTTATAAGTGTAGGTCTAAACCAAACAAGCAATAAACACTAAATATTCAAGCCACCGACCATCACTACAACTATATATACTCGACTTATATATAGAAGAGTGAGGAAATATGAAAACCAACTTGTAATCCTTGAGATCCAGAGAGAAAACAAGAGAAAAAGCTAGTAATGAAGCTTAAACACACAAAAATGAGTCGCCGAAAAAGTCATCGGAAAATGGCTTTATGGCCGGAATTTTGGAGGCTCAAAAGGTCACTTATAATCTGTTAAAACAAGGTGGAAATACCACAAAAAGATTGGTGACCAAAGGTGTGTTTATGAGAGCAAGAATGAGTGAAGAAAACAAGCCAAAATGATGTAAAATCAAGATGTAAAAATGGCTTAACACCAAGAAACGTTTTTGCAACTTTTGGGCAGTAGAGAGAGTGTTTCTAGGAGTGTTTCTTCAGCATGTGTTTGGCTCTCAAAGCTTGGGAAAAGAAGTGGGGGTAATGGGCTATTTATAGCCAAAAAATAAGGCTTTTAGCTTTATTTAAAATGGTAAAAGCATATGTCATAAAGGCAAGTGGGAGGGATGTCATTCATGACATCATATCAGCTGTATAACAATTCAAAAATGCCTAGGAAAGAGTGCCCACACGTTTTTATTAATTAACGAATCAATAAAAACGTAAAATGCGTGTACCGATGAGATGAAATGGGTTTAATCGCAATAAATCGAAAAATCATTCAAAAATTATGAAATTTTGGGAATCCCCTAGAAATGTGCCCAGAGGATTATGGTCAAAATTTCACCTTGAAATGAGTTGACTAACTATGACTTTTAAGCGACCGATAAATCAATTACGTATCGATTTAAGGGGTCCCGGAAAAAAGTCATCCAAAATTTACGAAATTTATTCTACAATGTCCTATGGGGAAACTATTGACACATTCAAAGTTTCAAGTCAAAAAGATGAGTGAAAGTATTTTTACGAATTTTTCGAATGTTAAAACAGCCATCCGGAGCGACCGAAAAATTCATTTGTCTTTACCGACAACTTAGACAAAAGTTTTGACTTGATAAGTATTCAAACATAATATTCCTTATGAAATAATGACTATGAAGTCCCAGGAATATTTAATTTCGAATTAAAAATGATTTTATCCGGATAAATAAGGATTCAAGGGTTTTTCGGAATAAAATCTGTTTTGGGTCTTTTGGCACGGCTTTTGGCAAGGCAAATTGAATATAAATATTAAATAAATATATCAAGAATATTTTATAGTAAAACATTTGAGAATAACATGCTTTTAAATAAATCGAACAGTTTGACTCGTAAAAGCAGTGTTAGGAAATTCTTGATTTTTGTGCCTTTAGCCGAATGCCTATTTTCTTTTGAAATAAATAGCTTAGAATATAAATACAAATATCATGATATTCTCATCCTAAGTGGATGTCGAAAATATGTCGGAAAACATTTTTGGCTCGGTTTGACCAGTTTGACTTGAATCCCGAATTATGTTGTCCCTTGGGGAAGATTCTAAGTGTAATCCTAAATCTAATTTAATTTCACTTTTATTTTGACAAATTCCAAAACCTAAAGAGCGACAGTAGTGACTCTGTCAATCTTCCCCTTTTTGTTATTTGTCAAAACTTCTTGTGAAAATTAAATCCGTGTGTGCGATCTACTTCCCCTAAGTGTATGCATGATACAAAATAAAAATTTGGGGTCACTTCCCCTAAGTATATTGTTAACTCGAATAACTTGTAGAAGGGGGGGGGGTTGAATACAAGTTATAATCGTGTCTGATTTTTGCTTGATTAGATGAACAAGAACAAACGAATGAATCAAACTTTGTTTGTATTAAATAAATCAAATACAAACTCTACCAAAGGTGTACAATACCTTTAGCAGCAGCTGACAATACAAATCTCTCTCTGTGTTTGTTTCGAACTCTCGAATACAAACCTTATACAGAGCTTCACATGATATGCACTCAAAAATCCACTCTTTTACAATGATATAGAGAGAGTATTTATAATGCTACCTATCAACTAATAACAGAAAGTAATGATCTATACATGACAATGTTCTGCCGTCTAGTTGATAGTTTCCATCAATAGAAAATTCTTTCCTTCATGATATCTTCTTGCTTGTTCTTCAAAACAACGATCCTGTTTTATAGCATTTGCCAGTTTCTGTAGCATCCATAATGACATCATCAGTAACACGATTGATATCAGGATTCCACCTTGCATCAGGATTTGACATCCATCAGTATTTGACTTGGCGTATCAGGATTTAATCTCAGTTCCTGACATGTAGTCCTTGATGCACTGCTGTTCCTGACTAAACTCTACAGATTACTGTCTAACGCATATATCCTATAAAAAGTGCTAAATCCTTTATAAGATCAGGATTTACAAGAAACATAAGCAAAATTCTATTCTCAACATCACAACTTATAAATTATTCCTAACAATCTCCCCCTATTTATGCTTTAGAATCTGAAGCATAAATCTAAGTTGTAGATGTCAAAACATATGACAATTCAACTAGAATAGAATTTATGAATTTAGGATCATGAAGTTAAGTACCTCCTTCTTCAGATGTAGACATAGTATTCAGTACTTAGAAGAAAGAATTCAACTATTTGATGCTTCCATTTCCTTGTTGAGAGTCACCTCTTTGTCACTCTTAGTTCTTCCTTTATCTCCAGTCTGTTCATCTTCCCCAGTCTGTTGCCTCTGAATTGTTTTTATCTCCCCCTTTTTGACATCAGCAACATTAATTTTGAGAGATTCAGTAACAGAAGAAATAAGATTCATCAGAACCGCTTGATTTTCCATAATAGTGACTTGGTTATCTTCAAGTGTTTGAAGTCTCAATTAAATAGTAATCTGAGATTTCTGAATATCCTTTAGAATTCAAGAATTAACTTCAAAGTTGGACGTGCTTGTTGTATCTTCAGACTCAGATGCAGAAATAACTTTATCTTCATTCCTTGTAGAAGAAGTTGTCTGTGTAGCATGCTCTACTTGAGTAGAGTGATATTCAAGTAATAATACTTTAGTAGAAGTACACACATCTTCACTTTTCTGCTCTGAAGCTGAAACATGATCATCCTGTCCTTCACCAGCATTCTGTGTACTAACATCTACAAATCCTGACTCCTCCTTATATTGATCAGATACTGTTGATGTCTCAATTCTAGCTGATATTGGAAGTACATACAAAGGAATACTAGGATCATTAAGAATATCTTCTGGTACATGTGGAGTAAGAGATTGTCTTAGCTTTTCATCTCTTTTGTTGATGATTCCTGCAAGCCTCTCTTTCTGTTTCTGAGCTTTAACTTCTGGCTTTGCATTGTGCTTTGCTAAGTCATTCTTCTCATACATCTTGATAAAGGAATAAGTACCAGCATCCATACCAAGATTTTCAGACCAAGATTCAGGAAAAACCTGATCCCAGAAATCAAACGATGGTGGTTTCCTAACTTTCTCTCCCTCACTATGGAGTTGATCATCCATACCCTCATTCTCACTTTGACTATCTAAAGTCAACACTCTTTCTACCTCTCCTTTTGCCTGGTCAGGAGCCAGCCTCTCTCTGTGTGTGGATCTATATCCATCTTTTCAAGTGTATCACTCAAATTTGGATAAGTGCTCTCATAACCTACAGAAAAATAGGGGTTAGAAGAAGTTTTTATACCTGAACTCACATGGAGAGAAGGTTCCTCATTTGGAATGGGGATTGAGGTTTTCTCCAAGGAGTGAGCTGCTATAGTCTCTGAACCCTTACAAACATCTACTTTCTTTCCAGAGACTACAGGCTCCAGTATACCACTTTCAGGTACTACACTAGACTCTGATGTCTTCAGTAATACTTTATTAGACACCATAGCTAGTATATCACCATCTTTAAGTGTTGGTTGCTGAGACACACCCACAAGGTGGATAGAATCTGAAAGAACAATATTGGTTTGATCTTCAAGAAAATCAATCAAAGTCATTCCTCCCATATTATAGGGGTTTTCACTTGCAATTTTAGTCATCACAGAAGACCTTCCAGCATCATCAATCACAGTTCCTGAGTCATCCAACCTCTGACTAGATGGTTCTTGTGTTGCAGTGACTGTGATCTGATCTATCCTACTATTCACCACTGGTGCAATAGTATCCTCTGTTGACTGCTTCCCTCTATCAACTACCTCCTCTTGTTCACCTTGAGCTGAAGCATCTTCAATAATGACATCCTTGTTAAATAAATATGCATGAAGTGATTGAAGTGCAACATGCTTAGGAAGTCCAAATTTCTTGTGCAATTCCTTTCTGACTGATACATAGAAGTACATCTTCATTAAATCAAGTCTTTGATGTAACAGTCTATATTCTCCAGGAAATGAAAGTTTGGGAACTCTTTCAATCAGAAAATCTAAAACAGGCCTGGAAAGCTTCACTTTTAGAGAAATAAGTTCCATAGCCAGTCTGTATGTCAATGTAGTTTCCCATGAAGAATCAAGATACAGATCTCTCTTGTCAGATACTGACGTGGATATAGCCTTATTTGTAGAGACCTGCATAATGTTAATTGGACTAGACACTGTGTGTGTAGGTGACAACTGAATCTTTCTCCTTATTCTCCTAGTATAGTGAGCAACAGATTAATCTTGAGAAGACTCAAGAGGTGTAGACATAGAAGTGATCTTGGGATGAGATCCTTTTTCAATAGACACAGTCTTTTGAGAGACAGTATCCAGTAACTGTTTTCCCTTTTTAAGAACTACAGCCTTTTGGGAGACTGCAGCCTGGCTGTGACTATGTGTTCTATCTCTTTGTCCTAGCTTAGAAAGTTGAATTGTAGCCTTCAATTCTGCTCTCTCAGCAAGAGATATATTATCATCATCTTCACTAGAACTACTGCTATAAACAACAAATTTCCTCTTCTTTACAACTGATGTCTTTTGAGAAACACCAGAGGTTGGCTTCTTTGAAACAATAGGTTGTGGATCAAAATTTGGTTCTAGAATTGTTTTAGAGACTGTAATGTTTTTGGCTACTTGGGTAGACACAGCGGGGTTCTCCTCCAATTGAAATTCTTGAGTCATTTTACCACCAAAGAAAGAAGAATTATAGATAGTAGGAAGATGAGTTCTTAAAAGTACCTGAACATGATTTGGATAGTGTAATGCAGGTATTTCATCTAGATTCTTTTCACTGTCCTTCTTTGTAATGTCAGAGAAAATTCTCTTTTGCTGTACATAAGAAGAAACACAATATTCTCTACCAAATCTAGCTTCAACATCAGGAATGAAATGGTTAACAAACAGTTGCATGAATCCGTGATAATAAACCATATTCCTGTCACAATCTCTTGACCCAAGTTTAATACACATCTGACTTAAGACAATGTGACCAAAATTAATTACTCTGTTATAAAGCAAGCCATATGCAATGTAAGATGTAACAGCAATAATTTGTTGAAAAGAACTACATTTACCAGTAAAACATTTAGCAAGTTGGTCAAAGAAGAAAGACCATTCTTTCCTAAGAAAGGATCTATTTAACTAGCTCATGTTATCTAGCGGTCCATTATAACCTAACTCAGATAACATAGTTCTAACATCATCATCAAATGGTACATTCTCAAAATTCGTACTAACCGGTAAGTGAAGTACTGAATTAACAACAGATTCAGTAATATCAAATGAGTCTTGTCCTAAGTGTAGAACAATCTTACCTGATTGACTCTGAGTAGAATCAATTACCTCAGCATTCTCCCAAGCTTGTGAAACAGCTACTAGATTAATTTGTGGAGATGCTGTCAAGGCATAACTTAATGGTCCTTTCGCCATAAAGTCCATAATTGGGTGAAAATCAGTTGACACCCCTTCCTTGTTAGTGATAGCTGCAACATGATTGTTCATTATAAAATCAAAGTCACCAAACTTAAAAGCTACTGATTTGGGTAGTCTTCTTTGAGTTACCATTTTGATCTGAAAAGAACTTAAGAAAGCTTTGAAATTGATTAGTGATTTTGAAAACTCAAGAGTGTTTTTTGCTTTAGAAAATGAAATTAGAGAAAGCAATTACACAATTAGAGTTTCAAAATAATTATATTTCAAAAATCCTTCAGACCCATTATCCCACGTTAACACGTAGGTTGACAGGTGCCAGTCCCTGAAAAATGCAGTTACCCACGTTTTTTGGAAAATGAAATCCAAAATTGATTTCAAGTAAATAAATCAAGGTAAAATCAAGATAAAAGTCAATACTGATCAGCTTCCTCTCCTGATGTGATCTTCTAACCAAGATAATCACAAGATTCAATGTGATTTCTGAATAGAAAGAATTACTAATCCTGATGTGAACACACTTGTATTCCTGATCAATATCATCCTGATTCCAGAGACTAAATGAAGTTTCCACGTGGCATTTTCTTTTACCTGTAAAAGAAATAAATAAAATCTAAACAAAATCAATTGGTTAGATACGTTCAACATTTCTTGAAAATATAAGAAATACAGTCACACATAATTATGACTGACTGCATTGATAACCCCCAAATGACTGTTCAGCTTCCCACGTCTTTCTATAAAAGAAACTAACGCCTTATGCCATACTCCAAAACCTTTTCATTCTTTTCTCTTTACACCATGGCTTTCAACCCAAATCTTCATATGAACCCTAGCTTTTGGTTCATTACCACCGAGAAGTTCTTTACTCTTGATGATCAGGAGCAAGTGAACTATCTCTTAGAAGAGATGACTTTTCTCATCGAGTTAGATATGGTTGGTCTTAACCCAGATGATTTCCAAGAATCTCCTCTAAAACATCTACCAGTCGGACAAAATCCTCCTCTAATCTCTTCATACCTTGAGGATGAAGAATTTGACGAAGAGTCTGAGGTTGATCTTGATGGAGATGCTATTCATTTTCTTCAATAAGCATGAAGATGAGTCAACTGCTCTCATTCAAGTCATCCTGAGATGAGGTCTAGAAGCAGATGAGACATTTAAAATCCCTAATGCGGATCTTGAGATGCTCCTTGTCCTGTCTCTTAGACAAATGAAAGAAGCGAGATTCAAAAGCCCCAACTTTAGACAAGAATAGGATTATCAGTAGTAGTTAGACAAAAAGAAGAATTGTATTTCATTTCTATGTATGTAATGCTTTTGATTAATGAAAATACAAGTTTTCTTATTATCTACTTGTCTATTGTTGTTTATTGACTGATCTGAATAATGATATAAATTATCAGTATGCATGTGGTAAAACTTGCTAACATAGACTTAACAAAACTCAGAATTGAACAACTGTATAGAATGATCTTCAGGATTTGAAATAGTAAGACACACAAATTTCACAATCCTGATACTGACGAAACAATCCTGATATCAATACTGATGACGTCAGCATCCTGATAGCAATCCTGATCCTGATGTTTATTAATAAGTCTATCATACTGAAATTTATCAAAGTAAGATGTTACAGTTTAAGCATTTAACAGTCAAGTATAGATCCTGACAAAGATATCAAGTCTATAAGCTGAAACAACATACCTTGCTACTTGTGCAGATGTTAAAGATCTAAAAGTTTAATATTCCTAACTCACTAACCAATCTAATGAATGTAGCCTCATCAAGTGGTTTAGTTAGAATATCTGCAAGCTGTTTGTCAGTAGGAATAAAATGAAGTTCCACAGTACCATTTTCAATATGTTCTCTAATAAAATGATACCTGACATCAATGTGCTTAGTCCTTGAGTGTTGAACTGGATTTTCTGCAATTTTGATAGCACTAGTATTATCACAGAACATAGGAATATTACTAAGTGTAATACCATAATCCATCAACTGATTTCTTATCCAAAGGAGTTGAGCACAACAACTGCCTGCTGCAATGTATTCAGCTTCTGCAGTTGAGGTTGAAACTGATTGTTGCTTCTTGCTTGCCCAAGAAATCAATCTGTTTCCCAATAATTGACATGTACCTGTAGTGCTTTTCCTGTCTATTTTACACCCTGCATAATCAGAGTCTGAATAGCCAATTAGGGAGAAATCAGATTCTCTTGGATACCACAAACCAAGATTTGGAGTTCCCTTGAGATATCTAAAAATTCTCTTCACAGCAATTAAATGAGATTACTTAGGATCACTTTGGAATCTAGCACATAAACAGGTAGAGAACATTATATCTGGTCTACTTGCAGTTAGATATAACAGTGAACCTATCATGCCTCTATAGCTAGTGTTATCAACACTCTTTCCCTTAGAATCAGAGTCTAGCTTAGTGGCTGTTACCATGGGTGTCTTTGCAATTGCACAATCTTGAAAGTCAAACCTTTTTAAAAGATCTTTGATATACTTTGACTGATTAATGAAAATAACAGTCTCAGTCTGTTTGACCTGCAAGCCTAAAAAGTAATTTAGTTCACCCATCATGCTCATCTGATACTTAGACTACATAAGCTTGCTAAACTTAGCACATAACTTTTCATTAGTAGAACCAAATATAATATCATCAACATAAACTTGAACTAAAAGCAAATCACCTTTTATCTTTCTAAAGAATAGAGTTTTGTCAATTGTACCTCTTGCGAAGCCATTTTCAAGAAGAAATTTAGACAAAGTTTCATACCATGCTCTTGGTGCCTGCTTTAGTGCATAGAGTGCCTTGTCAAGTTTGTAGACATGATTTGGAAACTTTGGATCAACAAAACCAGGTGGTTGCTCCACATACACTTCCTCATCAAGCTTGCCATTTAGAAAAGCACTCTTTACATCCATCTAGTATACCTTCAATTTTGAATGAGCTGCAAATGCAAGAAACATTCTGATTGCTTCCAATCTTGCTACAGGTGCAAAGGTTTCATCATAGTCAATTCCTTCTTCCTGAGAATAACCCTTGGATACCAGTCTTGCTTTGTTTCTTATAATCATACCAGATTCATCTAGCTTGTTTCTGAAAACCAATTTAGCACCAACAACAGATCTATCTTTAGGTCTTGGTACTAGTTTCCAAACTTTGTTCCTCTCAAACTCATTCAATTCTTCCTGCATTGCTATTACCCAATCAGGATCCTGTAAGGCTTCTTCAATCTTCTTAGGTTCATTCTTTGAGAGAAAACAACTGTACAAGCATTCATTTTGAATTGATCTTCTAGTTCAAACACCACTATTTGGATCATCAATAATCAAATCTTCAGTATGATCCCTTGTCCATTTTCTAACAGGTGGTAGATTACTCCTGCTAGACTCTCCCCCTGAGTTAGTGGTATCTCTTGTAGAAGAACTTTCTCTGCCTTCAAAAGCTCCCCCTTGATCAGTAGATCAGTGGATTCAATACTGTTGCTAGTTTCTGATCTTCCTTCATTAGACTCTGAAGGATCAGTTCCTGACGAAGTAGACTTTGAAAGACTAGTCTGATCCTGACCAGTATTGTGTTCTCCTTGATTGAATTGCTCCCCCTCAATAGTAGCATTCCTTTGAGAAGCAATAGAGATCTCCTCTGGAGAACCTTCATCATCACTGGAGAGAATCTCAGAATACTTAAGATTTTCAAATTCCAGATTGTCATGGCTTTCATCAGTTTACAAAATTCCAAACTTCTTATCATCAAATGCAACATGAATTGATTCCATAACAATGTGAGTTCTGAGATTGTATACTTTGAAGGCCTTTGATGCTGAATATCCTAGAAAGATTTCTTCATCCGATTTGGCTTAAAATTTTCCAAGTTGTTCTGGATGAACTTTCAGGACATAGCATTTGCATCCAAAGATGTGAAAGTATTTCACACTTGGCTTCTTTCCTTTGATCATCTCATAGGGAGTCTTTCCATGGCCATTTACCAAGGTACAATTTTGAGTGAAACATGCAGTGTTAATAGCTTCTGCCCAGAAATAGGTTGGAAGCGTTGCATCTGCAAGCATGGTTCTTGCTGCCTCTATGAGAGTTCTGTTCTTTCTTTCTACTACACCATTCTGCTGAGGTGTTCCAGGTGCAGAAAACTGTTGAGTAATTCCATTGTCTGCACAATACTCCTCCATTGTAGAATTCTTAAATTCTGTACCATTGTCACTCCTAAGCACTTTGACCTTGTATTCAGAGCTATTCTGAATATTCTTGACAAGTTCAATGATTTGCTGAGGAGCTTCATCCTTTTTGTGTAGAAAGAATACCCATGTGAACCTTGTGTAATCATCCACTATAACTACAGCATATCTTTTCTTGCTGATAGACATAATGTTTACTGGACCAAATAAATCAAGATGCAACATGTGAAGTGGTTCAGTAATTGAATTTTCTGTCTTGCTTTCGAAAGTGGTTCTTCTTTGTTTTCCAAGCTGACAAGCATCACAAAGTCCATCTTGCACATAATTTGCCTGAGGTAGGCCTCTCACCAGATGGTGCTTAACAAGTTGATTAAGCTTCTTGAAATTGAGATGTGAGAGCTTCTTGTGCCAGTTCCAGCTTTCATCATTTGATACCTTGCTGTAAAGATATCTGACAGTTCCTTTAGATGTGTCACTCAAGCTAGCTTCATATATGTTACCATGTCTCTGACCAGTCAGAAAATGTCTCCATTCTTCATATTCAAGATTTTGCATCCTTCACTGTCAAAGATTGATTGGTAACCCTTATCACCCAGTTGACTTATGCTTAAAAGTGTGTGTTTCAAGCCTTCAACCAGTGCTACGTTTTCTATGATGACATTCCCCAAAATAATTGAGCCATATCCCAGAGTTTCTCTTTTGTTTCCATCTCCAAAGGATATTACTGGGCCAGCTTTCCTCTCAAACTTTGTAAGCAGGAACTTCTTTCCAGTCATATATCCAGAGCATCCACTGTCCAAGATAATTGAATGCTTCTTTCCAGTGTCCTGCAAACAAAAAGTAGCTAGTTAGAATTTTTTAGGACCCAACTTTGATTGGATCCTTTCTTACTAACTTTTGAACCAACAGGCTTTGAAGATTTTGCTTTTGATTTACCTATTGCAGAGTCAACCTTAGACTTTGATTTCACAAACTGTTTATGACTAGGAGTTTCATATTTTAGAGAATAATAGTCATAATACAGTTCATGATATTCCTTACACATATAAATGGAATGAAGTAAACTACCACAATGATAACAGGGTTCTTGTGGTTGGTATTGAATTCTCTAAGTCTTGGGGAATCTGGACTCAATTTTCCAAGAAGGTTTTTGATTACAGTCTAGGGCCAAATGATTATGATTTCCACATTTATAGCATTTCTACCTAGGTGCATCAGGTACATTCTTGTAATTATTCTCTTTGTTAATACCTTCTTTTCCATTCCTATTTCTTCTGATCTTGCTAGACTCTGAAATACCTTCTAGTCTCTGCTTCAACTGAGACTTAGACAGAAAGCCTATGTTGACATTCTTAGGTTTTTCTAACACTATGTCATCTGAATTGCTATTGTTAATTCTTTTGTGCACAACTGGGGTACCTTTAGAATCAACAAATTTAACATGTTTAGGTTCAGAAAATATCTTCTTACCTACAGATTTGGATATGCTAGCTTCTTCTTTCCTATCATCCAAGACAATAGCTACAGAATTTTCACTTTTATTCTTTCCAAAACCTAAGCCATAGACTTTACCAATAATTTGATTGTCAATGATTTCTTGAGTCTTTTTACCAGAAGTGTTAATGGTTTTCATCATATCTCTCTCTTCCTCTAGTTCTTTTCTGACATAGTCATAATCCTCAAGGATAACACCATAATCATGCTTAGCTTTATCAGAACTTAACCTATATTCTTCCATTTGAATTAACTCAGATTCAAGAAAATTATTTCTACTAACTAATTCATCATTCTTAGCCTTAAGTTCATATTTTTCACTAGAAAGAATTTTGAAATTAGTCATAAGATTCTTAAACTCAACATGAATAGATCTAATATCATCAGAATCTAGGCTATCAAATGAATCAAGAGAGTGAAGTGATACCTTAACAGAAGATGAAGAAGTTTTCTTTGGAGATCCAGGCTTGTCTGAAGCACTTGCCATCAATGCAATGTTGTCATAATCCAATTCATCTTCAGAATCACTGGAGTCTGCCCAATCCTTCTGTGTGACCATGAGTGCATTACCCTTCCCTGAATTCCTAGGCTTCTTGCACTCACTAGAAAAGTGTCCAAGCTCACTGTAGTTAAAGCACTTGATCTTGGCCTTATCAAGCTTGATAATTGTACTCTTGCCTTTGTCACTCTTCTTCTCCTCTTTCTTCTGAAAATATCCTTTGCTAAATCTTCTCCTGTTGAATCTTCCTTTCTTGAAAGCTTTAGCAAACATAGCAAAGAGTTCTTGCATCTCTGATTCAGAATCATTATCTTCAGAGTCTATATCTGTAGTCTCTGACTCAGAACTTTCTTTGCTCTTCTTCTCCCTCAAGTCTCTTTCAGTAGATTCAGACTTTTCTTCTGGAAGCTTCTTTGAATCAGATTGAGCAGTGAGTGCAACAGTTTTCAACTTTCCTTCACTCCTGCTCTTTTTCTGATGCCTGTCAAGTTCATAAGCTCTCAATTTTCCATAAACTGCTTCTAATGATATTTTATCCAGATCATTAGCTTCCTCAATTGCAGATATCTTCTCATTGTAGAAATCAGGAAGAGCTTTCATGAACTTAGTATTCATAACCTCCAAGT
The DNA here is from genome assembly GCA_036435485.1 of Saposhnikovia divaricata. Lineage (NCBI taxonomy): Eukaryota > Viridiplantae > Streptophyta > Magnoliopsida > Apiales > Apiaceae > Saposhnikovia > Saposhnikovia divaricata. Next base: position 92,643,848 of record CM071597.1, on the reverse strand, counting down.
CATAATATTTACCATGCATGGCCATCTCATTGATGAGTTTAGTAAACCTATCAAAGGTGTCAGTAAGTGACTCACCAGACTTGGATTCAAAGTACTCATACTGTTGTATGAGAAGTGTCCTCATATTCTTCTTGACAGGTTTTGTTCCTTCACATTGAACCTTTAGATTGTCCCATATCTCCTTAGAAGTTTTACAAGAAAGAACATGGTTAGTGAGAACAGAATTAAGACTGTTGAATAGTATGTTTCTCACTTTAGCATCCTTAAGAACGTTCTCCTTTTCCTTATCTGTCCATTCAGATTTAGGCTTCTCTGCTGTATGTTTTGGAACAACTTTTCCTTCGACAGTTGCTTGAGGAACAAGCCTTGTTGGAACAAAAGGCCCATCTCCGATTCTATCAAGATAATCAAGATCTGTTGCTATAAAAAGTTTGCTTGTGCTGCTTCCTGAGTTAAAGATCAATATTTGACAACTATACCCAGCTCCAGGCCACCCTTAATAGCCGAATTAGCATCGATTGAATCACAAATTTACGTAGTAACTTAGATTTAGATAGATCAAAAAAGCTGTGAATAGGGCTTCAGTTCTTATTTTCCCAAGGTAGTTCAGTGGGCAGGCAACTCAATACAATAGGTAGCTCAAGCCAATAAAGAAGCTCAAACCAGGCTCAAGGGAAAGAGATGAATGGATAAGAACAAGCCCAGGCGCCATTCTCAAGTCTTATTAGGATTATGCTTGAACTCTTGTTCTCAAGGTAGCTACTGACTCTTGGAAAGGTATCGAAGTCACTAACCGGTATTATCCATTGGAATATGTTTCAGAACCTAAGCAAGCGGCGGCGTCCGGAGCCTCGCGGGTATATTATAAAACAAAAATGACAACTATAGGATCAATCATGTTATATATTTCAAGGGCTAGATCAGTTGCCTCAAGAGGGTTCATGTTTCTATGTGCACGATTTTACTTTTCTCTATTGCGTGTGGATTTCACTTTGGTGATGCAACATCTTCACTTCCCATAGAGTATATTCGTTTCTCTTGAGCATAGGGATCTTAGTAATACCATCCTTGTAACCAGACATGATTGCAGATCTTTATGATTATTCGAAATCAACCTGCTCTGATACCAATTGTTAACTCGAATAACTTGTAGAAGGGGGGGTTGAATACAAATTATATAATCGTGTCTGATTTTTGCTTGATTAGATGAACAAGAACAAACGAATGAATCAAACTTTGTTTGTATTAAATAAATCAAATACAAACTCTACCAAAGGTGTACAATACCTTTAGCAACTGCTGACAATACAAATCTCTCTCTCTGTTTGTTTCGAACTCTCGAATACAAACCTTATACAGACCTTCACATGATATGCACTCAAAAATCCACTCTTTTACAATGATATAGAGAGAGTATTTATAATGCTACCTATCAACTAATAACAGAAAGTAATGATTTATACATGACAATGTTCTACCGTCCAGTTGATAGTTTCCATCAATAGAAAATTCTTTCCTTCATTATATCTTCTTGTTTGTTCTTCAAAACAACGATCCTGTTTTATAGCACTTGCCAGTTTCTGTAGCATCCATAATGACATCATCAGTAACACGACTGATATCAGGATTCCACCTTGCATCAGGATTTGACATCCATCAGTATTTGACTTGGCATATCAGGATTTGATCTCAGTTCCTGACATGTAGTCCTTGATGCACTGCTGTTCATTACTAAACTCTACAGATTACTGTCTAACACATATATCCTATAAAAAGTGCTAAATCCTTTATAAGATCAGGATTTACAAGAAGCATAAGCAAAATTCTATTCTCAACATCACAACTTATGAATTATTCCTAACATATATGCATCCCATCATACAAGCATACAATCACACACATAAACACATAGAATCACGTAAGCACATAAAGGTGTAAGTTTAGAATTTTACCTCATGTGATAAGTGTCGGTACTTATCACAAAATATTCTTTTCCCCTTAAATTTTTGTCTGCAAAAACAAGGTTAGTAGCAACACACAATAATTTTCATTTTATATTCTGTAGAATATTCTCTTCCCCTTTTTGACATAATGCCAAAAAGTGAAATTAATATTGAGGGAGGAGGGAACAAGGGATTAGGTATTTAGGTGATAAAGTCCTACTTATTACAAAGAAGCACCACCAATCTCCTTATTACTCCGAAACCAGTCAAACATCCATAAATCTTCACAAATTTGGACTGGTTTGAATTAATTACAATCGAATAGGACTAGTCTATAAATACAAATTAATCTCCCCTTATTTACAAGAAAAATGAATATAATCTTGTTAAGCCTATCTTGTATTCCCTTGCATTTTGAAAGAAAGACATGGCCTTCAAAGATTCCATATTGATCGTTAATGATCAATTTAATCTGCAATAATTAAATTGTTAGAAAGATTTTTAGTGTGCATATGACAATTTTATTGCATTATTGAATTTAAAAAGAGTTTGAGTTTAAGATATTCGAATTTTAGCGAAATTCTAGTTTTTCATTTTTAGTCCATTCCAACTCTTTCCTTTTGAGATTTTCTGCAAAAGTTTAATAAGTTAGAAGATATTTCAAAGAATTTCTTTTGCAGATTTTATACTTATTCAAAATTTCAGGCCAATGAGATATTTCGAATTATGAAAAATTCGAATAATAAAACCTGCAGAAAAAGGTTAGTGCATGTCCAAGAATATATTTCTAAAATTCCTTTAACAGCTTATATCAAGGTAATGATTCAGGTATTTCTACATATACAAACTGTATCAAAAAAATGTAAACCGATTTATACAATGATTTAAAAATATAAGTTGAGTATGCAAAAGAAATGCAGAAAGTAATCAACAACTATATAATCTATTGAAGTTGAAAAACTTTGAGACTTCTTGAAAATGTGACCAAGTGACTGGAAGCTTTTACTTTTATTTCCTGCATACATCAACTCAAGTTAGTGCATCAACATTTTTAAACAGTTATAAGAGCAAAGGACTAAAACAAAATGTGATGAATTCTAGGAGGGGGGAGGGCAGAGCTCAGGCTTGGCTCATCATTGCTCTCTAAACAAATAAACTGTTAGTAATGTTTTAAAAAAATAATTATAAAAAAATGCAATATGTAATCAATTCAAAACAAAGAGAACAAACAGTGCATGCTCAAATCCAAGGCACATTCCACTTAGCAAAGCTGCAAGACCCCATTCAGGCACAAGGAAACTAAGATCAAGTGCAGAGATGATCTTATCAAAGACAAGTAATCTGGAATGGTCATATAAGCTAAATACTTTCACTTAAGAAGTTTTAGCATATATGTGGCTATCAGCTGAGTGATATGTTAAATCATAGCTAAATCATGACAATAGTGACTGGATTTTTATCATCGTTTAGCCACCCTCTGTTCAAGAGGGTACCTGCAAAACAGATAACCAAAAGAAGACAATTAGTATGGATCATAATGAGATTATAGTGGCTATCAGTCTAATAAAATTAATCAGAGCTAAGTCATATTAAGGGTCATTTTTGACATCACTTAGCCACCCCTAGAAAGGGGAGTACCTGCAAAACAAACAAAGAAAAATCATGTTAGTTTGGGTTCTTTTGCAAGTATGGAAAGCCACCAGCAGTCTCTCTTAACTCAAATAGTTGAGTTTTAGAGACTGGCATCATCTGGCCAAAATCTCACCCAACCTTAGGATATTATAATTTAAGCTCAAGAGATATTAAATATCTCAACACTCTGCAAGGTTAGTTAGAATGCAAAATGTATGCTTTCTAAGAAGTGACTGGTTCATCATGGGTTCAGATCAATAATTCTCTAAGGGAATTCAGGCAGTCCATGGAATCAGCAGTATAGTGAGGCCAAAGTGTCCTAGTTGTGCAATGTTTAAACTACAATGCAAGTTGTAATTACTAATTACTTTAAAGATTTCTGCAATAGAAAGTACTACATTAAAATGAAGGCATTACAGCAACCAACTAGAAATCATTACAGCAGCCATCATCAACTTAGAAAACCAACCATACAAGCCAGTTTGGTACTGGTACCCAAAAGGAAACAACAACAAACTAGAGCATTCATCACTTAACTAAGGCACAAAACCAGATAGTGCACTCATATAACAAAAACAAGCATGATAATAAGAAAATTACACTAATCAACTTGATTAAAGGAATCAGAGTTGATAACAGCATCCATCATAGCAGCACTAATATCATTAGCAACATTTCCAGAGCCATCACCATTCCCAACCACTTCAGGTTTCATAGTAACATCAACTACCTCTGTATCAAGATCCTCAATGACAACAGATTGAGTAACTGGTTTGGGAGGGGGAGTGTTAGCATCAATTTGAATTTGAACAAGTTGAGATAAATTAGTCTCAAAGACACTCAACCTTCCCATAGCAGATCCCAATATAGTCATCACTATATCCATCCTTTCAAGTAATTGAGTATATCTCTCATTCAAAGCAAGAAACTGGTTTTTCAAGTCCTTATACTCAATGTCCAACTCATCACACTTAGAGGATAGTTTCACAAGTACAGAGAAGTAAGCAGATAACTGAGCATGAGAAATGTTGGAAACAGGGATAGCAGAGGGAACCACAGAGGGTCCAGCAGCAGATTCAGTAGAAACAGGTAACACATTTGCCGTAGAGACAGCAGGCATTATAGTAGGCATAACAACATCAAGTTCAACATGAGCAGGTATAGCAGAAATAGCAGGCAAGGCAACAGTCACATCAGGCATGGCAAGAGACACAGGAGGTAAGGTACCAAATTGAACGTTCAAAGCAGCAGGCATAGCATTTAGTTCAGGTAAGGGCAAGGTAGTTCTATTCATCCTATCAGAAATGGTGTGTGACACAGAGAAGTAAGGAGGAAGGTTTATGTCAAAAGAGAAGTGCTCAAACACTTGAGTGAGTAATAGACCATAAGGCATGTACCCCAATCTAGCAGCAGAGATCATTTTGGTGATTATCATATAGGGCAAGTTAAAATCAATTTTCTTGCAGGCCAACTTATACATGATTTTCATTTCCACAAAACTCATGAGTTTGCCAGCAGTTTGAGAAGGAAAGATATTCACCCTAATGATTTCAGCTAGGGTTTGGTAGAAAGGAGGGAAATGTTCATAATCAGTACCCCTGTCAGTGTTAAAGACATTTGAAGGGACTTCAACTCCACAGAAAACAGAGATGAACAACCTTAGTTCATCAGGGTTAAATGTGTAGGTCTTAGTCACATCAACTGGATTCAATGACAAAACCTTAGGATCTAGCTTAAGTATCTTTCCCAACATCAAGTGATCAAGGAGAATGGGCTTCCCATTAATCACAGAAGTCAGGTAGGACACCCCACCAACTCCACTCCCTACACCCATGTTGCAGAAAAACTCTGCCACCAAATTTGGTAGAACTCTCTTAGTAGGACAGACTAACAAAGGGTTCCACTTAGCATGAACAAACAGACCATAAAGTTCAGACTCTCTAGCATGTTGAATAACTTTACCAGGTTGCAACTTATTCCTAACAAACCTATTTTGGGCTTCACTAGAGATAAACATTGGGGAATTATGTTTGGCCTTTTTGTGTTTCTTGTTTTTAGAAGAAGAAGAATTATCAGGCTGAGAAGTGGGTGAGAATAGGTTAAGAGTGGTATCAACTGGTGTGTGAGACATGGTGTGCAAGTGTGTATATTTATATCAAGTAATCAATTAGATGAAGACAAGAGGAATGAATTAAACACTGCAGTGAGCACACTCTTAAATACACAGGCCAACACAGATTTCTAACAATGAACAGTAGTGAACAGTACAGCACAGAGTTAGAATAGTACATAATTATCAGAGAAAGGACTGCACAGTACACATAAAGTACATAGGATTTCAGGAAAGGACAAGTATGAAATCAATATGTCATATTGTAAAGCTGCAGATCATAACTAATACTAAGGACAGATACCAGATACCAGCAAAGATTATGGTGGTAAAATTAGAAACCATTTCCTAAAACAGTAATGACATTTAATGCAAAGTTGAAGCATGCAGCAAAGAGAAAATCCTCATGCAAAACAAATATTAACTTAAGCAAAGAAGGTCATATCATCACCATAAAGTTGTACATTATAAGATCAACACAAATCTCAAGCATGCTATTGCATAGATTATACAAACAACGTATACATATATCACATTACAGATCTGAGCAATGAACTGGGCTTCTAGAAGCTCAATTCAAATCCAACTAAGGCAGAAAATATCTAAGTGACCATACAATGCAACATTGACTAGGTAGATATCATTTAAACGGACAAGTCACATTGCACAAGAATAAACTCAAGAATTTAGAGAAATTCAGAGTTCTAGAAGGTCATCACACATGTTCACACGATAATATATTACTTAACATTTACAGATGCAAGTAATATATCTCTACAAGTTCACATCCTCATGAAATAGATAACATCCAAGACAGTATTAACACATATGTATCTATCAAGAATAACTCTTAAACTCACAAGGGAGTTAGAGTTAACACCATACACCAAAATCATCAAGGCAATGCAGGTTCAAGTAATCAGATAAGGACTGACAAAGATCAAAGATCTCTCAAGACACAACAACTAAGCTTAACTCAAGAACTCCTCAACCATCACACAATCGAAAATGTCATACAAGAAATATATCATGGCTCAACATTATATCAAGATACAAATAACCAAGTAAGTACTGAAGACTTAACAAAGATTCATACTGACTTGACACATGCCACAAAACAGAGCAAGATATCAGACAACTAGAATCAACAGGTCTCAACTCATCTCAACAATCACAGAAAATTCATACAAATTCACATTAACAACATTCACACATTCTTATGTCACAACAAGAACATAGAAGTGTATAATAACAAGATAAAACGTGTGCACCTTAGCTATGGTGGTCATACACATAGCAATCCATAAAAATGCATAAATAAACTAGTAAAATCAAAAAGGCTGATGAATCAATCTGAGAATCGTTTCTCTGAGTCACCGGACTCACTGAGTCAACACCGAGTTAGCGCTCAAATCTTACAGATTCAACACTAGACATCTCCAAGTCACTGAAACACTAAACAAAAATGTTAAAACATGCATATAAATCAGTGAATTTAAGAAATCAAAAGCTAGGGTTTCAAGGAAATTGAAACCAAACAAAGGGCTTTTGATATATGATGTTAAGAACATCATATTAGGAGCGGATTAGACACGAATCAACCAAAACTTCATCGAATTGACGCCTAATTGAATCAATCAGATTCTAGGGTTTGAGAGTTTTCAAAATTAGGGATCAAGGAATGAAAACTAAAACCATAGAGAGGTGTATTTTGATGAGAGGATCTCAGATATATGATTCATTTTGACAGAAGAGGGCGGAGGCAGCCGGAATCGGCAAATCGCCGTTTTAGGGTTTGAGAGAGATGAGAGGCGAGAGATTATGGTAATGTCCGTACGAACTGTATTATATATGTGACACATTTTGAACGGTGCAGATTGTAGGGTTTGGGAATTAATGGCTGAGATCAAAAGGAGATGAACCATTTTGTTGAAAAATCATTTCTGATTTTCTGAAAATCATTTTTGTGATTTTAATTTTAATCTTTAAATACAAAACAATCTGTAAATAAAGATATAAAAATTCTAAAATCACAGAAAAAATAATTTCTAGTAAAATAAAATCTAGATTCAAATTTTAAAAGTGAATTCTAAATTTTAAGATTGCACATTTCAAGGCCATGCAAAAATTAAAACTAATTAAATTTTATTAGTATTGAAATATTTCAATATGGTTTTTAGCCAAAACATAGACAAAACATATTAATGTCTATTTTTAAACAAATTTATTGTAGAGAAATCTGAATTTTCGAGTACCGGAGTCTTAAGAAAATCCGCTCACACAATAAGCTTGAGTGCATTGGCTAGAAAATCACATGATTTATATTTCAATTTCAATTATAATTAAATATAGAGAAAAACTACATTTAATTATTTGGACAATCCAACATTCCTAAAAGTAATCGCAATTTAGCGAATTTTCGGAATACAATGGTTTCGTGAATATGTCGGCGACTGATAAGTGCATTTTTTTTGCATATTCTTATTACCTATTTATTGCTTGAACTCGTATTTTAATAATTTATTTTGTTGCATTTCAGGAAATTCGTGAATAAATAAAGAAATGGCAAAATAAAGAAATAAAGAACAAGGAAGGGAAAAAGAGGAAGAAAAAGGACTTAAATGAAGAAAGGAAAAAAGAATTAGGAGCTTGGTGGAAAAGGAATCTTGGAGGACATGTGGAAGGTGGAGATCATCCCAACACACTACATAAGTGTATGGCCAAGATCAACTCTTCAAAGCTAAGGGGGAAGGAAACAAATAGATGACTAGGATTTCACCACCACACACCATAAATGTATGGTGGGGATTAACCCAACACCCCCCTTAACCCTAATTCCTATCCTATAAATACCCCCTCACCCCCCTTGTATTTATCAACTTAGATTTTAGGGTAGTTTTAATTTCTTGTATTTTCTTTAGTTTCAAATCTTATAAACACTCTTTTTAATTTTAATGCAATTTCATTTCCTTTAATTTCTTGTCTTGCTCTCTCGTTTATTTTACATAGCTTTCATTATTTTCGTAAATCCATGTAGTGGACAAAGTAGCAAAATGCTAACCACTATGGGTTGAAAGTAACGATTTTTTTATTTTCTTGTTCGTAGTTTTAATTCGTAATTTTGCCCCTTTAAATTTCAATTTTATTGTGGGTCATTTATTTCCAAATCCTCGTTTAAGTATAATTTTATTTCTATAGTTAATTTCTTTATTTTCTTATTTAATTTTAAAAAAAACACAAAAATATTAGTTTGGTCAGTTTTTAGTATTTGATTACCTGTTTCTACTTATTTTATTTGAAGCGAACACCAGTAACTTATTCCTCTGTTTTAATCTCAGCATCTCCTTCCCTTTTCTTTAGTCTTAGTCGAACCATATTCACAACACCCAGCTCTGCTTCTCCTCCTTTCTTTCTTTTTTTTCTTAACGGTGCAATCTCCAAACCCTTTCCCCCTTCCCCTTCATCTTCTTTTCCCCTTCTCCTTCCTCCCTTTCTTCTCTTCCCCTTTCCTTCTCTTCTTCTTATTCTTCTAATTTTATAAGTGTTCTCGCTTGTTATTTGCTTATTTTTCTGTGTCAAAAAACATAGTGTTCGTTCGAATTGGATCTGTTGTATTGTTTTTGTATGCTAATTGCTGTAGTCGATTCGCCTGAACAATTCGCCAGTTTAGTTTGCTTCCGAGTTTTTTTCTCTGAGTCAGCCGAGTTTCCTTGTTTTATTTTTTTCTTGTTTGTTCGTGTCTTGTTCGTTGTAGAACCGTTTGATTCATTTTGCTTATGAGTCAATTTGTTCATTTGTGTAATTTGCGAGTTGAGTTATGAGTTTTATTTTGCGAGTTGAATCACTGTTATGAATCGCGAGTTTGCTCACTGAGGTTTTGCTGTTTTCCGAGTTATTTCTTTTGCTGGGTTTCGTCACTGAGTATGACTGAGTCGTGTATTGATTTAGTTACGAGTTACTGTTTTTGTTTCGTGTATATTGGTTGTCGAATGTGGCTGTCAAGACTTGATCCTTAGCTGTGTTTTTTGTTTGAGTCGCTGCTTGATCTCTGTTTATTTTCTTGCGTTTTTGCTATCTGTTTATGTGCTGTTTCATTATTTTTTTTTCTTTTCCCAGTTTTCTTGTAACTTCATTGAATACACTACTGAGTTTTTTTTTTAAAAAAAAGAAGAAGAATTTTAGAATAAAATCAAGTTTTAGAATAATTTATGAATTTTTAGAATAATTTAGAATTTAGATTTAATTCAAATTTAGAATTTTTAATTTGTAGAATAATTCTAGAATAATTAGGTTTTAGAATAATTTAGTTTTAACTAGTTAAATAGATTTTCATTTAGTTTTCTTTTAAAATTAGATTAAATTTCCTTTTCGAAATTAATTAATATAAAATCCAATCAAACTCTCGAAAATCCAATTGTTCTAATTTGATTAAATTAAAAATTAAGGATCGCGAAAATATTAGTCTCTACGGAACGAATCTAAAATTTACTAAAACGAGATTGTGCACTTGCACTCAATTTTAAATAATTATTTTTAGCACATCAAGTTTTTGGCGCCACTGCCGGGGACTAATTATTTTTCGCACATTAGTTTTTAATTTTTCGGATTAGCTCTTTTCTCACCCTTTTTCTTGTTTGCATTTTTTCGAGGAATTTGGAAGAAAATTCGGGAAACTTGGATTAAAGTGGAAGAATTTTCTCGGAATTTTGGAAGCTTTGCTTGGGTAAACCGTATCTCTCTCCTCTTTCGTTTTTTTTTCATTATTTAGAAAATCACAAAAAAATAATAATCAAAAATCATAAAAAAATTGAAAAAATCCAAAAAAATTAGTTAGTAAGTACATAATTGTTTCATCATGCATTTAATCACTTAGGGCACATCATCTAGATTTTTATTTTCTTGTTTTTAATTTTCCGTACCTTATAATTGTGGTGATCGCTGGAGGACCCCAAGGTACGTTAAATTCTTTCTTTTCTTTAGTTAGAGCACGTAGTTAAGCATCCATAAATGTTTATAGTTTTTTATACCTCTTTTTTTGTTGCATCATTTTGTAAATAAATCTTAAGGGCAAAACCACTTACAAGATAAGGGAAGAGATTTCATCACTCTTTCCTTGGCCCAAAAACAATAAATCCCTCATTTTGCATACCTAGCCTTTAATAAAATTAATTATACGTTTGCCCAAGGAATCTCGCGCTCATTTAGGAAGGTACTTAAGAAACGAAGTAATCTTTAGTTATTCCGACTTTTTGGTGTCTAGGAAAGCGAAAGCTGACCTGGCCAATTAAGGTTTTGGTGTCTAGGCTGGTGTTTAGCCTCTTGGCAATGCTTGCACCTACCTGGCCAAGCCGGTTCGAATAATTATTGATTTACCTAGTTTTTTGTAGCCCTTAAAGTTAGGAGCAATGTCTAGTTCAATTTTTTTTAGGAAACCCTAGATATAGGATTTTTCTTTTGATTTTTCACCCTTTTTTTGTTTGTGTGTTTATTTTTTTTCGCACATATTTGCTACATGGTTTATGCGAACTATTTGGATTAGGGATAATTCTTCTAGACTAGTGAGATCGTTTGAGATTTCTTCTGATTCCGAGTCTTTAGATAATTCCGAACCAATAGTAAACATGGCCATGTCACTTAAGGACCGTTCCTACCCCACCCGTTCTGCCCAACCCTCGTGTATCACTCTTCCTCCCGTAAATGGTAATAATTTCGAGATCAAAGTTCAACATATTATCATGTTACCCAAATTTACCGGGAGTGAAGGTGAGGACCCGTATCTTTTCATCCATGAATTCGAGGAGGTTTGTGCCTTACAAAAACTCCAACAATTAACCGAGGACTCGATTAGGCTTAGACTCATTAATTTTGCGCTTAAAGAAAATGCTAAAAAATGGTTGTATAGCCTACCGGTTAATTCTATTTCCACGTGGGAGGGATTTGTGGTAATTTTACTTAAGAAATATTTTCCAAACCATAAGACTACGAGAATTACAAACGAGATAAATCAATTTCATCAAAAGGAAAATGAGTCTTTTTGGAAATATTTTGATCGCTTTAAATATCTTTTATCACAATGCCCCCACCGCGGAATAGAAAAGTGGAGACTTTGTAAGATTGTCTACGAGGCCCTAGATAGTCCAACAACAGCGTTGTTAGAGTCTATGTGCCAAGGCAAATTCATGGAGAAGGATGAGGACGAAGGGTGGGCATTTTTCAAAGAATTAGCCGAGAAGACCATGTTGTGGGAGTCTACTACGGAACCTCATAAGTCCAACGAGTCGTCTAGTTCTTCTAGGGGTATGCATTCAATTGGAAACAATATTGCTACTGATGCCAAGTTACCCGCCCTTACTAGAAGACTCGAAGCCCTAGAAACTAGTAAGGCCCCCTCAAATGTGTCTATGTGCTCTAATTTTAATCAAGGTTTTTCGGACTTTCCCGGCTATGATCAAATTAATGCGGTGTTTCAACCAATCCCTAGAAATGATCCGGTTGCACCTGCTTATAACCCCGTTTGGAGGAATCACCCAAATTTCTCGTGGAACCAAGGCCAAAACTACCAATCTATGCCACCTTCTTTTCAACCTCCTTTTTTTCAAAAGCCCAATCAAAACTCGTACTCGATTCAAAATCAACTTCCTTATCCAAACTCGACTCAAGCCCCGACTCAAGCACCCGCCCACCCTCCCGGCTTTCACGAGTCGGATAAGAGAATTAATTCTTTGGAAAAGACTATTGATACGCTTTTGAAATCAACGACTAATTTGGCTCAATCTCAACAAACCTTCATGCAAACCATGACTCAAGATAAGCAACTTTTTAATGCTAGTACTCAAGCCATATCCAGGTTAGAGGTTTAAGTGAGTCAATTAGCCAATGCCATGTGTGAACGAGAGAAGAACAAGTTCCCGAGTCAACCCGAGGTCAACCTTAAATTTCCTCTCAACTAAAGACCTCCCAAAAATGTTAATGCTATCATTTCTCTACGGTCGGGAAATAAATTTGATAATCAAGTTGGAGTCGAGTCCCCCAACGAAGACGAAGAAGAGTCAAATGTTGAACCAAACCCTAAACTCGATCCTTCAAACCATCTTCCAAATCCCGAGCCTCTCGGGTCATCTAGTCACACACCTTCACCACTTGAACCTTCATCTGTAAAATCCACTCCCGAGTCATCAGAATCTTCTCATAAATCATCATCATCTAGCGAGCCTTCATCGACTCAAACACCACCTTCACCTAATGAATCTTCGATTGTTGTTCCACTTTCAAATTCCATTCCCGATGTGTTTAACGAACGAGTCTTTAAGCCTAAAGCTCCTTATCCTCAAAGACTCCTTTCAAACAAACAATCTCCTCAAATAGAAAAGATTTTGGAAGTTTTCAAACAAGTCGAGATCAACATTCCTCTTTTAGATGCCATTCAACAAATTCCCTCTTTTGCCAAGTGTCTAAAAGATTTATGTTCTCACAAACGTTCCACCCACGTCCCTAAGGAAGCCTTTTTGACTTCTCATGTTAGTTTAATTCTTTCGAACCAAATTCCCGTGAAATATAATGACCCCAGTTGTCCTACAATTTCATGTGTCATAGGCAATACTTTTGTGGACAAGGCGTTACTTGACTTAGGAGCGAGTGTGAATCTTCTTCCATTTTCGGTCTATCAAGCCCTAAGTTTAGGCGAACTTCAAAAGGCGAACATGACAATTCAATTAGCCGATCGTTCTGTCAAAATGCCTAAGGGAATAATTGAAGATGTGCTAATTAAGGTTGGTGAATTCATCTTTCCAGTTGATTTTGTTGTCCTCGAGACTCAACCCGTCACGAATCCTAAGAACCAAATCCCGATCATTCTAGGACGACCTTTTCTTGCTACATCCAATGCCTTGATTAATTGTAGGGATGGTTCGATGAAACTCACTTTTGGTAATATGACAATTAACCTTAACATATTTAATGTCGGAAAAGAACCCAATGAGCTTTACGAGCAAACAATAGCGGTTAATCTTGTTGATGACATTTTTAATTGGTCAAACCTTGAGGATAGTGAGATTGAGTCTCTTCTCAATGAGGATTTCAAGGTCAACCATGAGTCTAACCGAGAGTATGTTGATTCGTTAAGAGATATGACCTCGGAAGAGATGTTGAGAGAGTTGGACGACATTTGTTCTGAATAGGAGACTCCACCCGAGGATGTTAATGTTGAAACTGTTGTCAAAACTCCCGTTGGCGAACCACCTACATTCGATGAGATGTTAGGGGTTTTAAATCACATTTGTTCTAAATGGGAAGCTGAATCTAATACTGACCATGTCAACCCTAGTACCATTGTTACAACTCCCGTTGGTGAGCCACCTCCACTTAATTTCGTAACACACCCCTCCACTTTCGATCACATTTGCTTACAAAAAGACAAACTTCTCTCTGCTGTTATCAATAGTTATTTAAACCCGGACCAAGAAATCCAATTAATTAATTTGCTTAAACAACATAAAGAAGCCTTACTTTGGTCTGTGGAAAACACTAGTGATTACAATGCTTTTAATTTGAAAGAATATTTTTGTCTTCTTGCAAAAGTCACTAAGGTGTTAGAGCTTCAACGGCATCTTGAGCTCTTCTCTGAAAATCATTCCTTGTATCCTCGTGGTATCGATTAATTAGCCTTTCTTGTTACTCCCCTCGTGAAATTCAGGTATGGGGGAGGAATTGTGTGCGTGTGTGAGTTGTTTTCTTTCGTAATTTTTAGAAGTTTTCAGTCTCCTTCATCCCTTATCAGGTATTACCTCGTTCTCATTTACTCATTTCTCTTGCATTTGCATACATTGAGGACAAGGCATGATTTAGGTATGGGGGAGGGTTTTTAGTGTAAATATAAAAATCAGAAAATCCAAAAAAAGTAAAAAAAAAATCACAAAAAGAGTTGTAGAATTGTAAATAGTAGAGCTCTAATCTTATTCTAGTCTTGTTAATTGATTTCTAGTTGCTTGATGCACCCTTACATTCTATGATAATCTTGTGATCCTTTAGCTTTTGATTGAGAAGTGATTTGCTAAGTTCTTGTCCACACATTTACACTAGCAAGGTGAAACTAGTAGACTTATTTGATTTGTGCAAGAAATTAGAAGGTTATGATTAGGTGTAAGATGATTTTGTTTTCATGCTTTGAGTACAAGTAGGTGCATTGAGGATACCTTTACTTGAGATTGATTATGTTCTACCACACTAAGTGAGTTTTGAGCCTATATGTACATCTTTTGAATTTATATTCGTTTGCTTGAGTGTCCACTTGTCATTTGCATTGCTAGCACTTGTTTGAGTTCTTTCTTGAAACACATGACATTGATTGATGATAAGATGATAAAGGCATTTAGGAATAACCCATATTTCCCAAAATATCCACACCATTCTTATGTGATCAATTAGTTACCCCTTTGAGCTTAATCAAATTCTTTCGGTGACACACCACATTACTCGCCTAAGACCTTTTTCTTGTACAGCCTTACGTATACTTGATCCCAATTTATCAAAGGCTAGTAGGAACTTGAGGGAGTAACAAGGTGTGTGAAATGGGTTTACTTTTGTTCATAACTTTTGAGGAAATATATGTTGGTTACCTTGATAGTCGATTTTCAAGTTAAATCTAAAGGAGGATTATGGTTGCTTATATTTATCTTAGCTCTCATAAAAAAATAAAGAAAAAAAAAGAAAAAAAGAAAAAAAATATATGAGAGCATACTTATGTTTTTGTAATCCTTCATTCGACTAGTCAAGTCTTTTTGTTGAAAATAGAAAAATAATTGTATGGGGAGGAAATTTGGTGTTGTGCATGATTTCCATGGTGACTACTAGCTTTTTACACTTCACCTTGTTGTGGCCTTTCTTGACATACCCTGTCCCTAGCCCCATTACAACCCAAATAAAGACCTTTTGATTGTCGTCATTGATGTATGTTGTGTTTAAGTTAGAATGATACCAAATGTCAAGCATGCTTTTGATTTTGTTGGAATTGAGTGATACACTTACCCTTGTTCTTAAGTGAATGTTCTTTTGTGAGTGAAATGTGAGGTATTGCTTGTTTATTTTGCATATGAGATCTCAAGTTTTGACTCAAAGATGTGCTCTTGTAGACTTAGTGTGACGCCCCTAGATCCGGGGTCGGAGACCTAGGCACTCACGGTCCATTTTCTATTAATAACATACCTGTTCTTGCACATAATATATAAAACAGCCATCGACCCCAAAATAAAACTCACACCGCACACACACACATACAGGTTAGAGTCTCAGAAACGTCATACACTTGATTAAGCAAAAGTAAAAGTTTCAGAGTTATTACAGACCGAATTAAATAGCATTTATGCTACCAGCAACACTTCGATATGAAGCGGAGTTGGCGGCTTGAAAGTTTGTTACGGTACACTGCTTTGCACAGGTCATACTTATAAATAAAACGTACTAACAAAAGTTGCCAACCAATCCGAATAATGGGGCCTACCGGTGGAATCTCAACTGCTGCCTCGGGTCTAGTCACCTGCTTTCGGGCAGTCTGTCTGGGTCTTGCCATTTCTCTTAGCTGTTGTGTTTGTAAATTTGAAAACAAGCAAGAGTGAGCAACTATAGGTCAGCAAGAAATATATGTATAAAATAAGCAATATATCATCAAATGTGTTTAGCAGTTATTAAACTCGTTTATATCCTTCAGTTATAAAATCACTTGTCATCGTTGATAAATTTCAAAGGTGCACCAATACGTGCCCTTGTTTTCAAAATAAACTTGCAGTTCTAGATACTGCAGAGAGTTAACATCTTTCTCATCAAAATAGAACACTATCAGCAACTTGGCACATAAGCCTAAGAAGCAGTGTCAGAGCATTTTTCCAAAGTGGAGGAATGAGACTTAAAGAAAACATAAAACCTGACAGAGATTGACGATGATCAGTCGCCACATCCAAGTCCAATAATCCGCGGGTCTTCTCTACCGGTAGAAGGATAGAAACTACATCCGTAACTATCCTCGGGTGAAAACTACATCCGTAATCACCCTCGATGAAAACTACATCCGTAATCATCCTTCGGCAACACCTGGGCCGGAATAATAATTGATGGACCGCCTGGCTCACGGCTGCTTACACATCCCGGGAATCGTTCGTCAACGATTCCCACACCTGCCAGAGTCCCTTTTCTTTTTCTTTAAAAAACTTTATTTTGATTGAAAACGGAGTAGTTGAGGTTCGACATCAGTCGACCGATGATTCTTGAAATCATACAAGAAGCAAACCTGACCGGGGGTTTTCGAAAACGTTTTGAGTTCGAAAGAGTTCGAGTTTGAAAATATTGAAGGTATCTTGGATTAGCTTTGTCTTTAAAATAATGAACAATAATTAATAAATGGTATTTTAAGATTTAATATTAATAATTAATAAAATAATAATTAAATTAAAATAGCTTTTAATCCAAGATAGGTATTTTTGAGTATTTATGATTATATAAAAACAATTACTTAAGTATACGATACTTCCCGAATGACCCTTCGGGTTTTCGCAATTTAATTACGATATAATAATATACCACTCCCCGGTCAATAGTATATATGGACTGCTACGACCTCTATTGCTAGAGTCGTTGTCCGAAGAAAACATTTCATTCTAAGTTCAAGGGGTGCAAACATACATGTGCTTAAACATCTCAATTTCATCATTACTTCAATAAGCATAAACATTTGATACGATTGAAAACTACAAACACAACAGTGAAAGTCCTTATATATGTAAGTTTTGAAAAGTAAACTTGCCTTGGTGAGGTTGGGGTGGCCGAGCTTGCGGAGTGGGATGATCTATACATAAGCAATAGCCGTTCGTTAGTACCTTAACAATATCTCTTTTAATTGCGAGGTTTTTAGGGGGTACAAAATTAACTTAATGACTTCGTCTTATGACTCTCTAGCCCCACTATAGGTTCATGTCATCACTCGGTTACGCTCGTCACTTATTCGACTTAATTTGGTTACCATATCCGAATCATATTCAATCCCCCTAAAATCACACTCCACTTACGACTTTTCACTTGCGCGAATTTTACTCTAACATTTTTATAAAAATGAAAAATACATATTTTAATCCAATTATTTTTGGGTATCCTTCACCACTGCATTTACTAGCTCCTCTAATTTTTCCATGATCCTACATAAATTTTTAGGGGTTTAAACAAGGTTCACAAGGGGACCATTTAGTGCAGGTCGGATTCCAGAAACACATTTCACCTCTCAGGCCATAACTCAAAATCTATACATCACCTAATCATGAACCTTATATTTCTGGAAACTACATTCAAATACCTTTCCAACAATATATATTAGGACTTCAGGGGACAAGATTTAGGGGTTCAAAACCCTCCTACAAGACAGTACAAGTTCCTGGAAAAATACTCAGCATGCTTTTACTACTTAACCATTCAAGAATCTTATATAAACATCACAACCATCATCTAAACCACCAAGATCATACTCTATAGCATACATGGAGTTACATACACTAACCACAAGCTTAAAATCACAACCACAACATTTAAACTCAAGATCTACATCATCCATAACTTATATGTCCAAGATTCACACTAATATCCATGGATCTAACATTAAACACCACAAATAATACATGGCCAAGAGGGGTTAGGGTTTTTATACCTTCTTGAGTATCTAGGAGCCTTGGGTATGCCTTACAAGTCTCAAGAACACCTTGGATGAGCTCCTACAATCCTTACAACTCAAGATCTAAATGAAAACTAAACATTGTTACTATTCAACAAAACTTCAACAATTTATAACTTGGAAACTAATGGATGAAAGGGGTTGGAATTCATAGCATACCTTTCTTATATGGTGTAGAGTACCTAGGATTTTTGCCTTGAATTAAGAGTGATGAGAAGTGGAAGAAAAGAATTCTTCTTCCCCTTTTTAGAGCTTGGGCCGAGAGCAACAAGAGCTTGGGGCGGGGGAAGAGAGAGTTTTTGTTTTGTTTTTGGTGTTGGTTGAATAAAGTAAAGTGTGTTGGGTGATATGTATTAGGTGTATGTATATGTATCACATGTTGCAAGTCTAGTGCCTAGGCCACTATACCTCCTTGTCTCCTTGGACAATGTACCAAACTAGTTACTATTCCTCTTGTTAACTTTGCATTACTAGTTTGCTTTTCTAACTACTTAGTTGCATGGGACTTGCATGAAATATCATTCCTTGTATCATTATTCTTCCACCAATGCTTGTCACTTAATCTTTAATTCGCATCGTATCTTAATTAATTTCTCATAATAATATTTTGTCGCGTAGAGATTTCCCTTGTAATTCCTTAAGTACTTAATTTTGTAGATTCCTCGAATATCCATAACTCCTCGTCATAATTCCTAATAAATCTTTTAATACTCCAATAACTCTCAAGTCCCAAGTTTTATAATTCTTACTTACAATAAGACTCATGCCTTCAACAACCTTCCCTTTATCTTACATGGTGAATGTAACAACATAGTTTCTCAGACAATCAATTCCATTAAACAGGGATGACTAAAAAGGTTCCAAATTGACAATGTCATATGATATTATATAAAAGAAAATATTACAAAAATTAGGGTTTTTACAGCCTCCCCTCCTTAAAAGGATTCCGTCCCGGAATCAGGTTGAAAACAGTTGGGGGTGCTTTTCGCGCATCGCGCTCTCTAGTTCCCATGTCGATTCTTCGACATTCTGGTTCCTCCACAAAACTCTCACTAGTTTGACAACCTTGTTCCTCAGCACCTGTTCTTTTCTATCCATGATTTCTACGGGTTGCTCCACATAGGTTAAGTCTGGCTGCAGATCCACTTGATCATATTCTATCACGTGCCGAAAGTTGGTATGGTAGGGTCGTAGCATGGACACATGGAACACATTATGTACTTGCTGCAAGCTTGGGGGTAAAGCCAATTCATAGGCTAACTTTCAAACTCGTCTCAAAATCTCAAAAGGTCCAATAAATCTTGGGCTTAGCTTCCCCTTCTTACCAAATCTCATCAATCCCTTCCACGGTGATACCTTTAACATCATAAACTCTCCTACCTCATATTCTTTGTCCTTGCGGGTCTGGTCCGCATACTTCTTCTGTCTGTCTTGGGCCGCTACCAGCCGCCCTCTTATGAGTTCGATGGTTTCTCTTGTCTGTTGGACCAGTTCAGGCCATAAAATCTTCCGCTCTCCAACTTCTTCCCAACACAAGGGAGACCAACATCTTCGTCCGTATAAAGCTTCATATGGGGGCATTCCTATACTCGCATGGTAACTGTTCTTGTAGGAAAATTCGATCAACGGCAAGTGGTCATCCCAACTTCCTTTAAAATCGATGGCACATACTCTCAACATGTCCTCTATGGTCTGGATGGTTCTCTCGCTCTGTCCGTCTGATTGGGGGTGGTATACGGTACTCATGTTTAACTTGGTCCCCACACAATCCTGAAAACGCCTCCAGAACCTGGAGTTGAACCTTGGGTCTCTATCAGATACAATGCTCACAGGAACCCCATGCCTTACCACGATCTCCTATAAGTAGATACCCACCAGCTTTTCGACAGTGTATCTCTCGTTGATTGGAAGAAAATGTGCTGACTTGGTCAATCTATCGATAATTACCCAAATGGCATCATGATTAGTCTTGGTCCTTGGTAGTCCGACCACAAAGTCCATCACAATATGCTCCCACTTCCACTCGGGTATCTCTAAGGGTTGCAACAATCCACTGGGCCTTTGGTGTTTGGCCCTTACTCTTTGACATGTCAAGCATTTACTTACCCACTCTGCCACGTCCTTCTTCATATTTGGCCACCAATAGTATTCTCTCAAATCTCTATACATCTTAGTGCCTCCAGGGTGAATTGAGTACCTTGAACTATGAGCCTCATGCAAGATCTCGTCTTTTAATTCCTGAACGTTCGGGATCCATATCCTAGATGCGTACCTCATAACTCCATTCCCGTCCTTTTCACACTTAATTTCCTCGCCAGTCAAAATTTTCTCCATCGAATTCTTTTCTTCTTCTATCTTCTTTTCCTGGCATAACTTAATCTTTTCCAATAGCGGTGGTTTGACTCTTATTTCCCTTAGACTCTCTTGTCCAATTCCTGGTAACCTCACGTCAATCTCCAGTTTCTCAAGGTCCTTGATCAACTCGTCCACTGACGTTATCATCTTGAGTTTCTCCTTTCGGCTAAGTGCATCGGCCACCACGTTGGCCTTCCCTGGGTGATAATGAATCTCACAATCATAATCCTTGATTAGCTCGAGCCATCTCCTCTGCCTCATGTTTAACTCTTTCTGAGTGAATATGTACTTTAAGCTCTTGTGATCAGTGTAGATTTCACACTTTTCTCCGTAAAGATAATGTCTCTAGATCTTCAAAGCGAAAACTATCACCGCTAATTCCAAATCATGGGTGGGGTATCTTATCTCGTACTCCTTAAGTTGTCTGGACGCATACGCAATCACTTTACCGTGCTACATAAGCACACACCCTAAACCTTTATGGGATGCGTCGCTATAAATCACAAAATCTCCCTTATCATCAGGTAGGGCTAGTACTGGTGCTGTCACCAACCTCTTTTTCAACTCTTGGAAGCTCTCTTCGCATTTTTCAGTCCACACAAACTTCTCGGTCTTGCGAGTTAGTCGGGTCAAAGGGGCTGCTATCTTGGCAAAGTCTTGGACAAACCTTCTATAGTAGCCAGCCAATCCTATAAAACTTCTCACCTCTGTCGGAGTGGTTGGTCTCTCCCAATTTGATACAGCCTCTATTTTGGTTGGGTCCACTAGAATGCCTTGTTCGCTAATCACATGCCCTAAAAATTGAACTTCCTTCAACCAAAATTCACACTTCGAGAACTTAGCGTACAACTTTTCTTCTCTCAATGCTCCCAATACAATCCTCAAGTGTTGTAAGAACCCTAATTTTTGGTAAAATTTTCTTTTTTTTTAATATCATGTGGCATTGTCAATTTGGAACCTTTCTAGTCATCCCTGTTGTTTAATAGAATTGATTGTCTGAGAGATTATGTTGTTACATTCTCTATGCAAGGTAAAAGAGAAGATTGTTGAGGGCAAGAGTCTTATTGTTAGTAAGATTTATAAAACTTGGGATTTGAGAATGATTAGAGTATTAAAAGATTTATTAAGGATTATGACGAGGAATTATGGTCATTCGAGGAATTTACACAATTAAGTACATAAGGAATTATAGGGGAAATCTCTACGCGACAAAATATTATTACGAGAGATTAATTAAGATACGATACGAATTAAAGATTAAATGTCAAGCATTGGTGGAAGAATAATGATACAAGGAGTAGTATTGCATGCAAGTCCCATGCAACCAAGTAGTTAGGAGGAAGCAACCAAGTTAAACCAAATGGAAGAGGAATAATAACTAGTTACATTGCTTTTACCAAGGAGGAGACAAGTAGTACATGAGGCCATACCTATGTTAGTACCTTGCTTATACATACAACATTATGTATCACCCAACCATCACTTTATCAATTATTTCAAACAAACAACAAAAAATCAAAAACCAAAAACACTCCCCCCCTTGGAAGAGTGCTCTTGGCCAAGAACAAAAAAGGAGAAGAAAATTTCTTCTTCCTCCATTTCCCATCACTCATAAATCAAGACATAATTCCTAGGCCCTCACCATCATCTAAGCAAGGTATGCTAAGAGTTTCAAGCCCTTTCATCCATTCAAATTCAAGTTATAAATTGTTAAAGATATTGTGAATAGTAACCATGTTTAGTTTTTCTTTTAGATCTTGGATTATAAGGGTTGTAGGAGATCATTCAAGGAGTTCTTGAGTTTTGTAAGGCTTACCCAAGGCTCCTAGGTGCTCAAGAAGGTATAAAAATCATAAACCCTTTTGGCCATGTAGTGTTTATGATGTTTGGTGATAGATCCATGTGTTATAGTGTTAATCTTGGTTGTATAAGTAATGGATGACATGGATCTTGAGTTTTGATGTTGTGATTGTGATTTTTATGATTGTGGAAAGTATATGTATCTCCATGAATGTTCTAAAGCATGAACTAAGTGAATTAGGTATTGGTTGTGTTGTGGAATTGAGAAAATTGGTTGATCTAAGTGATACATGCTTGCTGAGTTTTTCCAGAAACATTGACCTGTCTTGTAACATGGTTTTGAACCCCCAAATCTTGTCCCCTGAGGTCCTACCATATATTGTTGGAAAGATATTTGAATGTAGTTTCTGGAAATGTAAGGTTCATGACTAGGTGATGTATAGATTTTAAGTTATGGTCGGAGAAGTAAATTTTGTTTCTGGATTCCGGACTGCACTAAGTGACCCCCTTGTGAACCTTGTTTAAACCCATAAAAATATATGTGGGATCATGGAAAAATTTGAGAAGTTAGGGAATGCAGTGGTGAAGACTACCCAAAAAGAATTGGATTAAAATATGAATTTTTGAATTTTATAAAAATGCTAGAGTAAATTTCGCGCAAGGGAAAAAGTCTTTAGTGGAGCATAATTCTAGGGGTAATGGTTATGATTCGAATGTGGTAACTAAATTAAGTTGAATAAGTGACGAGCGTAATCGAGTGATGACATGAACCTATAGTGGGGCTAGAGTGTCATAAGACGAAGTCATTAAGTTAATTTCGTATCCCCTAAAACCCCGTAATTAAAGAGATATTGTTAAGGTACTAACGAGCGGTTATTGCTTATGTATAGATCGCTCCACTCCGCACGCTCGACCACCCCAACCAAACCAAGGCAAGTTTACTTTTAAAAACTTATACATATACAAGGACTTTCACTGTTGTGTTTGTAGTTTTCAACCATATGAAATGCTATGTTTATCGAAGTATTGATGCAATTGAGATTGTATAAGTACATATATGTTTGTACCCCTTGAACTTAGATTGAAATGTTTTCCTCGGACAACGACTCTAGCAATAGAGGTCGTAGCGGTCCGTATATACTATTGACCGGGGAGCGGTATATTATTATATCGTATTTAGATTGCGAAAACCCGAAGGGTCATTCGGGGAGTATCGTATACTCAAGTAATTATGTTCATATCTTCGTAAATACTCGAAACCCTATCTTGGATTAAAAGTTTATTTTATCGAATAATTATTTTATTAATTATTAATATTAAATCTTAAAATATTATTTATTAATTATCGTTCATTATTTTAAAGACGAAGTCAATCCAAGATACATTTAATACTTTCAAACTCGAACTCTTTCGAACTCAAAACATTTTCGAAAACCCCCGGTCAGGTTCTGCTTCTTGTATGATTTCAAGAATCATCGGTCGACTGATGTCGGACCTCAATTACTCTGTTTTCAATCAAAATCAAGTTTTTAAAAGAAAAAGAAAAAGGGACTCTGGCAGGTGTGGGAACCGTTGACGAACGATTCCCGGGATGTGTAAGCGGCCATGAGCCAGGCGGTCCATCAATTATTATTCCGGCCCAGGTGTTGCCGAAGGTTGATTACGGATGTAATTTTCATCGAGGGTGATTACGGATGTAGTTTTCACCCGGGGATAGTTATGGATGTAGTTTCTATCCTTCTACCGGTAGAGAAGACCCGCGGATTATTGGACTTGGATGTGGCGACTGATCATCGTCAATCCTTGTCAGGTTTTATGTTTTCTTTAAGTCCCATTCCTCCATTTTGGAAAAATGCTTTAACACTGCTTCTTAGGCTTTTTTGCCAAGTTGCTGATAGTGTTCTATTTTGATGAGAAAGATGTTGACTCAATGCAGTATCTAGAACTGCAAGTTTATTTTGAAAACAAGGGCACATATTGTTGCACCTTCGGAATTTATCAACAATGACAAGTGATTTTATATCTGATTGATACAAACAAGTTTAATGACTGTTAATCATATGAAATGCTATATTGCTTACCTTATACGTATATTTCTTGCTGAGCTATAGTTGCTCACTCTTGCTTGTTTTCAAATTTTACAAACACAACAGCTAAGCGAAATGGCAAGACCCAGACAGACTGCTCGAAAGCAGGTGACTAGACCCGAGCCAGCAGTTGAGATTCCACCGGTAGGCCCCATTAGCCGGATTGGTTGGCAGCTTTTGTTAGTTCGTTTTATTTATTAGTATGACCTGTGCAAGGCAGTGTATCGTAACAAACTTTCAAGCCGCCAACTTCGCTTCATATCGAAGTGTTGCTGGTAGCATAAATACTATTTAATTCGGTCTGTAATAACTCTGATACTTTTATTACTGTTTAATCAATGTTGTGACGTTTTTGAGGCTCTAACCTGTGTGTGTGTGTGTGCGGTGTGAGTTTATTGTGGGGTCGATGGTTGTGTTATATATTATGTGCAAGAACAGGTATGTTATTAATGGAAAATGGACCGTGAGCGCCTAGATCTCCGACCCCGGATCTGGGGGCGTCACAGAAATGGTATCAGAGCGAGGTTACCGTTCTCAGAAACGATAGTAATTTAAGAAAGCAAC
The DNA here is from genome assembly GCA_036435485.1 of Saposhnikovia divaricata. NCBI lineage: Eukaryota > Viridiplantae > Streptophyta > Magnoliopsida > Apiales > Apiaceae > Saposhnikovia > Saposhnikovia divaricata. The sequence goes on along the minus strand of CM071597.1, from coordinate 92,618,651 downwards.
CCTAATAATAATAACAATAATAATAACCCTAATAACAACCTTAATAATACTTAGAACTCTCATCGAGTTTGTAGTCGGGTTATCGGATATAGCCCTGACTTTAAGGCCCGTGTGGGAACTACTCCTAAACCTTTCTTTTTTGGTTAGTGACCCACCTTATTTTCCCTTGTGTAGATGGAGGAGATACCAGACCCTGAGGCTTTTGAGAGAGAGCATGATGAGGCACTGATGCGAGATACCGAGGATCCTGAGGAGGATATGGGTGCTGACTCTGAGCTCGGCCCCTGGATTACGCTGATAGGAGATACTGATGATGAGGATCCCGTTGAGGAGCCCTTTGAGCCTGAGCCAGAGCCTGTTACCCCATCTCCTGTAGCTATTGATGAGGAGAGTGTGAGATCCGGTGAGGGTCGTGTTGTGTCACCCCCACCTTCTCCGCAATCATCGAGCCCTGTTTCATCGGACGGTGACTCCGAGGATGATACTTCTGGCGAGGAGGAGCTTGACCCTACCCCTGCCACAGCTCCCGCTCTTGCTACTGCTGCTGCACCTGCTCCTGTTCTTGTCATACCACCTCCACCGATGGACCTACCCCTAGTGTCGGGTACTGAGCACGCTTACGTGGTGCAGTTCCTGACCCGAGACTTACTTTCTGTGGAGGCCCGACTTTGTAGTTCCTGTTCTTGTCATACCACCTCCACCGATGAGGACCGCTGTTGCTAGGAGGACTAGGGCTCGACTCCATAGGATTGAGAGGAGGAGTCGCGAGAGGATTCCTGGATTAGGGATCCGCGGGGGCGGAGTGATCCAGGCTAGGGATGCTAGGCGTGTTGTGCGTCGTGCATTTACCCGAGTGAGGACCTTGCTCCGCCGCGGTGCGGCCCCGTGATGTGTTACTGATAGCTCAGTCCCCTAGGTTCAGATGACATTAGTGTGTCGATATTGCGGGATAGTTGACTTGTGCAATGGTATCCTTTCTAACCAGTGGATGAGTAGACTGACCTACAGATATGTAGATGTGATTTCGGGTAGTATGTACGGATGTAGCCCTACTTTTGTGATAACCCTTGTACCGTACTTATTTAGTTTCAGTTTCCTTGATATTGTCTCAACTGCTTTACTTTCCGATGCCATGCTTTACTGTTTTGATATACAACTGTGATTATACAATTGCTACAAGCCACAAATACAACCATGCTGTTTCAAATTTACGATATGCGATTTCAAATTGTTCTCTACAATTTCCAAAAAATGTTCCTACAATTTTTAAAATAAATTTTTCAAAAAAAAAAAAAAAATTTTTTTTCGAGTTTTCGAAATTTTGAAAACTCTTGCAAATGTTTTCGCATCCCATAGAGATTTTCCCAAAAATGTTTGACGTTCTATCTCCAGCATCGGGTTATTAAAACTTTTGCCACTTCCACCCTTATGAGAAGGAACGCTACGTTCCTGACCCGTGCAAACGCTGTCAGGTAATTGGAAAACCCTAACCCATTTCTTGTTTTATTATCAGAATCATGCCACCCAGAAGAATGAACACTCGAGCTCACCCGATCAGTTCTGAGGGCCAGAGTAGCCACCATGGGACCGGAGGCCACCAGAACCATGAAGGGGAGAATGTCAACCTGAGTGAGAGTGAGGGCAACGATCATAACTTGTTTGATGACTCTGAGTATGAAGAAGAAGAAGCTGGTGATGACACCCGAGAGGCAGAACATCCTAGGGGAGGCCCTATGGAACAGTTCATGGAGTTACTTAGGCAGAACTTGGACCGTCCCCCAGTTCAGCAACCACCCCAAAATGCTAATGCGAATGCTTTCCGGAACTTCAAATCCCTGAAACCCCCAGAATTTAAAGGAACTGCCGACCCGGTCGAGGCAAGGGCCTGGCTGAAGGAAATGGAAAAGTCCTTCGAGATACTAGGTGTCGCTGAGGAGCAGAAGACTGTTTTCGCCACTTACCTTCTGAAGGGTGAAGCGAACTATTGGTGGGAAGCTAAGAAGAATTTGGAAGGAAGAGGTGTGGTGACCTGGGAGAGGTTTAGCGAGCTGTTCTTGGAGAAGTACTTTCCTAGGTTCATGGAGACACAAATGGAGCTGAAGTTTTTGGAACTGAAGCAAGGTAACATGACGGTGGCCGAGTATGAGGCCAAATTTACTGAGCTGTCGAGGTTTGTGCCGGAATATGTAAACTCTGAGGCAAAGAGGGCCCGAAGGTTTCAATTAGGGCTAAAACAATGGATTCAGAATCGTGTGGCGGTTCTTGAGCTGACAGACTATGCCACACTGGTACAGAAAGCATCAATTGTTGAGGCTGGGAGTGAACAGATGCAGAAGGAGAGGGAAGGAAAGAAGAGGAAGTTTGATAGTCGAAAGGGAAACTCTACGGGAGGGAGCTTTCCGAGCAAATTTAAGCGAGGAACGTTGTCCCAACCCAGCGGAAACTTTGGAACCAAGAGGGCTGAAAGTTGGAGTGTGGGCCAGAGCGGCCGACCACAGGGTTCGTCTTACTCTACCCCATCCCAAGCCCTACCCCCAAACTGCAATTAATGTGGAAGGAAACATGCGGGCGTGTGTAACCTGCAGGATGTGAAGTGCTTCAAGTGCGGGCTGACAGGACATTATGCTAACGCCTGTCGAGGAACTAGTAATAACACGAGTGCCGGAGGTAATTGCTTCAAGTGTGGGAAACCAGGGCACCGAATGAGGGAATGTATGTCCTCTGGGCCAGCTGCATCAAGAGTGAGTGGAACTTCTTCTAACAAGGCCCCTACTGCAAGAACTTTTAACATGACGGTGCAGGATGCCGTGAGGAACACGGATGTGATTGCAGGTACCCTACTACTCAACTCAGTTAAGGCAAATGTTTTATTTGATTCGGGAGCTACCAAGTCTTTCATATCTCTAGATTTTGTATGTCAGTTAGGCCTTAAGACTGAACCATTGAAAGACAGACTGCAAATAGAGATAGCTAATCATGAAATTATTCCTGTTAGCCAAGTATGTCCAGGATGTGACCTAGAAATAGAAGGGCGACACTTTCAGGTAGACTTAATACCTTTTAAACTAGGAGAGTTTCACGTAATAGTGATAGTATTTTGTCCTAAACCCAATCATGTATGATGAGTTAGGAAATACTTTCATGTAATCTTATTTGATTTTATTTATATTAATAAAAGACTTGTTGTTTTTATTACGGGCTTTATCTATTTAAAGTGTTTAAATAAGAAGTTCCATAGTTTAGAGTAAAGCTTCTAGAATTATAATGAGATTATAATAATGAGATCTAGAAGATGATAACACTAAACTTAAATAGTTCCCGATCGTAGGATAACTAATTGGGAGTTAGTCAATCAGTAAAGATCGGTACATACTATGCTTGCTTCCTCGGAAGGATGTCTGTTCTCATAGACATTCGTGTGGTGACACTATAGCTAGTATGTAGGTGCTTATTCGAGAATAAGTTCACTGAACGTGACTTGATCTAATGAACGACTAATGGAGTTTACTCACGTGTTAATAGTTGTTCATAAGTTGATGGTGGTACAAGTGTCCTTAGACTTGAGACCGTTAAAGTAATCTTATATACAATGAACTATGTTTTGGTTTAGTTCTAAGTCCTCAAGGGACAATCATTAGTTTTATTCCAGGTATAGGAATTTGTATAAGAAGATAGTTAATGATCGATAAAGAATCTACCCCTTTCAGTAAAAGAAAGTGAATATCCTATGATGTTCTTACTATGTTAGTTCTGGAATCTCTGGCCAGAGTAATTGAAGTTAGAAAGAGTTTCTAATTCAAATGAACTAGACATAATGTATAAGAAATTATATGATTAAATTAAATAGGCTTGACACGCGATCCATGCCTTGTATTTAATCGGGATATTGTCGGGTAGAAGGAATTGATTGTACGGTAACCATTTGCTGAATAGGTTTTATATATTCTAAGCAATGAATTCATATTATCCGGATAGTCGCGATATATTGAAAAGTATCACTCACGATGTAGAATAAATATTAATTACTTATGTAATTGTATTTAACGAATTAATTAGTAATTCGTATATGTAATAATAAATAGTTTATTATTATTTATTTCTACTACCGGCTTAATATTGAACCTAAAGGGTCACACCATAAAAAGGTTAAATATTTATAGATGATGAGAATAATTAATAATGGCTATGAATTATTTATTTATTGAATAAATAATTAATTAGCAATTATTTATAATTTATTAAATGAGATTTAATAGATTATAAATAAATTAAGAAAAGTTCTTAATAATTATTAATTACAAAATTTAGTTTGAGAAATTAAATTTTATGAGAGAATTATTTTCAGAATGGGATTAATAATTAAAAAGGTTTTAATTATTAAATGATTATTTAATTAGATAAAGTAAAGACTTTATTTCTTTAAATATCAATCATTCCAAGAGTTGGAAGATAGAACAAAACACTTAACAAAAACATCCCAGGGGATTTGAGAGGATCATTGAGAGCTTTTGAAGTTCATCAAAATCATTCCAAATCATTTTATTTATTTTCTCAATTGTTCTTCATCTACTATATGATATTTGATCTTGGTGGATACCATTAGAGCACTCCACACTTGAGGGGTGATTGCTGAAAATCAAAGATACATTCATAACAATCCCAGGAAAGCTATCAAGGTATTTTTCTTGTGTTCATACAATTTTTAAATCTATATACATGATTAATTAGGTTTTTATGCAAGTAAATGTGATTTACGCTTACGCTACGGCCATAAATTCCTTCATTGGTATCAGAGCATAGGTTGCATGTATATAGATCCCAGAAAAAATTTCGGAATTTTTCAAGCTTGTATGAATTAGTTATGAATTTTTGAAGTTCTAGGAGGCTATAATCAAATTAATTACGAATTAATTAATAAATTATTTTTTAAAATAATTTTGATCACTGATATATTTTCTACAAGTGTTGTAGAAGTCCCAGAAAAAGTTTCATAATTTTCCCATGTATAGATTATTTATTATTGATTTTTAAAGAGTTTAGAAATTAATAAATAATAATCTGTTTTATAAATATATATATTTTTATAAAATATCTAGATGGGTTATTAAAGTTGGGGACCCAAAAGGTTGTTAAAGTGGGCTAGTGGGCTGGTTTATTAAAGAACTGGCCGACTGATTTTAAATAAAATTCTCTGTCGACTGAAAAACAAAGATCAGTGCGCGCGACTGTCCTCCGCGCGTGGGCGTCACGCGCCGGCAGCTCACGCGCCGCGCGTGCAGCGCACGCGCAGGGTCGGGTCGGGTCGGATCTCGGGTCGGGTCATGGGTCGGGTCGGATGCTGACGTCAGCATGACGTCATCGATGTGTGACGCGTCTGTTGAATGCGTTACACAAGTGCTATGTTATTTTTGGCTTGTAACGCATTCTGGTAATGCGTTACAGGGTCTGTAGATGACAACAATGGCCCTGATTCGTATTTTGATTTTTCCCGTTGATCCGTAACTCCGTTTGAGGCATATAATATATCGTTGGATTCGTTTTTTCGAGACGGATCTAATGGAGTGGTCAAATAAATTTTAAAAATTAATTTTAAAATGGTTATAGCTTCCGAAAGTGTTTTAAATCCCGTTTTAATTGTGTTAAAATGCTTTAAAATACTAATATTGTTTCATATAGATGTTTAACAATGTTTAACATGATATAACATGTTTGCATATATATATGTGTGCATAGAAATGCCATGAGATAATATATATAGTTTTATATATCGTATATAAAATGCATGTTTGACTTTAGGTTTTAACGAAAACGTTTCGTAACCTAAATAATATAAAATCCCTCGTTATTTAATATCAAGTAATAAAATGGCCAATGTCACAACGGGCTTGTGTCGGTCATAGCCTTCCAACATGGTAGAAAGTGATTCTTAGTTTTGAGCTTTGTCGTTTCGTGTTACAGCCGAGGGCTTCGTTTTCAAAAATAGGAATTACTTGTCTATTACATGAGATGCGTATAATTAATTAGAATCCAATTGTCGTTACGTGCTACAGCCGTGGGCTATTGAGATCTTATTAATTTAACGAGATGTTGGGTCTCACTTGACTTAGAATATTGAATTTAGACAAGCTACAGCCGTGATTCAATGATTCAAGAGGCTAAATGGAATTAGGGAATAACATGAGATGTAATTGATAAAGAGTTATCTGCCTATGGAACATTACATAGCGTTTCGTGCTACAGCCGAGGTTATATAATGGAAAGTAGGATCCCTATTCTCACAGGCATTGAGAATGCTTTAGTTATACATTTGAGGGTTGTATAATTTTAATAAAACTGTGGGAGCCACCTATGAATAAATACCCGATTCATAAGGTGTTATAATAAAATTGGATATCTACTAATGTTGTTATGTATTCACAAATTTCAGATTTATAGATCATGTCTTCTACTCTATCACTCCGTAGCATACTTGATGCGAACAAATTGACTGGTCCCAATTATGCTGATTGGCTTCGAAACCTGAGAATCGTTCTCAAGGCTGAGAAGAAGGATTATGTGCTTGACTCGCCTTTACCTGTACCTCCTTCTGATGATGCACTTTTCCAAGAACGAGAAGTGTATAATGACTGGTTAGATGCTGTTAATGTTGCTCAATGTGTCATGCTAGCATCCATGACACCTGAGTTACAGAAGCAACATGAGAAAATGGATGCTCCTACCATTCTGGTACATCTACAGGAGCTTTATGATGTACAAGGGAGAACCGCTCGATATGATATATCGAAAGAGCTATTCCAATGTAGAATGGCTGAAGGGTCGTCTGTGAATGACCATGTGCTTAAGATGATCAATCTGATTGAGCATCTAGGGCAGTTAGGTTTTGTCATGGATGGGGAGTTAAGCCAAGATTTAGTCTTGCAGTCACTCCTAGATTCGTTCTCGCAGTTCGTTATGAACTTTCACATGAACAAGCTGGATGTCAGCTTAGCTGAGCTCCACAACATGCTGAAAACTGCTGAGGCGAATTTTCCCTCCAAAAGGGGTTCTGTTCTTATGATCGGTGCCAGTACCTCTACTAAGAGGAAGAGGAACTGGAAGCCGAAGAATAAGAAAAAGGGTGAGAATAAGCCTGTTCCACCAAAGGCTGACCCGAAAAGCAAAGGAGTTTGCTTCCACTGTAACAAGGTGGGACACTGGAAGAGGAATTGTAAGGTTTACCTTGCAGAGTTAAAGAACAAGAAGGGCAATGAGATTACCGCTTCTGATTCAGGTATGTTCATGATTGAACTAAATATGTCTTTAAGTCAGATTTCTACTTGGGTATTGGATACTGCTTGTGGGTCTCATATTTGCAATTCGTTGCAGGGACTAAAGCAAAGTAGATCTCTGGGGGAAGATGAAGTGATTCTATTGATGGGCAATGGAGCAAGAGTTGCTGCTGCAGCTGTAGGATCATTTCCTTTGCATATGCCTACGGGCAAAACTATTGTGTTGAATAAATGTTATTATGTACCATCAATTGTAAGAAATATTGTTTCTATTCCTGTACTTGATTCGGATGGTTTTACATTTATTGTTGAGAATAATAAATGTTTAATTAAGAGAAACAATATTACTTATGGATACGGTACATTACATAATGGTTTGTATATATGTGACTTAGAACATAATTTGTTTCAAATTGAACAACCAAATAATAAAAGAAAAAGAGATAATAAAAATCCAACTTATTTATGGCACTGCAGACTAGGTCATATTAGTGAGAACAGACTTCGCACATTACATAAGGATAAGTTACTAGAACATTTTGATTTTGAATCATATCCTACATGCGAGTCTTGTCTCATGGGTAAAATGACTAAATCTCCATTTACTGGACATGGAGAGAGAGTTGCGGGGTTGTTAGACTTGGTACACACAGATGTGTGTGGACCAATGTCAACAAGTGCTAGAGGAGGATTTTCATACTTCATTACTTTTACGGATGATCGATCCAAGTTAGGATATGTATATCTTATGAAATACAAATCCGAAGCTTTTGAAAAGTTCAAGGAATATAGAAATGAAGTAGAAAAACAAACCGCACGTAGTATAAAAGTTCTTCGATCAGATCGAGGAGGTGAGTACTTAAGCGGAGAGTTTTTAGGTTATCTTAAAGAAAATGGTATAGTTTCTCAATGGACCCCTCCCTATACTCCACAATTAAATGGAGTATCTGAGAGAAGGAATCGTACTCTATTAGATATGGTGAGGTCCATGATGAGCTTTACTGATCTTCCAGTATCACTATGGGGTTATGCTTTAGAGACGTCAGCGTATTTACTGAACAAGGTGCCTTCTAAATCGGTTCTCACGACCCCACATGAGATGTGGAGTAGGAAGAAACCAGGTCTTAAACATGTTAAGGTTTGGGGGTGTCCAGCTTATGTCAAGAAAGTTGAACATGATAAGTTGGAACCTAGATCCGTGAAATGCAGTTTTGTGGGATATCCTAAAGAAGGTCATGGATATTATTTCTATGATCCTTCTGATCAAAGGATATTTATTTCTAGACACGCAAACTTCTTAGAGGAACAGTTCCTCCTTGATAGAAACAGTGGGAGAAATATTGAACTTGATGAAGTTCAAGAACCACAAAATGCAACGATTAGAGAAGAAGTACCTGTTCAGAAAGAACAACCTTCTGTAGAACAACCTTTACGTAAGTCAGAGAGAGTGTCCCGCCCAATCGAAAGATATTACGGGCTTGTCATTGAAAATGATGATGATTTGTCATTTGTTGATGATGAGGACCCTATGACTTATGAAGAGGCTGTGAGTTGTAATGACTCAGAGAAATGGCAGGATGCCATGAAATCCGAAATGGACTCGATGTATATAAACCAAGTGTGGACTTTGGTTGAGGCACCTGAAGGAGTTGAACCCATTGGGTGCAAATGGATATACAAACGAAAGTTAGGAGCAGATGGCTAGGTGGAGACCTATAAGGCCAGGCTTGTGGCAAAAGGATTCAAACAAAGACAAGGGATTGACTTTGATGAAACCTTTTCGCCTGTAGCCTTGCTCAAATCCATTAGGATTTTGCTTGCGATTGCAGCCTACTATGATTACGAGATCTGGCAAATGGACGTAAAGACGGCCTTCCTCAATGGGAAACTTGAAGAGGAAGTGTATATGACACAGCCAGAGGGTTTTGTTTCCAGTGGAAACGAAAATCTAATATGTAGACTGCTGCGAACCATATATGGTTTGAAGCAAGCTTCTCGAAGATGGAACATCCGTTTTGATGAGACAATCAAAGAGTTTGATTTTATCAAAAACTTAGATGAACCATGTGTTTACAAGAAGGTTAGTGGGAGCGCGGTAACATTTCTTATATTGTATGTGGATGACATACTTATAATAGGAAATGATATACCGATGTTACAATCAGTCAAGGTCTGGCTATCAAAGAACTTCACTATGAAGGACTTGGGAGAGGCATCCTATATTTTAGGGATGAAAATCTATAGAGATAGATCTAATCGAACGATTGGCCTATCCCAAGGTACATACATCGATAAAGTGCTAAAACGGTTTAGCATGGAGAACTCGAAAAGAGGTCTCATTCCTATTAGTCATGGGATTACTCTTTCCGAGAAGATGTCTCCAAAGACATATGAGGAAAGGGTGCGCATGAGTAGGATTCCTTATGCCTCGGCAATAGGATCCATCATGTATGCGATGTTATGTACTAGAGCTGATGTTGCTCATTCACTTAGTGTGACGAGCAGATATCAGTCTAACCCAGGTGAAGAACACTGGAAAGCAGTGAAGAACATATTGAAGTACTTGAGAAGGACTAAAGATGTTTTTCTTGTTTTTGGTGGATCTGAATTGAAAATTGAGGGTTATACTGACTCTAGTTTTCAATCAGAAGGCGATGGTAGCAGATCCCAGTCAGGGTATGTATTTACTCTAAATGGGGGAGCGATTAGTTGGAAGAGTTCCAAACAGCCTACAACGGCTGACTCCACAGCGGAAGCAGAATATATAGCTGCATGTGAAGCTGCAAAGGAAGCTGTCTGGATGAGAAAATTTGTTTCTGATTTGGGAGTAGTTCCTAGCATTGAGGATCCTATAGTGTTGTATTGTGATAACAACGCTGCGATAGCTCAAGCTAAGGAACCAAGATCCCATAAGAATTCCAAACACGTGTTGCGGCGCTTTCATCTGATTCGAGAGATCATAGAAAGAGGGGATGTCAACATCGTAAGAGTTGACACACATAACAACATAGCGGACCCATTTACTAAGGCATTGTCTCAGGCTCACTTTGATCGACAAAGAGATAAGATGGGTATAAAATACCAGAGTGATTGGCTTTAGTACAAGTGGGAGTTTGATAGTATTTTGTCCTAAACCCAATCATGTATGATGAGTTAGGAAATACTTTCATGTAATCTTATTTGATTTTATTTATATTAATAAAAGACTTGTTGTTTTTATTACGGGCTTTATCTATTTAAAGTGTTTAAATAAGAAGTTCCATAGTTTAGAGTAAAGCTTCTAGAATTATAATGAGATTATAATAATGAGATCTAGAATATGATAACACTAAACTTAAATAGTTCCCGATCGTAGGATAACTAATTGGGAGTTAGTCAATCCGTAAAGATCGGTACATACTATGCTTGCTTCCTCGGAAGGATGTCTGTTCTCATAGACATTCGTGTGGTGACACTATAGCTAGTATGTAGGTGCTTATTGGAGAATAAGTTCACTGAACGTGACTTGATCTAATGAACGACTAATGGAGTTTACTCACGTGTTAATAGTTGTTCATAAGTTGATGGTGGTACAAGTGTCCTTAGACTTGAGACCGTTAAAGTAATCTTATATACAATGAACTATGTTTTGGTTTAGTTCTAAGTCCTCAAGGGACAATCATTAGTTCTATTTCGGGTATAGGAATTTGTATATGAAGATAGTTAACGATCGATAAAGAATCTACCCCTTTCAGTAAAAGAAAGTGAATATCCTATGATGTTCTTACTATGTTAGTTCTGGAATCTCTGGCCAGAGTAACTGAAGTTAGAAAGAGTTTCTAATTCAAATGAACTAGACATAATGTATAAGAAATTATATGATTAAATTAAATAGGCTTGACACGCGATCCATGCCTTGTATTTAATCGGGATATTGTCGGGTAGAAGGAATTGATTGTACGGTAACCATTTGCTGAATAGGTTTTATATATTCTAAGCAATGAATTCATATTATCCGGATAGTCGTGATATATTGAAAAGTATCACTCACGATGTAGAATAAATATTAATTACTTATGTAATTGTATTTCACGAATTAATTAGTAATTCGTATAAGTAATAATAAATAGTTTATTATTATTTATTTCTACTACCGGCTTAATATTGAACCTAAAGGGTCACACCATAAAAAGGTTAAATATTTATAGATGATGAGAATAATTAATAATGGCTATGAATTATTTATTTATTGAATAAATAATTAATTAGCAATTATTTATAATTTATTAAATGGGATTTAATAGATTATAAATAAATTAAGAAAAGTTCTTAATAATTATTAATTACAAAATTTAGTTTGAGAAATTAAATTTTATGAGAGAATTATTTTCAGAATGGGATTAATAATTAAAAAGGTTTTAATTATTAAATGATTATTTAATTAGATAAAGTAAAGACTTTATTTCTTTAAATATCAATTATTCCAAGAGTTGGAAGATAGAACAAAACACTTAACAAAAACATCCCAGGGGATTTGAGAGAATCATTGAGAGCTTTTGAAGTTCATCAAAATCATTCCAAATCATTTTAATTATTTTCTCAATTGTTCTTCATCTACTATATGATATTTGATCTTGGTGGATACCATTAGAGCACTCCACACTTGAGGGGTGATTGCTGGAAATCAAAGATACATTCATAACAATCCCAGGAAAGCTATCAAGGTATTTTTCTTGTGTTCATACAATTTTTAAATCTATATACATGATTAATTAGGTTTTTATGCAAGTAAATGTGATTTACGCTTCCGCTACGGCCATAAATTCCTTCAAATAGTAGGTATGGATTGGTTAACAACCCACGGAGCCCAGATTGATTGTGTAAAGAAGAAAGTAAGTTTGAGACTGCCAGGGGACGAGGAAGTAGGCACCAATTCCTGACTATGATTCAAGCTAAGAAGCTGTTAGGTAAAGGATGCGAAGCCTATTTAGCCTATGTGAAGGATACCAAGAAGGAGGCACCAAACCTACAGGAAATCCCTGTCGTTAACGAGTTCACGGACGTATTTCCGGATGATCTTCCAGGACTACCACCTGATAGAGACATCGAGTTCGCCATAGACCTAGTTCCGGGTACAGCCCCAATTTCGAAAGCCCCATATCGGCTAGCCCCAGTGGAGATGAAAGAGCTAGCCACTCAGTTACAAGAGTTGTTGGATAAAGGGATGATAATACCTAGTGTGTCACCGTGGGGAGCCCCGGTGGTATTCGTGAAAAAGAAGGATGGTAGTATGAGGATATGTATAGACTACAGAGAGCTGAACAAGGTGACTATAAAGAATAAGTATCCCTTGCCCAGGATAGATGACCTGTTTGATCAATTGAAAGACGCAGTTTATTTTTCCAAAATTGATTTGAGGACCGGGTATCACCAGTTAAAGATTAAACCAGAAGATATACCAAAGACGGACTTTCGCACCCGGTACGGACACTATGAGTTCCTAGTGATGTCATTTGGGTTAACGAATGCCCCTGCAGCTTTCATGGATTTAATGAATCGAGTCTTCAAGAAGTACTTGGACAAGTGTGTTATAGTCTTCATCGATGACATCTTGATTTATTCCAAGACGAAATAGGAACACGCAGAGCACTTGAGGATTGTATTAGGAGCATTGAGAGAAGAAAAGTTGTACGCTAAGTTCTCGAAGTGTGAATTTTGGTTGAAGGAAGTTCAGTTTTTGGGGCATGTGATTATCGAACAAGGCATTCTAGTGGACCCAGCCACGATAGAGGCTGTATCAAATTGTTAGAGACCAACCACTCCGACAGAGGTGAGAAGTTTTATAAGGTTGGCTGGCTACTATAGGAGATTTGTCCAAGACTTTGCCAAGATAGCAGCCCCTTTGACCCGACTAACTCGCAAGACCGAGAAGTTTGTGTGGACTGAAAAATGCGAAGAGAGCTTCCAAGAGTTGAAAAAGAGGTTGGTGACAGCACCAGTACTAGCCCTACCTGATGATAAGGGAGATTTTGTGATTTATAGCGATGCATCCCATAAAGGTTTAGGGTGTGTGCTTATGCAGCACGGTAAGGTGATTGCGTATGCGTCCAGACAACTTAAGGAATATGAGATAAGATACCCCACCCACAATTTGGAATTAGCAGCGATAGTTTTTGCTTTGAAGATCTGGAGACATTATCTTTACGGAGAAAAGTGTGAAATCTACACGGATCACAAGAGCTTAAAGTACATATTCACTCAGAAAGAGTTAAACATGAGGCAGAGGAGATGGCTAGAGCTAATTAAAGATTATGATTGTGAGATTCATTATCACCAAGGGAAGGCCAATGTGGTGGCCGATGCACTTAGCCGAAAGGAGAAACTCAAGATGATAACGTCAGTGGACGAGTTGATCAAGGACCTTGAGAAACTGGAGATTGAAGTGAGGTTACCAGGAATTGGACAAGAGAGTCTAATGGAAATAAGAGTCCAACCACCGCTATTGGAAAAGATTAAGTTATGCCAGGAAAAGAAGATAGAAGAAGAAAAGAATTCGATGGAGAAAATTTTGACTGGCGAGGAAATTAAGTGTGAGAAGGACGGGAATGGAATTATGAGGTACGCATCTAGGATATGGATCCCAAACGTTCAAGAATTAAAAGATGAGATTTTGCAAGAGGCTCATAGTTCGAGGTACTCAATTCACCCTGGAGGCACTAAGATGTATAGAGATTTGAGAGAATACTATTGGTGGCCAAATATGAAGAAGGACGTGGCAGAGTGGGTAAGTAAATGCTTGACATGTCAAAGAGTAAAGGCCGAACACCAGAGGCCCAGTGGATTGTTGCAACCCTTAGAGATACCCGAGTGGAAGTGGGAACATATTGCGATGGACTTTGTGGTCGGATTACCAAGGACCAAGACTAATCATGACGCCATTTGGGTAATTATCGATAGATTGACCAAGTCGGCACATTTTCTTCCAATCAACGAGAGATACACTGTCGACAAGCTGGCAGATATTTACTTAAAGGAGATTGTGGTTAGGCATGGGGTTCCTGTGAGCATTGTATCAGATAGAGACCCAAGATTCAACTCCAGGTTCTGGAGAAGTTTTCAGGATTGTGTGGGGACCAAGTTAAACATGAGTACTGCATACCATCCCCAAACAGACGGACAGAGTGAGAGAACCATCCAGACCATCGAGGACATGTTGAGAGTATGTGCCATAGATTTCAAGGGAAGTTGGGATGACCACTTGCCGTTGATCGAATTTTCCTACAACAACAGTTACCATGCGAGTATAGGCATGCCCCCATATGAAGCTTTATACGGACAAAGATGTCGATCTCCCTTGTGTTGGGAAGAGGTTGGAGAGCGGAAGATTTTAGGACCTGAACTGGTCCAACAGACAAGAGAAACTATCGAACTCATAAGAGGACGGCTGGTAGCGGCCCAAGACAGACAGAAGAAGTATACGGACCAGACCCGTAAGGACAAAGAATATGAGGTAGGAGAGTTTGTGATGTTGAAGGTATCACCGTGGAAGGGATTGATGAGATTTGGTAAGAAGGGGAAACTAAGCCCGAGATTTATTGGACCTTTTGAGATCTTGAGACGAGTTGGAAAGTTAGCCTATGAATTGGCTTTACCCCCGAGCTTGCAGCATGTACATAATGTGTTCCATGTGTCCATGCTATGACCCTACCATACCGACTTCCGACATGTGATAGAACATGATCAAGTGGATCTGCAACCAGACTTAACATATGTGGAGCAACCCGTTGAAATCATGGATAGAAAAGAACAGGTGCTGAGGAACAAGGTTGTCAAACTAGTGAGAGTCTTGTGGAGGAATCAGAATGTCGAAGAATCAACATGGGAACTATAGAGCGCGATGCGTGAAAAGCACCCCCAACTGTTTCAACCTGATTCCAGGACGGAATCCTTTTAAGGAGGGGAGGCTGTAAGAACCCTAATTTTTGGTAAAATTTTCTTTTTTTTAATATCATGTGGCATTGTCAATTTGGAACCTTTCTAGTCATCCTTGTTGTTTAATAGAATTGATTGTCTGAGAGATTATGTTGTTACATTCTCTATGCAAGGTAAAAGAGAAGATTGTTGAGGGCAAGAGTCTTATTGTTAGTAAGATTTATAAAACTTGGGATTTGAGAATGATAAGAGTATTAGAAGATTTATTAAGGATTATGACGAGGAATTATGGTCATTCGAGGAATTTACACAATTAAGTACTTAAGGAATTATAGGGGAAATCTCTACGTGACAAAATATTATTACGAGAGATTAATTAAGATACGATACGAATTAAAGATTAAATGTCAAGCATTGGTGGAAGAATAATGATACAAGGAGTAGTATTGCATGCAAGTCCCATGCAACCAAGTAGTTAGGAGGAAGCAACCAAGTTAAACCAAATGGAAGAGGAATAATAACTAGTTACATTGCTTTTACCAAGGAGGAGACAAGTAGTACATGAGGCCATACCTATGTTAGTACCTTGCTTATACATACAACATTATGTATCACCCAACCATCACTTTATCAATTATTTCAAACAAACAACAAAAAATCAAAAACCAAAAACACTCCCCCCCTTGGAAGAGTGCTCTTGGCCAAGAACAAAAAAGGAGAAGAAAATTTCTTCTTCCTCCATTTCCCATCACTCATAAATCAAGACATAATTCCTAGGCCCTCACCATCATCTAAGCAAGGTATGGTAAGAGTTTCAAGCCCTTTCATCCATTCAAATTCAAGTTATAAATTGTTAAAGATATTGTGAATAGTAACCATGTTTAGTTTTTCTTTTAGATCTTGGATTATAAGGGTTGTAGGAGATCATTCAAGGAGTTCTTGAGTTTTGTAAGGCTTACCCAAGGCTCCTAGGTGCTCAAGAAGGTATAAAAATCATAAACCCTTTTGGCCATGTAGTGTTTATGATGTTTGGTGATAGATCCATGTGTTATAGTGTTAATCTTGGTTGTATAAATAATGGATGACATGGATCTTGAGTTTTGATGTTGTGATTGTGATTTTTATGATTGTGGATAGTATATGTATCTCCATGAATGTTCTAAAGCATGAACTAAGTGAATTAGGTATTGGTTGTGTTGTGGAATTGAGAAAATTGGTTGATCTAAGTGATACATGTTGCAGAGTTTTTCCAGAAACATTGACCTGTCTTGTAACATGGTTTTGAACCCCCAAATCTTGTCCCCTGAGGTCCTACCATATATTGTTGGAAAGATATTTGAATGTAGTTTCTGGAAATGTAAGGTTCATGACTAGGTGATGTATAGATTTTAAGTTATGGCCGGAGAAGTAAATTGTGTTTCTGGATTCCGGACTGCACTAAGTGACCCCCTTGTGAACCTTGTTTAAACCCATAAAAATATATGTGGGATCATGGAAAAATTTGAGAAGTTAGGGAATGCAGTGGTGAAGACTAACCAAAAAGAATTGGATTAAAATATGAATTTTTGAATTTTATAAAAATGCTAGAGTAAATTTCGCGCAAGGGAAAAAGTCGTTAGTGGAGCATAATTCTAGGGGTAATGGTTATGATTCGAATGTGGTAACTAAATTAAGTTGAATAAGTGACGAGCGTAATCGAGTGATGACATGAACCTATAGTGGGGCTAGAGTGTCATAAGACGAAGTCATTAAGTTAATTTCGTATCCCCTAAAACCCCGTAATTAAAGAGATATTGTTAAGGTACTAACGAGCGGTTATTGCTTATGTATAGATCGCTCCACTCCGCACGCTCGACCACCCCAACCAAACCAAGGCAAGTTTACTTTTAAAAACTTATACATATACAAGGACTTTCACTGTTGTGTTTGTAGTTTTCAACCATATGAAATGCTATGTTTATCGAAGTATTGATGCAATTGAGATTGTATAAGTACATATATGTTTGTACCCCTTGAACTTAGATTGAAATGTTTTCCTCGGACAACGACTCTAGCAATAGAGGTCGTAGCGGTCCGTATATACTATTGACCGGGGAGCGGTATATTATTATATCGTATTTAGATTGCGAAAACCCGAAGGGTCATTCGGGGAGTATCGTATACTCAAGTAATTATGTTCATATCTTCGTAAATACTCGAAACCCTATCTTGGATTAAAAGTTTATTTTATCGAATAATTATTTTATTAATTATTAATATTAAATCTTAAAATATTATTTATTAATTATCGTTCATTATTTTAAAGACGAAGTCAATCCAAGATACATTTAATACTTTCAAACTCGAACTCTTTCGAACTCAAAACATTTTCGAAAACCCCCGGTCAGGTTCTGCTTCTTGTATGATTTCAAGAATCATCGGTCGACTGATGTCGGACCTCAATTACTCTGTTTTCAATCAAAATCAAGTTTTTAAAAGAAAAAGAAAAAGGGACTCTGGCAGGTGTGGGAACCGTTGACGAACGATTCCCGGGATGTGTAAGCGGCCGTGAGCCAGGCGGTCCATCAATTATTATTCCGGCCCAGGTGTTGCCGAAGGTTGATTACGGATGTAATTTTCATCGAGGGTGATTACGGATGTAGTTTTCACCCGGGGATAGTTATGGATGTAGTTTCTATCCTTCTACCGGTAGAGAAGACCCGCGGATTATTGGACTTGGATGTGGCGACTGATCATCGTCAATCCTTGTCAGGTTTTATGTTTTCTTTAAGTCCCATTCCTCCATTTTGGAAAAATGCTTTAACACTGCTTCTTAGGCTTTTTTGCCAAGTTGCTGATAGTGTTCTATTTTGATGAGAAAGATGTTGACTCAATGCAGTATCTAGAACTGCAAGTTTATTTTGAAAACAAGGGCACATATTGTTGCACCTTCGGAATTTATCAACAATGACAAGTGATTTTATATCTGATTGATACAAACAAGTTTAATGACTGTTAATCATATGAAATGCTATATTGCTTACCTTATACGTATATTTCTTGCTGAGCTATAGTTGCTCACTCTTGCTTGTTTTCAAATTTTACAAACACAACAGCTAAGCGAAATGGCAAGACCCAGACAGACTGCTCGAAAGCAGGTGACTAGACCCGAGCCAGCAGTTGAGATTCCACCGGTAGGCCCCATTAGCCGGATTGGTTGGCAGCTTTTGTTAGTTCGTTTTATTTATTAGTATGACCTGTGCAAGGCAGTGTATCGTAACAAACTTTCAAGCCGCCAACTTCGCTTCATATCGAAGTGTTGCTGGTAGCATAAATACTATTTAATTCGGTCTGTAATAACTCTGATACTTTTATTACTGTTTAATCAATGTTGTGACGTTTTTGAGGCTCTAACCTGTGTGTGTGTGTGTGCGGTGTGAGTTTATTGTGGGGTCGATGGTTGTGTTATATATTATGTGCAAGAACAGGTATGTTATTAATGGAAAATGGACCGTGAGCGCCTAGATCTCCGACCCCGGATCTGGGGGCGTCACAGAAATGGTATCAGAGCGAGGTTACCGTTCTCAGAAACGATAGTAATTTAAGAAAGCAACCCTAATAATAATAACAATAATAATAACCCTAATAACAACCTTAATAATACTTAGAACTCTCATCGAGTTTGTAGTCGGGTTATCGGATATAGCCCTGACTTTAAGGCCCGTGTGGGAACTACTCCTAAACCTTTCTTTTTTGGTTAGTGACCCACCTTATTTTCCCTTGTGTAGATGGAGGAGATACCAGACCCTGAGGCTTTTGAGAGAGAGCATGATGAGGCACTGATGCGAGATACCGAGGATCCTGAGGAGGATATGGGTGCTGACTCTGAGCTCGGCCCCTGGATTACGCTGATAGGAGATACTGATGATGAGGATCCCGTTGAGGAGCCCTTTGAGCCTGAGCCAGAGCCTGTTACCCCATCTCCTGTAGCTATTGATGAGGAGAGTGTGAGATCCGGTGAGGGTCGTGTTGTGTCACCCCCACCTTCTCCGCAATCATCGAGCCCTGTTTCATCGGACGGTGACTCCGAGGATGATACTTCTGGCGAGGAGGAGCTTGACCCTACCCCTGCCACAGCTCCCGCTCTTGCTACTGCTGCTGCACCTGCTCCTGTTCTTGTCATACCACCTCCACCGATGGACCTACCCCTAGTGTCGGGTACTGAGCACGCTTACGTGGTGCAGTTCCTGACCCGAGACTTACTTTCTGTGGAGGCCCGACTTTGTAGTTCCTGTTCTTGTCATACCACCTCCACCGATGAGGACCGCTGTTGCTAGGAGGACTAGGGCTCGACTCCATAGGATTGAGAGGAGGAGTCGCGAGAGGATTCCTGGATTAGGGATCCGCGGGGGCGGAGTGATCCAGGCTAGGGATGCTAGGCGTGTTGTGCGTCGTGCATTTACCCGAGTGAGGACCTTGCTCCGCCGCGGTGCGGCCCCGTGATGTGTTACTGATAGCTCAGTCCCCTAGGTTCAGATGACATTAGTGTGTCGATATTGCGGGATAGTTGACTTGTGCAATGGTATCCTTTCTAACCAGTGGATGAGTAGACTGACCTACAGATATGTAGATGTGATTTCGGGTAGTATGTACGGATGTAGCCCTACTTTTGTGATAACCCTTGTACCGTACTTATTTAGTTTCAGTTTCCTTGATATTGTCTCAACTGCTTTACTTTCCGATGCCATGCTTTACTGTTTTGATATACAACTGTGATTATACAATTGCTACAAGCCACAAATACAACCATGCTGTTTCAAATTTACGATATGCGATTTCAAATTGTTCTCTACAATTTCCAAAAAATGTTCCTACAATTTTTAAAATAAATTTTTCAAAAAAAAAAAAAAATTTTTTTTTTCGAGTTTTCGAAATTTTGAAAACTCTTGCAAATGTTTTCGCATCCCATAGAGATTTTCCCAAAAATGTTTGACGTTCTATCTCCAGCATCGGGTTATTAAAACTTTTGCCACTTCCACCCTTATGAGAAGGAACGCTACGTTCCTGACCCGTGCAAACGCTGTCAGGTAATTGGAAAACCCTAACCCATTTCTTGTTTTATTATCAGAATCATGCCACCCAGAAGAATGAACACTCGAGCTCACCCGATCAGTTCTGAGGGCCAGAGTAGCCACCATGGGACCGGAGGCCACCAGAACCATGAAGGGGAGAATGTCAACCTGAGTGAGAGTGAGGGCAACGATCATAACTTGTTTGATGACTCTGAGTATGAAGAAGAAGAAGCTGGTGATGACACCCGAGAGGCAGAACATCCTAGGGGAGGCCCTATGGAACAGTTCATGGAGTTACTTAGGCAGAACTTGGACCGTCCCCCAGTTCAGCAACCACCCCAAAATGCTAATGCGAATGCTTTCCGGAACTTCAAATCCCTGAAACCCCCAGAATTTAAAGGAACTGCCGACCCGGTCGAGGCAAGGGCCTGGCTGAAGGAAATGGAAAAGTCCTTCGAGATACTAGGTGTCGCTGAGGAGCAGAAGACTGTTTTCGCCACTTACCTTCTGAAGGGTGAAGCGAACTATTGGTGGGAAGCTAAGAAGAATTTGGAAGGAAGAGGTGTGGTGACCTGGGAGAGGTTTAGCGAGCTGTTCTTGGAGAAGTACTTTCCTAGGTTCATGGAGACACAAATGGAGCTGAAGTTTTTGGAACTGAAGCAAGGTAACATGACGGTGGCCGAGTATGAGGCCAAATTTACTGAGCTGTCGAGGTTTGTGCCGGAATATGTAAACTCTGAGGCAAAGAGGGCCCGAAGGTTTCAATTAGGGCTAAAACAATGGATTCAGAATCGTGTGGCGGTTCTTGAGCTGACAGACTATGCCACACTGGTACAGAAAGCATCAATTGTTGAGGCTGGGAGTGAACAGATGCAGAAGGAGAGGGAAGGAAAGAAGAGGAAGTTTGATAGTCGAAAGGGAAACTCTACGGGAGGGAGCTTTCCGAGCAAATTTAAGCGAGGAACGTTGTCCCAACCCAGCGGAAACTTTGGAACCAAGAGGGCTGAAAGTTGGAGTGTGGGCCAGAGCGGCCGACCACAGGGTTCGTCTTACTCTACCCCATCCCGAGCCCTACCCCCAGACTGCAATAAATGTGGAAGGAAACATGCGGGCGTGTGTAACCTGCAGGATGTGAAGTGCTTCAAGTGCGGGCTGACAGGACATTATCCTAACGCCTGTCGAGGAACTAGTAATAACACCAGTGCCGGAGGTAATTGCTTCAAGTGTGGGAAACCAGGGCACCGAATGAGGGAATGTATGTCCTCTGGGCCAGCTGCATCAAGAGTGAGTGGAACTTCTTCTAACAAGGCCCCTACTGCAAGAACTTTTAACATGACGGTGCAGGATGCCGTGAGGAACACGGATGTGATTGCAGGTACCCTACTACTCAACTCAGTTAAGGCAAATGTTTTATTTGATTCGGGAGCTACCAAGTCTTTCATATCTCTAGATTTTGTATGTCAGTTAGGCCTTAAGACTGAACCATTGAAAGACAGACTGCAAATAGAGATAGCTAATCATGAAATTATTCCTGTTAGCCAAGTATGTCCAGGATGTGACCTAGAAATAGAAGGGCGACACTTTCAAGTAGACTTAATACCTTTTAAACTAGGAGAGTTTCACGTAATAGTTATAGTATTTTGTCCTAAACCCAATCATGTATGATGAGTTAGGAAATACTTTCATGTAATCTTATTTGATTTTATTTATATTAATAAAAGACTTGTTGTTTTTATTACGGGCTTTATCTATTTAAAGTGTTTAAATAAGAAGTTCCATAGTTTAGAGTAAAGCTTCTAGAATTATAATGAGATTATAATAATGAGATCTAGAAGATGATAACACTAAACTTAAATAGTTCCCGATCGTAGGATAACTAATTGGGAGTTAGTCAATCAGTAAAGATCGGTACATACTATGCTTGCTTCCTCGGAAGGATGTCTGTTCTCATAGACATTCGTGTGGTGACACTATAGCTAGTATGTAGGTGCTTATTCGAGAATAAGTTCACTGAACGTGACTTGATCTAATGAACGACTAATGGAGTTTACTCACGTGTTAATAGTTGTTCATAAGTTGATGGTGGTACAAGTGTCCTTAGACTTGAGACCGTTAAAGTAATCTTATATACAATGAACTATGTTTTGGTTTAGTTCTAAGTCCTCAAGGGACAATCATTAGTTCTATTCCAGGTATAGGAATTTGTATATGAAGATAGTTAACGATCGATAAAGAATCTACCCCTTTCAGTAAAAGAAAGTGAATATCCTATGATGTTCTTACTATGTTAGTTCTGGAATCTCTGGCCAGAGTAATTGAAGTTAGAAAGAGTTTCTAATTCAAATGAACTAGACATAATGTATAAGAAATTATATGATTAAATTAAATAGGCTTGACACGCGATCCATGCCTTGTATTTAATCGGGATATTGTCGGGTAGAAGGAATTGATTGTACGGTAACCATTTGCAGAATAGGTTTTATATATTCTAAGCAATGAATTCATATTATCCGGATAGTCGCGATATATTGAAAAGTATCACTCACGATGTAGAATAAATATTAATTACTTATGTAATTGTATTTAACGAATTAATTAGTAATTCGTATAAGTAATAATAAATAGTTTATTATTATTTATTTCTACTACCGGCTTAATATTGAACCTAAAGGGTCACACCATAAAAATGTTAAATATTTATAGATGATGAGAATAATTAATAATGGCTATGAATTATTTATTTATTGAATAAATAATTAATTAGCAATTATTTATAATTTATTAAATGAGATTTAATAGATTATAAATAAATTAAGAAAAGTTCTTAATAATTATTAATTACAAAATTTAGTTTGAGAAATTAAATTTTATGAGAGAATTATTTTCAGAATGGGATTAATAATTAAAAAGGTTTTAATTATTAAATGATTATTTAATTAGATAAAGTAAAGACTTTATTTCTTTAAATATCAATCATTCCAAGAGTTGGAAGATAGAACAAAACACTTAACAAAAACATCCCAGGGGATTTGAGAGGATCATTGAGAGCTTTTGAAGTTCATCAAAATCATTCCAAATCATTTTAATTATTTTCTCAATTGTTCTTCATCTACTATATGATATTTGATCTTGGTGGATACCATTAGAGCACTCCACACTTGAGGGGTGATTGCTGGAAATCAAAGATACATTCATAACAATCCCAGGAAAGCTATCAAGGTATTTTTCTTGTGTTCATACAATTTTTAAATCTATATACATGATTAATTAGGTTTTTATGCAAGTAAATGTGATTTACGCTTCCGCTACGGCCATAAATTCCTTCATTGGTATCAGAGCATAGGTTGCATGTATATAGATCCCAGAAAAAATTTCGGAATTTTTCAAGCTTGTATGAATTAGTTATGAATTTTTGAAGTTCTAGGAGGCTATAATCAAATTAATTACGAATTAATTAATAAATTATTTTTTAAAATAATTTTGATCACTGATATATTTTCTACAAATGTTGTAGAAGTCCCAGAAAAAGTTTCATAATTTTCCCATGTATAGATTATTTATTATTGATTTTTAAAGAGTTTAGAAATTAATAAATAATAATCTGTTTTATAAATATATATATTTTTATAAAATATCTAGATGGGTTATTAAAGTTGGGGACCCAAAAGGTTGTTAAAGTGGGCTAGTGGGCTGGTTTATTAAAGAACTGGCCGACTGATTTTAAATAAAATTCTCTGTCGACTGAAAAACAAAGATCAGTGCGCGCGACTGTCCTCCGCGCGTGGGCGTCACGCGCCGGCGGCTCACGCGCCGCGCGTGCAGCGCACGCGCCGGGTCGGGTCGTACTGGTCGGGTCGGGTCGGATCTCGGGTCGGGTCATGGGTCGGGTCGGATGCTGACGTCAGCATGATGTCATCGATGTGTGACGCGTCTGTTGAATGCGTTACACAAGTGCTATGTTATTTTTGGCTTGTAACGCATTCTGGTAATGCGTTACAGGGTCTGTAGATGACAACAATGGCCCTGATTCGTATTTTGATTTTTCCCGTTGATCCGTAACTCCGTTTGAGGCATATAATATATCGTTGGATTCGTTTTTTCGAGACGGATCTAATGGAGTGGTCAAATAAATTTTAAAAATTAATTTTAAAATGGTTATAGCTTCCGAAAGTGTTTTAAAGCCCGTTTTAATTGTGTTAAAATGCTTTAAAATACTAATATTGTTTCATATAGATGTTTAACAATGTTTAACATGATATAACATGTTTGCATATATATATGTGTGCATAGAAATGCCATGAGATAATATATATAGTTTTATATATCGTATATAAAATGCATGTTTGACTTTAGGTTTTAACGAAAACGTTTCGTAACCTAAATAATATAAAATCCCACGTTATTTAATATCAAGTAATAAAATGGCCAATGTCACAACGGGCTTGTGTCGGTCATAGCCTTCCAACATGGTAGAAAGTGATTCTTAGTTTTGAGCTTTGTCGTTTCGTGTTACAGCCGAGGGCTTCGTTTTCAAAAATAGGAATTACTTGTCTATTACATGAGATGCGTATAATTAATTAGAATCCAATTGTCGTTACGTGCTACAGCCGTGGGCTATTGCGATCTTATTAATTTAACGAGATGTTGGGTCTCACTTGACTTAGAATATTGAATTTAGACAAGCTACAGCCGTGATTCAATGATTCAAGAGGCTAAATGGAATTAGGGAATAACATGAGATGTAATTGATAAAGAGTTATCTGCCTATGGAACATTACATAGCGTTTCGTGCTACAGCCGAGGTTATATAATGGAAAGTAGGATCCCTATTCTCACAGGCATTGAGAATGCTTTAGTTATACATTTGAGGGTTGTATAATTTTAATAAAACTGTGGGAGCCACCTATGAATAAAGACCCGATTCATAAGGTGTTATAATAAAATTGGATATCTACTAATGTTGTTATGTATTCACAAATTTCAGATTTATAGATCATGTCTTCTACTCTATCACTCCGTAGCATACTTGATGCGAACAAATTGACTGGTCCCAATTATGCTGATTGGCTTCGAAACCTGAGAATCGTTCTCAAGGCTGAGAAGAAGGATTATGTGCTTGACTCGCCTTTACCTGTACCTCCTTCTGATGATGCACTTTTCCAAGAACGAGAAGTGTATAATGACTGGTTACATGCTGTTAATGTTGCTCAATGTGTCATGCTAGCATCCATGACACCTGAGTTACAGAAGCAACATGAGAAAATGGATGCTCCTACCATTCTGATACATCTACAGGAGCTTTATGATGTACAAGGGAGAACCGCTCGATATGATATATCGAAAGAGCTATTCCAATGTAGAATGGCTGAAGGGTCGTCTGTGAATGACCATGTGCTTAAGATGATCAATCTGATTGAGCATCTAGGGCAGTTAGGTTTTGTCATGGATGGGGAGTTAAGCCAAGATTTAGTCTTGCAGTCACTCCCAGATTCGTTCTCGCAGTTCGTTATGAACTTTCACATGAACAAGCTGGATGTTAGCTTAGCTGAGCTCCACAACATGCTGAAAACTGCTGAGGCGAATTTTCCCTCCAAAAGGGGTTCTGTTCTTATGATCGGTGCCAGTACCTCTACTAAGAGGAAGAGGAACTGGAAGCCGAAGAATAAGAAAAAGGGTGAGAATAAGCCTGTTCCACCAAAGGCTGACCTGAAAAGCAAAGGAGTTTGCTTCCACTGTAACAAGGTGGGACACTGGAAGAGGAATTGTAAGGTTTACCTTGCAGAGTTAAAGAACAAGAAGGGCAATGAGATTACCGCTTCTGATTCAGGTATGTTCATGATTGAACTAAATATGTCTTTAAGTCAGATTTCTACTTGGGTATTGGATACTGCTTGTGGGTCTCATATTTGCAATTCGTTGCAGGGACTAAAGCAAAGTAGATCTCTGGGGGAAGATGAAGTGATTCTATTGATGGGCAATGGAGCAAGAGTTGCTGCTGCAGCTGTAGGATCATTTCCTTTGCATATGCCTACGGACAAAACTATTGTGTTGAATAAATGTTATTATGTACCATCAATTGTAAGAAATATTGTTTCTATTCCTGTACTTGATTCGGATGGTTTTACATTTATTGTTGAGAATAATAAATGTTTAATTAAGAGAAACAATATTACTTATGGATACGGTACATTACATAATGGTTTGTATATATGTGACTTAGAACATAATTTGTTTCAAATTGAACAACCAAATAATAAAAGAAAAAGAGATAATAAAAATCCAACTTATTTATGGCACTGCAGACTAGGTCATATTAGTGAGAACAGACTTCGCACATTACATAAGGATAAGTTACTAGAACATTTTGATTTTGAATCATATCCTACATGCGAGTCTTGTCTCATGGGTAAAATGACTAAATCTCCATTTACTGGACATGGAGAGAGAGTTGCGGGGTTGTTAGACTTGGTACACACAGATGTGTGTGGACCAATGTCAACAAGTGCTAGAGGAGGATTTTCATACTTCATTACTTTTACGGATGATCGATCCAAGTTAGGATATGTATATCTTATGAAATACAAATCCGAAGCTTTTGAAAAGTTCAAGGAATATAGAAATGAAGTAGAAAAACAAACCGCACGTAGTATAAAAGTTCTTCGATCAGATCGAGGAGGTGAGTACTTAAGCGGAGAGTTTTTAGGTTATCTTAAAGAAAATGGTATAGTTTCTCAATGGACCCCTCCCTATACTCCACAATTAAATGGAGTATCTGAGAGAAGGAATCGTACTCTATTAGATATGGTGAGGTCCATGATGAGCTTTACTGATCTTCCAGTATCACTATGGGGTTATGCTTTAGAGACGTCAGCGTATTTACTGAACAAGGTGCCTTCTAAATCGGTTCTCACGACCCCACATGAGATGTGGAGTAGGAAGAAACCAGGTCTTAAACATGTTAAGGTTTGGGGGTGTCCAGCTTATGTCAAGAAAGTTGAACATGATAAGTTGGAACCTAGATCCGTGAAATGCAGTTTTGTGGGATATCCTAAAGAAGGTCATGGATATTATTTCTATGATCCTTCTGATCAAAGGATATTTATTTCTAGACACGCAAACTTCTTAGAGGAACAGTTCCTCCTTGATAGAAACAGTGGGAGAAATATTGAACTTGATGAAGTTCAAGAACCACAAAATGCAACGATTAGAGAAGAAGTACCTGTTCAGAAAGAACAACCTTCTGTAGAACAACCTTTACGTAAGTCAGAGAGAGTGTCCCGCCCAATCGAAAGATATTACGGGCTTGTCATTGAAAATGATGATGATTTGTCATTTGTTTATGATGAGGACCCTATGACTTATGAAGAGGCTGTGAGTTGTAATGACTCAGAGAAATGGCAGGATGCCATGAAATCCGAAATGGACTCGATGTATATAAACCAAGTGTGGACTTTGGTTGAGGCACCTGAAGGAGTTGAACCCATTGGGTGCAAATGGATATACAAACGAAAGTTAGGAGCAGATGGCTAGGTGGAGACCTATAAGGCCAGGCTTGTGGCAAAAGGATTCAAACAAAGACAAGGGATTGACTTTGATGAAACCTTTTCGCCTGTAGCCTTGCTCAAATCCATTAGGATTTTGCTTGCGATTGCAGCCTACTATGATTACGAGATCTGGCAAATGGACGTAAAGACGGCCTTCCTCAATGGGAAACTTGAAGAGGAAGTGTATATGACACAGCCAGAGGGTTTTGTTTCCAGTGGAAACGAAAATCTAATATGTAGACTGCTGCGAACCATATATGGTTTGAAGCAAGCTTCTCGAAGATGGAACATCCGTTTTGATGAGACAATCAAAGAGTTTGATTTTATCAAAAACTTAGATGAACCATGTGTTTACAAGAAGGTTAGTGGGAGCGCGGTAACATTTCTTATATTGTATGTGGATGACATACTTATAATAGGAAATGATATACCGATGTTACAATCAGTCAAGGTCTGGCTATCAAAGAACTTCACTATGAAGGACTTGGGAGAGGCATCCTATATTTTAGGGATGAAAATCTATAGAGATAGATCTAATCGAACGATTGGCCTATCCCAAGGTACATACATCGATAAAGTGCTAAAACGGTTTAGCATGGAGAACTCGAAAAGAGGTCTCATTCCTATTAGTCATGGGATTACTCTTTCCGAGAAGATGTCTCCAAAGACATATGAGGAAAGGGTGCGCATGAGTAGGATTCCTTATGCCTCGGCAATAGGATCCATCATGTATGCGATGTTATGTACTAGAGCTGATGTTGCTCATTCACTTAGTGTGACGAGCAGATATCAGTCTAACCCAGGTGAAGAACACTGGAAAGCAGTGAAGAACATATTGAAGTACTTGAGAAGGACTAAAGATGTTTTTCTTGTTTTTGGTGGATCTGAATTGAAAATTGAGGGTTATACTGACTCTAGTTTTCAATCAGAAGGCGATGGTAGCAGATCCCAGTCAGGGTATGTATTTACTCTAAATGGGGGAGCGATTAGTTGGAAGAGTTCCAAACAGCCTACAACGGCTGACTCCACAGCGGAAGCAGAATATATAGCTGCATGTGAAGCTGCAAAGGAAGCTGTCTGGATGAGAAAATTTGTTTCTGATTTGGGAGTAGTTCCTAGCATTGAGGATCCTATAGTGTTGTATTGTGATAACAACGCTGCGATAGCTCAAGCTAAGGAACCAAGATCCCATAAGAATTCCAAACACGTGTTGCGGCGCTTTCATCTGATTCGAGAGATCATAGAAAGAGGGGATGTCAACATCGTAAGAGTTGACACACATAACAACATAGCGGACCCATTTACTAAGGCATTGTCTCAGGCTCACTTTGATCGACATAGAGATAAGATGGGTATAAAATACCAGAGTGATTGGCTTTAGTACAAGTGGGAGTTTGATAGTATTTTGTCCTAAACCCAATCATGTATGATGAGTTAGGAAATACTTTCATGTAATCTTATTTGATTTTATTTATATTAATAAAAGACTTGTTGTTTTTATTACGGGCTTTATCTATTTAAAGTGTTTAAATAAGAAGTTCCATAGTTTAGAGTAAAGCTTCTAGAATTATAATGAGATTATAATAATGAGATCTAGAAGATGATAACACTAAACTTAAATAGTTCCCGATCGTAGGATAACTAATTGGGAGTTAGTCAATCCGTAAAGATCGGTACATACTATGCTTGCTTCCTCGGAAGGATGTCTGTTCTCATAGACATTCGTGTGGTGACACTATAGCTAGTATGTAGGTGCTTATTGGAGAATAAGTTCACTGAACGTGACTTGATCTAATGAACGACTAATGGAGTTTACTCACGTGTTAATAGTTGTTCATAAGTTGATGGTGGTACATGTGTCCTTAGACTTGAGACCGTTAAAGTAATCTTATATACAATGAACTATGTTTTGGTTTAGTTCTAAGTCCTCAAGGGACAATCATTAGTTCTATTCCGGGTATAGGAATTTGTATATGAAGATAGTTAACGATCGATAAAGAATCTACCCCTTTCAGTAAAAGAAAGTGAATATCCTATGATGTTCTTACTATGTTAGTTCTGGAATCTCTGGCCAGAGTAACTGAAGTTAGAAAGAGTTTCTAATTCAAATGAACTAGACATAATGTATAAGAAATTATATGATTAAATTAAATAGGCTTGACACGCGATCCATGCCTTGTATTTAATCGGGATATTGTCGGGTAGAAGGAATTGATTGTACGGTAACCATTTGCTGAATAGGTTTTATATATTCTAAGCAATGAATTCATATTATCCGGATAGTCGCGATATATTGAAAAGTATCACTCACGATGTAGAATAAATATTAATTACTTATGTAATTTTATTTAACGAATTAATTAGTAATTCGTATAAGTAATAATAAATAGTTTATTATTATTTATTTCTACTACCGGCTTAATATTGAACCTAAAGGGTCACACCATAAAAAGGTTAAATATTTATAGATGATGAGAATAATTAATAATGGCTATGAATTATTTATTTATTGAATAAATAATTAATTAGCAATTATTTATAATTTATTAAATGGGATTTAATAGATTATAAATAAATTAAGAAAAGTTCTTAATAATTATTAATTACAAAATTTAGTTTGAGAAATTAAATTTTATGATAGAATTATTTTCAGAATGGGATTAATAATTAAAAAGGTTTTAATTATTAAATGATTATTTAATTAGATAAAGTAAAGACTTTATTTCTTTAAATATCAATCATTCCAAGAGTTGGAAGATAGAACAAAACACTTAACAAAAACATCCCAGGGGATTTGAGAGAATCATTGAGAGCTTTTGAAGTTCATCAAAATCATTCCAAATCATTTTAATTATTTTCTCAATTGTTCTTCATCTACTATATGATATTTGATCTTGGTGGATACCATTAGAGCACTCCACACTTGAGGGGTGATTGCTGGAAATCAAAGATACATTCATAACAATCCCAGGAAAGCTATCAAGGTATTTTTCTTGTGTTCATACAATTTTTAAATCTATATACATGATTAATTAGGTTTTTATGCAAGTAAATGTGATTTACGCTTCCGCTACGGCCATAAATTCCTTCAAATAGTAGGTATGGATTGGTTAACAACCCACGGAGCCCAGATTGATTGTGTAAAGAAGAAAGTAAGTTTGAGACTGCCATGGGACGAGGAAGTAGGCACCAATTCCTGACTATGATTCAAGCTAAGAAGCTGTTACGTAAAGGATGCGAAGCCTATTTAGCCTATGTGAAGGATACCAAGAAGGAGGCACCAAACCTACAGGAAATCCCTGTCGTTAACGAGTTCGCGGACGTATTTCCGGATGATCTTCCAGGACTACCACCTGATAGAGACATCGAGTTCGCCATAGACCTAGTTCCGGGTACAGCCCCAATTTCGAAAGCCCCATATCGGCTAGCCCCAGTGGAGATGAAAGAGCTAGCCACTCAGTTACAAGAGTTGTTGGATATAGGGATGATAATACCTAGTGTGTCACCGTGGGGAGCCCCGGTGTTATTCGTGAAAAAGAAGGATGGTAGTATGAGGATATGTATAGACTACAGAGAGCTGAACAAGGTGACTATAAAGAATAAGTATCCCTTGCCCAGGATAGATGACCTGTTTGATCAATTGAAAGACGCAGTTTATTTTTCCAAAATTGATTTGAGGACCGGGTATCACCAGTTAAAGATTAAACCAGAAGATATACCAAAGACGGACTTTCGCACCCGGTACGGACACTATGAGTTCCTAGTGATGTCATTTGGGTTAACGAATGCCCCTGCAGCTTTCATGGATTTAATGAATCGAGTCTTCAAGAAGTACTTGGACAAGTGTGTTATAGTCTTCATCGATGACATCTTGATTTATTCCAAGACGAAATAGGAACATGCAGAGCACTTGAGGATTGTATTAGGAGCATTGAGAGAAGAAAAGTTGTACGCTAAGTTCTCGAAGTGTGAATTTTGGTTGAAGGAAGTTCAGTTTTTGGGGCATGTGATTAGCGAACAAGGCATTCTAGTGGACCCAGCCAAGATAGAGGCTGTATCAAATTGGGAGAGACCAACCACTCCGACAGAGGTGAGAAGTTTTATAAGGTTGGCTGGCTACTATAGGAGATTTGTCCAAGACTTTGCCAAGATAGCAGCCCCTTTGACCCGACTAACTCGCAAGACCGAGAAGTTTGTGTGGACTGAAAAATGCGAAGAGAGCTTCCAAGAGTTGAAAAAGAGGTTGGTGACAGCACCAGTACTAGCCCTACCTGATGATAAGGGAGATTTTGTGATTTATAGCGATGCATCCCATAAAGGTTTAGGGTGTGTGCTTATGCAGCACGGTAAGGTGATTGCGTATGCGTCCAGACAACTTAAGGAATATGAGATAAGATACCCCACCCACAATTTGGAATTAGCAGCGATAGTTTTTGCTTTGAAGATCTGGAGACATTATCTTTACGGAGAAAAGTGTGAAATCTACACGGATCACAAGAGCTTAAAGTACATATTCACTCAGAAAGAGTTAAACATGAGGCAGAGGAGATGGCTAGAGCTAATTAAAGATTATGATTGTGAGATTCATTATCACCCAGGGAAGGCCAATGTGGTGGCCGATGCACTTAGCCGAAAGGAGAAACTCAAGATGATAACGTCAGTGGACGAGTTGATCAAGGACCTTGAGAAACTGGAGATTGAAGTGAGGTTACCAGGAATTGGACAAGAGAGTCTAATGGAAATAAGAGTCCAACCACCGCTATTGGAAAAGATTAAGTTATGCCAGGAAAAGAAGATAGAAGAAGAAAAGAATTCGATGGAGAAAATTTTGACTGGCGAGGAAATTAAGTGTGAGAAGGACGGGAATGGAATTATGAGGTACGCATCTAGGATATGGATCCCGAACGTTCAAGAATTAAAAGATGAGATTTTGTAAGAGGCTCATAGTTCGAGGTACTCAATTCACCCTGGAGGCACTAAGATGTATAGAGATTTGAGAGAATACTATTGGTGGCCAAATATGAAGAAGAACGTGGCAGAGTGGGTAAGTAAATGCTTGACATGTCAAAGAGTAAAGGCCGAACACCAGAGGCCCAGTGGATTGTTGCAACCCTTAGAGATACCCGAGTGGAAGTGGGAACATATTGCGATGGACTTTGTGGTCGGATTACCAAGGACCAAGACTAATCATGACGCCATTTGGGTAATTATCGATAGATTGACCAAGTCGGCACATTTTCTTCCAATCAACGAGAGATACACTGTCGACAAGCTGGCAGATATTTACTTAAAGGAGATTGTGGTTAGGCATGGGGTTCCTGTGAGCATTGTATCAGATAGAGACCCAAGATTCAACTCCAGGTTCTGGAGAAGTTTTCAGGATTGTGTGGGGACCAAGTTAAACATGAGTACTGCATACCATCCCCAAACAGACGGACAGAGTGAGAGAACCATCCAGACCATCAAGGACATGTTGAGAGTATGTGCCATAGATTTCCTACAACAACAGTTACCATGCGAGTATAGGCATGCCCCCATATGAAGCTTTATACGGACAAAGATGTCGATCTCCCTTGTGTTGGGAAGAGGTTGGAGAGCGGAAGATTTTAGGACCTGAACTGGTCCAACAGACAAGAGAAACTATCGAACTCATAAGAGGACGGCTGGTAGCGGCCCAAGACAGACAGAAGAAGTATACGGACCAGACCCGTAAGGACAAAGAATATGAGGTAGGAGAGTTTGTGATGTTTAAGGTATCACCGTGGAAGGGATTGATGAGATTTGGTAAGAAGGGGAAACTAAGCCCGAGATTTATTGGACCTTTTGAGATCTTGAGACGAGTTGGAAAGTTAGCCTATGAATTGGCTTTACCCCCGAGCTTGCAGCAAGTACATAATGTGTTCCATGTGTCCATGCTACGACCCTACCATACCGACTTCCGACATGTGATAGAACATGATCAAGTGGATCTGCAACCAGACTTAACATATGTGGAGCAACCCGTTGAAATCATGGATAGAAAAGAACAGGTGCTGAGGAACAAGGTTGTCAAACTAGTGAGAGTCTTGTGGAGGAATCAGAATGTCGAAGAATCAACATGGGAACTAGAGAGCGCGATGCGTGAAAAGCACCCCCAACTGTTTCAACCTGATTCCAGGACGGAATCCTTTTAAGGAGGGGAGGCTGTAAGAACCCTAATTTTTGGTAAAATTTTCTTTTTTTTAATATCATGTGGCATTTTCAATTTGGAACCTTTCTAGTCATCCTTGTTGTTTAATAGAATTGATTGTCTGAGAGATTATGTTGTTACATTCTCTATGCAAGGTAAAAGAGAAGATTGTTGAGGGCAAGAGTCTTATTGTTAGTAAGATTTATAAAACTTGGGATTTGAGAATGATAAGAGTATTAGAAGATTTATTAAGGATTATGACGAGGAATTATGGTCATTCGAGGAATTTACACAATTAAGTACTTAAGGAATTATAGGGGAAATCTCTACGCGACAAAATATTATTACGAGAGATTAATTAAGATACGATACGAATTAAAGATTAAATGTCAAGCATTGGTGGAAGAATAATGATACAAGGAGTAGTATTGCATGCAAGTCCCATGCAACCAAGTAGTTAGGAGGAAGCAACCAAGTTAAACCAAATGGAAGAGGAATAATAACTAGTTACATTGCTTTTACCAAGGAGGAGACAAGTAGTACATGAGGCCATACCTATGTTAGTACCTTGCTTATACATACAACATTATGTATCACCCAACCATCACTTTATCAATTATTTCAAACAAACAACAAAAAATCAAAAACCAAAAACACTCCCCCCCTTGGAAGAGTGCTCTTGGCCAAGAACAAAAAAGGAGAAGAAAATTTCTTCTTCCTCCATTTCCCATCACTCATAAATCAAGACATAATTCCTAGGCCCTCACCATCATCTAAGCAAGGTATGCTAAGAGTTTCAAGCCCTTTCATCCATTCAAATTCAAGTTATAAATTGTTAAAGATATTGTGAATAGTAACCATGTTTAGTTTTTCTTTTAGATCTTGGATTATAAGTGTTGTAGGAGATCATTCAAGGAGTTCCTGAGTTTTGTAAGGCTTACCCAAGGCTCCTAGGTGCTCAAGAAGGTATAAAAATCATAAACCCTTTTGGCCATGTAGTGTTTATGATGTTTGGTGATAGATCCATGTGTTATAGTGTTAATCTTGGTTGTATAAGTAATGGATGACATGGATCTTGAGTTTTGATGTTGTGATTGTGATTTTTATGATTGTGGATAGTATATGTATCTCCATGAATGTTCTAAAGCATGAACTAAGTGAATTAGGTATTGGTTGTGTTGTGGAATTTAGAAAATTGGTTGATCTAAGTGATACATGCTTGCTGAGTTTTTCCAGAAACATTGACCTGTCTTGTAATATGGTTTTGAACTCCCAAATCTTGTCCCCTGAGGTCCTACCATATATTGTTGGAAAGATATTTGAATGTAGTTTCTGGAAATGTAAGGTTCATGACTAGGTGATGTATAGATTTTAAGTGGTAACTAAATTAAGTTGAATAAGTGACGAGCGTAATCGAGTGATGACATGAACCTATAGTGGGGCTAGAGTGTCATAAGACGAAGTCATTAATTTAATTTCGTATCCCCTAAAAGCCCGTAATTAAAGAGATATTGTTAAGGTACTAACGAGCGGTTATTGCTTATGTATAGATCGCTCCACTCCGCACGCTCGACCACCCCAACCAAACCAAGGCAAGTTTACTTTTAAAAACTTATACATATACAAGGACTTTCACTGTTGTGTTTGTAGTTTTCAACCATATGAAATGCTATGTTTATCGAAGTATTGATGCAATTGAGATTGTATAAGTACATATATGTTTGTACCCCTTGAACTTAGATTGAAATGTTTTGCTCGGACAACGACTCTAGCAATAGAGGTCGTAGCGGTCCGTATATACTATTGACCGGGGAGCGGTATATTATTATATCGTATTTAGATTGCGAAAACCCGAAGGGTCATTCGGGGAGTATCGTATACTCAAGTAATTATGTTCATATCTTCGTAAATACTCGAAACCCTATCTTGGATTAAAAGTTTATTTTATCGAATAATTATTTTATTAATTATTAATATTAAATCTTAAAATATTATTTATTAATTATTGTTCATTATTTTAAAGACGAAGTCAATCCAAGATACATTTAATACTTTCATACTCGAACTCTTTCGAACTCAAAACATTTTCGAAAACCCCCGGTCAGGTTCTGCTTCTTGTATGATTTCAAGAATCATCGGTCGACTGATGTCGGACCTCAATTACTTTGTTTTCAATCAAAATCAAGTTTTTAAAAGAAAAAGAAAAAGGGACTCTGGCAGGTGTGGGAACCGTTGACGAACGATTCCCGGGATGTGTAAGCGGCCGTGATCCAGGCGGTCCATCAATTATTATTCCGGCCCAGGTGTTGCCGAAGGATGATTACGAATGTATTTTTCATCGAGGGTGATTACGGATGTAGTTTTCACCCGGGGATAGTTACGAATGTAGTTTCTATCCTTCTACCGGTAGAGAAGACCCGCGGATTATTGGACTTGGATGTGGCGACTGATCATCGTCAATCCTTGTCAGGTTTTATGTTTTCCTTAAGTCCCATTCCTCCATTTTGGAAAAATGCTTTAACACTGCTTCTTAGGTTTTTGTGCCAAGTTGCTGATAGTGTTCTATTTTGATGAGAAAGATGTTGACTCAATGCAGTATCTAGAACTGCAAGTTTATTTTGAAAACAAGGGCACATATTGTTGCACCTTCGGAATTTATCAACAATGACAAGTGATTTTATATCTGATTGATACAAACAAGTTTAATGACTGTTAATCATATGAAATGCTATATTGCTTACCTTATACGTATATTTCTTGCTGAGCTATAGTTGCTCACTCTTGCTTGTTTTCAAATTTTACAAACACAACAGCTAAGCGAAATGGCAAGACCCAGACAGACTGCTCGAAAGCAGGTGACTAGACCCGAGCCAGCAGTTGAGATTCAACCGGTAGGCCCCATTAGCCGGATTGGTTGGCAGCTTTTGTTAGTTCGTTTTATTTATAAATAAAACGTACTAACAAAAGTTGCCAACCAATCCGGCTAATGGGGCCTACCGGTGGAATCTCAACTGCTGCCTCGGGTCTAGTCACCTACTTTCGGGCTGTCTCTCTGGGTCTTGCCATTTCTCTTAGCTGTTGTGTTTGTAAATTTGAAAACAAGCAAGAGTGAGCAACTATAGCTCAGCAAGAAATATATGTATAAAATAAGCAATATATCATCACATGTGTTTAGCAGTTATTAAACTCGTTTATATCCTTCAGTTATAAAATCACTTGTCATCATTGATAAAATTCAAAGGTGCACCAATACGTGCCCTTGTTTTCAAAATAAACTTGCAGTTCTAGATACTGCAGAGAGTTAACATCTTTCTCATCAAAATAGAACACTATCAGCAACTTGGCACATAAGCCTAAGAAGCAGTGTCAGAGCATTTTTCCAAAGTGGAGGAATGGGACTTAAAGAAAACATAAAACCTGACAGGGATTGACGATGATCAGTCGCCACATCCAAGTCCAATAATCCGCGGGTCTTCTCTACCGGTAGAATGATAGAAACTACATCCATAACTATCCTCGGGTGAAAACTACATCCGTAATCACCCTCGATGAAAACTACTTCCGTAATCATCCTTCGGCAACACCTGGGCCGGAATAATAATTGATGGACCGCCTGGCTCACGGCCGCTTACACATCCCGGGAATCGTTCGTCAACGATTCCCACACCTGCCAGAGTCCCTTTTCTTTTTCTTTAAAAAACTTTATTTTGATTGAAAACGGAGTAGTTGAGGTTCGACATCAGTCGACCGATGATTCTTGAAATCATACAAGAAGCAAACCTGACCGGGGGTTTTCGAAAACGTTTTGAGTTCGAAAGAGTTCGAGTTTGAAAATATTGAAGGTATCTTGGATTAGCTTTGTCTTTAAAATAATGAACAATAATTAATAAATGGTATTTTAAGATTTAATATTAATAATTAATAAAATAATAATTAAATTAAAATAGCTTTTAATCCAAGATAGGTATTTTTGAGTATGTATGATTATATAAAAACAATTACTTAAGTATACGATACTTCCCGAATGACCCTTCGGGTTTTCGCAATTTAATTACGATATAATAATATACCGCTCCCCGGTCAATAGTATATATGGACTGCTACGACCTCTATTGCTAGAGTCGTTGTCCGAAGAAAACATTTCATTCTAAGTTCAAGGGGTGCAAACATACATGTGCTTAAACATCTCAATTTCATCATTACTTCAATAAGCATAAACATTTGATACGATTGAAAACTACAAACACAACAGTGAAAGTCCTTATATATGTAAGTTTTGAAAAGTAAACTTGCCTTGGTGAGGTTGGGGTGGTCGAGCTTGCGGAGTGGGATGATCTATACATAAGCAATAGCCGTTCGTTAGTACCTGTTGGATATTTTAGTGTATTTGGGTTGGCTAGTTGATCAATGTAATCGTAATGTTACATCGAACAAGTCGGGAGAATGCGGAGTGCATGCTTTGTTCGAGTTCGTTATGATTTCAGAATTATTGCTTATGAGACATGTCTATTGGGATCAAACACATCTGTTAGAATGAGATGTGTCTATTGGAAAAGACACATCTTGAGATGTGTCTATTGGCATTGGACATGACTGTTGGAAATGAGATGTGTCTTTTGGCAAAAGACACATCTTGAGATGTGTCTATTGGCAAAAGACACATCTGTTGGCATCTATAAATAGGTGTGGCATTGATCATTTTCTGTATAGGTTCATTTGAAATTCACAGCAAAACACATTCTCTCTTCTTGCAGAATTTCTGACTTTATCCGATTGAATTATTTGGGTGAACCACAAATAACTTCAATCTGAAAGTGTTCACACGACTTCAGAAAAATCCAAGTAATTACCCATATTCCCCAACAAAGATTGAAGTTAACTATTTTCTGAAGATGGCGAACGCAAAATCTGCAAAAGACATGACAAGCAAGTTTGCAAAGTTGGACAAGTTTGAGGGTCAGGATTTCAGAAGATGGCAGAAAAAGATGCATTTTCTGTTGACCACGTTGAAGGTTGTGTACGTTCTAAGTACCCCCATGCCGGAAGTGATCGAAAATGAAACCGCTGAACAGACTAGGAAGCGGTGCAAGTGGGAAAACGATGACTACATCTTTCGCGACCACATCTTAAACGGTATGTCTGATTCCCTTTTCGATATATACCAAAATGTTGAGTCAGCGAAAGAATTGTGGGATTCTCTTGAATCCAAGTACATGGAAGAAGATGCTTCTAGTAAGAAGTTTCTGGTTAGTAATTTTATGAATTATAAAATGGTCGATTCTAGACCAGTGATGGAACAATACAATGAATTGTTAAGGATTCTGGGGCAGTTTGCCTAACACAATCTGAAGATGGATGAATCTATCTCAGTTTCTGGTGTTATAGACAAACTACCACCATCATTAAAGGATTTTAAACACTCCTTGAAACATAATAAAGATGATATGACTCTGGTTCAACTTGGAAGTCACTTCAGAATTGAAGAAGCTTTGAGGACTCAAGAAATTGAGAATAATCCTAAGGGAAAGAACCAAGTCGGTAACTCTTCTGTGAATTTGGTTGAAGATGGTGGATCTTCCAAGAATTCTAAGAGTGGCAAGGGTGATAAACGAAAGTTTAAAGGAAACAACAACAATTCTTCCAATAAAAGGCCTAAGATGGCATGTTGGAAGTGTGGCAAACCTGGAAATTTCAAGAAGGATTGTCGGGTTGGTAAAGGCAAGCAAGAAAAGCAGATTGCTGGTCCAAGTGGATCCAAGGATCCAGAAAAGCAACAAGGTCAGATTTTAATACAGAATTATAATTCTGGTCAGAATTATGTATCACTAATATCTGAGGCATTTTATGTGCAGGATGACAATGTTGCTTGGTGGATTGATTCAGGAGCAACGAGTCACGTATGCAAAGATCTTCGTTGGTTCATAGACTTTCAACCAATCGAAGATGGATCTATCTTAAAGATGGGAAATGTTGTAACTGAACCGATCAAAGGACTAGGAAATGTCAAGATAGTTTTTACTTCTGGCAAATGTATATTGTTAAATAAAGTGTTGTATGTTCCTGGGATTCGGAAGAATCTCTTGTCTGGTGTTGTATTGAACAATTGTGGATATAAACAAGTTTATGAAAGTGACAAATATATATTGTCAAAACATGGCTCTTTTGTTCGCTTTGGCTATTTGTGTAATGGTATGTTTATGTTGAATGTAAATACTCCATTTATTGATGAATCTGCTTGCATGGCTTCTACTAGTACTAGCAATGATTTGAATAAATCTGAATTATGGCATGCTAGACTAGGACATGTACATTACAAAAGAATAAAGGATATGTCAAAAATGAGTCTCATACCTGCCATTGATATAGATAATGAAAAATGCAAAACATGCATGTTAACGAAGATAACCAGAATGCCATTTAAAGAGGTTAATAGGGTGTCTGATGTTTTAGAACTAATTCATAGTGATTTGTGTGATTTCCATTCTACACCATCATTAGGAAATAAAAAGTATGTAGTTACTTTTATTGATAATGCTGCTAGATATTGCTATGTATATTTATTGCATGCTAAGGATGAAGCTCTTGACTTCTTTAAAATTTATAAAGAAGAAGTAGAGCTACATCAG
The DNA here is from genome assembly GCA_036435485.1 of Saposhnikovia divaricata. Taxonomy (NCBI): domain Eukaryota; kingdom Viridiplantae; phylum Streptophyta; class Magnoliopsida; order Apiales; family Apiaceae; genus Saposhnikovia; species Saposhnikovia divaricata. The sequence goes on along the minus strand of CM071597.1, from coordinate 92,578,082 downwards.
AGTACCATGATTAAAAATCTACGTACTGATAGAGGAGGTGAGTATTATGATCCGGTTTATTTTCAATCTACTGGTATAATACATCAAACCACGGCTCCTTATACACCACTGTTTGCACTAAATCACGCAAGCGTACGTGGTCACAAGTAATATATGAATAAGTCGAGTTCGTTCCCACAGAGATCTGGTTATGGTTTTAATTCAGTTATTGTACCTATGCAACAATGTATGGTTACTACTCACTGCTAAGACAAATAACAAATTGGGTTTAATTAACTAAATTAACTAAGAAGTAAATTAACAACTAGAATTATCTAACTAACAAGAATTGAAATTGAATTACGTCTACAAGAGTAACATGGGATCCTAACTTCATTAAATACTTCGCTTAGATATGACGCCTTTAATCACTATATGCAATGGTTATGATATCTGATCGGATAACACGAAACAAGTACACGCTACCTGTCAGCATACGAATACCAAACTAAACATACATCCACAAAAGAGATAGAAGATGAATAGACACCAATTATGCTTAGACCCTATATATCTATAGAATTTGAAAACATAACGGTTGAAGAACAGGTTATCCATTAAGATCACATAGGGCAATATAAGTATTTTCATCTCATACTACGAATCATGTTGATAAACAATCATGAACCTATGCTAGCATGGCAAGTTCTAAATCTCAAGATCCACTTTCACTTCACAAGAGATTAACAAATTAGATATTAGCTACGCATTTATCAATTAAGCACAACCATACAAGGATATCAGATATACATCACACACAGATCTTTAAAGCAATCAAGATACTAAGCTCCATAAATAAATCCGTTAGAATCCCATGACAACGATTAGTTCATAATTGAACCTCTCGTCATCATGGGATCTGATGAAACCATGATAAAAACAAAGTATAAAAAGATACAAATAATCCTAAGTAATTGATATTTAATGGTTCTCTCCTAATGATACAAATTACAAGGGTTGGATGTGTTTATATAGGCTCTAGAAGTTTTGCCCACCAAGCAATTGCCGTTTCAGAGTTGGAATAGAAGATTGGCAATTTCCGTTCTTGAATGAGAATAGAATTGCAAATTCCATGTGTAGATCTGATTCTGGAATGTTCTAGCCGCCCATAGCAATTACCATACTTATTAGAAGTAGGAATTATAGCAATTTCCTTGTCAAAGTTGAATTTCTGCAGCTCGGCACATAATACGTTTCCTAAACTGATTCGGTTTTGAAGGAAAATTCGTAGCTGACTTTTCTTAAGTATTTCTGGAACGTTCCAATCATAGTTGGACCTCTGTACCACCTTAGAATGATAGAGAATCTCGTTATCTTCGCGTGGACTGCTTACGGGCCTCAAACGGACTTCTAGAACTCAAGATATGGCCAAAATAGTAATTTTCAAGATTTTCCGCGCGCAACCTGCGCCCAGCAGTCTGTTTGTCGCGCAGCCTGCGCCAACCACGCGCAACCTGCCCGTGCAACACCTATCCCATATTGTAGAAAATCTCCCAAGCTTCGCGTGGGCAGTAAGATCGCTGAAAACGGACTTCTAGAACTCCAGATATGTCCAAAACAGTGTAGACTGCGCAACCGTCTCAGAAATCCGAATTTCAATCAATTAATTCTCCAAAAACGATAGAAGCATCCACCTTAATCAACATTCTCGTAAATCTGCACAACTAAGCAAAACACATCAAAATTACAACAAACTTGAGCCCAAGACAATCAATTTAAGCCGATATGGAACGCTCCAAGTGAATATAAATCCACTTATCACACCCCCAAACTTAAACCGATGCTTGTCCTCAAGCATAAACAATTACAACTAACTAATTAGTACCACTTCCGTAGGTGATCACGGTTGCATTTGGCATATGCAACAAGCCCTTTAAACCCCTAGGCAGCCCTAGTGGACGAGTAAGGTCTCGTAAGGGCCTATAGCGAATGAACCCACAAAATCCATTTAACCTAATGCAATGCAATGCATGAATGCAACTAATATGAAAAATGCAACGATGCCCTTCAAACTAACCAAAACCAACTAGCAAGCAAATATCTCAAAGAATGCAACTAAATCCAAATAGAGCTCGACCAAGTTCCCGTATACTAACAATACATGAACAGAAACGTGCGTGTGTGCGATGCTCATCAGAAATACTCCCAACACTAGGTCAAAGATCATACATGCTCTTCGTCAAGACAATCACAGGTTTATAAATAGAATAGACTGTAGACACTTCATAACCTAGGAACACCTCCATCCTTATTCAAGTTAGACAGAAATTCTTGCTTTATTACTAACTACTACGACACATATATACAATCATGCTTATTTAACCGTGCAATGGATGAGACCCCAAAAGGCTTATACAATAATACCCATGTAGCGAGCGTTGGGTTAGTGGATCCCAGACTATAAAAGCCTTAGGTCACTAGGCACAAAGTCCCCGCGAACTTAATAGCTCGAGTATTAAAGAGCTCACCCTGGTTAATTTTGCATATAAACAATTGACACTTTTGACTTTTTTTTTCTCTCTTTTTTTTTTTCTAATTTTTTTCTCTTTTCTCTTTTTTTTTTATGTATGCAATCTAGAATGAGAATTCTCAATTCCAACCCTAGACTACTCATAAAAATATGAGCCGGCTACTAGCCATTTGACACCTAGCCATTATTAATAACAATTAGCATGAAATTCCTGGTTTCCCCCAAACTTAGACTTTAGTGCTCCTACGCCATCAAGGGAATAACGAAAATTCTAATTATAATCAAGTGATTAAATCTAAAACAACCAAACAAGCATGACCTCAACCTAGCCCAAAAGCAAACAATGAGTCTGTGTAAAGGTTTTGTTTCTGAAGCATGCAAGTCAATTTCATAGAAACTATAAATCAACCCTCTACTCATCATTACCACACTCAATTAGACACCTACCTACCAATCAGAATTAGCTCGTTCTAAGGGATCATGAAAAATGCATACCATGAAAATGCAACTAACATGAACTCACATAGTATACGAAAAATAAAAACAGAAAGTCCTTTATGAAACAAACATAATTAATACGAACATATATGCATGAATTACTACTACTAATATGCAAAGCATGAAATCCTACATGAACACAATGACTAACAATCACATGTATATACACTACTTATCCCTCAAACCACCCCCAAACTTAAAATATTCAATGTCCTCATTGAATGGAAGTAAATACGAGGGAAAGTAGAAAACATACCAGTATACAGCAATGCTTGGGTTGCCTCCCAAGAAGCGCTTCTTTAACGTCAATAGCTTGACGTTACTTCCAAGCCTCCATTAAGGATGATAATAGTTTGCCTGGTCCTCTCTTCGTGAGACTTCATCGTCATCACGGCGACACACTTTCTGCCCCTTCTCCTCGCTTGGGCTATTCGTATAACAACTTTGTCCTATTCCAATGCCTTCATCTGTTGACCCAAAATCTGTCAATTTATAGAACAACATACCTTCGCGGGCTTCGGTTGAATATAATGGAGGAGGTTAAATGTAAGTTTCTGAAGCCTTTGGTTCCTCAAAGAGAACTTCCTCCATTGGCTCTAATGCGCTACCTCCATCTTTGAATTCTGAGACAAGTAGAAGATCTGCATCTTTCCCAAGTTCTTCAGCCTCTCGGTACGCACATACCAATTCTTGAAATTTGTGCAGCTCATCAGTGTCTGTCCCAAATAGTGCCCTTTCCAAATCATCCACCATCTTAACATGATCAAATTCCTCACATGGCTTGCGAATGCTCACCTCGTTTTGGAATTTGTCTTCTTCAATTAAGCATGCAGTACCTTGCTCCAAGTCACCGTTATTTTCTGGAATTGCCTCTCGTATGGATTGCTGTTTCTCTTGTTCCAAGACACTCAAAACTTGAGCAACTAGTGTCTCCATAGATTTGAGATTCTTCTCATGACCCTCTACAAGCATCCTGATCTCCTTCCTAATCTCCTTCAAATCATCAACCTCATCTGACTGAAAAGTAGGAGTAGGTTGCTGATGTTGAAACTCTTCACTTGTAAAGAAATATGACATGTCTGGAACATCTTGCTGGTACTGTTGAGGATGGTATGGAAAATATGGTTGTTCCTCATAACTGACATATGGATCAACTCCTTCGTAATAACAATATTGTGAGGGATCATGAACGCCAAAACACCGCTCACATTGATAAGGCATGGATGTACTCGAATATGCCCACCATGGCAACTCCTCGCATGCCATCTTCAACACTCAAGTACCTGAACACACCAAACTAAACAAGATATGTAAGAAAAAATCTGAGTCAGTGAACTCTAACGACCACTATTGACAAGCACATAAACCAAAAATAAAACACCGATAATCCCCGGCAGCGGCGCCAAAAACTTGTTTGCACTAAATCACGCAAGCGTACGTGGTCACAAGTAATATATGAATAAGTCGAGTTCGTTCCCACAGAGATCTGGTTATGGTTTTAATTCAGTTATTGTACCTATGCAACAATGTATGGTTACTACTCACTGCTAAGACAAATAACAAATTGGGTTTAATTAACTAAATTAACTAAGAAGTAAATTAACAACTAGAATTATCTAACTAACAAGAATTGAAATTGAATTACGTCTACAAGAGTAACATGGGATCCTAACTTCATTAAATACTTCGCTTAGATCTGACGCCTTTAATCACTATATGCAATGGTTATGATATCTGATCGGATAACACGAAACAAGTACACGCTACCTGTCAGCATACGAATACCAAACTAAACATACATCCACAAAAGAGATAGAAGATGAATAGACACCAATTATGCTTAGACCCTATATATCTATAGAATTTGAAAACATAACGGTTGAAGAACAGGTTATCCATTAAGATCACATAGGGCAATATAAGTATTTTCATCTCATACTACGAATCATGTTGATAAACAATCATGAACCTATGCTAGCATGGCAAGTTCTAAATCTCAAGATCCACTTTCACTTCACAAGAGATTAACAAATTAGATATTAGCTACGCATTTATCAATTAAGCACAACCATACAAGGATATCAGATATACATCACACACAGATCTTTAAAGCAATCAAGATACTAAGCTCCATAAATAAATCCGTTAGAATCCCATGACAACGATTAGTTCATAATTGAACCTCTCGTCATCATGGGATCTGATGAAACCATGATAAAAACAAAGTATAAAAAGATACAAATAATCCTAAGTAATTGATATTTAATGGTTCTCTCCTAATGATACAAATTACAAGGGTTGGATGTGTTTATATAGGCTCTAGAAGTTTTGCCCACCAAGCAATTGCCGTTTCAGAGTTGGAATAGAAGATTGGCAATTTCCGTTCTTGAATGAGAATAGAATTGCAAATTCCATGTGTAGATCTGATTCTGGAATGTTCTAGCCGCCCATAGCAATTACCATACTTATTAGAAGTAGGAATTATAGCAATTTCCTTGTCAAAGTTGAATTTCTGCAGCTCGGCACATAATACGTTTCCTAAACTGATTCGGTTTTGAAGGAAAATTCGTAGCTGACTTTTCTTAAGTATCTCTGGAACGTTCCAATCATAGTTGGACCTCTGGACCACCTTAGAATGATAGAGAATCTCGTTATCTTCGCGTGGACTGCTTACGGGCCTCAAACGGACTTCTAGAACTCAAGATATGGCCAAAATAGTAATTTTCAAGATTTTCCGCGCGCAACCTGCGCCCAGCAGTCTGTTTGTCGCGCAGCCTGCGCCAACCACGCGCAACCTGCCCGTGCAACACCTATCCCATATTGTAGAAAATCTCCCAAGCTTCGCGTGGGCAGTAAGATCGCTGAAAACGGACTTCTAGAACTCCAGATATGTCCAAAACAGTGTAGACTGCGCAACCGTCTCAGAAATCCGAATTTCAATCAATTAATTCTCCAAAAACGATAGAAGCATCCACCTTAATCAACATTCTCGTAAATCTGCACAACTAAGCAAAACACATCAAAATTACAACAAACTTGAGCCCAAGACAATCAATTTAAGCCGATATGGAACGCTCCAAGTGAATATAAATCCACTTATCAACCACAACAAAATGGTGTGGCAGAGAGAAAGAATAGGACTTTGAAAGAAATGGTTAATTCCTTGTTATCCTACTCGGGATTGAGTGAGGGTTTTTGGGGTGAGGCTATGTTAACAGCCTGTTATTTATTGAATCGATTTCCTAGCAAGAGGAATAAGATTACCCCTTATGAACTTTGGTATAAAGAGTCACCAAAATTGAGTTTTCTGAGAGTTTGGGGATGTAGAGCAGTTGTAAGACTCACTGAACCCAAAAGAAGAAACTTGGGTGAACGAGGTATAGATTGCATATTTGTTGGTTATGCTGAGCATTCCATAGCATATAGATTCTATGTGTTAGAATCTAATGACTATGTATCTGTGAACTCGATTATCGAGTCAAGGGATGCTATATTTGATGAAAACAGATTTACATTTATACCTAGACCAAGGGACATGCTTCAGAATTCTTCTAGTAGGAACTCAGTTTCTACTGAATATGTGAATGGACCGTCTGAACCAAGGAGAAGCACTAGAGCTAGAAAAGCAAAGTCTTTTGGAGATGATTTTCATCTTTATCTAGTAGAAGGCTCTAGAGATGAAATTGAATATCAATACCAATATTGTTTTGTTATTGAGGAGGATCCAAATACATTTAGCGAAGCTATGAAATCTAGGGATGTTGTAACACCCCCAGATCCGGGGTCAGGGATCTGGTGGTTACGGTCTTACATCCATTCATAATACTTGACTTGAGTCCCCAATAAATAAATCACATGCTGTGACCCCACAATAATATCCACTCACACACACAACAGTTATAGTCCCAGAGATGAAATTGAAATAAGTCCATAATATCAGAGTTTACGAATAAAGGTTATTACAAGCCAAATGATATGTTTAAAGGTTTTGCCATTGATTAACGTTAATGTTACATATAAATAGACTGATAAACAAAAGCTGCCTATCTATGCTACCTCAGCAATGGCAGTAAGGACATCAGCGGGTAGTCCTCGAACGGCGGTAACCTGCTTGCGCCGAGTGCGCCTGACGCGGGCCATCTGTCCTAGCTGTTGTTGTGATAATATGAACAAAGCAAGGGTGAGCGAAAGCCCACCAACAATAATATAACTGAACAGTGATACATATATACAACAGTTCAAAATATCCTTTGAAATCATATGCCATGCATTGATGAAGTTATTGCCAGTATAATATAAAGGATGAAGTTACCAGGTAACTCAAAGTATTTGTTTGTAGAAATATCTGCTACATCAAAAGTAAGCGAGATATTCTCATTGTCATTAAAAGAGGAACTTGCATGAAAAGATTGCAATTCCAGTTATGAATACTTTTCCAGCTCTTCCAACAGTAATCATGTTGAAGGAAATAAATAAGTTTGGATGATGAACCAATGATGGAGTATTCACCGCGCCCGCTGTTCCGATCTTGATGATCAGTCGAGATCGTACAGCTCAAATTAGATTTACTACCGGTAGAAGGAAGAACTGACGGCTTTACTTGTCTACCGCCTTACTAGCTCTCCCCGGCCAACGGTTGGGCCAAAGGGGATGGACCGACGCTACTCGGCCTCTTACACGACTCCTAGTTCAAATAGAATTCATGATTCTGAATGTAACGTTCGTCCCCCTTTCCCCAAGTATAATACTTGTTGATAAGACTCTACAAAGTAGTCGTATCTAGTTGGAAAGGAAAATTCACCAATCACTTCCAAGCTATTGCATGGTAACGAATATCAACTTGTTCCAACAATCTTACCCCTCGAAAGATGAGAAGGTAAACAACGACTTAATAAGTCAATAGCACCCGAGTTGCGAGTGAAGAGAATACTTTATGACCGGGAAGTCGACAAGATAATTAACATTTTCCAAGTAAGGTTCCCTTATTATTAGGGAGATAGACTCAAAGAAGAATGATGTCTGAGAACCTTTCTTGATATATGATTAATAATAATATGGCTCCGAAATATTTTCCGTAATAATCGAAGAAGATAAACCTTATCGAGGTTATTCTAAGTATGGAATAAATATTCAGAGAATATTTATTGAATTAAAATATTTTACAGAATATTTAGGAATATGAAAGAATATCTTTAATCAGAGTATTTCTCAAATAATCCTTGAAGAAATATCGAGAGAATATTTATTGCATAATTAAATATTCAAATGAATATTCGAAATAATATTCATTAATTAATAAGACCTGAAAGGAATATTTAAAATATTTAAAATAATATTCGTAATTAATTAGGAATTTAAATGTTTATTGAAAAAGTAATATTCATTTAATGAATAATATTCTAAATGAATATCAAGTAATATTCATTTAGTAATCCAAGCTTTAAAGGAATATTCGAGATAAGACTCGATAAATAAATCAAGCTTCAGATGAACATTAAAATAATATTCATCAGGTAATTACTATCTTAAATGAATATTCAAAAGTAATATTCATTTAATGAATAATATTCTAAATGAATATCCAAATAATATTCATTTAGTAGTCCAACCTTTAGAAGAATATTCGAAATAATAATCGATAAATAATTCGACGCTGAATGAATATTAAAAAATATTATTCGTCGAATAGTTACGTTCAAATAATTATTTGAAGTAGGGATCGCTAAATAAATAATCTCGAACGAATATTCAAATAATATTCGTCGCCCGAATAATGGAAAATATTTACTTAGATATTTTCTTTCGAGGTAATCTCGATATGTCAAGAAATATTGACTCCCGGTCTATGTTTGATGAATAAGATGTATACACCCTTCTCTGAGGGTCTTACAATAATTGACTTATAATTGATACGATAGCTATCTAATTTATAAGCCAATAACAATCAGGGAACAAGCATAATGATATAACTTGAAAGTAGGCATGCATGCTATGGCATATTATAACAGAAAACATACATATATATTCAATCACAACAACAGCCCAAAAGAAGGGAATTGAAACTTGCCTAGTAGTCGAGTACGATAAGGGGTAGTGGTAGCGGGTCCCGGGTCAGCTTGGTGATCTATAAATAGCCAAGACATTCGGGATTAATCACTTAAAACTTTAAAGGTTAAGTTATACTTAAATCGAAACACGTTCTCGAGTTATCTCGTTATACCCCTTTTAGTGTATTTCTTTTATCATCGATCCGACCCGACATTCGTTCGTTAATACGACATGTCACTGTACTTATACTTGGCATATACTTAAGTCATATAAGTCCGAAAGTCGATCGTTACGAACCAATATTATACACCGAGTTTTATCGCTCGTTTTCTAAGTGTTTTAACGAAGTTATAAACGAGTCGTCTTTTAGGGGTTCGTTCGCGTTTAATCTCGATTCGAATATTTTTAATAAATCGAAAAACGATCCTTTTGACATACGATTTTCTTTCACACCTTCCTTTTTACCTCTAGTATTTATATACCAAGATTCGTCATGACTTTACATATTCTATCGGGGTTCGATTTAAGTTACGAACTTTCGTTTACGGATTCGAACTACTTTTAGTATACCGGCCATAACTCCTAAACCGTAAGTCTGTTTCACACGTTCTTTATATCAAAACGAAGCTTGGAACATTATCTATCTTATCATGGTAGATTTCAAAGCTAGGCAGTGAGTTACATCTACTGTCCAAGTCGTTTTTCTTAAGGTTAACAAAATTTCGGCATTACAACGGCTATTAATCGAATATTTACCAATTCCAAATCTTCCCATAAACATAGTATCCACTCCAAACAACATATACATGATTTATAACTATGAACTGAGGCCAAGCAATGCCTTTCCATTCATCTAACTATTTTTAACATTTAACCGAAACCCAATCATAATCATGCTTATAATCTTTCTTATATCTTACTAACAACATAACTAACTTATATAACTCAAGAACATGCATAAAAACTCAAAGTAGATCTAGGGTTTCAAGGGCTTTATACCTTCTTGAGAATGTGTACTAGCCTCAAAAAGCCTTGTATGGTCCTTAGGAGTGCTTAAGCTTGCTAGAACAATCAAAAGATTCAAAGAAAACAAGGTTAATACATGAAGAACACTATTCATCATCATCTTTAGTATTTTTTTGAAAATGGAAACAAAGGAATTTGGGCTTGAAATTTCTAGGAGATTAGTTTCTTGAATTATAGGACTCACCTTAAAAATTACAAGATCAAATGATGGTTGGAAGTTGGATTTTGGTTTTGAATTTAGAGCATAGGTCGAATGGATGTAATGGAGAGAGAGGTTTGATATTTTTGTGTTCTTTGCTTGGTTAATGTGATAATAATGCATCAAGTGGATGAGGTTTAGATAATATCTCATCTAAAAGCCACTTTAATAAAGTGATGATGTATAGGATGATGAAAATGGATGGACAAGTGTTGAGATTTTGATGGTTCTCATGTAACTAGTGGTTTGATTTTGCTAAGTGCTATTTAATCTCCAAACATGCTAGTTACTTATGTAACTAAGTAGTTACTAGATATTTATTCTAGTAACTTGCACAAGACTCTTGCTTCCTCTGCTTGTTTCTGTGTCCGGTTATTGCCCGTTTCGATTGATCGTTCGTAGGAATATTTCACGGATTTCTAATTAGGGTTTACCGGGAATCTTTCTAATATTAATACTATCATTCTCCATCTTTCTTTCTAACTTTCCAATTTATATTCCTTAAATCCATTCGTTAAATACTTAGGGCTATCAATGTCCAGGGAACTCTCGGAGAAAATAAAAGTGCGGTTTTTCAGAATCCGACAGCTTTTACATACACTCTTTTTCCCTCCGGATCAATAATACGAACTCAGAATTTCGTTCCGGGTACTTCTATATAGCGTCGTCTAATAATATTCTCAATTACACCAAAATCACTATTCATCCTTATTCTTTACTTATTCATCTAGGGTTGTACAATTGTCCGTATTCTCTTTCGATCGTTCCTTAACCTTTTTACGGAACCACTGGATTAATCGCTATCTATCTGGATGACATGAGAATATTCTCCTGCTTGGAATTGCCATATCTTATTCCCTTAGGAGATAGATTATTCTTACCTATGTTGTCACCCTTTAGCATTCTTCAAGACATAGAAATAATAAAGTCGAATTCCATTCATTCTTTTAAAACATCAACTATTACATTGTAGCCGTAGCCACTATTCATTCTTACATTATTAAATAAATAAAAGTTTTAATTCTACCCAAAATTTGGGTTCTTACAGTCTCCCCTCCTTAAAAGGATTCCGTCCCGGAATCAGGTAGAAGACAATTGAGTACTTGTTGGTTATTTCACTTTCCAGTTTCCCAGTCAATCCTTAATCAATCCCAATCCTTGTTCAGCACATCTTACTAGTGCTACAATACATCCTTTTATCCTTTTTCATTAATCTCTGCTACTTTTCGTACAACACACTATTCAGGTTATGCTCTTACCCAGTCATATACTATTTTCCTTATTGGTATCTGCAGTGACATTGGTATCACTATCCCACTGCGAATTTGGAGGTAACCTCACTCGCACTGTGCATTTCCTGTCGCTTTAATCTTTGCAATCTCGATCAATATAGAGAAGTGGAAAGATTTATTGAGAGATCACTATGATCAATTGAACATTTGTCATATTGCATAGCTAGTACAGAAGGGGGCCAGCCTTTAGTACTTGACAAGCAATTAAACAAGTTTTGGTATTCCACTTAGACTTCTATCACATAGACAGATAGTCACGTAGCAGTACCTCCCCTCCTTAAAGGGTTGTTCTTCTCAATTCATAAGGAAGATGAATAAGAGAGAAGAAAAGAAAGAGTTCTAAAGGATTATAGAAGGTTTTCATGACTGTAAAATATCATACTCAGAATTTACCTCTGAACTATAGAGGTTCATCAAAGAAGAAATTAATCATAATTATATCCAATACTATTTGATCGTAACCTCACGTGTCAACATATCTTGTTGCTTTGTCCACTATTCTCTGGACCTATACCCTGGTTCCACCTTAGCAACACTTACTTTTGGAAAGTCTTTGAACCTTTCAGGTTAAATCTTAGTTTCTCGCTTGACACCATTGTTACTGACATTCCATGTCCCGCTACTAGCTTTTTCATATCTATAATATTAACACTATCAGGTTGTCATCCTGAGAATTCATCGAAAAACCCATTTATTAATCCATTCCTAACATTCCTTGCTTCCTATTTCGTAGTTGCTTTCCCCGTCTTTTTTTTTCAATCACATCCTTCTTATTATCTGATTCTTATTTACTTCTGTTATTTACTTCCACCTTCATCTCTTTATTGAGACATCTTTTGCACTTGGCACCTCCTTATTGGTATCCCGTCACATTTACTCTATAATCATCACATTATTTCAAATTTAAAACCTCCGAAATGAATCTGGCCGATTTCTTTAGCTTAGATCCAATATAATCTACTTCTGTCAACTTGTTTCTCATCACTTATTCTTTTCTACCCTCGGTTTTTCACAGGTTGTCTTTCGTAAGTCAGACCAGGTCGTACACCTACCTGCTCGCACTATTATCATCTGTTGAGCATCTGCATTTTACTGGTGTAGCTTTGCCACATGAAACACGTTACTACCACGCTATAAGCTTTGGGGGTAAAACTGGCTCGAATGCCACCTTCCGAACACTTTTAAACTCTCAGGTGGCCTAATAAGTCTCGGGCTCAACTGCCTTCTCTCTAAGCCTCATTAATTCTTTCCACGGGAATACATTTAGCATCATGAATCATCTACCTCATATTCTCTATCTTGTTTGCGGAGAAGTACACTAACACAAACTTGCTTGTCATTCATCAACATGCCACTTAGCTCATTAATAGCAGCACTTTCTTTATCTTTACGTTGTCATCTACTTTCTTAGAAGAATCACCATCGTTAATAGCTAACCTTACGGGTTACAAATCCTTTAGGGAGACAAAGTAATCACTATTCCTTATCCCTAAGGAACACTTCCTGAACTCAATGTAGATATTACATGAAGTAGATAAAATTGCAGAAGAGTTTCAAGCATCACAGCTAGGTCCGGTTGATGAAACTATCACTCATGCAGCTTCCATAAAAGACTGGAAACTTAACGGTTTACTTCGTCAATTTTTTATCATGGTCCTGGTTTGCCTCAAAACGGGACCTTCTAAGGTACGTAATATGCTTAAGACTCCATTAGGAATCGAATTTTTACTTATACTATTATTACCTTCGATTCTTGCACAATCATCAAAAGGAATGTAAATTCCTCCACTCCGATATGACCTTCAAGGTCATTCCAAATATCATTTTGTTTCTTCGGTATGAACATTTGTAATTATTCCTTTATACTTAGACTGTCGGCCACCTCATTGGCCTTTCCTGATAATAATAATTCCTTGTAATCCATGTTTTCTGGATACATTCCAACTCAAATTTTTCTACCTCATTCCCATCACTGTTGGGTGAAAGCATTCTCCCTTAAGCTCTGCTTGCTTCCATCTACCCGTGGGAACTTTATCACGTTTATTCCCACTCCTACTTAGGATACTTCTTTTCTTAGTTCTTTCCTTATCTTAGGATAATCTCAACCTTTACAGGTTCAATCCATACTCCCTCAGGGTTTCGTACATGCATCATCTGGTATATTGTTATTGTGTCTTACATTCTCTTCCAAACTTCTAGTTGGAAACTCAGATTATTAACTTTTCCTTGTAAGGTTTCTTAGGTCGTCCTCATCATTCCTCCTGTATTTCTAGGTACAGGATATATCAAAACGTCATTGATCAATACTCTAATAATTCTATCTCTGTTCTTTCCAGAACTCTTTTTAATAATCTTTACAGGTCATTGTTGCCTTAGCAAATCCAACTCATATCATCTGAATTTACAATGTCTTTATTAGGGTTAGTGCCATCCCTTGTGCATTCCCCAGGGTTTGCCTTACTTTATGGATATCTTATCCTTAATTCAACTGCCAAGGAATTCCTGCATCCTATAATTGGTAATCAAATCATGTATCCTTAATAAGGGTCTCTTTTCAATCATTCTTATTTGATAATCGATCGGTAGCTTACTGCTAATTTCTTCTTTCAGATAGTGGTCAACCTATTTGACCTTCCAAAAGACAACGTATGTCTTTCTGCTCTCTTACAGAACTTGTTAATGGTAGCAAGGATGTTCTGAAAGATATTGGTCGAGTTCAACGTGAATTTCTTAGTGCTTATCGTTCTTCACAAAGGTACTTGCCTCAGACAAAATTCCTACAGCATACTGTTCAATTTCTGACCATTTCTATACTTTCTTCATATACCTTCATTGTTTACTTTCATCCGTCATAATATATTCATGGTATTTATAATACCCTAACATCATACATCTCAAGTCATTATACTTCCATTTTTTTTACTCGTAATCTTGGGCAATCATATACACATGAATCACTTTAGTACGGGTGACCCCATTCCAAAAAGTCTAGTAAATTCCCAATCCAAACATGGGTTGCAAAGGGTTCAGCAGAAGATTCCTACGATCTCATTAATGTTTCCTTTATATCAGAAGGCCTTGCAGTCGGTGCTTTCTTAGAAGCAACCCTTCTTTGTCCTTTCATTGCTGGTCTAGTCACTTGATAATCCTTTGTGACTTGGCCTCAATATATATGATTTTAGGGGTTGGCTAATAGCATTACTTTTCTAGCAATTTCCGGCATAGTGCCTTCTTTGATACCTTTCTACCTTTCTAAAACTTTACTTCATATAAGTCTTAATCGACTATTCGGCACCGTCTCTGGTCACCTTTCCTCTATTTTTATCTTTTCAACTATTCTTATCACTCCCACGTGCCAAGCAAACTTACCATTCCTGGCATAACAGCCTTTTCACTTAAGTCAATCCCGGAGTTTCTCAGTCCGGCTGGTTTCTTACTTACATTTCCTGTTTTCGTCCAATCTCACTTCATCATTGTATTTCTACAATCAATCGCGATAACCGGGGTCTGTCCACCAACCCATGTAGCGGCTACCTTACCCAATTCACGGGGTTTGCCCCAGTTTCTACTTTCTTCCATGATGTTCTTTGATAATCAGAAAGACAAGGTTTGCCAAAATTCGTTGAAGTTCTTCCCAGAATTAGGGAAATTTTGGTCAATCTATCCATCGACTGGTAACACTAAGGAGACCGGTTTCGAAAACTGAAGAATAGTTCTATGAACCTCCTAGTAGGTAAAACCGTAAGCAGTCATAATTAACGAAGTAATTGTCATCGGGTTGGAAGTTTAACCCCTGGAGAGGAACCAATTATATACATCCCTTAGAAGGGAATCAACAGTTTTAAACTGAAACTTATCACAACGTCCTGATACCTATACGTCCTGATATTCAATATTACCAAATGTCAGTCTACCTGACTACCAGTCTCAGAAGGAACATTACCGTCGGAGTTGGTTGTTCCACAAAAATTGGCACTACTAAGGCCATCCGAACCTGGTGAACCATGCTGTCCGAATGCATCCGCAAGTACTTTGTCATGCTGCGCAAGCACACATCCTAATCTTTTATGCGAAGCGTCGTTGGAAGCACAAAGTCTCCCTTTTCCATTAAACAATGCCAACTCTAGGTCATTACCAATTTCATCTTTTAGCTCCAGGAAGATTTTCTCACATTTTTCTCTTTAACTGGTGATCGTATTACTTGATCCGTTATAATTCCGCGTCGGAGTAAACTTAAGGTAACTACTATAATCCATTCAAAGAAAAGAAAGAATTTAATATTCCTCTGAATCACATGCATCTAACGTTTCTGGTTCATCATTTCACTGAGTTAAATTAACCCTATACTTAGTCTCTGACAATAGTCTCATTACGAGTTCATCTTGACTCACTGGTCTTATCTTCCGGTAGGTTCTGAGATCATTGTCTTGCTTACTACTTCCTTATATAACTTTATCCAATCATGCTGTCACTTCCCAATGTTTTCACTTTCTAACTGATTCATTCCTAAAATGGACATTTTCCTGAAAAAAACAACTTCATCAACCTCCATTTGGTTCCATAAATTACAACCTTTGACATCTGCCTTCTCATGGCGAATTATTACTGACAATATTCATACTTATTCATTTATCAAATGATATGGCACTTACTGCCTCTTCTCAACTATTCCTAGGGACTCTGCTCCTCGCCTTATATCGATGCCTTTGATAATCATACATCCTTCTAGCACTCTTTTCGTTAATATGAAAGTCTCTTATGATTCTCATCTACTCCCGTATAAGATCTCAAGTAATTCTTCCAATCCGTCTTACTTGCTGGTACTACCTCTAGTAGTCCAGCCACGAATCCAACATGAATCTTCAGTTCTCTTGCTAATAGCTTAGTTCTTTATGCCCACTTTTCTGAGCACTATACCTTAATCATCTCAGTCTTTCTAGCTACAGCCCTCATTCCTCGAGGGTAAGCTCCTTATCCTAACAAGATTTTCCTTATCTGCTGGAACCTCTTCCGGGTCTCCAGTAGGGTACTCTATTGAATTTACCCGCTGATCTTCAGCATATAATAAAGCATCATCGCGCTGCTGCTCGTATGCCTCAAGGTCTGTCGCCTTACTTGTCAATACGATATCGAGCTAAGTTACTATCACGATACTTAAGAGTTCTCATAAGGGTTTTATATGTCATCACTACATTAAGTAGTCCGACTATGAACTTGGCAAGAGTTCTTATTATCTTAATGAATTTATTGTTTTAACGTCGCCTCATCTCTGGGGTTTATAACGTACGCTCTGATACCACTTCTGTAACACCCCCAGATCCGGGGTCAGGGATCTGGTGGTTACGGTCTTACATCCATTCATAATACTTGACTTGAGTCCCCAATAAATAAATCACATGCTGTGACCCCACAATAATATCCACTCACACACACAACAGTTATAGTCCCAGAGATGAAATTGAAATAAGTCCATAATATCAGAGTTTACGAATAAAAGTTATTACAAGCCAAATGATATGTTTAAAGGTTTTGCCGTTGATTAACGTTAATGTTACATATAAATAGACTGATAAACAAAAGCTGCCTATCTATGCTACCTCAGCAATGGCAGTAAGGACATCAGCGGGTAGTCCTCGAACGGCGGTAACCTGCTTGCGCCGAGTGCCACTAGTACAAACTGGACCTATTGCGTCGCCTAAATAGGCCTATAGCGTCGGTTTTTTGGCGTAGTATATGCAGGGGACGCTATAGGTTATGCCTATAGCGTTGGTTAAATTGGCGACGCTAAAAGTCGGCTATGGCGTCGGTCATTTAAATGACCGACGCTATAGGTATAGCTTATAGCGTCGCCCCGTTAAAATGCCGACGCTATAGGTAGAACTTATAGCGTCGCCCCTTAAAATGCCGACGCTATAGGTATAACCTATAGCGTCGCCCTTTAAAATGCCGACGCTATAGGTTATACCTATAGCGTCGCCCTTTCAAATGACCGACGCTATAGGTTAATTTTTTTTTAAAAAAAATACCTATAGCGTCGCCCTTTCAAATGACCGACGCTATAAGTCAATTTTTTTTTAAAAAAAAATACCTATAGCGTCGCCCTTTCAAATGACCGACGCTATAGGTCAATTTTTTTTTAAAAAAAATATAATTTCAAAATTGGAATTTCACCATTACAAAATATAATCCAAGAACACCAAACAAGTTTAAACACAATTTTTCCATACATATATATTACAAACTTTAACTACAAAAAAAAATGTCTATAAGAACTAAAAAAAATTGTCTATATATTACAATTTTTCTATACATATATATAGTTCCAATTTTTCTATATATTGCTATCTCTTTCATGTGCTAGTGCTGTTGTACCTTCTGCTTCTTCCAATTTTGAATAAAGTTCAGCTTCTGCTGCTAGTTGGCGTGCATACATATCAGCATCTGCACTTGCTTAATCATCTGTCTTCTGCTTGTCTGCATAATGAAGTGTTTCGATTCGAGTGATTTCTATTGGGCCATTCTGTTTATGATTTACTTCAGTCCTGTACAATAAAAATCAGCTTAAATATACAATCATTACTTTTTTTAATACCTCATTTCTGTATTCATTGATAATAATTATAATAGTAAAAAAGGGGATAACATGTAAAAACTAAAAACACACTAACCGCATGCTTGCCCACTCTCCAACCCAACCAAATCCGTGATGGGCCCTATATTACATAGTTTCAAGAAACCTAGAATAAGTATAATTAGGACAGAAAACTAAAAGTTTGATGATAAAAGCAAACCTGTTAAGATCTTACTTTGATGTGTTTGTAGCAATAGGAGCAAGCCAACGCAAAGTTTTCTCCATCTCAGTTTTTATCTCTGGAACTGTGAGCTGTAATAAGAACTAAGAAGTTACATGATTACATCCAACATAGGGGATCCAGGGAAAAAACTAAAATAATGATAATTTTGTTAGAGTAGAACGAACAGTGTTACGGTGATAATAAAGTTTTTATAACTGCAAGTGATAGTATTTTGTCGATCAAGTTTCATGCTTATTGGAGATAATTAAGATGAAACAGTAAAATTTAAGAGTACCTCTTCTTTGACGTGAAAGGTTTGTAATTTGGAACGCAGAGATGATTTTATACAAGGAGGCAAGTTCTGGTATAAAAACTCTCTAGTACTAGAAGGCACGGAGGTGGAACGGGCAACCTGATCATTTTATAAAAACACTCTGAGAATAAATAATTTAAAGCGTAAACTCCCAAATTAAGTACCTCGCTTAACATCGACATATGATAAACAGAAAATTCTGTAAAGTTTTTAACCATAGTTTGAGAAATGGGAATTATAAATGATTACAAACTAGATATTAAAGATGTTTCTGTTATTTAGCAAAAACAAAAATTTTAAGAAGGTTTATGTTAAATCTACTATAAAAATTACAATATTACAATAGTTTAAGCTATTATACTGTGCATTTGTGGCCTTCCTTGCACATGGTATATTATGAAGTAGACACCACAATGCATTAGCATTTGAAAGTGGAAATACAGGAACACGAAGATAATTATATACATTTTAAACAGAATGCTATCTTTAAATACTTAGAAAGAGTTAATTGACCTACTTTAACAGCAAAAAAATTATGAGTATACTACTTCATAACAACTGTGAATAAAGTCAAGTGAGTGGATAGCTGATCTTCAGGATTGATACCTCAGATTGATATAAAGATCTTGGAACACGAACCCTGCTTCGATTACATCCAACTCGAACCGTAATTGAACTCTTGAACCAACCTCGAACCCTAATCCTTGAGAGAGACGAGCGACTGAGCGAAAGAGCGAGAGATAGTAAGTAAGAGAGAGTGAGCGATTAAGTGAGAGGCGAGATAAGGTTAGAGAGAAAGAGAGAGAGAGAGAGAGAGAGAGAGAGAGAGAGAGGAGAGTTGGAGAGAAATTGAGAGAGCCGAAGAAATGAATTGGGGAAACTGGTGATTTAGGGTTAAAAGGAAACAGGGATAGTTTATTAATTTCATAATTTAGCTTTTCACTTAAAAATAAATTATTTAGTTTTTGTAAATTTTAAAATAAATATATAAAGTTGAGGAATTATTTTTAAAACGTAGAAATTTAAATTAGCTGTCTCCCCATATTTTTAAAACGATTTTAGGATAAAAAACGAATTAAATATAAACTTTACAAGTTTGATCTTTGAAATGAAATATAATTCATAAAATTAAATTATTAAATATAAAAAAAAAATCTTCCAATAATTTTAAAAACTAAGTAAATATATAAAGGTAATATTACAAAAGATTTATGATTTTTAATAACTCCAATGATTGAGAGATCATTCATCACACAAATAAGATAACATTCATCACACAAATAGTGGGTATGACTTTTTGGTGTTTATGAATTTATTTTCAAAAATTGTCATTTTTCCTATTTTTATTTAATAATTTTTATTTATTTTACAACTAGTTAAAAATGGGAAAAAAAAATGGAATTTTTTTGAAAATAAGGTAACATTCAATCTGCACTAGTGGGGTATTTTATTAAGTGAAATATTTTATTAAGTGAAATAATTGAGTGAAATAGCTGGGCTCTTATTTTTGCGATTTCCCCCCACTCGGCTACGTGAAATGTCTGCATATAAATATTCTATATGCACTGTAGAGTGACTTTGTGTGCTACTGTAGCATATAAATATTTCCTTATATTTAAAACAATAAATATTTCCTTTTTAAAAAAAGAACGGTATATTTAAAATTATTAAAAATATATTTAATATTTATAAAAATATAATTAATCATTTATTTGATATTTCACAAATATATTCCATATTTATAAAAATATTTTTGATATTTTATGAATTAGCTAAAAATGGGGAAAAAAATAAACAAAATGGAAATTTTTTGAAAGTAGTGCAAGATTAATCACACAAATAGTGAGTATGACTACTTTGGTGTGTATGAATTTATTTTCAAAAATTGTCATTTTTCTTATTTTTATTTAATTTTTTGATTTTATTTTACAAACTAGTTAAAAATGGGACAAAAATAAAAAAAATCGAATTTTTTTGAAAATAAGGTAACATTCATCACACAAATAGTGAGTATGACTACTTTGGTATGTATGAATTTATTTTCAAAAATTTTCATTTTTCCTATTTTTATTTAATTTTTTGATTTTATTTTACAAACTAGTTAAAAATGGGAAAAAAAATTAAAAAAATAGAATTTTTTTTGAAAATAAGGTAACATTCATCACAAAAATAGTGAGTATGACTACGTGTATGAATTTAGTTTCAAAAATTGTCATTTTTCCTATTTTTATTTAATTTTTTGATTTTATTTTATAAACTAGTTAAAAATGGGAAAAAAAAATAAAAAAATGGAAATTTTTTGAAAATAAGGTAACATTCATCACACAAATTGTGAGTATTACTATTTTGGTGTGTATAAATTTATTTTCAAAAATTGTAAATTTTCCTATTTTTATTTAATTTTTTTATTTATTATACAAACTAGTTAAAAATGGTATAGGTATACCTATAGCGTCGCCCTTTTAAGGGGCGACGCTATAAGCTACACCAATAGTGTCGCCCTTAAAAGGGCGACGCTATAAGCTACACTTATAGCGTCGCCCGCTAAAATGCCGACGCTATAGTTATGTTCTATAGCATCGCCCTTTTAATAGGCGACGCTATAGGTTATACCTATAGCGTCGCCTTTTAATAGGCGACGCTATAGGTTATACCTATAGCGTCGGTTGATGCAAACAACCGACGCTATAGCTTCTGGAAGAAGTCAATAAGCGTCGGTTAATGCAAACAACCGACGCAATAGGTAAAGTGGCGACGCTATAGGTCAATAACCGACGCTATAGGTGGCGACGCAATAGGTCCTGTTTGTATTAGTGTGCGCCTGACGCGGGCCATCTGTCCTAGCTGTTGTTGTGATAATATGAACAAAGCAAGGGTGAGCGAAAGCCCACCAACAATAATATAACTGAACAGTGATACATATATACAACAGTTCAAAATATCCTTTGAAATCATATGCCATGCATTGATGAAGTTATTGCCAGTATAATATAAAGGATGAAGTTACCAGGTAACTCAAAGTATTTGTTTGTAGAAATATCTGCTACATCAAAAGTAAGCGAGATATTCTCATTGACATTAAAAGAGGAACTTGCATGAAAAGATTGCAATTCCAGTTATGAATACTTTTCCAGCTCTGCCAACAGTAATCATGTTGAAGGAAATAATAAGTTTGGATGATGAACCAATGATGGAGTATTCACCGCGCCCGCTGTTCCGATCTTGATGATCAGTCGAGATCGTACAGCTCAAATTAGATTTACTACCGGTAGAAGGAAGAACTGACGGCTTTACTTGTCTATCGCCTTACTAGCTCTCCCCGACCAACGGTTGGGCCAAAGGGGATGGACCGGCGCTACTCGGCCTCTTACACGACTCCTAGTTCAAATAGAATTCATGATTCTGAATGTAACGTTCGTTTCCCTTTCCCCAAGTATAATACTTGTTGATAAGACTCTACAAAGTAGTCGTATCTAGTTGGAAAGGAAAATTCACCAATCACTTCCAAGCTATTGCTTGGTAACGAATATCAACTTGTTCCAACAATCTTACCCCTCGAAAGATGAGAAGGTAAACAACGACTTAATAAGTCAATAGCACCCGAGTTGCGAGTGAAGAGAATACTTTATGACCGGGAAGTCGACAAGATAATTAACATTTTTCAAGTAAGGTTCCCTTATTATTAGGGAGATAGACTCAAAGAAGAATGATGTCTGAGAACCTTTCTTGATATATGATTAATAATAATATGACTCCGAAATATTTTCCGTAATAATCGAAGAAGATAAACCTTATCGAGGTTATTCTAAGTATGGAATAAATATTCAGAGAATATTTATTGAATTAAAATATTTTACAGAATATTTAGGAATATGAAAGAATATCTTTAATCAGAGTATTTCTCAAATAATCCTTGAAGAATTATCGAGAGAATATTTATTGCATAATTAAATATTCAAATGAATATTCGAAATAATATTCATTAATTAATAAGACCTGAAAGGAATATTTAAAATATTTAAAATAATATTCGTAATTAATTAGGAATTTAAATGTTTATTGAAAAAGTAATATTCATTTAATGAATAATATTCTAAATGAATATCAAGTAATATTCATTTAGTAATCCAAGCTTTAAAGGAATATTCGAGATAAGACTCGATAAATAAATCAAGCTTCAGATGAACATTAAAATAATATTCATCAGGTAATTACTATCTTAAATGAATATTCAAAAGTAATATTCATTTAATGAATAATATTCTAAATGAATATCCAAATAATATTCATTTAGTAGTCCAACCTTTAGAAGAATATTCGAAATAATAATCGATAAATAATTCGACTCTGAATGAATAATAAAAAATATTATTCGTCGAATAGTTACGTTCAAATAATTATTTGAAGTAGGGATCGTTAAATAAATAATCTCGAACGAATATTCAAATAATATTCGTCGCCCGAATAATGGAAAATATTTACTTAGATATTTTCTTTCGAGGTAATCTCGATATGTCAAGAAATATTGACTCCCGATCTATGTTTGATGAATAAGATGTATACACCCTTCTCTGAGGGTCTTACAATAATTGGCTTATAATTGATACGATAGCTATCTAATTTATAAGCCAATAACAATCAGGGAACAAGCATATTGATATAACTTGAAAGTAGGCATGCATGCTATGGCATATTATAACAGAAAACATACATATATATTCAATCACAACAACAGCCTAAAAGAAGGGAATTGAAACTTCCCTGGTAGTCGAGTACGATAAGGGGTAGTGGTAGCGGGTCCCGGGTCAGCTTGGTGATCTATAAATAGCCAAGACATTCGGGATTAATCACTTAAAACTTTAAAGGTTAAGTTATACTTAAATCGAAACACGTTCTCGAGTTATCTCGTTATACCCCTTTTAGTGTATTTCTTTTATCATCGATCCGACCCGACATTCGTTCGTTAATACGACATGTCACTATACTTATACTTGGCATATACTTAAGTCATATAAGTCCGAAAGTCGATCGTTACGAACCAATATTATACACCGAGTTTTATCGCTCGTTTTCTAAGTGTTTTAACGAAGTTATAAACGAGTCGTCTTTTAGGGGTTCGTTCGCGTTTAATCTCGATTCGAATATTTTTAATAAATCGAAAAACGATCCTTTTGACATACGGTTTTCTTTCACACCTTCCTTTTTACCTCTAGTATTTATTTACCAAGATTCGTCATGACTTTACATATTCTATCGGGGTTCAATTTAAGTTACGAACTTTCGTTTACGGATTCGAACTACTTTTAGTATACCGGCCATAACTCCTAAACCGTAAGTTTGTTCACACGTTCTTTATATCAAAACGAAGCTTGGAACATTATCTATCTTATCATGGTAGATTTCAAAGCTAGGCAGTGAGTTACATCTACTGTCCAAGTCGTTTTTCTTAAGGTTAACAAAATTTCGGCATTACGACGGCTATAAATCGAATATTTACCAATTCCAAATCTTCCCATAAACATAGTATCCACTCCAAACAACATATACATGATTTATAACTATGAACTGAGGCCAAGCAATGCCTTTCCGTTCATCTAACTATTTTTAACATTTAACCAAAACCCAATCATAATCATGCTTATAATCTTTCTTATATCTTACTAACAACATAACTAACTTATATAAGTCAAGAACATGCATAAAAACTCAAAGTAGATCTAGGGTTTCAAGGGCTTTATACCTTCTTGAGAATGTGTACTAGCCTCAAAAAGCCTTGTATGGTCCTTAGGAGTGCTTAAGCTTGCTAGAACAATCAAAAGATTCAAAGAAAACAAGGTTAATACATGAAGAACACTATTCATCATCATCTTTAGTGATTTTTTTGAAAATGGAAACAAAGGAATTTGGGCTTGAAATTTCTAGGAGATTAGTTTCATGAATTATAGGACTCACCTTAAAAATTACAAGATCAAATGATGGTTGGAAGTTGGATTTTGGTTTTGAATTTAGAGCATAGGTCGAATGGATGTAATGGAGAGAGAGGTTTGATATTTTTGTGTTCTTTGCTTGGTTAATGTGATAATAATGCATCAAGTGGATGAGGTTTAGATAATATCTCATCTAAAAGCCACTTTAATAAAGTGATGTTGTATAGGATGATGAAAATGGATGGACAAGTGTTGAGATTTTGATGGTTCTCATGTAACTAGTGGTTTGATATTGCTAAGTGCTATTTAATCTCCAAACATGCTAGTTACTTATGTAACTAAGTAGTTACTAGATATTTATTCTAGTAGTTTGCACAAGACTCTTGCTTCCTCTGCTTGTTTCTGTGTCCGGTTATTGCCCGTTTCGATTGATCGTTCGTAAGAATATTTCACGGATTTCTAATTAGGGTTTACCGGGAATCTTTCTAATATTAATACTATCATTCTCCATCTTTCTTTCTAACTTTCCAATTTATATTCCTTAAATCCATTCGTTAAATACTTAGGGCTATCATTGTCCAGGGAACTCTCGGAGAAAATAAAAGTGCGGTTTTTCAGAATCCGACAGCTTTTACATACACTCTTTTTCCCTCCGGATCAATAATACGAACTCAGAATTTCGTTCCGGGTACTTCTATATAGCGTCGTCTAATAATATTCTCAATTACACCAAAATCACTATTCATCCTTATTCTTTACTTATTCATCTAGGGTTGTACAATTGTCCGTATTCTCTTTCGGAACCACTGGATTAATCGCTATCTATCTGGATGACATGAGAATATTCTCCTGCTTGGAATTGCCATATCCTATTCCCTTAGGAGATAGATTATTCTTACCTATCTTGTCACCCTTTAGCATTCTTCAAGACATAGAAATAATAAAGTCGAATTCCATTCATTCTTTTAAAACATCAACTATTACATTGTAGCCGTAGCCACTATTCATTCTTACATTATTAAATAAATAAAAGTTTTAATTCTACCCAAAATTTGGGTTCTTACAGATGTTGCATTCTGGAAAGAAGCTATCCAAGATGAAATGGATTCTATCATGAATAATAATACTTGGGAATTGAGTGATCTACCCCCTGGCTGTAAGGCATTGGGAAACAGATGGATCTTCAAAAGGAAAATGAAGGTGGACGGTACCATAGATAAGTTTAAAGCCAGATTGGTAATCTAAGGTTTTAGACAAAAGGAAGGGATTGATTATTTTGATACTTATGCTCCTGTTGCTAGAACCTCTACTATTAGGTTGTTAATAGCACTTGCTGCTATACACAACCTTGTCATTCACCAAATGGATGTGAAAACTGCATTCTTGAATGGTGAATTAGATGAAGAGATTTATATGAAACAACCCGAAGGGTTTGTTATGCCTGGTTGTGAAAATAAGGTGTGTAAATTGAAGAAATCAATTTATGGTCTGAAACAAGCACCGAAGGATTGGCATGATAAATTTGATATTGTGGTCTTGTCTAACGGTTATTTTCTTAACCAAGCAGACAAGTGTGTATACAGCAAATTTGATGCTTCTGGTAAAGGAGTTATAATTTGTTTATATGTGGATGACATGTTGATTTTTGGTACTGACCAAAATCAAGTGGATAAAACCAAGAAGTTCTTGTCATCTAATTTTGATATGAAAGACATGGGGAAGGCTGAGGTGATTCTTGGTATAAGAATCAAGCGTGAAAACACTGGCATTTCGATTTCTCAATCTCATTATATTGAGAAGATTCTGAAAAGATTTAACTTTAAGGATTGTTCTCCTGTGAGCACTCCCATTGATCCTAGTATTAAACTCCTACCTAATACAGGTGTTGCAGTATCACAACTTGAATATTCAAGGGCTATTGGTAGTCTCATGTATGCCATGATAAGCACTAGGCCAGATATTGCCTATGCTGTTAGAAAGCTTAGTAGGTATACTAGCAAACCAAGTTCACATCATTGGCAAGCCTTAAGCCGAGTGTTCAAGTATTTGAAAGGAACCATGGATTATGGTTTGACATATACTGGATTTCCTTCGGTTATTGAAGGTCATTCAGATGCAAGTTGGATTTCCAATAAGGAAGATCATTCTTCCACAAGTGGATGGGTATTCCTACTTGGGGGAGGTGCTATCTCTTGGGCATCAAAGAAACAGAGTTGCATTACTGATTCAACGATGGAATCTGAATTTGTGGCATTATCAGCGGCTGGTAAAGAAGCTGAATGGTTAAGAAATCTGATTTATGAGATTCCATTGTGGCCTAAACCGATATCACCCATATCTATCAGATGTGATAGTGAGTCTGCCTTGTCTAATGCTTATAGACAAGTGTTCAAAGGCAAGTCTAGACACTTAGGTGTTAGACATAGCATGATTCGTGAGCTTATCACGCATGGTGTTATATCAGTGGAGTTTATAAGAACTCAACATAATTTAGCCGATCATCTAACCAAAGGGTTGAGTAGAGATCTTGTGCACAAGTCGGCTGTGGGGATGGGATTAAAGTCCATCGAATAACCTCTCATGTTGAGATACCCAATTCCCATCTAATATGAAATTAGGTGCTGAATTCAATGTGGAAAGCTTAACATCTAGAGATTGGAACACATTAAAGCATCATCCCAAGGTATGTGTTCAGACCTGCAAGTTAAGGAGGTTGAAGTTTATCTTCTTAATAGTTCTTTTGAAAAATTGCATATGCAGGTGCGAGAATAAAAGAACTACCTATTTGAGCATGAAGTTTAGCCGCTTCAAGAAGCTTGGACTTGGCTTTGATATGCTTAAGAAGGATTAGGACACTAGGCTAGTAAAACATAGTGTCGAGTGAGAACATTTGAGAATGTAAATTTATGTGTATATTATCTTCATGTATTCACTATGAATAACCAAGGTTCAATCCATAGTGACACCTTGGTATTCGAATATTTGGAATGTGTAATATACTAATGTGAAATTCAATCGTCACGATATTTCATTTATGCATAGATTTGTTGTTTGTAGTGATTTTGTTTAGTTAATCATGGATTACGCTAAAATGGGGGAGGATTGTTGGATATTTTAGTGTAATTTGGTTGGCTAGTTGATCAATGTAATCGTAATGTTACATCGAACAAGTCGGGAGAATGCGGAGTGCATGCTTTGTTCGAGTTCGTTATGATTTCAGAATTATTGCTTATGAGACATGTCTTGGATATTTTAGTGTAATTGGGTTGGCTAGTTGATCAATGTAATTGTAATGTTACATCGAACAAGTCGGGAGAATGCGGAGTGCATGCTTTGTTCGAGTTCGTTATGATTTCAGAATTATTGCTTATGAGACATGTCTATTGGGATCAAACACATCTGTTAGAATGAGATGTGTCTATTGGAAAAGACACATCTTGAGATGTGTCTATTGGCATTGGACATGACTGTTGGAAATGAGATGTGTCTTTTGGCAAAAGACATATCTTGAGATGTGTCTATTGGCAAAAGACACATCTGTTGGCATCTATAAATAGGTGTGGCATTGATCATTTTCTGTATAGGTTCATTTGAAATTCACAGCAAATCACATTCTCTCTTCTTGCAGAATTTCTGACTTTATCCGATTGAATTATTTGGGTGAACCACAAATAACTTCAATCTGAAAGTGTTCACACGACTTCAGAAAAATCCAAGTAATTACCCATATTCCCCAACAGTACCTTAACAATATCTCTTTTAATTGCGAGGTTTTTAGGGGGTACAAAATTAACTTAATGACTTCGTCTTATGACTCTCTAGCCCCACTATAGGTTCATGTCATCACTCGGTTACGCTCGTCACTTATTCGACTTAATTTGGTTACCATATCCGAATCATATTCAATCCCCCTAAAATCACACTCCACTTACGACTTTTCACTTGCGCGAATTTTACTCTAACATTTTTATAAAAATGAAAAATACATATTTTAATCCAATTCTTTTTGGGTAGCCTTCACCACTGCATTTACTAGCTCCTCTAATTTTTCCATGATCCTACATAAATTTTTAGGGGTTTAAACAAGGTTCACAAGGGGACCATTTAGTGCAGGTCGGATTCCAGAAACACATTTCACCTCTCAGGCCATAACTCAAAATCTATACATCACCTAAGCATGAACCTTATATTTCTGGAAACTACATTCAAATACCTTTCCAACAATATATATTATGACTTCAGGGGACAAGATTTAGGGGTTCAAAACCCTCCTACAAGACAGTACAAGTTCCTGAAAAAATACTCAGCATGCTTTTACTACTTAACCATTCAAGAATCTTATATAAACATCACAACCATCATCTAAACCACCAAGATCATACTCTATAGCATACATGGAGTTACATACACTAACCACAAGATTAAAATCACAACCACAACATTTAAACTCAAGATCTACATCATCCATAACTTATATGTCCAAGATTCACACTAATATCCATGGATCTAACATTAAACACCACAAATAATACATGGCCAAGAGGGGTTAGGGTTTTTATACCTTCTTGAGTATCTAGGAGCCTTGGGTATGCCTTACAAGTCTCAAGAACACCTTGGATGAGCTCCTACAATCCTTACAACTCAAGATCTAAATGAAAACTAAACATTGTTACTATTCAACAAAACTTCAACAATTTATAACTTGGAAACTAATGGATGAAAGGGGTTGGAATTCATAGCATACCTTTCTTATATGGTGTAGAGTACCTAGGATTTTTGCCTTGAATTAAGAGTGATGAGAAGTGGAAGAAAAGAATTCTTCTTCCCCTTTTTAGAGCTTGGGCCGAGAGCAACAAGAGCTTGGGGGGGGGGGGGAAGAGAGAGTTTTTGTTTTGTTTTTGGTGTTGGTTGAATAAAGTAAAGTGTGTTGGGTGATATGTATTAGGTGTATGTATATGTATCACATGTTGCAAGTCTAGTGCCTAGGCCACCATACCTCCTTGTCTCCTTGGACAATGTACCAAACTAGTTACTATTCCTCTTGTTAACTTTGCATTACTAGTTTGCTTTTCTAACTACTTAGTTGCATGAGACTTGCATGCAATATCATTCCTTGTATCATTATTCTTCCACCAATGCTTGTCACTTAATCTTTAATTCGCATCGTATCTTAATTAATTTCTCGTAATAATATTTTGTCGCGTAGAGATTTCCCTTGTAATTCCCTAAGTACTTAATTGTGTAGATTCCTCGAATATCCATAACTCCTTGTCATAATTCCTAATAAATCTTTTAATACTCCAATAACTCTCAAGTCCCAAGTTTTATAATTCTTACTTACAATAAGACTCATGCCTTCAACAACCTTCCCTTTACCTTACATGGTGAATGTAACAACATAGTTTCTCAGACAATCAATTCCATTAAACAACAGGGCTGACTAAAAAGGTTCCAAATTGACAATGTCATATGATATTATATAAAAGAAAATATTACAAAAATTAGGGTTCTTACACTTAGCATGGTTTCCAATAATTTTTGCACTTGACATGAACTTGTAATCACTCGTGCATGCTTCTTTAAGTAGACTATGTGAATCCTTCCACTTTCCACACCAAGACTTTGCAAATTCATTTTGATTCTTAAGTTGATGTATCATGAGAGGACATGTATGTGTGGTGTTGCATTGCCATGTAATCTTTTATACAAACTAGATGGATTTTGTGGTTACATTCACTATAGGCCCTCACTCGTCCACTAGGGCTGCCTAGGGGTTTAAAGGGCTTGTTGCATATGCCAAATGCAACCGTCACACCTACGAAAAGGAGTATAGGACTTTTTATCTAGATTTTATTTTTCTTTTTGTTTTACTCGAGGACGAGCAAAAGATAGGTATGGGGGTGTTGCCCAGTAATTAACAATTGTAGAAGGGGGGTTGAATACAATTGTATAAGATTTTCGACTTAAACAGAAATAATAACACAAGTATGAATAAATAACAGCTTTATTAATTCTGATATAAAACTGTTACAAACTCTCTCAAGAAATTCTTATGTTCTTGAGAGCTTCTAGGTTACAAGATAATTCGTGTAAGCGATTACAATTAAGTAAAACCTAAACTGTGTTTATATACAGTACACAGCTGCACTATCAATTACAAGATATATCAAATCAATTACATACGTCTCTTAGTACATATCTTGAATGATAGCTGCGTTCCTATAAATCAGGAACCGACATGTCAATCTTCCTAGATTCCTGGACTGATGTATATCCTTGTGTAATCCTGATCAGCTTCCAATCCTGATGATAACCTAATACTGACGGTGCATTACTGATGACGTCAGCATCAGTATCTGATCAGTAGTCCAGATCCTGGTCATCACTTGAATCAATATCTAACAATCTCCCCCAATTTGTACTTTGTGAAATAAAGTGCAAATTCCTTGATTCAGTGATGTCAAAAACTCAAAACAAAATATTACAAGAAATCCTCAGGCTTAGTCTCAGAAATTCTCACAAAGAAATTACTCATCTGCAAGAAACTTGATAATAATTCTTATTCTTTAATTTCGAGAATTTGAATCAGTCTTTTCTTCAGATTCCTGAGTTCTTCATCTTCCTCATTAATCTGATAAATACCTGCCCTGAGATTCTGAATTGAGCTTCTCGGTAAATCTAAATCTCCCAACAATAAATATGCAAGTTCTTTTCCATCAGGATTCAGAGATAATTGTTCTTGATAAAATATCACTTCTTTAACAGCTAAACCCCTTTGCATTTCAACTTCTTGTCCTACTGTATTCAAGTACATGGGAGTAGAATTACCATCATACCTTGATCCTCCATCCAAATATCTGCATCTAATAGTTCTAAGAATCATGGTACACCAATTATTGTAAACATCTGCTTCCTTATCATGAATTCTTTTATTCTTGAGCAGATAAAGAACGTATTTCAGTTCTTTTGTTGATTTGCACAACACTTCCTGAATAGTCAGCTTCTTGACACTCTTGTCTTTCATGAAATACAACAACTTTTCTACCTTCTTAGAATTAACATTGCAAGCAACAATTGCAACGGCTTCAAGTTCCCAAAGATCATCAACTGTTAGTTCATCACCAATTCTTTTCACTAGAATATGTTGATCTGTCTGTCTAGTAGAGATAATTTCAGTTCGATTATGACCAATACCTCCTCTAGTGTAAGGTTCTAAACCCTTCAAGCTAGACTGAATATCTGCCCAAAGTAAATTAAATTTTCGAAGAGTTTGTGAAGTACCAACTTCAGAGATTAAAGGAAGTTCAGTCATAAGAGCACTTGATTTAAAAACAACTGGTCCTTGATTCAACCGTTCATCAGTACTCTCCCTTTTCTTGTTCTTCTTCTTCTTAACTGGCATCTGTTGATGTTCTGGAACAGGTCTACTTTGATCATACCACAATAATCTGTTTGAACCAGCCAGATCTTCCAAGTACTTTCTGGTTTCTTCAACCTCAGTATCTTTTGCTCTTTTTCTGGCCTCCTTTTCTTGTTCATCAACTTCCAGATTGTGAATTTCAACTACAACAGTAAGAATCATGACCTCAAGTTCTTTCAAGATTTCAGCTTCATCAGAATCAGGAACAGCAGATTGAGTAGTTCTCACAGTAACTTTACCTCTTCTAGCTAACTGTGGTCTTTCATCAGCAGCTTCTTCAGGTACATTAAATTTGTTATCTAGAGTTAGTGTAAGAAGTAGTGGAGATTTCTTCTTCTTTACTTTCTGAGAATCTTCAGTTATCTCCTCAATTGTGATTCCACTAGACCTTGCCTATCTTGAACTTGTTTGAATAGGCTTTCTTCCTCTGCCTCTACTTCTACCTCCTCTGCCTCTTCCTCTACTTACAGCAGGAGCTTCTTTCTATTTAGCAATTCCCTCAAGAATCTTCTTTTGTTCTTTTAAGATCTCTTGAGTACCCATGTCAGAATTTTCTGCAGAGATCAAAGCTAGTGCTTCCCTAGCATGATGCTGTTGAACTTTAATATCATTGTGAAATACAATTTCACTCTCACCTGACTTGGAAGTAATCTTCTTAAAGAGATGTGGTGCATCTTCTATCTCAGCAATAAAAAAATCCTCATCTTCTTCAGGAATTGTTGGAAGTAATTTATTCTGACCAGATAGTTGAGATTGTTCCTCTGTCAGAATTTGAGACTGCACCATTGTTCTTACTGTTCTTTTCCCAGACTTAGAAACATGAGTTGACTGCTTGGTTTGAGTTTGAGACACACTTCTCCTTGTTACCAAAGCAGCATCAGAGGTTCCTGGTGCATATGACTGAGCACCACCATCATTTCCAGAAGTATCATCATCCTTTCTTACAACTGGATTAGGTGTGCATTTTGTTTTGACCACCTTCTCCCCCTTTTTGACATCAGTAGCATCATTAGTAGGATCAGTCAATAAAGATAAGATAAGTTGGAGAGAATCTTCTATATTAGTCATCCTTGAGGACAAAGTGACAACCTTATCTTCCAAGGTATCCATCCTTGTGGTGAAGGTAGTGCTTAAACGTTGAAGCTGTTTAGCAGTGGCAATCTCAGAATAATCCTTAACAAACCGAGCATGAAATTTTTCATTATCCTTCTTGACAGAATTAATTTCATCTTTCAACCCTTTTGCCAGAATAGTTGTAGTCTTCAGATGAGCTTTGAGATTAGGATCAGAAATCTTAGTAGCTATATGACTGGAGTGAAAAAGTGCATTATTGAAATTTATATCAGCAGAAGGCTGATTCCACTTAGTATACCATTCAAATCTTCTTACTGCTTGAATATGTTCAGGAAGAAGATTGCTGTAATCTCCTATGATCTCAATTTGAGCAGCTGTAGATTTACCCATAGACTCCATAAATTTACTGGATGATCCATAAGTAGATCCTAGACTTGCTTTCATGACAGCATTAAGCTGAGCCGCTTCAGGATCATTATCATCATCATCATCATCATCATCATCTGAGCTATCATTAGCCTCAGGAATTCTATCATCCACATTGTCTTCAGGATTCATAACTCCTTTCAATTTTAAATCAACAGCAGATGGTACTGTTGTATCCTGAAAACCTGCATTCAGATTAGAAACAATTCCTATATCTCTTTATTTTTCTAAAGTGATCTCATCACTTCTCACAACATCACCTAAGTTACTTTCAATAGTAACTGCTACCTCACTAGAAGTTTGAAACTTCTCACTCTGTTCTACCTCTCCTTTTGCCAGTTCAGGAGACTGCCTTTCTTCACTCTTCTTTTTATCTAAATGTTCACTCTCTTTCTCACAAGAAAAGTTCTGGCTCAACAAATTCAAAGAAATAAAGGTGGCTGAGAGGAGTGGATTGAAGTCATACAAATAGAGGTATCCCTTGTCTCAGGTCTATCTGTAATCATACTATCAGTAGTAAAAGAAGCAGAGATAGAACTGTTACCTGATGAAGTTGAGATAGATTCCATTGGTCTTGAAGAAAGTGGTTCAATGAGCAGTGGAATATTTGGATCAGAAATACTTTCATCAGGATTGATATCTGCAACTGGAGAATGACTTGCATCAGTATTTGCTACCAATGGTTCTTGTGTAGTCTGAGGTTTTGAAGCTGCTTTAACACTTTGAGTCAAAGGTTCTTGTGTGCTTCCCTCAAATGCAGTGTCTTGAAGTATCTCATCACATTCAGCAATGTGCAAATCATTAGCAGCTTTATCTGTCAGACTTTGAGCTAAGTTAAATTCAATTTTTGGAATCCCTTGAGCAGTATTAGGAAACTCCTGTGTTGATGTGAGCTTGCCTGCATCTTCACTTTGAGAAGATGGTTCTTGTGGGGTAGGAATGTTCTTGTCTTCACCTTCCCTTTGAGAAAGTGGTTCTTGTGGGACCATTCCTTTAGAAATGTCTGCACCCACACTTTGAGTGGGTGGTTCTTGTGGGACTGGATCTTCAATAACTACTGAACTCCTTTGAAGTTCAGGTTCTTGTGGGATAGATCCTTTCAGAGGTGAAGTGATCCTTTGTTTCTTCTATCTACTAAAAACCTTTGCTTCAGCTTGTCTCTTTATCTGAAGAGGTGTTGGTTTATGACCAAGCTGAGCAGCAATAGCATTTACTTCATCCACAGACATCTCAATTATTCTTCTCTTTGGAGATGTAGGTGCTGGAGAATCAGAAATATCAACAATCTTTACAGGTGATGTATCAGGAGTAGAGATATCAGGAATGACAGATGTGTCAGGAACTGATGATTCATCAAGATCAATATCATCATTAAGATTATGCATATCTTCAGGAATATAATACTGACTCTTGTTGACTATCCTTCTTCTTTTCTTTGGCTTTACTGGCTTAACCAATTCAGCAGTAACAGGAGCAGCAACTTCCTTTTTCTTCATGATTATTGAGATGGTCTTGTCATCATCACTATCAAAATCAGAAACCTGTTGCAAAAACTTTCTTTTTTCACCTGTTTCTTTAGATGCTCCAGCCTTAATCAAAGATTCATCAGTCAGAACCCCTTGTTCACCTCCTTGTGACTTCTTTTGAGTGATGGTTGTAGTGGAGAAGTGCTTTGATCTTGATTGTCTACCCGACACATCAGATCTAGCTGACTTCTTTTCTTTTACAACTGATGTCTTTTGGGAGACACCAGAGGTGGTTGACTGTTTAGGTAACTGTTTATGGTATGTGCTTGTGTCAGGAACATGATGTGTTTGGTCATGTCCCATAGCACTTGTGGCTGGGCCATAAAGTGCAGGCAATCTCTTTTTCAAGAGAAGCCTGACCCCATCAGGAATGTAAGGATTTCCTTCAAAACCATTTGCCTTATCTGATTTAACCAAGGATTTGATATTGTTTTCAGAAATCTTATAGATAGGCAAAACTGTATCATTTTCAAATTCAACATTGGGACATAAATGAGAGAATATTAATTGAAAGAATCTAATAAAACAGACATAACCACATTTATCTGCTTTCCTAGCACTTAATGCTCTCAGAATAAAAGACCCATAATCAAACACAGTATCATGGATTAGAGTACCCAATGTGAACTGAAGCAGTTGGTAGTGCATCAAAGTTAGAGACTTTGTTCAAGAAGCACCTACTGATGGTATCAAAGAAGAAATTCCATTCGTTCTTAAGCTTGGTTCTGTATAACTCTCCAAACTTTCTTGGTTGTCCATTATAACCCAGACTTGTAGCAAACTCCAACAAAGAAGCATCAGTAATTGTTGCTGGAGTCTTACCATTGAGAGAAGGTAATTGTAGAGCTTCAACAACCACTTCTGGAGTGACATGATGTGTAACTCCATTGTATGTAAAGGTCAAGTTAGGCCTTCCTGAAGGTTCACATACACTAAAGACAGCGGTCTTCCGAACCTGCATTACACACTTGAAAGAAACTTTGGCGGGTGCCGTTAAAGCATACTTAATCGGACTAGACGTCAAAAAATCCTGAATGATGTGAAATTCATTCGATAGTTCCTGATGGTCAAGAATAGCAACATAGTTGTTAGGAGCAAAAGTGACACCGTTGATAACAACCTTATTGTTTACAAATGATGAATTCTCCATATTTGGTGTGACAAAGAGAGATTGAAATTTTGAGCAATTAGGGTTTATGTTCGCACAGAGAAAAAGGCAATACTGATAGTTTTGAGAATAATTAATCAGTTTAGAAAACTAAATTGATTTTAGACAACTAATAATTTCTCAAAGACAGGTGTCAGTAATCGATTTGTGCAAAATAAGTAATGGATTAAATTACGTGAGAGAGTGGTGATAACCGCACACGACACGACTTATGATGTGTATCTATATGTATCAATGAATAAAACATACGCGCTCGTATTTTCAAGAAATGCATTTTTGATAATGATTAAAAATATGACAATAAAATACTTAATTAAAAAATCAAATATCACTCTCTTAAAATACCTGGTAACATTAAAAACCAGAATACGAAGCGTTTCTTGACTTCGTTACTCTCCCATCTCTATTTAACACCTAGAGACTTGTCCATTATCCCTTTAATCCTTCATACTCTCCTGAAAATCAAAAAACCCTTCACACAACACACCTTTAAACAGTTTCAAAACTTACCATCAAGGAAAAGAATCTCCATCTCGTAGAGAACAGAGATATCTTCAGTTATACTCGTGAAGAGTTTGATGCCTTTGACTGGGAAAGGCAACTTGAAACATTGTGGCTGCAAGTGGATGCCAGTCTTGAAGAAATCGAGAGAGAAAGGCCTGCAAGAGTGATCGACATCGATGCTGCTCTTCAAGCAACATTAGCATGGCTTTCCTCTAAGGCATCCTCATCCAACACCACCAACCATTGTTAATGAATATGTCAGTAAAAATAACCTTATCCCTTCAAATTCCACCCAAACAAAGTGGCAAAGATGGGATCTGGGATGGCTGCTAGCAATGGAGTGGTTTGGACTTTACTTTTTATTTTCCTGTTGAATAGATTAGTAGATAGAGAGAACAAAAAGATGTAATATTTGCATGTAATCACTTTCTTATTATCAATGAAGAATCTTGTTTCTCTAATCTTATTCATTGTGTTCAGCAATTTTTATGTTTATGAATTGTTCTTCAAAGAATTAAATCAGAGAAGTGAATATGAAAACTAATTAAAGTAATCATGTAAGTAACAAATTCATTAACAATAACCACAATTAAATCAGGAACAGAACAATTAGGGAATACTTGAAATATACAAATTGTACAGATAATCAAACCATTGCATCAGAATCTGATGTTTGACTAAAGTCAGGATTGACTTTTCGTCAGTATTCGACATGCATCAGGATCTGACACTCATCAGTATTTGGTCTCCCCTTGTTTTCAGAAATTCTCATAGTTTACCATTCCCAATTCATTCACCAATTTTGTAAAAGTAGCTTCAGGTAGTGGCTTGGTGAATATATCAACTGGTTGTCGATCAGTAGGAACAAAGTGAAGTTCGATTGTCCCTTCTAGTACTTGTTCTCTTATAAAATGATATCTGATACTGATATGCTTAGTAAGAGAATGCTGTACTGGATTTCTTGTCATAGCAATAGCACTTTGGTTATCACAACAAATAGGTATTTTTGAATATGACAAACCATAGTCCATTAGCTGATTCCTCATCCACATGATCTGAGCACAACATCTTCCTGCAGCTATGTACTCAGCTTCTGCAATTGATGTGGAGATAGACTTTTGCTTTTTACTGAACCAAGAAACTAGTCTCTCTCCCAGAAACTGACAACTGCCTGAAGTACTTTTCCTGTCTATTTTGCATCCTGCAAAATCAGCATCCTAGTAACCACATAGATTAAAGTCAGGCTCTCTAGCATACCAAAGGCCAAGTGATGGAGTGCCTTTCAAGTATCTGAAAATCCTTTTAATAGTAATGAGATGTGGTTCTCTGGGGTTTGCCTGAAATCTTGCACATAGACAGGTTGCATACATAATATCTAGTCTGCTAGCTGTTAGATACAAAAGTGAGCCAATCATACCTCTGTAGTTAGTTACATCTACCTCAATACCTTGATCAGGATCAAGCTTTGTAGCTGTAGCTATGGGAGTTGTAGCAGTAGCACTGTCTTGCATATTAAACTTCTTCAATAGATTCTTTGTGTACTTTGACTGATTGATAAAAATTCCATCATCGGTCTATTTAACTTGCAGACCTAAGAAATAGCTCATTTCTCCCATCATGCTCATTTGATATCTAGACTGCATTAGCTTTGAAAACTTCTCACATAATTTGGGGTTAGTTGACCCAAAAATGATATCATCAACATAAATCTGAACTAATAGCAAGTCCTTACCATGATTCAAGTAAAACAAAGTTTTATCAATTGTACCTCTTTTGAAACCACTTTCCAGTAAGAATTGAGCCAGAGTTTCATACCAGGCTCTTGGAGCATGTTTAGTCCATAAAGTGCTTTATCCAATCTATAGACATGATCTGGATATCTAGGATCAATGAAGCCAGGAGGTTGTTCAACATATACCTCCTCTTCCAATTCTCCATTCAGAAAAGAACTTTTAACATCCATCTGGAAAACTTTGAATTGCTTATGGGCTGCATATGCCAGAAAAATTTTGATGGCTTCTAGCCTTGCAACAGGAGCAAAAGTCTCATCATAGTCTATTCCTTCCTGTTGAGAGTACCCCTTTGCAACTAGTCTTGCTTTATTCCTCACAATAGTGCCATTTGAATCTGTCTTGTTTCTGAACACCCACTTTGTACCAACAATTGATCGACCTTTTGGCCTTGGTACAAGTTTCCAGACTTCATTTCTTTCAAATTCATTTAGTTCTTCTTGCATTGCTGTAACCCAATCAGCATCCTTGAGTGCATCTTCAACTTTCTTAGGCTCCTCCTTTGACAGAAAGTTATTATAGAGGCATTCATTTTGTGTTGTACTTCTGGTTTTAACACCTGCATCAGGATTCCCAATAATTAAATCAGGAGTATGGATTTTGGTCCATTTCCTTGCTGATGGTAAATCATTTCTTGAGTTGGATGCTCCCACTTGATTGGTGTTATCTTCAAAAGAACTAGAATTATTAGAAGCTCCCCCTGAGATAGTGCTATCTCCTCCTGAAGTGCTGTCATGATTATCACTTGAATTTGTTTCTGATGAATCTCCTTCTGATGTTTGAGTTGTATCAATACTGATGGTATTTTGCTGTTGCTCCCCCTCAATATTTGCATTATTTGAAACATCATCAGTAACTTGTGTTTCATCAGGCACTGGTCGATCGTCAGGATCTGACGGAGTATCAGTATCTGACATTACTTCATGAGAATTCTTGGTTGCTTCATTTGCAAAGATCAAACTATCATGTGAGTCTTCAACAATTCCTGTTATCTTCTTATCATCAAAAGAAACATTGATAGACTCCATGACTGTCCTT
Organism: Saposhnikovia divaricata; assembly: GCA_036435485.1. NCBI lineage: Eukaryota > Viridiplantae > Streptophyta > Magnoliopsida > Apiales > Apiaceae > Saposhnikovia > Saposhnikovia divaricata. Next base: position 92,538,530 of record CM071597.1, on the reverse strand, counting down.
GTTCTTAGGTTATAGACTTTAAAGGCTCTTGAAGTTGGATAACCAATAAAAATGCCCTCATCAGCTTTAGTTTCAAATTTCCCTAGCTATTTAGGATGAGGTCTAAGAACAAAGCACTTGCAGCCAAACACATGTAAATTTTTCAGACTTGGCTTCTTCTCTTTAATCATTTGATAAGGAGTGACACCATGTCTGTTGATTAGAGTAATGTTCTGAGTATAGCACGCTGTGTTGGCTGCTTCTGCCCAGAAATATGTAGGTAGTTTAGCTTCCTCCAACATTGTTCTGCCAGCTTCAATAAGAGTTCTGTTCTTCCTTTCAACTACTCCATTTTGCTGGGGTGTGCCAGGAGCAGAGAATTGTTGAACTATTCCTTTGTACTTGCAGAACTCTTCCATTACTGAATTCTTGAATTCAGTTCCATTATCACTTCTTAGAATCTTGACTTTATACTTTGTGCCAGTCTCAATAAGTCTTACATGGTCCAAAAGTATCTCAGCAGTTTCATCTTTTCTATGCAGAAAATACACCCAGGTAAATCTAGTATATTCATCAACAATGACTAGAGTATACCTTTTCTTACTGATGGACATAATGTTGACTGGTCCAAACAAGTCAAGGTGTAGCATGTGATATGGTTCATCAATTGAGGATTCAGATTTACTCTTGAATGATGTCCTTCTCTGTTTAGCCTTCTAACAAGCATCACAGAGTCCATCAGGAGTATACAACGCCTTTGGTAATCCTCGCACCAAGTCTTTCTTAACCAACTCATTGATGTTGTTGAAGTTGAGATGGAAAAGCTTCTTGTGCCAATTCCAACTTTCATCTACTGTTGCTTTACTGATGAGACATGTTGAGGGACCATCAGTATTGGTGTAGACATTGGTTTTATAAATGTTACCACGTCTTTGACCAGTCAAGACAATCCTTCCAGATGTTTTACTGATCACTTCAAAGTGAGTATCATTGAAGTTGACATGATAACCTCTGTCTGTGATTTGACTTACACTAAGCAGATTATGTTTGAGTCCTTTCACCAGAGCTACTTTTTCAATGATGACATTTCCAATGATTATATTGCCATATCCCAAAGTTTGTCCAATGTTGTCATCTCCATAAGACACTGTTGGGCCAGCTTTCTCCTGAAATTCTGATAGCAAGGTTTTGTTTCCAGTCATGTGCACAGAGCATCCACTATCCATGACTAACACATTTTTCTTTTTACCCTGCAATCAGAAACACAAAGAGCTCAGTTAGAATTTTTAAGAACCCACACTTACTGGGTTCTTTTTGCATGCAATTTAACACTTTTAGCAGCAGAAGTCTTTTTAACAAAAGCATGTCTATCATATTTAAATCCATCAGAATTTGCTTTGTCATTATCAGAATTAACAGATGCATGCTTAGTATTCAGACTCTTTGTTTTACCAGAATTTGCACTTTTATTAAATTTTGGCAAGGGATCATAATAATTATAGTACAAACTATGGTATTCTTCACATGTATAGATAGAATGCCATTTACTGCCACAGTGAAAACAAGGATTCTGTGGTTTATAAAATACTGATCTATTCCTAATGTCAGACTTAGGAACTACAGTAGCCTTCTTTTTACTCCTCCTGCAATCAATAGCAAGATGATTAGAGTTACCACAATTAAAGCATGTTTTCCTTGGTGCATTTGGAATATACTTATAATTATTTTCTTTGTTTATTCCAATTTTACCATTCCTGTTCCTCTTAGCAGTAGTGGTTTTCTCTCTATCTGTCACTTCACAGATTCTGTCTCTGAGTTGTTTCTTAGACAAAAGACCTATATTTTTGACAGATTTAGACTCAAAATTTTGTGTAGAAATAGATCCCTTTTCTAAAGTAGATTTGGGATTTTCTGGATACACATACTTAACAGGTTTTAATTTGGTCTTTGTTATGTCTGTAACATGTCTATAGGTTTTTGGATTTGTTGACTCATTCACAACAACTCTTCCTGGTTCTGTTGTTTCAGCAGTAACAACTTTACCCTTATTCTTTTTCTTGTCCTCTGGTTTATAACCTAGACACTCTTTCCAGTTCTTATCAGTGATAATATCATGTGTTTTCTTTCCAGAGTGTGTCCAGGTTCTGAGTTTCTCATTAGCATCATTAAGTTCCTTTTCAAGTGCAGTACATTTAAACTCCATTTCTAGCTTCATGTGCTTAGCCTTCTCACATTCATTTTGTACTTCTTGCATAAAGAGTAACTCAGCTTCTAGATGATCATTTCTTTTAGACAATTCTGACATCTCAGATATTATTCTAGAATTTTCAAGAGATTGACTTTTAAAGCTAATATGCTGAGACTTTAAGAAAGATCTTAACTCAGAAACATTATCAGTATAAAAATCAAAGAAAATTTCAGGTACCTTATTTTCAGGAGCAGCAATCTCATCCACATTTGCCATTAATGCATAGTTCACCTTTTCCTCTTCAGATTCTGAGGAAGAGTCCATCCAATCCTTGCTTGATGAGATAAGAGCTTTGGTCTTAGCCTTTTTGCATTCAGTTGCAAAATGACCCATTCCATCACAGTTGTAGCATTTGACTTTTGACTTGCCAAACTTGCTGCACTTGTACCTGTTCTTGTCAGTATTGACAGGTTTCTTTTGAAAGTTGCCTTGTCTTCTAGCCTTTCTGAACTTCATCTTCTTGAAGCCTTTGACTATCATAGCAACCATTTCCATCATATCAGAATCAGTAGAGTCATCATCAGTATCAGTATCAGGATTTGCATCAGGATCTGATGATGAGTCATCAGTATTGGACTCAGCTACTCTACTTTTCCTTCTTGAAACCTCCACGGTTTTTCCTTTTGATTTTGATTCAGCATTCAAAGCAACAGCTTTTGCTTTGTTGGTCTTCTTATTCTTCCTTTGTTGAACCTCAAGATCATGGGTTCTTAGCATCCCACAGACTTCATCAAGAGACACAACATTAAGATCATACTGATGCCTAATGATAGAGGTTTGAGTATCCCATTCCTCAGGCAAAGCTCTAAAAAACTTGGTGTTCGAGTCTTCTGGTTCATACTCTTTACCCATCAGAGATAGATTATTCAATAATGTCAGAAATCTATCATACAGATCAGTGAGGCTCTCATCAGATTTTGCATCAAACTGCTCATACTCTTGAATCAACAGAGCCCTTCTGTTTCTTTTGATAGATTCAGTACCCTGGCATTGAGTTTCCAAAGTTTCCCAGATCTCCTTAGTAGTTTTACATGCTATCACTCTGTTTGACATGACAGCATCAAGGCTATTATGAAGAATGTTCTTCACCTTTGCATCTCTGAGTACTTCAGCCTTTTCCTCAAGAGTCCATTCAGCCTTTATCTTCTGAACATAGTGCTCAAGTATAGTATCTATTCTAGCAACCAGTCTCTTAGGGATATATGGTCCATCATATATTCGATCGAGATAATTAGGATCAGTTGCCTCTAGATACATCAACATCTTTACCCTCCATGTGGGGTATTCAGCCTTTTTGAGAACAGGGATTTTAATACTTTCATACTTGCTTGTCGACATATTAAGATCATTTCTGATCGTAATTAATCAGTTTGCTCTGATACCAATTGTTGCCCAGTAATTAACAATTGTAGAAGGGGGGTTGAATACAATTGTATAAGATTTTTGACTTAAACAGAAATAAGAACACAAGTATGAATAAATAACAGCTTTATTAATTCTGATATAAAACTATTACAAACTCTCTCAAGAAATTCTTATGTTCTTGAGAGCTACTAGGTTACAAGATAATTCGTGTAAGCGATTACAATTAAGTAAAACCTAAACTGTGTTTATATACATTACACAGCTGCACTATCAATTACAAGAAATATCAAATCAATTACATACGTCTCTTAGTACATATCTTGAATGATAGCTGCGTTCCTATAAATCAGGAACCCACATGTCAGTCTTCCTAGATTCCTGGACTGATGTATATCCTCGTGTAATCCTGATCAACTTCCAATCCTGATGATAACCTAATACTGATGGTGCATTACTGATGACGTCAGCATCAGTATCTAATCAGTAGTCCAGATCCTGATCATCACTTAAATCAATATCTAACATGGGGCATTTGATAAGTGCATATTTTTGCATATTTTTATTACCTATTTATTGCTTGAACTCATATTTTAATAATTTATTTTTTGCATTTCAGGAAATTCGTGATTAAATAAAGAAATGGCAAAATAAAGAAATAAACAACAAGGAAGGGAAAAAGAGGAAGAAAAAGGACTTAAATAAAGAAAGGAAAAAAGAATTAGGAGCTTGGTGGAAAAGGAATCTTGGAGGACATGTGGAAGGTGGAGATCATCCCAACACACTACATAAGTGTATGGCCAAGATCAACTCTTCAAAGCTTAAGGGGGAAGGAAACAAATAGATGGCTAAGAGAAATAGATGGCTAGGATTTCACCACCACACACCACAAATGTATGGTGGGTATTTACCCAACACCCCCCTTAACTCTAATTCCTATCCTATAAATACCCCCTCACCCCCTTGTATTTATCAACTTAGATTTTAGGGTAGTTTTAATTTCTTGTATTTTCTTTAGTTTCAAATCTTGTAAACACTCTTTTTAATTTTAATGCAATTTCATTTCCTTTAATTTCTTGTCTTGCTCTCTCGTTTATTTTACATAGCTTTCTTTATTTTCGTAAATCCATGTAGTGGACAAAGTAGCGAAATGCTAACCACTATGGGTTGAAAGTAACGATTTTTTTATTTTAATGTTCGTAGTTTTAATTCGTAATTTTGCCCCTTTAAATTTCAATTTTATTGTGGGCCATTTAATTCTAAATCCTCGTTTAAGTATAATTTTAATTCTATAGTCAATTTCTTTATTTTCTTATTTAATTTTAAAAAAATAACACAAAATATTAGTTTGGTCAGTTTTTAGTATTTGATTACTTGTTTCTACTTATTTTATTTGAAGCTTTATTATAGCCTTTTATTCGAACACCAGAAACTTATTCCTCTGTTTTAATCTCAGCATCTCCTTCCCTTTTCTTTAGTCTTAGTCGAACCATATTCATAACACCCAGCTCTGCTTCTCCTTGTTTCTTTCTTTTTTTTCTTAACACTGCAATCTCCAAACCCTTTCCCCCTTCCCCTTCATCTTCTTTTCCCCTTCTCCTTCCTCCCTTTCTTCTTTTCCCCTTTCCTTCTCTTCTTCTTATTCTTCTTATTTTATAAGTGTTCTCGCTTGTTATTTGCTTGTTTTTCTGTGTCGGAAAACGTAGTGTTCGTTCAAATTGGATCTGTTGTATTGTTTTTGTATGCTAATTGCTGTAGTCGATTCGCCTGAACAATTCGCCAGTTTAGTTTGCTTCCGAGTTTTTTTTCTCTGAGTTAGCCGAGTTGCCTTGTTTTATTTTTTTTTTGTTTGTTCGTGTCTTGTTCATTGTAGAACCGTTTGAGTAATTTTGCTTATGAGTCAATTTGTTCATTTGTGTAATTTGCGAGTTGAGTTATGAGTTTTGTTTTGCGAGTTGAATCACTGTTCTGAATCGCGAGTTTGCTCACTGAGGTTTTGCTGTTTTCCGAGTTATTTCTTTTGCTGGGTTTCGTCACTGAGTATGACTGAGTCGTGTATTGATTTATTTACGAGTTATTGTTTTTGTTTCGTGTATATTGGTTGTCGAATGTGGCTGTCAAGACTCGATCCTTAGTTGTGTTTTTTGTCTGAGTCACTGCTTGATCTCTGTTTATTTTCCTGCGTTTTTCCTGTCCGTTTATGTGCTATTTCATTATTTGTTTTTCTTTTCCCAGTTTTCTTGTAACTTCACTGAATACATTGCTGAGTTTTTTTTTAAAAAAGAAGAATTTTAGAATAAAATCAAGTTTTAGAATAATTTAGAATTTAGATTTAATTCGAATTTAGAATTTTTAATTTGTAGAATAATTCTAGAATAATTAGGTTTTAGAATAATTTAGTTTTAACTAGTTAAATAGATTTTCATTTCGTTTTCTTTTAAAATTAGATTAAATTTCCTTTTCGAAACTAATTAGTATAAAATCCAATCAAACTCTCGAAAATCCAATTGTTCTAATTTGATTAAATTAAAAATTAAGGATCGCGAAAATATTAGTCTCTGCGGAACGAATCTAAAATTTACTAAAATGAGATTGTGCACTTGTAATCAATTTTAAATAATTATTTTTAGCACATCAGCGACATTATTTTCCGTATCAATATGGTCCATAATAATATCACCTTTATTGACATGATCACGAAGAAAATGATGTCGTATATCTATGTGTTTAGTACGAGAGTGAGACACCGGATTTTTACTTAAATCAATCGAACTCGTATTATCACACAAAATAGATATAGCATCAAACTTAATCATATAGTTAGCTAATGTTTGCTTCATCCATAAACTTTGAGCACAACATTTTGCCGCCGCTATATATTCGACTTCCGCGGTAGATAAAGATACCGAGTTTTGTTTCTTTGAAAACCAAGAAACTAAACATCCACCGAGGAATTGACAAGTGCCGCTAGTGCTTTTTCTATCAATCAAGTGACCCGCGTAGTCCGAGTCGGAAAAGCACATTAAGTCGAATGGTAATCCTTTCGGATACCAAAGACCAAGTTCAGTGGTGCCTTTCAGATATCTAAATATCCGTTTAACCGCGGATAACTGAGATTCTTTAGGTGCCGCTTGAAATCGAGCACATTTGCAAACGCTATATTGAATGTCCGATCTACTAGCGATAATATAAAGTAAACTACCAATCATACCACGGTATTTCTTTATATCAACCGGTTTTCCGGAATCATCCGCCACTAATTTCTCCGAGGGAGACATAGGAGTACTAAGTGGTTTAACATTCTCCATCTCAAATTTCTTAAGCATTTCCTTGCAATACTTTGATTGAAATATATGAATGCCTTCGTTAGATTGCTTTATTTGCAATCCTAATAAGAAATTTAATTCTCCCATCATGCTCATTTCGAATTCTTTACTCATCATTTCCGAGAATTCATTACATAGTGATTCTTTATTTGAACCAAAGATAATATCATCTACGTAAATTTGAACGAGCAAGATATCATCACCTTCATACTTCGTAAATAGAGTGGTGCCGACATTTCCCATTTTAAAACCATTATTAACTAGGAATTTGCTTAACCTCTCATACCAAGCTCTAGGAGTTTGCTTTAGTCCGTATAAGTCTTTATAAAGTTTATACACATATTCTGGATGTGTTAAATCTTCAAATCCCGGTGGTTGTCTTACATAAACTTCTTCTTCTAAGACACCATTTAGGAAAGTCGATTTAACATCCATTTGATAGACCTTGAATCCCTTATGACAAGCGAAAGCTAAGAACATTCGAATAGCTTCGAGTCTAGCTACGGGAGCATAAGTTTCATCATAGTCTATACCTTCCATTTGTGTATATCCTTGAGCTACTAGTCGAGCTTTGTTTCGTACCACTGTTCCATTTTCGTCTAATTTATTTCGAAAGACCCACTTGGTTCCAATAGTAGAACTATCGGGTGGAGGTGGAACTAGTTCCCAAACTTTGTTTCGAGTAAATTGGTTTAACTCTTCTTGCATAGCAAGAATCCAATCCTCGTCTAATAAATCTTCTTTTGCAGTTTTGGGTTCTATTTGTGATAGAAATGCTAAGTGACTAGCAATATTTTGTACTTGAGATCGAGTTTGGACTCCTTTAGTTCTATCACCTACGATATTCTCGATAGGATGATTTCTAACCCAAGGTACATCTGAAGGTAATCCATTATCGACCTCAACTACTTCGAGAGGATTATTCGGAACCGTAGTTCCACGATCAAAAGTTTCAATATGTCTAATAACATTCTCAACGTTATCTTGACAATCTTCTTTTGGATCATTTTCCTCTTCAACCAAATCTTTATACTTAGATAGTGGTTTCGATTCATCAAACACAACATTCAATGTTTCTTCCACCCTTAAAGTTTTGAGATTAAATACCCGATAAGCTTTTCTTGTATTTGAATATCCAAGAAAGACACCCCCACTAGATCTTTGGTTGAATTTCGTTAGATAATCTTTTGTATTCAAAATAAAGCATTTACTTCCAAAATCCTAGAAGTAGCTTATCTTTGGAGTTTTACCAAACTAAAGCTCGTAGGGAGTCTTCATTTTAATAGGTCGTAGTAAAACCCGATTAAGAAGATAGCAAGCAGTTGACATAGCTTTGGCCCAAAAATATTTAGGTCGACGATATTCATTAAGCATAGTGTTTGCCATTTCTTGTAATGTTCTATTCTTCCTTTCAACAACCCCGTTTGATTGAGGTGTATAAGGAGGAGAAAATTTGTGAGTAATGCCATTGGCTCTACAAAATTCAACAAACTCGAAATTTTGAAATTCCTTACCATGATCCGTCATAATATAGGCGATAGAAGTTTCTTGTTGAGTTTGAATTCTTTTGCAAAGAGCAACAAATGATATAGAGGCATCACTTTTTGCTTTTAGGAACTCCGTCCACGTATATCGTGAGAAGTCGTCTACTACCACAAGAGTATATAAACTTCCTCCCAAACTTTGTACGGGCACGGGTCCGATAAGATCCATATGCAAAAGCTCTAGTGGTCTAGTAGTAGACACTATGAATTTGGCTTTATGAGATGCTCGAATCTATTTGCCAATTTCATAAGCTTCACATATATGATCTTTAACAAAACTGAGTTTCGGTAATCCACGTACATGTTCATTCGAACATATATTTTTGATGAGTTTCATGTTGACATGACCTAAACATCGATTCCATAACCATGGGTCCTCATTCATGGATACCAAACACACATTTTCATAGTCATTTAGGTCACACGAATAAATATTCTTACTTCGTGGACAATTAAGAATTAGTTTCCACTCTTTGTCATAAATAGCACAATGAGATGGAAAGAAAATAACTTTTCAACCATTATCGCATAGTTGACTAATTGAAAGCAAGTTGTACTTTAGTCCAGTGACTAATTGTACATCACAAATTTTAAACCTTTCATTACCAATGTCACCAATGCCAATAATGTCACCTTTGCTACTATCTCCAAAAGTTATAACTCCGGCGGTTGCCTTTCTAATGTTGTTCAACAATGACTTATTACCGGTCATATGTCGAGAACAACCACTATCAAGGTACCACACATCTTTCTTAGCAGCAAGGCACACCTCTTGATTTGTAGTGGAGGTTTCCGTTGGTGTAGTTTCATCACCGATCGCCATCAAGCACAAGTTAACAACTTCTTCACTTTGTTCGGGAGCTTCTTCATCCTCGCTTAAGTCCCATCCATTTTCGGCTACAAGACTTCATCCTTTAGCCAACTTTGGACATTCCTGTTTAAAGTGACCGGGTTGTTTACATTCGAAATACAAATCATGTGTTTCCTCATTTGGCGATTCCTTCGGCTTAGGTGGAGAATAATTATTCGAATAATTTGAATTATTGTTATAAGCATTATTCCCTTGTTGAGCACCTTTGCCTTTGTTAAAACTCGTGGTCGGAAAGTTGTTGTTACTCTTATAATTAGGCCTTCCTTTCGAGTTAAATACACATTGTTGATTACTCGACTTAAGGAATCCTTTTCCGTACCGTTGAGCTTTGCTTTGCAAAACCCGGCGTAGTTGTCTTAAAAGTAGTGCAATCTCTTGTTCATCGAGATTTTGCAGTTCTTCGTTCAACTCATCGTCATTTTCATCTTCATCGATAAGAATTACTTTTAAGGCCATATTCTTTCTTTTATCTTCCACATTCGGAAGGGCCTTTTCCAGAATGTTATCTTCCTCGTAAGCACGAAGATTTCCGAATAAGCTATTGATGGAGTATGAATTTAAGTTATGCATTTCTTTTATTGTGGTAACTTTGACTTTCCAACTTGGAGGTAAGGCTTTCAAAATCCTACGATTTTTCTCATTTTTAGTATATACCTTTCCAAGTTGTGCAAGTTCATCGACTATACAAGTAAACCTCGTTTCCATGTCGATGATGGTTTCACTTTTGAGGAGTTTAAAATTTTCGTACTCTTGTATTAAATTATCCATTCGGGATTCTTTAATATCTTTTGTACCCTCGTAAGTAATAACCAACTTGTTCCACATTTCTTGTGCGGACTTGCAATTATTAACACGTTTGTACTCTTTTTCTGCAAGTGCACTAGTAAGAACCATTTTCGCTTTCACGGCTATGATCATTTGAGTTTGAAATGGATGAAGTCAGGGAGAACAGACTTGAGATCCTAACCTCTGAATACGAACACTTTAGATCTGGCCCTAATGAAGGCATTCAAGAAGTGGTTGAAAGGTATAATAAAATAATTAACAACTTGCAAATCCATGGCAAGCAATATACACAGAAGAAGATCAATTGGAAGTTCTTACTGACTATGCCTACTCACCTGGAACATAGAATCACTGCCATTAGAGAATCCAGAGATCTGTGTGAAACCTCTCTTGAAAGACTCTTTGGTGTTCTAAAAACCTATGAACTGGAACAAGCTCAATAGAGAGAAATTTATGGTAAAGGTAGAGTTGCAAATACATCTACAGCTTTAGTGGTTGAGTCTCCAAAGGAAGTGGAAGCCAAGGTTGTTCGACCTTGCAGCTCAGACAAGGAGCTGACTGAAGTGGAACAGGGTCAAACACCAGCTACTCAGGATGGAAGTGAGTTTTACTCATTAGAAGAATTGGATCAATTGGAGGATGAATCCATGGCACTAATGGTGAGGCAATTTGGCAACTTTAGATTCAAGAGATATCCAAAGTTCAAGTTCAAGTCTAATAACAGATTCCAGAGAGGAGGTTCTTCATCCTCCAATAGCAGAGGTGGCTATAAAACGGGGACTGTTGATAGAAGCAAAATTCGTTGTTATAATTGCAATGAACTTGGACATTTTGCCACTGAGTGTCAGAAACCCAAACAAGCCCAGAGGAGAGACTTTGCTTCTGAAAAGAAAAAGCCTACAAAAGCCTATGTTGCTGCTGGTAAAAGTTGGGATGACACAGATAGTGAAGATGAAGAATATGGAAATCTTGCTTTGGTGGAAAATGCTGATTCATCTACTGTTTCAAATTCTCAGGTAAAATTTATTGACTCTGACTTGGTTCGTAAGTTAGGTGATTCCTTGGTTAATGCACAGAATGAAATTGCTAGATTAGTTTTGTTAAACACTAACTTTGAAAATGAAGTGTTAAAGCTAAAAAAGGTGCATGTTAATCAAGAACAGCAACAAGAGAAAATGACACTACTTAATAAAAGGGATAAGTCTTTAGTGGAAGTTGTGTCCAAACAACTTACTAGGATTGCTGAACTTGAAATACAAGTTAGGGTTTGCTTTAATTTGTGTAAAGTTTCTAAAGAGTTCTTCAATAGACAAGCTGTAGAACAAACTGTAGGAATAGGGTTTGGCTACAACGAAGTTGTTTGATCCTTGGGCATAAATACTCCTAACCTTGTTAGTGCTAAAGAAAGGGGTATACCACATGTGCTCAAGAATGTTAAAGAACCCCTATTCAGAAAGTCTGTTGCTGAACCACCAAATATGTTTTCAATTGTTATCCAGGAAGAAATGAGAAATGAGGATAGTGCTAATGGCATAGTCCTTGATAATGTCAAATCCATTAAGGAACAAGTCAAGGTTGTTGAGTCAACTAGTTCACCTAAAACTGGATTAAGTGGTAACAAGTTGAAAAAGAACAATAACATGTCTCACATGCATACCATGCCTATCATTGATTCTTCTCATAAAGCATGTGGTGTTGTCAATTGTGTGTCTTGTGCTTTTAATGTCATGACTGCTTACTTTAATGGTAATCATGCATGTGTTGATAAGACTGCTCCTCGACAACATATGAATAGGAATAAAAATGTTAGATCAAAGACTGCTAGTCCTCCTCAAGTTAGGAGAGAGACATTTGTACCCAAGCCTAAACAAACTTTTGCTAAGGCTGTTTACAAGGTCAAATGTCCAGTCAATGAAACTGATAGGTCCCGTATATGGGTTAGATAAGCTAGAGGGGAGTCGAATAGCTTATCACCTTTTAAAAATTTAGAGCTTGGTTTTTTGAAAATTCTTTCGCCTTTTTAAACTTAGTTACTTGTAAGCAAGTAAGTAAAGTGCGGAATGTAAAGAGCGAAAGAAAAGAGAGTAACACACAGTCGATTTTATCCTGGTTCGCGATGCCCGAAACCCCTAATGGATTCGAACACCCCTACTCTAGTCCCCGAGCTCCTCCCCGGACTCGAGCTTTTCACTACTACAAAGAAACTCCTTTATAGTAGGCGGAGAAGCCTTTACAACTCCTTAAACCACTATCTAATTATCTTGGAGCGATACACACACGTATCCTCCTCAAATTAAATAGTTAAATACAAACTACAAAACTTGTCTTGGAGCGTAACTCCCCGTCACCTCCTCAAAGACTTTGTAGTAACCCCTAGAAGACTTTGTATTTCCACAACTTTGCCGGTCTTGGATCTTAGGTCTTAGGTCTTGGATCTTCTCTTTTCCTCACGGTGCAAAGGCTACTAACTCCCCGTTAGTACGCCTAAGACTTGGGTCTTAGAACAAGAGTCACCTCACTTCACTGCACCACACTGCAAAGGTTAGAATACAAGTCCAACAAACAACCAAACAATTTATATTAAAAGATATAAATCCGTGCAAGCTAGTATGTTAAGGTACTAGTCACGGGGACGCTATTACACGTTAAGCTAGTATATAACGGCGAGGGATAAGTCACACGAATGGACTTGTCACAAAAGCGGTACACACACTTACACAATCACACACCACACACAAGCACACAAACGCACACGTATAGAAAAATAGCTCGCTTATCTATAGGATAAAACGAGGGCCGCTATTATGTGTTAAAATATTACACACACCACACAAGCAAGAATATTAAACTAAAGAGCAAGTAGTGCAAGAAGCAACAAAAGTCTAGTACTTAAAAAGTACTTCGACCGAATGGTATAGAAGATGGTATGGCCGGATTTTTCAAAGTCCTAAAACAAGTGCAAGTAGTCTTGTTGTTAAATCCTTGTTCAAGATATAAAGATAAGACAAGTAAGTAACCAACTTGAACAATAAGACTACTAGTGGTAGTATATGGCCGAATATAACAAGAAAAGGAAAGGCCAAGAATAAACTACCAACTTGTTTTAAAGATCTAGCTTGTATAGTCTTGATTTGTTATGTCCTTGTTTTTTAAAAATAAAACAGAAGATGAACAAAGGACTTGGTTACACAAGACTAACAACCAAACTTATCTTTTGATTTTTAAATATCAAGTTTAAACAACTTAAGGTAAAAACAAGATGAGAGCTTTTTGTTCTAAATCAAAAGATAGTTAACTAGCCTTCTTAATCCAAATACTCAACTTGGATTAAAGGACTTAAATGAGGTAGATCTCAACTTTCAACCTCAAGAACACACCTTACAAGATATCAAATATACACTACACAAATATACTTCAAGAACAAGTGTATATTAGTGACAAAATGCAAGAATGTTGAATATTAATGTTTATAAGTGTAGATCTAAACCAAACAAGCAATAAACACTAAATATTCAAGCCACCCACCACCACTACAACTATATATACTCGACTTATATATAGGAGAGTGAGGAAATATGAAAACCAACTTGTAACCCTTGAGATCTAGAGAGAAAACAAGAGAAAAAGCTAGTAATGAAGCTTAAACACACAAAAATGAGTCGCCAGAAAAGTCACCGGAAAATGGCCAGAATATGGCTTTATTGCCGGACTTTTGGAGGCTCAAAAGGTCACTTATAATCTGTTAAAACAAGGTGGAAAGACCACAAAAAGATTGGTGACCAAAGGTGTGTTTATGAGAGCAAGAATGAGTGAAGAAAACAAGCCAAAATGATGTAAAATCAAGATGTAAAAATGGCTTAACACCAAGAAACGTTTTTGAAACTTTTGGGCAGTAGAGAGAGTGTTTCTATGAGTGTTTCTTCAGCATGTGTTTGGCTCTCAAAGCTTGGGAAAAGAAGTGGGGGTAAGGGGCTATTTATAGCCAAAAAATAAGGCTTTTAGCTTTATTTAAAATCGTAAAAGCATATGTCATAAAGGCAAGTGGGAGGGATGTCATCCATGACATCATATCAGCTGTATAACAATTCAAAAATGCCTAGGAAAGAGTGCCCACACGTTTTTATTAATTAACGAATCAATAAAAACGTAAAATGCGCGTACCGACGAGACGAAATGGGGTTAATTGCAATAAATCGAAAAATCATTCAAAAATTATGAAATTTTGGGAATCCCCTAGAAACGTGCCCAGAGGATTATGGTCAAAATTTCACCTTGAAATGACTTCACCAACTATGACTTTTAAGCGACCGATAAATCAATTACGTATCGATTTAAGGGGTCCCAGAAAAAAGTCATCCAAAATTTACGAAATTTATTCTACAATGTTCTATGGGGAAACTAAGGACACATTCAAAGTTTCAAGTCAAAAAGATGAGTGGAACTATTTTTACGAATTTTTCGAATGTTAAAACAGCCTTCCGGAGCGACCGAAAAATTCATTTGTCTTTACCGACAACTTAGACAAAAGTTTTGACTTGATAAGTATTCAAAAATAATATTCCTTATGAAATAATGACTATAAGGTCCAAGGAATATTTAAGTTCGAATTAAAAATGATTTTATCCGGATAAATAAGGATTCAAAGGTTTTTCGGAATAAAATCTGTTTTGGGTCTTTTGGCACGGCTTTTGGTAAGGCAAATTGAATATAAATATTAAATAAATATATCAAGAATATTTTAGAGTAAAACATTTAGGAATAACATGCTTTTAAATAAATCGAACAGTTTGACTCGTAAAAGCAGTGTTAGGAAATTCTTGATTTTTGTGCCTTTAGCCGAATGCCTATTTTCTTTTGACATAAATAGCTTAGAATATAAGATACCAATATCATGATATTAGCATCCTAAGTGGATGTCTAAAATATGTCGGAAAACATTTTTTGCTCGGTTTGACCAGTTTGACTTGAATCCCGAATTATGTCGTCCCCTGGGGAGGATTCTAAGTGTAATCCTAAATCTAATTTAATTTCACTTTTATTTTGACAAATTCCAAAACCTAAAGAGCGAAAGTAGTGACTTTGTCAGAAACAAATGTTATTGCTGCTAAAGAAACATGGATACCCAAAATAAAACAAAAGATTGTCAAATCTGTTTATAGGGTAAAATGTTTGTTGGATAATGGTGAAATTGGTGTTCAGGTTAAAAATGTTGTTTTGCCTGACAAAGGCCAATTCTTTAAGTATTCTGGACCCAATCAGATTTGGGTTCCGAAGAAGGTTTAATCCGTTTGTCATTGCAGGGTGTTAAGCAGGTTTATCGAGTAACCTGGATCCTGGACAATGGATGTTCAAGGCATATGACTGGAGATAGAACCCTGTTGACAAATGTGGTGGAGAAAACTGGCCCAGTAGTTACCTTTGGAGATAACAGCAAAGGTAGAACTGATGGATATGGCAGACTTGAAGCAGGAAATGTTATCATTGATGAAGTATCTTTTGTAAAAGGACTGGAGCATAATTTGCTCAGTGTAAGTCAATTCTGTGATAAGGGATTTGAAGTCTACTTTAACAAGAAGAATTGTCTGGTCACACATAAAAGATATGAACAACCATCTCTTCTGGGAGTTAGAAAAGGAAACTTGTACGTGGCCAATATGAACACTGGAAGCTCTGAAGAAATCAACTGCTTCTATTCTAAAGCATCTACAGATGAAAGTTGGCTATGGCACAAAAAACTTTCTCACCTAAACTTCAAAACAATGAATTCTCTGGTTAGGAGAGAAATGGTGAGAGGGCTGCCTCTAATGGAATTCACCCATGAAGGACTATGTGATGCCTGTCAAAAAGGCAAGTTAAAAAGGTCAACTCACAGGAGCATTGACATATCTTCAATAAATGAACCTTTATAACTACTACATATGGATCTGTTTGGTCCAGTAAATGTGATGTCAATGTCAAAGAAAAGATATGCTCTTGTGATTGTTGATGACTTTTCAAAGTACACATGGGTCCTGTTTCTAAATTCCAAAGATGAGACTCCACAACTAGTGATTGATCACATCAAGCTGATTGAGCTGGACTCAAAGCATCCAGTGAGAGCTATAAGATCAGATAATGGAACTGAATTCAAGAATGCTGTTCTAAATGACTTATGCACCGAAAGGGGTATAACCAGACAGTACTCAGCTCCAAGAACTCCTCAACAAAATGGGGTAGTGGAAAGAAAGAATAGAACATTGATTGAAGCTGCACGTACTATGTTAAGTAAATCAAGGATTCCATTATACTTTTGGACTGAAGCTGTCAATACTGCGTGCTATACCCAGAATCGAACTCTTATCAACAAAGACTTGATGAAGACCCCCTATGAAGCATTAACTGAAAAGAAACCAACACGCAAATACTTTCATGTATTTGGAGCTAAATGTTTTGTGCTAAAAGAAGGAGATGATCAAGGTGGAAAATTCGAGGCCAAAGCACATGAAGCAATTTTTATTGGTTACACAAGAAGAGCCTATAGGGTGTATGTGATTGATCAGTAGAAAATGCTTGAAAGTGTCAATGTAACATTTGATGACACTAAACTTCCTAGTATCCAAACTGAAAATCCATCTGAAAAGCTATCTTTTGATGACATGACAGATTCAGATTCAGATGATGACAATCCACCTGATGTTGTTGCTGATGATAATGACAACAATGATGATGATGATGATCAGGGTAATGGTGGTGGAAATAATGATAATATTGGAGATACACTTGACACTCCTGAACAATCATCTAGTCAACCTGGCAACAACTCAGGGGGAGACAATGAAGGATCAACTAGTCACACTCAACATCGTAATGAAGATCAAGGTGAATCATCAAGATCTAACTTCCTAGACAGACTGTTTGGAATAGAGCTCATCCCTTTGAGCTAATCATTGGTGATCCAGATGTTGGTGTAAAAACTAGAAGGGATTTTAAGAATCAATGTAATTATTCAGGGTTTCTGTCTGAAATGGAACCTAAGAAAACTGAGGAAGCTCTTTCTGATCCTGATTGGGTGATTGCTATGCAAGATGAACTCAATCAATTTAAACAACAAGAAGTATGGAAGCTAGTACCCAGACCTAAGGACAAGGAAGTGGTTGACACTAGGTGGGTATTCAGAAACAAGCTAGATGAAGATGGCACAGTGACGAGAAATAAAGCAAGACTGGTAGCAAAGGGTTATTCACAAGCTGAAGGAATTTATTATGATGAGACCTATGCTCCAGTGGTAAGACTTGAGGCTATCAGAATATTCTTGGCATTCACAGCATTCTCAAACTTTAAAGTTTATCAAATGGATGTCAAGAGTGCTTTTCTGAATGGTAAGCTAGATGAAGAGGTATATGTAGAACAGCCCCTGGCTTTGAAGATCCAGAACTTTTTGATTATGTCTACTTTCTCTTCAAGGCTATTTATGGTCTTAAGCAAGCTCCAAGGAAATGGTATGACACTCTCTTTGAGTCCTTACTTGAAAATGGTTTTGTTAGAGGTGTCATAGACAAAACTCTCTTCACAAAGAAACATAAGAATGATACAATACTAGTCCAAGTCTATGTGGATGATATAATATTCGGGTCTACTAATGATCTTCTATGCAAGAAATTTGCCAAGTTAATGCATGGTAAATTTGAAATGAGCCTGATGGGTGAGCTGAAGTTCTTTCTTAGATTACAAGTAAGTAAAAGGACCAGATGGAATTTTTATTTGTCAATCCAAGTATGTCAGAGAACTCCTCAAGAAATATCAAATGAAGGATTCATCTTCAGCAAGGACACCATCATCTACAGCTGTCAAGTTTGGGACATGTGAAAATTCTGCCAAGGTAGATGTCACAAGCTACAGAGGTATGATAGGTTCATTACTTTATCTTACTGCAAGTAGACCTGATATTATGTATGCTACATGCTTGTGTGCAAGGTTCCAAGCGGATCTTAGAGATGTGCATCTCATTGCTGTTAAACGAATCTTGAGATATCTTAAGGGTACACCTAACTTAGGTATATGGTACCCTAAAGAATCTGGTTTTAACCTGGTTGGATATACATATTCAGATTATATAAGAAGTGTTGTAGATAGAAAAAGCACGTCTGGGAGTTGTCAATTCCTAGGTGGCAGGTTGGTCTCCTGGTACAGCAAGAAGCAACAAACAGTTTGCAACTCAACAACTGAAGCTGAATATATAGCTGCTGGAAGCTGTTGTGCTCAGATCTTGTGGATTAGGAATCAGCTACATGACTATGGCTTTGTACTTGACAATATTCCAATTTTTGTGACAATACAAGTGCCATAGCAATCTCCAACAATCATGTGCAGCATACGAGGACCAAGCACATCGACATCAGGTATCATTTTATCTGAGAGCATGTCATGAATGGTACCATGGAGTTACATTTTGTACCCACGGAAGAACAAACATCAGATATTTTTACTAAGTCTCTTGACGAATCCACATTCACCAGAATTGTTGGTGAATTGGGTATGTTAAATAGTCCTAGTAATTAAACTAATTAATATCTGAGGTTTGCTCTTTAATAATTTATAAGTGATTATTTTGTTAACAATTATTATTAGAATCACTTGTATAATTATTTTATCAACTTACCTTCTTGCTTGTTAATTCTCAAATCATTGTCATTATTTCTTAAAATATCCCTACTTACTTCTTTTATTTTAGAATAAGTTATTTTCTCTAAAAATATTTTTCTCAAATTTTACAAGTTGTAATTTGTGAGAAACCTATTTTTCTTGAAAATCTCATTATTTTAAAGTCAATTTTAAATAGTTAATATTATTTACTATTTTGTAGTGTTTGTCCTTCTGTTATTAATGTTTTATTTCCGCCAAAAGGATAGCCTAAGGTATTTGTAATATTTTCTATTTTCTATATAGCTATTTTAAATAGTCATATTATTATTAATATTTTTGTAAATTATTATTATCTATTTTTTTTAATTTTTGTAAATATTATTAATATCGTTGTTTTTGTATAAATAAAAATCTGTATGTTCATTATTATTTCAATTTATGTAAAGTATATGGTCTGTTCATATTTTATGTCCATATTATTATTTTTGCATAAATAAATATCAGTATTTAAATCTTGTTTTATACTGCTGCGGGTATGCGGGTATCCAACTTGTACTGCTGCGGGTATTACAAATTGTCGGTCAGGGTATTGATTTTATAACCTTACCAGGTCAAATCTTTGGTCAATACTCTCACTACCTAATACCAGTATTTAGTTTTTTTTTTGTCGATACCCGTTCCAGCCAAGCACGAGTTTTTACTCTGCATACTATTCTCTCTGTTCCAAATAAATACACGCAGATACACACAAACTCTCGCCATTTTTTTTCAAGCCGGACGCCTTCGTTTCTCAATCTTTTTCAAAACCATAAACACAGAGTTGTAGATCGGTTCATTATCTACTGATTGACTGATTAAAATCGAACATTGGTTAAGAAACAAGAAATCTAAATTTTGAGAAACCGTTCGAATTTCTTTTGTAAACGTGAACTTTGAGTTTGATTCAGAGAAAACAAAAATTACAATAGTGTTCGTGAGTGTCTGGGCAACAACATATCTCAATTTCACAATTTTTCGTGAAGGTTGAATTTTTGGGTTTTTAATTAATTTTTCTTGATTAATTTTTAATTCCAAAAATTTGAATTTAGTAAAATCTGTGAAAGTTTATTCTGCCGTGTGTTTGTGACTAGCTGAGATGGCCAATGCTGACTTGAAATTATCAAACACAATCTTGTTGGATTTTTTAATCTGGAAGAGTGTTCGATTGAAAGATTTAGACCTTGGATTCGGTTTTTGAACGAACATCCCGTTATTTCTCATGCAATTACCCAAGATGCTGCTTTAAAAATGTATCCTCTTTGATTGATATGCACCACAACTGTTGTGTCTGATGATTTTACATCTTTTACTTTCTCAATATTAGACAAACAATATCTAGTAGACGTGTCAGTGATTCGGACAGTTCTACATCTTCCAACTGATGATTTTGTAGGTCTACCATCTGATGATGAGTTATTGCAATTCTTCACTGACATTCATTATCAGGGTAAGTTAGATGTTAATCAATTGAACAAAAAGGGTTTGGTGGCTGAATGGTATTGTTTGTTTGACACCCTAATTAAGGTCTTTGCCAACTATGGTCCACAGACTTTTACTAATATTCCATCTTTAATACAGTATATTGGCTTTTCGATTGTTTAAAATCAAAGAATTGATATTGGCAATTTAATTTTGGGTGTCATCATAAGACGTATCTATACTGCCAAACAAGATTTTGAGTCAGGTGAAAAGGTCTATTGTTATTATCCAAGATTTTTGACTCTTGTGTTTAATCATTTGGTTCCCATTCCATTACACCATCCTTTTCTTAATGGTCGTTCTCAAACATCTGGAACCACTCATAAAAAATTCTATACAAGAACCAACACTAAACAGGTATTTCCAGGCATTCCAGTAGTCATATCTCAACACATGGCTAATTTCATAGATCTACCTGTCATACCTGTTCTTGCTATTGAGCAACCTGAGCCAGCTCATGTGCAACCTGCACCAGTTCCAGAACATGTAGTTGCACCTGTTCCTGAACCTGAACATCAACTTCAAGTGGATCAACCCACTACTGCTGGGACTTCCGCAGTTGCTACTGAACATGTATTGCCTCCTAACTCTCAAACTACTTCACAATCTACATCTGTTGCTCAAGCCCAAGTGGTTGTTAGTGAAATTGACCAAGAGGTTGTAGAACCACAATCTCTAACCCCGTTCATAGAGCCAAATACTGAGTCAAATCTTATCCAAACTACACAACCGTTGCAAAAGCTACCAGTGAGGAGAGGGAGTAGTGAAATTGAGAGTGATCCTATAGCTCTGCCTCCAGTAAAGAAGAGAAGAAATTTATTACTTGAGGCAACTGTAAGCCCATCCACATCCTCCCAAAAGGATATGGACTTAGAAATGGCCGATAAACAGTTACTGGTTTCATCCTCTCAACAGGATGAAACTATTAAAGTTCGCCATAGGGTCGTGGCACCTTGTAAAGAGTCCAGCACACCCCTTTTGTTCAAAATGTGGGAAAACACAACATTAGATGAATCTAGGAACACTTTGCATGGAGAGCACTTAGGGATGGTTACAGTGCCTGCCATAGTTACGGCAGAGGGGCCTTCACAGGCTTACAAGGGAAATCTTGACTCTTTGACACAAATAATAGAGTCATTATCTCCCCTCCCAGGAGGAACACTCCAGGCTCCCTCAAGGGATTCTTCACTCACAGATTTATCTGGAGAAAGTGAAGGGCAACTCAGTCATCCTATCACTAAAGAAATTCAAGTATCAAATCCAAGTGAATTGATAGAGGTGCCTGGGGATCGGGATTTGCGAACTCCCATTGCACCACCACTGACCTCTCTAGAATGGGCTATGGTGATTTCTATTGCAGGTACAGCTAAAGGAAAGGAGCTAGTGTTGAGTGATGTGAGGACCACCATAAAATTGAGTGAAACACATGCACGAAAGGAGAGTGAAACATCCTTGAGTGAACTTCAGGTGAGTGCACACAATGACACAAACACTGTTTCTATGATGGCTCAAATTGCAGAACTACAGAGACAACTTGTTGAAAGTCAAGCTGCGAAACAACTACTCCAAGCACAAGTGGATGAACGGTCTTCTTTTTCCACCTCTGTCAAAAATCAGCTCGTTGTAATCCAAGATGACGTTCAGAACTTGAAGACTACACTCAATCCAGCAATAAATACATTGATCCAATCCAATACTCAGGCATCTACAGAAAGGTCAGATATTTTAAATGCCATTGACAATCTCTCTACCAGGGTGGATGAACTTCAAAAGGAAATGCATGACACTGCTCATTCATATGCAATTACCTTTACAAAGCTTGAAGAAAAGTATGATTACATGTTTGATGGACTTGATCATCTGTACAACATTGTTAAACCTACTCATCATATCACACCAGAACAAAGAGCATATTTTGAAGACTATGAAGGACCCAGTGATGGAGGAGGTAATGAAGAAAAAAGGGAGTTTAAAAGTCAAGGAAAGTCTGTAGAGGATCCCTCAACTAAGGGGGAGAAGTCTTGAGGAGGAGGTGAAGCAACTCAAAGAACTCAAAGGAGTCATAAGGAGAAGTCTGGAGAGGGAGGTGTTTCTCAGAGAAGTGATCAACAAGACAAGGGCAAAGAAAAAGCTGGAGTTTCAGCTTATGATCAGGATGATGCATATTTTGATTTTGATCTAACGAATAGAAAGTTAGCTTGTGAGCAACTAAATGACATTGAAGAAGATCTTTCAAACTGGAAAGATGATCTGCCACTGGATCCTGAATTTGAGAAGGAACTTCAAGAGGAGAAAGCTGATCGCAAGATGAGACAAGCCAAGCTTGAGAAGACAGGTGGTGGCTGAGAGAATTATGTTGAAGCAAGCTGAAGATGCAGAGAAACAAAAGCTACATGCAATCATTGTACAAGAAAGGAAGAGAGATATTCGACTGAAGATTGGTCCAAAGTGGGATAAATCAAAGGAAATTTTTTATTCTATTCAAACCACTGTCAATGATGATGATCGTTTTCTCAAACTACTTCAACAGTTTCAAGAGACCAATCCAAATTACTTGACATACATGGATGCATTGATGCAGGAAATCTCAAGGATAGTAGCCGGACTTGACAGAGGTGCATATCAACTGGTTATTCAGGTTGACTCTCATACAATGGGTTCTCTCTATGTGTCACTTCAAATCATTCAACAGAGAACTTTAACTGAACTTTGGGTTATGTCGCTAAAGGTAAAAAGGTGTTTTGAACTAAATGTATTACTTCACGAAAGGCTTTTAGAGTTTGCTCAAAGGAATAGTCCACAAGTTATTCAAAATCCACATCATGTCAAGTTTCTCAAAGGAGAAACACTCCAGTCTTGCTTCCTTGATTCTAAGTCGATGAAATTATACACCGCATCTCATTTGGTATGGTTAGAACATATGCTTAGGACAACTGGCTTTGAGGATAAAGAAAATATCTTTGTTGCCAACATTATCCAATCATATGCTTTAACTGGCTTTGAAAAGAAATATTACATTCTTCGGAATCGGCTATGGAACAAGCTTGGACTTTTGCCTAAAAAACCTAAAGGTTTTTGCATCAGATTATGAACGTGTCCTTGATAAAGAATTGATAAAAAACTTAGAAGTTCAAGAAGAACAAGTTGATAGAGAATTGATCAGAAGGTTGCACGAACAAGAAGATGAAGTTGAATCTGGAGAGATAAGGGAGGAAGATACTTCTACGTGAAGATCAGCTCTACATGTGATATCTTTAGGGCTTAGATAGGACAAGATAGGAAAATTGTTAAATATGATCAGGCTAGAGGATCATCTATCTTGTATTTATCTTTATGTTTGAATCTGGAAATTGTTTATAAATACCAGAACTCTTTCATTATTTACTTAGCATTTAAAGTTTTATCTTTTACTTGTTTAAGTTGAGTTATCCTCTAGGAATTTGCTTGTTATTTTCTAACAAACAAATAGGGGGAGATTGAAAGGCATATGACACAGCCTATTTGTATTTTGAGGATTCAACTCAACTTGAATTAGATTGTAATAAGTAAATAATATATAAACTGTCTAGGAATCTTAGAATTTTTAATCTGTCAGAAGAAAAGGATTAAAGTCAATCTACAGACTTGAAGATTTGCTACATTGAAAGAAGCTCAGACATCTGATCAAGCCTCAGTGAAGTATTCGACTACAAGTAGTGGATTCATTTAAGGTCACAGAGATTTGGACAGTGACAGAAACAGTACAGAACAGTTATAGAGAGAAGAGAGAAGAAAAAGAATCACTGTTTAAAGTCAAAAGATGAAGAACAATCATTGGAGTTAGTCACTCATGAACCAGACAGTACATCGAGTGTCAACAATTATTCAGTGGTGAATCTTTATTAATTTCAGTGGTTCAAAAGAATTTTTTCAATCTATAATTAATTATAATTCTATATTTAATTAAGTTATTAGTTAATTTATTTAATAAATTAATTCTGCAAGAATTAATTTATTTAATAAATTAATTATCAAAGTTAATTAATATTTGAATTATTAATTAATTATAGTATTTCAGATTTGTATTGCTAAGGTATTCTGATACCCTTGGAAGCTATTATTCTGATACCCTTGGAAGAGCAAGCAGATACCCTTGGAAGAGCAAGCAGATACCCTTGGAAGAGTAAAACATGATACCCTTGGAAGAGTAAAACAGGATACCCTTGGAAGAGCAAAATGGGATACCCTTACTAGCACAAACTTATACCCTTGGAAAGTGATACCCTCACCGACATTCAATGGAGAATACCCTTGCAAAGGGATACCCTTTGATGGGTTATTTGATAAAAAAAAATAGTCTGTAGATTTTCAAGGATAACATGATAAATATCACCAAGGCCGCTGAGTTCATTCGTGTGAAAAATATCAGATCAAAAAGTAGAACACAGCAAACACTCTATCTTCATCAATATCTCTCTGCAAGAGCAATAAATTCCCAGAAAATCAAAAGCTTTGTATTTGTAATATTTGATCCGTTCAAGCTTGATTACTTGTGACTCTTGTACTATTAGCGATTTTTACTCCTAATCTATATCTTGATTTTTATTAACAAATCTAGAAGAATTCATGTCGAATTTTCTACTTTGTTATTATTAACTAGATATTACTCTGTACTGATTTTGTAACAACCCTCAAGTTTAATATATTGATATATTCAACTTGAACTTTGTTTCATTTAATTCCGCACTAATTTGTCTAAATTGAATTATAATCCAAAGGACAAATTTCGATAAAAAGTATTGTTTGTATTCAACCCCCCCTTCTACAAACATATTGGACCTAACACGAATGGATATGGGACCAACAATCCACCACAGGTCAGTCCAAAAATGCTAGCAAGTTGGTACACATTGGTCATTGACTTGTCTATAGAAGGGACTTGAATACTCTTATTCTAATCGAAAAAGGATGTTACAAATACCTCCCTCTTTTCTTACAACCTTGTCATCAAGGTTCGGCTTATGGACCTTAAAGTGCATGTAGTGTAGTTCCAAAAGTAAACTTAGACGTCTCTTTGAACTACTCTAGACCTTCTAGTATCAATAGTTGTGGTACATGACATTTATGGCCAACACTAAATTTTACATCAGAATTAAAACAAAGTCTTTGCGCTCTTCTCTTTGCATCTCATCCCAACTGAGTCGCTTCATAGAAGATGCATGATTTGTAACTGGAGATGCAGTATCCATCATTAGTTGGGTGTTTTGACAGCTAGCCTTTAACTGCCTATGAATCTGGTCATCTTTCATCCTTGCCAGGCTAATAGCTTCCTTTAATTATTTTGGTTTAAACATTCGATTACCGTCAGCTAATTCTAGTTTGAGACCACCCATAAATGTGCCCACCAAAACTTTGTGTGTCCAACCATGTACTCGGTTGCCTAGCCGCTCAAAATCCTTTTGATAATTACACAACGAGCCTATCTATTGTACCCTTGAAAAAGCTTCATGAAAGTCCTCGCATTCTGTTGAACCAAATCTGGCCCATAGCTCTTTTTCAAAAAATTTCCAAAAAATCTCTTTTTCCTCTTCCTTGTAAGATCTTTTAAGCCAATGCCACCATTGGTTGGCTTCTCCTTCAAGATGAAAGGAAGCCAAAGACACTTTTTGTACTTCAGGAGTGGCCTGGTAGTCAAAGAATTGTTCCACCCTTATGAACAATTCGGTTAGATCATCTATAGAGAAACGAGGAAACTCTATCTTCGCTAGTTTTGAAGTGAATTGTGGCCTTCCTCCATCACAACTGAAATAATCTTTAATTTAGTGATAATATAATAATCATTATCCAACTGAAATTATCCTGAAACTAAAGAGAAAAGAAAGGTATGACTTTTTAATATTCAACTTGGATTCAGATATAAATGTTCTTATTTAATTTGGTTCAACTCAATTTTGTGCCGAATTACTCGTTTTCATATATTCTAATTTGAATTCATCCAAAATAATATTAAAAATTACTCCTCCGTCCCAGCCAATAGTTTACATTTTGGCTGGGTACGGAGACCAATGCAGTGTATAAACAATAAAGATAAATAAATCAAGTTAATATATTAAAGAATAAGAAGGACAGTGATTAATATTGATGGAAAACTTAAAACATGGATTAACATTGGTTGGAAACTTGTAAATACCCGCCTAAATAAAAGTTTGACTACATTATATTTGCCTCCTTTTTACCTATATTAAATACATGCTGCTAACATATACAGCCTTTTATACAAAAGTAGGCTAGTTAGTATGAACACTTTATAAAAGCTTTAGTTTATGTTAGGCCGAATACACACTTATAATCAACTAAGTATGAGAGAATAACAATAAGTTCTTTAAAAGCTTTAAAAACTGTTTGGAATTAACTTCTCTCTCAGTGATGTAAAATATCACAGAGAGCTGTTTAGGTTACAATGAAAGATATTGTGTTACACAATTGATACCCTTCTAGGGTTAACCTAACTGTAATTTATAAGATATACAGCTGCTATACAATCGATAATTGATACTCCTATAAATTAGCTATACAATTATTATCAATTACGATTGCTACACATCTCCTTAGTCAACTCAATCTCTTTGACAGCTATCCAATCTTCAAAGATATTGCTTCCATAATAAATCTTCAAACATTGTTGACCAGTAGACGCTGCCTCCAGACAGAGTTTAACAAACTCTGTCGAGCTTCCAATGTCAGCGTATAACAAACTCTGTCAAGCTTTCAACTGTCAGAGTTTAACTAAACTCTGACTGCTTCCTGTTTCAAGTTAAACTCTGTTTTTCCCTGTAAAACTTAAACACTGATATTAACCATATCAATTATATTTAACAATCTCCCCCAACTTGTTCATTAGTAAAAATGCACAAGTTAACAATAATTGATGATGTCAAAACAATTTCATACAAACACAGTGTTTATTTAAATAAGCAGAGTTTAAACTTGACTTAACAAAAATCTACAGAAAACAAGAAAATTCTTACAGACTTTAATCTCTAATCTCCTCAAGATCTGGTGTTGTTTTGAGATAATCTATAAGCAATCTTCTCTCTGCATTCTCAAGTTCAATATTCATAGCTTCCTTGATCTCTCTCAACTGGGGATCACTCTCATCAGTTTGATAAATAGCAGATCTTAGATCATAGATTTTGTTCCTCCTCATCTCATTTCCCAGTCTGATAAATTTTACTTCCTCTGATTGTGAATTGAAGTCAAGTACTGTGATTCCCAGATCAGTCTTCAGCTTTGCAGTACCCTTCTTCATTTCAATGAGATTTCCATTCCAGTCTCTGTACTTAGGAACATATCTGCTGTTGCACTTCATTCCTCTAATTGCCAAATTTTGGAGCATTTTCTGTCTGAGCACATTTGCAACTGATTGAGTCCTTCGACTTTTCACCTTGAAAAGATACAGAACATGTTCTAATTCTTCCCAATATTTCAAACCAATATCATGCTCACCAATTTTAAATACTGTCCCATCAGCCATAAAGTATAAGAGAAAATCTTTCTTTAAACTCTTCTGATGAACTAACTGTACTGATTCCAGTCTGTCCAAACTCTCTTGAGTGACACCACGACCTAGAACAACCAGTGAAGAAGGATCTCTAGGACCAGTATGTTGCCTTTTATCTCTGTGTGAGCCTAGACCAGCTTTATTGTTTCCAATCTTACCAGACAAGGCTCTTCCATCAGTAAAATCCATAGGAGCTCCAGATACTAGATTTGGATCATGAAGTGTTCCTTTACCAAAAACTGATTTCAACTGAGAAGATAGAGGTCTAGACACAACTTGTGTAGCAACAGAGGTTGTGCTTTCTTTCTTCTGTACAACTTGTGTAGAAACAGAGGTTGTATCTTTCTTCTTTGAATCTTCTCCTTCCATAGCAATGCCTTTTAGCTTGAGTTTAGCTTCAGCTTCTATTGGTTTCTTAGATAAATGTGATCTTTGATCAGCATCAACATTTTCCTTAATCACAATGCCTTTAAGAACAGGCCTAGGAGCTTTTTCTTTCTTTTTAAACTTTCCAGACTTTAAAGCTTTCTGATGTTGTTCTTGTAAATTCTTTTCTTCAGCTTTAATATCTTCAATAGTAGCTCCTTCTTCATTTTCTTCAATAAATAACTTAGCAGCCAATTCCTCATCCGTCATTGAATTTTCAGTGAATAATAAACTCTTGGTGTTGGAAGTTGACTTTGACTTGGAAGACTTGCTAAATTTCAGACTTTGATCAGCTCTTAATATCTTCTTCTCTTTGCCCTTTGCTCCTGCTCCTCCATCTTCAGTATCTTCATCCTCTTTAGTCAGAGTTTGAGATTGCTTGCATTTAGACTTAGCAACTCTCTCCCCCTTTTTGACATCATCAGGCATGAGAATAGATGTGATTAACTCCAGAGAGGTAGCAATAGAATCAATCTTTAAAGACATGACATTTTGATTTTCTTCAACTTTGCTCAGCCTGTGAGACAAAGTTTCTTGATTCTGGGAAAGATATTGAAACTTGTTCTTGCTATTGAGTTTAAGCATATCATCTCCTCTAATAACTTCACCTCGAACATCAAAAATGGCCTTTTGACAATGATCAAATCTAGAATTGAGAGTCTTCACTTGGACAACAGTGGCCTTGAGACAGGATAGAATCTCTGGATTTGTGATTGTTCTGGATGTTCTCTTGACAAATTCAACTGCTCTTGCAACAGGAAAGATGCAAGTTTCTTTGTACCAATCAGCTGAAAATTGTTCAAAGTGATCTTCTTCAACATCTGCTTGATTTGAAGGGCCAGCAAAATCATTAACTTTAGCAGAGGTCTGTACTGGTAAACTTTGAGAAGAGCTTGACTTAGTACTCCCTTTAGTTTCAATTTCAGTTTCAGCTTCAATATGGTCAGTTGATTCAGGAATTTGAAAAGACTCATCAACAGTTTCTGCAACATTGTCTGCAGTACGTTCAACATTCTCTGCAACAGGCTCTACAACATCCTCTGTAGGTTGTACAATATGATCAACAGACTTTGCACCTTGAACTTGTTCAACCTCTTCACCTTGGTTAGGAACCTGATGAGCATCAGAGAGTAGCTTAGTGTGTGATGCAACCTCTGTTTCTTCTAG
Organism: Saposhnikovia divaricata; assembly: GCA_036435485.1. NCBI lineage: Eukaryota > Viridiplantae > Streptophyta > Magnoliopsida > Apiales > Apiaceae > Saposhnikovia > Saposhnikovia divaricata. The sequence continues at coordinate 92,509,141 of CM071597.1, read as the reverse complement.
CACTACAGTTGGCTGATCAGCTACACCAGTTTCTTCAGAGTTTGTAATAACAGGTGATAAAGGAACATGAATAGAATCAGAGAATGGTATGAATGTTTCAACAAAATCATCCATAGCAGTAAAGTCTTCTCTGTTGTCCTCATCCACTTGTACATTGAGAGGTGTATTGGCAGCTTCTTTTGCAGTTTCTATCTCAACAGTAGGTATTTCCTGAGAAATATCCTCTTGAGCTTCAAAATTCAATTCTTCATCAGACTCTTCAATAATCAGTCTCCTCCTTTTAACTTGAGGATTCACTTCTGTTCTCTCTTCTTCTGAGATAGAATCATCTAGAGTAAATGGAGATTGAGGTCTATTTGCTCTTTCCTTCCTAGCTCTCTTTGGCTTAGAAGCTTTAGCAGTCCTCTGCTTTCTTGGTGGCCTTATAGCCCCGCTTTTCTTTGGCTTTCTTGGTTTGGATTGTGGTTGAGGTTGAGGTTGTGATTCAGGTTGAGAAGTAGTAGCAACAGTGGGTGGAGTGGATGTATATGTGGGTTTAGAGGTAGGTTCAGTGTTTATGGTTATGTGAGGTTCAGTGTTTATGGGTTGAGGAGGTGACTGTGGAGGTTCAAGTACAGGTTCAGGTTCTGGTGCTTGTGGTTCCTGTGGTTGATTGAGAAAATTTCTGAGGGCAAGAGGATAGATGAACTCTGGAACTTGTTCCTTGTTAGCATCTTTATTTGTCAAGTCAGAGAACATTCTCTTATGGACTTGAAAGGGTTATATAACATCCTCATCAGAGATTACCAAATTAGGCAAACAAGCAGAGAATAAACATTGACAAAAACGTGAGAAATAAATAGTTGTATTAGACTCTGCTAGTTTTTCACCTAAATTCATAAGAACTAATCTACCAAAATCAAAGTTACTCCCATTAAGAAGAGAATACCCGATTTGAAGACTATCAGTGGGAATTGCATCCCAGTTGGTGACTTTCTTTCCAAATGCTCGAGTGATGCAATTTCAGAATGTTTTTCTGGTTGAACAAGAGCTTGACCAATTTCAGAATCTCTTAAGAAGTTCTGAATCAAATGAAATGATTCTGGGGCTTTATCAGTGTTTAGTATTGCTGCATAGTTGTTAGGAACAAAAGATAATCCCTTAGCCACAATAGTCTTGGTTGCCTTTAGAACAGATTGTTAGAAAAGAGAGTGTGTGTAAAAGTGTTTGTGAAAATGCTTAAGTGAAAGTAACAGAGAAATTGTGTGTAATGTTGTGTGTTCGTGGGTGTAAAAGTGAAAAAGTGAAAAATGAAATGAGTTTGATTAGATCTGTAATTGAAAATTAAAACCCAATCGTTTTAGACAATAAACACGCAACCAATTTCTTGTTAAGTGTGTGAGTGGGACACATGTCACGTAGCAAGTGGAACAGCCATGTACACGCGCTGTAATAATGCCTATTATTACTGTTATTCTCTCTCCTATTGCCAATAAGCTTTAACTGTATGACACCATTAAACAATTGGCACGTATCACCTGCAAATTTCAAAAACTCTTTTTGTACTCCAAGTATATGCTTTGTCTGAAATAAAATATTACCTTAGAGTACTCAACAAAATCCAACAGTGTTTATCAATTCTCCAACTTAATTATTGTTTTCCTTTCAAACACTGCACAGTTGTGAATATAAGTGTGTGTAGGGCAGAGTTTACTAAATCTGTATTTAGAGCATCTAGTATTTCATAAAATCCATAAAATAAATCAGTAAACACTGGATGCACAAACTCTCATAGTAAATACTGAATGTATGATGAATGCTAAACTCTGTAGTAAACGATTTATATACAGTAATATTTAATTAATCTATAACCCCCTAATTTTTTTTTTAGTTTTCTCCAGTAATCAGAGGTTGGAACTAGTCACCAAAAATCTTATAATTTTAGCCCTTATCAGTTTGATAAGTTCTTGGATCTTCCTAGTTTTCGACTAGTCACCAAAAATTAGAGAATTATAGCCCTTACTATATACCAGTAAGTTCCTGGGTCGTCCTAGTTACAAACATGATCTCAAAGGAGTTCTAACAGTCTATATATATAAGCTTTGGGGTTATTCTAATAACAGAATCTAATTTAATAGTGTATAACTAACAGAGTTTAGAGCTCATCAACATCAGAAATTATTTATGAGAGGCAATGCACACAGTATTTACAGACTCAGAGTTTAGGATAAATAAACTAAGAGATGCTATAAATATGGAACAGTATCATGCTATGTTAACTTTCTGCACAGTTTAAGATTAGATCACAGATAACTTAGAAGGATTCATGACTAATTACTGAGAATAATGTTTTATACATGTATCTTCATCGGTGTTTATGTTCAGAAAGAAACATTATCAGAGTTTCTCAGAGTTTATCCAACAGTCAACAGTGTATGACTTAAAGAACATGCTAATAGAGTTTAACAGTCATTGAGCAGAGTTTGCATATCAGAGTTTAACATACCACAGAAATATGAGCAACACAGTACATAAGTAGAGTTTTGAGTCTAACCAATATCTCTAGTCAAAGCCAGAGACAATTCCTAGTTCATTTACCAGCCTTGTAAATACAGCTTCACTCAATGGCTTGGTGAAGATATCTGCAAGGTGTTGTTCTGTAGACACAAAATGAAGCTCAATATTCCCTTCCTCTACATGTTCTCTGATAAAATTGTACCTTATGCTGATGTGCTTGGTCATTGAATGATGTACTGGATTACCTGTCATAGCAATAGCACTTTGATTATCACAATAAATAGGTATTTTACTGTACCTCAATCCATAATCCAGTAATTGATTCTTTATCCACAGAATCTGTGCACAACAGCTACCAGCAGCAATATACTCTGCTTCAGCTGTAGATGTAGAGATTGATTTCTGTTTCTTGCTGTACCAAGAAACAAGTCTATCACCAAGAAATTGACAACTTCCACTAGTACTTTTTCTGTCTATCTTACAGCCTGCAAAGTCTGCATCAGAGTAACCAAGAAGCTTGAAGTCTGATTCTCTTGGATACCACAAACCTAAAGTTATGGTGCCCTTAAGTTATTTGAAAATTCTCTTTACAGCTGTTAGATGTGGTTCTCTCGGGTCTGCCTGAAATCTTGCACAAAGACATGTTGCATACATCATGTCACGTCTACTAGCTATTAGATAAAGAAGAGACCCAATCATTCCTCTATAGTTTGTCATATCCACTGGTGAACCTGTGTCTCTATCCAACTTTGTTGCTGTTGCCATTGGACTTGTTGCAGATGAGCAGTCAAGCATGCCAAATTTCTTGAGAAGATTTCTGGTATATTTTGCTTGATTGATAAAGATTCCATCATCTGTTTGCTTCACCTGTAGCCCTAGAAAATAACTGAGCTCTCCCATCATGCTCATTTGATACCTGGACTGCATGAGCTTGGCAAACTTCTTACAGAGTTTATCATTAGTAGATCCCAAGATTATGTCATCTACATATATTTGAACTAATAACAGATCACTACCAAGATTGAAATAGAACAAGGTTTATCAATTGTACCTCTGTTGAACCCACTTTCTAAAAGAAATTGAGCCAGAGTTTCATACCATGCTCTTGGTGCCTGCTTAAGTCCATAGAGTGCCTTGTCAAGTCTGTAGACATAATCTGGATACTTGGGATCTACAAATCCTGGTGGTTGTTCAACAAACACTTCTTCTTTAAGTTTTCCATTCAGAAAAGCACTTTTCACATCCATCTGAAAAACCTTGAATTTCTTGTGAGAAGCATATGCTAGAAAGATTCTTATTACCTCCAACCTTGCAACTGGAGCAAAAGTTTCATCATAGTCTATGCCTTCTTGCTGTGAATAGCCTTTGGCCACAAGTCTGGCCTTGTTTCTTGTAACAACCCCATCACTGTCAGTTTTGTTTCTGAAAACCCATTTAGTACCAACAACAGATCTATTCTTTGGTCTAGGTACAAGGGTCCATACTTCATTTCTCTCAAATTCATTTAACTCCTCCTGCATTGCTGTTATCCAGTCAGCATCTTGAAGAGCTTCTTCCACTTTCTTTGGTTCAGATTCGGATAGAAATGCATGAAACAGACATTCATTTGTTGTAGCACTTCTTGTCCTAACTTTTGCCTCTAGATCTCCAATTATTAAATCAGGTGTATGTGATTTTGTCCATTTCCTAGCTGAAGGTAAATGACTTCTGTCAACAGTTGATCCTCCCCCTTGATCAATGTTCTCCTGATCATATTGTTGCCTTTCTTCATTCTCTGAGGCTCCCCCTGAATTTGATCGCTCAAAGTTTGAACCGTCAGACTTTGGACTTTCAGAGTTTGAGTCATCAGAGTTTGAGTTTGATCCAGATTTTTCAGTTGACTCACTATCAGAATTTGAGTCATCACTATGATCATGCTCCCCCTCAACTGGTTCTCCTCTTTGTTTTGACTGTACTATTTCTTCTGTGTGTACCAGTAGAGGTTCAGAGTTTGCATCAACAGAGTTTGTTGGACTGGTTTCATCAGAGTTTATTTCATCAGAGATTAGATCTTCATTTTCGAAATGCAACTGATCATGTTCATCAACATCTTCAAGTCCAGTTATTTTCTTGTCATCAAATGACACATGAATAGATTCCATAATCACCTTTGTTCTCAGATTATAAACTCTGAATGCCTTGGTTGACACTGGATAGCCAACAAAAATTCCTTCATCTGCTTTCAACTCAAATTTGGTCAACTGTTCAGGATGAGATTTCAACACAAAGCATTTGCACCCAAAAATATGAAAATATTTCAGGTTTGGCTTCTTTTCCCTCACCATCTCATATGGTGTTTTTCCATGCTTGTTGATCAGTGTTGCATTTTGAGTAAAACAAGCAGTTTGAGTTGCTTCTGCCCAGAAATAGGTTGGCAATTTTGCTTCATCAAGCAAAGTTCTGGCAGCTTCTATCAAGGTTCTGTTCTTCCTCTCAACTACACCATTTTGCTGTGGTGTACCAGGTGCAGAAAACTCTTGCTTCAATCCTCTGTTCTTGCAGAATTCTTCCATTGTTGCATTTTTGAATTCAGTTCCATTATCACTTCTGATTATTTTGACTTTGTGTTTTGATCCTTTGTCCAGTAGCTTTACATGCTCCATCAGAGTTAATGCAGTTTCATCCTTCTTTGCTAGAAAATACACCCAAGTGTATCTGGTATATTCATCAACAATGACTAGAGCATATTTCTTTCTTCCAATTGACAAGACATTTACTGGTCCAAAAAGATCAACATGTAACAGATGATATGGATCAACAATTGAAGATTCAGACTTGCTCTTGAAAGAGGTCTTCCTCTGTTTGGCCTTTTGACATGAATCACACAGACCATCAACATTTAACAAAGACTTTGGAAGTCCTCTAACAAGATCCTTTCTTATCAGCTCATTGATATTGTTCAGATTCAAATGAGAGAGTTTCTTATGCCACTTCCAACTCTCTTCATTGGACATTCTTGTTGACGGGCACATAGTTTTTCCATCAGAGTTTGTCAACAAGCTTGCTTCATAGATATTGTTGCGCCTTTGTCCAACTAAAACAACTTTCCCTGTGGTTTTGCTGATAACCTCATAGTATTCAGGTTGAAAATCTACATGAAAACCTCTGTCACAGATTTGACTCACAGATAGCAGATCATGCTTGAGTCCTGGAACCAGAGCTACATTTGTTACGATGACACTTCCAAGATTAATATTGCCATATCCCAGAGTATGTCCTATGTTGCCATCTCCATAGGAAACTTTTGGGCCAGCCTTTTCCACATACTCTGATAGCAGGGCTTTATTTCCAGTAATGTGTCCTGAACATCCACTGTCCACGACTAGGATACTTTCCCTGATGCCCTGCAATCACAAACAATTACTGAGGATTAGATTTAAGGATCCAGACTTGCTTGGATCCTTTGGCTTTCTTAATTTTGTTAGCTTTAGCAGCGGAATTTACACTATCAGAGTTTAAGCTAACTTTATCAGAGTTTACACTTGCAGAATTAACTCTAACCCATTTCAGATTAGGTTTCAGTTCATAGTAATTATGATAAATAGCATGATAATTTCTACAAGTATAAATAGAATGCCAAGTGCTTCCACAGTGTTTGCATAAAGTCTGTGGCCTAGTTCTAACATTATCTTTCTTTACTTCAGACTTGGAAGGTAAAGAATTAATGTCTTTGTTCTTCCTGCAAAAACTAGCAAGATGGTTAGTGCTACCACAGTTATGACATGTCTTTCTTGGAGCTAAAGTAGCAAGCATTGGATAATTACCTTGAGTGATGCCTACTTTACCATTTCTGTTCTTTCTAGACACTTTCTGTTTCTTAACAGATTTTAACTCCTTAAGCTTATGCTTAAGTTGTTTATCTGTCATTAAACCAATATTAATCTGTTTAACACTAGTTTTTACTGGTTCTTTCTTAACAGCTTCTTTTCCACCTTCAAACCTAGGTTCACTTATTCCATTAACAAATGTTCCAAATTTCTTAGGTGGAAGAGGTGGTCTAATCTTGACTGTATTCTGAAACCTAAGTTCATCTTCCTCAGAATAACCTAGACATACAGTGTCAGATTGAAAAACTTCTTGAGTGTCTTTTCCTGAGTGAGTCCAATTTTTAATAATGTGATTTTCCTTTTCCAATTCAGATTCTAGTTGTTTATACTTACTTAACAACTCTTGTTCAAGATAGACAGCATCATCTCTCTCCTTTTGAACTTGCTGCATGTTAGCAAGTTTCTCTTCTACAACCTTATTTCTCTCTTTGAGTTCAGAATTCTCAGTTTTGATTCTCTCATTCTCTAAAGTCTGATCCCTATAACTGATATGCAAAGCCTTAAGATATATTCTTAATTCAGTTATATCATCAGTATTATAAGCATAGGTAGTTAGAGGTACCTTGTTTTCAGAATCTTCAGCTTCATCAACAGTAGTAGCCATGAGAGCATAGTTCACATCCTCATCTGAGTCAGAGGTGTCTGCCCAATCTCTGCCTTTAGTGAAGAGTGCCTTCTCAGTTTTACCCTTCTTGCACTCAGGAGCATAATGACCCATCTCCTTACACTTGTAGCATTGAATTTCAGACTTGTCTCTTTTCCCAGATTTGGTATCCTTTCTCTCAGATTTGCTGAAATTCTTCCTGTCAAACTTTGAATCATTCTTGGAGAATCTCTTCCCTTTCTTGAAGTTCTTGAATCCCATCTTCTTGAAGGTCTTTACCATCAAGGCATCCATTTGCATCATTTCCTCATCATCTTCAGAATTAGATGATCCATCTGTATTTGAGTCAACATCAGAGTTTGATGACTCACTTTCAGAATGAATGACCAAAGCTTTTCCTTTTGCCTTCTTCCTTGATGCTTCCTTCTTTGAGGGTCTTTCTTCAACTCTTAGAGCAACAGATTTTGACTTTCTGCCTGATCTTCTACTTCTCTGTTCCATTTCTAGTTCATGAGTCTTGAGCAACCCATAGATCTCATCAATATCAGTATCAGCCAGATCATAGTTGTCTCTAATAGTGGTTGTCTTAACATCCCACTTTTCAGGTAGAGAAAGAAGAAACTTGAGATTTGAATCTTCTAGATTATATTCTTTATTAACCAGTGACAGATCATTAAGTAGCTTACAGAATCTGTCAAAGGTTTCTGTCATTGATTCTTCACATTTAGCCTCAAAGTGTTCATACTCCTGTGTGAGTATGTTCCTTCTATTCTTCTTGATTGCTGCAGTTCCCTGACATCTAACCTCTAGAGCATCCCAGATCTCTTTTGCAGTTTTACAATTGATCACTTTGTTAGACATAACATTATCCAATGAACTATGAAGCAAATGTCTAACCTTTGCATCCTTACCAATGGATGAAATGTCCTCAGGAGTCAAATCTTTCTTCTCCTTTGGAATAGATTTAGCTTCTTGTCCAGCAGCAACAATAGATAATTTTGTAGGCTTATGAGGGACTTCATAAATTCTGTCAAGATATTCTGGATCTGTAGCCTCCAGAAACATAGCCATTTTCACCTTCTAAGTTGAGTATTCTGCTGGCTTAAGAATAGGAACCCTGATTGTTTCATATCGACTCACAGTTGCAGGTTGAGCCTTCTCAGCTGTAAGAACCCAAAATTTCGGTAGAATTAAAACTTTTCCTATTATGATGAAGTGCATCAATGAATAGTGATTTGGTGGATGAATAGTGATTTTGAGGATTAAGAAAATTTTTCATGTCACCTATGTACGAGATGTAGTGTGGATATTCCGAAGTTATACTAGTAATCTACGGAGTAAATAAGTGTATGTAAATGCGATCGGAATTCAGAAATTCCAAATTCTATTTTCGTGTATTATTTGACTGAGTGGTGAATTATATATCAGTGATATCAAGAAATGAGATATTTAATTTGAGGAATTGAGGAGTTAATATTTTGGAATTTTATTATAAGTGATTTGAGAATTTGGAACGAAAACCACTGAGGAAGTGAAACAAACGTTCTAGAAACCGCTGAAACTTTATAATGGGATTAAGCGATTAAGCGAACGAAGCATGGATTAAGGATATGGTATATTAAGAGTTCAAGGAAGGATAAATTATGAGAAAGAAAGAGGATTGAGAATAAACTCCTAGAATTGAGAAATAGAGAATGCTTGAGAAATCGGGAGAACGTTTTCTGAGATAAAGAGAAATAAACAAGGGATGTTGGAATTAATATTCATTCGAGGTATTGTGCCATATTAGAGCAATAATATGCAAAGTATAAGTTGTAACGTATTAATTTTATTCACGAGACAACAAGGAAATCAAATTGTTGGAAAAGGAAACAAACCAAGGGACTAATATGAAAGAAACAAAAGATGAGGACTTTGTTGCAATTGTTGTGGATAAGGAAATCCAAGTGAGCCAATGAGGTGTTGACAACACATTACAAGAAGATGCATCCAAATGAGATAGATATATAATACATGTATTAGTCATTATTTAGCAAACAAAACAAAACAAACACAAGAAAACACCCATTCTGTCCAGCAGAACAGCAGCTCAGTAAAACGGGCCTAGAGCCTTCATTACTCAATGAAATTTTGTGTTCTTTATATGGTTAGAAATCTGTGAAGAGGCTCTACAACTCTCATTTAGAAGCCTCGATCAGAAAAGCTCGGTAAGGGCCTCGTTTTCCATGATCTTTCAGTCGGATTCTAATAACTCCGAATTACTAACTTTGTTTTCTTCATTTCTTTTGATCATCCAAGCTTACCCAAGGCTATACAAGGATTATACAAGGTTTAGAAAGATATTACACACATCAAGGAAGGTATAAAACTCTAACCACTCTTAGTCATGGATTGTTTATGGTTTATAATGTTAGATCTAAGAGTTTTAGTGCATATCTTGGTTACATGAGTTATGGATGATGAAAATCTTGAGGTTATATGTTGTTGATGTGATTTTAAAGCTTGTACTTGGAGTATGTAACCCCATGTATGCTTGAGAGTCAAGTCTTGGTGGTTTTGATGATAGATGTGATGTATAAAGTGAGTTCCAGAATGTTTAAGAAAAGATGTGTGCTGTGTTAAATCCTAGGAGTATGTAATGTCTTGTGAGAGGGTTTTGAACCCCTAAATCTTGTCACCCGAGGACCTAATTTATATGGTTGGAAAGATAATTGAATGTAGTTTCTAGAAATATAAGGTTCATACCCAGGAGATGTGTAGATCTTGAGTTATGGCCGGATTAGTGCAGTGTGGTTCTGGAATTAAGACTGCACTGTGTTGTCCACTTGTGAACTGAGTTAGGACCCCTTAAAATTGTGCTAGTGTTATGAAAATTTGAGGGTAGTTAGATTATACAGTTGTGAAGGATTCCAAAAAGAATTGGAATAAAATTTGTATTTTTCAATTTTATAAAAATGTTAGAGCGAAGTGCGCGCGAGTGAAAAATCACCTAGGAGGTTAGTTTAACGTAGTTTTAAGAGTACTCACTTGTGTTTCAAGTTTGAGGAATGGATTCGAGTCGAATGGGTAACGAATGTGATAAAGTGATGACATGGTCATATGGGAGGGTTAGTGGTCACAAATTGGAGTCTTTAAGTTGGTCTTACATCCTTTAAAACCTTACGATTAAATAGTGTTGTTAAGGTACTAACGTACGAATATTGATTATGTATAGATCTTCGTTCCACGTCGCGAGCTCGACCACCCCACCCTAACCAAGGCAAGTTTACCTTTCAAAACTTATATAAAGGATTTTCACTGTTGTGTTTGTAGCTTCCAAACGTATTATATGCTTATGCTTTACGAGATTATGTTGAAGTTTGAGATTTATGCATATGTGTTTGTACACCCTTGAACTTAGAATGAAAGTGTTTCCTTCGGACAACGACTCTAGCAATAGAGGTCGTAGCGGTCCAAATATACTATTGACCGGGGAGCGGTATATTATTGTATCATGATTAAATTGTGAAAACCCGAAGAGTCATTCGGGAAGTACCGTATACTTAAGTATTTTTACGTTGTTAAAAATACTCAAAAATATCTATCTTGGATTAAAAGCTTATGTTAATTAAATAATTATTTTATTAATTGTTTATATTAAATCTCAAAATATCATTTATTAATTATTGTTCATCATTTTAAAGACAAAACTAATCCAAGATACCTTCATCGTTTTCAAACTCGAACTCTTTCGAACCCAAAACATTTTCGAAAACCCCCGGTCAGGTTTTGCTTCTTGTACACTTTTCAAGAATTATCGGTCGATTGAGGTCGAACTTCAACTACTCGAATTTTCTATCAAAATGATTTTTGACAAGAAAGAAAAAAAAGGGGACTCTGGCAGGTGTGGGAATCGTTGACGAATGATTCCCGGGATGTGTAAGCGGCCGTGAGCCAGGCGGTCCATCAATTATTCCGGACCAGGTGTTGCTGAAGGATGATTACGGATGTAGTTTTCATCGAGGGTGATTACAGATGTAGTTTTCACCCGAGGGTAGTTACGGATGCAGTTTCTATCCTTCTACTAGTAGAGAAGACCCACGGATTGTTGGACTTGGTTGTGGCGACTGATCATCGTCAATCCTTGTCAGGTTTTTATGTTTTCTTCCAGTCCCATCCTCCACTTTGGAAAAATACTCAAACACTGCTTCTTGGGCCTAAGTGCCAAGTTGCCGATAGTGTGGTTTTTGATAAGAAAAATATTGACATCGTGCAGTATCTAGAACTGCAAGATTTTCTATAAAGATTGGCACGTGTTAGTGCACTCTTGCAATTATTTCAAAGAATGAAATGTTTTTGAATGAGAAACCTTCTAATCTGATGGAAGGAAAGAGGTTTGCAATGATGTATTCCCTGTACAGTATGTTAACCGTAGAGTGTTTTGCCGAAAATGATATACTCATATGTATATATTTTCAAACTTGAGATTTATTGAAATGGGAACCTTATAAAGGGTTCATATGTTATTCTTAAAGCTCCTTAGTAAGTATAGATGTTTTATTCAAACTCGGACATATATATTGTCCAATTATGTTTTGAAATCTGAGATATATACCCATATAGTTGGGAATGTTTTCGAAATAAACCACATTATTATTTTTCAAAATGGTGAACTTGCTGAGCATTATGTAGCTCATTCTTGCTTTATAAAAACTTTTCAGAAAGAGAAGAATTTGGCCGATTAACTCCGCACCAGCAGAAGAGGAGTAGAAAATTTACCCCGGAGATGATTTAGTTCCTGATAAATACTACAGAGTAAGTCTGATAGGTTTTCAATTGTAATAGTAAGACTTGTCTTCAAGTGTAGTTGTATAAGTGGAAGTGCGTAAGATTCTGGATTGTACAGATGAATTGTAATATTTAGTGTTACTTTTGATTATCGTTTCTGAGGCTCTAACTTGTTTGTGCGTAAGATTGAGGTCTGGATGGATGTATTGTTGAGTTGTAAAGTTAATACAGGAATGATATGGTTGGATGGTGATGTGACGACCTGAATCTTTGACCTCGGATTTGGGGGCGCCATAGAAATGGTATCAGAGCGATAAGTTACAGTACTCAGAAACGAGAGTGTTGAGAGTTAAGTCTAAGTAGGAGAATGACATAAGAGATCGTAGTAGACTTATTATTGGACTTCCGGAAGAGGTACCGGATAGTAGAATGGACTGGAGTGTTTACTGGAGGTATTATACTAGGGTCGATAGAATCCTTAGAGACCTTCAGAATGATGAATAGAGGTTTGAGAGTCGTACATGACCTATCATAGGTAATGATATAGGAAGTAGAGCGAAATCTCAAGAGCAGCTGAGGTAGAGGCGATATCGCCAATTTGATCGGATGACTAGGCTGGCATAAATTTTGTGGCCCATAGTCCTTCACAGTTTAGGAGGCGGCATTTTAAGAATCAAGAAGTTTAGACTTCCCTACATAATTAAGGTTACTTAGTACTTGGAATAATGAAAGTCTTTTACTTTGGCTATAAGATCCGATTTTCGATAAGTAACGGGTTTACCTGAAAGTTGGTCACTATGTCGTTGTGGATTTCATTACCCTTGATGGTGAATTTTACATGTGTTATATGAGAATGTTATCATAAGATGAGCGTGCTAGATAATTCCACGCATGATTCGGACGCTAGAGCATGGTAGTTTAACTTAGAGAACAAACAAGTAGAATTAACAAAAGGACTCAAGAGAAGTTGAATATGATTGCAACGAGCGATACAGTGATCTCAGAGTCTACCAAAAGAAAAGACCAGTGGGTCTAGAGTGGGATCCTTTGATAGAGATGTTATCAGGGACTACGTATATATGTATTGTAGACCACAATATTTTTGGTATATGTTCACATACACACACCCGCCACTAAACCTATGGACTGCACTGAGATCCCTAAGAGATCTCTTTGTTCTATTCCCAGGGGGAACTTGCCACTTGTGATTCATGTCGGAAGGCATGAAGTAGGACCCTATGGACATAGCAGGTGTCCCCGGAATGATGTGAAGCTTGGTCTTCAAGATAAAGCACGGAAATGACAGATATATTTGTGAAACCCCAACTCGATAAATGACTTTAAGATGATGATTGAGAGACGCACTAGTTGGTGTCTTGTATTACGAAGACAAAGAGATGGAGTTACCCTCATAATGGTGATAATGAGATGCACGAATGATTATTAACTTATTTTGGTAACTACCGGCAGGTGCACTACTTCATTTTAAACTGTTCACTAACCCTGTTACCTTGATTAGTTTATATCAGGTAACCCTTCTAGCTTTCTACTTCAAACTTGTGGAATAACAACCAGTGAGATACTTTCCCTAAAGCAGGACTTATCCGAAGTAATTTTATTTGATCCATGAACATTCTATTCAAAAATTTATGATGATCTTGTTCGACTCAGGCCTATTTACACTTTCTTTCAATTATCCAAGGAATGTTTAACAAATATTTCCTTAATTAATCGACGAATATTACTTAACGAATATTGATATTTGATTGCTTCTTTCATACTTGCACTCTTCAGTTGAGCTCATAAATATTTAATAAATTACTGAGGACATGGATGATCTAATGTCCAGACATCCCTCATGAATTCTTTTCTTCTATTCAAGATGAGATTGTACATCGTACATTGAAATCATAGTAAGGATATCATTTTGATATTGGTATCCTGAATTTAATTCTATTGTAGGATCTGATAAAGCATGTGTACAGAGGCACCCTTGGGTGGACCGTTTCACTGGTAAGTAATATTTGATGAGAGGTTATCGATTGTTCTGATACCTAGAACATTCTCTTCAGATTTTATAGTTTTCTTTTTCAAACTTAATAACTTCTTATTTCCATTCGTTGTCCGAGTAGCCTAAAGTTTCTTCAGTGGCTACGATGTTGAAATTTCGTTCTAGCCAATTGAAACTGGCTAGTCGATATGTCAATATGAATGACTAGTTGATTGTTCTAACTAGTTAAAATTTTAATGTTGTGAAGAACACCTAGCTAATTGTCCTAGCTAGTGGTGATGTCTCAAACAGGTGAACTAGCAAATTTTGTCTAGCTAGTTGCTAGTGTTTCTTGAAAAGGACTAGTTATTGTTTCACTGGTCCAACTCCCACTTGAATTCATTCAGCAATTCCGCAATGCATTTTGCATGTGGTAAAGTATGATGAAGAAAGTTTTGACGAATAACTTGATTGAGACCTAGTGAGGTCGGCCACTCAACTTGAATTCTACCCATCTTCGTATCAGACTTTATGTCACTTGAATATTCTGTTCTTTCATTCATATAATGAAGATTCATTTGAAACCATAGATTACTTGAATGATAAACTGCTTCATTTTTTTTATTGTCATATAGTAGAATTGCTTTCGATCGATTGACCTTTATCAATGGGACTTTTAGATCCTCTATTTTTTTTTTGAGGAAAAGTATTCACCAGATGTAAGAATGGTATAAAGATCGTCTTTATGACTTTTGTATCCAACAATCATTTCCCTCGTGCAACACTCTCTATGATATCACATTACAAAATTATCAGGACTTGAAGGAATAAACCTTGTTGTATTCTTTCTGTCCATCCTTACATCTCCAAAAATCGAGACTCCTAGTATTTGGAACCATCAACATTCTTGGAACATCCAATGTGGAATTCTTATTGAAATTATCTATTGGACCTTGTTATTTTGAAACCATTCCTTTCAAAAGTGATTACTCTAAGGTGAACAGGAGGTACAATTGTGAACCGTTGCACCAATATGAGATCAAAAAACCAAATGTTGTAATTGTGCAGCCAGAGCGTTATGCCGAGTAATTATTTAAAGTAGGAATAACATGTCGGGGCATACCACAATGACCTTTAATATTAGTGTAAGGAAGGTTATAAGAAATGATGAGGTGGTTGGGAGTACGCTCCTACCAACCGTTGTCAGGATGTTATATTAATGAATTATGGAGTTACCAAGCCTTTTCTAGATCCAAGAAATGCAAATCGATTGCGATGTAAGACATATCCTTAGAGGAAACTAACATGGAAGTGAGATGGACAAGAAAGGAAGAAATATCGTGGCAAGAATGTGAAGCTTTACTTAGCTTAAAGGGATTGATGCACATAGAGAGACATAAAGTTTAAAAGGCTCCTAATAGTAAATGGATGCATGGATATATCCCAATGATCCTTCGAGATTACCACCTAATCAAGTTTATTGGGAATCGCAGCAACATGCAGGCCACAGACTGATTGGTGCCAGTTGTGAAAGAGGACGAGCGTATGACATCTTACATATACCATCGAGAATCGATACCCCTAACTGGAGATGTAGGAATTGTTGACCAGTTAAAACGCATAGTTGTTTTTCAAAGATAAGGTTGAAAAGCGGGTTTCACCAACTCAAGATCGACCTCTGTACTGTGCCAAAGTTGGCATTTCACACTAATATAAACGTTATAAAATTATGGTAGTATCATTTAAGTGGACTAATGAGTCAGAAGCCTTTATGGATTAATGAACAAAGTTTTGGAATGAAATGAGATATTAGCAACAACCTCGTTGTTAGCTATACTTGATGATAAAAAGAGGACTTTGAGAGTCACGATGATGCGTCTTTCAAGAGTTTAAGAGGTGTGCTGATGCAGTAGAAAGGGGATGATAGCCTATACTTCTAAACAACATAAAGGTTACGGGATAGGATATACTAACCGTGAGTCGGGGATTAGTCATGATAGCGTTCACGCATAAAACTGAGACGTTAACCTTATGAGAAAAGTGTAAAATTTTTCCACAAGTGCCATAAGTATATCTTCATATTAGAACTAAACATAAGAAAGAGAAGGTGACGAAAGTGAGCAGGGAGTATAATGGAGAAATTTGTTATTACCCAGGAAAGGCCAGTGTGGTGGCCGATACCTATAGAAGGGATTATTCGAAATTGGAATTCATTCAGTATTGACCAAGAAAATAGAGTATATACAATAAAGAATAATGTTAGAGGAAAGTGGCTAAATTATGGGGAAGGACAAAGATGTATAGAGAATTAAGAGAATGTTTGGAAAACAGATATGAAGAATGGTATTGGCAAACTATTAAGTACAAACGCGACATGTCAAAAGCAGAATGATAGAGATCTAGTGGATTAATTCCGCCTGTAGAAAATCTTGAACGTGGACAGAATTATAATGAATTTCATAAGTAGGTCGCTGAAGACCGAGCCAAGAGATGGCCCTAGTTGATTTATAATTGTTGGACCAAGTGATTTACCTACGAGAGACTTTCCATTTAGAAGATTATCGAATTATATACGGAAGAGATGGTGGTGCAATATAAAACTTCTGCAGCGATTACGTCAGATAAAGACTTAAAGTTAAACTTCAAATATTGAAGGTGCTTTCAAGTATATTTAACAAAGAGATTGAGCGTATATACTAATTTGATCTGTGGCTGACGGACAGGGAAGAAGAATTGTCTAGACGATCGAATTTATATTTAGTGTCGTGCCTTAGGTTTCACGGGGCAGTCGAGAATAAAAACTTATCCATGAAATGAATGTTGTTATCACGATCGTCACCATGCGAACGTAAGGACGTCTCTTGTAAAGCGTACTGCGAAAGAAGAAGTTTCGCTTTTCTTGCGTTACGAAGAAGTCAATGAACGAGGGACATAGTAGCTGAACTGGTTCGACGTATACCGAAGACTATACAGTATCCATAGCAAGTGGTAACGGCTGACGGGAGGCAACACATGCATGCTAATCAAGCCAAGGAATATGAGGAATATCGTGCGTATTGACGTTCTCTCAGAATATAAAACACGGATACAATGAACAAGGTAGTAGAGGAATGTATAAGTATTGGGATAGAAATTTTCATTCATAGAACAACCGATAAGGAATACAGGTCGAGGAGAGTATGCGTTGAGAAACAACATTAAAGCGTTGGTGAGACCAAGGTGAGAGAACAAAAGGGTTGAAGTGTCAACCTGAGAGTTGGAAAGGGTAAAGTTGGAATTGTATCCACAACTATTTTCCTTAGGTTCTTAAGATAGAATCCTTTTAAGGAGATGAGACTGCAATAGCCCTGATTTTTGTGAATATTCGAAACCTGGATGAATAGTAATTTTATGGGTGGATAAGAAAAATTTGCAATCACGATATGTACGAATTATTAAATGAAGATTTCGAATTGATATTACGTCCTTACGGTACAGACGAGTGTATGTAAAAGTCATTAGTTTTTTTTTTTACGAAACCCATTATTTCGAATGGTCAAATTTTATGAGATATCAAAGGAGTATGAGGTGGGAAACTTTGTGATGCTAAAGGTATCCCCTGGAAAGGATTGATGCGGTTTGTTAAGAAAGAGAAGCTAAGTCTGAGGTTTATTGGACCTTTTGAGATTTTGAGGCGTATTGGGAAGTTAACCTACGAGTTAGCCTCGCCCCAAGCTTGCAGCAAATTCATAATGTGTTTCATATGTCTATGTTACGACCCTACCACACCGACTATCGGCATGTGATAGAGTACGACCAAGTGGACCTATGACCCGACTTGACCTATGTGGAGCAACCCGTGGAAATCATGGATAGAGAAGAACAAGTGCTGAGGAACAAGGTTTTCAAACTAATAAGGAATTGTGAGAAAATCAAGATGTGGAAGAATCCACCTGGAAGTTGAAAGAGTGAAACAAAGAAGGAGTAACCCCAGTGATTCCTAAACTGATTCCGGGACGGAATCCTTTTAAGGATGGGAGACTGTAAGAACCCAAAATTTCGGTAGAATTAAAACTTTTCCTATTATGATGAAGTGCATCAATGAATAGTGATTTGGTGGATGAATAGTGATTTTGAGGATTAAGAAAATTTTTCATGCCACCTATGTACGAGATGTAGTGTGGATATTCCGAAGTTATACTAGTAATCTACGGAGTAAATAAGTGTATGTAAATGCGATCGGAATTCAGAAATTCCAAATTCTATTTTCGTGTAATATTTGACTGAGCGGTGAATTATATATCAGTGATATCAAGTAATGAGATATTTAATTTGAGGAATTGAGGAGTTAATATTTTGGAATTTTATTATAAGTGATTTGAGAATTTGGAACGAAAACCACTGAGGAAGTGAAACAAACGTTCTAGAAACCGCTGAAACTTTACAATGGGAGTAAGCGATTAAGCGAACGAAGCATGGATTAAGGATATGGTATATTAAGAGTTCAAGGAAGGATAAATTATGAGAAAGAAAGAGGATTGAGAATAAACTCCTAGAATTGAGAAATAGAGAATGCTTGAGAAATCGGGAGAACGTTTTCTGAGATAAAGAGAAATAAACAAGGGATGTTGGAATTAATATTCATTCGAGGTATTGTGCCATATTAGAGCAATAATATGCAAAGTATAAGTTGTAACGTATTAATTTTATTCACGAGACAACAAGGAAATCAAATTGTTGGAAAAGGAAACAAACCAAGGGACTAATATGAAAGAAACAAAAGATGAGGACTTTGTTGCAATTGTTGTGGATAAGGAAATCCAAGTGAGCCAATGAGTTGTTGACAACACATTACAAGAAGATGCATCCAAATGAGATAGATATATAATACATGTATTAGTCATTATTTAGCAAACAAAACAAAACAAACACAAGAAAACACCCATTCTGCCTAGCAGAACAGCAGCTCAGTAAAACGGGCCTAGAGCCTTCATTACTCAATGGAATTTCGTGTTCTTTATATGGTTAGAAAGCTTTGAAGATGCTCTACAACTCTCATTTAGAAGCCTAGATCAGAAAAGCTCGGTAAGGGCCTTGTTTTCCATGATCTTTCAGTCGGATTCTAATAACTCAGAATTACTAACTTTGTTTTCTTCATTTCTTTTGATCATCCAAGCTTACCCAAGGCTATACAAGGATTATACAAGGTTTAGAAAGATATTACACACATCAAGGAAGGTATAAAACTCTAACCACTCTTAGTCATGGATTGTTTATGGTTTATAATGTTAGATCTAAGAGTTTTAGTGCATATCTTGGTTACATGAATTATGGATGATGAAAATCTTGAGGTTATATGTTGTTGATGTGATTTTAAAGCTTATACTTGGAGTATGTAACCCCATGTATGCTAGAGAGTCAAGTCTTGGTGGTTTTGATGATAGATGTGATGTATAAAGTGAGTTCCTGAATGTTTAAGAAAAGATGTATGCTGTGTTAAATCCTGGGAGTATGTACTGTCTTGTGAGAGGGTTTTGAACCCCTAAATCTTGTCACCCGAGGACCTAATTTATATGGTTGGAAAGATAATTGAATGTAGTTTCTATAAATATAAGGTTCATACCCAGGAGATGTGTAGATCTTGAGTTATGGCCGGATTAGTGCAGTGTGGTTCTGGAATTCAGACTGCACTGTGTTGTCCACTTGTGAACCAAGTTAGGACCCCTTAAAATTATGCTAGTGTTATGAAAATTTGAGGGTAGTTAGATTATACAGTTGTGAAGGCTGTCCAAAAAGAATTGGAATAAAATTTGTATTTTTCAATTTTATAAAAATGTTAGAGCGAAGTGCGCGCGAGTGAAAAATCATCTAGGAGGTTAGTTTAACGTAGTTTTAAGAGTACTCACTTGTGTTTCAAGTTTGAGAAATGGATTCGAGTCGAATGGGTAACGAATGTGATAAAGTGATGACATGGTCATATAGGAGGGAATTGGTGTCTTTAAGTTGGTCTTACATCCTTTAAAACCTTACGATTAAATAGTGTTGTTAAGGTACTAACGTACGAATATTGATTATGTATAGATCTTCGTTCCACGTCGCGAGCTCGACCACCCCACCCTAACCAAGGCAAGTTTACCTTTCAAAACTTATATAAAGGATTTTCACTGTTGTGTTTGTAGCTTCGAAACGTATTATATGCTTATGCTTTACGAGATTATGTTGAAGTTTGAGATTTATGCATATGTGTTTGTACACCCTTGAAGTTAGAATGAAAGTGTTTCCTTCGGACAACGACTCTAGCAATAGAGGTCGTAGCGGTCCAAATATACTATTGACCGGGGAGCGGTATATTATTGTATCATGATTAAATTGCGAAAACCCGAAGAGTCATTCGGGAAGTACCGTATACTTAAGTATTTTTACGTTGTTAAAAATACTCAAAAATATCTATCTTGGATTAAAAGCTTATTTTAATTAAATAATTATTTTATTAATTGTTTATATTAAATCTCAAAATATCATTTATTAATTGTTGTTCATCATTTTAAAGACAAAACTAATCCAAGATACCTTCATCGTTTTCAAACTCGAACTCTTTCGAACCCAAAACATTTTCGAAAACCCCCGGTCAGGTTTTGCTTCTTGTACACTTTTCAAGAATTATCGGTCGACTGAGGTCGAACTTCAACTACTCGAATTTTCTATCAAAATGATTTTTGACAAGAAAGAAAAAAAAGGGGACTCTGGCAGGTGTGGGAATCATTGACGAATGATTCCCGGGATGTGTAAGCGGCCGTGAGCCAGGCGGTCCATCAATTATTCCGGCCCAGGTGTTGCCGAAGGATGATTACGGATGTAGTTTTCATCGAGGGTGATTACGGATGTAGTTTTCACCCGAGGGTAGTTACGGATGTAGTTTCTATCCTTCTACTAGTAGAGAAGACCCGCGGATTGTTGGACTTGGTTGTGGCGACTGATCATCGTCAATCCTTGTCAGGTTTTTATGTTTTCTTCCAGTCCCATCCTCCACTTTGGAAAAATACTCAAACACTGCTTCTTGGGCCTAAGTGCCAAGTTGCCGATAGTGTGGTTTTTGATAAGAAAAATATTGACATCGTGCAGTATCTAGAACTGCAAGATTTTCTATAAAGATTGGCACGTGTAGTGCACTCTTGCAATTATTTCAAAGAATGAAATGTTTTTGAATGAGAAACCTTCTAATCTAATGGAAGGAAAGAGGTTTGCAATGATGTATTCCCTGTACAGTATGTTAACCGTAGAGTGTTTTGCCGAAAATGATATACTCATATGTATATATTTTTAAACTTGAGATTTATTGAAATGGGAACCTTATAAAGGGTTCATATGTTATTCTTAAAGCTCCTTAGTGAGTATAGATGTTTTATTCAAACTCGGACATATATATTGTCCAATTATGTTTTGAAATCTGAGATATATACCCATATAGTTGGGAATGTTTTCGAAATAAACCACATTATTATTTTTCAAAATGGTGAACTTGCTGAGCATTATGTAGCTCATTCTTGCTTTATAAAAACTTTTCAGAAAGAGAAGAATTTGGCCGATTAACTCCGCACCAGTAGAAGAGGAGTAGAAGATTTACCCCGGAGATGATTTAGTTCCTGATAAATACTACAGAGTAAGTCTGATAGGTTTTCAACTGTAATAGTAAGACTTGTCTTCAAGTGTAGTTGTATAAGTGGAAGTGCATAAGATTCTGGATTGTACAGATGAATTGTAATATTTAGTGTTACTTTTGATTATCGTTTCTGAGGCTCTAACTTGTTTGTGCGTAAGATTGAGGTCTGGATGGATGTATTGTTGAGTTGTAAAGTTAATACAGGTATGATATGGTTGGATGGTGATGTGATGACCTGAATCTTTGACCTCGAATTTGGGGGCGCCACATCAGCACTAGAGCCTGATGTTGGAGGAGGAATTTCTGCCATTGATTATAGTTGTGTGTGTGTGGATCTTAAACTGTATTAAATTAATAGAATAAGCTCTGATACCAATTGTTAGGCCGAATACACACTTATAATCAACTAAGTATGAGAGAATAACAATAAGTTCTTCAAAAGCTTTAAAAACTGTTTGGAATTAACTTCTCTCTCAGTGATGTAAAATATCACAGAGAGCTGCTTAGGTTACAATGAAAGATATTGTGTTACACGATTGATACCCTTCTAGGGTTAACCTAACTATATTTATAAGATATACAGCTGCTATACAATCGATAATTGATACTCCTATAAATTAGCTATACAATTGTTATCAATTACGATTGCTACACGTCTCCTTAGTCAACTCAATCTCTTTGACAGCTATCCAATCTTCAAAGATATTGCTTCCATAATAAATCTTCAAACACTGTTGACCAGTAGACGCTGCCTCCAGACAGAGTTTAACAAACTCTGTCGAGCTTCCAATGTCAGCGTATAGCAAACTCTGTCAAGCTTTCAACTGTCAGAGTTTAACTAAAGTCTGACTGCTTCCTGTTTCAAGTTAAACTCTGTTTTTCGCTGTAAAACTTAAACACTGATATTAACCATATCAATTATATTTAACAGTTTATAAAAGCAAAGCTCCAGCAGAGGTGCAAAAAGATGGCATCTAATTCTACATGAGGCTTCACTGCACCCACTTTAATTTCATCCTCCAATGTTTTCACTGCAAAGCAAAAGTGGTTGAAACTTTTAGAAAAGAAACAGATAATTCATTTATTATCGGTACACTACAACAACAACATTCTCAAATGTAGGCTAACCAAGAAACTCACCTTTGATTATGGAGGCAATAGAGTGACAATATCTAAGATATGGAAAGTTGTCCTTAAAGCAATCAAAGAAGGTTTGCTTCCTAGTATGGACAGAAAATACAAGGGTGGAAATAAAAGATATGCTTTGGACTTGGAAAAGGTAAGACTAATCCCTCTTCATCTTAGAAAAAATATTAGGAAATTGGCGCATCAATTGAATACAAGTTAATCCACTGTCCACAGGCTTGTTCAAAGCGGAAAAATTAGATCACATTCAAATGCATTGAAACCATTTTTAACTCCTTTAAATAAGGAAGCAAGAGTTCAATTTATCTTACAAAGGCATATGACATAGCCTATTTGTATTTCGAGTATACTACTCAACTTAAACTAGATTGTAATGAGTAAATGATATATAAATTGTCACAGGAATCTCAGATACTACTATTTGTCAGAAAAAAATATTAAAGTCCATCTACAGACTTGAAGATTAATACATTAAAAGTGATAGTGTTAGTGCCCTAGAGACAATGTTAATGTTATTCTATGTTGATTTATTATGTCTTTATTTACTGCGAAATAAATGTCCTTGGAATATGTAACACGTATTCTCTATCTTTAAGTATGTGACTTAAAAATGAGATTATATGAATAGTGTTTATATTCCTAAATATTCCTAATCGAGCATTAATAATATGGACAATTATAATGCATAAAGATTAGTATGTTTGTTGACTGATGACCACATTTCATTGGTCATAGGTATAGTGATAATAAAGTCAAGAACATAGGTGCATGTAATATTATACATGGCACTGGATTGACCCACAGTGAGATTCTAAATGTTGATAATGTCATTAGAAAGACTCACAGTGATAATGGTGTAATGATCCTTAGACTTGAGATCATTATATTTCTATACGAGGATTAATATACTTTGACTACATTAAAAGTTACCTTTGACCGAGTGATGATAAAAGTGGACATCGGGTATATTATGAGTCGTATGAGAAATATGAATGATAGATATAGGATTTAACCCTCCTATTACCTATTATTAGAAGAGATATTATTGGCCTCTTAATTGAGTGAGACTGTGAAAATGCATGTCCATGTTCAAATATTGATTTGTGTTTAATAGTCTACTCATTGATCAAGGAAACCCGGATTAAATGTTGAAAGGGATGAATAATTACATGCCTCGAGTTTAATCTATAACTAATGTTCTACTCGTGCTACGCACCGAACGGTAAAATTTATTAATTAATTAATATAAACACGTAATTTTAAACATTTTTTAGGAAAAAAATGATAATTTAATTAGAATGTAGCTAACTTAAGTACAAAGTTACCTATTCGTTAATTTATATCAACTGCATTAATATTAATATTTATCGAACAATTATCATAACATTCACATCCCCCACTGAAACGTTCTAAGCCCCTCTTATTCCTTTTTTTTTAATTTTATTTTTCATTTAATTTCTCTCATTTTTTAGAATCTTTTTACGAAGTTCATAAGTTTTTTTACCCATATTTTGAGTTTTATTCTTTTGGAAATTTGGTATATTTTAATGTTCAGTACTGTGGGTTTCTATAATTTTCATTATATTAATTCATTCAAAACAATTGTATGGGTCACAATCAATTTTTCGTATATATATTAAAAGTTCACCAACACTTATTTCTCCTGACCGTTATAAATCATTAGATTGTCTCTCAAAAGAGGGTTGCATGTTTCAATGATATGAGAAATGATATCTGTCGTGCAAAATCCATTAAATGAATGTAGATACGATGAAGAAAATTTTCATCTAATCTAGTTTGCTACGTGTTTATTCAATATCATTTTTACAAATTGTGTTTCTTTTATTAGTAAATTGATTTGCTATATAAAAATAAACATTATCAATCAACCAAACATATCCAGTATATCTCGTTCTTAGAGTAATATATGACTGTTAGATTTTATGGTGATTGTCCTCGGCTTGTTTTTAATGACAACTTAAAATTTGTATATTCATTTTGGGAGTTTGTATGCTAATTTCTTTATTTTTTCCTTTAGAACATGGTATATTAAATATTAGTTTTCTTTTACCCAAAATTAGGGATGACAAATTATTTCGATCCGATGGTACCCAATCTGAAACCCAAAATTTTGGATATACCTAACCCAAAATTTTGGATTATTTAATTTTAAACCCGAAATAGTTTCGATTTGGATTTGGATTTCAATTGTACCGAACCGATATCCGATCCGAAATTCGAAACCCCATACATAAATAATATATTATCATAATTTGAAATTATTATATGTAATATTTTAGATATAAGACATATAATTTATTTAATACTATTCAAATATTTTCATTAAAAATAGTCAATACTAATTTAGTAATTAGAACTTATATTTCTCAATCTCAAGTTTTTATTAAAATATTTAAGATGTAATTTTCTTTAATTTACATAAAATTTTCATTTGTGTTGTATACGAAGAATTATTTTTTTTAACATATTTAAATTCTATTTAGTATGCCAATTCAATTCGTACAATATGTTACATTTAACTACTTACCTAATTTTATCATCTTAATTTTTAAAATTTTTATATATATAATAAGTATTGTTTGTGTGTAGCAATTTTTTAAATTTGACTACATTATTACTAATTTTGGATACACGGAAAAATCCAATCTAATTCAAAACCAGACGGATTTGGTTTTGGATATTGAGTTTTGAATTTGAATTTATTTTTAAAATCCGAAAATATTTGGATATGAATTTTACAAAATTAACATTATTTTATATTTGTCATTGTAATTTAATTATCGGGTTAAAAAATATGAAATTCATTTTTCTTTAACAATGAGTATACATGTTAGGAAAAGCCTTACGTGTAGACCTGACAAATTATTTGTGTTCTGTATTTAATTCATGACTTGTGTCTTTGGGGTCTTGTATAAACATGACATTAAATTTTTTTGTGTACCCAAAATTCGAACACAAAACGTTAATGAACTACACAATTTTCTTTTGGTGCATGAAACAAAAATAATATGCGAAAAGAAAAACAATGACACTGATATATAATGTTACTTTCTGTCCAATTTATCTATGTATGTTACTATATAACTGAAAACAACATTGAGATGCTACAAAAGAAAACTAAGAGTATGCATAAAATGAAGCCCTCTTCTTTTTTTAAAATTTTTTTTTTATTGTTAATTAATATCTATGTTTGTTTAAAATCTATCTACCAAGTTATTAAGTTTTTTTTAACTATATTTAAGGTTTTGTTGATATTAAAAAATAAATATTATCAACCAAACAAACAAATTTGATATGCTTGTTCTTAGATTAGGATATGAGAATTGAATACTATTACCTTTATTCAAGAATACAAAATTAAAAAGGGCACCTTTTATTAAAAACATTATATAATTTTATATGTACCGACCTATCCACTCATCCAATATAATCTAATACCCCGCTGGTGGGTTTTATGTACTGATATATTGGATGTTGTACATTCTCTTGCGAATGATAATTCCAGTTTCTTTTCCTTGATTTCAGAGTTATGGTTGGTTGTTCGAATACGTTCTGACAAATCAAATATATTTTTTCCTCACGATTACAATAAATTGTTAGATTATTTTACCAAAAAGGCTATATATTTTAGTGATATAAGCGATAGGTGTAAAATAATTTAAGATTTGATCAATGATCCTAGTTTGGTTGAAAGAAACCTTGATATGATCTATTTTATTATGTGTCTGTCCGATCTTGATTATTTTTTTAGATGTTGTATGACCTTTTAGTGATGATTTAATTACCTATAAAAAATTAATTTATAAGTTAATTTGAAATTTTGATTTTATTTTTTTTTGATGTCATATGCCCTTTTATTGATAAATTAATTATTTATCAAAAAAATGGTGTATTTAGAATTGTGTGGTAATTTTTTTTTTTTAAAATTTTAAATTCAATGATAGTAGATTTATTCAAATTTGATTGCACCTTATGATTGTAGATCGAGAGTTTGTGTTATATTGTATAATATATTCGTATTTAAATCAATTGATAAATGTTGACGGAGGAATTTTGTAACAACAAAATTCGAGGTACGTCGCCGGAATCAAGATCTATGATGGTGGTTCTTCGCCGGAAAAGTCGCCGGAGTGTGGTGGCTGTGATGAATTGGGGGCTGAGATTGAGAGGGTTTTGGTGGTGGCTCGTAGAGCTCTTCGCTTCCATCCCCCTCAATTTGCCTATGTACCTCTATATTTATAGAGGATCAAGCCCACGTAGTTCTTGGAGAGCAAGAAACCCAAATGGACTTGGATTGACGAACTAGCTTCCGGAATGTTCTACTATGAGGCCTAACCACAAAAGGCCCAAGGCTCATCCAAGATCTCAAGACTTCATAGATGAGGAAACTTCCCCCGTCGAGGACTAGTCCTATCTGCTACGAGCTATTTCTTGATATCAAGGATGCAGGTATAGCCATGGTTTACCCCAAGTGCAGAACGCATCCCTGTCCCCCGAATGAGAAACACCCACCAGATAGCAGGACAGGTAATCCAGAGCTTTTGGGTGCAAAGTGCAGGATTACTCCAAAGTTCCCCAATGAGAGCGCGCTCATTGAATACAGGAACAGAGCTCCCAAAGCACACACCAGAAAGTCCCCATCTTTCCACCTTAGGGCGCGCCCTTAGTGTTTAAGAAGGGTCCTTATATCCAGGCAAACCCCTGGAGGCCTTCTGCGATGGACATCCCCCTCCTGAGATACGATAGGATGGAATTCTTCAATAGTCCTTGGAAAACCAGCCTTTGTAGAATTATTCAACATAATTTTATCACTAAGGGTGAGCCCTCCTTGTAGGGAAGGAGAGGGCACGGCCTAATTTCTTGTAAAACTAACAAACATCCTTTTTGACTGCTTTTATGTCTCTCAGGGCGCGCCCTCCACGTACGGGAGGTGAGGCCGCGTCCTCCTTCTGCAAATATTTATCAAAACCCTACTTTATCCTGAAAATCCACAAATTGAACCCGTATTTGACCCGAATCCATTTTAGAATACCCGAACCGAATTTTAGGCATAACAACTACCCCCCAATTCCATGTAAAATCACAGATGAAGCATGGAATTTCAATCTTAAACAACACCAAAATTTTTGTAGCTTTTCTTCTCCAGGGCGCGTCCTCATTCCTCTTATCTTCAAGATTCTATGCGGAGGGCGCGTCCTTATTCCTCTTATCTTCAAGATTCTATGCGGAGGGCGCGTCCTTAATTTCTTCAATCCAAAATTTTATCTCCTGGACAACTCTAGTTTTAACTTCTTTGCAGAGGAATAACACAAATGCACCATATCTCTAAGCTTACATGAGCTTACTCGGCGTAAGAAATAAGAGATAGTATGCACAAGTGTAAACCTCTCACAGGGCTCGCACTAAAGCTAAATATGTACATATATATTTACAGATGGCGCACCTTATGATATTAAGGCGTACGGATCTCTTCAGTTATCGTCCACATATACTTCCATGGTCTTTCCAATAAAATCTTGAACATCATCATGTCCACCAATCTTTGACAAGTTCCCTCTGCATTAATCAAGCCAAAGGGCATTCCAAAATGGCAGTAAAATCCTCTATCCTGCTGTTGTATCTACCAACTGATCAGTTCGAAGAAGAGGAAAATTATCCTTAGGGCAAGACTTGTTCAGATCAGTGAAATCTACAAAAGTCCTCCATTTCCTCGTTAAGCTTCTTAACGAGAACCGGGTTAACTAACCACTCTGGGTAGTAAGACTCTTTAATCAAGCCAACATTTAAAAATCTATCAACTTTTTCCTTCAATGCAATAGCTCTTTCCCCACTTATCGGACGTCGCTTCTACCTAATACCCTTCCTGTCAGGATCTATATTCAAGTGATGATACATGACCTTTGGGTCGATGCCCACCATAATACCAGTCATTTCCGCCGATTAAGGCATTCTTGGATTAAGATCAAAATCAAAACTTCGAGGGGTCTTCAATCATGGCACCATCCTTGGAGGGCACATCCTCATCAAGAGGGAAGTCTTCCTCGACAAGGGCATTCACCAGGCCTTCCAATAGCATTCTTCTTCCCCCGATCTGGTCACCTCTAATACAGATTGATATAATATCATTAGGACTTTTCTTCTCAATTTCCTCTAGAATTATTTTCTTGAAAATCAATAGAAACAAATGCCTCTTCTACTCGCAGTCTGTAAGGGCGCGCCCTAAGAGTGGGCACATCCTCCTCTGGCTCTTGAACAAAATAATGGGCCTGAACCTCTCCCGGGATAGCATTCATGATTCCTTTAGAACTATTTCCTCTGAGGGCGCGTTCCTAGAACCTTTGATTGCCTTGCGGTAACAGTCTCTTGAATCATTTTGGGATCTTCGAACAGTGCCCACTCCATGTGGTGTAGGAAACTTCATTGGGAGATGATAAATAGAGGTCATAACCTTCATTTCTTTCAACAAAGGATGCCCTATCAAGGCATTATGAGCAGATTCCTGATCCAAAACCATAAATCCATGTGTTCTCTGACACCATGTCTTTGTTTGGAAGTCCCAACTTTTTGTAAGTGTTGTAGTACGAAATATTCACTGAGCTTCCATTGTCAACAAACACCCGATACATACTATTAGAACCAATCTGAGTGGCCACCACCCAGGCATCATTATGACGGTGGTGAACCCATCTTGCCTCATCTTCAGTGAAAGTAATATCCATGCATTCTCCTTTGAACATCTTTGGCTTCTCAAATCCAAATTGTTCACATTGGTTAAGGGCCTATGCCTTGCTTCTCCGGTGTATCTTTCCAAAGCATCGTTACTGTCACCCCCCAAGTGATATCTTCCAAAGATAGTGTGTATACTCCCTCCCTTGACAAATTTCTTCTCCTCGGGTTTATCTTCATTACGGAGGGCGCGCCCTCCGTCTCTTCTATCAGAACTTTCTTTGTGTTTCTTGACTTCTCTGACAATCCAATCAGTTATGAATCCTTCCTTAATCAAGTCTTCAATTTATCCTTCAACTCGTGAGTGTTATGCCCTGTAGACTCGTGATGCTCGCAATACTTCTTCTTATCTTTGCTTTGCCAAATAGATAGAAGCTCTAGCTTTCTAAAGAGTCTCTTATTCTTGTTCACCTCAAAGATATGCTCAATTGAAGCCGCCAAGGGAGTATAATTATTTGGCCTCCTATCATAAGTGTAAGTATCCGGAGGTCCCCAACTTCTTCCAACTTCGGTGGAATTCACCCGATTAGCACCAATCCCAGCACGGTGAACAGGACTCACAGACCTATCCTTCTCTGATTAGTCTTCCCTTTAGAATTTCCCTGTGCATCTATTTTTCGATTGTCTGCCAAGGATTGTTCAACAATCTTGGAAGATTCAGCTTGTGCAAACACATCGGCCAAAGTAGCCGAATCTCTTCCTTAGAGATGCTTCCAGAAATTTGTTCCTTCCTGCAGTATAGCTATCAAGAAACTCTTGAGTGTCTCATCTGTTGCTCCCTTGACTAAGGTGGATTCTGCATTGAATCTTTTGAAGTAATATTGAAGACTTTCTCCTTCTTTCTGCTTGATGCTGGCCAGAGTTGTAACGGGAGGAGCATACTTCACTGCTGCTTGGAACTTGGCTAAGAACAAAGTCCTCATCGTCTCCCAATAGGTAATCACTCTAGATCAAAGCTTTTGAAACCATTGCTAAACATTCTCACTGAAAGTTATTGCCAGCAGACGACATCTAGCCAAGTTAGTTACTTGGTAAACATCGATCTCAATGTCAAAACATCCTAAGAATTCCACAGGGTCTGCATTTTCATGAAAACGTAGATCATGGGTCATAGATCTATATCCTGTAGGGAGCTGTGCCTCTCTAACCTCTGTTGAAAATGGAGGAGTTTGTGTCGTAGCAGATATCCGTCCTCCATCCAAGTGAGAAAGAAGCCTCTTTATGTTGTCGATATTAAAAATCCCCACACCTGGAATATTTTAAACATTCGATAGCACAGTTGTTTGACTACCCCCCAAGGGTGGAGGTTGAGCTGTCGTCTAAGCATTTCCTGGAGCTTCGTCGTGAAGTTGTATGAGAATTACCTCTCGAGTATGAGTTTGTTCCTTTTGACCTTGAGCTTCTGGATTTCCTTCAATCTGTGGATTCCCTTGAGGTCGTGGATTCCCTTGAGAACCTCCTTGATGCTTTCCTTTAGAGGGAGGGCGCGCCCTCGACCTCACTTCACTACAAGTACTTAAAAGGAATTTGAGAGATACGAGGAGATCTATCTCCTAAGGGCATGCCTTCGTTGTTCCGAAGTTTCTTCTCTCCTTGATACTTCTCCATCCTCCAATCTCCATGGTCTCGGCTACTTCTTCCAGCATCACCTTGAGGAGGGGCTTTTTTATATCCAAGGGGCCTCAACCTGTGATCAGGGGGTGCACGCTGTGGATCACCATCTCGAGGAAGGGCTCGCTCATGTCCAAGGGGCCTCGACCTGTAATCAGGGGGCGCGCGCTGTGGATCACGGGGCCTCGATTCCAAGTGCTTCTCTTTCTTCTAATGCTCAAGGAGTACCATCCTTAGATCGTCGTCACTAAGCATTCATTCAAGCTTGCAAAGTCTTTCTTTTCCTTAGAAAGCCTCTCTTCTTCACATTGAGTCTCACTGGGGGCGCGCCCTGAGCAATGTGGGTGAGGGGGCGCCCTTTTCTGTACAGCTGGCATCCTACGATCACAATTATCTTCACTTGGATGTTCAATAATGGGATCAGAATAATCTAACCTTCGAGGAATCACCAGTTAAAACCTCCTTTCCTGCACTTCTTCACCTTTTCGAGAGCTTTCCTCAGCTTGAAAAGCTTTCCCTGTTTGACGGTGATTCCGTGGAATACTCCGAGATTTTCTCCTACTTCCTTGCTCTTGCTCCACTGAATCCAATCTTGCCCCGAAGTTATTTATGGCAGTTTTCATATGATATAACTGCTCCATTAACTCCACATTGCTGATAAGAACGGGCGACTGTCCGCCGGTAGCTGGATTTCCACGGTGGTGTGGGGAATCATGGATCTCTTTCGAAATATAAGCTTCGTGACGAGCTTGATTACCCCCAAGCTTCAAAATCATAACCATTTTCTTCATGAGAACCTCCACCTTGATTGTGAGACATATCCAAATTTGATCAAGATAATATCCAGTGAATTGATGACTTTAGAGTTCGGGAGGCTGCATCCATCAAATCTAAGAGAATTGCATTAGAGCTTCAAAAGGATGTGGTGATGGAGGGCGCGTCCTTAAAAGAGGGAAGGCTTGCATGCTTATAAGTAAAAGTTCCGCATCGCATCTTCTACCCGAGGGCGCGTCCTCTATTGTACGAGAACTATTCAAACTCACCCTTCAGGACGCGCCCTACAGGCATAATCTCGAAAAAGTTGAAAATTTCACTAAACTAAGACTAGGGAAAGTGTACATAAAGTGTACATGGACTACCCCCTAGACTAAGAGGTAATTAATTTACCTTGTAGTCTACTATTCAGGCATTGCTCTACTTCAATCAACTTCTGGTAGAAAGAGTGCATTCTCCAGTCATGGGCTACTTCAAATCTCATCCCATGAAGGGGCATCTCAAAGTGAGGCATCCTATGAATAAAATCTCTCAAAGAGGCATCTCACTAGGAGGCATCCAATAAAGGGCATCTCACGAAGAGGCATCTCACAAGGAGGCATCCTATGAAAGGCATCTCACGAAGAGGCATCCCTGTGGGGGTATTCCGCTGTTCACACAAATTGTCCTGAAACACATGTATATGTAGAGCTAGGGAAGTGCATCAGTACTACCTCCCAGCATCAGAATATCATTCCTTAAAGAAGCGTATCTTAAAGAGGCATCCCAAGAGGGGAATTTTAAGAGAGGGCCATTTGGAATTGCAAAGGGCGATGACAAAGTTTCTTCTAGTCCGGGTGAATGTCATTCTTGTGTAGAGGGGCTCACTCATGACCATGGGGCCTCAACCTGCCTATCAGGGGGCACACTCTAAGATTCATGGGGCCGCACATCAATACAATTTTCTTCAAGCAAAAAATATACCATGGATCGTTGTGATCATACTTGCAGACGAAGCCATAACATGAGGTTGATAAGCGATGGCGCGCCCTGATGCCTATCATTCAGGTCATTGTAGATACGAGGGCACGTCCTCTGTAGCAAAGTATTGTTTCTTCATAGAGGGGCTCGCTCACGACCATGGGGCCTCAACCTGATGATCAGGGGGCACACTCTATGGTTCGTGGGGCCACAACTCAATAGCTTCTTTCCTTCTGGAGTCCAAGAAGTAAAATACCCTCGTAGATATTGGAGTCTGCATGAGTATTTGCATCTTTCCTTGAGGGTGCGCCCTAACTAGAAAGGTCCTCTGAAGGAGGGTTCCTTGAGGGCGCATCCTATGTTGGAGGATTTTCCTGAAATCGTGCATTTTCTTGAAGTTGAGTCCTGATGTAGAGCATCTTCCTGGGGTTGAGGATTCTCACCTTATCTTTCACTTGATGATCAGGCCTGTAACACCCCCAGATCCGGGGTCAGGGATCTGGTGGTTACGGTCTTACATCCATTCATAATACTTGACTTGAGTCCACAATAAATAAATCACATGCTGTGACCCCACAATAATTACCACTCACACACACAACAGTTATAGTCCCAGAGATGAAATTGAAATAAGTCTTACATTAAAGGGTTTACGAATAAAAGTTATTACAATCCCAAAAGGATAACATCATAGGTTTAAAAGTTTTGCCGTTAATTACATTAATTATACATATAGTTAAACAGGAAACAAAAGCTGTCTAACTATGCTACCTCAGCAATGGCGGCTAGCATCTCAGCGGGTAGTCCGGTGGGTCGGGTAACCTGCTTGCGCCGAGTGCGCCTGACGCGAGCCATCTGTCCTAGCTGTTGTTGTGACATAATATAAACAAAGCAAGGGTGAGCGAAAGCCCACCAACAAATATATAACTGAACGATAATTTAAAACAGTTCAAAGCTATCTTTCAAACCATACGCCATGCATTTACGGAAATGATGCCAGTATAATATGAACGATGAAGTTACAAGGTAACTGAAAGTATTTGTTTGAAGAAATATCTGCTACATCAAGGTAAGCGAGATATTCTTATTGTTATTAAGAAGAGGAACTTGCAAGAAAAGGTTGCAATTCCAGTTATGACACTTTTCCAACTCTGCCAACAGTAATCATGTTGCAGGAAATAAATAAATTTGGATGATGAACCAATGATGGAGTATTCACCGCGCCCGCTGTTCCAATCTTGATGATCAGTCGAGATCGTACAGCTCAATTTAGATTTACTACCGGTAGAAGGAAGAACTAACGGCTTTACTTGTATACCGCCTTGCTAGCTCTCCCTGGCCAACGGTTGGGCCAAGGGGATGGACCGGCGCTACTCGGCCTCTTACACGACTCCTAGTTCAAATAGAATTCATGATTCTGAATGTAACGTTCGTCCCCCTTTCCCCAAGTATAATACTTGTTGATAAGACTCCACAAAGTAGTCGTATCTAGTTGGAAAGGAAAATTTACCAATATCTCCCAAGCTATTACTTGGTAACGGATATCAACTTGTTCCAGTAATCTTACCCCTCGAAAGATGAGAAGGTAAGCAACGACTTAATAAGTCAACAGCACCCGAGTTGCGGGTGAAGGGAATACTTTATGACCGGGAAGTCGACAAGATAAATAACATTTTTCCAAGTAAGGTTCCCTTATTATTAAGGAGATAGACTCAAAGATGAATGATGTCTGGGAACCTTTCTTGATATAAGATTAATAATAATATGACTTCGAAATATTTTCTGTAATAATCGAAGAAGATAAACCTTATCGAGATTATTCTAAGTATGGAATAAATATTCAGAGAATATTTATTGAGTTAAAATATTGAAAGAATATTTGGGAATATGAAAGAATATCTTTAATCAGAGTATTTCTCAAAATAATCCCTGAAGAAATATCAGGAGAATATTTATTGAATAAATAAATATTTAAATGAATATTCAAAACAATATTCATTAATTAATAAGACCTGAAAAGAATATTTAAGGTAATATTCATGATTAATTAGGAATTTAAATGAATATTCAAAAGTAGTATTTATTTAATGAATAATATCCTAAATGAATATCAAGTAATATTCATTTAGTAATCCAAGCCTTAAGGAATATTCGAGATAATATTCGATAATTAAATCAAGCTTCAGATGAATATTAAAATAATATTCATCAAGTATTTAATTTCTTAAATGAATATTCAAAAGTAATATTTATTTAATAAAATAATATTCTAAAAGAATATCCAATTAATATTCATTTAATAGTCTCATCTTTAGAAGAATATTCGAAATAATAGTCGATAGTCAATTCGACTTTGAATGAATATTGAGAAATATTATTCGTTGAATAGTTAAATTCAAATAATTATTTGAAGTAAGGATCGTTAAAATAATTAGTCTCGAACGAATATTCAAATAATATTCGTCGCCCAAACAATAGAAAATATTTACTTAAATATTTTCTCCCGAGATAATCTCGATATATCAAGAAATATTGACTCCCGGTCTATATTTGACGAATAAGATGTATACGCCCTTCTATGAGGGTCTTACAATAACCGGCTTATAACTGATATATAACTATTTAGCTTATAAGCCAACAATAACATTCAGGGAACAAGTATATCAATTCAACTTGAAAGTAGGCATGCATGCAATGGCATATGTATATCAGCAATCATATATATATATATTTATTCAATCACAACAACAGCCTAAAAGAAGGGAATTGAAACTTGCCTGGTAGTCGAGTACGGTAAGAGGTAGTGGTAGCGGGTCCCGGTTCAGCTTGGTGATCTATAAATAGCCAAGGCATTCGGGATTAATCACTTAACATATTAAAAGTTAAGTTATACTTAAATCGAAACACGTTCTCGAATTATCTCGTTATACCCCTTTTAGTGGATTACTTATTATCGCTCATCCGACCCGACATTCGTTCGTTAATACGACATGTCACTGCACTTATACTTGGGACATACTTAAGTCATATGAGTTCTAAGGTTGATCGTTACGAACCAATATTATACTCCGAGTTTTATCGCCCGTTTTCTAAGTGTTTTACCAAAGTTATAAAAGAGTCGTCTTTTAGGGGTTCGTTCGCGTTTAACCTTGACTCGAACATTTTTAATAAATCGAAAAATGCTCTTTTTGACATACGGTTTTCTTCCACACCTTCCTTATTACCCCTAGTATTTATTTACCAAGATTCGCCATGACGTTACATAGCTTACGAGGGTTCAATTTCAGTTACGAACTTTCGTTTACGGATTCGAACTACTTTTAGTAATTTGGTCATAATTCCTAAACCGTAAGTCCGTTTCACGTGATCTTTATATCAAAACGAAGCTTAGAACATTACCTATCCTATCATGGCAGATAAGGTCTCTGGACAGTAGGGGTTCGACATGGAAAATGGCATACAAAACATGGTATTGTAAAATCGGGCATTATAACGGCTGTAAATCGAATATCTATCAATTTCGAATCTTCCCATAAACATAGCATCCAACCCAAACAACATATACATGACTTATATACATGAACTGAGGCCAAGCAATGCCTTTCCGTTCATCTAGCTATTTACATCATTAATCCAAAATCCATACATAATCATGCTTATAACTTTAACATAACCATAACTAAGTTATAACTATCATAAACATGCTTAAATCTTAAACAAGGGTTAGGGTTTCAAGAGCTTTATACCTTCCTTAGATAGTGATATAGCCTTACTAAGCCTTGTATGGTCCTTAGGAGTGATTATGCTTGCTAGATTAACCATGGAAAATCAAGAAAACAAAGTTAGTATATGATGAACACTATTCACCCTCCTCTTGTTTGATTTTTTTGAAAATGGAAATGGATGAGTTTGAAGCTAAGATTTTGAGGAGATAAGTTTTATGAAATGTAAGACTCACCTTAATTATTTCAAGAAAAAACAATGGTGGGAAGGTTGAGTTTGGATTTGGAATTGATGGATATAGCCGAATGGTTTCTTTGCAAGGGGGGGGGGAGAGAGTTGCTTGGTTCTTTTGATTTTTGTGTTTTAATCTCCTTCACTCTCATCCACTTACAACATAATATCTTGTAAAAGTCACTTTAATAAAGTGATGAGGTGTTGGATGATCAAATGGCAAGACATGTGTTGGTTTTGTGGTGGTTAAAGCCTAACTAGGTAGTTACTTGCTAAGTACTTAGTTCTTCCTCTAAGGTGCTAGTTCCTTGCTTCTAGTTTAGTTACTAGATATTTATACTAGTAGCTTGCACAAGACTCTTGCTTCCTCTGCTTGTTTCTGTGTCCGGTTATTACCCGTTTCGATTGATCGTTCGTGAGAATATTTCACGGATTTCTAATTAGGGTTTACCGGGAATCCTCTTTAATATTAATACTTTCATTCTCCATCTTTCATTATAACTTTCCATTTTATATTCCTTTAATCCATTCGTTAAATACTTAAGGCTATCAGTGTCCAGGGAACTTTCGGAGAAAATAAAAGTGCGGTTTTTCAGAATCCGACAGCTTTTACATACACTTATTTTCCCCCTGGATCACTAATACGAACTCGGAAATCCGTTCCGAATACTTCTATATAGTGTCGTCTCATATTATTATATACTCCCACCAAAACACTATTCATTCTGTATTCTTTACTTGTTCTCTTAGGGTTGTATAATTGTCCGTATTCTCTTTCGATCGTTCCTTAACCTTTTTACGGAACTACTGGATTAATCGTTATCGATCTGGATGACATGAGAGTATTCTCTTGCTTGAAGTTGCCATATCTTATTCCTTTAGAAGATAGATTATTCTTACCTATGTTGTCACCCTTTAGCATTCTTCAAGACATAAACATAATAAAGTCGAATTCTATTCATTCTTTCCCAATTATCAATTATTACACTGTAGCCATATCCACTATTCATTCTTACATCATTAAATACATAAAAGTTTTAATTCCACCCAAAATCTGGGTTCTTACAGTCTCCCCCCCTTAAAAGGATTCCGTCCCGGAATCAGTTTGAAAACAAATGGGGGTACTTCTCTTGCATTGCGCTTTCAAGTTCCCAGGTGGATTCTTCTACATTGTGGTTCTGCCACAAAACTCTGACTAGCTGAGTGACCTTGTTTCGGAGCACTTGTTCTTTCCGGTCTATGATTTCCACAGGTTGCTCCACATAGGTCAGGTCTGGTTGCATGTCCACTTGCTCATACTCTACAATATGCTTTGCATCTGGATTATACTTCCTCAGCATCGAAACATGGAACACATTGTGCACCTGCTGTAGATTCGGGGGCAATGCGAGCTCATAACTAGTTCCCCAATCCGTCTCAATATCTCAAATGGTCCAATGTATCTGGGACTCAGCTTTCCTTTCTTCCCAAATCTCATTAAACCTTTCCAAGGTGACACTTTCAAGAACACTAGGTCCCCCACTTCGTATTCCTTGCCTTTCCGAGCTAAGTCGGCATATTTCTTTTGTCGATCCTGGGCTGCTACCAACCGTCCTCTGATTAGATCTACTGCATCTTTAGTTCGTTGGACCACTTCGGGCCCGAGCATCTTTCGCTCTCCAACTTCATCCCAATACAAGGGAGATCGACATTTTCTTCCATAAAGGGCCTCATAAGGTGGCATCCCAATGCTTGAATGATAACTGTTATTATAGGAGAACTCAACCAATGGCAAGTGATCATCCAAACTTCCCTTGAAGTCTATCGCGCAGACTCTCAACATATCCTCTAGCGTTTGGATGGTCCTTTCACTTTGCCCATCTGTCTGGGGGTGGTAGGCTGTGCTCATGTTCAGACGGGTCCCTACACATTCTTGAAAACTTTTCCAAAACCTGGAGTTAAATCTAGGATCTCGATCGGATACTATTGCGACTGGGACTCCATGTCGCGCCACTATCTCTTTTAAGTAGATGTCCACTAGTCTGTCGACCGTGTACCTTTCGTTGATCGGGAGAAAGTAAGCCGATTTCGTCAGTCAATCTACAATTACCCATATGGCGTCATGATTAGCCTTGGTCCTTGGTAAACCTACCACGAAATCCATGGCTATATGTTCCCATTTCCATTCTGGAATCTCTAAGGGATGTAGAAGTCCGCTGGGTTTCTGGTGCTCTGCCTTCACTCGTTGGCAGGTCAAGCATCTGCTTACCCACTCTGCTACGTCCTTTTTCATATTGGGCCACCAGTAATACTCCTTCAAATCCCTATACATTTTGGTGCTACCGGGGTGCACTGAGTATCTTGAGTTGTGTGCCTCATTTAAAATCTCATTCTTGAGTTCCTGAACGTTTGGGATCCATATCCTGTATGTGTACCTCATGATCCCTTCCTTGTCTCTTTCGCACTTAATTTCCTCCCCGGTCATTAGCTCTTCTGTGGAGTTCTTTTCTTCCTCCATCATCCGTTCCTGGCACATTCTAATCTTTTCTAGCAATGGAGGTTGGATTCTAATTTCCATCAACTTTTCTTGGCCCTCTCCAGGTAACTTAACCTCGATTTCCAACTTCTCAAAATCCTTCACTAGCTCTTTCTCTGAAGTTATCATCTTGAGCTTCTCTTTCCGACTAAGGGCGTCAGCCACCACATTGGCTTTGCCCGGGTGATAGCGAATTTCACAGTCGTAATCCTTGATTAACTCTAACCATCTCCTCTGGTGCATGTTAAGCTCTTTCTGAGTGAAAATGTATTTGAGGCTCTTATGGTCTGTGTAAATCTCGCATTTTTCCCCATACAGGTAGTGTCTCCATATCTTTAAAGCGAAGACTATGGCTGGTAGTTCTAGATCATGCGTGGGATATCTGACTTCATAATCCTTCAATTGCCTAGACGCATACGCTATTACCTTGCCGTGCTGCATAAGCACGCATCCCAGTCCTTTATGCGAAGCATCACTGTAAATCACGAAATCTCCTTTTCCATCAGGTAATGCCAGCACTGGGGCTGTCACCAGCCTCTTCTTTAACTCTTGGAAGCTCTTCTCTCATTTCTCAGTCCATTCAAATTTCTCGGTTTTACGGGTAAGTCGAGTTAATGGAGCTGCGATTTTCGCAAAGTCTTGGACAAAT
Source organism: Saposhnikovia divaricata (assembly GCA_036435485.1). Lineage (NCBI taxonomy): Eukaryota > Viridiplantae > Streptophyta > Magnoliopsida > Apiales > Apiaceae > Saposhnikovia > Saposhnikovia divaricata. Next base: position 92,469,423 of record CM071597.1, on the reverse strand, counting down.
CTCCTGTAATATCCGGCCAGTCCAATGAAACTCCTCACCTCGGTTGGAGTAGTTGGCCGTTCCCAGTTTGAAACTGCTTCTATCTTGGAGGGGTCAACCAACACTCCTTTTCTATTGATCACGTGCCCTAAGAATTGTACCTCATTTTTCCAAAACTCACACTTGGAGAACTTGGCATATAACTGCTCCTTCCTGAGTATTTCTAAGGTTATCCTTAAATGTTCAGCGTGTTCTGCCTCTGTCTTTGAGTAGATGAGAATATCATCAATGAAAACTATCACAAATTTGTCCAAATATTCCTTGAACACTCTATTCATTAGGTCCATGAAGGCTGCTGGGGCGTTGGTCAATCCAAATGACATAACTAAAAACTCATAATGTCCATATCTGGTGCGGAATGCAGTCTTCGGGATATCTTCAGGTTTGATCTTCAGTTGGTGATATCCCGTTCTCAAATCAATCATAGAGAAGTATTCAGCTCCTCTTAGTTGGTCAAACAAATCGTCTATCCTGGGCAATGGATACTTATTCTTTATGGTTAGCTTGTTCAATTCTCTGTAGTCGATGCATAACCTCATACTTCCATCCTTTTTCTTAACAAACAACACTGGTGCGCCCCAAGGCGACACACTGGGACTTATCATGCCCTTATCCAACAATTCCTGTAATTGTTTAGCTAGCTCCTTCATTTCTACTGGGGCTAGTCGGTACGGGGCCTTCGAAACCGGCGCCGTCCCCGGGGCTAATTCGATGGCAAACTCAATTTCCCTATAAGGTGGTAGTCCGGGAAGATCTTGTGGGAACACGTCCTCGAACTCATTAACTACCAGAATGTCTTGCAATCTTGGCACTTCCTTCTGAGTATCTATAACGTAGGCTAAATAAGCCTCGTTCCCTTTTCGTAACAATCTCTTGGTTTGCGCCATGGTCAGAATTTTCTGGGTCTATCGCATCCCCTTGAACACTATTTCTTTCTTCCCTGGGGTTTTTAACTTAACCTTTTTCCCTTTACAATCTATCCGCGCATCATTGCGAGACAACCAATCCATACCCAAAATGACATCGAATTCCCCTAGCTTAAAAGGAATTAAATCGACATAGAAGGATCGTCCTCCTATTTCTAGCTTACAATCGGGGTGAATTTGATTAACCGGTACGATTTCCTGATTAGCTATTTCTACTTGTAAGGAATCTCTTAGTTGCTGGGTTTTAAGTTTCAACTTATGCGCAAAATCTCTAGATATAAAAGACTTAGTTGCTCCTGAATCAAATAAGACATTTGCACTGACTGAATTGAGAGAAAAAGTACCTGCTATCACATCTGTGTCCCTCACGGCATCTTGTACTGACATATTGAAAGTCCTAGCAGTTGGTGGCCTATTTGAGGCAACCTTGCTTGCTCCTGATGCTGCTGGTTTGTTCTTTGGGCAATCCTTCCTCATGTGCCCTCGCTGTCCACACTGGAAACAGGTTGTGCTGTTAGGGATGACCGTGGTGCAAGAGGTAGCATAATGCCCAGCTCGCCCACACTTATAACAGTTTATCTGCTTCAGGTTGCACACCCCGGGGTGCCTCTTCCCACAAGTAGCACATAATGGCAATGGAGGTCGAGAAGGGTTGGAACGGGACATTCCTGATTGATGGCCGCCCTGGCTCATACTTACACTCGCAGATGGCTTAAACCCTACATTCCTCCCTGGTAGGGAAACCGCTCCTCGATTAAACTTGGTTGGGGATTTTCCTCCAGCGGATCTTCCGCCCACACTAACATGCTTTCTCTTTATCCCCCCTTTCTCTCTCTCTCTCTCTCTGCATCTGATCACTACCAGCCTCCACAATGGTTGCCTTCTGCACCAAGGTGGCATAATCTGTAATCTCTAAAACAGCCACCCTATTCTGGATCCACTGCTTCAGCCCTTGTTGAAACCTGTTAGCTTTCTTCTCTTCTGTGTCTACAAACTCTGGCACAAATCTCGATAGCTCAGTAAATTTGGCCTCATAGTCCGCCACTGACATATTGTTCTGTTTCAGTTCCAAAAACTTAAGTTCCATCTGGGTCTTCATGAACTTCGGGAAGTACTTCTCCAGGAATAATTGTTTGAACCTTTCCCAGGATATGACAGCATCAGTCTCCATATTTTTCTTGGCTTCCCACCAATAATTGGCCTCTCCCTTTAGTAGGTAAGTAGCAAAAACAGTCTTCTGAGCCTCATTGATACTCAGAATCTCAAAAGACTTTTCCATTTCTTTGATCCAGGCCCTCGCCTCAACGGGATCAGCCGATCCGTGGAACTCTGGGGGCTTAAGGGACTTAAAGGCCCTAAAGGAATTTGCTAATGAAGTGTTGTTGCTTGGTGGTGGTTGGGGGTATTGGTTCAAATTCTGCCTAAGTAGATCCATAAACTGGCCCATGGGGTTTCCGCCCTGGTTCTCCCCTTCCTGTTCTACTTCAGTTTCTCCACCCTCTATTTCCCTTTCAAATTCTTCAGAGTACAGGGGTTCATCCTCTGCTCCATACTGGGAATCTTCTTGCTCATTATAGTCCTGATCTTGTTCCTCACTACTTTCACGGTTTTCCTCGTGTTGGTTGTGACTCTCTTGGTCAGTAGATTCGCAGGGGTTAGCCCTAGTGCCCATTCGTCTTGGAGGCATTTTACTGAAAATTTGGAAAATTATACATTAGGTTCACTTACCTGTTTTAAAGGATTTTTTTTTTTTCTTGCACAATTCTTTACATGATTGGGTTTTAAAATCCCACAGTTTTATATCTCATGGCAACTTAATCGAAAAGTAATACATATGCTAATGAACTCGTGATCACAACCCAACAAAATTGTAATGACTGAAATGGAAACAAATATATACCAGGTACCGAAAAGGTACAACATCCGAGTTACAACGATAGTTTAAAGTACAGCCATCCTAACAACAACAACAAGTCAAAAGTGAAATACGCTGTCTATCTGTCTAGTCTGCAAAAAGGGAAAACAAGTACAAGAAAACCATCCCTACAAAAGCCGGCACTACTATGTCCGTACATGACTAGACAACTAGACCACTGCATCACTACATCTGAAATCAGCCGCCATGACGAAACATCCTCCGAACCCTCCCCATGGCGATGCGGAAAACCTCCTCAGCCTCTGCTCTGTCTACCCTACCATGCCCATCAGTAGGCAACTGTCGCACCCTCACCCGAGCCCTCAGCTCGATGCGGGTCACAGCCCTATACCCAACTCTGTCACTGATAGTCCTCCTGCCCTGCACCCTCATCCGGGCGGCTCTCTCTGCTGCTAACTCACTCCTAGACTCTGCCAACCTGGCATCTGCCACAGACAACTCTCTATAAAGCCCGTTCACAATCAAGTTGTGAACACATACTGGGACTCCTCCTATCGGGGCATGAGGTGGGGTGGATGGCTCAGCTGGAGCGGCAGTCTCTGTCTGCTGGGGCTCTGGGGTAAGCTCTTCAAACTCGTCGGGGTACGGGATCATAGGTAGTGGTGGTGGGGTAGGGGCTCTCTCAACAGGGAGGAGTGGCACAAAAAGTCCAGAACTCCCTACAGCACCAACTACTGGCTCATCTATATCTCCATCAACTCCCTCATCTACCGGCACCACCTGATCCGTGGTCATGTCAGTGTCATCTCCCAAAGTCCTGATCTCAGTCGCAACCCAATAATCATCATCCTCAACCACTAACTCAGCATCCTGTCCTGTCTGGATCCCCTCCGGGTCCTCCTCCCCCTCAGTCTCAACAACATCTGTGTCAGCATCATCCTGGACCTCCTCAGGGTCCTCCTCCTCAGACTCGATCACATCAGTATCAGCATCAACCTGGACCTCCTCAGCATCCTCCTCCTCAGGCTCAGTATCCTCCTCAGGCAAGTGCTCATAGTATGGGTCCCTAGTCCGGAACATGTCCTCATCATGCTGTCTCGCAGCTGCCTCCTGGGCCGACAAGTCGCTCGCCTACACAAGACGAACTATGTTACTATCATGATACTTAAAAAGTTCCCGTAAGGGTTTTAGGTGAACCTGGCAAGGGTTCTTATTATATTATTGAATTTATTATTATATAACGTCGTATCATCTCTTGGGATATATAACTCTCGCTCTGATACCATCTCTGTAACACCCCCAGATCCGGGGTCAGGGATCTGGTGGTTACGGTCTTATATCCATTCATAATACTTGACTTGAGTCCACAATAAATAAATCACATGCTGTGACCCCACAATAATTACCACTCACACACACAACAGTTATAGTCCCAGAGATGAAATTGAAATAAGTCTTACATTAAAGGGTTTACGAATAAAAGTTATTACAATCCCAAAAGGATAACATCATAGGTTTAAAAGTTTTGCCGTTAATTACATTAATTATACATATAGTTAAACAGGAAACAAAAGCTGTCTAACTATGCTACCTCAGCAATGGCGGCTAGCATCTCAGCGGGTAGTCCGGTGGGTCGGGTAACCTGCTTGCGCCGAGTGCGCCTGACGCGAGCCATCTGTCCTAGCTGTTGTTGTGACATAATATAAACAAAGCAAGGGTGAGCGAAAGCCCACCAACAAATATATAACTGAACGATAATTTAAAACAGTTCAAAGCTATCTTTCAAACCATATGCCATGCATTTACGGAAATGATGCCAGTATAATATGAACGATGAAGTTACAAGGTAACTGAAAGTATTTGTTTGAAGAAATATCTGCTACATCAAGGTAAGCGAGATATTCTTATTGTTATTAAGAAGAGGAACTTGCAAGAAAAGGTAGCAATTCCAGTTATGACACTTTTCCAACTCTGCCAACAGTAATCATGTTGCAGGAAATAAATAAATTTGGATGATGAACCAATGATGGAGTATTCACCGCGCCCGCTATTCCAATCTTGATGATCAGTCGAGATCGTACAGCTCAATTTAGATTTACTACCGGTAGAAGGAAGAACTGACGGCTTTACTTGTATACCGCCTTGCTAGCTCTCCCCGGGCAACGGTTGGGCCAAGGGGATGGACCGGCGCTACTCGGCCTCTTACACGACTCCTAGTTCAAATAGAATTCATGATTCTGAATGTAACGTTCGTCCCCCTTTCCCCAAGTATAATACTTGTTGATAAGACTCCACAAAGTAGTCGTATCTAGTTGGAAAGGAAAATTTACCAATATCTCCCAAGCTATTACTTGGTAACGGATATCAACTTGTTCCAGTAATCTTACCCCTCGAAAGATGAGAAGGTAAGCAACGACTTAATAAGTCAACAGCACCCGAGTTGCGGGTGAAGGGAATACTTTATGACCGGGAAGTCGACAAGATAAATAACATTTTTCCAAGTAAGGTTCCCTTATTATTAAGGAGATAGACTCAAAGATGAATGATGTCTGGGAACCTTTCTTGATATAAGATTAATAATAATATGACTTCGAAATATTTTCTGTAATAATCGAAGAAGATAAACCTTATCGAGATTATTCTAAGTATGGAATAAATATTCAGAGAATATTTATTGAGTTAAAATATTGAAAGAATATTTGGGAATATGAAAGAATATCTTTAATCAGAGTATTTCTCAAAATAATCCCTGAAGAAATATCAGGAGAATATTTATTGAATAAATAAATATTTAAATGAATATTCAAAACAATATTCATTAATTAATAAGACCTGAAAAGAATATTTAAGGTAATATTCATGATTAATTAGGAATTTAAATGAATATTCAAAAGTAGTATTTATTTAATGAATAATATCCTAAATGAATATCAAGTAATATTCATTTAGTAATCCAAGCCTTAAGGAATATTCGAGATAATATTCGATAATTAAATCAAGCTTCAGATGAATATTAAAATAATATTCATCAAGTATTTAATTTCTTAAATGAATATCCAAAAGTAATATTTAATTAATAAAATAATATTCTAAAAGAATATCCAATTAATATTCATTTAATAGTCTCATCTTTAGAAGAATATTCGAAATAATAGTCGATAGTCAATTCGACTTTGAATGAATATTGAGAAATATTATTCGTTGAATAGTTAAATTCAAATAATTATTTGAAGTAAGGATCGTTAAAATAATTAGTCTCGAACGAATATTCAAATAATATTCGTCGCCCAAATAATAGAAAATATTTACTTAAATATTTTCTCCCGAGGTAATCTCGATATATCAAGAAATATTGACTCCCGGTCTATATTTGACGAATAAGATGTATACGCCCTTCTATGAGGGTCTTACAATAACCGGCTTATAACTGATATATAACTATCTAGCTTATAAGCCAACAACAACATTCAGGGAACAAGTATATCAATTCAACTTGAAAGTAGGCATGCATGCAATGGCATATGTATATCAGCAATCATATATATATATTTATTCAATCACAACAACAGCCTAAAAGAAGGGAATTGAAACTTGCCTGGTAGTCGAGTACGGTAAGAGGTAGTGGTAGCGGGTCCCGGTTCAGCTTGGTGATCTATAAATAGCCAAGGCATTCGGGATTAATCACTTAACATATTAAAAGTTAAGTTATACTTAAATCGAAACACGTTCTCGAATTATCTCGTTATACCCCTTTTAGTGGATTACTTATTATCGCTGATCCGACCCGACATTCGTTCGTTAATACGACATGTCACTGCACTTATACTTGGGACATACTTAAGTCATATGAGTTCTAAGGTTGATCGTTACGAACCAATATTATACTCCGAGTTTTATCGCCCGTTTTCTAAGTGTTTTACCAAAGTTATAAAAGAGTCGTCTTTTAGGGGTTCGTTCGCGTTTAACCTTGACTCGAACATTTTTAATAAATCGAAAAATGCTCTTTTTGACATACGGTTTTCTTTCACACCTTCCTTCTTACCCCTAGTATTTATTTACCAAGATTCGCCATGACGTTACATAGCTTACGAGGGTTCAATTTCAGTTACGAACTTTCGTTTACGGATTCGAACTACTTTTAGTAATTTGGTCATAATTCCTAAACCGTAAGTCCGTTTCACGTGATCTTTATATCAAAACGAAGCTTAGAACATTACCTATCCTATCTTGGCAGATAAGGTCTCTGGACAGTAGGGGTTCGACATGGAAAATGGCATACAAAACATGGTATTGTAAAATCGGGCATTATAACGGCTGTAAATCGAATATCTATCAATTTCGAATCTTCCCATAAACATAGCATCCAACCCAAACAACATATACATGACTTATATACATGAACTGAGGCCAAGCAATGCCTTTCCGTTCATCTAGCTATTTACATCATTAATCCAAAATCCATACATAATCATGCTTATAACTTTAACATAACCATAACTAAGTTATAACTATCATAAACATGCTTAAATCTTAAACAAGGGTTAGGGTTTCAGGAGCTTTATACCTTCCTTAGATAGTGATATAGCCTTACTAAGCCTTGTATGGTCCTTAGGAGTGATTATACTTGCTAGATTAACCATGGAAAATCAAGAAAACAAAGTTAGTATATGATGAACACTATTCACCCTCCTCTTGTTTGATTTTTTTGAAAATGGAAATGGATGAGTTTGAAGCTAAGATTTTGAGGAGATAAGTTTTATGAAATGTAAGACTCACCTTAATTATTTCAAGAACAAACAATGGTGGGAATGTTGAGTTTGGATTTGGAATTGATGGATATAGCCGAATGGTTTCTTTGCAAGTGGGGGAGAGAGTTGCTTGGTTCTTTTGATTTTTGTGTTTTAATCTCCTTCACTCTCATCCACTTACAACATAATATCTTGTAAAAGTCACTTTAATAAAGTGATGAGGTGTTGGATGATCAAATGGCAAGACATGTGTTGGTTTTGTGGTGGTTAAAGCCTAACTAGGTAGTTACTTGCTAAGTACTTAGTTCTTCCTCTAAGGTGCTAGTTCCTTGCTTCTAGTTTAGTTACTAGATATTTATACTAGTAGCTTGCACAAGACTCTTGCTTCCTCTGCTTGTTTCTGTGTCCGGTTATTACCCGTTTCGATTGATCGTTCGTGAGAATATTTCACGGATTTCTAATTAGGGTTTACCGGGAATCCTCTTTAATATTAATACTTTCATTCTCCATCTTTCATTATAACTTTCCATTTTATATTCCTTTAATCCATTCGTTAAATACTTAAGGCTATCAGTGTCCAGGGAACTTTCGGAGAAAATAAAAGTGCGGTTTTTCAGAATCCGACAGCTTTTACATACACTTATTTTCCCCCTGGATCACTAATACGAACTCGGAAATCCGTTCCGAATACTTCTATATAGTGTCGTCTCATATTATTATATACTCCCACCAAAACACTATTCATTCTGTATTCTTTACTTGTTCTCTTAGGGTTGTATAATTGTCCGTATTCTCTTTCGATCGTTCCTTAACCTTTTTACGGAACTACTGGATTAATCGTTATCGATCTGGATGACATGAGAGTATTCTCTTGCTTGAAGTTGCCATATCTTATTCCTTTAGAAGATAGATTATTCTTACCTATGTTGTCACCCTTTAGCATTCTTCAAGACATAAACATAATAAAGTCGAATTCTATTCATTCTTTCCCAATTATCAATTATTACACTGTAGCCATATCCACTATTCATTCTTACATCATTAAATACATAAAAGTTTTAATTCCACCCAAAATCTGGGTTCTTACAAGGCCAAACAATGTCATTACTACATCCTTGACTTCACTATCTTCCAATGAGATCTCAAGGAAGGGCTCACTCGTGTCCAAGGGGCCTCGACCTGTAACCAGGGGGCACGCGCTGTGGATCACGGGGCCACGATTCCAAGTTTTCTTTTTTCTAGACAGGCAAACCCCTGTAGGCCTTCTCACCAGGCAAACCCCTGTAACTTTATACATGCAATAAATATATAGGGCAAGATAATATAGAGGTTGTATGTTACCTAGAGGCGCGCTTCTTAATAATCTTCTGAGGCATGCTCTACTTGAATTAGCAAAACTCACCATTTGCAGCTTTCTTTTCTATATCATCTTTCATGGGTGCGCCCTGTGGCATGTCTTGACAATGGGCCCTTGAAAAGATATGCATCGAATTATCCTAGAAGTTGGAAGTCATCTGAGCCTCGTCTACCACCCTCAGGGCGCGCCCTGAGAGTCCTTATGGATTTTCTTTCACCATCTTCATTCTGCAAAAGTTCAAGAAACAAATAACAAAAATCACAATAAAACAAGTCAAGGGTTACCTTGAAGGCGTATCCTGATGGTGATGAAGAATTCCCGATAATTGTGCCTCTTCCCTGCAACATCCTTCTTCGAATCATATTTGAAATCGCCCTTTCGAAAACCTAGTTCAACACCGTTGATCGCAAACCACCGCCTTTGAACATACCCAGAACCATCTTTTTATAGCAGTAGCACGAAAATCATCTTTAGAACCATCTTTCGAATCCAGGTTACGTTGGTTGAATCCTTCTTCAGATCTTGTTCGACCTCCTGCTAGAGATCGCCATGCTTGGATCTTCCTCGTAGTCGTCGGCCTGTACCCTCATCAAGGCTATCCCTTAGATCTTGCTTGATGCTTCATAAGAACCTTCATCGTGATGAGAAATCCATCCTCCTTGGATTATGATCTTGATCAGAAGCCTTCCTTCTCATAATAGGATGTGGATTTCATCCTAAACCAATTACCAATAGGTTTCCTAAACCAAATAGAATTCTTCATTGAAAATTCGTAGTTATCTTTTCTCTCCAGTTTTGGACTGATTCCAGCCAAATTCTTCTGATTGTAACACCTTTGGGTTAACGAGAATTTAATAAGCTTCGCGTGGGCTGTAAAATCGTCCAAATCAGACTTCTAGAACTCAAGATATGACCCAAACAGTGTAGGTAGCGCGTGCAACACAATACATACGAATTTTAATATATTTTAACTCCGAGATCGATGACCCATCATCAATTAAGCCATACTTGAGACCATATCTTTCAAATCATGATGAGAATCGTAACCTGTTAATTACAACAACCCATGAAAATCTTTAAAACCTTAGATTTGGTGTAACATCTTTCCTCCTAAGATGTAGATCTTGAATAGCCCCTCCTTCTAGCACCAATTTGTTGACGAAGGAATTTGGTAACAATAAAATTCAAGGTACGTCGCCGGAATCAAGATCTATGCTGGTGGTTCTTCACCGGAAAAGTCACCGGAGTGTGGTGGCTGTGATGAATTGGGGGCTGAGATTGAGAGGGTTTTGGTGGTGGCTCGTAGAGCTTTTCGCTTCCATCCCCCTTAATTTGTCTACGTACCTCTATATTTATAGAGGATCAAGCCCACGTAGTTCTTGGAGAGCAAGAAACCCAAATGGACTTGGATTGACGAACTAACTTCCGAAATGTTCTACTATGAGGCCTAACCACAAAAGGCCCAAGGCTCATTGTTAGGTCCGATAAGATTGTAGAAGGGGGGGTTGAATACAATCTTTACCTTTTTGTCGAAATTTGTCCTTTAAATTAAATTTGATAAAGACAAATTTATGTGCGGAATTATTTAACACAATTTTTCAAGTTGAATACAATTGTATATTAACTTGATGTGGTGTTACAAAATCAGTATAATAACTTATCAAGATGTTAATAACTAATTAGAAAATTCGACATGAACTTTTCTAATTTAGTTAATAATAATCAAGATAAGAACTAGGAAACTTAATTCGCTAGTAGTACAAGAATCACAAATAAACAAGTTCTATCGGATAGAATATCATAAAGATGAAGAACTTGAATTTCTGGGAATTGTTTAAGCTTTGGTGTTCTTGAGAGAGAGAATTCTGTTCTTGATGAAATGTTTCTGCTGTGTTTTCTCCGTTATGACTTAATCTGGTCTGTTCTGTTCTTTTATATCAGTAACAGGTCTTGCTGGCTTTCTGTAGGATATTTAACTGCTCCAGCATGACTTAAACTGCTTCCAAGACTTGATTTTCCTTCATTAAGACTTACACAAACCTCCATTAAGACATAAAATGTGTCGGTATGACTTAACAGAAGTTCGGTAAGACTTACAACAGCTGGCAGAGGTTGGTAAGACTTAAATCAGGTCGGTAAGACTTAAATCAGAAAAGCTTCTGTCGGTAAGACTTAAAATTAAGTCATACTGAATTTTCTTCTCCAAGACATAATCTATTTCTCTTTCTTTAAGTCATATTGATCCATTTAATTAGTTAATGATTAACTAATTCATATTTAATTGATACAATAATTAATTTAAATAAATTAATTAATTCTTCTTGAATTAATTCATTTAATTAAATCAACTAAATGATGTATATCAATTATAAATGAATTTAATTAAATCAATAAATAATTAATTTAATTCTTACAAACCACTAAAGGTAGTAAAGAATTACCACTGATTTGTGTTGACGTTCGATGTACTGTCTGGTTCATGAACGACTAACTTCAATGATGCTTCTTCACTTTTGACTTTAGGTTGTGGTTTGTTTCTTCTCTCAATTCTCTTGTACTGTAACTGATCTTCAAACTATCACTCGAAAAATCTCTGTCACTGTTCAAATGAATCCATTCACTTCAATGTTGTACTGGGGCTTGATCAGATAACTGAATCGTCTTCCAGTGTATGACATCAAAACTATAGATTGACTTTTCTTCTTTCTTCTGACAGATAATACTTCTTGAGATTCCTGTGACAGTTCATATGTATATTTACTTATTACAATTTGGTTTAAGTTGATTAGGATCCTCTAACTACAAATAGGCTGAGTCATATGCCTTTCAATCTCCCCCTATTTGTTTGTTAGACAATAACAAGCAAATTCCTAGAGGATACCTCAACTAATCCAACTTAACCAAATGAAAGATAAAACTTTAAATACTAAGTAAATATGAAAAAAAAAAAGTTCTGGTTTATATTTAACATTTGCCAGATTCAAACATGAAAGATAAATACAAGATAGATGATCCTCTAGACTGATCATATGATATAAATTCCTATCAAGATTTATCTAGGCTCTAAAGATATAACATGTAGAGCAATTCTTTTTCTTCAGTTGTCTTCCCTTCTGAATTCTCCTTCTTCTGGCTCATCTGTGACTTGAAGTTTCATGTGTAGATCAGAATCACACAAGACGTTCTCTTCTTGATGACAATCCTTGAGGTAAGACTAAAGGAATTCCAAGCTTCTTTCTCAGTTCACCTTGAAATTTCTTGTAATCTTTTATGTTTGTTTGTGCATAGGAACGGATGTGATCTGCAGCTATTACCTTTTCTTCAGTCAAGTATCCATGATTTCTGAGAGCATATTCAGCATATACCAAGTGCTTTGCATGATGTTCGTATAACTCATCTGTCTGAAGATTGATTGAGTGAAGTACCTCTCCCTTAAGAAATTTTACTTGTGGAGGTTCCTTAATCACTTCTGGTCCAGCTCTTTCAGCAAATTCTTTGAACTTTTCATGTAACAATACACCTAGCTCAGAAGATGTTCTTACCTTAGGCCTAAGTACCCATATCTCTGTCAGTGATCTGTCATAAAAGAACTGAATAGATACTCTGAAAGTTCCAACTTTATGACAATCTACAAATATTACCAGCTCATCAGATTTGGGTTCAAATGCAGTAGTTATCCTGATGACATATACATTTCATGAATTGGATTTGCCAGTTTGAATTCCTCGAGAATTTGTCCAAGACGACGATCTTCATAATCAGAACTCTGAGGTGAATCAATTGCTCTTTGAGCACGTTCCCATTTGTCACCGCTCTTTAGTCTGATATATGTTTTTCTCTTCTCAACATTTATAGCATGTAGTCGTTGTAATGCTTGCTGTTCAGCTTTCTGAAGTTCTTCATTTCGTGCAATTTGCTCTAAAGATTTTTGAAGTTTTTCTTCTCTCATTTGCAAATTAGCTTCCCTTTGAGCAAATAATTCTTCAGATTCTTTCTCAGCTTGTTGAGCTTCAAATTCAGATATCACTGGTCCTTCATCTTCCCAGTGACTAAGATCAGGTTCAGGAAGTTCTTCACCTTGATCAGGGAATTCAAGATCAGCAAAAACATCGAAGTTATCCGGTTCACCCGTGTAATAATAACCTGTGTTCTTGTCTTGAATTTCTTCTTCAGTTTCTTCAACTACTTTCTTCCTCTTATCTTCACCTTGGTCAGATTTACCAGATTTTCCTTCTCCTCCCTCTCTTTCTTTAGTTTTATCTTGTGACCCCTTTGATTTCTCCCCCTTAGTTGAGGAATCCTCTACAGATTTATCAGTTGCCCCAGCTTCAGGATCTTGTTCATCATCATCACCACCATTACTTGTAAAGAATTCGATTTCTTCGTTTGTAGGTTTACGACTTTGACTTACAAGATTAAACAGATGTCTTAACCCTTTAGCCTGGTGTGCATTTTGCTTTTCGATCTGGTCCAGACGAGAATCAGTAGATTCCTGATTGTGCTGTACCTCTGACTGTAGATTATCAACTTTCAAGGAAATCTCAGAAATTAACATGTCTTGAGCAACAGTAATATCTCCAGAGTCATCAAGTGCCTTTTCATGAGAGAGTTCGAGAGATTCTATCTTCTTGGTGAAAGATGTCTTTAAGTAGTTAATGTCCTTCTTGATTACAGCAAGCTGACTATTGACAGAGGTGGATGAAGAAGATCGCTCACCCACTTGTGCTCTAAGGATTTCTGTTTCAGCCTTGCTGACTGCAAGTTCTTTCTCTAAAGCAGTTATCTTTTCTAATAATGAGAGAGTGTATGTGTCAGTGTGTGCGCTCACCTGACGTTCACTTTGAGATCCACTCACCTGAAGTGCATGTGTTTCACTCAATTTTATGGTATTCCTCACATCACTCCTCTCAGATTCCTTAGCTGCTTCCAGATTTGTACCTGCATGTAAAATCACCCTAGCCTCCTCTGGGAAGGTCAGTGGTGGTGCAATGGGAGTTCGCAAATCCCTGTCCTTAATCAAATCTACTTGAACATTTGAAATTGTTGACTGAATTGCTTCAGTAGTAGATTGATCAAGTTGCCTTCCACCTTCTCCAGTTGAAACTGCGAGTGGAAAATCCCTTGAGGGAGCCAGGAGTGTTTGTCCTGGGAGGGGAGATGATGGTTCTATTAAAGTTGGCTGAGAACCAAGATTTCCCTCTAAAGCCTGTGAAGACTCTTCTACCGTAACTATGGTAGGCACTGTCACATTTTCTACGTGCTCTCCTTGCAGTGTGTCCTGAGACTCATCTAAAGGTATGTCTTCCCCCATTGTGAGTAATAGGGGAGGTGTGCTTGACTCACTACAAGGTGCCACGGCCCTATGGCGAATTTCAATAGAATCACCCTGTTGAGAAGATGATTCTAGTAACTGTGTAACGGCCATATCAACTTCCATATCCTGTTGGGAGGATACAGACGGGCTTACAGTTGCCTCAGTTTGAGTTCTACTTTTCTTTTCTAGAGGCAGAGCTGTGGGTTCACTCATACTACCACTACTGATTCGACTTCTTTTGACTTGCAATTTCTTTCTGGAGTGAAAAGATATGAGTTTTGTTGGTTGAGTGTTTGGCTCTACGACCTTGGTTAGAGGTTGTGGTGCTACAACCCCTTGGTCAGACCTACCAACCACTTGGGTTCCAGAAATAGATTGAGAAGTAGTAGTTTGAGGAACAGAAGGCAATACCTGGTCAGCTGATTCCGCAACAGTCTCTGATAAGATGGGTTGATCTGATTCAGGTTCAGGGACAGATGCAGTTTCTTGCACTGGATGTTCAACAGCAAGAGCAGCTGGCTGAGGAACAATTTGCTGAGCAGGTTCAACTTGTTGATTGCCTTGATTTTCATTATCAACAAGTATGTTTTCCACTGGTGGTTCAGGGTTTTGTTCTGGTTGTTCAGGTTCTGGTACAGGTTCAATGACAGGTAGTTGTATATAGTTTGACATGTATTGGGTGACAACTACAGGTATGTTTGTGAATTTAGGCTTGTTGCTGTACTCAGTGAACAATCTGGTAGTAGGTTTACCTGACGCCAGTGATTCTCCATTCAGGAATTGGGCTTGGTTTTCTAGTTCCACAAGATGATTAAAAATCAATGACAAGAATCTTGGATAATAACATGATACTTTATGTCCATTATCAAAATTCTTCTTTGCATTAATGATTCTTCTAACCATCGGAACACACAGTAGTCTGCCAATATTAATTCTTCGGTTGTGTGCAACTGCATATCCAATATGCTGCAAGAAAGATGGTAATACCCCGAAGTTCCCTTTAGTAGTATTGGCAAAGACTCTACCTAATGTGTCAAACAGATAATCCCATTCCTGAACGAAGTTCTTCTTATTCCAGACAGTTTGATCAGGACTGTCTTGATAGAATACACCATTTAAAAAATTTATCAATTCTTGATCTGATGGTAATTCTTCGAAATTATCAGTTGGAAAATTTAAGACCGTATTTATTGTATTTTCATTCACTGTGTACTGATTGTCTCCTACAGAGAAGACAAAAGATCTGTTATCATTAGAAATGACAGCAGTAGTACACATGATTCGCAAAGGTTCAATTTTCAGAGGAGCATCCAATCTCAAAGCATTGCGAACCAATGAATTTTCATTTAAAAAGCGAATCCACGGTCGAAAACGTTCAACTGAACATTTTTCTGGATCAAAATAACCGATTAAATTATGTTTAATAATTTCAAATCGATCAGCCATTTTAATCAACATTTAATTTCCTTGAAAATTTCAGATTTTACAAATTTTTAATTTAAAAATTAATTTTTCGAATTAATAATTAATTAAAAATTCGAAATAATTAAAAGTTCTTCAAAAATTCTGAAAAATTCACACAATGATCCTTGTATACACACAAGCACAGGTATATTTTTAGTTTTGCAAGAATCAAACCCAGTTTTTCACAAAAACAGATCTTGAAATCGTTTTTCGAAAATAAAAACTCGAACCAAAACTCGAATTTAACCACTTAAAACGAAGATAATCAAGCAAGGAGTCCAAATATGTGGTTAATTCATTATTAACAGCAAGATTTGAGACGAAAAATGGGCATGAACGATCGTGTATATATATGTATATGTGTGTGTATCGACTTGTACTCTAAGACTTAACTTGAGAGTATAACTTAAAATGAGAATATGACTTAACATTCTAACTCTTAATATATATACTAACTGTCGAATAAGACTTAAAAAGATAACTATTAAGACTTAACTAAATTAAGACATAACTGATATGTATATCGAATATGACTTAAAAATTATTAAGACATAACTGTTATATATATATATATTATACCCGAATATGACTTAATTAGAAAGACAAGATTATGACTTAATATTAACAAGACTTAACTTGAATAAGACTTAATCAAAAAAAATAGAGGAATAAGACTTAAATTTAAAACTAAAAAGACTTAACTAATTATACTTAACAAATAAGTAATTAAGACTTAATTATTTACAGGAGATTAAGACTTAATATATACTGACTAGCGAATATGACTTAGATTTAAAAACTCGGTAAGACTTAACCTGATTAAGTCATACCGATTTTAAATTAAGTCATATTGACTATTTTTCCTAATTTTAAGTCATATTAACTTTAAACAAACATTAAAAACACTATAACATATACAATTAACTTATAAAAATAATAAAAATATTATATAAAATTAAACAAATAATAAAAATAATTATACATACCATATGCTAACCTATTAACGAAAACAAAGCAATATTAACAGGACAAACATTACAAAACATATGATAAATTAATTAATAAAATAGAAATTAATATCTACAAATATTCTAAAAATACAGAAGTATGAAGTATTAAATAATATGAATAAACAGAGTGAAAAATAATTAAACAAACAAGAAAATCAGATGGTAAAATAATTATACAAGTGATTTCAAACAACAAATATTCACAGAATAATCACTTGCAAAATTATTAAAGATCAAATTTCAGATATTAACAGTATTAATTACTAGGACTGTTTAACATACCCAATTCACTAACAATTCTAGTGAATGAGGATTCATTAAGCGACTTAGTAAAAATATCTGCAGTTTGATCTCCAGATCCTACAAATAGTAGTTCCACTGTACCATTCATTACATGCTCTCTTATAAAATGATACCTTATGTCAATGTGCTTTGTCCTTGAGTGCTGCACAGGATTGCTTGCGATTGCTATGGCACTTGTATTATCACATAAAATAGGAATATTTTCCAATACAATGCCATAGTCCATTAATTGATTTCTTATCTATAAGATCTGAGCACAACAGCTTCCAACAGCTATATATTCAGCTTCGGCTGTAGAGTTGGAAACTGTTTGCTGTTTCTTACTGAACCAGGATACCAATCTTCCACCTAGGTATTGACTACTCCCAGATGTACTTTTCCTGTCTACAACACTTCCTGCATAGTCAGAATCTGTATATCCAATTAAAGTAAAACCAGTTTCATTAGGGTACCAGATGCCTAAATTAGGCGTACCCTTTAGACATCTTAAGATTCTTTTGACAGCAGTGAGATGGATTTCTTTAGGGTTCGCTTGGAACCTTGCACACAAGCATGTGGCAAACATTATATCTGGTCTACTAGCAGTTAGGTAAAGCAATGAGCCAATCATACCTCTATAGCCTGTGATATCTACCTTGGCAGAACTTTCACATAAACCAATTTTGACAGCTATAGTTGATGGTGTCTTTGCTGATGAGCACTCCTCCATGTGATATTTCTTGAGGAGCTCCTTGATGTATTTGGATTGACAAATAAATATTCCATCTTGTCTCTGACTTATTTGTAATCCAAGAAAGAATTTCAGTTCTCCCATCATGCTCATTTCAAACCTACCCTGCATTAACTTAGAAAACTTCTTGCATAGAAGCTCATTAGTAGACCCAAATATAATATCATTCTTATGTCTTTTAGTGAAGAGAGTTTTGTCTATGACACCTCTTATAAAACCATTTTCTAATAGAAATTCAGAAAGAGTGTCATACCATTTTCTTGGGGCTTGCTTAAGACCATAGATAGCTTTGTAAAGAAAGTAAACATAGTCCAGATGATCTTGATCTTCAAAACCAGGAGGCTGTTCTACATACACTTCTTCATCTAGCTTACCATTCAGAAAGGCGCTCTTGACATCCATTTGATAAACTTTGAATCTTGAATAGGATGCATATGCCAAGAATATTCTGATGGCCTCAAGTCTTGCCACTGGAGCATAGGTCTCGTCATAATCAATGCCTTCAGCTTGAGAATAACCTTTAGCTACCAGTCTTGCTTTGTTTCTTATCACAGTGCCATCTTCATCTAGTTTGTTTCTGAATACCCACTTTGTGTCAACCACTTTTCTATCTTTAGGTCTGGGTACCAGCTTCCATACTTCTAGTTGCTTAAATTGATTGAGTTCATCTTGCATAGCAATCACACAATCAGGATCAGATAGAGCTTCTTCTACTTTCTTAGGTTCCATGACAGACAGGAACCTAGAATAGTTACATTGATTCTGATAAGCTCTTCTTGTTTTCACACCAACATCTGGATCACCAAGAATCAGCTCAAAAGGATGAGCTCTATTCCAAACAGTATGTCTGGGAAGAATTGATCTTGACGATTCGCCTTGATCTTCAGTATGATGTTGAGTATGACTTGTTGACCCTTCATTATCTCCCCCTGAGTTGTTGCCAGTTTGACTTGTTGATGGTTCAAGAGTATCAGTGGTGTCTTGAAAGTTATCATTGTTTTCACCAGCATCACCTTGATCATTACCACCAACATTTGGATTATTATTATCAGCAACAACGTCAGGTTGATTGTCATCATCTGAATCTGAGTCTGACATATCATCAAACTTAAGCTTTTCAGATGGATCTTCATTTTGGATATTTGGGAGTTTTGTGTCATCAAATGTAACATTGACACTTTCCAAGGTTTTCTGTTGATCAATAAGATACATCTTGTAGGCTCTTCTAGTATAACCAATAAATATTGCTTCATGTGCTTTTTCTTCAAATTTACCACCTTGATCATCTCCTTCTTTCAGCACAAAGCATTTTGTCCCAAATACATGGAAGTACTTGAAAGTTGGTTTCTTGTCATGTAGAGCTTCATATGGTGTCTTCATTAAGTCTTTATTGATAAGTGTTCGATTCTGGGTATAGCATGCAGTGTTGACAGCTTCAGCCCAAAAGCTCAATGGAAGCCTTGATTCACTTAGCATAGTACGTGCAGCTTCAATCAAGGTTCTATTCTTTCTTTCAACTACCCCATTTTGTTGAGGAGTTCTGGGAGCCGAGTACTGTCTAGTTATACCCTTTTCAGTGCAAAAGTCATTCAGAACTACATTCTTGAATTCAGTTCCGTTGTCTGACCTTATAGCTCTTATTGCACGATTAGAATCCAGCTCAATTAACTTAATGTGATCAACTACCAGTTGTGGAGTTTCATCTTTTGAGTTCAGAAATAGTACCCATGTGAATTTTGAGAAATCATCAACAATCACTAGAGCATATCTTTTTCTTGACATAGACATCACACTAACTGGACCAAACAAATCCATATGGAGAAGTTGTAATGGTTCAGTTATTGATGATATGTTAGTGCTCCTGTGAGTTGCCCATTTTAACTTCCCTTTTTGACAAGCATCACATAGACCTTCCTGAGTAAATTCAATCGAAGGTAAATCTCTCACCAACTCTCTTTTCACTAGAGAATTCATTGTTTTGAAATTTAGATGAGAAAGTTTCTTGTGCCATAACCAACTTTCATCAGTGGATGCCTTTGAATAAAAACATCTAATTTCTTTTGTGCTTCCAGAGTTCATATTGGCTATGTACAAGTTTCCTTTTCTTACTCCAGTCAACTGTGGCCTTTCATTTCTCTTGTGTGATATTAGACAATTCTTCTTGTTGAAATGAACTTCATAACCTTTGTCACAGAATTGACTAATACTGAGCAAATTGTGCTCAAGGCCGTTCACAAAAAAGACATCATCAACGATAACATTTCCAGCTTCTAATCTGCCATATCCATCAGTTTTACCTTTGCTGTTATCTCCAAAGGTAACGACTGGGCCGGCCTTCTCCACCACATTTGTCAGCAGGGCTTTATCTCCGGTCATATGCCTTGAACATCCACTGTCCAGAATCCACATGACTCGTTCAACCTGTTTCAAACCCTGCAATGACAAATTGGTTAGACTTTCTTCGGAACCCAAATTTGATTGGGTCCGGAGTACTTAAAGAATTGACCTTTATCAGGCAAAACAACACTTTTTATTTTAACAACATTTTCTTCAGGTACTGGACATTTAACCCTGTAAACAGCTTTAACTTGTTTTGGTTTCAGCTTGGGTAACCATGTCTTCATCATATCCTGAGAAGGACTTGAAGTCCTAATCTTAGAATTAGGTGGTGTTACAGTCCTGGATCTAACATGTTTATTTCTGCTCATATGCTGTCTAGGAGCATTATTATTAACACATGCATGATTACCGTTAAAGTAAGCAGACATTATATTAAAAGCACAAGACATGCAATTAACAGCATCACACTTTTTATGAGCAGTATCAATAACAGGAATAGCATGCATGGTAGATATGTTGTTGCATTTATTCATGTTGTTACTTCTACTACTAGTTTTCAAGGAACTAGTAGATTCACCAACTCTTTCTGCTTTCTTAAACACAGTCTTTCTATCTTCATCATTTTTAACAATTTGATTACTTTCTAAGACTACGCCATTAGCTACATCCTCAATGCGCATCTCTTCCTTAATGATTAAAGATGTTGTATCCAAAGGTTCTGCTATGGATGTCTTAAAGAGAGGGTTACTAACACCCTTAAGCACTAATGGTATAACCCTATCTACAGCACTGACACGATTAGGGGTAATAATGCTTTTTCGACCAATAGCTTCATTATAATCAAACCCAATTCCTACGGTTTGATTAATAGCTTGTTGGTTAAACAACTCTTTAGCCACTTTACAAGAATTAGAAGTAGCACTAACCCTTATTTCTAGTTCAGCTATTGTTTCACGTTGTTGAACCACTATCACTACTAGAGACCTCTCAAGTTCTTTTAGAATTTTTATTTCTGATTTTTGTATAACATGGCAATTTTGTACATCGTGTAATTCTGATAATTGATTACTAAGATCTGTATTTAACAAGTTTAGCCTTTCAATCTCTCTATTAGCATTACCTAGTGTATCACTAAGTTGATAGATATATTGACTTTCAGTACATGATACCTCAGATGAAGTACCACTGGAGTTATCAGATTTTGCCATCAGGGCAAGATTGCCATACTCTTCATCTTCAGAGTCTGTATCATCCCAACTCTTTCCAGCAGCCACATAGGCTTTACCTGTCTTCTTCTTCTCAGATCCAAAGTCTTTTCTTTGGTTTTGTTTTGGCTTCTGACATTCAGTAGCGAAATGTCCAAGTTCATTACAGTTGTAGCATCTAATTTTACTTCTTTCAACTGTTCCAGTTTTGTAACCTCCTCTGTTACTTGAGGATGAAGAACCTCCTCTCTGGAACCTGTTATAGTTAGATTTGTACCTGAACTTGGGATTCTTCCTGAATCTGAAGTTGCTGAATTTCCTTACCAACAAAGCCATGGACTCATCTTCCAACTGATCTAGCTCTTCTAATGAATAGAAGTCTCCTTCATCTGGACTAGCATTCGTTTGACCAACTTCAACTTCAAGCTTACCACTGTCAACATTACAAGGTTGAATAACCTTATCTTCCACTTCCTGTTTGTTCTCAACAATAAGAGCTGTAGAAGTATTAGCAACTCTTCCTTTTCCATAAATCTCCTTTTGTTGAGATTGTTCCAGTTCATAGGTTTTTAAAACACCAAAGAGTCTTTCTACAGTAATTTCACTTAGATTCCTAGACTCTCTGATAGCTGTAATTCTATGTTCTAGATGAACAGGCATTGACAGTAGAAATTTTCTGTTGATCTCTTTCTGAGTGTAGTACTTGCCATGCATCTGTAAATTGTTGACAAGTTTGTTATATCTTTCAAACACATCTTGAATACTTTCATTGTATGCTGATCGAAAGTGTTCATACTCAGATGTCAGAATTTCTAGTCGATTCTCCCTAACTTCCTCTGTTCCTTCATTCACAGTTTCAATGGTTTCCCACATTTGCTTTGCAGTTTTGAAGTTAATCACATGACTGTACATTACAGAGTCTAGAGAATCTATTAAGATCAGTTTTAAATTAATGTCAAGTCCAGCTTCCTCTCTTTCAGCAAGAGTGTATTCAGAAGAGTCTTTGTGTACATACCTTGCAGGGGAAATAACTTTTCCATCAGTAACAACTTCAGGAATTATTCCAAAAGGTATTATAGGTCCTTCTGATAAGACTTTCATGTATTTAGGATTTGCAACCTCGAGGAACATTAACATTTTGTTCTTCCACATATCATAACTATTTTTGTCATATATGGGAATTTTCACAGTTCCAACTTTAGAAGACATGATGAATTTTTTAAGAGAGTTAAAAAATTCGGGGATGATTTTTAATCGAGTAAAATGGGATCTTTGATTTGTGTATCAATCAATCAACTTTGATACCAATTGTTAGGTCCGATAAGATTGTAGAAGGGGGGGTTGAATACAATCTTTACCTTTTTGTCGAAATTTGTCCTTTAAATTAAATTTGATAAAGACAAATTTATGTGCGGAATTATTTAACACAATTTTTCAAGTTGAATACAATTGTATATTAACTTGATGTGGTGTTACAAAATCAGTATAACAACTTATCAAGATGTTAATAACTAATTAGAAAATTCGACATGAACTTTTCTAATTTAGTTAATAATAATCAAGATAAGAACTAGGAAACTTAATTCGCTAGTAGTACAAGAATCACAAATAAACAAGTTCTATCGGATAGAATATCACAAAGATGAAGAACTTGAATTTCTGGGAATTGTTTAAGCTTTGGTGTTCTTGAGAGAGAGAATTCTGTTCTTGATGAAATGTTTCTGCTGTGTTTTCTCCGTTATGACTTAATCTGGTCTGTTCTGTTCTTTTATATCAGTAACAGGTCTTGCTGGCTTTCTGTAGGATATTTAACAGATCCAGCATGACTTAAACAGCTTCCAAGACTTGATTTTCCTTCATTAAGACTTACACAAACCTCCATTAAGACATAAAATGTGTCGGTATGACTTAACAGAAGTTCGGTAAGACTTACAATAGCTGGCAGAGGTCGGTAAGACTTAAATCAGGTCGGTAAGACTTAAATCAGAAAAGCTTCTGTCGATAAGACTTAAAATTAAGTCATACCGAATTTTCTTCTCCAAGACATAATCTATTTCTCTTTCTTTAAGTCATATTGATCCATTTAATTAGTTAATGATTAACTAATTCATATTTAATTGATACAATAATTAATATAAATAAATAAATTAATTCTTCTTGAATTAATTCATTTAATTAAATCAACTAAATGATTTATATCAATTATAAATGAATTTAATTAAATCAATAAATAATTAATTTAATTCTTACAAACCACTAAAGGTAGTAAAGAATTACCACTGATTTGTGTTGACGTTCGATGTACTGTCTGGTTCATGAACGACTAACTTCAATGATGCTTCTTCACTTTTGACTTTAGGTTGTGGTTTGTTTCTTCTCTCAATTCTCTTGTACTGTAACTGATCTTCAAACTATCACTCGAAAAATCTCTGTCACTGTTCAAATGAATCCATTCACTTCAATGCTGTACTGGGGCTTGATCAGATAACTGAATCGTCTTCTAGTGTATGACATCAAAACTATAGATTGACTTTTCTTCTTTCTTCTGACAGATAATACTTCTTGAGATTCCTGTGACAGTTCATATGTATATTTACTTATTACAATTTGGTTTAAGTTGATTAGGATCCTCTAACTACAAATAGGCTGAGTCATATGCCTTTCACTCATCCAAGATCTCAAGACTTCACAGATAGGGAAACTTCCCCCGTCGAGGACTAGTCCTATCTGCTACGAGCTATTTCTTGATTTCAAGGATGCAGGTATAGCCATGGTTTACCCCAAGTGCAGAACGTATCCCTGTCCCCCGAATGAGAAGCACCCACCAGATAGTAGGACAGGTGATCCAGAGCTTTTGGGTGCAAAGTGCAGGATTACTCCGAAGTTCCCCAATGAGAGCGCGCCCATTGAATACAGGAATAGAGCTCCCAAAGCACACACCATAAAGTCCCTATCTTTCCACCTTAGGGCGCGCCCTTAGTGTTTAAGAAAGGTCCTTATATCCAGGCAAACCCCTGTAGGCCTTCTACGACGGACATACCCCTCCTGAGATACGACAGGAGGGAATTCTTCAATAGTCCTTGGAAAACCAGCCTTTGTAGAATTATTCAACATAATTTTATCACTAAGGGCGCGCCCTCCTTGTAGGGAAGGAGAGGGCACAGCCTAATTTCTTGTAAAACTAAGAAACATCCTTTTTGACTGCTTTTATGTCTCTCAGGGCGTGCCCTCCACGTACGGGAGGTGGGGGCGCGTCCTCCTTCTGCAAATCTTTATCAAAACCCTAATTTATCCTCAAAATCCAAAAATTGAACCCGTATCTGACCCGAATCCATTTTAGAATACCCGAACCGAATTTTGGGCATAACAATAAATACGAAATTTTGGAAATTAACTCTATACATAAAGAGAGGTGCAAAGAATAGACGTGCCAGTAAATAATAATGTAATTGTGATTATTTTTAATTAAAAAATATGATTATTTAGTTAATAAGTATTTATGAAACTTAATCTGTAATACATAAATATATATTATAGTTGATTTTAGCTGATATTTATGAAAATTAGCTCGTAATATATAATAGTTTAATTTTGATTGACTTTAAATTAAAAATAGATAAGTTAGTAAAC
Organism: Saposhnikovia divaricata; assembly: GCA_036435485.1. Taxonomy (NCBI): domain Eukaryota; kingdom Viridiplantae; phylum Streptophyta; class Magnoliopsida; order Apiales; family Apiaceae; genus Saposhnikovia; species Saposhnikovia divaricata. The sequence continues at coordinate 92,444,481 of CM071597.1, read as the reverse complement.
ATTTTATTACTTTAAAAAATATGTGTCTTATGCATGTAATAAATAAAATACATTTTGTATTTAAAAAATTATTAAATAACCACGATAAGTAAATTAGGATGAGAATGATATGGATTAATTTAATTTTAATGGTAAATTCTTATTGGCTCTTATATATATTTTTGAAAATTAATCCGTAATATATAATAATATAATTATGACTAATTGTAAATCAAAAGAGTGAAAAATTAATATTGCGAAAATCACTTAATATTATATATTTTATCCTGATTAATTTTAACTTAAAATATTAATTTATTATAAATAGTTTTTGATATTAAAAAATATGTAATATATGGATATGTTAAATCAAGTAACTACTATATTTAAATTAGAATTATTAACTAACTATGGTTAGTATAATAGGATGAGAATGATAAATAAGGAAAACTTTTAAGATAATATGATTCGTCTTGATAAATTAATTATTTATCAAAAAAATGGTGTATCTAGAATTGTGTGGTAATTTTTTTTTAATTTTTAAAATTTTAAATTCAATGATAGTAGATTTATTCAAATTTAATTGTACCTTATGATTGTAGATCGAGAGTTTGTGTTATGTTGTATAATATACTAGCATGATAGCCCGTGCGAAGCACGGACACCATTTAAATTCGTATAATTTAGTTGTTTTGATTTTCAAAATAGATGACTCTTAATTTTTGAAGTTTTATACACTATTAGGTGATACATTTGACAAAATATATCTTTTATGATTAATATTGATAATAGCTTGAACTTCTTAGCTGAATTACATATATGATCGTAACAATTTACTCACATTTAAGAACACATATAAATTTTTATAAATAATTTTAAAAACATAACTTAGAAAGACTAAATAATACATACATTGAAAAATGTACCCTTAAGTTAATAGACTTACATGTAGACATATATAGGCAAGTACTCAAATGATAGCTTGTAATATTATAATGAGAACCGGGAACTAACCTCATGCTCTTTTGTTTATACATATATTTATATATAGCCGCACATATTTATTATATCTCCACTTTTACCCTCCCGTCTCTTACATTTCTAGAAACATTTTACACCATTTTTGGCAATACACCCACGTTATCACCATCTACGCACGTGTATACACCGTCATCACTCAGTCATTTCTTCGTGTCACCAAATCGACCACAAATCTATCAATAACTTACGTACACTTTTGTCACCGAGTTCCAACCACATTCCCGACCATACATTCGATAGCTCATTCATCTCATTTTTCTTCATCTCATAATAGAAAAATGAGTATACAAATCCCCACTAATGTCGTTTTCACCCACTCTACTACCGTCAATGCCATCACTGACACCTTCAAACACTATCAAAATTTTAGATATGGAAATATTTAATAATTTTTGTTTAAATATTTTGTATAATTTGGATTCAAATTTTGGTGATTCTATTTTGATTTTGGTGGTGTGAGTGGTGGTGCACATTCAAATATAATCTACATTTCAACCTTTACACTCCTACCTCTGCTATTTTTGATGACTATTTACACCGTCTTCAACAATACACCAATGTTATCAGTCACACATTCCTTCCTTCATGTCACCAAATCGATCACTACTCCAAAAATAACTTGCGAACACGTTTGTCACCGAATTTCAATCACATTTCTTAGCACACCTTCGATAGCTCATTCATCTCATTTTTTGTCTTCTCACAATAGATCCGACTTCCGTGTAACTGCTAAAATATCTATATTTTATCAACATACCTATACATCTTAATCTTATAATTATTTGTATAACATCTATAATATAATTTATAATATCGTGTTCTAAACCAACAATGATTTTTTTTATTTAATTGACAATCAATACACTATGTATATCTCCTATGTAAATAATTTAATTGACCACAAAATCATGTTTTAAAATAGTATAAAGGATATATTAGTCTTTTTATAATTGGTCAAAAATCATGCTGGCCCATATTAAACATAATAGATAGTGATAAGTGGATTTTATATTCACTTGGAGCGTTCCATATCGGCTTAAATTGATTGTTTTGGACTCAAGTTTGTGGTGGTTTTGATGTGTTTTGCTTAGTTGTGCAGATTTACGAGAATGTTGACTAAGGTGGATGCTTCTATAATTTTTGGGGAATTAATTGATTAAAATTCGGATTTTCGAGAAGGGTTGCGCAGTTTACACTGTTTTGGCCATATCTTGAGTTCTAGAAGTCCGTTTGAGGCCCGTAAGCAGTCCACGCGAAGATAACGAGATTTTCTATCATTCTAAGTTGGTCCAGAGGTCCAATTACATTTGGAACGTTCCAGAAAATCTGAGGAAAAGTCAGCCACGAATTTTCCTTAAAAACATAATCAAATTAGGAAACGTATCTTGCAGAAATTCTATTATAATTCTGTTTTTGTATTTTCTTGCTGGGGAAGACTTTTAGAGCCTATTTAAACACATCATACCATTGTAATAGAGAGAGACATATTATTAGTTATTATTTTTGTAACATAGCTTAGATCTGCAAGGGGGAAAAGGAGAGAAGGATTCAACGCTCGTGACAAGCAACGGATCTAGATCTACTTCAGCCTTTGTGTTATTCTGGATTCTAGATTTGTTTTCTTAACTCTTTGTTTATCAATATAATTACTTCTTTTATTCATATCTTGTTTTATATTATGTTTTCATCAAATCCCATGACGATGAACGGTTCAATTATGAGCTAATCGTTGTCATGGGATTCTAACAGAGTTATCTATGTAGCTTAGTAGTTTGTATGCTTTAAAGATTTATGTGTGGTGAATTCTTGATATCCTCGTATGGTTGTGTTTCATGTATTTAGATGCGTCGCGAACATCTAATTTGTTAATCTTTTGCTAAACGAGAGTGGATCTTGAGATTTAGAACTTGCCATGCCAGCATAGGATAGGTTGATGTTTTAACATCATGATTTGTGGCACAAATAGAGATATTATGCTGCCCTATGTGATCTAAGTGGATAACTTGTGCTTAAACCTTTATGTTTTCAAATTCTATAGAGATATAGGGTCTAAACATATTTGGTGTCTACCCATCTTCTATCTCTTTTGTGGATGCATGCGTAGTTTGGTATTAGTATACCGAGAGGTAACTTTTACTTGTTTCGTGTTATCTGATCAGATATCAAAAGCATCACATGTTTTGATTAAAGGCTGCGACTCTAAGTGAAGTAGATAATGAAGTTAGGATCCCATGTTTTTATTCTTATAAGTAATTCAGATTTAATTCTCATTAGTTAATTAGTTTTACTTTGCATCTTAGCTTAATTTAGTTAATTAAAATCTCAATTTATTTATTGTCTTAGCAGTGAATTAAAATCATACATTGTTGAATAGGTGCATTTACTGAAAAGAACCATAACCTGATCCCTGTGGGAACGAATTTGGACTTAACCTTATATATTACTTGTGACCACGTACGCTTGCGTGATTTAGTGCAAACAAGTTTTTGGCGCCGCTACCGAGGATCATCGGTGTTTAATTTAGTTTATGTGCTTGTCATCAGTGGTCGTTAGCATTCACTGACTCGGATTTCTTATTTAGTTTGTTTGTTTCGTGGTGTTTTCAGGTACTTGAACGTGTATGCGAACACGTTTGCAGGCTCGTAAGGAAAAACTGGCAGAAGAAGAACTTGTAGCAGTAAAAGAGATGGCAGACTTACCAGCAGCAGTCAAGGCTTTGAAGGACTATTCGCAGCCAAAGATCAATGACATACAATCTAGTATTGTCAGGCCAGCTATTGCAGCAAACAACTTTGAGATCAAGCCGAGCATAATTCAGATGGTGCAGAATTCGGTTCAGTTTGGGGGTGCTTCGACAGAGGATCCTAACATGCACATCCGGGATTTTATCGAGATCTGCGACACTTTCAAATTTAATGGTGTGTCGGAGGATGCTATCAAGTTGAGGCTTTTCCCATTCTCTCTGAGGGATAAGGCTAAGGGCTGGTTACACTCTCTACCAACTGGTTCCATTACTACATGGGATGATCTTGCTCAGAAGTTTCTTACTAAATTCTTCCCTATGGTGAAAACTGCAGCAATACGGAACCAGTTAACTCAATTTCAGCAGCAATCTGGCGAGTCTTTGTGTGAGGCTTGGGAACGTTACAAGGAGATGCTTCGTAGGTGTCCACATCATGGCATGCCTGATTGGATGGTTATTAATGGTTTTTACAATGGGTTGGGAGCACAGTCTAGGCCTTTGCTAGATGCAGCATCAGGTGGAGCTCTGTGGGCGAAGAGCTATGAGGAAGCATATGATCTTATTGAGATGATGGCTACTAATGAATATCAAAATCCAACCCAGAGGCTTTCTCAAGGTAAGGTAGCAGGTGTTCTTGAAGTTGACACAGCTTCAGCTATTGCAGCTCAGTTGAAGGCTCTTACGATGAAGGTGGATTTTCTTGCTAATTATGGGATTCAGCAGGTTGCTAGTATTTGTGAGCTATGTGCGGGCGCACATGAGACAAGTCAGTGTGCTATCTCTTGTAAATCAGCACAGTTCGTTAGTAGTTTCCAGAGACCTGCTGCACCAGTTCCAGCCACTTATCATCCGAACAACAGGAATCATCCTAACTTCAGCCGGAGCAACAACCAAAGTGCTCAACAACCTCAGCAGTCCTATCAGCAGTTTCAAAGTCAAGAAGCTAGGCCATTCAATCAAGGCTATTAACAGCAGTATGCTCCAAGGGCACCATATCAACCTCCTGGATTTCAGCAGCAACAACCCCAGGCTCATGCCGGGCAATCATCTAATGAAAAATCAGAAATGGATGATATGAGGATGATGTTGAAGAACCTTCAAGTTTCTCAAAAGATCTTGGAAAACCAGATGGGACAGATTACAAGTGCTTTGTTGAACATGCAACAGGGGACTCTTCCTAGTGATACAGAAACAAATCCAGGCAGAAGGGGGAACAAAGAACAGGTTAATGCAGTGACTTTGAGATCGGGAAAGGTTACAGCAGGCCCTCAATCAGCAGCTAAAGAAGATGAAGATGTTCAGAATCAGCAGGTTGAAAAATCTGCAGTGCCAGAAATTGAGAAATCTGATTTAGTGGCTGATCAGCTTGATGGTGAGAAGAGCAAGAAACCTGTTGAAAAGTCTACTCCGGAGCAATCTTCAAAGAATAATCAAATCTATCCTCCTCCTCCGTTTCCTCGACGCGTGCAGAAAAGTCAAGAAATTCAGTTTCAGAAGTTTATGGATGTCTTCAAGAAATTGTCCATTAACATTCCTTTTGTTGAAGCATTGGAGCAGATGCCGAGGTATGCAAAGTTCATGAAGGATATTTTGTGACGAAAGAGGAGGTTGGAAGAATTTGAAACAGTGGCATTAACGGAGGAGTGTAGTGCAGTTCTGCAGCAGAAGTTGCCACCCAAACTTAAAGATCCGGGGAGTTTCACTATCCCTTGTACTATTGGCAACCTTTCTTTTAGCAAGTGCTTGTGTGACTTGGGAGCTAGCATCAATCTCATGCCTTTATCTGTGTTCAAGCAACTTGGTCTACCGGAGCCAAAGCCAACCAATATCACTTTGCAGTTGGCTGATCGATCTATCACATATCCAAGGGGCATAGTGGAGGACGTTTTGGTGAAAGTTGATAAGCTTATCTTCCCAGCTGATTTTGTTATCTTGGATTTTGAAGAAGACAAGAAGATTCCCATAATCTTGGGAAGGCCTTTTCTAGCTACAGGCCATACTTTGATTGATGTGCAAAAAGGAGAGCTTACAATGAGGGTGCAAGATCAGAATGTCACCTTTAATGTTTTCAAGGCTATGAAATTTCCAATTGAGGATGAAGAGTGTTGTAGTGTGGAAATAGTTGATACGGGTCAGAGAAAGGAACTTGATCAGTTGTTGAGCGAAAAGTCGGACACATCAATGATTTCATTGACAGTTCTTCTCGAGATCTCTCGAGTGTAAAGCTTGGGAAACTTCCACCACATTTGAGGTATGTCCTTTTGAATAATGAGCTAGTGATTTTTGAAGAGGGGCAAGATAACGTGTTGCGAAGGTGGAAAGCTGATGATAAGGAAGAAGAAAGCTTGACGTTTGAGTCGGAGAAGCACATTAGAGGTGTGAAGAAGAAAAAGAAGAAAATTAAGCTGTTGGATAGTAAAATCAGGTCGAAGTCTGAGGGAAGAGAATTGTGGAAAGCAAGCAAACAAGAGGTCAACGTTCGTATGAATGGTCTATCTCTTGAAGACGGTTCAGTTATTCTTTTAAAACCGCCATGAGTTGAGGAAGTAACGTCAAGCTATTGACGTTAAAGAAGCGCTTTGTGGGAGGCAACCCACGCCTTCGTGAAAAAAAAAAGTGTGTGGAAAAAAAAAACTGCTGTGAAAAAAAAAAATTAAATAAATTGGGTCGCGCAGGTTGCGCCTGCGTAACGCAGGCTGCGCCTGCGTTTCTGTCTGTGACGCAGGCTGCGCCTGCGTTACTGGAAGTGGCGCAGTTTGCCCTGTAGGTGGCGCAGTTTGCAGTTGTATTATAAAAAAAATAAAAAAAAAATTTCTTTTTCTTTTTTTCTTTCAACCCCAATTCTTTACTACTCCCCAATTCTTTTCTACTCAAATTCTTTTCTCCTCTTATTCTTTTATCCCTAAACCAAATTCTTTTCCTATTTCAATTCCAAAACCCCCCATCTCTCTTCTAAAATTCTAAACCTATTCTAATTCTTTTTCTTTAATTCATCAAATCCTATTTCTATCCTACATCAAATTTCATACCCACCCAAAATTTTTCCTTTTCACATTAATTTTATTCACCCAATCCCTCCATTATATATACACACCCATACATACAAATCCAATTCCTCTTCTATTTATTTAAATTCAATTCTAAAGAGGAATTAATTACAAGTTCACCTCTTTGATTCGTAATTGGTTTAAATCTTCTCTAATATTATTTTTATTACGAATTTGTGTTCTTGTAATTGGGGGTTTTGTAGGATTCTTGTTATTTGGGAGGTGGCTAGTCTATGGAGCTCGTACGCATTATCCTCCACCAGATTCATCCGAGGAGGGTTATGATTCAGCTGGTTAGGTATGTTTTCTACTTTCCCTCGTATTTACTTCCATTCAATGCGGACATTGAATATTTTAAGTTTGGGGGTGGTTTGAGGGATTAGTAGTTGTTGTTGTATTATGTGTTCATATAGATATCATGCTTTGTATATTATTAGTAGTAATTCATGCATGTATGTTTGTATTAATTATGTTTGTTTCATATAGGACATTTTGTTTTTATTTTTCGTATATCATGTGAGTTCATATTAGTTGCATTTGCATAGCATGCATATTTCATGATCCCTTAAGACGAGTTAATTCTGATTGGTAGGTAGGTGTCTAATTGAGTGTGGTAATGATGAATAGAGGGTTGATTTATAGTTTCTATGAAATTGACTTGCATGTTACGGGAACAAAACTAATTACATAGTCTCATTGGGTGCTTTTGGGCTAGGTTAGGGTAATGCTTGTTTGGATGTTTTGAGGTTTAATCACTTGTTTATATTTAGAATTTTCGTTATTCCCTTGATGGCCTAGAACACTAAAGTCTAAGTTTGGGGGAAAATAGGAATTTCATGCTAGTTGTTGGCTAGGTGTCAAATGGCTAGTAGCCGGCTCATATTTATATGAGTAGTCTAGGGTTGGAATTGAGAATTCTCATTCCAGATTGCATAGAAAAGAAAAAAAAAGAAAAAAAAAGGCAAGAAAAAAAAAAGAAAAAAAAAACAGAAAAACGAAAAAAAAAAAAAAAAAGAAAAAAAAAAGTGTCAATTGTTTATATGCAAAATTAACTAGGGTGAGCTCTTTAATACTCGAGCAATTAAGTTCGCGGGGACTTTGTGCCTAGTGACCTAAGGCTTTTATAGTCTGGGATCCACTAACCTAACGCTCGCTACATGGGTATTATTGTATAAGCCTTTCGGGGTCTCATCCATTGCACGGTTAAATAAGCATGATTGTATATATGTGTCGTAGTAGCAGTAATAAAGCATGAATTTCTGTCTACCTTGGATAAGGATGGAGGTGTTCCTAGGTTATGAAGTGTCTACAGTCTATTCTATTTATAAACCTGTGATTGTCTTGACGAAGAGCATGTATGATTTTTGACCTAGTTTTGGGAGTATTTCTGATGAGCATTGCACACACGCACGTTTCTGTTCATGTATTGTTAGTATACGGGAACTTGGTCGAGCTCTATTTGGATTTAGTTGCATTTTCTAAGATATTTGCTTGCTAGTTGGTTTTGGTTAGTTTGAAGGGGATCGTTGCATTTTCATTTAGTTGCATTCATGCATTGCATTGCATTAGGTTAAATGGATTTTGTGGGTACATTCGCTATAGGCCCTCACGAGACCTTACTCGTCCACTGGGGCTGCCTAGGGGTTTAAAGGGCTTGTTGCATATGCCAAATGCAACCGTGATCACCTACGGAAGTGGTACTAGTTAGTTAGTTAGTTGTAATTGTTTATGCTTGAGGACAAGCATCGGTTTAAGTTTGGGGGTGTGATAAGTGGATTTTATATTCACTTGGAGCGTTCCATATCGGCTTAAATTGATTGTTTTGGACTCAAGTTTGTGGTGGTTTTGATGTGTTTTGCTTAGTTGTGCAGATTTACGAGAATGTTGACTAAGGTGGATGCTTCTATAATTTTTGGGGAATTAATTGATTAAAATTCGGATTTTCGAGAAGGGTTGCGCAGTTTACACTGTTTTGGCCATATCTTGAGTTCTAGAAGTCCGTTTGAGGCCCGTAAGCAGTCCACGCGAAGATAACGAGATTTTCTATCATTCTAAGTTGGTCCAGAGGTCCAATTACGTTTGGAACGTTCCAGAAAATCTGAGGAAAAGTCAGCCACGAATTTTCCTTAAAAACATAATCAAATTAGGAAACGTATCTTGCAGAAATTCTATTATAATTCTGTTTTTGTATTTTCTTGCTGGGGAAGACTTTTAGAGCCTATTTAAACACATCATACCATTGTAATAGAGAGAGACATATTATTAGTTATTATTTTTGTAACATAGCTTAGATCTGCAAGGGGGAAAAGGAGAGAAGGATTCAACGCTCGTGACAAGCAACGGATCTAGATCTACTTCAGCCTTTGTGTTATTCTGGATTCTAGATTTGTTTTCTTAACTCTTTGTTTATCAATATAATTACTTCTTTTATTCATATCTTGTTTTATATTATGTTTTCATCAAATCCCATGACGATGAACGGTTCAATTATGAGCTAATTGTTGTCATGGGATTCTAACGGAGTTATCTATGTAGCTTAGTAGTTTGTATGCTTTAAAGATTTATGTGTGGTGAATTCTTGATATCCTCGTATGGTTGTGTTTCATGTATTTAGATGCGTCGCGAACATCTAATTTGTTAATCTTTTGCTAAACGAGAGTGGATCTTGAGATTTAGAACTTGCCATGCTAGCATAGGATAGGTTGATGTTTTAACATCATGATTTGTGGCATAAATAGAGATATTATGCTGCCCTATGTGATCTAAGTGGATAACTTGTGCTTAAACCTTTATGTTTTCAAATTCTATAGAGATATAGGGTCTAAACATATTTGGTGTCTACCCATCTTCTATCTCTTTTGTGGATGCATGCGTAGTTTGGTATTAGTATACCGAGAGGTAATTTTTACTTGTTTCGTGTTATCCGATCAGATATCAAAAGCATCACATGTTTTGATTAAAGGCTGCGACTCTAAGTGAAGTAGATAATGAAGTTAGGATCCCATGTTTTTATTCTTATAAGTAATTCAGATTTAATTCTCATTAGTTAATTAGTTTTACTTTGCATCTTAGCTTAATTTAGTTAATTAAAATCTCAATTTATTTATTGTCTTAGCAGTGAATTAAAATCATACATTGTTGAATAGGTGCATTTACTGAAAAGAACCATAACCTGATCCCGGTGGGAACGAATTTGGACTTAACCTTATATATTACTTGTGACCACGTACGCTTACGTGATTTAGTGCAAACAGATAGATAACATAATTTTTATGAATAAATTTTTAATTATTAGCAAGGGAGTAATATTTGATAATTTTAACTTGATTAAATCTTAAAATAAATATTAAATAAAATAGAGCAAGTGAGTTTTTTTTGCATGTAGCGGTTGGAGGTGGGAGCATAATTCATTCTTAAAACTAAACATAACAGATAGACAACATAAATTTTTTGAATAATTTTTTTAATTATTAGCAAGGGAGTAATATTTGATAATTTTAACTTGATTAAATCTTAAAATAAATATTAAATAGAATATAGCATGTGAGTTCTTTGTGCATGTAGTTAATGATTTTTAGAATGTCATCATAAATTTCTTTGGTATAGCGGTTGGAGGTGGGAACATAATGTTGGGTTTCGAGCACATAAACGGAACGGAAAACAATAATTAAAACAATAATATCGAAACCCACCGCAGGATCCATGCGAAACAATTATTTAATTCGTAATAAGAATCTTTACCTTAAAGAAACTTTAAAAGTTATGAGGGGGAAAAATCAAGGAGGTCCAAAGCTTTCACGATCACCATGTATCCCGCTTCGCGATCTACGCTCTACGGTATCCACACGAACGCTTGTACTCGAAGGATTGATGTGTACTAGCACCTGAAAACAGCTTCTCTCTATCTTCTTCGCTCTCTCAGTGTGGCTAGGGTTTTAGAATATGTTTCTTGTTATTCTAAAACAGCCCATAAAGATATATATACATATATACATATATATATATATATATATATATATATATATATATATATATATATATATATATATATATATATATATATATATATATATATATATAAGAATATGTTTTTCTAATTATAATCCAATTACAATTAATACTAATCTGAAATTCCAATTTATTAATTAATTAAATCTCACTTATTTAATTAATAACTAATTTCAGAATTAGTTTAAGTAATTCTGTTTTTCTATTTATTTAATTAATTAAGTCATAGTTAATTATTATTATAAATAGAACAAATCACTTATTTAATTTAAATTCATAATTTAAATTATTTCTCCTTCAAGCGTTCTATGTGTGTCACCCTGTAGGTTATTATCACGTTGGCAACAATTTTGAATCTAATTTAAAATCGTAAATAATGAGCGGCATCTAGTAATACATCATTGCTACCCAAGTAATAATAATAATTTGTGATCCAATTAAACCTTTCGTGATTAATGTTTCTGTGTAATGTAATCCCTTTAACCAAATATTATATATTAAACTCGAGGCATGTTTTTAGCCATCCTCTTCAATTTTTAATCCGGGTTTCCTTGATCAATGAGTAGACTATTAAAAACAAATCAATATTTGAGCATGGCCATGCATTTTCATAGTCTTACTCAATCAAGAGGCCAATAATATCTCTCCTAATAATAGGAGGGTTAAATCCTATATTTATCATTCATATTTCTCATACGTCTCATAATATACCCGTTGTCCACTTTTATCATCATCCGGTCAAAGATAACTTTTAATGTAGTCAAAGTATATTAATACTCGTATATAAATATAATGATCTCAAGTCTAAGGATCATTACACCATTATCACTGTGAGTCTTTCTAATGACATTATCAACATGCAGAATCTCACTGTGGGTCTATCCAGTGCCATGTAGAATATTACATGCACCTATATTCTTGACTTTAGTATCACTATACCTATGACCGATGAGATGTGGTCATCAGTCAACAAACATACTAATCTTTATGCATTATAATTGCCCCATATTATAAATGCACGATTAGGGATATTTAGGAATATTAACACTATTCTTATAATCTCATTTTTAAGTCACATACTTAAAGATATAGAATATGTGTTACATATTCCAAGGACATTTATTATTCTAACATTTATATCGCAGTAAATTAAGACATAATAAATTAGTGTAGAATAATCAGTAGAACATAATCATTAAATAACAAAAAAGTCTTTCCTTGATGCAAAACTACATTGTCTCTTGTCTCTAGGGCACTAACACTATCACATAATTCATTCTTAAAACTTGAAAGACATGGGTTCAATTCTCATGATCAACATTTTTTTTCATACATTAATATAATAGAGATATAAAATGTGTAATTTACTAAATAGCTTGAAAAGCCTTGTTGGCCAATAATAAATATAATGGATTTGTATTTAAATCAATTGATAAATATGCAATTTTGGAAAATGACTCTATACATAAAGAGAGGTGCAAAGAATAGATGTGCCTGTAAATAATAATGTAATTGTGATTATTTTTAATTTAAAAATTATGATTAATGTGACGCCCCCAAATCCGAGGTCAGGGATTCAGGTCGTCACGTCACCATCCAACCATATCATACCTGTATTTACTTTACAACTCAACAATACATCCATCCAGACCTCAATCTTACACACAAACAAGTTAGAGCCTCAGAAACGATAATCAAAAGTAACACTAAATATTACAATTCATCTGTACAATCTAGAATCTTACGCACTTCCATTTATACAACTACACTTGAAGACAATTCTTACTATTACAGTTGAAAACCTATCAGACTTACTCTGTAGTATTTATCAGGAACTAAATCATCTCAGGGGTAAATCTTCTACTCCTCTTCTGCTGGTGCGGAGTTAACCGATCAAATTCTTCTCTTTCTGAAAAGTTTTTATAAAGCAAGAATGAGCTACATAATGCTCAGCAAGTTCACCATTTTGTAAAATAATAATGTGGTTTATGTCGAAAACATTTCCAACTATATGGGTATATATCTCAGATTTCAAAACATAATTGGACAATGTATATGTCCGAGTTTGAATAAAACATCTATACTCACTAAGGAGCTTTAAGAATAACATATGAACCCTTTATAAGGTTCCCATTTCAACATATCTCAAGTTTTAAAGTATATACATATGAGTATATCATTTTCGGCAAAACACCCTACGGTTAACATACTGTACAGGGAATACATCATTGCAAACCTCTTTCCTTCCATTAGCTTAGAAGGTTTCTCATTCAAAAGCATTTCATTCTTTGAAATAATTGTAAGAGTGCACTAACACGTGCCAATCTTTATAGAAAATCTTGCAGTTCTAGATACTGCACGATGTCAATATTTTTCTTATCAAAAGCCACACTATCGGTAACTTGGCACTTAGGCCCAAGAAGCAGTGTTTGAGAATTTTTCCAAAGTGGAGGATGGGACTGGAAGAAAACATAAAAAACCTGACAGGGATTGACGATGATCAGTCACCACATCCAAGTCCAATAATCCGCGGGTCTTCTCTACCGGTAGAAGGATAGAAACTACATCCGTAACTATCCCCGGGTGAAAACTACATCCGTAATCACCCTCAATGAAAACTACATCCGTAATCATCCTTCGGCAACACCTGGGCCGGAATAATAATTGATGGACCGCCTGGCTCACGGCCGCTTACACATCCCGGGAATCGTTCGTCAACGGTTCCCACACCTGCCAGAGTCCCTTTTTCTTTTTCTTTTAAAAACTTAATTTTGATTGAAAACTGAGTAATTGAGGTCCGACATCAGTCGACCGATGATTCTTGAAATCACACAAGAAGCAAACCTGACCGGGGGTTTTCGAAAATGTTTTGAGTTCGAAAGAGTTCGAGTTTGAAAGTGCTAAAGGTATCTTGGATTAGCTTTGTCTTTAAAATAATGAACAATAATTAATAAATGATATTTTAAGATTTAATATTAATAATTAATAAAATAACTATTTAATTGAATAAGCTTTTAATCCAAGATAGGTATTTTGAGTATTTACGAAGATATAAAAATAATTACTTGAGTATACGATACTCCCCGAATGACCCTTCGGGTTTTCGCAATTTAATTACGATATAATAATATACTGCTCCCCGGTCAACAGCATATACGGACCGCTACGACCTCTATTGCTAGAGTCGTTGTCCGAAGAAAACATTTCATTCTAAGTTCAAGGGGTGCAAACATATATGTACTTATACATCTCAATTTCATCGATACTTCGATAAACATAAACATTTGATACGATTGAAAACTACAAACATACATTAAAACATACATGGAGTTACATACACTAACCACAAACTTAAAAATCACAACCACAACACTTAAACTCAAGATCTACATCATCCATAACTTATATGTCCAAGATTCACACTAACATCCATGGATCTAACATTAAACACCATAAATAATTCATGGCCAAGAGGGGTTAGAGTTTTATACCTTCTTGATGTTCTTACAATCTCAAACAAGCTTGGTTAACCATGGGGAAGCCTTCCTCTATGCTCACCATCTTCAATCTCACCAAAGAAATCAAGAACATGGAAGTGGGTTTCCTGACTGGAAAAACACGCCCCAAAGATCAGCCAAAACGAAGCCCTTGCACTCGTTTCCTGGTCGAGGCTCCTGAATGAAAGTTGTAGAGCATCTTCACAGCTTTCTAACCATATAAAGAACAAAAAATTTCATTGAGTAATGAAGTCTCTAGGCCCGTTTTAGTGAGCTCCTTTCCTGCTGGGCAGAATGGAGTATTTGGTGTTTGTTTTGTTTGGTTAAAGTGATAAAGTGATCAATAATGCTTGATATTTTCACTTGGATGCATCTTATCTTCTTGCCATGTGGTGTCATCTCCTCATTGGTTCATTTGGATTACCTTTATCCATCCATAATTGCAAGCAAGTCCCTTGCTTTATACATATTGTTTCCAAGTCCTTCCTTCCTTTTCTTATTTGCACCAAGGGGCTTCCCTTCTTGTATATTTACTAAATCAATATGTTACAACTTATATGTTGCACTTCATTGTAATAGTGTGGCCCAATACCTCAAACAATCGTTGTGTCCAATTTTCTTTGTATTTTCTCTTTATCTCAGAAAAACATTCTCGCTGTTTCTCAATTGTTCTCATTTCCTTTAACTCAAGGATTTTATTCTCAATTCCATTTTCCTCTCATAATATATCCTTCCTTGGACTTCTAATATTTACTATTCTCAATTCATGATTCGCTCGCTTGATCGCTTAATCTCGTTATAAAGTCTCAGCGGTTTCTAGAACGTTTGTTTCACTTCCTCAGTGGTTTTCGTTCCAAATTCTCAAATCACTTATAATAAAATTCCAAAATATTAACTCCTCAATTCCTCAAATTAAATATCTCATTTCTTGATATTACTGATATATAATTCACTGATCGGTCAAATATTACACGAAAATAGAATTTGGAATTTCTGAATTCCGATCGCATTTACATACACTTATTTACTCCGTAGATTACTAGTATACCTTCGGAATATCCACACTACGTCTCGTACATAGGGGGCATGAAAATTTTTCTTAATCCTCAAAATCACTATTCGTCCACCAAATCACTATTCATTGATGCACTTCATCATAATAGGAAAAGTTTTAATTCTACCGAAATTTTGGGTTCTTACAGTCTCCCCTCCTTAAAAGGATTCCGTCCCGGAATCAGTTTAGGAATCACTGGGGTTACTCCTTCTTTGTTTCACTCTTTCAACTTCCAGGTGGATTCTTCCACATCTTGATTTTCTCAAAATTCCTTATTAGTTTGAAAACCTTGTTCCTCAGCACTTGTTCTTCTCTATCCATGATTTCCACGGGTTGCTCCACATAGGTCAAGCCGGGTCATAGGTCCACTTGGTTGTACTCTATCACATGCTGATAGTCGGTGTGGTAGGGTCGTAACATAGACATATGAAACACATTATGAATTTGCTGCAAGCTTGGGGCAAGGCTAACTCGTAGGCTAACTTCCCAATACGCCTCAAAATCTCAAAAGGTCCAATAAACCTCAGACTTAGCTTCTCTTTCTTAACAAACCGCATCAATCCTTTCCAGGGGATACCTTTAGCATCACGAAGTCTCCCACCTCATACTACTTTGACATCTCACAGAATTTGACCATTCGAAATAATGGGTTTCGTAAAAAAACTAATGACTTTTACATACACTCGTCTCCATAGTAAAGACGTAATATGAATTCAAAATCTTCATTTAATAATTCGTACATCTCGTGATCGCAAAGATTTCTCATCCACCCATAAAATTTGGGTTATTGCAGTCTCCTCTCCTTAAAAGGATTCTATCTTAAGAACCTAAGGAAAATAGTTGTGGATACAATTCCAACTTTACCCTTCCCAACTCTCAGGTTGACACTTAAACCCTTTTGTTCTCTTACCCTGATCTTACCAACGCTTTAGTGTTGCTTCTCAACGCATGCTCTCCTTGACCTGTATTCCTTATCGGTTGTTCTATGAATGAAAATTTCTATCCCACTACTTATACGTTCCTCTTCTAACTTGTTCATAGTATCCGTGTTGAGTCCTTGTATCGTTGGCCCGTGAATACTTTGTGGTCGTGTTTTGTAATCTGAGACAACGTCAATACGCACGGTATTCCTCATATTCCTTCGCTTGATTAGCAGGCATGTGTTGCCTCCCGTCAGTCGTTACCACTTGCTATGGATACTGTATAGTCTTCGGTATACGTCGAACCAGTTCAGCTACTATGTCCCTCGTTCATTGACTCCTTCGTAACGCAAGAGAAGCGAAACTTCTTCTTTCGTAGTACGCTCTACAGGAGACGCCCTTACGTTCGCATGGTGATGATCGTGATAACAACATTCATTTCATGGATAAGTTTTTTATTCTCGACTGCCCCGTGAAACCTAAGGCACGACACTAAATATAAATTCGATCGTCTGGACAATTCTTCTTCCCTGTCCGCCAACCACAGATCAAATTAGTACATACGCTCAATCTCTTTGTTAAATATACCTGAAAGCACCTTCAATATTCGAAGTTTAACCTTAAGTCTTTATCTGACGTAATCACTGCAGAAGTTTTATATTGCAGCACCATCTCTTCCGTATAATATTCGATAATCTTCCCAATGGAAAGTCTCTCGTAGGTAAATCACTTGGTCCAACAATTATAACTCAACTAGGGTCATCTCTTGGCTCGGTCTTTGGCGACCTACTTATGAAATTCATTATAATTCTGTCCACGTTCAATATTTTCTATAGGCGGAATTAATCCACTAGATCTCTATCATTCTGCTTTTGGCATGTCGCGTTTGTACTTAATAGTTTGCCAATACCATTCTTCATATCCGTTTGCCAAACATTCTCTTAATTCTCTATACATCTTTGTCCTTCCCCATAATTTATTTATTTCCTCTAACATTATTCTTTATTGTATATACTCTATTTTCTTGGTCAATACTGACTGAATTCCAATTTCGAATAATACCTTCTATAGGTATCGGCCACCACACTGGCCTTCCCTAGGTAATAACAAATTTCTCCATTATACTCTCTGCTCCCTTTCGTCACCTTCTCTTTCTTATGTTTAGTTCTAATATGAAGATATACTTATGGCACTTGTGGAGAAATTTTCACACTTTTCTCATAAGGTTAACGTCTCAGTTTTATGCGTGAACGCCATCATGACTAATCCCAGACTCACGGTTAGTAGATCCTATCCCGTAACCTTTATGTTGCTTAGAAGTATAGGCTATCATCCCCTTTCTACTGCATCAGCACACCTCTTAAACTCTTGAAAGACGCATCATCGTGACTCTCAAAGTCCTCTTTTTATCATCAAGTATAGCTAACAACGAGGTTGTTGCTAATATCTCATTTCATCCCAAAACTTTGTTCATTAATCCATAAAGGCTTCTGACTCATTAGTCCATTCAAACGATACTACCACAATTTTATAACGTTTATATTAGTGTGAAATGCCAACTTTGGCACAGTACAGAGGTCGATCTTGAGTTAGTGAAACCTTCTCTTCAACCTTATCCTTGAAAAACAACTACTCATTTTAACTAGTCAACAATTCCTCCATTTCCGGTAAGGGTATCAGTTCTCGATGGTATACATAAGATGTCATACGCTCGTCCTCCTTCACAACTGGCGCCAATCAGCCTGAGGCCTGCATGCGGCTGCGATTCCCAATAAACTTGATTAGGTGGTAATCTCGAAGGATCATTGGCATATCTCCATGCATCCATTTGCTATTAGGGGCCTGTTAAACTATATGTCTCTCTATGTGCATCAATCCCTTTAAGCTAAGTAAAGCTTCACATTCTTGCCACGGTATTTCTTCCTTTCTCGTCCATCTCACTTCCATGTCAGTTTCCTCCAAGGATATGTTTTACATCGCAATCGATTTGTATTTCCTGGATCAGGAAAAGGCTTGGTAACTCCAGAATTCATTAATATAACATCCTGACAACGGTTGGTAGAAGCGTACTCCCAACCACCTCATCATTTCTTATAACTTTCCCCACACTAATATTAAAGGTCTTGTGGTATGCCCCGACATGTTATTTCTACTTTAATAATTACTCGGCATAACGCTCTGGCTGCACAATTACAACATTTGGTTTTTGATCTCATATTGGTGTAACGGTTCATAATTGTACCTCCCGTTCACCTTAGAATAATCACTTTGAAAGGAATGGTTTCAAAATAACAAGGTCCAAAAGATAATTTCAATAAGAATTCCACATTGGATGTTCCAAGAATGTTGATGGTTCCAAATACTAGGAGTCTCGATTGTTGGAGATGTAAGGATGGGCAGAAAGAATACAACAAGGTTTATTCCTTCCCGTCCTGATAATTCTGTAATATGATACCATAGAGAATGTTGCACAAGGCAATGATTGTTGGATACAAAAGTCATAAAGACGGTCTTTATACAATTCTTACATCGGGTGGATACTTTTCCTCCTGAATAATAAGAGGAAATCTAAAGTCGCATTAATGAAGGTCAGCCAATAGAAAGCAATTCTACTCCATGACAATTAAAGAATGAAGTAGTTTGTCATTCAAGTAATCAATGGTTTCAAATGAATTTTCATTGTATGAATGAAAGAATAAAATATTCAAGTGATATAAAGTCTGATACGAAGATGGGTAAGAGTTCAAGTCGAGTGGGCGACCTCACTAGGTCTCAATCAAGTTATTCGTCAAAACTTTCATCATCATACTTTACCACATGCAAAATGCATTGCGGAATGAATTAAATTGGGAGTTGGACCAGTGGAACAATAACTAGTCCTTTTCAAGAAACACTAGCAACTAACTAGAAAAAATTTGCTAGTTCACCTGTTTGAGACATCACCACTAGCTAGGACAATTAGCTAGGTGTTCTTCACAACCTTAAAATTTTGAGTAGTTAGAACAATCAACTAGTCATTCATATTGACATAACTGAAGGAATTTACGAATGAGCGGAAGCGCAAATAACAATTATTTCCGTAAAAACCATATATCGCACATATAGAAAATCATATAAAATGAAAAGAGCGAGGAATCGTGATCATACCTTAAAATCGAAGCTTTACAAAAATGGTGTTTTAGCAGTTGCTCCTCAGAGTGTGAAGCACTCTACCGGTATCCACCAAGATTAATTCTTCGACGAAGCTTTTTATAAAACTAAGCTTTTATAAAAATGGAGGTTTGAGAGAGAGAGAGAGATGAAGAAGATGAGGGAGGCAACTAGGTTTTTCACAAAAACCAAAAGTGTATAAACTCATTCTCATCTCATTCTAT
Organism: Saposhnikovia divaricata; assembly: GCA_036435485.1. Lineage (NCBI taxonomy): Eukaryota > Viridiplantae > Streptophyta > Magnoliopsida > Apiales > Apiaceae > Saposhnikovia > Saposhnikovia divaricata. The sequence continues at coordinate 92,424,818 of CM071597.1, read as the reverse complement.
TTATAGGGCTCATGTAGGGTTTTCATAATTAATATATCATTATATATTAATATATAAATCCTACACTTTATCTTATAAAATGTTAAATAATAATTAAAACAATTTTAATCATTATTAAAACAACTTGCTCTCTCAAAATACCTTCATCAATAAATTAATCTTTTTATGGTGTGACCCTGTAGGTTCAATATTAAGCCGGTAGTAGAAATAAATAATAATAAACCTTTTATTTATTATTTATATGAATTCTAAAATTCATTAAATATAATTAACTGATTAATTATATTTATTCTACATCGTGAGTGATGCTTCTCAACATATCGCGACTATCCGGATAATATGAATTCACTGCTTAGAATACCAAGAACCTGTCAGTGACTAGTTACCGTACAATCAATTCCTTCTACCCTACAATATCCCGATTAAATACAAGGCATGGATCTCGTGTCAGGCCTATCAAATTTAATCATATGATTTCTTATTCATAACGCAAAGTTCATATTAATGCAAATTAGAAACTCCTTTCTAATTTCATACACTCTGGCCAGAGATTCCAGAACTCGCATACTAAGAATAACATAGGATATTCACTTCCTTACTGGAAGGGGTAGATTCTTTATTGATCGTTAACTATCTCCATACATAAATCCCTGTACCCAGAATAGACCTAATGTATGTCCTTGAGACTAAGGACTAAACCAAAGCACAGTTCATTATATATAAGATAACTTTAACGATCTCAAGTCTAAGGACACTTGTACAACTATCACTCAGTGAATAACTATTGACACGTGAGTAAACTCCATTAGTTGTCCAACTTATCGAGTCATGTTCAGTGAACTTATTCCCTAATAAGCACCTACATACTAGCTATAGTGTCACCACACAAATGCCTATGAGAACAGACATCCTCCTGACGGGAGCAAGCATAATATGTACCGATCTTTGCGGATTCACTAACTTCCGATTAGTTATCCTATGATCAGGAACTGTTTAAGTCTAGAGTTATCATCTTCTAGATCTCACTATTATAATCTCATTATAATTATAGAAGCTTTACTCTAAACTATGGAACATCTTATTTAAAACACTTTAAACAGATAATGCCCGTAATAAAATCAAAACAAGTCTTTTATTATTATTAATGAAATCAAACAAGAATACATGAAAGTTCTTCCTAACTCATCATACATGATTGGATTTAGGACAAACACTTTCAATCTCCCACTTGAACTAAAGCCAATCACCCTGGTATCTAATACCCATCTTCTCTTTATGACGATCAAAGTGAATCTGAGACAATGACTTTGTGAGTGGGTCTGCTATGTTGTTATGTGTGTCAACTCTCTCAACCTTGACATCTCCCCTTTCAATGATCTCCCTAATCAAATGAAAGCGCCGCAAAACATGTTTGGAATTTTTATGAGACCTAGGTTCCTTGGCTTGTGCTATTGCTGCATTGTTATCACAATACAACACAATAGGCTCTTCAATGCTTGGAACAACTCCCAACTCAGAAACAAATTTCCTCATCCAAACGGCTTCTTTTGCAGCCTCACTTGCAGCTATATACTCTTCTTCCGCTGTGGAGTCAGCCGTTGTCGACTGTTTGGAACTCTTCCAACTAATCGCACCACCATTCAAAGTAAACACATACCCTGACATGGATTTGCTATCACTTTCTGATTGAAAACTAGAGTCAGTATAACCCTCTATTTTCAATTCAGATCCACCAAAAACAAGAAAAATATCCTTAGTCCTTCGCAAGTACTTAAGGATGTTCTTCACTGCTTTCCAGTGGTCTTCACCTGGATTGGACTGATATCTGCTTGTCACACTAATTGAATAAGCAACATCAGGCCTAGTACATAACATCGCGTACATAATAGATCCTATTGCTGAAGCATAAGGAATCTTACTCATACGCTCTCTTTCCTCAGGTGTCTTAGGAGACATCTTCTCGAAAAGGGATACTCCATGGCTCATCGGTATGAGACCTCTCTTGGAGTTTTCCATGCTAAACCTTTTAAGCACTTTCTCGATGTATGTACCCTGGGTAAGACCTATCATTCTTCTAGATCTATCTCTATAGATCTTCATACCGAGAATGTAGGATGCTTCACCCAAGTCCTTCATAGTGAAGCTCTTTGATAACCACACTTTGACTGATTGCAGCATCGGTATATCATTTCCTATAAGAAGTATGTCATCCACATACAATACAAGAAATGTTACCGCGCTCCCACTAACCTTCTTGTAGACACATGGTTCATCTATGTTCTTGATAAAATCAAACTCTTTGATTGTCTCATCAAAACGAATGTTCCATCTACGAGAAGCTTGCTTTAATCCATATATGGTCCTTAGCAGCTTACACACTAGGTGTTCATTCCCTTTAGAAACAAACCCCTCTGGCTGTGTCATATACACTTCCTCTTCAAGTTTCCCATTGAGGAAGGCCGTTTTCACGTCCATTTGCCAAATCTCATAGTCGTAGTAAGCAGCAATCGCAAGCAAAATCCGAATTGATTTTAACAGGGCTACAGGCGAAAAAGTTTCATCAAAGTCAATCCCTTGCCTTTGTCTGAATCCTTTTGCCACGAGCCTGGCCTTATAGGTCTCCACCTGGCCATCTGCTCCAATCTTTCTTTTGTATACCCATTTGCATCCAATAGGATTCACATCCTCTGGTGCTTCAACCAAAGTCCATACTTGGTTGGCATACATAGAATCCATTTTGGATTTCATGGCACTCTGCCATTTCTCTGAGTCAACACTACTCATAGCCTCATTATAGGTCATAGGGTCGTCATCATCAACGATTGATAACTCATTGTCATTCTCAATGACAAGGCCATAATACCTCTCAGGTTGGCGAGACACTCTTTCTGACCTACGAATGGGCTGTACCACAGAAGGTTGTTCAGTCTGAACAGGTGTTTCCTCTTGAACCGTAGTAGTTTGTGCTTCTTGAACTTCATTAAGTTCTATTTTGCTCCCACTGTTTCCTTCTAGGATAAACTGTTTTTCCAAGAAGGTAGCATGTCTGGAGACAAATACACTATGATTGGTGTAGAAGTAATACCCTAAAGTTTCTTTAGGATATCCCACAAAACTACATTTCACGGATCGAGATTCCAGCTTATCAGGGTCAACTTTCTTGACATAAGCCGGACATCCCCAAATCTTAACGTGTTTAAGACTCGGTTTCCTTTCTTTCCATATCTCATATGGAGTTTTAGGAATAGATTTGGAAGGCACCTTATTCAGTAAATATGCTGAGGTTTCCAATGCATAACCCCAAAGGAATACTGGAAGATTTGCGTAGCTCATCATGGACCGAACCATGTCTAACAAAGTTCGATTTCTCCTTTCAGATACTCCATTCAACTGTGGAGTATATGGAGGAGTCCACTGAGAGACTATACCATTTTCTTTGAGATAATCTAGAATTTCTCCACTCAAGTATTCACCACCTCGATCTGATCGAAGAGTTTTAATACTACGTTTGGTTTGTTTCTCCACTTCATTCTTATATTCTTTGAACTTTTCAAAGGCCTCAGACTTGTGTTTCATCAAATACACATATCCGAATCTAGATCGATCATCTATGAAAGTAATGAAGTACGAAAATCCGCCCATGGCTTGCGTAGACATCGGTCCACATACATCTGTGTGTACCAGTCCTAGCAATTCTGCAGCCCTCTCTCCATGTCCACTAAATGGAGATTTGGTCATTTTACCTAATAGACAAGACTCGCATGTAGGATATGATTCAAAATCAAAGGGGTCAAGTAACCCTTCCTTATGCAATGTCCGCAGTCTATTTTCACTAATATGACCAAGTCTGCAGTGCCACAAATAGGTGAGATTTTCATCATCTCTTTTCCTTTTATTAGTATGTTCAATTTGTAGTAAATCATGCTCTATGTCACACATATATAGACCATTATTTAAAATACCACTACCATAAAGAACATTATCTCTAAGAATTGAACATTCATTATTCTTAATAACAAACGAAAATCCATCCAAGTCTAACATGGGAATAGAAATAATATTCCTCACAATCGAGGGAACAAAATAACAATTATTTAAAACAATAGTCTTGCCCGTAGGCATATGTAAATCAAACGATCCTACAGATTCAGCAGCAACTCTTGCTCCATTTCCCATCCGTAGAATCACCTCCTCTTCCTCGAGAGTCCTACTTCTCCTTAGTCCCTGCAACGAATTGCAAATGTGAGAACCACAGGCGGTATCTAATACCCAAGTAGAATTTTGATTTATTGACATATTCACTTCAATCATGAACATACCTGAACCAGAAGCGACAGTCTCACTATCTTTCTTCTTTTTCATTTCTGCAAGGTAAACCTTGCAGTTCCTCTTCCAGTGCCCCACCTTGTTACAGTGAAAGCAAACAGCTTTGCTCTTGGGGTCTTCAGCTTTTGGTGGAACCGGCTTTTTCTCACCAACTTTCTTCTTCTTGGAAGGGTTCTTCTTCCTTTTCTTAGGATTGGAACCCTCACCAATTAGAAGAACAGAACTCTTCTTAGAGGGAAAATTCGATTCCGCAGTCTTCAACATGTTGTGGAGTTCAGCCAGGCTGACGTCCAACTTATTCATGTGAAAGTTCACAACAAACTGCGAAAATGAACCCGGAAGTGATTGCAAGACCAAGTCTTGAGTCAGTTCCCTATCCATGACAAAACCAAGTTGCCCAAGACGTTCAATCAAATTGATCATCTTAAGTACATGGTCATTCACGGATGATCCCTCAGACATCCTACAACGGAACAGCTCCTTCGATATCTCATATCGAGCTGTCCTCCCTGCCACATCATACAACTCTTGCAGATGCTCTAGGATAGTGTGAGCATCCATAAGCTCATGTTGCTTCTGTAGCTCATCGTTCATGGAAGCTAGCATGATACATTGAGCAACATTAGCATCATCTATCCACTTACGATACACAACATGTTCATCATTATGTGCATCGTCAGCAGGTTCAGCAGGCTTAGGTGAGTCAAGCACATATTCCAGCTTCTCAACCCTGAGAACAATTCTCAAGTTTCGAAGCCAGTTAGCAAAATTCGGACCAGTCAATTTGTGAGCATCTAGTATGCTCCGGAGTGATAGTGCACCAGACATAGTGTATATAGTAAATCTGTAAATGATAAACACATAACAACACTTAGCAAATATTCAATTTCATTTTAAAAACACTATATGAATCGGGTCTTTATTCATAAGTGACTCCCACTAGTTTATCTAATTTATTCAACCCCCTTAAGTGAAAAATTAAGCATTCATAATGCTAGTGGGAATAGGGATCCTATATTCCATCACACAACCTCGGCTGTGGCACGAAACGCCATGTGATGTTCAATAGGCAGACAACTCTTGTCAATTACATCTCATGTTATTCCCTAATAAAACTTTAGCCTCTTGAATAATTGAGTCACGGCTGTGGCACGACAAACTCAATATTCTAAGTCAAGTCTAACCCAACATTCCGTACAACTGAATCAGTCTCCAACGGCCCACGGCTGTAGCACGTAACGACCATTAGATTCTAATTCATTGTACACATCTCTATGTAATAGACAAGTATTTCTTATTTCAAAATCAAAGCCCTCGGCTATAGCACGAAACGACAATGATTCAAAAATAAGAACTACTTTCTACCATGTTGGAAGGCTATGACCGACACAAGCCCGTTGTGTCATTGGCCAATTACTACTTGATATTATTTAATTTTAGAGGGATTATATTATGTTACAATCATAATCATATTATAAAGAGATTCTTCCTTTTAAATTAAATATTTCAAATCAATAATCGATAATTGGATGATTCCCAGATCGGGGGGAGCATTGTCAAGAGGCGTCACTTAATACCCCTTTCTTACAGATCGAAATCCGTTTTTGACAGAATCATCCATTCTCTCAATATTGAAAATTCATATTTAATTACGTGTTTCACAAACACAAGAATCTCATGATTGTATTCATAACATTATTATTAAGGCAAGAAACGATTCCTATTTCTAGATTTTCTAGAGCACGCCTTATTTTGATTTAAGTTCACCTAAATCTATCATCGCATGGTAAACATAGGCATATATCACATATATCAAAATAAATCAATAAGTAAGCATGCAAGCAATATCATGTCACACATTGATATATTGATGTATGGATTTATTATAGTATTTAAAAGCAATTAATCCAATTAAAACATGCTTTAAAAACACTTCCGGAAATATAAATAATTCAAAATTATTATATAAAAAATATTTGACCACTCCATTAGATCCGTCTCGGAAAAACGAATCCAACGATATATCGCACGCCCAAAACGGAGTTACGAAACTCCCAATAAATCAAATTTATTGTGGACAGAAAAGCTGTAACGCATTTCCGGTATGCGTTACAAGCATTTAAAGCCATTAAATGCTGTAACGCATCCGGAAAAGGCGCAACAGGCGTGTAACGCATTTCTTAAATGCGCAACGACCTGTCACGCATTTTCCAAATGCGTGACACCCCTTTCCCCGCGTTTGGGCGACACGCGCCCGACAGCACGCCGACACAGAAGTTTTTTTTTTTATTTTTATTAATGTTTGTGCCGACCGTTGATTGTTTGTAACGTTGCAGCAGTTTGTAACTCCCTTACATTAAACACAATAACTCCCCTTTTACTAACAATAACTATTATTATTAATATCCTTTTAATTTTAATATTAATAAATTAATTAACAATTAATTAATAAATTAATAAAAAATTATCAAGACATGATTTCTGAAAATCATGAGCAGCAAAAATTATCAGGTGGTTAGGGGTCAAAATCATATGCAAAAATTATTTCGAATTAATTCATAATTAAATCTAAATAAACTTGCAAAAATCATAATAAATCCATACATGCATAAAAAAATCTGAAATTTTTATATGACTCTCTATATGCAAGAACCTAGCTCTGATGCCATTGAAGGAATTTACGAATGAGCGGAAGCGCAAATAACAATTATTTCCGTAAAAACCATATATCGCACATATAGAAAATCATATAAAATGAAAAGAGCGAGGAATCGTGATCATACCTTAAAATCGAAGGTTTACAAAAATGGTGTTTTAGCAGTTGCTCCTCAGAGTGTGAAGCACTCTACCGGTATCCACCAAGATTAATTCTTCGACGAAGCTTTTTATAAAACTAAGCTTTTATAAAAATGGAGGTTTGAGAGAGAGAGAGAGAGATGAAGAAGATGAGGGAGGCAACTAGGTTTTTCACAAAAACCAAAAGTGTGTAAACTCATTCTCATCTCATTCTATTTATAGGGCTCATGTAGGGTTTTCATAATTAATATATCATTATATATTAATATATAAATCCTACACTTTATCTTATAAAATGTTAAATAATAATTAAAACAATTTTAATCATTATTAAAACAACTTGCTCTCTCAAAATACCTTCATCAATAAATTAATCTTTTTATGGTGTGACCCTGTAGGTTCAATATTAAGCCGGTAGTAGAAATAAATAATAATAAACCTTTTATTTATTATTTATATGAATTCTAAAATTCATTAAATATAATTAACTGATTAATTATATTTATTCTACATCGTGAGTGATGCTTCTCAACATATCGCGACTATCCGGATAATATGAATTCACTGCTTAGAATACCAAGAACCTGTCAGTGACTAGTTACCGTACAATCAATTCCTTCTACCCTACAATATCCCGATTAAATACAAGGCATGGATCTCGTGTCAGGCCTATCAAATTTAATCATATGATTTCTTATTCATAACGCAAAGTTCATATTAATGCAAATTAGAAACTCCTTTCTAATTTCATACACTCTGGCCAGAGATTCCAGAACTCGCATACTAAGAATAACATAGGATATTCACTTCCTTACTGGAAGGGGTAGATTCTTTATTGATCGTTAACTATCTCCATACATAAATCCCTGTACCCAGAATAGACCTAATGTATGTCCTTGAGACTAAGGACTAAACCAAAGCACAGTTCATTATATATAAGATAACTTTAACGATCTCAAGTCTAAGGACACTTGTACAACTATCACTCAGTGAATAACTATTGACACGTGAGTAAACTCCATTAGTTGTCCAACTTATCGAGTCATGTTCAGTGAACTTATTCCCTAATAAGCACCTACATACTAGCTATAGTGTCACCACACAAATGCCTATGAGAACAGACATCCTCCTGACGGGAGCAAGCATAATATGTACCGATCTTTGCGGATTCACTAACTTCCGATTAGTTATCCTATGATCAGGAACTGTTTAAGTCTAGAGTTATCATCTTCTAGATCTCACTATTATAATCTCATTATAATTATAGAAGCTTTACTCTAAACTATGGAACATCTTATTTAAAACACTTTAAACAGATAATGCCCGTAATAAAATCAAAACAAGTCTTTTATTATTATTAATGAAATCAAACAAGAATACATGAAAGTTCTTCCTAACTCATCATACATGATTGGATTTAGGACAAACACTTTCAATAACGACTAGCCAGTTTCACTTGGATAGAACGGAATTTCAACATCGTAGCCACTGAAGAAACTTTAGGCTTCTCGGACAACGAATGAAAATAAGAAGTTATTAAGTTTGAAAAAGAAAACTATAAAATCTGAAGAGAATGTTCTAGGTATCGGAACAATCGATAACCTCTCATCAAATATTACTTATCAGTGAAACGGTCCACCCAAGGGTGCCTCCGTACACATGCTTTATCAGATCCGACAATAGAATTAAATTCGGAATACCAATATCAAAATGATATCCTTACTATGATTTCAATGTACGATGTACAATCTCATCTTGAATAGAAGAAAAGAATTCATGAGTGACGTCTGGACATTAGATCATCCATGTCCTCAGTAATTTGTTGAATATTTATGAGCTCAACTGAAGAGTGCAAGTATGAAAGAAGCAATCAATTATCGATATTCGTTAAGTAGTATTCATCGATTAATTAAGGAAATATTTGTTGAACATTCCTTGGATAATTGAAAGAAAGTGTAAATAGTCCTGAGCAGAAATAATTATAAACTTCAAATAGAATGCTCGGGGATCAATTAAGATACTTTGGATGAGTCCCGGTTTCGAGAAAGTATATCACTGGTTGTTATTCCACAAGTTTGAAGTAGAAAGCTAGGAGGGTTACCTGATATAAACTAATCGAGGTAACATGGTTAGTGAACAGTTTAAAATGAAGTAGTGTACCAGCCGGTAGTTACCAAAATAAGTTAATAATCATTCGTGCATCTCATTATCACCACTATGAGGGTAACTTCATCTCCTCGTCTTCGTAATACAAGACACCAACTAGTGCGTCTCTCAATCATCATCTTAAAGTCATTTATCGAGTTAGGGTTTCACAAATATATCTGTCATTTCCATGCTTTATCTTGAAGACCAAGCTTCACATCATTCCGGGGACACCTGCTAAGTCCATAGGGTCCTACTTCATGCCTTCCGACATGAATCACAAGTGGCCAGTTCCCCCTGGGAATAGATCAAAGAGATCTCTCAAGGATCTCAGTGCAGTCCATAGGTTCAGTGGCGGGTGTGTGTATGTGAACATATACCAAAAATATTGAGGTCTACAATACATATATACGTAGTCCCTGATAACATCTCTATCAAAGGATCCCACTCTAGACCCGCTGGTCTTTTCTTTTGGTAGACTCTGAGATCGCTGTATCGCTCATTGCAACCATATTCAACTTCTCTTGAGTCCCTTTGTTAATCCTACTTGTTTGTTCTCTAAGTTGAACTACCTTGTTCTAGCGTCCGAATCATGCGTGGAATTATCTAGCACGCTCGTCTTATGATAACATTCTCGTATAACACATGTAAAATTCGCCATCAAGGGTAATGGAATCCACAACGACATAGTGACCAACCTTCAGGTAAACCCGTTACTTATCGAAAATCGGATCTTATAGCCAAAGTAAAAGACTTTCATTAATCCAAGTACTAAGTACCCTTAATTATGTAGGGAAGTCCAAACTTCTTGATTCTTAAAATGCCGCCTCCTAAACTGTGGAGGAATATGGGCCACAAAATTCATGCCAGCCTAGTCATCCGATCATATTGACAATATCGTCTCTACTTCAGCTGCTCTCGAGATTTCGCTCTACTTCCTATATCATTACCTACGATAGGTCATGTACGACTCTCAAACCTCTATTCATCATTCTGAAGGTCTCTAGGGATTCTATCGACCCTAGTATAATACCTTCAGTAACACTCAAGTCCATTCTACTTACCGGTACCTCTTCCGGTAGTCCAATCATAAGTTTACTACGATCTCTTATGTCATTCTCCTACTTAGACTTAACTCTCAACACTCTCGTTTCTGAGTACTGTAACTTATCGCTCTGATACCATTTCTGTGATGCCCCCAAATCCGAGGTCAGGGATTCAGGTCGTCACGTCACCATCCAACCATATAATACTTGTATTAACTTTACAACTCAACAATACATCATCCAGACCTCAAACTTACACACAAACAAGTTAGAGCCTCAGAAACGATAATCAAAAGTAACACTAAATATTACAATTCATCTGTACAATCTAGAATCTTGCGCACTTCTATTTATACAACTACACTTGAAGACAAGTCTTACTATTACAGTTGAAAACCTATCAGACTTACTCTGTAGTATTTATCAGGAACTAAATCATCTCAGGGGTAAATCTTCTACTCCTCTTCTGCTGGTGCGGAGTTAACCGATCAAATTCTTCTCTTTCTGAAAAGTTTTTATAAAGCAAGAATGAGCTACATAATGCTCAGCAAGTTCACCATTTTGTAAAATAATAATGTGGTTTATTTCGAAAACATTTCCAACTATATGGGTATATATCTCAGATTTCAAAACATAATTGGACAATGTATATGTCTGAGTTTGAATAAAACATCTATACTCACTAAGGAGCTTTAAGAATAACATATGAACCCTTTATAAGGTTCCCATTTCAACATATCTCAAGTTTTAAAGTATATACATATGAGTATATCATTTTCGGCAAAACACCCTACGGTTAACATACTGTACAAGGAATACATCATTGCAAACCTCTTTCCTTCCATTAGCTTAGAAGGTTTCTCATTCAAAAGCATTTCATTCTTTGAAATAATTGCAAGAGTGCACTAACACGTGCCAATCTTTATAGAAAATCTTGCAGTTCTAGATACTGCACGATGTCAATATTTTTCTTATCAAAAGCCACACTATCGGTAACTTGGCACTTAGGCCCAAGAAGCAGTGTTTGAGAATTTTTCCAAAGTGGAGGATGGGACTGGAAGAAAACATAAAAAACCTGACAGGGATTGACGATGATCAGTCACCACATCCAAGTCCAATAATCCGCGGGTCTTCTCTACCGGTAGAAGGATAGAAACTACATCCGTAACTATCCCCGGGTGAAAACTACATCAGTAATCACCCTCGATGAAAACTACATCCGTAATCATCCTTCGGCAACACCTGGGCTGGAATAAAAATAATACTCCCCGAATAAAAATAATTACTTGAGTATACGATACTCCCCGAATGACCCTTCGGGTTTTTGCAATATAATTACGATATAATAATATACCGCTCCCCGATCAATAGCATATACGGACCGCTACGACCTCTATTGCTAGAGTCGTTGTCCGAAGAAAACATTTCATTCTAAGTTCAAGGGGTGCAAACATATATGTACTTATACATCTCAATTTCATCGATACTTCGATAAACCTAAACATTTGATATGATTGAAAACTACAAACACAACAGTGAAAGTCCTTGTATATGTAAGTTTTGAAAAGTAAACTTGCCTTGGTGAGGTTGGGGTGGTCGAGCGTGCGGAGTGGAATGATCTATACATAAGCAATAACCGTTCGTTAGCACCTTAATCAATATCTCTTTAATTGCGGGGTTTTAGGGGGTACAAAATTAACTTAATGACGTCGTCTTATGACACTCTAGCCCCACTATAGGTTCATGTCACCACTCGATTACGCTCGTCACTTATTCGACTTAATTTGGTTACCATATCCGAATCATATCCATTACCCATTAAATCACACTCCCTTTACGACTTTTTCCCTTGCGCGAATTTTACTCTAGCATTTTTATAAAATTGAAAAATACATATTTTAATCCAATTCTTTTTGGGTAGCCTTCAACACTGCATTTTCTAGCTTCTCTAAATTTTCCATGATCCTACATAAATTTTTAGGGGTTTAAACAAGGTTCACAAGGGGACCATTTAGTGCAGTCCGGAATCCAGAAACACATTTCACTTCTCAGGCCATAACTCAAAATCTATACATCACCTAGTCATGAACTTTATATTTCTAGAAAGTACATTCAAATACCTTTCCAACAATATATATTAGGACCTCAGGGGACAAGATTTGGGGGTTCAAAACCCTCTTACAAGACAGTTCAAGTTCCTGGAAAAATCTCAGCATGCTTATATCACTTATCCATTCAAGAATCTTACATACACATCACATCCATCATCTAAGCCACCAAGATAATATTTTAAAACATACATGGAGTTACATACACTAACCACAAGCTTAAAAATCACAACCAAAACACTTAAACTCAAGATCTACATCATCCATAACTTATATGTCCAAGATTCACACTAACATCCATGGATCTAACATTAAACACCATAAATAATTCATGGCCAAGAGGGGTTAGAGTTTTATACCTTCTTGATGTTCTTACAATCTCAAACAAGCTTGGTTAACCTTGGGGAAGCCTTACTCTATGCTCACCATCTTCAATCTCACCAAAGAAATCAAGAACATGGAAGTGGGTTTCCTGACTGGAAAAACACGCCCCAAAGATCAGCCAAAACGAAGCCCTTGCACTCGTTTCCTGGTCGAGGCTCCTGAATGAAAGTTGTAGAGCATCTTCACAGCTTTCTAACCATATAAAGAACAAAAAAGTTCATTGAGTAATGAAGTCTCTAGGCCCGTTTTAGTGAGCTCCTTTCCTGCTGGGCAGAATGGAGTATTTGGTGTTTGTTTTGTTTGGTTAAAGTGATAAAGTGATCAATAATGCTTGATATTTTCACTTGGATGCATCTTATCTTCTTGCCATATGGTGTCATCTCCTCATTGGTTCATTTGGATTACCTTTATCCATCCATAATTGCAAGCAAGTCCCTTGCTTTATACATATTGTTTCCAAGTCCTTCCTTCCTTTTCTTATTTGCACCAAGGGGCTTCCATTCTTGTATATTTACTAAATCAATATGTTACAACTTATATGTTGCACTTCATTGCAATAGTGTGGCCCAATACCTCAAACAATCGTTGTGTCCAATTTTCTTTGTATTTTCTCTTTATCTCAGAAAAAAAATTCTCGCGGTTTCTCAATTGTTCTCATTTCCTTTAACTCTAGGATTTTATTCTCAATTCCATTTTCCTCTCATAATATATCCTTCCTTGGACTTCTAATATTTACTATTCTCAATTCATGATTCGCTCGCTTAATCGCTTAATCTCGTTATAATGTCCCAGCGGTTTCTAGAACGCTTGTTTCACTTCCTCGGTGGTTTTCGTTCCAAATTCTCAAAGCACTTATAATAAAATTCCAAAATATTAACTCCTCAATTCCTCAAATTAAATATCTCATTTCTTGATATTACTGATATATAATTCACTGATCGGTCAAATATTACACGAAAATAGAATTTGGAATTTCTGAATTTCGATCGCATTTACATACACTTATTTACTCCGTAGATTACTAGTATACCTTCGGAATATCCACACTACGTCTCGTACATAGGGGGCATGAAAAATTTTCTTAATCCTCAAAATCACTATTCGTCCACCAAATCACTATTCATTGATGCACTTCATCATAATAGGAAAAGTTTTAATTCTACCGAAATTTTGGGTTCTTACAATTAATTAGTTAATAAGTATTTATGAAACCTAATCTGTAATATATATTTTAGTTGATTGTAGTTGATATTTATGAAAATTAGCTCATAATATATAATAGTTTAATTTTGATTGACTTTAAATTAAAAATTGATAAGTTAGTAAACATTTTATCACTTTAAAAAAATATGTGTTTTATGCATGTAATAAATAAAATAAATTTGTATTTCGAAAAAAATTGTTAAATAACCACGATAAGTAAATTAGGACGAGAATGATATGGATTAATTTAATTTTAGTGGTAAATTCTTTGGATCTTATATATATTTATGAAAATTAATCTGTAATATATAATAATATAATTATGATTAATTGTAAATCAAAAGAGTGAAAAATTAATATTACGAAAATCGCTTAATATTATATATTTTATAGATTGATTTTAACATAAAATATTAATTTATGATAAATATCGTTTGATATTAAAAAATATGTAATATATGGATATGTTAAATCAATTAACTACTATATTTAAATTAGAATTGTTAACTAACTATGGTTAGTATAATAGGATGAGAATGATAAATAAGGAAAACTTTTAATATAATATGATTCGTCTAAAATTTAGAAATGACCTCTGATTGATCCTAAAATAATTCATAGTTTTCTGATTAGCTAATTGGATCTAACTGTATACCTGGGTAGACTCAGGTATTATAATAAAGGATATTTGGTTAAAAGGATTATATTACACAAAAACATTAATCACGAAAGGTTCAATTGGATCACCAATTATTATTATTACTTGGATAGCAATGATGCATTACTAGATGCCGCTCATTGTTTATAATTTTATTATTAGATATTAAAATTATTGTCAACGTAATAATAACCTAAAGGGTCACACACAAAGAACGTTTTAAACGGAGCTTTATTTAAATTACGAATTTAAATAAATTATTATTTTTTCGAATTATAGAATTGATTAAGTGGGACTTAATTAAATATATTCTAAATTCGAATTTAATAATGATATAACCCAAAATCCGAATGGGTTTTCAGAAGCCCATACAGATTAGGGTTAGGCCCAATTCTTCTCTCCCCTGTAAATACATTGAGATGTATTATTTAGGGTTAGCTTTTTGCAAAATTCATTTTTATCTAAACCCTGGCAGCTCTACATCAAGAGAGGCTAGAGAGAGAGAGAGAGAGATTGAGGGTTTTTTCGGCTAGTACCGACTCCGGTGATTGTTGGACAATCGAGCATTCGTGTGGACTGATTAGAGACGTAGATCTTGCATCAAGGGCTGCGTGGTGATTGCATCTAAGGACCTCCATCTTTATGAATTCGTAAAGCTCATAAAAGGTATGATCTCGTTTCTCCATAATCCTTCATGTCTTGTACACGGATCCTAGGGTTAATATAAAATATTAGCACCGATAACTCTCACGTTTCAGTTTTTTTATTGTTTTAGCGCCTTTTCGCTGCGTTTATTGCCCCGAAACCCAATAAAAAGAAGTTCAAACATCTGATCAAGCCTTAGTGAAGTATTTGATAAGAAGTGGATTCATTTATATTGATAGAGATTTCTCACAGTGACAGATGAAGAACAGTCAGAGTACAGAAGAGTTGAAGAGAGATAATACAAAAAAGAGAACCATAGTTTAAAGTGAAAAATAAAGAACAGTCATTGAAGTTGATCGTTCATGAACCATACCGTGCATCAAGTGTGATATGGGCTAAAGTAAGCCCTAAAGCACATTTAATGTGGCATTAATTAGACCTAGTATGGTCCAAGCGCGAGGCCCATTTATGAGGCCCAAAACCTTGATTCAATATTAATTTCGTAATTAATATTAAAAGATATAAACAGTTCAGCAATAAGTGTCAGATAAGGATACTACTCCTATAAAACTTAGCCACCAAGGCATAGAATTTGATATGGAAACAGACTCCTACAATATAGGATCTGGAACGTTCTTCAAGGCGGTGACTTGCCTGCCAAGTCACCTAACCCTACTACGATTCTAGGGCTTCTCAGCCTATATAAAGGGCCTGACCCCTCATTCTCAGAACTACGTCTTGGCTTGATTCTCAATAACGAGATACGTAGGCACTCTGTGAGGACCGATCAGTCTCGAAACACTGAAACAGCCATTAAAACACAAAACTCACGAACCCTAGCATTAAATATATACTAACCCTCGTTTTTATTCCACAACATTTGGCACCGTCTGTGGGAAGACAACATCAACCATGGTTCAAACATGAAGAACAACATCAACCTCGACTGAGGCCATACCTATTAGCTCTGCTCCACCTGCCACTTCTGATCCGCTTATCACTACTGAAGAAGGACAATTACCCCCATCACCAAGGGTGATCATTCAACCTCTAGTCTCTCAACCCCCAGGGATGACTCCCCATATTGAGGGAACTCTACCAGTGGTCGTTCATCAAAGCCAAGAAGCTAACCCTCTTTAGATGGTGGTTTCTCCTCTTGGTAACGTTAATCGTACGCTACCCCTGGGGGTACAGATCCACACTACGAATCTCCCCTTGAATACCAACCCGATGTATGGGCTGCCTAATTATCCCCCTCGACAAAGGGAACCTGGACCAAGCGGTCGTGCCTTACAGATCCGAGATCGAGAGTATAATGACTACTCTGGTCCCTATACTGATGATTCATCATCATCTGAGGACGATGATCGAGATGAATCCCCGAGGAGGTGACGTGCTAGCAAAGGACCTCTAAGGAGGACACGAAGTATCCATGATGGACCCCCCTTGACAACTGCTGAGAGGATCAAGGCTTATGAGGCTGAGATCTTAAAGTTGAAGGACGATATGGCGAGAGAACAAGCTAGATTGAATCAAACTCAGCCTCCTCCAACCATAGAGAGGATTCTCATTATCGACTTGGAGAGGTCTTCAAGGAGACTGAAAAGGGCTGATGCCCCAACTGGAAGAACAACAAGGGTGGAAACCCCCTGAGAATATGGTTGAGCTCCAACGAAGGGCTGATAAGTATATTAAAGCTAAGGACAACATGAAGAAAGAAGCCGTAGAAGGTAATGGAAAAGGTAGCAATGGTTCAAAGAAGCGAAAGCAAGAACAAGACTACGACGCTAGGGACAAGTATCCCCGGACTAGCAAGGACTCTGAGTCACCACCAAAGAAAGGTTTGGGACCGAGATTCCCTGACTACGCAAGATTGAATGCTCCTAGGAGTCAAATCTTGTTAGATATTGAGAAGGATAAGGACTTTCGATGGCCGAAGCCACTTAGGGGTGATCCCGCAAAGAGAAACAAGGAGCAGTACTATAGGTACCACCATGATGTGGGACATGATACATATGATTGTAGGCAATTGAAGGATGAGATTGAGTTCTTGATCCGAAAAGGGAAGCTAAGCAAGTTTACGAAGGGTGATGATCATGGAACCCAAAGAAGGGATTATGATAGGATAGACAATGATAGAAGGGACAATGATCGTGATCGTAACCCATAGCCCCGGGGGCCAGTTATCAATATGATTTGGGGAGGCTCGTTAGCAGCCGGTACCACATGAAACTCTCAAAAGGTATACGCCAGAGAGGTGATGCACATCGTAGGAGAAGCCCCGAAGCGTGCCAGGACTGAAATAACAATTGGTTTTGATGATTCAGACCTGGAAGGGGTGAAGTTCCCCCATGACAACCCGTTGGTCATAACCCCTGTGATTGGAAACTCGGAGGTAAAGAGAGTCTTGATAGACAATGGAACTTCTGTTGATATTTTGTTTCATGATGCGTTTGTAAAGATGGGGTACACTGACTCTCAGTTGACCCCGACCAGCATGCCAATCTACAGATTTAATGGAGTTGAGCCAAAGTTGAAGGGGCTATTCAGTTTCCCATGACAATTGGACAAGAACTTAAGGAGGCTACTCAGATGCTGAATTTTCTCGTAATCAAAGCATCCTTGACTTATAACACAATCCTTGGAAGGATTGGACTTCATGCATTCAAGGCTGTTGCCTCTACATATCACATGAAGATTAAGTTTCCGACCAGGAATGGTGTTGGAGAACAAAAGGGTACTCCCAATTGAAGACATGGATGTCCGTGGTGATGATGAACACCGAGGGAGGCCAGCAGAGGACTTAGTCCCCATTCCTCTAGAGCTAGGCGACCCTGAGAAAGTAACTTATATAGGAGCTTCTTTGAAGGAACCCCTGAAGGGCAGGTTGATAGCATGCTTACAAGAAAATAGTGATGTGTTTGCTTGGACAGCGGCTGATATGCCAGGGATTAATCCCCAACTCATAACTCACAGATTGAATGTGTAAGAACCCTAATTTTTGGTAATATTTTTTTTATATATAATATCATATGACATTGTGAATTTGGAACCTTTTGAGTCACCCATGTTGTTTAATGGAATTGATTATCTGAGAAATTTATGTTGTTACATTCACTATGTAAGAAAAATGGAAAATTGTTGAAGGCAAGAGTCTTATTGCTATTAAGATTTATAAAACTTGGGATTTGTGAGCTACTAGAGTGGTGAAAGATTTTAAGAGACTATGACAAGGAGTTATGGATATTTAAGGAATTTATACAATTTAGCACTTAATGAATTACAAAGGAAATTTCTACGCGACAAAACATTATTACGAGGAGTTTTATTATAGATACGTCAAGAATTAAGGATTACGTAACGAAAATTGGTTGGGTAATGAGACGAGATAATATTCCATGCAAGATGCCATGCAAACCATTAAGTTAGAAATGCTAACTAGAAGTACAAAAAGCAAACTAAGTAGCATGGGTTAGTAGTACATCTAGCCATGCTTTAAGTACAAGGGAGACATGGCCTAACTTAGGGCTAGCTAGTAGGGTGGAGACATGTGATTACTTATCATCTAATACACCACCAATATATCCATACACCACACAATTATTTGACCAAACAAAAATAAAAGAAAAGCTCTTTTCCCCCCTTACCAAACTGCTCTAATCTGAGCAGAAAAATAAGAGAGGAAGAAAAATCATTTTCTCTACTTCTACTCCTCTATAGTTCGCAAGATTAAAACCCAAGCTTCCCCTAGGTGTTGTGAAGGTATGTACTAAGTTTCATAATTTTATTCAAAGTGTAGCATGGTGAGAAAAATGGTGGAAGTTGGAGATGTATAATGACTAACCATAACTTTTGTTTTAGATCTTGAAGTTTAAGGTTCATCTAAGCTAGATAAGGTGTTCTTAAGGCTACCCAAGCTCGTACAAGGCTTCCCTAGGCTCAAGAAAGGTATAACATCCTCTCACTTTTAGTTTGTGTCAAGATTTGATGGATCTTTTAAGGTTTGAAAGTATTAGTGTAAATCTTGGAGGTTTTGGACTTTTGATGGTTAGATCTTGAGATATTATGCTTGTATCCATGTTGTAAGCCATGTTCTTGAGTTATGTAGTCATATATGTGTTAATGGTAAGGATCTTGATGGCTTTGATGGTTATGGTTAAGTGTACAATGAGATTTGAAAGTGATGTAGTTGTAAAGGTGTTGTTTGGAACTTTTGTAAACTGCTCTGTCTTGTGAGACAAATTCGGACCTTGAGTTTTTGTCCACTTGAGACCCACTGACCGCAGTTGGAAAGATAATTGAATGTAGTTTCTATAAATATAAGGTTCATACCCAGGAGATGTGTAGATCTTGAGTTATGGCCGGATTAGTGCAGTGTGGTTCTGGAATTCAGACTGCACTGTGTTGTCCACTTGTGAACTGAGTTAGGACCCCTTAAAATTATGCTAGTATTATGAAAATTTGAGGATAGTTAGATTATACAGTTGTGAAGGCTGTCCAAAAAGAATTTGAATAAAATTTGTATTTTTCAATTTTATAAAAATGTTAGAGCGAAGTGCGCGCGAGTGAAAAATCACCTAGGAGGTTAGTTTAACGTAGTTTTAAGAGTACTCACTTGTGTTTGAAGTTTGAGGAATGGATTCGAGTCGAATGGGTAACGAATGTGATAAAGTGATGACATGGTAATATGGGAGGGTTAGTGGTCACAAATTGGAGTCTTTAAGTTGGTTTTACATCCTTTAAAACCTTACGATTAAGTAGTGTTGTTAAAGTACTAACGTACGAATATTGATTATGTATAGATCTTCGTTCCACGTCGCGAGCTCGACCACCCCACCCTACCAAGGCAAGTTTACTTTTCAAAACTTATATATAAGGATTTTCACTGTATTGTTTGTGGCTTTCAAACGTATTATATGCTTATGCTTTATGAGGTTATGTTGAAGATTGAGATATATGCACATATGTGTTTGTACACCCTTGAACTTAGAATGAAAATGTTTTCTTCGGATAACGACTCTAGCAATAGAGGTCGTAGCGGTCCAAATATACCATTGACCGGGGAGCGGTATATTATTGTATCGTGACTAAATTGCGAAAACCCGAAGGGTCATTCGGGAAGTATCGTATATTTAAGTATTTATTATCTTTATATTATCATAAATACTCAAAAATACCTATCTTGGGTTAAAAGCTTATTTAATTAAATATTTGTCTTATTAATTGTTTATATTAAATCTTAAAATATCATTTATTAATTATTGTTCATTATTTTAAAGACAAAACTAATCCAAGATACCTTTAGCATTTTCAAACTCGAACTCTTTCGAACCTAAAACATTTTCGAAAACCCCCGGTCAGGTTTTGCTTCTTGTACACTTTTCAAGAATTATCGGTCGACTGAGGTCGAACTTCAACTACTCTAATTTTCTATAAAAATGATTTTTGACAAGAAAGAAAAAAAAGGGGACTCTAGCAGGTGTGGGAATCGTTGACGAACGATTCCCGGGATGTGTAAGCGGCCGTGAGCCAGGCAGTCCATCAATTATTATTCCGGCCCAGGTGTTGCCGAAGGATGATTACGGATGTAGTTTTCATCGAGGGTGATTACGAATGTAGTTTTCATCCGAGGATAGTTACGGATGTAGTTTCTATCCTTCTACCGGTAGAGAAGACCCGCGGATTATTGGACTTGGATGTGGCGACTGATCATCGTCACTCCCTGTCATATTTTATGTTTTCTTTAAGTCCCATTCCTCCACTTTGGAAAAATGCTTTGACACTGCTTCTTAGGCTTAAGTGCCAAGTTGCCGATAGTGTTCTATCTTGATAAGAAAAATATTGACATCGTGCAGTATCTAGAACTGCAAGATTTTCTATAAATATTGGCACGTGTTAGTGCACTCTTGCAATTATTTCAAAGAATGAAATGTTTTTGAATGAGAAATCTTCTAAGCTAATGGAAGGAAAGAGGTTTGCAATGATGTATTCCCTGTACAGTATGTTAACCGTAGAGTGTTTTGCCGAAAATGATATACTCATATGTATATATTTTCAAGCTTGAGATATATTGAAATGGGAACCTTATAAAGGGTTCATATGTTATTCTTAAAGCTCCTTAGTGAGTATAGATGTTTTATTCAAACTCGGACATATATATTGTCCAATTATGTTTTGAAATCTGAGATATATACCCATATAGTTGGGAATGTTTTCGAAATAAACCACATTATTATTTTTCAAAATGGTGAACTTGCTGAGCATTATGTAGCTCATTCTTGCTTTATAAAAACTTTTCAGAAAGAGAAGAATTTGGCCGATTAACTCCGCACCAGCAGAAGAGGAGTAGAAGATTTACCCCGGAGATGATTTAGGTCTTGATAAATACTACAGAGTAAGTCTGATAGGTTTTCAACTGTAATAGTAAGACTTGTCTTCAAGTGTAGTTGTATAAGTGGAAGTGCGTAAGACTCTGGATTGTACAGATGAATTGTAATATTTAGTGTTACTTTTGATTATCGTTTCTGAGGCTCTAACTTGTTTGTGCATAAGATTGAGGTCTGGATGGATGTATTGTTGAGTTGTAAAGTTAATACAGGTATGATATGGTTGGATGGTGATGTGACGACTTGAATCTTTGACCTCGAATTTGGGGGCGTCACAGAAATGGTATCAGAGCGATAAGTTACAGTACTCAGAAACGAGAGTGTTGAGAGTTAAGTCTAAGTAGGAGAATGACATAAGAGATCGTAGTAAACTTATTATTGGACTACCGGAAGAGGTACCGGTGAGTAGAATGGACAGGAGTGTTTACTGGAGGTATTATACTAGGGTCGATAGAATCCTTAGAGACCTTCAGAATGATGAATAGAGGTTTGAGAGTCGTACATGACCTGTCATAGGTAATGATATAGGAAGCAGAGCGAAATCTCAAGAGCAGCTGAGGTAGAGGCGATATTGCCAATATGATCGGATGACTAGGCTGGCATAAATTTTGTGGCCCATAGTCCTCCACAGTTTAGGAGGCGGCATTTTAAGAATCAAGAAGTTTAGACTTCCCTACATAATTAAGGGTACTTAGTACTTGGAATAATGAAAGTCTTTTACTTTGGCTATAAGATCCGATTTTCGATAAGTAACGGGTTTACCTGAAAGTTGGTCACTATGTCGTTGTGGATTTCATTACCCTTGATGGCGAATTTTACATGCGTTATACGAGAATGTTATCATAAGACGAGCGTGCTAGATAATTCCATGCGTGATTCGGACGCTAGAGCATGGTAGTTTAACTTAGAGAACAAACAAGTAGAATTAACAAAGGGACTCAAGAGAAGTTGAATTTGGTTGCAACGAGCGATGCAGTGATCTCCGAGTCTACCAAAAGAAAAGACCAGTGGGTCTAGAGTGGGATCCTTTGATAGAGATGTTATCAGGGATTACGTATATATGTATTGTAGACCTCAATATTTTTGGTATATGTTCACATGCACACACCCGCCACTGAACCTATGGACTGCACTGAGATCCCTGAGAGATCTCTTTGATCTGGTCCCAGGGGGAATTGGCCACTTGTGATTCATGTCGGAAGGCATGAAGTAGGACCCCATGGACTTAGCAGGTGTCCCCGGAATGATGTGAAGCTTGGTCTTCATGATAAAGCACGGAAATGACAGATATATTTGTGAAACCCCAACTCGATAAATGACTTTAAGATGATGATTGAGAGACGCACTAGTTGGTGTCTTGTATTACGAAGACGAAGAGATGGAGTTACCCTCATAATGGTGATAATGAGATGCACGAATGATTATTAACTTATTTTGATAACTACCGGCTGGTGCACTACTTCATTTTAAACTGTTCACTAACCCTGTTACCTCGATTAGTTTATATCAGGTAACCCTTCTAGCTTTCTACTTCAAACTTGTGGAATAACAACCAGTGAGATACTTTCCCTAAAGCAGGACTTATCCGAAGTAATTTTATTTGATCCATGAACATTTTATTCAAAAATTTATGATGATCTTGTTCGGCTCAGGCCTATTTACACTTTCTTTCAATTATCCAAGGAAGGTTCAACAAATATTTCCTTAATTAATCGATGAATATTACTTAACGAATATTGATATTTGATTGCTTCTTTCATACTTGCACTCTTCAGTTGAGCTCATAAATATTTAACAAATTACTGAGGACATGGATGATCTAATGTCCAGACATCCTTCATGAATTCTTTTCTTCTATTCAAGATGAGATTTTACATCGTACATTGAAATCATAGTAAGGATATAATTTTGATATTGGTATTCTAAATTTAATTCTATTGTAGGATCTAATAAAGTATGTGTACGGAGGCACCCTTGGGTGGACCGTTTCACTGGTAAGTAATATTTGATGAGAGGTTATTGATTGTTCCGATACCTAGAACATTCTCTTCAGATTTTGTAGTTTTCTTTTTCAAACTTAATAACTTTTTATTTCCATTTGTTGTCCGAGTAGCCTAAAGTTTCTTCAGTGGCTACGATGTTGAAATTCCGTTCTAGCCAATTGAAACTGGCTAGTCGATATGTCAATATGAATGATTAGTTGATTGTTCTAACTAGTAAAAATTGTAATGTTGTGAATAACACCTAGTTAATTGTCCTAGCTAGTGGTGATGTCTCAAACAGGTGAACTAGCAAATTTTGTCTAGCTAGTTGCTAGTGTTTCTTGAAAAGGACTAGTTATTGTTTCACTGGTCCAACTCCCAATTTAATTCATTCCGCAATGCATTTTGCATGTGGTAAAGTATGATGATGAAAGTTTTGACGAATAACCTGATTGAGACCTACTGAGGTCGCCCACTCAACTTGAATTCTACCCATCTTCGTATCAGACTTTATGTCACTTGAATATTCTGTTCTTTCATTCATATAATGAAGATTCATTTGAAACCATAGATTACTTGAATGATAAACTGCTTCATTTTTTTATTGTCATAGAGTAGAATTGCTTTAGATCGATTGACCTTTATCAATGGGACTTTTAGATCCTCTATTTTTGAGGAAAAGTATTCACCAGATGTAAGAATGGTATAAAGATCGTCTTTATGACTTTTGTATCCAACAATCATTGCCCTCGTGCAACACTCTCTATGATATCACATTACAAAATTATCAGGACATGGAGGAATAAACCTTGTTGTATTCTTTCTGTCCATCCTTACATCTCCAAAAATCGAGACTCCTAGTATTTGGAACCATCAACATTCTTGGAACATCCAATGTGGAATTCTTATTGAAATTATCTATTGGACCTTGTTATTTTGAAACCATTCCTTTCAAAAGTGATTACTCTAAGGTGAACAGGAGGTACAATTGTGAAACGTTGCACCAATGTGAGATCAAAAAAAAAACCAAATGTTGTAATTGTGCAGCCAGAGCACAAGGATGACATCCTAAAGGTATCTTTCATAACTGAATTTTTTTTTTTCTGCTATCTTGTTATGGCTTTTGGTCTAAAGAATGCAGGCACTACTTATCAACGACTGGTGAATAAGATATTTTCCCATCTGATTGGAAAAACCATGGAGGTCTATGTTGATGACATGTTAGTCAAGAGCCTCTTCAAGGCAGACCACATTAAACACCTCAGAGAGGCATTTGAAGTGCTGAGGCACCACAAGATGATGTTGAATCCAGCCAAGTATGCTTTTGGAGTTGGATCAGGAAAGTTTTTGGGCTTGATGGTTTCGAAACGAGGTATCGAGGCCAATCCAGATAAGATTAAAACAATTTTAGACATGGAACCACCCCGCTCCATACGAGATGTAAAGAAGCTAACTGGCCGAGTTGCAGCCCTAGGGAGATTCATCTCCAAGTCTGGTGACAAGTGCTTGCCTTTCTTTCAAGCATTGAAGAAGGTGAAAAATTTTGAGTGGACTTCTGAAAGCCAAGAGGCCTTTGAACAGCTGAAGAAGTACATGGCTGAAGCCCCGTTGTTGGCTAAGCCTTGTCCCGGAGAGACTCTTTATCTATACCTGGCGGTATCTGAACAAGCATTGAGTGAAGTTCTCATTCGAGAAGAAAAGAAGGTCCAGAAACCTATTTATTATGTGAGCAAGGTGTTGCACGGAGCTGAGTTAAATTACTCGTCCATCGAGAAATTTGCTTTGGCATTGATAACAGCTTCAAGGAAGCTATGACCATACTTTCAGTCATACAAGATTGAAGTCCTAACGGATCAACAGTTGAGGAACATATTGCATAGCCCGAAGGCCAGTGAAAGGTTGATTAAGTGGGCAATCGAACTCAGAGAATTTGATATCACATATAAGCCTCGGACAACCATCAAGGCTCAGGCATTGGCTGACTTCATGGTTGAATGTACTATTAGCAACCAAGAAGTCGGGGGGTAGGAGATAGTAACTGCCCCGGGAGGAGATGATAAAGGAGAAGAACCGGTATTTGAACAGAAGGATTATTGGGTGCTCTATTTTGATGGAGCATGAAAAACAAAATCTAGTGGTGCAGGTTTAGTTTTGCAAAGCCCCAATGGGTTTACAATTGAATATGCTTTGAAGTTGGATTTTCCTACTACCAATAATGAAGATGAGTATGAGGTATTGATAGCTGGTTTAGGCTTAGCCAGAATCATGAGGGTCAAGAATCTCAAAGTTTGTGGGGATTCAAGACTAGTGGTATCGCAAGTGAATGGTGAATTTGAAGCCAAGGATGAAACTATGGCGAAGTATTTGAGAGTTGTGAAATCTGTTATGACTAAGTTTGATGATTGCTATGTGGAGCACATTCCGAGAGAAGAGAACGTTAAGGCCGATGCCCTGTGTAAGTTCGCTTCTTCTGAGATAGAGAATTATGCAGGGAGTGTTTACTTGCAGGTCGTGGAGGCCCCGACCATCAACTCTAAGTTGGTAGCACCGATTGATGTAGAAAGCTATTGGATAGATCCCATCAAAGCACACATCGAAACTGGCTGGCTCCCTGACAAAGCCTTGGAGGCACGGAAGTTGTCAGTGAGAGCATTGACATATGCCTTGATTGAGGGCATACTTTACAAGAGGTCATTTGTCATCCCATACTTGATGTGTTTGAGGCCCCAAGAGGCAAAGGAAGCTTTGGAGGAAGTTCATGAAGGTATCTGTGGGTAGCACTTGGGGGGGCAGAGCCCTAGCTCACAACATTACTCGTTTGGGATTTTATTGGCCAGAGATGTTGGCCGATGCGCAGAATTATGTCAAGAGGTGCGACAGATGTCAGAAGCACGCTCCCGTTGTAATGCAGCCGCCTGAGATGTTAACGTCGATTAACTTTCCTATCCCATTCGCCATGTGGGGAATGGATATACTTGGTCCTTTTCCCGTAGCTTCAGCACAAATGAAGTTTTTGATAGTAGCCATCGACTACTTCACCAAGTGGATTGAAGCTAAGCCCTTGGCCAAGATAACCACCAAGCAATTTGCTCAATTCTTTTGGGAGAACATCATTTGTAGGTATGGAATCCCACGTATCCTTGTAACAGATAATGGAACACAGTTCAACAATGAGGTTTAAGAATTATTGCGAGGAAAATGCTATTGAGTTTCGTTTCACTTCAGTAGCTCACCTTCAAGCAAATGGACAGGCAGAAGTAGCAAACCGTATTATCCTGGATGGAGTAAAAAAAAGAGTCGAACGCTCAAGGAATACTTGGGTGGATGAGTTACTGCCCATACTTTGGGCATATCGCACCACCTGTAAGGTGATGACCGGAGCAACCCCGTTTTTGTTGGCTTATGGAGCCGAGGTAGTTGTGCCCTTAGAAATTATGCATGCATCTCCTTGGGTTGAAGCATTTGAGCCTGCGACCAACGGAAAAGGCATGAGACTTGCTCTTGATCTGATTGATGAAGTTAGGGATGAAGCACACGCCAGGAATGCAAAGCATCAGAAGAGAGCATCTTTTCATTACAACCAAAGGGTTAAGGAGAGGTTGTTTCGACAAGGCGACTTAGTTCTGAGGAAGATAGAGGCTTCTGGAGTTGGCCAGAAGGGGAAGCTAGCCCCTAACTGGGAAGTGCCATATCGAGTCAAAAAGACACTAGGACGAGGATCCTACAAGTTGGAAACATTGTATGGGAACGAAGTGCCACGTACCTAGCATGCTTTGAATCTGAAGATCTATTATGTTTGAGCTATCCTTGTAAGGACTTAGCTTTTTATCTATTCATTAGGAGAAGTAGAAATAAGGTATGAAGAAACCATCCCAGGGCCGAGCGCCCCGAGTAGGACAATAGTAAACTATGTAAGGGTTGAACCCATTTCTAATTATTAATGCAAGTTTGTTTTCTATTCTATGATTTTATGGTTTTATTTATGTGCCAAGCACCTGTTGAGTGTAAGTCTAGAAAGATCAAGTACCGAAAATAAATGAACATACGAATGAGGAAAACAAGTACATAAAAAAAACACCCCCGAAGGGCCATGGTTTAAATTCGGTTACATCACTTAAGCAAATAAAAGTTAAGTCCCGAAGGACCTTGATTGAAAGATAAAAACATATATAGGCCACAAGTGGCTAATAAGGCCGTGCAAGGCCACGAAGCAATCCCAACTACTCCTCTACGGATTCCTCTTCACCGCTTTCCTCCTCACCGCTCTCTTCCTCCGATTCTTCTTCCTCTGAGTCTTCCTCATCGGAGCCATTGCCAGGTTCGGCCTCCACCATTGGCTGAGCCCTAGGCTCCACGACCTCAACCTCTTCCTCCTCGGAAGATGAACTACCTCCATTCTAAACCACCCTCTTTGCAGGGATCGGTTGGCGAACCACTCCGTCTCTCCTCGTGGGCATAGGCTTTTCCCGTGAGTGCCTGAGGAAGATGAGTCGTGGCTGGCAGCTTGAACAGCTCCTTCAGAGCTAGATCCAGAACGTCGACGGCTACCTCTGGAGCCGGATCCCAATGTCTGAGGAACAGTTTTAGTTCCCGAACCAGAAGCATGATAAGCCAAGTTTCCTCCACCAGCACCCCAGTTAGGGCAAGGAAAGTCCAATGGGATGACAACTGGGGGATGCTTGTGACTCACAACTTTGATTGCCTTGTCCCAACCAACGGACATGTTGAAGGGGCGCACCTCATCATCATGCTCATCCATGAATTTCAGAAAATCTTTGGACCTATGATAGGCCTCAATCACTTTGTCAGCATCGGATGCTTTCTTTTTGGCTAAAGCAGCAAGTTGTTTGGGGGAGGATAAAGCATCTGCTTCAGCACGGATAACCTGGGAGTGCAAATCTTGAATTTCTTCCTTGAACCTTGCTGAATCATTCTTCAAAGATACATTCTCATCTCTAAAGGCCCGGCCTTGGGTAGACACAGTTTGAAAGTAAGCATTAGCCTGCAAACAGGGAAGTTGATAAGGCATAAGGAGTTTATAAAGTCAAGATCAATAACAGTACCGAACTCATCAGAAGGAGTGTCATACCTGATATAAGGCTTGAGCGCCCATAAGCTGAGATTCATCCATCTTGTCGCCCGCATGCAAACTCACTTGATCGGGAGGAGTGATTGAAAGCTTGGACCAGTCTAGAGCTAGGTGAGGGCTCCCAAAGACTGAGTCTTGTTCGCAGATACCCCATGATGGTATGAAAGGGGTCCTAATACCCCCGTCAGTATTTTGGGATCTTTTCCCGCCTTTGGAGCAGCCTTCCAAGAAGTGAGGAATGCAAGGCTTAGTGGGATTCAGTAGTTCCTCGGCTTTTTTCTTCATTCTTTTAGTCACGGTCGGTTGGTTCTCGGGACGACTATCAATCTCCTCAGCAGCTGAAATGCAATATGAAAAATATCGAAATAAAAACAGACAGAGTTCATAATATCTAAGTAAGAAAGTTACCCTCAATGGAAAGAAAGCTAAAGCCAGCCTTAACAAGATTCTTTTCATTCAAAAAAATCTTGTAATGGGTACGACCATCATCAGCAAGAAGTTTATCTCGATCTAGTAGTTCTGAATCACTAAGTTCACACACGAAATGTGAACTATCCTCCACAGATCCAAATCTCTCCACAAAGAAGTTACCCCAATCACCACCTTCCCACTCAAGAATGACAAACTCCCTCTCCCAGAAATGCTGAGAATCTTAAAAGGAAAAGGGATTCACTATGTGTGGAAGTTTGGCACGGTGTTGAAGACTGATCCATCCTTTCTTACAGTCAGAAGAGTTCCTGGCCCCGAAGATACTCCGAAACATCGTAGTAGACAATGGGATGCCCAACTAGCTGCATCTTATTATGAAAATAGTGATGAACCTCTAGGCGTTGGGATATAACTGACAGGGGTGGATTTGAAGCTCTGCCAGCAATCTGATGATAAAAGGATCGACCTGGAATTTGAACCCAGCATCTAGGGCACGCCAGTGAACATAAATCCTCTCAGGATGCCAGTTGCAGGTTCTGTCGGTTGGGCTTGGAAGACAAACCTTAATAGCACTTGGAAAATGGTATGTCTTCCTGATTTCTTTGACATCTCGCTCCTTCAACTTACATGGACTATGAAAGGAGTCTAAGCTTGCACTATTAGGGAATACTTCCCTCATAATGCTTAGTAGATCTAGCAAGGATTCAAATTTATGCTCAACATATGAAGGGGGTTTTATTTTTTCCTTACCTTTGGCGGTCCTCATCTTGCTCCTCTTGGCAAATGCTTTCATCATGGAGATCGAGGGAGCAGTTGCACGGTTGCCTTCCGACATCTTGATCTTGAACTTGAAACTTGATCTTGAACTTGAAACTTGATCTTGAAACTTGAACTTGATCTTGAAGCTTGAACTTGATCTTGAAGCTTGATCCCCGACTGGGACTAGAAAGCTAGAGAGCTTAAAAACTTGAAAACTTTGAAATGAAGAAGTGAAATGAAATGAAGGCTACCTCTCTTCTTTTATAGAAGAAGCATGACCTGCTATATCAGGTTGAAGTTCAGCCTGATTCGTGTTAACAGGTCATCAATCGTTTATAGATGAAAAAGTACAGAAGTTACCCATTTTATATGGAAGGAATGTCTATAATTCATACAAGCCAGAGAAGAAACAGTAGATATAATTGTTGAAATTGCAAAACAAATGACATTCGAAAGGCTAATTGCGCTTAAGAAGTTAAATAAGGAGATTAACCTTGAGCACGAGATTAGCAATGCTAATTATAAGTTTAGGAGTAATCTTGCTAAAAGTCACGAATGACCAAAATAGTGACTTGTGATCAACATCCGGGATCCATGATTACTTTTAGGACCACGGATGATTTTAGATCCGGGATCCATGATTTCTTTTAGGACCACGGATGATTTTCGATCCGGGATCCATGATTTCTTTTAGGACCACGGATGATTTTAAATCCGGGATCCATGATTTCTATAAAAGCCACGGATGTTTTTAGGTCCGACCACGACACCCAGAGGGCCGCAGCCGACCACGAAGCGGCCGACCACGACACCCGGAGGGCCGTAGCCGACCACGAAGCGACCGACCACGACACCCGGAGGGCCGCAGCCGACCACGAAGCGGCCGACCACCGCGCCCGAAGGAGCCGCAGCCGACCACCGCACCCAGGGAGCGCTAGCCGACCACCATGTTTCGAAGGACCTCCGACTGGCCGATCACGGACTACCCGTAGATCCAGCCGATCACGGGTGGTTTGTGGTCCCAGCCTTCGAGTTTTTTGGCCAACCACGGTTGATTTTCAGTACTAGAACGAAGTCAACGTTTAGTGCCGTTTAGCACGGTTCAACATCGTTTAGTGTCGTTTAACATTGTTTAAACGTCGTTCTAGGCTGTTTAGCACCATTTAGTGCCGTTTAGCACCGTTCAATGCCGTTTAGCATCGTTTAACATTGTTTAAACGTCGTTCTAGGCTATTTAGCACCATTTATTGCCGTTTAGCACCGTTCAACGCCGTTCAGCATCGTTTAACATTGTTTAAACGTCGTTCTAGGCTGTTTAGCACCATTTATTGTCGTTTAGCACCGTTCAATGCCGTATAGCGTCGTTTAATCATTCTAGGCTGTTTAGCACCATTTAGTGCCGTTTAGTGCCGTTTAGCACCGTTCAACGCCGTTTAGCGTCGTTTAACATTGTTTAAATGTCGTTCAAGGCTGTTTAGCGCTGTTTAGTGCCGTTTAACGTCGTAAACGCGTCGGTCGCTCCACGCTTTACATTAAAAGACGATACTCGTGAAACACTAGTGTAACAAAGATAAACCCAGACCCAAGTCTCGAGAAAGGCAACTAGAATTTCAAGGAAAACCTGATCAGTTTTCCAAGAAGTTGGGGGGCAAATGATATGGGCTAAAAGTAAGCCCTAAAGACACATTTAATGTGGCATTAATTAGACCCAGTATGGTCCAAGCGCGAGGCCCATTTATGAGGCCCAAAACCTTGATTCAATATTAATTTCGTAATTAATATTAAAAGATATAAACAGCTCAGCAATAAGTGTCAGATAAGGATACTACTCCTGTAAAACTTAGCCACCAAGGCACAGAATTTGATATGGAAACAGACTCCTACAATATAGGATCTGGAACCTTCTTCAAGGCGGTGACTTGCCTGCCAAGTCACCTAACCCTACTACGATTCTAGGGCTTCTCAGCCTATATAAAGGGCCTGACCCCTCATTCTCAGAACTACGTCTTGGCTTGATTCTCAATAACGAGATACGTAGGCACTCTGTGAGGACCGATCAGTCTCGAAACACGGAAACAGCCATCAAAGCACGAAACTCACGAATCCTAGCATTAAATACATACTAACCCTCGTTTTTATTCCACAACAGAGTGTCAATGGAATATTCAGTGGTAATTCTTTATTGGTTTCAATGGTCCAACAAAGAGATTTGACTATTAAAAGATTCATAATAATTCTCCTTTAATTAATTAAATTATGAGGTTAATTGAAATAATAAATTAATTTATTCACTAATTTAATTACTAGATTAATTATTTCAGAATTATTATATAAAAGAAAATCAGATTAAATGATTATCAAATAATCATTTAATTGATTATTCAGAAAATAGTCTAGTAAGACCTTTTTATAAAGGTCTTATCGAATGTCTTGGTGGCCTAGACAAAGGTCTTACTGAATGTATTATCAAAGGTCTTGCAAGCTGTCAAAAAGGTCTTACAAAGTATTATCAAAGGTCTTGCAAGCTATTTTTTCAAAGTCTTGTTCAAAGGTCTTTTGAAAGTATTTCTTCAAAATGAAGGCAGGGACTTCCAAGGCAGTTCAACATAAATATCCAAGGCGGCCAGATCAAAAACATAACACTTAACATTATATTTCAAGAACAGACCCAGAAAACTCTCTCTTCTTAAAGTCTATACAGGAGCATTTATTTCGTTGTGAAATCAAGTTCTTAGATTTCTTAATATTCTATCCTTTAGAACTTGTTTGTTTACCACTCTTGTACTACTAGCGAGTTTTTACTCCTGATGTATATCTCGATTTTTATTAACAAATTTAGAAAAGTTCATGTCGAATTTTCTAATTTGTTTTTATTAACTAGATATTACTCTGTACTGAATTTGTAACAACCCTCAAGTTTAATATATCGTTATATTTAACTTGAACATTGTTTCATTTAATTCCGCCAAATTTGTCTAAACTAAGTTTAAATCAATCGAGCAAATTTCGAAAACGGTATAGATTGTATTCAACCCCCCCTTCTACAATCTTACAGGACCTAACATGTGGCGCCCCCAGATCCGGGGTCGGAGATCTAGGCGCTCACGGTCCATTTTCCATTAATAACATACCTGTTCTTGCACATAATATATAAAACAGCCATCGACCCCATAATAAACTCACACCGCACACACACACAGGTTAGAGCCTCAGAAACGTCACATAATTGATTAAGCAGAAGTAAAAGTTTCAGAGTTATTACAGACCGAAATTAAATAGCATTTATGCTACCAGCAACACTTCGATAAGAAGCGGAGTTGGCGGCTTGAAAGTTTGTTACGGTACACTGCCTTGCACAGGTCATACTTATAAATAAAACGTACTAACAAAAGTTGCCAACCAATCCGGCTAATGGATCCTACCGGTGGAATCTCAACTGCTGCCTCGGGTCTAGTCACCTGCTTTCGGGCAGTCTGTCTGGGTCTTGCCATTTCTTTTAGCTGTTGTGTTTGTAAATTTGAAAACAAGCAAGAGTGAGCAACTATAGCTCAGCAAGAAGTATATGTATAAGGTAAGCAATATAACATTACATATGTTTAGCAGTTATAAAACTTGTTTATATCAATCAGTTATAAAATCACTTGTCATTGTTGATAAATTTCGAAGGTGCACCAATACCTACCCTTGTTTTCAAAATAAACTTGCAGTTCTAGATACTGCATGAAGTCAACATCTTTCTCATCAAAACAGAACACCATCGGCAACTTGGCACATAAGCCTAAGAAGCAGTGTCAGAGCATTTTCCAAAATGGAGGAATGGGACTTAAAGAAAACAAAAAACCTGACAGGGATTGACGATGATCAGTCGCCACATCCAAGTCCAATAATCCGCGGGTCTTCTCTACCGGTAGAAGGATAGAAACTACATCCGTAACTATCCCCGGGTGAAAACTACATCCATAATCACCCTCGATGAAAACTACATCCGTAATCATCCTTCGGCAACACCTGGGCCGGAATAATAATTGATGGACCGCCTGGCTCACGGCCGCTTACACATCCCGGGAATCGTTCGTCAACGGTTCCCACACCTGCCAGAGTCCCTTTTTCTTTTTCTTTTAAAAACTTGATTTTGATTGAAAACTGAGTAATTGAGGTCCGCATCAGTTGACCGATGATTCTTGAAATCATACAAGAAGCAAACCTGACCGGGGGTTTTCGAAAATGTTTTGAGTTCGAAAGAGTTCGAGTTTGAAAGTGCTAAAGGTATCTTGGATTAGCTTTGTCTTTAAAATAATGAACAATAATTAATAAATGATATTTTAAGATTTAATATTAATAATTAATAAAATAATTATTTAATTAAATAAGCTTTTAATCCAAGATAGGTATTTTGAGTATCTACGAAGATATAAAGATAATTACTTGAGTATACGATACTCCCCGAATGACCCTTCGGGTTTTCACAATTTAATTACGATATAATAATATACCGCTCCCCGGTCAATAGTATATACGGATCGCTACGACCTCTATTGCTAGAGTCGTTGTCCGAAGAAAACATTTCATTCTAAGTACAAGGGGTGCAAACATATATGTACTTATACATTTCAATTTCATCGATACTTTGATAGACATAAACATTTGATATGATTGAAAACTACAAACACAACAGTGAAAGTCCTTGTATATGTAAGTTTTGAAAAGTAAACTTGCCTTGGTGAGGTTGGGGTGGTCGAGCTTGCGAAGTGGAACGATCTATACATAATCAATAGCCGATCGTTAGTACCTTAACAATATCTCTTATGACACTCTAGCCCCACTATAGGTTCATGTCATCACTCGATTACGCTCGTCACTTACTCGACTTAATTTGGTTACCATATCCGAATCATATCCATTACCCCTAAAATTACACTCCACTTACGACTTTTTCCCTTGCGCGAATTTTACTCTAGCATTTTTATAAAATTGAAAAATACATATTTTAATCCAATTCTTTTTGGGTAGCCTTCACCACTGCATTTATTAGCTTCTCTAGTTTTTCCATGATCCTACATAAATTTTTAGGGGTTTAAACAAGGTTCACAAGGGGACCATTTAGTGCAGTCCGGATTCCAGAAACACATTTCACTTCTCAGGCCATAACTCAAAATCTATACATCACTTAGTCATGAACCTTATATTTCTGGAAACTACATTCAAATACCTTTCCAACAATATATATTAGGACTTCAGGGGACAAGATTTGGGGGTTCAAAACCCTCTTACAAGACAGTTCAAGTTCCTGGAAAAATCTCAGCATGCTTATATCACTTATCCATTCAAGAACCTTACATACACATAAAATCCATCATCTAAACCACCAAGATCATACTTTAAAACATACATGGAGTTACATACACTAACCACAAGCATAAAAATCACAACCACAACACTTAAACTCAAGATCTACATCATCCATCACTTATATGTCTAAGATTCACACAAATAATCATGGATCTATCATTACACATCACAAATACTACATGGCCAAGAGGGGTTAGGGTTCTTATACCTTCTTGAGTATCTAGGAGCTTTGGGTATGCCTTACAAGTCTCAAGAACACCTTGGATGAGCTCCTACACTCCTTATAATCCAAGATCTAAAAGAAAACTCAACCTTGTTACTATTCATCAAAATTTTAACAATTAATAACTTGAAAACTAATGGATGAAAAGGGTTGGAATTCTTAGTATACCTTCCTTATATGATGTAGAGTGCCTAGGAATTTTGCCTTGAATTAAGAGTGAAGAGAAATGGAAGAAAGAAAATTTTCTTCCTCCTTTTTCTTGTTTGGCCGAGAGCTATATGCTTGGGGGGGAGAGTTTCTTTGTTTTGCTTTTTGTTTGTTGGTTGAATAATGTGTAAAGTGTTGGGTGATATGTATTGGTGTATATGTATCACATGGTACAAGCCTAGTGTATAGGCCACCATACCCCCTTGTCTCCTTGGAAAAAGGTACCAACTAGTTACTATTCCTCTTGTCCAGTTTGTATAACTAGTTTGCTTTCCTAACTACTTAGTTGCATGGGACTTGCATGCAATATCATCCCTTGTATCATTATTCTTCCACCAATGCTTGTCACTTAATCTTTAATTCGTATCGTATCTTAATTAATTTCTCGTAATAATATTTCGTCGCGTAGAGATTTCCCTTGTAATTCCTTAAGTACTTAATTGTGTGAATTCTTCGAATATCCATAATTCCTCGTCATAATTCCTAATAAATTTTTTAATACTCCATTAACTCTCAAGTCCCAAGTTTTATAAATCTTACTAACAATAAGATTCTTGCCTTCAACAATCTTCCCTTTATCTTACATAGTGAATGTAACAACATAGTTTCTCAGACAATCAATTCCATTAAACAACAGGGATGACTAGAAAGGTTCCAAATTGACAATGTCACATGATATTATATAAAAGAAAATATTACAAAAATTAGGGTTCTTACAGCCTCCCCTCCTTAAAAGGATTCCGTCCCGGAATCAGGTTGAAAACAGTTGGGGGTGCTTTTCACGCATCGTGCTCTCTAGTTCCCATGTTGATTCTTCGACATTCTGGTTCCTCCATAAAACTCTCACTAGTTTGACAACCTTGTTCCTCAGCACCTGTTCTTTTCTATCCATGATTTCTACGGGTTGCTCCACATAGGTTAAGTCTGGTTGCAGATCCACTTGATCATATTCTATCACGTGTCGGAAGTCGGTATGGTAGGGTCGTAGCATGGACACATGGAACACATTATGTACTTGCTGCAAGCTTGGGGGTAAAGCCAATTCATAGGCTAACTTTCCAACTCGTCTCAAGATCTCAAAAGGTCCAATAAATCTGGGGCTCAGCTTCCCCTTCTTACCAAATCTCATCAATCCCTTCCACGGTGATACCTTTAACATCACAAATTCTCCTACCTCATATTCTTTGTCCTTGCGGGTCTGGTCCGCATACCTCTTCTGTCTGTCTTGGGCCGCTACCAGCCGTCCTCTTATGAGCTCGATAGTTTCTCTTGTTTGCTGGACCAGTTCAGGCCCTAAAATCTTCCGCTCTCCAACCTCTTCCCAACATAAGGGAGACCGACATCTTCGTCCGTATAAAGCTTCATATGGGGGCATTCCTATACTCGCATGGTAACTGTTGTTGTAGGAAAATTCGATCAACGGCAAGTGGTCATCCCAACTTCCCTTAAAATCTATGGCACATACTCTCAACATGTCCTCTATGGTCTGGATGGTTCTCTCACTCTGTCCGTCGGATTGGGGGTGGTATGCAGTACTCATGTTTAACTTGGTCCCCACACAATCCTGAAAACTCCTCCAGAACCTGGAGTTGAACCTTGGGTCTCTATCAGATACAATGCTCACAGGAACCCCATGCCTTACCACGATCTCCTTCAAGTAAATATCCACCAGCTTGTCGACAGTGTATCTCTCAATGATTGGAAGAAAATGTGCTGACTTGGTCAATCTATCGATAATTACCCAAATGGCATCATGATTAGTCTTGGTCCTTGGTAGTCCGACCACAAAGTCCATCGCAATATGTTCCCACTTCCACTCGGGTATCTCTAAGGGTTGCAACAATCCACTGGGCCTCTGGTGTTCGGCCTTTACTCTTTGACATGTCAAGCATTTACTTACCCACTCTGCCACGTCCTTCTTCATATTTGGCCACCAATAGTATTCTCTCAGATCTCTATACATCTTAGTGCCTCCAGGGTGAATTGAGTACCTTGAACTATGAGCCTCTTGTAAAATCTCGTCTTTTAATTCCTGAACGTTCGGGATCCATATCCTAGATGCGTACCTCATAATTCCATTCCCGTCCTTTTCACACTTAATTTCCTCGCCAGTCAAAATTTTCTCCATCGAATTCTTTTCTTCTTCTATCTTCTTTTCCTGGCATAACTTGATCTTTTCCAATAGCGGTGGTTGGACTCTTATTTCCATTAGACTCTCTTGTCCAATTCCTGGTAACCTCACTTCAATTTCCAGTTTTTCAAGGTCCTTGATCAACTCGTCCACTGACGTTATCATCTTGAGTTTCTCCTTTCGGCTAAGTGCATCGGCCACCACGTTGGCCTTCCCTGGGTGATAATGAATCTCACAATCATAATCTTTGATTAGCTCTAGCCATCTCCTCTGCCTCATGTTTAACTCTTTCTGAGTGAATATGTACTTTAAGCTCTTGTGATCCGTGTAGATTTCACACTTTTCTCCGTAAAGATAATGTCTCCAGATCTTCAAAGCGAAAACTATCGCCGCTAATTCCAAATCATGGGTGGGGTATCTTATCTCATATTCCTTAAGTTGTCTGGACGCATAAGCAATCACTTTACCGTGCTGCATAAGCACACACCGTAAACCTTTATGGGATGCGTTGCTATAAATCACAAAATCTCCCTTATCATCAGGTAGGGCTAGTAGTGGTGCTGTCACCAACCTCTTTTTCAACTCTTGGAAGCTCTCTTCGCATTTTTTAGTCCACACAAACTTCTCGGTCTTGCGAGTTAGTCGGGTCAAAGGGGCTGCTATCTTGGCAAAGTCTTGGACAAATCTCCTATAGTAGAAAGCCAACCCTATAAAACTTCTCACCTCTGTCGGAGTGGTTGGTCTCTCCCAATTTGACACAGCCTCTATTTTGGATGGGTCCACTAGAATGCCTTGTTCGCTAATCACATGCCCTAAAAACTGAACTTCCTTCAACCAAAATTCACAGTTCGAGAACTTAGCATACAACTTTTCTTCTCTTAATGCTCCAAATACAATCCTCAAGTGCTCTGCATGTTCCTCCTTCGTCTTGGAATAAATCAAGATGTCATCGATGAAGACTATAACACACTTGTCCATGTACTTCTTGAAGACTCGATTCATTAAGTCCATGAAAGCTGCAGGGGCATTCGTTAACCCAAATGACATCACTAGGAACTCATAGTGTCCGTACCGGGTGCGAAAGGCCGTCTTTGGTATATCTTCTGGTTTAATTCTTAACTGGTGGTACCCGGTCCTCAAATCAATTTTAGAAAAATAAACTGCGTCCTTTAGTTGATCAAACAGGTCATCTATCCTGGGTAAGGGATATTTATTCTTTATAGTCACCTTGTTCAACTCCTTGTAGTCTATACATAATCTCATACTACCATCCTTCTTTTTCACGAATAACACTGGGGCTCCCCACGGTGACACACTAGGTCTTACCATCCCTTTATCCAACAACTCTTGTAACTGAGTGGCCAGCTCTTTCATCTCCACTGGGGCTAGCCGATATGGGGCTTTCGAATTTGGGGCCGTACCCGGAACTAAGTCTATAGCGAACTCGATGTCTCTATCAGGTGGTAGTCCGGGAAGATCATCCGGAAATACGTCCGCGAACTCATTAACGACAGGGATTTCCTATAGGTTTGGTGCCTCCTTTTTGGTATCCTTCACATAGGCTAAATAGGCTTCGCATCCTGTACGTAACAGCTTCTTAGTTTGAATCATAGTCAGGAACTTTTGGTTTTGCCGTTTTCCACTAAACACTACTTCCTCGTCCCCTGGCAGTTTCAAACTTACTTTCTTCCTTACACAATCAATCTGGGCTCCGTGGGTTGTTAACCAATCCATACCTACTATTACGTCAAACTCTCCTAGTTTAAAAGGTATTAAATCTACCCGAAAGTGTCGCCCTCCTATTTCTAGGTCACAACCTGGACATACTTGGCTAACAGGGATAATTTCATGATTAGCTATCTCTACTTGCAGTCTGTCTTTAAATGGTTCAGTCTTAAGGCCTAACTGACATACAAAATCTAGAGATATGAAAGACTTGGTAGCTCCCGAATCAAATAAAACATTTGCCTTAACTGAGTTGAGTAGTAGGGTACCTGCAATCACATCCGTGTTCCTCACGGCATCTTGCACCGTCATGTTAAAAGTTCTTGTAGTAGGGGCCTTGTTAGAAGCAGTTCCACTCACTCTCGATGAAGCTGGTCCAGAGGACATACATTCCCTCATTCGGTGCCCTGGTTTCCCACACTTGAAGCAATTACCTCCGGCACTGGGGTTGTTACTGGTTCCTCGACAGGCGTCAGCATAATGTCCTGTTAGCCCACACTTGAAGCACTTTACATCCTGTAGGTTACACACGCCCGCATTTTTCCTTCCACATTTATTGCAATCTGGGGGTAGGGCTCGGGATGGGGTAGAGTAAGACGATCCCTGAGGTCGGACGCTCTGGCCCACACTCCAACTTTCAGCTCTCTTGGTTCCAAAGTTTCCGCTGGGTTGGGACATCGTCCCTCGCTTAAATTTGCTCGGAAAGCTCCCACCAGCAGAGTTTCCCTTTCGACTATCAAACTTCCTCTTCTTTCCTTCCCTCTCCTTCTGCATCTATTCACTCCCAGCCTCCACAATTGATGCTTTCTGTACCAGGGTGGCATAGTCTGTCATCTCAAGAACCGCCACACGATTCTGAATCCATTGCTTTAGCCCCAATTGAAACCTTCGGGCCCTCTTTGCCTCAGAGTTCACATATTCCGGCACAAACCTCGACAGCTCAGTAAATTTGGCCTCATACTCGGCCACCGTCATGTTACCTTGCTTTAGTTCCAAAAACTTCAGCTCCATTTGTGTCTCCATGAACCTAGGAAAGTACTTTTCCAAGAACAGCTCGCTAAACCTCTCCCAGGTCACCACACCTCTTCCTTCCAAATTCCTCTTAGCTTCCCACCAATAGTTTGCCTCACCCTTCAGGAGGTAGGTGGCGAAAACAGTCTTCTGCTCCTCAGCGACACCTAGTATCTCGAAAGATTTTTCCATTTCCTTCAGCCAGGCTCTGGCCTCCACCGGATCTGCCATTCCTTTAAATTCTGGGGGTTTCAGGGATTTGAAATTCCGGAAGGCATTTGCATTCGCATTGCTGGGTGGTTGCTGAACCGAGGGACGGTCCAAGTTCTGCCTAAGTAGCTCCATGAACTGTTCCATAGGGCCTCCCCTTGGATGTTCTACCTCTCGGGTGTCATCACCAGCTTCTTCTTCGTCATACTCAGAGTCATCAAACAAATTATGATCGTTGCCCTCATCCTCACTCAGGTTCACATTCTCCCCTTCATGGTTCTAGTGGCCTCCGGCCCCATGGTGGCTACCCTGGCCTTCAGAACTGATCGGGTGAGCTCGAGTGTTCATTCTTCTGGGTGGCATGATTCTGATAATGAAACAAGAAATGGGTTAGGGTTTTCTAATCACCTGACAGCATTTACACGGGTCAGGAACGTATCGTTCCTCCTCATAGGGTGGAAGTTGCAAAAGTTTTAATAACCCGATGCTGGAGATAAAACGTTAAAACATTTTTGGGGAAAAATCTCTATGGGATGCGAAAACATTTGCAGGAGTTTTCAAGATTTCGAAACCTCAAATTTTTTTATTTTTTTTTTGAAAAAATTTATTTTAAAAATTGTAGGAACATTTTGGAAATTTGTAGAGAACAATTTGAAATCGCATATCGTAAATTTGAAACAGCATGGTTGCATTTGCGGCTTGTAGCAATTGTATATATTCACAGTTGTATATCAAAACAGTAAAGCATGGCATCGGAAAGTAAGGCAGTTGAGACAATATCAAGGAAACTGAAACTAAATAAGTACGGTACAAGGGTTATCACAAAGTTTGGATGTTAGAGCCTAATACATAGTTCCGATGTCAAAGTCTAGCAAAAGTGGAACAATAACAAGTACATCGTCTGAATAGTCAAGGCTACACAAAAGTAGGGCTACATCCATACATACTATCCGAAGTCACATCTACATATCTGTAGGTCAGTCTACTCATCCACTGGTCAGAAAGGATACCACTGCACAAGTCAACTATCCCGCAAAATCGACACACTAATGTCATCTGAACCTAGAGGACTGAGCTATCCGTAACACATCATGGGGCCGCACCGCGACGGAGCAAGGTCCTCACTCGGGAAAATGCACGACGCACAACACGCCTAGCATCCCTAGCCTGGATCACTCCGCCCCCGCGGATCCCTAAACCAAGAATCCTCTCGCGACTCCTCCTCTCAATCCTATGGAGTCGAGCCCTAGTCCTCCTAGCAACAGCAGTCCTCATCTCAGCCTGGATCCTCAATCGCGCCTCGCGCTCCTCCACTAGTGCCCGCCTCGCCTCATTAAGTCTGGCCTCTGCAGAAAGTAAGTCTCGGGTCAGGAACTGCACCACGTAGGCGTGCTCAGTACCCGACACTGGGGGTAGGTCCATCGGCGGGGGTGGTATGACAGGAACAGGAGCAGGTGCAGTAGCAGGAGCAGTAGCAGGAGCAGGAGCAGGGGTAGGGTCAAGCTCCTCCTCGCCAGAAGTATCATCCTCGGAGTCACCGTCCGATGAAACAGGGCTCGATGACTGCGGAGAAGGTGGGGGTGACACAACATGGCCCTCACCGGATCTCACACTCTCCTCATCAGTAGCTACAGGAGATGGGGTAACAGGCTCAGGCTCAGGCTCAAAGGGCTCCTCAACGGGATCCTCATCATCAGTATCTCCTATCAGCGTAATCCAGGGGCCAAGCTCAGAGTCAGCACCCATATCCTCCTCAGGATCCTCGGTATCTCGCATCAGTGCCTCATCATGCTCTCTCTCAAAGGCCTCAGGGTCTGGTATCTCCTTCATCTACACAAGAGAAATAAGGTGGGTCACTAACCATAAAGAAAGGTTTAAGGAGTAGTTCCCTCACGGGCCTTAAAGTCAGGGCTATATCCGATAACCCGACTGCAAACTCGATGAGAGTTCTAAGTATTATTAGGGTTGTTATTAGGGTTATTATTATTGTTATTATTATTAGGGTTGCTTTCTTAAATAACTATCGTTTCTGAGAACTGTAACCTCGTTCTGATACCATTTCTGTGGCGCCCCTAGATCCGGGGTCGGAGATCTAGGCGCTCACGGTCCATTTTCCATTAATAACATACCTGTTCTTGCACATAATATATAAAACAGCCATCGACCCCACAATAAACTCACACCGCACACACACACACAGGTTAGAGTCTCAGTCACACAATTGATTAAGCAGAAGTAAAAGTTTCAGAGTTATTACAGACCGAAATTAAATAGCATTTATGCTACCAGCAACACTTCGATAAGAAGCGGAGTTGGCGGCTTGAAAGTTTGTTACGGTACACTGCCTTGCACAGGTCATACTTATAAATAAAACCTACTAACAAAAGTTGCCAACCAATCCGGCTAATGGGGCCTACCGGTGGAATCTCAACTGCTGCCTCGGGTCTAGTCACCTGCTTTCGTGCAGTCTGTCTGGGTCTTGCCATTTCTTTTAGCTGTTGTGTTTGTAAATTTGAAAACAAGCAAGAGTGAGCAACTATAGCTCAGCAAGAAGTATATTTATAAGGTAAGCAATATAACATTACATATGTTTAGCAGTTATATAACTTGTTTATATCAATCAGTTATAAAATCACTTGTCATTGTTGATAAATTTCGAAGGTGCACCAATACGTGCCCTTGTTTTCAAAATAAACTTGCAGTTCTAGATACTGCATGAAGTCAACATCTTTCTCATCAAAACAGAACACCATCGGCAACTTGGCACATAAGCCTAAGAAGCAGTGTCAGAGAATTTTCCAAAATGGAGGAATGGGACTTAAAGAAAACATAAAACCTGACAGGGATTGACGATGATCAGTCGCCACATCCAAGTCCAATAATCCGCGGGTCTTCTCTACCGGTAGAAGGATAGAAACTACATACGTAACTATCCCCGGGTGAAAACTACATCCGTAATCACCCTCGATGAAAACTACATCCGTAATCATCCTTCGGCAACACCTGGGCCGGAATAATAATTGATGGACCGCCTGGCTCACGGCCGCTTACACATCCCGGGAATCGTTCGTCAACGGTTCCCACACCTGCCAGAGTCCCTTTTTCTTTTTCTTTTAAAAACTTGATTTTGATTGAAAACTGAGTAATTGAAGTCCGACATCAGTCGACCGATGATTCTTGAAATCATACAAGAAGCAAACCTGACCGGGGGTTTTCGAAAATGTTTTGAGTTCGAAAGAGTTCGAGTTTGAAAGTGCTAAAGGTATCTTGGATTAGCTTTGTCTTTAAAATAATGAACAATAATTAATAAATGATATTTTAAGATTTAATATTAATAATTAATAAAATAATTATTTAATTAAATAAGCTTTTAATCCAAGATAGGTATTTTGAGTATCTACGAAGATATAAAGATAATTACTTGAGTATACGATACTCCCCGAATGACCCTTCGGGTTTTCGCAATTTAATTACGATATAATAATATACCGCTCCCCGGTCAATAGTATATACGGACCGCTACGACCTCTATTGCTAGAGTCGTTGTCCGAAGAAAACATTTCATTCTAAGTACAAGGGGTGCAAACATATATGTACTTATACATCTCAATTTCATCGATACTTTGATAGACATAAACATTTGATATGATTGAAAACTACAAACACAACAGTGAAAGTCCTTGTATATGTAAGTTTTGAAAAGTAAACTTGCCTTGGTGAGGTTGGGGTGGTCGAGCTTGCGAAGTGGAACGATCTATACATAATCAATAGCCGATCGTTAGTACCTTAACAATATCTCTTTAATTGCGGGGTTTAAGGGGGTACAAAATTAACTTAATGACTTCGTCTT
This sequence comes from Saposhnikovia divaricata, assembly GCA_036435485.1. Classification (NCBI taxonomy): domain Eukaryota; kingdom Viridiplantae; phylum Streptophyta; class Magnoliopsida; order Apiales; family Apiaceae; genus Saposhnikovia; species Saposhnikovia divaricata. The sequence continues at coordinate 92,380,156 of CM071597.1, read as the reverse complement.
ATCACTCGATTATGCTCGTCACTTACTCGACTTAATTTGGTTACCATATCCGAATCATATCCATTACCAATAAAATTACACTCCACTTACGACTTTTTCCCTTGCGCGAATTTTACTCTAGCATTTTTATAAAATTGAAAAATATATATTTTAATGCAATTCTTTTTGGGTAGCCTTCACCACTTCATTTACTAGCTTCTCTAATTTTTCCATGATCCTACATAAATTTTTAGGGGTTTAAACAAGGTTCACAAGGGGACCATTTAGAGCAGTCCGGATTCCATTAACAGATTTCACTTCTCAGGCCATAACTCAAAATCTATACATCACCTAGTCATGAACCTTATATTTCTGGAAACTACATTTAAATACCTTTCCAACAATATATATTAGGACTTGAGGGGACAAGATTTGGGGGTTCAAAACCCTCTTACAAGACAGTTCAAGTTCCTGGAAAAATCTCAGCATGCTTATATCACTTATCCATTCAAGAACCTTACATACACATCAAATCCATCATCTAAACCACCAAGATCATACTTTAAAACATACATGGAGTTACATACACTAACCACAAGCATAAAAATCACAACCACAATACTTAAACTCAAGATCTACATCATCCATCACTTATATGTCCAAGATTCACACAAATAATCATGGATCTATCATTACACATCACAAATACTACATGGCCAAGAGGGGTTAGGGTTTTTATACCTTCTTGAGTATCTAGGAGCCTTGGGTACGCCTTACAAGTCTCAAGAACACCTTGGATGAGCTCCTACACTCCTTATAATCCAAGATCTAAAAGAAAACTCAACCTTGTTACTATTCATCAAAACTTTAACAATTAATAACTTGAAAACTAATGGATGAAAAGGGTTGGAATTCTTAGTATACCTTCCTTATATGATGTAGAGTGCCTAGGAATTTTGCCTTGAATTAAGAGTGAAGAGAAATGGAAGAAAGAAAATTTTCTTCCTCCTTTTTCTTGTTTGGCCGAGAGCTATATGCTTGGGGGGTGGAGAGTTTCTTTGTTTTGCTTTTTGGTTGTTGGTTGAATAATGTGTAAAGTGTTGGGTGATATGTATTGGTGTATATGTATCACATGGTACAAGCCTAGTGTATAGGCCACCATACCCTCTTGTCTCCTTGGAAAAAGGTACCAACTAGTTACTATTCCTCTTGTCCACTTTGTATTACTAGTTTGCTTTCCTAACTACTTAGTTGCATGGGACTTGCATGCAATATCATCCCTTGTATCATTATTCTTCCACCAATGCTTGTCACTTAATCTTTAATTCGTATCGTATCTTAATTAATTTCTCGTAATAATATTTTGTCGTGTAGAGATTTCCCTTGTAATTCCTTAAGTACTTAATGGTGTGAATTCCTTGAATATCCATAATTCCTCGTCATAATTCCTAATAAATCTTTTAATACTCCATTAACTCTCAAGTCCCAAGTTTTATAAATCTTATTAACAATAAGATTCTTGCCTTCAACAATCTTCCCTTTATCTTACATAGTGAATGTAACAACATAGTTTCTCAGACAATCAATTCCATTAAACAACAGGGATGACTAGAAAGGTTCCAAATTGACAATGTCACATGATATTATATAAAAGAAAATATTACAAAAATTAGGGTTCTTACATAACAGTCTTAAACCATATTAAGAATTCAACCCTCCACACAAATCCAACATATGTAAACATGTTTTTTGTAGTTGACATAGACGAGAAATGGTTCTATATGACAAGACAATCTCAAATATATTGCCTCCTACCAAGCGAACCTGAACCACATCGAACATGTAAGTAAAAGCGATTCATAACTAAAGTTATGTTTATGAGTGCAATAGCTAGGCCTCGGTATGATAAAGACGGGCTATGCGTATTCGATGGAAAAATAGGAATATTTCCTTTTACTATGGAACAACCAGCAATGAGGTCAAGTAAGAATAGAGTTAAAGGCATTTTGGAAGTTAGACCCATCGAAAGTATCAATAAGGTGGTGATTAAATAATGTGTGATTGAGAAAATCATCCCCGCTATTAAAGCTAGATGGCCAAATGATTTCAACAAACATATAATCATTCAACAAGACAACGCAAGGCCTCATATAAAGGATAATGACCCAGATTTTGTTAAAGCTGCACAATCATATGGTTTCCATATTACTCTAGCAAATAAGCTCGCTAATAGTCCGGACCTAAACATAAATGATCTTGGTTTTTTTTCGAAATATACAAGGATTGCAGCATGAAAAAGCACAAAAATGGTCTGCCAATTAGTACATGCAGTGGTTAAAGCTTACGAAGAGGTTACTCATACCATATTGAATTATGTATGATTATCTTTGGTGAACTATATAACGAAGATCCTAAAAAGTGGTGGAAATTATGACTATAAGTTGCCTCATATAGGGAAGAAAAAACTTGTAAATCTATGACAATTTCCTACTCATATTACTATACCTCGAGACTTGGTGCATGGCATTTTAAATGAAGCAGCACAAACAACACAGAATGCAGTAGAAGCAACACGAAATGCAGTAGCACGGAGTGCAGCAGAATGAAGCAGCAGAGAAAGTTTATAAATATGTAAGCATTCTTGTTACTGCCTGTATGTATATGTAAGACTAATGTATGAGATGCAGAGACTATACCTCAGTTGTAAGAACCCTAATTTTTGTAATATTTTCTTTTTATAATATCATATGACATTGTGAATTTGGAACCTTTTGAGTCATCCATGTTGTTTAATGGAATTGATTATCTGAGAAACTATGTTGTTACATTCACTATGTAAGATAAAGGGAAGATTGTTGAAGGCAAGAATCTTATTGTTAGTAAGATTTATAAAACTTGGGATTTGAGAGTTATTAGAGTATTAAAAGATTTTAAGGGATTATGACAAGGAGTTAGGGATATTCGAGAAATTTACACAATTAAGTACTTAAGGAATTACGAGGGAAATCTCTACGCAATAAAATATTATTACGAGGAATTAATTAAGATACGATATGAATTAAAGATTAAGTGACAAGCATTGGTGGAGGAATAATAATACAAGGAAGGATAGTACATGCAAGTCTCATGACACTAGATTGTTAGAAAAGCAAACTAGAAAATGCAAAAGCAACCAATGAATAGTAATTAGTTGGTGCATTATTCTAGGAGACAAAGGAGTATGGTGCATGCCTAGTCTACTACCTAGGGTGTCAACATGTGATACAATAATACATATGACCAATACATATCACAATTGCATATCACTTTATTCAACCAACACAAAACAAAACCCCCCCCCTTGGCAAGAAGCTCTCGGCCAAGCTAGAAAAAGGAGAAGAAGAAAAAATTTTCTTCAACTCCACATCACTCTTAATTCAAGGCAAAATTCCTAGGTCCTCTACACTCCATATAGAAGGTATGCTATGAATTTCAAGCCATTCTAACCAACCAGTCTTGAGTTATAAATTGTTGAAGATTGAGTGAATAGTAACCATGTATGTTTATCTTTTAGATTTTGAAGGATTAAGGTCTTTAAAGGCTCATCCAAGTGTTCTTAGTGGTTGTAAAGCTCACCCAAGGTCTTTAGCTACTCAAGAAGGTATAAAACTCCAAACCCCTCTTAGCCATGAATTATTTGTGGTGTTTAATGTTAGATCCATGATTATTAGTGTGAATCTTGGACATATAAGTGATGGATGATGTAGATCTTGAGTTTAAGTGTTGTGGTTGTGATTTTTAAGCTTGTGGTTAGTGTATATAACTCCCTGTATGTTGTAAAGTAGGATCTTGGTGGTTTAGATGATGGTTGTGATGTGTATGTAAGATTCTTGGTTAGTGAAGTTGTAAAAGCATGCTGAGTATTTTCCAGGAACTTGTACTGTCTTGTAGGAGGGTTTTGAACCCCTAAATCTTGTCCCCTAAAGTCCTAATATATATTGTTGGAAAGGTATTTGAATGTAGTTTCCAGAAATGTAAGGTTCATGCCTAGGTGATGTATAGATTTTGAGTTATGGCCTGAGAAGTGAAATGTGTTTCTGGAATCCGTACTGCACTAAATGGTCCCCTTGTGAACCTTGTTTAAACCCCTAGAAAATTATGTAGGCTCATGGAAAAATTAGAAGAGCTAGTATATGCAGTGGTGAAGGCTACCCAAAAAGAATTGGATTAAAATATGTATTTTTCAATTTTATAAAAATGTTAGAGTAAAATTCGCGCAAGGGAAAAAGTCGTAAGTGGAGTGTGATTTAAGGGGTAATGAATATGATTCGGATGTGGTAACCAAATTAAGTCGAATAAGTGACGAGCGTAACCGAGTGATGACATAAACCTATAGTGGGGATAGAGGGTCATAAGACGAAGTCATTAAGTTAATTTTGTACCCCCTAAAACCTCGCAATTAAAAGAGATATTGTTAAGGTACTAACGATCGGCTATTGCTTATGTATAGATCATCCCACTTCGCAAGCTCGACCACCCCAACCTCACCAAGGCAAGTTTACTTTTCAAAACTTACATATACAAGGACTTTCACTATTGTGTTTGTAGTTTTCAATCATATCAAATGTTTATGTTTATCGAAGTATCGATGAAATTGAGATGTATAAGTACATATATGTTTGCACCCCTTGAACTTAAAATGAAATGTTTTCTTCGGACAACGACTCTAGCAATAGAGGTCGTAGCGGTCCGTATATACTATTGACCGGGGAGCGGTATATTATTATATCGTAATTAAATTGCGAAAACCCGAAGGGTCATTCGGGGAGTATCGTATACTCAAGTAATTATTTTTATATCTTCGTAGATACTCAAAATACCTATCTTGAATTAAAAGCTTATTTAATTAAATAATTATTTTATTAATTATTAATATAATCTTAAAATATCATTTATTAATTATTGTTCATTATTTTAAAGACAAAGCTAATCCAAGATACCTTTAGCACTTTCAAACTCGAACTCTTTCGAACTCAAAACATTTTCGAAAACCCCCGGTCAGGTTTGCTTCTGTGTGATTTCAAGAATCATCGGTCGATTGATGTCGGACCTCAATTACTCAGTTTTCAATCAAAATCAAGTTTTTAAAAGAAAAAGAAAAAAGGACTCTGGCAGGTGTGGGAACCGTTGACGAACGATTCCCGGGATGTGTAAGCGGCCGTGAGCCAGGCGGTCCATCAATTATTATTCCGGCCCAGGTGTTGCCGAAGGATGATTACGGATGTAGTTTTCATCGAGGGTGATTACGGATGTAGTTTTCACCCGGGGATAGTTACGGATGTAGTTTCTATCCTTCTACCGGTAGAGAAGACCCGCGGATTATTGGACTTGGATGTGGCGACTGATCATCGTCAATCCCTGTCAGGTTTTATGTTTTCTTTAAGTCCCATTCCTCCATTATGGAAAAATACTCAAACACTGCTTCTTGGGCCTAAGTGCCAAGTTGCCGATAGTGTGGTTTTTGATAAGAAAAATATTGACATCGTGCAGTATATAGAACTGCAAGATTTTCTATAAAGATTGGCACGTGTTAGTGCACTCTTGCAATTGTTTCAATGAATGAAATGTTTTTGTATGAGAAACCTTCTAAGCTAATGGAAGGAAAGAGGTTTGCAATGATGTATTCCCTGTACAGCATGTTAATCGTAGAGTGTTTTGCCGAAAATGATATACTCATATGTATATATTTTCAAACTTGAGATATATTGAAATGGGAACCTTATAAAGGGTTCATATGTTATTCTTAAAGCTCCTTAGTGAGTATAGATGTTTTATTCAAACTCGGACATATACATTGTCCAATTATGTTTTGAAATCTGAGATATATACCCATATAGTTGGGAATGTTTTCGAAATAAACCACATTATTATTTTACAAAATGGTGAACTTGATGAGCATTATGTAGCTCATTCTTGCTTTATAAAAACTTTTCAGAAAGAGAAGAATTTGGCCGATTAACTCCGCACCAGCAGAAGAGGAGTAGAAGAATCACCCCGGAGATGATTTAGTTCCTGATAAATACTACAGAGTAAGTCTGATAGATTTTCAACTGTAATAGTAAGACTTGTCTTCAAGTATAGTTGTATAAGTGGAAGTGCGTAAGACTCTGGATTGTACAGATGAATTGTAATATTTAGTGTTACTTTTGATTATCGTTTCTGAGGCTCTAACTTGTTTATGCGTAAGATTGAGGTCTGGACGTATGTATTGTTGAGTTGTAAAGTTAATACAGGTATGATATGGTTGGATGATGATGTGACGACCTGAATCTTTGACCTCGGATTTGGGGGCGTCACAGAAATGGTATATCAAAGCGATAAGTTACAGTACTCAGAAACGAGAGTGTCGAGAGTTGAGTCTAAGTAGGAGAATGACATAAGAGATCGTAGTAAACTTATTATTGGACTTCCGGAAGAGGTACCGGTGAGTAGAATGGACTGGAGTGTTTACTGGGGGTATTATACTAGGGTCGATAGAATCCTTATAGACCTTCAGAATGATGAATAGAGGTTTGAGAGTCGTACATGACCTATCATAGGTAATGATATAGGAAGCAGAGCGAAATCTCAAGAACGACTGAGGTAGAGGCGATATTGCCAATACGATCGGATGACTAGGCTGGCATAAATTTTGTGGCCCATAGTCCTCCACAGTTTAGGAGGCGGCATTTTAAGAATCAAGAAGTTTAGACTTCCCTATGTAATTAAGGGTACTTAGTACTTGGAATAATGAAAGTCTTTTACTTTGGCTATAAGATCCGATTTTCGATAAGTAACGGGTTTACCTGAAAGTTGGTCACTATGCCGTTGTGGAATTCATTACCCTTGATGGCGAATTTTACATGTGTTATCATAAGACGAGCGTGCTAGATAATTCCACGCATGATTCGGACACTAGAGCATGGTAGTTTAACTTAGAGAACAAACAAGTATAATTAACAAAGGGACTCAATAGAAGTTGAATATGGTTGCAACAAGCGATACAGTGATCTCAGAGTCTACCAAAAGAAAAGACCAGTGGGTAGAGTGGGATCCTTTGATAGAGACGTTATCATGGACTACGTATATAGGTATGGTAGACCTCAATATTTTTGGTATATGTTCACATACACACACCCGCCACTGAACCTATGGACTGCACTGAGATCCCTGAGAGATCTCTTTGATCTGTTCCCAGGGGGAACTGGCCACTTGTGATTCATGTCGGAAGGCATGAAGTAGGACCCTATGGACTTAGCAGGTGTCCCCGGAATGATGTGAAGCTTGGTCTTCAAGATAAAGCACGGAAATGACAGATATATTTGTGAAACCCTAACTCGATAATTGACTTTGAGATGATGATTGAGAGACGCACTAGTTGGTGTCTTGTATTACGAAGACGAAGAGATGGAGTTACCCTCATAATGGTGATAATTGTATGCACGAATGATTATTAATTTATTTTGGTAACTACCGGCTGGTGCACTACTTCATTTTAAACTGTTCACTAACCATGTTACCTCGATTAGTTTATATCAGGTAACCCTCCTAGCTTTCTACTTCAAACTTGTGGAATAACAACCAGTGATATACTTTCTCTAAACCGGGACTCATCCAAAGTATCTTAATTGATCCCCGAGCATTCTATTTGAAGTTTATAATTATTTCTGCTCAGGACTATTTACACTCTCTTTCAATTATCCAAGGAATGTTCAACAAATATTTCCTTAATTAATCGACGAATACTACTTTACGAATATCGATATTTGATTGCTTCTTTCATACTTGCACTCTTCAGTTGAGCTCATAAATATTCAACGAATTACTGAGGACATGGATGATCTAATGTCCAGACATCCCTCATGAATTCTTTTCTTCTTCTTCTTCTCTTCTATTCAAGATGAGATTGTACATCGTACATTGAAATCATAGTAAGGATATCATTTTGATATTGGTATTCCGAATTTAATTCTATTGTCGGATCTGATAAAGCATGTGTACGGAGGCACCCTTGGGTGAACCATTTCACTGATAAGTAATATTTGATGAGAGGTTATCGATTGTTCCGATACCTAGAACATTCTCTTCAGATTTTATAGTTTTCTTTTTCAAACTTAATAACTTCTTCTTTTCATTCGTTGTCCGAGAAGCCTAAAGTTTCTTCAGTGGCTATGATGTTGAAATTCCGTTCTATCCAATTGAAACTGGCTAGTCGTTATGTCAATATGAATGACTAGTTGATTGTTCTAACTACTCAAAATTGTAATGTTGTGAAGAACACCTAGCTAATTGTCCTAGCTGGTGGTGATGTCTCAAACAGGTGAACTAGCAAATTTTGTCTAGCTAGTTGCTAGTGTTTCTTGAAAAGGACTAGTTATTGTTTCACTGGTCCAACTCCCAATTTAATTCATTCTGCAATGCATTTGGCATGTGGTAAAGTATGATGATGAAAGTTTTGACGAATAACATGATTGAGACCTAATGAGGTCGCCCACTCAACTCGAATTCTACCCATCTTCGTATCAGACTTTATATCACTTGAATATTTTATTCTTTCATTCACACAATGAGAACTCATTTGAACCCACTGATTACTTGAATGATAAACTACTTCATTCTTTAATTGTCATGGAGTAGAATTGCTTTCTATTGGCTGACCTTCATCAATGCGACTTTAGATTTCCTCTTATTATTCAGGAGGAAAAGCATCCACCCGATGTAAGAATTGTATAAAGACTGTCTTTATGACTTTTGTATCCAACAATCATTGCCCTTGTGCAACATTCTCTATGGTATCATATTACAGAATTATCAGGACGGGAAGGAATAAACCTTGTTGTATTCTTTCTGTCCATCCTTACATCTCCAAAAATCGAGACTCCTAGTATTTGGAACCATCAACATTCTTGGAACATCCAATGTGGAATTCTTATTGAAATTATCTATTGGACCTTGTTATTTTGAAACCATTCCTTTCAAAGTGATTACTCTAAGGTGAACGGGAGGTACAATTATGAACCGTTACACCAATATGAGATCAAAAAAAAAAAACCAAATGTTGTTATTGTGCAGCCAGAGCGTTATGTAGAGTAATTATTAAAGTAGAAATAACATGTCGGGGCATAGCACAAGACCTTTAATTAGTGTGGGGAAAGTTATAAGAAATGATGAGGTGGTTGGGAGTACGCTTCTACCAACCGTTGTCAGGATGTTATATTAATGAATTCTGGAGTTACCAAGCCTTTTCCTGATCCAGGAAATGCAAATCGATTGCGATGTAAAACATATCCTTGGAGGAAACTAACATGGAAGTGAGATGGATGAGAAAGGAAGAAATATCGCTGCAAGAATGTGAAGCTTTACTTAGCTTAAAGGGATTGATGCACATAGAGAGACATATAGTTTAACAGGCCCCTAATAGCAAATGGATGCATGGATATATGCCAATGATCCTTCGAGATTACCACCTAATCAAGTTTATTGGGAATCGCAGCCGCATGCAGGCCTCAGGCTGATTGGCGCCAGTTGTGAAGGAGGACGAGCGTGTGACATCTTACATATACCATCGAGAACTGATACCCTTATCGGAAATGGGGGAATTGTTGACTAGTTAAAATGAGTAGTTGTTTTTTTGATAAGGTTGAAGAGAAGGTTTCACCAACTCAAGATCGACCTCTGTACTATGCCAAAGTTGGCATTTCACACTAATATAAACGTTATAAAATTGTGGTAGTATCGTCTGAATGGACTAATGAGTCAGAAGCCTTTATGGATTAATGAACAAAGTTTTGGGATGAAATGAGATATTAGCAACAACCTTGTTGTTAGCTATACTTGATGATAAAAATAGGACTTTGAGAGTCAGGATGATGCGTCTTTCAAGAGTTTAAGAGGTGTGCTGATGCAGTAGAAAGGGGATGATAGCCTATACTTCTAAACAACATAAAGGTTACGGGGTAGGATATACTAACCGTGAGTCTGGGATTAGTCATGATGGCGTTCACGCATAAAACTGAGACGTTAACCTTATGAGAAAAGTGTGAAAATTTCTCCACAAGTGCCATAAATATATCTTCATATTAGAACCAAACATAAGAAAGAGAAGGTGACGAAAGGGAGCAGGGGGTATAATGGAGAAATTTGTTATTACCCAGGAAAGGCCAGTGTGGTGGCCGATACCTATAGAAGGGCTTATTCGAAATTGGAATTTAGTCAGTATTGACCAAGAAAATAGAGTATATACCATAAAGAATAATGTTAGAGGAAAATGACTAAATTATGGGGAAGGAAAAAGATGTATAGAGAATTAAGGGAATGTTTGGTAAACTGAAATGAAGAATGGTATTGGCAAACTATTAAGTACAAACGCGACATGCCAAAAGCAGAATGATAGAGATCTAGTGGATTAATTCCACCTGTAGAAAATCTTGAACGTGGACAGAATTATAATGAATTTCATAAGTAGGTCGCCAAAGACCGAGCCAAGAGATGGCCCTAGTTGATTTATAATTGTTGGACCAAGTGATTTAACTACGAGAGACTTTCCATTTAGAAGATTATCGATTTATATACGGAAGAGATGGTGGTGCAATATAAAACTCCTGCAGCGATTACGTCAGATAAAGACTTAAGGTTAAACTTCGAATATTGAAGGTGCTTTCAAGTATATTTAACAAAGAGATTGAGCGTATGTAATAATTTGATCTGTGGTTGACGGACAGGGAAGAAGAATTGTCCAGACGATCGAATTTATATTTAGTGTCGTGCCTTAGGTTTCACGGGGCAGTCGAGAATAAAAACTTATCCATGAAATGAATGTTGTTATCACGATCATCACCATGCGAACGTAAGGACGTCTCCTGTAGAGCGTACTGCGAAAGAAGAAGTTTCGCTTCTCTTGCGTTACGAAGAAGTCAATGAACGAGGGACATAGTAGCTGAACTGGTTCGACGTATACCGAAGACTATACAGTATCCATAGCAAGTGGTAACGGTTGACGGGAGGCAACACATGCCTGCTAATCAAGCGAAGGAATATGAGGAATACCGTGCGTATTGACGTTGTCTCAGATTATAAAACACGACCACAAATTATTCACGGGCCAACGATACAAGGACTCAACACGGATACTATGAACAAGGTAGAAGAGGAACGTATAAGTAGTGGGATAGAAATTTTCAATCATAGAACAACCGATAAGAAATACAGGTCGAGGAGAGTATGCGTTGAGGAACAACATTAAGGCGTTGGTGAGACCAAGGGAGAGAACAATAGGGTTGAAGTGTCAACCTGAGAGTTGGAAAGGGTTAGGTTGGAATTGTATCCACAACTATTATCCTTAGGTTTTTAAGATAGAATCCTTTTAAGGAGAGGAGACGGCATTAACCCTAATTTTCGGGAATATTCGAAACCTGGACGAATAGTAATTTTATGGGTGGATGAGAAATTTTTGCAATCGCGATATGTACGAATTATTAGATGAAGATTTCGAATTGATATTACGTCTTTACGGTACAGACGAGTGTATGTAAAAGTCATTAGTTTTTTTACGAAACCCATTATTTCGAATGGTCAAATTTTATGAGATATCTAAGGAAATCGTGGTAAGGCATGGGGTTCCTGCGAGCATTGTATCTGATAGAGACCCAAGGTTCAACTCCAGGTTCTGGAGGAGTTTTCAGGATTGTGTGGGGACCAAGTTAAACATGAGTACTGCATACCACCCCCAATCAGACGGACAGAGCGAGAGAACCATCCAGACCATAGAGGACATGTTGAGAGTATGTGCCATCGATTTTAAGGGAAGTTGGAATGACCACTTGCCGTTGATCGAATTTTTCTACAACAACAGTTACCATGCGAGTATAGGAATGCCCCCATATGAAGCTTTATACGGACGAAGATGTCGGTCTCCCTTGTGTTGGGAAGAAGTTGGAGAGCGGAAGATTTTAGGGCCTGAACTGGTCCAACAAACAAGAGAAACTATCGAGCTCATAAGAGGACGGCTGGTAGCGGCCCAAGACAGACAGAAGAGGTATGCGGACCAGACCCGCAAGGACAAAGAATATGAGGTAGGAGAATTTGTGATGTTGAAGGTATCACCGTGGAAGGGATTGATGAGATTTGGTAAGAAGGGGAAGCTAAGCCCCAGATTTATTGGACCTTTTGAGATTTTGAGACGAGTTGGAAAGTTAGCCTATGAATTAGCTTTACCCCCAAGCTTGCAGCAAGTACATAACGTTTTCCATGTGTCCATGCTACGACCCTACCAAACTGACTTCCGACACGTGATAGAATATGACCAAGTGGATCTGCAGCCAGACTTAACCTATGTGGAGCAACCCGTAGAAATCATGGATAGAAAAGAACAGGTGCTGAGGAACAAGGTTGTCAAATTAGTGAGAGTTCTGTGGAGGAACCAGAATGTCGAAGAATCAACATGGGAACTAGAGAGCACGATGCGTGAAAAGCACCCCCAACTGTTTTCAACCTGATTCCGGGACGGAATCCTTTTAAGGAGGGGAGGCTATAAGAACCCTAATTTTTGTAATATTTTCTTTTTATAATATCATATGACATTGTGAATTTGGAACCTTTTGAGTCATCCATGTTGTTTAATGGAATTGATTGTCTGAGAAACTATGTTGTTACATTCACTATGTAAGATAAAGGGAAGATTGTTGAAGGCAAGAATCTTATTGTTAGTAAGATTTATAAAACTTGGGATTTGAGAGTTATTAGAGTATTAAAAGATTTTTAAGGGATTATGACAAGGAGTTATGGATATTCGAGGAATTTACACAATTAAGTACTTAAGGAATTACGAGGGAAATCTCTACGCAATAAAATATTATTACGAGGAATTAATTAAGATACGATATGAGTTAAAGATTAAGTGACAAGCATTGGTGGAGGAATAATAATACAAGGAAGGATAGTACATGCAAGTCTCATGACACTAGATTGTTAGAAAAGCAAACTAGAAAATGTAAAAGCAACCAATGAATAGTAATTAGTTGGTGCATTATTCTAGGAGACAAAGGAGTATGGTGCATGCCTAGTCTACTACCTAGGGTGTCAACATGTGATACAATAATACATATGACCAATACATATCACAATTGCATATCACTTTATTCAACCAACACAAAACAAAACAACTCCCCCCTTGGCAAGAAGCTCTCGGCCAAGCTAGAAAAAGGAGAAGAAGAAAACTTTTTCTTCAACTCCTCATCACTCTTAATTCAAGGCAAAATTCCTAGGTCCTCTACACTCCATATAGAAGGTATGCTATGAATTTCAAGCCATTCTAACCATCCAATCTTGAGTTATAAATTGTTGAAGATTGAGTGAATAGTAACCATGTATGTTTATCTTTTAGATCTTGAAGGATTAAGGTCTTTAAAGGCTCATCCAAGTGTTCTTAGTGGTTGTAAAGCTCACCCAAGGTCTTTAGCTACTCAAGAAGGTATAAAACTCCAAACCCCTCTTAGCCATGAATTATTTGTGGTGTTTAATGTTAGATCCATGATTATTAGTGTGAATCTTGGACATATAAGTGATGGATGATATAGATCTTGAGTTTAAGTGTTGTGGTTGTGATTTTTAAGCTTGTGGTTAGTGTATGTAACTCCATGTATGTTGTAAAGTAGGATCTTGGTGGTTTAGATGATGGTTGTGATGTGTATGTAAGATTCTTGGTTAGTGAAGTTGTAAAAGCATGCTGAGTATTTTCCAGGAACTTGTACTATCTTGTAGGAGGGTTTTGAACCCCTAAATCTTGTCCCCTGAAGTCCTAATATATATTGTTGGAAAGGTATTTTAATGTAGTTTCCAGAAATGTAAGGTTCATGCCTAGGTGATGTATAGATTTTGAGTTATGGCCTGAGAAGTGAAATTTGTTTCTGGAATCCGGACTGCACTAAATGGTCCCCTTGTGAACCTTGTTTAAACCCCTAGAAAATTATGTAGGCTCATGGAAAAATTAGAAGAGCTAGTATATGCAGTGGTGAAGGCTACCCAAAAAGAATTGGATTAAAATATGTATTTTTCAATTTTATAAAAATGTTAGAGTAAAATTCGCGCAAGGGAAAAAGACGTAAGTGGAGTGTGATTTAAGGGGTAATGAATATGATTCGGATGTGGTAACCAAATTAAGTCGAATAAGTGACGAGCGTAACCGAGTGATGACATAAACCTATAGTGGGGCTAGAGGGTCATAAGACGAAGTCATTAAGTTAATTTTGTACCCCCTAAAACCTCGCAATTAAAAGAGATATTGTTAAGGTACTAACGATCGGCTATTGCTTATGTATAGATCATCCCACTTCGCAAGCCCGACCACCCCAACCTGACCAAGGCAAGTTTATTTTCAAAACTTACATATACAAGGACTTTCACTGTTGTGTTTGTAGTTTTCAATCATATCAAATGTTTATGTTTATCGAAGTATCGATGAAATTGAGATGTATAAGTACATATATGTTTGCACCCCTTGAACTTAGAATGAAATTTTTTCTTCGGACAACGACTCTAGCAATAGAGGTCGTAGCGGTCCGTATATACTATTGACCGGGGAGCGGTATATTATTATATCGTAATTAAATTGCGAAAACCCGAAGGGTCATTCGGGGAGTATCGTATACTCAAGTAATTATTTTTATATATCTTCGTAGATACTCAAAATACCTATCTTGGATTAAAAGCTTATTTAATTAAATAATTATTTTATTAATTATTAATATTAAATCTTAAAATATCATTTATTAATTATTGTTCATTATTTTAAAGACAAAGCTAATCCAAGATACCTTTAGCACTTTCAAACTCGAACTCTTTCGAACTCAAAACATTTTCGAAAACCCCCGGTCAGGTTTGCTTCTTGTGTGATTTCAAGAATCATCGGTCGACTGATGCCGGACCTCAATTACTCAGTTTTCAATCAAAATCAAGTTTTTAAAAGAAAAAGAAAAAGGGACTCTGGCAGGTGTGGGAACCGTTGACGAACGATTCCCGGGATGTGTAAGCGGCCGTGAGCCAGGCGGTCCATCAATTATTATTCCGGCCCAGGTGTTGCCGAAGGATGATTACGGATGTAGTTTTCATCGAGGGTGATTACGGATGTAGTTTTCACCCGGGGATAGTTACGGATGTAGTTTCTATCCTTCTACCGGTAGAGAAGACCCGCGGATTATTGGACTTGGATGTGGCGACTGATCATCGTCAATCCCTGTCAGGTTTTATGTTTTCTTTAAGTCCCATTCCTCCATTTTGGAAAAATACTCAAACACTGCTTCTTGGGCCTAAGTGTCAAGTTGCCGATAGTGTGGTTTTTGAAAAGAAAAATATTGACATCGTGCAGTATCTAGATCTGCAAGATTTTATATAAAGATTGGCACGTGTTAGTGCACTCTTGCAATTGTTTCAATGAATGAAATGTTTTTGTATGAGAAACCTTCTAAGCTAATGGAAGGAAAGAGGTTTGCAATGATGTATTCCCTGTACAGTATGTTAATTGTAGAGTGTTTTGCCGAAAATGATATACTCATATGTATATATTTTCAAACTTGAGATATATTGAAATGGGAACCTTATAAAGGGTTCATATGTTATTCTTAAAGCTCCTTAGTGAGTATAGATGTTTTATTCAAACTCGGACATATACATTTTCCAATTATGTTTTGAAATCTGAGATATATACCCATATAGTTGGGAATGTTTTCGAAATAAACCACATTATTATTTTACAAAATGGTGAACTTGCTGAGCATTATGTAGCTCATTCTTGCTTTATAAAAACTTTTCAGAAAGAGAAGAATTTGGCCGATTAACTCCGCACCAGCAGAAGAGGAGTAGAAGAATTACCCCGGAGATGATTTAGTTCCTGATAAATACTACAAAGTAAGTCTGATAGGTTTTCAACTGTAATAGTAAGACTTGTCTTCAAGTATAGTTGTATAAGTGGAAGTGCGTAAGACTCTGGATTGTACAGATGAATTGTAGTATTTAGTGTTACTTTTGATTATCGTTTCCGAGGCTCTAACTTGTTTGTGCATAAGATTGAGGTCTGGACGTATGTATTGTTGAGTTGTAAAGTTAATACAGGTATGATATGGTTGGATGATGATGTGACGACCTGAATCTTTGACCTCAGATTTGGGGGCGTCACATCAGTTATGCAGCAAATGGTTTTATGAATATGGATGTATCTTCTAGTCGAGGATCTGCTAGTTCTTTACACTATTTTTCTCCAGCAGAGATTTTGTGTGCACGATAAGCTACTATGATTAAATGAGAAATGTAAAGACTATATGTTCCTTAATTCAATTTACATACAAAGTGATCGCATGATGTAATAATATTTTCAAGAAAATAATGACACCAACGCTCTTTCTCTGTAAACTGCAATTACAAACTGATTTTGATACAAACATACCGCTACAACTAGTTTTTTAGAAAAATAATCAATTCAAGTTTTTCTAGTAAAAGTATAAACAAGATAGATAAATGATCAACAAAGATAATAGATTCACCAAGTCGGAGATAAATGATTAGTACACGTGAGAGTATTAATTTTCAACTTTTATAAGCTATATAATTCAAAGCAGAATTTTAAAGTACAACTATGCAAGTGTTTCTAATGTGTTCTACTCATTTTGAACTATCAACCTTAATCAAGAGTTCTAAAGCTAATCATAGGCATGGATCAAAGTGTATAGAAAAAGTTCACCCTAGATAGATAAACTACAAACAACATGAAGATCATTCAAGTAGGTTCAATTGTTGGCATGACTTATATGTGAACTTCTATGGGACAATTTGAGATTCTGCTTGTATAATTACTCTATTAACTCCAACTTTACTTGCTCTTGACTAATTAAAATGAAAACTAGATTATTGAAATCGATATAAAATGTGCTGCACTGCCAATACACATCAAGTCTTGAAAGCCCGGATAACTAAATCGGTTATAAGTAACATATCATTGAAATACAAAAGTACATCTCACATATTTTTGCATTTGTAAAAATCGAAGCAGCATTTAAATGTACTAAACAAATTCTTGTTCTGCTAATACATGTGTAAAGAAAATCAACATGTTTATAATCATTACCAGTACCAGCCTCCTCAAAACCAGGCCTTCTCTTGCAACTTCAACGGAAAATAAACCTCGGACAGATAAGCCAATCCTGCTCGGTCATAGATAACCTCATACACGCAGCATCCTTCTCAACCAACAAAATAAACAAAGCATCACTTTGCCTATCTTTAACTCTATCAATATTTGGCGGAATCACCTTCCCACCCACCCCTTTCTCCCTTGTCACAACATTCAAACTCGACCTCGTACACCGCAAAATCTAGTTGATCCCATTCAAAATTTAATCTAAACAACCATAAAAAATTTAGATAATTGAGGGCGATAATTCATAAAAATCACCAAACAAATTATAAAACATATTAACGAACTGAAAAAAGTCATACCAACCTTCAATTGTAAAATTTGGGAAGATAAATCTGCAACAACCCCGTTGGTTCCTCGAATAGCTTTTGCGATTTCAATGTGGTCGTCTTTGGTTCAACAGTTTGTGCTTTTACTCTACTAAGAGTATCTTCGACAACACCGAAAAAATCTAGATAATCTTCTATAATATATTGACTGAGATTTATAGCAGTAGTAGGAAGTGGTGAAGGGGATGATGAAAAACTATTTTCGGAATCAGATTCGAGCTTTAGGGCTGAATCTTGGATAATCTGAGATTCCATTGAAAAAAAGCTTAATTGAAGAAAGGGGATGAAGAAAGGGAGAAGAATCGGGGAAGATGAGAAAGGGGATCACACATTTATGGTTACAGATGAGAGATAGAGGGGAAGTAGGTGAGAGCTGATTAAGAGAGATTATCATAATTTAATAAAATAATTAGGTGAAGTATATATAATAGAATAATAATATATAAACTTTTTATACTATATAAAACTTTCTATTTTTGGTAAGTTAAGAATTGGAAGGGACACACCAAAAAGGAAAGTGTAAAGAATTGGTTGGGACGTAGGGAGTAAGAAAATTCAAATAATTATTTACAAAAAAAAATATTTAAAATGGGCGCATTTGTATAGTATTACTTTAATATATTAAACATAGAACTTACGAATTCTAATCGAATACTCATATAAATACATATTTGAGTACTCTAAAATTATTTGAAATACTCTATATAAATATGTCCAAATATTAAAGTGGTCACATTTGACTCGATATTCATTTGAATTAAAAAATAGGATTTGAAATCGCTCCTCTTTTGTACGAATACGAATAATATTCGTTGTTAACGTGTCAAATTCGGATTCAAACCCGAATTACTCGAATTCGTTTTCAGCCCTAAGCAAAAGAATATATAACAAAAAACAGAGAAACAACAAATCATAATAATATATGAGAAAACTGGGCCTGAGGACAACCTTAGGGATCTCCCCTTAGGTTATAAGAAATATTACCTATAAAGTAAGGGATCCCGCAGGGGCATTTTGTAAATATTAAATTTTTATCAATAATTTACACAAATACCCTTAAATTTGTATTGATTTGTTTTAACCTCAGGCTTCTAACCTGAGATCATCCTCAGGCATATGAAACCCATAATATATTTATTATATAATAATATATAACAAACCCGAGCAGTTTCGATGTCATTAGTGTAGTCCTTTCATTCTATGGGGTCCCGCAGGGACATTTTTGTAAATATTAAATTTTTATAAATAATTTACACAAATACCCTTAAATTTGTATTGATTTGTTTTAAGCTCAGGGTTCTAACCTGAGATCATCATCAAGCACATAAAACCCATAATAAATTTAGTATATAATAATATATAACAAACCCGAGTAGTTTCGATGTCATTAGTGTAGTCCTTCCATTCTACCAAACGCTCTCTTCCGAGATATACTTTTTTTGTTTCGTCATATACTACTTATCACATCATTAATTTTACATGTTGTAGTTTTTTTTTCATCTTTTCATTGATAGGTCCTAGTTAAAGCTATTATAATTTGAAGATAATTATTCTCTTAGGGTGAGAATGAACCACAGACAATTACAAATTGCAGGAATAAGACTAAGGTGAGAATGAAACCATAGACAGTTGCAAATTTTAGGAATAAGACTTGCCATTCAATTTATAATAGATGAGTTTAAATACAAAAGAAAGAAAATAACCGCTCCTAAATTCTAGAATCACATCACAAAGAAATCGCACACTAATGTATTAACTGCTAGTAACTACTATCCTATCTATTAGTTAAAGAAAATAAATGAGAACATGACCTATATCTAAGCAGGTCACCGTAGGCCCCAAAAAGATCATGATTTGTTGGTGCAATTAGTAGTAGTATTTTACCTTATAAACTGAACTAAAGTCCCAAATCTCCTCGATATGGGACTGGGGTGTTACTAGGGCTGTAAATGAACCGATACACTCGCGAACGGCTCGACATTCATTTCGAAAAAAACTCGGTTCCAGTTCGGTTCGATTCACAAATGAGTTGATCTTGAACATGATTTTAAGGATCGATATATAAACGAGCTGAACTTAATCACGGTAAAGTTCGACTCGATAACTCACGAACAAGATCGATTAACGAGTTCGTGAACAGGCTCGTGAACATAACTCATAAACATCTTCGTGAATAAGTTCGATAATTGAGCTCATTAACATGCGCGGTATACGAGTTCATTAACGGTTCATAAACAAATTTGATAAATAATCTGGTATATATAATATATGTTTGATTATTAGAATATACTCTCAAAACACTTATTAATTGTATACCATTAATTAGAATATCCTTTATGGTATGCTAGATATTATAATTACTTATTTTATAATTTTGATTAATTTTAATAATAATAATAATAATAATAATAATAATAATAATAATAATAATAATAATAATAATAATATTAATAATAATAATAATAATAAAAACAACAACAACAACAACAACAACAACAACAACAACAACAACAACAAAAACAACTCAGTCTTGCAATTAGTATGACTAGTTTATATTTGTCAAAATATGTTATCAAATTAAATATTACATTATTTTAACTGCTAAATTTAAATATTAAATATTATTCATGTATAAATTTATTTATACTACTTAAATATATTGAAAGGTATTAATATATCTTAGTGATTGTGTAATATTTAAAAGAACTTGCTATACATGTAAATATGTAATTCAAAGACCAAAATGAATTATTTTAACACAATAATTACATTAATAATTGTTTTTTCTATAAAACTGTACTTTGGATTTATAGAATATAAGGAAATAATATAGTAAATGTATAATTTATGTCAAAATTTACATATAAGATTGTAGTCTCTAAGTAAGAAGACTAATATTTTTGTATGACTATTATATTTTATAGATTTTATGTAAAAAAAACTAGTATTTTTGTTTGATTAAGATGACAATAATGATCAGTAATATTTTAAGTTTACAATATATAAATTTAACTTAGTTTATATTATTTTGTAAGAAAATTGATATTTTTTTTACGATTTACAAAAAAGTGAATCAACTTTTAAGTAGATTACAAAGTTTATAGTGAAATATTAAAAAGATTGTGTTTCTCAAATATTTAAGATTTATTCGTTAGTACAATTTCGTCAACAAGCTCATGAATAATGTTGAGTATAGAATACAAGAAAGAATATAGAAGGAGGGGTGAATGGATTCTTGAACTTTTCGTTGTTCTTGAATCTGTATAGCAAGATATGTGTTAAGTGTGTGCTATAATTTAAGTGCGGAAAATAATAAGCGAGCAACACAACACAATATCACTTTAATCTAATATATTATTAGATAAAGATTTTGCTACAATCTGTGAATACAAATGTTAGTATTTTCAGCTTCGTTTTTCTCAGAGAGATGTTTTCTTTTGTGTATGAAAAACTTAACTTCTAGGGAAGTGAGGCTGTATCCTTATAGAGCATGAATACAACCTACTTACTACAAATAAGGTAGCTAAACAATTTTACTTTCTAGTGTGTCTATCCTTTTTGAGTAACCATCTAAACGGCTATAGGTTTGACTTTGCAAAGCTCTGTTCAGATCCACTTCTTTAGCTCTTTGTCTCTTGTACATCTCTCCAAGCTTCTTTGTAGGCTTTTCCAAAGTACATTAAAGATTGTGGTCCATAAAGTGCTTTAGCTTGTTGCAGGTTTCTGACTTGTACAATTCTTCAGTATTTTGTCTCCAAGATTGTATTCGAGAAGTAACTCTGTTGGTGATTCGAGAACTAGAATTGGGTTAATCGATAACTCTGATTTCTCGAATACTGTTAAACTGACATATCGAATGACTTCTCGAATAAGTCTTTTCTTCAGGAATCCTTGAGATATCGAATAGAGCATTTTACTTATCGAATCCCTGAGATATCGAATAGCTTCTTTAGTCCTTGAGATATCGAATAGAGCATGTTACTTATCGAATCCCTGAGATATCGAATAGCTTTTTTAGTCCTTGAGATATCGAATAGAGCATTTTACTTATTGAATCCCTGAGATATCGAATAGCTTCTTTAGTCCTTGAGATATCGAATAGAGCATTGACTTGTTGACTCTTAGAGAACTAGAATGATGCTTTGACTTATTGACTCCATGAGTTCTCGAATAGAGTATTTAAACATGTCGAATCTCTGAGTTCTCGAATAAGGCTTTGACTAGTTGACCTTCAGAGATATCGAACAGTGTCTTTTGAGATATCGAATCTCTGACTTCTCGAATGCTAGACTTCTCGAATATAACAAACATACTTCTCGAATTGGTACTTAGGCAAATTCTTCATTTCTTCAAATCCCAACTGTGATTATTTGACAGTCTTTATCTCCTTGCTTGAGCCATGAACCTTGGAACTTCGTTCAAGCTTTATTCTTGGCTTTACAAGTACAGTTACACAACTAGGATTTGATGCCTATTACAAGTACAAAACAAATAGAAACTCTACAACTAGAGGTTCCTCAGTTAAGAGGTCATGTAGGTAATGCATAGCATTACTCATACTTAGGCTTGTTATTATATAAGTACAGGCATGTCTCTGTGACTAACAATCTCCCCCAAATTGTGAGTAAGACCCTTAGTCACAATTTCATGCCTGATAACAAGCCTAACATACATAAAGACAAAACTTTGAAAAGTACAGGTATGTAAATTTGAACTAAGAACATGAATAGAAATACAAGTGTGTAATCTTACAGACTATGATGAGATGCTAGCCTTTATCATTCGATTCCATCTCCATTTGTCTGGCTAGTAGGTCATCATATGCCTTTTGTTTCCTTTCTTTCTCCTTCCTTGCATTCTCATCCATAGCTCTTATAATTTCCACCATTGCATCCAATTCTTCAAGCAAGATAGAGTTTTTGAAATCTTCAAGTACTGGTTTCAGAATGTTGGCAGGATAGTGACTGAGTAGGTTCATTCTTATATTGACATTATCTCCATTTCTTCTCCGATACTTCACCACATAGGGATTGAATTGAACTCTACACAATCCTTTAGCCCTTAACACTTCTGCTTCAGGTTCCAATTTATGAATTTATTTTTCCCTTTTCATCCACTTCTCAAGGAACCCCTTTCTTATCAGCTCTTCATCTTCATAAAGTCAATCAGTTCCAGCTTTCATACTCTTTCCACTTTATCATTTGCATCCAACATGGCAATAATCCTTTCTATGTCATATAACTTGCCCCAATTTTGACACTGCCCTTGTTTAAACTTCTTCTGTCTTCCATCAGTATACTTGATCTCAAGGGAGCCATCAATGATTGAAACATGATAGATTCTTTGAGCTCTAAGGTATTCCAATTGGTCTTCATTGTAGTCTTCATCAAGTGGCTGGAGTTTTAGGCCTGGATAGATTGTTAGGGTTTTTGATTTGGGAAGCTTTGGTTTTCTTGCTGCTTGTTTGAATTTGATCCTTTTAGTATGGTTTCCTGGCAGTAGTATGTGACCTTTGCTGGTAGACCATTGTAGTATTCCATTAGCAGTTTGCTTTTTAAAACATACAGATGGTTTCTTGACTTGAATCTTCTTCTCTTCTTGAGGTGGTAAAACAGTTGCAGAAGCCATGGAATTAGATTTTGGTAAGTCATTACTAACAGCATTCACCCTAGACTTAGAGTCTTGTGTTGTGGTGAGATTACTGCTAGCAATGCCTAAGGCTTGCTGTTTTCCATTCTTCCTCTCATAGACTTTGCCTTGGTCATCATCCTTCTTGTCCTTGCTGTCCTTCTTCTTCTTCTTATCCTCATCACCCTTATGACTCATGTGATGACTTCTCCTCCCATCACTCTTGTCTTCATCTTCATCATCCTTATTCCTCCTTGGCTTGGCCATTTCTGGAATTACACCAGTTGCAATGAATGATCTTAGGATATGCAGTGCCTCTATCTCTTCAGCAGTTCTTCTCCCCTTCTTCTTCTGCAGTTGATCAACGATATCAATGATGAGTCTGTGGTTCTGAAGAGTAAGATGATTAGGAATGACCAGCTGCTTGACATCTTGAATTTTGGTACCAGACTCGTAAAGAATGGTTCTTGGATTGGTGCACACTTCAAGCAATCTAGCTTGTTGATCATTCCTCAAGTCATTGTACAGACTTCTGTTGTTCTCATTTGCATCTCTTTTCTCAATCAGCTTGATTAGGGCATCTACCTCTGTGAACTTTAAGTCTTGAAGAGTTTTGTAGGTTAGATTCCATATCTTGGATTCAGAAACCATCACTATCTCCTTGTACCATGAGCTGTTGACTTTCTTGGGTATGATAGTGAAGTATTCAACCTGATCCTTCAAACTCCTCAAATACATTATCATGTCACCAGCCTGTTCCTTTTGGGATTTCAGAAACTCCAAGAATGCTTCATCATGATAGACATTTGAGTTAGCAACTTCTTGTATCTTGGCCTCTGTTATCAATTTTGCTTCTACAGGCTTGGCACTTTCAACTCTGGAGGATGGAGGTTTGTCAGATGGCATACTCCCTGCAACCACTGTGGAGGTGATAGATTGTCTCTGGCCACTAGGAGTAGTGATGTGCACAGTTGGTAAGGTAACAACTGGCCGAGATGGAGGCTCATCAACTTTGTTCTTCCCTTTTCCTGGAACATGGGTTATAGATTTTGAACTTCTTTGATGACCACCCTCATTTATTGTAATGCCTTTCTCCTTGGGTTTCACCTTTCTAGGCTTCTCTTCTTTTGACTCCCCCTTAGGGTTTGAGTCCCTTAGGTTTCTCTTCTCCACCTTAGGCTTAGAGTCAGGCACTGAGGATTTAGTAGGTGCCCTTGGGTTGGAAGAGGTGAGATTGGCAGATTCATCTGGAAGAGGGAGACCCATATGCTTCATCATTGCAGACAACATAGATTGTTGATGCAGAAGAACATCAGCTGTGGTGGAGGCTTGACTGTTCAACTGCTCAGTGAGAGTTGCAACTTGGTTTGTCAGATGAGCATTGGACTGTTTGAGAGAGACCACCTTCTGTTCAAGAGTTTCCACCTTTGTGAACAACTTAATGGCTTTAAAACCTGATAGTGATTGATCTTTCAGTCTCTCCACTTCAAACTTGGTCATCTCATACACAGGGACTTCAGTCACTAGCCTATCTCCATATTGATTTTTAAACAGAGTCCTCAGCATGGCATTTGCATCAGTTGTCTGATCAGATAAGATTTGAAATTTGCCCCAGACCTGTGACAGCATCTTTCAGTATAGCTAGACCATTATCCATCTTGGTGCAGGTGGAGTTGCAGACTTTGATGTCTTTGAGAACATTGTCCAACTGAGGGAACCTTGCATCAAAGGCCCTCTTTATCTCTCCCACAGACTTGTCTGTTGCATCACTTACCTTGTTGACTTCTGATTTGACACCTTTCCCAAGGTAGTGTGCAGCCTTAAGGAATCATTTGTAGGAGTCATTGATGGCTTCATACACTTCACCAGGAGTTAGGGATTTAACATTTGAACCCAGTGAGGTGATGTATTCCTCTCTTAGATACTGAAGAGCTTCATTGAGAGTGAGATCAAATTTTCCTTGCATCCAGGCATCTACATTGCCATCTCTCTCAGTATCAGCCACAATTTTCTCCTTCTGCATCTCTACATCATCTCCGTGGCATAGAAGGATAGCCTCATAGTCTGGGTTTGGCAGATTTGAAGTGAGAAGGTGTTGAGAAATCTTTGTGAACTCAGGAATCTGATCCACAGCTAAGCTTTGAAGTGCTTCAACCGTCAATTGTGGTGGAACAGATTTTGATCCTGAAGCACTGCCATGTTGCACAGGCTTCATCCATTGTGACATAAAATCAGAGCTAGAGCTAGGCAAAATAGACTCCTCAGTTACAGATGCAACTTCTGTAACCGGATGGAATGACTCTACTACTAGTGTCTCCACAGAAGTGGGATGAGTTACACTAATAGTTGACACAGGCACAGAGTCTCTAGTGGAGACTAGTGAATCCTCTATGTTTTTGATGGTGTCATTAGGATATGCCCCAGCTCGCATTCCCTCACCATCTAAACGTAGTTCCTGGGTGGTGAGCATAGTGTCATGCACTAAGTCACTTGAATCCATTGGCTCACCAAGAGAAGAAAATTCTTGGTCATCAATGCTTTGCTCCTCAATTGCTTGAGTTGCAGGCTCCAAAGAAATTTGTGAGATAGATTCTGGAAGAGAAGTGTATTTTAGAATGGATTTTAGCAACTCCCTCTGAGAAATAGAGGGAGTTTCAATATTGATGTGCTCTCCACTCAGTGTTGTGCCAGCCTTATCATTCCCATGTGCTGACTCTTTACAGGATTGTGCATTGGGGAGGATGCTTCATTCTATAGATGCACCCTGTTGAGAGGATACATCTAGTGAACTGTGTGCCCCTGATTTTACAACTTCAGCCATTTGTGTGACTGAAGAGGTGGTTTTAGATTTCTTCTTCTTCTTTGGTCTGTGTAAGGGTGACTCAGGTGTCTCACTTTCTAAACCTAGTTCTACAGCCAATGCTGCTTCAGTTAAGATTTTTAGAGGTTCAGAAGCAACCTGTTTTCTCTTCTTCTCCTTTTTACTAACACCACCCTGTTGAGAGGATGATGCAGGTGGCTCTGTGTTTGGTAAAGTGTTTAGCTGAGGGGGTTGGTTAGCAGACCCTGGGTTAGCATTTTACTCTACTTGCTTGGGCCTAGCTAACTCAGACTTAGAGGCAAATATTGGCATGTTGTGGGGGTAAGTCCTAAATAAACTCTCCATATGGGGAGTTATTTTGAGTCTTACATCCACATCATTCCTAGGCTCCAAGCTACCAAAAATGAGTTTGGTCATGGATTTTGGATAGCCTATTCTATTTTTCTCTAACCCAGGCAATTCAATCAATTTATCATCTATGAAATTAAGTACAGATTGAATAAAGCGAGGGAAGAAAATTTCATTACCTCTCTTGGTTGAGTTCTTACCAAGTCTCCCATACAATTCTTGAATTATAATCAGTCCAACATCAATCTTTCTCCCATATGCTAGAGCATAGCCAATTTGTTGAACAGGTGTGCTGACTTGGTCAAAACTAGACTTCCTTACTGTGAAGACTTGAAGAAGAGTGGCAAAGACATAGCTCCGTTCTTTTCTCAAGTACTTCCTATTTAAATTTCCAAGCTTGATTCTATCTGAGTAGTTGATAAAATCAAAGAAGTCCTCCAATTCAGCATTAGTGGCTAGTGGGTCATACACTCCTTGTTGTAGCCCCAGTGCTTGATTCATGTCTTCAGTAGTGATAGTGATTTCCTTGTCCTGAATCTTGCAGTAGACCACATATGAGGTTATAGCATTCTCTAGGGCCACAACCTCTACAGTAGCAGTCCTCCAAAACTGTTCTAGTAGGTCTAGATACAGAGTTGGGTTGGCTGAGAGTGCATCCTTGATGTATGATTCAGCCATCCATCGAACGAAGCACTTAAAGTTTGCATTGGGTGCTTCAACATCGTTGGTCATTGCTATGAAATTGGTGTGGGTAGGAATTGTGAGTTGGGTATTTGTCATTGTTACATAGAGAGGTGAGAAGAGAATGAAGGTTGAAGAAGAAATTTAGCTTTTGACGTTAGGGTTTCAGAGGTTTTGGAAGTTTAGCTGCCTGAGAAATCGAATGAAATGATTTGAACATTTGTGGAATTGTATATATGTGAGTGACTTTAGTTATCGATTAGATATATGTTCTGTATCGACAAGTCAGTCATTCGAGAAGTATAAAACAACTATTCGATAAGTCAAGAAAGGCTTATTCGATATCTCAAGCAGTTTGTAACTCACAGCTGGCAGTTATCTAACTTGGAAATAATTCTAAATTAAATAAAATATGTTTTTATGAGTGATTTAAAATTCTGAATAAAAATCCAAAATCGATTAAGATTCAGCGAGAATTCAGCCTTTTCAAATGATTCGACAACTCAAATGTTCTATTAGAGAACTCAGTCATTAGTGAACTCAAATGTTCTATTCGAGAACTCAAATGTCATATTCGAGAAGTCAAGCAGGTCTCTGTTCGATTTCTCCAAAATGCACTATTCGAGAACTCAAGAGTGTTCCAAATAGACTTGTTAGAGAAGTCGACCATAGACATGACAGTCATTCGAGAAGTCTGACTTATCGATCTACACTTTCCACTCATAAAAATTAATTTTCACTATTTTTTTCAAAATTCACCAGAATTATTCAAATGAAGAATATTCTAACAAATTAAATAGTGATAGTCTTAAAATTTCATAGAAATTTCAAGCTAATTCGAATATGATTTTCAACATATGCAACAGATTTAAAATATTTATAAATCATATTCCAGCCAACACTTACTTCAAAAATATTGAGAATTTAAATAAAGTAAGTGTTTACTGCTGCAACAATCTAGTTGATATTTTCACTTAGCCAGATTCTGAAGAATTCAGCATTCCAATCTCACTAACCAACCTTGTGAAGGTGGCTTCATCCAATGGCTTAGTGAATATATCAGCTAATTGTTTATCTGTAGGAACATAATGCAACTCAATGGTTCCATTATTTGCATGTTCCCTAATGAAATGATATCTGATGTCAATGTGCTTTGTTCTAGAATGATTTACAGGATTGGCAACTATAGAGATTGCACTTGTGTTGTCACACATGATTGGAATTCTTTCCAACACAAGTCCATAATCTCTAAGCTGATTTCTAATCCAAAGCACTTGAGCACAGCAACTTCCAACAGCTATGTATTCAGCCTCAGCTCTGGAAGTTGACACAGATTGTTGTTTCTTGCTGTACCAAGTGACTAACCTTTGTCCAAGAAACTGGCAGCTACCTGAGGTGCTTTTTCCTATCCACTCTACATCCAGCATAATCAGCATCAGAATAACCAACCAGATTGAACCCTGTGTCCTTAGGATACCATAAACCCAAGTTTGGAGTGCCCTTCAGATATCTAAAGATCATTTTTATAGCAATCAAGTGTGACTCTTTTGGATTTGATTGAAACCTTGCACACAGACATGTAGCAAACATGATGTCTGGCCTACTTACAGTGAGATAGAGTAGAGAACCATCCATGCCTCTTTAGACTGAGATATCTACTTTCTTGCCTTTGACATCTTCATCCAATTTGGTGGAAGTGGCCATGAGTGTCTTTGCAGGTGAGTAGTCTTATAAGTCAAACTTCTTTAATAGATCCTTGATGTACTTGGTTTGACTGATGAAAATACCATCCTTCCTCTGACTAACTTGCAATCCAAGAAAGAATGTTAACTCTCCCATCATACTCATCTCATATCTGCTCTGCATGAGCTTAGAGAATTTCTCACACAGCTTCTCATTTGTAGAGCCAAATATGATATCATCCACATAGATCTGAACTAGGATAATATCATTACCATGCTTCTTGTAAAACAGTCTTGTCCAATGTGCCTCTAGTGAATTGATTTTCAAGAAGAAACTGTGACAGAGTGTCATAACATGCCCTTGGAGCTTGCTTAAGTCCATACAATGCCTTAAGCAATCTGTAGACAAATTCTGGGAAATGTGGATCCTCAAAGCCAGGTGGTTGTTGCACATAAACTTCTTCTTCCAACTCTCCATTCAAAAATGCACTCTTGACATCCATTTGATAGACTTTAAAATTTGAATGAGAAGCAAATGCCAAGAAGATTCTGATGGCTTCCAATCTAGCAATAGGAGCAAATGTCTCATCATAATCAATGCCTTCCTGTTGAGAGTATCCTTTTGCAACCAACCTTGCTTTGTTTCTAATGACCACACCATTTTCATCCATCTTATTCTTCAGAACCCATTTTGTTCCAACAATGGTTCTGTCCTTTGGTGCAGGCACAAGTTCCCATACGTTGTTTCTTTCAAATTGATTCAGCTCCTCTTGCATAGCAATAATCCAATCTGGATCCAACAGTGCATCATCAAGTTTCTTAGGCTCAATCTGAGATAGAAAGCAACCATAGAGACACTCATTTTGAGTTGCTCTCCTAGTTCTCACTCCTGCGTTTCGATCTCCAATAATTTGCTCTGCAGTGTGTGACCTATCCCATTTCCTTGAGTGCTCAGTTTGATTTCTCAACCTTGATGTTGCTTCATCATTCAAGACATGATCATCTTCATTTCCTCCCCCTATGAAGCTGCTACTATTCACTGTTGGTTGGATCAGATTCTTCTCTTGCTTCATCATTCACTTGAGTTTTTTGAACTAGAGTTTCAACTTCAGTTTCAATCTCTTCATCAGAATCATCTAGATTATCAAACTTTAATGGATCTCTATCTTTATCATAGGCTTCTTCTAATCCAGGTATTTTGCTGTCATCAAATGTCACATCTGTGCTTTCCATAACTTTCGTTTGACTGATGACATAAACATTGTATGCAATTCTCTCCATAGAATAGCCAAGAAAAATTCCTTCAAATGCCTTTGCATCAAACTTCCCAACATATTCTGAATTGTATTTCAACACAAAGCATTTGCTTCCAAAAGTATGAACATACTTTAGAGTAGGCTTCTTTCCAGTCATCAAATTGTAAGGTGTCTTTCCAGTGTTTTTGTTGATGAGGGTTCTGTTCTGGATGTAGCATGCAGTGCTCACAGCCTCAGCCAAAAACATGTAGGCATCTTTGCATCAAGCAACATTGTTCTAGCAGCCTCAATTAGAGTTCTGTTCTTTCTCTCAACTACTCCATTTTGTTGTGGAGTCCTTGGAGCTGAGAACTGTTGAGAAATGCCATTCTCTTTGCAAAATACTTCAAGTAAGGCATTTCTGAACTCTGTTCCATTATCACTTCTCAATGCAATCACACTTGCATTGTTGGCTTTTGCCTCTTTGTCAACTTTCTTTATGTGCTCAATGATTACTTGTGGATCCTCATCCTTTGATGCTAGAAATTCGACCCATGTATACCTTGTGTAGTCATCAACCATCACTAGGGCATACTTCTTTCTTGAGAGTGACATAATATTGACAGGCCCAAACAAATCCATATGAATTAATTGCAGGAGCTTGGTGATTGATGTCACTGTCTTTGACTTGTGGCTTGACCTTTTCATCTTTCCTTTTTGACAAGCCTCACACACTTCTTCTTGATAGAATTCAAGTGTGGGCATGCCTCTCACTAACTCTCCTTTGGCCAGAGAATTAATGGCCTTGAAGTTCACGTGTGAACAATCTTCATTTGATGCTTTTGAGTAGAAGCAACAAACTTTGTCCTTGTTTGCAGAGTCCATATTGGCTACAAACAGGCTTCCTTTCCTTACTCCAGATTGAGCAAAATCACCAGTCTTCTTGTGGGTGATCAAACATTCATCTTTGTCAAAATTTACCTTGAATCCTCTATCAGTAAACTGACCAACACTTAGCATATTATGCTTGAGACCCTTGACTAGTGCTATGTAAGAACCCTAATTTTTGTAATATTTTCTTTTATATAATATCATGTGACATTGTCAATTTGGAACCTTTCTAGTCATCCCTGTTGTTTAATGGAATTGATTGTCTGAGAAACTATGTTGTTACATTCACTATGAAAGATAAAAGGAAGATTGTTGAAGGCAATAATCTTATTGTTAGTAAGATTTATAAAACTTGGGACTTGAGAGTTATTGGAGTATTAAAAGATTTATTAGGAATTATGACGAGGAACTATGGATATTCGAGGAATTTACACAATTAAGTACTCAAGGAATTACAAGGGAAATCTCTACGCGACAAAATATTATTACGAGAAATTAATTAAGATACGATACGAATTAAAGATTAAGTGACAAGCATTGGTGGAAGAATAATGATACAAGGAATGATATTGCATGCAAGTCCCATGCAACTAAGTAGTTAGGAAAGCAAACTAGTTATACAAAGTGGACAAGAGGAATAGTAACTAGTTGGTACCTTTTTCCAAGGAGACAAGAGGGTATGGTGGTCTAGGCCTAGGCTTGCAACATGTGATACATATACACACACTTAATACATATCACCCAACCCCTTTTCACTTTATCCAACCAACACAAAAATCAAAACAAGAAACTCTCTCCCCCCCTAGCTTCTTTGCTCTCGGCCAAGGTAGAAAACAAGGAAGAAAAATTTCCTTTCTTCCACTTCTCTTCATTCTTAATTCAAGGCAAAATTCCTAGGCACTCTACATCATATAAGGAAGGTATACTAAGAATTCCAACCCTTTTCATCCATTAGTTTTCAAGTTATTAATTGTTAAAGTTTTGATGAATAGTAACAAGGTTGAGTTTTCTTTTAGATCTTGGATTATAAGGATTGTAGGAGCTCATCCAAGGTGTTCTTGAGACTTGTAAGGCACACCCAAGGTTCCTAGATACTCAAGAAGGTATAAAAACCCTAACCTCTCTTGGCCATGTAGTATTTGTGATGTTTAATGTTAGATCCATGATTATTATTGTGAATCTTGGACATATAAGTGATGGATGATGTAGATCTTGAGTTTAAGTGTTGTGGTTGTGATTTTTAAGGTTGTGGTTAGTGTATGTAACTCCATGTATGTTTTAAAGTATGATCTTGGTGGTTTAGATGATGGATGTGATGTGTATGTAAGATTCTTGAATGGATAAGTGATATAAGCATGCTGAGATTTTTCAAGGAACTTGTACTGTCTTGTAGGAGGGTTTTGAACCCCTAAATCCTGTCCCCTGAAGTCTTAATATATATTGTTGGAAAGGTATTTGAATGTAGTTTCCAGAAATATAAGGTTCATGACTAGGTGATGTATGGATTTTGAGTTATGGCCTGAGAAGTGAAATGTGTTTCTGGAATCCGGACTCCACTAAATGGTCCCCTTGTGAACCTTGTTTAAACCCCTAAAAATTTATGTAGGATCATGGAAAAACTAGAGGAGCTAGTAAATGCAGTGGTGAAGGCTAGCCAAAAAGAATTTGATTAAAATGTGTATTTTTCAATTTTATAAAAATGTTAGAGTAAAATTCGCGCAAGGGAAAAAGTCGTAAGTGGAGTGTGATTTAAGGGGTAATGAATATGATTCGGATGTGGTAACCAAATTAAGTCGAATAAGTGACGGGCGTCACCGAGTGATGACATAAACCTATAGTGGGGCTAGAGGGTCATAAGACGAAGTCATTAAGTTAATTTTGTACCCCCTAAAACCTCGCAATTAAAAGAGATATTGTTAAGGTACTAACGAACGGCTATTGATTATGTATAGATCATTCCACTCCGCAAGCTCGACCACCCCAACCTCACCAAGGCAAGTTTACTTTTCAAAACTTACATATACAAGGACTTTCACTGTTGTGTTTGTAGTTTTCAATCATATCAAATGTTTATGTTTATCGAAGTATCGATGAAATTGAGATGTATAAGTACATATATGTTTGCACCCCTTGAACTTAGAATGAAATGTTTTCTTCGGACAACGACTCTAGCAATAGAGGTCGTAGCGGTCCGTATATACTATTGATCGGGGAGCGGTATATTATTATATCGTAATTAAATTGCGAAAACCCGAAGGGTCATTCGGGGAGTATCGTATACTCAAGTAATTATTTTTATATATCTTCGTAAATACTCAAAATACCTATCTTGGATTAAAAGCTTATTTAATTAAATAATTATTTTATTAATTATTAATATTAAATCTTAAAATACTATTTATTAATTATTGTTCAATATTTTAAAGACAAAGCTAATCCAAGATACCTTTGGTACATTCAAAATCGAACTCTTTCGAACTCAAAACATTTTCGAAAACCCCAGGTCGGGTTTGCTTCTTGTGTGATTTCAAGAATCATCGGTCGACTGATGTCGGACCTCAATTACTCAGTTTTCAATCAAAATCAAGTTTTTTAAAAGAAAAAGAAAAAGGGGACTCTGGCAGGTGTGGGAACCGTTGACGAACGATTCCCGGGATGTGTAAGCGGCCGTGAGCCAGGCGGTCCATCAATTATTATTCCGGCCCAGGTGTTGCCGAAGGATGATTACGGATGTAGTTTTCATCGAGGGTGATTACGGATGTAGTTTTCACCCGAGGATAGTTACGGATGTAGTTTCTATCCTTCTACCGGTAGAGAAGACCCGCGGATTATTGGACTTGGATGTGGCGACTGATCATCGTCAATCCCTGTCAGGTTTTTATATTTTCTTCCAGTCCCATCCTCCACTTTGGAAAAATACTCAAACACTGCTTCTTGGGCCTAAGTGCCAAGTTGCCGATAGTGTGGTTTTTGGTAAGAAAAATATTGACATCGTGCAGTATCTAGAACTGCAAGATTTTCTATAAAGATTGGCACGTGTTAGTGCACTCTTGCAATTGTTTCAAAGAATGAAATGTTTTTGTATGAGAAACCTTCTAAGTTAATGGAAGGAAAGAGGTTTGCAATGATGTATTCCCGGTGCAGTATGTTAATCGTAGAGTGTTTTGCCGAAAATGATATACTCATATGTATATATTTTCAAACTTGAGATATATTGAAATGTAAACCTTATAAAGGGTTCATATGTTATTCTTAAAGCTCCTTAGTGAGTATAGATGTTTTATACAAACTCAGACATATACATTGTCCAATTATGTTTTGAAATCTGAGATATATACCCATATAGTTGGGAATGTTTTCGAAATAAACCACATTATTATTTTTCAAAATGATGAACTTGCTGAGCATTATGTAGCTCATTCTTGCTTTATAAAAACTTTTCAGAAAGAGAAGAATTTGGCCGATTAACTCCGCACCAGCAGAAGAGGAGTAGAAGAATTACCCCGGAGATGATTTGGTTCCTGATAATACTACAGAGTAAGTCTGATAGGTTTTCAACTATAATAGTAAGACTTGTCTTCAAGTATAGTTGTATAAGTGGAAGTGCGTAAGACTCTGGATTGTACAGATGAATTGTAATATTTAGTGTTACTTTTGATTATCGTTTCTGAGGCTCTAACTTGTTTGTGCGTAAGATTGAGGTCTGTATGGATGTATTGTTGAGTTGTAAAGTTAATACAGGTATGATATGATTGTATGGTGATGTGACGACCTGAATCTTTGACCTCGGATTTGGGGGCGTCACATGCTACATCTTTAATGATGACATTACCAACTTTTAACTTGCCATATCCCAATGTGTTACCCATGCTGTCATCTCCAAAAGCAACCATTGGGCCAGCCTTCTCCTCATATTGTGATAGCAGGGCCATATCACCAGTCATGTGATTTGAGCATCCATTGTCCAAAATCCACATGACCTTCTTTTCACTTTCTTTGCCCTGCAAACACAAAGGTATTACTTCTTCTTTGGTACCCAAACAAGTTTGGGTCCATTTGGCTTAGAAACAGTTTTATCATAAACAACATGCTTATCAACTTTCTTGGTGTTAGTCTTCTTATCACTGTTAGAAGTCTTAGAACCTGAGGTTTCAGACTTAGGTGACAGAGGTACCTTCCTAGCTCTAGGAGGACTTGAAGACTTTGGCCTTGTGTAGTGTGTGTGAGAGTTGTGACTGATACAACCATCAATGAATTGCCTTCTCAGATTGAAACAACTAGTCATGACATTCATATTGCATGGTATACAGTCAAATTTATCACAGAATGGAGCATCTCTATGTCTTAAAGGCACAGAACAGTCATAGAAAGGTTTGGGCACACTACCAACTGGTTTCTTGCATGCATGAGTTAAATGATTGGTACTGAAACAATTTTGACAAGTTTTCCTAGGGGCATTAGGCATATAAGCATAATTATTATCTTTGTTAATCCCTAGTTTTCCATTTTTGTTCTGTTTCTTCTTATTAGCCCCTTTCTTTTCAGATTCATTTATCCCAGCTGATACAAACTTAACAAACTTCTCAGGTCTAGACTTACCACCTACTAGCTCCTTGGTTTTTGACTTGACACTCTCACTCTTGGAGGATGCTGGTTGTTCACTAGACTATGCCTCATCTTTATCATTCAACATTTGCTTAATGAGTAAGGCATCCTTATCAATTTCAAATGTTGGTTCTTTAAAAATTGGAGACTCAGTCTTCTTCAAAATGTGAGGCACTTCATCCTGAACAACTATGTCATCTTCAATGACAGCATAGCCTTTCCTCTGTTTAAGAGTGCCATAGTCAAGTCCAATGGCAGCCTTAGGTTTAGCTTGATTTTTCTCATGGTAGGACTGCAGTAGACTAGAGGAGTTCTTAAATGTTTTCAGTTTGAATTCATTCTCAGCTAGTTCATCCCTAAGAGCCTTCTCAACCTGACTAGCACATAGAACATTATTCTGCAAAATTTTCAACTTCTTTCTTAAGGTTATCTACATGCATAGCAGTTAGCTCAAGTTCCTCATTCTTTTTGTTTAACAATTCATTCTTAGCAGACAGTTTGGCAATCTCTTCATTAGCAGCAGTCATACTAGTATGAATATTAAACATTTCAACAGATAGTTGTTCAACCATGCATTTATATTCAGAAACAGACATATCTATGGAAGTGAGAGATGGTACCTGAGAGTCAGATGGAGATTGTTCATCCTTGGAATCAGCCATCAAGGCATAGTTGCAGAATTCTTGCTCCTCTCCATCACTGTCAGAATCATCCCAACACTTCCCTTCAGCTATGTAGGCCTTACCTTGTGTATGCTTTTTCAGAAGGGCCTCATACTTAGCTTCAAGCTCTAGAAACTCCTTATCCTTCTTTTTAGGCTTCTTGCATTCACTGGCAAAATGCCCTAGGTCATTGCATCTATAACACCATACAGATGACCTATCCACATGGCTGGTTTTGAATTTATTCTTGTTTGCTTTCACAGGTGCCTTGCTCTTGTTGAATAAATGGTTTTGGGGTGTAGATTTGAAGGGTTGGTTCCTCTTGAATCTGATGTTTGGAAATTTTCTGGCCATAAAAGCATATGAGGTGTTTTCCATGCCATCTAGCTCTTTAAGAGTATAGAACTCTTCTTCTTCCTTCTCCTCAACAGGTTCAGTCACCTCTCCTTGATTTTCTTCATCATCTACTATCTCTTCTATCCTCAGCTGACTTGTAGATGCTTCTAGGTCTTGAATAGATTTGTTGACAATCAAGGCACATGATGTGTTTATCATTCTACCTTGGTTGGCTTGGATAGCCCTCTTCTGAAGCAACTCAAGCTCATGAGTTTTTAAAATCCCATATAGCACATCATATGTGACTTTGTTCAAATCTCTTTCTCTTAGAGAAATGACCCTTTGCTCTAGGTGGTTTGGTGAAGACAATAGAAACTTCATGTTCAACTCCTTGGTACTGTAAACCTTACCATTCATCTGTAGCTCAGTCACTGGCTTGTGAAACCTTTCAAACATATCAGTAATACTTTCTTTGGACTGAGCCATGAAAGCTTCATACTGTGTGACCAGTATCTGTTTCTTGGTTTCTCTAACTTCCTCTGTTCCTTCACATAATACCTCAATATGATCCCACATCTCCTTTGCTGTTTTGCAAGAGGCTATGTTAGCAAACATTGACAGTTCCATAGAATCTATGATTAATAACAAGAGATGACTATCGAGAGCAACCATCTCCTTCTCTGTATCCGTCCATTTGGATGGTTGTTTAGGCACATAAGATCTTGGAAAGGTTATAGTTCCAACAGTCTTTTCAGGAATCTCTTGTTGTGGAACAAAGGGACCATTCTTGAGTATCTCAGGATATAGAGGATTAGCAGCTTTGATGAACAAATGTATCTTGATCTTCCAGAGGTTGTAGTTCTCTTTGTCAAACTTAGGGACCTTCACCGTTCCTGTAGTCTTTGGTGTATTCCTGATCGTTTTCTGTATTTTTTTTGAATAAACAGCCTGCTCTGATACCACTTGTTGAGTATAGAATACAAGAAAGAATACAGAGGGGGGGTGAATGGATTCTTGAACTTTTCGTTGTTCTTGAATCTGTATAGAAAGATATGTGTTAAGTGTGTGCTATAATTTAAGTGCGGAAAATAATAAGCGAGCAACACAACACAATATCACTTTAATCTAATATATTATTAGATAAAGATTTTGCTACAATCTGTGAATACAAATGTTAGTATTCTCAGCTTCGTTTTTCTCAGAGAGATGTTTTCTTTTGTGTATGAAAAACTTAACTTCTAAGGAAGTGAGGCTGTATCCTTATAGAGCATGAATACAACCTATTTACTACAAATAAGGTAGCTAAACAATTTTACTTTCTAGTGTGTCTATCCTTTTTGAGTAAGCATCCAAACGGCTACAGGTTTGACTTTGCAAAGCTCTGTTCAGATCCACTTCTTTAGCTCTTTGTCTCTTCTACATCTCTCCAAGCTTCTTTGTAGGCTTTTCCAAAGTACATTACAGATTGTGGTCCATAAAGTGCTTTAGCTTGTTGCAGGTTTCTGACTTGTATAATTCTTCAGTATTTTGTCTCCAAGATTGTATTCGAGAAGTAACTCTGTTGGTGATTCGAGAACTAGAATTGGCTTAATCGATAACTCTGAGTTCTCGAATACTGTTAAACTGACGTATCGAATGACTTCTCGAATAAGTCTTTTCTTCAGGAATCCTTGAGATATCGAATAGAGCATTTTACTTATCGAATCCCTGAGATATCGAATAGCTTCTTTAGTCCTTGAGATATCGAATAGAGCATTTTACTTATCGAATCCCTGAGATATCGAATAGCTTTTTTAGTCCTTGAGATATCGAATAGAGCATTTTACTTATCGAATCTCTGAGATATCGAATAGCTTCTTTAATCCTTGAGATATCGAATAGAGCATTGACTTGTTGACTCTTAGAGAACTTGAATGATGCTTTGACTTGTTGACTCCATGAGTTCTCGAATAGAGTATTTAGACATGTCGAATCTCTGAGTTCTCGAATAAGGCTTTGACTAGTTGACCTTCAGAGATATCGAACAGTGTCTTTTGAGATATCGAATCTCTGACTTCCCGAATATAACAAACATACTTCTCGAATTGGTACTTAGGCAAATTCTTCATTTCTTCAAATCCCAACTGTGATTATTTGACAGTCTTTATCTCCTTGCTTGAGGCATGAACCTTGGAACTTCTTTTAAGCATTATTCTTGACTTTACAAGTACAGTTACACAACTAGGATTTGATGCCTATTACAAGTACAAAACAAATAGAAACTCTACAACTAGAGGTTCCCTCAGTTAAGAGGTCATGTAGGTAATGCATAGCATTACACATACTTAGGCTTGTTATTATATGAGTACAGGCATGTCTCTGTGACTAACAAATAAGGTTAATGAGTTGTTTGAAGTAAATTCGTGAGCAAGGTCATGAGACATGTTCATGAGTTGTTCGTGAACCGTTCGCGGACAACATTTTTTCTTAACGAACCGAGCTCAAACATATTTTTTGGCACGATTCAAGTTCGAGTTCGAATTCAAGTTTGATAATTTTTTAACAAACAATACATGAACATTCTAAAATTCGGCTCGGCTCATTTATACCCCTAGGTGTTACACACTCCTCCACTTAAACTCTTGAAGTCCTCATCAGGCCCGAACGAATATCCCATAGGTCTAGATCGTTTCTCTCTTGCCATTGTGGGATAACACCATCTGGCTTCGTGTCCCCACCTCCAGACCTCTATCCATTGTGGGATAATACTACCAACCTTCGTGTCCCCACCTCTGGAAACTTGACGAATCAAACTTTCGAGAGTCGGATCCGATACCTTTATAACATCCAGGCTCACAACTGATTGCATACAGCACCCAACAACCCACCACAGGTCAGTCCAAAAATGCTAGCAAGTTGGTACACATTGGTCATTGACTTGTCTATATAAAAAACCTGAATACTTTTTTTCTAATCGATGTGGATGTTACAAATACCTCCCTCTTTTTTAGAACCTTGTCTTTTAGGTTTGGTTATAGACCTTAAAGTGCATGTAGTGTAGTTCCGGAAGTAAACTCAGATTTCTCTTTGAACTGCTCTTGACCTTCTAGTATCAATAGTTATGGTACATGACATTTGTGATCAACACTAAATTTTGCGTCACAATTATAACCTTTTTTTTAAAAGAATCGATTTTCAAGTATCGTTCTAAATAACAGGAATCGATATTTGACATTTATCGTGTTTGGTAATTAGCGATTGAGCTAACTATTTTAACTAAGAAATTTGAGTTAGCTGTTTTGACTTGTGGATTGAGTCAACTATTTCGCATGAAAATGTTCGGTAATTAGTTGTTTGATTTAGCTTTCTATAATTTAGCTAGACACATTTACAATCCTCTAATGAAAAAAAAACTCCTCAAAATAGCTTTTTAAAAATTAGTTTATCGAGTCCAAAACAATATTTCAATCCGTTGACTATCGAACACTCGAATTAGAGGTTTTAATTGGTCAAATCTCTAATTTACCTCAAACTTCTAATTTTAGCTCAAACTTCTAACTTCTAAACATGGCTAGTGATAGTATCTTATAACGATTAATTGAATAATTAATGATTAATCGAAAAAATTTATGGGAAATAATTTAATTTAATAAAAAAATAAGTAATTATACATACACCAACAAACAATATATTATAAAACATTCCAAAAGAAATTATATTTCGTTAGTTCATATATTTGGTAATAATATATTATGATTAATTTAAATAAAATTTTCACCTCTTATGACATCTAATATAATATAATAAAATTATAGAATATTATGATTTAGCTATTGTAAACATACACCGATATTAAAAACACCTTCAATAATAAATACTTTGTAAGAAAATAGCAAATTAAATAATATGAAACTCACGGAATTCCAAACAGCCAAATGAGAAATGAGTTGAGACTTGAAAAAAGTAGGGTTATCTGTTTATCAGGCCTAATATTTGGGTTATATATATATATATATATATATATATATATAGGCATTTGCTCCATACAGAACACTCTTATATAACAAACAACAAAGAACACCTTAGATCTATTAGATCCTTTGGCCCCGCCAGAGGCATCCAATACAAAAAGTTGTTATTTTTTTACCCTCTATCAAGTCTGCAAAAAAAAAGTGAAAATTACTGTTCACTGATGACGTCACTGATGACGTCATCAATGAACAGTAAATTTTCAAAAAAAAATTTCCCCTGATTTGCTAAAGGGTAAAAAATAACAACTTTTTGTATTGGGTGCTATGACGGAACTCTTAAATTATATTAGATATGAGGTGTTGTTTGTTATACAAACAAGGTGTTTGCTATAGAGTGCTATATATATATATATATATATATATATATATATATATATATATATATATATATATATATATATGCCATGGTTCGAATGGGAACTCCTATTATCCGGGGAACTACATAATTATGAACTTTTTTCTAATGTTAGTACGTCCAGTAACATGTTCTCTATTCTATCATTCAACATATGTTCTCGAATTTGTTTTTATTATGTTCTTAAATATATATTTTGTAATATGTTCTGTACTACTGTCATTTTACAGAACATACCTTAGTAGTATAGAACATAGTGTAGAACATAAAAAAATAAATTAGA
This sequence comes from Saposhnikovia divaricata, assembly GCA_036435485.1. NCBI lineage: Eukaryota > Viridiplantae > Streptophyta > Magnoliopsida > Apiales > Apiaceae > Saposhnikovia > Saposhnikovia divaricata. The sequence goes on along the minus strand of CM071597.1, from coordinate 92,339,111 downwards.
GAACATATTACAGGACATATGTTGAATGACATAGTAGAAAACATGTTACACGACATAAAAACATTACAAAAATGTTGATAATTATGTAGTTCCCCGAATTTCCCGGTATATATTTTTTATGAATTTCGACTACTTTTTTGAAGTTTAAACTATTTTAATCAATTAATCACATTTCAATCGATTTTTATTGATTTATTAAAAAATAGTTTTTTATCTAATTTTCGTCAGTGTTCTAAAAAGCGCATTAAGCGGTCGCTTAAGCGGCCGCCTAAGCGGAATCGGCACAAAAACGCTTCGTTTTGGACAAAAGTGGGTTGTTAAGCGTTTAAAAGGTTTAGGCGGCTTAATCGGTTCAAAAGCGGGTTAAAACATCGGGTCAAAAGCGGGTCAAAATCGGGTCAAAAGCTGATTAAACGGAAAAATTAAAAATAAAAATAAAATTTTGTATTTTCTAAGTCCATTATGACTAATATTATATGTGGCTAATTTATAAGTTAATATTTCTAAATGCTACGTTTCTAAATGTTATGTTACGTTTGATAATATGTCATATGTGAATGTTTTCTTTTTAAAAAAAAATATTTATGTATTTATTTATATAAATATATATTTATTTATAATCCGATTAATGATCCGCTTTTAAAACCGCTTAAGCGTCCGCTTAACCATTTAAGCGTTAGAAGGTCCTCCCACCGCTTAGGTCCAATTTGCACTTTTTACAACACTGATGTTCGCATAATGAATACGAAACCTACACTTCTATAAATTAGTTGGTTAATTAATCGAATTACTCGCCTAGTTTTATAACATACTCCCTCTGTCCCTAAATGATCTTCCCATTCGGAATGTCTGGTTCTGTTCATTACATGAGATAAATTATTAATTTACACCTAATCTATAAGACTAAAAATAAACATGAGTGATCTTGTTGGATTCGTATTTGTTAATACTTTAATACAATGAAGTTTTTATATTTAATATTAATATAAAATTGAAGATATTAATGACTAAAAATGTACGTTGGCAAACGTGTCAAAAATATACTGTAAAAATTTTAAGGGACGGAGGGAATACTTTCCAGGGAATAAAGAATTTTTTTTTTGCCAAGAAATAAAACAATTTTCATTCAATAAAGCATAACATAATCGGGACAAATTCCCAATTGCCAATACAACGAGATTGAAAAACACGTAACAAACTAAAAATAATTAACTGATTTTTAGAAAATAAAGGGGAATGACAATCTTTATTTTGTCATTTACTCGTCCTTTACCTTAGGGATGGGAACGGGTCGGGTTCGGCTCGGGTTTTGCAAAATCCAAATCCAAATCCAAATATTTTCGGGTTTCGGGTTTCGGATCGTATCGGGTTTCGGATCCAAAACTCAATATCCAAATCCAAATCCGTCGGGTTTCGGATCGGATCGGGTTTTTTTCGGGTATTCAAAATTAAAAATAGTGTAAATAAGTTGCTTAACAAAAAAATAAAAAAAATAGTGTCAGTAAGTTAAAAAATACCGCTACATCCATGACAATTTATTAAATAGATAAAAGTTGATATTCTTAGTGGTCTATTTTAATTTTAATAGTATAATTATTGTTTCTATTTTTTTAAAAATATTTTTCAACGATCCAACCGTACGGATGTCAATATATATCTAATTAAAAGATATTCCCAAATTTTCACAAAATAAAAAATTAATTTGGTTGGGGATCTTAATAGAACACTACTATGTTGTCGTGTACTCGTAACAAGTGCTTCGTCCCACATTATTGTTTCTATTCTCTTAAAAATATTTTTCGATGATCCAACCGTACAGATGTCAATATATATCTAATTAAAAGATATTCCCAAATTTTCACAAAATAAAAATTAATTTGGTTGGAGATCTTAATAGAACACTATTATGTTGTCCTGTACTCGTAACTAGTGCTTCGTCCCACGTAGATAAATGTATTACATTATGAAATATATTATAGTATAAATTATATACATATACATATGTATATATATATATATATATATATATATATATATATATATATATATATATATATATATATTCGGGTTTTTTTCGGATTTCGGGTTCGGATCGGTTTTCGGGTTTCGGATCGGGTTTCATAATATCCAAATCCAAATCCAAAAATTTTCGGGTCTGAAAATCAAATCCAAATCCAAATCCAAATCCAAAAAATCGGGTTCAGGTTATCCAAAATTTCGGGTTTTGGATCGGGTATCCGTCGAATTGGATTTTTTCCCCATCCCTACTTTACCTCGACAAAGCAAGCCACTGGAGGTTGCATTCAAGTGAAGTGACCAGGTCATATTTACAGCTGTGCTTCAAATTCAAAGATAGTGGCTACTACATTTTTTAATACACTCCACTCCCCACCCACCTTCCTTTTCTTAACTTATCATAGTAATTTCATTTTTAAGAGGCATTGTTAAAATATTCAGTTAAATAATATTAAATAATAATAAGCTTAAATTTATTGAATTTGTAACAATTTATATGTTAATGATTAATTACATATCAAAAAATATTATTTATTATATTATTTTATTTATGAGAATAATGAACCTGAGATGTATCTCAGGTAACTTCCTAAGATAGTGAATAAAATCAATGTGTTTTGGTATGTATAATATTTTGACATATACAATTTTTAAAAATCTTTTTTTGATATGCATAATCTTTTATATGTTGAAGTTTTTTTATATAGGATTTAGGGAAGTTACCTTAGATGTATCTAAGGTTCCTTATTCTCTTTATTTATTTATAATTTGTTATTTTGTAAGAAATTGTAAGGACTGTTTTGTTTATTAAGATAATTTAACATAGATAATTTTTTTTATAATTCGATGTCCGGACCAACTTTCACGCACCTCAACTAATCCGAAGAACTGTTAGTACACTCGTACCCACCGCATATAGCAATCCACAACTAAAAATAGATATTATGCATAAAGCTAACAACATTTTCGAGGAAACTTTGATAACGAAATTACATCCCACATTTGTCCATTAATTTTTTTTTCAATTGAATATAAGTTAGTCCCTCCGTCCCAGTGAATTATACCCATTTGATTTGGGTACGAAAACCAAGAAAATGTATAAAAAAATGAGTAAAGTAAAATGAAAAGTGGATAAAGTGATGAGATTTATCAATATTTAATAATAGATTTGAGATAGAAGAGGAAAATGGTATGTCTAATAGTATTTTATATTATAGATTTGAGATAGTGGAGAAAAGTTAATGAGTGTAATAGTGTTTTTTATTATTAAAATTTATTATTTTTGGAATGGGTAGGAATGATGGGACACCCCAAAATAATAAATGGTTAGAAATGAATGGGACAGAGGGAGTAGTAGGTTATATATTATCTTCTTAAAAACTCCTTTATTGTATATTATGAATATTTCTATATCACTACTGTATTTCCAAAAAATCAATTACAATAACAATTTGTTTATAAATATAAAATAAATTATGTTGAATTTTAAGAATCTATTTTTGAATCTCATAAATTTTTTGAATTTATTATTGAATCTCAGTGAATTTTTTTAAAAATTGTATATAAATGATTTTTAATATTTAATTAATGATTCAAATATTAATTTTAAAACTTATTAATGACAATTAAAATGTGTTAGTACAATTATTTTAGAAAAATAAATTAAAAAATATTTAGAATATAATTTTGAATCACAAATTTTCTGGTTCTTTTTAATAAAATTCTTCATAAAATCTTACTCAATATATATAATATATAAAATAATAAAACCAAATTACCACTAATTTTTTTTATAAAGGAAATACCATAAATTTTTAAATCATGGAATACATTAAAATGTGATTATATTCATAAATTTTGTTATGTGAGTAACAGAAACAATAAAGAAACAATCTAATACAAAATTAAAAGCCCATTCTTAGCTGAAATTTAAATATCGAAATAAAAACCAGTGTTGTAAAAAGCGCTAATCGGACCTAAGCGGTGGACATACCTTCTAGCGCTTAAGCGGTTAAGCGGACGCTTAAGCGGTTTTAAAAGCGGATCATTAATCGGATTATAAATAAATATATATTTATATAAATAAATACAATACTAATTTCTTTTTAAAAAAAGGTAACATTTACATATGACATATTATCAAACGTAACATAACATTGAGAAACGTAACATTTAGAAATATCAAATTATAAATTAATCACATACAATATTAGTTATAATGGACATAAAAAATACAAAAAAAAAAAAAATTAAAATTTTCCGCTTAATCCGCTTTTGACCCGATTTTGACCCGCTTTTGACCCGCTTTTGATCCGATTAAGCCGTCTAAACCGCCTAAACGCTTAAATGTCCGATTAGTTCAAAAGCCCAGCGTTTAGGCACCGATTCCGCCTAGACGACCGCTTAAGCGGCCGCTTAGAGCGCTTTTTACAACACTGATAAAAACCCAATTTTTCTTTTCTCTTCTCTTGAAAAACTAGGGAACACAACGTTAATTGATGATTAAAATCTAGAATGGCGATAATTAAGCCAACAAAATTCCAAATAAAATGTCGAGTGGCGATAATTAAGCCAACAAAAATCCAAAAACTAGTTTATCATTAATTTTGTCATCCATCCATCCATCCATCAGTGTTGTTGATTCAGATGGTTCCTTCCTCCTCTGCTTCTACTTTGTTCATCGCCTCCACTTTTACTTTCCTCTCCTTTATTTCTTTCTTTACTTTATTCCCCTTTCCTCACTCAAACCGCGTGTGTGGTCCCCACCTCATCCCGACCCTCCTCATTTTTCAAGTCATATATACTACCCACACGCGAACCTCTACATACAACAAATCTGTGTCTCTACATTTCTCACAAAAATGGCGGAAAACGGAGAGGAGAAGCTCATAGCAGTAGCGCGTCACATCGCCAAAACACTCGGTCACACCGACAACACCGCCGACGATATTCTCCAGATCTTCTCTAACTTTGACGGCAGGTTACGCGAGAAATTGTCGGAGAAGTTCACCGAAGACGACGACGTTGTTTTGAACAACTCTTCGCTTGATCAGACTTTGAAGGCTCTTGACCGTCGGATCTCCAGGTACTTATCGGCTGACCGCTTGATTTGGTCCGATTCGGCTGATTCCGCCGCGTTTTTAGACGCTGTGGATGATTTAATCGGAGTCATTCGCGATTGGACGCCTATGGCGGCGGAGAAGGTGGTGGCCACTGCTTTAGATCGAGCTGAGGATTTGTTGCAGCAAGCTATGTTTAGGCTTGAAGATGAGTTTAAATCTCTCATGGAACGAGGTGGAGAGTCGTTCGATGTGACTCGCTACTCGAATGGGGAGTCCACTGGTTTTGACTCGGATGACGATATCGATGAAGATGACAACGACGATGACGAGGAGATTCCGGTTGCGCATAGGATATCGGATTTTAATATTGTAATTGATGCGTTGCCGTCGGGGACTATTAATGATTTGCACGAAATTGCAAAGCGGATGGTGATTGCTGGATATGGAAAGGAGTGTTCGCATGCGTATAGCAGTTATCGGAGGGAGTTTTTGGAGGAGAGTATGAGTCGGTTAGGGTTACAGAAGCTGAGTATTGATGAGGTTCAGAAGATGCAGTGGGCGGATCTCGAGGAGGAGATTGACAAGTGGATTAAGGCTGCCAATGTGGCGGTTAGGATATTTTTTCCGAGTGAGAGGAGGTTGTGTGATCGGGTTTTTTATGGATTCTCGAATGCCTCGGATTTATCGTTTATGGAGGTTTGTAGAGGCGCGATGACTCAGCTTTTGCAGTTTGCGGATGCGGTTGCCATTGGGAGTCGTGCACCGGAGAGGTTGTATAAGGTGTTGGATGTTTTTGAGGCGCTTAGGGATTTGATTCCGCATATCCAGATGGTGTTTTCGGATCAGTATTGTTTGTTTTTGTGTAATGAAGCGACGAGTATTTGGAAGAAATTGGGGGAAGCGATTAGAGGGATTTTTATGGAATTGGAGAATTTGATTAGGCGTGATCCAGCTAAAGCTGCAGTTCCTGGTGGTGGACTTCATCCGATCACGCGATATGTGATGAATTATATAAGAGTTGCTTGCCAGTCTCGACAGACACTTGAACAGGTCTTTGAGGATGGTGTTGGTGCACCCATGGATAGGCCTTCTTCGTCTTCGTTGTTGTCGGTACATATGTCGTGGATGATGGAGTTGTTGGAGAGTAATTTGGAGGCCAAGTCAAAAATTTATAGGGATCCTGCGTTGGCCTCTGTGTTTATGATGAATAACGGAAGGTACATTGTTCAGAAAGTGAAAGATAGTGAGTTGGGGTTGCTTCTAGGGGACGATTGGACTAGGAAACATACTGCTAAAGTGAAGCAGTATCATGTCAATTACCAGAGAAGTTCGTGGAGTAAGGTTCTGCAAGTGTTGAAATTGGACAATAATTCGTCGTCTCCTACTGTTGAGCTGAGGGCAATGAAAGAGAAGATTAAGTTATTCAATAATCAGTTTGATGAGATATGTAAAACTCAATCCAGTTGGGTGATATTCGACGAACAGTTGAGGGAGGAATTGAGGATTTCAGTATTCAGTAACTTGTCAATGGCTTACCGCAGCTTCCTAGGGAGAGTACAGAGTGTTCCGGACACAGGGAGGCAGATGGAGAGACATATCAAGTACAGTGTGGAGGATCTTGAGTCTAAGATCAATGAGTTGTTTAGAGGGAATGGTAGAAGGAAGTGAAAGACTGGAGAGAAAGAGGAAGCAAGTAAACAGCCTGTTGGTAGATGTTCTGTTGTAATATTATGCTGTATGTGTAACATTTGTTGTTATGTAAAATTTTGTTGAATGTTAATGTAACATTGTCTCATATTTGTGGTGTTTGTGCTTGTATCTAAATGTGTTTGTTTACAACTGCCAACTGGTACTTGCGGGAGGTAGTGATGTTGGTGCTGTACTGTATTGCTATTAGAGCATCCCCAATTCCCTTCCCTATTTTGGATCCCTAAAATATAGTAAAACAATGATTATCTAAAATGTAAGGAACCAAAAAACTGTTTTTTTCTTTACTATGTAGGCTTATATGTCTTATAATTTAGTATCTGTTCTAAGATAATTCTTAGGATGAGGATGAGCGAGAATCGAACCCATGACCTGGGACGACGGAAAACTGTTTTACTCCAATGATAATTCCTATATTTGTTCCCTATATTTTCAAAAATGATATTAATTAATATTTTGAAATTTGAAAACCAATAATTATATTTAAATTGTTAAAATTCATTTCTATATTTATTTATTTACAAATTATAAATATAATTTTATAAAATACATGAATTTTACAGTAATTTATGTGATATTTTCCAACTACTTATACATCCTTTATTTACCCAATATTGAATTTTAAATCATTAACTTATTAAAATAAAATTATAAATTAAATAACAAAACAAAAATGGAAACAAAACAAAAAAATGAAATTTAGCAGAAGAAGAAAAAACAAAAAAATAGAATTCCAAATGGACACACATATATACACACACGTACAAAAGCACAAAACACATAAACAAGCGTAGTGATAAGAAATTGCAGGAGAACAGAGAGAGATGACCTGACGACATATAAAGGTTCTATTTTCATCCATCAAATAAGGGGTTCATTTTTCTCTCATCTTAAAATTTTAGGTAAGGAGGGAACGGTTGGAATAGATGTTTTTGAGTTAAACCCCTATTTTTGTCCACATGAGCTCATTATAGGTAAATGAAATGCTCCATTGGAGATGCTCTGTATTAGGGGAGAGCACGGATCGGATCGGATCGGATTTATGGTAAAACCGAAACCGAAACCGAAACTCTTCGGGTTTTAAAATCTAAAACCGAAACCGCAACCGAAACCGGCGGTTCGGATTCGGATTCAAAAATGTCGGATCGGATGCAATCGGTTCGGTTTCGGTTTTAAACCCGTCTCAAATAAAAATGACAAAATGAATATGATTACAAGATTTTTTTCCCGAAATATGCATCTCACATCTGTTATAAGCGTTTCTTACTTGTGCAACCTGCATCACTAACCATTTACTATCAAATTTGGACACAACTAAGACATTAATAATTATTCCTGACTTGACACTGATTTAGTTAGACCATCAGCCTCAGTTGCTCCTCTTTTATGATCAAGAAAGTTTGATGCAAAATCATCCTGTGAATACAGTAGCTTTTCCAATTTCAATTAAAGATTTCTGGGTACTCTTTAGCTTTTTTAGGATGGACAAACTCATTGATGATTGGGATCCCATATGGAATTTGCTATCTTCCATGTATGACTTTTCTTGCTAGAAACTTTGGCCAGGACTTTGTAGAGAATGTTGATGAGGCTAAACGGCCTAATGTCATTTGAGACTTCTGTTTGATTTATGGTTGGAAAGAGGGTGATAAATAAAAGCATCAATACCATTTGGGATTTGATGAGTAAGTTCTGAATTTCATGATAGCATGCTTGATGATTAACCAGAGGCCTAGGAGGCCCAAGGTCTTGAATAAGTCTAACATAATTCCTGAATAATGAATATATATATATTAATTATATATATATAATCTATTTATTTATTTTAATCGGATCGGATTCGGATTTTGTCGGATCGGATTTGACAAGAAACCGAAACCGCATAATCGGATTCGGATTCGGTTTTTAATTTTTCGGTTTCGGTTTCGGATCGGATTTATACGGATCGGTTTTTAGCGGTTTTTAGCGGATTCGAATTCGGATTTTTTCGGATTTTTGCTCAGCCCTACTCTGTATCACCTTTGTAAATTGTAACCAAAATTGTACTAGCTTAATAACTTGCCTAAAAACAAGAAAAGGGATATAAAACCTAGATTTTATCTTAACTTGCTCAAAACTAGGTAAAAAACAAGGATTTTGTCGGCTAAATAGGTCATCCAAATGGTCCAAAATTAACAAATTCTACGTCATGGGGGCACAGGCCAAGCTCCAACCATAAAAAACTTAGCTTACTCAGTTATAATACCACTCAAAGTGGTGTCTGAGGAGGGTAGCTGTACGCAGACCATGCCCCTATACACTAGGGAGGCTATTTCCGAAGGATCCCCGGCCATTACAAATACAGAAATACAAATACAGAAAGAAAACCTAATACAAACTAAGAAACTCACGCACACGCAGGAGTCGAACCCCTGACCTCCTTTCATTATCCATATACTATGGGTTTGTTTGGTTGGATTTAAATTAAGTCCTTATAAACTTATTTTCGATTAAAAATTTCATATTTTAATAATTTCTTTTTATACAAGTATTTAATGTATGTTTGAGATTTTATAAGTTACAAAAAAAGTTAACTTTTTTCAGAAAAAAGTTAGGATTGTCTAACTTTGTATTAAAATAAATTGACTTATTCTGAAAAAAAGTTCCTCCAAACACCTCCTACCCACCTAAATCAATCTACAAGTTTTTAATATTAAAAGTAGAAAAAGAAAAAGGAAAAAAGAAGAAAAAGAGTTACTATACATTTTGCGCATGTATTGCAAACGTATTTCAAATTTCTTCCTACTTGGCACAAAATATGTTATCGAAATTTGAATCAGTAACTGTCATATTTTTGTATATGCTTATCCCGTAACTGTTACAAATTTTAAAACAGTTTACAGGGAATATAAGAGCAACTCCAATACTCTTCCCTTTTCTTAACCCCAAAAATAGGGATTATTAAAAATATAGGTAATGAAAATTATATTTCACTCCAATCATGTACCCTATATTCATACCCTATATTTTAAAAGTAATTTTTAGTGTAGTTTTTTGAAATTTAAATTTTGAACATTCTTATAAATTAACCAATGGGATGGGTGGTAGATGAGGTGGAGGATATAGGGGATTTAATTTTGATCCCTCAAATAAGGGGCTATATTTTCTCTCCCCTAAAAAATAAAGTGGATGAGGGGTAGGGTTGGAGCTTTATTTTTAAACTAAAATCCCTATATTTTTCCAACTAGACACATTATAGGTAAGAAACATGTATGGTTGGAGTTGCTCTAACTAGTATCTTTTTCTTTTCTTTTTTCCTTTCCTGAAAAAGCATATAATCTTCTTTCTCTTTTATTTTATTCTGTTTCAATTTTACAGAATATAATCTTCTTTCTCTTTTATTTTATTCTGTTTTAATTTTACAGTAAAAATCATTGTGTTTCTTTATATGTGCTTGTATGTTAATTGATAAGCCTGCATAATCTTAATATTGTCCCTATATTTAAGTTATTTTGCATTGATTTGAATTTTTATTTAATAATTTTTAATGTTTTATTGTAGGTATCACTTGTATGTTAATTGATAAGCGTGCATAATCTTAATATTGTCCCTATATTTAAGTTATTTTGCATTGATTTGAATTTTTATTTAATAATTTTTAATGTTTTATTGTAGGTATCAAGGAGTTATAATAAAGGAAGGCTTGGAGTTTAAATAGCAAGAGTTGGAGAATAATTTGATTAAAATTCGAATAATTTGATCCTGAAATTGAGCGAACTTTCAAAGCAAGAAGAAGAGTGCAGAAGCGAACCTAGTTATGGGTGATGAGATTGTTAATAACCAAAATGTGGCACCTAATGCTCAAAATGGTACGATGGTGTTAGATGATAGAGATAGTGCCATTCGGCAGTACGGGAAACCTCGTGTTGGTGAGTTAAACTCAGGGATTGTCAATCCTGATATTCAAGCAACACAATTTGAGCTGAAGCCAGTTATGTTCCAGATGTTGCAGACTGTAGGTCAATTCAGTGGGATGTCTAATGAGGATCCTCATCTTCACCTTCGGTTTGTTGAGGTCTGTGATTCTTTCAAACATTCTGGAGTCACAAATGATGCTTTGAGATTGAAGTTGTTTCCATATTCTGTGAGAGACATGGCTAGAGATTGGTTGAATTCACTACCACCAGGTTCTGTGGCTAATTGGAATGATTTGGCAGAAAAATTTCTTATGAAGTATTTTCCTGTAAAGCATAATGTAATGTAATATGTAATAGAGGACATATATAACTCAACTAGGATAAAAGATAAATAATATTAACTATATACAGGGATCGTGAAATTTGAAGAACAGGCATCAACAAGGATCAAGTCGCTGAAAGAAGTTCATTAACATGATCAAGCCTCAGTGACAAAATAAGATGTACAGATGATTCAGTTGAAGGGCCAAAAGATTCCAGTGATAAAGTTTTTATGGTTACACAATTCATAGCAGTGTTTTTAAAGACATGATACGAAGACCACGAGTGAATGTTAGTCATCTGTGAACCAGACCAGTTGCACTAGGCGTCAACACTTCACAAAGGAATCGAAGTATCTAACTCAGAAAGACTGTTAAGAGATATGATTGAGTTTAGAGCAGTACTGATATCCTCCATTTTGGAAGCTGCATATTTAAGGATGTCAAATTAAGAGGAAAATGAATAGTATCCAAAATCACTATTCATATGAATAGTAACCGAAATCAATATTCACATGAATAGTAACCGAAATCACTATTCACATGAATAGTACTATTTATATGAATAGTAACCGAAATTACTATTCATGAATAGTACCCAAAAGTACTATTCAATCAGGTGGGGCCCACACAAATATAAAATTCAAAGTTTTTGTCAGAAAGCTTTGTTGAATTTTAAGGTTTGAAGTTTGAAGAATCAGCAGGCGGCGGAAGCAGAAACGTCAGCAGTTACGTTAATTAGCTGCATAGTAACTTTCTAAAGTCTATAAATAGGCCTGTTGTATTTCATTTCAAAATACACCTCAACACACAATTCTCTCTTCTCTCTCTTATATCTTCTCTGTATAAGCTGCTAGACAGTCCATCTAGTAGGAAAGCCGGCTTAGCCCGCTTTCAGGAAGTGTCGGGTAGAAGGTCCTCGTGCCTAAACTATCCTTAGGACTGTTCTGGTTTTGAAGCTAATCCATTGGATTAGAAGTTGTAACACCCATTCGGGTTTATTATCAATAAAGATATATTCCTGAAATTGTGTTTCGTTATTTTTGATTTCAAGATCCGAAATTGTTATCCGCAAAAATCTTAAAAACTGAAATATTTTGGTAGTATCGTATTTGTAAGAACCCAGATTTTGGGTGGGATTAAAACTTTTATGTATTTAATGATGTAAGAATGAATAGTGGTTATGACTGCGATGTAACGAAGATCTATTAAATAAATGGAACGGATTTGAATTCAATTACTTATATGTCATGCAGAATACTTTTGGTTGACGGCATAGATAAGAATGATCTATCTCCTAAGAATATAAGTATATTACTTCAAGTAAGATTATTCTTATGTCATCCAAATCAATATCTATTATAAGTCCAGCGGTTCCGTAAAAAGGTTAAGAAGCACTCGAGAGTGAACCAGGTTCATTTTCCTAATTATAGGAATTAAATAAAAATAAGTGATGAATAGTGATTTTGGTGGAATTTGGAATATTATTATAATAATGATATACCCGGTATTCGGAACGGATTTCTGAGTTCGTATTAGTGATCCAGGAGGAAAATAAGTGTATGTAAAAGCTGTCGGATTCAGAAAAAGAGCACTTTTATTTTCTCCGAGATTTCCCGGGACACTGCAAGACTTAAGGAATCATAAAAGGGATTTAAGGAATTTAAATTCGAGAAGTACTAAGAAAGATGAGGAATAGTATTATAAATATTAAGAAGGTTTTCGGTAAAAACCCTAACTAGAAACGAAAGAGTTATTCTTACGAACGATCAATCGAATCGAGCAATAACCGGACAAAAGAGCAAGCAGAGACTAAGATGCATGCATGTGCTATGTATAAAATATCTACTAACCAAACTAGAATCAAGGAACTAGAACCATTAGAGATCAACTAGTACTTAGAAAATCAAATCACTTGGTTAAGCCTTAAACCATCCAATCTTCAACACTTGTCCTCACAAATACATCATTCTATACATCACCACTTTATTAAAGTGACAAGGATGAGATATTATCTAAAACAAGTCACTTTATGCATTATTTTCAAGCAACCAAGCAAGAACTCATCTTTCTCTCCAAAGAAACAAAGCATTCGGCCTCTTGGAAATTCCAAATTCAAAATCCAACTTCCAACCATTTGTTGATCTTGAAACTTTTATGGTGAGACTTACATTTCATATAAATGATCTCCTCAAAATCCTAGCTTCAATCTCTTCTTTTTCCATTTTCAAAAAAATGATTTAAGAGGAGGGTGAATAGTGTTTTCATGAACTAATCTTGTTTTTCCTTGATTTCTTTGGTTGATTTAGCAAGCTTAAGCACTTCTAAGGATCATACCAAGCATAGTGAGGCTAGATCATACTCCAAGGAAGGTATAACAACTTTAAACCCTAGGCTTTACCTTGAGATTTTGCATGCTCTTGATGGGTTTTAGTATAAGATGTGATATTAGCATGATTATAAGCATGAATATGATGTAGTTTTGATAGATGTTAAAAATAGTTTAGATGAACGGAAAGGCATTGCTTGGCCTCAGTTCATGTATATAAGTCATGTATATGTTGTTTGGGTTGGATGCTATGTTTATGGGAAGATTCGAAATTGATAGATATTCGATTTACAGCCGTTATAATGCCCGATTTTACAATACCATGTTTTGTATGCCATTTTCCATGTTGAACCCCTACTGTCCAGAGACCTTATCTGCCATGATAGGATAGGTAATGCTCTAAGCTTCGTTTTGATATAAAGATCACGTGAAACGGACTTACGGTTTAGGATTTATGACTAAATTACTAAAAGTAGTTCGAATCCGTAAACAAAAGTTCGTAACTGAAATTGAACCCTCGTAAGCTATGTAACGTCATGGCGAATCTTGGTAAATAAATACTAGGGGTAAGAAGGAAGGTGTGAAAGAAAACCGTATGTCAAAAAGAGCATTTTTCGATTTATTAAAAATGTTCGAGTCAAGGTAAACGAGAACGAACCCCTAAAAGACGACTCTTTTATAACTCTGGTAAAACGCTTAGAAAACGGGCGATAAAACTCGGAGTAAAATATTGGTTCGTAACGATCAACCTTAGAACTCATATGACTTAAGTATGTCCCAAGTATAAGTGCAGTGACATGTCGTATTAACGAACGAATGTCGGGTCGGATCAGTGATAATAAGTAATCCACTAAAAGGGGTATAACGAGATGACTCGAGAACGTGTTTCGATTTAAGTATAACTTAACGTTTAATATGTTAAGTGATTAATTCCGAATGCCTTGGCTATTTATAGATCACCAGGCTGAACCGGGACCCGCTACCACTACCCCTTACCGTACTCGACTACCAGGCAAGTTTCAATTCCCTTCTTTTAGGCTGTTGTTGTGATTGAATAAATATATATATATGATTGCTGATATACATATGCCATTGCATGCATGCCTACTTTCAAGTTGAATTGATATACTTGTTCCCTGAATGTTATTGTTGGCTTATAAGCTAGATAGTTATATATCAGTTATAAGCCGGTTATTATAAGACCCTCATAGAAGGGCGTATACATCTTTATTCATCAAATATAGACCGGGAGTCAATATTTCTTGATATATCGAGATTACCTCGGGAGAAAATATTTAAGTAAATATTTTCTATTATTTGGGCGACGAATATTATTTGAATATTCGTTCGGGACTAATTATTTTAACGATCCTTACTTCAAATAATTATTTGAATTTAACTATTCAACGAATAATACTTCTCAATATTCATTCAGAGTCGAATTGATTATCGACTATTATTTCGAATATTCTTCTAAAGATGAGACTGTTAGATGAATATTATTTGGATATTCTTTTAGATTATTATTTTATTAAATAAATATTACTTTCGAATATTCATTTAAGATATTAAATACTTGATGAATATTATTTTAATATTCATCTGAAGCTTGATTTAATTATCGAATATTATCTCGAATATTCCTTAAGGCTTGGATTACTAAATGAATATTACTTGATATTCATTTAGGATATTATTCATTCAATGAATATTACTTTTGAATATTCATTTAAATTTCCTAATTAATTATGATTATTACCTTAAATATTCTTTTCAGGTCTTATTAATTAATGAATATTGTTTTGAATATTCATTTAAATATTTATTTATTCAATAAATATTCCCCTGATATCTCTTCAGGGATTATTTTGAGAAATACTCTGATTAAAGATATTCTTTCATATTCCCAAATATTCTGTAAAATATTTTAATTCAATAAATATTCTCTGAATATTTATTCCATACTTAGAATAACCTCGATAAGGTTTATCTTCTTCGATTATTACAGAAAATATTTCGAAGTCATATTATTATTAATCTTATATCAAAAAAGGTTCCTAGACATCATTCATCTTTGAGTCTATCTTCTTAATAATAAGGGAACCTCACTTGGAAAAATGTTAATTATCTTGTCGACTTCCCGGTCATAAAGTATTCTCTTCACCCGCAACTCGGGTGCTGTTGACTTATTAAAGTCGTTGTTTACCTTCTCATCTTTCGAGGGGTAAGATTACTGGAACAAGTTGATATCCGTTACCAAGTAATAGCTTGGGAGATATTGGTAAATTTTCCTTTCCAACTAGATACGACTACTTTGTGGAGTCTTATCAACAAGTCTTATACTTGGGGAAAGGGGGACGAACGTTACATTCAGAATCATGAATTCTATTTGAACTAGGAGTCGTGTAAGAGGCCGAGTAGCGCCGGTCCATCCCCTTGGCCCAACCGTTGGCCGGGGAGAGCTAGCAAGGCGGTATACAAGTAAAGCCGTCAGTTCTTCCTTCTACCGGTAGTAAATCTAAATTGAGCTGTACGATCTCGACTGATCATCAAGATTGGAACAGCGGGCGCGGTGAATACTCCATCATTGGTTCATCATCCAAATTCATTTATTTCCTGCAACATGATTACTGTTGGCAGAGTTGGAAAAGAGTCATAACTGGAATTGCAACCCTTTCTTGCAAGTTCCTCTTCTTATTAACGATAATAATATCTCGCTTACTTTGATGTAGCAGATATTTCTTCAAACAAATACTTTAAGTTACCTTGTAACTTCATCGTTCATATTATACTGGCATCATTTCCGTAAATGCATGGCATATGGTTTAAAAGATAGCTTTGAACTGTTTTAAATTATCGTTCAGTTATATATTTGTTGGTGGGCTTTCGCTCACCCTTGCTTTGTTTATATTATGTCACAACAACAGCTAGGATAGATGGCTCGCGTCAGGCGCACTCGGCGCAAGCAGGTTACCCGACCCACCGGACTACCCGCTGAGATGCTAGCCGCCATTGCTGAGGTAGCATAGTTAGACAGCTTTTGTTTCCTGTTTAACTATATGTATAATTAATGTAATCAACGGCAAAACTTTTAAACCTATGATGTTATCCTTTTGGGATTGTAATAACTTTTATTCGTAAACCCTTTAATGTAAGACTTATTTCAATTTCATCTCTGGGACTATAACTGTTGTGTGTGTGAGTGGTAATTATTGTGGGGTCACAGCATGTGATTTATTTATTATGGACTCAAGTCAAGTATTATGAATGGATGTAAGACCGTAACCACCAGATTCCTGACCCCGGATCTGGGGGTGTTACAGAGATGGTATCAGAGCGAGAGTTATATATCCCAAGAGATGATACGACGTTATATAATAATAAATTCAATAATATAATAAGAACCCTTGCCAGGTTCACCTAAAACCCTTACGGGAACTTTTTAAGTATCATGATAGTAACATAGTTCGTCTTGTGTAGGCGAGCGACTTGTCGGCCCAGGAGGCAGCTGCGAGACAGCATGATGAGGACATGTTCCGGACTAGGGACCCATACTATGAGCACTTGCCTGAGGAGGATACTGAGCCTGAGGAGGAGGACGCTGAGGAGGTCCAGGTTGAGGCTGATACTGATGTGATCGAGTCTGAGGAGGAGGACCCTGAGGAGGTCCAGGATGATGCTGACACAGATGTTGTTGAGACTGAGGGGGAGGAGGACCCGGAGGGGATCCAGACAGGACAGGATGCTGAGTTAGTGGTTGAGGATGATGATTATTTGGTTATGACTGAGTTCAGGACTATGGGAGATGACACTGACATGACCACGGATCAGGTGGTGCCGGTGGATGAGGGTGTTGAGGGAGATATAGATGAGCCAGTAGTTGGTGCTGTAGGGAGTTCTGGACTTTTTGTGCCACTCCTCCCTGTTGAGAGAGCCCCTACCCCACCACCACTACCTGTGAGCCCCTACCCCGACGAGTTTGAGGAGCTTACCCCAGAGCCCCAGCAGACAGAGACTGCCGCTCCAGCTGAGCCATCCACCCCACCTCATGCCCCGATAGGAGGAGTCCCAGTATGTGTTCACAACTTGATTGTGAACGGGCTTTATAGAGAGTTGTCTGTGGCAGATGCCAGGTTGGCAGAGTCTAGGAGTGAGTTAGCAGCAGAGAGAGCCGCCCGGATGAGGGTGCAGGGCAGGAGGACTATCAGTGACAGAGTTGGGTATAGGGCTGTGACCCGCATCGAGCTGAGGGCTCGGGTGAGGGTGCGACAGTTGCCTACTGATGGGCATGGTAGGGTAGACAGAGCAGCGGCTGAGGAGGTTTTCCGCATCGCCATGGGGAGGGTTCGGAGGATGTTTCGTCGTGGCGGCTGATTTCAGATGTAGTGATGCAGTGGTCTAGTTGTCTAGTCATGTACGGACATAGTAGTGCCGGCTTTTGTAGGGATGGTTTTCTTGTACTTGTTTTCCCTTTTTGCAGACTAGACAGATAGACAGCATATTTCACTTTTGACTTGTTGTTGTTGTTAGGATGGCTGTACTTTAAACTATCGTTGTAACTCGGATGTTGTACCTTTTCGGTACCTGGTATATATTTGTTTCCATTTCAGTCATTACAATTTTGTTGGGAAGTGATCACGAGTTTATTAGCATATGTATTACTTTTCGATTAAGTTTCCATGAGATATAAAACTGTGGGATTTTAAAACCCAATCATGTAAAGAAATGTGCAAGGAAAAATCCTTTAAAACCGGTAAGTGAACCTAACGTATAATTTTCCAAATTTTCAGTAAAATGCCTCCAAGACGGATGGGCACTAGGGCTAACCCCCGCGAATCTACTGACCAAGAGAGTCACAACCAACACGAGGAAAACCGTGGAAGTAGTGAGGAACAAGATCAGGACTATAATGAGCAAGAAGATTCCCAGTATGGAGCAGAGGATGAACCCCTGTACTCTGAAGAATTTGAAAGGGAAATAGAGGGTGGAGAAACTGAAGTAGAACAGGAAGGGGAGAACCAGGGCGGAAACCCCATGGGCCAGTTTATGGATCTACTTAGGCAGAATTTGAACCAATACCCCCAACCACCACCAAGCAACAACACTTCAGTGGCAAATTCCTTTAGGGCCTTTAAGTCCCTTAAGCCCCCAGAGTTCCACGGATCGGCTGATCCCGTTGAGGCGAGGGCCTAGATCAAAGAAATGGAAAAGTCTTTTGAGATTCTGAGTATCAATGAGGCTCAGAAGACTGTTTTTGCTACTTACCTACTAAAGGGAGAGGCCAATTATTGGTGGGAAGCCAAGAAAAACATGGAGACTGATGCTGTCATAGCCTGGGAAAGGTTCAAACAATTATTCCTGAAGAAGTACTTTCCGAAGTTCATGAAAACCCAAATGGAACTTAAGTTTTTGGAACTGAAACAGAACAATATGTCCGTGGCGGACTATGAGGCCAAATTTACTGAGCTATCGAGATTTGTGCCAGAGTTTGTAGACACAGAAGAGAAGAAAGCTAACAGGTTTCAACAAGGGCTGAAGCAGTGGATCCAGAATAGGGTGGCTGTTTTAGAGATTACAGATTATGCCACCTTGGTGCAGAAGGCAACCATTGTGGAGGCTGGTAGTGATCAGATGCAGAGAGAGAGAGAGAGAAAGGGGGGATAAAGAGAAAGCATGTTAGTATGGGCGGAAGATCCGCTGGAGGAAAACCCCCAACCAAGTTTAATCGAGGAGTGGTTTCCCTACCAGGGAGGAATGTAGGGTTTAAACCATCTGCTAGTGTAAGTGTGAACCAGGGCGGCCATCAATCAGGAATGTCCCGTTCCAACCCTTCTCGACCTCTATTGCCATTGTGTGCTACTTGTGGGAAGAGGCACTCCGGGGTGTGCAACCTGAAGCAGATAAACTGTTATAAGTGTGGGCGAGCTGGGCATTATGCCACCTCTTGCACCACGGTCATCCCTAACAGCACAACCTGTTTCCAGTGTGGACAGCGAGGGCACATGAGGAAGGATTGCCCAAAGAACAAACCAGCAGCATCAGGAGCAAGCAAGGTTGCCTCAAATAGGCCACCAACTGCTAGGACTTTCAATATGTCAGTACAAGATGCCGTGAGGGACACAGATGTGATAGCAGGTACTTTTTCTCTTAATTCAGTCAGTGCAAATGTCTTATTTGATTCAGGAGCAACTAAGTCTTTTATATCTAGAGATTTTGCGCATAAGTTGAAACTTAAAACCCAGCAACTAAGAGATTCCTTACAAGTAGAAATAGCTAATCAGGAAATCGTACCGGTTAATCAAATTCACCCCGATTGTAAGCTAGAAATAGGAGGACGATCCTTCTATGTCGATTTAATTCCTTTTAAGCTAGGGGAATTCGATGTCATTTTGGGTATGGATTGGTTGTCTCGCAATGATGCGCAGATAGATTGTAAAGGGAAAAAGGTTAAGTTGAAAACCCCAGGGAAGAAAGAAATAGTGTTTAAGGGGATGCGACAGACCCAGAAAATTCTGACCATGGCGCAAACCAAGAGATTGTTACGAAAAGGGAACGAGGCTTATTTAGCCTACGTTATAGATACTCAGAAGGAAGTGCCAAGATTGCAGGACATTCTGGTAGTTAATGAGTTCGAGGACGTGTTCCCACAAGATCTTCCTGGACTACCACCTGATAGGGTAATTGAGTTTGCCATCGAATTAGCCCCGGGGACGGTGCCAGTTTCGAAGGCCCCGTACCGACTAGCCCCAGTAGAAATGAAAGAGCTAGCTAAACAATTACAGGAATTGTTGGATAAGGGCATGATAAGGCCCAGTGTGTCGCCTTGGGGCGCACCAGTGTTGTTTGTTAAGAAAAAGGATGGAAGTATGAGGTTATGCATCGACTACAGAGAATTGAACAAGCTAACCATAAAGAATAAGTATCCATTGCCCAGGATAGACGATTTGTTTGACCAGCTAAGAGGAGCTGAATACTTCTCTAAGATTGATTTGAGAACAGGATATCACCAACTGAAGATCAAACCTGAAGATATCCCGAAGACTGCATTCTGCACCAGATACGGACATTATGAGTTCTTAGTTATGTCATTTGGATTGACCAACGTCCCAGCAGCCTTCATGGACCTAATGAATAGAGTGTTCAAGGAATATTTGGACCAATTCGTGATAGTTTTCATTGATGATATTCTCATCTACTCAAAGACAGAGGCAGAACACGCTGAACATTTAAGGATAACCTTAGAAATACTCAGGAAAGAGCAGTTATATGCCAAGTTCTCCAAGTGTGAGTTTTGGAAAAATGAGGTACAATTCTTAGGGCACGTGATCAATAGAGAAGGAGTGTTGGTTGACCCCTCCAAGATAGAAGCAGTTTCAAACTGGGAACGGCCAACTACTCCAACCGAGGTGAGGAGTTTCATTGGACTGGCCGGATATTACAGGAGATTTGTCCAAGACTTTGCGAAACTCGCAGCTCCATTAACTCGACTTACCCGTAAAACCGAGAAATTTGAATGGACTGAGAAATGCGAGAAGAGTTTCCAAGAGTTAAAGAAGAGGCTGGTGACAGCCCCAGTGCTGGCATTACCTGATGGAAAAGGAGATTTCGTGATTTACAGTGATGCTTCGCATAAAGGACTGGGATGCGTGCTTATGCAGCACGGCAAGGTAATAGCATATGCGTCTAGGCAATTGAAGGATTATGAAGTCAGATATCCCACGCATGATCTAGAACTAGCAGCCATAGTCTTCGCCTTAAAGATTTGGAGACACTACCTGTATGGGGAAAAATGCGAGATTTACACAGATCATAAGAGCCTCAAATACATTTTCACTCAGAAAGAGCTTAACATGCGCCAGAGGAGGTGGTTAGAGTTAATCAAGGATTACGACTGTGAAATTCGATATCACCCGGGTAAAGCCAATGTGGTGGCTGACGCCCTTAGTCGGAAAGAGAAGCTCAAGATGATAACTTCAGAGAAAGAGCTAGTGAAGGATTTTGAGAAGTTGGAAATCGAGGTTAAGTTACCTGAAGAGGGCCAAGAAAAGTTGATGGAAATTAGAATCCAACCTCCATTGCTAGAAAAGATTAGACTGTGCCAGGAACGGATGATGGAGGAAGAAAAGAACTCCACAGAAGAGCTAATGACCGGGGAGGAAATTAAGTGCGAAAGAGACAAGGAAGGGATCATGAGGTACACGTACAGGATATGGATCCCAAATGTTCAGGAGCTCAAGGATGAGATTTTAAATGAGGCACACAACTCAAGATACTCAGTGCACCCCGGTAGCACTAAAATGTATAGGGATTTGAAGGAGTATTACTGGTGGCCCAATATGAAAAAGGACGTAGCAGAGTGGGTAAGCAGATGCTTGACCTGCCAACGAGTGAAGGCAGAGCACCAGAGACCCAGCGGACTTCTACATCCCTTAGAGATTCCAGAATGGAAATGGGAACATATAGCCATGGATTTCGTAGTAGGTTTACCCAGGACCAAGGCTAATCATGACACCATATGGGTAATTGTAGATCGACTGACGAAATCGGCTCACTTTCTCCCGATCAACGAAAGGTACACGGTCGATAGACTAGTGGACATCTACTTAAAAGAGATAGTGGCGCGACATGGAGTCCCAGTCGCAATAGTATCCGATCGAGATCCTAGATTTAACTCCAGGTTTTGGAGAAGTTTTCAAGAATGTGTAGGGACCCGGCTGAACATGAGCACAGCCTACCACCCCCAGACAGATGGGCAAAGTGAAAGGACCATCCAAACGCTAGAGGATATGTTGAGAGTCTGCGCGATAGACTTCAAGGGGAGTTGGGATGATCACTTGCCATTGGTTGAGTTCTCCTATAATAACAGTTATCATTCAAGCATTGGGATGCCACCTTATGAGGCCCTTTATGGAAGAAAATGTCGATCTCCCTTGTATTGGGATGAAGTTGGAGAGCGGAAGATGCTCGGGCCCGAAGTGGTCCAACGAACTAAAGATGCAGTAGATCTAATCAGAGGACGGTTGGTAGCAGCCCAGGATCGACAAAAGAAATATGCCGACTTAGCTCGGAAAGGCAAGGAATACGAGGTAGGGGACCTAGTGTTCTTGAAAGTGTCACCTTGGAAAGGTTTAATGAGATTTGGGAAGAAAGGAAAGCTGAGTCCCAGATACATTGGACCATTTGAGATCTTGAGACGGATTGGGGAACTAGCTTATGAACTCGCATTGCCCCCGAATCTACAGCAGGTGCACAATGTGTTCCATGTTTCGATGCTGAGGAAGTATAATCCGGATGCTAAGCATATTGTAGAGTATGAGCAAGTGGACATGCAACCAGACCTGACCTATGTGGAGCAACCTGTGGAAATCATAGACCGGAAAGAACAAGTGCTCCGAAACAAGGTCATTCAGCTAGTCAGAGTTTTGTGGCAGAACCACAATGTAGAAGAATCCACCTGGGAACTTGAAAGCGCAATGCAAGAAAAGTACCCCCACTTGTTTTCAAACTGATTCCGGGACGGAATCCTTTTAAGGAGGGGAGACTGTAAGAACCCAGATTTTGGGTGGGATTAAAACTTTTATGTATTTAATGATGTAAGAATGAATAGTGGTTATGATTGCGATGTAACGAAGATCTATTAAATAAATGGAACGGATTTGAATTCAATTACTTATATGTCATGCAGAATACTTTTGGTTGACGGCATAGATAAGAATGATCTATCTCCTAAGAATATAAGTATATTACTTCAAGTAAGATTATTCTTATGTCATCCAAATCAATATCTATTATAAGTCCAGCGGTTCCGTAAAAAGGTTAAGAAGCACTCGAGAGTGAACCAGGTTCATTTTCCTAATTATAGGAATTAAATAAAAATAAGTGATGAATAGTGATTTTGGTGGAATTTGGAATATTATTATAATAATGATATACCCGGTATTCGGAACGGATTTCTGAGTTCGTATTAGTGATCCAGGAGGAAAATAAGTGTATGTAAAAGCTGTCGGATTCAGAAAAAGAGCACTTTTATTTTCTCCGAGATTTCCCGGGACACTGCAAGACTTAAGGAATCATAAAAGGGATTTAAGGAATTTAAATTCGAGAAGTACTAAGAAAGATGAGGAATAGTATTATAAATATTAAGAAGGTTTTCGGTAAAAACCCTAACTAGAAACGAAAGAGTTATTCTTACGAACGATCAATCGAATCGAGCAATAACCGGACAAAAGAGCAAGCAGAGACTAAGATGCATGCATGTGCTATGTATAAAATATCTACTAACCAAACTAGAATCAAGGAACTAGAACCATTAGAGATCAACTAGTACTTAGAAAATCAAATCACTTGGTTAAGCCTTAAACCATCCAATCTTCAACACTTGTCCTCACAAATACATCATTCTATACATCACCACTTTATTAAAGTGACAAGGATGAGATATTATCTAAAACAAGTCACTTTATGCATTATTTTCAAGCAACCAAGCAAGAACTCATCTTTCTCTCCAAAGAAACAAAGCATTCGGCCTCTTGGAAATTCCAAATTCAAAATCCAACTTCCAACCATTTGTTGATCTTGAAACTTTTATGGTGAGACTTACATTTCATATAAATGATCTCCTCAAAATCCTAGCTTCAATCTCTTCTTTTTCCATTTTCAAAAAAATGATTTAAGAGGAGGGTGAATAGTGTTTTCATGAACTAATCTTGTTTTTCCTTGATTTCTTTGGTTGATTTAGCAAGCTTAAGCACTTCTAAGGATCATACCAAGCATAGTGAGGCTAGATCATACTCCAAGGAAGGTATAACAACTTTAAACCCTAGGCTTTACCTTGAGATTTTGCATGCTCTTGATGGGTTTTAGTATAAGATGTGATATTAGCATGATTATAAGCATGAATATGATGTAGTTTTGATAGATGTTAAAAATAGTTTAGATGAACGGAAAGGCATTGCTTGGCCTCAGTTCATGTATATAAGTCATGTATATGTTGTTTGGGTTGGATGCTATGTTTATGGGAAGATTCGAAATTGATAGATATTCGATTTACAGCCGTTATAATGCCCGATTTTACAATACCATGTTTTGTATGCCATTTTCCATGTTGAACCCCTACTGTCCAGAGACCTTATCTGCCATGATAGGATAGGTAATGCTCTAAGCTTCGTTTTGATATAAAGATCACGTGAAACGGACTTACGGTTTAGGATTTATGACTAAATTACTAAAAGTAGTTCGAATCCGTAAACAAAAGTTCGTAACTGAAATTGAACCCTCGTAAGCTATGTAACGTCATGGCGAATCTTGGTAAATAAATACTAGGGGTAAGAAGGAAGGTGTGAAAGAAAACCGTATGTCAAAAAGAGCATTTTTCGATTTATTAAAAATGTTCGAGTCAAGGTAAACGAGAACGAACCCCTAAAAGACGACTCTTTTATAACTCTGGTAAAACGCTTAGAAAACGGGCGATAAAACTCGGAGTAAAATATTGGTTCGTAACGATCAACCTTAGAACTCATATGACTTAAGTATGTCCCAAGTATAAGTGCAGTGACATGTCGTATTAACGAACGAATGTCGGGTCGGATCAGTGATAATAAGTAATCCACTAAAAGGGGTATAACGAGATGACTCGAGAACGTGTTTCGATTTAAGTATAACTTAACGTTTAATATGTTAAGTGATTAATTCCGAATGCCTTGGCTATTTATAGATCACCAGGCTGAACCGGGACCCGCTACCACTACCCCTTACCGTACTCGACTACCAGGCAAGTTTCAATTCCCTTCTTTTAGGCTGTTGTTGTGATTGAATAAATATATATATATGATTGCTGATATACATATGCCATTGCATGCATGCCTACTTTCAAGTTGAATTGATATACTTGTTCCCTGAATGTTATTGTTGGCTTATAAGCTAGATAGTTATATATCAGTTATAAGCCGGTTATTATAAGACCCTCATAGAAGGGCGTATACATCTTTATTCATCAAATATAGACCGGGAGTCAATATTTCTTGATATATCGAGATTACCTCGGGAGAAAATATTTAAGTAAATATTTTCTATTATTTGGGCGACGAATATTATTTGAATATTCGTTCGGGACTAATTATTTTAACGATCCTTACTTCAAATAATTATTTGAATTTAACTATTCAACGAATAATACTTCTCAATATTCATTCAGAGTCGAATTGATTATCGACTATTATTTCGAATATTCTTCTAAAGATGAGACTGTTAGATGAATATTATTTGGATATTCTTTTAGATTATTATTTTATTAAATAAATATTACTTTCGAATATTCATTTAAGATATTAAATACTTGATGAATATTATTTTAATATTCATCTGAAGCTTGATTTAATTATCGAATATTATCTCGAATATTCCTTAAGGCTTGGATTACTAAATGAATATTACTTGATATTCATTTAGGATATTATTCATTCAATGAATATTACTTTTGAATATTCATTTAAATTTCCTAATTAATTATGATTATTACCTTAAATATTCTTTTCAGGTCTTATTAATTAATGAATATTGTTTTGATATTCATTTAAATATTTATTTATTCAATAAATATTCCCCTGATATCTCTTCAGGGATTATTTTGAGAAATACTCCGATTAAAGATATTCTTTCATATTCCCAAATATTCTGTAAAATATTTTAATTCAATAAATATTCTCTGAATATTTATTCCATACTTAGAATAACCTCGATAAGGTTTATCTTCTTCGATTATTACAGAAAATATTTCGAAGTCATATTATTATTAATCTTATATCAAAAAAGGTTCCCAGACATCATTCATCTTTGAGTCTATCTTCTTAATAATAAGGGAACCTCACTTGGAAAAATGTTAATTATCTTGTCGACTTCCCGGTCATAAAGTATTCCCTTCACCCGCAACTCGGGTGCTGTTGACTTATTAAAGTCGTTGTTTACCTTCTCATCTTTCGAGGGGTAAGATTACTGGAACAAGTTGATATCCGTTACCAAGTAATAGCTTGGGAGATATTGGTAAATTTTCCTTTCCAACTAGATACGACTACTTTGTGGAGTCTTATCAACAAGTCTTATACTTGGGGAAAGGGGGACGAACGTTACATTCAGAATCATGAATTCTATTTGAACTAGGAGTCGTGTAAGAGGCCGAGTAGCGCCGGTCCATCCCCTTGGCCCAACCGTTGGCCGGGGAGAGCTAGCAAGGCGGTATACAAGTAAAGCCGTCAGTTCTTCCTTCTACCGGTAGTAAATCTAAATTGAGCTGTACGATCTCGACTGATCATCAAGATTGGAACAGCGGGCGCGGTGAATACTCCATCATTGGTTCATCATCCAAATTCATTTATTTCCTGCAACATGATTACTGTTGGCAGAGTTGGAAAAGAGTCATAACTGGAATTGCAACCCTTTCTTGCAAGTTCCTCTTCTTATTAACGATAATAATATCTCGCTTACTTTGATGTAGCAGATATTTCTTCAAACAAATACTTTAAGTTACCTTGTAACTTCATCGTTCATATTATACTGGCATCATTTCCGTAAATGCATGGCATATGGTTTAAAAGATAGCTTTGAACTGTTTTAAATTATCGTTCAGTTATATATTTGTTGGTGGGCTTTCGCTCACCCTTGCTTTGTTTATATTATGTCACAACAACAGCTAGGACAGATGGCTCGCGTCAGGCGCACTCGGCGCAAGCAGGTTACCCGACCCACCGGACTACCCGCTGAGATGCTAGCCGCCATTGCTGAGGTAGCATAGTTAGACAGCTTTTGTTTCCTGTTTAAATATTTGTATAATTAATGTAATCAACGGCAAAACTTTTAAACCTATGATGTTATCCTTTTGGGATTGTAATAACTTTTATTCGTAAACCCTTTAATGTAAGACTTATTTCAATTTCATCTCTGGGACTATAACTGTTGTGTGTGTGAGTGGTAATTATTGTGGGGTCACAGCATGTGATTTATTTATTATGGACTCAAGTCAAGTATTATGAATGGATGTAAGACCGTAACCACCAGATTCCTGACCCCGGATCTGGGGGTGTTACAGTATTCAACCCCCTTCTACGATACTTCGGGACCTAACAATTGGTATCAAGAGCAAGCTTCTAACATACAAGAAGTCTAAAGTTCAAAACCATGGGAAGGAAGGATACAGGTGTGAAGATTCCAATGCTTGACAAAGATAATTACTTTCATTGGAAAGTAAAGATGCACCTTCATCTCTCAGCCATTGATGAAGGCTATGTAGATTGCATAGAGAAAGGACCTCATGTTCCAATGAAGGCCAACTCTGGGATTGGTCAAGATGCTGCCACTATAGCTGCTGGAAGGCCTATTCCAAAGAATCAAGTTGAGTACACAGATGAAGACTTGGAGGAAATTCACAAAGATAAGAAGGCTATGAACATCCTATTCAATGGAATCGACCAAGATATGTTTGATTGTGTTATAAACTGCACCACTGCCAAGCAAGTGTGGGACACTATTCAAACAATCTGTGAAGGAACTGAGCAAGTCAGAGAAAATAAAATGCAGCTCCTAATACAACAATATGAGCATTTTCACTACTCCTCTGGTGAAAATCTAACAAACATATTCAGTAGATTTCAAAAGTTACTGAATGGTCTAAAGTTGTATGGGATAAAATATGAAACCAAGGACTCCAACCTAAAGTTTCTGAGATCTCTTCCTAAGGAATGGAAGCCAGTGACAGTCTCGTTGAGGAACTTTCAGGACTACAAAGATTTTACACTTGAGAGACTGTATGGCATCCTGAAGACCTATGAGCTTGAAATGCAGCAAGATGAGGAAGTGGAGAAAATCCAGAAGAAAGGTGGATCTGTTGCCTTGGTGGCCAATATTCCAACAATCCAAGGTGGTGGAAGAATGAAGAGTGTAGAAGCCACACTAAGTTCAAAAACTTGTGAAGGTGAAGCTGAAAATAGCAAAGGTAAAAGCAAGATGATTGAAGAACCTGATGCATTAAGTGAGGATGAAGCTGAAGATCTAGACGAGTATTTGGCATTTCTGTCAAAGATATTTTTGAAGCTAAGATTCAGGAAGAATCCAGCAGGAACCGGGTAATTCAAGAAAAGCTATCAACCGAACAAGGATGTGGTTGAAAGATCAAAGATCAAATGCTATAGCTGTGGAATTGCTGGTCACTTTGCCAATGAATACAGGAAATCCCAAGCTGAGAAAGAAAAGAAGAAGTTTGAAGCTGTTGATTACAAGAAGAAATATTTTGATCTTCTCAAGCAACAAGGGAGAGCATTCGTGTCAAAAGATAGTGACTGGGCTGCTGGAGGTGATTCAGATGCAGAAGAGGAGTTTGTCAATCTTGCACTCATGGCAAACGAAACTGATGAAGAGGCTAGTTCAGCAAGCAACCAGGTATACTCTACAAACCTAACTGAACTTTCCAAAGATGAATGTGATAATGTTGTTAATGAAATGTCTAATGAATTGTATAACATGCATGTCACATTAAAATCGCTTAACAAGGAGAATAAAAAGATTAAAAATCTTAATGCTAAGATAGGTGATAGGAATACTCTGTTAGAAACTCAACTAATTGATTTTGAAACAATGAAAAGAAATTTCCAGGATGCTAAGAATGAGTTACTTGAGGCTCTGAAAAGAGAAGAGTGTTTAATAAAATAGTTAAAAGAGGAACAAGACTTAATTGCTAAGTGGAAGGGATCAAAGGCTAAAACTGAAGAAATTTATAGTAAACAAGGAGTTGATTCTTTTCACAAATTAGCAGAAGTTAAGTTAGATGTTGATAGGGAAGTTACTTCAGACAGTGGAAAAGAATGTTCTTTGAGACTTAAGCCTGTTAGCAAAGCAACTTTAACTAAATTGAATAAAAAGTACGGGCCTGTCAATAAGAACTTTGTTAATGGAGAGTGTAGCAAAACCAAGTCAGTTGAACAAGGAAACATAGGCAACTTGTCAATCAAGAAATTGAAGGATAAGTTAGAAAAGACTGAACCTAAGGCTAAGGCTAATAAGAAGAATAGAAATGGCAAGATAGGAATTAACAAACATAGTAATTACACACCTGATAAATATGCTCCTCGAAAGGAATGTGTGAACTGTGGTAGTGTTAATCATTTATTTGTCAACTGTAAATCTGTTAAGAATGCTTCTGTGCCTAGTATGCCTAAGTCAGTACCTATGCTTGCTATGAATGTTATGCCAAACATGCTTGTCCAGCCTGCTCATGCATCTAGTCATTATGCTAACATGTCATTCATGTATAATCCATATTACAATGATTTTAATATGCCTCAGTTGCCATGGATGATGAATAACATGTTTGCACAGACTATGCCAAATTATGCATCTAGTTTTAATGCAAGTGAGCAAGTGAAACAACCTATTTTTCAGAAACCTACACCAAGAGTTAAGGTTGATTTAACTCAATCAGAACCCTTGGGTAGTAAGGGCTTGAAAAATAAGAAAAAGGCTAACAAGGCAAGACCCAAGAAAACTTGGGTACCAAAATCAACTTGATTTTGTTTTAATGTGTGCAGGGAAACAGAAAGAATCTTTGGTATCTGGACAGTGGTTGTTCTAGGCATATGACTGGAGACTCTACCCTGCTCACTAAGCTTGAGGAGAGAGCTGGCCCTAGCATTACCTTTGGAGACAATAGCAAAGGATATACTAGAGGATATGGCTTGATTTCACAAGGGAATGTTGTCATTGAAGAAGTAGCACTGGTTGATGGACTTAAGCATAACTTGCTAAGTGTCAGTCAACTGTGTGACAAAGGCCAGAATGTCTGGTTCACATCTGAAGCTTGTGTCATTTTCAAGAAAAGTGACAACAAGGTAGTGTTGACAGGAGATAGAAGAGGAAATGAGTACATTGCTGATTTCAATTCAACAAATTCAAACATGACTACATGTCTTCTCAGCAAGGCAAGTGAAGATGAAGGTTGGCTTTGGCATAAAAGATTGTCACACTTGAGTTTTAAAGCAATGAATGAGTTGGTAAAGAAGGATTTGGTTAGAGGTGTTCCAAAATTGGATTACTCCAAGGATGGATTGTGTGATGCATGCCAGAAAGGGAAGCAGAAGAAGTCCTGTTTCAAATTAAAGTCAATGTCATCAATTGATCAACCCTTGCAACTACTTCACATCGATCTCTTTGGACCAGTCAATGTGTTGTCAATCTCAAAGAAGAAATACTGTCTTGTGATTATTGATGATTTCTCAAAATTCACTTGGACATTCTTTCTGCACTCTAAGGATAAGGTGGGTGAAGTCATTATAAATCACATCAAGATAGTCAACAACAATCCTCTACTCAAAGTAAGGAGAATTAGAAGTGACAATGGAACCCGAGTTCAAGAATTCTGTAATAAGAGAGTTTTGTGAAGAAGAAGGAATTATCCAAGAATTCTCTGCACCAAGAACTCCTCAACAAAATGGTGTAGTGGAAAGAAAGAACAGAACTCTAATTGAAGCTGCAAGAACAATGCTTGAAGAGTCTAAGCTACCAACATACTTCTGGGCAGAAGCTATAAACACTGCATGCTACACTCAGAATATTTCTTTGGTCAATCAAGCAAAAGGCATGACACCTTATCAACTTTTCAAAGGCAAGAAACCAACAATCAACTTTCTGCATGTCTTTGGATGCAAATGCTTTGTACTGAAAAATCATGGTGAGCATCTTGGAAAATTTGATTCAAAGGCAGATGAAGCTATCTTTGTTGGATACTCAGCTGGAAAATCCTACAGAGTCTACAACCTAAGACTAAACATTGTAATGGAGTCCATACATGTTGTCTTTGATGACAAGAAAATATCTGGTCTAGTATATGAAGGTTTTCATGAGTCTCTCTCATTTGAGAATGAGAGAAGTGGTGAAGAAAGTGAAGATGATGATGAAGAATGGAGATCAAATGGTGTGAGAAACAGACAAGGATCATCAGTTGAAGTGCAGAATGAACCACCTGTTGAAGAGCAACTTTGTAACACCCCCAGATCCGGGGTCCGGGATCCGGTGGTTACGGTTTCCAATTCTGTCCACAACAATTGAACTTTCCTTAACATGAAATAAATTACGTCTCTATGACCCAACACAACAATATAAAACACACCCGTTATAGTCCCAGAGATGAAATCAGAGTCACAATCAAATTTTTATTAATCACATTATGAGTTCTTACAATCCAAAAGAATTTCAATATAATTACATACTCTTTGCCATCCATTTACATAAGTCATACTAGACTGTATTCTTGGTACTGAAAGAATAAATATATCCTACCAATAGCTTCTTCTTCAGCTCTGGTAGTCTCATCGTCCTCGCCCGCGTCGAGTGCGCCTTGTGCGAGTCATCTGGTCTAGCTGTTGTTGTGATATAATAATAAAGCAAGGGTGAGCAATAGCCCACCAACAATAATATATAACTGAACGATAAAGTATAACAGTTCAAAAGTATCTTTCAAACCATATGCCATGCATTTACGGAAATGATGCCAGTATAATATGAACGATGAAGTTACAAGGTAACTTAAAGTATTTGTTTGTAGAAATATCTGCTACATCAAAGTAAGCGAGATATTCTTATTGTTATTAAGAAGAGGAGTTTGCAAGAAAAGGTTGCAATTCCAGTTATGACCCTTTTCCAACTCTGCCAACAGTAATCATGTTGCAGGAAATAAATAAATTTGGATGATGAACCAATGATGGAGTATTCACCGCGCCCGCTGTTCCAATCTTGATGATCAGTCGAGATCGTACAGCTCAATTTAGATTTACTACCGGTAGAAGGAAGAACTGACGGCTTTACTTGTGTACCGCCTTACTAGCTCTCCCCGGCCAACGGTTGGGCCAAAGGGGATGGACCGGCGCTACTCGGCCTCTTACACGACTCCTAGTTCAAATAGAATTCATGATTCTGAATGTAACGTTCGTCCCCCTTTCCCCAAGTATAATACTTGTTGATAAGACTCCACAAAGTAGTCGTATCTAGTTGGAAAGGAAAATTTACCCATAACTCCCAAGCTATTACTTGGTAACGGATATCAACTTGTTCCAGTAATCTTACCCCGCGAAAGATGAGAAGGTAAGCAACGACTTAATAAGTCAACAGCACCCGAGTTGCGAGTGAAGGGAATACTATATGACCGGGAAGTCGACAAGATAAATAACATTTTCCGAGTAAGGTTCCCTTATTATTAAGGAAGTAGACTCAAAGAAGAATGATGTCTGAGAACCTTCCTTGATATAGGATTAATAATAATATGACTCCGAAATATTTTTCGTAATAATCGAAGAAGATAAACCTTATTGAGGTTATTCTAAGTATGGAATAAATATTCAGAGAATATTTATTGAATTAAAAATATTTAAAGAATATTCAGGAATATGAAAGAATATCTTTAATCAGAGTATTTTTCAAATAATTCTTGAAGAAATATCGAGAGAATATTTATTGCATAATTAAATATTCAAATGAATATTCCAAATAATATTCATAAATCAATAAGACCTGAAAGGAATATTTAAAATATTTAAAATAATATTCGATGATTAAATAGAACCCTGGATGAATATTCAAAATAATATTCATAATTAATTAGGAATTTAAATGAATATCAATAAAGTAATATTCATTTAATAAATAATATCCTAAATGAATATCAAGTAATATTCATTTAGTAATCCAAGCTTTAAAGGAATATTCGATATAATATTCGATAAGTAAATCAAGCTTCAGATGAATATTGAAGATAATATTCATCAAGTACTTAATACCTTAAATGAATTTTCAAAAGTAATATTTATTTAATAAAATAATATTCTAAATGAATGTCCACATAATATTCATTTAGTAGTCTCATCTTTAGAGGAGTATTCGAAATAATAATCGATAATCAATTCGACTCCGAATGAATATTGACGAATATTATTCGTCGAATGATTACGTTCAAATAATTATTTGAAGTAAGGATCATTAAAATAAATAATCTCGAACGAATATTCAGATAATATTCTTCGCCTGAATAATAGAAAATATTTACTTAAATATTTTCCTCCGAGGTAATCTCGATATATCAAGGAATATTGACTCCCGGTCTATATTTGATTAATAAGATGTATACGCCCTTCTATGAGGGTCTTACAATAACCGGCTTATAACTGATATATAACTATCTAGCGTGTAAGCCAACAATAACATTCAGGGAACAAGTATATCAATTCAACTTGAAGGTAGGCATGCATGCAATGGCATATGTATATCAGCAATCATATATATATATTTATTCAATCACAACAACAGCCTAAAAGAAGGGAATTGAAACTTGCCTGGTAGTCGAGTACGGTAAGGGGTAGTGGTAGCGAGTCCCGGTTCAGCTTGGTGATCTATAAATAGCCAAGGCATTCGGGATTAATCAATTAACATATTAAAAGTTAAGTTATACTTAATTCGAAACACGTTCTCGAGTTATCTCGTTATACCCCTTTTTGTGGATTACTTTTATCACTGATCCGACCCGACATTCGTTCGTTAATACGACATGTCATTGTACTTATACTTAGGACATACTTAAGTCATATGAGTTCTAAAGTCGATCGTTACGAACCAATACTATACTCTGAGTTTTATCGCCCGCTTTCTAAGTGTTTTACCGAAGTTATAAAAGAGTCGTCTTTTAGGGGTTCGTTCGCGTTTAACCTCGACTCGAACATTTTTAATAAATCGAAAAACGATCCTTTTGACATACGGTTTTCTTTCACACCTTCCTTTTTACCTCTAGTATTTATTTACCAAGATTTGCCATGACGTTACATAGTTTACGAGGGTTCAATTACAGTTACGAACTTTCGTTTACGGATTCGAACTACTTTTAGTAATTTGGTCATAAATCCTAAACCGTAAGTCCGTTTCACGTGATCTTTATATCAAAACGAAGCTTAGAACATTACCTATCCTATCATGGCAGTTAAGGTCTCTGGACAGTAGGGGTTCAACATGGAAAAATGGTATACAAAACATGGTAATGCAAAATCGGGCATTATAACGGCTGTAAATCGAACGTTCCATAAATCGTAATCAACAACCCAAGCCACACCGGGCATACCAATCATCTTACATTCATAATACTAATCTCATAAGTCCAGGAACATCATATTATATCATCATATTCATCACATCTCTTAAATCAAACAAACTAACTACATAATCATGTAAACATGCTTATAACAACATTATCACCAAAATTTATCCAAAACTCCATTAAAACTCAAATCAAAGACTAGGGTTCTTGAAGTTTATACCTTCCTTGAGGTATGTATGCACTTATTAAGCCTTGTATAGTCCTTGTATAGCCTCCATGAAACTTGGATCATCAACCAAAATCAAGATTCAAGAATTTTGTTCTTGAGGTTACTATTCATCCTCCACTTTCTTGATTTTTTTGAAAATGGAAAAGGTGGTGTTTGAGGCTAAGATTTTTAGGGTATCATTTCTATGAAATATAGGATCTATGATAAATTTTTGGAGATCAAACAATGGTTGGAAGATGAATTCTTGTTCTTGAATTATGGAAAATTCGAATGGTGCTATGCTTGGAGAGAAGATGAGTTGCTTGGTTGATTTGTTTGAACAATAATGCATAAAGTGAATGGCTTTTGATAATATCTCATCTTAAAGTTGCTTTAATAAAGGTGTGATGCAATGGATGATGTCTTTGGATGGACAAATGTTGTGTTTTGGTGGAATGGTGTATGTTGTAAGCTTAGTTGCTTGGTTAGTTCCTAAGTATGCTAGTTACCTTTGTAACTTCTTAGTTACTTGATGTTATCCACTAGCACATGCATGTATCTTGATCCCCTGCTTGTTTCTTTGTCCGGTTATTGCTTAATTCACTAATAGTTCGGAGGGATATCTCAAGGATTTCTAGTTAGGGTTTTACCGGAAACCTCCTTAATATTTATATTACTATTCTTAATCCTCCTTTATAATCTTTGAATCCAACTTTCTCAAATCTTTTTAAATAAATCCTTAAATCATTCAGTGTCTAGGGAAATCTCGGGGAAAATAAAAGTGCTATTTTTCAGAATCCAATAGCTTTTACATACACTCTTTTTCCCCCTGGATCATCAATATGGACTCTAAGATCCATTCCGGGTACTTCTATATAGCATCGCCTAATAATATTCCTAATTCTATCAAAACACTATTCATCCCTTCTTCTTTACTTCTTCTCTTAGGGTTATACAATTGTCCCGGTTATCTTTCGAACGTTCTATAACCCTTTTACGGAACCACTGGACTAATAACGGATATCGATTTGGATGACATAAGAATAACCTCCTCCTTTGGAATTACCAAATCTTAATTTCCTAGGAGATAGATAATTTTTTATCTGAATTGTCAACCAATAGCATTCTTCATGGCATAAACATAATAAGGTCGAATTCCATTCATTCTTTCCAAATATCAATAATTACATTGTAGCCATAACCACTCCTTAGTGGTTTCCTACCTTCATTCTTAAATCAAATATAATAACATCCCAAAATATCAAATCCTCAAAGTTAATATCTCAATTCTTGGATTATAATAATATTTAATCCACTGTCCGGTCAAATATTATACCGAAAAAGAATTTGGAATTTCTGAATTCCGATCGTCTCTGCATTCACTTATTTCCTCCGCGTATTACTAATATGACTTCGAAACATCCATATCACGTCCCGTACCTAGGGTGGCGTGAAAAGTTTTCCAACTTGCAAAATCACTATTCATCCACCAAATTACTATGCACGTACAGGAAACACTATGCACGTACGGGAAATACTATGCACGTATGGGAAACACTATGCACGTACTCATTTCCTTTCAAGGATCCATTAGCTCCTTCCTGGATGGTAGATTATTCTTATCTAGGTTCTCAACCATCGAATTACTCTATTCTGACAATATACCAATGCATCAGGATCATTGTCCAAAGCAATATCCATTCATTACAATCATTGTTCTTTGAAACCACCATTCATTAGAGCTGGTGACCTTGTTGTCGGAATCATTGTTCTTCATTTTATCATTACTTAATAAAAAGTTTTAATTATATCCAAAATTTGGGGTTCTTACAGTCTCCCCTCCTTAAAAGGATTCCGTCCCGGAATCAGGTAGGAAGCAAAGAGTCGTTCTACCCTTCCTCAGCACATCTTCTAGTGCTACAATCCATACTGTATCCTTTTTCCATCAACGTTGCTACTTTTCGTACAACTCACTATCCGGGTTATACTCTTACTCAGTCTTATCCTTATTGATACCTGCAGTAACATTGGTATCACTATCACCCTACGATTCGGAGGTAACCTCGCTCGTACTGTGCATTTCCTGATCGCTTTAATCTTCGCAATCTCGATCAATATAGAGAAGTGGAAAGATTTATTGAGAGATCACTATGATCAATTGAACATTTGTTATATTGCATAGTTAGTACAGAAGGGGGCCAGCCTTTAGTACTTGACAAGCAATTAAACAAGTCATGGCATTCCACTTAGACTTCTATCACATAGACAGATAGTCACGTAGCAGTACCTCCCCTCCTAAAAGGGTTGTTCTTCTCAATTCATAAAGAAGATGAATAAGAGAGAAGAAGAGAAAAGAGTTCTAAAGGATTATAGAAAGCTTTCATGATTGTAGAATATCATACTCAGAATTTACCTCTGAACTATAAAGGTTTATCAAAGAAGAAATTAATCATAATTATATCCAATACTATTTGATCGCAATCTCTCGTGTCAACATATCTTGCTGCTTTGTCCATTATTCTATGGACAAATACTCTTGTTCAATCTTAGCGATACTCACATTCGGGAAATCTTTCAACCTTTCAGGTGAAATCTTAGATTTCTCACTTGACATCATTATTACTGACATCCCATATCATGTTACTAGCTTTTTCATAACTATAATATTGACACTATCAGGTTGTCATCCTGAGAATTCATTAGAAAACCCATTCATAACATTCCTTGCTTCTCATTCCATAGTTGCTTCCCCAACCCTTTTCTTTATCAATCACATCTTTCTTATTAGCTGATTCTTACTCATTTCTATTTTTTTACTTTCACCTTCACCTCTTTGCTGAGACACCTTTTTGCACTTGGTACCTCCTTATCGGTATTCCGTCACATTTATTCTATAATCATCACGTTATTCCAATTTAAACTTTCCGAAATGAATCTGGCCCGATCCCTTTAACTTAGATTCATATAATCTACTTCTGCCAACCTTGTTTCTCATCACTTGTTCTTTTCTATCCGTGGTTTTCCACAGGTTGTCTTTCGTAAGTCAGACCAGGTCGTATATCTACATGCTCGTACTCCTATCATCTGTCGAACATCTGCATTTTACTGGCGTAGCCTGGCCACATGAAAACCCGTTATGACCGTGCTATAATTTTGGGGGTAAGGCTGGCTCGAATACCGCCGCCCGAATACTTTAAACTCTCAGGTGGCCCAATAAGTCTTGGCTCAACCGCCCTTCCCTCCAAGTCTCATTAATTCTTTCTACGGGAATACGTTTAGCATCACGAATTATCGACCTCATATTCTCTATCTTGTTTGTGCAGAAGTATACTAACACAAACTTGCTTGTCATTCATCAACATGCCATTTAGCTTATCAATAGCAGCACTTTCTTTATCTTTACGTTGTCATCTCCTTTCTTAGGAGAATCACCATCGCTTGTTGTTTACGTTGTGCGTTAATAGCTAACCCTACGGGTTTCAAATCCCTTAGGGAGACAAAGTAATCATTATTCCTTATCCATAAGGAACACTTCCTGAACTTGATGTAGATATAACGTGAAGCAGATAGAATTGCAGAAGAGTTTCAAGCATCGCAGCTAGGCCCGGTTGATGAAACTATCACTTATGCATCTTCCATAAAAGACTGGAAAGTTAATGGTTTACTTCATCAATTTTGTACCATGGTCCTGGTTTGCCTCAAAACGGGACCTTCTAAGGTACGTACTATGCTTAAGACTTCATCAGGAATCGAATCTTTACTTAAACTATTATTACCTTTAATTCTTGCACAGTCATCAGAAGGAATGTAACTTCCTCCACTCCAATATGACCTTCAAGGTCTTTCCAAATATCATTTTGTTTCTTCGGTATGAACATTTATAATTATTCCTTTATACTTAGACTGTCGGCCACCTCATTGGCCTTTCCTGATAATAATAATTTCTGGTAATCCTTGTTCCTTGGATATATTCCAATTCAAACATTTCTACCTCATTCCCATCTTTGTGGGGTGAAAGTATTCTCCCTTAAGTTCTGCTGATGGAGAAAAATATATTTATCAGTCTTTCTTCATAAGTCATTGCTTCCACCTACCCGTGGGAACTTTATCGCGTTTATTCCCAATCCTACTTAGGATACTTCTCTTCTTAGTTCTTTCCTTATCTTAGGATAATCTCAACCTTTATAGGTTCAATCCATACTTCCTCAGGGTTTCATACATGCCTCATCTGGCATTATTGTTACGATGTCATACATCCCTTACCAAACTTCCATTTTGAAGTTCGGAATATTACCTTTTTGCTTGTAAGGTTTCATAGGCCATCCTTATCATTCCTCCAGTATTTTCTGGGTACCGGGTATATCAAAATGTCATTGATCAATACTCTAATAATTCTATCTATGTTCTTTCCAGAACTCTTTTTAATAATCCTTACCGGTCATTGTTGCCTTAGCAAGTCCAGCTCATAACATCTGAAGTCATAATGTCGTTATTAGGGTTAATGCCACCCCTTGTGCATTCCCCAGGGTTTGTCTTAATTTATGGATATCCTATCCTTAATTCAACTGCCAAGGAATTCTTGCATCTTATAATTGGCAATCGGATCGTGTATCCTTAATAAAGGTCTCTTTTCAATCATTCTCATTTGATAATCGATCGGTGGCTTAATGCCACCCTCTTCTTCCAGATAGTTGTCAGCCTATTTGGCCTTCCAAAAGGCAACGTATGCCTATCTGCTCTCTTACAGAACTTGGTAATGGTAGCAAGGATGTTTTGGAAGATATTGGTCGAGTTCAACGTGAATCTCTTAGTACTTATCGTTCTTTTCAAATGTATTTGTCTTAGACAAAATTTCTACAGCATACTGTTCAATTTCTGACCTTTTCTATACCCTCTTCATATACCTTCATTGTTTACTTTCCTCCGTCATAATATATTCATGGTATTCATGATACCCTAACATCATACATCTCAAGTCACTATACTTCCGTTTTACTCGAAATCTTGGACAACCATATACATATGAGTCACTTCAGTACGGGTGACCCCATCCCAAAAGGTCTAGTGAATTCCCAATCAAAACATGGGTTGTTCGGCAGAAGATTCAAACGATCTCATTAATGTTTCCTTTATATCAGAAGCCCTTGCAGTCGGTGCTTTCTTAGAAGCAACCCTGCTTTGTCTTTTCATTGCTGGTCTAGTCGCTTTATAGTCCGTTGTGACTTGGCCTCAACTGGCCACACATAAAAATACATGATTTTAGGGGTTGGCTAATAGCATTACTTTTCTAGCAATTGCCGGCATAGTGCCTTCTTCTTTGATACTTTTCTACCTTTCCAAAACTTTACTCCATATAAGTATTAATCGACTACTCGGCACCGTCTCCGGTCACCTTTCCTCCACTTTTATCTTTTCAACTATTCTTATCAATCCTGCGTGCCACACAAGCTTACCATTCCTGGCATAACAGCCTTTTCATTTAAGTCAATCCTGGAATTTCTCAGTCCGGCTGGTTTCTTACTTACATTTCCTATTTTCGTCCAATCTCACTTCATCATTTTATCACTACCGTCGATTGTAATGTTCAGGGTCCGTTTACTAACCCATTTTACAGCATCCTTACCCAAATCACAGGGTTTGCTCCAATTTTACTCTCTTCCGTGACATTCTCTGATAATCAGAAAGAGAAGGTTTGCCAAAATTCACCGAATTCCTTTCCAGACTCAGGGAAATTTTGATCAATTTACTCACCTACTGGTAATCATTAAGGAGACCAGTTTCGAAACCTGAAGAATAGTTCTATGAACCTCCAAGCAGGTGGAATCATAAGCAGTCATAGTTAACGAAATAATCATCATCGGATTGGAAGTTTACCTACTGGAGAGGAATCAATTATATCCATCCCTTAGAAGGGAATCAACCGTTTCAAACTGAAACCTGTCACAACGTCCAGATATTCAATACTACCAAATGTCGGTCTACCTAACCCTTTATGCGAAGCGTCATTGGAAGCACAAAGTCTCCTTTTTCCATTAAGCAATGCCAGCTCTTGGTCATTACCAATTTCACCTTTTAGCTCCAGGAAGATTTTCTCACATTTTTCTCTTTAACTGCTGATCGTATTACTTGATCTATTATAATTCCGTGTCGGAGTAAACTTAAGGTAACTACTATAATCCATTCAAAGAGAAGAAGGAATTTAATATTCCTCTGAATCACATGCATCTAACGTTTCTGGTTCATCATTTAACTGAGTTGAATTAACTCTATACTCAGTCTCTGGCAGTAGTCTCATTACGAGTTCATCTTGACTCACTGGTCTTATCTTCCGGTAGGTTCCGAGATCATTGTCTTGCTTACTACTTCCTTATATAACTTTACCCAATCATTCTATCACTTCCCAATGTCTTTACTTTCTAAATGATTCATTCATAAGATGAACATTTTCCTTAATAAAACCACCTTATTAACCTCAATTTGGTTCCATAATTTACAACCTACGACACCTGCCTTCTCATGGCGAATTATTACTGACCATATTCATACTAATTCATTTATCAAATGATATGGCACTTACTGCCTCCTTCTCAACTATTCCTAGGGACTCTGCTCCTCGCCCTAAATCGATGTCTTTGATAATCATACATCCCTCTAGCTCTTTCTTTGTTAAGATGAAAATCTCTAAGGATTCTCATCTATTTCCGTATAAGATCTCAAGTAATTCTTCCAATCCTTCTTTCTTGCTGGTACTACATCTGGTAGTCCGGCTATGAATTCAACATGCATCTTCAGATCTCTTAATAATATCTCGGTTCTTTATACTCACTTTTCTGAGCACCATATCTTAATCATCACAGTCATTCTGGCTGTGACCCTCATTACCCATGGGTAAGCTCCTTATCCTAACAGGATTTCCTTATCTGCTGGAACCTCTTCCGGGTCTCCAGTAGGGTACTCCATCGAATTACCCGCTGATCTTTAGCATATAAAGCATCATCGCGCTATTGCTCGTATGCCTCAAGGTCAGTCGCCTTACTCGTCGATACGATATCGAGCTAAGTTACTATCATTATACTTACGAGTTCCCATAAGGGTTTTTATATGTCATCACTACATTAAGTAGTACGACTATGAACTTGGCAAGAGTTCTTATTATCTTATTGAATTTATTGTTTTAACGTCACCTCATCTCTGGGGTTTATAACGTACGCTCTGATACCACTTCTGTAACACCCCCAGATCCGGGGTCCGGGATCCGGTGGTTACGGTTTCCAATTCTGTCCACAACAATTGAACTTTCCTTAACATGAAATAAATTACGTCTCTATGACCCAACACAACAATATAAAACACACCCGTTATAGTCCCAGAGATGAAATCAGAGTCACAATCAAATTTTTATTAATCACATTATGAGTTCTTACAATCCAAAAGAATTTCAATATAATTACATACTCTTTGCCATCCATTTACATAAGTCATACTAGACTGTATTCTTGGTACTGAAAGAATAAATATATCCTACCAATAGCTTCTTCTTCAGCTCTGGTAGTCTCATCGTCCTCGCCCGCGTCGAGTGCGCCTTGTGCGAGTCATCTGGTCTAGCTGTTGTTGTGATATAATAATAAAGCAAGGGTGAGCAATAGCCCACCAACAATAATATATAACTGAACGATAAAGTATAACAGTTCAAAAGTATCTTTCAAACCATATGCCATGCATTTACGGAAATGATGCCAGTATAATATGAACGATGAAGTTACAAGGTAACTTAAAGTATTTGTTTGTAGAAATATCTGCTACATCAAAGTAAGCGAGATATTCTTATTGTTATTAAGAAGAGGAGTTTGCAAGAAAAGGTTGCAATTCCAGTTATGACCCTTTTCCAACTCTGCCAACAGTAATCATGTTGCAGGAAATAAATAAATTTGGATGATGAACCAATGATGGAGTATTCACCGCGCCCGCTGTTCCAATCTTGATGATCAGTCGAGATCGTACAGCTCAATTTAGATTTACTACCGGTAGAAGGAAGAACTGACGGCTTTACTTGTGTACCGCCTTACTAGCTCTCCCCGGCCAACGGTTGGGCCAAAGGGGATGGACCGGCGCTACTCGGCCTCTTACACGACTCCTAGTTCAAATAGAATTCATGATTCTGAATGTAACGTTCGTCCCCCTTTCCCCAAGTATAATACTTGTTGATAAGACTCCACAAAGTAGTCGTATCTAGTTGGAAAGGAAAATTTACCCATAACTCCCAAGCTATTACTTGGTAACGGATATCAACTTGTTCCAGTAATCTTACCCCGCGAAAGATGAGAAGGTAAGCAACGACTTAATAAGTCAACAGCACCCGAGTTGCGAGTGAAGGGAATACTATATGACCGGGAAGTCGACAAGATAAATAACATTTTCCGAGTAAGGTTCCCTTATTATTAAGGAAGTAGACTCAAAGAAGAATGATGTCTGAGAACCTTCCTTGATATAGGATTAATAATAATATGACTCCGAAATATTTTTCGTAATAATCGAAGAAGATAAACCTTATTGAGGTTATTCTAAGTATGGAATAAATATTCAGAGAATATTTATTGAATTAAAAATATTTAAAGAATATTCAGGAATATGAAAGAATATCTTTAATCAGAGTATTTTTCAAATAATTCTTGAAGAAATATCGAGAGAATATTTATTGCATAATTAAATATTCAAATGAATATTCCAAATAATATTCATAAATCAATAAGACCTGAAAGGAATATTTAAAATATTTAAAATAATATTCGATGATTAAATAGAACCCTGGATGAATATTCAAAATAATATTCATAATTAATTAGGAATTTAAATGAATATCAATAAAGTAATATTCATTTAATAAATAATATCCTAAATGAATATCAAGTAATATTCATTTAGTAATCCAAGCTTTAAAGGAATATTCGATATAATATTCGATAAGTAAATCAAGCTTCAGATGAATATTGAAGATAATATTCATCAAGTACTTAATACCTTAAATGAATTTTCAAAAGTAATATTTATTTAATAAAATAATATTCTAAATGAATGTCCACATAATATTCATTTAGTAGTCTCATCTTTAGAGGAGTATTCGAAATAATAATCGATAATCAATTCGACTCCGAATGAATATTGACGAATATTATTCGTCGAATGATTACGTTCAAATAATTATTTGAAGTAAGGATCATTAAAATAAATAATCTCGAACGAATATTCAGATAATATTCTTCGCCTGAATAATAGAAAATATTTACTTAAATATTTTCCTCCGAGGTAATCTCGATATATCAAGGAATATTGACTCCCGGTCTATATTTGATTAATAAGATGTATACGCCCTTCTATGAGGGTCTTACAATAACCGGCTTATAACTGATATATAACTATCTAGCTTGTAAGCCAACAATAACATTCAGGGAACAAGTATATCAATTCAACTTGAAGGTAGGCATGCATGCAATGGCATATGTATATCAGCAATCATATATATATATTTATTCAATCACAACAACAGCCTAAAAGAAGGGAATTGAAACTTGCCTGGTAGTCGAGTACGGTAAGGGGTAGTGGTAGCGAGTCCCGGTTCAGCTTGGTGATCTATAAATAGCCAAGGCATTCGGGATTAATCAATTAACATATTAAAAGTTAAGTTATACTTAATTCGAAACACGTTCTCGAGTTATCTCGTTATACCCCTTTTTGTGGATTACTTTTATCACTGATCCGACCCGACATTCGTTCGTTAATACGACATGTCATTGTACTTATACTTAGGACATACTTAAGTCATATGAGTTGTAAAGTCGATCGTTACGAACCAATACTATACTCTGAGTTTTATCGCCCGCTTTCTAAGTGTTTTACCGAAGTTATAAAAGAGTCGTCTTTTAGGGGTTCGTTCGCGTTTAACCTCGACTCGAACATTTTTAATAAATCGAAAAACGATCCTTTTGACATACGGTTTTCTTTCACACCTTCCTTTTTACCTCTATTATTTATTTACCAAGATTTGCCATGACGTTACATAGTTTACGAGGGTTCAATTACAGTTACGAACTT
Organism: Saposhnikovia divaricata; assembly: GCA_036435485.1. Lineage (NCBI taxonomy): Eukaryota > Viridiplantae > Streptophyta > Magnoliopsida > Apiales > Apiaceae > Saposhnikovia > Saposhnikovia divaricata. The sequence goes on along the minus strand of CM071597.1, from coordinate 92,294,369 downwards.
TCGTTTACGGATTCGAACTACTTTTAGTAATTTGGTCATAAATCCTAAACCGTAAGTCCGTTTCACGTGATCTTTATATCAAAACGAAGCTTAGAACATTACCTATCCTATCATGGCAGTTAAGGTCTCTGGACAGTAGGGGTTCAACATGGAAAAATGGTATACAAAACATGGTAATGCAAAATCGGGCATTATAACGGCTGTAAATCGAACGTTCCATAAATCGTAATCAACAACCCAAGCCACACCGGGCATACCAATCATCTTACATTCATAATACTAATCTCATAAGTCCAGGAACATCATATTATATCATCATATTCATCACATCTCTTAAATCAAACAAACTAACTACATAATCATGTAAACATGCTTATAACAACATTATCACCAAAATTTATCCAAAACTCCATTAAAACTCAAATCAAAGACTAGGGTTCTTGAAGTTTATACCTTCCTTGAGGTATGTATGCACTTATTAAGCCTTGTATAGTCCTTGTATAGCCTCCATGAAACTTGGATCATCAACCAAAATCAAGATTCAAGAATTTTGTTCTTGAGGTTACTATTCATCCTCCACTTTCTTGATTTTTTTGAAAATGGAAAAGGTGGTGTTTGAGGCTAAGATTTTTAGGGTATCATTTCTATGAAATATAGGATCTATGATAAATTTTTGGAGATCAAACAATGGTTGGAAGATGAATTCTTGTTCTTGAATTATGGAAAATTCGAATGGTGCTATGCTTGGAGAGAAGATGAGTTGCTTGGTTGATTTGTTTGAACAATAATGCATAAAGTGAATGGCTTTTGATAATATCTCATCTTAAAGTTGCTTTAATAAAGGTGTGATGCAATGGATGATGTCTTTGGATGGACAAATGTTGTGTTTTGGTGGAATGGTGTATGTTGTAAGCTTAGTTGCTTGGTTAGTTCCTAAGTATGCTAGTTACCTTTGTAACTTCTTAGTTACTTGATGTTATCCACTAGCACATGCATGTATCTTGATCCCCTGCTTGTTTCTTTGTCCGGTTATTGCTTAATTCACTAATAGTTCGGAGGGATATCTCAAGGATTTCTAGTTAGGGTTTTACCGGAAACCTCCTTAATATTTATATTACTATTCTTAATCCTCCTTTATAATCTTTGAATCCAACTTTCTCAAATCTTTTTAAATAAATCCTTAAATCATTCAGTGTCTAGGGAAATCTCGGGGAAAATAAAAGTGCTATTTTTCAGAATCCAATAGCTTTTACATACACTCTTTTTCCCCCTGGATCATCAATATGGACTCTAAGATCCATTCCGGGTACTTCTATATAGCATCGCCTAATAATATTCCTAATTCTATCAAAACACTATTCATCCCTTCTTCTTTACTTCTTCTCTTAGGGTTATACAATTGTCCCGGTTATCTTTCGAACGTTCTATAACCCTTTTACGGAACCACTGGACTAATAACGGATATCGATTTGGATGACATAAGAATAACCTCCTCCTTTGGAATTACCAAATCTTAATTTCCTAGGAGATAGATAATTTTTTATCTGAATTGTCAACCAATAGCATTCTTCATGGCATAAACATAATAAGGTCGAATTCCATTCATTCTTTCCAAATATCAATAATTACATTGTAGCCATAACCACTCCTTAGTGGTTTCCTACCTTCATTCTTAAATCAAATATAATAACATCCCAAAATATCAAATCCTCAAAGTTAATATCTCAATTCTTGGATTATAATAATATTTAATCCACTGTCCGGTCAAATATTATACCGAAAAAGAATTTGGAATTTCTGAATTCCGATCGTCTCTGCATTCACTTATTTCCTCCGCGTATTACTAATATGACTTCGAAACATCCATATCACGTCCCGTACCTAGGGTGGCGTGAAAAGTTTTCCAACTTGCAAAATCACTATTCATCCACCAAATTACTATGCACGTACAGGAAACACTATGCACGTACGGGAAATACTATGCACGTATGGGAAACACTATGCACGTACTCATTTCCTTTCAAGGATCCATTAGCTCCTTCCTGGATGGTAGATTATTCTTATCTAGGTTCTCAACCATCGAATTACTCTATTCTGACAATATACCAATGCATCAGGATCATTGTCCAAAGCAATATCCATTCATTACAATCATTGTTCTTTGAAACCACCATTCATTAGAGCTGGTGACCTTGTTGTCGGAATCATTGTTCTTCATTTTATCATTACTTAATAAAAAGTTTTAATTATATCCAAAATTTGGGGTTCTTACAAACTTACACCATCAGTTGGAAATCAAAGAGAAGCCTCTGTTGATGAATCTGCAAGTACTCCATCAATCTCGAGGGCCATACACTCAGGGGGAGTTTCTCACAATGATCAACACAGAGAAAATGAAGACACTTCATCAAGGTCAAACTTACCACCACAAAGAAAATGGACCAGGGATCATCCATTTGAGCTTATAATTGGAGATCCTAATGCAAAGGTCCAAACCAGAAGAGCAAGTCAAGAAGAATGCTTATATAGCAGTTTTCTATCCAAAGAGGAACCAAAGAGAGTTGAACATGCTCTTCTGGATCCAGACTGGGTTTTAGCAATGCAAGAAGAGCTAAACCAGTTTGAAAGAAATGAAGTATGGAAACTTGTACCCAAACCTAAAGACAAATCAGTGATTGGCACTAAGTGGGTATTCAAGAACAACATGGATGAGAATGGCATAGTCACAAGGAATAAAGCTAGATTAGTGGCTAAAGGCTACTGTCAAGCGGAAGGAATTGACTTTGAAGAAACCTTTGCACCAGTGGCAATGTTAGAAGCAATAAGGATCTTCCTGGCCTATGCAGCGCATGCCAATTTCAAAGTCTATCAAATGGATGTCAAGAGTGCATTTCTGAATGGAATTCTTGAGGAGGAGGTATATGTTAGTCAACCGCCTGGTTTTGAAGATCCAGACTTTACAGAATATGTGTTCTTTCTACTCAAAGCACTATATGGCCTGAAGCAAGCACCTAGAGCCTGGTATGACACACTCTCACAGTTCTTTATAGAGAATCACTTCATTCGAGGTTGCAAAATGAATATAAAAAGTGCCACAGGAACCTGTCAATTCTTGGGAAACAAGCTGGTCTCATGGTTCAGTAAGAAGCAGAACTCAGTATCTACCTCAACTGCAGAGGCTGAATACATAGCAGCTGGGAGTTGTTCACAGATTCTATGGATGAGAAATCAACTACTTGACTATGGAGTTAAAGTTAAAAAGATCCCAATTTTCTGTGACAACACGAGTGCAATTGCAATATCACAGAATCCAGTGCAGCATTCTAGAACCAAGCACATAGACATCAGATACCATTTCATCAGGGAGCATGTGATGGAAGGCACTGTGGAACTGCATTTTGTTCCTAGTGAAAAATAGTTGGCAGACATTTTTACTAAAGCTTTGGATGAAGCAACCTTTTCAAGGTTGGTAAGTGAGCTTGGTATGTTAAATTTCACATGATCTTTTAAGATGTCTGTTCAATTTGTTGCAGCCAGTGAATTTCATTCTCTGGATTTTGTTTGTTTTATTTGCTTATCTGCATGATTATTCTGGAGATATCATTGTAGCATAATTAAATAAATATTTTATTGACATATATCAATTAATGATATTTTGTTAATTTTATGTCTATTTAATTGTAGGTTTATTATTGTGGATTAATTCTTAATTTACTACGTGATTATATTTAAATCCATAATAATTAGAAGTATTAAATATGTGTATATGTGTATAGGCTGATAGGTCGGCTGACAGGTTTCGGTGATAAGATGTTAGCCTCCATTGTTGAATTCATGAAATGTGGCTACCTAACATGGTGGCTACCTAACATGGTTGACAATTTACCACTTGTTGTAGAGAGTTTGAATTCTTTAAACAAAACCTGTCACTACTTCACCTAAACCACTGAACCTTGAAACCCTATAAATGATGAGTTTTTTGTTTGTGTTTAACATCATCATTTTTCAGATATACAGAGCATATACACACAATTGCTGAATATTTAGAGCTTTGATCGGAAAGATCTCTCAATCTAGTTGGTGGTTTTTATATCGGATTTCATATTCTTGCTTTATACATCATCCTTTATAAAAACTAACCCTTGTTTTTGAATTTCCTCAAAGTTTTGAAAATGGCATTGCAGGGAAGTTTTTTTTTATTGCTAAAGCTAATCCTACTTCCATTCAGCAAATCGAAACCATCTATGATGAGCAATTTCGGGCTTGGGCACAATTTCTGAATGAACATTCATTAATTCGCTATGATTTAGTTACACCAGTGCAGCTTAACCATGATGCATTACGTGAACTATATTGCAGTGCGGTTAACACTTCTGGACAGGACGGGTGTGCATTCACATATCGACTGTTTGGTAGGTCGATTAGGGTCACTGAACGAGATGTTAATCGAATTCTTCATTTTCCTATGGAAAATCTCGTTTCTGATCCTACACCTGAACAGATTGAAATGTTCTTTCGTTTTATAAGGTACCAAGATGGCAATTTCAATACTGGTAATATCTGTAGAACATTTCTAACCCAGTACTGGAATTTCTTTTTTCACATTCTTGGCCATGTTTTTTCCTCAGATAGAACGAATCTAGATCGGATACCTGAATTTATTCAAAAAATAGGGTATGCGGTTGCCAATAATTTGAGAATTAATTTTAGAAAAATAGTGCTTGGTCAAATCATTTTAAAGATGAAACACTTGGGAACAAGAGATGTTCAAGCCTCAAAATGTCAAATGTCTATATCCAAGGTTTCTACAGCTAATATTAAATGATTTTTTGAATGATGAAGACAGGGTACACTCGGAAAATGGTCGAAAGGTGGAATGTTCTTACATGAAGACGAATGTAATTTATTACATAAGCAAGACCAGTGAATGTCAAATGCCTACAGTCCTAACTGAATATCTAAAGACTGTTCCACTTCCGTTGTTACCAAGACCAGTGAGAGCAGGTATACGACAAGGTAATATTTCAATCCCTGCTATCCCAACCTCTGTATTCCCTATTGTATCACAGGAAATACAGTTCCTACAGCCCCTAGTGGCCATCTTACCCAACCAAGAGCAGGAAATCCCACCGACTCTAACACAGGTCGAAGAGCCCATTCTACAAATACAAACACAAACAGAACAAACTCCTACACCTCAATTGTCACTTAAACGACCAGTCATCCACATTATTGAGGGAGATAGTGCCTCAACAGCACCACATAAGGAGTTAGTTACATCAGCCGCTCTACCTCATTCTAAACGGAGTAAACCCAGTGAACTTGAGGTAACGGCAACTGTTAGTGAAGCAATTCTTTCTTATCCAATGAGGGAAAATGTAAATAAGGCTGAATTGACGGGAGCAGCTATCTTGAGTTCCAATTCACGGAACATAAGAGTGGTTGATGATCTTTCTAAAGATCAAATGCCTTCACAGGCATCCGAGGTGGAATTACCTACCTCAATAACTGCTGGTGAATCTTCCATTTTACGAAAAGATCCATCGGTAGGAGGTTCTTTTATGAACCAAGTGTCTTCACAGATGTACGAGGGAAACTTAGGTTTTGTGCCATTTAATCGATTCAAGTTTAACCTCCCAGAGGGAAAATCTCTGGATCTCTTTCGAGATTTACCACTCTTTACCAGTGGTCAGCAACTCGCTTCACGCGATGACGGAAGCTCACGAACTTTCATTGCACCATCCGTGACCTCTGAAAAAGGGGCTAGGATGATTTCATTTGCAGGTTCACATATCGGTGGAAGCTCTGGAGGAGAGTGGAGAGAAACACGAACAGAACATGTAAGTGTAACCCAAACCACTAAACCGAGTGAATATAGAGTGTTGAGTGAAACACCTGCAGAACGTATGAGTGAGCAACCTACTCAACCACATGCACCTGTAACCAGAAAGGAATACAGCAAACTCCTTACACGGGTCCAAACAATGGAGAAAGAGTTGTCAAAAATCTGTAAGTCCATTGCAGAATTCAAAAATTTGTAACTTATTCAACATGATGCATTCCAGGTTCAGTTAAGTTCCATGGCATCCCAGTTTAGTCATGCAATTAATTCCTTGGCAAAACCATCTTCGGCTAATTTACCAACTCCACATCCTACTACTCTAGAGGATAACCCAACTGAGGGGGAGAAGTTGGATGATCAAGAAAAATCAACTAGGCGTAAGGGCAAGGAAAAGGTTGTTGACACGGAATTAACTTTATTTTGGGAAAGGAAAAGCTAGTGGGAGTATTAGTGGAAAGAAAGCAAGGCAAAATTAAAGATATGTTCAGTCTAGAGGAACAATTTATCTTGAACTTGTTCAAATTTTAGAAATCTGGAAAATGTATATATGATCCAGAATGCGCTTTAATATTATTTATCTTTGTATTTCATTTTTTGTTGTATCAGTTGAGTTATCCTCTAGGAATTTGCTTGTCAAACCCTAACAATCAAATAGGGGGAGATTGTAAAGCATAATGTAATGTAATATGTAATAGAGGACATATATAACTCAACTAGGATAAAAGATAAATAATATTAACTCGCTGAAAGAAGTTCATTAACATAATCAAGCCTCAGTGACAAAATAAGATGTATAGATGATTCAGTTGAAGGGCCAAAAGATTCCAGTGATAATGTTTTTATGGTTACACAATTCTTAGCAGTGTTCTTAAAGACATGATACGAAGACCACGAGTGAATGTTAGTCATCTGTGAACCAGACCAGTTGCACTAGGCGTCAACACTTCACAAAGGAATCGAAGTATCTAACTCAGAAAAACTGTTAAGAGATATGATTGAGTTTAGAGCAGTACTGATATCCTCCATTTTGGAAGCTGCATATTTAAGGATGTCAAATTAAGAGGAAAATGAATAGTATCCAAAATCACTATTCATATGAATAGTAACTGAAATCACTATTCACATGAATAGTAATCGAAATCAATATTCATATGAATAGTAACCGAAATTACTATTCATGAATAGTACCCAAAAGTACTATTCAATTAGGTGGGTCCCACACAAATATAAAATTCAAAGTTTTTGTCAGAAAGCTTTGTTGAATTTTAAGGTTTGAAGTTTGAAGAATCAGCAGGCGGCGGAAGCAGAAACGTCAGCAGTTGCGTTAATTTAGCTGCATAGTAACTTTCTAGAGTCCATAAATAGGCCTATTGTATTTCATTTCAAAATACACCTCAACACACAATTCTCTCTTCTCTCTCTTATATCTTCTTCGTATAAGCTGCTAGACAGTCCATCTAGTAGGAAAGCCGGCTTAGCCCGCTTTCAGGAAGTATCGGGTAGAAGGTCCTCGTGCCTAAACTATCCTTAGGAGTGTTCTGGTTTTGAAGCTAATCCATTGGATTAGAAGTTGTAACACCCCTTCGTGTTTATTATCAATAAAGATATATTCCTGAAATTGTGTTTCGTTATTTTTGATTTCAAGATCCGAAAAATTGTTATCCGCAAAAATCTTGAAAACTGAAATATTTTGGTAGTATCGTATTCAACCCCCCCTTCTACGATACTTCGGGACCTAACATTTCCTCCCACCAAGAATGCAAAGCTTCGTAATGAGATTAATTCTTTTCAGCAACTAGACGATGAATCTTTATATGAGGCATGAGAGAGATTCAAGGCATTACTGAGAAAATGCCCATATCATGGTCTTCTTCATTACATTCAGATGGAGACATTCTATAATGGTCTCAATACTCAGACAAAGTTGGTGGTGGATGCATCTGCAAATGGAGCTCTGTTAGCCAAATCTTATAATCAGGCATATGAGATTCTTGAGACATTGCAACAAATAATCATCAGTGGATAACTAATTGGGCTCAAGATGGGAAAAAAGTAGCTGGAATTTATGAGGTTGATGCAGTAACTTCAATGAGAGCTCAAATGTCATCCATTGAGAATATGCTCAAGAACTTGACGACGGGAGGTAATCAATATATGGGGCAGTCGGTGAGTCCATAAGTTAATTAAATCAAGAATGTTTCATGTGTGTAACACCCCCAGATCCGGGGTCCGGGATTCGGTCGTTACGGTCTCCATTACTGTTCACAATACTTGAACTTACTTCAACTCAAAATAAATTACATCTTTATAACCCAACACAACAATATAAAACACACCCGTTATAGTCCCAGAGATGAAATCAGAGTAACTACCAAATTTTATTAAGCACAATATGAGTTCTTACAATCCAAAAGAATTTCAATATGAATACATACTCTTTGCCATCCATTTTCATAAGTCATACTAGACCATATACTTGGTACTGAAAGAATAAATCTATCCTACCAATAGCTTTCTCTTCGGCTCTGGTAGTCTCATCGTCCTCGCCAGTGTCGAGTGCGCCTTGTGCGAGTCATCTGGTCTAGTTGTTGTTGTGATATAATAATAAAGCAAGGGTGAGCAATAGCCCACCAACAATAATATTTAACTGAACGATAATATATAACAGTTCAAAAGTATCTTTCAAACCATATGTCATGCATTTACAGAAATGATGCCAGCATAATACGAACGATGAAGTTACATGGTAACTCAAAATGTATATATATGTGGGAATATCTGCTATGTCGAAAATAAGCAAGATATTATCATTTATCATATAAAGAGGAACTTGCAAGGAAAATATTGCAATTCCAGTTATTAACAATTTTCGAAGTCCTACAACCTGAAAGAAGTCTCTTCGATACGTGTTGCGGAAGACACCGTCAACCTGAAAGAAGTCTCTTCGATACGTGTTGCAGGGAATTCCCAATTTGGGAGATGAACCATACTGGAGTTATCACGCGCCAGCTGTCCCACTCCTTGATGATCAGTCGGGGATGGTACAGCCCAATATAGTTTACTACCGGTAGAAGGAAGAACTGACGGCTCCACTTGTAGATTGCCTTTAATAGTAACTTCCTGGCCAATGGTTAGGCCTTGTGATGGACCGCGCGACTCCTAGTTCGAATAAATCTACAGCATTGAAACGTAGAGTTTGTCCTCCCTTCCCCAAGTGAAATACTTGTTGATAAGACTCCACAAAGTAGTCGTATCTAGTTGGAAAGGAAAATTCACCAACATTTCCCAAGATTTTGCTTGTTTATGGATATCAACTTGTTCCAACAATCTTACCCCTCGAATGAGGAGAAGGTACACACAGACTTAATGAGTCCATAGCAACCAAGTTGCGAGTGAAAAGGATAAATTATGACCGGGAAGTCAACAAGATAAATAACCTTTCTCAAGTAAGGTTCCCTTATAATTTAAGAGATAGATTCGAGTGAAGAATGGAATCTTGAGGACCTTTCTTAGTATAATATTAATCGTATGACTCTGAAATAATTTACATAATATTTGGAGGTGAAAGATAATCTTCAAATAATATAAATCATTTTAAAAAGAATTTAAAAGAATTAAATAAATATTCCAAGAATATTTATTAACTCAATAATAATTACGGAATATTATTAAATCATAGTATTGCTCGTAAGTAATCCTCGAATGAATATATAGAATTATTTACTAAATAAATCACTCCTTAAATGAATATTCAAAATAATATTCATTAATAATTAGACTCCAATAAGTATTTAAAATAATATTCAATAAATGAGTCATACTTTAGTAATCTTCTAAATGAATATCCAAATAATATTCATTTAGTAATCAAAACTTTAAAGGAATATTCGAAATAATATCCCTTAAGTAATCAGAACTTCCAATAAATATTTTAAAATAATATTCCTTAAGTACATAAACCTTAAATGAATATTCGAAAGTAATGTTCATTTAGTAAATAACATTCTAATGAATATCGAAATAATATTCATTAAATAATCAACTCTAAATGAATATTCAAAACTAACATTCATTTAATATCTCTCGACTGAGATAATACTCGAATAACATTCCTCGAAATATTTCCAAGTAATTGATACTTTATGGAAATATAAATAACATTCCTCAAAATAAATAATAATCTGCCGTTGGAATCCCTCCGGGTTTCCACGACTATCTATATCTCAAAATACCGACTCCCGGTCTATATTTAAGAATGAATATCATATGCCCTTCGCTAAGGGTCTTACCGAAACAATCCCGCTTATAACTGATAATTCATATCTAGTCTATAAGCCAATTGTAATTCAGGGAACAGGTATCATGAACCAATTTGACAATAGGCATGCATGCTATGGCATATGTAAAATGACAATCACATATATATATTATTACAACAACAGGTTCAAAGTTTTGAACACTTGCTTGGTAATCGGGTGTGGGTAGAGATAGCGTGTCCTGGGTCTGCTCGATGATCTATAAACAATCAGAACATTCGAGATTAACCACTTAACACCTTTTAAAAGTCTAAGTATAAATTCACTTAAATCGAAACACGTTTTCGAATTATCTCGTTATACACATTTTAGTGTAACTCTTTTTATTACTGATACGATCCGACATAATCGATCGACTTTAGAACTTATACGACCTAAGTATATACCGAGTGTGGGTATGATGACATGTCGTAATAACGAACAACGAAGCGAGATTATACCTCGAGTTTTATCGTTCGTTTTCTAAGTGTTTTACCAAAGTTATAACCAAGCGGGTTTTTAGGGGTTCGTTCGCGTTTAACATTGATTCAAACATTTTTATAAAATTGGAAAATGATCCGTTTGACATGTGGTTTTCTCTCATACCTTCCTTATGACCTCTAGTATTTATTTACCAAGATTCGCCACTGAGTAACATGCTTTACGAGGGTTCAATTGAAGTTACGAAGTTACGAACTCTTACTTACGGTTTCGAACATTTGACTATAACTCCTAAACCGTAAGTCGGAATGTCTCGATTCTCACGCCAAAACGATCTATGGCTCGAGATCTACAAGGACTAGTCATAATATTATCAAGGTCAGGAACCTACATTAACTGCCATGCTTGGTTTCTAAGTGTTAACAAAAATTCGGCATTAGGACGGCTATAAATCGAACGTTCTAAAAATCATAACAACACAACCAAGCCACACCGGGCATATACCATCATAAACAGTAAATATACTCCATTAACAGGATCAAGCCGTGCATAATCAGTGGGTTCTTCATTTTTATAAAAATCTATCGATAACTCATGCAATCGCTAAACTAAACGCATAAACGACTAACCCATAACCTTAATTACTCATCCATGCTTTCAATTTCAATTTCTAACAAGTTTCAAATTTAAAAACACTGTAGCACAGCCTATAAATCATGAGAAATGAACAAGCTAAGGTTGGAGGTGAAGAGAGTGATTACCGTAGATGCGTAGAGCTCGGAAAGGGCTTCGATTGGAGTACTTGAACGCAAGAAACGGACAAGGCTAGCCATGATTTCCTTTGGCAAGCATGACCTTCAGCCATGGAGAGAAAAAGAGGGAGGAAGATGAGAGAAATGAGAGATATTTACTTATGGTGTAGTTGTAATAAAGCTAAATGAGTTTCTGTTCCATGTGCGAGCGTATAGCGTAACCTACCGTGCGTCTTGTCCTCCTTCCTTCTCTTTCTTTAAAAAAATCTCAATTTCTATTCCTCAAATAACTTTTCTAATTGTGCACTTAGTCACCACTTACTAATATGAAGCTCTCTCTGAAATTTGAGATTTTTCGGATTCCGGGATATTTTCCATCATTCATTTGATCATTTCTACATCGTTAAATCAGTTTTCTCCAATTCGCTCTTTTATGAATTCTGACGAATCCTACTTACGTTTATATATATACTAGATTGAGAATATGCCTTCGAAATATTTCTCTGGAATAAATAATTAGTCCATCTCAATTTCTGGTCCAATCTGGTCCGTTTAGGGAAAAATAATTTTTGAATTTCTGCAATCTGACGAGACAATCTTACGTTTATATATTCCATAGATTGTGGATATGTCCTCTAATCTTTTTTTTATTAAATCATTAAATCTTTTAGTTTCTAAGGAAATCTCGGCGAAAATAAAAGTGCTATTTCTCTGAATCTGATATCGTTTACATACACTTATTTCGCCCCTAGATCATTAATACGAACTCAGAAATCCATTCTGAATCTTTCTATATAGTGTCGTCTAATAATATTCCAATTTCCACCAAAAATACTATTCATCACTCATTCTCTCTTTATTCCTTATATTTAGAAAAATGTCCTCGTTCTCTTTCGAGCGTTCCTTATCTCTTTTACGGAACCACTGGACTTATAACAGATATCGATTTGGATGACATGAGAACCATCTTCCTCTTTTAGAATCACCATATCTTACTCCTTCAATGATCGATTATTCTCATCTAAGTTGTCAACCAATTACATTGTTCATGGCATATAAACATTCGAATCCAGATTCCTTCACCATTCATTCATTAATCCATTGATACATTGCAGTCGTAACCACTATTCATTCATACTCTAATACATAATAAAAAGTTTTAATTACTACCAAAATCTGGGTTCTTACAGTCTCCCCTCCTTAAAAGGATTTCGTCCCGGAATCAGGTAGAGTCAAAGGGTTAATTGTCTGTCACTTTACTTTCCAGTCCCCTGATCAGTCTTTAATCATTCCAACCCTTTTACAGCACATCTCACTAGTGCCACAATACACTCTTTATCCTTTTTCATCAACTTGGCTAATTTTTGTACAAACACACTATCCGGGTTATGCTATTATCTAGTCGCATACATGTACCCTTATTGGTATCTGCAGTGACTTTGGTATCATTATCGCGCTGCGAATTCGGAGATAACCTCACTCGTACTATGTTCCTAATCGCTTTAATCTTCGCAATCTCGATCAATATACAGAAGTGGAAAAATTTATTGAGAGATCACTATGATCAATTGAACATTTGTTATATTGCATAGTTAGTACAGAAGGGGCCAGCCTTTAGTACTTGACAAGCAATTAAACAAGTTATGGTATTCCACTTAGACTTCTATCATATAGACAGATAGTCACGTAGCAGTACCTCCCCTCCTTAAAGGGTTGTTCTTCTCAATTCATAAAGAAGATGAATAAAAGAGAAGAAAAGAAAAGAATGTTAAAGGATTATAGAAAATTTTCATGATTGTAAAATATCATACTTAGAATTTACCTCTGAACTATAGAGGTTCATCAAAGAAGAAATTAATCATAAATATATCCAATACTATTTGATCGCAATCTCATGTGTCAACATATCTTGCTGCTTTGTCCACTGTTTTATGGACTTATACTCTGGTTCAACCTTAGCAACGCTCACTTTTTGGAAAATCTTTCAACCTCTCAGGTTAAATCTTAGTTTCTCGCTTGACACCATTGTTACTGACATTCCATGTCACGCTACTTGCTTTTTCATATTTATAATACTAACCCTATCAGGTTGTCATCCCGAGAACTCATTAGAAAGCCCATCTATTAATCCATTCATAACATTCTTTGCTTCACATTCCATAATTATCTTCCCCATCCTTTTCTTTATCAATCACATCCTTCTTATTATCTGATTCTTATTTACTTCTGTTATTTACTTCCACCTTCATCTCTTTATTGAGACATCTTTTGCACTTGGTACCTCCTTATTGGTATCCCGTCACACTTACTCTATAATCATCACATTATTCCAATTTAAACCCTCCGAAATGAATCTGGCCGATCCCTTTTACTTAGATCCAATATAATCTACTTCTGCCAACCTTGTTTCTCATCACTTGTTCTTTTCTACCCGTGGTTTTCCACAGGTTGTCTTTCGTAAGTCAGACCAGGTCGTGTAGCTACCTGCTCGTACTCTTATCATCTATCGAGCATCTGCATTTTACTGGCGTAGTCTTGCCACATGAAACACGTTATGATCATGCTATAAGTTTTGGGGGTAAAACTGGCTCGAATGCTACCTTCCAAACACTTTTAAACTCTCAGGTGGCCTAATAAGTCTCGGGCTCAACTGCCCTTCTCTCTAAGTCTCATTAATTCTTTCTACAGGAATACATTTAGCATCATGAATCATCAACCTCATATTCTCTATCTTGTTTGCGTAGAAGTACACTAACACAAACTTGCTTGTCATTCATCAACATGCCATTTAGCTTATCAATAACAGCACTTTCTTTATCTTTATGTTGTCATCTACTTTCTTAGAAGAATCACCATCGCTTGTTGTTTACATAGTGCGTTAATAGCTAACCATACGGGTTTCAATCCTTTAGGGAGACAAAGTAATCACTATTCCTTATCCATAAGGAACACTTCCTGAACTTGATGTAGATATTACATGAAGTAGATAAAATTGCAGAAGGGTTTCAAGCATCGCAGCTATGTCCGGTTGATGAAACTATCACTCATGCAGCTTCCATAAAAGACTGGAAACTTAATGGTTTACTTCATCAATTTTGTATCATGGTCCTGGTTTGCCTCAAAACGGGACCTTCTACGTTGTGTTGTTTGCTTAAGACAATATCGGGAATCGAATCTTTACTTAAACTATTATTACCGTCGATTCTTGCACATTCATCAGAAGGAATGTAAATTCTTCCACTCCGATATGACCTTCAAGGTCCTTCCAAATATCATTCTATTTCTTCGATATGAACATTTGTAATTATTCCTCTATACTTAGACTGTCGGCCACCTCATTTGCCTTTCCTGATAATAATAATTTCTTGTAATCCATGTTCTCTGGATACATTCCAACTCAAATTTTTGTACCTCATTCTCATCACTGTTGGGTGAAAGCATTCTCCCTTAAGCTCTGCTGAAGGAGAAAATATATCTATCAGTCTTTTTCCATAAGTCATTGCTTCCACCTACCCGTGGGAACTTTATCACGTTTATTCCCAATCCTACTTAGGATACTTCTTTTCTTAGTTCTTTCCTTATCTTAGGATAATCTCAACCTTTATAGGTTCAATCCATACTTCCTCAGGGTTTCATACATGCCTCATCTGACATTATTGTTACTATGTCATACATTCCTTACCAAACTTCCATTTTGAAGTTCGGAATATTACCTTTTTCCTTGTAAGGTTTCTTAGGTCATCCTCATCATTCCTCCTGTATTTTCTGGGTACAGGGTATATCAAAATGTCATTGATTAATACTCTAATAATTCTATCTATGTTCTTTTCGGAACTCTTTTTAATAATCCTTACCGGTCATTGTTGCCTTAGCAAGTCCAACTCATATCATCTGAATTCATAATGTCTTTATTAGGGTTAATGCCATCCCTTGTGCATTCCCCAGGGTTTGTCTTAATTTATGGATATCCTATCCTTAATTCAACTGCCAAGGAATTCTTGCATCCTATATTTGGCAATCAGATCATGTATCCCTAATAAGGGTCTCTTTTCAATCATTCTCATTTGATAATCGATCGGTGGCTTAATGCTAACCTCTTCTTTCAGATAGTTGTCAGCCTATTTGACCTTCCAAAAGACAACGTATGTCTATCTGCTCTCTTACAGAACTTTGTAATGGTAGCAATGATGTTCTGGAAGATATTGGTCGAGTTCAATGTGAATCTCTTAGTACTTATCATTCTTCTCAAAGGTACTTACCTTAGGCAAAATTTCTACAGCATACTGATCAATCTCTGACCATTTCTATACTCTCTTCATAAACCTTCATTATTTACTTTCCTCCGTCATGATATATTCATGGTATTCATGATACCTTAACATCATACATCTCGAGTTACTATACTTTTATTTTTACTCGTAATCTTGGACAATCGTATACACATGAATCACTTTAGTACGGGTGACCCCATAAAAATCTAGTAAATTCCCAATCAAAACATGGGTTGTAAGGGTTCAGTAGAAGATTCCTACGATCTCATTAATATTTCCTTTATATCAGAAGCCCTTGCAGTCGGTGCTTACATAGAAGCAACCCTGCTTTGTCCTTTCATTGCTGGTCTAGTCACTTTATAGTCCGTTATGACTTGGCCTCAACTGGCCACACTAAAATAAAAATATATGATTCTAGGGGTTGGCTAATAGCATTACCTTTCTAGCAATTGCCGGCGTAGTGCCTTCTTCTTTGATACCTTTCTACCTTTCCAAAACTTTACTTCATATAAGTCTTAATCGACTACTCGGCCCATCTCCGGTCACCTTTCCTCTACTTTTATCTTTTCAACTATTCTTATCAATCCCGCATGCCACGCAAGCTTACCATTCCTGGCATAACAACCTTTTCACTTAAGTCAATCCCGGAGTTTCTTAGTCCGGCTGGTTTCTTACTTACATTTCCTGTTTCCGTCCAATCTCACTTCATCCTTTTATCTCTACCATCGATTGTAATACTCAGGGTCCGTCTACTAACCTATATGACAGCAACCTTACCCAATCCACAGGGTTCGCTCCAGTTTCCATTCTTTTCAATAATGTTCCCTGATAATCAGAAAGACAAGGTTTGCCAAAATTCTCCGGATTTCTTTCCAGAATCAGGGAAATTTTGGTCAATCTGTCCACCTACTGGTAACATTAAGGAGACCAGTTTCGAAACCTGAAGAATAGTTCTATGAACCTCCAAGCAGGTAGAACCATAAGCAGTCATAATTTACGAAGTAATCGTCATTAGATTGGAAGTTTAACCACTGGAGAGGAACCAATTATATATATCCCTTAGAAGGGAATCAACAGTTTCAAACTGAAACCTGTCACAATATCCTGATACCTATACGTCCTGACATTCAATATTACCAAATGCCAGTGTACCTAACCACTAGTCTCAGAAGGAATATTATCGTCGGAGTTGGTTGTTTCACAAAATTGGCACTACTAAGGCCATTGAAATGTAAAATTATGTCTAACCGCAAGCGCACGATATCAATTGTAGTAGATACTAGCAAATACGGGTCGATTCCTCAAGGAGACAGTTTCAATTCAATTATTATCAATTGTTTCTAGTCACAAACGATTAGTTGAGAATTTTATTAACCACTAAAGCAAATTTAACAAAGTTTTTAAATCAATTAATGATGGGATCTAGGGCAATTCAGGTTCACCATGCTTAAACCAAACAAATCACAAAGGTATAGCTTTTTAATGGGATAAAGTAATTAAAGTAATGGTTAATCTTTTTCAAGCATTAACACTCTCAGAAATCTGATGATGTTTCCACACTCACCTTCAATTCCGCTAATTGTATGTAAGCCTCTAGTAGTAAAAATCTTCCGATCTATTACTCCTATTGCAATCAATTAATCTGTGATATTGCGCAATTACACAAATTAAGAATTAAAACATATCAATCAGAATTACTCTTTACCCATCAATTTACTAATCAAATTAAGCCCAAATCATGGTGCAAACATGGCTCCCCTTAATACCCTAGAATTAAACTACTCACTCATTCTAGGGTTAAAACTAACAATAATAATAAAGAAATCCATAATGAACATGTAATAAATAAAGAGAAGATAAGAAATACCTTAAACCTTTGAATAAAGAAGAACAAATAAATCCCAGAATTAATTCGATAAAATTGTAGTGTGTACAATGAGTTTTTTTTCCGATCCCTAAAATAATACCCTAGATGTGTTTATATAGTGCTACAAGTCTAAGTAATTGCCAAAATTAGAAGCCCAGTTGGAAAACAATTAATTATAATCAAAATAGGAGACGGAAACAAAATAAAAATCTGTTTTCTTCAATTTCTGCACAAACCAGGCGCTGTAGCCCTTATTCTTGCGCTGTAGCCCTTATTCTTGCACTATTGCGCCTTGTCTCCTCTGTCCATTCCTCTGTTGCACGCCTTGGCAGTAAAGATGAGGCGCTGTAGCGCCTTGGGCCGTGCTATAGCACCTGTAACAATCTGTAGAGCCCGAATTTTAGCTCCAAAAATGCTTAGCAACGAACCGCTATTTCACCACTTCTTTTCGCTAATTCACCAAATAAATTTCTCGAGCTAGAAATCACATAAAAATCATTAAATAACGCTCAATTCCTTTCAACCTGGCAATTCTTTATTTCCTGCAACAAATTCATCAAAAACTAATTAAATCCACACGATTATTCGCAAAAGCACCGTAAATGTGGGAACAAAATCCTATAAAGTATATATAAAATACACTCTATCAGCCATCCGTACCTGGTGAACCGTGCTGTCCGAATGCATCCGCAAGTACTTTGTCGTGCTGCGCAAGCACACGTCCTAATCCTTTATGCGAAGCGTCGTTGGAAGCACAAAGTCTCCTTTTTCCATTAAGCAATGCCAACTCTTGGTCATTACCAATTTCATATTTTAGCTCCAGGAAGATTTTCTCACATTTTTCTCTTTAACTGCTGATCGTATTACTTGATCCATTATAATTCCGCGTCGGAGTAAACTTAAGGTAACTACTATAATTCATTCAAAGAAAGAATTTAATATTCCTCTGAATCACATGCATCTAACATTTCTGGTTCATCATTTAACTGAGTTGAATTAACTCTATACTCAGTCTCTGACAGTAGTCTCATTACGAGTTCATCTTGACTCACTGGTCTTATCTTCCGGTAGGTTCTGAGATCATTGCCTTGCCTACTACTTCCTTATATAACTTTAGCCAATCATGCTGTCACTTCCCAATGTCTTTACTTTCTAACTGATTCATTCATAACATGAACATTTCCTTGAATAAAACCACCTCATTAACCTCAATTTGGTTCCATAATTTACAACCTATGACATCTGCCTTCTCATGGCGAATTATTACTGACAATATTCATACTTATTCATTTATCAAATGATATGGCACTTACTGCCTCTTCTCAACTATTCCTAGGGACTCTGCTCCTCGCCCTAAATCGATGTCTTTGATAATCATACATCCCTCTAGCTCTTTCTTCGTTAATATGACAGTCTCTGAGGATTCTCGTCTATTCCCGTATAAGATCTCAAGTAATTCTTCCAATCCGTCTTACTTGCTGGTACTACCTCCAGTAATCCGGCCACGAATCCAACATGAATCTTCAGTTCTCTTGCTAATAGCTTAGTTCTTTATGCTCACTATTCTGAGCACTATACCTTAATCATCTCAGTCTTTCTGGCTGTAGCCCTCATTCCTCAAGGGTAAGCTCCTTATCCTAAGAGGATTTTCCTTATCTGCTAGAACCTCTTCCAGGTCTCCAGTAGGGTACTCCATCGAATTTACCCGCTGATCTTCAGCATATAAAGCATCATCGCGCTGCTGCTCGTATGCCTCAAGGTCTGTCGCCTTACTCGTCGATACGATATCGAGCTAAGTTACTATCATGATACTTAAGAGTTCCCATAAGGGTTTTATATGTCATCACTACATTAAGTAGTCCGACTATGAACTTGGCAAAAGTTCTTATTATCTTAGTGAATTTATTGTTTTAACGTCGCCTCATCTCTGGTGTTTATAACGTACGCTCTGATACCACTTCTGTAACACCCCCAGATCCGGGGTCCGGGATTCGGTCGTTACGGTCTCCATTACTGTTCACAATACTTGAACTTACTTCAACTCAAAATAAATTACATCTTTATAACCCAACACAACAATATAAAACACACCCGTTATAGTCCCAGAGATGAAATCAGAGTAACTACCAAATTTTATTAAGCACAATATGAGTTCTTACAATCCAAAAGAATTTCAATATGAATACATACTCTTTGCCATCCATTTGCATAAGTCATACTAGACCATATACTTGGTACTGAAAGAATAAATCTATCCTACCAATAGCTTTCTCTTCGGCTCTGGTAGTCTCATCGTCCTCGCCAGTGTCGAGTGCGCCTTGTGCGAGTCATCTGGTCTAGTTGTTGTTGTGATATAATAATAAAGCAAGAGTGAGCAATAGCCCACCAACAATAATTTTTAACTGAACGATAATATATAACAGTTCAAAAGTATCTTTCAAACCATATGTCATGCATTTACAGAAATGATGCCAGCATAATACGAACGATGAAGTTACACGGTAACTCAAAATGTAAATATATGTGGGAATATCTACTATGTCGAAAATAAGCAAGATATTATCATTTATCATATAAAGAGGAACTTGCAAGGAAAATATTGCAATTCCAGTTATTAACATTTTTCGAAGTCCTACAACCTGAAAGAAGTCTCTTCGATACGTGTTGCGGAAGACACCGTCAACCTGAAAGAAGTCTCTTCGATACGTGTTGCAGGGAATTTCCAATTTGGGAGATGAACCAATACTGGAGTTATCACGCACCAGCTGTCCCACTCCCTGATGATCAGTCGGGGATGGTACAGCCCAATATAGTTTACTACCGGTAGAAGGAAGAACTGATGGCTCCACTTGTAGATTGCCTTTAATAGTAACTCCCTGGCCAATGGTTAGGCCTTGTGATGGACCGCGCGAATCGGCCTCTTACACACGACTCCTAGTTCGAATAAATCCACAACATTGAAACATAGAGTTTGTCCTCCCTTCCCCAAGTGAAATACTTGTTGATAAGACTCCACAAAGTAGTCGTATCTAGTTGGAAAGGAAAATTCACCAACATTTCCCAAGATTTTGCTTGTTAATGGATATCAACTTGTTCCAACAATCTTACCCCTCGAATGATGAGAAGGTACACACAGACTTAATGAGTCCATAGCAACCAAGTTGCGAGTGAAAAGGATAAATTATGACCGGGAAGTCAACAAGATAAATAACCTTTCTCAAGTAAGGTTCCCTTATAATTTAAGAGATAGATTCGAGTGAAGAATGGAATCTTGAGGACCTTTCTTAGTATAATATTAATCGTATGACTCCGAAATAATTTACATAATATTTGGAGGTGAAAGATAATCTCCAAATAATATAAATCATTTTAAAAAGAATTTAAAAGAATTAAATAAATATTCCAAGAATATTTATTAACTCAATAATAATTACGGAATATTATTAAATCATAATATTGCTCGTAAGTAATCCTCGAATGAATATATAGAATTATTTACTAAATAAATCACTCCTTAAATGAATATTCAAAATAATATTCATTAATAATTAGACTCCAATAAGTATTTAAAATAATATTCAATAAATGAGTCAAACTTTAAATGAATATTTGAAAATAATATTCATTTAATAAATAATCTTCTAAATGAATATCCAAATAATATTCATTTAGTAATCAAAACTTTAAAGGAATATTCGAAATAATATCCCTTAAGTAATCAAAACTTCCAATAAATATTTTAAAATAATATTCCTTAAGTACATAAACCTTAAATGAATATTCGAAAGTAATATTCATTTAATAAATAACATTCTAATGAATATCAAAATAATATTCATTAAATAATCTGACATTTGTTCGTTATTACGACATGTCATCATACCCACACTCGGTATATACTTAGGTCGTATAAGTTCTAAAGTCGATCGATTACGAACCGAGAATATACCTCGAGTTTTATCGTTCGTTTTCTAAGTGTTTTACCAAAGTTATAACCAAGCGGGTTTTTAGGGGTTTCTTCGCGTTTAACCTTGATTCAAACATTTTTATAAAATCGGAAAACGATCCGTTTGACATGTGGTTTTCTCTCATACCTTCCTTATGACCTCTAGTATTTATTTACCAAGATTCGCCACTGAGTAACATGCTTTACGAGGGTTCAATTGAAGTTACGATCTTTTACTTATGGTTTCGAACCAATTTTAGTAATTTGACCATAACTCCTAAACCGTAAGTCAGAATGTGTCGATTCTCACGCCAAAACGATCTATGGCTCGAGATCTACAAGGACCAGTCACAAGGACCAGTCATAATATTATCAAGGTCAGGAACTACATTAACTGCCATGCTTGGTTTCTAAGTGTTAACAAAAATTCGGCATTACGACGGCTATAAATCGAACGTTTTAAAAATCATAACAACACAACCAAGCCACACCGGGCATATACAATCATAAACAGCAAATATACTCCATTAACAGCCTCAAGCCGTGCATAATCAGTGGGTTCTTCATTTTTATAAAAATCTATCGATAACTCATGCAATCGCTAAACTAAACGCATAAACGATTAACCCATAACCTTAATTACTCATCCATGCTTTCAATTTCAATTTCTAAGAAGTTTCAAAATTAAAAACACTGTAGCACAGCCTATAAATCATGAGAAATGAACAATCTAAGGTTGGAGGTGAAGAGAGTGGTTACCGTAGATGCGTAGAGCTCGGAAAGGGCTTCGATTGGAGTACTAGAACGCAAGAAACGGACAAGGCTAGCCATGATTTCCTTTGGCAAGCATGACCTTCAGCCATGGAGAGAAAAAAAGGGAGGAAGATGAGAGAAATGAGAGATATTTACTTATGGTGTAGTTGTAATAAAGCTAAATTAGTTTCTGTTCTGTGTGCGAGTGTATACCGTAACCTACCGTGCGTCTCGTCCTCCTTCCTTCTCTTTCTTTAAAAAAATCTCAATTTCTATTCCTCAAATAACTTTTCTAATTGTGCACTTAGTCACCACTTACTAATATGAAGCTCTCTCTGAAATTTGAGATTTTTCGGATTCCGGGATATTTTCCATCATTCATTTGATCATTTCAACATCGTTAAATCAGTTTTCTCCAATTCGCTCTTTTATGAATTCTGACGAATCCTACTTACGTTTATATATATCATAGATTGAGAATATGCCTTCGAAATATTTCTCTGGAATAAATAATTAGTCCATCTCAATTTTTGGTCCAATCTAGTCCGTTTAGGGAAAAATAATTTTTGAATTTCTGCAATCTGACGAGAAAATCTTACGTTTATATATTCCATAGATTGTGGATATGTCCTCAAATCTTTTTTTTATTAAATCATTATATATTTTAGTTTCTAGGGAAATCTCGGCGAAAATAAAAGTGCTATTTCTCTGAATCTGATATCGTTTACATACACTTATTTCGCCCCTAGATCATTAATACGAACTCAGAAATCCATTCTGAATCTTTCTATATAGTGTCGTCTAATAATATTCCAATTTCCACCAAAAATACTATTCATCACTCATTCTCTCTTTATTCCTTATATTTAGAAAAATGTCCTCATTCTCTTTCGAGCGTTCCTTATCTCTTTTACGGAACCACTGGACTTATAATAGATATCGATTTGGATGACATGAGAACCATCTTCCTGTTTTAGAATCACCATATCTTACTCCTTCGATGATCGATTATTCTCATCTAAGTTGTCAACCAATTACATTGTTCATGGCATATAAACATTCGAATCCAGATTCCTTCACCATTCATTCATTAATCCATTGATACATTGCAGTCGTAACCACTATTCATTCATACTCCAATACACAATAAAAAGTTTTAATTACTACCAAAATCTGGGTTCTTACAATGTGTGTATTGTGGTTAAGATCATACTTATGATAGTTGTCCTTTAAATCCTGAATCTATCTATTATGTGGGAAATCAAAATAAGGGTGGCCCTTATTCAAACACCTACAATCAATCATGGAGGCAACATCCTAACTTTTCTTGGAACAATCAAGGGGCTACATCTGGAACTTCATCAAATACATTTAAGCCCAATTATCCGCCTAGATTTTCTCAACA
The DNA here is from genome assembly GCA_036435485.1 of Saposhnikovia divaricata. NCBI lineage: Eukaryota > Viridiplantae > Streptophyta > Magnoliopsida > Apiales > Apiaceae > Saposhnikovia > Saposhnikovia divaricata. Next base: position 92,270,797 of record CM071597.1, on the reverse strand, counting down.
AGCTCAACAACAACTGCCTCAACATGCATCTCAATCTAGTTCTCTTGAAAATATGCTTAAAGCATACATGGCAAATAATGATGCTCTCATCCAAAGTCAAGCAGCATCACTGAGAAATTTGGAGAATCAAGTTGGGCAACTAGCCAATGAGCTGAGAAATCGACCATATGGCACTCTCCCTAGTGACAAGGGATGTTGGGAATGAGCACTGCAAAGCCATGACATTGAAGAGCGGGAAAGCCTTGGAGAATGCTAAATCTAAGTCCAAAGAAGCTGATTCTTCATCAACTGAAAGTGAGGAGAAGAATTCAGAAAATAATGGTGTCCAGACTTTTAAGATGGTTCCAACCATACAACCACAACCACCATTCCCTCAACCGTTTCAAAAGCAAAAGTAAGATGTTCAGTTTAAGAAATTTCTAGATGTTCTGAAACAGCTTCACATCAATATTCCACTTGTAGAAGCACTTGAGCAAATGCCCAATTATGTGAAATTCATGAAGGACATTCTTACAAAGAAGCGGAGGCTGGGGGAGTTTGAAACAGTAGCTCTAACACAAGAGTGTAGCTCATTTGTGCAAAATAAATTACCACCGAAGATGAAAAATCCAGGGAGTTTCACCATTCCTTGCACTATTGGAAATTGTTATTGTGGTATGGCATTGTGTGATTTGGGAGCTAGTATAAACTTGATGCCTATGTCCGTGTTCAGGAAATTGGGAATTGGAGAAGTTCGACCTACAATTGTCACTCTTCAACTAGTAGATAGATCTCTTGCTCATCCTGAAGGAAAGATTGAAGATGTTTTGGTCAAGGTGGACAAATTCATCTTCCATGCTGATTTTATTGTCTTGGATTATGAGGCAGATCGGGAAGTTCCCATTATCTTGGGTAGGCCATTTCTTGCTACCAGAAGAACATTAATTGATGTACAAAATGGGGAGCTAACAATGAGGGTTCAAGATGAAAAGATGACTTTTAATGTTTTTAAGGCTATGAAATATTCTGATGATGTAGAAAATTGTTCTGCAGTCACTTTGGTTGATGATCTAGTTTCTGAAAAATTAAAGTATAATTTTTCTCATGACCCTTTGGAGCAATTGATTCTCAATATATCTGAGGATGAAGTTGATGTTGCTGATCTTTTAGCTTGGTTGGAAGCTAATTCACATGGTACAAGAACTAGAGGTCATTTTGAGTCATTGGAATTATCATCTAGGGAATTCAAGATTCCAAAGCCATCCATTGTCGAACCACCGGAGTTAGAATTGAAAGCTCTTCCTTCTCATTTAAAGTATGCTTATTTGGGACCTTCTTCTACTTTACCTGTTATTGTGTCTGCTAAATTGTCCAGTGCTCAGGAAGATCAGTTGTTGGAGATTCTTAAGAAGCACAAGAAAGCTATTAGGTGGACTATTGCGGATATTCGAGGTATTAGCCCTTCTGTTTGTATGCACAAAATTTTGTTGGAAGATGGTGCTAAGGGATCTATTGAAGGTTAACGTAGATTGAATCCCATTATGAAAGAGGTGGTAAAGAAATAGATTATCAAATGGCTTGATGCAGGAATCATTTATCCAATTTCTAATAGCTCATGGGTTAGTCCTGTTCAGTGTGTGCCTAAGAAGGGTGGATTCACAGTGATAAAGAATGAAGACAATGAGTTGATCCCGACCAGAATAGTCACGGGTTGGAGAATTTGCATTGATTATCGAAAGTTGAACAAGGCCACCAGGAAGGATCACTTTCCATTGCCCTTTGTTGATCAAATGCTGGATAGACTTGCTGAAAGAGAGTACTATTGTTTTCTTGATGGGTACTCTGGTTATAATCAGATAACTGTAGCTCCAGAGGATCAGCACAAAACTACATTCACATGTCCTTATGGTACTTTTGCCTTTCGAAGGGTTTCATTTGGGTTATGTAATTCTCCTCCAACTTTTCAAAGATGTATGATGGCTATCTTTTCTGACATGGTTGGTGATTTTCTAGAGGTATTCATGGATGATTTCTCTGTGTATGGAGATTCTTTTAATGATTGTCTATGTAACTTGGGTAAGGTGTTAAAAAGATGCGGGGAAACTAATCTTGCACTCAACTGGGAAAAGTTTCACTTCATGGTGAAGGAGGGCATCGTATTGGGTCATAAAGTTTTAAGGAAGGGACTCGAAGTTGATAGGGCAAAAATTGAAGTCATTGAGAAGCTACCTCCTCCTACTTCCGTCAAGAATATAAGAAGTTTTCTTGAACATGCAGGTTTCTACATACGGTTCATTAAAGACTTCTCAAAAATTTCTAAGCCACTTTGCAAGTTGTTGGAGAATGATACTCCATTTCAGTTTAGTGAAGCATGTTTGAAGGCTTTTGAGGAATTAAAGCAGAGATTGATTTCAGCACCGATCATGGTTGCACCAGATTGGTGCTTGCCCTTTGAATTAATGTGTGATGCTAGTGATTATGCAGTGGGTGCGGTAATGGGTCAAAGAAAGAATAAGGTATTTCATCCTATCTACTACGCAAGTCGTACTTTGACCAGAGCTCAGTTGAATTACACGGTGACTGAAAAGGAGCTTCTCACTGTTGTGTTTGCCTTTGACAAATTTCACTCTTATCTTGTGGGCACTAAAGTGGTTGTCTTCACAAATCATTCAGCCATAAAATATTTAATAACCAAGAAGGATGCAAAGCCACAGTTAATTAGGTGGGTTCTTCTACTTCAAGAGTTTGATATCGAGATACAAGACAAAAAAGGTGTTGAAAATCAAGTAGCTGATCATTTATCAAGAATGGAGTACAATGAGGAATCTTGCACTTTGATTCCTATTAAAGAAACATTTCCAGATGAACAGATGTTTCAGGTACAAATCTCTAATGCTACTCCTTGGTTTGTTGATTTTGCCAATTATTTAGCTACTGGGTTAATGCCGCTGGATTTATCAAGTCAACAAAGAAAGAAATTCTTGCATGATGTGAAATCTTATTTTTGGGATGAGCCTTATTTGTTCAAGCAAGGTGCAGACCAAATTATTAGAAGATGTGTTGCTGAATTTGAAGTGCTAGATATTCTTTTCCATTGTCATTCATCTCCTTCTAGTGGACATTTTGGTGCACAACGCAATATTGCAAAGGTATTGCAATCTGGTTTCTTTTGGCCCTCTCTGTTCAAGGATGCTCATGCATATGTTGTTAGATGTGATCGTTGTCAAAGGGTTGGTAATATCTCGAGAAGAAGTGAGATGCCTTTGACTAATATTCTTGAAGTAGAGTTGTTTGATGTGTGGGGCATTGATTTCATGGGTCCATTCCCTCATTCTTTCAAAAATGAGTACATCTTAGTGGCTGTTGATTATGTTTCTAAATGGGTGGAAGCTGCTGTCTATCCCACTAATGATGCAAAAGTTGTCATCAAGTTCTTAAAGAAGCATATCTTTACTCGCTTCGGAACCCCAAGGGGTATAATCAGTGATGAAGGTACACACTTTGTGAATAAATTATTGGCTAGTACTTTAGCTAAGTATAATGTGAGACACAAGGTAGCTACCGCCTATCATCCTCAAACTAATGGGCAAGCTAAGTTGTCTAACAAAGAAATTAAGAATGTTCTTGAGAAAGTGGTGAATCCGAGTCGAAAGCATTAGTCTACAAGGTTAGACGAGGCTCTTTGGGCCTATCGTACTGCGTATAAAACTCCTTTGGGTATGTCTCCATATCGCTTGGTTTTTGGAAAAGCATGTCATTTACCGGTTGAGCTTGAACACAAGGCTTATTGGGCTCTCAAAAATCTAAATTTTGATATGCAACTTGCTGGTGAAAAAAGAATGTTGCAACTTGACGAGTTGGATCAACTACGATTTTTCTCCTATGAGAATGATAAGCTTTATAAGGAGAAGACAAAAAAATGGCATGATAAAAACATTCAATCTCGGGTGTTTGAAGTGGGGCAACAGGTCTTATTATTTAACTCAAGGCTGAAGTTATTTCCAGGCAAGCTGAAATCTAGATGGTCCGGACCTTTCACAATCGTGAAAGTACACCCCTATGGAGTTGTGGTATTACGTGATAATCAAGGGGGTGAATTTCATGGACAACGATTGAAGAATTATTGGGGAAGTGAGGTTGTACGTGATAAAACTTACTTGATTTAATGGAGCCTTGATCGAGAACGATGTCTAGCCAAAGACATTAAAGGAAGGCGCTTCTTGGGAGGCAACCCATGATTTTGTATGGTTAGTAAATTTTTATTTCATTTTTTTGTATTTATTTTTAGGTTAGATATTTTTATTTTGTTTTTTTTACTCCTATATGATGCCTTGATGATTTGATTTCAAGTGTTTCAGGAATAAATATTTTTTTAGTACAAGGGTTGTTGTGAAAAAAAATAAAAAAATTGGAGCAATGTGCAGCGAAAAAAAAAATTGTGTGCATTTTCAATACCATGACAAGATTTGATTAAACCATGGTATTGTGTTGCTGGTGAAATCAAAATAGACACAGACATGAAATACTGGCGTATTAATTTTTCCAACCGACGGTTTTCAACTCCTGCCATTTCTCACCTGCTCCTTTTCATCTCACGTTGCTCTTGTGCGCGCGTCTCAGTGCGTGATATTTCTTCGCGGTGCGATTTTGTCTGGCTAAAGATAACAACTCTGCATGCTTTCTTTTGCATACAAGTCCAGCCTAGGAGATAGTTTCCAGCCCAGCCCAGCTATGACTAACATGATCCAGCCCAGCTTATTTCTACTTCAGCTGCGTACAAGCAAGAATACTAGTCAGCAGCCACCTCAGCCAGCGCATGTGGCCATATCAGCTTCCACCTTTTCTGTCACGTCATCTGATGGAGGGCAACCCTTTGCAAATAGCATGGCCACACTACCAACCATTACGCCAACTTGTTTTTTGTTGAAATAATTTGCTTTGGTTATTATTGACACATGCTGGACCTGCATCTTATTACGAGGTAGCTTCATCAATTTTTTGTTTTTTCCGACGACACTTCATACGACATTAGGGGAGTATTCTTAACTTTCCTTTATACATAAATATTTTTATTAGTTTTTTTTGTTTTTTTATTTAGGATTATTATTAGTTTATATGTGTGTGTGTGTCTATATATATATATATATATATATATATATATATATATATATATATATATATATATATATATATATATATATTATTCATTGGGAACAATGAACCAGTTAAGTGTGGGGAGGGGTTTCCATCATAAAAAAATAAAAAATTAGGATCATTAATAATATTTTTTTTTCTTTTTTTCCTAGTTTTATTTAGGACATTAGATATTTTTTTTTTTAGATTTTATTTTAGGATAGTTAAAAAAAAAAAGAAAAAAAAATAAAAAAATTAGAAAAATTAAAAAATTATTGCCTTGTCAATATAGCATGTTAATAAGGATAAGTACACACCTTGTATGCTTATTTGTTGAGTGTCATATGTATGTCTCCGTGGCGTAAAATACCTTATATATGATGATGTTTTGTACGTACTTGCGAAAATTTAAAACTTGAATGTACATCACTGTCAATTTTGATGAGTATGACATGCTATCACCATGTGAGATCTTGAGCCTTAATTTGTGATTGATACATCTTTTATCAATCTATTTATTTTTGTGGTGAGATATTCGTCATTCTATGTGTTGCTCTAGAACTTGCTTTAAACCAGGTCGTGCGCATATTGATATTGTGTAAAAATGATAAAGGCTCTAGGATTAACCGTATTATCCCAAACAGTACCTTTAAAAATAATCCTTAGTGAGCCCCCTTGAGCCTATATCCTTTTTCTTCGTATATCACCATCTAAATTGAACTTATATATTTCTTCTTGTCTTGATTGACTAGTAGAGCATTGTGATGTATACATGAGATTGGTAAAATATTAAGTGTGGGGACATCTTTGTTATTATGTGAAATTTTGGGTGGGAATTGAATTGGTTTGGCTACTTCTTCTCCGTGACACCTCAACAGAGTCACAAAGGTAAACAAAAAAAAGAAGTAAAAGAAGAGAAAAAGTACAGAGAAAAAAAAATTCAAAAAAATGAAAAAAAATGAAAAAGAAAAAAGGGAAATCTCTCTGTGAAAAAACAAAGAAAGAGAGTTTATGTTCAATAGTTCTTGCAATGTCAAATTTATGAGTTTACTTAGTATGTGGGATGACATCTCAAGGTTAGTTTCATGTTGAGTGCTTCAAGTATATATGAATATTATGCTCTATTAGTTGTCAAGTTTAGCCACTTGTTAGCCTATTTCTTTGATTTCTTACCCCATACCTAAGCCTCGTTACAACCCTTGACAAAGACCTTTTGATTTATACGAACACGAAGTCTAGATATTTTGGTGGACAAGCAAGCTTATGGTAGCACATGTGCATTTGACTGAACTTGAGTGATACAGTTGCACCTAAACTTTTGTGTGATTTGAGTGTTTGTGAGGTTATTTTCCATCCAAAGCATGTTATCTTCTTGTTGATTGAGACTTCGATGTTATTCTTGATATTTTAGTCTTTTGAGACTATGTGTGTGTGCTTGAATAGTTGTGTTGGTGAGTAAAGTTGAGGAATTGCATTATATGACATCTAAGAGCTATTACATGATTAAGTTTGCATGTGTGGAGTGCTATGATATATTTCATGTTTGAGACTTGGCAATGAGAATAAAAATTAGGAATTTTGTGGGTAAATTCAATACAAACCCTCACGAGACCTTACTCGTCCACTTGGGCTACCTTGGGGTTTAAAGGGCTTGTTGCATATGCCAAATGCAACCGTGATCACCTACGGAAGTGGTATTAGCTAGTTAGGATTTAGTTTTTTTTCTTTCTTCTTTGCCCGAGGACGTGCAAGATGCTAAGTGTGGGGATGTGATAAGCGTGCATTTAATCTTAATATTGTCCCTATATTTAAGTTATTTTTCATTGATTTGGATTTTTATTTAATAAATTTTAAGGTTTTATTGTAGGTATCAAGGAGTTATAATAAAGGAAGGCTTGGAGTTTAAATAGCAAGAGTTGGAGAATAATTTGATTAAAATTCGGATTTTCCGGGTAGCTTGCGCAGTCTGCACTATTTGGGCCATATCTGGAGTTCTACAAGTCCCATTCTGACGATTCAACCGCCCACAGAAAGCTTATGAGAAGGGTGTCAATTTAGAAGTGATCTTGATATCAGATTCCAACTACATCAGCCCAGAAACAGAGCCTAATAATCAATTACGAATTTCTATGATTGGAATTCAATTTTGATTGGGAAATCTCCTTGTAATTATATTAAATAATTAAAAATACTTGTATTAGAGATATTATTAGATATATCAGACCTAGATATAGAGAGATACGATGGAAGAGAAAAGTAGCCACACAAGGGAGGAGGAGGAGGAGAAGAAGCCATTAACACGAGGAATTCAGCCGTTGAAGACATTCAATTGGCTTTGCTTTCTCTTTTTATATCTCTTCTTATGATTATGTGTTGGTTAACTTTGGATTGTTTTGATACGTTTATTATGAACTAAACTTGTATGAGTTAGGATTTTTATGGAACCCTAGTATGGGATTGTTGGTGTTTTGATAAGAAGTACTATATGCATTTTGCAGTTTATTCGTTCAAGTGGATATCATGATATATATTTGCTATTGTTTGGCCAATGGTAGTAGATTGTTGAGTTAATTGTAATACTGAGAGGGTTATGATTAACTGACACAATACTTGAATGGTGCATGATTATATCTGTTGATATTAATTTTGTGACGGTATAGACATATATCGTTACCTTGCATAGCCGTGTGAAATTGGTGCTTAATTTTATTCTGGAAGTTGAATTGGGCATAGACATATGTTAATTTAATTACAGAATCTATATCATAGTGATTTCGAGAGAAACCTATGACCGTTAAATTTCTAGTTAGTAGACTGTGACTTGCTATGGTATTAGACTGCTTTATTACCGACATGAACATATTAGGGGGAAGTAATTATCTTGACTTAGCTTCTCGTATCTAAAACTCATCTGATTCTCTTTGCTAGTATTATATTAGTTAGTTAATTTAGTTGATAATTAATTAGTTTTAGTTAGATAAAACAAAACTCAATTCTTGTGTTCTATAACCGAATTGTTTGATATTGATTGCGATTTATACAATTAGACAGTCCTTGAGGAACGATATCTGGTATTGTTACGCCCAGAAATCAGCCTTGCCATAACCTAAGGAAATGCTCCAAAAAGGGGCTAGGAGGTTTACTTTCCAGAGAATGTCCATATGCCAATTGGGCTAAAGCCCATCATAATCAAGACGTCGCCCGAACGAGGAGGGTTCGTCCACTTCTGGGTCTCGCCCTATTCTGTTAATAGGGGGATTGCCCCCAAATAGTAAATCAAAGATAAGACTGTTAGGGATTTCCTTATCGAGGAATTGCCCTTTTATTAATCCAAAGGGCTGGTCCTATGACTATCTGTTCTCTCTTGGTGGCTTAAGGTAGGCGTTGACTCCGATAAACTCGGGTCAATGACTTAACCGCCACGCTACGGAAAAATAGTTGGGCTACAAAGCCCATGAGGATTCTATTAAAGGTAATGGCCCCGATCCAATGGGCTTCCCTAAATAAGGAAACCTAGACCGTTTCGATGACTTGTTCCCCAAGAACTACGTTTGGCTTGATCCCTATAAATAGGGTACGTAGGCACATTGTATGACACGATGCAAACCCTTGCGAAAAATAGAGAATTTAATATTCGATCTAAATTGCAATAACATCTCAGCATACAATCTCAACCATCCCCAAATCTCAAACCCTAACCCTAAACATCCTACGCCGTTCACCATCATCAAACACCACCACAATTCCAGCAACCCTCCCCGAATTTGTTTTCCCAAATTCCTCCGTTAACAATTGGCGCTAGAAGGAGGGCTCCTTTTGTCATCTTTGAAGGAAGGATGTCACGCTCAAATCATGAACGTGTTGATGATCGTCGTGTGGAAGAGGTTAGAAGTTTACCCCCACCGCCACCGCGGAACTCTGCTACAAGAGCCTTTGTTCAAAAAGACCTTGGTCCTTCACGGGATCCGAATCGAAGGTCTGCAACACCCAGAATCCCCGAGGGACGGCGATCAATGCCACAAATTGGAGGAGATCCCCCTGTTCTGATGAGTAACACAGAACTATTGAACCAGATCACTTACATGGGAAACACTATTAATCGCATGGGTGCAAGGATGGACGTGATGGAAAGGGAAAGACAGTTTCTTGCCGGGTCTCGCCTAAATCATGACGGACGTCGCTCGCCAACAGGAGAGAGGGAAAATCGTCGCGATTGGGATAGGAGTTATCGAACACCTGGAGGAGGTCAGCGTATGGAAGGAGATTCAATCATAAACCAGCAGCATGATTCTCACATAGAGATCCCTTATGAAAGAGATTTCCAAGTTATAGGAGAAAGGAGAGTGAATCAAAGGTTCCAGGCTATTACTCCTAGAGCTTTGACCTTTGGTGAACCTCATGTTGAGTTTCCACCCGAAAGTGGAGATGGGTGAGACTCCCGAGTGGAAAGACCTTGGTCTAGAGGCCAAGGAGTTTTGGAGCAGGGAAGACTTGAGGGAAGGCGACCCTTCGATCATGAGGGCTCGCTCCTTAGAGGCTCTGGGTTAACGAGATCTGATGCCAGAGAGGAAGCTTTTGATGTTGTTCCTCCTCAGATGGTCCAAGCTGATAATTCAAATTCCCAGACAAGAGCCCCAAACCATTATAGTATTGGATATGGGGAACGGAGAGCACACGCTGATCTACTTGACCGAGCCGAAATAGGACCCTTAGATTCCAACTTGGAGAGAGATCTGATGGCTTTCCGAGGACATTTTATGCCTCGATTGGAGAACACTACTGTGGGAGATCGGTATCGGTTTGAGGAATTGATGAATCAACAGCGACAGGGTTTAATTCAGGAAGCTCCTCGCAGGAATTTAGGCCTTGAAGGTGTCGATCTGGATGCATTACGGAGGCTGTTTGCACAATCGGAGGGTCAGGCTGTGTTTGAGCCGGCTCCATCTCCTTTTTTACTAGCTGTTCGGGAAGCCCCACTCCCACCTTCTTTTCGGGGGGTTGAGATCTAAGATTCACCGGAAGTTCAGACTCAGTAGAGTATATTGCTAGATTCAATACAAAGATGGAGCTTTACCAAGTCGAAGACTTGACAAAGTGTAGATTGCTTGCTTCCACTCTACGAGGGAACGCACATCAATGGTTTCAAAAGTTGGGACCAGCTTCTATCAATTCTTGAGAGCAGATGCGTAGGATGTTTTTGATTCTATTCTAATCCTCTATTGTCTACGCTCCCCCAGTTCCTACTTTAGCCAATATAAAGCAGAAGGATGGGGAAACTCTTCAATCATATTTTTGACATTTCAGTGCGGAAGTACCCACCGTTCGGGGGGCTTCGGATGAGACCATTAAGAATTTCCTTATTGCCGGGGTAAGAGTGAATTCAAATTTCTGGAAAGAGCTTCAGAGGAAAGATCCTCCTACCCTCGCCGCACTTTATTCACAAGCAGAGCCCTTCAAAAGGGAGGAGGAGGCTTTAAAGAGAAGTGATTACTTGGACACCAGTCGAAGAGGGAAGCGCAAAGAGAGATCGCCAAGTCCTAAGAATGACAAGAGGAAGACGGGAAGAGGCGATGTTAATATTGTCGAGACCAGGAGAGTAGAACGGTCGAGGTCACCTAGCCCGTTATGTCGCTATCCACCTCCGCCACTTTATGCTCAGAAGAATCAGGGATTTACCCAGGATAGTATTTTCACACCTTTGGTGGCATCTATTGATCATATTTACGAAGTCACGAAAGAAGAGGGGCTGTAAAGTATACCTAAGCTGCTTTCAAAAAATGCATCAAAGGATAAGAGGAGATATTGTGCATATCATGAGTCAAGTGGACATGAGACTTATCAGTGTCAGCATTTGAAGGAAGAGATTGAGTTGCTAATCAGGAACGGGAAACTGACCGAATGGGTGAAGAAAGTACGGAGATAAAAGGGTCATGTTCCTCCAGGCGAAGGGGACAAAAAGGAGGATCCTGAGGATAAGAATAAGCCAGAACAACAAGGGAAGATCCCGTTCGTGCGGGAGGCAAGTATTCATATGATTTTCGGTGGTCCACACATTGGAGGGAATGGGAGGAATTCTATGGAGAGATACGCCCGGGAAGCTCGGCATCCTCCGCTTACTAATTTCAATCACTTGTCAGAGAAGCCTCCGAAGATTTTCAAAGGGGAGGATGATAAGTGGATTTCATATCCACTTGGATCGCTTCATTTCGGCTTAAATTGATTCACTTGGCCTCAAGTTTGTTGTAGTTTGATGTGTTTTGTTTAAGTGTGCAGGTTTGCAAGAATGTCAAAAATGGTTGATATTTCCGTTAATTTTGGAGTTGAATTCAAACTTACGTACGAAGAATGGAGTCTGGTTTTGAGCCACCATGAGATTCCAAGTTAAGAGAATTGAAGATAGAAGCATTTGCAAAAAGAACGGAAGGAAAAGAAGAAGAAACGAAGAAATAATGTAGAAAATAGCAATCCGGCAGGAATCAGCCAGGCAGTCTGCGCCAAAATGGGGTAGACTGTGCCAGAATTGTCTGAAACAGAATGAAGCCGCGTAGGGTACACCACAAGCCGCGCAGGGTGCGCCATAAGCCGCGCAGGGTGCACCAGATTTGCTGGAAAATTCCTGTTTTTCCCCTATTCGAATTCTAATTGTATTTTAGGTAGTTCTTGCACCTAAATCGAATTCTAATTGTATTACAGGGTATTTTCTTGTAGGGTAAGACTTCTAGGGCCTATTTAAACACATCCTACCATTGTAATTTGTATCTTTACGTATCATAACTTAGAATTGCAAGGGAGAAAAGGGGAGAAAGATTCAACGCTCGTGACAAGCAACGGATCTAGATCTACTTCATCTTTTGTATTCTTTTCTTAGGCGATACTTTGGATTCTAGATTTGTTTTCTCAACTCTTTGTTCTATTAATATTACTACTTTCATTCATATCTTGTTTTATATCATGTTTTCATCAAATCCCATGGTGACGAACGGTTCAATTATGAACTAATCGTTGTCATGGGATTCTAACGGATTTATCTATGTAGCTTAATAGTTTGATTGCTTTAAAGATTTATGTGTGGTGAATTCTTGATATCCTTGTATGGTTGTGCTTCATGTGTTTAGATGCGTCGCGAACATCTAATTTGTTAATCTCTTGCGAAACGAGAGTGGATCTTGAGATTTAGAACTTGCCATGATAGCAGAGGATAGGTTGATGTCTTACCATCATGATTTGCATCGTAAATTTAGATATTATGCTGCCCTATGTGATCTTCTTGGATAACTTGTTCTTCAACCTTTATGTTTTCAAATTCTATAGAGATATAGGGTCTAAGCATATTGGCGTCTATTCATCTTCTATCTCTTTTGTGGATGTGTGTTTAGTTTGATATTCGTCTACTGAGAAGTAACGAGTACTTGTTTCGTGTTGTCCGATAAGATATCAAAACCATCACATATATTGATTAAAGGCGTCAACTCTAAGCGAAGTATTTAATGACGTTAGGATCCCATGTTTATTCTCATATAAGTAAATCAGTTTAAAATCTCATTAGTTAATTAATTCGTAATTTGATAATTTGCATCTTAGTTTAATTTAGATAATAAAACCCCATTCTTGTTAATTGTCTTAGCAGTGAATAATAATCATACATTGCTGCATAGGTACATCTACTAAATTGAAACCTAAACCAGATCTCTGCGGAACGAACTTGATTTATATCTATATTAGTTGTGACCATGTACACTTGCGTGATTTTGTGTTAACAAGTTTTTGGCGCCGCTGTCGGGGATCATCGGTGTTTTATTTTTGGTTTATGTGCTTGTCACCAGTAGTCGTTAGAGTTCACTGACTCGAATTTCTTACTTAGTTTGTTTGTTTCGTGGTTTTTCAGCTACTTGAGCGTGTATGCGAACACGTTTGCAGGCTCGTCAGGAAAAATTGGAGGAAGTAGAAAAAGTCACCGATCAAAGCAAAGAAGATCTTGAACCAATAGTAGAGCCAGTAGCAGATAAAAAGGAAGAGAAACTTGAAACTACAGTTGAGATGGGTGATCGAGCAGCAGAAGCAGTTAAAGCTTTGAAGGACTATTCTCAGCCGAAGATCAATGATATCCAATCTAGCATTGTCAGGCCAGCTATTGCAGCTAACAACTTCGAAATCAACCCTGGCACGATATAGATGGTACAGAATTCAGTTCAGTTTGGGGGTGCTCCAACGGACGATCCTAATATGCATATCCGGGACTTTATTGAGATCTGTGACACTTTCAAGTTCAATGGTGTGTCGGAAGATGCTGAGAAATTGAGGCTTTTCCCATTCTCTTTGAGGGATAAAGCCAAGGGCTGGTTACACTCTCTACCAGCCGGTTCCATTACTACATGGGAGGATCTTGCTCAGAAGTTTCTTATGAAATTCTTCCCCATGGCTAAAACTGCAGCAATCCGGAACGCTCTTACTCAGTTTGCACAGCAATCTGGAGAATCATTGTGTGAGGCTTGGGAACGCTACAAGGAGATGCTTCGAAAGTGTCCTCATCATGGTATGCCTGACTGGATGGTAATCAATGGTTTCTACAATGGGTTGGGAGCACAGTCTAGACCTTTGCTAGACGCAGCATCAGGTGGAGCTCTATGGGCTAAGAGCTATGATGAAGCTTATGAGCTAATTGAAACGATGGCTGCTAATGAATATCAGAATCCAACTCAGAGACTTTCTCAAGGCAAGGTAGCAGGAATTCTTGAAGTTGATGTAGCTACAGCTATTGCAGCTCAGTTGAAGGCTCTAACTATGAAGGTGGATTCTCTGACCAACTATGGAGTACAGCAGGTGGCTAGTGTGTGTGAGTTATGTGCGGGCGCACATGAGACGAATCAGTGTGATATCTCTTCTGAATCAGCACAGTTTGTGAATAATTTTCGGACACCTGCTGCACCAGTCCCAGCTACCTATCTTCCTAATAATCGAAACCATCCCAATTTTAGCTGGAGCAACAACCAAGGTACACAACAACCTCAATAGCCTTATCAGCAGTTTCAGGGTCAGCAAGCGAGGCCGTTCAATCAAGGCTATCAGCAGCAGTATGCTCCAAGGCAACAATTCCAACCTCCGGGATTTCAGCAGCAACAATCTCATGGGAATGTTGGTCCATCATCAAATGAAAAATCTGAATCAGATGAGTTGAGGTTGATGGTTAAAAGCCAGGCAGTTTCTTTGAAGACCTTGGAGAATCAGATTGGGCAGATTGCAAGTGCCTTATTGAATAGGCCGCAGGGGACTCTTCCTAGCGATACGGAGGCTAATCCAGGCAGAAGGGAAGTCAAGGAACAGGTGAACGCAGTTACTTTGAGATCTGGAAAACTCTCGAGGGATTAAAAATCAGCAGCTGAGGAAGACGAAGAAATCAAGAAACAGCAGGTGGAGGCTTCTGCAGATAAAGAAAAGGCAAATTCTGAATTGGCAGCTGATAAAGAATCTACTCCAAAACAGTCTACAGAGAGCAATCAGATCTATCCACCTCCTCCATTCCCAAAAAGACTTGAAAAGCAAAATTCTGCTGAAAACTCTCCTCTGAAGCAGAAGTGGGTGAATCAGATCTATCCTCCTCCACCATACCTTCAACGCTTGCAGAAACAAGATCAAGAAAAACAGTTTCAGAAGTTTATGGAGGTCTTCAAGAAACTGTCCATTAACATTCCTCTTGTTGAAGCGTTGGAGCAGATGCCGAGATATGCAAAGTTCATGATGGATATTTTGTCACGAAAGAGAAAGTTTGAAGAATTTGAGACAGTGGCATTGATAGAGGAGTGCAGTGCGATGTTGCAACAGAAATTGCCTCCTAAACTTAAGGATCCAGGAAGCTTTACAATTCCATGCACCATTGGAAAGTTGTCTTTTGACAAATGCTTATGTGATTTGGGAGCTAGCATTAATCTCATGCCCTTGTCTGTTTTCAAGCAACTTGGTCTGCCTGATCCGAAACCTACCAATATCTCGTTGCAGCTGGCTGATCGGTCAATCACTTATCCAAGGGGTATAGTAGAGGATGTCTTGGTGAAGGTTGATAAGCTCATATTTCCTGCCGATTTTGTGATTCTAGATTTTGAAGAAGACAAGAAGATTCCCATAATCTTGGGAAGGCCTTTTCTAGCTACGGGCCGTACGTTAATCAATGTGCAAAAAGGAAAGCTTACAATGAGGGTGCAAGACCAGAATGTCACCTTTAATGTGTTCAAGGCCATGAAATTTTCGACAGAAGATGAAAAGTGTTTCAGTGTGGAAATGGTTGATACGGGTCAGACAGAGGAGTTTGATTAGTTGTTGAGCGAAAAGTCGGACATGCACATGCTAGAGCATCATATTAGTGATTCCATTGACAGTTCTTCAATTCAAGATCTCTCAAATGTAAAGCTCGGAAAACTTCCACCGCATTTGAGGTATGTCCTTTTGAATGATGAGTTAGTGATTTTTGAAGAGGGTCATGATAATGTGTTTAGAAGGTGGATAGTTGATGATGAAGTAGAAGAGTGTTCTGTTCAGTCGACTGAGAGGGATAAGCACCTTAGCGGTGTGAGGAAGAAAAAGAAGGGGAAGAAGTCGATGGGTGGGAAACTCAAGGTGAAGAGTGAAAGAAGAGTTGTGTTGGGACTAAGCAATCATGATGTCAACGTTCGTATGAATGGTCTTTCTGTTGAGGACGGTTCGGTTATTCTCTTGAAACTGCCGTGAGTTGAGGAAGTAACGTCCGGCTAAATGACGTCAACGACAGTGCTTCGTGGGAGGCAACCCACATGTTTCAACAATTAGGTATGTTTTCTACTATCCCTCGTATTACCTTCAATTCAATGGGGACATTGAATGTCTTAAGTTTGGGGGTGGTTTGGGGGATAAGTAGTGTATAGTAGTTATTTGTGTGTCATTGTGTTCATATACATATAATGTTTTGCATATTAGTAGTAATTCATGCATGTTTGTTCGTATTATTTATGTTTGTTTCATATAGGACACTTTTTTATTTTGTTTTTGTATACCATGTGAGTTCATTTTAGTTGCATTTGCATAGCATGCATTTTTCATGATCCCTTTGGACGAGCTAATTCTGATTGGTAGGTCGATGTCTATTTGAGTGTGGTAATGATAAATAGAGGGATGATTTATAGTCCTTATGAAATTGACTTGCATGTTTCGGAAACAAAACTTTTACACAGTCTCATGTTGGGTTTCAAACGATCAAACGCAGCGAAAAATAAAAACAAATTGAAACCCACCGCTAGGATCCATGCAAGAATTGTATATTTATTTCGTAGTTCACAGAAATCAGTACCTTTAAAAAGCTTTTCAAGGTCTGAGATTGTAGGAAGGATGTTCGATCACCACGTATCCCGCACGAGCGATGTACGTCTCTATCGGTATCCACACGAATGAATTATCGAAGGTAGATGTGTACTAGCACCACTGATCCGTTCTTGCTCTCACTCTCTCTCTTTACAGCTAGGGTTTTTTATAAAACGTGAACCCTAATATGAAATCATAATTTCATTATATAGGAGAAGAGCAAAAAAAAAACGAATCCTAAGTCTAGTATAAATCAGAATTTTGACAAATCCGAAATTCTATCTTTTAATACTTTAAGTCCAACTTAAAGTCTTAATAAAATAATTTCAGATTTTATTCTAATTTAAATTAGAGTTTTATCAAATCCGAAAATCATATTTTAAAGCTTATTAAGTCTAACTTAAAGTCTTTAATAAATCTGATTTCGAATTATATTTGATTTAAATTAAATCCAAATTTAATTTAAATAATCCTTCATTCATTCTTTTGTGTGACCCTATAGGTTATTATTATATTGGCAACAGTTTTATTTAATAAATAAAATCGTAAACAATGAGCGGCATCTAGTAATACATCATTGTTACCCAAATAATAATAATTAAATCGGTGAATCGATTTCGCCTTTCGTGAATAATCTACAATGTAATATAATCTCTTTAACCTTGATATTATAGATTAAACTAGAGGCATGGAATGTGTCATCCTCGTCATAATTTAATCTTTATTTTCTTGATCGATGAGTAGACTATTCAAACAAATCATTATTTGAGCACGGCCATGCATTTCATAGTCTCACTCAAACAAGAGGCCAATAATATAACTCCTATATATTTATATATATTAAGGAGGGTTAAATTCCATCTAGATCATTCACATTTCTCATACGATTCATAATATACCCAAGACCATCTTTATCATTACCCGATTAAAGATAACTTTTGATAGAATCAAAGTATATTAATTCTCATATAGAAATGTAATGACTTCAGGTCTAAGGATCATTACATCATTATCACATTGAGATTCATAATGACACATTTATTCATTCCATGTCGAATCTCATAGTGGGTCTATCCAGTACATCGTACTCATACATGTACCTATGCATTGACTTTAGTATCATCATACTTATGATCAATGAGAAGTGATCATCAGTCAATCAACATACTAGTCTCGATGTATTATTATTGTCCCAATAACAATAATACTTGACTAGGGATATTCAAGATTATTATACCGTATATTATCTCATAATTATATAGTTCGTATCAATAATCTAAGGACATTTATTATACTAACAATTATCGCAGTAAATACTAAGCATAATAAAACATCAATATAATCAAAATGGAACATAAATATCAATGACGAAGTTTAACTAAACTGAAATGTATTGCCTCTAGGGCACCTACACTAACAATCTCCCACTTGCACTAGAACCAATCATTCATATTCCTAATACCTATGGAACTAGTGTGACTTTCGTGCTTCTGCTGCGACAGAGGCTTAGTCAGTGGATCAGTAACGTTATCATTGGTATGCACTTTACATATGTGTATATCTCCTTGCTCGTTAATCTCACGAATAAGATGATATCTTCTAAGTATATGTTTCGCCCTGGAGTGCGATCTTGGTTCCTTTGCTTGTGTTATGGCTCCATTATTATCGCAATAGATATCAATGGGATCTGCTATCGATGGAACCACACCAAGCTCATTAATGAAGTTTCGGATCCAAACTGCCTCCTTAGCTGCTTCACAAGCAACAATATACTCAGCCTCCATTGTAGAATCAGCTACTGTTTCTTGTTTCGAACTTTTCCAGCTAACAGCACCTCCGTTGAGACAAAACACAAAACCAGACTGGGATATTGAATCATCCTTGTCTGTTTGGAAACTAGAATCAGTGTAACCTTTTACAACTAGTCCCTCTTCCCCTCCATACACCAAGAACGAATCTTTAGTCCTTTTTAAGTACTTTAGAATGTTCTTGACAGCTGTCCAGTGAGCTTCACCTGGATTAGACTGAAACCTGCTCGTCATGCTTAAAGCATACGACACATCAGGACGAGTACATATCATTGCATACATGATAGATCCAATTGCAGAAGCATATGGAATCTTACTCATGCGGTCCTTTTCATCTTTCGATTTAGGACTATATTTATCTGAGATCGTTATCCCATGAGACATAGGGACAAATCCCCTTTTTGCGTCTTGCATCCCAAAACGATGCAATACTTTGTCAATGTATGCACTCTGACTTAGGCCAATCAATCTTCTTGATCTATCTCTATAGATCTTGATCCCTAATATATAGGAAGCCTCACCTAAGTCTTTCATGGAGAAATTCTTTCCTAACCATGCCTTAATAGCCTGTAGAGAAGGTATGTCATTCCCAATCAGTAATATATCATCAACATATAGAACTAGGAATTCCACAGTGCTCCCACTAACCTTCTTGTAAACACAAGGTTCATTTTCATTTTGAACGAAGCCAAACTCTTTGACTGTTTGGTCAAAACGAATATTCCATCTCCTTGAAGCTTGCTTTAGTCCATAAATGGACCTGATTAGCTTACATATCTTTCTAGCATCCTTTGAATTTACAAAACCTTCAGGTTGTATCATATATACATCCTCTTCAAGGCTTCCATTAAGGAAGGCTGTCTTGACATCCATCTGCCAGATTTCATAATCGTTGTGAGCTGCTATCGCAAGCAAAATCCTAATGGATTTGACCATTGCTACTGGTGAAAAAGTTTCATCATAGTCAATACCATGAATTTGTTTGAAACCTTTTGCAACCAACCTAGCTTTATAGGTCTGGACCTTTCCATCCATGTCAGTCTTCATTTTGAAGACCCATTTGCACCCAATGGGTTTTACCCCTTCAGGTGGATCAACCAAAGTCCATACTTTGTTTTCATACATGGAATCCATTTCAGATTTCATGGCTTCTAGCCATTTCTCAGAGTTTGGACTGTTCATAGCATCTTGATAGGTAAGAGGCTCATCTTGATCCATGAGCATTATATCACCATTATCGACTAGGAGAAATCCATAATATCTCACAGGCTCATGGCGAATCCTACCAGATCTACGAACAACTTGTGTTTCTTGAGCAATATTCTCTTCAAGATTATCTTGAATATCTTGCTCAAGTTCCATTTCCGGTTCAATGTTATCTTGTGGTTCTCGAACTTCATCGAGATCTACTTTCCTCCCACTATTTCTTCTGGAGATAAATTCTCTTTCTAGAAATACAGCATTTCGAGAAACAACTATTTTGTTCTCAATTGGATTATAGAAATAGTAACCCTTAGTTTCCTTTGGGTACCCCAGAAAATAACATTTGTCTGATTTGGGTCCAAGCTTGTCAGAGGTCAAGCATTTTACAAACGCTTCACATCCCCATATTTTCATAAATGACATGCTTTGACGCTTTCTAGTCCATATCTCATATGGAGTCTTTTGAACCGATTTTGATGGAACACGGTTTAGTGTATATGCAGCGGTTTCTAGGGCATCACCCCAGAAACTTATTGGAAGATCATCATGACTCATCATCGATCGTACCATGTCCAACAAAGTACGATTCCTCCTTTCAGAAACACCATTCCATTGTGGTGTTCCAGGAGGAGTGAGTTGTGATAAAATACCACATTCCTTTAAGAAATTCTTAAATTCCAAGGTTAAGTATTCAGCTCCTCGATCAGATCGAAGAGTTTTAATACTCTCTTCCTTTTGCTTTTCTACCTCAGCTTTGTATTCTTTGAACTTTTCAAAAGATTCAGATTTGTGCTTCATTAGATACACATATCCATATCTACTGTAATCATCAGTAAATGTTATGAAGTAGTAAAAGCGTCCTCTTGCCATAGAACGCATTGGACCACATACATCACTATGTATTATTTCTAATCGTTCAGTGGCCCTTTCACCTTGTTTGTTAAAAGGGGCCTTTGCCAATTTACCAAGTAAACAAGCTTCGCATTCATCGTATGATTCAAAATCAAATTTATCCAAAAATCCATCTTTATGGAGCTTGGATATGCGATTCTAATTTATATGGCCTAATCGACAATGCCATAGGAAGGTTTGATTAGAGTCATTTGCTTTAAGGCATTTATTAACATAATTGGCAGGAGTAAAATTTAAATCTAGAACATATAAACCATTAAACATGCGTGCAATGCCATAAGTTAAATCATTCAAACCAAAAGAGCAACAATTGTCTTTAATAGTAAATGAAAAACCATTCTTGTCCAAACAAGAAATAGAAAGAATGTTTCTGCAAATCGCAGGCACGTAATAGCAATTATCAAGTTCTAAAATAAGCCCAGAGGGCAACGATAAATAATAAGTTCCTACGGCTAAAGCAGCAACCTTTGCTCCATTGCCTACTCGTAGGTCAACTTCTCCCTTTGCCAATGTCCTACTCCTTCGCAGTTCCTGCACATTAATACAAATGTGAGAACCACATCCAGTATCCAATACCCATGATGTTGAAATAGACAAATTGACTTCTATAACATAAATACCTGAATTAGTAGAAATCTTGACAGACTTCATCTTCTTCAGATCCTCCAAGTAGTTAGGACAGTTCCTCTTCCAGTGACCAGGCTTGTTGCAATAGTGACAATCACCCTTGTCAGCCTTTGCGACATCTCCCTTCGGCTTTCTAGCCTTTTTGAAGGAGGGCTTGGAAGGAGCAAGAGCTTTTGATGCAACCTTTTTCTTCCCCTTCCATTTCCCCTTTCCCTTAGCACCTTTCTTGCCCACCATCATTATGAGAGCTTTCTCAGGTGCCTTGACCATATTTGCTTTAGTGGTCCTCAGCATGGCCAACAATTCCATAGGAGTCTTATCTTGCTCAGTCATATTAAAAGTCATAATAAACTGAGTATAGTCATTGTTCAAAGATTGCAAGATTATATCGATTTGAGCCTCTCGCTGAAGCGGGAAACCCAAACGAGCAAGGTAATCACAATACCCAATCATCTTTAGAACATGTGGTCTGACTGGTCCGTTGCCCTGCTTGCATGAGTAGAGTGCTTTGCTCGTGTTAAACTTTTCCACACGAGCCTGTGATTGAAACATCGTTGAAAGATGTTCAAACATAGCATGTGCATTCATATCCAGATGCTGCTTCTGAAGCTCAGCATTCATTGTAGCAAGCATAAGACAAGCCACATCGTTCGCATCATCAATATGCTTCTCATAAGCATTTTGCACAGCACGAGTGGCATTGGCAACAGGGGCTTCCGGTTGAGGATTATCAATCACATAAGATTTCTTTTCCTGCATGAGAACAATTCTCAAATTCCTAGACCAGTCAAGGAAGTTTGATCCTGTCAGCTTGTCCTTCTCAAGGACTGATCGCACAGAGAAAGTGTTGTTTGTGTTTTATGCCATTTGTTATCTACAATGATAAAATGCATAAGATAAGTTAGATTGTTACAATAATTATGTTCAAGTGATTATGGTACATTCAACTTAATATACCTCCTACTATTTTTATCAAATTAATAGCCCACACTATTAACTCGAAAAGTATATGCGAAACTTTACTTTCTAGTGGGCCAAGATCCATATTTTATTAAGTCTTGGGTCAGCGTTGTCCGATACTCCCAAAACACAACTATTTAGGTAGACAACATTTGCCAATTATATCTCGTATATAATTTTTGGATAATTTGGTGAACAACAATTGCTCTAATTTATCAAATAAATTACCTTCAATTCAAACTACTATCCCTCGTATTACCTTCAATTCAATGGGGACATTGAATGTCTTAAGTTTGGGGGATAAGTAGTGTATAGTAGTTATTTGTGTGTCATTGTGTTCATATACATATCATGTTTTGCATATTAGTAGCATTTCATGCATGTTTGTCAGTATTATTTATGTTTGTTTCATATAGGACACTTTTTTATTTTGTTTTTGTATACCATGTGAGTTCATTTTAGTTGCATTTGCATAGCATGCATTTTTCATGATCCCTTAGGATGAGCTAATTATGATTGGTAGGTCGATGTCTATTTGAGTGTGGTAATGATAAATAGAGGGAGGATTTATAGTCCTTATTGACTTGCATGTTTCGGAAACAAAACTTTTACACAGTCTCATGTTGGGATTCAAACAATCAAACGCAGCAAAAAATAAAAACAAATTGAAAACCAACGCTATGATTCATGCGAGAATTGTATATTTAATTCGTAGTTCACAGAAATCAGTACCTTTAAAAAGCTTTTCGAGGTCTGAGATTGTAGGAAGGATGTTCGATCACCACGTATCCCGCACGAGCGATGTACGTCTCTATCGGTATCCACACGAATGAATTATCGAAGGTAGATGTGTACCAGCACCACTGATCCGTTCTTGCTCTCACTCTCTCTCTTTACAGCTAGGGTTTTTTATAAAACGTGAACCCTAATATGAAATCATAATTTCATTATATAGGAGAAGAGCAAAAAATGAATCCTAAGTCTAGTATAAATCAGAATTTTGACAAATCCGAAATTCTATCTTTTAATACTTTAAGTCCAACTTAAAGTCTTAATAAAATAATTTCAGATTTTATTCTAATTTAAATTAGAGTTTTATCAAATCCGAAAATCGTATTTTAAAGCTTATTAAGTCTAACTTAAAGTCTTTAATAAATCTGATTTCGAATTATATTTGATTTAAATTAAATCCGAATTTAATTTAAATAATCCTTCATTCATTCTTTTGTGTGACCCTATAGGTTATTATTATATTGGCAACAATTTTATTTAATAAATAAAATCGTAAACAATGAGCGGCATCTAGTAATACATCATTGTTACCCAAATAATAATAATTAAATCGGTGAATCGATTTCGCCTTTCGTGAATAATGTACAATGTAATATAATCTCTTTAACCTTGATATTATAGATTAAACTAGAGGCATGGAATGTGTCATCCTCGTCATAATTTAATCTTTATTTTCTTGATCGATGAGTAGACTATTCAAACAAATCATTATTTGAGCACGGCCATGCATTTCATAGTCTCACTCAAACAAGAGGCCAATAATATCACTCCTATATATTTATATATATTAAGGAGGGTTAAATTCCATCTAGATCATTCACATTTCTCATACGATTCATAATATACCCAAGACCATCTTTATCATTACCCGATTAAAGATAACTTTTGACAGAATCAAAGTATATTAATTCTCATATAGAAATGTAATGACTTCAGGTCTAAGGATCATTACATCATTATCACATTGAGATTCATAATGACACATTTATTCATTCCATGTCGAATCTAATAGTGGGTCTATCCAGTACATCGTACTCATACATGTACCTATGCATTGACTTTAGTATCATCATACTTATGATCAATGAGAAGTGATCATCAGTCAATCAACATACTAGTCTCGGTGTATTATTATTGTCCCAATAACAATAATACTTGACTAGGGATATTCAAGATTATTATACTGTATATTATCTCATAATTATATAGTTCGTACCAATAATCTAGGGACATTTATTATACTAACAATTATATCGCAGTAAATACTAAGCATAATAAAACATTAATATAATCAAAATGGAACATAAATGTCAATGACGAAGTTTAACTAAACTGAAATGTATTGCCTCTAGGGCACCTACACTAACATCTCATTGGTTGCTTTTGGGCTAGGTTGAGGTTATGCTTGTTTGGTTGTTTTAGATTTAATCACTTGTTTATATTTAGAATTTTCGTTATTCCCTTGATGGTGTAGGAGCACTAAAGTCTAAGTTTGGGGGAAACCAGGAATTTCATGCTAATTGTAAATATTTGTCAATAATGGCTAGGCGTCAAATGGCTAGTAGCCGGCTCATATTTATATGAGTAGTCTAGGGTTGGAAATGAGAATTCTCATTCCATATTGCATATAAAAAAAAATCAGAAAAAAAAATGAAAAGAAAAAAAAAGAGTCAAGTAAATAGTTTAAATGCAAATTAACCAGGGTGAGCTCTTTAATACTCGAGCAATTAAGTTCGCGGGGACTTTGTCCCTAGTGACCTAA
Source organism: Saposhnikovia divaricata (assembly GCA_036435485.1). Taxonomy (NCBI): domain Eukaryota; kingdom Viridiplantae; phylum Streptophyta; class Magnoliopsida; order Apiales; family Apiaceae; genus Saposhnikovia; species Saposhnikovia divaricata. The sequence goes on along the minus strand of CM071597.1, from coordinate 92,246,296 downwards.
GGCTTTTATAGTCTGGGATTCACTAACCTAACGCTCGCTACATGGGTATTATTGTATAAGCCTTTTGGGGTCTCATCCATTGCACGATTAAATAAGCATGCTTGCATATTATGTGTCGTAGTTTAGTAATTAAGCATGGATTTCTGTCTAACTTGAATAAGGATGGAGGTGTTCCTAGGTTATGAAGTGTCTACAGTCTATTCTATTTATAAACTTGTGATTGTCTTGGCAAAGAATGTGTATGGTTTTGATCTAGTTTTGAGAGTATTTTTGATGAGCATTGCACACACGCACGTTTCTGTCATGTATTGTTAGTATACGGGGACTTAGTCGAGCTCTATTTGGATTTAGTTGCATTCTTTGAGATATTTGCTTGCTAGTTGGTTTTGGTTAGTTTGAAGGGGATCTTTGCATTTTCATATTATTTGCATTCATGCATTGGATTTTGTGGTTACATTCACTATAGGCCCTCACGAGACCTTACTCGTCCACTAGGGCTGCCTAGGGGTTTAAAGGGCTTGTTGCATATGCCAAATGCAACCGTGATCACCTACGGAAGTGGTACTAGTTAGTTAGTTTTAGCTATTTATCCTTGAGGACAAGCATCGGTTTAAGTTTGGGGGTGTGATAAGTGGATTTCATATCCACTTGGATCGCTTCATTTCGGCTTAAATTGATTCACTTGGCCTCAAGTTTGTTGTAGTTTTGATGTGTTTTGTTTAAGTCTGCAGGTTTGCAAGAATGTCGAAAAGGGTTGATATTTCCGTTAATTTTGGAGTTGAATTCAAGCTTAAGTATGAAGAATGGAGTCTGGTTTTGAGCCACCATGAGATTCCAAGTTAAGAGAATTGAAGATGAAAGCATTTGCAAAAAGAACAGAAGGAAAAGAAGAAGAAACGAAGAAATAATGCAGAAAATAGCAATTCGGCAGGAATCAGCCAGGCAGTCTGCGCCAAAATGGGGCAGACTGCGCCAGAATTGTCTGAAACAGAATAAAGCCGCGCAGGGTGCACCACAAGCCCCGCAGGGTGCGCCAGATTCGCTGGAAAATTCCTGTTTTGCCCCTATTCGAATTCTAATTATATTTTAGGTAGTTCTTGCACCTAAATCGAATTCTAATTGTATTATATGGTATTTTCTTGTAGGGCAAGACTTCCAGGGCATATTTAAACACATCCTACCATTGTAATTTGTATCTTTACGTATCATAACTTAGATTTGCAAGGGAGAAAAAGGGAGAAAGATTCAACGCTCGTGACAAGCAACGGATCTAGATCTACTTCATCTTTTGTATTCTTTTCTTAGGCGATACTTTGGATTCTAGATTTGTTTTCTCAACTCTTTTTTCTATTAATATTACTACTTTCATTCATATCTTGTTTTATATCATGTTTTCATCAAATCCCATGGTGACGAACGGTTCAATTATGAACTAATCGTTGTCATGGGATTCTAACGGATTTATCTATGTAGCTTAATAGTTTGATTGCTTTAAAGATTTATGTGTGGTGAATTCTTGATATCCTTGTATGGTTGTGCTTCATGTGTTTAAATGCATCGCGAACATCTAATTTGTTAATTTAGATAATAAAACCCCATTCTTGTTAATTGTCTTAGCAGTGAATAATAATCATACATTGTTGCATATGTACATCTACTAAATTGAAACCTAAACCAGATCTCTGCGGAACGAACTTGATTTATATCTATATTACTTGTGACCACGTACACTTGCGTGATTTTGTGTTAACAAGTTTTTGGCGCCGCTGCCGGGGATCATCGGTATTTTATTTTTGGTTTATGTGCTTGTCATCAGTGGTCGTTAGAGTTCACTGACTCGGATTTCTTACTTAGTTTGTTTGTTTCGTGGTTTTTCAGGTACTTGAGCGTGTATGCGAACACGTTTGCAGGCTCGTCAGGAAAAACTGGAGGAAGTAGAAAAAGTCACCGATCAAAGCAAAGAAGATCTTGAACCAATAGTAGAGCCAGTAGCAGATAAAAAGGAAGAGGAACTTGAAACTATAGTTGAGATGGGTGATCGAGCAATAGAAGCAGTTAAGGCTTTGAAGACACCGTACCCATTTTGGTGGATGCGGAAGATTCGTCCAAGGTTTTGCATATCGGGGGAAGGTTGGAGCCGAGCTTAAGGGCTAGGCTTGTTGTGTAATAACCAAGACTCTCAGAATATATCCGGTAAGTTTTCTTTTATATTATAAATCATATTCATATTTTGAGATTTATTTGGAGAAACTCTTGAGACAATAAAATGGGGGAATTAAATATTGAGAGTTTAAAACACCAATTTGAAGTTGAGATTTTTTTTTTTTTTAAGGAAGTTCGAACCGATTTGTAGGAAATTCGTTAATTAGAGCAAATATTAATTATATGGGAGTATCCAAATAATAATAACAATAATAATAATAATAATAATAATAATAATAATAATCATAATAATATTAATAAATTATGGAAAACCATGTGGGGTCGTGTAATCTTGAAAGATTAGATTATTTTGAGTTTTGAATATAATTATGGGAATATTGAGAATTTATTTGGAATTGTTTTATAATTATCCCAATTTTGAGAAAATGAGTTTAATTAGAGATTTAATTATAAGAGTAAATTTCGGAATATGAGAATATTATTAAAAATTTGAGATAATTAGAGCTTAATTATACTAAATCCTAGTTATTTATTTTGGGAGTGTTGGGATTTAATATAGTTTTTTTTTCATTTTTAAGTTATTAGTTTTAAAAAGTAAAAATATAGAAATTAAAAGAAAATTCTAGAAAGTGGGAGAGTGAGGGAGGAAGTGACATGTGTCCTTGGAAAAAAAAATATATACATACATGTAGAGGCATAACCGGGTGGAAAAAAAAGAGAGAGAGAGAGAGAGAGAGAGAGAGAGGAAAGAAGAAAGAAAAAGAAGAGAGAAAGAGAGAAGAGAAAAAGAAAAGAGGAAGAAGAAAGGAAGTGTGGAATTTGGAGCTTGGAAGATACTTGAAATTAAAAAGAAAAGCATGGGTAGTCATGGGATGAACTTGGGTTAAAGGAATACTTGAAGATGTGGTGAAAAAGAGAAGTGAAAGAGAAGGTGAATAGTGACTTTGGTGGAAAAAGGGAATCTTGAGTTAAATTGAAGAGTGGTAGTTATTTGGAAGCTTGATAAAGGTATGATTCTTGACTCCTTGAAATTTATGATGCTTAGTTGTGATTTATTAATTAATTAGGGTTATGTGTAAGTTGAATTCTTGAGTTTTGATCTTGGATTATGAAATTGGTTATTAATTGATGATTAGTAGTAGAAAATGAGTAAAATTTATAAAAGAAGAACTTGATTAGTTGAGAAATGATGAAAATGATTTTTGTTAGTTTATGTGAAAATTGGGGGTTTAATATTTATGATTGTTAAATGTGTTTTAAGCTTGGATTAGTGATATATATATTATATGGAGCAACTTTGATGAAGGAAGTTGATTTGAATAATGGATGGAATGTAAATGTCATTTTTGTTAGTTTGATATAGATGTTTTGAAATAAAGCTTGGATTAAAGATTTTAATAATAATTAAATGTCATTGTAATATATATAATGTTATAATGATGATGGAACTTGGATAAGTTAAGACTAATAAATTTTGGGGTGTGTTAGTAAAAGTTTTGGTATATAACAAGACTTGGATAATTAGTTGGTACAAGTTTATGTTTGGGAATTTTATTTTAAATATATGTGGGACTTGAAGAGCTAGATGTAAGATCTGTGAGCAATGCGGATACTTAGTAGCTTCTATGATTGATTGATTGGTGGTTGTGTTTGATGTTTGGGGACTGGCATGGGCCTAACAGGATTGTTTGGTATATTTTTGTAAAGTTCGATAAACGAATAGGTCATGCCGAATTTTCGTTAGAATAAATACATTAATAAAAGATAATATTAAAGTTTAAAATTAAAAGAAGGTTGTGTGGCATAAAAGATAATAGTAAGTTGTTATAAGGAGTAAAGTGATGACTTTGAGACTAAGAAGCGAATTAGAAACAAAGGGTCAAATGGAACCACAATAGTGATTGTTGGTTTAGAATCTTACTTGAGATATATTTAAGATGAGATGTTATATATTACTACTAACATGAGTGGTGTTGCCCTGTTCTTCTAGAACATAACTTAAGTGGAGGCTTTATTATTAGAAGCGGAAGGAGACATACTCATTGTTGCTTTCTTTATTACAGCTAAGGACTCCAGACAGGCAAGTTTGCTATCCTCTTTTTACTTAGAAAATGTTATCTTCATTTATTATTATTATATTAATATCGTAGCTGAAGATTCTTGAGTTTATTAGTCATCACTTCCACTTATCTTCGGGATAGTCTATCTCCCATACTTAAATATATTTATAAGATTTTATTAAATTGAGAATTTCTAAGAAATTATTTTAATGTGAGCATTCTTCCAAGAAGGATTTATTTGGCAAGTATGAAATATTTTTTGTGTATCTTGCTGTTCTTATTCCTTCAAGACAGCACCTTAACCTACAATGTGAGCTAATCTCATTTGTTCGAGTTAGCCAATGATGATTTTATCTGAAGAGATATTCTATATTCTATCTTCTTTTAATTCCTTTGAGTCAGCGTACTGAACTAAAACCAAGTGAATGATGCAGGTGATTCCTATAACTTATAATTTATTTTAAGAGTGTTAATCATTACCTTGTAGTCTCAATTGTTCGAGATTACAAACAAATTATTGGGTGACTTAAGCTAATCTCATTTATTCGAGTTAGCTAACAACATTTATATCTGAATACTTTAATTCATATAAACGAGTTACAGTTATCATTTATCAACTTCATATGCTCATCGGATACTGGTCAACGGGATTATTCGAGAAATCAAATCCCGGATATTATTTTGTTCAAGAATTTACAATTACTTGAACAAAGGTGAAACTTGGCTCGTGTGTGGCCCGGGTGACAAGTGCATCCATCTGCTAGCAGTAAAGTAGATGCCATAGATCGGCTGATCACCGACTATGGGGAAACAGTTGACCTCGACCAGTGCTCTTTAATACATCCTATATTTGGCAATTTAGGTTCATTAATATAAGAGATCATTAGCGTCATTGAGTTGAGAAAGGTAGGTGATTTGAAAACTATTTTCTTATTCAAAACTTCACATTTTTTTTGATACTATTTCATTGATAAATAAACCATTTATCTATCCGTTTAACCGGTGTATTAGCTCCACTTTGGGTAATAGTCTTGTTGAGCGTATTTGTCGCTCACTACTTTTATTCTTTTATCTTTTACAGTTAAAGGAGAAAATCAGGATAACCCCAGTCTGGCAGGAAAAGGAAAAGAAAAGATGACTTAGCGGAGTTTATCAATCTGGGATTTTGTTGGCATAGATATAATGCCTTAGTTTAATAATATCCTTTTTGTTTAAAACTTTGTATTAAATTTATAATGTAATGATGTAATACAGGGGTGACTAGATCCTGAGACTTGAGATGTGTAAGAGTATAATGTTGTAATATTATTTTGATTTAAGCTGTATTATTATGGATCAGATATTGTATATTATTGTGTCTCGTGACAGGTGTAGTTGTGAGTTGGCATGACGACCCAAGTTAGAGTATATTTGATTTGGGGGCGTTACATGTTGCCTTCTTAAAGGCTAATCTAGATGTTTTTGCTTGGAGTCATGCCGATATGGTAGGAATTGATCCAGAAGTGATGTGTCATCATCTTAACATAGACCCTTACAAGAAGGGAGTTCGCCAAAAGCGACGTGCGGTTAGCGGCGAACGGGCTACAACTTTGGAAGAAGAGGTTGATCGATTACTGAAAGTTGGTCTGGTTAAAGAATCTTTTTATCCGGATTGGCTTGAGAATCCAGTCTTGGTGAAGAAGTCCAATGGGAAGTGGAGAGTTTGCGTTGATTTTACCGACTTGAACAAGGCTTGTAAGAAGGACAGTTTTCCCCTTCCTAGGATTGATCAATTGGTAGATGCTACTGCAGGGCATGCTCTACTCAGCTTCATGGATGCCTATTCAGGATATAACCAGATACCGATGTATGGACCGGATCAGGAGAATACTTCCTTCATTACTAATAGGGGGTCCTACTGCTATATCGGAATGCCTTTTGGGTTACTTAATGCGGGAGCAACCTATCAAAGGTTAGTGAATATGATGTTTAAGGATCAAATCGGGAAAACCATGGAGGTTTATGTGGATGACATGCTGGTGAAGTCTAAGGAAGCGGGAGATCACATTCAACATTTGGCGGAGATGTTTCAGATCCTTAGGAAGTTCCGTATGAAGCTTAATCCACAGAAGTGTTTGTTTGGGGTAGAATCATGGAAGTTTTTGGGATTCATGGTGAATCATAGGGGGATAGAGGCGAATCCCGCAAAGATTCAGGCTCTTCTTGATATGAGATCTCCACAGATCGTGAAGGAAGTGCAAAGTTTGACTGGGAGAGTCGCTGCTTTGAACCGCTTTGTATCCAAATCTTCTGATAAATGCAAGGAATTCTTCAAAGCTATTAAAGGTGTCGGAAAGAAGTTCGAATGGATGCCAGAGTGCGAGGACGCTTTTCAGGCATTGAAGAACCATTTGGGATCACCCCCACTTCTGTCTAAGCCTCATGAGGGAGAGACTCTTGTTCTGTACTTGGCCGTTTCGGAGTATTCTGTTAGCGGGGTTCTTGTACGAGAGTAGGGCGACATCCAGTACCTTATATATTATGTTAGCAAGAGATTGTTGGAAGTGGAGATGAGATATTCAAACATGGACAAATTGGTATACGCTTTGATCTTAGCTTCTCAAAAATTACGACCTTACTTCCAAGCGCATAAGGTTGAGGTTTGAACGGCGTACCCATTGAGACAGATCTTACATAAGCCAGAGACTTCCGAGCGCATGCTGAAATGGGCTGTTGAGATAGGGCAATTTGACGTTGAATATAAACCGAGGAGTGCTATAAAGGGACAGGCTCTTGCGGATTTCATTTTGGAGTTTCCCTTGGAGCGAGAGGGCGATGCATTAGCTCTAATACCAATGGCTTTACCACCATTGGTTGAGGAACAGTCTAGCCCAAATCTTTGGTGGACCCTATATGTAGATGGTGCAGTGAATAATGAAGGTGCAGGGGCCGGAATCGTGTTGATTAGTCCTGAAGGACATCATTTGAGAAGTCCCATTCACTTTGCATTTTATGCTATGAATAATGATGCTGAGTACGAAGCTCTGATTTCGGGTCTGAAGCTCGCCCTCGAGATGAAGGTGGAAAATATAAATGTCTTGAGTGATTCCATGTTGGTGGTATACCAAGTGAACGGGGGGTTCCAACCACGTGGACCTCGCACTGAATTGTATATGAGGTGCACATAACGATTAATGGGATTGTTTCGTGAGGCAAAATTGGAGAAATTGCCTAGGGATAGTAATGCAGAGGCTGAAGCTTTGGCTAAGTTGGGATCTCAGAAGAAAGCTACTTTGTTAGGGGTGATTCCTTTGGAAGTTCAGAAGGAGCCTAGTGTTCTTGAGGTAGAACTAATGCAGGTAGACGGACCAATGCCAGACACTTGGATGACTTCGATCTGGAAATATCTGAAGGAGGGGACTTTTCCGGAGGATAAGGGTTATGCTAGGCGACTTAGATATAAGGCAGCTCGTTATGTTGATTATGGGGGAAGCCTCTATCGACGAGGATTTAATCAGCCTCTTCTGAAATGCATTGATGGTGAGGAGTGTCGTTATGTTTTGCGAGAGATTCATGAAGGGATTTGTGGTAATCACTCGAGGGGTGGGTCACTTGCTCAGAAAGTGCTAAGACAAGGTTACTACTGGCCTATGCTTCGAGAGGATGCTTTCAATTTTGCAAGGGCTTGTGATAAATGTCAGAGGTATGCTAACTTTGTGAATAGCCCTGCTGTCCCTTTAACATCTTTGACCAGTCCTTGGCCTTTTGCTATGTGGGGGATTGATTTGATTGGGGAACTCCCTAAAGGGAACCTTTGGAAACGATCACAGCGAAGAAGTTGGTGGATTTTGTGTATCGGTCTATTGTCTGTAGATTTGGGATTCCCTATAAGCTTATATCTGATAATGACAAGTAGTTTGACAGTAAGGAGATGCGAGAGTTATGTAGTAGTCTTGGAATCAAGAAAGATTTCTCCGCCGTAAGCCACCCTTAAATGAATGGGCAAACAGAAGCAATTAACAAAATCATCAAGCATACTTTAAAGGCAAAACTGGATGATAGCAAGGGGAATTGGCCGGAGGAATTACCTAATGTTCTCTGGAGTTATAATACGACTCCTAGGACCACTACTGGGGAAACTCCATTTGCATTAACATATGGATGCGAGGCTATGGTTCCCGTTGAGTTGGGAGCAGGCTCTTTTCGCAGAGATCATTTTCAGCCGGAAGTAAATGAAGTAAATCATCGCCTTTATCTTGATATGGTGGAAGAGTTTCGGGCTACATCTCAGACAAGGTTGGTATCTTATCAGCATAGAGTGGCGCGCTACTATAATACAAAGGTGAGGGCTAGGCCTTTAAAGGTGGGGGATTATGTCCTTCGTCGGGTCATGCCAAACACAAAAATTCAGAATCATGGAGTATTTGGTGCAAATTGGCAAGGGCCGTATAAGGTGAGAGCAGCATTGTGGGAAGGTACTTATTACTTGGCAGATATGGAAGGGAAGCACATTCCTCGTGCTTGGAACATGGAGCATTTGAAGAAGTACTACCAGTGATATATCTGGTTTGATTCTCTTTTATGTTCTTAAACTTTCTCTTAATTTATCTTTCGAAAAAGTCTAGGGGGTAGTGCATGTACTTCTCCTTAGCCAGGATTTATATTTATGAATAAAACATGCTTGTTTTTCCCTTAAATTTTCTTCGTCGAATATGTGAAAAAGATGATCTCCTCTAAAGAGAATCTTAATAAAACTGTAACGATTTTTCGGGAACATGATCTCCCGGGAGGAGAGTGTTTCTGGAATATTGGATATGACCTCCCGAGAGGAGGGTATCCCGATAATTAAATCCTTGCAAAAATCGTACTTCCGGGGGGGATGTCCGTACTTCCGGCGCCTCATCAAGGTACGATTTTTCAGGAACATGATCTCCCGGGAGGAGAGTGTTTCTGGAATATTGGATATGACCTCCCGAGAGGAGGGTATCTCGATAATTAAATCCTTGCAAAAATCGTACTTCCGGGGGGGATGTCCGTACTTCCGGCACCTCATCAAGGTACGACTTTGGGAATACGACCTCCCGAGATGAGGGTATTTCTGGAATGAGGATACGACCTCCCGAGAGGAGGGTATCCTGACTTATTGGAGAAGGTGTTTCGAGAATGGGAATACAACCTCCCAAGAGGAGGGTATCTCAAGCTATTGAAGATTCCCAAGACATATTTCTTTATGGGCAACAAGTAATGAACTTTGCGAGGACATTTCCTAAAGGCGATTCTTTTACTGGCGGGTCGCCTAATTCAGAAGGTTATGAAAGGGGCGCGTCTCTCTGTTGTGTTGCAAAAATTAAAAAAGACATACTAAAGGTAAACAAGTAAATAGGTGAATAGATGAAATAAAAGGTTTCAAGTTCGATATTACAAAGGCGATGCCATTAAAGGGAGGGCGCGCACTCCATAAATAGTTAAGAGTTATAGAATGAAGTAAGGGTTACAATCAGGCGAGGCCATTACTGGAGGGCCCGCGCTCCAAATAAGTTTGCAATGATAAATAATTCAGATAGTCAGGTTACAACAGTGTTGGAGGGCGAGTTTCCTTCATCATGATTGTCCTCTTGGTTTCCTTTCTTCTCAGCCCCTTCCTTCCTCGCCTCCTCAGCAGTAGCAAGTTCCACCTCCTTTGTAATCTTCTGATGAAGAGCTGTTTTCGCCTTCTCGATGGCTTGGGCATTATCCAACTTAAACTTAGCCATGAAAGCAGGAGTTGAGGGTGCAAAGTGCTGGGACCAGTCATAGTCAGGGTCGCCCGCCAAGATATTGCAAAGATATGCTAAGAACCCTTTGGAATAGGCCTCCTTCTGGTAGCCACGCTGCCAGCTTTAAGATTATTTATCTCAGTTTGAAGTTTTTCAACCTTTTTGGCATGGGTTTCCTCTTTTTTCAGGGCGATATCTTTAACTTCTGCAAGGGAATCCTCAAGGCGCTTCTTCTCGGCCTTATAAATCTCGCCCAAATCAAAAACCTTTTTCTCGGTTTCGTTTGGCTGACCTTTGTAGTATGATGAAGAGTTCTTTGCATTATTATAAGATTTCTCCAGTTTGGTGACTTCAACTTCGAGGTTCTCTACATAGTTCAGACCATGAAGGAATACCTCGCCTAAACCCTGTCTGAAGCAAAAGCTAGCTTCTGCCCGATCTCGACTGCACCAGGTTGTGACAGTTTGTTCCGAAAAGTTTTTTGCAGCAAGGTCGCCGAACAAACTGGCGACGCTTGTCGAGGACTCTGCGGCAGTATGCTTATTCTTCTTGGCAGCCTCGCCCTTTGTTCTGTCTAGATCAGTAATCCCGCCTCCCCGTTTCCTTTGATTCTTTTCCTTTTCTTTTTAAGTAGGAGCTGTTTGGGCGAGCACCACAGATGGAGTCGGCTACATTTGAGAAGTTTGGATTTTCTCTACAACTGTTTCCTCAGTGAAAGGGTTATCACCAAAAGGGAGCTCGACCCTTTTTCCTGACATGATAAAAACAAATAATGTTAGGCGAGGCTATCGTACAAGTTGGAGAAAATAAACAAATGAAGACTATAAGGATGGGACGCCTATGAAAAGGACAGGACATGTACCTTTACCAGTGAAACCCTTGACCTTTTTCTTAAGGGTTTTCCTAGACATGTTCTTATTAAATTTCATATAGGGAACCTTTCCAAACCCATCATTATAGAAGTGATGGGCGAGTAAGGTATCCGGTGTGACAAGAATGTCAAGATCTTTCTCCGCCCGAGGTAAGTCATATATGCTTTCCGCTTTCCTGAGGGCCTCGCCCTTTAGATCGGATTGAGGGGGTTTATCTAGTTCAAAGAATATATTTAGAAAGCAAGGAAAAATGAAGGTGAGTACTATGAGTCAAAGGAAAGGGAACTTACTTGGATCTTTATTAAATTGAGGATTAATCCTAGGGACATCGTAGAAGTAAAAGTAATCATTTTTCCATAGCTTCATGTTACTTGGGTTACCTTTGGAGAAACCCTTTTTGTTATGTTTGGGCCAAAGGGCGAGATAGAAAAAACCTAATTCCGTTCCGCATCGCCTGATATCAAGGAAATATGAGAGTTCCTCCATGGTAGGTGCATCATAACCACATTTTTTGTACATCTTAAAAATCCCAATAGCCAGCCAATAATTGGGCGAAAGCTGTACGGGGGCAATTCCATAGTGGTTGACAATTTGTAGGAGAAATGGATGAATGGGATAACCAAAACCGAGCTCGACTAACTGAGGAGTTAGCACCATTCGAGGAGTAGGAAGACCATTTATGTCGAAGAGATGCATCCGCATGAAGGAACGAGGGCGATACCATTTGCCCATTAGATTGTAATATTCAATCATCCACATGATGTTGTCCAATGAAATTTCAGAGGCGAGGCCGACACAGGAGACGATTCATTTTTCTTTCCTCATCTCAACTTTTTCGTCTTTAGTAACATCTTCATCAAAATCCAAGTCTACTTCGTGTTTATAGATTTTTGGTTTGAAAGGGTTGTTTGGAGGCGAGGGCATCTCCATAGCGTAATTAATGGGTGATGCTGAATAAACTACTTCATCTGACTCATTCTCGTCATCGCCCGAGATAGAGTTGTCACTGTTGGTTTCTTTATGGTCATTCTGTAATTTTCTCAAATCTTTTCCTCTTCCTCGCCCAATATGGGAAGGCCCTGGCTGATGATGGTCGAGTTCGGGGAAGAGATCATGAAGGTCGTCTTCGTCCTCTTCATCACCCAAATCATGAGCATGGTAGGTGCTAGCCAGATCTTCAACTTCCTCATAAGGACGAGAGCTGGGGCTTAAATATAGATTGATAAGAGAATGAAGGTTAGGGAACTGCTTATTTTTATGGGCCCTAAGCCATCCCGGGTCGAGATGCCTTTGAAGAGAAGAGTGCGAAGACGAAGGCGACGCCGTGTTGCCTTCCAAAGGAGAATTTTTCTTTGACATCTGAAAGGACAGGCGAGGACTTTGTTAAAAGAAATGAAGGATTTTAAAAGGAAAGAGACAAAAGAAGGTGTTGTAAGAAGGGATAGTCCTCGCCCATGAAAGAGGGCGTCCTAAAGAATTTCACTATAAGCTAAGAATCTCTCTTTCAATATGAGAAACGCCCACCTATGATCTACCGAAGTATTTTATGACTAGATATTCAATAATTATGAAATCTAGAGCCAAGGCCTCCCCCAATAAATGGGTGATGCTTTAGCTAGAGTCCTTTTATATATCTACAAAAATAATTATAAAAAGCATGGGAAAGGATGTACCTTGTGGAAAGGAGAAGACGCCTGTGGAAAAGTTGGAGAGTTCGCCTGTTAGTCCAAATAGCCTCGCCTTTTTGATCGAATGAGAATTTTAGCAGCGTTTCAACACTGTTTTGGAAATATATTAAACTGAAGGAAATTTTTTGGGTTTTTATAGAAGGGAGGAGAGAGAAAACAAAACCCACGTGTCATCATCTGATTGGGTCTCGAAAGGAGTGCCAAGGCGTGACAGTTCATTTTGTGCGCTTTTGCATTTAGGGCAGGAACATTAGGAGGGCTCGCCTTCTTTCTTGGAGAAGATTTATGAAGATAGTTTCTTTTATAAATTTTAAATTACAAGAAACTGGGGGGTAGTTGTTACGCCCAGAAATAAGCCTCGCCATAACCTAAGGAAATGCTCCAAAAAGGGGCTAGGAGTTTTACTTTCCAGAGAATGTCCATATGCCAATTGGGCTAAAGCCCATCATAATCAAGGCGTCGCCCGAACGAGGAGGGTTTGTCCACTTCTGGGTCTCGCCCTATTCTGTTAATAAGGGGATTCCCCCTAGATAGTAAAGCAAAGATAAGACTATTAAGGATTTCCTTATCGAGGAATCGCCCTTTTAGTAATCCAAAGGGCTAGTCCTATGACTATCTGTTCTCTCTTGGTGGCTTAAGGTGGGCGTTGACTCTGATAAACTCGGGTCAATGACTTAACCACCACGCTACGGAAAAATAGTTGGGCTACAAAGCCTATAAGGATTCTATTAAAGGTAATGGCCCCGATCCAATGGGCTTCCTTAAATAAGGAAACCTAGCCCGTTTCGATGACTTGTTCCCCAAGAACTACGTTTGGCTTGATCCTTATAAATAGGGTACGTAGGCACATTGTATGACACGATGCAAACCCTTGCGAAAAAAAGAGAATTCGATATTCGATCTAAATTGCAATAACATCTCAGCATACAATCTAAACCATCCCCATATCTCAAACCCTAACCCTAAAAATCCTACGCCGTTCACCGTCATCAAACACCACCACAATTCCAACAACCCTACCCGAATTTGTTTTCCCAAATTCCTCCGTTAACATTTACTACTGTATTACTTGCTTGCGATTGTATACACTTGCACATCTGTATTTTACGCAACGTTAATGCCATATAAATATATAATGCAGTAAAAAATTTGTAACCATTAACTTGTCATATCATCAGACAAGAATCGACGCAAAAGACATTTAACACTTTCTTGATAAGAAACACATACATGGACTGGAACTGATCACTGAACTGAGACTGATTTTGATAAATCAGAGCGGGTAAACTGCATGAAACATCTGATTTGTTAAATCAGTGCGTGAATATTACATGAAACATATTTCAAGCTTACGCCTAATGAAATACATTAAATAACACAATTAAATGAAATGAGGTAGCTAAACTGCAACTTAACATGAATCAGTCATGCCTGGACATTAATTAAACTGCGGAAGAACATTGTTGATGAGATAATCAGACATGTAGCCATACACGGTTTGGGTAGGATGTACTGAATCCCAGAAAAAATGATTTGATGGATCGTCACACATTGGCACACCCGTAGTGCATGTATTTCCCATTGCTAGGATGAATCCATTTCCACAGCAAGCAAGGAAGGGATATTGTATACCTGAAACCATTCATGTTTAATTAGATAAATTAATAAATTTTCTGTAAATGTACATGAAAAGTATGCACTATGATATCCACCGTAGTCTATCCTGAGTTTTTCACAACAAATTTAGTGTTTATTTTTTCTTATATTTTTTATACTCCTCAGTATATATTGAGAATATACTACGTCTTGCCTATAGTATGGAACATATATAAAGCTATGTAAGGAAAATTGTAATTACGATAAAGTCTGAGATGGAGATTTGAATGTACCGTAGGAAAATGGATCAGAGGCTAATTCTTTCATGGGCGTGAAAATATCGGCATAAACAAGTTTGCTTCCCGGAAGTGAGGGTTGTAACTGTCTTAACTTTTCTTGGAGCTTCCTGTTATACACGCGGGGGTCTGAATCTTCGCTGTCCAAACATCCGATCAGTCCTCCAAACTCTAGAGCACTACAAACAGGAGGGAGTCCAGCTATAGCAATATTTAGGCATCCATCTTCATACAATGACTGCAATATACGCGACATATATATCATGGTGGGAAAAAATTTGTCATTCAAATTGAAACCTGAAGACCAAACTTAGAAAGAACTTGCCTTAATAAAGTTTTCAATGTTAGCTATCAGAGTGTTTTGGTAATCATCCATGGATCCATGAATGGTGAGTGCGAATGGATTTCCATAATAGTTAAGAGCCACATCATTACTCCCTGCGGTAGAAAACACCAAAGAATTCTGAAGAATATTTGTGGCCTCCATTTCTCCCACCGTTCCAATAAGCGTTTGCTTATATATTTTGAAATATTCTTGGTACTGTTTTTTCACTGGAATAACCTGTGTTGCACTAGTAGTGTCATCATAACCTGACCCAGCTGATGCGAAACAAACACCTGTACGGAGCTCAGACTGAGGCAAATTCGGGTCCAAGAAAGGAGGAACAACCTGCTTGAGGCCTAAGGCCTCAGCCAAAAAATCTGACATGAGTTTGCCATCGGAAAATCTACCGGTAGGAATGCCACCAGGAAATGATTCACCATAAGGTGGATGATTTGCTTGCAGGAGAGAAGGGATAAAGTTATTATTTCCTGTATCTACTAAAGAATCACCAAATATGAGAATTGAAGAGAAATTGTGTAAAGCATTGCATGTCAAAAAAATGTTCAAAAGTTGAACTACTGAGATGAAAGACAATAGGGTTGAAGGAGCCATAAGAGCTAAATGGTTTTGATTAAACCAAAGTTTACTTTTCTGTGATCTAGTGATCAAGAAAACAAGTCTTCACAGTTGATATATATAGCACCTCTATCACACATTTTACCAAGAAAATAGGAATTCCAATTGCTCGATTTAGAATTAATTTTTCTTAATTTGGTCAATAATTATTATATTGATAAGTTTGCTCATTGTTAGCTCATCTTAATTTGGTTAATAAAAATTATATTGATAAGCTGGCTCACTGTTACCTCATCATTAGGTGAATTTTTATATTTAATGAGTAAATTATGTGAAAAAGCAAGAATTTTTATTATATAGACCCAAAAGTTAGATAAGTAAAATACTAATCCTAAAATACCTTCAAGTATATAACTAGACAACACTTTTACTTTTTCTCATAGGGATGCAAAGATATTCTTTTGAACCATGCAGGGATAGAGTAGAGTAATGTACCAATGTCTAACATTTTCTGCAACAATAGGATAAGAAAATTGTTGCATTTGCGGATACCATATAAGTGTTTTTCATAATAATAAAATACTACTATATAATATAAAGAAAAACTCACAAAATTTAAAATTTCTGTAGAAAGAATATATACTATTAACAGTTTTAAATGTGTTTCCAATTCTAGCAGATTTTTCAATAAATTAATTTAAATCAGTTGATATTTTGCCAAATTTATGTGTAAATATGATATGAATGACAGGTGGCAAAGTATATTTTGATAAAACCCATGTACATGCATGTTGGGCCAAACTGGCAACTACGAAGAAATCAAGAGCATGGTTGCACAGGAATTCAAACACACTAAAGCAAATATTGGCGTTTTTAGCTTGAGGCCCAATATGTACCTAATACCAGACTTAAATCAAATTAGCCCAATCGAACTTCATTAATTAGCCTGATGAAATTCTTAGCTTTTAAATAATTTTGATAAAAAATGTGGAAGTTTTAAAATGTGACTATATATCAAAAATTAAAGTACAAATGTTAAAATTTAAGAGAATAGGGTACCTGAGATATATGGGATTTATATGTAAAAATAAGATGGGTAATTTTATAAAATCAAACATTTTTAATTAGCCCTGCGGGCTCATTCATATTTAGATTTAGAGTATATTTCATACATTCTTTTTCTCAAAATTTAAATGCATAGTTATCCAAAATACAAACACAACAATTTTTTTAGTCTTTGTTATATTATTAATGTTAGAAGTACTACCCTTTGAAAGACTAAAATTTACATTCAATATTGATGATGAAAAAAATTGTAATCGAATCTTCGAAAATGAAATAAAGTTACTTGAAAATATAAAATCACCAATATAAAGATAATAAAGATATCATATTGAACAATTGACATCTTTTTAGACATTTGATAAAATAATAAAGGGAGGATTCTTTTTAGTGGCATATCTATACTATATCATTAAATACGAAACATTAAAAATTTAATTGATCTGTGTGATATTTTGTGTTTTTAATGAATTATCTTTATTTAATTAGTTTTAATTTATTTATTTTATTTTGGTACACGTTTATTTTGAAATACGGGCAATTTTATTTATAACACATAACCTTTTTCTGCTAAACACATTTTATTTTCTATTTTTCCTAACTAAAATCTCTTATTTTACAAAAATATCACGGGCTGTTCTATTTATTAAATTTAAATAATAATATTTTAATTACTAGTATCTAAGTGATTACCTTTTCCAACTAAAAGTAATATATTTTCTAAATTTCCTAACTATAATCTTCCATTTTCTAAATTCTAAATTATTAATATCTATACTATTCTATTAAAACCGAATTTGAAAGTTTTGGTTTTTGGTTTTCGGTCCTTTACTTTAGTTAATACAATAAAATAATAATATTATAACTACTAATAACTAATCATTTACATTTTTCAGTTAAAATATATTATTGTTTCTTTTTTTTCCTAACTAAAATCTCTACTTTCCTAAATATACACTTATTAACTAATCAATTACCATTTGCAACTAAAAAATTACCTTTTTTTAAAAACTAAATTCCTCATTTTCCTAAAATACTACTAAGAACTAAACAGTTACCTTTCACCCTTAAAATATATTATTTTTTCTATTTTCTCTAATTAAAATTGGTTAATTAAAATGCTAACCAATTACATAATTCATTCTATTTAATAAATTAAAATAATAATATTATAATTACTAATATTTAAGTAATCATCTTTTCCAGCTAAAATGTAATATATTTTCTATATTTTGTAACTAAAGTATTTCATTTTCTAAATTCTATATTATCTATTTTATTCTATTAATACCGAAAGATTGAAAAGTTTGGTGTTTGGTTTTTGGTTTTTTATTTCCGATTTTCGATCCTTTAATTTAATTAATACAATAAAATAATAATATTATAACTACTAATAACTAATCAATTACCGTTTTCAGCTAAAATACATTATTGTTTTATTTTTCAAACTAAAATATCTTCTTTTCGAAAAATACCCTTATTGACTAATCAATTACCATTTATAACTAATATACATTACCTTTTTTTCTAACTAAATTCCTCATTTTCCTAAAATACAGCTAATAACCAAACAAACCAGACAGTTACCTTGCTCCACAAAAATCAAAACCTAAAAATAATATAAAATTTATAACATTAATATCATATTCTAATAGTTAAAATTATCTTTTCTAGTTAACAATCGTCACGTTAAACATGTTTCGAACAGCTCTAGTTTGGAACCGAAATACCAACTTCATTATATTTATTATTGATATTTATCTTATACAATAACTTTTTTCCTTAAAATTAGAACTTAAAAAGAGAGTGAACTTCAATTATTACTTCCTCTAAACTTTCTAATGTTTGTGAAATTTTAAAATATATTTTATTTACATGTCTACACTATAAATTTGAATTCTCCAGCCCCCACTTTATAAAATACTACACAACATCAAATTGAATAAAAAATATGTAATCATAAAAATTGTTAGATATGATTCAATGGATGTCACTAGACTACTAATGACGTCATCAGGAATAGAGTCAGTATCAGGATTGTCATCAGGATTGGAAGCTGATTAGGATTGTATGAAGAATTATTTTAGTGTAGAGATGAAGGAAGATTTATTTATCTGATCCTATTCTATAGGATCGTAGCTATCAATTAGGATATGTATTGTAAACATACTTAATTGATTTGACATATCTTGTAATTGATAGAGCAGATGTGTGATGTATATAAACACAGTTTAGGTTTTACATTAGGTAATCGATTACACGAGAATATTGTAACCTAGCAGCTCTCAAGAACATCAGAATTTCTTGAGAAAGTTTGTAACAGTTTTATACAAGAATTAATAAAACTTTTATTTCTTCATACTTGTGTTAATATTATTATTAAAGTCAAAAATCTTATACAATTGTATTCAACCCCTCTTCTACAATTGTAAATCACTGGAAACAAAAATAGATACATACATATCTGTGTATACTTGAAAGAATTTGATCGTTTTACATACACCTAGAAAGATAAAGATAATAATTATACCAAAATTGATGGATGCATGAGTGCATCAGTTCATAAAGTAAACTTTTTATCCTGCAAATTTCAATAAAAAAAACTTATATTAAAAATTCATAATGATATACGCATCACTGCATATATACGAACCTAGCTAGTTATAACAATTCATTCATGCAAAAAAAAGTATTATGAAACAAAGTAATAACGTGATCATTGTCTGAATAAAAAATATATATATTAATCATGCATTTTTAAATTGGTAAAGCGGTGAGACCATACTCTAGGTTTTAGGTATATATGGACCAAAAAAACAAAAAAATTCCATTCCCACATAGGAATGTTTTTTATTATGTTAACATCAAATTATTATTTTTTAGATACGAAGACTTTTCGTTATGAAATAATATTGGATTTATGATATATTCTTCTAATGCAAGCATAATTAAGTTGTAAGAAAAATTCTAATTAAAGGATTTATGTAGAAAAGATAAATACTTTTAGAATATCGTAAAAGATGTCACCATCATCCTCGTATTCTACTTGCATTAAAACATTTAATTACGTGTCTCTTCTATATATTCAAATACATACATATTCTACTACCAATAGAACTTCTTCTTTTTTTTGGAACTTTTAATTATGTGTATTTTCTATAAAGTCAAAACTTTTTTTAAAATTCAAACTCCTATTCTACTTTAATAGAACTTTTAAATATATGTTACAAATTCGTATTCTACTTCGAATAGAACTTTTAATTATATGTCTTTCCAATAAGTTCGAACTCTTCTTCTCTAGAAATTCGAACAGCCATTTTACTTCCGATAAACTTTAATAATATGATTAGTCTATAAATTCAAAATATTTTTTTTATAAATTCGAACACATATTCTACTTCCAATAAAACTTTTAATTAAATATCTTACCTATTAATTCCAACTCTTCTTCTCTACAAATTCGAACACATATTCCATGTCTAATATGTTAAATGATATTTTTTTTATCTATTAACATTTAAAATCCTATAATTCGAAAAAATTAGAAAAATGAGATTGAGAGGATGTTAGAGGTGCCACCCAAGAAAAAATTTTAAAATAAAGGATTTCAAAGAAAATATAAATAATTTTACATGATCGTAAAAGATGCCCTGGTAATCTTCTTACAATACAACTTTTAACTATATGTTCTATCCATTATTTCAAACTCTTCTTCTCTTAATATTTAAACACCTTCTGAAACTTTTATACAATTATATTCAACCCCCCTTCTACAATTGTAAATCACTGGGCAACAATTGGTATCAGAGCAAACTGATTTATTAAAGTCAAAAACGATCTTAAGATGTCGACAAACAAGCATGAGAGTATTAAAATTCCCATCCTAAAAAAGTCTGAGTACCCTACACAGAGGGTAAAGATGTTGATGTATCTGGAAGCTACAGATCTTGATTATCTTGATAGGATCTATGATGGACCTTACATCCCCAAGAAACTGGTCCCTTTAACAGATACTGTTCCTGAGCACTATGTTCAGAAGGTAAAGAGTGAATGGACTCTTGAGGAAAAGGTTGAAGTACTCAGAGATGCAGAGGTAAAAAATATTTTGCATAATCAAACAGGGTGATAGCATGCAGACTGCTAAGGAGATTGGGGATACCTTGGAAACTCAACGCCAAGGTAGTGAATCTATCAAGAAGAACAGAAGGGCTCTACTGATTCAAGAATATGAACATTTCGATGCTAAACCTGACGAGAGTCTTACTGATATGTATGATAGATTCCTGACACTTTTGAACAATCTATCTTTGGTTGGAAAGAGTATGATGCTAAGGATTCCAACACCAAATTTCTAAGGGCTTTACCTGAAGAATGGGATACTCAACCTCAATCATTAGACATCAGTATGATCTTGACACTGTGTCTCTTGATGAAGTTTATGGGATGCTGAGAGCCCGCGATCTTGAAGTTCAACAGAGAAGAAACAAGAAGCATGTCAAGGCAAAGTCTGTTGCTTTGAATGTTGAAGCAAAATCAAAGGGAAAAGCTTTGGAGGTCTCAAGAAGGAAGAATAAAGTTGTTGAGTCAGATCCTGATGACTCATCATCAGTTACTGATGCAAATCCTGATACTGATACTGATGATGACTCTACTGACTCAGACATGATGGAAATGGTTGCCATGATAGTCAAAGGTTTAAAAAAGATGAAGTATAGAAAGGCTATGAGGCAAGGCAACTTTCAGAAGAGATCCTTCAATACTGACAAGGATAGGTACAAAAAGAAGGACAACAAAACTAGCAAGTTTGACAAGTCAAAGGTCAAATGCTACAATTGTGAAAGAATGGGTCATTTTGCAACTGAAAGCAAGAAGGCTAAAACCAAAGCTCTCATCTCCTCAAGCAAGGATTAGATGGACTCTTTCTCAGAATCTGAAGAGGAAAAGGTGAAATATGCATTGATGCCCAATGTTGATGAGACTGCTACTCCTGATAATAAGGTACCTGAAACTATTTTTAATTTTGATACTGATAGTGTTTCTAAATTGAGATCATTTCTGAAATCTTTGCATGTTAGTTTTAGGAGTCAAGCTCTTTAAAATGCTATGATTTTATCTGAAATGTCAGAACTGAGAAAAAGAAATGATCACTTAGAAGCTAAGTTACTCTTTATGCAAGAAGTACAAATTGAATGTAATAAAGTTAAGCATAAGGAAATTGAGCTAGAAATGAAATATACTTCTCTGGAAAAGGAACTTGAGTATGCTAATGAGAAACTCAGAACTTGGACTGATTCTGGAAGGAAATTCCATGAAATCAATACTGATAAAAATTGGAAAGAGTGTCTACGTTACAAACCAGAAAGTGATAAAAAGCTGAAACAAAAAGTTGTTGTAAACGAGAAAAAAAAATCCAAAGACCTATAGACATGTGATAGACAAATATAAAACATACATTAAACCTGTTAACTTTGTCTTTGCTAAGAGAGTTCCCAATTCTACTACTGAAAAGGGATCAACCTCTGCACAACACAAAGAGCCTGTGTCTAAACTTGTCAAGACTAAAGGAGTTGAGAAGAATGTAGGTCTTTTATCTAAGAAACAACTGAGAGACAAAATTTTTGAAGTCACAAATAGAAAGAAGTCACCTACTGCTAAGAGAAATAGGAATGGTAAAGTTGGAATAAATAAAGAGAATAATAATAAGTATATTCCAAATCCACCTAGAAAAGCATGCGTTAACTGTGGAAACTCTAATCATCTTGCTATTGATTGCAAGAAGAGTAAAAAGAAGGCAACTATAGTTCCTAAGTCTGACATTAGGAATAGATCAGTATTTATAAACCACAGAATCCCTGTTTTCATTGTGGCAGTAAATGGCATTCTATTTATACATGTGAAGAATACCATAATTTATACTATAACTTTTATGATCCTTTACCCGAGTTTAATAAAAGTTCAAGTTCTGGTAAAGTTAAGAATGTCGTTGAAAAGCATGCATTTTCTAATCCTGATACTGACAAGGCAAATCCTGATGGATCTAATCCTGACATGACTATTTTTGTCAGAAAGACTTCTGCTGCTAAAAATGTTAAAGTGCATGCCATTAGAACCCAAAAAGTGTGGGTTCTTAAAAATTCTAACTAAGTTCTTTGTGTTTCTGGTTGCAGGGTAAAAAGAAAAATGTGCTAGTCATGGATAGTGGATATTCTGTGCACATGACTGGAAACAAAACCCTGCTATCATAATTTGAGGAAAAAGCTGGCCCAACTGTGTCTTATGGAGATGGCAACATTGGACAAACTTTGGGATATGGCAATATAATCATTGGAAATGTCATCATTGAAAAAGTAGCTCTGGTGAAAGGACTCAAGCACAATTTGCTGAGTGTTAGTCAAATCATAGACAGAGGTTATCATGTCAATGATATGGGCTAAAAGTAAGCCCAAAAGACACATTTAATGTTGCATCAATTAGACCCAACATGGTCCAAACGTGGGGGCCATTTATGGGTCCCAAACCCTATTTCAATATTAATTTCGTAATTAATATTAAGGGATATTAACAGCTCAGCAAGAAGCATCAGATAAGGATACTATTCCTATAAGACTTAGCCTCCAAGGCACCCAATTCGATATGGAAACAGACTCCTACAAGGAAGGAGTCTAGAACCTTCCTCAAGGCGGTGGCTTGCCCACCAAGTATCCAAATCCTACCATAATTCTAAGGCTTCCCAAGCCTATATAAAGGACCTGATCCTTCATCTCAGAACTACGTTTTTTGGCTTGATTTTCAATACGAGATACGTAGGCACTCTGTGAGGACCGATTAGTCTCGAACACGGAAACAGCCATTAAAGCTTGAAGCTCACCAACCCCCTTTGCATTAAATACACTCAAACCCTAGCCGCAATATTCGTAACCTAGTTTTTGTTCCATAACATTTGGCGCCGTCTGTGGGAAGAAAACATCAACCATGGTTCAAACACGAAGGACAACGTCAACCTCGACTGAGGCCATACCCCTTAGTTCTGCTCCACCTACCACCTCTGATCCGCTTGTCACTGCTGAAGAAGGACAATTACCCCCATCAACAGGGACGGTCATTCAACCTCTAGCCTCTCAACCCCCAGGGACGATTCCCCATGCTGAGGGAACTCTACCCGTGGTTATCCATCAAAACCAAGAAACTAACCCTCTTCAGATGGTGGTTTCTCCTCTTGATAACGTCGATCGTACGTTACCCCCGGGAATACAGATCCATACTACGGATCTCCCCTTGAATACCAACCCGATGTATGGGCTGCCTAATTATCCCCCTCGACAAAGGGAACCTGGACCAAGTGGTCACGCCTTACAGATCCGAGATCGAGAGTATGATGATTACTCCGGCCCCTATACTGATGATTCGACATCTGAGGATGAAGATGATGATCGTGATGAAGCCCCAAGGAGGCGACGTGCTAGTAGAGAACCTCGAAGGAGGTCCCAAAGAATCCATGACGGACCTCCAGAAACGGTTGAGAAAAGGATTAAGGCTCATGAGGCTGAGATCCAAAGGATAAAGGATGATATTGCTAGGGAGCAAGCAAGGCAAAGTCTGACTCGACCTCCTCCAGTGACAGGGAGGATTCCCATGATAAATCTGGAGAGGCCTTCAAGGAGACAGCGAAGGGCCGATGTCCCAACTGAGAAATCGACAAGGGTGGAGAACCCCAGAAGCAACCCCAAGGACCTGATGCCACTTGGGGACCCTGATGATCCCACACCTCCGTTTACTGAAGAGGTGATGAACGCCCGCATCTCAAGGAAGTTCAAGATGCCGACGATTAAGGCTTATGATGGAACAGGAGACCCCGCGAACCATGTCAGGACGTTCTCAAATGCACTACTGCTACAGCCTGCGAGTGACGCCTTAAAGTGTAAGGTGTTCCCTCAAACCCTGTCGGGCATGGCTCAAAGGTGGTATAGCTGCCTACCTGCAAACTCGATTGGCTCTTTTAAGGAGTTGAGCGCTGCCTTTGTCAGTCAGTTCATTAGTGGGAGAGTTCATGAAAAAAGTTCTGCATCTCTCATGTATGTGGTGCAGGGGAAGAATGAGAATTTGAGGGATTATCTCAAGCGATTCACTAATGAGACGTTGAATATCACTGATCTGGAAAATAAGGTGGCCATGGTAGCCCTGGAACACGGAACCACTGATCTCTTCTTTAAAAGGTCTTTGGAAAAACATCCTCCTGAAAACATGGCCGAGCTCCAATGAAGGGCCGACAAGTACATCAAGGCTGAGGACAGCATGAAGAAGGAAACCGCAGGAGGCAATGGCAAGGGTTCCAACGACTCAAAGAAGCAAAAGCAAGAGCAAGAGTACGACGCTAGGGACAAGTATCCCCGGACTAGAAAGGATTCTGAGTCACCGCCAAAGAAGGGTTTGGGACCGAGATTCTCTGACTATACGAGGCTAAACGCTCCTAGGAGTCAGATCTTGTTAGATATTGAGAAGGATAAAGACTTTCGATGGCCGAATCCACTTAGGGGTGATCCCGTAAAGAGAAACAAGGAGCAATACTGTAGGTACCACCGTGATTTGGGGCATGATATAGATGATTGTAGGCAGTTGAAAGAAGAGATTGAGTTTTTGATCCGAAAGGGAAAACTGAGCAAGTTCACGAAGGGCGATGATCGCGGAACCCAAAGAAGGGACTATGACAGAAGGGATAACAATCGTGATCGTGATCGTGATCCACAGCCTCGAGGGCCAGTTATTAACATGATTTGGGGAGGACCGACAGCGGCCGGTACGACTCGAAACTCTCGAAAGGCTTATGCCCGAGAAGTGATGCACATCGTGGGAGAAGCCCCAAAACGTGCTAGGACTGAAATAACCATTGGATTTGATGATTCAGACCTCGAAGGGGTGAAGTTTCCCCACGACGACCCGTTGGTCATAACCCTTGTGATTGGAAACTCGGAGGTAAAACGAGTCTTAATAGATAATGGAGCTTCTGTTGATATCTTGTTTCATGACGCGTTTGTGAAGATGGGGTATACCGATTCTCAATTGACCCCGACCAACATGCCAATATACGGATTTAATGGAGTTGAGTCCAAGGTCGAAGGAACTATTCAGTTTCCCATGACAATTGGACAAGAACCTAAAGAAGCTACTCAGATGCTGAATTTCCTGGTGATCAAGGCATCCTCGACTTATAACGCAATCCTGGGAAGAACTGGACTTCATGCATTCAAGGCCGTTGCCTCTACATATCACATGAGAATTAAGTTTCCGACCAGGAATGGTGTTGGAGAACAAAAGGGAGACCAGAAGATGGCAAGAAGCTGTTACGTATCTGCATTAAGAGCTGATGGAATCGGGGGCAGGTACTCCCGATTGAGGACATGGATGTCCGTGGTGATGATGAACACCGAGGGAAGCCAGCAGAGGACTTAGTCCCTATTCCTTTAGAGCTGGGCGACCCTGAGCTGATATGCAGCTCAGGGATTGGACAGCAGCTGATATGCCAGGGATTGATCCCCAACTCATAACTCACAAGTTGAATGTTGATCCTGAGCGGAAGACGGTAAAACAGAAGAAGAGGAATTTTGCTCCTGAAAGGAAAGAGGCCATTAAGCAAGAAGGTGAAAAGCTCTTAGAGGCTGGGTTTATTGAAGAGATTCAGTTCCCCGAATGGTTGGCTAACCCTGTGATGGTCAAGAAGGCAAATGGGAAGTGGAGAATGTGTATAGATTTCACTGATTTGAATGATGCATGCCCGAAGGATTGTTTTCCCCTACCGAGGATAGATATGTTGATAGATGCCACAGCCGGACATGAGATGTTGAGCTTTATGGACGGATTTAGCGGCTATAATCAGATTAAGATGCACAAAGACGACATTCCAAAGGTATCTTTCATAACTGACTTTGGTGTTTTCTGCAACCTTGTTATGGCTTTTGGTCTAAAGAATGCAGGCGCTACTTATCAACGATTAGTGAATAAGAATTCGCTCATCTGATTGGAAAAACCATAGAGGTCTATGTTGATGACATGTTAGTCAAGAGCCTATTCAAGGCAGACCACATTAAGCACCTCAGAGAGGCATTCGAAGTGCTGAGGCACCATAAGATGATGTTGAATCCAGCCAAGTGTGCTTTTGGCGTTGGATCAGGCAAAATTTTGGGTCTGATGGTTTCAAAAAGAGGCATAGAGGCCAACCCTGACAAAATCAAAGCGATTCTGGACATGGAACCACCACGTTTTATACGGGATGTACAGAAATTAACGGGCCGGGTGGCAGCCCTAGGTAGATTCATCTCCAAATCAGGTGACAAGTGCTTGCCTTTCTTCCAAGCATTGAAGAAGGTGAAAAATTTTGAGTGGACTCCAGATAGCCAAGAGGCCTTTGAACAACTGAAGAAGTACATGGCTGAAGCCCCGTTGTTGGCCAAACCAAGTCCTGGGGAGATTCTTTACCTATACCTGGCGGTATCTGAACAAGCATTTAGTGCTGTCCTCATTCGAGAAGAGGAGAAAATCCAGAAACCTATCTACTACGTGAGCAAAGTGTTGCATGGGGCTGAGTTGAATTACTCACCCATTGAAAAGTTTGTTTTGGCATTAGTGACTGCCTCGAGGAAGTTGCAACCTTACTTCCAGGCACATAAGATTCAAGTCCTGACAAACCAGCAGTTGAGAAATATATTGCATAGCCCTAAGGCCAGTGGAAGGTTAATAAAGTGGGCAATTGAGTTAGGAGAGTTTGATATCACATATAAGCCTCGAACAGCCATTAAGGCTCAGGCATTGGCTGACTTTGTGGTTGAATGCACCATTAACAACCAAGAAGTCGGGGGGCAAGAGATAGTGAATACTCCTGGGAAAGAGAAAAAAGAAGAGGAACTTATACCTGATCTGAAGGAATATTAGGTGCTCTATTTTGATGGAGCATCAAAAACAAAATCTAGTGGTGCAGGTTTGGTTTTGCAAAGCCCCGATGGGTTCACAGTTTAGTACGCCTTGAAGTTGGATTTTCCTACTACCAATAATGAAGCGGAGTACGAGGCATTAATAGCTAGTTTGGGTTTGGCTAGAATCATGAGGGTCAAGAACCTCAAAGTTTGTGGAGATTCAAGGCTTGTGGTATCACAAGTAAATGGTGAATTTGAAGCTAGGGACGAAACTATGGTGAAATACCTGAGAGTCGTAAAGGCTGTTATGACTCAGTTTGAAGAGTGCTATGTTGAGCACATTCCTAGAGAAGAGAACGTTAAGGCTGATGCCTTGTCTAAGTTTGCTTCTTCTGAGATCGAGAATTATGCAGGGAGTGTCTACTTTCAGGTCTTGAAGGCCCCAACCATCAACTCTAAGTTGGTAGCACCAATAGATATAGGAAGCTGCTAGATAGATCCTATCAAAGCTCACCTAGAAACTGGTTGGCTCCCTGACGATGCCTTGGGGGCACGGAAGCTGTCGGTAAGAGCATTGAGATACACCTTAATCGAAGGCATCCTTTACAAAAGATCGTTTGTCATCCCATACTTGAGGTGTTTGAAACCCCAAGAGGCAAGAGAAGCACTAGAGGAAGTTCATGAAGGGATCTGTGGACAACACTTTGGGGGCAGAGCCCTAGCTCACAAAATCACTCGACTAGGATTCTACTGGCCAGACATGTTATTCGATGCACAGAATTATGTCAAGCGGTGCGATAGGTGTCAAAAGCACGCTCCAATTGTAAGACAGCCGCCCGAGATGTTAACCTCGATTAACTCTCCTATTCCGTTTGCAATGTGGGGAATGGATATACTTGGTCCCTTTCCCGTAGCATCTGCCCAAAGAAAGTTTCTGATAGTGGCCATCGACTACTTCACCAAGTGGATTGAGGCTAAGCCCCTAGCCAAGATAACCACCAAACAAGTTGCCCAGTTCTTTTGGGAGAACATTATTTGCAGATATGGAATCCCCTGGATTCTTGTGACGGATAATGGAACGCAGTTTAACAATCAAGAGTTTAAGAAATACTGTGAGGAAAATGCAATTGAGCTTCGCTTCACTAAGTAGCACATTCGTAGGCAAATGGGCAAGCAGAGGTTGCCAATCGAATCATCCTGGACGGACTGAAAAAGAGGGTTGAACGCTCAAGGAACACTTGGGTGGATGAGTTACTACCCATACTTTGAGCATATCGCACCACCTGTAAGGTGACGACTGGAGCAACCCCGTTCTTGCTGGCTCATGGAGCCGAGGCAGTAGTGCCCTTGGAAATAATGCATGCATCACCTCGAGTTGAGGCATACGAACAAGAAACTAATGAAGAAGGCATGAGACTTGCCCTAGACCTGATTGACGAGGTTAGGGATGAAGCAAATTCCCGAAATACTGAATATCAGAAGAGAGCCTCTTTTCACTACAACCAGAGGGTTAAGGAAAGATTCTTTCGACAAGGCGACATGGTCCTTAGGAAGATTGAAGCCTCAGGAGTTGGCCAGAAAGGAAAGCTAGCACCAAACTGGGAAGGACCGTATCTAGTCAAAAAGGTGTTAGGTCGAGGATCCTACAAGTTGGGAACCATGGACGGGGTTGAGGTGCCTCGAACTTGGCATGCTGTGAACCTCAAAGCTTATTACGTTTAAGTTTTTTTGACAAAGGCTTGGACTTTTATCTATTTATTAGGAATAAGGTTTGAATGAAACCATTATAGAGCATGTTGCTCCCAGTAGGAGATAGAGTATCTATGTAAGGGTTAAACCCATTTTCAGTTATTAATGCAAGTCTGTTTTCCGTTCTATGATTCTGTGATTTTAATTACGTACCAAGCACATGTTGAGTGTAAGTCTAAGTACAGAAGATAAAGAACATACGAATAAAGGAAAACAACTGCATAGATAATATGCCCTTATGGGCCAAGGTTTAAGTTACAGACATACCAAATAAAAGTCTAAGTCCATGAAGGACCCCGAATGAAAATAAACACAGCCACAAGTGGCTAACAAGGCCATGCAAGGCCACTTACTCCTGTGGAGCATCTTCAGAACTCTCTTCCTCAGTAGAACCCTCCTCGCCCGAAATCATCATTAGAGCCGCCGTCATCTTCGGTTGCCATTGCAGTCGGGTGTGCCCCATCTCTCTCGGCCTCTTCCTCCTCCTCTTCTTCTTCTTCTTCTTCTTCTTCTTCTTCTTCTTCGGAGCTGGAAGAAGGACTTGCTTTCTTTTGAAGCCTCCTACTGTTTGGGATTGGTTGACGAATCGTCCCATCCCTTCTCGCTGTCATGGGCTTCTTTCCACGAGAGCCCGAAGAGCTTGAGTCTTGACTAACAGCTTGGGCACCCCCTCTTGAGCCAGAACCAGAACGGCGATAGCTTCCCCTAGAGCCAGAACCCGATGCTTGGGCCACTGTGTTGACTCCCGAGCCTGAAGCAACGTGACCATAAGGGCTTGGGAAGTCCATTGGATTGACTACGATTGGATTCCTCTTGCTCACAGCATTAACAGCCCTGTCCCAGCCGACAGACATGATACTCGGGCGTACTTCGTCATCATGCTTGTCTATAAGCTTGAAGAAGTCCTCAGACTCTTGGTAAGCCTTCACCACAAATTTGTAATCAGCCGCCCTTTTCTTGTACAAGGAGTCATATTGCCTCTGGAAAGAACGTGCATCAGCTTCAGCACGAATGGCCCTGGACTCTAAGTCCTGACATTTCTCGTCAAATATTGTCTTTTCCTCTCTTAAGGCCACATTCTAATCTCGATATGCTCGGCCTTGACGAGAGCTGGCCTGGAAGTAGGCGTTAGCCTGAAATAAAGGGTTAGTCAGATATTGACAATGATGAGTTATATGAAGACATTACGTTTGAGATAGAGAGTGTAAAACCTGTTACATGGCTTGAGCTCCTAGAATCTTTGCTTCGTCAATTTTATCCCCGGCAGTTACTGTCAAAAGATCGGGGGGAGTGATGCAACACTTAGACCAATCCAAGGCCAACTCCGGGAATCCTAAGACAGAGTCTTGTTCACAAATGCCCCAACCAGGGTTGAAAGGGGTCTTGATCTTCCCGTCATCATTCCGGGGTCTTTTTGAAGAACATCCCGAAAGGAACTGCGGAATTTTCTGGCCAGGGGGTGCAGCAGCCGCCTCGGCTCTCTTGACCATCCTTTTAGTAACCTTCGGCTGGTTCTCTAGACGTCTATCTATTTCTTCAGCAGCTGAAATTGAAACAGAAAAGATATCGGGATAAGAACAAACAGAGGTCATAATGTGCTATAAAAAAATTACCCTCAATAGAAAGTAAGCTAAGGCCAGCTTCCACAAGCCTCTTCTCATTCAAGAAAACTTTGTAATGAGTTCGGCCATCGTCCGCAATTAGTTTATCTCGATCAAGTAGCTCTTTTGGGTTGAGATCGCACACGAAGTGCAAACTGTCTTTCACTTCTACAAATTTTGACATAAAGAAATGGCCCTAGTTGCCACCACTCCATTTCAGAATCACGAACTCGTTTGCCCAAGAATGGTGGGAATCTGGGAAGGAGAAGGCATTCATAATATGAGGAATATTGGACCTATGTTGGATACTGATCCATCCCTTCTTTGAGTCAGAAGAATTCTTTATTGAAAATATGCTCCGGAATAATGTGGTGGTCGGCTGGATATCTAGATCCCGGCACCTTAACATGAAAATGAGAATAGCACGCCATGCGTTAGGATATAGTTGGTAGGGATGGACCTGGATCTCTGCCAACCTATTGCTCTGATACCAACCTGTAACGCCCCGACTTCCCAATACTGAAAATATACTTTCTATAATAAAATAGACTTTGATACAGGGGAATTTTAGAAAATTTTGGCATGAAGTATTCGTAAATCGGACTATCCACCTGTATATAAATTTAATACACCAATGATACCTCACCGAGGATCGATTCCAGGTTATGGGATGAAACAAGAATCTAAACTATACCAATTATTACAATTTCTTTCACTACTCTGAATACAATTACTATACCGTCTAATCCGTAGCTTAATTCCAATTCGTGCTTACCCGCTCTGACTTCGAGATCTATCCTCTATAGGTTGCCTCGTTGCTCTCATATGACTTGTAAGATGTAGGCATCCACCCTTAATCGTAACTGAAAGGTTAGGGAAAATAAAGCAAGAGTGAGCCAACATTGCTCAGCAAGTATATAGTATAGTGAAACAAAAATTTCTCAACACTTCATTGATGAACAATATCAATGATTACTTATCTCAAAAGAACATTCAATTTCCATCAGAGAAATGAGAAATTTTCATTTTCTTCAACCATACTGCCTCAGATAAAACTTTGAGAAAAAGAATATCAAGAAATTCCCCAATCATTCTTACTCCCCTTTCACGTACAATGTTACTCGAGAAGGGAATAACTGGGAAACTTCTATCCATCCTTAATCCCATTGTTTTACTGAGTTCCCAATTTTAATCAAGATAGAAAACAACTAATTTCGATACCCACAATTTCGAAACTAATGACCATTTACTTTGAAACATATGTATCTTATCAAATCATTCTTGTCTTTAAAACCATTTCATCATTGAAACATACTTTCCATAAAATCTTTTAAAAACATGTAAGTTGATTGGAGCTTTTCCTTAACATCGGATAATACGGGTGATCAGCCCCGTAAAGTCCACATACACGAAGTCCCTCTGGACCTTAAAATTGGGTTCCCATTTAGGCAACACATTGGCCTTATATGCTGGACTAGGACCGCCCTAGCCTCTTACGCAAAATAAAAATGCTGGACTAGGACCACCCTAGCCTCTTACGCTAAATAAAAATGCTGGACTAAGACCACCCTAGCCTCTTACGCTAAATAAAAATGCTGGACTAGGACCACCCTAGCCTCTTACGCCTCAAATCTGAAGAAATCCATAGAAAACATTTAGAAAGAATCCTCCACAATAAAACCTTTAAAACATTTTGCAGTCATTAAACTCACTAGCAAAATACCAGCCCAGTATAAGGAACTTTTTAAAAAACATCTTTAGTTAATAAAACCATTTTTAATGAGCATAATAAAAGACAGAGGGTCAACGAAGCATTGAATATAAAGAATCAAACGCAGCAAAACAAGAACATTGAACTACGCATGATGTGGCAATACAGAATATTAAATCAACAAGACAGCATTAACCAATTAAGGAACAGAACAATCATTTAAGTTCTAGAATTTAAACAACAATTTATAAGGGATCTGAAGTTCAAAGGAATATTTGAATAGTTTAAAATGAATATTCAAGAAATTCTCAGTTACTCAAGTCTCACTCTTGTCGACTAAGCATTCACATGCATTAGCTACCAAAATCGGCCTGACAATAATGAGTTGATTAAATAAGAAGATCTCAATTCATTCTCGATTTTAATCATCATTAAGCAACACATGCTCCAACGACAATTTAAACCTTGAATTAATTTACAACAATTCATAGCATAAATAACTTTAAAAAGTCAACACCTGAACAATAGGTGGAGGGAAAATTAACAATTGAAATATAATCTGAGAATAATTAATTGAATGCTAATTTGAAGGGAGATGTCACTTGAAACAAAAGAAAAGGGTGTAGACCCTAGCAAAAGATTTGAAAGAACACTTTACAAATACTAGAAATAGGTTCACATAACTCGGATATATATAAAAGGTGTAAATGCTTGCAAGAAAGGATTCAAAAGAATATATAAACAAACAAGAGAGTTCACATCACTTGTACAATAAGTGAGGGTAGAATACTTGCCTCTAGTCCTTAGTTATCACTTAACATCGCAGTAATACTACTTTCTTCTTCTACTTTACGGCATCAAAATCTTCTAGTTCGATCATTCTTTTTAACGCTCTTGTGGTTGCCACGAGTCTGATTCGCCGATATCGAGCCCGTGCGTCAATTTATATAGTCAAACATAATATGGTAATTCAGTCTCCAGACGACAATTCTAATATACTATAAATGCTTATAAACTCAACTCGAACGTATTAATCATGCTTCAATTAAGAACTCTCGAATCAATATCTATGTAATATAGACAGCTAACATAGTGAATATCCAAACCAAAATTGTTGCCGTCGATACCTAACATTTTAATATGTTCTCTCCTTTAAAATTAAAATTGGGTATTCTCTTCAGAATCTTTGAATGAAATCCACCTGATTAAATAGTACATCTCGATACGGTCGTGTCCATATATTATAAATAAATTTTCTAGCTAAGGAAGTATTTTAATTAATTAAACTACTCTTGGCTACTTAGAAATGACCATTTAATAATCCATTTTCTAGTAAAATCAATAACTCCATTGATCTTCATCGTTAAATCAAAATAAAAATCTCCATAAAACTTCTAATATTATCCCAACGCCAAATAAAATTACTTCCTCCGAAAATCAAACCTCCCACCGTTTATAAGAATTCCTCAAACTCTCCATTTTAAGCAATTCCTCAAACTCTCCATTTTAAGCAATTTTCGAATTTAATAACTAATTCATCCGATTACTCCTACCACTCCCAAATATCTCAGAAATTACTACATTTCCTCCTTGATTTAATAACCAAATTTCAGAATTTTTCACCATATCCATTATTTAATATAATTCAACCAAATCTCCAAATTCCACAAAGTATTTTAATAAATAATTTTATTCTATTCTTAAAATAAAATTCATATCTCCATTTTCACTTCTCATAAAATTATCCAAAAATTATCATAATGTTCCTCATAAAATCCTCTAGCCAAATAAAATTATAATTTCCGAAATCCAACTGCCCCACTATTTTAAAAAATCATCCCAAATCCTATCTTTTATTATTCTTACCAAATTTTTTAAACTAACATCCCATAATCAATTTTATCACCTAATAAATTAATCAAATACTATGTCATTTTCTCAATTTATCCACAAATTCTCAAACACAAATTCTTCTCCAATTATCAACTAAAATTCCCAAAATTTACTCTAATAATTCAATTAATAAAATAAAAATATAGTCTTACCCAAAGGTGGTGACTTCCCTCCCTTTAGCTCTCTCTCGTCTCTTTCTCCATCTCTCCAACACTACAACCACATACGCATTCCCTTACTGACACCCACATACGAACACAGACTCACCACCCATCTGCCTTGTTCCTTATACACATTACATTGCACACAAATACCCTCCCAGGCATTTACCCGAGACACTTACACAACCAACATATTTTCTTTCTCTCTTCACTTTTCTTTCTCCCTCCTTCCTTCTTCAACTCTACACCATACATACACAAACAAAAGCTCTCTATTTTTTTTTCTTTTTTTTTTTAACCGAGTGTCTCCCCTACTTCCCCTGCTGAACCTACACCACCCAACACCAAGGAGAGTACAAGTACATCACCTAGATAACTCACACACACACGGCACGGCAGTAACGCACACACCACAACGATACATACAAATACAGCGACCTACCAACAAAACAATCCGCAGATGACCATTATCGAGACAGTCGATTGAAAGAGGAATCCAAGAAACCCAATTTGGTTTCAACTACTCTAGCACAGAAGCTACAGTACACGCATGAACACACCCTCATATTTGTTTATATACACA
The DNA here is from genome assembly GCA_036435485.1 of Saposhnikovia divaricata. Lineage (NCBI taxonomy): Eukaryota > Viridiplantae > Streptophyta > Magnoliopsida > Apiales > Apiaceae > Saposhnikovia > Saposhnikovia divaricata. Next base: position 92,211,321 of record CM071597.1, on the reverse strand, counting down.
CGAATGTGCAAGGAATAGAAAGGAATGGGAAGGCTTAGTGAATTACAAAGATTGGGGAGTTAAAAGGGAAAGAAAACAGAGGTTCTACTGAGAAGAATCAAGAAGAGAGAAGAAGAATGAAGAAAGGAGAGAGGCGGTGGGGGTTAATAATGCCAAAGGCATTTTATAAATTTCACAATGCTGAAAAATGAATAAAAATCAAGTTAATCAATTCTAAAAAGCGAAATTAAATGGAAATATTTTGAAAAATAAAACTTTTTATTTTTAAAATAAAGAGTACAAAATTATGAACATCCACATATTTTTAAATATTTTTAGGATCAACGGTGAATTAATTACGAATTTTACAAATAAAGATCCTTTAAATGCCATAAAACGCTTAAAATCATTCTAAAATACTTAAACACGCAACATAATTCACCCAATAATTTTAAAAACTAAATAATATCATAAAGATAATAACACAAATGATTTCATGATTTTTAACAACTCCAATGATTTTATAAAAATCTCAGAAGATCAATAATGCATATTTTAAATAGATTTTAAATCATCCAAATAAAAATACACGGACTCACATTTCACATAAACGTCATCATATAAGCATGTAAACATGATGTCACATATATTCAATCTAAAAAAAATCCACCTCATACAATCCACATTTAATATTAAATAATAATAATTATAAGTACGATATTTCTAGGGCGTTATATCCTTCCCCCTTATTAGGATTCTATCCTCAGAATCAACCGTAAGAAACATATGACAGTATTCTCAAATATTTCTCCTTCAATTCCAAGTCATTTCTTTCATTCTGGCATTCCTTTAATTCAGTTGACATATCGATAGGCTCATCATGTATGTCTTCAAATTCCAACATAAACTTAAACCTTTGGTCTACATATCTCGTTAATTCTAGATACTTATCACTCGTACGTGACGATCCCTTTTGACTGAAAATTGAACATGGCCTATTCGTATAATGGGCTATGTCCTGTATAAAGGTACCTCAATTACTAACCCAATCATCCATAAACAATTCATTCATATACAATACTAAAACAAAACCTGCCTTAACTTGCAGTAAATAGGTAAATAATTAAATCTTTAAAACAAAATCCACGCGACTAATACAATTGATACAACTTCAATGCCCCTACTCATAACCATATTCATCCTTTCTTTGTCCATCCGGTTGCATTGACTCTGGGACGATTTTCAAACTCTTCCTTGACTCCTAAAAGCTTTCTCCACCTTTATCCCTTCGTTTCCTGATTTGTAGGCTTGTCTACTGCTGTAACCATCTCGGTCAAATCTCTTTTAGTTTTAATATTCATGTTCCTCTGAACTATATTCGCATAAGTCATTAACTCCCACACAATAACTTTACCTTCGATCTTAACAAAACTATAATTTCATGTCCTTGTCATCTACTCCTTAACCATACTCAGTTCTCCATATTATCGAATCATGTACGTGTATTGACAATCCACTGTGTAATCTAACTTGATATTCATTTTCTGCTTTAACCTCAATTTTCAAACCTGCTCATCCAATTCTCATTCGACGTAAATAGGGCTGCAAACGAACCGAGCTACTCGTTAGACTCGACTCGACTCGACTCGACTCGATAAACTCGACTCGACTCGACTCGATAAGATAACGAGCTCGAGCTCGAACAAAAAAAATTGCTCGTTAAGGTTATCGAGTCGAGCCGAGTTTTTTGAGTGTTCGACTCGACTCGACTCGATATGGGCTCGAACTCGACTCGACTCGACTCGACTCGAACTCGACTCGATAATCTATGTTAATTTTTTATTAATTTTTTATTTTTTATTATTTTTTAATTTTTTGAAAAATTGGGAATATCACTAAATTAGATATATCTTTACATCCGTACGGTTGGATCGTCGAGAAATATTTTAAAAAATATATAAACAACAATTCATGACAAAGCACTAGTTACTAGTACTAGTTAGAATATTAGTGATTTACTAAGATCTCGAATCAAATTAATTTTTTATTTTTTTTAAAATTTGGGAATATCACTAAATTAGATTTATTTTGACATCCGTACGGTTGGATTGTCGAGAAATATTTTAAAAAATATATAAACAACAATTCGTGACAAAGCACTAGTTACTAGTACTAGTTAGAATATTAGTGATCTAGTAAGATCTCGAACCAAATTAATTTTTTATTTTTTGAAAATTTGGGAATATCATTAAATTTGATATATTTTGACATCCGTACGGTTGGATCGTCGAGAAATATTTTAAAAATATATAAACAACAATTCGTGACAATGAACTAGTTACTAGTACTGGTTAGAATATTAATGATATACTAAGATCTCGAACCAAATTAATTTTTTATTTTTTGAAAAATTGGGAATATCACTAAATTAGATTTATTTTGACATACATACGGTTGGATCGTCGAGAAATATAAAAATAAGCCCAAAGAATGGGAAAAAAAAACTAACAAACTCGTGAACTACTCGAACTCGAGATCGACTCGACTCGACTCGAAATGCTCGTGAACTACTCGACTCGACTCGATTGTTAACGAACTCGAGTTCGATCAAAGAAATCTGCTCGATAAGCTTATCGAGTTTTGCTCGAACTCGTTAAGAAAAACTCGAACTCGAACTCGTTAAGGAAAAACTCGACTCGACTCGGTTCGTTTGCAGCCCTAGACGTAAATGTAGCTTGGACCATTCAAAATTTCATCGTCTCCATCTTTAATGCTTTCAATCATTGATAACTTTTAGAAATCACAAGGGTTTATAACAAAATGGATCAATAGACTAGACAGGTATTAACATGTATGGATATAAGATGAGTTTTTGTATGATAAGAATTGTATAAAAAAATTTAACTGAGAGATCAATATGATCATTGAACTAATTTCAGGTTGCACTTGTCACTTAGGTCAACCACCATAGCACAAGAAGGGGGCCAGCCTTCTGTACTTTCATGACAAACACAATCAGTGGCGTCCCACCAGACTTTTATCACATAGATAAGATGTCCCTGAATCCCCTATATACATAGGGTTGTTCATCCCAGTTTGAATAAAGAAGATTAAATATTCAGAGAAAATGGAAAGAGTTCAAAGGTCTCAAAATTTATATATACAATGCTAGATCAAGTACCCCTGGAAAATAGAGGTATCTCTGTAAGAATAGAACTGTGCTCAAGCGAATCAAATGTACAAAGCTCATTATCAATTGAGGTATAAATCGGTTGCCAAACGAGATATGGTACCAACAAAACAAGAAAGAACAGGAAAAGAAGGTTGAATGTCCTCGGCAGATAAATCAAATGAAATCATTATCTCGTAATAATCAACCACGCCTTTACTCCCAGTATATGCCTGTAATCACATTTCGCATCTTATCTATAAGCTTTTCGTACTCTCTATAATGTTCTCTAAATAGTTAAAGTCGTAGAAGAAACTCCATAAGGTACATGCGGATCTCTAGGTGGCATCTTCCAAACTAGTAGTTCCGGTTGCCCAAATTAGCTCATGCAGCTCCGGCTTAGCTGCCTCGTCCAAAACCAAACCTTCGGATGAATCAAACTCCTTCTCGCGCGATATATCGAAATACCTAATAACGTCACAACACTCGTCGTAATAACCTAAGGCGAACTTTATCCTAAACTGTTCCACCTAACATCCAATCTTAATACGTACACCTAATCATCCTATCTTGTTTCAGTGACGATAACCTATTGCTCTGATACCAACCTGTAACGCCCCGACTTCCCAATACTGAAAATATACTTTCTATAATAAAATAGACTTTGATACAGGGGAATTTTAGAAAATTTTGGCATGAAGTATTCGTAAATCGGACTATCCACCTGTATATAAATTTAATACACCAATGATACCTCACCGAGGATCGATTCCAGGTTATGGGATGAAACAAGAATCTAAACTATACCAATTATTACAATTTCTTTCACTACTCTGAATACAATTACTATACCGTCTAATCCGTAGCTTAATTCCAATTCGTGCTTACCCGCTCTGACTTCGAGATCTATCCTCTATAGGTTGCCTCGTTGCTCTCATATGACTTGTAAGATGTAGGCATCCACCCTTAATCGTAACTGAAAGGTTAGGGAAAATAAAGCAAGAGTGAGCCAACATTGCTCAGTAAGTATATAGTATAGTGAAACAAAAATTTCTCAACACTTCATTGATAAACAATATCAATGATTACTTATCTCAAAAGAACATTCAATTTCCATCAGAGAAATGAGAAATTTTCATTTTCTTCAACCATACTGCCTCAGATAAAACTTTGAGAAAAAGAATATCAAGAAATTCCCCAATCATTCTTACTCCCCTTTCACGTACAATGTTACTCGAGAAGGGAATAACTGGGAAACTTCTATCCATCCTTAATCCCATTGTTTTACTGAGTTCCAAATTTTAATCAAGATAGAAAACAACTAATTTCGATATCCACAATTTCGAAACTAATGACCATTTACTTTGAAACATATGTATCTTATCAAATCATTCTTTTCTTTAAAACCATTTCATCTTTGAAACATACTTTCCATAAAATCTTTTAAAAATATGTAAGTTGATTGGAGCTTTTCCTTAACATCGGATAATACTGGTGATCAGCCCCGTAAAGTCCACATACACGAAGTCCCTCTGGACCTTAAATTGGGTTCCCATTTAGGCAATACATTGGCCTTATATGCTGGACTAGGACCGCCCTAGCCTCTTACGCTAAATAAAAATGCTGGAGTAGGACCACCCTAGCCTCTTACGCTAAATAAAAATGCTGGACTAGGACCACCCTAGCCTCTTACGCTAAATAAAATGCTGGACTAGGACCACCCTAGCCTCTTACGCCTCAAATCTGAAGAAATCCATAGAAAACATTTAGACAGAATCCTCCACAATAAAACCTTTAAAACATTTTTCAGTCCTTAAACTCACTAGCAAAAGACCAGCCCAGTATAAGGAACTTTTTAAAAAACATCTTTAGTTAATAAAACCATTTTTAATGAGCATAATAAAAGACAGAGGGTCAATGAAGCATTGAATATAAAGAATCAAACGCAGCAAAACAAGAACATTGAACTACGCATGATGTGGCAATACTGAATATTAAATCAACAAGACAGCATTAACCAATTAAGGAACAGAACAATCATTTAAGTTCTAGAATTTAAACAACAATTTATAAGGGATCTAAAGTTCAAAGGAATATTTGAATAGTTTAAAATGAATATTCAAGAAATTCTCAGTTACTCAAGTCTCACTCTTGTCGACTAAGCATTCACATGCATTAGATACCAAAATCGGCCTGACAATAATGAGTTGATTAGATAAGAAGATCTCAATTCATTCTCGATTTTAATCGTCATTAAGCAACACATGCTCCAACGACAATTTAAACCTTGAATTAATTTACAACAATTCATAGCATAAATAACTTTAAAAAGTCAACACCTGAACAATAGGTGGAGGGAAAATTAACAATTGAAATATAATCTGAGAATAATTAATTGAATGCTAATTTGAAGGGAGATGTCACTTGAAACAAAAGAAAAGGGTGTAGACCCTAGCAAAAGATTTGAAAGAACACTTTACAAATACTAGAAATAGGTTCACATAACTCGGATATATATAAAAGGTATAAATGCTTGCAAGAAAGGATTCAAAAGAATATATAAACAAACAAGGGAGTTCACATCACTTGTACAATAAGTGAGGGTAGAATACTTGCCTCTGGTCCTTAGTTATCACTTAACATCGCAGTAATACTACTTTATTCTTCTACTTTACTACATCACAATCTTCTAGTTCGATCATTCTTTTTAACGCTCTTGTGGTTGCCACGAGTCTGATTCGCCGATATCGAGCCCGTGCGTCAATTTATATAGTCAAACATAATATGGTAATTCAGTCTCCAGACGACAATTCTAATATACTATAAATGCTTATAAACTCAACTCGAACGTATTAATCATGCTTCAATTAAGAACTCTCGAATCAATATCTATGTAATATAGACAGCTAACATAGTGAATATCCAAACCAAAATTGTTGCCGTTGATACCTAACATTTTAATCTGTTCTCTCCTTTAAAATTAAAATTGGGTATTCTCTTCAGAATCTTTGAATGAAATCCACCTGATTAAATAGTACATCTCGATACGGTCGTGTCCATATATTATACATAAATTTTCGAGCTAAGGAAGTATTTTAATTAATTAAACTACTCTTGGCTACTTAGAAATGACCATTTAATAATCCATTTTCTAGTAAAATCTATAACTCCATTGATCTTCATCGTTAAATCAAAATAAAAATCTCCATAAAACTTCTAATATTATCCCAATACCAAATAAAATTACTTCCTCCGAAAATCAAACCTCCCACCATTTATAAGAATTCCTCAAACTATCCATTTTAAGCAATTTTCGAATTTAATAACTAATTCATCCAATTACTCCTACCACTCCCAAATATCTTAGAAATTACTACATTTCCTCCTTGATTTAATAACCAAATTTCAGAATTTTTCACCATATCCATTATTTAATATAATTCAACCAAATCTCCAAATTCCACAAAGTATTTTAATAAATAATTTTATTCTATTCTTAAAATAAAATTCATATCTCCATTTTCACTTCTCATAAAATTATCCAAAAATTATCACAATGTTCCTCATAAAATCCTCTAGACAAATAAAATTATAATTTCCGAAATCCAACTGCCCCACTATTTTATAAAATCATCCCAAATCCTATCTTTTATTATTCTTACCAAATTTTTTAAACTAACATCCCATAATCAATTTTATCACCTAATAAATTAATCAAATACTATGTCATTTTCTCAATTTATCCACAAATTCTCGAACACAAATTCTTCTCCAATTATTAACTAAAATTCCCAAAATTTACTCTAAACATTCAATTAATAAAATAAAAATATAGTCTTACCCAAAGGTGGTGAATTCCCTCCCCTTAGCTCTCTCTCGTCTCTTTCTCCATCTCTCCAACACTACAACCACATACGCATTCCCTTACTGACACCCACATACGAACAAAGACTCACCACCCATCTGCCTTGTTCCTTATACACATTACATTGCACACAAATACCCTCCCAGGCACTTACCCGAGACACTTACACAACCAACATATTTTCTTTCTCTCTTCACTTTTCTTTCTCCCTCCTTCCTTCTTCAACTCTACACCATACATACACACACAAAAGCTCTCTATTTTTCTTTCTTTTTTTTTTAAACCGAGTGTCTCCCCTACTTCCCCTGCTGAACCTACACCACCCAACACCAAGGAGAGTACAAGTACATCACCTAGATAACTCACACACACACGGCACGGCAGTAACGCACACACCACAGCGATACATACAAATACAGCGACCTACCAACAAAACAATCCGCAGATGACCATTATCGAGACAGTCGATTGAAAGAGGAATCCAAGAAACCCAATTTGGTTTCAACTACTCTAGCACAGAAGCTACAGTACACGCACGAACACACCCTCATATTTGTTTATATACACACGAATGTGCAAGGAATAGAAAGGAATGAGAAGGCTTAGTGAATTACAAAGATTGGGGAGTTAAAAGGAAAAGAAAACAGAGGTTCTACTGAGAAGAATCGAGAAGGGAGAAGAAGAATGAAGAAAGGAGAGAGGCGGTGGGGGTTAATAATGCCAAAGGCATTTTATAAATTTCACAATGCTGAAAAATGAATAAAAATCAAGTTAATCAATTCTAAAAAGCGAAATTAAATGGAAATATTTTGAAAAATAAAACTTTTTATTTTTAAAATAAAGAGTACAAAATTATGAACATCCACATATTTTTAAAATATTTTTAGGATCAACGGTGAATTAATTACGAATTTTACAAATAAAGATCCTTTAAATGCCATAAAACGCTTAAAATCATTCTAAAATACTTAAACACGCAACATAATTCACCCAATAATTTTAAAAACTAAATAATATCATAAAGATAATAACACAAATGATTTCATGATTTTTAACAACTCCAATGATTTTATAAAAATCTCAGAAGATCAATAATGCATATTTTAAATATATTTTAAATCATCCAAATAAAAATACACGGACTCACATTTCACATAAACGTCATCATATAAGCATGTAAACATGATGTCACATATATTCAATCTAAAAAAAATCCACCTCATACAATCCACATTTAATATTAAATAATAATAATTATAAGTACGATATTTCTAGGGCGTTATATCCTTCCCCCCTTATTAGGATTCTGTCCTCAGAATCAACCGTAAGAAACATATGACAGTATTCTCAAATATTTCTCCTTCAATTTCCAAGTCATTTCTTTCATTCTGGCATTCCTTTAATTCAGTTGACATATCGATAGGCTTATCATGTATGTCTTCAAATTCCAACATAAACTTAAACCTTTGGTCTACATATCTCGTTAATTCTAGATACTTATCACTCGTACGTGACGATCCCTTTTGACTGAAAATTGAATATGGCCTATTCGTATAATGGGCTATGTCCTGTATAAAAGTACCTCAATTACTAACCCAATCATCCATAAACAATTCATTCATATACAATAATAAAACAAAAACTGCCTTAACTTGCAGTAAATAGGTGAATAATTAAATCTTTAAAACAAAATCCACGCGACTAAAACAATTGATACAACTTCCATGCCCCTACTCATAACCATATTCATCCTTTCTTTGTCCATCCGGTTGCATTGACTCTGGGACGATTTTCAAACTCTTCCTTGACTCCTAAAAGCTTTCTCCACCTTTATCCCTTCGTTTCCTGATTTGTAGGCTTGTCTACTGCTGTAACCATTTTCGTCAAATCTCTTTTAGTTTTAATATTCATGTTCCTCTGAACTATATTCGCATAAGTCATTAACTCCCACACAATAACTTTACCTTCGATCTTAACAAAACTATAATTTCATGTCCTTGTCATCTACTCCTTAACCATACTCAGTTCTCCATATTATCGAATCATGTACGTGTGTTGACAATCCACTATGTAATCTAACTTGATATTCATTTTCTGCTTTAACCTCAATTTTCAAACCTCCTCATCCAATTCTCATTCGACGTAAATGTAGCTTGGACCATTCAAAATTTCATAGTCTCCATCTTTAATGCTTTCAATCATTGATAACTTTTAGAAATCACAAGGGTTTATAACAAAATGGATCAATAGACTAGACAGGTATTAACATGTATGGATATAAGATGAGTTTTTGTATGATAAGAATTGTATAAAAAAATTTAACTGAGAGATCAATATGATCATTGAACTAATTTCAGGTTGCACTTGTCACTTAGGTCAACCACCATAGCACAAGAAGGGGGCCAGCCTTCTGTACTTTCATGATAAACACAATCAGTGGCGTCCCACCAGACTTTTATCACATAGATAAGATGTCCCTGAATCCCCTATATACATAGGGTTGTTCATCCCAGTTTGAATAAAGAAGATTAAATATTCAGAGAAAATGGAAAGAGTTCAAAGGTCTCAAAATTTATATATACAATGCTAGATCAAGTACCCCTGGAAAATAGAGGTATCTCTGTAAGAATAGAAATGTGGTCAAGCGAATCAAATGTACAAAGCTCATTATCAATTGAGGTATAAATCGGTTGCCAAACGAGATATGGTACCAACAAAACAAGAAAGAACAGGAAAAGAAGGTTGAATGTCCTCGGCAGATAAATCAAATGAAATCATTATCCTGTAATAATCAACCATGCCTTTACTCCCAGTATATGCCTGTAATCACATTTCACATCTTATCTATAAGCTTTTCGTACTCTATATAATGTTCTCTAAATAGTTAAAGTCGTAGAAGAAACTCCATAAGGTACACGCGGATCTCTAGGTGGCATCTTCCAAACTAGTAGTTCCGGTTGCCCAAATTAGCTCATGCAGCTCCGACTTAGCTGCCTCGTCCAAAACCAAACCTTCAGATGAATCAAACTCCTTCTCGCGCGATATATCGAAATACCTAATAACGTCACAACACTCGTCGTAATAACCTAAGGCGAACCTTATCCTAAACCGTTCCACCTAACATCCATTCTTAATACATACACCTAATCATCCTATCTTGTTTCAGTGACCATAACCTGTTGCTCTGATACCAACCTGTAACGCCCCGACTTCCCAATACTGAAAATATACTTTTTATAAAAAAATAGACTTTGATACAGGGGAATTTAAGAAAATTTTGGCATGAAGTATTCGTAAATCGAACTATCCACCTGTATATAAATTTAATACACCAATGATACCTCACCGAGGATCGTTCCAGGTTATGGTATGAAACAAGAATCTAAACTATACCAATTATTACAATTTCTTTCACTTCTCTGAATACAATTACTATACCGTCTAATCCGTAGCTTAATTCCAATTCGTGCTTACCCGCTCTGACTTCGAGATCTATCCTCTATAGGTTGCCTCGTTGCTCTCATATGACTTGTAAGATGTAGGCATCCACCCTTAATCGTAACTGAAAGGTTAGGGAAAATAAAGCAAGAGTGAGCCAACATTGCTCAGCAAGTATATAGTATAGTGAAACAAAAATTTCTCAACACTTCATTGATGAACAATATCAATGATTACTTATCTCAAAAGAACATTCAATTTCCATCAGAGAAATGAGAAATTTTCATTTTCTTCAACCATACTGCCTCAGATAAAACTTTGAGAAAAAGAATATCAAGAAATTCCCCAATCATTCTTACTCCCCTTTCACGTACAATGTTACTCGAGAAAGGAATAGCTGGGAAACTTCTATCCATCCTTAATCCCATTGTTTTACTGAGTTCCCAATTTTAATCAAGATAGAAAACAACTAATTTCGATATCCACAATTTCCAAACTAATGACCATTTACTTTGAAACATATGTATCTTATCAAATCATTCTTTTCTTTAAAACCATTTCATCTTTGAAACATACTTTCAAATAAAATCTTTTAAAAACATGTAAGTTGATTGGAGCTTTTCCTTAACATCGGATAATACGGGTGATCAGCCCCGTAAAGTCCACATACACGAAGTCCCTCTGGACCTTAAATTTGGGTTCCCATTTAGGCAACACATTGGCCTTATATGCTGAACTAGGACCGCCCTAGCCTCTTACGCTAAATAAAAATGCTGGAGTAGGACCACCCTATCCTCTTACGCTAAATAAAAATGATGGACTAGGACCACCCTAGCCTCTTACGCTAAATAAAAATGCTGGACTAGGACCACCCTAGCCTCTTACGCCTCAAATCTGAAGAAATCCATAGAAAACATTTAGACAGAATCCTCCACAATAAAACCTTTAAAACATTTTTCAGTCCTTAAACTCACTAGCAAAAGACCAGCCCAGTATAAGGAACTTTTTAAAAAACATCTTTAGTTAATAAAACCATTTTTAATGAGCATAATAAAAGACAGAGGGTCAACGAAGCATTGAATATAAAGAATCAAACGCAGCAAAACAAGAACATTGAACTACGCATGATGTGGTAATACTGAATATTAAATCAACAAGACAGCATTAACCAATTAAGGAACAGAACAATCATTTAAGTTCTAGAATTTAAACAACAATTTATAAGGGATCTGAAGTTCAAAGGAATATTTGAATAGTTTAAAATGAATATTCAAGAAATTCTAAGTTACTCAAGTCTCACTCTTGTCGACTAAGCATTCACATGCATTAGCTACCAAAATCGGCCCGACAATAATGAGTTGATTAAATAAGAAGATCTCAATTCATTCTCGATTTTAATCGTCATTAAGCAACATATGCTCCAACGACAATTTAAACCTTGAATTAATTTACAACAATTCATAGCATAAATAACTTTAAAAAGTCAACACCTGAACAATAGGTGGAGGGAAAATTAACAATTGAAATATAATCTGAGAATAATTAATTGAATGCTAATTTGAAGGGAGATGTCACTTGAAACAAAAGAAAAGGGTGTAGACCCTAGCAAAAGATTTGAAAGAACACTTTACAAATACTAGAAATAGGTTCACATAACTCGGATATATATAAAAGGTGTAAATGCTTGCAAGAAAGGATTCAAAAGAATATATAAACAAACAAGGGAGTTCACATCACTTGTACAATAAGTGAGGGTAGAATACTTGCCTCTGGTCCTTAGTTATCACTTAACATCGCAGTAATACTACTTTCTTCTTCTACTTTAAGGCATCACAATCTTCTAGTTCGATCATTCTTTTTAACGCTCTTGTGGTTGCCACGAGTCTGATTCGCCGATATCGAGCCCGTGCGTCAATTTATATAGTCAAACATAATATGGTAATTCAGTCTCCAGACGACAATTCTAATATACTATAAATGCTTATAAACTCAACTCGAACGTATTAATCATGCTTCAATTAAGAACTCTCGAATCAATATCTATGTAATATAGACAGCTAACATAGTGAATATCCAAACCAAAATTGTTGCCGTCGATACCTAACATTTTAATCTGTTCTCTCCTTTAAAATTAAAATTGGGTATTCTCTTCAGAATCTTTGAATGAAATCCACCTGATTAAATAGTACATCTCGATACGGTCGTGTCCATATATTATACATAAATTTTCGAGCTAAGGAAGTATTTTAATTAATTAAACTACTCTTGGTTACTTAGAAATGACAATTTAATAATCCATTCTCTAGTAAAATCTATAACTCCATTGATCTTCATCGTTAAATCAAAATAAAAATCTCCATAAAACTTCTAATATTATCCCAATGCCAAATAAAATTACTTCCTCCGAAAATCAAACCTCCCACCATTTTCGAATTTAATAACTAATTCATCCGATTACTCCTACCACTCCCAAATATCTTAGAAATTACTACATTTCCTCCTTGATTTAATAACCAAATTTCAGAATTTTTCACCATATCCATTATATAATATAATTCAACCAAATCTCCAAATTCCACAAAGTATTTTAATAAATAATTTTATTCTATTCTTAAAATAAAATTCATATCTCCATTTTCACTTCTCATAAAATTATCCAAAAATTATCATAATGTTCCTCATAAAATCCTCTAGCCAAATAAAATTATAATTTCCGAAATCCAACTGCCCCACTATTTTATAAAATCATCCCAAATCCTATCTTTTATTATTCTTACCAAATTTTTTAAACTAACATCCCATAATCAATTTTATCACCTAATAAATTAATCAAATACTATGTCATTTTCTCAATTTATCCACAAATTCTCAAACACAAATTCTTCTCCAATTATCAACTAAAATTCCAAAAATTTACTCTAAACATTCAATTAATAAAATAAAAATATAGTCTTACCCAAAGGTGGTGACTTCCCTCCCTTTAGCTCTCTCTCGTCTCTTTCTCCATCTCTCCAACACTACAACCACATACGCATTCCCTTACTGACACCCACATACGAACAAAGACTCACCACCCATCTGCCTTGTTCCTTATACACATTACATTGCACACAAATACCCTCCCAGGCACTTACCCGAGACACTTACACAACCAACATATTTTCTTTCTCTCTTCACTTTTCTTTCTCCCTCCTTCCTTCTTCAACTCTACACCATACATACACAAACAAAAGCTCTCTATTTTTCTTTCTTTTTTTTTTTAACCGAGTGTCTCCCCTACTTCCCCTGCTGAACCTACAACACCCAACACCAAGGAGAGTACAAGTACATCACCTAGATAACTCACACACACACGGCACGGCAGTAACGCACACACCACAGCGATACATACAAATACAGTGACCTACCAACAAAACAATCCGCAGATGAACATTATCGAGACAGTCGATTGAAAGAGGAATCCAAGAAACCCAATTTGGTTTCAACTACTCTAGCACAGAAGCTACAGTACACGCACGAACACACCCTCATATTTGTTTATATACACACGAATGTGCAAGGAATAGAAAGGAATGGGAAGGCTTAGTGAATTACAAAGATTGGGGAGTTAAAAGGGAAAGAAAATAGAGGTTCTACTGAGAAGAATCGAGAAGGGAGAAGAAGAATGAAGAAAGGAGAGAGGCGGTGGGGGTTAAGAATGCCAAAGGCATTTTATAAATTTCACAATGCTGAAAAATGAATAAAAATCAAGTTAATCAATTCTAAAAAGCGAAATTAAATGGAAATATTTTGAAAAATAAAACTTTTTATTTTTAAAATAAAGAGTACAAAATTATGAACATCCACATATTTTTAAAATATTTTTAGGATCAACGGTGAATTAATTACGAATTTTACAAATAAAGATCCTTTAAATGCCATAAAACGCTTAAAATCATTCTAAAATACTTAAACACGCAACATAATTCACCCAATAATTTTAAAAACTAAATAATATCATAAAGATAATAACACAAATGATTTCATGAATTTTAACAACTCCAATGATTTTATAAAAATCTCAGAAGATCAATAATGCATATTTTAAATAGATTTTAAATCATCCAAATAAAAATACACGGACTCACATTTCACATAAACGTCATCATATAAGCATGTAAACATGATGTAACATATATTCAATCTAAAAAAAATCCACCTCATACAATCCACATTTAATATTAAATAATAATTATTATAAGTACGATATTTCTAGGGCGTTATAGATTAGTGCCGTCTTATGCCATTTAACGTCGTTCAACACAGATTAAATGTCGTTTAAGCATCGATTACTGCCGTTTGCAGTCAACACGGAGCTCCTGTCAGCCAATCAGCCAACCAGGACCTCCCGTCCGCCAACCAGGACCTCCCGTCAGCCGACCAGGACCTCCTGTCAGCCGACCAGGACCTCCTGTCAGCCGACTAGGACCTCCTGTCAGCCGACCAGGACCTCCTGTCAGCCGACCAACTGCCATTGGAGGGGTCAGGCCGACCAGGACCTCCTGTCAGCCGACCAGGACCTCCTAGCAGCCGACCAGGACCTCCTGGCAGCTGACTAGGGTGTGGCTGCAGCTGTTCCGGGTCTTTTTCGGCCAATCAATGTGACACCGATTACTGCCGAGTATCACCGATTAGTGTCGAGTAGCACCGATTAGTGCCGATTAGCACTGATTAGTGCCGAGTAGCACCGATTAGTGCCGAGTAGCATCGATTAGTGCCGATTAGCACTGATTAGAGTCGATTAGCATCGATTAGTGCCGTTTTAGGTCGTTTAACATCGTTTAAACGTTGTTAGCACCAAGTAGCATTTGCTTAACATTGTCGTAAACGCGTCGGTCGCTCCACGCTTTACATCAAGACAATATTCGTGAAACACTAGTGTATAAAGATAGACCCTGACCCGAGCCTCGAATAAGGTCGTTATAACTTCAAGGAAAACCTGATCAGTTTTCTTGGAAGTTGGGGGGCAAATGATATGGGATAAAAGTAAGCCCAAAAGACACATTTAATGTTGCATCAATTAGACCCAACATGGTCCAAACGTGGGGGCCATTTATGGGTCCCAAACCCTATTTCAATATTAATTTCGTAATTAATATTAAAGGATATTAACAGCTCAGCAAGAAGCATCAGATAAGGATACTATTCCTATAAGACTTAGCCTTCAAGGCACCCAATTCGATATGGAAACAGACTCCTACAAGGAAGGAGTCTAGAACCTTCCTCAAGGCGGTGGCTTGTTTCCAAGTATCCAAATCCTACCATAATTCAAAGGCTTCCCAAGCCTATATAAAGGACCTGATCCTTCATCTCAGAACTACGTTTTTTGGCTTGATTCTCAATACGAGATACGTAGGCACTCTGTGAGGACCGATTAGTCTCGAACACGGAAACAGCCATTAAAGCTTGAAGCTCACCAACCCCCTTTGCATTAAATACACTCAAACCCTAGCTGCAACATTCGTAACCTAGTTTTTGTTCCACAACAGTCAACTTCTATGATACTCATTTTGAAGTAGTCAGTAAGGCATCAGGAAACGTTGCTTTAACTGGTCTAAGACATGGTAACATTTATGAAGCCAACATCTATTCCAATACTGATGGCTCCTCCACATGTCTCATCAGTAAAGCTACAGTAGATGAAAGTTGGAACTGGCATAAGAAGCTTTCTCATCTCAACTTCAACAACATCAATGAGTTGGTTAAGAAAGATTTGGTGAGAGGATTACCAAAGGCACTGTATACTCCTGATGGACTTTGTGATGCTTGTCAGAAGGCTAAACAGAGAAGGACATCATTCAAGAGTAAAACTGAATCCTCAATTGATGAACATTATCACATGCTTCATCTTGATTTGTTGGACCAGTAAACATAATGTCCATCAGTAAGAAAAGGTACACTCTAGTCATTGTTGATGAATATACTATATTTACTTAGGTGTATTTTCTTCATAGAAAAGATGAAACTGCTGAGATACTATTGGACCATGTAAGACAAAACTGGCACAAAGTACAAAGTCAAGATACCGAGGAGTGATAATGGAACTGAATTCAAGAATTCAGTAATGGAAGAGTTCTGCAAATATAAAGGAATTATTCAACAATTCTCTATTCCTGGTACACCCCAACAAAATGGAGTAGTTGAAAGGAAGAATATAACTCTCATCGAAGATGGCAGAACTGTAAGAACCCAAATTTTCAATAGAATTAAAACTTTTCTTATTATGATTAAGTGCATGAGTGAATGGTGATTCCAAAGAATAGTGGTTGTAATAAATGGATATTTCTTTGGATAATGATCCCGATACATAGGTGTAATTTTTAGAATAGAGTAATTCAATGGTTGAGGACATAGATAAGAATAATCTATCGTCCAGGGAATGAGCTAATGGCCCCCTAGAGGGGAAATGAGAAGTGAGTTAGTGTAATAACCTTAAATTTCTGGATTTGAGAGAATATTTCACCTTTTGATGAATAGTGTTTTTTCATACGTGAATAGTAATTTTGTAAGTTGGAAAACTTTTCATGCCACCCTATGTACGAGACGTGGTATGGATGTTTCGAAGTCATATTAGTAATCCACGGAGTAAATAAGTGTATGTAAAGACGATCGGAATTCAGAAATTCCTATTTTAATTTTGGTGTAATATTTGACCGAGCAGTGAATTATATATTATTATATTCAAGAAATGAGATATTAAATTTGGGGAAATTGAGGATTTAATATTTTGGAATTTTATTATATTGGATTTGAGAATTTAGAACGAAAAGCACCGAGGCAGCGAAGCGAACGTTCTAGAAACCGCTGAAACGTTATAACGAGATTAAGCGATAAAGCGAATGAATCATGGATTATGGATTGAGTTCGTATCAAGATTAATTATCCTACATGATCATTAAGAGAATTATATCCAAGGGATTTACAAGAGACAAACCACTGAGACGATCACATGAATTATTCGATAAATCCAACAACTAGAAAATCTTGGACAATGCCCAGGTATAAAACCAATACCATGAGGTGGGCTTTACATTTGGCCCAATTACATTCAAGGGGCTGATATTAGTGGATTGAAGAGGAAAACCAATTGGTTTAAGATTTTATAACTTGAAGGATGAAGGAGCAAAATTCATAAAGCTAGGGACTTGTGTGCAATTACAAAGTGGAGTATCATGTTTTGCTATCCAATAAGGATAGGCCAACACATTAAAACAAGGATAAAGATGTAGAGATATTTGTTAGTGCTAACCAAAGCTAGACTAAACAAGGTAGATATAATAACCAAGGCAAGAGAAAAAGCAAGAAACAAACCCACCAAAGGAGGCAAGCTCCATTCGGCTTCTTTGAAGAAAATGAATATTAATTTTCTATCTTGAGTTCTACTCACTCATAATTCAAGATCTATAGCTCAAAATAAAGCTTGAAGGAAGTTAGGAAGATCCACCAAGTGTGAGAGCAAGCAAGTAAGTGGAAGATTTTCAAATTGATTTTACAAACATTCTATGTTCTTGATGAATAGTAACTTTTTGATTTTCATGTTTTACTTTCTTGATTCTATGACTTCCAAATGATGTTCTAAGCAAGGATCAAGAGTTGTGAGGCCTTATTATCATCCTTGAACTTCAAACCAAGGTATAATCTTTGAAACCCCTTTGTTGAATCATGAGTTTTAATGGATTTTCGATGAGTTTTTGAGTTATACGCATGTTTAGAGCACTAGAGCTATGTAAGAGTTTTGTTAGATGTTAAAATATGTTGCGTGGCTCCAAGACCTGTTTAGACAGTGAGGGAGACAATGAATAGTGTCCATGAGTGTTGATGGTGGATTGGATGATTATTTGGAGGGTTTTGATTTTGGAAATATCCGAGTTATAGCCGTCGTAATGGCGAAATTTCATTAACCCTTAAAAATGGAGCATGTTCGAACCAAAAAGTTTCTGACCAAGTTGAACACTTGACCAATGCTTGTAGGTCTTGAATCATAGATCGTTTTGGCAAAGGAATCGAAACATTCCGACTTACGGTTTAGGAGTTATGGTCAAATTACTAAAATCGGTTCGAAACCGTAAGTAAAAGTTCGTAACTTCAATTGAACCCTCGTAAAGCATGTTACTCAGTGGCGAATCTTGGTAAATAAATACTAGGGGTCATAAGGAAGGTATGAAAGAAAACCACATATTAAACGGATCGTTTTCCGATTTTATAAAAATGTTTGAATCGAAGTTAAACGCAAACGAACCCCTTAAAAGTATAACTTTGGTTGTAAATTAGAAAACGAACGATAAAACTCGAGGTATAATCTCGGTTCGTAATCGATCGACTTTAGAACTTATACGACTTAAGTATATACCGAGTGTGGGTATGATGACATGTCGTAATAATGAACAAATGTCGGATCGTATCAGTAATAAAAAGAGTTACACTAAAAGGTGTATAACGAGATAATTCGAAAACGTGTTTCGATTTAAGTGAAGTTATACTTAGACTTTTAAAACGTGTTAAGTGGTTAATCTCGAATGTTCTGATTGTTTATAGATCATCGAGCAGACCCAGGACACGCTATCTCCACCCACACCCGATTACCAGGCAAGTGTTCAAAACTTTGAACCTGTTGTTGTGATAATATATATATGTGATTGCCATCTTACATATGCCATAGCATGCATGCCTATTGTCAAATTATATTATGATACCTGTTCCCTGAATTGATATTGGCTTATAGACTAGATACGTATTATCAGTTATAAGCCGGATTGTTTTGGTAAGACCCTTAGCGAAGGGCATATGATATTCGTTCATAAAATAGACCGGGAGTCGGTATTTTGAAATTTAGATAGTCATGGAAACCCAGAGGGATTCCAACGGCAGATTACTATTTATCTTGAGGAATGTTATTATTAAACATTATCTATATTTCCATAAAGTATCAATTACTTGGAAATCTTTCGAAGAATGTTATTTGAGTATTATCTCAGCCATTAAGTGAATATTATTTTTTGAATATTCACTTAGAGTTTGATTATTAAATGAATAATTACTTTGATATTCAGGGGAATTTTATTTATTAAATGAATATTACTTTCGAATATTCATTTAAGGTTTTATGTACTTGATGAATATTATTTTAAAATATTCATTGGAAGTTATATTTACTTAAGGGATATTATTTCGAATATTCCTTTAAAGTTTTGATTACTAAATGAATATTATTTGGATATTCATTTAGAAGATTATTTATTAAATGAATATTATTTTCAAATATTCATTTAAGGTTTGACTTATTTATTAAATATTATTTTAAATATTTATTGGAGTTAATTATTTAATGAATATTATTTTGAATATTCATTTAAGGAGTGATTTATTTAGTAAATAATTCTATATATTCATTCGAGGATTACTTACGAGCAATATTATGATTTAATAATATTCCGTAATTATTATTGAGTTAATAAATATTCTTGGAATATTTATTTAATTCTTTTAAATTCTTTTTAAAATGATTTATATTATTTGGAGATTATCTTTCACCTCCAAATATTATGTAAAATATATTAAGAAAGGCCCTCAAGATTCCATTCTTCACTCGAATCTATCTCTTAAATTATAAGGGAACCTTACTTGAGAAAGGTTATTTATCTTGTTGACTTCCCGGTCATAATTTATCCTTTTCACTCACAACTTGGTTGCTATGGACTCTTTAAGTCTGTGTGTACCTTCTCATCATTCGAGGGGTAAGATTGTTGGAACAAGTTGATATCCATTAACAAGAAAAAGCTTGGGAAATGTTGGTGAATTTTCCTTTCCAACTAGATACGACTACTTTGTGGAGTCTTATCAACAAGTATTTCACTTGGGGAAGGGAGGACAAACTCTACGTTCCAATGCTGTGGATTTATTCAAACTAGGAGTCGTGTGTAAGAGGCCGAGTCGCGCGGTCCATCACAAGGCCTAACCATTGGCCAGGGAGTTACTATTAAAGGCCATTGACAAGTGGAGCCGTCAGTTCTTCCTTCTACCGGTAGTAAACTATATTGGGCTGTACCATCCCCGACTGATCATCAGGGAGTGGGATAGCTAGCGCGTGATAACTCCAGTATTAGTTCATCTCCCAAATTGGGAATTCCCTGCAACACGTATCGAAGAGACTTCTTTCAGGTTGACGGTGTCTTCCGCAACACGTATCGAAGAGACTTCTTTCAGGTTGTAGGACTTCGAAAAATGTTAATAACTGGAATTGCAATATTTTCCTTGCAAGTTCCTCTTTATATGATAAATGATAATATCTGTCTTATCTTTGACATAGCAGATATTCCCACCTATATATGCATTTTGAGTTACCTCGTAACTTCATCGTTCATGTTATTCTGGCATCATTTCCGTAAATGCATGGCATATGGTTTGAAAGTTACTTTTGAACTGTTATATATTATCGTTCAGTTATACATTATTGTTGGTGGGCTATCGCTCACCCTTGCTTTAGTATTATATCACAAGAACAGCTAGACCAGATGACTCGCACAAGGCGCACTCGATGCTGGCGAGGACGATGAGACTACCAGAGCCGAAGAGAAAGCTATTGGTATGATAGATTCATTCTTTCTGTACCAAATATATGGACTAGTATGACTTATATAAATGGATAGCAAAGAGTATGTATTCATATTGTAACTCTTTTGGGTTGTAAGAACTCATAATGTGTTTAATAAAATTTGATTGTTACTCTTATTTCATCTTTGGGACTATAACGGGTGTGTTTTATATTGTTGTGTTGGGTCATAAAGATGTAAATTATTTTATGTTGAGGTAAGTTCAAGTATTGTGGACAGAATTGGAGACCGTAACGACCGGATCCCGGACCCCGGATCTGGGGGTGTTACAGAAGTGGTATCAGAGCGTACGTTATAAACCCCAGAGATGAGGCAACGTTAAAACAATAAATTCACTAAGATAATAAGAACTCTTGCCAAGTTCATAGTCGGACTACTTAATGTAGTGATGACATATAAAACCCTTATGGGAACTCTTAAGTATCACAACAGTAACCTAGCTCGATATCGTATCGACGAGTAAGGCGACAGACCTTGAGGCATACGAGCAGCAGCACGATAATGCTTTATATGCTGAAGATCAGCGGGTAAATTCGATGGAGTACCCTACTGGAGACCCGGAAGAGGTTCCAGCAGATAATGAAAATCCTGTTAGGATAAGAAGCTTACCCTTGAGGAATGAGGGCTGCAGCCAGAAAGACTGTGATGATTTAAGTATAGTGCTCAGAAAAGGGAGCATAAAGAACTGAGTTATTAGCAAGAGAACTGAAGATTCATGTTGGATTCGTAGCCGGACTACTGGAGGTAGTACCAGCAAGTAAGACAGATTGAAAGGATCACTTGAGATCTTATACGGGAATAGACGAGAATCCCTAGAGACTTCCATATTAACGAAGAAATAGCTAGAGGGATGTATGATTATTAAGGACATTGATATAAGGCGAGGAGCAGAGTCCCTAGGAATAGTTGAGAAGGAGGCAGTAAGTGCCATATCATTTGATAAATGAATTAGTATGAATATGGTCAGTAATAATTCGCCATGAGAAGGCAGGTGTCATAGGTTGTAAAATTATGGAACCAAATTGGGGTTAATAAGGGTGGTTTTATTAAGGGAAATGTTCATTTTATGAATGAATTAGTTAGAAAGTATAGACATTGGGAAGTGACAGCATGATTGGATAAAGTTATATAAGGAAGTAGTAAGCAAGACAATGATCTCAGAACCTACCGAAAGATAAGACCAGTAAGTCAAGATGAACTCGTAATAAGACTACTGTCAGAGACTGAGTATAGAGTTATTGCAACATGGTTAAATGATAAACCAGAAATGTTAGGTGAATGTGATTCAGAGGAATATTAAATTCTTTCTTTGAATGAATTATAGTAATTACCTTAAGTTTACTCCGACGCGGAATTATAATGGATCAAGTAATACGATCAGCAGTTAAAGAGAAAAATGTGAGAAAATCTTCCTGGAGCTAAAAGATGAAATTGGTAATGACCAAGAGTTAGCATTGCTTAATGGAAAAAGGAGACTTTGTGCTTCCAACGACGCTTCGCATAAAGGATTAGGATGTGTGCTTGCGCAGCACGACAAAGTACTTGCGGATGCATTCGGACAGCACGATTCACCAAATCGGATGGCCTTAGTAGTGCCAATTTTGTGGAACAACCAACTCCGACGGTAATGTTCCTTCTGAAACTAGTAGTCAGGTAGACTGACATTTGGTAATATTAAATATCAGGACATATAGGTATCAGGACGTTGTGACAGGTTTCAGTTTGAAACTGTTGATTTCCCTTCTAAGGGGATGTATATAGTTGGTTCCTCTCCAGTGGTTAAACTTCCAATCTGATGACGATTATTTCGTTAACTATGACTACTAATGGTTCTACCTGCTTGGAGGTTCATAGAACTATTCTCCAGGTTTCGAAACTGGTCTCCTTAATGTTACCAGTAGGTGGATAGATTGATCAAAATTTCCCTGATTCTGGGAAGAACTTCAACGAATTTTGGCGAACCTTGTCTTTCTGATTATTAGAGAACGTCATGGAAGAGAGTAGAAACTGGAGCGAACCCTGTGATTTGGGTAAGGATGCCGTAAAATGGTTTAGTAGACGGACACTGAGTATTACAATCGATGGTAGAGATAAAATGATGAAGGGAGATTGGACGAAACAGGAAATGTAAGTAAGAAACCAGCCAGACTAAGAAACTCCGGGATTGACTTAAGTGAAAGGGCTGTTGTGCCAGGAATGGTAAGCTTCCGTGGCACACGGGATTGATAAGAATAGTTAAAAAGATAAAAGTAGAGGAAAGGTGACCAGAGACGGTGCCGAGAAGTCGATTAAGACTTATATGGAGTAAAGTTTTGGGAAAGGTAGAAAGGTATCAAAGAAGAAGGCACTACGCCGGCAATTGCTAGAAAAGTAATGCTAATTAGCCAACCCCTAAAATCTTATATTTTTATTTTAGTGTGGCCAGTTGAGGCCAAGTCACAACAGATTATCAAGTGACTAGACCAGCAATGAAAGGACAAAGTAGGGTTGCTTCTAAGAAAGCACCGACTGCAAGGGCTTCTAATACAAAGGAAATATTAATGAGATCGTAGGAATCTTCTACTGAACCCTTTGCAACCCATGTTTGGATTGGGAATTTACTAGACTTTTTGGAATGGGGTCACCCGTACTAAAGTGATTCATGTGTATATGATTGCCCAAGATTACGAGTAATAATGGAAGTATAATAGCTTGAGATGTATGATGTTAGGGAATCATGAATACCATGAACATATTATGACGGAGGAAAATAAACAATGAAGGTATATGAAGAGAGTATAGAAATGGTCAGAAATTGAACAGTATGCTGTAGAAATTTTGTCTAAGGCAAGTACCTTGCGAAGAACGATAAATACTAAGAGATTCACGTTAAACTCGACCAATATCTTCCAAAACATCCTTGCTACCATTACCAAGTTCTGTAAGAGAGCAGATAGGCATGCGTTGCCTTTTGGAAGGCCAAATAGGCTGACAACTATCTGAAAGAAGAGGGTGGCATTAAGTTACCAATCGATTATCAAATGAGAACAGTTGAAAAGAGACCTTTATTAAGGATTCATGATCTGATTGCCAGTTATAGGATGCAAGAATTCCTTGGTAGTTGAATTAAGGATAGGATATCCATAAATTAAGACAAACCCTGGGGAATGCACAAGGGACGGCATTAACCCTAATAACAACATTATGAATTCAGATGATATGAGTTGGACTTGCTAAGGCAACAATGACCGGTAAGGATTATTAAAAAGAGTTCTGGAAAGAACATAGACAGAATTATTAAAGTATTGATCAATGACGTTTTTGATATACCCTGTACCCAGAAAATACATGAGGAATGATAAGGATGACCTAAGAAACCTTACAAGGAAAAAGGTAATATTCCGAACTTCAAAATGGAAGTTTGGTAAGGAATGTATGACATAATAACAATAATGCCAGATGAGGCATGTATGGATTGAACCTATAAAGGTTGAGATTATCCTAAGATAAGGAAAGAACTAAGAAAAGAAGTATCCTAAGTAGGATTGGGAATAAATGTGATAAAGTTCCCACGGGAAGGTGGAAGCAATGACTTATGGAAAAAGACTGATAGTTATATTTTCTCCTTCAGCAGAGCTTAAGGGAGAATGCTTTAACCCAACAGTGATGGGAATGAGGTAGAAAAATTTGAGTCGAAATAGATCCAGAGAACATCGATTACAAGGAATTATTATTATCAGAAAAGGCCAATGAGGTGGCCGACACTCTAAGTATAGAGGAATAATTACAAATGTTCATACCGAAGAAACAGAATGATATTTGTAAGGACCTTGAAGGTCATATCGGAGTGGAGGAAATTACATTCCTTCTGATGACTGTGCAAGAATCGACGGTAATAATAGTCTAAATAAAGATTCGATTCCCGATATCATCTTAAGCGAACTACACACCTTAGAAGGTCCCGTTTTGAGGCAAACCAGGACCATGATACAAAATTTACGAAGTAAACCATTAAATTTCCAGTCTTCTATGGAAGATGCATGAGTGATAGTTTCATCAACCGGACATAGCCGCGATGCTTGAAGCTCTTCTGCAATTTTATCTACTTCATGTAATATCTACCTCAAGTTCAGGAAGTGTTCCTTATGGATAAGGAATAGTGATTACTTTGTCTCCCTAAGGGATTTGAAACCCGTAGGGTTAGCTATTAATGCACTACGTAAACAACAAGCGATGGTGATTCTTCTAAGAAAGTAGATGACAACGTAAAGATAAAGAAAGTGCTGCTATTGATAAGCTAAATGGCATGTTGATGAATGACAAGCAAGTTTGTGTTAGTGTACTTCTGCACAAACAAGATAGAGAATATGAGATTGACGATTCATGATACTAAATGTATTCCCGTAGAAAGAATTAATGAGACTTGGAGGGAAGGGCAGTTGAGCCCGAGACTTATTGGGCCATCTGAGAGTTTAAAAGTGTTCGGAAGGTGGCATTCGAGCCAGTTTTACCCCCCAAAGCTTATAGCATGGTAGTAACTTGTTTCATGTGGCAAAGCTACACCAGTAAAACGCAGATGCTCGGCAGATGATAAGAGTGCGAGCAGGTAGATGTACGACCTGGTCTGACTTATGAAAGACAACCTGTGGAAAACCGCAGGTAGAAAAGAATAAGTGATGAGAAACAAGTTGACAGAAGTAGATTATATTGAGTCTAAGTTAAAGGGATCGGCCAGATTCATTTCGGAGAATTTAAATTGGAATAATGTGATGATTATAGAATAAATGTAACGGGATACCAATAAGGAGGTACCAAGTGCACAGGATATCTCAATAAAGAGATGAAGGTGAAAGTAAATAACAGAAGTAAATAAGAATCAGATAATAAGAAGGATGTGATTGATAAAGAAAAGACTAGGAAAGCAACTATGGAATATGAAGCAAGGAATGTTATGAATGGATTAATAAATGGGTTTTCTGATGAATTCTCAGGATGACAACCTGATAGTGTTAATATTATAGATATGAAAAAGCTAGTAGTGTGACATGGAATGTCAGTAACAATGCTGTCAAGCGAGAAACTAAGATTTAACCTGAGAGGTTCAAAGATTTTCCAAAAAAAAAAAAAAAGAGATTTTCCAAAAGTAAGTGTGCTAAGGTTGAACCAGAGTATAGGTCCTTAGAATAGTGGACAAAGCAGCAAGATATGTTGACACATGAGATTGCGATCAAATAGTATTGGATATAATCATGATTATTTTCTTCTTTAATGAACCTCTATAGTTCAGAGGTAAATTCTGAGTATGATATTTTACAATCATGAAAACTTTCTATAATCCTTTAGAATTCTTTTTTTTCTTCTCTTTTATTTCATCTTCTTTATGAATTGAGAAGAGCAACCCTTTAAGGAGGGGAGGTACTGCTACGTGACTATCTGTCTATGTGATAGAAGTCTAAGTGGAATACCATAACTTGTTTAATTGTTTGTCAAGTACTAAAGGCTGGCCCCCTTCTGTACTAACTATGCAATATAAAAAATGTTCAATTGATCATAGTGATCTCTCAATAAATCTTTCCACTTCTCTATATTGATCGAGTTTGCGAAGATTAAAGCGATCAGGAAATGCACAGTGTCAGCGAGGTTATCTCCGAATTCGCAGCACGATAGTAATACCAAAGCCACTGCGGATATCAATAAGGATAATAGTATAGAAATGAGTAAGCGCATAACCCGGATAATGTGTTGTACGAAAAGTAGCAAAGTTGATGGGAAAAGGATAAAGTACGTATTGTAGCACCAGTAGAGGTGCTGAGAAAGGGCAGAACGATTAAGAATTGACCGGGAAGCTGAAAGGTGAAACGATAGTTAAGCGACTCTTGTTTTCTACCTGATTCCGGGATGGAATCCTTTTAAGGAGGGGAGACTGTAAACCCAAATTTTCGGTAGAATTAAAACTTTTCTTATTATGATTAAGTGCATGAATGAATGGTGATTCCAAAGAAGGTTGTAATAAATGGATATTTCTTTGGATAATGATCCCTATACATAGGTGTAATTTTTAGAATAGATTAATTCAATGGTTGAGGACATAGATAAAAATAATCTATCGTCCAGGGAATGAGCTAATGGCCCCCTAGAGGGGAAATGAGAAGTGAGTTAGTGTAATAACCTTAAATTTCTGGATTTGAGAGAATATTTCACCTTTTGATGAATAGTGTTTTTTCATACGTGAATAGTAATTTTGTAAGTTGGAAAACTTTTCATGCCACCCTATGTACGAGACGTGGTATGGATGTTTCGAAGTCATATTAGTAATCCACGGAGTAAATAAGTGTATGTAAAGACGATCAGAATTCAGAAATTCCTATTTTAATTTTGGTGTAATATTTGACCGAGCAGTGAATTATATATTATTATATTCAAGAAATGAGATATTAAATTTGGGGAGATTGAGGATTTAATATTTTGGAATTTTATTATATTGGATTTGAGAATTTAGAACGAAAAGCACCGAGGCAGCGAAGCGAACGTTCTAGAAACCGCTGAAACGTTATAACGAGATTAAGCGATAAAGCGAATGAATCATGGATTATGGATTGAGTTCGTATCAAGATTAATTATCCTACATGATCATTAAGAGAATTATATCCAAGGGATTTACAAGAGACAAACCACTGAGACGATCACATGAATTATTCGATAAATCCAACAACTAGAAAATCTTGGACAATGCCCATGTATAAAACCAATACCATGAGGTGGGCTTTACATTTGGCCCAATTATATTCAAGGGGCTGATATTAGTGGATTAAAGAGGAAAACCAATTGGTTTAAGATTTTATAACTTGAAGGATGAAGGAGCCAAATGCATAAAGCTAGGGACTTGTGTGCAATTACAAAGTGGAGTATCATGTTTTGTTATCCAATAAGGATAGGCCAACACTTTAAAACAAGGATAAAGATGTAGAGATATTTGTTAGTGCTAACCAAAGCTAGACTAAACAAGGTAGATATAATAACCAAGGCAAGAGAAAAAGCAAGAAACAAACCCACCAAAGGAGGCAAGCTCCATTCGGCTTCTTTGAAGAAAATGAATATTAACTTTCTATCTTGAGTTCTACTCACTCATAATTCAATATCTATAGCTCAAAATAAAGCTTGAAGGAAGTTAGGAAGATCCACCAAGTGTGAGAGCAAGCAAGTAAGTGGAAGATTTTCAAACTGATTTTACAAACATTCTATGTTCTTGATGAATAGTAATTTTTTGATTTTCATGTTTTGATTTCTTGATTTTATGACTTCCAAATGATGTTCTAAGCAAGGATCAAGAGTTGTGAGGCCTTATTATCATCCTTGAACTTCAAACCAAGGTATAATCTTTGAAACCCCTTTGTTGAATCATGAGTTTTAATGGATTTTTGGATGAGTTTTTTAGTTATACGCATGTTTAGAGCACTAGAGCTATGTAAGAGTTTTGTTAGATGTTAAAATATGTTGCGTGGCTCCAAGACCTGTTTAGACAGTGAGGGAGACAATGAATAGTGTCCATGAATGTTGATGGCGGATTGGATGATTATTTGGAGGGTTTTGATTTTGGAAATATCCGAGTTATAGCCGTCGTAATGGCGAAATTTCATTAACCCTTCAAATTGGAGCATGTTCGAACCAAAAAGTTTCTGACCAAGTTGAACACTCGACCAATGCTTGTAGGTCTTGAATCATAGATCGTTTTGGCAAAGGAATCGAAACATTCCGACTTACGGTTTAGGAGTTATGGTCAAATTACTAAAATCGGTTCGAAACCGTAAGTAAAAGTTCGTAACTTCAATTGAACCCTCGTAAAGCATGTTACTCAGTGGCGAATCTTGGTAAATAAATACTAGGGGTCATAGGGAAGGTATGAAAGAAAACCACATATTAAACGGATCGTTTTCCGATTTTATAAAAATGTTTGAATCGAAGTTAAACGCGAACGAACCCCTTAAAAGTATAACTTTGGTTGTAACTTAGAAAACGAACGATAAAACTCGAGGTATAATCTCGGTTCGTAATCGATCGACTTTAGAACTTATACGATTTAAGTATATACCGAGTGTGGGTATGATGACATGTCGTAATAATGAACAAATGTCGGATCGTATCAGTAATAAAAAGAGTTACACTAAAAGGTGTATAACGAGATAATTCGAAAACGTGTTTCGATTTAAGTGAAGTTATACTTAGACTTTTAAAACGTGTTAAGTGGTTAATCTCGAATGTTCTGATTGTTTATAGATCATCGAGCAGACCCAGGACACGCTATCTCCACCCACACCCGATTACCAGGCAAGTGTTCAAAACTTTGAACCTGTTGTTGTGATAATATATATATATATATGTGATTGCCATCTTACATATGCCATAACATGCATGCATATTGTCAAATTATATTATGATACCTGTTCCCTGAATTGATATTGACTTATAGACTAGATACGTATTATCAGTTATAAACCGGATTGTTTTGGTAAGACCCTTAGCGAAAGGCATATGATATTCATTCTTAAATATAGACCGGGAGTCAGTATTTTGAAATTTAGATAGTCGTGGAAACCCGGAGGGATTCCAACGGCAGATTACTATTTATCTTGAGGAATGTTATTGTTAAACATTATCTATATTTCCATAAAGTATCAATTACTTGGAAATCTTTCGAAGAATGTTATTTGAGTATTATCTCAGCCGAGAAATATTAAGTGAATATTATTTTTGAATATTCACTTAGAGTTTGATTATTAAATGAATAATTACTTTGATATTCAGGGGAATTTTATTTATTAAATGAATATTACTTTCGAATATTCATTTAAGGTTTTATGTACTTGATGAATATTATTTTAAAATATTCATTGGAAGTTATATTTACTTAAGGGATATTATTTCGAATATTCCTTTAAAGTTTTGATTACTAAATGAATATTATTTGGATATTCATTTAGAAGATTATTTATTAAATGAATATTATTTTCAAATATTCATTTTAGGTTTGACTTATTTATTAAATATTTATTGGAGTTAATTATTTAATGAATATTATTTTGAATATTCATTTAAGGAGTGATTTATTTAGTAAATAATTCTATATATTCATTCGAGGATTACTTACGAGCAATATTATGATTTAATAATATTCCATAATTATTATAGAGTTAATAAATATTCTTGGAATATTTATTTAATTCTTTTAAATTCTTTTTAAAATGATTTATATTATTTGGAGATTATCTTTCACCTCCAAATATTATGTAAAATATTTCGGAGTCCTACGATTAATATTAGATTAAGAAAGGTCCTCAAGATTCCATTCTTCACTCGAATCTATCTCTTAAATTATAAGGGAACCTTACTTGAGAAAGGTTATTTATCTTGTTGACTTCCCGGTCATAATTTATCCTTTTCACTCGCAACTTGGTTGCTATGGACTCATTAAGTCTGTGTGTACCTTCTCATCATTTGAGGGGTAAGATTGTTGGAACAAGTTGATATCCATTAACAAGCAAAAGCTTGGGAAATGTTGGTGAATTTTCCTTTCCAACTAGATACGACTACTTTGTGGAGTCTTATCAACAAGTATTTCACTTGGGGAAGGGAGGACAAACTCTACGTTTCAATGCTGTGGATTTATTCGAACTAGGAGTCGTGTGTAAGAGGCCGAGTCGCGCGGTCCATCACAAGGCCTAACCATTGGCCAGGGGGTTACTATTAAAGGCCATTGACAAGTGGAGCCGTCAGTTCTTCCTTCTACCGGTAGTAAACTATATTGGGTTGTACCATCCCCGACTGATCATCAGGGAGTGGGACAGCTGACGCGTGATAACTCCAGTATTAGTTCATCTCCCAAATTGGGAATTCCCTGCAACACGTATCGAAGAGACTTCTTTCAGGTTGACGGTGTCTTCCGCAACACGTATCGAAGAGACTTCTTTCAGGTTGTAGGACTTCGAAAAATGTTAATAACTGGAATTGCAATATTTTCCTTGCAAGTTCCTCTTTATATGATAAATGATAATATCTGGCTTATCTTTGACATAGCAGATATTCCCACCTATATATGCATTTTGAGTTACCTTGTAACTTCATCGTTCATGTTATTCTGGCATCATTTCCGTAAATGCATGGCATATGGTTTGAAAGTTACTTTTGAACTGTTATATATTATAATTCAGTTATACATTATTGTTGGTGGGCTATCGCTCACCCTTGCTTTATTATTATATCACAACAACAGCTAGACCAGATGACTCGCACAAGGCGCACTCGATGCTGGCGAGGACGATGAGACTATCAGAGCCGAAGAGAAAGCTATTGGTAGGATAGATTCATTCTTTCTGTACCAAATATATGGACTAGTATGACTTATGTAAATGGATGGCAAAGAGTATGTATTCATATTGTAACTCTTTTGGGTTGTAAGAACTCATAATGTGTTTAATAAAATTTGATTGTTACTCTGATTTCATCTCTGGGACTATAACGGGTGTGTTTTATATTGTTGTGTTGGGTCATAAAGATGTAAATTATTTTATGTTGAGGTAAGTTCAAGTATTGTGGACAGAATTGGAGACCGTAACGACCGGATCCCGGACCCCGGATCTGGGGGTGTTACAAGAACTATGATAGAAGAGGCTAAACTACCTATATATTTATGGGCAGAAGCAGACAACACAGCATGTTATACTCAGAACATCACATTAATCAACAAACATGGTGTAACTCCTTATCAAATGAATAAAGAAAAGAAGCCTAGTTTGAAGCATCTACATGTGTTTGGCTGCAAGTGTTTTGTTCTTAGACCTCATCCTGAGCAGCTAGGAAAATTTGAAACCAAAGCTGATGAGGGCATCTTTATTGGCTATCCAACTTCAAGAGCCTTTAAAGTCTACAATCTGAGAACAAAGACAGTCATGGAGTCTATTAATGTATCTTTTGATGATAAGAAGATAACTGGAATAGCTGAGGACTCACATGACAGTTTGACTTTTACAAATGAAGCTACCAAGAATCCTGATGAATCTGTGTCAGATACTAATACTCCATCAGATCCTGACGATCCATCTATTCCTGATGAAGTACCAATTAATGATGGTGATACTACTAAGGCAAATGTTGAGGGGGAGCAACAGCAAAATACCATCAATACTGATACAACTCAACCATTAGGAAAAGATTCATCAGAAACAGATTCATGTGGTAATCCTGACAGCACTTCAAGAAGAGATAGCACTATCTCAGGGGGAGCTTCTAATGATTCTAGTTCTTTTGAAGATAACTCCAATCCAGGGGGAGCATCCAATTTTAGAAATGAATTACCACTAACAAGGAAATGGACTAAAAGTCACACTCCTCATTTAATTATTGGAAATCCTGATGCAGGTGTTAAAACCAGAAGTGCAACTCAAAATGAATGTCTTTATCATAACTTTCTGTCAAAGGAGGAGCCAAAGAAAGTTGAAGATGCACTCAAGGATGCTGATTGGGTTACAGCAATGCAAGAAGAACTAAATGGATTTGAAAGAAATGAAGTCTGGAAACTAGTACCAAGGCCAAAAGACAGGTCAATTATTGGTACAAAGTGGGTGTTCAAAACAAGACAGATTCAGATGGCACAATTGTAAGGAACAAAGCAAGGCAAGTTGCAAAGGGGTATTCTCAACATGAAGGGATAGATTATGATGAGACTTTTGCTCCTGTTGCAAGGCTAGAAGCCATCAGGATTATTCTGGCATATGCAACCCACATGAAATTCAAGGTTTTCTAGATAGATGTTAAAAGTGCTTTTCTGAATGGAGAATTGGAAGATGAGGTATATGTTGAGCAATCTCCTGGTTTCATTGATCCAAAATATCCAAATCATGTTTATAGATTGGATAAAGCACTTTATGGACTAAAGCAAGCTCCACGGGTCTGGTATAAGACTTTGGCTCAATTCTTACTGGAAAGTGGATTCAAAAGAGGTACAATTGATAAAACTCTATTTTATTTGAATCATGGTAAGGATTTGCTGTTAGTTCAGATTTATGGTAATGATATCATTTTTGGGTCAACTAATTCTAAGCTATGTGAAAAGTTTTTAAAGCTAATGCAGTCTAGATATCAGATGAGCATGATGGGAGAAATGAGCTATTTCTTAGGTTTGCAAGTTAAACAGACTGATGATGGCATCTTTATCAATCAGTCAGAATATACAAAGAATTTGCTAAAGAGGTTTAACATGCAAGACAGTGCTACTGCTTCAACTCCCATTGCTACAACCACTAAGCTTGATCCTGATCAAGGTGCTGAAGTAGATGTAACCTACATAGGAATGATTGGCTCATTATTGTATCTAACTGCTAGTAGACCAGATATCATGTATGCAACCTGTCTATGTGCAAGATTTCAGGCTGCAAAATAGACAGGAAAAGTACTAGTTCACTAAAAACTACGCAAGTATACGCAGTCAAGAGTAATATGGATAAATAGGGATCGTTCCCACGAAGACTCAGTGAAATACGTAAATGTGCCTATTCAACAATGTATGACTAAATTATAATAGCTTGGTGAAGTAACAAATTTGGGTTGTTTTCTAGATTATTACTACTAAAAACTTACTAAGGTGATTTTACTTATACGAGAAAAACAAAGGGTTCCAACTTCATGAGTTGTTTCATCTAGATTAACCGTCAAGACTCAATGCAATGTGATTATTAAGGTAGCTAGTGGGAACACGAAGGAAGTACAAGCTATATTTCAATAAACTCATACAAATCCATAAAATCATCTACAATTAAGATAGAAGTTTTACGGGCATCAATTACATCCAAATCACTATATGTCTATGAGATTGGGTGACATAATCAATTTAATCATAAGTTCCACTATCAACTACATAGGGGAGTAATGTTCTTTCGAATCTATACTACCGATATGCGGAGAAGCCGTCATAAACCTATGCTAACATGGCAAGCCCTAATCTCTAAATCCACTTTCGCATTCATTAGAGATTGACAAAATAGATGTTAGCTACGCATCTATATAAATTCACACAACCACGTCAGGCAACCTTATTTCAATCACAAGCATATGTTGTCAAAACTATCAACTACTAGAATCCACAAAACACTCCATTAGAACCCCATGAAAGTGTTTAGTTCATGATTAAACTTGGCACATCATGGGTTCAATTGATAACATAATTAAAACAAAGAACTGAAAACAATTAATGATTGAGAATAGAATACTTGATAAAAATCCAATAGATAACAAAGTATTAAGATGAAGATTCAGAAAATAAACAATACAGAAAACCCTAGATCTTGAACTTGAGTGTGATTCTTCCTTGCCGTCACCTTGGAAGTTGTTTCCCCTCTTGTTCTTGACCTCTCTACCGTGTTACAATGATATGATATGTACTTCTATGTTATGATATAATTTTACAATGATATAATGTGTTTTTATAGGCCCTAGAAGTTTTATCCAACAAGAAAATACCTAAATTACATAACAAATTCGAAACAGGAAAGAATTGTAGAGTTTTTAGGAGAAAATTCGGAATGGACAGAACACTCCCGAGGCCGCATCCTAGGATTTGAGGCCGCGGCCTCAAGCCAAATCTGCCCGCAATTTTTCAGCATGCTATTTCCTTCATTTTTTCTTCGTTTTGCCTCCGTTTCCTTTCGTTCTTTTTCTCAAAACTTCCATACTTCAATTCCTTGCCTTGGAACCTTCATGGTAGCTCACAACAAGACTCCATTGTTCATTCTTAAGCTCGAATTCATCTCCAAAATTGACGAAAATTGCAGCCTTATTCAACATTCTTACAACCCTGCACACTTAACAAAACACATCAAAACTACAACAAACTTAAGGCCAAGTGAATCAATTTAAGCCGATATAGAATGCTCCAAGTGGATATAAAATCCACTTATCACACCCCCAAACTTAAACCGATGCTTGTCCTCAAGCATAAACAATTACACTAACTAACTAGTACCACTTCCGTAGGTGATCACGGTTGCATTTGCCATATGCAACAAGCCCTTTAAACCCCTAGGAAGCCCTAGTGGACGAGTAAGGTCTCGTGAGGGCCTATAGCGAATGTACCCACAAAATCCATTAAACTAACAATGCAATGCATGAATGCAACTACTATGAAAAATGCAAAGATCCCCTTCAAACTCACCAAAACCAACTAGCAAGCAAATATCTCAAATGAATGCAAATAAATCCAAACAGAGCTCGACTAAGTCCCCGTACTCTAACATACATGACAGAAACGTGCGTGTGTGCTATGCTCATCAGAAATACTCCCAAAACTAGGTCAAAAATCATACCTATCCTTCACCAAGACAATCACAAGTTTATAAATAGAATAGACTGTAGACACTTCATAACTTAAGAACACCTTCATCCTTAACCAAGGTAGACAGAAATTCATGCTTTTATTACTAAACAACTATGACACATAATATTCAAACATGTTTATTTAGCCGTGCAATGAATGAGACCCCAAAAGGCTTATACAATAATACCCATGTAGCGAGTGTTAGGTCAGCAATCCCAAACCACAAGGGCTTTAGGTTACTAGGACTAAGTCCCCTCAGACTTAATTACTCGAGTATTAAAGAGCTCACTCGTGGCTAATTTTGCATTTAACAATTGATTTTTTTTTCTTTTTTTTCTTTCTTCGTTTTCTGTTTTTTTTTTCTATTTTTTTTATACAATCTGGAATGAGAATTCTCAATTCCAACCCTAGACTACTCATATAAATATGAGCCAGCTACTAGCCATTTGACACCTAGCCATTATTAACAACTAGCATGAAATTCCTGTTTTCCCCCAAACTTAGACTTAAGTGATCCTACGCCATCAAGGGAATAACGAAAATTCTAAATATAAACAAGTGATTAAATCTCAAAGCATCCAAACAAGCATGACCCTAACCTAGCCCAAAAGCACCTAATGAGACTGTGTAAAGTTTTGTTTCCATAACATGTACGTCACTTCCTAGGGACTATAAATCAACCCTCTATTCATCATTACCACACTCAAATCAACATCCACCTACCAACAGAAATAGCTCGTTCTAAGGGATCATGAAAAGTCCATGCCATGAAAATGCAACTAATATGAAACTCACATGGTATACAAAAACAAAAACAGAATGTCCTAAATGAAACACACATAATTAACACGAACATATATGCATGAATTACTACTAATATGCAAGTCATGAAATCCTACATGAACACAATGACATATAACTATATACACACTACTTATCCCTCAAACCACCCCCAAACTTGAAAGATTCAATGTCCGCATTGAATGGAAAGGTAAATACGAGGGATAGTAGAACATACCTACGCATCATCGTCATCACCCTCCTCGGGTGGAGAATCAGGAGGAGGATACACAGTGTCCGAACCAAAAACTGGCCAATCCACATGAACACCACTGGCTCTGAAAGCACTATCCAAAGTCTATGTCAACCTCTGGGAAAAACGGCTATGGCTCTCATACAAAGCATCCATACGCCTAATCATCCTCCTATCATGAGAAGCTCTCGATTCTGCATCACTGACCACTAGCACCTGCTTCATCTATAATATAACCTAGCCCCCTAGGATGCGGAATGCCACCCGGCCACTCCGCCATCCGGTTAATAGTAGTATCAGTAATAGGCTTAGTTTGCGATTGTAGTTGCTCATTATCATCCCAACGAACATTAGCAACCATACACGCACCAGCAACAAAAGAAGCATGCGGAATCGGTGCTTGAGTACATCCACGGAAGAACCGAAGAATATTCTGATGCACTATATAACCCACACCAACATACTTACCCGTTAAAATGCCATACAAAATAATGGCTCTCTCCACAGGCACATCATTCGGGTGTGTCGAAGGCATAATCATAGCACATACAAACAAGTTCCACGCCCCTGCAAACTTGTTCAAAGCATTAGCAGGAAAATTAACCTTCTCAGCAGAACCCGCTCCTAACTTCCAAACCGTACCCGGCACACATAACTCCGCTATAATGGCATCCAAATCCACCTCGTCTCGAGTTTTCCTAGCCCAATCTTCCACCCCCCTCGGCTTAGGAGGTTGACCAACAACCGTACAGAGAACAGCTGGCCTATAATCCACCTTCATACCATAAACTACACAAAAACCATTCGGATCCGCCTTAGCGTTCGCATAAAATTCCCGCACAACACCTAAGGGAACCGGTGAAGGTGCCGCACACACCTCTTCCAAACCAAGTTCTTCAATCATAGCAACTAACTCTACATAAGTCTCTGGCACAAACCCTCTTTCTCGAGCAACCGACCTCTCCAACAATTTCGTATACTCACTTTGTGCCTCCTCATTCAAAAACCTCTCTACACTAGCAATCTCATTCGAAGATGGACGAGTGCTAGAACTACCTCTGTGACGTTTTGGAGCCATAACAACAAAACCAACTCAACCAACAAAGTTACCAATAATCACCAAACAATCTTACACCAAATCTCCCAATTAATAAGAACTTCACAAAATCCCCTAATTTTGCAAGAACACAAACTCGTAATAAGACAAAATTAAGGAAGAAATATACCCGATACGAATCAAAGAGGTGAAACTTGCAATGAAAGATCCCCCAAACTTAAATCCTTCTTGAATCTTGAAATTGGAATGGAGGTTAAAGATTTTAAATTAGGGATTGGGTTTATGAATTTGTGTGTATAGGTGTATATATAGGTTAATATGTTTGGATTTGTGGTAGAGATTTTAGAAAAGGAGATGGATTAGGAGAGGTTTGGAATTGATATTGGGTTAGAATTAGGGATTGGGGTTATAATTTAATAAGGAGAGGGTTAAGAATTGTGTTTTAACAACATAATATACAAGTAAAAAAACGTCTGGACAGACAGCATGTGGCGCTGCGTCCTCACTTCTCGCGCCGCGGCCTTGAATCAGTTTTGTTGATTTTTTTTTCTAGATAGACTTGCTTCCACAACAGACCTGGACAGGGGAATATGGCGCTGCGTCCTTGATATACGGCGCTGGGGCCTGGCATGGCTTCTATTCCTAGTTCGAAGTTTGCAAATTTTTTATTTTTTTTTCAAGAATACACAACATATAAAATGCATGGGTTGCCTTCCACGAAGCGCTTGCTTAGTGTCTTTAGCTTGACATTTCTTCGCTGTATTACGTAGTGGCGAGGGCGGTGACGACCGCTTCACGGTTCACCATTCCACCAAAGTAGTGTTTTAACCTCTGTCCGTTAACCTTAAAAGATTGATCAGGTGACTTTTCATAAACCTCAACCGCGCCATGCGGGAACATTGTCTTCACTACAAATGGTCCCGACCATCTTGACTTGAGCTTCCCTGGAAAGAGTTTAAGATGAGAATTGAACAATAGAACTGATTCACCTGGTACAAAGGTCTTGTGCACCAACCTTCTGTCATGCCACCTCTTGACCTTCTCCTTGTACATTTTGTTATTCTCGTATGCTTGTGCACGGAACTCCTCAAGTTCATTAAGTTGAAGTAGTCATTTTTCACCCGCTGCTTTCATATCGAAGTTCAATTTCTGTAAGGCCCAAAATGCCTTGTGCTCTAGCTCGGCAGGCAAATGGCACGCCTTACCATACACCAACTGAAAGGGAGACATTCCCAAGGGTGTCTTGTACGCAGTTCGGTAAGCCCATACAGCCTCGTCCAACTTCAACGACCAATCCTTCCTTGAGGGGTTCACTACTTTCTCCAGAATCCTCTTAATTTCTCTATTAGAAACCTCCGCCTGCCCATTTGTTTGGGGATGATAAGCTGTGGCCACCCGATGTGTCACATTGTACTTCGCCATCAGATTAGTGAATTGACGATTGCAAAAGTGCGTTCCCTCATCACTGATTATGGCTCTCGGAGTTCCAAAGCGCGTGAATATGTGCTTATGCAAAAAGTTGAGTACCACTTTAGCATCGTTGGTCGGTAGAGCCTTCACCTCGACCCATTTAGAAACATAATCCACGGCTAGCAAGATGTATTGATTATTGCACGACGAGATGAAAGGTCCCATGAAGTCTATTCCCCACACGTCAAAGATCTCCACTTCAAGTAGCATATTAAGAGGCATTTCATTCCTCTTAGAGATATTACCCACACGTTGACAACGATCACATCTCAATACGAACTGATAAGCGTCCTTCAACAGCGTAGGCCAAAAGAACCCTGCCTGAAGTACTCGAGCTACGATTTTCTCACCTCCATAATGACCACCATAAGTGGTGGAGTGACAATCTCTCAGAACCCCCTCCGTCTCACTATAGGGAATGCATCTCCTGATCATTCGGTCTGCCCCCTGACGAAACAAGAAAGGTTCGTCCCAATGGTACCATTTCACATCATGGAGAAATTTCTTCTTTTGTGCATAGGTGAATTCTGATGGAATGATGTTGCTCACCAGATATATCGCATAATCGGCAAACCATGGCACTTCACCTTGCACCGTAAACAACTGCTCATCTGGGAAGGACTCATTGATGAGAGACTTATCCTTGGCATCCTTACCATGATCCTCTAGCCGAGATAGATGATCGGCCACTTGATTTTCCGTGCCCTTCCTGTCCTTGATTTCCACATCGAACTCTTGCAACAATAGAACCCAACGGATCAGCCTAGGCTTTGCATCTTTCTTTTCAAGTAGATATCTGATGGTTGCATGATCAGTATAAACAATCACCTTGGTGCCAAGCAAGTAAGATCGAAACTTCTCAAAACCATAGACCACTGCCAAAAATTCCTTCTCAGTAGTGGTGTAATTCAGTTGCGCCTCATTCAGGGTTTTACTAGCATAGTAAACCACATGAAATATGTTCATCTTTCTTTGCCCCAACACAGCTCCCACTGCAAAATCACTTGCATCACACATAAGCTCGAATGGCTCTTCCCAATTAGGAGCCGTAATAACCGGAGCTGTTGTCAACTTCTTTTTAAAAGCTCAAAGGCATCCAAGCACTCTTCGTCAAATTTGAAGGGGATGTCTTTTTCCAGTAAATTGCACAATGGATTGGAGATTTTTGAGAAATCTTTTATGAACCGCCTATAGAAGCCAGCATGTCCCAAAAAACTGCGAACTCCTCTAACTGAGATCGGGGGAGGAAGATTCTCAATTGTCTCCAATTTAGCCCTATCCACTTCAAGACCTCGCTTAGACACTTTGTGCCTGAGAATGATCCCTTCTTGTACCATGAAATGGCACTTTTCCCAGTTGAGAACCAGATTAGTCTCAAGGCATCTTTTCAGCACTAGACTCAAATTAGATAGAGCCTCATCATAAGAAGTACCAAACACTAAGAAGTCGTCCATGAATACCTCCACATTAGTCCCGATCATGTCCGAGAATATGGCCATCATGCATCTCTGAAAAGTGGCTGGTGCGCCACACAGACCAAAAGAAACCCGTCAAAAAGCAAAATTGCCAAATGGGCAAGTGAAAGTGGTCTTTTCCTGATCTTCCGGGGCCATGAAAATCTGATTATAGCCCGAATACCCGTCAAGAAGACAATAATACTCATGACCGGCCAATCTATCCAACATCTGATCAATGAAGGGAAGAGGGAAGTGATCTTTCCTAGTGGCCTTATTGAGCTTCCGATAATCCATGCACACTCGCCACCCCGTGACTGTCTGAGTAGGAATGAGTTCATTCTTTTCATTTGCTACCACAGTCATGCCTCCTTTCTTAGGCACACATTGCATAGGACTCACCCAAGAGCTATCTGAAATAGGGTAGATAATCCCTGCATCTAACCATTTAAGAATCTCCTTCTTGACCACTTCTTTCATGATGGGATTGAGTCTTCTTTGTTGCTCAACAGATGGTTTGCTGCCTTCCTCAAGAAGAATCTTGTGCATACAGAAGGAAGGGCTGATTCCCTTAATATCTTCAATAGTCCATCCAATAGCTGATTTGAACTCCCTTAAAATCCGCAACAATTTCTCTTCTTCACTACCTGTCAGGTTAGCCGCAATAATAACGGGAAAAGTAGATAAAGCACCTAAATATGCATACCTCAAATGGTCTGGCAGTGGCTTAAGCTCAAGAGAAGGAGCTTCCTCAATGGATGGCTTAAGCCTCACTTGTGACTTTTTAAGAGCTTCTAAACCCAGAGACTCAATTGGTACCTCCGTCCTCCTCTTCCAAGGAGCTGAATTCAACGTCAGAATTTGCTCTACTTCTTCCCCATTCTCCTCGTCAAAATCCCCATTCAAAACCCGTTGCAAGGGGTCAGAAATTAGTAGATGATCTACTTCTCTTTTTATAGACGTTTCAACCATGTTAACTCGGAAGCACTTCTCTTCTTCTATTGGAAAGTTCATTGCCTTGAACAAGTTAAAAGTAACATTGTGCTCATTCACTCGCATAGTAAGCTCTCCTTTCTGAACATCGATCAGTGTTCGGCCTGTGGCTAGAAAGGGTCTTCCCAAGATTATTGGAATTTTCTTATCTTCCTCGAAGTCCAAGATGACAAAATCAGCCGGAAAGATAAGTTTGTCAACCTTTACCAAGACATCTTCAACTATGCCCCTCGGGTAAGTGATCGAACGATCTGCTAGCTGTAAAGAGATGTTGGTCGGTCTCGGCTCCGGAAGACCAAGTTGAACAAAAACAGATAGAGGCATCAAATTTATGCTTGCTCCCAAGTCACATAAGCATTTGTCGAATGACAGATTACCAATAGTACACGGTACAGTGAAGCTTCCACGGTCTTTCAGTTTCGAAGGCAATTTCTGTTGCAGAACAGCACTGCATTCCTCCGTCAAAGCGACGGTTTCATACTCCTCCAATTTCAGCTTCCTCGATAGAATACCCTTCATGAACTTAGCATAACTCGGCATCTGCTCTAGAGCTTCTGCAAAAGGTATGTTAATATGCTGCTTTTTAAATACCTCAAGAAATTTACCGAATTGCTTGTCCAGCCTCTGTTTCTGCAATCTCTGAGGATATGGTGGAGGTGGGAAGACCTGATTCTTCACATCCTTTGTCTCAGGGGCTGATTTTTTAAGAGTCAGTACGCTTTCCTCTTCTCCATTGCTTGACTCTGAATTTTTACCCTTGTCAACTGAACCTCCCAAATCCTCTTTCGCTTCTTCCTTTTCTGGCAGATTATTTTCTTCTTTCTCAAGTGTAGTGTTTTCCGTGACCTTACCGGACCGTAGAGTTATGGCTTTAATCTTCTCCTTGCTGTCTTTCTGCCCTGGGTTTGCTTCCGTATCACTGGGAAGAGTTCCCTGTGGTCTGCTCAACAAAGCATTTGCAAGTTGCCCCATCTGATTTTCTAAAGTCTTGATAGAAACGGCCTGGCTCTTGCACATCAATCTCAATTCTTCTAGTTCTGATTTTTCATTAGCAGATTGCCAAGAATTCCCATAAGGTTGCTGCTGAAATCCTGGTGGTTGAAATTGCCTCGGGGCATATTGCTGTTGAAACTGTTGCCCTTGCTGCTGTTGAAACCCAGAAGGATTAAATGGCCTAACACCCAACTGCTGATTCTGAGACTGTTGATACGGCTGATTTGACAGCTGTAAACCACCTTGGTTGCTGTTCCAGCTGAAATTTGGATGGTTCCGATTGCTGGGATGGTAAATGTTAGGAGCTAGCTGTTGTTGTCTTTGGAAATTGCTCACAAATTGAACCGACTCATTAGAAATTGCACATTGGTTGGTCTCATGTGCGCCCACTCAATTTGAGTTAGAGCATTCCTGATTGCTGCAGTTTTAGCCATGGGAAAGAACTTGGTGAGAAAATTTTGAGCACGATCAGCCCAATTAGTGATAGAGCCTGCTGGTAGAGAGTGCAGCCAACCCTTGGCTTTGTCCCTGAGAGAAAATGGGAAGAGCCTCAACTTAATAGCATCCTCCGACACATTGTTAAATCTGAAGGTGTCGCAAATCTCAATGAAATTCCTGATGTGCATGTTTGGATCTTCAGTTGGAGCTCCCCCAAACTTCACTGAGTTCTGTATCATTTGAATAGTACCCGGTTTGATCTCGAAGGTATTGGCTGCAATGGCTGGCCTGATGATGCTCGACTGAATATCATCAATTTTTGGCTGAGAGTAGTCCATTAAAGCCTTTGGTACCGTTGGTGGTCCTGGTGCGTCTCCCATACTTAAAGCTTCTGCTTGCTCTTTTGCTTGTTTAGCTTTAGAACGTGTTAGCATAAACTTTCAGGTACCTGAAACACACAATCAAGACACTCGAATAGATGAGAAATATTATCCAAATCAATAAAACTTAACTACCACTGATGTCAAACACATAAACTAAAATAACACCGAGGTCCCCGGCAGCGGCGCCAAAAACTTGTTCACTAAAAACTACGCAAGTATACGCAGTCAAGAGTAATATGGATAAATAGGGATCGTTCCCACGAAGACTCAGTGAAATACGTAAATGTGCCTATTCAACAGTGTATGGCTAAATTATAATAGCTTGGTGAAGTAACAAATTTGGGTTGTTTTCTAGATTATTACTACTAAAAACTTACTAAGGTGATTTTACTTATACAAGAAAAACACAGGGTTCCAACTTCATGAGTTGTTTCATCTAGATTAACCGTCAAGACTCAATGCAATGTGATTATTAAGGTAGCTAGTGGGAACACGAAGGAAGTACAAGCTATCTTACAATAAACTCATACCAATCCATAAAATCATCTACAATTAAGATAGAAGTTTTACGGGCATCAATTACATCCAAATCACTATATGTCTATGAGATTGGGTGACATAATCAATTTAATCATAAGTTCCACTATCAACTACATAGGGGAGTAATGTTCTTTCGAATCTATACTACCGATATGCGGAGAAGCCGTCATAAACCTATGCTAACATGGCAAGCCCTAATCTCTAAATCCACTTTCACATTCATTAGAGATTGACAAAATAGATGTTAGCTACGCATCTATATAAATTCACACAACCACGTCAGGAAACCTTATTTCAATCACAAGCATATGTTGTCAAAACTATCAACTACTAGAATCCACAAAACACTCCATTAGAACCCCATAAAAGTGTTTAGTTCATGATTAAACTTGGCACCATCATGGGTTCAATTGATAACATAATTAAAACAAAGAACTGAAAACAATTAATGATTGAGAATAGAATACTTGATAAAAATCCAATAGATAACAAGGTATTAAGATGAAGATTCAGAAAATAAACAATACAGAAAACCCTAGATCTTGAACTTGAGTGTGATTCTTCCTTACCGTCACCTTGGAGGTTGTTTCCCCTCTTGTTCTTGACCTCTCTACCGTGTTACAATGATATGATATGTACTTCTATGTTATGATATAATTTTACAATGATATAATGTGTTTTTATAGGCCCTAGAAGTTTTATCCAAAAAGGAAATACCTAAATTACATAACAAATTCGAAACAGGAAAGAATTGTAGAGTTTTTAGGAGAAAATTCGGAATGGACAGAACACTCCCGAGGCCGCATCCTGGGATTTGAGGCCGCGGCCTCAAGCCAAATCTGCCCGCAATTTTTCAGCATGCTATTTCCTTCGTTTTTTCTTCGTTTTGCCTCCG
This sequence comes from Saposhnikovia divaricata, assembly GCA_036435485.1. Taxonomy (NCBI): domain Eukaryota; kingdom Viridiplantae; phylum Streptophyta; class Magnoliopsida; order Apiales; family Apiaceae; genus Saposhnikovia; species Saposhnikovia divaricata. The sequence continues at coordinate 92,166,624 of CM071597.1, read as the reverse complement.
TTTCCTTTCGTTCTTTTTCTCAAAGCTTCCATACTTCAATTCCTTGCCTTGGAACCTTCATGGTAGCTCACAACAAGACTCCATTGTTCATTCTTAAGCTCGAATTCATCTCCAGAATTGACGAAAATTGCAACCTTATTCAACATTCTTGCAACCCTGCACACTTAACAAAACACATCAAAACTACAACAAACTTGAGGCCAAGTGAATCAATTTAAGCCGATATAGAATGCTCCAAGTGGATATAAAATCCACTTATCAGTACTTCAGGCAGTTGCCAATTTTTGGGAGGTAGACTAGTTTCTTGGTTCTAAAAAGCAAAAGTCTATCTCTACATCTACTACAGAAGCTGAGTATATTGTTGCTGGAAGCTGTTGTGCTCAGATAATATGGATGAGAAATCAGCTAATGGACTATGGTTTGTCATATTCAAATATACCTATTTATTGTAATAAGCAAAGTGCTATTGCCATGACAGGAAATCCAGTTCAACATTCTCTTACTAAGCATATCAGTATCAGATATCATTTCATAAGGGAACAAGTACTGGAAGGGACAATTGAGCTACATTTTATTCCTACTGATCAACAGTTACCTGATATATTCACCAAGCCACATCCTGAATTCAAATTTATTAAGTTGGTGAATGAACTTGGAATGGTGAACTATGAGAATTACTGAGAATGTTAACAGAGAGCAATTCCTGATGATCATCACATCCTGATGGTTATCGAATCCTGATGAGAAGGTATGTACAAATGATCCTGATCAGAGTCAAACTTTGACCTGGTCAAAATCCTAACATTGGTCAACCATTGAATCCTAATATACAGGTCAGCATTTTTTTATCACATTTGAATAAAGTTAATTTTTTTTGTGATATTAATCTATAATTGCTGTATTGCTATGTGGAATTGATTGTGCATATTTCTCTCAAGTAATTAGAAACGATTCAGTATTTTGTGGACAACTGTTAGTGCGTGTGTGTCTTACTCATAGATACATATATATAGATACACATAAAAAGCCGTGTGGTTATTACTGCTCACCCACATAAATTGGTCCACTAAGTATGCTTGCACAAATCAGTTACTGACACTTGTAATTGAGAGTAAATTTATTTGTCTAAACAAAACCAATTCAGTTTTCTAAATCGATCATTACTCTCAAATTATCAGTTTTTCATCTTCTCTCTCTCTCTCTCTGTGCTCACGAACCCTAATTTTTCAAAATCTCAAATGTTCTCAAACTCTCAACTGCAATGGCTGCTTCTACTTTCATGAACAAGCAAACCATTGTTAATGGTGTTAATTTTGCTACCAACAACTTCGTCGCTGTTTTGAACCATCAGGATTTACCTAATGATTTTCATATCATTCAGGACTTTCTGGCCTCTAGTCCATTGAACTATGCACTAACCCAACATGCCAAAGTATCTTTTAAGTGTGTTATGCAAGTTTGGAACACTGTGGTGTTTGGAATAGGGTTTTCATAAGGAAAACCCCAAATGACCTTTGAATACAATGGTGTTACATACCATGTGACTCCTGAAGTTATGGAAGAAGCTCTTCACTTACCATCTCTTAACGATAAGACTCCTGATAATGTTCCTGATTCTACACTCCTTGAGTTCGCCACAAAGCTGGGATACAATGGAGAGCCAAAGAAGTTTGCAAGTCTGTTCAGAATGAAGCTTAAGAGAGAATGGAATTTCTTCTTTGACACCATCAGTCGATGTTTCCTGAATAAAACATCAAACTTTGATGCTCCACCATCAGGATCTCTCAAAATTTGGTACTCTCTAATCCATTCTACTCGTTTTGATTATGGGTCCTTTATTCTGAAAAACCTATGTGATAGAAAAACAGATAAATGTGGATGTGTTTGTTTCCTTAGATTCTTTCAATTAATTTTCTCTCACTTGTGTCCTGATGCTATCTTTGAAAATGATACAATTTTTCCTATATGTCGTATCTCTGAGAACAATATCAAGGCTTTGGTTAATTTTGACAAAGCAAATGGTTTTAAAGGGAATCCCTTCATTCCTGGTGAGGTCAGGCTCCTCTTGCAAAAGAGGATGCCTACTCTGTTTGGTCCAGCAACAAATGCTATGGAACAGGACCAATCACATCTGTTCCTAACCCAAGTATACTATCTAAACAATTATCCAAACAGTCAACCACCTCTGGTGTCTCCCAAGAGACATCAGTTGTAAAACCAAGGAAATCAGTTAGATCTGATGTGCCTGAGAGGCAATCAGGATCAAAGGATTTCTCCATTCCAACCCTCACTCAAACGAAGTTAAAAGAGGGTGAACAAGGGGTCTTGGTAGTAGAGAAAGTTATGAAGAAGGTTGCTGATTCTTTCATTGAAGTTGGAGTGTATACAGAAGCAGGAGAAAAGAGGAAGTTTCTACAGACGTTAGATTCTGATTCAGATGATGATGCTTTGCCAATATCATCTATTTACAAGAAAAGGAAGTTGTTGATACTGTTTCTGAAGCTATGGCTATTTCTGAAAAGCCAAAGAAAAGAAAGAGGTTGATTAAGAAGAGCAGGTATCATATTCCATTGGACACTCAGATTCTTACTGATGACACAGAGACTGTTTCTGATATCTCTATCAATCCAACAGCTATTGAAGGTCCAGCCATACAAGAACCGCCCACTCAAAGTGTGGGTGCAGGCAATGATGAAGGAATGGTCCCACAAGTACCAATTTCTCAAAGGGAAGGTGCAAACATGAACATTCCTGCCACACAAGAACCATCTTCTCAAAGTGAAGATGCAGGCATGGTTACAACAGCATAGGGATTTTCTGACACTGCTCAAGGGATTCCTGAGGTTCAGATTGACATTGCTCATTTTCTGAAAGAGAAGGCTAATCATCAGAAACATATTACTGAATGTGATGCTATTTATGAAGAAACTACATTTGAGGGAAGTACACAAGAACCTTCAACTCACAGGTTTGAAGCAACTTCAAAACCTCAGGCTACACAAGAACCATTGGTAGCAAATACTGATGCAAGCCACAATCCTGATGCAGCTGTCACTACTGATGCAAGTGTTCCTGATCTTGATGTTCCACTGCTAATTCAACCACTTTCATCAAGGCCCATGGAACCTAATTCATCAGGTAATACTTCTACTTCTACTCCTTTACTTACTGCTAGTGTGATTATAGATAGACCTGTTATAAGGGATACCTCTATCTGTATGACTTCAGAAAACTTCTCTCAGCCACCTCTTATTTCTTTGCACTTATCAAGCCAGAACCTTTCAAGTGAGAATGAGAGTGAACAATTAGTGAAAATACAGAGTGATGAGAGGCAGTCTCCTTAACTGGCAAAATGAGAGGTAGAAATGAGTGAGAAGTTAAATACTTCTAGTGAGGTAGCAGCTACTATTGAAAGTAACTTAGGTGATGCTATGAGAAATGATGAGATCATTTTAAAAGAAAAGAGAGATTTAGGATCTTGTTCTGTTCCACATGCAGGTCATCAGGAGACACCAGCTACATCTACTGCTCATCTGAAATTGAAGGGTTTCATGAATCCTGATGATAATGAAGCTGATATAATTCCTGATGCTGATGAACATGACAGCTCAGATGATGATGATGATGATGAGCATGATCCTGATGCAGCTAATCTTAAAGTAGCTCTACCAGTCAGTCTTGGTGCTGCTCATGGCTTATCAAGCAAATTCATGGAAACTGATAAGCGTGCATTTAATAATAATACTGTTCCTATGTTTAGGCTATTTTGAATTGATTTGGATTTTATTTAATAAATTCTAATGATTTATTGTAGATATCGAGGAGTTATAATAAAGGAAGACATGGAGTTTAAATAGCAAGAGTTGGAGATTAATTTGATTAAAATTCGGATTTTCCGGTAGCCTGCGCAGTCTGCACTGTTTGGGCCATATCTGGAGTTCTACAAGTCTGATTCTGACGATTCAATAGCCCACGAAAAGCTTATGAGAAGGGCTTTAATTCAGAAGTGGTCTTGTATTTAAAATCCAGCTGAATCAGCCCAGAAACAGAGCCCAAAAGTTAGCTACGAATTTCCTTTATTGGAATTCAATTTTGATCGGGAAATCTCCTTGTATTTGTATTAAATAATTAAAAATACTTTTATGAGAGATATTATTCGATACATAAAACTTAGAGAATGAGATATACAATGAGAGAGAAGTAGCCACACAAGCAAGGAGGAGAAGAAGCCATTAACAAGAAGAATTCAACCATTGAAGACATTCAATTGGCTTTGTTTTCTCTTTATCTTTTTATTATATCTCTTCTTATGATTATGTGTTGGTTAATTTTGGATTGTTTTGATACGTTTATTATGAACTAAATTTGTATGAGTTAGGATTTTTATGGAACCCTAGTATGGGATTGTTGGTGTTATGATAAGAAGTACTATATGCAGTTTGCACTTTATTCGTTCAGGTGGATATCATGATATATATTTGCTATTGTTTGGCCAACGGTAGTAGATTGTTGAGTTAATTATAATACTGAGAGGGTTATAGTTAATGGACACAAAACTTAAATGGTGCATGATTATATCTGTTGATATTAATTTTGTGACGGTATAGACATATATTGTTACCTTGCATAGCCGTGTGAAATTGGTGCTTAATTGTATTCTGGAAGTTGAATTGGGCATAGACATATGTTAATTTAATTACAGAATCTATACCATAGTGATTTTGAGAAAAACCTGTGATCTATGAATTTCTGGTTAGTAGACTGTGATTTTGCTATAGTATTACACAGCTTTATAACCAACATGAACATATTAGGGGGAAGTAATTATCTTGACTTAGCTTCTCGTATCTGAAACTCATTCGACTCTCTTTGTTATTATAATATTAGTTAGTTAATTTAGTTATTACTTAATTAGTTTAGTTATAAAAATCATCAACAATTTTTGTGCTCGATAACTGAATTGTTAGATATTACTTGCGATTAATACAAATTTGCAGTCCTTGAGGATCGATATCTGGTATTTACTACTGTATTACTTGCTTGCGATTGTGTACACTTGCACATTTAGATTTTATGCAACAGAAACTGTAAGCAAATCTACTGAAGGGAAGGCTGAAAATAGAACTAGCTACTTTGGTGCAGTTCTTGAACACATTGCTGCTCTCAGGAGATATGAGTGGAATACTGAGTGGAATAAACCAACTGCCTCTATCAACTTTAATAATGCTCATTTCCATGCTGACAACTGAGTTTCTACTATATCTAGCTCTGATCTCAAAGATCATCTGAAGGCTACTATTATTCTGGCTAAGGGTTTGAAGGATGAGGTTGATTTTGTTAAAAGTGACAATGCCACTGTTAGGGCTAATATTCATCAAGCCTTGACTTTGACTGCTACTGCCTCTTAGGTCAAGATCTTAAGGAATGACCACAGAACTGCTCAGACTGCTATTAACCGGAGGATGGATACCTTGGAAGCCAAGGTAACTAATATTAAAGAATCTGTGCAACTTATTTTATCTTTATTGACTGATCCTGATGTCAAAAAGGGGGAAAAGTTAGCTCAAACAAAATGCTCACCTGATCTGGTATTAAGAAAGGATTATGACAATTCTGGAAATGATGGTGGTGCTAAGTCTCATGGAATCTCTGAAACCTCTGATGCTGCAATGATAAGAAGGACAAAACTCAAACTAAGCAGTCAACTCATGTTTCTAGATCTGGAAAGAAGATAGTGAGGATGATGGTGCAATCTCAGATCCTGACTGAAGAACAATTCCTGACAGGGGATCAAATCCTGATACCTGGTCAAGGTCAAACTTTGCCAACAATTCCTGAAGGAAATAAAGATTCGTTAATCACTGAAGTGCAAGATGCTCCACATCTCTTCAAGAATTTTACTACCAATGCAGATGACAGTATTACTTTATATCATAATGTTATACAAGTTCAACAGTATCATGCTAAGAAGGCACTTGCTTTGACTTCTGAAGAATTTCCTGACATGAGTACAGAAGATATCTTAAGAGAATAGCAAAAGCTCATGGAAAAATTCTCCAAGAAGAAGGATACTCCTGCTGCAGGTAGAGACAGAGGCAGAGGAGTTAGAGGAAGAAGAGGAAGAGGAAGAAAACCAGTACAATCCATTCCTAGACAATCAAAGTCTAGTGGAATTAGATTATAAGAGATTTCTACATCTGAAATTCCTGAGGCTCTTAAAAATCAAATTAAGATTCTTCATCCTAAGGCTGATGATGATGAAACTGAAGTTGAAGAACAAGCTTTGAAGAGGAGAAGGGTTCATAAAGATGTTCAGGAAAGGATTCACAAATCAGTATTTCTGATGCAGTCAAAATTTCTAATCATGATCCTGACATAGTTCAAGTCTCTGTTCCTGATTCTACTAAAGCTCATCTTGTTAGAAATTGAGATCATGGTACTTTCTACTGTGACTGAATCTCACAACTGGGAAGTTGACGAAGAGTTTAGAAAGGAATACAATGATTATTTCAAAGATGTCAGATAATCTAATATATTGTTTTGGAAAGATCCTGATAGACAGATTAAAGAACTACAACATAGTTATTCCCATGTCAGAGAGAAAGACAAGAAGTGGAAGAAGATAGACAAATGGAATTATAATGGACCAATTGTTTTTCAACCTGGTGGATCAATGACAGAACTTCCTTTGATTATTGAAGCTGAACCTTCTAGGTCTGTTATTTCTCAAACACTTCAAAAACCTAAACCACTTCGGTCAGATATGCAGTCTGGTATGGAAGGAATGGTACCTGGAACAAGAGGAGGAGTTGGATTAAAAGAAGTAGAGTTTTTAAAAGCCGAACTTGTTGATCAACATTCTCTGGTTGATAGAGTTGGTAATGAATTGATTGTTGATCACTTGTGGAAGCTTGAAGCTGTTGATATAGTTCATGATTGTCATGACGGGTCAAGGAAGAAGCAGAAGATGGTATACTTCATGAAAGATGGAAGTGTGAAGTTGATGACCATACAGGAGCTATTGATAAAATCAATAAAAGAACTGAAATATGTTCATTATCTACTCAGGACAAAGAACAAAGTGTGTATGGAATGGTCTGGTAAGATTTTTGCTACCATTAGATAGAGGTTCCAGGATGGAAGTCAGAGATATGATGGCAATTACACTCCCATGTACTTAAATATGAGAGGTCAAGAAGTTTAAATGCAAAGAGGCAGTGCTGTTAAAGAAATGTCTCTTGGTATGAAACAATTGACTAATAATCCTGATGGAGAGGAAATTGCATATTTACTGGTAAAAGATTTACATCTACAGAGAAGTTCAATTCAGAATCTCAGAGCATCTATCTATCAGATAAATGAGGAAGATGAAGAACTCATAGGTCTGAAGGAGAAATTGATTCAAATTCTTGAAAACAAGGAAGAAGAACTATTGTCTAAGTTCTTGAAGATGAATCTTTTCTACTTAAGGATTTCTGAAAATGTTTCTGATTGAAGTTTGGTTCTGTGACATTTTTTTTTGTTTTTGACATCATTGAATCGAGGAATTTGTGCTTTATTTTACAAAGTACAAATTGGGGGAGATTGTTAGATTATGATTTAATGGATGTCAGGATCTAGACTACTGATCAGATACTGATGCTGACGTCATCAGGAATAGAGTCAGTATCAGGATTGTCATCAGGATTGGAAGAAAATTTCTTGAAGAAAAAAATACCATTCCCACATAGGAATGTTTTTTATTATGTTAACATCAAATTATTTTTTTTGAGATACGAAGACTTTGCGTTATGGAATAATATTTGATTTATGATATATTCTTCTAATGCAAGCATAATTAAGTTGTAAGAAAAATTTTAATTAAAGGATTTCTGTAGAAAAGATAAATACTTTTAGAATATCGTAAAAGATGTCACCATCATCCTCGTATTATACTTGCAATAAAACATTTAATTATGTGTCTCTTCTATATATTCAAACACATACATATTCTACTACCAATAGAACTTTTAATTATGTGTATTTTCTATAAAATCAAAACCTTTTTTTCTAAAAATTCGAACTCCTATTCTACTTTAACAGAACTTTTAATATATGTTACAAATAAGTATTCTACTTCCAATAGAACTTTTAATTATATGTCTTCCCAATAAGTTCGAACTCTTCTCCTCTATAAATTCGAACAACCATTTTACTTCCGATAAACTTTAATTATATGGTTAATCTATAAATTCGAAATATTTATTTTATAAATTCGAACACATATTCTACTTCCAATAAAACTTTTGATTAAATATCTTACTTATTAATCCAAACTCTTATTCTCTATAAATTCGAACACATATTCCATGTCTAATATGTTAAATGATAATTTTTTATCTATTAGCATTTAAAATCCTATAATTCTAAAAAAATTAGAAAAATGAGATTGAGAGGATGTTAGAGGTGCCACCCAAGAATTTTTTTTTAAATAAACGATTTCAAAGAAAATATAAATAATTTTACAGGATCGTAAAAGATGCCCTCGTAATCTACTTACAGTACAACTTTTAACTATATGTTCTATCCATTATTTCAAACTCTTCTTCTCTTAATATTTAAACACCTTCTGAAACTTTTAAGTATATATATATATATATATATATATATATATATATATATATATATGTAATTTCAAACTATTCTCCCATTTAAATACAAGCACCTATCCTACTTCCAAAAGAATTTTTTATTATACGTCTTACAACACCTATTTAACTTCCCATAGAACTTATAATTATATGTCTTCCTTGTTTTAAATTAGATATCTTCTTATCTATAAATACGAACACATATCTACTTTCAATAAAAATTTTATTTACATGTCTTTTTTTTTTGAAGTATAAATTCGAAATATTATAAATCTAAACACCTATTTTAATTTTAATAAAACTTTTAATTATATATATTTTTCCTATAAATTTGAACTCTTCATATTTCCATTATGCGAATTAATTAATAGAAAAGAAATCATATAATCACATGCGCTTAAAAGTAGAAATTGTTAGTTCACAACAAAATATTATATTCAAAGAATGCAAATACATAAAAAATCAATATTATATCAAAGAATCATAAAACATTAAAGAATATTAATTTAGGTTATGTTATGCCATATTTTGGCATGTCCAATAATCTTCCAAATTTCTATATTATTAATTATTAATTCAAATAAATAATTATTGCTTAATGCCTAAGTTTTATCCTCTCCCTGAAATGAGGAAAGAATTAACCTCAATCAACGAATAACGGAAAATATCTCCAAACGATATTCTTCAAATCAGGAAGATATCACAACGCCAAGATTAAATCAAATAAAATCAGTAACTACCCACATTAAAAAAGTTTATCCCTAAAGTCTTTAGGGATAGACACAATTGCACAGAACTGCGTAGCCTTGATCATATATAAACATAGATACGCAGGCATCTTGGCATATGGGATCCGATACACCAAACAAATCGAGACACCTACCAAGTCCAGCCCCTCTCTTTTTTACAAACCCTAAATCCTCTAAAACAGTGACATACTCATAATATCGTTCTATTATTCCAGCACACCTCCGATTTCGTGTTGTTAGGAAATTCCTCCAACAACAGGTTATAACTGATAAAGTATGGAGAAAAGAAAGAAAAGTGTAACTTATTATAATGAAACTTGTTCTCAATTACAATAGAAGGAAGACTTATGTTGCCAACAACTAAACAATAATAAGGAAAATTATCCTCTCAATGAAAACTACTACAATAATTAAATTATCTAATAATAATAATATTATATATGTTAACATCCCCCCTAAAACTCACGATGAAAAATCGAGAGTTTGTCAACAAGAAACTGAGCCAAGTATTCAAACGAGCTGCAACCGCAAAAAAGAGAGCATCCAAACGAGTTCAACACTTCCAAACGAATCCAAACGTGTTTAACGCTTCCAAATGAATCCAGAGCTAAGCACAAATGCAAAAGAAGGGAAAAAGTAGTATCCATGTCATCCAAGAGTAAACAAAAACTCCAATCTAATTGTATCCAATCCAAATTCAAAGTGAACAGAAAAAACCAATCAGCAAGAATCCAAAGATAAATTGTATCCGAACCATTCATGTCATTTAAGAATCAACCAAAACAGTTGTGAAATCCAAGTGTATTCGAAAAAAAAAATGAGAGCTAACAAGAAATCTAATCAGCAAGAGAAGAAGCATCTATGTCATCTTCTAAATAATCGAAACAACTTCAAAAGTCAAACAAATCTGCAACCAATGAACAAGAAAGAAAAATCCAAACAAACTGCAACCATAAAAAACAACACCAATACCGAAACCAAAACTGTATCCAAATCGAATCCAATATAACCAACAATTTGTGTTCAAACGAATATCCAACCAAAACCAAAATCGAAACCCAATCCGAATCCAAATCCATATCCAAATTATAACCGAGAAACCAATTTATAATCCTAAACCAGAAGTGAGAAAAAGAGAGAAGAAAGGGTAAAGAAACAATCCTATGACCTAAACCAATATATAGAGAAAGAGAGGGAGAGGTCGTGGGGACGAAAAAAAACCTGTGAAAGATCGTGAGAAAAAAAAAATTTGCGGCATGAGAACGAAGATAACGATAAAGCGAAAACATAAAGACGATGATGATGGGCGTGATGGATTTGTGGAAGAGATTGTCTCATACCATTAATGACATAAACGGGATTCTGAAGACAAACAAGACAAAAAGCGATGATGGTGACATCGATATCATAGACGGAGATGAGGATCAGGATGGAGAAGATGATCATTACGAAGAATCTGGATGAAGCGGGTGATTCTTTTGATTGAAGTGGACGATTCTATTTTGTTTTAGAAATAAGGTATACAGATGTGCCCAGGGCTACTCCCATCATTGAACACGAGAAAGAAAGAAGGCAATGAAAGAGAAGAAAAAGAAAAAAATTATACCGACGAGCCAATACCATAAAAAAGAGAGAAACAGAGAGTATATGTGAGAGTCTCAACCAAAACAAAACGAAACCAACATGTGCACTTAGAATTAATTTTTACCCAAGAAAAACCCAACCAATATGAAGATGAAAAAGATGAAAGAGGGAAAAAGAAAAAAATTGAAATGGTGGCTAAATCCATAATCAAAACAACCCCGGGAAAAAAAATAGCAATCGTGACCAAAAATCATCCAATAAAAAAAACATAATTAATTTGAAGAAGAAGACGAAAAGAAAATAATAATCGAATCACATGTTTTAATCCGACATGCGAAAGTCATCACGATCAACCTCTCGATCAATCGATCCCGGATCTAATCAAACTAGCTCTAGATACCATGATAAAGTATGGAGAGAAGAGAGAAAAGTGGATCTTATTATAATGAAACTTGTTCTCAATTACAATAGAAGGAAGACTTATATAGCCAACAACTAAACAATAATAAGGAAAATTATCCTATCAAAGGAAACTATTACGGTAATGATACTATCCAATAATAATAATATTATATATGTTAACAACAATAACACTCACATCAATAATGTAAGTTAATGTGGATTCATGCATGATATTAGAATATTTATATATCTTATGAAATTTTCTCTTGGACCAGAGCTTATTGGCTTCTCAATGGATGGATTCAGTGCCGGCTCTTGTGGGAGTCTCCCTAGCTTCCTGCCTAGGGTCACAAAATTTAAGGGGGCCACATTTTTTAATCATAAGTCATGCATGTATAATTATATATATTAATAATATTTATAGTCATATTTGACATTGAATATGTAGTTACTCGATTTAAATATAACAATGTACAGGCTTTAATATCATATTTGGGCTCTTTATTATTTATTAATTTGTTTTAATTTAGAGGCCCATCATTGGTGTTGTAAAAAGCCCATTTATATTAAATGACAACGCAAATTCCTGTGTCTTGGACTCTCGGTACAACTAATAGCATATTAAGGTAGTATTTAAATTCTTCTTTTTGCTTTTTGTTTATTATGATTTATAAATTTATAACTAATTAATAAAAATTTTAATTAGCCGATGTTAGATTATCGTACTTTGATTAGATATTTTGCAGTAGTTAAAACAAGGAGAGTAACTTCTTAATCTCAACTTGCTACTTCCATTTTTTGTTACTGGATTTAAGTTGTGTTGTAATTTTTTGTGTGGTCTTAATTATGAAATTTGATGTCTTAAAAAAATTATGGTATAAGAAAACTGAGGCCTCCGAAAAGCTGGAGACGGTCCTGGATGGATTTAATGTAATAAGTTTGTATTTGACATTTTAAGTCATGTTTGTGCTCTAGTTTTGGGCAACAATTTCATCCCAGTTGGTTATGTGGGTATGTCTAGCTTCATAATTTATTTGTAATGGCACTGGAAATGGCGGAACACAGTTTAATCTAAAGTTTAGTTTTGGAAAAGGAAAAAAGAATGACGAATGAGGAGACTAAAGAAAACAAAGAGAAATGGTTGATTCTAAAATTAACAACGTTTTCTATACATAGGGGCTCAGTTCTTATCCGAATGGGTATATATTTATATTTTAAATAGGTTAAAGAAATTATTTCAAATTTCATTTTTTTAACACACTAGAGGCTCCCAAAGATTAATACGATTAAGGTAAACACTGATGCTGCTTTATTTGAAAACTCCCATTATTTTAGCTTTTTTAGTTGTAGCTCGAAATCATAGGGGTAAACTGGTGGAAGCAATTCTAGCTGTAGGCAAGGAAGTGTAAGTCCAGAATTGGCAGAGGCCATTGGAGTTCGAGAAGCCCTTAGCTGGATCAAAAAGATAGTTTGGGCTAGTGTCGAGATAGAAACTGATAACCTTCTGGTTATTCAAGCAGTGAGAAGTGCGACTGTAATGCTCTCATACTTTGGCAGGGTCATTGACGAGTGAGTGCAAGCAGATTTTTTGAATTTGTACAAAGATTGTATTTTATCTTTAAATTTTGTAAAACGGTCCGCGAACAAGGTGGCTCACTACCTAACGAGACACAATTGTTCTATAGCTTATCGTGTGTGGCGAATGTACAATGTCCATTTGGAGTTTATGGATGTAATGTCGAATGATTTATTGTTCTAATGAAAGATTTTCTCTTTTGGCATAAAAACATAACTTTTAATTATATATATTTCTTATAAATTGGGATGAGACTCTTTTCTCTATAAATTCAAATTTATTAATACATGTCTTGCATATAAATTTAAATTGTTATTTTTCATAAATTTGAACTCCTAATCTACTTCAAACAAAACTTTTTTCTAATATGTATTCCCTATAGATTCGAACTCTTCTTCTTTATAAATTCGAACACTTATCTTACTTCGAAAAAGGTTAAGGAATATTTTTTTATTTATCAATATTTAAAATTCTTTAAAATTAAAATTGGGATGAGACTATTTTTTCTCTATAAATTTAAGCACTTACACCCAACCTCTCGTGTATTTTCCTTATATATATATATATATTTGCTAGTGTTCAAACAGAAACACTTGTTAAAATAGAAACTAGAAACTAATTTAAGCCCTTAGATCAATCTAATCTAATGGCTTTCTAGAGGTACCACACACAATTAAAATACACCCTACCATACATAATCCCCTTCGTTTTTAATTTTATTTTTCCCGTCAATCGGTAAGCTTTTTTTGAAATCTGATTTCATTGTATTTTTCTTCATCTCCCAACAATCTGTTTGCATATCATATTTTCTATATTATAGAGTACTAAAATTTTAGTAATTTCTGTAAGAACAAACAGTGATTTCAATATAGATCTAGTGATTTATTCTTATATGCATATAGATATAGTGAATTTGCGGTACAAAATTTGTGATTTCCGTATACATTTATATATCTGGAGATTAAATCACCAGATTTATGCCAAAATCACTGTTTATACTTACAGAAATTACTAAATATTTTAGTGATTCTCGTAAGCATAAATAGTGACTTATCGCCGAAATATAGCACATATGGTATGCATACTGATTGTTGTGAAATGGAGAAAACAATGAAGTTAGATTTCGAAAAAAGCTCATTAAATGACGGGAAAAATTTAATTAAAAATTGACGGGATTAGGTGGGTTGTGTGTGGTAGGGTGTATTTAAATTGTGTGTGGTGCAGTTTCTAGTTTTTATTTTAAGTTAGTTTTGTTGGGTTCCGAGGCACAAAACGCAGCGGAATAATGTAAATAAAACAAAAATTTCGAAACCCAAACCAGGATCCATGTATAATTATGGACAGATTATGGAGAAATGAATCATACCTTTAAAACGTTACTTTCACAAACTCAACGGAGATCCTAGCTTGTAATCACCACACACAATCTTCACGTCAAGATCTGTGTCTCTAAGGTAATCCACACGAATGTCCGACCGTCCAACGATCCGAGGAGCCAGGTACTAGCCCGCGAAGAACAGTCTCTCTCTCTCTCTCTCTCTCTCTCTCTCTCTCTCTCTCTCTCTCTCTCTCTCTCTCTCTCTCTCTCTCTCTCTCTCTCTCTCTCTCTCTAGCCTCTCAAAGAGCTGCTAGGGTTTTTTAATAAAACGAATTTATGAAATCCCTAACCCTAAAGTAATACATCATCATGTATTTATATGAGAGATAGTGGGCTAAAAATCAAAAAACCGAATTGGGCTTCCTTAAACCCAATTTTAATTTTATTTTGATTTTATTATTGGATTTCCTTAAACCCAATTCTGTTCTTACTTTATTAAATACGAATTTACTTAGATAATTAATTAGAACCAGTCCAATTAATTAAATAGCCAATTCTTTATTTAATAATGATTTAATTTAAATTCTCAATTTAAATTAAAAATCCTTTTAAGACATTCTAAGTGTGTGACCATATAGGTTATTATTACGTTGGCAACGATTTTAAAGTCTCAATTAAAATCGTAAACAAAGAGCGGCATCTAGTAATACATCATTGCAACCCAAGTAATAATAATTTGAATGGTGATCCATATTAAACCTTTCGTGATTAATGTTTTCGTGTAATATAATCCCTTTAACCATATATTATAGATTAAACTCGAGGCATGTATTTAGTCATCCTCTTCAACATTTAATCCGAGTTTACTTGATCCATGAGTAGACTATTAAAACAAATCATTATTTGAGCACGACCATGCATTTTATAGTCTCACTCAATCAAGAGGCCAATAATATATCTCCTAATTATAGGAGGGTTAAATCCTTTATCTATCATTCATATTTCTCATACGACTCATGATATACCCGATGTCCACTTTTATCATCACCCGGTCAAAGGTAACTTTTAATGTAGTCAAAGTATATTAATCCTCGTATAGAAATATAATGATCTCAAGTCAAAGGATCATTACACCATTATCACTGTGAGTCTTTCTTACGACTTTATTAAACATGAAGAATCTCACTGTGGGTCTGTCCAGTACCATGTACTCCTACATGTACCTATGTATTGACTTTAGTATCTCCATACTTATAACCAATGATATGTGGTTATCAGTCAAACAACATACTAGTCTATTTATGTATTATTATTGTCCTATATAATAATACTCGACTAAGGACCTTTAAGAATATGATATATATATATATATATATATATATATATATATATATATATATATATATATATATAATCTCAAGTTCAAGTCATGTACTTAAACTATACAATGTGTATCATGATTCTAAGGACATTTATTATGCTAACAAATATATCGCAGTAATTAAAGTCATAATAAATACGTTTATTGAATGATCAAATGACATAAAGATTTATTCAAAGAAACAATGTATTGCCTCTAGGGCACCTACACTAACAAGTTTCTAGTTGAATAGGACTATATATATATAGATACATATATAGGCAAGTGATCAAATAGAAACCAAAATTAAAATAGAAATTAGAAACTAATTTAAGCCATTGGATCAATCTAATTTGATTTTTAAAATACACCCTCCTATACATAATCCCACAAAATCCCCTCCGTTTCTAATTTGATTTTTCCCGTTAATCGGTGTTCTTTTTTTGAAATTTGACTTTTACTGTTCTCCATCTCCCTACTATCAATTTGCGTACCATATGGCTATATTTCGACGCGATTTAAGTTTTTTTTTAGTTTATAGTTTCTAGTTTAAGATTGGTTTTTAATATATATATATATATATATAAACTATATATATTGATTAGTTTATACATTAAAAAATAATAAATGAATGAAATCAACTAGTAAATTTATTTATAGATAAAGATATACACAATTATTTAATAATTATTATATCATGAATGCATGTTCCAGCTTACTAGCTTATAACCAGTGCAACGCACGACTCCTTTTTTAATATATATGAATAAATTAATTTTTTTTAATTTTATATGTTATTAATTTACATATCAAATTGTTGTTAAAAAATTGATATATATAAGATTTTACACATTCGATTTAATATTTGTACTCTAACTTGAATTCTTAAAATTTGATTTTAACGATTTTACAGCCCACTTGAAATTAACAAAATAATCTTTAATTTAGTGATGGTTTAACAATTATTTTCCAATTAAACCTATGCAAAAACGAAAGACAAGAAATTGACGAATTTCACGTTCAAAAATCTATTCGATTTTTGAATTCAACTTATAATTCGTTTTGATTATCAAAATAACCTTGTTATTATTTGATATAGTTATTAACAACCAAGTACAATTTTAATAATAAGTGTAGGAGAGATTTTGTCGAAAACTTTGATAATCGGTAGTCTGTTCCTCCGTACGACAAAATAAATAAGAACAATTAGATCTTAAAATAAATAGATGATCCATACGACAAAATAAATAAGAACAGTTAGATCTAAAAATAAATAGATGAAAATCGTTGGATCTAGCATAATTTTTTTATATTTTAATATGTTATAAACTAATAAGTGTATTTATACTGAAATACGAAAAAGTGTATGTAATTATATTTTTCTCTTGAGATTCTGAGTGTTTTCATTTGAATATTAATTATTAAATCTTCATTAAATTAAAGATGATTTAATGATTTTCGCATGTATTGTAAAATTATCTAAATCTGAATCCTATATCTCAAGATATAGCCCAAATAGTAAATATGTATTTTTTAATACTAATAAAAAAATAAATAAATTTCAATTATAATACAACCTTTTTTAATTTTATCCTTTTAGATTATAATTTCCTTTATAAATTCATTTCTAATACAACCTTTTTTAATTATATCATTTTTAGATTATAATTTCTTTTTTAAAATTCACTTCTAATTATATCCTTTTTAAATTATAATTTTCTCCTTTAATACGACATAATCTTGATCGTCTATTTTTAAAAATATAGGATTTGTTGGTTAAAATAAATTTGGTAATATAGTGACCAAAATTATGAGTACAATCCCTTTTATGCCTTTTATATATAAAAATCTATACTATTATATAAAAGCCGAAATATTAAAAGTTTTGGTACCTGTTTTTTGGTACTAAGTGAATTTACTTATTTACCCTTCATTAAAAAAATATATTCTATATCTATACTATTAAAACACATAAAATAATAACATAAAATAATTAATGGTAATTAGCCGATTGCCTTTTTCACATTTACTTTTAGTTGAAGATATTACCTTTTATAAACACCTAACATCAATCGTATCATATCTTCCAATCATTAATATTTTCTTTCCAATTAAAATACGTTACCTTTTTGATTTATAAGGAGACGTTAGTATAATTCTTCATTAAAAAAAATATGTTCGGTATCATAATAATATAAAATAATTAATGGTAATTAGTCGATTATCTTTTTCACAATTATTTTAGTTGAAGACATTACCTTTTATAAACACCTAAAAACATCACTCGTATCATATCTTCCAATCATTAAAATTTCCTTTCGAATTAAAACACGTTACATTTTTGATTTAAAACTAATCTATCACACCATATTTTTCAATTATTTAATAAAATATATTAAAAAAACCATATACATTATTTATAATAAGGAAACATTAGTATAATTCCTAAACAAGAGTATATTAAATTATATTAAATTAAAATTAAAAAATTATTAAAAATAATGATTATATAAAAACATAATTGTAATATTAAATAAAATTTAGAACATAATAAAAGAAAAACCATATCAATAAATTTATTTATAACATAATAAAATTTTATTATAATTTTATATTTTCCAATCAATAATATTTGTTCCTAATTTAAACACGTTAACTTTTAGTTGAATATATTAACTTTTATAAAAACCTAAAAATATCAATCGTATCATATCTTCCAATCATTAATATTTTCTTTCGAATTAAAACATGTTACCTTTTTAATTTATATGGAAATGTTAGTATAATTCTTCATTAAAAAAAATATATTCGATATCGATACTATTAAAACACCTAAAATCAATAATAACATAAAATAATTAATGGTAATTAGTCGATTGCCTTTTTCACATTTACTTTTAGTTGAAGATATTACCTTTTATAAACACCTAAAAACATCATTCGTATCATATCTTTCAATTATTAATATTTCCTTTCGAATTAAAACACGTTACCTTTTTGATTTAAAACCAATCTTATCACACCATATTTTTCAATACGTTATTTATAATAAGGAAACATTAGTATAATTCGTAAACATGAGTATATTAAATTAAAATTAAAAAATTATTAAAATTAATGATTATATAAAAACATAATTGTAATATTAAATAAAATTTATAACATAATAAAAGAAACACCATATCAATAAATTTTATTTATAACATAATAAAATTCTATTATAATTTTATAAATTTATATTTTCCAATCAATAATATTTGTTCCTAATTTAAACACATTAACTTTTAATTTAAAACATAATCTTGCAATAAGTAATATATACCTAAAAATATCGTAGCATATCTTCTAATTACTAACAAAATATAATAGAAATCCGTATACTACAAATAATGACCGTTAGCTTTTTAGTAAAAAATCAGAACCGTTAGATCTAATGATTAGATATATTACATGATTAAATTAATTTACTAAAATTTCAAGATTCGAATTCCATCAACGACATATTTATTTTAAAATTTTATAATATAAATTTTAAACCATTCATATTATTAATTAAATTTTTATTAAATAATTTTAAGTTAAAATTAAGATAAAATATTATAAATAATAATTATATAAAAATGTAATTGTGACACAAAATAAAATTTATTACATATCAAAAGAAATCCGTGCATCGCACGGATTATAAGCTAATATAATATAAAATTAGCATGTACTGAAACTCTTTATTGTTATATCATGAACTTTCGAGTTAAATATATTTTTACTCTAATTCAATTTATTTATAAATCAAATAACATTTTTAAATAAATTTGATGTACTTACAAATAGGAATGCATACAAAATCTTTCGATTATATCCAGTCTTAAAAAAAATTCAGTATTTTTTAATAATTGGGCCGGATCAGATAGGGCTTTCTAAAATATTAGGCCAGATCAGACCGGGCTTCCTCTAGAACATGATGATCGTTTTAGGGCCGCGGGCTGGGTCGGATCGGGTTAAATCAACCTTTTATCTGTGTTTTTTAATTTATACATTAATATTTTTAAAATTATTATAAATATTACATATTTTTATATTTTATCTATGAAAAACTAGGTTTTTATCCATGATATTTTTATTTTTATGTTAATATATTTGAGATTAATAAAATTTATTATTTTTTTAGATTTTTCTATAGAAATTTGGATTTTTATTCAGGTTTTCTAGAAAACTCGGACTTTTACCTGGTCGAAAAATTTATCCAAAATTTTTAATAATCGGATCGAGCCGGGTTTTGGATTTATGTATGTGGTAGTTACAAACAATGTTTTAAATCGATTTATATGGTCGATTAATCGGTTCATAGGTGTTAGATCATGCAATAATGCCTAATTTTTGTAAAAATTGATAGAAATTTTTTTTTCCTTAAAAATCGATGATTAATCGAATTTAGGTGGGTCTAGTGACTAGACTATATTCGAATCCGTTAAGATTTTTCGGATTCGAATTGGATCGGATCAGGAGTTGGATATTTTTTAGGTCGATCCATATCCGATCCGTTCGGATTTCGGTTTACCGGATTGGACCTCCGATCCGTTTAATAGATTTTAAAAAAATATTTTTTTTAATTTAGAAAATATTATTTTAAATTTTTTTTGATGAAATAAAAATTAAAATCATGACATATACATTGACAAATCCAAATTTATATTCCAAAATAATATTATTTATATAAAATTTATTTTTTATATATGTTTTATATAAATATTTAATATAATTATATATTACATAAATATATAAAATACACAATAAATATAATATATTCGGATCGGACCGTTATCGGATCGGATCATACAAAATCCATATCCACTCGTTATCGAATCGGACCCTTATCGGATCGATCATTAACGGATTGAATTTTTTAGGAAGGATCCATACCCGCTGATTTAGCTACGAATCGGATCGGATATCCGATCCATTGACAGGCCTAGTCTAGTCATAGGCATTAGATCATGCAAAAATGCCTAATTTTTGTGAACATTGATCAAAAAACTTTTTTCTTAAAATTCAATGATTAATCGAATTTAAGTGGGTCTAGGCGGGATTAATCGGTAAAAATTTTAGACGAAATTAATCGGTTTTAATCGTGATTAATCGGTCAAATTTAAAAAAATGGTTCAAATTAAGAATAAAACTTTAAAAATATAATTTATATTAAATAAAGTTATAATTTACACATGAAAGGGTAAATTACCTCATCATATTTAATAATAAAATAAAGATATTTATACTTTTAGTTATATAAATATGTTTTGAAATATTAAAATTAAATTACATAAAAAATAATATTTTAATACATATAATTAATATTTAATTAATAATATCATCTAGCTGATTAATCGCTAGAAGAGTCTCATCGCCGCCTAAGGCGCCAAACAATTTTTAGAACCATGATTAAAAATATAGTAAAATCTTGTTAAATTAATATTTGATACCATGATTAATTAATACTTTAAATATAAATTTTTGGTTCTAAGAGCATCTCCAACGGTGTTTTGTAAAATGATTGGCTAAATATTGATTATGTAAAATTTGTTGAACCTGTAACGTGTTTTACTCCAATGGGATTGCCTATATTGGTTGGCTATATTTTAAAAATGGTATGTTATTATTATTTCAAGTTGTTAAAAATAGAATGTATTATTTTTATATGGTAATTGATGATGTGGAGTTAAACTACAGGTTGCTAAAGGTTCGACAAATATAGCCAACCTATTGTGGTTATCTATATTTTTACCTAAGAGTTTTGTCTCATTGGAGTGGACAAAATTTTACAAATTATCTATATATCTTATTTAAGGTAATTTATTTTGAATTTTATCTAAGGGCTTGACACCATTGTAGATGCTCTAACATAATAATGATATTATAAATGTTAACTTGATTTATTAATAATTTTGATAAATAAATAAAATTTATGGGTACGAACAATATTAATTTATAGAGATTTTATTGTAGGGAGAAGGGAACTTTAGGTGAATTAATTTTTTTAGGCGAACACTACACCTGTCGGCTCATACACGGTCTAGTTAGTTTGACTATGTGGGTGGGCAGCGCGAGGTTCATCTAGCCACTCAGCAATAATCCAATCCAATGAAATCAAATCAAATCCCCCTTTGTGTTTCCTACTGCTGGCAGTCATTTTACATACACAACTGCTGTAACTGTATATATAAAAGCCAATTACAGATAGAGAGACGGAGAGAGATTGGGAGAGAGATTGGGAGGAGAGAGGGAGAGGGAGTATATTACAATCAATTGAGCTGCTAGTACAAGGGAATATCCCCTTTGAATTCGTAAAGATAACACCTCCCCCCACTCTCTCTTGATATATATACAAACACACACTTGGTTGGTGTCGTCCTCCATTCATCATCATCATCATCATCTTGTATATCTTGGGCGGTGGTGCCTGTCTGTCTTTATCTGGACCGGCATTGCCTCCTCTCATCACTTACTACAATTCAATTCAATTCAATATTGACAACACAGAGAGAGAGAGAGGAGATGTCAATACCAGAGGAGCCAGATCAAGTGATAAAACAAAGAGATGGATCGGTGCTGGGAAAGAAAACAATTCTCAAAAGTGACCATTTCCCTGGGTGTCATAAAAAACATCTGTCTCCTCAAATTGACGGTGCCCCCAATTTTCGACAGGTATGCACACACCCTTCCCTTCATAACTACACTAGTAGTATTACCTTCTATTTATTTGTCTCATTTTCTTGTTGCTACAACACTATCAACTAGACTACTTTGTTATTTAGGAAACCTATTCATTTCCAAATGTTTGGTACTGATGTTGATGATCTCCTAAGTTTTACCCAGTGCAGTTATCTTCGCATGGCATTGTATATAACTTCTAGCTTCTTGCTTTATAAGCTAGGACCCAACACACTTCCTCATCAGATTCTCGAATTCTCGCACAAGCACAATCCCAACTTTAGTGTTTCTCTTTACTACTTGTACTTTAACTTGGTGTTTAGTTACTACTCTACCTAAACAAAAACAAAGTATTGACTTTAGTTGGCCCAATTTTTTATTTTTTTTGATGATTATACTCACTTCTACAAATTTGGCATCTCCTTCTTAAGTTCTTGTGTTTAGATACTTGGGTAATGCATTGAATGAATTCCCATAAAGTTTTTAGTTTAATTTATGATATTTTTTTCAAACATAACATAGAATATAATAATAAATATTTGTATTATTCTCAGATAATAAGTTCTTAAAAGTGTTTTTTACGAAAAAATGGGAAAACAGAGAAAGAAGGGAATAGAATCCTTTATGTTCTTTTATTTAGATTACATTAATATGTCATACCACCTAATCCGATAAATAATAATCTGTCAGTTGACTCCCGTAGACTGATAGACGGGCTTTGTAGTTTATTACAGATGTTCTATCTAGTGAAATGGTAGATTTATAATTTATATTTTTGTTACATGGCATATATTATGTGTTTAAACTACACATATTACATTCCTCTATTTATGACCGATTTTCTCTGCTTTTGTATACTTGACTTTATTAGGCAGAATCATTTCATGTATATGGTGTTGCAATTCCAACAACTGATGGAATCAGAAACCTTCTTGACCATATCGGGGCTCAAAGAAATGGGAAGCAAACACAAGTTCTCTGGATTAATCTTCGTGAGGAACCGGTATAGCCTATTACTTTATATAAAGAAACTATCAAGAAAGTAGATGCTAGCCGAATATATAGACAAGGCACACACATAGGGAATACATGTAACTGTCTCTCTTATTTATATTTGGAATCAAAATCAGAACTCCCTGTTAATGTCGCTAAACTTGAATCTAAAGTTGACATGGCAATGCAGAAGTTGAAGCAATTATTCTTTGGTTTCTGAGAATTCTGATGCTATTCATGATAACAGGAAAATAGTCTATGCTAATATCCCCTAGTGATACTGTGCCAACTGTTGTAGAAAACGAGAAAATTTTCTAATTTTGGCTGAATTATAAGATTTGAAGACATAGTACAAGCCATTTTGCCATCCATGTTCTCCATTTATAACATCTACTAACTAAATGACGAAGTTAAGTCCAGTTCTATCAGTGCCCTGTGCAGTATAAATGCCGTTAATTAAAAGACTTATTCTAATTATTAGATCCTTAGTTTTTGCATAAAAATGACATGTATGAATCATATTATAGATAACGTGATTGATTCCCTGTCTTTCACATAGGAGTAACTTTTATGCAATGACTTGAAATTGCAGCGACCATCATACTCCTTATTGTAGTTTCAATGTGACACAGGAGATACATATGCGTTTCATATAACATTTCAGCCTTGTTTTATCCATGAAAATATAGAATTACATCATCAAAACAAGAAAACTTACAGGAAGTAGCCTTGAATAATTATTCCCAGTGACAATCAACAGAAAACTGTCATTAGTACAAAATACCAGGCAGTAACTGGAAGTTACGGAACGATAATAATAAGGCTTATAAAATATTTAAATTAGATTATGAGGCAATGTGGAGGGACATATACAAGTCAATGGTGGTACATGTCAATCTTTTGAGAAATGGTCACAAATTTTCTATAATTGGAACCAAAGTTTTAAAAAATGAATCTTATTACGTATTTTAGCATCTTGTATCTTCTTTTTGTATTTGATTTTACCAGTTCCTGGTCCATTGGACGAAACCTGGGATCTGAGGGCTAGCTTTCTTGTTTTGTTTTGGAAAGAGGCAAATGTTACACATAGGTTAACCTGTTACTACCCTCACTACCCAGCATTGGCTAAAAATTAAGTAATCATTATCTTTTTGACAACCTCAAATTTTGCAGACTAAAACTTTTTGTGTATATTAGTTTCTTCTGAGAAGCTTCTCAATTTCATTTTACTCAATATCTATATATCCTCATTTGTATACAGGTGGTGTATATTAATGGACGCCCTTTTGTGTTGCGCGATGTGGAAAGACCCTTCTCTAATCTGGAACACACGGTGTGTTTAACTCTTGAGTTATGTTAGTTATCATATAATTATGGGATGCTCAATACTATTGCATTAGTCATAGGATTATTTATTAGAGATGTGGAATGCTTTTGTTACTTAAAGTTTTTGAGTTGTCTGATGTTACCAGTGCTAGTCATTGGATTGGTCTTTCTGTTTGGTACATCATGAGGTACTGAGGGAGGTGTCCTGGATTTTTTCCCAAGTAGGCAAGTGTTTAAAATCATAGGGTTTTTTAGACAGTAATTTGGCATCTAAAACTTTGCACATTTGTTATCACTTGCTTATCAATGATGCAGATGGACAAGGGAATCAGTTACAATTATTATCAAGTATATCATGTGGGTCATTTGCAATACATGCTTTTGACATAAATTTATATGATGTTAGCCATATAGTATTAGGATATTAGGTGAAAATACCCGATATTCCAGATGTTTATGGTAAGCATAACATAGCTAACAACATAACCCATTAGCGGGGAATAAATAATGCTCAAATCCAGTTGTATGCTACTGACCTTATAGGAAATATTGTCAGCTAAATTTATATTTTATGTTGCCCTATCTGTATTTTGTCTATTGGGAATTTGAATTTTTCAAATTCTAGAATTTCTAAATGTAACCTTTTAAAATATTTTCAAATTTCATGTTGAGTAGGGTATCAACAGGTTTAGGCTTGAACAAATGGAGGGTCGGCTTAAGGAAGATATTCTGCAAGAAGCATCAAGGTTTTTACAAGGGATCTTTCTTGTTTCTGTAGTTTCATTGACCTGTCCAAATTCTGTTACATCTTTGGAACATTAATTATACACGCTTTAATTATTCACTTGTTTTCATATTGAACTAAATAGATATGGAAATATGATACTCGTAACTGATGAGCTACCAGATGGTCAAATGGTGGATCAGTGGGAGCCTGTAACTCATGAATCTGTGAAAACACCATTGGAGGTATAATATGACTTTGTATTCTTATTTTGATGGTCCGATCTGTCTTAATATTTATGTGCTAATAAAAAGGAATCGTTATCACTCCTCTTAAATGACCAATAGTAACTGATATCTAATGTAGGTCTATTTGGAACTGCAGAAGAGAAATTATATGGTCGATTATGAGCGTGTTCCTATAACAGATGAGAAATCACCAAAGGAGCAGGATTTTGATATTCTGGTGAGTTCCTTTGTTAACTCGAGATCATATGTTATTAAATTAAGTTCTAATTATATTTGCCCAAATTACTCCATTAATTATCAAAGAGATGATACTACAAGGACAGTTTGGGATATTTACTTATCTGTGGATGACATTGAAACTAATGTAGAGTGCAGTCAGTGGCTATTAATTTAAGTTCTACTTCTAATTATTTTTAGCCAAATTATTCCATTAATTTTTCAAAGAGATTATACAGGGACAAATTTGGATATTAACTTATTGATGGATGACGTTGAAAATAATGTTGAAGTGCAGTAGCAACTCAGTCATTTTACCTTCAGTGCTTACAATCATGTACTTTGAATAATCACTTAGTAGGAGAGCAGGATATTCTATCTGGTTTTAATCACTTCGGCAAATCTCTATTCATACTAGTTCAAGTGGTTCAGAGT
This sequence comes from Saposhnikovia divaricata, assembly GCA_036435485.1. Lineage (NCBI taxonomy): Eukaryota > Viridiplantae > Streptophyta > Magnoliopsida > Apiales > Apiaceae > Saposhnikovia > Saposhnikovia divaricata. The sequence continues at coordinate 92,140,358 of CM071597.1, read as the reverse complement.
AAAACTTTGTTGAATAGTATATGATCCTGTTGGGGATTTCCTGTACTACCTTAAGTTTTGGATGAGTTGGTAACTTAACAAACTGCTCTATGGTTTTATTTAGTTAAGAAATTTATAATTTTCTACGGAAAAATGGGATGGTAATATGACCCGGGTCCAGAACATTAAAGATGCTATTCTTAAGTTAGTTTGAGCACCTATTAGGGCCTGAAGTTAATTTAATGCAGGTGTAGAGTGATGAACAAAGAGAGAACAGATATTACTAAACTGCCACACCTAATGACCTATAGAGTAGCAGGCAGGCGTGGGATATTTTCTATCTCCTTCTAAACAGTATCGATATCCTTAGTCATTAATGTTCGGAATTACTGATTGTGGCAGACCAAACGCAAATGCTAAAACTATGCTTATTGGTTGTAGAATATGTATTATGAAAACACAGGGAATGGATAAAGAGGGCAAGAGGTGGAATAGATGTAAGAAAAATCACAGTACAGAAGATTTCATGAGACTTATTACAGTCTTACTTAACAAAACTGCAACAGTTTTACTGTCCCAAGTTTCATCTTCACCTACACTCAAGTTGGTGCGTTGACGCCTGATTTATTTCATAAAATCGCAAAGTGCTATGCTAAGCTTATTTGTCATCTTCTCCTTCTTTCACTTGTGTATTACATGGACTATATGAAATTTTAATTTCCTGTTCATCATTATAAATGTTGTTGGTCGTGTTATGAGCTGGAGAACCTTTTTTAGAGGAATTATTAGGAGCATTCATTGTAAGCACCTATATGCTTTAACTAGAATTTGCCGAAAGCGGGAATCTGGCCAATTCTAGGTCAAAAGCTACAATAATTTGCAAAAACTTTTGTTCTTATAATATGTTCATGTATGTGCATATATACGGGTAATTCTAAAGGTCCCAAAATTTTGTGCCAAAAAATTCCACAAAAAGTGAGTTGTCGTATTTATTGATTACTTCCTCATAAATGTAATGAGCCCCGCGTGTGTTAATATGAATACCACTAATAAAATGTTGCCATGTGTCATTTGGGAACAAATTTGGGATCCATTTTGGTACCCCTAGCACTACTCTCTCTATATATATATGTATGTATGTATTGCTCGTTTAAAATTTTTAATTTCTTATCCCATGATGTGGGCATGTGATATCTTTATATTTAGCACCAGAAATTTTCAGCAACACGTCAGTTTATCATTATCCAACAATCGCTTTGTTTCTTTGTGTTATTTTAGGTTCATAGAATTTCTCAAGCTGATATAGAGACACAGATAATTTTTAATTGTCAAATGGGACGTGGAAGAACGACAACTGGGATGGTGATTGCTACATTGATTTATCTTAATCGGATAGGATCTTTTGGTAGTCATATTCTTACTTAAGCTATCTGTATACATGTTTTTAATATAAATTCGCTTTATGCGCCTTTGCGGAGCACATTCATGTTTGTCTAATAGTCCTAGGCTCTTCAAATGATAAGTTTTAGTAGAATTTAGGATCCTAAATGCAATATATTGAAACTTGGTTTCTGTTACAAAACTGGAATAAGTAACAAATAGTTTAGAATATTAAGTAGAGTGGTCTCCACTTTTTTTCCTCTTTCTGAAAGTGAACTGTAAAATTTTACCAAATTAAATTTAAAAACAATAAAATATGAGATATTAGGTAACAAAAAGATGCTTCAAGAGTTGGGCTTTGTCAACTATTATTATTCTTTTCTACTTAGACAATCATTTCAATTGTTACATGTTTTCCCCAGTTATCCGAGATACATTTAAGTGGCCAGCAATTATCTTGAAAGTCACTCCTATGTTCAATATAATGACATTTTTCTGACTGTTAAGCAAGAAGAGATAAGTCTTACAATTCACATTCCCCATTCAGTTCTTAAATAATGTCTATAACGTTATTTACTAATGTTGTAGCTTTATGGTTTACCTCCCTATTTGCTAGAAAGTCTATAGCTAAAACTAAAAGATAGCTACTCTTTTAATTTTGTAAAATAAATAATGATAAAATAACAAGCAATGGCAGTTTGATCTTTTGTACATGATAAATAATGACCTTCTTACATGTAACGGTATGAAGGTTTTAATAATGTCCCCATTCAGTTCTTAAATAATGTCTATAACGTTATTTACTAATGTTGTAGCTGTATAGTTTACCTCCCTATTTGCTAGAAAGTCTATAGCTAAAACTAAAAGATAGCTACTCTTTTAATTTTGTAAAATCAAATAATGATAATATAACAAGGCAATGGCAGTTTGATCTTTTGTACGTAATGACTTCTTACATGTAATGGTATGAAGGTTTTAGTTAAACAAAACAGGACACGCAAACAAAGATATATCAATAAAGAGAACATATCATGCAGAGTATCTGATGTTGCTAGGTCCGGAGGTGAAAGTATGGAAACTAATCTAAATGACTTGCCATGATAAATATTACAATACAGATTAATATATAATTAAATTCTCATATTATTATAGTGATTCTAGTACAAGCACCCATTATAAGCACCAAAGGTAGCCGAATTGTTCCAGAAATCCAAAAAATTATATTAAAATAGACCGTTTAGAATAAAAAATGAAATATTTTAATAGTCACTTTGGCTCTTTCAGAAAACTTGGCATTAGGGGAGTTCTGACTAATTGTATCTCATACAAGCAAATGCAAGCCTACCCTAATAAGCTAAGCGACTTTCACCCTGGTGACAAAATTTGTTTGGGGAACTGAATGTCATTTCATCATTATTGTTGATATCGAAAGAGTATTAAGATCTAATCTCAACACAAATGTATATACATAAACCTAAGAAAGGACAATTAGAAATTTGGTAAATTCTATTATTAATAGCATAGTGATAACTTGATAGGCTTTTGGTGAAGTCATCTAAAATAGACCAGAGTCGCAACTTTTTCCTCTTTTACTTCAATAAAAGCGGAACAGCAGAAATTTCAACCAGTAACCGTACACATTGGACTCAGTCGATCTACTTGTAAAAACCTAACGTAACGTTTGATTTAATGAAATTGCAGGAGGTCTTATTTGAATGATGTGAAGGATAATATTTACTTCCAAAACTAAAATGCATCTTTTTCTTTTTTGATATAATACCATGATAAGTGTTCGAGTTCCATCAGTCGGAAGACACTAGAAAAAAGAAATTGTATAATAGGTAGTAAAAAGTGGAAAAGGACATGATAGATATGGAATTTTGAAGATCGTTGCAGTAAGCCTTACTTTTAAGAGTATGACAAGAACCTGAAAATTGGATTTGGCAAAGATTGCTCTTACATGCTGTTTCCTGCCATTTGTTAATATTGAAATTTTGATTACTTGGACCAATATTATGGTCGGCAATCCCCTAAAATTTGTTTTTAGACTCTAATTTCTAAATTTTTAGCTGTATGGACCAATAAAAGTAAGTTCGTTATGTTATTGTGTGTGTGTGTGGGGGGGGGGGGGAGGGGGAATAAAATGACCATCTGCATGATGGCAAATTAAATAATTGCAAAAGCAAATCAAAATTAAATCACTCCTTTAGTCCTTTTACATTACCGAAGCTATAGTGTTTATTAGTATATGCTGGAGACATCTCTGATACATTTGTTTTAAAGGTATCGCAAAGACAAGTTCGCTTGGAAAAATTTCTGAGTATGGTTCTAATGTTGCTGACAAAATGCCGAATTCAGAGGAGGCAGTATTTAGAGGAGAATATACAGTAATAAGAAGTTTAATACGGGTTTTGGAGGTTTGAAGTAGTTTCCTTTAATTATTTGAGTCTAGAATTTTGAGAACAATTCTAAAATCTGAAATGGTTTAAAATGTGTTTCAGGGTGGTGTTGAGGGAAAAAGGCTAGTGGACACAGTCATTGACAAATGCTCCTCTATGCAGGTGATTTACTTTTCTTTGTCTTGATCTACTTAGGTGTCAAGTTCTTATGTGGTTTTTGGGGAAGTTGCCCGTTTTTATTTTGTTAAAGCGCAATTTTTTATAAAGGTATTTATGCCTAACATTCTTCTTCCTAGATCTCACTTGGAAGGGTTAGTTGTTCCAGAAGTGAGATTTTTTGGTGCTTCATGAGTTCTACAGTTTCAGTTATGTTATTATTTATGCTTGTATACTTTATTTAGAAAATAAAACAATATCTCTATCAACCGTTCTCTGCAGAACTTGCGTGAAGCCATTGCTACTTATCGCAACAGCATTTTGCGTCAGTCTGATGAGATGAAGAGGGCGGCGCTGCTGTCCTTTTTTGTGGAATACTTGGAAAGATATTATTACCTAATATGCTTTTCTGTATATCTTCATACTGAGAGGGCAGCGCTTGATCCTGGATCCTCTAGTCACTGTAGCTTTTATGAATGGATGAAATCGAGGCCAGAACTATATACCATTATTCAAAGGTAAGTAATGTAGTCTATTTATGTAGTATGGTTATGATTGACCAATCTGAACTAAAGGTGACTTGACAAAAGTAACACTTCATATACACATTCTAGTATCAACGTATTATTGCTTCAGACTGTAATTGAGAAAAACTAATTGTGCATTATTCAGATGGAGTTTAAAACTTTGATGACATGGAATACTTGTTATAAACTTGGAGCAGTCACCCTTCTGCATGTGTACTTTTTATCGTTATCTTCACCATTTTTTCCATATGCCAATATAACTCCTTTAGCAACACAACAGGCAATTACACATATCGAGGCTCATCTTCTTCTTGCCTTTTCAGTAAGGCTTTTTAGCATTCTCAGTAAAGTTCATATTAAATATTTTAGTATACATATTTAAATATGCAAGGAGGAGCAATTCGTCGTCCATCCAACTCATTTTCTTCTTCGTCCTCCTGTTCTTTTCTATGTGGAACAATTTGCCCGTCTTCTTTTTTCCCTTTTTCCTTTTGCTTCTTTTTACAATCATTGGAGTTAGAGATGGGAGTGGCCGGGTGGGCGGAGATGATGACTATAGCGTGACCTGCAGCCATCCAGTTTGAGATCGCCCGTGTTACGGAAGGAACGAACGGGTTCAGGATTCCATAGCGTGACCCGTGATTTTGTGAAACACTTTCTCTTAGGTATGTACGGTAGAAGCCCTCTTAATTGATCCCCTCTATTGAGTGGTAACCTTTCTAAATTGATAAAAGATCTCGATCCCCGGGCCTAGTATTAAATATAATAACCGCTCTATCGTGGTAGTGATATTTTTATTTTATTTTATAAATCGTAGTGCTAAATCTCAGCCTAACTTTTACTAATATTTCCTCTTAAATGCATATATGTATATATATAGAATTTCGATAATATTTTATGATAATAATTGTGTTAGATTTTCTTGACTAATAACTTTTACACAATTTAATATTATCTAGATTGTCTTCAGTTCGTTGTGATATTTGTTGTTTTGTATATTTAAAAGTGTTTATAAACTTAAAGAATGTCATTGAATTTAAAAGTAATTTTTTGGGGGCAGAAGTGTTAACATTCAAGAATGTTATTATACTTTTTAAATATCCATAATGGTATGTATTTTGTATGTAGTAGTGGCTAAATTAAAATTTTAACTATTTTTCAAATAAAAAAAAACTATGTTCTCTTATATGATATACCCTCTCTAAACTGATGTTTTTCTTATCCTGGAGATATCACTCTAGAAGGGTTCAACTGTACATGGCCCTAGTCAGGATATATTGTCATTCTTATATTATTTAGGCATATAAATAGTGACATATATTCATTGGGATTACATTCTACATAAAAGATTTGTAACAGCTAACACGTAATAGCACCCAAAATTTAAGCAGTGGTTAGGTTGATATTATTAGCTTATATGTATGCAACCAGAAATGCTATGAAGCTACATTATCCTCCTGTATCTGATTTACTCATCCTGCATATTATTATAATACGTTCATGTTTTAAGAATGTGATTATAACCTCTTACAACTTATCCTTGCCTCTTTTGCAGGTTGCTAAGAAGAGACCCAATGGGTGCGCTGGGTTATGCAAAAATGAAAACATCTCCTATGGAACTTGCAGAATCTGCTGAAGGCCGTCCTTCTGATATGGAAACTATTGCAGGCTCAAGGCATGGAGAGGTTCTAGGAAGTCAAACAGTTCTAAAAAGTGATCACTGTCCTGGCTGTCAACATCCTCCTTTACCAGAAAGAGTAGAGGGTGCCCCTAACTTTCGGGAAATTCCTGGTTTTCCAGTTTATGGTGTTGCAAATCCAACCATTGATGGCATATTATCTGTTATCCATAGGATAGGTAGCTCTAAAGGCGGCCGCCCGGTTTTCTGGCATAATATGAGGGAAGAACCTGTAATCTACATTAATGGGAAACCATTTGTTCTGCGTGAGGTTGAAAGACCATACAAAAACATGCTCGAGTACCGGGTATGCATTTTGCATCCTCCGAATCCAAAAGGATATTCATTAGTCAGAGCATGACATGTATCTGTCCACTAATAAGTATACTGTGTGTGTATTATGGTCTTTTAGTACATAATATTTAACTAGCTTTCCAGTTAATAGTTTATATATTTCAACATTTCTTTACTTTGTTAGAAAACATTTAAATGGGGAAACATTGTTGTTTGATATATCCAATTATTTATCTTGATTTACTTGTATCATACCTGCAATTAAAAGAAGTATATATTTGGCTTTCGAACAATTATTCCACGTGTTGTGGTATTGGGGATAAAAACAGATGACAAGATTTCTACAAATCTTGCGCCGGCTTCCTTGATTGATCATAAGCCGTATTTGCTTCTTTCTCAGTGAAATTTGAGTATCTTTTACTTATTTCATACTTCACGAGGCTATAATAGGATATTTACTTATAGGGAATTGATCGTGATAGAGTGGAAGGAATGGAAGCTCGATTAAAGGATGATATTCTGCGAGAAGCTGAACGCTACCATGGTGCAATAATGGTCATTCATGAAAGTGATAATGGGAAAATATTTGATGCATGGGAACATGTAAGCTCTGAAGTAGTTAAGACCCCACTTGAGGTCTTCAAAGGTTTGGAGGCTGATGGTTTTCCAGTCAAATATGCTAGGGTGCCTATCACTGATGGTAAAGCTCCAAAGAGTTCTGATTTTGACACATTGGCCATGAATATAGTATCTGCTCCGAGAGACGCAGCTTTGGTCTTTAATTGTCAGGTAAAACTTCTCCTTGGATACAAACTTGCACTATATCTATACTTTCAAACTAGGCTTAAATATCACTGAAAACATATCGAATCCATGTGACGAATGCTTCTTAAGTATTTAACAGATGGGTCATGGAAGGACAACCACTGGTACCGTTATTGCTTGCCTTCTGAAACTTCGTATTGACTATGGGAGACCTGTCAGAATACTGCTTGAAGATTTGTTAAGTGAAGAGGCAGATGAGAATTTATCAAGTGGTGAAGAAACTGGAGGCACACCTCGAGAAGAAGCAAGTCGTACTTTTGGGATAAATGATATCCTACTATTGTGGAAGATAACAACATTGTTTGATAATGGTGTGAAATGTCGGGAGGCCTTAGATGCTATCATTGATAGATGTTCTGCTCTGCAGAACATACGTCAAGCAGTTCTGCATTACAATAAGATATTCAATAAACAGCAGGATGAGCCAAGGGAAAGGAGAGTAGCACTGAATCGTGGTGCTGAGTACCTTGAGCGTTATTTTCGCCTGATTGCTTTTGCAGCATATCTTGGAAGTGAAGCATTTGATGGATTTTGCGACGAAGGAAAAGCGAAAATGACATTTAAGCACTGGCTCCATCAAAAACCGGAGGTTCAAGCAATGAAATGGTCAATTAGATTGCGGCCAGGACGATTCTTTACAGTCCCCGTATGTCTTTTCTTTTCCCCCCTTTCTCCCTGTCATTTATTCTAGGGTAAGAGGCATTCTTTTCATGTAACTTAAGTGGATGTGTGCTTTCTTTTGGTGTCAGGAAAAGCTGAGAACACCTCATGAATTTCAGCATGGTGATGCAGTTATGGAAGCAATTGTAAAAGATCGTAATGGTTCTGTTCTGGGCAAAGGGTCTATACTTAAGATGTACTTCTTTCCTGGTCAAAGAACTTCCAGCTCTATACAAATTCATGGTGCACCTCATGTCTTCAAGGTGAGTTAAATCTTACATGTTGCCAAAAAGGGTGCATCAAACTTTTTACTCTTTATCAGCCTATTTCACTTATTCAGTGCAGTAAGCATGCTTTTGCAAGTTTTGGCAGGCCTTTTTTGTGATAAGTTCTTTTAGGTTACTCATCTTGTTGCAGGAAACGAGCAGCCCATATAATTTTTTGTCAAAAAACAGATACTTGGATAGTTGCAGTTTTTCACATCATATGAAATGAAACTGAAGCAAGAAGAGCTTCTAATTGTTATAACCTTAGTCTAAAGTAATTTTTTAATTAGAGTGAAACCTCAATACCATATCAAACTATGCTATATAAGTTATTGTGTAATACTCCTGTCTATACTATATGTTGCAACTATACCCGTGGTTCCCTGAAGTACTAGTTAGAGGTTGACAGTTCGTGCCTCAGGAGAGGCATTGTGTGAGTGAGTGTTTGAACTTCTGCAACTGACTATATATATATTAGTAAATAATATGTAGCAACCAAAAAAACCCGTTGAGTCATACATGGTTTGTCGAGTTGACATTGATACTCTTTGGACCATTAACTTTTACTGAGTCAAGAATTTTGGTTTATACAATTGCACACAAGAATAATAATTGTTATATTATTTATTCACTTATTGAATCATGCACCCTTCCACTGAAAATCAGAGAAGCCATTGGTTGTTGGTACTTTAATGTGAGTGTGCATTATAGTATGCCACATGTGATTTAACATGAACGTACTGTAGAGTGAGCTTATGTCCAATGCTAAAGTTGATGGTTTTCTATGCCAGTATAAATTTACAATATGGTTCAGTGACAATACAATATTTTAACTTTTGAGTGCTAAAGCAACACATCTAAGCTTTTTTCTTCAGTTAAAAGAGTTATATGCTCCTTATACATAATAGGATTAAGTTTTTACTGAGGATTGCTATCTTATATATAAAACTTCTATCACATTCTCCTTTAGTGTCTCTTCGTACAAATACATAGTTATATAGCTAAAGAGTTGACTTGCAATCTCTGGCCTTGATATTACTTTTCCTTTTATACTTGCTAGCTGAGAAGTCAGAAACTGGGTGATGCGCTGGCTAGTGTAATAGATTCTAAAATGTTGGTATCCATTTCATTGCAGAAGATATTGACATTGGCAAAACCATGAATGACATTTACACTGAAAATTATTTTTATGTTCGAATTCAATTTTATATCTCGTAACTTGTATCGTTTTTACTAGAATTTAGAATTGCATATAACAGATATGGTTTTGTTACATTGTAATTTTTATTTTAATAGTATGTAATATATATTTTACCAGGTTAAATGATGCAGGGGTTATTTTTAATATTTGTTATTTTCTTATATATATATTTATATTTGATTTTGTCTAATGATTTGTTAAAACTGGAATTGTTTTGTGTATTTTATTTAGAATAAGTTTTTTAAATAATTAGACCCGTAAAAATAGTTTTTTTTAAAAAATTAAGTGAGCCCTAGAGATGTATTTAAATAGAATAGTTATATGAGTTTTATTTGGATTAAGTTTTTTATATGGTTAGATTCGTTAAAGTAGGATCTAATAATTAGACCCGTTAAAATAGGCTGGCCTTGAGATGTGATTAGATTCAAGTAGTTAAATGTTTTTGTATGTAAATAGGCCTCTTAAGATAGGTCTTGATATTAATAGCCCAATTACCGACCGACCAAGACATGTAATGCTTTGGATTTTATAATATACTATATATTTTTCTTATTTATATTTGCTTTTGTTTTAGAGATGTGTTTAAAATAGAATATATAAGTTTTTGATATTATAGGCTCGTTAAAATAGGGTTTTTATAATTAGGTCTGTTATAATAGGTTTTTAAAATAAGTCGACCCTAGAGATATGATTAAGTTTAGAATATTAAAATGTGGTTTTTAATATATATATGCCCGTTAAAATAGGTATTAAAATAAATAGGCTCGTTGACTGACCAAATTACCGACTGATGACGAACCGGAAACCGACCAAAACTTTTAATGTTTTGGCTTTAATAATATAGTATAGATATATTTGCTTTGTTTTAGATATATATATTTATATATGTCAAGTTGTAACTGATATGGAAACAAATATGATATCCGTTGTAATTTGAAATTGTATATTGTGCAAAATAATATTTCTTGTGGATTACCATTTAGGAGATGTCGTAATTTGATTTTCCTTACAGTATGACTCTTAATAGAAAATTGATCGTGACTCAAAATGAAGAAAGACAACTTCGTCAAATTTTGTTTCACATTCTTGAGCCAAACTTGGACAGTACCACAAAATTTCCAACTAGTTAGGAGAGATGAACCTAAAAACTTGCTAATAAATGCATGACTCAGCAGTGAGATTTTTGTTTTAGTTGTTTTAGCTAGAGTGCAATATATTTTTTCATCGGCACTTTACCAGATAAATTAAGACTAAGCTATGTTATATTGTGAAGCAAAACGAGTTCTCAATATTCTTAGATACGTTTATGGGGTGATATAAGATACTGTTTTCCTTACTTTAATGTATAAATTCTCTCCATTTCTTTCAGGTGGATGGACATCCTGTGTATAGCATGGCAACGCCGACAATTGCTGGCGCAAAGGAGATGTTAGCTTACTTAGGTGCCAAACCCTCTTTGGATAGAAGAAATGTGGCAAGAGTAATTCTGACTGACCTGAGAGAAGAAGCTGTTGTTTACATTAATGGCACGCCTTTTGTCCTTAGAGAACTGAATAAACCTGTTGATACTCTCAAGCATGTGGGAATCACTGGTCCAGTGGTCTGTCACAATTTATCATGGTATTCATGTTAAACACTACTTGTCGCAGTGGACCAATATTCTCAACATCTTTTATATTTAATCTGCAGGTGGAACATATGGAGGCCAGGCTTAAAGAAGATATTATATCTGAAATCAGACAGTCTGGTGGTCGTATGCTTTTACACCGTGAAGAATATAATCCCACATTAAATCAAGCCAGTGTAATAGGATATTGGGAGAATATCTTTCTAGATGATGTGAAGACACCTAACGAGGTGTATGCTTTTCTAAAAGATGATAGGTTTGATATTGCATATAGAAGAATACCATTAACTAGAGAAAGAGAAGCCTTAGCGTCTGATATTGATGCAGTGCAGGACTGTATGGATGAGTAAGTATATCATCAATCATTTAAAAAAACATGAATTAGCAACATGAATGGTTTATTTTCTTTCTTTCTTGTTGTTTAGAAGCATTTGATAATTATATCAAAACGAATTTTGGATGAATGCAAGTATCAATGCTTGGAAGTTGAGACGAATAAAAAAGTTGCAGCAAAACCTTAATAACATTCTCTTTGTTCAGAAAGCTGAAATTAAAAAACAAAGTTGGATATGCTTTTTGAGCTGATTATTGAAGATGTCATTTGGTTTTATTGTGGCCTTTTGTAGCAACATATGCCAAAACAGCTCTAACGTAATTGTACCACATTTAGCACATTTGAGCTGATTATTGAAGATGTCATTTGGTTTCATTTGGATGTCAAATCTTAGTACTGATACTGTCCTTTTCTGCAGCTCTGCAGAGTCCTATCTTTTTGTATCACACACAGGTTTTGGGGGAGTTGCATATGCAATGGCCATTATATGTATAAGGCTAGAAGCCGAAGGCAAGTTAGCACATAATATTCCCAGATCACTTGTTGGAACTTCACATCTTTCTGCTGAGGAAGCACGCAGGATGGGTGATTATCGTGACATATTAAGCTTGACTAGAGTTCTGATACATGGTCCAGAGAGCAAAGCAGATGTTGATGCTGTTATAGACAGGTATATAACCTTATCTGGATAAGTATAAAATCTCAAAATATCTTTCTCATTAGCGCATCCCGCCTTACAAGTCTCACGAGAAAATAAATATAAGCCTGCATAAATGCATGATTACAAATAAGTGAGTAATGTGATATAAAGTCCAGAGATTTAGCCATAAACTTTTGTGTTGTTTGTTTAAGTATCTCCCCAATTATAGGAGTTAAATGCTTCTAGAGATGCTATGTCTATAGTATCTTGATGTAAATTAAGTTGATATGAATTTAATTTACTGACAACAATCTGAAAGCCGAACTTCTGTACAAAGAATGGACCTCTCATTTTATGCTTGTTCAATCTATGTAGGCAGATTTTCTGAATTGTTCCCTCTCTATAGGTGTGCAGGTGCTGGAAATTTGCGTGATGATATTCTCTATTATATTAAAGAACTCGAAAAGTTATCAGTGGGTGATGATGACCATAGAGCTTACCTAATGGATGGAGGTCTTAAAGCATTAAGGTTAGATTAATTTTTGGTTTTTGCAATCTGCTTGAAGTCTTGAACTGTTTAACGTAGGTTCCCGATGATGAATTTTTCTTCTTTTTTCAGCTTCACTTGATTGATATAATTTTATTTGTTATTTGCGGACATGTGGGGCTTGCATTCTTTTGAATTAGCTCTCACTAGAGTAGTGAAATTACTGAAGTTCTTGCCAAGATATTAACCTATCTGACATAGTAGTCATTGAAATGTCTCATATGTTCAGAAGACTGTCCAAGCCAATCATATGCATGCCCTAGATCCTACTCCAATTCTAATATTTTTTTCCACAACCTCGTTTTTGCAGACGCTATTTTTTTCTCATTACGTTCAGATCGTACCTTTACTGCAATTTAGCAGCTGAGAAGAGCTTCACCGCCTGGATGGATGCAAGGCCAGAACTCGGTCATCTTTGTAGTAACCTTAAAATTGTGTAGATGCTGTAAAAATGAGATGTACAGCTTCATAGGTTTTCACTTCGTTTTGCACCAGCGGAGCAGAGCTCAGCTTACCTCTTGTCAGGTATATGTAGTCAAATGTACAGCTGGCAAAGTTTGCTCTCTTTCTCATAGAAACTACACTTTAGTGCTGTAACTATTTATGTATGTTCTTATTCAACATGACATGGTGGTGCATGAAAGATGAAAATGTGCGTTGAATAAATTAGTGAAAATTAGTGATGTCGTAATATATTAAAGTAAAATTTTCTTCTCTCTGGGGTTTAGATTATATGTGAATAATATGATACCATCCCTACATAACTTTTGTTAATCTTGATGAAGAAACCTATCCTATCTATAGAAGTCATGCCAAGTGAAAAAGAGCTACTTGAAAATTTATTGTCCAGGACACAAACGTTTTGTTTGATTTCGGCTTAGCCAAGCCAACCAGCTTCAACTGGATGGAAATGTTAATGTAAATTGTGAGCCAAATTTACCTTTTTTTTTTTAAAACAAAAAAATTTGGAGTAATACTTCATGGGGCTTTGTGTTGGGCCTGTTGGCGGACGTTATGGTTATAAAAGTGTGAACTTAATAAATCACTCGAGAGCACTTTCGATACTAGTACTAAAATAAAAAATGGTGTTTGATGCTATAATAAAATTTGTAACACAGAAATACACCAAATAATTTCTAGTAACAAATTGCTTCTTATTTATGTTTCAGAAAATGTATGCTGACTTTGTATTATCTATTTTTGTTCTATCTTTCCACTTTTGCTTACAGCATGTCCAATAATAATGGTAATAATAATGAAAAGTTTTATATTATGATATCAAAAAGCAATTTTAATATTTTAAATATTAAAACAAAACTTGTACTTTAATAGTTTTGATCTCAATATAGAACATGTATTCTAATATAGACGGTTTTCACGAGTTGTTAAGGTTAAATAACGTCAATTACTTTAAATATAACCAACTACTTGATCTTTAAAATCACATTATGTTTCTTAATATCATTTTTTCACTTTTCACTTTTTTTTTGCTAAATTTTCGCTTTTCACTTTCATGTGTATGGGTATAATATTTATATTTATATCTATTTTAAAAACAAAATAATAAATTTATATAACATTCATATTTAGCTTTGCAATGACTTTTTGTAATGAATGTTATATTACAGGTCGGTGTATATAGATAGTGTACATGTACAATGATATATACTAAATTTTTGCTCTAACAATTGATGGGACGGTCCGAAATGATATGTTTAGAGTATGTTCGAAATGATATGGTAAGAATATGTTCGGTTCGAAATGATATGTTAAGAGTATGTTCGGTGGTTGTATTGAAATAAATAAAATTATTATTATAATTTAATATTAGAAAGTGACTTTTGATGTTAAAATAGTACAATATTTCTAACGCATTCCTCTAATTTTTTTCCAAATTTGATTAATTTGAAATATATCACACTTTTGCTTACAAATTTAAATGAATTCCACATACCCTTTATCTATTTTCCCTTCTTTTATATAAAATATTAATGTTTACGGATTATATTAATTTCTTTATTATAAACAACATACGTAGATTTTTAATATATTTTATTAATAATTGGAAAATATGGTGTAATTTTTTTGGTTATATATTAATGATTGTAAATTAGTTTTAAATCAAAAAAGGTAATGTGTTTTAATTATAAAGGAAATTTTAAGGATTGGATTGGTACGATTGATATTTTTAGGTATTTGTAAAATGTAATATCTTCAATTAAAAGTATATATGAAAAAGGCAATCGATTAATTATCATTAATTATATTTTGTTATTATTTTAAGATAACCGTACCGAAAACCAAATAATTAGGATAACCATACCCAAAACCAAATTGACAAATTTTGAATGTTTCGACGTTAATATAATAGTATAAATAACATCATCAAGTATAGCACACCATTGAATTTGTTCTTAGATAATTCGTTCTTGGACCAACACCCTTATATATAAATATATCATTACTTTGTTAAAAAATTACGAAGAAAATTTGTTAATTTTTAGCATTCTTTTCGTAACCTCTCAAATTAAATAAAACACAAATTATTGTATAAAGAATATAACTCATATCGTCTTTGTTTTATCCACTTCTTCTTTTATTTATTTGTCACGTAATTGAAGTATTTAACTTATGTGAAGACTGTTTAGAATATGAGTTGCCGATTACTGGAGTTGGGGTGTGTCAAATGTGAAATGGGTGAATTAAAAATGAAAGTTGGAACTGCAGAGGTTTGGGGTAGAGATGTTCAAAAAGCCTGAAGCTCGAAATCCGGTTCGATCCGAAAAAAAGCCCGAAAAGCCCGGTCCGAAAAAAGCCTGGCCCGGTTCGGCCCGGCCCGGGGGCCTAAAATGGGCATCCTATTTTTCACGAAGTCCGGCCCGGCCCGAAGCCCGAAAAACCCGGATAAAAGCCCGGCTTTTTGAAAGCCCGGATAAAACCCGGGCTTTCAAAAAGCCCGGATAAATGCCCGGCCCGAAGCCCGGATAATTTTTTTTTATTTTATTAATGTAACTTGTAATCTACATTTAATGTGTTTAGTTTTGTTGAGTATAGAATACAAGAAAGAATAGAGAGGGGGTGAATGGATTCTTGAACTTTTCGTTGTTCTTGAATCTGTATAGCAAGATATGTGTTAAGTGTGTGCTATAATTTAAGTGCGGAAACTAATAAGCGAGCAACACAACACAACATCACTTTAATCTAATATATTATTAGATAAAGATTTTGCTACAATCTGTGAATACAAATGTTAGTATTCTCAGCTTCGTTTTTCTCAGAGAGATGTTTTGTTTTTGTGTATGAAAAACTTAACTTCTAAGGAAGTGAGCCTGTATCCTTATAGAGCATGAATACAATCTACTTACTACAAATAAGGTAGCTAAACAACTTTACTTTCTAGTATGTCTATCCTTTTTGAGTAAGCATCCAAACGGCTACAGGTTTGACTTTGCAAAGCTCTGTTCAGATCCACTTCTTTAGCTCTTTGTCTCTTGTACATCTCTCCAAGCTCCTTTCTAGGCTTTTCCAAAAGTACATTACAGATTGTGGTCCATAAAGTGCTTTAGCTTGATGTAGGTTTCTGACTTGTTCAATTCTCCAGTAGCTTTGTCTCCAAGGATCCATTCGAGAAGTGTCTAAGTGACTAATTCGAGAACTAGCATTCGATAACTCTGAGTTCTTGAATAGTACAATCTTGACATATTGAGTCACTTCTCGAATAGCCTTATCTCCAGGAATCTTTTGAGTTGTCGAATAGTGCTTTTGACTTATCGAATCCCTGAGATGTCGAATAGCTTCTTAAGTCTCTGAGATGTCGAATGGAACATTGACTTGTTGACCATTAGAGAACTCGAATGATGCTTTGACCGTTGACTTCCTGAGTTCTCGAATAGAACAACTAGACATGTCGAATCTCTGAGATATCGAATGAGATATCGAATAGTTCATTCAGAGATATCGAATAGTGTCTTCTCAGATATCGAATCCTTGACTTGTCGAATGCTGGATGTAAGAACCCTAATTTTTGTAATATTTCTTTTATATAATATCATGTGACATTGTCAATTTGGAACCTTTCTAGTCATCCCTGTTGTTTAATGGAATTGATTGTCTGAGAAACTATGTTGTTACATTCACCATGTATGACAAAGGGAAGGTTGTTGAGGGCAAGATTCTTATTGTAAGTAAGATTTATAAAACTTAGGACTTGAGAGTTATTGGAGTATTAAAAGATTTATTAGGAATTATGACGAGGAATTATGGATATTCGAGGAATTTACACAATTAAGTACTTAAGGTATTACAAGGGGAGTCTCTACGCGACAAAATATTATTACGAGAAATTAATTAAGATACGATACGAATTAAAGATTAAGTGACAAGCATTGGTGGAAGAATAATGATACAAGGAATGATATTGCATGCAAGTCCCATGCAACTAAGTAGTTAGGAAAGCAAACTAGTAACACAAAATTGACAAGAGGAATAGTAACTAGTTGGCACCATTTTCCAAGGAGACAAGATGGTATGGTGGTCTAGGTCTAGGCTTGTACCATATTACATATACACACACTTAATATATATCACCCCAACCCCTTTTACTTTAATCAACCAATACAAAAAGCAAACACAAAAACTCTCTCCTCTCCCCTTGCCATTGAAGCTCTCGGCCAAACAAGAAAACAAGGAAGAAAAATTTCCTTTCTTCCACTTCTCTTCATTCTTAATTCAAGGCAAAATTCCTAGGCACTCTACATCATATAAGGAAGGTATACTAAGAATTCCAACCCTTTTCATCCATTAATTTTCAAGTTACAAATTGTTAAAGTTTTGATGAATAGTAACAATGTTAAGTTTTCTTTTAGATCTTGGATTATAAGGAGTGTAGGAGCTCATTCAAGGTGTTCTTGAGACTTGTAAGGCATACCCAAGGCTCCTAGATACTCAAGAAGGTATAAAAACCCTAACCCCTCTTGGCCATGTAGTGTTTGTGATGTTTAATGTTAGATCCATGGTTATTAGTGTAAATCTTGGACATATAAGTGATGGATGATGTAGATCTTGAGTTTAAGTCTTATGGTTGTGATTTTTAAGCTTGTGGTTAGTGTATGTAACTCCATGTATGTTTTAAAGTATGATCTTGGTGGTTTAGATGATGGATGTGATGTGGATGTAAGATTCTTGGTTGGTTTAGTGATATAAGCATGCTGAGATTTTTCCAGGAACTTGAACTGTCTTGTAAGAGGGGTTTGAACCCCCAAATCTTGTCCCCTGAGGTCCTAATATATATTGTTGGAAAGTTATTTGAATTTAGTTTCCAGAAATATAAGGTTCATGACTAGGTGATGTATAGATTTTGAGTTATGGCCTGAGAAGTGAAATGTGTTTCTGGATTCCGGACTGCACTAAATGGTCCCCTTGTGAACCTTGTTTAAACCCTTAAAAATTTATGTAGGATCATGGAAAAATTAGAGAAGCTAGTAAATGCAGTGGTGAAGGCTACCCAAAAAGAATTGGATTAAAATATGTATTTTTCAATTTTATAAAAATGCTAGAGTAAAATTCGCGCAAGGAAAAAAGTCGTTAAGGGAGTGTGATTTAAGGGGTAATGGACATGATTCGGTTATGGTAACCAAATTAAGTCGAATAAGTGACGAGCGTAATCGAGTGGTGACATGAACCTATAGTGGGGCTAGAGTGTCATAAGACGAAGTCATTAAGTTAATTTTGTACCCCCTAAAACCCCGCAATTAAAGAGATATTGTTAAGGTACTAACGATCGGCTATTGATTATGTATAGATCGTTCCACTCCGCAAGCTCGACCACCCCAACCTCACCAAGGCAAGTTCACTTTTCAAAACTTACATATACAAGGACTTTCACTGTTGTGTTTGTAGTTTTCAATCATATCAAATGTTTATGTTTATCGAAGTATCGATGAAATTGAGATGTATAAGTACATATATGTTTGTACCCCTTGAACTTAGAATGAAATGTTTTCTTCGGACAACGACTCTAGCAATAGAGGTCGTAGCGGTCCGTATATACTATTGACTGGGGAGCGGTATATTATTATATCGTAATTAAATTGCGAAAACCCGAAGGGTCATTCGGGGAGTATCGTATACTCAAGTAATTATTTTTATATATCTTCGTAAATACTCAAAATACCTATCTTGGATTAAAAGCTTATTTAATTAAATAATTATTTTATTAATTATTAATATTAAATCTTAAAATACTATTTATTAATTACTGTTCAATATTTTAAAGACAAAGCTAATCCAAGATACCTTTGGTACATTCAAAATCGAACTCTTTCGAACTCAAAACATTTTCGAAAACCCCCGGTCAGGTTTGTTTCTTGTGTGATTTCAAGAATCATCGATCGACTGATGTCGGACCCCAATTACTCAGTTTTCAATCAAAATCAAGTTTTTAAAAGAAAAAGAAAAAGGGACTCTGACAGGTGTGGGAACCGTTGACGAACGATTCCCGGGATGTGTAAGCGGCCGTGAGCCAGGCGGTCCATCAATTATTATTCCGGCCCAGGTGTTGCCGAAGGATGATTACGGATGTAGTTTTCATCGAGGGTGATTACGGATGTAGTTTTCACCCGGGGATAGTTACGGATGTAGTTTCTATCCTTCTACCGGTAGAGAACACCCGCGGATTATTGGACTTGGATGTGGCGACTGATCATCGTCAATCCCTGTCAGGTTTTATGTTTTCTTTAAGTCCCATTCCTCCATTTTGGAAAAATGCTCTGACACTGCTTCTTAGGCTTATGTGCCAAGTTGCTGATAGTGTTCTATTTTGATGAGAAAGATGTTGACTCTATGCAGTATCTAGAACTGCAAGATTATTTTGAAAACAAGGGCACGTATTGGTGCACCTTCGAAATTTATCAACAATGATAAGTGATTTTATAACTGATTGATACAAACGAGTTTAATAACTGCTAAACATATGTAATGTTATATTGCTTACCTTATGCATATATTTCTTGCTGAGCTATAGTTGCTCACTCTTTCTTGTTTTCAAATTTACAAACACAACAGCTAAGCGAAATGGCAAGACCCAGACAGACTGCCCGAAAGCAGGTGACTAGACCCGAGGCAGCCGTTGAGATTCCACCGGTAGGACCCATTAGCCGGATTGGTTGGCAACTTTTGTTAGTACGTTTTATTTATAAGTATGACCTGTGCAAAGCAGTGTAACGTAACAAACATTCAAGCCGCCAACTCCGCTTCATATCGAAGTATTGCTGGTAGCATAAATGCTATTTAATTCGGTCTGTAATAACTCTGAAACTTTTACTTTTGCTTAATCAAGTGTGTGACGTTTCTGAGACTCTAACCTGTGTGTGTGTGCGGTGTGAGTTTATTGTGGGGTCGATGGCTGTTTTATATATTATGTGCAAGAACAGGTATGTTATTAATGGAAAATGGACCGTGAGCGCCTAGATCTCCGACCCCGGATCTGGGGGCGTCACACTGGACTTCTCGAATAGACAAATGTACTTCTCGAATTGGTACTTAGGAAAATTCTTCATTTCTTCAAATCCCAACTGTGATTATTTGACAGTCTTTATCTCCTTGCTTGAGACATGAACCTTGGAACTTCTTTCAAGCATTATTCTTGACTTTATAAGTACAGTTACACAACTAGGATTTGATGCCTATTACAAGTACAAAACAAATAGAAACTCTACAACTAGAGGTTCCCTCAGTCAAGTGGTCATGTAGGTAATGCATAGCATTACACATACTTAGGCTTGTTATTATATGAGTACGGCATGTCTCTGTGACTAACAATCTCCCCCAAATTGTGAGTAAGACCCTTAGTCACAATTTCATGCCTGATAACAAGCCTAACATACATAAAGATATGATTTTGAAAAGTACAGGTATGTTTAATTTCAACTAAGAACATAAATAGAAATACAAGTGTGTAATCTTACAGACTATGATGAGATGCTAGCCTTTATCATTTGATTCCATCTCCATATGTCTGGCTAGTAGGTCATCATATTCCTTCTGTTTTCTTTCTTTTTCCTTCCTTGCATTCTCATCCATAGCTCTTATGATTTCTGCCATTGCATCAAGTTCTTCAAGCAGAATTGAGTTCTTGAAATCTTCAAGTACTGGTTTCAGAATGTTGGCAGGATAGTGACTGAGTAGGTTCATTCTTATATTGACATTATCTCCATTTCTTCTCCTATACTTTACAACATAGGGATTGAATTGAACTCTACACAATCCCTTAGCCCTCAACACTTCTGCTTCAGCTTCCAGTTTATCAATTTTTCCCCCTTTTCATCCACTTCTCAAGGCACCCCTTTCTTATCAGCTTTTCATGATCTCTCTTCATCTTCACAAAGTCAATCAGTTCCAGCTTCCATACTCTTTCCACTTTATCATTTGCATCCAACATGGCAATAATCCTTTCTATGTCATATAACTTGCCCCAATTTTGACACTGCCCTTATTTAAACTTCTTCTGTCTTCCATCAGTATACTTGATCTCAAGGGAGTCATTAATGATTGAAACATGATAGATTCTTTGAGCTCTAAGGTATTCCAGTTGGTCTTCATTGTAGTCTTCATCTAGTGGTTGGAGTTTTAGGCCTGGATAGATTGTTAGGGTTCTTGATTTGGAGAGCTTTTGTTTTCTTGCTGCTTGTTTGAATTTGATCCTTTTAGTGTGGTTGCCTGGCAGTAGTATGTGACCTTTGCTGGTAGACCATTGTAGTATTCCATTAGCAGTTTGTTGTTTGAAACATACAGATGGTTTCTTGACTTGAATCTTCTTTTCTTCTTGAGGTGATAAAACAGTTGCAGAAGCCATGGAATTAGATTTTGGTAGGTCATTACTAACAGCATTCACCCTAGTCTTGTGTTGCAGAAGCCTAAGGCTTGCTGTTTTCCATTCTTCCTCTCATAGACTCTGCCTTGGTCATGATCTCCTTTCTTATCTTTGCTGTCCTTCTTCTTCTTATCCTCATCATCCTTATCACTCCTGTGATGTTTTCCCTTCCCATCACTCTTGTCCTCATCTTTGTCATCCTTATTCCTCTTTGGCTTGGCCATTTCTGGAATTACACCAGTTGCAATGAATGATCTTAGGATATGCAGTGCCTCTATCTCTTCAGCAGTTCTTCTCCCCTTCTTCTTCTGCAGTTGATCAACGATATCAATGATGAGTCTGTGGTTCTGAAGAGTAAGATGACTAGGAATGACCAGCTGCTTGACATCTTGAATTTTGGTACCAGACTGGTAAAGAATGGTTCTTGGATTAGTGCACACTTCAGGTAGTCTAGACTGTTGCTCATCCCTTAAGTCATTGTACAGACTCCTGTTATTCTCATTGACATCTCTCTTCTCAATCAGTTTGATTAGGGCATCTACCTTTGTGAACTTTAGAGCTTGTAGAGTTTTGTAGTTTAGATGCCATATCTTGGATTTAGAAACTATCAATATCTCCTTGTACCATGAGCTATTGACTTTCTTGGATATGACAATGAAGTATTCAACCTGATCCTTCAAACTCCTAAAATACACTATCATGTCACCAGCCTGTTCCTTTTGGGCTTTCAGAAACTCCAAGATTGCTTCATCATGATAGATATTTGAGTTAGCAACTTCTTGTAGCTTGGCCTCTGTTATCAATTTTAATTCTACAGGTTTGGCACTTTCAACTCTGGAGGATGGAGGTTTGTCAGATGGCATACTCCCTGTAACCACTGTGGAGGTGAAAGATTGTCTCTGGCCACTAGGAGTAGTGATGTGCACAGCTGGTAAAGTAACAACTGGCAGAGATGGAGGCTCATCAACTTTGTTCTTCCCTTTTCCTGGGACATGAGTTCTAGAGGGTCTTGGCTGACCACCCTCATTTATGCTAATACCCTTCTCCTTAGGTCTCTCCCCCTTATTCTCCCCCTTAGGATTTGAGCTCCTTAAGGTCCTCTTCTCCCCCTTAGGCTTGTTGACAGGCACAGAGGCTTTGGTAGGGGCCTTTGGGTTGGAAGTGGGTGGGTTGGCAGATTCATCAGGAAGAGGGAGCCCCATATGCTTCATCATTGCAGACAACATAGATTGTTGATGCAGAAGAACATCAGCTGTGGTGGAGGCTTGAGTGCTCAACTGCTCAGAGATAGTTGCTACTGTGTCTGTTAGATGAGCATTGGATTGCTTGAGGGATGTCACTTCTGTTTCCAGGGAAGCCACCTTTTTGAATAACTCATTAGATTTGAAACCAGAAAGTGACTGTTCTTTGAGTCTCTGCACTTCAAACTTGGTCATCTCATGCACTGGAACCTCAGTGATCAGCTTGTCTCCATACTGGTTTGCAAAGAGGGTCCTGAGCATGGCATTTGCATCAGTTGTCTGATCAGATAAGATTTGGAATTTATGCCCCAGACCTGTGACACCATCTTTCAGTAAAGCTAGACCATTATCCATCCTTGTGCAGGTAGAGTTGCAGACTTTGATGTCTTTGAGAACACTGTCCAACTGAGGGAACCTTGCATCAAAGGCCCTCTTTATCTCTCCCACAGACTGGTCTGTTGCATCACTTACCTTGTTGACTTCTGATTTGACACTTTTGCCAAGGTAGTGTGCAGCCTTGAGGAATCCTTTGTAAGAGTCATTGATGGCTTCATACACTTCACCAGGAGTTAGGGATTTAGCATTTGAACCCAGTGAGGTGATGTATTCCTCTCTTAGATACTGAAGAGCTTCATTGAGAGTGAGATCAAATTTTCCTTGCATCCAGGCATCTACATTGCCATCTCTCTCAGTATCATCCAAAATTTTCTCCTTCTGCATCTCTACATCATCTCTGTAGCATAGAAGGATAGCCTCATAGTCTGGGTTTGGCAGATTTGAAGTGAGAAGATTCTGAGCAATTTTAGTGAACTCAGGAATCTGATCCATAACTAAGCCTTGAAGTGCTTCAACCGTCAATTGTGGTGGAGCAGACCCTGATCCTGAAGCACTGTCATGTTGCACAGGCTTCAGCCATTGTGACATAAAGTTAGAGCTAGATCTAGGTAAGCTAGACTCCTCAATTACAGATGCAACTTCTGTAACCGGATGGAATGACTCTACTACTGATGTCTTCACAGAAGTGGGAGGAGTTACACCAATAGTTGACATAGGCACAGAGTCTCTAGCGAAAACTAGTGAATCCTCTATGTTTTTGATGGTGTCATTAGGATATGCCCCAGCTCGCATTCCCTCACCATCTAAATGTAGTTCCTGGGTGGTGAGCAAAGTGTCATGCAGTAAGTCACTTGAGTCCATTGGCTCACCAAGAGAAGAAAATTCTTGGTGATCAATGCCTTGCTCCTCAATTGCTTGAGTTGCAAGCTTCAAAGAAATTTTAGTGTGAGATTCTGGAAGAGAAGTGTCTTTTAGAATGGATTTTAGCAACTCCCCCTGAGAAATAGAGGGAGTTTCAATATTGATGTGCTCTCCACTCAGTGTTGTGCCAGCCTTATCACTCCCATGTGCTGACTCATTACAAGAAGGTGCATTGGGGAGGATGCTTGATTCTATAGATGCACCCTGTTGAGAGGATACATCTAGTGAACTGTGTGCCCCTGATTTTACAACTTCAGCCATTTGTGTGACTGAAGAGGTTGTTTTAGATTTCTTCTTCTTCTTATTTGGCCTTAGTAAGGGTGACTCAGGTTCCTCACTTTCTAAACCTAATTCTACAGCCAAGGCTGCTTCAGTTAAGAATTGTAGAGGTTCAGAAGCAACCTATTTTCTCTTCTTCTCCTTTTTACTGACACCACCCTGTTGAGAGGATGATGCAGGTGGCTCTGTGTTTGGTAAAGTGTTTGGCTGAGAGGGTTGGTTAGCAGGCCCTGGGTTAGCATTTTGCTCTACTTGCTTGGGCCTAGCTAACTCAGATTTTAAGGCAAATATTGGCATGTTGTGGGGGTAAGTCCTAAATAAACTCTCCATATGGGGAGTTATTTTGAGTCTTACATCCACATCATTCCTAGTCTCCAAGCTACCAAAAATGAGTTTGGTCATGGATTTCAGATAGCCTATTCTATTTTTGTCTAACCCAGGCAATTCAATCAATTTATCATCTATATAATTAAGTACAGATTGAATAAAGCGAGGGAAGAAAATTTCATTACTTCTCTTGGCTGAGTTCTTACCAAGTCTCCCATACAATTCTTGCATTATGATCAGTCCAACATCAATCTTTCTCCCATATGCTAGAGCATAGTCAATTTGTTGAACAGGTGTGCTGATTTGGTCAAAGCTAGACTTCCTTGCTGTGAAGACTTGAAGAAGAGTGGCAAAGACATAGCTCCATTCTTTTCTCAAGTACTTCCTATTCAAATTTCCAATCTTGATTCTATCTGAGTAGTTGATAAAATCAAAGAAGTCTTCCAATTCCTGATCTGTAGCTTGACTGTCATACACTTCTTGTTGTAAGCCCAGTGCTCGATTCATATCTTCAGTGGTGAAAGTGATGTCCTTATCCTGAATCTTGCAGTAGATTACGTATGAAGTTATTGCATTCTCTAGGGCCACAACCTCCACAGTAGCAGTTCTCCAAAACTGTTCTAGTAGGTCTAGATACAGAGTTGGGTTGGTTGAGAGTGCATCCTTGATGTATGATTCAAACATCCATCGAACGAAGCACTTAAAGTTTGCATTGGGTGCTTCAACATCGTTGGTTATTGTTATGAAATTGGTGTGGGTAGGAATTGTGAGTTGGGTATTTGCCATTGTTACACAGAGAGGTGAGAGAAGAGAACGAAGGTTGAAGAAGAAATTTAGCTTTTGAAGTTAGGGTTTTCAGAGGTTTTGGAACTTTAGCTGCCTGAGAAATCGAATGAAATGATTTGAACAGTTGTGGAATTGTATATATGTGAGGACTTGAGTTGTCGATTAGATATATGTTTTGTATCTACAAGTCAGTCATTCGAGAAGTATAAAACAACTATTCGATAAGTCAAGAAAGGCTTATTCGATATCTCAAGCAGTTTGAAACTCACAGCTGGCAGTTATCTAACTTAGAACATAATTCTAAATTAAATAAAATATGTTTTCATGAGTGATTTAAAATTCTGAATAAAAATCGAAAATCGATTAAGATTCAGCGAGAATTCAGCCTTTTCAAATGATTCGACAACTCAAATGTTCTATTCGAGAACTCAGTCATTAGAGAACTCAAATGTTCTATTTGAGAAGTCAAGCATTAGAGAACTCAAATGTTCTTTTTGAGAACTCAAGCAAGTCTCTGTTCGATTTCTCCAAAATGCACTATTCGAGAAATCAAGAGGGTTCTAAATAGACTTGTTAGAGAAGTCGACCATAGACATGAAAGTCATTCGAGAAGTCTGACTTATCGAACTATACTTTTCACTCATAAAAATTAATTTTCACTATCTTTTCAAAATTTACCAGAATTATTCAAATGAAAAAATATTCTAACAAATTAAATAGTGATAGTCTTAAAATGTCATAGAAATTTCAAGCTAATTCAAATATGATTTTCAACATATGCAACAAATTTGAAATATTTATAAATCATATTTCAGCCAACACTTACTTCAAAAATATTGAGAATTTAGATAAAGTAAGTGTTTACTGCTGCAACAATCTAGTTGATATTTTCACTTAGCCAGATTCTGAAGAATTCAGCATTCCAATCTCACTAACCAACCTTGTGAAGGTGGCTTCATCCAATGGCTTAGTGAATATATCAGCTAATTGTTTATCTGTAGGATCATAATGCAACTCAATGGTTCCAATATTTGCATGCTCCCTAATGAAATGATATCTGATGTCAATGTGCTTTGTTCTAGAATGATTTACAGGATTGGCAACTATAGAGATTGCACTTGTGTTGTCACACATGATTGGAATTCTTTCCAACACAAGTCCATAATCTCTAAGTTGATTTTTAATCCAAAGCACTTGAGCACAGTAACTTCCAGCAGCTATGTATTCAGCCTCAGCTGTGGAAGTTGACACAGATTGTTGTTTCTTGCTGTACCAAGAGACTAATCTTTGTCCAAGAAACTGGCAGCTACCTGAGGTGCTTTTCCTATCCACTCTGCATCCAGCATAATCAGCATCAGAATAACCAACCAGATTGAACCCTGTGTCCTTAGGATACCATAAACCCAAGTTTGGAGTGCCCTTCAGATATCTAAAGATCCTCTTTATAGCAATCAAATGTGACTCTTTTGGATTTGATTGAAATCTTGCACATAGACATGTAGCAAACATGATGTCTGGCCTACTTGCAGTGAGATATAGTAAGGAACCAACCATGCCTCTGTAGACTGAGATATCTACTCTCTTGCCTTTAGCATCTTCATCCAATTTAATGGCAGTGGCCATGGGTGTCTTTGCAGGTGAGCAATCTTCTAAGTCAAACTTTTTCAATAAATCCTTGATGTACTTGGTTTGATTGATAAAGATACCATCCTTCCTCTGACTAACTTGCAACCCGAGAAAGAATGTCAACTCTCCTATCATACTCATCTTATATCTGCTCTACATGAGCTTAGAGAATTTCTCACATAGCTTCTCATTTGTAGATCCAAATATGATATCATCCACATAGATCTGAACTAGGATAATATCATCACCATGCTTCTTGTAAAATAGTGTTTTGTCCAATGTGCCTCTAGTGAATTGATTTTCTAGAAGAAATTGTGATAAAGTATCATACCATGCCCTTGGAGCCTGCTTAAGTCCATATAATGCCTTAAGCAATCTGTAGACAAACTCTGGGAAATGTGGATCCTCAAAGCCAGGTGGTTGTTGCACATAAACTTCTTCTTCCAACTCTCCATTCAGAAATGCACTCTTGACATCCATTTGATAGACTTTAAAATTTGAATGAGCAGAAAATGCCAAGAATATTTTGATGGCTTCCAAACTAGCAACAGGGGCAAATGTCTCATCATAATCAATGCCTTCCTGTTGAGAGTATCCTTTTGCAACCAACCTTGCTTTGTTTCTAATGACCACACCATTTTCATCCATCTTGTTTTTCAGAACCCATTTTGTTCTAACAATGGTTCTGTTCTTTGGTGCAGGCACCAGTTCTCATACTTTGTTCCTTTCAAATTGATTTAGCTCCTCTTGCATAGCAATAATCCGATCTAGATCCAGCAGTGCATCATCAAGTTTCTTAGGCTCAATCTGAGATATAAAACAACCATAGAGACACTCATTTTGAGTTGCTCTCCTAGTTCTTACTCCTGCATTTGGATCTCCAATAATTTGCTCTGCAATGTGTGACCTATCCCATTTCCTTGAGTGCTCAGTTTGATTTCTCAACCTTGATGTTGCTTCATCATTCAAATCATGATCATCTTCATTTCCTCCCCCTGTGAAGTTGCTACTATTCATAGGTGTGTCTTGGATGCTAGTCTCTTCACTGTTGATTGGAACAAATTCTTCTCTTGCATCATCATTCACTTGAGTTTGTTGAACTTGAGTTTGTTGAACTTGAGTTTCAACTTCAGTTTCAATCTCTTCATCAGAATCATCTAGATTTTCAAACTTTAATGGATCTCTATCTTCATCATTGGTTTCTTCTAATCCAGGTAGTTTGTTGTCATCAAATGTCACATCTGTTGTTTCCATAACTTTCTTTTGACTGATGACATAGACTTTGTATGCAATTCTCTCCATAGAATAGCCAAGAAAGATTCCTTCAAATGCCTTTGCATCAAACTTCCCAACATATTCTAAATTGTCTTTCAACACAAAGCATTTTCTTCCAAAAGTATGAACATACTTTAGAGTAGGCTTGTTTCCAGTCATCAAATTGCAAGGTGTCTTTACAGTGTTTTTGTTGATGAGGGTTCTGTTCTGGATGTAGCATGCAGTGCTCACAGCCTCAGCTCAAAAACATGTAGGCATCTTTGCATCAAGCAACATTATTCTAGCAGCCTCAATTAGGGTTCTGTTCTTTCTCTCAACTACTCCATTCTGTTGTGGAGTCCTTGGAGATGAGAATTGTTGAGAAATGCCATTCTCTTTGCAAAATGCTTCATGTAAGGCATTTCTGAACTCTATTCCATTATCACTTCTCAATGCAATCACAATTTCATTGTTGGCTTTTGCTTCTTTATCAACTTTCTTTATGTGCTCAATGATTACTTGAGGAGCCTCATCCTTTGATGCTAGAAATTCCACCCATGTATACCTTGTGTAGTCATCAACCATCACTAGGGCATTCTTGAGAGTGACATAATATTGACAGGCCCAAACAAATCCATATAAATTAATTACAGGGGCTTGGTGATTGATGTCACTGTTTTTGACTTGTGGCTTGACCTTTTCATCTTTCCTTTTTGACAAGCCTCACACACTCCTTCTTGACAGAATTCAAGTGTGGGCATGCCTCTCACTAACTCTCTTTTGACTAGAGAATTAATGGCCTTGAAGTTCAGGTGTGATAACTTCTTGTGCCACAGCTAAAAATCTTCATTTGATGCTTTTGAGTAGAAGCAACAAACTTTGTCCTTGTTTGCAGAGTCCATATTGGCTACAAACAGGATTCCTTTCCTTACTTCAGATAGAGCAAAATCACCAGTCTTCTTGTGGGTGATCAAACATTCATCTTTATCAAAATTTACCTTGAATCCTCTATCAGTAAACTGACCAACACTTAGCAGATTATGCTTAAGACCCTTGACTAGTGCTACATCTTCAATGATGACATTACCAACTTTTAACTTTCCATATCCCAATGTGTTACCCATGCTGTCATCTCCAAAAGCAACCATTGGGCCAGCCTTCTCCTCATATTGTGATAGCAGGTCCATATCACCAGTCATGTGATTTGAGCATCCACTGTCCAAAGTCATATGACCTTCCTTTCACTTTCTTTGCCCTGCAAACACAAAGGAATTACTTCTTCTTTGGTACCCAAACAAGTTTGGGTCCATTTGGCTTAGAAACAGTTTTATCATAAACAACATGCTTATCAACTTTCTTGGTATTAGTCTTCTTATCACTGTTAGAAGTCTTAGAACCTGAGGTTTCAAACTTAGGTGACAGAGGTACCTTCCTAGCTCTAGGAGGACTTGAAGACTTTGACCTTGTGTAGTGTGTGTGAGAGTTGTGATTGATACAACCATCATGAATTGCCTTCTCAGATTGAAACAACTAGTCATGACATTCATATTGCATGGCATACAGTCAAATTTATCACAGAATGGAGCATCTCTATGTCTTAAAGGCACAGAATAGTCATAGAAAGGTTTGGGCACACTACCAACAGGTTTCTTGCATGCATGAGTTAAATGATTGGTACTGAAACAATTTTGACAAGTTTTCCTAGGGGCATTAGGCATATAAACATAATTATTATCTTTGTTAATCCCTAGTTTCCCATTTCTGTTCAGTTTCTTCTTAGCCACTTTCTTCTCAGATTCATTTTTTTTCAGTTGATACAAACTTAACAAACTTCTCAGGTCTAGACTTACTACCTGCTGGCTCCTTGGTTTTTGACTTGACACTATCACTCTTAGAGGATGCTGGTTGTTCACTAGACTGTGCCTCATCCTCATCATTCAACATTTGCTTAATGAGTAAGGCATCCTCATCAATTTCAAATGTTGGTTCTTTAAAAATTGGAGACTCAGTCTTTTTCAAAATGTGAGGCACTTCATCCTGAACAACTATGTCATCTTCAATGACAGCATAGCCTTTCCTCTGTTTAAGAGTGCCATAGTCAAGTCCAATGGCAGCCTTGGGTTTAACTTGATTTTTCTCATGGTAGGACTGCAGTAGACTAGAGGAGTTCTTAAATGTTTTCAGTTTGAATTCATTCTCAGCTAGTTCATCCCTAAGAGCCTTATCAACCTGACTAGCATATAGAACCTTATTCTGCAAATATTCAACTTCTTTCTTAAGGTTATTGATATGGGCTAAAAGTAAGCCCTAAAGACACATTTAATGTGGCATTAATAACACCCGGTATAGTCCAAGCATGGGGCCCACCAGATGGCCAAAAAACATTAATTAAATATTAATTTCGTAATTAATATTGAGGGATAATTAACAGCTGGGAAGTACAAGTCAAATAAGGATATTATCTCTCCAAAGAGTAGCCTCCAAGGCACATAGTCATACAAGAAAACAGACTCCTACAAGGAAGGAGTCTAGAACCTTCCTCAAGGCTGACTTGCCCACTAAGTCACCTAACCCTACTATAATTCTGAGGCTTCTCAGCCTATATATAGGGTCAGACCCCTCACCCTAGAACTACGTTTTTTGGCTTGATCTTTGATATTCATCAAAGTACGTAGGCATCTTGTGAAGGTAGATTCAGCCACGAGCACAAGAGCAGCCATTAAAAGCACGAAGCTCACGTAACTTGGTATTAAATACACACAAACCCTAGCCGCAATTCTATAACCTAAGTTTTATTCCACAACATTTGGCGCCGTCTGTGGGACGAAAACATCAACCATGGTTCAAACACGAAGGACAACGTCAACCTCGACTGAGGCCATACCCCTTAGCTCTGCTCCGCCTGCCACCTCTGATCCACTTATCACTGCTGAAGAAGGATAATTACCCCCATCAACAGGGACGGTCATTCAACCTCTAGCCTCTCAACCCCCTGGGACGATTCCCCATGTTGAGGGAACTTTACCCGTGATTATCTCTCAAAACCAAGAAACTAACCCTCTTCAGATGGTGGTTTCTCCTCTTGATAACGTTGATCGTACACTACCCCCGGGAATACAGATCCACACTATGGATCTCCCCTTGAATACCAACCCGATGTATGGGTTGCCTAATTATCCCCCTCGATAAAGGGAACCTGGACCTAGCGGTCATGCCTTACAGATCCGAGATCGAGAGTACGATGACTACTCCGACCCCTATACTGATGATTCGACATCTGAGGATGATGATGATGATCGCGAAGAAGCCCCAAGGAGGCGACGTTCTAGTAGAGAACCTCGAAGGAGGTCCCAGAGAATCCATGATGGACCTCCACAAATGGCTGAGGAAAGGATTAAGGCTCATGAGGCTGAGATCCAAATGTTGAAGGATGATATTGCTAGGGAGCAAGCAAGGCAAAGTCTGATTCGACCTCCTCCAGTTACAGGGAGGATTCCCATTATGAATCTAGAAAGGCCTTCAAGGAGACAGCGAAGGGCCGATGCCCCAACTGAAAAATCGACAAGGGTGGACACCCCCAGAAGCAACCCCAAGGATCTGATGCCACTTGGGGATCCTGATGATCCCACACCTCCGTTTACTGAGGAGGTGATTAATTCCCGCATCTCAAGGAAGTTCAAGATGCCAACAATTAAGGCTTATGATGGAACGGGCGACCCCGCAAACCATGTCAGGACATTCTCAAATGCACTGCTGCTGCAGCATGCGAGCGACGCCTTAAAGTGTAGGGCGTTTCCTCAAACCCTGTCGGGCATGGCTCAAAAGTGGTATAGCCGCCTACCTGCGAATTCGATTGGCTCTTTTAAGGAGTTGAGCGCTGCCTTTGTCAGCCAGTTCATTAGAGGGAGAGTTCATGAAAAAAGTTCTGTATCTCTCATGTATGTGGTGCATGGGAAGAATGAGAATTTGAGGGATTATCTCAAGCGATTCACTAAGGAGACGTTGAATATCACTGATCTGGAAAATAAGGTGGCCATAGTAGCCCTGGAACACGGAACCACTGATCTCTTCTTTAAAAGGTCTTTGGCAAAACATCCTCCTGAAAACATGGTCGAGCTCCAACGAAGGGCCGACAAGTACATCAAGGCTGAGGACGGCATGAAGAAGGAAGCCGCAGGAGGTAATGGCAAGGGTTCCAACGACTCAAAGAAACGAAAGCAATAGCAAGAGTACGACGCTAGGGACAAGTATCCTCGGACTAACAAAGATTCTGAGTCACCGCCAAAGAAAGGTTTGGGACCTAGATTTTCTGATTATGCAAGGCTGAACGCTCCTAGGACTCAGATCTTGTTAGATATTGAGAAGGATAAAGACTTTCGATGGCCGAAGCCACTTAGGGGTGATCCCGCAAAAAGAAACAAGGAGCAGTACTGTAGATACCACCGTGATGTGGGGCATGATGCAGATGATTGTAGACAGTTGAAGGATGAAATTGAGTTCTTGATCCGAAAAGGGAAGCTGAACAAGTTCATGAAGGGTGATGATCGTGGAACCCAAAGAAGGGACTATGATAGAAGAGACAATGATAGAAGAGATAACGATCGTGATCGTAATCAACAGCACCGAGGGCCAGTTATTAACATGATTTGGGGAGGCCCAACGGTGGCCGGAACGACTCGAAACTCTCGAAAGGCATATGCCAGAGAAGTGATGCACATCGTGGGAGAAGCCCCTAAACGTGCTAGGACTGAAATAGCAATTGGGTTTGATGATTCAGACCTTGAAGGGGTGAAGTTCCCCCATGACGACCCGTTGGTCATAGCCCCTATTATTGGAAATTCGGAGGTGAAGCGAGTCTTGATAGACAATGGAGCTTCTATTGATATTTTGTTTCATGACGCATTCGTAAAGATGGGATACACTGACTCCCAGTTGACCCCGACCAACATGCCGATATACGGGTTTAATGGAGTCGAGTCCAAGGTTGAAGGGACTATTCAGTTACCCGTGACAATCGGGCAAGAACATAAGGAAGCCACTCAGATGCTGAATTTTATTGTGATAAAGGCATCCTCGACTTATAACGCAATCCTTGGGAGGACTGGACTTCACGCATTCAAGGCTATTACCTCTACATACCACATGAAAATTAAGTTTCCAACCAGGAATGGTGTTGGAGAACAAAAGGGTGATCAGAAAATGGCAAGAAGCTGCTACGTATCCGCATTAAGAGATGATGGAATCGGGGGGCAGGTACTTTCGATTGAAGACATGGATGTCCGTGATGATGATGAACATCGAGGGAAGCCAGCAGAGGACTTAGTCCCTATTCCTCTAGAGTTGAGCGACCCTGAGAAAGTAAATTATGTAGGAGCTTCTTTGAAAGAACCCCTGAAGGGCAAGTTGATAGCATTTTTGCAAGAGAACAGCGATGTGTTTGCTTGGACAGCAGCTGATATGCCGGGGATTGACCCCCAACTCATAACTCACAAGTTGAACGTTGATCCTAAGTGGAAGATAATAAAACAAAAGAAGAGAAATTTTGCTCCTCAAAGGCAAGAGGCCATTAAGCAAGAAGTTGACAAGCTCTTAGAGGCTAGGTTTATCGAAGAGATACAGTTCCCCGAATGGTTGGCTAACCCTGTGATGGTCAAGAAGGTAAACGGGAAGTGGAGGATGTGTATAGACTTCACTGATTTGAATGACGCATGCCCGAAGGATTGCTTTCCCCTGCCAAGGATAGATATGTTGATAGATGCCACAGCCGGACATGAGATGTTGAGCTTTATGGATGGGTTCAGCGGCTACAATCAGATTAAGATGCACAAGGATGACATCCCAAAGGTATCTTTCATAACTGACTTTGGTGTTTTCTACTACCTTGTTATGGCTTTTGGTCTAAAGAATGCAGGAGCTACATACCAACGACTGGTGAATAAAATATTCGCCCATCTGATTGGAAAAACCATGGAAGTCTATGTTGACGACATGCTGGTCAAGAGCCTGTTCAAGGCAGACCACATTAAGCACCTCAGAGAGGCATTCGAAGTGCTGAGGCACCACAAAATGATGTTAAATCCAGCCAAGTGTGCTTTTGGTGTTGGATCTGGAAAATTCTTAGGTTTGATGGTTTCAAAGAGAGGCACAGAGGCCAACCCTGAAAAGATCAAGGCGATCTTAGATATGGAACCGCCATGCTCTGTAAGAGATGTGCAAAAGTTGACAGGCCGGGTAGCGGCTTTAGGAAGATTCATCTCCAAGTCTGGTGATAAATGCTTGCCTTTCTTTCAAGCATTGAAGAAGGTGAAAAATTTTGAGTGGACCTCTGAGAGCCAAGAGGCCTTTGAGCAATTGAAGAAATACATGGCTGAAGCCCCGTTGTTGGCCAAACCAAGTCCTGGGGAGACTCTTTACCTATACCTGGCGGTATCTGAACAAGCATTGAGTGCTGACCTCATTCGAGTAGAGGAGAAAATCCAGAAACCTATCTACTACGTGAGCAAAGTGTTGCATGGGGCTGAGTTGAATTACTCACCCATTGAAAAGTTTGCTTTGGCATTAATGACTGCATAGCCCTAAGGCCAGTGGAAGGTTAATAAAGTGGGCAATTGAGTTAGGAGAGTTTGATATCACATATAAGCCTCGAACAGCCATTAAGGCTCAGGCATTGGCTGACTTCGTGGTTGAATGCACCATTAACAACCAAGAAGTCGGGGGGCAGGAGATGATAGCTACCCCTGGGAAAGAGGATAAAGATGAAGAGCTTAGGCCTGATCTGAAGGAGTATTGGGTGCTCTATTTTGATGGAGCATCAAAAACAAAATCTAGTGGTGCAGGTGTGGTTTTACAAAGCCCCGATGGGTTCATGGTGGAGTATGCTTTGAAGTTGGACTTTCCGACAACCAACAACGAAGCTGAGTATGAAGCCTTGATAGCCGGTTTAGGCTTGGCCAGGATCATGAGGGTCAAAAATCTCAAAGTATGTGGGGATTCAAGACTAGTGGTATCACAAGTAAATGGTGAATTTGAGGCCAAGGATGAAACTATGGCGAAGTATTTGAGAGTTGTGAAGGCAGTGATGACTCAGTTTAATGAGTGTTATGTGGAACATATTCCGAGAGAGGAGAACGTTAAGGCCGATGCCTTGTCCAAGTTCGCTTCTTCTGAGATAGAATATGCAGGAAGTGTTTACTTCCAGGTCTTGAAGGCCCCGACCATCAACTCAAAATTGGTGGCACCGATTGATGTAGGAAGCTGTTGGATAGATCCTATCAAAGCTCACCTCGAAACCGGATGGCTCCCTGACAATGCCTCGGAGGCACGAAAGCTGTCAGTAAGAGCATTGAGATATGCCTTGATTGAAGACGTCCTTTACAAAAGGTCTTTTGTCATCCCATACTTGAAGTGTCTGAGGCCCCAAGAGGCAAGGGAAGCTTTGAAAGAAGTTCATGAAGGTATCTGTGGGCAGCACTTGGGGGGCAGAGCCCTAGCTCACAAAATAACCCGTTTGGGATTCTACTGGCCAGAGATGTTGGCCAATGCACAGATCTATGTCAAGCGGTGCGATAGATGCAAAAAGCACGCTCCGATAGTAAGGCAGCCGCCTGAGATGTTAACGTCGATTAGCTCCCCTATTCCATTCGCAATGTGGGGAATGGATATACTTGGTCCTTTCCCCGTAGCTTCAGCACAAAGGAAGTTTCTGATAGTTGCCATCGACTACTTCACTAAGTGGATTGAGGCTAGGCCTTTGGCCAAAATAACCACCAAGCAAGTTTCCCAGTTCTTTTGGGAGAACATCATTTGCAGATACGGGATCCCTCGAGTCCTTGTGACGGATAATGGGACGCAGTTTAACAATGAAGAATTTAAGAAGTACTGCGAGGAAAATGCCATTGAGCTTCGTTTTACTTCAGTAGCACATCCGCAAGCAAACGGACAGGCAGAGGTCGCCAATCGAATCATCCTTGATGGACTGAAGAAGAGGGTCGAACGTTCTAGGAACACTTGGGTGGACGAGCTATTGCATATACTATGGGCGTATCGTACCACCTGTAAAGTATCAACTGGAGCAACCCCGTTCTTGTTGGCTTACGGGGCCGAGGCAGTTGTGCCCCTCGAGATCATGCATGCATCACCTCGAGTTGAAGCATATGAACTAGAAGTTAATGAAGAGGGCATGAGACTCGCCCTTGACCTAATTGATGAGGTTAGGGATGAAGCAAATGCCAGGAATGCAGAGCATCAGAAGAGAGCGTCTTTCTACTACAATTTAAGGGTTAAGGAGAGGTTCTTTCGACAAGGCGACTTGGTTATAAGGAAAGTAGAAGCTTCAGGAGTTGGACAGAAAGGAAAGCTAGCCCCTAACTGGGAAGGGCCATATCGAGTCAAGAAGACACTAGGACGAGGATCCTACAAGTTGGAGACAT
This sequence comes from Saposhnikovia divaricata, assembly GCA_036435485.1. Lineage (NCBI taxonomy): Eukaryota > Viridiplantae > Streptophyta > Magnoliopsida > Apiales > Apiaceae > Saposhnikovia > Saposhnikovia divaricata. Next base: position 92,103,777 of record CM071597.1, on the reverse strand, counting down.
TAGATGGGAACGAAGTGCCGCGAACTTGGCATGCTTTGAACCTGAAGATTTATTATGTGTGAGCTATCCTTGTACGGATTCAGCTTTCTATCTATTTATTAGGAGAAATAGAAATAAGGTTCGATGAAACCATTCCAGAGCTATTAAGCTCAGAGTAGGAAGTAGACTATCTATGTAAGGGTCGAACCCATTCCATTGACATTATGTCAGCTTATCAATAAAGTTTGTTTTTGCTTCCATCAAATTACTTCTTTCGTTTTGTTATTTTAAAAGACTAACGATTTATAAATTTGTGAGTATAGTATAAGCCAAGGGGCCAAGTACAAGAGCGCAACAACCTATAAGCAAAAACAAGAATATGGAAACAAAAGAAACTAACTGCATAGATAAGTTAAATTTAAGTTCTACATCATAAACCCCGAAGGGCAAAAGTTCGGAATAAATAAAGATAAAAAACAGAAATAAGCCACGCAGGGCCATCTACACATCTAAGTCATCAACTACAACATCTCCTTGGGTAAGAGGAGGATCTGCTCCTTTAGTAGAACTATCTAACTCCTCTACCCCAGGAGAAGAAGGTGGATCCAGAGTGGGCTGAGAGTCCCCATCTACAGCTGCCTCTGTAGCAACCTCCAAAGCAGCTGTTACTCCAGGGATAGCAGGAACCGGGAATCTCTCCAGGGACACCCCCTCGATCTTCCCGCTCAGCTCCTCGATGATCTCCTCCCAGTACTCCTTAAAGGTACCAGGAAAATTTGCATCATACTCGGCATTCAGGATATCTTGAAAGTCCTTAGAAGCCTTGTAGTCAGCTATGATGTGTTCCCTGTTCTGCTGCACCTCCAGCTATAGCTTCCTGTTCCTCTCCTTCTCCGCTGCCAGCTCCTTCTCCACCTCCATAAAACGAGCAAAATTTGCCTCAGAGGAGGCAAAGTATCTATCTCTGTCCCTCTCGGCTATAGTCTTTTCAGCACGCACCGTTTTAAGATTATGAACGGTGGCCTGAAGGTAGGCGTTCATCTACAAAGAAAACAAGTGAATAAGGGAAATGGAAATACAATTAAATTAAGAAGTTGAAGAAAAAATTACCGAAGCAACATCTTGGGCCCCAAGAAGCTCAATCTGCAGATCATCAGAAGACTCCACAATGTGGGCCCTATCTCGTGGAGTAACCACGCTCCTAGACCACTCAGCTGCGGCCCTAGAGTCGTCCACAGCTGTGTCCCTATTGCATAACCCCCATCCCACTGTGAATGGAGTGAGGTCTTCATCAATTGGAACTGGCCTTTCTTGAAGAAAGGCAGGAACATGATCCACCGCAGGAGAGGCATCCTCAGTCCTGGCCCTTTTGGCCCGAGGATTTTCTGTTACTACCCTAGCAGTAGCAGCAGCCTCCCTCTGCTTGAAAATTGCTCCCAGAGTAGCTTTGGCTGCAAAATGAGTACAAAATGTCAGAAAATTATATCCAGCATAATTTTTTTTAATAAGGCAAGAAGTGAGGATTTCAAGTTAATTACCCTCAGGGCCCAAATCGCTTAGCCCATGGGCCTGCAGCGAATCTTCAAAAATCAAATTCACACATTGATGCAAATTTTCAGATGTTAACAAAGCTATGGCAGCCTCTTCTTCCACGCCCAATTTTATACTCCTGACAGGCCCATCAACGGCTCTCCAGAAATTGGGCCGAAAGTAGTTGTCCCAATCATCCCCATCAAAAAAGACGTAAAACCACTCCCTCTTCCAATCAGGAAGGGAATCGGGAGCGGAATCCGAAATGAAACAAGAACGGGCTAGAGAACGGTGTTGGATTTTGACCCAACCCGAGTTGTCAGAAGAATTGACAAACTTGAATAAATAACGAAAGATAGAAATACTGGGCTCAAGCCCATGTTTCCTACACTGGACCATGAAACAATAAATAAAACGCCATGCATTTGGCATAACTTGGGTTGGACAAACCCTGGCTTCAGCTAAAAGACGGCAAACAAAAGGAGGAGGTGGAAGGCGGAAACCAGCATAAAAAGTTTCTTTGTAAACCCTAATTGCCCTAGGCTTTGGGTGACAAGCCCTTTCATTTGGGGCCGGGACAACCGCCCTATAAGGCCCATTAATACGAAAAAGTTGGGCTAAAATATCTACCCTATGCTGTTTATATTTTGATTTATACTCGTAAGCATCTAAGTGAAGCATATTGGGAAAAGCTTGGCCAAATTCGTTTAAAAGATCTCTAAGGGAAAAAACGCTGGCATGAACAAGAGATGTTTTAGGGTTCTTACCCCTTGAAACCCTTGGAGCAGCGGTAGAGGTATGAGCGAGTTGAGATTGGCCTGAAGAATTGGAATCTTCCATTGAAGCACTTCCTTTGTAAGCTTGAACCCAGAAAAATTGAAAGTAGAAGTTGGAGAAGATGAAGATTCAACGATCTTCAAATGGAAACTGGGGAATAGGGCGGTGGAAAGGTGCCAGAAATCGCCTCACGACAGAACCCTAGCAGAGCTTTTTGGAAAGTATTTGGGGGATATTGAAAGAAAATTCTTGCAGAAAAGTGAGATGTGAAATGAGGAACGCACACCACTCTTTTATAGAGTTCACGGTCGGTCACTCAACCGTTTGTAGTAGGTAAATGGGTTGTCAACAGGTGACTGGGCCTTTGAATAGGCGGGAAGTCCATGTAATTCAAATTTTGAATTGATTTTACCAAATTCTAGAAAGTTCTATGACATCTTTAGAAAATAGGATAAGGATCTGTCAGAGTTGAAAGGCTGGAAGCCCAATTAAAAAAGCCATGCCCAGGAGGATAAAACTCCTAGGCGTTGGTTCGCAAAGTACCTTCTAGGCGGGGATACCCACGCCCAGGTTCGTCTTTTACAAACAAGGGTATACCCACGCCCAGGAGACCAAACCTGCTAGGCGTGCCTAAGGAAGGTGTCTCCTTGGCGGGGGTACCCACGCCCAGGGTCGTTTTTTACAAACAAGCGTATACCCACGCCCAGGAGACCAAACCTCCCAGGCGTGCCTAAGGAAGGTGTCTCCTTGGCGGGGGCACCCACGCCCAGGTTCTTTTTTACAAACAAGGGTATACCCACGCCCAGGAGACCAAACCTCCTAGGCGTGCCTAAGGAAGGTGTCTCCTTGGCGGGGGTACCCACGCCTAAGATAGTTCTCGACGAACGAAGGTACATCCATGCCCAGGAGACCAAACCTCCTAGGCGTTCCTAGGGAAGGTGTCTCCTAGGCGGGGGTGCCCACGCCCAGGCTGGTTTCTGACAAACGAGGGCATACCCACGCCCAGGAGACCGACTTTCTTGGCGTGGCTAAGCAAAATGGTCTCCTTGGTGTGGATACCCCCGCCCAGGATGCTTCATTCTTGGCAGGCCATTTTTCGGGAATTATTAATGGAAAAAAATCCTTTAAAAATTCTGAAAACAGGCCAACAATGATTTAAAAATTGGGAAATTAGACAATAATTTCAAAAAAAAAAATCCCGGATAATAGAAAAATTATTTCTAAAAATTATTTTATGCTTGAAAGCACCATTAAGTATTTTTGGTAAAATATCCAAAAATAGTAAAATACTTGTGGGTACATAAAGAACGCAAGGAAATTATCTATAATTTCCTGTAAAACGTAAATACCAATAGCTTCGAATAAAGCCAAACGTCGTAAATGTGTAGGTCGCTCCACACTTTACATTAAGACGGTATTCGTGAAACACTAGTGTATAAATATGAACCCTGACCCAAGTCTCAAATAAGGCCGTTATAACTTCAAGGAAATACTGGAGTACAATATATTCTTTTCACTTTTTTTGACTTTTTTACCCCTATTGGGGCCGAGACTGCGGCCCAATAAAATACAAACACTTAAGCCCACACTAATAATATTTTTTTTTATTTTTAACTTAATTATTGCAGACAATAATCAAGACGAAATTAGATAAGAGGGAGCAGCAGAATTAGATAAAGAGGCGAAAAAAAGAATTCGGAGGCCAGAGTCCGAATTATAGATAACTCATTTGCAGACAAATCGAGTTAAGAGGGGAACTCCACAAGAGACGCTTAGCATATATAATTTTTTATATTTAATTTTCATTCTTTTAAAAAGAATCAAATTTTTTTTAAATAAGAAAATTAAGATGAATTTTCTTAAAAATTTTTTCATTTTTTAAATACCTAATTGTTATATAACAATTAGTACCAAAAGATACGTAAACAAAAATAAATAATAAAAGGGTAAACTAACAAGGGTAAAAAAGTCTTTTCAATGTGTTCTTGAGGCCCATAACTGACACAATACTCCGGTCAAGCACTCAGGTAATATTATACTGAGTGCTCTTAGAATCATCCCTCAACAAGCTTCGGCGATAGCGAAAGACAGCTCGCTGAGGGAATACCCCCCCAATCAGAGCGAATGGAAATGTTTCCAGATCAATCCGATGATCGTAGCGAAATCTGGGTTTCCGATGAATAGTTAAAATAACAAAGGATGTACTCTGATTCAAACACCAATAAAATGGAGTACTGGAGTACAATATATTTAATAATTGAACATTTGGATTCACTGTAATAAACTTGGTCCCCAAGTTTGATGTAATATAAATATCTATTTATAATACATCGTCAATATTGAATTAATTTGTTTGGACAAAGAAATTCAATATGTTCAGAAGACCCAGATATTCCTGGCCCAGGTACAACCCTCGTCCATTGCGTCGTGTTGGGCCTCGTACTTACGGCCCAGTACCTGCTTACAGAAGGAAGTGGGCTTACAGTCCAATAATCCAGAGAAAGAAAAATGTCTTTCGTTGGGCTCGATATTCATTCAGGGTCCGTAGGTTGAATGAGGCTTTGCTTGATGGATCGGCGTTGCCCAATGGACATGTGACCAAGGGCTATGTGTCCATGCCCAAATATGGGCCTGGTTTGTTGGACCGTCGTGGAAAATATGTCCTCCTCAAGGGAATCCGTTTTTTTGGCACTTACTGTGGGTATTGTGCATCCGTGCCTGTAAAGGCCGAGGGTGCTCCGTCGATGTCGGATGTGGTGATGGAGAGTGCCTCTGTATGCTTGTAGGGCGTTGTCAATTTATCTGTCGTCCTCGATAGGAAACCCCACGGGGATGCTATTCCCGATTATGGGGATGTGTTTGACACTAGTAAGGGTGCGTCTCCCGTGGATGCGTGTCCACGGAATGATCAGGTCGGTAGGTTTCAGTTGTTGTTGCGCCGGAAGGTTGTTTTGAAGTCATCTACTGCGATGCAAGTATGTGCTTTCGACTATGCCGTCAATTTCTTCCATCGAACCTGGGTGGAATTGCATGATTATGACGAGGAAAAACGTGGAGGGAATTATAGGAATCTGGCTTCGAATGCCATCTTGTACTATGTATCGTACGATAGCTCTCCGGAGAGCTACTGTATTCCTAATTTGAATTGTTGTATATCTTTTTAATAGATATTATTTTTATGAACTCCTGAGCTATTTTCAATGAGCCGCCGCCGCCCTCGCCCCCTTGACCGTTGTTTGCGCTGTTGACTTCGAAAATTTTTGCGAATTTAAATTCGGAAAAATTACCACCCGTCTTAGTCGATAGCTTACTTAAAGAAAAATATATGGCTTGGAAAAATTTGAAAATGGGATTACGCAGTAAAAAATAAATGGAATTAATTGAAATTTAGAATAGTCATCTCACTTTATCTGGGATAATTATCCACTTCAGACACTGTTAGTAATGATATCTTTAATATTGAACATTTGGATTCACTGTAATAAACTTGGTCCCCAAGTTTGATGTAATATAAATATCTATTTATAATACATCGTCAATATTGAATTAATTTGTTTGGACAAAGAAATTCAATATGTTCAGAAGACCCAGATATTCCTGGCCCAGGTACAACCCTCGTCCATTGCGTCGTGTTGGGCCTCGTACTTACGGCCCAGTACCTGCTTACAGAAGGAAGTGGGCTTACAGTCCAATAATCCAGAGAAAGAAAAATGTCTTTCGTTGGGCTCGATATTCGTTCAGGGTCCGTAGGTTGAATGAGGCTTTGCTTGATGGATCGGCGTTGCCCAATGGACATGTGACCAAGGGCTATGTGTCCATGCCCAAATATGGGCCTGGTTTGTTGGACCGTCGTGGAAAATATGTCCTCCTCAAGGGAATCCGTTTTTTTGGCACTTACCGTGGGTATTGTGCATCCGTGCCTGTAAAGGCCGAGGGTGCTCCGTCGATGTCGGATGTAGTGATGGAGAGTGCCTCTGTATGCTTGCAGGGCGTTGTCAATTTATCTGTCGTCCTCGATAGGAAACCCCACGGGGATGCTATTCCCGATTATGGGGATGTGTTTGACACCAGTAAGGGTGCGTCTCCCGTGGATGCGTGTCCACGGAATGATCAGGTCGGTAGGTTTCAGTTGTTGTTGCGCCGGAAGGTTGTTTTGAAGTCATCTACTGCGATGCAAGTATGTGCTTTCGACTATGCCGTCAATTTCTTCCATCGAACCTGGGTGGAATTGCATGATTATGACGAGGAAAAACGTGGAGGGAATTATAGGAATCTGGCTTCGAATGCCATCTTGTACTATGTATCGTACGATAGCTCTCCGGAGAGCTACTGTATTCCTAATTTGAATTGTTGTATATCTTTTTAATAGATATTATTTTTATGAACTCCTGAGCTATTTTCAATGACGCTTAATTATTTAATTTTTGTATTCACCGAGCACGAACAGATACTGCAACTTGATCGAATGTCAATAAGATCCACATGTGCTTGGAATTACATTCCAAGCTTAATATAAATAAAAAAATGGAAATATGTTTTGTTTCTTTTATTAAAAGAAAGAATGCAATGAAAAATACACAACTAATTGTTATTGAAACGGCCCGCGCAGCGGAGATGTTGAAGAATTTAAAATTATATTGGCTTGTTGCTGCTAGACGCTGCTGTTGTATTCTTCGCGATATCTGCGAGTACGTTCGGTGTGAGGTGTATGAATCTCTCCGCTGCTGATTCTGCCCGCCTGTGTGTTGGTGTGTTAGTTATATCATCCTCTCTCCTGCTTCTGGTGTCTTCGCATGTGCTGTGTCTCGAGGATGCTGATCTTAATGTCTGTTGGTATGTCTCTCCCTGCCCAATTGTCAGTGGAAGGAATGTGCCCTTGTTCCTGTCGTTTTCCTCCATCGTAATTGCTTCTCTCTCCGGTTCAATTAACAACGGAGGTGCTCTGTCTACGTGTCCGAAGTCAATTTGGTCATGTGTCACATGCGCAGTTAGTATTTTCACTGAGGGGGCTTTCCAGCTTATTTGTACGGAGTGTTTCTCTGTTGATAGTTTTAATCGAGCTTTGATGCTGCAAAAAGTAATTCTGGTCTTCATGTTTGTGTGGCTTGTTTTTATCTTTGCCTTCCATGGTATGTCATCGTTCAGCGAGAAGAAAGAGTTGGAGAAGAAATTTAGTTGGAAGTGTCCGTATATTGGCAACTTGTACCATGCTTGTCTTGATTGGTCGATGTCCAGTCTCCCATCATGAATCTCGATGTCTACTATCCCTTGTGTGGTGTCAGGGGTCTGTATTCGATTTGGCAGCGGTCGATCTTCATGCAATTCCCTTTGAATTTGCTGATGGCGTAGTCCTTCAATGAAGGGAACTGCATCTGTATTTCCTGGCTTGTATTTGTTAGCCTGTATTGGTTCCTCTTTGATTTGTGGTATCGTCCTTCGTATTCCGTATTCATCGTATTTGATTACGCCCAATAGTATATTCAAATATAATTAATTTAAATGGAAATTAGTAATGGAATTAATCAGGTGTGGGCGAGTATATATATTATGTTATGCAGTTGTTGTTTAGATTAATCCAATGGTGATATCAATCGGAGTACGCTTGATCTAACGGCTGATAGTGATCACTGTTAGCGTAATGATTGCACTTCACTTTATTGTCCCCCTAGTGAAATGTCTAAATTGCCCTTGGTTTTTAAACTGTTTGGAATTAATTCAGGGGTAGGGGATGTCTTTTAATGTTTTTGTGGGCCCAGGTACTCCGCTAGAGAGCTCCCTCAAAACTGGGTGATATAATTGGAGTAAAAGAGTACAATTTATACTAGAAGGCTTTAAGCTTTTGAGGACACGTGTCCTCACGTGACAGGCGGCCCCTATAATATTACTAGGGGCCGCCGCCGCCCTCGCCCCCTTGACCGTTGTTTGCGCCGTTAACTTCGAAAATTTTTGCGAATTTAAATTCGGAAAAATTACCACCCGTCTTAGTCGATAGCTTACTTAAAGAAAAATATATGGCTTGGAAAAATTTGAAAATGGGATTACGCAGTAAAAAATAAATGGAATTAATTGAAATTTAGAATAGTCATCTCACTTTATCTGGGATAATTATCCACTTCAGACACTGTTAGTAATGATATATTTAATAATTGAACATTTGGATTCACTGTAATAAACTTGGTCCCCAAGTTTGATGTAATATAAATATCTATTTATAATACATCGTCAATATTGAATTAATTTGTTTGGACAAAGAAATTCAATATGTTCATAAGACCCAGATATTCCTGGCCCAGGTACAACCCTCGTCCATTGCGTCGTGTTGGGCCTCGTACTTACGGCCCAGTACCTGCTTACAGAAGGAAGTGGGCTTACAGTCCAATAATCCAGAGAAAGAAAAATTTCTTTCGTTGGGCTCGATATTCGTTCAGGGTCCGTAGGTTGAATGAGGCTTTGCTTGATGGATCGGCGTTGCCCAATGGACATGTGACCAAGGGCTATGTGTCCATGCCCAAATATGGGCCTGGTTTGTTTGACCGTCGTGGAAAATATGTCCTCCTCAAGGGAATCCATTTTTTTGGCACTTACCGTGGGTATTGTGCATCCGTGCCTGTAAAGGCCGAGGGTGCTCCGTCGATGTCGGATATGGTGATGGAGAGTGCCTCTGTATGCTTGCAGGGCGTTGTCAATTTATCTTTCGTCCTCGATAGGAAACCCCACGAGGATGCTATTCCCGATTATGGGGATGTGTTTGACACCAGTAAGGGTGCGTCTCCCGTGGATGCGTGTCCACGGAATGATCAGGTCGGTAGGTTTCAGTTGTTGTTGCGCCGGAAGGTTGTTTTGAAGTCATCTACTGCGATGCAAGTATGTGCTTTCGACTATGTCGTCAATTTCTTCCATCGAACCTGGGTGGAATTGCATGATTATGACGAGGAAAAACGTGGAGGGAATTATAGGAATCTGGGTGATATAATTGGAGTAAAACAGTACAATTTATACTAGAAGGCTTTAAGCTTTTGAGGACACGTGTCCTCACGTGACAGGCGACCCCTATAATATTACTAGGGGCCGCCGCCGCCCTCGCCCCCTTGACCGTTGTTTGCGCCGTTGACTTCGAAAATTTTTGCGAATTTAAATTCGGAAAAATTACCACCCGTCTTAGTCGATAGCTTACTTAAAGAAAAATATATGGCTTGGAAAAATTTGAAAATGGGATTACGCAGTAAAAAATAAATGGAATTAATTGAAATTTAGAATAGTCATCTCACTTTATCTGGGATAATTATCCACTTCAGACACTGTTAGTAATGATATATTTAATAATTGAACATTTGGATTCACTGTAATAAACTTGGTCCCCAAGTTTGATGTAATATAAATATCTATTTATAATACATCGTCAACATTGAATTAATTTGTTTGGACAAAGAAATTCAATATGTTCAGAAGACCCAGATATTCCTGGCCCAGGTACAACCCTCGTCCATTGTGTCGTGTTGGGCCTCGTACTTACGGCCCAGTACCTGCTTACAGAAGGAAGTGGGCTTACAGTCCAATAATACAGAGAAAGAAAAATGTCTTTCGTTGGGCTCGATATTCGTTCAGGGTCCGTAGGTTGAATGAGGCTTTGCTTGATGGATCGGCGTTGCCCAATGGACATGTGACCAAGGGCTATGTGTCCATGCCCAAATATGGGCCTGGTTTGTTGGACCGTCGTGGAAAATATGTCCTCCTCAAGGGAATCCGTTTTTTTGGCACTTACTGTGGGTATTGTGCATCCGTGCCTGTAAAGGCCGAGGGTGCTCCGTCGATGTCGGATGTGGTAATGGAGAGTGCCTCTGTATGCTTGCAGGGCGTTGTCAATTTATCTGTCGTCCTCGATAGGAAACCCCACGGGGATGCTATTCCCGATTATGGGGATGTGTTTGACACCAGTAAGGGTGCGTCTCCCGTGGATGCGTGTCCACGGAATGATCAGGTCGGTAGGTTTCAGTTGTTGTTGCGCCGGAAGGTTGTTTTGAAGTCATCTACTGCGATGCAAGTATGTGCTTTCGACTATGCCGTCAATTTCTTCCATCGAACCTGGGTGGAATTGCATGATTATGACGAGGAAAAACGTGGAGGGAATTATAGGAATCTGGCTTCGAATGCCATCTTGTACTATGTATCGTACGGTAGCTCTCCGGACCCAAGTCTCAAATAAGGCCGTTATAACTTCAAGGAAAACCTGATCAGTTTTCCTAGAAGTCGGGGGGCAAATGATATGGGCTAAAAGTAAGCCCTAAAGACACATTAAATGTGGCATTAATAAGACCCGGTATGGTCCAAGCGTGGGGCCCACCAGATGGCCAAAAAACCCTAATTAAATATTAATTTCGTAATTAATATTGAGGGATAATTAACAGCTGGGAAGTACAAGTCAAATAAGGATATTATCTCTCCAAAGAGTAGCCTCCAAGGCACATAGTCATACAAGGAAACAGACTCCTACAAGGAAGGAGTCTAGAACCTTCCTCAAGGCTGACTTGCCCAATAAGTCACCTAACCCTACTATAATTCTGAGGCTTCTCACCCTATATATAGGGTCAGACCCCTCACCCTAGAACTACGTTTTTTGGCTTGATCTTTGATATTCATCAAAGTACGTAGGCATCTTGTGAAGGCAGATTCAGCCACAAGTACAAGAGCAGCCATTAAAAGCACGAAGCTCACGCAACTTGGTATTAAATACACACAAACCCTAAGAGTTATCTACAGACATGGCAGTTAGCTCAAGTTCCTCATTCTTCTTGTTTAACAATTCATTCTTAGCAGATAGTTTGGCAATCTCTTCATTAGCAGCAGTCATACTAGTATGAATATTAAACATTTCAACAAATAGTTGTTCAACCATGCATTTATACTCAGAAACATACATATCTATGGTAGTGAGAGATGGTACCTGAGAGTCAGATAGAGATTGTTCATCCTTAGAATCAGCCATCAAGGCATAGTTGCAGAATTCTTGCTCCTCTCCATCACTATCAGAGTCATCCCAACACTTCCCTTCAGTTATGTAGGTCTTGCCTTTTGTTTGCTTTCTCAGAAGGGCCTCATACTTAGCTTCAAGCTCTAGAAACTCCTTATCCTTCTTTTTAGGCTTCTTGCATTCACTGGAAAAATGCCCTAGGTCATTGCATCTATAACACCTTATAGATGACCTATCCACATGGCTGGTTTTGAATTTATTCTTGTTTGCTTTCACAGGTGCCTTGCTCTTATTGAATGAATGGTTTTGGGGTCGAGGTTTAAAGGGTTGGTTCCTCTTGAATCTGATGTTTGGAAACTTTCTGGCCATGAAAGCATATGAAGTGTTTTCCATGCCATCTAGCTCTTCAAGAGTATAGAAATCTTCTTCTTCCTTCTCCTCAACAGGTTCAGTCACTTCACCTTCATTTTCTTCATCATCTACTATCTCTTCTATCCTCAGCTGACTTGTAGATGCTTCTAGGTCTTGAATAGATTTGTTGACAATCAAGGCACATGATGTGTTTACCATTCTGCCTTGGTTGGCTTGGATAGCCCTCTTCTGAAGCAACTCAAGCTCATGAGTCTTTAAAACCCCATAGAGCACATCATATGTGACTTTGTTCAAATCTCTTTCTCTTAGAGAAATGACCCTTTGCTCTAGATGGTTTGGAGAAGACAGTAGAAATTTCATATTCAGCTCCTTGGTGCTGTATACCTTCCCATTCATCTGTAGCTCAGTCACCAGCTTGTGAAACCTTTCAAACATGTCAGTAATGCTTTCCTTGGACTTAGCCATGAAAGCTTCATACTGTGTGACCAGTATCTGTTTCTTGTTTTTTCTAACCTCTTCTGTTCCTTCACATAACACCTCAATATGATCCTACATCTCCTTTGCTGTTTTGCAAGAGGCTATGTTAGCAAACATTGACAGTTCCATAGAATCTATGATTAATAACATGAGATGACTGTCGAGAGCAACCATCTCCTTTTCTGTATCCGTCCATTTGGATGGTTCTTTAGGCACATAAGATCTTGGAAAGGTTATAGTTCCAACAGTCTTTTCAGGAATCTCTTGTTGTGGAACAAATGGACCATTCTTGAGTATCTCAGGATATAGAGGATTAGCAGCTTTGATGAACAACTGCATCTTGATCTTCCAGAGGTTGTAGTTCTCTTTGTCAAACTTAGGGACCTTCACCGTTCCTGTAGTCTTTGGTGTATTCAAGATCGTTTTCTGTTTGTGAATAAACAACCTGCTCTGATACCACTTGTTGAGTATAGAATACAAGAAAGAATATAGAGGGGGGTGAATGGATTCTTGAACTTTTCGTTGTTCTTGAATCTGTATAGCAAGATATGTGTTAAGTGTGTGCTATAATTTAAGTACGGAAACTAATAAGCGAGCAACACAACACAATATCACTTTAATCTAATATATTATTAGATAAAGATTTTGCTACAATCTGTGAATACAAATGTTAGTATTCTCAGCTTCATTTTTCTCAGAGAGATGTTTTGTTTTTGTGTATGAAAAACTTAACTTCTAAGGAAGTGAGGCTGTATCCTTATAGAGCATGAATACAACCTACTTACTACAAATAAGGTAGCTAAACAACTTTACTTTCCAGTATGTCTATCCTTTTTGAGTAAGCATCCAAACGGCTACAGGTTTGACTTTGCAAAGCTCTGTTCAGATCCACTTCTTTAGCTCTTTGTCTCTTGTACATCTCTCCAGCTCCTTTGTAGGCTTTTCCAAAAGTACAATACAGATTGTGGTCCATAAAGTGCTTTAGCTTGATGCAGGTTTCTGACTTATACAATTCTCCAATAGCTTTGTCTCCAAGGATCCACTCGAGAAGTGTCTAAGTGACTAATTCGAGAACTAGCATTCGATAACTCTGAGTTCTCGAATAGTACAATCTTGACATATTGAGTCACTTCTCGAATAGCCTTATCTCCAGGAATCCTTTGAGTTGTCGAATAGTGCTTTTGACTTATCGAATCCCTGAGATGTCGAATAGCTTCTTAAGTCTCTGAGATGTCGAATGGAACATTGACTTGTTGACCATTAGAGAACTCGAATGATGCTTTGACCGTTGACTACCTGAGTTCTCGAATAGAACAACTAGACATGTCGAATCTCTGACATATCGAATGAGATATCGAATATTTCATTCAGAGATATCGAATAGTGTCTTCTCAGATATCGAATCCTTGACTTGTCGAATGCTGGACTTCTCGAATAGACAAATGTACTTCTCGAATTGGTACATAGGAAAATTCTTCATTTCTTCAAATCCCAACTGTGATTATTTGACAGTCTTTATCTCCTTGCTTAAGGCATGAACCTTGGAACTTCTTTCAAGCATTATTCTTGACTTTATAAGTACAGTTACACAACTAGGATTTGATGCCTATTACAAGTACAAAACAAATAGAAACTCTACAACTAGAGGTTCCCTCAGTCAAAAGGTCATGTAGGTAATGCATAGCATTACACATACTTAGGCTTGTTATTATATGAGTACAGGCATGTCTCTGTGACTAACAAGTTTGTTTAGCCTTAGCCCCGATCACAATTCACATTTAAAGTTATTTTCACCAAATTACCAAAATTTGTATAATTGTTGATTCAAGAAAATTAATTTTAGTAATTATGGTATTAATCTATTTATTATTTTTTTTTAAAATAAAACATCTCACAAAATTTGTGTTATTTATTAAAGTTTTTACTTTTTATATTTTTATCTCCAACCAAATTAATTTTTTATTTTTTGAAAATTTGGAATATCACTGAACTAGATATATCTTGACATCCATACGATTGGATCGTCGAGAATTATTTTTTAAAAAATAGAAATAACAATTCGTGACAAAGTACTAGTTACTAAATTAGTTAAATTAGTAGTGTTTAATTAAGATCTCCAACCAAATTAATTTTTTATTTTTTTAAAAATTTGGGAATATCACTTAATTAGATATATCTTGACATCCGTACGGTTGGATCGTCGAAAAATATTTTTTAAAAAAAAGAAACAAGAATTCGTGACAAAGCACTAGTTACTAGTACTAGTTAAATTAGTTGTGATCTACTAAGATCTCCAATCAAATTAGTTTTTTATTTTTTGAAAATTTGGGAATATCACTGAATTAGATATATCTTGACATCCGTACGGTTGGATCGTCAAGAAATATTTTTTAAAAAATAGAAATAACAATTCGTGACAAAGCACTAGTTACTAAACTAGTTAAATTATTAGTGTTTAACTAAGATCTCCAACCAAATTAATTTTTTATTTTTTGAAAATTTGTGAATATCACTAAATTAGATATATCTTGACATCCGTACGGTTGGATCGTCGAAAATATTTTTTAAAAAATAGAAAAAACAATTCGTGACAAAGCACTAGTTACTAGTACTAGTTAAATTAGTTGTGATCTACTAAGATCTCCAATCAAATTAAATTTTTTTTTTGAAAATTTGGTAATATCACTAAATTAGATATATCTTGACATCCGTACGGTTGGATCGTCGAGAAATATTTTTTTAAAAAAATAGAAATAACAATTCGTGACAAAGCACTAGTTACTAAAGTAGTTAAATTAGTAGTGTATAACTAAGATCTCCAACCAAATTAATTTTTTCTTTTTTGAAAATTTGTGAATATCACTAAATTAGATATATCTTGACATCTGTATGGTTGGATCGTCGAAAAATATTTTTTAGAAAATAGAAACAACAATTCGTGACAAAGCACTAGTTACTAGCACTAGTTAAATTAGTTGTGATCTACTAAGATCTCCAATCAAATTATATATATTTTTTTTGAAAATTTGGTAATATCAATAAATTAGATATATCTTGACATCCATACGGTTGTATCGTCGATAAATATTTTTTAAAACATAGAAATAATAATTCGTGACAAAGCACTAGTTACTAAACTAGTTAAACTAGCATGATAGCCCGTGCAAAGCACGGGCCACATTCTAATTCAAAGAATTTTTGTAAAATATCATGAAATTGATCATTTTCTCGTGTTAGTCTACTTCACGTATTTTAATTTATCTAAGGTGTTGTAGTTTTAAAATATTATTATCAGATTCTGAATCTTAAGGGTTATATTATAGCAGTGCTTGGTACATGTGAGAAGAATGACTGGCGAAAGCTATAGATAAGTTAATTGTAGCTCACAAGTATTACCACAATAATATTGGTGTATTGAAATGCGTGAAAAAGCAAATGACTTATTTATTTTGGAATGGAGGAAGAATTAAATATTTTATTAATTCTAATTTTGTAAGAAATAATATAATGTGACGAAAAATACAAATGATAGAGGCATATAGTTCTTCTTAGAAATTTGAGCGCATACATATTTTTAATTTTGGCTCATTTTCTTCGACCAATTTCGGAGAACAACATACTTATCCTAATAGTTGTGCACGTCCAAAATAAATTTATGATATATGCTTTTACAGGATCATGGTATTTGACCATTTTAGATGTATCTTTCAATAATAAATTAACTATAATAATTTTTTTTCAAATACATTGTACCACCCACTGTCATAAACGAACTTTCAGAAACATAAGGTAATACCTCAAATTTCAAAATAAAACACATTTAGACATGTACAAATTCAACCACATACACGAGTAACTAAAATTAAAGTGTCATATCTCATAACGTGTTTTTAAAACGAGACGTGTTATTGTATGACTAAATGAATTATATGCTATTAAAGTTCACGTGCAAATTAAAATTCAACCTATGAAAAGAAGATATGCATGACTACGATAATTAAGCTTATTGTATGCACTAAATGAATTGTGCTATAAAAGTTCATATGCAAATTAAAATTCAATCTATGAAAAGAAGATAGACATAACTACGATAATTAAGCATCCAAGAAATATCATTTTAGTTTGAGGCCGCACTAAAATGAGAGGCGAAAAAAAATACACATATCATATATGTGATCTTAAGACATTGTATATGTCAGCGATTTTTTAGTTCTATAAATCTCACACCAAGATGAAATTCGCATATTGTAGTTTCAAACTCTCAAGTGAAATTGGTGTATTACTACTTAAGTACTACATCAGTGTGTGTATGTTGGCGCTCACACATATATAGTCTGTAAAACTCATTTTGAATGAAATTAGTAGCATTAGCATATTATGAAAATGCTGCAAAATATAATGGGCGAGTCTATAGATATGAAACGATATTGACAGTTTTTTATCTAACCCAAATCCCATATGTAATTTTTTTTCTTATTTTTAATATTTTAATGTATTTTATTAGCCAACTTATAAATTACCCGATGCTAATAAGATTAACTGATATAATGCAAATATACTTAAAATAGAATAATATGCTGATTTCGAGTATAAATATATTATACACTTCATTTATCATTTTTTATATTAATTTAATAATGAACATATTATGGTCATACGACTAATATAGACATAATTGTTAGTAGAAAGAAATATTTTAATAATTTGTCAATAGAATACAACTAATAGTCATTAGATTACTTAAAAAATTTCGAAATATGATCAAATCGTGTTATGGCTATTTAAAAGTTACTTGCTCAGTTATAATGTTAAACATATGCATTCTTTTAGTTAATTATATATGAGAATATATTGGTCGAAATTATGTATTCGAAACCAATCTCATATATATACAATTATTTAAATGAAAACTAACTTTTTTAAATGTAATTATACAAATTTTAAATCCAGCAAAATTTGGGTTGGGCCCTTGGGCTGCCTGTAGTTACATTCAATTTCTAGTTTCTAGCCTATCTGAAATTTAACACTGAACATCATCCCTAATTCCATAACCCAGCCCCATATCTTGTGTAAAACGCGTGTAAATCATATCCCCAAAATCCAAACACTGCAAATCCCTAATTTCACACGACTGCAAATCACTAATTAAGACCAGGTTCCATTTTTATTTTCAGTATCATGTTGTAATTTTTAATTAAGACCAGGTTCTATTTTTTTTAATTTCCAGATTTTTACACAAATTTTAGAAAAGCAGGATTTTTTTTTGAATCCAGGCCCGGATAAAGCCCGGCCCAGCCTGGTCCGGCCCGCGGGCTGAAAACAGGCCTCATATTTTCCTAATAGCCCGGCCCGGCCCGACCCGGTTTTTAGAAAAGCCCATCCCGGTTTTTTAATATTAAAGCCCAGGCTTTTTAAGGCCCGGATAAAGCCTGGCCCACCAGGCTTTTTGTGCACCTCTAGTTTGGGGAGCCTCCATGCAATTTGTATCTTTGGAGATTTATTAAAATCTCGTAACCCTGATCTTGTCTTTTTTATCAGAGACTTTAGTAGAGAAGAAAGTTATCAAAGAGTTGGTAGAGAAGTTTGTTAAGTTATAGGCTACACAATTAACGAGATTCAAACAAACAAATAAAATAAAGCACACACACAAATATATTTGACGCGAAAAACCCACGTCCCAAACTCGTATTATTAATCTTAACAATATCAATAATACATCAATCACTCGATGTATCACTCACACAATACTCAAGCCAAACAATACTCAAGTATATATCAAAACATAATATGACTATATTTATATAGCCACCCAAAACTTAGCCACCAAGACTTGCCATACTTGTTCTACAAGTCTTACCATACTTGTTATACAAGCCTTCCAATTCTTGGCACCTAATTACCTAACTTTGTGAATAAGACATACCATATATAATAATTGTGTGTCCATACAATTATTACCTTACCCATATATGACTTATATCACCAATACCCATACTACCGTATTGGGTTTAAGCCCAACAATCCTCCCCTTCAACCTAATACGTTCCATGCACAACCGATTTAACGGTCACCATCAAGACATCGACGTCCATCTGCCAATGCCTCCCCTCGAACAATAACCTCTCCTTCTAGCACAAAAAGATTTCTTTTGTCCTTCCATCCTTTGAGTATCTCTAAATCCCATTTAGTGACCTCCAAAATATCGTTCTTCATCATAACAGTATATCCCAAATCAACTAATTTACCCAATGAAATTAGATTTTGATTTAACTTCGGTACGTACCTCACTTGAGTTAACTTTCGAACACAACCATTGTGAAGTTTCATCATTACCTCACAAATACCAGCAACCTTTACCATTTTACCGTTTGGTAAAGCAACCATCTTTCCATCACACTTCTTGTAGGACGAGAACCAATCCCTCCTAGCACATATGTGATGAGAACATCCCGAGTCAAGCACCCATTCTTCTTTCGATCCCTTATCTTCTTGTACCAAAAGAGCATCACCTTCCACAAGCGAAACACTACCCCCTCCTCCAGTTTTCTTCAACTCCTTCAAGTCTTCTCTTGCCTTTGGACACCAGGATTGTATATGACCCAATTCATCACAATAAAAGCACTTGATATTAGGGTTATGTTTCTTATCGGACTTCTTTTTCTTGTCACGTGCATCCACCACGAGTGCACTTCCATCAGATGCGTCACTCGATCCTTGCTTCATCAATCTTTCGGACTCTAGAAGAACAACAATAGTCTCATCCAAAGATAACTCCGTATTCCCAACCAATAAAGAAGTAATCACAGTACTATACTTCTTTGGTAGAGACAAAAGTAGAAGAACAGCTTTGTCCTCATCCTTCAATTTTTCATCCAAATTATTCAGCTGGTTGATCAGGCCATTAAAACGATTCAGATGATCTCTCAAATCTCCATCTTCTTCCATCTTGAGCCCGAACAAATCTTTCTTGAGGAACAACTTATTTGCCAATGACTTTGAGTGATACGTCTTCATCAACTTCTCCCACAATTTTTTAGGGTTATCCTCCTCAAGAACATCATACTTGATTTCCGGTACAAAGGCCAACCGGATTGTCGATGCTGCACGTAACTTCATATCTGCCCACTTTGTATCTTCCACATCAGCAGGCTTCTTGTCTTCAAGAGTTGCATACAACCCTTGTTGAATCAACAGATCTTTCACCGTGCTCTACCACAAGGTAAAATTGTTTCTTCCATTAAACAATTCAATCTCGAATCCCCCGACCTTATCCATCACGAACCTCAAACCTCGGCTTTGATACCAATTGTTAAGTTAGGGGCTACACAATTAACGAGATTCAAACAAACAAATAAAACAAAGCACACACACAAATATATTTGACGCGGAAAACCCATGTCCCAAACTCGTATTATTAATCTTAACAATATCAATAATATATCAATCACTCGATGTATCACTCACACAATACTCAAGCCAAACAATACTCAAGTATATATCAAAACATAATATGACAATATTTATATAGCCACCCAAAACTTAGCCACCAAGACTTGCCATACTTGTTCTACAAGTCTTACCATACTTGTTATACAAGCCTTCCAATTCTTGGCACCTAATTACCTAACTTTATGAATAAGACATACCATATATAATAATTGTGTATCCATACAATTATTACCTTACCCATATATGACTTATATCACCAATACCCATACTACCGTATTGGGTTTAAGCCCAACAAAGTTTGGGTTCTTTGATTATTTTACTGTAGACAGAGTAGGGAGAGGAGGAGGTTTAGCAATAATGTTAAAACGAACTGTAGGTTGTAAAGTGATTGACTCATCGAATAATCATATTGATATTCATATGATGGAAGGTTCGAATGTGACATGGAGATGAAATGCTTTTATGGTTTACCGGAAAGAAATCGAAGACAGGAGTCATGGAACTTACTTAAAGGCCTATGAAGCAAGATAGTATTTCTTGATGCGTTTTTGGTGATTTTAATGATATGTTGTTAGCAAAGGATAAATCTGGACCACACTTGCATCCCCAATCGCTTCTAGAAGGGTTTAAATCAATTGTTGAGGAATGTGGGTTTATGGAACTGGATTTGCTGGGGGTGATTTTACATGGGAGAAGAGTAAAGGAACAAAAAACTGGGTGAGAGAACAGCTTGACAGGGGATGTTCATTGGTGCAGGAAATTTCCTCTCTGTAAGTTATCAGTTACTCATATTATAAAATCTGACCATGATCCTATTATTCTCGAACCTATGCACATTGAGTTTTCTAAAAAGCAGTTTAGATTCAAGTTTGAAAATACTTGGCTGCACGAACCTTTATTTAAAGAGGAGGTTTCTAACTTTTGGAAAGGAATTCCCAGATTACATTTACTTCCAAAGCTTTTATCTATATCATCGTTTATGGAAAAGTGGGGCAGGAATTTTTTCCATAAATTTCGAGATAAAGTTAAGAAATAAAAAGCTACTCTAATTGGTCGAAGTGTTGTTTCGAGGAAAAACAGAAGCTTGAAGACTTATTATTACACGAGGTGCTATATTGGAAACAAAGAGCAAACGCGTTTTGGTTGACGGAAGGAGACACTAATTCGAAATTTTTTCATGCTGCAACATCAAAGAGGAAAAAGCTTAATCATATCTCTCATCTTATTATTGAGGAGAATGAGGTGATTGAAAATCATGAGGATATGTGTAAATTGGAAGTGGATTATTTCAGGAATGTGTTTATAGGGGAGAGATGAAGACGGTCGAATCATTTCTGATGCTCAAAATGCCAAACTGGTAGCGGAGATTACTTTTGCAGAGTTCACTTCAGCTATAAAACAAATGCACCCGGATAAAAGTGCTGGGCCTGATGGGCTTAGTCCAGCATTTTTCTAACATTTTTGGGAGTTTCTAGGAGAGGAAGTCTTCAAATGTTGCAAAGATTGGTTGACTGAAGGCTCTTTTTCTGCAAATCTGAATGATACTACTTTGGTTCTTATACCGAAGAAAGATAATGCAGAATGTATGACAGAGCTTCGACCAATAGCTCTTTGTAATGTACTCTACAAAATATTAGCGAAAGTTCTTACTAATAGACTCAAGGTCATTCTACCAGGTGTGATTACTGAGAACCAATCTGCATTTGTACCCGGGAGAAATTTATCTGATAATGTGCTTGTGGCTTTTGAAGTTTTGCATTTTATGAAAAAGAAGAATAGGGGTCAAGAGGGGGAAGTGGCTCTGAAGTTAGACATCTCTAAAGCATATGATCGTGTTGATTGGAGGTATTTAAAGAAGAGAATGAAGGATATGGGTTTTAATATCACCTGGATCAAGTGGATTATGCTCTGTGTTACGACAGTAAGCTATACGATAGCTTTTAATGGTAGTACAGTTGGGCCTATAGTTCCAAGTCGAGGCTTGAGGCAAGGAGATCCATTCTCCATATCTATTTCTGTTTTGTGGTGATGGACTGTCACGATCACTTTCAAGAGCTGCTAATGCTGGGGCTATAAGTGGTTGCAAGGTTTGTACGAGTGCTCCTCAAATAACCCATTTACTTTTTGCAAACGATAGTTTTCTGTTTTTTAAAGCCACTGGAGATGAAGCGAGGACCATTAAATTTTTGTTGAATGATTATGGGAATAAGTCAGGGCAGGTTATAAATTATCAAAAATTAGAAATCTTCTTCAGTGCTAACGTCAGGAGGGATAAACAGCGGGAAATTAAAGATATTCTGGGTGTGCAGAACGAGCTTAGGAACAATAATTACTTGGGACTTCCTTCACTTATTGGAAGGTCAAAGAAATCACTGTTTGGTTTTGTCAAAGATAAAGTGTGGAGGAAGGTTCAAGATTGGAGTAACAAATTGCTATCTAAGGTCGGGAAGATGGTTATGGTTAAAAATGTGGCACAATCGATACCGTCCTATAGCATGACTTGTTTCTTAATTCCTAAATCGATATGTTCTGAAATTGAAAAACTGATGAATGGGTACTGGTGGTGTTCGAATGGCAATAATAGTCGAGGTATAAGGTGGATGGCTTGGAACAAGCTGGCAGTAGCTAAAGGTAAAGGACGGCTAGGGTTTCATGATCTTCATGGGTTTAATATAACTTTACTTGGCAAGCATATCTGGAACTTCAGTCACAAACCAGATTCCCTAGTTGCTCGGATTTTCAAGGCTAGGTATTACCCAGATAGGCACATATTACAGGCTAATAAAGGGAGTGATTCAAGCTTTATCTGGACTGGAATATGGGAGGCTAAAGAAAGATTGAAAGATGGTTTTAGATGGGTGTTGAGGGATGGCAAAGAAATTAGAGCTTTCAAAGACCTGTGGTTACATGGTAAGGTGGATTTTCGAGTTGAAGACAACCATTTGAATATTATCAGAGATGAAAAGGTGTGTTTTTACTTCCATCCTAATAGCAAAGTCTGGGATGTGCAAAAGGTTAAACACGATTTTCATATTGATGATAGCAAGTTAAATCTTCAAACGAGGATTCCCCAAAATGAGGTCAAAGATAGTTTGGATTGGACTGGTTCGAATAAGGGTATATACATTGTTAAGACGGGATATATGTACTGGGTAGCTCAAAATGTTAACAGTGACAACATGATTGACTCTCAAGGATGGACTAGGTTGTGGAATTTGCATCTTCCTCACAGACTCAGGACATTTCTATGGAGACTCTGTAGGAATAATATTCCAGTTAGGATGTTGTTAAGGAGTAAAGGCGTAGAGACCACGATAATGTGCCCAATGTGTGAGATTGATATTGAACACGTAAGACATTTATTCTGTGAATGTTCGTTTGCTGTGGAATGCTGGCAGAGATCGGGACTCAACATAATTATGCAAGATATAGAAGTGGTTTCAAGTTGGTTACTGGAGATGATTAGTAAGGAACCTGCAGAAATAATCCAGAAAATGGCAGTAGTGTTGTCTGGTATTTGGTTTTCGAGGAATAAGAAGATATGGGAGGGGAAGACTATAACACCTGTAATTACAGTTGATCTAAGTATTAAGCAAGTGAAGGATTGGCAGGAAGCGAATAAAGTTAAATCATCAACTAACAGTGTGCAAACTGAATCAATGCGGGAGGAACAGGTGAGGTGGCAATGTCCCGAAGAGGGGTGGCTTAAGCTGAATGTGGATGCGTCGTTAGTTCAAGGTGCAAACATGTATACTTTGGGAATGGTAATTCGGAATACTGCGGGGTAGTTTGTCATGGGTAAAAACATGAAGTTAGCAGGAGAAGTGTCAGTTATGGAAGCAGAAGCCAGAGGTGTGTTGGAATCAATCAAATGGATGGAAAATATGGGTCTTCATCATGTTGTTATTGAATCTGACTCTCAACTGGTGGTGCATGCATTGAGGTCTTTGGTGGCATATCAATTAGAGGTCGGACATATCCTAGATGATGAGTGCTTGGAGAGGTTTCAGAATCGAGTTGATTTATCTTTGTTTCATGTTAAAAAGCAAGCTAACAAGGCTGCGCATTTTATGGCTAGGGTCTCATGTTTGCTAAATAGCTACAATTGTTTCACATCTCCTCCAGATTTGTTGTTGGAGATGTCACCTTCTGAATTTTCGAATTAATGAAAAATTCCTTTGTTTTCAAAAAAATAAAAACATCAGTTCCATTGAAATAGATAAACTGGTATTATTTAAACGTTAATTGAACTTTTTAGCTAATAGGTCTCCAGATCTCCCGATTGGAGATAAAGATTGTTTATATTATAAATGCTTTTGTAATAACATCTTTATTTTGAGTATTGCGTCCTTTTATTTTATGATCAATTTTAGTTTGAAGTTCGATTCAGGAGAAATAATTGTTGTAATGTATTGTATTATATCGTATTCTTTCATTATAATATGTATATAGTATAAATTTTAGCGTAAATATGAGAGCCCAACCTTTTTTTACCGTATGATATGTTGCTAATAATTAATAACTAACAATCGTTTATTTTTAACTAGCCCTTGTAGTATTGCATTTTCAAGATGTGTTATAAAATTTCAAAGAGAGTCAAAAATATTTGAGAGAAAACCTTTTTAACTTTGTTTTACTGCCGCTCATTCAAAAAAAAAGATCAAATTCAAAATCTTCCCACCCACCTATTCCTCTTCCAACCATTTCATCACCACAAACCACTGAAAAAATCATGCCTTGCTACTTGCTACATTTACTCCATCTCTGATACCAACAAACGACACTCATGACTTGCACTTGTGATTATTGCGACTTGTTTCGTACTTGGTGAAAAACACGATGGTTTGTGAACCTCATTTCTTCCAGCAGTATCTTGCTGAAAAAATTAATCAATCTATAATGACGTTGTTGAAAATGATTTTGTCATGGAAAAAGAACACCGGGCTAACGATGATGAAAGTGAAGTAGAAGCGCCTAAGCACGACTCAATCATCATGAGCAGCAAAGGCTATCCATCAAATATAAATAATACTGGGTCATCAAAAAAACCAAGGGATGTTGATGTTGTGTTCAAAGAACAACAAGTTCAAGGAATTGAGCTCTATGAGGGTGTGCAAGAAGCCGCCTCAAAATTTGGAGGGTCCCAAATTTCTAAACCTATGTGTGTGTGTGTGTGTGTATATATATATATATATATATATATATATATATATATATATATATATATATATATATATATGTATGTATGTATAACTTTAGAATAAGAAAATAGACCTAAAATCCATAATTTTTTCAAGATTGCTAAGAGATCAGCAATATTATCTACCATATGTACATGGAAACTTACATCATTTGCATAATTTCATCTTCTTTCTAGTTAATTTATTCTTGTTACCATAATGTTTTCTATGTACATTGAGCCCACATTTTAAACTTAACATAGAGCCTTTCAAAAATTTAAGACGGGCCAGCTAAGGAGGTTATTACTAAATTTGAACCATAATTTTCCGACCAACCAAGATTCCTCTTTTATTTCGGATAAACTCTTCATATTTTAATGTGAAAATGACTTATTAATATCCTAAATTAGGTATTGGCAATTTGGTTATAGGATATTACCTCCATAATAGTAGTTATGATGATGCTGTGACGAGAATGTGGAATATCCGGTGATAGATACGGATGGAAATGGGTGATTTTTCCATGTACATTGAGGCAGAGATAATCATCTTGAATGAGCCGTAATCTTATGACCAGTATTAGTGCTCACAGTCGCAGCCTAGCCAGTCAAGTTACGACCTAGAATTCGGGACAAGTCTTGTAGATAAGTACTAGGGATGGTAACGGGTCGAGTTCGGCTCGGGTTTTATAAAATCCAAATCCAAATATTTTCGGGTTTTAAAAATAAATCCAAATACATATCCAAATTCAAAACTCAATATCCAAATTCAAATCCGTCAGGTTTTGGATCGAATTGGTTTCTTCGAGTATTCAAAATTAAAAATAATGTAAGTAAGTTTAAAAACACCGCTACATGCAAACAACGTTAATAATATTTATACAATAATTAGAATAAAACATGATTTAAGTAAGTAGTCAAATATAACATATTATACCAATTGACATACTAAGTAAAATCTAAAATATGTTAATTAATAATTAAGTTCTTAATATACCAACACAAATGAAAAATTTATGAAAAATAAAGAAAATTACATACTAAATATATTAATAAAATTTGACATTGAGAAAGAGAAGTCTAATCATTAAATTATATTGACTATTTCTAATAAAAAAATTATTTAAATGTCTTACATCTTAAATATTATATATAATAATCACAAATTATCATATTATATATATTTATTAAACTGTTTTATTAAAATTGAATTAGAATAACATGTATATTGTTTTCTTAAAATGTATATTAAAATGTATAATATGTTATATATAAAATAATGTGTATATATACATTCAGGTATTTTTCGGGTTTTGTGTTTGGATCGGGTTTCGAATTTTGGATCTGTAAACATAAAATTCAAATTCAAATATTTTCGGGTTTGAAATTTAAATCCATATCTAAATCCAAATCCAAAAATTCGAGTTTGGTATATCCAAAAAATTGGGTTTCGGTCCGATTAATTTATCATTCCTAACAAGTATAGTACATCGGGATGGTCAGAACATTTTTTTGGTGGAGGCTTCAATAGTGATGTCTTGCAGGGTTATGGAGGCAGGTAGTTGTGATGGTGATGTGATAAGATTTTTGAGTATCCCGTGATAGATGCAGATGAGAATGGTGATTTTTCCATGTACATTGAGGTAGAGAAAATCATCTTGGATGAGCTGTATTCTTATGACCAGCCTTGGTACTCATAATCGTAGCCTAGCCAGTCAAGCTACGACCCAGAATTCGTGACAAGTCAGGTAGATGAGTATTGTACATCGGGATGGTCGGATCAATATTTTTGTGGAGGCTCCAATAGTGATGCACTGCAAGGTTATGGAGGTAGTTCAAGCAGTTAGGCATTAAATAATCATCAACAATGCAACCATCATTAAGTGGAAGAATATTCATTTTGCAATGTTAGTATGGTCTTATCTTCACCATGAAATGAAGTGTCTCAGAGAAGAGAACGGGAAGGGAGTTGGTCGTATTGACGAAATGATGAATAGGATGAAGATAGCTTAAACAATGAATATTTTGATGACTTTGGGAATGACGGAGAAGATGATTCAGAAGATGGGGACGAAGAACTTCCCGATGAGTAATGTAGTTCAACGGGACCACCATGTTCCAAGAGTTACTTGGTCTGAGATCAAGAAATACACACCGAATACATTGAGCAACCACAATCAAATTTAGCTTATTTTTGATCCACAACATATAGAGCTCTCATTTGGATCTCTGTTCCGTGACAAAGAAACATTGATTTCTACAGTGAGACAAGTTCATGTTTCCACATATCGAAAATATGTCGTGCAGAGGAGTAATCTTAAGCAGTTCAAAGTGAAGTCTGTTATGTTGATGTAAACGTAAAAGTTGATAGATGTCAAGAAAAAGAAGCACGAATTGTTTGAAATCACTAAATACATGAATATGCAAAAAAATTTAGTTAACGATCTGATGAAGGATCACTAGAAAAATTTCAACAAAATTAATTTCGAGAATTATGGGAAAACTTGTAAGTCTTACTCCTTATCACACTTGTTGTTTTTAGTGTACTACTTATGTAATCCTTTTCTTGGCGTAATTTAATTGAATTTGTAACAAGAGCTGGAGAAACCTAATCTCCGAATCATGGGCGTCATAACTATGGTGAACAATGAATACAATCATCATCTCAACTACCACAAAACATGGAGAGGGAAACATTTTGGCTATTGAGGAGGTCTATGATAACTACACTTCCAATGTTTATGACGACCATGGTACATGTAAATCTCGGGATTGTTGTTAAGATTGATGTATTCAATTATAATGAGATCAATCATATCTCCATATGCAATCATATTTTCTAGTGTCTGAAAGTAATGATGGATGGTTGTCAACATGCACAATCGTTATTTTTGATTGACATTACCTTTTTGAAGGAAACATATAAAGGAAATTTGTTTGTTGCTATGCTATCAGCCATTCATCATTGCTTTCGAATACCTATAAATACGGTTGCATACAGAGGTGTGGTTGGCCTCAGTATAATTGACTATATTGATCTTAACAACACTCCCGATATGTCCATGTACCATGGTCGTCATAAACATTGGAAGTGCACTATATGTGGTAGCCCAGTTAACATAGACCTCCTCAACAACCAACTGTTTCCCTTTTCATGCTTTTTGGTAGTTGAATGATGATTGTATTCATTATTCACGATAGTTCTGATGCTCATAAGAAGATGAGGTTTCTCCTGCTTTTATTACAGATTCAACTAAATTACATTAACAAAAGGATTATATACGTAGTACACTAAAAATAAAAAATATGTAGATTAGGACTTACATGTGGTTTTACAATTCTCGAAATTAATTTTCCTAAAATTTTCTGTGATCCTACATCGGCTTATTAGTTAAACAGTTGCGCGTATCCGTGCATTTGGTGATTCCAAACAATTTCTGCTTCTTTTTATTGTCAGCTCTCAGCTTCAACGACAATTTGGCATAACGCACTTCGCAATTCACATTGAACTGCTTAGGATTAATCCTCTTCACAAATTAGTTTAGATCAGTAGAAATATGAACCTATCTTATCTCAGAAACTAACTTTTTTAGTCACGAAACAAAGATCCAACTAAGAGCTTTACATGTTGTTGATCAAAATCAAGGAACACCTAACTCAAACCAAGTAACTCTTGGAAAATGATGGTCCAGCTGAACTACACTAGCCATAGGAAGTTCTTCGTCCCCATCTTCTGAATCATCTTCTCTGTCATCCCCAAAGTCGTCGAAATCTTCACTGCTTGAAATGTCTTCATCATTTTCATCAGTGAAGGTCAACTCCCTTCCCTGAAAAATCATATTTCGTAATGGAGATAAGTCCATACCAACATTGCCAGGTCAATATCATTCCACCTCATAATGGATGCCCTGATAATTTTTTCACCTCGATAAAAATTAACATCTATATAATTTTTCATTTTTCCTAGTTTGAATACATAAATTTATAAGTTCCATTATCACTAAATTATATTAAATTAATTTTAATGTACAAATAAATATAATTAATCATCTACAAATAATTACTTTGTAATTAATAAACATGTTAAACATGCTCACTATGTAATTAAATTATGTAACATACCATGATTATTTCTTACACAAAAGAGATTACATTATTATATGCACTAACAATATTTTGATGATATTCAAGTTATATCTTAACTTATACAAATAATTACTACTACAAAAATATCATTACCCTAAAATATGAAAGTTAAACAAAGTTTTATTTAGAAAGAATACATTACAAAGAAGCACAACCATGAGTATTCTATTTTATATTAGCTTAAAATCCGTACAATTCACAAATTTTTTAATATTTTACATATTTTTTTAATGTGTGCTGAATTTTTGAAATTTCAACTAAAATCCATCATTTTCTGAACTGATTATCTTTTTTAACTAAAACGTATCATCCTTTTTATATTTTCTAACTAAAATTCATCCTTTTATATATATATATATATATATATATATATATATAGAGAGAGAGAGAGAGAGAGAGAGAGAGAGAGAGAGAGAGAGAGAGAAAAGGATGAATTTTAGTTAGAAAATATAAAAAGAATGATACGTTTTAGTTAAAAAAGATAATCGGTTCAGAAAATGATGGATTTTAGTTGAAATATATAGAAAAGATGATACGTTTTAGCTGAAAAAGGTAATCGATTAATTATTAGTAATTATAATATTATTTTAGTAAATAGAAACACGGGTGAATTTATTGAAAATGAAGAGGTTTTAGTTAGAAAAAAATAGAAAAGGTAACATATTTTAGTTTC
Source organism: Saposhnikovia divaricata (assembly GCA_036435485.1). Lineage (NCBI taxonomy): Eukaryota > Viridiplantae > Streptophyta > Magnoliopsida > Apiales > Apiaceae > Saposhnikovia > Saposhnikovia divaricata. Next base: position 92,074,227 of record CM071597.1, on the reverse strand, counting down.
GAAAGATAATTGGTTAGGTATTAGTAATTATAAGATTATTATTTGACTTTATTAAATAGAATTATCTGTAGTGTTTTTAAAAAAAGGAAAAATTTTAGTTAGATAAAATGTAGGAGATAATGGGTTTACCTGAAAAAAGAAATTGATTAAGGTAACATATTTTACATGAAAAATTAAATTGATTAGTTATTGGTAATCATAATATTATTTAAATTTAATAAATAGGATAACCGTATCGAAAACCAAACCGACAAATTATTAATGTTTCGCTTTTAATATAATAATATATTTATTATCGTGATTTTGGTTTCCATAATTGACGAGGCAAAGTGGCTAACTATATATTCAAGGCTGGCGATCACCAGCCAACGTTTTTTTGCAGCAAACCGTATCGCAGAAAATTTCTGCGGTACGTAAAGAGATGGGCACCCCTGTTTTCACAGAAAAAACCCTACTGTACACATATTGCAGAAAGTTCTGCGGTATGTATTTTACTGTTTGTCATAGGAAACGTTTGTTCCTGACTAGCCCCCTATATTCAAGACTTTATCATACTAAAATGTATCATCTAAATAGCAAACGCTTGTATGTTGATAATATATTCTCTCAAATTCTCTTTCTTGGTTGACGTTGTTTTGATATAGTATTTTCCATAAATCGTTGTGTTTTCATCTTGTCTTTAATTTCGTACACAAAATTTTCTTTTTCTTTCATATATAAGAACTTTCACAGTTTTTTTCTCTGGCTCTGATACCATGATAAAATAGTCGTAAATTCTCTTCTCATTCATAGTGGAGGTATAACCCTCACACCACAAACTCTCAGTTATTTTTCTCATTCATCCACAAACTCTTGTGGGATTCTTCACACACCACTTCGTAGTGTTAATTATTCTCACACCTGCCAATTTTAGCAGGTTTAATTTTCCTGGCACCCACAAACTCTTACTAGCATAACTTAGACTCTAGTACCATGATAAAATAGTCGTAAATTCTTTTCTCATTCACGGTGGAGGCTCCATTTTGAATAATAAGATATAGGGTTATTAAGAGGTTGGTCCTCAAAGTTTGCCCGAAAATACACAAGAACCCTTAAAGTACAAAAACGTACCTCTGGGCCACTGAAGTATGGCTTTTGTATGTATTGGCCCTTTTTCCGACAATTGGAGATAAAAAATACATATCGGCCATTTGGCATAGAGGTAATATCGGAACATATGTGTTAATGTGTACAAATGTGCATACTTTAAGGGTCAATATATTAAAATTGCGGTTTAATTATCATATAGGCCACTTCTTAGAACCCAATGTATCAAGCGGATCACTCGCGTTTTTTTGGTCTCATTTAAACCACTCATTGGCTGACACGTGCGCTTCCGTTAGTGGTCAAAATTTTTGACGTTAAATTAAACGATTTCCGTTAATTTGTATGACGTGGAAGGAAATTTGACTTGACTTAGACCTGACTGGATGTACACGTGGAGTGCCTCTATAGAAATGTTTATTTACAATTGAAAATAAAAGGAAATTGAAAGAAGTAACTAGAATTCTAGAAAATATAAACACTTCAACATAAAAACAAAATATCAAGAATGACTGAGGACAAGGGGATTGAACTCAATCGACATTTGAACAAAACCCTAATCTCTTGAAGAACTAAAGAATCGGGCATCAGAAAACATCAATCCTTTTGATCGAAGTAGTGCAAAAGGTGCGTTCTTCAAACCCTAAACCCTATGTTTATGTTCATATGTGAATATTGTTTGCATGTGTTTATATGTTGTATATGGTTATATGTTTGAACTGGGTATTGTCGATTTAATCATTTTTTTTGTGTGTTTGTTTATGTTAATATGTACAGTATGGTTGAAATTGATGTTTATGTTCATCACTGTGGGTATTTCGCACGCCCACCTAATGGCCCCGTACAGAATGTAGGAGGAGTGGTTGATAATTTAGTTGAGAATACTGATACTTTTTGTTTTGCTGATTTGGAACATTACTCTGATGCATTCGATTATTATGATCAGAACTCATTAGTATATTGTCAGTGTGATGGTCATACATTTGAAAATGATGTTATGGTTTTGTACGATGATGATTCCATAAAGAAGATGGTTGAAATATCTAAGCCTTTTGGTAGTATTCATCTGTTTGTCGATCACTTTGATCTGGAAGATTTAGAGGACAAAGCAGCCGATGAAGAAGATAAAATGAACAATGTTAGTGAGTTTAGTGAGGGGTCTGACAATAATGATCCAGATTTTGAAGCAAATGATGAGAGTGACTTTGAGTTGAAGTCTGATGAGAGTGACCCTGAGTTAATAGAAAATGTAAGGAATATGAAAATTAGAAAGGCTGCTGAAGCTAATAAGAAAAATGGTGAATTGAGGATTAAGTATTTGAAATTTAGGGATGAGGAGAGTGAAGGATCTGAGTACTTGAGTGATGAGTTGAGATCACTACCATCTTCAAGTGAGGATGAAACATGTAAGAAGGGGTACATAGGACCAGCACCTTCTAACAAAAGAAAAAAAAAAGAGAAATGCATTTTATAACCCCCTTAAGCAAACAGATGGTAGTATAAAATTCAGTCCTGGGATGCGCTTTGGATCAATGGAAGATTTCAGAAAAGCAGTTGTTGAATATGGTCTTGCTGATAGGAGAGCACTGCAATATAGTCACAATGACCAGGATAGATGTCAAGTGGTATGCGAGAAAAACTGTCCATTTTACATATGGTGCAGCAGAATAAAAGATGCGGAGACTGTTGAGATAAGGAGTCTTGTTAATGAACATCTTTGCACAAAACCATACAATAACAAGCTAGCTTCTATGAAGTACTTGACTGAGCTATATGGGAATAGGATTAGGAAGAATCCAACATGGAAGATCAAAGACATGATGGAGACTATCAGAAATGATCTGGAAATTGATGTCTCTCGGATAAAAGTAATCAGGGTTAGAAAAGCTGCCATTGAAGGTGTTTTTGACAGTTTGAAGGAGCATTATTCAAAGGTAAGGGATTTTGGGCATCAAATTCTTCTCAATAACTCACAGAACAAGGTAGACATTAGAACAACAAAGCTGAATGAGCATGATCCTAACAAATTCAAAAGGATTTATATCTGTTATTATGCTTTGAAAGAGGGATGGAAAAATGGTTGTAGGCCTATATTAGGTTTGGATGGTTGTTTCTTGAAAACAATTTGTGGAGGCCAATTATTATCTGCTGTCGGTAGGGATGGGAATGACCAGATGTATCCAGTGGCTTATGCAGTGGTTGAGAGTGAGAATGCAGATTCATGGAGGTGGTTTATCGACTTGCTGAGAGATGATCTCAATCTTGGAGATGGGCAAGGATGCACTATAATCTCTGACCAGCAAAAGGTATATCACCCTGTCTTAATATTGTTTTTCACTTTTTGCTTACAAAATAATATGAAATTCACTTTTTGCTTACAAAATAATATGAAAATTGTGTTAATGATCAGGGTTTGGAGTTGGCAGTGAGAGAATATCTTCCAAATGTGGAATATAGAAATTGTTGTAGGCACTTGTGTTCCAACTTTAAGGGCAGATTCAAGTCAAACGCTTTAAGTACAATTTTCTGGCAAATTTCCACTGCCACACACAAAGTTTCACATGAAAGGGCAATGAAAGCAATGGAAAGGGCTAGCAAACCTGCTTATGAGGCATTGAGGAATAGAGATCCTAAAACTTGGTGCAAGGCTTTTTTTGAGACTCATTCTATCACTGACAATGTTGAGAACAACATGTCTGAGTCATTTAATGCATGGATATACAGTGAAAGATTTATGCCATTACTTGACATGCTTCAAGAGATACATTTCAAGCTTATGACTAGAGTTAGAGATATGAGAGATAGAATGGTGGCAAGTGAATTGCAGATATGTCCCAGAATTAAGAAAAAACTGGATATTGTTGTTACACAATCGAGAGAGTGGAGAGCTACCTGGGATGGATTGAGAACTTTTGTGGTATGCTTTCATATTATGTGTATTATTTCTTTTGTGGATTTGCTTTCTTTTGTGGTTTTGACAATTGCTAGCATTGATTTCTTATGTATTGCATTATTGCATGTCAAAAATGGTAGTAGGACTTTGACTGTGGATTTGATTGATAGAAAGTGTGATTGTAGAGTCTTTGACTTGACTGGCATTCCCTGTGCCCATGCAGTTGCAGCCATCCATTCTAGAAGAGAACAACCTGTGAATTATGTCTCCAAATACTATACTAAGGACATGTATCTTGAATCATATAAGCACCCTATTGCTGCAATAAAGGGAGAGGAGTTCTGGGAAAGCCATTCAACGGAAGAAATGGTCCCACCATTCATGCCTACAAAGTTGAGAGGTAGACCAAAAAAGCAGAGGAGAAGAGAAGCATGGGAAGGGGAAACAGAACAAGAAACAGTCAATCTATCATTCAAAGGTATCCATCTAAACAGAAGAAGCATTGCAGCATCTGTAGAGAACCAGGGCACAAGCGCACAAAGTGTCCCCGGAAGAATGCAGAAGAAAGTGGACCAGAAAAGCAAATACCAAAAGCACCTTCAAGGAGGCCAAAACTGCAAGTCAAAAGAAAAGAAATTCCTGTTGTCATTAAGGAACCTACAAATGTCCAATCTCATATCAGCAATCAAGGGGATGATGGTTCTTATACTGGTAAAGGCAAAGAGAAAGTAGTTGTCCAGCCCAAACAAAAATTCAGAAGGCCATATGTGAATATCCAAAGTTCACAGGCCTCACGGTCAACAAATATTCCTACTTCAGATAGTGGAGAAAAAAAAGGTGAAGCTTCATGTGAAAAGGAGGGTTCACATTGCTTAACTGGATCAAAGAGTGCTCAGTTGATGGAAGAACTAAGGGGACCACTTTTCAATGAGTGGCTAAAATACAGTCCTGTTCCAAGGTATGTCAGGTGGCCACCAGTAATAAGTCCTAGTGAAGCAATCCCTACAAGTGCTGTAGAATCACAGTCTATGATGCAGTCAGAAGTTGAAGAAAAAAAAGATGGCCAAGAAGAGGAACAAGATTAAGAAGAGATGCATGAAGATGAGCAGCATGGAGAGGTGCAGGAAAATGATCAAGATGAGGAGCAAACAATTAGAAGGAGTGTTCGACTTCGAGCAAAACATCAGTTCAAATTCAAAAACACCATGGGGGATCCAGTCAATCTTGATGAAGATTAAGCAGTGTTATTAATCTGGTTTTCTGGTATTAGTATCATTTTGCTAAATTTGGATATTCTGTTGCTGTCAGCTTTTGTTTGCATTTTGCTAAATCTGGATATTGCTAAATTTGGATAATGCTAAATCTGGATATTTGCTAAATTTGGATATTTGCTAAATTTGGATATTTGCTACATTTGGATTTTTGCTAAATTTGGATATTGCTAAATTTCTATGCATTTTACATGTCTTTTTAAAAAAAAAAAAAAGTTGCAACCCAGTAGTTAAAAAAAAAGTTGCAACCCAGTAGTTAAAAAAAAAAAAAAGTTGTTAAAAAAAAAAAAGTTGCAACCCAGTAGTTAAAAAAAAAAAGTTGTTAAAAAAAAAAAGTTGTTAAAAAAAAAAGTTGCAACCCAGTAGTTAAAAAAAAAAGTTGCAACCCAGTAGTTAAAAAAAAAATGTTGTTAAAAAAAAAAATTCTATGCATTTTCATGTCTTTTTAACGCACAGTAGTTGCAACCCAGTCTTTCACTTTTCGTCCGACGTGGAATGCACAGTCAACAAAAACCAACCCTTACATTACATGTCAGCTGCTGTCCGTTAAAAAAGTTAACGGCATGTCACGTGTCAGCCAATGAGTGGTTTAAATGAGACCAAAAAAACGCGAGTGATCCGCTTGATACATTGGGTTCTAAGAAGTGGCCTATATGATAATTAACCCTTAAAATTGCTAAGTTATAGAAAATGGCAAAATAATGCAATTTTGCTTATTTTTTTGGCTTAAAATTATATTTATAAATATTATTTATTTTATTTTGTTTGTTTCGTATTAAAATTCAAACTTCCTATTTTGGTACAAACCTAAAAACTCGAAAAAAATAAAGTACAAAACTATGTTATATTAAGTAGGTCTAATTAATGGGCTTCATATTTGGACCAAGGTAGGTCTAACTAATGTATCATTAAATTGTGTCTTTAGGACTTATTTTTGGCCCATATCAGTACTGCTTTGGTACAAGCCAAAAATGACGAAAAAATAAAATGCCGAACTATGTTATTTTTAGATTCGTAAATGACAAAAAATCACAATTTTCTTAAAAACTTTTGTCTATAGGTATTTTCAGGTGTATAAAAATTATATTTTACATAATTTTTTGCATTTTTTATATTTTTATTAAAATTTGAACGTCCTACTTTGGTGCAAGTCAAAAACCTCGAAAATATATATTGTAAAACTATGTTATTTAATGGTCCGAAAAAGATAATTACACTTAATAAAAACATTACAATTTTTTTTACTGAATGTGTAAAGGTGTACAATAATCCATACTTCAAGGGCCAATACGTTCATACTATTTTTATGTAACGTTACAAAGTAATGTAAATGACAAAGTTACCCCTCAACTGATTTAATAATAATGACTTTGAACGGAAAAAGGGTCGGGATGTACATCGGACATACTTCAGTGATCCAGAGCTACGTTTTTGTACTTTGAGGGTTCCTGTGTATTTTTGGGCAAACTTTGAGGACCAACCTCTTAATAACCCTAAGATATAATCATCATTACACCACAAGGACAAAGGGTACTGTTGTTAGTGTGTAAGATATAACTCAGATTGCCAACTCAGTTTCCCGCCTAAGATATGCCGTTTACCCTAATGAGAAAGACATAGCTAGCTAGTTGCATTTTGAGATATTTGTACCACTCTCTCAACATTACAACATGTAAATTCATATACGATTGTAATTCCCTGTTACAAGATATATGAAGATTAAATGTTAGTTATTAGTTTGTGTTGATAAAGATGAGAGCTTAGTTTGTAACAACTCACAATCCATGTGAGTAAGAACCTGAGCCATCGCGTCGTCATGTGTACAATTTCTCTGTTAAAAGCCAATGTACATAGTCTATTTTCACAGCGTGAAGTTGAGTATATAGCTTGTGGTGGCAATTAGAGTAGAGGGATCATAGAGGGATTAGCAGCAAACCTCTTCCAAATTTTTTTAGCATAGTCCTCGCTTTGTGATGTAATCAGCACTGTAACGTGTAGGAATGCTGGAGTCGATTTTAGTTGGATAATGACCAACTTTGACCATTTTTGCAAAAAGATTTACAGAAATAGCCGATTCTCAAACAGTGGCCAATTATCGGCCGATTGAATACGCATTCATCCCATTTTGCATAGAATACGCATGTGATAATGGAGTATATGTTTTTTTTTCTTTGGAATAAGCGTAACCCAAATGCGTAATCCAATGTTTTTTATCATCCTGCGGGGCCAGCTTTTATGAAGGATATTCCTTGTACACATGTTACGCATTCTGTGATGGCAGTAATAGGGTAACAAGATCAATTAAGTATATTTTTTTTTAATTTAGCTTGTATATTGTTTATTCGTCATTTTGAATATTTCTAAAATCCAAAATGGAAACGTTGAACTCCAAAGATTAACTATTGAAATTCCGAAGGAATACAAATAAAATTTAAAAATTTTAATTAAAGTATTGAATCCGGCGACCTGATTTTTAAACGCTAACGCGTTTCAAAATCAGAATAAATTAGGGTTTAGGGTTTAGGGTTTAGGGTTGTAAACCCTAAATCCGTATACGGTTTATTATTCATTTCGAATATTTCTAAAACCAAATATGAAAACGTTGAACCCCAAAAGTTTATTTTTGAACCTCAAAGATTAACCGTTAAACACCTAATGGAATACAAAAAAAAATTTAAAAATTTTAATGAAAAAAATTTAATTAAAAAATTGAATATAAACCGTTAACCGTTTATATGTATATTGAAAATGGGTAGAGTCTTTTTGATTTGAATACGCATTTGTGGACTGCAGATTCAATCGGTCAAAGATGACCATCTTTGCAGATTCAATCGGTCAAAGATGACCAGCTTTTGCAAAAGTGTCATTCTGGTACAATCTTATAGAAAAACTGGCTATAGTTGGCATTTTTTCATTTTAGTTCGACCCATGAGCCTCGTTTCCTGTAAGAGTTTTTTGTCCGCCTCTGCTTCCTCAATATTTCGCAGCTTGTCTTTTTAACCAATAGAAAGCGCCAATAAGAATTAGACAAGTTTCCCAGTAAATGATGAATTTTGCACTTAGGGGTTGTTTGATAAAATTGAATCAAAAATACTGAACCATTAATTTAACTGAATGAACTGAATGAATTAAATTATTTAAATGAAAATATTGCTGATTGAAAAAATTGTTTGATAATATTTCTTGTAAAAATATCTGAATGATTTTAAAATTACTTTTTATCCTTTTTTTTAGTACAAAATTTGTGGTCAGGCGGGACAAATTACACATGTTTCAGATCATATGTAATCTAAATTACTTGCTACCTATAAAGGTTATATTAATTTTATTGATAACTCTTTACCACCATTGCCTTTACGTAGCGAATTGACAATATCATCGATAAAGACCTTACAAATACCTGCATTGGTTTAAGCACCATTACCCTTAAAGGATAAGTCTCCCTCCCAACAATTAAGTGAAATTAAGTGTTGGAGGGAAATTGAACCCTTAAACTTGTGTGACACAAGACAAAATCATGCCATATGAATTAGAGGTCATTGAAATTACTTTCTATTCTTATAATTTTTCAATAATAATTTTATACATCTATATATCAAAATAATAACCGAATTTTGTAAAAAAATTTGTATAACTTTAAAGTTACCTTTTATCCTTATAATTATTTATTTCATAATGATAATTTCATAAGTCTATATACTAAAATAATAATCGAACTTAATATTTTTGGTAATACCTTGTCATGACATGTTGAAAAAGATAATTATATTATATTTCAAGAAAAATTAAATTATTGAATAAAAAATTGAAATGAGATAATTTTTAATTTAAATTTATTATATTATATTAGAAAACATGATCGGTAATATATAATTTAATATTAAATTAAAATAAATATTAAATTTGCAACTAGTTTAATGCAAATTATTAACAATTGAAAATCGTATAATTAGAAGAACATGATGTACTAACAAACGATTGCATTTCAGTGATCACATTCAGAAAAACAAGTGACGATTTAGGAAAATAATAGAAAAGCATTCATTAAGAGTTGGTACTTAATCATAAAGTGAGAAGCACATCACTTACCGAAAAAGTCTGATTTGGTTTCGTTAAGCGTGTTTGATAATAAATGTTAAAATTAATATGATGACCGAACAAGACCTTCAGGCTATTAAGAGGCTATTCAGGGTTATCAAACACCCCTTTAGTTTCACATCAACTCAGTGGCGGATCTAGCCAAAAAAAAACACCCAACGGTTTTTTTTTTGATGATTAAAAAAATATTTCATAAGCAAGACAATTTTTTTCTCGTATATTCGAAATTTCTATTACACATTCTATCAAACACTTAGAATGCATTCCCTATCATATGATATGTTTTAATAAAAAACAAATAAAAATAAGTAGAACACTACCTTGTTGTGGTAATTGGTGAATCAAATCCTATATTTCCTTCAATTTAGTCATAACGGATCCCGTAAACAAATTGTTGCAAATGTATAGGCTTGAAATTCTGTCCTTATTCTTTAGCTCTTTCTATTCTAAATATTATTTTTTAGTTTTCATTCAAGAATTTTTATCCAACGATAATTCTTCTTCTCATTTTAACTTAAAAAATTCACCCTACGGGATCTGGGCCCGCTTCCCTTTAGGTCCGCCCCTGCATCAACTGTTAGGAATCTGCCCGATTCCCTGCGAATGCGGAAGCGATTTGGTAAATATGTGTGCTTAGATCCCACAAATATACGTGATAGTGATAAAACAACAAACCAACAATACAGTAAAAGAGACAAGAGATTTAACGTGGTTCGGCCCAGCCTACATCCACAAGAGTAATAACTTCACACTAGATAAAAGAGATTACAATATCCGGGTATCCGGCCCCTGAATTTTATACACAAATTCAGCCCTACGATACCTATTATGTATATCCCCAACTCACTGAAGTGTTTATCTCAAAACCTCCCCCTATCACTGTTTCCCGACAACCTTTCCTTCTTTCCCTTTCCCAACCCGGACAGTGCTACACAACCTGATAGAAAGACCCCTGTAGCGGGACCACCTCCGATGGCTGCAGTCAGACCCAAGTACCCTAAGGAATAGTTTAGGCACGAGGACCTTCTATCCCGACACTTCCTGAAAGCGGGCTAAACCGGCTTTCCTACTAGACGGACTATCTAGCAGCTATATAGAGAGAGAAGAGAGAATTTGGTGTAGTTTTAGTAATAAAGGGGAGGGGGTATTTATAGTAGGAAATATGTAGTAGGTGGGGGGAGGGGGATTGGTGAGGTTTGGCAAGAAAAATAGTATGGTAGGCTGCCTACCAATCTGCCTAACAATCTCCCCCTCCTTCCAAACTCACAGTTAATCACTTGCAGTCCATACATGCGCCCTGTTTGGCATAACTCCAACTTTTCCTCGATCTAATTCATTCCTTACGACAAAACTCCCCCCGAGTCCAAGACTCCAAACTATACCCTAGTTTGCACATTCATTCTCGAATGCCCACTTGCTATACACACAAGTGTACCATTGACCTCTATTTGTCCAACTACATACATGTGAAGCAATCTGTTGTATACACACATACTCACTTGATTCACGTCGGCCAATCCTATATGTAGTCCATCACACACGCAAGTGTGACCATCACACACACAAGTGTGACCATCGATCTTTCATTTACTCCCCAACTGCATATCAAACAAATCAATCTGTTGCATGGTTCACTGCTCACTTGATTTGTGTTGATCGATGCCCATATGCAGCTGCAACACACCAACTACTCGTTGATGTCGTGGAAGCCCTTCGACCAAGCATCCATCCCAGCAGTCTTTTCACCATCGTCTAGACTGGAAGACAATACAACCGCAGCTGTATCCTTCAAGTCACTCTTCCCTCGTGCACGAGATAACCAGATTTTCGAAGTCCCAGTACGTTCTGGCCACGTACTAATCAGACGATATATTCCCCCACGTAGCTCTCCCTTCATCCGAACCACACGGCCTCTTTTGATATTCATAGCTCCCCCTACTACAGAGCATCTGTAGCCTTCTGAAGCTAACCGACCGATAGATATTAGATTCTTCTTCAGCTTAGGCACATATCTTACCCTATTCAAGCTGCGAACTATTCCATCGAACATTTTGATTTTCACAATTCCAATCCCCTTGATCTCACAAGTAGATCCATCAGCCAAAGAAACTGTTTCATTCTTTGTATCTTGGAATTTGTCAAAATGCCCCCTCTCGGAACATACATGGTAAGATGACCCTGAGTCTAATATCCATTCTCCTGGAGAACTAGCACCTCGATTGAAGACAGTTCAAACATCTTCACAATCGAGAGTAACCACAGCCAATGATGCATCTGGATCCTTCTTATTAAGCGGACAATTCGACCTAATATGACCCCACTGCTTGCAACCAAAACACTGCATGCCCTTTTCACTGTATTTGGATTTACCCCTGCTATTGATAGATCCTCTTACAGCACCCCTTCCTCTATTATTTTGACTACGCAAAGCCAAAACTGTCATTCCGTTCTTATCACCATCCTGGTTCTTCCTTCCAGCATTTGACAAAAGTGCTGACTGAACCTCCTCCATTTTTAACGTGTCCTTTCCGTACAAAATGGTTGTGACCAAATGATCGAATGACTCCGGAAGCGAAGTAAGAAGAATAAGGGCCTTATCTTCTTCCTCCAATTTTACATCAACATTTTCAAGTTGATCAACAATACCATTAAACACATTCATGTGCTCAATAACATTGCCTTGAGCTGCCATCTTCAGCTTGTATAACTCGCGCTTCAGATTTAACTTTGTAGTCAAGTTCTTCCCGAGATACAATGTCTCCAACTTTGACCATAATTCCTTCGGCGTGCTTTCGTCAACAATATTATTGATAATATTATCTGCAATGCATAGTCTGATGGTACTCATGCATTGCGACTCAGCATCCTCCCAATCTTCAGCGCTCATCGTTGTTGGCTTTCCCTCCTTCCCCTTCAAAGCCCTTGCTAGCTTCTGTTGGGTTAGGATATCCTTTACCCTTCTCTGCCAAAGAGTAAAACTTCCTTTACCATCATATGGAGTCACATTGAATCCTCTAATACTTGTCATGATCTCCGTTTGTACACACAAACCAATCCAAACAACTAAATCAATTGGCCAGGTAAGTGTAAGAAACAATGGGAGCACTTCCGTCAAAACGGTGCCTTATTAGACAACCACTTTTCTTAACGACTTTCCTTCGGCACCAATAATTTAGATACAACTAGCTCTGATGCCAACTGTTAGGAATCTGCCCGATTCCCTGCGAATGCGGAAGCGATTTGGTAAATATGTGTGCTTAGATCCCACAAATATACGTGATAGTAATAAAACAACAAACCAACAATACAGTAAAAGAGACAAGAGATTTAACGTGGTTCGGCCCAGCCTATATCCACAAGAGTAACAACTTCACACTAGATAAAAGAGATTACAATATCCGGGTATCCAGCCCCTGAATTTTATACACAAATTCAGCCCTACGATACCTATTATGTATATCCCCAACTCACTGAAGTGTTTATCTCAAAACCTCCCCCTATCACTGTTTCCCGACAACCTTTCCTTCTCTCCCTTTCCCAACCCGGACAGTGTCACACAACCTGATAGAGAGACCCCTGCAGCGGGACCACCTCCGATGGCTGCAGTCAGACCCAAGTACCCTAAGGAATAGTTTAGGCACGAGGACCTTCTATCCCGACACTTCCTGAAAGCGGGCTAAACCGGCTTTTCTACTAGACGGACTATCTAGCAGCTATATAGAGAGAGAAGAGAGAATTTGGTGTAGTTTTAGTAATGAAGGGGAGGGGGTATTTATAGTAGGAAATATGTAGTAGGTGGGGGAGTGGGATTGGTGAAGTTTGGCAAGAAAAATAGTATGGTAGGCTATCTACCAATCTGCCCAACATCAACTTGATTTATGTATTACTAAATGTAAATAGCAGACACGTACATTTTTTTGATTGGCTCCGACTCAAATAAGGAAATTACAGAAGTTTTAATCCATGTGAATATATAATACATATGCCCTTGATCCTAAATTTACTGTTTTTACTTGTGCCTGAAAAAGAAATTATATCTACCGTACTGTTTTAGAGGCAAGATCCTAATTGATTACAACAAATTTTCACGGTTTTGTTTTTGCAACTTTTTCCTTATAAATTCAGAACCTACCTGTACTGCAATTCAGCAGCTGATACCAGCTTCATTGCCTGGATGGATGCACGGCCAGAACTCGGTATTGCATCCAGAACGCCGAGTGTTATAGAAACTACAGGTAGTGTTGTAACTTGTAGCTGTTTATACATGTGAACATGACATGGTTATGTTGATGCATGTAAAAGAAAAAATGTGTAGTGAATGACAAAAAAGTATATCCTGTTTGATAAAAAATTCTTGTTACGGCATATTCAATGGGGTTGGCTAAAATGATTGGCTAAAATAATATAAATTAATGATTGGCTAAAATTTGCTGAATCTGTAAGATGTTGTGTTCCAATGTAGTTGGCTATAGTGGTTGGCTATATTTTAAAAATTGTATTTTATTACTTTGAATAAATTTTTTTTATTAAAATTTAAATTTCATTAAATTAATATTAACACCAATTGATCTAAAAATGTTGTCATATATTTAGAATTATAAATTATGACTAAAATGATATTTTCTAAACTATAATAAATTAGATTATAATTAAAAACTAAACAATTTATTTAATTAAAAATAAATAAATAAAACATGAATTATTTATAGGCGATTTTGCAATGGTTGGAGAGGAAAAAATCAAGATTATTGAATAAACAGCTGAGAGGAAAAAACCAATATTATTGAATAAACAGCTAACATGGCGTGCATTACAGGTTTGTAGTGCCAACTGTAACTTTTAGCCAAGGGTTTCATTGCCTAAGAGATGCTCTTAATAACCAAAAACATTTTGCTAAGTTCGACTTAGTGAACCTGCATCAACTAAACAGTAATTACAATGATTAATACACCTGACATTTTCTTATTTTGCAAATCCCATACGGGATTTTGTCATGTCGCACATTGTTATACAGGGCAAAAATGAGGTAACATTTTGTTGATTGGAAAGAATGTACCGAGGTTAAATGAAACAAAAAAGCCTTGCATAACTAAAGGTAGAAGAAAAAGATTGCAAGATGACAGTGAAGGAATAACCAAATCGTTATAATAAGATCTGTGAGGGATAAGAATAAACAGGAAGAACTCATTGATCCATGGTAGTTTCGGCTTAAAAAATCGTATCAGTGGAGCCATTCTGAAAATTCCCGCAACAGAATTAGAAACTATCATCGTCAATTGTCTGTATTGACTATTGAAAACAAGGATACTGTTTGTCCAATCTACTTTGCAGCTTAATTTTGGCCCTTTATCAGTTTAAACTATCACCCGTTTCCTGTATCACGAGTAACACAAGCTGATTTATAATTGATAGGATGTTCTATGTAAGATACAAGACAGTTTCAGACTAGAATGAGTTTCAGTTAACTTAATCAAAAAATGGTGCATACACCGAGTCCCCTTCCAGAGAGAATTTATTACATGGAGAATATGAGAGAATCACTTAAAATGTATTAAAATTGCCCTTTATATAAGGCCCTGGCGGGGCCCTTTTACAAAAAAATCTTATAATTCTATCCTCTATCCATTTATCAAAAAATAAAAAAAAATTTAATTTTTTTTAAAAAAATTAAAAAAACTACTGCCATGTCATCATTTTAAAAAAAAAATTTAAAACTTTTTTTTTTGTATTTTTTTTTATAAATAGATAAAGGGTAGAATTATAAGACTTTTTTGTGAAGGTGCCCCTGACGGGGCCCTAAGAAATAAATGGAAATAAATGGTTTAGATTGATTCTCTCATATTCTCTATATAAGGAGGTACTCTCTAGAATAATGGCCTACATACACCAATGACCAGACTAGAAAAAAGATATAACTACTACAATTGCAGCAAGCCTTCCTCAGCTAAGGTTCTAGGCATACTGAGGTTTAGTACACTTCACATCACATCACATACATCTAAGCACTGATATGGCCAATTTGGTAAATTTTAGCTTACAAGTGAATTGTCCACAGAATATAGCCAGGCAGATTTTACAACAGGAGGCATTTTTAAGATGTATCAAGTACTTGAAAGGCTTAGCAGGAGCCTTCAACTAATCAAAATTAGTAGAGGCCTTCCATTAGGCTGTGTCAAGCTCCCAAGTGCCATATTATCTCCGGACTCGAAAACGTTCCCTTTTACGAAAGCGTTCAAGCATGATTTCATCTGTGGCGGCTTGCCTTCGAACAGCTGCATCTGGATTAGAATCGTTAGGTCTAGGTTCTAGACCATTTTTCTCTGCATCTTTATCTTTGTAAAGCTGTGGATGTTCTGCAAGAATGCCATTTCTTTCATTACTTGAGTAAAAACGCAAGGACAAGAACTTTGTATTTAATAGTAGTTGCAAGAGAAAATAAAAGACGAAAGAGTAAAGGGGAACTAATCAAATCTTACTAAAATCAAATTTTAACTAATCCCTAATTGCAGAACCTGAAAACAATCAACCTACATAACCATGTAAACAATTTTACTGTTGGTACCTAGGTAAGTCCAACATTGAGACTGACCTTGCTTCAACGTCATTTCAAGAACTTAACTGGATGTTAATATAACAAAATTAGACAAGGGATGAGTGATGCAGCTTCGAGAATTATGCCATAATTTCTATTTTACCTATCTCTTTTGGGTATAACCATCATTACTCCACAAGGACAAAGAAAAGTACTGTGACAAGCCAAGTGGGTAAGAACCTGAGACTTTTGACACCCAGGTTCATCACTTTATATAAACCACTATTCTACAAGTCCATTACATGATGCGCTCAGTTTTTCTGTTTAAAGTAAAAACTATGTACATAGTTTAGTGATAGCTTGAAGTAGGGGGAATATAAAGGAGTAGCCGCACACCTCTTCTAAGTTTTTCAGCATAGTCTTTGCCGCGCTGGAAGTAATCTGCACTGTAACTTGACGGAATGCTGGAGTCGGTTTTAGTTCGACCCATAAGCCTCTTCTCCTGTAAGAGCTTTTTGGCCGCCTCTGTTTCCTCAATATTTCGCAGCTTGTATCTGTAAACAATAGAAAGCAAGATTTAAATTTAACTGGTGTACAAGCAAAGATTTTTTTATTCTTTATATGGAGTAAAACCAACAAAAGAAGTTATGTCCATTTAGATAGTGACAGTGCCTACTTACTTCTAGCAGCTTGGGGAGTAAGTACAGAAAATGTCATTCTAGAAGGACACTAGTACCCCGGCTTTATATCTAATCATTTTTGTTTTCTTCTATTATAAATGAGACCAACTCACAACTTTTTATTTCCTCTAGCAGTGATATTACATATAGACTAGCTGCCGTATTTGGCATGATCTTTTTCTACTAGCCAACACACTTTAATAACTGAGCAAACTGCCAGTAAAAAATTATAAAAATACCCCTCAGTTTATTTTTTGTCTATTCATTCTCCTCTTCTCATCTCATTTTTTAAGACATCCTCCACAACCACAAAACAACATCACCAGTTAGTAAACTAATACTACCATAAGTACACATTCAACTGTATAAAATTTATTCTCATGAGCTCATTCACCAAGAATATAAAATTACGATTTACACATCACAGGGTATCTAGCTTGTTTTTCAGTTCATGGAAGGTAAAGTGAAAGAAAACAAAGATCATGCAATGCTATTAACTTAGGTTTTACTAAATGCAGCTACTAAGCTACAAGGCATTTAATATAAGGCATTTGGAGCATGTTAAAGGCATACTCGATGGGAAGCTGAATCTCTGCAATCCCAGTAGTCCATTGAGTAGAGCTTTCTTCAGAGTTCCGTCTCTTCACCTGGGTACACAGAATAAATAGATGTCAAAAAAGCTGTGAATGACCTACCTAAAGAACAGAAAATTTGACATGACACTTCTCATTGATAAAATTTTGTGTGATGGAGAAAATTTAGGGGTTCATAGAATAGGTTTTCTGCCATGAGAGGCTTCATTATAAACAAATATATAACATATGTGAATGGCAAGATATGTGAGCCACAGTTGTACTTGAGGTGCAGTAAATTCTTGTCAGATGTCACATTCAGAAGCACAATGATAAACTGCAGTTCAACTATAACTGTACTAAAGATGCATCGACTTTAACATATTTATGGGGATTAACCCTTTTACTGGACTCACAAATATATTGGGCCTTGTCTTATTTTATCTTTTAGCCCACTTGTTTTAGGCCATACTTCATTAGGATTTACTATTCCCCTATACATAATGTCGGGATATTGTTGCATTTGGCTTGATATTTAATGTTCTTGAAAACATTCATATTATGTATGCAGGTTAAGCTCATTTCCTGGGGTAGTCGTTGAGTTGCGATTCATCCATCCAAGTCGTCTTTTGTTCGTTACTTTGTTTGTTGAATCACATTTTCACTACTTTGTTCCATTTAATTATGTCCTACATCACATATGCTGACTTTCCCGAGAGGACCAGGACAATAAAAACCCTATCCAGTTCACGAAAGAGTAATTTACGACTGGAAGCTATAAAAAGACTTGTACAGTTGAACATATAACACTAAAATCCTTATTCCAAGCTCAAAATGGACAGTTCGGTAATACTGAAATGGTATAAGATTTACCATCATTTATGCATATCGACAATACGGGTAATTTAGTACCAAAAGGATTTTTAGCTGATTAGAGAATAACATGACAAGGCAAGGTTATAAAAATCGGAAATCAGTTATACTCATTTGTATTGTTAAAATCTGTGTTGACTGGATTTTAAAACACTGCTATCAGGTACTAGGGGATGAAGGGGGGTTTAAATGCCTGCAGCTCATGTAAAGGACCATCAAAAAAATATTTAGATTATCAAGATTTAGTTGTTAGAACTAGAGGACCTTAACTTATGCCGTAAGATATGTAAAGTCATGTGATTATTGCCGAGAAGCATACAGTTCCAACACTATCAAAAGAAATTAAATGAGAACAAAAAAAGGCAGTCTCTCTCACTTTAAGATGCTCTGGAATTTTGTATAATTCGTCCTCCGCATGTTTGATCTCATTCTCAACTTGATTGGCATCATCAATGGTTTTCCCCCTTTTCTTAGCCAGTTCTTGTTCAACATATCTCAACCTGCTCATTTTGGACAATTAAAAGATCAAAAGGACTAAGAATGTACTAAATTTAATTAATAAAGGGATTCTGAAACCCTAGATCCCCTGTAGTTAACACTTGGTTTGTTAAACACATAAGATGATGTCCTACAACTTATTACAGGGTTATTAAACCAATGCGATTTGAAGAAAGATTTTTTATTTTTTATTTTTTTTTGAAAAAACATAGGAGATAGTTTCAAAAATAATATAAACGAACAGCAAATACACAAAATCAGTAATCTGATTTCCACTTAAAGATGTAACCAACAGTTTGAATTTAATTAAGACTGGCTTCCTAATAAAAATGCCACCACTTTCTATTAACTAATATTTCCAACTGAATAGCATGAGTGTGCAATTTCAAAACACAATCATATAGTCCGGTGTGGTTTTAATCTAATCACAAAGCATTTGGCGATCAAAATTAACTTTCTCATTCAACAACATTTACTACGCATTTGGGGAAAAAAAGACTAATTAGTTTAAAGAGAATAAAATTCACTGACCTGATTTACACCTACCTAAAATAAAGCCGATGTTTCTGGTTAACATCCTAAGAAACTTAAACCAATTGACCTAACAAATACAATAATTACGAAAAGGGGGGGGGGGGGGAATAGCAAGCATACATATTAGGATCTTCAACCATAACAGCAGTTTCTTGAGCAAAAGTATCCTGCAAAACCAACTCATCATTCTCCCCATCCACTTGATTCTTAATCTCGCTCCCTTTGGTAACCAAACCCCCACTGAGTCCCCCATTGCCTTGCTTCCCCGAAAGCAAAGCCGGGATCCCGGACTTGTTCTCCCTCTGTTTCTGAAGGAACTTAATCTCTTCCAACGCCAATCTGCATTCAATTCAATTCATAACATTCATCTCTATAAACCACAATCAACTTTACCAATAAATCATCAATATACATAAAAAAAATATACATAATAATAGGGACAGGAGAAGAAGAACCTTGTTTGTTGTTCATCGTCATCAACATCAGCGTTGGGTTGATTTTCTTCGTCTAGCTTTCTTTTTCGGAAATTCCTATTCTTCACCCCCTTCATTACTGCTTGTTTTTTCTCACCCTAGTTTTTCACCTGCTATAATGCTATCTTCCCACTCTGATTTTGGTTCGGTGAACGCGAATAATATTCATCTTTTAACGGGGCTTAACAAAAATACCTATTTTGAAAAGTGTTGAGTCATGTAATATCCAAATTATAGTTGTTCGGTTATTCATCTTAGGCATTTTTAGATTTTTAGTTATAGTAGACCCATGATAAATCAATATTTTTGACATCAAAAATTCAAAATTATATATTTATTTAGAAAGATTATTTATTTATCAATTAATGAATATTTTATTTATTTATTGATAAATGAATATTTATTCCTTTAGATATTATTTTCAATTTTTTTATAACTTTTTAATATATTTTACATTCAAATGTACCTAAAATTTATTATGGGTTTATAATATTTATATGATATTTAACTACATTCATTTATTTTTAACATTTTAAATTAGTTTTACATGCATATGTACAACCAAGTATATTTACTAAGTGCACTGTATAGCACCGATGCATAGTACAGAGACCATACATTCACTGTGTGTAGAATATTAAAAAACATGCATTAATTGGTAAAAACAATATTGATTAGAAGCATTTTTCGAGAAGATACGATTTATTAATTTTAGAAGCATTTTTCGAGAAGATACGATTTATTAATGTGTATGAAAAATATGATTAAATGTATTCATATATTTATATTTATATAAATATATTATTCGAAATATAGTGATTATTCATTTGTATTTAAATAAGGTCGATAGAGACTTATTTTTTTATTCGTTAATGCATTTAGCGAGATTATTCATTAAGCCCATTTGACATTTGTTGAGACTATTCATTTATCGAACATTCATTTATCGAGATTCTACTGTAGTTAATATATTAAGATATTTTAATATTTTCTTATATGTACGTATTTGGGAGTTGGGTATTTATATGTAATACGCATTTATCATTTGGTTATTATATTTAGGATATCCAATTTATAAATAAGTATTATAAAAAGGGTTAAGGAGCAAAAACACCCTTATGATATAGGTGTAGGAGCAAATACACCTTTATAATTTAAAAAGGGTCAAATACACCCTTATATTTTAAGTTTATGGT
The DNA here is from genome assembly GCA_036435485.1 of Saposhnikovia divaricata. NCBI lineage: Eukaryota > Viridiplantae > Streptophyta > Magnoliopsida > Apiales > Apiaceae > Saposhnikovia > Saposhnikovia divaricata. The sequence continues at coordinate 92,053,524 of CM071597.1, read as the reverse complement.
TCAAAAACATCCTTCTAGTTAGTTTTTTGTTAAACCATGGTTAGAAAATAATTTTCAATTAAAAACATTTAATATAACTAATATATTAATTTAGTAAAGGCTTTTTACTCCCAATTTGGAATTTAAAAAATTTGGTATTTAAATTTATTTTATGTTTATATATATATATATATATATATATATATATATCGTATATACTTAAAATAAATTTTAATAATTTTTAGATAATCATAATATGATAAAATAAAATAAGATTAAACATAATTTTTCAATAAAATTTATTTTGGGTATATTTAGAAGTTATATATATGTATATAGATTTTTGCTCAAATATAAACAACTCTTATAATAAAAATTAGAAACTAATCATCTCTACTAATTTTTTATATTTTATAAACTCTCAGCCATCCATTTAAATATTATACAAATATATTATATTATACATGCATATACATATATAATAAATATTTCCCCTTCTTTTACAATCTCGTTTGTTTCTTTCGACAATAACAAAAAAATGCTGATTTTTTGGTAATAAATTGACGATTAATTTTCAGATTACACACCTATCGTACTTAATGAATTAAATGAGAATACTCTAAATCGTAGCAAGATAAGTTATTTTTGTCGATGGTACAGTATTTTATGATAAGGAAATAATATTAAAATTGTGGATAATTACCAAAATATTATAGATTTCTTGTTATCATAATAAGTTGGTTTGAGGTAGATTAAGGCTCTATACATATACTCCTTTGTTTCTTTTGTCAGTCGACAGTCTTTTGGGAAGATTATGAGACCGTCTTTCACTTGTAGGTTTTGGTGATTTGTCAAGTTCGAAAGTGAAAATTAAATTAGATTTAGGAATTTACTAGATAACATAGTAAATCCTCCCTTAGGTTTATTCGATGTGACATAAACAAGTGACGAGTCAATTTGACAAAACGTTTTCTTAACAAATCACTAATTTGGATAAGGAATGTCAATGAAATGATGTTTCCTAGTCTAAGTTATTTGTGATATATTTAAAGGCAAAGTCTAAACGGCACAAATATCGAATATCCCGAACACTGATTTTCCGGACCGAAAATAAATGTTTTATTCAAAACAGTGTTCATTTCAAATGTTTTAATTCGCAAATATGTTCGATATATTTTTCAAAGACTTATTTTCAAATTGCCTTGCTCAAAGACTTGCCGAAAGAATAAAAATAGATTTTATCCCGGAACCCTTAACAAATTTCATTTAAATTGGATAAAACTCTAAAATATTCAAAATAAATATTCCGATGACTTCATAGTCATTATTATTTGAGGAATATTATATTTGAATATATTTCAAGTCAAAACTTTAGCCAAAGTATCGACAAGTTACGGTAAACGGCTAATGTATTTTACTCCGTCGCAAAAGGACATTTAATCAAAATATGTTTGAATAAAATACCTCCACATGTTATTTTGACTTGAAACTTTGGATATGTGTCACTAGAATAATTAAAAAAAATTTTAGGATTAATTTCATGATTTTAGCATGACTTTTTTCCGGGACTCCAAAAATCGATACGTAATTGATTTTTCGGTCACTTAAAAGTCAAAGATGGTCAACGAATTTCAAGGTGAAATTTTGATCATAATCCTCTGGGAATATTTCTAGGGGATTCCCCAAGTTTCATAATTTTTGAGTGATTTTTCGATTTATTTCATAATTATGGGTTTATCGCGTAGTTTCGGGTTTTTCGATTAAACCGAGCCAAAAATAGCTTCCTAGATATTTTCTATATATTATTCCACACATGCTGATTGCTGGAGCTTTCTAGGAAGGTGCCAAAAAGCTACTTTATGCCAATGATTATTTAATTAGTAGCTAGCCACTTGTCAAGTGACCATTGGTCCAAAAACCCCTAGTTTTGGCTATAAATACCAAGCTAAACCCATTCATTTCTCCAAGCCTTCTTGTGCCAAAGAATTGCTGCTACTTTCTCTCTAGAAACCCAGCAAGTTCAAGTAGCCAAGAACCTTCAAAAATATTTGGATAACAAAGCTTTGCTCCTTCATCTTTTATCATCTTTTAAGCTTTGTTTTTGCTCCATTTCTTACATTTTATACACCACTCGGCCAAGCTATTTTGGGGCAGCTATCTTGCAAGTTTTTAGCAGTCCCCAAGTGCTCTTCATTGTATATTTGAGCCACCAATTTACCCTCCTTGATTATATCTTTATTTGGTGCTCATTTGGCCTTGTTTTAGTGGTGTTTTGGCTCTTGTTTTTGCTCATCTTGGCACATTCGGTAAACACACTTTAAGGCAGCCCCTTGGTCGATTTCTTGCAGCCTTGTAAGTGTTGTTTCTTGAGCATTTGAGTCACCTTTCTACTCTTCTTGATTATATTTTCTTTGGTGCTCATTTCGGCTCATTTTGGAGTGGTTTTTAGGCTTGACACTAGCTCGTATCTCTTGTAGTTCTCTCTTAATTAAAGAGGAACTTGAGCCTTTGTAAGGTCAAGAGTCATAAGCTAGTGAATGGGTGTGTAAGGTATATATTCGGCCTTATAAGTGTTTAAATCTTTTGAATATATACTTGTGCTTAAGTATTCTTACATTTGTCACTTTACACACTTGTTTTTGAGTTAATTCGTGTAGTGTATGTAGACAACTTGTAAGCTACCAAGAGGAGGTTCTTTTAAGAACTTATTAAGCCCTATTGAAGATATTAGTAACCATTTGATTTATACTTGGTTATAAGGCAAAGAAGTGTCTTTTGATTTGTGCTTAACTTACATAAACTAGTTTCTACCTTCAGTGGTTTAAACTTGTTACATCTTAAGTCAAAAGAAAGCTTCTTTTAATTTTGGTTATTGAAGTCCCTTGAACCTTAATTGTGTTATTTATTTAAGGACTTAACCAAGACTACTAGAACTAGTTTCTTAACCAAAACTAAGTTCAATCTATTCGGCCATCTCTTGCATTCTATTCGGTCGAGTAGTTCTTGCATAGTATATATTGTTGCATCCACGTTTACTTTATTGTCTTGCATTAGTTGTGTGATAAGTCCCTTGTGTGACTTCTCCCGACTACTTACGTGTTTATTTTTTCTCGCACTAGTTTAATGCATAATAACGGCCCTCGTTTTATCCTATAGATAAGCGAGTTACATTTCCGTACATGTGAGTTGTGTTTATGTGCTTGTGTGGTGTTTAATTTAACGCGTAATAGCGTCCCTCGCTTCGACGGGCTACATATATTTATATCTGGCCCTATCTTGGCCTAGGCTATATTAAAGCCATCTACAAGTGAAAGGCATATGATGTAGCCTATTTGTATTTCGAGGATACAACTCAACTTAAACAAGATTGTATTAGTAAATAGTATATAGACTGTCACAAGGAATCTCAGATTGTATTATCTATCAGAAGAAAAAGATCAAGGTCAATCTACAGACTTGAGGAATTACTACATTGAAAGAAGCTCAGACATTTGATCAAGCCTCAGTGAAGTATTCGTTAAAGAAGTGGATTCATTTATAGTGACAGAGATTTCGACAGTGATAGAGACAATACAGAAAGAATCAAAAAGAGAGATGAGAAAAGAAAATGAACCAGATTTTAAAGTCAATATATGAAGAACTGTCATTGCGGTTAGTCACTCATGAACCAGACAGTACATCGAGTGTCAACATTAAACAGTGGTTATTCGTCATTAACTTCAGTGGTTCAAGCTATCAAGACTGGTATGTGAGAAAATCATTGTGCAGGTAACAGAAGTGTTGAATTCATTAACCACAAGGATTTTATTATTAAGTGGACTGGCTGTGAGGAAAAAGATTTATCACAAAGAAATGCAAAGTGATATATTCTTAATGCTGAAACCCCGGTTAGAATTGTTGTATTTTTTGTTAAGCAAAAAGAGTCCGTTTTCACATCCTCAAGAGACCGTAGCTTACACCTGGACGGGTTATGAGAAAATAGAATTATCACAAGAAAATTGAAGGTGATATATTCTTAAATCTGGAATCCCGGATGGAATTGATATATTTTTTGTCAAGCAAAAGGAGTCCGGTTTCAGACGCTCAGGTAACCGCAGTTTAGAGTTTAAGAATAATTTTATATTAATAAATATTTTATTTATTTAGAAAATTATATTTATAAATATCTAATAATATTAGATATTTATTTTTATAATTTCTGGATTAAAATAATTATTTATTAATTAAAGATTATAAGTTATGCGACTTAAAAAAAAGCATGTCTACGGAGCTGCCTCTAATAAGGACAAAATAAGACCTCTTGAATTTGAATTGTGGCAGGTCGTATGTTAAGTAAAATGAAGAGTACAGGCGCGTGGAAAATGAATAAAGAAATTATTCATTAAGTCATACCGAAAGTTATATCCAAGAATATGATTATTGGATTGTCATATTCAGTTCAAGTGTGACAGTCATATTCAGTTCAAGTGTGACAGTCATATTCAGTTCAAGTGTGACAGTCATATTCAGTTCAAACTGGATAGTCATATTTCATTCAAAGAGATAGTTATACCGAAAGTTATATTGGATGGATTGTCATATCTAGTTCAAACGGACTGATAGTCATACCGATTGTTATATCAAGCTCAACTGGTTGTCATATTAGCTCAATAGATTGTCATATTTAACAGCAATATGACTATGATTAAAAAGGTTAGTCGAGTGGCTATATAAATAATCAGAAGGCACTGGACTTCATAAAAAGAGTCACACGGACACACTTACAGAAAGAAAAAGAAGAACAAAGCATCTCATCTCTTTCATCTTCAACCAATTAAATTGTCATAAATTCTTGAGTTCTTTGTATCAAAAATTGTATCCATTGGAACTTAATTATTTGTGACTCGTGTACTACTAGCGAATTAAGTTTCCTAGTTCATAACTTGATATCTTGATTTTTATTAACTAAATTAGAAAAGTTCATGTCGAATTTTCTAATTAGTTTTTATCAACTTGATAATTATCTGTACTGAAAATTGTAACACCCATCAAGTTAATGTATTGTTATATTCAACTTGAAATTTTGTTTTAATTTATTCCGCACAAATTTGTCTAAACCAAAAATTATTTAACGGACAAATTTCGATAAATTGGTATAGATTGTATTCAACCCCCCCTTTTACAATCTTATCGGACCTAACAATTGGTATCAGAGCCTATTGATTGATGCACAAATCAAGATCCTATTTTTATTCAGTCAAAAATCCATTTCGAATTTTTAACTCACTTAAAAATTCTTCATGTCTTCAAAAGTCATTGTTAAGATTCCTATTTTTAATAAAGATAATTATGATATGTGGAAAAATAAAATGGAGTTGTTTCTTGATGTTACAAATTATAAATATTTGGGTGTTCTGAGAAATGGACCTAAAATTCCTATGGTCATTGAACAACAAGTTGTTACTGATGGAGTTGTTACAACACCTGCTATAACCCATGAAAAAGACCCTGCGTCTTATACTCCTGATGAAAAAGAGGATGCAGGACTAGACAAGAATTTGAGACTCATACTATTAGATTCCCTAGATGCTGTGATGTACAGTCATGTGATGAATTGTAAAACTGCAAAGCACATGTGGGAAACTATTAAGACTATTAATGAAGGAACTGATGAAGTCAGGGAAAACAGACTTCAAATTTTAACCTCTGAGTATGAACACTTTAGAGCTGGCCCTAATGAAGGCATTCAGGAAGTGTTTGAAAGGTATAACAAAATAATCAACAACTTGCAAATCCATGGCAAGCAATATACACAAAAGGAGATTAACATGAAGTTTCTACTGACCATGCCTACTCACCTAGAACATAGGATAACTACCATTAGAAAAGCCAGAGACATGAATCAAATTACTCTTGAAAGGCTCTTCGGCATTTTGAAAACCTATGAGTTGGAACAAGTTCAACAGAAAGAAATTCATGGTGAAGGTAGGGTTCCAAGTTCTTCTACAGCTCTAGTGGTTGAGACTCTAAAGGAAGTGGAAGCTAAGGTTGTTCAACCTTGCAGCACTGACAAGGAACAGGTTGAAGTTGAGATTGGTCATACACCTGTCAGTCAGGATGATGGAGATTTCTACTCATTGGAAGAGCTGGATCAGTTGGAAGATGGGTCAATGGCTATGATGGTGAGGCAATTCAGTAACTTCAGATTTAGGAGGAATCCCAAGTTCAAGTTCAAATCTAACTACAATAGATTCCAGCGAGGAGGTTCTTCCTCAAGTAGCATAAGGGGTGGCTACCAAACTGGAATGGTAGACAAAAGCAGGATTAGGTGCTTTAAATGTAATGAACTTGGACACTTTGCAACTGAGTGTCATCAACCTCAACAAGATGCAAGGAGAGAGTATGCATCTGGTAAGAACACAGACACGGCCTATGTGGTACAAGGCAAAAGCTGGGATGACACAGACAGTGAAGATGAAGAAGTTGGAAATCTTGCGCTAGTGGCAAATGATGGAGCATCAGATCATCATAACAAACCGGTAATTCCTGCTGACCCTGAGTTGATTCGTAGTCTTTATAATTCCTTAGATAATGCACAAATTGGATATAGAAGACTAGATCTGCTAAGCACTAAACTTGGCAATGAAGTGTCAGAATTGAAAAAGGTGCATATTAATCAAGATCAACAAAGAGATGAAATAACAATGCTTCATAAAAAGGAGAAATCTATTCTAGAAGTTGTAGGCAAACAAATGGCTAGAATTACTGAACTTGAAACACAGGTCAGGGCTTGTTATAATTCTGTTAAAGTTTCCAAAGAGTTTTTTAACAATCAAGTTGTAGAACGAACAACAGGTATAGGGTATGGCTACAATGAAGCTGTTGGATCATTGGGCATAAATTCCCCCAACCTTGTTAGTGCTAAAGAAAGGGGAATAACACATGTGCTCAAGAATGTTAAAGAACCTCTATTTAAACAATCTGATGTTGGACCACCAGATATTCTTTCTATGGTTATCCAGGAAGAAATGAGAAATGAGGACAGTGCAAATGGCACAGTCTGTGTTAAGGCTAAATCTGTTAAGGACGCTAATCCAAAGAATGTTTCATCCAAGAAAGATGTCACAGTCTTTGTTAAGGCTAAATCTGTTGAGGACACTAATCCAAAGAATGTTTCATCCAAGAAAGATGTATCTAAAGTGTCAGTCAAGGTTGTTGAAACAACTAGTTCTTCTAAGACTGGATTAGGTGGTAATAAGTTGAAGCAGAACAATAACATGTCTAACATGAGTACCATGCCTATCATTGATTTTAATCATAAAGCATGTGGTGTTGTCAACTGTATGTCTTGTGCTTTTAATGTGATGTCTGCTTACTTTAATGGTAATCATGCATGTGATAATAAGACTGCTCCTCGACAACATATGAACAGGAATAATGTTAGATCAAAGACTGCTAGTCCTCCTTATGTTAGGAGAGAGACATTTGTACAAAAGCCTAAACAAAGTTTTATGAAGGCTGTTTACAAAGTCAAATGTCCAGTCAATAATATTGTTACTAAACAAACATGGATACCTAAACTGAAACAAAAGATTGTCAAATCTGTTTATAGGGTAAAATGTTTATTGACTAATGGTAAAATTGGTGTCAAGGTTAAAAATGTTGTTTTGCCTGACAAAGGCCAATACTTTAAATACTCTGGACCCAATCAAATTTGGGTTCCAAAGAAGGTTTAATCCGTTTGTCATTGCAGGGTATTAAACAGGTTGAACGAGTAATCTGGATCTTGGACAGTGGATGTTCAAGGCATACGACTGGAGACAGGACCCTGCTGATAAATGTGGTGGAGAAGGCCGGCCCAGTAGTTATCTTTGGAGATAACAGCAAAGGTAGGACTGATGGATATGGCAGACTTGAAGCTGGAAATGTTATCATTGAGAAAGTGTCCTTTGTAAAAGGACTTGAGCATAATTTGCTCAGTATCAGTCAGTTCTGTGATAAGGGATTTGAAGTCTACTTTAACAAGAAGAATTGTCTGATTTCACACAAGAGAAGTGAACAACCATCTCTTACAGGAGTCAGAAAAGGAAACTTGTACGTAGCCAATATGAACACTGGAAGCACTGAAGAAATCAATTGCTTCTATTCTAAAGCATCCACAAATGAAAGTTGGCTATGGCACAAGAAACTTTCTCACCTAAATTTCAAGACGATGAACTCTCTGGTCAAGAGAGAGTTGGTGAGAGGTTTACCTTCTATGGAATTTACACAGGAAGGACTATATGATGCATGTTAAAAAGGCAAGTTAAAAAGGGCAACTCACAGGAGCACTGACATATCTTCAATAACTGAACCTTTACAACTACTTTACATGGATTTGTTTGGTCCAGTTAATTTGATGTCAATGTCAAAAAAAAGATATGCTCTTGTGATTGTTGATGATTTTTCAAAATACACATGGGTCCTGTTCCTGAATTCTAAAGATGAGACTCCACAACTGGTGATTGATCACATCAAGTTGATTGAGCTGGATTCTAAGTATCCAGTGAGAGCTATAAGGTCAGATAATGGAACTGAATTCAAGAATGCAGTTCTGAATGATTTCTACACTGAGAAGGGTATAACCAGACAGTACTCAGCTCCAAGAACTCCTCAACAAAATGGGGTAGTGGAAAGAAAAAATAGAACCTTGATTGAAGCTGCACGTACTATGTTAAGTGAATCAAGGTTTCCATTGTACTTTTGGGCTGAAGCTGTCAACACTGCTTGCTATACCCAGAATCGAACTCTTATCAACAAAGACTTGATGAAGACACCTTATGAAGCTAACACTGAAAAGAAACCAACACTCAAATACTTTCATGTATTTGGGGCGAAATGTTTTGTGCTTAAAGAAGGAGATGAACAAGGTGGAAAATTTGAGACCAAAGCACATGAAGCAATTTTTATTGGTTATACAAGAAGAGCTTACAGGGTGTACGTGATTGATCAACAGACTATGATTGAAAGTGTCAATGTAACATTTGATGACGCTAAATTCCCTAGTATCCAAACTGAAGATTCATCTGAAAAGCTATCTTTTGAGGATATGACAGATCAAGATTCAGATGATGACAACCACCTGATGTTTTTGCTGATGCTAATGACAACAATGATAATGATGAGAATGATCAGGGTAATGGTGGTGGAAACAATGATAATATTGAAGATACCACTGACACTCCTGAACATTCATCTAGTCAACCTGGCAACAACTCAGGGGGAGTTAATGAGGGATCAACTAGTCATACTCAACATCACAATGAAGAACAAGGCGAATCATCAAGATTAAATCTTCCCAGACAAACTGTTTGTAATAGAGCTCATCCTTTTGAGCTAATCATTGGTGATCCAGATGTTGGTGTAAAAACTAGAAGAGCTGTCCAAAATCAATGTAATTATTCAGGGTTTCTATCTGAAATGGAACCTAAGAAAACTGAAGAAGCTCTTTCTGATACTGATTGGGTGATTGCGATGCAAGATGAACTCAATCAATTTAAACAACAAGAAGTATGGAAGCTGGTACCCAGACCTACAAACAGAACAGTAGTAGGCACTAGATGGGTATTCAGAAACAAACTTGATGAAGATGGCAAAGTGATGAAGAATAAGGCAAGACTGGTTGCTAAAGGTTATTATCAAGCTGAAGGAATTGATTATGATGAAACCTATGCACCAGTGGCAAGACTTGAGGCCATCAAAATATTTTTGGCATTCGCAGCATTTTCAAACTTCAAAGTTTATCAAATGGATGTCAAGAGTGCTTTTCTGAATGGTAAGCTGGATGAAGAGGTGTATGTAGAACATCCCCCTGGCTTTGAAAATCCAGATCTATTGGATTATGTCTACGTTCTCTTCAAGGCTATCTATGGTCTTAAGCAAGCGCCAAGAAAATGGTATGACACTCTCTCTGAATTTTTACTTGAAAATGGTTTCGTTAGAGGTGTCATAGACAAAACTCTCTTTTCAAAGAAACATAAGAATGATACAATATTAGTCTAAGTCTATGTGGACGATATAATATTCAGGTCTACTAATGATCTTTTGTGCAAGAAATTTGCTAAGCTAATGCAGGGTAAATTTGAGATGAGCATGATGGGTGAACTGAAGTTCTTTCTTGGATTACAAGTAAGTCAAAGGACATATGGAATATTTATTTGTCAATCCAAGTATGTCAGAGAGCTCCTCAAGAAATATCAAATGGAGGACTCATCTTCAGCAAAGACACCATCATCTACAGCTGTCAAGTTTGGAGCATGTGAAAATTCTGCCAAGGTAGATGTCACAAGCTACAGAGGTATGATAGGCTCATTACTTTACCATACTGCAAGTAGACCAGATATTATGTATGCTACATGCTTGTGTGCAAGGTTCCAAGCGGATCCTAGAGATGTACATCTCATTGCTGTTAAACGAATCTTGAGATATCTTAAGGGTACACCTAACTTAGGTATTTGGTACCCTAAAGTATCTGGTTTTAATCTTGTTAGATATACAGATTCAGATTATACAGGAAGTGTTGTAGACAGAAAAAGCACATCTGGGAGTTGTCAATTCCTAGGTGACACATTGGTTTCCTGGTACAGCAAGAAACAACAAACAGTTTCTAGCTCAACAGCCGAAGCTGAATATATAGCTACTGGAAGCTGTTGTGCTCAAATCTTGTGGATTAGGAATCAGCTGAGAGACTACGGCTTTGTACTGGATAATATTCCTATATTATGTGATCATACAAGTGCCATAGCAATCTCCAACAATCCTGTGCAGCATATGAGAACCAAGCACATCGACATCAGATATCATTTTATTAGAGAGCATGTCATGAATGGTATCGTGGAGTTATTTTCTGTACCCACGGAAGACCAAACAGCAGATATTTTTACTAAGTCTCTTGACGAATCCACATTCACAAGAATTGTTGATGAATTGGGTATGTTAAACAGTCCTAGTAATTAAACTAGTTAATATCTGAGGTTTGATCTTTAATAATTTACAAGTGATTATTTTGTGAATATTTGCTGATTTAAATCACTTGTATAATTATTTTATCAACTTATAATCTTGCTTGTTAATTCTTAAATCATTGTCATTATCTTCTTAATATTTTCCTACTTACTTCTTTTAATTTTAGAATAATTTTATTTTCTCTAAAAATATTTTTCTCAAATTTTACAAGTGGAAATTAGGGAGAAATCTATTTTTGTTGAAAATTCCTTATGAATATTTGTGATCTTTTAATAAATCATATTTTCTTTCAAAATAATTTTCTGATAAGAAAGTTATTTTTTTCGAAAATATATATAGATTTATTAATTTGCTACAAATGTTTATGTAAATAGTTAATATTTTATTCAATATTTTGTACTGTTTGTCTTTCTGTTATTAATGTGTTAATTCCGTCAAAAGGACAACCTATGGTATTTTTAGTATTTTATATTTTCTATTTAGTTATTTTAAGTAGTTATATTGTTGTAGATATTTTTGTAAATTATTATCTTTTATCTTTAATATTCTGTAAATATTATTAATACCGTTATTTTTTAATTTAAAATATATATATATATATATATATATATATATATATATATATATATATATATATATATATAAATATTATTATTATGTATATTATTTCTTATTTTTGAATATTATTTTTCATGTGTATATAAATAGTTTGTATAGTTTTTACAGTTTAGTCACTATACTTTCAAAACTTACAAACAGGTCTCTGTACTTGGTTCTTTTGTTGTTCTTCTTTTTAACACACACAAAACCTGCAGTTTAAGTTTTAGGAACAAACGTTTGATTTTCATGATCTAACAATTGAAAGACAAGACCTATCATGTACTAACAATTTCTAATAGTTGGTATCTATCATGCAGGACCTAAAACATGATAAAATAGTCTTGTTTGTATTGGTTTAAACATTAACATACATTGATTCGATTAATATTTATTAATTGGATTTTTGCCTATGTTATTGTTTAGTAAAACCGGGTCAGGATCTTTATCTTCCTAAATTCAAAATCTCTTTCTACAGCTGTGATTGCTTACATTGTAAATCTTTTAAAAAAACACAACTGTACATCATTTCTGTTAAGATAAAATGCAATATTTTCTTAGAAAACTTTTCAATGTTAAAAATGCATTATATCTCTATATTGCTCATATTCTGTGATGCTGGTTCATCTACATGGAATTTTGTATTCTCACATGTTTAGTCATAAGGATGTAAACCCAACAACTTTTATCCCAGACTACAGTCAAACTCAAACACATTCTATTTTACCCCGTAAATGGAAGTAACCTATCAGACTAGAGGTCACCAGGGAGTAACTGCACTTGATGCAGCAAACAAGGATGTGTGGGATATTCAGTTGGAGAGTCACTACCTTATACACCAACCAAAATATTTCATATGCACAAGTGAGATTGCACACACTAAGGATGAATTGACGGAAACCTGTAATCCAACCATTTTACGGTTATGATTATAAGTTAAAGGTTCTTTAATGAATCAAGAGTCTTCACAGACCTCGAGAGAAGGTATTGATCTCAAATGCAAAATTCAACAAGATCATTATCTAACTCCCCAGAGAGAACATCTCTGGATCCTGCGGGTAACGGATCCGACATAGGTGCGGATCGGCAACTTGTGAACTATGATTCAGATTTTACCTGATGAGTTTAACAAGGTCATGTCTTCACAGACATTAGAAGGGAACCTTGATCTCAATGCTAAATTTATAGATCATTGTTTACCTTCTCAGAATTCAAATCTGAAAACCATAAAAAGGGAAATTAGCAACTTGTAGATTATGACTCAGATTCGTCTGACGAGTCCAACGAGTATTTGGGATTTACGAACTCCCATTGCACCACCATTGACCTCTCTTGAAGGGGCTAGGGTGATTTTTCCTTGCAGGTACACAAAAGGATGTTGGAGCTATGAGTGATATGAGTGATACACCAGTGAGCAAGAGTGTAAACACAGAGAGAAGTGAGACACTCAAAACAAATGAGTGAAGAGAAGAGTGAAACACTTGTGAGGTACACTAAACACTATCACACACTCATAGTGAGGAAGAAAATGAAACTTCCTTTCTAACAAAGCTTTATCAATTGATTTCAATGTACTCTAACGATTGGTATAAATTTGTAACAATTTGGTATCAACTACTTTGTCAATTAGTTGAATGGAGGATTCCTCAACTAAGGGGGAGAGATATATTGAAAAAGATATCTTGAAGCTTAAAGCTTACCTTAGTAGGATATACTCAACTAAGGGGGAGAAGTATGGGGTACAAGTAAAAGAAGAGTGAGTTAGAAAAAGAGTGAGTTAGAAAGGGGGAGCAGTAAAGACTGTGCTTAGGATGAGAAGCAAGTCTAGTTACTAAGGGGGAGCCTTAGATGGAGAAGCAAGGGGAGATATAAGGAGAATTACATCACAATACTATTCTATTAGTCTTTCAATGTACTATGTATAAAGGATAAGTGGAAGAGTAGTAAATTCACCAGAAGTTATATAAATGGAATTGATTCACCATTGTCTATATAGTAGGAACAGCTATTTTTCTTTAGTGAGAAAAGCTGTGTTAGAAATGGGAAGTGATTGTAAATCAAGAACTGCTGATAATCACCAATGTAAGATGTGAAGGATTATCAGGCAGAGATATGAAGAATCAGAAATGAAGATGAGTTATCTATTGAAGATCAGTTCAGTGCTAGAGGAACAATCATTTATCATTTCATCAACTGAGGATTCTGGAAATGTTATATTTGAACCTAGAAATTTTTTTAATGTACTGTTTACTAAGCTCTTAAATGCTTAATCTTTTTCTTGTTTAAGTGAGTTAGTTGAGTTATCCTCTAGGTATTTGATTGTTATTGTCTAACAAACAAATAGGGGGAGATTGAAAGGCATATGATGTAGCCTATTTGTATTTCGAGGATACAACTCAACTTAAACAAGATTGTATTAGTAAATAGTATGTAGACTGTCACAAGGAATCTCAGATTGTATTATCTGTCAGAAGAAAAAGATCAAGGTCAATCTACAGACTTGAGGAATTACTACAATGAAAGAAGCTCAGACACTTGATCAAGCCTCAGTGAAGTATTCGTTAAAGAAGTGGATTCATTTATAGTGACAGAGATTTCGACAGTGATAGAGACAATACAGAAAGAATCAAAAAGAGATATGAGAAAAGAAAAAGAACCAAATTTTAAAGTCAATATATGAAGAACAGTCATTGTGGTTAGTCACTCATGAACCAGACAGTACATCGAGTGTCAACATTAAACAGTGGTTATTCGTCATTAACTTCAGTGGTTCAAGCTATCAAGACTGGTATGTGAGAAAATCATTGTGCAGGTAACAGAAGTGTTAAATTCATTAACCACAAGGATTTTATTATTAAGTGGACTGGCTGTGAGGAAAAAGATTTATCACAAAGAAATGCAAAGTGATATATTCTTAATGCTGAAACCCCGGTTAGAATTGTTGTATTTTTTGTTAAGCAAAAAGAGTCCGGTTTCACATCCTCAAGAGACCGTAGCTTACACCTGGACAGGTTATGAGAAAATAGAATTATCACAAGAAAATTGAAGGTGATATATTCTTAAATCTGGAACCCCGGTTGGAATTGATATATTTTTTGTTAAGCAAAAGGAGTCCGGTTTCAGACGCTCAGGTAACCGCAGTTTAGAGTTTAAGAATAATTTTATATTAATAAATATTTTATTTACTTAGAAAATTATATTTATAAATATATAATAATATTAGATATTTATATTTATAATTTCTGGATTAAAATAATTATTTATTAATTAAAGATTATAAGTTATGCGACTTAAAAAAAAGCATGTCTACGGAGCTGCCCCTAATAAGGACAAAATAAGACCTCTTGAATTTGAATTGTGGTAGGTCGTATGTTAAGTAAAATGAAGAGTACAGGCGCGTGGAAAATGAATAAAGAAATTATTCATTAAGTCATACCGAAAGTTATATCCAAGAATATGATTATTGGATTGTCATATTCAGTTCAAGTGTGACAGTCATATTCAGTTCAAGTGTGACAGTCATATTCAGTTCAAGTGTGACAGTCATATTTCATTCAAAGAGATAGTTATACCGAAAGTTATATTGGATGGATTGTCATATCTAGTTCAAACGGACTGATAGTCATACCGATTGTTATATCAAGCTCAACTGGTTGTCATATTAGCTCAATGGATTGTCATATTTAATAGCAATATGACTATGATTAAAAAAGTTAGTCGAGTGGCTATATAAACAATCAGAAGGCACTGGACTTCATAAAAAGAGACACACGGACACACTTACAGAAAGAAAAAGAAGAACAAAGCATCTCATCTCTTTCATCTTCAAGCAATTAAATTGTCATAAATTCTTGAGTTCTTTGTATCAAAAATTGTATCCATTGGAACTTAATTATTTGTGACTCGTGTACTACTAGCGAATTAAGTTTCCTAGTTCATAACTTGATATCTTGATTTTTATTAACTAAATTAGAAAAGTTCATGTCGAATTTTCTAATTAGTTTTTATCAACTTGATAATTATCTGTACTGAAAATTGTAACACCCATCAAGTTAATATATTGTTATATTCAACTTGAAATTTGTTTCAATTTATTCCGCACAAATTTGTCTAAACCAAAAATTATTTATCGGATAAATTTCGATAAATTGGTATAGATTGTATTCAACCCCCCCTTCTACAATCTTATCGGACCTAACAACAAGAGTAAACACTTGTATTCTTCGAGTTTCGTTGCTTGTTTAATATTTTACGAAATATTGACAACTTGCTCTAACTCATTTTTGTGTTGTATAACACATTTTTAACCTTCATTTTAAAGGGATTTAAGTCGTAGGACTTGTATTATATCCTTTGATGTGAGGTGAAGTGAAGTGAGGTGATTTTCGCTCTAAGACCCAAGTCTTAGACACGTCGACGGGGAGTTGGGTGTCTTTGCACCGTGAGGAGGAGAAAAGACCCAATATCTAAGACCTAAAATCCAAGATCGTTAAAGGGTGTAGATACGAAGTCTATGCAAAGGGTTTAATTACGTGGTTGTGAGGAGGTGACGAGGAGTTACGCTTCAAGATAAACTCGTAAGGGGTTTTCTTGCATAGCATTTGAGGAGGTAACTGGGAGTTACGCTCCAAGATAATCTTGCAAGGGGTGGCTATTGTATTTTGAGGAGGTAACGGGTAGTTAGGCTCTAAGATAGATACATAGTGGTTGTAAAGGCTTCTCCGCCTACTATAAGGAGTATTTTACTTATAGTGGAAGAAATCTCGAGTTCGGGAGGAGCTCGGGGACTGGAGTAGGGGTGTTCGAATCTGTTAGGGGATTGCGGCATTGCGAACCAGGATAAATCGATTGTGTCATACTTTTCATCTTTCTCTCTTTTATTTTCCGCATTTTATATTGCTTATTTATAAGTAATTAATTTTAAAAGAAGAAAGAAATTTTTTAAAAACGCCAAGCTCTAATTTTCAAAAGGTAATAAGCTATTCAACCCCCCCTTCTAGCCTATTTCACCCTCATTTGGGACCTATCATCTTTTTAATAGTTGCTTGACTTTTGCCAGGTACTTTAATGAGTTTTTAATGAGTTTTGATTGCATAGTAAATTTTATTTTTTTTCAAAATATTTTTTTTTGTGAATAAAAATATACAATCAAAATTTTAATTTACAAAAAGAAATTTTAATAAAATACGTGCCAAAAATTAGAGCGATTTTAAAAGAAAACATAAGGAGTATATATTAACATGAAATATTATAATATTAAATATTGTAAATTCTAAATTAATTTTTAAGCATGGTTAAGAGAAAAGTAACTAGAAGGGTCCTTTTGTACCCTAAAATAAAATAAAGGGGTGTATTTGGTCATTTTAATATTACAAGGGTGTATATGTTCCTACACATATATTACAGGGGTGTTTTTGCTCCTTAACCCAATAAAAAAATAAATTTTTTTTTTGGGATACGCATTTGTGAAGTGGGTATTTAATACAAATGGAATATCCAATTCACAAATAAGTATCCTAATCGTTAAAAAAAAACTGATACACCCGATAATTATAATTTTTGTTATTTTTAACATTCTTTCATTTTGGTTCATCTTATAATGATTATCTAGTTTTTACATAATAATCGGATGATATGACACGTGTGATTCGAAATTATTATTTTTAATTAATTATTAATTTATTAAAAAATTACATTATTTCAAGAATTTACTTATTAATAAAGATTATTTAATTTATTATTTATTTAATTTTATTTAAGAGAATTGAGAAAAAAAATATACATGATTTTGATATATATATATATATATACTATTATATTAAAGCCGAAACATTGAAAGTTTTGGTTTTCGGTTTGGTTATCCCATTTATTTTGGTTTTCGGTTTGGTTAATTCAATTTTTAATTAATTTTAAATATAAAATAAATCAATTTTAATCCGTTATTGGCTATAGTCCTAAAGACACAATAGTATTTTATATTTACACCATTACTAATACAACTAAACTTAAAACCTCCGTTGCCTTCACGGACACTGCGCACAGATAATTAAATTATAAAAATAACTTAAAAAGCTAATTACTAAGGTTAACGTAATTATATTCAGATTAAAATTCCTTTATCTATATTGAGCTTCTACTTGGACTCTTTTTTCAGCTCCAATAACTCAATTACCCATTTTTTCTAAAAATTTTATTTCTAATTGAAACACTTTACCATTTAATTTAAAACTAATATTACAATAATTAATATATATCCAAAATATCACACCATATCTTTCCGTAATTATTTTAGTAGTAATTTTTGTAATTAAAACAAGTTACTTTTTAATTTAAAATTAATCTTGCGATAACTAATATACACCCAAAAATATCTCACCATATATTCAAATCATTATTTTTAGTAATAAATAAGAATCGTTAGATCTAATAATAAGATATATTATATGATTAAATTAATTTACTAAAAATTCAAAGTTAGAATCCGTCAACGACATTTTTAATTTAGAATTTTACAAAATAAATTTCAAACCATGAATATCATTAAATTTATATTAAATTAAAATTAAAAAATTATTAAAAATAAGGATTATATAAAAACATAATTATAATGTTAAATAAATTTTATAACCTATCAAAAGAAAACCGTGCTTCGCACGGGTTATAAGCTAGTACTATTATATTAAAGCCGAAACATTGAAAGTTTTGGTTTTCGGTTTGGTTATCCTAAGTTTTGGTTTTCGGTTTGGTTATCCTAATTATTAAAATAAATAATTAAATTACCAAAACAACTCAAAAAGCTAATTACTAATGTTAACGTAATTATATTCTGATTAAAATTCCTTCATCCACTTCTACTTGGACTCTTTTTTCTGCTCCAACAACTCAATTATTCATTTTTTCTAAAGATTTTACTTCTAATTAAAATACTTTACCATTTAATTTAAAACTAATATTACAATAATTAATATATATCCAAAATATCACACCATATCTTTCCGTAATTATTTTTAGTAGTAATTTTTGTAATTAAAACATGGGGTACTTTTTAATTTAAAATTAATCTTGCGATCAATAATATACACCCAAAAATATCTCACCATATATACAAGTCATTATTTTTATTAATAAATAACAATAGTTAGATCTAATAATAAGATATATTATATGATTAAATTAATTTACTAAAAATTCAAAGTTCGAACCCGTCAACGACATTTTTAATTTAGAATTTTACAAAATAAAATTTAAACCATGCATTTCATTATATAAATTTATATTAAATTAAAATTAAAAAATTATTAAAAATAAGGATTATATAAAAACATAATTATAATGTTAAATAAATTTTATAATCTATCCAAAGAAACCCGTGCTTCGCACGGGTTATAAGCTAGTATATATATATATATATATATATATATATATATATATATATATATATGTAAAAATGTACATGTTTATGATATGTACATTATTTGTAAATTCAATAGAGTTATAATAATTGTATTTAACAATTTTATTATTGTTTTGAAAAATAATATAGAATCTTTTGTAAAGAAGATGAAATCGAAGTATTCATTAAAATTGGACTTCGCTTGTTAAATATAAGCATGTCTTAAAAGTAATAACTTTCAGCCACCAAACTTTGTTTTACTTTTTGTTTTTCAACATATATGTAAGTTTGCCAATTGATATGGGTGAGCTGTTTTGAATTCGTTTGAGTTGTCATATGGTTTTTGGGTATGTTGTGTCTACGTGTTCATGATGTCGAGTAGTTGAACGATGCATGAGTTAGAAGAAAAATGTACAGGTATTAGTGTTAAAGAGTCACGAAAAAGAAGATGGTATAGATACCCGATGGTGTTTGGAGAGACGGTTGTTGTCGAATACTCATGCTGACTTTAATGCACAGCAAAATATGATAGCAGCATTGTGGAAGCCCGATAAAGGAATGTATGTGATGGAAATAGAACAAAATTTGTATACCTTTCAGTTTTATCATGAATGGGATATTAAGTGTGCCATTGATGGGAGTCCATGAACGTTTAACAGAACGCAGTTGATAATTATAAGATTCAAGGAATGAGAAATTCTACGGAAAATGGTGTTAAATAAGCTTGATATGTGGGTGCAAATCCACAATTTTCAACTTGGATTCATGTCTGAATGGATTTAAAGGACATTGGGAACTATCTGGGGGAATTTCTAGAGTCTGATGCCAATAATTTCACTGGAGTCTGGAAAGATTATATGAGTGTACGGGTGAAGTTTAATATTGAACATCCACTTAAGAGGAAAATGAAGTTGCAGATGAATAACAGTGATTGGTTCTGGGCACATTTTAAATATAAACGGGTAGATTGATTTATTTGGTATGTGAACTTGTCACTTTTTGTCAATCGAGTGTGTGAACTTGCAAAATGATCAGTCTAGTGCCAAAACTTGTTAAGTAGTAACAAACTAGTGTATTTCTTTGTTGCTTAACTTTTCTAAGTAATTCTCCCTCCGTCACAAAAAACTTTTCCTATTTGCTGAATGACACGGGTTTAAAGATAGTGGGTAATGAATATTATTTTTTAATGGAATAGTGGGTATTGAATATTGTTTTTAAGGAATATTGGGTATTGAATATTGTTTTTTTAAAGTAGTAGGTGGAGTGTTGGGTATTGAATATTATTTTTAAAGAGTAGTGGATGGAGTAGTGGGTATTGAATATTATTTTTAAGGAGTAGTGAGTATTGAATATTATTTTTAAGGAGTAGTGAGTGAAATAGTGGGTATTGAATATTGTTTTTAAGGAGTAGTGGGTGGAGTAGTGGGTATTGAATATTATTTTTTATGGCTTGAAATGGAAACAGGAAAAGTATTTGAATTACCTTAAAAGAAAAGTAGGAAAAGTATTAAGAGACGGAGTGATATGGGCTGAAAATAAGCCCTAAAGACACATTTAATGTGGCATTATTTAGGCCAAGGATGGCCCAAACGTGGGGCCCACCAGCTGGGCCCAAAACCCCAATTGTAATATTAATTTCGTAATTAATATTGGGGGAAATAAACAGCTCAGCAATAAGAGTTGGATAAGGATATTATTTCCACCAGACTTATCCACCAAGGCATCCAATTCAATATGGAAACTGATTCCTACAAGGAATAGATCTAGAACTTTCCTCAAAGACTTTTCTACCAAGTCTCTGACTCCTACCATAATTCTAAAGGCTTCTCAGCCTATATAAAGGGCCAGACCCCTCATCTCAGAACTACGTTTTCTTGGCTTGATTCTCTAATACAGAGATACGTAGGCATTCTGTGATGACCGTTTAGTCTCGAACGCAGAAGCAGCCATTAAAGCTCGAAGCTCAACCACCCTAGCATTAATTACAAATCATAAACTAGTTTTTATTCCACAACATTTGGCGCCGTCTGTGGGACAAAAATATCAACCATGGTTCAAACACGAAGAACAACATCGACTGAGGCCATATCCCTTAGCTCTACTCCACCTGCTATCTCTGATCCGCTCATCACCGTTGAAGGAGGACAATTACCCCCACCAACAGGGACGGTCATTCAACCTCTAACCTCTCAACCCTCAGGGACGATTCCCCATGTTGAGGGAACTGTACCTGTGGCTATTCCTCAAAGCCAAGAAACTAACCCTCTTCAAATGGTGGTTTCTCCTCTTGATAGCGCTGGTCGTACGCTACCTTCGGGGGTACAGATCCATACCACGGATCTCCCTTTGAATACCAACCCGATGTATGGGCTGCCTAATTATCCCCCTCAACACAGGGAACCTGGACCGAGCGGTCATGCCTTACAGATCCGAGATCGGGAGTACGATGATTACTCGGGTCCCTATTCTGATGATTCAACGTCTGAGGATGACAACGATGATCGTGATGAAGCCCCGAGGAGGCGACGTGCTAGTAAAGAACCTCGAAGAAGGTCCCAAAGAATCCATGATGGACCTCCACAAACGGCTGAGGAAAGGATTAAGGCTCATGAGGCAGAGATCCAAAGGCTGAAGGATGATATTGCTAGAGAGCAAGCAAGGCGAAGTCTGATTCAACCTCCTCCAGTTACAGGGAGGATTCCCATTATAAATCTGGAGAGGCCCTCAAGGAGACAACGAAGGGCCGAAGCCCCGATTGAAAAGTCAACAAGGGTGGAGACCCCCAAAAGTAACCCTAGGGATCTGATGCCCCTTGGGGATCCTGATGATCCTACACCTCCGTTCACTGAGGAGGTAATGAATGCTCGCATCTCAAGGAAGTTCAAGATGCCGACAATTAAGGCCTATGATGGAACGGGCGATCCCGCAAACCATGTTAGGACATTCTCAAATGCACTGCTGTTGCAGCCTGCGAGCGACGCCTTAAAGTGTAGGGCGTTCCCTCAAACCCTGTCTGGCATGGCTCAAAGGTGGTATAGCCGCTTACTTGCAAACTCAATCGGCTCATTCAAAGAGCTGAGTGCCGCCTTTGTCAGCCAGTTCATTAGTGGGAGAGTTCATGAAAAAAGTTCTGCATCCCTAATGTATGTGGTGCAGGGGAAGAACGAGAATCTGAGGGATTACCTCAAGCGGTTCACCATGGAGACGCTGAATATCACTGATCTGGAAAATAAGGTGGCCATGGTAGCCCTGGAACACGGAACCACTGATCTCTTCTTTAAAAGGTCTTTGGCAAAACACCCTCCTGAAAATATGGCCGAGCTCCAACGGAGGGCCGACAAATATATCAAGGCCGAGGACAGCATGAAGAAGGAAACCACAGGAGGCAATGGCAAGGGTTCTAATGATTCGAAGAAACGAAAGCAAGAGCAAGAGTACGATGCTAGGGACAAGTATCCCCGGACTAGCAAGGATTCCGAGTCACCACCAAAGAAGGGTTTGGGATCGAGGTTTTCTGATTATGCAAGGCTGAATGCTCCTAGGAGTCAGATCTTGCTAGATATTGATCGTGATCGTAATCGTAACCCACAGCCCCGAGGGCCAGTTGTTAATATGATTTGGGGAGGCCCGACAGCGGCCGGCACGACTCAAAACTCTCGAAAAGCGTATGCCAGAGAAGTAATGCACATCGTGGGAGAAGCCCCAAAACGTGCCAAGACTGAAATAGTAATTGGGTTTGATGATTCAGATCTCGAAGGGGTAAAGTTCCCCCATGACGACCCGTTGGTCATAACTCCTGTGATTGGAAACTCGGAGGTGAAACGAGTCTTGATAGACAATGGAGCTTCTGTTGATATCTTGTTTCACGATGCGTTTGTGAAAATGGGGTACACCGATTCTCAGTTGACCCCCACCAACATGCCAATCTATGGATTTAATGGAGTTGAGTCCAAGGTTGAAGGGACTATTCAGTTACCCATGACGATTGGACAGGAACCTAAAGAAGCTACTTAGATGCTGAATTTCCTTGTGATCAAGGCATCCTCGACTTATAACGCGATCCTAGGAAGGACTGGACTTCATGCATTCAAGGCTGTGGCCTCCACATATCACATGAAGATTAAGTTTCCAACCAGGAATGGTGTTGGAGAACAAAAGGGTGATCAGAAGATGGCAAGAAGTTGTTATGTATCCGCGTTAAGGGCTGATGGAATCGGGGGGCAGGTACTTCCGATCGAAGACATGGATGCCCGTGGTGATGATGAACACAGAGGAAAGCCAGCGGAGGACTTAATACCTATTCCTCTGGAGCTAGGCGACCCTGAGAAGGTGACTTATATAGGAGCCTCTCTGAAGGAACCCCTAAAGGGCAAATTGATAGCATTCTTGCAAGAAAATAGCGATGTGTTTGCTTGGACAGCAGCTGATATGCCAGGGATTGATCCCCAACTCATAACTCATAGATTAAATATCGATCCTAGTCGGAAGATAATACAGCAGAAGAAGAGGAACTTTGCACCTGAAAGGCAAGAGGCCATAAATCAAGAAGTGGAAAAGCTCTTGGAAGCTGGGTTTATTGAAGAAATTCAGTTTCCAGAATGGTTGGCTAACCCTGTGATGGTCAAGAAAACCAACGGTAAGTGGAGGATGTGTATAGACTTCACCGACTTGAATGATGCATGCCCTAAGGATTGCTTCCCTTTACCAAGGATAGACATGTTAATAGATGCCACAGCTGGACATGAGATGCTGAGCTTCATGGATGGGTTCAGCGGCTACAATCAGATTAAGATGCACAAGGATGACGTCCCTAAGGTATCTTTCATAACTTACTTTGGTGTTTTCTGCTATCTTGTTATGGCTTTCGGTCTAAAAAATGCAGGAGCTACTTACCAACGACTGGTGAATAAGATATTCGCCCATCTGATTGGAAAAACCATGGAGGTCTATGTTGATGACATGTTAGTCAAGAGCCTGTTCAAGGCAGACCACATTAAGCACCTCAGAGAGGCATTCGAAGTGCTGAGGCACCACAAAATGATGTTGAATCCAGCCAAGTGTGCCTTTGGCGTTGGATCAGGCAAATTTTTGGGTCTTATGGTTTCAAAGAGAGGCATAGAGGCCAACCCTGACAAGATCAAGGCAATCTTAGACATGGAGCCACCACGCTCTATAAGAGATGTGCAGAAGTTGACAGGCCGGGTAGCGGCTTTAGGAAGATTCATCTCCAAGTCTGGTGACAAATGCTTGCCGTTCTTTCAAGCATTGAAGAAGGTGAAAAATTTTGAGTGGACCCCTGAGAGCCAAGAGGCCTTTGAACAACTGAAGAAGTACATGGTTGAAGCCCCGTTGCTGGCCAAACCTAGTCCCGGGGAGACTCTTTATCTATACCTGGCGGTATCTGAACAAGCGTCGAACGCCGTTCTTATTCGAGAAGAAAAGAAGGTCCAGAAACCTATCTATTATGTGAGCAAGGTGTTGCACGGGGCTGAGCTGAATTACTCTCCCATTGAGAAGTTCGCCTTGGCTTTGATAACAGCCTCGAGGAAGTTACGCCCGTACTTCCAGGCACATAAGATTGAAGTCCTGACGGACCAACAGTTGAGAAACATATTGCATAGCCCAAAAGCTAGTGGAAGGCTAATCAAGTGGGCGATCGAACTTGGAGAATTTGACATCACGTATAAGCCTCGAACAGCCATTAAGGCTCAGGCATTGGCTAACTTCGTGGTTGAATGCACCATTAGCAACCAAGAAGTCGGGGGGCAGGAGATAATAATAACCCCTGAGACGCAAGCTAAAGATGGAGAACTTGAACCTGATAAGAAGGAATATTGGGTGCTCTATTTTGATGGAGCATCAAAAATAAAATCTAGTGGCGCAGGCTTAGTATTGCGAAGCCCCGATGGGTTCACAGTTGAATATGCTTTGAAGTTGGATTTCCAGACAACCAACAATGAAGCTGAGTATGAGGCCTTGATAGCTGGTTTAGGCTTGGCCAGAATCATGAGAGTCAAGAATCTCAAAGTTTGTGGAGATTCAAGATTAGTAGTCTCTCAAGTGAATGGTGACTTTGAGGCCAAGGATGAAACTATGGCAAAGTATCTGCGAGTTGTGAAAGCTGTCATGACTCAGTTTGATGAGTGTTATGTAGAACACATTCCGAGAGAAGAGAACGTTAAGGCTGATGCCCTATCCAAGTTCGCTTCTTCCGAAATAGAAAACTATGCAGGGAGTGTTTACTTCCAGGTCTTGAAGGCCCCGACTATCAACTCAAAATTAGTGGCACCAATTGATGTGGGAAGCTGTTGGATAGATCCTATCAAAGCTCACCTAGAAACTGGATGGCTCCCCGACAATGCCTCGGAGGCACGAAAGCTGTCAGTGAGAGCATTGAGATATGCCTTGATCGAGGGCGTTCTTTACAAAAGATCTTTCGTTATCCCGTACTTGAAATGTTTGAGGCCCCAAGAGGCAAGGGAAGCTTTGGAAGAAGTTCATGAAGGTATTTGTGGGCAGCACTTGGGGGGCAGAGCCCTAGCTCACAAAATAACTCGTTTGGGATTCTACTGGCCAGAAATGCTAGCCGATGCACAGAGCTATGTCAAGCGGTGCGATCGATGCCAGAAGCATGCTCCGATAGTAAGGCAGCCGCCTGAGATGTTAACATCGGTTAACTCCCCTATTCCATTTGCGATGTGGGGAATGGATATACTTGGTCCTTTCCCCGTAGCTTCAGCACAAAGGAAGTTTCTGATAGTGGCCATTGATTACTTTACTAAGTGGATTGAGGCTAAACCTCTAGCCAAGATAACCACCAAACAAGTTGCCCAGTTCTTTTGGGAGAATATAATTTACAGATATGGAATCCCACGAATTTTGGTGACAGACAATGGGACACAGTTCAATAATGAAGAGTTCAAGAAGTATTGTGAGGAGAATGCAATTGAGCTTCGTTTTACCTCCGTGGCTCATCCACAAGCCAACGGGCAAGCTGAGGTAGCTAATCGAATTATCCTTGATGGACTGAAGAAGAGGGTTGAACGCTCTAGAAACACTTGGGTAGATGAGTTGCTGCCCATACTATGGGCATACCGTACCACTTGTAAAGTGACCACTGGAGCAACCCCGTTCCTGCTGGCTTACGGAGCGGAGGCAGTTGTGCCTTTGGAGATCATGCAAGCGTCACCTCGAGTTGAGGCCTTTGAACCAGAAACTAACGAAGAGGGCATGAGACTCGCCCTAGACCTGATTGACGAAGTCAGGGATGAGGCAAATGCTAGAAATGTGGAACATCAAAAGAAAGCATCCTTTTATTACAACCATAGAGTTAAGGAAAGGTTCTTTCGACAAGGCGACCTGGTTCTAAGGAAGATCGAGGCTTCTGGAGTTGGCCAGAAGTGTAAGAACCCAGATTTTGGGTGGAATTAAAACTTTTATGTATTTAATGATGTAAGAATGAATAGTGGATATGGCTACAATGTAATAATTGATATTTGGGAAAGAATGAATGGAATTCGACTTTATTATGTTTATGTCTTGAAGAATGCTAAAGGGTGACAACATAGGTAAGAATAATCTATCTTCTAAGGGAATAAGATATGGCAACTTCAAGCAAGAGAATACTCTCATGTCATCCAGATCGATAACGATTAATCCAGTAGTTCCGTAAAAAGGTTAAGGAACGATCGAAAGGGAATACGGACAATTATACAACCCTAAGAGAACAAGTAAAGAATACAGAATGAATAGTGTTTTGGTGGGAGTATACAATAATATGAGACGACACTATATAGAAGTATTCGGAACGGATTTCCGAGTTCGTATTAGTGATCCAGGGGGAAAATAAGTGTATGTAAAAGCTGTCGGATTCTGAAAAACCGCACTTTTATTTTCTCCGAGAGTTCCCTGGACACTGATAGCCTTAAGTATTTAACGAATGGATTAAAGGAATATAAAATGGAAAGTTAGAATGAAAGATGGAGAATGAAAGTATTAATATTAAAGAGGATTCCCGGTAAACCCTAAGTAGAAATCCGTGAAATATTCTCACGAACGATCAATCGAAACGGGTAATAACCGGACACAGAATCAAGCAGGGAAAGCAAGATACATGTATGTGCAAGTGGATGGAGTAATAGAAACCAAAGTATGTCACATGTAAGTCAACTACAAGCTAAGTGGTATAAGTGCATTTTTGCAAAAAGGATGTGCTTAATAAGGAACCTACACTTGTCATAAGATGAAGCACCAAGATTAGGCTAGTGGAGTATGATGTAATCACTTTAGGATAGATATTATCTTAAGGCAACACCTAATAATTCATTTCCACCAAGCCAAGCAAGAAACAAAAGCAAAACTCTCCATTTCCCCTTTGAAACACAACTCTCGGCCAAGGTACTAGAAGAGGAGGTTCCCACCATTGTTTGTTCTTCTAATTTTTAGGGTAAGTACTTCATATCATGGCTTAGATCCCCTAGAAATTTCAGCCTCAAATTCACTTCCTTTCATTTTCAAATAAATCATCAAAGGTGATGATGAATAGTGTTTCCAAGAACTAATCATTGTTTTTCTTGTTTTCATGGTTGATCCTAGCTAAGTTAAGGCCATCCAAGGGCAATACCAAGCTTTGTGAGGCTATTACATACTACAAGGAAGGTATAAGACTTGGAACCCTTGCTCTACTTTGAGTTTTAAGCATGTTCTTGAATGGATCTAGCTTAGTTATGTTTATGTTCATGTTATAAGCATGTTTGGTTAGTGATTTAGTGATTTGATTAACA
Organism: Saposhnikovia divaricata; assembly: GCA_036435485.1. NCBI lineage: Eukaryota > Viridiplantae > Streptophyta > Magnoliopsida > Apiales > Apiaceae > Saposhnikovia > Saposhnikovia divaricata. The sequence continues at coordinate 92,025,789 of CM071597.1, read as the reverse complement.
TGATGAGTTTGATACTAAGATCAGTGGCTTCTGGACTTGTTGAGGTGCTTGTTATGTGTATAAGTTGATTAGATGCCCGGTGTGGCTTGGTTGTTGCGTAATGAATTTTAGAACGCTCGATTCGTAGCCGTCGTAATGCCCGATTTTCATTAACACTAAGAAACCGAACTGGTCAGTAGCCATAACTCTCTGTTCTTGGCAAGTTAATGAACCCTACTGATAGAGTTTTGAACATAGATCACTTTGGCGAAAGAATCGAAGCATTTTGATTTACGGTTTAGGAATTATGACAAAATTACTAAAAGTAGTTCGAATCCGTAAACGAAAGTTCGTAACTGAAATTGAACCCTCGTAATCTATGTAACGTCATGGCGAATCTTGGTAAATAAATAATAGGGGTAAGAAGGAAGGTGTGAAAGAAAACCGTATGTCAAAAAGAGCATTTTTCGATTTATTAAAAATGTTCGAGTCAAGGTTAAACGCGAACGAACCCCTAAAAGACGACTCTTTTATAACTTTGGTAAAACACTTAGAAAACGGGCGATAAAACTCGGAGTATAATATTGGTTCGTAACGATCAACCTTAGAACTCATATGACTTAAGTATGTCCCAAGTATAAGTGCAGTGACATGTCGTATTAACGAACGAATGTCGGGTCGGATCAGCGATAATAAGTAATCCACTAAAAGGGGTATAACGAGATAATTCGAGAACGTGTTTCGATTTAAGTATAACTTAACTTTTAATATGTTAAGTGATTAATCCCGAATGCCTTGGCTATTTATAGATCACCAAGCTGAGCCGGGACCCGCTACCACTACCCCTTACCGTACTCGACTACCAGGCAAGTTTCAATTCCCTTCTTTTAGGCTGTTGTTGTGATTGAATAAATATATATATATGATTGCTGTTATACATATGCCATTGCATGCATGCCTACTTTCAAGTTGAATTGATATACTTGTTCCCTGAATGTTATTGTTGGCTTATAAACTAGATAGTTATATATCAGTTATAAGCCGGTTATTGTAAGACCCTCATAGAAGGGCGTATACATCTTATTCGTCAAATATAGACCGGGAGTCAATATTTCTTGATATATCGAGATTACCTCGGGAGAAAATATTTAAGTAAATATTTTTGGGCGACGAATATTATTTGAATATTCGTTCGAGACTAATTATTTTAACGATCCTTACTTCAAATAATTATTTGAATTTAACTATTCAACGAATAATATTTCTCAATATTCATTCAGAGTCGAATTGATTATCGACTATTATTTCGAATATTCTTCTAAAGATGAGACTATTAAATGAATATTAATTGGATATTCTTTTAGAATATTATTTTATTAAATAAATATTACTTTTGAATATTCATTTAAGATATTAAATACTTGATGAATATTATTTTAATATTCATCTGAAGCTTGATTTAATTATCGAATATTATCTCAAAAATTCCTTAAGGCTTGGATTACTAAATGAATATTACTTGATATTCATTTAGGATATTATTCATTAAATGAATATTACTTTTGAATATTCATTTAAATTCCTAATTAATCATGAATATTACCTTAAATATTCTTTTTAGGTCTTATTAATTAATGAATATTGTTTTGAATATTCATTTAAATATTTATTTATTCAATAAATATTCTCCTGATATTTCTTCAGGGATTATTTTGAGAAATACTCTGATTAAAGATATTCTTTCATATTCCCAAATATTCTTTCAATATTTTAACTCAATAAATATTCTCTGAATATTTATTCCATACTTAGAATAATCTCGATAAGGTTTATCTTCTTCGATTATTACAGAAAATATTTCGAAGTCATATTATTATTAATCTTATATCAAGAAAGGTTCTCAGACATCATTCTTCTTTGAGTCTATTTCCTTAATAATAAGGGAACCTTACTTGGAAAATGTTATTTATCTTGTCGACTTCCCGGTCATAAAGTATTCCCTTCACCCGCAACTCGGGTGCTGTTGACTTTTTAAGTCGTTGCTTACCTTCTCATCTTTCGAGGGGTAAGATTACTGGAACAAGTTGATATCCGTTACCAAGTAATAGCTTGGGAGTTATTGGTAAATTTTCCTTTCCAACTAGATACGACTACTTTGTGGAGTCTTATCAACAAGTATTATACTTGGGGAAAGGGGGACGAACGTTACATTCAGAATCATGAATTCTATTTGAACTAGGAGTCGTGTAAGAGGCCGAGTAGCGCCGGTCCATCCCCTTTGGCCCAACCGTTGGCCGGGGAGAGCTAGCAAGGCGGTATACAAGTAAAGCCGTCAGTTCTTCCTTCTACCGGTAGTAAATCTAAATTGAGCTGTACGATCTCGACTGATCATCAAGATTGGAACAGCGGGCGCGGTGAATACTCCATCATTGGTTCATCATCCAAATTTATTTATTTCCTGCAACATGATTACTGTTGGCAGAGTTGGAAAAGAGTCATAACTGGAATTGCAACCTTTTCTTGCAAGTTCCTCTTCTTAATAACAATAAGAATATCTCGCTTACTTTGATGTAGCAGATATTTCTTCAAGCAAATACTTTCAGTTACCTTGTAACTTCATCGTTCATATTATACTGGCATCATTTCCGTAAATGCATGGCATATGGTTTGAAAGATAGCTTTGAACTGTTTTAAATTATCGTTCAGTATATATTTGTTGGTGGGCTTTCGCTCACCCTTGCTTTGTTTATATTATGTCACAACAACAGCTAGGACAGATGGCTCGCGTCAGGCGCACTCGGCGCAAGCAGGTTACCCGACCCACCGGACTACCCGCTGAGATGCTAGCCGCCATTGCTGAGGTAGCATAGTTAGACAGCTTTTGTTTCCTGTTTAACTATATGTATAATTAATGTAATCAACGGCAAAACTTTTAAACCTATGATGTTATCCTTTTGGGATTGTAATAACTTTTATTCGTAATCCCTTTAATGTAAGACTTATTTCAATTTCATCTCTGGGACTATAACTGTTGTGTGTGTGAGTGGTAATTATTGTGGGGTCACAGCATGTGATTTATTTATTGTGGACTCAAGTCAAGTATTATGAATGGATGTAAGACCGTAACCACCAGATCCCCGACCCCGGATCTGGGGGTGTTACAAGAAGGGAAAGCTAGCCCCTAATTGGGAAGGGCCGTATCGAGTCAAGAAGACGTTGGGACGAGGATCATATAAGTTGGAGACCTTGGACGGGGTTGAGGTGCCCCGTACTTGGCATGCCTTGAACCTCAAAGTTTATTTTGTATAAGCTATCCTTGCATGGATTCAGCTTTCTATCTATTTATTATGAGGAGTAGAAATAAGGTTCGATGAAACCATTCCAGGGCTTTACGCCCCGAGTAGGACAATAATAAGCTATGTAAGGGTTAAACCCATTTCAGATTATTAATGCAAAGTTCGTTTCCCTTCAATGATTTTGTGATTTTGTTTATGTACCAAGCACCTGTTGAGTGTGAGTCTAGGAAGGACAAGTACCGAAAACAAGTAAACAAACTAATGAGGAAACAAATGCATAAATAAAGACCCCGAAGGGCCAACAGTTAGGTTACATCAACAAGATAGATAAAAGTTTGGTCCCCAAGGACCGTGAATGAAATCTAGACAAATAAAGCCACATACGGCTAACAAGGCCATGCAAGGCCACGAACTAACTCCAGCTACTCCTCCCCAGAATCCTCTTCGCCAGACTCCTCTCCGCCGCTGTCCTCTTCCTCACTCTCCTCCTCTGAGTCTTCGCTGGAGTCACCACCGGGCTCTGCTATTACCATTGGCTGAGCTCTAGCAACTTCGGCTCCTTTTTCCTCGAAAGATGAAGAAGAAGTAGAACTGCCCTCGTTCCGGATTAGTCTCTTCCCAGGGATGGGTTGGCGAACTACTCCAACCTTCTTTGCAGGCGGGACTTTCTTCCCACGGGAGCCAGAAGAATATGAGTCTTGGCTAGCAGCGGGAACAACCCCCTTTGAGTTGGACCCAGAACGACGATGATTGCCTCTGGAACCGGATCCTGATGCCTGGGGAACAATTTTAGTTCCCAAACCAGAAGCTAGGTTAACCGAGATGGCACCCCAATTTGGGCAAGGAAAATCTGCCGGGTTGACAACAGAAGGATGCCTATGACTCACAGCGTTAATAGCCTTGTCCCAACCAACAGACATGTTGAAGGGACGCACCTCATCATCATGATCATCAATGAGCTTAAGGAAATCTTCAGACCTATGGTAGGCCTGGATCACCTTGTCGGCATCAGAGGCCTTCTTTCTGGCTAGAGAAGCAAGCTGTTTGCGGGTAGATGCGGCATTAGCCTCAGCACGAACAACTTGGGAGTGTAGATCGTCAATCTCTTCCCTGAACCTTATTGAGTCATTTCTCAAGCTAGCATTTTCGTCCCTAAAGGCCCGGCCTTGGGTCGAAATGGTTTGAAAATAAGCGTTGGCCTGCAACAAGGAAATAAGTGAGCCACAAGGAATATGCAGAATTGAAATCAATAACAATGTCAAACTTAACAGAAGGAATTTCATACCTGATACAAGGCCTGGGCGCCCATGAGCTGAGACTCATCCAGTTTGTCACCTGCATGCATTGTCGCTTGGTCAGGCGGAGTGATTGAAAGCTTAGACCAGTCTAGGGCCAAATGAGGACTCCCGAAGACCGAGTCTTGTTCGCATATGCCCCAAGGAGGTATGAAAGGAGTCCGGACATCCCCGTCAGCGTTTCGGGATCGTTTACCACCTTGAGAACAACGCTCCAAGAAATTAGGGATGTGAGGCTTAGTTGGATTCAGCTTCCCTTCAGCCCTTTTCTGCATCCTCTTGGTAACAGTTGGCCGGTTCTCGGGACGATTATCAATCTCCTCAACAGCTGAAATACAAAGAGAAAAACATCGGTATAAGAACAAACAGAGTTCATAATAAGTTCAAGTAAGAAAGTTACTTTCAATGGAAAGAAAGCTAAGGCCAGCCCCAATGAGATTCTTTTCATTTAAAATAGTTTTATAGTGTGTGCGGCCGTCGTCAGCGAGAAGCCTATCCCGGTCCAACAATTCCGAATCAGTAAGGTCACACACGAAGTGGGAACTATCTTCTACAAACCCGAATTTCTTCACAAAGAAGTTGCCCCAATCACCACCCTTCCATTCAAGAACTACAAACTCCCTTTCCCAGAAATGTTGTGAATCTGGAAAGGAGAAGGGATTCACCATGTGTGGAAGTTTGGCTCGGTGCTTGAGGCTCACCCATCCTTTCTTGGAGTCAGAAGAGTTGCTGGCCCCGAAGATACTTCGAAACATTGTGGTTGTCGGATGAATCCCCAGCTCCCGACACCTTATCAAGAAAATAGAAATGTACCTCCAAGCATTGGGATACAATTGACAGGGGTGGATCTGATACTCAGCCAGCAGCCTAATAATAAAATTGTCAACCGGGAACCTGAACCCAGCATCTAAGGCACCCCAGTAAACACAGATCCTTTCAGGATGCCAGTTGCAAGTTCTATCTGATGGATTCGGGAGACGAACCTGGATGGCACTTGGAAAGTGATAAGACTCCCTTATCATTTGGACATCCCGTTCCGACAATTTACTCGGACTATTAAAAGAATCTAGGCTAGAACAGTTGGGAAATGCATCCCTCATGATATTTAGAAGTTCTAGCAAGGATTCGAATCTATGTTCAACATATGTAGGAGGTTGGATTCTTTCTTTACCTTTGGCAGTCCTCATTTTACTCCTCTTTGACATAGCTTCCATCATGGAGACCGGGGGAGCCATTGGTTGATCACCTTCCGACATCTTGATACAGGAGCTGAAACTTGATCTTGGATCTGAAACCTGATCTTGAAGCTCGAACTGGATCTTGTAACTTGAACCTAAGAGAACTTAAGAATTTGAGAGCTCAGAAATGAAGAAGTGAATGGAAATGAAGGCTACTTCTCCTCTTTTATAGAAAATACATGACCTGGTACATCAGGTTGAATCTCAGCTCGGTTCGTGTTTACAGGTCATCTATCGTTTATAGACGAAAAAAGGACAGAAATTATCCACGTTATACAGAAAGAATCGTTATAATTCATATCTGTCGGAAAAGAAATAGCTGGAATATTTACTGCATGGATGTTTGCACTTAAAAAGATAAACAACGAGTTTAATCTTAAACACGAGGTTGGTAGTGCTATCCTGAATTAAGGTGTAATCCCGATAGAAGTCACGGTTGACCAAAATACTAAATTAGAGATCGAGATCCAGCTTCTGAATCCCTAGGATCGAGATTCAGCTTCTGGATCCTCGAAAGTCACGGGTGGCCAAAAAACCAAACTAGGATCGAGATTCAGCTTCTGAATCCCTAGGATCGAGATTCAGCTTCTGGATCCTCGAAAGTCACGGGTGGCCAAAAAACCAAACTAGGATCGAGATTCAGCTTCTGAATCCCTAGGATCGAGATTCAGCTTCTGGATCCTCGAAAGTCACGGGTGGCCAAAAAACCAAACTAGGATCGAGATTCAGCTTCTGAATCCCTAGGATCGAGATTCAGCTTCTGGATCCTCGAAAGTCACGGGTGGCCAAAAAACCAAACTAGGATCGAGATTCAGCTTCTGAATCCCTAGGATCGAGATTCAGCTTCTGGATCCTCGAAAGTCACGGGTGACCAAAAAACCAAACTAAGATCGAGATTCAGCTTCTGAATCCCTAGGATCGAGATTCAGCTTCTGGATCCTTGAAAGTCACGGGTGACCAAAATACCATACTAGGATCGAGATTCAGCTTCTGAATCCCTAGGATCGAGATTCAGCTTCTGGATCCTTGAAAGTCACGGGGACCAAAATACTAAATTAGGGATCGAGATTCAGCTTCTGAATCCTTGAAAATGGTCGACCATGACACCTGAAGGAGCCATGGCCGACCACCTCGCAGCCGACCACGGCGTTTTGGGATGCCCCGGCCGACCATGAGCTAAACGACCACGAACCGGCCGACCAAGGCACGTCAAGGAGCCCCAGCCGACCAGCCCGCAGCCGACCAGGTGCCGGCCGACCACCTGGGATCAAGGCCTTCCAGCCGACCAGGTGTCAGCCGACCACCTTGGTTGGAGGCCCTTCGACCGACCAGGAGCTAGCCGACCACGAGCTAGCCCTCGATCCGGCCGATCGCGGGTTAGCTTGTGGTCCTGAATCCTGATTTTTCAGCAATTCTCGGGTAGTTTCTAGACCTAAATCTCGATTTTTTCGTATGGTTTTAGGTGCACCGTTTAGCACCGTTTATCGCCGTTTAGCGTCGTTTAACATTGTTTAAACGTCGTTTAAGGCTGTTTAGCACCGTTTAGTGTCGTTTAGTGCCGTTTAGCATCGTTTATCGCCGTTTAGCGTCGTTTAACATCGTTTAAATGTCGTTTAATGTTGTTTAGCACCGTTTAGTGTCGTTTAGTGCCGTTAGCATCGTTTAACATCGTTTAAACGTCGTTTAAGGCAGTTTAGCACCGTTTAGTGTCGTTTAGTGCCGTTTAGCACCGTTTATCGCCGTTTAGCATCGTTTAACATCGTTTAAACGTCGTTTAAGGCTGTTTAGCACCGTTTAGTGTCGTTTAGTGCCGTTTAGCACCGTTTATCGCCGTTTAGCGTCGTTTAACATCGTTTAAACGTCGTTTAAGGCTGTTTAGCACCGTTTATTGTCGTTTAGTGCCGTTTAGCATCGTTTAGTGCCGTTTAGCATCGTTTATCGCCGTTTAGCGTCGTTTAACATCGTTTAAACGTCGTTTAAGGCTGTTTAGCACCGTTTAGTGTCGTTTAGTGCCGTTTAGCACCGTTTATCGTCGTTTAACATCGTTTAAACGTCGTTTGAGGCTGTTTAGCACCGTTTAGTGTCGTTTAGTGTCGTTTAACACCGTTCAATGCTACTGGCACAATCTAACGTCGTTGTAAACGCGTCGGTCGCTCCACGCTTTACGTCAAAACGATATCAAAGATAAACCCTGACCCGAGTCTCGAATTAGACAAGCAGAACTTCAAGGAAAACCTGATCAATTTTCCTAGAAGTTGGGGGGCAAATGATATGGGCTGAAAATAAGCCCTAAAGACACATTTAATGTGGCATTAATTAGGCCAAGGATGGCCCAAACGTGGGGCCCACCAGCTGGGCCCAAAACCCCAATTGTAATATTAATTTCGTAATTAATATTGGGGGAAATAAACAGCTCAGCAATAAGAGTTGGATAAGGATATTATTTCCACCAGACTTATCCACCAAGGCATCCAATTCAATATGGAAACTGATTCCTACAAGGAATAGATCTAGAACTTTCCTCAAAGACTTTTCTACCAAGTCTCTGACTCCTACCATAATTCTAAAGGCTTCTCGGCCTATATAAAGGGCCAGACCCCTCATCTCAGAACTACGTTTTCTTGGCTTGATTCTCTAATACAGAGATACGTAGGCATTCTGTGAGGACCGTTTAGTCTCGAACGCAGAAGCAGCCATTAAAGCTCGAAGCTCAACCACCCTAGCATTAATTACAAATCGTAAACTAGTTTTTATTCCACAACACGGAGGGAGTATGTTTTATTATTATTATAATATATGAAATAAAAATCTACAAAGAATAATTAGAAGTCTAACATGTTGAAAAAGATTCATGTAAAAAAATCATTTTACATATTATTTTCTAAATAATACCCAAAAAAGAAATTTTATTCAAAAAGGTAGCTGTAAACCAAATTACAAATTACACCAAATTCTGCTTATTATAATTTAATATATTTTTGATGATATATTTATTTAGAATTATAAATTAATAACAGTAAAATTATAACTACTCTATATCGTTCAAATTCTAATAAAAGTGATATTGAATAATTTTACAAATTTTCATGTCATGTATTGATTTAAAATTATCAGTTTATAACAATATGTAAATAATATTATTTTGGCACAAATTTTTCTTTCGTAAAAGAAAATTTTTATGATACATTATTTAACACATTAATTTTTAATTTTTCTTTTTTACAATTAATGTAGATGGCATAACCTTTTTTTCCAAATAATAAAAAAAATTGTTAATTTTAAACATTAAGTAAACACGTGAATACACTGAATTATAATTCTTTAACAAGTTTAGACACTCAACTGATCATTTAATAAATTCCTACACTTAATTGACAAAACTGAACAAGTTTACACACCAAAAAAGTCAATTTACCAAGAACAAGTGCCTACTTTCTGTTTCATATGTGGATTCATCGATCACTCAGAAAAGTTCTTTCCCAAGGTTTTTGATGAGCCTTTTGATCAAATTGAGAATACATACGGAGTGTAGATGAGGGTAGTAACAAAGAAAATGAATCATCAAATTGATGTGAGATGGCCACGAAATGCTTTTGGATCTCAGATTCAAGCAGACAAGAAGGCGTGTCATGACGGTGATGTGGTGCCACATGTAGGTGAAACAACAATCATGGATGCTAGGAAATTAAGGAAAGAAGCTACTAATAGTAATGAGGTATAGATGACACGGGCTAATGATGGAGATTCTACAGAAATTATGTATGCTAATTTTCAGGAGAACATAAAACATGAAAGGCTAGTTTTTGGTAAGTAGTAAGCAAGCGGAAATATAATAGAAATTCAAAATAATGGGCTTATTATCTTTGAACTGAAAAGACCAAGCTAACAACTAAGCCTTGAAATATAGATTGTTGCCGCAACTTTCATGGTGGAATCTTTATCAATGCCATCTAGCGGAGGGTCCCCTGCGAAGAGTTTCACAGTATGAGAGTTGTTGTTTCCGTGGAAGGCATCATCCTGAACTTTTCCCACCCCCATCTAAGGTTTACCATTCTCCGCCTACCCCCATATGAGGTTCACCTTTCTCCTCCTACCCTCATATGAGGTTTACCTTTCTCCATATGAACTTGCATATCTTGTGGAGCATCATCTGGTCAACGAAGCCCACACCAACATCAAAGTTTACAGGATCTGGGGCATTGATAGGCAACATTACATCCACGAAATCTGGATGAGCGATACCCAACCTTATATCCCAGTCAAGTAGCTCTAGAAACCCCCCAACCCTATATCCCACTCAAGCAGCTCTATAACCCCCCCCCCCCCCCAACTGGGTGTTCCATGGTATAGAGGCGATCTCCCACTTTCATAGCTACTCTTGCAGTGTACCTTGCCACCCTATTGTAAACAGTAACGAACACAAACCATAGAAAGTAGATCCACGAGTTATTATGAAGGAGAAGGTCGATCTGGTTTGTAATGTGGTAGACTGCAATTGGAGCTCCAATGTTGAAATTGTAAATGATTCCAAATGCCTCAAAGTTATTTGTTTCAACAAAATGACAATATCCTTCCTTAATGCCCTTTTCATGACATAGTAAATAACCCAAAGTTGGTTGTTAATTCTGGAATTCTCCAGTATCACTCCAATAATAACAGGGAGTTTGAGTTCACCATTCGCATCTCTGTACATAACAGCAACTTCAACATTATTTCTGTTTAGCAAAGGAGTTGTCGAATGCACAATATGGATGTTAATTTTGAGTGCACCTGGGGGTAGAGGTGGCTAATCGGGCGGACCTGCACGGATCGTCCGGGATCGACCCAAGTTTTAGCCCGGTTTTATTCGGCTCGAACCGGGCCGCTTCAAGCCCTCACAACCCGTATACAGTAAATGGTCTGAATACGAGTCAGGATATCCGAAACTGGAACCGTCCTGGCACGATCAAAACCCATGCGCGAACCAAAACTGACCCGGCCCGGCACGTAGTTAAGCTATAAAAGGAGGTTAGTTTGTTAGAAAATAATATGTTTATTAATAGTGTGAGTATATTACTTCTGTAAGTATCTAATTTTAATGTTTATATGAGTTCTTTTACTCCCATTCAGGCTCACCATCTCTTAATGAACTTTGGAGAGCCTTTGAAATATTTTGTACGTGATGTGCAGTCTATCAAGGTATGCGAGTTCTTTAACAATTCTTAGCTGAATTGTATTTAAAAAAGAGATCGTGTGCCTGTATACTTCAAAAGGACCTATTATATTCACTCAAGATAGAATTTGGCAATATTAATTTAACTAGTTCTTTCAACATAACTACAGCTTGACAGCACGGCCCGACATGGCACGCCCAACTCGCCCAGTCCGCCCCAACCCACCACAACCCGTAGTGTCGGTCCCGGGTTCCATTTTCCCGGTCAAGCCGGGCTCGGCCCGGCTCGTTGCTATTCAGTGCTAGTCTCGGGTTCAGTTTTCACGGGTTAGATCGGTCGAAACCCTACCCGACCCGCCCGGACCGCCCGAATGGGCTGCTCTACCTGGGCGGTCGAATCCAATAGTACGCCATGTGAGAAGGGAGAAAAGCTCAATAAGAAGAAAAAACTAGAGCAAGGTAGTGAGAAATTTTGAGGTGAGCTCAAGCAAGCATCAAATTCAGAAAAGAGGGATCATTAATACCAACCCCCTCTAAGTATTTTAGCTAATTATTCCAAGATATGCACCATTAATTTAGATTACAATCCAAATTTTGTATTTAAGAGATGTTACACACAAAGATTACATACAATAAGATCTTTACTTATGGAAAAAATCTTGCAATCGTTTGCATTTGAACGAGGCCAATGGGGAAGAAGCTCAGGTCAGCACCCCACTTTGCTTGCAATATTGTTGCTTGCACATGCTTGCTATTAAATGAATTTTTATTGTTGCACCTCTGCTAAGAATTGCAAATTACTATAAACCTTGATATAACCAGCTCGAAATGAATTTTTCTCTATCAGTGCCTTTTTTCGCTAGGTAATCACCCATTAAATTAAAGGCTCTGTGCGAAATAAATTATTAACTTACGAACAAGTTGCTGCTTCAGTAACTCCGCTTTGAAAACAATGCATATAGTTACCAAGGATTTAGAAACTTTGAAAAAGTATTCACTTTTCTTAACATATATTATGCATGTATAGATACAATATTTCTAGTATATGTGTCATGTTATCACTGGATTTCATTCTATTACCTAGGGTGTAAATGAGTCAAACTGTTCATGAGTTACTCGAACTCGGCTCGTAAAATATTTGAATTCAGTTCTGTAATAATTGAGTCGAGCTCAAACTCGAGATATTCGAATATTTTATCGAGTCGAGCTCGAGCTTCAGAGTACTTGACTCGTATGGTTCACGAGCCTAATCGAGTTTTTATTATTTTTAATATATATATGTATATATATATATATATATATATATATCAGCTTAAAACCCGTGCGATGTATGGATTTTCTTTAATATTATATGATTTTTTCAATAATTTGAATAATATCCTAATAATAAGAGTTTTGGAAGTTAAAGTTTTAAATAATATAATTTGATAATAATTATATATATATATATATATATATATATATATATATATATAGTTGCACTCCATAGCAAACACCTTATATAACAAACAACAAAGAACACCTCATATCTAATATAATTTAAGAGTTCTGTCATAGCACCCAATACAAAAAGTTGTTATTTTTTTACCCTCTAGCAAACCAGCAAAAAAAAATTGAAAATTTACTGTTCATTGATGACGTCATGATGACGTCATCAGTGAACAGTAATTTTCAATTTTTTTTTTTACAGACTTGATAGAGGGTAAAAAAATAACTTTTTGTATTGGGTGCCCCTGGCGGGGCCAAAGGATCTAATAGATCTAAGGTGTTCTTTGTTGTTTGTTATATAAGAGTGTTCTGTATGGAGCAAAGGCCTATATATATATATATATATATATATATATATAGAGTTGTACTCCATGAAGAACACCTTATATAAAGAACAATAAAGAACACCATTATAACACTCATATTTAATCGAATCTAAGAGTTCCGTCACGGCACCAAATACAAAAAGTTCTTATTTTTTTACCCTCTATCCATTCAGCAAAAACAAAATCACTGTTCATGATGACGTCACTACTAGCGTCATCAGTGAACAGTGATTTTTTTTTTTGCTGAATGGAAAGAGGATAAAAAAATTGTATTGGGTGCCCTTGGCGGAGCCATTGGATCTATTGGAATAAATGATTCCATAGTGTTCTTTATTGTTTTTTATATAAGAGTGTTCTTTATGGAGTAATGGCCTATATATGTATGTATGTATGTATATATATATATATATATATACACACACACATATATAGTTGCACTCCATGCAGAACACCATATATAAAGAATAATAAAGAACACTTCTAAACCACACATTTAATGCACCTACACATAATTAAAATGCACATTCGCACACACTAACCCAACCCATTTTTTTCAAAAAAAAATATTCTGGATGAATAGTGCCTGTTGACGTGGCATGCCACGTGGTAGCTGCTGATGTGGTATGCCACGTGGTGCTGCCACGTCAGCAAAATGGGGTCCACTGCTGACGTGGCAGTGCAACGTGGCAGGCACTGTTCATCCAGAATTTTTTTTAAAAAAATCTAGTATGTGAGGGTGCATTTTAATTATGTGGGTGCCCCTGACGGGGCCATTAGATCATAATTGATTCAATAGTTTAGATTGATTCTCTAGTGTTCTTTATTGTTCTTTATGGAGCAATGGCCTATACACACACACACACAGACACACACACACACACACACACACACATATATATATATATATATATAATATGATACGTTTTAGCTGAAAAAGGTAATCAATCAATTATTAATTATTATGGTATTATTTTACTGAATATAATTATCCGTGGTACTATTGGAAAAAAGAGGTTTTAGTAAGAGAAAATATTAAACGTAACGTGTTTTAGCGAAAATTGTAATTTGTTAGTTATTACATATTAGTGATCATAATAATATTATTTTAATTTATTATATATAGTTGCCTCTAGTATTTTTAGAATATAAAATTGAAATCAATTAGTTATTTAAAAATAAAAAAAGTAACATATTTTTACTAATAATAAATATTTAAATAAGGATAATTAAGCAAAAAAATAAAGTTTGAAAATAAGAAATTTTAGTTAGAAAAATAGAAAAGATATTACATTTTAGCTGAAAAAGATAATTTATTAGTTATTAATAATTATAATTTTATTACTTTATTTCATAAATAGAATGACCCGTGATATTTTTGGAAATGAGAGGTTCTAGTCAGAAAAGTTAGAAAAGATAATGTATTTTAGCTGAAAAAGCTAATTGTATTAGAAATTATAATATCAATATTTGATTTTATAAAATAGAAATACATGTTTCTAACAATAATAAATATTTAAGTAAGGATAATTAAGTAAAAAAATCAAATTTGAAAATGAGATATTTTTGTTAGAAAATATAAAAAATATATTACCTTTTAGTTGGAAAAGGTAATTAGTTAGTTATTAATAATTATAATATTATTAGTTTATTTCATTAATTAGAATGGCCATATTTTTGGAAAGAAAAGATTTTGGTTAGAAAAGTTAGAAAAGGTAATTGGTTAGCTATTATTTAGGAGAAAATGAGATATTTTAGTTAAAAAAGATAGAAATGATATTATCTTTTAGCTGAAAAAATAATCAGTTAGTTATTAGTAATTATAATATTATTAGTTTATTTCATTAATTAGAACGATCATATTTTTGGAAAGAAGAGATTTCAGATAGAAAAGTTTAAAAAAGTAATAGCTGAAAAAGATAATTGATTAGTTATTATTGAGGCATATAGAAAAGATATTACTTTTAGCAGGAAAGATAATCAGTTAGTTATTAATAATTAATATTATTAGTTTATTTCATTAATTAGAACGATCATATTTTTGAAAGATATTACCTTTTAGCTGTAAAAGGTAATCAATTAGTTATTAGTAATTATAATATTATAATTAGTTAGAACGACCATAATTTTGGAAAAAAGAGATTTTAGTTAGAAAAGCTAGAAAAGGTAATTGGTTAGTTATTATTTAGGGTAAGTGTTGGAAAGAGTTGCGTGTAATATTTTGAGAAAAAAATGTGTTTTGTTTTTTTATATTTAAGTTAAATAATTAAGAGTAATAAAGTAAAACAATTAAATAAGGTAAGTACCGTACCGTACCGCACCAAAATTTTCAATGTTTCGTCTTTTATAATATAGTATAGATATATATATTATGCATCAAATTCAGAAAAGAGGGATAATTGTTAGTCACAGAGGCATGCCTGAGTACATCTAATAACAAGCCTAATTGTTTGTAATGCTTTGCATTACTTACATGACCTCTTAACTGAGGGAACCTCTAGTTGTAGAGTTTCTACTTGTTGTAGTACTTATAATAGGCATCAATTTCTATCTGTGTAACTGTAATTAAAAGTCAGAGAATAATGCTTGAAAGAAGTTCTAAGGATCATGCCTCAAGCTTGAAGATCAAGACTGTCAAAATGAACACAGTTGGAATTCGAAGAATGAAGATTTGCCTAAGTACCAATTCGAGAAGTGTTTTGTTCTATTCGAGAAGTCTAGCATTCGACAAGTCAAGGATTCGATATCTGTAAAAACACTGTTCGACATCTCTGAGAGTCAACAAGTCAAAGTTGTATTCGATATCTCAAAGACTCAGAAAGCTATTCGATATCTCAGGGATTCGATAAGTTAAATGCTCTATTCGACAACTCAAGGATTCCTGAAGAAAAGAGCTATTCGAGAAGTGATTCGATATGTCAGCTTTGCAGTATTCGAGAACTCAGAGTTATCTATCAAGTCAATTCTAGTTCTCGAATCAATCACTAAGTTACTTCTCGAATACAATCTTGGAGACAAAATACTGGAGAAATTGTACAAGTCAGAAACCTGCAACAAGCCAAAGCACTTTATGGACCACAAACTGTAAGGTACTTTGGAAAGCCTACAAAGAAGCTTAGAGAGATGTACAAGAGACAAAGAGCTAAAGAAGTGGATCTGAACAGAACTTCAAGAAGTCAAACCTGTAGCCGTTTGGATGCTTACTTAAATAGGATAGACATACTAGAAAGTAATTTATCCTGTAACCTTATTTGTAGTAAGTAGGTTGTATTCATGTTCTATAAGAATACAACCTCACTTCTTTAGTTATAGAGAGAAGCTTTAAGATTCACATTTAGAAAATACATCTCTCTGAGAAAACGAAGCTGAGAATACTATCATTTGTATTCACAGTTTGTAGCAAATCTTTATCTAATAAAATATTAGATTAAAGTGAATATTGTGTCTTGTGTTGTTCACTATCCGCACTTATAGTTCTACACACACATAACACATAGCTTGCTACATATACCAAACAGATTCAAGAACAAGAAAAGTTCAAGAATCCATTCACCCCCCCTCTGTATTCTATTCGTGTGTTCAATACTCAACAATAATTAATACCAACCCCCTCTAAGTATTTTAGCTAATCGTTCCAGGATATGCACCATTAATTTAGATCATAATCCAAATTTTGTATTTAAGAGAAGTTACACACAGAGATTACATAGAATAAGATCTTTACTTGTGGAAAAAATCTTGAAATCATTTGCATTTGTACGAGGCCAATGGGGAAGAAGCTCAGGTCAGCACCCCACTTTGCTTGCAATATTGATGCTTGCACATGTTTGCTATTAAATGAATTTCTATTGTTGCACCTCTGCTAAGAATTGCGAATTACTGTAAACCTTGCTATACCCGGCTCGAAATGAATCTTTGTCTATCAGTGCCTTTTTTCGCTAGGTAATCACCCATTAAATTAAAGGCTCTGTGCGAAAAAATTATTAACTTGCGAACAAGTTTCTGCTTCAGTAACTCCGCTTTGAAAATAATGCAAATAGTTACCAAGGATTTAGAAACTTTGAAAAAGTATTCACTTTTCTTAACTGAAAGTCATATGTTTACCCTATTTGTAAACATCGAGGATTCAACTCAACTTAAAAAAGAATGTAACAGTAAATAGTTATGTACTGTCACAGGGATCTCAATTGCTTAACTGTCAAGAGAAAGAAGACAAAGACAATCTACAGTTTTAAGGTATACTACACTTGAAGAAGTTCATTCAGTTGATCAAGCGTCAGTGGGTTAATCAAGACAGTGGGTTCTATTTATAGTGACAATAGGTTCCTATAGTGGCAGAATACAGGTTATAAGGGTTTGAATAAAGAGTGAAGAAAAGGATGACAGGAACCACAACTTTAAAGTCAATATATGAAGAACAGTCATTGCGGTTAGTCACTCATGAACCAGACCGTGCATCGAGTGTCAACAATAAACAGTGGTTGTTCGTCATTAACTTCAGTGGTTCAAGCTATCAAGACTGGTACAAAGGGAAAATCTTTGTGCAAGCATGAGAAGTGTTAAATTCATTAACTACAAGGATTTTACTATCAAGTGGACTGGCTATGAGGAAAAAGAATTATCACAAAGAAATGCAAAGTGATATATTCGTAAAGTTGGAACCCCGATTGGAATTGATATATTTTTTGTTAAGCAAAAGGAGTCCGGTTCCAGAACCTCAGGAGACCGCAGTTTAGAGCTTAAGGATTTATTTATATTAATAAATATTTTATTTAATTTGAAAATTATATTTATAAATATCTAATAATATTAGATATTTATTTTTATAATTTTTGAATTAAATTAATTATTTATTAATTAACGGTTATAAGCTGTGCGGGTTAAAAAAGGCATTTTTACAGAGCTGCCCATAATAAGGACAAATTGAGCCCCGGTTGGTTCTTAATTTGAAAGCAGGTCACCATGTGCTTTTTATTCAAGAAATGGTCAGGTTTGTTGATTTGAAAATAGCCTAATAATACTTTCTGATAAAAGTATTACCGAAGGTATTACTGAAAGTATTATCAGTTGAATGAGAAAGTATTACTGAGCTGTTAAAGAAAGTATTACCGAAAGTATTGCTGAGCTGAAAAGAGAGTATTATTGAAAGTATTACTGAGTTGCTGAGAGTATTAATCAGAAGGTATTAACAACTGTTTGAAGGTATTACTGAGAAAGTATTATCAGTTGTCAGGAAAGTATTACCGAATGTCTTAATGGCCTTCTGGAAAGTATTACCGATAGTATTATTCATACAGAATGGTATTAATATTAGTTCTACAGAAAAGTATTATTAGTTCAAGTCAGAGGTATTAATGGAAGGTATTACCGACAACTTCTTGGACTAAACAGACAGAAGCTCTTCAACATAAATATCAGATAGAGGCGGCCAGTATCAATACACAAGATAATATCTTCACTTCTTCTTCACCAACAAACCCGAGACAGAGGCTGAGAGAAAAAGAGATCAAGAGAGTTCCGTGCTTCAAATAAATTTTTGTAAATTATTTCTGGTTCGTATTGTTAAATCTAAACCGATAGAAATAGTTTACTTGTAATCTTGGAACTATCTAGCGAGTTTTTACTCCTAGAACTTATCTCTCGAATTGCTTTTAGCATTCGATCTTTTTATTACAAATATAGAAAAGTTCATGTCGAATTTTCTATAGATTTGTAATAATTAGTTTGATCTTCAAACCCTGTAATTTGTACCGTGCATTAAGGCACACCCCTCCAAGTTAATATAATTTTATATTTAACTTGAAATATCGGTATTCGTTTTATTCCGCAGCGAATTGTTTAAAAATTAATATACACCCAAAGAACAATTTCGATAAAATGGTATAGTTTGTATTCAACCCCCCTTCTACAAACTAATTTGGACCTAACATTAACATATATTATGCATGTATAGATACAATATTTGTAGGATATGTGTCATGTTATCACTGGATTTCATTCTATTATCTAGGGTGTAAATGAGTCAAACTGTTCCTGAGTTACTCGAACTCGGCTCGTAAAATATTCGAATTCAGTTCAACAATAATTGAGTCGAGCTCAAACTCGAGATATTCGAATATTTTATCGAGTCGAGCTCGAGCTTCAGAGTACTTGACTCGTATGGTTCACGAGCCTAATCGAGTTTTTATTATTTTTAATATATATATATATATATATATATATATATTATAGTTCTATTTTTATCTAAATATTTAATATTCAAACATAATTTATATTTTTAATCGAGTCGAACTCGTGTCGAACTTGAGCTGAACTCGAGTCGAACCGATCTTATTCAGAATTTTGCTAATATTCAAAAATAACGATTTGAGCTTTCGAATCAAACTCGAATATACCAAATTTTCTAAAAACCAAGTTTTGAACATGATATAAAAGACTCGATCAAACTCGAGACCAAAAACAAATCAAATTTTTTTAATCAAACTCAAACTCGAACTCCAACCTACCATATTTTGCTCAAGTCGACTCGATTACACCTTGCTATTGCCCATTAAGTTTCACCTCATGATTTTGCTGAGGTAAGCTCATCAACTTTATTCTCATAAAAAAGTTACTCCCTCCGTCCCATTTTATATGACCCTTATTCCTTTTTTGGATGTCCCAAAAAGAATGAACTTATTATACTTAGGTCTCGTTTGTTTCACAGATTTTGTAGTTACACTGTAACTTTAAATTCCTTGAAACTAGGTTACAAGAGTATAATTCCTGGGAAATAAAAATTCATGTGTTTGGTACATGAGT
Organism: Saposhnikovia divaricata; assembly: GCA_036435485.1. Taxonomy (NCBI): domain Eukaryota; kingdom Viridiplantae; phylum Streptophyta; class Magnoliopsida; order Apiales; family Apiaceae; genus Saposhnikovia; species Saposhnikovia divaricata. Next base: position 92,006,217 of record CM071597.1, on the reverse strand, counting down.
GTGTAACTACAAGTTGCATAACTGATTGTTTTGTTTAATAATAAAGTAATTTACATAAATAAATATATAAATAAATAGATATATGAAAAAACATATTAAAATAAAAGAAGATAAATTTTTGTATAACCATCCAAGTGGACAGATTCAGAGAAAGATAAGGTTGCCCTGGATAGTCATCTCATGCTGCTGATAATAGATGTCAAAATTTGCCAACATAGCCTTATGCAAATCAGCAAAAGAGATGTGGGATCATATTGAGGTATTGTGTGAAGGGACAGATGAGGTTAGAGAGAACAAGAAACAGATACTGGTCACACAGTATGAAGCTTTCATGGCACAAACCAAGGAAAGTATTACTGACATGTTTGAAAGGTTTCACAAGCTGGTGACTGAGCTACAGATGAATGGGAAGGTTTACAGCACTAAAGAGTTGAACATGAAGTTTCTATTGTCTTCTCCAAACCACCTAGAGCAGAGGGTCATTTCTCTAAGGGAAAGAGATTTAAACAAAATCACATATGATGTGCTCTATGGGGTTTTAAAGACTCATGAGCTTGAGTTGCTTCAGAAGAGGGCTATACAAGCCAACCAAGGCAGAATGATAAACACATCATGTGCCTTGATTGTCAGCAAACCTGTTCAAGACCTAGAAGCATCTACAAGTCAGCTGAGGATAGAGGAGATAGTAAATGATGAAGAAACTGAAGTTGAAGTGACTGAACCTGTTGAAGAGAAGGAAGAAGATGAGTTCTATACTCTTGAAGAACTAGATGGCATGGAGAATACCTCATATGCTTTCATGGCCAGGAAATTTCCAAACATCAGATTCAAAGGAACCAACCCTTCAAACCTAGACCCCAAAACCATTCATTCAACAAAAGCAAGACACCTGTGAAAGCAAACAAGAATAAATTCAAAACCAGCCATGTGGATAGGTCATCTGTAAGGTGTTATAGATGCAATGACCTAGGGCATTTTTCCAGTGAATGTAAGAAGCCTAAAAAGAAGGATAAGGAGTTTCTAGGGCTTGAAGCTAAGTATGAGGCCCTTCTGGAAAAGCAAATACAAGGCAAAGCCTACATAGTTGAAGGGAAGTGTTGGGATGACTCTGATAGTGATGGAGAAGAGCAAGAATTTTGCAACTATGCCTTGATGGCTGATTCCAAGGATGAACAATCTCCATCTGACTCTCAGGTATCATCTCTCACTACCATAGATATGTCTGTTTCTGAATATAAATGTATGGTTGAACAACTGTCTATTGAAATGTTTAATATTCATACTAGTATGACTACTGCTAATGAAGAGATTGCTAAACTGTCTACTAGAAATGAACTGTAAACAAGAAAAATGAGGAACTTGAGCTAACTGCTATACAAGTAGATAACCTTAAGAAATAAGTTGAATATCTGCAGAATAAGGTTCTTTGTGCTAGTCAGGTTGAGAAGGCTCTTAGGGATGAACTAGTTGAAAATGAATTCAGACTGAAAACTTTTAAGAGCTCCTCTAGTCTATTGCAGTCCTACCATGAGAGAAACCAAGCTAAACCTAAGGCTGCCATTGGACTTGACTATGACACTCTTAAATAGAGGAAAGGCTATGCTGTCATTGAAGATGACATAGTTGTTCAGGAGGAAGTGCCTCACATTTTGAAAAAGACTGAGTCTCCAATTTTTAAAGAACCAACATTTGAAGTTGATGAGGATGCCTTACTCATTAAGCATATGTTGAATGATGAGGATGAGACATAGTCTAGTGAACAACCAGCATCCTCCAAGAGTGAGAGTGTCAAGGCAAAAGCGAAGAAGCCAGTAGGAGGTAGACCTAGACCTGAGAAGTTTGTTTCAGCTGGGAAAAATGAATCTGAGAAGAAAGTGGCTAATAAGAAACATAACAGGAATGGCAAGCTAGGGATAAACAAGGATAATAAATATGCCTATGTGCCTAATGCCCCTAGGAAAATTTGTCAAAACTGTTTTAGTACTAATCACTTAACACATGCATGCAAGAAACTAACTGGTAGTGTAGCTAAACCATTCTATGATTGCTTTGTGCCTTTAAGACGTAGAGATTCACCTTTTTGTGATAAACTTGATTGTATGTCATGCAATATGAATGTTATGACTAGCTGTTTTAATTTGAGAAGACAATTCATGGATGGTTGCATCAGTCACAACATTCACACACACACTACACAAGGCCAGATTCTCCAAGTCCTCCTACAGCTAGGAAGGTACCTCTGTCACCTAAGTCTGAGAACTCAGTTTCCAAGACGTCTAACAGTGACAAGAAGGCTAGTCCTAAGAAAGTTGATAAGCATGCTATTTTTGATAAATCTGTTTCTAAGCCAAGTGGACCCAAACTTGTTTGGGTACCAAAGGAGAAGTAATACCTTTGTGTTTGCAGGGCAAAGAAAATGAAAAGAAGGTCATGTAGATTTTGGACAGTGGGTGCTCAAATCACATGACTGGTGATATGGCCCTGCTATCACAATATGAGGAGAAGGCTGGCCCAATGGTTGCTTTTGGAGATGACAGCATGGGTAACACATTAGGATATGGCAAGTTGAAAGTTGGAAATGTCATCATTGAAGATGTAGCATTAGTCAAGGGACTCAAGCATAATCTGCTAAGTGTTGGTCAGTTTACTGATAGAGGATTCAAGGTAAATTTTGAAAAAGATGAATGTTTGATCACCCACAAGAAGACTAGTGACTTTGCTCTATCTGGAGTAAGGAAAGGAAGCCTGTTTGTAGCCAATATGGATTCTGCAAGCAAGGACAAAGTTTGTTGCTTCTATTCAAAAGCATCAAATGAAGACTGTTGGCTGTGGCACAAGAAGTTATCACACCTGAACTTCAAGGCCATTAATTCTCTAGTTAAAAGAGAATTAGTGAGAGGCATGCCCACACTTGAATTCTGTCAAGAAGGAGTGTGTGAGGCTTTTCAAAAAGGAAAGATGAAAAGGTCAAGCCACAAGTCAAAGACAGTGACATCAATAACCAAGCCCCTGCAACTAAATCATATGGACCTGTTTGGGCCTGTCAATATTATGTCACTCTCAAGAAAGAAGTATGCCCTAGTGATGGTTGATGACTACACAAGGTATACATTGGTGGAATTTCTAGCATCAAAGGATGAGACTTCACAAGTAATCATTGAGCACATAAAGAAAGTTAATAAGGAAGCAAAGGCCAACAATGCAAGTGTGATTGCATTAAGAAGTGATAATGGAACAGAGTTCAGAAATGCCTTACTTGAAGCATTTTGCAAAGAGAATGGCATTTCACAACAATTCTCAGATCCAAGGACTCTACAACAAAATGGAGTAGTTGAGAGAAAGAATAGAACTCTAATTGAGGCTGCTAGAACAATGTTGCTTGATGCCAAGATGCCTACATGTTTTTGGGCTGAGGCTGTGAGCACTGCATGCTATATCCAGAACAGAACTCTCATCAACAAAAACACTGGAAAGACACCTTACAATTTGATGACTGGAAAGAAGCCTACTCTAAAGTATGTTCATACTTTTGGAAGCAAATGCTTTGTGTTGAAGGATAATTCAGAATATGTTAGAAAGTTTGATGCAAAGGCATTTGAAGGAATTTTTCTTGGCTATTCTATGGAGAGAATTGCATACAAAGTTTATGTCTTCAGTCAAAAGAAAGTTATGGAAAGCACATATGTGACTTTTGATGACAGCAAACTACCTGGATTAGAAGAAGCCAATGATGAAGATAAAGATCCATTAAGGTTTGAAAATCTAGATGATTGTGATGAAGAGATTGAAACAGAAGTTGAGACTACAATTCAACCAATTCCAGTGAATGATGAAGCAAGGGAAGAATTTGTGCCAATCAACAGTGAAGAGACAAGCATCCAAGACACACATGTGAATAGTGGCAACTTCACAGGGGGAGGAAATGAAAATGATCATGACTTGGATGATGAAGCAACATCAAGGTTGAGAAATCAGACTAAGCATTCAAGGAAATGGGATAGATCACACACTGCAGAGCAAATTATTGGAGATCCAAATGCAGGAGTAAGGACTAGGAGAGCTACTCAAAATATGTGTCTCTATGGTTGCTTTCTATCTTAGATTGAGACTAAAAAACTTGATGATACACTATTGGATCCAGATTGGATTGTTGCTATGCAAGAGGAGCTGAATCAATTTGAAAGAAACAAAGTATGGGAGCTTGTGCCTGCACCCAAACTTTATTCTCATAAAAAAGTTACTCCCTCCGTCCCATTTTATATAACCCTCATTCCTTTTTAGGACGTCCCAAAAAGAATGAACTTATTATACTTAGGTCTCGTTTGTTTCACAGATTTTGAAGTTACACTGTAACTTTAAATTCCTTGAAACTAGGTTACAAGAGTATAGTTCCTGGGAAATAAAAATTCATGTGTTTGGTACATGAGTGTGTAACTACAAGTTGCATAACTGATTGTTTTGTTTAGTAATAAAAGTAATTTACATAAATAAATATATAAATAAATAGATATATGAAAAAACATATTAAAATAAAAGAAGATAAATTTTTGTATAACCTATAAAACAAAAAGAACAAATACTAAGATAAAAAGTAAAATAAAATGACTATTAATATTAGCTAATATATTAATTTTATATTACTAAATTTGACATAAAAAAATCATACAAATTTTTTTAATAATGCAGTTATATAAGATTGAATATTTATTTAAAATATAAGTAATTTTAATTAATAGCTAAAATGTATGACTTAACAAATTAATTAAAAAACAATTTCTGTATTTAAATTTTCAAATAGTTTCATAATTAATTTTTATAATATATAAATATAACAAATATATTATATATATTGACACATAAAAGACAAAAATGTGTTAAAACATTTAATTTAACTTTAATATTTTTTAAATTTGATTTCAACATATTTTTTATAATTTTAGTATTAAATAAAATTATTTTGCATATAATAGTATATAACATTTGATTAAGAATATGCAATAAATAACTATGTAACCCAAAGTAACCACCCATGAAGTACAAGTACAAGTGAACCTTGAGATAAGTGGGTTCCGATGTTTTACAGGAAGTAGGTATTGTGAGTTACCGAGTCTAATGTTAAATTCATACAACCAAACAATGTAACTGTTATAGACTGTGTTGGGTTACAATGAACCAAACAAGGCCTTACTATTTTTGAATATTACTTTTCATTATTACACCCACTACTTCTCACCTTGAGATATATCTTAAGGAACTTTTCCTGATATACATACAAAATAACTTTACATTTTACTGGGCCCGCAGGACTAATTAAAAAATTCTGAATTTACTAAAACGCACACCCCTTTTTTACATATGAAAGATAGGTATCTCAAACTTACCTCTCAGAGCATCTCCAACGGGGATAGCTAAAATGGTTAGCTAAAATAATATAAAGTAATCGTTATTTAAAATTTGCTGAATCTGTAAAGTGTTGTACTCCAATGGTGTTAGCTATAATGATTAGCTATATTTCAAAAACAGTATTTTATTATTATTTTTAAATATTATAATTTTATTTATGTTTGTCAAAAAATTTAAAATTTTAAAGTTTTAATATTATAATTTTATTTTTAAAATTTTAAATTTTTTATCATTATAATTTTATTTTTAAAATTTTTAAAATTTATTATTATTATTGCACATGAGATAATTTGGGTTTCTAAAATTTTGCTAACAGGTGAGGTCCATGTTCCAAATCTGGCGATCCTTTACTTGGTTTTCTAAAATTTTAACTAACAAGTAACACGGTTGGAGTTGGGAAAAATAAGACTTGTTAGCCAAATTGGTTAGTGTTTGCTGCCATGTCATGTATTATAGCTAAGAGGAGCTAAGAGCAGTTTCAACCATACATGTTCCTTACCTATACTGTGCCTAGGTGGACAAATATAGGGATTTTAGTTTAAAAATAAAGCTCCAACCTTATCCCTCATCCCCTTTATTTTTTAGGGGAGAGAAAATATAACCCCATATTTGAGGGATCAAAATTAGATCCCCTATATCCTCCACCTCATCTATCCTCCACCTCATTGGTTAATTTATAAGAATGTTCAAAATTTAAATTTCAAAAAACTACATTAAAAATTACTTTTAAAATATAGGGTATGAATATAGGATATATGATTGGAGTTTTCATTACCTATATTTTTAATAATCTCTATTTTAGGGATTAAGGAAAGGGAAGAGCATTGAAGTTGCTTTTACTCCCTCTGTCCCATCCATTTCTTTACACTTTCCTTTTTGGGATGTCCCAACCAATTCTTTACGTTTCCTAAAATAGTAGCTTTTAACAATAAAATACTTTATTACATCCACTACTTCACTCCACTTTTTCAACACTTTACACTATTACACTCACTAACTCACTTATTTTAACAATAAAATCACTATTACACCCACTAACTCAATTATTTTAACAATATTACACCCACTATCTTGGTTTCCGTGCAAAAAACAAATGTAAACAACTCCATGGTACGGAGGGAGTATATTTTTAATAATCTCTATTTTAGGGATTAAGGAAAGGGAAGAGCATTCAAGTTGGTGTAAGGTTGGAGTTGCTCTCAGGCTCCCTAAACTCTAATCTAAAACAGACTCGTAGTATTTATTTCTATTTTTCTGTGGCAGATCATCATCGTAATATTATCCCCTGCTTCTCCAATCTCCATGTTACTCTACACATCAAAACCCTCTGTATTGTCGCATTCTTCACAGTTTCCCACCTCAAAATCCACAAATTCAAACAAATTACACCAATTTTCATCATTTTCCCGAAAAACCCATTTTAAATCTACCAAATTCATCCCAAAATTTTCAACAACAGATGATTCTATTACTTGTATTCAAGAAGATGAGCCCGGGTCAATACCCGACCCGGATGAGGTTGAATTGGATGATGGGGTTGAAATAGAGATAGAGAAGATTGGGAAGAACAAAAGGAGGATTCGATCGAAGATACACGTGGATGCTACTCTACAACATGTTTGGGATGTTTTAACTGATTATGAGAAACTGTCTGATTTTATACCTAGTCTTGCCGTTAATCAGCTTCTCGAAAAACGTGATAAGTTTGCCCGCCTTTTCCAGGTCTATCCCTTGCTTCATTTACTCTGTTTGTAGACTTTCGGATTATGAAATGTCGATTAATTTATTTAATAGGGGTTAAATTTCGGGTTTCGGAGGTATTCAGTGATCATAAGTGTGTAAAATTTGTGTCGTTTTATGCAGTGGCGGAGCTAGGTTTCTAAGTGAGGGTGAGCGAAATTATCTACTTATAAAAAATTGTATTCAATAAGCTAAAATTCAAATATGCAAGATTTAAACTAAAAGTACAACACTGATACATTTAAAATTGGCACATAATCGTTAGAACACATATAAATAATAACCTGGAGGTAGAAAAAAAAGCTTTTGCCGCTGCTGGTGCCACTGCCTGACTTACAACCATATACTAATCTTGATTTGAAGCATCTGCATAAATTTCAAAAAGAAATGTAACAATAAGCAAATGTTAGAAACATGAGGCATTCAAATTTTTTAAAAGAAAAACTAAAAGAAATCACTTAGCTGTCCAGGGGCTGATTAACCTTTTGTAATAAAAGTGAAAATTAGTCCATCCCTCTTTTAGCAAATATTATGACAAAAATGGAGCAAAAGTGATTAATGATTAATAATTGGGTAAAATGGGAGCACTTTTAATATGGATATAAAACTAAAAAAGCCCTAATTTAGTGTAGATTCAAAATGAGTAAACTACAAATATCATTCTGTCAAGTATTGTGTGCTAAATTAAGTCTACAAAGTCTACAGTAGTACTATGATGTAATTGCTTACGTATATAGGACTTTAGACAGCTCTTGTAATACACCACAAATATATACAATCTTTCTTCTCCTGTCAATGCTCTCTCTCTGTATGGTATCATATTCCAACATGGTATCAGAGCATGTTATATCCTAGGGAAAAACATACTAGAGTTACAGAAGAATTGCAGAAGAAATCGAAAAGAAGCGAAAAAAAAAAACAACGGCCAAGATTTCAAAAAATTCGAAAACTTTCAAAACAAGAAAGCAAATATACCACTGAGAAGAGCACTGGAAGAGGAGACTGCAGAAACAAGAAAACTGGAAAAAGGACCATCCACGCGCGCTCACGCGCCGGCGCGTGAGGCCTGTTCCGGCCAGTTTCTGGAAAAATTTCTTCAGAGACTTTGAATCCCCTCCTAATTGCGATTCTATCTGTGGTACTCTTACTTGAATCTGAGAAGTTTGTTTTTTTCCTGTCAGTTGAAATTGTTTTGTGTTTCGTTGTTTTTTCTCCCTGCTGGACTACTGATTGGCTTCTATAAAACTGCTATATAAGTCTAGGGAGATAAATAGCAGTAGATATATACCCTTATGATATTAGAATATTATGGTCAATATTTATTGATTAGATATTACTGATTTTTATAATGGCGAAGGTTGTGAATGATTCGGTTACAAGTAAAAATACTAATCAAGGGACTGTTAAATATGGATTTCATGGTACACCATATGTAAGTCCTAAATTTGATGGAAAGAATTTTTTGGAATGGTCGGAGTCTTGCACACTTGCACTTAAATCCCATTGATTGATGAAATATATCAATGGGAAGGCCAAGAAGCCCTTGGCAACTGATACAAGCTTCGATGATTGGGATAGCAAGAATGCCATGGTCAAGTCATGGTTGTTTAACTCTATGGAGTTACGTATTCGCAGAAGTTATCTGTTTCTTGATACTGCGGAAGCTGTTTCGAATTCCATCAACCGAACATACTCATATTCGGGTAATATGGCCAAACATTTCGAGGTAAAGCAGAAAATATGGTCTCTAACTCAAGGGGGCAGAACATTGACCGAATATTATTCGGAACTCACATCTCTATGGCAGGAGTCAGACCACTACACTGTGTTCGAGTGTAAACAGGCTGAAGACCAAGAGAAGTACCAAAAATTGGTACAAGAAGAAAGAGTGATGAAGTTTCTTGCTGGACTGACAATGGAGTATGATTCAATCAAGAATCAACTCATTGGTCAGATTCCCTTTCCTACAGTTGAAGAAGCACATGGCCGTGTGCAGCTCGAAAAGAGTCGGAGAGAAAGCATGGCTCCGATTGATACTGTGCCTGATCGATCTGCACTTTTTACGGGAAGTGTTCAGAATCAAGGCAAACCAGAACAGATGGTTGATGCTTCGAATGTTGAAAAAGATGTTCTCCGGTGTGACTATTGTAAATTTTTTTACCATTCTCGTGAGGAATGCTTTATCTTACATCCTCACTTACGAGGTCGTGGCCGAGGAGGACGAAGCCGTGTCAATTCATCAGGTATTTGCTCAGGAAGAGGCACTCACTATAGTGCTCATCACACTGCGTCAGAAGAACATGTTGACTCTACTATCTCAATAACGGGAGCAATGAGTGCGACTGAACTCAGTTCTCTTCGTCAGCTATTGTCTCGAATGGAGACAAATTGACCAGGACCTTCATCGGCCAATTCTGCCCATGTAGAATCAGGCGACAAACAAAATTCCTGGCAGTGGTAAAATGGGTCGAAAACCTCTTAATAAGGTGGCTATCTACTATAGAGCTAATAACAAAACTTTCTGCATTTTCACATTGCCTAAAATATATCGTGTGGTCGAAAATTCGAGTCCCGGTATCCCAACATTCTCAATTACATATTCCCAAGATGGGCAATCTCAAGATGGATCTTTAACTCCAAGATGAGTAAATCTCAAGATGGGTCAATCCTAAGATGGGTCTTCAATTCCTAGAGATGGGCCAAGTTGAATACCTAGGTTACGCTCAAGAGCTCCTAGTATTCCACTCTTCAATCCCAATATAGGTATTTCATCCCAAGATGGGATTTCGAGTGAGGGGGCGTGTCAAATATTGTGTGCTAAATTAAGTCTACAAAGTCTACAGTAGTACTATGATGTAATTGCTTACGTATATAGGACTTTAGACAGCTCTTGTAATACACCACAAATATATACAATCTTTCTTCTCCTGTCAATGCTCTCTCTCTGTATGCTATCATATTTCAACACATTCATATATATAATATATTATATATATACATATAGATAGAATACAAAGAAAGTGTAAAGTCTTTACCTTTAAATTTGTTGGTTAAGGAGGAAGAAGACAGGAACAATTTTCTTTTTCTCTCTTTTTCCCGAGGCTTGGTTCTTTCTGTCTGACTCTAGCCTCTGTCTCAATTCTCACCTTTCTTTTTAATTCCCCCAAACTTTTCTAATTTTAGGAGGTGTTTGTGATAACGGGGGTGTTTGGGGGAACTTTTTTCAAGAATAAGTCAACTTATTTTAAGACAAAGTTAGAGATTCCTAACATTCCAACTTATTTTCCAACTTATTTTTGCAACTTATTGAATCTCAGACATACATTAAATACTTGTATAAAAAAAATTTATCAAAATATAAAATTTTTACTCGAAAATTAATCCATAAGTCCGTAAGTTAACCTAAGCCAAACAGGCCCAACATATTTTTCAGAATAAGTCAACTTATTTTAAGTTGAAAGTTAAGATTCCTAACTTTCCAACTTATTTTTCAACTTATTTTTGCAATTTATTGAATCTCAAACATATATTAAATAGGAGTACTTGTATAAAGAAAAATTATCAAAATATAAAATTTTTACCCGAAAATAAGTCTATAAGTCCTTATATTAAGGTGAGCCAAACAGACCATTAATGTTTTTAAGTGTGTACGTGTAAAATATCTTATGTCTTTAAGTTTAAATATTAGTTTTTGGGCTGGGCTGTTTCTTAAATGTGGACTGGGTGGTTGTTTAAATTTGGGCTGGGCTAAACTAAAAAAAAAATTTGTCAATTTTCAAAATTGAGGGTGGTCGGTCGCTGCTTCTCGCCTTTGAATAGCTCCGCCCCTGGTTTTATGTTTACTAAACTTTGTATGAAATGGATTGTGTGTGCATACGTGTAAATTTGGCTCGTATGATGATTACAGAATGCGGAATGTTTTATTTAACAGGGGTTTGCAATTTCGGGTTTATTTTGTGTTAGTTAGAAATCTACTAAACTTTGTTATTCGGGGTGAGTTGATTCAGGCGTTTTAATGTTTTATCCATGTAACAATCAAGTCAGGTTTTCGGGGCGTGCCTTTTTGCTTTAATTATCACCTCATTCTTTTTGTGGAAAATTTTGATTCATAATTGTTGTGATCTTTATAGTTGTGACTACTTACTGGCACATTGGCCATATATACTATCTGTTGTATGTAAATATTTTTTTGTTAAGAAGTGTGGGGTCAAGGCTTTTTTTTGCCATTTGAACACACTCATGTACCCATTTTGTCTTGCACTAATCATGTTCTCCTATATTTTTGTTTGTTATTTCTTTACGACATTATTATATCCAGAAATGAATTTTCAAGCTAGGAGTTTACTTGAATTCTGCTATCATGGTTCTATGGTTGGGCTTTAAATTACCTGCGGATGCCAGGATGGTAGTTTTATAATATTTTAATCTAGTAACTTATTCCTTTATTTATTTGTTGAGGAAATTGCTAGACTACAGAATATCTTTGGGAATTTACCACATTTATACTTTTGATTCCTTTTTTATCTTCTTAGTACCTTAATTTTCTTCTGGAAAACATGGTGGTTGCAGGTGGTTGCATTAAGTTGCAGGAAAATTGTATTTTGAAAAGTGAAAAAGAAGTGTTTTTAAAATATGTTGCTCAAATTGTTTCTTTTGGAATTTTTTTTAATCAAATACTTTTGACAGTAACGTGCAGTGGGGAAATATAATAGTTGTACCTGTACAAAAGTAGTGAGTTTAGACAAGACTAGTATATATTATTTGCAATAAAGTGCTCTCTTAAGGTTATCTTATATTCTTGGTTATATCACTACAACATTAGCACAGGTTACTGAATTTTGATTTTGTTACTTTTGTATTGTGTTAAGAATCGAAATATGAATGTGACAGCAACTTTATTTCATTTTAACAGATAGGAGAGCAGAATCTTGCCTTCGGAATAAAATTTAATGCCAAAGGAATTGTTGACTGCTTTGAGAATGATTTGGAGAGCTTGCCGTCTGGACAAAGACGTGATGTTGAATTTAATATGATTGAAGGTGACTTTAAACTCTTTCAAGGAAAATGGTCTATAGAGCAGGTTAGATATTATTCCTACTATTTTTCTGTAGTTTAAGCACAAATCTCTGTTTAACAAATATACTCTTCTTCTTTACACTAATGCTACTTAAGTTGGACGTTTTTGTTTTGATGTTGGCAACAAAGACCATGCTAGTCATAGTCGAAGCTCATCAGTAGATATAATAAGCAATAAAAGTTGTTATTATGGATGTGAAAGTACGACATCAGTGTCATTGTTAAATGTTAGCTAAGCAAGGCATCTTGTTTGCATTCATACTTAATCTGAACATGTATAGCTGCCATTGCTGGATCCTGTTTGCAAGGTAGTTTCTCTGGCTTCAGCTTGACAAAATAAATTTGTGGATGTCATCCAGTCAGATTTATATATTCACACACACACACACACACACACACACACACACACACACATATATATATTGTTGTTTAATGTTTGAGATGGAACAAATGAAGTAATATTACTAAGTGTAGCCACAACTCATAAAATAAATCTCAGTACGTCTACAATTTGTATTATGCTTCTGTAATAAATTAGCAAGAGCTGATATGTTTTAAAAATCTTTGGTGGCCTAGATTACCACAACAAGTGAACAGAGTAATTCCTCACGCAACCAAGAATTTCAGACAACGCTTTCGTATGTTGTTGATGTGGAGCCAAAACTGTGGTTACCTGTTCGACTTGTCGAAGGCAGACTCTGCAGAGAGATAAGTGTCAACCTTTCGTCCATTGGGAAAGAAGCACAAAGAGCATATGCCAATACTCTTTCCACACTGTAATGGGTGGCCTTGTTTTCACTGATGCTTGTAAGTATAATTTTTATGGTAAAGTATCTTGATTAATATATTATCTACTTGTTTCATAATTGGTCTTATTTGTCTTTCAGAAACTATTGGTGTCGGGAATAATAGTTCACTTGTGAGTTTCTGAATTATGGTGAAAATTTCGCAAGCTTGTGCGGTAACCTAGAGTCAACTCGTGCCAGCGGAAGAATACGTCAGCACCATTCTCACTTACAGCGGTATACTTGATTAGTGTGGAAATACTTGGTAGTCACTTGATGATTGCGGCTAGACCTGTTGCCTTTTTTCTATTTAGGCAGATGTAGGTAAACGTTGGGCTTACTTGGATTTATATTTGACTTTAAGATAAAAAAAAATCGCCACTATACAGTATTTTTAAACTCAGTGCCAATGGTAATAAAAAAGAATTAAAAACAATTCTGAGCCAACAGAAGCAGCAAGATGTCCATTAGAGAAGAGTTGAACATATGGAGGACCAAATGTTCATGTGCAGATATGTTATATAATAAGGTTCAAAGAATCTTTTTCATACTAATTGAGAATTTCAGTTTGTTTTGGCCCTATAGTTCTGCATACACATTGTTGGTTTCTTCGATTTGCTGGTTTGCTCTATATCATGGAATAAGTTATTTTTTATTTACGGTTATCCTATATTCCTATGACTGGTAAGGAGAAGTAATCTTTAGTTACAAGTTATCTGTTTTGATAAGCAATGAAAATTTTGATATAAAAGAGACTCTAAGCTACATGTCTGGATAATAAGATTAATTTTAGCCTGTTAAATTATAGAATTATAGAACTGAAGGCCTTTCTCATTTTCTAATGTTCCAGCTTATATAAGTCAGCTAAAAAGCTACAAAAGTCTTTTGTAACTTGTTACTCAGTTACACAAACAGGTCATAAACTACATATGGGTGCACTTGATCACTTGTTGGCCCATGAGCTAGATATATGGCGGGTAAGTTTGGTACTGGCAAGCATCAATTCTTCAATATTCTTATTTTCTTGTATATTTCTGTTTTTTTTTTAATTTCAAAAGATTCTTGTATATTTCTTAGTTTGCCATGAATTTTCGATGTGATTTTTTGTTAGCTTAAACTTGTGAAACAAAATTCTTTGACTAAACTGTATGCTGAAACCATTTTATGGTAATGATAAGATTCAAATATACAAATTATAGAAGCTAGAATGATGACATTACATAATTTTAAAAGCAGCTACTTTTACCCAGGATTGTTGACTTGCCCTATATCTCGAAAAATGATGGGATTAATTTTATTATTTGAGAGTTGTGGTGTATTTTGTAAGTTTGCAGCCCCTTTACTAGTGTGTGTTGATGTTGTTCAGGCAGTTTCTGCCTGAAATGCATTAGACACCGGAGTTTGTTGGTGATTGTGTTTTCATCTGTAACGCAATGCAGACAGAAGTTAGAGACTTCTTGAAAGGCAGTTTAAAGACTCAATAGCGTACCCCATTTCATCTATATTATTATATATGAACCATACGAACAACCTTGTGGTTCTTTTGGGTAGTTGTCAACTACAAATGCATCTGCTTAGGTAGTTAGGTACAAATCAGTATCAACCACAAGTTGGAAATTTTTAAGTTGGTCAACATTCATTTTACATGCTAACATGGGCTTTCAAATTATGTCGTTGAATCGGGTATAGAACATAAAGAATAGGAAGGAAAGGAAAAAGCATAGGAAATAATAGTTGACGTTCCAAAGTAAGTGGTATTTTGAAAGAATGACATAAATACCGGGTTTTCAGTCCTTAATGATCAAAATACCCATACTCAGACACTTTGGTGAATTTTACCCAATCAATTACCCCAATACAAAATGAGTATTGTATATAACTACATCCATCTCCTTTTTTTCTTCGAAGTCGCATACCACCAATATTCCACCCTTCTCCTCTATGAATATATGATAATATAGATATTCTAACCTAGTTGATTACATAAGGCGGATCTGATTTAGTGGGAATTTTTTTTAAAAGATTTGGATAGCATGTATGGATGTATGTATGCAGGTATATATGTGGGTAGTTCATGTGTATATCTGCAGGGGCGAACATGGGAAGAGAGTAGCAAGTGAGAATGGAGTTTACAAATGATAAGCATTTCTTTTTTGGGTATCTAATAAGATACCCCAAATACTTATGTGTATTAGTTAGAATATTACTACATAATACCCTGAACACACATGCGTATTACATAATACTCCAATTTCAAATGCGTGTTAGACAATACTCCAATAAGGGTATTGGCCCTTTCTATCACATTTCCAACACAAATGCCCCCAAATATCACAACTCAAAAACTTAGCCCCAAATATCACTCCAAGACACCGTATAATATAGTGTTTTAATTTTTTTAGCATAAACGCTACTTCGTGTAGCGCTACCCCAAAACACAACTTAATCTTTGGTCTTCCCCCCCAAAACACAACTTAATCTTTGGTCTTCCCCCCCAAAACACAACTTAAACTAGCGTTTTCCCCAAAACACAGTTTAATCTAGCGTCTTCCCCCCACCAAAACACAACTAATGTAGCGTTTTTTAAAAAAAAATTAAAAAAAATATAAAACGCTACACGAAGTAGCGTTTTTTGTTGAAAAATTAAACCTACACGATATTGTGTCTTGAAGTGATATTTGGGGCCAAGTTTTTGAGTTGTGATATTTGGGATTGTGATATTGAGAGTCTTTTCTCCTCCAATAACATATGCGTAATTCATCTGATATTTTTAACCACTGTGTTTTGGATTTGTCATTTTTGTAATCTTTGTGCGAAAAAACGGTATTTTTATATATCACCATGTTATTTTTAACTTTTTACTCGGCGTAAGAAAAATAAATTTCTGTAATGTATTTTTTAAACTATTTCTTAAATAAAAGTATAGAATTTTAGTTTTTACACAAAAAAAAAAGAAGAAGAAGAAGAACATTGAAAAAATGAGTTACATAATCAACATTTTTTCACACCTTAAAAATATGCGTAGAAAGTCAAGTTTAGAGGATAAATTATGTATAACCATTTATGGTGTCGAAGAAGAAACAATGGAGGAGGAGGAATGGTATGTACTTTTCTATGAATTTCTTTAGAGCAAGCATCAAAAGTAATTCTTAAATTCATATTTCTTTTCTTTTTAAAAATAAGTGAAGAAAAGTATTCAAAAAGTGGATTGAGAATAGCTTAGTGGTAGAGCTATTCGTTTAATGTTCTCAGATCTTAGGTTCAATTCTCATCTATTTTTTGAGCAAATATTATTGAATATCCTAAATTTTAATTAAAAACAATATTCAGCATTAGAAAACAGTGTACAAGGGAAACCCCATGTTAACAAGTAAAAGTTAGTTTTGCTTTTTTGAAAATAATCCATGAAGTCAAGAATAATTATTTGTAATTTGTCTAAATGTTTTACTATTATTAGATGATTTATGCATTTATTTATTTTATTTTATTAATATCAGTTTTTTCCCAAAATATACTACAAATTAAATTTTGATGTGAAATTCAATTTAAACTTCAAATGATACTTAGTGTTGAAAATATTTGAGGTATAATATATCTTTTATATCATTATTTTTTATTAATGATTATTTATATGTTCTTCATTATTTTATCAAATTTTAAAATGTGTGACATTTATTAGTTAATATTTTATAATAATAATTTAGTATCTATTTATTGGCAATTAGTAATTTTGTTTCACACAAATACAAAGAAATTAAGATTTGTTTATTATATCCCTTGTTTTCTTTTACAATAATCACAATTAAAATTGATGATAATGTATTTATTAAAATAAATTTAAAGTTTTTTTAATTTATATTGTATCTTTTATACGACATTTAATACTTCTATAATTCTAAAATCATTCAATTGTTTTAATCTTCTATATTCTTTTCACTTAATAATTTTACTACATTACAAATCTTTTTTTTTTTGATTTTGTTTTAAAAAATTAATTTATTAAAATGTATTCACAACTCTAATATCTCATCCGTTTTTTGATAAATAATATTTGAAATGCAATCTAAATAATTTTTTAAATAACTATTTGATTATTAGATCATTTTTAATTTTCACATAAAATTAAATTGACATGTGTGATGTGTTATGTGTTTTAGGGTAATCTATAGTGTTTAAGGTGATGTATAAAACCAAATCATACTATTTAATCCCTTTACTCAAATCTATTAATTATTAATTCCTGAACACAATGAGTTCAGAAAATTATAATATCTACCCCTAATTATTTACCCTTTATTCTTTTTTTCGGAAGATAATTACGTCTATATCCAATATTAAACGGGTTTGACCAGTTAAGCTTCAACCCAATGGAAAATCTACTAATTTATTCACAACACAACCGGATTACCAATTCAAAAAAGGATAATACCCATTAACACTTAGCAATACATTTAACATTTCCTTTTATTGCTATGGAATAAATAAAACCAAAAGATTTTATGTTATGGAAAATATGGTAATGCATTAACTTAGACACAATTTACTTCACCATTGTAGGTAAAGAAAAGGAAATTTGAATTCTTTCATAATTTTACCACTAATCTATGTTTCATCTCCATCAAAAAAGAAAAAATAAATATATCGTAATGGATCTAACACCATCGATGTCATTCTTTTAGTTTGTATCATTCTATTTTATTCTTTTAGTTTCTCTCTAATTTTTATGTTTATGTTTAATGTCAAGGTCGAAAACAAGTTAATTTTGCTCCTATGTCTTCTCGGTCTTCACGGAATAGTAGGGTATTCCATTGTAATTCACAATATTTATAGATTATTCATATTATGACTTATTTTCAATTATCTATGATTACGTCAACACAACTGTTCTATTTAATACATGACAAAATTTGAAATTCAAATTACTTATTTAATACACAATCGTTCTATTTAATTCATGATCTTGCTTAATTTTATCCTATAAGTTTTCTTCAATATCTTTTTTAAATAATCTTGAATTTATAATTACTCATTTATGGAAACTACGACTCATTCAAAATTTCGCTTAATATTCTACATGTAATGTATTTTCATTGTAATTCAGAATATTCACGTATTATCCATATGATGATCCATTTTCAATTATTATAATCAAGTAACACAATCTTAATCTATATCTATATATTCTTAAAGTGTACTAAGGAATCTTTGAAGAATATTCTTGAATTTACCCAGTGGGTAAAAAATTTACCCAATGGATTTTTTTGTAGCACTGATTTTCCATTCATTTTTATAAAACCCATGAACTATCCATTTTGTGACCCATTTAACAACCAATTTCCAACTTTTTTCAAATTTAAATCAGTTTTATAAGGAAACTATGACAAACCATATGTCTTTGCATGATTATCTCATATTGTTACTCTCTTTTTTATCTCATCAATCATCAGTTTCATTTTTTTATTAATTATTAAGTCCGCACAATCAATCCAATTTATATTGTCCTAATTTTGAATTTCGAAATAATCACTTATGGTATATATATTCCTTAATTATCTCGATCTATTACTTCCTTCTTTTATTATTTCTTTCCTTTCTTTCAACAATCGTTACTTTCATCTCTTTCTTTTTCACAGTACAATCCATATATCTATCTATCTATATATCAATATATATTCTTAAAAGTGTATTGTCAACATATAAATGGATCAATGGATGTATGAATATAAGTTTCAAACTACCAATTTCGATCCTAATTTCTTAAAGTTGTATTCATCAGATCATCCTTTTGCAAACCCAAATAAGATATTGTGATTGATTTAATTTGTTTTTTTGGAATTGAAAATCAAAATTGCTTTCTATTATTCTCTTCCAAATTCGTATCCTTGGATTTTCACTGTCCTCACTTTTGTATCTTTCTAATCATTTATATTTTGTATTGTGTGCATAGATATGTATATGAATGTATGTGTTTCTTGTGTAAATATATATATATATATATATATATATATATATATATATACTCAGTAATATGAATCATTTTTAATATATGAATTTAATTTCGATACTGTGATTTCAGGAATATCGTTTTACTGCTTGAAAGCATGGTGCCACATCACTCATTGTAACAGATTTCAAGGTAATCTGTTTTTTCGGATAATTATCTCCATATTATCTCCTTTAATCTGTTTTTGTTTGTAGTTTAGTTTTAGTTTGGTGGATCACAATGTTAATTTGATTTTGTTTGTTTAATTTGTTTTATAGTTTTGTGAATTTGATTTGTTTACTATGGATCTCTGCTAAATATAAGTCAGTTATTCATTTTAATTGACATTTTTATTTGATATAATGTCTTAATGAATAACTGATATATTTATATTACATTTGCTAACTTTTAAGATCAAGAATATGTTTGCGCGTGAGGCCGCTTGAAAATGTGCAATGATAATATTCGGGCATATATGTTAGCATTAATAGTCTCCTGTACATAATTAGCACATTTAATTATTTAATCCTTGGATGTTAAGTCTTGCAGGTGCTTTGATTTGTGATGTAGGAATGTTATAAGACTTATTCAGAATGTTATGTTGCCTCTTAATTTTGGATACTTTTCTTTTGCAAGATGGTTTCTACTTGGTCAATCCAAAGCAGCACAACTTCTACTATTGTCAAATAAGGCTGCAATACATTGGAGGCTAACTCCGGTCTGACTTTTTTAAAGTAATAAAAATCAAACATGAGTCTATAAGGATGAAGACAAGAGCTTATTGTTATTTCCTACATCTTATTCCATTTAACAATTAGACACAATCAATTGGTAATTTCTTTTCTAACATAGACGCATTAGGTGCATTCCTTTAGATTTCAAGGTTTTTTTTTGCACTTATGTAGAATTTTACGCATGTTGTTTAGCATTGCTATTATATTTTCTTATATTTTTCTCTATAATGTGAAGATATGAATGTTTAAACTCTTAGCTAATATAAATAGGGATATTCCATGTGGCGCCCCCAAATCTGAGGTCAAAGATTCAGGTCGTCACATCACCATCCAACCATATCATACCTGTATTAACTTTACAACTCAACAATACATCCATCCAGACCTCAATCTTACGCACAAACAAGTTAGAGCCTCAGAAACGATAATCAAAAGTAACACTAAATATTACAATTCATCTGTACAATCCAGAATCTTACGCACTTCCACTTATACAACTACACTTGAAGACAAGTCTTACTATTACAGTTGAAAACCTATCAGACTTACTCTGTAGTATTTATCAGGAACTAAATCATCTCCGGGGTAAATCTTCTACTCCTCTTCTGCTGGTGCGGAGTTAACCAACCAAATTCTTCTCTTTCTGAAAAGTTTTTATAAAGCAAGAATGAGCTACATAATGCTCAGCAAGTTCACCATTTTGGAAAATAATAATGTGGTTTATTTCGAAAACGTTCCCAACTGTATGGGTATATATCTCAGATTTCAAAACATAATTGGACAATATATATGTCCGAGTTTGAATAAAACATTTATACTCACTAAGGAGCTTTAAGAATAACATATGAACCCTTTATAAGGTTCCCATTTCAATATATCTCAAGTTTGAAAATATATATACATATGAGTATATCATTTTCGGCAAAACACTCTACGGTTCACATACTGTACAGGGAATACATCATTGCAAACCTCTTTCCTTCCATTAGCTTAGAAGGTTTCTCATTCAAAAACATTTCTTTCTTTGAAATAATTGCAAGAGTGCACTAACACGTGCCAATCTTTATAGAAAATCTTGCAGTTCTAGATACTGCACGATGTCAATATTTTTCTTATCAAAAACCACACTATCGACAACTTGGCACTTAGGCCCAAGAAGCAGTGTTTGAGTATTTTTCCAGAGTGGAGGATGGGACTGGAAGAAAACATAAAAACCTGACAAGGATTGACGATGATCAGTCGCCACAACCAAGCCCAACAATCCGCGGGTCTTCTCTACCGGTAGAAGGATAGAAACTACATCCGTAACTATCCTCAGGTGAAAACTACATCCGTAATCACCCTCGATGAAAACTACATCCGTAATCATCCTTCGGCAACACCTGGGCCGGAATAATTGATGGACCGCCTGGCTCACGGCCGCTTACACATCCCGGGAATCGTTCGTCAACGATTCCCACACCTGCCAGAGTCCCTTTTTTTCTTTTCTTTTCAAAAATCATTTTGATAGAAAATTCGAGTAGTTGAAGTTTGACCTCAGTCGACCGATAATTCTTGAAATACGTACAAGAAGTAAAACCTGATCGGGGGTTTTCGAAAATGTTTTGGGTTCAACAGAGTTCGAGTTTGAAAACGCTAAAGGTATCTTGGATTAGTTTTGTCTTTAAAATGATGAACAATAATTAATAAATGATATTTTGAGTTTTAATATAAACAATTAATAAAACAATTATTTAATTAAAATAAGCTTTTAATCCAAGATAGATATTTTTGAGTATTTTTAACAACGTAAAATAATAAATACTTAAGTATACGATACTTCCTGAATGACTCTTCGGGTTTTCGTAATTTAATCATGATACAATAATATACCGCTCCCCGGTCAATAGTATATTTGGACCGCTACGACCTCTATTTCTAGAGTCGTTGTCCGAAGGAAACACTTTCATTCTAAGTTCAAGGGTGTACAAACACATATGCATAAATCTCAAACTTCAACATAATCTCGTAAAGCATAAGCATATAATACGTTTGGAAGCTACAAACACAATAGTGAAAATCCTTATATATAAGTTTTGAAAAGTAAACTTGCCTTGGTTAGGGTGGGGTGGTCGAGCTTGCGACGTGGAACGAAGATCTATACATAATAAATATTCGTACGTTAGTACCTTAACAACACTACTTAATCGTAAGGTTTTAAAGGATGTTAGACCAACTTAACGACTCCAATTTGTGACAACTAACCCTCCCATATGATCATGTCATCACTTTATCACATTCGTTACCCATTCGACTCGAATCCATTCCTCAAACTTGAAACACAAGTGAGTACTCTTAAAACTACGTTAAACTAACCTCCTAGGTGATTTTTCACTCGCGTGCACTTCGCTTTAACATTTTTATAAAATTGAAAAATACAAATTTTACTCCAATTCTTTTTGGACAGCCTTCACAACTGTATCATCTAACTACCCTCAAATTTTCATAACACTAGCATAATTTTAAGGGGTCCTAACTCAGTTCACAAGTGGACAACACAGTGCAGTCCGAATTCCAGAACCACACTGCACTAATCCGGCCATAACTCAAGACCTACACATCTCCTGGGTATGAACCTTATATTTCTAGAAACTACATTCAATTATCTTTCCAACCATATAAATTAGGTCCTCGGGTGACAAGATTTAGGGGTTCAAAACCCTCTCACAAGACAGTACATGCTCCCAGGATTTAACACAGCACACATCTTTTCTTAAACATTCAAGAACTCACTTTATACATCACATCTACCATCACAACCACCAAGACTTGTCTCTATAGCATACATGGGGTTACATACTCTAAGTACAAGCCTTACAACCATCATAACAATCACATAACTTCAAGATTTCATCATCTACAACTCAATTCACCAAGATTCACTCCAAAACTTATAGATCTAACAATATAAACTATAAACAAGTCATGCTAAGGGTTGAGAGAGTTTATACCTTCCTTGATGTGTGTAATAGCTTTCTATACCTTGTATAATCCTTGTATAGCCTTGGGTAAGCTTGGATGATCAAAAGAAATGAAGAAAACAAAGTTAGTAATTCGGAGTTATTAGAACCCGACTGAAAGATCATGGAAAACGAGGCCCTTACCGAGCTTTTCTGATCGAGGCTTCTAAAGGAGAGTTGTAGAGCATCTTAACAGCTTTCTAACCATATAAAGAACACGAAATTTCATTGAGTAATGAAGGCTCTAGGCCCGTTTTACTGAGAGGATGTTCTGCTGGGCAGAATGGAGAGAAAATGGAGTTTCTTGGTTTTTGCTTTTTGTTCTTTATCTCCAATAATGCTTACACATGTAATATATATCTAGATATTTTGGATGCATCCTTATCCTTGCTAGGTGTCACACTCCCATTGGCTCCCTTGGATTCTTACCCACTTAAAATGCAACCAAGTCCTTCCTCCTTTTGCACCTAAGTCCTTATCTCTTGTTTCTTGCACTTAAGTCCCTTGGCTTTGTTTTCTTTCCCACCAATTGGATTCCCTTGTTGTCTCGTGAATAAAATTAATACGTTACAACTTATACTTTGCATATTATTACTCTAATATGGCACAATACCTCGAACGAATATTAATCCCAACATCCCTTGTTTATTTCTCTTTATCTCAGAAAACGTTCTCCCGATTTCTCAAGCATTCTATATTTCTCAATTCTAGGCGTTTATTCTCAATCCTCTTTCTTTCTCATAATATATCCTTCCTTGGACTCTCAATATACCCTATCCTTAATCCATGCTCCATTCGCTCAATCGCTTAATCTCGTTGTAAAGTCTCAGTGTTTTCGTTCTAAATCCTCGAATAAAATCCTAACATATTAAATCCTTAATTCCTCAAAATTAATATCTCATTTCTTGAATATAATAATATATAATTCACTGCCCGATCAAATATTACACCAGAATACAAATTGGAATTTTTGAATTCTGATCATCTTTACATACACTTATTTGCTCCGTGAATCACTAATATGACCTCGAAATATCCATACCATGTCTTGTACATAGGGTGGCGTGAAAATTTTCTTGGTCCTCAGAATCACTATTCATCCATAAATTACTATTCATGCATGACAAACACTATTCACGTATATACTTATTCTTAATAAGAAAAGTTTTAATTCTACCGAAAACTGGGTTCTTACATTCCATTTGGTACCATTGTAAAAATGACTTTTCCATTTGGTACCATTTTCCATGTGGTACCATTCACTAGTTAACTTACGATGGTACCATTTGGAAATACAGATACTAACATTTTGGCTGACGGAGTGGTATTTCATGGAAAAACCAATTGTACAATGGTACCATTTAGAAGTCAAAAATAGTGAATGGTATTCCATGAAAAAACCAATTGTACAATGGTACCATTTGGAATTTTCCATATAAATATTATATTAACTTGGATGTTAACTTTATGGTTTTATTGAAATTTTTAATTTTACTTTTTGTGTGTATGTGATATCAGCTTTGACAAGGTTTAATGGCAAAAAATTCGGGATTTCACGGGAAGCTGATGGAGATATTATAATCTTTTCTGAAATCTTGTGAGATCATAATACACTTTGTATGGAAATTTATTTCATATTAATGGTGCAATAGTGAGGTATAATTTATCACTATCATAGTATATTACTTATGTAATTCATTTATTTTGATATTTTCGTACTTGGGATAATTTAGACAAGTACATGGTTTAAGGATTCTACTTCTCACTCACGTTATTCAAATTTGGGCACATTAGGTATGAATGATTGTTAGGAATTACGTTCTCATTGATGATATACATAAAACACTTTAAAAACATATTTGTATAAGTTAACGTTTTTGTAACTTATCAACGGATATCCAGTTTGTAAATATCCGTTGATGAGGAAGCTTATCAATCGATAAGTTAGTATCATGTCAAGAAGTTTCCACAGACAGTTATCGATTGTAGTACTAGTTGATAGCATCCTAAGTCATGTTTGTAACGCCCCGACTTTCCAATACTAAAAAATATACTTTTTATAATAATATAGACTTTGATACCGTCTAAACTTATTACACCAACGATTCCTCACCGAGGATCGATTCCAGGTTATGGTAAGAAACAAGAATCTATACTATACAAATTATTACAACTTCTATCTCAAATTCCAATTACAAACCTTTATACTGTCTAAACCATAGCGCAAGCCCATTTAGCATATGCCCGTGCTGGCTCTGTATCTAACTTTTAAAGAATGTACCATCGCTCTCACTTGAATTATAAAGCGTAGGTATCGAACTCCTTAACCCTAACTGGAAAGGGAAGGTAAAACAAAGCAAGAGTGAGCCAACAACGCTTATCAAGTTAATAATATAGTGAAACAAAAATATTTCAATGATTCATTGATGAACAATATCAATGACCAATTTCTCTCAAGGGAATAATTCAATTTCTATCATGGAATAAGTCTTTTCATTTCCTGCATTCATATACTCTCATCAAAACATTCCTTTCTTTAAAAATCATTTTATCATGTAACATAATTTTCATAAAAACTTTTTCTTAAAAAAACATTTAAGTTGATTGGAGTTTTTCCACGACTCCGGACAATACGGGTGATCAGTCACGTAAAGTCCCCATACCGGACACGAAGTCCCTCTGGACATAAAATTGGGTTCCTAATTAGGCAACGCATTGGCCTATAAAGGTGCTGGACTGGTCCCACCAGAACTACAGCACAAAAATAAAACATGCTGGACCGGCGTCACCCGGCCTCTTACGCCTCCAATCTGAAGGAATCCGTGGAAAACATTTTAACGGAATTCCCCCACAATAAAATCTTTAAAACCTTTAAAACATTTCACTTTTTAAGTCCTTTATACTCACTGATAATAGATCAGCCCAGTATAAGGAATTTTAAAAACATCTTTAATTAATTAAGACATTTTAATAAAAAAAACAATAAAAGATCAAGGGACAGAGAAGCATTCGATATAAGGAATCATAAACAACAAAGCAGTAAAATTAAACTAAGCGGGGTATAGTTCAGCAAAACAGAATCATATATCAACAAGGAACATGAAAAATTAAATAACTTAGCAATTATTTAGATTCAAGAAATGGAACAACAATTATAAAGAAAGCAAGGAATAAAGAAAATTCGAAGTTCAACAGAAGATTTAAGTTACTGCACTGGCTAACCACTTATTCTAAGGATTATCAATTTATGAAATTACGCTGTAAAATTTGAACAACCAGAATAGATTTGAATAGATTAAAATGAAGACTTAAGAAATTCTAAATTAACCAAGGTCTCACTCCTGTCGGCTAAGCACTCATAGGCTTTAGCTGCCAAAACCGGCATGACAATAATGAGTTTGAATAAATAAGATCTCAATTCATTCTCGGTTTTAACCGTCACTGAGCAACACATGCCTCAACAACAATATAAACCTCGAATTAGTTTACAATAATTTGAAGAAAAATGCTCTTTGAAAAATATTAATAAAGACGAGGAATATTGAAATAAATTAATTTTAAAAGAATTCAACACCTGAACAATAGGTGAGGAACATAAACAATGACAGAATAATTTCAGAATGGGTGTTTGTTAATTAATAGAAGAAGAATGTCACTAGAATAAAAATGAAAGGTATATACACTAGCAAAATGATTTGAAAGAAACATCGTATAATTAACAGAACAGGTTTACATTATTCAGAATAAATATGAAGAGTATAATGGCTAGAAAGAAAGGATTTCGAAAGAACAAATAAATAACACAAAAGGTTTCACATCACTTGAACAATAAGTGAGGTATAGTAAACTTGCCTCAATACATGAAGTTTCCAATTCCAATAACTCAACTCTTTACTCCCTTTGTACATCAATCTCTATTTCTTATTGGCTGACTTTGTACTCGGTCATCCATTCCTCTTTCCTTATCACTAGTCAGCTTCTACATGTACACACTCGTCTACTTCGATGAATAACTCGTTCCTCAGAATTTTCACCTTTACATACACTGGCTCTAAATCTGCCTTTTACTAGTACCTATATCAAAATAAAGTACTACTTCAGTACGCTTATAACCGTAACCGTCTAACTCTGTTCTACCCGAACGCGTCCTAATACGATTTACAATTAACACATATAGTTCATACAGATCATATTCTCGAAATAGTAATATATAATCACATAATCACTTAACACGTATTATTATCTTACATTTATATCTCAAAACACATGTATAATACTTGTACACTAGAAATCTTTATCAAAATACTATAAGGATTATAAAATAATTCTAATAAAATTTGGACAGTACCTCCTCTAAAATAGCGTCTAACCTGTCGAAATATAATCAACCCAATCACAAATCAAGACATCCTTCGCTTTACAATTAATTCAATACCATCTTATAATCTTCACAATCGTATCAACATACATTCTTGCACTACTCAGAGTCTGACTAGAATACCTTTACAACTTTCTAAATCCTTAAAATCAATTTAATATCCTTAATAATAATTTAAAATTTATAATTATTACTCTAAATGCAACATGCAATTCATTTTTCAATTAAACTGTCTGAGATCAATTAAGAATTCAAATAAAATCACATACAACTTAGTACTCCACCAATTTCTAATTAATAATCCTTATACAAACAATTACACTTAGCAAGCTTTATAATCTTTATAGCTTAACAACCCAAGAATTCCACTAATAATTCACATAAACACTTGGCATATACTAGCAACTAAGCATATAATTACATTCAAATATCTGCTTTAAAATGTTTTATCTTAATTAAAGGAAATCAGTATTAATTAAAATTGATCAAGAAATTAATTTTCTTAAATAAGATTAAAATTCAAATTTTCGAAAATAAATTAAACGAATAATTAAATAAATAAATAATTAATAAAAAATGATTAACTAATTAATTAAATAATTATTCAATAAGATTTTTAAATCTATAAATTAATTTTGAAAAGTATTTGTTTAAATTGATAAACAGTTTTAGAAAGATTTTTAAATTTTAAATAAAACAATTTTCCTTTCGGCAATTACAATTCAGGCTGGCAAAATTTCAACAACATACAATGTCACTTAACACAATTAATCTTCCACATGATTATCACAGTTCAAAAATGATTATCACAATCAAACATTATTATAACCGGTAAAAGAATCCGGCAACATTTCCACAACCTCTGATCAATTCCAAACCTTACTAAAATCACTCTTAAACATACATATAGCAGTTTCTAAGAACCGAATACACTGGTTCATAAACTTCACAACAATTGACAAAAGAAAATCTTATATCACAATCTGTAAACTTTGAACAAGAGGATTTCTGTTTTTGTTAATTCTGAATGAACTAAGAAGCCATCCAAATCAACAGAAAATAGACATTCACTTGGTTTAAGATGAACAACACATTCGTGGCATCAATTTGAACAACTAATCCTCATATTTATCACTTCGATTATGCACACCTTCGACTAAACCAAAATTCAAACGAAATTTAACATTTAACACAAAATGAACTTGAAATTCAACCAAGTATAAATATGTCCTTCACAACCAAATCAACTTAAGACCATATATGATCAGTTATACATCTAAACAAAACAAAGTTTTGACTCAATACTTAATTAACAGCTAATCTAATGGTATGTAGTCACATATAACCAAATAATCAACAGTAAAACTAATATCAAAGCCTCACCAACATAGCCCATGACCTCCCCCAATCAGCAGGACACCCACACACACTGAATACACCACCATTCAGCTAACCCACACACCCATCGCACACACGCATGCCACAAACTCGTCCCACACACATCTGATTTTCACCCAACTCGCAGCAACCCACTTCACAATTGAATTTCACAGCCACCAGCAACATACCGGCTTTACAATCATCACAACAAACTTGTTAATTTCAAGACCAAACTCCGACAATGAATTACACACACATAGCGCCCGAACGCACACACACATCACACGCTTCACACATACCACAGCTCGCCATATCCACGGATTGCACAGCCACTGTACACACACACGACCCCATGTATACACACACGTTTATATGTAATATTTAAGGGAAGAGAAAGGAAGATGATGGGGGAGAGGTTAGAGAAATATGTTGTGCGAGAGAGAGATGAAAGGGAGAGATGAGGAGAACTCGAGAGGTTCGGGAAAGTTCCCAAGAGTTCATAAGCTGCAAACTAAATTGGGGAAAAAAATGTCAATTTAGGGATTTATGAATTGGGGGAAATAGAATGAGGGGTAAAATGAAATTTTACTTTGCTAAAAAATATCATAAAAATCATTTCTAAAAATCATGTTAGATATTGATTTAAGTGATGATCAGGATCTGGACTACTGATCAGATACTGATGCTGATGTCATCAGTAATGCACCGTCATGATTGGGTTATTATCAGGATTGGAAGCTGATCAGGATTTCATGAGGATATACATCAGTCCAGGAATCTAGGAAGATTGACATGTCGGTTCCTGATTTATAGGAACACAGCTATCATTCAAGATATGTACTAAGAAACGTATGTAATTGATTTGATATATCTTGCAATTGATAGTGTAGTTGTGTACTGTATATAAACACAGTTTAGGTTTTACTTAATTGGAATCGCTTACACGAATTATCTTGTAACCTAGCAGCTCTCAAGAACATAAGAATTTCTTGAGAGAGTTTGTAACAGTTTTATATCAGAATTAATAAAGCTGTTATTTATTCATACTTGTGTTATTATTTATGTTTAAGTCAAAAATCTTACACAATTGTATTCAACCCTCCTTCTACAATTGTTAATTACTAGGCAACAATTGGTATCAGAGCGAACTGATTAATTACAATCAGAAACGATCTTAATATGTCCACAAGCAAGTATGAAAGTATTAAAATCCCTGTTCTAAAAAAGGTTGAATACCCCACATGGAGGGTAAAGATGTTGATGTATCTGGAGGCAACTGATCCTAACTATCTCGATCGAATATATGATGGGCCATATATCCCTAAGAGACTGGTTGCTAGAACAGATACTATACCTGAGCACTATGTTCAGAAGACAAAGGCTGAATGGACTCTTGAGGAAAAGGCTGAAGTACTCAGAGATGCAAAGGTGAAGAACATTCTTCATAATAGCCTTGATGCTGTCATGTCAAATAGAGTGATAGCATGTAAAACTGCTAAGGAGATCTGGGAAACTTTGGAGACTCAATGCCAGGGTACTGAATCTATCAAAAGGAACAGAAGGGCTCTGTTGATTCAAGAGTACGAGCAGTTTGATGCAAAATCTGATGAGAGCCTCACTGATCTGTATGATAGATTTCTGACACTATTGAATAATCTATCTCTAGTGGGTAAAGAGTATGAACCAGAAGACTCGAATACCAAGTTTCTCAGAGCTTTTCCTGAGGAGTGGGATACTCAAACCTCTATCATTAGGCATCAGTATGATCTTAATGCTGTATCTCTTGATGAAGTCTATGGGATGCTAAGAACCCATGATCTTGAGGTTCAACAAAGGAAGAATAAAAAGACCAACAAAGCAAAGGCTGTTACTTTGAATGCTGAATCAAAATCAAAAGGAAAAATCATGGAGATTTCAAGAAGGAGATGTAGAGTCGTTGAGTCCAATACTGATGACTCATCATCAGATCCTGATGCAAATCCTGATACTAATACTGATGATGACTCTACTGATTCTGATATGATGGAAATGGTTGCTATGATAGTCAAGGGTTTCAAGAAGATGAAGTTCAGAAAGGCTAGAAGACAAGGCAACTTTCAGAAGAAACCTGTCAATATTGATAAGAAAAGGTACAAGAAGAATGAAAGCAAAAGCAGCAAGTTTGACAAGTCAAAAGTCAAATGCTACAACTGTGATGGAATGGGTCACTTTGCAACTGAATGCAAAAAGGCCAAAACCAAAGCTCTTATCTCATCTAGCAAGGATTGGATGGACTCTTCCTCAGACTCTGAAGAGGAAAAAGTGAACTATGCATTAATGGCAAATATGGATGAGATTGCTGCTCCTGAAAATAAGGTACCTGAAGTTGTTTTTGATTTTGATACTGATAATGTCTCTGAGTTAAGATCTTTCTTAAAGTCTCTGCATATTAGCTTTAAAAGTCAATCTCTTGAAAATGCTAGAATAATATTTGAGATGTCAGAATTGACTAAAAGAAATGATCATCTAGAAGCTGAGTTACTCTTCATGGAAGAAGTACAAAATGAATGTGATAAGGCTTAGCACATGAAGCTAGAAATGGAGTTTAAATGTACTGTACTTGAAAAGGAACTTAATGAAGCTAATGAAAAACTCAGAACCTGGACATACTCTGGAAAGAAAACACACGATCTTATCACAGATAAGAACTGGAAAGAGGGTCTAGGTTATAAACCAGAGGACAAAAAGAAGAATAAAGGTAAAGTTGTTACTGCTGAAACAACAAAATCAGGAAGAGTTGTTGTGAATGAGTCAATAAATCCAAAAACCTATAGACATGTAATAGACAAAACAAAGACCAAATTAAAACCTGTTAAGTATGTGTATCCAGAAAATCCCAACTCTACCTTAGAAAAGGGATCTACTTCTACACAAAATTCTAAGTCTAAATCTGTCAAAAATATAAGTCTTTTGTCTAAGAAACAACTCAGAGACAGAATCTGTGAAGCGACAGATAGAGAGAAAACCACTACTGCTAAGAGGAACATGAATGGTAAAATTGGAATAAACAAAGAGAATAATTATAAGTATATTCCAAATGCACTAAAGAAAACATGCTTTAATTGTGGTAACTCTAATCATCTTGCTATTGATTACAGGAGGAGTAAAAAGAAGGCTACTGTAGTTCCTAAGTCTGACATTAGGAATAGATCAGTATTTTATAAACCACAGAATCCTTGTTTTCACTGTGGCAGTAAATGGCATTCTATCTATACATGTGAAGAATACCATAGTTTGTACTACAATTATTATGATCCCTTGCCAAAATTTAATAAAAGTGCAAATTCTGGTTGTTAGGAATAATTCATAAGTTGTGATGTTAAGAATAGAATTTTGCTAATACTTCTTGTATATCCTGATCTTATAAAGGATTTAGCACTTTATTTAGGATATATGTGTTAAACAGTAATCTGTAGAATTTAGTCAGGAACAGTGCGTCAGAGACTACATGTCAGGAACAGTGTATCGGGGACTACATGTCAGGAACAGAGGAGCAGATCCTGATACATTAAGTCAGATCCTGATCAAATACTGATGGGATAATCAGATCCTGATGCAATGGGAAATCCTGATATCAGTCATGTTACTGATGATGTCAGTCGTGTTACTGATGATGTCATTATGGATGCTACAGAAACTGGCAAGTGCTATAAAACAGGATCTTTGTTTTGGAAAACAAGCAAGAAGATATCGTGAAGGAAACGAATTCTCTATTGATGGAAACTATCAACTGGACGGTAGAACATTGTCATAGATAGATTATAATTCTGTTATTAGTTGATAGGTAACATTATAAATACTCTCTCTATATCATTGTAAATAGCGTGCGTAAGTGAGCGAGTGAGTTCTTAAGATTTGTATTCGAGAGTTCGAAACAAACAGAGAGAGAGATTTATATTGTCAGCAGCTGCTAAAGGTATTGTAAACCTTTGGTAGAGTTTGTATTTGATTATTTTAATACAAACAAAGTTTGATTCATTCGTTTATTCTTGTTCATATAATCAAGCAAAAATCAGACACGATTATATAACTTGTATTCAACCCCCCTTCTACAAGTTATTCGAGTTAACAATTGGTATCAGAGCAGGTTGATTTCGAATAATCATAAAGATCTGCAATCATGTCTGGTTACAAGGATGGTAATACTAAGATCCCTATGCTCAAGAGAAACGAATATACTCTATGGGAAGTGAAGATGTTGCATCACTTGGAAGCAACAGATCCTGATTATCTTGACAGAATCAGAGATGGGCCTTTTGTTCCAACAAGGCTTGTTCCTCAAGCAACTGTCGAAGGAAAAGTTGTTCCAGAACATACAGCAGAGAAGCCTAAATCTGAATGGACAGATAAGGAAAAGGAGAACGTTCTTAAGGATGCTATAGTGAGAAATATACTATTCAACAGTCTTGATTCTGTTCTCACTAACTATGTTCTCTCGTGTAAAACTGCTAAGGAGATATGGGACAATCTAAAGGTTCACTGTGAAGGAACGAAACCTGTCAGGAAGAATATGAGGACACTTCTCATACAACAGTATGAGTACTTTGAATCCAATTCTGGCGAGTCACTTACTGACACCTTTGATAGGTTTACTAAACTCATCAATGAGATGGCCATGCATGGTAAATATTATGACTTGGAGGATATGAATACGAAGTTCATGAAAGCTCTTCCTGATTTCTACAATGAGAAGATATCTGCAATTGAGGAAGCTAATGATCTTGATGAGATATCATTAGAAGCAGTTTATGGAAAATTGAGAGCTTATGAACTTGACAGGCAGCAGAAAAAGAGCATGAGTGAAGGAAAGATGAAAACTGTTGCACTCACTGCTCAGTCTGAATCAAAGAAGCTTCCAGAAGAAAAGTCTGAATCTACTGAAAGAGACTTAAGGAAGAAGAAGAGCAAAGAAAGTTTTGAGTCAAAGACTACAGATATAGACTCCGAAGATAATGATTCTGAATCAGATATGCAAGAACTCTTTGCTATGTTTGCTAAAGCTTTCAAGAAAGGAAGATTCAACAGGAGAAGATTTAGCAAAGGCACTTTTCAGAAGAAAGAGGAGAAGAAGAATGACAAAGGCAAGAGTACAATTATCAAGCTTGATAAAGCCAAGATCAAGTGCTTTAACTGCAGTGAGCTTGGACACTTTGCTAGTGAGTGCAAGAAGCCTAGGAATTCAGGAAAGGGTAATGCACTCATGGTCACACAGAAAGATTGGGCAGACTCCAGTGATTCTGAAGATGAATTGGATTATGACAACATTGCATTGTTGGCAAGTGCTTCAGACAAGCCTGGATCTCCAAAGAAAACTTCTTCCTCTTCTGTTAAGGTATCACTTCACTCTCTTGATTCATTTGATAGCTTAGATTCTGATGATATTAGATCTATTCATGTTGAGTTTAAGAATCTTATGAATAATTTCAAAATTCTTGCTAGTGAAAAAGATGAACTCAAGGCTAAGAATGATGAATTAGTTAGTAGAAATAATTTTCTTGAATCTGAGTTAATTCAAATGGAAGAATATAAGTTAAGTTCTGATAAAGCGAAGCATGATTATGGTGATATTCTTGAGGCTTATGACTATGTCAGAAAAGAAGTAGAGGAAGAGAGAGATGTGATTAAAACCATTAACAATTCTGGTAAAAAGACTCAAGAAATCATTGAAAATCAAATTTTGGGTGAAGTTAATGGTTTAGGTTTTGATAAGGCTAGGCAAGAAGATACTGTAGCTATTGTCAGTGATGGTAGTAAAACTGAAGCTATCACATCTAAGTCTGAAGGTAAGAAGATAGTTTCTGAACCTAAACATGTTAAATTTGTTGATTCTAAAGGTACCCCAGTTGTGCACAAAAGAATTAACAATAGCTATTCAGATGAGAGAGTGTTAGAAAAACCTAGGAATGTAAACATAGGTTTTCTGTCTAAGTCTCAGTTGAAACAGAGACTAGAAAGTATTTCAGAGTCTAGCAAGATTAGAAGAAATAGGAATGGAAAAGAAGGTATTAACAAAGAGAATAATAAAAAGAATGTACCTGATGCACCTAGGAAGAAATGCTATAAATATTGTAAGAACCCAGATTTTGGGTGGAATTAAAACTTTTATGTATTTAATGATGTAAGAATGAATAGTGGATACGGCTACAATGTAATAATTGATATTTGGAAAGAATGAATGGAATTCAACTTTATTATGTTTATGTCTTGAAGAATGCTAAAGGGTGACAACATAGGTAAGAATAATCTATCTTCTAAGGGAAAAGATATGGCAACTTCAAGCAAGAGAATACTCTCATGTCATCCAGATCGATAACGATTAATCCAGTAGTTCCGTAAAAAGGTTAAGGAACGATCGAAAGAGAATACGGACAATTATACAACCCTAAGAGAACAAGTAAAGAATACAGAATGAATAGTGTTTTGGTGGGAGTATAGAATAATATGAGACGACACTATATAGAAGTATTCGGAATGGATTTCCGAGTTCGTATTAGTGATCCAGGGGGAAAATAAGTGTATGTAAAAGCTGTCGGATTCTGAAAAACCGCACTTTTATTTTCTCCGAGAGTTCCCTGGACAATGATAGCCTTAAGTATTTAACGAATGGATTTAAGGAATATAAATTGGAAAGTTAGAATGAAAGATGGAGAATGAAAGTATTAATATTAAAAAGGATTCCCGGTAAACCCTAATTAGAAATCCGTGAAATATTCCTACGAACGATCAATCGAAACGGGTAATAACCGGACACAGAAACAAGCAGAGGGAGCAAGAGTCTTGTGCAAGCTACTAGTATAAAATATCTAGTAACTAAACTAGAATCAAGGAACTAGCACCTTAGAGGAAGAACTAAGTACTTAGCAAAGTAACTACCTAGTTAAGCTCTAAACCACCATAAAACCAACACTTGTCTTGCCATTTCATCATCCAACACCTCATCACTTTAATAAAGTGACTTTTTGCAAGATATTATGTTGTAAGTGGATGAGAGTGGATGAGATTAAATCACAAAAATCAAAAGAAACCAAGCAACTCTCTCCCCCCCCATGAACCTTCCATTCGGCCAACACCTTAATTCTAAATCCAAACTCAACCTTCCCACCATTGTTTGCTCTTGAAATTTTTAAGGTGAGACTTATATTTCATAAAACTTATCTCCTCAAAATCTTAGCACCAAATTCCTTTGTTTCCATTTTCAAAAAAATCAAACAAGAGGAGGGTGAATAGTGTTCATCATGTACTAACTTTGTTTTCTTGATTTTTCATGGTTGATCTAGCAAGCATAATCACTCCTAAGGACCATACAAGGCTTAGTAAGGCTATATCACTATCTAAGGAAGGTATAAAGCTCTTGAAACCCTAACCCTTGTTTGAGATTTAAGTATGTTTATGATAGATATAGCTTAGTTATGGTTATGTTAAGATTATAAGCATGATTATGTATGGATCTTGGATAAATGATGAAAATAGCTAGATGAACAGAAAGGCATTGCTTGGCCTCAGTTCATGTATATAAATCATGTATATGTTGTTTGGGTTGGATACTATGTTTATGGGAAGATTCGAAATTGGTAGATATTTGAATTACAGCCGTTAT
Organism: Saposhnikovia divaricata; assembly: GCA_036435485.1. Lineage (NCBI taxonomy): Eukaryota > Viridiplantae > Streptophyta > Magnoliopsida > Apiales > Apiaceae > Saposhnikovia > Saposhnikovia divaricata. The sequence goes on along the minus strand of CM071597.1, from coordinate 91,970,103 downwards.
AATGCCCGATTTTACAATACCATGTTTTGTATGCCATTTTCCATGTCGAACCCATACTTTCCAGAGACCTTATCTGCCATGATAGGATAGGTAATGTTCTAAGCTTCGTTTTGATATAAAGATCACGTGAAACAGACTTACGGTTTAGGAATTATGACCAAATTACTAAAAGTAGTTCGAATCCGTAAACGAAAGTTCGTAACTGAAATTGAACCCTCGTAAACTATGTAACGTCATGGCGAATCCTGGTAAATAAATACTAGGGGTAAGAAGGAAGGTGTGAAAGAAAACCGTATGTCAAAAAGAGCATTTTTCGATTTATTAAAAATGTTCGAGTCAAGGTTAAACGCGAACGAACCCCTAAAAGACGACTCTTTTATAACTTCGGTAAAACACTTAGAAAACGGGCGATAAAACTCGGAGTATAATATTAGTTCGTAACGATCGACCTTAGAACTCATATGACTTAAGTATGTCCCAAGTATAAGTACAGTGACATGTCGTATTAACGAACGAATGTCGGGTCGGATCAGTGATAAAAAGGAATCCACTAAAAGGGGTATAACGAGATAACTCGAGAACGTGTTTCGAATTAAGTATAACTTAACTTTTAATATGTTAAGTGATTAATCCCAAATGCCTTGGCTATTTATAGATCACCAAGCTGAACCGGGACCCGCTACCACTACCCCTTACCGTACTCGACTACTAGGCAAGTTTCAATTCCCTTCTTTTAGGCTGTTGTTGTGATTGAATAAATATATATATATATATATATATATATATGTTTTCTGATATACATATGCCATAGCATGCATGCCTACTTTCAAGTTATATCATTATGCTTGTTCCCTGATTGTTATTGGCTTATAAATTAGATAGTTATCGTATCAGTTATAAGCCGGTTATTGTAAGACCCTCATAGAAGGGCGTATACATCTTATTCATCATTAAAGACCGGGAGTCAATATTTCTTGATATATCGAGATTACCTCGGAGGAAAATATTTAAGTAAATATTTTCCATTATTCGGGCGACGAATATTATTTGAATATTCGTTCGAGACTAATTATTTTAACGATCCTTACTTCAAATAATTATTTGAACGTAACTATTCAACGATTAATATTTATTTTAATATTCATTCAGAGTCGAATTATTTATCGATTATTATTTCAAATATTCTTCTAAAGATGAGACTGTTAAATGAATATTATTTGGATATTCATTTAGAATATTATTTTATTGAATAAATATTACTTTTGAATATTCATTTAGGATATTAATTACTTGATGAATATTATTTTAATATTCATCTGAAACTTGATTTATTTATCGAGTCTTATCTCGAATATTCCTTTAAAGCTTGGATTACTAAATGAATATTACTTGATATTCATTTAGAATATTATTCATTAAATAAATATTACTTTTTGAATATTCATTTAAATTCCTAATTAATTATGAATATTGTCTTAAATATTCCTTTCAGGTCCTATTAATTAATGAATATTATTTTGAATATTCATTTAAATATTTATTTATTCAATAAATATTCTCCTGATATTTCTTCAGGGATTATTTTGGAAAATACTCTGATTAAAGATATTCTTTCATATTCCTAAATATTCTTTAAATATTTTTTTAACTCAATAAATATTCTCTGAATATTTATTCCATACTTAGAATAATCTCAATAAGGTTCATCTTCTTCGATTATTACGAAAAATATTTCGGAGTCATATTATTATTAATCTTATATCAAGAAAGGTTCTCAGACATCATTCTTCTTTGAGTCTATCTCCCTAATAATAAGGGAACCTTACTTGGAAAATGTTATTTATCTTGTCGACTTCCCGGTCATAAAGTATTCTCTTCACTCGCAACTCGGGTGCTGTTGACTTATTAAGTCGTTGCTTACCTTCTCATCTTTCGAGGGGTAAGATTACTGGAACAAGTTGATATTCGTTACCAAGCAATAGCTTGGAAGTGATTGGTGAATTTTCCTTTCCAACTAGATACGACTACTTTGTGGAGTCTTATCAACAAGTATTATACTTGGGGAAAGGGGGACGAACGTTACATTCAGAATCATGAATTCTATTTGAACTAGGAGTCGTGTAAGAGGCCGAGTAGCGCCGGTCCATCCCCTTTGGCCCAACCGTTGGCCGGGGAGAGCTAGTAAGGCGGTATACAAGTAAAGCCGTCAGTTCTTCCTTCTACCGGTAGTAAATCTAAATTGAGCTGTACGATCTCGACTGATCATCAAGATTGGAACAGCGGGCGCGGTGAATACTCCATCATTGGTTCATCATCCAAATTTATTTATTTCCTGCAACATGATTACTGTTGGCAGAGTTGGAAAAGTGTTCATAACCGGAATTGCAACCTTTTCTTGCAAGTTCCTCTTCTTGATAACAATAAGAATATCTCGCTTACTTTGATGTAGCAGATATTTCTACAAACAAATACTTTCAGTTACCTTGTAACTTCATCGTTCATATTATACTGGCATCATTTCCGTAAATGCATGGCATATGGTTTGAAAGATAGCTTTGAACTGTTTTAAATTATCGTTCAGTTATATATTATTGTTGGCGGGCTTTCGCTCACCCTTGCCTTGTTCACATTATGTCACAACAACAGCTAGGGCAGATGGCTCGCGTCAGGCGCACTCGGCGCAAGCAGGTTACCCGACTCACCGGACTACCCGCTGAGATGCTAGCCGCCATTGCTGAGGTAGCATAGTTAGACAGCTTTTGTTTCCTGTTTAACTATATGTATAATTAATGTAATTAACGGCAAAACTTTTAAACCTATGATGTTATCCTTTTGGGATTGTAATAACTTTTATTCGTAACCCTTTAATGTAAGACTTATTTCAATTTCATCTCTGGGACTATAACTGTTGTGTGTGAGTGGTAATTATTGTGGGGTCACAGCATGTGATTTATTTATTGTGGACTCAAGTCAAGTATTATGAATGGATGTAAGACCGTAACCACCAGATCCCTGACCCCGGATCTGGGGGTGTTACAGAGATGGTATCAGAGCGGAAGTTATATATCCCAAGAGATGATACGACGTTATATAATAATAAATTCAATAATATAATAAGAACCCTTGCCAGGTTCACCTAAAACCCTTACGGGAACTTTTTAAGTATCATGATAGTAACATAGTTCGTCTTGTGTAGGCGAGCGACATGTCGGCCCAGGAGGTAGCTGCGAGACAGCATGATGAGGACATGTTCCGGACTAGGGACCCGTACTATGAGCACTTGCCTGAGGAGGATACTGAGCCTGAGGAGGAGGACGCTGAGGAGGTCCAGGTTGACTTTGCAATAGGTAAATCAAAAGCAAAATCTTTAAAGCCTGTTGGTTCAAAAGTTAGTAAGAAAGGATCCAATCAAAGTTGGGTCCTAAAAAATTCTAACTAGCTACTTTTTGTTTGCAGGGCATTGGAAAGAAGCATTCAATTATCTTGGACAGTGGATACTCTGGACATATGACTGGAAAGAAGTCCCTGCTTACAAAGTTTGAGACGAAAGCTGGCCCAGTAATATCCTTTGGAGATGGCAACAAAGGAGAAACTCTGGGATATGGCTTAATTATTTTGGGGAATGTCATCATAGAAAATGTAGCACTGCTTGAAGGCTTGAAACACACACTTTTAAGCATAAGTCAACTGGGTGATAAGGGTTACCAATCAATCTTTGATAGTAAGGGATGCAAAATCTTGAATATGAAGAATGGAGACATTGTTCTGACTGGTCAGAGACATGGTAACATATATGAAGCCAGCTTGAGTGACACATCTAAAGGAACTGTCAGATGTCTTTACAGCAAGGCATCAAATGATGAAAGTTGGAATTGGCACAAGAAGCTCTCACATCTCAATTTCAAGAAGCTTAATCAACTTGTTAAGCATCATCTGGTGAGAGGCCTACCTCAGGCAAACTATGTGCAAGATGGACTTTGTGATGCTTGTCAGCTTGGTAAACAAAGAAGAACCACTTTCAAGAGCAAGACAGAAAATTCCATTACTGAACCATTTCACATGCTACATCTTGATTTATTTGGTCCAGTAAACATTATGTCTATCAACAAGAAAAGATATGCTCTAGTTATAGTGGATGACTACACAAGGTTCACATGGGTATTCTTTCTACACGACAAGAATGAAGCTCCTCAGCAAATCATTGAACTTGTCAAGAATATTCAAAATAGCTCTGAGTACAAGGTCAAAGTGCTCAGAAGTGACAATGGTACAGAATTCAAGAATTCTACAATGGAGGAGTATTGTGCAGACAGTGGAATTACTCAACAGTTTTCTGCACCTGGAACACCTCAGCAAAATGGTGTAGTAGAAAGAAAGAACAGAACTCTCATAGAGGCAGCAAGAACCATGCTTGCAGATGCAAAGCTTCCAACCTATTTCTGGGCAGAAGCTATCAACACTGCATGTTTCACTCAAAACTGTACCTTGGTAAATGCTCATGGCAAGACTCCCTATGAGATGATCAAAGGAAAGAAACCAAGTGTGAAATACTTTCACATCTTTGGATGCAAATGCTATGTCCTGAAAGTTCATCCAGAACAACTTGGGAAATTTGAAGCCAAATCGGATGAAGCAATCTTTCTAGGGTATTCAGCATCAAAAGCCTTCAAAGTATACAATCTCAGAACTCACATTGTTATGGAATCAATTCACGTTGCATTTGATGATAAGAAGTTTGGAATTTTGCAAACTGATGAAAGTCATGACAATCTGGAATTTGAAAATTTTAAGTACTCTGAGATTCTCTCCAGCGATGATGAAGTTTCTCCAAAGGAAATCTCTATTGCTTCTCAAAGGAATGCTACTGCTGAGGGGGAGCAATTCAATCAAGGAGAACATAGGACTAATCAGGACCAGACTGGTCATTCAGAGTCTACTTCATCAGGAACTGATCCTTCAGAGTCTAATGAAGGAAGATCAGGAACTAGCAGCAGTACTGAATCCACTGATTCTACTGATCAAGGTGGAGCTTTTGAAGGCAGAGTAAGTTCTTCTACAAGAAATACCACTAACTCAGGGGGAGAGTCTAGCAGGAGCAATCTACCACCTGTTAGAAAATGGACAAGGGATCATACTGAGGATTTGATAATTGGTGATCCAAATAGTGGTGTTCGAACTAGAAGATCAATTCAAAATGAATGCTTGTACAGTTGTTTTCTCTCAAAGAATGAACCTAAGAAGGTTGAAGAAGCCTTATAGGATCCTGATTAGGTAATAGCAATGCAGAAAGAATTGAATGAATTTGAGAGGAACAAAGTTTGGAAACTGGTACCAAGACCTAAAGATAGATCTATTGTTGGTGCTAAATGGGTTTTCAGAAACAAGCTAGATGAATCTGGTATGGTTGTAAGAAACAAAGCAAGACTGGTAGCCAAGGGTTATTCTCAGGAAGAAGGAATTGACTATGATGAAACCTTTGCACCTGTAGCAAGATTGGAAGCAATCAGAATGTTTCTTGCATTTGCAGCTCATTCAAAATTCAAGGTATACCAGATGGATGTAAAGAGTGCTTTTCTAAATGGCAAGCTTGATGAGGAAGTGTATGTGGAACAACCACCTGGAACAACAATAGACAAGTAGATATTAAGAAAACTTGTATTTTCATTAATCAAAAGCATTACATACATGGAAATGAAATACAATTCTTCTTTTTGTCTAACTTCTACTGATAATTCTATTCTTGTCTAAAGTTGTTGCTATTTCAATCCTCAACGATCGACTTCAGGACAAGGAGCATCTCAAGAATGAATTCCTTGTCTGGGCGACTTGAATGAGAGCAGTTGACTCATCTTCATGCTTATTAAAGAAGATGAATAACATCTCCATCAAGATCAACCTCAGACTCTTCACCAAATTCTTCATCCTCAAGGAGTGAAGTGATTAGAGGAGGATTGTATCCAACTGGTAGATGTTTTAGAGGAGATTTGTGGAAATTATCTGGGTTAAGATTAACCATATTTGACTTGATGAGAAAAGTTATCTCTTCTAAGAGATAGTTCACTTGCTCCTGATCATCAAGAGTAAAGAACTTCTCAGTGGTAATGAACCAAAAGCTAGGGTTCATATGAAGTTTTGGGTTGAAAGCCATGATGGAAAGAGAAAAGAATGAAAAGATTTTGGAGAATGGCATAAGATATCGGTTTCTTTTATAGAAAGACGTGGGAAGCTAAACAATCATTTAGGAGATATCAATGCATTCAGTCATAATTATGTGTTACTGTATTTCTTGTATTTTCAAGAAATATTGAATGAATTTAACCAATTGATTTTGTTATTTCTTTTTCAGGTAAAAGAAAATGCCATGTGGAAACTCTATTTAGTCTCTAGAATTAGGATGATATTGATCAGGAATACGAGTGTGTTCACATCAGGATTATTAATTCTTTTTATTCAAAAATCACATTGAATTGTGTGATTATTCTGATGAAAAGATCACATCAGGAAAAGGAAGCTGATCAGTATTGATTTTTATCTTGATTTTACCTTGACTTATTTACTTGAAATTATTTTTGGATTTTATTTTCCAAAAGTCATAGGTAACTGCATTTTTCAGGGACTGACACCTGTCAACCTACGTGTCAACGTGGGATAATGGGTTTGAAGAATTTTTGAAATATAATTGTTTTGACACTCTAATCGTGTAATTGCTTTCTCTAATTTCATTCTCTAAAGCAAAAACACTCTCGAGTTCTCAAAATAACTAATCAATTTCAAAGATTTCTTAAGTTCTTTTCAGATCAAAATGGCAACTCAAAGAAGACTACCCAAATCAGTAGCTTTCAAGTTTGGTGACTTTGATTTTATGATGAACAATCATGTTGCAGCTATCACCAACAAGGAAGGGGTGTCAACTGATTTTCACCTGATAATGGACTTTAAGGCGAAAGGACCATTAAGCTATGCCTTGAAAGCATCTCCACAAATTAATCAAGTAGCTGTTTCACAAGCTTGGGAGAATGCTGAGTTAATTGATTCTACTCAGAGTCAATCAGATAAGATTGTTCTACACTTAGGACAAGACTCATTTGATCTTACTGAATCTGTTATTAATTCAGTACTTCGCTTACCTGTTAGTACAAATTTTGAGAATGTACCATCTGATGATGATGTGAGAACTATGTTATCTAAATTAGGTTATGATGGACCTCTAGATAACATGAGCCAGTTAAATAGATCTTTTCTTAGAAAAGAATGGTCTTTCTTCTTTGATCAAATTGCTAAATGCTTTACTGGTAAATGTAGTTCTTTTCAACAAATTACAGCTGTTACATCACATATTGCATATGCTTTGCTTTATAACAGAGTAATTAATTTTGGTCACATTATCTTAAGTCAGATGTGTATAAAACTTGGGTCAAGAGATCATGACAGGAATATGATTTATTATCACAGATTCATGCAACTGTTTATTAACCATTTCATTCCTGATGTTGAAGCTAGATTTGGTAGAGAGTATTGTGTTTCTTCTTCTGTACAGCAAAAGAGAATTTTCTCTGACATTACAAAGAAGGACATTGAAAAGAATCTAGATGAAATACCTGCTTTACACTATCCAAATCATGTTCAGGTACTTCTAAGAACTCATTTTCCTACTATCTATAATTCTTCTTTCTTTTGTGGTGAAATGACTCAGGAATCTCAATTGGAGGAGAACCCCCCTGTGTCTACCCAAGTAGCAAAAAACATTACAGTCTCTGAAACAATTCTAGAACCAAATTTTGATCCACAGCCTATTGTTTCAAAGAAGCCAACCTCTGGTGTTTCTCAAAAGACATCAGTTGTAAGGAAGAGAAGATTTGTTATTTCAAGTAGTAGTTCTAGTGAAGATGATGATAATATATCTCTTGCTGAGAGAGCAGAATTGAAGGCTGCAATTCAACTTTCTAAGCTAGGACAAAGAGATAGAACACCTAGTCACAGCCAGGCTGCAGTCTCTCAAAAGGCTGTAGTTCTTAAAAAGGGAAAACAGATACTAGATACTGTCTCTCAAAAGACTGTGTCTATTGAAAGAGGATCTCATCCCAAGATCACTTCTGTGTCTACACCTCTTGAGTCTTCTCAAGACAAATCTGTTGCTCACTATACTAGGAGAACAAGGAGAAAGATTCATTTGTCACCTACACACAGTGTCAAGTCCAACTAACATTATGCAGGTCTCTACAAATAATGCTATATCCATGTCAGTATCTGGCAAGAGAGATCTGGATCTTGATTCTTCATGGGAAACTACACTGACATACAGACTGGCTATGGAACTTATTTCTCTGAAAGTGAAGCTTTCCAGGCCTGTTCTAGATTTTTTGATTGAAAGAGTTCCCAAACTTTCATTTCCTGAAGAATATGAACTGATATATCAAAGGCTTGATTTAATGAAGACATACTTCTATGTATCAGTCATGTAACATCCCCAGATCCGGGGTCCGGGATCCGGTGGTTACGGTTTCCAATTCTGTCCACAACAATTGAACTTTCCTTAACATAAAATAAATTACGTCTCTATGACCCAACACAACAATATAAAACACACCCGTTATAATCCCAGAGATGAAATCAGAGTAACAATAAAATTTTTATTAATCACATTATGAGTTCTTACAATCCAAAAGAATTTCAATATAAATACATACTCTTTGCCATCCATTTACATAAGTCATACTAGACCATATTCTTGGTACTGAAAGAATAAATATATCCTACCAATAGCTTCTTCTTCAGCTCTGGTAGTCTCATCGTCCTCGCCCGCGTCGAGTGCGCCTTGTGCGAGTCATCTTGTCTAGCTGTTGTTGTGATATAATAATAAAGCAAGGGTGAGCAATAGCCCACCAACAATAATATATAACTGAACGATAAAGTATAACAGTTCAAAAGTATCTTTCAAACCATATGCCATGCATTTACGGAAATGATGCCAGTATAATATGAACGATGAAGTTACAAGGTAACTTTGAAGTTACAAGGTAACTTAAAGTATTTGTTTGTAAAAATATCTACTACATCAAAAGTAAGCGAGATATTCTCATTGTTATTAAGAAGAGGAACTTGCATGAAAAGGTTGCAATTCCAGTTATGAACACTTTTCCAGCTCTGCCAACAGTAATCATGTTGCAGGAAATAAATAAGTTTGGATGATGAACCAATGATGGAGTATTCACCGCGCCCGCTGTTCCAATCTTGATGATCAGTCGAGATCGTACAGCTCAATTTAGATTTACTACCGGTAGAAGGAAGAACTGACGGCTTTACTTGTATACCGCCTTACTAGCTCTCCCCGGCCAACGGTTGGGCCAAAGGGGATGGACCGGCGCTACTCGGCCTCTTACACGACTCCTAGTTCAAATAGAATTCATGATTCTGAATATAACGTTCGTCCCCCTTTCCCCAAGTATAATACTTGTTGATAAGACTCCACAAAGTAGTCGTATCTAGTTGGAAAGGAAAATTTACCAATAACTCCCAAGCTATTACTTGGTAACAGATATCAACTTGTTCCAGTAATCTTACCCCTCGAAAGATGAGAAGGTAAGCAATGACTTAATAAGTCAACAGCACCCGAGTTGCGGGTAAAGGGAATACTTTATGACCGGGAAGTCGACAAGATAAATAACATTTTCCAAGTAAGGTTCCCTTATTATTAAGGAGATAGACTCAAAGAAGAATGATGTCTGAGAACCTTTCTTGATATAAGATTAATAATAATATGACTTCGAAATATTTTCTGTAATCGAAGAAGATAAACCTTATCGAGATTATTCTAAGTATGGAATAAATATTCAGAGAATATTTATTGAGTTAAAATATTTAAAGAATATTTGGGAATATGAAAGAATATCTTTAATCAGAGTATTTCTCAAAATAATCTCTGAAGAAATATCAGGAGAATATTTATTGAATAAATAAATATTTAAATGAATATTCAAAACAATATTCATAAATTAATAAGACCTGAAAAGAATATTTAAGGTAATATTCATAATTAATTAGGAATTTAAATGAATATTCAAAAGTAATATTCATTTAATGAATAATATCCTAAATGAATATCAAGTAATATTCATTTAGTAATCCAAGCCTTAAGGAATATTCGAGATAATATTCGATAATTAAATCAAGCTTTAGATGAATATTAAAATAATATTCATCAAGTATTTAATATCTTAAATGAATATTCAAAAGTAATATTTATTTAATAAAATAATATTCTAAAAGAATATCCAAATAATATTCATTTAATAGTCTCATCTTTAGAAGAAGATTCGAAATAATAGTCGATAATCAATTCGACTCTGAATGAATATTGAGAAATATTATTCGTTGAATAGTTACGTTCAAATAATTATTTGAAGTAAGGATCGTTAGTCTCGAACGAATATTCAAATAATATTCGTCGCCCAAATAATAGAAAATATTTACTTCAATATTTTCCTCCGAGGTAATCTCGATATATCAAGGAATATTGACTCCCGGTCTATTTCTGATTAATAAGATATATACGCCCTTCTACGAGGGTCTTACAATAACCGGCTTATAACTGATATATAACTATCTAGCTTATAAGCCAACAATAACATTCAGGGAACAAGTATATCAATTCAACTTGAAAGTAGGCATGCATGCAATGGCATATGTATATCAGCAATCATATATATATTATTCAGTCACAACAACAGCCTAAAAGAAGGGAATTGAAACTTGCCTGGTAGTCGAGTACGGTAAGGGGTAGTGGTAGCGGGTCCCGATTCAGCTTGGTGATCTATAAATAGCCAAGGCATTCGGGATTAATCAATTAACATATTAAAAGTTAAGTTGTACTTAAATCGAAACACGTTCTCGAGTTATCTCGTTATATCCCTTCTAGTGGATTCCTTTTTATCACTGATCCGACCCGACATTCGTTCGTTAATACGACATGTCACTGTACTTATACTTGGGATATACTTAAGTCATACGAGTTCTAAGGTCGATCGTTACGAACCAATATTATACTCCGAGTTTTATCGCCCGTTTTCTAAGTGTTTTACTGAAGTTATAAAAGAGTCGTCTTTTAGGGGTTCGTTCGCGTTTAACCTCGACTCGAACATTTTTAATAAATCGAAAAATGATCCTTTTGACATACGGTTTTCTTTCACGCCTTCCTTTTTACCTCTAGTATTTATTTACCAAGATTCGCCATGACGTTACATAGTTTACGAGGGTTCAATTACAGTTACGAACTTTCGTTTACGGATTCGAACTACTTTTAGTAATTTGGTCATAAATCCTAAACCGTAAGTCCGTTTCACGTGATCTTTATATCAAAACGAAGCTTAGAACATTACCTATCCTATCATGGCAGATAAGGTCTCTGGACAGTAGGGGTTCGACATGGAAAATGGCATACAAAACATGGTATTGCAAAATCGGGCATTATAACGGCTGTAAATCGAATATCTACAAATTTCGAATCTTCCCATAAACATAGTATCCAACCCAAACAACATATACCTGACTTATATACATGAACTGAGGCCAAACAATGCCTTTCCGTTCATCTAGCTATTTACATCATTAATCCAAAATCCATACATAATCATGCTTATAATCTTAACATAACCATAACTAAGTTATAACTATCATAAACATGTTTAAATCTCAAACAAGGGTTAGGGTTTCAAGAGCTTTATACCTTCCTTGGAGTGTGTAAAGACCTTGCTAAGCTTTGCATAGTCCTTGTATACCCATAACCAAGCTTAGATCATCCTAGAAATCAAGAAAATCAAGAGTTGTTCTTGAAAATCACTATTCACCCTAGTCTTTAATGATTTCTTTGAAAATGGAAACAAGAGAGTTTGGCTTTGAAATTTTTAGGGGATCACTTTTGGGAAATGTAAGACTCACCATAATTTTTACAAGATCAAGAGATGGTGGGAAGAGGGGTTTTGATTTTGGAATTAAGGGTATGGCCGAATGGAATTTTCAAGGGGGGGGGGAGAGTTGCTTGGTTTATTTTGTTTTAATCTCATCCATTCTCATCTATTATCAAGATAATATCTTGTATAAATTCATTTTATTAAAGTGATGAGGTGTTGGATGAGGAAATACCATGACAAGTGTTGAAAATGTGGTGGTTTTAGCCTAACTACATGGTTGCCTTGCTAAGTACTTAGTTGCATTCTCTAGGGTGCTAGTTCCTTGATTCTAGTTTGGTTACTAAATATTTTATACTAGTAGCTTGCACAAGACTCTTGCTTCCTCTGCTTGTTTCTGTGTCCGGTTATTGTCCGTTTCGATTGATCGTTCGTAGGAATATTTCACGGATTTCTAATTAGGGTTTACCGGGAATCCTTTTTAATATTAATACTTTCATTCTCCATCTTTCATTCTAACTTTCCAATTTATATTCCTTAAATCCATTCGTTAAATACTTAAGGCTATCAGTGTCCAGGGAACTCTCGGAGAAAATAAAAGTGCGGTTTTTCAGAATCCGACAGCTTTTACATACACTTATTTTCCCCCTGGATCACTAATACGAACTCGGAAATCCGTTCCGAATGCTTCTATATAGTGTCGTCTCATATTATTATATACTCCCACCAAAACACTATTCATTCTGTATTCTTTACTTGTTCTCTTAGGGTGGTACAATTGTCCGTATTCTCTTTCGATCGTTCCTTATCCTTTTTACGGAACTACTGGATTAATCGTTACCGATCTGGATGACATGAGAATATTCTCCTGCTTGAAATTGCCATATCTTATTCCCTTAGAAGATAGATTATTCTTACCTATGTTGTTACCCTTTAGCATTCTTCAAGACATAGAAATAATAAAGTCGAATTCCATTCATTCTTTCCAAATATCAATTATTACATTGTAGCCATAACCACTCCTCAGTGGTTTCCTACCTTCATTCTTAAATCAAATATAATAACATCCCAAAATATCAAATCCTCAAAGTTAATATCTCAATTCTTGGATTATAATAATATTTAATCCACTGTCCGGTCAAATATTATACCGAAAAGAATTTGGAATTTCTGAATTCCGATCGTCTCTACATTCACTTATTTCCTCCGCGTATTACTAATATGACTTCGAAACATCCATATCACGTCCCGTACATAGGGTGGCGTGAAAAGTTTTCCAACTTACAAAATCACTATTCATCCACCAAATTACTATGCACGTACAGGAAATACTATGCACGTACGGGAAATACTATGCGCGTACGGGAAATCCTATGCACGTACGAGAAATACTATGCACGTATGGGAAACACTATACACGTACTCATTTCCCTTCAAGGATCCATTAGCTCCTTCCTGGATGGTAGATTATTCTTATCTAGGTCCTCAACCATCGAATTACTCTATTCTGACAATATACCAATGCATCAGGATCATTGTCCAAAGCAATATCCATTCATTACAATCATTGTTCTTTGAAACCACCATTCATTAGAGCTGGTGACCTTGTTGTCGGAATCATTGTTCCTCATTTTATCATTACTTAATAAAAAGTTTTAATTATATCCAAAATTTGGGGTTCTTACAGCCTCCCCTCCTTAAAAGGATTCCGTCCCGGAATCAGGTAGGAAGCAAAGAGTCGTTTGCCTGCCGTTCACTCTTTAGCTTCCCGGTCAATTCTTAGTCGTTCTACCCTTCCTCAACACATCTTTTAGTGCTACAATTCATACTTTATCCTTTTTCCATCAACGTTGCTACTTTTCGTACAACTCACTATCCGGGTTATACTCTTACTCAGTCTTATCCTTATTGATACCTGCAGTAACATTGGTATCACTATCACCCTACGATTCGGAGGTAACCTCGCTCGTACTGTGCATTTCCTGATCGCTTTAATCTTCGCAATCTCGATCAATATAGAGAAGTGGAAAGATTTATTGAGAGATCACTATGATCAATTGAACATTTGTTATATTGCATAGTTAGTACAGAAGGGGGCCAGCCTTTAGTACTTGACAGGCAATTAAACAAGTCATGGCATTCCACTTAGACTTCTATCACATAGAAAAATAGTCACGTAGCAGTACCTCCCCTCCTAAAAGGGTTGTTCTTCTCAATTCATAAAGAAGATGAATAAGAGAGAAGAAGAGAAAAGAGTTCTAAAGGATTATAGAAAGCTTTCATGATTGTAGAATATCATACTCAGAATTTACCTCTGAACTATAGAGGTTTATCGAAGAAGAAATTAATCATAATTATATCCAATACTATTTGATCGCAATCTCACGTGTCAACATATCTTGCTGCTTTGTCCATTATTCTATGGACAAATACTCTTGTTCAATCTTAGCGATACTCACAATCGGGAAATCCTTCAACCTTTCAGGTTAAATCTTAGATTTCTCACTTGACATCATTATTACTGACATCCCATATCATGTTACTATCTTTTTCATAACTATAATATTGACACTATCAGGTTGTCATCCTGAGAATTCATTAGAAAACCCATTCATAACATTCCTTGCTTCTCATTCCATAGTTGCTTTCCCAGTCTTTTCTTTATCAATCACATCCTTCTTATTATCTGATTCTTACTCATTTCTATTATTTACTTTCACCTTCACCTCTTTATTGAGACACCTTTTTGCACTTGGTACCTCCTTATCGGTATTCCGTCACATTTATTCTATAATCATCACGTTATTCCAATTTAAACTTTCCGAAATGAATCTGGCCCGATCCCTTTAACTTAGATTCATATAACATACTTCTGCCAACCTTGTTTCTCATCAATTGTTCTTTTCTATCCGTGGTTTTCCACAGGCTATCTTTCGTAAGTCAGACCAGGTCGTATATCTACATGCTCGTACTCCTATCATCTGTTGAACATCTGCATTTTACTGGCGTAGCCTGGCCACATGAAAACCCGTTATGACCGTGCTATAAGTTTTGGGGGTAAGGCTGGCTCGAATACCGACGTCCGAACACTTTAAACTCTCAGGTGGCCCAATAAGTCTCGGGCTCAACCGCCCTTCCCTCCAAGTCTCATTAATTCTTTCCATGGGAATATCTTTAACATCATGAATCATTAACCTCATATTCTCTATCTTGTTTGCGTAGAAGTACACTAACATAAACTTGTTTGTCATTCATCAACATGCCATTTAGTTAATAAATGGCAGCACTTTCTTTATCTTTACATTGTCATCTACTTTCTTAGAAGAATCACCATCGCTTGTTGTTTACGTAGTGCATTAATAGCTAACCCTATGGGTTTCAAATCCCTTAGGGAGACAAAGTAATCACTATTCCTTATCCATAAGGAACACTTCCTGAACTTGATGTAGATATAACATGAAGTAGATAGAATTGCAGAAGAGTTTCAAGCATCGCAGCTAGGTCCGGTTGATGAAACTATCACTTATGCATCTTCCATAAAAGACTGGAAACTTAACGGTTTACTTCATCAATTTTGTACCATGGTCCTGGTTTGCCTCAAAACGGGACCTTCTAAGGTACGTAATATGCTTAAGACTCCATCAGGAATCGAATCTTTACTTAAACTATTATTACCTTCGATTCTTGCACAATCATCAAAAGGAATGTAACTTCCCCCACTCCAATATGACCTTCAAGGTCTTTCCAAATATCAAATTGCTTCTTCGGTATGAACATTTATAATTATTCCTTTATACTTAGACTGTCGGCCACCTCATTGGCCTTTCCTGATAATAATAATTTCTGGTAATCCTTGTTCTCTGGATATATTCCAATTCAAACATTTCTACCTCATTCCCATCATTGTTGGGTGAAAGCATTCTCCCTTAAGCTCTGCTGATGGAGAAAAATATATTTATCAGTCTTTCTCCATAAGTCATTGCTTCCACCTACCCGTGGGAACTTTATCAGGTTTATTCCCAATCCTACTTAGGATATTTCTCTTCTTAGTTCTTTCCTTATCTTAGGATAATCTCAACCTTTATAGGTTCAATCCATACTTCCTCAGGGTTTCATACATGCCTCATCTGGCATTATTGTTACTATGTCATACATTCCTTACCAAACTTCCATTTTGAAGTTCGGAATATTACCTTTTTCCTTGTAAGGTTTCATAGGTCATCCTCATCCTTCCTCCTGTATTTTCTGGGTACAGGGTATATCAAAATGTCATTGATCAATACTCTAATAATTCTATCTATGTTCTTTCCAGAACTCTTTTTAATAATCCTTACCGGTCATTGTTGCCTTAGCAAGTCCAACTCATATCATCTGAAGTGATAATGTCGTTATTAGGGTTAATGCCACCCCTTGTGCATTCCCCAGGGCTTGTCTTAATTTATGGATATCCTATCCTTAATTCAACTGCCAAGGAATTCTTGCATCTTATAATTGGCAATCAGATCATGTATCCTTAATAATGGTCTCTTTTCAATCATTCTCATTTGATAATCGATCGGTGGCTTAATGCCACCCTCTTCTTTCAGATAGTTGTCAGCCTATTTGGCCTTCTAAAAAGGCAACGTATGCCTATCTCCTCTCTTACAGAACTTGGTAAAGGCAGCAAGGATGTTTTGGAAGATATTGGTCGAGTTCAATGTGAATCTCTTAGTACTTATCGTTCTTCTCAAATGTACTTGCCTTAGACAAAATTTCTACAGCATACTGATCCATCTCTGACCATTTCTATACTCTCTTCATAAACCTTCGTTGTTTACTTCCCTTAGTCGTAATATGTTCATGGTATTCATGATACCCTAACATCATACATCTCAAGTCACTATACTTCCATTTTACTCGAAATCTTGGACAACCATATACACATGAGTCACTTTAGTACGGGTGACCCCATCCCAAAAAGGTCTAGTGAATTCCCAATCAAAACATGGGTTGTTCGGCAGAAGATTCAAACGATCTCATTAATGTTTCCTTTATATCAGAAGCCCTTGCAGTCGGTGCTTTCTTAGAAGTAACCCTGCTTTGTCTTTTCATTGCTGGTCTAGTCACTTTATAGTCCGTTGTGACTTGGCCTCAACTGGCCACACATAAAAATATATGATTTTAGGGGTTGGCTAATAGCATTACTTTTCTAGCAATTGCCGGCATAGTGCCTTCTTCTTTGATACCTTTCTACCTTTCCACCTTTCCAAAACTTTACTCCATATAAGTCTTAATCGACTACTCGGCACCGTCTCCGGTCACCTTTCCTCCACTTTTATCTTTTCAACTATTCTTATCAATCCCGCGTGCCACACAAGCTTACCATTCCTGGCATAACATCCTTTTCATTTAAGTCAATCCTGGAATTTCTCAGTCCGGCTGGTTTCTTACTTACATTTGCTGTTTTCGTCCAATCTCACTTCATCATTTTATTACTACCGTCGATTGTAATGCTCAGGGTCCGTTTACTAACCCATTTTACAGCATCCTTACCCAAATCACAGGGTTTGCTCCAGTTTTTACTCTCTTCCATGACATTCTCTGATAATCAGAAAGACAAGGTTTGCCAAAATTCACCGAATTCCTTTCCAGACTCAGGGAAATTTTGATCAATCTACCCACCTACTGGTAACATTAAGGAGACCAGTTTCAAAACCTGAAGAATAGTTCTATGAACCTCCAAGCAGGTGGAATCATAAGCAGTCATAGTTAACGAAATAATCATCATCAGATTGGAAGTTTACCCACTAGAGAGGAATCAATTATATCCATCCCTTAGAAGGGAATCAATAGTTTCAAACTGAAACCTGTCACAACGTCCTGATATTCAATACTACCAAATGTCGGTCTACCTAACCCCTTTATGCGAAGCGTCGTTGGAAGCACAAAGTCTCCTTTTTCCATTAAGCAATGCCAGCTCTTGGTCATTACCAATTTCACCTTTTAGCTCCAGGAAGATTTTCTCACATTTTTTCTCTTTAACTGCTGATCGTATTACTTGATCTATTATAATTCCATGTCGAAGTAAACTTAAGGTAACTACTATAATCCATTCAAAGAGAAGAAGGAATTTAATATTCCTCTGAATCACATGCATCTAACGTTTCTGGTTCATCATTTAACTGAGTTGAATTAACTCTATACTCAGTCTCTGGCAGTAGTCTCATTACGAGTTCATCTTGACTCACTTGTCTTATCTTCCGGTAGGTTCTGAGATCATTATCTTGCTTACTACTTCCTTATATAACTTTACCCAATCATGTTGTCACTTCCCAATGTCTTTACTTTCTACTGATTCATTCATGAACATTTCCCTGAATAAAACCACCTCATTAACCTCACTTTGGTTTCGTAAATTATAACCTATGACATCTGCCTTCTCGTGGTGAATTATTACTGACAATATTCATACTGATTCATTTATCAAATGATATGGCACTTACTGCCTCATTCTCAACTATTCCTAGGGACTCTGCTCCTCGTCCTATATCGCTGTCTTTGATAATCATACATCCCTCTAGCTCTTTCTTTGTTAAGATGAAAATCTCTAAGGATTCTCATCTATTTCCGTATAAGATCTCAAGTAATTCTTCCAATCCTTCTTTCTTGCTGGTACTACATCTGGTAGTCCGGCTATGAATTCAACATGCATCTTCAGATCTCTTAATAATATCTCGGTTCTTTATACTCACTTTTCTGAGCACCATATCTTAATCATCACAGTCATTCTGGCTGCGACCCTCATTACCCATGGGTAAGCTCCTTATCCTAACAGGATTTTCCTTATCTGCTGGAACCTCTTCCGGGTCTCGAGTAGGGTACTCAATCGAATTACCCGCTGATCTTCAGCATATAAAGCATTATCGCGCTGCTGCTTGTATGCCTCAAGGTCTGTCGCCTTACTCGTCGATACGATATCGAGCTAAGTTACTATCATGATACTTACGAGTTCCCATAAGGGTTTTATATGTCATCACTACATTAAGTAGTCCGACTATGAACTTGGAAAGAGTTCTTATTATCTTATTGAATTTATTGTTTTAACGTCACCTCATCTCTGGGGTTTATAACGTACGTTCTGATACCACTTCTGTAACATCCCCAGATCCGGGGTCCGGGATCCGGTGGTTACGGTTTCCAATTCTGTCCACAACAATTGAACTTTCCTTAACATAAAATAAATTACGTCTCTATGACCCAACACAACAATATAAAACACACCCGTTATAATCCCAGAGATGAAATCAGAGTAACAATCAAATTTTTATTAATCACATTATGAGTTCTTACAATCCAAAAGAATTTCAATATAAATACATACTCTTTGCCATCCATTTACATAAGTCATACTAGACCATATTCTTGGTACTGAAAGAATAAATATATCCTACCAATAGCTTCTTCTTCAGCTCTGGTAGTCTCATCGTCCTCGCCCGCGTCGAGTGCGCCTTGTGCGAGTCATCTGGTTTAGCTGTTGTTGTGATATAATAATAAAGCAAGGGTGAGCAATAGCCCACCAACAATAATATATAACTGAACGATAAAGTATAACAGTTCAAAAGTATCTTTCAAACCATATGCCATGCATTTACGGAAATGATGCCAGTATAATATGAACGATGAAGTTACAAGGTAACTTAAAGTATTTGTTTGTAAAAATATCTGCTACATCAAAAGTAAGCGAGATATTCTCATTGTTATTAAGAAGAGGAACTTGCATGAAAAGGTTGCAATTCCAGTTATGAACACTTTTCCAGCTCTGCCAACAGTAATCATGTTGCAGGAAATAAATAAGTTTGGATGATGAACCAATGATGGAGTATTCACCGCGCCCGCTGTTCCAATCTTGATGATCAGTCGAGATCGTACAGCTCAATTTAGATTTACTACCGGTAGAAGGAAGAACTGACGGCTTTACTTGTATACCGCCTTACTAGCTCTCCCCGGCCAACGGTTGGGCCAAAGGGGATGGACCGGCGCTACTCGGCCTCTTACACGACTCCTAGTTCAAATAGAATTCATGATTCTGAATATAACGTTCGTCCCCCTTTCCCCAAGTATAATACTTGTTGATAAGACTCCACAAAGTAGTCGTATCTAGTTGGAAAGGAAAATTTACCAATAACTCCCAAGCTATTACTTGGTAACAGATATCAACTTGTTCCAGTAATCTTACCCCTCGAAAGATGAGAAGGTAAGCAACGACTTAATAAGTCAACAGCACCCGAGTTGCGGGTAAAGGGAATACTTTATGACCGGGAAGTCGACAAGATAAATAACATTTTCCAAGTAAGGTTCCCTTATTATTAAGGAGATAGACTCAAAGAAGAATGATGTCTGAGAACCTTTCTTGATATAAGATTAATAATAATATGACTACGAAATATTTTCTGTAATAATCGAAGAAGATAAACCTTATCGAGATTATTCTAAGTATGGAATAAATATTCAGAGAATATTTATTGAGTTAAAATATTTAAAGAATATTTGGGAATATGAAAGAATATCTTTAATCAGAGTATTTCTCAAAATAATCTCTGAAGAAATATCAGGAGAATATTTATTGAATAAATAAATATTTAAATGAATATTCAAAACAATATTCATAAATTAATAAGACTTGAAAAGAATATTTAAGGTAATATTCATAATTAATTAGGAATTTAAATGAATATTCAAAAGTAATATTCATTTAATGAATAATATCCTAAATGAATATCAAGTAATATTCATTTAGTAATCCAAGCCTTAAGGAATATTCGAGATAATATTCGATAATTAAATCAAGCTTTAGATGAATATTAAAATAATATTCATCAAGTATTTAATATCTTAAATGAATATTCAAAAGTAGTATTTATTTAATAAAATAATATTCTAAAAGAATATCCAAATAATATTCATTTAATAGTCTCATCTTTAGAAGAAGATTCGAAATAATAGTCGATAATCAATTCGACTCTGAATGAATATTGAGAAATATTATTCGTTGAATAGTTATGTTCAAATAATTATTTGAAGTAAGGATCGTTAGTCTCGAACGAATATTCAAATAATATTCGTCGCCCAAATAATAGAAAATATTTACTTAAATATTTTCCTCCGAGGTAATCTCGATATATCAAGGAATATTGACTCCCGGTCTATTTCTGATTAATAAGATATATACGCCCTTCTACGAGGGTCTTACAATAACCGGCTTATAACTGATATATAACTATCTAGCTTATAAGCCAACAATAACATTCAGGGAACAAGTATATCAATTCAACTTGAAAGTAGGCATGCATGCAATGGCATATGTATATCAGCAATCATATATATATTATTCAGTCACAACAACAGCCTAAAAGAAGGGAATTGAAACTTGCCTGGTAGTCGAGTACGGTAAGGGGTAGTGGTAGCGGGTCCCGGTTCAGCTTGGTGATCTATAAATAGCCAAGGCATTCGGGATTAATCAATTAACATATTAAAAGTTAAGTTGTACTTAAATCGAAACACGTTCTCGAGTTATCTCGTTATATCCCTTCTAGTGGATTCCTTTTTATCACTGATCCGACCCGACATTCGTTCGTTAATACGACATGTCACTGTATTTATACTTGGGATATACTTAAGTCATACGAGTTCTAAGGTCGATCGTTACGAACCAATATTATACTCCGAGTTTTATCGCCCGTTTTCTAAGTGTTTTACTGAAGTTATAAAAGAGTCGTCTTTTAGGGGTTCGTTCGCGTTTAACCTCGACTCGAACATTTTTAATAAATCGAAAAATGATCCTTTTGACATACGGTTTTCTTTCACGCCTTCCTTTTTACCTCTAGTATTTATTTACCAAGATTCGCCATGACGTTACATAGTTTACGAGGGTTCAATTACAGTTACGAACTTTCGTTTACGGATTCGAACTACTTTTAGTAATTTGGTCATAAATCCTAAACCGTAAGTCCGTTTCACGTGATCTTTATATCAAAACGAAGCTTAGAACATTACCTATCCTATCATGGCAGATAAGGTCTCTGGACAGTAGGGGTTCGACATGGAAAATGGCATACAAAACATGGTATTGCAAAATCGGGCATTATAACGGCTGTAAATCGAATATCTACCAATTTCGAATCTTCCCATAAACATAGTATCCAACCCAAACAACATATACCTGACTTATATACATGAACTGAGGCCAAGCAATGCATTTCCGTTCATCTAGCTATTTACATCATTAATCCAAAATCCATACATAATCATGCTTATAATCTTAACATAACCATAACTAAGTTATAACTATCATAAACATGCTTAAATCTCAAACAAGGGTTAGGGTTTCAAGAGCTTTATACCTTCCTTGGAGTGTGTAAAGACCTTGCTAAGCTTTGCATAGTCCTTGTATACCCATAACCAAGCTTAGATCATCCTAGAAATCAAGAAAATCAAGAGTTGTTCTTGAAAATCACTATTCACCCTAGTCTTTAATGATTTCTTTGAAAATGGAAACAAGAGAGTTTGGCTTTGAAATTTTTAGGGGATCACTTTTGGGAAATGTAAGACTCACCATAATTTTTACAAGATCAGGAGATGGTGGGAAGAGGGGTTTTGATTTTGGAATTAAGGGTATGGCCGAATGGAATTTTCAAGGGGGGGGGGGAGAGTTGCTTGGTTTATTTTGTTTTAATCTCATCCATTCTCATCTATTATCAAGATAATATCTTGTATAAATTCACTTTATTAAAGTGATGAGGTGTTGGATGAGGAAATACCATGACAAGTGTTGAAAATGTGGTGGTTTTAGCCTAACTACATGGTTGCCTTGCTAAGTACTTAGTTGCATTCTCTAGGGTGCTAGTTCCTTGATTCTAGTTTGGTTACTAGATATTTTATACTAGTAGCTTGCACAAGACTCTTGCTTCCTCTGCTTGTTTCTGTGTCCGGTTATTGTCCGTTTCGATTGATCGTTCGTAGGAATATTTCACGGATTTCTAATTAGGGTTTACCGGAAATCCTTTTTAATATTAATACTTTCATTCTCCATCTTTCATACTAACTTTCCAATTTATATTCCTTAAATCCATTCGTTAAATACTTAAGGCTATCAGTGTCCAGGGAACTCTCGGAGAAAATAAAAGTGCGGTTTTTCAGAATCCGACAGCTTTTACATACACTTATTTTCCCCCTGGATCACTAATACGAACTCGGAAATCCGTTCCGAATGCTTCTATATAGTGTTGTCTCATATTATTATATACTCCCACCAAAACACTATTCATTCTGTATTCTTTACTTGTTCTCTTAGGGTGGTACAATTGTCCGTATTCTCTTTCGATCGTTCCTTATCCTTTTTACGGAACTACTGGATTAATCGTTACCGATCTGGATGACATGAGAATATTCTCCTGCTTGAAATTGCCATATCTTATTCCCTTAGAAGATAGATTATTCTTACCTATGTTGTTACCCTTTAGCATTCTTCAAGACATAGAAATAATAAAGTCGAATTCCATTCATTCTTTCCAAATATCAATTATTACATTGTAGCCATAACCACTCCTCAGTGGTTTCCTACCTTCATTCTTAAATCAAATATAATAACATCCCAAAATATCAAATCCTCAAAGTTAATATCTCAATTCTTGGATTATAATAATATTTAATCCACTGTCCGGTCAAATATTATACCGAAAAGAATTTGGAATTTCTGAATTCCGATCGTCTCTACATTCACTTATTTCCTCCGCGTATTACTAATATGACTTCGAAACATCCATATCACGTCCCGTACATAGGGTGGCGTGAAAAGTTTTCCAACTTACAAAATCACTATTCATCCACCAAATTACTATGCACGTACAGGAAATACTATGCACGTACGGGAAATACTATGCGCGTACAGGAAATCCTATGCACGTACGAGAAATACTATGCACGTATGGGAAACACTATACACGTACTCATTTCCCTTCAAGGATCCATTAGCTCCTTCCTGGATGGTAGATTATTCTTATCTAGGTCCTCAACCATCGAATTACTCTATTCTGACAATATACCAATGCATCAGGATCATTGTCCAAAGCAATATCCATTCATTACAATCATTGTTCTTTGAAACCACCATTCATTAGAGCTGGTGACCTTGTTGTCGGAATCATTGTTCCTCATTTTATCATTACTTAATAAAAAGTTTTAATTATATCCAAAATTTGGGGTTCTTACAGCCTCCCCTCCTTAAAAGGATTCCGTCCCGGAATCAGGTAGGAAGTAAAGAGTCGTTTGCCTGCCGTTCACTCTTTAGCTTCCCGGTCAATTCTTAGTTGTTCTACCCTTCCTCAACACATCTTTTAGTGCTACAATTCATACTTTATCCTTTTTCCATCAACGTTGCTACTTTTCGTACAACTCACTATCCGGGTTATACTCTTACTCAGTCTTATCCTTATTGATACCTGCAGTAACATTGGTATCACTATCACCCTACGATTCGGAGGTAACCTCGCTCGTACTGTGCATTTCCTGATCGCTTTAATCTTCACAATCTCGATCAATATAGAGAAGTGGAAAGATTTATTGAGAGATCACTATGATCAATTGAACATTTGTTATATTGCATAGTTAGTACAGAAGGGGGCCAGCCTTTAGTACTTGACAGGCAATTAAACAAGTCATGGCATTCCACTTAGACTTCTATCACATAGAAAAATAGTCACGTAGCAGTACCTCCCCTCCTAAAAGGGTTGTTCTTCTCAATTCATAAAGAAGATGAATAAGAGAGAAGAAGAGAAAAGAGTTCTAAAGGATTATAGAAAGCTTTCATGATTGTAGAATATCATACTCAGAATTTACCTCTGAACTATAGAGGTTTATCAAAGAAGAAATTAATCATAATTATATCCAATACTATTTGATCGCAATCTCACGTGTCAACATATCTTGCTGCTTTGTCCATTATTCTATGGACAAATACTCTTGTTCAATCTTAGCGATACTCACAATCGGGAAATCCTTCAACCTTTCAGGTTAAATCTTAGATTTCTCACTTGACATCATTATTACTGACATCCCATATCATGTTACTATCTTTTTCATAACTATAATATTGACACTATCAGGTTGTCATCCTGAGAATTCATTAGAAAACCCATTCATAACATTCCTTGCTTCTCATTCCATAGTTGCTTTCCCAGTCTTTTCTTTATCAATCACATCCTTCTTATTATCTGATTCTTACTCATTTCTATTATTTACTTTCACCTTCACCTCTTTATTGAGACACCTTTTTGCACTTGGTACCTCCTTATCGGTATTCCGTCACATTTATTCTATAATCATCACGTTATTCCAATTTAAACTTTCCGAAATGAATCTGGCCCGATCCCTTTAACTTAGATTCATATAACATACTTCTGCCAACCTTGTTTCTCATCAATTGTTCTTTTCTATCCGTGGTTTTCCACAGGCTATCTTTCGTAAGTCAGACCAGGTCGTATATCTACATGCTCATACTCCTATCATCTGTTGAACATCTGCATTTTACTGGCGTAGCCTGGCCACATGAAAACCCGTTATGACCGTGCTATAAGGCGTTGTATACTCCTGATGGACTCTGTGATGCTTGTCAGAAGGCTAAACAGAGAAAGACATCATTCAAGAGTAAATCTGAATCCTCGATTGATGAACCATATCATATGCTACATCTTGACTTGTTTGGACCAGTCAACATTATGTCCATCAGTAAGAAAAGGTATACCCTAGTCATTGTTGATGAATATACTAGATTTACCTGGGTGTATTTTCTGCACAGAAAAGATGAAACTGTAGAGATACTTTTGGACCATGTAAGACTCATTGAAACTGGTACAAAGTCAAGATTCTAAGAAGTGATAATGGAACTGAATTCAAGAATTCAGTAATGGAAGAGTTCTGCAAATACAAAGGAATAGTTCAACAATTCTCTGCTCCTGGAACACCCCAACAAAATGGAGTAAAGGAAGAACAGAACTCTTATTGAAGCTGGCAGAACAATGTTGGAGGAAGCTAAACTACCTACATATTTCTGGGCAGAAGCAGTCAACACAGCATGCTACACTCAGAACAATACTCTAATCAACAGACATGGTGTCACTCCTTATCAAATGATTAAAGAGAAGAAGCCAAGTCTGAAACATTTGCATGTGTTTGGTTGCAAGTGCTTTGTTCTTATACCTCATCCTGAACAGCTAGGAAAATTTGAAACTAAAGCTGATGAGGGCATTTTTATTGGTTATCCAACTTCAAGAGCCTTTAAAGTATATAACCTAAGAACAAGGACAGTCATGGAGTCTATCAATGTTTCTTTTGATGATAAGAAGATAACAGGAATTGCTGAAGACTCACATGACAGTGTGATCTTTACAAATGAAGCTACCAAGAATTCTGATGAAGTAATGTCAGATACTGATACTCCATCAGATCCTGATGATCGACCAATACCTGATGAAACACCAGTTACTGATGATGATTCAAATACTGCAAATGTTGAGGGGGAGCAACAGCAAAATACCATCAGTACTGATACAACTCAAACATCAGGAGGAGAATCATCAGAAACAGATTCAAGTGATAATCCTGACCGCACTTCAGGAGGAGATAGCACTATCTCAGGGGGAGCTTCTAATAATTCTAGTTCTTTTGAAGATAACACCAATCAAGGGGGAGCATCCAACTCAAGAAATGATTTACCATACTCCTGATTTAATCATTGGGAATCCTGATGCAGGTGTTAAAACAAGAAGTGAAACACAAAATGAATGCCTCTATAATAATTTTCTGTCAAAGGAGGAGCCTAAGAAAGTTGAAGATGCACTCAAGGATGCTGATTGGGTTACAGCAATGCAAGAAGAACTAAATGAATTTGAAAGAAATGAAGTCTGGAAACTAGTACCAAGACCAAAAGGTAGATCAATTGTTGGTACAAAGTGGGTGTTCAGAAACAAGACAGATTCATATGGCACCATTGTGAGGAATAAAGCAAGACTAGTTGCAAAGGGGTACTCTAAACTGGAAGGAATAGACTATGATGAGACTTTTGCTCCTGTTGCAAGGCTAGAAGCCATCAGAATTTTTCTGGCATATGCAGCTCATAAGCAATTCAAAGTTTTCCAGATGGATGTTAAAAGTGCTTTTCTGAATGGAGAATTGGAAGAGGAGGTATATGTTGAACAACCTCCTGGTTTCATTGATCCTAAATATCCAGATCATGTCTATAGATTGGATAAAGCACTTTACGGACTAAAGCAAGCTCCAAGAGCCTGGTATGAAACTCTGGCTCAATTCTTACTGGAAAGTGGTTTCAAAAGAGGTACAATTGATAAAACCTTGTTTTATTTGAATCATGGGAAGGACTTTCTGTTAGTTCAGATTTATGTTGATGATATCATTTTTGGGTCAACTAACCCCAAATTGTGTGAGAAGTTTTCAAAGCTAATGCAGTCTAGATATCAAATGAGCATGATGGGAGAAATGAGCTATTTCTTAGGTCTACAAGTTAAACAGACTGATGATGGAATTTTTATCAATCAGTCAAAGTACACAAAGAATCTATTGAAGAAGTTTAATATGCAAGACAGTGCTACTGCTACAACTCCCATAGCTACAGCTACAAAGCTTGATCCTGATCAATGTATTGAGGTAGATGTAACTAACTACAGAGGTATGATTGGCTCACTTTTGTATCTAACAGCTAGCAGACCAGATATCATGTATGCAACCTGTCTATGTGCAAGATTTCAGGCAAACCCCAAAGAACCACATCTCATTGCTGTTAAAAGTATTTTCAGATACTTGAAAGGCACTCCATCACTTGGCCTTTGGTATGCTAGAGAGTCTGACTTTAATCTATGTGGTTACTTAGATGCTGATTTTGCAGGATGCAAAATAGACAGGAAAAGTACTTCAGGCAGTTGTCAGTTTCTTGGAGGAAGACTAGTTTCTTGGTTTAGTAAAAAGCAAAAGTCTATATCCACATCAACTGCAGAAGCTGAGTACATAGCTACAGGAAGCTGTTGTGCTCAGATCATGTGGATGAGGAATCAGCTAATGGACTATGGTTTGTCATATTCAAAAATACCTATTTATTGTGATAATCAAAGTGCTATTGCTATGACAGGAAATCCAGTTCAGCATTCTCTTACTAAGCATATAAGTATCAGATATCATTTCATAAGAGAACAAGTACTGGAAGGGACAATCGAACTCCACTTTGTTCCTACTGATCGACAGCTAGCTGATATATTCACCAAGCCACTACCTGAAGCTACTTTTACAAAATTGGTGAATGAATTGGGAATGGTAAACTATGAAAGTTTCTGAGAACAAGGGGAGACCAAATACTGATGAGTGTCAGATCCTGATGCATGTCGAATACTGACGAAAAGTCAATCCTGACGTTAGTCAAACATCAGATCCTGATGCAATGGTTTGGTTATTAGTACAATATGTATACTTCAAGTAATCCCTAATTGTCCTGTTCCTGATTAAACTGTGGTTATTGTTGATGAATTTTTTACCTACATGATTACTTTAATTAGTTTTCATTTTCACTTCTTTGATTTAATTCTTTGAAGAACAGTTCATAAACATAAAAAAAAATTGCAGAACACATTGAATAAGATTAGAGAAATAGGATTCTTCATTAATAATAAGAAAGAGATTACATGCAAATATTACATCTTTTTTGTTCTCTCTATCTACTAATCTATTCAACAGGAAAATAAAAAGTGAAGTCCAAACCACTCCATTGTTAGCAGCCATCCCAGATCCCATCTTTGCCACTTTGTTTGGGTGGAAGTTGAATTGATAAGGTTATTTTTGCTGACATATTCACTAACAATGGTTGGTGGTGTTGGATGAGGATGCCTTAGAGGAAAGCCATGTTAATGTTGCTTGAAGAGCAGCATCGATGTCAATCACTCTTGCAGGCCTTTCTCTCTCGATTTCTTCATGACAGGCATCCATCTGTAGCCACAAAGTTTCAAGCTGCCTTTCCCAGTCAAAGGCATCAAACTCTTCACGAGTATAACTGAAGATATCTCTATTATCTACGAGATGGAGATTCTTTTCTTTGACGGTAAGTTTTGTCATTGTTTAAAGGTGTGTTGTGTGAAGGGTTTTTAATTTTCAGGAGAAAATGAAGGATTGAAGGGATAGTGGACAAGTCTCTAAGTGTTAAATAGAGATTAGTAAGTAACAAAGTGAAGAAACGCTTCGTATTCTGGTTGTTAATGGTTCCAGGTATTTTAAGAGAGTATTATTTGATTTTTTAATTAAATATTTTATTGTTATATTCACAAATGCACTTCTTAAAAATACGAGTGCGTGTATTTTACTCACTGATACATATAGATACACAACGTGTCATATACGGTTAACACCACTCTCTCATGATGCATAAATCGATTACTGACACCTGTTTTTGAGAAATTATTAGTTGTCTAAAATCAATTTAGTTCACTAAACTGATTCATTATTCTAAAAACTATCAGTATTGTCCTTTTCTCTGCGCGAACATAAACCCTAATTGCTCAAAATTTCAATCTCTCTTTGTCACACCAAATGGAGAATTCATCATTTGTAAACAATAAGGTTGTTATCAATGGTGTCACTTTTGCTCCCAATAATTATGTTGCTGTTCTTGACCATCATGAACTATCGAATGATTTTCATATCATTCAGGATTTCTTGGTGTCTAGTCCGATTCATTATGCTTTAACGGCACCCGCCAATGTCTCTTTCAAGTGTGTGATGCAGGTTTGGAAGACCGCTGTCTTTGGTGTACTTGAACCTTCAGGAAGGCCTAACCTGACCTTTACACACAATGGAGTTACATATCATGTTACTCCAGAAGTAGTTGTTGAAGCTCTACAATTACCTTCTCTAAATGGTAAGACTCCTGCAACAATTTCTGATGCTTCTTTGTTGGAGTTTGCTACGAGTCTTGGTTACAATGGAGAACCAAGAAAGTTTGGAGAGTTATACAGAACTAAACTAAAGAAGGAATGGAATTTCTTCTTTGATACCATCAGTAGATGCTTCTTGAACAAAGTCTCTAACTTTGATGCACTACCGACTGCTTCAGTTCACATTGGGTACTCTCTAATCCATGATACTGTATTTGATTATGGGTCTTTCATTCTGAGAGCATTAAGTGCTAGGAAAATAGATAAATGTGGTTATGTCTGTTTTATTAGATTTTTTCAATTAATATTCTCTCATTTATGTCCCAATGTTGAATTTGAAAATGATACAGTATTGCGTATCTTTAAGATTTCTGATAACAATATCAAATCCTTAGTTAAATCAGATAAGGCAAATGGTTTTAAGGGAAATCCTTATATTCCTGATGGGGTCTGGCTTCTCTTGAAAAAGAGATTGCCTCAACTTTATGGCCCAGCCACAAGTGCTATGGGACAGGACCAAACACATCCTGTTCCTGACACAAGCACACATCAAAAACAGTTACCTAAACAGTCAACCACCTCTGGTGTCTCTCAAAAGACATCAGCTGTAAAAGAAAAGAAGTCAGCTAGATCTGATGTGTCTGGCAGACAATCAGGATCAAAGGATTTCTCCACTTCAACCCTCACTAAAAAGAAGTCACAAGGAGGTAAACAAGAAGTTCAGATTGATGAATCTTTGATTAAGGCTGGAGCATCTAAAGAAACAGGTGAAAAGAGGAAGTTTTTGCAACAGATCTCTGATTCTGATAGTGATGATGACAAGACCATCTCTATAATCATGAGGAAAAAGGAAATTACTGCTCCTGTTACTGCTGAATTGGTTAAGCCAATAAAGCAAAAGAAAAGAAGAAGAATAATCAACAAGAGTCAGTATTATATTCCTGAAGATATGCAGAATCTTAATGATGATATTGATCTTGATGAATCATCAGTTCCTGATACAACTGTTCTTCCAGATATCTCTACTCTGATACATCACCTGTAAAGACTGTTGAGATTACTGATTCTCCAGCACCTACATCTCCTAAGAGAAGAATAATTGAGATGTCTGTGGATGAAGTAAATGCTATTGCTGCTCAGCTTGGTCATAAACCAACACCTCTTCAGATAAAGAGACAAGCTGAAGCAAAGGTTTTTAGTAGACAGAAGAAACAGAGGATAACTTCACCTCTGAAAGGATCAAGCCCACAAGAACCTGAACTTCAAAGGAGTTCAGAAGTTATTGAAGATCCAGTCCCACAAGAACCACCCACTCAAAGTGTGGGTGCAGACATTTCTGAAGGAATGGTCCCACAAGAACCACTTTCTCAAAGGGAAGGTGAAGACAAGAACATTCCTGCCCCACAAGAACCATCTTCTCAAAGTGAAGATGCAGACAAGCTCACATCAGCACAGGAGATTTCTAACACTGCATTTGAGGGAAGCACACAAGAACCTTTGACTCAAAGTGTTAAAGCAGCTTCACAACCTCAGACTACACAAGAACCATTGGTAGAAAATACTGATGCAAGTCATTCTCCAGTTGCAGATGTCAATCCTGATGAAAGTATTTCTGATCCAAATATTCCACTGCTCATTGAACCACTTTCTTCACGACCAATGGAATCTATCTCAACTTCATCAGGTAACACTTCTATCTCTGCTTCTTTTACTGATAGTATGATTACAGATAGACCTGAGACAAGGGATACCTCTATTTGTATGACTTCAGTCCACTCCCCTCAGCCACCTCTTATTTCTTTGAATTTGTTGAGCCAGAACCTTTCTTGTGAGAAAGAGAGTGAACATTTAGAGAAAAAGAAGAGTGAAGAGAGGTAGTCTCCTAAACTGGCAAAAGGAGAGGTAGAACAGAGTGAGAAGTTTCAAACTTCTAGTGAGGTAGCAGTTACTATTGAAAGTAACTTAGGTGATGTTGTGAGAAGTGATGAGATCACTTTAGAAAAATAGAGAGATTTAGGAATTGTTTCTACTCTGAATGCAGGTTTTCAGGATACAACAGTACCATCTACTGTTGATTTAAAAATGAAAGGAGTTATGAATCCTGAAGACAATGAGGATGATAGAATTCCTGAGGCTAAAAATAGCTCAGATGATGATGATGATGGTGATGATGATGATGCTGATAATGATCCTGAGGCGGCTCAACTTAATGTTGTCATGAAAGCAAGTCTAGGATCTACTTATGGATCATCAAGTATGTTTATGGAGTCTATCGGTAAATCTACAGCTGCTCAAGTTGAGATCATAGGAGATTACAGCAATCTTCTTCCTGAACATATTCAAGCTGCCAGAAGATCTGAAGGGTATATTGAGTGGAATCAGCCTTCTGCTGATATAAATTTCAATAATGCACTTTTTCACTCAAGTCATATAGCTATTAATATTTCTGATCCTAATCTCAAAGCTCATTTGAAGACAACAACTATTCTGGCAAAAGGGCTGAAAGATGAAATTAATTCTGTCAAGCGTGATAATGAAAAATTTCATGCTCGATTTGTTAAGGATTATTCTGAAATTGCCACTGCTAAACAGCTTCAACGTTTAAGCACTGCCTTCACCACAAGGATGGATACCTTGGAGGATAAGGTTGTCACTATGTCCTCAAGGATGACAAATATTGAAGATTCTCTACAACTTATCTTATCCTTATTGACTGATCCTGATGATGCTACCGATGTCAAAAAGGGGGAGAAGGTAGTCAAAACAAAATGCACACCTGATCTAGTTGTAAGAAAGGATGATGATACTTCTGGAAATGATGGTGGTGCTCAGTCATATGAACCAGGAACCTCTGATGCTGCTTTGGTAACAAGGAGAAGTCAATCACAAACTCAAACAAAGTGGTCAACTCATGTTTCTGAATCTGGGAAGAAAACAGTAAGAACAATGGTGCAATCTCAAATCCTGACAGAAGAAAAAATTTTGTCACCTTGTCAAAGTCAAAGGCAAACACTTCCCACAATTCTTGAAGGTGATGAAGATTTGCTAATTACTGATGTAGAAGATGCTCCACATCTGTTTGAGAAGATTACTACTGGGACAGGTGATAGTGAAATTGTATATCACACTAGTGCTAAGGTTCATCAGTATCATGCTGAGAAAGCACTTGCTTTAACTTCTGAAGAAAATCCAAATATGACTACTGATGAGATCTTAGAAGAACAAAACAGGATTCTTGAGGAGATTGCTAGACAAAAAGAAGCTCCTACTACAAGAAGAGGAAGAGGCAGAGGAGATAGAAACAGAGGAAGAGGAAGAAAGCCTATTCAAACAAGTTCAAGACAGACAAGGTCTAGTGGAATAACGATTGAGGAGATACTTGAAGATTCTCAGAAAGTAAAGAAGAAGAAATCTCCGTTAATTTTTACGCTGACTGCAGATAACAAATTTAATGTACCTGAAGAAGCTGCTGATGAAAGACCACAGTTAGCTAGAAGAGGTAAAGTTATTGTGAGGACTACTCAATCTGCTGTTCCTGATTCTGATGAAGCTGAAATCTTGAAAGAACTTGAGGTTATGATTCTTACTGTTGTGGTTGTAATTCACAATCTGGAAGTTGATGAACAAGAAAAGGAGGCCAGAAAAAGAGCAAAAGATACTGAGGTTGAAGAAACCAGAAAGTACTTGGAAGATCTCGCTGGTTCAAACAGATTATTGTGGTATGATCGAAATAGACTTGTTCCAGAACATCAACAGAATGATACACTAGTAATAGGAAAGAAAAGCAAGAAATGGAAGAATAGAGTAAGCAACTATAGAGAACTAGTTGTTTTCGAATCTATTAGATTAATTACTGGACCTTCACTGATTGGGTCTGATGAATCTTCATTGATTGCTAAACCTCAATCTGTTGAATCTGCTAAATCTCTGCCACTGTGGACGAGTATGCAATCTGGTTTGAAGGGTTTAGAACCTGGAACAAGAGGATGTATTGGATTTCATAATGTAGAAGTTGTTTTTATATCTCAAACAGATCAACATTTTCTTGTTAAAAGGATTGGTGATGAACTAACTGTTGATGATCTTTGGGAACTAGAATTTGTTGCTATTGTTGCTTGCAATGTGAACTAAAAGAAGATAGAGAAATTGATGTATTTCATGAAAGACAAAAGTGTCAAGAAGCTGTCTATTCATGAGGTGTTGTGCAAATCAACAAAAGAGCTAAAATATGTTCTCTATTTGCTTGAAAATAGACAAATCCCTGATAAAGAAGCTAGTGTTTACAATAACTGGTGTACCATGATTTTCAGAACAATCAAGTCCAGATATTTAGAAGGAGGATCAAGG
This sequence comes from Saposhnikovia divaricata, assembly GCA_036435485.1. Lineage (NCBI taxonomy): Eukaryota > Viridiplantae > Streptophyta > Magnoliopsida > Apiales > Apiaceae > Saposhnikovia > Saposhnikovia divaricata. The sequence continues at coordinate 91,935,890 of CM071597.1, read as the reverse complement.
TATGATGGTAATTACACTCCCATGTACTTGAATACAGAAGGACAAGAAGTTGAAATGCAAAGGGGTTCAGCTGTTAAAGAAGTGATATTTTATCAAGAACAATTATCTCTGAATCCTGGTGGAAGAGAACTTGCATATTTACTATTGGGAGAGTTAGATTTACCAAGAAGCTCAATTCAGAATCTCAGAGCTGGAATCTATCAGATTGGTAAAGGAGATGAAGAACTTAGAAATCTGAAGAAAAGACTAATTCAAATTCTCGGTGATAAAGAAGAAGAGTTATTATCAAGTTTCTTGCAGTTGAGTAATTTCTTTGTGAGAATTTCTGAGACTAAGCCTGAGGATTTCTTGTGATATTTTGTTTTGAGTTTTTGACATCACTGAATCAAGGAATTTGTGCTTTATTTCACAAAGTACAAATTGGGGGAGATTGTTAGATATTGATTTAAGTGATGATCAGGATCTGGACTACTGATCAGATACTGATGCTGATGTCATCAGTAATGCACCGTCAGGATTGGGTTATTATCAGGATTGGAAGCTGATCAGGATTTCATGAGGATATACATCAGTCCAGGAATCTAGGAAGATTGACATGTCGGTTCCTGATTTATAGGAACGCAGCTATCATTCAAGATATGTACTAAGAAACGTATGTAATTGATTTGATATATCTTGTAATTGATAGTGTAGCTTTGTACTGTATATAAACACAGTTTAGGTTTTACTTAATTGGAATCGCTTACACGAATTATCTTGTAACCTAGCAGCTCTCAAGAACATAAGAATTTCTTGAGAGAGTTTGTAACAGTTTTATATCAGAATTAATAAAGCTGTTATTTATTCATACTTGTGTTATTATTTATGTTTAAGTCAAAAATCTTACACAATTGTATTCAACCCTCCTTCTACAATTGTTAATTACTAGGCAACAATTGGTATCAGAGCGAACTGATTAATTACAATCAGAAACGATCTTAATATGTCCACAAGCAAGTATGAAAGTATTAAAATCCCTGTTCTAAAAAAGGTTGAATACCCCACATGGAGGGTAAAGATGTTGATGTATCTGGAGGCAACTGATCCTAACTATCTCGATCGAATATATGATGGGCCATATATCCCTAAGAGACTGGTTGCTAGAACAGATACTATACCTGAGCACTATGTTCAGATACTATTTCTGTTTAAGTCGAAAATCTTATACAATTGTATTCAACCCCCCTTCTACAATTGTTAATTACTGGGCAACAAATCACAACTAACTAGAAAACTGGTGGAATATTAAATTTTAAAATTTTAAAATAAAGAGTATAAAATTACGATAACCCGCATATTTTTAAATATTTTTAGGATCAAAAACAAATTAAAAATGAATTTTACAAGTTTTGATTCTTTAAATACAATAAAACTCTTAAAATCATTTTAAAATAACAAAACACCCAAATTAATTCACCCAATAATTTTAAAAAAACTAAAGAAATATACAAAGATAATATTACAAAAGATTTCATGATTTTTAATAACAATAATGATTTTATAAAAATTTTCGAAGATCAATAATGCATGATTTAAATAGATTTTTAATCATCAGAAATACAAATAAAAATACACGGACACGGCACACATACATCACCCTATAAACATGTAAACATGATGTCAAATATATTTAACCTAAAAAAATTTCTACCATATAATCCACATTTGACATTAAATAATAATATTTATAATTACGTTATTTTCTAGGGCGTTATATCCTTCCCCCCTTAATAGGATTCTGTCCTCAGAATCAATCGTAAGCAAAACCTAATGACAGTATTACTCAAACTTTTCTCTTTAAATTTATAGATCATTTCTTCCACTCTAGGATTCCTTTATATCAATTCAAATATCGAAAGGCTCATCCTGTAGGCTTTCGAATTTCTAACATAAACTTAATCCTTTGGTTTGCATGTCTCATTACTTCTAGATACTTATCACTCGCATGTGACGATCCTTCCTACCGAAAATCGGACATGACCTATTCGTATAATAAACTGCCTTAACCTGCAGCAAACATATAAGCGAAGAAATCTGCTTTGACTTGAAGTAAACGAGTAAATAATTAAATATTTAAAATGAATCCCACGCGACTAAAACAATTAATACCACTTCCACGCTCCTACTCATAATTCAGGTTGCCCCGATAAAACTTTGAGAAAAAGAATATCTAGAAATCCCCCAATCATTCTTACTCCCCTTTCAACATACAATGTTACTCGAGGAGGGAATAACTGGGAAACTTCTATCCATCCTCCATCCCATTGTTTTACTGAGTAACCTTTTCGAAACTAAAAACCATTTACCTTGAAACGTATATATCTTATTCGCAATACAAACTATCTCGGGGTCACTGCCCCTCAATACCATTCAAAATCGAATTTTCAACGCAATTAAATTCCAACTCTAATATCCCATAGTATCAAAACTCGACTTCCGAACCATTTTAAACTCTACACATTATAACTCCCATATTTAAACTCTACACATTATAACTCCCATATTTATCAATAACTCATTTCCTTGAACTATTTTTTCTTCTACATTCATCAGCTTTACCTTCTACTTCCGTCAACTCCGCTTGGTACTTCCTAATTTCCTCTAATGATTCATTCACAATAATCTAGACCTTTGGATCTTCCATCTATAACTTCCCAAATTCTTTGAACATTTCCTTGAACATTGTATGCCTATTTAATCTCTCCTGGTTCATCCAATTGCACTGACACTTGAGCGGTTTTCGACCTCTTCTTTGACTCCTAAAAGCTTTCTCCACTTTTATCCATTCGTTTCTTGGTTTATAGTCAGGTCCACTACTATAGCTATCTTGGTAAAATCTTTGACAATCTAAGGAAATTTCTAGCTGATCCTTCAAAACTTTTGATCTCTGTTGGCATCTTCAACCTTCCCCGATTCATTACTGCTTCCTCTTCTCGTAGTTCACTTTGATCCTTTCGTCATATCCTGAAGATTATAATTCTTTCAATTCCAAAGCTCGTACTTAAAAATCTTGTGCATGCTCTTCCTATATCCTTGAATATCTTGATGTCTTCCAACCTTCAATCCTTGAAACTCATTACATATCTGGTAATAATTAATTAACCAGTCTGGGGAAAATCCTAGTTTTTCATTAATACATACATTTGAGAGAATTTAATCACTTGAAACTGCTTCTATCCTCACACTTTGCCTGTACTCCGTGGCTAACTATACAATCCGATTCTAATCCACACCCAACTCTTTTAACTGCTATCCCATTCATGATCTTAATAACGTCATTATAATCATATCGAACTCCTAGCTTCTAATTCCGTCACTTCTTAGCATACTATTCTCTCTACTCACACTTATATCTTTCCATATTTATCACAATACAATTGCAGTATGCTTCCTTTCCAAATCTTACCTTCCTCTAATGGCGGTCTTGCTGGTCTCAATAATTCATATTCTTTGAGTAGCTATCTGTCTCATTATCCTGGTCTTTAAAATCTTCTAGATCCTACATTCCTTTCTCACCAAATCTCACGTCTTTTGTTAACCCAATTTCTGAAAACTTCCTAGTTCTCCATCTTCCTTTTCTTACCATCTTATTCTGTCTTGATCAAATCTCATTTATTCTCGATATTCATGATCCTTCAAATTTTTGTCCCTATAAGTTGTTAATCCTAACACAATATCTTTACCCCTTTGTCCAAAACTTCAATTCCTGTTGACATCTCCCAGAAAGAACTGTCCAGCTCTACTCTGCTTCGCTCAACTTTTCCCATTTCGATTCTAAAATTTCTATATCTGACAATTAATCTCAAACATTTAAAATCTTGTCCTATTCCCGCTTCGATTTCCAAAGTGAAATATTCCATAAACAAGTGTTCCTCCACAATCTTTCCTCAACATAATTATCACGTACCAACTATATCCATCATTACTCTACTTTTAACATTAATAACATCTATTATCTTGTGTCATTGTTACCTACTCTTTATCCGTATTCAATTCATCATATTATCAAATCTTGTATGTGTGTTGTCAACCAATGAGTAATCTAACTTGATATTCAATCTTTGCTTTAAACTTAATCCTCAAACATGCTCATCAAATTCTCATTCGACGTAAATGTAGCTTAACCACTCAAAATTTCATCGTCTCCATCTTTACTGCTTTCGAACATTGATAACTTTTAGAAATGACAAGGGTTTATAGCAAAAGGAGTCAATGAAATAAACAGGCATTAACATGTATAAATATAAGATGAGTTTTGTTTGATAAGAATTTTATAAGAGGATTTAACTGAGAGATCAATATGATCATTGAACTAATTTCAGGTTGCATTTGTCACTTAGGTCAACCGCCATAGCACCATAAGGGGTCCAGCCTTCTATAATTTCATGACAAACACAATCAGTGGCGTCCCACCAGACTTCTATCACATAGATAAGATGTCCCTGAATCCCCTATATACATAGGGTTGTTCATCCCAGTCAGAATAATTAAGGGCAAGTATTTAGAGAGGAACAAAAAGAATTCAAATGTTTCAAAAGTTTATATCTATATACAATGTTGAATAAAGAATAGAAAATATTTGAGGAAAATAGAAAGAATTCATGGGTCTCAATAATTTATATACATCATGTTGAATCAAGTGATCCCCTGGAAAATAGACATATCTCTGGAAAAATAGAATTGTGTTTAAATGAATTTGGAAAATTCGTCATCAATTGAAATATAGTTGATTATCAAAGGTGATGGGGTATTATTAAGAAGAAACAGAAAGAAAGGTTGAATCTCCTTAATCAATAAATTAAATGAAATCAACGGCTAGTAATGAATAACCACGCCAGTCCTCCAACCCATGCCAATAATCGCATTTCACATCTTGTTTACAATCCTTTCGCACTTTCTATATCACTCGCGGGGTAACTAAAGTCGAAAAAGAAACTCTAAAGGGTACAGGAAGGTCTGCACGTAGCGTCTTCCAAGCTGATAGCTCCGGTCATCTAATTAGCGTATGCTGTTCCGAATTATCTACCTCGTCCTAAATTGAGTCTCCGGATGAATGAATTTCTGCTCGCGTAATATGTCGAAATACCAAATAACATCGCAACAGTCGTTCCAATATCCTAAGTCAAACATTATCCTAAATCGCTCCATCTAACGTCTAACCTAAATACGTACACCTAATCATCCTAACTTGTTTCAGTGACCATAACATGTTGCTCTGATACCAACCTGTTACGCCCCGACTTCCCAATACTAAAAATATACTTTTTATAATAAAATAGACTTTAATACAGGGGAATTTTACAAAATTTCGGCATGAAGTATTCGTATATCTGACTATCCACCTGTATTTCAACCCAAACCAAATTCCCATTAACAATTACAAATAAAACTTAATACACCAACGATTCCACACCGAGGATCGATTCCAGGTTATGGTATGAAACAAGAATCTATACTATAAAAATTATTACAACTTCTATCTCAAATTCCAATTACAAAGCTTTATACCATCTAAACCATAGCCCAAGCCCATTTAGCATATGCCCGTGCTAGCTCTGTATCTAACTTTTAAAGAATGCACCATCGCTCTCAGTTGAATTATAAAGCATAGGTATCCAATTCCTTAACCCTAACTGGAAAGGGAAGGTAAAACAAGGCAAGAGTGAGCCAACAACGCTCAACAAGTTAATAATATAGTGAAACAATAATATCTCAATGATTCATTGATGAACAATATCAATGACCAATTTCTCTCAAGGGAATAATTCAATTTCTTTCATGGAGTAAGTCTTTTCATTTCCTGCATTCATATTCTCTCATCAAAACATTCTCTTTTTTTAAAAAAAATCATTTTATCATTTAACATATATTTTTCATAAAAACTTTTTAAAATCAATTAAGTTGATTGGAGTTTTTCCACGACTCCGGACAATACGGGTGATCAGCCACGTAAAGTCCCTATACCAGACACAAAGTCCCTCTGAACACAAAATTGGGTTCCCAATTAGGTAACACATTGGACTATAAAGGTGCTGGACTGGTCCCACCAGAACTACAGCACGAAAATAAAACATGCTGGACCGGCGTCACCCGGCCTCTTACGCCTCCAATCTGAAGGAATCCGTGGAAAACATTTTAACGGAATTCCCCCACAATAAAATCTTTAAAACCTTTAAAATATTTCACTTTTTAAGTCCTTTATACTCACTGATAATAGATCAGCCCAGTATAAAGAATTTTAAAAACATCTTTAATTAATAGTCCATTTTAATGAGAAACAATAAAAGATTTAGGGAAAGTGAAGCATTCGATATAGGGAATCATAAACAGCAAAGTAGTAAGATTAAACTAAGCAGGGTATAGTTCAGCAAAATAGAATCATATATCAACAAGGAACATGATAAATTAAATAACTGAGTAATTATTAAGATTCTATAAATGGAACAACAATTATAAAGAAAGCAGGGAATAAAGAAAATTCGAAGTTCAACAGAAGATTTAAGTTACTACACTGGCTAACCACTTATTTTAAGGATTATCAATTTATGAAATTACGCTGTAAAATTTGAATAACCAGAATAGATTTGAATAAATTAAAATGAAGATTTAAGAAATTCTAAATTACTCAAGGTCTCACTCCTGTCGGCTAAGCACTCATAGGCTTTAGCTACCAAAACCTGCATGACAATAATGAGTTTGAATAATTAAGAAGATCTCAATTCATTCTCAGTTTTAACCGTCACTGAGCAACACATGCCTTAACAACAATATAAACCTCGAATCAGTTTACAATAATTTGAAGAAAAATGTTCTTTGAAAAATATTAATAAAGACGAGGAATATTGAAATAAATTAATTTTAAAAGAATTCAACACCTGAACAATAGGTGAGGAACATAAACAATGACAGAATAATTTGAGAATGAGTGTTTGTAAATTAATAGAAGAAGAATGTCACTAGAATAAAAATGAAAGGTATATACATTAGCAAAATGATTTGAAAGAAACATCGTATAATTAACAGAACAGGTTTACATTATTCAGAATAAATATGAAGAGTATAATGGCTAGCAAGAAAGGTTTTCGAAAGAACAAATAAATAACACAAAAGGTTTCACATCACTTGAACAATAAGTGAGGTATAGTAAACTTGCCTCAATACATGAAGTTTCCAATTCCAATAACTCAACTCTTTACTCCCTTTGTACATCAATCTCTATTTCTTATTGGCTGACTTTGTACTCGGTCATCCATTCCTCTTTCCTTATCACTAGTCAGCTTCTACATGTACACACTCGTCTACTTCGATGAATAACTCGTTCCTCAGAATTTCCACCTTTACATACACTGGCTCTAAATCGGCCTTTTACTGGTACCTATATCAAAATAAAGTACTACTTCAGTACGCTTATAACCGTAACCGTCTAAACCTGTTCTACCCGAACACGTCCTAATACGATTTACAATTAACACATATAGTTCATACAGATCATATTCTCGAAATAGTAACATATAATCACATAATCACATAAGCACTTAGCACGTATTATTATCTTACATTTATATCTCATAACACACGTATAATACTTGTACACTAGAAATCTTTGTAAAAATACTATAAGGATTTTAAAATAATTCTAATAAAATTTGGACAGTACTTCCTCTAAAATATCGTCTAACCTGTCGAAATATAATCAACCCAATCACAAATCAAGACATCCTTTGGTTTACAATTAATTCAATACCATCTTATAATCTTCACAATCGTATCAACATACATTCTTGCACTACTCAGGGTCTGACTAGAAACAACTTTCTAAATCCTTAAAATCAATTTAATATCCTTAATAATAATTTAACATTTATAATTATTACTCTAAATGCAACATGCAATTCATTTTTCTATTAAACAATCTGAGATTAATTAACAATTCAAATAAAATCACATACAACTTAGTACTCCACCAATTTCTAATTAATAATCCTTACACAAACAATTACACTTAGCAAGCTTTATAATCTTTATAGATTAACAACCCAAGAATTCCACTAATAATTCTCATAAACACTTGGCATATACTAGCAACTAAGCATATAATTACATTCAAATATCTGCTTTAAAATGTTTTATCTTAATTAAAGGAAATCAGTATTAATTAAAATTGATCAAGAAATTAATTTTCTTAAATAAGATTAAAATTCAAATTTTCGAAAATAAATTAAACGAATAATTAAATAATTAATCAAAAATGATTAACTAATTAATTAAATAATTATTCAATAAGATTTTTAAATCTATAAATGAATTTTGAAAAGTATTTGTTTGAATTGATAAACAGTTTTAGAAAAGATTTTTAAATTTTAAATAAAACAATTTTCCTTTCGGTAATTACAATTCAGGCAGGCAAAATTTCAACAACATACAATGTCACTTAACACAATTAATCTCCCGCATGATTATCACAGTTCAAAAACGATTATCACAATCAAACATTATTATAACTGGCAAAAGAATCCGACAACATTTCCACAACCTCTGATCAATTCCAAACCTTACTAAAATCACTATTAAACATACATACAGCAGTTTCTAAGAACTGAATACACTGATCCATAACCTTCACGACAATTGACAAAAGAAAATCTTATATCACAATCTGTAAACTTTGAACAAGAGGATTTCTGTTTTTGTTAATTCCGAATGAACTAAGAAGCCATCCAAATCAACAGAAAATAGACATTCACTTGGCTTAAGATGAACAACACATTCGTGGCATCAATTTGAACAACCAATCCTCATATTTATCACTTCGATTATGCACACCTTCGACATAACCAAAATTCAAACGAAATTTAACATTTAACACAAAATGAACTTGCAATTCAACCAAGTATAAATATGTCCTTCACAACCCAATCAACTTAAACCATATATGATCAGTTATACATCTGAACAAAACAAAGTTTTGACTCAATACTTAATTAACAGCTAATCTAATGGTATGTAGTCACATATAACCAAATAATCAACAGTAAAACTAATATCAAAGCCTCACCAACATAGCCCATGACCTCCCCCAATCGGCAGGATACCCACACACACTGAATACACCACCATTCAGCTAACCCACACACCCATCGCACACACGCACCCCACAAACTCGTCCCATACACCTCTGATTTTCACCCAACTCGCAACAACCCACTTCACAATTGAATTTCACAGCCACCAGCAACATACCAGCTTTACAATCATCACAACAAACTTGTTAATTTTGAGACCAAACTCTGACAAGGAACTACACACACAGCGCCCAAACGCACACACACATCACACGCTTCACACATACCACAGCTCGCCATATCCACGGACTGCACAGCCGCTGTACACACACACGACCCCATGTATATACACACACGTATATATGTAATATTTAAGGGAGGAGAAAGGAAGATGATGGGGAGAGGTTAGAGAAATATGTTGTGCGAGAGAGAGATGAAATGGAGAGATGAGGAGAACTCGAGAGGTTTGGGAAAGTTCCCAAGAGTTCATAAACTGCAAACTAAATTGGGGAAAAAGAATGTCAATTTAGTGATTTATGAATTGGGGGAAATAGAATGGGGGGTAAAATAAAATTTTGCTTTGCTAAAAAAATCATAAAAATCATTTCTAAAAATCACAACTAATTAGAAAAATTGCGGAATATTAAATTTTAAAATTTTAAAATAAAGAGTATAAAATTACGATCACCTGCATATTTTTAAAATATTTTTAAGATAAAAAACGAATTAAAAATGAATTTTACAAGTTTTGATTCTTTAAATACAATAAAACTCTTAAAATCATTTTAAAATAACAAAATACCCAAATTAATTCACCCAATAATTTTAAAAAAACTAAATAAATATACAAATATAATATTACAAAGATTTAATGATTTTTAATAATATTGATGATTTTATAAAAAAATTCGAAGATCAATAATGCAGGATTTAAATAAATTTTTAATCACAAGAAATACAAATAAAAATACACGGACCTACACGTCACACATAAACCACCCTATAAACAAGTAAACATGGTGTCAAATATATTTAACCTAAAAAAATTTCCACCATATAATCCACATTTGACATTAAATAATAATATATATAATTACGATATTTTCTAGGGCGTTATAGCTAAGCACTCATAGGCTTTAGCTGCCAGAACCGGCATGACAATAATGAGTTTGAATAATTAAGAAGATCTCAATTCATTCTCGGTTTAACCGTCACTGAGCAACACATGCCTCAACAATAGTATAGACCTCGAATGAGTTTACAATAATTTGAAGAAAAATGCTCTTTGAAAAAAATATTAGTAAAGACGAGGAATATTGAAATAAATTAATTTTAAAAGAATTCAACATCTGAACAATAGGTGAGGAACATAAACAATGACATAATAATTTGGGAATGAGCGTTTGTAAATTAATAGAAGAAGAATGTCACTAGAATAAAAATGAAAGGTATAATGGCTAGCAAGAAAGAATTTCGAAAGAACAAATAAATAACACAAAAGGTTTCACATCACTTGAACAATAAGTGAGGTATAGTAAACTTGCCTCAATTTACAGGGTTTCCATTTCTAATACTTTAACTCCTTATCACTTTACATCCGTCTCTACTTGACCCTTCTTCGATCACACATCCACTCTTCCTTTATCATTTGACAGTCCCGATAATTATCTCCTTCCTCTACATTCCATCTACACATGCACTGGCTTTTAGCTGGCCTCCTATTTGTACCTATATACAGGTAAAGTACTATTTCAGTACACTCCTATTTTTAATCGTATAATTCTATTCTACCCAATCGTGTCCTATTACGTTTTACAATTTACACATATATCACATACTGATCATACTCGCAGAACAGTGTAATACAATCGTATAAATCACATAAGTGCTTAGCACGTAACATCAACTTGTATCTTATAACCCACATAACATATTGGTTCACAAATAGTTCTTGTCTAATTACTACCATACTTAGAAAATAAATTTTAAGTAAAATTGAACAGCACCTCCTTTATAATATTACCCTACCTGTCGGAATACAACCAATCCAACCATAAATCAATCGACTCTTTTATGCAATATCAACTTCAAACCAACTTACAATTTACAATCACTATTCGAATACAACAATTAATGATCAGCTTGCTATACGACATGCGTTTAATCACATAACGTATATCCCATGATAACATATACCACTTCTTGAGATTTGTCAAACAAACTACAGAATAAAGTACTTTAACTATATCATCCTATTCTTTTGACCTTAATAACACTTAATCAAATAAGGTCACTTAAGCGTCTAACAATCATGATATAACCAAAGCATACAGCTCATGACCAACTATTAATCGATTTATCTATTTTAAATCAAATTAACACGATAACACTGTCGACAATAAAACAATCATGTAAGCTGCTTACCAAATAATTACAAGTAAACATTCAACATTAAAAATCACAACCCACAATCATATTTTGGCACCACCAATCACTGTCCCCTCCCATCTTTTCTCCATCTTTTCTTTCTTCTTATTCCTTTTTCCCTTCTATTCTTTTATCTCCCCCTGATTCTCAGCTCTTCCCCTACTTCAACACTACAAGCACAAATACCCATTTACTAACAATTCACACATGCCCATTACATGACCACCCACACTGACCCATATATTTGTACCAAATCGTCCACAAATTGCACCCAACCTGCAAACTATCTTCCTCGCTTTCCTTGCCCTGTAGCTGCAACACACCTACGTACAATACAAATACCCCTTCATTAGATGACACTCTCACTTTTAACTCCCTGCTCCATTACACACCAGCTGCCTTGTATCTTTAAACACATGTAACCATCTCCCACAGCGCTCTCGCACTCCTCCATACACTAAAAACCCAACACACCCCCTACTTCTTTCACTCCAATCCTCCTCTTATTCTTTCACTACTTCGACACCATTTAACATCCCTACAACATACACGCACCCGAACCTACACTCACTCACATCAAAACCCAAAACTCTAATTTCGATTTTCAACTTAATCGGACCAGCAAGAATAGAAAGTCACGGATACAACTTGCCCCAAACAAACCAAGCAGCACCACTGAGTTCAACTTCGAACACAGCCAAGGAAAGAAAACATGGGACTTCCGACAAGCATTCAACATAGTCAGGAAGCATCTCACCTAATCCGCACAAACCCACAATCGCACATAGCAGCAGGGCAAACACACAACAACAACACCCATTAACTATAAACGATCAGTTGAACTCAGAGTTTAGATAAATTCCAGAAACTCGATATATATACACAAAACAGAAACTCGCACACACACAGTCCAGAAATGAATTTCAGGGAAGGAGAGGGAGAGAGATTGTCACGGGAGAGAGAGATTGTCACGGGAGAGAGAGATTGGGGAGAGAGATAAATGGAGAGAAAAGAGAGAGAGAGGTTGAGCGAGAGAGAGATTAACCGTGAGGGAAAGAGAGCTGTCCAGAGAGATTGAAAGAAAGAAAATAGTCGAGAACAATCTGGAGTTTGCTGGGTTTATGATTAAAGAGACATGGGTATTATTTTAAAGTCAACAAATGCTAAAAATAAATAGAAGCCACTTTAAATTATTTCTAAAAATCAAAATTAAACGGAAACTTAGTAGAAAATAAATTTTAAAATTTTAAAATAAAATTTATGAAATTACAAACATCCCCATATTTTTAAAATATTTTTAGGATAAAAAACGAATTAAATATAAATTTTACAAGTTTTGATCCTTTAAACAGCAATAAAACTCCTAAAATCATTTTAAAATACTAAAACACACAAATTAATACACCCGATAATTTTAAAAACAAAATAATATTATAAAGAGGATATTACAAAAGATTTCGTGATTTTTAAATACTCCGATGATTTAATAGAATTTTCAAAGATAAATAACGCATGATTTAAATAAATTTTAATCATAAAAATTCAAATAAATTTTTCACGGACTAGGGCTGCAAACGAACCGAGCTACCCGTTAGACTCGACTCGATAAACTCGACTCGACTCGACTCGATAAGATAACGAGCTCGAGCTCGAACAAAAAAAATTACTCGTTAAGGTTATCGAGTCGAGCCGAGTTTTTTGAGTGTTCGACTCGATATGGGCTCGAACTCGACTCGACTCGACTCGAACTCGACTCGATAATCTATGTTAATTTTTTATTTATTTTTTATTTTTTATTAATTTTTTATTTTTTGAAAATTTGGGAATATCAATAAATTAGATATATCTTTCCGTATGGTTGGATCGTCGAGAAATATTTTAAAAAATATATAAACAACAATTCGTGACAAAGCACTAGTTACTAATACTAGTTAGAATATTAGTGATCTACTAAGATCTCGAATCAAATTAATTTTTTATTTTTTGAAAATTTGGGAATATCACTAAATTAGATTTATTTTGACATCCGTACGGTTGGATCGTCGAGAAATATTTTAAAAAATATATAAACAACAATTCATGACAAAACAGTAGTTACTAGTACTAGTTAGAATATTAGTGATCTAGTAAGATCTCGAACCAAATTAATGTTTTATTTTTTGAAAATTTGGGAATATCACTATATTAGATATATCTTTACATCCGTACGGTTGGATCGTCGAGAAATATTTTAAAAAATATATAAACAACAATTCGTGACAAAGCACTAGTTACTAGTACTAGTTAGAATATTAGTGATCTAGTAAGATCTCGAACCAAATTAATTTTTTATTTTTTGAAAATTTGGGAATATCACTATATTAGATATATCTTTACATCCGTACGGTTGGATCGTCGAGAAATATTTTAAAAAATATATAAACAACAATTCGTGACAAAGCACTAGTTACTAGTACTAGTTAGAATATTAGTGATCTAGTAAGATCTCGAACCAAATTAATTTTTTATTTTTTGAAAATTTGGGAATATCACTAAATGAAATATATTTTGACATCCGTGCGGTTGGATCGTCGAGAAATATTTTAAAAAATGTATAAACAACAATTCGTGACAAAGCACTAGTTACTGGTACTAGTTAGAATATTAGTGATTTAGTAAGATCTCGAACCAAATTAATTTTTATTTTTTGAAAATTTGGGAATATCACTAAATTAGATTTATTTTGACATCCGTACGGTTGGATCATCGAGAAATATTTTAAAAAATATATAAACAACAATTCGTGACAAAACACTAGTTACTAGTACAAGTTAGAATATTAGTGATCTAGTAAGATCTCGAACCAAATTAATTTTTTATTTTTTAAAAATTTGGGAATATCACTAAATTAGATTTATTTTGACATCCGTACGGTTGGATCGTCGAGAAATATAAAAATAAGCCCAAAGAATGGGAAAAAAAAACTAACAAACTCGTGAACTACTCGAACTCGAGATCGACTCGAAATGCTCGTGAACTACTCGACTCGACTCGATTGTTAACGAACTCGAGTTCGATCAAAGAAATCTGCTCGATAAGCTTGTCGAGTTTTGCTCGAACTCGTTAAGAAAAACTCGAACTCGAACTCGTTAAGGAAAAACTCGACTCGACTCGGTTCGTTTGCAGCCCTATGTAAGCATGATGTCACATATATTCCATCCCTAAAAATTTCACCTCATATAATCCTCATTTAAAATTAAATAATAATAATAATAATAATAATAATAATAATAATAATAATAATAATAATAATAATAATAATAATAATAATAATAATAATAATAATAATAATAATAAGTACGATATTTTCTAGGGCGTTATATCCTTCCCCCCTTAATAGGATTCTATCCTTAGAATCGACCGTAAGAAAACATATGAATGTATTATCAAACATTTCTCTTTCAATTTTCAAGTCATTTCTTTCATTCTAGAATTCCTTTATATCGATTCATATCTCGCTAGGCTCGTCCTGTACGCCCATAAATTCCATTATACACTTAAACCTTTGGTTTACATGTCTCGCTATTTCTAGATACTTATCACTCGTACGTGATGATCCTTTTCTACCGAAAATCGGACATGACCTATTCGTAAAATGGACTATGCCCTGTACACTACGCCTCAAGTACTAACCCAATCATCCACAATAATTCGTATATATATATATATATATATATATATATATATATATATATATAAAACGAAACCTGCCTCCACTTGCAGTAAACATGTAAATAATTAAATCTTTAAAACGAATTCCACGTGAATAAAACGATTGATACTACTTCCACGCTCCTACCCATAACTCAGGTTGCCCCAAATAAAACTTTGAGAAAAAGAATATCAAGAAATCGCCCAATCATTCTTACTCCCCTTTCACGTACAATGTTACTCGAGGAGGGAATAACTGGGAAACCTCTATCCATCCTCAACCCCATTGTTTTACTGTTACTGAGTAACCTTTTCGAAACTAATAACCATTTACCTTGAAACGTATATATCTTATTCGCAATATAAACTATCCCGGGGCCACTGCCCCTCAATACCATTCAAAATAAAACTTTCAACCCAATTAAACTCCAACTCTAATATCCACTAATATCAAGACTCGACTTAACATACGTAAACCCAAGTATAGATCACCAATAATTAACTTACCACCTTCCAACTCATTTAAGCTTCACTGTACTAAATTCGTGAGAAATCAGCTTCTGGAACACTGATCTACATACGTTACAATTTCTCAAGTTTAAACTCTGCATATAATAATTCCCACATTTACCAATAATTGAATAACTGAAGTGAAATACACATCCACCAATCATTTCCTTGAACTATTTCATTCTTCTAAAGTCAATTCCTTCACATTCTGATTCATCACGTCATCCTAGAACTTTCGCATCTCCTCTAATAACTCATGTTGAAATGTCACGGTATAGATTATCTCTTTTTGCAACAGTCTAGGCATTCGAATTCTCTAACTCCAACTTCTTAAACTCTTTGAACATTTCCTTAAGCATTTTAAACATATTCATCCTTTCCTTGTCCATCCGGTTGCACTGACACCGGGATGGTTTTCAATCGCTTCCTTGACTCCTGAAAACTTTCTCTACCTTCATCCATTCATTTCCTGTTTTGTAGGCTTGTCCACTACTGCAACTATCTTGGTAAAATCTTTGACAATCTACGGAAATTCCTAGCCGATCCTTCAAATTTTTTTATCTCTGCTGGCATCTTAGGCCTTTCTCGATTCATTACTGCTTCTTCTTCATGTAGTCCACTTCGATCCTGTCGTCATATCCTGAAAATTATACTTCTTCCAACTGCAAAGCTCGTACTTAGAAATCTTGCGATCTTGACTCCTAACGTAACAACCTCTTGGTCTGCGTGACCGATAAAACTCCTTTGTCCACTTGCGACCTCGAAAAACAACTTCTACATTCCTTGAAAATTATAACCTCCACTTACTTGTCCTTACAATCATTCTTGCACCTCGTAGTCGATCAATTTATTCAATCCTAGAATCACACCTTATTCTCTTCACTATCACCATATATTCTTAACAACATCACTTATAATCACATAAACTTCTAGCTTCTAATTCCGTCACTTCTCACAATATCATTCCTTATGCTTATACTTACAGCTTCCCCCAATAGTTTAATACAATTAAAATACGCTTGCTCCCAAAATGTTATCTTCCGATAATGGTGGTCCTGCTGGTCTCCTTAATTCGTATCCTATGAGTAGCTATCTAGCCTCGTTATTCTGGTTTTAAAATCTTCTAGATCCCACATTCTTTTATAGCCAAATCTCAAATCTTCTGTTAACACCATTTCCTGATTCTCGGTCTTCCTTTCCTTACCATCTTATTCCGTCTGAGTCAAATCTCTTTTATTTCTTGATATTCGTTATCCTTTGAAATACATTCACACCAGCCGTTAAGTCCAAAACAAATATTTTACTCATTATCCATGTAATAACCCGAATTTTGGGTAGAATTAAAACTTTTCTTATTGTGGTTAAAGAGCACTAATGAATGGTGGTTTCAAAGAACAATGATTGTAATGAATGGATATTGCTTTGGACAATAATCCTGATGCATTGGTATATTGTTAGAATAGAGTAATTCGATGGTTGAAGACCTAGATAAGAATAATCTACCGTCCAGGAAGAAGCTAATGGATCCTTGAAGGGAAATGAGTACGTGCATAGTGTTTCCCATACGTGCATAGTGTTTTCCGTACGTGCATAGTGTTTCCCATACGTGCATAGTATTTTCCGTACGTGCATAGTGTTTCCCGTACGTGCATAGTGTTTCCTGTACGTGCATAGTAATTTGGTGGATGAATAGTGATTTTGTAAGTTGGAAAACTTTTCACGCCACCCTATGTACGGGACGTGATATGGATGTTTCGAAGTCATATTAGTAATACGCGGAGGAAATAAGTGAATGCAGAGACGATCGGAATTCAGAAATTCCAAATTCTTTTTCGGTATAATATTTGACCGGACAGTGGATTATATATTATTATAATCCAATAATTGAGATATTAACTTTGAGGATTTGATATTTTGGAATTTTATTATATTTGATTTTAGAAATTAGAACGAAAACCACTGAGACAGTGAATCAAGCGTTCTAGAAGCTGCTGAAACTTTACAACGAGATTAAGCAATTAAGCGAACGAATCAGGGATTAAGGATCAAGATTGTGACAAGATTAAATATCCTATATGATCATTAAGAGAATTATATCGAGTGGATTAAATTATTTAATCAAGGATTAAATCAAAACAATTTAGTAGTTAAGTGATTTAAATCACTTAAATCAAACAAGAAACAAAACAAATATCTATCAAAACTTATCCAAGACTCTTGGCTCTTACCCCAATGCTATCAATCTCATCCTACCAGCTGATAATATCTAGTTATATGAGCAAAAAGTAGATGATCAAGTGGGAGAAAAGAGAGAAAAGCAAAAGAAAACATAGAACATACAAACTGTCCAGCAGAAACATAACACAAAGAAAAATTCATATCTCCATTTCTATCCATGATAAAATCACCAAATTTTAACCATAGCTTCTCTACTCCATGGTCAAGGTTAGTTCCAAATTTCATGGAAATCCAAGTACTATAGCCTAGTCAAATCCATGCTTAAAGTTGGAGGACAAAAACTGTCCAGGTTCTGATCAGAAGAAAGATGGGGCTCAAAACCCTAGCTCCCATGGTTGGATTCTTGTGTTCTATAGCTCAAAAGAAATCCCTTGAAGAGTAGAAGGTGTGGTAAAAATTTTAGAACCAAACTCTTAGTTTTTGATTTTATATGATTTTTACAAGATTGATGATGAATAGTGGATCTTAGAAACTAACTTTGTTTTCATGATTTCTTTGGATGATCTAAGGTTTGATTAAGCTAGACAAGGACCATACCAAGCTTATTAAGGTTATATCATACTCCAAGGAAGGTAGATCTCTTGAAACCCTAGCATTTGATTTGAGATTTATGAATGTTTTTGATGGATTTAGCTTGGTATGATTATAGTGATAATTATAAGCATGATTATGTAATTAGTTATATGATTTAAGATGCATGATGATTTTGATGCTAAGATCAGTAGCTTCTGGACTTGTGAGATGATTATTATGTGTATAAGTTGTATTGATGCCCGGTGTGGCTTGGGTTGTTGATTGCGATTTTTGGAACGTTCGTATTATAGCCGTTATAATGTCGAAATTTCGTTAATCATTGAAAACCATGCATCACAGTAGGTCTAATGGCTGAAACTGGACAAGTATCTAACATGCCCTTGTAGATCTTGAGTCGTAGATCATTTTGGAAAAAGAATCGAATCAAACAGACTTACGGTTTAGGATTTATGACCGATTTACTAAAAGTAGTTCGAATCCGTAAACGAAAGTTCGTAACTGAAATTGAACCCTCGTAAAATATGTAAAGTCATGACGAATCTTGGTAAATAAATACTAGAGGTAAAAAGAAAGGTGTGAAAGAAAACCGTATGTCAAAAGGATCGTTTTTTGATTTATTAAAAATATTCGAGTCGAGGTTAAACGCGAACGAACCCCTAAAAGACGACTCTATTATAACTTCGGTAAAACACTTAGAAAACGGGCGATAAAACTCGGAGTATAATATTGGTTCGTAACGATCGACTTTAGAACTTGTATGACTTAAGTATGTCCCAAGTGTAAGTACAGTGACATGTCGTATTAACGAACGAATGTCGGGTCGGATCAATGATAAAAGGAATCCACAAAAAGGGGTATAACGAGATAACTCGAGAACGTGTTTTGATTTAAGTATAACTTAACTTTTAAGATGTTAAGTGATTACTCCCAAATGCCTTGGCTATTTATAGATCACCAAGCTGACCCGGGACCCGCTACCACTACCCCTTACCGTACTCGACTACCAGGCAAGTTTCAATTCCCTTCTTTTAGGCTGTTGTTGTGATTGAATATATATATATATATATATATATATATATATATATATATATATATATATATATATATATATATATATATATATATATATATATATGTTTTCTGTTATACATATGCCATAGCATGCATGCCTACTTTCAAGTTATATCGTTATGCTTGTTCCCTGATTGTTTATTGGCTTATAAATTAGATAACTAACGTATCAATTATAAGCCGGTTATTGTAAGACCCTCATAGAAGGGCGTATACATCTTATTCGTCAAATATAGACCGGGAGTCAATATTTCTTGATATATCGAGATTACCTCGGAAGAAAATATTTAAGTAAATATTTTCCATTATTTAGGCGACGAATATTATTTGAATATTCGTTCGAGATTATTTATTTAACGACCCTTACTTCAAATAATTATTTGAATATAACCATTCGACGAATAGTATTTTTCAATATTCATTCAAAGTCGAATAGATTATCGATTATTATTCTGAATATTCTTCTAAAGATTGGACAACTAAATGAATATTATTTGAATATCCATTTAGAATATTATTTTATTAAATGAATATTACTTTTGAATATTCATTTAAGATATTACTTACTTGATGAATATTATTCTAATATTCATCTGAAGCTTGATTTATTTATCGAATATTATCTCGAATATTCATTTAAAGCTCGGATTACTAAATGAATATTACTTGATATTCATTTTGAATATTATTCATTAAATGAATATTACTTTTTGAATATTCATTTAAATTCCTTATTAATTAATGAATATTATTTTGAATATTCGTGTAAATATTTATTTATTCAATAAATATTCTCCTGATATTTCTTCACGGATTATTTTGAGAAATACTCTGATTAAAGATATTCTTTCATATTCCTAAATATCCTTTAAATATTGTTAATTCAATAAATATTCTCTGAATATTTATTCCCTACTTAGAATATTCTCAATAAGGTTTATCTTCTTCGATTATTACGGAAAATATTTCGGCGTCATATTATTATTAATCTTATATCAAGAAAGGTTCTCAGACATCATTCTTCTTTGCGTCTATCTTCCTTAATAATAAGGGAACCTTACTTGGAAAATGATATTTATCTTGTCGACTTCCCGGTCATAAATTATTCTCTTCACTCGCAACTCGGGTGCTATTGACTTATTAAGTCGTTGTTTACCTTCTCATCTTTCGAGGGGTAAGATGGTTGGAACAAGTTGATATTCGTTACCAAGCAATAGCTTAGAAGTTATTGGTGAATTTTCCTTTCCAACTAGATACGACTACTTTGTGGAGTCTTATCAACAAGTATTATACTTGGGGAAAGGGGGACGAACGTTACATTCAGAATCATGAATTCTATTTGAACTAGGAGTCGTGTAAGAGGCCGAGTAGCGCCGGTCCATCCCCTTTGGCCCAACCGTTGGCCGGGGAGAGCTAGTAAGGCGGTATACAAGTAAAGCCGTCAGTTCTTCCTTCTACCGGTAGTAAATTTAATTTGAGCTGTACGATCTCGACTGATCATCAAGATTGGAACAGCGGGCGCGGTGAATACTCCATCATTGGTTCATCATCCAAACTTATTTATTTCCTGCAACATGATTACTGTTGGCAGAGCTGGAAAAGTGTTCATAACTTGAATTGAAATCTTTTCATGCAAGTTCCTCTTTTTAATGACAATGAGAATATCTCGCTTACTTTTGATGTAGCAGATATTTCTACAAACAAATACTTTAAGTTACCTTGTAACTTCATCGTTCATATTATACTGGCATCATTTCCGTAAATGCATGGCATATGGTTTGAAAGATACTTTTGAACTGTTATATATTATCGTTCAGTTATATATTATTGTTGGTAGGCTATTGCTCACCCTTGCTTTATTATTATATCACAACAACAGCTAGACCAGATGACTCGCACAAGGCGCACTCGATGCGGGCGAGGACGATGAGACTACCAGAGCTAAAGAAGAAGCTATTGGTAGGATAGATTTATTCTTTCAGTACCAAGTATATGGTCTAGTATGACTTATGTAAATGGATGGCAAAGAGTATGTATTTTTATTGAAATTCTTTTGGATTGTAAGAACTCATAATGTGATTAATAAAAATTTGATTGTTACTCTGATTTCATCTCTGGGACTATAACGGGTGTGTTTTACATTGTTGTGTTGGGTCATAGAGATGTAATTTATTTTATGTTAAGGAAAGTTCAAGTGTTGTGGACAGAATTGGAAACCGTAACGACCGGATCCCGGACCCCGGATCTGGGGGCGTTACAATCCATGGCTCCAATTCCTGTTGAAATTTCTTAAAGACAAACTGTCAAGCTCTACTCTGCTTCGCTCAAGTTATCTCGTTCCGGTTCTAAAACTTTTGTATCTGATAAATAGTATCGAAACATCTAAAATCTCGTACTATTCCATCTACTACATCCACAATGAAGTATGTAATAAAAAATGGTTCATCAAAAGTCTTTACTCAACATAACTATCACATACCAACTATATCCATCATCATTCTATTTTCGACCTTAACAAAATTAATAATCTCGTGTCCTTGTTATCTACTCCTTATCCATACTTGCTTTAACCTCAATTCTCAAACCTGCTCATCAAATTTTCATTCAACATAAATGTAGCTTACACCACTCAAAATTCATTATCTCCATCTTTACTGCTCTCAATCATTGATAACTTTTAGAAATCACAAGGGTTTATAACAAAAGGGATCAATAGAATAGACAAGTATTAACATGTATGAATATAAAATGATTTTTTTTTATAAGAATTTTATAAAAAAAAATGTAATTGAGAGATCAATATGATCACTGAACTAATTTCAGGTTGCATTTGTCACTTAGGTCAACCGCCATAGCACCAGAAGGGGGCCAGCCTCCTGTACTTTCATGACAAACATAATTAGTGGCGTCCCACCAGACTTATATCACATAAATAAATGTCACTGAATCCCCTATATACATAGGGTTGTTCATCCCAGTTAGAATTTATAAGGTCAAGTATTTAGGGAAAAAAATAGAAGAATTTCAAGAGTTTCAAAAGTTTATGAGTATTATATTGAATAAGGAATAACGAATATTCGTGAAAACTAGAAAGAATTCAGGGGTCTCAATAATTTATATGCATCATGTTGAATCAAGTGATCCCTTGGAAAACAGAGGTATCTCTGAAAAATAGAAATGTGTTTAAATGAATTTGAAAAATTCGTCATCAATTGAAATATAGTTGATTATCAAGGGTGATGGGGGTATTATCAAAAAATGAAGAAATAGAAAGAAAGGTTAACTCTCCTTAATCAATAAATTAAATGAAATCAACGTCTAGTAATGAATAACTATGTCCTTACTCCATCACATGCCAGAAATCACATTTCGTATCTTGTTTACCGTCCTTTCACACTTTCTATATCGTTCACGGGCAAACTAAAGTCGTAAAAGAAATTCTAGAACATATACGAAGGTCTACACGTAGCATCCTCCAAGCTGGTAACTTCGGTCGTCTATTTAACGTAGGCGGCACCGAATCAACTGCCTCTTCCAAAGTCATACCTTTGAATGAATCGAATTCTGGCTCGCGTGATATGTTGAAATACTAACTAACGTCGCAACCGTTGTCCTAGTAACCTAAGGCAAATCTTATCCTAAATATGTATACTTAATCATCCTAACTTATTTCAGTCACCATAACTTGTTGCTCTGATACCAGCCTGTAACGCCCCGACTTTCCAATACTGAAAATATAATTTTTATAATAAAAAAGACTTTGATACAGGGGAATTTTAGAAAATTTTGGCATGAAGTATTCGTAACTCAGACTATCCACCTGTATTTCAACCCAAACCAAATTCCAATTAACAATTACAAATAAAACTTATTACACCAACGATTCCTCACCGAGGAATGATTCCAGGTTATGGTAAGAAACAAGAATCTATACTATACAAATTATTACAACTTCTATCTCAAATTCCAATTACAAAGCTTTATACCGTCTAAACCATAGCGCACGCCCATTTAGCATATGCCCGTGCTGGCTCTGTATCTAACTTTTAAAGAATGCACCATCGCTCTTACTTGAATTATAAAGCGTAGGTATCCAACTCCTTAACCCTAACTGGAAAGGGAAGGTAAAACAAAGCAAGAGTGAGCCAACAACGCTCAGCAAGTTAATAATATAGTTAAACAAAAATATTTCAATGATTCATTGATAAACAATATCAATCACCAATTTTTCTCAAGGGAATAATTCAATTTCTATCATGGAATAAGTCTTTTCATTTCCTGCATTCATTTACTCTCGTCAAATCATTCATTTCTTTAAAAATCATTTTATCATGTAACATATTTTTCTTAAAAATTTTTCTTAAAAAAACATTTAAGTTGATTGGTGTTTTTCCACGACTCCGGACAATACGGGAGATCAGTCACGTAAAGTCCCCATACCGGACACAAAGTCCCTCTGGACATAAAATTGGGTTCCTAATTAGGCAACGAGAGAGAGAGAGGTTGAGCGAGAGAGAGAGAGAGAGAGAGAGGTTGAGCGAGAGAGAGATTAACCGTGAGGGAGAGAGAGGTTGAGCGAGAGAGAGAGAGAGAGGTTGAGCGAGAGAGAGATTAACCGTGAGGGAGAGAGAGCTGTCCAGAGAGATTGAAAGAAAGAAAATAGTCGAGAACAATCTGGAGTTTGCTGGTGATATGGGCTGAAAATAAGCCCTAAAGACACATTTAATGAGGCATTAATTAGACCCTGAATGGTCCAAACGTGGGGCCCACCAGATGGGCCCAAAACCCCTATTATAATATTAATTTCGTAATTAATATTGGGGGAAATAAACAGCTCAGCAAATAAGAGTTGGATAAGGATAATATCCCTTTCAGACTTATCCTATAAGGCATCCAATTCAATATGGAAACTGATTCCTATAAGGAATAGATCTAGAACTTTCCTCAAAGACTTTTCTACCAAGTCTCTAACTCCTACCATAATTCTAAAGGCTTCTCAGCCTATATAAAGGGCCTGACCCCTCATCTCAGAACTACGTTTTTTTTGGCTTGATTCTCTAATACAGAGATACGTAGGCATTCTGTGAGGACCGTTTAGTCTCGAACGCAGAAGCAGCCATTAAAGCTCGAAGCTCAACCACCCTAGCATTAATTACAAATCGTAAATTAGTTTTTATTCCACAACATTTGGCGCCGTCTGTGGGAAGAAGACATCAACCATGGTTCAAACACGAAGAACAACATCAACTGAGGCCATACCTCTTAGCACTGCTCCACCTGCTGTCTCTGATCCGCTCGTCACTGCTGAGGGAGGACAATTACCCCCACCAACAGGGACGGTCATTCAACCTCTAACCTCTCAACCCTCAGGGACGATTCCCCATGTTGAGGGAACTGTGGCTATTCCTCAAAACCGAGAAACTAACCCTCTTCAGATGGTGGTTTCTCCTCTTGATAGCGCTGGTCGTACGCTACCTCCGGGGGTACAGATCCACACCACGGATCTCCCTTTGAACACCAACCCGATGTATGGGCTGCCTAATTATCCCCCTCAACGTAGGGAACCTGGACCGAGCGGTCATGCCTTACAGATCCGAGATCGGGAGTACGATGATTACTCTGGTCCCTATTCTGATGATTCAACTTCTGAGGATGACAATGATGATCGTGATGAAGCCCCGAGGAGGCGACGTGCTAGTAAAGAACCTCGAAGGAGGTCCCAAAGAATCCAGGATGAACCTCCACAAACGGCCGAGGAAAGGATTAAGGCTCATGAGGCAGAGATCCAAAGGCTGAAGGACGATATTGCTAGAGAGCAAGCAAGGCGAAGTCTGATTCAACCTCCTCCAGTTACAGGGAGAATTCCCATTATAAATCTGGAGAGGCCCTCAAGGAGGCAACGAAGGGCCGATGCCCCGATTGAAAAATCAACAAGGGTGGAGACCCCCAAAAGTAACCCTAGGGATCTGATGCCCCTTGGGGATCCTGATGATCCTACACCTCCGTTCACTGAGGAGGTAATGAATGCTCGCATCTCAAGGAAGTTCAAGATGCCGACAATTAAGGCCTATGATGGAACGGGCGATCCCGCAAACCATGTTAGGACATTCTCAAACGCACTGCTGTTGCAGCCTGCAAGCGATGCTTTAAAGTGTAGGGCGTTCCCTCAAACCTTGTCTGGTATGGCTCAAAGGTGGTATAGCCGGTTACCTGCAAACTCAATCGGCTCGTTCAAAGAGCTGAGCGCCGCCTTTGTCAGCCAGTTTATTAGTGGGAGAGTTCATGAAAAAAGTTCTGCATCCCTTATGTATGTGGTACAGGGGAAGAACGAGAATCTGAGAGATTACCTCAAGCGGTTCACCAAGGAGACGCTGAATATTACTGATCTGGAAAATAAGGTGGCCATGGTAGCCTTGGAACACGGAACCACAGATCTCTTCTTTAAAAGGTCTTTGGCAAAACACCCTCCTGAAAATATGGCCGAGCTCCAACGGAGGGCCGATAAATATATCAAGGCCGAAGACAGCATGAAGAAGGATACCACAGGAAGCAATGGAAAGGGTTCTAACGATTCGAAGAAACGAAAGCAAGAGCAAGAGTACGATGCTAGGGACAAGTATCCCCGGACTAGCAAGGATTCTGATTCACCCCCGAAGAAGAATTTGGGATCAAGATTCAACGACTATGCGAGACTGAATGCTCCTAGGAGTCAGATCTTGCTAGATATTGAGAAGGATAAAGATTTCCGATGGCCGAAGCCACTTAGGGGTGATCCCACAAAAAGAAACAAGGATCAATACTGTAGGTACCACCGTGATGTGGGTCATGATACAGATAATTGTAGACAGTTAAAAGATGAGATTGAGTTCTTAATCCGAAAAGGAAAGCTGAGCAGGTTCACGAAGAATGATGATCGTGGAACCCAAAGAAGGGATAATGACAGAAGAGATAACGATCGTGATCGTGATCGTGATCGTAACCCACAGCCCCGAGGGCCAGTTGTTAATATGATTTGGGGAGGCCCGACAGCGGCCGGCACGACTCGAAACTCTCGAAAAGCATATGCCAGAGAAGTAATGCACATTGTGGGGGAAGCCCCAAAACGTGCCAAGACTGAAATAGTTATTGGGTTTGATGATTCAGATCTCGAAGGGGTAAAGTTCCCCCATGACGACCCGTTGGTCATAACTCCTGTAATTGGAAACTCGGAGGTAAAACGAGTCTTGATCGACAATGGAGCTTCTGTTGATATCTTGTTTCACGATGCGTTTGTGAAAATGGGGTACACCGATTCTCAGTTGACCCCCACCAACATGCCAATCTACGGATTTAATGGAGTTGAGTCCAAGGTTGAAGGGACTATTCAGTTACCCATGACGATTGGACAGGAACCTAGAGAAGCTACTCAGATGCTGAATTTTCTTGTGATCAAGGCATCCTCGACCTATAACGCGATCCTAGGAAGGACTGGACTTCATGCATTCAAGGCTGTGGCCTCCACATATCACATGAAGATTAAGTTTCCAACCAGGAATGGTGTTGGAGAACAAAAGGGTGATCAGAAGATGGCAAGAAGTTGTTATGTATCCGCGTTAAGGGCTGATGGAATCGGGGGGCAGGTACTTCCGATCGAAGACATGGATGTCCGTGGTGATGATGAACATAGAGGAAAGCCAGCGGAGGACTTAATACCTATTCCTCTGGAGCTAGGCGACCCTGAAAAGGTGACTTATATAGGAGCCTCTCTGAAGGAACCCCTGAAGGGCAAATTGATAGCATTCTTGCAAGAAAATAGCGATGTGTTTGCCTGGACAGCAGCTGATATGCCAGGGATTGATCCCCAACTTATAACTCACAGATTGAATGTCGATCCTAATCGAAAGATAATACAGCAGAAGAAGAGGAACTTTGCACCTGAAAGGCAAGAGGCCATAAAGCAGGAAGTGGAAAAGCTCTTAGAAGCTGGGTTTATTGAAGAGATTCAGTTTCCAGAATGGTTGGCTAACCCTGTGATGGTCAAGAAAGCCAACGGTAAGTGGAGGATGTGTATAGACTTCACCGACTTGAATGATGCATGCCCTAAGGATTGCTTCCCTTTACCTAGGATAGACATGTTAATAGATGCCACAGCTGGACATGAGATGCTGAGCTTCATGGATGGGTTCAGCGGCTACAATCAGATTAAGATGCACAAGGATGACGTCCCTAAGGTATCTTTCATAACTGACTTTGGTGTTTTCTGCTATCTTGTTATGGCTTTCGGTCTAAAAAATGCAGGAGCTACTTACCAGCGACTGGTGAATAAGATATTCGCCCATCTAATTGGAAAAACCATGGAGGTCTATGTTGATGACATGCTAGTCAAGAGCCTGTTCAAGGCAGACCACATTAAGCACCTCAGAGAGGCATTCGAAGTGCTGAGGCACCACAAAATGATGTTGAATCCAGCCAAGTGTGCCTTTGGCGTTGGATCAGGAAAATTTTTGGGTCTGATGGTTTCAAAGAGAGGCATAGAGGCCAACCCTGACAAGATTAATGCAATCTTAGACATGGAACCACCACGCTCTATAAGAGATGTGCAGAAGTTGACAGGCCGTGTAGCGGCTTTAGGAAGATTCATCTCCAAGTCTGGTGATAAATGCTTGCCGTTCTTTCAAGCATTGAAGAAGGTGAAAAATTTTGAGTGGACCCCTGAGAGCCAAGAGGCCTTTGAACAATTGAAGAAGTACATGGTTGAAGCCCCATTGCTAGCCAAACCTAGTCCTGGGGAGACTCTTTATCTATACCTGGCGGTATCTGAGCAAGCGTTGAGCGCCGTTCTTATTCGAGAAGAAAAGAAAGTCCAGAAACCTATCTATTATGTGAGCAAGATATTGCACGGGGCTGAGTTGAATTACTCTCCCATTGAGAAGTTCGCTTTGGCTTTGATAACAGCCTCGAGGAAGTTACGCCCGTACTTCCAGGCACATAAGATTGAAGTCCTGACGGACCAACAGTTGAGAAACATATTGCATAGCCCAAAGGCTAGTGGAAGGCTAATCAAGTGGGCAATCGAACTTGGAGAATTTGACATCACGTATAAGCCTCGAACAGCCATTAAGGCTCAGGCATTGGCTGACTTCGTGGTTGAATGCACCATTAGCAACCAAGAAGTCGGGGGGCAGGAGACAATAACAACCCCTGAGAAACAAGATAAAGATGGAGAACTTGAACCTGATCAGAAGGAATATTGGGTGCTCTATTTTGATGGAGCATCAAAAACAAAATCTAGTGGCGCAGGCTTAGTGTTGCAAAGCCCCGATGGGTTTACAGTCGAATATGCTTTGAAGTTGGATTTCCAGACAACTAACAATGAAGCTGAGTATGAGGCCTTGATAGCTGGTTTAGGCTTGGCCAGAATCATGAGAGTC
This sequence comes from Saposhnikovia divaricata, assembly GCA_036435485.1. NCBI lineage: Eukaryota > Viridiplantae > Streptophyta > Magnoliopsida > Apiales > Apiaceae > Saposhnikovia > Saposhnikovia divaricata. The sequence continues at coordinate 91,906,909 of CM071597.1, read as the reverse complement.
AAGAACCTCAAAGTTTGTGGAGATTCAAGATTAGTAGTCTCTCAAGTGAATGGTGAATTTGAGGCCAAGGATGAAACTATGGCAAAGTATCTGCGAGTTGTGAAAGCTGTCATGACTCAGTTTGATGAGTGTTATGTAGAACACATTCCGAGAGAAGAGAACGTTAAGGCCGATGCCCTATCCCAGTTCGCTTCTTCCGAAATAGAAAACTATGCAGGGAGTGTTTACTTCCAGGTCTTGAAGGCCCCGACTATCAACTCAAAATTAGTGGCACCAATTGATGTGGGAAGCTGTTGGATAGATCCTATCAAAGCTCACCTAGAAACTGGTTGGCTCCCCGGCAATGCCTTGGAGGCACGAAAGCTGTCCGTGAGAGCATTAAGATATGCCTTGATCGAGGGCGTTCTTTACAAAAGATCTTTCGTTATCCCGTACTTGAAATGTTTGAGGCCCCAAGAGGCAAGGGAAGCTTTGGAAGAAGTTCATGAAGGAATTTGTGGGCAGCACTTGGGGGGCAGAGCCCTAGCTCACAAAATAACTCGTTTGGGATTCTACTGGCCAGAAATGCTGGCCGATGCACAGAGCTATGTCAAGCGGTGCGATCGATGCCAGAAGCATGCTCCGATAGTAAGGCAGCCGCCTGAGATGTTAACATCGGTTAACTCCCCTATTCCATTCGCGATGTGGGGAATGGATATACTTGGTCCCTTCCCCGTAGCTTCAGCACAAAGGAAGTTTCTGATAGTGGCCATTGATTACTTCACTAAGTGGATTGAGGCTAAACCTCTAGCCAAGATAACCACCAAACAAGTTGCCCAGTTCTTTTGGGAGAATATAATTTGCAGGTATGGAATCCCTCGAATTTTGGTGACAGACAATGGGACACAGTTCAATAATGAAGAGTTCAAGAAATATTGTGAGGAGAATGCAATTGAGCTTCGTTTTACCTCCGTGGCTCATCCACAAGCCAACGGGCAAGCTGAGGTAGCTAATCGAATTATCCTTGATGGACTGAAGAAGAGGGTTGAACGCTCTAGAAACACTTGGGTAGATGAGTTGCTGCCCATACTATGGGCATACCGTACCACTTGTAAAGTGACCACTGGAGCAACCCCGTTCCTGCTGGCTTACGGAGCTGAGGCAGTTGTGCCTTTGGAGATCATGCAAGCGTCACCTCGAGTTGAGGCTTTTGAACCAGAAACTAACGAAGAGGGCATGAGACTCGCCCTAGATCTGATTGACGAAGTCAGGGATGAGGCAAACGCTAGAAATGTGGAACATCAAAAGAAAGCATCCTTTTATTACAACCATAGAGTTAAGGAAAGGTTCTTTCGACAAGGCGATCTGGTTCTAAGGAAGATCGAGGCTTCTGGAGTCGGCCAGAAGGGAAAGCTAGCCCCTAATTGGGAAGGGCCGTATCGAGTCAAGAAGACGTTGGGACGAGGATCATATAAGTTGGAGACCTTGGACGGGGTTGAGGTGCCCCGTACTTGGCATGCTTTGAACCTCAAAGTTTATTATGTATAAGCTATCCTTGCATGGATTCAGCTTTCTATCTATTTATTATGAGGAGTAGAAATAAGGTTCGATGAAACCATTTCAGGGCTTTACGCCCCGAGTAGGACAATAATGAGATATGTAAGGGTTAAACCCATTTCAGATTATTAATGCAAAGTTTGTTTCCCTTCAATGATTTTGTGATTTTGTTTATGTACCAAGCACCTGTTGAGTGTGAGTCTAGGAAGGACAAGTACCGAAAACAAGTAAACAAACTAATGAGGAAACAAATGCATAAATAAAGACCCCGAAGGGCCAACAGTTAAGTTACATCAACAAGATAGATAAAAGTTTGGTCCCCAAGGACCGTGAATGAAATCTAGACAAATAAAGCCACATCTGGCTAACAAGGCCATGCAAGGCCACGAACTAACTCCAGCTACTCCTCCCCAGAACCCTCTTCTCCAGACTCCTCACCGCCGCTCTCCTCTTCCTCACTCTCCTCCTCTGAGTCTTCGCTGGAATCACCACCGGACTCTGCTATTACCATTGGCTGAGCTCTAGCAACTTTGGCTCCTTTTCCCTCGGAAGATGAAGAAGAAGTAGAACTGCCCTCGTTCCGGATTAGCCTTTTCCCAGGGATGGGTTGGCGAACTACTCCAACCTTCTTTGCAGGCAGGACTTTCTTCCCACGGGAGCCAGAAGAATGTGAGTCTTGGCTAGCAGCGGGAACAACCCCCTTTGAGTTGGAACCGGAACGACGGTGACTGCCTCTGGAACCGGATCCTGATGCCTGGGGAACAATTTTAGTTCCCGAACCAGAAGCTAGGTTAACCGGGAGGGCACCCCAATTTGGGCAAGGAAAGTCTGCTGGATTGACAACAGATGGATGCCTATGATTCACAGCGTTAATAGCCTTCTCCCAACCAACAGACATGTTGAAGGGACGCACCTCATCATCATGATCATCAATGAGCTTGAGGAAATCTTCAGACCTATGGTAGGCCTGGATCACCTTGTCTGCATCAGAGGCCTTCTTTCTGGCTAGAGAAGCAAGCTGTTTGCGGGTAGATGCGGCGTTGGCCTCAGCTCGAACAACTTGGGAGTGTAGATCGTCAATCTCTTCCCGGAACCTCATGGAGTCATTTCTCAAGCTAACATTTTCGTCCCTAAAGGCCTGGCCTTGGGTCGAAATGGTTTGAAAATAGGCGTTGGCCTGCAACAAGGAAATAAGTGAGCCACAAGGAATATGCAGAATTGAAATCAATGACAATGTCAAACTTAACAGAAGGAATTTCATACCTGATACAAGGCCTGGGCGCCCATGAGTTGAGACTCATCCAGCTTGTCACCTGCATGCATTGTCGCTTGGTCAGGCGGAGTGATGGAAAGCTTGGACCAGTCTAGGGCCAGATGAGGACTCCCGAAGACCGAGTCTTGTTCGCAGATGCCCCAAGGAGGTATGAAAGGAGTCCGGACATCCCCGTCAGCGTTTCGGGATCGTTTACCACCTTGAGAACAACGCTCCAAGAAATTAGGGATGTGAGGCTTAGTTGGATTCAGCTTCTCTTCAGCCCTTTTCTGCATCCTCTTGGTAACAGTTGGCCGGTTCTCGGGACGATTATCAATCTCCTCAGCAGCTGAAATACAAAGAGAAAAACATCGGTATAAGAACAAACAGAGTTCACAATAAGTTCAAGTAAGAAAGTTTCCCTCAATAGAAAGAAAGCTAAGGCCAGCCCCAATGAGATTCTTTTCGTTTAAAATAGTTTTATAGTGTGTGCGACCGTCGTCAGCAAGAAGCCTATCCCGGTCCAACAATTCCGGATCAGAAATGTCACACACGAAGTGGGAACTATCTTCGACAGACCCGAATTTCTTCACAAAGAAGTTGCCCCAATCACCGCCCTTCCATTCAAGAACTACAAACTCCCTTTCCCAGAAATGTTGTGAATCTGGAAAGGAGAAGGGATTCACCATGTGTGGAAGCTTGGCTCGGTGCTTGAGGCTCACCCATCCTTTTTTGGATTCAGAAGAGTTGCTGGCTCCGAAGATACTTCGAAACATTGTGGTTGTCGGATGAATCCCCAGCTTCCGACACCTTATCAAGAAAATAGAAATGTACCTCCAGGCGTTGGGATACAATTGACAGGGGTGGATTTGATATTCAGCCAGCAGCCTAATAATAAAATTGTCAACCGGGAACCTGAACCCAGCATCTAAGGCACCCCAGTAAACACAGATCCTTTCAGGATGCCAGTTGCAAGTTCTATCTGATGGACTCGGGAGACGAACCTGGATGGCACTTGGAAAGTGATAAGACTCCCTTATCTTCTGAACGTCCCGTTCCGACAATTTACTGGAACTATTAAAAGAATCTAGACTAGAGCAGTTGGGAAATGTATCCCTCATGATATTTAGAAGTTCTAGCAAGGATTCGAATCTATGTTCAACATATGTAGGAGGTTGAATTCTTTCTTTACCTTTGGCAGTCCTCATTTTACTCCTCTTTGACATGGCTTCCATCATGGAGACCGGGGGAGCCATTGGTTGATCACCTTCCGACATCTTGATGCAGGAGCTGAAACTTGATCTTGAATCTGAAACTTGATCTTGAAGCTCGAACTGGATCTTGTAACTTGAACCTAAGAGAACTTAAGAATCTGAAAGCTCAGAAATGAAGAAGTGAATGGAAATGAAGGCTACTTCTCCTCTTTTATAGAAAATACATGACCTGGTACATCAGGTTGAATCTCAGCTTGGTTCGTGTTAACAGGTCATCTATCGTTTCCAGACGAAAAGGGACGGAAATTATCCACGTTATACAGAAAGAATCGTTATAATTCATATCTGCCGGAAAAGAAACAGCTGAAATATTTACTGCATGGATGTTGTACTTAAAGAGATAAACAACGAGTTTAATCTTAAACACGAGGTTAGTAGTGCTAATCCTGAATTAAGGTGTAATCCCGATAGAAGTCACGATTGACCAAAATACTAAACCTAGGATCAGCTTCTGAATCCCTAGGATCGGGATTCAGCTTCTGAATCCTTGAAAGTCACGGATGACCAAAAAATAACCTAGGATCGAGATTCAGCTTCTGAATCCCTAGGATCGAGATTCAGCTTCTGAATCCTTGAAAGTCACGGGTGACCAAAAAACCAACCGAGGATCGAGATTCAGCTTCTGAATCCTTCGAAATGGTCGACCACAACACCCGAAGGAGCCATGGCCGACCACCTTGCAGCCGACCAAGGCACATTCAGATGCCCCGGCCGACCACCTTGCAGCCGACCAAGGCAAATTCAGGAGCCCCGGCCGACCACGAGCTAGCCGACCAAGGCAAATTCAGGAGCCCCGGCCGACCAGCCCTCAGCCGACCAGGTGCCGGCCGACCACCTGGGGTCAAGGCCCTCCAGCCGACCAGGTGTCAGCCGACCACCTTGGTTGGAGGCCCTTCGGTCGACCAGGAGCTAGCCGACCACAAGCTAGCCCTCGATCCGGCCGATCGCGGGTCAGCTTGTGGTCCTGAATCTTGGTTTTTCAGCAATTCTCGGGCAGCTTCTGAACCTGAATCTTGATTTTTCAGGTGCACCGTTTAGTACCGTTTAGTGCCGTTTAGCACCGTTTATCGCCGTTTAGCGTCGTTTAACATTGTTTAAACGTCGTTTAAGGCTGTTTAGCACCGTTTAGTGTCGTTTAGTGCCGTTTAGCACCGTTTATCGCCGTTTAGCGTCGTTTAACATTGTTTAAACGTCGTTTAAGGCTGTTTAGCACCTTTTAGTGTCGTTTAGTGCCGTTTAGCACCGTTTATCGCCGTTTAGCGTCGTTTAACATTGTTTAAACGTCGTTTAAGGCTGTTTAGCACCGTTTAGTGTCGTTTAGTGTCGTTTAGCACCGTTTAGTGCCGTTTAGCGCCGTTTATCGCCGTTTAGCGTCGTTTAACATCGTTTAAACGTCGTTTAAGGCTGTTTAGCACCGTTTAGTGTCGTTTAGTGCCGTTTAGCACCGTTTATCGCCGTTTAGCGTCGTTTAACATCGTTTAAACGTCGTTTAAGGCTGTTTAGCACCGTTTAGTGTCGTTTAGCACCGTTTAGTGCCGTTTAGTGCCGTTTAGCGCCGTTTATCGCTGTTTAGCGTCGTTTAACATCGTTTAAACGTCGTTTAAGGCTGTTTAGCACCGTTTAGTGTCGTTTAGTGCCGTTTAGCGCCGTTTATCGCCGTTTAGCGTCGTTTAACATCGTTTAAACGTCGTTTAAGGCTGTTTAGCACCGTTTAGTGTCGTTTAATGTCGTTTAGCACCGTTTAGTGTCGTTTAGTGCCGTTTAGCACCGTTCAATGCTACTGGCACAATCTAGCGTCGTTGTAAACGCGTCGGTCGCTCCACGCTTTACGTCAAAAACGATATCAAAGATAAACCCTGACCCGAGTCTCGAAAAAGGCCGTTAAAACTTCAAGGAAAACCTAATCAGTTTTCCTAGAAGTTGGGGGGCAAATGATATGGGCTGAAAATAAGCCCTAAAGACACATTTAATGAGGCATTAATTAGACCCTGAATGGTCCAAACGTGGGGCCCACCAGATGGGCCCAAAACCCCTATTATAATATTAATTTCGTAATTAATATTGGGGGAAATAAACAGCTCAGCAAATAAGAGTTGGATAAGGATAATATCCCTTTCAGACTTATCCTATAAGGCATCCAATTCAATATGGAAACTGATTCCTACAAGGAATAGATCTAGAACTTTCCTCAAAGACTTTTCTACCAAGTCTCTAACTCCTACCATAATTCTAAAGGCTTCTCAGCCTATATAAAGGGCCTGACCCCTCATCTCAGAACTACGTGTTTTTTGGCTTGATTCTCTAATACAGAGATACGTAGGCATTCTGTGAGGACCGTTTAGTCTCGAACGCAGAAGCAGCCATTAAAGCTCGAAGCTCAACCACCCTAGCATTAATTACAAATCGTAAATTAGTTTTTATTCCACAACAGCTGGGTTTATGATTAAAGAAACAGGGGTATTATTTTAAAGTCAACACATGCTGAAAAATAAATACAAGCCACTTTAAATTATTTCTAAAAATCAAAATTAAACTGAAAATTAGTAGAAAATAAATTTTAGAATTTTAAAATAAAATTTATGAAATTACAAACATACCCATATTTTTAAAATATTTTTAGGATCAAAAACGAATTAAATATGAATTTTACAAGTTTTGATCCTTTAAAATGCAATAAAACTCCTAAAATAATTTTAAAATACTAAAACACACAAATTAATACACCCAATAATTTTAAAAACTAAATAATATTATAAAGAGGATATTACAAAAGATTTCGTGATTTTTGAATACTCCGGTGATTTAATATAATTTTCAAAGATCAATAACGCATGATTTATATAAATTTTAATCATAAAAATTCAAATAATTTTTTCATGGACTAGCACGTCACACATACATCACCATATAAATATGTAAGCATGATGTCACATATATTCCATTCCTAAAAATTTCACCTCATATAATCCTCATTTAATATTAAATAATAATAATAATAATAATAATAATAATAATAATAATAATAATAATAATAATAATAATAATAATAAGTACGATATTTTCTATGGCGTTATAATGTTGACTATCAATGGATAAACAGGATAGGTTAGCTAATTGTATATAAGTTGTGATTTGTAATTTTGTTTAAGTGAAGCGATACAGCAACGAATACGGGAGCTACATCAACGGATAGTACTATCAACGGGTAACATGTAACTCATCAATGGATAATCAGCTACAACAAATGTTTATCAATAATGGCTCAATACTAGCGGTTGACAGTGAGGGGACATAGCTGACAGATCACATGGGTTGGTAGACTTCAAAATGGCATGGAAGCCAGTCTGTGGAAATGAAGAAGAAAAAGAAACATTCTTTTTCTTACCAAACACTTTGGACGAAGAAAAAGTTGTGTCACATGAAGAAAAGGAGTGGTAGCAGACCTACAAACATATTTGACTTTGTAATATTCGTATTTTTTGTAGAGCTGTAGCCTTGGGGTATTTATAATCAAAGTGCAGCATTGCTTATGTATGTATGAGTAGAACAAAAGTTGTATGAGCTATATGCGAGCAAACACATACAAGAAATACAAGAGAAATAGTTAGGGTTCTTCTTGTATTCAAAGCTTTGTAACCGCAGCTGTGTAATCTTTTACACAGATTATTTATTCGAAATATAAATCTCAGGTGGGTCATAAAATCCACCTGAAATTTTGTAAGTGTTGTGTATTTGCTTTACATTTCATTTACTTGTTTCATTATCTGTTTTATCCAACTGTTCAACCTTCGTTAATTCGAAAAAGTTTATCAAGATTGTAATCAACCCCCTTTCTACAATCTTGTGGTGTTACTGAGATTTATCAATGATGTTCATTTTCATTTTTACAAGATTTTTTATTATTTATTTTGCATCAAGATAATGATTTGTTTTGTTATTTATAGTCATAGGATGTAGTCTCAATGGGGAAAACATGATTTCAGTGAATGCTAATTTAAAAGATTTTATGATTGCTGATTTCTTTTTTTGTTCTTTTTAAACTTTGGTTGTTGATGCCTTTTTTTAATTGCTCTGTTACGTAGATTAATTAATTGAATTTTACTACTACATAATGAGTTTGAGTAGATTTAAGGCCTTAAATCAGGTAAACAAAGTGATTTTAGTTCAAATATGTACATCACTATCAAATTCGTAATATAAAAAAGTATTAATTACCTTGTAACAGTAAGGCGCATATACATGTAACCTTTTTTCTTATTCCGATACTGATATATATTCTAGAAGGGCACTTACAATATAATCATTTAAATCTCACTGCCATGGTCTTTGTAAATTGCAAGAGTAAGAATATAAGGCTAGCTATCTGGTGAGGCCAAATCCAAAGAATAAAACAAGATAAGTTAAATTGCAACTTCACTTTTAATAGTGATGATTTAATGTGTGTAGAGGCAATTCAAATCTTGAATCTAGGAAATGTTCTAAATCTTTATAAAAGGTGAGTTTAAATGTGAAAGAGTTACGATGTTGTTGATTCTATAGCCACTCATGGATCAATAACAGGTTCTAAATTAGGTAACACAAAATGTGACATGAATGCAGTTATATATAGTTTCTTTGATTAACTACTTTCATATACATTTATGTTATCTTATCACACCAATGTTTGTGGACTCTTATATATTCTTTTAGCTTTATATATGGCTATAGATTTTAATAGAATAAGATATCATTATATGCAATGAAGTAATAAGTATTACATCGGTGTATGATTTAGTATGTTCACCTTTTCATGTGCTGCCTATCTCTGTGTCTTTTTTTGTACCAAAAATTTCTTCATCGTTAACATTTATTATAACTTACACATTTCTTCTTTTTTGGTGACAAGGTTTAAAACGTGAATAAACCAAAACAAGAAGTGTCATGAGAATTGTGAAATTATAAAGAAGCACTTTGAAGTTTGATTCGAAAGGAAACGGCTTTATAATGAAGTGGTCAAATTAAAAAAAAATAGCATGGTCTTTGGCTGATGAATGCCTTCAAACCATCAGGTAAGAATTGAACTTTTATATAGGAAGATAAACTTTTCTCTTTAGTGTCGTAGCATTCATCTCTTTCAACACAGTGATTTTTATACTCTGTCTTTCAATATTTTATTTAAAGGTTGATTACAGTAATGCTTTTTTATATGAGTGTGCTTTCTTTCATCATATTGATTTGTTTTAAGGATTGCATTTTCATACTAAACAATTTAATTTTTTATGGTTTCTTCCAGTGTGATTAGAGTTATAGCATATTAGCTTACGGATCCTCAAGTGTTGGTAGTTAAAAAGTTATCAACAACATTTCTAAGGGTTTTCGATATTAAGGCTTCGGTTTCCCACCTCCCAAGCAAAAAAACAGATACATATACAAGATGCAGCATCGATGAATCAAAATTCTATATTTCTTAATTAATTAGAAGGTAAATCCTTTCACATGATCTTTGATTACACCTCAGATTAGGCTCTTTTGGATGTCCATACAATCGAGTGTATTGTACTGTAAGCTCTTTTGGACACAACTTCAAACTAGGAACTAAAGCACTGATACTGCCATTTGATTCTTCGATGGCACTGCCAACAGGTACACTTATAAATCTACGATATAAATGATTGTTTCCTAAAAATGTATGTCTTTTAAAAGTTTTTACTCTAGGTGAATTGGTTAGGTCCAAAGTTGGCGATCTTTGGTACTATTGGCAAGATAAATTTCTTTAAAGACTTTGCCTATAAACTCAAAAAGACGACCTATTAATTTCAAAGTTTCTTCACGAGAAGACTCTGGGTTAAGGTGGCAGTATACAAGCTTATGGTATGAAATGTATTCGAATACTCCACTTAATTGCAAAAGTTATTTTGACGCAATACTTATTTTTGTTGCAGGTGGCACATGTAAATTGTGTAGAATGAAATGAATTTGTGAACTTTGTGAGGGAGAGCATCAATATGTTGTGTGGAGAATATGTGTTTCTTCCAATATACTGTATATCTTTATTAGTTGAACTTTCTATATGCCTTTCTGTTTTATATGTACCTTGGCTCCTTAATTGCATTATAGCCTCACAAATCATGTACATAAGCAATACCAGAAGATATATATGTATCTATTCCACTACTGATCACGGTACCATGTTAATTGTTATGTAATTTGTGATGATAGATTTTGAAATATTTTTTCTTAAATGAAATTTTTTGTTTGGTTGCTCTTTAAATATAATTACTTGATCTTTTATCTTATAAACATCATCAATAGCTGAATTTAATTTAATTTATCGTAAAAGCATTGTATTTTCTTAGTGTTATATTGTATTACACAGGCAAGGTGTAGAAGAGAGATAAGGATTGGAGAAATAGCAGATGAATATAATGTAATAAGATTTGAGTACGAGCCCGTGTAATGATCTTAGGCAAGCACCACCGAATTAAGAGTCTTGGAGATGACATATAGACAATGTAAAGATAGTGCTGTTGAAAATGCTTTGGATACTGTTATTTTAGGTTTCTGAGGTTGGCTTCTTTATCAGGACTAACTCAAAGGCAGGGACAACTACTACTACTAGAGGAAGGAGCTCACAGGTTTTAGAATAGAAAACAGAAGTGTTTTACAATGTGGTGACTATTTGTAGTATGCAGGTTGTCCATATGATATCATCTTTAATAGCCTTTTTGTGTTGCTTTCTTTGACCATAACTCAAACTGGAATAGAATGAGCATGCCAGTGTTTACTTGCATATTACTAATAACAGGATTAACTTTTTACGCTTTATTTGCAGTTCCAGAAAGATCTTTATCGAAATTAAAATAATTGTCAATCAAGTTGAGAGGTAAACAGAGAATCAAGATGTTGATAACAAGATTATAAATAGTAAAAATGTGTTGTGTACAATATATTTTTCTGACATATGCTCTTATATATTTAGATTGTAATTTTTTTTCATTAGAGCTATTCGAAATAATATAAATTTGCTTTAATGATTAAGAAAAAATATCATAGGACAGTGCAAAGTGGCACTGTGTGGTGATATGAGTAATATTTTTAAATCTCAATAAGTTAATTATACAAAAAAAATTTATATTTAAAAAAATTTAAGAAGATTAATAGAAAAGTCTTATACTTAATAAAAAAATATTTGGTTCTTTTTTTACATAATATTATTTCTTAATAATTTAAGTTCTTGATAAATCAAATTTTTTCCGATAATACTAACAACAATACGTATAAAAACGATTTACGAATGAAATGTTTTGTAATCTTAAATGAAATTGTGTATATTCTTTCCCGATAATTAATTTATAATATATTTGTAAATTATAAAATATTTAAATTTGAAACTTTGTTTTTAGAACTTTATATTTTTTGGTTGATTTTTATATAATTTTATTGTATTTAAATTGTGAGGCGTCGCCGTTAGGCGATGCCGAGAAACCTTTTATTCAAATTTTTATATGTTATATCTTTAAATTAGAAGAGATCAATATTATGATTAATAAAAATAATATTTTCTTTTAAATATGATAATCAAAAATGTTAATAATTTTTTTATAAGCGCGCATAGCGCGGGCAAAATTCCCTAGTATATTCTTAAAGCATGCTAATGCCCATTTAGATTTACCCATGGGTAAAACAAATTTACCCAACTCCCTCATTTTGTACTAGATCTAAGTCTTTTTGGTGTTAATCCATGAATGCTCCATATTTTAACCCATTTTAATCTATTTAAAGTTTGTTTACACGTACCACATTCCAAAAATATAGTTTTTTTTTTTAATTTTGAATTTGTAGATTGACTGGATATCTTCTAACAGAGCAAACAAACACGGAAATACAATCAAATAATTAAAGTTATACCTAAATTCAATTATATTCAAACCACGTATATCAAATCTGTTTTCATGATTTCAAAAATATCCTTACACATGTAACACCTTTTTTTTCATTTCCATCAAAATTTGCATCATGTTCCGAAACGAATGGATTCATCGTCTCAACAAAAGATTTCAAAAACGCCATCAGGTATTACTAATTTTGGTATGCTCCATTTTAGAGTATGATGGAAGGACAAAATGGTGGATTCTAACAACGTTTTTTTTACGGGATCAAAACGAAGACATTATGGTTTTGGTATGTATACAAGTGTTGTAGCAAGTGTTGTAGCAAGTAATCTAACATCAGCTGCAGACACAAATTTTTGAGGAAGTGGACATGATGCTAAAAATATTGATCCCAACCGAACAAAATGGTCACGTTTGGATGTCACATCAGAATCTCCCTCTTCCATAAAATCAATAGGTTGAAGAAGATTTTTTAATTTACCCATGATTCATTTGATTGTGTCCTTTATGATTGTTTTTGTGCTTTTTCATGTAGTTAATTTCAGAATCCCGGTTAGAAGTCTTGCTAGGTTTGATGGCAATGTGTGTAGTACAAATTCAAGTATTGTGGATTTGTAGAGAAATTTCATATCCTTATAAATGTAAAGCGTTTGATTGCAATTAATTATTATCCAGGTTCAAAGCATAGAGTTCGTTGACCAAACATTGACAAGATGAATTGTGAGTATTATCGACGTAATATTATCTTTTATCATATGCAAGTGACTATATAACATTGTTAAACGAATACAAGTAATTTGTTGATAACCATTTTTTTGGTATTTAGTCAGTTTAGAACGTTATATGCCAAATCCTTCTTCAAATGTCAATAGTGGTATGCTTACCAATGAATCAGGTATATCCTTTCATAATTTGATTTCATTCTGGTTTGACGATATTTGAATGCTTTATATTCTTGCACTGAATTGTTAATGCTAGAAGGGAAGTAGAGAGTATGCGGTCCTAATGTCGATAAAATGCAAGGTAATTTATAATTTCCATTCTTTTTTTCCCACATTTAATTTAGGTTCATTTAATGCTTAAAACCATTGTATTGCTTTTGTAGTCGATTGTCGAACTCCTCTCCAAAGTTTGGATACAAATACTGATGGTATGCCCTCTATATCCCTTTATCTTTTATTATTGATTGTATGCCCTCTACAATATTTTTGCCACAATTTCTGATCATCTATGCTATGACAAATACAATCATAGTTTCCAAGCATAGGGTACAAGGACCTGATGTCAATAAGCAATTTACTACGAAGAGAACACAAGTTTTGTCTTCCATTCAGCCTACATATTCAGTATTGACTCATCATCAGGATCAATCAAAGTTATATATTATGAAGCAGCCGCATAATTTAAAGTTTAATAATTCATTGAGTGGAATAAAGAATTCGCAACAAATTTTTTTTGTATTATAATTTCTACATTACAGCAGATAAAATGTGATATCCTCATTAATGTAGTTTCACATTAATTATGGTTTTATGTTGATCACTATGTAGATTCCGATGCTAATTTTTTTAATGTTCCTACGGATCATGAAGATCCAATGATTGGCGAAGATGAAGATGATGGATATTACGAAAGCACTGTGTTCAACAAGTGCCATTTTGGTGATTCTGCTTCATTAGATAAAAATCTGAAAACAAGAAATCAAAGAAAGGCTGATGTCACATTAGAACATACCTTCGATCAAGATACCGTAATTAATTCAGTTTTCTCTTTGCAACATTTCCTTAATTTTCGAAATTATATCAGCTTTGTTACACATCAAACATACGATGATTTGGAGCCTCCTAATGATAATGAAGACCCTATGCACCTAGAAGAAGATGAGGAAAACATATCTAATCCTGATTTATGGAGAGGATATATGGATCTTGGTCAGCCCAACAAATTGTGTCAACATTATAGTGAACTAATGTGGAATGAAGAAAAGAACAAAAAACTCCAGAAGAACAAGTATCCAACATTTTTTCTTTGTTATCGAAATGGTCAGGTTGAAATTGAAAAGGAACCACAGCCTCCTGAACCTCTTAAATCGCTATTATATGGTTGTGAGAAGTCAAAACACTTCAAACAAAACATCAGAGAATCACTTCTACTGGCGCTAAGGTTGACAAAACTATTAATATAGGTCGGGGTCCTTACTGCTTTAAAATAAGAGGTCAAAACTATCATTTTGTTGGTAGTTTGGTACCTGTTGGTGGAAGAATGCCTAACTTCTGTCAGCTTTGTATTTATGATACGAAGAATAAAATTGAGAACAAATTAATTCATCGGGTGATAACACTTATAGCGTTGATCCTGATATTGTGGAATCTCTTTTGGCCATGCTTGATCAGAACAACAAGTTGGTTCAGCATTTTCGAATGGCTTGAGATAGGTTTGAAAATAATGATCTTGAAGAATTTAAGTTGGTACTTATTTCATCAAGTTCTGTAAGTGGAAGACCAAATCACATTGGTCCATCGAATGAAGTTGTTGCATCCATTGTCTCGGATGATACTGATACCGGAGGTACGAGAGATACAGTTGTTAAGACCAAACAAATGGATTGAAGAGGATATTTGAAATAAAAACACTTTATATGCAATTTCAGTATCCTTTGCTATTTTCTCATGGTAGAGAAGGTTTTCACCTACATATCCCTTTGAAAATTATAAAAAAGAATATCAAGATATATTCTGATGTTGATGGTAATGATCCTTAATCCAAGCATAGGGAAAAATTATCTCTGAAGGGGTATTATTGTTACAAAGTCATGATACGTACTTTTGAAGGTATTTTCTTTATTTTTGTACTATTTCATACATTTTGTAGGTGTATATAATCATATGATTTGATTTTTTAGCATTTAGGTTTGACACTACATCTAGCTGGTTGTTTGTGGCAATAACATATTGTTGATGCCGTTGCTGCTGTTGAACAATATCGATTGGATTGGGTGTCTACTCATCAGACTACGATCCGTGAAGATCTATACCATTATGTACGTGATGCTTTACGCAAAGGAAACCATGATCTGAATTATGTTGGTAAAGCTGTAATTTTATCATCCATGTTTACTGGCTCGGCTAGATACATGTTACAGTATTTTAAAGACTTATTAGCTATAGGTCGTGCTATTAGTCATCCTTCTTATTTCTGACAATGACATGTAATACAAAGTGGCATGAGATTCATAAAATGCTCGAACATTTGCCAAATATTGATGTTGTAGATGCGCCTAATATTGTTGCCAAAGTATTTAAGTTAGAGCTTGATCAACTCATCCATTTGATAAAGAAAGAAAACTATTTGGAAGGTGCATCGAAGGTATAACGCTCTTGCTTATCCATTTATCATTTCTCTTCTTATTTAATCAACATACTAATTCTTAGACTTATACATATGTTTACATTTTTCTTCTATTGCTAACCATGTATATTCAATAGTGATGCATGTAATTGAGTTTCAGAAGCATGGACTGCCCCACGCATACATGTTGATATGGTTACATCCAAACGATAGACCAAATAACACAGAAAAGATTGGTAATTTGGTATCTGCTAATATTCCCGACAAAAATGTTGACTCGATAGGGTATAATGCTGTAAAGAATTCTATGATTCATGGCTCATGTGGTGTTGATTACTCATACTCATCGTGTATGATGAAACAAAGATGTATTCATCATTTTCCCAAAAGTTACAACACGAAAAAGTATTTGTTTCACATAAAGTACAACTTCAAGTTTCAATTTATACTCTTTAAGGTATGACTCATTTTATCGTCAAGTTTCAGTATTCATATGATGTCAGTTCTCATTGATAATTTGTTTTATACTTGAAATAGATATAATGCACATGCCTTTTTTGACGATAGTGGTTTTCTGGTATATCGTTGACGTAGAACTGGCCATGTTGTCAATAAAAAGGGTGTAAGTCTTTGTAACGCCCAGACTTCCCAATACTAAAAATATACTTTTTATAATAAAATAGACTTTGATACAGGGGAATTTTAGAAAATTTCAGCATGAAGTATTTGTAAATCGGACTATCCACCTGTATTTCAACCCAAACCAATTTCCAATTAACAATTACAAATAAAACTTAATACACCAACGATTCCTCACTGAGGATCGATTCCAGGTTATGGTATGAAACAAGAATCTAAACTATACAAATCATTACAACTTCTTTCTCTGCTATAAATATAAATCACTATACCGTCTAATCTGTAGCTTAATCCAAAACCGTACTCGCCCACGTTAGCTCTGAAATCTATTCCGAACAGGATCATCCTCACTCTCATTCGCATTTGAAAATATAAGTAGGTCATCCTTAAACCTAACTGCAAAGGGTTAGGTAAAATAAAGCAAGAGTGAGCCAATGAACACTCAGCAAGTTAATAATATAGTGAAATAACGATATTACGATAATTCATTGATGAACAATATCAATGAATACTTTATCTCAAGAGATCATTCAATTTCAATCACAGAGTAAAACTTTTCCATTTTCTTCAACTATACGGTCTCATATAAAACTTTGAGAAAAAGAATGTCAAGAAATTCCCCAATCATTCTTACTCCACTTTCAACGTACAATGTTACTCGCGAAGGGAATAATTGGGAAACTTCTATCCATCCTTAATCCCATTATTTTACTGAGTTCCAAATTTTATCATGTAGAAAACGACTAGCTCTGATATCCACAATTTCGAAACTAGAAACCATTTACCTTGGAATATATATATATATATATATATATATATATATATATATATATATATATATTCTATCAAAACATTCCTTTCTTTAAAACCCTTTCATCTTTGAAACATACTTTTCATAAAACTTTTTAAAAACATTTAAGTTGATTTTTATTATTCTCCTAATTACGGACAATACGAGTGATCAGCCACGTAAAGTCCCCATTCCTTTGAAATTTGGTTCCCAATTAGGCAACACATTAGCCTTTAGTGCTGGACTAGGACCACCCTAGCCTCTTACGCTATATAAAAGTGCTGGACTACGACCACCCTAGCCTCTTACGCTTTTTCCAATTTATAAACAAATTTATTTTTAATGATTTAAAACATTTCACTTTTCAGTCCTTAAACTCACTGATAACAGATGAGCCCAGTATACGGAATTTTAAAAAAAACATCTTTAATTAATTATACCATTTGAGGGAGCATCATTAAAAGATTAAGGGACAGTGAAGCATTCGATATAAGGAATCATAAACAACAAGGCACTAAGATTTAAACTAAGCAGGGTAGAGTTCAGCAAAATAGAATCATATATCAATAAGGAACATGATAAATTAAATAACTGAGAAATTAATTAGATTCTAGAAATGGAACAACAATTATAAAGAAATCAGGGAATAAAGAAAAATCGAAGTTCAACAGGAGATTTAAGTTACTTCACTGGCTAACCACTTATTTCAAGGATTATCAATTTATGAATTTACGCTGCAAAATTTGAACTGACATGAAAGATTTGAATAGTTTAAAACGAAGATTTAAGAAATTCTCAATTACATAAAGTCTCACTCTTGTCAGCTAAGCACTCATAGGCTTCAGCTGCCAGAACCGGCATGACAATAATGAGTTTAAATAATTAAGAAGATCTCAATTCATTCTTGGCTTTAACCGTCACTGAGCAACACATGCTTCAACGATAGTATAAACCTCGAATTAATTTACAATAATTTGAAGAAAAACGCTCTTTGAAGAATATTAATAAAGATGAGGAATATTTAAATAAAGTAATTTTAAAAGAATTCAACACCTGAATGATAGGTGAGGAAAAATAAACAATAACAGAATAGTTTGAAAATGATTGTTTGTAAATTAATAGAAGAAAAATGTCACTGGTAATAAAAATGTAGAGTTTAGGAACTAGCAAAATGATTTGAAAAGAATTACATATAATTAACGGATCAGGTTCACATTATTAATGTGGCGCCCTCAAATCCGGGGTGAGATTTGGGCCCACTACAATACTAGTTTAAAATAACCTGCGTATATATATATATATATATATATATATACAATTTTGAAAACAAACCCTGAAACATACCAGGATCACAACAGGTTACAGTATGAAACAGAAACTATTCCAAAAGATAAATTATTACAATTTACTAATATCGTTGGCTTGACCCAATAAGTGACCAAATATCTAAGTTATTACATCTAATACAATTTTAAACCATTACAACAACAAACTACTCAAAATCCCATCCAACAACTAAATCAAAAACTTCAGAGGGAATCTGAATCTCGACTGTCTGCTCGAATCCTGGAAACCCTATGATCATAGTCTTCGGCGATGTCATCTTCTGATTTCAGTGAAAGGTTAGATATAACACAAGGGTGAGCAACAAATTTGCTCAGCAAGTATATATATATATATATATATATCAACTGTAAAACAATGATAAAACAAATCAATAATGATACTCAGAACTCAGGGTCAAATGATAACATTCGTTATCAACTGGATATATCAACTGGAAAAAAAAATGATAAAACAAATCAATAATGATACTCGGAACTCAAGGTCAAATGATAACAATTGTTGTCAACTGGATAATCAATTTATAGATTAGAATTGGATTCTCATTTTTCGACGCTATGAGTTAAAGTGGATGATCAGTCACACTAAAACTCCGGATATACTCTCTTGGTATATCCAAATACTCAACTGGATCCATGGCCCATTTTGGCCTAACATAATACTCATGTATGGACTGGCGTCCTCAGTCCTGAAAACATTTTCATTTAATAAAACTTCCAATTCTATCTTTAATACTCAAGCCAGGGGTCGGGACAATCGACTACCCTGTTTAATTAGAGTCAAGGTGTAATTCAATAATTCAGACAAGAGATCAGGTATCTAGCATTTTATTCATTTTCAATGAGTAATATTTCAGGTCCAGCATACATAGAATCAAGTGAATATGATCAAGTAATTATGATCAGCATTAATGGAATTGAATTGATATCAAAGGGAAAGTAAATCAACACAACATGGTGTATCTACAGAGGTAGGGTTGTATAATCAAGTACAATTGAATTGATAACCAAGGGGGAAAGTAAATCAACACAACATGATGTATCTACAGATGTAGGATTGTATAATCAAGTACAAATGAAACAATATTCGATATAATTGAAGGAACACGTTAAGGTTACTTGCCTTAATCAAGAACTAACTGGTTATTCTGCTTTGCCTTTTCCCTTGTCACTGGGACCTACTTCCTTCGAATCTACACATAAAAATACTACTTCAGTACTCTATTTAATAATCGACGTGCTACTATGCTAATTCTACCCATTCGTTAATCCCTTAACATAATATAAAAACGTATCAAAGTAAAAGTGACAATACACTGATACATAAACATTTTAAACCTTACTAACCAACAATTAACAATTAGTCGATTAGGGTTCAAATACAATCCAATTACCACATTTATATAATTAACTCATAATTCGTATAATTAAGATTTTAGAAAAATTTTTACGGGATTGTTTTATTTAACGAAGTACCCGTCGGAATACAACCGACCCAACCAAATCAAATACTAAAATAAATATAATTCCAACCACAATTCAAATTATAACTGATTCAAATGCGAATAATTCTCATATTAACTAATTATACCAAACGGACATACAATTCTCGGAAATTTAAATACGAAACAATTAGTATAATTTATAAGATTTATCTCGGCTCAGGTATACATTATCGCCTATTTTTACCCCCGACTTAAATTAAATCACCGTCGAGGGGGCAAAATCCCGAGGGTACCCTAATTTAGGGTTTCCATCTCGAGACTCTACACTTACTAATTATTATACGAAAATTACAATTTATTCCTCGAAATTCATCATACAGAATATGTAATTGTAATCAGTTTAAGTCGCAAAATACTCAACAAGCACTGCAATGTATCAGTATAGTCGAACACTATAAATAAATCAACATAATCCAGGGGAATAATTAACAAGGCATTAATTCGGACAATATAGTATCCACACCAACAATCCAGCCATTACAACATTTCACACGGCCAAGCACATGACCCAACTCACACACCCACTTTGAATAAGCACACACACACACGAAGAACACACGCACACACGCGAAGAACACACGCACACACACACACACTGCACTCACACCACAATCACACACTCACGCACTCTGTTTCACACGCACACACACACTGCACGGTTCACACACACACACCCTTACACAAGCAGTTCACAGGGGAATAAACCGGGGAAACCAGGACACAAGACGTACATATAGGGACACAAACTCGCAAACCCAGCTCAGTACACATGCACACAAACTCAAACTCGATGCATACGACCACAACAATTGCTACAACTCGAACATAGTAATTCATGGGGGGAGGGAGATAATCCACCAAAACCGGGAGAGAGTAACCGAAGAAATAAAAGAGGAAAAGAGGTTGAGAGAGGAGGAGAGGTAACCTTCGAGATTCTTTTGAGAGAGAGACCGGAAGAGTCGAGAGATTTGAGAGAGACTGATTTTAATTGTTTAGATAGAATTAGGGATTAGGTTATATGTGATTTGGGGAAAGATTTTAAAAAAACATTTTCATGAATTCTTTTAAATGAAACTCATAAAATAAATTTTTAAAATCACAATTAAATACAAAATGGGTGGAATATTATATTTTAAAATTTTAAAATGAAGAATACAAAATTACAATTGCCCACATATTTTTAAAATATTTTTAGGATCAAAATCGAATTAAATATAAATTTTACAAGATTAAATCCATAAAACACAAATTAATTCGTAAAATCATTTTAAAATCCTTAAAAATCACAATAAACCCACGTACTATTTTTAAAACTCAAATAATTTAATAAAGTCAATAATACAAAAGATTTCATAATTTTTACTGATCCCAATGATTTTACAAAATTCTCAGAAGATAATTATAATACAATTAAATGGAATTAAATCTCCAAAAATACAATTAAAAATACCCGGGCATACACGACACATATAAATCGTCAAATAAGCCCATAAATAATATTCCACACATACTTCACCTCCTCAACAATTTATACACCACATAATTCACATTTAATATTAAATAATTAATTATAAATATTGAAAATTTTCAAGGCGTTATACCTTCCCCCCCTTAAAAGGATTCTGTCCCCAGAATCTCACCTAAGTAAATAGATGAGGATACTTTTCGAGCATCTCGCTTTCAAGTTCCCAAGTTGAATCTTCAACTCTAGGATTCCTCCACAAAATTTTTACCAACCTAACTATCTTATTTCTCAACTTCCTATCCTTCCTATCCTGAATAGCTACAGGTTGTTCTACAAAAGTCAGATCCGGTTGAATCTCAATAGGCTCGTACTCGACTATATGACTTAAGTCTGGATGATATCTCTTGAGCATCGACACATGGAAAACGTTGTGAATATGGTTCATGTGAGGCGGTAAGGTTAATTCATACGCTACTTTTCCAACTCACCTGAGGATTTCAAAAGGCCCAACATATCTCGGGACTAAGTTTTCCCTTCTTACCAAATCTCGTAACTCCCTTCCAAGGTGAGACTTTCAGTAACACTTGCTCTCCTTCTTCGTAGTTCATATCCTTTCTATCTCGATCTGCATACTTCTTTTGTCAGTTCTGGGCAGCAACCAACCTTTTCTGAATGACTTCAACCTTTTCCTAGGTTTGCTGTAGTAGCTCTGGTCCTAGTATTTTGCGTTCTCCAACTTCGTCCCAATATACCGGAGATCTACACTTCCTTCCATATAAGGCTTCGTATGGCGGCATCCCAATACTCGCATGATAGCTGTTATTGTAAGAGAATTCCACTAGGGGTAGATGCTCATCCCAACTTCCCTTGAAATCCAGCGCCCATGTCCTAAGCATGTCTTCAATAGTTTGAATCGTGCATTCACTCTGTCCATCGGTCTGCGGATGATAGGCTGTACTCATTTTAAGCTTAGTGCCCAAACATTCTTGAAACTGTTTCCAAAATCTGGAGTTGAAACGTGGATCTCGATCTGACACGATAGTTACTGGCACTCCGTGACGCATAACCACTTCCTTTAGATACAACTGTACCAACTTGGCAAGTGAAAAACTCTAGTTGATTGGCAGAAAGTGTGCCGATTTAGTCAAACGATCTATGATCACCCAAATCGCATCATGATTGGCTTTCGTTCTTTGTAGTCCGACTACAAAGTCCATAGCTAAGTGCTCCCATTTCCACTCAGGAATATCAAACGGTTGCAATAATCCACTGGGTCTCTGATGCTCGGCTTTTACTCTTTGGCATGTATAACACTTACTAACCCATTCTGCAATTTCTTGCTTCATATCTGGCCACCAAAAATTTTGTTTTAAGTCCCGATACATCTTGGTGCTTCTTGGATGGATAGACAATCTTGAATTATGTGCTTCACGTAAAATCTCCTGCCATAGCTCTGCCATGTTAGGTACCCAAATTCTTGAAGAAACAGGTAGGATTCCTTTATAATCCTTCTGACTGCATATCTCGTCTCCTGTTAACTCTCCCATATCATGGTTCATTACTTCCTCTTGACACCTCTTTATCTTTTCCAATAATTCTGGCTGAAAAGTCATCTCATATATCATTTCTGTAGTAGGAACTGGAATACGCACCTCTATCTCCAATTTATCGAACTCCTTATGTACCTCTATTGCCGTCGTCAACATGTTCAATTTCTCTTTTCTGCTTAAGGCATCTGCCACCACATTCGCTTTCCCTGGATGATAATTTATAGAACAATCGTAGTCTTTGATCAACTCTAACCATCTTCGTTGCCTCATATTTAACTCCCTTTGTGTAAAGATATACTTTAAGCTCTTGTGATCGGTGAAAATCTCGCATTTCTCTCCATATAAGTAATGTCTCCATATTTTCAGTGCAAACACTATTGCTGCCAATTCCAAATCATGGGTGGGATACTTTTGTTCATGAGGTCTCAGTTGTCGAGAAGCATACGCAATCACTCTGTCATGTTGCATAAGAACACATCCCAAGCCTTTATGAGAAGCATCGCTATAAATCACAAAGTTTCCTTGATCATCTGGGAGTGCCAAAACTGGAGCAGTTACTAACCTTTGTTTCAACTCCTGAAAACTCTCTTCGCACTTGTCATTCCAAACAAACTTCTCACCTTTCCTGGTAAGTTTCGTCAACGGTGATGCTATCTTGGCAAAATCCGGAACAAACCTTCAATAATACCCTGCTAATCCCATAAAGCTTCTGACTTCAGTCGGTGTCCTCGATCTTTCCCAATTCACTACGGCTTCAATTTTTGCTGGATCCACTATTATGCCTTCACTACTAACCACGTGTCCTAAGAATTTAACCTCTCGTAACCAAAACTCACACTTTGAAAACTTTGGATACAACTTTTCTCGCCTTAGCATCCCCAATGCTATCCTCAAATGATCTACATGATCTTCCTCCGTCTTTGAGTATATCAAAATGTCGTCTATAAACACAATCATAAATTTGTCCAAATACTTCTTGAAGACTCTGTTCATTAGATCCATGAATGCTGCAGGAGCATTCGTCAGTCCAAATGCCATAACTAGAAATTCATAATGTCCATACCTGGTTCGAAAAGCTGTCTTAGGTACATCTTCCGGCTTGATCTTGAGTTGATGGTAACCCGATCTCAGATCAATCTTAGAGAAATAAACGGCACCCTTCATGTAAGAACCCTAATTTTTGCAATATTTTCTTTTATTTAATATCATGTGACATTGTCAAATTGGAACCTTTCTAGTCATCCCTGTTGTTTAATGGAATTGATTGTCTGAGAAACTATGTTGTTGCATTCACTATGTAAGATAAAGGGAAGGTTGTTGAAAGCAAGAGTCTTATTGTTAGTAAGTTTTATAAAACTTGGGATTTGAGAATGATTAGAGTATTAAAAGATTTATTAAGGATTATGACGAGGAATTATGGATATTCGAGGAATTTACACATTAAGTACTTAAGGGATTACGAGGGAAATCTCTACGCGACAAAATATTATTACGAGAGATTAATTAAGATACGATACGAATTAAAGTTTAAGTGACAAGCATTGGTGGAAGAATAATGATACAAGGAGTAGTATTGCATGCAAGTCCCATGCAACCAAGTAGTTAGGAAAAGCAAACTAGTTAAACCAAATGGCAAGAGGAATAGTAACTAGTTGCATTTCTTTTTCCAAGGAGGAGACAATAGTACAAGGAGGCCATACCTAGGTTAGTACCATGCATATACATACACTAATATGTATCACCCAATCACTTTATGCAATTATTTCAACCAAACACAAAAATCAAAACACCAAAAAGCTCTCCCCCCCCTTGAAGAAAGCTCTCGGCCAAGACCAAAAAAAGGGAAGAAAAATTCTTCCTTCCTCCATTTCTCCTCACTCATAATTCAAGGCATAATTCCTAGGCTCTCTACATCATCTAAGAAAGGTATACTAAGATTTCCAAGCCCTTTCATCCATTAAATTTCAAGATATTAATTGTTAAAGATATTGTGAATAGTAACAATGTTAAGTTTTTCTTTTAGATCTTGGATTATAAGGGTTGTAGGAGATCATTCAAGGTATTCTTGAGTTTTGTAAGGATTACCCAAGGCTCCTAGGTACTCAAGAAGGTATAAAAACCCTAACACCTCTTGGCCATGTAGTGTTTATGATGTTCAATGATAGATCCATGTATATTTGTGTTAATCTTGGATGTTCAAGTGATGGATGATATGGATCTTGAGTTTTAGTGTTGTGATTGTGATTTTTATGATTGTGGTTAGTATATGTATCTCCATGGATGTTATAAAGCATGAACTAGGTGAATTAGATGTTGGTTGTGTTGTGGAAGTAAGAATCTTGGTTGATTTAAGTGAAACATGCATGCTGAGTTTTTCCAGAAATTTGACCTGTCTTGTAACATGGTTTTGAACCCCTAAATCTTGTCTCCTGAGGTCCTACCATATATTGTTGGAAAGGTATTTGAATGTAGTTTCTGGAAATATAAGGTTCATGACTAGGTGATGTATAGATTTTAAGTTATGGCCGGAGAAGTAAAATGTGTTTCTGGATTCCGGACTGCACTAAGTAACCCCCTTGTGAACCTTGTTTAAACCCCTAAAAATTTATGTGGGATCATGGAAAAATTAGAGAAGCTAGGAAATGCAGTTGTGAAGGCTACCCAAAAAGAATTGAATTAAAATATGAATTTTTCAATTTTATAAAAATGATAGAGTAAAATCGCGCAAGGGAAAACGTCGTTAAATGGAGTATAATTCTAGGGGTAATGGTCATGACTCGGATATGGTAACTAAATTAAGTAAAATAAGTGACGAGCGTAATCGAGTGGTGACATGAACCTATAGTGGGGCTAGAGTGTCATAAGACGACGTCATTAAGTTAATTTCGTACCCCCTAAAACCCCGCAATTAAAGAGATATTGTTAAGGTACTAACGAGCGGTTATTGCTTATGTATAGATCGTTCCACTCCGCACGCTCGACCACCCCAACCAAACCAAGGCAAGTTTACTTTTCAAAACTTATACATATACAAGGACTTTCACTGTTGTGTTTGTAGTTTTCAATCATATCAAATGTTATGTTTATCGAAGTATTGATGCAATTGAGATTGTATAAGTACATATATGTTTGTACCCCTTGAACTTAGATTGAAATGTTTTCCTCGGACAACGACTCTAGCAATAGAGGTCGTAGCGGTCCGTATATACTATTGACCGGGGAGCGGTATATTATTATATTGTAACTAGATTGCGAAAACCCGAAGGGTCATTCGGGGAGTATCGTATACTCAAGTAATTATTTTCATATCTTCGTAAATACTCGAAACCCTATCTTGGATTAAAGGTTTATTTTATCGAATAATTATTTTATTAATTATTAATATTAAATCTTAAAATATTATTTATTAATTATTGTTCATTATTTTAAAGATGAAGTCAATCCAAGATACCTTTAATACTTTCAAACTCGAACTCTTTCGAACTTAAAACATTTTTCGAAAACCCCCGGTCAGGTTCTGCTTCTTGTATGATTTCAAGAATCATCGGTCGACTGATGTCGGACCTCAATTACTCTGTTTTCAATCAAAATCAAGTTTTCAAAAGAAAAAGAAAAGGGACTCTGGCAGGTGTGGGAACCGTTGACGAACGATTCCCGGGATGTGTAAGCGGCCGTGAGCCAGGCGGTCCATCAATTATTATTCCGACCCAGGTGTTTTCGAAGGATGATTACGGATGTAGTTTTCATCGAGGGTGATTACGGATGTAGTTTTAACCCGGGGATAGTTACGGATGTAGTTTCTATCCTTCTACCGGTAGAGAAGACCCGCGGATTATTGGACTTGGATGTGGCGACTGATCATCGTCAATCCCTGTCAGGTTTTATGTTTTCTTTAAGTCCCATTCCTCCATTTTGGAAAAATGCTTTGACACTGCTTCTTAGGCTTTTGTGCCAAGTTGCTGATAGTGTTCTATTTTGATGAGAAAGATGTTGACTCTGTGCAGTATCTAGAACTGCAAGTTTATTTTGAAAACAAGGGCACGTATTGGTGCACCTTCGAGATTTATCCACAATGACAAGTGATTTTATATCTGATTGATACAAACGAGTTTAATAACTGCTAATCATATGAAATGTTATATTGCTTACCTTATACATATATTTCTTGCTGAGCTATAGTTGCTCACTCTTGCTTGTTTTCAAATTTACAAACACAACAGCTAAGCGAAATGGCAAGACCCAGATAGACTGCCCGAAAGCAGGTGACTAGACCCGAGCCAGCAATTGAGATTCCACCGGTAGGCCCCATTAGCCGGATTGGTTGGCAGCTTTTGTTAGTTCGTTTTATTTATCAGTATGACCTGTGCAAGGCAGTGTATCGTAACAAACTTTCAAGCCGCCAACTTTGCTTCATATCGAAGTGTTGCTGGTAGCATAAATGCTATTTAATTCGGTCTGTAATAACTCTGAAACTTTTATTTCCGCTTAATCAATTGTGTGACGTTTCTGAGACTCTAACCTGTGTGTGTGTGTGCGGTGTGAGTTTATTGTGGGGTCGATGGCCGTTTTATATATTATGTGCAAGAACAGGTATGTTATTAATGGAAAATGGACCGTGAGCGCCTAGATCTCTGACCCCGGATCTGGGGGCGTCACACTTCAACTGGTCAAACAAGTCATCAATCCTTGGCAATGGGTATCTATTCTTGATAGTTAACTTGTTTAGCTCTCTATAATCAATGCATAATCTCAAACTTCTGTCCTTCTTCTTCACAAATAATACTGGTGCTCCCCACGGAGAAACACTCGGCCTGATCATCCCCTTATCCAACAAGTCTTGCAATTGTACGGCCAACTCTTTCATTTCCACTGGTGCCATTCTGTATGGAGCTTTAGAAACAGGTTGCGTTCCTGGAGCTAAATCATTCGCGAACTCTATCTCTCTATCTGGGGGTAGCCCTGGCAATTCATCGGGAAAAAACATCTGAAAATTCGTTCACTACGGGAATCTCCTCCAGCTTAGTTGCTTGTTTGTTAAGATCCACTACATGGGCTAAGTATGCTTCACATCCTTGGCGTAATAACCTCTTGGCCTGAATCATCGTCAGAAACTCCTTCCTTTGCTTCTGGCCTCTGAATAGAACCTCCTTACTGTTTGAATCTCTTAGTGTTACCCTTTTATTTTGACAATCTATATGTGCTCCATAACTCGACAACCAATCCATCCCTAAAATTACATCAAACTCTCCTAAACCGAAAGGTATCAAATCCGCATCAAAACAGTGCCCTAATATCTCAACTTTACGCTGAGGATATACTTGACTCACAGGAACTCGTTCGGTATTTGCTACTTCTATATGTAATACTTCCTTCAAGGGTCTAACCTCACAATTCAATTTATTAGCAAACTCCTTAGACACGAAGGACTTAGATGCTCCGGAATTAATCAATACCTTTGCACATACTGAATTAATAGCAAGCGTACCTCCAACTACGTTCGCATCTCGAACAGCATCCTTCAAGGTCATATTGAATGTTCTGGCTGTTGGAGGAGTTGGCCTGGCGGGTGGCCCTGCTATCCTTAGAATTTCGTTGGCTAGTGCTGGGGCCTTGCAATTCCTCGCAATATGCCCTGGCTTTCCACATTTATACCACATAATGTCTGTCTTAGCTGCTGGAGTCTGATTCGGACATTCATTTGCGAAATGCCCTTTCCGGTTGCACTTGAAACAGGTGGCGTGAGGCTTCTGACAAGGTCCTGGATGCTTCTTACCACAGATTTTACATTCTGCCAAAGGTGGTCTCTGTTGTCTTGCTTGGTTCATAACCTGCTGTTGACCCCCTTGCTCCTCATTTCCTCCATCGGGCTTCTTGTGGACCCCAAACTTCCCTGAATGGAATCCTGGTTTCTTGCCACCACGGATGAGAGAACTTCCTTGCTGCTGGTTCCCCTCACTAAATCCTGCCTTTCTTTTCTTTCCATCCCTCTCTTTCTGGGACATCTCACTCTCAGCTTCTGCAATCATGGCTTTCTGAACTACTGCTACATACGTATCTAATTCCAAAATAGCCAACTTACCTCGAATCCAAGCTTTCAACCCTTGCTGAAACTTTTTTGGTTTTCTTCTTCTCAGTATCCATATAAGCTGGTGTAAACCGAGCTAACTCTGTGAACTTAGCTTCGTATTCTGCAACGATCATGGTACCTTGCTTTAGCTCCAAAAATTTTATCTCCATTTGATCTTGCATGTATCCTGGAAAATATTTCTCCATAAACAACTCCCTGAATGTCGCCCAAGTAATCAAACCTTCAGGCTGGGTCGCTTTCATTGATTCCCACCAATAATTTGCTTCATTCTTCAAAAGATAGCTCGCATATTCTGTTTTCTGTTCCTCCCCAACTCTAACCAATGCAAACGTTTTCTCAATCTCCTTCAGCCATGTATTGGCTTCTACTGGATCCGCTGACCCTTTAAAATCAGGTGGCTTAACTGCCTGGAATGTTTTAAAGGTCACCACTGGATTGCTCTGTTCCTGGTGCTGATTTTGCTGCTGCTGTAGCATTTGCTGCTGAAGCTGTTGCTGCTGTTGTATTATCTGCTGTTGTTGTTGTGCTAGATTAGCTGTCTGTTGGGTAAGAATTTGAAGAATCTGGGCTACAGCTGGGTCCATGTGATTATTTGGGTTCTCTTCAGTTTCCGGGTTTCGGTGAGGTGGACGGTTGGTAGTTCTTCTCATGGGAGGCATATTCCTACACAAAAGTTACGATTTAATATCACAATTTCAAAAGGTATAAAAGGTGCATCGAATAACTGTACCTGGTCATATTCAAAGTTATATCAGTGTTATACTGATATCAAGTGAAACAATCTCAATATGAATAATGTGGCCCACAAAATATAACAGGATATGCTAATAGAACCTGGTTAACAAAATGACCACAAGGTTTTATAACTGAAATTAAAAATGCATGAAGGAAAATGATAGGATATATATATATAACAGAAATGAACAGCTACAATATCATATATAACCTGGATCAGTACAACGCACTAGGCGCTTCAAGGTCATCAAAAGTGGGGTACAACTAGATATACAGCTATCCGCTACTCAACAGCGTAGAAATACAACCGCCAAAAACTGGGTCCTACTATACCCACACTACTCTGCTGATGAACTACAACTACATCCCATACATCATACATACATACACAAAACATGAGTGAAGTCAGCTACTGTCTACATAACTCCACCCTCAGCTACATCATCCAAACCACTAAGCATCATGCCCAATGGCCTCCAAACCCTCTAGCATATAAGTCACCAAGTCTCTCAGCTCCGCTAGACTCGGCTCCCTGCCAACTGCCGTCATCCCCTCAAGTCGCGCTGCTGCTAACATCCTAACCACCATCACATCTCCTCTCACACTCGCGGCAGTAGCATCAGATGAAGATGGCATAGGATCAAGGGATGGCCTCAGATGCACTGTGATGTGCTTAAATTAGAGATTTTAATTATCGCAAGCGCACGATCATCGTTTTAGTATTTTAGATTCGATCCACATGGAATAATATTTTCGCAAATCCTTATTTCTAATTTAATCGAACTAGAACAATTTGGGTTTTTGGATTTTTACTATTAATTTCCTAAAAGAAAATTTAAACTATTTTCAAAAGAAAATTTAATAATTATTCTATTTCTAAACTAAAAACTGAATTTTTGCATTTTCACTATTTAAATCTAAATTGATTTTTAAGAGAAAATTAATCTACTTTTTCTAGTTCTAAATTAATTTAATTAAAAGTGAAGAAAACTAAATCACTCTACAAAATTCTAAAATCGAATTAAAATTGAGTTTTGAAAAAGTTTTGATTTTATACTATTTAATTAATAAAGAAAAATTTAATCTTTTTTTTTTATCCAACGAGACAAGACTCAAATTATTGAATGAATACTCAATACAGGACTTAACAAATGCAGAACACTCGAAGCTTACACAACAGACTTGGAAATGCAGTAACAAAACTTGACTTAACAACAACAAGCTCAACTCGGCGCAGACTCAGTACTCATAATGCAACTTAGTAAAACCATGAACTCAACAAACAAAAAAATCAAAACAAAACTTTACATATGAACGGAACTCGACCTTTATAAACTCAGCAGAAATTCGTGAAAATGCAACGAAACAGAAACAATTACGAAACATGAGACTAAAACTTGGTTTATACATAAACAATTACGAACACAAAATGCAACAACTCGATAACTTGGCTCTAAAACCATATCACAGAAACTCGACTCAGAACAGACCCATTCATCTCGGCCGACTTAACATAACTCGCTAAACAGATTCAACAACACCGACTCAAAAACACACAGCAACAAAACAAACAGTCAATTCGAACACAGTAACAATCGAACTGGCTGCAACTCAGTTAATAACAACTCGGTGAGACTCAGACGAACTCGGCAATCATCCAATTCAACAAAACATAAACACACAATAATTCAGCTCAAGCACCAACAAAACTAAAAGACCAAAACGCGAAGTAACACAGACGAACTAAATAAAACACTGACTCAAAACAGTAACTCGGCAGAAACTCGACGCAGAATCGGACAACGGACAACTCGGAATTTTTATTAAACTATCGAATTCAGAACAACACCGACCCAGAAAAACAAACTAGAACTATCAGCAATGAATTCAATGGACAAAACCAGGACTCTTGCACACTGAGTCAACAAATAAACTAAATGAAACTCGGTAACACGGGATTCTACACACAGGCGAACTCAATTACGGAAAGCTAAGGAAAAAAGCTCGATTAACATCTCAATACTTGAAACCGCAGTTCAACATGACAATTATAATGAACTTTGTAACTTAAACGAACACAGTGGCTTGATTAATCATTTGATTCGATTGTAGAGAGGAGGGGAAATGGGTTTGGGGAAATGGGCTGGGTTTTGTTCTAAAATAAGAAAGACAGAATGAACTTAAATTGTAAAGCAGGGAATTAAACTTTGAATCAAACCAACTAGAGCTGGAAATATATGAACTGAAAATTTAAAATGTTTATAAGAAAAAAAAAATTGCAACTACAATTTTGGAGTGTACTAAAACTAATCCTAAAAATTGGTTCTAATCCTAATTCTAAGTTCTTTTACAAGAGAGAAAAATGAATCTATTTATAGGAAATAGATTGAGATTTGTGGTTGGTATGGATTAATCCCCACCATTCATTTTTGTTTGGTGGGATTAAATCCTAGCCCTCCATTTTTATTTATTTTTTATTTATTTTTTTATTTTTAGTTTTTAAATAAAAATTCAGCTTTTGCACCAAACTCCCTCTTCTTTCCTTTTCTTCTATTTTGGTCCTTCTTCTTCTTTTTTTTCTCTTCTTTGACCTTTATTTCTTTATTTTGCAATTTCTTCATTTTTTCTCGAATTTCCTGAAATGTAGCAAAATAATTTATTAAAATTACGAATTCAAACAATAAATAGGTACTAAAAATATGCAAAAATATGCACTAATCAAATGCCCCCATACCTATCTTTTGCTCGTCCTCGAGTAAAACAAAAAGAAAAATGCAGAATTAAAAACCTATACTCACTGTCGTAGGAATCACGGGTAATTTTAGGTTTACCAACCCGTTAAACCTATAGACGATCTCTACAGGAGGAGTGTTGTCTCCTAAGGGTTTACAGAAGATATACCCATAAAATCTTTGAGATAAATCAGCAAGTATCCAACTTTCCTCTTTCACTCTAGCTTTTATTGGTGTCAATAAAACAATTTTGTAGGAAAATATATGCCTTAAAGATTATTCTAATAATAGCCACGTTATAGGTTCCCACAATCCACTTGATTAGACTCTAAAAATTTACAAAAAATCCCAAGGTGTGTAGTGAATTTAAGGCCCCTGATGGATAAAGTGCATACGAACATTTTCTCTTTTTCAACCAATATTGAACTGACCCAATCTCTATCAAAACAAGTATCTAGCCAAACTTCACGTTCTTAGTAATTAGATCGACTGTGCAATGGTTGAGGTCCCAAAAGACTTTTGCATCAATACCCATTTAGCGAGTTTTAGGTCAACAATCCCAGACCACAAAGGACCTTAGGTTGCTAGGCACAAAGTCCCCTCGGACTTACTTACTCGGGTTATTAATGAGCCCAACCTAGCCGATTTCCCTACTAAGAATTTATTATTACAAAATTACACTAGCACTCAACATTTACAAACATATATTGACTCTTTTTCTTTTCTTTCTTTTTTTTTGATTTTTTTTTGATTTTTTTTTCTTTTTTTTTTTCTTTTTTTTTTGACACTATAGGAACCAAATTTCGCAAAGGTTTGATTCAACATTGTTCTAACATGTGGGTTCTCTCTCAGGTATCGAATAACATTCCAATACAATTTTTCCATCAAAATTCTTGTGCAAATGTGTCGTCTTGGACTTTTAAGCAAAAATTTGTTCGACACAAGTTTCATGAGGAAAACCTTACCTGACTACGTTTAAATTATCTAACGGCATTATACATATAATTTTCGAAAAATAGTCAATACCAACTAGTTCTAGAATCTAAAGAGTGGGAAGGACAACTAAGCTAAAATAACTCTATTTTTGGATTTTTTTAAAATTTTTCAATTTTTTTGGATTTTTTCATTTTTATGTATTTACACTAGACACTCCCCCATACCTAAATCATGCATTGTCCTCAATGTATGCAAAGGTATAAAAGAAAAGTAAGAAATACTCCCCTAATGCACAAGCATGAAGTATCGAGGCATGGATTGCCAATCCAAAAACCTGTTGCGTGGGACCACCACGAAAAAGCATCAACAGTTCTTTTTTTAATCCTGCACAAAATTTCCAAACAAGCATTAGCAAATTTAGCCACTACATCAATAAATAAAAATTGATCAAGAAAATATGTAGTTTTGGAAAATTTTGTGATAAAGCATCGATAAAATTCATAGCCCCGAAAACGCCGAACTCCATTAATAATCACGCGAGGTGGAGGCTCGGGTGGTGGTTCTTCTCCCTTCCTTACTTTCTCTGGAGCTATTTGATCCTCTTGGCTTTTTGAATCAATGAATAAGGAGCATTTATCAGGGTCTCCTTCTTCCGAGGACTGAAGGGTAATAGCCGTTTGGAATGGATTATCAAGCAAAATTGGAGAAAAATCTTCTTGGACAATTTTTGACATCACGTCAACCTTGAAGCACAGATTCTCGTTTTTACTCACAACATCCTCAACACTAACAACATCATTGATCTTAACCTCGGTGGAAATCTCCTCTTCTATTTCAATAAGTACATCATCAACACACACCGAGAAACTATTTTCCTCTTGATCATTTGTAAGAATGATCGAATCCATTTCATCTTCTGGTGGTATAGATGGCGGCGGTGTAGAGTCAGGCTGCCATGCAGTAAAAGAGCTATCCCATTCTGCAATTTCAGCTCCCATCAGTTTATTTAACTCCTCTTGAATCTTTTGAGTTTGCATTAGAAGTTCCTCTGCCTTGCTCAATATATCAGGTTGCGCATTTTCATTGGTTTGATAAACCTGGAAATTCTGCGGTGGAGGATATTCATATTGCTGCCATGATGGTTGCTCAAATTGTTGTTGATCATGATATGAGAAATTCTGAAAGTTGTTGTCCGTGTATGAAAAATTTGGTTGACCCGTCCAATCTTGATTATATGCATTAAAGTACGGATTTGACTCGTATCTTTCTTGATAATCATTCACTTGTCCGAATTGAGCATTGTAAGCATTGTAAGAACATTCAAAACCAAAGTGACCATAAATACCACAAATTTCACAATATGTGTAAGCTTCAGGGGCCATTGGTGACATCTCATTATTACTCATCGGACATGTAGCGTACAAAGAATTAATTCAAACACACAAAAAGAAATGGTGAAAAATCAAAAGAAAAATTCTAGACCTAGGGTTCCCTAAATAAAATAACTAGACATTGCTCACATAACGTTAAGACACACTAAAAAAAATTTCCGTAAATTAAGAATTATTCAGACCGATTCGGCCAGATTAGAGCAGGCATTGCCAAGAGGCCAAACTCGTCACTTAGACACCGAATCTTAACAGCCAGGCGAACCTTTGACACTGAAGGTCGTGAATAAGTCTTAATTACGTTTATTTGATGCAACAAAAAAAAATTATAAACAATTATGGATGCTTACACTACGTGTCCTAATCTAAAAAAAAAAATTAACGTACCTTTGGGTCCTCCAGCGATCACCACAATTTACTAGGTACGAAAAATTAAAAACAAGAAAAAAAATCTAGATGATGTGCCCTAAGTGATGAATGCATGATGCAAC
The DNA here is from genome assembly GCA_036435485.1 of Saposhnikovia divaricata. NCBI lineage: Eukaryota > Viridiplantae > Streptophyta > Magnoliopsida > Apiales > Apiaceae > Saposhnikovia > Saposhnikovia divaricata. Next base: position 91,871,966 of record CM071597.1, on the reverse strand, counting down.
AAATATGTATTTACAACTAATTTTTTTGATTTTTCAATTTTCAATTTTTTTATGATTTTTTATTTTTTTTGATTTTTTTTTTTGTGATTTTCTAAAAATAAAAAGGATGAAAAGAGAAAAATACGGGTTACCGAAGCACGCTTCCAAAAATTCCAATTTTCCTCCACGGTGATTCCCGAAATTTCAGCTTTCCTAAAAATAAAACGAGATAAAAATGAGACAAGTAAAACTAATCCGAAAAATTAACAATTAAGGTGCGAAAAATAATTAGGTCCCCGGCAGCGGCGCCAAAAACTTGATGTGCTTAAATTGGAGATTTTAATTATCGCAAGCGCACGATCATCGTTTTAGTATTTTAGATTCGATCCACAGGGAATAATATTTTCGCAAATCCTTAATTCTAATTTAATCGAACTAGAACAATTTGGGTTTTTGGATTTTTACTATTAATTTCCTAAAAGAAAATTTAAACTATTTTCAAAAGAAAATTTAATAATTATTCTATTTCTAAACTAAAAACTGAATTTTTGCATTTTCACTATTTAAATCTAAATTGATTTTTAAGAGAAAATTAATCTACTTTTTCTAGTTCTAAATTAATTTAATTAAAAGTGAAGAAAAGTAAATCACTCTACAAAATTCTAAAATCGAATTAAAATTGAGTTTTGAAAAAGTTTTGATTTTATACTATTTAATTAATAAAGGAAAATTTAATCTTTTTTTTTATCCAACGAGACAAGACTCAAATTATTGAATGTATACTCAATACAGGACTTAACAATTGCAGAACACTCGAAGCTTACACAACAGACTTGGAAATGCAGTAACAAAACTTGACTTAACAACAACAAGCTCAACTCGGCGCAGACTCAGTACTCATAATGCAACTTAGTAAAACCATGAACTCAACAAACAAAAAAATCAAAACAAAACTTTACATATGAACGGAACTCGACCTTTATAAACTCAGCAGAAATTCGTGAAAATGCAACGAAACAGAAACAATTACGAAACATGAGACTAAAACTTGGTTTATACATAAACAATTACGAACACAAAATGCAACAACTCGATAACTTGGCTCTAAAACCATATCACAGAAACTCGACTCAGAACAGACCCATTCATCTCGGCCGACTTAACATAACTCGCTAAACAGATTCAACAACACCGACTCAAAAACACACAGCAACAAAACAAACAGTCAATTCGAACACAGTAACAATCGAACTGGCTGCAACTCAGTTAATAACAACTCGGTGAGACTCAGACGAACTCGGCAATCATCCAATTCAACAAAACATAAACACACAATAATTCAGCTCAAGCACCAACAAAACTAAAAGACCAAAACGCGAAGTAACACAGACGAACTAAATAAAACACTGACTCAAAACAGTAACTCGGCAGAAACTCGACGCAGAATCGGACAACGGACAACTCGGAATTTTTATTAAACTATCGAATTCAGAACAACACCGACCCAGAAAAACAAACTAGAACTATCAGCAATGAATTCAATGGACAAAACCAGGACTCTTGCACACTGAGTCAACAAATAAACTAAATGAAACTCGGTAACACGGGATTCTACACACAGGCGAACTCAATTACGGAAAGCTAAGGAAAAAAGCTCGATTAACATCTCAATACTTGAAACCGCAGTTCAACATGACAATTATAATGAACTTTGTAACTTAAACGAACACAGTGGCTTGATTAATCATTTGATTCGATTGTAGAGAGGAGGGGAAATGGGTTTGGAGGGTGTGAACGAAAAGAAGAGAAGGGGAATTGGGGAATTTTAGGTTGTTTGTGGCGTTTTTTGATGATTCGGAGAAGAAGAGTAACAAGGAGAGGGAGAAGACGAACGAAATTGAGATAGAGAGGAGGAGGAGTGAGTTTAATCGAAGAAGGCAGGAAAAAAAACGGAAGTGGTTTTGCTTGGACTAGAAATGGGCTGGGTTTTGTTCTAAAATATGAAAGACAGAATGAACTTAAATTGTAAAGCAGGGAATTAAACTTTGAATCAAACCAACTAGAGCTGGAAATATATGACCTGAAAATTTAAAATGTTTATAAGAAAAAATAAATAAATTACAACTACAATTTTGGAGTGTACTAAAACTAATCCTAAAAATTGGTTCTAATCCTAATTCTAAGTTCTTTTACAAGAGAGAAAAATGAATCTATTTATAGGAAATAGATTGAGATTTGTGGTTGGTGTGGATTAATCCCCACCATTCATTTTTGTTTGGTGGGATTAAATCCTAGCCCTCCATTTTTATTTATTTTTTATTTATTTTTTTCTTTTTAGTTTTTAAATAAAAATTCAGCTTTTGCACCAAACTCCCTCTTCTTTCCTTTTCTTCTATTTTGGTCCTTCTTCTTCTTCTTTTTCTCTTCTTTGACCTTTATTTCTTTATTTTGCAATTTCTTCATTTTTTCTCGAATTTCCTGAAATGTAGCAAAATAATTTATTAAAATTACGAATTCAAACAATAAAAAGGTACTAAAAATATGCAAAAATATGCACTAATCACACTGGCCTCGTGAACACGTCTGGGGGTAACTGAATCACCGGGGTCGCTGAAGCTGGCTCCTGAGGATACCCTGGACCGCGAATCACCCGAATGACTAGAGGCTGAGGCTCCGGCCTCTGATCAGTAGGAGATTGTATCGCTACACAATTAGTATACTCGTACTGTACATATCCTATCTCAAAATCCAAGATCATAACCAATGATCCTAACTCAAACTCTACATGAGTCTGATTAAATGTGATCCTGCTTAATACAGTTCTAACCTGTCTATTTCAGGGACTAGTAACCTGTTGCTCTGATACCAACCTGTGGCGCCCTCAAATCCGGGGTGAGATTTGGGCCCACTACAATACTAGTTTAAAATAACCTGCGTATATATATATATATATATATATATATATATATACAGTTTTGAAAATAAACCCCGAAACATACCAGGATCACAACAGGTTACAGTATGAAACAGAAACTATTCCAAAAGATAAATTATTACAATTTACTAATATCGTTGGGTTGACCCGATAAGAGACCCACACCAACGACCAAATATCTAAGTTATTACATCTAATACAATTTTAAACCATTACAACAACAAACTACTCAAAATCCCATCCAACAACTAAATCAAAAACTTCAGAGGGAATCTGAATCTCGATTGTCTGCTCGAATCCTGGAAACCCTATGATCATAGTCTTAGGCAATGTCATCTTCTGATTTCACTGAAAGGTTAGATATAACACAAGGGTGAGCAACAAATTTGCTCAGCAAGTATATATATATCAACTGTAAAACAATGATAAAACAAATCAATAATGATACTCAGAACTCAGGGTCAAATGATAACATTCGTTATCAACTGGATATATCAACTGGAAAAAAAAATGATACAACAAATCAGTAATGATACTCGGAACTCAAGGTCAAATGATAACAATTGTTGTCAACTGGATAATCAATTTATAGATTAGAATTGGATTCTCATTTTTCGACGCTATGAGTTAAAGTGGATGATCAGTCACACTAAAACTCCGGATATACTCTCTTGGTATATCCAAATACTCAACTGGATCCATGGCCCATTTTGGCCTAACATAATACTCATGTATGGACTGGCGTCCTCAGTCCTGAAAACATTTTCATTTAATAAAACTTCCAATTCTATCTTTAATACTCAAGCCAGGGGTCGGGACAATCGACTACCCTGTTTAATTAGAGTCAAGGTGTAATTCAATAATTCAGACAAGAGATCAGGTATTCATTTTCAAAGAGGAGTAATATTTCAGGTCCAGCATACATAGAATCAAGTGAATATGATCAAGTAATTATGATTCAGCATTAAAGGAATTGAATTGATATCAAAGGGAAAGTAAATCAACAAAACATGGTGTATCTACAGAGGTAGGGTTGTATAATCAAGTACAATTGAATTGATAACCGAGGGGGAAAGTAAATCAACACAACATGATGTATCTACAGATGTAGGATTGTATAATCAAGTACAAATGAAACAATATTCGATATAATTGAAGGAACAAGTTAAGGTTACTTGCCTTAATCAAGAACTAACTGGTTATTCTGCTTTGCCTTTGCCCTTGTCACTGGGACCTACTTCCTTCGAATCTACACATAAAAATACTACTTCAGTACTCTATCTAATACTGGACATGCTACTATACTAATTCTACCCATTCGTTAATCCATTAATATAATATAAAAACGTATCAAAGTAAAAGTGACAATACACTAATACATAAACATTTTAAACCTTACTAACCAACAATTAGCAATTAGTCGATTAGGGTTCAAATACAATCCAATTACCACATTTATATAATTAACTCATAATTCGTATAATTAAGATTTTAGAAAAAATTTGACGGGATCGTTTTATTTAACGAACTACCCGTTGGAATACAACCGACCCAACCAAATCAAATACTAATATAAATATAATTCCAACCACAATTCAAATAATAACTGATTCAAATGCGAATAATTCTCATATTAACTAATTATACCAAACGGACATACAATTCTCGAAAATTTAAATACGAAACAATTAGTATAATTTATAAAATTTATCTCGGCTCAGGTATACATCATCGCCTATTTTTACCCCCGACTCAAATTAAATCACCGTCGAAGGGGCAAAATCCCGAGGGTACCCTAATTTAGGGTTTCCATCTCGAGACTCTACACTTACTAATTATTATACGAAAATTACAATTTATTCCTCGAAATTCATCATACAGAATATGTAATTGTAATCAGTTTAAGTCGCAAAATACTCAACAAGCACTGCAATGTATCAGTATAGTCGAACACTACAAATAAATCAACATAATCCAGGGGAATAATTAACAAGGCATTAATTCGGACAATATAGTATCCATACCAACAATCCAGCCATTACAACATTTCACACGGCCAAGCACATGATACAACTCACACACCCACTTTGAATAAGCACACACACACACGAAGAACACACGCACACACGTGAAGAACACATGCACACACACACTGCACTCACACCGCAATCACACACTCATGCACTCATGCACTCTGTTTCACACACACACACACACTGCACGGTTCACACACACTCCCCCTTACACAAGCAGTTCACAGGGGAATAAACCGGGGAAACCAGGACACAAGACGCACATATAGGGACACAAACTCGCAAACCCAGCTCAGTACACACGCACACAAACTCAAACTCGATGCATATGGCCACAACCATTGCTACAACTCGAACATAGCAATTCAAGGGGGGAGGGAGATAATCCACCAAAACCGAGAGAGAGTAACCGAAGAAATAAGAGAGGAAAAGAGGTTGAGAGAGGAGGAGAGGTAACCTTCGAGATTCTTTTGAGAGAGAGACCGGAAGAGTCGAGAGATTTGAGAGAGACTGATGTTAATTGTTTAGATAGAATTAGGGATTAGGTTATATGTGATTTGGGGAAAGATTTTAAAAAAAAAACATTTTCATGAATTCTTTTAAATGAAACTCATAAAATAATTTTTTAAAATCACAATTAAATACAAAATGGGTGGAATATTATAATTTAAAATTTTAAAATGAAAAATACAAAATTACGATCGCCCACATATTTTTAAAATATTTTTAGGATGAAAATCGAATTAAATATAAATTTTACAAGATTACATAAAACACAAATTAATTCGTAAAATCATTTTAAAATCCTTAAAAATCACAATAAACCCACCTACTATTTTTAAAACTCAAATAATTTAATAAAGTCAATAATACAAAAGATTTCATAATTTTTACTGATCCCAATGATTTTACAAAATTCTCAGAAGATAATTATAATACAATTAAATGGAATTAAATCTCCAAAAATACAATTAAAAATACCCGGGCATACATGACACATATAAATTATCAAATAAGCCCATAAATAATATTCCACACATACTTCACCTCCTCAACAATTTATACACCACATAATTCACATTTAATTTTAAATAATTAATTATAAATATTGAAAATTTTCAAGGCGTTATAATTAAGACTAGAAACGAAAGGTATAGATGCTTGCAAGAAAGGATTTCGAAATAACAAATAAATAATACAAAAGGTTTCACATTACTTGAACAATAAGTGAGGTATAGTAAACTTGCCTCAATACATAGGGTTTCCATTTCCAATACTTTAACTCCTTATCACTTTACATCCGTCTCTACATGACCTTTTTTCGATCACACATCCATTTCACTTTATCACTTGTCAATCCTGATCATTCTTTCCTTCCTCTACATTCCATCTACACACGCGCTGGCTCTTAGTCGGCCTCCTATTCGTACCTATTCACAGGTAAAGTACTACTTTAGTACGCTTGTAACCTTAATTGTCCAACTCGGTTCTACCCAATCGTGTCCTATACGATTTACAACTTATCAAATATAACTTATACAGATCCTATTCCCGAAATAATAACATAAAATCACAAAATCATATAAGCACTTAACACGTAATAATAGTTTACACTTAGGCTACTTATCACATATATCATATCTACTTACAAATAGTTGTTATCAATTTACTATACAAATTACAAGATAATTCCAACAAAAATTGGACAACACCTCCTCTAAAATATGACCTAACCTGTCAGAATACAACTTATCAAACCGAAAGTCAAACATTCTTTACTTCAAGGCAATTTAGAATCATATCAAATCATTATAATGCACCTCATTTGTACATCTCTGACAATCTATAAATTTTATACATGTCATACATATAATACCATAGTTTCAACAAAGTGTACATCCAACTTCTTTTATCCTTAAAATCAGGTTAATATCCACAATAGTAATTTAACAATTATAATTATCACTCTAAATAAAATTTACAAATTGACTAATCATATAACATATTCATTAATCACTAACAGTTATCTAAATGACTAGTTAGCACTTGACAATTTATAATATTTAAACTTTCATCACTTCGCTCCATAAGTCAAGAAATCAGTTATAACTCTACATACACAAATGCATCCTTGTACTATTTACAACTCCACTACAACCCGAAGATGTATGCCCTTTATAATTTATTAACTCGAAATTAAATTAACTGAACTTAAATTGTAAATATCTGTAAATATTTAAAATCGAACAATTCACATTATGATCAATCATCACATATACATCTTTTAAAACGAATCCAAACACCATTTATTTACCTTAAAACCCACTGACAACCACTATCTTGCACATTATACATACACACAAATATCAAATGAAGTTCCCTTTTAACTATCCATTTCCCTTTCATTTAGTAATAGCATCAAATTTGAACCACCCTTGAAGGTATACATTTAAGTCTTAATTTCTATTATCACTAAATAAACAAGTAATAAACCTAACCCTTAGACTGATTAACCGCTACCATTTCATATACACATTAGCGCAGGCAGACACAATCGAAATAGTCAAACAACCAGACAATCCGGCAGCAATCTTAAACCTCCGAGAAATTCTAAAAAAAACCTCACTACAAAACATTTCTTAACCAAACTTTCAACTCGTTAAATAATTAACGTAATTAACACTTTGATTCCTACAAACACACTTCAGATAAGCACCCACAAATAATTATAAAAAATCCAACCGAGATTACAACTCAATCAACAACTAATTTAAACCGTAGACATTCACATGTTTAGTCGTAGATAGATATACAGATACAATCATGAAACAACAACAATTAAAACCGTACGAAGAGAAACCCCAAATTCCAACACCATAATCCGACTGTATTCACACATACACGCCATAGCAGCAGCAATCCCAGCCCACAATGCCATAGCAGTAGCAATGAGTTTGAAATTGTCTCCAACTATAAATCGCACACACACTGTCGAACATGAACACATACCCAACCACAGCATATATACACACACACATCGCAGAATTAAGAGGAGAGTGGGGAGAGATTGAGTGCGATTTTGAGAGAGATGGAGAGAGATTGAGAAGAGGTTGAGGGAGAGAGTCTACGGAAAATTGTGAGAGAGATTAGAAAAGGGGGAGAGAGCTCGAGAACTCTCTGGAGAAACCGAAAGATATCCAAAAATGGGGCTGGGATTTGGGGATGTTAATTTAGGAATTTTAGAAGAAAGGCAAAGTAGAAATATTACAATGCAAAATCACTTTAAATCATTTCTAAAATCGAAATTAATCAGAAAAATAATAGAAAAATAAATTCTAAAATTCTAAAATATAATTTAGGAAATTAAAAACATCCTTATATTTTTAAAATATTTTTAGGATTCAAAATGAATTAAATATGAATTTTACAAGTTTTGATCCTTTAAATGCCATAAAACTCTTAAAATCATTTTAAAATACCAAAACACCGAAATTAATACTCCCAATAATTTTAATAACTAAATAATATCATAAAGATAATAATACAAAAGATTTCATAATATTTAATAACTCCGATGATTTTATAAAATTCTCAAAAGATCAATAATGCATAATTTAAACAGATTTTTAATCATAAAAATTTAAATAAAAATACACGGACTCACATTTCACATATACATCATCATATAAGCATGTAGCCATGATGTCACATATATTTAATCTAAAAAAATTCACCTCATATAATCCACATTAAATATTAAATAATAAATATTATTATAAGTACGATATTTCTAGGGCGTTATAGTCTTGATAACCAATATGTTGTCCCATACAATCGAGATTTGTTAGTTCGTTTTCACTGCCATAACAATTTAGAGATATGTGATAATTCAAGATCGTTGAAGTAGCTTTTTAAATATTGTCTAAAAGGTCATGACACTGCCACTATGATGATAAAGAAGAAAAAGGGATTTCTGCATCAAATAATGCACAGCATAAGGGAAAAAGTTTGGATGAAGTTCAAAATTATCTAGATGGCTGGTACGTATGTGCATCTGAAGTAGCTTGGCGAAAATTTGGTTTTGACATTCATCAGAGGTGGCAAACCATTGATCGTCTACCTATACATCTTCCCGGTTCAAAAAATATAAACTTTAAGAGTTCTTCTGCTTTGAAACAGGTTTGTGATAGAGCCAAGACAAAAACATCAAAATTAGAAGTTTGGTTTGTAGCTAACAAAGAATTTCCCTAGGCTCGCAATTTTACATATGCCGAATTTTCAAGTCAATTACTTGGATGCCTAAAGAGGCCAAATGGAAACTTGGACAAAGAGGCGATGTTGGTAGATTGGCTGAGGTTCACGGTACAGGTGGGGATGCTCTTTATCTTCGGATGCTTCTATTAAGAATAAAAGGCACAGTCTCCTTTACTGATCTTTTACTATACATGGTGTTGTTCATCCTACATTTAAGGAAGCATGTTGTGCTCTAGGTCTACTTGACAATGATTTCCAATTGTCACACCCTGACTTCCCAATACTGAAAATATACTTTTTTATAATAAAATACTCGAATATCCCTATAATGTGTGTCATTTTTTCAAAATCATTTTAGGGAATAAATAAAACCCTAAATAACAATATTACTTTTAAAAAGATTATACATTAATCCTCTAGAATACTTTTACAATGCGGAAGCTGAAAAACTTTAGAAAATGTAACTCACAATACACATAACACTTAGCAGTTAAGCATGCTCTACACTATTGGAATTAATTAGATAAAATAGACTTTGATACAGGGGAATTTTAGAAAATTTCGACATGAAGTATTCGTAAATCGGATTATCCACCTGTAATTCAAACCAAACCAAATTCCATTTAACAACCAAACAACAATTCCAAATTTTAAGAAAAACAACTACATGTTCAACATGTCCTAACCGATCAGGTGAACAACTATACAATACAACACAACATGATAACTCAACATTTAATCTTAATAGCGGAAATAAAAACTCAACATATTTATATATGCAAATACTGAGGAGGAGGGACTCTGGAGATCCAGCTGGCCGACCATGCAACTTAACCTGAAAAATATGAGCGATTTTAATGAGTCGCAACTCAGTGAACATATATCATCATATAATATACCCTGGTAAAATTTACATATTTCTAAATCGGCAATCCAGTATTTCACGTTTTATAAAGATATCTGTATATACTTGTTAACTCGTAAAAACTCGTAGTGTCATTACATGTACCTGTAATTCATTCTCTCTTTATTTACCCAACTCTCCTTGTATCTTTCCGAAGTCTTATCCCTGTTATCATTTTATATATAAGATCTGAATATTTTCCGTATATAACCCAGAAGTCATCTGTATATTTGTGATATTAGTTAAGCCATTCACATTGAACCCTGTAGGCTAATCATATATATATAACGAGTACATATCATCCAATCATATCTTTGAACACCAAGTCAACTTATCCTCACATAAATTCATTCCAGATAATCATCCAATAATGCCAAGTAATCATTTACTATGAATGTATGAAATATACGCATGTGACTCCATTTTCTATATTTTGTTGTGATTGATCAACTTAACTTTAGAATTTCCGGGGACCATGTCCCATGTTTATAGTCTCAAGGTCTTGCATCTTTTCCCAGAATATCCAATGTTTGTAGTCTCAAGGACTTGCATATAATCCCGGCCTCTTAGGGCTCTTGATGTTTATAGTCGACTTTATTCCCAGGATATTCCATGTTTATAGTCTCGAGGACTTTCCCGGCTAGCTAGGCCATTTATTCCCTAAAGTACCATTGACAGTCACAACGCCTTTATTTAGTCGAATGCACATGAATGTAGTGAATGACATGCATACAACATATACTTTGTATCACTATATCAAACATTTATCTATATATTCATCCATGTACATATGACCTTTATCATGTATTCATATTTTTCCTTTTTGTATATACGGCCCTCTTTCGTGGTCCTTACAATCCTTTATGTATATCCCTTTTCTTTACTTTACAGTATCTACACTGTATGCATATAACCTGTTTCTGTATTCACATATTGTTTTATGATCACTATTTGTCCACGCACTTATTCAAAATCATATAACTTTCATATTACAATCATTTATAGCCACGTGATACTTCATTTCACTATAATATAGTCATCGTGTATGTACTTTCATGACGTAATCATATAGCCATATAGTATATAATCCCAAATAATCAACTTAATCCATTTTAGTAACATATGGATTCAAGTAACCGTATAATTTCCAAATAACATTCTCATGAAATCATTTAAAGTCCACGTAATGACTACGTCTATCGAAACACATCACAATCATCACGTATCATATAAACCCACATAATCTGATAAATCATGTAATTCTTTCTTGTAATATATATATAGGCTTTTGCTCAAATACAAACCAATCCTTAAATACAAACTACAAACTAACACTAGATTAATTATATTTCATTTATTCTAAGGTTCCCGCCAAGGGTACCTTCACAAAAAATGCTTAAAATAATTGGCTCTATCCACCAAAAAAAAAAGAACTTGTCGTGGAAATACGAAGCATTTAAGACAGTAAACGGATGAGTTAGGTAGTCATGAGGGCCGCAGGCCCTCGACACACCCGTCAATCGCCTATTGCCTTTACCATTGATTGCCATTTCTTAAAACTTTAGAATGATAAAGGCGCGAAGCGCCGTATAAGAAGGTGCGAAGCACCGTTAACCAGTGAAATCCACTGCCACGTCATCACGTGAACAGTGATTTTTTTTTTTTCTGAATAGAGCCAATTATTTTAAACACTTTTTGTATTGGGGTACCCCTAGTTTGATCATTAGATTAGCATGAAATATTGAATTAGTGTTTAGTTTGTAGTTAATTTTAGTTGTAGTAGAGCTATATATATATATACATATATATTCAGGTCTTGAGCATTTCTTAGTTATATCTTTTAATCCCATAAATATCACAAGTTATATATTATATAATATACATATATAAAGCAAAGCTTTGATAAATGCTCACCTTGGCCTCTGCACTTCTTTTAATGATTCTTGGTGATATTCTATCCAAGCTCCTTCCATGTCTCGGGTACTCTATAAACAAATAAGACCCAATCTTTTTTACACTTATGTGTGCACTTGGTTAAATCTAGTTTCATATCATTATACTAATTTTTTGCCCAATACTTCACCTTCTCGGGTCTACTTTAACTATTCGTAAAACTATCTTGTCAAAGGTTTTTAATCAAGTTATTTAAGCCCCAACACACCTACTTGTAATGATTTTCTTAAGAAATCCTTATTAAACCCCTATGTTACGACATTTTTCATAATTCCAAAACTTAACATTTTTACATGAAGCCTTTTCCATTTTACTCTCTAACATAAGACCTTGATATCCTTCAAATTTCATCTTAAACCGATTAGTATAGCTATGTCAACCGCTTGCTCAAAGTAGGTACACAAATCTATTTTCACAAAGCCAAAATCAGCCCTGCACCCACTTCGCTCTAACATTTTTAATAAATCCAAAAATGATCGAAAAATTACTAAATTTCACTGACACCTTCCTTAATCATCTGTACACCTTACATATTTTTATCAATTCGAATTATGGAGTTTAACTAGGTGAAACATTTTTCCCAAACTCGTTTTTTTTAACAATCCCGTAGGTCTGGGACTACTTACACTAAAACGGCCATAACTCCTAGCTCGTTAATCCGATTTGCGCACCGTTTGTGGCCACGCAAACTAGACTTCAAGCACTACACTCACAAGGTTAGTGTATTAGGAAACAAAACAATTTCATTTTCGGATCCTAGGGAGTGTGTATGGTTAATGTAAATCGGGCATTACGACGGCTTAAAACATAAAGTTTCTGAGAATTTAATCTTATTCAAATCATCACCCAAACCCATCAAATCACTCACACCACCCATATACTCCATTAACAACATTATCCAGTCATACTAAGATCAAAACCCATCTCCAAAACTCAAGCAACAACTCAAAAAACTACATACAAAATCAATCTTAACACATATACTAACTATCCATGCATTTATCTTTGATTTCTAAGCCAAAGCTTTTCAAAATCTCAAACTATCAGTTTATACAAACCAAGAAACGAACTAGAAAAAATAGGAGGTGAGGAGAGTTCTTACCCTATATGCGTAGAGCTCGGGAAGAGATTCGTTTTGACTTATAGAACGCAAAAAACAGATGGTTAGAACTCGAGATGCAACTCCTTCTTTGCTCTTCTTTTTCTTCCTCTTTCTTTGGCTACGTTTTTTTATCAAAAAATGGGGGGAGGAGCAGCTGGAAAAGGCTGAGATCTACTTGTGGTTTTCTTGTAATTAGTTAAGTAGTATCATGAATAACAAAGCTTCTTAAGTAAGCTTCCACTTTATACATATATAACATATATACATATAATCTACTTTATCGTTTCTCCTCATTTTTGTAATTTCCCTTGGTGTTTGAATTCTCTTCCTCAATTGTGAAATATAATCACATGGTTAGTCACCATTTAATTCCAGGAAGAAACCGCTGAAATTTGGAATTAAACGGAGTCCAGAAAGTTTTACTATTCATGCTTACTATTCACTTATCTATGATCTTAATTAGCTCCTCCAAAATTAATCTCCAATAATTACTCTTTTCAATTTCTTAATTCTATTCTCGTCCATACCTCCGTATAGAGTATTCATTTGCATTTTTCTGACTAACGGTTGATTTTCTATAAATCTCAGAAGTTCAACTACTTACTATAAAACGTTCTAAATTCCTTAATAAATACTTAGGAGTCTAATCCTCAAATGTCGTAGAAGACTAAAGTCCCCCATATAATATCATCTATCATAATATCAAATAATAATTTCACACCAAAATCACTATTCATCCTCCGTGTTACTATTCATTTCCCGAGAAATCTCAAGAACGAAAATTTTCAAAAACTAACCGAATACACATACACTCCTTTTCTTTGTACATTAATAATATTTTAACCAATTTTAAGTCTTGTGAGTTGTATTAGAAATAACCAGTTCTATTTATTAGAATTAAATATGTATGCTAGGATAGGGATGTTACACCAATGGCACGAATCTTAGTTGAAAAATTCACATTCTACTATGCCTAATCGAATCCGTGCAATGTTTGTCAATATATTGGTATTGTTGGAATTCGGGCATAATAACGCAACGGAAATAACGTAAATAACAATTAAAATCGAATTCCAAAGCCCGGATCCATGTATAAAATGATGATTATGGTATAAAAATTCTCAAGAACAAGATTGTACCTTGTTTAAGCTTTCCAATGGATGTCAAATGGAGATCCTAGCTTGTTGATCTTGAGAGTTAAAATTATAACTCCTCCAACGGAATCCACCCTTGAATGCTTGCTTGAATCGTCGAACGATTTTCGCCACGGGACGAGGTACTAGCCAAAATAAATAATCGATGTGTTCTTGACAAATCTTGATTTCTCCCTTGTCTCTAAGATGTGTATGAACTGAAATTTTCAGTTGTGTTCCTCCAAGAAGACTAGCCAACCTTTGGCTTATAAAGAGAAATAAAGAAAAATGGACCATTAAACAATTAGGCCATTTTTATTTAAACAAATCTTATTTATTTAAATAAATTAATTAAGTCATACTTAATTAATCAAATAAGTCAAGAAAATACATCTTCAAATTTTATCTTTAACTAATCAAGTCTCACTTAATTAATTTTATAAAATTCGAATTATTATTTATTATTAATTTAAAATCATAATTTAAATTATTATTAATTTAAATTCATGAAATAAATTAATTTCCCTTTTAAACATTCTATGTGTGTGACCCTGTAGGTTATTATTTAATTGGCAATAATTTTATTCTCTAATAAAATTACAAACAATAAGCGGCGTCTAGTAACACATTATTGCTACCCAATTAAACAATAATTAAATCAACGATTCAATCAACCTTTTATGACTAATGTTCCATGTAATATAATCCCTTTAAATCATGATATTATAGATTAAACTCGAGGCATGCAATGTGTCATCCTCTTTATAATTTAATCTTCATTTTCTTGATCGATGAGTAGACTATTTAATCAAATCAACATTTGAGCATGGCCATGCATTTCATAGTCTCACTCAAACAAGAGGCCGATAATATCACTCCTTTATCAGGAGATTTAAATCCCATCTAGATCGTTCATATTTCTCACATGATTCATAATATATCCGATATTCACCTTTATCATTATCCGGCTAAAGATAACTTTTGACGAATTCAAAATATATTAATTCTCATGTAGAATTATAACGACTTCAGGTCTAAGGATCATTACACCATTATCACTGTGAGAATACATATGACACATTTATTATTATTATTTACCATGATGTATCTCACGGTGGGTCTGTCCAGTACCCTGTACTCGTACAGTTACCTATGCATTGCTTTTAGTATCTGCATACTTATGACCAATGAGATGTGGTCATCTTGTCAATAAACATACTAGCCTTAATGTATTATTATTGTCCTAAGTAATAATAATACTCGGCTAGGGACATTTAAGAATATGATACAATCATTATATAATCTCATGTTCAAGTCACATACTTGCAACTACATAATTTGTATCAAGATTCCAAGGACATTTATTATACTTTATTTATTTCGCAGTAAATAAAGCCAATAATAAATATATATATCAAATATATAAAATCACTCAAACACAAATACAATTGATTGTATTGACTCTAGGGCACCAATACTAACAATCTCCCACTTGCACTAGAGCCAATCATTCATGTATCGAATACCCATGCTACTAGTGTGACATTCATGCTTCTGCTGCGACAGAGCCTTAGTCAGCGGGTCTGCAATATTATCATCAGTATGCACTTTACATATGTGAATATCTCCTCTATCATTTATCTCTCGAATAAGGTGATATCTCCGAAGTATATGCTTTGTTCTGCTGTGAGCTCTGGGCTCCTTGGCTTGTGCTATAGCTCCATTATTATCGCAGTAAAGATCTATGGGATCTGCGATCGATGGAACTACACCAAGTACTGTAATGAACTTCCGTATCCATACAGCCTCCTTGGCTGCTTCACATGCCGCAATATACTCGGATTCCATTGTAGAATCAGCTACTGTGTCTTGCTTCGAACTTTTCCAGCTTACAGCACCTCCATTTAGGCAAAACACAAATCCAGACTGAGACACAGAGTCATCTCTGTCAGTCTGGAAACTAGCATCCGTGTAACCCTTTACCGTTAGCTTCTCCTCTCCTCCATACACCAAGAATGAATCTTTAGTCCTTTTCAAGTACTTAAGAATATTCTTGACCGCCGTCCAGTGACCTTCACCTGGATTAGACTGGTATCTGCTCGTCATGCTCAAAGCATACGAGACATCCGGACGAGTACATATCATTGCATACATGATAGATCCAATTGCTGAAGCATATGGAATCTTACTCATGCGGTCCTTATCATCCAATGATTTCGGACCATTCTCTTTTGAGATCGTTATCCCATGAGATACAGGGACATATCCCCTTTTTGCATCTTGCATTCCAAAACGATGCAAAATTTTATCAATATATGTACTCTGGCTTAAGCCGATTAATCTTCTTGATCTATCTCTATAGATCCTGATCCCTAATATATAGGTAGCCTCGCCCAAGTCTTTCATAGAAAAACTTTGTCCTAACCAAGTCTTTACAGCCTGTAGAGAAGGAATGTCATTCCCTATTAGTAATATATCATCAACATATAATACTAGGAATGCCACATGGCTCCCACTAACCTTTTTGTAAACACATGGTTCATCCACGTTCTGAATAAAGCCAAAACCTTTGACTATTTCATCAAACCGGATGTTCCATCTCCGAGAGGCCTGCTTCAATCCATAAATGGATCTATGCAGCTTACATACCTTTCCGGCATCCTTTGGATTTCCAAAACCTTCAGGTTGTGTCATGTACACATCCTCTTCAAGGCTTCCGTTAAGGAAGGCTGTTTTGACATCCATCTGCCATATTTCGTAATCATAGTAAGCCGCTATTGCAAGCAAAATTCTGATGGATTTTATCATTGCTACTGGTGAAAAAGTTTCATCATAGTCAATACCATGAATTTGTTTGAAACCTTTTGCAACCAGTCGAGCTTTATAGGTCTGTACTTTACCATCCATGTCGATTTTCTTCTTGAAAATCCATTTGCACTCTATAGGTTTTACCCCTTCAGGTGGATCAACCAAAGTCCATACTTGGTTTTCATACATGGAATCCATCTCAGAATTCATGGCTTCTTGCCATCTCTCAGAGTCTGGTGAGTTCATAGCATCTTGGTAGGTGAGAGGCTCATCTTGGTCTATGAGCATCACATCGTCATTTTGAGTTAAGAGAAATCCATAATTCCTCTTTGACTCATGGCGAATCCTACTAGATCTACGAACAACCTGTGTTTCTTGAGCAATGTTATCTTGTATTTCTTGCTCATGCTCCCCTTCTGGTTCAATGTTATCAAGTGGTTCTCGATCTTCATCGAGATCTATTTTCCTCCCACTGTCTTTTCTAGAGACTAGCTCTCTTTCCAAGAATACAGCAGTTCGAGCAACAATTACTTTGTTCTCCGAGGGACTATAGAAAGAATAACCCTTTGTTTCCTTTGGGTATCCCACAAAATTACATTTTTCAGATTTCGGTCCAAGCTTGTCTGATGTTAGGCGTTTCACAAATGCTTCACATCCCCATACTTTCATAAAGGACATGCTTTGCCATTTCTCTGTCCATATCTCATATGGAGTTTGTTGAACCGTTTTAGTAGGAACACGGTTTAGTGTATATGCAGCCGTTTCCAAGGCATAACCCCAGAAACTAATTGGAAGATCTGCTTGACTCATCATAGATCGCACCATGTCCAACAAGGTACGATTCCTCCTTTCAGAAACCCCATTCCATTGTGGTGTTCCAGGAGGAGTTAGTTGTGATACAATACCACACTCCCTCAAATAGTTCTTAAACTCATGGCTTAAGTATTCACCTCCTCGATCAGATCTTAGAGTTTTTATGCTTTCGCCAATTTGCTTTTCTACTTCTGCCTTATACTCTTTGAACTTTTCAAATGCCTCGGATTTGTTCTTCAAAAGATATACATATCCGTATCTACTGAAATCATCAGTAAACGTAATGAAGTAGAAATAGCCACCCCTTGCCATCGATCTCATAGGACCACATACATCGCTATGTATTAGTTCTAGCCGTACGGTGGCCCTCTTACCTTGTCCGGTAAAAGGAGCTTTAGTCATCTTTCCAAGTAAACAAGCCTCGCATTCATCATATGATTCAAAATCAAACTGATCCAAGAAACCATCTTGATGTAACTTGGAAATGCGTTTCTCGTTTATATGGCCTAGACGACAGTGCCAAAGGTATGTTTGATTTGAGTCATTAGTCTTAAGTCGTTTGTTATTTACATTCAAGATAGGAGTATCTAAATTAAGAACATACAAACCGTTAAATAATTGTGCAACACCATAGGTAATGTCATTCAAACCAAAAGAGCAACCATTGTCTTTAAAGGTAAATGAAAAACCTTTCTTGTCCAAACAAGAAACAGAAATAATGTTTCTACAAATAGAAGGCACATACAAACAGTTTTCAAGTTCTAATATAAGCCCAATGGGCAACGATAAATGGTAAGTTCCTACAGCCAAAGCAGCAACCTTTGCTCCATTTCCAACTCGTAGGTCTACCTCTCCCTTAGCCAGTGTCCTACTCCTTTGCAGTTCCTGCACATTTATACAAATGTGAGAACCACATCCGGTATCCAATACCCAAGATGTAGAAGTAGACAAATTGACTTCTATTACATAAATACCTGAAGCAGAAGTCTGGCCAGCAGCCTTCTTCTTCTTAAGTTCTTCCAAATATGCATGACAGTTTCTCCTCCAGTGTCCCGGTTTACCACAGTGGTGACAATCACCCTTTTCAACACCTCCTTTAGGCTTGGTAGCCTTCTTGGGAGCAGAATTAGGATTGGCAGCAGATTTGGACACATTCCTCTTCTTATTGCCCTTCCACTTTCTTTTCCCCTTTGCACCTCCTTTGTTCACCATCAGCATGGGAGTAGGAGATTCCTTCTGAATGTTGGTTTCAGCAGTTCTTAACATGCCCAACAATTCAGTGGGTGTCTTATCTATCTCATTCATGTTGTAGTTCATAACGAATTGAGAAAAGTTCTTGTTAAGTGATTGTAAGATCAAATCTATTTGAGCCTCCGGACCAATCGGGAAGCCCAAGGTACTTAGTTGTTCAATGTACCCAATCATCTTAAGAACGTGTGGTCCAACCGGGTCTCGCTCTCCCTGTTTGCAAGCATACAAAGCCTTGCTCGTATCATATCTCTCCTGGCGAGCTTGTCCCTCAAACATGCTTTTGAGGTGCTCAATTATTTCAAAAGCATTCATCAACTCATGTTGCTTTTGAATCTCAGGAGCCATGCATGCAAGCATAAGGCATGACACATCAGTTGAGTCATCCAAATGCTTCTGATAAGCATTTTGCTCGGCACGTGTGGCTCCAGCAGGAAGAGGATTTGGGTGAGGAACTTCAATGGCATACAGCTTTCGCTCCTGCCTGAGGACAATCCTCAAGTTCCTAAACCAATCTAGGAAGTTTGTCCCTGTCAGCTTTTCCTTTTCTAGGACTGATCGTATCGAAAAGTGGTTTGTGTTGTTTGCCATTTATTATCTACAATTTTGTAAAAGCGCATAAAATGAGTTAGTTTGCATGTTTCGTAAAACCAATTATGTTCAAGTTGATTTATAGCATATTCGTAATATACCTCCCACTATTTTTATCAAATTAATAGCCCTTACTATCAATTCGGAAAATGGTTCCCATAAAACCTTTTCTTAGTGAGCCAAGATCCATATTTCGTCATATTTTAAGTCAGCTTTGGCTTTCCTCTTAAATATGATTATTTAGGTAGACCGTTATGTCAATTATATCGTATATAACTCTTGGATAGCTTAGTGAACAACATATTGCTCCGATCTATCTAATAGATTTCACTAAACTCTATGCTTATAAGTTCATAATCCTATTATGACGACTTATTTAAGTTGGACCCAACAATAACAATTTAAGTAAGCTTGTTTACTTAATCACATCTCACCACGATAAAAGAGAAGCCCTTGCTTTGGCAAATCCACTCCTCAATGATCTAGGATTTAATGAGTGTTATTTGTTGGAAAGCATCTGTTTAACTTAATATTTCTTAAGGGATTTTTAGAAAAATTTAACGATCTTGATCGTCTGTTTAAATCTTAAATCGTTACAGATTTTATCTTGTTTAAACATGGCATATGTGTCGTATCTAATACATACATTCTAAAATATCCATACATCCATGCATCCATTCATATATCTAATATATCCATGCATCATATGTAAAGTGCAGTTACGCAAAATTAAACGTGTAATGGTTATGGCCCGATCCTATGCGATCTTTTCGAGCTAATGAAAAGATCAAGGTCAATCTATGGTTGTAATAACTAATTATTACAAAATTCTTCATTTGCTTCCCAAGCCTCCATTGATTGCCTTCAGCTTCCTTTTGAAACAATTACAAAAGAACTCGAGTTGCATTCGAGAAATAATAATTACAAAAATAACGACATGCAAGTCGTATTTAATTATTACAGACCATAAATAAAATTACAACATTTATTCTACGGGTCTTCAGGCCATAACCAATGCACCATGCTCATATAACAATTATAGACATCAAATTAATCATGATCACATCGATTAATATTTAACTCCCCAATATAAATACCTAATTATTTAAAAGGGAATTAAATAAATAAATCAAATTTAATTAATTAAATTCGAATTAATATAATTAACTAATTAAAATTTTAATCCGAATAAAAAAATTAAATCGAAATTAATTAATCAAAATTCGAATTTAATAATAATATTCAAATTCATAATTTAAATATATTATTAAAATTCGAAATTAAATTAATTAATAAAATTTTGAATTAATAATAATTTTTAAATCCATGATTTAAATATTCAATTATTAAAACTTTAATCATTTAGGAATCTAATGATTAGTACCAATAAGTCTAACATGGCAACTAATTAGAATTATTAAAGCAAAAGCAAAAAGCAAAAGCTAAAATAAAAAATTAGAATTAAATAAAATTCATCACAGCACACCACAGCACGCCACACTGTTTCTGCAGACAAAAACCGTGATACGCATGTCGTACATGCGCAACACCTGCTGTCTACCCGAATGCGCAACCCGCCTGTAAACTACTGTTGCGCATTACCAGAATGCGCAACACCTGTACATACAGATTATCCAGAAACCTGCAGAATGTCCAGAAACTATGCAGAAAATTTATATTTCAGTTTTAATCAATTCTAAAATTATGTTAATGATGTGATTAACATATCTAACATATAATACATCATCCAAAACATGTTATAACAATTTATAACATCATACAAACAATCATAACAATTTATAAAATCTTTTGTATGTTAAAATGAAGCATGACAAAAATTCATAAAATTCATGTATGATTCATTTTCAAGAACAAAACACCAAATCATCCTTTTATACATGTAGCTCTGATACCATTGTTGGAATTCGGGCATAATAACGCAACGGAAATAACGTAAATAACAATTAAAATCGAATTCCAAAGCCCGGATCCATGTATAAAATGATGATTATGGTATAAAAATTCTCAAGAACAAGATTGTACCTTGTTTAAGCTTTCCAATGGATGTCAAATGGAGATCCTAGCTTGTTGATCTTGAGAGTTAAAATTATAACTCCTCCACCGGAATCCACCCTTGAATGCTTGCTTGAATCGTCGAACGATTTTCGCCACGGGACGAGGTACTAGCCAAAATAAATAATCGATGTGTTCTTGACAAATCTTGATTTCTCCCTTGTCTCTAAGATGTGTATGAACTGAAATTTTCAGTTGTGTTCCTCCAAGAAGACTAGCCAACCTTTGGCTTATAAAGAGAAATAAAGAAAAATGGACCATTAAACAATTAGGCCATTTTTATTTAAACAAATCTTATTTATTTAAATAAATTAATTAAGTCATACTTAATTAATCAAATAAGTCAAGAAAATACATCTTCAAATTTTATCTTTAACTAATCAAGTCTCACTTAATTAATTTTATAAAATTCGAATTATTATTTATTATTAATTTAAAATCATAATTTAAATTATTATTAATTTAAATTCATGAAATAAATTAATTTCCCTTTTAAACATTCTATGTGTGTGACCCTGTAGGTTATTATTTAATTGGCAATAATTTTATTCTCTAATAAAATTACAAACAATAAGCGGCGTCTAGTAACACATTATTGCTACCCAATTAAACAATAATTAAATCAACGATTCAATCAACCTTTTATGACTAATGTTCCATGTAATATAATCCCTTTAAATCATGATATTATAGATTAAACTCGAGGCATGCAATGTGTCATCCTCTTTATAATTTAATCTTCATTTTCTTGATCGATGAGTAGACTATTTAATCAAATCAACATTTGAGCATGGCCATGCATTTCATAGTCTCACTCAAACAAGAGGCCGATAATATCACTCCTTTATCAGGAGATTTAAATCCCATCTAGATCGTTCATATTTCTCACATGATTCATAATATATCCGATATTCACCTTTATCATTATCCGGCTAAAGATAACTTTTGACGAATTCAAAATATATTAATTCTCATGTAGAATTATAACGACTTCAGGTCTAAGGATCATTACACCATTATCACTGTGAGAATACATATGACACATTTATTATTATTATTTACCATGATGTATCTCACGGTGGGTCTGTCCAGTACCCTGTACTCGTACAGTTACCTATGCATTGCTTTTAGTATCTGCATACTTATGACCAATGAGATGTGGTCATCTTGTCAATAAACATACTAGCCTTAATGTATTATTATTGTCCTAAGTAATAATAATACTCGGCTAGGGACATTTAAGAATATGATACAATCATTATATAATCTCATGTTCAAGTCACATACTTGCAACTACATAATTTGTATCAAGATTCCAAGGACATTTATTATACTTTATTTATTTCGCAGTAAATAAAGCCAATAATAAATATATATATCAAATATATAAAATCACTCAAACACAAATACAATTGATTGTATTGACTCTAGGGCACCAATACTAACAGGTATATTGTTCAATATCAGATCCTTTTGCTCTATGGGCGTTGAGTATGGAATACACATACAAGAAAATATAGAGGGGGGGTGAATGTATTTTCAAACTTATCTTCGAATAAGAATCTTAAGAACGTTTGTTTGAAGGTGTGAATCTATGTTCTTGTTTATGTAGCTGAGTGTGTGTTTGTGTTTAACAAAATATATATTCGTACGGAAATAAAACTCAAGACACAAGCACTCACTTTAATCTAATGTTGTATTAGATCAAGATTTTTACTACAACCTATGAATACAGAAATTAGTATTCTCAGCTTCGTTTTCTCAGAGAGATGTTATCTATGATAGTGTATGAAAAACTTGTTCTTAAACTGCTAGAGAAGTGAGGTTATACACTTATAAAACATGTGTACAACCTACTTACTACTAATATAGTGATAGACAAAATTGCTTTCTAATTTGTCTATCCCTTTTTGAGTAAACATCCAAGCAACATGTAATTTGACTTTTCTTTAACCTGCTCAGATCCACTTCTTTAGCAGCTTGACTCCTGTAACAACTATCTAAGCTTCTTGTAGACTTTCCAAAAGCACTTTACAGTACTGTGGTCCTGAAAGTGTTTTTGGCTTGTTGCAGACTTCTGACTTATACAGCTTTAGTATTTTGTCTTCGAGAGTCCATTAGAGAAGTGGCCAAGTGGCTGATTCGAGAACTGAAGTTGTTTACACAGATAGCTCAGAGTTCTCGAACAACACGTTTCTTGACATATCGAACCACTTCTCGAATGAATCATTTCTTCAGGAATCCTTGACTTATCGAATGAGATCTTGCTTGTGGAAACCTTGAGATGTCGAATATAGATATGTCGAATCTCTGACTTATCGAAAACTTGCTTTCTCGAACAGACAAGGGTACTTCTCAAATTAGTACTTAGGCAGATCTTAAATCTCCAAAATCCAATTGTGCTTATTTCTTCAGCCTTGTTCTTCAAACTTGAGGCATGATCTCTGGATCTTCTTTCAAGCATTATTTCGTGACTAAATATATACAGTTACACAGCTAGAGTTTTGTTGCCTATTAAAAGTACTAAATACAAGTAGAAAATCTTCAACTAGATGGTTCTTAACAAAGGGTTATGTAGGTAACGCAAAAGCATTACAAACACTTAGGCTTGTTATTAGCTGTATACATGCATGCCTCTGTGACTAACATTATCCCCCAAATTGTGAGTAAGATCCTTAGTCACAATTTCATGTCTGATAACAAGCCTACCATACACAAAGATATAACTTGAACAATACATGTATGAAATTGATTGACAGCATGGATAGAATTACAAAGAGATTATTCTTACAGACTATAAAGAAATACTAGCCACTTTCTCTTGATTTCATCCCCATAGCTATGGCTTATAGATCATCATATTCCTTCTTTTGCCTTTCTTCATCCTTCCTTGCATTCTCATCCATAGCCTTTATGATGGCTGCCATAACATCAAGTTCTTCAAGTATAATTTAATCCTTAAAGTCTTCAAGTACCGAAATCAACATTTTTGCAGCGTAATGGTTGACCAGGTTCATTCTGATATTAACATTATCTCCATTTCTCCTCATATACTTCACAACATAGGGATTGAACTGAACTCTGCACAACCCTTTAGCCCTTAACTCTTCTGCTTTGGCTTCAAGTGCATCAAGTTCTTCCTCTCTCTTTCTCCATTTCTCCAAACACTCCTTTCTTATTTTCTCCTCATGATCTCTCTTCATCTTCACAAACTCTATAAGTTCCAGCTTCCAAACCTTCTCCACTTTATCTTCAATGTTCAGCAATGCAATTATCCTTTCAATCTCATATAGTTTTCCCCAGTGTTGACACATTCCTTTTTTGATTTCATCTGTCTACCATCTGAATATTTAAACTCCAAGCAGTCATCGACAATTGCCACATGACAGATTCTTTGAGATCGTAGAAATGCCAATTGATCTTCATCATAATCTTCATCAAGAGGTGGCAAGTCTAATCCTGGTACAATCGTGATGGCTTGGGATGCATGTGTCTTCACTTTCTTTGCTTTACTGGCCTTAGTCTTGAATTTCAGCTTTTGCACCTTGTCACTAGAGAGGAGTTTGTAGCCCTTATCTTTAGACCATTGTATTACACCATTAGCAGTTTGCTTATGGAGACATACAAAAGGTTTCTTGAGTTGAGGCTCCTTTGTCAGAGATAGCAAGACAGTTTCAGAAACCATGGGTATAGATTTTGTTAAGTCATCACTAACTGCATCCACCCTAAACATAGAGCCTTGTGTTATGGTGGGAATACTGCTAGTGATGCTTAAGGCTTGCTATCTTCCACTCTTTCTCTCATACACTTTCTCACTTCCTTTGTCATCAGCACATTTCTTTCCTTTACCACTTCTCTTCCTCTTTTCTTCATCATCCTTATTTCTCCTTTGAGATCTATCCTTGCTACCACTCTGATCTTGATCATCTCCATCTCTCCTTCCTGACTTGTCTCCTCTATAATCAAGTTGAACATTTGACTGTAAGTTGATAAACTTAATCAGAATATCCAGAGCTGACTTCTCAGATTCTGACTTTCCTCTTCTTTATTGTAAGGCACTAGCCAAATACTTGATTGTAGACATGTTGCTCGGTTTGAGGTGGTGACTAAATCTGAAGGAGACAATGCCTGAAGCTGCTTCATATAGAATGCAGTGGGGCTTAGGAATTACCTGCGGTAATTGAGACTTCATACAGTCTATAAGAATCTTATTGAGTTTGATGTTGTCAGCTGACCCATTTGATTCTATCTTCTTGATGAATGTTGCAACTTCAGAGCAAGATAGAACTTGTATGGCTTCAATGTGGATGTGAAAGAGAAAATTGGCAGTGTAAACTAGGACTTCTCTATCTTCAGTGGTGATGAGAGCATCAGGATTGTTTTGAACAACTTGCCTTCTCTCTACAGTGACCAAAAATATGTCTTGTACAAGGAGCTTGAGATAGTCAAAGTAGTGGAAGTTGCTTCTTTTCCTCAAATTCTGTATATGCTTCAAGAAGGCTATGTCATGATACAGTTTTGAATTGGTAGCTTCTTGACACACCTTATGAGAAAGAACATCCTAGAATTATGATGGCTCAGCTTGAGGAGAGTGTTTAGCAATGTCAGGCACTAGAAAGTCAAAGTCTTGAGAAGATGGTTGGGGTTGAGGTTGATTTTTTTTTGGTGACTTGGTTACTCCTGCTATAGCCACTTTCTTTAGCTTGGCCTCTTCATCTGCAGCCACAGCTACTTTCTTCAACTTCAACTCACCCTCCTTGACTCCTTGCTTTTGTTTCACAAATTACCTAACTTTGAAGTTTGAGATTTTGAGACCTAGATCACTCTTCTCCCCCTTAGATTTTGAGTTCTCCCCCTTATATTTTGAGTCCACTAGCTTCTCCTTTTTATCTGTGTGCTTCTCCCCCTTAGGCTTGTTCTCAGACACAGGTGCCTTTGATGGGGCCATTAGGTTTGAAGTAGAAGCTAATGGAGCATCTGTAGGTAGAGGAATGCTCATGTGTCTCATCATTGCAGAAATCATCTATTATTGATTAAGGATAACCTTAGCAGTCGTAGTTGCTTGAGTATCCAACTTTTCATTTAGCAGTGCCACAGAGTCCTTAAGCTCAACATTGTATTTCTTGAGGGATCTCACTTCTGTTTCCAAACTGTCCACTTTAGACAATAAGTGTGCAGCCTTGAAACCAGATAGTGATTGCTCCTTGAGCCTTTCTACCTCATGCTTCTTCATGACATGCACAGGGATATCTGTGACTGCCTTATCTCCATATTGATTAGCAAAGAAGACTCTGATTTATGCATTGGCATTATTTGTCTGAGAAGAGAGATTTTGCACTTGAGTTGCAAGATTTCTGACAGCATCTTGGACCATGGGTAGGCGATTATCCAAGTTAGTGCATGTGGCTCTGAATTCTTTGACATTTTTAAAGACAGTCTCCAGAGATGGGAATTTTAAGGAGAACTCAGTCTTGACCTCACTCACTACCTTTGCTGTGGCTTTGCACACTTCATCAATTTTTGTTTTACTCCTTTGCCAAGGTAGTGAGCAGCCTTCAAGCTTCCTTTGTATGCATCATTTATAGCTTCATACACTTCAGCATTGGTTAGAGATTTGGTATTTGACCCTAATGAAGTGATGTATTCTTCCCTTAGAAACTGGAGAGCTTCTGTCAAAGTTACACTTCCTGTCCCTTGCAACCAAGCATCCACATTACCATCCCTTTCAGCTTCATCTACTATTTTTCCCCTTTGAGTCTCCACATCATCTCTGTGACATAGAAGAATGGCTTCATAGTCTGGATTTGGAAGGTTGGATGTGACAAGGTTTTGAGCTATTTTTACAAATTCAGGAATCTGATCCATATGAAGACTTTGTAGAGCTTCAACCATTAATTATTATGGAACAGACCCTGATCCTGAAGCACTATCATGTTGCACAGGCTTCAGCCATTGTGACCGAAAGTCAGAGCTAGAGCTAGGCAAGCTAGACTCCTCAGTTACAGATGCAACTTTTGTAACCGGATGGATTGACTCGACTACTATTATCTCTACAGGAATGGGATGAGTTATAGCAGTAGTTGACACAGGCACAGAGTCTCAAGTGAAAACTAGTGAATCCTCTGTGTTTGTGATGTATTCTTCTCTTAGGTATTGAAGAGCTTCATTGAGAGTATCATATTTTCCTTGCAGCCAGGCATCTAAATTGCCATCTCTCTCAGCTTCATCTTCTATTTTTTCCTTTTGCATCTCCACATCATCTCTGTGACACAGCAGAATGGCTTCATAGTCTGGATTTGATATATTGGATGTGACCAGATTTTGGGCTATTTTAACAAACTCAGGAATCTGATCCACAACTAAGCTTTGAAGTGCTTCAACCGTCAATTGTGGTGGAGCAGACCCTAATCCTAAAGCACTGTCATGTTGCACAGGCTTCAGCCATTGTGACAGAAAGTCAGAGCTAGAGCTAGGCAAGCTAGACTCCTCAGTTACAGATGCAACTTCTGCAACAGTAGTGGGATGAGTTACAACAGTAGATGACACAGGCACAGAGTCTCTATTGAAAACTAGTGAATCATCTGTGTTTTTGTTGGTCTCATCAAGATGTGCCCCAGCATGCACTCCCTCACCAACTAAATGTGGGCTCTGGGTAGTGAACAGGGTGTCATGTACCAAGTCACCTGAATCCATTGGCTCACCAAGAGAAGAAATTCTTGGTGATCAATGCCTTGCTCCTCAATTGCTTGAGTTGCAGGCTGCAAAGAAATATTAGTTGTAGATTCTGGAAGAGAAGTGTCTTGTAGAATTGATTTTGGCAACTCCCCCTGAGAAATAGGTGGAGTTTCAATTGTGATGCACTCTCTACTTAGTGTTATGCTAGCCTTATTACACCCATGTGCTGACTCTTTACAAGATTGTGCATTGGGGAGAATGCTTGATTCTATAGATGCACCCTGTTGAGAAGGCACATCTAGTGAGTTGTTTGCCCCTGATTTTACAACTTCAGCCATTTGTGTGACTGAAGAGGTGGTTTTCTTAGTTTTCTTCTTCTTTGGCCTCTGTAAGGGTGTGACGCCCCCAAATCTGAGGTCAAAGATTCAGCTCGTCACGCCACCATTCAACCATATCATACCTGTATTAACTTTACAACTCAATAATACATCCATTCATACCTCAATCTTACACACAATCAAGTTAGAGTCTCAGAAACGATAATCAAAAGTGCCACTAAATATTACAATTCATTTGTACAAATCAGAGTCTTACGCAATTCCACTTATACAACTACATTTGAAGACAAGTCTTACTATTACAGTTGAAAACCTATCAGACTCACTCTGCAGTATTTATCAGGAACTAAATCATCTTCGGGGTAAATCTTCTACTCCTCTTCTGCTATCGCGGAGTTAACCGACCAAATTCTTCCCTTTCTGAAAAGTTTTTATAAAGCAAGAATGAGCTACATAATGCTCAGCAAGTTCACCATTTTGCAAAATAATAATGTGGTTTATTTCGAAAACATTCCCAACTATATGGGTATATATCTCAGATTTCAAAACATAATTGGACAATGTATATGTCCGAGTTTGAATAAAACATCTATACTCACTAAGGAGCTTTAAGAATAACATATGAACCCTTTATAAGGTTCCCATTTCAATATATCTCAAGTTTGAAAATATATACATATGAGTATATCATTTTCGGCAAAACACTCTACGATTAACATACTGTACAAGGAATACATCATTGCAAACCGCTTTCCTTCCATTAGCTTAGAAGGTTTCTCATACAAAACATTTCATTCTTTGAAACACTTGCAAGAGTGCACTAACACGTGCCAATCTTTATAGAAAATCTTGCAGTTCTAGATACTGCACGGTGTCAATATTTTCTCATCAAAAACCACACTATCAGCGACTTAGCAATTAGGCCCAAGAAGCAGTGTTTGAGTATTTTTCCAAAGTGGAGGATGGGACTGGAAGAAAACATAAAAACCTGACAAGGATTGACGATGATCAGTCGCCACATCCAAGTCCAATAATCCGCGGGTCTTCTCTACCGGTAGAAGGATAGAAACTACATCCGTAACTATCCATGGTTGAAAACTACATCCGTAATCACCCTCGATGAAAACTACATCCGTAATCATCCTTCGGCAACACCTGGGCCAGAATAATAATTGATGGACCGCCTGGCTC
This sequence comes from Saposhnikovia divaricata, assembly GCA_036435485.1. NCBI lineage: Eukaryota > Viridiplantae > Streptophyta > Magnoliopsida > Apiales > Apiaceae > Saposhnikovia > Saposhnikovia divaricata. The sequence goes on along the minus strand of CM071597.1, from coordinate 91,841,936 downwards.
ACGGCCGCTTACACATCCCGGGAATCGTTCGTCAACGATTCCCACACCTGCCAGGTCCGACATCAGTCGACCGATGATTCTTGAAATCATACAAGAAGCGGAACCTGACCGGGGGGTTTTCGAATATGTTTTGAGTTCGAAAGAGTTCGAGTTTGAAAGTATTAAATGTATCTTGGATTGACTTTGTCTTTAAATAATGAACAATAATTAATAAATAATATTTTAAGATTTAATATTAATAATTAATAAAATAATTATTCGATAAAATAAACTTTTAATCCAAGATAGGGTTTCGAGTATTTACGAAGATATAACAATAGTTACTTGAGTATACGATACTACCTGAATGACCCTTCGGGTTTTCGCAATCTAGATACGATATAATAATATACCGCTCCCCGGTCAATAGTATATACGGACCGCTATGACCTCTATTGCTAGAGTCGTTGTCCGAAGAAAACATTTCAATCTAAGTTCAAGGGGTACAAGCATATATGTACTTATACAATCTCAATTGCATCAATACTTCGATAAACATAGCATTTGATATAATTGAAAACTACAAACACAACAGTGAAAGTCCTTGCATATGGATAAGTTTTGAAAAGTAAACTTGCCTTGGTTTGGTTGGGGTGGTCGAGCGTGCGGAGTCGAACGATCTATACATAAGCAATAACCGCTCGTTAGTACCTTAACAATATCTCTTTAATTACGGGGTTTTAGGGGGTACGAAATTAACTTAACGACTTCGTCTTATGACTCTCTAACCCCACTATAGGTTCATGTCATCACTCGATTACGCTCGTCACTTAATCGACTTAATTTAGTTACCACATTCGAATCATAACCATTAACCCTAGAATTTTGCTCCACTAATCGGCTTTTTCCCTTGCGCGAAATTTACTCTAGCATTTTTATAAAATCCAAAAATTCATATTTTAATCCAATTCTTTTTGGGTGGTCTTCACCACTGCATTCCCTAACTTCTCAAATTTTTCCATGATCCCACTTATATTTTTAGGGGTTTAAACAAGGTTCACAAGGGGGTCACTTAGTGCAGTCCGGAATCCAGAAACACAATTCACTCCTCCGGCCATAACTTAAAATCTATACATCACCTAGCCATGAACCTTACATTTCCAGAAACTACATTCAATTATCTTTCCAAAAATATATGGTAAGACATAAGGGGACAACATTTGGGGGTTCAAAACCGTGTTACAAGACAGGTCAATGCTCCTGGAAAAACTCAGCAAGCATAAACTACTTAGATCAACCATTTTTCACAATTCCACAACACAACCAACACTTAATTCACTTAGTTCATGGTTCATAACACTCATGGAGATCTATATACTATCCATAATCATAAAAGTCACAATATCAACATCAAAAATCAAGATCCATGTCATCCAATACTTATACAACCAAGATTAACTCATATATACATGGATCTACTACCAAACATTATAAACACTACATAACCAAAAGGGTTTGTGATTTTTATACCTTCTTGAGCACCTAGGAGCCTTGGATAAGCTTTACAAAACTCAAAAACACCTTGAATGGTCTCCTACAACCCTTACAATCCAAGATCTAAAAGAAAATCAAACATGGTTACTATTCACAATATCTATTATAATTAATATCTTGAAATTGGATGCATGGAATGGCTTGAAACTCTTAACATACCTTGCTTAGATGTTTTAGAGGGCCTAGTAATTATATCTTGATTTATGAGTGGTGGGAAATGGGGGAGGAAGAATTTTATTCTTCCTTTTTATGCTAGGCCGAGAGCTTTCTTCTTCCAAGGGGGGAGAGCTTTTGGTTTTTGGTTTTTGTGTTGTTTGGTGAATAATTGATAAAGTAAGGTTGGGTGATACATAATGTGTATGTATAGCAAGGTACAAGCATAGGTATGGTCACATGTACTACTTGTCTCCCCTTTTTGAAAAGCAAGTAACTAGTTACTATTCCTCTTCCATTTTGTTAACTAGTTTGCTTATTCTTAACCTCTTGGTTGCATGGGACTTGCATGCAATACTACTCCTTGTATCATTATTCTTCCACCAATGCTTGTCATTTAATCATTAATTCGTATCGTATCTTAATTAATCTCTCGTAATAATATTTTGTCGCGTAGAGATTTCCCCTATAATTCCTTAAGTACTTAATTGTGTAAATTCCTCGAATGTCCATAATTCCTCGTCATAATTCTTAATAAATCCTTTAATACTCTAACCATTCTCAAATCCCAAGTTTTATAAATCTTACTAACAATAAGACTCCTGCCTTCACAATCTTACTTTTTATATTACATAATAAATGCAACAACGCAGTTTCTCAGACAATCAATTCTATTAATCAACAGGGATGACTAGAAAGGTTCCATATTGACAATGTCACAAGATATTAAATAAAAGGAAATATTACCAAAAATTAGGGTTCTTACAGCCTCCCCTCCTTAAAAGGATTCCGTCCCGGAATCAGGTGGAAAACAGTTGGGGGTGCTTTTCACGCATCGCGCTCTTTAGTTCCCATGTTGATTCTTCGACATTCTGATTCCTCCACAGAACTCTCACTAATTTGACAACCTTGTCCCTCAGCACCAGTTCTTTTCTATCCATGATTTCTACGGGTTGCTCCACATATGCTAAGTCTGGTTGCAGATCCACTGGATCATATTCTATCACGTGTCGGAAGTCGGTATGGTAGGGTCGTAGCATGGACACATGGAACACATTATGTACTTGCTGCCAGCTCGGGGGTAAAGCCAATTCATAGGCTAACTTTCCAACTCGTTTCAAGATCTCAAAAGGTCCAATAAATCTTGGGCTTAGCTTCTCCTTCTTACCAAATCTCATCAATCCCTTCCACGGTGATACCTTCAACATCACAAACTCTCCTACCTCATATTCCTTGTCTTTGCGGGTCTGGTCCGCATACTTCTTCTGTCTGTCTTGGGCCGCTACCAGCCGTCCTCTTATGAGCTCGATAGTTTCTCTTGTTTGTTGGACCAGTTCAGGCCCTAAAATCTTCCGCTCTCCAACTTCTTCCCAACACAAGGGAGACCGACATCTTCATCCGTATAAAGCTTCATATGGGGGCATTCCTATACTCGCATGGTAACTGTTGTTGTAGGAAAATTCGATCAACGACAAGTGGTCATCCCAACTTCCCTTAAAATCGATGGCACATACTCTCAGCATGTCTTCTATGGTCTGGATGGTTCTCTCACTCTGTCCGTTGGATTGGGGGTGGTATGCAGTACTCATGTTTCACTTGGTCCCCACACAATCATGAAAACCCCTCCAGAACCTGGAGTTGAACCTTGGGTCTCTATCAGATACAACGCTCACAGGACCCCATGCCTTACCTAGATCTCCTTAGATATCTCATAAAAATTGACCATTCGAAATAATGGGTTTCGTGAAAAACTAATGACTTTTACATACACTCGTCTGTACCGTAAAGACGTAATATCAATTCGAAATCTTCGTTTGATAATTCGTACATATCGTGGTTGCAAAAATTTCTCATCCACCCATAAAATTACTATTCGTCCAGGTTTCGAATATTCCCGAAAGTTAGGGTTAATGCAGTCTCCTCTCCTTAAAAGGATTCTATCTTAAGAACCTAAGGATAATAGTCGTGCATACAATTTCAACCTTACCTTTTCCAACTCTCAGGTTGACACTTCAACCCTATTATTCTCTCCCTTCGTCTCACCAACGCCTTAATGTTGTTCCTCAACGCATACTCTCCTCGACCTGTATTCCTTATCGGTTGTTCTATGATTGAAAATTTCTATGCCACTACTTACACGTTCCTCTTCTACCTTGTTCCTAGTATCCGTGTTGAGTTCCTGTATCGTTGGCCCGTGAATACTTTGTGGTCGTGTTTTGTAATCCGAGACAACGTCAATACGCACGGTATTCCTCATATTCCTTCGCTTGATTAGCAGGCATGTGTTGCCTCCCGTCAGCCGTTACCACTTGCTATGGATACTGTATAGTCTTCGGTATACGTCGAACCAGTTCAGCTACTATGTCCCTCGTTCATTGACTTCTTTGTAACGGAAGAGAAGCGAAACTTCTTCTTTCGCAGTACGCTCTACAGGAGACGTCCTTACGTTCGCATGGCGATGATCGTGATAACAACATTCATTTCATGGATAAGTTTTTATTCTCGACTACCCCATGAAACCTAGGGCACGACACTAAATATGAATTCGATCGTCTGGACAATTCTTCTTCCCTGTCCGTCAGCCACAGATCAAATTAGTACATATGCTCAATCTCTTTGTTAAATATACTTGAAAGCACCTTCAATATTCGAAGTTTAACCTTAAGTCTTTATCTGACGTAATCGCTGCAGAAGTTTTATATTGCACCACCATCTCTCCCGTATATAAATCGATAATCTTCTAAATGGAAGGTCTCTCGTAGTTAAATCACTTGGTCCAACAATTATAAATCAACTAGGGCCATCTCTTGGCTCGGTCTTTGGCGACCTACTTATGAAATTCATTACAATTCTGTCCACGTTCAAGATTTTCTACAGGCGGAATTAATCCACTAGATCTCTATCATTCTGCTTTTGGCATGTCGCGTTTGTACTTAATAGTTTGCCAATACCATTCTTCATTTCAGTTCACCAAACATTCCCTTAATTCTCTATACATCTTTGTCCTTCCCATAATTTAGTCATTTTCCTCTAACATTGTTCTTTATTGTATATACTCTATTTTCTTGGTCAATACTGACTGAATTCCAATTTCGAATAATCCCTGTATCGGCCACCACACTGGCCTTTCCTGGGAAATAACAAATTTCTCCATTATACTCCCTGCTCTTTTTCGTCACCTTCTCTTTCTTATGTTCAGTACTAATATGAAGATATACTTATGGCACTTGTGGAAAACTTTCACACTTTTCTCATAAGGTTAACGTCTCAGTTTTATGCGTGAACGCCATCATGACTAATCCCAGACTCACGGTTAGTGCTATCTCATAACCTTTATGTTGTTTAGAAGTATAGGCTATCATCCTTTTTCTACTACATCAGCACACCTCTTAAACTCTCAAAAGACGCATCATCGTAACTCTCAAAGTCCTCTTTTTATCATCAAGATAGCTAACAACGAGGTTGTTGCTAATATCTCATTTCATCCCAAAACTTTGTTCATTAATCCATAAAGGCTTCTGACTCATTAGTCCATTTAAACGATACTACCACAATTTTATAACGTTTATATTAGTGTGAAATGCCAACTTTGGCACAGTACAGAGGTCGATCTCGAGTTGGTAAAACCTTCTCTTCAACCTTATCTTTGGAAAACAACTACTCATTTCGACTAGTCAATAATTCCTCCATTTCCGATAAGGGTATCAGTTCTCGATGGTATATGTAAGATGTCATACGCTCGTCCTCCTTCACAACTGGCGCCAATCAGCCTGAGGCCTGCATGCGGCTGCGATTCCCAATAAACTTGATTAGGTGGTAATCTCGAAGGATCATTGGCATATCTCCATGCATCCATTCGCTATTAGGGGCCTGTTAAACTATATGTCTCTCTATGTGCATCAATCCCTTTAAGCTAACTAAAGCTTCTCATTCTTGCCACGATATTTCTTCCTTTCTCGTCCATCTCCCTTCCATGTCAGTTTCCTCCAGGGATATGTTTTACATCGCAATCGATTTGCATTTCTTGGATCAGGAAAAGGCTTGGTAGCTCCAGAATTCATTAATATAACATCCTGACAACGGTTGGTAGGAGCGTGCTCCCAACCACCTCATCATTTCTTATAAATTTCCCCACACCAATATTAAAGGTCTTGTGGTATGCCCTGACATGTTATCTCTACTTCAATAATTATTCGGCATAATGCTCTGGCTGCACAATTACAACATTTGGTTTTTGATCTCATATTGGTGTAACGGTTCACAATTGTACCTCCCGTTCACCTTAGAGTAATCACTTTGAAAGGAATGGTTTCAAAATAACAAGGTCCAATAGATAATCTCAATAAGAATTCCACATTGGATGTTCCAAGAATGTTGATGGTTCCAAATACTAGGAGTCTCGATTTTTGGAGATGTAAGGATGGACAGAAAGAATACAACAAGGTTTATTCCTTCCCGTCCTGATAATTCTGTAATACGACACCATAGAGAATGTTGCACAAGGGCAATGATTGTTGGGTACAAAAGTCATAAAGACGGTCTTTATACAATTCTTACATCGGGTGGATACTTTTCCTCCTGAATAATAAGAGGAAATCTAAAGTCGCATTGATGAAGGTCAGCCAATAGAAAGCAATTCTACTCCATGACAATTAAAGAACGAAGTAGTTTGTCACTCAAGTAATCAATGGTTTCAAATGAATTCTCATTGTATGAAATGAAAGAATAAAATATTCAAGTGATATAGAGTCTGATACGAAGATGGGTAGAATTCGAGTTGAGTGGGCGACCTCATTAGGTCTCAATCAAGTTATTCGTCAAAACTTTCATCATCATGCTTTGCCACATGCAAAATGCATTGCAGAATGAATTAAATTGGGAGTTGGACCAGTGAAACAATAACTAGTCCTTTTCAAGAAACACTAGCGACTAGCTAGACAAAATTTGCTAGTTCACCTGTTTGAGACATCACCACCAGCTAGGACAATTAGCTAGGTGTTCTTCACAACATTACAATTTTGAGTAGTTGGAACGATCAACTAGTCATTCATATTGACATAACGACTAGCCAGTTTCAATTGGATAGAACGGAATTTCAACATCGTAACCACTGAAGAAACTTTAGGCTTCTCGGACAACGAATGAAAATAAGAAGTTATTAAGTTTGAAAAAAAAGAAAACTATAAAATCTGAAGAGAATGTTCTAGGTTTCGGAACAATCAATAACCTCTCATCAAATATTACTTATCAGTGAAACGGTCCACCCAAGGGTGCCTCCGTACACCTGCTTTATCAGATCCGACAATAGAATTAAATTCGGAATACCAATATCAAGATGATATCCTTACTATGATTTCAATGTACGGTGTACAATCTCATCTTGAATAGAAGAAAAGAATTCATGAGGGATGTCTGGACATTAGATCATCCATGTCCGAAGTAATTTGTTGAATATTTATGAGCTCAACTGAAGAGTGCAAGTATGAAAGAAGCAATCAAATATCGATATTCGTTAAGTAGTATTCATCGATTAATTAAGGAAATATTTGTGGAACATTCCTTGGATAATTGAAAGAGAGTGTAAATAGTCCTGAGCAGAAATAATTATAAACTTCAAATAGAATGCTCGGGCTCAATTAAGATACTTTGGATGAGTCCCGGTTTAGAGAAAGTATATCACTGGTTGTTATTCCACAAGTTTGAAGTAGAAAGCTAGGAGGGTTACCTGATATAAGCTAATCGAGGTAACATGGTTAGTGAACATTTTAAAATGAAGTAGTGCACCAGCCGGTAGTCATCAAAATAAGTTAATAATCATTCGTGCATCTCATTATCACCACTATGAGGGTAACTCCATCTCTTCGCCTTAGTAATACAAGACACCAACTAGTGCGTCTCTCAATCATCATCTTAAAGTCATTAATCGAGTTAGGGTTTCACCAATATATCTGTCATTTCCGTGCTTTATCTTGAAGACCAAGCTTCACATCATTCCGGGGACACCTGCTAAGTCTATAGGGTCCTACTTCATGCCTTCCGACATGAATCACAAGTGGCCAGTTCCCTCTGGGAACAGATCAAAGAGATCTCTCAGGGATCTCAATGCAGTCCATAGGTTCGGTGGCGGGTGTGTGTATGTGAACATATACCAAAATATTGAGGTCTACAATACGTATATACGTAGTCCCTGCTAACATCTCTATCAAAGGATCCCACTCTAGACCCGCTGGTCTTTTCTTTTGGTGGACTCTGAGATCACTGTATCGCTCGTTGCAACCATATTCAACCTCTCTTGAGTCCCTTTGTTAATCCCACTTGTTTGTTCTCTAAGTTGAACTACCATGCTCTAGCGTTCGAATCATGCGTGGAATTATCTAGCACGCTCGTCTTATGATAACATTCTCGTATAACACATGTAAAATTCTCCATCAAGGGTAATGGAATCCACAACGACATAGTGACCAACCTTCAGGTAAACCCGTTACTTATCGAAAATCGGGTCTTATAACCAAAGTAAAAGACTTTCATTACTCCAAGTACTAAGTACCCTTAATTATGTAGGGAAGTCCAAACTTCTTGATTTTTAAAATGCCGCCTCCTAAACTCTGGAGGACTATGGGCCACAGAATTTATGCCAGCCTAGTCATCCGATCATATTGGCAATATCGCCTCTACATCAGCTGCTCTTGAGATTTCGCTCTGCTTCCTATATCATCACCAATGATAGGTCATGTACGACTCTCAAACCTCTATTCATCATTCTGAAGGTCTATAAGGATTCTATCGACCCTAGTATAATACCTTCAGTCAACACTCCAGTCCATTCTACTCACCGGTACCTCTTCCGGTAGTCCAATAATAAGTTCACTACGATCTCTTATATCATTCTCCTACTTAGACTCAACTCTCAACACTCTCGTTTCTAAGTACTGTAACTTATCGCTCTGATACCATTTCTGTGACGCCCCCAAATCTGAGGTCAAAGATTCAGGTCGTCACGCCACCATTCAACCATATCATACCTGTATTAACTTTACAACTCAACAATACATCCATTCATACCTCAATCTTACACACAATCAAGTTAGAGTCTCAGAAACGATAATCAAAAGTGCCACTAAATATTACAATTCATTTGTACAAATCAGAGTCTTACGCAATTCCACTTATACAACTACACTTGAAGACAAGTCTTACTATTACAGTTGAAAACCTATCAGACTCACTCTGCAGTATTTATCAGGAACTAAATCATCTCCGGGGTAAATCTTCTACTGCTCTTCTGCTGTCGCAGAGTTAACCGACCAAATTCTTCCCTTTCTGAAAAGTTTTTATAAAGCAAGAATGAGCTACATAATGCTCAGCAAGTTCACCATTTTACAAAATAATAATGTGGTTTATTTCGAAAACATTCCCAACTATATGGGTATATATCTCAGATTTCAAAACATAATTGGACAATGTATATGTCCGAGTTTGAATAAAACATCTATACTCACTAAGGAGCTTTAAGAATAACATATGAACCCTTTATAAGGTTCCCATTTCAATATATCTCAAGTTTGAAAATATATACATATGAGTATATCATTTTCGGCAAAACACTCTACGATTAACATACTGTACAAGGAATACATCATTGCAAACCGCTTTCCTTCCATTAGCTTAGAAGGTTTCTCATACAAAACATTTCATTCTTTGAAACACTTGCAAGAGTGCACTAACACGTGCCAATCTTTATAGAAAATCTTGCAGTTCTAGATATTGCACGATGTCAATATTTTCTCACCAAAAACCACACTATCAGCGACTTGGCACTTAGGCCCAAGAAGCAGTGTTTGAGTATTTTTCCAAAGTGGAGGATGAGACTGGAAGAAAACATAAAAACCTGACAAGGATTGACGATGATTAGTCGCCACATCCAAGTCCAATAATCCGCGGGTCTTCTCTACCGGTAGAAGGATAGAAACTACATCGGTAACTATCCCTGGGTGAAAACTACATCCGTAATCACCCTCGATGAAAACTACATCCGTAATCATCCTTCTGCAACACCTGGGCCGGAATAATAATTGATGGACCGCCTGGCTCACGGCCGCTTACACATCCCGGGAATCGTTCGTCGACGATTCCCACACCTGCCAGAGTCCCCTTTTTCTTTTTCTTTTGAAAACTTGATTTTGATTGAAAACAGAGTAATTGAGGTCCGACATCAGTCGACCGATGATTCTTGAAATCATACAAGAAGCGGAACCTGACCGGGGGGTTTTCGAATATGTTTTGAGTTCGAAAGAGTTCGAGTTTGAAAGTATTAAATGCATCTTGGATTGACTTTGTCTTTAAATAATGAACAATAATTAATAAATAATATTTTAAGATTTAATATTAATAATTAATAATATAATTATTCGATAAAATAAACTTTTAATCCAAGATAGGGTTTCGAGTATTTACGAAGATATAACAATAGTTACTTGAGTATACGATACTACCTGAATGACCCTTCGGGTTTTCGCAATCTAGATACGATATAATAATATACCACTCCCCGGTCAATAGTATATACGGACCGCTACGACCTCTATTGCTAGAGTCGTTGTCCGAAGAAAACATTTCAATCTAAGTTCAAGGGGTACAAGCATATATGTACTTATACAATCTCAATTGCATCAATACTTCGATAAACATAGCATTTGATATAATTGAAAACTACAAACACAACAGTGAAAGTCCTTGTATATGGATAAGTTTTGAAAAGTAAACTTGCCTTGGTTTGGTTGGGGTGGTCGAGCGTGCGGAGTCGAACGATCTATACATAAGCAATAACCGCTCGTTAGTACCTTAACAATATCTCTTTAATTACGGGGTTTTAGGGGGTACGAAATTAACTTAACGACTTCGTCTTATGACTCTCTAACCCCATTATAGGTTCATGTCATCACTCGATTACGCTCGTCACTTAATCGACTTAATTTAGTTACCACATTCGAATCATAACCATTAACCCTAGAATTTTGCTCCACTAATCGGCTTTTTCCCTTGCGCGAAATTTACTCTAGCATTTTTATAAAATTCATATTTTAATCCAATTCTTTTTGGGTGGTCTTCACCACTGCATTCCCTAACTTCTCAAATATTTCCATGATCCCACTTATATTTTTAGGGGTTTAAACAAGGTTCACAAGGGGGTCACTTAGTGCAGTCTGGAATCCAGAAACACAATTCACTCCTCCGGCCATAACTTAAAATCTATACATCACCTAGCCATGAACCTTACATTTCCAGAAACTACATTCAATTATCTTTCCAAAAATATATGGTAGGACATCAGGGGACAACATTTGGGGGTTCAAAACCGTATTACAAGACAGGTCAATGCTCCTGGAAAAACTCAGCAAGCATAAACTACTTAGATCAACCTTTTTTCACAATTCCACAACACAACCAACACTTAATTCACTTAGTTCATGGTTCATAACACTCATGGAGATATATATACTATCCATAATCATAAAAGTCACAATATCAACATCAAAACTCAAGATCCATGTCATCCAATACTTATACAACCAAGATTAACTCATATATACATGGATCTACTACCAAACATTATAAACACTACATAACCAAAAGGGTTTGTGATTTTTATTTCTTCTTGAGCACCTAGGAGCCTTGGATCAGCTTTACACAACTCAATAACACCTTGAATGGTCTCCTACAACCCTTACAATCCAAGATCTAAAAGAAAATCAAACATGGTTACTATTCACAATATCTATTATAATTAATATCTTGAAATTGGATGGATGGAATGGCTTGAAACTCTTAACATACCTTGCTTATATGTTGTAGAGGGCCTAGTAATTATATCTTGATTTATGAGTGGTGGGAAATGGGGGAGGAAGAATTTTATTCTTCCTTTTTATGCTAGGCCGAGAGCTTTCTTCTTCCAAGGGGGGGAGAGCTTTTGGTTTTTGGTTTTTGTGTTGTTTGGTGAATAATTGATAAAGTAAGGTTGGGTGATACATAATGTGTATGTATAGCAAGGTACAAGCATAGGTATGGTCACATGTACTACTTGTCTCCCCTTTTTGAAAAGCAAGTAACTAGTTACTATTCCTCTTCCATTTTGTTAACTAGTTTGCTTATTCTTAACCTCTTGGTTGCATGGGACTTGCATGCAATACTACTCCTTGTATCATTATTCTTCCACCAATGCTTGCCATTTAATCATTAATTCGTATCGTATCTTAATTAATCTCTCGTAATAATATTTTGTCGCGTAGAGATTTCCCCTATAATTCCTTAAGTACTTAATTGTGTAAATTCCTCGAATGTCCATAATTCCTCGTCATAATTCTTAATAAATCCTTTAATACTCTAACCATTCTCAAATCCCAAGTTTTATAAATCTTACTAACAATAAGACTCCTGCCTTCACAATCTTCCTTTTTATCTTACATAATAAATGCAACAACGCAGTTTCTCAGACAATCAATTCTATTAATCAACAGGGATGACTAGAAAGGTTCCATATTGACAATGTCACAAGATATTAAATAAAAGGAAATATTATCAAAAATTAGGGTTCTTACAAAGGGTGACTCAGGTTCCTCACTTTCTAAGCCTAATTCCACATTTGAAGCTGCTTCTGATAATATGTTCAATGCAGTGTGCTTTCTCTTCTTCTTCTTATTATTAGCATCACCCTGTTGAGAGGATGATGTAGTTGGCTCAGTGTTTGGGTGAGTGTTTGGTTGAGAGGGTTTGATAGCAGGCCCAGGATTAGCAGTTTGTACTACTTGCTTGGGCGCTGCTAACTCAGATTTTGAAGCACATGTTAGCTTGTTGTGAGGGTAGGACTTGAAGATTTCTGTCATGTGTGGTGTAATATCAAGTCTTACATTCACAGCATTCCTTGTATCCAAATTTCCAAAAATGATTTTGGACATGGATTTAGGATAGCCTATATTATTTTTATCTATCCCAGACAATTTATTCAAAGTGTTATCTACATAGTTTAGTGCAGATTGAATAAAACGAGGGAAAAAGATATCCTTACCTCTCTGTGATGAATCCTTGCCAAGTCTTGTATATAGCTCTCGCATTATCAGCAGCCCAACATTGATTTTCCTATCATAGGCCAGGGAGTACACTATCTATTGTACGGGCCCATTGATTTGGTCAAAACTGGATTTTCTAGTAGCGAATACTTGCAGGATTGTCGCAAACACAAAACTCCATTCTTTTCTTAACTATTTCCTATTCAAATGCCCAAGATTGACATTGGTGAAGTATCTTATGAATGAGAAGAAGTCCTTCAGTTCACCATCCTTTGCCAAAGAATTATATGACTCTTGTTGAAGCCCTAGTGCCTTGCTCATATCTTCAGTGGTTATTGAGATTTCCTTCTCTTGGATCTTGCAGAAGATAGTATAAGATTCTGTAGCGTTCTCTAGGGCGTTTACTTCAACAGTCACAGAATTCCAAAATGCTCTAGCATGTCCAGATATATAACTGGGTTAACAGTTAGAGCATCCTTGATGTATGATTCGTTCAGTCACTTCACGAAACATTTATAATTAGCATTGGGTGCTTCGACATCGCTGGAGATGGCGACGAAATTGGTGTTGAACTGTTTGTTTTCCATTTGTATTGATTAGAGAGAAGAGAAGTTGAATATTTGAAGAAGAAATTTGGCTATCAGCGGTTAAGATTTTTATTTTTTAGAGGAATGGGTGCTTAAGAAAATGATTGAAATGGGTAGAGCAGTTATGGAGATGTATAAATAAGGATACTTGAATTGTCGATTAGATACACATTTTGTATCGACAAGTCAGGAATTCGAGAAGTGAAAAAAAATTGTTCGATATGTCAAATATGGCATATTCGATAACTCAAGCCGGTAGTAACCGACAGCTGGCAGTTTATTCAATGTAAGATTGAATAACAAATGTTTTATGAGTGAGTTAAAAGTGTCAGACAAAAGTTAAAAAGTGGTCCGACGCTCAGCGAGAGTTCAGCCCTTTCAAATGATTCGAGAACTAAAGAGATACTATTCGAGAACTCAGTATTTAGAGAACCCAGTATAGTATTCGAGAAGTCAAGTACGTCTCCGTTCGATATCTCTAAAGGACTCTATTCGAGAACTTGAGAGTACTCAAAAGAGACTTGTTAGAAAAGTCGAGCATTGACATGAAATGAATCAATAGAGAAGTCTGACTTATCGAAATATTCTTTTCACTCATAAAATTCAATTTTCACTATCTTTTGAAATTCACCAGAAGTATTCAATGAAGAATATTCTAACAAATTAAATAGTGATTTTTCTTAAAATTTCATAGAAATTTCAAGGTAGAAAAATATGATTTTTGAACAACAGAGTTGAAATATTTATAAATCATATTTCAGCCAACAATTACTTCAAAAATATTAAGCATTTAGATAAAGTAATTGTTTACTACTGCAACAATTTAGTTGATATTTTCCCTTATCCAGATTCTGAAGAATTCAACATTCCAATCTCACTAACCAACCTTGTGAAGGTGGCTTCATCCAATGGCTTAGTGAATATATCAGCTAATTGTTTATCTGTGGGAACATAATGTAACTCAATGGTTCCATTAGTTGCATGTTCCCTAATAAAATGATATATGATGTCAATGTGCTTTGTTCTAGAATGATTGACAGGATTTGAAACTATAGAGATTGCACTTGTGTTGTCACACATGATAGGAATCTTTTCTAACACAAGTCCATAGTCTCTAAGTTGGTTTCTAATCCAAACCACTTGAGCACAGCAACTTCCAGCAGCTATGTGTTCAGCCTCAGCTGTAGAAGTTGACACAGATTGTTGTTTCTTGCTATACCAAGACACTAACCTTTGTCCAAGAAACTGGCAGCTACCTGAGGTGCTTTTCCTATCCACTATGCATCCAACATAATCAACATCAGAATAACCAACCAGATTGAACCCTATGTCCTTAGGATACCATAAACCCAAGTTTGGAGTGCCCTTCAGATATCTAAAGATCCTTTTGATAGTAATCATATGTGATTCCTTTGGATTTGATTGAAACCTTGCACACAGACAAGTAGCAAACATGATGTCTGGCCTACTTGCAGTGAGATAGAGTAGAGAACCAACCATGCCTCTTTAGACGGAGATATCTAATTTCTTGCCCTTAGCATCTTCATCCAACTTAGTGGCAGTGGCCATGGGTGTCTTTGCAGGTCTATCTTCCAAATCAAACTTCTTCAATAGGTCTTTGATGTACTTGGTTTGACTGATAAAGACACCATCCTTCCTTTGACTAACTTGCAATCCAAGAAAGAATGTCAACTCTCCCATCATGCTCATCTCATATCTGCTTTGCATGAGTTTAAAGAATTTCTCACACAGCTTCTCATTAGTAGAACCAAATATGATATCATCCACATAGATCTGAACTAGGATAATATCATTACCATGCTTCTTGTAAAACAGTGTCTTGTCCAATATGCCTCTAGTGAACTGATTTTCAAGAAGAAATTGTGATAGAGTGTCATACCATGCTCTTGGAGCCTGCTTAAGTCCATACAATGCCTTAAGCAATCTGTAGACAAAGTTTGAGAAATATGGATCCTCAAAGCCAGGTGGTTATTGCACATATACTTCTTCTTCCAACTCTCCATTCAGAAATGCACTCTTGACATCCATTTGATAAACTTTGAAATTTGAATGTGCAGCAAATGCCAAGAAAATTCTGATGGCTTCCAGTCTGGAAACAGGGGCAAAAGTCTCATCATAGTCAATGTCTTCCTGTTGAGAGTAACCTTTTACAACCAACCTTGCTTTGTTCCTTACAACCACACCATCTTCATCCATCTTATTTTTCAGAACCTATTTTGTTCCAACAATGGTTCTGTCCTTTGGTGCAGGCACAAGTTCCCATACTTTGTTCCTTTCAAATTGATTTAGTTCTTCTTGCATAGCAATAATCCAATCTGGATCCAACAGTGCATCATCAAGTTTCTTAGGTTCAACTTGGGACAGAAAGCAACCAAAGAGACACTCATTTTGAGTTGATCTTTTTGTTCTCACTCCTGCATTTGGATCTCCAATAATTTGCTCTGCAGTGTGTGATCTATCTTACTTTCTTGAATGCTCAGTTTGATTTCTCAAGTTTGATGTTGCTTCATCATCCAAGTTATGATCAAATTCATTTCCTCCCCCTGTGAAGGTGCTCTCATTCACAGGTGTATCTTGGATGCTTGTATCTCCACTGTTGATTGGCGCAAACTCTTCTCTTGTTTCATCATTCACTGGAGTTTATTGAGCTATAGTCTCAACTTCAGCTTCAATCTCTTCATCAGAATCATCCATATTTTCGAACCTTAATGGATCTCTATCTTCATCATTGGCTTCTTCTAGTCCAGGTAGTTTGCTGTCATCAAATGTCACATCTGTGTTTTCCATAACTTTCTTTTGACTGATGACATAAACCTTGTAAGCTTTTCTCTCCAATGAATAGCCAAGAAATATTCCTTCAAATGCCTTTGCATCAAATTTTCCAACATATTTTGAATTATCCTTCAACACAAAGAATTTGCTTCCAAAAGCATGAACATGCTTAAGAGTAGGCTTCTTTCCTGTCATCAAGTTGTAAGGTGTCTTTCCAGTGTTTTTGTTGATGAGGGTTCTGTTCTGAATATAGTATGCAGTGCTCACAGCCTCAGCCCAAAAATATATAGGCATTTTTGCATCAAGTAACATTGTTCTAGCAGCCTCTATTGGAGCTGAGAATTATTGTGAAATACCATTGTCTTTGCAGAATGCTTCAAGCATGGCATTTTTGAACTCTGTTCAATTGTCACTTCTTAATGCAATCAAACTTGCATTGTTGGCCTTTGCTTCTTTATCAACTTTGTTTATGTGCTCAATGATTACTTGTGGAACCTCATCCTTTGATGCTAGAAATTCCACCTATGTATACCTTGTAAAGTCATCAACCATCACCAAGGCATACTTCTTTCTTACTAGTGAAATAATGTTGATAGGCCCAAACAAGTCCATATGAATTAGTTGCAGGGGCTTGGTTATTGATGTCACTGTCTTTGACTTGTGGCTTGACCATTTCATTTTTCCTTTTTGCCAAGCCTCACACACTCCTTCTTGACAAAATTCAAGTGTGGGCATGCCTCTCACTAACTCTCTTTTGACAAAAGAGTTAATGGCTTTAAAGTTAAGGTGTGATAACTTTTTATGCCTCAGCCAATAATCTTCATTTGATGCCTTTGAGTAAAAGCAAAAAAATTTATCCTTGCTTGCAGAATCCATATTGGCTACACACAGGCTTCCTTTCCTTACTCCAGATAGAGCAAGTTCACCAGTCTTCTTGTGAGTGATCAAACATTCATCCTTGTCAAAATCCACTTTGAAACCCCTATCAGTAAATTGGCCAACACTTAATAGATTATGCTTGAGCCCTCTGACCAGTGCTATATCTTCAATGATGACATTACCAACTTTCAGTTTGCCATATCCCAATGTGTTACCAATGCTATCATCTCTAAAAGTAACCATAGGGCCAGCCTTTTCTTCATACTATGATAGTAGGGCCATATCACCAGTCATGTGGTTTGAGCATCCACTGTCCAACACCCAAATGACTTTCTTTTCTTTCTCTTTGCCCTACAAACACAAATGTATTACTTCTTCTTTGGTACCCAAACAAGTTTGGGTCCACCAGGCTTAGAAACATTTTTATCATAAACAACATTCTTATCAACTTTCTTAGGGCTAGTCTTCTTATCACAACTAGGAGTCTTAGAACTTGAGTTCTCAGACTTAGGTGATAGAGGTACCTTCCTAGCTTTAGGAGGACTTGAAGACTTTGACCTTGTGTAGTGTGTGTGATAATTGTGACTGATACAACCATCAATGAATTGCCTTCTCAAATTGAAACATCTAGTCATAACATTCCTGCTGCATGGCATACAGTCAAATTTATCACAGAAAGGAGAATCTCTATGTCTTAAAGGCACAGAGCAATCATAGAAAGGTTTAGGCACACTACCTACAAGTTTCTTACAGGCATGAGTTAAATGATTAGTACTGAAACATTTTTCACATGTTTTCCTAGGGGCATTAGGCACATAAGCATAATTGGTATCCTTGTTAATCCTTAGTTTGTCATTTCTATTTTGTTTCTTTTTAGCCACATTCTTCACAGATTCATTCTTTCTAGCTGGTTCAAACTTAACAGATTTCTCAGTTTTAGGTCCAACTTCAACAGGCTTCTTGGTTTTTAGTTTGACATCCTCACTCTTAGAGGGTGCTGGTTGTTCACTAGATTGTGCTTCATCCTCATCATTTAACATTTTCTTGATGATCAGGGCTTCCTCATCAATTTCAAGTGTTGATTCTTTAAAAATAGGTGCCTTAGTATTTTTCAAAACATGAGGCAGATTCTCATGAACAAGCTTGTCATTTTCGATGACAGCACAACCTTTCCTTTTACTGAGAGTGTCATTATCAAAACCAATAGTAGCCTTTGCATTCTCTTGATGTTTCTCATGATATGACTGCAAAAGACTAGAGGAGTTCTTAAAGGTTTTCAGTTTGAATTCATTCTCAGTTAATTCATCCCTAAGAGCCTTTTCAAGCTGACTAGCACATGAAACCTTATTCTCTAGATATTCTATGTCTTTCTTAAGGTTTTCTACTTGCATGGCAGCTAGCTCTAATTCCTCATTTATTTTGTTTAATACTTCATTCTTAGCAGACAGTTTTACAATCTCTTCATTAGCAACAGTCATACTAGTATGAATATTAAACATTTCAACAAATAGTTGTTCAATCATATCCATGTATTCAGAAACAGACTTTTCTATGATAGTGAGAGGTGGTACCTGAGAGTCTGATGGAGATGTCTCTTCCTTGGAATTGGCCATCACGGCATAGTTGCAGAATTCTTGCTCCTCTCCATCACTGTCAGTATCATCCCAACACTTCCCTTCAGCTATGTAGGCCTTGCCTGGTGTTTGCTTTCTGAGAAGGGCCTCATATTTAGCTTCAAGATCTAGAAACTCTTTATCCTTCTTTTTATGCTTCTTGCATTCACTGGCAAAATGCTCTAGGTCATTGCATCTATAGAATCTCACAGATGACCTATCCACATAGCCAGTTTTAAATTTACTCTTGTTTGGCTTCACAGGTGCTTTACTCTTGTTGAATGAATGATTCTGAGGTCTACGTTTGAAGGGTTGCTTTCTCTTGAATCTGATATTAGGAAATTTTCTGGCCATGAAAGTATATGTTGTGTTTTCCATGTCATCTAGCTCCTCAAGAGTGTAAAACTCATCTTCTTCTTCCTGTTCCTCAACAACAATCTCAGGCAGCTCCACTACTGGTTCTTCATCCACTACTTCTTCAATCCTCAGTTGGCTTGTAGAGGCTTCAAGGTCCTATATAGATTTGTTTACAATCAAGGCACATGATGTGTTAATCATTTTGCCTTGGTTCGCTTGAATAGCCCTTTTCTGCAACAGCTCAAGCTCATGAGTCTTTAACACACCATAGAGCACATCATATGTGACTTTGTTCAAATCTCTTTCCCTTAGAGAAATGACCCTCTGCTCTAGGTGGTTTGGTGAAGAGAGTAGAAACTTCATATTAAGCTCCTTGGTGCTGTAGACTTTTCCATTCATCTGTAGCTCAGTAACCAACTTTTGAAATCTCCCAAACATATCAGTAATGCTTTCTTTGGGATATGCCATGAAAGCTTCATACTGTGTGACCAGTATCTGTTTCCTGTTTTCTTTGACTTCCTCTGTCCCTTTATAGAGAACCTCAATATGATCCCACATCTCTTTAGTAGTAGTACAAGAGGCAATGTTTGCAAGCATTGACATATCCATTGAGTCTAAGATCAACAGCATGAGATGACTATCAAGGGCAACCTTTTACTTTTCTGTATCTGTCCATTTAGATGGGTCTTTGGCCACGTATGATCTTGGGATGGTTACTGTTCTGACAGTCTTCTCAGGAATCTCTTGTTGTGGAACAAAGGGACCATTCTTGAGAATCTAATGATACAGGGGGTTTGAGGCTTTGATGAACAACATCATCTTTATTTTCCAGAGGTTGAAATTATCTTTGTCAAACTTAGGGACCTTCACCGTTCCTGTTGTCTTCGGTGTATTCATGATCTTTTCTGTTTTGAACAACAACCTGCTCTGATACCACTTGTTGAGTATGGAATACACACGCAAGAAAATACATAGGGGGGGTGAATGTATTTTCAAACTTTTCTTCGAATAAGAATCTTAAGAACGTTTGTTTGAAGGTGTAAGAACCCCAAATTTTGGATATAATTAAAACTTTTTATTAAGTAATGATAAAATGAGGAACAATGATTCCGACAACAAGGTCACCAGCTCTAACGAATGGTGGTTTTAAAGAACAAGGATTGTAATGAATGGATATTGCTCTGGACAATGATCCTGATGCATTGGTATATTGTCAGAATAGAGTAATTCGATGGTTGAGGACCTAGATAAGAATAATCTACCATCCAGGAAGGAGCTAATGGATCCTTGAAAGGAAATGAGTACGTGCATAGTGTTTCCCATACGTGCATAGTATTTCCCGTACGTGCATAGTATTTCCCGTACGTGCATAGTGTTTCCTGTACGTGCATAGTAATTTGGTGGATGAATAGTGATTTGTAAGTTGGAAAACTTTTCACTCCACCCTATGTACGGGACGTGATATAGATATTTCGAAGTCATATTAGTAATACGCGGAGGAAATAAGTGAATGCAGAGACGATCGGAATTCAGAAATTCCAAATTCTTTTCGGTATAATATTTGACCGGATAGTGGATTAAATATTATTATAATCCAAGAATTGAGATATTAACTTTGAGGATTTGATATTTTGGGATGTTATTATATTTGATTTAAGAATGAAGGTAGGAAACCACTGAGGAGTGGTTATGGCTACAATGTAATAATTGATATTTGGAAAGAATGAATGGAATTCGACTTTATTATTTCTATGTCTTGAAGAATTCTAAAGGGTAACAACATAGGTAAGAATAATCTATCTTCTAAGGGAATAAGATATGGCAATTTCAAGCAGGAGAATATTCTCATGTCATCCAGATCGGTAACGATTAATCCAGTAGTTCCGTAAAAAGGTTAAGGAACGATCGAAAGAGAATACGGACAATTATACAACCCTAAGAGAACAAGTAAAGAATACAGAATGAATAGTGTTGTGGTGGGAGTATGTAATAATATGAGACGACACTATATGGAAGCATTCGGAACGGATTTCCGAGTTCGTATTAGTGATCCAGGGGGAAAATAAGTGTATGTAAAAGCTGTCGGATTCTGAAAAACCGCACTTTTATTTTCTCCGAGAGTTCCTTGGACACTGATAGCCTTAAGTATTTAACGAATGGATTTAAGGAATATAAATTGGAAAGTTAGAATGAAAGATGGAGAATGAAAGTATTAATATTAAAAAGGATTCCCGGTAAACCCTAATTAGAAATCCGTGAAATATTCCTACGAACGATCAATCGAAACGGGCAATAACCGGACACAGAAACAAGCAGAGGAAGCAAGAGTCTTGTGCAAGCTACTAGTATAAAATATCTAGTAACCAAACTAGAATCAAGGAACTAGCACCCTAGAGAATGCAACTAAGTACTTAGCAAGGCAACCATGTAGTTAAGCTAAAACCACCACATTTTCAACACTTGTCATGGTAATTCCTCATCCAACACCTCATCACTTTAATAAAGTGAATTTATACAAGATATTTTCTAAACCAAGCAATAATTCACACAAAATAGATGAGAGCAAAGTGAAGCAAGCCAAACAACTCCATTCTCCCATTCTTTCTTCCATTCGGCTTTAAGGAAATTCAAAAACAAAAGTCCACCTTCCACTCCTTGTTTGATCTTGTAATTTTTAAGGTGAGTTCTATATTTCAAGAAACTAATCTCCTAGAAATTTCAAGTCCAAAATCCTTTGTTTCCATTTTCAAATAAATCATTTACAAGGAGGGTGAATAGTGTTCTTCAAGAACTAATGTTGGTTTTCTTTGATTTTTATGGTTGATTTAGCTAGCTTAAGGCCACCCAAGGATCATACAAAGCTTAGTGAGGCTAGAACACACTCCAAGGAAGGTATAAAGCTCTTGAAACCCTAACCCTTGTTTGAGATTTAAGCATGTTTATGATGGTTATAACTTAGTTATGGTTATGTTAAGATTATAAGCATGATTATGTATGGATTTTGGATTAATGATGTAAATAGCTAGATGAACGGAAAGGCATTGCTTGGCCTCAGTTCATGTATATAAGTCATGTATATGTTGTTTGGGTTGGATACTATGTTTATGGGAAGATTCGAAATTGGTAGATATTCGATTTACAGCCGTTATAATGCCCGATTTTACAATACCATGTTTTGTATGCCATTTTCCATGTCGAACCCCTACTGTCCAGAGACCTTATCTGCCATGATAGGATAGGTAATGTTCTAAGCTTCGTTTTGATATAAAGATCACGTGAAACGGACTTACGGTTTAGGATTTATGACCAAATTACTAAAAGTAGTTCGAATCCGTAAACGAAAGTTCGTAACTGTAATTGAACCCTCGTAAACAATGTAACGTCATGGCGAATCTTGGTAAATAAATACTAGAGGTAAAAAGGAAGGTGTGAAAGAAAACTGTATGTCAAAAGGATCATTTTTCGATTTATTAAAAATGTTCGAGTCGAGGTTAAACGCGAACGAACCCCTAAAAGACGACTCTTTTATAACTTCGGTAAAACACTTAGAAAACGGGCGATAAAACTCGGAGTATAGTATTGGTTCGTAACGATCGACCTTAGAACTCATATGACTTAAGTATGTCCCAAGTATAAGTACAATGACATGTCGTATTAACGAACGAATGTCGGGTCGGATCAGTGATAAAAGTAATCCACTAAAAGGGGTATAACGAGATAACTCGAGAACGTGTTTCGAATTAGGTATAACTTAACTTTTAATATGTTAAGTGATTAATCCCGAATGCCTTGGCTATTTATAGATCACCAAGCTGAACCGGGACCCGCTACCACTACCCCTTACCGTACTCGACTACCAGGCAAGTTTCAATTCCCTTCTTTTAGGCTGTTGTTGTGATTGAATAAATATATATATACGATTGCTGATATACATATGCCATTGCATGCATGCCTACTTTCAAGTTGAATTGATATACTTGTTCCCTGAATGTTATTGTTGGCTTATAAGCTAGATAGTTATACATCAGTTATAAGCCGGTTATTGTAAGACCCTCATAGAAGGGCGTATACATCTTATTAATCAAAAATAGACCGGGAGTCAATATTCCTTGATATATCGAGTTTACCTCGGAGGAAAATATTTAAGTAAATATTTTCTATTATTTGGGCGACGAATATTATTTGAATATTCGTTCGAGACTAATTATTTTAACGATCCTTACTTCAAATAATTATTTGAACGTAACTATTCAACGAATAATATTTCTCAATATTCATTCAGAGTCGAATTGATTATCGACTATTATTTCGAATATTCTTCTAAAGATGAGACTATTAAATGAATATTATTTGGATATTCCTTTAGAATATTATTTTATTAAATAAATATTACTTTTGAATATCCATTTAAGATATTAAATACTTGATGAATATTATTTTAATATTCATCTGAAGCTTGATTTAATTATCGAATATTATCTCGAATATTCCTTAAGGCTTGGATTACTAAATGAATATTACTTGATATTCATTTAGGATATTATTCATTAAATGAATATTATTTTTGAATATTCATTTAAATTCCTAATTAATTATGAATATTACCTTAAATATTCTTTTCAGGTCTTATTAATTAATGAATATTGTTTTGAATATTCATTTAAATATTTATTTATTCAATAAATATTCTCCTGATATTTCTTCAGGGATTATTTTGAGAAATACTCTGATTAAAGATATTCTTTCATATTCCCAAATATTCTTTAAATATTTTAACTCAATAAATATTCTCTGAATATTTATTCCATACTTAGAATAATCTCGATAAGGTTTATCTTCTTCGATTATTACAGAAAATATCTCGGAGTCATATTATTATTAATCTTATATCAAGAAAGGTTCTCAGACATCATTCTTCTTTGAGTCTATCTCCTTAATAATAAGGGAACCTTACTTGGAAAATGTTATTTATCTTGTCGACTTCCCGGTCATAAAGCATTCCCTTCACCCGCAACTCGGGTGCTGTTGACTTATTAAGTCGTTGCTTACCTTCTCATCTTTCGAGGGGTAAGATTACTGGAACAAGTTGATATCCGTTACCAAGTAATAGCTTGGGAGTTATTGGTAAATTTTCCTTTCCAACTAGATACGACTACTTTGCGGAGTCTTATCAACAAGTATTATACTTGGGGAAAGGGGGACGAACGTTACATTCAGAATCATGAATTCTATTTGAACTATGAGTCGTGTAAGAGGCCGAGTAGCGCCGGTCCATCCCCTTTGGCCCAACCGTTGGCCGGGGAGAGCTAGTAAGGCGGTATACAAGTAAAGCCGTCAGTTCTTCCTTCTACCGGTAGTAAATCTAAATTGAGCTGTACGATCTCGACTGATCATCAAGATTGGAACAGCGGGCGCGGTGAATACTCCATCATTGGTTCATCATCCAAATTTATTTATTTCCTGCAACATGATTACTGTTGGCAGAGTTGGAAAAGGGTCATAACTGGAATTGCAACCTTTTCTTGCAAGTTCCTCTTCTTAATAACAATAAGAATATCTCGCTTACTTTGATGTAGCAGATATTTCTACAAACAAATACTTTAAGTTACCTTGTAACTTCATCGTTCATATTATACTGGCATCATTTCCGTAAATGCATGGCATATGGTTTGAAAGATACTTTTGAACTGTTATACATTATCGTTCAGTTATATATTATTGTTGGTGGGCTATTGCTCACCCTTGCTTTATTATTATATCACAACAACAGCTAGACCAGATGACTCGCACAAGGCGCACTCGACGCGGGCGAGGACGATGAGACTACCAGAGCTGAAGAAGAAGCTATTGGTAGGGTATATTTATTCTTTCAGTACCAAGAATATGGTCTAGTATGACTTATGTAAATGGATGGCAAAGAGTATGTATTTATATTGAAATCCTTTTGGATTGTAAGAACTCATACTGTGATTAATAAAAATTTGATTGTTACTCTGATTTCATCTCTGGGACTATAACGGGTGTGTTTTATATTGTTGTGTTGGGTTATAGAGACGTAATTTATTTTATGTTAAGGAAAGTTCAATTGTTGTGGACAGAATTGGAAACCGTAACCACCGGATCCCGGACCCCGGATCTGGGGGTGTTACAGAAGTGGTATCAGAGCGTACGTTATAAACCCCAGAGATGAGGCGACGTTAAAACAATAAATTCATTAAGATAATAAGAACTCTTGCAAAGTTCATAGTCGGACTACTTAATGTAGTGATGACAGATAAAAACCTTATGGGAACTCTTAAGTATCGTGATAGTAACTTAGCTCGATATCGTATTGACGAGTAAGGCGACAGACCTTGAGGCATACGAGCAGCAGCGCGATGATGCTTTATATGCTGAAGATCAGCGGGTAATTCGATGGAGTACCCTATTGGAGACCCGGAAGAGGTTCCAGTAGATAAGGAAAAATCCTGTTAGGATAAGGAGCTTACCCATGGGTAATGAGGGTCGCAGCCAAAATGACTGTGATGATTAAGAAATGGTGCTCAGAAAAGTGAGTATAAAGAACCGAGATATTATTAAGAGATCTGAAGATGCATGTTGAATTCATAGCCGGACTACCAGGTGTAGTACCAGCAAGAAAGAAGGATTGGAAGAATTACTTGAGATCTTATACGGAAATAGATGAGAATCCTTAGAGATTTTCATCTTAACAAAGAAAGAGCTAGAGGGATGTATGATTATCAAAGACATCGATTTAGGGCGAGGAGCAGAGTCCCTAGGAATAGTTGAGAAGGAGGCAGTAAGTGCCATATCATTTGATAAATGAATTAGTATGAATATGGTCAGTAATAATTCGCCATGAGAAGGCAGGTGTCGTAGGTTGTAAATTATGGAACCAAATTGAGGTTGATAAGGTGGTTTTATTAAGGAAAATGTTCATTTTATGAATGAATCATTTAGAAAGTAAAGACATTGGGAAGTGATAGCATGATTGGGTAAAGTTATATAAGGAAGTAGTAAGCAAGACAATGATCTCAGAACCTACCGGAAGATAAGACCAGTGAGTCAAGATGAACTCGTAATGAGACTACTGCCAGAGACTGAGTATAGAGTTAATTCAACTCAGTTAAATGATGAACCAGAAACGTCAGATGCATGTGATTCAGAGGAATATTAAATTCCTTCTTCTCTTTGAATGGATTATAGTAGTTACCTTAAGTTTACTCCGACACGGAATTATAATAGATCAAGTAATACGATCAGCAGTTAAAGAGAAAAATGTGAGAAAATCTTTCTGGAGCTAAAAGGTGAAATTGGTAATGACCAAGAGCTGGCATTGCTTAATGGAAAAAGGAGACTTTGTGCTTCCAATGACGCTTCGCATAAAGGGTTAGGTAGACCGACATTTGGTAGTATTGAATATCAGGACGTTGTGACAGGTTTCAGTTTGAAACTATTGATTCCCTTCTAAGGGATGGATATAATTGATTCCTCTCCAGTGGGTAAACTTCCAATCCGATGATGATTATTTCGTTAACTATGACTGCTTATGATTCCACCTGCTTGGAGGTTCATAGAACTATTCTTCAGGTTTCGAAACTGGTCTCCTTAATGTTACCAGTAGGTGGGTAGATTGATCAAAATTTCCCTGAGTCTGGAAAGGAATTCGGTGAATTTTGGCAAACCTTGTCTTTCTGATTATCAGAGAATGTCATGGAAGAGAGTAAAAATTGGAGCAAACCCTGTGATTTGGGTAAGGATGCTGTAAGATGGGTTAGTAAACGGACCCTGAGCATTACAATCGACGGTAGTGATAAAATGATGAAGTGAGATTGGACGAAAATAGGAAATGTAAGTAAGAAACCAGCCGGACTGAGAAATTCCAGGGTTGACTTAAATGAAAAGGCTGTTATGCCAGGAATGGTAAGCTTGTGTGGCACGCAGGATTGATAAGAATAGTTGAAAAGATAAAAGTGGAGGAAAGGTGACCGGAGACGGTGCCGAGTAGTCGATTAAGACTTATATGGAGTAAAGTTTTGGAAAGGTAGAAAGGTATCAAAGAAGAAGGCACTATGCCGGCAATTGCTAGAAAAGTAATGCTATTAGCCAACCCCTAAAATCATATATTTTTATGTGTGGCCCGTTGAGGCCAAGTCACAACGGACTATAAAGTGACTAGACCAGCAATGAAAAGACAAAGCAGGGTTGCTTCTAAGAAAGCACCGACTGCAAGGGCTTCTGATATAAAGGAAACATTAATGAGATCGCTTGAATCTTCTGCCGAACAACCCATGTTTTGATTGGGAATTCACTAGACCTTTTTGGGATGGGGTCACCCGTACTAAAGTGACTCATGTGTATATGGTTGTCCAAGATTTCGAGTAAAATGGAAGTATAGTGACTTGAGATGTATGATGTTAGGGTATCATGAATACCATGAATATATTGTGACGGAGGAAAGTAAACAATGAAGGTATATGAAGAGGGTATAGAAAAGGTCAGAAATTGAACAGTATGCTGTAGGAATTTTGTCTGAGGCAAGTACCTTTGCGAAGAACGATAAGCACTAAGAGATCCACGTTGAACTCGACCAATATCTTCTAGAACATCCTTGCTGCCATTAACAAGTTCGGTAAGAGAAGAGATTGGCATACGTTGCCTTTTTGGAAGGCCAAATAGGCTGACAACTATCTGAAGGAAGAGGGTGGCATTAAACCACCGATCGATTATCAAATGAGAATGATTGAAAAGAGACCTTTATTAAGGATACATGATCTGATTGCCAATTATAAGATGCAAGAATTCCTTGGCAGTTGAATTAAGGATAGGATATCCATAAATTAAGACAAACCCTGGGGAATGCACAAGGGGTGACATTAACCCTAATAACGACATTATGACTTCAGATGTTATGAGCTGGACTTGCTAAGGCAACAATGACCGGTAAGGATTATTAAAAAGAGTTCTGGAAAGAACATAGATAGAATTATTAGAGTATTGATCAATGACATTTTGATATACCCGGTACCCAGAAAATACCGGAGGAATGATAAGGATGGCCTACGAAACCTTACAAGGAAAAAGGTAATATTCCGAACTTCAAAAATGGAAGTTTGGTAAGGAATGTATGACATCGTAACAATAATGCCAGATGAGGCATGTATGAAACCCTGAGGAAGTATGGGTTGAACTTATAAAGGTTGAGATTATCCTAAGATAAAGAAAGAACTAAGAAAAGAAGTATCCTAAGTAGGATTGGGAATAAACGTGATAAAGTTCCCACGGGTAGGTGGAAGCAATGACTTATGGAAATGACTGATAGTTATATTTTCTCCTTCAGCAGAGCTTAAGGGAGAATGCTTTAACCCAACAGTGATGGAAATGAGGTAGAAAAACTTGAGCTGGAATGTACCCAGAAAACATGGGTTACAAGAAATCATTATCATCAAGAAAGGCCAATGAGGTGGCCGACAATCTAAGTATAAAGGAATAATTACAAATGTTCATACCGAAGAAACAGGATGATATTTGGAAGGACCATGAAGGTCATATCGGAATGGAGGAATTTGCATTCCTTCTGATGACTGTGCAAGAATTAACAGTAATAATAGTTTAAGTAAAGATTCGATTCCTGATGGAGTCTTAAGCATGTTACGTACCTTAGAAGGTCCCGTTTTGAGGCAAACCAGGACCATGGTACAAAATTGATGAAGTAAACCGTTAAGTTTCCAGTCTTTTATGGAAGATGCATAAGTGATAGTTTCATCAACCGGACCTAGCTGCGATGCTTGAACTCTTCTGCAATTCTATCTACTTCACGTTATATCTACATCAAGTTCAGGAAGTGTTCCTTATGGATAAGGAATAATGAGTACTTTGCCTCCCTAAGGGATTTAAAACCCGTTGGGTTAGCTATTAACGCACTACGTAAACAACAAGCGATGGTGATTCTTCTAAGAAAGGAGATGACAACGTAAAGATAAAAAAAAAAGTGCTGCTATTGATAAGCTAAATGGCATGTTGATGAATGACAAGCAAGTTTGTGTTAGTGTACTTCTGCACAAACAAGATAGAGAATATGAGGTTGATAATTCGTGATGCTAAACGTATTCCCGTAGAAAGAATTAATGAGACTTGGAGGGAAGGGCGGTTGAGCCCAAGACTTATTGGGCCACTTGAGAGTTTAAAGTGTTCGGACGGTGGTATTCGAGCCAGCCTTACCCCCAAAATTATAGCACGATCATAACGGGTTTTCATGTGGCCAGGCTACGCCAGTAAAATGCAGATGTTCAACAGATGATAGGAGTACGAGCATGTAGATATACGACCTGGTCTGACTTACGAAAGACAACCTGTGGAAAACCACGGATAGAAAAGAACAAGTAATGAGAAACAAGGTTGGCAGAAGTAGATTATATGAATCTAAGTTAAAGGAATCGGGCCAGATTCATTTCGGAAAGTTTAATTTGGAAATAACGTGATGATTATAGAATAAATGAGACGGAATACCGATAAGGAGGTACCAAGTGCAAAAAGGTGTCTCAATAAAGAGGTGAAGGTGAAAGTAAATAATAGAAATGAGTAAGAATTAGCTAATAAGAAGGATGTGATTGATAAAGAAAAGGCTGGGGAAGCAACTACGGAATGAGAAGCAAGGAATGTTATGAATGGGTTTTCTAATGAATTCTCAGGATGACAACCTGATAGTGTCAATATTATAGTTATGAAAAGCTAGTAACATGATATGGGATGTCAGTAATAATGATGTCAAGTGAGAAATCTAAGATTTAACCTGAAAGGTTGAAGGATTTCCCGAATGTGAGTATCGCTAAGATTGAACAAGAGTAATTGTCCATAGAATAATGGACAAAGCAGCAAAATATGTTGACACGTGAGATTGCGATCAAATAGTATTGGATATAATTATGATTAATTTCTTCTTTGATAAACCTCTATAGTTCAGAGGTAAATTCTGAGTATGATATTCTACAATCATGAAAGCTTTCTATAATCCTTTAGAACTGTTTTCTCTTCTTCTCTCTTATTCATCTTCTTTATGAATTGAGAAGAACAACCCTTTTGGGAGGGGAGGTACTGCTTCGTGACTATCTGTCTATGTGATAGAAGTCTAAGTGGAATGCCATGACTTGTTTAATTGCTTGTCAAGTACTAAAGGCTGGCCCCCTTCTGTACTAACTATGCAATATAACAAATGTTCAATTGATCATAGTGATCTCTCAATAAATCTTTCCACTTCTCTATATTGATCGAGATTGCGAAGATTAAAGCAATCAGGAAATGCACAGTACGAGCGAGGTTACCTCCGAATCGTAGGGTGATAGTGATACCAATGTTACTGCAGGTATCAATAAGGATAAGACTGAGTAAGAGTATAACCCGGATAGTGAGTTGTACGAAAAATAGCAACGTTGATGGAAAAAGGATAAAGTATGAATTGTAGCACTAGAAGATGTGCTGAGGAAGGGTAGAACGACTAAGAATTGACTGGGAAGCTAAAGAGTGAACGGCAGGCAAACGACTCTTTGCTTCCTACCTGATTCCGGGACGGAATCCTTTTAAGGAGGGGAGACTGTAAGAACCCCAAATTTTGGATATAATTAAAACTTTTTATTAAGTAATGATAAAATGAGGAACAATGATTCCGACAACAAGGTCACCAGCTCTAACGAATGGTGGTTTTAAAGAACAAGGATTGTAATGAATGGATATTGCTCTGGACAATGATCCTGATGCATTGGTATATTGTCAGAATAGAGTAATTCGATGGTTGAGGACCTAGATAAGAATAATCTACCATCCAGGAAGGAGCTAATGGATCCTTGAAAGGAAATGAGTACGTGCATAGTGTTTCCCATACGTGCATAGTATTTCCCGTACGTGCATAGTATTTCCCGTACGTGCATAGTGTTTTCTGTACGTGCATAGTAATTTGGTGGATGAATAGTGATTTGTAAGTTGGAAAACTTTTCACTCCACCCTATGTACGGGACGTGATATAGATATTTCGAAGTCATATTAGTAATACGCGGAGGAAATAAGTGAATGCAGAGACGATCGGAATTCAGAAATTCCAAATTCTTTTCGGTATAATATTTGACCGGATAGTGGATTAAATATTATTATAATCCAAGAATTGAGATATTAACTTTGAGGATTTGATATTTTGGGATGTTATTATATTTGATTTAAGAATGAAGGTAGGAAACCACTGAGGAGTGGTTATGGCTACAATGTAATAATTGATATTTGGAAAGAATGAATGGAATTTGACTTTATTATTTCTATGTCTTGAAGAATTCTAAAGGGTAACAACATAGGTAAGAATAATCTATCTTCTAAGGGAATAAGATATGGCAATTTCAAGCAGGAGAATATTCTCATGTCATCCAGATCGGTAACGATTAATCCAGTAGTTCCGTAAAAAGGTTAAGGAACGATCGAAAGAGAATACGGACAATTATACAACCCTAAGAGAACAAGTAAAGAATACAGAATGAATAGTGTTGTGGTGGGAGTATGTAATAATATGAGACGACACTATATGGAAGCATTCGGAACGGATTTCCGAGTTCGTATTAGTGATCCAGGGGGAAAATAAGTGTATGTAAAAGCTGTCGGATTCTGAAAAACCGCACTTTTATTTTCTCCGAGAGTTCCTTGGACACTGATAGCCTTAAGTATTTAACGAATGGATTTAAGGAATATAAATTGGAAAGTTAGAATGAAAGATGGAGAATGAAAGTATTAATATTAAAAAGGATTCCCGGTAAACCCTAATTAGAAATCCGTGAAATATTCCTACGAACGATCAATCGAAACGGGCAATAACCGGACACAGAAACAAGCAGAGGAAGCAAGAGTCTTGTGCAAGCTACTAGTATAAAATATCTAGTAACCAAACTAGAATCAAGGAACTAGCACCCTAGAGAATGCAACTAAGTACTTAGCAAGGCAACCATGTAGTTAAGCTAAAACCACCACATTTTCAACACTTGTCATGGTAATTCCTCATCCAACACCTCATCACTTTAATAAAGTGAATTTATACAAGATATTTTCTAAACCAAGCAATAATTCACACAAAATAGATGAGAGCAAAGTGAAGCAAGCCAAACAACTCCATTCTCCCATTCTTTCTTCCATTCGGCTTTAAGGAAATTCAAAAACAAAAGTCCACCTTCCACTCCTTGTTTGATCTTGTAATTTTTAAGGTGAGTTCTATATTTCAAGAAACTAATCTCCTAGAAATTTCAAGTCCAAAATCCTTTGTTTCCATTTTCAAATAAATCATTTACAAGGAGGGTGAATAGTGTTCTTCAAGAACTAATGTTGGTTTTCTTTGATTTTTATGGTTGATTTAGCTAGCTTAAGGCCACCCAAGGATCATACAAAGCTTAGTGAGGCTAGAACATACTCCAAGGAAGGTATAAAGCTCTTGAAACCCTAACCCTTGTTTGAGATTTAAGCATGTTTATGATGGTTATAACTTAGTTATGGTTATGTTAAGATTATAAGCATGATTATGTATGGATTTTGGATTAATGATGTAAATAGCTAGATGAACGGAAAGGCATTGCTTGGCCTCAGTTCATGTATATAAGTCATGTATATGTTGTTTGGGTTGGATACTATGTTTATGGGAAGATTCGAAATTGGTAGATATTCGATTTACAGCCGTTATAATGCCCGATTTTACAATACCATGTTTTGTATGCCATTTTCCATGTTGAACCCCTACTGTCCAGAGATCTTATATGCCATGATAGGATAGGTAATGTTCTAAGCTTCGTTTTGATATAAAGATCACGTGAAACGGACTTACGGTTTAGGATTTATGACCAAATTACTAAAAGTAGTTCGAATCCGTAAACGAAAGTTCGTAACTGTAATTGAACCCTCGTAAACTATGTAACGTCAGGGCGAATCTTGGTAAATAAATACTAGAGGTAAAAAGGAAGGTGTGAAAGAAAACTGTATGTCAAAAGGATCATTTTTCGATTTATTAAAAATGTTCGAGTCGAGGTTAAACGCGAACGAACCCCTAAAAGACGACTCTTTTATAACTTCGGTAAAACACTTAGAAAACGGGCGATAAAACTCGGAGTATAGTATTGGTTCGTAACGATCGACCTTAGAACTCATATGACTTAAGTATGTCCCAAGTATAAGTACAATGACATGTCGTATTAACGAACGAATGTCGGGTCGGATCAGTGATAAAAGTAATCCACTAAAAGGGGTATAACGAGATAACTCGAGAACGTGTTTCGAATTAGGTATAACTTAACTTTTAATATGTTAAGTGATTAATCCCGAATGCCTTGGCTATTTATAGATCACCAAGCTGAACCGGGACCCGCTACCACTACCCCTTACCGTACTCGACTACCAGGCAAGTTTCAATTCCCTTCTTTTAGGCTGTTGTTGTGATTGAATAAATATATATATACGATTGCTGATATACATATGCCATTGCATGCATGCCTACTTTCAAGTTGAATTGATATACTTGTTCCCTGAATGTTATTGTTGGCTTATAAGCTAGATAGTTATACATCAGTTATAAGCCGGTTATTGTAAGACCCTCATAGAAGGGCGTATACATCTTATTAATCAAAAATAGACCGGGAGTCAATATTCCTTGATATATCGAGTTTACCTCGGAGGAAAATATTTAAGTAAATATTTTCTATTATTTGGGTGACGAATATTATTTGAATATTCGTTCGAGACTAATTATTTTAACGATCCTTACTTCAAATAATTATTTGAACGTAACTATTCAACGAATAATATTTCTCAATATTCATTCAGAGTCGAATTGATTATCGACTATTATTTTGAATATTCTTCTAAAGATGAGACTAATAAATGAATATTATTTGGATATTCCTTTAGAATATTATTTTATTAAATAAATATTACTTTTGAATATCCATTTAAGATATTAAATACTTGATGAATATTATTTTAATATTCATCTGAAGCTTGATTTAATTATCGAATATTATCTCGAATATTCCTTAAGGCTTGGATTACTAAATGAATATTACTTGATATTCATTTAGGATATTATTCATTAAATGAATATTATTTTTGAATATTCATTTAAATTCCTAATTAATTATGAATATTACCTTAAATATTCTTTTCAGGTCTTATTAATTAATGAATATTGTTTTGAATATTCATTTAAATATTTATTTATTCAATAAATATTCTCCTGATATTTCTTCAGGGATTATTTTGAGAAATACTCTGATTAAAGATATTCTTTCATATTCCCAAATATTCTTTAAATATTTTAACTCAATAAATATTCTCTGAATATTTATTCCATACTTAGAATAATCTCGATAAGGTTTATCTTCTTCGATTATTACAGAAAATATCTCGGAGTCATATTATTATTAATCTTATATCAAGAAAGGTTCTCAGACATCATTCTTCTTTGAGTCTATCTCCTTAATAATAAGGGAACCTTACTTGGAAAATGTTATTTATCTTGTCGACTTCCCGGTCATAAAGCATTCCCTTCACCTGCAACTCGGGTGCTGTTGACTTATTAAGTCGTTGCTTACCTTCTCATCTTTCGAGGGGTAAGATTACTGGAACAAGTTGATATCCGTTACCAAGTAATAGCTTGGGAGTTATTGGTAAATTTTCCTTTCCAACTAGATACGACTACTTTGCGGAGTCTTATCAACAAGTATTATACTTGGGGAAAGGGGGACGAACGTTACATTCAGAATCATGAATTCTATTTGAACTAGGAGTCGTGTAAGAGGCCGAGTAGCGCCGGTCCATCCCCTTTGGCCCAACCGTTGGCCGGGGAGAGCTAGTAAGGCGGTATACAAGTAAAGCCGTCAGTTCTTCCTTCTACCGGTAGTAAATCTAAATTGAGCTGTACGATCTCGACTGATCATCAAGAATGGAACAGCGGGCGCGGTGAATACTCCATCATTGGTTCATCATCCAAATTTATTTATTTCCTGCAACATGATTACTGTTGGCAGAGTTGGAAAAGGGTCATAACTGGAATTGCAACCTTTTCTTGCAAGTTCCTCTTCTTAATAACAATAAGAATATCTCGCTTACTTTGATGTAGCAGATATTTCTACAAACAAATACTTTAAGTTACCTTGTAACTTCATCGTTCATATTATACTGGCATCATTTCCGTAAATGCATGACATATGGTTTGAAAGATACTTTTGAACTGTTATACATTATCGTTCAGTTATATATTATTGTTGGTGGGCTATTGCTCACCCTTGATTTATTATTATATCACAACAACAGCTAGACCAGATGACTCGCACAAGGCGCACTCGACGCGGGCGAGGACGATGAGACTACCAGAGCTGAAGAAGAAGCTATTGGTAGGGTATATTTATTCTTTCAATACCAAGAATATGGTCTAGTATGACTTATGTAAATGGATGGCAAAGAGTATGTATTTATATTGAAATCCTTTTGGATTGTAAGAACTCATACTGTGATTAATAAAAATTTGATTGTTACTCTGATTTCATCTCTGGGACTATAACGGGTATGTTTTATATTGTTGTGTTGGGTTATAGAGACGTAATTTATTTTATGTTAAGGAAAGTTCAATTGTTGTGGACAGAATTGGAAACCGTAACCACCGGATCCCGGACCCCGGATCTGGGGGTGTTACAGAAGGTGTGAATCTATGTTCTTGTTTATGTAGCTGAGTGTGTGTTTTTGTTTAACAAAATATATATTCGTGCGGAAATAAAACTCAAGACAAAAGCACTCACTTTAATCTAATGTTGTATTAGATCAAGATTTTTGCTACAAACTGTGAATACAGAAATTAGTATTCTCAGCTTCGTTTTCTCAGAGAGATGTTATCTATGATAGTGTATGAAAAACTTGTTCTTAAACTGCTAGAGAAGTGAGGTTATACACTTATAGAACATGTGTACAACCTACTTACTACTAATGTAGTGACAGACAAAATTGCTTTCTAATTTGTCTATCCCTTTTTGAGTAAACATCCAAGCAACATGTAATTTGACTTTTCTTTAACCTACTTAGATCCACTTCTTTAGCAGTTTGTCTCCTGTAACAACTCTCTCTAAGCTTCTTGTAGATTTTCCAAAAGGACTTTACAGTACTATCATAATATGGTCCTGAAAGTGTTTTTGGCTTGTTGCAGACTTCTAACTTATACAACTTTAGTATTTTGTCTTCGAGAGTCCATTAGAGAAGTGACCAATTGGTTGATTCGAGAACTGAAGTTGTTTACACAGATAGCTCTGAGTTCTCGAACAACACGTTTCTTGACATATCGAACCACTTCTCGAATGAATCATTTCTTCATAAATCATTGACTTATCGAAAGAGATCTTGCTTGTGGAAACCTTGAGCTGTCGAATATAGATATGTCGAATCTCTGACTTATCGAAAACCTGCTTTCTCGAACAGACAAAGGTACTTCTCGAATTAGTACTTAGGCAGATCTTCAATCTCCAAAATCCAACTGTGCTTATTTCTTCAGCCTTGTTCTTCAAACTTGAGGCATGATCTCTGGATCTTCTTTCAAGCATTATTTCGTGACTAAATATATACAGTTACACAGCTAGAGTTTTGTTGCCTATTACAAGTATTAAATATAAGTAGAAAATCTTCAACTAGAGGGTTCCCAACAAAGGGTTATGTAGGTAATGTAAAAGCATTACAAATACTTAGGCTTGTTATTAGCTGTATACAGACATGCCTCTGTGACTAACAATGGGATTCACATTGGTAGATTTTGTCAGATGACATACTATACATCAGACGTCAAATTACTAAAAACAATAATTTTTCTCTATCTGAACACGAGATAAGAAATTATGCATCGGTATGTATATTAACATCACTATGTGATTTATATTAAGTAGTTTGTTTACGATGATAGTCTCATATATCTATGATTTTGGATTTCTTTTTCAAAGATTAAGAAATTATTAAATGATGTTGGAAAAAGTTTGAGAGATTTTCCAATGTTGCCATTTCCAGATGAAGAATTTTTTGATAATTCTGTGAATCATCTTATTCTTGAAGCGACCGGCTATGATAAGGATGAGAAGAAATTGATGCATGAAAATAATCATCTGAAGCTTAATATTGAATAGAAAGAAGTTTATGATGCAGTTATGGATAATGTATACAAGAAAATCAGTGGAATTTTTTTTTTGTATGGCGGTGGTGGATGTGAAAAGACTTTTTATGGCAAACGCTTTGTTACCGGCTATGTTTTGAAGGAAAAATTGTTCTTCCAGTTGCTAGTTCGAAAATTGTAGCCACTTTGCTTCCAGGCAGGAGGATTACTCATTCAAGATTTCACATACCTCTGAATTTAGAACAATATTCAACATGTGGAATGAAGCATAGGACATATATTGTTGAATTGATGCAGCAGACAAGTCTGATTATTTAGGATGAGTCTCCAATGCAACATCGCCATGGTATTGAAGCTGTAGATCGTAGTTTACGTGACATCGTGGAGGCTATTGATCCAGATAGAACATTTAAACCTTTTGGTGGAATCACGATTGTTTTGGGGGGGGATTTTCGCCAAATTTTGCCAATTTTACCGAAAGGATCCAAAGCTGACATTGTACATGCATCATTGAATAGTTCAAAGTTATGACCATCTTGCAAAGTGTTCCTTCTGCGACAGAACATGCGATTACATTCAGGGAACTCCGAGGTTCAGAACTGAATTATAGACGATTTCAGTAAATGGCAACTTGCTATTGATGATGGCAAAATCCATCCCATTCAATCTGATAATGACAATTTTATTCCTGATTTTGTGATTCCGAATCAATATGTCATGAGAAGTGACAAAATTGATTCAAACTCTTATTGACATTGTATATCCAGATTTCTGAACAACATGCATTCATCTAATTATTTTCGATCGAGCTATTTTCCCTCCGACAAATGTTGTGGTTTATGACATTAATGCTCAAATTCTTGAAAAGATTCCAGGAACCACGTATACATATCTCAGTCAGGAGTGACAAGGACAATCGCTTGATACAGTTGGATTATATCTCCCTAGAGCCGTATTCAGCCATGGTCAGCTCTATATTGTAATTTCACGTGTTACTTCTCCCGGTGGACTCTATATATTGATGAAGATGATCCTGGATCGACCACTAATATTACATCTAATGTTGTATTTGAGGACTTTTTTTTACAACATCCCCGATTTAGATTAATCTCCATAATATATTCTTTGTAACATACATTATCCTGGAAATGTGTTTTCAGCATGCTGGTTTGATTTATTCAACT
Source organism: Saposhnikovia divaricata (assembly GCA_036435485.1). NCBI lineage: Eukaryota > Viridiplantae > Streptophyta > Magnoliopsida > Apiales > Apiaceae > Saposhnikovia > Saposhnikovia divaricata. The sequence goes on along the minus strand of CM071597.1, from coordinate 91,803,620 downwards.
TTATAATTAACTAGGCCTCATGCTTGTTAAATGCTTTACTACATGTTTTGTTCTTATATGCTTATCTTCTTGACCCTTTTCTGATGATGTCATAGGGGGAGAAGAACATGAATACATGAGGATAAAAAGGGCTATAATGTTATATGTTGGATTTATCAACTAATGTTTCATGCAGGGATGTGCCGTGTTTATGTCTTATTGCATATGATGAATTATGCTAACCTGATTATATGATGAGATATTATGTTAATCAGGGGGAGCATTATTTTAGGGGGAGCAACATAGTCTCTCTGATGTATTCAAGTATGTCATCATCAAAAAAGGGGGAGATAATTGTTACCATGATGTTTTGATGATGAATACAAATGTTGCATCGTAATACTTCATGTGTATTTATCTAATCTTGTTTTGCAGGAAGTATTGATCATTGATTAAGGGGGAGCTTTTAACTCAATCACATATTGGTATATAATCATCAAAAAGGGGGAGATTGTTACCCTAGTGGGTTTTGATGTTATAAATAGCAAGTTGATTGTTTATCTTGTACTAGTTTTACTATATTTAGCTTACCATTATATGAATGAATCAATTGATATATCATATGCATATATATATATATATATATATGTGTGTGTGTGTGTGTGTGTGTGTGTGTGTGTGTGTGTGTGTGTGTGTGTTTGTGTGTGTGTGTGTTTGTTTGCTATGTATAAGTATACTCTTAGGCAACTTGGTTGATGATATGGAAAGGCAAAGGTTTAAAGCCATCTATCTGTTCAGCTCGCCAGAACCAAAATAGCAAGTTGACATGAACTCGCCAGAACCAAAATAGCAAGCTGACATGGACTCGGCAGAACCAAAACAGCAAGCTAACATGGACTTATCAGAAGTTGTTCATAGTCAAGTTTGATCTCAGAGATTTCTTGAAGATTGCTTAAAGATATCAGAGATTGGCTAGGATTAAATATGTAAGGACTCTATTATATAATATATAGTATATATAATTAATAGAGCTCAAATCATTTTCGAAAAATCTGTTCCTTATGTTGTGGGATTGTGATTATCTTTCCTTATCCTTTCAAAACAGATTTTACTCAATCTTTTACTTATCTAAACATTCCATAACAGCCCAGATTCGTTCATATCTTTATATAGCTGTTGGAATTTGATTTTATCATATATATACTATCGTATATATATATATATATATATATATATATATATATATATATATATATATATATATATATATATATATATCAAAATGAGTTTGTTAGAGATTCAAATCATTTCGAACATTTTATTTTCAAGACCTCTAACTAATATAGCTGTTGGAGAGTGTATTACGCAATCAAATCTTTTTGATACATTAAATCTTCAACTAGCCGTTTGTGTGTTTTCATATATATCCACTTACAACATTTCCTGTAAGTAACCAAGCATGTAACACACATTGATACACGTTTTGAGGAAAGAACATACAAGTTTTATCCTTCTCTCTCAAACACATACAATAAACTCTTGAGTTTTATTGTTATATACACATATATTATATAAGAGAGTTTATAGCTTGAGTTTTAATACTCGATTTCATTATTCTTGATTTGTATTGTTCGATTTGTAAGTATTAATTGCTGGGCATATTGGCTAGGGAACTAGGGTTTGGTGAACGTTGCTAGAGAAGTATACTTGGGAAGTATAACTTAGAGAGCAGGTTCAGAAATAGGTGTTCAGCAAGCCATTTGTCAGCAGCTGGGATTAAAGGGAGATATATTATTTTATCTTGTAATCGTTTTATTATTGATCAATAATATATTCTCTTACCGGGTTGGTAAGGGACCAGGACGTAGACCATAGAGGATTAGGGGTCGAACCTGGCTAAAAGTTTCTTGTGTTCTTTATCTTTCTGCACTTTACTTACTGCTTGTGCATCTAGCTTACTGTTTGCATCCAGCGTACCATTTGTCTCTGCATAAATTAAAATCAGTAAGTTGTTTTCGGTAATTATTAAAATTTGACTTAGTTAGCCATATACACCTATTCACCCCCTCTAGGTGTGCATTTTCAAATATCTCCAGGGTTACTCATTGTCGTCTGCCTTATTGATAAATTAAATATCATATGTGTGTGTGTGTATATATATATATATATATATATATATATATATATATAATACTATATTTTATATATTTCGGTAATTTTGGTAATTTTGGTTATTTCGGTAAAAAAACGCAAATAACTGAAATACCTAATAACACAAAAAACCATACCCAAATTAAAACCGAATTATTTCGATTCGGTTAACTGAATCGAATTATTCCGGTTATTTCGGTTTGGTATTCGATTAACCGAACCGAATACTAAGCCCTAGATATTGCATTGTCTCATACTCCGTTTCTGGCTCATTTGCATGCTATAGGTAACATTATTAAATGTGAAAATAAATTACCACCTTTTGAAAATATTTATTGTGAATGTATCTTTCTAAATATATGGTCTTTCACAGATATTGTTGGAGTTGCTCAGAATATTAAACCACTTAAGCACGTAAACACTTTTAGAGAAGATATAACATATCTTTGTTTTGAATTGTACGATGGAATTTTAGTTAATGATTGCAGACTTCTTTTTTATGTACGGCTTATAATTTTAAACTGTTATTAGACGAGTTGTTAAAAATATTAATTCTGATGGATTACAACAAAGTTATTAAAGTTATAGTATGGGACGAAGTTATAGATATATTTGTTCCTTTGGTCGATGGTGATTTTGATAATCCACCCATTGTTGTTATAACAACTATGAGGCCACGTATATTCCAGGGTAATACATCCTTTAATAAGCACATTTATTCGGTCGATGTAATTGAATTATGAATATATTATTTTAACAAATTTTCAGTTTTTTTTTGTATCATTTAGGCTCCCTTCAAGTGATCACAACTGATGCTTCTCGAGTTTATATCAATATTCACTATGATGATGTCCGAGTCATGAGGCAAAGGTAAATTTAAATATGCCTTAAAAATGTGATGTCTATGTACATTAAAATGGATCTTATATAAATTTTTGTATACATTTATGCGATTAGGGGTGACCAAAAAATCGAATTGAAACCGAAACTGAACCGAAACCGGCCAAAACCGAACCGAAAAAATTGAAACCAAAATAGAATTGGCGGTTACGGTTTTTGATTTTTAAAAACCGAGACTTTCTGTTCCGATTCTGGTTATAGGTTAAAATTGAACCGAACCGATTATTAATATATATATATATATATATATATATATATATATATATATATATATAATTTACATAAATTTATATAATTTATATGTATTCTTAAAATTAATAAATATATTATATCTTAAATTATATTTAAGCTTCAAAACTGTGTCGGATGAGGAAAGGGAAGATGTCGGAGCTGGATATATGTAATAAAATTCTTTATCTTAAATTCTTAATTATGTATTGAAATACATATTCTTCACAGCGGGAGAGGTTGAGTGTCCGAGTTTTAGCAACCTAAACATTAATTTTTTTTCAAAAAAAAAAAATAGCAGAAGAACTTCATCAGAGCGTAAATAAAATAAAAGGTTTTAGCTCACATTAAATAAATATTCGAGTAGATTACAAACGTATAAGATTTTAGTAGCACCCAAATCCAAAGGGAGTGTTGATTTCATCATAAAAAACAGAGACTGTAGACTTCTCCTTTGCTTCGTAAACAAGAAATAATATTAATAATGTGTGGTTTTAAGAAAATAGAGTAGACTTGCTATGCAATTTCCTCAAATCTTGAATAACGTTCACAAAAGCTGGCTATCTTATATATCCCTACAAGAAAATTTAGATAATTGTCAGACCACCTGTATATAAATGCTACAATGCAATGCCATTAATCTGCACATCTAACATTAGCACTAACATATACACAGAGCGTACTCATTCAACAGCTCAGTCAATTTGTTTAAAAGTCGAGAACATTATAATTTATAAATTTAAAGTCTTGTAATATATTTATGATTTTTTTTATTCGGTTTTATAATCGAAACCGAACCGTTAAACATCGAACCGAGCTTTTTAGAACCGAAACCAACGGTTCGGCTGCAATTTTCAATTTTTAAAACCGAAGACATGCGGTTTCGGGACAAAAACCTCCCCGAACCAAACCGTGCTCTCCCCTATATGCGAATAATAAAATATCTAATACAGATCTTTTATATAAAGAATTGGAGTTATCGTATGTACCTTTTCTTCCCGAAAAAAACAACTACAATAAATGGGACACGAATGCTATTGTTTTTATCTGATAATTTTGACATTGATTAAAAGTATGAATACAAATTAATATAAATATTTACTTTTTTAAAATTTAAATTTTAATGATTTGTTAAACTATTTTTTTAAATTCTTAATCGCTTACATAGCGTAAGTTATCATTGATAATATGACTAAAAATTGGACGAGGTCAATATTGTGAACAATAAAAATAATTAAACATTGATCTTTAAATTGATATTTAAAAAAATTATTATATTTTTTAAAAGCACGCGTAATGTTGTAACTGTCCTAATTTGCTTTTTAATTATTACTTAATTGAATAAATAAATTAAATTTATATTTCTCTTGTACGGGCAATATTGTTTTTTTTAAAGTAATAATATTGTTAATTATATATAGGGCTTTTCTCATAAATACCCTAACATATAAATATTTTTACAAAAATACTGTTATTTTAAAGTTCTTTTGCAAAAATACAATCTTTTGGAAAAAAAATGCAAAAATATGGGATGCAACTACATTCAACCAGATGCAATTGTTTTGACAATTTAGTAAAAATACTATCTTATTTGTAATGACTGCACAGCAAGTTGCATCTGGTTGAATGTAGTTGCATATGCAACTGAATGCAACTAAATGCAACTAAAAATTGTAATTTCAATTTTCATTTTTTTACCAACTTACAGATCTATATAAGGGCTGAGCATCATCAAAAAACGAAAATTGAACTTTTAGTTTTTAGTTACATCTGGTTGAATGTAGTTGCATATGCAACTGAATGTAACTAAAAATTGTAATTTGAATATTCATTTTTTTACCAACTTCCAGATCTATATAAGGGCGAGCATCTTCAAAAAAATGGAAATTGAATTTTTAGTTTTTAGTTGCATCTGGTTGAATGTAGTTGCATATGCAACTGAATGCAACTGAATGCAACTAAAAATTGTAATTTGAATTTTCATTTTTTTACCACCTTCCAGATTTATATAAGGACTGAGCATCATCAAAAAATGGAAATTGAACTTTTAGTTTTTAGTTACATCTGGTTGAATGTAGTTTCATATACAACTGAATGCAACATGCTGCGCAGCCACCATTACAAATAAAACAATTGCATTTGGCTGAATATAGTTGCATCCCGTATTTTTTCAATTAAGATAGTATAAGATAGTACATTTGCAATTAATTTAAAAATAATAATATTTTTGCAATAACTAATTAAAAATCTAGTATATTTGTTAAATTCTCTTATATATAAAGATATTATCAAAACAAAATATTCAGTCGAAAAACGAGGACAGGGATGAAGTGGGTTTAGTATTAGAGTAGGGGATGAAGTGGGTTTAATATTAGAGCAGGGGATGAAGTGGATTTAGTACTCGCAAGACACGTCGGACTTACAATAATGATGAGATATGATAATGATTACACAGACAGAGGTTTAATATTAGAGCAGGGGATGAAGTGGATTTAGTACTCGCAAGACACGTCGGACTTACAATAATGATGAGATATGATAATGATTACACGGACAGACAAGGGAAGGGGGGGTGCTCTCCTACTAGTAGTGCTCGTGGAGGTGTTGACTCTAACAGCACCGCCATTAAACCCACCAATCGTTTTCTATTTTACCCTCCTTGGAATAAAAGTTCGTTTGATTAAATTTAAAATTTTTATTTATGATTAAATTATAATCCGTGCTACGCATATTGTAGCTTAAAATTTTATTTATAAAAATTATGATATATAATAATAATAATAATAATAGTAAAATAGAAAATATAATTATTTTATATAAATCAAATACTATAATTTTGAAGGAAACAATATTAATACAATATTTTTTTTTATATGTTACAAAAAATACATTTAAAGATAAAATTAATTAAGTATACTATTAAATTGTTATGTCATAAAAGACATTAATGAATTTACAAAATTAGAAGATTATTTCAAATTTTATTAATGAACTTACCATAAATATTAAGAATAGTAATAAAGATATTTAAATTTGCATACTAACTTTCTATAATTAATAATGGATCAATTAATGGATTTGGATCTTATCCAAACATACATATGGATACCAAACCAAAAATTGGATTATCCATTGGGTCAAAATCAATACAAAAATTTATCCGAACTTCAATATGGATACCAAATTTGAGGTACGGGCTATCCACTAATTTATAATACTAGCTTATAACCCGTGCAATGCACGGGTTTCTTGTATTACGTTATAAATTTTATTTAATATTACAATTATGTTTTTTATATAATAATTATTTTTAATAATTTTTAAAATTTTAATTTGATATAATTTAATATACTCATGTTTACGGATTATATTAATGTTTCCTTATCATAAATAACGTATACGGTTTTTAATATATTTTATTAATAATTGAAAAATAGTGTGTGATATTTCGGGTATATATTAATAATTAAATTAAAAGGTAATGTGTTTTAATTAGAAATGAAATATCTTTTATTATAATACCTGAGTCTACCACATATCAGTTAACCAATCAGAAACTATGAATTATTTTAGAACCAATCACAACGCATTCCTAAATTTTAGACCAATCATGTTATATTAAGAGTTTTCCTTATTTACATTCTCACCCTACTTCATTAACTATGGTTAGTTAACACTTCTATAATTTAAATACAATAATGATTTGATTTAAAATATCCATAAATACATATTTTTATATCAAAAAATATTTACTAAAAAATCATAATTGTTAATTTGAAATCAAGTTAAATTAGATTTCATAATTAATCAATCATTAATCAACCACTCTTTTAATACAAAATCAATCATATTATCATACACTATAAATAAATTTTCATAATACATGTTGTATAATTAAATTTTTTTAAATAATTATAATCTAACTCAACTAGAAATCTGAAAAATCGGATTTGAAATAACATGGATAAAATCCATACCTTCAAAGACTCGATTTTTTTAAAAGCTCAAAAATATAGTTATTCAAAATTTATTAATAAAATTAATTATTTAATATATATAAACCAACACTACAAAATCGGATTTGAATCATATTTTAAATAACTTGGATAAAATTCATATCTTCAAAAATTCGATTTTTTTGAAGGCTCAAAAATATATTTTTTCATAATTTGTTAATAAAATTAATTAATAAATCTTTTATTATATTAAAAGTTTTCTTTATTTATCATTCTTATCTTATTATATTAACTATGATTAGTTAACAATTTTAATTTAAATATAGTAGTTACTTGATTTTATATATCCATATATTACATATTTTTTAATGTTAAAAAACAATTATAATAAATTAGTATAAACTTAAAATCAATCAGGATTACAGTTAGATGTAGTTAATTAATCAGAAAATTTTGAATTGTTTTAGGACCAATCAGAAGTCATTCCAAATTTTAGACCAATCATATTATATTAAAAAATTTCATTATTTATCATTTTTATCCTATTATATTAACCATATTTAGTTAACAATTTTAAATTTAATATAGTAATTACTTGATTTAGCATATCCATATATTACAAATTTTTTAATATTAAAAAATAATTATAATAAATTAGTATATAATTAAAATCAATTATACATAAATATAATATTAAGCGATTTTTACAATTTTTATTTTCCACTCTTTTGATTTACAATTAATCATAATTACATTATTATACATTACAGATTAATTTTATAAATATATATATAAGAGCCATTTAGAATTTACCACTGAAATTAAATTAATCATATCATTCTCATCCTAAATTACTTATCTTTGTTACTTAACAATTTTTTTTGAAATACAAAATTTATTTTATTTAGTACTAGCATAAATTAAATATTTTTAAAGTGATTAAATATTTTCTAACTTTTCAATCTTTTAATTTAAAGTCAATCAAATTTATAGTATTATATATTACGAGCTAATTTTCATAAATATCAACTACAATCATACTACAATACAGTATATAGTTATATATTACAGAGTAATTTTCATAAATACTTAATAACTAATTAATCACAATTTTTGATTCAAATCAATTACAATTATATAATTATATACTTACACGTATATTTTTTGCACATGTCTCTATGTATAGAGCCATTTTCCAAAATTGTGTATTTATTAATTGATTTTAATATAAATATATTATTTTAATACATGAGCCTATTTTGTCTATATTATATGATATAGTATTTTAATATCTCAAACTCTCGATCTACAATCATAAGTTGCAATCAAATTTGAATAAATCTACTATTATTGAATAAAAAAATTTTAAAAATTGAAAAATATTTACCACACTATTCTAAATACACGTTCAAAATTTAAATTAATCAATTATTAAAAAAAACTAACAACCAGTTAAAATATTAAAATGAATTTTAAACTAATTATCTTTAACATTTTACTTATCGATTTTTTTTAGCTATGCAATAATTAATGGGACAAATAAATTGACCTGACAAGATATTTGAAATATTCAAAATACTAAATATACTCTCAAATAGTATTAGACATTATTTGATGTATAAATTATGACATTACAGAGTCAATGAAAATGTTGTTATTGAATATTTTTATAGCAAATTCGTCAACTCAGCGCAACAATTTTTATAAATCACTATTTTTTATATATAATTTATTTGTCAATAAAATGACATACGACATCTACAAAAATAATCAAAATTTTAAATTTTCTTATAAATTGCTATAAGAACCAAAAAAACAAAATCCAAATCAATTCGAACATCCGACCATAGCTACGATTCTATACTATCCAAATCAATGAACCAATATAACAAAATCCTGTAGATCTAAGATTTCGGATGCCAAAATAAAAGAACCTACCCTCACAAAAAGAAAGAACAAAACCCAATATATGGGTAGATAAAAACCACTAACGGGGTACTAGACTCTCGATAAAGAGATATATTTATTGAAAAATAAAGTAAACTCAAGGAAAAAAAACGGAAGTTATCATTCACAAGGACAAAATACAAAATCCAATATATCAGTAGATAAAACCTACCAACGAGTTACTAGAATCTCAATAAAGAGAGATTTTTATTGAAAAAACCGAGCAAAATCAAGGAAAACAATAAAAGGTGGGCTTATCATCAACCAATTGATGTCAGTACCTAAACTTTAGTTTAGTTTTTTTTTGGGAGAGGAGTAGAGAGAGGAAGGCTATAGGCATCGTTATAAAAATCAATATTATTGTTAACTAGATAGATCAATACATAAAATTATATATTGTTCTAATAAAAGGTTCCCTTTTTAATTTTGTATTATTGAATTAAATTAATAGTATCCAATTTCCACATCATAATCTAAGAACAGATATATCAAATTCGCTTGATTGGTTGGTAATATTTATTTTTAATATCAACAGAACTTTAAATATAGGTAAAAAAAACTTAACAACTTGGTAGATAGATTTTAAACAAACAAAGATATTTATTAGTTTTGTTTTTTCTAAACAAAACAAATGTATCGGGTTTCGATATTGGATCGGGTTTTGGATAGGATATCGGTTCGGTACAACTGAAATCCAAATCCAAATCGAAACTATTTCGGGTTTAAAATTTAATTCCAAACTTGAATTCGAAAATTCGGGTTTGGTATATCCAAAATTTCGGGTTTTGGATCGGGTACTATTAGATCGAATTAATTTGCCACCCCTATTTATGGGTAAGAGAAAAGTAATATTTATTATACCATGTTATAATAATCAACCTTTAAACTCCCAAAGTGAGTATACACATTTTAAGTTATCATTAAAAACAAGTTGAGGGCAATCACCATAAACTCTAACAGTCTTATCTTACTCTAAGAACGGGATATGTTGGATATGTTTGGTTGATTGATAATATTTATTTTTCTATAGTAAATCAATTTACTAATAAAAAGAAAACACAATTTGTAAAAATAATACCGAACAAACACATATGAAACTAGATTATAAGAAAGTTTCCTTTATCATAACTACGTTCGTTTAATGGATCTTAGACTGTAGAGATCCTTTCTCACATTGCTGAAACATGCAACATTTTTTTGAGAGACAATCTTATGATTTATCATGGTCGTGAGAAATAATTGTTTATGAATTTTCAATATGTATTTGAAAAATTGATCGCAACCCATATAAATTTTTTGATTAATTAATATGATAAAAATTCTAGAAACCCACGGTACTTTACATTTAAATACACCAAATTTCCAAAAGAAAAAAACTTAAAATATGGGTAAAAAACTTATGAACTTGGTAGAAAGATTCGGAAAAATGAGAAAAATCAAATGAAAAATAAAATTAAGAAAAACAATAAAGAAGGGTTTAGAGCGTTTCAACGGGGGATGTGGATGTTATGATAATTGTTTGATAACATTAATTTTATTGCAATTGGTATAAAATGACGAATAAGTAATTCTATACTTAAAATAATTACATTATCATGAAATTAACTTTTTTTCCTAAATAATGATTAAAATAATATGTTTATATTAATTAATTAATTAATTAATATTACCGTTCGGTGCGTAGCACGGGTGGAACACTAGTTAATGATTGAAAGATATGATATATTGATCTTTTTAGGTGTTTATAAAAGATAATATCTTCAACTAAAAGTAAATGTGAAAAAGGCAATCAACTAATTACCATTAATTTTATTATGTTAATGTGAAAAAGGTAATCGAGTAATTACTATTAATTTTATTATGTTAATCGACTAATTACCATTAATTATACTGTGTTATTATTTATTTTAGGTGTTATATTTTTTTTGAAAATTACGGTGTGATATTTTCGGGTATATATTAATGATTGTAAGATTTCTTTTAAATTAAAAAGGTAACGTATTTTAATTCGAAAGGAAATATTAATTATCGAAAAATATGATACGATTGATGTTTTTAGGTGTTTATAAAAGGTAATATCTTCAACTAAAAGTAAATGTGAAAAAGGCAATCGACTAATTACCTTTAATTATATTATGTTATTAATATTAATTACCATTAATTTTATTTTAGGTGTTATATTTTTCTTGAAATTTATGGTGTGATATTTTCGGGTATATATTAATGATTGTAAGATTTATTTTAAATTAAAAAGGTAACGTATTTTAATTCGAAAGGAAATATTAATGATCGAAAGATATGATACGATTAATATTTTTAGGTGTTTATAAAAGGTAATATCTTCAACTAAAAGTAAATGTGAAAAAGGGAATCAACTAATTACCATTAATTACATTATGTTATTAATATTAATTACCATTAATTATATTATTTATTATTTATTTCAGATGTATTTATTTTTCATTATAATGAAGGCTAAATAAGTAAATTCACGAAATACCAAAAAACAGGTACCAAAACTTTTAATGTTTCAGCTATTATATAATAGTATAGATATTATTTAAAGTTGCTTAAAGCGATAATTGAAAAGTAAAAATTTTAAGTCAATATTTGTTTGGGTAATTATATTATGAGTGATTTATGAATTATTAAAAATGTAAACATAAAAATAAATTTGATAAATTATTATTTGAATAATGATATTAACTTTTATCAAATAAAATTCTCAAAATAAAATAAGTCATTAAAAAAAGTACCCTACTACCAACTTTCAACTTTAAGCTATTTTTTTAACTTTATGTCGGTCTCTAACTTATTACACAAACAACTATTTTTTTTTTTTTTTGAATTTTGACTTGTAGCCTTTTACAATGAGTTTGGCTTTAAGCGTGGTTTTTAAGCCGTAGCCAAACAGGCTCTAAGTTCGATGCAATATTGAAAAATGTGTAATTTTTATAATATAGTCTTAATTATAAAACGCTCTCGCTTAATTTAATGCTATATTTAGTTCTAAATTAAAGAAAAATATTATAGTTGGTGTTCAATATATAATTAATTATAAATATATTTATAAACCAAGGTTCGAGAGAATCCTCTCAAAAAGAGAACTATGAGAATCATTTTAAAACATTAATTTTAAAATTGAAAAGACATTTATCTAATTTTCCAACTTATCTCAATTTTTAAACTAAAATATGCAATCAAGGAAATAATTGATGTACATCAAATATGCAATCAGGCAAATAATTGATGTTATTAAATAATTGATGTTATTAAAGGTAAGTCTCGCCTCTAAATTATATTATAGTTAAGATATAAAAAGGAAGTTCTAACTTTTTTTAACAAAAATATCTCCCAATTCTAATTGAATCATAAGAAAATCTCACCTATGTGCAAATCAAAATCAAAATCAAAGAAAATTTTAGTATTTAAATTTTTATTAATATGTACGCTTTTTATAATATATACAACGGGTATCGGCTTAAAAAATTCTCAGACAAAATCGATATAGAAAAATATATGAATATTACACCTTATTATCTATGTATATTTAATTTATACATATTTTGTTCATCAATCTATATTGATATTACACATATATTTTAATCGATTGTTTCCTAAATAATCTTTATTTAAATTTTTTGAAAAAAATATTATATGGCCGCTGCCCGTGCCTTGGAAGGGCTATAAAGCTAGTATATATATAAAGGAGGATACGCGGGCGCTTATGTGGCGATCTAAGATCGTCTCAATCTATTTTTCTAATATTTTTGAATTTTTGAATTTTAAATACTAATAAATAAGAAAATATCTTTTATCATATTAAAGCTAGAATAGGTGTTCGAATGTATAGATGAGAACAGTTCGAATTTATAGGGAAAACATATAATTAGAATTTCTATTGGAAGTAGAATAAGTATTTAATTATAAGACATATGATTAAAAGTTCTATTGGAAGTAGAATAGGAGTTCGAATAAACACTAATAAATATAAAAATATCTTTTAACATAATAGAAGTAGAATAGGTGCTTGAACTTATAGATGAAAAGAGTTCGAATTTATAGAGAAGACATAAAATTAGAAGTTCTATTTGAAGTAGAATAGGTATTTATAAGGCATATGATTAAAAGTTCTATTGTAGTAGAATAGGAGTTCGAATTTATAGAGAATAAGAGTTCGAATTTATAGAAAAAACATATGATCATAAGTTTTATTGGAAGTAGAATAAGTGTTTAATTATATAGAGGAGACATATAATTAAAAAAATTATTAGAAGTAGAATACAAGGACGGTAGTGACATCTTTTACGATATTGTAAAATTATATATTTTTTATAGAATTTATTTATACTTCTATTGGGAAAAATTTTCATAAATCCAATATTAATTTCATAAAAAAAAAGTAATTGTGTTTAAAAAGAAAAGAACTTATGTGTTAAAATAATAAAAGAATAAAAATATATGAATAATTTTATCTTATTATCATGTATATTTAATTTATACAATATTGTGTTGACAATCTATATTGATATTATATATATATTTTTGTAGATTTTTTAAAAACTCGAAAGCCATTTATCTAATTTTCTAAATTATCTCAATTTTCAAACTAAAATATGCAATCAAGGAAATAATTGATGTACATCAAATATGCAATCAAGGAAATAATTGATGTTATTAAATAATTGATGTTATTAAAGGTAAGTCTCGCCTCTAAATTATATTATAGTTAGGATATAAAAAGGAAGTTCTAACCTTTTTTTACAACAATATCTCCCAATTCTAATTGAATCCTAAGAAAATCTCACGGACGTGCAAATCAAAATCAAAATCAAAGAGAATTTTAGTATTTAAATTTTTATTAGTGTGTACGCTTTTTATAATATATACAACGGGTGTCGGCTTAAAAAATTATGAGACAAAATCGATATAGAAAAATATATGAATAATACATCTTATTATCTATGTATATTTAATTTATACAATATTTTGTTCATCAATCTATATTGATATTACACATATATTTTTATCGATTTTTTCTTAAATAATCTTTATTTTAAATTTTTGAAAAAATGTTATAAGGCCGTTGCCCGTGCCTTGCACGGGCTACAAAGCTAGTATATATATAAAGGAGGATACGCGGGCGCTTAGGTGGCGCTTTAAGATCGTCTCAATCTATTTTTCTAATATTTTTGAATTTTTATTTTTAAATACTAATAAATAAGAAAATATCTTTTATCAAATTAAAACTAGAATAGGTGTTCGAATTTATAGGCGAGAAGAGTTCGAATTTATAGGGAAAACATATAATTAGAAGTTCTATTGGAAGTAGAATAAGTATTTAATTATAAGACATATGATTAAAAGTTCTATTGGAAGTAGAATAGGAGTTCGAATAAACACTAATAAATATAAAAATATCTTTTAACATAATAGAAGTAGAATAGGTGTTTGAACTTATAGATGAGAAGAGTTCGAATTTATAGGGAAGACATAAAATTAGAAGTTCTATTAGAAGTAGAATACGTATTTATAAGGCATATGATTAAAAGTTCTATTGTAGTAGAATAGGAGTTCGAATTTATAGAGAATAAGAGTTTGAATTTATAGAAAAAATATATAATCATAAGTTCTATTGGAAGTAGAATAGGTGTTTAATTATATAGAGAAGACATATAATTAAAAAATTTATTAGAAGTAGAATACAAGGATGGTAGTGACATCTTTTACGATATTGTAAAATTATATATTTTTTATACAAGTTATTTATACTTCTATTGGGAAAAAATTTCAGAAATCCAATATTAATTTCATAAAAATGAGTAATTCTGTTTAAAAAGAAAAGTTGTGTTAAAATAATAAAAGAATATTCTCATGCGGTAACCCTAAATATATACAAGAGTATCTATAATATAAAGAGAAAATAAGATTTTTTTTTATTTTTTTAAAACTCGAGAGTCTTTAGAAAGCTTGGAGAAAATAAAAATTGGAATTCACTCAAATTTTAGGTTTTGATTTTAAGGAAAAAAGTTGTATAAGATAAGTATCATCAATAATATGTAATGAAGTTGGAATTTTGATCCCAAACGAAAGCGGCCCGAAACGTTTTTAACGGGAAGACGGCTCACTAGGATTCGAATTTTATGGATAAACATTGTTATACAAGTAACATATTTAAAATTTAGGGTTTTGATCTTACGAGAGAGCGGCTAATAACCATGTTTAACGAGAAAGCGGTTCATTAAAGAAAACCGTGTTGAACATTAAAATTTAATAATGATGATATAATAGAAAATAAATATATTTAAATTTTTTAGAATTTTAAATATTAATAACTAAAAAACTATCTTTTAACATTTTAGAAGCATAATAGGTGTTCAAATTTATTTAGAATACGAGTTTGATTTATAGATAAGACATATGATTAAAGTTTTATTGGAAGTATAATAGGTGTTTGTAAGACATATAATTAAGAGTTTTATTGTAAGTAAAATAGGAGTTCTGATTTATAAATAAGAAGAGTTTGAATTTATAAAAATCCTTTATTTTAACTTTTTATACAAGTTAATTATACTTGCATTAGAAAAATATGTCCATAAATTCAATAGTATTCCCGTAATGAAAAGTCTTCGCATTTTAAAAAAATTGATGTGTTAACATAACAAAAAAACATTTCCATGCAGAAGCTGTAAATTAATACAGGAATATCTATAATATAGAGAAAATATAAGATGTATTTTCATCTTTTAAAACTCCATAAATATTATAAAGTTTAAAGAATGTAAAAATTGGAATTTACTCTCTTTCAAGTTTTTAATTTTTAAGAAAAAAAGTTATTTCATAAAATAAGTGTCATCAATCAATAATATGTAATGAAGTTAGAATATCAATTCCAAATAAAAACAGGTCGAAACAAGTTTTAACGGGAAGACGGCTCACTAGAAAAGATTGTATTAGCTATTAGAATTTGATACTAATGTCATAATTTTTTATTTTTATCTTTAGGGTTCAATTTTTAATAATAAAAATTATTTATTATTTTTATCTTTATAATATATGTTAAAGTTGGGGTTTCGATTTTAACGAGAAAGTGACTAAATCAAAAAATTCATGTTTAACAAGAAATCAGTTCATTAAAAAAGATTATATAACTATTAATGTTTAATATTAATAATATAATTTAACGTAAATATGTATTGAATTTAAAAAAATAAAAAATTAACGCCACCACGAAGCGCGGCTTTATCGACTAGTTACAATACAAATGGAATTTTTATAATAAAAAATTAAAAAATTAAATATAACTAAATAACGTTTTTTAAAGCCGACACCACTCTCTTAACATACATGCTCAGGAATAGTATTAGAATATTAATTTTTTTTAACATAATATAATGAAACAACATGTGTATAATTTTTTTTCGATTTAATCAATCGATAAAATGGTTAAATTTATTATGTGCACAAATAAAAAATCAGTCAGTATTATTTGTAAACAAATTCTAAATTTTAACTGAAAGATCTATATACTCCGTAACTTATAACGATTTCCACAATCACTCGTAAAAAAATTGTTTATAAATATTAAATATAACTGAATGACGCTTTTTAAAGCCGACATCTCTCTCATAACATACATGCACAATAATAGTAGAAGAATTTATATATTTAGAATATTAATTTATTTTGATACAATATAATAAAATAACATGTGTATAACTTTTTTATCTTTTACTCGGTCGATAAAATGGTTGAATTTATTACGTGTAAAAGCATAAAATCTGTCAGTGTTATTTATATACAAATTCTAGATTTAATCGAAAGATTTGTATGCTTTTATAACTTATAACGATTTTCACAATCACTGATAAAATAATTGCTTGAGAATTTAAGATCATTTGTCCTACAGTCGTTATAAAAAAAATTTCAACGATCTTGAATATGGAATAAAAATGACATAATGCGAACAATTTTAAATCGGTAATTTACATAAAAATAATCTTAATTTCATACATGTAATTAATATTTTATATAAAATAATAATTATAATGCACAAATAATGTTTGATAATCTTTTATATAAATAATATGAAGTAAATTTAATATATTTAATAAGTATAATTAATGATTAATTAGGATATCATTAAAATGTTAATTAATGTGAGAAAAAAATTTAATAAAAAAATAAAAATCAAAAAATCAACAAAAATATTTTAAACGCTTCCGATACGTTTTGAGTCTCCTAATATATATATATATATATATATATATATATATATATATATATATATATATATATATATATAGGCTAATGGTCAAATAGAAACTAAAATTATAATAGAAACTAGAAACTAATCTAGACCATTGATCTAATATTGTTATCATTTAATCTCAGCCATAGATTTTATTTATTTTATAAAAATATAAAAGACAATGATTTTGGCATTGAATACGTCATAAAACCGTTTCTGTTTCTCTCTCTAAATTTCCTCTTTTTTACGCTCTCTCTCTCTCTCTCTCTCTCTCTCTCTCTCTCTCTCTCTCTCTCTCTCTCTTGTAAAGTTGCAATTTTGGAGTGTTTTTAGCTTCCTCAAGATGATTACAATAGATTTGAATAAAATTAGAGATAATCAAGGTAATTTTGTTTTTCTCTACTTATAGTTTGTTATTTTGATTAATTTTTTGATCCTTTACTGTATATAATTTGTGATTATGTTGATTTTGTGATTTTGTTGTTCAATTAATAGTTCTGTTTATCTGCGATACATCATGTAATCGGAGTAGTTTAGTGATTTTGATATTTTAATTATATTAATTGTTGTTGTTTATGATTTTTGTGTAGATTTAGTAGTTTCAGTTGAGATTTTGTGTATTTTCTATGATACATCATGTAATTGGAGTAGTTTAGTGATTTTGATATTTTAATTATATTAATTGATGTGTTTTATGATTTTTGTGTAGGTTGATGTTTTGTTGAATTAGTTTGTTTTTTTTTTGTAAAATCGAGTCACTTTTGTAAAGTATAATGAATCAATTTTGTCATTCGGTGTTTAGTAATGCTACCTAGTCTATGTACATTCATACGATAAAACTTACTGGTTTTAGATTCTATGCTATATCTTGTATGTGGCTGTAGCTTCATAATAGCAGTAACACTTTCAGTTGTAGTCTGTAACTCTGTTAGTAATGATAAAAACAAGCTCAATATTGACCATATTCTGTTAGTGATTTTGATAATTATAGTAGTTAAGTGATTTTCATAATTGTAGTAGCTGATAATTATTCTGATAGTGCTTACCAATTTTATAATACACGCTTGTATGTTTATGTATCTGAATAAGTGATCAAGTAGAAAGTGATTTTTGTCTTGGTAATTTCAGTGATTTTTAGCTGGTTTTGTTTAATATGTTCAGTGATTTTAATATAATATTTTAGTAATGATTGTGAGGTGTACTTATTGATACATAGTTTTGAAGCTTTAAAGTAATATGATTATATCATAATATAGAATTCAAGGTGTTGTTTTAGTCTTAGCCATACATGTTTAGTTATATATGAGTGCACCTTAAGTTGGTAGATTATGTACACCTTGAGTTGTTTTGTTTACTTGCCACATGGTTCTAATTGAACATCGTTCATTTTTTCAGGTTCAAGTTGTGGTGATTCTTCTCAGATTAGTACTGTTGTTAGTACTGATTTCTCTTCAATAGAAAGTGAAGGTTCCATAACAAGTTATAACGTGTCACCCGGTGGTAATAGGTATTATGCACCTAGTTGTGTTGGTGATATTGGTATACCATTTGTTAACCAGATTTTTGAAAGTTTAGATAAAGGTTACAAGTTCTATAAGGAGTATGGTCGCTTGGGAGGATTTAGTGTTCGAAAAACAACCGAAAAGACAGATGATAATGGTACTATTGTACTTAAGCATTATGTTTGTAGTTGTGAAGGTTTTAATGATCCTAAGGATCAAGCTTTCGATGGTAACTATAAACAAGTGGTTAAGAAAAGGCGAACAGTTTCTCGGAGGTGTGGAAGTAAAGCAAAGTTTGTGTTGAAGTATATGAGTCCGGATAAATATTTTGTATTCTCTTTTGTTGAGCAACACAATCATGTTTTAGCTAGTGAGACCGGTAGGTAGTTTTTGAGGTCTAGTAGGGAGATGAATACAAATTTGAGAAATATCATATTTGATGCTTCAAAAGTTAATATTGGTTGCAGCAAAACTTTCAGCTTTGTTAAAGAAATGGTTGGTGGGTATTCTAATGTAGGGGCTACCTTGCTAGATTTTAGAAATTTTAATAGGGATTTGAGAGCGTTTGTTGGTGAAAGAGATTCACAAATGTTACTAGATAAGTTTAAGATAATGCAGGAGACTTCAGAGTCATTTTATTTTGCTTATGATGTTGATTCTGCTGGGCACTTGATGAAACTTTTCTGGGCTGATCCTATTGGTCGGAGGAATTTTGAAGTTTATGGTGATGCGGTATCATTTGATGCGACTTTTGATACAAATAAGTAAGAAAAATTGTTCATAACTTTGTAATTTCTGATTTAATGTCCAATTCATCCGAGTTAGTGTTTGTGATAAATCTGGTGTTAATATTTGGTTTATAATTTCTGTGCTACAGGTATAATATGATTTTTGCACCATTCACTGGTGTGGATAAACACGACCGATGTGTTACTTTTGCTGCTTGCCTTCTATCGCAGGAGAGTATTGAGGAATATAACTGGGCATTTGATCTTTTTGTCAAGGCTATGGGACGAAATCAAGTTGTAATAGTTACTGATCAGTGTGCTGCTATGAAGGTAGCTGTCCCTGCTTCATTTTCTGCGAAAAATGGTTTGATTGCGAGTAAGCATCGTCTATGCATGTGGCATATCATGGAAAAATTTCCCATCAAGGTATACTTGTTAATTTTTATTTGAAATTCATTTGAACTTTTAACATTTGTGTATTTTATTTTATAAAAAATTTAAATTTGGCAGAATTGTAATAGACTAGAATGATGGGAAGTACCTGGTCTTTTAAGTATCTGAAAATGTTTTTATTTATAAATATAGGGTCAGTAACGGAAATAAAATAATCAGGTTACACATACTTTTAGTGATTATTAATATTTAGTTTTGGTGATTATTAGTAATTACTTTAGTGATTGTTGTTTAATATTTTAGTAATAGTATAACTTTAAGTGAGTAACTGTTAGTAATTATTTTGGTTATTATTTTAGTCCATGTCTCTTGCTTTATACTTGATGTCCTGCTTTTAATTTTTCCTGTTATTTTGCAGCTTGGTAATCGTCTATGTAAGGAGACTGATTTTATGGAAAAAATGAAAAAGTACATTTGGTCGTCAGTTTTAGAAATTGATGAATTTGAGAAAGGTTGGGAAGCTGTTGTAAAGGAGTTCAATTTAGAGGGTAATAAGTGGTTGTCAGATATGTATGCTATTAGGTCTTTATGGATTCCAGAATTTTTTAGAGATGAGCCGATGTTTGGTTTGATGAGAACAACATCAAGGTCGGAGAGTGAGAACTTTTTCTTTGGTCAGTTTCATAAACAAGGCGACACTCTTTGTGAGTTTTGGATACGTTTTCAGAGTGCAATGGAAAGACAGAGGAATGAAGCAGTTAGATTAGATCACGAGTCCAATTCCAGTACTCCTACCACACTATCGACATGGTATATTGAAGATCATGCGGCAGATTTATTGACACGTTCAATATTTTACAAAGTTCAGGAAAAAATACTAGCATCATGTCTGGATATGCAAATCAAGTGTATGAGTGAGGAAGTTGATGGGGTTACTCATTTTGAGATTAGGGACGTAAAAGTAAAAGATAAACATTTTAAGGTAATGTTGCAATCTTCGATTTATTTTTCTTTATTAAAGCTGGAATTAGTAATCAGTTGTGGGGGTTACTCATGATTTTAATGCTTTTATGATTTAGAAATTTAATCTTGTAATCTTCAATTAGCCAGATAATTTATTTCAAGTGCAAATTTTAAAGACTCAACTGGAAATTGATACATTGTTTAACTGTCAATTTGTTAGGCCTATTTGTATAAATATTTAATATTTTAGCACATTATACTGATTTCTCTGTGTACTTAATGATCATGTGTATTTTACTGATTAATTTTTATGTTTTTTGTACAGGTCTCTGTGAGTATAAATCATGTTGTTTGTTCGTGCAAGAAATTTGTTATGTGTGGAATAGTGTGCAGGCACGCTTTTTGTGGTTCAAAGTAAATAGGAGTGACAAAGTTTCCTAGAAGTCTCGTTCTGAATCGTTGGATGAAAATTGCTGATAGTGGGAGTTCATCAAATTTAGTTGCGGTATCTAATGATTACTTTAAGATGGAGCAGGTTTCTTTGAAATTGATGAATATTTGGTTTGATTTTCGTCAAGCTGTTAACAAGGCTGGTGTTCAACTGGACAAGCTTGATCATATCCACAAAATTATAATCCAGTTGAATAAAGATCTTGATGATTGTGGGGATGTTAATTTCACAAAAAAAAAGATCATATGGCTGCTATGGTTGGTGATCAGCCTATAGGAGAGCTTACTATTCTCCCACCAAAGGTTTGCAAGAACAAAGGAAATTACTTTAAGAGGCTGGTTAGTGAAAGAGAGAAAGCAGTTACCAAATCAAAAAAAGAGAATTCGTAAATGTAAAAAATGTGGGTTGCTAACTCATGACTTTAGGACTTGTCCGGATAAGAATAAAGTGAGCATAATAGAAGAAATTCCAGCTAATGACTCTAGTAGTTGTTTGAAGAAGAACAAAGTGAGGTCAAGAGAAGAAGAAATTGCAGTTAGTAAGTCTAGATGTTCGAAGAAGAACAAAGTGAGCACAGGAGAAGAACAAATTGCAGCTAATTAGTCTTATTTTTATATGATACATACATTTGTACATTACTGTTAAGAAATTTCCATTACGACATTTGGAATATATTATACAAGAAATTGCTTGAAAATTTATATAAATGTATGCTCTGTTTTGTTTTTCTAGTTCAGTTTTGTCATTTAGAAAAAAAAAAAAAGTAACACTACTTTAAGTAAATTAGTAGTACTCCCTCCGTCCCGCTAATATTGGCCAAAATTCCATATTATGAAAATTTGTTAAGTTTTCATAAATATGTTAATAATTATGGTTAAATATGGTAAATATAACTTAATCGCTAAATATATAAAAGGTTTCACTAATATTTTTAGTGAATATAAAAGGTAATATTCACTAAAAGGTAATGTTTTGTTTTTTTGCCTTATATTTTTAGTGATTGTCCCTGTGTCCTTTTAGTGATTGTCACTGTGTCCTTTTAGTGATTGTCCCTGTGTTTTTTAGTGAATATATAAATATGTTTAATTTCAAATATTTTCCATATAATGTAATTTATGGTTTAAACTTTAATTTTTAAAAACTGAATATTTTTAAACTAGAAAAGAAACCAGTTGAACCCCAAATAGAAACTATTTAAAATTTAATATTTTCTTACTAAGTTCAGCAGCTTGATATTGCAATAAAACAATTATTAAATTGCATTTTTATTTAAAATATTTTTAAATATTTAAAAAATATATTCAATTTTTTTATTTAAAATTTTAAAATTTATCTGTATTTTCAATAGTTAACATTTGGGGTTCAATTTTTCCATTTCGGATTTTAGAAATATTCAGAATGACGAATAAATGTATACCGACTTAGGGTTTAGGGTTGTTTACAACCAAAAACCCTAGACCCAAAACCCTAATCTATCCTGATTTTTAAAAAATCGGGGTGGCCCCCGATTTTTTAAAAATCAGGTCGCCGGACTTATTAAAAAAACACAATTTGAATTACCAATTTGATAATATGTTTTTTTTACTAGTGTTTGCAAATACATATTTAGAAAAAAAAATTAAAAAAAGTAACACCACTTAAAGTTTTCACTAAATCTGCCTTAGTTTTTTAGTGATTTGTCCATTGGTTTTTTAGTGATTGTTCATTTTTTCTAGTGATTACCCATTTGTTTTTTTTAGTAATTTTGTATGATTATTTTAGTAAACATCACAACCATTTGTTTCACTTTTATTAGTCAACAAACACTAGTAAAAAATATGGAATAGGAAATAGAGAAAAATATATAGAAACAGACAGAAATAAAAAATATGGAATTTTTGAACCAATGGCATTTTTGAACCATTCATACACTGTCAATTAGCTATGTTTCAATCCATTAACCTTCAGATCATAACAAACAACACTATTTTTTTGGCATGATCGAGATCCATAAGGCCATAATATCTATAGTATAATTTGTTGGCAAAAAATTCAGATAATAAAACATTGAAACTATGCTTCAACATTTTTCTTCCCAGCTTCATCAAATATACTTGTCAAGTTTTTTGCAAATGTGACTGTCTTCTTGGTTGCAGATTGTTGCCGGCTATTCCTTTCTTTCTGGATTGTTGCTTCTTCTTGTGATTGTTGAGATGATCGGATTACCAAATCGACAAGTTTCTTTGAAGCAGCTTCAACGTAAAGTTCCTTGCCTTCTTTGAGAATCGCTTCCCTTCTTTCATTGAGTTGTGAAGATAGTATGGCATTATTGTATTTAACTCTCAGCCTTTCAATCTGACTTTGCTGGCCATTCTACAATTCGAAAAAATAAATCAGTTAGAGATTTTATGTTAAATACATTTGAAATAACATATCTATTTTATTATGTTATATGAATAGGGAGAATGTTTTGAGTACCTTTTCTTCATGAAATCTAGTGTTCCAAGTTTTAAAATCACCTTTGTAATTTTCCATGTGACTCATGAGGAATATACCACAGTCAACTGCATAGAATTTTGTCTGCCATGGCTTCTTCTTGTAATGAATATTTAAATTCTTGAGTTTACTAACCAAAAATAAATGACCCTTTCCTTTCAAGTACTTCATAAAGTGTGAATGCTGTAAAATAATGTAGCAGTTAATCAATTTAGCAAAACAAGAAAGGTAAATAACATATCAAATACAAATAGAAAGAATTGAAGTTTCATACCAAAATTTTTGGTTTCTGGCCATAGCATATCTTTGGATCATCATCTCTTGCTATATTATCAATTAGTTCATATGCCAGATTTTTCATGTTGTAGCAAATCAAATAGAAATGCTCATATGCAATAATGGGGAAAAACACCTGAAAAAAAATAAAGTTATTAAACCAAGTATAAGTCAAATAGTATTTTTACTTTTTAATTAAATGTTTTATATTTACCATTTCTATGTTGTCCAGATTTGTCCTATTGAATCTTTTCAGCATCTCATCCATGTTTTCAGCAAATATTGGATACGTCACATTAACACTCTTAACAGTATCCAAGGTTGAATGCTGTAAATTTTGGATTTACAATTAATAAGGGTTAGATAGCATTATATTAAAATTAAAAAACATATCTAGTATCTTTAATAGTAAGCTAGATGATTACCATACAGTCAATAGTAGAAAAGAGACGCATTAGAGATTCTTCTGACTTGTACTTTTCATTATCATTCAAAATTATAGCCCATGTGTCAATGACAAAACTCGCCAGATTATGATTGATTTTTATTGTTTGCATATCCTCCCTTATGCAAAAGAAATAATCCCAGCTGAACACATGTTCCCTGTCAATAATAACAACATTAAAGAATATGTTGAAATGTGATGAGTACAGTAAAGTACTTTTTGTCAAAAAAAAAGTACAGCAAAGTGCTAAACACTTACATTGGATCTTTTTTTTTTTGTATCATAAATCTCCAAAGTCCCATATCTTTACTTGTTAATTTTGCAGTTATGTCTACAACCCTTTCAATGTATGGTGATTTGCCAAATCGACACAATTTAAGAACTCGCGTGCTCTTCTCTCTCACTGCTGGTTTAGGAGTAATGAAATCATCATTTCCCTCAGCTAAATCAATGTCACCATATATATCTTCATCTATTCCAAGTGAGAAACTTGGAATTCCATCATTCTGTTGTTGTGGACCAAATATCTTAGACATGTAAACATTGGTTTCTGTTGATTGCAGATATTCTATGAGGTCAAGCTGTTCAGTGTCTTGATTTCTCAACTCAAAATCATGGTCAAAGTCTGTTAACGATGTCTGTTGGTTTTGCTGAGCTGATTTCTTATTTCTGTCCATAGAAGGCTCATCTTGTTTTGTTGGATGAAATACTTCATTGATGATGTTTCTAATCGAGAGTAGCTCTTTATTTGTTGGATCTTTTTCAATGGCCAATCTGAGGTCCGTGTCAAACAACAATTTTGTTTCTATATCATTTGCTCTTTCTCGTAATAGTTCCACTTCATCCTGTAGGATTATAGACAAAATTATAGTTATAGTGAGAGTAGTTATAGTGATTTAAAGTACAATATCTTAGTGATTAGCAGTTTAAAAAGTAATGATTAAGGTCTCAGCAACTAATGATTTATAGTTTGTTTTTTAGTGAAATATACCTTTTTCCCCTTTGTTTTTTCTGTAGCATCTTTGACTCCTTCAGTTATTGGCTCAGCAGCATCGTCATTCTGTATATCACATTAAGAGTTTATGTCAGTAAAATCAAATATATGTACTATACATTATGAAAGGAATATATATCAAATATACCTGATTTTGTTTTTCCGTCTCAGTCTCAGTTTCTTCTTGCGTTTGTTGTACATCTTGTACATCAACGTTTGGTACTTCTGCATCCTTATAATAGAAGTCATTATCTTCTTGCCAATCCTCATTGTTTTTCCATCCATGAGTTTTAGCTTTGTCCTCTTGCTGATAGATCAAAGTTAAAAAGTTTAAATCAGAATTTGCAAATAAAATGTAGAAGTAACATGTTGTTTGAAATAATATACCTTTTTTCCTCTTTCCAAATGCTCCTTTAATTTTGTTAAATGCTCCTTCAATGGTATCAAAATAGAACCAACTCCAAATTCTCCATCATAAACTTCAATAGCCTGTCTTTTCTTTAGCATTTCTTCATTCCAGCCTTTGTAAGATGGGAAGCGCCTATCAACCAGGGTGACTCCTTGGTGTTTCACTCGATCAACATAGAATAACTAGGTAGAAGTGAGAATTAAAATAAGTGCATATAAAACAAAATAAGAATGCATCAATTAAATAATTAGTGAGTTAAGTTTTTATGTTTACTTACAGTGAGAAAGATTAGTGATCCTCCGAAGAAAAGTGAATTTGTTCTATTCCAAATTTCTGTTGCAGAAACTAGGAACATTATGAGGTACTCTGCCCAGTTGTATTTACAGCAATCGTCAAGATCTCCATGTAATCTCAGTAGCTATTTGTCAACATAAGAATGGGTGGTTGTTCCACAAAGAACGTTTGACATGGCAATCAAAAAGTTGAGCTTGAAGTTTTCAGTCAATCCTTGTCCTTTCATTACTTGGACCACCATTCCAGTTGTGATCTGTTCTCGTTTTTCACCTGGAAACTTTTGTACCCATCCATCTATTCTTTTTTGATAAAAATCTACCGATCCCAGTAGTACTGATTCTCCACCAAACGGAAGTCCAAAAACATCAAACACATCCTCTTCTGTGATCGACAGCTCTTTATCTTTAAGCTTTAGTGAAACACTGTTCTTGTCAAAAATTTCGAACACGTTATATGCCAGCCTTGATGGTAACATCTCCAAACAAAAATCAAGAAGTGGTTCGAATCCAGAGTTATTGCCCACTGTTTTTGTTGTTCAGACAGGTAGTAAACCATTTCACTGAAAAGTCTCGGAGAATTCCTAATTTTGATTTCATCTTTTTTTTTGTTGATATGCTTGGCACCTTTATTTTCCTTGATCAACTGCAACACAAAAAAGAAATTAGAACAAATTTAATGACAAAAAATCAAATTATCCATATATTTTTTCATGTTTAAATTACTCATTGTTCAGCTTTCCATTTTTCTTTGTTGGGATTTTGACATTTGGCTTTATTTTCTTTTGCCCTTTATCTTCATCCTCATTCTGTTAGAAATTAAAAACGCATTCAATTTGTATAAATATAGTAAAACAGAAAATAGCTAGCAGAAAACATAAAACAGAATAGTCACTATGGCTATTATAATCACTATGAAAACAACTAGCAGTTTTATAATCACTATGGTAGTATTGTTGTTTTATAAACCTTTAAATGCAAAGTACAAACTGAAATTTAAGTGATTTTGAAATCATATACTTGTGATTGATGTACCATATTTAAGGGAGTAGATAAGCACTGTTTAGTGATTCATAATTTGAATGTAATTTTTAATATATACCATGGAAATAAATTTGTAATAAATTGGTACTAAAATAGTAATTATTTTACCTGTCGAAACGCCTTAATTTTCCACTTGGTAATTTTTACTTTTTTGGCATTAGGTGGTTGATTATCATGTTCTTCATTGTCCTGTTCATCTGCTTCATTTTCCTGTTGATTTTCTTGAGTATGTATTTCCTCTTGATTTCCCAGAAAATCCTCTTCTTCTTCATTTTTCTGTACAACAATTTATAAAATGGTTACTACTTTATTATTCATCTATTTAATAGTGATTCAAATTATAAAAAAATAATTGATGGAGTACTAACATCATCAGGTCTTCCTGCAGTGACTTTGAATCTGTTGTTAGTTCGTCTATAAGTTCTTGACGAAGTGCTACTTGGAGGAGGTGTGTTAGGCTGCTCTATATACATTTAAAAAATTACAATCACAGATGATGCTACAACCTTTGCAGGGTAGTAAATACAATATGATTCTGGTACTACATAAACAATAAATGGAGTACATAGCTATAGCATGATGATTGCTAATTTGTTTTCAAGACAGAACAAAGACATAAATAATGATGATTGCTAAGTTTGACGATTAAGAAACTAAGCAAAGTCAAATTGTTGTTATACCTTGTTCCATGTTTTCTTGATTACTAGAATCTTCTAGGTTGACAAACACAGGGCTGACATTCCTTTTTGGTCGACTCAATTGTTTTATCCTTGAACTTCTTCGTAATTGTCCTGTAGAACCTGCAAAACTTTCTTCACTTATTGTACATATCCAATCACAAGATGTCAATAACAGTAATTCTAGATACACAGAAAGCAACATTAGATAAACAACAGCTAAAGTAACTCTGTTTTGATATTTGTTTTCAATTACAAAATAGTGTAATATTCAGCGGACTATTATTGATTATACTTCTAAATCTCAAACAAGTACACCTCGATTTAGAAGTAACACTAAAAATTTATGAGCAATCACTAATAATTGTTCATTTAAATGTCTACATGTAATTTTTTAGTCATCTATCATATAAAAGCACATCTATAAGAAATCACTAATAATTGTTTAGTGATTTAGAAGTATAATCACTAAACAGAAGCATAATCACTAAACAATTTAATCAAACATTACAGATACAAAATGAAGAAATCTTCGGCTGAACACAAATAAGATGAAATCAAACACAACTACAAACAGATAAGCACAAATGAGACAAAAAGCAACACTAAAATCGTAAACAAAAGGTTGAATACCTCGATTCTCAACAATAGTTTTGTATCTAATAAACACAAAAACAGACATAATCACAAAATATAATCTAAATCACAAAAACACACATAATCACAAAATATAATCTGAATGATAAAAACACACATAATTACAAAAATTATGTGAATCACAAAAACACACATAATCACAAATAATCACAACATATAATCTGAATCATAAAAACACACATAATCATAAAGAGACAGTAGTATTGATCTTAAAAAAACACACATAATCACAAATCACAAAAACACAAAAACTTAAATAATCACAAAATATAATCTGAATCACAAAAACACACAAAATCATAAATAATCACAAAATATAATATGAATCACAAAAACAGAGATAATCACAAAGAGACGGTAGTATTAATCTTAAATTTTACAAGTACTACTCACAAATAAACATGAATAAAAACAAAAAAATTATTATAAAACCCTAATTTAACATACCTCCCCTAGTCCTAGCCATTTTTTCCCCTTCACTACACAAATAACGATAATTAGAAGATGCTTGAAGAAGATTTGAAGACTAATTAGTTAGTTTAAGTAAAAATAATTTAAAACCCTAAAAATCATGAAAATACAAACATGCATTTGACAAAATATAGTTTACAGGAAACATTAAGCTCTAATATGATGATGAATGTAGAGTAATGTACCTTTTTCGAGATTATCAGTGACTTTTTTGGTGATTACACTGGGAATCTTCGCCTCAAGTTGTTTTTGCACGATTTTCTTTCGTTTTTCTTCAATCCAGCTAAGATAGAGATGTATAGTTGAATTATCAGTTGTAAATTGGGGAAAAGAGCTTCGAATTCGTGTGGTTGAAGACAGTATTTAGTGATTTTTCAGTTTTTGGTGTAAATAGTGGAGATGGTGGGTTTCGTGCCGATAGTTTAGGAATGTATGTATCTGTGTATATATTTTGTTTTCTATTTTTTGAATTTTTTTTAATCACGTAGTGTCTGGCTGTTGGGCTGGATCAATATATTTTTGTTGGGCTGGGCTTAGTTTTTAGTTTCTATTCTAATTTGTATCTAGTAGAACAGGACTATATATATATATATATATATATATATGTAGAGAAAACTTTTTAGATGAAAAACTAAGAGACCATGATCTACACCGCTGATTATATATAATTTCAATATAATTGATTAATTAGAAGATAAGGGCAAACTTGTAATTAAATTCAATTTTAATAACATACTTGATTTATAATATCCTTGTCTGAACCATAAGCTTTAATTGCACGTGATTATAGGCTTGACAGAATGATCCCAATCTTTATATTTTGGGAAAACAAATAATATCTATATTTGGTAAATAATTTAAAAAATTATAATGTTCTTTTAAGTGTTCTTTAGTTTTGGTCATTTCAAGTGATTTATGAAATAAGGTGAGTTCATGTTTTTTAAGTGTTTCATGAAATATTTTAATATACACTTATTAAAAATTCAAAATATTCAAAAACCAGATCTATTTATTTTGAGGTCATTTTAATAAGTATTCACAAAAGATCATTTTATAGAACACTTAAGAGAACACTTAAAAACACTTTAATTTAATTAATATTTTAATTAAATTTGAAATATTTTCCAATATTTAATAGAACACTTCAAAGTAAACGTTATTTGTATTTTAATTATATTGTGTGTTCTTTAAAAATAAACAACACTTCAAAAAATAAGTTATTAGTAATTTAAAAATATTGTGTGTTCTTTTATTTTATGAAAATTCTATCGTTTGTTTAAGTGTTCTTTTAATTGTTGTGCTAAAGGTTTATACAAAATGACCATACAAGAACCCTTACAAAAATTCTTTAACGAATACTTTTAAAAATTCAGGTCATTTTCTTTTAAAGTATTTTTGGAAATCCACTTAGTAGAACACTTTTATTTAAGTGTTCTTTTCAATATTTTTTTAATAAGTGTTCTTTCAAAATGTCATTAACTAATGAGACAAATAAAGTGTTTTTGTAATTATAATAAATAAATTTATAGCGTATTTTTTTCATAAATCACTTGAATTGACCTTAAATTAAAAGAACACTTAAAAAACATTAATATTTTTTAAATTGAAGAACACACTATAAATTTCTTTATTATAATTAAAAAAATTATAATGTACTTTTAAGTGTTCAAGTGATTTATGAAATAAGGTGAGTTCATCTTTTTTAAGTGTTCCCTAAAATATTTTAATATACACTTATTAAAAATTCAAAATATTCTAAAAACACATCTATTTATATTCAGGTCATTTTAATAAGTATTCACAAAGATCACTTTATAGAACACTTAAAAAAACATTTTAGTTTTATTAATGTTTTAATTAAATTTGAAAAAAAATCTAATTTAGAATAGAACACTTCAAAGTAAACGTAATTAGTATTTAAATAATATTAGTGTTCTTTAAAAATAAACAACACTTCAAAAATAAGTTACTAGTAATTTAAAAATATTGTGTGTTCTTTTATTTTCTGAAAATTCTATCCTTTGTTTAAGTGTTCTTTTAATTGTTGTGCTAAAGGTTTATACAAAATAACCATACAAGAACCTTTACAAAAATTCTTTAACTAAAACTTCTAAAAATTCAGGTCATTTTCTTTTAAAGTATTTTTGAAAATCCACTTAATAGAACACTTTTATTTAAGTGTTCTTTTCAATATTTTTTTAATAAGTGTTCTTTAAAAATGTCATTAACTAATGAGACAAATAAAGTGTTTTTGTAATTATAATAAATAAATTTATAGCATATTTTTTTTTCATAAATCACTTAAATTGACCTGAAATTAAAAGAACACTTAAAAGAATATTAATATTTTTTAAATTGAAGAACACACTATAAATTTTTTTATTATAAATTAAAAATTATAATGTTCTTTTAAGTGTTCAAGTGATTTATGAAATAAGGTGAGTTCATGTTTTTTAAGTGTTCCCTAAAATATTTTAATATACACTTATTAAAAATTCAAAATATTCAAAAAACACATTGTTGGTACCGGAGTATATTACAGAAGGGGGGGTTGAATGCAATATAGATAATTTCAAATCTTTAACTCAACAACAATGATAAAGATTGTAAACTATCTACACAAGAATTGCAAACACAAGTAGTAATTCAAGGTGTTCTCACAAAATAAATATTTTATTTATTTTGTAATGTGTTGTTACAACCTCGAGAAAAATGGTTTTCTCAAGCTTCGACTTCTTGTGAGAATCTTTACAGAAAGAATGAGAGATGTGTCTATATATAGACTAATCTTTCTCTAGCATCTCAGTCACATGGGTCGCGGAGCTGTTGTCGTTTTCAAGTGGCAGCTCCTCACAAGTTGCCCACCCATGTGACCTTTCCTAAAATGCTATACAAACAGAGTTATCTTTAAGCATAAGGCATTCTAGGTTCTTTCCAAACTTAGCTATAACAATTCTAGTAGATGCAGACTTGTCATACTCTTGAATTGTCGAGCCTCGTCTTGTGATCTCTCAAGCTTCTGTCGTAGTCTTGCAGGTGTAAGAACCCAGATTTTGGGTGGAATTAAAACTTTTATGTATTTAATGATGTAAGAATGAATAGTGGATACGGCTACAATGTAATAATTGATATTTTGGAAAGAATGAATGGAATTCGACTTTATTATGTTTATGTCTTGAAGAATGCTAAAGGGTGACAACATAGGTAAGAATAATCTATCTTCTAAGGGAATAAGATATGGCAACTTCAAGCAAGAGAATACTCTCATGTCATCCAGATCGATAACGATTAATCCAGTAGTTCCGTAAAAAGGTTAAGGAACGATCGAAAGAGAATACGGACAATTATACAACCCTAAGAGAACAAGTAAAGAATACAGAATGAATAGTGTTTTGGTGGGAGTATATAATAATATGAGACGACACTATATAGAAGTATTCGGAACGGATTTCCGAGTTCGTATTAGTGATCCAGGGGGAAAATAAGTGTATGTAAAAGCTGTCGGATTCTGAAAAACCGCACTTTTATTTTCTCCGAGAGTTCCCTGGACACTGATAGCCTTAAGTATTTAACGAATGGATTAAAGGAATATAAAATGGAAAGTTAGAATGAAAGATGGAGAATGAAAGTATTAATATTAAAGAGGATTCCCGGTAAACCCTAATTAGAAATCCGTGAAATATTCTCACGAACGATCAATCGAAACGGGTAATAACCGGACACAGAAATAAGCAGAGGAAGCAAGAGTCTTGTGCAAGCTACTAGTATAAATATCTAGTAACTAAACTAGAAGCAAGGAACTAGCAGCTTAGAGGAAGAACTAAGTACTTAGCAAGTAACTACCTAGTTAAGCTTTAACCACCATAAAACCAACACATGTCTTGCCATTTGATCATCCAACACCTCATCACTTTAATAAAGTGACTTTTACAAGATATTATGTTGTAAGTGGATGAGAGTGAATGAGATTAAAACACAAAAAAATCAAAAGAACCAAGCAACTCTCCCCCCCCCCCATTTCAAGAAACCATTCGGCCTCACCATTAATTCAAAATCCAAACTCCACCTTCCCACCATTGTTTGTTCTTGAAATAATTAAGGTGAGTCTTACATTTCATAAACTTATCTCCTCAAAATCTTAGCTTCAAACTCATCCTTTTCCATTTTCAAAAAAAATCAAACAAGAGGAGGGTGAATAGTGTTCATCAAGTACTAACTTTGTTTTCTTGATTTTTCATGGTTGATCTAGCAAGCATAATCACTCCTAAGGACCATACAAGGCTTAGTAAGGCTATATCACTATCTAAGGAAGGTATAAAGCTCTTGAAACCCTAACCCTTGTTTGAGATTTAAGCATGTTTATGATAGTATAACTTAGTTATGGTTATGTTAAGATTATAAGCATGATTATGTATGGATTTTGGATTAATGATATAAATAGCTAGATGAATGGAAAGGCATTTCTTGGCCTCAGTTCATGTATATAAGTCATGTATATGTTGTTTGGGTTGGATGCTATGTTTATGGGAAGATTCGAAATTGGTAGATATTCGATTTACAGCCGTTATAATGCCCGATTTTACAATACCATGTTTTGTATGCCATTTTCCATGTCGAACCCCTACTGTCAAGAGACCTTATCTGCCATGATAGGATAGGTAATGTTCTAAGCTTCGTTTTGATATAAAGATCACGTGAAACGGACTTACGGTTTAGGATTTATGACCAAATTACTAAAAGTAGTTCGAATCCGTAAACGAAAGTTCGTAACTGAAATTGAACCCTCGTAAGCTATGTAACGTCATGACGAATCTTGGTAAATAAATACTAGGGGTAAGAAGGAAGGTGTGAAAGAAAACCGTATGTCAAAAAGAGCATTTTTCGATTTATTAAAAATGTTCGAGTCAAGGTTAAACGCGAACGAACCCCTAAAAGACGACTCTTTTATAACTTTGGTAAAACACTTAGAAAACGAGCGATAAAACTCGGAGTATAATATTGGTTCGTAACGATCAACCTTAGAACTCATATGACTTAAGTATGTCCCAAGTATAAGTGCAGTGACATGTCGTATTAACGAACGAATGTCGGGTCGGATCAGCGATAATAAGTAATCCACTAAAAGGGGTATAACGAGATAATTCAAGAACGTGTTTCGATTTAAGTATAACTTAACTTTTAATATGTTAAGTGATTAATCCCGAATGCCTTGGCTATTTATAGATCACCAAGCTGAACCGGGACCCGCTACCACTACCCCTTACCGTACTCGACTACCAGGCAAGTTTCAGTTCCCTTCTTTTAGGCTGTTGTTGTGATTGAATAAATATATATATATATATATGATTGCTGATATACATATGCCATTGCATGCATGCCTACTTTCAAGTTGAATTGATATACTTGTTCCCTGAATGTTATTGTTGGCTTATAAGCTAGATAGTTATATATCAGTTATAAGCCGGTTATTGTAAGACCCTCATAGAAGGGCGTATACATCTTATTAATCAAATATAGACCGGGAGTCAATATTCCTTGATATATCGAGATTACCTCGGAGGAAAATATTTAAGTAAATATTTTCTATTATTTGGGTGACGAATATTATTTGAATATTCGTTCGAGACTAATTATTTTAACGATCCTTACTTCAAATAATTATTTGAACGTAACTATTCAACGAATAATATTTCTCAATAATCATTCAGAGTCGAATTGATTATCGATTATTATTTCGAATACTCTTCTAAAGATGAGACTACTAAATGAATATTATTTGGACATTCATTTAGAATATTATTTTATTAAATAAATATTACTTTTGAAAATTCATTTAAGATATGAAGTACTTGATGAATATTATCTTCAATATTCATCTGAAGCTTGATTTATTTATCGAATATTATATCGAATATTCCTTTAAAGCTTGGATTACTAAATGAATATTACTTGATATTCATTTAGAATATTATTCATTAAATGAATATTACTTTATCAATATTCATTTAAATTCCTAATTAATTATGATGATTATTTTGAATATTCATCCAGGGTTCTATTTAATCATCGAATATTATTTTAAATATTTTAAATATTTCTTTCAGGACTTATTAAGTAATGAATATTATTTTGAATATTCATTTGATTATTTAATTATGCAATAAATATTCTCTCGATATTTCTTCAGAATTATTTGGGAAATACTCTGATTAAAGATATTCTTTCATATTCCTAAATAATCTGTAAAATATTTTAATTCAATAAATATTCTCTGGATATTTATTCCATACTTAGAATAACCTCGATAAGGTTTATCTTCTTCGATTATTACAGAAAATATCTCGGAGTCATATTATTATTAATCTTATATCAAGAAAGGTTCTCAGACATCATTCTTCTTTGAGTCTATCCCCTTAATAATAAGGGAACCTTACTTGGAAAATGTTATTTATCTTGTCGACTTCCCGGTCATAAAGTATTCCCTTCACCTGCAACTCGGGTGCTGTTGACTTATTAAGTCGTTGCTTACCTTCTCATCTTTCGAGGGGTAAGATTACTGGAACAAGTTGATATTCGTTACCAAGTAATAGCTTGGGAGTTATTGGTAAATTTTCCTTTCCAACTAGATACGACTACTTTGTGGAGTCTTATCAACAAGTATTATACTTGGGGAAAGGGGGACGAACGTTACATTCAGAATCATGAATTCTATTGGAACTAGGAGTCGTGTAAGAGGCCGAGTAGCGCCGGTCCATCCCCTTTGGCCCAACCGTTGGCCGGGGAGAGCTAGTAAGGCGGTATACAAGTAAAGCCGTCAGTTCTTCCTTCTACCGGTAGTAAATCTAAATTGAGCTGTACGATCTCGACTGATCATCAAGATTGGAACAGCGGGCGCGGTGAATACTCCATCATTGGTTCATCATCCAAATTTATTTATTTCCTGCAACATGATTACTGTTAGCAGAGTTGGAAAAGTGTCATAACTGGAATTGCAACCTTTTCTTGCAAGTTCCTCTTCTTAATAACAATAAGAATATCTCGCTTACTTTGATGTAGCAGATATTTCTTCAAACAAATACTTTCAGTTACCTTGTAACTTCATCGTTCATATTATACTGGCATCATTTCCGTAAATGCATGGCATATGGTTTGAAAGATAGCTTTGAACTGTTTTAAATTATCGTTCAGTTATATATTTGTTGGTGGGCTTTCGCTCACCCTTGCTTTGTTTATATTATGTCACAACAACAGCTAGGACAGATGGCTCGCGTCAGGCGCACTCGGCGCAAGCAGGTTACCCGACCCACCGGACTACCCGCTGAGATGCTAGCCGCCATTGCTGAGGTAGCATAGTTAGACAGCTTTTGTTTCCTGTTTAACTATATGTATAATTAATGTAATTAACGGCAAAACTTTTAAACCTTTGATGTTATCCTTTTGGGATTGTAATAACTTTTATTCGTAACCCTTTAATGTAAGACTTATTTCAATTTCATCTCTGGGACTATAACTGTTGTGTGTGTGAGTGGTAATTATTGTGGGGTCACAGCATGTGATTTATTTATTGTGGACTCAAGTCAAGTATTATGAATGGATGTAAGACCGTAACCACCAGATCCCTGACCCCGGATCTGGGGGTGTTACAGCAGGATGATGATTATTGGGTTGTGACTGAGATCAGGACTTTGGGAGATGACACTGACATGACCACGGATCAGGTGGTGCCGGTAGATGAGGGTGTTGAGGGAGATATAGATGAGCCAGTAGTTGGTGCTGTAGGGAGTTCCGGACTTTTTGTGCCACTCCTCCCTGTTGAGAGAGCCCCTACCCCACCACCACTACCTGTGAGCCCGTACCCCGACGAGTTTGAGGAGCTTACCCCAGAGCCCCAGCAGACAGAGACTGCCGCTCCAGCTGAGCCATCCACCCCACCTCATGCCCCGATAGGAGGAGTCCCAGTATGTGTTCACAACTTGATTGTGAACGGGCTTTATAGAGAGTTGTCTGTGGCAGATGCCAGGTTGGCAGAGTCTAGGAGTGAGTTAGCAGCAGAGAGAGCCGCCCGGATGAGGTTGCAGGGCAGGAGGACTATCAGTGACAGAGTTGGGTATAGGGCTGTGACCCGCATCGAGCTGAGGGCTCGGGTGAGGGTGCGACAGTTGCCTACTGATGGGCATGGTAGGGTAGACAGAGCAGAGGCTGAGGAGGTTTTCCGCATCGCCATGGGGAGGGTTCGGAGGATGTTTCGTCGTGGCGGCTGATTTCAGATGTAGTGATGCAGTGGTCTAGTTGTCTAGTCATGTACGGACATAGTAGTGCCGGCTTTTGTAGGGATGGTTTTCTTGTACTTGTTTTCCCTTTTTGCAGACTAGACAGATAGACAGCGTATTTCACTTTTGACTTGTTGTTGTTGTTAGGATGGCTGTACTTTAAACTATCGTTGTAACTCGGATGTTGTACCTTTTCGGTACCTGGTATATATTTGTTTCCATTTCAGTCATTACAATTTTGTTGGGATGTGATCACGAGTATATTAGCATATGTATTACTTTTCGATTAAGTTGCCATGAGATATAAAACTGTGGGATTTTAAACCCAATCATGTAAAGAATTATGCAAGGAAAAATCCTTTAAAACAGGTAAGTGAACCTAATGTATAATTTTCCAAATTTTCAGTAAAATGCCTCCAAGACGAATGGGCACTAGGGCTAACCCCCGAGAATCTACTGACCAAGAGAGTCACAACCAACGCGAGGAAAACCATGAAAGTAGTGAGGAACAAGATCAGGACTATAATGAGCAAGAAGATTCCCAGTATGGAGCAGAGGATGAACCCCTGTACTCTGAAGAATTTGAAAGGGAAATAGAGGGTGGAGAAACTGAAGTAGATCAGGAAGGGGAGAACCAGGGCGGAAACCCCATGGGCCAGTTTATGGATCTACTTAGGCAGAATTTGAACTAATACCCCCAACCACCACCAGGCAACAACACTTCAGTGGCAAATTCCTTTAGGGCCTTTAAGTCCCTTAAGCCCCCAGAGTTCCACGGATCGGCTGATCTCGTTGAGGCGAGGGCCTGGATCAAGGAAATGGAAAAATCTTTTGAGATTCTGAGTATCAATGAGGCTCAGAAGACTGTTTTTGCTACTTACCTGCTAAAGGGAGAGGCCAATTATTGGTGGGAAGCCAAGAAGAACATGGAGACTGATGCTGTCATAGCCTGGGAAAGGTTCAAACAATTATTCCTGGAGAAGTACTTCCCGAAGTTCATGAAAACCCAGATGGAACTTACGTTCTTGGAACTGAAACAGAACAATATGTCAGTGGCTGACTATGAGGCCAAATTTACTGAGCTATCGAGATTTGTGCCAGAGTTTGTAGACACAGAAGAGAAGAAAGCTAACAGGTTTCAACAAGGGCTGAAGCAGTGGATCCAGAATAGGGTGGCGGTTTTAGAGATTACAGATTATGCCACCTTGGTGCAGAAGGCAACCATTGTGGAGGCTGGTAGTGATCAGATGCAGAGAGAGAGAGAGAGAAAAAGGGGTTATAAAGAGAAAGCATGTTAGTATGGGCGGAAGATCCGCTGGAGGAAAACCCCCAACCAAGTTTAATCGAGGAGCGGTTTTCCTACCAGGGAGGAATGTAGGGTTTAAACCATCTGCGAGTGTAAGTGTGAGCCAGGGCGGCCATCAATCAGGAATGTCCCGTTCCAACCCTTCTCGACCTCCATTGCCATTGTGTGCTACTTGTGGGAAGAGGCACTCCGGGGTGTGCAACCTGAAGCAGATAAACTGTTATAAGTGTGGGCGAGCTGGGCATTATGCTACTGCTTGCACCACGGTCATCCCTAACAGCACAACCTGTTTCCAGTGTGGACAGCGAGGGCACATGAGGAAGGATTGCCCAAAGAGAAAACCAGCAGCATCAGGAGCAAGCAAGGTTGCCTCAAATAGGCCACCAACTGCTAGGACTTTCAATATGTCAGTACAAGATGCCGTGAGGGACACAGATGTGATAGCAGGTACTTTTTCTCTCAATTCAGTCAGTGCAAATGTCTTATTTGATTCAGGAGCAACTAAGTCTTTTATATCTAGAGATTTTGCGCATAAGTTGAAACTTAAAACCCAGCCACTAAGAGATTCCTTACAAGTAGAAATAGCTAATCAGGAAATCGTACCGGTTAATCAAATTCACCCCGATTGTAAGCTAGAAATAGGAGGACGATCCTTCTATGTCAATTTAATTCCTTTTAAGCTAGGGGAATTCGATGTCATTTTGGGTATGGATTGGTTGTCTCGTAATGATGCGCGGATAGATTGTAAAGGGAAAAAGGTTAAGTTGAAAACCCCAGGGAAGAAAGAAATAGTGTTTAAGGGAATGCGACAGACCCAGAAAATTCTGACCATGGCGCAAACCAAGGGATTGTTACGAAAAGGGAACGAGGCTTATTTAGCCTACGTTATAGACACTCAGAAGGAAGTGCCAAGATTGCAAGACATTCTGGTAGTTAATGAGTTCGAGGACGTGTTCCCACAAGATCTTCCCAGACTACCACCTGATAGGGTAATTGAGTTTGCCATCGAATTAGCCCCGGGGACGGCGCCGGTTTCGAAGGCCCCGTACCGACTAGCCCCAGTAGAAATGAAGGAACTAGCTAAACAATTACAGGAATTGTTGGATAAGGGCATGATAAGGCCCAGTGTGTCGCCTTGGGGCGCACCAGTGTTGTTTGTTAAGAAAAAGGATGGAAGTATGAGGTTATGCATCGACTACAGAGAATTGAACAAGCTAACCATAAAGAATAAGTATCCATTGCCCAGGATAGACAATTTGTTTGACCAGCTAAGAGGAGCTGAATACTTCTCTAAGATTGATTTGAGAACGGGATATCACCAACTGAAGATCAAACCTGAAGATATCCCGAAGACAGCATTCCGCACCAGATATGGACATTATGAGTTCTTAGTTATGTCATTTGGATTGACCAACGCCCCAGCAGCCTTCATGGACCTAATGAATAGAGTGTTCAAGGAATATTTGGACAAATTCGTGATAGTTTTCATTGATGATATTCTCATCTACTCAAAGACAGAGGCAGAACACGCTGAACATTTAAGGATAACCTTAGAAATACTCAGGAAGGAGCAGTTATATGCCAAGTTCTCCAAGTGTGAGTTTTGGAAAAATGAGGTACAATTCTTAGGGCACGTGATCAATAGAGAAGGAGTGTTGGTTGACCCCTCCAAGATAGAAGCAGTTTCAAACTGGGAACGGCCAACTACTCCAACCGAGGTGAGGAGTTTCATTGGACTGGCCGGATATTACAGGAGATTTGTCCAAGACTTTGCGAAAATCGCAGCTCCATTAACTCGACTTACCCGTAAAACCGAGAAATTTGAATGGACTGAGAAATGCGAGAAGAGCTTCCAAGAGTTAAAGAAGAGGCTGGTGACAGCCCCAGTGCTGGCATTACCTGATGGAAAAGGAGATTTCGTGATTTACAGTGATGCTTCGCATAAAGGACTGGGATGCGTGCTTATGCAGCACGGCAAGGTAATAGCGTATGCGTCTAGGCAATTGAAGGATTATGAAGTCAGATATCCCACGCATGATCTAGAACTAGCAGCCATAGTCTTCGCTTTAAAGATTTGGAGACACTACCTGTATGGGGAAAATGCGAGATTTACACAGACCATAAGAGCCTCAAATACATTTTCACTCAGAAAGAGCTTAACATGCGCCAGAGGAGATGGTTAGAGTTAATCAAGGATTACGACTGTGAAATTCGCTATCACCCGGGCAAAGCCAATGTGGTGGCTGACGCCCTTAGTCGGAAAGAGAAGCTCAAGATGATAACTTCAGAGAAAGAGCTAGTGAAGGATTTTGAGAAGTTGGAAATCGAGGTTAAGTTACCTGGAGAGGGCCAAGAAAAGTTGATGGAAATTAGAATCCAACCTCCATTGCTAGAAAAGATTAGACTGTGCCAGGAACGGATGATGGAGGAAGAAAAGAACTCCACAAAAGAGCTAATGACCGGGGAGGAAATTAAGTGCGAAAGAGACAAGGAAGGGATCATGAGGTACACATACAGGATATGGATCCCAAATGTTCAGGAACTCAAGGATGAGATTTTAAATGAGGCACACAATTCAAGATACTCAGTGCACCCCGGTAGCACCAAAATGTATAGGGATTTGAAGGAGTATTACTGGTGGCCCAATATGAAAAAGGACGTAGCAGAGTGGGTAAGCAGATGCTTGACCTGCCAACGAGTGAAGGCAGAGCACCAGAAACCCAGCGGACTTCTACATCCCTTAGAGATCCCAGAATGGAAATGGGAACATATAGCCATGGATTTCGTAGTAGGTTTACCAAGGACCAAGGCTAATCATGATGCCATATGGGTAATTGTAGATCGACTGACGAAATCGGCTCACTTTCTCCCGATCAACGAAAGGTACACGGTCGACAGACTAGTGGACATCTACTTAAAAGAGATAGTGGCGCGACATGGAGTCCCAGTCGCAATAGTATCCGATCGAGACCCTAGATTTAACTCTAGGTTTTGGAGAAGTTTTCAAGAATGTGTAGGGACTCGGCTGAACATGAGCACAGCCTACCACCCCCAGACAGATGGGCAAAGTGAAAGGACCATCCAAACGCTAGAGGATATGTTGAGAGTCTGCGCGATAGACTTCAAGGGAAGTTGGGATGATCACTTGCCATTGGTTGAGTTCTCCTATAATAACAGTTATCATTCAAGCATTGGGATGCCACCTTATGAGGCCCTTTATGGAAGAAAATGTCGATCTCCCTTGTATTGGGATGAGGTTGGAGAGCGAAAGATGCTCGGCCCCGAAGTGGTCCAACGAACTAAATATGCAGTAGATCTAATCAGAGGACGGCTGGTAGCAGCCCAGGATCGACAAAAGAAATATGCCGACTTAGCTCGGAAAGGCAAGGAATACGAGGTAAGGGACCTAGTGTTCTTGAAAGTGTCACCTTGGAAAGGGTTAATGAGATTTGGGAAGAAAGGAAAGCTGAGTCCCAGATACATTAGACCATTTGAGATCTTGAGACGGATTGGGGAACTAGCTTATAAGCTCGCATTGCCCCCGAATCTACAGCAGGTGCACAATGTGTTCCATGTTTCGATGCTGAGGAAGTATAATCCGGATGCTAAGCATATTGTAGAGTATGAGCAAGTGGACATGCAACCAGACCTGACCTATGTGGAGCAACCTGTGGAAATCATAGACCGGAAAGAACAAGTGCTCCGAAACAAGGTCATTCAGCTAGTCAGAGTTCTGTGGCAGAACCACAATGTAGAAGAATCCACCTGGGAACTTGAAAGCGCAATGCAAGAGAAGTACCCCCACTTGTTTTCAAACTGATTCCGGGACGGAATCCTTTTAAGGAGGGGAGACTGTAAGAACCCAGATTTTGGGTGGAATTAAAACTTTTATGTATTTAATGATGTAAGAATGAATAGTGGATACGGCTACAATGTAATAATTGATATTTGGGAAAGAATGAATGGAATTCGACTTTATTATGTTTATGTCTTGAAGAATGCTAAAGGGTGACAACATAGGTAAGAATAATCTATCTTCTAAGGGAATAAGATATGGCAACTTCAAGCAAGAGAATACTCTCATGTCATCCAGATCGATAACGATTAATCCAGTAGTTTCGTAAAAAGGTTAAGGAACGATCGAAAGAGAATACGGACAATTATACAACCCTAAGAGAACAAGTAGAGAATACAGAATGAATAGTGTTTTGGTGGGAGTATATAATAATATGAGACGACACTATATAGAAGTATTCGGAACGGATTTTCGAGTTCGTATTAGTGATCCAGGGGGAAAATAAGTGTATGTAAAAGCTGTCGGATTCTGAAAAACCGCACTTTTATTTTCTCCGAGAGTTCCCTGGACACTGATAGCCTTAAGTATTTAACAAATGGATTAAAGGAATATAAAATGGAAAGTTAGAATGAAAGATGGAGAATGAAAGTATTAATATTAAAGAGGATTCCCGGTAAACCCTAATTAGAAATCCGTGAAATATTCTCACGAACGATCAATCGAAACGGGTAATAACCGGACACGGAAACAAGCAGAGGAAGCAAGAGTCTTGTGCAAGCTACTAGTATAAATATCTAGTAACTAAACTAGAAGCAAGGAACTAGCACCTTAGAGGAAGAACTAAGTACTTAGCAAGTAACTACCTAGTTAAGCTTTAACCACCATAAAACCAACACATGTCTTGCCATTTGATCATCCAACACCTCATCACTTTATTAAAGTGACTTTTACAAGATATTATGTTGTAAGTGGATGAGAGTGAATGAGATTAAAACACAAAAAAATCAAAAGAACCAAGCAACTCTCCCCCCCCCATTTCAAGAAACCATTCGGCCTCACCATTAATTCAAAATCCAAACTCCACCTTCCCACCATTGTTTGTTCTTGAAATAATTAAGGTGAGTCTTACATTTCATAAAACTTATCTCCTCAAAATCTTAGCTTCAAACTCATCCTTTTCCATTTTCAAAAAAAAATCAAACAAGAGGAGGGTGAATAGTGTTCATCAAGTACTAACTTTGTTTTCTTGATTTTTCATGGTTGATCTAGCAAGCATAATCACTCCTAAGGACCATACAAGGCTTAGTAAGGCTATATCACTATCTAAGGAAGGTATAAAGCTCTTGAAATCCTAACCCTTGTTTGAGATTTAAGCATGTTTATGATAGTATAACTTAGTTATGGTTATGTTAAGATTATAAGCATGATTATGTATGGATTTTGGATTAATGATGTAAATAGCTAGATGAACGGAAAGGCATTGCTTGGCCTCAGTTCATGTATATAAGTCATGTATATGTTGTTTGGGTTGGATGCTATGTTTATGGGAAGATTCGAAATTGGTAGATATTCGATTTACAGCCGTTATAATGCCCGATTTTACAATACCATGTTTTGTATGCCATTTTCCATGTCGAACCCCTACTGTCCAGAGACCTTATCTGCCAAGATAGGATAGGTAATGTTCTAAGCTTAGTTTTGATATAAAGATCACGTGAAACGGACTTACGGTTTAGGATTTATGACCAAATTACTAAAAGTATTTCGAATCCGTAAATGAAATTCGTAACTGAAATTGAACCCTCGTAATCTATGTAACGTCATGGAAAATCTTGGTAAATAAATACTAGGGGTAAGAAGGAAGGTGTGAAAGAAAACCGTATGTCAAAAAGAGCATTTTTCGATTTATTAAAAATGTTCGAGTCAAGGTTAAACGCGAACGAACCCCTAAAAGACGACTCTTTTATAACTTTGGTAAAACACTTAGAAAACGGGCGATAAAACTCGGAGTATAATATTGGTTCGTAACGATCAACCTTAGAAATCATATGACTTAAGTATGTCCCAAGTATAAGTGCAGTGACATGTCGTATTAACGAACGAATGTCGGGTCGGATCAGCGATAATAAGTAATCCACTAAAAGGGGTATAACGAGATAATTCAATAACGTGTTTCGATTTAAGTATAACTTAACTTTTAATATGTTAAGTGATTAATCCCGAATGCCTTGGCTATTTATAGATCACCAAGCTGAACCGGGACCCGCTACCACTACCCCTTACCGTACTCGACTACCAGGCAAGTTTCAATTCCCTTCTTTTAGGCTGTTGTTGTGATTGAATAAATATATATATATGATTGCTGATATACATATGCCATTGCATGCATGCCTACTTTCAAGTTGAATTGATATACTTGTT
This sequence comes from Saposhnikovia divaricata, assembly GCA_036435485.1. NCBI lineage: Eukaryota > Viridiplantae > Streptophyta > Magnoliopsida > Apiales > Apiaceae > Saposhnikovia > Saposhnikovia divaricata. Next base: position 91,758,640 of record CM071597.1, on the reverse strand, counting down.
CCCTGAATGTTATTGTCGGCTTATAAGCTAGATAGTTATATATCAGTTATAAGCCGGTTATTGTAAGACCCTCATAGAAGGGCGTATACATCTTATTAATCAAATATAGACCGGGAGTCAATATTCCTTGATATATCGAGATTACCTCGGAGGAAAATATTTAAGTAAATATTTTCTATTATTTGGGTGACGAATATTATTTGAATATTCGTTCGAGACTAATTATTTTAACGATCCTTACTTCAAATAATTATTTGAACGTAACTATTCAACGAATAATATTTCTCAATAATCATTCAGAGTCGAATTGATTATCGATTATTATTTCGAATACTCTTCTAAAGATGAGACTACTAAATGAATATTATTTGGACATTCATTTAGAATATTATTTTATTAAATAAATATTACTTTTGAAAATTCATTTAAGATATGAAGTACTTGATGAATATTATCTTCAATATTCATCTGAAGCTTGATTTATTTATCGAATATTATATCGAATATTCCTTTAAAGCTTGGATTACTAAATGAATATTACTTGATATTCATTTAGAATATTATTCATTAAATGAATATTACTTTATCAATATTCATTTAAATTCCTAATTAATTATGATGATTATTTTGAATATTCATCCAGGGTTCTATTTAGTCATCGAATATTATTTTAAATATTTTAAATATTTCTTTCAGGACTTATTAAGTAATGAATATTATTTTGAATATTCATTTGATTATTTAATTATGCAATAAATATTCTCTCGATATTTCTTCAGAATTATTTGGGAAATACTCTGATTAAAGATATTCTTTCATATTCCTAAATAATCTGTAAAATATTTTAATTCAATAAATATATTCTGGATATTTATTCCATACTTAGAATAACCTCGATAAGGTTTATCTTCTTCGATTATTACAGAAAATATCTCGGAGTCATATTATTATTAATCTTATATCAAGAAAGGTTCTCATACATCATTCTTCTTTGAGTCTATCCCCTTAATAATAAGGGAACCTTACTTGGAAAATGTTATTTATCTTGTCGACTTCCCGGTCATAAAGTATTCCCTTCACCCGCAACTCGGGTGCTGTTGACTTATTAAGTCGTTTCTTACCTTCTCATCTTTCGAGGGGTAAGATTACTGGAACAAGTTGATATTCGTTACCAAGTAATAGCTTGGGAGTTATTGGTAAATTTTCCTTTCCAACTAGATACGACTACTTTGTGGAGTCTTATCAACAAGTATTATACTTGGGGAAAGGGGGACGAACGTTACATTCAGAATCATGAATTCTATTTGAACTAGGAGTCGTATAAGAGGCCGAGTAGCGCCGGTCCATCCCCTTTGGCCCAACCGTTGGCCGGGGAGAGCTAGTAAGGCGGTATACAAGTAAAGCCGTCAATTCTTCCTTCTACCGGTAGTAAATCTAAATTGAGCTGTACGATCTCGACTGATCATCAAGATTGGAACAGCGGGCGCGGTGAATACTCCATCATTGGTTCATCATCCAAATTTATTTATTTCCTGCAACATGATTACTGTTGGCAGAGTTGGAAAAGTGTCATAACTGGAATTGCAACCTTTTCTTGCAAGTTCCTCTTCTTAATAACAATAAGAATATCTCGCTTACTTTGATGTAGCAGATATTTCTTCAAACAAATACTTTCAGTTACCTTGTAACTTCATCGTTCATATTATACTGGCATCATTTCCGTAAATGCATGGCATATGGTTTGAAAGATAGCTTTGAACTGTTTTAAATTATCGTTCAGTTATATATTTGTTGGTGGGCTTTCGCTCACCCTTGCTTTGTTTATATTATGTCACAACAACAGCTAGGACAGATGGCTCGCGTCAGGCGCACTCGGCGCAAGTAGGTTACCCGACCCACCGGACTACCCGCTGAGATGCTAGCCGCCATTGCTGAGGTAGCATAGTTAGACAGCTTTTGTTTCCTGTTTAACTATATGTATAATTAATGTAATTAACGGCAAAACTTTTAAACCTTTGATGTTATCCTTTTGGGATTGTAATAACTTTTATTCGTAACCCTTTAATGTAAGACTTATTTCAATTTCCTCTCTGGGACTATAACTGTTGTGTGTGTGAGTGGTAATTATTGTGGGGTCACAGCATGTGATTTATTTATTGTGGACTCAAGTCAAGTATTATGAATGGATGTAAGACCGTAACCACCAGATCCCTGACCCCGGATCTAGGGGTGTTACAGCAGGTCTGCTACAATCTTTGACGAATTGCAGCAAATCTGTTTCTCGAACATCTAAACTGTTACGGGGGTTTGACTGAGATAAAATCCCCAAATTAAATAATTCATTGAGACAGTAACCCTTGCCGCCAAGTTTGTTGTCATAGGAATATTCAGTAGTTGACAGTATGAGCTCCCGCCAATGTTGCTGTCGGAACTCCAAACTTGCTATCAAGTGTGAGAATGTTGCTGTCCCCTGCTTCAGCCAATGTTGCTGTCAAATGAAACTTGCTATCGTGACCTTGCAACATGCAGTCTTCTTGTAACGTTACCATCAATGTATTGACAGTAACTTTATTATTGCTGTCGAACTGATGTATTCTCTTGAGGCTTGAACATATCAATGAACTTCTTCCAAGATACATACTTATTACATTTCAGCAATTATTTGATTACAAGAACACACTCTGGCTGTGACAGTATGTTCTACTTAGCCTATACAAATAAACTAAGTACTAGTTAAGTTGTCTCTACGCTATCACCCATAAATCCTAACAATCTCCCCTAATTTGTTTTTATGGACAATAACAACAAATTCTCAATACAAGCATGCTGACAACTTAACTAACATAGATCAGAATAGGATTCTAGAACATTTCCAAGCATTTAGCATTATATAGGACAATGATCTAAAGCAAAACAAGTACTCCTCGAGGTTGAGTAGATATGAGATTTACTTATCTTGTTATTAAGCTTTCCTGTTTTGTCTGTTTTCTCTCTTTCTGTGGAGAGCTTCTTCCAAGTACTTTCTGAGATCTTGTACTAGCTTCTTTTTGTTAGGAATAATTCATAAGTTATGATGTTAAGAATAGAATTTTGCAAATACTTCTTGTATATCCTGATCTTATAAAGGATTTAGCACTTTGTATAGGATATATGTGTTAAACAGTAATCTGTAGAGTTTAGTCAGGAACAGTGCGTCAGAGACTACATGTCAGGAACAGTGTATCGGGGACTACATGTCAGGAACAGATGAGCAGATCCTGATACAGTAAGTCAGATCCTGATCAAATACTGATGGGATAATCAGATCCTGATGCAATGGGAAATCCTGATATCAGTCGTGTTACTGATGATGTTATTATGGATGCTACAGAAATTGGCAAGTGCTATAAAACAGGATCGTTGTTTTGAAAAACAAGCAAGAAGATATTGTGAAGGAAACGAATTCTCTATTGATGGAAACTATCAACTGGACGGCAGAACATTGTCATAGATAGATTATAATTCTGTTATTAGTTGATAGGTAGCATTATAAATACTCTCTCTATATCATTGTAAAAAGTGTGAGTTCATAAGGTTTGTATTCGAGAGTTCGAAATAAACAGAGAGAGAGATTTGTATTGTCAGCAGCTGCTAAAGGTATTGTACACCTTTGGTAGAGTTTGTATTTGATTATTTTAATACAAACAAAGTTTGATTCATTCGTTTATTCTTGTTCATATAATCAAGCAAAAATCAGACACGATTATATAACTTGTATTCAACCCCCCCTTCTACAAGTTATTCGAGTTAACAATTGATATCAGAGCAGGTTGATTTCGAATAATCATAAAGATCTGCAATCATGTCTGGTTACAAGGATGGTAATACTAAGATCCCTATGCTCAAGAGAAACGAATATACTCTATGGGAAGTAAAGATGTTGCATCACTTGGAAGCAACAGATGCTGATTATCTTGACAGAATCAGAGATGGGCCTTTTGTTCCAACAAGGCTTGTTCCTCAAGCAATTGTCGAAGGAAAAGTTGTTCCAGAACATACAGCAGAGAAGCCTAAATCTGAATGGACAGATAAGGAAAAGGAGAACGTTCTTAAGGATGCTAAAGTGAGAAACATACTATTCAATAGTCATGATTCTGTTCTCACTAACTATGTTCTCTCTTGTAAAACTGCTAAGGAGATATGGGACAATCTAAAAGTTCACTGTGAAGGAACGAAACCTGTCAGGAAGAATATGAGGATGCTTCTCATACAACAGTATGAGTACTTTGAATCCAAGTCTGGTGAGACACTTACTGACACCTTTGATAGGTTTACTAAACTCATCAATGAGATGCCCATGCATGGTAAATATTATGACTTGGAGGATATGAATACTAAGTTCATGAAAGCTCTTCCTAATTTCTACAATGAGAAGATATCTGCAATTGAGGAAGCTAATGATCTTGATGAGATATCATTAGAAGCAGTTTATGGAAAATTGAGAGCTTATGAACTTGACAGGCAGCAGAAAAAGAGCAGGAGTGAAGGAAAGATGAAAACTGTTGCACTCACTGCTCAATCTGAATCAAAGAAGCTTCCAGAAGAAAAGTCTGAATCTACTGAAAGAGACTTGAGGAAGAAGAAGAGCAAAGAAAGTTCTGAGTCAGAGACTGAAGATATAGACTCTGAAGATAATGATTCTGAATCAGAGATGCAAGAACTCTTTGCTATGTTTGCTAAAGCTTTCAAGAAAGGAAGATTCAACAGGAGAAGATTTAGCAAAGGCTCTTTTCAGAAGAAAGAGGAGAAGAAGAATGACAAAGGCAAAAGTACAATTATCAAGCTTGATAAAGCCAAGATCAAGTGCTTTAACTGCAGTGAGCTTGGACACTTTGCTAGTGAGTGCAAGAATCCTAGGAATTCAGGGAAGGGTAATGCACTCATGGTCACACAGAAGGATTGGGCAGACTCCAGTGATTCTGAAGATGAATTGGATTATGACAACATTGCATTGATGGCAAGTGCTTCAGACAAGCCTGGATCTCCAAAGAAAACTTCTTCATCTTCTGTTAAGGTATCACTTCACTCTCTTGATTCGTTTGATAGCTTAGATTCTGATGATATTAGATCTATTCATGTTGAGTTTAAGAATCTTATGACTAATTTCAAAATTCTTGCTAGTGAAAAAGATGAACTCAAGGCTAAGAATGATGAATTAGTTAGTAGAAATAATTTTCTTGAATCTTAGTTAATTCAAATGGAAGAATATAAGTTAAGTTCTGATAAAGCTAAGCATGACTATGGTGTTATTCTTGAAGCTTATGACTATGTCAGAAAAGAACTAGAGGAAGAGAGAGATGTGATTAAAACCATTAACAATTCTGGTAAAAAGACTCAAGAAATCATTGAAAATCAAATTCTGGGTAAAGTTAATGGTTTAGGTTTTGATAAGGCTAGGCAAGAAGATACTGTAGCTATTGTCAATGATGACAGTAAAACTGAAGCTAGCACATCTAAGTCTGAAGGTAAGAAGATAGTTTCTGAACCTAAACATGTTAAATTTGTTGATTCTAAAGGTACCCCAGTTGTGCACAAAATAATTAACAATAGCAATTCAGATGAGAGAGTGTTAGAAAAACCTAAGAATGTCAACATAGGTTTTCTGTCAAAGTCTCAGTTGAAACAGAGACCTGAAAGTATTTCAGAGTCTAGCAAGATTAGAAGAAATAGGAATGGAAAAGAAGGTATTAACAAAGAGAATAATTACAAGAATGTACCTGATGCACCTAGGAAGAAATGCTATAAATGTGGAAATCATAATCATTTAGCCCTAGACTGCAATCAAAAACCTTCTTGGAAAACTGAGTCCAGTTCCCCAAGACTCAGAGAATTCAATACCAACCACAAGAACCCTGTTATCATTGTGGTAGTTTACTTCATTCCATTTATATGTGTAAGGAATATCATGAACTGTATTATGACTATTATTCTCTGAAATCTGAAACTTCTAATCACAAGCAGTTTGTGAAATCTAAGTCTAAGGTTGACTCTGCAATAGGTAAATCAAAAGCAAAATCTTCAAAGCCCGTTGGTTCAAAAGTTAGTAAGAAAGGATCCAATCAAAGTTGGGTCCTAAAAAATTCTAACTAGCTACTTTTTGTTTGCAGGGCACTGAAAAGAAGCATTCAATTATCTTGGACAGTGGATGCTCTGGACATATGACTGGAAAGAAGTCCCTGCTTACAAAGTTTGAGAGGAAAGCTGGCCCAGTAATATCCTTTGGAGATGGCAACAAAGGAGAAACTCTGGGATATGGTTCAATTATTTTGGGGAATGTCATCATAGAATATGTAGCACTGGTTGAAGGCTTGAAACACACACTTTTAAGCATAAGTCAACTGGGTGATAAGGGTTACCAATCAATCTTTGACGGTAAGGGATGCAAAATCTTGAATATGAAGAATGGAGACATTGTTCTGACTGGTCAGAGATATGGTAACATATATGAAGCCATCTTGAGTGACACATCTAAAGGAACTGTCAGATGTCTTTACAGCAAGGCATCGAATGATGAAAGCTGGAACTGGCAGAAGAAGCTCTCACATCTTAATCTCAAGAAGCTTAATCAACTTGTTAAGCATCATCTGGTGAGAGGCCTATCTCAGGCAAACTATGTGCAAGATGGACTTTGTGATGCTTGTCAGCTTGGTAAACAAAGAAGAACCACTTTCAAGAGCAAGACAGAAAATTCAATTACTGAACCATTTCACATGCTGCATCTTGATTTATTTGGTCCAGTAAACATTATGTCTATCAATAAGAAAAGATATGCTCTAGTTATAGTGTATGACTACACACGGTTCACATGGGTATTCTTTCTACACAATAAGGATGAAGCTCCTCAGCAAATCATTGAACTTGTCAAGAATATACAAAATAGCTCTGAGTACAAGGTCAAAGTGCTCAAAAGTGACAATGGTACAGAATTTAAGAATTCTACAATGAAGGAGTATTGTGCAGACAGTTGAATTACTCAACAGTTTTCTGCACCTGGAACACCTCAGTAGAATGGTGTAGTAGAAAGAAAGAACAGAACTCTCATAGAGGCAGCAAGAACCATGCTTGCAGATGCAAAGCTTCCAACCTATTTCTGGGCAGAAGCTATCAACACTGCATGTTTTACTCAAAACTGTACCTTGGTAAATGGTCATGGTAAGACTCCCTATGAGATGATCAAAGGAAAGAAACCAAGTGTGAAATACTTTCATATCTTTGGATGCAAATGCTATGTCCTGAAAGTTCATCCAGAACAACTTGGGAAATTTGAAGCCAAATCGGATGAAGCAATCTTCCTAGGATATTCAGCATCAAAGGCCTTTAAAGTATACAATCTCAGAACTCACATTGTTATGGAATCAATTCATGTTGCATTTGATGATAAGAAGTTTGGAATTTTGCAAACTGATGAAAGCCATGACAATCTGGAATTTGAAAATCTTAAGTATTCTGAGATTCCCTCCAGCGATGATGAAGGTTCTCCAGAGGAAATCTCTATTGCTTCTCAAAGGAATGCTACTGTTGAGGGTGAGCAATTCAATCAAGGAGAACATAGGACTGGTCAGGATCAAACTGGTCATTCAGAGTCTACTTCATCAGGAACTGATCCTTCAGAGTCTAATGAAGGAAGATCAGAAACTAGCAGCAGTATTGAATCCACTGATTCTACTGATCAAGGGGGAGCTTTTGAAGGGAATGAGTACTCTTCTACAAGAAATACCACTAACTTAGGGGGAGAGTCTAGCAGGAACCTACCACCTGTTAGAAAATGGACAAGGGATCATACTGAGGATTTGATTATTGGTGATCCAAATAGTGGTGTTCGAACTAGAAGATCAATTCAAAATGAATGCATGTACAGTTGTTTTCTCTCAAAGAATGAACCTAAGAAGGTTGAAGAAGCCTTACAGGATCCTGATTGGGTAATAGCAATGCAGGAAGAATTGAATGAATTTGAGAGGAACAAAGTATGGAAACTGGTACCAAGACCTAAAGATAGATCTATTGTTGGTGCTAAATGGGTTTTCAGAAACAAGCTAGATGAATCTGGTATGATTGTAAGAAACAAAGCAATATTGGTGGCCAAGGGTTATTCTCAGGAAGAAGGAATTGACTATGATGAAACCTTTGCACCGGTAGCAAGATTGGAAGCAATCAGAATGTTTCTTGCATTTGCAGCTCATTCAAAATTCAAGGTATACCAGATGGATGTAAAGAGTGCTTTTCTAAATGGCAAACTTGATGAGGAAGTGTATGTGGAACAACCACCTAGTTTTGTTGATCCAAAGTTTCTAAATCATGTCTACAAACTTGACAAGGCACTCTATGGACTGAAGCAGGCACCAAGAGCATGGTATGAGATTTTGTCTAAATTTCTTCTTGAAAATGGCTTCACAAGAGGTACAATTGACAAAACTCTATTCTTTAGAAAGATAAAAGGTGATTTACTTTTAGTTCAAGTTTATGTTGATATTATATTTGGTTCTACTAATGAAAAGTTATGTGCTAAGTTTAGCAAGCTTATGCAGTCTAAATATCAGATGAGCATGATGGGTGAACTAAATTGTGGCGCCCCCAAATCTGAGGTCAAAGATTCAGGTCGTCACATCACCATCCAACCATATCACACCTGTATTAACTTTACAACTCAACAATACATCCATCCAGACCTCAATCTTACATACAAACAAGTTAGAGCCTCAGAAACGATAATCAAAAGTAACACTAAATATTACAATTCATCTGTACAATCCAGAATCTTACGCACTTCCACTTATACAACTACATTTGAAGACAAGTCTTACTATTACAGTTGAAAACCTATCAGACTTACTCTGTAGTATTTATCAGGAACTAAATCATCTCCGGGGTAAATCTTCTACTCCTCTTCTGCTGGTGCGGAGTTAATCGGCCAAATTCTTCTCTTTCTGAAAAGTTTTTATAAAGCAAGAATGAGCTACATAATGCTCAGCAAGTTCACCATTTTGAAAAATAATGTGGTTTATTTCGAAAACATTCCCAACTGTATGGGTATAAATCTCAGATTTCAAAACATAATTGGACAATATATATGTCCGAGTTTGAATAAAACATTTATACTCACTAAGGAGCTTTAAGAATAACATATGAACCCTTTATAAGGTTCCCATTTCAATATATCTCAAGTTTGAAAATATATATACATATGAGTATATCATTTTCGGCAAAACACTCTACGGTTAACATACTGTACATGGAATACATCATTGCAAACCTCTTTCCTTCCATTAGCTTAGAAGGTTTCTCATTCAAAAACATTTCATTCTTTGAAATAATTGCAAGAGTGCACTAACACGTGCCAATCTTTATAGAAAATCTTGCAGTTCTAGATACTGCACGATGTCCATATTTTTCTTATCAAAAACCACACTATCGGTAACTTGGTACTTAGGCCCAAGAAGCAGTGTCTGAGTATTTTTCCAAAGTGGAGGATGGGACTTGAAGAAAACATAAAACCTGACAGGGATTGACGATGATCAGTCGCCACATCCAAGTCCAATAATCCGCCGGTCTTCTTTACCGGTAGAAGGATAGAAACTACATCCGTAACTATCCTCGGGTGAAAACTACATCCGTAATCACCCTCGATGAAAACTACATCCGTAATCATCCTTCGGCAACACCTGGGCCAGAATAATAATTGATGGACCGCCTGGCTCACGGTCGCTTACACATCCCGGGAATCGTTCGTCAACGATTCCCACACCTGCCAGAGTCCCCCTTTTTTTTCTTTCTTGTCAAAAATCATTTTGATAGAAAATTCGAGTAGTTGAAGTTCGACCTCAGTCGACCGATAATTCTTGAAAAGTGTACAAGAAGCAAAACCTGACCGGGGGTTTTCGAAAATGTTTTGGGTTCGAAAGAGTTCGAGTTTGAAAACGATGAAGGTATCTTGGATTAGTTTTTCTTTAAAATAATGAACAATAATTAATAAATGATATTTTGAGATTTAATATAAACAATTAATAAAATAATTATTTAATTAAAATAAGCTTTTAATCCAAGATAGATATTTTTGAGTATTTATAATAATGTAAAAATAATAAATACTTAAGTATACGATACTTCCCGAATGACCCTTCGGGTTTTCGCAATTTAATCACGATACAATAATATACCGCTCCCCGGTCAATAGCATATTTGGACCGCTACGACCTCTATTGCTAGCGTCGTTGTCCGAAGAAAACATTTTCATTTTAAGTTCAAGGGTGTACAAACACATATGTGCATATATCTCAAACTTCAACATAACCTCATAAAGCATAAGCATATAATACGTTTGAAAGCCACAAACACAACAGTGAAAATCCTTATATATAAGTTTTGAAAAGTAAACTTGCCTTGGTTAGGGTGGGGTGGTCGAGCTTGCGACGTGGAACGAAGATCTATACATAATCAATATTCGTACGTTAGTACCTTAACAACACTACTTAATCGTAAGGTTTTAAAGGATGTTAGACCAACTTAACGACTCCAATTTGTGACAACTAACCCTCCCATATGACCATGTCATCACTTTATCACATTCGTTACCCATTCGACTCGAATCCATTCCTCAAACTTGAAACACAAGTGAGTACTCTTAAAACTACGTTAAACTAACCTCCTAGGTGATTTTTCACTCGCGCGCAGTTCGCTTTAACATTTTTATAAAATTGAAAAATACAAATTTTACTCCAATTCTTTTTGGACAGCCTTCACAACTGTATAATCTGACTACCTTCAAATTTTCATAACACTAGCATAATTTTAAGGGGTCCTAACTCAGTTCACAAGTGGACAACACAGTGCAGTCCGAATTCCAGAACCACACTGCACTAATCCGGCCATAACTCAAGACCTACACATCTCCTGGGTATGAACCTTATATTTCTAGAAACTACATTCAATTATCTTTCCAACCATATAAATTAGGTCCTCGGGTGACAAGATTTAGGGGTTCAAAACCCTCTCACAAGATAGTACATGCTCCCAGAATTTTTACACAGCACACATTCTTTCTCAAACATTCAAGGACTCACTTTATACATCACATCTATCATCAAAACCACCAAGACTTGACTCTCTAGCATACATGGGGTTACATACTCCAAGTACAAGCTTTAAAATCACATCAACAACATATAACCTCAAGATTTTCATCATCCATAACTCATGTAACCAAGATATACACTAAAACTCTTAGATCTAACATTATAACCTATAAACAAGTCATGCCAAGGGTTGAGAGAGTTTATACCTTCCTTGATGTGTGTAATAGCTTTCTAAACCTTGTATAATCCTTGTATAGCCTTGGGTAAGCTTGGATGATCAAAAGAAATGAAGAAAACAAAGTTAGTAATTCGGAGTTATTAGAATCCGACTGAAAGATCATGGAAAACGAGGCCCTTACCGTGCTTTTATGATCGAGGATTCTAAATGAGAGTTGTAGAGCATCTTCACAGCTTTCTAACCATATAAAGAACACGAAATTCCATTGAGTAACGAAGGCTCTAGGCCCGTTTTACTGAGCTGCTGTTCTGCTGGGCAGAATGGGTATTTTCTTGTGTTTGTTTTGTTTTGTTTGCTAAATGATGACTAATACATGTATTATATATCTATCTCATTTGGATGCATCTTCTTGTAATGTGTTGTCAACACCTCATTGGCTCACTTGGATTTCCTTATCCACAACAATTGTAACAAAGTCCTCATCTTTTGTTTCTTTCATATTAGTCCCTTGGTTTGTTTCCTTTTCCAACAATTTGATTTCCTTGTTGTCTCGTGAATAAAATTAATACGTTACAAATTATACTTTGCATATTATTGCTCTAATATGTCACAATACCTCGAATGAATATTAATTCCAACATCCCTTGTTTATTTCTCTTTATCTCAGAAAACGTTCTCCCGATTTCTCAAGCATTCTCTATTTCTCAATTCTAGGAGTTTATTCTCAATCCTCTTTCTTTCTCATAATATATCATTCCTTGGACTCTTAATATACCATATCCTTCATCCAAGCTTCGTTCGCTCAATCGCTTAATCTCATTGTAAAGTTTCAGCGGTTTCTAGAACGTTTGTTTCACTTCCTCAGTGGTTTCCGTTCCACATTCTCAAATCACTTATAATAAAATTCCAAAATATTAACTCCTCAATTCCTTAAATTAAATATCTCATTTCTTGTTATTACTGATATATAATTCACTGCTCGGTCAAATATTACACGAAAATAGAATTTGGAATTTCTGAATTCCGATCGCATTTACATACACTTATTTACTCCGTAGATTACTAGTATAACTTCGGAATATCCACACTACGTCTCGTACATAGGTGGCATGAAAAATTTTCTTAATCCTCAAAATCACTATTCATCTACCAAATCACTATTCATTGATGCACTTCATCATAATAGGAAAAGTTTTAATTCTACCGAAATTTTGGGTTCTTACATAAATTATTTTTTAGGCTTGCAAGTCAAACAAACTGAGACTGGTATTTTCATTAATCAGTCAAAGTATATCAAAGATCTTTTAAAAAGGTTTGACTTTCAAAATTGTGCAATTGCAAAGACACCCATGGCAACAGCCACTAAGCTAGACTCTGATCCTAAGGGAAAGAGTGTTGATAACACTAGCTATAGAGGCATGATAGGTTCACTGTTATATCTAACTGCAAGTAGACCTGATATAATGTTCTCTACCTGTTTATGTGCTAGATTCCAAAGTGATCCTAAGGAATCTCATTTAATTGCTGTGAAGAGAATTTTTAGATATCTCAAAGGAACTCCAAATCTTGGTTTGTGGTATCCAAGAGAATCTGATTTCTCCCTAATTGGCTATTCAGACTCTGATTATGCAGGGTGTAAAATAGATAGGAAAAGCACTACAGGGACATGTCAATTCTTGGGAAACAGATTGATTTCTTGGGCAAGCAAGAAGCAGCAATCAGTTTCAACCTCAACTGCAGAAGCTGAATACATTGCAGCAGGCAGTTGTTGTGCTCAACTCCTTTGGATAAGAAATCAGTTGCTGGATTATGGTATGACACTTAGTAATATTCCTATGTTTTGTGATAATACTAGTGCTATCAAAATTGCAGAAAATCCAGTTCAACACTCAAGGACTAAGCACATTGATGTCAGGTATCATTTTATTAGAGAACATATTGAAAATGGTACTATGGAACTCCATTTTGTTCCTACTGACAAACAGCTTGCAGATATTCTAACTAAACCACTTGATGAGGCCACATTCATTAGATTGGTTAGTGAGTTAGGAATGTTAAATTTTTAGATCTTTAAGATCTGCAAAAGTAGCAAGGTATGTTGTTTCAGCTTATAGACTTGATATTGTGTCAGGATCTATACTTGATTGTTAAATGCTTAAGCTATAACACTTTACTTTGATAAATTACAGTATAATAGACTGGTTAATAAACATCAGGATTGCTATCAGTATGCTGACGTCATCAGTATTGACATCAGGATTGTATCGTCAGTATCAGGATTGTGAAATTTGTGTTTTACTGTTTCAAATTCTGAAGTTCATGTTATTTATTGGTTCAATTCTGAGTTTTGTTAAGTCTATGATTAGCAAGTTTTATTACATGCATACTGATAATTTAAATCATTATTCATGTGAGTCAATAAACAACGATAGACAAGTAGATATTAAGAAAACATGTATTTTCATTAATTAAAAGCATTACATACATGGAAATGAAATACAATTCTTCTTTTTGTCTAACTACTACTGATAATTCTATTCTTGTCTAAAGCTGTTACTGCTTCAATTCTCAATGATCGACTTCAGGACAAGGAGCATCTCAAGAATGAATTCCTTGTCTGGGCGACTTGAATGAGAGCAGCTGACTCATCTTCATGCTTATTGAAGAAGATGAATAGCATCTCCATCAAGATCAACCTCAGACTCTTCACCAAATTCTTCATCCTCAAGGTGTGAAGAGATTAGAGGAGGATTGTATTCAACTGGTAGATGTTTTAGAGGAGATTTGTGGAAATCATCTGGGTTAAGATCAACCATATCTGACTTGATGAGAAAAGTCATCTTTTCTAAGAGATAGTTCACTTGCTCCTGATCATCAAGAGTAAAGAACTTCTCAGTGGTAATGAACCAAAAGCTAGGGTTCATATGAAGATTTGGGTTGAAAGCCATGATGGAAAGAGAAAAGAATGAAAAGGTTTTGGAGAATGGCATATGACGTCGGTTTCTTTTATAGAAAGACGTGGAAAGCTGAATAGTCATTTGGGAGATATCAATGCATTCAGTTATAATTATGTGTGACTGTATTTCTTGTATTTTCAAGAAATATTGAATGAATTTAACCAATTGATTTTGTTATTTCTTTTACAGGTAAAAGAATATGTCATGTGGAAACTCCATTTAGTCTCTGGAATCCGGATGATATTGATCAGGAATACGAGTGTGTTCACATCAGGATTAGTAATTCTTTCTATTCAGAAATCACATTGAATCGTGTGATTATCCTGATGAATAGATCACATGAGGAAAAGGAAGCTGATCAGTATTGATTTTTATCTTGATTTTACCTTGACTTATTTACTTGAAATTATTTTTGGATTTTATTTTCCAAAAGTCATGGGTAACTGCATTTTTCAGGGACTGACACCTGTCAACCTACGTGTCAACGTGGGATAATGGGTCTGAAGGATTTTTGAAATATAATTATTTTGACACTCTAATCGTGTAATTTCTTTCTATAATTTCATTCTCTAAAGCAAAAACACTCTCGAGTTCTCAAAATCACTAATCAATTTCAAAGATTTCTTAAGTTCTTTTCAGATCAAAAAGGCAACTCAAAGAAGACTACCCAAATCAGTAGCTTTAAAGTTTGGTGACTTTGATTTTATGATGAACAATCATGTTGCAGCTATCACCAACAAGGAAGGGGTGTCAACTGATTTTCACCCGATAATGGACTTTATGGCGAAAGGACCATTAAGCTATGCCTTGACAGCATCTCCACAAATTAATCAAGTAGCTGTTTCACAAGCTTGGGAGAATGCTGAGGTAATTGATTCTACTCAGAGTCAATCAGGTAAGATTGTTCTACACTTAGGACAAGACTCATTTAATCTTACTGAATCTGTTGTTAATTCAGTACTTCGCTTACCTGTTAGTACAAATTTTGAGAATTTACCATCTGATGATGATGCGAGAACTATGTTATCTAAATTAGGTTATGATGGACCTCTAGATAACGTGAGCCAATTAAATAGATCTTTTCTTAGGAAAGAATGGTCTTTCTTCTTTGATCAAATTGCTAAATGTTTTATTGGTAAATGTAGTTTTTTTCAACAAATTACTGCTGTTACATCACATATTGCATATGCCTTGCTTTATAACAGAGTAATTAATTTTGGTCACATTATCTTAAGTCAGATGTGTATTAAACTTGGGTCAAGAGATCATGACAGGAATATGGTTTATTATCACAAATTCATGCAACTGTTTATTAACCATTTCATTCCTGATGTTGAAGCTAGATTTGGTAGAGAGTATTGTGTTTCTTCTTATGTACAGCAAAAGAGAATTTTCTCTGACATTACAAAGAAGGACAGTGAAAAGAATCTAGATGAAATACCTGCATCACACTATCCAAATCATGTTCAGGTACTTCTAAGAACTCATCTTCCTACTATCTATAATTCTTTTTTCTTTGGTGGTGAAATGACTCAGTAATCTCAATTGGAGGAGAACCCCCCTGTGTCTACGCAAGTAGCCAAAAACATTACAGTCTCTGAAACAATTCTAGAACCAAATTTTGATCCACATCCTATTGTTTCAAAGAAGCCAACCTCTGGTGTTTCTCAAAAGACATCAGTTGTAAGGAAGAGAAGATTTGTTATTTCAAGTAGTAGTTCTAGTGAAGATGATGATAATATATCTCTTGCTGAGAGAGCAGAATTGAAGGCTGCAATTCAACTTTCTAAGCTAGGAGAAAGAGATGGAACACCTAGTCACAGCCAGGCTACAGTCTCCCAAAAGGCTGTAGTTCTTAAAAAGGGAAAACAGTTACTGGATACTGTCTCTCAAAAGACCGTGTCTATTGAAAAAGGATCTCATCCCAAGATCACTTCTGTGTCTACACCTCTTGAGTCTTCTTAAGACAAATCTGTTGCTCACTATACTAGGAGAACAAGGAGAAAGATTCATTTGTCACCTACACACACAGTGTCAAGTCCAACTAACATTATGCAGGTCTCTACAAATAATGCTACATCCATGTCAGTATCTAGCAAGAGAGATCTGGATCTTAATTCTTCATGGGAAACTACATTGACATACAGACTGGTTATGGAACTTATTTCTCTACAAGTGAAGCTTTCCAGGCCTGTTCTAAATTTTCTGATTGAAAGAGTTCCCAAACTTTCATTTCCTGAAAAATATGGACTGTTACATCAAAGACTTGATTTAATGAAGACATACTTCTATGTATCAGTCAGAAAGGAGTTACACAAGAAATTTGGACTTCCTAAGCATGTTGCACTTCAATCACTTCATGCATATCTATTTGACAAGGATGTCATTATTGAAAATGCTTCAGCTCAAAGTGAACAAGAGGAGGTAGTTGATAGAGGGAAGCAGTCAACAGAAGATACTATTGCACCAGGGGTGAATAGTAGAATAGATCATATCACAGTCACTGCAACACAAGAACCATCTAGTCAGAGGTTGGATGACTCAGGAACTGTGATTGATGATGCTGAAAGGTCTTTTGTGATGACTATAATTGCAAATGAGAAACCTTATGATATGGGAGGAATGACTTTGATTGATTTTTCTGAAGATCAAACCAATATTGTTCTTTCAGAGTCTATCCACCTTGAGGGTGTGTCTCAGCAACCAACACTTAAAGATGGTGGCATATTAGCTATGGTGTCTAATGAAGTATTACTGAAGACATCAGAGTCTAGTGTAAAACCTGAAAATGGTATACTGGAGCCTATAGTTTTTGAAAAGAAAGTAGATGGTTGTAAGGGTTCAGAGACTATAGCAGCTCACTCCTTGGAGAAAACCTGAAGCCCCATGCCATATGAGGAACCCTCTCTCCATGTGAGTTCAGGTATAAAAACTTCTTCTAACCCCTATTTTTCTGTAGGTCATGAGAGCACTTATCCAAATTTGAGTGATTCACTTGAAAATATGGACATAGATCCACACACAGAGAGGCTGGCTCCTGACCAGGCAAAAGGAAGGGTAGAAAGAGTGTTGACTTTAGATAGTTAAAGTGAGAATGAGGGTATGGATGATCAACTCCATAGTGAGGGAGAGAAAATTAGGAAACCACCATCGTTTGATTTCTGGGATCAGGTTTTTCCTGAATCTTGGTCTGAAAATCTTGGTATGGATGCTGGTACTTATTCTTTTATCAAGATGTATGAGAAGCATGACTTAGCACATCACAATGCAAAGCTAGAAGTTAAAGCTCGGAAACAGAAAGAAAGGCTTGCAGAGATCATTAACAGAAGAGGTGAAAGGCTAAGATAAACTTCTACTCAACCAGTATAGAAGAAATTCCTAATGATCCTAGTATTCCTTTGTTTGTACTTCCAATTTCAGCTAGAATTGCGACATCAACAATATCTGATCAATCTAAGGAGGAGTCAAGATTTGTAGATGTTAGTACACAGAATACTAGTGAAGGACAGGATGATCATACTTCAGCTCCAGATCAGAAAAATGAAGATGTTTGTACTTCTACTCAAGTGTTATTACTTGAATATCATTCTCAACAGGCAACTTCTTCTATAAGACTTGAAGATAATGTTCTTTCTGCATCTGAATCTGAAGATACAACAAGCACTTCCAACATTGAAGTCAATTATGAAATTCTTAAGGACATTCAGAAATCTCAAAGTGATATTCAATCAAGCAGTTCTGATGAATCTCATTTGTTCTATTACTGAATCTCTTGGAATTCATGTTGTTGATGTCAAAAAGGGGGAGATAAAGACAATTCAGAAACAACAACAACAACAACAACAACAACAACAGACTGGGAACGGAAACAAGGGTGACAGAGTTGGTAAATTTCATCATGGAAGTGGTAAAGGAAAAGAAGCATCAAATAGTTGAATTCTTTCTTTTAAGTACTAGATACATGTCTACATCTGAAGAAGGAGGTACTTAACTTCATGATCTTGAATTCATAAATTCTACTCTGGTTGCGTTGTTATATGTTTTGACATCTACAACTTAGATTTATGCTTCAGATTCTAAAGCATAAATAGGGGAGATTGTTAGGAATAATTCATAAGTTGTGATGTTAAGAATAGAATTTTGCTAATACTTCTTGTATATCCTGATCTTATAAAGGATTTAGCACTTCGTATAGGATATATGTGTTAAACAGTAATCTGTAGAGTTTAGTCAGGAACAGTGCGTCAGAGACTACATGTCAGGAACAGTGTATCGGGGACTACATGTCAGGAACAGAGGAGCAGATCCTGATACAGTAAGTCAGATCCTGATCAAATACTGATGGGATAATCAGATCCTGATGCAATGGGAAATCCTGATATCAGTCGTGTTACTGATGATGTTATTATGGATGCTACAGAAACTGGAAAGTGCTATAAAAAAAGGATCGTTGTTTTGAAAAACAAGCAAGAAGATATCGTGAAGGAAACGAATTCTCTATTGATGGAAACTATCAACTGGACGGCAAAACATTGTCATAGATAGATTATAATTCTGTTATTAGTTGATAGGTAGCATTATAAATACTCTCTCTATATCATTGTAAAAAGTGTGAGTTCATAAGGTTTGTATTCGAGAGTTTGAAACGAACAGAGAGAGAGATTTGTATTGTCAGTAGCTGCTAAAGGTATTGTACACCTTTGGTAGAGTTTGTATTTGATTATTTTAATACAAACAAAGTTTGATTCATTCGTTTATTCTTATTCATATAATCAAGCAAAAACCAGACACGATTATATAACTTGTATTCAACCCCCCTTCTACAAGTTATTCGAGTTAACACTTTTCATCAGCAAATACAGCATCATCTTCAATCTCATCAATGTACTGTTGGATTTGTTTAGAAGAGACATACTGAACATCTTTCAGATCAAACCATGATTCAAAATCATAGGTGTAAGTTCTGAATTTCAGGATGTTGTTCTCAATCTTGAATCTTCTGCCAGGAAAAGAATTCAAGGTCACTCTTCTGTTTCTGTCAAGTTTTGGATCTTCATCTCTCCTACTATAAAAAATAACTTCCAATTCCCATGCACACAGCATTTCCAATTTGTGAGATGATCCAACAACTTTCCAGTATAGACCTTTCAGTACAATGGTCCTCAACTTGTGAAAACTATCTGCATAGATTTCTTCTTTGCCATCTATGATCATGAGAGGATTTTCCAATGCACATGGCTGATAGTTTGGAGCTTCACTGTTCATCTTGTTGACTTTCTTGCATTTTTCTTTCAGCTCACCTTCCACTACCTTAGCAGTCTGTTTACCAATATTAGCTTTTCTCCTAGCAGCTTCGGCAGCTAATTCGGCTTCATAGGCAGCCATTGCTTCAGGTGTATAGGAGGGCATCCTTTCTGTCCAATCATACTTAGACACAAGTTCTTCCTCATCTATACTCACATCCTCATTCGCATCATCGATGTTTCTCTAGTCACCATATCTCTTATAAAATTCAGCATATCTTTCAGCATGGTACTTTTGGATGTGTTCCATGGCTTTCTTAGGAACATTTTCAAACATCCCCATAAGCTCCACCATTCTTTCCAGCACGAAGTAATTAACTCTACGCCATACTTCTTGTGATGTTTGTTTGAGAGTGTATCTGTCTATTATTGTTGACGTGTTCACCATAGTGAAATCCTTCTCAACAAACATGACTTTTGCTTTATCTTTCCAAAGAATGTATCTGGATGCATATTCTTTAGAATTATCCAGCTCCAATTCGACTGAAGTGATATCTCGTGTCGCAGCTTCTTTCTGGATTTCGAAGCTATTTTTTTCTCTTCTTCGAATAGGTTTCTTAAGAAACACCACTCCCTGCTTCTTTTTCCTTGCTACAGCCTTTGTCTTGCCCTTTCTTGGAACTGTATGCCAGGCTTTTGCTCTTTGTTTTGTCTTCCTAGACTTGGATGTCTTGACAGTTTTGCCTGTGACAGCTTCTTCATTCAAGCTCTTGACAGTGTCTTTCATGACAGTGTCTTCTTTGACAGCAGCTTCTTCGACAGTAACTTCATCATTCTTGACAGCTTCCTTGTTGACAGTATCTTTTTCAGCATCAAAACAGTCAATAACAAATCTTAAGATACTTCCTTCCAGTGTGTCAAGAATGTCTGTCTCTCCATCATCTTTAGTTTCAGCATCTTTCTTATTATCCTTGGGAGCTTCTTCCTTTGCTTCCTCCTGAGTCTGACACCATTAATCTCAGCAGTTTCTTGACCACTTCCAGTTGTACCAGATCCTCCAGTTCCATCAAGATCATCATCATCAAGGGTGTCATCATATGTGCAGCTTCCACCACTTTCACTTCTTCTGGCATTAGATTCAGAAATCAATTTCTTCACTTATGAGCTAAGACTTTCATCTCTCTTTGCCAGCAGTTTGTGAATAGCTTTGACAGCCTTGACTTTGTCTTTGTTTATTGTTTGCAATAAATCACGCAAGCGTACATGGTCACAAGTAATATAGATATAAGTCAAGTTCGTTTCCACAGAGATCTGGTTTAGGTTTTAATTCAGCTAATGTACCTATGCAACAATGTATGGTTTTCACTCACTGCTAAGACAATTAACAAATTTGGGTTGTGATTAACTAAATTAACTAAGATTTATTTAACTAATGAGAATTGCAAACGAATTACTTATATGAGAATAAACATGGGATACTAACTTCATTAAATACTTCGCTTAGATCTGACGCCTTTAATCACTATGTGCAACAGTTATGATATCTGATCGGACAACACGAAATAAGTACACGCTACCTGTTAGCATACGTATACCAAACTACCTATACATCCACAAAGAGATAGAAGATGAATAGACACAAATTATGTTTAGACCCTATATGTCTATAGAATTTTAAAACATAACGGTTGAAGAACAGGTTATCCACATTGATCACATAGGGCAACATAATATATTTCTATTTATGCTACAAATCATGATGTCAAAACATACATAATCCTATGCTAGCATGGCAAGTTCTAAATCTCAAGATCCACTTTCACTTCACAAGAGATTAACAATTCAATTTAAATGTTAGCTACGCATCTAAAAGCATTAAGAATAACCATACAAGGATATCAGATATTCATCACACACAGATCTTTAAAGCATCAAGATACTAAGACTCCATAAATAAATCCGTTAGAATCCCATGACAACCATTAGTTCATAATTGAACCGTTCGTCACCATGGGATTTGATGAAAACATGATATTAAACAAGATAATAAACAAGATATGAATGAAAGTAATAATATTAATAAGATTAAGAGTTGAGAAAACAAATCTAAAACCCAGAGTATCGCCTAATTACAAAAGTAGATCTGGAATTCCAAGTGCTGTCACGATCTTTGGAATTTGTCTCCAAATCTAATCTTCTATCCTTGGCTAACTCTGTATTTTCTATGTTCTATGTTCTATCTATGTTATATCTTCTATTACAATGATATAGTGTGTTTAAATAGGCCCTAGAAGTCTTGTCCAACAAGAAAACATTAAAAATACAATTTTACATCGAATTAGGGCAAAACAATAATTTTCAGCATGTTGCCGCGCTCTCAACGCACTCACATTCTGTTCAGGCGCGCTCTCAGGGCACCAGGCGCGCAGTCAGCGCACTAGCTATCTACCGGTTTGCTTGTTTGGCTCATTTTTCTTCGTTTTGACTCCGTTTTCTTCCGTTTCTTTTCCGCTAGCTTCCGTCTTCAATCCTTTAGCTTTAGGAACTTCATGAAATCTTAAAACAGATTCCCATTCTTCATTCCAGTGCTAACTTTCAACTCCAACATCGATGGAAATTACAAACCTAGCCATTAATTGCAATCCTGCACAACTACAAAAAATACATCAAAAATACAACAACTTGAGACCAAGTCAATCAATTTAAGCCGATATGGAACGCTCCAAGTGGATATGAAATCCACTTATCACACCCCCAAACTTAAACCGATGCTTGTCCTCAAGCATAAACAACTAACACTAACTAATTAGTACCACTTCCGTAGGTGATCACGGTTGCATTTGGCATATGCAACAAGCCCTTTAAACCCCTAGGCAGCCCTAGTGGACGAGGGAGGTCTCGTGAGGGCCTATAGCGAATGTACCCACAAAATCCTTCTAACTAAAAAATGCAAAAACAATGCAATGCATGAATGCAACTAATACGAAAATGCAATGATCCCCTTCGAAATAACCAAAACCAACTAGCAAGCAAATATCTCAAAGAATGCAACTAAATCCAAATGGAGCTCGACTAAGTCCCCGTATACTAACAATACATGAACAGAAACGTGCGTGTGTGCGATGCTCATCAGATATACTTTTATAACTAGATTAAAAATCATACATTCGCCAAGACAATCACAGGTTTATAAACAGAATAGACTGTAGACCCTTCATAACCTAGAAACACCTCTATCATCATTTGAGTTAGATAGGAATTCAAGCTTTATTACTACAACTACAACACATATCAATATATACAAAACGCATGTTTATTTAACCGTGCAATGGATGAGACCCCTAAAGGCTTATACAATAATACCCATGTAGTGAGCGTTAGGTCAGTGGATCCCAGACTATAAAAGCCTTAGGTCACTAGGCAAAAAGTCCCCTCGTACTTAATTGCTCGAGTATTAAAGAGCTCACCCAGGTTAATTTTGCATCTAAACAACTCTCATATTCTTTTTTTTCCTTTCTTTTCTTTTTTCTTTTTTCTTTTTTTTTTCTGAATTTTTTGTTCTTTTTTTTTCAATGCAATCTGGAATGAGAATTCTCATTTCCAACCCTAGACTACTCATATAAAAATATGAGCCGGCTACTAGCCATTTGACGCCTAGCCATTATTAACAACTAGCATGAAATTCCTGGTTTCCCCCAAACTTAGACTTAAGTGTTCCTACGCCATCAAGGGAATAACGAAAATTCTAAATATAAACAAGTGATTAAATCTCAAAACAACCAAACAAGCATAACCTCAACCTAGCCCAAAAGCAACCTAATGAGACTGTGTAAAAATTTTGTTTTTGTAACATGCAAGCCAATTTCATAGGAACTATAAATCAACCCTCTATTCATCATTACCACGCTCAATTAGACATCTACCTACCAATCGGAATTAGCTCGTCCTAAGGGATCATGAAATATGCATGCCATGCAAATGAAACTAACATGGACTCACATGGTAAAACAAAACAAAAATAACAGAATGTCCTATATGAAAACAACATAAATAACACGAACGAAACATGCATGAATTACTACTAATATGCATAATATGATATCTATATGAACACAATGACTAATAAATAACTAATATACACTACTTATCCCCCAAACTTAGAATATTCAATGTCCCCACTGAATGGAAGGTAATACAAGGGATAGTAGGAAACATACCTAAAACTACCGAAACACGTGGGTTGCCTCCCACGAAGCGCCTTTGTTTAAAGTCTTTAGCTAGACATGGCCATGGCTTTTTCTCTTGAAAATTTCTACACCGTATCTCTATATGGCCATTTAATTATCCTTTCCGGACCTACAGCCTTGATGACAAGTTTCAGCCTTCTTTGCTCCTCAAAAGTGTCAGTAACAATGTTCTTTTCACTACCTGACAAGTTAGCAACAATAATAATAAGCAAAGTAAATTATTGACCCAAATATGCATACCTCAAGTGATCTGGTGGTTTAAGATCGAGTTTGGAAGCTTCTTCAACATGATGATTTTCATTATTAACTAACAAAGACTGATCAAGAGTGGAAATAGACGAATTAGGAACGGAAGTGGGTGGTTCACCAACAGAAGTCTTAACAACAGACTTAGGATCAAAAGAACTATCCTCAAGTTGGATTTCATGCTTAGAACAAATGACCTTCAATTCTTCTAACATCTCATCAGAAGTAAAATTCTTGTACATCTCATGAAGATCTTTATTACCCTCAATCAAAACGTCTTTCTCAAGAAAAGACTCAATTGCACTATCCTCAAGATTTGACCATGAAACCACCTCATCAATCAGCACCTTAGAATCCCAGAGATCAGGCAAGCCTAGTGACTCACACTCTTCCTCCTCATCACTATCCACCATTGGTTCTGACAAAACAGAATGTTCTTCTTTTTCTGTAGGGTCCTGATCATGAATTTCTTCTTCATCCTCAATTAATAAATTCTGATCAATCGTGACTTTTCCAGATCTGAGTGTTATGGCATTAACCTGCTCCATGCCATCTTATTTTCCTGGATTTACCTCTGTGTCACTAGGAAGAACTCCCTGCGGCCTGCTGAGTAAGGCACTTGCAAGTTGCCCTATCTGATTCTCCAACGTCTTGAGAGATGCTGGCTGACTTTTATACATCAATCCCAACTCTTCCAATTCAGATTTTTCCTCAGACGACTAAGCAGCACTCCCATGAAACTGTTGATGGAATCCTAGTGAGTGAAACTGTTGCCTTGGGGCATACTGCTGATGAAACTGTTGTCCCTGCTGTTGCTGAAAACCTGAAAGATTGAACGGTTTAGCTCCAAATTGTTGCCCTTGAAACGGCTGATAAGGCTACTGTGCCTGTTGGAAACCACCTTGATTGTTGCTCCAGCTGAAATTAGGATGATAGATGTTGGGAGCTGGCTGCTGCAATCTTTGAAAATTGCTCACAAACTGTGCCGATTCAATAGATATGGCACATTGAGTCGTCTCATGTGCCCCCGCACATAGCTCACAAACACTAGCAACTTGAGGCACCCCATGCCTTGACATAGAATCCAATTTCTTATAAAGTGCCTCTAGCTGAGCTGCTAGAGCTGTGACTGTATTAACTTCCAGAATTCCTGTATGATAATCTATGAGTTGGATTCTGGTATTCATTCGCAGCCATCATCTGAATCAACTCATAAGCTTCCTCATAGCTCTTAGCCCATAGAGCTCCACCTGATGCTACATCTAGCATAGGTCTTGACTGTGCACCCAAGCCATTATAAAATCAGTTAATCACCATCCAATCAAGCATCCCATGATGTGGACACTTCCTTAGCATCTCCTTATATCGCTCTCAAGCCTCGCACAAATATTCTCCAGACTGCTGTGAAAACTGAGTAATAGCATTCCTGATTGCTGCGGTCTTTGCCATGGGGAAAATTTTAGTGAGAAATTTTTGAGCAAGATCCTCCCATGTCAAAATAGACCCTGCTGGTAGAGAGTGCAACCAGCCCTTAGCTTTATCCCGCAGAGAAAATGGGAAAAGTCTAAATTTCACAGCATCCTCAGACACACCGTTGGTTCTGAAAGTATCACAGGTCTCAATGAAATTCCGGATGTGCATGTTAGGATCTTCAGTCGGAGCACCCCCAAACTGAACTGAGTTCTGCACCATCTGAATTGTGCTAGGCTTGATCTCGAAACTGTTAGCTGCAATAGCTGGCCTGACAATGCTAATTTGGATGTCATTGATCTTCGGCTGAGAATACTCCTTCAGAGCTCTTGCTGGATCTCCCATGTCTATGGTTGTTCAAGTTCCTCAAGTACCTAAAACACACAGAACTAAACAAGATAGATGAGAAAAACAAATCCGAGTCAGTGAAATCTAACGACCATTGATGACAAGC
Source organism: Saposhnikovia divaricata (assembly GCA_036435485.1). Taxonomy (NCBI): domain Eukaryota; kingdom Viridiplantae; phylum Streptophyta; class Magnoliopsida; order Apiales; family Apiaceae; genus Saposhnikovia; species Saposhnikovia divaricata. The sequence continues at coordinate 91,732,737 of CM071597.1, read as the reverse complement.
ACATAAACTAAAAATAAAACACCGATGATCCTCGGCAGCGGTGCCAAAAACTTGTTTGCACTAAATCACGCAAGCGTACGTGGTCACAAGTAATATATATATAAGTCAAGTTCGTTCCCACAGAGATCTGGTTTAGGTTTTAATTCAGCTAATGTACCTATGCAACAATGTATGGTTTTCACTCACTGCTAAGACATTTAACAAATTTGAGTTTTGATTAACTAAATAAACTAAGATTTATTTAACTAATGAGAATTGCAAACGAATTACTTATATGAGAATAAACATGGGATCCTAACTTCATTAAATACTTCACTTAGATCTGACGCCTTTAATCACTATGTGCAACAGTTATGATATCTGATCGGACATCACGAAATAAGTACACGCTACCTGTCAGCATACGTATACCAAACTACCCATACATCCACAAAGAGATAGAAGATGAATAGACATCAATTATGTTTAGACCCTATATGTCTATAGAATTTGAAAACATAACGCTTGAAGAACAGGTTATCCACATTGATCACATAGGGCAACATAATATATTTCTATTTATGCTACAAATCATGATGTCAAAACATACATAATCCTATGCTAGCATGGCAAGTTCTAAATCTCAAGATCCACTTTCACTTCACAAGAGATTAACAATTCAATTTAGATTTTAGCTACGCATCTAAAAGCATTAAGAATAACCATACAAGGATATTAGATATTCATCACACACAGATCTTTAAAGCATCAAGATACTAAGACTCCATAAATAAATCGGTTAGAATCCCATGACAACGATTAGTTCATAATTGAACCGTTCGTCACCATGGGATTTGATGAAAACATGATATTAAACAAGATAATAAACAAGATATGAATGGAAGTAATAATATTAATAAGATTAAGAGTTGAGAAAACAAATCTAAAACCCAGAGTATCGCCTAATTACAAAAGTAGATCTGGAATTCCAAGTGCTGTCACGATCTTTGGAATTTGTCTCCAAATCTAATCTTCTATCCTTGGCTAACTCCGTATTTTCTACGTTCTATCTTCTATCTATGTTATATCTTCTATTACAATGATATAGTGTGTTTAAATAGGCCATAGAAGTCTTGTCCAGTGTGACACCCCCAAATCTGAGGTCAAAGATTCAGGTCGTCACTTCACCATCCAACCATATCATACCTGTATTAACTGTACAACTCAACAATACATCCATTCAGACCTCAATCTTAAGCACAAACAAGTTAGAGCCTCAGAAACGATAATCAAAAGTGCCACTAAATATTACAATTCATTTGTACAAATCAGAGTCTTACACAATTCCACTCATACAACTACACTTGAAGACAGGTCTTACTATTACAGTTGAAAACCTATCAGACTTACTCTGTAGTATCTATCAGAAACTAAATCATCTCTGGGGTAAATCTTCTACTCCTCTTCTGCTGTCGCGGAGTTAACCGACCAAATTCTTCTCTTTCTGAAAAGTTTTTATAAAGCAAGAATGAGCTACATAATGCTCAGCAAGTTCACCATTTTGCAAAATAATAATGTGGTTTATTTCGAAAACATTCCCAACTATATGGGTATATATCTCAGATTTCAAAACATAATTGGACAATGTATATGTCCGAGTTTGAATAAAACATCTATACTCACTAAGGAGCTTTAAGAATAACATATGAACCCTTTATAAGGTTCTCATTTCAATATATCTCAAGTTTGAAAATATATACATAGGAGTATATCATTTCCGGCAAAACACTCTACGATTCACATACTGTACAGGGAATACATCATTGCAAACCTCTTTCCTTCCATTAGCTTAGAAGGTTTCTCATACAAAAACATTTCATTCTTTGAAACAATTGCAAGAGTGCACTAACACGTGCCAATCTTTATAGAAATTCTTGCAGTTCTAGATACTGCACGATGTCAATATTTTCTCATCGAAAACCACACTATCAGCAACTTGGCACTTAGGCCCAAGAAGCAGTGTTTGAGTATTTTTCCAAAGTGGAGGATGGGACTGGAAGAAAACATAAAAACCTGACAGGGATTGACGATGATCAGTCGCCACATCCAAGTCCAATAATCCGCGGGTCTTCTCTACCGGTAGAAGGATAGAAACTACATCCGTAACTATCCTCGAGTGAAAACTACATCCGTAATCACCCTCGATGAAAACTACATCCGTAATCATCCTTCGGCAACACCTGGGCCGGAATAATAATTGATGGACCGCCTGGCTCACGGCCGCTTACACATCCCGGGAATCGTTCGTCAACGATTCCCACACCTGCCAGAGTCCTTTTTTCTTTTTCTTTTGAAAACTTGATTTTGATTGAAAACAGAGTAATTGAGGTCCGACATTAGTCGACCGATGATTCTTGAAATCCCACAAGAAACAAACCTGACCGGGGGTTTTCGAAAATGTTTTGAGTTCGAAAGAGTTCGAGTTTGAAAGTGCTAAAGGTATCTTGGATTAGCTTTGTCTTTAAAATAATGAATGATAATTAATAAATAATATTTTAAGATTTAATATTAATAATTAATAAAATAATTATTCGATAAAATAACTTTTAATCCAAGATAGGGTTTCGAGTATTTACGAAGATATGAACATAATTACTTGAGTATACGATACTCCCCGAATGACCCTTCGGGTTTTCGCAATCTAGATACGATATGATAATATACCGCTCCCCGGTCAATAGTATATACGGACCGCTACGACCTCTATTGCTATAGTCGTTGTCCGAGGAAAACATTTCAATCTAAGTTCAAGGGGTACAAACATATATGTACTTATAAAATCTCAATTGCATCAATACTTCGATAAACATAGCATTTGATATGGTTGAAAGCTACAAACACAACAATGAAAGCCCTTGTATATGTATAAGTTTCAAAAAGTAAACTTGCCTTGGTTTGGTTGGGGTGGTCGAGCGTGTGGAGTCGAACGATCTATACATAAGCAATAACCGCTCGTTAGTACCTTCACAATATCTCTTTAATTACGGGGTTTTAGGGGGTACGAAATTAACTTAATGACTTCGTCTTATGACACTCTAGCCCCACTATAGGTTCATGTCATCACTCGATTACGCTCGTCACTTAATCGACTTAATTTAGTTACCACATTCGAATCATAACCATTAACCCTAGAATTATGCTCCACTAATCGACTTTTTCCATTGCGCAAAATTTACTCTAGCATTTTTATAAAATCCAAAAATTCATATTTTAATCCAATTCTTTTTGGGTGGTCTTCACCACTGCATTCCCTAACTTCTCAAATTTTTCCATGATCCCACATATATTTTTAGGGGTTTAAACAAGGTTCACAAGGGGGTCACTTAGTGCAGTCCGGAATCCAGAAACACAATTCACTTCTCCGGCCATAACTTAAAATCTATACATCACCTAGCCATGAACCTTACATTTCCAGAAACTACATTCAATTATCTTTCCAACAATATATGGTAGGACATCAGGGGACAACATTTGGGGGTTCAAAACCGGGTTACAAGACAGGTCAATGCTCCTAGAAAAACTCAGCAAGCATATACTACTTAGATCAACCATTTTTCACAATTCCACAACACAACCAACACTTAATTCACTTAGTTCATGGTTTATAACACTCATGGAGATATATATACTATCCATAATCATAAAAGTCACAATCACAACATCAAAACTCCAGATCCATGTCATCCATTGCTTATACAACCAAGATTAACTCATATATACATGGATCTACTACCAAACATTATAAACACTACATAACCAAAAGGGTTTGAGATTTTTATACCTTCTTGAGCACCTAGGAGTGTTGGACAAGCCTTACACAACTTAATAACACCTTGAATGGTCTCCTACAACCCTTACAATCCAAGATCTAAAAGAAAATCAAACATGGTTACTATTTACCAAATCTTTAACAATTTATAACTTGAATTTGGATGGATGAAATGGCTTGAAACTATTAACATACCTTGCTTAGATGTTGTAGAGGGCCTAGTAATTATATCTTGATGTATGAGTGGTGGGAAATGGGGGAGGAAGAATTTTCTTCTCCCTTTACTAAGCTTGGCCGAGAGCACCTTGAAAATGGGGGGGGAGAGTTTTTGATTTTTGTGTTTTGTTTGTTGGGTGAAATAATTGATAAAGTTATGTTGGGTGATACATAATGTGTATGTATAGGCAAGGTACTAGCAAGGTATGGTCACATGTACTCCTTGTCTCCCCTTTTTGAAAAGCAAGTAACTAGATACTATTCATCTTCTAATTTGTCAACTAGTTTGTTTATTCCTAACCACTTGGTTGCATGGGACTTGCATGCAATACTACTCTTTGTATCATTATTCTTCCACCAATGCTTGTCATTTAATCTTTAATTCGTATCGTATCTTAATTAATCTCTCGTAATAATATTTTGTCGCGTAGAGATTTCCCCTATAATTCCTTAAGTACTTAATTGTGTAAATTCCTCGAATGTCCATAATTCCTCGTCATAATTCTTAATAAATCTTTTAATACTCTAACCATTCTCAAATCCCAAGTTTTATAAATCTTACTAACAATAAGACTCCTGCCTTCACAATCTTCCTTTTTATCTTACATAATGAATGCAACAACGCAGTTTCTCAGACAATCAATTCTATTAATCAACAGGGATGACTAGAAAGGTTCTATATTGACAATGCCACAAGATATTAAATAAAAAGAAATATTACCAAAAATTAGGGTTCTTACAGCCTCCCCTCCTTAAAAGGATTCCGTCCCGGAATCAGGTTGAAAACAGTTGGGGGTGCTTTTCACGCATCGCGCTCTCTAGTTCCCATGTTGATTCTTCGACATTCTGATTCCTCCACAAAACTCTCGCTAATTTGACAACCTTGTTCCTCAGCACCTGTTCTTTTCTATCCATGATTTCTACGGGTTGCTCTACATATGTTAAGTCTGGTTGCAGATCCACTTGATCATGTTCTATCAGATGTCGGAAGTCGGTATGGTAGGGTCGTAGCATGGACACATGGAACACATTATGTACTTGCTGCAAGCTCGGGGGTAAAGCCAATTCATAGGCTAACTTTCCAACTCGTTTCAAGATCTCAAAAGGTCCAATAAATCTTGGGCTTAGCTTCCCCTTCTTACCAAATCTCATCAATCCCTTCCACGGTGATACTTTTAACGTCACAAACTCTCCTACCTCATTTTCTTTGTCCTTGCGGGTCTGGTCCGCATACTTTTTCTGTCTGTCTTGGGCCGCTACCAGCCGTCCTCTTATGAGCTCAATAGTTTCTCTTGTCTGTTGGACCAGTTCAGGCCCTAAAATCTTCCGCTCTCCAACCTCTTCCCAACACGAGGGAGACCGACATCTTCGTCCGTATAACGCTTCATATGGGGGCATGCCTATACTCGCATGGTAAATATTGTTGTAGGAAAATTCGATCAACAGCAAGTGGTCATCCCAACTTCCCTTAAAATCAATGGCACATACCCTCAACATGTCCTCGATGGTCTGGATGGTTCTCTCACTCTGTCCGTCAGTTTGGGGATGGTATGCAGTACTCATGTTTAACTTGGTCCCCACACAATCCTGAAAACTTCTCCAGAACCTGGAGTTGAATCTTGGGTCTCTATCTGATACAATGCTCACAGGAACCCCATGCCTTACTCCGATCTCATTAGATATCTCATAAAATTTGACCATTCGAAATAATGGGTTTCGTAAAAAGGCTAATGACTTTTACATACACTCGTCTGTACCACAAAGACGTAATATCAATTAGAAATCTTCATTTAATAATTCGTACATATCGTGATTGCAAAAATTTCTCATCCACCCATAAAATTACTATTCGTCCAGGTTTCGAATATTCCTGAAAGTTAGGGTTAATGCAGTCTCCTCTCCTTACAAGGGTTCTATCTTAAGAACCTAAGGACAATAGTTGGGGATACAATTCCAACCTTACCTTTTCCAACTCTCAGGTTGACACTTCAACCCTATTGTTCTCTCCCTTCGTCTCACCAACGCCTTAATGATGTTCCTCAATGCATACTCTCCTCAACCTGTATTCCTTATCGGTTGTTCTATGATTAAAAATTTCTATCCCACTACTCACACGTTCCTCTTCTACCTTGTTCATAGTATCCATGTTGAGTCCTTGTATCGTTGGCCCGTGAATGCTTTGTGGTCGTGTTTTGTAATCTGAGACAACGTCAATACGCACGGTATTCCTCATATTCCTTCGCTTGATTAGCAGGCATGCGTTGCCTCCCGTCAGCCGTTACCACTTGCTGTGGATACTGTATAGTCTTCGGCATTCGTCGAACCAGTTCAGCTACTATATCCCCCGTTCATTGACTTCTTCGTAATGCAAGAAAAGCGAAGCTTCTTCTTTCGCGGTACGCTTTACAGGAGACGTCCTTACGTTCGCATGGTGGTGATCGTGATAACAACATTCATTTCATGGATAATTTTTTATTCTCGACTGCCCCGTGGAACATAAGGCACGACACTACATATAAATTCGATCGTCTGGACAATTCTTCTTCCCTGTCCGTCAACCACAGATCAAATTAGTACATACGCTCAATCTCTTTGTTAAATATACCCGAAAGCACCTTCAATATTCGAAGTTTAACCTTAAGTCTTTATCTGACGTGATCGCTGCAGAAGTTTCATATTGCACCACCATCTCTCCCGTATAATATTCGATAATCTTCTCAATGGAAAGTCTCTCGTAGGTAAATCACTTGGTCCAACAATTATAACTCAACTAGGGCCATCTCTTGGCTCGGTCTTTGGCGACCTACTTATGAAATTCACTATAATTCTGTCCACGTTCAATATTTTCTACAGGCGGAATTAATCCACTAGATCTCTATCATTCTGCTTTTGACATGTCGCGTTAGTAGTTAATAGTTTGCCAATACCATTCTTCATTTCCGTTTGCCAAACATTCTCTTAATTCTCTATACATCTTTTTCCTTCCTCATAATTTAGTCATTTTCCTCTAACATTATTCTTTATTGTATATACTCTATTTTCTAGGCCAATACTGACTGAATTCCAATTTCGAATAATCCCTTCTATAGGTACCGGCCACCACACCGGCCTTTCCTGGGAAATAACCAATTTCTCCATTACACTCCCTGCTCCCTTTCGTCACCTTCTCTTTCTTATGTTTAGTTCTAATATGAAGATATACTTATGGCACTTGTGGAGAAATTTTCACACTTTTCTCATAAGGTTAACGTCTCAGTTTTATGCGTGAACGCCATCATGACTAATCCCAGACTCACGGTTAGTGCTATCTCGTAACCTTTATGTTGTTTAGAAGTATAGGCTATCATCCTTTTTCTACTGCATCAGCACACCTCTTAAACTCTCGAAAGACGCATCATCGTGACTCTCAAAGTCCTCTTTTTATCATAAAGTATAGCTAACAATGAGGTTGTTGCTAATATCTCATTTCATCCCAAAACTTTGTCCATTAATCCATAAAGGCTTCTGACTCATTAGTCCATTCAAACGATACTACCACAATTTTATAACGTTTATATTAGTGTGAAATTCCAACTTTGGCACAGTACAGAGGTCGATCTTGAGTTGGTAAAACCTTCTCTTCAACCTTACCTCTGAAAAACAACTACTCATTTTAACTAGTCAACAATTCCTCCATTCCCGATAAGGGTATCAGTTCTCGATGGTATATGTAAGATGTCATACGCTCGTCCTCCTTCACAACTGGCGCCAATCAGCCTGAGGCCTGCATGCTACTGCGATTCCCAATAAACTTGATCAGGTGGTAATCTCGAAGGATCATTGTCATATATCCATGCATCCATTTGCTATTAGGGGCCTGTTAAACTTTATGTCTCTCTATGTGCATCAATCCCTTTAAGCTAAATAAAGCTTCACATTCTTGCCACGATATTTCTTCCTTTCTTGTCCATCTCACTTCCAGGTAGTTTCCTCTAAGGATATGTTTTACATCGCAATCGATTTGCATTTCTTGGATCAGGAAAAGGCTTGGTAACTCCAGAATTCATTAATATAACATCCTGACAACGGTTGGTAGGAGCGTGCTCCCAACCACCTCATCATTTCTTATAACTTTCCCCACACCAATATTAAAGGTCTTGTGGTATACCCTGACATGTTATCTCTACTTCAATAATTACTCGGCATAACGCTCTGGCTGCACAATTACAACATTTGGTTTTTGATCTCATATTGGTGTAACGGTTCACAATTGTACCTCCCGTTCACCTTAGAGTAATCATTTTGAAAGGAATGGTTTCAAAATAACAAGGTCCAATAGATAATCTCAATAAGAATTCCACATTGGATGTTCCAAGAATGTTGATGGTTCCAAATACTAGGAGTCTTGATTTTTGGAGATGTAAAGATGGACAGAAAGAATATAACAAGGTTTATTCCTTCCCGTCCTGATAATTCTGTAATATGACACCATAGAGAATGCTGCACAAGGGCAATGATTTTTTGGTACAAAAGTCATGAAGACGGTCTTTATACAATTCTTACATCGGGTGGATACTTTTCCTCCTGAATAATAAGAGGAAATCTAAAGTCGCATTGATGAAGGTCAGCCAATAGAAAGCAATTCTACTCCATGACAATTAAAGAATGAAGTAGTTTGTCACTCAAGTAATCAATGGTTTCAAATGAATTCTCATTGTATGAAATGAAAGAATAAAATATTCAAGTGATATAAAGTCTGATACGAAGATGGGTAAGAGTTCAAGTCGACTGGGCGACCTCACTAGGTCTCAATCAAGTTATTCGTCCAAACTTTCATCATCATACTTTACCACATGCAAAATGCATTACGGAATGAATTAAATTGGGAGTTGGACCAGTGAAACAATAACTAGTCCTTTTCAAGAAACACTAGCGACTAGCTAGACAAAATTTGCTAGTTCACCTGTTTGAGGCATCACCACCAGCTAGGACAATTAGCTAGGTGTTCTTCACAACATTACAATTTTGAGTAGTTGGAACGATCAACTAGTCATTCATGTTGACATAACGACTAGCCAGTTTCAATTGGATAGAACGGAACTTCAACATCGTAGCCACTAAAGAAACTTTAGGCTTCTCAGACAACGAATGGAAATAAGAAGTTATTAAGTTTGAAAAAAAAGAAACTATAAAATCTGAAGAGAATGTTCTAGGTATCGGAACAATCGATAACCTCTCATCAAATATTACTTATCAGTGAAACGGTCCACCCAAGGGTGCCTCCGTACACATCCTTTATCAGATCCGTCAATAGAATTAAATTCGGAATACCAATATCAAGATGATATCCTTACTATGATTTCAATGTACGGTGTACAATCTCATCTTGAATAGGAGAAAAGAATTCATGAGGGATGTCTGGACATTAGATCATCCCTGTCCTCAGTAATTTGTTGAATATTTATGAGCTCAACTGAAGAATGCAAGTATGAAAGAAGCAATCAAATATCGATATTCGTTAAGTAGTATTCGTCGATTAATTAAGGAAATATTTGTGGAACATTCCTTGGATAATTGAAAGAGAGTGTAAATAGTCCTGAGCAGAAATAATTATAAACTTCAAATAGAATGCTCGGGGCTCAATTAAGATACTTTGGATGAGTCCCGGTTTAGAGAAAGTATATCAGTGGTTGTTATTCCACAAGTATGAAGTAGAAAGCTAGGAGGGTTACCTGATATAAGCTAATCGAGGTAATATGGTTAGTGAACAGTTTAAAATGAAGTAGTGCACCAGCCGGTAGTTATCAAAATAAGTTAATAATCATTCGTGCATCTCATTATCACCACTATGAGGGTAACTCCATCTCTTCGTCTTCGTAATACAAGACACCAACTAGTGCGTCTCTCAATCATCATCTTAAAGTCATTTATCGAGTTAGGGTTTCACAAATATATCTGTCATTTCCGTGCTTTATCTTGAAGACCAAGCTTCACATCATTCCGGGGACACCTGCTAAGTTCATAGGGTCCTACTTCATGCCTTCCGACATGAATCACCAGTGGCCAGTTCCCCCTGGGAACAGATCAAAGAGATCTCTCAGGGATCTCAATGCAGTCCATAGGTTCAGTGGCGGGTGTGTGTATGTGAACATATACCAAAAATATTGAGGTCTTTCTCTTGGTAGACTCCGAGATCGCTGAATTGCTCGTTGCAACCCTATTCAACTTCTCTTGAGTCCCTTTGTTAATTCTACTCGTTTGTTCTCTAAGTTGAACTACCATGTCCTTGCGTCCGAATCATGCGTGGAATTATCTAGCACGCCCGTCTTATGATAACATTCTCGTATAACACATGAAAAATTCACCATCGAGGGTAATGGAATCCACAACGGCATAGTGACCAACCTTCAGGTAAACCCGTTATGTAGGATCTTATAGCCAAAGTAAAAGACTTTCATTAATCCAAGTACTAAGTACCCTTAATTATGTAGGGAAGTCCAAACTTCTTGATTCTTAAAATGCCGCCTCCTAAACTCTGGAGGACTATGGGCCACAGAATTTATGCCAGCCTAGTCATCCGATCATATTGGCAATATCGCCTCTACATCAGCTGCTCTTGAGATTTCGCTCTGCTTCCTATATCATTACCAATGATAGGTCATGTACGACTCTCAAACCTCTATTCATCCTTCTGAAGGTCTATAAGGATTCTATCGACCCTAGTATAATACCTTCAGTCAACACTCCAGTCCATTCTACTCACCGGTACCTCTTCCGGTAGTCCAATCATAAGTTTACTACGATCTCTTATGTCATTCTCCTACTTAGGCTTAACTCTCAACACTCTCGTTTCTGAGTACTGTAACTTATTGCTCTGATACCATTTCTGTGACACCCCCAAATCTGAGGTCAAAGATTCAGGTCGTCACTTCACCATCAAACCATATCATACCTGTATTAACTGTACAACTCAACAATACATCCATTCAGACCTCAATCTTAAGCACAAACAAGTTAGAGCCTCAGAAACAATAATCAAAAGTGCCACTAAATATTACAATTCATTTGTACAAATTAGAGTCTTACACAATTCCACTTATACAACTACACTTGAAGACAGGTCTTACTATTACAGTTGAAAACCTATCAGACTTACTCTGTAGTATCTATCAAGAACTAAATCATCTCCGGGGTAAATCTTCTACTCCTCTTCTGCTGTCGCGGAGTTAACCGACTAAATTCTTCTCTTTCTGAAAAGTTTTTATAAAGCAAGAATGAGCTACATAATGCTCAGCAAGTTCACCATTTTGCAAAATAATAATGTGGTTTATTTCGAAAACATTCCCAACTATATGGGTATATATCTCAGATTTCAAAACATAATTGGACAATGTATATGTCCGAGTTTGAATAAAACATCTATACTCACTAAGGAGCTTTAAGAATAACATATGAACCCTTTATAAGGTTCCCATTTCAATATATCTCAAGTTTGAAAATATATACATAGGAGTATATCATTTCCGGCAAAACACTCTACGATTCACATAATGTACAGGGAATACATCATTGCAAACCTCTTTCCTTCCATTAGCTTAGAAGGTTTCTCATACAAAAACATTTCATTCTTTGAAACAATTGCAAGAGTGCACTAACACGTGCCAATCTTTATAGAAAATCTTGCAGTTCTAGATACTGCACGATGTCAATATTTTCTCATCAAAAACCACACTATCAGCAACTTGGCACTTAGGCCCAAGAAGCAGTGTTTGAGTATTTTTCCAAAGTGGAGGATGGGACTGGAAGAAAACATAAAAACCTGACAGGGATTGACGATGATCAGTCGCCACATCCAAGTCCAATAATCCGCGGGTCTTCTCTACCGGTAGAAGGATAGAAACTACATCCGTAACTATCCTCGAGTGAAAACTACATCCGTAATCACCCTCGATGAAAACTACATCCGTAATCATCCTTCGGCAACACCTGGGCCGGAATAATAATTGATGGACCGCCTGGCTCACGACCGCTTACACATCCCGGGAATCGTTCGTCAACGATTCCCACACCTACCAGAGTCCCTTTTTCTTTTTCTTTTGAAAACTTGATTTTGATTGAAAACAGAGTAATTGAGGTCCGACATTAGTCGACTGATGATTCTTGAAATCCCACAAGAAACAAACCTGACCGGGGGTTTTCGAAAATGTTTTGAGTTCGAAAGAGTTCGAGTTTGAAAGTGCTAAAGGTATCTTGGATTAGCTTTGTCTTTAAAATAATGAACGATAATTAATAAATAATATTTTAAGATTTAATATTAATAATTAATAAAATAATTATTCGATAAAATAACTTTTAATCCAAGATAGGGTTTCGAGTATTTACGAAGATATGAACATAATTACTTGAGTATACGATACTCCCCGAATGACCCTTCGGGTTTTCGCAATCTAGATACGATATGATAATATACCGCTCCCCGGTCAATAGTATATACGGACCGCTACGACCTCTATTGCTAGAGTCGTTGTCCGAGGAAAACATTTCAATCTAAGTTCAAGGGGTACAAACATATATGTACTTATAAAATCTCAATTGCATCAATACTTCGATAAACATAGCATTTGATATGGTTGAAAGCTACAAACACAACAGTGAAAGCCCTTGTATATGTATAAGTTTTGAAAAGTAAACTTGCCTTGGTTTGGTTGGGGTGGTCGAGCGTGCGGAGTCGAACGATCTATACATAAGCAATAACCGCTCGTTAGTACCTTAACAATATCTCTTTAATTACGGGGTTTTAGGGGGTATGAAATTAACTTAATGACTTCGTCTTATGACACTCTAGCCCCACTATAGGTTCATGTCATCACTCGATTACGCTCGTCACTTAATCGACTTAATTTAGTTACCACATTCGAATCATAACCATTAACCCTAGAATTATGCTCCACTAATCGACTTTTTCCCTTGCACAAAATTTACTCTAGCATTTTTATAAAATCCAAAAATTCATATTTTAATCCAATTCTTTTTGGGTGGTCTTCACCACTGCATTCCCTAACTTCTCAAATTTTTCCATGATCCCACATATATTTTTAGGGGTTTAAACAAGGTTCACAAGGGGGTCACTTAGTGCAGTCCGGAATCCAGAAACACAATTCACTTCTCCGGCCATAACTTAAAATCTATACATCACCTAGCCATGAACCTTACATTTCCAGAAACTACATTCAATTATCTTTCCAACAATATATGGTAGGACATCAGGGGACAACATTTGCGGGTTCAAAATCGGGTTACAAAACAGGTCAATGCACCTGGAAAAACTCAGCAAGCATATACTACTTAGATCAACCATTTTTCACAATTCCACAACACAACCAACACTTAATTCACTTAGTTCATGGTTTATAACACTCATGGAGATATATATACTATCCATAATCTTAAAAGTCACAATCACAACATCAAAACTCAAGATCCATGTCATCCATTGCTTATACAACCAAGATTAACTCATATATACATGGATCTACTACCAAACATTATAAACACTACATAACCAAAAGGGTTTGAGATTTTTATACCTTCTTGAGCACCTAGGAGTCTTGGACAAGCCTTACACAACTTAATAACACCTTGAATGGTCTCCTACAACCCTTACAATCCAAGATCTAAAAGAAAATCAAACATGGTTACTATTTACCAAATCTTTAACAATTTGTAACTTGAATTTGGATGGATGAAATGGCTTGAAACTATTAACATACCTTGCTTAGATGTTGTAGAGGGCCTAGTAATTATATCTTGATGTATGAGTGGTGGGAAATGGGGGAGGAAGAATTTTCTTCTCCCTTTACTAAGCTTGGCCGAGAGCACCTTGAAAATGGGGGGGGAGAGTTTTTGATTTTTGTGTTTTGTTTGTTGGGTGAAATAATTGATAAAATTATGTTGGGTGATACATAATGTGTATGTATAGGCAAGGTACTAGCAAGGTATGGTCACATGTATTCCTTGTCTCCCCTTTTTGAAAAGCAAGTAACTAAATACTATTCCTCTTCCAATTTGTCAACTAGTTTGTTTATTCCTAACCACTTGGTTGCATGGGACTTGCATGCAATACTACTCTTTGTATCATTATTCTTCCACCAATGCTTGTCATTTAATCTTTAATTCGTATCGTATCTTAATTAATCTCTCGTAATAATATTTTGTCGCGTAGAGATTTCCCCTATAATTCCTTAAGTACTTAATTGTGTAAATTCCTCGAATGTCCATAATTCCTTGTCATAATTCTTAATAAATCTTTTAATACTCTAACCATTCTCAAATCCCAAGTTTTATAAATCTTACTAACAATAAGACTCCTGCCTTCACAATCTTCCTTTTTATCTTACATAATGAATGCAACAACGCAGTTTCTCAGACAATCAATTCTATTAATCAACAGGGATGACTAGAAAGGTTCTATATTGACAATGCCACAAGATATTAAATAAAAAGAAATATTACCAAAAATTAGGGTTCTTACATCCAGCAAGAAAAACAATAAAAATACAATTTTACATCGAATTAGGGCAAAACAGGCGCGCTCTCAGCGCACTAGCTATCTGCCGGTTTGCTTGTTTGGCTCATTTTTCTTCGTTTTGACTCCGTTTTCTTCCGTTTCTTTTCCGCTAGCTTCCGTCTTCAATCCTTTAGCTTTAGGTACTTCATGAAATCTTAAAACAAATTCCCATTCTTCATTCCAGTGCTAACTTTCAACTCCAACATCGAAGGAAATTACAAAACCTAGCCAACAATTGCAATCCTGCACAATTACATAAAATACATAAAAAATACAACAACTTGAGACCAAGTCAATCAATTTAAGCCGATATGGAACACTCCAAGTGGATATGAAATCCACTTATCATTTATCTTAGATTTGAGGATCTGTTTCAGCACTCCCATAATTATGTTAAAGTGCAATCTAGGTTCTTCACTTAGGATCAGAAATCCAATCCTTTTAGCTCCTGTGCTTGTGGTTGTTCTGTAGCAAATACCATAGGGTTCTTCAATCACTTCTGGTAGTTTTTCTTCAACAAGACCTTTAATTTGTGCTAGCAGATCGTTATTGAAGATTGTAGAATTAGCTTTCACTTTCGTTCCCATGGCATTCAGCACTCTAGCTTGCAGACTTTGCAGTAGCTGCATTGTAATGAATATAGAGATGCCAGTTTTCAGATAAACATCAACTGCCCATCTTTTCTCCAGATTCACCTTCACGGAGATACTTGTTATTTTGTCCTTCAGTATTGGTGACTGTTTTGTATATACTCCTCCTACCTCTTTTATGGCACTACTCACCAATGCACTGAATTCTTCATCTTTGTTCTGCAAAGTACTCTCCATGTAGCTAACCACCATCGTTTCTGCCTCTTCTAGACTATATCCACTTCCATCAGACCAAATGTATCCTGTTGTAGGATTTACCTTTTCAGGCATTTTGTCTTTGCCTTTGCCGAGTCTGTTGGCTTCTTCCATTTCTCTCCAATGTTTCTGCAGTGGAGTTTCCATGACTTCAGGAGCTGGTTCATTGATTTTCAGAGGAGGCAATGTTGATGTTTGAGCCCTTTGTAATTGCTCCAATATTTCTTTAGTCACTAACACTGGCTCACCATCTACTTCAACAGATTCACCAATTCCACTAGTTCTCAACTCTTCACCAAGGATTCTATCTTCATTTGCATTTAGCTCCCCCTTACTTCCATCTTCTTCCATTTACTCCCCCTCTCTTCTAGACTCCCCCTTGCTTGTTGCTCCACCTTGTGTCTCCTTCTCTACTGGACTTACGGTATTCTGATTTTGCACTTTATTCTGATCTACCACTTTCTCCCCCTTAGTTAAGTTGACAGCACTAAGGACAGCAGAAAACGATAACAGGTTTTGTTGAATCTCATCAAAGCCAGTAGCTACCATGGTGGACAAAGCATTAAGTTTAGCTTCCATGGATGTACATCTACCCTCAAGGGATTTCAACCTTGATTCAGCTTGTTTAGAAGGACCATCAGACCTTAACCTTTTTGATAAGAAAGGAAACGACTGAGGCAAGGAGGCTATGGGGTGTCTCACACTCTCATTGTTTTTCTAAGTGATCTCATCACTCCTCACAGAATGACTCGCAAGGCCTAGTGCCTTTTTGTGTGGGGTACCCTCAAATTCACTCTGGACATGTTCGAGTCCCTCTCCTTTTGCAAGCTCATTTGGCTGCCTCTCATTTTTATGCTCACCTCTCTTTTATTTTATCTCTCTTTTCTTTTGCACTCCCTCACTCATCTTAGATGCATGGGTATGAGCAGTACTTACATGCATTGAAAGAGAAGGTTTAGATTTTACCTTTTTGAAAGTAGAGATAGCACATGATCATTATCAGAAGCATCTTCAACAATTACTGAATCTTGATCAAACTGTGAAGAGGTGACAGCATCTTTGCCCAAAATGTTACTGTCCACAGGTGGGTTGACAGCAACTTTTGTGGTGTCTTTGACAGCAGCTGAGGCTATGACAGCAACTTCCTGAAGGTCAGTTGCTTTTTGGAGGTCGACCAAGATGTTGGTTGTTTCATTTTCTGGCAGATTGCCATCTTGATCTAGCTCAATGTTTGAGGGAGTGGTATCCATTTCACTTTGAGAAATGGGTTCTTGTGGACCACTTGATGGGGGCTCATCCACGACTTGAGATGGATGATCAAAACCTGAAGGGTTGGGACTGTCCCCTTCTCTAGGTTGTTGAGAAGAAACATTTGATGGATTAGAGAATAAAGAAGGTGATGGTATAGAAGAGATTTCTGGCTGTTCCACAGAGATAACTTGTGGAACATCAAGAGTAGAAGTTTCATGATCCTCACTGTGACCTAACTCCATGTGCATTTCTGTAAGTGTAGGCTCCTCATGATTGAGTACATGAGGTTGTGCAGACTCTTTACAGGATGCCTTGGGAGACAGGCCAGTTTCAATAGATACTTCTTGTTGAGAAGAAGCACCTAGGGATGTGTTTGATTCCCTTTTATCCTCCACAGCCTTTTGTGAGACTGAGGGGTGGCTGACAGTGGTTTTATCCCTCTTAGCTCTCTTCTTCTTAGACTCAAGAGGAACCACTGTGGGTTCACTTTTACTAACATCCTTATTTGCTACACCGGGTGCAGTTTCTCCCTCAGCATTCTCAGAACTACCACAAACTCCAATTTCCAAGGGTCTTTTCTTGGATTCTTGCAAGGCTATTTTTGTGGCTTTTGTTTGTCTGGAAGGTCTGATTGGAACGAATGGTGTAAAATGTGGGTTGACTGAATTTGGGTCTAATTCAGTTTCATTCTCAAGGGAGAAATGAACATACCAAGAAGGTAGTTCAAAATCAAGATTAGGCTCTTGATCAGCCATGTGTTTGGTGAAACAGAGTGGAATATGTGCATTCAAATTTTGTGAATTGAGTGATGTGTGTGTATTTCTTTTCAAAACATTGCACTCCATAGTTAGAGATGCATTATCATCAGTACCACATAATGAATTTAAACACATTGTAAGAAAGCGAGGATAGACATGTACCTTCCCGCTCAGAGCTGACTTGAGTTGACTCATAAGCAGCTTTCCAACATCCACTTTGTAACCATGGACTAGAGAGTGAGTGAGCTTCTTGATGTAGGAGGGAATTCCATTCCAGCCAGTGGTTTTGGTAGAGAAAACCTTCACCATGACATCAAAAATCATGCTCCATTTTTTCTCAAAAACTTTCTGTCCATTTCACCAGTTGAGTACCAATTTGTTGTACCCTCTTCGAGGACAGGACCAGAATACCCAATTTTCAAGAAAAACTTCTTCAGGGTTTCATCACTTGCAAGTTACTTGTATGATTCTTTAGCTTGCAATCCAGTTCTTAAAGCTTCGTTAATACCTTTTATTGTGAGGATGCAGGTAACCCCTTTGATTTTTCAGTTTATGGTGTCTTTAACTGCACCTCCTGGAACAAAGGCAGATTTCTAGAATTCTTCAAGTCTTTCTAGGTCCAAAGATGGAGTAGAGGTTATGGCATGACCTAGATAGGACTTGTTTAAGAAGGATGCGAGTCCTTTGAAACCTTCACCAGCATCTCCAGCAGAGAGAATACCAGCAAAGTTTGTTTGAGAAGAGGATTGTTTGGGTGCCATTTTTTCTTTGAGTTTTGGGAGAGAGAGAGAGAGATTTGCTTTTAAGAGAGAGAGGTTATGTTGAGTGTTGTGTGTTTGACTGTTGCTTACATGAAAACAGCAAATGTTTTACTGAAGAAGGGAAAGTAGCAATGTCTTAGCCCATTAATCAGTCACGTGGTGTTATGGGTAGTTACTTTTTAGTTGCTGTAAATCGTGGAGATAAAGTCCCAATTAAATCGGTCCACGAATCTTGACAGTAACCTGTGCGCTGTGACAAATTCATTAGTAATTTAGGATAGTCTCCCAATTATGCCTAATCTCTATATATCTATAAAGATTGAAACATAATGGTTGAAGTACAAGCATTCAATTGATCACATAGTCGTCATAAAACGGTTAGAGTTACGACACTGATTATGAATGATATTCTCACGCATAAACCTATGCTAGCATGGCAAGTTCTAAACTCTTATATCCACTTTCGCTTCAATAAAAATTAACACACAATTACAGGAGTTAGCTACTCTCCAATAACGAATTAAATCAACCATGATAGGATATCACATCAATCATACTATAGGCATCGAGAAGATTTAACAAATAGATTTCATGAATAAATTCGCTAAAACCCCATGACAACGAATTAGTTCATAATCAAACTAATCGTCACCATGGGTTCCAATGTAAACATGATAGAAGAAAACGAATAATGATTGAAATAAATATCAAGGGTTCTAAAGAATACACCCAAACCAAGCATCCACAAACTAGAAAGAATACAAGAATAAATTGAAAACTATCTTCTTCCTCGCTTCTTCGTGCTTCAAACTCCGTAAATAAAATACGTGGTCAGACTCCCCCTATTCTAGGGTTTTTTCTTCCTTTATATAGGCCTCCAGGTGCAAGTAGTTCGAAAGGAATTTTATTTTTACTTCATCTCGAAAAATCAGCAAATCAGGAATTTTCGTCAGACCATACGGCGCTGCTGCGCCATTTCTGTGTAGGAACACGGCGCTGCCGCGCCATATCTATGCTCCCAGCGCTGCCGCGCCATCCACAAGCTATAACACGGCGCTGCCACGCTGTGCCTTCTGTCCAGCACCTTGAATTTTTCCCTTTTCTTCGTTATAACTCCGATTTGTGCTCCGATTGCTCCGCTTCATTCCTTTAACACCTGTGATTGATATTCCTGCACAATACCCTTAAAAGAGATCAAAAATACCACAACTCGAGTACAAACATTCGTTTTAAGCCAAATGAAAACGTTTTAAGTGAATAAAATATCCACTCATCACACCCCCAAACTTAAACCGATGCTTGTCCTCAAGCATAAACAGACAAATTATTTACAACTAACTATTACCACTTCCGTAGGTGATCACGATTGCATTTGGCATATGCAACAAGCCCTTTAAACCCCTAGGCAGCCCTAATGGACGAGTAGGTCTCGTGAGGGCCTATAGCGAATGTACCCACAAAATCCAATCTATAATGCAACTAACAATGCAACTAACTATATGGATGCAACTACATGAAAAATGCAAGGATCCCCTTTAAACTCACCAAAACCAACTAACAAGCAAATATCTAAAAGAATGCAACAAATCCAAATAGAGCTCGACTAAGTCCCCGTATACTAACAATACATGAACAGAAACGTGCGTGTGTGCGATGCTCATCAGAAATACTCCCAAAACTAGGTCAAAAATCATACATGCTTTCAGTCAGGACAATCACAGGTTTATAACTAGAATAGACTGTAGACACTTCATAACCTAGGAACACCTCCACCCTTATCCAAGGTAGACAGAAACTCATGCTTTATTACTACGACACATAATACTATATACAATACGCATGCTTATTTAACCGTGCAATGAATGAGACCCCAAAAGGCTAATACAATAATACCCATGTAGCGAGTGTTGGGTCAGTGGATCCCAGACTATAAAAGCCTTAGGTCACTAGGACTAAGTCCTCTCAGACTTAATTACTCGAGTATTAAAGAGCTCACTGTGGTTAATTTTGCATATAACAATTGACACTTTTGATTTTTTTTTTCTATTTTTTTTTTCTATGCAATCTGGAATGAGAATTCTCAATTCCAACCCTAGACTACTCATATAAATATGAGCCGGCTACTAGCCAATTGACACCTAGCCATTATTGACAATTATTCACAATTAGCATGAAATCCCTGGTTTCCCCCAAACTTAGACTTTAGTGCTCCTACACTATCAAGGGAATAACGAAAATTCTAAATGTAATCAAGCGATTAAATCTCTAAACATCCAACAAACATGACCCTAACCTAGCCCAAAAGCACCCAATGAGTCTGTGTAAAAGTTTTGTTTCTGAACACGCAAGTCAATTTCATAGGTACTATAATTCAACCCTCTATTCATCATTACCACACTCAATTAGACACCTAACTTCCAGTCAGAATTAGCAAGCTCAACGGGATCATGAAAATGCATGCCATGCTCATGCAACTATATGAACATAAATATCACAATAACAGAATGTCCTATATGGCATACATCAAGAAAAAAAACAAAATGCTCTGACTAACATGCAAATATGCTAACATACAAATATGCTTCTAATATGCACACACCTATTATACAAGTGCACCTTGTATCCCCACCCCCAACTTGAAATTTTCAATGCCCCCATTGAAGGTAAGAATAAAAAGTGTGCAAGGCATACCTACTCGTCGCCCGAGCCACTCCCATCGGGAGTGTCCGGTGGCGGATAGACAGCGCCAGCTCCAAAGGACGGAAAAGTCACGTCCACTCCACTCGCACGATAAGCCGTGCTCAAAACCTGTGCAAACTGACTAAAATCTGCTGCAAAACCTGCCTGCATATCGTGCACCGCATCGATACGCCTCGTCAAACGCCTATACTGTCGCTGAGTAATAAAAGAACCTCCTCCCTGAGGCTCCTCCTCCTGCTGCTCCTGCTGCTGCTGCTCTACTACATAACCAAGACCCCACCAATCCGGCTCACCTCCATCCCACTCAGCCAGTCGCCGTATACTCTGATGATCCAGCGCTTCCTGTGGCTGCTACACAACCTCCTCTGCTGACCAACGAGCACCACAATCCCTAGCCAACCTAGCAATGACCGAACCATAAGGCATCGCCGCAGTGGTACTACCTTGCATAAAACGCATAATCCCCTGATGGATAAAATTGCCCACATCCACAAATTCTCTGTTGCATATAGCATACAACAGGATAGCTCTCTCAACTGTCACCTCATTCGAATGCCTAGTGGGGATAAGGTTGGCACAAATGAACAAGTGCCAAGTACGCCCATATTTATTCAGAGCCGTCGACAAGAACGAGGTGGGCTCAGTAGTGCCTCTCCTCAAATGCCACTCTGTACCTAGAACACACAACCGCTGAATAATCAACTGAAGATCCACAACATCGCGAGTCTTCCCCGACCAATCCTCTTGACCCCTCCTAGGAGCCGGAAGCCCAAGAACACGACGAATAGCAGGCGGCTGATAATCCACACGAAACCCACGAACCTGGCTAATCCCATTCCTTTCCACACTAGCGTTCGCATAGAACTCGCGAACCACAGTCATCGGAATAGGTTCCGGAACCTCACAAATCTGCTCCCAACCTCTCTCCAGAATATTCTCCAACATGTTCCCATCCGCTGCATTAGGCAAAAGACCCCTCTCACGAGCAATAGGACGCCCCAACAATCGATTATACTCCTCAGGAGCCCCATTATTAATAAATTGAGGTCCACCATTGCCTCCCTCAGAATCAGATGAAGAACGAGGGTTCCTCCTACCAGCCCCACTACCACCAGCACCGTCACTACCACCAACAACAACCCTTTATCGCTTGGATGCCATTGAATTGATTGGAATAAGTGTTTAGAGTGTTTAAGAATTTTGAGATCTGTAAGTGGTGTATGTATAGGTAGGATTGTGTAAGGGTAGGTATATATAGGGGAAATTAGGGTTAGTGGGTGTGAGTAGTGGGCTTGGGTAGTGGGTCAACTAATAAAAAAAATATTTTTGTGTTTTCAAATTTTCTGAAAATATTTTTTTTTTCAACCGACTGTGCGGCGCTGCCGTGCCATAGATACACTTGGAAACGGCGCTGCCGCGCCGTGGCTACTGTTACAATTTTTTATTTTTTATTTTTTTATTTTTTATTTTTAAAGATATCAACAACAATCCAAGTGGGTTGCCTCCCACGAAGCGCTCTTTTCACGTCATTAGCTTGACGTAGCTCCATTTCCTTACGTTGCGCAAATTAGAACCGCGGTCTCAACTTCGCGATTCAACTTCTCTCCAAAATATGGCTTTAACCGCTGACCATTGACCTTGAACGACTGATCCGGTAACTTGTCGAAAATCTCCACTGCCCCATGCTGAAAAACTGTTTTGACTGTGAATGGACCTGACCAACGTGACTTCAACTTTCCAGGAAATAACCGAAGTCGAGAGTTGAACAACAACACCAATTGCCCGGGCTCAAACGTCTTAAGAACCAACTGACGATCATGCCACCTTTTTACTTTCTCTTTGTATAGCTTGTTGTTCTCATAAGCTTGTAATCGAAACTCGTCCATTTCATTCAACTGAACCATACGTTTTTCACCTGCTGCTGTAAGATCAAAATTCAGCTTCTTCAACGCCCAATAAGCCTTGTGTTCTAACTCAGCTGGAAGATGGCATGCTTTCCCATACACTAGCTGAAATGGTGACATTCCCAAAGGTGTTTTATAGGCTGTCCGATAAGCCCACACCGCTTCATCAAGCTTTAACGCCCAATCCTTCCTAGAAGGACTAACTACCTTCTCAAGAATCCGTTTAATTTCACGATTAGACACTTCGGCTTGCCCATTGGTTTGAGGATGATAAGCTGTAGCAACTCGATGATTGATGTTGTAGCGTGCCATAAGAGATGTAAACTTTCGATTGCAAAAGTGCGTACCTTCATCACTGATGATCACCCGTGGAGTGCCAAACCGAGTAAAAATATTCTTGTGAAGAAAATTGAGTACCACCTTAGCATCATTCGTTGGAAGTGCTTTTACCTCCACCCACTTAGACACATAATCCACGGCTACAAGAATATACTGATTACCACATGACGGAATGAACGGTCCCATGAAGTCGATTCCCCACACGTCAAAGATCTCTACCTCCAACATGACATTAAGAGGCATCTCGTCCCTACGAGAAATATTACCAACTCGTTGACATCGATCACATCTCAACACAAACTGATGAGCATCCTTGAATAGAGTCGGCCAATAGACACCTGCTTGAAGAATACGTGTGGCTGTCTTTTCACCCGCATAGTGGCCTCCATAAGCTGTAGCATGAAAATCAATAAAAATAGCCTCGGTCTCACTGTAAGGAACACAACGTCTAATAATCTGATCAGCTCCTTGCTTGAACAAAAATGGTTCATCCCAAATATACTGCTTGACATCGTGCAAGAATTTCTTCCTTTGAGCATAAGAGAGCTCAGGTGGAATGATGTTGCTTACTAGATAATTCACAATGTCGGCAAACCATGGTTCATCATCTTGCACTCTGAATAGTTGCTCATCAGGAAAAAACTCATTAATAACCGTGTTGTCCTTAGGTGACTTCCCATGATCTTCCAATCTAGAGAGATGGTCAGCTACCTGATTCTCCGTCCCCTTTCTATCCTTGATTTCCACATCAAATTCTTGCAACAGAAGAACCCAACGAATCAACCTTGGCTTAGCATCTTTCTTTGCAAGGAGGTAGCGAATAGCAGCATGATCCGTATAAACTGTCACCTTAGTACCAAGCAGATAAGAGCGAAACTTTTCAAACCCAAAGACAATAGCAAGTAGTTCCTTCTCAATGGTGGTGTAATTCAACTGAGCATCATTGAGAGTTTTGCTTGCATAGTAAATAACATGGAACATTTTTTCTTTCCTTTGGCCTAGAACGGCCCCAAGTGCATAATCACTAGCATCGCACATTAAAGCAAATGGTTGGCTCCAATCAGGAGCTGTAATAACTGGAGCAGAAATTAGTTTCTTCTTCAAGATCTCGAACGCATGTAAACAAGCCTCATCAAAATTGAATGGCACATCTTTTTCCAAGAGATTGCAAAGCGGCTTAGAAATTTTTGAGAAATCCTTTATGAAGCGCCTGTAGAACCCTGCATGACCAAGAAAGCTGCTAATACCCTTGACTGAGATAGGGGCAGGAAGATTCTCAATAGTTTCCACCTTTGCCTTGTCAACTTCCAAACCCTTACTCGAAACCTTGTGTCCCAGAATGACACCTTCTTGTACCATGAAGTGGCACTTTTCCCAATTAAGAACAAGATTTGTCTCCACACAACGTTTTAAAACCAAACTCAAGTTTTCCAAGCACTCAACAAAAGAATCCCCAAAGACTGAGAAATCGTCCATGAATACTTCCATATTAATTCCAATCATGTCAGAGAAGATGGCCATCATACACCTCTGAAAAGTAGCTGGTGCACCACACAACCCAAAAGAAACACGTCTGAATGCAAATGTACCAAATGGACAAGTGAATGTAGTCTTCTCCTGATCCTCGGGTGCTATGCAAATCTGATTGTAACCAGAATACCCATCAAGCAAACAATAGTACTGACGTCCAGCCAATCTGTCAAGCATCTGATCAATGAACGGGAGTGGAAAATGATCTTTCCGAGTGGCTTTGTTCAACTTTCGATAATCCATGCAAATTCTCCAACCAGCAACTGTTTGCGTAGGAATGAGCTCGTTCTTCTCATTAGTAACAACTGTCATGCCTCCCTTCTTAGGCACACATTGCACCGGACTCACCCAAGAGCTATCAGAAATCGGATAGATAATGCCCGCGTCAAGCCATTTAAGAATTTCCTTCTTCACAACTTCTTTCATAACAGGATTCAGTCTCCTTTGATTATCGACTGTAGGTTTAGCTCCCTCTTCCAAAGGAATTTTGTGCATGCAATAAGAAGGACTAATACCCTTGATGTCTGCTATAGTCCACCCAATGGCTGATTTGAATTCCCTTAAGATTCTCAATAGTTTTTCCTCTTCTATGCCTGAAAGCTTAGATGATATGATAACAGGTAAGGTAAAAGAATCACCAAGATAGGCATACCTTAAATGTTCAGGCAATGGCTTAAGTTCCAAGGTAGGTGCTTCCTCAATGGATGGTTTAAGTCTGACATGAGACTTCTTCAATTCTGACAACCCCAATGATTCAAATGGAATCCCAAACTTCTTCCATGGAGATGCATTAAGATATTGCAAGTGTTCTTTATCCTCTTCGTTCTCAACCTCCAAGTCATTAGCAAGAACTCTTTCCAACACATCAGCTTTTATCAAGTGTTGAGTCGCGGAGTTAACCACCTTGTCGACCATATCAATTTTGAGACACTCTTCATCGTCAGTTGGAAACTTCATTGCGTTGAAAACATTAAAAGTGACGTTTTGATCGTGCACCCTCATAGTAAGTTCTCCCTTTTGGACATCAATAAGAGTTCGGCCCGTAGCCAAGAATGGTCGTCCCAAGATAATAGGAATCTTCTTGTCTTCCTCGAAGTCAAGAATAACAAAGTCGGCTGGAAAGATAAGCTTGTCGACCTTCACCAAAACATCCTCAACTATCCCTCGTGGATAAGTAACTGAACGGTCCGCAAGTTGTAGAGTCATGGTAGTTGGTTTTGGTTCTGGAAGACCAAGTTGCATGAAAACTGATAAGGGCATGAGATTAATACTTGCACCCAAATCACACAAGCATTTGCTGAATGAGAGATCTCCAATAGTACATGGAATGGTAAAGCTCCCGGGGTCCTTCAACTTAGGCGGCAACTTTTGTTGCAAGATGGCACTACATTCCTCCGTCAAGGCAACGGTCTCTAGCTCCTCAAGTTTCAATTTCTTCGAGAGTATGCCCTTCATAAACTTCGCATAGCTCGGCATTTGCTCAAGAGCCTCCGCAAATGGTATGTTAATCTGAAGCTTCTTGAAGACATCCAAGAACTTAGCAAATTGCTTGTCGAACTTTTGCCTTTGAATTCGTTTTGGGTATGGAGGAGGTGGAAACACCTTATCTTCTACTTCTTTCTGAGCATTATCATTCTTACAAGTTATAGGAGTCGAGGGAGTAGCATTAGGTAGCAATTTAGGACCAGATTCGACCCCAGCATCAAAATCAATTTTTTCTTCCAGAAGCTGCGGCGCTGCCGCGCCAGTATTATACTGGGAAACGGTGTTGCCGCGCCGTGCAGTCTGTTCTGGTTTTTCACTTTTTTCTTCGGTTGATTTTTCTTTGTTCTGACCTTGTAGAATTCTTCCTGATCGTAATGTTACTGCCTGGACCTGTTCCTTATGATCTTTCTTGCCTGGATTCATCTCTGTGTCACTCGGAAGCGTTCCTGGTTGACGGTTCAACAATGCATTGGCCAGTTGGCCAATTTGATTCTCTAAAGTTTTCAATGACACCGCCTGACTCTTGTACATCATTCGAAGCTCTTCCAATTCCGCCTTCTCAGACTGATTCAATGAATTCCCTTGAGATGGTTGAAATCCCGATGGATTGAATGGTTGCCTTGGAGCATAAGGTGGTGGTTGATAGTTCTGATTATATGGCCTTGCATTGAACTCCTGATTTTGGGGTTGCTGAACACCACCCTGATTGTTGCTCCAACTGAAATTAGGATGATTCTGATTGTTGGGATGATAAGCATTAGGCACTGGTTGCTGAGCTCTTTGAAAATTACTAACAAATTGTGCGGATTCAGATGAGATAGCACACAGACTCGTGTCATGAGCCCCTGCACACAATTCACACACCATAGCAACCTGGTTAGTCCCATGATTAGAAAGGGAATCTACCTTCATTGTCAACGCCTTGAGTTGAGCAGCAATAGCAGTAGCTGCATCCAAGTCAAGAACTCCAGCCACTTTAGCAGGTGGAAAGCGTTGAGTAGGATTCTGAAACTCATTGGCCGCCATCATCTCAATAAGATTATAGGCATCCTCATAGCTTTTTGCCCATAGCGCACCTCCAGAAGCTGCATCTAACATAGGCCTGGACTGAGCTCCTAACCCGTTATAGAAATTGCTGATTATCATCCAATCCCGCATCCCATGATGAGGACAACGTGCCAATATCTCCTTGTACCTTTCCCAAGCTTCCCCCAAAGATTCCTGAGGTTGCTGAGCAAACTGAGAAATAGAATTCCGATAAGCTGCTGTCTTTGCCATGGAGAAATACTTCGTCAAGAACTTTTGAGCACAGTCTGCCCATGTTTTAATAGAGCCTGATGGCATAGAATGTAACCAAATCTTGGCTTTATCCCTAAGAGAGAAGGGAAATAGTCTCAATCTGATTGCGTCATCTGTAACTCCATTGAATTTGAAGGTGTCACAGATCTCAAGGAAGTCCCTAATATGAGCATTGGGATCTTCAGCAGGACTACCCCCAAACTGTACTGTATTCTGAATCATCTGAATGATGTTTGGCTTAAGCTCGAAATTATTGGCCCCAATAGCTGGGCGAACAATACTGGTATGAATATCCTCCACTTTTGGCTGAGAGAATTCACTCAAAGCCTTCGCTGGTTGTGCTTGATCCGCCATTTCTTCTATTGATTCAAGATCGTCTTCTAACCCGATGTTCTCAAAGTCAAGTTTTCTCCTTGCTAGTTCTTCTCTACGTGCTTGAGCTCGTGTACGCATACACTCTCAAAAAGTACCTGAAATTCACCAACAAGAAAATTGGTGAGAAACGTCCTAGTCACCGAACTTTAATGACCACTGATGGCAAATACTGAAACTAAACAAACAAAACCGCGTCCCCGGAAGCGGTGCCAAAAACTTGTTACGACCAAACTCAACACGCAAGTGCACGTGATCTCAAGTAATACAGATAGCAAATAAGATTCGTTCCTACAGGGACTCGTTGTATTGTCTAGTTAATTCACTCACCGATGTATGATTATTATTCGATGCTACGACAGATTAACAATTGGATTTTTGTTATCACTACAATTACTCTAAGATTTATAACTAATTATCAACTACTTGAACTAAGAATAATGTCGAATTACTTATGCGAATAAAACATGGGATTTTAACTTCATTAAACAATCCATCTATAGTCTCCACTTCTCTAGCCTTTTCATGTGATTTGTTAATACCTGATCGAATACACAAAACTGATATAAGCCAACCTTCATTGCACAAATACCATCATAAATAACATCCACAAATAAGATAGAAATCACTTAGTCTCCCAATTATGCCTAATCTCTATATATCTATAAAGATTGAAACATAATGGTTGAAGTACAAGCATTCAATTGATCACATAGTCGTCATAAAACGGTTAGAGTTATGACACTGATTATGAATGATATTCTCACGCATAAACCTATGCTAGCATGGCAAGTTCTAAACTCTTATATCCACTTTCGCTTCAATAAAAATTAACACACAATTACAGGAGTTAGCTACTCTCCTATAACGAATTAAATCAACCATGATAGGATATCACATCAATCACACTATAGGCATCGAGAAGATTTAACAAATAGATTTCATGAATAAATTCGCTAAAACCCCATGACAACGAATTAGTTCATAATCAAACTAATCGTCACCATGGGTTCCAATGTAAACATGATAGAAGAAAACGAATAATGATTGAAATAAATATCAAGGGTGTTAGATATAATTGATGTAATGTTTCAGTGTTTAAGTGTAACAGTGAAATATCAAAGTTTAACTGGAAGGAAATCAGAGTTTAGTAAAGTCTGACTGACGGAAGATGGACAGAGTTTAGTAAAGTCTGTCTAGAAGCAGCGCGTACGAAGTCAACATAAGATATTAGAGATCAATTGAAGATTGATATGGAAGCGAGATCTTTGGAGATTGGATAGCTATCAAAGAGATCGAGTTGACTTAGGAGACGTGTGACAATCTGTAATTGATATCATTGTATAGCTGATTATTAGGAATATCAATTAGAGATTGTATCGAAGCTGTATGTAATATAAATACAGTTAGGTTAACTCTAGAAGGGTATCGTGCATCGAACTATCTTTATTGTAACCTAGCAGCTCTTTGTGATAGTTTACATCACGAAGAGGGTTTTTAATACCAGAAGATTTAAAGTGCATAATCATTTTAATTGTTATTCTCTCATCTAATATTGATTATTAGTGTGTATTCGGCCTAACAAGTGGTATCAGAGCCAGTCTGTTACTTTATTACAGGTTAAGATCCAAACACAACAATAATCATGTCAGCAATTCCTCCACCAACATCTACTAGTTCTGAAAAGGCTCCTACTACTGTGAGTCGTTATGAACCAATCAGGGTTCCTATTCTCAGGCCATCAGAGTATGCCATGTGGAAGGTCAAGATGACTATGTTTCTGGAGGCTACAGATCCAGAATATCTTGATAGGATTAATGAAGGCCCTCACAATCCTACAAAGCTATCTGCTGCAACCGCTGGTGAAGAAGCTAAAATAGTTCCAAAGGAAAAGAAGGACATGACTCCTGAAGATCTATCATCAATTGCTAAGGATGCGAAGGTTAGGCATTTACTGCATAGTGCTTTAGACAATGTTATGTCTAACAAAGTGATTAACTGCACCACTGCAAAAGAGATCTGGGATGCTCTTGAAGTCAGATGTCAAGGAACTGCTGCTATTAAGAAGAATAGGAGAAACATACTCACACAAGAGTATGAGCACTTTGAGGCTAAACCTGAAGAGACCATGACAGAAACATTTGATAGATTCTGTAAACTGCTCAATGATCTGTCATTGGTCAACAAATAGTATGATCTAGAAGACTCAAATCTCAAGTTTCTTCTTTCTCTACCTGAAAAGTGGGATGTGAAAACAACCACTATTAGAGACAACTATGAACTTGCTGAAACAGAGATTGATGAATTCTATGGGCTGCTCAAAACTCATGAATTGTAAATGGAGCAGAGAAATAGGAGATCAAGCAGGAAGGCAAAGTCTGTTGCTCTTAAGGTTGATGTTAGGCCAAATACACAATTAATAATCAACTTTGTATGAGAGTTTAACAAGTAAAAGCATTTATGCACTTAAAAACTTCTTGTATTACAAACCCTCTTCGTGATGTAAAATATCACAAAGAGCTGCTAGGTTACAATAAAGATAATTCGTTGTTCGATACCCTTCTAGGGTTAACCTAACTGTATTTATATATCATACAGCTACGATACAATCTCTAATTGATATTCCTAATAATCAGCTATACAATGATATCGATTACAGATTGTCACTCGTCTCCTATGTCAACTCGATCTCTTTGATAGCTATCCAATCTTCAAAGATATAGCTTCCATAATAAATCTTCAATCACTGTTGACCAGTAGACGCTGCCTCCAGACAGAGTTTGACAAACTCTGTCGAGCTTCCATCTGTCAGAGTTTACACTAAACTCTGACTGCTTCCAGCTAAACTCTGATAATTCACTGTAACACTTAAACACTGATTAAAACACATCAATTATATTTAACAATCTCCCCCAACTTGTTCATTAGCAAAAATGCACAAGTTAATGACAATAATTGATGATGTCAAAACAAATAAACAAATACAGTGTTTACACAAATTCAGAGTTTAAGCTTCTACTTAACAAAAACTATAGAGAATAAGAAAATCCTTACAGACCTTAATCTCTTATCACTTCAAGATCTGGCATAGCTCTGAGATAATCTATGAGCAATCTTCTTTCTGCATTTTCAAGCTCAGTCTTCATAACTTCTTTAATTTCTCTGAGCTGAGGATCACTCTCATCTGTCTGATAGATAGCAGCCCTAAGATCATAGATTTTGTTCCTTCTCATCTCATTTCCCAGTCTGATAAATCTGACTTTTTCTGACTGTGAATTGAAGTCAAATACTGTGATTCCCAAATCAGTCTTTTAACTTTGCAGCACCTTTCTTCATTTCAATGAGATTTCCTTTGTAATCCCTGTATTTAGGAACATATCTGCTATTATATTTCTCTCCTCTGATTGCCAGATTCTGAATCATTCTCTGTTTGAGCACATTAGCAACTGATTGAGTCCTTTGACTATTCACCTTGAAAAGATACAGAACATACTCTAGTTCTTCCCAACATTTCAAGTCAATATCATTCTCACCAACTTTAAATACCGTCCCATCAGCCATGAAGTACAAGAGAAAATCCTTGTTTAAACTCTTCTGATGAACTAACTGTACTGATTCCAGTCTGTCCAAACTCTCTTGAGGAACACCACGACCTGGAACAGCCAGTGAAGAAGGATCTCTAGGACCAGTATATTGCCTTTTGTCTCTGTGTGAACCTAGTCCACCCTTATTATTTCCAACTTTGCCAGACAAAGCTCTTCCATCAGAAACATTCATAGAAACTCCAGATAATACATTTGGATCATGAATTGTTCCTTTCCCAAAAACCGATTTCAACTGAGAAGAGTGTAAAGGTGTGATCATTACTTGTGATGCAACAGAAGTTGTAACTTTCTTATGTGAACTTTCTCCTTCAATGCCTTTTAGCTTGAGTTTAGCTTCTGCTGCCATTGCTTCCTTTAAAAACCGAGATCTTTGACTAACATCAGCCCTTTCTTTGATCACAACACCTTTAACAACAGGTCTAGGAGCTTTTCCTCTTTGTACCTTACCAGACTTTAAAGCTTTGAGATGTTCTTCTTGTAAACTCTTTTCTTCAGCTTCAATGTCCTCAATCATAACTCCTTCCTCATTCTCTTCAATAAACAGCTTAGCAGCCAATTCTTCATCAGTTTGTGGATTAGAAGGTAACAGCAAACTTTTGGTCTTTGAAGTACCTTGAGTATCAGTATTTCTCCCAACAGACTGTGATTTAGATGACTTGCTAGTTCTCAGAGTTTGAACCTCTTCAGCCTTGTTCTTTCCTTTACTACTTGCCCCTCCATCTCCAGCACTATCCCTTCTGACAACTCTCTCCCCCTTTTTGACATCATCAGGCATAAGAATAGATGTAATTAACTCCAAGGAAGTAGCAATAGAATCAATTTTAGCAGATAAGGCAGACTGATTCTCTTCAACTTTACTCAGCCTGGCAAAGAGATTGTCTTGAGCTTTAGAGAATTTTGTAGTCACGAGTTTTGAGTCTCTTTCCATTTTCATTTCTCTAGCTACAACCTCATTTCGCAAAGCAGTGATTGCCATTGTAGTGACTTGAACTACAGTTGCTTTTAAGCAAGAAAGAATCTCTGGATTGGAGATAGTATCAGCATTTTGCTTAACAAAATCAGCTGCTCTTCCTCGTGGAAAAATACAATCCTCTTTGTACCATTCAGCAGCATTCTTTACAAATTGTGCTCTCTCAACTTCATGAGACGTACAAGGTTGAGTGAAAGGTGTATGTTTATTGTCTGTTTGTACTGGTGCATCAGAGTTTGCACTGCTGTCACCTTCAGGTTTAACACTTGTAGCTTTAGCATGTTCATCTTCAGCCACAATTTTAGCAATTTCTTCTGTAGGCCTGTCAAGATTTTCTCCATGTTGCTCAGGCTCAGCAACAGGCATAGACTGAGAAGTGTTCTTGGTTGCTTGATCAATTTCTTCTCCTCCTTCAACAGTTTGGTGAGCATCAGATAATAACTCAGTATGGGATGCCACAGCTTCAGAAAGGACAACCGTAGGTTGATCAGCTACACCAGTATCAGAGATAGGATCAGAGAATGGCATAAATGAATCAAGAATATCATTTATTGGAGAAAGGCCATCTCTAGCATCCTATTCTGTAGGCATTTTGTCCTCTGCAGGCATTTCAACCTCTGCAGGTATTTCAACCTCTGCAGGTATTGCATCTTTCTCAACCTCAACATGAGGTGGTTGCTGTGAAACTGCCTCTGGAGCATCAATATCTTCATCCACAGAATCAGAGAATACCAGTTTTCGTCGCTTTGCTAGAGGTACATTATCTGAATCCTCTTCACTAGATGGTGGAGTTTGTTCTACCACTGAGAGTGATTTAGGTATGTTTGCCGTTTGTCTTATTCTTTTCACTCTTCTAGTATAAACAGCTCCAGGAGATGTCTGTTTTGATTTTCTTTGTGTCTCCTTCACCTGCTTAACCCTTGCATGTCGTTCAGTAACTGCCTTCTTAACTCTTTGTGCTTTAGACTGTGATTCTGGTGGAGATTGTGATGATTCAGAGTTTGTTTGTGGAGCGTGTGTAGATTGTTTTGTAGGTGCTGAGTGAGTAGGTGATTCAGTGTTTGGTTTTTGAGTACGATCAATGTTTAGCGGTTCAGGCTGAGGTTCAGGATGTTGTTCAGGTTGTTGTTGTGGTTGTGGTTGTGGTTCAGGTTGTTGTTGTTGTTGTGGTTGATTGAGAAAATTTTGCAGAGCAAGTGGCATGACAAAAGCAGGGAGATTTGCTTTACCAACATCCTTATTAGTCATATCAGAGAATATTCTCTTATTGACTATAAAAGGATCTATTTCATCAGTATCATCAATTTCTAAACCAGGGACACAAGCATTGAACAGCATTTGACAAAAACGAGTATAATAAACAGTAGTAGATTCTGACAGTTTATCACCTAAGTTCATCAGAACATATCTACCAAAATCAAAATTAGTACCATAGAGTAGAGAATACCCGATTTGGAGACTGTCTATTGGAATGGCATCCCAGTTGGTGACTTTCTTCTGGAACGTCCTTGTAATGCAATCAAAGAAAAAGTTCCATTCCTTTCTGAGATTTGGTCTCTTTATACCGCCAAGCTTGTCAAGAGATTCCATGTAACCTATCTCTTGTAGCATCTCTCTCAAATAAGTTTCATTAACCAGAGTATAAGAAGTATGTGTGTCAAACCCCATTGTATCTCTTACAGTCTGTGGAGTAATCACATAATCTTGTTCTTCATACGTGAAGATGATGTTAGGAGTCCCATTCTCTCCTCCATCCACATAAACTGAATTCTGCTAAAATGTATCAATTTGAGACGCAGAGAGAATATCAGGTCCAACCAGAGCTTGTCCAATCTCTGAATCCCTCAAGAAATTCTGCATTAGATGAAACGGTTTTGGAACCCGTTCATGATAGAGTGGAGCTTCATAGTTGTTAGGAACAAACCGTAAACCAAGAGCAGTGAATGCTTTAGAAGCCATTGAGTTAAGAAATTTGCAAGAATTTCCAAGAGAAATGTATGTAGGAAAGGTGTTTGCGAGAGTGCCCAAGTGAAAAATGAGAGAACTGTGAGATGTAAGAATAAAACACAACCGTTTGGACACAAAAGTAATTAGAGTAATTAAAAACCCAATCTCTTATGTAAACAAACACTCAATCAGTTCCTAGATTAATGTGTAGTGGGACACGATAATGTGTGAGTGGGACACATTAATGGGCGAGTGGGTCACGTGCGCTTATTTTTAAGAAGAGTATTTTGCAAATTAAAACATTAAAATATTTGATTTAAACAAAAATCAAATAATACTCTCTTAAAATATCTGGACCCAATTAAAAACAGAATATGAAGCGTTTACCTGTTGCCTTTAATAACCAGAATACAAAGCGTTTAAGAACTTCATTCTTACCCATCTCTATTTAAGGCCTAGAGACTTGCTCAGATTAGTTCATTAAACCTTGAACCTTTCAGTCTCCCCTGTAAAATCACAAACCCTTCAAACAAAACACTCTTAAAAACAATGGCCAACCTTACCATCAAAGAAAAGAACCTTCATCTTGTCGAGAATAGGGACATCTTCAGCTATACGCGTGAAGAATTTGAAGCGTTTGAGTGGGAAAGGCAGCTTGAGACGCTGTGGCTGCAAATGGATGCTGGTCTGGAAGAGATCGAGAGAGAGAAACCTGCAAGGGTGATCGACATCGATGCTGCTCTCCAAGCAACATTTGCATGGCTCTCCTCGAAGGCATCCTCATCCAACACCACCAACCATTGTTAATGAATATGTCAGCAAAAATAACCTTATCCCTTCAACTTCCACCCAAATAAAGTGGCAAAGATGGGATCTGGGAATTTTTGCTAACAATGGAGTGGTTTGGACTGACCTTTTATTTTCCTGTTGAATAGATTAGCAGATAGAGAGAACAAAAAGATGTAATATTTGCTTGTAATCTCTTTCTTATTATCAATGAAAAATTATGTTTCTCTAATCTTATTCACTGTGTTCTACAATTTTTATTTATGTTTTATGAACTGTTCTTCAAGGAAATAAATCAAAGAAGAGTATATGAACACTAATTAAAGTAATCATATAAAGAACACATTCATCAACAATTCACTGATTAACAGTTGTCAAAATCCCTATTTACTCCAAAATTTTCAAATTATCCAAGTGAAAATTTACCTTAGAGTACAAATCACGAATCAACAGCGTTTGTCAATTCTCCAACTTTATCACCGAAACCCTTTCATAAATTGCACAGTTGTGAATATATGTGTGTGTGAAGCAGAGTTTACTAAGTCAATTTTTAGAGCATCTAATTTTTCATAAAATCCATAAAGTAAATCAATAAACACTGGATGCACAAACTGTCATAGTAAACACTGACTGTATGATGAAAGCTAAACTCTGAAGTAATCAAACTATATACAGTAACTTTTATTATATTTTGTAGCTGTCAACGGATGAGGATTTATAACTCTATCCGTTGACAGGTAGCTCATCAACGGTTGAGGTATCCGTTGACAGTATCTCTATGTTATCAGTTGATAGTGTTTTTTTTTATTCATTCCAGTAATCAGAGGTTGGAACCAGTCACCAAAAATTCAAAAAATTTAGCCCTTATCATTTTGATAAGTTCCTGGGTCATCCTAGTATTTAACTAGTCACCAAAAATCAGAGAATTTTAGCACATATTATATACCAATAAGTTCCTGGGTCATCCTAGTATCCAACATAATCTCAAAGGAGTATAACAACCTATATACATTTTCTTTGGGGTATTGCAGTAAGCATTTTATTCTATCAGAGTATAACTAACAGAGTTTAGAGTTCATCAACATCAGTAGTTTTTCATGTAAGGTAATGCACACAGTATTTATAGACTCAGAGTTTAGGACAAAATAAACTAAGAGATGCTATAAATATGAGCCAGTATCATGCTGTGTTAACTTTCTGCACAGTCTAAGATTAGATCACAATAACTCAGAAAGATTCATGATTAATTGCTGAGAATCATGCTTCATACATATTTCTTCATTGGTGTTTTTCATTCAGACAAAAATCAACTCAGAGTTCACAGAGTTTATCAAACTTATTAACAGTGTATGACATACAGACATGCTGACAGAGTTTAGAGACTGTATAACACAACCATCAACGGATAAGACTGTATAACATCAACGGATACAGTCCAGTTAGTCATCAACTGATGCAACCTACAATCAACGGATGCTACATTGGATCCTAGCTGGTAATTAGCAGTTGATTGTGGCAAGTTGTCTGACAGAGTTTAACAGAGTATGCATAACAGAGTTTAATCAACAGAGTTCACTTAGCATTTAACCAATCAGGAAATATGAGTAATACACTACATAAGTAAGATTTGAATCTAACCAACATTCCTAGTCAGAACCAGAGACCATTCCTAGTTCATTGACCAGTCTTGTAAATGTAGCTTCACTCAACGGTTTAGTGAAGATATCTGCAAGCTGTTGTTCTGTAGACACAAAATGTAGTTCAATATTCCCTTCTTCTACATGTTCTCTGATGAAGTGGTACCTTATGCTGATGTGCTTGGTCATTGAATGCTGTACTGGATTACCCGTCATAGCAATAGCACTTTGATTATCACAGTAAATAGGAATTTTACTGTACCTCAATCCATAATCCAGCAGTTGATTCTTCATCCACAAGATCTGTGCACAACAGCTACCAGCTGCAATATACTCTGCTTCTGCTGTAGATGTGGAGATTGATTTCTGTTTCTTGCTGTACCAGGAAACAAGTCTGTCACCAAGAAATTGACAACTTCCACTTGTGCTCTTTCTGTCTATCTTGCAGCCTGCGAAGTCTGCATCAGAATACCCAAGTAGCTTGAAATCTGATTCTCTGGGGTACCACAAACCTAATGATATGGTGCCCTTGAGATACTTGAAGATTCTTTTCACAGCTGTCAGATGTGGCTCTCTAGGATCTGCCTGAAACCTTGCACAAAGACAAGTTGCATACATGATGTCAGGCCTACTAGCTGTCAAGTATAGAAGAGATCCTATCATGCCCCTGTAGTTTGTCATATCCACTGAAACTCCTGTGTCTTTGTCCAATTTAGTTGATGTTGCCATGGGAGTTGATGCAGATGAACAGTCAAGCATACCAAATTTCTTGAGAAGATTTCTGGTATATTTTTCTTGATTAATGAAAATACCATCATCTGTTTGTCTCACCTGTAGGCCTAGAAAGTAACTAAGCTCTCCCATCATGCTCATTTGATACCTGGACTGCATGAGCTTGGCAAACTTCTTACAGAGTTTATCATTAGTAGACCCAAAGATAATGTCATCAACATAAATTTGAACTAAAAGGAGGTCACTTCCTTGATTGAAATAAAACAGAGTTTTGTCAATTGTTCCTCTGTTGAATCCACTTTCTAGAAGAAACTGAGCAAGTGTCTCATACCATGCTCTTGGTGCCTGCTTAAGTCCATATAGTGCCTTATCTAGCCTGTAGACATAATCTGGATATTTGGGGTCCACAAATCCTGGTGGTTGTTCAACAAACACTTCTTCTTCAAGCTTTCCATTCAGAAAAGCACTTTTCACATCCATCTGAAACACTTTGAATTTCTTGTGAGAGGCATTTGCTAGAAAAATTCTGATTACCTCCAATCTTGCAACTGGAGCAAATGTTTCATCATAGTCTATTCCTTCCTGCTGTGAATAGCCTTTTGCTACCAGTCTAGCCTTCTTCCTTGTGATAACACCTTCACTGTCAGTCTTGTTTCTGAAAACCCATTTAGTACCAACAATAGATCTGTTCTTTGGCCTTGGTACAAGGGTCCAAACTTCATTTCTTTCAAATTCATTCAACTCTTCCTGCATTGCTGTTATCCAGTCTGCATCTTGAAGAGCTTCTTCCACTTTCTTTGGTTCATTTTTAGACAAGAATGCATGAAACAGACATTCACTTGCAGTAGCACTTCTTGTTTTCACTTTTGCATCTGGATCACCAATGATCAAATCAGGTGTATGTGATTTAGTCCATTTCCTAGCAGAAGGCAAATGACTTCTGTCAGCATGTGATCCTCCCCCTTGATCCATGCTCTCCTGATTTTGTTGTGATCTATCTTCGTTTTCTGAGACTCCCCCTGAACTTGACTGCCCAGAGTCAGAATTTGAATTTTCAGAGTTTGAAGCATCAGAGTTTGATCCAGATTTTTCAGTTGACTCAGTATCAGTGTTTGAGTCTTCATCTTGATCATGCTCCCCCTCAACTGGTTCTCCCCTTTGTTGTGACTGAGAAGTTTCTCCAGTGTTTACCAGTAGAGGTTCAGAGTTTGTTTCAACAGAGTCTGTCAGAATTGTTTCATCAGAGTTTCCTTCATCAGAGTTTAAATCTTCATTTTCAAAGTTCAGTTGATCATATTCATCTTTGTCTTCAAGTCCAGTTATCTTCTAATCATCAAAAGAAACATGTATAGATTCCATGATCACTTTAGTTCTCAGATTGTAAGCTCTGAATGCCTTTGTTGACAGTGGAAGCCAACAAAAATTCCTTCATCTGCCTTTACCTCAAACTTGGTCAACTGTTCTGGATGAGTCTTCAAAACAAAACATTTGCACCCGAAAATATAAAAGTATTTCAGGTTAGGTTTCTTCTTCTTCACCATCTCATATGGTGTCTTTCCATGCTTATTGATCAGTGTTGCATTTTGAGTAAAACAAGCAGTTTGAACAGCTTCTGCCCAGAAATAAGTTGGCAATTTTGCTTCATCAAGCATAGTTCTGGTAGCTTCAATCAAGGTTCTATTTTTCCTTTCAACTACACCATTTTGTTGTGGTGTACCAGGTGCTGAAAATTCTTGCTTCACTCCATTGTCCTTACAGAATTCTTCCATTGTTGCATTTCTGAACTCA
This sequence comes from Saposhnikovia divaricata, assembly GCA_036435485.1. NCBI lineage: Eukaryota > Viridiplantae > Streptophyta > Magnoliopsida > Apiales > Apiaceae > Saposhnikovia > Saposhnikovia divaricata. Next base: position 91,693,458 of record CM071597.1, on the reverse strand, counting down.
ATTCCATTATCACTTCTGATGATTCCGACTTTGTTGCTTGATCCTTTGTCCAGAAGCTTCACATGCTCCATCAGAGTTAATGCAGTTTCATCCTTCTTTGCTAGAAAATACACCCAAGTGAATCTAGTGTATTCATCAACAATGACTAAAGCATATTTCTTCCTTGCAATAGACATAACATTTACTGGACCAAAGAGATCAACATGCAGAAGATGATAGGGATCAGTGATAGAAAATTCTGTCTTGCTCTTGAAAGATGACTTCCTTTGTTTATCCTTCTAACATGAATCACATAGGCCATCAACATTTAACAGAGCCTTTGGGAGTCCTCTTACAAGATCCTTTCTGATCAATTCATTGATGTTGTTCAAGTTCAAATGTGAGAGTTTCTTGTGCCACTTCCAACTCTCTTCACTAGACATTCTTGTAGACAGGCAAACAGCTTTTCCAACAGAGTCTATCAAAAGCTTGATTTCATAAATGTTGTTTTGCCTATGACCAACTAGAACAACCTTTCCTGTAGATTTGCTGATAACTTCACAATATTCAGGTTGAAAATCTACATGATATCCCTTGTCACAGATTTGACTCACAGATAACAAGTCATGCTTGAGTCCTGGGACATGAGCTACATTGTTGATGATGACATTTCCAAGATTAATATTGCCATATCCCAATGTTCTTCCTACATTGCCATCACCATAGGAAACTTTTGGGCCAGCCTTCTCCTCATAGTCTGATAGCATGGCTTTATTTCCAGTCATGTGTCCTGAACATCCACTGTCCACGACTAGGGTTGCCTCCCTGTTACCCTGCAATCACAAGCAATTACTGAGGATTAGTTTTAAGGATCCAGACTTGCGTGGATCCTTTGGCATTCTTAACTTTGTTAGCTTTTGCAGCGGAATTAACATTATCAGAGTTTGAGTTAACAGTATCAGTGTTTACACTTGCAGTGTCAACTTTAACCCATTTCAGATTGGGTTTCAGTTCATAGTAATTATGATAGATAGCATGATATTCTCTGCAAGTATAAATGGAATGCCAAGTGCTTCCACAGTGTGTGCATAAAGTCTGTGGCTTAGTTCTAGCAAAATCCTTCTTTACCTCAGACTTTGTAGGTAAAGAATTTATATTTTTATTTTTCTTGAAGAGATTTGCAAGATGCTTAGTACTACCACAGTTGTGACATGTCTTTCTTGGAGCATAACTAGCAAGCATTGGTTTATTTCCTGAAGTTATGCCTACTTTTCCATTTCTGTTCTTGTTTGACACTTTCTGTTTCTTAACAGATTTTAACTCCTTCAGTTTATGCTTGAGTTGTTTATTTGTCATTGAATCAATATTAACCTGTTTCACACTAGTTTTTACTGGTCCACTTTTAACAGCTTCTTTTTCATTCTCAGACAAAAATTTACTGGTTCCATGTACAAAATGAGTTCTGACTTTAACTTGATTTTGAAATCTAAGTTCATCTCCCTCATTATAACCTAGACCAACAGTGTCTGTTTGAAAAATCTGTTGAGTGTCCTTTCCAGAATTAGTCCAAGTCCTAATTTTATTATTTGCTTCCTCCAACTCTGACACTAGTTGTTTATACTTCTGAAGCAAATTCTGTTCTTTACAAACAACATCATCTCTCTCTTTCTGAACTTGTTGCATGTTTTCAAGTTTTTCTTCAACAAATTTATTTCTTACCTTATGTTCAGAATTTTCAGCTTTTATCCTCTCATTTTCTAAAGTCTGATCCCTATAACTTATATGCAATGACTTAAGATAAATTCTTAATTGAGCAATGTCATCAATATTATAAGCATAGGTAGTTAGAGGTACCTGATTTTCAGAAGTTTCTGATTCAGTAGTAGCCATGAGAGCATAGTTCACTTCTTCATCAGAATCTGAAGTATCTGCCCAATCTCTGCCTTTAGTGTAGAGTACCTTTCCAGTTTTACCTTTCTTGCACTCAGGAGCATAGTGACCCATCTCCTTACACTTGTAGCATTGAATTTCAGACTTATCCTTCTTCCCTTTAGAATCTCTCTTATCAGACTTCCTGTAACTTTTCCTGTCTTCATTTGAATCCCTAGAAAACCTTTTTCCTTTCTTGAAATTCTTGAAGCCCATTTTCTTGAAAGTTTTCACCATCAACACTGCCATTTTCCTCATTTCTTCTTCATCATCCTCAGAGTCAGATGATTCAGAAGAGTTTGAATCACAATCAGAGTTTGGTGATTCACTTTCTGAATGTATGACCAAAGCTTTTCCCTTCATTTTCTTTCTTGATGCCTCTTTCTTCTGAGGCTTCTCTTCAACATTAAGAGCAACAGACTTTCCTTTCCTGCTTGATCTCCTGTTTCTCTGCTCCATTTCCAATTCATAAGTTTTGAGCAGCCCATAGATTTCATCAATTTCTGTTTCAGCAAGATCATAGTTGTCTCTAATAGTGGTTGTTTTCACATCCCACTTTTCAGGTAGAGAAAGAAGAAACTTGAGATTCGAGTCTTCTAGATCATACTCTTTGTTGACCAATGACAGATCATTAATCAGTTTACAGAATCTATCAAATGTTTCTGTCATGGTCTCTTCAGGTTTAGCCTCAAAATGCTCATACTCTTGTGTGAGTATGTTTCTCCTATTCTTCTTAATAGCCGCAGTTCCTTGACACCTGACTTCAAGAGCATCCCATATCTCTTTTGCAATGGTGCAGTTAATGACTTTGTTAGACATAACATTGTCTAAAGCACTACGAAGTAAATGCCTAACTTTTGCATCCTTAGCAATTGATGATAGATCTTCAGGAGTCATGTCCTTCTTTTCCTTTGGAACCATTTTTGCTTCTTCACCAGCAACTGCAACAGATAGCTTTGTAGGACTGTGAGGGCCTTCATAAATCCTGTCAAGATATTCTGGATCTGTAGCCTCCAGAAACATAGTCATCTTGACCTTCCACATAGCATACTCTAATGGCTTGAGAATAGGAACCCTGATTGGTTCATAACGACTCACAGTAGTAGGAGCCTTTTTAGAAACAGTAGGTGTTGGTGGAGGGATTGCTGCCATGATTATTTTTGTGTTTGGATCTTAACCTGTAATAAAGTAACAGATTGGCTCTGATATCACTTGTTAGGCCAAATACACAATTAATAATCAACTTTGTATGAGAGTTTAACAAGTAAAAGCGTTTATGCACTTAAAAACTTCTTGTATTACAAACCCTCTTCGTGATGTAAAATATCACAAAGAGCTGCTCGGTTACAATAAAGATAATTCGTTGTTCGATACCCTTCTAGGGTTAACCTAACTGTATTTATATATCATACAGCTACGATACAATCTCTAATTGATATTCCTAATAATCAGCTATACAATGATATCAATTACAGATTGTCACTCGTCTCCTATGTCAACTCGATCTCTTTGATAGCTATCCAATCTTCAAAGATATCGCTTCCATAATAAATCTTCAATCACTGTTGACCAGTAGACGCTGCCTCCAGACAGAGTTTGACAACCTCTGTCGAGCTTCCATCTGTCAGAGTTTACACTAAACTCTGACTGCTTCCAGCTAAACTCTGATAATTCACTGTAACACTTAAACACTGATTAAAACACATCAATTATATTTAACAGTTGAAGAGAAGCCTCAGAAGAAAGAGGCATCAAGAAGGAAAATGAAGGGAAAATCTTTGGTCATACACTCAGAAAGTGAATCATCAAACTCTGATTGTGATTCAAACTCTTCTGAATCATCTGACTCTGAGGATGATGAAGAAGAAATGAGAAAAATGGCTGTGTTAATGGTGAAGACCTTCAAGAAAATGGGTTTCAAGAATTTCAAGAAAGGGAAAAGGTTTTCTAGAGATTCAAATGAAGACAGAAAAAGTTTCAGGAAGTCTGAAAGAAAAGAGACCAAGTCTGGGAAGAAGGATAAGTCTGAAATTCAATGCTACAAGTGCAAGGAGATGGGTCATTATGCTCCTGAGTGCAAGAAGGGTAAAACTGGAAAAGTACTCATCACAAAAGGCAGAGATTGGGCAGACACTTCAGATTCTGATGAAGAAATTAACTATGCTCTTATGGCTACTACTGAATCAGAAACTTCTGAAAATCAGGTACCTCTAACTACATATGCTTATAATATTGATGACATTTCCCAATTAACAATTTATCTTAAGTCATTGCATATAAGTTATAGGGATCAGACTTTAGAGAATGAGAGGATTAAATCTGAGAATTCTGAACTCAAAGAGAGAAATAAAATTGTTGAAGAAAAGCTAAAAAATATGCAACAAGTTCAGAAAGAGAGAGATGATGCTGTTTCTATAGAACAGGATTTGCTTCAGAAATATAAACAACTAGAATCTGAGTTGGAGGAAGCAAATAAGAAAATTAGGACTTGGACTAATTCTGGAAAGGACACTCAACAGATTTTTCAAACAGACACTGTTGGTCTAGGTTATAATGAGGGAGATGAACTAAGATTTCAAAGTCAAGTTAAAATCAAACCTCATTTTGTACATGGAGCCAGTAAATTTTTGTCTGATAATGAAAAAGAAACTGTTAAGGTCAAACCAGTAAAAACTTGTGCTAAACAGGTTAATATTGGTTTGATGACAGATAAACAACTCAAACATAAACTGAAGGAGTTAAAATCTGTTAAGAAACAGGGAGTGTCAAATAAGAACAGAAATGGAAAAGTAGGCATCACTTCAGGAAATAAACCAATGCTTGCTAGTTATGCTCCAAGAAAGACATGTCATAACTGTGGTAGTACTAAGCATCTTGCAAATTTCTGCAAGAAAAACAAAAATATAAATTCTTTACCTTCCAAGTCTGAAGTAAAGAAGGATTTTGCTAGAACTAAGCCACAGACTTTATGCACACACTGTGGAAGCACTTGGCATTCCATTTATACTTGTAGAAAGTATCATGCTATCTATCATAATTACTATGAACTGAAACCCAATTTGAAATGGGTTAAAGTTAATACTGAAAGTGTAAACTCTGATACTGTTAGCTCAAACTCTGATAATGTTAATTCCGCTGCTAAAGCTAACAAAGTTAAGAATGTCAAAGGATCCAAGCAAGTCTGGATCCTTAAATCTAAGTCTCAGTAATTGCTTGTGATTGCAGGGCAACAGGGAGGCAACCCTAGTTGTGGACAGTGGATGTTCAGGACACATGACTGGAAATAAAGCCTTGCTATCAGAGTATGAGGAGAAGGCTGGCCCAAAAGCCTTGCTATCAGAGTATGAGGAGAAGGATGGCAATGTAGGAAGAACATTGGGATATGGCAATATCAATCTTGGAAATGTCATCATTAACAATGTAGCTCATGTCCCAGGACTCAAGCATGACTTGCTATCTGTGAGTCAAATCTGTGACAAGGGATATCATGTAGATTTTCAACCTGAATATTGTGAAGTTATCAGCAAATCTACAGGAAAGGTTGTTCTAGTTGGTCATAGGAAAAACAACATTTATGAAATCAAGCTCTTAATAGACTCTGTTGGAAAAGCTGTTTGCCTGTCTACAAGAATGTCCAGTGAAGAGAGTTGGAAGTGGCACAAGAAACTCTCACATTTGAACTTGAACAACATCAATGAATTGATCAGAAAGGATCTTGTAAGAGGACTCCCAAAGGCTCTGTTAAATGTTGATGGCCTATGTGATTCATGTCAAAAGGCCAAGCAAAGGAAGTCATCTTTCAAGAGCAAGACAGAATTTTCAATCACTGATCCTTATCATCTTCTGCATGTTGATCTCTTTGGTCTAGTAAATGTTATGTCTATAGCAAGGAAGAAATATGCTTTAGTCATTGTTGATGAATACACTAGATTCACTTGGGTGTATTTTCTAGCAAAGAAGGATGAAACTACATTAACTCTGATGGAGCATGTGAAGCTTCTGGACAAAGGATCAAGTAACAAAGTCAGAATCATCAGAAGTGATAATGGAACTGAGTTCAGGAATGCAACAATGGAAGAATTCTGCAAGAACAATGGAGTGAAGCAAGAATTTTCAGCATCTGGTACACCACAACAAAATGGTGTAGTTGAAAGGAAAAATAGAACCTTGATAGAATATGCCAGAACTATGCTTGATGAAGCAAAATTGCCAACTTATTTCTGGGCAGAAGCTGTTCAAACTGCTTGTTTTACTCAAAATGCTACACTGATCAATAAGCATGGAAAGACACCATATGAGATGGTGAAGAAAAAGAAGCCTAACCTGAAATACTTTTATATTTTCGGGTGCAAATGTTTTGTTTTGAAGATTTAAACTCTGATGAAGGAAACTCTGATGAAACAATTCTGACAGACTCTGTTGAAACAAACTCTGAACCTCTACTGGTAAACACTGGAGAAACTTCTCAGTCACAACAAAGGGGAGAACCAGTTGAGGGGGAGCATGATCAAGATGAAGACTCAAACACTGATACTGAGTCAACTGAAAAATCTGGATCAAACTCTGATGCTTCAAACTCTGAAAATTCAAATTCTGACTCTGGGCAGTCAAGTTCAGGGGGAGTCTCAGAAAACGAAGATAGATCACAACAAAATCAGGAGAGCATGGATCAAGGGGGAGGATCACATGCTGACAGAAGTCATTTGCCTTCTGCTAGGAAATGGACTAAATCACATACACCTGATTTGATAATTGGTGATCCAGATGCAAAAGTGACAACAAGAAGTGCTACTGCAAGTGAATGTCTGTTTCATGCATTCTTGTCTAAAAATGAACCAAAGAAAGTGGAAGAAGCTCTTCAAGATGCAGACTGGATAACAGCAATGCAGGAAGAGTTGAATGAATTTGAAAGAAATGAAGTTTGGACCCTTGTACCAAGGCCAAAGAACAGATCTATTGTTGGTACTAAATGGGTTTTCAAAAACAAGACTGACAGTGAAGGTGTTATCACAAGGAACAAGGCTAGACTGGTAGCAAAAGGCTATTCACAGCAGGAAGGAATAGACTATGATGAAACATTTGCTCCAGTTGCAAGATTGGAGGCATTCAGAATTTTTCTAGCATATGCCTCTCACAAGAAATTCAAAGTGTTCCAGATGGATGTGAAAGGTGCTTTTCTGAATGGGAAGCTTGAAGAAGAAGTGTTTGTTGAACAACCACCAGGATTTGTGGACCCAAAATATCCAGACCATGTCTACAGGCTGGATAAAGCACTCTATGGACTTAAGCAAGCACCAAGGGCATGGTATGAAACTCTGGCTCAATTTCTCTTAGAAAGTGGATTCAACAGAGGTACTATTGACAAAACTCTGTTTATTTCAAATCTGGGAGTGACTTGCTTTTAGTTCAGATATATGTTGATGACATTATCTTTGGGTCTACTAATGATAAACTCTGTAAGAAGTTTGCCAAGCTCATGCAGTCCAGATATCAAATGAGCATGATGGGAGACCTTAGTTACTTTCTAGGCCTACAGGTGAGACAAACAGATGATGGTATCTTCATTAATCAAGCAAAATATACCAGAAATCTTCTCAAGAAATTTGGTATGCTTGACTGTTCATCTGCATCAACTCCCATGCCAACAGCAACTAAATTGGACAAAGACACAGGAGTTTCAGTGGATATGACAAACGCTGTTGATTTGTGGTTAGTACTCTGAGGTAAATTTTCATTTGGATAATTTGAAAATTTTGGAGTAAATAGTGCTTTTGACAACAGTTAATAAGTGTATTGTGTTAAAGTGTCTTGGAAATATGAAAGAGAATACAGCGATGATAATTGCTATTTTTACTGCGCATGATTAACTGATCCACTGCATGTATGACATGTGTCCCACTCACTCATTATTGTGTCCCACTCACACATTAATCTAGGAACTGTTGAGTGTTTGAATACACAAACGATTGAGTTTTAATTTTTAATTACAACTCTAATTACTTTTGTGTACAACGTTTCATTTTTACTTTCACCCACTCACTTTTACATCTCACAGTTCTCTCAGTTTTCACTTGCGCATTTTCACAAAAACTTTTCCTACATACACTTTTCATTGTGATTTCTTGCCCGTTTCTTGATTTAATGGCTTCTAAATCATTCACCATTCTTGGTCTACGTTTTGTCCCTAACAATTATGCAGCCCCACTCAATCATGAACGTGTTCCAGAAGCGTTTCATCTTATGCAGAATTTCTTAAGAGACTCAGAGATTGGACAAGCTCTTGTTGAACCTAGTACTCTCTCTGCATCTCTAATTGCCACTTTTTGGCGAAACTCAGTCTATGTGGATGGAGGAGAGAATAGGACTCCAAACATCATCTTCACTCATGATGAACAAGAGTTTGTGATTACTCCACAAACTGTCAGAGAAACGATGGGTTTTGATACACACACCTCTTATGCTTATGTTGGTGAACCTCAATTGAGACAGATGCTACAGGAGATAGGCTACATGGATTCTCTTGACAAGCTTGGCAGTGTAAAGAGGCCTAATCTCAGGAAGGAATGGAATTTTTTCTTCGACTGCATCACAAGAATATTCCAGAAGAAGGTTACTAACTGGGATGCTATTCCAATGGACAGTCTACAAATCGGGTATCCTCTACTTTATGGTAGTAATTTTGATTTTAGTAGATATGTTCTAATGAATCTAGGTGATAAACTGTCAGAGTCTACTACAGTTTATTTTGCTCGATTTTGTCAAATGCTATTCACTGCTTGTGTATCTAGTTTAGAGATTGTTGAAGCTGATGTGATTCAGCCTTTTAGAGTCAACAAGAGAATATTCTCTGATATGACTAATAAAGATGCTGGTAAAGAAAACCTACCTGTCTTTGTTCTGCCACTTGCTTTGCAGAATTTTCTCAACCAACCTCAAGACCAACCACAACCAGAACCACAACCTGAACCACTAAACACTGATCATACTCAAACTTTAAACACTGAACCACAACCTGCATCCACTCACAACATTCCATCACCAATCACAAACACTGCTCCAACCCAAAATCCTCAATCTCCAATCACAAAACAATCTTCACACACTCAACATCTAAACACTGAACCATCACAATCTCAACCACAACCACAGCCTAAAGCAAAAAGAGGCAGAGTAAAGCAATCAACAGCAACTACTGAAAGACATGCAAGAGCTAAGAAGACAATAGAGACAAATATCAAAGAAAAACAGACATCTCCTGGAGCTGTTTATGCTAGAAGAAATATTCAAAGAGCAAAAGGACCTAAATCACCCTCTGTGGTGGCAGAATCTAGTAAAGAGGATTCAGATGAAGTGCCTCTAGCTAAGAGGAGAAAACTAGTAATCTCTGATTCTGATGGTGAAAATGTTGAAACTCCAGAGGTGGTTTCACAGAATGATATACCTGCAGAGGCTGAAAATGTTGATATACCTGCAGAGGCTGAAAAAGATATACCTGCAGAGGTTGATATGCCTGCAGAGGTTGATATGCCTGCAGAGGTTGAAATGCCTGCAGAGGATAAAATGCATGCAGAAGAGGATAATAGAGATGGCTTTTCTCCAATGGATGATATTCTTGATTCATTCATGCCATTCTCTGATCCTATCTCACCTATTTTTGCTCAATCTGAAGCAACTGGTGCAGCTGATCAACCTACAGTTGTCATTTCTGAAACTGTAGCATTACATACAGAGTTACTCTCAGATGCTCACCAGACTGTTGAAGGAGGTGATGAGGTTGATCAAGCAACCAAGGCTACTTCTCAGCCTATGCCTGTTGATGACACAAATGCAAACTCTATTGCTGAGCCTGAGCAACATGAAGAAAATCTTGACAAGGCTGCAGAAGAAATTGCAGAAACTGTGGTTGATAATGCTCAGCACAGTGTTTCACTTGATGATGAACATCTGTTTCTACACATGTTGTACAAACTATTCTTCCAATTCATGGTTTTGTGAGACCTACTATTCCTGATAATACTGAGAAAGTTCAAGAAGGTGATATTTTTCAAAGCAGAGCAATGATTGATAAGCAACCTCATGATTTGGCTGGTTTAGGGTCAAACAGAGAAAGGACTTTGAATATTACTCCTAGAGATCATTCTTCACTGGCTGCTCCAGGCAAGGGTGTCCTTCAAGTTAATTTGGACAAGCTGGAATCAGTACAGTTGATTCATCAAAGAAGTCTAAATAAAGACTTTCTGCTGTATTTCATGGAGGATGGGACTGTCTACAAAGTTGGAGAGCATGATATTCATTTGAAAATGTATGAAGAACTGCAGTATGTCTTACATATTTTCAAGGTGAATAACAGTCCTACTTACCGAGCTGCAGAAGTGCTCAGATACCAGATGGAAAGATCAAAGATGATTTGTGGAATCAAAGACAAGTCTGAATATGTACCAAAGTACTTAGATTACAAAGGAAGAATGGTTGAAATGAAGAGAAACAGTGCTAAGCTGAGAACTGATTTGGGTATCACTGTGCTTGAATTTAATTCAGAATCAGCAAAGTCATACTTTATCAGACTTGGAAATGAAATGAAGAAGAACAGCATCTATGATCTGAGATCAGCCATTTATCAGACAGATGGTACAGATCCTAAGCTTCGAGAGATCAAGTTACAGATGGAAAGAGCACTTGAAGTTGCAGAAGAGAGATTGCTAACAGAGTACTTGAAGACAGCATGGGATGTTGAAAGGATTAAGTAATTTATGCTCTGTAAGTTTTTCATATTTTCTGTAATTTTGTTAAGTATCAGTTTAAACTCTGTTTAGTTGTTAAGCACTGTATATGATTATTTGTTTTTGACATCATCAATTATCTATTAACTTGTGCATTTTTGCTAATGAACAAGTTGGGGGAGATTGTTAGATATAATTGATGTAATGTTTCAGTGTTTAAGTGTAACAGTGAAATATCAGAGTTTAACTGGAAGGAAGTCAGAGTTTAGTAAAGTCTGACTGACGGAAGCTGGACAGAGTTTAGTAAAGTCTGTCTAGAAGCAGCACGTACGAAGTCAACAGAAGATATTAGAGATCAATTGAAGATTGATATGGAAGCGAGATCTTTGGAGATTGGATAGCTATCAAAGAGATCGAGTTGACTTAGGAGACGTGTGACAATCTGTAATTGATATCATTGTATAGCTGATTATTAGGAATATCAATTAGAGATTGTATCGAAGCTGTATGTAATATAAATACAGTTAGGTTAACTCTAGAAGGGTATCGTGCATCGAACTATCTTTATTGTAACCTAGCAGCTCTTTGTGATAGTTTACAGATAGTTTACATCACGAAGAGGGTTTTTAATACCAGAAGATTTAAAGTGCATAATCATCTTAATTGTTATTCTCTCATCTAATATTGATTATTAGTGTGTATTCGGCCTAACAAAGGGTTGTAAAGAATACACCCAAACCAAGCATCCACAAACTAGAAAGAATACAAGAATAAATTGAAAACTATTTTCTTCCTCGCTTCTTCGTGCTTCAAACTCCGTAAATAAAATACGTGGTCAGACTCTCCCTATTCTAGGGTTTTTTCTTCCTTTATTTAGGCCTCCAGGTGCAAGTAGTTCGAAAGGAATTTTATTTTTACTTCATCTCGAAAAATCAACAAATCAGGAATTTTCGTCAGACCATACGGCGCTGCCGCGCCATTTCTGTGTAGGAACACGGCGCTGCCACGCCATATCTATGCTCCCAGCGATGCCGCGCCATCCACAAGCTATAACACGGCGCTGCCGCGCCGTGCCTTCTGTCCAGCACCTTGAATTTTTCCCTTTTCTTCGTTATAACTCAGATTTGTGCTCCGATTGCTCCGCTTCATTCCTTTAACACCTGTGATTGATATTCTTGCACAATACCCTTAAAAGAGATAAAAAAATACCACAACTCGAGTACAAACATTCGTTTTAAGCCAAATGGAAACGTTTTAGGTGAATAAAATATCCACTCATCAGAGGATGACAGCAAGTTTCGCTTGACAGTAACATCGGCTCAAGAACATGCTGTCACCATTAAGCAATTTATACAACTTCCTTTAAATTTCATGACAGAAACTTTTTCCGTTGCTGATAAGGAACTTGCTGTCAAGGCACATCGTGACAGCATCTTCACTTATTGATAGTAACTTGTGCGGAAATAATTTATATCATGAATTTTAATCTTCTTCGCCCATTGCTTAAGAGTAAAATTACCAATTAGCATTTTAATCGATTTAAGCACATATTTGTTAAGCAAGCACACATCCACATACATCCACACACACAAACATACATGCATACAACAATAGATAATCAAGATGAGAGATAAGACATGCAATAGCACTGGGGAGACGAAACGATGAAAAATTTTTCATTAAAAAAATTAAAACAATACAAATAGTTCTTAAGAACTAAACATCATTTCTTATTAAGCTCAACAATAGCTTCCACCACCAGCTTCTCGACGACCTCCCTTATTACTTCTTCCTCGGTAATCCCTTTTGCATCCAGATAAGCTTGAAGCTTATCAAGGAAAGGACGGAGAGGATTCTCATCAGCAGCAGCAGTCTCCTTCGTTTGTTTAGGCACCTCCTTGCCTTTGGCGGCGGCTGAGCTTTCTGAAGTGGACATCTAAGAAGCTTTCCTCTTGCTCATTCTCTAGAGTCTCTTAGTGTGTAATGAAGAATAAGGGTTTGGCCTCAGTCTTATTTATAACACATTAAGTGACGCTACAGCTTCCCATACGTTTCCTCTTAATAAAGTATTAAACTTTCAAATAAAGGTCTGACAAATACCCGGGTTCATTTCAAATGACACGACTAATTGTCACTAGCACGCGTATGGTTTAATTTAATGTCACGTGATTACTCATTACATAAGTTAAAACAGGAATTTAATTTGAATTTAGCATAGTCATAGCAAACATGCTGTCAATTAAACAAGTAGCACATACGACAGTAACTTCTCATGACAGTAACATTGAAAGATACGATCACAAGCTGCAATTTAACCACTTTGAAAATGTAAAAACTAGTAAGTTAACATACCAGATTTAGCATTCCGAATTCACTTACCAACCTGTTGAAGGTTGCTTCATCTAGTGGCTTCGTGAAGATGTCTGCAAGTTGCTTTTCTGTTGGAACATAAACCAGCTTCATAGTTCCCTTTTCAACATGCTCTCTGATGAAATGATGTCTAATATCAATGTGCTTCGTCCTGGAGTGTTGAACTGGATTATCTGAGATGGCTATGGCACTGGTGTTATCACAATAAATGGGAATATTGGACAACTCTAAACCATAATCCATTAGCTAATTTTTCATCCAAAGAATTTGAGCACAGCAACTTCCAGCTGCAATGTATTCAGCTTCTGCAGTTGAGGTAGACACAGAATGTTGCTTCTTGCTAAACCATGACACTAATCTTCCATCAAGAAATTGACATCTTCCTATTGTACTTTTTCTGTCAATCTTGCATCCAACATAGTCTGAATCTGAATATCCTATCAAATCAAATCCAGAATCTTTAGGATACCAAAGGCCTAAATTTGGAGTACCTTTGAGATATCTAAAGATCCTCTTGATTGCTACCAAGTCTGACTCTTTTGGATCAGCTTGAAACCTTGCACAGAGACATGTAGCAAACATAATATCTGGTCTGCTAGCAGTTAGATACAGCAATGATCCCACCATGCCCCTGTAGGTACTAGAGTCCACTTTCTTTCCTTTAGGATCCAAATCCAGTTTGGTTGCAGTAGAGATAGGTGTCTTGGCAGGTGATGCATCTTCCAAGTTGAACTTTTTGAGAAGTTCCTTGACATATTTTTCTTGGCAAATGAAGATGCCATCATCCTTTTGATGAATTTGTAAACCTAGGAATGACAGTTCTCCCATCATACTCATCTCATATTTGTTCCTCATAAGAGATGAAAACTTTTCACACAGCTTCTCATTTGTAGAACCAAAGATTATGTCATCAACATAGATCTGCACCAGAATGATGTCTTTGCCATGATGCTTGTAGAACAGTGTCTTATCCACAACACCTCTTACAAATTGATTCTCCAGCAAAAAGGTAGAGAGAGTATCATACCAAGCTCTAGGGTCTTGCTTCAATCCATAAAGTGCCTTGAACAGTTTATAGACAAAGTCATACAATTCAGCATTTTCAAATCCAGGTGGCTGTTCAACGTACACTTCCTCTTCTAGCTCTTCATTGAGAAAAGCACTTTTGACATCCATTTGGAACACTTTGAAGTTACAGTGTGCAGCATAGGCTACGAAAATTCTTATGGCTTCAAGTCTGGCAACAGGTGCAAATGTTTCATCATAGTCTATTCCTTCCTGTTGACAGTATCCTTTGGCCACTAGTCTTGCTTTGTTCCTTGTCATGTTTCCACTTTCATCCAGTTTATTTCTGAAGACCCACTTTGTGTCAACAACTGATTTCCCTTTAGGTCTAGGGACTAGCTTCCATACATTGTTTCTCTCAAATTGGTTGAGCTCTTCTTGCATGGCTATCACCCAATCTGAATCCAACAATGCTTCATCAATTGACTTTGGCTCAGTTTGAGATAGAAAGCAAGAGAACATGCTGTCAGCAGAAACATTTCTCCTTGTCCTTATACCAGTAGTGGGATCACCAATTATTAGATTGCTGGTGTGATCTTTGTTCTACTTAGTGGTTCTAGGCAAGCTTCTTTCTTGATCTGCTTGATCAGTTCCTCTTTGAGGAGCTGATTCTCTACCATTAATGGTTTCTCCTTCATGCTCTTCAACATCTCCAGACTCATTCTCATTCTGATGATTGGGAGCTATTGTTTGAGACTGAGCTAGAGTTTGAGTAACATCATTGGTGTTGACAGCATCTCTTCCAAACTCAATGGACTGAGTGCAATTAGGTTCATCAGCAACAACTTCTTCTTCCTTCAAGTAACCTTGATTTTCAAATCTAAGAGGCTCCATTTGACCATCCTCTTGTAATCCAGGGAACTTGGTTTCATCAAATGTGACATTTACACTTTCTTCAATGACTTTGTGATCAATGACATAGACTCTGTACGCAGTCCTTTCCAATCCATATCCCATGAAAATGCCTTCATAAGCTTTACCTTTCATGGTTGTCAATCATCATGAAACACTTACTCCCAAATACATGAAAATATTTGACAGTTGGTTTCTTTACTGTTAACAGATAGTAAGGAGTGTTTCCATGAGTCTTGTTGATCAAGGTTCTGTTCTGTGTGTAGCAAGCTATATTAATAGCTTCTACCCAGAAATATGTTGGTAATTTAGAATCATTCAACATAGTTCTCGCAGTTTCAATGAGAGTTCTATTCTTCCTTTCTACAACTCCATTTTGTTGTGGTGTCCTGGTAGTGGAGAATTGTTGGACAATGTCTTCTTCCTTGGAGAAGTTTCCCAATGTGGCATTTCTGAACTCAGTACCATTGTCACTTCTCAGATATTGAATTTTTGCATTCGGGGTTCTATCAAGAACTCTTATGTGATCAATAATTTCTTGAGCAGCTTCGTCATTTGTCTCTAAGAACTTTACCTAAGTGTACCTCGAGTAATCATCCACCATTACCAGGGCATATCTCTTTCTTGCAAGAGAGTGAACATTTACTGGACCAAACAATTCCATATGAATTAATTTGAGTGGCTCAGTGTTGGTATTCACTTGCTTTGACTTGTGCACTGATATTTTCAATTTACCCATTTGACAATCCTCGCACAATCCTTCTTGACAGAATTCCTGTTGAGGTAGTCCTCTCACCAAATCCTTCTTCATCAGAATATTCATATTCTTGAAATTGAGATGGGAGAGCTTCTTGTGCCAAAGCATGCTTTCACCAACTGATGCTTTACTGTAAAAACTGTAAGCCTTGTCTTTCTTCACAGAAATTAAGTCTGCAACAAATAAGCTTCCCTTCCTGACTCCTTTCAAGGAGAGGCTTCCATCCTTCTTGTGATAAATATTGAAAACCATTATATCAAAGTCAACCTTGAAACCCCTGTCACTGAACTGGCTAACACTGAGTAGGTTATGCTTCAATCAATCTACAAGAGCAATGTCTTCAATGACAACATTTCCAATTTCTAAACAACCATATCCCACAGTGTAACCTTTATTGTTGTCTCCAAAAGTTATGATTGGGCCGGCTTTCTCCACAAAATGTGATAGCAGGGCTATATCACCTGTCATTTGTCTGGAACATCCACTATCGATGATCCACATGACTTGTTTCTGCTTTTTGCCCTGCAAAATAGATGATTTTAATTTGCATCTGGTACCCAAACTCTATTGGGTCCTGCAGTTACAGCATTATTATTCATATCATTCTGTTTCACATTTGAAACAACACTAGAATCCTCTTGTTTGACTTCTTTCACAGTCCAATTAGGCTTAGAGTTAGACTTGGTCTTTCTCTTGGTGGATGTTGCCTTTTTACCAACATAGGCAGGCTTAAAAGTCTCAGCAGTTTGCATATAGGAACATCTTTTAGTAGACAGAATAGGAAAATTGAAACAAGTACTCATAACAACAATCTTGCATGGCATACAGTCAATATTATTACAGACGTCCACTTCTCTTTGCATGATGGGGGTTCTATGTAAGTTACCACTAACATTGGTCGCATTAACCTTGTTCTTGTTGGGTTTCTTACAAACAAATGTTAAATGTTGAGATGAGCCATAATTATTGCAAAGCTTCCTAGGAGCGTCTTTAACATGAGCATAGCCATTCTTTTTGTCAATTCCTAACTTGCCATTCCTATTCTTAGGCTTGTAGGCATTTGCCTTGACCGTATGTTCTGAAGTTATTGTCGAGCTACCTTTGACAGTACCTTTCTTTCCCTCTGTCTTGACAGCAGGTTTGAAAGTTGCTATCTTGGGTTCTCTCTTGACAGTATCTTTTGAAGTTTTTGTCATATCCTTGTTGACAGCTACTTTAGAACATTCGGTCTAAGTGCTTGGCAAAGTTTCTGTCACGGGAGACTTGACAGTATCTTTCCCTTCATCTAGTGTGCTGTCAACGCACTCATCCTCATCAAGAAGCTCTTGTTTGATGAACAGGGAGGTTTCATCAAAATCAGCTTGAAGATTTTTGAAAATCGGTTTGTAAACTCTTTTGAGAATATGAGGTTTGACAACATCACTATCATCAAGAGCAATTGTCTTTCCATGCCTCCTACCATACTCGAAGCCTATACCTACCTTTTGATTCTCAGTGTGATTATCATGATATTCCTGGACTAACTTAGAAGAGTTTCTAAATGCTTTGAGTTTAAACTCATTTTCTGCAATTTGATTCCTGAGAAATTCTTCAATTTCCTTAGCACAGACAATATCATTTTTCAATCTAGTATTCTCTTGAGCTAACGAATCTAGAGGACTGGTTCTAAGCAATAACATTTCATTTTCAGATTTGAGAGTTTCATTTTGTTCAGTTAACTTAGCAATTTTTTCGTGAGCAGCAGATAAACTAACATGAATGTTAAATATCTCAGCACTTAAATCTTCAATGGTATGCTTGTATTCAGTTTTAGACATATCAAGTAAGACTAGAGATGGTACCTGAGTTGAGGAACTAGAAGCTTCATCATCAGATTTAGCCATGAGGGCCAAGTTTACAAACTCTTCTTCTTCCTCAACTTCAGAATCATCCCAGCATTTTCCTTCAGCCACATAGGCTTTACCTTGATTCCTATTAAACTGATTTCCAGATCCTTTTCCTTGATTCTATTTTGGTCTTCTGCATTCAGTAGCAAAATGACCTAGCTCATTGCAGTTGTAGCACCTGAACTTCGACCTATCCACCATCCCGGTCTTGTATCCACCTCTCGTGGCACCACCAGCAGCTTATGAAAAACTCCCCTTGTTAAACTTAGATGTTTGACCCTGTGGCTTGTATGACTTGTCCCTTCTGAGCTTGATGTTCTTGAATCTCTTAGCCATATAAGCCATGGTTGGATTATCCATGCTTTCAATTTCTTCTATTGTGTAGAAGTCTTCATCTTCAACGTCTTTGAGCTGCAGAACCACCTTCTCCTCGTCATCCAACACCTCTTCAATCTTCAATGGTGGTACTTGTGTTAGTTGTGAACTGTGTGAGGATTCACTTGGACAAGCTACTTGTGGTTCAGGAGCTACAAGGGCTCCTGACATGTTTGCCAGCTTTCCTTTGGTTCCAGTTTGAATTGCTCTCTTTTGAAAGAGTTCGAGTTCGTATGATTTGAGCACACCATAAAGAGTTTCTAGAGAGACATCGCTCAACTTTCTTCCTTCTCTTATGGCTGTGACTTTGTGCTCAAGATGCTCAGGGAGAGTGAGCAGAAATTTGATGTTGATCTCCTTTCTATCATAAAACTTCCCATGAATTTGTAACTCAGCTATTAGCTTACTGAACCTTTCAAACATGTGTGTGAGTTCTTCGCTTGGCTTGGCCATGAAGGCTTCATATTGTGATACAAGGATTTGCCTTTGATTTTCTCGGACCTCTTTACTTCCTTCATACAGCAGCTCTATCTTACTCCACATCTCTTTTGTAGATGAACATCCCATAACATTACCACACATGGCTTTGTCTAAAGTGAGAGAGTCGAGCAAGATAAGTTGTAAGTAATCATCCAAGGCTACTTTCTCCTTTTCGGTCTCTGTGTATTCTGAAGGCCTCTTGGCAACGCAATGGGCTGGAATGACTTCGTCATTTACAGTAGTAGCAGCTACTTCCTTTTAAGGAATGAAGGGGCCGTTCTCAAGGATTCCCAAGTATAGTGGATGAGCAGCTTTGATAAATAACAAGATCTTTCTTTTCCAGAAATTGTAGTTCTCTTTATCAAAGACTGGAATCTTGATACCACTTGACTTCTGAACACACGTCATGATCTTCAGATTTGTATATCAATCTGTCGCTCTGATACCAGTTGTTGGTCCCGGATTATATTACAGAAGGGGTGGGGGTTGAATGCAATATAAATAATTTCAAATCTTTAGCTCAACAACAATGATAAAGATTTTAAACTATCTACACAAGAATTGCAAACACAAGTAGTAATTCAAGATGTTCTCAAAAAATAAATATTTTATTTATTTTGTAACGTGTTGCTACAACCTCGAGAAAAATGATTTTCTCAAGCTTCGACTTCTTGTGAGAATCTCTACAGAAAGAATGAGAGATGTGTCTCTATATAGATTAATCTTTCTCTAGCATCTCAGTCACATGGGTCGCGGAGCTGTTGTCGTTTTCAAGTGGCAGCTCCTCACAAGTTGCCCACCCATGTGACCTTTCCTAAAATGCTATACAAACAGAGTTATCTTTAAGCATAAGGCATTCTAGGTTCTTTCCAAAATTAGCTATAAAAATTCTAGTAGATGCAGACTTGTCATACTCTTGAATTGTCGAGCCTCGTCTTGTGATCTCTCAAGCTTCTGTCGTAGTCTTGCAGGTCTGCAATAATATTTGACGAATTGCAGCAAATCTGTTTCTCGAACATCTAAACTGTCACGGGAGTTTGACTGAGATAAAATCCCCAAATCAAATAATTCAGTGAGACAGTAACCCTTGCCACCAAGTTTGTGTCATAGGAATATTCAGTAGTTGACAGTATGAACTCCCGCCAATGTTGCTGTCGGAACTCCAAACTTGTTGTCAAGTGTGAGAATGTTGCTGTCCCCTGCTTCAGCCAATGTTGCTGTCAAATGAAACCTGCTGTCGTGACCTTGCAACATGCAGTCTTCTTGTAACGTTACCATCAATGTATTGACAGTAACTTTATTATTGCTGTCGAACTGATGTATTCTCTTGAGGCTTGAACATATCAATGAACTTCTTCCAAGATACATACTTATTACATTTTAGCAATTATTTGATTACAAGAACACACTCTGGCTGTGACAGTATGTTCTACTTAGCCTATACAAATAAACTAAGTACTAGTTAAGTTGTCTCTACGCTATCACCCATAAATCCTAACACACATATTCAGGTCATTTTAATAAGTATTCACAAAGATCACTTTATAGAACACTTTAAAAAACATTTTAATTTTGTTAATGTTTTAATTAAATTTGAAAAAAATTCCAATTTAGAATAGAACACTTCAAAGTAAACGTGATTAGTATTTAAATAATATTATGTGTTCTTTAAAAATAAACAACACTTCAAAAAATAAATTATTACTCCCTCTGTCCCTCTCATTTCTTTAAAGTTACTATTTTGGGATGTCCCTCTCATTTCTTTACATTACCATAAATAGTAAGTTTCCCCCACTATTACACCCAATACTTTCCCCCACTATCTCATATTTAATAATAAATAACACTATTACACCCACTACTTTCCTCCACTATCTCAAATCTATTATTAAATATTGATAGATCCCACCACTTTACCCACTTTTCATCTAACTTTACTCATTTTTTATTCATTGTCTTGTTCTCCGTGTCCTCCTCCAATGTAAACAACTAAGGGGGACGGAGGGAGTAGTAAATTAAAAATATTGTGTGTTCTTTTATTTTCTGAAAATTCTATCGTTCCTTTAAGTGTTCTTTTAATTTTCACAAAGATCAAACACTTGAGAGAACACTTAAATAATGAAAGAACACTTTTATTTAAGTATTCTTTTTCAATATTTTTTTAATCAATGTTCTTTAAAATGGTCATTAACTAATTAGACAAATAAAATGTTTTTGTAATTATAATAAACAAATTTATAGCGTTCTTTAGTTTCATGAAATAATCTTGTTAGGATCAAGCGCTTACCATTGCGCTAAAAGCCCCGGGACTTGTAGCAAGGCGCAACCTTATTTCCTTTTAACCTTAGCCAGTGTGCATAGCGCCACGATCCGATTTAGGGAGATGCTGACCATGCCAAACTCTCTCAAGAAATTCTTATGTTCTTGAGAGCTGCTAGGTTACAAGATAACTCGTGTGTGCGATTTCGTAAATGTAAAATATAAACTGTGTTTATATACTATACACAGCTGTCCTATCAATTACAAGATATATAAAATCAATCACATACGTCTCTTAGTACATATCTTGAATGATAGCTGCGTTCCTATAAATCAGGAACCGACATATCAATCTCCCTTATTCCTGGAGTGATGTATATCCTCGTGTAATCTTGATCAGCCTCCAATCCTGATGATAGCCTAATACTGACGGTGCATTAATGATGACATCAGCATCAGTATCTGATCAGTAGTCCAGATCCTGATCATCACTTGAATCAATATCTAACAATCTCCCCCAATTTGTACTTTGTGAAATAAAGCACAAATTCCTTGATTCAGTGATGTCAAAAACTCAAAACAAAATACCTCCTAGAAATCGTCAGGAACAGTTTCAGAAAGTCTTTGATAGAAAAGATTCGTCTTCAAGAAGTTAGTCAATAACTCTTCTTCCTTGTTCTCAAGAATTAGAATCAATTTCTTCTTCAAATTGTTGAGTTATTCAGTCAAGACTTGAGATTGTACCATTGTCCTCACTGTCCTTCTTCCAGATTTAGAAACATGAGTTGACTGCCTGGTTTGTGTTTCAGATTGACTTGTCCTTTTCACCAGCGCAGCAGCATCAGAGGTTTCTGTTCCATGTATCTGAGCATCACCACCATCATTTCCAGAAGTATCATCATCCTTTCTTACAACTGGATCAGGTGTACATTTTGTTTTGACTACCTTCTCCCCCTTTTTGACATCAGGATCAGTCAACAAAGATAAAATCAGGTGGAGAGAGGCTTCAATATTTGTCATCCTAGCTTCAAAAACATCCATTCGAGAATCCATCTTCTTCTCAAGTGTCTGAATGTCCTTGCTAATATTCCTAGCTTGAGCACTAGTAGCAGTCTTGCATAAATTAGAATGAACATCAGCTCGAATCGTAGCATTATCAGTTTTGAGAGAGTCAATCTCATCCTTCAAACCTTTAGCCAGAATAGTAGTCGTCTTCAAATAATCTTTGAAATCAGAACTAGAGAGCTTAGAAGCTATATGTTGAGAATGAAAGAGAGCATTGTTAAAACTTATGACTGCAGTTGGCTTATTCCATTTAGTATCCCATTCGTATCTTCTTAGAGCTTGAATGTGTTCAGGAATAGTATACCTATATTCACCCCTGGTCTCAGAATGAACTAAGCTATGTTTATGTGCAACCGTACCTTCTGTAGTTTTACTAACAGATTCTATGAACTTGCTTGATGATCCATCAGCAGAGCCTTGACTCACTTTTAGGATTGCTCGAAGCTGAGCATTTTCAGAAGTGTCATCAGCATCATCATCTTCATCATCTGAGCTATCAATAGCATCAGGAATGTGATCATCCAAGTTGTCATCAGGTTTCGTACACCTTTCAGCTTTAAATTACTGGCAGATGGAGCTGGTGTATCTTGAGAACCTGATTAAGTATTGTGACGCCCCCAGATCCGGGGTCGGAGATCTAGGCGCTCACGGTCCATTTTCCATTAGTAACATACCTGTTCTTGCGCACAATATATATAACACAGCCATCGACCCCACAGCAAACACACACCACACTCACACACAGGTTAGAGCCTCAGAAACGTCACACATTGATTAAACAGTAATAAAGTTATCAGAGTAATTACAGACCGAATTAAATAGTATTTATGCTACCAGCAACACTCCGATATGAAGCGAAGCTGGCGGCTTGAAAGTTTGTTACGGTACACTGCCTTGCACAGGTCATGCTGATAAATAACACGTACTAACAAAAGCTGCCAACCAATCCGGCTAATGGGGCCTACCGGTGGAATCTCAAGTGGAGGCTCGGGCCTAGTCACCTGCTTTCGAGCAGTCTGCCTGGGTCTTGCCATATCGCTTAGCTGTTGTGTTTGTAAAATTTGAAAACAAGCAAGAGTGAGCAACTATAGCTCAGCAAGAAATATATATGTAAGATAAGTAATATACATCTCATATGATTGGCAATTGATATATTTGTTTGTATCAATTAGTTATAAAATCACTTGTCATAGTTGATAAATCTCGAAGGTGCAACAATATGTGCCCTTGTTCTCAAAATAAACTTGCAGTTCAAGATACTGCATTGAATCAACATCTTTCTCATCAAAATAGAACACTATCAACAACTTGGCACAAAAGCCTAAGAAGCAGTGTCAAAGCATTTTTCCAAAATGGAGGAATGGGACTTAAAGAAAACATAAAAACCTGACAAGGATTGACGATGATCAGTCGCCACATCCAAGTCCAATAATCCGCGGGTCTTCTCTACCGGTAGAAGGATAGAAACTACATCCGTAACTATCCCTCGGGTGAAAACTACATCCGTAATCACCCTCGATGAAAACTACATCCGTAATCATCCTTCGGCAACACCTGGGCCGGAATAATAAGTGATGGACCGCCTGGCTCACGGCCGCTTACACATCCCGGGAATCGTTCGTCAACGGTTCCCACACCTGCCAGAGTCCCTTTTTCTTTTCTTTTAAAACTTGATTTTGATTGAAAACAGAGTAATTGAGGTCCGACATCAGTCGACCGATGATTCTTGAAATCATACAAGAAACAGAATCTGACCAGGGGTTTTCGAAAATGTTTAAGTTCGAAAGAGTTCGAGTTTGAAGTATTTAAAAAGTATCTTGGATTAACTTTGTCTTTAAATAATGAACAGTAATTAATAAATAATATTTTAAGATTTAATATTAATAATTAATAAAATAATTATTCGGTAAAATAAACTCTTAATCCAAGATAGGGTTTCGAGTATTTACGAAGATATAACGATAGTTATTTGAATATACGATACCACCCGAATGACCCTTCGGGTTTTCGCACTATAGATATGATATAATAATATACCGCTCCCCGGTCAATAGTATATACGGACCGCTACGACCTCTATTGCTAGAGTCGTTGTCCGAAGAAAACATTTCAATCTAAGTTCAAGGGGTAAAAGCATACATATACTTGTTCAATCTCAATTGCATCAATACTTCGATAATCATGGCATTTGATATCATTTGAAAACTACAAACACAACAGTAAAAATCCTTGTATATGGATAAGTTTTGAAAAGTAAACTTGCCTTGGTTTGGTTGGGGTGGTCGAGCGTGCGAATTCGAACGATCTATACATAAACAATAATCGTTCGTTAGTACCTCAACAACTTCTCTCTAATTACGGGGTTTTAAGGGGGTACGAAATTTACTTAACGACTTCGTCTTATGACTCCCTAGCCCCACTATAGGTCCATGACATCACTCGTTTATGCTCGTCACTTACTCGACTTAATTTAGTTACCACGTTCGAACCATAACCACTAACCCTAGAATAATGTTAAATTAATCGACCTTTTTCCATTGCGCGAATTTTACTCTAGCATTTTTATAAAATCCAAAAATTCATATTTTAATCCAATTCCTTTTGGGTGGTCTTCACCACTGCATTACTTACATTCTCAAATTTTTCCACGACCCCAAATATATTTTAAGGGGTTTAAACAAGGTTCACAAGGGGGTTACCTAATGCAGTCCATAGTCCAGAAACAAAATTCACTCCTCCGGCCATAACTAAAAATCCACACATCACATAGCTATGAATCTTACTTTTCCAGAAACTACATTCAATTATCTTTCCAACAATATAAGGTAGGACATCAGGGGACATCATTTGGGTATTCAAAATCGTGCTACAACACAGGTCAAAGTTCCTGGACAGATTCAGCAAGCTCAAATCACTTAAATCAACCATTTTTCATACTTCCATAACATAAACACCACTTAATACACTTAGATCATGACTCATAACACTCATGGAGATATATATCTTAACCATAATCATAAAAATCACAATCTCAACATCAAACTCAAGATCCATGCTATCCATCACATATACATTCAAGATAAGCCCTAAAATACATGGATCTACTACCATATTATATGAACAACACTTATCCAAGGGTGGTTTCAGATTTCATACCTTCTTGAGCTCCTAGAGACCTGGTACAAACTTTACACAACTTAAAAACACCTTAGATGGCCTCCTACAACACTCACAATGCAAGATCTAAAAGATAAAAACTTAAGTTAACACTTTTTTAACTTTCAACAATTCACAACTCAAAAACTAATGGATGGAAGGCTTTGAAATTTATACCATACCTCTAATATGATGCAAGGAAGCCTTAGGAATCTTGTTCAAGGTTGTGGATGAAGAAATGGTGGAGAGAAAACCTCTCCCTCTCTCCTAGAGCAGTTCGGCCGAGAGCTATGTTAAGGGGGGGGGGAGTGTTTTTCTTGTTTTTGTTTTGTTTGAAATGATAAAAAGAAGGCTAGCATGCTTGTATTATTGTGGTTAACAAGGAGTAGTCACATGTGCCAAGCTATAGCCTAGGTTTCCTCCATGCCCTAGTGTCCCCCTAGGTGCATCATCCAACATGCTAGTTCCTTTATTTTTCTAACTAGCTAATTTCATGGCACTTGCATGTAATTTCTTTCGTTGTAATATTATTCTCCCACCGATACTTGTTATTTAATCCTTATTTCATATCGTAACTTAATTATTCTCTCGTAATAATATTTCGTCACGTAGAGATTTCCCCTATAATTCCTTAAGTACTTATTGCGTAAATTCCTCGAATGTCCATAATTCTAAATAAATCCTTTAATACTCTAACCATTCTCAAATTCCAATTTTTCATAAATATTACTAACCGTAAGACTCTTGCCTTCGCAATCTCTCTCTGTATATCTTACATCATAAATGCAACAACGCAGTTTCTCAGACGATCAATTCTATAAATCAACAGGGATGACTAGAAAGGTTCCATAATGACAATGTCGCAAGATATTTAAATAAGAGGAAATATTACCAAAAATTAGGGTTCTTACAGCCTCCCCTCCTTAAAAGGATTCCGTCCCGAAATCAGGTTGAAAACAGTTGGGGGTGTTTTTCACGCATTGCGCTCTCTAGTTCCCATGTTGATTCTTCGACATTCTGATTCCTCCACAAGACTCTCACTAGTTTGACAACCTTGTTCCTCAGCACCTGATCTTTTCTATCCATGATCTCTACGGGTTGCTCTACATATGTCAAGTCTGGTTGCAAATCCACTTGATCATGTTCGATCACATGTCGGAAGTCGGTATGGTAGGGTCGTAGCATGGACACATAGAACACGTTATGTACTTGCTGTAAGCTCGGGGGTAAAGCCAATTCATAGGCTAACTTCCCAACTCGCTTCAAGATCTCAAAAGGTCCAATAAATCTCGGGCTTAGTTTTCCCTTCTTACCAAATCTCATCAATCCTTTCCACGGTGATACTTTCAACATCACAAACTCTCCTACTTCATATTCTTTGTCCTTGCGGGTCTGGTCCGCATACTTCTTCTGTCTGCCTTGGGCTGCTACCAGCCGTCCTCTTATGAGCTCGATAGTTGCTCTTGTCTGTTGGACCAATTCAGGCCCTAAAATCTTTCGCTCTCCAACTTCTTCCCAACACAAGGGAGACCGACATCTTCGTTCGTATAAAGCTTCATATGGGGGCATGCCTATACTCGCATGGTAACTGTTGTTGTAGGAAAATTCGATCAACGGCAAGTGGTCATCCCAACTTCCCTTAAAATCAATGGCACATACCCTCAACATGTCCTCGATGGTCTGGATGGTTCTTTCACTCTGTCCGTCTGTTTGGGGATGGTATGCAGTACTCATGTTTAACTTAGTCCCCACACAATCCTGAAAACTTCTCCAGAACCTGGAGTTGAATCTCGGGTCTCTATCTGATACAATGCTCACAGGAACCCCATGTCTAACCACAATCTCCTTTAGGTAAATATCCGCCAGCTTGTCGACAGTATATCTCTCGTTGATTGGAAGAAAATGTGCTGACTTGGTCAACCTATCGATAATTACCCAAATGGCATCATGATTCGTCTTGGTCCTTGGTAATCCGACCACAAAGTCCATCGCAATCTGCTCCCATTTCCACTCGGGTATCTCTAAGGGTTGCAACAATCCACTGGGCCTCTGGTGTTCGGCCTTTACTCTTTGACATGTCAGGCATTTACTTACCCACTCTGCCACGTCCTTTCTCATATTAGGCCACCAATAGTATTCTCTCAGATCCCTATACATCTTAGTGCCTCCAGGGTGAATTGAGTACCTCGAACTATGAGCCTCTTGCAAAATCTCATCTTTTAACTCTTGAACGTTTGGAATCCATATCCTAGATGCGTACCTCATAATTCCATTCCCGTCCTTCTCACACTTAATTTCTTCGCCAGTCAGGATTTTCTCCATCGAATTCTTTTCTTCTTCCATCTTCTTTTCCTGGCACAGCTTAATCTTTTCCAATAACGGTGGTTGGACTTTTATTTCCATTAGACTCTCTTGTCCAATTCCTGGTAGCCTCACTTCAATCTCCAGTTTCTCAAGGTCTTTGATCAATTCGTCCACTGACGTTATCATCTTGAGCTTCTCTTTACGGCTAAGTGCATCGGCCACCACGTTGGCCTTCCCGGGGTGATAATGAATCTCACAATCATAATCTTTGATTAGCTCTAGCCATCTCCTCTGCCTCATGTTTAACTCTTTCTGAGTGAATATGTACTTTAAGCTCTTGTGGTCCGTGTAGATTTCACACTTTTCTCCGTACAGATAATGTCTCCAGATCTTTAAAGCAAAAACTATCGCTGCTAATTCCAAATCATGGGTGGGGTATCTTATCTCATATTCCTTAAGTTGTCTGGACGCATAAGCAATCACCTTACCGTGCTGCATAAGCACACACCCTAAACCTTTATGGGATGCGTCGCTATAAATCACAAAATCTCCCTTATCATCAGGTAGGGTTAGTACTGGTGCTGTCACCAATCTCTTTTTCAACTCTTGAAAGCTCTCTTTGCATTTTTCAGTCCACACAAACTTCTCGGTCTTGCGAGTTAGTCGGGTCAAAGGGGCTGCTATCTTTGCAAAGTCTTGGATAAATCTCCTATAGTAGCCGGCCAGTCCTATGAAACTTCTCACCTCTGTCGGAGTGGTTGGTCTCTCCCAATTTGATACAGCCTCTATTTTGGCTGGGTCCACTAGAATACCTTGTTCGCTGACCACATGCCCTAAAAACTGAACTTCCTTCAACCAAAATTCGCACTTCGAGAACTTAGCGTACAGCCTTTCTTCTCTCAATGCTCCCAATACAATCCTTAAGTGCTCTGCATGTTCTTCCCTCGTCTTGGAATAAATCAAGATATCATCGATGAAGACTATAACACACTTGTCCAAGTATTTCTTGAAGACTCGATTCATTAAGTCCATGAAAGCTGCAGGGGCATTCGTTAACCCAAATGACATCACTAGGAACTCATAGTGTCCATACCGGGTGCGAAAGGCCGTCTTTGGTATATCTTCTGGTTTAATCTTTAACTGGTGGTACCCGGTCCGCAAGTCAATCTTAGAGAAATAAACTGCATCTTTCAATTGGTCAAACAGGTCATCTATCCTGGGCAAGGGGTACTTATTCTTGATAGTCATTTTGTTCAACTCCCGGTAATCTATACATAGTCTCATGCTGCCGTCCTTCTTCTTCACGAATAACACCGGGGCTCCCCACGGTGACACGCTAGGTCTTATCATCCCTTTATCCAACAACTCTTGTAACTGAGTGGCCAGTTCTTTCATTTCCACTGGGGCTAGCCGATACGGGGCTTTCGAAATTGGTGCCGTACCCGGAATTAAGTCTATAGCAAACTCGATGTCCCTATCGGGTGGTAGTCCGGGAAGATCGTCCGGAAATACATCCGCGAACTCATTGACGACAGGGATTTCCTGTAGATTTGGTGCCTCTTTCTTGGTATCCTTCACATATGCTAAATAGGTTTCGCATCCTTTACGTAACAGCTTCTTAGCTTGAATCATAGTCAAGAACTTTTGGTTTTGCCGTTTCCCACTAAACACTACTTCTTCGTCTCCCGGCAGTCTCAAACTTACTTTCTTCTTGACACAATCAATCTGGGCTCCGTGGGTTGTTAACCAATCCATACCTACTATTACGTCAAACTCCCCTAGCTTAAAAGGTATTAAGTCTACCCGAAAGTGTCGCCCTCCTATTTCTAGGTCGCAACCTGGACATACTCGGCTAACGGGAATAATTTCGCGATTAGCTATCTCTATTTGCAATCTGTCTTTCAAGGGTTCAGTCTTAAGGCCTAACTGACATACAAAATCTAGAGATATGAAAGACTTGGTAGCTCCCGAATCAAATAAAACATTTGCTTTAACTGAGTTGAGTAATAGGGTACCTGCAATCACATCCGTGTTCCTCACGGCATCCTGCACCGTCATGTTAAAAGTTCTTGCAGTAGGGGCCTTGTTAGAAGCAGTTCCACTCACTCTCGATGCAGCTGGCCCAGAGGACATACATTCCCTCATTCGGTGCCCTGGTTTCCCACACTTGAAGCAATTACCTCCGACACTCGGGTTGTTACTAGTTCCGCGACAGGCGTTAGCATAATGCCCTGTCAGCCCACACTTGAAGCACTTCACATCTTGCAGGTTGCACACGCCCACATGTTTCCTTCCACATTTGTTGCATTCTGGGAGTTGGGCTCGGGATGGGGTAGAGTAAGACGATCCCTGTGGTCGGCCGCCCTAGCCCACACTCCAACTTTCCGCTCTCCTGGTTCCAAAGTTCCCGCTGGGTTGGGACATCGTTCCTCGCTTAAATTTGCTCGAAAAGTTCCCACCAGCAGAGTTTCCCTTTCGGCTATCCAACTTCCTCTTCTTTCCTTCTCTCTCCTTCTGCATCTGTTCACTTCCAGCTTCGACAATTGACGCTTTCTGCACCAGGGTGGCATAGTCTGTCAGCTCAAGAACCGCCACACGATTTTGAATCCATTGTTTTAGCCCTAATTGAAATCTTCGGGCCCTCTTTGCCTCAGAGTTCACATACTCCGGCACAAACCTTGAAAACTCAGTAAATTTGGCCTCATACTCGGCCACTGTCATGTTTCCTTGTTTCAGCTCCAAAAACTTTAGCTCCATTTGGGTCTCCATGAACCTAGGAAAGTACTTCTCCAAGAACAACTCGCTAAATCTCTCCCAGGTTACCACACCTCTTCCTTCCAAATTCTTCTTAGCTTCCCACCAATAGTTCGCCTCACCCTTCAGAAGGTAAGTGGCGAAAACAGTCTTCTGCTCTTCAGCGACACTTAGGATCTCGAAAGATTTTTCCATTTCCCTCAGCCAAGCCCTTGCCTCGACAGGGTCGGCAGTTCCTTTAAATTCCGGGGGTTTCAGGGATTTGAAGTTCCGGAAAGCATTAGCATTAGCATTCTGGGGTGGTTGCTGAACTGGGGGTCGGTCCAAGTTCTGCCTAAGTAACTCCATGAACTGTTCCATAGGGCCTCCCCTAAGATGTTCTACCTCTCGGGTATCATCACCAGCTTCTTCTTCTTCATACTCAGAGTCGTCAAACAGGTTATGATCGTTGCCCTCATTATCACTCGGGTTGATATTCTCCCCTTCACGGTTCTGGTGGCCTCCGGCTCCATGGTGGCTACCCTGGCCCTCAGAACTGATCGGGTGAGCTCGGGTGTTCATTCTCCTGGGTGGCATGATTCTGATAATAAAACAAGAAAGGGGGGTTAGGGTTTTCCAACTATTCTGACAGCGTTTGCACGGTTCAGGAGCGTATCGTTCCTCCGCATAAGGGTGGAAGTGCAAAAGTTTTAATAATCCGTTGTTGGAGATAAAATGTCAAACATTTTTGGGGGAAAAGATCCCTTTGGAATGCGAAAACATTTACAAGAGTTTTCAAAATTTCGAAACCCCAAAATATATTTTTCCAAAATTTCAAAACACATTTTTTTTTTTTTGCAAAAGTTTTATTTTTAAGGATCGTAGGAACATTTTTGGAAATTGTAGAAAACAATTTGAAATCGCATATCGTAAATTTGAAACGGTATGGTTGTATTTGTGGCTTGTAGCAATTGTATAATCACAGTTGTATATCAAAACAGTAAAGCATGGCATCGGAAGTAAAGCAGTTGAAGCAATTTTAAAGAAACTGAAACTAAATAAGTACGGTACCAGGGTTATCACACGTTTGGATGTTAAAGCCAAATACATAGTTCCGATGTCCAAGTCTAGCAAAAGTGGAACAAATACTAATACATCATCCGAATAGTCAGGCTACACCAAAGTAGAGCTACATCCATACATACTACCCGAAGTCACACCTACATATCTGTAGGTCAGTCTACTCGTCCACTGGTCAGAAAGGATACCACTGCACAAGTCAACTATCCCGCAAAATCGACACACTAATGTCATCTGAACCTAGGGGACTGAGCCATAAGTAACACATCACGGGGCCACGCCGCGACGGAGCAAGGTCCTCACTCGGGTAAATGCACGACGCACAACACGTCTAGCATCCCTAGCCTGGATCACTCCGCCCCCGCGGATCCCTAAACCAAGAATCCTATCGCGACTCCTCATCTCGATCCTGTGGAGTCGAGCCCTAGTCCTCCTAGCAACAGTGGTCCTCATCTCAACCTGGATCCTCAAGCGCGCCTCGCGCTCCTCCACTAGTGCCCTCCTCGCCTCGTTAAGTCGGGCCTCTGCAGATAGTAAGTCTCGGGTCAGGAACTGTACCACATAAGCATGCTCAGTACCCGACACTGGGGGTAGGTCCGCCGGTGGAGGTGGTATGACTGGAACAGGTGTAGGTGCAGCAGCAGCAGGAGCAGGAACAGGGGTAGGGTCAAGCTCCTCCTCGCTAGAAGTGTCATCCTCAGAATCACCGTCCGATGAAACAGGGCTAGATGTCTGTGGAGAAGGTGGGGGTGACACAACACGACCCTCGCCGGATCTCACACTCTCCTCCTCAGTAGCTACAGGGGATGGGGTAACAGACTCTGGCTCGGACTCAAAGGGCTCCTCAACGGGATCCTCATCATCAGTACTATCTATCACTGTAATCCAGGGGCCAAGCTCGGAGTCAACACCCACATCCTCCTCAGGGTCCTCGATCTCTCGCATCAGGGCCTCATCATGCTCCCTCTCGAAAGCCTCAGGGTCTGGTATCTCATCCATCTACACAAGGGAAATAAAGTGGGTCACTAACCGTAAAAGAAGGGTTTAGGAGTAGTTCCCTCGCGAGCCTTAAAGTCAGGGCTATATCCGATAACCCGACTACCAACTCGATGAGAGTTCTAAGTATTATTAAAGTTGTTATTAAGGTTATCGTTTTTGTTATTATTATTAGGGTTGCTTTCTTAAATTACTACCGTTTCTGAGAACTGTAACCTGTTCTGATACCATTTCTGTGACGCCCCCAGATCCGGGGTCAGAGATCTAGGCGCTCACGGTCCATTTTCCATTAGTAACATACCTGTTCTTGCGCACAATATATATAACACAGCCATCGACCCCACAGCAAACACACACCACACTCACACACACAGGTTAGAGCCTCAGAAACGTCACACATTGATTAAACAGTAATAAAGTTATCAGAGTTATTACAAACCGAATTAAATAATATTTATGCTACCAGCAACACTCCGATATGAAGCGAAGCTGGCGGCTTGAAAGTTTGTTACGGTACACTGCCTTGCACAGGTCATGCTGATAAATAAAACGTACTAACAAAAGCTGCCAACCAATCCGGCTAATGGGGCCTACCGGTGGAATCTCAAGTGGAGGCTCGGGCCTAGTCACCTGCTTTCGAGCAGTCTGCCTGGGTCTTGCCATATCGCTTAGCTGTTGTGTTTGTAAAATTTGAAAACAAGCAAGAGTGAGCAACTATAGCTCAGCAAGAAATATATATGTAAGACAAGTAATATACATCTCATATGATTGGCAATTGATATATTTGTTTGTATCAATTAGTTATAAAATCACTTGTCATAGTTGATAAATCTCGAAGGTGCAACAATATGTGCCCTTGTTCTCAAAATAAACTTGCAGTTCTAGATACTGCATTGAATCAACATCTTTCTCATCAAAATAGAACACTATCAGCAACTTGGCACAAAAGCCTAAGAAGCAGTGTCAAAGCATTTTTCCAAAATGGAGGAATGGGACTTAAAGAAAACATAAAAACCTGACAAGGATTGACGATGATCAGTCGCCACATCCAAGTCCAATAATCCGCGGGTCTTCTCTACCGGTAGAAGGATAGAAACTACATCCGTAACTATCCCTCGGGTGAAAACTACATCCGTAATCACCCTCGATGAAAACTACATCCGTAATCATCCTTCGGCAACACCTGGGCCGGAATAATAAGTGATGGACCGCCTGGCTCACGGCCGCTTACACATCCCGGGAATCGTTCGTCAACGGTTCCCACACCTGCCAGAGTCCCTTTTTCTTTTCTTTTAAAACTTGATTTTGATTGAAAACAGAGTAATTGAGGTCCGACATCAGTCGACCGATGATTCTTGAAATCATACAAGAAACAGAATCTGACCAGGGGTTTTCGAAAATGTTTAAGTTCGAAAGAGTTCGAGTTTGAAGTATTTAAAAAGTATCTTGGATTAACTTTGTCTTTAAATAATGAACAATAATTAATAAATAATATTTTAAGATTTAATATTAATAATTAATAAAATAATTATTCGGTAAAATAAACTCTTAATCCAAGATAGGGTTTCGAGTATTTACGAAGATATAACGATAGTTATTTGAATATACGATACCACCCGAATGACCCTTCGGGTTTTCGCACTATAGATATGATGTAATAATATACCGCTCCCCGGTCAATAGTATATACAGACCGCTACGACCTCTATTTCTAGAGTCGTTGTCCGAAGAAAACATTTCAATCTAAGTTCAAGGGGTAAAAGCATACATATACTTGTTCAATCTCAATTGCATCAATACTTCGATAATCATGGCATTTGATATCATTTGAAAACTACAAACACAACAGTAAAAATCCTTGTATATGGATAAGTTTTGAAAAGTAAACTTGCCTTGGTTTGGTTGGGGTGGTCGAGCGTGCGAATTCGAACGATCTATACATAAACAATAATCGTTCGTTAGTACCTCAACAACTTCTCTCTAATTACGGGGTTTTAAGGGGGTACGAAATTTACTTAACGACTTCGTCTTATGACTCCCTAGCCCCACTATAGGTCCATGACATCACTCGTTTACGCTCGTCACTTACTCGACTTAATTTAGTTACCACGTTCGAACCATAACCACTAACCCTAGAATAATGTTCCATTAATCGACCTTTTTCCATTGCGCGAATTTTACTCTAGCATTTTTATAAAATCCAAAAATTCATATTTTAATCCAATTCCTTTTGGGTGGTCTTCACCACTGCATTACTTACATTCTCAAATTTTTCCACGATCCCAAATATATTTTAAGGGGTTTAAACAAGGTTCACAAGGGGGTTACTTAATGCAGTCCATTATCCAGAAACAAAATTCACTCCTCCGGCCATAACTAAAAATCCACACATCACATAGCTATGAATCTTACTTTTCCAGAAACTACATTCAATTATCTTTCAAACAATATAAGGTAGGACATCAGGGGACATCATTTGGGTATTCAAAATCGTGCTACAACACAGGTCAAAGTTCCTGGACAGATTCAGCAAGCTCAAATCACTTAAATCAACCATTTTTCATACTTCCATAACATAAACACCACTTAATACACTTAGATCATGACTCATAACACTCATGGAGATATATATCTTAACCATAATCATAAAAATCACAATCTCAACATCAAACTCAAGATCCATGCTATCCATCACATATACATTCAAGATAAGCCCTAAAATACATGGATCTACTACCATATTATATGAACAACACTTATCCATGGGTGGTTTGAGATTTCATACCTTCTTGAGCTCCTAGAGACCTGGTACAAACTTTACACAACTTAAAAACACCTTAGATGGCCTCCTACAACACTCACAATGCAAGATCTAAAAGATAAAAACTTAAGTTAACACTTTTCTAACTTTCAACAATTCATAACTCAAAAACTAATGGATGGAAGGCTTTGAAATTTATACCATACCTCTAATATGATGCAAGGAAGCCTTAGGAATCTTGTTCAAGGTTGTGGATAAAGAAATGGTGGAGAGAAAACCTCTCTCTCTCTCCTAGAGCAGTTCGGCCGAGAGCTATGTTAAGGGGGGGAGGAGTGTTTTTCTTGTTTTTGTTTTGTTTGAAATGATAAAAAGAAGGCTAGCATGCTTGTATTATTGTGGTTAACAAGGAGTAGTCACATGTGCCAAGCTATAGCCTAGGTTTCCTCCATGCCCTAGTGTCCCCCTAGGTGCATCATCCAACATGCTAGTTCCTTTATTTTTCTAACTAGATAATTTCATGGCACTTGCATGTAATTTCTTTCGTTGTAATATTATTCTCCCACCGATACTTGTTATTTAATCCTTATTTCGTATCGTAACTTAATTATTCTCTCGTAGTAATATTTCGTCACGTAGAGATTTCCCCTATAATTCCTTAAGTACTTATTGCGTAAATTCCTCGAATGTCCATAATTCTAAATAAATCCTTTAATACTCTAACCATTCTCAAATTCCAATTTTTCATAAATATTACTAACCGTAAGACTCTTGCCTTTGCAATCTCTCTCTGTATATCTTACATCATAAATGCAACAACGCAGTTTCTCAGACGATCAATTCTATAAATCAACAGGGATGACTAGAAAGGTTCCATAATGACAATGTCGCAAGATATTTAAATAAGAGGAAATATTACCAAAAATTAGGGTTCTTACAAGTATCGTCAGGAATGGTATCAACAGTCTCATCATGAGCTATGCTTTCATCAGGAAGAGGGCTTGCATCAGTATTTGCTACTAATGGTTCTTGTGGAGCCAGAGGTTCAGAAGATTCTTCAACACTTTGAGCTGAAGGTTCTTGTGTGCTTCCCTCAAAAACAGTTTCTATGTGTACAGCATCCAGTTCAGGAATCTCTAAAGCAATGTCAGAAAGCCCCTGTGCTGTAGAATCTATGCTTGCATCTTGTGGGGCAGGAATGTTCTTGTCTGCACCTTCCCTTTGAAAAGGTGGTTCTTGTGGGACCATTCCTTCAACAATGTCTGCACCCACACTTTGAGTGAGTGGTTCTTGTTGGACTGGATCTGCAATAGCTGCTGAACTCCTTTGAAGTTCAGGTTCTTGTGGGCTTGATCCTTTCAGAAGTGAAGTGATCCTCTGTTTCTTCTGTCTATAAAAAACCTTTGCTTCAGCTTGTCTCTTTATCTGAAAAGGTGTTGGTTTATGACCAAGTTGAGCAGCAATAGCATTTACTTCATCCACGGACATCTCAATTATTCTTCTCTTTGGAGATGTAGGTGCTGGAAAATCAGAAATCTCAACAGTCTTCACAGGTGATGTATCAGGAGTAGAGATATCAGGAATGACAGATGTGTCAGGAACTGATGATTCATCAAGATTAATATCATCATTAAGATTCTGCATTTCTTCAGGAATGTAATACTGGCTCTTGTTGACTATCTTTCTTCTTTTCTTTGGCTTTACTGGTTTAGCCAATTCATCAGTAGCAGGAGCAGCAAATTCCTTTTTTTCATAATTATTGAGATGGTCTTATCATCATCACTATCAGAATCAGAATCCTGTTGAGAAAACTTTCTCTTCTCACCTATTTCTTTATACACTCCAGTTTCAACCAAGGACTTAGCATCCTTGGGAGCATACTTCTCCAATACCAGGTCCCCTTGTGCACCCCCTTGTGACTTCTGTTTAGTGAGGGTTGAAGTGGAGAAATCCTTTGATCCTGATTGTCTGCCAGACACATCAGATCTAGCTGACTTCTTTTCTTTTACAACTGATGTCTTTTGGGAGACACCAGAGGTGGTTGACTATTTAGATAAGTGTATGTGTGATGTGCTTGTGTCAAGAACAGAATGTGTTTGGTCCTGTCCCATAGCACTTGTGGCTGGGCCATAAAGTAAAGGCAATCTCTTTTTCAAGAGAAACCAGAACCCATCAGGAATGTAAGGATTTCCCTCAAAACCATTTGCCTTATCCGATTTAACCAAGGATTTGATATTGTTTTCAGAAATCTTAAAGATAGGCAAAACTGTATCATTTTCAAATTCAACGTTGGGACATAAATGAGAGAAGATTAATTGAAAAAATCTAATAAAACAGACATAACCACATTTATCTGCTTTCCTAGCACTTAATGCTCTCAGAATAAAAGACCCATAATCAAACATAGTATCATGGATTAGAGAGTACCCAATGTGAACTGAAGAAGTTGGTAGTGCATCAAAGTTAGAGACTTTGTTCAAAAAGCACCTACTGATGGTATCAAAGAGAAAATTCCATTCCTTCTTAAGCTTGGTTTTGAATAACTCTCCAAACTTTCTTAGTTGTCCATTATAGCCCAGACTCGTAGCAAACGCCAACAAAGAAGCATCAGTAATTGTTGCTGGAGTCGTACCATTGAGAGGAGGTAATTGTAGAGCTTCAACAACCACTTCTGGAGTGACATTATGTGTAACTCCATTGTATGTAAAGGACAAGTTAGGCCTTCCTGAGGGTTCACATACACCAAAGACAGCGGTATTCCAAACCTGCATTACACACTTGAAAGAAACTTTGGCGGGTGCTGTTAAAGCATACTTAATCGGACTAGACGCCAAGAATTCCTGAATGATGTGAAATTCATTCGACAGTTCCTGATGGTCAAGAACAACAACATAGTTGTTAGGAGCAAAAGTGATTCCATTGATAACAACCTTATTGTTTGCAAACGATGAATTCTCCATTTTTGTTGTGACGGAGAGAGATTGAAATTTTGAACAATTAGGGTTTATGTTCGCACAGTGATACAGAGAAAAGGCAATACTGCCAATTGTTACCCAGTAAAGAACAATTGTAGAAGGGGAGTTGAATACAATTGTATAAGATTTTCGACTTAAAAAACAGAAATGATAACACAAGTATGAATAAATAACAGCTTTATTAATTCTGATATAAAACTGTTACAAACTCTCTCAAGAAATTCTTATGTTCTTCTTGCATTGCTATAACCCAATCAGCATCCTTGAGTGCATCTTCAATTTTCTTAGGCTCCTCCTTTGACAGAAAGTTATTGTAGAGGCATTCATTTTGTGTTGCACTTCTTGTTTTAACACCTGCATCAGGATTCCCAAAATTAAATCAGGAGTATGGCTTTTGGTCCATTTCCTTGCTGATGGTAAATCATTTCTTGAGTTGGATGCTCCCCCTGGATTGGTGTTATCTTCAAAAGAACTAGAATTATTAGAAGTTCCCCCCTGAGATAGTGCTATCTCTTCCTGAAGTACTATCAGAATTATCACTTGAAATCGTTTCTGATGAACTCTCTCCTGATGTTTGAGTTGAGTCAGTATTGATGGTGTCTTGATGTTGCTCCCCCTCAACATTTGCATTGTTAGTTTCACCATCAGTAATTGGTACTTCATCAGGAATGTGTGAATCATCAGGATCTGATGAGATATCAATATCTGACACAGAGTTATCAGGATTCTTGGTAGCTTCATTTGCCAAAATCAAACTGTCATGTGAGTCTTCAGCAATTCCTGTTATCTTCTTATCATCAAAAGAAACATTGATAGACCCCATGACTGTCCTTGTTCTTAGGTTATAGACTTTAAAGGCTCTTGTTGATGGATAGCCAATAAAGATTCCCTCATCAGCTTTAGTCTCAAACTTTCCTAGCTGTTCAGGATGAGGTCTTAGAACAAAGCACTTGCAGCCAAACACATGTAGATGT
Source organism: Saposhnikovia divaricata (assembly GCA_036435485.1). Lineage (NCBI taxonomy): Eukaryota > Viridiplantae > Streptophyta > Magnoliopsida > Apiales > Apiaceae > Saposhnikovia > Saposhnikovia divaricata. Next base: position 91,654,745 of record CM071597.1, on the reverse strand, counting down.
TTCAGACTTGGCTTCTTTTCCTTTATCATTTGATAAGGAGTCACACCATGTCTGTTGATTAATGAAATGTTCTGAGTGTAACAAGCTGTGTTGACTGCTTCTACCCAGAAGTATGTAGGTAGTTTAGCTTCCTCCAACATAGTTCTGCTGGTTTCAATAAGAGTTCTATTCTTTCTTTCAACTACTCCATTTTGCTGGGGTGTGCCAGGAGCAGAGAACTGTTGTGCTATTCCTTTGTATTTGCAGAACTCTTCCATTACTGAATTCTTGAATTCAGTTCCATTATCACTTCTTATAATCTTGACTTTGTACTTTGTGCCAGTTTCAATGAGTCTCACATGGTCCAAAAGTATCTCAGCAGTTTCATCTTGTATGTGCAGAAAATACACCCAGGTAAATCTAGTATATTCATCAACAATGACTAGAGTATACCTTTTCTTACTGATGGACATAATGTTGACTGGTCCAAACAAGTCAAGGTGTAGCATGTGATATGGTTCATCAATTGAGGATTCAGATTTACTCTTGAATGATGTCCTTCTCTGTTTAGCCTTCTGACAAGCATCACTGAGTCCATCTGGAGTATACAACGCCTTTGGTAATCCTCTCACCAAGTCTTTCTTAACCAACTCATTGATGTTGCTGAAGTTGAGATGAGAAAGCTTCTTGTGCCAATTCCAACTTTCATCTACTGTTGCTTTACTGATGAGACATGTTGAGGGACCATCAGTATTGGTGTAGACGTTGGCTTCATAAATGTTACCACGTCTTTGACCAGTTAAGACAATCCTTCCAGATGTTTTACTGATCACTTCAAAGTGAGTATCATTGAAGTTGACATGATAACCTCTGTCCGTGATTTGACTAACACTAAGCAGATTGTGTTTGAGTCCTCTCACCAGAGCTACTTTTTCAATGATGACAATTTAATGATTATATTGCCATATCCCAAAGTTTGTCCAATGTTGCCATCTCCATAAGACACTATTGGGCCAGCTTTCTCCTCAAATTCTGATAGCAAGGTTTTGTTTCCAGTCATGTGCACAGAGCATCCACTATCCATGACTAACACATTTTTCTTTTTAACCTGCAATCAGAAACACAAAGAGCTCAGTTAGAATTTTTAAGAACCCACACTTGTTGGGTTCTTTTTGCATGCAATTTAACATTTTTAGCAGCAAAAGTCTTTTTAACAAAAGCAGTTCTGTCATATTTAAATCCATCAGAATTTGCTTTGTCATTATCAGAATTAACAGATGCATGTTTAGTATTCAGACTCTTTGTTTTACCGGAATTTGCACTTTTATTAAACTTTGGCAACAGATAATAATGATTGTAGTACAAACTATGGTATTCTTCACATGTATAAATAGAATGCCATTTACTGCCACAGTGAAAACAAGGATTCTATGGTTTATAAAATACTGATCTATTCCTAATGTCAGACTCAGGAACTACAATAGCCTTCTTTTTACTCCTCCTGCAATCAATAGCAAGATGATTAGAGTTACCACAGTTGAAACACACTTTCCTTGATGCATTTGGAATATACTTATAATTATTCTCTTTGTTTATTCCAATGTTACCATTCCTGTTCCTCTTAGCAGTAGTAGTTTTCTCTCTATCTGTCACTTCACAGATTCTGCCTCTCAATTGTTTCTTAGACAAAAGACCTATATTTTTGTTTTTGACAGTTTTAGACTTCGAATTTTGTGTAGAAGTAGATCCCTTTTCTAAAGTAGATTTGGAATTTTCTGGATACACATAATTAACAGGTTTTAATTTAGTCTTTGTTCTGTCTATAACATGTTTATAGGTTTTTGGATTTGTTGACTCATTCACAACAACTCTTCCTGGTTCTGTTGTTTCAGCAGTAACAACTTTACCTTTATTCTTCTTTTTGTCCTCTGGTTTATAACCTAGACACTCTTTCCAGTTCTTATCTATGATAATATCGTGTGTTTTCTTTCCAGAGTGTGTCCAGGTTCTGAGTTTCTCATTAGCATCACTAATTTCATTTTCAAGTGCAGTACATTTAAACTCCATTTCTAGCTTCATGTGCTTAGCCTTATCACATTCATTTTGTACTTCTTGCATAAAGAGTAACTCAGCTTCTAGATGATCATTTCTTTTAGACAATTCTGACATCTCAGATATTATTCTAGCATTTTCAAGAGATTGACTTTTAAAGCTAATATGCAGAGACTTTAAGAAAGATCTTAACTCAGAAACATTATCAGTATCAAAATCAAAAACAATTTCAGGTACCTTATTTTCAGGAGCAGCAATCTCATCCATATTTGCCATTAATGCATAATTCACCTTTTCCTCTTCAGATTCTGAGGAAGAGTCCATCCAATCCTTGCTTGATGAGATAAGAGCTTTGGTTTTAACCTTTTTGCATTCAGTTGCAAAGTGACCCATTCCATCACAGTTGTAGCATTTGACTTTTGACTTGTCAAACTTACTGCCTTTGCTTTCATTCTTCTTGTACCTATTCTTGTCAGTATTGAACGGTTTCTTCTGAGAGTTGCCTTGTCTTCTAGCCTTTCTGAACTTCATCTTCTTGAAGCCTTTGACTATCATAGCAACCATTTCCATCATGTCAGAATCAGTAGAGTCATCATCAGTATCAGTATCAGGATTGGCATCAGGATCTGATGATGAGTCATCAGTATTGGACTTAGCTACTCTACTTCTCCTCCTTGAAACCTCCACAGCTTTTCCTTTTGATTTTGATTCAACATTTAAAGCAACAGCCTTTGCTTTGTTGGTTTTCTTATTCTTCCTTTGTTGAACCTCAAGATCATGGGTTCTTAGCATCCCATATACTTCATTAAGAGACACAGCATTAAGATCATACTGATGCCTAATGATAGAGGTTTGAGTATCACACTCCTCAGACAAAGCTCTAAGAAACTTGGTGTTTGAGTCCTCTGGTTCATACTCTTACCCACCAGAGATAGATTATTCAATAATGTCAGAAATCTATCATACAGATCAGTGAGGCTCTCATCAGATTTTGCATCAAACTGTTCATACTCTTGAATCAACAGAGCTCTTCTGTTCCTTTTGATAGATTCAGTACCCTGGCATTGAGTTTCCAAAGTTTCCCAGATCTCCTTAGCAGTTTTACATGCTATCACTCTATTTGACATGACAGCATCAAGGCTATTATGAAGAATATTCTTCACCTTTGCATCTCTGAGTACTTCAGCCTTTTCCTCAGGAGTCCATTCAGCCTTTTTCTTCTGAACATAGTGCTCAGGTACAGTATCTGTTCTAGCAACCAGTCTCTTAGGGATATATGGACCATCATATATTTGATCGAGATAGTTAGGATCAGTTGCCTCCAGATACATCAACATCTTTACCCTCCATGTGGGGTATTCAGCCTTTTTAAGAACAGGGATTTTAATACTTTCATACTTGCTTGTCGACATCTTAAGATCGTTTCTGATTGTGATTAATCAGTTTGCTCTGATACCAATTGTTACCCAGTAAAGAACAATTGTAGAAGGGGGGTTGAATACAATTGTATAAGATTTTTGACTTAAAACAGAAATGATAACACAAGTATGAATAAATAACAGCTTTATTAACTCTGATATAAAACTGTTACAAACTCTCTCAAGAAATTCTTATGTTCTTGAGAGCTGCTAGGTTACAAGATAACTCGTGTGTGCGATTTCGTAAATGTAAAACCTAAACTGTGTTTATATACTATACGCAGCTGCCCTATCAATTACAAGATATATCAAATCAATTACATACGTCTCTTAGTACATATCTTGAATGATAGCTGCGTTCCTATAAATCAGGAACCGACATATCAATCTCCCTTGATTCCTAGACTGATGTATATCCTCGTGTAATCCTGATCAGCCTCCAATCCTGATGATAGCCTAATACTGACGGTGCATTACTGATGACGTCAGCATTAGTATCTAATTAGTAGTCCAGATCCTGATCATCACTTGAATCAATATCTAACATTCTATGAAACACATTGATAAATAATATAATAAAATATTCCTTCGAAGTTATTTAATAAAAAATTTATTAAGTGTTTTTCGAACCATTATTTAAGTCAATTTTATATTATACTTCAAGTATGTATGTACTTCAAATTACAAGGTGCTGTATACAAAGACATTGAGGTCAAAAAAAAAATACCTATTTTAGTATTCATTATTGTACCGGTTGTAATAAATTATAATGACATGAATTGAGCATGTGATTGATCATTTTGATTTTATTAAAGTCGTAACTGCCTGATATGATTTATTACCAAAATTCTTGATTGATGTGTATGTATTTTGTAACTTTTCATTCCCTCTGTACCCTCCTGTTATAAATTTAGTAAATCAAATTATTAATACACGTAATATTAGATCCGTTGGATTGTACTAAGATCAAGGGCCAGTAATTTGGTCTCTTGGTTCTCTCCCATAGTTGAGTTCTCCCTTGAGCATATGCCTATATATATATATATAGGGCTATTCTAGTGAGACCCTTTTATTGTGAGAACTGCACATTGGGCCACAAAATTAGGCCCAATAAACAAAACACACATGCGTCACTACTACTCAACTACTGAGATTACTAACGCCGCTATTGCTACAACCATGCTATTGCCTCTTCCGCTGCTACATCGCCACAACTATAACAACAACCAACACATCGTCTCCATTATCATTGAAGTCACTAAACTTCAAATCAAAAGACCATAATAAACCATTATTATTATCATCATTACTTACATGGTTGTATCACATACAAAATCACTGAATGCAACACAAATCACTGAATATAAACTGCTATCACTAAATCCGTATTCAAGTCACCAAGAATAACTACAAAAATCACTAAATAAAAAGGTGATCTGTATTAAAAAAATGTGATTTGTAACTAAGAAAGATGATTTATGTGCGTGAAACCACTAAATTCAATCTATGATTACTCATGATATCACCCATACATTCTAAGTGTACTTTCATTCATTCCACTTGAAGACATGGCATTTCACACGATAAAGTTATTTCTTTGGTATTCGATTCATCTGCACAACTATTGTTCTTATGATTTACGTCGATATTAAATCTTGCAAAGACGCATGGACAGAATTGATGGAACCGGATCACAATAACATCGAAAAAGAAGTCACTCGCGAGGAAGAAGTGAGAGGGATTCCGGTGATGAAGGAGGAGAGTCTAAAGATGGAGAGAGACGAATGATAATTGATAAAGATGAGATTGAGATGTATATATCGTTATTGTTGAAGCTAAATTAGGATATGGTGAAGTGAAAATGGAGGTCAGAGAAATGAGAAAACAATGTACCCATTGATGAGAGAGAGAATATTTAGATCTAGAAATATGTGGCTAAGATTTATTTTAAGTATAAAAAGATATAAGGCTGAGATTTAGTCTCAGTTCTCATATTAAGAAGGGGTCTCATCTGAGCACTTGCCTATATATATATAAGCATACAGGAGACATGAATTCGATAAAATAATATAAAATTTGGTGGTTTTATTCAACTCCAACATTGTTTAGAGCAAATCCAATGCTATTATTAAAATAAATAGATGAAATTATTGCTATCGCTATAATATTAAATTAAAAAGTGATTTTTGATATTAAAGTAGAATTTATAATCCAATGCATGTTTTTAAAATAATATCAACTAGATCTAAATTTAGCTATATCCTAATCATTTAAACTTTAAATTCAAAGTTGTATTTGACACCATTACTTTAATAATTCATTTTCCTACATTTTACCATGCTTATATGATAATTATAGATGTAGAGTACGGTTCAGGGAGAACTCCATTAAAAAAACCAGAGAACCTGAGATTGAAAACCAGATTCTAAATATTTTTTTCATTATATTAACGAAATAATTATACTAACACATTTTTATCGTCATTATATACTTTTTAAAATAAATATTTGAATCATTAGTTAAATGTTGAAAAGGATTTATATATAATTATTAAAAAGAATTCATTGAGATTCAAAAACAAATTCAAAAAATTTATGAGATTCAAAAATAAATTCTAGAAATTTATCATAATTTTTTATATTTACAAACAAATTGTTGTTTGTAATTGATTTTTTGGAAACGCGATAGGAATATTAAAATGTTTATAATTTTCGAGTTTTAAAAAATCTACAAAAATATATCTATGATATCAATATAGATTGTGAACACAATATTGTATAAATTAAATATACATGATAATAAGGTAAAATTATTCATATATATTTTTTATACCGATTTTGTCTAACTATTTTTTAGGCCGACATCCGTTGTCTATATTATAAAAATACTAAACGTACACAATAATAAAATATTAAATACTAAAATCCTCTTTGACTTTGATTTCGGTGTGCACGTTGTTGAGATTTTATTATGATTCAATTAGAATTGGAAGATTTTGTTGTAAAAAAAAAAGTTAGAACTTGTTTTTTATATCCTAACTATAATATAGTTGAGACTTGCCTCTAATAATAATAATTATTTCCTTGATTGCATATTTCATATTTGAAAATTGAGATAATTTAGAAAATTAGATAAATAGTTTTCGAGTGATTACAAAGCTCCACCAAACGTCCGGGGAATTTTCTTTATATAATATAATAAAGATATTGATGATTATTATTTTCATGTCTATGATATTTTTTTAAAATTATCAAAATTTTTGATATATAATAAAAGTATTATTTCAACTAATAATTCATGCAAATTGTTTTAAATCACTTTTCTTAAAAAATTCTTAAAATACCTATTAATTTTTATAAATAATAGAAATTAATTTATCTATTTTTAATACTAAAAAATAAGAAAACGCGGCTAAATTACCTGATTATTATAACACATTGTATCATCATTATTTATTGTTAAAATAAATGAAATACTGGGTATAATAGTAATTTTATTGTTAAAATAAATGAAATAATGGGTATAATAGTGTAAAGTGTTGAAAAAGTGGAATGAAGTAGTGAATGTAATAATATATTTTATTGATAAAAGTTACTCTCTCCGTTCTTAAAAACTTTTCATGTTTGAGTTGGACACGTTTGTCAACGTACATTTTTAATCGTTTATATCTTTAATTTTGTATTAGTATTAAATATAAAAATTTTATAAATAAAATCACTCATGACTATATTTTATCTTATAAATTATGCGTAAAAGAGTAACCAATCGTTTATAATAAATAGTGTAAAAAACGAAAAAGCATTATGAAATGGAGTAAATACTAATTTCTAGTAATATAAAGAATTGGTAATACATGCCATTAAATGGGAGAGATAGAGGGTGTAGTATAAAACAATGATTGATTTTTGTTGGTAAATGAGTAGTAATGAATGGAGGAGCAGGAGTATTTGTTTTTCTTTTTACCCTCCCAAACCATTTGAAAACCCCGAGAAAGAGACTTTGTTTATTGATGGATCAACTCATCAATCTAGCTTCATCATAGCATAGGCTACCAAATCCAAACTTAAATCTCTTTTTTACATATCCCCTTCTTGGTAACAATAAACACAGGCTCAAACCCCCACATTTTTACTCTCTCTCTCTCTCTCTCTCTCTCTCTCTCTCCCCTATTTCTCCCACCATAGCTGTCCACTCACTTCTCCATTCATTTTCTTTACTTAGATTCTCATCTGGGCTTGTTACATATTTTTATATGCATAAAACCCACTTGTATTTTTTATAAATATGCTATTCTTTCAATGTTGGTTATGTTTTAGCTCACTTTAGGTCATATATTGATCTGGGCTTTTGATAATTTTAGCTCAATTTGCCCTTGTGGTGATTTGGGGTTTATCAAAATCCAATCTTTTTAGTCTGATTTACAAGAATTAGCTTATTGGGCTTTCTTGATTTGTTATATGTTGCAGTCTTGATGCTTAGTAGATCTGTTATTTGATCTGCAAGCTTGGATAGCCTATCATCAGGTCAGATCATTGTATTTTCAGCTTCTCATTTTTGATTGATGGTGTTTTAAGAATTAGTTTTTATTTTAAACTGGTGTTAAGTTAGTGGGATTATGGTATGTTTTGTTGCACTCATATAAGGGAATGTTATTATGTCTAGTTATTTGTGGATGCTTATGATTCTTAGTTATAGAAAATCTTCATTGCCAAGGTGTTTCGATATTAGGAGACTGTAATAGTAATTTAGAATGGGGAATGGGACTTCCCGTGTCGTGGGGTGCTTCGTGCCTTCCTATGGGAAAGGTGCTGCTGAGATGGATTTTTTGGAGCCCCTGGATGAAGGGTTAGGTCACTCCTTTTGTTATGTTAGACCCATGATCTTTGATTCTCCTGCCATTACGCCGTCTAATTCTGAGAGGTTTACTATTGATTCAAGTACTATTGATTCTGAAACGATGAGTGGGTCATTCCGTCATGATACAATTGATGATATATCAGGTTTGCATAAGCTAAATAAGAGTTTTTCGGAAACCACATTTAAAGCTATATCCGGGGCTTCTGTTAGTGCTAATGTTTCTACAGCTCGAACTGGAAACCAGTGTGCATTGTTTGCTACTGATGCCCTAGAGCCTGCTGCTTCATTTGAAAGTACCTCTTCATTTGCTGCAATTCCCTTGCAACCTGTGCCACGTTGTTCTGGACCCCTGAGTGGGTTTATGTCTGGACCACTAGAAAGAGGTTTTGCCTCGGGTCCATTGGATCGGGCTGGGGGGTTTATGTCTGGACCTATTGAAAAAGGGGCGATATCTGGTCCCCTGGAAGTAACAGATAAATCAAACTTTTCTGCACCACTTACACATGTCCGTAAAAGGCCTGGCTTCCGCCATCTGGTAAGGAGTGTGAGTGGTCCTATGAGAAGCACCCTTCTGCGGACCTTTTCAAGACCTTCTGCCGGGGTTGGTTGGATGCAACGCTTGTTTCCTCAGCCAGTTAACCAATTTGTTTGGCATCCTAAAGAGCCAAGGTTCCAAACAGAAGTGTCCCAAAACTTTTTGGAAGATGGACCACTAGAAGGAGAGTGCAGGGAGACCCGTAACCTGCAATGGGCTCATGGAAAAGCTGGTGAAGATAGGGTTCACGTGGTGCTTTCAGAAGAGCAAGGATGGTTGTTTATTGGGATTTATGACGGTTTTAGTGGTCCAGATGCACCTGAATTTCTTATGAGCCATCTCTACAAATCGATAGACAAGGAATTAGAAGGATTGCTTTGGGATTATGAAGAGAAATCTATACATAGGGACGGGCAACTGGATCCAACTCAATTCAAAAACACTCTGACCGAGTCACAATGCCAACAGATGGTCGATACTCAATTACACACAAGGGATGTACATTATGGTAATTCAGACAAGCTATGCAATATAGACATTGCCGTAAACCAGTCATCTAATAGTGATAAAATTGAGGAAACAAGTGTTGATCAGCATTTGATTAGGTCTGAGGAGCCTAGCCTCTTGGACACTAAAATATGTTCTATTTCAACTGAAAAGGTTGCTGGTCCGGCAAGGAAAAGCAAACGACTATATGAACTACTTCAGATAGAAGCAAAAGACAATGAAGCTCAGCTGTCTCGGTCCAGGACTGAGCATCAAACTAGTGAAACTTCCAATTTGCAGCGAGATGTTACAAATATATGTCCAGAAGGATTTTTTCAGGAGGAACAGTTAAATTTAAAGCGAGATAGTTGTAACTACCTTGTTGAAGAGCCCTCAACTTCAGAAGAGTATGTTGGCAATAGCGTGAAATCAAATACCAAGATCTTCTTGGATTCTTCTTCTGTTACTAGACAGGGACGAACTAGAAAGTCAATTATCAGCTCCAAAATTAGAAAGCTCTACCAAAATCAAAAATCATTGCGAAAGAAACTGTTACGTTGGAATTATGATTGGCATAGAGAAGAGAGTTGCGCTGAAGAAAGAATACCAGAACCAGAATCTTTTAGGCCTATTAGAAGATGCAAAACAGGTACTGTCGATCACAACAATGTTTTAAGAGCAATGGCTCGAGCACTTGAAACAACTGAAGAGGCTTACATGAAAATGGTGGAAAAAGATCTTGACAAAACCCCAGAGCTTGCTTTGATGGGATCATGTGTCCTGGTCATGTTAATGAAGGATCAAGATGTGTATGTCATGAACCTAGGTGATAGCCGTGCGATTTTGGCTCAAGAGAAACCTCATGATCGCCACCTAAGTTCAACATTTTTGAGAGATGATGCTAGGAACCAGAATAAGTCAAGGGAGTCCCTTGTAAGGATGGAGCTTGACAGAATATCAGAGGAATCTCCAATACATAATCAGAACAGCCAGGCCAGCGATGTGAACAAAATCAGGGAAATATCACTTTGCAGATTAAAGATGAGAGCGGTACAGCTTTCATCTGATCACAGCACCAGTGTAGAAGAGGTGTGCTGCTCCATTCTTAGTAGTTCTAAACATGATAGTTTCTAAATAATCTATGTTTATCTTTTCATGAATCTTTATAGCAATCATTATGAAATTGTTTTATGGATTATTTGAAGGTCTATTACGATGCACAAATTGTGTAAAGCATATTAGGCTTCTCAAAAATTTACAAAATACCAAGCAAAAAACTTAATAATTTGGTTTTTCATGATTTCTGACATTCTTGTAGCATTTGGACTATGTTTCTCACTGTTATTTAAAAGAGTAAGAAGAGTGAGGGTATGGTTTGTGTACATTTTACCATCCCCAAACCCTGCTTACAAGTTGGATATATTTGGGATTGGTTTGTTTGACTTGTATAACAGGTGTCTGTCCTATGGTAGTAGTAAGCAAGATAAGAAATTACAGCAACTATGTCCTTGAATATCTCTCTTCACTTATGAGATGATAATAAATCTCACTCAATTGATTAACCTCAGTGCATAAGCTGGTTAAATTATCATTCTATTTCTTTGCATTCAAGAGATTATGAAGATTACTTTAATGTCATAAAAAATTTCCCCAGTCATATTCAAAGTGTTGACTTCGTAACAGTGATGAGGTCAAAATTAAAAATTTTTACTTAATAGCAGTTAGGATGTCATAATTTTAAACATATTACAGAGAAAAAGTAATTCAGTCCATTTTTTAGGATACTTTCTGGTATTCTTTCCTTTGCTTTAATCTTTTAACCTCTGTGTGTGTGTGTGTGTGTGTACTTTCCAATTTTATGTCATTCGATCTGACAAACAAATTTTGTTTCACGGAAAAAATGAAAAATCAAACCAGTGGGTTTCGGATGCTGAAATAGTAGATATGACCTGGGAGCTCTTGTTAACCCGTTTACTCAGCATTAATTATTTGATACGACTTTTTTATTCTGGTTATTTGATATCAGTTACGTAAAATATGGTACATATGTGAAATGTATATTAGATTTCCTATTATTTTTTGTAATTGTTGGGCTTATTGAATACAACCCTTTAAACCACTATAATGCTTAACTACTGCAGGAAATTTTGAGGATAAAATCGGAGCATGTTGATGACAGCCAAGCTGTTATAAATGGTCGAGTGAAAGGACAATTAAAAGTAACGAGAGCATTTGGAGCTGGTTTTCTTAAGAAGGTTAGTTGATCTTCTAACTTGCATATCTAATTGTCACGTCAGCTGTACTATCTCCACCGAAATATAGAATTTGGGTTCGGTTAGTTTACTGTCTGATTTTTGTTCCAGTAATTCTCAAATTTTCATGTATATATGTTACAAGTTATGTTATCTTAGGATGGATCAACCTTGATGGGACAATATTTTTGTTTTGATGAAACACATGCATCTTGTGAAGTAGATAAATCCTCATAAATATAATGCAAAAAGAATTATCTTGACATAGTTATTAGATTTTGTTAAATGTGATGGTATATATAAACTTTAGTAGTTGATACAACTTGACATATTATTTTGTGAACCAATTGTTAAGGGTACTGAAAGACTGGGCTAGCAACAGCCGACTTGAATCCCCTCTGGTGCACTTTTCACTCAGTTACATCGACACACTCAAGTCACATCCACAGTACAATTGGATGAATGCCACGTGTCTAACTTTATATCACTTGCTATGTTTAAATCCAAAGATGGATACTTTTTAATTGTCAGTCACCTCGGGTGCATTGGGTGGAAATGAGTACAAGTATCTGAAGGGGGTTTAATGCCATTGACAAACCATTTCGTCATACATGTATGCTTTGTGTTGGCATGAAAATCCAAACTATTAGATAATTCAACCGCACTATCACTTCGCTCTTTTTTCCTCAATTAAAAAGGATGTAAAACATGATAGAGGCCCTTTATAGAAGTGTGCATCTGTGTGTGTCTCCTTGTGTCCGTGTTATAAATATGATGGTTTGTATCCTAATCATATTGTTTTGAGACATAGTTGCCACATATGGCCATAACTTAGTCTACAGTTGCCTTCATGTCTTTGCATATACTGGACTGGATTCATATAATTGTTTTTGGTCCCTTTTATACTGAATCAGGGGTTATGCTTTTGAGTTCTGCGTGTTAAAAGAATCATTGGATAAATTGTGGCACACTTGCGACTTATATGAGATGACCGATTGTTTTCAGATTAATGTTTGTTGTAAATTTTGAAGTTAGGGTAGTGGTTAGAAGTCGGAGGAAATATTAGAAAGAAAAGTACTGCGAGTTTTGATTTATTTGACCTAGGTAATGGAGTGGACGCTGTGAAACAACTGCATGCTGAACAAACAAAAACTTTTTCTTCGAATGTGTAGGTTCTCAGGAAATTGCTAGAATTACCTTCAATGTACCTTGTTCCTGCAATTGTCTCAATAAATTTTTTTACCCTGGGCTTTTTTTAAAGTGGAGATGAACTAAACTCTAGAGTAGAAAGATTAGATTACAATGCACAAACACATAATTTGTTACTTCCGCAGTTGAAACAGAACTGTCTTATGTATCATTTAAAAAAGTCTCCCCAAATTCAATTACTACTGGATTTTCTACATTTATTTTTTTAAGTATGATATGTTTTCAAATTTATATCTCTTGTATTTGCTTGCTTTAGTTGATTTTTGGAGGTTATGTTTCTTCTCAAGCCTCCTGATTGTGTTCTGTGTACTTAAATCTTTGTACCCATTTAAAGGAGTTAACAGACTAAATTACACCTATTTTTTTAAATATGTTACTGACAAGTGGACATAAATCTTGTCAGATAATGCATATCGGTGTGATTTTTGAAGTATGGGATGCAAATTAATTTTTTCATAGAGTACATCTATATAAAAAAGGCAATAAGTTGGTGGATGCAATTTACTCTATAGTAACTAGAAGTGTATGGTTATACAACAAAATTGTATACACTAGTAAAAATTTATTTGTTAAGGTCATGTGGTCGGAATAGTACACGTGGACTTTTATCATTCAAAGTAATCTTGAATTTATGAGAAACTGCCTGACATTAGGGGGAAGAAGGTGCATCTAATATGCATAACATGAATTACAACAATAGCTTATTGTTGACATGAGTAATAATAACATCTTTTTCAATCCGGTTCCAGCCAGGATGCAATAAAGCTCTCCTAGAGATGTTCCAGATTGATTATCTGGGGACAGCACCTTATATAAGCTGCATCCCTTCTGTATTGCACCTCCAACTTTCGTCAAATGATCGCTTTCTTGTACTCTCGTCTGATGGACTTTATCAGTACTTCAGTAATGAAGAGGTTGTAGCCCATATCACGTGGTTCATGGAAAAAGTCCCTGAAGGTGATCCTGCGCAATATCTCATTGCTGAGCTTCTCTTTCGCGCTGCCAAGAAGAATGGTGAGTTAACCTATCTGATCTATGTCGAAAATAAATTGGTTTGCAGCTGCTTGCTTCACTTTTGTTTCGCTATTACATCTAGTGGCGAAGTTATGAAATTAACTTAAATTGCTACTGGAATATTACAAGTAGTTTTGTTGTTTGATGAAAAATCTGTGAATCTTTAATTCTTTATACCTTTATTTAGAAGAGACAAGCTGTTAGCTAGGCAAATGACGGACTACTTATAGTGTTCTTTGAACATATATAATACATAAAATTATTCACAAACTATTAAGAAATTTTATTCACAGTTCAGAATAATTCATATGTGATTATTTGTACGTGACTCAACCTACAAATAATTACAATCTTAATTCACAATCTAAGAATTGTTAGGTATATTAAATCATATCAGTTGCACACAAAATTTATCTGCATTCTTGCTCCATTAAATGGTACAGTGACATCAAGCAAAAAAAATGGTACAGTGACATCAAGCAATCGAAATGGACAATATGTAGCTTGACCTTTGTTGTTGGTTAGCTCTGATTAAGGAGATTTGACTGAATTGTGCAAGTTATATCGAAGCAAACCAGCTTAGCGTGTCACTAGTCAGGGCGTGTGACCTACCTCTTTTTCTTATGGCAACTGTAAATGGCTGAACAGCAATTTATTTCCTGAATACATATAAAATATAATATTGTTAGCCTCAATTCTAATCCTCATAGTAAAATATACATTTGTTACAGGAATGGACTTTCATGAATTGCTTGATATTCCAAATGGGGATCGGCGTAAATACCACGACGATGTGTCTGTTATGGTGATATCACTTGAGGGGAGGATATGGAGATCATCTGGATGAAAGCTGTGTTTTCTTTTTTAATGTAACTTTTTTTTTTTTTTTTTGCTTACGGTCTTAACTCAAAACCCTGAACTCGGAACTCATGTCCTCTTATTCTTTTCTTTTTTTGTTTTTTTTCATGAAGATGGTACAAAGGCAGGTATACCAAAATGAAATGGCTATTCAAGTTCTCATTCTCTACATGTATCCAGTTTCGAGATTATGTCCCTATATTGCAACTAAAGCTATAGTTGGAAATGAGTCGATCCTGTGTCAAACAACCAAAACTGACTACCTATCTGAGTTTAATTTAGCTAGTTTTGAGCTTGTTGTCGATTCGGTTAATGGTGAGCACTTTAGCCGAGTCGATCATCAGCTCAAGGCGAGACGGATTAATATAATCATCCTTGTCTTATACCCAACATTTGAAAACATAACCAAACCTCAATACTGTAAATAAATTCCTAAAATGTTCTAATTTCTCTCATTTGTAAAACTTGAGCGGAGCCATGCTCGTGTAAAGTTGAAGCTAAACTTATCAATGAATAAAAATTGGAGCAACTCCGACCCAATACTGTAATGGTGTAAATTCAACTTGACCTATACACTATAATATCGTAAAAATTACATCAAATTGTATCCCAGTATTTATTTGATATAATATTTACACCATCAATATATCAATCATCAATATCAATATATATATATAAAGGAGGATAGCGGGAGTTTAGGTGGCGCTCTAATATTGTCTCAATCGATTTTTCTAATTTTCTAGAATTTTAAACACTTATAAATATAAAAATATCAATTAGCATATTAGAAGTAGAATAGGTGTTCGAATTTATAAAGGAGAAGAGTTCGAATTTATAGGGAAGACATATGATTAGAAGTTCTATTGGAAGTATAATAAGTATTTATAAGGCATACGATTATTCTATTAACAATACTCGTAATATTATATAAGTATAATATAATATCAATCATCAATATATCAATATATATATATAAAGGAGGATAGCGGGAGTTTAGGTGGCGCTCTAATATTGTCTCAATCGATTTTTCTAATTTTCTAGAATTTTAAACACTTATAAATATAAAAATATCAATTAGCATATTAGAAGTAGAATAGGTGTTCGAATTTATAAAGGAGAAGAGTTCGAATTTATAGGGAAGACATATGATTAGAAGTTCTATTGGAAGTATAATAAGTATTTATAAGGCATACGATTATTCTATTAACAATACTCGTAATATTATATAAGTATAATATAATATTATAATCATACTATAATAAGTATTATAAATTAATACTTCATATAATACTTAAAAAACACAAATCGATTACTTATAACCCGTAACGAAAAGTCTTAGTATGTTAACATAACAGAAAGACATTCACATGCGAAAACTGTAAATAAATACAAGAATATCTATAATATACAGAAAATATAAGATGTATTTTCATCTTTTAAAACTCCATAAATATTAGAAAGTTTAAAGAATATAAAAATTGGAATTTACTCTCTTTATATAATGAAGTTAGAATTTTGGTTTCAAATAAGAGCGGCTCGAAACGTATTTAACGGGAAGACGGCTCACTAGAAAAGATTGTATTAGCTTTAAGAATTTGATACTGAAGTCATAATTTTTTTTATTTTTACGGTTTGATTTTATAGATAAAAAATATTATATAAGTCTTTATAATATATGTTAAAAAGTTGGGATTTCCGTTTTAACGAGAGAGCGGCTCAATCGAAAGAATCGTATTTAACAAGAAATTGATTCATTAGAGAAGATTATTTAATTATAAAAATTTAATATTAATATTATAATATAACGTAAATGTATTGAATTTTTTTAAAAATATTGTAACGCCGCCGCGAAACGCGGCTTTATCAACTAGTTTTAGAGTATTTCGTAATTTCTAACATCCCTTCTATGGTTAGCAATAGAAATTTATTATCTTTAAATTCTATTAATTCACGATTTTTTTTAGTATTTACAATTTTATTAATTTTCAGATGTTATTATTATATTTTATTCTAATAGTATAAATTTTTATTTTTAATCTGTTGTGCAGGATTTTAGACTTTCAAAGAATTAATTTACCTATAAAAAATATGCTATTTATTTTTAATAAAAAACAATCAAATTGGAGTTAAAATAAATAAAATAATATTAATTAGGTTTTATACGCTCACTTTACTCTTTGGCGTCTAAAAATCAGAATTGAACGATTTTATAGTCTAAGAGAAATTTACAAAATTATCTTTGATTTAGTGATTGTTTAAGAATTATTATCCAACTGAAATTATCCTGAAATTGAAGAGAAAAGAAAGACAGGAATCTTTACATTAAAAATTCTATTGAATTTCAGAAATGTATTTATATTTGGTTTATATTATTAAAATACTCCAACGATTCTTATATTTTAATATTTTTTGTATTTAAATATAATTTTAAGATCAATCAAGTATATATTTTAATATAATTATAATAAGGATATAATATATTTTATACTTTCAAGAAATTATTTATTTTGATAACAATTAATTTGTCCTTTTTTCTTGACATTTTGATAGGCATAAAATAAATAATTTTTTTATAATTTTTAAAAAGAAGAAATTATTTATCTCTAAAAAATATCAGTTTAAATCTTCACCTTCCAAGGGTTTGGAGAGAAGGGATGGGCTTCCCAATTGTTCCTTTAGCTTTTTGAAGGCTTCCTCACATTCTTGGGTCCATTCAAAGTTTTAACCCTTTTTAATAGCTTTAAAAAATTCTCTGCATCTGTCGAAAGATCGAGACAAAAATCTATTTAGGGTTGCCACCCTTCCGGTAAGTCCTTGGACTTCCTTAACATTCCTCGAGGATCTTAATTTCATCAACGCCTTGAGCTTGGCAGGGTTTGCCTCAATCCCTCTATGATTCACAATAAATCCAAGGAACTTACCGGATTTCACTCCAAATACACATTTTTGAGGATTCAGCTTCATTCGATACTTCCTTAGAATATCAAACATCTTAGATAGGTGTAACACATGGTCGACTGCCACCTTTGACTTGACTAGCATATCGTCAACATAGACTTCCATAATCTTACCAATCTATTCTTTGAACATCATGTTTACCAACCTTTGGTATGTAGCCCCAGCGTCACCACATGCTTTATGAGAAGAATCAATAATAGGCATGGTAGACATGTTATTATTGTTCACATTTTTACAACTTAATCCAGTCTTTAAAACATAATAATTCAATCCTCTATGAGTTATGAGCTGGTACGCTCCTGGTCCGGTTCATACATCGGTATTTGGTTATAACCTGCATAGGCATCCATGAAACTTAACAAAGCATGGCCTGCCATAGCATCCACCAGTTGAACAATCCTGGACAACGGGAAGCCATCTTTAGGGCAAGCCTTGTTCAGATCAGTAAAGTCAACACATGTCCTCCATTTTCCATTAGACTTCCGGACCAGCACCGGATTTGCCAGCCATGTTGGGTAGAAGGGTTCCTTGATCAAACCAGCCTTCAGTAACCGGTCTACCTCTTCTTGGAGGGCGGTAGCCCTTTCCCCACTGATGTGCCTCCTTTTTCTACCGGATGCACCTTCTTTCAGGGTTAATATTCAAGTAGTGATACATAATTTTTGGGTCAATCCCCACCATGTCTGAGTGACACCATGCAAACACATCTAAGTTGCCTTTAAGGAAGGTGGTCAACCTTTTTCTCATTGCTTCATCTAGCTGCTTCCCAATTTTCAAGACTTTACTGGGATCTTCAACATATACCAGTATGGGAATTGTATCTTCGGTAGCCTTGCCTTTTCCAGGGTACCCAGCATCCTGGAATCAATATCAATATCAATCGGGATCCCCTTCACAACTTCTCGGCTTTCATTCTGGTTATGGGCTTTCCTGTAAATTCTTTTGAGGCAATTCTCCATTCACCATCTGCTAGGTGGTAGGTAACCCCGGTATTCCGTAAATCGTAGGGCATGCCGATTGGTATTCCATCTTCATTCTCCTACATCATTTCATCGTGATCATCATCTTAGGCAT
This sequence comes from Saposhnikovia divaricata, assembly GCA_036435485.1. NCBI lineage: Eukaryota > Viridiplantae > Streptophyta > Magnoliopsida > Apiales > Apiaceae > Saposhnikovia > Saposhnikovia divaricata. The sequence continues at coordinate 91,636,053 of CM071597.1, read as the reverse complement.
CCTCTACCATGCCTTCCATTGGAATATTTTGACTTTTCTCATCTTTTTCGGCAGCTTCCAACAACAAATTTTGTGGTGGCACTATCCCCCGAAAATTGAAACCTCTTCAGTAGGTTCCTCTAGCAACTCCACTATCATGATGGCATTACATGATGCTTTCTCAAATTTCTGCGGCTCTAGACCGTGGCTTCTCATTAGGGCTTCCCCGTTAGCCTTTTCCTCAGCCTGGACAAATTTATATGCCTTTTCAGCAGCCTGCACAGCTTTATTATAACATTCTCTTAATTCATAATGGCATCATTTCACACACCCAACGCCATTCGGGGTAGAGAACTTCATTGAAAAGTGGTATATTGAGGTTGCCACTCTCATATCCTTTAGCACCGATCTCCAAGGATTGCATTTTGAGAGATGTCTTCATCCACCACCATAAACTCAGCCATTTGGATAGCTTTACAAGGATCCACACCCATTGTTAGTGGTAGCTTAATCTTTCGCATGATCTGAACCGGGTTACCGGTGAACCCATATAGCTCATTATTCGTGGACAGTAACTCCTTATCTAGAAGGCCCAGTTTCTGGAATGTAGTGTATGTCAAGATATTCACTAAGCTTCCATCATCAATCAGTACCCTTTGCACATTCATTTCACCAATACTTACGGTTACTACAAAAGCATCATTGTGAGGGTGGTGAACCCACTTGGTATCCTTCCCTGTAGAAGAAATATCTACGGTTTCCCCTTTAAACAGCTTAGGAGGCCTCTCTGCAAGGTGAAAGACGTTTGTGAGGGGCATATGTATCTCTGGACATATGTATTTTTGGCATTCCGGCTGGGACCCCCCAAGTAAGGGCCATCAAAGATGGTATGGATGCTTCTAACCAGGGTACTCCTATCCTGGTTTTCCGGTGCCTTATCTTTACCGTCTTTTCCTTCCTTATACTGTTTAGCTTCTTGAACCACGAATTCTGTCAGGTATCCATTTCTAATCAGTTCTTCAATTTGATCTTTAAAGTGCCTACAATCGGTAATCTCTTGGCCATTTGCCTCATGAAAAACACAATATTTCCCATGGTCTTTCCTGCCTGGGGGGCCTGCCCGGTAGGGCATCCAGAAGAGTCCACTTTTCTCATTTACCTCCAAAATATGACCAATCGGGACAGTCAAGGGAGTATATTCGATATACCGCTGGAAACTCATCCTCGGGGTAAGTCTATCTTTGACAGGAACTTTTTTCTTGGTCGCGTTGACTGTGATCGGGGCAATCTTATCATCATAGCGGTGAGCTCCCACACCTGCAGTACCACTTCCGAAAGTCCTCTTGTTGGAATCCTTATTCCTAGGGCTGTAGGAGCAGTTTCTTTTGTTTCTGTTCTAACTCCTTGAACCAGAATCCTTAGACAACTTTGCCATTGTCACTTCAACCATCTTGTGGTGTTCTACCTGTTGGTAAAACTCAGCTAAGGTTCCGGGCTCTTCAGTTTGTAACTCCTTCCAGAATTCAGTTCCTGGCCTAACCCCAGCTACCAGGAAATTTTTCAGGGTTTAGTCGGAAGCCTTCTTCACCTTAGGCACTTCCTCATTAAATCTGTTAAAATATTCCCTTAGAGTTTCATGGTCCTTTTGCTTGATATTATCCAAGGTGTTAATCGGAAGGGCATACGCCACGGTAGCCCTAAACTGAGAGATAAATTGGTCTCCCATCTTCCTCCAGGATTTAATTGATCCTTCAGCCAACCTTTTAAACCACTGGTGGGAATTCCCACCCAAAGTGGAGGCTAGTAACCTGCACCTAGCCAAGTCCTCCACTTGATACACATCCATCTCCGTATTGAAATGGCTTAAGCACTTAACAGGGTCCAAGCTACCATCAAACTTCAAGTCAGTATTCATCTTAAAGAACCTCGGCAAGGGAGCCTTTTTCACATTCTTAGAGAACGACGAACCGACAATGACTCCAGATTTGAACATTTTTTCCTCCTTGATTTTCTCCAAGGCTTTCTTCCATTCAGACATTTTGAACTGTCCATTCTCTCCATCTGAAAACATATCACTTCCAAAATCATATCTTCATAAGCTATCTTACTCTTCAATTTTATTTTAAATCATCAAATTTGTATCCAAAAAATAAATTAAATTCATTTAAAATTCAAAGTATCTTTAATTATGTATTATGAATACTTTTTACATGTTATGTAGTTTAAATTAACATATTTAAATCGAAATTAAATCAAATACATGGAAAACAACCATTTTAATACTATTTCTACGCAATATTGATTAGATTGTGCATGTATGTTATGATTTTTTTTTTATAATTGTAACAATATCCTTTGATATTTGAAAACATTAATTGCAATTTAAATATAAATAATGATAAATTAATATGTACAACTCACTGATAGCTAGCCGTTTAAAAATAAATGAGTATAACAACTTTTTTTTGTTATTTTTACAATTTCAAAAATTTTAAATAATTTTTTTGTTAATGCTTTCATTTATTTTAACTTACATTACTATTTATGCTATTAGTTTATTTTTAAGAATATATATATATATATATATATATATATATATATATATAATCAATATTTTCAATTATTTTACTTTAAATTATCATTTTTCTTAAATTATATATATATAATCCGTTTCCGGGTTCATTAACTCGTCTATAAACATTTTTTATATTTTATTATCCTCTTAATTTACTATTTTGTAATTTTTAAAAATTAAAATATAAAATTTTATTGTAATTATAAATGACATGTAAGATCATTTTGCCTAAATAAACATAGGGTACCAGTTAGTGTGTAGTGGCAAAGTTGTCATCTTTTGAACAGGTGAAGAGTTCGACTCGCAATCAAGGCAAACAAAGGGCAGTTTCTGAATTTTAGAAAATATGACTGCCGTTACAATAATGTATGCTCTTGCCAATCATTTTTTAATGGTAAAGATTTGGTGGTTGTGTACCATTTTTGTGGATCAAAATCCATTCACTACTAAAAAAACAGGATTAGACATCGCACTTAAGACAACGGTTCAAAATGCCACCGATGTTAAAAACCTTTCTTACATCGGTAATTTTAAAACCGATGTATTTTATAAATCAGACATCAGTTTTACTTTGAAAGCGATGTCTAAAACTTTTTAAAAAATTCTATCTAACGACTTAGACATCGGTTGTCATTTAAAGCGATGTTAAAACTCTTTTTAAAAAATTCTGAATTAGTTTCCCCCCTTAAAACTTTTTCTACAATTAGTTTCCCCCCATCTTTTTCCCACCCTTAGAACTTTTTCTACAATTAATTTTCCCCCTTCAACAAATTTTCCCCCTTAAAACATAATTTCCCCTCCCGCCCATCTTAAAACCGATGTCTTAAAACCGATGTGGAAACTATATTAAACTAATGTTTATAGCAAACAAGACATCAGTATATTTCAAAAAATCGATGTGAAAAATGTGATGTCTAATAAATGTGATGTCTAAGAGTATCTTTAACATCGGTCCTAAATTTGAACTGATGATAAATTACCTCTTAGACATCGTTACTGTAATAGTTATCGATGTCAATGTCTATTTCTAACTTGTGTGTTACATGTTTAAGTGGCTCTAACCTTGATAATATAACAATATTGAAGTTGCCAATATTACAAAATTTTATAAACTAGTAATAGATTCAGGGCAAAGACATCAGAAATACACTTAAAAGCGATGTATAAATATGTATTAGACATCGGTGAAAAACCGATGTCTAATACTCCAGACTTTTAACATCACACGCGAAGACATCGGTTTGTGTTCAAAAAAGATATCGGTTTATAACCGATGTCTATTGACATATTTCTAGTAGTGATTATTATATATGATATATTTTGATTACAAACTTGGATAGTTAGACATTAATAAGGAAGATTTATAACAAGTATGGTAAATTTTAGATGATTATATATACATAATTATATTATATTTGATATGTGATTGCTTAATAGAAATTTTAGATATTATTTGAGAGATACTTAAGTCTTGTTTGGCTCAAATATTGATTTGGAGATCATCGAGGTGCCATTGTTTGATGTTTTTTTTTTGAATAAATTGTTTGATATTTTATTGATAATTATTTTGATTAATAATACAAATTGGAATATGTGTGATTTCCGCGTTATATAATATGGGCTTAATGATCCTATAGTTAACTATAGATAAAATCATATAGTTAAGTCATATTTCAATACAAAAATAAGGATATTTTTGTAAATACAGGGGAGTGAATTCTATTATTACAAAAATGCCATTTAACTTTTGCATATAAAATGCAAATGATTTTAGGTAATTTTCCTACAGTTAACTGTAGGAACATTTTTCTCATATAATTATTTGGTGTTTTTATTTTGTTTTTACTTATTCTTGATAAAAGTAAAAGTAATATTTGAATAACGTGTGAACATGTTTTAATAAATTTTATCAATTAATCGATTTGTTGTGTACGTATATGTATTGGTGTTTACGAATCTCGAATGTAGTTCTTAACCTTAATTTGATTCATGATCAATTTGACATTTATCTAAAAATGCGTACTACTTAATGAATACTATTTTTATTATTTTTTAAGTTATAGTTATATAAAAATATTTATAAATTAACTCTCAGAGCCTCGGGCTAGTTTTTGTTGGAACCGAAATGGAGCTTAATTGAAAAGATCGTGTACACAACAATACCATTTTTATTTTTGAAATAAAACTACCAACCTATATTAAGGTGGACGTATACATATATACAAACTGGTGACACAGACATTTCTTAAAAGTCCAGTCATATTTGATTAACTCAGTTAATTAAAGTTTTTTTTTTGAAAACAAATAGAAGATTTTATTACTGCAAAGAGGAATCATATAATAGTGTTTCCAGCACAACATGTGGAGGAGACAAAAGATCAATGGAGCTATTAACCAAACAAGGCACCCTAGCTAGGACATGGGCGGCTTTATTGGCTTGCTTCCTAACAAAAGAGACTGAGAGATTAGGCCGAGACTGTAGAATCATTGCACACTCCTGCAAAATGAAACCAACTTCGAGACAGTGCTGAACTTTCTTATTCAAGGCTGATACAGTAAGCAAAGAATCACACTCGATATCGACCTCCGTGATGGGTAGAGATTGTAACCATTTAAGAGCTTCAAGAACACCCCAAGCCTTTGCCTCAAAAACTGGAGCCTCACCTGCACATCTTGCAACTCTGCCCTTGACAAACGAACCTCGATGGTCTCTTAGAATCATACCCACAGAGAACGAAGACATTCCTGGATACACAGAAGCATCGACATTTAACTTGAATTTTCCACCTTCTAGAGCAATCCACCAAGTTGAAGGCTTACTGCTATGAACCACAGTCGAATTACTTCCTCCCACCTTCCATTTTCTTGCTTCCTGCCACTCTGAAATATGATTTGAACTCCATTCCATTGCAATGTTTGGAGTGATAACCTTATTATCCCATACTTTCAGGTTTCTGGCTGACCAAATGCCCCACAGAACTGTAGCAATCTTCACCTTGAATTCTTGAGACTCCTCTGATAATTTTTCCAACAACCAGTCTGGAGCAAATTCCACATTATCCATATTAAAGTCTAACTGTATCACTCTCCAGCAAAGCTTTGCAAAATCGCAGTCAAAGAAAATATGTAATAAGTGCTCAACATCATGCTCACACATTGGGCATAAAATCGGGCACGACACTCCCTTTCTCTTTATCATATTTCGAACAGGCACATTGTTGCGACCAAACCTCCATAGAAAAACTTTTACTTTCTGAGGAATGTCTAATTTCCACAGTTGCTTCCACCCAGAGCTCTGTCTCACACCAGCAGCTGATATGTTGTGCCAGACCTGATATCCCGTTTTAACACTATAACAACCATCCACAGAATGAACCCAAGCCATATGATCACCTGCCTGGTTTTGGGGAACAGGCGTTGCCAAGATAGCCTTAGCATCACAACTTGGAAACAAGTTATACACCTTCTGAGAATCCCACCTTTTTTCACCAGGAACAAAAAGATCACTTGCTTTAACGATACCATCTCTGCTATTTAAACCAGCTTCCACCCGAAAATCTCTTTTGTCTCTCAGCTACGCATCCTCATAAACATCAATACTCTTCCCATCTCCAAGAATCCACCTAAAACCCTTCTTCAAAGCTTCCTTGGCCTACCACAGACCTGACCAAATGTAGCTCACCCCACCTCCTCTATTGGCATTTATAATCGAGCAATTTGGATGGTACCTAGCTTTGAATATACGAGCTACTAACGATTCAGGCTTATGTAAAAGGTTCCAACATTGTTTACCCAATAAAGCTAGGTTAAAGCCGTGAAGATCTCTGAATCCCATACCTCCTTTGGATTTAGACATACTCATGTTTTCCCACGATAGCCATCGAATCCCCTTGTCCAAATTACCACCAGAACCCCACCAAAAGCTGTTCATCATACGTTGCAATTCCTGACACATCGTCTTAGGAAGCAAAAAACATGACATAGTGTATGTAGGAATAGCTTGAGCAACATTCCGCAACAGAACTGCTTTTCCAGCTCTTGAAAGACATTTTCAGCTCCACCCTTGAATTCTCTTCCTCATTCTATCCTTCAAAAAACTAAACATTGCTTTTTTGGATCTACCAATCAAAGAAGGTAATCCTAAGTATTGCCCTGTACCTAAATCGTTTTGAACGCCCAAAGCATCCTTGATTTCAACTTGCTTATCTCTTCGAACATTCGCACTAAAAAAGATGCCAGATTTTTGGAAGTTTATAGCTTGACCGGACAGCTCCTCATACTCCTCTAAAATATGCTTAACCTCTAATGTTTCTTCCGTCGTTGCATTAAAGAATAGAAAGCTGTCCTCTGCAAACAACAAATGAGTAACAGCTGGCCCGTGAGGGCTGATTCTACATCCATTGATTTTTCCAGAAGTTGCAGCCTCCTTTAAAGAAAGTGAAAGCCCTTCAACACAGAACAAAAACAAGTAAGGGGATAATGGATCCCCCTGTCGAATGCCACGCTTAGGATTGATAGGCCCTACCCGGTCTCCATTAAAACACACTTGATAAGAGACCGTAGAAACACACAGCATAACCCAATTGATCCATTTCTCAGAGAATCCCATCTTTTTCATTTGACTCTGCAAAAAACCCCAATCCACACGATCATACGCTTTACCAACGTCTAGCTTAAGAGCTACCTCCCCAGAATTGGCTCAATTATTTCGTTTCATATAATGTAGCACTTCGAAAGCCACTAGAACGTTATCTGATATATTTCTGCCCGGGACAAAGGCAACTTGATTCTCCGAAATGACATCTGGTAAGATTTCCTTTAACCTATTAGCAAGCACCTTAGCCATAATTTTATAGAGCACATTACAAAGTGCTATAGGTCGAAGGTCCTTCATAGAATCTGCGTTATCTTTTTTAGGAATCAAAACCACATTCGTGTCGTTTAACTCAGCAGGGAAAGAACATTCATCCAACCAACTCTTACAACATTGAAAAATTTCGTGCCCCATAAGAGACCAGAAATGTTGAAAAAATGTTGGGTTCAATCCGTCTGGGCCAGAGGCTTTATCCGGATGCATTTGCTTCACAGCCTTTGAAAATTCTTCATTAGTAAAGTCTGCTACTAAAGCCTCATTTTGATCGGTAGAGATAATTGCCTCAGTACTCTCCTCAATAGTGCCATGCTCAACTCCTGCAGTCTCAAAAACAGACTTGAAATATTCTCTAACCACTTCACACATTTCGTCATGAGCCGTTGTTACATCCCCTGTATTATTCTTCAGTTGAGTGATATGGTTTACTTTTTTCCTGGCATTAGCATAGGCATGAAAAAATTTGGAATTCGAATCTCCCTCTTCAAGCCAAAAGGCCTTAGCTCGTTGTTTCCAATATATCTCCTCGTGAAGCAAAAGATCATTTAGCTGTTGAATTGCCTCCAAATATTTGCGTATACTTTCCTCATCTTCTCCATCTGCATAAAGACTTACCTCCTCCTTTTTCTTTTTAACTTTGTCACGAAACTTATGAAAAAAATTCCGACCCCACTTGGCCATGAACGAAGATACTGAGATCAGCTTAGGCATAAGATGAGTAGGTTTAAGAGCCTTCCAGTAATTAGACACCTCGCCTGAAAAAGATTCTTCTTTCAACCAAGTATTCTCAAAACGGAAGCGGAATTGTTGCTTCGAATGAGACATACTAAAGAGATCAAGATTGATAGGCTCGTGATCAGAAACACTAGTGTGATGCACTGACAGGTTGCAAAGAGGAAACATACTCCACCAAGCTGCAGTAGCAAATGCACGATCCAACCTTTCCCTAACCCAATTTTGCGAACCTCTGCTTTTCTCCCAAGTAAAGTTACCCCCTTTTAGCTCCATTTCCAACAAATGACAGTCTTCTATAGTGTTACAAAAACCATTAAGAAGATGCTGAGGGTGAGCATGGGTACCTTTCTTATCTGTAGAATACATTAGGTCATTAAAATCGCCAATGATGCACCATGGCATGTCCGACTTAGCAGCTAGACCTCTAATAAGATCCCATGACTCCCTTCATCTAGAACGCTCACGAAGACCATAGAAACACGACAATCTCCAAAAAGAACTACCAACCTTATTCACTTGAACATCAATGTGGTTAGTAGACGAGTCCAACACACAGCAATCAAAATTTCTCCTCCAAAAGATAGCTAGCCCACCACTTCTACCATTACAATCTACTGCAAAGCACTTAACAAAATTAAACTTAGAACTCAAAGCATTAATCTTCTCAGAAGTAACTAAAGTTTCAGCTAAGAAAATAAAGTCGGGTTTACGAGACTTTATCAAATCTTTGAGAACTCTAACTGTTCGAGGGTTCCCCAACCCCCGACAGTTCCAGCTTAAGATATTCATTGCAACTGGCTAGCTTGCATAGCAAGCTTAGCCAAATCAGTTTTAGTGGATGCTGCACAATCCCTTCCAGAAAGAGTAGCTTCCAAGTTTGAAACAGATGTAGCATTCTCTGTTTCCAAACATAACAGTCCTTCAGTATCCATAATGTCATAAGACCCAGGCCCACCTCGTTGTCTCTTTCTTTCCATCACAGTAAGCCCAGCCAACTCATCTTGAGCAGGCCCAATAAAAGAATTAGAATTATTGGCCAATCCCGAAATTACAGCTTTTTTTTGACCATTATCCTTCAGTGTCATTATCCCCCTATTTTCAAGCTTATCATATCCTCCATTATGACTTCGAAATTCAAAATTCCCTCCTTTGGCATAACTGCCTCCCCCTGATTGCGTGAAGCTGTTATCCCTACCGTTACGCATCTCCCAATCCTCATCCCCTTCATCTCGGAGCCATTTACTCTTCGGTTGTCCGGCCACCCTACGTGGCGGCGCTCTTAGCCAGGGTCCCCATTCTCTACTAACTTCTTCACTTTTCTTGCTTAAAAACCTCCTACAGAATCTCTCCGTGTGTGTCACAAAGCCACATAGGAAACAGAAATCCCCCAGGCGTTCATACTTACAACTAACAACTACCTCCTCGCCATTTCTTCTGGTAATTTTCTTCTTTCGCTTTAGTGGCTTCCTAACATCCAGCTTAATCCTCAACCTCATACATTCACGCCAAATGCTCGTGTTATTTTTATGGTCATACTCCAAAAATTCACCAAAAAGTCCCCTAATTGTTTGCCAACTGGTTCCGTCATGAGACCTGAAGGCAGTTCATGAATCTGGATCCAGACATTCAAATGCCACAGAGAAACTTTAAGAGGATCTTCACCATTTGGAATCGTACTGATACTGAGCATAGCATTGTCAAACTGCCGTGGACCTCCGTTCATCACCCACAGCAAATCCTCCCTGTGATAGAACTGGAACAAAAATAATCCAGCTTCAAGCTCTTTGATATTAATCCCCATTGCTGGCTTCCAAATGTCAGCAAGTTTTGATTTCATAGCCCTCACATTGATATTCTTTTCCGTCAAAAACCTTCCTATCAAACACAATTCATACTTACTAGATGCCTCTTCCGACTCACCTTCTACAACAAACGCAGTGTTCTCTTCATCCTCTATATCCAATCCCTCCAGATGATCACTCAAATCATTATGAAGTGCCATTGAAAACAAAGACTCACACGATTTTAGATTCTATGTTTAGAAAATAAAACGGAGAGAAAAACTAAAACTCCCACATAATGGAGAGAAAAATTTTAGTTATGGCGCACTAACATTTACTCAGTTAATTAAAGTTGATTAGCACTTTCAACTAGAGAAATCTATTATATCTATACTATACTATTATAAACCAAACAGGTATAATTGGTTGGTTAGTAGGTTGGTTCACACCTTCCTAAAACAAACTTTAAGCCTTCCAAAAAAACATATTTAATTTATTAATTAAAAAATGAAGCAAAAAACCGTATACCCGTATACAAACTCTTCACATAACACTACACGTTGAGTTATACAATCAGAATCCATGTTGCCCACATGCACCTTTCTCTAGCGCAAAGAAAACGGATCAGTCACTTACATAATTAAAATTTATCTAATAAATAAAGTAAAATGCATATATTTTCTTAAGGAAAATTGAATAATGTCTTACATAATTATATACTCTTTTTAATTATACTCCAATTAAAATTTTTCACACGCACCAAACTTATAATTAAACTAAAATAATATTGTACTAGCTTAAAATTCGTGCATTGCACTGATCTTTAATATTATATGATTTTTGTTCTTTAATTTGAATTAAATTTTTTAATATATGAATTTTGTAATCTTAATTTTTAAATAATATGATTTGATATTAATTATATATGTTATTCATGATATTTCTAGAAAATAAGGGATTTTAATTAAAAATATAGAAAATATGCTACATTTTAGATGAAAAGGATAATTGGTTAATTATTAGTAATTATACTATTATTATTTTATTCTGTTGAATATAAGAGTGCGGAGTAGAAGAGGAGAGATCTAGAAAATTAATTAGTAAATACTCGCTTATAATCCGTGCAAAGTACGGGCTACTTTTAAAAAAATGAGGGGATAACAAAAAAAATTAGGGGTTAACCAAACCACAAAATATACCCCATTTTGCTAATTATAGTACGTAGTTAGTAAATATAATATAATAGTATTTGAAAAGAAGATGATTTAGTTAGGGAAAATGTAAAATGGAATGTGCTTTAGCTGAAAAAAGTAGTAATTATAATATTATTATTTTCATTTTAGGTTACACTAAATAATTTTTTTAAAATATCTATCGAATTCTTAAGATATTTAGTAATAAATTTAAAAATAATGTTGAATTAATGATATTCATTTATGTCATGAAATTAAGTATACAATATATGTAAATTTAAAAATAATAATAATAGTTTATTAAAATAAAATAAATTTTATATATTTTAAAGTCGAAAGATTAAAAGTTTGTCGGTATGGTTTTAGGTTTGGTTATCCTAATTATTAAAATAAATAATGACATAATATAGTTAATGGTAATTAGCTATTACCATTTTCAGATTTACTTTTAGTTGAAGATATTATATTTTATAAAAACATCAATGTACCATATCTTCAAATCATTAATATTTTCTATCTAATTAAAATACGTTACATTTTTTATACTATCATATTAAAGTCGAAAGATTGAAAGTTTGTCGTTTGATTTTCCTAATTATTAAAATAAATAATGACATAATATAATTAATGGTAATTAGCCATTGCCATTTTCACATTTATTTTTATTTGAACATATTACCTCTTACCTTTTATAAAAACATACCATATCTTCAAATCATTAATATTTCCTTTATAATTAAAATACGTTACCATTTTTATTTAAACATAATCTTATAATTATTAATATATACAAAAAACCCATATTTTCAATTATTAATAAAATATATTAAAAATTACTATATAATATTTATAATAAGGAAACATTAGTATAATCCATAAATAAGAGTATATTAGATTAAAATTATTAAAATAATAATTATATAAAAAGATAATTATAATATTAAATAAAATTTAATAGATACCTAAAACATCGTATCTTTTAATCAATTTAAAAGACATTTACTTTTAATTGAACATATTACCCTTTATACACACCTAAAATATGGTATCTTCCAATCATTAATATTTATTTTCTAATTAAAACACGATAGCTTTTAATTTAAAACATAATTTTGCAATCATAATCTTACATTCATTAATATTTCTTTTCTAATTAAAACATGTTACCTTATAATTTAAAACATAATCTTGCAATTATTAATATATACCCAAAAATATCACACCATATTTTTCGATCACTAATAAAAATATATAATAGAAATTCGAATACAACGAATAATTACCGTCGGATTTTTTGTAAAAAAATCAGAACCTTTAGATCTGATGATTAAATATTTTATATGATTAAGTTACTTTAAAAAACATAAAATTTGAATTTCGTTAACGACGTATTTAATTTAAAATTCATAATATAAGTTTTAAACCATGCATATCATTAATTAAATTTATATATATTATTTAAATTAAAATTAAAATAATTATATAAAAATATAATATTAATAATATAAAATAAATTTATTTCATTTAAAAAAAATCTGTGTATCGCACGGGTTATAAGCTAGTATATATAATAACCCAACAAGGCTATAATTGATGAGACATTTTATTCCATTTTAAATCCTTACACATTTAATTCTATGAAATGACTGATTTACCCTTCAAAAATAATGATATTGGTGAGAATTGAACCTAGGTCTCTACAATTTGTAAAAAGCTTCTTACAACCACATCACTCACTCTAATGCGTTTCTGTATGATACACATTATATGTGTGCAGGTGTGTCGTGTGACTGAAAAAATTATGGTACTTTAGTTAGTGCGACATATTAACAAATTTTAGGTACTTTAGCTATTGCGAGGTATTAACAAATTGTAGTCATCAATTTATTCTTACATACATTGATTCGAATTATGATATATTATATTATATTAAAAAATAAAATAATGATATATAAATTTTGGTTTGGTTATGCTAGACAACCAATCACATGTATTTTAAATCTACACATTATAGATGTTTGTGTGTTGCTTGAGTAAAACAAAATATAATATGATAATTATTGCGACATATTAGCAATCTTTGGTCATAATTTTATTTTTATATTTATTGATTTGGATCATAATAAATTATATTATATCAAAATATCAATTAGTGATACATAATATATAGTTTGTTTATACATTTTAAAATAATAATAATAGTAATAGTAATAATAATAATAATAATAATAATAATAATAATAATAATAATAATAATAATAATAAATAATCAACATAATATTTGTAGGGTCACCGATTTAATTCACACATCTTTCTATCACTAGACCACTCACATGTGTTTTAAATCATACACATTATAGATGTGTGTGCATGTTACTTGAGTGAAATAAACTTTGATATTTTTAATTATTGTAACATATTTACAATTTTTGGCTATATTTTAGTTTTACATTTATTGATTCGGATTATAGTATATTATGTTATATTATTTATTAATATTATTCTCTATCGATGTCAATATTTAGAACTATACAAATTATTTATTAGACGAATTTATTGATTTATCAAATATTTATTTACTAAGACACAGTGGATTAAAAGGTAAATTTTTAGAATTTTTTTAAATAATTAAAATATCAATTAAAAAATTATAATAAATTTTGGGAAATAAGTAAAGCTAGAGGCTCGTAATTCACTAAGAGAAACAACAAACTTATTCAAGTCTTTGGTCTATCTGTTCACTCCAATTAGGATATTTGGATGAAGCTGTATTTGAAAAAAGAAAGGATGAATTCATTGTCAAAGCACGAACACAAGGCATATGAGCAATTTCAACTTATGATGATAGAAGGACGAAAAAATATTGTAAAGTATGATAAGCCTGTAGTTATACAAGATATATTCACTCAGTCAATTAGAATTATCTTGTGTTTTAAAAGTCTAACGAACAGAGGAAGAGTAAAGGGAAAAAGATGCTTAAAATGAAGAAATTAGAAGAAAAGATATGAAAGAGTTAGAAAGATAGTTTTAAGAAGGGAAAGCGCAAGGCCTGAGTAGAGTATTAGAAGATTTACGAAGTTTTTTATTAAAATCAAGAGTAAAACTTACACTCTCATAATGCAATATCTTGAAAGCTATTTAGTTTGTATCTTGAATATTATTGGAGATCGAACTAAATGGATGTATCATTTTTGAAAAAGTGGAAGAACATTTTAGTATTGTAATTGTACTGAAAAATCATCTTAATTAGACGATGCCCATAAAACACTCGAATTTTATTCTATGACTAATAAAAGAAACTGACATGACTACTATCAATATTACTCATATTATTTTTCAGATTACAAACTTGAACATACTTAAATAAGTACACAATAGTCGCATATGCCATTAACAAGCAAAATTCCATTAAAATCAATCACATACTTTAAAAGACATTGATCATGCACAATTTAATTTAAAAATACAATTTAAGATAGCAACTCGTGCCTCGCACGGTTTTTTATGCTAGTTGATTATTAATTTCCCGAATGTGAACATATGATTGCAGTCTGATCTAATTAAACGCTTACTAATTAAAAGCTCAAGTCGTTAGAAAAATGGGAATTCAAATATAGCGATCGGATGGAGTTTTTACTTCTTAGAGCATCTTCACCGGCGAATGGATTGACTAAATTACATAAAATATTGATTATGTAAAATTTATCGAACCTGTAAAACATTGTGCATTTGTGCTCCGAGGGTATTGACTATAATGATTGACTATATTTTAAAAATGCCATGTTATTAATATTTTAAGTTATTAATGTTCGTTATTAATGTAATATATTATTTTAATATAGAAATAAGTTGGTTGTTATTAATGGAATATATTATTTTAATATTGAAATAAGTTGTGTAGCAATTCACTACAAGTCTCTAGAGTTTCGACAAATATAGATAAGGATTTTGTCCCATTGGAGTGTCTAATTGTTTACTTATTATGTATAAGTTTTATTTTTGAAAAGTCACGTAGACTTTTAGCTAAGCACTTGATATGGTTGAAGATCCTCTTGCACTAAAGTAAGATTGTTTAATAGATTGTATATTTCAACTTTTCAACAGGCATTTAAAATACTGTTTTAGAAAGGAACGAATGGCAGCGAAAAAAAAGAGTAAATAATATAATTTGCGTTCCTATTTATGTTTTCTGAATTTTTTAAGGAGGAAAGTAAATGAAAAGTAGTGAAAATTTAATAAATTTTTTCCAAAATTATCATTGGAAAAATGGGATGAAAGTCAAAGTAAGTGGTGTGGTTAATTTATTTTTTTTGGTAACTCATTGTATTTGTAAAAGTGGTGTGGTTAACTAAAAAATGGTTGATATTACAAATAGAGTAATGCTACACGTACAGAATTGCATACAGAAAAAATTGTATACCACCTAAATCTAGTATTAAAAACCTAGCATTAGAGCATCTCCAAGAGGTTCTCTATTGTATCTCTTAACTCAAAAAATGAGGAGAGAGAATAAAAATCAAGCTCCAAGAGATTCTTAGAGACTCTTTAAAAAGTTAAGAGCTTCTTCTCTCTCCTCTATTTTAGGAGCAACTAGTAGCTCTTAATTTAATATTTTATTAGCAAAATAGTGGTTCTTCTCTCTCATCTATTGATTGTTTGTCCAAGTGGAATTGAAATATGAATAAAATATAAAATAAAGAGCCATAATAGAGAGCATTGTTGGAGTTGACACACAAATCAATGTAATAACTTGCTAAGAGCTTAATTGTTTATAATATATTTAGGAGTGAGCTAAGAGACTCTTGGAGATGCTCTTAAAAGAGTTGTCGGCCATTATCTATTATCAATCTATACTTTATTTTCCTTATCTTTTAAATTCTTACTACTTATTTGCTTGCTTGCATATTAAATTAAAATATAGTAGAAGAAATTTTAAATATATATTAATATGTGAATAAACTATACATGCAAACTCTACTAAAAATTCATGATTATGTTAAAACTATTTGAATTCTCCTACCTAATATTGAATTGAAATATTTCTATATATTACATTGAAATATGGAGATAGGTAAAAAAAAAAATGTATCTAATAAATTTAAGGTTATCCCTAAAATAATATACAATTTAAAAACACCACTATACTAGAGCATTTTCTTATTTTTTTTAATTTGTGTATTTACAATATTTAGTTTCTAAATTCTTTTCAAGAAATTATTAATTGGGCCTAATCCATGAACACTAAAATTTGTTAAATATGATTTTTTGACATATGTTATAAATTTTAAATGACATTAGTTAAAAAAGTTGTTACAAAACGTAGAGACAAAAATAACATACTCACATGTTTATAAGAAAATTAGAAGATAAAAATAGAAAAATTTAGTAATACTAAATATGATATTTTATAAAAATAATGTTTATAACTATTATCAATAATATATACAAGAACCTAAAAATTAAGTTAAATTTTAGACGAAAAATCTTCACTTAAAAAATTCATATCTTAGATTTGATGATATATTTCAATACAAAAAAATGGCAAAATTGATATATTAAAAACAAATTCATATTATATTTTCAATTTGTTTACTATTCAAGTATTAATAAAACAATTTGTATTAAAAAAATCATTAATGTTAGTTAATACTATTAAGCCCTCTTAATATAATATAAAATAATTGGGATATTTCTTTTTAATAATTGGAACAATAAATTTATAATAAAAAATTAAATTACAAGAAATAAGAGTAAAAATGAATTAAATTTAAACCTAAACTGATTTAATCGATACTATAAATTTTTTTTTATGTAAAGTAAACAAGATTAAAAAATAAAAATGTTTATGTAAAATAAACAAGAATAAAAATAAATTAAAGTATAACACAATTAAGTTGTAAGAGTTAGTGGCCGACAATTCCTTTAATGTTAGGTTTAGGTGACACTGTCACATCATTCTGTACAATTATTCTGTACAATTATTCTATGATCAATTCCGTGCGTCTAGCATTATTCTTACAGATATACCTTTACTACTTCAATTATAATTTTTTGAATTTAAGGATTGGTTTATAACTTCACAATCATTTATATGCTTTACTTTTTACTTAATAAAATTAAATTCATTCAATATTTTTTAAACTCAGGGAGCAAGTTAGTTAAATATTTTCTTCATCTTTCAATAATTTATTCTTGCATTCATTTACTTTCTTTCCTTAAAAAACTCTGAAGCATGACATAAATTAACATTTAGTTAGCTTTTCGTTCTCCATCGCTTTGTTCAAATGATTTGGTAAGTTGTCCTCCGTCCGTCCTTCCAATTGTTTACACTTTTAAGGAGTGTCTGACACGTATTTTAAGGATAGTTTCATAACTTATTTTTAAACTTTTTTTAATAAAAATTTAGTGTTTAGATTTTCATACAAAACAAAAGAATTTTAAAAATAAGTTATGAAACTATCCTTAAAATACGTAGTAAACACTCCTTAAAAAATGTAAATAATTGGGTGGTATGAAGGGAGTAGTTTTTTCTAAAAATTCGAAAGTAGGATGAGGAGGTACAAAATATGATGATGATAAGTTGGTTTTTGACCACCACAAAGATTTGTTTAAACGGTTTGGAAATGGTAACTGTTAGAGGGCTCGATCCAATAAGCTTTTGGGGGCCCATGTAATAACCCTAACTTTAGCAATGTTACAGTGATCACATGAATAGTAAATTTTGAGGATTTAGGGAAATGATATGTAGGTACCCTATACTTGAGACAGGAAATGAGTAAACAGAAACCATATTAGTGTTGTACTAGGGAAATAAGTTACTCGAAATGACGATGGATTTCAGAAATTCCTGAATTTAGATTTTGAGGATTTTGAGCTCGAACGAACTTCTATTAATTGGATATTAAGGAGTATAGAAATATTAAAGGGATTATATATGGAGGAATTAGTGAATTTAAGTTAAACCAAGGGATTTTTAAGTTAAGTGAATGCTAAGGGAATTTGGATTTTATAAACGATTTCAAAACCACTGGATAGTGAGATATATTCGAAACGAACCACAATTAGACGAGTATGGAGACTAAGTAACCAAGTTTAGTAAGTGATAAAGATATTTACCACATTAATATTTATAAGGTTATTAGTAAATACTTAAGGTTAAAAGAACAAGCTTACAAAACACTCATCCATGACATCACACCTTACATCATCTTCCACTAACTCAAAATTTAGGACAAATTAGTCATTTAACCATGGATTTTCTACTGAACTCTAGAACTCTTGATGGATTAGGATGAGATGAGATAAGGTTAGCAAGCAAACACAAAAATCTCTCCACTTCTCCACCTTTTCTTCCATTCGGGTTTTTGTAGAAAAAAAGAAAAAAAAATTTCAAAACCCTAGCTCTCTTCAATAACAATTCAAGGGAAAAATCATGGAGCTTCTTGGAGGTTAGGAAGGATCATATACAAAGTTTCATAGCAAACCAACATCATTTGCCAAGGTAATAAAATCATGGAAGTTACTAGAAAAGATGATGAATAGTGTTTTCAAGTGTTAACTTTGTTTTAATGGTTTCTTTTAGTTGACTCAAGCTAGTATAAGGTTGATTAAGGATATATCAAGGATTGTTAAGGGTCATCAAAGCTTCAAGAAGGTATAATCATGCTTTCCCTTTTATATTTATGATGGATATTGTTTGGTTTAGTGATTAAGTGGTGTAAATGTTAAGATTATGATGATCCATGTGGTTGTAAGTGATTAAAGTTGAATATGGAAGTGTTTGGGATTGTAACCATGGCTGGTAATGAAGACCACATGGTGTAGGTGATGATTATTGTATTTGATGATTGATTTGGAGGAGTTTGATTTTGGAAAGTATGAAATTATAGCCGTTATAATGTCCGTTTTTCGTTAGAACTACAAGCTGCCCTGTTTGGTGACCCCTGTATTCGTACGGTACCTCACTGCCTAGGTGACCAATTGACATGAAATGATAGAGCTTAGTTCATAGATCGTTTTGATATAAGGTACGTTAAAATCTGACGTACAGTTTAGGAGAAAAGTCAGTTTTAGTGAAAGACGTTCGGAAACCGAGAAAATGTAATTGTGTTAACTTTGAGGCTAT
Source organism: Saposhnikovia divaricata (assembly GCA_036435485.1). Classification (NCBI taxonomy): domain Eukaryota; kingdom Viridiplantae; phylum Streptophyta; class Magnoliopsida; order Apiales; family Apiaceae; genus Saposhnikovia; species Saposhnikovia divaricata. The sequence continues at coordinate 91,616,795 of CM071597.1, read as the reverse complement.
AACAAGCATACTTAAACATTTTTAAAAATTATGAAACTTTGGGATAGTGTAGTAAGGTAGTCAAAGAGTTGTTACCAGTTGACCTTGTGGTAAAATTCGAAATCCATATTTTCTGAGAATTTTTACAGTTAAGTTTGATCGTTAGGGGAAATAGTGAAAACCCCTGAAACTTCGATTAAGGTTTTAAATGGTTAAGTTCTTGAACCTTTGGAGTAATAGTAATACGTTAAACATATATTAAAGTTTCAAAGGTAATGTTATACAAGAGTGTAGTGAGTAAGAGATGTGGTTCTAACGACAGTCCTTTTGTGTTTATAGAAACTCCGGAAGAGGGACGAGCCATACCGTCAGGATACCGAAACCGAGGCAAGATTTCTTCTATCCTTACCTTGGAAAACTATTTTATTTTCAAAGTAAATGATTTCATGGAATATATATGTTATTTTATGTTTGCTATATTGCTAAGAATTATTTCCCTAATATTGGAATTAAAGAGAAATGGATATAAATTATGAAATATGAATGTGGATATGCTTATGAATGGAGCGAATATGCTTTATGGTAAAGAGAGGTGAAAGAGAATGGTATCAGTTGTTATCTAAAGTAAATAAAAGAATGGTATCAGTTGTCACCTAGGGTTATATGGTTTATAATACTATATTAAAAATATTCTTTTTGAGTATCAGTGGTTTAATAAATATTATTTGATTATCATGCATTACTCTTAAAATAGACAGAATAATTTATGAATATAAAAGTATATTTGATTCCTGAATATGAAAGAGATGTCTGGATCACAATCAAAGCATTATGTTATTTATATATATTTTATAGAAGTAATGTGCGAGAATGGAAATGATATGAGTGAATGATATGTGGAAATGAAAGCGAGAAAATGGAAATGTGGAATGATATTTTAAAAAGGGAATAATGATGTGATAAAAAGGGGGATTGCAATAGACTTGCGTAAGTGGCTGTGTCAGGGCTGTGTGCGACACAGTCCAGCATTTATTATTTTTATTACGGCACGAAGATGCTAAGGGAGGATGTTAGCAGGTGGCCTTCCTCCAGGGATGATCTTCATTCCCTCTACCGGTAGTAAAAAGAGAGCAGGTACGATTAGGCGACTGATCATCGTCCTAACGTATCAGGCGACAGCAGATATCCCCAATGTTTTTGAAAAGAAAGTGTAGACAATGGTTTTCAAATTTCTATACTGAAAACAGAATAATGATATGAGATGATGGAATTATGGTTACAGATGAAGAAAAACTGATATTATATTATTTTAGATTTCTTTCTTATAATAGTAGGTGGATGATGTATTATTAAATAAGAGCTTTATTCTTCCTTAAGGATTTTAATTGTTTCCTGCTATTATATATGCATATACATATATGTATACCTGTTCACATTTTAAATTCTAGTTTACAGTATTATCTTGCTGAGCTATTATAGCTCACTCTTGCTATTTATGTATATAACAGCTAGGTCCCATGCCGATACTACGTACCACACCCCGCAAGAGGGTAAGGGAAAGGCGACCTTTTGAGCGAGTGTTGGCGACTATCCCCGAGGTAGTGACAAGCGAAAGGGGCTTAGTATACTTATGTAAATTAAGTGTGTAAGTTGAAATAAACTTTGGTTGTTGAAATGCTTCCTGTAGAAGCTTTGTTCAACAATGTACTTAGTAAAATTCTGGGCTTGTAATAACTGTTAACTTTAAACTTTTAAATATTGTGGATGTTGTTCTATGAGCATATGACTGGTGTGTGTGTGTGTATTAGTGTGGGGTCAATTGCATAAGTATTAAGTAAAAAAAGAAAAAAAAAGAGACTAAAGAGATATTGATATTGAACGGAAATTGGACCGTGATGACCTGGATCCTTGACCCCGGATCTAGGGGCGTCACAGCCCAATCCAATAAGCCTTTGGGCTTATGACCGTTAAAACCATTCGATTGGACCAGGCCTATCCGAACCATTCAGCTGAAGTCCGTAAAACACAGTCGACCGTTGCCAGTGTAACGCCTTACCATTTATCGCCCTCCTTAACTGAGAATCAAGAGGATCATCAACGGTACTACTCATATACACAATATAAATAGACATAATTACCAGGTGATAAACACTATCACACACACTGAGATACACTGGTTTACATAAGCTTTACGTTTACGTTTCCACTACATTTTTACTGATTCTCACACCGGAGGTGAATCGGGGGGTAACACCCTCGCATTCTTCTCTTTGCAGGAGCTACCGAAACCTGTTCCTGGCATACCAAGGATAGGTTTGTCCGAAGCATAAATCGAGTCCTGACATTTGGCACCGTCTGGGGGAACATATAAGCTTCTTTTGTGAATCATGTTACCTCAGGATTCTGAAAATCTCAATATAGAAACTCTTACTTCCGAAGAAATAAGGGAAGAGAATGTCAAAGGAAAAGCCACGAAGCAGAAGGATCCCAGGGGCAAAAAGACGAGCCTTGCAGAAGAAGGCGGACGAGTTAAGATTGGAAGCCATAAAACTCTGGCGCGAAGAGGTTGAGTTGGAAGAAAGGATAGCACGAGAAGCCCTTCAAACTAGAGAAGAGGATCCCGTGAGTGAACCTCAGGAAATAGTCTCTAAGGGCCGAAGAGAAAAAAGGTCCCGACCTCACCCAGAGGAGTCTTCAGAATCCGAAACACATTCCTCACATCCGTCCCAAGATCCTTCGGACGTAGAGGAAGAAGAAACAGGCTCTCAATGGAAAGATAGGCTTCGAAGAATGGAGAAATGTATGTTTGGGGACCAGAAGAGGATGCGTCGGGAGCTCGTTGTAACTGAAGAGATTGAACAATATAGACCACCCCCAGGTCATTAGTTCCCGAAAATGACCGAATTTAGCGGCAAGGGAGACCCAGAAGACCATTATGAAAAATATGAAAGTTTGATGACAGGAATGGGTCATGACGATATCATGCTTTGCAAAATGTTTAAAACTTATTTGAAGGGTTCGGCCTATTTGTGGTATCGATTGATGAGGCCTAGATCCATACCTTCTTATGATCGACTAAAGAGAAAGTTTTGAGGCATTATTCCCACCTGTGTCGGAGAGAGAAGGATACCGAATCTCTTATTCATTGTCGCCAAAGATCTGATGAAGAATTGGGTGATTACCTAGCCCGTTTTAAGGAAGAAGCTGGCATGGTGACCAACCTGGATAAGGTCAAGGCGGCAGGATTTCTGGCTGCTGGCCTCGACTTAGTTAAAGGAAGAAAGCTTCGGTCGTCCTTATATGATGTTCCCCCGAAGTCACTCAACGACATCTATATCCGAAGAGAAAGTATCAGGAGAAAAATGGAGTCTATCGATGGATACAAAGAATCGTCTAAAGACAGTCGAAGAAAGAACAGTCAGAGGAAGAACGACCGAAGGAAAGATGATTCCCGGCAAGATGATAAGCGAGATAGTGACCGAAGGGATGATAGACGAAGCGATTCAAATAAGGGAAAGGAGGCCATGGTGTTTACTCCACTAAACACTTCCATCTCTAAGATACTGAACGAAATCAAAGGCAGGTCTGATTTTCGGAGACCCGCGAAGCTGAGGGTACCTGATCATAAGAAGAATGGGAATAAATACTATGATTACCATCAGGACAAAGGCCACAACACAGACGAATGTTTTCATCTGAAGAGATTGATAGAGAGAATGGTAAAAACAGGTGACCTAAATCAATTTGTTAAAGATTTAAGGGATCGTTTGGAACCAAAAAGGAATGATTCAGGTCCGAAAGAAGCCAGAGATCGGAACGAAGAGGATGACAACCCTAGGCAAAGGGAAAGAGACGAAGCCCCTCGATATAGAGGGGAGGTAAGAACCATCATGGGGGGTACAATACTGGATCGATGTAGCAAAATGGCCAAAAAGAGGTATGCTCGTCAAGTCTACAATCTATATCAACATACTACATATGGCAAACAGCCATTGCCCATAATGTTTACTGAAGAAGATTATGAAGATGTCATTTGGCCGCACGAGGATCCTTTGGTAGTGAATCCGATCATCGGCCAGAATAAGGTATGGAAGGTACTGATAGATGGTGGTAGTTCGGTCAACATTTTGTATCACCGGACTTACGAAAAAATGAATCTGGGAGGAGAACAGCTAGAATCTTGCAATGAACCCCCACTTTACGGCTTTGGTAACTCACCGGTTCCGATTGAGGGAACGATCACATTGTCCCTGGTATTGGGTAAACCTCCCTGCACCGTGGAAAAGCAGGTGAAAATCTATGTTGTCCGAGTGGATAGTCCATATAATGGTATCCTCGGGCGTCCTACTTTAACGGCTTTCCAAGCTATAGCCTCAATACCTCATTTGAAGTTGAAGTTCCCTACCGATCATGGCATCGGTGAAATGAAAGGAGATCAAAAGGCAGCCAGGATCATTATGCTAGAAGATCTAGATAGATCCGAAGAAGAAACCGAAGATGAAGGTAAAAAGAAAAGGCGCATGAACGATCATGCCGGAAGCACTCACCACACGATGAACATTGAGCTAGAAAAGTTTGGGGACAATCTCTCAAACCCTATAGCCGAACTAGCGGTGGAAACCGAAGAGGTCGAATTATATGCAGGCACTTCGGGTCGAATGATCCGTATCGGGAGAGACATGAACGATGATCTGAAAGCGAAAGTGATTGCCGTGATCCGAGAGTACCATGACATATTTGCTTGGGGTCCTGAATACATGCCCGGACTTGATCCGAGCATTGCCCAACACAGTTTAAATGTGAAAGAAGGGGCCAAGCCAGTCAAACAGAAGAAGAGAAATTTTGCCATAGAAAGACAAAAGGTGATCCAGACAGAGGTGGAAAAGCTATTAGAAGTAGATTTTATTGAGGATGTGCGTCGATTACACCGATCTCAATCTCGCCTGCCCGAAAGACCATTATCCACTTCCCAACATCGATCAGCTCATTGATGCTACGTCAGGATATGAAATCCTAAGCTTCCTAGATGCATTCTCAGGTTATCATCAAATCGCCATGAAATCTGAAGACATCCCTAAAACAGCATTCATCACCCCGAAAGGAACATATGCTTTCATGTTAGGTCCAATATGTTTGTAGAAGGGGGGGTTGAATACAAACGGTACTGTTTAATCGAAATTTGTCCGGATAAATTTAATTTATATTTTGACAAATTTGAGCGGAATTAAATGAAACAAAATTCAAGTTGAATATAAAATTATATTAACTTGAGGGGTTTGTTACAAATACAGTACAAAATTTATATCTAGTTAATAAAAACAAATTAGAAAATTCGACATGAATTTTTCTAGATTTGTTGATAAAAATCGAGATACAGATTAGGAGTAAAAACTCGCTAATAGTACAAGAGACTCAAGTAAACAAGTTCTATCGGATCAGATATTAAAAATAAGATGAACTTGATTTTCTATGAATTTTTCCAGCTCCTGCAGTTTATGTTCTTGATGAGAGAGAATAGCTGTTCTTGTTTGAAGATGATATATTCTGTGTGTTGTTATTTGATCTGGCCGCCTGTCATGATTTTATATAGTCTTCTGCATCTTTTCTTTTTCATTTGTACTGCCAAGACAATCGGCAAGACAATCTGCTCTTCCAAGACAATCAGTTTTGTACTGCCAAGACAATCGGTAAGACAATCCAAAACCACCAAGATAATCAACTGGTACTGCCAAGACAATAGGCAATACAATAGGCAAGACAATCAATGCTTAACAAGACAATCGGTAAGACAATTGAGATTGTCTTGTTAAAATTAAATAATTCGGCTGTATGATTGAATTTGTAAACAAAAGATTTATGAAATATGCTGTTTAAACGAAGAACCACTCGCAGGAAGGGAAGGTGTGCTGCACGCGGCTGTTCCTTTTGTTTTCTCGAGCGCGTGGATGGCACGCGCGGTACTTGGCGCGTTGAAGATTCTGCCGACAGCAACTGCAGTTTGACAGACTTGTGTTTTGCATGCTTGTCTGTTTACATTACTTTTGCATTGCTGTCTTTCTTTTTATTTGTTTTCTTCTCTTTTGTCGACCACACCATGTTTGAACATCCTGCAACTTCTTTTTTTTTTTTTTATTTCTTTTGCTTCTTTTGATTTTCGATTTCTTTTTCAATTGATTTAATTTAATTAACCAATTAATCATTTAAACGAATAATGATTAATTAATTAATTAATTAAATCAATTAGACTAATATATAAAATTATTTAACATGATAATCAATTTAATAAATTAATTAATCCGGAATGAATTAATTTATTAAATTAAATCAAATACATAATTATATTAATTAAAAGAGAATTAATATAAATCTTTTGACAGCTCAAATCTTTTTCTTGAACCACTGAAAGTAATAAAGAATTACCACCGAATTTTCGTTGACGCTCGATGCACGGTCTGGTTCATGAGCGACTAACTCCAACGGCTTTTCTTTATTTTTGACTCTATGATTTGGTTCCTTTCTTCTCTTAACATACCAGTCTTGACAGCTTGAACCACTGAAGTTAATGATAAACAACCACTGTTTAATGTTGACACTCGATGTACTGTCTGGTTCATGAGTGACTAACCGCAATGACTGTTCTTCATATATTGACTTTAAAATCTGGTTCCTTTTCTTTTCTCCTCTCTCTATTAATTCTTCTGTACTGTCTCTGTCACTGGCGAAATCTCTGTCACTTTAAATGAATCCACTTCTTTAACTAATACTTCACTGAGGCTTGATCAGATGTCTGAACTTCTTTCAATGTAGTAATTCCTCAAGTCTGTAGATTGACCTTGATCTTTTTCTTCTGACAGATAATACAATCTGAGATTCCTTGTGACAGTCTATATACTATTTACTATTACAATCTTGTTTAAGTTGAGTTGTATCCTCGAAATACAAATAGGCTCCATCATATACCTTTCAATCTCCCCGTATTTGTTTGTTAGACAATAACAAGCAAATACCTAGAGGATAACTCAACTAACTCACTTAAACAAGAAAAAGATAAAACTTTTAAGAACTAAGTAAATACTACAAAAAAAATTTCTCTGGTTTAGATTTAACAATTCCAGAATCTTCAGTTGATGAAATGATAGATGATTGTTCCTATAGCACTGAACTGATCTTCAATAGATAACTCATCTTCATTTCTGATTCTTCGTATCTCTGCTTGATAATCCTTCACATCTTACATTGGTGATTATCAGCAGTTCTTGATTTACAATCACTTCCCATTTCTGACACAGCTTTTGTCACTAAAGAAAAACAACTGTTCCTACTATGTAGACAATGGTGAATCAATACCATTTCTATAACTTCTGGTGAATTTACTACTCTTCCACTTAGCCTTTATACATAGTACATTGAAAGACTAATATAATAGTATTGTGATGTAATTCTCCTTATATCTCCCCTTGCTTCTCCATCTAAGGCTCCCCCTTAGTAACTAGACTTGCTTCTCATCCTAAGCACAGTTGCTTTTCATCCTAAGCACAGTCTTTACTGCTCCCCCTTTCTAACTCACTCTTCTTTTACTTGTACCCCATACTTCTCCCCCTTAGTTGAGTATATCCTACTAAGGTAAGCTTTAAGCTTCAAGATATCTTTTTCAATATATCTCTCCCCCTTAGTTGAGGAATCCTCCATTCAACTAATTGATAAAGTAGTTGATACCAAATTGTTACCAATTTATACCAATCGTTAGAGTACATTGAAATCAATTGATAAAGCTTTGTTAGAAAGGAAGTTTCATTTTCTTCCTCACTGTGAGTGTGTGATAGTGTTTAGTGTACCTCACAAGTGTTTCACTCTTCTCTCCACTCATTTGTGTTGAGTGTCTCACTTCTCTCTGTGTTTACACTCTTGCTCACTAGTGTTTCACTCATATCACTCATAGCTCCAACATCCGTTAGTGTACCTGCAAGGAAAAATCACCATAGCCCCTTCTAGAGAGGTCACTGGTGGTGCAATGGGAGTTCGCAAATCCCAAATCCTCGTTGGACTCGTCAGACAAATCTGAGTCATAATCTACAAGTTGCTAATTTCCTTTTTTTGGGTTTCAGATTTGAATTCTGAGAAGGTAAACAATGATCTATAAATTTAGCATTGAGATCAAGGTTCCCTTCTAATGTTTGTGAAGACATCACCTTGTTAAACTCATCAGGTAAAATCTGAATCATAGTTCACAAGTTGCCGATCCGCACCTATGTCGGATCCGTTACCCGCAGGATCTAGAGATGTTCCCTCTGGGGAGTTAGATAATGATCTTGTTGAATTTTGCATTTGAGATCAATACCTTCTCTCGAGGTCTGTGAAGACTCTTGATTCATTAAAGAACCTTTAACTTATAATCCTAACCGTAAAATGGTTGGATTACAGGTTTCCGTCAATTCATCATTAGTGTGTGCAATCTCACTTGTGCATATGAAATATTTTGGTTAGTGTATCAGGTAGTGACTCTCCAACTGAATATCCCACACGTCCTTGTTTGCTGCATCAAGTGCAGTTACTCCCTGGTGACCTCTAGTCTGATAGGTTACTTCCATTTAGGAGGTAAGATAGAATGTGTTTGAGTTTGATGGTAGTCTGGGACAAAAGTTATTGGGTTTACAACCTTATGACTAAACATGTGAGAATACAAAATTTCATGTAGATGAACCTGCATCACAGAATATGAGCAATATAGAGATATAATGCATTTTTAACATTGAAAAGTTTTCTAAGAAAATATTGCATTTTATCTTAAGAGAAATGATGTACAGTTGTGATTTCAAAAGATTTACAATGTAAGCAATCACAGTTGTAGAAAGAGATTTTGAATTTAGGAAGATATAGATCTTGAGCCGGTTTTACTAAACAAGAACATAGGCACAAATCCAATTAATAAATATTAATCGAATCAATGTATGTTAATGTTTAAATCAATACAAACAAAACTATTTTATTTTTATTAATTTTTATTTTTATATTTTATATATTTTTTATTATTTTTTTTAAAATTCAAAAATAACTATATTAATAATATTTACAGAATATTAAAGATAAAAGATAATAATTTACAAAAATATCTACAACAATATAACTACTTAAAATAACTAAATAGAAAATATAAAATACTAAAAATACCATAGGTTGTCCTTTTGACGGAATTAACACATTAATAACAGAAAGACAAACACTACAAAATTTTGAATAAAATATTAACTATTTACATAAACATTTGTAGCAAATTAATAAATTTATATATATTTTCGAATAAAATAACTTTCTTATCAGAAAATTATTTTGAAAGAAAATATGATTTATTAAAAGATCACAAATATTCATAAGGAATTTTCAACAAAAATAGATTTCTCACTAATTTCCACTTGTAAAATTTGAGAAAAATATTTTTAGAGAAAATAAAATTATTCTAAAATTAAAAGAAGTAAGTAGGAAAATATTAAGAAGATAATGACAATGATTTAAGAATTAGCAAGCAAGATTATAAGTTGATAAAATAATTATACAAGTGATTTAAATCAGCAAATATTCACAAAATAATCACTTGTAAATTATTAAAGATCAAACCTCAGATATTAACTAGTTTAATTACTAGGACTGTTTAACATACCCAATTCATCAACAATTCTTGTGAATGTGGATTCGTCAAGAGACTTAGTAAAAATATCTGCTGTTTGGTCTTCCGTGGGTACAGAAAGTAACTCCACGATACCAATCATGACATGCTCTCTAATAAAATGATACCTGATGTCGATGTGCTTGGTTCTCATATGCTGCACAGGATTGTTGGAGATTGCTATGGCACTTGTATGATCACATAATATAGGAATACTATCCAGTACAAAGCCATAGTCTCTTAGCTGATTCCTAATCCACAAGATTTGAGCACAACAACTTCCAGTAGCTATATATTCAGCTTCGGCTGTTGAGCTAGAAACTATTTGTTGTTTCTTGCTGTACCAGGAAACCAATCTGTCACCTAGGAATTGACAACTCCCAGAGGTGCTTTTTCTGTCTACAACACTTCCTGTATAATCTGAATCTGTATATCCAACAAGATTAAAACCAGATACTTTAGGGTACCAAATACCTAAGTTAGGTGTACCCTTAAGATATCTCAAGATTCGTTTAACAGCAATGAGATGCACATCTCTAGGATCCGCTTGGAACCTTGGACACAAGCATGTAGCATACATAATATCTGGTCTACTTGGAGTAAGGTAAAGTAATGAGCCTATCATACCTCTGTAGCTTGTGACATCTACCTTGGCAGAATTTTCACATGCTCTAAACTTGACAGCTGTAGATGATGGTGTCTTTGCTGAAGATGAGTCCTCCATTTGATATTTCTTGAGGAGCTCTCTGACATACTTGGATTGACAAATAAATATTCCATATGTCCTTTGACTTACTTGTAATCCAAGAAAGAACTTCAGTTCACCCATCATGCTCATCTCAAATTTACCCTGCATTAGCTTAGCAAATTTCTTGCACAAAAGATCATTAGTAGACCCGAATATTATCTCATCCACATAGACTTGGACTAATATTGTATCATTCTTATGTTTCTTTGAAAAGAGAGTTTTGTCTATGACACCTCTAACGAAACCATTTTCAAGTAAAAATTCAGAGAGAGTGTCATACCATTTTCTTGGCGCTTGCTTAAGACCATAGATAGCCTTGAAGAGAACGTAGACATAATCTAATAGATCTGGATCTTCAAAGCCAGGGGGCTGTTCTACATACACCTCTTCATTCAGCTTACCATTCAGAAAAGCACTCTTGACATCCATTTGATAAACTTTGAAGTTTGAGAATGCTGCGAATGCCAAGAATATTCTGATGGCCTCAAGTCTTGCCACTGGTGCATAGGTTTCATCATAATCAATTCCTTCAGCTTAATAATAACCTTTAGAAACCAGTCTTGCCTTATTCTTCATCACTTTGCCATCTTCATCATGTTTGTTTCTGAATACCCATCTAGTGCCTACTACTATTCTGTTTGTAGGTCTGGGTACCAGCTTCCATACTTCTTGTTGTTTGAATTGATTGAGTTCATCTTGCATCGCAATCACCCAATCAGGATCAGAAAGAGCTTCTTCAGTTTTCTTAGGTTTCATTTCAGATAGAAACCCTGAATAATTACATTGATTTTGGACAGCTCTTCTAGTTTTTACACCAACATCTGGATCACCAATGATTAGCTCAAAAGGATGAGCTCTATTCCAAACAGTCTGTCTGGGAAGATTTAATCTTGATGATTCGCCTTTTTCTTCATTGTGATGTTGAGTATGACTAGTTGATCCCTCATTAACTCCCCCTGAGTTGTTGCCAGGTTGACTAGATGAATGTTTAGGAGTGTTAGTGGTATCTCCAATATTATCATTGTTTCCATTACCCTGATCATCCTCATCATTATCATTGTTGTCATTAGCATCAGCAAAACCATCAGGTGGATTGTCATCATCTGAATCTGGATCTGTCATATCCTCAAAAGATAGCTTTTCAGATGAATCTTCAGTTTGGATACTAGGGAGTTTAGTGTCATCAAATGTTACATTGACACTTTCAATCACAGTCTGTTGATCAATCACGTACACCCTGTAAGCTCTTCTTGTATAACCAATAAAAATTGCTTCATGTGCTTTGGTCTCAAGTTTTCCACCTTGTTCATCTCTTTCTTTAGGCACAAAACATTTCGCCCCAAATACATGAAAGTATTTGAGTGTTGGTTTCTTTTCAGTAATAGCTTCATAAGGTGTCATCATCAAGTCTTTGTTGATAAGAGTTCGATTCTGGGTATAGCAAGTAGTGTTGACAGCTTCAGCCCAAAAATACAATGGAAGCCTTGATTCACTTAACATAGTACGTGCAGCTTCAATCAAGGTTCTATTCTTTCTTTCCACTACCCCATTTTGTTGAGGAGTTCTTGGAGCTGAGTACTGTCTGGTTATACCCTTCTCAGTGTAGAAATCATTCAGAACTGCATTCTTGAATTCAGTTCCATTATCTGACCTTATAGCTCTCACTGGATACTTAGAATCCAGCTCAATCAACTTGATGTGATCAATCACCAGTTGTGGAGTCTCATCTTTAGAGTTCAGGAACAAGACCCATGTGTATTTTGAAAAATCATCAACAATCACAAGAGCATATCTTTTCTTTGACATTGACATCACATTAACTGGACCAAACAAATCCATGTGAAGTAGTTGTAAAGGTTCAGTTATTGAAGATATGTCAGTGCTCCTGTGAGTTGCCTTTTTTAACTTGCCTTTTTGACATGCATCACATAGTCCTTCCTGTGTAAATTCCATAGAAGGTAAACCTCTCACCAACTCTCTCTTGACCAGAGAGTTCATCGTCTTGAAATTTAGGTGAGAAAGTTTCTTGTGCCATAGCCAACTTTCATTTGTGGATGCTTTAGAATAGAAGCAGTTGATTTCTTCAGTGCTTCCAGTGTTCATATTGGCTACGTACAAGTTTCCTTTTCTGACTCCTGTAAGAGATGGTTGTTCACTTCTCTTGTGTGAAATCAGACAATTCTTCTTGTTAAAGTAGACTTCAAATCCCTTATCACAGAACTGACTGATACTGAGCAAATTATGCTCAAGTCCTTTTACAAAGGACACTTTCTCAATGATAACATTTCCAGCTTCAAGTCTGCCATATCCATCAATTCTACCTTTGCTGTTATCTCCAAAGGTAACTACTGGGCCGGCTTTCTCCACCACATTTGTCAGCAGAGTTCTGTCTCCAGTCATATGCCTTGAACATCCACTGTCCAAGATCCAGGTTACTCGTTCAACCTGTTCAATACCCTGCAATGACAAACGGATTAAACCTTCTTTGGAACCCAAATTTGATTGGGTCCAGAGTATTTAAAGTATTGGCCTTTGTCAGGCAAAACAACATTTTTAACCTTGACACCAATTTTACCATTAGTCAATAAACATTTTACCCTATAAACAGATTTGACAATCTTTTGTTTCAGTTTAGGTATCCATGTTTGTTTAGTAACAATATCATTGACTGGACATTTGACTTTGTAAACAGCCTTCATAAAACTTTGTTTAGGCTTTGGTACAAGTGTCTCTCTCCTAACATAAGGAGGACTAGCAGTCTTTGATCTAACATTATTCCTGTTCATATGTTGTCGAGGAGCAGTCTTATTATCACATGCATGATTACCATTAAAGTAAGCAGACATCACATTAAAAGCACAAGACATACAGTTGACAACACCACATGCTTTATGATTAGAATGAATAATAGGCATGGTACTCATGTTAGACATGTTATTGTTCTGTTTCAACTTATTACCACCTAATCCAGTCTTAGAAGAACTAGTTGTTTCAACAACCTTGACTGGCACTTTAGGTACATCTTTCTTGGATGAAACATTCTTTGGATTAGTGTCCTCAACAGATTTAGCCTTAACAAAGACTGTGACATCTTTCTTGGATGAAACATTCTTTGGATTAGCGTCCTTAACAGATTTATCCTTAACAAAGACTGTGCCATTTGCACTGTCCTCATTTCTCATTTCTTCATGGATAACCATAGAAAGAATATCTGGTGGTCCAGCATCAGATTTTTTAAATAGAGGTTCTTTAACATTCTTGAGCACATGTGGTATTCCCCTTTCTTTAGCACTAACAGGGTTAGAGGAATTTATGCCCAATGATCCAACAGCTTCATTGTAGCCATACCCTATACCTGTTGTTCGTTCTACAGATTGTTTGTTAAGAACTCTTTGGAAACTTTAACAGAATTATAACAAGCCCTGACCTGTGTTTCATGTTCAGTAATTCTAGCCATTTGTTTGCCTACAACTTCTAGAATAGATTTCTCCTTTTTATGAAGCATTGTTATTTCATCTCTTTGTTGATCTTGATTAATATGCACCTTTTTCAATTCTGACACTTCATTGCCAAGTTTAGTGCTTAGCAGATCTAGTCTCTTATATCCAGTTTGTGCATTATCTAAGGAATTATATAGACTACGAATCAACTCAGTGTCAGTAACAATTACCGGAGTACTATAAGGAGTTGATGTATCAGCATTTACCACCAGCGCAAAATCCTCAACCTCCTCTTCACCACTGTCAGTGTCATCCCAACTTTTTCCTTGTACCACATAGGCCGTGTCTGTGTTCTTCTTACCAGATGCATACTCTCTCCTTGCATCTTGTTGAGGTTGATGACACTCAGTTGCAAAGTGTCCAAGTTCATTATATTTAAAGCACCTAATCCTGCTTCTGTCTACCATTCCAGTTTGGTAGCCACCCCTTGTGCTACTTGAGGAAGAACCTCCTTGCTGGAATCTATTGTAGTTAGATTTGAACTTGAACTTGAACTTGGGATTCCTCCTAAATCTGAAGTTACTGAATTGCCTCACCATCATAGCCATTGACTCATCTTCCAACTGATCCAGCTCTTCCAATGAGTAGAAATCTCCACCATCCTGACTGACAGGTGTATGACCAATCTCAACTTCAACCTGTTCCTTGTCAGCGCTTCAAGGTTGAACAACCTTAGCTTCCACTTCCTTTGGAGTCTCAACCACTAGAGCTGTAGAAGAACTTGGAACCCTACCTTCACCATGAATTTCTTTCTGTTGAACTTGTTCCAACTCATAGGTTTTCAAAATGCCGAAGAGCCTTTCAAGAGTAATTTGATTCATGTCTCTGGCTTCTCTAATGGCAGTTATCCTATGTTCTAGGTGAGTAGGCATGGTCAGTAGAAACTTCATGTTAATCTCTTTTTGTGTATATTGCTTGCCATGGATTTGCAAGTTGTTGATTATTTTGTTATACCTTTCAAACACTTCTTGAATGCCTTCATTAGGGCCAGCTCTAAAGTGTTCATACTCAGAGGTTAAAATTTGAAGTCTGTTTTCCCTGACTTCATCAGTTCCTTCATTAATAGTCTCAATAGTTTCCCACATGTGCTTTGCAGTTTTACAATTCATCACATGACTGTACATCACAGCATCTAGGGAATCTAATAGTATGAGTCTCAAATTCTTGTCTAGTCCTGCATCCTCGTTTTCATCAGGAGTATAAGATGCAGGGTCTTTTTCATTGGTTCTAGCAGGTGTTGTAACAACTCCATCAGTAACAACTTGTTGTTCAATGACCATAGGAATTTGAGGTCCATTTTTCAGAACACCCAAAATATTTAGAATTTGTAACATCAAGAAACAGCTCCATTTTATTTTTCCATATATCATAATTATCTTTATTAAAGATAGGAATCTTAACAATGACTTTTGAAGACATGATGAATTTTTAAGTGAGTTAAAAATTTGAAATGGATTTTTGATAGAATAAAAATAGGATCTTGATTTGTGTATCAATCAATAGGCTCTGATACCAATTGTTAGGTCCAATATATTTGTAGAAGGGGGGTTGAATACAAACGGTACTGTTTAATCGAAATTTTTCCGGATAAATTTAATTTATATTTTGACAAATTTGAGCGGAATTAAATGAAACAAAATTCAAGTTGAATATAAAATTATATTAACTTGAGGGGTTTGTTACAAATACAGTACAGAATTTATATCTAGTTAATAAAAACAAATTAGAAAATTCGACATGAATTTTTCTAGATTTGTTAATAAAAATCGAGATATAGATTAGGAGTAAAAACTCGCTAATAGTACAAGAGACTCAAGTAAACAAGTTCTATCGGATCAGATATTAAAAATAAGATGAACTTGATTTTCTATGAATTTTTCCAGCTCCTGCAGTTTATGTTCTTGATGAGAGAGAATAGCTGTTCTTGTTTGAAGATGATATATTCTGTGTGTTGTTATTTGATCTGGCCGCCTGTCTTGATTTTATGTAGTCTTCTGCATCTTTTCTTTTTCATTTGTACTGCCAAGACAATCGGCAAGACAATCTGCTCTTCCAAGACAATCAGTTTTGTACTGCCAAGACAATCGGTAAGACAATCCAAAACCACCAAGATAATCAACTTGTACTGCCAAGACAATAGGCAATACAATAGGCAAGACAATCAATGCTTAACAAGACAATCGGTAAGACAATTGAGATTGTCTTGTTAAAATTAAATAATTCGGCTGTATGATTGAATTTGTAAACAAAAGATTTATGAAATATGCTGTTTAAACGAAGAACCACTCGCAGGAAGGGAAGGTGTGCTGCACGCGGCTGTTCCTTTTGTTTTCTCGAGCGCGTGGATGGCACGCGCGGTACCTGGCGCGTTGAAGATTCTGCCGACAGCAATTGCAGTTTGACAGACTTGTGTTTTGCATGCTTGTCTGTTTACATTAATTTTGCATTGCTGTCTTTCTTTTTATTTGTTTTCTTCTCTTTTGTCGACCACACCATGTTTGAACATCCTGCAACTTCTTTTTTTTTATTTCTTTTGCTTCTTTTGATTTTCGATTTCTTTTTCAATTGATTTAATTTAATTAACCAATTAATCATTTAAACGAATAATGATTAATTAATTAATTAAATCAATTAGACTAATATATTAATTCAAAATTAATTAACATGATAATCAATTTAATAAATAAATTAATTCGGAATGAATTAATTTATTAAATTAAATCAATTACATAATTATATTAATTAAAAGAGAATTAATATAAATCTTTTGACAGCTCAAATCTTTTTCTTGAACCACTGAAAGTAATAAAGAATTACTGTTTAATGTTGACACTCGATGTACTGTCTGGTTCATGAGTGACTAACCGCAATGACTGTTCTTCATATATTGACTTTAAAATCTGGTTCCTTTTCTTTTCTACTCTCTCTATTAATTCTCCTGTACTGTCTCTGTCACTGTCGAAATCTCTGTCACTTTAAATGAATCCACTTCTTTAACGAATACTTCACTGAGGCTTGATCAGATGTCTGAACTTCTTTCAATGTAGTAATTCCTCAAGTCTGTAGATTGACCTTGATCATTTTCTTCTGACAGAAAATATAATCTGAGATTCCTTGTGACAGTCTATATACTATTTACTATTACAATCTTGTTTAAGTTGAGTTGTATCCTCGAAATACAAATAAGCTCCATCATATACCTTTCATTTCATTGTCATGCCTTTACGCTTGAAGAACGCGGGGGCCACCTTTCAGAAGATGATCAACAATGTCTTTAAAAACCAGATCGGGAGAAATATGGAATGTTACGTGGACGACATGATAGTAAAATCTTTGTTTCGGGATCACGCGGATGATTTGAGAGAGTGCTTCGAGACGCTAAGAAAAAACAACATGCGGATCAACCCGAACAAATGCACGTTCGGAGTATTCAGCGATAAATTCCTTGGTTATATGGTGAGTGCTCGAGGCATTGAAGCCAATCCAGAAAAGATAAGAGCGATAATCGACATTGAAGCTCCGAAAACATTTCGGGACATTCAGAAATTGACTGGAAGATTGGCTGCCCTGAGAAGATTCATCTCCAAATCGGTCGACAAAGCTTTACCCTTCTTTGAGGTATTAAAAGGTACGGATACTTTTTCGTGGGGTCCAGAATGTGAGAAAGCTTTCGAAGATATCAAGGAGTATTTAATGAAGGCTCCATTGCTAATGAGACCGGATCCACAAGAGACTTTACAACTATACTTGGTTGTAAATGATCGGACATTGGGGGCCGTCTTAGTCAAGCAACACAATGGAAACCAATATCCAGTTTTCTACATTAGCCACATGCTGAAAGAAGCAGAAACCAGATACCTGAATGCCGAGTAATTTGCTTATGGGTTGGTCATGGCCTCAAGAAAACTGAGACATTATTTCCAGGGGAGGACGATACAAGTCACGACCGATCAACCTTTGAAAAAGATATTACAAAGACCAGAGGCTTCAAGCAGACTTGTTGCCTGAGCCATCGAGTTGGGAGAATTTGATTTGGAGTATGAACCGAGGACTGCGATTAAAGCACAAGCCCTGGCAGATTTCATAGTAGAGTGTTCGTTCACTGGGTCCGAAGGGTTGCAAGTCGAAGAAAAATTGATACAAGCTCCTGGCAATTGGAAGTTGTTTGTGGATGGTTCGGTGTCTAGAAGTAAGTGCGGAGCCTGTCTAATTCTTACAAGCCCTGAAGGTTTTGAGATATGTCAGGCCATCCGATTCACCTTTTCCTTAACCAACAACGAGGCTGAATATGAAGCACTTCTAGCTGGGATGAATTTGGCAAGAAACCTAGAAGTCAGACATCTTCGGGCATTCAACGATTCGATGCTAGTTGTAAAGCATTTCTCAGAAGAATATGAACAAAGGGACGCTCGAACATAACTCTATGCAACCAAGGTAAAAGCAAATTCCCTGTTGTTCGAGTCTTTTGAATTAACCACTGTTGCCAGGGAAAACAACAGCCGAGCAGATGCATTATCTAGACTAGCTTCGGCCGATACTCAGAATCTCACAGGCTCAATTTACCTTACTGAAGTCAAAGCGCCCTCCGTCGATAAAAAGGTATGTTTCGAGATTCACCAAGGGATAGATTGGATGACTCAAATTCGACTATTCCTAGAAAAGGGGACACTACCATTGGAAAAAACCGAGGCCCAAAAAATCAAAAATCGAGCCACCAGGTACACAATTATAGCAGGAAAAATGTACCGAAGATCGGCCACCGAACCGCTGCTAAGATGCCTGGCTCCCAAAGAACAAAAAACATCTCTAGAAGCAGTGCACGAAGGAATCTGTGGGGAACACTTGGCAGGCCGTTCTCTGGACTTTAAAATTCTAAGGCAGGGATTCTTTTGGCCGACCCTACGAGCCGATGCACTGAGTTATGTGAAGAAATGCAAACAATGTCAGCTTTTCAGCAATGTTCCGAAACAACCTCCCGAAGAGATGACTTCTGTCTTAAACCCCATTCCCTTCGCCACGTGGGCCGTGGATATTGTCGGAATTCTACCTACCAGCACCAGACAAGCCAAACATTACATTGTGGCGATTGGTTAAATGACCAAATGGGTAGAAGCACGCCCTTTGTCCTCCATTACCGAGAAAGCAGCCAAGAAATTTATGTTGGAGCAAGTAATCCTCAGATTCAGGATTCCCAAAATATGTGTATGTTAAATATAATTGATATGGTTAATATCAGTGTTTAAGTTTTGCAGGGAAAAACAGAGTTTAAATAGGAAGTAGTCAGAGTTTAGTTAAACTCTGACGGTTAGAAGCTGAACAGAGTTTGTTATATGCTGACAGTTGGAAGCTCGACAGTGTTTGTTAAACTCTGTCTGGAGGAAGCGTCTACTTGTCAACAGTGTTTGAAGAATTATTGAAGATAATTATGGAAGCAATATCTTTGAAGATTGGATAGCTGTCAAAGAGATTGAGTTGACTAAGGAGACGAGTAGCAATCGTAATTGATATCAATTGTATAGCTAATTTATAGGAGTATGAATTATCGATTGTATAGCAGCTGTATATTTTATAAATACAGTTAGGTTAACCCTAGAAGGGTATCGATCGTGTAATACAATATCTTTCATTGTAACCTAAGCAGCTCTCTGTGATAATTTACATCACTGAGAGAGAAGTTAATTCAAACAGTTTTTAAAGAACTTATTGTTATTCTCTCATACTTAGTTGATTATAAGTGTGTATTCGGCCTAACAATTGGTATCAGAGCTTGATCTGTTAATTTAGTACAGTTTAAGATCCACACACACACACAACTATAATCAATGGCAGAAATTCCTCCTCCTACATCAGGCTCTAGTGCTGAGAAGGCTCAACCTGCAACTGTGAGTCGATATGAAACAATCAGGGTTCCTATTCTTAAGCCAGCAGAATACTCAACCTGGAAGGTGAAAATGGCTATGTTTCTGGAAGCTACAGATCCAGAATATCTTGACAGAATTTATGAAGGCCCTCATAAGCCTACAAAATTATCTGTTGTTGCTGCTGGACAGGAAGCTAAATCTATTCCAAAGGAGAAGAAAGATTTGACTCCTGAGGATATTTCATCCATTGGAAAGGATGCAAAGGTTAGACATCTTCTTCATAGTTCATTGGATAATGTTATGTCTAACCAAGTGATCAATTGTAAAACTGCAAAAGAGATTTGGGATGCTCTAGAGGTTAGATGTCAGGGAACTGCTGCAATTAAGAAGAATAGAAGGAACATACTCACACAGGAGTATGAACACTTTGAGGCTAAATCTGAAGAATCAATGACAGAAACCTTTGACAGATTTTGTAAGCTACTTAATGATCTGTCACTGGTTAATAAAGAATATGATCTAGAAGATTCAAATCTCAAGTTTCTTCTTTCTCTACCTGAAAAGTGGGATGTTAAGACAACCACTATTAGAGACAACTATGATCTGGATGATACTGATATTGATGAGATCTATGGGCTGCTCAAAACCCATGAACTAGAAATGGAACAGAGAAGCAGAAGATCAGGTAGAAAGTCAAAATTTGTTGCTCTAAGAGTTGAAGAAAGACCCTCAAAGAAGGAAGCATCAAGGAACAAGGCAAAAGGAAAAGCCTTGGTCATTCATTCTGAAAGTGAGTCATCAAACTCTGATGTTGACTCAAATGCAGATGAATCATCTAATTCTGAAGATGATGAGGAAATGATGGAAATGGCTGCTTTGATGGTAAAGACTTTCAAGAAGATGGGTTTCAAGAACTTCAAGAAAGGAAAGAGATTCTCCAAGAATGATTCAAAGTTTGACAGGAAGAATTTCAGAAAATCTGAGAGAAAGGATACCAAATCTGGGAAAAGAGACAAGTCTGAGATTCAATGCTACAAGTGTAAGGAGATGGGTCATTATGCTCCTGAGTGCAAGAAGGGTAAAACTGAGAAGGCACTCTTCACTAAAGGCAGAGATTGGGCAGACACCTCTGACTCAGATGAGGATGTAAACTATGCTCTCATGGCTACTACTGTTGATGAAGCTATAGATTCTGAAAACAAGGTACCTCTAACTACGTATGCTTATAACATTGATGATATAACTGAATTAAGAATATATCTTAAGTGTTTGCATATCAGTTATAGGGATCAGACTTTAGAGAATGAGAGAATCAAAACTGAGAATTTTGAACTCAAAGAGAGAAATAAGGTTGTAGAAGAGAAACTTGTTAAGATGCAGCAAGTTCAAAAGGAGAGAGATGATGCTGTCTATCTTGAACAAGAGTTGTTAAGTCAGTATAAACAACTAGAATCTAAGTTGGAAAAGGCAAATCACATTATTAAAACTTGGACTCACTCAGGAAAAGACACTCAAGAAGTTTTTCAATCTGACACTGTAGGTCTAGGTTATTCTGAGAAAGATGAACTTAGATTTCAGAATACAGTCAAGATTAGACCACCTCTTCCACCTAAGAAATTTGGAACATTTGTTAATGGAATAAATGAACCTAGATTTGAAGGTGGAAAAGAAGCTGTTAAGAAAGAACCAATAAAAACTAATGTTAAACAGGTTAATATTGGTTTAATGACAGATAAACAACTTTAGCATAAGCTTAAGGAGTTAAAATCTGTTAAGAAACAGAAAGTGTCTAGAAAGAACAGAAATGGTAAAGTAAGCATTACTCAAGGCAATTATCCAATGCTTGCTACTTTAGCTCCAAGAAAGACATGTCATAACTGTGGTAGTACTAACCATCTTGCTAGTTTTTGCAGGAAGAACAAAGACATTAATTCTTTACCTTCCAAGTCTGAAGTAAAGAAAGATAATGTTAGAACTAAGCCACAGACTTTATGCAAACACTGTGGAAGCACTTGGCATTCTATTTATACTTGCAGAAATTATCATGCTATTTATCATAATTACTATGAACTGAAACCTAATCTGAAATGGGTTAGAGTTAATTCTGCAAGTGTAAACTCTGATAAAGTTAGCTTAAACTCTGATAATGAAAATTCTGCTGATAAAGCTAACAGAATTAAGAAAGCCAAAGGATCCAAGCAAGTCTGGATCCTTAAATCTAATCCTCAGTAATTGTTTGTGATTGCACGGCATCAGGGAAAGCATCCTAGTAGTGGACAGTGGATGTTCAGGACACATGACTGGAAATAAAGCCCTGCTATCAGAGTATGTGGAGAAGGCTGGCCCAAAAGTTTCCTATGGAGATGGCAACATAGGACATACTCTGGGATATGGCAATATTAATCTTGGAAGTGTCATCATCACAAATGTAGCTCTGGTTCCAGGACTCAAGCATGATCTGCTCTCTGTGAGTCAAATCTGTGACAGAGGTTTTCATGTAGATTTTCAACCTGAATACTGTGAGGTTATCAGCAAAACCACAGGGAAAGTTGTTTTAGTTGGACAAAGGCACAACAATATCTATGAAGCAATCTTGTTGACAAACTCTGATGGAAAAACAATGTGCCTGTCAACAAGAATGTCAAATGAAGAGAGTTGGAAGTGGCATAAGAAACTCTCTCATTTGAATCTGAACAACATCAATGAGCTGATAAGAAAGGATCTTGCTAGAGGACTTCCAAAGTCTTTACTAAATGTTGATGGTCTGTGTGATTCATGTCAAAAGGCCAAACAGAGGAAGACCTCTTTCAAGAGCAAGTCTGAATCTTCAATTGTTGATCCATATCATCTGGTACATGTTGATCTTTTTGGACCAGTAAATGTCTTGTCAATTGGAAGAAAGAAATATGCTCTAGTTATTGTTGATGAATATACCAGATACACTTGGGTGTATTTTCTAGCAAAGAAGGATGAAACTGCATTAACTCTGATGGAGCATGTAAAGCTACTGGACAAAGGATCAAAACACAAAGTCAAAATAATCAGAAGTGATAATGGAACTGAATTTAGAAATACAACAATGGAAGAATTCTGCAAGAATAGAGGTGTGAAGCAAGAATTTTCTGCACCTGGTACACCACAGCAAAATGGTGTAGTTGAGTGGAAGAACAGAACCTTGATAGAAGCTGCCAGAACTATGCTTGATGAAGCAAAATTGCCAACCTATTTCTGTGCAGAAGCAGTTCAAACTGCTTGTTTTACTCAAAATGCAACACTGATCAACAAGCATGGAAAAACACCATATGAGATGGTGAGGGAAAAGAAGCCAAACCTGAAATATTTTCATATTTTTGGGTGCAAATGCTT
Source organism: Saposhnikovia divaricata (assembly GCA_036435485.1). Lineage (NCBI taxonomy): Eukaryota > Viridiplantae > Streptophyta > Magnoliopsida > Apiales > Apiaceae > Saposhnikovia > Saposhnikovia divaricata. The sequence goes on along the minus strand of CM071597.1, from coordinate 91,593,680 downwards.
TGTGTTGAAAACTCATCCTGAACAGTTGACCAAATTTGAGTTGAAAATAGATGAAGGAATTTTTGTTGGCTATCCAGTGTCAACCAAGGCATTCAGAGTTTATAATCTGAGAACAAGGGTGATTATGGAATCTATTCATGTGTCATTTGATGACAGGAAAATCACTGGACTTGAAGATGTTGATGAACATGATTAGTTGCATTTCGAAAATGAAGATCTAATCTCTGATGAAATAAACTCTGATGACACTAGTCCAACAAACTCTGTTGATGAAAACTCTGAACCTCTACTGGTACACACAGAAGAAATAGTACAGTCTAAACAAAGAGGAGGATCAGTTGAGGGGGAGCATGATCATAGTGATGACTCAAATTCTGATTGTGAGTCAACTGAAAATTCTGGATCAAATTCAAACTCTGATAACTCAAACTCTGAAAGTCCAAATCCTGACAGTTCAAACTCTGAGAGATCAAATTCAGGGGGAGCCTCAGAGAATGAAGAAAGGAATCAAGATAATCAGGAGGACATTGATCAAGGGGGAGGATCAACTGTTGACAGAAGTCATTTACCTACAGCTAGGAAATGGAAAAAATCACATACATCTGATTTAATCATTGGAGATCCAGATGCAAAAGTTAGGACAAGAAGTGCTACAACAAATGAATGTCTGTTCCATGCATTTCTATCCAAATCTGAACCAAAGAAAGTGGAAGAAGCTCTTCGAGATGCTGACTGGATAACAGCAATGCAGGAGGAGTTAAATGAATTTGAGAGAAATGAAGTATGGACCCTTGTACCTAGACCAAAGAATAGATCTGTTGTTGGTACTAGATGGGTTTTCAGAAACAAAACTAACAGTGATGGGGTTGTTACAAGAAACAAGGCCAGACTTGTGGCCAAAGGCTATTCACAGCAAGAAGGCATAGACTATGATGAAACTTTAGCTCCAGTTGCAAGGTTGGAGGCAATAAGAATCTTCCTAGCATATGCTTCTCACAAGAAATTCAAGGTTTTTCAGATGGATGTGAAAAGTGCTTTTCTGAATGGAAAACTTGAAGAAGAAGTGTTTGTTGAACAACCACCACGATTTGTAGATCCCAAGTATCCAGATTATGTCTACAGGCTTGACAAGGCACTCTATGGACTTAAACAGGCACCAAGAGCATGGTATGAAACTCTGGATCAATTTCTTTTAGAAAGTAGGTTCCACAGAGGTACAATTGATAAAACCTTGTTCTATTTCAATCTTGGTAGTGATCTGTTATTAGTTCAAATATATGTAGATGACATAATCTTTGGATCTACTAATGATAAACTCTGTAAGAAGTTTGCCAAGCTCATGCAGTCTAGGTATCAAATTAGCATGATGGGAGAGCTCAGTTATTTTCTAGGGCTACAGGTGAAGTAAACAGACGATGGAATTTTTATCAATCAAGCAAAATATACCAGAAATCTTCTAAAGAAATTTGGCATGCTTGACTGCTCATCTGCAACAACTCCTATGGCAACAACAACAAAGTTGGATAGAGACACAGGTTCACCAGTGGATATGACAAACTATAGAGGAATGATTGGGTCACTTCTTTATCTAACAGCTAGCAGACCTGACATCATGTATGCAACATGTCTTTGTGCAAGATTTCAGGCAGATCCAAGAGAACCACATCTAACAGCTGTGAAGAGAATCTTCAAATATCTTAAGGGAACCATAACTTTAGGTTTGTGGTATCCAAGAGAATCAGACTTCAAGCTTCTTGGTTACTCTGATGCAGACTTTACAGGCTGTAAGATAGATAGAAAAAGTACTAGTGGAAGTTGTCAATTTCTTGGTGATAGAATTGTTTCTTGGTACAGCAAGAAACAGAAATCAATCTCTACATCTACAGCTGAAGCAGAGTATATTGCTGCTGGTAGCTGTTTTGCACAGATTCTGTGGATGAAGAATCAATTACTGGATTATGGATTGAGGTACAGTAAAATACCTATTTACCGTGATAATCAAAGTGCTATTGCTATGACAGGTAATCCGGTACAGCATTCAATGACCAAGCACATCAGCATAAGGTACCATTTTATCAGAGAACACGTAGAAGAAGGGAATATTGAGCTTCATTTTGTGTCTACAGAACAACAGCTTGCAGATATCTTCACCAAGCCATTGAGTGAAGCTGTATTTACAAGGCTGGTAAATGAACTAGGAATGGTCTCTAGTTTTGACTAGATATATTGGTTAGACTCAAAACTCTACTTATGTACTGTGTTGCTCATATTTCTGTGGTATGTTAAACTCTGTGTTAAACTCTGTTAGCATGCTTTTTAAGTCATACTCTGTTAACTGTTGAATAAACTCTGAGAAACTCTGATAATGTTTCTCTCTGAACATAAACACCGATGAAGATACATGTATGAAACATTAGTCATGAATCTTTCTATGTTATCTGTGATCTAATCTTAAACTGTGCAGAAAGTTAACACAGCATGATACTGTTCTATATTTATAGCATCTCTTAGTTTATTTATCATAAACTCTGAGTCTGTAAATACTGTGTGCATTGCCTCTCATAAATAATTTCTGATGTTGATGAGCTCTAAACTCTGTTAGTTATACACTTCTAAATTAGATTCTGTTATTAGAATAACCCCAAAGCTAAAATATATGGACTGTTAGAACTCTTTTGAGATCATGTTTGTAACTAGGACGACCCAGGAACTTACTGGTATATAGTAAGGGCTAAAATTCTCTAATTTTTGGTGACTAGTCGAAAGCTAGGAAGACCCAAGAACTTATCAAATTGATAAGGGCTAAAATTATAGGATTTTTGGTGACTAGTTTTAACCTCTGGTTACTGGAGAAAAAAAAAATGGGGGTTATAGATTAGTTAAATATTACTGTATATAAACTGGTTACTACAGAGTTTAGCATTCATCATATATTCAGTGTTTACTATGAGAGTTTGTGCATCCAGTGTTTACTGATTTACTTTATGGATTTTATGAAATACTAGATGCTCTAAATACTGATCTAGTAAACTCTGCTCTACACACACGTATATTCACAACTGTGCAGTGTTTAAAAGGATAACAGTAATTAAGTTGGAGAATTGATAAACACTGTTGGATTTTGTTGAGTACTCTAAGGTAATATTTTATTTCAGACAAAACATATACTTGGAGTACACAAAGAGTTTTTGAAATTTGCATGTAATATGTGCCAGTTGTTTAATTGTGTCAGTCAGTTAAAGCTTATTGGAAATAGGAGAGAGAACAATAGTAATAATAGGCATTATTACTGCGCGTGTGAATAACTGTTCCACTGTTTATGTGACACGTGTCCCACTCACACAGTTAACAAGAAATTGGTTGCGTGTTTAATGTCTAAAACGATTGGGTTTTGATTTTCAATTACAGATCTAATCAAAATCATTTCATTATTCACTTTTTCATCTTTACAACCACGAACACACAACATCACACACAATTTCTCTGTTGCTTTCACTTAAGCATTTTCACAAACACTTTTCCATACACTCTCTTCTCTATTATACTGTTCTAATGGCAACCAAGAACTGTGTGGCTCAGGGATTAACTTTTGTTACAAACAACTATGCTGCAATCCTAGACACTGCTAAAGCCCCAGAATCATTTCATCTGATTCAAAACTTCTTAAGAGACTCTGAAATTGGTAAGGCTCTTGTCCAACCAGAGAAACTCTCGGCTACACAAATCCCAACCTTCTGGAGATACTCGGTTTATGATGATGGTGGAGAGAATGGGACTCCATCAATTGTGTTTACCTATGAAGATCAAGAGTTTGTCATAACTCCTGCAACTGTTCATGAGGTTTTGGATTTTGACACTCACACTTCATACTCTGTGGCTGTTGAGGGTCAATTAAAAGAGATGTTACAGCAAATAAGGTTTTCTGCTCCTTTGGATAAGATTGGGAATGTCAAAAGACCAGGGCTCAGGAAGGAGTGGAGCTTCTTCTTTGACTGCATTACTCGAGCCTTTGGCAAGAAGGTCACCAACTGGGATGCAATTCCTGGTGAAAGTCTTCAAATCGGGTATTCTCTTCTTAATGGGAGTAACTTTGATTTTGGTCGTCTTGTACTTATGAATTTAGGTGAAAAACTTGCAAAGTCTAATACAACTGTTTATTTCTCTCGTTTCTGTCAATGTTTATTATCTGCTTGTTTACCTAATTTGACAATTGCTGATGAGGATGTTATACAACCTTTCCAATGTAATAAGAGAATGTTTTCTGATTTGACAAATAAGGATGCTAACAAAGAGCAAGTACCAGAGTTTATCTATCCTCTTGCCCTCAGAAACTTTCTCAACCAACCACAAGAACAACAAGAACCACAACACGAACCAATCATTGAACCTCCACAGTCACCACCTCAAACCATAAACACTGAACCAATCACTAAACCTACATCTCCACCAACAATTACTACTACTTCACAACCACAATCTTCATCACACCCTCAACCTCAACCACAATCAAAACCAAAAAAGCCTAAGAAAATCAAGGCTATAAGGCCATCAAGAAAACAGAGGATGGCTGAAGCTTCTAAGCCAAAGAAGGTTAGAAAGGAAAGGGCTAACAAACCTAAGTCTCCTTCTATACTTGATGATTCTGTCTCAGAAGAAGAGAGAGCAGAAGTGAATCCTCCAGCTAAGAGAAGGAGATTAATTATTGAAGAATCTGATGAAGATGTGAATGTTGAAGCTCCAGAGGATATTTCTAAGGAAATACCTGCTGTTGAGATAGAAAGAGATGGAAATGCTGATGCTCAAATGGATGAAATTCTTGAACCATTGTTCCCATTCTCTGAGAACATGGACATTCCAATCTCTTCACCTGCTGTATTCTCTGAGGCCACTGATGCAGTAAATCAAACCACCTTGGTACATGAAGAAACAGTGGCTTCTCATACTGAGTTAATTTCTGATGCTTATCAATCTGTTGAACAGGGTGAGGAAATTGATCAATCATCTAAGGAGATAAACTCTGAGCCTATTGTGCAACCTGCAGAGGATATTGTAAAGCCTGTTGCAAGAGCAGCTGAATTTGTCAAGAGAACCTCTAGAACAATTACAAATCCAGAGATTCTATCTTGTCTCAAGGCTACAGTTGTACAAGTGAAGACTCTCAATTCTAGGTTTGATCTGTGTCAAAAGGCAATCTCTGATGTTCGAGGTGATGTTGTTAGAGGAGATGATATGATTAAACTTGACAACAAGAAAAATTTCACTATCTTTCTCAGAATCAAGAAACTTTGTCTCACAGGCTGAGCAGAGTTGAAGAAAATCAAAATGCTATGTCCTTAAAGATTGATTCTATTGCTACCTCCCTGGAGCTAATCACATCTATTCTTATGCCTGATGATGTCAAAAAGGGGGAGAGAGTTGCTAAAGACAAATGCAAGCAATCTCAAACTCTGATCAGAAAGGATAATACTGGAGATGGATGAGCAAGTAATAAAGGCAGGGGCAAGACTGAAGAACTTCAAACTCTGAAAACTAGCAAGTCTTCTAAATCACAGTTTGCTGGGATAAACACTAATACTCAAGGTACTTCAAAGACCAAGAGTTTGGTATTCTCTTCTAATCCACAGACTGATGAGGAGTTGGCTGCTAAGTTGTTCATTGAAGAAAATGAGGAAGGAGCTACAATTGAAGATATTAAAGCTGAAGAAAAGAGTTTACAAGAAGAACATCTCAAAGCTTTAAAGTCTGGAAAGTTAAAGAAAGGAAAAGCTCCTAGGCCTGTTCTTAAAGGCATTGTGATCAAGGAAAATGTTGATGCTGGTCAAAGATCACAGTTATCAAAGAAATCAACAGTAGCAGAAGCTAAACTCAAGCTGAAAGGCATTGAAGGAGAAATTTCACAGAAGAAAGTTACAACCTCTGTTTCTACACAAGTTGTACAGAAGAAAGAAAACACAACCTCTGTTGCTACACAAGTTGTGTCTAGACCTTTATCTTCTCAGTTGCAATCAGTTTTTGGTAAAGGAACACTTCATGATCCAAATCTATTATCTGGAGTTTCTATGGATTTTTCTGATGGAAGAGCTTTGTCTGGTAAGGTTGGAAACAATAAGGGTGGTCTAGGCTCACACAAAGACAAAAGGCAATATACTGGTCCCAGAGATCCTTCTTCACTGGCTGTTCCAGGTCGTGGTGTCACTCAAGAGAGTTTGGACAGACTGGAATCAGTACAGTTAGTTTATCAGAAGAGTTTAAAGAAGGATTTTCTCTTGTACTTTATGCCTGATGGGACAGTATTTAGAATTGGTGAGAATGATATTGGCTTGAAATATTGGGAAGAATTAGAATATGTTCTATATCTTTTCAAGGTGAATAGTCAAAGGACTCAATCAGTTGCAAATGTGCTTAGACAGAAAATGCTCCAGAATTTGGCAATCAGAGGGATGAAGTGCAATAGCAGATATGTTCCTAAGTACAGAGACTGGAATGGAAATCTTATTGAAATGAAGAAGGGTACTGCAAAATTAAAGACTTATTTGGGAATCACAGTACTTGACTTCAATTCACAGTCAGAAGAAGTCAAATTTATTAGGCTGGGAAATGAGATGAGGAGAAACAAAATCTATAATCTTAGATCTGCTATCTATCAGACAGATGAGAGTGATCCTCAGCTAAGAGAGATTAAAGAAGCTATGAAGATTGAGCTTGAAAATGCAGAGAGAAGATTGCTTATAGATTATCTCAGAACAACACCAGATCTTGAGGAGATTAGAGATTAAAGTCTGTAAGAATTTTCTTGTTATCTGTAGATTTTTGTTAAGTCAAGTTTAAACCCTGCTTATTTTAATAAACACTGTGTTTGTATGAAATTGTTTTGACATCATCAATTATTGTTAACTTGTGCATTTTTACTAATGAACAAGTTGAGGGAGATTGTTAAATATAATTGATATGGTTAATATCAGTGTTTAAGTTTTTCAGGGAAAAACAGAGTTTAAATAGGAAGCAGTCAGAGTTTAGTTAAACTCTGACGGTTAGAAGCTGAACAGAGTTTGTTATATGCTGACATTTGGAAGCTCGACAGAGTTTGTTAAACTCTGTCTGGAGGAAGCGTCTACTTGTCAACAGTGTTTGAAGAATTATTGAAGATAATTATGGAAGCAATATCTTTGAAGATTGGATAGCTGTCAAAGAGATTGAGTTGACTAAGGAGACGAGTAGCAATCGTAATTGATATCAATTGTATAGCTAATTTATAGGAGTATCAATTATCTATTGTATAGCAGCTGTATATTTTATAAATACAGTTAGGTTAACCCTAGAAGGGTATTGATCGTGTAATACAATATCTTTCATTGTAACCTAAGCAGCTCTCTGTGATAATTTACATCACTGAGAGAGAAGTTAATTCAAACAGTTTTTAAAGTTTTTAAAGAACTTATTGTTATTCTCTCATACTTAGTTGATTATAAGTGTGTATTCGGCCTAACAGTGTATCAGATAATGGGACCCAGTTCGTCGGAAAGAAGTTCAAGAAGTTTCTAGCTTTCTTCGGAATTTAATAGAAATTCAGTTCAGTTGGTCACCCACAAGGAAATGGGGCAGTAGAAGCCGCAAACAGAGTCTTCTTTGATGGGATAAAGAAGAGACTCGGAGAAACCAAAGGGTTATGGGCTGAAGAGTTACCATATGTGCTATGGGCTTATCGCACCACACCAAGACCTTCGGACGATACAAGTCACGACCGATCAACCTTTGAAAAAGATATTACAAAGACCAGAGGTTCAAGCAGAGTTGTCACCTGAGCCATCGAGTTGGGAGAATTTGATTTGGAGTATGTACCGAGGACTGCGATAAAAGCACAAGCCCTGGCAGATTTCATAGTAGAGTGTTCGTTCACTGGGTCCGAAGGGTTGCAAGTCGAAGAAAAATTGATACAAGCTCCTGGCAATTGGAAGTTGTTTGTGGATGGTTCGGTGTCTTGAAGAAAGTGCGGAGCCGGTCTAATTCTTACAAGCCCTGAAGGTTTTGAGATATGTCAGGCCATCCGATTCACCTTTTCCTTAACCAACAACGAGGCTGAATATGAAGCACTTCTGGCTGGGATGAATTTGGCAAGAAACCTAGAAGTCAGACATCTTCGGGCATTCAACGATTCGATGCTAGTTGTAAAGCATTTCTCAGAAGAATATGAACAAAGGGACGCCCGAACCAAAGTCTATGCAACCAAGGTTAAAGAAAATTCCCTGTTGTTCGAGTCTTTTGAATTAACCACTGTTGCCAGGGAAAACAACAGCCGAGCAGATGCATTATCTAGACTAGCTTCGGCCAATACTCAGAATCTCACAGGCTCAATTTACCTCACTGAAGTCAAAGCGCCCTCCATCAATAAAAAGGTATGTTTCGAGATTCACCAATGGATAGATTGGATGACTCCAATTCGACTATTCCTAGAAAAGGGGACACTACCATTGGAAAAAACCGAGGCCCAAAAAATCAGAAATCGAGCCACCAGGTACACAATTATAGCAGGAAAAATGTACCGAAGATCGGCCACCGAACCGCTGCTGAGATGCCTGGCTCCCGAAGAACAAAAAACATCTCTAGAAGCAGTGCACGAAGGAATCTGTGGGGAACACTTGGCAGGCCGTTCTCTGGCCTTTAAAATTCTAAAGCAGGGATTCTTTTGGCCGACCCTACGAGCCGATGCACTGAGTTATGCGAAGAAATGCAAAGAATGTCAGCTTTTTAGCAACGTTCCGAAACAACCTCCCGAAGAGATGACTTCTGTCTTAAACCCCATTCCCTTCGCAACGTGGGCCGTGGATATTGTCGGAATTCTACCTACCAGCACCAAACAAGCCAAACATTGCATTGTGGCAATTGATTACATGACCAAGTGGGTAGAAGCACGCCCTTTGTCCTTCATTACCAAGGAAGCAGCCAAGAAATTTATGTTGGAGCAAGTAATCCTCAGATTCGGGATTCCCAAAATATGTGTATCAGATAATGGGACCCAGTTCGTCGGAAAGAAGTTCAAGAAGTTTCTAGCTTTCTTCGGAATTCAATAGAAATTCAGTTCAGTTGGTCACCCACAAGGAAATGGGGCAGTAGAAGCCGCAAACAGAGTCATCATTGATGGGATAAAGAAGAGACTCGGAGAAACCAAAGGGTTATGGGCTGAAGAGTTACCATATGTGCTATGGGCTTATCGCACCTCACCAAGACCTTCGGACGATACAAGTCACGACCGATCAACCTTTGAAAAAGATATTACAAAGACCAGAGGCTTCAAGCAAAGTTGTCGCCTGAGCCATCGAGTTTGGAGAATTTGATTTGGAGTATGTACCGAGGACTCCGATTAAAGCACAAGCCGTAGCAGATTTCATAGTAGAGTGTTTGTTCACTGGGTCCGAAGGGTTGCAAGTCGAAGAAAAATTGATACAAGCTCCTGGCAATTGGAAGTTGTTTGTGGATGGTTCGGTGGTTGGAAGTAAGTGCGTAGCCGGTCTAATTCTTACAAGCCCTGAAGGTTTTGAGATATGTCAGGCCATCCGATTCACCTTTTCCTTAACCAACAACGAGGCTGAATACAAAGCACTTCTGGCAGGGATGAATTTGGCAAGAAACCTAGAAGTCAGACATCTTCGGGCATTCAGCGATTCGATGCTAGTTGTAAGGCATTTCTCAGGAGAATAAGAACAAAGGGACGCCCGAACCAAAGCCTATGTAGCCAAGGTAAAACCAAATTCCCTGTTGTTCGAGTCTTTTGAATTAACCACTGTTGCCAGGGAAAATAACAGCCGAGCAGATGCATTATCTAGAATAGCTTCGGCCGATACTCAGAATCTCACAGGCTCAATTTACCTCACTAAAGTCAAAGCGGCCTCCATCAATAAAAAGGTATGTTTCGAGATTCACCAAGGGATAGATTGGATGACTCCAATTCGACTATTCCTAGAAAAGGGGACACTACCATTGGAAAAAACCGAGGCCCAAAAAATCAGAAATCGAGCCACCAGGTACACAATTATAGCAGGAAAAATGTACCGAAGATCGGCCATCGAACCGCTGCTGAGATGCCTGGCTCCCGAAGAACAAAAAACAGCTCTAGAAGCAGTGCACGAAGGAATCTGTGGGGAACACTTGGCAGGCCGTTCTCTGGCCTTTAAAATTCTAAGGCAGGGATTCTTTTGGCCGACCCAACGAGCCGATGCACTGAGTTATGCGAAGAAATGCAAACAATGTCAGCTTTTTAGCAATGTTCCGAAACAACCTCCCGAAGAGATGACTTCTGTCTTAAACCCCATTTCCTTCGCCATGTGGGCCGTCGATATTGTCGGAATTCTACCTACCAGCACCAGACAAGCCAAACATTGCATTGTGGCGATTGATTACATGACCAAGTGGGTAGAAGCACGCCCTTTGTCCTCCATTACCGAGGAAGCAGCCAAGAAATTTATGTTGGAGCAAGTAATCCTCAGATTCGGGATTCCCAAAATATGTGTATCAGATAATGGGACCCAGTTCGTCGGAAAGAAGTTCAAGAAGTTTCTAGCTTTCTCTGGAATTCAACAGAAATTCAGTTCAGTTGGTCACCCACAAGGAAATGGGGCAGTAGAAGCCGCAAACAGAGTCATCTTTGATGGGATAAAGAAGAGACTCGGAGAAACCAAAGGGTTATGGGCTGAAGAGTTACCATATGTGCTATGGGCTTATCGCACCACACCAAGATCTTCGACCGGAGAAACTCCTTTCAGTCTAGTGTATGGGACCGATGCAATGGTACCAGTAGAAGTCGGCCTAGAATCATACCGAAGCGAAGTATTTAATCTCGATATAAACGAGTTGGGCCTCCGAGCTAATGTGGACTTATTAGAAGAAGCCAGGGAAATGGCATACCTAAGAAATGTCAAGTATCAACAGCAGACTGCTCAATACTATAATGTAGGAGTAAAGAAAATGTCTTTTAAAGTCGGTGATCTAGTCCTTCGAGAATTAGCAACTTCTAAGCCAAATAAGCAAGGGAAGCTTCAGCCAAACTGGGAAGGACCCTATGTTATTATTCAAGTCGTTCGATTAGGGACTTACAAACTAACTGAACTAGATGGAAGTCCGATCAAAAACACATGGCATGCTTCCTGATTACGCAAGTTTTATCAGTAAGCTTTTTGTAAGAAATATTTCAGTTTCGATTATCAATAAAGGCTTAATTTTGTTTGGCCCATTTTTACTTTTGTCGATAATACAACCCGAATGGCCGAAACATCACTCCGCCGGGAAAAAAGAAAAAAAATTCCCGAAAAACAAGTCCAGTTCGCCCACAAGGTCTTCGGGAGGCAGGATTCGCCCAAAACCGAAAGAAGAAGCCTTCGGCCAAACTGCGACTCGGGGGCAACCCGAAGAGCTGAGTCCGAAGGGACTTCGCCCGAAGCATAGGATTCCGAAAATTACTCCAAGTAAGGAAAACGTTTTTTTTTTCCGATATTTACTTCGAGTATAAGAAACACCCAGCCTGAAAACCTCTAAGAGGATGACCAAAAAATCTCAAAAATTGTTTAAGCAAAAGGAAATACAAGTGACTTAAAAATCCGAAAATTGCGCATGCATAGGAAAAAAAAGTAACTTAAAAGTCCGAATATTTGCCCAATAAACAATGTGAAACAAAAGTGCCCGAAGGCTTTGATTTCATTATTTAAAATTAAAAATTATCCTAAAAAGGCAAAGGAAAAAAATATACACAATAAGTCAAGGGACTGCATTCTCCGGTTCAGACTCCCTCAGTTGGCTTAGCTCGACCTTTCAGCTTTCCATCCAGTCGAGCAGATCCTCTATATCGGCCATCATCTTGTCATTCTGCTGCCACAAAGCATCATTCTCATTGAGAAGCTCAGCATTTTCGGCCCGAGCAGAAGAAAGCTTGGATTTCAACTCCTCGATTTCCTTCTCCAACAAAGGAATCGTCTGGTTAATCTGCTTTCCTTGGTGATAAAGCAGAATATCCTGATTCTTCACTTTATTGGATACAGAAGCGGCCCAAGGGGTAGCCTGAAAAGAAAAGAGGCGAATTAAAAACTATGTATAGGGCAAAAAGAACAATTTCGGTGAAAAAACACTCCTTACCAGGGTAAGATGCCCCAGAAGATTGGCAGTAGCTTCGGCCGTGTCAGCAGAATCATAAAGGGAACGGTCCTTCGGAAGAATGAAGGACTGACACATATCCCCAATAATCTTCTTTGAAGTAGCCGAAGCAGGAGCTCCAAAAGAATCTGACTCCATCACGGCCCATGAAGGTCGATAAGAGTTTACATTACACTCCGTACCCTCAACACGGCTTTTCTTCTCCGAAATGCTCGGAGGATCATCCTTCGGGGAGGAAAAAGGAACAGAAGAACCGGCGGTTGATGTATTCTTAGCACGTCTCTCCGCTGCTCACCTCCTCATTTCTGATCGACTCGACACTGGAACAAAAGGAAAAAGTGTTAATCACTACAAAACATCAGATTAACCACATATCAAGATGAAAGAAACGAACACACTTACTGATTATCCACAAGAAGAATTCAAAGAGACTGAAGTTCGACGGAAATTAGGGGAAGGATGGAAAAATCTTGAGCGAGATTGAAGATAGAGTAATCTGCGATTGAACTTACAAGTATATTTATAAAGGAAATTGACGACCCTGATGAAGTGCCGCTTGAACAACCCCTGCCTAAGATGAAGGCACGTGTTTCCCCAAGAAAGGAGCGGTCAAACTGCCATTAAATGGGGGGAAATACTAAAAGTCTCCATATTCAAAAAAAAATGTGTGGGGAGAAAATATTTGTCATGGCACAAGTAATTAAGTCCCAGTTCGCCCAAAAGGTCTTCGGGAGGCAGGATTCGGCCAAAACCGAAAGAAGAAACCTTCGGCCAAACTGCGACTCGGGGGCAACCCGAAGAGGTGAGTCCGAAGGGACTTAACACTTCAAATAAAGAAAAAATTACCAGGTTCGGTTAGCCCGAAGGTCTTGGCATCGAGAGACTTCGCCCGAAGCATAGAATTCTGAAAATTATTCCCGAAAAACTATTTTCGAGTATTTTTTATTGAGAAATGCGTACAGGTTATTTCAGGTATAGTTCATTAATATTTGGAGAAATACTTGGAGAAAGTTATTTAAAACCCAAATTGATCACGGAGCAAAAAGCTAGGGGAAATTCAGCAACATAAGCCCGAAGGCAAGAATACACTGCAAGCCCGAAGGCAAAATTACATCACAAGCCCGAAGACATAAGTTCATCACAAAAAATGGCATAAGTTCATTACAAAAAATGGCATAAGTTCATTACAAAAAATTAACTCATTCTGAATCGGGATCGGAGGAAACCACCAAAGGCACATCAGGAATCTCCGGGCGAAGGACTGGATCATCTTCAGGGTTGAAAAGGATTTGCTTATAGTCAAAACCTGCCTTATGAGCAACAATGACAGCATCATCGTATCCCACAGCAAAACCCCTATCTTCGGATCGGGAGATGGTCTTCCTCGCCTTCTTCAGTTCCTTCTTCAAACGGCGCAGCTCCAACCGATTGGTTTCCTTTTCTTCGGACAGCTTCTTCTTCTCCTCGATCAAAGCGTCATTCCGAACCATAAGATCATTTTTCTATTGTTGGAGAAGGCCTTCTTTTCGTTGAGACTCCGCCAGAAGATCCTCAAGCTTCTTTACCTGATTTTCCAAAGGATTAACCTTATCCTTTAGAGAACCAATCTCTGCATTAAATCCCCGTATGATGGCAGCCTGATCTTTGACCTTTTCGGTCACAGCTGCGGCCCAAGGAACAGCCTGAAAATGCACCACAAAAGGCATCAAAACGGAGAGATATAAGCAAAGGGAAAAATATATATGTAAAATAAAGTATACTGAAGGGAACTTACTAAACTAAGGTGCCCTAGCATGTTCTCACAAGCCTCCACAGTAGGAGCTGCATCATAAACCAAGCGATCGGCCGGAAGAATAAAAGAACTGCACAAGTCTTGGCATAATTCCTTGACAGGCTTCGGGGCAGGAGCACCGAAAGAATCAGTGTCCACTACACCCCATGAAGGTCGATAAGTCTTCAATACAGGAATCGAGTCATTGGTTCTCCTCTTCTTCTCAGATTTATTTCCATCCAAAACAGGAGATTCCGAAGGGATCACAGCAACAACGTTACTGGTAGGAATCTCTACTTCTTCGACCTGCATTGGCGTAATTTCTTGAACCACCATGGGAGCCTCTACCTCTTGTAGAGTCGAAGTAACGTTCCCTTGAGAAGTGCTCCCGGATCCACCAGCCAACAAAGCCTTCCTTTCGGCCGCTCTCCTCCTCATATCGGCCATTGCAGACACTGAAAGAAAAACAATAAAAGGAGGTTAGCTATTAAAAAACATGAAGCGAAGAAGTAAAATAATACTAAAAGTACCCATCATGCTCTTCAGCCAAGCCCCATCTCTAGTAGTAGACAATGGGAGTTTGTCTTCGGGAATCAAGGGAGTATTTAGTTTTCGATAAAGAAATTTCTCTTCATCGGAAAGAGCTTTAAGCATGACCTTATCAGTCTCAACTTCCTTCCACTCCCAAAACCTATGAAGACCAGGGCTAGTAACATAGCACCAGTGATTGTGCGTCTTCTTATTGCTTGAATTAGTGGCCGCCCAATCAGAGTGACCCACTGTTCGGGTAATATATAAAAACCCGGAGACTTGGCATTTTTTTGAAAGTCATAGTGGTGCCAAAAGAGAACTGAAAAAGGAGGCACTTCGCGCTGCAAACATCGGTATTGGAAAACGTTCATGTGGATGAAACCATTCGGGTCTAGCTAACCGATCGCTATACCCATGTCCCTCAGAAGAACTTTTATAAGGGGCAACAAAGGAAATCGGAGCCCACATACGAAGGTAGTCTCCGATACACCTGTGGCGATCTCTTCGGGTTGATCATTGACCGATATGCCCGGGATGTCATATATACGATCGGTAGAATCGGGTATAAAATAACGAAAACCTTCGGGAAAATCGAATTTGACCATAAAAGTATCTAAGTCCTCTTGTTTCAAAATAGAAGATTGATTAGCGGCAGCATATACGGTGCCATCCTCAAAAAGCAAAGCAGGAACATGGCCCACGGCATACCCCGAAGGACCTGTTTCAGGGTTTGCCATTGAATTTGGAAAAAGAAAGGTGAGTCGTTAGTCCAATACTCGGGGACAGAAAGACAAAAATCAAATAATAAACTATAGCCGAAGGAAATCCCCGAGTATGAATAGACCAACGATAAATTGAAAAAGACAAAGAAAAAAAGGGATTACGGTGAAGGAAGTTCTTGTACTCAGAATCAAGAAAAAATCGGACACTCGAAGAGACTTTACACATCGGAAAAACTAAGTGCATTATCTAAAAAGTACTTTTGAAAGAAAAACGTCAAAGATATGCAAAGAAATACGGCAGAAAGGGACTTACTTGTTGAAGAGAGTTGCCGACGTTGGAAGTTGAAAGTCCGTTGATTGCTCTGAGGTCTCGCACAAAAAGAATCCAGAAAGCAAATAGAGTAAGCAAGATACAAAGACGTAAATATGTATACAGAAATGAATGGATGAGATGTACAGATGGTTCAATACCCTTATCCCAGATAATGACACGTGGAGGACCGTTTAAACAAAAGAGGTGTAAATTGAATACAACTGTCGCCTTCAAGGGAAAGATACCGTTCGATTAAACTCTTCGGCCAAGATAGACTTCGGTCTAATCTCCAAACCGACCGAAGCCCGGGGACATGTTAAAGGGCTCGATCCAATAAGCCTTTGGGGGCCCAATCCAATAAGCCTTTGGGCTTATGACCGTTAAAACCATACGATTGGACCAGGCCCATCCGAACCATTCAGCTGAAGTCAGTAAAAACAGTCGACCGTTGCCAGTGTAACGCCTTACCATTTATCACCCTCCTTAACTGAGAATCAAGAGGATCATCAACGGTACTACTCATATACACAATATAAATAGACACAATTACCAGGTGATAAACACTATCACACACACTGAGATACACTGGTTTACATAAGCTTTACGTTTACGTTTCCACTACATTTTTACTGATTCTCACACCGGAGGTGAATCGAGGGGTAACACCCTCGCATTCTTCTCTTTGCAGGAGCTACCGAAACCTGTTCCTGGCATACCAAGGATAGGTTTGTCCGAGGCATAAATCGAGTCCTGATAGTAACTTAACCTCTGGTCATCTTTCCGAAAATAATTTTTCGAACATTTTAAGATGAAAATGAAATGTCTACATCAAATTGTATGAGAGTAGAGTATTACATACTACATATGTTGCAGATAAAGTGTAGAAACATGCAGTGTATAGAAGAACCCTCGGCCTGGACTTGACGAGTTTGTATTGAGTTTTCAAGTAGAAAGTTTTGATGAGAAATGCGACTTTCGGGTGGATAGGCTACACTTGGAAGGCCAAAGGGAGCTTGTTCAAAGTCATGCCTCCCCACCAAATTCTTTACTTCTCTTCCTCTCCCTCCCTCTCCCTACCTACTTACCTTTTTTTTTTTTCCAATTCTCTGTTTTCATTTTATTTTTCAAGTTAACAAAAATATATTGTCCCCTGTTTTTATTTGTTTAAATTTCAAACCAGTGATAGGAGACTTGTGCACTGCGAACTAGTTTGAGCTTTAAAAATCAGAATTTATCGCCCTACACAGTTTTAAAGAGCTTCCGCTTCGTTGATTTTTTTATTTCTATTACTCCATCCATTCCATTTTATGTGAACCTCTTTCCTTTTTGGTACGTCCCAAAAAGAATGAATATAATATACTTACTATTTTTGAATACTACTTTTCACTATTACACCCATTACTTCTCCACTTTTTTATTAAATAAACACTATTACACCCACTACTTTCCTCCACTATCTCAAATCTATTATTAAATATTGGACAAAATGACAGTTTGTAACCCCTATGTATATGGGTTTTGTCAAATTGGTCCAGATTTACGTTTTTTAGCACTTTGCAACCCTATCTTCAAATCTCGCTTCATATTACAACCCCTATCTTCAAAAATGACAATTTGTACCCCTTATGTATAGAGGTTTTTGACTCATTTTTGCTTGTAAAATAGGTCAATTAGACGGGAGGAGTTGTAATATGAAGCGAGATTTGAAGATAGGGGTTGCAAAGTGCTAAAAAACGTAAATTTGGACCAATTTGACAAAACCCATATACATACGGGTTACAAACTGTCATTTTATCTAAATATTGATAGGTCCAATCACTTTATCCACTTTTCAACTAACTTTACTCTATTTCTACTATTTTTTCTTAATCTTCGTGAAAGTCAAACTAGTTCACATAATTTGGGACGGAGGGAGTATAAATCAAAGTTCATTTTTAACTAAACAAGATCGTTTCTAACCGATTCTTTTCGAGTTACATTATTTTTCAAACCGATACAAAAGACTTGTGCAATACGAGAGTTGAAAGTGACAATTTTTTTGTTTTTGTTTTTGTTTTTGTTAACTAGTAAGATGGATTCTTGATTGTTCCTCTTCAACTAATAAGTCTTTTTGTCTTATGTTTGGAATGTAGATACAAAGTACCATGTCACCCTTACCTAATATATATATTAGACGTGCGTATTGTATTCGCAATAACTTGGTTATTTCATTTGGATTGCAGCTAAGTAGACATAGAGTCAAAGTGATAGGGAACACAATTTAGGGTGATGAGAAAATGAGGAGAACAAGAGATTCAACATCATCATCAGCATTATCAGTAACCTCATCAATAGACAGCAGCAGCAATTACCAAACTCCTAATCCTTTTTCATTAACAAAATCATCTAATGATTATTATCATCAGTGCAACTTATCAATGGAAACCTCATCAGACCTTCCCACTGATCTCAGCCTTGGCCTTACCATTTCCGGTACCAACTCTTCTCCAAGGTATAATTTTCTAATGTTACTTCTATATATTTTTTTTCCAAGGAATGAAATTAACTTTCCAATCTCTTGACAAATTTATTATACCTTTGCTTGTTGATTAGGCAACAAGCATCGGCTGATTGGCCACCGATCAACTCACTTCGGCGCAGAGCTATGGTCACAGCAGAGGGGGAAAGAAGTAACAAAACAATCCAACTTCACCATTATCGTCATCATCTTCGTCGTCGTGCAGAAAAATGAGGCAAATATTGAATAAAACTAGTGGTGACAATAGTTTGTTTGTGAAGGTTAAAATGGAAGGCATAAAAATTGGTAGAAAAATCGATGTGTTAGCTCTTCATGGTTATCCAGACTTGATCACCACTTTGGAACATATGTTCTCGACTCCTAATATCCTCTGTAAGTTTATACTCTCCCATGTTTATTTTGTGTCTGTGTATATCAAATCTGATCTCTTTATTCCTCCTCCTAGTATCACTTTCAAAGCATACTTGTTCACCACACAATGAATCTTTTCAGAAGCTAAATTTATTGTTCTCCAAGACTGCTACTTAATAATATTAATCACTTTCAAAAAAAACGATCATTTTATTATGATGTCCAACTATCAATTTCGTACTTTTTGCATTATCGAAACTTTAATATTTCTATATGGTTAACATTGTTTTGAAAGATTTTAATACATGTTGAGGATTATAATTAGCATGGACTAATTACTTTTGTAATTGCAGGGGCTGAAGGGGAACAATATTCTCATCATAAGAGATACTATAAGTGGAGTCATGTGTTAACATATGAAGATCAAGATGGAGACTGGATGATGGTTGGGGATGTTCCTTGGGAGTAAGCTTCAATATCCTCACAACTTTCGTATCCTCTTCAAAAACTCACTCTTAATAGCTTGTATCAAGCTATGTAGTATGTTCCAAGAAGTTCCATAATTACTCTTCAATTGTTTTATGTAGGATGTTCTTGACTACAGTGAAGAGGCTGAAGATTACACACACAGCCAGTAGCTGATTCATATATATCCTTACGAGTTGGATGGATGGAAGCACGATTTTGTCGAAATTTTGTCTGTGTAAATGGAGTTTATAGACTACAGAAGATATGTCGAAGTATAGTTGAACTGATTTTGCAGTTTTTGCTATTACGGATTTAAAGATACTAATATCTAGGATATTAGTACCACAATCCAACAATTCCATACTTTGGTTTCTTATAAACTTATGCCAATCACAATGAATCAAACACCTACCTCAAAATACATTGACATTGATATACAGACCCAGAGTTTCCTCACCTCTTCCAATCCTATCTACTTTTAGTATTTTGAAATGAATTAATGATGTTTGAATTAGATTTTAAACAATTCCTTTTAAAAAATACAGTGTAGAACACACTATATTTTCACAAAAAACATAAAAGAACATATTAAATTTTTACCGAACGCATGGAAACCGATGGTGTTTTTTCTCGTAGTAACAATGTTTTTTAAAGCACCGTGCCTTTTCGCCAGACAAAAACTACCCTAGAAATGTCTGCCAAGTGATCATTGTAGAAGGCACTCATTTCATCATATGATAGGTAACAAACTACAGACAATTATGCAGATGCTTCTTGTTACTCCCCAGGACTCGAGTAAATTGTTATGCATACAAAAACATGTTAGGTTAGGGGACTTACACAATCCGAGATTCACAAACACCAATACAGAGCACACACATAACCAATCGATTAGTTAACAAAATCTACCAAAGCGCAAAACAATAACACACACAATATTTGACGTGGAAAAACCCACATCCCCAACTTGTATTATTAATCTTAACAATATCAATAATACATCAAGACAATAACACCTTAACGGTGTCCCAACCCGATACTTGAACCAACAATGCTCAAGCATCCCCAAACAATACTTAAGACTACATCTCTTAAGCTTTCACCTCCCCACAGACAAATACGATATGACTATGTATATATAGCCATCACAAACTTAGCCACCAAGATATCCTTTTCATACTTGGTTTCCAATTACAATTCTTATCATACTTGGTATCTAAATATACCATCTATAATAATTATCTAAACACATAATTATTACCCAATCCATATATGTTTTGGATCACCAAAACCCATACTATTCGTATTGGGTTTAAACCCAACAATCCTCCCCTTCAACCCAATACCCACATCGGATTGAACGGTAACCATCAAAGCCATCGACGTCCATCTGCCAACGCCTCCCCTCGAACAAGAATCTCCTCATCTTGCTCCTCCAATCTTGAGTGTCGCTAAAACCCGTATAGTGACCCTCCAAACCATCCAAACCATCGTTCTTCACCATAACGATGTATCCATCTACAAAATCACGTGCATCAACCACCACGAGTGCTCTTCCACATGTTGAGTCACCCGATCCTTGCTTTCACAATCCTTCGGTCTCCTGAAGAAAATCACTAGTATCATCCAAATAGTTCACCTGGTTGATCAAGCCATTGAAATAGTTGCGATGACCTCTTCTATCTTCTTCCATCTTGAGTCCGCACAGGATTGATCCACGGTGCAAGTCAACCGTCAAATCGCACGTAACTTTGTCTCTACCCGCTTTAGTAGCAATCTCCTTGTCAGCAAATCCTTCATCATGTTCAGCCATACCAATTGAACCTCGAACTTTCCCTCAACCTCATCCATCACGAACCCGAACCTTGGCTCTTGATACCACTTGTTAGGTTAGGGGCTACACAAATAACGAGATTCAAACAAACAAATAAAACAAAGCACACACACAAATATACTTGACGCGGAAAACCCACGTCCCCAACTTGTATTATTAATCTTAACAATATCAATAATACATCAAGACAATAACACCTTAACGGTGTCCCAACCCGATACTTGAGCCAACAATGCTCAAGCATCCCCAAACAATACTTAAGACTACATCTCTTAAGCTTTCACCTCCCCACAGACAAATACGATATGACTATGTATATATAGCCATCACAAACTTAGCCACCAAGATATCATTTTCATACTTGGTTTCCAATTACAATCCTTATCATACTTGGTATCTAAATATACCATCTATAATAATTATCTAAACACATAATTATTACCCAATCCATATATGTTTTGGATCACCAAAATCCATACTATTCGTATTGGGTTTAAACCCAACAAAACAAATCTAATATACCAACATTTTCTTACTGAAAAAAATATATGCCATTAATATACCAACATATTTTCTATGAATCACTCATTTATTGTAACCTGCACAAAAATTTACATAGAATACACTGCAAATCCAGGAAAGAAATTATTTTAGAAATGGCAAGAATTAATAATTAGTATACTCCTTTGTATATCATAATTTCAGTCACTGCAACCAAGTACCTTTGCTTCTAGGAGATATACTCCACAGGTGATTTGACATTTGGTAACAGTTCGAGTCCGGATTTAGTTTAGGCTTGAGCGGTTCACAAATATCTGGAGAAACCTTGTCCGAAAATCCTTCAACATTAGAGCAAATCCATGGAGATTTTGAGCGTACATCAAGAGTAATATCAGATAGACAGATGTGTTTGAAAGTATCTCCTTCTATTCCCTCTAAAAGACCTGCAATTTTAATGTTCTCTCCTGTAACGTTTTGAATGCTAACCTTTTCTATTAAAGGAAGAGCGTCTGGATCATAAGACTCATCCGGGTGCTCGCCATAATTACCAGTAAATTACAGAGCAACTTTCAGATTTGACAAGATTACCCCGGTTATAAAAACATTGCTCACATAACCTCCCCGTCCACGTGCCGTCTTTATTGAAACACCTCTATTTGAGTTAAAAAAATGGATATCTTCCACATGGACTTGTGATACACCTCCAGACATCTCGCTTCCAATAGCAATGCCTGAACTAGATGTAGTCTGTCCAACGAGTCGGTGGATGATGATGTTTGTACTAGGATGAGCATAAAATATGCCATACTCATCCCATCCACTTTTAATGGCAATGAGATCGTCCCCTGTGCTTATGTAGCAATCTTCAATGCAAACATCATCTGAAGAGTCTGAATACATTTAACATATCAGTTAGATCTCCTACACATGGACGGGTGTGGAATCAAGAAATGAATGTAGTTTGTGTCCACAGATGTATCTTTTTCTAAAAGGAAGAAATACAATTTTCTATCTGCTACTTCCTAAATTAAGAGATGCATGGTATATATATGTATCATAAAGTGGTCTTTAAGTGTCATGCTTATTCAAGTCGAATGGTGATTCCATGGCATCACTTTTGCTATTAATAGTTTTATTGTTTAGACATATGTGGAACAGTCACATAAACTTATGGGTTAGATTGAAGGGGAAAAGTATCCAGTAAGGTCAAGTAATGAAGTGTTGAGAAAGTACTGATGGGGCCTAGAAACTGTGCAAAAGACTTGATTATATTTCAAAGGCACTCCATACGATACAAATGAAGCTTGTTGTATTCAACGAGACTAACCTGGATCGATCCCATCTGTGTTTGGCGAATCAAGAGGAGCGATGATTGTGACATTCTGCACAATAACTTGGCTGTTCATCCAGGAAAAAAGGAGTCTCAACTGTCCACAGGCACAAATTTACAAATTTGGAAACAGGCGCTAAAAAAACCAGATAAAAAACGTATGTAACCTGCAGTACACGGGGTGGATGTTCCAGAAAGGTGAATTTCGGAAGGTCAAATTCGAAATGATAACATCTGTTGAGTCTATCAACTCCACCATATGAGGCCTAGTATAATTTAATGTTTCACTTCGGAACCAACTCCACCAGACACTGCCTTGGCCATCAATTGTTCCATTATCACCTGCAAGGAAAACCCTGTTAGAACTTGCGTGAAAATTATGTGATGTAAAAGACAAAATCATTAACCTGTTATGATAACGTCCGTCAGATTGCGCCCGTAAATGAGGCTTCTATGCCTTCCACCAGGTAATTCCCTACCCCGGCCATAAGATGGTAAAGGATCGATTACTGGCCAATCATCGGAGTTCTGAAACGATGCAATATATTCTAGTTTTTAATTTTATATATGTTTGCAATTGATGAATAGGAATACACATGAATCTACCTGTCTTCACTAACGTATGACCATGCTCAAATACTACAATATGAAGTTAATCTAGATTTTTAGACTCATCAAACCATAACAAACATATAATATTCCAATATGTCATCACCTCTATAATTTAGGTGTAGGATTTATTACCGGTGAAATAATTGTTCAAAGAAGAATAATCCAAAGTTCTAAATATGAGCTTAAAAAAAACAAAACTAATTGATCTTCCATCAACAAAAAAAAAAAAAGCACAGGCACACAAGAATTCTGATAATAAAGTTAAGATAACATGGTTTTTAATGTCAGGTTAAAGCTTACTGTGGATCCAAGAATCTTCGCATCCTTATCTAAGTGCAAAGTTAAATGACTGATGAGCATGAAGCTTCCTGTCAACCATTGCCCTTTGGGTATGAAAAGCTGTGCCCCACCCTTGTCAGCAAATGAATTGAGATAGAATATAGCATTCTCAAATGCTTTAGTATTCATTGTCAATCCATCACCAACTGCACCAAAATCAGTAATTGAGACACTGTGGGGCCGAACGATTCCTGTACTAGTCTCTTTACAAAGTGAGCTGCTGCTACTAACAATCCACGGAGGTTCACCAAACAATAATAGTTCCAGAATTAGAGCCACCAACTGCTAGAAATCCAGGAACATAAACGTTTGCTAGGTACGTTTGTGACAAGATATTAGTGCTATATAGCAAGGTGCTGAGTCAATTTACATTAGTTGCAAATGTGCATCACTAACATGAGTTCGTAGTCAACTTAACTATATAAATTTCCTTAATACAAAAAAAAGTTTATGTACAACTGCATTTCTATCTGCATTCCAGTGCTAACTTGATATCTTAAACTAGGGAGCTAGCAAGAAGTAATTTCGAGCAGCAAAAATCACAATCTTCAGTCGAATTAATAAAAGGCTACATTTGATTACAAGCTTTTGAATCAAAAAAAATAAAATAAAGCAAAGCTAAATCACCAGTAGTTGGAAGTTAGAAAGCAAAGAGAATCATAATTAATATTTCTTTACAAATTGGAAAAAGACATCAATAAACTACTCAAAATTTAGTTCTCAGTTCAGAAAAATGCAAGTATCGAAAATCTACATCAGCCCAAATGAAGAAGTAACAAGCAATGTGGATTTAAAAAACTGGAAACAACTTAATTTACCACACAAGAGCTCTTCATCTTGAATCTTCTAGTTCACCTTCAAATCCCAGAACACCATAAAAAAAGAAGAGGAAATTCAGTGAAATTACAAGAAAAGATAAGAGCAAAAAGGGCTACCAAAAGAATTCAAAGGGGTTCTTGGGGTTGTTATAAAGATCGTAAAGGGTGATTAATTTATCTGGGTGGTTTGAGAGAGAGAGAGAGAGAGAGAGAGAGAGAGAGAGAGAGAGAGACAAAGAGAATCAATATATAACAAACAGAAAGAAATGAGTATTGAAGAGGACACAAAGACAAAGCAGAAGGAGTGTAGGACCTCTCCTGTCAGCATTAGCTAGCGCCTAGCGCTTCTCTTCTTCACCACCTTCTCTGTGTGGTTTATGAGAAAATGACGACTGGGGTAGCAGGAAAAAGACATCTACTATACATGTGTGTATATTATGTATAAACGTCACATTTAGGAGTTTGGGTCGGTGTACTTTTGGCTGTTTTAGGCGGAGACAAGTTTGATGTAAAGACAAAATATATTCAACTTTAAAGACAGATTACAGATGAGAAGAGAGAGTGGTCACTTCAGTCATGTGCAAGTCCTCATTCTCTCCTTGACCATTTTTACAAAAAAAAAATTTTTGTTTTCGTTTTTGCAGTTTGACCAAATAATTGACCATTTTTTCTTGGCAGGGCATGTCCCCTTCTGATCCTGATGTGAAGGTCCCCTCAATTAGTTGAATGCTGGGAATCGTCTGTTGAGCATGTTGTTCTTCATTAAATGTGGAACGCACACGCACGTATGCAGACAGTTAGGGTGACTAGAGTAAATAAATGCATTCCAACTACTATGATATTAAAACTCGACAAGTAGCTGTGAGCGGGTTATGTTGTGATAGGCACCGTATATATGGTGCAGGTGCTGATGATGAAAATATGGTCAGAGATGATCCTCTGGATGTTCTTGATGTTCGAACTCTTGCTCGGATTGTATATCTGCTAATGGGGTGGGATTGCAGTCGCTTTTCTGAGAGGGGGAGCTCCCATCTTTTCTGGTCCAAGCTTTACACCTGTTGATAAGCACCAGATTAATCTTCGTTCTGCAATTGCTTTTCCTGCTTTCTCCTGTACAAGCTGTTGTGCAGCTTATGTCTGACATGATACCAATAAGGATAGCATGAAGCTGAAATTTAATTGTGTTTTTTCTCCTGCTGTTCCTAGTAGGGGGTGATCATAAACCGCACCAAATCGCATAAATCGTCCGCACCAACTCGCACCACACTGCACGGTTTTTTATTGTCCGTGGTGCGGTTGCGGTTTCAAATTTTGACAAACCGCGCGGTGCGATGCGGGTTGCGGTTTAAAGTTTTTGAAACGCGATTCAAACCGCACCGCAATATTTAACATATTATATAATTATATATATATATATATATATATATATATATATATATATATATATATATATATATTATGTTAGTATTTTGTTAAGAATTTAAGTGATAGTTTGAAACCTATTTGCTTAGATGATTAAAATTTGCCATTTTCACAAACTTGAGGCCGAGATAGAATTGAAATTGTGGAACTCATCCACTGACTGTCACTTGCTAACCTTAGTTCATTCCAAGAGCAAAATATGATTTTAATTCTTATGTACCTAAGGGCAGTTTATCCTAAATCTGTACTGAGGTATCCTCCTGACAAGCTGTTAGAGAGACCATTCGCATGTTTAAATGTGATGACTTTTTAGCACATTTTAAGATAAATTATGATTAAACTTAGTCTTATATGGGATCAAAAATATTAGTTAAAAAATGTGGTTGAGTAAGAACTTTAAAAATTAATTCCACATGTATGATAATTAATATTTCAAATTTATAATTATTTTTATCGAAGGTGTAAACCGCAATGAACCGAACCGTACCACACCGCATTTTCGCGGTGTGGTTTATGCGGTTTTAAAATTTCGTGGTGCGGTTGCGGTTTGAAAATTTGACTAAACCGCATGTGCGGGTTGGTCTGCGGTTTTGGGGAAAAATCGCACTGCCCGCACCGCGATCACCCCTAGTTCCTAGTAATCAATTTTAGGCAAACACTTCAATGTGGGAACCAGCAATTGCGGAGAGGTATAAATATTTTAGTGCCGCTCTCATACTCGGAGTATCTGGACCAAGTAGTGATATTCATGTCCCAATCTCTTTCTCTTTGCAGTATTATGTAATCAAATCTGACATTCTTTTTGGTTTGCTCTTTCATCTCCTTGATTTCTATAAGCAGCAGTCTATGATTACTATGATTATCGTCTCTTCAACGCTTTCTGCTAATTATACATGGTTCGCTTGATGTTCTTTTTTTTTTTATTATTAATAATCTTGATTTATTGTTGTGTACCATACACATGCTAACGATTTAGGGAAAAAAGGCCCCCAATATCACAATTTTGAAGTAAATGGTCCCAAATATCATAACTCAAAATATTGGTCCCAAATATCACTCCAAAACACACTTTCGTGTAGCGTTTTGGATTTTTTTATTTTTTTTTAAAAAACGGTATTGCGTCTAGCGTTTTGGGGGAATAAATTTTTTTATTTTTATTAACGCTACATTATCTAGCATTTTTACAGTTGAAAACACCTTGTAATCTAGCATTTCCTATAAACAAAAGCTAATCAAGCGTTATTACCAAGAAAACACAATACTAACTAGCTGCCAAGAAAACAACCTTTTGACTAGCGTTTTGGATGATGGATAGAAACGCCACATAATGTGGCGTTGGGGTTTGGTTGGTTTTTTTTCTTCTTCTAAATATATATTTGTAAATAATATTAAAAAAAATATAATCAAATGGTCAATTAAAATTGTATTTTTAAAATTTTAAAAATGTAATTTTAATTGACCTTAGGGGTTCAATAATTAACCTTTGGGGTTCAACGTTTCCATTTTGGGTTTTAGAAATATTCGGAACGATGAATAAACCGTATGCGAACTTAGGGTTTAGGGTTGTTTACAACCCTAACAACCCTAAACCCTAGACCCTAAACCCTAACTTATCCTGATTTTTAAACGCGTTAGCGTTTAAAAATCAGGCCGCTGGATTCAATTTTTTAATTAAATTTAGGGGTTCAACAATTTAACTTTTGGGGTTCAACATTTCCATTTTTGGTTTTAGAAACATTCAGAACGACTGTTGAGTATTGAACACACAAAAGAATACAGAAGGGGGGTGAATGGATTCTTGAACTTTTCTTGTTCTTGAATCTGTTTGATGTATGTAGCAAGATATGTGTTATGTGTGTGCAGAAATATAGGTGCGGAAAATGAACAACACAAGACACAATATCACTTTAATCTAATATTTTATTAGATAAAGATTTGCTACAATCTGTGAATACAAATGGTAGTATTCTCAGCTTCGTTTTTCTCAGAGAGATGTATATCTTGAATATGTATCTGAAAAACTTTACTGCTAGAGAAGTGAGGCTGTATTCTTATAGAACATGAATACAGCCTACTTACTACAAATAAGGTAGCTAAACAAATTTACTTTCTAGTGTGTCTATCCTTTTGAGTAAGCATCCAAACGGCTACAGGTTTGACTTCTTGAGGTTCTGCTCAGATCCACTTCTTTAGCTCTTTGTCTCCTGTACATCTCTCTAAGCTTCCTTGTAGGCTTTCCAAAGTACTTTACAATCTGTGGTCCATAAAGTGCTTTAGCTTGTTGCAGGTTTCTGACTTGTACAATTTCTCCAGTATTTTGTCTCCAAGAATGTATTCGAGAAGTGGCTAAGTGATTGGTTCGAGAACTAGGATTAGATAACTCTGAGTTCTCGAATATTGCAAAGTTGACATATCGAATCACTTCTCGAATAGCTCTTTTCTTCAGGAATCCTTGAGTTGTCGAATAGAGCATTTAACTTATCGAATCCCTGAGATATCGAATAGCTTTCTGAGTCTTTGAGATATCGAATGAACCTTGACTTGTTGACTCCTAGAGAACTCGAATGATGCTTTGACTTGTTGACTTTCTGAGTTCTCGAATAGAGGAGTAGACATATCGAATCTCTGAGATATCGAACAGTGCATCCAGAGATATCGAATAGTGTCTTTTGAGATATCGAATCCCTGACTTCTCGAAGGCTAGACTTCTCGAATATAACAAACATACTTCTCGAATTGGTACTTAGGCAAATCTTCATTCTCCAAATCTAACTGTGTTTATTTTGACAGTCTTGATCTTCAATCTTGAGGCATGATCCTTGGAACTTCTTTCAAGTATTATTCTCTAACTTTTAATTACAGTTACACAAATAGAAATTGATGCCTATTACAAATACTACAACAAGTAGAAACTGAAAGGCATATGTCACAGCCTATTTGTAGTTCGAGGACTCAACTCAACTTAAGCTTAGATTGTAATAAGTAAATAACTTTAACTGTCACAGGAATCTCAGGAGGGACAATCTTTCAGAAGAAAAACCCTAAAGTCAACCTATAGTTTTGATGTTTTACACTGGAAGAAGCTCAGATTGCTGATCAAGCCTCAGTATAGCATCAAAGAAGTGGATTTATTTATAAGACAGAGATTTCTAGAGTGACAGGTTCAGACAGAATACAGTGAAGTACAAGAAGGAGAAAGAAATGAGAAGAAAAATGAATCACATTTCTAATGTGAAAATTAAAGGACAGTCATTGAAGTTAGTCGTTCATGAACCAGACCGTGCATGGAACGTCAAAAAAATATTCAGTGGTATTCCTTTATTACTTTCAGTGATTCAGAAAAGAATTAAGACAATCCAAGGATATATAATTATTCTTCTTTAATTAATTTAAATCAAGTAGTCAATTTAATTAATTAATTAATTCATCCTGAATTAATTCTTTAATTAAATTAATTATTAGATTAATTAAATCTGATTAATTATTTAAGTAAGGTTAAATTAAAATGATTATTTGTTAATCAATTTAATTTAATCTGAAAAATGAACTAGCAAGACAATCCCTGATTGTCTTGCCGATTGTCTTGGAGAAAAGATTTAGAGAAACAAGACAATCACTGATTGTCTTGAAGAAGAAAATCAGTAAAGCAAGATTGTCTTGCCGATTGTCTTTGTAATGATAAATTCTGAACAGCTTTAAAAAAGTAGAATAAAAATCTGATTTGATTGTCTTGACGATTGTATTTACAGTTCAAATCAAATTGTCTTGATAATGATCAAAAAGAAAAAGCTTCAGACAGAATGATAATTTTTGATAAAGCAAGACAAAGATCTCAGAATTTGATTGTCTTGGAAGAACCTGATTGTCTTGACGATTGTATTGCCTATTGTCTTGGCAGTACAAAATTGGTTGTCTTGGAAGAATAGATTGTATTGCCGATTGTCTTGACAGTTATATTTGAAGATAAAGAGGCAGTGAATATTATATATCAAGACAGAATCGACACAAGACAACACACACAGAAATATTACATTCAACAAATGCAGTTTGCTCTCTTCTCTCTCATCAAGAACACAATACAAGGAGCAGAAAAATTCATAGAAAATCAAGTTCATATTATTTTTAATATCTGATCCGATAGAACTTGTTTACTTGATACTCTTGTACTATTAGCGAGTTTTTACTCCTAATCTATATCTTGATTTTTATTAACAAATTTAGAAAAATTCATGTCGAATTTTCTAATTTGTTTTTATTAACTAGATATAAATTCTGTACTGTATTTGTAACAAACCTCTCAAGTTAATATAATTTTATATTCAACTTGAATTTTGTTTCATTTAATTCCGCTCAAATTTGTCAAAATATAAATTAAATTATCCGGACAAATTTCGATTAAACAGTACTGTTTGTATTCAACCCCCCTTCTACAAACATATTGGACCTAACAATTGGCATCAGAGCCTATTGATTGATATACAAATCAAGATCCTAATTTTATTCCACCAAAAATCTATCTCGAATTTTTAACTCACTTAAAAATTCATCATGTCGTCAAAAAGCATTGTTAAAATTCCCATGTTTAACAAGGACAATTATACAATGTGGAAAAATAAAATGGAGTTGTTTCTTGATGTCGCAAATTCTAAATATTTGGGTGTTCTACATAATGGACCTATAATTCCAAAAGAACATATATCTGAATCTATTGTTGGAGGAATTGTAGTATCACCTGCAACATCTGTTCCAAAGCATGCTGATTCTTTTACTCCTGCTGAAAAAGAGGACGCATGACTAGATAAGAATTTGAGACTTATTTTAATAGATTCCCTGGATCCTGTGATGTACAGTCATGTGATAAATTGTAAAACTGCAAAACACATGTGGGAAACTATTGAGACTATCAATGAAGGAACTGATGAAGTCAGGGAAAACAGACTTCAGATTTTAACCTCTGAGTATGAACACTTTAGAGCTGGCCCTAATGAAGGCATTCAGGAAGTGTTTGAAAGGTATAACAAAATTATCAACAACTTGCAAGTCAATGGCAAGCAATATACACAGAAGGAGATTAATATGAAGTTTTTGTTGACAATGCCCACTCATCTTGAACATAGGATAACAGCCATCAGAGAATCAAGAGATTTGAATAAGATTGCTCTTGAAAGATTGTTTGGTGTTCTGAAAACCTATGAACTGGAACAAGTACAACAGAGGGAGGTCTCTGGTAAAGGAAGAGTGCCAAGTTCATCTACAGCTCTTGTAATTGAGGCACCTAAGGAAGTGGAAGCTAAGGTTGTTCTACCTTACAGCTCAGACAAGGAAAAGACTGAAGTAGAACTTGGTCAAACACCACCTACTCAGGATGGTGGAGACTTCTATTCATTGGAATAGTTAGATCAACTGGAAGATGAATCCCTGGCATTGATGGTAAGACAATTTGGCAACTTCAGATTCAGAAGAAATCCAAAGTACAGGTTTAAGTTAAATAACAGATTCCAAAGAGGAGGCTCTTCTTCCTCTAGTAACAGGGGAGGATACAAAACTGGATCTGTTGACAGAAGCAAGATTCGTTGCTTCAACTGTAATGAATTAGGGCACTTTGCCACTGAATGTCAGAAACCGAAGCAAACTCAAAGAAGAGATTTTGCTGCTGAGAAGAAGAAACCTGGAAAAGCCTATGTTGCGGCTGGTAAGAGTTGGGATGACACGGACAGCGAAGATGAAGAATATGGAAATTTTGCGCTGCTGGCAAATGATGAAGCATCTGATCATCATAACAAACCGGTAATTGTTACTGATCCTGAGTTGATTCGTAGTCTTTATAATTCCTTAGATAATGCAAAAACTGATTATAGAAGACTAGATCTGTTAAGCACTAATCTTGGCAATGAAGTGTCAGAATTGAAAAAGGTGCATATTAATCAAGATCAACAAAGAGATGAAATAACAATGCTTTATAAAAAGGAGAAAGCTATTCTAGAAGTTGTAGGAAAACAAATGGCTAGAATTACTGAACTTGAAACACATGTCAGGGCTTGTTATAATTCGGTTAAAGTTTCCAAAGAGTTCTTTAACAATCAAGTTGTAGAACGAATAACAGGTATAGGGTATGGTTACAATGAAGCTGTTGGATCGTTGGGCATAAATTCCCCTAACCCTGTTAGTGCTAAAGAAAGGGGAATACCACATGTGCTCAAAAATGTTAAAGAACCTCTATTTAAAAAATCTGATGCTGGACCACCAGATATTCTTTCTATGGTTATCCAAGAAGAAATGAGAAATGAGGATAGTGCTAATGGCACAGTCTTTGTTAAGGATAAATGTGTTAAGGATAAAACTGTTAAGAAAATCCAAAGAATGTTTCATCCAAGAAAGATGTCACAGTCTTTGTTAAGGCTAAATCAGTTGAGGACAATAATACAATGAATGTTTCATCCAAGAAAGATGTACCTAAAGTGCCAGTCAAAGTTGTTGAATCAGCTAGTTCTTCTAAGACTGGATTAGGTGGTAATAAGTTGAAACAGAAAAATACCATGCCTATCATTGATTCTAATCATAAAGCATGTGGTGTTATCAATTGTATGTCTTGTGCTTTTAACAATATGCGTGCTTATTTTAATGGGAGTTATGCATGTGTTAAACAGACTGCTCCTCGACAACACATGAACAGGAACAATAATGTTCGATCAAAGACTGCTTTTCCTCCTCAAGTTAGGAGAGAGACATTTGCACCTAAGACTAAACAAAAGGTTACCAAGAATGTTTACCAGGTCAAATGTCCAGTCAATGAAACAAGTGTTATTGCTGTTAGAGAAACA
Organism: Saposhnikovia divaricata; assembly: GCA_036435485.1. Lineage (NCBI taxonomy): Eukaryota > Viridiplantae > Streptophyta > Magnoliopsida > Apiales > Apiaceae > Saposhnikovia > Saposhnikovia divaricata. The sequence continues at coordinate 91,561,191 of CM071597.1, read as the reverse complement.
TGGATACCCAAGATAAAACAAAAGATTTTCAAATCTGTTTATAAGGTTAAATGTTTATTGACTAAAGATGTTAAAATTAAAAATGTTGTTTTGCCTGATAAAGGTCAGTACTTTAAATCCGCAGGACCCAATCAAATTTGGGTCCCGAAGAAGGTTTAATCCATTTGTCATTGCAGGGTATTGAACAGGTTGAACGAGTAACCTGGATCTTGGACAGTGGATGTTCAAGGCATATGACTGGAGACAGAACCCTGCTGACAAATGTGGTGGAGAAGGCCGGCCCAGTAGTTACCTTTAGAGATAACAGCAAAGGTAGAACTGATGGATATGGCAGACTTGAAGCTGGAAATGTTATCATTGAAGAAGTGTCCTTTGTAAAAGGACTTGAGCATAATTTGCTCAGCATCAGTCAATTCTGTGACAAGGGATTTGAAGTCCACTTTAACAAAATGAATTGTCTGATTTCACACAAAAGAAATGAACAACCATCTCTGACGGGAGTCAGAAAAGGAAACTTGTATGTAGCCAACATGAACACTAGAAGCACTCAAGAAATCAATTGCTTCTATTCTAAAGCATCCACAGATGAAAGCTGGCTATGGCACAAGAAACTTTCTCACCTGAATTTCAAAACAATGAATTATTTGGTTAAGAGGGAAATGGTGAGAGGTTTACCCCCTATGGAATTCACACAGGAAGGACTATGTAATGCCTGTCAAAAAGGCAAACTAAAAAGGGCAACTCACAAAAGCACTGATATATCTTCAATAACTGATCCTTTACAGTTACTTCACATGGATCTATTTGGTCCAGTGAATGTGATGTCTATGTCAAAGAAAAGATATGCTCTTGTGATTGTTGATGATTTTTCAAAGTACACATGGGTTTTGTTCCTGAATTCTAAAGATGAGACTCCACAACTGGTGATTGATCACATCAAGTTAATTGAGTTGGATTCCAAGTATCCAGTGAGGGCTATAAGGTCAAACAATGGAACTGAATTCAAGAATGCAGTTCTGAATGACTTTTGTACTGAAAAAGGAATAACCAGACAATACTCAGCTCCAAGAACTCCTCAGCAAAATGGGGTAGTTGAAAGAAAGAATAGAACCTTGATTGAAGCTGCACGTACTATGTTAAGCGAATCAAGGCTTCCATTATATTTTTGGGCTGAAGCTGTCAACACTGCTTGCTATACACAGAATCGAACTCTTATCAACAAAGACTTGATGAAGACACCCTATGAAGCCTTGAATGAAAAGAAACCAACACTCAAATACTTTCATGTATTTGGAGCAAAATGCTTTTTACTTAAAGAAGGAGACGATCAAGGTGGAAAATTTGAAGCCAAAGCACATGAAACAATTTTTGTTGGTTATGAAAGAAGAGCTTATAAGGTGTATTTGATTGAACATCAGAAGATGATGGAAAGTGTCAATGTAACATTTGATGACACTAAACTCCCTAGTATCCAAACTGAAGATTCATCTGAAAAGCTATCTTTTGAAGATATGAAAGATCTAGATTCAGATGATGATAGTCCACCTGATATTTTTGCTGATGCTAATGACAATAATGTCAATGATGAGTTTAATCAGAATAATGGTGGTGATAATAATGATAATATTGAAAACACCACTCATGCTTCTGAACACTCATCTAATCATCCTGGCAACAACTCAGGGGGAGTTAGTGAAGGATCAACAAGTCTTACTCAACAACACAATTCAATTCAAGGGGAATCATCAAGAGTTAATCTACCCAGACAAACTGTTTGGAATAGAACTCATCCTTTTGAGTTAATTATTGGTGATCCAGATGTTGGAGTAAAGACTAGAAGAGCTTATCAGAATCAATGCAATTATTCAGGGTTTCTATCTGAAATGGAACCTAAGAAAACTGAAGAAGCTCTTTCTGATCCTGATTGGGTGATTGCTATGCAAGATGAACTCAATCAATTCAAACAACAAGAAGTATGGAAGCTGGTACCCAGACCTTCAAATAGAACAGTGGTTGGCACTAGATGGGTATTCAGAAACAAACTTGATGAAGATGGCACAGTCACAAGAAATAAAGAAAGACTGGTAGCAAAGGGTTATTCACAAGCTGAAGGCATTGACTATGATGAAACCTATGCTCCAGTGGCAAGACTTGAGGCCATTAGAATATTCTTGGCATTCGCAGCATTCTCAAACTTTAATGTTTATCAAATGGATGTAAAGAGTGCTTTTCTAAATGGTAAGCTGGATGAAGAGGTCTATGTAGAACAGCCTCTGGCTTTGAAGATCCAGATCTGTTGGACTATGTCTACTTCCTTTTCAAGGCTATCTATGGCCTCAAGCAAGCACCAAGAAAATGGTATGACACCCTTTCTGAATTTTTACTTGAAAATGGCTTTGTTAGAGGTGTCATAGACAAAACTCTCTTTACTAAGAAACATAAAAATGATACAATACTAGTCCAAGTCTATGTGGACGATATAATATTTGGGTCTACTAATGATCTTTTGTGCAAGAAATTTGCTAAGTTAATGCAGGGTAAATTTGAAATGAGCATGATGGGAGAACTGAAATTCTTTCTTGGATTGCAAATAAGTCAAAGGACAGATGGAATATTTATCTGTCAATCCAAGTATATCAAAGAGATCCTCAAGAAATATCAAATGGAGGACTCATCTTCAGCTAAGACACCATCATCTACAGCTGTCAAGTTTGGAACTTGTGAAAATTCTGCCAAGGTAGATGTCACAAGTTACAGAGGTATGATAGGCTCATTACTTTACCTTACTGCAAGTAGACCAGATATTATGTATGCTACATGATTGTGTGCAAGGTTCCAAGCGGATCCTAGAGATGTTCATCTCATTGTTGTAAAACGAATCTAAAGATATCTTAAGGGTACACCTAATCTAGGTATCTGTTACCCTAAAGAATCTGGTTTTAATCTTATTGGATACACAGATTCAGATTATACAGGAAGTGTTGTAGATAGAAAAAGCACCTCTGGGAGTTGTCAATTCCTAGGTGGCAGGCTAGTTTCCTGGTACAGCAAGAAACAACAAACAGTTTCCAACTCAACAGCTGAAGCTGAATACTTAGCTGCTGGAAGCTGTTGTGCACAAATCTTGTGGATTAGGAATCAGCTGAAAGACTATGGTTTTGTATTAACAAAAATTCCAATTTTGTGTGATAATACAAGTGCCATAGCAATCTCCAACAATCCTGTGCAGCATTCGAGGACCAAGCACATAGACATCAGGTATCATTTTATAAGAGAGCATGTCATGGATGGTACTGTGGAATTGTTATTTGTACCCACAGAAGAACAAACAGCAGATATTTTTACTAAGTCTCTTGACGAATCCACATTCACCAAAATTGTTGGTGAATTGGGTATGTTAAACAATCCTAGTAATTAAGCTGGTTAATATCTGAGGTTTATTCTTTAATAATTTGCAAGTGATTTTGTTATTATTTTTAAATTTTAATCACTTGCATAATTATTTTATCAACTTTTTATTGCTTGTAATTGCTAAAAATCTTTGTCAACATGTTTATAATAACTTCTTTATTACTTCTTGTGTTTTGAAATATTTGTGATATTTTAATGAATCATATTCTCTCCTTAAATAATTTTCTATTAGAAAGTTATTTATTAGAAAATATTTAGATTCATTAATTTGTTATAAATGTTTTTGTAAATATATTTAATATTTTATTAAATGTTTTGTAGTGTTTGTCCTTTTGTTATTTATATTTGTTTTCGTAAAAAGATTAATCCATGTGTTTACTAAATATTTATTTATAGTAATTTTAATAATAAATAATAGTGTATTTTAATTGGATTAATTTTGCTCATTAATTTTTATTTTATTAGTATAAAATTAACAGATTAATCAATTGTCTTGTTTGTCATTATAATATCAAGACAATCGCCAAGACAATCCACAGATTGTCTTGGCAGGTTATTTTGTTAATAATAAAATATTTTTCAGATTTTTTTGTTTTGTTTTGTTTTGTTTTTATTTTGTTTTACTCAAGACAAACGATTGTCTTGATAGTTTTGAACTACCAAGACAATCGGCAAGACAATCACTTGATTGTCTTGGAGAGTCATTTCAGTTTTTTTTTAAAAAATTAAAAAAAAAAATATATATATATATATATATATATATATATATATATATATATTTTATTTTCGTTTTCTTTTATTTATTAGTATAGTAAACGATTGTCTTGATAGTTTTTGAACTACCAAGACAATCGGCAAGACAATCAACCGATTGTCTTGTAATGTTAAATTCATACTTAAACAAAAAAAAACAGAACCACAAAAGCTCAGCCAAGACAATCTCTCGTGTATTGACACAGAGTCGATTTTTACATATACATACAATACACACGAATTTTGAATCGAACCTCTGCTCGATTTTCTTCAACAAAACTGAAAACGAACAACATCATTGAATAGATCGTTCGATTTCCTGTCTTTTGAATCAAATATCATCGAGTTTCATCCAGTTTTTGAAAACTCAATTTTTCAAAAAATTGAATCGGGTTTTCACTGTTTTAGTTGTTTTAGATTTTTTCTTTGAAATCTAAAAATAGCTTGAGACTCCCAGTGATCAGGAGAACATCATACTAATTTTTGGGATTTTTCTGACAACTTTGAATTAATTCAAATTTTTAATTAATTTTAATTAATTAATAATTCTGAAAATTTTCGAATTGTTTTAATTTTCCTAAAATTGAAGTGTGTTTTTGTGTTAAAAAAAATGGCTGATAATTTAGAGATAATGAAGCATAATTTGGTTGGCTATTTTAATCCGAACGATTGTCCCTATGATCGATTTAAGCCTTGGATACGGTTTTTAAATGACGATTCAGTTATCTGAACTGCAATTTCGATCGAAGCCCCAATTAAAATTGGACCACTGAGATTGATTTGCATAGAAGCTGCGGTGTCTGAAGATTTGACCTCATTCTCTTTTGATTTTGATGGTACACACCACGTCGTGACAGAATCAACCCTTACTACTGTATTGGGCCTCCCGGTGGATAATTTTGATCCATTTCCAACCAGTGAACAACTCTATCAATTCTTCAGTGATATTAATTATCGTGGAGTAATTGATATGAACAACCTGAGCAAAAGGAATCTGGTTCAACAATGGGATGCATTTTTCGACACGATCTCCAAGGTATTTGCTAATACAGCCAGAGGTAACTTTCATTTACTCACCTCTATGTTACAAACTATTGGTTATGCTGTTGCTAACAACCGTAGAATCAATATTGGTAATCTACTTTGGAATACTATTGTTGGTAGAATTGTTAAGGCCAGAAGGGATTTTGATGAGGGTAAGAAAGTTTTATGTTATTATCCTAGATTCTTAACTTTAATATTTAATCATCTTGTTCCTGTTGGTCAACAAACAATCTTTAGGAATGACAACCCTATGGTATCAGGCAGGCAAACCAAGAAAATATTCACTAGCCTTGATACACATAGAAAATTGATAAATGTGCCAGTGTATATTACACCATATTTGTCTACCTTCATAAATCTACCTGTCATTCCTCGACTTGTAAATGCACCTGAACCTGAACCTCAAAATGTACCTATCCCTGAATTTCAACATCAAATGGAACAATCCATTCCTTCAGGTACAGCTACTGCATCAATGGAGCAGGTATTGCCTTCTATCTCTCAAACTGTTTCTGGAGCCCAAGTGGCTGATAGGTCAGACCAAGAGGTTGTAGAACCACAGCCTCTATCCCAGGTCTTAGAGCCAAACACTGTGTCTAATCAAATCTCTAAACCTAAAGCTAGAAGCAAGTTGTTGACAAAAAGAGCTGATAGAAGAAGTGATAATGTGAGTGATCCCACAGCTCTGCCTCCACCAAAGAAGAGAAGAAACCTACTACTTGAGGCATCTGTTAGCCCATCCATTTCCTCCCAACAGGACTTGGACATTGAAATGGCCGATGAACTGTTACTAATTTCATCCTCTCAACAGGATGAAATTATTGAAATTCGCCAAAGGGCCGTGGCACCTTGTACAGAGTCAAGCACACCTCTATTACTCACAATGGGGGAAAACATTACCATAGAATCTAATGTTGTTAAGGACACTGAGCAAGGAGTGCACGATAGGATTGTTACAGTGCCTACCATTATTACGGTAGAAGAGCCTTCACAGGCTTCAGAGGGAAATCTTGACTCTCTGCCAGTTATAATATAGTCATCATCTCCCCTCCCAGGAGGAACATTCCTGGCTCCCTCAAGGGATTCTTCACTCGCAGATTTATCTGGAGAAAGTGAAGGGCAACTTGGTCATCCTATCACTGAAGAAATTCAGTTATCAAATCCAGATGAATTGATAGAGATGACTGAGGATTGGGAATTGCGAACTCCCATTGCACCACCACTGACCTCTCCAGAAGAGGCTAGGGTGATTTCTTTTGCAGGTACAGCTCAAGGAAAGGAGCTAGTGTTGAGTGATGTGAGGACCACCTTAAATATGAGTGAAACACATGCACGAAAGGAGAGTGACATATCCTTGAGTGAACATCAGGTGAGCGCACACACTGACACAAACACTTTGTCTCTTATGGCTCAAATCAAAGATCTGCAAAAGAAATTGATGAAACTGAGGCTGAAAAACAATTTTTCAAAGCACAAGTGGATGAACGGTCTTCTTCTTCCACCTCTGTCAACAATCAGCTCATGATTATTCGTGACGATGTTCAGAACATAAAGACTACACTCACTCCAACAATCAATACATTGATACAATCCAACTCTCAGGCATCTACAGAAAGAACAGATATTCTAAATGCTATTGACAGACTCTCTAATAGGGTGGATGAACTTCAAGTGGAAATTCATGTAACTGCTCAATCATATTCAACAACCTTTGCGAAGCTTGAAGAAAAGTATGATTACATGTTTGAAGGACTTGATCATCTATACAACATTGTTAAACCTACTCATCATATCACACCAGAACAAAGAGCATATTTTGAAGACTATGATGATGATAATGAGGGGGATAATGATGAAGATAGAGGGCTTGACAGTCGAAGAAAGTCTGTAGAGGATTCCTTAACTAAGGGGGAGAAGTCTGGAGATGGAGGAGCAGGTAAGTCTGGAGGAGCAGGAGGAAGTAAGTCAGGAGGAGGAAGTAAGTCAGGAGATCAAGGGAGGCATAAGGAGAAGTCTGAGAAGTCTACCAAGGGAAAAGAAAAAGCTGCTCATGATCAGGATGTATCCGATTTTGATTTCGATCTCAAGAATAGTAAGTTTGAGGTACAGCAATTAAATGATATTGAAGAAGATCTTTCAAACTGGAAAGATGATCCTGAATTTGAGAAGGAACTTCAAGAGGAGAAAGCTGATCGTCAGATGAGACAAGCTAAGCTTGAGAAGACCAGACAGGTAGTGGATAAAAGACTGAAGCTGAAGCAAGCTGAAGATGCAGAGAAACAAAAGCTACATGCAATCAGTGTACAAGAAAGAAAACGAGATATTCAGTTAAAGATTGGTCCAAAGTGGGAGAGAGCAAGAGAAATTTTTGATTCTATTCAAAACACTGCTAATGATGATGAACGTTTTCTCCAACTACTTCAACAGTTTCAAGAGAACAATCCAAATTACTTGCAATATATGGATGCATTGATGCTGGAAATCTCGAGGATAGTAGCTGGGTTTGACAGATGTGCAGATCAACTGATAATTCAGATTGACTCTCGTATAATGGGTTCTCTCTATGTGTCACTTCAAATCTTTCAACAGAGAAGCTTGATTGAACTGTGGATTATGTCCCTAAAGGTAAAAAGGTTTTCTGAACTGAATATTTTACTTCATGAAAGACTTTTGGAGTTTGCTCAAAGGAATAGTCCACAAGTTATTCAAACTCCACATCATGTTAAGTTTCTCAAGGGTAATACACTACATTCTTGCTTCCTTGATTCTAAGTCGATGAAATTATACACTGCATCTCATCTGGTCTGGTTAGAACATATGCTGAGGACTACAGGATTCGAAGATAAAGAAAGTATCTTTGTTGCTGACATTATTCGATCATATGCTTTAACTGGCTTTGAAAAGAAATATTACATGCTTCGGAATCGGCTATGGGGCAACCTTGGAATTTTGCCTGAGAAACCTAAAGGTCTTGTGTCAGATTATGAACGTGTACTTGACAAGGATTTGATCAAAATATTGGATGATCAAGAAAGATTTGACACAGAGAATATCAGAAGATTTCTAGAACACGAAGATGAAGTTGAACCTGGAGAGATAAGGGATGAAGAAACTTCAAAGTGAAGATCAGCTCTACATGTGATATTTTTAGAGCTTAGATAGGTCAAGATAGAAAATTGTATTATATGATCAATCTAGAGGATCATCTATCTTGTATTTATCTTTTATGTTTGAATCTGGACATTGTTAAATATAAACCAGAACTTTTCTTTTATTTACTTTGTATTTAAAGTTTTATCTTTTACTAAGTTAAGTTGAGTTAGTTGAGTAATCCTCTAGGTATTTGCTTGTTATTTTCTAACAAACAAATAGGGGGAGATTGAAAGGCATATGTCACAGCCTATTTGTAGTTCGAGGACTCAACTCAACTTAAGCTTAGATTGTAATAAGTAAATAACTTTAACTGTCACAGGAATCTCAGGAGGTACAATCTGTCAGAAGAAAAACCCTAAAGTCAACCTATAGTTTTGATGTTTTACACTGGAAGAAGCTCAGATTGCTGATCAAGCCTCAGTATAGCATCAAAGAAGTGGATTTATTTATAAGACAGAGATCTCTAGAGTGACAGGTTCAGACAGAATACAGTGAAGTACAAGAAGGAGAAAGAAATGAGAAGAAAAATGAATCACATTTCTAATGTGAAAATTAAAGGACAGTCATTGAAGTTAGTCGTTCATGAACCAGACCGTGCATGGAACGTCAACAAAATATTCAGTGGTATTCCTTTATTACTTTCAGTGATTTAGAAAAGAATTAAGACAATCCAAGGATATATAATTATTCTTCTTTAATTAATTTAAATCAAGTAGTCAATTTAATTAATTAATTAATTCATCCTGAATTAATTCTTTAATTAAATTAATTATTAGATTAATTAAATCTGATTAATTATTCAAGTAAGGTTAAATTAAAATGATTATTTATTAATCAATTTAATTTAATCTGAAAAATGAACTAGCAAGACAATCCCTGATTGTCTTGCCGATTGTCTTGGAGAAGAGATTTAGAGAAACAAGACAATCACTGATTGTCTTGAAGAAGAAAATCAGTAAAGCAAGACAATCTCTGATTGTCTTGCCGATTGTCTTGGTAATGATAAATTCTGAACAGCTTTAAAAAAGTAGAATAAAAATCTGATTTGATTGTCTTGACGATTGTCTTGACAGTTCAAATCAGATTGTCTTGATAATGATCAAAAAGAAAAAGCTTCAGACAGAATGATAATTTTTGATAAAGCAAGACAAAGATCTCAGAATTTGATTGTCTTGCCGATTATCTTGGAAGAACCTGATTGTCTTGACGATTGTATTGCCTATTGTCTTGGCAGTACAAAATTGGTTGTCTTGGAAGAATAGATTGTATTGCCGATTGTCTTGACAGTTATATTTGAAGATAAAGAGGCAGTGAATATTATATATCAAGACAGAATCGACACAAGACAACACACACAGAAATATTACATTCAACAAATGCAGTTTGCTCTCTTCTCTCTCATCAAGAACACAATACAAGGAGCAGAAAAATTCATAGAAAATCAAGTTCATATTATTTTTAATATCTGATCCGATAGAACTTGTTTACTTGATACTCTTGTACTATTAGCGAGTTTTTACTCCTAATCTATATCTTGATTTTTATTAACAAATCTAGAAAAATTCATGTCGAATTTTCTAATTTGTTTTTATTAACTAGATATAAATTCTGTACTGTATTTGTAACAAACCTCTCAAGTTAATATAATTTTATATTCAACTTGAATTTTGTTTCATTTAATTCCGCTCAAATTGGTCAAAATATAAATTAAATTATCCGGACAAATTTCGATTAAACAGTACTGTTTGTATTCAACCCCCCCTTCTACAAACATATTGGACCTAACAGAAACTCTACAACTAGAGGTTCCCTTAGTTAAGAGGTCATGTAGGTAATGCAAAGAATTACAAACAATTAGGCTTGTTATTAAATGTACTCAGGCATGCCTCTGTGACTAACAATCTCCCCCAAATTGTGAGTGAGACCCTTAGTCGCAATTTCATGTCTGATAACAAGCCTAACATACATAAAGATAAAACTTGACAGTACATGTATGAAATTGAATAGCAACATGGATAGAACTACAATGAGTGATCTTACAAATTATGATGAAATACTAACCTTTGTCATTTGATTCCATCTCCATTGCCTTGGCTAGTAGATCATCATATGCCTTCTATTTCCTTTCTTTCTCCTTTCTTGCATTCTCATCCATAGCTCTTATGATCTCTGCCATAGCATCTAATTCTTCAAGCAGAATAGAGTTCTTGAAATCTTCAAGTACTGGCTTCAAAATGTTGGCAGGATAGTGATTGAGTAGGTTCATTCTTATATTGATCTGATCTCCATTTCTTCTCCTATACTTCACCATATAGGGGTTGAACTGAACTCTACACAGTCCTTTTGCCCTTAGCTTTTCTTCTCCAACTTCTAGCCTATCAATCTCCTTCTCCCTTTCTAGCCATTTTTCTTATCTTCTCAGCATAGTCTCTCTTCATCTTCACAAAATCAATCAACTCCAGCTTCCATACTCTCTCCACTTTGTCTTCAAAAATCCAATAATGCAATAATTCTTTCTATCTCATATAGCTTGCCCCAATTTTGGCAACTTCCTTGTTTGAATTTCATCTGTTTTTCATCAGTGTATTTGATTTCAAGGCAGTCATTCACAATTGCAGCATAGTAGATTCTTTGAGCTCTTAGAAATTGTAGTTGGTCTTCATCAAAATCTTCATCTAGTGGTTGAAGTTTCAGTCCTGGATAGATAGTTAGGGCCCTTAACTTGGGTAACTTCACTCTTCTTGCAGCATGCTTGAATTTAACCTTTTTCACTCCAATGCTTGGCAGAAACTTATGGCCTTTGCTTGCAGACCACTGTAGTATACCATTAGCAGTTTGCTTTTGGAAACATACAGATAGATTCTTGATTTGTATCTTCTTCTCTTCTTGAGGTGGAAAAGCAGTTGTAGAGGCCATGGGTGTAGATTTTGGTAAGTCACTACTAACTGTATTCACCCTAGACTTAGAGTCTTGTGTTATGGTGAGATTACAGTTAACAATGCCTAAGGCTTGCTGTTTTCCACTTTTCCTCTCATAGACTTTGCCTTGGTCATCATCATCTTTCTTGTCTTTTCTATCCTTCTTCTTCTTCTTGTCTTCATCACCCTTATTACTCCTGTGATGTCTTATCCTCCCATAACTCTTGTCTTCATCTTTATCATCCTTATTCCTCCTTGCTTTAGCCATCTCTGGGACAGAGTCAGTTGCTATAAAAGATCTGAGAGTATTCAATGCTTCCAACTCTTCAGCAGTCCTTATCCCATTCTTCTTTTGCAGTTGATCAATGATGTCAATTATAGATAGTGAGATCCTTGGGAATGACAAGCTGAGTGACATCTTCTATCTTTGTACCAGACTGATAGAGAATGGTTCTTGGATTAATGCACACTTCAGGCAATCTAGCTTGTTGACCATTCTTAAGTTCAGATTACAGACTCTTGTTGTTCTCCCCTTTCTGCTCAATTAGTTCAAAGATAGCATCAATCTCAGTGAATTTTAGGACTTTCAAGGTGTCATAAGATAGATGCCATATTCTGCCATTGGTCACCATCATAATTTCCTTGAGAAAGATTTGATTAGCTTTCTTGGAATCACTGTTAGATATTTGATTTGATCTTTGAGGCTCCTTCTGTACAGCAGTGTATCTCCTCTAACCTTTGCCTTTGAGGCTTGCAGAAAATTCAAGAATGCAGCATCATGATAAATCTCTGAATTTGCTACTTCTATCAGTTTAGCATCTGTAACTACACTAACTTCAACTGGCTGATCATCATAATGTCTAGAGGTTTGGACTAGATCACTTGGCATGGAACCTGCCACCACTGTAGTAGTGACAGTTTGCTTTTGGCCACTTGGAGTAGTGATGTGCACTGGTGGTAGAGTAATGTTACGACCAAACTCAACACGCAAGTGCACGTGATCTCAAGTAATATAGATAGCAAATAAGATTCGTTCCTACAGGGACTCGTTGTTTGTCTAGTTAATTCACTCACCAATGTATGATTATTATTTGATGCTATGACAAATTAATAATTGGATTTTTGTTTATCGCTACAATTACCTTAAGATTTATAACTAATTATCAACTACTTGAACTAAGAATTATATCGAATTACTTATGCGAATAAAACATGGGATTTTAACTTCATTAAACAATCCATCTATAGTCTCCACTTCTCTAGCCTTTTCATGTGATTTGTTAATACCTGATCAAATACACAAAACTGATATAAGCCAACTTTCGATGCACAAATACCATCCTAAATAACATCCACAATAAAGATAGAAATCACTTAGTCTCCCAATCATGCTTAATCTGCATATGTCTATAAAGATTGAAACATAATGGTTGAAGTACAAGCATTCAATTGATCACATAGTCGTCATAAAACGGTTAGAGTTACGACACTAATTATGAATGATATTCTCACGCATAAATCTATGCTAGCATGGCAAGTTCTAAACTCTTAGATCCACTTTCGCTTCAATAAGAATTAACACACAATTACAGGAGTTAGCTACTCTCCTATAACGAATTAAATCAACCATGATAGGATATCACATCAATCACACTATAGGCATCGAGAAGATTCAACAAATAAACTTCATGAATAAATCCGCTAAAACCCCATGACAACGAATTAGTTCATAATCAAACTAATCGTCACCATGGGTTCCAATGTAAACATGGTAAAAGAAAACGAACGATGATTTAAATAAATAACAAGGGTTCTAAAGAATACACCAAAACCAAGCATCCACAAACTAGGAAGAATACAAGAATAAATTGAAAACTATCTTCTTCCTCGCTTCTTCGTGCTTCAAAACTCCGTAAATACAATACGTGGTCAGACCTCTCTATTCTAGGGTTTTTCTTCCTTTATATAGGCCTCCAGGTGCATGAAATTCGAAAGGAATTTTATTTTTGACTTTATCTCGAAAAATCAGCAAAACAGGAGTTTCCCGTCAGAACACCCGGCGCTGCCACGCCATCGAAGAGCTTCAACACGGCGCTGCCGCGCCATATCAGTTCTCCCAGCGCTGCCGCGCCACTTTTGTGCAGGAAAACGGCGCTGCCGCACCATACCTTCTATCCAGAGTTGTAGAAAATTTCCCAAGCTTCACGTGGACAGCTTACGGGCCTCAAACGGACTTGTAGAACTCCAGATATGGCTAAAACAAAGTAGACTGCGCAACCTACCGGCAAATCCGAATTTCCCACAATTTTCTCATTTATCTTCCGTTTTCTCTTCCGATTCTTTTGCCACTTCCCGTTATTCAATTCTTGAATTATGAATCCTCATGGTAGCCTAGGGAAATTCACCATCCTTCATTCCAAAGCTCAATTTAAACTCCTAGACCAACGAAAATCAACAATCATAGCTGGCAATTTGCTAACCTGCACAGCTACACAAAACATATTAAAACACACAAATACTTGAGATACAAGCGATCAATTTAAGCCAAAATGAAGTGATCCAAGTGGATAAAAATCCACTTATCACATCCCCAAACTTAAACCGATGCTTGTCCTCAAGCATAAACATAAAAATCTATCTACACTAACTAGTACCACTTCCGTAGATGATCACGGTTGCATTTGGCATATGCAACAAGCCCTTTAAACCCCTAGGCAGCCCTAGTGGATGAGTAAGGTCTCGTGAGGGCCTATAGTGAATGTACCCACAAAATCTGATCTATAATGCAACTAACAATGCAACTAACTATATGTATGCAACTACATGAAAAATGCAAGGATCCCCTTTAAACTCACCAAAACCAAATAACAAGCAACTATCTCAAAGAATGCAACAAATCCAAATAGAGCTCGACTAAGCCCCCGTATACTAACAATGCATGAACAGAAATGTGTGTGTGTGCGCGATGCTCATCAGAAATACTCCCAAACTAGGTCAAAAATCATACATGCTTTCAGTCAGGACAATCACAGGTTTATAACTAGAATAGACTGTAGACACTTCATAGCCTAGGAACACCTCCACCCTTATCCAAGGTAGACAGAAACTCATGCTTTATTACTATGACACATAATACTATATACAATACACATGCTTATTTAACCGTGCAATGAATGAGACCCCGAAAGGCTTATACAATAATACCCATGTAACGAGTGTTGGGTCAGTGGATCCCAGACTATAAAAGCCTTAGGTCACTAGGACTAAGTCCCCTCAGACTTAATTACTCGAGTATTAAAGAGCTCACTCTGGTTAATTTTGCATTTCACAATTGACACTTTTTTTTTCTCTTTTTTTTTTTCTTTTTTTTTTTCTTTTTTTTTTCTTTTTTTCTTTTTTTTTTTACATGCAATCTGGAATGAGCCTTTCTCATTTCCAACCCTAGACTACTCATATAAATATGAGCCGGCTACTAGCCATTTGACACCTAGCCATTATTAACAAATATTTACAACTAGCATGAAATTCCTGGTTTCCCCCAAACTTAGATTTTAGTGCTCCTACGCCATCAAGGGAATAACGAAAATTCTAACTATAATCAACCGATTAAATCTCTAAACATCCAACAAGCATGACCCTAACCTAGCCCAAAAGCACCCAATGAGTCTGTGTAAAAGTTTTGTTTCTGAATACGCAAGTCAATTTCATAGGCACTATAATTCAACCCTCTACTCATCATCATCACACTCAATTAGACACCTACCTACCAGTCAGAATTAGCAAGTTCTATGGGATCATGAAAATGCATGCCATGCTCATGCAACTATATGAACATAAATATCACAATAACAGAATGTCCTATATGAAATAAACATAAATAATACGAACATATATGCATGAACTATTACTTCTATGCAAAATATATGCAATCTACATGAAACACAATAACACAAATACTACTATACACTGCTTATCCCAACCACCCCCAAACTTGAAAAATTCAATGTCCGCATTGAATGGAGGTAAATACGAGGGAAAGCAGAAAACATACCTACTCGACGAAACACATGGGTTGCCTCCCACGAAGCGCTGTCGTTAACGTCATTTAGCCGGACGTCACTCCCTTAACTCACGGCGGTTTCAAAAGAATAACCGAACCGTCCTCAACCGGAAGACCATTCATGCACACGTTGACATGTTTGGTTCCTCCAAACACCACTTTTCTTTCACTCTTCAACTTGATTCTTCCACCCATCGACTTCTTCGCCTTCTTTTTCTTCCTAACACCTCTAAGGTGCTTATTCGATTCGGACGGCTGAACAACACTCTCTTCTACTTCATCATCGGTCATCCACCTTCTTAACACGTTATCTTTGCATACTTCAAAAATCACAAGTTCATCATCCACAAGGACATACTTCAAGTGTGGTGGCAGCTTCCCAAGCTTCACCTTCGAGAGATCTTGAATGGAAGAATCATCAATGGAATCACTGATGTGTTGCTCGAGCTTGTGCACGTCTAACTTTTTGCACAACAAATGATCAAACTCTTCTGCCTGACCCGTATCAACTATCTCCACACTGAAACACTCCTCATCCTCTGTCGGAAATTTCATGGCCTTGAACACATTAAAGGTGACATTTTGATCTTGCACCCTCATTGTAAGCTCTCCTTTTTGCACATCGATCAAAGTACGACCTGTAGCTAGAAAAGGCCTTCCCAAGATTATGGTAATCTTCTTATCTTCTTCAAAATCTAGAATCACAAAATCGGCAGGAAAGATGAGCTTATCAACCTTCACCAAGACGTCCTCTACTATACCCCTCGGATACGTGATCGTCCTATCAGCCAACTGCAAGGAGATGTTAGTTGGCTTTGGCTCCGGCAGGCCAAGTTGCTTGAAAACAGACAAGGGCATGAGATTAATACTTGCACCCAAATCACACAAGCATTTGCTGAATGAGAGATCTCCAATAGTACATGGAATGGTAAAGCTTCCAGGGTCCTTCAACTTAGGCGGCAACTTTTGTTGCAAGATGGCACTACACTCCTCCGTCAAGGCAACGGTCTCTAGCTCCTCAAGTTTCAATTTCTTCGAGAGAATGCCCTTCATAAACTTCGCATAGCTCGGCATTTGCTCAAGAGCCTCCGCAAATGGTATGTTAATCTGAAGCTTCTTGAAGACATCCAAGAACTTAGCAAATTGCTTGTCGAACTTTTGCCTTTGAATTCGTTTTGGGTATGGAGGAGGTGGAAACACCTTATCTTCTACCTCTTTTTGAGCATTATCATTCTTACAAGTTATAGGAGTCGAGGGAGTAGCATTAGGTAGCAATTTAGGACCAGATTCGACCCCAGCATCAAAATCAACTTTTTCTTCCAGAAGTTGCGGCGCTGGCGCGCCAGTATTGTACTGGGGAACGGCGCTGCCGCGCCGTGCTATCTGCTCAGAATTTTCATTTTTTTTCCCCGGTTGATTTTTCTTTGTCCTGACCTTGTAGAATTCTTCCTAATTGTAATGTTACTGCCTTACCTATTCCTTGTGATCCTTCTTGCCTGGATTCATCTCTGTGTCACTTGGAAGCGTTCCTGGTTGACGGTTCAACAATGCATTGGCCAGTTGACCAATTTGATTCTCTAAAGTTTTCAATGACACCGCCTGACTCTTGTACATCATTCGAAGCTCTTCCAATTCAGATTTCTCAGACTGATTCAATGAATTCCCTTGAGATGGTTGAAATCCCGGTGGATTGAATGGTTGCCTTGGAGCATAAGGTGGTGGCTGATAGTTCTGATTATATGGCCTTGCATTGAACTGCTGATTTTAGGGTTGCTGAACACCACCCTGATTGTTGCTCCAACTGAAATTAGGATGATTCCGATTGTTGGGATGATAAACATTAGGTACTGGTTGCTGAGCTCTTTGAAAATTACTGACAAATTGTGCGGATTCAGATGAGATAGCACACTGATTCGTGTCATGAGCCCCTGCACACAATTCACACACCATAGCAACCTGGTTAGTCCCATGATTAGAAAAGGAATCTACCTTCATTGTCAACGCTTTGAGTTGAGCAGCAATAGCAGTAGCTGCATCCAAGTCCAGAACTCTGGCCACTTTAGCAGGTGGCAAGCGTTGAGTAGGATTCTGAAACTCATTGGCCGCCATCATCTCAATAAGATTATATGCATCCTCATAGCTTTTTGCCTATAGCGCACCTCCAGAAGCTGCATCTAACATAGGCCTGGACTGAGTTCCCAACCCGTTATAGAAATTGCTGATTATCATCCAATCCGGCATCCCATGATGAGGACAACGTGCCAATATCTCCTTGTACTTTTCCCAAGCTTCCCCCAGAGATTCCTGAGGTTGCTGAGCAAACTAAGAAATAGAATTCCGATAAGCTGCTGTCTTTGCCATGGAGAAATACTTCGTCAAGAACTTTTGAGCACAGTCTGCCCATGTTTTAATAGAGCCTGATGGCATAGAATGTAACCAACTCTTGGCTTTATCCCTAAGAGAGAAGGGAAATAGTCTCAATCTGATTGCGTCATCTGTAACTCCGTTGAATTTGAAGGTGTCACAGATCTCAAAGAAGTCCCTGATATGAGCATTGGGATCTTCAGCAGGACTACCCCCAAACTGTACTGTATTCTGAATCATCTGAATGATGTTTGGCTTAAGCTCAAAATTATTAGCCCCAATAGCTGGGCGAACAATACTGGTATGAATATCCTCCACTTTTGGCTGAGAGAATTCACTCAAAGCCTTCGCTGGCTGTGCTTGATCTGCCATGTCTTCTATTGATTCAAGATCGTCTTCTAACCCGATGTTCTCAAAATCAAGTTTTCTTCTTGCTAGTTCTTCTCTACGTGCTTGAGCTCGTGTACGCATACACTCTCAAAAAGTACCTGAAATTCACCAACAAGAAATTTTGTGAGAAACGTCTTAGTCACCGAACTTTAATGACCACTGATGGCAAATACTGAAACTAAACAAATAAAACTGTGTCCCCGGCAGCGGCGCCAAAAACTTGTTACGACCAAACTCAACACGCAAGTGCACGTGATCTCAAGTAATATAGATAGCAAATAAGATTCGTCCCTACAGGGACTCGTTGTTTGTCTAGTTAATTCACTCACCAATGTATGATTATTATTCGATGCTACAACAAATTAATAATTGGATTTTTGTTTATCACTACAATTACCTTAAGATTTATAACTAATTATCAACTACTTGAACTAAGAATTATATCCAATTACTTATGCGAATAAAACATGGGATTTTAACTTCATTAAACAATCCATTATAGTCTCCACTTCTCTAGCCTTTTCATGTGATTTGTTAATACCTGATCAAATACACAAAACTGATATAAGCCAACTTTCGTTGCACAAATACCATCCTAAATAACATCCACAATAAAGATAGAAATCACTTAGTCTCCCAATCATGCTTAATCTGCATATGTCTATAAAGATTGAAACATAATGGTTGAAGTACAAGCATTCAATTGATCACATAGTCGTCATAAAATGGTTAGAGTTACGACACTAATTATGAATGATATTCTCACGCATAAACCTATGCTAGCATGGCAAGTTCTAAACTCTTAGATCCACTTTCGCTTCAATAAGAATTAACACACAATTACAGGAGTTAGCTACTCTCCTATAACGAATTAAATCAACCATGATAGGATATCACATCAATCACACTATAGGCATCGAGAAGATTCAACAAATAAACTTCATGAATAAATTCGCTAAAACCCCATGACAACGAATTAGTTCATAATCAAACTAATCGTCACCATGGGTTCCAATGTAAACATGGTAAAAGAAAACGAACGATGATTTAAATAAATAACAAGGGTTCTAAAGAATACACCAAAACCAAGCATCCACAAACTAGGAAGAATACAAGAATAAATTGAAAACTATCTTCTTCCTCGCTTTTTCGTGTTTCAAAACTCCGTAAATACAATACATGGTCAGACCTCTCTATTCTAGGGTTTTTCTTCCTTTATATAGGCCTCCAGGTGCAAGAAATTCGAAAGGAATTTTATTTTTGACTTTATCTCGAAAAATCAGCAAAACAGGAGTTTCCCGTCAGAACACCCGGCGCTGCCGCGCCTTCCAAGAGCTTCAACACGGCGCTGCCGCGCCATATCAGTTCTCCCAGCGCTGCCGCGCCACTTTTGTGTAGGAACACGGCGCTGCCGCGCCATACCTTCTATCCAGAAATGTAGAAAATTTCCCAAGCTTCGCGTGGACAGCTTACGGGCCTCAAACGGACTTGTAGAACTCCAGATATGGCTAAAACAAAGTAGACTGCGCAACCTACCGGCAAATCCGAATTTCCCACAATTTGCTCATTTATCTTCTGTTTTCTCTTCCGATTCTTTTGCCACTTCCCGTTCTTCAATTCTTGAATTATGAATCCTCATGGTAGCCTAGGGAAATTCACCATCCTTCATTCCAAAGCTCAATTTAAACTCCAAGACCAACGAAAATCAACAATCATAGCTGGCAATTTGCTAACCTGCACAGCTACACAAAACATATTAAAACACACAAATACTTGAGATACAAGCGATCAATTTAAGCCAAAATGAAGCGATCCAAGTGGATAAAAATCCACTTATCAAGTAACAACTGGCAGAGAAGATGGAGGTTCATCAGTTTTATCTTTCCCTTTGCCTTGAACATGAGTTGTAGTTTTTGAACCTTGAACACCCTCAGTAATGACAATACCTTTCTCCTTAGATTACTCCCTTAGGTTTTAACCTTAAGGTCCTCTTCTCCCCCTTAGGCTTGTTGTCAGGCACAGAGGCTTTGGTAGGGGCCTTTGGGTTGGAAGAGGTGGGATTGATAGATTCATCAGGAAGAGGGAGTCCCATATGCTTCATCATAGCAGACAGCATCAGTTGTTGGTGAAGAAGAACCTCAGCTATGGTGGTGGCTTGAGTGTCCAACTTTTCAGTAAGAGTTACAACTGTTTCTGTAAGATGAGCATTTGACTGTTTGAGAGAGGTTACTTCTTTCTCCAGAGCATCCACCTTTTTGAATAACTCAGTAGATTTAAAACCAGATAGTGATTGTTCCTTGAGCCTCAATACCTCAAATTTGGTCATTTCATGAACAGGGACTTCAGTCACCAACTTATCTCCATATTGATTTGCAAACAGAGTCCTCAGCATGGCATTGGCATCAGTTGTCTAACCAGATAGATTTTGAAATTGAGTTTCTAGATTACTGACAGTTCCATGAAGCAAAGCCAATCCATTATCCATCTTGGTGCAGGTAGATTTACAATCTTGTATAGTTTTGAGAACAAGATCTAGAGTAGGAAATTTGGCACTTACTTCCTTGGTTGCTGCATCACATACTTTATTGACTTCTGTTTTAACTTCCTTCCCAAGATAGTGAGCAGCCTTGAGGAATCCCTTGTAAGAATCATTTATAGACTCATACACTTCACCAGGAGTAAGAGATTTGGCATTAGAGCCCAGTGAAGTGATGTATTCCTCTCTTAGGTATTGAAGAGCTTCATTGAGAGTAATGTCATATTTTCCTTGCAACCAGGCATCTACATTGCCATCTCTCTTAGCTTCATCTGTTATTTTCTCCTTTTGCATCTCCACATCATCTCTGTGACACAGCAGAATGGCTTCATAGTCTGGATTTGATATGTTGGATGTGACCAGATTTTGGGCTATTTTAACAAACTCAGGAATCTGATCCACAACTAAGCTTTGAAGTGCTTCAACCGTCAATTGTGGTGGAGCAGACCCTGATCCTGAAGCACTGGCATGTTGCACAGGCTTCAGCCATTGTGACAAGAAGTCAGAGCTAGAGCTAGGCAAGCTAGACTCCTCAGTTACAGATACAACTTCTGTAACCGGATGGATTGACTCTACTACTGTTGTCTCCACAGGAATGGGATGAGTTACAACAGTAGTTGACACAAGCACAGAGTCTCTAGTGAAAACTAGTGAATCCTCTATGTTTGTGATGGTGTCATTAGGATATGCCCCAGCTTGCATTCCCTCACCATCTAAATGTTGTTCCTGGGTGGTGAGCAAAGTGTCATACACTAAGTCACTTGAGTCCATTGGCTCACCAAGAGAAGAGAATTCTTGGTGATCAATGCCTTGCTCCTCAATTGCTTGAGTTGCAGGCTCCAAAGAAATTTCAGTGATAGATTCTGGAAGAGAAGTGTCTTGTATATTTGATTTTGGCAACTCCCCCTAAGAAATAGAGGGAGTTTCAAGTGTGATGTGCTCTCCACTCAGTGTTGTGCCAGCCTTATCACTCCCAGGTGCTGACTCATTACAAGTAGATGCATTGGGAAGGATGCTTGATTCTATAGATGCACCCTGTTGAGAGGATACATCTAGTGAGCTGTTTTCCCCTGATTTTACAACTTCAGCCATTTGTGTGACTGAAGAGGTGGCTTTAGATTTCTTCTTCTTTGGTCTCTGTAAGGGAAACTCAGGTTCCTCACTTTCTAGACCTAATTCTACAACCAATGTTGCTTCTGTCAAGATATTCAAGGGTTCAGATTCAATCTGTTTTCTCTTCTTCTTCTCCTTTTTACTAACACCACCCTGTTTAGAGGATGATGCAGGTGGCTCTGTGTTTGGTACAGTGTTTGGTTGAGGGGGTTGGTTAGCAGGCCCTGGGTTAGAATTTTGTTCTACTTGCTTGGGCTGTGCTAACTCAGACTTAGAGGCAAATATTGGCATGTTGTAGGGGTAAGACTCAAATAAACTCTGTATATGAGGAGTTATTTCAAGTCTCACGTCCACATCATTCCTAGTCTCCAAGTTACCAAAAATGCGTTTGGTCATGGATTTCGGATAGCCTATTCTATTTCTATCTATCCCAGACAATTCAATCAGTTTATTATTTACAAAATTAAGTGCAGATTAAATAAAATGAGGGAAGAAAATTTCAGTACCTCTCTTGGTTGAGTTCTTACTAAGTCTCCCATATAGCTCCTACATAATTAGATTACCCACATTGATTTTCCTATCATATGCCAGGGAGTATGCAATTTGCTGTGCAGGTGCACTCATTTGATCAAAACTCGACTTTCTAGCAGTGAACACAGCAGAATGGCTTCATAGTCTCGATTTGATATGTTGGATGTGACCAGATTTTGGGCTATTTTAACAAACTCAGGAATCTGATCCACAACTAAGCTTTGAAGTGCTTCAACCGTCAATTGTGGTGGAGCAGACCCTGATCCTGAAGCACTGGCATGTTTCACAGGCTTCAGCCATTGTGACAAGAAGTCAGAGCTAGAGCTAGGCAAGCTAGACTCCTCAGTTACAGATACAACTTCTGTAACCGGATGGATTGACTCTACTACTGTTGTCTCCACAGGAATGGGATGAGTTACAACAGTAGTTGACACAGGCACAGAGTCTCTAGTGAAAACTAGTGAATCATCTATGTTTGTGATGGTGTCATTAGGATATGCCCCAGCTTGCATTCCCTCACCATCTAAATGTTGTTCCTGGGTGGTGAGCAAAGTGTCATACACTAAGTCACTTGAGTCCATTGGCTCACCAAGAGAA
This sequence comes from Saposhnikovia divaricata, assembly GCA_036435485.1. Lineage (NCBI taxonomy): Eukaryota > Viridiplantae > Streptophyta > Magnoliopsida > Apiales > Apiaceae > Saposhnikovia > Saposhnikovia divaricata. The sequence goes on along the minus strand of CM071597.1, from coordinate 91,538,321 downwards.
GAGAATTCTTGGTGATCAATGCCTTGCTCCTCAATTGCTTGAGTTGCAGGCTCCAAAGAAATTTCAGTGATAGATTCTGGAAGAGAAGTGTCTTGTATATTTGATTTTGGCAACTCCCCCTAAGAAATAGAGGGAGTTTCAAGTGTGATGTGCTCTCCACTCAGTGTTGTGCCAGCCTTATCACTCCCAGGTGCTGACTCATTACAAGTAGATGCATTGGGAAGGATGCTTGATTCTATAGATGCACCCTGTTGAGAGGATACATCTAGTGAGCTGTTTTCCCCTGATTTTACAACTTCAGCCATTTGTGTGACTGAAGAGGTGGCTTTAGATTTCTTCTTCTTTGGTCTCTGTAAGGGAAACTCAGGTTCCTCACTTTCTAGACCTAATTCTACAACCAATGTTGCTTCTGTCAAGATATTCAAGGGTTCAGATTCAATCTGTTTTCTCTTCTTCTTCTCCTTTTTACTAACACCACCCTGTTTAGAGGATGATGCAGGTGGCTCTGTGTTTGGTACAGTGTTTGGTTGAGGGGGTTGGTTAGCAGGCCCTGGGTTAGAATTTTGTTCTACTTGCTTGGGCTGTGCTAACTCAGACTTAGAGGCAAATATTGGCATGTTGTAGGGGTAAGACTCAAATAAACTCTGTATATGAGGAGTTATTTCAAGTCTCACGTCCACATCATTCCTAGTCTCCAAGTTACCAAAAATGCGTTTGGTCATGGATTTCGGATAGCCTATTCTATTTCTATCTATCCCAGACAATTCAATCAGTTTATTATTTACAAAATTAAGTGCAGATTAAATAAAATGAGGGAAGAAAATTTCAGTACCTCTCTTGGTTGAGTTCTTACTAAGTCTCCCATATAGCTCCTACATAATTAGATTACCCACATTGATTTTCCTATCATATGCCAGGGAGTATGCAATTTGCTGTGCAGGTGCACTGATTTGATCAAAACTCGACTTTCTAGCAGTGAACACCTGTAGTAGTGTGGCGAACACAAAACTCCATTCCTTTCTGAGACAATTCCGGTTCATTTTTCCAATCATGATTGTATCAGCATATCTGATAAAGTCGAAGAATGTAATCAAATCATCATCAAATACCAGAGGGCGATACAGGTCCTGATGAAGTCCTAGTGCTTGATTCATATCCTCTGTAGTGATGGTAACCACTTTCTTTTGTATTTTGTAGTAGATGATATAAGAGGTTACTGCATTTTCGAGAGCAACAACTTCCACAGTGGCTGTCCTCCAAAACTGTTCTAGAAGATCTAAGTATAGAGTTGGGTTGGCTGAGAGTGCATCCATGATGTATGACTCAGACATCCAACAATGGTTCTGTTCTTTGGTGCAGGGACAAGTTTCCATACTTTGTTCCTTTCAAATTGATTCAGCTCCTCTTGTATAGAAATAATCTAATCTGGATCCAACAGTGCATCATCAAGTTTCTTAGGCTCAATCTGAGATAGAAAGCAACCATAGAGACACTCATTTTGAGTTGCTCTCCTAGTTCTCACTCCTGCATTTGGATCTCCAATAATTTGCTCTGCAGTGTGTGATCTATCCCATTTCCTTGAATGCTCAGTTTGATTTCTCAACCTTGATGTTGCTTCATCATCCAAGTCATGATCATTTTTATTTCCTCCCTCTGTGAAGTTGACACTATTCACAGGTGTGTCCTGGATGCTTGTCTCTTCATTATTGATTGGCACAAATTCTTCTCTTGCTTCATCATTCATTTGAGTTTGTTGAACTACAGTTTCAACTTCAGTTTCAATCTCTTCATCGGAATCATCTAGATTTTCAAACTTTAATGGATCTCTATCTTCAACATTGACTTCTTCTAATCTAGGTAGTTTGCTGTCATCAAACGTCACATCTGTGCTTTCCATGACTTTCTTTTGACTGATGACACAAACTTTGTATGCAATTCTCTCCATATAATAGCCAAGAAAAATTCCTTCAAATGCCTTTGCACCAAATTTTCCAACATATTCTGAATTATCCTTCAACACAAAACATTTGCTTCCAAAAGTATGAACATAATTAAGAGTAGGCTTCTTTCCAGTCATCAAATTGTAAGGTGTCTTTCCAGTGTTTTTGTTTATGAGAGTTCTGTTCTGGATATAGCATGCAGTGCTCATAGCCTCGGCCCAAAAACATGTAGGCATCTTTGCATCAAGCAACATTGTTCTAGCAGCCTCAATCAGAGTTCTATTCTTTCTCTCAATAACTCCATTTTGTTGTGGAGTCCTTGGAGCTGAGAATTGTTGAGAAATGCCATTCTCTTTGCAAAATTCTTCAAGTAAGGCATTTCTGAACTCTGTTCCATTATCACTTCTCAATGCAATCACACTTGCATTGTTGGCCTTTGCTTCCTTATCAATTTTCTTTATGTGCTCAATGATCACTTGTAGAGTCTCATCCTTTGATGCTAGAAATTCCACCCATGTATACCTTGTGTAGTCATCAACCATCACCAGGGCATACTTCTTTCTTGAGGGTGACATAATATTGACAGGCCCAAATAAATCCATATGAATTAATTGAAGGGGCTTGGTGATTGATGTCACTGTCTTTGACTTGTGGCTTGACCTTTTCATTTTTCCCTTTTGACAAGCCTCACACACTCCTTCTTGACAGAATTCAAGTGTTGGCATGCCTCGTACTAACTCTCTTTTGACCAGAGAATTAATGGCCTTGAAGTTCAAGTGTGATAGTTTCTTGTGCCACAGCCAACAGTCTTCATTTGATGCTTTTGAGTAGAAACAACAAACTTTGTCCTTGCTTGCAGAGTCCATATTGGCTACAAACAGGCTTCCTTTCCTCACTCCAGATAGAGCAAAGTCACCAATCTTCTTGTGGGTGATCAAATATTCATCCTTGTCAAAGTTTACTTTTAATCCTCTATCAGTAAACTGACCAACAATTAGCAGATTATGCTTGAGTCCCTTGACTAGTGCTACATCTTCAATGATGACATTACCAACTTTTAACTTGCCATATCCCAATGTGTTACCCATGCTGTCATCTCCAAAAGCAACCATTGGGCCAGCCTTCTCCTCATACTGTGATAGCAGGGCCATATCACCAGTCATATGATTTGAGCATCCACTGTCCAAAATCCACATGAATTTCTTTTCTTGTTCTTTGCCATGCATACAAAAAGGTATTACTTCTCCTTTGGTACCCAAACAAGTTTGGGTCCACTTGGCTTAGAAACGGATTTATCAAAAATAGCATGCTTACTAGTTTTCTTAGGACTAGTCTTCTTGTCACTGTTAGAAGTCTTAGAAACTGAGGTCTCAGACTTAGGTGACAGAGGTACCTTCCTAGCTCTAGGAGGACTTGAAGACTATGGCCTTGTGTAGTGTGTGTGAGTGTTGTGACTGATGCAACCATCCATGAATTGTCTTCTCAAATTAAAATAGCTAGTCATAACACTCATATTGCATGGCATACAGTCAAGTTTATCACAAAAAGGTGAATCTCTATGTCTTAAAGGCACAGAGCAATCATAGAATGGTTTAGCTACACTACCAGTTGGTTTCTTGCATGCATGAGTTAAGTGATTAGTGCTAAAATATTTTTGACAAACTTTCCTAGGGGCATTTGGCACATTAGCATAATTGTTATTCTTGTTTATCCCTAGTTTGCCATTCCTGTTATGTTTCTTATTAGCCACTTTCTTATTAGATTCATTTTTCCCAGCTGAAACAAACTTCACAAACTTCTCAGGTCTAGATCTACCTCATACTGGCTCCTTGGCTTTTGGCTTGACACTCTCACTGTAACAGCCCCAATTCCGGGGTCAGGGATTTAGAGTAGTCACGATCCATTTAATCTTTGCCTTACCTGTATTACTTACAATGTACACAATTCAATAACTTATGAGCCCACAATATATATCTCACACACACACTCACATGTTAGAGTCTCAGAAATGACACAATACAACAATTGCGGAATACATAACTTTTATTACAATACCCAATGTCTTTTGAATCTGTTATTGATACAACATCTAAGTAATGGTACATGGCCACCATGTATTCTGATGATTACAATCTACTCATACCATTCATATCGATACATGAGATGAATTCGATAAACTGCAGCCTGATCCAACTGGTTCGTACTACTCTTGGGATCACTGCTAGAAACTGTCTGTGGAAACTCCTTGTTTGTGTCCTTGACATCCTGCTTCACTGCTCTATAATATATATAAAACAATAGCAAGAGTGAGCAAATAGCTCATCAAGGTAATGAAAGCATGGCATAACTCTGCCTATGACTTTTCCCAGAATAAGGCGGGTATAAGACAATAATTGTCAAAATATCTCTTTACCTAAAGTATTTCCTTATCGAAATATTTTTCAAAACAGTACTATCGTAGTACTTCAAATATCATTCATAATATCTCTGAAAACTTTTATTATACTATGAACCAAGTTCTAGTATATATTATAAAAGGATGAGGTCTCAAAGTAACCCAATATAACCGTTTCGTAGAAAAGAAATATCTGCTATATAAGTATAAGCAGAATATCAACATATAACTTAAAAGATGAAGTTATAAGGTGATTCAATATAAACAACCCCCTTACCATAACTCATGTTATGTAAGGAAACCACAGAGTCATATAATATAAAAGATGAAGTTACAAGGTAACTCAAAATATACTTTCCATAGAAGTATCTGCTTATTCAAAAATATGAGTAAGATATCATCATATATCATAAAGAGGAAGTTACAAGGTAATATATTGCAACTTTAGTTTTTAACACTTTTCAAACCCCTGCCAACCTGAAAGAAGTCTCTTCGATACGTGTTGCGGAAAATATCTAAATTGGATGATGAACTAATACTGGAGTATTGTCGCGCCAGACGACACCACCTTACGATGATCAGTCGCAGGTCGTGTATCTCAAGATTTGTTTCTCTACATGTAGAAGGAAGAACATATGGACACCACCATACGCCGGATCTCCCTAGCCAACGGTTGGGCATAGTTGGGACCGGCGCCACTCGGACCCTATTTCAAGGATGGACTGTCCCACAGCCTCTTACACAAATACCCCTAGTTTGAGTAAATCCATGACTCTGAAACGTAAAGTTCGTCCCCCTTTCCCCAAGTATAATACTTGTTGATAGGACTCCACAAAGTAGTCGTATCTAGTTGGAATGGAAAATTCACCAATATTTCCCGAGCTATTGCTCGTTAATGGATATCGACTTGTTCCAACAATCTTACTCCTCGAATGATGAGGAAGTAATAAAGAGAATCTTTTTGATGAATAGCCACCAAGTTGCGAGTGAAAAGAATAGTTTCAAAAGATTTATGACTGGGCAGTCAAGCAAAATAAGTAACAACTCTCAAGTAAGGTTCCCTTATATTTTGAAAGTTTGAGCGAGCATTTAAATCCTCCTATAAGATAGATTTAAATGGAAAATAAAGTTTTGGGAACCTCCCCTTAATAAAATAATCATAATAAAGCTCAGAAATATTTTACATAGTATTGGAAGGTCAAAGATAATTTTTGAATAAGATAGGTCATTTTTAAAACTCGTTTAAAAGAATTAAATAAATATTCAAAGAATATTTATTAAGCCATAAATATTTAAGAATAATCTCAGTATAAAATATTGCTCGTAAATGACCCTCGAATGAATATCTAAAAATATTCACTAAATAAATAAATACTTGAATGAATATTCAAAACAATATTCATTAACCAAATAAAACTCAAATGAATATTTAAAATAATATTCATCAAATAAATCAAACCTTAAATTAATATTCAAAATAATATTCATTTAATAAATAAAACTTTAAATGAATATTTGAAATAATATTCATTAAAGAAATAATGGAAAAACATTTATCTAATATTTTTCTCAGAAAATAATCTCAAGATATACTGAAATACTGACTCCCGGTCTATATTTAAAGAATGAAATCATATGCCCTTTCACCAAGGGTCTTTACAAAACCCGACTTATAACTAATATCTCATATCTGGCTTATAAGCCAATTACCAAATCATTATTCAAGTATCACAATATGTACTTTTGAAAACAGTTATGCCTTCCAATAGCATATTTAACATAAATAATGCTCATATAGTTTTTCTCAACTGAGATAATACTCAAATAACATTCCTCGAAAGATATAGTAAGCAAATACAATTCCTCGAATGATATCATATTCAAATAACAATCCTCTAATGGTTTCCAAGTAATTAATACTTTATTGAAATATAATTAATGTTTATAAATAACATTCCTCAAAATAAATAATAATCTGCCACTGGAATCCCTCCGGGATTTCACGACTATCTCTATATCACAAAATACCGACTCCCGGTTTAGAGTCGAAAACAATGAATATGCTTTTATATCTAGAGCTACAAGATATACTGGTCCATAAATACTTAACTCAAAGATCATATATAATCCACATGTCAAATTCTATTTCAACAGGAAATAAGATATATCGCAAAACTACACAACTTTATACATGGCACAAGCAGTATTATATAATCAATACTTCAAAGTATAGATTTAGAAAACTTGCCTGATACTCGAGAAGTAGTAGGGCTCGTGACAATGTCGGACAATCTAGACAAAGTCAAAGAAAACATTCGGTTAATCCCTTGGATACTCCATTTATACATCAACGCTTAAACACATAAGCGAAACACAACTAAGGTATTACTAGCTTGCTTTAGGCTCATACTAAGTCCATGCCAATCAACAAATACTTAAGTCAAAGGTTCGCTTTAGGAATCGAATCTCGTTTACCCGTTTTACCAAGTGGTTCTCAAAGTTATAACCAAGTGCTCCTCTAAGGGGTTCTTTCGTACTTAACCTTGATTCAAACATTTTTATAAGGTCAAAAAATAATCCTTTCGACACGAGGTCTTCTCTCATATCTTCATTGTGACCTCTAACATTCAATTACCAAGATTTGTAACTGAATTTTTCATTTTAGGGGTGTTCAATTGAAGTTACGAACTCACACGTACGTTTACGAACCGATTTTACAATTTTTACCATAACGCCTAAACCATAAGTCCAAATGCTACGATTCTCGCGCCAAACCGATCTATGAATCACGATCTAACATATAATGGCAATGGTGACTAAAGTCAATAGGGGTTTGGGTCCGAATGTTATACACCAAACAAGGTATTGTAAAATCGGGCATTATAACAGCTATGTTTACACGCTTTCCAAAATTTTCACCTCACCGTGAACATACCATCACTACACCCATCACTTCTAAACATGATAATCATCTAAACAAGTTCAACAACACCTTATCCCAACCATCACATGAATCATCAACCACAATCAACTACAAATCCATGGATCTAAACATATAACTAAAATATCATCCATTAATCATCAAATCATCCTTAAAACTCATAAAAACTCAATGTAAAAGCTATTGAGGGTTATACCTTCCTTGGTGTGTGGGTGAACCTTATAAAACTTGTTTAGTCCTTATATAAGCTTAGGATAGCTTGGATCATCCAAAGAAATCAAGAAAATAAGTTAGCAATCTCGGAGTTACAAAACACCAGCTGAAAGAACTGGAAAATAGAGGCCCTTACCTTGCTTTTCTGGATGAGGCTCCTGAAGAAGAGTTGTAGAGAATCTCAATACCTTTCAAAAAATCTATAGAACGCAATATTTCAGTGAGAAACGAAGGCTTTACGGCTGTTTTATTGAGCTTCAGACTAGCATGGCCGGGAGCAGAATAACTTTGTGATTGTTAGTCACAGAGGCATGCCTGAATACATCTAATAACAAGCCTAAGTATGTGTAATGCTATGCATTACCTACATGACCTCTTAACTGAGGGAACCTCTAGTTGTAGAGTTTCTATTTGTTCTGTACTTGTAATAGGCATCAAATTCTAGTTGTGTTACTGTAATTATAAAGTCAAGAATAATGCTTGAAAGAAGTTCCAAGGTTCATGCCTCAAGCAAGGAGATAAAGACTGCCAAATAATCACAGTTGGGATTTGAAGAAATGAAGAATTTGCCTAAGTACCAATTCGAGAAGTACATTTGTCTATTCGAGAAGTCTAGCATTCGAGAAGTCAGAGATTCGATATCTCAGAAGACACTATTCGATATCTCTGAATACACTGTTCGATATCTCAGGGATTCGATATGTCAAAATGCTCTATTCGATATCTCAGGGATTCGATATGTCAAAATGCTCTATTCGATATCTCAAGGAGTCGCAGAGAAAAGAGCTATTCGAGAAGTGATTCGATATGTCAAGATAACACTATTCGAGAACTCAGAGTTATCGATCAAGTCAACTCCAGTTCTCGAATCACTCACTTAGTCACTTCTCGAATACATTCTTGAGGACAAAATACTGAAGAATTGTACAAGTCAGAAACCTGCAACAAGCCAGCACACTTTATTTGACTCTGTCCTATAAAGCATGCTGGAAAGCCTACAAAGAAGCTTGGAGAGATAAGACAAGGGACAAGGAGCTGAAGAAGTGGATCTAAACAGGCTTTTCAAAGTCAAATCTGTAGCCGTTTGGACTCTTACTAAAATGAGATAGACAGACTGGAAAGTGCTTTTGTTTTACCTACCTCATTTGTAGCAAGTGGGTGTATCCATGTCTATAAGGATACAGCCTCACTTCCTTAGCTGTTAAGGTTTTGAAGTTTCTCGAAAATATCCAGAAAATATCTCTCTGAGAAAAACGAAGCTGAGAATACTATCATTTGTATTCACAGATTGTAGCAAAATCTTTATCTAATAAAATATTAGATTAAAGTGATATTGTGTTGTGTTTGTGTTTAATTATCCGCATCTTCATATCTCACACACTCATCACTTATCTTGCTGCAAAGATTCAAGACCGAAGAAAAATTCAAGAATCCATTCACCCCCCCTGTATTCTTTTACTGTATTCAATACTCAACAAGTGGTATCAGAGCAGGCTGTTTAATCTAAACAGAAAACGATCATGAGTTCGAATACACCAAAGACTACAGGTACGGTAAAGGTCCCTAAGTTCGACAAAGAGAATTACAACCTCTGGAAAATAAAAATGCTGTTGTTCATCAAAGCTGTCAATCCTCTCTACCCTGACATTCTCAAGAATGGTCCATTCATACCACAACAAGAAGTTGCTGAATCCACAGTGGGCGCAGTAGTCATTCCTAGATCATACGTTCCAAAAGAGCCATCCAAATGGACGGACTCAGAGAAGGAAAAGATTGCCCTAGACAGCCACCTCATGTTGTTAATCATAGACTCCTTGGATATGTCGATGTTTGCCAACGTAGCATCATGCAGATCAGCCAAGGACATGTGGAATCACATCGAGGTGTTATGTGAAGGGACAGAGGAGGTAAGAGAAAATAAGAAACAGATACTGGTCACACAGTATGAGGCGTTCATGGCACAGCCCAAGGAAAGTATCACTGATATGTTTGAAAGATTTCACAAGCTGGTGACTGAGCTCCAAATGAATGGGAAGGTTTACAGCACTAAGGAATTAAATATGAAGTTTCTACTATCGTCACCAAACCATCTAGAGCAAAGGGTCATATCTCTAAGAGAAAGAGATTTGAACAAAGTCACGTATGATGTGCTCTATGGGGTTTTAAAGACACACGAGCTTGAGTTGCTTCAAAAGAGGGCTATCCAAGCTAACCAAGGCAGAATGATAAACACATCCTGTGCCTTGATTGTCAACAAATCTATTCAAGACCTGGAAGCATCTGCAAGTCAGCTGAGAATAGAAGAGATAGTAGATGATGAAGAAACTGAGGAAGTAGTGACTGAACCTGCTGATGACAAGGAAGAAGATGAGTTCTACACTCTTGAAGAGCTGGATGGCATGGAAAATACATCATATGCTTTTATGGCTAGAAAATTCCCAAACATCAGATTCAAGAGGAATCAGCCCTTCAAGCCTAGACCTCAAAATCATTCATTCAACAAGGGCAAGGCACCTATGAAAACAAACAAGAACAGATTCAAAACCAGCTATGTGGATAGGTCATCTGTAAGATGTTACAGATGCAATGACCTAGGGCATTTTGCCAGTGAATGCAAGAAGCCTAAAAAGAAGGATAAGGAGTTTCTTGAGCTTGAAGCTAAGTATGAGGCCCTTCTAAAGAAGTAGACACCAGGTAAGGCTTACATAGCTGAAGGGAAGTGTTGGGATGATTCTGACAGTGATGGGGAAGAACAAGAATTCTGCAACTATGCCTTGATGGCCAATTCCAAGGAAGAACCATCTACATCAGACTCACAGGTACCATCTCTCACTACCATAGACATGTCTGTTTCCGAATATAAATCTTTGGTTGAACAACTATCCGTTGAGATGTTTAACATTCATACTAGTATGACTGCTGCTAATGAAGAGATTGCTAAACTGTCTACTAGGAATGAACTGTTAAATAAGAGAAATGAGGAACTAGAGCTAACTACTGTGCAAATAGAAAATCTTAAACAAGAGATTGAGTATCTAAAGAACAAAGTTCTATGTGCTAGTCAAGTTGAGAAAGCTCTTAGGGATGAATTAGCTGAAAATGAATTTAAGTTGAAAACATTTAAGAATTCCTCTAGTCTATTGCAGTCTTATCATGAGAAAAATCTAGCTAGACCTAAGGCTGCCATTGGACTTGATTATGACACTCTTAAACAGAGGAAAGGCTATGCAGTCATTGAAGATGACATTGTTGTTCAAGAGGAGGTGCCTCAGGTTTTGAAAAAGGCTGAGAATCCAATATTTAAAACACCAACACTTGAGATTGATGAGGATGCCTTACTCATCAAGCAAATGTTGGAGGATGAAGATGAGGCACAATCAAATGAACAACAAGCATCCTCTGAGAGTAAGAATGTCAAAACCAAAGCCAAGGAGCCAGTAGGAGGTAGACCTAGACTTGAGAAATCTGTAAATTTTGTTTCAGCTGGAAATTATGAGACTAAGAAGAAAGTGACTAATAAGAGACCAAACAGGAATGGCAAATTAGGGATTAACAAAGATAACAACTATGCTTATGTGCTAAATGCCCCTAGGAAAGTTTGTCAAAACTGTTTTAGCTCTAATCATTTGACTCATGCTTGCAAGAAACCATCTGGTAGTGTTGCTAAACCATTCTATGATTGCTCTGTGCCTTTAAGACATAGAGACTCTCCTTTCTGTGATAAACTTGATTGTATGCCATGTAACATGAATGTGATGACTAGTTGTTTTAATTTGAGAAGACAATTCATGGAGGGCTGTATCAATCATAATGTTCACACACACTACACAAGGACAAAGTCTTCAAGTCCTCCTAAAGTTAGGAAGGTACCTCTGTCACCTAAGTCTAAGAACCCTGATTCTAAGACTCCCAACAGTGACAAGAAGACCAACATCAAGAAAACTGATAAGCATGCTGATTTTGATAAAACTGTCACTAAGTCACATGGACCCAAACTCGTTTGGGTACCAAAGGAGAAGTAATACTTTTGTGTTTGCAGGGCAAAGAAAGTAAAAAGAAGGTCATGTGGATTTTGGACAGTGGATGCTCAAATCATATGACTGGTGATATGGCCCTGCTATCACAGTATGAGGAAAAGGCTGGCCCAATGGTTGCTTTTGGAGATGACAGCATTGGCAACACACTGGGATATGGCAAGTTGGAAATTGGAAATGTCATCATTGAGAATGTAGCACTGGTCAAGGGGCTCAAGCATAATCTACTGAGTGTTGGTCAATTCACTGACAGAGGCTTCAAAGTGAACTTTGACAAAGATGAATGTTTGATCACCCACAAGAAGACTGGTGATTTTGCTCTGTCTGGAGTAAGGAAAGGAAGCCTGTTTGTAGCCAATATGGACTCTGCAAGCAAGGACACAATTTGTTGCTTCTACTCAAAAGCATCAAATGAAGACAGTTGGCTGTGGCACAAGAAGCTATCACACCTGAACTTCAAAGCCATTAATTCCCTAGTCAAAAGGGAGTTAGTGAGAGGCATGCCCACACTTGAATTCTGTCAAGAAGGAGTGTGTGAGGCGTGTCAAAAGGGAAAAATGAAAAGATCAAGCCACAAGTCAAAAACAGTGACATCTATAACCAAGCCCCTGCAACTGATTCATATGGATTTGTTTGGGCCTGTCAATATTATGTCACTAGGAAGGAAGAAGTATGCTCTAGTAATGGTTGATGATTTTACAAGGTATACATGGGTAGAATTTCTGGCATCAAAGGATGAGGCTCCACAAGTAATCATTGAGCACATAAAGAAAGTTGACAAAGAAGCAAAGGCCATAAATGCAAGTGTGATTGCATTAAGAAGTGATAATGGGACAGAATTCAGAAATGCCATGCTTGGAGCATTCTGCAAAGAAAATGGTATTTCTCAACAATTCTCAGCTCCAAGGACTCCACAACAAAATGGAGTTGTTGAGAGAAAGAATAGGACTCTGATAGAGGCTGCTAGAACAATGCTACTTGATGCAAAGATGCCTACATGTTTTTGGGCTGAGGCTGTGAGCACTGCATGCTACATCCAAAACAGAACCCTCATCAACAAAAACACTGGAAAGACACCTTACAACTTGATGACTGGAAAGAAGCCTACTCTAAAGTATGTTCATACTTTTGGAAGCAAGTGCTTTGTGCTAAAAGATAATTCAGAATATGTTGGAAAGTTTGATGCAAAGGCATTTGAAGGAATCTTTCTTGGCTATTCTATGGAAAGAATTGCATACAAAGTTTATGTCATTTGTCAAAAGAAAGTAATGGAGAGCACAGATGTAACATTTGATGACAGCAAACTACCTGGATTAGAAGAAGCCAATGATGAAGATAAAGATCCCTTGAAGTTTGACAATCTAGATGATTCTGATGAGGAGATTGAAAGTGAATCTGAACTCATAATCCAACAAACTCAAGTGAATGAAGAACCTGTGTCAACCAACAATGAAGAAACAAGCATCCAAGATACACCTGTGAGGAGTGACAACTTCACAGGGGGAGGAAATGTAGATGATCATGATCTAAATGATGAAGCAACATCAAGGATGAGAAATCAATCTGAACATACAAGGAAATGGGATAGATCACACACTGCAGATCAGATAATTGGAAATCCAAATGCAGGAGTAAGGACAAGGAGAGCAACTATAAATGAATGTCTCTATGGCTGCTTTCTCTCCCAAGTTGAGCCTAAGAAACTTGATGATGCATTGTTGGATCCTGACTGGATAATTGCTATGCAAGAGGAGCTAAATCAATTTGAAAGGAGCAAAGTATGGGAACTAGTGCCTGCACCAAAGGATAGAACCGTTGTTGGAACTAAATGGGTTCTAAGGAATAAGATGGATGAAAATGGTGTAGTCATAAGGAACAAAGCAAGGTTGGTTGCAAAAGGATACTCTCAACAGGAAGGTATTGACTATGATGAAACCTTTGCCCCTGTTGCTAGACTAGAAGCCATCAGAATTTTCTTGGCATTTGCTGCACATTCTAATTTCAAGGTCTATCAAATGGATGTCAAGAGTGCATTCCTGAATGGGGAGTTGGAAGAAGAAGTATATGTGCAACAACCACCTGGCTTTGAGGATCCACAGTTTCCCCACTTTGTCTACAGATTACTTAAAGCATTGTATGGGCTCAAGCAAGCTCCCAGGGCATGGTATGACACACTATCACAATTTCTACTGGAGAATCAATTCACTAGAGGCACACTGGACAAGACACTGTTCTACAAGAAACATGGTGATGATATTATCCTAGTTCAAATCTATGTGGATGATATCATATTTGGCTCTACAAATGAAAAGCTGTGTGAAAATTCTCTAAGCTCATGCAAAGCAGATATGAGATGAGTATGATGGGAGAATTAACATTCTTTCTTGGACTGCAAGTTAGTCAAAGGAAGGATGGCATTTTTATAAGTCAAACCAAATACATTAAAGATTTACTGAAGAAATTTGATTTGGAAGAATGTTCACCTGCGAAGACACCCATGGCCACTGCCACCAAGTTAGATGATGATGCTAAGGGCAAAAAGGTAGATATCTCAATCTACAGAGGCATGGTTGGTTCTCTACTCTACCTCACTGCTAGTAGGCCAGATATCATGTTTGCTACATGCTTATGTGCAAGGTTTCAATCAAACCCAAAGGAATCACACATGATAGCAATAAAAAGGATCTTCAAATATCTGAAAGGCACACCAAACTTGGGGTTATGGTATCCTAAGGACACAGGGTTCAATCTGGTTGGTTATTCTGATGCTGATTATGCTGGATGCAGAGTGGATAGGAAAAGCACATCAGGTAGCTGCCAGTTTCTTGGACAAAGGTTAGTCTCTTGGTACAGCAAGAAACAACAATCTGTGTCAACTTCCACAGCTGAAGCTGAATACATAGCTGCTGGAAGTTGCTGTGCTCAAGTGCTTTGGATTAGAAACCAACTTAGAGATTATGGACTTGTGTTGGAAAGAATTCCTATCATGTGTGACAACACAAGTGCAATCTCTATAGTTGCCAATCCTGTCAATCATTCTAGGACAAAGCACATTGACATCAGATATCACTTCATAAGGGAGCATGCAACTAATGGAACCATTGAGTTACATTATGTTCCCACAGAAAAACAACTAGCTGACATATTCACTAAGCCACTAGATGAAGCCACCTTCACAAGGTTGGTTAGTGAGATTGGAATGCTGAATTCTTCAAATTCTGGCTAAGTGAATATATCAACTAGATTGTTGCAGCAGTAAATACTTACTTTATCAAATGCCTAATATTTCTGAAGTAAGTATTGGCTGGAGTATGATGTATAAATATTCCAATGCTGCACATGTTGAAAATCATACATCTTTAGCTTGAAATTTCTGTGAAATTTTGAGTGAACCACTATTTAATTTGGTAGAATATTCGTCAATGAATATTTCTAGTAAATTTTAAAGGATAGTGGAAATTGAACTTTATGAGTGAAAAGTATAGTTCGATAAGTCAGACTTCTCGAATGGTTCATTGTTTTGTCATGGCTCGAGTTCTCGAATAGGCCTATCTAGAACCCTCTTGAGTTCTCGAATAGTGTCTTTTTGAGAAATCGAATAGCACACTTTGAGTTCTCGAATAGAGTATTTTAGTTCTCTAATGATAGAGTTCTCGAATACTGCATTTGAGTTATCGAATCATTTGAAAAGGCTGATTTTTCGCTGACACTTAATCGCTTTTTGGATTTATATTCAAAACCCTCATTTCACTCATAAAAATATATTCTAAACTTTGAATTATTTTCTGAGTTAAATCACTGCCAGCTGTGAGTTAAAAACTGCCTGAGATATCGAATAAGCCTTTCTTGACTTCTCGAATAGTTGTTTCATACTTCTCGAATGACTTGTCGCTACAGAACACTTATCTATCGACAACTCAAGACATTCATATATACATACAACTTCACAACTATTCAATTCATTTCGTTCGATTTCTCAAGCATCTCAACTCCTGAAACCTCTGAAAAACCCTAACTGCGAATTTCTTCTTCAAACCTAATTCTCTTTTCTTCTCTACCCAAATGGCAAACCCTAAACTCACCATACCATCCCAAACTAATTTCATCGCAATCACCAGTGATGTGGAAGCACCGAATGCCAATTTCAAGTGCTTTGTTCGGTGGTTGTCTGAATCATACATCAAGAGTGCGCTCTCAGCCAACCCAACTCTGTACATAGATCTATTGGAACAATTCTGGAGGACTGCTACTGTGGAGGTCATCGCTCTTGAGAATGCTATCACCTCTTATATTGTTCACTGCAAGATTCAAGGAGAGGATATCACTATCACCACTGCAGACATGAATCAAGCCTTGGATATGCAGCAAGAGACGTATGATGCTCTGGCCTCCAATGATGAGTTGGAAGAATTCTTTGACTTCATCAACTACTCTGATACTATCAGGCTGGGAAAGTTGAATAGGAAGTTCTTAAGGAAAGAATGGAGCTTTGTATTTGCTACACTCCTTCATGTATTCACTGCACGGAAATCAAGCTTTGATCAGATTAGTACACCCGTGCAGCAGCTTGCCTATGCCTTGGCTCATGGGAGAAAGATAGATGTTGGACTTCTCATCCTACAGGAACTCTATGGGAGACTTGGTCAGACCACAGCCAAGAGAGGTAATGAAATTTTCTTTCCTCGCTTTATTCAATCAGTACTTAACTTTAAAAATGCTTCATTGATTGAATTGCCTGGAGTAGATAAGAGTAAAATAGGCTATCCTAGGTCCATGACCAAACTCATTTTTGGTAATTTGGAGACTAGGAATGATGTGGATGTAAGACTCAGCATAACTCCCCACATGGAGGGTTTGTTTAGGTCTTACCCCCACAACATGCCAATATTTGATTCAAAATCACAGTTAGCACAGCCTAAGCAAGGAGAACAAAGTGCTAACCCAAGGCCTGCTAACCAACCCCCTCAGCCAAACACTCTATCCAGCAAAGAGCCAACTGCATCATCCTCTCAAAAGGGTGATGTTAGTAAAAAGAAGAGAAAACAGGTTGCTTCTGAACCTTTAGAAATCTTAACTGAAGCAGCCTTGGCTGTAGAACTAGGGTTAGAAAGTGAGACACCTGAGTTACCTATCATAAGCCTAAAGAAGAAGAAGAAGTCTAAAACCACCTCTTCAGTCACTCAAATGGCTGAAGTTGTAAAATCAGGGGCACACAGCTCACTAGATGTATCCTCTCAACAGGATGCATCTATAGAATCAAGCATCCTCCCCAATGCACCTATCTGTAAAGAGTCAGCACAAAGGAGTGATAAGGCTGGCACAACACTGAGTGGAGAGCACATCATAACTGAAACTCCCTCTATTTCTCAGGGGGAGTTGCCAAAATCTTGTCTACAACACACTTCTCTTTCAGAATCTACCACTCATATTTCTTTGAAGCCTGCAACTCAAGCAATTGAGGAGCAAGGCATTGATCATCAAGAATTCTTTTCCTTTGATGAGCCAATGAATTCAAGTGACTTGGTGCATGACACCTTGCTCACCACCCAGGTACCACATTTGGATGGTCAGGGAATGCATGCTGGGGCATATCCTAATGACACCATCACAAACACAGAGGATTCACTAGTTCTTACTAGAGACTCTGTGCCTGTGTCAACTACTGTTGTAACTCATCCCACTTCTGTGGAGACAACAGTAGTAGAGTCTGTTCATCCGGTTGCAGAAGTTGCATCTGTAACTGAGGAGCCTAGCAAGCCTAGCTCTAGCTCTAACTTTTTGTCTCAATGGCTGAAGCCTGTGCAACATGACAGTGCTTCAGGATCAGGGTCTGTTCCACCACAATTGACGGTTGAAGCACTTCAAAGCTTAGTTGTGGATCAGATCCCTGAGTTCACAAAAATTGCTCAGCACCTTCTCACTGCAAACATGCCCAATCCAGACTATGAAGCTATTCTCCTATGTCACAAAGAGGATGTAGAGCTACAGAAGGAGAAGATCATAGATGAAACTGAGAGAGATGGGAATATCGATGCTTGGCTGCAAGGAACCAATTCAATCCCTCTCTCAGAAGGTCTTCAGTATCTCAGAGAAGAGTACATCACTTCACTAGGGTCCAATGCCAAATCTCTCAACCCTACTGATGTGTTTGAAGCAGTGAATGACAGCTATAAAGGCATTCTCAAGGCTGCACACTATCTTGGTAAAGGCTTAAAGACAGAAATCAATGAAGTGTGTTCAGCTACAACCAAGGAGGTGCATGAGATCAAGAGGACTTTTGATGCTAAATTCCCTCAATTGGAGACTGTTCTCAAGGACATTCGAACCTGCAATGCTACTTGCACCAGGATGGACAATGGTTTGGCTATTCTCAAGGATGCTGTCACAGGTCTGGGGCACAAATTTCAATCCTTATCAGATCAGACAACTGATGCCAATGCCATGCTCAGGACCCTCTTTGCAAATCAATATGGAGACAAGCTGGTCACTGAGGTTCCTGTGCATGAGATGTCAAGGTTCGAAGTGCAGAGAGTGAAGGATCAATCCCTATCTGGTTTTAAGGCCAATGAACTCTTCATTAAAGTGGATACTCTTGAAAAGGAGGTAGTCTCTCTCCACAAGTCCAATGCTCATCTTACAGACACTGTGACAACTCTGACTGAGCAGTTGAACACTCAAGCCACCACCACAGCTGATGTTCTTCTGCATCAACAATCAATGTTGTCTGCAATGATGAAGCACATGGGTCTCCCTCTACCTGATGAATCTTCAACTCCAAAGGTGCCTCCTACAGTCCCTGTGTCTGTCAACAAGCCTAAGGGGGAGAAGAGGATATCAAAGAACTCAAATCCAAAGGGGGAGAGACCACTAGAAAAGGGCATCAAGATCACTGAGGGTGGCCATCAGAGAACTTTGAAATCTACTACTCATGTGCCTGGAAAAGGAAAGGACAAAGTTGATGAGCCTCCCACTTCTCTGCCAGTTGTCACTCTACCAACTGTGCACATCACTACTCCTGATGGTCAAAGGCAGTCTATCACAACCACAGTGGTTGCTGGGAGTATGCCATCTGACAAGCCTCGAATCTCAATATCTAAGAGCGCCAAGCCAGTAGAAGTGAAGGTGGTCACTGAGGCCAAGCTACAAGAAATTGCAAACTCAAATGTCTATCATGATGATGCATTCTTGGAGCTTCTGAAAGTCTCTAGAGAACAGGCTGGTGATGCTCTGCTATATCATGAGAGTTTGAAGAGTCAGATTGACTGTCTCACTGTAGTACCAAGGAGGCTTAATGATCTATGGCTCAAGGAGATATTGATGGTAGGAAAGAACAAGATATGGCACTTAACCATCAATACTCTACAGAGTCTAAAGCACTCAGAAGTGAATGTGCTCCTTGGACTAATTGAGAAGGGAAATGAGAACAACAAGAGTCTTCATGATGAATTGAGGAATGGTCAACCTTCAAGGCTACCTGAAGTTTTCACAGATCCTAGAACTATTATCTACCAGGCTGGAACAAGAATTGAAGATATCAAGCAGCTGGTCATTCCTAAGCATCTAACTCCTCAAAATAAAAATCTCATCATAGCCATCATTGAGAAGCTGATCAAGAAGAAGGGATCAAGAACAGCAGAAGAATTAGAAGCTATATCTTATCTCAGGTCATATATTGCAACTGGCATTGTATCTGAGACTGCTAAGTTCAACCCAAGCAAAGATCAAGACAAGGATGAAGATAAAAGTGATGGAAGGAGAAGACATCACAGGAGTAATAAGGGTGATGAAGACAAGAAGAAGAAGAGGGATGATGAGAAGAGGAAGAATGATGATGATCAAGGTAAAGGCTCTGAGAGGAAAAGTGGAAGACAGCAAGCCTCAGGCATTGCTGACAGTAACCTCACCACAACACAAGACTCTAAGTCTAGGGTGAATGCTGCCAGTAGTGACCTTTCAAAATTTGCATCTATGGCTTCTGCAACTGTCTTGCCACCTCAAGAAGAGAAGAAGATTCAAGTCAAGAAACCATCTGTATGTTTCAAAAAGCAAACTGCTAATGGAATACTACAATGGTCTACAAACAAAGGTCACATACTGCTGCCAAGTAATCATGTAAAAAGAATCAAGTTCAAGCAAGCTGCAAGGAAATCAAAGCCAACCATATCAAAAACCCTGACAATCTATCCAGGCCTAAAACTCCAACCACTAGATGAAGATTATGATGTAGACCAACTGCAATTTTTGCAAGCTCAAAGAATCTATCATGTTGCCATTGTTGATAATTGCCTTGAGATTAAATATTCTGATGGAAGGGAGGAGAAATTCAAACAAGGAGGATGTCAACACTGGGGCAAGCTATATGACATAGAGAGAATCATTGCACTGTTGAGCTCAGAAGATAAAGTGGAGAGAGTATGGAAACTGGAGCTAATTGATTTTGTGAAAATGAAGAGAGATCATGAAGAAAAAGTCAGAAAAGAGTGTTTTGAGAAATGGCTGGCAAGGGAGAAAGAAATTGAGAGACTGGAAAGTGAAGCAGAAAAGCTGAGGAAAAAGGGTTTGTGTAGAGTTCAGTTCAACCCCTACATGGTAAAGTATAGGAGGAGGAATGGAAATCAAGTCAACATCAGAATGAATCTACTCAACCACTATCCTGCAAATATTCTGGAACCAGTACTTGAAGATTTCAAGGACTCAATTTTGCTTGAAGAATTGGATGCTATGGACGAAATAATAAAAGCTATGGATGAGAATACAAGGAAGGAGAAAGAAAGAAGAGAGAAAGAATATGATGAATTTCAAGCCAAAGCTATGGAAAGGGAATCAAAAGACAATGGCTAGTTCTTCATCATAGGCTGTAAGATTACTCACTCTGTAGTTCTATCCAAATTGCTAATGGAAATTCATACCTGTACTGTCAAGTTTTATCTTTATGTATGATAGGCTTGTTATCAGACATGAAATTGTGACTAAGGGTCTTACTCACAATTTGGGGGAGATTGTTAGTCACAGAGGCATGCCTGAATACATCTAATAACAAGCCTAAGTATGTGTAATGCTATGCATTACCTACATGACCTCTTAACTGAGGGAACCTCTAGTTGTAGAGTTTCTATTTGTTCTGTACTTGTAATAGGCATCAAATTCTAGTTGTGTTACTGTAATTATAAAGTCAAGAATAATGCTTGAAAGAAGTTCCAAGGTTCATGCCTCAAGCAAGGAGATAAAGACTGCCAAATAATCACAGTTGGGATTTGAAGAAATGAAGAATTTGCCTAAGTACCAATTCGAGAAGTACATTTGTCTATTCGAGAAGTCTAGCATTCGAGAAGTCAGAGATTCGATATCTCAGAAGACACTATTCGATATCTCTGAATACACTGTTCGATATCTCAGGGATTCGATATGTCAAAATGCTCTATTCGATATCTCAGGGATTCGATATGTCAAAATGCTCTATTCGATATCTCAAGGAGTCGCAGAGAAAAGAGCTATTCGAGAAGTGATTCGATATGTCAAGATAACACTATTCGAGAACTCAGAGTTATCGATCAAGTCAACTCCAGTTCTCGAATCACTCACTTAGTCACTTCTCGAATACATTCTTGAGGACAAAATACTGAAGAATTGTACAAGTCAGAAACCTGCAACAAGCCAGCACACTTTATTTGACTCTGTCCTATAAAGCATGCTGGAAAGCCTACAAAGAAGCTTGGAGAGATAAGACAAGGGACAAGGAGCTGAAGAAGTGGATCTAAACAGGCTTTTCAAAGTCAAATCTGTAGCCGTTTGGACTCTTACTAAAATGAGATAGACAGACTGGAAAGTGCTTTTGTTTTACCTACCTCATTTGTAGCAAGTGGGTGTATCCATGTCTATAAGGATACAGCCTCACTTCCTTAGCTGTTAAGGTTTTGAAGTTTCTCGAAAATATCCAGAAAATATCTCTCTGAGAAAAACGAAGCTGAGAATACTATCATTTGTATTCACAGATTGTAGCAAAATCTTTATCTAATAAAATATTAGATTAAAGTGATATTGTGTTGTGTTTGTGTTTAATTATCCGCATCTTCATATCTCACACACTCATCACTTATCTTGCTGCAAAGATTCAAGACCGAAGAAAAATTCAAGAATCCATTCACCCCCCCCTCTGTATTCTTTTACTGTATTCAATACTCAACAGTGATGTTTTGCTTTTGTGTTTTGTTGGATAATGAACTAAAACATGTAATATCTATCTATTAATCTTAGCCTTATCTTGTTTAAATGTGGTTTCAAGCTCTCATTGGTTCCCTTGGATTTCCTTATCCAACAAAGTGCAACTGTACTCATCTTTGGTTATCTTTCATGTAAGTCACCTTGGTTTGTTTTCTTTTTCCACCAATTTGATTTCTTTTGTCTATATCCTTAAATCCACTTGATATAATTCTCTTGATGATCATGTAGGATATTAATTCTTGTCATAATCTCAATCCTTAATCCATGATTCATTCGTTCTATCGCTTAATCTTGTTATAAAGTCTCAGCGGTTTCTAGAACGGTTTATTCACTGTCTCTGTGGTTTTCGTTCTAGATTCACAATCCTCATTTCATAAAATTATAAAATATCAAATCCTCAATTCCTCAATTTTAATATCTTATTTCTTGAATATAATAATATATAATTCACTACTCGGTCAAATATTACACCAAAATTAAAATAGGAATTTCTAGATTCTGATCGTCTTTACATACACTTATTTACTCCGTGGATTACTAATATGACTTGGAAACATCCATACCAGATCCCGTACATAGGGTGGCGTGAAATTTTTCCAACTTATAAAATCACTATTCATCCATTCAAATTACCATTCACGTATGAAAAACACTATTCATCAAAAAGTGAAGGATTCTCTCAAATCCAGAAATTAGGGTTATCACATTAACTCATTTCTCATCTCCCCTCTAGGGTTCATTAGCTCATTACTTAGGAGATGGATTATTCTTACCTATGTCATCACCCATTGAATTCCACTGTTCAGAAGATGTACCCATGCATCAAAATTATCATCCATAGAAATATTCATTCACTAATGCACTTAACCATAATAAGAAAAGTTTTAATTCTATCGAAAATTCGGGTTCTTACAGTCTCCCCTCCTTAAAAGGATTCCATCCCGGAATCAGTTTAGGAATAACTGGGGGTACTCCTCTCCATTTCACTTTCTAACTCCCAGGTGGATTCTTCTACTTCTTGATTTGTCCACAAATCTCTCACT
This sequence comes from Saposhnikovia divaricata, assembly GCA_036435485.1. Lineage (NCBI taxonomy): Eukaryota > Viridiplantae > Streptophyta > Magnoliopsida > Apiales > Apiaceae > Saposhnikovia > Saposhnikovia divaricata. Next base: position 91,515,534 of record CM071597.1, on the reverse strand, counting down.
AGCCTGACAACTTTGCCTCTTAGCACTTGCTCCTTTTTATCCATGATTTCCACAGGTTGTTCTTCGTAAGATAGATCAGGTTGTACATCTACTTGCTCGAGCTCTATCACATGTCGGCATCTGCGTTATACTTCCTAACGCGTCATAGAATCTCAAATGGCCCAATGAATCTCGGGCTCAACTTCCCTTTCTCTCCAAATCTCATTAATTCTTTCCACGAGGATACCTTTAGCATCATGAATCTCCAACCTCATATTCTCTATCTTGTTTGCGCAGAATACACTAACATAAACTTACTTGTCATTCATCAACATGCTATTTAGCTTATTAATAGCAGTACTATCTATATCCTTGCGGCTTGGTCCGCATACTTTATCTGTCTGTTCTAGGCTGACACCAACCGCTTGCGGGTAAGATCTTGCGTCTCTCTGGTTTATTGGACTAACTTGGGTCCCCATATCCTTCTCTCACCCATCCCCTCCCAACACCAGGGAGAGTGGCAATTCCTTTCATACCGGGCCTCGTAAGGTGGTATCCCTATACTGGCATGGTAACTGAAGTTGTAAGCAATCTCAATTAATGGTAAGTGGTCATCCAAATTTCCTTTTTCATGGTTGGCCACCGATAACATTCTCTTGAATCTCTATACTTTTTGGTGCCGTCTAGGTGCACATGATATCTCGAAGGTCTTGCTTAAAATCTCATATTTTAATTCCTGAACATTTGGAATCCATCTTCTTCTTATTTTGACTAAGGGCATCGGCCACCACATTGGCCTTCCCTGGATGGTAGTGTATCTCACTGTCATAATCCTATATTACTTCTAGCCATTTTCCTATCTCATGTTATCTATTATCAATCCCCGCTACTCCAGCCCCTTCCTTAATCATTTTATAGAAAGCCAACTTACCCCTTGTATTCAGTTAATCTTTATTAACTTATCTCTCCTCTCTCTGAAAGAAAGGCGAGTCTCTTGGGGAATTTGTTTGTGGGGAATATTGTCTGGCCTGTCACATGTTCAGTCCCTGCTGCATAAATATATATATTTTAAGCTCTTTTGATCTTGTTAGATCTCGCACTTTTCCCTCACATATAAGACGTCTCGATATACTTAGGGCGAAAACTATCGCGGATAACTCAAAGCCAATTCATTAAATTCCATAAAAGTTGCGGGTGCATTATTCACCCAAATGATATCTCTAAAATTCGTAGTGTTTATACTTATTACGAAACGCAGTCTTGGTATATCCTCGGATTTAATCTTCAACTGGTGATATCCAGTTCTTAAATAATTTTGGACCAAAATACACAGCGTCCTTCATTTGATCAATCAGTCATCTACACAGGTACCTATTCTCAATGTTGAACTCATTCAATTCTCGAGGTTCGATGCATAATCTCATGCTAACGTCTTTCTCTCTTACACAACACCCGGCTCTCCATGGTGGTACACTGGGTTTTATCATACTCTTGCCCAGCAATTCTTGTAACTGAGTTGCTAATTCTTTTCATTCCCACTGGGGCTAACAGGAGATGCAGCACTATACACTGAATACTCGGTATTCATTCTCATGTCATCCAAATCGATATCTAGTAGCTAATTAAAACCTTGTACAGTCTCCCAAAACCGTTGTAATTTCCTTTATATTAGGTGTCTCCTTTCTCGGCGTCAACCATAAGAGTTGATTAAGCCTCATATCTCTGGCATAATAATTTCTTAGTCTTAACTATTTTCATGAATTTCTGAATCTGACTCCGTCCCTTAATTATTACTCTTTTCTTTTACAATCAATTGGCTCCATTGGTTACCAACCAATCCGCCCCTATTATAATATCAAATTTCCCCCAACTTGAAAGGAATCAGATCTATTAACGGTTTCGACCTCATATTTCTAGTTCACAACCTGAATGTGTTAATTTCACGGGAAAATTTCCCGATCAACCCTCTTTACTTGCAATCACCCTCTTAGGGTCCAACCTTAAGGTCTAATTATCGTGCAAATCTTGAGGTGCAAGGTACTTAGCAGTTCTGAAATAAAATGTTAATACCAATTGGGTTTAAGTAGGAGGTTATCTGCTATTTGAAGGTGCTGGAGGTAGTCTTATTATTACTTACTGGTATAGATGTTCTATTAGATGGATATTCCTTAGCCTTGTGTCCAAGATTTCCACAATCGATACCTTTTTGCACTAATGTAGCATAATCTGTTAACTCCAACATTTCCACGCGATTCTGGATCCATTGATTCATCCCTAATTGAACCTACGGCTCCTTTCATATCTGTAATTACAAACTCCGGACAAACCTTGACAACTCAGAAATGTGGCCTCATACTTTGCCACAGTCATGCTTCCTTGCTTAACTTTAGAAACTTTATTTCCATCTGGGTCTCCATATATTTCTGGAAAACATTTCCCTAAAATAATCAGCTGAATCTCTCCCAAGTCACGACAGTGGTTCGCCTCTCCTTTCAGGTAGTAGGCGGCGAACCCCTTTTTCTGATTCCCTGTAATACTCAGTATCTCAAATGATTTCTCCATCTCTTTAAGCCAAGCTCTGGCCTCCACTGGCTCAGTGGTTTCATGAAATTCTGGGGGTTTCTACCTGACTCCGTTATCGTTGGAGTTTCACGACACATCGTTATTCCTTTCACATATATCGCTTGACCAAATTCCATTATCATACTATCCTTGGGAGATAGAACAAACTAATTTCCTTGACATGTCACCCATATTCTATTCGTCTTAGGGATCCATTTTTGTCATAGGCAATTTCGTTGCGAATCTAATTCCTATCAGCGAATTTTGACTTATTCGACCTGGTTGGCCTCCTCATTGGGATTCAATAAAGATAACAAGAGTCATGGAGCTTTGAAAAGATAGCTTCCATATCAAGTAAAACATCACACTTTGGTGATCATATGGCTATGAGTTTTAAGGTAACCTTATTTGAGATTAGAGAATTTACTGAGAGATCAATATGATCATAAGAACTCAATGTTGCGTGTCTCAATTAAGACATTACTAAAGGTAATTAGCCTTCTTGTATTTCACAACTTACAAGTGACGGCGTCCCGTCAGACTTCTATCACAGAGACAGATAGTCCTTGTGGCCCCTATAGATATAGGATTGTTCGTCTCAGTGGAAGTTGAAAAGTATGAAAGCAATTTAAAGTAAAATTATTAATTATCGTCTTTCGACAAATAATTCTCAAATGGACACCTTGGATAAAAATAAAAATTTTGAATAGATTTCAAGGTACGATTTAAAAGAAAAAGGATAGCCAGAAAGATACTTGTATTCGATAAGAAAGTGGTGAGGTATCACCATAGGGTCATTCATTATTTGAAGAAAAGTGAAAGCTTGAATAACATCATTTGATAGGGCTTCAAAAACCTGAAAGTAGGCATCGTGACAGCCTTTGGCACAATTGAAACTGAATATGGTTTAACACAGGTGTTATAAAACAACTTCGAAGAAGGAGTATATCTTTTATCGAAGTTTTCTCTAAGAAGATGCCAAAATAGATTACAGATTGGGGAGGTTTTTCCAAGGTCTCTACGGATACCCTTTATGTTGGCTCATCTGATGCGTAATCATTCGATTCTAAAGCTTTTTCTTCTCCATACACACCCTAAGGTGCTCGATACTTACGTCATTGCCGACTCATAATAGTCGCTAAGGATTCAGCCATCGATATTTGCAATCGCAGGGAGTTCTACTCGAGTAGGTGCAAGCATCTCAAGCAAGCGTTCCATTTAATAAGAAGACTTTGGTACCGGTGTTGTCCATAGCAACGACGAATTTCCACATGTTGAACGGACGGTATTTCGGAAGATCATTTAGAAACTGCAGGCTCCACCAAATTACTGTAATACCATCTTTATACCACATTTTCCTTCTCCTCGTATCCATCACGGGTGCTACCTAAGCGTAACCCTCGCAGCATCACAGCCTTTTCATTTAAGTCAATCCCAGACTTTCTTAGTCCATCTTGTTTCTGGAAATATCTCTCTTCTTAGTGCACCCGTGTTACAATAACACCTTGCGTAGTACGTACATATACCAATCTTGCCCTAGGTGATAAAATTCCTCAGCACCGTAGCAAACACCGTTTTTGGTGGAATCGCTGATCATGGGGAATTAAACTCCATAGATAAGGTAATGCCTCTACTAGTTAAGGTAACTAATTACCCTTAATCATACACGAAGTTCGAACGTCTCAGTTCTTACGCATTCTGCCTCCCTAGGCACTACAACCGACTATAAGTAACAGGTCTCGTTCAAGTTGAATCAATCCACTGGTATTGGCTATACTGCCTCTACCTCTTCTGCTTTGGAGACTCTACTCCATTTCTTCGTCATATCTATGGATGAATCATAAACGATTCTAAATTCTTATCTTGTCCCTTATTTGACCTCTGAAGATTCGTCCGGTCCTATTGATAATTGCATATTTTTGCATATTTTTATTACCTATTTGTTGCTTAAACTCGTATTTTAATAAATTATTTTGTTGCATTTCAGGAAATTCGTAAATAAATAAAGAAATGGAAAAATAAAGAAATAAAGAGCAAGGAAGGGAAAAAGAGGAAGAAAAAGGACTTAAATGAAGAAAGGAAAAAGAATTAGGAGCTTGGTGGAAAAGGAATCTTGGAGGACATGTGGAAGGTGGAGATCATCCCAACACATTACATAAGTGTATGGCCAAGATCAACTGTTCAAACCTTAAGGGGGAAGGAAACAAATAGAAGGTTAGGATTTCACCACCACACACCACAAATGTATGGTGGGGATTTACCCAACACCCCCCTTAACCCTAATTCCTATCCTATAAATACCCCCTCACCCCCCTTGTATTGAGTAACTTAGATTTTAGGGTAGATTTAATTTCTTGTATTTTTCTTAGTTTCAAATCTTGTAAACACTCTTTTTAATTTTGATGAAATTTCATTTCCTTTAATTTCTTGTCTTCCTCTCTCGTATATTGTTGCCTTGTTTCGTTATTTTCGTAAATCCGTTTAGTGGACAAAGTAGCGAAATGCTAACCACTTGGGGTTGAAAATAACGAAATTTAATTTCATGTTCTTAGTTGCTAATTTTTAATTGTGCCCCTTTAAAAATCCATTTTATTATGGGTAATAATTAATTTTAAATTTCGTTTTGGTAGTGTAATTTAGGATCTCTAATATTTTAAGTTTTCATTTTTACTCTTTAAACTTTTTATTTTCAATCTCGTAGTTAAAAATAAATTTACAAAAAAAATATTAGTTTAATTGATTTTTCAATTTTACTTTACTAGCCTTTTACTTGTTAAAATCGAAAATTAATACTTTGTTGTCTGATTTCCCCTGTTTATTGTGCGACCCCTCCCCTGTTTTGTTCTTTCCTTAATCTCCTTTTCTTCAAAAAACCACGAACGCATATCTCTCTCTCCTCTCTCTCTCTCTCTCTCTCTCTCTCTCTCTCTCTCTCTCTCTCTCTCTCTCTCTCTCTCTCTCTCTCTCTCTCTCCCCCCCTCCCCCACGAAAATCTACATAATCCCCTTTCCCTGTTTCTTTTTTTTCATTATTTTAGTTAGTTACTTCAATTATTTTCTCAACAGCCGAGTCTTCCCCTTTTCTTCTCACAACAAACCCCTTTGATTTAAGTTCTGATTTGTTCGAATTTTGATGATGTCGATGCCTGTTTTCTGCTTTCACGTAGTGGGTTTAGTTTGATTGTATTTCTCCGATTTCTGTGTACTGTTTTACATTGTGGTCTGACAAATTATTGCTGAGTTTTACGAGTCGTGGTTTGATTTGTGCCGAGTTATGGTCTGATAACCAGTCCCTGATCTGTCTCGTTTGAGTTGGTTTTGGTTGAATTCATTTGTTTTGGTTAGTGAATTTGTTTGAGTTGAGTTGCCCGAGTCAACTCAGCCCCCCTTCTCTGTTTTATTCGAATTCTAGGTTGCTGTCCTTGTATGTAATTCACTGCCGAGTCGCAGCTGAGTTCGTTGTTTTAATTACGAGTTTCGTGTCTAGTCAATTCGTTGATTTCGTTGCTGTAGTGTTACTAGAGTCACAGTTCTGTTTTGTTTCCGAGTCACCATTCTATTGTTAAATGTTCTGTGAGTTTTTTTTTTTTTTTTTAGTTGTTTGTAAATTGCAGTCAAGTTTATTATTCTGGTTGGTGAATTGTTGCTTTGGTTTTTAATGATTTAGTTCGTTTTATGGCTAGCTAATTTACAAATACTTCATGTCGATTTTTCGTTAAAATTTTCAGTAAATAATTTTTTTAAATTAAAACAAAAAAATGTTTTAGAATAAAATCTAGTTTTAATTCGAATTTAGAATTTTTAGATTAATTTAGCTTTTGTTCCTTTTATTATTAGAGTATATTTAATTTTCTTTTAAAAAAATAGTTTAAATTACTTTTTGTAATTAAATAGTATAAAAAAATCTAAATTCTCAAAAATCACAAACTTGTTCTAATTCGATTAAATTAAAAATTAAGGATCGCCAAAATATTAGTCTGCGGAACGAATCTAAATTTACTAAAACGAGATTGTGCACTTGCAATCAAATTTAAATAATTATTTTTAGCACAACACCTATCATAAGACCTCAAGTAACATACCACATCTTTATCAATCAGCACGTTCTTTACAAGTTTCTTTCCTTGACCCTCCATGGGGTTTCCTCTAGATCCTCCTATGGATCTTCCTTTATCGGGTCTCCGTCCATCTCAATGAGCCCATCATCAAATGCCTACTTGAAGGCCTCGGGATCTGATATCTCAGAATCCTATCCCTCTACAACTCATACAAGTCGAGGTTACTAACCATAAAGTCCTAAGTATGGTTTCCCAAAAGAAGTCCCCTCGTGGGCTTTATCTCAAATAGTCAGGGTCAGGTCCTCTAACCCGACAACGAACTCTACTTGAGCTCTAGTTTTTTTCCTTATTCTTAAGGGTATTGTAAGACTCGATCTCCTATCATTTCTGAGGACTGTAACCTAACGCTCTGATACCATTTTGTAACAGCCCCAATTCCGGGGTCAGGGATTTAGAGTAGTCACGATCCATTTAATCTTTGCCTTACCTGTATTACTTACAATGTACACAATTCAACAACTTATGACCCCACAATATATATCTCACACACACACACTCACAGGTTAGAGTCTCAGAAATGACACAATACAACAACTGCGGAATAAACAACTTTTATTACAATACCCAATGTCTTTTGAATCTATTATTGATACAACATCTAAGTAATGGTACATGGCCACCATGTCTTCTGATGATTACAATCTACTCATACCATTCATATCGATACATGAGATGAATTCAACAAGCTGCAGCCTGATCCGACTGGTTCGTACTACTTTTGGGATCACTGCTAGAAATTGTCTGTGGAAACTCCTTTTTTGTGTCCTTGACATCCTGCTTCACTGCTCTATAATATATATAAAACAATAGCAAGAGTGAGCAAATAACTCAGCAAGATAATGAAAGCATGGCATAACTCTGCCTATGACTTTCCCAGAATAAGGCGGGTATAAGACAATAATTGTCAAAATATCTCTTTACCTAAAGTATTTCCTTATCGGAATATTTTTCAAAACAGTACTATCCTAGTACTTCAAATATCATTCATAATATCTCTGAAAACTTTTATTATACTATGAACCAAGTTCAAGTATATATTATAAAAGGATGAGGTCTCAAAGTAACCCAATATAACCGTTTCGTAGAAAAGAAATAACTGCTATATAAGTATAAGCAGAATATCAACATATAACTTAAAAGATGAAGTTATAAGGTGATTCAATATAAACAACCCCCTTACCATAACTCATGTTATGTAAGGTAACCACAGAGTCATATAATATAAAAGATGAAGTTACAAGGTAACTCAAAATATACTTTCCATAGAAGTATCTTCTTATGCAAAAATATGAGCAAGATATCATCATATATCATAAAGAGGAAGTTGCAAGGTAATATATTGCAACTTTAGTTTTTAACACTTTTCAAACCCCTGCCAACCTGAAAGAAGTATCTTCGATACGTGTTGCGGAAAATATCCAAATTGGATGATGAACTAATACTGAAGTATTGTCGCGCCAGATGACACCACCTTACGATGATCAGTCGCAGGTCGTGCATCTAAAGATTTGTTTCTCTACATGTAGAAGGAAGAACATATGGACACCACCATATGCCGGATCTCCCTAGCCAATGGTTGGGCATAGTTGGGACCAGCGCCACTCGGACCCTATTTCAAGGATGGACTGTCCCACAGCCTCTTACACCAATTTTAATGATGGACTGTCCCACAGCCTCTTACACAAATACTCCTAGTTTGAGTAAATCCATGACTCTGAAACGTAAAGTTCGTCCCTCTTTCCCCAAGTATAATACTTGTTGATAGGACTCCACAAAGTAGTCGTATCTAGTTTGAAAAGAAAATTCACCAATATTTCCCGAGCTATTGCTAGTTAATGGATATCGACTTGTTCCAACAATCTTACTCCTCGAATGATGAGGAAGTAATAAAGAGAATCTTTTTGATGAATAGCCACCAAGTTGCGAGTGAAAAAGAATAGTTTCAAAAGATTTAATACCGAGTAGTCAAGCAAAATAAGTAACAACTCTCAAGTAAGGTTCCCTTATATTTTGAAAGTTTGAGCGAGCATTTAAATCCTCCTATAAGATAGATTTAAATGGAAAATAAAGTTTTGGGAACCTTCCCTTAATAAAATAATCATAATAAACCTCAGAAATATTTTACATAGTATTTGAAGGTCAAAGATAATTTTTTAATAAGATAGGTCATTTTTAAAACTCGTTTAAAAGAATTAAATAAATATTCAAAGAATATTTATTAAGCCATGAATATTTAAGAATAATCTCAGTATAAAATATTGCTCGTAAATGACCCTCGAATGAATATCTAAAAATATTCACTAAATAAATAAATACTTGAATGAATATTCAAAATAATATTCTTTAACCAAATAAAACTCAAATGAATATTTGAAATAATATTCATTAAATAAATCAAACCTTAAATTAATATTCAAAATAATATTCATTTAATAAATAAAACTTTAAATGAATATTTGAAATAATATTCATTAAAGAAATAATGGAAAAGCATTTATCTAATATTTTCCTCAGAAAATAATCTCAAGATATACTGAAATACTGACTCCCGGTCTATATTTAAAGAATGAAATCATATGCCCTTTCACCAAGGGTCTTTACAAAACCCGGCTTATAACTAATATCTCATATCTAGCTTATAAGCCAATTACCAAATCATTATTCAAGTATCACAATATGTACTTTTGAAAACAGTTATGCCTTCCAATAGCATATTTAACATAAATAATACTCATATAGTATTTCTCAACTGAGATAATACTCAAATAACATTCCTCGAAAGATATAGTAAGCAAATACAATTCCTCGAATGATATCATATTCAAATAACAATCCTCTAATGGTTTCCAAGTAATTAATACTTTATTGAAATATAATTAATGTTTATAAATAACATTCCTCAAAATAAATAATAATCTGCCACTGGAATCCCTCCAGGTTTCCATGACTATCTCTATATCACAAAATACTGACTCCCGGTTTAGAGTCGAAAACAATGAATATGCTTTTATATCTAGAGCTACAAGATATACCAGTCCATAAATACTTAACTCAAAGATCATATATAATCCACATGTCAAATTCTATTTCAACAGGAAATAAGATATATCGCAAAACTATACAACTTTATACATGGCACAAGCAGTATTATATAATCAATACTTCAAAGTATAGATTTAGAAAACTTGCCTGATACTCGAGAAGTAGTAGGGCTCGTGACAATGTCGGACAATCTAGACAAAGTCAAAGAAAACATTCGGTTAATCCATTGGATACTCCATTTATACATCAACGCTTAAACACATAAGCGAAACACAACTGGGGTATTACTAGCTTGCTTTAGGCTCATAATAAGTCCATGCCAATCAACAAATACTTAAGTCAAAGGTTCGCTTTAGGAATCGGATCTCGTTTATCCGTTTTACCAAGTGGTTCTCAAAGTTATAACCAAGTGCTACTCTAAGGGGTTCTTTCGCACTTAACCTTGATTCGAACATTTTTATAAGGTCAAAAAATAATCCTTTCGACACGAGGTCTTCTCTCATATCTTCATTATGACCTCTAATATTTAATTACCAAGATTCATAACCGAATTTCTCATTTTAAGGGGGTTCAATTGAAGTTACGAACTCACACGTACGTTTACGAACCGATTTTACAATTTTTACCATAACGCCTAAACCGTAAGTCCAAATGCTACGATTCTCGCGCCAAAACGATCTATGAATCAAGATCTAACATATAATGGCAGTGGTGACTAAATTCAGTAGGGGTTTGGGTCCGAATGTTATACACCAAACAAGGTATTGTAAAATCGGGCATTATAACAGCTATGTTTACACGCTTTCCAAAATTTTCACCTCACCGTGAACATAACATCACTACACCCATCACTTCTAAACATGATAATCATCTAAACAAGTTCAACAACACCTTATCTCAACAATCACATGAATCATCAACCACAATCAACTACAAATCCATTGATCTAAACATATAACTAACATATCATCCATTAATCATCAAATCATCCTTAAAACTCATAAAAACTCAAAGTAAAAGCTAGAGTTCTTGATGGTTATACCTTCCTTGGTGTGTGGGTGAACCTTATAAACGTTGTTTAGTCCTTATATAACCTTAGGATATCTTGGATCATCCAAGGAAATCAAGAAAATAAGTTAGCAATCTCGGAGTTACAATACACCAGCTGAAAGAACTGGAAAAAGAAGTCCTTACCTTGCTTTTCTGGACGAGGCTCCTGAAGAAGAGTTGTAGAGCATCTCAATACCTTTCCAAAAAGCTATAGAACGCAATATTTCAGTGAGAAACAAAGGCGCTATGGCTATTTTACTGAGCTTCTGTCTAGCATGGCCGGGAGCAGAATAACTTTGTGATGTTTTGCTTTTGTGTTTTGTTGGATAATGAACTAAAACATGTAATATCTATCTTTTACTCTTAGCCTTATCTTATTTAAATGTGGTGTCAAGCTCTCATTGGTTCCCTTGGATTTCCTTATCCAACAAAGTGCAACTTAGTACTCATCTTTGGTTATCTGTCATGTAAGTCACCTTGGTTTGTTTTCTTTTTCCACCAATTTGATTTCTTTTGTCTATATCCTTAAATCCACTTGGTATAATTCTCTTGATGATCATGTAGGATATTAATTCTTGTCATAATCTAAATCCTTAATCCATGATTCGTTCGTTCTATCGCTTAATCTTGTTATAAAGTCTCAGCGGTTTCTAGAACGCTTGATTCACTGTCTCAATGGTTTTCGTTCTAGATTCGCAATCCTCATTTCATAAAATTATAAAATATCAAATCCTCAATTTTAATATCTTATTTCTTGAATATAATAATATATAATTCACTGCTTGGTCAAATATTACACCAAAATTAAAATAGGAATTTCTGAATTCTGATCGTCTTTACATACACTTATTTACTCTGTGGATTACTAATATGACTTCGAAACATCCATACCACATCGCGTACATAGGGTGGCGTGAAAAGTTTTCCAGCTAATAAAATCACTATTCATCCATTCAAATTACCATTCACGTATGAAAAACACTATTCATCAAAAAGTGAAGGATTCTCTCAAATCCAGAAATTAGGGTTATCACATTAACTCATTTCTCATCTCCCCTCTAGGGTTCATTAGCTCATTACTTAGGAGATAGATTATTCTTATCTATGTCATCACTCATTGAATTCCACTGTTCAGAAGATGTACCCATGCATCGAAATTATCATCCATAGAAATATTCATTCACTAATGCACTTAACCATAATAAGAAAAGTTTTAATTCTATCGAAAATTCGGGTTCTTACACTCACCCTTAGAGGATGCTTGTTGTTCAGTAGACTGTGCCTCATCCTCATCATTCAACATTTGTTTAATGAGTAAGGCATCCTCATTAATCTCAAATGTTGGTTCTTTAAAGATTGGAGACTCAGTCTTTTTCAAAATGTGAGGTACTTCCTCCTGAACAACTATGTCATCTGCAATGACAGCATAGCCTTTCCTCTGTTTAGGAGTGTCATAGTCAAGTCCAATGGCAGCATGGGTTTATCTTGGTTTCTCACATGGTAGGACTGCAATAGACTAGATGAGTTCTTAAAAGATTTTAGTTTGAATTCATTTTCAGCTAGTTCATCCCTAAGAGCCTTCTCAACCTGACTAGCACATAGAACCTTATTCTGCAGATATTCAACTTCTTTCTTAAGGTTATCTACTTGCATAGCAGTTAGCTCAAGTTCCTCATTTTTCTTGTTTAACAGTTCATTTCTAGTAGACAGTTTAGCAATCTCTTCATTAGCAGCAGTCATACTAGTATGAATATTAAACATTTCAATAGACAGTTGTTCAACCATGCATTTATATTCAGAAACAGACATATCTATGGTAGTGAGAGATGGTACTTGAGAGTCAGATGGAGATTGTTCATCCTTGGAATCAGCCATCAAGGCATAGTTGCAGAATTCTTGCTCTTCTCCATCACTATCAGAGTCATCCCAACACTTCCCTTCAACTATGTAGGCCTTGCCTTGTGTTTGCTTTCTCAGAAGGGCCTCATACTTAGCTTCAAGCTCTAGACACTCCTTATCCTTCTTTTTAGGCTTTTTACATTCACTAGAAAAATGCCCTTGGTCAATGCATCTATAACACCTTACAGATGACCTATCCACATGGCTGGTTTTGAATTTATTCTTGTTTACTTTCACAGGTGTCTTGCTCTTGTTGAATGAATGGTTTTGGGGTCTAGGTTTGAAGGGTTGATTTCTCTTGAATCTGATGTTTGGAAATTTTCTGGCCATGAAAGCATATGAAGTGTTTTCCATGCCATCTAGCTCTTCAAGAGTATAAAACTCTTCTTCTTCCTCTCCTCAACAGGTTCAGTCACTTCACCTTCATTTTCTTCATCATCTACTATCTCCTCTATCCTTAGCTGACTTGTGGATGCTTCTAGGACTTGAACAGATTTGCTGACAATCAAGGCACATGACGTGTTTATCATTCTGCCTTGGTTGGCTTGGATAGCCCTCTTCTGAAGCAACTCAAGCTCATGAGTCTTTAAAACCCCATAGAGCACATCATATGTGACTTTGTTCAAATCTCTTTCTCTTAGAGAAATGACCCTTTGCTCTAGATGGTTTGGTGAGGACAATAGAAACTTCATGTTCAACTCCTTGGTGCTGTAAACCTTCCCATTCATCTGTAGTTCAGTCACCAGCTTGTGAAACCTTTCAAACATGTCAGTAATGCTTTCCTTGGTCTGAGCCATGAAAGCTTCATACTGTGTGACCAGTATTTGTTTCTTGTTTTCTCTAACCTCCTCTGTTCCCTCATATAGCACCTCAATATGATCCCATATTTCCTTTGCTGTTTTGCAAGAGGCTATGTTAGCAAACATTGACAGTTCCATAGAATCTATGATTAATAACATGAGATGACTGTCAAGAGCAACCATCTGCTTTTCTGTCTCTTTCCATTTGGAAGGTTCTTTAGCCACATAAGATCTTGGAATGGTTACAGTTCCAACAGTCTTTTCAGGAATCTCCTGTTGTGGAACAAAGGGACCATTCTTGAGTATCTCAGGATATAGAGGGTTAGCAGCTTTGATGAACAACAACATTTTAATCTTCCAGAGGTTGTAATTCTCTTTGTCGAACTTAGGGACCTGAACTGTTCCTGTAGTCTTTAGTGTATTCATGATCTTTTTCTGTTTTTAAATAAACAGCCCGCTTTGATACCGCTTGTTGAGTATTGAACACACAAAAGAATACAGAGGGGGAGGTGAATGGATTCTTGAACTTTTCTTGTTCTTGAATCTGTTTGATGTATGTAGCAAGATATGTGTTATCTGTGTGCAGAAATATAGGTGCGGAAAATGAACAACACAAGACACAATATCACTTTAATCTAATATTTTATTAGATAAAGATTTGCTACAATCTGTGAATACAAATGGTAGTATTCTCAGCTTCGTTTTTCTCAGAGATGTATATCTTGAATATGTATCTGAAAAACTTTACTGCTAGAGAAGTGAGGCTGTATTCTTATAGAACATGAATACAGCCTACTTACTACAAATAAGGTTGCTAAACAAATTTACTTTCCAGTGTGTCTATCCTTTTTGAGTAAGCATCCAAACGGCTACAGGTTTGACTTCTTGAGGTTCTCCTCAGATCCACTTCTTTAGCTCTTTGTCTCTTGTACATCTCTCTAGGCTTCCTTGTAGGCTTTCCAAAGTACTTTACAGTTTGTGGTCCATAAAGTGCTTTAGCTTGTTGCAGGTTTGTGACTTGTACAATTTCTCCAGTATTTTGTCTCCAAGAATGTATTCGAGAAGTGGCTAAGAGATTGGTTCGAGAACTAGGATTAGATAACTCTGAGTTCTCGAATATTGCAAAGTTGACAAATCGAATCACTTCTCGAATAGCTCTTTTCTTCAAGAATCCTTGAGTTTTGAATAGAGCATTTAACTTATCGAATCCCTGAGATATCAAATAGCTTTCTGATTCTTTGAGATATCGAATGAACCTTGACTTGTTGACTCCTAGAGAACTCGAATGATACTTTGACTTTCTGAGTTCTCGAATAGAGTAGTAGACATATCGAATCTCTGAAATATCGATTGAGATATCGAACAGTGCATCTAGAGATATCGAATAGTGTCTTCTGAGATATCGAATCCCTGACTTCTCGAAGGCTAGACTTCTCGAATATAACAAACATACTTCTCGAATTGGTACTTGGGAAAATCTTCATTCTCCAAAATCTAACTGTGTTTATTTTGACAGTCTTGATCTTCAAGCTTGAGGCATGATCCTTGGAACTTCTTTCAAGCATTATTCTCTGATTTTTAATTACAGTTACACAGATAGAAATTGATGCCTATATTACAAGTACTACAACAAGTAGAAACTCTATAACTAGAGGTTCCCTCAGTTAAGAAGTCATGTAGGTAATGGAAAGCATTACAAACAATTAGGCTTGTTATTAGATGTACTCAGGCATGCCTCTGTGACTAACAACGACGAATAAACCGTAGACGAAGTTTAAAAAATATAAATTTCTATTTTAATTGACCATTTTAAATAAGTTTTTTAATATTTTTTACAAATATATATTTAGGAGAAAACAAAAAAAAAAGAAAAGAAAAAAGAAAAGCAAAAAAAACAAAAAAAAGGAAGTTGAAGCACCCAAACGCCACTTAAAGTGGCGTTGGAACTTTGAAAACCAAATATTATCTAGCGTTTTTAGCAAACAAAACAAAAAAAAAACCCCAAACGCTAAATGCAATAGCATTTTGAAAAAAAAAGAAAACAAATCAAAACGCTATATTAGAGTGTGTTTTGGAGTGATATTTGGGGCCAAGTTTTTGAATTGTGATATTTAGGACCATTTGTCTTAAAATTGTGATAGATGGGGCCAACACCCCGATTTAGGACCCTATACTGCTAGAAGTTTTTACATGTAAAAAAAAGAATTAGTAGTGCCGTGAGGTGCTACCTTATTTACTTGCCATCAACTAGAAATAAACTGTAGAAAATATATAAGCTATGTGCGGAAGATAATAAAAGTGAAATATATTAGAGAGGATTTAAACTCCATATGACTACATTGTATTGTGTTTCGTGTCTTATACAATCTTGCTGGGTGTCTATTTATACGCTATATTGTACATGTCATTGTTTATGTCAATGTGCTAGCTGCTATTAACTCTTCCTGGTGTGAATATTTGACTTGTAGCTTGGCTGCCTCTGTTTCTTCTATTCTCTGTTTCACATGGCAGCCTACCATATTTTACTCATCTATAATTACTGCCTGCAGCCTTCAGACCTTGTCTTGATAACCCAGCCTTCTAATCTTGACAACCCAACCTTCTACCTTTATTGCCACCATTGTTGAACCTGCCTTCTTTGTTTATATGTGTAGCCTCCCATTAGCCTACAATTCTTACATAATATTCGTAATACCCCCCCTCAAGTTGGATGTGGGAGAGAAAATGGCAAACATGCAACTTGAAGATTAACAAAAAAAAATAATTCAAAACGGAGCAATTTTTCAGTGGCTCGAACGGCCAAAACAAAACAAGGACTGGAATGATCATGAGTCGAAACAAATTTTTATTTCCCCAGTAACTTCAGAATTTGGTGGAATATTTTCCCTAGTAATTTTAGAATTTGGTGGAATCTTCTCCCCAGTAATTTCTGAATTTGCTGGAATCTTCTCCCCAGTAATTTCTGAATTTGGTGGAATCTTTAATTTTGTGGAAACCTTTTCCCCAGTAATTTCTGAATTTGGAGGAATCTTCTCCCTAGTAATTTCAGAATTTGGTGGAATCTTCTCCCCATAAATTTTTTTTTTCACACTACTAAAATCACTTTTTTTTTATTTTTTTCAGTGGGCTGATTTAGTGTGACCTAAAAATGAAAACAAGGATAGCCTAAACCAAACACAAGCCAGCAGCCTTGATAGATACAACGACAGGAAAGCACCGTCCACCAATTGAAATCGGATATGGAAAATCTACAACAGGAGATTAAGATTCACCTGGTGGAACTTGAATTTCTCAAAGATATATACACAAATGTACAGCTCGAATGCAGCGTAGCCAGGAAAAGTTCTATTTGCAATGAGCTTGAGGTTCGCCTGAAAGAAATGATGACTGGCCGGAGAATGAGGGTGTTTGTGGTTTGTATGTGGCTGATGTATGTTTGTTGTATCCATATATGGCTGGTAGGAGGTGACTCAGGCGTTTGTGTAACTTAGTGAGTTAACACGCAAGGTGTTTGTGTAATTGTCACAAAGAAAAAGTTTGGAAGAGATGAAGCTACCGGAGACAATGGCTACCACCGGAATAACACAGGTAAGGATCTTAAAGCTCTGATACCATGTAGAAAATATATAAGCTATGTGCGGAAGATAATAAAACCGAAATATATTAGAGAGGATTTAAACTCCATATGACTACATTGTATTGTGTTTCGTGTCTTATACAATCTTGCTGGGTGTCTATTTATAGGCTATATTGTATATGTCATTGTTTATGTCAATGTGCTAGCTACTATTAACTCTTCCTGGTGTGAATATTTGACTTGTAGCTTGGCTGCCTCTGTTTCTTCTATTCTCTGTTTCACATGGCAGCCTACCATATTTTACTCATCTATAATTACTGCCTGCAGCCTTCAGACCTTGTCTTGATAACCCAGCCTTCTAATCTTGACAACCCAGCCTTCTACCTTTATTGCCACCATTGTTGAACCTGCCTTCTTTGTTTATATGTGTAGCCTACCATTAGCCTATAATTCTTACAAAATATCCGTAATACAAACATATTTGACCACAACACCATTTCTAGAATTTCAGAAGTTCCAGCTAGATTATAACTTATGTAAAGTTATGAAGCAAAAGTGTCTTGGTCCGAACTCTATTTAGGATGAATGATTTGTGCAACTCTGAAGCCATCATTTTTCGGCTATGCTTGTGCTGTATCATTTTTATAACAACCCACCTACTCCAGTTTATGCTAGTAATTTAAAGTTCTGTCATCTAGTGGTGTCATTGCTCAATTTGAAATCAGTTCACATCCTCGATCTGCATGTTTAATCACTTTCAATTCTTCACATTCTTCGAAACAGGATAATGTAGTTTCATACTATTTTTTTAAGCTTTGGACATGTTGTCTCTTTGATACATTGTCCCTTTCTTAACACATCATGTTCATAGTCAGATTCTTCTGGCGCACATATGACAATATGATACTGACACATTTATTGATTATTATTCACAGAGTCTGGATTAGGTAGAGTGCAGGTTACTAGAAAGTCAAATGCTCAATAAGTTGAGGCAATTGTTCTTGAATCATGTTTCTCATATTGATCTGACTAATAACTAACAAAGTAACATACTTAATAGGTCTATTTTCTATAGTTGAATCCTGTCGGTCTTGTAGACATTGCAAAGCCTGGAGGATGCAATAATATATACATGCGAAAATCACAAGAAAAGAAAACGTAATATTCAACAAACATGTTCAGGCCAGCCATATAGACTTCGAATTTACCTATGTACTATATGAATCTGAAGGTTTTTCTGAAATGTTGGATTCAGTCTGTAGCTCGTTTCCCCTTCCCCTTTCCTACTAACATAAACAAGTTTTTAAGTAAGCAACATAACACGATATAATCCACAATACCACAACCATACCCCAAACATGCGCTCCTAAAATAAAAACTATACACAATACAACTGCCATCAGAAAACTCAAGGCTTACAATATAGATTTTAAATAACTATAGGGTAAAGGAGTTGCAAAATCTATTAAAACTATTTTTCCAATAAAACTATTTTTCCAATATACTAACAGGGATGGCCTTGAAGAAACTTTAAGCTATCGTAAAGATGAATGAAAAACGGGCTAGCACATGTTTGAAGATGATAGTAACATACAACATTTTGTTTAACGTTATCTAGTGTAATCAAATAATTCACCCCATGCTCATTTGTTTGCTTAAAGATGATCAACACTATTATTATTAAAAATCAAACCCAACCAACCAGGAAAAGCGAAAGACATACCTGTCAACAGTTTCAGTAATTAGTTTCAACTGAACTAATTTGTCAATGACGACTCTATGCTTTAACTCTCTCCTTCAGCAGGAACCCAATCTTTCATTGATTTTGCGGATATAGGCGCATCAACGATGTACAATATTTGCAGCAGATACTTTTTGGCTAGAGGTGGCAAAGATTTAAGAATCAAAAACAACAAAATACAGACCAAAACTAATGGTAAAATTTATTTTTTCAAAAAAGACAGAATGAATATATAACTGGAATGTGGATATGGTCATGCTAGATAGGGGTGAGCAAAAACCGAATTCAAATCGAAAACGAACCAAAATCGGTCAAAACCAAACCGAAAAGACCGAAACCAAAACTGAACCGGCGGTTGCAGTTTTTGATTTTTAAAAATCGGGACTTTCGGTTCCGAATCTGGTTATTGGTTAAAGCCGAACCGGCTAAAACCGAACCGAATCGCCTAGATGCATTCCTGTAAACTAACTACGGATTGGGGACATTGACATAAAATTGAAAACATCCAATCCTCCAACTTGCTAAAATAGCACATCTACTTAGCTCACCAAAATTACATTTTTCAAAATGTCATCGATTACTGGTACCCAACTCACTAGGCAAACAAGCCACGAAATTCTTGGCAATTATCCCATACTTGTGCCATCTTTCTCTTCAATATATTTTATTTATGATTTTCTTTTAGGGTTTATGAATACACGACGTCGACGATTACTGGCATAAATCGATCTTGTTTCAAGCCCCTCAATGCTGTAGGTACCCAGTTACATATGAAGAAGAATGGCATTCTAAACATACGTAGAGACAAACCAGTCCAAAAAAAATCACCACAAAAAATATATACTCCCTCCGTCCCATCCATTTGTTTACACTTTTTTTGTCACTGGCACGCATTTTAAGGTGGATTTTAAGGATAGTTCTATAATGTTAGAAATAATTGATGTGTATATTAATTAGTGTTTAAGTGTTATAGTGAAAAATCAGAGTTTAGTTGGAAGCAGTCAGAGTTTAGTTAAACGCTAACAGTTGGAAGCTCGACAGAGTTTGTTAAACTCTGTCTGGAGGCAGCGTCTTCTGGTCAACAGTGTTTAAAGATTTATTATGGAAGTAATATCTTTGAAGATTGGATAGCTGTCAAAGAGATTGAGTTGACTAATGAGACGTGTAGCAATCGTAATTGATATCAATTGTATAGCTAATTTATAGGAGTATCAATTATCAATTGTATAGCAGCTGTATATCTTATAAATACAGTTAGGTTAATCCTAGAAGGGTATCGATCATTGTGAAACATTATTCATTGTAACCTAATCAGCTCTCTGTGATATTTTACATCACTGAGAGAGGAGTTATTAATTCGAAACAGTTTTTAATTGTTTAAACGCGTATTTTATTGTTAATCTCTCATACGATCTTGATTATAATTGTGTATTCGGCCTAACAATTGGTATCAGAGCTAATCTGTTACTCTATACAGTTTAAGATCCACACACACAGCTATAATCAATGGCAGAGATACCTCCTCCAACAGGTTCAAGTTCTGAGAAGGCTCAACCTACTACTGTGAGTCGTTATGAGACAATCAGGGTTCCTATTCTCAGGCCAGCAGAGTATTCAATCTGGAAGGTGAAGATGACCATGTTTCTGGAGGCTACAGATCCAGAATATCTTTACATAATTTATGAAGGTCCTCCTAAACCTACAAAGCTATTTGTTGCTACTGTTGGTCAAGAAGCTAAAACAGTTCCAAAGGAGAAGAAAGATCTGACTCCCGAAGATCTTTCATCTATTGCTAAGGATGCAAAAGTTAGGCATCTACTTCATAGTGCTTTAGACAATGTTATGTCTAATAAAGTGATTAACTGCACTACTACCAAAGAAATTTGGGATGCTCTTGAGGTTAGATGTCAAGGAACTGCTGCTATCAAGAAGAATAGAAGGAACATACTCACACAGGAGTATGAGCACTTTGAGGCTAAATCTGAAGAAACCATGACAGAAACATTTGGCAGATTCTGTAAATTGCTCAATGATTTGTCATTGGTTAACAAAGAGTATGATCTAGAAGACTCAAATCTCAAATTTCTTCTTGCCTTACCTAAAAAGTGGGATGTGAAGACAACTACTATAAGAGATAACTATGATCTTGCTGATACTGAGATTAATGAAATCTATGGGCTGCTCAAAACTCATAAATTGGAATTGGAGCAGAGAAACAGGAGATCAAGCAAGAAGACAAAGTCTATTGCTCTTAAGGTTGAAGAAAAACCCTTGAAGAAGGAAGCATCAAGGAAGAAAGCTAAGGGAAAGGATTTAGTCATACATTCTGAAAGTGAGTCATCAAACTCTGATGTTGATTCAAACACTGATGAATCATCTGATTCTGAGGATGATGAAGAAGAAATATTGCAAATGGCTGCTTTGATGGTGAAGACCTTCAAAAAGATGGGTTTCAAGAACTTCAAGAAGGGAAAAAGGTTTTCTAAGAAAGATTCAAACTTTGACAGGAAGATTTTCAGAAAGTCTAAGAGAAAGGATACCAAGTCTGGGAAGAAAGACAAGTCTGAGATTCAATGCTACAAGTGTAAGGAGATGGGTCACTATGCTCCTGAGTGCAAGAATGGTAAAACTGAAAAAGCACTCTTCACAAAAGGCAGAGACTGGGCAGACACTTCAGACTCAGATGAGGATGTTAACTATGCTCTCATGGCTTCTATTGAGAATGAATCTGAAGATTCTGAAAACAAGGTACCTCTAACTACCTATGCTTATAATACTGATGATATAACTGAATTGAGAATCTATCTTAAGGCTTTGCATATCAGTTATAGGGATCAGACTTTAGAGAATGAGAGAATCAAATCTGAGAATTCTGAACTTAAAGTGAGAAATAAAATTGTTGAAGAGAAACATGAAAACATGCAACAAGTTCAAAAAGAAAGAGATGATGCTGTTTATCTAGAACAGGATTTGCTAGGAAAATATAAGCAACTTGAATCTGAATTGGAGAAGGCAAATCACATAAGTAAAACTTGGACTCATTCTGGAAAAGACACTCAAGAGGTTTTTCAGTCAGACACAGTTGGTTTAGGTTACTGTGAGGGAGATGAACTTAGGTTTCAAAACAAAGTAAAAATTAGAACACATCTTCCATCTACAAAATTTGTTCATGGAATAAATGAACCTAAATCTGAATCTGAAAAAGAAGCAGTAAAAACTAGTGTTAAACAGGTTAATATTGGTTCAATGATAGAAAAACAACTCAAGCATAAGCTTAAGGAGTTAAAATCTGCTAAGAAACAGAAAGTGTCTAGGAAGAATAGAAATGGTAAAGTAGGCATTTCTTAAGGTAATTATCCAATGCTTGCTACTTTTGCTCCAAGAAAGACATGTCATAACTGTGGTAGCACTAACCATCTTGCTAGTTTCTGCAGGAAGAATAAAAACATTAATTCTTTACCTTCCAAGTCTGAAGTAAAGAAAGATAATGTTAGAACTAGACCACAGACTTTATGCAAACATTGTGGAAGTACTTGGCATTCTATTTATACTTGCAGGGATTATCATGCTATTTATCATAACTACTATGAACTTAAGCCCAATTTGAAATGGGTTAAGGTTAATTCTGCAAGTGTAAACTCTGAAAATGTTAGCTTAAACTCTGATAATGCAAATTCCGCTGCTAAAGCTAACAAAGTTAAGAAAGCCAAAGGATCCAAGCAAGTCTGGATCCTTAAATCTGACCTTCAGTGATTGTTTTTTATTGCAGGGCATCAGGGAGAGTACCCTAGTCGTGGACAGTGGATGTTCAGGACACATGACTGGAAATAAAGCCCTGCTATCAGAGTATGTGGAGAAGGCTGGCCCAAAAGTTTCCTATGGAGATGGCAACATAGGACGTACTCTGGGATATGGCAATATAAATATTGGAAGTGTCATCATTACAAATGTAGCTCTGGTTCCAGGACTCAAGCATGATTTGCTATCTGTGAGTCAAATCTGTGACAGAGGATATCATGTAGATTTTCAGCCTGAATACTGTGAAATCATCAGTAAATCTACAGGGAAAGTTGTTCTAGTTGGACACAGGCGCAATAATATCTATGAAGCAAGTTTGTTGACAAACTCTGATGGAAAAGCTGTGTGCCTGTCCACAAGAATGTCTAGTGAAGAGAGTTGGAAGTGGCATAAGAAACTCTCTCATCTGAATCTGAACAACATTAATGAGTTGATAAGAAAGGATCTGGTACGAGGACTTCCAAAGTCTTTATTAAATGTTGATGGCCTGTGTGATTCCTGTCAAAAGGCCAAACAAAGGAAGTCATCTTTCAAGAGCAAGTCTGAATCTTCAATTGTTGATCCTTATCATCATATACATGTTGATCTCTTTGGACCAGTGAATGTCTTGTCAATTGGAAGAAAGAAATATGCTCTAGTCATTGTTGATGAATACACCAGATACACTTGGGTGTATTTTCTAGCAAAGGAGGATGAAACTGCATTAACTTTGATGGAGCATGTAAAGCTACTGGACAAAGGATCAAAACACAAAGTCAAAATAATCAGGAGTGATAATGGAATTGAATTCAGGAATGCAACAATGGAAGAATTTTGCAAGAATAGAGGAGTTAAGCAAGAGTTTTCTGTACCTGGTACACCACATCAAAATGGTGTAGTTGAGAGGAAGAACAGAACCTTGATAGAAGCTGCCAGAAATATGCTTGATGAAGCAAAATTGCCAACCTATTTCCGGGTAGAAGTAGTTCAAACATCCTGTTTTACTCAAAATGCCACACTGATCAACAAACATGGAAAAACACCATATGAGATGGTGAGGGAAAAGAAGCCAAATCTGAAATATTTTCATATTTTTGGGTGCAAATGTTTTGTGTTGAAAACTCACCCTGAACAGTTGACCAAATTTGAGTTAAAAGTTGATGAAGGAATTTTTGTTGGCTATCCGCTGTCAACTAAAGCATTCAGAGTTTATAATCTGAGAACCAAGGTGATCATGGAATCAATTCATGTGTCATTTGATGACAAGAAAATAACTGGACTTGAAGATGTAAATGAACATGATCAATTCCACTTTGAAAATGAAGACTTAATCTCTGATGAAGTAAACTCTGATGAAACTGATCTTACAAACTCTGTTGAAGGATACTCTGAACCTTTACTGGTAAACTCTGAAGAAACTTCTCAGCCAGAACAAAGAGGAGAACCAGTTGAGGGGGAGCATGATCAAAATGATGACTCAAATTCTGATAGTGAGTCAACTGAAAAATCTGGATCAAACTCTGATGACTCAAACTCTGAAAGTGCAAAATCTAACAGTTCAAACTCTGAGCAGTCAAATTCAGGGGGAGCCTCAGAAAATGAAGAAAGACAACAAGAAAATCAGGAGAACATGGATCAAGGGGGAGGATCAAATACTGATAGAAGCCATTTACCTTCTGCTAGGAAATGGACAAAATCTCATACACCTGATTTAATTATTGAAGATCCAGATGCAACAGTAAGGACAAGGAGTGCTACAACAAATGAATGTCTGTTTCATGCATTCTTGTCTAAGAATGAACCAAAGAAGGTAGAAGAAGCTCTTCAAGATGCTGACTGGATAACAGCAATACAGGAGGAGTTAAATGAATTTGAAAGAAATGAAGTATGGACCCTTGTACCTAGACCAAAGAATAGATCTGTTGTTGGTACTAGATGAGTTTTCAGAAATAAAACTGACAGTGAGGGAGTTGTTACAAGGAACAAGGCTAGACTTGTGGCAAAAGGCTATTCACAGCAGGAAGGAATAGACTATGATGAAACTTTTGCTCCAGTTGCAAGATTGGAGGCAATAAGAATTTTTCTAGTATATGCCTCTCACAAGAAATTCAAGGTATTTCAGATGGATGTGAAAAGTGCTTTTCTGAATGGGAAGCTTGAAGAAGAAGTGTTTGTTTAACAACCACCAGGTTTTGTGGATTCAAAATATCCAGACTATGTCTACAGGCTGGATAAGGTACTCTATGGACTTAAGCAGGCACCAAGAGCATGGTATGAAACTCTAGCTCAATTTCTTTTAGAAAGTGGGTTCAACAGAGGTGCAATTGATAAAACACTGTTCTATTTTAACTATGGTGATGACTTGATTTTAGTTCAGATATATGTTGATGACATAATTTTTGGATCTACTAATGATAAGCTCTGTAAAAATTTTGCCAAGCTCATGCAGTCCAGGTATCAAATGAGCATGATGGGAGAGCTTAGTTATTTTCTAGTCCTATAGGTGAAGCAAACAGATGATGGGATTTTCATAAATCAAGCAAAATATACCAGAAATCTTCTCAAGAAATTTGGTATGCTTGACTGCTCATCTGCATCAACTCCCATGGCAACAACAACAAAGTTGGACAAAGACACAGGAGCTTCAGTAGATATGACAAACTACAGAGGCATGACAGGGTCTCTTCTTTATCTAACAGCTAGCAGGCCTGATATTATGTATGCAACTTGTCTCTGTGCAAGGTTTCAGGCAGATCCCAGAGAACCACATCTAACAGCTGTGAAGAGGATTTTTAAGTATCTCAAGGGGACCATAACCTTAGGTCTGTGGTATCCTAGAGAATCAGATATAAAGCTACTTGGTTACTCTGATGCAGACTTTGCGGGCTGTAAGATAGACAGAAAAAGCACCAGTGGAAGTTGTCAATTTCTGGGTGATAGACTTGTTTCTTGGTACAGCAAGAAACAGAAATCAATTTATACATCTACAGCTGAAGCAGAGTATATTGCTGCTGGTAGCTGTTGTGCACAGATTCTGTGGATGAAGAATCAATTGCTGGATTATGGATTGAGGTACAGTAAAATACCTATTTACTGTGATAATCAAAGTGCTATTGCTATGACAGGTAATCCAGTACAGCATTCAATGACCAAGCACATCAGCATAAGGTACCACTTTATCAGAGAACATGTAGAGGAAGGAAATATTGAGCTTCATTTTGTGTCTACAGAACAACAGCTTGCAGATATCTTCACCAAGCCATTGAGTGAAGTTGTATTTACAAGGCTGGTAAATGAACTAGGAATGGTCTCTAGTTTTGACTAGAGATATTGGTTAGACTCAAAATTTTACTTATGTAATGTGTTTCTCATAATTCTGTGGTATGTTAACTGCTATGTGAACTCTTTGTTAAACTCTGTTATGCAAACTCTGTTCGTTAACTGTTAAACTCTGATAGCATGCTCTGTAGGTCATACACTGTTGACATGTTGGATAAATTCTGAGAAACTCTGATAATGTGTTTGTCTTAATGTTAACACCAATGAAGAAATTTGTATGAAGCATGATTCTCAGTAATTAATCATGAATCATTCTAAGTTATTTGTGATCTAATCTTAGATTGTGCAGAAAATCAACACAGCATGATACTGTTTCATATTTATAGCATCTCTTAATTTATTTATCCTAAACTCTGAGTCTGTAAATACCGTGTACATTTCCTCTCATGAATAATTTCTGATGTTGATGAGCTCTAAACTCTGTTAGTTATACACTGTTAAGTTAGATTCTGTTATTAGTCTACCCCCAAAGCAAATTTATATAGACTGTTAGAACTCCTTTGAGATTATGTTGGTATCTATGACGACCCAGGAACTTGCTGGAATATAGTAAGGGCTAAAATTCTCTAATTTTTGGTGACTAGTCGAAGACTAGAAAGACCCAGGAACTTATCAAAATGATAAGGGCTAAAATTATAGGATTTTTGGTGACTAGTTCCAACCTCTGATTACTGGAGAAACAAAAAAAAATTAGACGGGGGGTATAAATTAATTAAATATTACTGTAGTTAAATTGTTTACTACAGAGTTTAGCATTCATCATACATTCAGTGTTTACTATGAGAGTTTGTGCATCCAGTGTTTACTGATTTACTTTATGGATTTTATGAAAAATTAGATGCTCTAAAATTTGAATTGGTAGACTCTGCTATACACACACATATATTCACACCTGTGTAGTTTTTGAAAGGATTATGGAATGCAGTTGGAGAATTGACAAACGCTGACGAATTTTGTCTAATACTCTAAGGTAATTTATTTCAGACAATTTACATACTTGGGGTAAAAAGAGTTTTTGAAAAATGAAATAAATTATTGCCCACTGTTAATTAGTGTTGGAGTGGTAAAGTGTGTTGGTAATAGGAGAGAAATTAGCAGTAATTATTGCAATAGTTACTAAACATGGATAGTTGTTCCATTATATATGTGCCACGTGTCCCACTCACCCACTAATGTGTCCCACTTGCACATTAATTGAGTAATTGGTTGAGTGTATTAATGTTAAAACGATTGGGTTTTACTTTTTCATTACAAATCTAATCATTTTTACTTACACGGTTATTTTCTCTGCACACAACCCACTCACAGTTACTTGCTATCTCATTTGCACATTTTCACAAACACCCTTGCTACATATCTTTTTCACTCATATTTTCTTCTCAAATCGATTCTAATGGCCACTAAAGCTTTTACTGCCCAAGGATTATTATTTGTTCCTAACAATTATGCAGCCCCATTGAACAATGAAAACGTTCCAGAGGCGTTTCATTTGATTCAAAACTTTTTGGGAGATTCAGAGATTGGTACAGCTCTAGTCGAACCACAAACGCTTTCTGCCACACAAATTGCTACTTTCTGGAAAAACTCTGTGTATGATGATGGAGGAGAGAATGGGAATCCATCAATTGTTTTCACTTATGAAGAGACAGAGTTTGTGATTACTCCTACAACAGTTAGAGACATTATGGGTTTTGATACACACACTTCATACAGTGTTGCTGGTGAGAATCAATTGAAAGAGATGTTGCAGCAACTTGGTTGTTCAGACTCTCTAGCAAGACTTAGTAATGTAAAAAGGCCAATGCTCAGGAAGGAATGGAGTTTCTTCTTTGATTGCATCACAAGAGCTTTTGACAAGAAAGTCACAAACTGGGATGCCATTCCAACTGACAGTCTTCAAATAGGGTATTCTCTTCTTTATGGAAGTAATTTCGATTTTGGTAGACTTGTTTTAATGAATATATGTGACAGATTGTCAGAGTCTAGTACTGTCTATTTTGCTAGAATTTGTCAATTGTTGTTCAAAGCTTGTGTTCATGGTGTTGAAATTTATGAGGATGACACCATACTAGCCTTTAAGGTTAATAAGAGGATATTCTCTGATTTAACCAACAAAGATGCTAACAAGGAGCAATTACCTGATTTGGTGTTGCCTCTTGCAATTCAAAATTTCCTACATCAACCTCAAGACCCTCCACAGCCTGAGTCTGAACCTACAAACTCTGAACCTCAACAATCTATAAACACTGAACCCATTCAACCACCTACAAACACAGAACCTCAAACTCTAAACACTGAAACACAGACCCAACCTCAAACTGAACAACAACCACCTCTTACCCAACCCAAACCAAAACAGGGAGGTAGAAGAAAATACACAGCAGCAAATACACAGCATCGATTAGCTAAAGCTAAAAGAGAATCTGTTCAAATTCAAAAGAAGTCTGTCAGACCTAAAAGGGCTAGAAAGGAAAGAGCAAACAGACCTCCATCACCTTCTGTTCTAGATGATTATACTGAAGAAGAAAAGACAGCAGAAGTGCCTCAAGTTAAAAGAAGAAGATTGATTCTTGATGATTCTGATGAGGAAAACATTGAAGCTCCAGAGGTGATTTCCAAGGAAATACCTACTGTTGAGACATATACTGCAGAAGAAGCTGCCAATACACCTGCCAATGTACAAATGGATGAGGACAACAGAGAAGGTTTTACTGCTATGGATGATTT
This sequence comes from Saposhnikovia divaricata, assembly GCA_036435485.1. Taxonomy (NCBI): domain Eukaryota; kingdom Viridiplantae; phylum Streptophyta; class Magnoliopsida; order Apiales; family Apiaceae; genus Saposhnikovia; species Saposhnikovia divaricata. The sequence goes on along the minus strand of CM071597.1, from coordinate 91,486,924 downwards.
TGTTGAAACATTCATACCATTCTCTGATCACATTAATGTTCCTCACTCGCCTGTTATTGCAAACTCTGAAGAAACTGGTGCAGCTGATCAGCCTACTGTAGTACTTGATGAAACAGTGGGATCACACACTGAGCTATTCTCTGATGCTCACCAGGTTCCTGAACAAGGTGAAGAGGTTGAACAAGTTGAAGTTTCAAAGTCTGTTGAGGCTAGAGATACACCTGCAGAGATTGTTACTGAAATAGCAGTGAATGTTGCTGAAACTGCAGAGATTGCTACTGAAATAGCAGTGAATGTTGCTGAAACTGCAGAGATTGTTGCAGAGAATGTTGTAGTGAATATTGATCAAGTTGAAGATGCAACTGTTGATGTTGAAGATGAAGGAAGTGCAGAATCAAACTCTTCTCAGAGAATACCAGTTCAAACTGATGCTAAGCACACACCTTTTTCTCAACCTTCACATCAACATGACATTGAAACTGAACACTTTGCCAAGAATTCAAGGGATTGGTATAAGTCAGATTGCATTTTTCCTACTCAAAGAGCAGCTAAATTTGTTCATCAATCTGCCACAAAGATCTCAAATCCTGATATTCTCTCAAGTCTACAAGCAACCATTGTTCAAGTAAAGACTCTGAATGAAAGATTTGATGAGTCTCAAAAAGCTATCAAAAAGCTATTAATGAACTAAGAGCTGATGTTGTTGCTAGAGATATGACTGTGCAGAGGGATAATCAAACAAAGTTTAAGACCATTTCCAAAGCTCAAGAAACTCTGTTTCAGAGACTAGGTCAAGTTGAACAGAATCAAACTATCTTGTCTAGAAAGATTGATTCCATTGCTAACTCCTTGGAACTGATTACTTCTATATTGATTCCTGATGATGTCAAAAAGGGGGAGAGAGTTGCTAAATCTAAGTGCAGGCAATCTCAAACTCTGACTAAGGAGGATGATACTGAAGATGGAGGAGCAGGAGCAAATGACAAAGGGAAGAGATTAAGAGCTGGCCAAAGTCTGAAATTTAGCAAGTCTTCTAAGTCAAAGTCTGTTGGAATATACACTGATACTCAGGGTACTTCAAAAACCAGGAGTTTATTATTCACTAAAAATCCACTGACTGATGAGGAATTGGCTGCTAAGTTATTTCTTGAAGAAATGAAGAAGGAGCTACTATTGAAAATATTAAAGCTGAAGAAAAGAATCTACAAGAAGAACATCAGAAAGCTTTAAAGTCTTGAAAGTTTAAAAAGAAAGAAAAAGCTCCTAGGCCTGTTCTTAAAGGCATTGTGATTAAAGAAAATGTTGGTGTTGATCAAAGATCACAAGTATCTAAGAAACCAACAGAATCTGAAGCTAGATTGAAGCTAAAAGGCATTGTTGAAGAAGGAGAGGGTTCAAAGAAGAAGAATACAACCTCTGTTGCTACACTGGTTGTACAGAGACCTTTATCTGCTCAGATGCAAATGGTTTTTGGAAAACCAACACTTCATGATCCAACTCTGATGACTGGAGGTACTAATACTGATTTTCTACATGGTAGAGCTTTAACAGGAAAGCAAGGTCGAGATAAATCTGGATTGGGCTCTCATAAAGAAGTCAGAATGAATACTGGTCCTCGAGATCCTTCATCACTGGCTGTTCCAGGTCTTGGTGTTACTCAGGAGAGTTTAGACAGACTGGAGTCAGACAGTTGATTCATCAAAGAAGTTTGGATAAAGACTTTCTACTGTAAAATATGGAAGATGGTACTGTATACAAAATTGGTGAGTACGATCTTGATTTGAAGCTATGGGAGGAATTAGAATATGTTCTATATCTCTTCAAGGTGAAAAATCAAAGGACTCAACAAGCTGCAAATGTGCTAAAGAAGAAGATGTTGCATAATTTTGCAGTCAGAGGTATGAGATACAACAGTCAATATGTCCCAAAATACAGAGATTATCATGGGAATATTGTTGAGATGAAGAAGGACAGTGTTAAACTGAAAACAGACCTGGGTATAACAGTTCTTGATTTTAACTCAGAGTCAGCAAAAGCACAGTTCATCAGACTGGGGAATGAGATGAGAATAAACAAAATCTATGATCTGAGGTCTACTATTTATCAAACTGGTGAAGATGATCCTAAGCTAAAAGAGATCAAGGAGGTTATGCAGACAGAGCTTGAAAATGCTGAAAGAAGATTACTTATCGACTACCTTAGAACAACACCAGATGTTGAGGAGATTAAGGATTAAAGCTCTGTAAGAATTTTTCTTATTTTGTGTAGATTTTGTTAAGTAGAAGTTTAAACTCTGTTTGTAAATTAAACACTGTATTTGTTTATTTGTTTTGACATCATCAATTGTTGTTAACTTGTGCATTTTTGCTAATGAACAAGTTGGGGGAGATTATTAGAAATAATTGATGTGAATATTAATCAGTGTTTAAGTGTTACAGTGAAAAATCAGAGTTTAGTTGGAAGCAGTCAGAGTTTAGTTAAACGCTGACAGTTGGAAGCTCGACAGAGTTTATTAAACTCTGTCTGGAGGCAGTGTCTTCTGGTCAACAGTGTTTAAAGATTTATTATGGAAGCAATATCATTGAAGATTGGATAGCTGTCAAAGAGATTGAGTTGACTAAGGAGACGTGTAGCAATCGTAATTGATATCAATTGTATAGCTAATTTATAGGAGTACCAATTATCGATTGTATAGCAGCTGTATATCTTATAAATACAGTTAGGTTAACCCTAGAAGGGTATCGATCATTGTGAAACATTATTCATTGTAACCTAAGCAGCTCTCTGTGATATTTTACATCACTGAGAGAGGAGTTATTAATTTGAAATAGTTTTTAATTGTTTAAACGCGTATTTTATTGTTAATCTCTCATACGATCTTGATTATAATTGTGTATTCGGCCTAACATATAACTTATTTTTAAAATTTTCTTTTTTTGTATAAATATTTTTATACAAAAAAAAAGAAATTTTCAAAAAGGGTTAAATCTCAAATTGGTCACTGAATTGAAGCCAAAGTATCAATTCTTTGATTTTACTTATCGGGGTCTCATTTGCACCATTTTAGTTGACGATAATGACAACGCCGTTAGTTTGACTAATTGACTTAACGGAAAATGTTAGAATGTTGATATGGCTTAGCTGTTGGGTGCTGAGTTGGAGTGGCTTAGCTGCTAAGTACTGACTTGGATTGGCTTGCACACGTTTGAATCTAAATTGTACACTAAGCCCAATTAAAAAAAACGGATGCATAAAAATTAATATTATATAATCTTTTCAAATTTCTGAACAACCAAGTTTTATTAAAAAACTTTTGTCCAAATTTTTTTTATTAAAAAACTAAAATAAAAATTTTATTTTAAAATCTTAGTCTTTCTTTTTTAATTGATAGAAAAATTCAAATTTTATTTTAAACCATGTTATTTATTTAAATTTCTAATCTTTCCTTTTGATTTAATTGAAAAATTAAATTTTACTTTAAATTCTCAATTTTCCTTTCAAAAGTCAATTAAGAAATCAAATTTTATTATAAAAATAATTAAGTTTTTTAATTTTAAATTCCCAATCTTTCTTTTTGAGTGAATAAAAAATATTTTTACTTCAAATCAAACAAAACCTTAATTTCTTAAAAAAGAAAATCAAAACCATAAATTTATTCTTCAGATATTCTGATCCAAGCTCTCTTTAAACTCAAGTAACCCAAATTATCAAAATTAATCGCATAAGCTCTGGAAAAGTTGACCCCTTAACAAAATTCTGGGTCATAGAAACAAGAAAGAACCATTTAGTATATGTCACTTCTTCTGGAAAACCTTTTTCTGATGAGATTTTTTGAACAGATGATCTAACTTTTGAAAGCATAATAGCTACGATCAAATCAAACAAACAAAAATTAGTAATAAGAGAAGCCATTCTCTCTTGCTCGACAACCCCATTTCTTAGATTTTCAATTTCCTGGATCCTCCTTCACCATAGAATCACAAGCTAACCACAACAAGAGACACCCCCAAACCAACTTTTTTGCAGACCCAATAAGCCATTATCTTTTTAATCAATCCGAAAATCTAAAAATATGCACCAAAAAATTGTTCAGTTCAATTGTACATACCTCTTTTGATGCAAAACATTATCACCAAGCTTGCACAAATACGATTTGATTTAAAATTGAAATAAAAGTCAACTAAGGTTTGAATTGGCAGATTGAGGAATTAGGGGTTTTATCCCCAATTCTAACTGGAGCTCCTATGTTTCTTCCTTTGTATCAGTTTTGTGAATGTTTTTTTTTTATTTTATGGTGAGGATACATACAACAGCATTTACAGGTGTACACCGAGTCATCTGCCAGGTCATAGCCACGTACAAGTTATCACGATTTCTGTTAAGTCAACTGGTCAAACTAACAGTAGTGTCATTATCGGTTACTTAAATGGTGCAAATGAGACCCTGATAAGTAAAATCAAAGAATTGATGTTAGGGCTTCACTTCAGTGACCACTTTGAGATTTAACCCTTTTCAAAAATAAGTTATAGAACTATCCTTAAAATCCACCTTAAAATGCGTGTCAGACACCCTGTTTTAAAACGATAACAAATGGACGGGACGGAGGGAGTATATATTATATTATTTTTTACTAGCTTCTCCTTTTATTTTATTTTATATTGTACTAACTTTTTTTTTTAAAAAAAAGGTTATATCCATTAGAATAGGTTTTAAAATTATATACTCGTATTTAGCAAAAAAAAAAAAATTATATACTCGTACGTTTTAATTAGGTTTATGCAAAACAAGCTCACTGCAGAATGTTATAATAAACAAAGTCGTTGGCAAAATAACATAGCTTGTTGAATAAACGAGATAGTTGGTGAAATTGAATAGATATTAACATCCTTATCCATGAGTAGCCTTCGAGAGAGAATTAGTTATATAGAGAATATGGGAGAACAAATCTTGTCCATTCATTTCTCTTTGTCTTATAGTGGTTAAGATTAAATTCACAGTCATCTATTTAAATTAACGATGTTCTGCATATTAGAGGAACTAGCCTCTGATATATTAGTCATATTATGAGGATAGGGCTCTAATTTTATAATTCTTTTAAGATTACGAATTTCATTTTCTATTAGGGTTAAATTTCAAAGTGCTCATTGAAGTGGAGGGCTGGTATCAAATTGCTCACTCTAGTTATCGGCATCTCATTTGAATCATTAAAGTCATAATAAATATCAAATGGATACCTTTAAAATATACTCGAAAAATAAAAATAATTTTTCATTGATTTCTACATATTTTTCTTGAATGCTTCCATAACCAAACGAAAGGTTAATAATTCTAGTATTTCTGATAATATATTTAGATTTTTAAAAATTCACTTACTATTTATTTTTAATTTTATTGTCATTTTCCTTGTTTTAATAAAAAATAAATAGTAAATAAACTTTTTAAATTCTAAATATATTATCAAAAATACTAGAATTATTAACCATTCGTTTGGTTATGGAACCATTCAAGAAAAATGTGTAGAAATCAATGAAAAATTATTTTTATTTTTTGAGTATATTTTAAAGGTATCCATTTGATATTTATTATGACTTTAATGATTCAAATGAGATGCCGATAACTAGGGTGAGCAATTTGATACTAGCCCCCCACTTCAGTGAGCACTTTGAGATTTAACCCTTTTCTATTAAGGTAGAAAATCTATTGTAAAAGGCGGGTTGTTCGTCTTTCATAACTTCAAAATCCCAAATTAGGTATCTGATTGCTTTTTGATTTCCTAGGGAAACAATATTTCTAGAGGTCTCTAAGAGATGATCAAGATATTCAAGGTTAGTCATGTCTATCATGGCATTACCTTTAATGTTAACAAACCAAGTTTATCATTCATGATTATAACAATAAAATTGTTTAAATATAAAATTTTTCTAAGTAGGGTTGTGAGTTTTACCAGGCTTTTCCAAATGATTTCTATCTGCATGGGAATTATTGATCTTTAAAACTTCATTTTCTTCTTTAAACCTTCTGGTTATCATTTCTTGTCTTCAATCCTATGAGCGGTGTTTCCCTACAGCCTCCTGCCTATCGGTACTCCCTGTGCTCCAAAGCGGACTCCAGAATAACTTGAAGTATAACCAAGATTTATGAAGAAAAAGACTTTTTATTGATTCATATAATTATACAGATATAGACTCATTATGAGCCTGTTTACACTCACAACCCCTAAGGGTTTTTACTCACTCATTCTTGATTATTTGAAAGCATTTTGTACAGTGTGTAAGCTTTGCTGATTTCAAGATGCCAATACTGAAAACTTAACTCGCCTTTTATAGCATAAGGTCGAGGATCTGTACAAAATTATCAACGTAAGTGATTACGTTTTTTGCACTCCATTATTTTGCCTTTTAAAGAGATAAGATTCCTTTTATCCTGTCTCCTCCTGTGGATGAAAGTGGATTCTTTTTCTTTAATCCTCCACCTTTGTTTTTCCAGCTGCTTTAGACAGTTTGTCTTCTTCTAAAGTAGTGGCAGGGTTTCTTTTTGTCGATTTACACACATCGCAATCAAGAGAGATTCCTTTTTGAATCATTGCCTTCTTTACTTTGTCGCAAGTGAAAGGATAATGATATCCAAATACTTTTTTCTAGACCAGCTATCTTCTGAACATTTGAACTTTTGTCCAGTCTTCTTCGTCCATTCCTTTATGAGAATATGAGGTGGCCAAACAGTTGGTGTATGCATGATTAACTTTAATCTTGTCATCTTTCTCTATGCTGAACAACTTGTCTATGAGGACTATGAGCTTTCGTTCTGCAAGTTGGTGAAGGTCCTGTTTCTCCAGCTTTGATTCTTTTTGCTAAGATGGAGAATAGATCCTTTCTTTGACTGTCCTGATCTGCACATAAGAGTATGGTAGAACTGGTTCATCATCTTTATCCCAGAACATGACCGTACCTTGGAATTTGAGATAAATTTCTTCATCTTTATCTTTGAGACAGTTCTTCTTGTAGCTTTTGACTACTTTTTTGAACTGAATCGGAAATTTGGAAATTTCTAATAAATTATTAGATGGATATACCATTGCTAATAATCCATAAAGATAAGGCTTCCATACGAATTCTGGATGACTATTAGGATAGAAGTTGAAGTAACTAATGTTCTTCTTATCCGTGGTAAAGTAGTGCTCTTCTGCAAAGTCTTCTTCTGTAGAGCTTCTTCCTTTGGTAAAGAGATAGTTGAAACCAGAAAATGAGATTTCACTAGTATCTTCTTCTGCTTCTATATATTCTAACTTGGGTTTTTGATGATTTGGAATTGTCCCCAAGCAGCTTAAATTAGAAGAACTAACTTCCATCTTTAGAGCATCGCCGTAAGTTGGTAGTAAGGCTTCAGCCGAACTTATCAACTGTAGTGGTGCTTTGGATTCTGCACTGGTATACACTCGTCCTGCTACTTGAGCTTCTGCGAAAGATGTGTATTTTTTGTGCTTGATTCCTGAAACTCCCTTTACTGCGAGTTCTGTAATGTTCCATGTGGTGTAGATGCCCGGGTTAGGAACATTGAACACGACATAGTAGGCTTTAGTTGCCTTATATCCTGTGAGGACTGCTGAAGTTTGACCTTCAATCTTTTTAGGGATTTGAATTCCCCCGTTAGGCCTGAGATTTAAATCTGAGGGTTTAACTAACGTTGTAGAGGTTTGAACCTCAGTCTAAATTTTTGGCAAATTCACAACCTTCAATGGATTTGTTGAATCTTTACCTGGAGCCATTTGCTCAGGATTAGTCACTTCTTGACTCATTTCTGAGGAAGGTGAAGTAATTACCTTTTGAGACGAAGTTGAAACTTCGTGTTGGATTTTTACCAAATTCACAGGCGTCAACGGAGTTGAAATGCTTTTACCGGTAGCCGTTTGCTCCGGGCTAGTCTCAGATTCATTCTTTGAAGAAGAAGGTTCAGAGATAACCTTTTGTTGTTCAGGAAGAGAGTACTTCCTTACAAATGCTATTTTTTCTCGAAGGATTGAAGTCTAGCTTCCAATGATTCGTATTCTTTTAGAAAAATCATTTGTTCTGCCAATAATTTTTCTATGGAAATTCCATATCTTTATCTCAAAGGAAGAGATTTTTATAGAGCAAAGCTCTTTGATCTAGGCAAAAGATCTTTGGTGTAGAGAGGATGTTTGGTGTTTGGTGTGGTTTCCAAATGCCGATTTCCTCCTCTATTTATAGGCTTGAAACGCCTTGGATACCTGCAATATGATGTGACATAAACCTGTAGAGTTTTATTTGCCATACCTTTTACTTTTGCTGATATTCCCTTGTTAAGAAGTCAGCAAGACAATTCTTAACTCCATCAAGGTGTTCAACCTCGAAGCTGTATCTGGAAAACCATTGCTGCCATCGCACAAGTCTTCCTTTCTTATTATCTCTTTCAATCTTTATTTTAAGGAAATAAGTAAAATTCTTATTATCAATCCTGACAATAAATTTAACAGGGGTTAGATAAATAGAGAATTTTTTAATAGCTCTTTTGACCGCCAAGTATTCTTTCTCATTAGAATGATATCTTATTTCTGCGTCTTTAAATCTTCCTGATGCATATCTTCATATTAATTCTTGTTCATCAGAATTAATGGCTTTGAGAACTCCACCCCAATATTTATCGGATGCGTCTGTCTCTACAATAATCTTATCTCCTGGCTCTGGATGATAGAGCTTAGGAAAACTTATCAACTACTTCTTAATTTTCTTAATGTAAGAAGTGTCAGACTCTATCCATTTCCATTGAATTCCTTTCTTGAGCTTAGCCTGCGAAGGGGATATTATAGCTGCAAGTTTAGGAATATAATCAGATGCATAAGTTAATATACCTAAAAACCTTTGCAACTGTTTTATGTCTTCTATCTGATCTGGAAACTTATGAATATGTTCCAAAATATGACTTTGAGGATAGTGAGTTCCTTGATCAATTTTTAAACCTAAGAAATTAATCTTTGTTTTGAAGAGCTGCGCCTTTTTCTTGGATAGGATTATGCCAAGACTCTCACATTTCTTCAGTACTGCTGCCAAATGTATAAGATGTTCTTTTTCATTATTAGAAAATATAAGAATATCATCTACATAAATACAACAAAATTTTTCAAAGGATCTAAATGCGTTCTGCATATGTCTTTGAAATATTGATGGAGCTTGTTTGAAACTGAATGGTAACACTCTCCACTGATAATGTCCTTGAGGACATGTAAATGCTGTCAATAACTATGATTCTTCATCTAACAGTACCTGCCAGAATCCTGATTTACAGTCTAATGAACTAAACATTTTCTTACCTATTATAAGGGTTAGCAAACTATCCTTATTGGGTAAATTATGACCATCACCTATAGTAAGATCGTTTATTCTTTTATAGTTGACAACCATTCTTTTCTTACCTCTTCGTCGTTCAGCTTCATTTTCTACTAGGAATGCTGGTGACATGTGGGCTGATTTACTGGGGGTGATTACCTTCATCTCGAGTAATTCTTTAATTTGCACCTCAAATTCTTCAACATCTTGAAGGCTATATTTCATGGGTTTTACCCTGCAAATATCCTTAGGATTGTTGAGCTTTATTGATGCTTTCATCCAATGCCTGGTTTTCTTAGGATCCAATGGATTGTCTGAGCATACTTTGTCTAAGAGTTTTTCGATCTTAGATTTCCTGTCAATATCTTGAGATAAATTTGTTAATGCAAAATTCATTTCTCGATATTTGTTTAACCTCTCCCCCTCTCTAAAAGTTGAATTTTGTGCTGGGAAATGTTAACAGGTGTGACGGGTTATTTTTTTTTAATTCTTTTTCTTCGATTCCAAAAACGTAGGAAAACCTACTCGATTAGCTTGAAGAACTTTCTTAACCCATACTGGTTCACCTTTGAGTGTGAAAATAACACTTTTATCATCAACTTGTATAAAAGGTTTGTAGGCTAGACAAAAGTTATTTCCTAAAAGAAAGTCTATACTTGATTATTGTTGATAAACAGTGGGAATATGAAATATTTCTTCTGCTATTATAATATCAAGATCTTTACATACCTTATCAATCACAATGGTTTTACCATTAGCGATTTTTACCTCAATAGGCCTTTCAGCATTCACCCAGTGCTCTGGTGGAATGACGTGCTTACTTGCTATGCATAGGCTTGCACTTGTATCAACATAACAATGCAATTCGATCTTTTTATATCCGGCAAAATTAAGTGTACCTTTTATATAGATCGAAGATGGATTAGTAATGTTTGGCATTACTAATTCTTCATATGAATCTTCAGTCGTTTTCGTCTGTTGATTCATCTTCTTACTCTTCGGACGATGGTCCAGGGTCAATTTCTTCTATGATGAAGATGTTTTCTTTCTCATCATACATGTCTTCTACTGGTTCATAACCAATGTAGTAGATTTCTTCTAATACCTTGATCTTGTCAGGGTATTTCTTTCTGTTAAGGCATTCATTTGCATAATGTCCCTCTTCGTTGTAGACCCAACACCTGCAATTTTTCTTTCCTTTTGGACAAAATTTCTATTTTTTAGTAGAAAGGTTTTTCTTTCTAACATATTTCCTGGTTTAAAAGTTTTCTTTTTCTTTTTACACCGATATTTGGAAGATGTCTTCTTTTTCGAATACTTCTTCTTCTTATAATTTGGATTGCATCCGAAATTATAATTTTCCTTATTAAGCTTTTCACAACATTTTTACCAAAAGCTTTCAGCTGTTTTTGTGTTTTTGCATCATCACAATATCTAGTGAGTTCGCCTTTCACAATTTTATGTGCAAAAGCTAAACTATGTTTTGTCAGGTCTGATCTTTCCTGCAAAAACTTAGTCATTGCTTTTTCACCTATCAAAGGTATCTTACGTATGTATTCTTCTACATAAACGTGATATCCTTCTTGATCTTCTGTATTGACCAAATGTTTTTCATATTCATAAAAGAATGTGTCAATAAGGCATATATCGTATAATTGCATTCTGCTCATAGCTAACTTAGCATTTTGTTTGATCTTATCTTTTTCCTGTTCTTTAGAATAAACATAATCTATTCCTAAAAACATGGTATAGATAGCATCTACAATTTTATTAAAGGCTTCTATAGGTTCATCATTGACGAAATTCCAAAAGACGTCTTTAATAAATTTGTTAACAACCCCTGTTGTTTTATGATCTACTAATAATAATATTGTGTCTGTATAATCTAAGCATTAGGATTAGTCTGTATTATCAAACTAATTTCCTTTTCCCATATATCAATTAATGCTTTTCTACTTGATGCACAATCAATATGTAAGACATTTGAACCAAAAGGACTTTGACACATTTTAAACTCAGTAGTAGGTGGATAGAAGTCACCTTTGTTTCTTACTGGCGTTTTCTTTGTTCCTGAAGTTGATGCGAACGGGTTTTCGTTGGCATGGGCTTCATGTTCTTGTTTATACATTCTGAACGTTTGTTTTTGTTGTTAAACAAATTCTTCGTCTGATGTATCTTCTGTTTGTTGAGAATCTGATTCTGGTGAACTAAATTCTTCGATAACATTCAAATAATTACTAGAGTTAAATCCAAATAAAGACTGTAATTCTAAATTATTTGTTACTTGTTGATTAGATAGATCGTCGTCTTCTAATTCAAGTAATTCCATTGCCTTAGCAAATTGTTTTTCTTGATGGTCATCTTGAATTTCTGATTCAAGAACTTCCCAAAAGAATTTTTCTATTTCTTGCATATAGTTCATATTTTCTTATTAGAAACAGAACCAAATGGCCAAGTCATACTGTTCGGATTCTTACCTGTTCCCTGTTCCGAGTTTCCTACATCATGGTTAGGATAACTGTATCGATAACGACTTTTACCTTTATCTTTGTTACCTTGTTCTGCTGCGAGAACAATCTGTTTTTCATCTGAGGTCTTTGGTTGTTTACCAATTACTTCAGAAGTTTCCTTTTTGCTTTGATAATCTTGAATTGTTGTTTTCAACTCTGTGATTATCTTTGCAGCAACAGCTTCAATGTTACCTTTGACATCACTATTTGCATTTTTCTTAAGCAATGCTAAAATTTCTGTTAGCTGGGGCTTAACGTTGTTATTGAAATCTTAAATTAACTCTTTAAGGCTCATTTTCAAATGATACTAGCAAGTTTATCTGATAGATCATCTATTCTTTGGGACATGCTTTTAAGGAGCATATCTTTTCCTTCTGCTAAGGATTCTCTAATGGCTAGATTTTCTTTAGCTCTAAAGCTTCTTCTAGGTTTATCCTGTAAAGAAGGTTTGTTTCTAGCAATATCAATTGCCCAAGTATGGTCTGTAGGAGATAATTCTACAAATTGTTTATCTTCTACTGAACCTACTTCAGAGAATACGTCGTCTAGTTCGATGTATTTTTTTTTCTTATAGTCAATACTGTGATGACTATTGGTTAAAGCATAAGCAACTAAATTAGTAATGCTAAATACTTTGTCACCTCTTTGCATCAAATCTTTTCTTTCAAAATCATGAATAAAAGATAAAATTTGATCAAATCTTTCAGTATCCAAACTAACTGCGTATTTGGGATATACTGTAAACATGAATTTTTGGTATGCTAAATTACCTCTAGCAGCACCTAAAATACTGTTATTTCTTGGTATAATTCGATTATCAGCAAAGCCATTTTTATTGGAGAATCTATACCTTCAGGGAATTCAGATTTTATCAAAATCTTAACAGCACCTAAATGAACCATGGAGATTGTTGATCTAGTCTTTGAATCCATTTTCTGTAATTGTCTATTAATCTCTTCTTTAGTGATTAAAGGCAAATATACTTTTCCTGTAGTATCTTTTATATCTACATGCATTTCTTTCGTAGATACGTAATAAAAGATATTGTTTTTCCTTTTTAATCGATCCAGCCAAGGAACATTAAAAATAGTTTCTTTCTTTAAATCAAGCTTAGTGCTCCTGATTTTAGAAATTAAATCGTGTTTTATTAGAAAACTGGCTTGAAAACCTTTTTCTGATTCTGAAAACTCGATTTCTAAATTATCAGATGTTTCCTCCTCAGGAATCTGATTTTTCTCTTTTAAAAGATTCATTTAAAAGATTATTAACTAGACTCTGATACCAAGTTTTTCCCAGTGTTTTTGCGGAATTTAAATTAGACTTAAATCTAATTTTTATGAATTTTACAAGTCATAAAATAAGTCATGCAAGTATTAATAATGGGGGTGTTTGGGGGAACTTTTTTTCAAAATAAGTCAACTTATTTTGAGACAAAATTAGAGATTTCTAACTTTCCAACTTATGTTCCAACTTATTTTTACAACTTATTGAATCTCAAAGATACATTAAATACTTATATAAAAGAAAATTTTCAAAATATAAAATTTTTACCCGAAAATAAGTCCATAAATCCTTAAAATAAGCTGAGCCAAACTGGCACAATATAGTGCAACTTGCATATGAAATATGTGGTGGAGAGCAATTCTCTCCAATTCTCCATCTAAGGGAGTCCTCTTTAGAAGAATTGCCTCCATATCTATACTATCTATACTATACTATAATAAGTAAAAGGGGATATAATTTGTAGTTTGGTTGTCCCTTTTTTAGTTATCCCATATTTTTTGTTATCCCCTCATTCACAACCATTAGATCGTCAACTCAAATAGATCATGACCGCTAGATACAACAATACTAGAAGTCTAAGATTCGATTCCCGCCAACAACATAATAATTTAAATTAATACTAAAAATTATTATATACAAAGATGTAAGACTCCAATTCTTCCAATAACATATTAAAATTAACATTTATAATATTATATTACATTATAAATAAATTATAAAAAATTAAAAGTAATCCGTGGCTAGTTGAGATTAAGAGTTGTGATGGATTAACCTGCTTCATTTGGACCCTGTTTTAGTACCTGCAATGCGGCTTCTTTTCAATTGACTGCTAAGCGCCCACATATTTTGTTAGTTCATGAAGATCATACTAAGACATAAGAGGCTTAAGATAGCAACTTTAAAATATTACAGCAAGGGAAAATGGGATGAGACTTTTTACAAACTACAGAGAACACTTATATCCCCACAATATGGTGTCTCAAAATACGAATACATATAATAAAAGAAAGAATCTCAATTTAAGTTGCATTTCCTATTGCACATTGTGTTTCATTCGCATAGTAGATTCTGACGGACATTTGATCGAGTCCCCGCCTTGGACTCTTAAAAGAATTCCTAAGATGAAATGTTGGTCTGAAGTGCAACTAAGGATGCATAGATACCATCCTTGATGTTCACCAAGCTCTCATGCTTTCCTTTCTCTACAATGACTCCATTTTTCACCACAGCAATCATATCCGCACCTCGGATAGTAGACAACCTATGTGCCACCACTACTGTGGTCCGATGCACCATCACGCTGTCTAATGCATTTTGAACCACTCTCTCAGATTCAGCATCTAGAGCGCTAGTGGCCTCGTCTAGAAGCAGTATTTTGGGATTTTTTACTATGGCACGTGCAATGGCCACACGCTGCTTCTGTCCACCAGATAGCTGTATACCTCTCTCCCCTACTACAGTATCATAACCCTGTGGTTGCATCATATGAAGATTCATTATTGAGGAATTATAACTCCAAGTTAACTTGTACTGAATTAAAGCATACACTGCAACTGTTTGAACATAAGCTTATGTATCATGTGATTTTTTTTTTTTTCCTGATATCCAAGATTTCAGCTGTTTTCATATAAATTTATATTCTATACAAAGGCAATCCTCTTTTGAAGCCAGTGAAAACTATAATGTTTTATGGAAAGAGGACTATTTAATCTCAGGATGTGCTATGCCAACTAAGAATCTATTAGTTCTATGTTTGGGATGTTATTGAGAATACCAAGATATGTTCATCTGCTCCAAAAAACTTTGGCTGAATCCACCCAAACACAATGCAACCAACTAATGACTCTGTTTATTGGATGCAAAACTTGTGGTAAATATGGAATTTTGACAATAGGAGAACGGTTTAGGTTGACTGGTCGCAATGGACAAACTAGAGTTTATAATACAAGGATATACTTTAATACCTTTTATATGCCTATAACTGTCATATTTTGGGCAAAGATTTTAGTTTGAGGATGCACTTTATTAAAATAGTTTAAGCCTTCAGTTATAACATCTTCAATTGTGCTCATCAAACAGAAATTTGAGATATTTCATGGATGCAATGTGTAGTTTACTCTCTTTCAATTTATACTTAGGAGACAGTTGACTGATAATGCTAGAACTGTACTTGGGGATACAAGTGACTACTGATATCAGAAATCAATTAACAAAGAAATAGTAAGTTGTACTCGTATACCTTCTCTCACCTGTTGTAACCCACAAATGAAATTGTGGGCATTAGCCAACGTCGATGCGTTCATTATTTCTGCTTCAGTTGCACCTCCTTCCTTTCCATAAGCAATGTTAGCCCGAATTGTCTCATTAAACAATGCCGGTTCTTGACTTACAAGTCCCATTTGTTGCCTTAGCCACTTTACTTGGAATTTTTGAATCTCAATCCCATCAAGTATGATATGACCTGAATCTGGCTCATAAAATCTTTGCAGCAATGAGATTACAGTTGATTTGCCGCTTCCACTTTCTCCAACCAGGGCAACAGTCTAGGATACAATAACCACAAGACATACATATTTAGAGTCGTGTACTGAAGTAAGTATTGTGACATCCAGCCACTACTTTTTACGAACATAAAGAAATAAAGATGAGAAATGATAGGCATACCTTGCCACTATGGATTTTTAAGCTGAGGTCTTTGAAAATTTGAACGTCTGGCCTTGTAGGATAAGTAAAATCAATATTTCGTACCTCAATGTTTCCCTTAACATTGTCGAGTGTCATCCCTGACTCGTCACATGGGTCTATCTTTGATTTTCGGTCTAAGATTGAGAAGATAGAAGTAGTTGCAGTACTGGCTTTACTTTTATCTGGTGCAAAAGAACCTGACTGAGATATTCCAGTAGCTGCCATGGTCAGTGCAAAGAAAACCTGCAAGATCATAAATTTCTCAGAATAACTGAGCCTTGTTTAAAAAACAAGAGCAATATGTAGATTGTGTACTTAACCCGAAAAACATTTGAAAATGTTGTTTTTCCATCCTGAACGAGCCGCGCTCCAGCGTAAAAAGTAGTTGCATGGACACAAAATAGAAAGGTGAAGGATATCCCAACTCCACACCCAGTAATTAATCCTTGCCTTATCCCTGCCCCAAGAGGAGATTCACATTTTCTTTTGTAGAGATCCATTACTTTCTCTTCAGCACAGAAAGAAGCAACAGTTCTTATACTCCCAACTGCATCATTCGCAACCTGACTTGCTTCCTCATACATCAGCTGCAGACGTTAGAGATCTTGATGACATAAGTAAATACATATGAGGTATATAGCTAAAACAGTTCTTAAAATGCTAGTATATATTATATTTAATATTTATGTATATGTTTAGATACGCTCATCTTAAACAATTACTCTAATTATTTGCTGTAGTATATAGACAAAAAAGATAACACACCAGTAAGTCATATCTACGGTTGCGTATTAATGTACAAACCTTTGAATCTGCACCAAAACCTTTCCTAAATTTGACTTGAACATATTCGTTAAGTCCTACAAAGGGTAACAACGCAAAGAAAATAAGTGCCAACTGCCAACATGCTGTAAACGCGATGACCAGACCAGCAACTGCTGTTGCTGCATCTTGAACGATCTGCCCAAGCATGTCTCCAACTAATGCACTCACTGTGGCTGCATCTGCATAAAGCCTAGCGCTGATAGCTCCACTTGAATGTTCATGTTCATCAAACCAGCCTACCTCCATCCTAACCACTTTCTCAAAGCACATAGATCTGATCCTTCTTACTAACTTAGACCCAGCCACCGCAAAAAAGTATGACCTTGCTGGAAAAACTAGGACTGCTGCTAGTCCGAGGCCTACAAACACTAGCGACCAAAACTTTGAATCCTTCCTCATCTCATGTGGTGGCTCATAGAATGTTTTGATCATTCCAGAAATCAAAATGCCAAATATTGGCAGTATTGTACCACCAACAATAGCAAATATGGATCCTAGCATCAACACTGGTACCTCAGGCTTATTAAGATAAGCAAGCCTACGAAGTGGGACTTTTTGGGACTTATCAGATTTTTCCTTGATAGGAGCTGCAGGCTCTCCAATTTCAATCTCGGAGACACCAAGTCCTGTGGGTAGACGGAACGAGACAGATAGTGAACGGCAGCTGCTATTCCCTACAGTAGATGATCCTTGACTTAAAGAACGGTGGTATGACATTCGTTGACTCAGTTGTCTACCCGAAAAAGTAATGTCTGATGTATCTTGGGTATCTATTTCTTCGTTGTTTACTTCTTGCACATGTAAAAGCTGAGAGTATGCTCCTTCAGGATTCTTTAGTAGATCAGAATGTGATCCTGATCAATAACAATTCGCTTTCATCAACTTACTATATTACAATAGTAATGATAAACTTTAATCTATAATGTCTGAACATTAAACAAATGGCATTTGTGATGATCGCTCTGCAAAGATACACTACCTTTTTCAATCACCTTTCCGTTATGAATCACTGCAATCATACTGGCATTCCTAACTGTGCTTAAGCGATGCGCTACTATGACAGTCGTTCTGTTGGCCATTATCCTGTCTAATGCCTCTTGCACAATTCTCTCAGATTCTGCATCAAGTGCACTTGTTGCTTCATCTAGAAGTAAAATTCGTGGGTCCTTTAAAATTGCTCTGGCGATAGCAACTCTTTGCTTTTGTCCACCTGAAAGCTGAGTTCCATGTTCACCAACCATGGTGTCTAGTCCCTTGACATAATTTTAAAGGTCAATTAACAATATGCAGCACTATATATGTAACAAAAGAAAGAAACAAAGAAAGAGAAACCACAATATCAACTATACTTTTTTCATTTAGATGAGGAAAGTATCAAATGAAAATAAATTGAATAAATCAGACAGTGAAAAACTAATTCATTGGATGAGAACCTGAGGAAGATTACTAATAAATTTGCTAGCATTAGCCAACTCAGCTGCTGCTTTAATTTCTTCAGTAGTTGCACCATCTTTACCATATGCTATGTTTTCCTTAATGGTGGCTGCAAACAATACAGGTTCTTGACTGACAAGACTGATTTTACCTCTGATCCACTTTACATGAAACTCTCTGAGATTAGTTCCATCTATAAGAACTTCACCAGCTTGTGGATCATAGAATCTCTCAATGAGACTGATCACTGTAGACTTCCCACTTCCACTCTGTCCAACCAAAGCTGCCGTAGTGCCATTAGGAATGAAAAGAGAGAATCCACTAAAGATCTGCTCATCTCTTCTAGCTGGATAACTAAAAAATACATCTCTCAACTCCACATCTCCACGAATATCATCAAATTTCTTTCCCCTCGTATCATATGCATCTATTCCTGGTTTTCTATTAATAGTTTCAAACATTTTGAATGCTGCAGCTTTGCCTGCTGCGAATGCACCTACACAGGGTGAAGCCTGTCCTAGGGACCTGATAATGTTTGTCACGGAAAAAAGTTAACTGTAAATTAAACAAAAAAAAACCCTAAACTATAGACCCTAATGCAGTTCCAGCGCACATCAGGAAAAGAAAGTATGACATTTCACTTATTAAAAAAAATATTACTTCTAAAGAACACACAGTATACAAGCATTAGGAAATCATATTAAATATCGATGGTGAAACTCACGTGGAGCCAAACAGCACACCAAGAATAACACTGAATACGTCGCCACCAGTATATCCTTTTTCCAGTATCATTTTTGCACCAAACCATACAGCTAAGGCGTAATTGTAGAATAAAATAGATATGACTACACCAAAACCTATTCCAGTAATCAAGCCTTCTTTTACACGTAACTTATATACACTTGCAAGAGAGTTTCTGAAACTGGCCAGTGCTCGTCTTTCCCCAGTAAATGATGCAACCTAGACACGCATCAGAATTGTAGTAATAGTAAGTAATTATTATTCAACAATTAACCAAAATCAATGTTACCTTTGCATGATAATTAAGTTGTACAGATAGATCCCCAGTAAGGACTCTTAGAGCAGAAATGACATACTGTTCGAATTGAACCAATTGTCTGTTCAACTATTGTCGCTGCTTTTGCATAAGCAGTTTGTTCGCGTACAGCTATCTTAGAGATGAAAAGTGACATAATTCCAGCACCTAATACAAGGAGAGGAATAGCGGACAACATGACTAGTGTGAGAAGCCATCCCTTACTGAAAGCTATGACAAAGCCTGCGATGAATGTCGTGAACAATTGTGCACACCTACCAACCTTGCAAAAACAGGACATAAGAATGCATTCGAACTTAAAAAGAAAAAAGACTCGATCATGAAATTATCATAGTTTTAGTAGTGGTACCTTCTCGCCCATAGCATCTTGTATGAGAATGGTGTCACCAGACATCCTAGCAATAACTTCTCCTGTATTTGTTTCGACGTCAAAAAAAGTGACATCTTGTCTCAGAATATTTTTGAGATATAGGCTCCTTATCCGTGCAGCCTGTCTTTCTCCTGTGATAATCCAGCAAGCCATCTCTGACAAAGACATAAAATAGAATAATCAGTTATCAAACTAATGAGTGTAAATTCAAATTCATACACATTTAAATTTGATAATCACGTAAAACTGAGATGCACTTACGGAAGAATACTCCCACACCTGCCCCTATTCCGAGATACACATATTTCAGCGATACCTAAATGTGCAACCAACTTCTTCAACATTAAAATTTGATCAAAATTTTGAACTAAATGCGAATATGCTGCAGGTATAAGGGATGCATATATATGGATCCTGAATACCTTGGAAACTTCATGGACCATGTTGTTGCTAAATTGATATCTACCAAAAGCATCAGTCATTTCTCCTACAAGAATAGTCATGAGAGGATTACATAAGCCATGCCCAACAGCACCGACTGTACCAAGAATCATCAAGATCACATCTGTAGAATCGGCAAAAGAGAAAAGCTTGTAAAAAGGGACTGATCCACCACTCTTTTTTTCCTTTCCTTTACTAGAATTCTCCTGATTCTCAGAACTCCTGTCAACTTCTTGCCTTCTTGATGTGGTTGCTGAATTCATGTTAAAAATTTCAAGACTGAACCCGAAAAATACTATAATACTAAATAATCTAATTCGGAAAAAATAAGGGACTCCAAGAACTTGCAAAACCAGAAGGTATGATTCAAAACTTCAAAGTAATGGTCTAAAGAATTTATTTAGAACTGAAATTCGAATTAAGTTGAAGAATTCGACATCAGCAAACGCAACTACTAACCAGAACATCCGAAATCCACATTTATGGTATTCATCCATCACCTAATACCCATCACTAGTACATCAAATATGAATACATGCAGACAAATTAGATTACTTTTGTTCATCATGTTCAGTTTAAAATTTTGACTTTTCTACATCTCTTTACCACATTTTAATGAAGAAAGAAAAAAGGATGTCCAAAATGTCCATAGTTCGAACCACGGCTGAGACAAGCATGTGTGGATAAACATCAAACTAAAGCACAGAATTGAAATGCTAATGCGCGGCAAAACCATCCCCAGTACTCACAATTGAACTGGGGATGCTATGACACCAAAAAAAATTGAACAAGAAGGTACTCAAATTTTCGAATTTCAACAAGTCTGAATGTCTGATCCCATAAATTAAAAAAATCATCAAATTTTATCATTTTATAAAACTCGTTCGAAATAACAAATAAATCATATAATCATAAACTCGTTCGAAAGTAAAATTTTAAATTTTTAGGAACTTCATGTTTTCTATGTTTATCCAAAGAATTACCAGAACCGTTGTCGTCAGGAGTACGCGTGAGAAAGAGAAAAAAAGATGAAAGATTTGCTGGAAAGGATGCATGTTCGTCAGCGGAGGGGAAAGTCAAAGTTGTTACCAGTGCATTTGCTAGTTGTTACTATGCTCTACCCTCTGCTTATCCTCCTTACAAGTACTATTATAATCGCACGAATATTTATGTTTGATGTTGTGCAACTAATAAAATAAAATATGAGCTTGATAAGTTAATTCAAATGATAGAAAAAAAATAGTTTTATCGTTTCAGTTCTGGGTTCCAGAAAAATCCGTTAATTATTTAAATTTTTAAGAATTTAACTAAAATCACTGAAGGAAATTATCAAATTTACTAAATGTTTCCCACAACAAACTTACACAATTTTAGTAATTTTCTTA
Source organism: Saposhnikovia divaricata (assembly GCA_036435485.1). Lineage (NCBI taxonomy): Eukaryota > Viridiplantae > Streptophyta > Magnoliopsida > Apiales > Apiaceae > Saposhnikovia > Saposhnikovia divaricata. Next base: position 91,465,589 of record CM071597.1, on the reverse strand, counting down.
TAATTAAAAAGATGAAAAGGGTATTCTGTTTAAAAAAATAAAAAAGATATTAATTAATTGTTATTGATTGTTCCTAATAATTAATTGCTCTAACTCTAACTCTGCACTTCAATAAAACCTCTCTAAATTAATATCATTAAAATAAATGAATTTTATTAATTTAGAAAAATTATTAATTAATTAAAATAAATTATATATTTTTGCTATTATATTGAGATCAAAAATTCACATCAAAAATATTAATTTAACGAAATTTTACTGTACTCCTAGGAATTAATTTTCACTGATTAAAATTTGTAAGGGTCAAGGGTAAATAATGGAATCCTGAAATTAATGTACATGCATTTTTGCATTTAAAATTAGTACTCCTAGTAGTAGTGGATATTGTACTCCCTCCGTCCCAAATTGTATGCACCCGTTTGACTTTCACGGAGATTAAGAAAATGTAGTAAAAAAGAGTAAAGTTAGTTGAAAAGTGGGTAAAGTGGTGGGACCTATTAATATTTAATAATAGATTTGAGATAGTGGAGGAAAGTAGTAGGTATAATAGTGTTTATTTAATAAAAAAGTGAAGAAGTAGTTGGTGTAATAGTGAAAAGTAGTGTTCAAAAATAGTAAGTATATTATGTTCATTCTTTTTGGGACGTACCAAAAAGGAAAGAGGTTCACATAAAATGATTGGCTCTAGTGCAAGTGGGAGATTGTTAGTATTGGTGCCCTAGAGGCAATACATATATTATATTTATGTTTGGGTGATATTATATATTCGACATATATGTTTATTATTGGCTTTATTTACTGTGAAATAAATAAAGTATAATAAATGTCCTTAAAACATTAATACAAATTATATAATTGCAAGTATGTGACTTGAACATGAGATTATATAATGATTGTATCATATTCTTAAATGTCCCTAGCCGAGTATTATTATTACTTAGGACAATAATAATACACTAAGGCTAGTATGTTAATTGATAGATGATCACATCTCATTGGTCATATGTATGGAGATACTAAAAGCAATGCATAGGTAACTGTACGAGTACGGGGTACTGGACAAACCCACCGTGAGATACATCATGGTAAATTATAAATGTGTCATGTGTATTCTCACAGTGATAATGGTGTAATGATCCTTAGACCTGAAGTCATTATATTTCTACATGAGAATTAGTATATTTTGAATTCATCAAAAGTTATCTTTAGCTGGATAATGATAAAGGTGAATATCAGATATATTATGAATCACGTGAGAAATATGAATGATTTAGATGGGATTTAAATCTCCTGATAAAGGAGTGATATTATCGGCCTCTTGTTTGAGTGAGACTATGAAATGCATGGCCATGCTTAAATGTTGATTTGATTAACAGTCTACTCATCGATCAAGAAAAATGAAGATTAAATTATGAAGAGGATGACACATTACATGCCTTGAGTTTAATCTGTAATATCATGATTTAAAGGGATTATATTACATGGAACATTAGTCATAAAAGGTTGATTTAATTATCGTTTAATTGGGTAGCAATAATGTGTTACTAGACGCCGCTTATTGTTTATAATTTTATTAGAGAATAAAATTATTGCCAATTAAATAATAACCTACAGGGTCACACACAAAGAATGTTTGAAAGGGAAATTAATTTTAATCTCATGAATTTAAATTAATAATAATTTAAATTATGAATTTAAATTAATAATAAATAATAAATTCAAATTTTATAAAATTAATTAAGTGAGACTTGATTAGTTAAAAGATAAAATTTGAAGATGTATTTTCTTGACTTATTTGATTAATTAAGTATGACTTAATTAATTCATTTAAATAAATAAGATTTATTTAAAGAAAAATGGTCTAATTGTTTAAGGCTCCATTTTGCTTTCTTTTTCTTTATAAGCCAATTGTTGGCAAGTCTTCTTAGTAGAACAAAACTGAAATTTTCAGTTGCTACACTAGAGAGAAAAGAGTGGCTAAGTCAAGAACACATTCTTGATTATTTATTTTTGGCTAGTACCTAATTCCGTGGCATAATCGTTCGACGATTCAAGCAAGCATTCGTGTGTGGATACCGGTGGAGGAGTTATAATTTTAGCTCTGAAAATCAACAAGCTAGGACCTCCATTTGTCATCCTAAGGAAAGCTTCAAAGAGGTACAATCTTGTTCTTGAGAATTTTTATACCATGATCATCATTTTATACATGGATCCGGGACTTGGAATTCGTTTTTAATTGTTATTTACATCATTTCCGTTGCGTTATCATGCCCGAATTCCAACAATGGTATCAGAGCTACATGTATAAAAGGATGATTTGGTCTTGTGTTCCTGAAAATGAAGCATACACGATTTTTCATTTTTATTCATGCTTCATTTTAACATACAAAACATTTTCTATAAATTGTTATAATTGTTTGTATGATGTTATAAATTGTTATAACATGTTTTGAATGATGTACTATATGTTAGATATGTTAAACACATCATTAGAATAATTTTAGAATTGATCAAAACTGAAATTTTACATTCTGCAAAGTTTCTGGAGATTCTGCAGATTCTGGAAAAATCTGGGAAAACTGGTGTTGCGCATTCTGGTAATGCGTATCATTAGGATTATCCGTGTGTTGCGCATTCTGGTAATGCGCATCAGGTGTACATGGCTGTTGCGCATTACCAGAATGCGCAACAGCAGTGGGCAGATACAGAAAAGTCTGTGCGCAGTGTTGCAGTGTTGTAATATTTTATTTCTTTTCTTTTTCTTTTTCTATTTTAACATTTTTTTTTTGCTTTTGCTTTAAGAATAATGTTAGTGGCCATTATAAGACTTATTGGTATTAATCTCCTAATGCTTTTAATGATTAAAGTTTTAATAATTGAATATTTAAATTATGAATTTAAAAATTATTATTAATTCAAAATTTTATTAATTAATTTAATTTCGATTTTAATAATATATTTAAATTATGAATTTAAATATTATTATTAATTCGACTTTAATTTAATTAATTTAAAGTTTTAATAATTGAATATTTAAATTGTGAATTTAAAATTATTATTAATTCGATTTTTCGTTAATTAATTTTAATTCCTTTTAAATAATTAAGGAGTTAAATATTAATTGTTATCTATGATATGATCATAATAAATGTGATGTCTATAATTGTTATATGAGCATGGTGAATTGGTTATGGCCCCCTAAGACCTGTAGACTAAATGTTTTAATTTTATTTATGGTCTGTAATAATTAAATACGACTTGCATGTCGTTATTTTTGTAATTATTATATCTCGAATGCAACTCGAGTTCTTTTGTAATGTATTTCAAAAGGAGCTTGGAGGCAATCAAAGGAGGCTTTGGAAGCAAAGAAGAATTTTGTAATAATTAGTTATTACAACCATAGATTGACCTTCATCTTTTCATTAGCTTGAAAAGATCGCATAGGATCGGGCCATAACCATTGCACATTTAATTTTGCATAATTGCACTTTACATATGATGCATGTATATATAGATGTATTAGATACATGTATGGAATGTATGTATTAGATATGACACATATGCCATGTTTAAAAAAAATAAGATAAAATCTGTAACGATTTAAGATTTAAACAAACGATCAAGATCGTTAAATTTTTCTAAAAATCCCTTAAGAAATATTAAGTTAAACAGATGTTTTCCAACAAATAACACTCATTAAATCCTAGATCATTGAGAAGTAGATTTGCCAAAGCAAGGGCTTCTCTTTTATCGTGGTGAAATGTGATTGAGTAAACAAGCTTACTTGAATTGTTATTATTGGGTCTAACATAACTAAGTCATCTCAATAGGATTGTGAACTTAGAAGCATGGAGTTTAGTGAAATCTATTAGATAGATCTGAGCAAGATGTTGTTCACTAAGCTATCCAAGAGTTATATATGATATAATTGACATAACGGTCTACCTAAATAATCATATTTAAGAGGAAAGCCAAAGCTGACTTAAAATATGACGAAATATGGATCTTGGCTCACTAAGAAAGGTTTTATGGGAACCATTTTCCGAATTGATAGTACGGGCTATTAATTTGATTAAAATAGTGCGAGGTATATTACGAATATGCTATAAATCAACTTGAACATAATTGGTTTTACGAAACATGCAAATTAACTTATTTTATGCGCTTTTACAATTGTAGATAACAAATGGCAAACAACGCAAACAACTTATCGATACGATCACTCCTAGAAAAGGAGAAGCTGACAGGGATAAACTTCCTGGATTGGTTTAGGAACTTGAGGATTGTCCTCAGGCAGGAGCGAAAGCTATATGCCATTGAAGTTCCTCACCCACATCCTATTCCTGCAGGGGCCACACGTGCTGAGCAAAATTCTTATCAGAAACATTTGGATGACTCAACCGATGTGTCATGCCTTATGCTAGCATGCATGGCTCTTGAGATTCAGAAGCAACATGAACTGATGAATGCTTATGAAATAATTGAGCACCTCAAAGGCATGTTTGAGGGACAAGCTCGTCAGGAAAGATATGATACGAGCAAGGCATTGTATGCTTGCAAACAGGGAGAGCGTGACCCGGTTGGACCACATGTTCTAAAAATGATTGGGTATATTGAGCAACTTGATACCTTGGGCTTCCCGATTGGTCCGGAGGCTCAAATAGATCTGATCTTACAATCACTCAATAAGAGTTTTTCTCAATTTGTTATGAATTACAATATGAATGAGATTGATAAGACACCTACTGAATTGTTGGGCATGTTAAGGACAGCTGAAACCAACATTCAGAAGGAATCTCCTGCTCCCATGCTGATGGTGAACAAAGGAGGTGCCAACAAGAAAAGAAAGTGGAAAGGCAATAAGAAGAGGATTGTATCCAAATCTGCTGCCAATCCTAATTCTGCTCCCAAGAAGGCTACCAAGCCTAAAGGAGGTGTCGAAAAGGGTGATTGTCACCACTGTGGTAAACCGGGACACTGGAGGAGAAACTGTCATGCTTATTTGGAAGAGCTGAAGAAGAAGAAGGCTGCTGGGCAGACTTCTGCTTCAGGTATTTATGTTATAGAAGTCAATTTGTCTACTTCTACATCTTGGGTATTGGATACGGGATGTGGTTCTCATATTTGTATAAATGTGTAGGATCTGGAAAGGAGTAGGACACTGGCTAAAGGAGAGGTAGACATACGGGTTTGCAATGGAGCAAAGGTTGCTACTTTGGCTGTAGGGACTTACCATTTATCATTACCCACTGGGCTTATTTTAGAACTTGAAAACTGTTTGTATGTGCCTTCTATTTGCCGAAACATTATTTCTGTTTCTTGTTTGGACAAGAAAGGTTTTTCATTTACTTTTAAGAACAATGGTTGCTCTTTTGGTTTAAATGACATTACCTATGGTGTTGCACAATTATTTAACGGTTTGTATGTTCTTAGTTTAGATACTCCTATCTTGAACGTAAATAACAAACAACTTAAGACAAATGACTAAAATCAAACATACCTTTGGCACTGTCGTCTGGGCCATATAAACGAGAAATGCATTTCCAAGTTACTTCAAGATGGTTTCTTGGATCAGTTTGATTTTGAATCATAAGATGAATGCGAGGCTTGTTTACTGTAATAACCATAACTTTAGCAATGCTACAGTGATCACATGAATAGTAAATTTTGAGGATTTAGGGAAATGGTATGTAAGTACTCTATAATAGAAACAGAAAATGAATAATCGGAAATCATATTAGTGATATACTATAAAAATGAGAGACTCAAAATGATAATGGATTTCAGAAATTCCTGAATATGGACTTTAAGGATTTTCGATTTCGATTGAGACTCTATTGAATGTGATATTAAGGAGTATAGAAATGTTAAATGGTTTATATCTTGAGGAAATAGTGAAATTAGGATAAACCAAGGAGTGATCAAGTCAAGGAAATGCCAAGGGAATTTAGATTGTTAAACGAGTTTGAGAATGCTTGAGAACCTGAGAGACAACCGGGAGAGCAACTTATGAGAAAAAGAGAATATACCAAGGATATTGGATCTAATATCTACTTGAGGATTAGAATCACCCTAACACACTAATATATTATGTGGAAGAGGATATTATATATCCAAGGAATTTACAAAGGAGAAACCACTGAGACAATCGCACAAATCATTCGATGGATCAAACGACGAGAAAACTTTGAACGGAGCCCAAACAAAAGGCCCAAAACATGGGGGAAAGCCCAAATTTCGACCCAACACTATAAGGAGCTGATCTTAGAATATTAAGGATGGAAACCATGTGAGTGAATAAGAGAAAGAGGAAGGGCATTGGTGGAACATTTCAAGATAAGGCAAGGACAAGCAAGTAAATAGCAAGAAATGGAGTAACATGTTTTAAGCTTGGCAAGTGGACCAAAGGATCACCAACACTTGGACAAATAGATGATCAACACCACATTAAAAGAGGATAAGAGTGAATAAATGGATAGATACATGTATAAGCAAGTAGAAATCAAGCTAAACCCATAGACATACAAACTGCCCAGCAAGAGCAAGGAGGAAAGAAAAATTCATATCTCAAGATCTAGAGCTTCTAAAATCACCAAATTTTAACCATAGCTTCTCCACTCCATGTGTAAGGTTCGTACAAAATTTCATGACAATCCAAGTAGTATAGCCTAGTCAAATCCATGCTCAAAGTGGGAGAACCAAACCTGTCCAGGTTCTGGCCAGTAGCAAGATGGGGCTCAAAACCCTAGCTCCCATGGTTGGATTCTTGTGTTCTATACCTTAAAACAAAGGTAATCAAGACCCCAAGGTATGTTCAAAATCTTAGCTTCAAATATTGAGTATAGCTATGTCAAAAGATGGATCAAAAATGATGATGAATAGTGATTTTCAAGAACTAACTTTGTGTTCTTGATTTCTTTTGATTGATTCAAGTGTACTGAGGCTACTTAAGGACCATTCAAGGCTTACTAGGGGTTATTCACTCTTCAAGAAGGTATAAATCTCAAGACCCTTTAGTATTACTTTGAATATATGATGGATTATAGAAAGTTTAGTGATTAAGGTTATGATAAGTGATTATTCATGATGATATATGTGTTTAAAAGTGTTTTTATTGAATATGAAAGGAGTATGTGCTTGTAACCATGGTTGGAAAGATAACCACATGGTGTAGGTGATGGTGTATAAGGTGGATGATGGATTTGGAGGAGTAATATCTTGGAAAGTATGAAAATATAGCCGTTATAATGCCCGATTTTCGTTAAAATAGTGATTATTTGTTAAAAACAGGGCAACCCGAATCTGTCCAGGTCAGTAGGGTATCCCAACTGGTCAGAATAAGATAGGTCTTAGTTCATAGATCGTTTTGATATAAAGTACGTTAAAATCTGATGAACGGTTTAGGAGAAAAATCAGTTTTAGTGAGAGACGTTCGAGAACCGAGAAAACGTAATTGTATCAACTTTGAGGCTATAATTACCATACTTAAACATTTTTAAAAGTTACAAAATTTTGGGATATTGTGGTGGGGTGGTCAGGGGACCATTACCAGTTGACCTTGCCTTAAAATTTGGAATTTATATTTTCTGAGAATTTTTACAGTCGAGTGTGGTTATTAAGGGAAATGGTGGAATACACTAAAACTTTGATCGAGTTTAAAAATGGTCAAGTTCATGTAAACTTTTGGTGCGTAAAAGCTATGTCAAACATATATTATGTGTCAAGGGTGTTATTGTATAAAGATTAGGTGATTAAGTAGGATATATACTAACAGTGATCCTTTCGTTTCTATATAGACGGGAGACGAACACAGGATCATACCTACTCGCTTTAGAGATCCAGGCAAGATTTCTCCTATCTTTACTTTGGAAAATTATTTACCTTCAAAGAAAGATGATTTCATGGAATATATATGTGATCCTATTGTTACTATATTGTTGAGAATTTACTTCCTGATTTTGGGAATTAAAGAGAGATGGATATGGATATACAGATATGATTATGCATAAAGTGAACATGCTTTATGATTAAAAGAATATGAAAGAATGGTATCAGTTGTTATCTAGGGTTATATGATTTATAATATTATGTTAAAAATATTCTTTTTAAATATTGTGATTTAATAAATATTATTTGATTATTATTTACTATTTCTAAAAAAAGGATGGAATATTTTATATATATATATATATATATATATATATATATATATATATATATATATAAGTGTACTGGATTCCATTAAATACAGAGAAGATGTCTGAGTCATAATCAGAGTATTATGGCATAAGCTTTAAAAGTGATGACATATGTGAATGAAAGTGGAAATGGAAATTGAAAGGAAAAATGTGGAATGGTATTGGTATAAATGGAATACTGATTGACAAAAAAGGGGGGATTGCAACAAAAAGCGTAAGAGGCTGTGTGCGGCACAGTCCACCACTCAATATTTATTACGGCCCAAGAGTTGCCGAAGGAGGATGTAGCAGGTAGCCTTCCTCCAGGGTTGATGACCAGGTGGGATCATCCCTTCTACTAGTAGTAAACAGAGAGCAGGTACGGTCAGGCGATTGATCATCGTCCTACGTATCTGGCGCTAGCAGATATCCCCAAAACTTAAAAGAAAGAATTGATAATGGTTTTCAGATCTGTATTCTGAAAAAGGAAAATGGTATGAAATGATGGAATTGTTTTTACAGTAAGAAGAGAAACTGATTTTATATTATTTTTATATAATTGTTGTATAAAAAGGGAAATAGAAAGATTGTATTGAGAGATGATGTGCAGATGATATATTATCTTGAAATATTATGCTGAGGTGATGTAATGGTTTTTAGTTATTATAGAAGAAAAACTGATATTATATTATGTTAGAAGAAAAACTGATATTATATTAGAAGAGAAGCTGATATTAGAATGCTATATATTTCTTTTAGTATAAAAATATTTGGAAGGAGTAGTTATCAAATAAAAATAAATTCTTTTTATAATAATTATGATTTGTCTTCTGTTTATTATACAGATATGTTTATGTTTCTTTTGAAGCTAGTTTATAAAATTTATCTTGCTGAGCTATTATAGCTCACTCTTGATATTTACTTATACAACAGCTAGGTCGCATGCCGATACTCCGCACTACACCCCGCAAGAGGGTAAGGGAAAGGCGACCTTTTGAGAGAACGCTGGCACCTATTCCGGAGGTAGCGTATATACAGACGGGTTCTGGTAGACTTATGTACATTAAGTGTGTAAGCTCATGTAATAAACTTTTGGTTGTTGGAATGCTTCATGTAGAAGTATTATTCAACAACGTACTTAGTAAGATTCTGGGTTTGTAATAACTCCTTAACTCTAAACTTTTAATATTGTGGATGTTGTTCTCTGAGCATATGACTGGTGTGTGTTAATATTAAAGTGTGGGGTCTATTGTGTGAGTTTTATTATGCATTTATATTCCAGCTGCTAAGAGTAGAATTTTAATGAATGGAAATTGGACCGTGATGACCTGGATCCATGACCCCGGATCTAGGGGCGTCACATTTACTAGGCAAGATGACTAAATCTCCTTTTACCGGACATGGTAAGAGGGCCACCGTACGACTAGAACTAATACATAGTGATGTATGTGGTCCTATGAGATCGATGGCAAGGGGTGGCTATTTCTACTTCATTACGTTTAATGATGATTTCAGTAGATACGGATATGTGTATCTTTTGAAGAACAAATCCGAAGCATTTGAAAAGTTCAAAGAGTATAAGGCAGAAGCAGAAAAGCAAACTAGCGAAAGCATAAAAACTCTAAGATCTGATCGAGGAGGTGAATACTTAAGCCATGAGTTTAAGAACTATTTGAGGGAGTATGGTATTGTATCACAACTTACTCCTCCTGGAACACCACAATGGAATGGGGTTTCTGAAAGGAGGAATCGTACCTTGTTGGACATGGTGCGATCAATGATGAGTCAGGCAGATCTTCCAATTAGTTTCTGGGGTTATGCCCTGGAAACAGCTGCATATACACTAAACCGTGTTCCTACTAAAACGGTTCAACAAACTCCATTTGAGATATGGACAGAGAAACGGCAAAGCATGTCATTTATGAGAGTATGGGGATGTGAAGCATTTGTGAAACGCCTAATATCAGACAAGCTTGGACCGAAATCTGAAAAATGTAATTTTGTGGGATACCCAAAGGAAACAAAAGGTTATTCTTTCTATAGTCCCTCGGAGAACAAAGTAATTGTTGCTCGAACTGCTGTATTCTTAGAAAGAAAGCTAGTCTCTAGAAAAGACAGTGGGAGGAAAATAGATCTCGATGAAGATCAAGAACCACTTGATAACGTTGAACCAGAGGTGGAGCATGAGCAAGAAATACAAGATAACATTGCTCAAGAAACACAGGTTGTTCGTAGATCTAGTAGGATTCGCCATGATTCAAAGAGAAATTATGGATTTCTCTTAACTCAAAATGGCGATGTGATGCTCATAGATGAAGATGAGCCTCTCACCTACCAAGATGCTGTGAACGCACCAGACTCTAAGAGATGGCAAGAAGCCATGAATTCTGAAATGGATTCCATGTATGAAAACCAAGTATGGACTTTGGTTGATCCACCTGAAGGTGTAAAACCTATAGGGTGCAAGTGGATTTTCAAGAAGAAAATCGACATGGAAGGTAAAATACAAACCTATAAAGCTCGAGTGGTTGCAAAAGGTTTCAAACAAATTCATGGTATTGACTATGATGAAACCTTCTCACCAGTAGCAATGATAAAATCCATCAGAATTATGCTTGCAATAGCAGCTTACTATGATTACGAAATATGGCAGATGGATGTCAAAACAGCCTTCCTTAATGGAAGCCTTGAAGAGGACGTGTACATGACACAACCTGAAGGTTTTGTAAATCCAAAGGATGCTAGAAAGGTATGTAAGCTGCGTAGATCCATTTATGGATTGAAGCAGGCCTCTCGGAGATGGAACATCCGTTTTGATGAAATAGTCAAAGGTTTTGGCTTTATTCAGAACGAGGATGAACCATGTGTTTACAAAAAGTTTAGTGGGAGCCATGTGGCATTCCTAGTATTATATGTCGATGATATATTAATAATAGGGAATGATATTCCTTCTCTACAGGTTGTAAAGACTTGGTTAGGACAAAGTTTTTCTATGAAAGACTTGGGTGAGGCTACCTATATATTAGGGATCAGGATCTATAGAGATAGATCAAGAAGATTAATAGGCTTAAGCCAGAGTACATATATTGATAAAATTTTGCATCGTTTTGGAATGCAAGATGCAAAAAGGGGATATGTCCCTGTATCTCATGGGATAACGATCTCAAAAGAGAATGGTCCTAAATCATTGGATGATAAGGACCACATGAGTAAGATTCCATATGCTTCAGCAATTGGATCTATCATGTATGCATTGATATGTACTCGTCCGGATGTCTCATATGCTTTGAGCATGACGAGCAGATACCAGTCTAATCCAGGTGAAGGTCACTGGATGGCGGTCAAGAATATTCTTAAGTACTTGAAAAGGACTAAAGATTCATTCTTGGTGTATGGAGGAGAAGAGAAGCTAACGGTAAAGGGTTACACGGATGCTAGTTTTCAGACTGACAGAGATGACTCTGTGTCTCAGTCTGGATTTGTGTTTTGCCTAAATGGAGGTGCTGTTAGCTGGAAAAGTTCAAAGCAAGAGACAGTAGCTGATTCTACATTGGAATCCGAGTATATTGCTGCATGTGAGGCAGCCAAGGAGGCTGTATGGATACGGAAGTTCATTACAGTGCTTGGTGTCGTTCCATCGATCGCAGATCCCATAGATCTTTACTGCGATAATAATGGAGCTATAGCACAAGCCAAGGAGCCAAGAGCTCATAGCAGAACAAAGCATATACTTCGGAGATATCACCTTATTCGAGAGATAAATGATAGAGGAGATATTCACATATGTAAAGTGCATACTGATGATAATGTTGCAGACCCACTGACTAAGGCTCTGTCGCAGCAGAAGCACGAATGTCACACTAGTAGCATGGGTATTCGATACATGAATGATTGGCTCTAGTGCAAGTGGGAGATTGTTAGTATTGGTGCCCTAGAGGCAATACATACATTATATTTATGTTTGAGTGATATTATATATTTGACATATATGTTTATTATTGGCTTTATTTACTACGAAATAAATAAAGTATAATAAATGTCCTTAGAACATTGATACAAATTATATAGTTGCAAGTATGTGACTTCAACATGAGATTATATAATGATTGTATCATATTCTTAAATGTCCCTAGCCGAGTATTATTATTACTTAGGACAATAATAATACACTAAGGCTAGTATGTTAATTGACAGATGATCACATCTCATTGGTCATATGTATGGAGATACTAAAAGCAATGCATAGGTAACTGTACGAGTACGGGGTACTGGACAAACCCACCGTGAGATACATCATGGTAAATTATAAATGTGTCATGTGTATTCTCACAGTGATAATGGTGTAATGATCCTTAGACCTGAAGTCATTATATTTCTACATGAGAATTAGTATATTTTGAATTCATCAAAAGTTATCTTTAGCTGGATAATGATAAAGGTGAATATCAGATATATTATGAATCACGTGAGAAATATGAATGATTTAGATGGGATTTAAATCTCCTGATAAAGGAGTGATATTATCGGCCTCTTGTTTTAGTGAGACTATGAAATGCATGGCCATGCTCAAATGTTGATTTGATTAACAGTCTACTCATCGATCAAGAAAAATGAAGATTAAATTATGAAGAGGATGACACATTACATGCCTCGAGTTTAATCTGTAATATCATGATTTAAAGGGATTATATTACATAGAACATTAGTCATAAAAGGTTGATTTAATTATCGTTTAATTGGGTAGCAATAATGTGTTACTAGACGCCGCTTATTGTTTATAATTTTATTAGAGAATAAAATTATTGCCAATTAAATAATAACCTACAGGGTCACACACAAAGAATGTTTGAAAGGGAAATTAATTTTATTCTATGAATTTAAATTAATAATAATTTAAATTATGAATTTAAATTAATAATAAATAATAAATTCAAATTTTATAAAATTAATTAAGTGAGACTTGATTAGTTAAAAGATAAAATTTGAAGATGTATTTTCTTGACTTATTTGATTAATTAAGTATGACTTAATTAATTCATTTAAATAAATAAGATTTATTTAAAGAAAAATGGCCTAATTGTTTAAGGCTCCATTTTGCTTTCTTTTTCTTTATAAGCCAATTGTTGGCAAGTCTTCTTAGTTGAACAAAACTGAAATTTTTAGTTGCTACACTAGAGAGAAAAGAGTGGCTAAGTCAAGAACACATTCTTGATTATTTATTTTTGGCTAGTACCTAATTCCGTGGCATAATCGTTCGACGATTCAAGCAAGCATTCGTGTGTGGATACCGGTGGAGGAGTTATAATTTTAGCTCTGAAAATCAACAAGCTATGACCTCCATTTGTCATCCTAAGGAAAGCTTCAAAGAGGTACAATCTTGTTCTTGAGAATTTTTATACCATGATCATCATTTTATACATGGATCCGGGACTTGGAATTCGTTTTTAATTGTTATTTACGTCATTTCCGTTGCGTTATCATGCCCGAATTCCAACAGTAAACACCAGGTGCAAGAAAAAAGAAACACCACCATAAGTAAGAGCTAGCTAATAACTTAAGTACTGGTGGCTTTAACGATGGAATTTCATATTATGAAGTGGTTTGGGAGAAGAAAGTTGGTAGTGGGGGTTGGGTGTTTAGCCATAAACTCAAAATGTCGAAGTTGTATCCTTGGTTAATGTTGTATCTAAGGGCTGATGCTACCGAAGGGTTCTTCAGAGGCTATCACGATAACACAAGAGGAATGCTCAAAACTGCTAGTACAAATTTTCCTAGTGGTTATTTTATTTAATTAATAATTTTGGACAGGTTTGTGCCTAGTAATGAAGATTGCAAAGAATCTAACAAGTATATATGTTTGAATTGTGTGAAGTACTTGTATTTTCATTGTTGTTGAGTCCGATAAGCATGATATATTGTTTGTAAGGTGAGATAAAATGTGTGTAATGCAGTTGTATACGTGTTCAGGGCCGTAAAGATGTGTTTAAAGAAATGTTAAAATCTAACTACTGATCTCTAGATAAAATTAGCCGCATGAAAATTCATTATCTTTCGGGTCGTAGATCGATTGTATATTACATTATTACTGAACTGTGTGACAAAAATATAAAGGAAGAGGCTTTAAGCTGTTGAAAGATAAATAGGATAGAGTAACAAGAACATTGTCTTCTTAATCATTGATTGATAGGGATTACAGGAAAAAGGAAGAGACAACATTTAAAGAGAGCTACTACAAGAAAAACAAATCAGCATAACAACCTAAGCTGATAGAACAGACAACAGATAAATAGTACCAGACAGCACATAGCACTACTTTGGATTAGGGTGCACATTAATAGAGTTTGTCTTATGTTTGTACTCAGTAACTTTAGTAACTTGGTTATTACTGTTACATAGAGTAACATCCCCCCTCAAGTTAGATGGCTGGAAAAAGTCACAAACATTTAACTTGGATTTAAAGTATTTTAACTGAGCTGCACCAACGGCCTTTGTGAACATATCTGCAGGTTGATCAGAAGAGGGAAGATGGAAGGTAGAAATGACTCCTTGTTGAATCTTTTCTCGAACCAGATGGCAGGCTATTTCGATGTGTTTAGTCCTCTCATGGAAGACTGGATTGTCTGCAATGTATAGGGCAGATTTGCTGTCACGGTAGAAGGGAACAGGAAGTTTTTGAGGGAGGTGTAGGTCTTTGAGAAGGGCTAGTAACCATGTGACTTCACAACAAGTGTCAGCCATGGCTCTATACTCTGCTTCTGCAGAAGATCTTGAGACTGTATGTTGCTTTTTGCACCTCCATGAGATTAGAGAAGACCCTAGCATAATGCAAAAACCTGTAAGGGAGTGTCTAGTGTTGGGGCAACCTCCCCAATCAGAGTCACTAAAAGCAGTCAATTGCAGGGGGCCAGAAGAGGGAATTAAGATGCCTTGGCCATAAGATTGCTTTAAGTATCTGAGCACCTTGTAGACATCTTGAAGATGATCAATTCTGGGGCATGACAGAAACTGAGACAAGACATGCACTGAGTATGACAAATCTGGTCTAGTGATAGTGAGGTAGATCAATCTTCCTACAAGTCTTCTGTAAGTACTGATACCAGACTCAGGAAGCAGTGAAGATGTGTTGCTCAAAAGCTGATGATTTTGTTCAATGGGGACAACAGATGGCTTTGCTGCTGTGAGGCCTGTATCACTTAGGAGATCAAGGGTGTATTTTCTCTAGTTAAGGTAGAAGCCTTGAGTCGATCTGGCAACTTCAATGCCCAAGAAGTATTTTAAGGGACCTAGATCTTTGATCTGAAACTGAGAATGCAAAAAGGTTTTCACAGAAGTAATTAACTGATCTGAAGAACCAGTGATTAACATATCGTCTACATAAACAACAACAGCCACAAATCCAGTGTTTTTGTTTAGAGTGAATAGACTATTGTCACTGTGAGATTTTTGGAACCCAAAGGATAGTAAGGCTGTTGACAGTTTAGTGTACCAATCTCTTGGTGCCTGTTTGAGGCCATATATGGATTTCTTTAGAAGACAAACTATAGGAACATAATTGTTGAATTGAGACTGTGAAGTCAGAACCTTAAAGCCAGGAGGGAGCCTCATATAAACAGTCTCCTTGAGATCACCATTCAAAAAGGCATTTGCAACATCCATTTGAGTCAATGGCCATTGCTTCTATGCTGCCATTGCAAGGAGAAGTCTAACAGTAACCATCTTGGCTACAGGAGCAAATGTCTCAAAGTAGTCAAGTCCAGCAGTTTGAGTAAACCCCTTGGCAACCAACCTTGCCTTATATCTTTCCACCGAGCCATCTGGATTGTATTTCACTTTGAAGATCCATTTGCAATCAACAATATGTTGGTGAGGCATCTGGGGAACAATGGTCCATGTGTTGTTTTTCTCTAAAGCTGCAATTTCATATTGCATAGCTTTACACCAATTTGGATTAGTAACAGCTTGGGAAAAGGTGTAAGGGACAGATACTTGAGAAGTAGCATTTACATAGGCTTTATAAGAGGGAGTAAAGTTATCATAAGTCAAGTGATGTTGAAGAGGATAAGTACATGAAGCTGCAGAGTACTTACCTTGATCTTGAGTGAAGTGAGAGAGATGGGAGCTATAATGGTCAGGTAAGCCAACAAAGTCTTTGTACCTGTTAGGAAGCTGTTTAGTTCTGATTGGTCTGGTAGGAGCATTGTCCTGAGGGATATCAATTTCAGTAGAATCAGAATTTTCAGTGTTATCTGAATGTGGCTGAGGTGGACTAGAAGCATCTTCAGTTTGGGTCGGAGGAATGAAGATTTCTTCAGAGGTATGGTGAGAAGTATTGTTAACTGGAAATAGGAATGATTTGTCAAAGGGATTTGATGATTCTGTTTTGAAGGGAAAGTCTGTTTCAACAAAGTGAACATCTCTAGACACTATGCATTTTCTGGTATGAAGGTCAAGGACTTTGTAACCCTTCTTTGCAAAGGGATACCCAATGAAGACTCCTTTAATGCATCTGGGACTAAACTTATCATGATTTGGAGTTGTGACAGTAGCATAACACAAGCAACCAAACACTTTGAGATGTTGGTATTTGGGAGACTTTTGGAATAAGAGTTCATAAGGTGTCTTATATTTGAGATGCTTAACAGGGAGAAGATTAACAATATGAGCAGCTGTAAGAATAAAGTCTCCCCAAAAACTGTTTGGCATATGAGATTGAAATTTCAGAGACCTGGCAACATTGAGCAGATGTTTGTGTTTCCTCTCAACTCTCCCATTTTGTTGGGGAGTGTGAGGGCAACTACTTTGATGAACTATGCCAACAGAAGATAAATAAGAAGTGATATCAATGTTGGTGAATTCAGTGCCATTGTCTGTTCTGATGACTTTTATTGTTGTTTTGAATTGGTTTTGTACATAGGTGACAAAGTGTTTGATCAGATTTAGGACTTGCGTTTTGTGAGCAAATAAGAACACCCAAGTGGCTCAGGAATGATCATCAACAATTGTTAAGAAATATGAGCATTTATTGTGTGTGGTTTATTTATAGGGCCCCCACACATCTATGTGAATAAGATCAAAGTTATTAGAGCTATAGGAACTACTATCAGTAAAAGTAATCCTATGTTACTTAGAGAAATGACATATATCACAAGATTGATGAAACTCAAAGGAACCTTTGATAAATTACAATTTTTGCAAGACACCTACAGAAGGATGGCCCATTCTGAGGTGCCAAAGACAAGTAGTATCTGATTTATTACAAGAAGCATTACTGATAACAGGGTACATAGGAACTGTTACAGTTTTTGATTGAATAAAAGTACTAGGAATAGATGCAGTTGCAGAACTTGACTTGGAGCAGGTTGAGTGAAGTTTGTAGAGACCCTCATGACAGTCACCAATCTCTCTCTCCTTCATCAGGGTAAGGTCCTGTATCATACATTTAGAATTGGAAAAAGAAACCACACATGGAGAATGAGTAGTCAGTTTAGCAATAGAGATAAGATTGCAATGAAAGGTGGGCACACAAAGGACTTCATATAAAGTTAAGTGTGCGGATAGCTTGATATTACCAATATGAGTGATGATTTCAGTTTCTCCATTAGGTAAATGAAGAACAGAATTTAGAGGTTTAGTGTCATAAAGGAGATGAGATTGGAAGGTAATATGGTTTGTAGCACCAGAATCAAGTATCCACAAATTAGGATTAGATTTATCTAGAAAGTGTGTTGTATTAACAATGACAGTTGAACTAGAGTAATTGCTTGGAAAATGATTGGGTTTAGAGTTACCAGATAGTTGAGATGTAGAGGGAGCCGAGTTCCAGTTGTTGGAAGGAGACATTCTATCTTGAAGCATCTTCACAATCTACTGGCATTGAGCATCTGAGAGAGTAAAGTTGTTATCTTTGGCATTTTCTGCAGAGTTTGAGCTTTCTGGTATAGCACCTTTAACAGAGATCTGAGCAGCTGTCTTGAAACTGGTATTCACAGGCCTTTTCAACTTGGGTTTTGGTTTCCCATAGAGTTTCTGCCACTCCGGATAACCATGCAAATAGAAGCACTTATCCCTCAGATGTCTTGTACCTTGACAGAACTCACAAAGCTGATTAGGATCATTGGAGACTCTTCTCTGCAAGTTTCCAGCTGGAGTAGTTACTTTGGCCCTATTGTTGAACCTTACATTCATGGCCATATTGTCAGTAACAGGGGGTATATTGCTAGCAAATTCCCTTTGTGACTCTTCTTGAAGTAAGAGAGAGAAAGCATGGTTGAGGGAAGGTGTAGGTTTCATCATTAATAGTTGACCCCTGATTGCAGTGTATTGATCTCCAAGTCCCATTAGGAACTGACTCAGTTTCACCATGTCTTCATAAATTTCTAATTTATTAGCATTTTCACAGATGCAAGTATTGTTAATACACACACATTTGGGAATGGGAGACAGGGTATCAATTTCAGCCATTAGGGTCCTATATTTGGTAAAGTAGGAGGTAATAGACATACTACCTTGATGCATAGAGGCTAATTCCTTTCTTAACTGAAAGATTCTAGGCAAATTAGACTGAGAAAACCTAATGGCCAGGTCATCCCAGATCTGTTTTGCAGTTGAAAATAGGCTACACTGTTTCTGATTTCAGTAGATATAGAATTTAACAGCCATGACACAACCATATCATTACATCTAACCCACAAGGTATAATCAGATGAGTTACTAGCAGGTTTAACAAGTGAGCCATCAATCAGTCCTAGCTCAATTTTAGCAGATAAAGCTATTGAAACAGATCTGCTCCATTGGTGATAGTTTTGCTCGGTAAGGAGTTGAGTTACTAGAAGAATACCTGGGTTGTCAGAGTTTTGAATGAAATAAGGGTGGTTTGAGTCAATGGTACTAACCGTGGTAGTAGGGCTGGTTGAAGATGGATTTGATACAGGTCCAGCTCCAGTAACAGCAGCAGCATATGAAGTCATGGTGGCTGAGAATCAAGAACTCTGATAAAAAGGTTTAAGTAGGTGTTTAATGGAATTTTGTGAGCACAGGGATGAGCCTAAGCTCCGATGCCATGACAAAAATATAAAGGAAGAGGCTTTAAGCTGTTGAAAGATAAATAGGATAGAGTAACAAGAACATTGTCTTCTTAATCATTGATTGATAGGGATTACAGGAAAAAGGAAGAGACAACATTTAAAGAGAGCTACTACAAGAAAAACAAATCAGCATAACAACCTAAGCTGATAGAACAGACAACAGACAAATGGTACCAGACAGTACATAGCACTACTTTGGATTAGGGTGCACATTAATAGAGTTTGTCTTATGTTTGTACTCAGTAACTTGGTTATTACTGTTACATAGAGTAACATTGTGCAAGAGAACTCTTTTTGTTTGATTAGTCGTAACCACATGACAATTTTATTCAGTGCATGTAGGGTTGTTAGATTGTCGGTGATTATGTGAAAAATGAAAGGTAAGTCACAATCAGAGGTAGCTGTGTCCAACCCTAATTCTTTAAATTGTATATCTATCATGTTAAGTTACCAACCCTAATTCTTTAAATTGTATATCTATCATGTTAAGTTACCAGCTCTCCTAAAACCTTAAGGTGTGTTAGAAGAAGGCCTTATATGTATCTTATATTGTGCATGTTTGGATGGACTTATTTGCTGGAACTTATGGCTTATAATTCCATAAGTGCTTATGGGGGGTGTTTGTCTATTTAAGTTTTAGCTCAACTTATAACTTATATGTTGATAAGTTGAATGTTAGGAAATCCTAACATTCAACTTATACTTATAACTTATTCTCGATATACGCAATCCTTCAAATCTTCAAAATCATATATCTTTTGATCCGTTCATTAAAAAAATGATATGTATTTATCAAATTTCTCTACTCATCGAGATCTATCCATTGATATATACTAAAAACAAATATTTAAAAAAATA
The DNA here is from genome assembly GCA_036435485.1 of Saposhnikovia divaricata. NCBI lineage: Eukaryota > Viridiplantae > Streptophyta > Magnoliopsida > Apiales > Apiaceae > Saposhnikovia > Saposhnikovia divaricata. The sequence continues at coordinate 91,445,470 of CM071597.1, read as the reverse complement.
ATAAAAAAATTTAACTTATAAGTTCTGATTTACCAAACACTCTACTGATTTATAAGTTCTGATCTACTTATTACTTATATGACATAAGTGCTTATAAGTCATAAGCTACTCATTTTAAGGTAAGCCAAACGGCCCCATTATATTCTAACACTCCCCCTCACTCGAAAGCCCAATTTTTGGGTCGAAGAATGGATCACGGGCGCTCATCTTTGGAGCATAAATCTTCGTGTCTATATTAAATATGGAGAATATTGGGGGTCGCAGAGAGTCGAACCTGGACCTCTACGTTCCTGAAACTCTTGTTAACTGTCCTCCATTCCACATTACCCCAAATGACTCAAAAATATACAGAAATGACACGAACAACTTCCCTTATGGGGCTTATCACTATTATTGTGCCCCAGGCAATGCAAAGCATTTGGAAGAACCATACAGCATGTGTGATCCTTATAGCAATCCTCAGGCACAAGCACAAGAACTAGTTCAGCTTCTGCCTCATCCGATATGGACCGAGTATGGCTATCCAACTAAACAAGGAGATGGTTGGATTGGGGACTCTAGCTAGGACATGGGAACTTGACGTCGGTGGCCTTTCAAGTAGAATTTTCGTCAGCCACAAAGATGAAACTGCAGAATGGACTATAAGTGATTTTGATGTTCTCATTACTTCCCCAAGTACATAAACTTGTCAATACATATTTATTTATCTGGAGAGCATTGCAAGTTAAGTGCATTTTTCTTTAATATTTGTTACTTTTAGCAGACGGGCTAGATTCAGGTATGAAGACATTCATTTTTAAACAAAGTATGGAATAAGTTGCAGGAATACTCAGGTTACAGACAATAATATTAGAACTTGAATATATTGTACTAAAACTCAAATCAAACTAATAGTACTAGTTAATTTATTTATTCCCCGTAATTATAATAATATATATATATATATATATATATATTGTTTGTAAAAGCCAAAATCACTTGTGATTTTCTTGGTCTTGCACTTGGTCAGAGTGTTGTTGCTCTTGGTCAACAACGTACTCATTGTCCCATGCAGCAAACAAGTAATTAAGTGCACCCGATTCAATCAACTCTATATTCTTGACAAGTAAATCATATTGTCTACGAACATCATCAGCAGTCCTATTTCCGCTAAGCATGGTTGCTATCACCTCCCAACGATTCGGCATCGCCTCGTCGACCGAAACTAATGCACTCTCGAACTCCTTGTGCTCCTCCCGAGTCCATCCACCCAACCAAGAAGAATTGTCCATTCTTGATTGGATTCTTTTGGTAGTGGAAGACAAGGTTGAACACACATTGCCAAATGCCCTCTGCATATCTTCTTATAGGGTGCACTGTGTGTGTTTTTATGGTATGATTGGTAGAATGGTAGTAAAGATATGCTTTCCACAACAAACCGTGTCCCAACAAATCAATCACTACTAGTTTTAAAGGCTGCCAAAAATATGTTACAGATATTCAACTTTTGAGGTGGAAATACTTGTAATTTAACTTATTTCCTTTGCTAAAAATTCAAGTTTCGAATCCGTCACATTTTTAATTTAACATTTTACAATATAAATTTTAAACCTTGCATATCATTATTTAAATTTATATTAAATTAAAATAAAAAAAGTTATTGAAAATTATATAAAAATATAATTATAATGTTAAATAAAATTTATAATATATTAAAGAAAACCCATTATAAGCTAATAATTAATAATATCATTATCTACAAAAAATTTACCAAATTGGCCCGGGTGTGAAAAAATTCTTAACCCATTTTATGGGTAACTATATTACTGTTTTATATACGTAATAATATCATTGCGCACAAAAAAATTAGGGGTGAAGGCCCTATCTACCCCATTTTGGGGTCAGCATGACCAAAATACACAGATTCAAAAATATGGCCCTAAATACTCACGGGATACGCTACTGATAGTGGAGCATCTTAAGACACGCCACTGGGAGGAGCCGTATTACGCAGACACGCTATTGGGTGAACCGTATTACGCAGACATGCTGTTGGGGGGAAGTGAACAGTAGATGGAGATACGCATTTCCAACATGCGTATTAGCAGATACGCATTTTGGAACGGCGTATCTTACGTCAGCATCGTCGTCTCCACATCTCCCCGACAATGGCGATTCAGGCATGCTTTTTGTTTCTCTTTTTTCATCCACATCACGAACGTTACAAACACGTTCTATATATCACTAGAATCACAATTCGATTCTCTACATCTCTATAATTCCCGATTTTCGATTTAATCACCGGATTTGAAATCCCTAATTCAAGCCTAAGTTCCGATTAGTTTTCCGTTCAAGCTCGTTCATGCCCCTACAGGGTCGGAGGAGATAAACATATATGGGGAAGAGGAAGTACACAACTCGCGTGTCCTGTGGTTGTAATTTGGAGGGTGGTGGCGATGAAATGATGGCAAACGCAGATCTTCCCCTTTTCCGTCGAAGTCGCCGGTCACCATACTTCTCCAATTTCTGGCAAAAACATGTGTTTTCTGGCGATGAACAGTGCTATCGGATGCGCCATACCAAACGGCGCATCCCGTGGGTAGATTGGACTATCTATTCCGGAAATAGGCATTTCGGGCCGAGGGTACCTCATTTTGAGGTATTTTGGTCATTATCTCAAAAATTTGGGAACCAAATTGGCGAGGATGTGAAAAAAAAATTCTAAACCCATTTTATGGATTTTGCTTTATTATTATTTTTGGAAAAAAAATGTTAGGGAACCAAACAGAAGTTCCAAAAAAGTATTCAAAATGGCACATGTTTTCTTATTATTAACTGAATAAATAATTAATGTGATTAACCCGTATGCATTCATGAATCCCCAAACTAAAACTTCTCAATTTTTCAAGTCACACATTTAACATCATTTTGCAAACATTTAATTTGAAAATATTTTTGAAGAATTTTTTTAATTTCCTGTCATTACTCTTTCTAGAAACCATTATATACCTAATTTTATGATTATTTTGTTATTGGGGCCTGGTCTACAGCAAACGTATGCTGCAGCATACAGTACCGCAGAAAGTTTCTACGGTACGGTGTAGAGTAGGGTTTTTGGTGTGAAAACAGGGGGCTCATCTCTCTACGTACCGCAGAAACTTTCTGCGGTACGGGTGTGCGGTACGGTATGCTGCAATATACGTATGCAGTTGACCGCCAGCCTTTGTTATTAGTTCTGGAAGCGACTAATGTAGCTTGTGCAGAGAGTTATTTTTGTGATTCAATTTGTATAAATTATTATTATTTCTCTATGAAATAATCTATAAAGGTTCCAAATTTTATTTTTAACACTAGATCTCTATAACATTTGAGACGAACCTGATTACTAAAACCAATTATATTACCAGTTGAAATTAAACTACTATTAATTTAGGAACTACTTTGGGAAAACTTGTCAAAAGGCAAAAGAAAACTCATACACTCAACGGGCTTACTTACCTAGTTGAATCCCATGGCTCTTACAAGTGTTAATGACACTAGCTTATAACCCGTGCAAAGCACGGGTTACTTTTTAATTTTTCATAATTTGCTTATGGTATAGTATAATATAATAAATATTAATTTTAATATGTTATTGGAAAAATTCGAACCTTACATCTTTGTAAATAATAATTTTTAGTATTAAATATAAATTAATATGTTGTTGAAGAGAATCGAACCTTAGACTTCTGTATATAACAACTTTTAATATTATTGCATGTAACGGTCATGATCTATTTGAGTTGAAGATCTAACGGTTGTAAATAAGGGATAATCAAAAATGAGGGATAACCAAAAAAAGGGGTAACCAACTACAAATTATACCCCCTTTTGCTTATTATAATATAGTATAGATATCCATTTAAGAACTTCATATCAAAGTATAGACGCTAGGAAAAAAAAAATACTCAAAAGAGTGACAAAAGGGAATACAATGGTGAACTATGTGAATCTTTATTGGAAATGTAAGTAAAGTTAATCATTAACTTGCTCTATAGCAAGCATTTTTACCATGTGTTTACAACTCGTAAGTTATAACTACAAGTGGTGGCTCAAGTTCAACACAAATTCAGGCTTAAATAAATCATTAACTATATAAAAACAGAACTAGCTACTCCTAAATGTGTCTGAGTATGCATATAGCAGGTAGAGTGAAAAATTGGTATAAAAACTCAAAATGTCAACAAAAACGCCATAAAATTTGTTCACTATCACTGTGTAGAGCCAAAAGATGCCAGAGCATTCATTTCTTGTTGTAAAAGAAGAGCGTCAATGAAGACATCCAAATTCTCTCCCTCCATTACATCTTGAATGGAATGGTGTGTGATCCCAACACGGTGATCTGTAACACGTCCTTGAGGGAAGTTATATGTACGGATACGTTCAGACCTGTCTCCACTACCAATCTATTCAAAAGAAAAAAAATTAAGACTGTAAACTGCTCTCGTTTTAAATGGCACTGTAAGAAGGTGAGTATGTTGCATTCACATCTACATACAAAGTCTTGTATACCTGCGCCATACGAAGTTGTGACCGATTGCGAGAAATTCTTGATCTCTCTAACTCATATAGCTTTGCACACAGTACCTTGAGTGCTTTGGCTTTATTCTATGAAAATATTTAAACATAAAATATTAGACAGGAAATAGTACAGCAACAAAACCATCGAGGTACTGAACACAGACTAAGCAACAAAGAAATGTATAATATAGTGGTATTCTGACATGTTTTTAGCTGTAATACAACATTGGCCATGTATATGTCAGTATGTCACGTTACTGACACACACTGTTCAACTTTAACCACCATAATTTAGCACAAACAAAACTTTAACAATCATCACTTCTGCATGAGCATAGTGGTCTAAATGAAGGAGATCTCATTCTTGATAAGGGAGCCAGCAAACATCTGCGATTCACGAGGTTGACCAGTACTGGGAGAAGGAATCAATCTTATTACAATTCAGAGGATCACATGTATTAAACTCAGTAGCCTACTCCTTCAATTAGTAATATCACTAAAATCGAAAAATCTATCCAAAATTGCAAATACAATATTATTAATCACCCTTGCACAATGTTCTTAAAGGCGCGATTAATTGCACGATTAATGGCAATATTGATAGATGGAAAGGAAGGCATTGTGGTGGGAATGGTTGGGAGTGATGCGGGCAAAGGAGGCAATGTCACCTTGGGGATTGTAGTAGGCATAGTTGGTATAGATGGTATTGTTGGAAGCGAAGTAGTTGGCATTGGTGGTGTGCGATTCGAAAATGTGCGATTTAGCACGATTCTGAAATCATCCAAAAGGCGCTCATGAGGTGCTAAAAAGCGCAAAAATGCGCTAGGAAGCGCAAAAAGGCGCTCATAACAGTAAAAGACAGGAATTCCCTTAAAAAGGAGGGTAAAAGGAAAAAAAACTTTAAAATTGTTTCACACAACTAATGGAAGATCTTTTCAAGTCCAACAGATGATAATGAAGAGGAAGAGTGAGAATTTGAGGGGCCGGAGAGTGAGTTAGATGGCACCGAAGCTTTTGAATTAGAGAACTTTATAAATGAAGGCTTCATTATTGATATTATTATCATTTTACTTATGCTCTATGTTATGTTTGAATGTTAAGATTATGTTAAGTAATAGTTTCTTGTTAAATATGTGCTTACTTTTTTTGGTAAAAAGGTGCGCGATTAATGGCGCTTCGCAATTCGCGCCTCAAATTTGGGTCTTGCGCTTTTTTATAATTAGCGCCTTAAAACAACACTGCCCTTGCAGAATTGCAGTGCATCACTATACCAGCTAATTTTCACACTAGGATTCTGGGTAGGTTAGAGCAAATCAGGTTAAAAAGAAGTGTGTTGGGGGTGTTTCATTTAGTTTTCCATATCAGCAGAGTCCAGCTTCAGATCATAAAATATAAATACAACCTCAAATATATCAGGATACTTTATTCAACTAGTTCTATTAAAATATTTAACTAATAGTGCAAATGGTCTGTACTCCCTCCGTCCCATTATACATGTCCCTTTTCGCTTTTGACTGGTCAAATTGATCAAAGTTTGACTAAAATTTATATATATTATATAATTGAAAAAATTTAAAAAAAATTTATATCATTGAAAAGTACATATAATATTTTTTTTTAAATGTAACTTTCAGTTTTCTAAAATAGTAAATAAATAAATTTTGATGTTTAGTCAAAAATTAGTCAATTTGCCACTAAAAAATTAAAAGGGACATGTAAAATGGGACGGAAGGAGTAATAAATTAGTGATCAATATCACCTCGCAGTTAAAATCACACAAAACTAGAACATTTGCGCCCCATATGGTATGAATTATGATAGCAAAAGTTAGAGACAATTATGCAGGAATACAAAAGTAAAAAAGGTAGAAGCGCTTGCAATACTTAAAACTTTACCATATGTTGGGACCGCTCGTCTTGGATCGCAACCGTCAACCCCGATGGATTGTGGGTTATCCTAACAGCACTGTTTGTAGTATTTGCATGCTGACCACCTGAACCACCAGATCTATATGTATCAATTCTTAAGTCTTCATTCTTCAAATGTACATCTACCTGCAAGGAGATAGAATAGGGTCAAATAGTCTCCTTGAAGTAACACTACTGTCCCATACAAAAGCAATAAGAACAAAGTGTGGCTAAGACACAGTTGTTGAAGTCTGAAGATGCGATCTTTTACAAGAGTATAGCATTTCTAAAAGGAATGAGTAAAGTTCTATAACAGTACTATGCAAATATAATATATTTATATGCATGCAGCAACCTCATCTGCCTGAGGGAGGATCGCAACTGAAACTGCGCTGGTGTGAACACGTCCAGATTTTTCTGTCACTGGAACTCGCTGCAAGAGAACAAATGCAAAGTTTTTATCTAAACACATAAAATATAATCTGCAGTTTGAGATGCAGATAAGTTGGATAAGGGAGGGACAAAACAACAAAGAAGTTTGATATTGGGGTCAACAAACCTGCACTCTGTGGATTCCACTTTCAAATTTAAGTGTTCCATAGACATCAGCTCCAGAAATTGCTGCACTAGCTTCCTGGTTAAAGGTTTATATGTTAGAGAGCCTACTGATGCATCCAAAAGGTGAAGGTAATATGAAGTCTAATGAAATATGTACACAAAAAGAAAAGTTTGAACAACTTATATTAAGGTGTAAAAGGTAAGTGTATTAAGATGTAAGATGTACCTTGAAACCCTTGAGATCAGAGTCTGTAATATCTACAACTTCAAATTTCCAACCACTCTTTTGCGAGTATCTTTCATACCTGCGTAATTTAAGCATCACTGGAAGTAACTTAACCGAGAGAGTGATAATATCACTGGAAAGAATCAATAGCATAAGTCAAAAGTCTCACATTTTAAATATATCCATTGCAAACAAGGAAGCCTCTTCCCCTCCCGTTCCTGAGACAAATAACAAATTATTACAACTTACCAACTGCAGCTTACAGCCCAAGAGCATAGTTATAAAACAGATTAGGATATAATGCCAGATATATTTCTAACCTGCCCTCACTTCCAAGATACAGTCACGTTCATCAGCATCATCCTTTGGCAATAATGACTTCAAGAGAACGTTCTGCAGTCTTTTCTCTTCTTCCATCGACTGTCCGAGTTCTTCATTCACCATGTCCTGCATAGCCTTATCTTCTTGACTTTCACTTTTGAGCATCTTCAAATCCTCAATTTCCTACAAAACAATATATGTACAAACATAAGTAAAGTTTTACACTGATGACAAGAACTGCCAAAAGCAAAAGATGAGTCACAGTGTAACTAATGTTATAAACTAATGAGAAGCACTTCCAGAAACAAAACGTGAGATAGTAAATACCCAATCACCTGTGAAACAAGAAACAAAAGCATTGGGTTACCAACTTACAAATATCATGAATATCCTGATACGACAGTGCTATGACGAATATAATTGAGAAAACTGATGAGATAGTGAAACCATACAAAAAATCTTTACTAGTGGAATTACGGGAATACAGGTAGTGGCGATTCATAAAAAATCAACATTTTAACTATAACGTACACGTATAAACATTCTGGTCATGGACTAGTCACAGCACCAGTCGCTTCTTTGGAACCGACTGGGTCGGTCGCTTGAAGTTTGAAGGCAAGTCGATCGACTTGGCAGCTGAGATGTCGACCAGTCGGGTCAAGTTGTCGACTAGTCGGAGCGACTGGGATGGTGCATTCAGTTTTCAGCATATCTGTGTTCTATTTTATCCAATCTGTGTACTGTTTTCCAGCATTACTTTGTTTTTAGTTTTCTACATTCTGTTTTCTTCCAATATGCATTACTCAATTTTCTGTGTTCTATTTTCTGCACTGTTTTTTCTGCATTCTGCACTTTTAAATTCTGCAGATCCACATCATAAGACAGAGTCAAATAGTTGCTACTTTACACTGTAACAGTACACACTAACACTGGTTTTAGTTGCATGATTTTTTAAGTACTAGTAATTACACATTATTTTTGGTAATACTAGTTGTGTATTTTTTATACACTGATTCTACACATATATACATTAGACACCTATTTATCTACATTCTAAACACTTACTTGTAAATTTAGTAACCGCACATCTGTCTTCAAATATCAAGGCAGTTAATATGATTATTATCAGGGGCGGAGGGGGACACTGTACCGAGCATAAGCGGCAGTGTTCCCTAAGTTCTAAACAGTGTTATTAAACGTGATACGCGCACCAATTCACAAAAGCCTCCTGGGGCAAAAGAGCAACGCGCGGATTCATCAAAGACAAGTAAATATACAAATATGCATGTTATATAATGTTAAACTTAATAAATTTATAGATATTAAGACAGTAAATAGCAACACTAAATTGTCCCCTTTGACTTTTTAAGGTCCCTCCAAGGCATGCGACCTAAAAAGCGCTCGCTCATTTGCTCCTGTATCGTTCATGTGTATATAGAGTAAGGTTCCAGGGAGAACTCTCTTACAAAGAGAACCAGAGAACCTGAGATTCAAAACAAGATTCTAAATTTTTTTTAAATTATTTTCACGAAATATTTGTACTAACACATTTTAATCGTCATTATATAATATTTAAAATCAATATTTGAAACATTAATTAAATTTTGAAAAGGATTTACATACAATTTCCAAAAAAATCACTGAGATTTAAAAACAGATTCACAAGATTTATGAGATTCAAAAACAGATTCCAGAATTTATCATATAATTGTTTTTATATTTACAAACAAATTGTTGTTTGTAATTGATTTTTTGGAATCACCGTAGGGATATAAAAATATTTATAAATTTTTTCGATTTTAAAATTAATGTTTCAAAGTGGTTCTCTCGATTCTCTTTTTAAGAGGGTTCTCTCTTGAACTTTGAACCTTGGCCTGTGTATATATCTGTTGTTGGCTGATATAAGTATTTAGGGGTTTTTTTTACCTGTTTCTTTTAAAAACAACCTAGTCAACATCTAAATAAAAAGTTCTCATTCGATGCTGAAAGTTTACTTCATACTTAAATCATATTAGGAGTGAATACAAAAAGGTGCGTTTATTTACATTCAAAATAATTTTTGACGGCGTTTCTAAGTAGACCCATAACTTTGTGTCTTTGAATGCTTCAGCCTTCATACTTTGCCTGTTTTGACTTTTGTGTTACTGCTACTAAAATAATAGTGTAGATGCTTAGCAGAAAAAAAAATAGTGTAGATGTTCGATACAGTATTTTAATTTTTCTGGTTCATTATTAACTTTATATTTTGTTTTGGAGTTTTTTTTTTTGTGTCGGACGTATATTGGTCCCCTTCGAGTCCAATCCTGACTCCGTCACTGATTATAATAATATTAATAGCAAACAAAATAACATGTCTACAATAAAAAAAAAAAACACACTGGGAAACAAAGAAAAAAATTGATGCATTGTAACTCAATAAGTGAGACAGGGAAATAGTTTACGACAAGTAAAGTTATTAACGGCTAAATTCGGAAACAAAGTTATAAAATGAGGCAATTTAATCGAAGCTGGTGTAAGCAGTAACATACCTTCTGTTTAGCCCTCAACTCGTTAATGAGAAGCATTGAGGATCTAAGTTTACGAAGCTCCTTGTTAGCCTTTATACACTCGTGTGGTGAGGCTTCTGGCTGTCTTTAATTAAATAACAAGTTAAGTAAACATGACACCACAAGCACAAGTAAGGACATAAAAGACGGTTAAAAACATAGAATTTTGGTGAAATGAAAACCATGGTAAGGGCAAAACCGCTAATTTGGATATGAATTAGTAATGACAATATATAAATACAAATGAGAGCACGGGGACAAAATATGTAAGGGAGGGGCCGGGGTGTATGTAACCTGACTAACGAGGCCCTGGAGATAAGCACTGCGGTGTTGAATAGCAGATAGTTTATGCTCCATTATATTCACCAGATGGCTAGAAAATTGAGGATGCAATTCTGTACTTTCATCAGAACGAAATGCAATTAGAGGGATTATTATTATATATGTTAAAGCAAAGTGTAGAGCTAGGGTTTTAGGATGAATTGATACAGAAATCAAAAACCCAAGGGGTGAGAAGAGAGTTAGTTACCAGTGGAGTAGGGAGATATACAAAACTTGTAAGTAGGTTGAATCGATTTGAGGATGTTGCCAGAACGAACAAGGGCATTTCGTATCCCCATTTTGCTCTCCTCTGCTTTCTTTCTTCCACAACAACCCAAATGTGGACAAGAAAGAAGATGGGGATAATAAGTTCTTAGTGACAATTAGCAAAAAAATAAAAAAAAATGTGGACTTAGTAATTGTGTACTTCGGGTCTTTCTTTTTCAAATTTATCTCCACCTTTTTCTTAACATAATTTCTAAATGCAGATTGAAATTGCTTAATGCAGATCATGTCAATTATACAACTTTAATTTTTGTGTAAATCAGTGTTTATTGTATTTTTTTTATCCGATGTTATAGGTCGTCGTAACTTGTTAAATTATTTCTAATTTTAACTGAAATTAAAGTTTTTCCTCGCTCGAAACTTTTTATTTTTTTAAGTTTACAATATTTAGGCCCAAATTTTTTTATTGATATTGTACATTTTTCATAATATATTACATTTTTTATTTGATACTTGGTATTTAAAATTACTATCCTAAATTTTTTGTTTATCAAGAAAATCTCAATTAATTCTTGACAGAATTTCATATAATCGATTTTTAAAATTCTATCAATTACTTATATTGCATTAAAAAATAAGGCTAATATATTAATTTATTATAATATTAAAGTATATCCAATTATTACTTCAAATAATTTTTTATTGATTTTTGATAATTTTTTAATCAAATTCTTAACCGACTAGTTCATATTTCCAATTATTACAACCATAATTAAAACCCATTTATTAGAGCAAAGTTGGATAGTTCAAGTGATTAAGGTATATATTGATCCAGGTCATGGATTCAACCATCGCTCACTTCAAAGAAATATTAGAACATATATTTGTAAGCTTATAAACATTTTATTGTCAAAAAAACCCCATTTATTAAATTTATAGTTCAATGAACAGTGTCATAAAAAGCAGTGAATAATTGGGATTAATCGGCGATTAATCGTTATTCGATGGTTGATCAAGCTAATTTTGATATAATCGAGACAAAAATTGTTTTTTTTTTGTAAAAGTCAATCAAAAATTGGTTAATTCAGTCAATAATCGGAATTAATCGGTCAACCTTTTTTTAAAAAATAATGTAAAAAATCAAAAAATAATAAAAAAACAGGTAAAAATAAAAATCTTATAAATTATAATGTAAAAATAACCCTCTTTTTTGTTAGTTCTCAAAATTGAAATGGGGAAAAGGACATTTTCACCACTGTACTATTTCCGGAATTGCAATTGCACTACTGTACTACAAACGGACTACTGTACTTTAGCATTTTTAACAAATTCACCACTCCCGTCAGTCAAATTGTAAAATAGTAGTGGTGAATTTGTTATAATTTGACTGACGGGAGTCGTGAATTTGTTAAAAACGCTAAAGTACAGTAGTCCATTTGTAGTACAGTAGTGCAATTGCAATTCCGGAAATAGTACAGGAAAATGTGCTTTTACCCAAATTGAAATATGGGTAGAAGTCTTCAGCGTCTACTATTGAATACCTTTATACTATTTTAAACATATTAATATATGCAAGTGAATTAAATTATTTATTTTATAATTTTGTTTTTTGTTGCTTAGGCTATATTATATATATATATATATATAATTATATATACAAAAATTAATATTAAATTAATATTCGGAAATTAAATTGATTGATTACCAATTAATCCCCGAATATTTGATTAATCGTTGTTCCGTGATTTTACCAAACAATTCCGACTCCCACTTTTTTTAACACTATTTTTAAGTCATTTACAACATACGATCAAAATTAACATATCTACTAATTTAATTACTTAAATGGAGTAAAAAAATTATGATTTTAAGATTTAATAAAATTAACATATTCATTAATTTAATTATTTAATAAAAACAAAAAAATTGTGATTTAAGCTAAGTATATATTACAATTTTGATCGATGGAATAATTAATAAATTTAATAATAACATTGTTTTGTATAAAAAAAATTGTTCTTTAAAATATTTGTTTTAACATAAACATTTTAATTAATATATACAATTTAGTGATTACTAAAGTAGGACGGGTGAGGTCTAGCTTATAGTGTAAGAACCCTAATTTTTGGTAATATTTCCTTTTATTTAATATCTTGTGACATTATCATTATGGAACCTTTCTAGTCATCCCTGTTGATTAATAGAATTGATTGTCTGAGAAACTGCGTTGTTGCATTTATTATGTAAGATATGAAGAGAGATTGTGAAGGCTAGAGTTTTACCGTTAGTAATATTTATTAAACTTGGGATTGAGAATGGTTAGAATATTAAAGGATTTATTAAGAGTTAAGACGAGGAATTATGAACATTCGAGGAATTTACACAATAAGTACTTAAGGAATTATAGGGGAAATCTCTACGCGACGAAATATTATTACGAGAGAATAATTAAGATACGATACGAATTAAAGATTTAATTATAAGCATTGGTGGAAGAATAATAATACAAGGAGTAGTATTGCATGCAAGCCCATACAACCAAGTAGTTAGAAATCAAACAAGTTAGTTGGCCATTGGAAGATGAATAGTGTTTAGTTGGTTACTTTTTCAAGAAAGGGGACACAAAGTACAAGAGCCATGCTTGTTAGTACTACCACCATGCTTACAAGTGATATGTATCACCCAACCTACATGACCTAACACTAATTATTCACCTAAGTCAAACACAAAACAAAACACAAAAACTTTCTCTTCCCCCCCCCCCTTGAAGCTTGCTCTCGGCCAAGCAAAGAAAGAAGAAGAAAATTTCTTCTTCTCCCCTCTCCCATCACTCATAAACCTTGCCATAATTCCTAGGTCATCTACATCACATAGACAAGGTATGCTAGCAATTTCACTCCATTCTATCCAACCATTTTCAAGTTATAAATTATTCAAGTTTTGGTAAATGGTAACCAAGTTTGTTTTTCACTTAGATCTTGCATTGTAAATGTAGTAGGAGGCCATCTAAGGTGTTTTTGAGTCGTGTCAAGATTGTTCAAGACCTCTAGGAGCTCAAGAAGGTATAAAATCTCAAACCCCCTTGGTTATGTATTATTCATATAGTATGGTAGTAGATCCATGTGTTTTAGGACTTATCTTGGATGTATATATATTGGATAGCATGGATCTTGAGTTTTGATTTTGAGATTGTGATTTTTATGACTATGATTTATATATATATATATCTCCATGAGTGTTATGAGTCATGATCTAAGTGTATTAAGTGGTGATTATGTTATGGAAGTATGAAAAATGGTTGATCTAAGTGACTTGAGCTTGCTGAGTTTGTCCAGGAACTTTGATCTGTGTTGTAGCACGATTTTGAACCCCCAAATGATGTCTCCTGATGTCCTACCTTATATTGTTGGAAAGATAATTGAATGTAGTTTCTGGAAATGTAAGGTTCATAGCTAGGTGATGTGTGGATTTTTAGTTATGGCTGGAGGAGTGAATTTTGTTTCTGGACTATGGACTGCATTAAGTGACCCCCTTGTGAACCTTGTTTAAACACCTTAAAATATATTTGGGATCATGGAAAAATTTGAGAATGTAGGTAATGCAGTGGTGAAGACCACCCAAAAGGAATTGGATTAAAATATGAATTTTTGGATTTTATAAAAATGCTAGAGTAAAATTCGCGCAATGGAAAAAAAGTCGATTAGTGGAACATTATTCTAGGGTTAGTGGTTATGATTCGAACGTGGTAACTAAATTAAGTCGAGTAAGTGACGAGCGTAAACGAGTGATGACATGGACCTATAGTGGGGCCAGGGAGTCATAAGACGAAGTCGTTAAGTTAATTTCGTACCCCCTTAAAACCCCGTAATTAACGAGAAATTGTTAAGGTACTAACGAACGATTATTGTTTATGTATAGATCGTTCGAATCCGCACGCTCGACCACCCCAACCAAACCAAGGCAAGTTTACTTTTCAAAACTTATCCCTATACAAGGATTTTCACTGTTGTGTTTGTAGTTTTCAAATGATATCAAATGCTATGTTTATCGAAGTATTGATGCAATTGAGATTGAACAAGTACATGTATGCTTTTACCCCTTGAACTTAGATTGAAATGTTTTCTTCGGACAACGACTCTAGCAATAGAGGTCGTAGCGGTCCGTATATACTATTGACCGGGGAGCGGTATATTACTATATCATATTTATATTGCGAAAACCCGAAGGGTCATTCGGGTGGTATCGTATATTCAAATAACTATTATTATATCTTCGTAAATGCTCGAAACCCTATCTTGGATTAAAAGTTTATTTTATCGAATAATTATTTTATTAATTATTAATATTAAATCTTAAAATATTATTTATTAATCATTGTTCATTATTTAAAAACAAAGTTAATCCAAGATACTTTTTAATACTTCAAACTCGAACTCATTTGAACTCAAAACATTTTCGAAAACCCCCGGTCAGATTCTGCTTCATGTATGATTTCAAGAATCATCGGTCGACTGATGTCGGACCTCAACTACTCTGTTTTCAATCAAAATCAAGTTTTAAAAGAAAAGAAAAAGGGACTCTGGCAGGTGTGGGAACCGTTGACGAACGATTCCCGGGATGTGTAAGCGGCCGTGAGCCAGGCGGTCCATCACTTATTATTCCGGCCCAGGTGTTGCCGAAGGATGATTACGGATGTAGTTTTCATCGAGGGTGATTACGGATGTAGTTTTCACCCAAGGGATAGTTACGGATGTAGTTTCTATCCTTCTACCGGTAGAGAAGACCCGCGGATTATTGGACTTGGATGTGGCGACTGATCATCGTCAATCCTTGTCAGGTTTTGTGTTTTCTTTAAGTCCCATTCCTCCATTTTGGAAAAATGCTTTGACACTGCTTCTAGGCTTTTGTGCCAAGTTGCTGATAGTGTTCTATTTTGATGAGAAAGATGTTGAATCAATGCAGTATCTAGAACTGCAAGTTTATTTTGAAAACAAGGGCACCTATTGTTGCACCTTCGAGATTTATCAACTATGACAAGTGATTTTATAACTGATTGAAACAAACAAGTATATCAACTGCCAATCATATGAAATGTTATATTGCTTATCTTATACATATATCTCTTGCTGAGCTATAGTTACTCACTCTTGCTTGTTTTCAAACTTTACAAACACAACAGCTAAGCGAAATGGCAAGACCCAGGCAGACTGTTCGAAAGCAGGTGACTAGGCCCGAGCCACCACTTGAGATTCCACCGGTAGGCCCCATTAGCCGGATTGGTTGGCAGCTTTTGTTAGTACGTTTTATTTATCAGCATGACCTGTGCAAGGCAGTGTAACGTAACAAACTTTCAAGCCGCCAACTTCGCTTCATATCGAAGTGTTGCTGGTAGCATAAATACTATTTAATTCGGTTTGTAATAACTCTGATAACTTTATTACTGTTTAATCAATGTGTGACGTTTCTTAGGCTCTAACCTGTGTGTGTGAGTGTGGTGTGAGTTTATTGTGGGGTCGATGGCTGTGTTATATATATTATGTGCAAGAGAAGGTATGTTACTAATGGAAAATGGACCGTGAGCGCCTAGATCTCCGACCCCGGATATGGGGGCGTCACAGAAATGGTATCAGAGCGAGGTTACAGTTCTCAGAAACGATAGTAATTTAAGAAAGCAACCCTAATAATAATAACAATAACGATAACCTTAATAACAACTTTAATAATACTTAGAACTCTCATCGAGTTTGTAGTCGGGTTATCGGATATAGCCCTGACTTTAAGGCCCGTGAGGGAACTACTCCTAAACCCTTCTTTTATGGTTAGTGACCCACCTTATTTCTCTTGTGTAGATGGAGGAGATACCAGACCCTGAGGCTTTCGAGAGGGAGCATGATGAGGCCCTGATGCGAGAGACCGAGGATCCTGAGGAGGATATGGGTGCTAACTCCGAGCTTGGCCCCTGGATTACAGTGATAGATAGTACTGATGATGAGGATCCCGTTGAGGAGCCCTTTGAGCCTGAGCCCGAGCCAGAGCCTGTTACCCCATCTCCTGTAGCTACTGATGAGGAGAGTGTGAGATCCGACGAGGGTCGTGTTGTGTCACCCCCACCTTCTCCACAGACATCTAGCCCTGTTTCATCGGACGGTGACTCTGAGGATGACACTTCTGGCGAGGAGGAGCTTGACCCTACCCCTGCTCCTGCTCCTGCTCCTGCTGCTGCTGCTGCACCTACTCCTGTTCCTGTCATACCACCTCCACCGATGGACCTACCCCCAGTGTCGAGTACTGAGCATGCTTACGTGGTACAGTTCCTGACCCGAGACTTACTATCTGCAGAGGCCCGACTTAACGAGGCGAGGCGGGCACTAGTGGAGGAGCGCGAGGCGCGCTTGAGGATCCAGGCTGAGATGAGGACCACTGTTGCTAGGAGGACTAGGGCTCGACTCCACCGGATTGAGATGAGGAGTCGCAATAGGATTCTTGGTTTAGGGATCCGCGGGGGCGGAGTGATCCAGGCTAGGGATGCTAGGCGTGTTGTGCGTCGTGCATTTGCCCGAGTGAGGACCTTGCTCCGTCGCGGCGCGGCCCCATGATGTGTTACTGATAGCTCAGTCCCCTAGGTTCAGATGACATTAGTGTGTCGATTTTGCGGGATAGTTGACTTG
Organism: Saposhnikovia divaricata; assembly: GCA_036435485.1. Classification (NCBI taxonomy): domain Eukaryota; kingdom Viridiplantae; phylum Streptophyta; class Magnoliopsida; order Apiales; family Apiaceae; genus Saposhnikovia; species Saposhnikovia divaricata. Next base: position 91,428,159 of record CM071597.1, on the reverse strand, counting down.
TGCAGTGGTATCCTTTCTGACCAGTGGATGAGTAGACTGACCTAAAGATATGTAGATGTGACTTCGGGTAGTATGTATGGATGTAGCCCTACTTTTGTGTAGCCTGACTATTCGGATGATGTATTTGTATTTGTTCCACTTTTGCTAGACTTTGACATCGGAACTATGTATTTGGCTCTAACATCCAAACTTGTGATAACCCTTGTACCGTACTTATTTAGTTTCAGTTTCCTTAATATTGCCTCAACTGCTTTACTTTCCGATGCCATGCTTTACTGTTTTGATATACAACTGTGATTATACAATTGCTACAAGCCACAAATACAACCATACTGTTTCAAATTTACGATATGCGATTTCAAATTATTTTCTACAATTTCCAAAAATGTTCCTACAATCTTTAAAAATAAATTTTTCAAAAAAAAAATGTTTTGAAATTTTGACAAATATTTTTGAGGTTTCGAAATTTTGAAAACTCTTGTAAATGTTTTCGCATTCCAAAGGGATTTTTCCCCCAAAGATGTTTGACATTTTATCTCCAACATCGGATTATTAAAACTTTTGCACTTCCACCCTTATGAGGAGGAACGATACGCTCCTGACTCGTGCAAACGCTGTCAGGTAATTGGAAAACCCTAACCCCTTTCTTGTTTTATCATCAGAATCATGCCACCTAGAAGAATGAACACTCGAGCTCACCCGATCAGTTCTGAGGGCCAGGGTAGCCACCATGGAGCCGGAGGCCACCAGAACCGTGAAGGGGAGAATGTCAACCTGAGTGATAATGAGGGCAACGATTATAACCTGTTTGATGACTCTGAGTATGAAGAAGAAGCTGGTGATGATTGGAGTTACTTAGGCAGAACTTGGACCGTCCCCCAGTTCAGCAACCACCCCAGAATGCTAATGCTAATGCTTTCCGGAACTTCAAATCCCTGAAACCCCCAGAATTTAAAGGAACTGCCGACCCTGTCGAGGCAAGGGCATGGCTGAAGGAAATGGAAAAATCTTTCGAGATACTAGGTGTCGCTGAAGAGCAGAAGACTGTTTTCGCCACTTACCTTCTGAAGGGTGAGGCAAACTATTGGTGGGAAGCTAAGAAGAATTTGGAAGGAAGAGGTGTAGTAACCTGGGAGAGATTTAGCGAGCTGTTCTTGGAGAAGTACTTTCCTAGGTTCATGGAGACACAAATGGAGCTGAAGTTTTTGGAGCTGAAGCAAGGAAATATGACGGTGGCCGAGTATGAGGCCAAATTTACTGAGTTGTCAAGGGTTGTGCCGGAGTATGTGAACTCTGAGGCAAAGAGGGCCCGAAGATTCCAATTAGGGCTAAAACAATGGATTCAGAATCGTGTGGCGGTTCTTGAGCTGACAGACTATGCCACCCTGGTACAGAAAGCGTCAATTGTTGAAGCTGGAAGTGAACAGATGCAGAAGGAGAGAGAAGGAAAGAAGAGGAAGTTGGATAGCCGAAAGGGAAACTCTGCTGGAGGGAGCTTTCCGAGCAAATTTAAGCGAGGAACGATGTCCCAACCAAGCGGGAACTTTGGAACCAAGAGAGCTGAAAGTTGGAGTGTGGGCCAGGGCGGCCGACCACAGGGATCGTCTTACTCTACCCCATCCCGAGCCCAACCCCCATAATGCAACAAATGTGGAAGGAAACATGCGGGCGTGTGTAACCTGCAAGATGTGAAATGCTTCAAGTGTGGGCTGACAGGCCACTATGCTAACGCCTGTCGCGGAACTAGTAACAACCCGAGTGTCGGAGGTAATTGCTTCAAGTGTGGGAAACCAGGGCACCGAATGAGGGAGTGTATGTCCTCTGGGCCAGCTGCATCAAGAGTGAGTGGAACTGCTTCTAACAAGGCCCCTACTGCAAGAACTTTTAACATGACGGTGCAGGATGCCGTGAGGAACACGGATGTGATTGCAGGTACCCTACTACTCAACTCAGTTAAAGCAAATGTTTTATTTGATTCGGGAGCTACCAAGTCTTTCATATCTCTAGATTTTGTATGTCGGTTAGGCCTTAAGACTGAACCATTGAAAGACAGATTGCAAATAGAGATAGCTAATCATGAAATTATTCCCGTTAGCCAAGTATGTCCAGGTTGTGACTTAGAAATAGAAAGGCGACACTTTCGGGTAGACTTAATACCTTTTAAACTAGGGGAGTTTGACGTAATAGTAGGTATGGATTGGTTAACAACCCACGGAGCCCAGATTGATTGTGTCAAGAAGAAAGTAAGTTTGAGACTGCCAGGGGACGAAGAAGTAGTGTTTAGTGGGAAACGGCAAAACCAAAAATTCCTGACCATGATTCAAGCTAAGAAGTTGTTACGTAAAGGATGCGAAGCCTATTTAGCCTATGTGAAGGATACCAAGAAGGAGGCACCAAACCTGCAGGAAATCCCTGTCGTTAATGAGTTCGCGGACGTATTTCCGGACGATCTTCCCGGACTACCACCCGATAGGGACATCGAGTTTGCTATAGACTTAGTTCCGTGTATGGCCCCAATTTCGAAAGCCCCATATCGGCTAGCCCCAGTGGAGATGAAAGAGCTAGCCACTCAGTTACAAGAGTTGTTGGATAAAGGGATGATAAGACCTAGTGTGTCACCGTGGGGAGCCCCGATGTTATTCGTGAAAAAGAAGGACGGCAGCATGAGATTATGTATAGATTATCGGGAGTTGAACAAGGTGACTATAAAGAATAAGTATCCCTTGCCCAGGATAGATGACCTGTTTGACCAATTGAAAGATGCAGTTTATTTCTCTAAGATTGATTTGCGGACCGGGTACCACCAGTTAAAGATTAAACCAGAAGATATACCAAAGACGGCCTTTCGCACCCGGTATGGACACTATGAGTTCCTAGTGATGTCATTTGGGCTAACGAATGCCCCTGCAGCTTTCATGGACTTAATGAATCGAGTCTTCAAGAAGTACTTGGACAAGTGTGTTATAGTCTTCATCGATGACATCTTGATTTATTCCAAGACGAAGGAGGAACATGCAGAGCACTTAAGGATTGTATTAGGAGCATTGAGAGAAGAAAAGTTGTATGCTAAGTTCTCGAAGTGTGAATTTTGGTTGAAGGAAGTTCAGTTTTTGGGGCATGTGATTAGCGAACAAGGCATTCTAGTGGACCCAGCCAAAATAGAGGCTGTATCAAATTGGGAGAGACCAACCACTCCGACAGAGGTGAGAAGTTTCATAGGACTGGCTGGCTACTATAGGAGATTCGTCCAAGACTTTGCAAAGATAGCAGCCCCTTTGACCCGGCTAACTCGCAAGACCGAGAAGTTTGTGTGGACTGAAAAATGCGAAGAGAGCTTCCAAGAGTTGAAGAAGAGGTTGGTGACAGCACCAGTACTAGCCCTACCTGACGATAAGGGAGATTTTGTGATTTATAGCGACGCATCCCATAAAGGTTTAGGGTGTGTGCTTATGCAGCACGGTAAGGTGATTGCGTATGCGTCCAGACAACTTAAGGAATATGAGATAAGATACCCCACCCATGATTTGGAATTAGCAGCGATAGTTTTTGCTTTGAAGATCTGGAGACATTATCTTTACGGAGAAAAGTGTGAAATCTACACGGATCACAAGAGCTTAAAGTACATATTCACTCAGAAAGAGTTAAACATGAGGCAGAGGAGATGGCTAGAGCTAATCAAAGATTATGATTGTGAGATTCATTATCACCCAGGGAAGGCCAACGTGGTGGCCGATGCACTTAGCCGAAAGGAGAAGCTTAAGATGATAACGTCAGTGGACGAATTGATCAAGGACCTTGAGAAACTGGAGATTGAAGTGAGGTTACCAGGAATTGGACAAGAGAGTTTAATGGAAATAAAAGTCCAACCACCGTTATTGGAAAAGATTAAGTTATGCCAGGAAAAGAAGATAGAAGAAGAAAGGAATTCGATGGAGAAAATTTTGACTGGCGAGGAAATTAAGTGTGAGAAGGACGGGAATGGAATTATGAGGTACGCATCTAGGATATGGATCCCGAACGTTCAAGAATTAAAAGACGAGATTTTGCAAGAGGCTCATAGTTCGAGGTACTCAATTTACCCTGGAGGCACTAAGATGTATAGAGATCTGAGAGAATATTATTGGTGGCCTAATATGAAGAAGGACGTGGCAGAGTGAGTAAGTAAATGTTTGACATGTCAAAGAGTAAAGGCCGAACACCAGAGGCCCAGTGGATTGTTGCAACCCTTAGAGATACCCGAGTGGAAGTGGGAGCAGATTGCGATGGACTTTGTGGTCGGATTACCAAGGACCAGGACAAATCATGATGCCATTTGGGTAATTATCGATAGGTTGACCAAGTCAGCACATTTTCTTCCAATCAACGAGAGATATACTGTCGACAAGCTGGCAGATATCTACTTAAAGGAGATTGTGGTTAGACATGGGGTTCCTGTGAGCATTGTATCGGATAGAGACCCAAGATTCAACTCCAGGTTCTGGAGAAGTTTTCAGGATTGTGTGGGGACCAAGTTAAACATGAGTACTGCATACCATCCCCAAACAGACGGACAGAGTGAGAGGACCATCCAGACCATCGAGGACATGTTGAGGGTATGTGCCATTGATTTTAAGGGTAGTTGGGATGACCACTTGCCGTTGATCGAATTTTCCTACAACAACAGTTACCATGCGAGTATAGGCATGCCCCCATATGAAGCTTTATACGGACGAAGATGTCGGTCTCCCTTGTGTTGGGAAGAAGTTGGAGAGCGGAAGATTTTAGGACCTGAACTGGTCCAACAGACAAGAGAAACTATCGAGCTCATAAGAGGACGGCTGGTAGCGGCCCAAGACAGACAGAAGAAGTATGCGGACCAGACCCGCAAGGACAAAGAATATGAGGTAGGAGAGTTTGTGATGTTAAAAGTATCACCGTGGAAAGGATTGATGAGATTTGGTAAGAAGGGAAAGCTAAGCCCGAGATTTATTGGACCTTTTGAGATCTTGAAACGAGTTGGGAAGTTAGCCTATGAATTGGCTCTACCCCCGAGCTTACAGCAAGTACATAATGTGTTCCATGTGTCCATGCTATGACCGTACCATACCGACTTCCGACATGTGATAGAACATGATCAAGTGGATCTGCAACCAGACTTAACATATGTGGAGCAACCCGTAGAAATCATGGATAGAAAAGAACAGGTGCTGAGAAACAAGGTTGTCAAACTAGTGAGAGTCTTGTGGAGGAATCAGAATGTCGAAGAATCAACATGGGAACTAGAGAGCGCGATGCGTGAAAAGCACCCCCAACTGTTTTCAACCTGATTCCGGGACGGAATCCTTTTAAGGAGGGGAGGCTGTAAGAACCCTAATTTTTGGTAATATTTCCTTTTATTTAATATCTTGTGACATTATCATTATGGAACCTTTCTAGTCATCCCTGTTGATTAATAGAATTGATTGTCTGAGAAACTGCGTTGTTGCATTTATTATGTAAGATATGCAGAGAGATTGTGAAGGCTAGAGTTTTACCGTTAGTAATATTTATTAAACTTGGGATTGAGAATGGTTAGAATATTAAAGGATTTATTAAGAGTTAAGACGAGGAATTATGAACATTCGAGGAATTTACACAATAAGTACTTAAGGAATTATAGGGGAAATCTCTACGCGACGAAATATTATTACGAGAGAATAATTAAGATACGATACGAATTAAAGATTTAATTATAAGCATTGGTGGAAGAATAATAATACAAGGAGTAGTATTGCATGCAAGCCCATGCAACCAAGTAGTTAGAAATCAAACAAGTTAGTTGGCCATTGGAGGATGAATAGTGTTTAGTTGGTTACTTTTTCAAGAAAGGGGACACAAAGTACAAGAGCCATGCTTGCTAGTACTACCACCATGCTTACAAGTGATATGTATCACCCAACCTACATGACCTAACACTAATTATTCACCTAAGTCAAACATAAAACAAAACACAAAAACTTTCTCTTCCCCCCCGCCTTGAAGCTTGCTCTCGGCCAAGCAAAGAAAGAAGAAGAAAATTTCTTCTTCTCCCCTCTCCCATCACTCATAAACCTTGCCATAATTCCTAGGTCATCTACATCACATAGACAAGGTATGCTAGCAATTTCACTCCATTCTATCCAACCATTTTCAAGTTATAAATTATTCAAGTTTTGGTAAATGGTAACCAAGTTTGTTTTTCACTTAGATCTTGCATTGTAAGTGTAGTAGGAGGCCATCTAAGGCGTTTTTGAGTTGTGTAAAGATTGTTCAAGGCCTCTAGGAGCTCAAGAAGGTATAAAATCTCAAACCCCCTTGGTTATGTATTATTCATATAGTATGGTAGTAGATCCATGTGTTTTAGGACTTATCTTGGATGTATATATATTGGATAGCATGGATCTTGAGTTTTGATGTTGAGATTGTGATTTTTATGACTATGGTTTATATATATATATCTCCATGAGTGTTATGAGTCATGATCTAAGTGTATTAAGTGGTGATTATGTTATGGAAGTATGAAAAATGGTTGATCTAAGTGACTTGAGCTTGCTGAGTTTGTCCAGGAACTTTGATCTGTGTTGTAGCACGATTTTGAACCCCCAAATGATGTCTCCTGATGTCCTACCTTATATTGTTGGAAAGATAATTGAATGTAGTTTTTGGAAATGTAAGGTTCATAGCTAGGTGATGTGTGGATTTTTAGTTATGGCCGGAGGAGTGAATTTTGTTTCTGGACTATGGACTGCATTAAGTGACCCCCTTGTGAACCTTGTTTAAACACCTTAAAATATATTTGGGATCATGGAAAAATTTGAGAATGTAGGTAATGCAGTGGTGAAGACCACCCAAAAGGAATTGGATTAAAATATGAATTTTTGGATTTTATAAAAATGCTAGAGTAAAATTCGCGCAATGGAAAAAAAGTCGATTAGTGGAACATTATTCTAGGGTTAGTGGTTATGATTCGAACGTGGTAACTAAATTAAGTCGAGTAAGTGACAAGCGTAAACGAGTGATGACATGGACCTATAGTGGGGCCAGGGAGTCATAAGACGAAGTCGTTAAGTTAATTTCGTACCCCCTTAAAACCCCGTAATTAACGAGAAATTGTTAAGGTACTAACGAACGATTATTGTTTATGTATAGATCGTTCGAATCCGCACGCTCGACCACCCCAACCAAACCAAGGCAAGTTTACTTTTCAAAACTTATCCCTATACAAGGATTTTCACTGTTGTGTTTGTAGTTTTCAAATGATATCAAATGCTATGTTTATCGAAGTATTGATGCAATTGAGATTGAACAAGTACATGTATGCTTTTACCCCTTGAACTTAGATTGAAATGTTTTCTTCGGACAACGACTCTAGCAATAGAGGTCGTAGCGGTCCGTATATACTATTGACCGGGGAGCGGTATATTACTATATCGTATTTATATTGCGAAAACCCGAAGGGTCATTCGGGTGGTATCGTATATTCAAATAACTATTATTATATCTTTGTAAATGCTCGAAACCCTATCTTGGATTAAAAGTTTATTTTATCGAATAATTATTTTATTAATTATTAATATTAAATCTTAAAATATTATTTATTAATCATTGTTCATTATTTAAAAACAAAGTTAATCCAAGATACTTTTTAATACTTCAAACTCGAACTCATTTGAACTCAAAACATTTTCGAAAACCCCCGGTCAGATTCTGCTTCTTGTATGATTTCAAGAATCATCGGTCGACTGATGTCGGACCTCAACTACTCTGTTTTCAATCAAAATCAGGTTTTAAAAGAAAAGAAAAAGGGACTCTGGAAGGTGTGGGAACCGTTGACGAACGATTCCCGGGATGTGTAAGCGGCCGTGAGCCAGGCGGTCCATCACTTATTATTCCGGCCCAGGTGTTGCCGAAGGATGATTACGGATGTAGTTTTCATCGAGGGTGATTACGGATGTAGTTTTCACCCGAGGGATAGTTACGGATGTAGTTTCTATCCTTCTACCGGTAGAGAAGACCCGCGGATTATTGGACTTGGATGTGGCGACTGATCATCGTCAATCCTTGTCAGGTTTTGTGTTTTCTTTAAGTCCCATTCCTCCATTTTGGAAAAATGCTTTGACACTGCTTCTTAGGCTTTTGTGCCAAGTTGCTGATAGTGTTCTATTTTGATGAGAAAGATGTTGAATCAATGCAGTATCTAGAACTGCAAGTTTATTTTGAAAACAAGGGCACCTATTGTTGCACCTTCGAGATTTATCAACTATGACAAGTGATTTTATAACTGATTGAAACAAACAAGTATATCAACTGCCAATCATATGAAATGTTATATTGCTTATCTTATACATATATCTCTTGCTGAGCTATAGTTGCTCACTCTTGCTTGTTTTCAAACTTTACAAACACAACAGCTAAGCGAAATGGCAAGACCCAGGCAGACTGTTCGAAAGCAGGTGACTAGGCCCGAGCCACCACTTGAGATTCCACCGGTAGGCCCCATTAGCCGGATTGGTTGGCAGCTTTTGTTAGTACGTTTTATTTATCAGCATGACCTGTGCAAGGCAGTGTATCGTAACAAACTTTCAAGCCGCCAACTTCGCTTCATATCGAAGTGTTGCTGGTAGCATAAATACTATTTAATTCGGTTTGTAATAACTCTGATAACTTTATTACTGTTTAATCAATGTGTGACGTTTCTGAGGCTCTAACCTGTGTGTGTGAGTGTGGTGTGAGTTTATTGTGGGGTCGATGGCTGTGTTATATATATTATGTGCAAGAGCAGGTATGTTACTAATGGAAAATGGACCGTGAGTGCCTAGATCTCCGACCCCGGATCTGGGGGCGTCACATATAGTGTGTAGAACTTGTAGTCAAACTTTCATTTAATGTTTCTTTGGACATTTAATAACTAGAAGGATATTTAGATAATTCAAATGAACTGAATTTAGTAATGTTGAACTGCATTCACAGCATTTAATAGCTATAATGTTACATTCATTTTTGAGCTTATTTTAAAAATCTTATCTGATAAACTACATGTACTCTTATTATCCTTTTTTTTATTCTTTGAGTAAAAAAATAATTGAATTATAATGACTATAAAATTCAAATACAAAAATGCAAATGAATCCAAATAAGAAATATGAATTTGTTAACATGCATTACATTATTGAAATAATAAATAGAATCAAAACACACATAATATGTAATTGTATCATTTAAATTTTTAAGTTTATACAAATTCAAATATGTGAGTTTAATAGAAATTTTTAGTCGACCAATACTTCAAGCGATTTATAGATAAAATTGGTCTAAGAAAGATAAATATTATAAAAATACAAAAAATTGAATTCAGGTTAAAAAACAAGAACTTTGAAAATAAGATTTATATTGTATGTAAAAAAATAACATGATTAATATGAATTGTTAGATGAAAATGAGATACTATTCTTTTAGATCATGAACATAATATAAATTGCACTAATTGTGCATTACCTTTTTATAATTGTTTTACTATGATAAATATTGGGTTATAGTTATAGGGGAAATTTTTAATGGTATCAAACGTTAAGTAGAGTAAAAAGGACATGGTACCACTAGCAAAAATCAAAAGTACGGTGGTACCATTGAGAATTTCCTTAAAATATATTTAAAGAATACTGGTTGGCCCCAAACCTGGATAATATAAGAACAATCTTGACCATGCGCTGCAGCATGCAACAAGAAAATAGGTTAAATATTGGCCCCAAACCCTACTTAACGTTTCTATAACATTTTTCGAACATAATGGTATTTCTGTTAAGAAGTCAATTTGTTAAGGGTATCGTTTAGAGGAGTCAAAAAAGTAATGGTACCACTGGCAAAAACCAAAAATATAATGGTACCGTTGGGAATTTCCCTAATTATAATGACCTGCCAAATGACATGCAATTGTTTTAATTGGTTATAACATCCAATTAAAACATCCCAAAATATAAAATAATAATAACAAATTTTGGTTCCCAATTGAATACCTCTAGCACTATAACATTTATCATGGTCCATGTATTCAGACAAATACAATCAGGTAACAGCATCCATTACTTTTTACTTGCCATCAACAAGGATGAATACTAGCCATATTTTTCCTTGGTTTATATAAAATAACCTAAAACAACAGGTACAGATAAAAAACCAATAAACCATTCTTAAGGAGACAACCTAGTGGTAAATACTTATCCCTTGTGTTAAAATATATATTCAGCTTCAACGTTCATCTCCTTCCCATGTAGTCCACATAAAAACTCATTCCTAATCGGAAATCAAAAGACAACCCAATGGTAAACGCCATTCCCTATGGTTGAAATGAAACCAGCTTCAACGTTAATCCCCCTTCCCATGTAGTCAACAAAAGTTACAAAGCCCAAGCCCTTAAAAGTCTAGTACACAGGCAGTATAACTATGCCTTACAAATGCATACATATAGCAACTGTATGTAGGCCACTCTGTTCGTGTCTTCGTGAATGTTCTTGACCAAAATGACAATTTTCTATCCCAGTATTTTTGCGTTCTTTGGTTAGCTGGAGTATATAACAATCTAGACATACTTACAGATGCCGAGACAGTAAAAATTTACTACATCAAGCATCAGTATCAGAACTTGAAATACTTTGAATCTCTGCAACAGTGACTGTAATGGGCTGCCATCCAGGCTCCGCGTGTGTAATCCATCTCTTCAAAGTTATCATCATATTCAATAGCTGTAATACCTCACCCAATGAAAGACCCTTTAAACATGAATTTCTCAGGATCAAACCTGCTTCATACCTGTTTTTCAGATTTATCAAAACTATATTTAACAATGCATAAATTTCAAACTCAAAAGTCAAAACACTCAACCACGTGTATAGATATCACCTGCACTCAGAAGCCATCATTGATGAACGGCCAGTAGAGGAACTTAAAAAGTTCCGAATTCCATCCCAAGTTGCTTTTGGGTACTGATCCTGGTTGCCACCAGCAGTGTCTACACATTTCCATAATTTTTCAATCCTGCCTACATACAGATATACTCCCCCAAGATTTCGTTTAATTATCATCTGACGCTCAAGTGCAAAATCCAAAGCCTTCTTGACATCAGCATTACGGAACTTTGGATCACCGTAACGAATACAGTCCTTTATGTTTGCTTCTGATGGTATTAGCTTTTCCAGCTTCAGATGGTGCAAAGCAAGTAACACTACACCAATAAGGCCTTCAGTGTAGTCAGAAGGATATTGACAGCCTTGAGCTCTGCCAATGCTATTATCCAATTTAGTTGTAGAAGAGGATAATATCGCAGGTGAAACCTCAGAATCGCAAAAACTGCTAATACCCAGCTTGTCCAAGGAAAGCGGCTGTGTAGGCTGCGAGATACTTGCAGGGATCACAGGCTTATTAATTCCGAAAAATTCATGAGGAGCTCTATTAAACTGTCTTGCTGGTGCATTTTCAGGCTGGGCTGTGTGAACGGTTTTGATCCCTTCTCTAATATCAACACTCAAGGCTTCTGTTATCAGTGGCTGATTTGTCTTAATTTCTAGAAATTTCTTTCCACTCCCTGTAGCATCACCAGCTACCTGAGGACCAATGGATCTAAGATTACTTGAGGGTACATTTTTGGGATGCAAACATGCAGTTTTGTTCAATAGAGATGTGTCCCGGGCTAGATCCTGAAATGTTGCAGGTTGTGAAATATTGCTATCATTTCCAAGACAGGATAATCCACCAGTGGCAAACGGAAATCCTCCGCTAAGAAGGGTTGTCCAGTGCCACACACTCTCTGCAGCTGCAACGAGTGCAGCAGATGCTCGCGGGGGCTGGGCTAACAGGATATTATATCTCCGCATTCGTAATTGGTGAAGTGCATTAGAAAAATCCCTATCTCCAGAAATAAGTAAATAATTTGCAGGAGCAGGATTATCAACTGCCCATAACAACATATCAACTAAGATTTTCTTGTCACTAGCATCCTTAACACCTGTCCATATATTAATATGTTGGAGAAAACCATATATTCCAAGTCAGCAAACCAAAATAGTTCTATCAACAACCTAATGAGATCTTATTTATTGAGATCAGGAGGTCTACAACAAGACAAGAGTCAATTTGCCAGTATGAAAAGAATTTACTGAGAATATACTAGGTTTCAGAAAATTGTAACTACATGAGTCAGTTTATCTGGTAGTACTCTAGCCAATAACTATTGTACTAACTGTTTGTATTAATTACAGTAAGCCCCCTCAAGCACTGCATATATATAATTTGTTCCACAGCAGTGTCAACAATACTAGCAACACTACAAGCAAAGGGGTCCTGGTACTGTGATATACGTACAGACATGATTCATCACCAAAAGAAACCAAAATTTTGTCAAACTATAGACTTAATCAGCACTCGAGGAATTTTTCATCGACTCGAGAATAGATATCCTTGGTCTAATACAAACACAGACACCTGTCTTTCTCTTACATGAGAAGCTATGACAATGTTCTACAAGGTTAAAAAAATTGACTCTGTTCTACCTTGTATGAATGCCAAAGAAAAATGGACGTCTTAAACTATGAGCCAATCTAGTATGAACAAAATGTGACATAAACATTGGCAAAATCACAAAAATGAGCACATGATCAACCTTACAAGCCCCTTTGCTGAGCTATGTTGCTAGACTGCTAGTCATATGCTTCACAATGAACTGAACAAACCTTACTGCTTAAAGAACAAATGCCAGACCTGTTTGATCTCCTATCTCACATGTAAAACACCTTTTTTTCACCACAATATTCTACAAATTATCCTTAAAATACAGAATATTATCATTTAAATAAGGAAGGCAATCGTAAATCGTAATGCTTAATAATATGGCTACATCCCAATTCCCACCCTGGACAACTGCTTCCTAAGTGTTCTGAATTAAAATAAAAACACAAAAATCACTGAAACAACAATAACTAGAACAGGACTAGGTAGGAAAAGATAGTAAAATACTAAACATACTCCTGTGTATCCCAATGTCAAGCACTCTTACAAAAATAGTTCTAAATGCCAATTAAACTAGACATACACAACATATCTAATTAAACAAGGGAGTAAATTACATAGTGGTGGTCGTATTTTATACCGATTTTCAAAAAAGTGGCCAGTCTTTCAATTTCTCAAATTAGTGACCAACCTTTCACTTTGTCTTTCAATACAGTGGCCAATCTTTCAATTTCTCAAATTAGTGGCCAATCTTTCACTCCGCCTTTCAAAAAATGTGGCCAATAATAGACTAATTATCTCTAAAGTGACCACTTTTTTAAAACGCGGAATGAAATGTTGGCCACTAATTTGAGAAATTGAAAGACTGACCACTGTTTTAAAAGACAAAGTGAAAGGTTGACCACTAATTTGAGAAAATGAAAAACCGGTAACTTTTTCGAAAATCGGTGTAAAGTACAGCCACCACTCTGTAATTTACTCTTAAACAATGTCCGAAGACCAAAAGTTACGCAAATTTTATCCCTACTCAAACAAATACAGAGACTGAGAAAGACAACCAGGAAGCTTACTAAAATAGTAAAAAACAGTTTAAGAAAATCCTAAACTATCTGCCTCAAATTCACACTAAAAGAAACATTAGGGTTTAACAAACTGTGAGAGAGAGAGAGGGAGGGAGAGAGGGGGAGGGAGAGAGGGGGAGAGAGACTGAGAAAGAGGGACTGAGAGAGAGAGAGAGAGAGAGAGAGGAGAGGGAGAGAGGAGGAGAGGAGGAAGAGGGGGAGAGTACCAGCAGGGACGTGATTAAGTGAAATGCCGGTACTATTGAGAGCCTCTTGAACTGGTAAAGGAATGCGAAGAATATCACCGTAAGCAGTTATAGAAATGGGCCCACAATAGCTCATTTTAGCCAGTGCTGAGCTTATATTCTGTGCTATTACGTACACATTGAATCCCTTTGGTACCTGACAGTTCTCTATGTCCCACCATACAGATGTTTTCGCCGTCCTGTACTGTCTTTTCGCTGCTCCGGCAATCTCCGGCGATAATTTTCCGTCACCGGTCATCGGAAATGACTTTACTCTTTTATATATAAAGAGCATGAAAGCACGGGAAGAATTTTCTTGTATTAGTCTACTTTACCGTATTTCGATCTATTTAAAATGTTATAGTTTCAAAATATTATTAGATTCTGAACCGCGAAAGTTATATTTTTAGTTATGTTTGGTCAGTGTAAGAGGAATGACCGACTGAAAGCTATAAGTAAGAGTTAATTAAATGCTAAGTATTACCACAATAATCTTGTTGTATTGATATACATGAGAAAATAGCTGGCTTATTTATTTTGGGTGGATGAAGAATTAAATATTATATTATTTCTAATTTAATATTGTAAGAAATAATGTAATGTGACGAAAAAAAGTAATAGAGTCATATAGTTCTGCTAATAAAATCTCAGCGCATATTTCCAATTTTGGATTTCAACGCACATTTCCAATTTTGGATCCTTTTCTCCGACCAATTTCGGAGAACAAGGAGAATAACAAATTTATTCTAAAAGTTGTGCACGTTCAAAATAAATATGTGATGTGTGCTTTTCTAAGATCATGGTATTTGACCATCTCAGATGTATCCTTTCAATAGCAAATTGACCATAAAAAAATCTTTTCTTCAAATACATTGTACTATATATCTATTCTCAGAAGTGAACTTTCAAAACCCCAAGGTAATATCTCAAATTTCAAGACAATACATATTTAGACATGTACAAATTCAACAAAATACACGAGTAACTAAAATTAAAGTGTCATAACTCATAACGGGTTTTTAAAATGAGATGTGTTAATGTATGCACCGAATGAAATATGTTGTAAAAGTTCATATGTACAATAAAATTCAATATATGAAAATAAGATAGACATAATTACGATAATCTATTTTGTTAATCGATCTATAAATTACCCGATGATAATAGGATTAACCGATATAGTGAAAATATACTTAAAATAAAATATTATACTGATATCGAGTATAAATATGTTTTACACCTTATTTATCATTTTTTGTATTCTGACCATTCGACTAATTTAGACATAATTGTTAAAAGAGAGAAATATTATAATAAATTTTTATATATCTATTTTCACTTCCGCCCGTTTACCTACTTGAGATAACTTCTACTAATTTTCCGTCACCTACCGGCTCACTTCGATTTTTTTTTTTTTACCAATTTTCGGCCACCTCAGTACCTTTCATACATAAAATAAAATATTATAATGATACTGAGTAAAAATATGCTATACACTTCATTCATCAATGTAACAATTTAATAATAAACATAATCTAGCCATTTGACTAATATATAGATATAATTGTTAAAAAAGAGAAATATTATAATAAAATTTTATAGATCTATTTTCACTTCCGCCCGTTTACCTACTTGACATAGACTTCTACTTATTTTTCGTCACCTACCTCCTCACTTTGATTTTTTTTTTTTTGACCAATTTTCAGCCACTCAGTACCTTTCTTAATTCTGACTTCGACGACATCATATTTGTCCATTTATATTTTCCCTCCTCGACTACCATTTTTTACTATTATATGTGAAAATATTTTAATGATTTTATCCCTAATAAATCATAAAAATAAACGTGAGCATAAATTTATGAGTATATGAAAGGCATAAATTATTAAAATTAGTAAAAATTACTATCTTATATATAGTTGCAAAACTCATTTTGTATGAAGTTAATAACATTAGTATATTACGAAAATGCTGCAAAAATAAAGTGCAAGGGACAATAGATATCAAAACCATATTGGCATTTTTTTGCCAAATCCAAATCCAATATGTAAATTATTTCTTATTTTTAATATTTTGTTAATCAATCTATAAATTACCCGATGATAATAGGATTAACCGATATAGTGCAAATATACTTAAAATAAAATATTATACTGATATCGAGTATAAATATGTTTTACACCTTATTTATCATTTTTTGTATTCTGGCCATTCGACTAATATAGACATAATTGTTAAAAGAGAGAAATATTATAATAAATTTTTATATATCTATTTTCACTTCCGCCCGTTTACCTACTTGAGATAACTTCTACTAATTTTCCGTCACATACCTCCTCACTTCAATTTTTTTTTACCAATTTTCGGCCACCTCAGTACCTTTCATACATAAAATAAAATAT
Organism: Saposhnikovia divaricata; assembly: GCA_036435485.1. NCBI lineage: Eukaryota > Viridiplantae > Streptophyta > Magnoliopsida > Apiales > Apiaceae > Saposhnikovia > Saposhnikovia divaricata. The sequence continues at coordinate 91,411,956 of CM071597.1, read as the reverse complement.
TATACTGATACCGAGTAAAAATATGTTATACACTTCATTCATCAATGTAACAGTTTAATAATAAATATAATCTGGTCATTTGACTAATATATAGATATAATTGTTAAAAAGAGAAATATTATAATAAAATTTTATAGATCTATTTTCACTTCCGCCCGTTTACCTACTTGACATAGACGTCTCTTATTTTCCATCACCTACCTCCTCACTTTGCTTTTTTTTTTTTGACCAATTTTCAGCCAGTCAGTGCCTTTCTTAAATCTGACTTCGACGACATCATATTTGTCAATTTATATTTTCCCTCCCAGACTACCATTTTTTACTATTATATGTGCAAATATTTTAATGATTTTATCCTTAATAAATCATAAAAATAAACGTGAGCATAAATTTATGAGTATATGAATGGCATAGTTTTAATTATCAAAATTCAAATTATTAAAATTAATACAAATTATGTGGGCAATTTTATCTTGAATAAATTATAAAATAAATATTGCTAATAGGTGAGTTATTTGAACATGTAGTGAATGAGTTTAAAAAGTTGCACATGAAAGTGGTTTGGTTTAGTGGTTGAACATGTGAACACAAAGTTACAAGTGTCGGAAGGTCATGGGTTCAATTCCTCCCAACTTCGAAATTTTTAACATTCATTTAAATCCAATATGTAAATTATTTCTTATTTTTAATATTTTGTTAATCAATCTATAAATTACCCGATGATAATAGGATTAACCGATATAGTGCAAATATACTTAAAATAAAATATTATACTGATATCGAGTATAAATATGTTTTACACCTTATTTATCATTTTTTGTATTCTGGCCATTCGACTAATATAGACATAATTGTTAAAAGAGAGAAATATTATAATAAATTTTTATATATCTATTTTCACTTCCGCCCGTTTACCTACTTGAGATAACTTCTACTAATTTTCCGTCACATACCTCCTCACTTCAATTTTTTTTTACCAATTTTCGGCCACCTCAGTACCTTTCATACATAAAATAAAATATTATACTGATACCGAGTAAAAATATGTTATACACTTCATTCATCAATGTAACAGTTTAATAATAAATATAATCTGGTCATTTGACTAATATATAGATATAATTGTTAAAAAGAGAAATATTATAATAAAATTTTATAGATCTATTTTCACTTCCGCCCGTTTACCTACTTGACATAGACGTCTCTTATTTTCCATCACCTACCTCCTCACTTTGCTTTTTTTTTTTTGACCAATTTTCAGCCAGTCAGTGCCTTTCTTAAATCTGACTTCGACGACATCATATTTGTCAATTTATATTTTCCCTCCCAGACTACCATTTTTTACTATTATATGTGCAAATATTTTAATGATTTTATCCTTAATAAATCATAAAAATAAACGTGAGCATAAATTTATGAGTATATGAATGGCATAGTTTTAATTATCAAAATTCAAATTATTAAAATTAATACAAATTATGTGGGCAATTTTATCTTGAATAAATTATAAAATAAATATTGCTAATAGGTGAGTTATTTGAACATGTAGTGAATGAGTTTAAAAAGTTGCACATGAAAGTGGTTTGGTTTAGTGGTTGAACATGTGAACACAAAGTTACAAGTGTCGGAAGGTCATGGGTTCAATTCCTCCCAACTTCGAAATTTTTAACATTCATTTAAATCTAAGGACAAATTAGTAATTTACTAAATAGGCACAAAACCCATGTTGGCCTATAATAGATATAAAGGATGTAAGAGAAGGCAGTGTCTACTAGACTTTCAAGTTTTTCAAGTTTTTTCTACTAGGCGGTCAAAATTGCTGCAGAATATTCTAGAAGCACAGGGCTAGTTTTTTCTTGATTTTGTGCGAATTTGCAATTGATTGTCAAGATTTAAAAAAAATTATGATTTATCTGTCTTTTTTTTTTTTTGCTAAATGATTTATCTGAATTTTACTATTACCCAGATACGAATTGTTATTAATTGTGATGGAATTAATTTTCTTTATGTTTTTAATATTTGAAGGTGGTGATTAATTGGCATTCACTTGTTTTTGATTGATTGTTTTTGCAAATATGTGTGTTTTAGCCGTAAATGGTTGTAAAATTGTAGTTTCATAAAAATAAAATGTAAAATCTTATTTTTCAAAACTTTTTTTAAAACACATATTTTAATTTTTTTTCTATAAAACTATGATTTTATAGTGGTAAAAGAAGTATGCATTTAGGACGGCTTTTATAACATGTTTATTGGTTTATATGATTTAATGATTTTTTGGTCTCTTTTTTTTTTTGACAAACAAATATAGCAGTTTTCATTAATAAGAACAAAACACAAGTTTTCATTAATAAGAACAAAACACAGTTGGGACAACCCCCAATTGATGATACAACCAGGTGGAAAAACAAAATAACACGTTAAAACAATTAGGTGATTTGTTTCCTCATTGTTTAACAAATAGAATTTTGAAAATTCTTGAAGCAAAGAATGAAATCAAAGACATCCCAATCAATCCAAATTGCACCGACACCCCTGAAATACAGTAGTATCACAATTGACCTTAACACATAAGAACCATCGGGTAGCCAATGTTGTGGAACGAAAAGTAGGGTGTATTTAATGCGTATTGAATACTAGGGTTTGTGGAAGTTTTGAGCTTTAATGGCTGATCTAGTGTTTCGTGACTTACTCGGTCCTCACAAGATGCCTACGTATCTTGCAAATATCAAGAATCTAGCCAAAAAATGTAGTTCTGTTTGTATGGAGTCAGATCCTTATATAGGTGTTGAGAACCCTAGAATCAAAATAGAATTAGGTGTCTTGGTGGGCAAGATACAACTTAGGCCCAATTCTAGATCCTTCCAGATGGAAGGTGGATAAGTATTGAATTTATATGTCATGGAGGTTACTCCAAAGATGCTTTGACTCCTTGTTGGAGTCAATAACGGAGTCTTTTATTTGGCTGATTTAACAGCTACGAAATTATCATTTAATTAGGGTTTCGGGCCTCATTAATGGGCTTTGACCCTGGTCCATCCTTAGTTCATTTAATGTGTCATTAAATGTATTTCTAGGGCCTACTTTCAGCCCATATCATTTGCCCCCCAACTTCTAAGAAAACTGATCAGGTTTTCATTGAAGTTTAAAGGTTTATGTACACTAGTGTTTCACCGATATCGTCTTGAATGCAAAGTGTGGAGTGACCTACACATTTACGACGACTTGCCTTATTCGAGGCTAATCAACAATTTCCATGTCTCATAGAAAACTTATTTTATAATTTTCTTGCATGTTTTGGGATTTTTCCTGGTGCCCACAAGCATTTTCTTTATTTTTGATAAATTTTATCAAAAATATTGTGGGATAACTGACTTTTGGAAACAATTTTCTGAAAAAAGAAGCTCAAATAATACAACATCTTTCGACCAGGATTCCTGGTCGAATTTCGATCAGGATCCTGATCGACTTATCCCAAAAACATCATTCTGATCGAAGCCTTTTCGACCAGGATTCCTGATCGAATTTCGACCAGGATCCTGGTCAACTTAAGTCATTTTTTCCATCCTGCTCGAAGACCTTTCGACCAGGATTCCTGATCGAAATTCGATCAGGATCCTGGTCGACGTAAGTCATTTTTTCCATCCTGCTCGAAGACCTTTCGACCAGGATTCCTGATCGAAATTCGATCAGGATCCTGGTCGACTTAAGTCATTTTTTCCATCCTGCTCGAAGACCTTTCGACCAGGATTCCTGATCGAAATTCGATCAGGATCCTGGTCGACTTTTTCTTGGGTTTTCTTGGAAAGCCCTATATTTTTCAATGGGCCTGTAATTTGGGCTTCAATATTCACTTGGGTCTGTATTATAAATTTTTACTGGGCTTTTGGACCAATGAATCTTGGTCGAAAATCGATCAGGATTCTGGTCAACTTAAATGCCTTTTTACCACTCTGGTCAAAGTCATTTCGAGCAAGATTCCTGATCGAATTTCGATTAGAATCCTGGTCGACTTAAGTCATTTTTAACATTTTGGTCGACGCTATTTCGATTGGGATTTCTAATCGAATTTCGATTAAAATCCTGATCGAAAATCTTTTGTACTTTTTGGGCCCAGTAAGCCTACTGAGCTTTATTGGGCCTTATTGGGCCTCGTAACCATTTATATCAATGTTCATATTTTTCGAAATTTCTAGGATTATTCTAGGATATTCTAGGATATTCTAGAACCTTCCTTCTCTTGGGCCTATGGGCCTTTTTTGGGCCTTAACCGGTTGTAGCCGGTTACTTAGAATTTCAACCGGCTATCAACCTGTTGAAAAATTTCTATATAAGTGTGAACTGAGATTCATTTCTCACTTCACACTTAAACACTATACTTTCCACCAAAATCTTTCCTTAACCCTTTCTTAATTTCTCTCTAGGCTAGGCGATTTCCGGCAGCATTTCGGACGAGATTCATCGCTTTCTGGGTTTTTGCTTGGAGATTCATCTTCTTCAATCATTTTCTGGGCTTTTAAGCATTCAACTATTAAAGATCAATGGCGGACAAGAATGCGTAGCGCCTTGCCAAGATGAATTCTGCCTCCAAAAAAGGTAACGACATCGAAATCCGTTCAACTTACATGAATTTAACTCAGATGATCAATGTTCGTGGGGATGAATACCCTTCTTTATCTGATCTAGATGCATACAATTGTTGTAACAAATTTCATGATGAAGATATTATCAAAAGTTATAATAGAAACTATAGTGTCAAGGCCCCCTTTAAGTTGGTTAAGGCTGGGCCTGGCGACAGGCCTTGCCATTGGAGGCCCAATGCCTTATGTATATTTAGGGATGCTTTTCTTCCTGGGCTTAGATTTCCCTTTAATGAATTCGTACCTCGTTTGTTAGCCGATGTGCAAATTAGCCCATGCCAACTGCCACCAAACGCATGGCGCTCCATTTTGTGCTTCATGGTCCTATGTCTTAGGAACAAGTTTCCACTTTCCGTTCCTCTCTTTAGGAAAATCTTTCAATTTTACAACAGCTCATTGAACCAACCGGGGTGGGTCTATGTTAGACAACGGCCCAAGATCCCACATATTTTTAACGGTCATTCTGAGGTTGATAATAACCCCAAATGGAAAGAGGAATTCATGTATCTAGTTTGGGAAAGGGGTGATTGGGGCACCCTTTTCAGACAATCCTTTGGAAAGGTGTCTGATGGCAGCCCTAACAAGATTGTTTTGAGCACGGAGGAGCAAGCTGCCTATGACTCCTTAACCAGAGATAATGGGCAAACTCTTTGCAGGGACCTCATCAATAAGGAATCTTTGAGGGCCGTCGGCCTTTCCAACGTATCCGATCAGGGTAATTTTCCATTCTTTTGTGATTTTTACTTTCTATGCTATCTTATACCAACGTTTTTGTTTGTGTTTACGCAGCTGCTTTGAAGATTATGAAGGCTACTGAGCCTAACGATGATGAGACAGCCCGTATGAAAGGGCTAAGAGGACCATTGACATGAGGGGGAAACCCACTGAGCCTTCATTCCTGCGCCCACACAAAGTGTAGAAGCAAGATTTGACATCGGTTGACCTAGAGGGTGGACCTCAATAGGTGAATGTGCTGTCCACTGTCTATAGGGCCCCTTGGGGCTTCAGGAAACAGGATTCGGTGGTGGGATCCACCAAACATTCCATGGACTGGTACTTGAACTCCATTACTCCATGTGATTACAAAGATTTCGTATCGGGAGGTAGTATGGAGGAAAATGAGCATCTGGGTGCCCAGGCCTTATCCTCTGTATGTTTTTCTTCCTTAACTCTTTTTCAATTTAATGTTACTTGATGTTACGTCCCTTCTTGACTTAACTCCTTTGCACGCTAACGTCCACTTTCAGGGCATGGTTCACGAGGCTAAGTCCTGGAAAAACCAGTCCAAGGCTCACGAGACTAAATATCAAAAGGAGAAAATACGCAGCAAGAAGTTTGAGGACAAGCTGAAGGGGAAAAAGGAGGAGTTGGCATCTGCCCACGCAGAGTTAGTGGACTTGAGGTCTAAGAAGGAGGACCTTATTGATGCTTACATGGACTCAACGGATTTTTAGACTTTGATGGAGAGGCACGATGAGGTTCTTTACCCCGCCCAGTATACTGATGGCTGGAACGAGGCTTTGGAGGCGGTGCTTAAAAAGCATCCTGGTTTGTTTGTTGTTGAGGATTTCCCGAGTCCACATCCTCCTATTACCCTTCCTACAGAGGAGGGTGGGGACGAGGATGAGGTTCTAGGTGAGGGGGGGAGGAATCTTGATCCCGAGGCTACTCCTCTCATAGGGGACTCCGACACCACCAAGACCTCTCTTTCTCGTTCTGTAGGGGGTTCCAAGACCCAGAGAGATGAGGAGGAGTCAGCTTCGTCCCAGGCCCCTTAGGTTATTTTTGTTGTCCTGTGTGGCATGTGTTTTTGTAACTATTTATTTCGTAACTTAAAACTTATGCCTTCGGGCTTTTGTTTATTTATTTCATGCATTTTCTGGTTTTTCCTTTCACTTAGTCATTTTGTCTTTTGTATTTTGGCTTACTTTAGCTGGAATTTTAAGCATGCTTTGACACATAATAGACAAAGAATAGTAACCAGGAGAGGAGAAAACCAAATTATAATAAAACTTGAAATGGGTCTAGCCCTTACATAATACTCTACTTCCTACTTAGAGTTGAAAAACTCCAGAATGGTTTCGTCGACCTTATTTCTACTCTTCTAATAGATATGAGCTATATCCTACTTAGGATAATCAAACATAATAGATTTTTGAGGTTCGAGGCATGCCAAGTATGAGGCACCTCGTTTCCTTCCAAAGTCTCCAACTTGTACGATCCTCGTCCTAGTGTGCCTTTGACTCGATACGGGCCTTCCCAATTTATAGCCAACTTCCCCTTCTGTCCAACTCCGGATGCTTCAATCTTTCTAAGTGCTAGGTCCCCCTGACGGAAAAACCTTTCTTTCACCCTTAGGTTATAGTATAAGGATGCTTTCTTCTGATGTTCAGTATTTCTAGCATGGGCTTCATCCCTTACCTCATCAATAAGATCGAGGGATAGTCTCATTCCTTCCTCGTTGGTGTCTGGTTCGAAGGCTTCCACTCGTGGGGATGCATGCATAATTTCTAAAAGGCATATGATGTAGCCTATTTGTATTTCGAGGATACAACTCAACTTAAACAAGACTGTAATAGTAAATAGTATATAGACTATCACAAAGAATCTCAGATAATATTATCTGTCAGAAAAAAAAGATCAAGGTCAATCTACAGACTTGAGAAATTACTACATTGAAAGAAGCTCAATCATCTGATCAAGCCTCAGTGAAGTATTCGTTAAAGAAATGGATTCATTTAAAGTGACAGAGATTTCGACAGTGATAGAGATAGTACAGAAAGAATCAAAAAGAGAGATGAGAAAAGAAGAGGAACCAGATTTTAAAGTCAATATATGAAGAACAGTCATTGCGGTTAGTCACTCATGAACCAGACCGTGCATCGAGTGTCAACATTAAACAGTGGTTGTTCATCATTAACTTCAGTGGTTCAAGCTATCAAAACTGGTATAAGGGAAAATCATTGTGCAAGCAACAGGAGTGCTAAATTCAGTAACCACAAGGATTTTACTATCAAGTGGACTGGCTACGAGGAAAAAGAATTATCATAAAGAAATTCTAAGTGATATATTCTTAAAGCTGGAACCCCGGTTGGAACTGATATATTTTTTGTTAAGCAAAAGGAGTCCAATTCCAGACGCTCAGGAGACCGCAGCTTAGGACTTAAGGATTTATTTATATTAATAAATATTTTATTTAATTAGAAAACTATATTTATAAATATCTAATAATATTAGATATTTATTTTTATAATTTCTGAATTAAATTGATTATTTATTAATTAAAGATTATAAGCTATGCGGGTTAAAAAGTATATCTACGGAGCTGTCTATAATAAGGACGAAATAGAGTACAAACAAAATAGGCCCCGGTTTTCTAGAATTGGTAGCAGGTCAGATTATTTGTTTGATTCAAGCAAAAGAATGAAACAAGTTAATCTATTAAACAAATGAATTATAAACAAGTGATTCAAAAGGAAACAAGAGTTATGCAAAGTCTGTCACTCACATGCTGTTGTCCACCAAGTGTTCACTCTCCTGCATAGCGCGTGAGAGCCATGCGGCAGTACAAACCAGGCAGAAATTGCCGCGCGTGTTCTGCACTCTGCCCTCCTGAGAATGGGCTTCGTTGGACGGCTACTTCAATTTACTGACAGAAACATTTTAAGTCATGTTGGGGTTATATATTCTAAGTCATATCGACACAAAATTATTTTTAAGTCATAGCCAGTCTTCCTTGTTTAGTCATGGTGAGATCTCTACCCAATTTAAGTCATACCGATCAGCACAGACCAGTTAAGTCATACCGAGCAAAATATCAAGGATTTTGATTATAAAAGCAAATGAAGGCAGAAGCAGCAAAAATACACACGGACATAACATTATATTCATACAACAGCCTCCATTTCTCTCTCATTCAAGAACACACACAGCAAGACTAAATTAATTCCCAGAAAATCAAGTTCATCTCCTTTGTAATATTTTATCCGGTGAAACTTGTTTATTTGTGATTCTTGTACTACTAGCGAATTAAGTTTCCTAGTTCTTATCTTGATTTTTATTAACTAAATTAGAAAAGTTCATGTCGAAATTTCTAAAGTAGTTTTTATCATCTTGATAATTATCTGTATTGAAATTGTAACACCCATCAAGTTAATATATTTTTATATTCAACTTGAAATTTGTTTCAATTTATTCCGCACAAATTTGTCTAAATCAAATTTTATTTAAAGGACAAATTTTGATAAAATGGTATAGATTGTATTCAACCCCCCCTTCTACAATCTTATCGGACCTAACAATTGGTATCAGAGCCTATTGATTGATATACAAATCAAGATCCTATTTTTACTCAATTAAAAATCGAGCTCGAATTTTTAACTCTCTTAAAAATTCATCATGTCTCCGAAAGGAATTGTGAAGATACCTATCTTTGATAAAGATAATTATGATATGTGGAAGAATAAGATGGAGTTGTTTCTAGATGTTACTAATCCCAAATATATGGTTGTTCTGAAAAATGGACCTAAAACTCCTATGGTCTTTGAACAACAAGTAGTTACCGATGGGGTTGTTGTAACACCTGCTAGAACCTATGAAAAGGATCCCTCGCTCTATTCTTCTGATGATAAGGAGGATGCTGGATTGGATAAAAACATAAGACTCATCCTAATAGATTCCCTGGATGCTTTAATGTATAGCAATGTGATGAATTGTAAAACTGCTAAACACATGTGGGAAACTATTGAAACCATAAATGAAGGAACGGATGAAGTCAGAGAAAGTAGACTTGAAATCTTAACCTCTGAATATGAACATTTCAGAAGTGGCCCTAATGAAGGTATTCAAGAAGTGTTTGAAAGGTATAATAAAATTATCAACAATTTGCAAATCCATGGCAAGCACTATACACAAAAGGAAATTAATCGGAAGTTCTTACTGACCATGCCTACTCACCTAGAACACAGAATCACTGCCATTAGAGAATCCAGAGACATGAATTTAATACCTCTTGATATACTCTTCGGTGTTCTGAAAACTTATGAGTAGGAGAAATCTCAATAAAAAGAAATATATGGCAAAGGTAGAGTAGCAAATACGTCTACAGCTTTAATGGTTGAGACTCCAAAGGAAGAAGAAGCTAAGGTTGTTCAATCTTATGTTTCTGACAAGGAACAGATTGAAGTGGAACATGGTCACACATCAACTAATCAGGATGGTGGAGATTTCTATTCGTTAGAAGAGCTGGATCAGTTGGAAGATGAATCCATGGCAATGATGGTGAGGCAGTTCAGTAACTTCAGATTCAGAAGAAATCCCAAGTTCAGGTTTAAGTCTAATAATATATTCCAGAAAGGAGGTTCTTCATCCTCTAGTAACAGGGGAGGATACAAAACTAGAACTATTGACAGAAGCAAGATTCGTTGCTTTAACTGTAATGAACTGGGACACTTTGCCACTGAGTGTCAGAAACCCAAACAAGCACAGAAAAGAGATTATGCTTCGGGCAAGAAGAAGACTGGAAGAGCCTATGTGGCTGCTGGTAAAAGCTGGGATGACACAGACAGTGAAGATGAAGAAGTTGGTAATTTTGCACTGATGGCAAATACTGATAGATCCAATGATTCCAATGGTTCTACCTCTCAGGTAAGATATACTGATAATGATGTAATACGTCATCTTGGTAGTACTTTGGAAAGTGCAGCAAGTGAAAATGCTAGAATTAATTATTGAACACTAATCTTGAAAATGAAGTGTTAGAATTAAAAAAGGTGCATGTTAATCAAGATCAGCAAAAAGAGGAAATAGCACAACTTAATAGAAGAGAGAAATCTATTCTAGAAGTAGTGACTAAACAACTTGCTAAAATTGCTGAACTTGAAACCAAGATTAAGGCTTGTTTTAATTCTGTTCAAGTGTCTAAAGAGCTTTTCAACAAACAAGCTATCAATCAAACCGTAGGAATAGGGTTTGATTACAACGAAGCTGTTGGAATGTTAGGCATAAATACTCCTAATCTTGTTAGCACTAAAGAGAGGGGAATACCACATGTGCTTAAAAATGTTAAAGATCCTCTCTTTAGGAAGTCAGTTGCAGAAAATCCTAACTTCACTTCTATCTTTATAAAAGAGGAGATAAGAACTGAGGACATTGCTAGTGGAAATGTCCAGATTAATGTAAAATCTGTTAAGGACATTAATCCCAAGAATGTTCATTCTAAGATAGATGTACCTAAAGTGCCAGTCAAGGTTGTTGAAACAACTAGTTCTTTGAAGACTGGATTAGGTAGCAGTAATGTGAAAAAGAACAATAACATATCTAACATGCCTATTATTGATTCTTGTCATAAAGAATGTGGTGTTGCGAATTGCATGTCTTGTGCATTTAATGTTATGTCTGCTTATTTTAATGGTAATCATGCATGTGCTAATAAGACTGCTCCTCGACAACATATGAATAGAAATAAAAATGTTAGATCAAAGACTGCTAGTCCTCCTCAGGTTAGGAGAGAGACATTTGTACCTAAGCCTAAACAAAGTCTGACCAAGGCTGTTTATAAAGTCAAATGTCCAGTCATTGCTAAGAATGTTGTTGTTGGTAAAGAGACATGGATACTCAAGATAAAACAAAAGATTGTTAAATCTGTTTACAGGGTTAAGTGTCTAGTCTTTATTAAAGATGTTGTTGTTAAGATTAAGAATGTTGTTTTGCCTGATAAAGGCCAATTCTTCAAGTACTCTGGACCCAATCAAATTTGGGTTCCGAAGAAAGTTTAACCTATTTGTCATTGCAGGGTGTGGAACAGGTTGATTGAGTTATGTGGATTTTGGACAGTGGATGTTCAAGGCATATGACCAGAGATAGAGCCCTGCTGACAAATGTGGTGGAGAAAGTCGGCCCAGTGGTTACCTTTGGAGATAACAGCAAGGGTAAAACTGATGGATATGGCAGATTAGAAGCTGGAAATGTTATCATTGATGAGGTCTCTTTTATGAAAGGACTTGAGCACAATCTGCTCAGTATCAGTCAATTCTTGACAAAGGATATGAGGTCCATTTCAACAAGAAGAATTGTCTAATCTCACATAAGAGACATGAAAATCCACAATTGACAAGAGTTAGAAAAGGCAATCTGTACGTAGCCAATATGAACTCAGGAAGCACTAAAGAAATCACTTGCTTCTACTCTAAAGCATCTAATGACGTGAGTTGGCTATGGCACAAGAAACTTTCTCACTTTAATTTCAAGACAATGAATTCTCTAGTCAAAAGAGAGTTGGTGAGAGGTTTGCCTTCAATGGAATTCACCCAGGAAGGAATATGTGATGCCTGTCAAAAAGGCAAATTAAAAAGGGCAACTCACAGGAGCACTGACACATCTTCAATAACTGAACCTTTACAATTACTACATATGGATTTGTTTGGTCAAGTTAATGTGATGTCCATGTCAAAGAAGAGATATACTCTCGTGATTGTTGATGACTTTTCAAAGTACACATGGGTCTTGTTCCTAAATTCCAAAGATGAAACTCCACAACTAGTGATTGATCACATCAAGTTGATTGAGCTGGATTCAAAGCATCCAGTAAGAGCCATAAGGTCAGACAACGAAACTGAATTCAAGAATGTAGCTAAATGACTTCTGCACTGAAAGGGGTATAACCAGACAGTACTCGGCTCCAAGAACTCCTCAGCAAAATGGGGTAGTAGAAAGAAAGAATAGAACCTTGATTGAAGCAGCACGTACTATATTAAGTGAATCAAGGCTTCCATTGTATTTTTGGGCTGAAGCTGTCAACACTACATGCTATACCCAGAATCGAACTCTTATCAATAAAGAATTGATGAAGACTCCTTATGAAGCATTAATTGAAAAGAAACCAACACTCAAATACTTTCATGTATTTACAGCAAAATGTTTTGTGCTTAAAGAAGAATCATGTGTGTTGTTAAAACTCTTGCTAGTAGCAATTTGGCATTCCGTGGGAGTAGTGAAAAACTTGATGATGATAATAGTGGAAATTTTTTGAGTATAATTCGAATGATTACAGAGTTTGATCCAATAATGGAAGAACACCTTAGGCGTATTAGAAAGAAGGAGATACGTCGTGTCCATTATCTTGGTCATAATATTCAGAATGAGCTAATACTTTTATTGGCCAGTGAACTCAAGAGAAAAGTTATTTCTATTGTTAAAGAGGCAAAGTATTATTCTGTTATTCTCGATTGTACTCCTGATATTAGTCATGAAGAGCAAATGAGTCTTATACTGAGATGTGTTAATGTTTCCACTACTCCAATAATTGTGGAAGAGTTTTTTATTGAATTTGTGAAAGTTATTGAAACAACAGGAGATGCACTTTTCATTGAACTTAAAAATTCTCTTGAAATTTTGAAGTTTGATTTAAGTGACATGAGAGGGCAAGGTTACGATAATGGTTCAAATATGAAAGGACAATACAAAGGTGTAAGTAGTAGGGTACTAAGAGAGTATCCTAGAGCATTTTACTCTCCATGTGGTTGTCATTCTCTTAATCTTGCACTTTGTGATATGGCTATGAGTTCTGTTCAAGCTAAATCCTTTTTTGGAGTGATACAACGAATTTATAAATTATTCTCTGGCTCAACAAAAAGATGGGAGGTTCTTAAATCTTATGTGAAAGATAAAGATGGAAATGGGCTTACATTAAAGTCATGGTCTGACACACGTTGGGAAAGTCGTGTTGCTAGTGTTAAGGCAATAAGATTCCAAGCTCCTCAAATAAGAGATGCATTACTTCATCTAGTTGAACATAGTGTTGATGCATCTACCACAAGTGATGCAAGTTCTTTAGCTAATTTTGATCTTCAAAACTTTGACTTCTTTGTTGGTATGGTTATTTGGTTTGAGATATTACAAAAAGCAGTGGCGGACCTAGAAAATATGTTGAGTGGGTTCCTGAAGAGCATTTAAAATTTATACATGAAGGTTTGGTGGAAAAATGGCCAAAATGTGGTTAATGAGGTTCGAACTCGTGTGTTCCCCGAAGTTCAAGTGGGTTTTTGTCACTGATCCAAGTCAATTTAGCTTGACATTTGTATACATGTATAGTATATATTGAAATTTGAGTGGGTTCCTAGGAACCCACTCCCATAGTACTGGGTCCGCCCCTGACAAAAAGTGAATAAAGTTAGTAAATTACTCCAAAGTAAGGATATGGACATGGAAGCATGTATTAATCTATTACAAGGTCTCATACTTTTTTTTGAAGAGTACAGGAACAATGGATTTGAAAATGCAAAAGGTGAAGCTGAAAAAATTGCTTTGGAGCGACTATGTTATCTATTGAGAAAAAAATGTATTATTATAGTGAACGGCTTGGCTATGTTATCTATTGAGAAAAAAATGTTAGTTGAGTTAGATTACAGTGAGTTGATTAGAGATTTTGCAATAGCTAAAGCAAGAAGAGTAGTAACTTCTTAGTTTCAGTTTGCTACTTTGTATTATTATAGTTTTTTGAATAATTTTGATTTATGAAATTTTATTTCGTTTGGGAAAAAAAATTTTGGGCCTCCAATATTCTAGAAAACTAGGGCCTCCAAAATGCTGGAGACGGCCCTGTCAAATAGAACACTATCAGCAACTTGGCACAAAAGCCTAAGAAGCAGTGTCAAAGCATTTTTCCAAAATGGAGGAATGGGACTTAAAGAAAACATAAAACCTGACAGGGATTGACGATGATCAGTCGCCACATCCAAGTCCAATAATCCGCGGGTCTTCTCTACCGATAGAAGGATAGAAACTACATCCGTAACTATCCCCGGGTGAAAACTACATCCGTAATCACCCTCGATGAAAACTACATCCGTAATCATCCTTCGGCAACACCTGGGCCAGAATAATAATTGATGGACCGCCTGGCTCACGGCCGCTTACACATCCCGGGAATCGTTCGTCAACGGTTCCCACACCTGCCAGAGTCCCTTTTTCTTTTTCTTTTAAAAAAACTTGATTTTGATTGAAAACTGAGTAGTTGAGGTCCGACATCAGTCGACCGATGATTCTTGAAATCATACAAGAAGCAGAACCTGACCGGGGGTTTTCGAAAATGTTTTGAGTTTGAAAGAGTTCGAGTTTGAAAGTATTAAAGGTATCTTGGATTAACTTTGTCTTTAAAATAATGAACAATAATTAATAAATAATATTTTAAGATTTAAGATTAATAATTAATAAAATAATTATTTAATTAAATAAGCTTTTAATCCAAGATAGGTATTTTGAGTATTTACGAAGATATAAAAATAATTACTTGAGTATACGATACTCCCCGAATGACCCTTCGGGTTTTCGCAATCTAGTTACGATATAATAATATACCGCTCCCCGGTCAATAGTATATACGGACCGCTACGACCTCTATTGCTAGAGTCGTTGTCCGAGGAAAACATTTCAATCTAAGTTCAAGGGGTACAACATATATGTACTTATACATCTCAATTTCATCAATACTTCGATAAACATAACATTTGATATGACTGAAAACTACAAACACAACAGTGAAAGTCCTTGTATATGTAAGTTTTGAAAAGTAGACTTGCCTTGGTTTGGTTGGGGTGGTCGAGCGTGCGGAGTGGAACGATCTATACATAAGCAATAACCGCTCGTTAGTACCTTAACAATATCTCTTTAATTACGGGGTTTTAGGGGGTACCAAATTAACTTAACGACTTCGTCTTATGACACTCTAGCTCCACTATAGGTTCATGTCATCACTCGATTACGCTCGTCACTTATTCGACTTAATTTAGTTACCATATCCGAGTCACGTCCATTACCCCTAGAATTATACTCCACTTAACGACTTTTTCCCTTGCGCGAATTTTACTCTAGCATTTTTATAAAATTGAAAAATTAATATTTTAATCCAATTCTTTTTGGGTATCCTTCACCACTGAATTTACTAGCTTCTCAAATTTTTCCATGATCCCACATAAATTTTTAGGGGTTTAAACAAGGTTCACAAGGGGGTCACTTAGTGCAGTCCGGAATCCAGAAACACATTTTACTTCTCCGGCCATAACTTAAAATCTATACGTCACCTAGTCATGAACCTTATATTTCCAGAAATTAAATTCAAATACCTTTCCAACAATATATGGTAGGACCTCAGGGGACAAGATTTGGGGGTTCAAAACCATCTTACAAGACAGGTCAAGTTCCTGGAAAAACTCAGCATGTTTGTTTCACTTAAATCAACCAAGATTCTTACTTCCACAACACAACCAACATCTAATTCACCAAGTTCATGCTTTATAACATTCATGGAGATACATATACTAACCACAATCATAAAAATCACAATCACAACACTTAAACTCAAGATCTATATCATCCACTACTTATACAACCAAGATTAACACCAATACACATGGATCTATCACCAAACATCATAAACACTACATGGCCAGGAGGGGTTAGGGTTTTTATACCTTCTTGAGTATCTAGGAGCCTTGGGTAAGCCTTACAAATCTCAAGAACACCTTGAATAAGCTCCTACTATCCTTATAATCCAAGATCTATAAGAAAAACTTAACATTGTTACTATTCACAATAACTTTAACAATTAATATCTTGAAATTTAATGGATGAAAGGGCTTGGAAATCTTAGTATACCTTTCTTAGATGATGTAGAGAGCCTAGGAATTATTCCTTGAATTATGAATGAGGAGAAATGGAAGAAGGATGAAATTTTCTTCCTTGTTTGAAGCTTGGCCGAGAGCTTGTTCTTGGAGGGGGGGAAGTGTTTTGTGTTTTTGATTTTTGTGTGGTTGAAATAATTGCATAAAGTGATTGGGTGATACATATTAGTGTATGTATATGCATGGTACAAGTCTAGGTATGGTCTCCATGTACTCTTGTCTCCTCCTTGGAAAAAGTAGTAACTAGTTACTATTCCTCTTGTCCATTTGGTTTAACTAGTTTGCTTTTCCTAACTACTTAGTTGCATGGGACTTGCATGCAATACTACTCCTTGTATCATTATTCTTCCACCAATGCTTGTCATTTAATCTTTAATTCGTATCGTATCCTAATTAATCTCTCGTAATAATATTTTGTCGCGTAGAGATTCCCCTAATAATTCCTTAAGTACTTAATTGTGTAAATTCCTTGAATATCCATAGTTCCTCGTCATAATCCTTAATAAATCTTTTAATACTCTAATCATTCTCAAATCCCAAGTTTTATAAATCTTACTAACAATAAGACTCTTGCCCTCAACAATCTTCCTTTTATCTTACATAGTGAATGTAACAACATAGTTTCTCATACAATCAATTCCATTAAACAACAGGGATGACTAGAAAGGTTCCAATTTGACAATGCCACAGGATATTATATAAAAGAAAATATTGCAAAAATTTGGGTTCTTACAATTGCTATGCAAGATGAACTCAATCAATTCAAACAACAAGAAGTATGGAAGCTGGTACCCAGACCTAAAGACAGGAAAGTGGTTGACACTAGGTGGGTATTCAGAAACAAGTTAGATGAAGATGGCACAGTGACTAGAAATAAAGCAAGACTGGTAACAAAAAGTTATTCTCAACCTGAAGGCATTGATTATGATGAGACCTATGCTCCAGTGGCAAGACTTGAGGCTATCAGAATATTTTTGGCATTCGCAGCATTTTCAAACTTTAAGGTTTATCAAATGGATGTCAAGAGTGCTTTTCTGAACGGTAAGCTGGATGAAGAGGTATATGTAGAACAGCCCCTTGGCTTTGAAGATCCAGAATTTTTGGATTATGTCAACTTTCTCTTCAAGGCAATATATGGCCTTAAGCAAGCACCAAGAAAATGGTATGACACTCTTTCTGAATTTTTACTTGAAAATGGTTTTATTAGAGGTGTCATAGACAAAACTCTCTTTACAAAGAAACATAAGAATGATACTATACTAGTCCAAGTCTATGTGGACGATATAATATTCGGGTCTACTAATGATCTTTTGTGCAAGAAATTTGCCAAGTTAATGCAGGGTAAATTTGAGATAAGCATGATGGATGAACTGAAGTTCTTTCTTGGATTACAAGTAAGTCAAAGGACAGATGGAATATTTATTTGTCAATCCAAGTATGTCAGAGAGCTCCTCAAGAAATATCAAATGGAGGACTCATCTTCAGCAAGGACACCATCATCTACTGCTATCAAATTTGGGGCATGTGAAAATTCTGCCAAGGTAGATGTCACAAGCTACAGAGGTATGATAGGCTCATTACTTTATCTTACTGCAAGTAGACCAGATATCATGCATGCTACATGCTTGTGTGCAAGGTTCCAAGCGGATCCTAGAGATGTGCATCTCATTGCTGTTAAACGAATCTTAAGGGTACACCTAACTTAGGCATTTGGTACCCTAAAGAATCTGGTTTTAACCTTGTTGGATATACAAATTCAGATTATGCATGAAGTGTTGTCGATAGAAAAAGCACCTCTGGGAGTTGTCAATTCCTAGGTGGTAGGTTGGTCCCCTGGTACAGCAAGAAGCAACAAACAGTTTCCAACTCAACAGCTGAAGCTGAATATATAGCTGCTGGAAGCTGTTGTGCTCAGATCTTGTGGATTAGGAATCAGCTACGTGACTATGGCTTTGTACTTGACAAAATTCCTATCTTGTGTGACAATACAAGTGCCATAGCAATCTCCAACAATCCTGTACAGCATACGAGGACCAAGCACATCGACATCAGGTATCATTTTATTAGAGAGCATGTCATGAATGGTACCGTGGAGTTACACTTTGTACCCACGGAAGAACAAACAGTAGATATTTTTACTAAGTCTCTTGACGAATCCACATTCACCAGAATTGTTGGTGAATCGGGTATGTTAAATAGTCCTAGTAATTAAACTAGTTAATATCTGAGGTTTGCTCTTTAATAATTTACAAGTGATTATCTTGTTAATATATGTTGTTTCAAATCACTTGTATAATTATTTTATCAACTTACTTTCTTGCTTGTTAATTCTCAAATCGTTGTCTTTATCTTCTTAATATATCTCTACTTACGTCTTGTAATTCTAGAATAATTTATTTTCTCTAAAAATATTTTTCTCAAATTTTACAAATTGATATATGTGAGAAACCTATTTTTGTTGAAAATTTTATTATTTTAAAAGTCACTTTTCAATATTTGTGTTATCTTAATAAGTCATATTTTCTCTTTAAATAATTTTCTAGTAAAAAGTTATTTATTAGAAAATATAATGATTTATTAATTTACTATAAATATTTCTTGTAAATATATATAATATTTTATTAAATGGTTTGTAATGTTTGTCCTTTTGTTATTAATGTTTAATTCCGTAAAAAGGATAACCTATGGTATTTTTATTATTTTCTATTTTCTGTTTAGCTATTTTTAAGTAGTTATATTGTTGTAAATATTTTTGTAAATTATTTTCTTTTATTTCTAATAATCTGTAAATATTAATAATATAGTTATTTTTGTATAGGTATTGTAATTTTTAAATGTTCATCTTTATTAACATGTTTTGTAGTGTTTGTCTTTCTATTTTAGTCTTATGCCTGTTTATAAGTCTATCTATTTAAATTACTAATTTTTGTATAATTTTATTATTTTTATTTTAATTCGAATTTTTCTTTTCTTTTTAATTTTTTTTATATAATTATTATGTATATTATTTCTTATTTTTGTATATTCTTTTTCATGTGTATATAAATAGTTTGTATAGTTTTTACAGTTTAGTCACTATACTTTCAAAACTTACAAACAGGTCCCTGTACTTGGTTCTTTTACTGTTTTTCTGATTAGCACACACATAACTTGCAGTTTTAAGTTCTAATCTTTGTTATGGTGTTGTTGATTAACAGAATTTCTTATATAGGACCAATGTTGGTATCACAAGTAGTATATGTCAATCCAATTGATCTTTAGGACTTAACATTTGATTTTCAGGACCTAACAATTGGAAGACAAGAACTAACAATTGTTAACAAGTGGTAACAGTTGGTATCTATCATACAGGATCTAAAACATGATAAAATAGTTTTGTTTGTATTGGTTTAAACATTAACTTACATTAATTCGATTAATTTATTAATTGAATTTTTGCTTATGTTCTTGTTTAGTAAAACTGGCTCAAGATCTTTATATTTCCTCTAACTCAAAATCTCTTTCTACAGCTGTGATTGCTTATATTGTAAATCTTTTGAAATCACAACTGTATTTCATTTCTCTTAAGATAAAATGCAATATTTTCTCAGAAAACTTTTCAGTGATAAAAATGCATTCTATCTCTATTGCTCATATTCTGTGATGCAGGTTCATCTAATTGGAGTTTTGCTTTCTCACATGATTAGTCATGAGGTTGTAAACCCACCAAATTTTATCCCAGACTACAGTCAAACTCAAACACAATCTATCTTACCCCCTAAAAGGAAGTAACCTTTCATACAAGAGGTCACCAGGGAGTAACTGCACTTGATGAGCAAATAAGGATGTGTGGGATATATAGTTGGACTACCTTATACACTAACCAAAATATTTCATATGCACAAAGTGAGATTGCACACACTAAGTATGAATTAACGGAAACTTGTAATCCATCCATTTTACGGTTAGGGTTATAAGTTAAAGGTTCTTTAATGAACCAAGAGTCTTCACAGACCTCGAGAGAAGGTATTGATCTCATATGCAAAATTCATCAAGATCATTATCTAACTCCCTAGAGGGAACATCTCTGGATCCTACGGGTAACGGGTCCGACATAGGTGCGGATCGGCAACTTGTAGACTATGATTCAGATTTACCTGATGAGTTTAACAAGGTGATGTCTTCACAGACATTTGAAGGGAACCTTGATCTTAATGCTAAATTTATAGATCATTGTTTACCTTCTCAGAATTCAAATCTGAAAACTCCAAAAAGGGAAAAATAACAACTTGTAGATTATGACTCAGATTCGTCTGACGAGTCCAACGAGGATTTGGGATTTGCGAACTCCCATTGCACCACCACTGACCTCTCTTGAAGGGGCTAGGGTGACTTTTCCTTGCAGGTACACTAATGGATGTTGGAGCTATGAGTGATATGAGTGATATACTAGTGAGCAAGAGCGTAAACACCATGAGAGAAGTGAGACACTCAACAAAAATGATTGGAGAGAAGAGTGAAACACTTGTGAGGTACACTAAACACTATCACACACTCACAATGAGGAAGAAAATGAAACTTCCTTTCTAACAAAGCTCTATCAATTGATTTCAATGTACTCTAACAATTGGTAACAATTGGTATCAACTACTTTGTCAACTAGTTGATTGGAAGATTCCTCAACTAAGGGGGAGAAGTATTGGGGTACAAGAAAAAGGAGAGTAAGTTAGTAAGGGGGAGCATTTAAAGACTGTGCTTAGGAGGAGAAGCAAGTCAAGTTACTAAGGGGGAGCCTTAGATGGAGAAGCAAAGGGAGATATAAGGAGAAGTACATCACATCACATTACTATTCTATTTGTCTTTTAATGTACTATGTATAAAGGCTAACTGAAGGAGTAGTAGATGTAGATTTCCCAGAAGTTATAGAAATGGTATTGATTCACCATTGTCTACATAGTAGGAACAGTTGTTTTTCTTTAGTGAGAAAAGTTGTGTTAGAAATGAGAAGTGATTGTAAATCAAGAACTGCTGATAATCACCAATGTAAAATGTGAAGGATTATCAGTAGAGATATGAAGAATCAGAAATGAAGATGAGTTATCTATTGAAGATCAGTTCAGTACTAGAGGAACAATCATCTATCATTTCATCAATTGAGGATTCTGGAAATGTTATATTTGAACCAGAGAATTTTTTTTATGTATTACTTACTAAGTTCTTTAATGTTTTATCTTTTTCTTGTTTAAGTGAGTTAGTTGAGTTATCCTCTAGGTATTTGCTTGTTATTGTCTAACAAACAAATAGAGGGAGATTGAAAGGCATATGATGTAGCCTATTTGTATTTCGAGGATACAACTCAACTTAAACAAGATTGTAATAGTAAATAATATATAGACTGTCACAATGAATCTAAGATAATATTATCTGTCAAAAGAAAAAGATCAAGGTCAATCTACAGACTTGAGAAATTACTACATTGAAAGAAGCTCAGTCATCTGATCAAGCCTCAGTGAAGTATTCGATAAAGAAGTGGATTCATTTAAAGTGACAGAGATTTCGATAATGACAGAGACAGTACAGAAAGAATCAAAAAGAGAGATGAGAAAAGAAGAGGAACCAGATTTTAAAGTCAATATATAAAGAACAGTCATTGCGGTTAGTCACTCATGAACCAGACCGTGCATCGAGTGTCAACATTAAACAGTGGTTGTTCATCATTAACTTCAATGGTTCACGCTATCAAAACTGGTATAAGGGAAAATCATTGTGCAAGCAACAAGAGTGGTAAATTCAGTAACCACAAGGATTTTACTATCAAGTGGACTGGCTACGAGAAAAAAGAATTATCATAAAGAAATTCTAAGTGATATATTCTTAAAGCTGGAACCCCGGTTGGAACTGATATATTTTTTGTTAAGCAAAAGGAGCCCAATTCCAGACGCTCAGGAGACCGCAGCTTAGGACTTAAGGATTTATTTATATTAATAAATATTTTATTTAATTAGAAAACTATATTTATGATTATCTAATAATATTAGATATTTATTTTTATAATTTCTGAATTAAATTGATTATTTATTAATTAAAGATTATAAGCTATGCGGGTTAAAAAGTATTTCTACGGAGCTGTCTATAATAAGGACGAAATAGAGTACAAACAAAATAGGCCCCGGTTTTCTAGAATTTGTAGCAGGTCAGATTATTTGTTTGATTCAAGCAAAAGAATGAAACAAGTTGATCTATTAAACAAATGAATTATAAACAAGTGATTCAAAAGGAAACAAGAGTTATGCAAAGTCTGTCACTCACATGCTGCTGTCGACCAAGTGTTCACTCTCTTGCATAGCGCGTGAGAGCCACACGCTAGTACAAACCAGGCAGAAATTGCCGCGCGTGTTCTGCACTCTGCCCTCCTGAGAATGGGTTTCATTGGACGGCTACTTCAATTTGCTGACAGAAACATTTTAAGTCATGTTGGGGTTATATATTCTAAGTCATACCGACACAAAATTATTTTTAAGTCATAGCCAGTCTTCCTTGTTTAGTCATGGTTAGATCTTTACCCAATTTAAGTCATACCGATCAGCACAGACCAGTTAAGTCATACCGAGCAAAATATCAAGGATTTTGATTATAAAAGCAAATGAAGGCAGAAGCAGTAAAAATACACACGAACATAACATTATATTCATACAGCATCCTCCATTTCTCTCTCATTCAAGAACACACACAGCAAGACTAAATTAATTGCCAGAAAATCAATTTCATTTCCTTTGTAATATTTTATCCGGTGAAACTTGTTTATTTGTGATTCTTGTACTACTAGCGAATTAAGTTTCCTAGTTCTTATCTTGATTTTTATTAACTAAATTAGAAAAGTTCATGTCGAATTTTCTAAAATAGTTTTTATCATCTTGATAATTATCTGTACTGAAATTGTAACACCCATCAAGTTAATATATTGTTATATTCAACTTGAAATTTGTTTCAATTTATTCCACACAAATTTGTCTAAATCAAATTTTATTTAAAGGACAAATTTTGATAAAATTGCATAGATTGTATTCAACCCCCCTTCTACAATCTTATCGGACCTAACAATTTCCACGGGTACCACAGCTTTAGCCCCGTAAGCTAACATGAATGGAGTTGCTCTAGTAGTCACCTTGCATGTGGTTCGGTATGCCCAGAGTATGGGTAGTAACTCATCCACCCTAGTGTTTCTGGAGCGTTCCACCCTTTTCTTTAGTCCATCTAGGATGACTCGATTGGCAACCTCAGCTTGGCCATTGGCTTGAGGATGGGCAACCGAGGTAAACCGAAGCACAATCCCGTTCTCATCATAATAATCCTTAAACTCTTTGTTATTAAATTGTAGTTCATTGTCCGTAACCAGGATTCGTGGTATTCCATACCTACACATGACGTTTTCCCAGAAAAACTGCATAACTTTCTTGGTTGTGATTTTAGCCAAAGGTTTGGCCTCAATCCACTTTGTGAAGTAATCAATAGCCACAACCAGGAACTTCCTTTGAGCCGTGGCCATAGGAAAGGGCCCAAGTATGTCCATTCCCCACATAGCAAAGGGAATGGGAGAGCTAACAGATGTCAACATCTCTGGTGGTTGCCTAACCAATGGTGCATGTTTCTGGCACCGGTCACACCTTTCACGTACTCTTTGGCATCAGCCATCATCTCAGGCCAATAGAAACCGAGTCTGACTATCTTGTGAGCTAGGGCCCTGCCCCCCAAGTGTTGTCCACAAATTCCCTCATGGACCTCCTCAATAGCCGATTTGGCCTCTTCAGGTCTCAAACACTTCAGATAAGGAATCACAAAAGACTTCTTGTAGAGTATCCCTTCAATCAGAGCATACCTCAATGCTCTCACAGATAACTTTCGTGCCTCCATGGCATTAGTCGGGAGCCAACCGGTCTCGAGATGTGCTTTTATGGGATCTATCCAACATTCCCTTACTCCGATAGGTGCAACCAACTTCGAATCAGTGGTAGGGGTTCCCAGAACTTGGAAGTAAACACTTCCCGAATAATTCTCTATCTCGGAGGAGGCAAACTCGGATAAGGCATCAGCCTTGGTATTTTCCTCCCTTGGAATGTGTTCAATGTAGCACTCATCAAATTGAGTCATTATTGCTTTCACAAGCCTTAAGTATTTAGCCATGGTTTCATCCCTTGCCTCAAACTCTCCACTGACTTGGGCCACAACCAGCCTTGAATCTCTACAAACTTTAAGGTTTTTGACCCTTAGGGCTCCTGCTAAGCCAAGTCCAGCTATCAGAGCTTCATATTCTGCCTCATTATTGGTTGTTGGAAAGTCCAATTTCAGGGCGTATTCAATCATGAATCCATCGGGACTTTGTAAGACAAGACCTGCACCCCTTGTTTTTGTTTTTGATGCCCCATCAAAATAGAGCACCCAGAATTCCTTCTCCTCAATCATGGGTTCTTTGTCTTCCTGATTGCCTTCCTGAGGTATCTCCTACCCCCCAACTTCTTGGTTGTCAATGGTGCATTCAACCACGAAGTCAAAAAGTGCCTGAGCTTTGATGGCCGTCCTTGGCTTGTACTTAATATCGAATTCTCCCAACTCAATTGCCCACTTGATGAGCCTACCACTGGCTTTAGGGCTATGCAAAATATTCCTCAATGGTTGTCCTTTAAGGACCTCAATCTTATGTGCCTGAAAATAGGGCCGTAGTTTCCTAGAGGAAGTTACCAAGGCTAAGGCAAATTTCTCAATAGTGGAGTAGGTTAACTCTGCTCCGTGTAAAACTTTGCTCACATAGTATACGGGTTTCTGAACCTTGTTTTCCTCTTTTACCAGCACCGCACTCACAGCTTGACCTGAAATTGCCAAGTAAATATAGAGGATTTCTCCCACACTTGGCTTGGCCAACAGCGGGGCTTCAGCCATATACTTCTTCACCTGTTCAAAGGCCTCTTGGCTTTCTTCTGTCCATTCGAAGTTTTTTACTTTCTTTAGTGTTTTGAAAAATGGAAAACACTTATCCCCGGATTTAGAGACGAACCTACCCAACGCAGAAATCCTCCCAGTTAGTTTCTATATGTCGTTTATGGAATGTGGTGGTTCCATATCTAAGATAGCTTTAATCTTGTCGGGGTTAGCCTTGATACCTCGTTTCAAGACCATAAGACCCAAGCACTTCCCTGACCCAACACCAAAAGTGCACTTGGCGGGGTTCAACATCATCTTGTGGTGTCTTAAAACTTCAAATGCCTCTCGCAGGTGCTCAATGTGATCTGCCTTGTGCAGGATCTTCACCAACATGTCATCCACGTAAACTTCCATAGTCTTTCCAATAAGATGAGCAAAAATCTTGTTTACCAACCTTGGATAGGTAGCTCATGCATTTTTTAGTTCAAAAGCCATGACCAGGTAACAGTACACACCAAAGTCAGTGATGAATGCTACCTTAGGAATATCATCCTTGTGCATCTTGATTTGATTGTAGCCACTAAATCCATCCATGAAACTCAACATCTCGTGCCCAGCAGTGGCATCTATTAATGTATCGATCCTTGGCAAGGGAAAGCAGTCCTTTGGGCATGCATCGTTTAGATCAGTGAAATCTATACACATCCTCCACTTTCCATTTGCCTTCTTGACCATTACTGGATTGGCTAACCATTCTGGGAACTGAATTTCCTCAATGAAGCCTGCCTCTAGGAGTTTGTCAACTTCCTTTTTTGTGGCTTCTTGCCACTCAGGTGCAAAATTCCTCTTCTTTTGTTTCACCGCCTTCCGGTCTGGATCCACATTCAAGTTGTGTGTTATCAATTGGGGATCTATCCCTGGCATATCAGCTACTATCCATGCAAAGATGTCACTATTGTCTTGCAAGAAGGTGATCAATCTGCTTTTCAAGGGGTCTTTCAAAGATGCCCCGATGTAAGTAACCTTCTCAGAATCTCCTAACTCCAAAGGTATGGGAACCAAGTCCTCTGCTGGTTTTCCTCTCCGCTCTTCATTCTCTCGAACATCCATATCCTCGATTGGGAGGACCTGCCCCCCAATTCCATCCGGCCTCAGTGCGGCCACATAACAACTCCTTGCCATCTTTTGATCCCCTTTTTTCTCTCCTACTCCATTTCTGGTTGGGAACTTAACCTTTAAATGATAGGTAGAGGCAACCGCCTTAAAAGCATGTAGTCCTGTCATACCTAGGATAGCATTGTATGTGGACATAGCTTTGATAACCAAGAAATTTAACATCTGAGTAGCCTCCCGTGGCTCCTGCCCTATAGTCATGGGTAGCTGAATTGTCCCCTCAACTTTTGACTCCACTCTGTTGAACCCATATATGGGCATGTTTGATGGTGTCAATTGAGACTCATTATATCCCATCTTCAAGAAGGCATCATGAAACAGAATGTCCACTGATGCTCCATTGTCAATCAAGACTCTCTTCACTTGGGAGTTGCCTATCACAGGTGAGATAACCAGTGGGTCATCATGGGGAAACTTCACCCCTTCAAGGTCCGAATCATCGAATCCAATTGAGACTTCCATCTTTGTACGCTTCGGGGCTTCCCCTACGATGTGCATCACCTCTCGTGCATACGCCTTTCTGGAATTTCTACTTCTCCCGGCCGCTGTTGGGCCACCAAAGATCATGTTGATCACTGGCCCCCGGGACTGCTGATTGCGGTTACGATCCTCATCTTTCCTATCATAATCCCGCCTTGGGTTTTCTCGATCCCCATCTTTGCAAAATTTATTCAATTTTCCCCTGCGGATCAAGAACTCAATCTCATCTTTCAATTGTCTACAATCATCGGTATCATGTCCCACATCTTTATGGAACCGGCAATACTGATTCTTGTTTCTTTTCTCAGGATCAGTCCTTAGTGGCTTCGGCCATCTCACGTCCCTGTCCTTTTCTATCTCCGTCAGGATTTGGCTTCTTGGGGCATTCAACCTTGAGTATTCAGTAAATCTCTATCCCTAATTTCCCTTTCTTGGAGCCGAGTCTAAATCCTTGCCTATACGCGGGTACTTGTCCTTGGTATCATATTCCAGATCCATCATCCTCTTCATTGAATCATTGTTACTCCCTCTATTACCTGTTGTGGCCTCTTTTTTCATAATATCCTTGGCTTTGATATACTTATCAGCCCTCCTGTAAGAACCCCAAATTTTGGATATAATTAAAAATTTTTATTATGTACTGAGGTAATGGTGAATAGTGATTACGACTACGATGTAACGATTGAGATAATGAATGAAAGGAATAGATTTGGATTCAAATGTTTTTATGCCATGACGAATACTATTGGTTGACACTTTAGATAAGAATAATCTATCTCCTAGGGGAATAAGTTATGGCAATTGCAAGCAGGAGAATATTCTCATGTCATCTATATCGATAACGATTAGTCCGGTGGTTCCGTGAAAGGGTTAAGGAACGCCCGAGAAAGAACAAGGACATTGTCATAAATATAGGGAATAAAGGAAGAATAAAGAATGAATAGTGTTTTGATGGAAGTAAGAATATTATGAGACGACACTAATAGAAGTATTCGGAACGGATTTCCGAGTTCGTATTAGTGATCCAGGGGGAAAATAAGTGTATGTAAAAGCTGTCGGATTCTGAAAAACTGCACTTTTATTTTCTCCGAGAGTTCCCTGGACACTGATAGACTTAAGGATTGAACGAAGGGATTTAAGGAATTTAAATTCGAAAGTTAGTAAGAAAGATGGAGAATGATAAGTATTAATATTAAGACGGATTCCGGTAAAACCCTAACTAGAAACGAATGAGTTATTCCTCCGAACGATCAATGAATTGAGTAATAAACGGAAAAAAGAGCAAGCAGAGATCTAGATGCATGCATTTGCAAGTAGGAAATATCTAGTAACCAAGCT
The DNA here is from genome assembly GCA_036435485.1 of Saposhnikovia divaricata. Classification (NCBI taxonomy): domain Eukaryota; kingdom Viridiplantae; phylum Streptophyta; class Magnoliopsida; order Apiales; family Apiaceae; genus Saposhnikovia; species Saposhnikovia divaricata. Next base: position 91,383,755 of record CM071597.1, on the reverse strand, counting down.
AGTTAAGCAAGTAACTAGCACACTTGGAAACAAACCAAGTTACTTAGTGCTAATGACATCACTTCACCACAAAACACCAACACTTGTCTCTTTGATGACTCAAGCAAGATGAGGTAATCACTTTAATAAAGCAAGTGGCTAGATAGTATCTCAATACATTGCAATAATTCATTTGGATGAGACTAAAGTAAGAGAGCAAGCAAAATCACTCCATTTCTCTCCATTTTGTGAAACTGCCCAGCAGCACCAAGCTCAAGAAGAAAATTTATATCTCCATTTCTATCCCTGATAAAATCACCAAATTTTTACCACAGCCTCTCCACTCCATGGTCAATATTCGCTCCAAATTTCATAACAATCCAAGTAGTATAGCCTAGTCAAATCACCTCCCCAAGTTGAAGCAGCAAACTGTCCTGATGCTTGACAGTTTCTGGACTGATTTTCAAACGGCCATATCTCCTTCGTTTCTCAATGAAATTTGGTGTTCTTTAGTTTGTTGGAAATCTGGTTAGATTCTCTACAACTATCCTTCAGGAGCGTCGTCCAAGAAAGCATGGTAAGGGCCTCGTTTTTGCAGATCTTTGAACTGATGAATAGTAATTTTTAAGAACTAACTTTAGTTTTATTGTTTCTTTGGATGATCCAAGCTTGTTTAAGGTGTTCTAAGGGCTATACAAGGCTTTATAAGGCTATTACATACTCCAAGGAAGGTATATCTCACCTAAACCCTAGATCTTACTTTGAGTTTTATGAAGTTTTGATGAGATCTTAAGTGGGTTGCAAGATGAGTTCTTGATTGTTGTGTTAATAGTTGTTTAAGACTTGATTTGTTATGTTTATGTTGTGTGGTGGTCATGAGACCATACCACTGGCCTTAGAGCCTCTTGACAGTAGTAAATGATGTTGTGAAGCCATGAGTTGCTTTGATAATGTGCTTGAGGCATGTACGAATTTGGATTGTTCGAGTTATAGCCGTCGTAATGCCGAATTTTTGTTAACACTTAGAAACCAAGCATGGAAATTAATATAACTTCTTGACCTTGGTAATATTATGACTGGTCCTTGTAGATCTCGAGCCATAGATCGTTTTGGTGCAAGAATCGAAACATTCCAACTTACGGTTTAGGAGTTATGGTCAAATTACTAAAATTGGTTCGAAACCGTAAGTAAAAGTTCGTAACTTCAATTGAACCCTCGTAAAACATGTTACTCAGTGGCAAATCTTGGTAAATAAATACTAGGGGTCATAAGGAAGTTATGAAAGAAAACCACATATCAAACGGATCATTTTCCGATTTTATAAAAATGTTTGAATCAAAGTTAAACGCGAACGAACCCCTAAAAACCCGCTTGGTTAAGTATATACCAAGTTTATGGGCTGGTATGACTTATGTAAATGGATGGCAAAGAGTATGTATTTATATTGAAATTCTTTTGGATTGTAAGAACTCATAATGTGATTAATAAATTTGATTGTTACTCTGATTTCATCTCTGGGACTATAAAGGGTGTGTTTTATATTGTTGTGTTGGGTCATAAAGATGTAATTTATTTTATATTGAAGTAAGTTCAAGTATCGTGGACAGAATTGGAGACCGTAACGACCGGATCCCGGATCCCGGATCTGGGGGTGTTACAGAAATGGTATCAGAGCGTACGTTATAAACCCTAGAGATGAGGCGACGTTAAAACAATAAATTCACTAAGATAATAAGAACTCTTGCCAAGTTCATAGTCGGAACTACTTAGTGTAGTGATGACCTATAAAACCCTTATGGGAACTCTTAAGTATCATGATAGTAACTTAGCTCCAGCCTCGATACGAGCTTTCCAAATCTCTAGAGACACCAATTGAATCACTCCCAAAGGACCAAAATAACAAAACAAAACACACCCAAAATATATTAAAACATACGAAACACTCCAAAAGGAGAGGAAAAACCACTCCAAAAGGAGAGACATAAAAACACCCAAAAAATGGATGCAAGAATCAATATTCTCACCCAAAAGGTGAAGATTATTGAAGGAAAAATGAAAAAGTAAACAAGAGAAAAGAGAAAAGAGAAAATGGATCTCCTATGATGTATAATTTGTTTAGATTGAGTGTATTTGGTAAGGATTAGAGGGGAAGAGGAAGCGGTGAAGGTCGACTCTCATTAGGGTTTTTAGCGTTTTTTGGTCTCTTAAGTAACTTAAGTATGATATTTTGTATCTACTTATCTTTTAAGTCTTTATTGCATGGGTGTTGGTCCCATTTATCACAATTAATTGAAAAGAAATGGCCCCAAATATTACAACTCAAAACATTGACCCTAAATATCACTCCATAACATAATTTAAAGTAGCGTTTTTTTATTTTTACAAAAAATTCTACATCGTGTAGCGTTTTAGTTTTTTTTTTGTTGAAAACGCTATCTTAAATTTTGTTTTACTTTTTTTTTTGGTTGAAGACGCTAGTTCGGAGTGAGTTTTCAAAAGTAAAACGCTATATTAAGTTTGGTTTGCCTTTTTTTTGATATAGTGAGTGAGGGTGCATTTTAATTGTGTGTGCCCCTGGTGTGGCCCTAAGAAATAACCCCAAATGGAACCCGTTGAACCCCAAATAAAAAAGCTATTTTATACAACATTTTTTTTTTGTTTTTTTCTCCTAAATATATACAGTTTATTTGTCGTTCCGAATATTTCTAAAACCCCAAAATTGAAACATTGAACCGCAAAGGTTAACCGTTGAATACCCAAGGGAATACAAAATAAAATTAAAATTTTTTTATTAAAAAACTGAATCTGGCGGCCTGATTTTTAAACGCTAACGCGTTTAAAAATAAGGATAAGTTATGGTTTAGGGTCTAGGGTTTACGGTTGTAAACAACTCTAAACTCTAAACCCTAAGTTCGCATACGATTTGTTCGTCGTTCGAAATATTTCTAAAACCCAAAATGGAAACGTTGAACCCCAAATGTTAATTATTGAACTCCTAAGTAAATACAAAAATCAGGCCGTCGAACTTAATACAAAAACACAATTTTAATTGACCATTTAGTTATAAGTTTTTAAATACTGTTTACAAATATATATTTAGGAGAAAACAAAAAAAATAATTAGAAAAAACACCTGTTTACACTAATACACGCAAGCGTACGCGGTCACAAGTAATATAGAATAAAGTTGAGTTCGTTCCCACAGAGATCTGGTTATGGTTTTAATTCAGTTATTGTACCTATGCAACAATGTATGGTTATTACTCACTGCTAAGACAAATAACAAATTGGGGTTTTAATTAACTAAACTAACTAAGATGCAAATTATCAACTAAGAATTAACTAACTAACGAGAATTGGAATCGAATTACTTCTACAAGAGTAACATGGGATCCTAACTTCATTAAATACTTCGCTTAGATCTGACGCCTTTAATCACTATATGCAATAGTTATGATATCTGATCGGATAACACGAAATAAGTACACGCTACCTGTCAGCATACGTATACCAAACTACCGATACATCCACAAAAGAGATTGAAGATGAATAGACACCAATTATGTTTAGACCCTATATGTCTATAGAATTTGAAAACATAACTTTAACGCCCCCCAAATCCGGGGTCAGAAGATTTGGTGGTCACGCGAAAATTCTCAAAATAAAACATCTGTTTAATAATAATCATTCACTTACAGTTGTCCAACACTGGGAATATACATCTGTGACCCCAAACATACCAAGATCTTTTAAGGTTATAGGGCTAGAAACAAGAATCCAAATTCCATTAAATAAAAAGTAATCCTTCTTTACAACATTCTTTTTGATCAAATCTTAAATCACTGGTGTAACTTCGATAAGAAGTACGCCAGGCCAACTAGGCTAGTACATAATAATAATAAATATTAGAACTCAATCATATAAAATAGATCTTACACTAAATCCAGACATCCTGAGCCAAGTCATCTTCGAAATAGCATCATGCTTCTTCTCTTTCTGAACTGTGCGGATAAGTCTCGCCAAACTACCTTACTGAAATGTTAGAATTTACAACAGCAAGTACGAGCGAAAGAAATACTCAGCAAGTGTATAAAATTTTTGATATAAAACCAGGATAAGTGGGGCATAAAATCAACTGAAATGTAAAACAGTTAATAGAGAAAACTGAATCAACAACTGTGATATAATTCAAACCATAACTGAAATCATTTGGCATGTCATAAAAATGAATCATCTGCCAACTCAAAATATATAATAGCCATTCTGGCGATATGGATTGGATACATAAAAAGAAAGATAAAACACCATTGCCCCTGATCAGGTTCAAAAGCAATGATGAGGGTACATTTCTATACCCGTGTGTATAACCCGGATTTCATGAGGGTGCCAAAATAGGCAAGTAATGTTAGCCTATAGGAAGATGGAATGGTTACCATATCCTCCTTAAATATAGCTGGACCAACTACTCGATAAAAAGTACGCCAGGACAACTAGACTATTACATAATAATAATAATAAATATTAACTTAATTATATAAAATAGATCTTACACTAAATCCAGACATCCTGAGCCAAACCATCTTCGAAATAGCATCACGCTTCTTCTCTTTCTGAACCGTGCGGATAAGTCTCGCCAACTACCTTTACTGAAATGTTAGAATTTACAACGGCAAGTATGAGCGAAAGAAATGCTCAGCAAGAATATAAAAGTTTTGATATAAAACCAGTATAAGTGGGGCATAAAATCAACTGAAATGTAAAATAGTTTATAGAGAAAACTGAATCAACACTGTGATATAATTCAAACCATAACTGAAATCATTTGGCATGTCATAAAAATGAATCATCTGCCAACTCACAATATATAATAGCCATTCTGGCGATATGGATTGGATATACATAACTGAAACACCATTGCCCCCTGATCAGGTTCAAAAGCAATGGGACCCTTTATACTCCACTGGTACAGCTATACCCGTGTGTATAATCCAGATTTCATGAGGGTACCAAAATAGGCAAGTAATTTTAGCCTATAGGAAGATGGAATGGTTACCATATCCTCCTTAAATATTGCTACACCATGACAGCAACCATGGCCTCCTACGCTTTATCATTTTCCAATAAATATTGCTGGACCATGACATCAACCATGGCCTCCTACGCTTTACCATTTTCCAATCCAATAGAGCAATTTCCGAATTCAACAGGAAATGCTTAGTTTCACATACAGTTCACATCCCTATTATTTACTACGATAATAAGGATATGAAGAGTTTATCTTAAACAATTCCCCACATCAAGGGTACAAATATCAAGTAACTTTGTTCGCACAAAAATATTTAAGAATCACAAATAGCTCTGAACAATAACTATTTGTCATGATATGAATCAATGAAACATAAAATAAAAGTGTTTAAGATGATCAAGAAAATACTTGCCTCTGGTCCTTAGCTATTGCGTAATGCCGAAGTAATACAACTATCTCTTTCTTCTATCTCACGTCATCAAGTCCTCTGTTTTAATCATGATTCGGTTTACGCTTTAGTGGCTGCCACGAGTCTGATCTGTCGACATCGAGCCCGCGCGTCAACTTCAACAATCAAACCAATATCTCCTTTGGAAGAAAATAAATGGAAATGTCCCTTCTAAACATAGACGTTTTCCCCGGTGTTAAAACACCTCACAATAAATCCAACAATCCACAAATAATACTGTATCCATCTCCACCATTTTCATAACCCACAAAAAATACCACATCTATCTCCAACCCTCTTCATTATATCTCCGCTGACAAACCTAAGTCAATACTTACCAATTAATCCTCGATAAAGAAATAGAAATATAATTACAATGCTTAATTCTCGAAGTAAACACTTCGATAATTCACATCGCACGTAAAGAGACTAATAAGTAGATCACATAATCACATAGCACGTATTTCTAATAGCAGATACGACTCACAAATAAAAGAGCACTCAAAGTATTTTTAGAATATTTAAAAATATTTTTAAAGCAATTAAAAGAATTTGAAAAGATTTAAATACCCCTTTTTGAATCAAAACGGATCGTTAATAAACCCTCCTGGTAATTATTGGATCCCCAAAATATTTTAATAAGTATTTAATCCGGGTTTATAAATAATTTTAGAATTTTAAAACTATTTTTATCACTTTCGGATTATTTTTAGAATTTTAAAACAATTTTATTCTATTTTTAAACAAATAAAGAAATAAATATTAAAGGTAAAATAATATTTAGAAAATAAATAAATCACTCTATTTTCCAAAATAATTAAATTTGATTATTTTACATCATATTTAAATAATATTTAATTAATTAAATTAATTGATTATTATTAATTAATCAATTAATTAAGATATTAGCTAAATAGATTTAAAATAATTAAATAAAATAAATTTCGAATTAAAAATAATTTATTAAAATTTTAAAACTATTTTTCGAAATTAAAAATAATTTTTCGAAATTTAAAAATAATTTTTCGAATTTTTAAAAGTATTTTTCGAATTTCTGAAAATAAAATTCGAATTTATAAAAATATTATAAAATAATTTTTAAAAATAAAAACTTAATTCAGAAATAAATTTTGAATTTCAAAAATATTTTTAGAAATAATTTTCTGAATTTTATAATTAAATTCAGAATTATTTAAAAGATTTTTAAAAGTAAATAAAAGTAAAATAAATAAATAAGTTTTTTTTTTATAAAACCTGCGTCTTCTTCCTCGACCAACACCCCCCCCCCCACCTTTACTGTCACACCGGCCGGAGGGATTCCGGCCACACTCCGGCGAGGCCCAAAAACGTACCATTTGCTACGTTTTAAATACCACTCTCACTCTAAATCACGTTCTAAACGCAACCATACCATTCATTTAATCCCAGAACTGACCAAAATAAAAATCCGGCCAAAATCGAATAAAATCCGGCGAGCTTAAAATTTAAAACCGATGAACTCGAAATCGGGCACCAAATCACACGTTCTATATATCAAATCAAAGCCCAGGAGTTCAATAACTCATATCAATCATCAAAATCATCAACCAATCATCAAGAAATCCAGAAAATTGAAAATTAAATTCACCCCCACAAAATTCGATTTCGAGTTTTAGGCTATGTAAAATCAAACAAAAATTATCATGATGCTCCTGGGATTATATACAATCTATACATACCAACCATATCAACAACAAATCCCTGTACAATTCACAATAAATTAAACAAGTTCGAAAATTAAAATAAAAAAAACAATTTTTCGAACAAAACAATTTTGGTTATGAACACTTACATAAACATGTAGTAGAGATCAAGAGCTTCAGTTTGGTTACTCATATGAACGATTTGAATAACAGAATCACCTCCAAATTTGAGTTTGATTCTCAAGAACACCAAGAACACAAAATAAAGAATTTCCAGAAAATAATTTTAAAAAAATTGATTTTTCAGAATTTTTATAAAATTAAAAATAATTATTCTGCTATTTATACTAATCAAAAATTAATACCCCAAAAATATTTTTAACCCCTAATTAAAATTATTAAGCCTTAAAAAATAATTTTTATGGGATAAAAATGTAAAATTTTTATTTTCCAATAAATACAATATATATGCCAAAATTTCCCAAAAATTATGAATTTTTCATAAATGATAAAATAATATAGTTTTGAACCTCCCAAAATTTTATAAAAATAATCGTATCAAAAACAAGACCTCGAATTCAGTACAGGGGCTGGATCCGAAAATTAAAATGCGAAATAATTGTATTCGAAAAATATAAAAATTACAGAAAAAAATAGAATAAAATATTTTATGCTACACAAAAGTCACGTAACACGTATGGGATGATTTTCCTATTTAATAAAAATTATAACGCGTTTAATTGCATTATAAATAACCTAACACACAGTAAATTAAACTAAAAATATATTTTAATATAATTAATTACACATAATTCTCCCTGATTGATCAAAAATATAAAATACAAAATTTACAAATATTTTCATAATGCACCCAAATATTAATGGGGCACAGATAAGATACCGGGTAAAATTTTAGTACGAGAAAAATATAGTTTTGATCCTTAAAATTCTAAAATAATCTCAAGTTACCAAAAATGTGAAAATACTAAATTTTAAACATTTTAATAATTTATACAAATAAAACTTTTGTACACGGGTAGAATATCGGGTATAATTTTTGTACCAATAAAATACCAACTCGATCCATAAAATTTTAAAACAAACTCAATTTATCACTATTGATAAAAATATAAATTTTTAATAAAATAAACATTTTTACTAACACAGACAGTACCAAATACAATCTACCCGAATAACCCATTAGCAATTAAACACATAACTGCATTCAAATTAAAATTAAATATTCACAATCTTATTATTCCTTTACGGAAAACCAATAAAATATTTAAGTAATAATAATAATAAATCCGAAGAAATCGGGGTTGTTACAATAACGGTTGAGGAACAAGTTATCCATATTGATCACATAGGGCAACATAATATATTTCTATTTATGCTACAAATCATGTTGATGAACAATCATGAACCTATGCTAGCATGACAAGTTCTAAATCTCAAGATCCACTTTCACTTCACAAGAGATTAACAGATTAGATGTTAGCTACGCATCTAACAATTAAGCATAACCATACGAGGATATCAGATATACATCACACACAGGTCTTTAAAGCATCAAGATACTAAAGCTCCATAAATAAATCCGTTAGAATCCCATGAAAACAATTAGTTCATAATCGATCCGCTCGTCATCATGGGATCTGATGAAACCATGATAAATAACAAAGTATGAAAAGATACAAATAAACTAGAGTAATGAGTTAAGAAAACAAATCCCAAAAACATCCAAGAGTTCCGCCTAATTAGAAGAAAACAAAAGTAGATCTAGATCTCCGTTGCTTGTCACGAGCGTAGGAATCCTTCTTCAACTCTGAATCTCCATCTCTCGGCTCTCTCTCTATGTTATGATGAGAATTGGTTGTTTTTATGATGATAGGATGTGTTTAAATAGGCCACCCATGTCTTGTCCAGCAAGAAACTACCAAAACAGACTTATAATAGAATTTCTGCAAAATACATTTCCTAAACTGATTCTGTTTGAAGGAAAATTCGTAGCTGACTTTTCTTCAATATTTCTGGGCCGTTCCGGTTGTGTTTTGACATCTGGACCACTTTAAAATGAAAGAGAATCTCGTTAGCTTTGCGTGGACTGTAAGATCGCCCAAAACGGACATGTAGAACTTAAGATATGGCCCAAACAATAAATCATAATTTTTTTCCAGCGAATTAGGGCGCAGTCTGCGCGGCAAGTTTCTGCCCAGATTTTTAGTTTTGCTTCAAAATTCAAGAAAATTCCCCAAGCTTTGCGTGGACTGTAAGATCGCTGAAAATGGACTTCTAGAACTCCAGATATGGCCAAAACATTGTAGACTGCGCAACCTTCCCTGAAATTCGAATTTTCCACAATTTGCTTATTTCTCATCCGTTTTCTCTTCTGATTCTTTTGCCACGTCCCGTTCTTCATTCCTTTGACTCATGAACCTTCACGGTAGTCTAGGAAAAGACTTCTACCTTCATTCCAAAGCTCAAATTCAACTCCATCATCGACGAAAAACACCAACCTTAATCGACATTTCACAAACCTGCACAACTGGACAAAAACACATTAAAAACACAACATACTTGAGTCCAAGACATCAATTTAAGCCAAAACGAAGTGCTCCAAGTGGATATGAAATCCACTTATCACACCCCCAAACTTAAACCAATGCTTTTCCTCAAGCATAAACTATTAAACACTAACTAATTAGTACCACTTCCGTAGGTGATCACGGTTGCATTTGGCATATGCAACAAGCCCTTTAAACCCCTAGGCAGCCCTAGTGGACGAGTAAGGTCTCGTGAGGGCCTATAGTGAATGTACCCACAAAATCCATCTAACTAAACAATGCAAAATCAATGCAATGCATGAATACAACTAATATGAAAATGCAACGATCCCCTTTAGATTCACCAAAACCAACCAACAAGCAAATATCTCAAAGAATGCAACTAAATCCAAATAGAGCTCGACTAAGTCCCCGTACTCTAACTATACATGAACAGAAACGTGCATGTGTGCGATACTCATCAGATATACTCTTAACACTAGATCAAAATCATACTCATTCTTCGCCAAGACAATCACAGGTTTATAAACAGAATAGACTGTAGACACTTCATAACCTAGGAACACCTCCATCCTCATCTGAGTTAGCCAGAAATTCATGCTTTATTACTAACAACTACGACACATAATACTATACACAATAACGCATGCTTATTTAACCGTGCAATGGATGAGACCCCAAAAGGCTTATACAATAATACCCATGTAGCGAGCGTTAGGTTAGTGGATCCCAGACTATAAAAGCCTTAGGTCACTAGGCACAAAGTCCCCTAGAACTTAATTGCTCGAGTATTAAAGAGCTCACCCTGGTTAATTTTGCATTTAAACAATTCACATAACTTTTTTTTTCTTTTTTTTTCTTTTTTTATATATATGCAATCTGGAATGAGAATTCTCATTTCCAACCCTAGACTACTCATATAAATATGAGCCGGCTACTAGCCATTTGACGCCTAGCCATTATTGACAATTATTTACAATTAGCATGAAATCCCTAGTGTAAAAACCCTGATTTTTGTATTATTGTAAAACGACTTGGATGAATAGTAATTTCATTACTTAAGGGAAATGATTATAATCACCACTTATGTATGATGAATATTTAAGATTTGAGTTCATATTATGATTTCTTAAGCGAAATAAGTGTATGTAAAAGTCGTCGGAATTTGAAAAATCCTAACGACCCACGTTTTATGAGATATCGATAAATGCGAGTATTATGACAAGCCAAGGGTTATATAATTCAAAGCTGATCATGCAACCAAGGTATTAAGATAAGGAAATAAGAATATTGGAAGGTTACTTGGACAAGTTTTTACACCAAAAGCATTTTTAAGGATTAATGGAGATTAGCATGGAAATTAAAGAATAATTGTGGCAAAATGATAAAGATGGCAAGAGCTTAGGTAAATTCCATGCAAGCAAACCCCATGCAAGCTCCATGTAATCCATGCAAACAACCTAGTTAGAAACCAACCAAGTTATTAGAATTTAGTTAGAAAACAAGTTCCTTGAAACAAGCTTAGTTGGCTACTTTGTCAAAACTACTATTTTGCTTTTAGACTTTGATGACCACAAGGACATACACCATACCTTGGCAAGGCTAGCAGCTGATATACACCACAATACATATCATTTTATTACACCTTACAAGTAGCAAAAGCAAGTTCTCTCCCCTTTTTCTTTCAAGCAGTTCGGACTTTTCAGAGGCAGGGGTCTTGGCGATTTTGTTTCACCTATTTCTACTCATCTAAAAATCATAAAAAAAATCACGAAGCTTCTACACATCAAGATGAAGTTGTGTATTTAATTTCATAATTTTTGAAGATCGTTTGGATGGGTAAATAAATTTGAGAAGTTCATCCTATTTTTCCCCTAAGCACCTCGAATTTTTGGAGTTTTGAGATTTCAAAATCCATCTTCCACCCCTTGTTAAATCTCCAAACTTTTATGGTAAGTAGTACATTTCATATAATGGATCTCCTAGAAATCTTAGCTTCAATCTCCACTCTTTCCATTTTCAAATAAATCATTCAAGTGGAGGGTGAATAGTAACCTTCATGGACTAATGTTGTTTTTCTTGATTCTTTGGTTTATCTAATCTAGCTTAAGCACACCCAAGGACAAATCAAGGTTTATTAGGTTCTTAACACTCCAAGGAAGGTATAAACTCTCACACCCATCTTAAGTTTTTGAGTTTTAAGATTTATTAGGTTCTTAACACTCCAAAGATTGTACATGATTAAGTGGTTCTTGAAGTTATAACCTCTTTAATGATTGTGTAAATCTTGGATAATGATAAGTGGATAATACCACTGGTCTTAGAGACCCTAGATGATGTTTATATGATCTTGATGTGGTGTGGTTGCTTTAAGTGGTTTAATGGAATTTATGGAATTTGGAATGATCGTTATATAGCCGTTATAATGCCGGAATTACGTTAGGTTAATTTGTTCAGAAAACCCCGAATGTGTAAATTGCTATTTTTGAACCAAACTGATTGAAAACACGAAGATATGATCTTGTAGTTTACTTGAGAATTGAATCGCCTAAAAATGATTTACGGTTTAGGAATTAAACTCGAATTAGTAAAACCGGTTAAAACGAATGAATCGTGCACAACCACTGACTTTGCAGTGACATTCTGACCGCTTGTAAAACGAATAATATTATGAATATTTTTGTGACACTATTTATTACAGTAATGAAGATTTTACAAAAAGAAATAATTCAAAATATTAATTTTTCGATTTATTAAAAATCGTGGAGTCGGGACTGCGCAAGTAACATTCCTTTAGAAAAGAGTGTTGTTTAAGGACTTGGTTAAGGACCTTATGGAAATCCTTGATATCTGCAAAAATTATATTTGGACCTCTATTCAGTGGGGAAAACATGAGAAAAAGAATTTCATAAAAAAGATTCTTTTTCGATTTTATAAAAATGTTCGAATGAAAGTTGCACGAGTGAAATACACTTTTAGGGGACGAGCGAATATAATCGAACGAAACCGAAACTCGACCCGAATAAAATCGGTAATTTTAATTTGGTCAAGGAATGCTACCATAAGCATGTAAGTATAACATGGATATTAAGGATCCCTTAAGGAAAATGGTTTCGTTAAATAAACCTATGATAAATGGTTCGAATACGAAACTAACCCTACTATTTCCTTGATTGATTATAGATCGTCGCCCTAGCACGTGCCTACTTCCCCCACAGATTCAGTCAGGCAAGTTTTCTATACCAAACTTTAAGTATGCTTTAAAACTGTTGTTGTTGTGATATAAATGCATGCACTGTCTTAAATATTATTGTTTTGCGAAAAAGCTTATACGTGCATGCTTGATTATGAAAGTACTTGTGAATTTTCTTATGCATATATATACACCCAATGACTTATACGCATATATATAGTGATGTTAAGGCTCGGGTAGAGCGTAAGTACTTTCGTTATAAATTGGGAGTTGGAGTATTTTTCAAAACCCGGTAACCCCGGAGGCGTATATTTTCAAGAAACGCTTATGTTCCGATGATTTAAAAATCTAAGAATATCGGAATTATTTTATTCTTAAATAAACATTATTTCGGAATATTTATTTATTATGAATGAATATTATTTTAAATATTCATTTAGAGTTAATTTATTTAATTAATTATTTATTTAATTATTATTTATTTATTTAATAATTATTTATTTATTACTTATTTAAAAATATTTTAAAAATGTTAAAAATTATTTAAAAATTATTTTAAATATTTTTTGACCTTTAGAAAAATATCAGGGGTTCTCAAATATTTTTATAATTACCCATACCTCGTAAATACCACCCCAACGGCTCGCGAACTTATCAAAACTTGAGAACCCAAGGCTTTGGGAGCTACTAAAAATATTTTCTCCCTTCGCTACAACTGAAGAAGTGACTCTACCTTATCAAGGGGAGTCAGGTTTTAGAAATTCTTAAGAAAACTCCGAATAACTCCCAAGTTGATTTAAAAAGAATTCTCTGAGTAGAGAGAATCAGTTGACAAGAGGTCAACTTGTGGGATGAACATACTTCATGTTTTCTTTCGGAAGTGTCACAGTTTTAAAAAGGTATCAAAGTTGGTTAGTGGCTCCGGGACTGGATGTTATTTTGGATGGGAAGCGACTCGTGGGTTGCAGGCCCATCCTGGAAGTGCATATACCGAAGTGTAAGAGCTGGCAGGTGGCCTGTCCATCAAGGTATATGTACTTGATGAAGAAACTTGCCAGTAGGCAAGTCAATTATAAGACCCATAGATGGTCGGGCCACGGCCTCCATAGTAGGTACGTCACCCGTCTACTAGTAGCGAAGTGTTAATTATTTTGCGGTACAGAGGCTGATCACCTTGTACCGTGGTTATCCGGTATAGTCCCATCTTTCCAATTGGAATTGTGCTGCTACACTTTACTGAGGGCCCAGGTGCACCGGTACCGATAGTGTAGTCAGTGTTGAACTCATCGTGCAAGATTTTGAAAATCCGAACCATCTGTTTTAAAAATAACTCAGGGAAAGTTACTATGGTTGAAAGATAAAGTTTATATGATATTACTCATGTTTTCAAACGAAAGGCAATTTTTACAGTACTATTATTATTATTTTGCTGAGCTTATGCTCACACTTGTTTCCTATATATATATCACCAACAACAACAGGTAGTCATGGCAAGGACACACCAGACCGCCAGGAAGCTCTTGGGAAACGCGCAGCTGTTCCGTAGGTTGTTCGGACCCCGGATGCCCCTACCTCAGGTGAGAAGACTTAGTAGGATAGGTTGCCAACTTAGAATGGTTAGGTTTTTGTACAAGTATGACTTGTGTAAACTTTTGAAAACCAGAAAACTGTCCTGCTCTCACTATCACCTTAGGTAGTAGTTTTTGATTGATTATCAACCTTTTCTAAGACGAAACATTTGGTTTGTAATAACTTTTAACTTTGGTCTGTACCCAGAACCTTAAGTAATGTCTTGCTTTCGCTCTGAGATTATAACCTGTGATGGATATTATTTATTTAGGGGTCACTGCCAACGTGGAATATAAATTAGTAAAATGGTTAATAATCAGGGATGGTAATTGATAAAATTGGAATCTAGATTGGCGTAACAACCTGGATCGTTGACCCCGAATATAAATTAGTAACATGCAAGTCAATTTCATAGGAACTATAAATCAACCCTCTATTCATTATTACCACACTCAATTAGACATCGACCTACCAATCAGAATTGACTCATTCTAAGGGATCATGAAATATGCATGCTTCGCAAATGCAACTAAAATGAACTCACATGGTATACAAAAATAAAAAAATAGAATGACCTATATGAAACAAACATAAATAACACGAACAACAACATGCATGAACTACCACAAACATGCAAAATATGATATCTATATGAACACGATGACACATAAATAACTACTACACACTACTTATCCCCAAACCACCCCCAAACTTAAGACATTCAATGTCCCCATTGAATTGAAGGTAATACGAGGGATAGTAGAAAACATACCTAATTGCTAAAACACGTGGGTTGCCTCCCACGAAGCGCTTGTTTAGAGTCAATTAGCTTGACTACGTCCAAGCCTCCATTAAGGATGATAATAGTTGGCCTGGTCATCTCTTCGTGACACTTCATCGTCATCACAGTGGCACACTTTCTGCTCCTTCTCCTTGCTTGGCCTATTCGTATAACAACTATGTCCTATTCCAATGCCTTCATTAGTTGACCCAAAATCTGTCAATTTGTAGAACAACACACATTCGCGGGCTTCGCTTGAATATAATGGAGGAGGGTAAATGTAAGTTACCGAAGCCTTTGGTTCCTCAAAGAGAACTTCCTCCATTGGCTCTAACGCGTTACCTCCATCTTTATACTCTGAGACAAGTAGAAGACCTGCATCTTTCCCATGGTCATCAGCCTCTTGGTACGCACATACCAATTCTCGAATTTTGTGTAGCTCACCAGTGTTTGTCCCAAATAGTGCCATTTCCAAATCATCCACCATACTAGCATGATCAAATTCCTCACATGGCTTGTGAACGCTCACCTCACCTTGGAATTTGTCTTCCTCAATTATGCATGCAGTACCTTGCTCCAAGTCACCGTTATTTTCTGGAATTGCCTCTAGTATGAATTGTCGTTTCTCTTGTTCCAAGGCACTCAAAACTTGAGCAACTAGTGTGACACCCCCCAAATCCGGGGTCAGAAGATTTGGTCGTCACGAGAAAATCCTAAAAATAAAACATTTGTTTAATAATAATCATTCACTTGTGATTGACCAACACTGGAAATAACATCTGTGACCCCAAACATACCAAGATCTTTTAAGGTTATAGGGCTAGAAACAAGAATCCAAATTCCATTAAGTAAAAAGTATTCATTCTTTACAACATTCTCTTTGATCAAATATTAAATCACTGGTGTAACTTCGATAAGAAGTACGCCAGGCCAACTAGGCTAGTACATAATAATAAATATTAGAACTCAATCATATAAAATAGATCTTACACTAAATCCAGACATCCTGAGCCAAGTCATCTTCGAAATAGCATCACGCTTCTTCTCTTTCTGAACTGTGCGGATAAGTCTCGCCAAACTACCTTACTGAAATGTTAGAATTTACAACAGCAAGTATGAGCGAAAGAAATGCTCAGCAAACGTATAAAAATTTTGATATAAAACCAGGATAAGTGGGGCATAAAATCAACTGAAATGTAAAACAGTTAATAGAGAAAACTGAATCAACAACTGTGATATAATTCAAACCATAACTGAAATCATTTGGCATGTCATAAAAATGAATCATCTGCCAACTCACAATATATAATAGCCATTCTAGCGATATGGATTGGATACATAAAAAGAAAGACAAAACACCATTGCCCCCTGATCAGGTTCAAAAGCAATGGGACCCTTTATACTACCACCGGTACATTTCTATACCCGTGTGTATAACCCGGATTTCATGAGGGTACCAAAATAGGCAAGTAATGTTAGCCTATAGGATGATGGAATGGTTACCATATCCTCCTTAAATATAGCTGGACCAACTACTCAACGTGGCCTCCTACGCTTTACCATTTTCCAATCCAGTAGAGCAATTTCCGAATTCAACAGGAAATGCTTAGTTTTAAATACTGGTCACATCCCTATTATTTACTACGATAATAAGGATATGAAGAGTTTATCTTAAACAAATTCCCCACATCAAGGGTACCAATATCAAGCAACTGTGTTCGCACAAAAATATTTAAGAACCACAAATAGCTCTGAACAATAACTATTTGTCATGATATGAATAAATAAAATAGAAAATAAAAAGTGTTTAGGATGATCAAGAAAATACTTGCCTCTGGTCCTTAGCTATTGCGTAACGCCGAAGTAATACAACTATCTTCTTCTTCCTCTATCTTACGTCATCACAGCCTCTGTTGTAATCATTCGTTGTTTTGACGCTCTTGCGATTGCCACGAGTCTGATCCGTTGACATCGAGCCCGCGCGTCAACTTCAATATCTCTGTCGGAAGAAAATGATCGGAAATGTCCCCTCTGTACACAACGTTTTCCTGGTGTTAAAACAGCTCCAGATGAATCCAACAACCACAAACAATACGTTCATCTCCCACCTTCTTTATACCCCACAAAGAATATTGCACCCATCTCAATCTCCATCGTCTCGTACCAACTTAACTCCGCTGACATACCTTCAAAAGTGAGTTTGATTCTGAAGAACAGTCAAGAACAATTTCCCAGAAAAAATGCAGAAAATAAATCAGAAAATCTGATTTTCTGAGTATTTTAGTAAATAAAAATAATTCAGCTGCTATTTATATTAAATCGAAATTAATACCCAAAAAATATTTTTAACCCCTAATTAAAATTATTAAGCCTTAAAAAATATTTTTATGGGATAAAAATGTAAAAATTTTATTTTTAAACCAATATGATAAAAATACAAAAATTTCCCAAAAATTATGAATATTACAAAAATTACAAAATAATGCATTTTTGAATATCCTAATATTATATAAAAATAATTTTATCAAAAACAAGGCCTCGAATTCAGTATAGGGACTGGGTCCGGAAATTAAAATGCGAAATAACTGTATTTTAAAAATATAAAAATTACAGAAAAGTAGAATAAAATATTTTATGCTACACAGAAGTCACATAACACGTATGGGATAATTTTCCTATTTAATAAAAATCATAACGCGTTTAATTGCATTACAAATAAACTAAAATACAGCAAAATGAAATAAAAATATATTTTAATATAATAAATTACACGTAATTTTTCGGGTCGTTACATTCTTCCCCCCTTATAAGGATTCGGTCCTCGGAATCAGCTAAGGCAACTAGTGGGGTTCCTTAACTCCTTCATCATCAACACTTGCTTTACAAAACTGGAGATAATGTTCCTTCATAAATAACTTCTCCAAAATCTCAATTCAACTATAGGGTCTCTATCCGACACAGTTATCACTGGAGTCTTACAACCCATCGTTATTCGTTTCAAATATGACTCGACCAACTTTCCATTAACATAATATCCTTGAAACCGTTAACATATCACCGATGTTCTAATCTCATCGTGATTCGCTTTTGCTCGTGGTAATCCCATTGCAAAGTCTTGATTCACCGTGTCGAGGTTGACTTATTCTAACCAGATTGGCATACCTCCAAAACTTTTTGTGATGACAAAAATTATGAAATTTTGAAGAGAAGAGATTTCATATCGTAGCAAATATCCCTCAGTTTTGGTTATCAATTTATGAATTTTAAAGCAAATATTCTTTGAAATGAAAGAATAACTGAGAGATCAATATGATCATATGAAACCGACGTTGCGTGTCTTAGCTCCGACATTTACAAATAAGGGTGGCCAACCTTCTTGTAATACGCAACACACCAGTGATGGCGTCCCATCCAACTTCTATCACACAGACAGATATACCTGGTGTCCCCTATAAATATGGTTGTTCATCTCAATTGGAGTAGGGAAGTATGAAAGGAATTCCGAAGGTGCTATTTTCCGAGAAGAAGAATCAGAAAGAAAGTACCGAACAAGTGGTACTATATTGCAAATAAAGTTATTGACCACTGGAGAAAACAAAAAGTTGAAATTCCAATGTCACTATTTAGAAGAGGAGATATATCTTTTAAAGAATGCCTCTTTGGAAGGGATATCAAAATAGTTTTTAAAAAGAGAAGGTATTGCCAAGATTTTCGCATATGCCTTCTTTGTCAGCTTCTTTGGGGCTTGTCATTCGATTCCAAGCTTCATCTTTTCCACATTTTAAGGACATCGATATCGTACGTCATCGTTGACTCGTAATAATCTTTGAAGATTCCACCGCAGAAATCTCCATTCGTAAACGATCTATCGAGTTCAGCACGACTATCTCAAATGAGTACTCCAATCTTAACTTACTAATTGGTACTATATCCAATAGTCCAACACGAACTATATACGAGCTCTGACGTTCCTTACATAACTATACACACTCCTACACACTCTCGTTTCTAGTTTACTATAACCTCAGCTCTGATACCAACTGTGACACCCCCCAAATCCGGGGTCAGAAGATTTGGTCGTCACGAGAAAATCCTCAAAATAAAACATTTGTTTAATAATAATCATTCACTTGTGATTGACCAACACTGGAAATAACATTTGTGACCCCAAACATACCAAGATCTTTTAAGGTTATAGGGCTAGAAACAAGAATCCAAATTCCATTAAGTAAAAAGTATTCATTCTTTACAACATTCTCTTTGATCAAATCTTAAATCACTGGTGTAACTTCGATAAGAAGTACGCCAGGCCAACTAGGCTAGTACATAATAATAATAAATATTAGAACTCAATCATATAAAATAGATCTTACACTAAATCCAGACATCCTGAGCCAAGTCATCTTCGAAATAGCATCATGCTTCTTCTCTTTCTGAACTGTGCGGATAAGTCTCGCCAAACTACCTTACTGAAATGTTAGAATTTACAACAGCAAGTACGAGCGAAAGAAATACTCAGCAAGTGTATAAAAGTTTTGATATAAAACCAGGATAAGTGGGGCATAAAATCAACTGAAATGTAAAACAGTTAATAGAGAAAACTGAATCAACAACTGTGATATAATTCAAACCATAACTGAAATCATTTGGCATGTCATAAAAATGAATCATCTGCCAACTCAAAATATATAATAGCCATTCTGGCGATATGGATTGGATACATAAAAAGAAAGATAAAACACCATTGCCCCTGATCAGGTTCAAAAGCAATGATGAGGGTACATTTCTATACCCGTGTGTATAACCCGGATTTCATGAGGGTACCAAAATAGGCAAGTAATGTTAGCCTAGAGGAAGATGGAATGGTTACCATATCCTCCTTAAATATAGCTGGACCAACTACTCAACGTGGCCTCCTACGCTTTACCATTTTCCAATCCAGTAGAGCAATTTCCGAATTCAACAGGAAATGCTTAGTTTTAAATACTGGTCACATCCCTATTATTTACTACGATAATAAGGATATGAAGAGTTTATCTTAAACAAATTCCCCACATCAAGGGTACCAATATCAAGCAACTGTGTTCGCACAAAAATATTTAAGAACCACAAATAGCTTTGAACAATAACTATTTGCCATGATATGAATAAATAAAACAGAAAATAAAAAGTGTTTAGGATGATCAAGAAAATACTTGCCTCTGGTCCTTAGCTATTGCGTAACGCCGAAGTAATACAACTATCTTCTTCTTCCTCTATCTTCTTCTTCTTCCTATGGAGCAAAGGCCTATATATATATATATATATATATATATATATATATTTATATATAAAACAACTACAGCTAACGCTAAACGCACTAGCGTTTTGTGGAAAAAAATTAAAAAAACTCGAAAACGCTAAACGCAACTTGGTTTTGAAGTGATATTATTATTATTATTATTATTATTATTACCTCTTGGGTTCTGACTTCCCTCAGTAGTTTCTATCTTCCTTTTCTTTCCTGCCTTCTCCTTCTGATACAATTCGCTTTCACCTTCAACAATCATTGCCTTCTCCACCACCATTGCATAGTTCTCTAACTGAAACACTACCACCTTACTACGTATCCATGGCTTCAAGCCCTGTTGAATTCTTTTAGCTTTCTTCACCTCAGTATTGACATATTCAGGAACAAACCTTGCTAACTCTGTGAATTTTGCCTCGTATTCCGCCACACTCATGTTCTCCTACTTTAACTCTAGGAATTGAATCTCCAGCTGATCTTGCATATACATTGGAAGATACTTCTCGAGGAATATGTTTGCACTAAATCACGCAAGCGTACGTGGTCACAAGTAATATATGAATAAGTCAAGTTCGTTCCCATAGAGATCTGGTTGGTTTCAATTTAGTTCATGCACCTATGTAACAATGTATGGTTTTTATTCACTGCTAAGACAATTAACAAGATTGGGTTTAGATTAACTATAATTAACTAAGAAACAAATTAACAAAACTAAGAATTAACTAACTAACGAGAATTGGAATCGAATTACTTATGCAAGAGAAAACAAGGGATCCTAACTTCATTAAATACTTTGCTTAGATCTGACGCCTTTAATCACTATATGCAATGGTTATGATATCTGATCGGACAACACGAAACAAGTATAAGCTACCTCTCGGTATACTAACACCAAACTACTCATACATCCACAAAAGAGATAGAAGATGAATAGACACCAATTATGTTTAGACCCTATATCTCTATGAGATTTGAAAACATAACGGTTTAAGCACAAGTTATCCATATTGATAATTGCATATTTTTGCATATTTTTATTACCTATTTATTGTTTGAATTCGTATTTTAATAAATTATTTTGTTATATTTCAGGAAATTCAAGAAAAAATGAAAAAATGACAAAATAAAGAAATAAAGATCAAAGAAGAGAAAAAGAAGAAGAAGAGGGACCAATATAGAAGGAAAGGAAAGAGAAGGGAGTGTAGTGCAAAGAAAAAATTGGAAGGCTAGGATTAAACCATACCAAACAAAATGAATGGTGGGGATTAATCCACACCAACCAAAAATCCCAGTTTATTTTCTATAAATTGCATTCATTTTTCTCTTGTAAAGAACACTTAGAATTAGGATAAAACCCATCACTTAGGATTAGAACAAAACCCCTTAGGTTTAGTACATTCCAAAATTTTAGTTGTAATTTTTTTTGCTTGTAAACATTTTAATTTTTGTACGAATTTTTTTCTGCAATTTATAGTGTTAATTCGAAGCATAAAATCTCCCCAGTTTCTCACTTTTGGTCTTAATTTTAAACACAACCCCAGTTCTTATTTCCTTATCTTCCTTCTGTTTTAAAGCATAGAATTCCTCTCTTCCATTTTATTTTACCAACGCATCTCACCCCTCTTGTTTTCTCTTTGACAAATTATACTCCGTTCTTAACTCCCCTTCCCCTACGATTTCTTCTTCTTCGTTGTTTCCCCCACAAAAACCACGAAACCCCTTCCCCATCTCTTTTCTCCTACATTTTTCCCAACCCCATTCTTCCCTCCCCTCTTCTTCTCTTTCCCATCGAGCAAACAGTCCACCTTCTCCCCTTGTTTTTGTTGTTTAATCGAATGTTTTAATTGTTTTTTTTGCCAGAGTCCAGTTCGCGCAGTTTGGTGTTTAATCGAGTTATGATTGTTGGTTTTCGCTGTTCTTAGCTAAGTTGCTGTCATTTGCGTTCTTAGAAGTGTTGTTATTTTGAGTTGTAAGTTCACGCCTGAGTTTAATTACGCTGAGTTCAAATCCTGTGAGTCAGCTGAGTTGTCGACCGATTTGTTTTGTGTTGAGTTCGTAGTATGAGTCGCCACTGAGTTTTTGCGAGTCTGAATAGTGTCTTCAATTTGCTGCGTTCGTATGCTGTTTCCTTAGTCGAGTCTAAAGATACTGAGTAATTGCTTCGAGTTTTTCACTCGAGTGTCGCGTCCAAAATTCTGAGTCCGTTGCTTCTTGTTCTTGAGTTCACTGAGTTGTTCATTGTTCTGAGTTCGTTTGTGTAGTTTCTGAATTTGTGAGTCAAATTGTTTTATTGGTGAGTTTTCGTCAAAAGTCCAGTTATTGTTTGTTTGTTTTTTTTTTTCGAAAGCTGTTTTGCTGTGTTTATTTTTAGTTCAGAGTCTACTGGTTTTGCTGCTGAGTTTTTGTCGAGTTGATTCGTATATTTTACTGCTTTACTGAGTTCGTGTTTTTATTTTACTGCGGTTGGTTTTGGTTTCTGCAGTTGATTTTGCAGTTGATTGTTTTTGCTTAAGTTGGTTTATTCATTTGCTAAACTCGGTTGTAGTCTGTGTTGGAGCTGTCAAATGGTTTGGTTACATTTTCCTTCTGTACGGCCAGTTAAATTTTCGAATAAATCATGCCAAAGTTTTGTTCAAATTTTCCGTAAATAATAAGTTTTTAATTTAGTTCAGTTTTAAATAATTTTAAATAATTTAGTTTTAATTAATTAGTTTAAAATAGATTTCTTTTTAGTAATTAGAAAAATCCAACTTTTCCAAATCAAAATTTTTCTAATTCGATTAAATTAGAAAGTTAAGGATCGCGAAATAAATATTATTCCCTGTGGATCGAATCATAAATACTAAAACGAGATCGTACGCTTGCGATTTTTAATTGTCATATTTTCGGCACATCAAGTTTTTGGCGCCGCTGCCGGGGAATAATTATTTTTCGCGCCTTAATATTTAATTTTTCGGATTAGTTTTATTTCTTGCCTTATTTTATTTCGTTTTTTTTAGGAAAGTGTGAAATTTCGGGAATCTTCTCACGGGGCATGGAAAAATTGGAATTTTCTGGAAGCGTGCTTCGGTAACCCGTATTTTTCTCTTTTCATCCTTTATTATTTTTAGAAAATCACAAAAAAACCAAAAAAATCAAAAATCACAAAAAAATTGAAAATTGAAAAATCAAAAAAATTTAGTGGTAAATACAGACTTGTTGCATCATGCATTTAATCACTTAGGGCACACCATCTAGATTTTTATTTTTCTTGTTTTTAATTTTTCGTTCCTTAGAATTGTGGTGATTGCTGGAGGACCCAAAGGTACATTAAATTTCTTCTTTCTTTTAGTTAAAACACGTAGTGTAAGCATCCATAATTGTTTATAGTTTTGTATATATATCATTGTTTGTTGCATTAATTAGACATTTGCCCCTAGGAATTTCGCGCTCAATTAGGAAGGTACCTAAGAAACGAAGTAATCATTAATTATTCCGACTCTTTGGTGTCTAGGCAAGCGAAAGCTTACCTGGACAATTAGGATTTGGTGTCTAGGCTTGTGTTTAGCCTCTTGGCAATGCTTGCACCTACCTGGCCAAATTGGTCCGAATAAATTCTGATTTACCAAGTTTTTGGTGGTCCTTAAAGTTAGGAGCAAAGTCTAGTTTATTTTTATTGAGACAGGTTTTACTGTTTCTTCTCGGTTTTGTAGTATGTTTATAGGGATACAATGGGTGAGTTTGATAATTTCGCACACCTATGTTCTCCACCAATGGCCCCTGAAACATATACATATTGTGAAGTTTATGGTATTTATGGTCACTTTGGTTATGAATGCTCTTACAATATTTGCAACTCTCAAGATGCTCAATCCAGGCAAGTGAATGATTATCGAGGAAGATACGAGCCCAATCCGTACTCTAATGCATATGATCAAGATTGGACGGGTCCAAAATTTTCGTACACAGACAACAATTTTTAGAATTTCGCATATCATGAGCAACAACAATATGAAGAGCAATATCACCAACAACAATTTGAGCAATTAGCATGGCAACAATATGAATATCCTCCACCGCAAAATTTCGTGGTTCATCAAACCAATGAAGATGTGCTACTTGATAAAATGAACGATGTGACGAAAATTCTAATTCAAATGCAAAAGGATCAAGAAGAGTTCATGCGAAATATGAATGAGCAAAACACTCGTAACAAGATGATGGAAGCTAAAATTTCAGAATTGGCTAGCTCTTCTACTGCATGGCAACCTGACTCTACACCGCCGCCATCTATACCACCAGAAGATGAAATGGAATCGATCATTCTTACAAGTGATCAGGAATATGATACTTTCTCGATGTATATTGATGATGTACCAACTAAAAAAGAGGAGGATACTATCATTAATGTTACAATTGAAGATGTTCTTGTTGTTGTTACCGAGGACAATGTGATTGAGGATGAGATCAATGATGCATTTATTGTTGCGGACTATGTAAGTGAGGATGAGGTAACAAAAGAAAGCAATACCGAGATGGTTGTTATTTCTCTTCCTGAACTTGTGCCTAAGCTACCATTCCCAAGTCGAAACATAGCTCATGTGGATCAATGGTTTGATATTGGTAAATTTTCTCTCAATCTAGCCTCTACTTACAAGGCTCCTCTGTCTGAGAATACTGGTTACAAGGTTGATGTGATAGAAATTTTTTTCCAAAATGATCTTTCTCAAATTTTGATTGATGATCCATACAAAGTGGCTCCTAAGTGGGAAGCTCAGGAAGAGGGAGAAAATGGAAGTGTCTACTTAATCAAAGATGCGATAAGCCAAGATGTTCAAATGGTTCATGTGAAAGTGATGAGTAAAGAAAAACCACCACCAGAGCCTCCACCTTATGTCAAGGGAGTTCGACGTTTTCGAGGCTATGAATTTTATCGTTGCTTTATCACAAAATTTTCCAAAACTACATATTTTCTTGATCAATCTTCATTCATTGATGTAGTAGCTAAATTTGCTAATGCTTGTTTGGAAATTTTGTGCAGGATTAAAACAAATGTTGATGCTCTTGATTTTATTCGTGGTGATCCCACGCAACAGGTTTTTGGTCATTTTGGAGTGGCACTCCAAGTTGCGACACTTCAGGCTTATGCATTAGGGGAGTATTTCTTACTTTTCTTTGTATTTCTTACTTTTCTTTTATATAATTGTTCATTGAGGACAATGCATGATTTAGGTATGGGGGAGGG
Organism: Saposhnikovia divaricata; assembly: GCA_036435485.1. Taxonomy (NCBI): domain Eukaryota; kingdom Viridiplantae; phylum Streptophyta; class Magnoliopsida; order Apiales; family Apiaceae; genus Saposhnikovia; species Saposhnikovia divaricata. The sequence continues at coordinate 91,358,000 of CM071597.1, read as the reverse complement.
TTTTTACATAATAATTGAAAAATCCAAAAAAATTAAAAATTTTAAAAATCCAAAAATAGAGATAATTTAGCTTAGCTGTCCTTCCCACTCTTTAAATTTTAGAACTAGTTGGTGTTGACTATTTTTCAAAAATATTATATGTATAATGCCTTTAGACGATTCGAAAGTAGTCAAGTAAGGATTCACTCATGAAACTTGTGTCGAACAATTTTTTTTGCTTAAAAGTCAAAGATGGCACATTTGCACAAGACCTTTGATGGAAAGATTGTATAGGGATGTTATTCGATACCTGAGAGAGAACCCACATGTTAGAACAATGTCGAATCAAACCTTTACGAGATTTTGCTCCTATTGTAAAAAAAAAAAAAAAGAAAGAAAGAAAAAAGTCAATAAATATTTATAGTTGTAGAGTGCTAGTATGATTTTGTAATAAAAAATTCTTAGTAGGGAAGTCGGCTAGGTTGGGCTCATTGATAACCCGAGTAAGTAAGTCCGAGGGGACTTTGTGCCTAGCAACCTAAGGTCCTTTGTGGTCTGGGATTGTTGACCTAAAACTCGCTAAATGGGTATCAATGCAAAAGTCTTTTGGGACCTCAACCATTGCACGGTCGGTCTAACTACTAAGAACGTGAAGTAGGGGTGAGCAAAAAAAAACGAAAAACCGAAACCGGACCGAAAAACCGAAAAACCATACCGAAAATAACCGAAATCGACAAAAACCGTAAAAAACCGTAACCGAACCGAACCGACGGAACGGTTTGGTAACGGTTACGGTTTTATCCCAATAACCGAACCGAAAAACCGAACCGTTTATATAATATTATATATATATATATATATATTAATATAATATATGATTATATAATAATATAATATTTATTATACATAATGTAGAATAGTTGGATATAATAAACATAAGAAACAAAAGATATTATTTATTCTTTATTGTAAATTGTTGTTAATACTTTTGTTATTTATTGTACTCTTTTTTTTACCATGAAAGCATGAAAGTATTATTTATATCGGACTGTGATATAAGTTTGATAGTTTTATTCTTGTAATATAAACATTACACAATCCGTACAGAGCCTGGAAAAAAGGAAGTAACTTTCAAAACCCTCCACAGAATTTTAGAGCAGTAGCACTTGCTTAGATGCATGTCTTCGGGGCCATTTATTTCCTTGTCTTGAAAGACGGCTCCATCACTGATTTCCAACTTCACCCCGGTTTTGCAATAATGGTAACTTTTTGTTCTTTTAATGAAATTTAGCTTATAAAAAAATATATTAATATTTAATTTATACAATATTTTTTAATTAGGAAGAAAATAAAAAAGCCGAAAAAAACCGAAACCGACAAACGGTTAACCGAACCGGAAAAAACCGTTCCGAACGGTTCGGTTACGGTTAATAAGTAGAAACCGAACCGAACTGACATGTACGGTTTGGTAACAGTTTCCGGTAAAAACCGAGCCGAACCGATCCGTGCACACCCCTAACGTGAAGTTTGGCTAGAACCTTGTTTTAATAGAGATTGGGTTAGTTCAATATTGGTTGAAAAAGAGAAAAGGTTCGTATGCACTTTATCCATCATAGGCCTTAAATTCACTACACACCTTGGAATTTTTTGTAAACTTTTAGAGTCTACTCAAGTGGATTGTGGGAACCTATAACCTGGTTATTATTAGAATAATCATTAAGGCATGTATTTTCCTACAAAATTGTTTTGTTAATACCAATGAAAGCTAGATTGAAAGAGGAAAGTTGGATACTTGCTGATTTATCTGAAAGATTTTATGGGTATATCTTCTGTAAACCCTTAGGAGACAACACTCCTCCTGTAGAGATTGTCTATAGGTTTAACGGGTTGGTAAACCTAAAATTACCCGTGATTCCTACGACAGTGAGTATAGGTTTTCATTATGCATTTTTCTTTTTGTTTTACTCGAGGACGAGTAAAAGATAGGTATGGGGGCATTTGATAAGTGCATATTTTTGCATATTTTTATTACCTATTTATTGTTTGAATTCGTATTTTAATAAATTATTTTGTTATATTTCAGGAAATTCAAGAAAAAATGAAAAAAATGACAAAATAAAGAAATAAAGATCAAAGAAGAGAAAAAGAAGAAGAAGAGGGACCAATATAGAAGAAAAGGAAAGAGAAGGGAGTGTGGTGCAAAGAAAAAATTGGAAAGCTAGGATTAAACCACACCAAACAAAATGAATGGTGGGGATTAATCCACACCAACCAAAAATCCCAATTTATTTTCTATAAATAGCATTCATTTTTCTCTTGTAAAGAACACTTAGAATTAGGATAAAACCCATCACTTGGGTTTAGTACATTCCAAAATTTTAGTTGTAATTTGTTTTTGCTTGTAAACATTTTAATTTTTGTACGAATTTTTTTCTACAATTTATAGTGTTAATTCGAAGCATAAAATCTCCCCAGTTTCTCACTTTTGGTCTTAATTTTAAACACAACCCCAGTTCTTATTTCCTTATCTTCCTTCTGTTTTAAAGCATAGAATTCCTCTCTTCCCTTTTATTTTACCAACGCATCTTACCCCTCTTGTTATCTCTTTGCCAAATTATACTCCGTTCTTAACTCCCCTTCCCCTGCGATTTCTTCTTCTTCGTTGTTTCCCCCAAAAAAACCACGAAACCCCTTCCCCATCTCTTTTCTCCTACATTTTTCCCAACCCCATTCTTCCTTCCCCTCTTCTTCTCTTTCCCATCGAGCAAACAGTCCACCTTCTCCCCTTGTTTTTCTTGTTTAATCGAATCTTTTAAATGTTTTTTTCTGCCAGAGTCGAGTTCGCGTAGTTTGGTGTTTAATCGAGTTATGATTGTTGGTTTTCGCTGTTCTTAGCTAAGTTGCTGTCGTTTGCGTTCTTAGAAGTGTTGTTATTTTGAGTTATAAGTTTGTGCCTGAGTTTAATTACGTTGAGTTCGAATCCTGTGAGTCAGCTGAGTTGTCGACCGATTTGTTTTGTGTTGAGTTCGTAGTATGAGTCGCCACTGAGTTTTTGCAAGTCTGAGTGGTGTCTTCAATTTGCTGCGTTCGTATGCTGTTTCCCGAGTTGGTTTGTTGGGTCTTAGTCGAGTCTAAAGATACTGAGTAATTGCTGCGAGTTTTTCACTCGAGTGTCGCGTCCAAAATTCTGAGTCCGTTGCTTCTTGTTCTTGAGTTCACTGAGTTGTTCATTGTTCTGAGTTCGTTAGTGTAGTTTCTGAATTTGTGAGTCAAATCGTTTTATGGTTGAGTTTTCGTCAAGAGTCCAGTTATTGTTTGTTTGTTTTTTTTCGAAAGCTGTTTTGCTGTGTTTATTTTTAGTGCAGAGTCTACTGGTTTTGCTGCTGAGTTTTTGTCGAGTTGATTCGTATATTTTACTGCTTTACCGAGTTCGTGTTTTTATTTTACCGCGGTTGGTTTTGGTTTCTGCAGTTGATTTTGCAGTTGATTGTTTTTGCTTAATTTGGTTTATTCATTTGCTAAACTCGGTTGTAGTCTGTGTTGGAGCTGTCAAATGGTTTGGTTACATTTTCTTTCTGTACGGCCAGTTAAATTTTCGAATAAATCATGCCAAAGTTTTGTTAAAATTTTCCGTAAATAATAAGTTTTTAAATTAGTTCAGTTTTAAATAATTTTAAATAATTTAGTTTTAATTAATTAGTTTAAAATAGATTTCTTTTTAGTAATTAGAAAAATCCAACTTTTCAAAATCAAAATTTTTCTAATTCGATTAAATTAGAAAGTTAAGGATCGCGAAATAAATATTATTCCCTGTGGATCGAATCATAAATACTAAAACGAGATCATGCACTTGCGATTTTTAATTGTCATATTTTCGGCACATAACATATTGATCACATAGGGCAGCATAATATCTCTATTTACGCTACAAATCATGATGTTAAAACATCAACCTATCCTATGCTAGCATGACAAGTTCTAAATCTCAAGATCCACTCTCGTTTCGCAAGAGATTAACAATTCAATTTAGATGTAGCTACGCATCTAAAAGCATTAAGAATAACCATACAAGGATATCAAATATACATCACACACAGATCTTTAAAGCATCAAAATACTAAAGCTCCATAAATAAATCCGTTAGAATCCCTTGACAACGATTAGTTCAAAATTGAACCTCTCGTCATCATGGGATCAAGTGAAACCATGATAATGAAACAAGATATGAATTCTATGTTATAATATGCTAACTAATGATACAAATTACAATAGTAGGATGTGTTTATATAGGCTCTAGAAGTCTTGCCCAGCAAGAAATTCCCCAAAATAGAGTTAAAATAGAATTTCTGCAGAATACGTTTCCTAAACTGATTGTGTTTTTAAGGAAAATTCGTAGCTGACTTTTCTTCATTATTTCTGGACCGTTCCAATTGTAATTGAACATCTGGACCACTTTAGAATGATAGAGAATCTCGTTAGCTTCGCGTGGACTATAAGATCGTCCAAAACGGACTTGTAGAACTCAAGATATGACCAAAGCAAAAATCCGAAATCTGGCAGAATTTCTCCGCGCTGGCTGCGCCCTTGCTACTGTTCATGGCGCTGGCTGCGCCCTTGGTAGCGCTGGCTGCGCGTGGCTTATGCCAGAAGCTGATTTTTGTTGATTTTCTTCGTTTTAACTCTTTTTTCCTTCATTCCTTTTGCAAATTGTCATTTTTAACTTATAGAACTCAATTCCACCATAAAATATGCAATTTATATCATCCAACCCCAACATAATAACCCTGCACAAACTCATTAAAACAAATCAAAAACACGACATACTTAAGGCCAAGTCAATCAATTTAAGTCGAAACACAGCGTTCCAAGTGGATATAAAATCCACTTATCACTAACTCTGTAAATCTCTGCCATGTAATCACTCCTTCACCTTCCAACAACTTTGTTGACTCCCACCAATAGTTTGCTTCAGCTTTCAAGAAAAAGCTCGCATATTCAGTCTTCTGTTCTTCTCCTACCCTTACCAAAGCAAAAGCTTTTTCCATTTCATTCAGCCAAGCCCTAGCTTCTATAGGGTTAACAGTACCTTTAAACTCTTGAAGGTGTACAACTTGAAAAGCTTTGAAAGTAACAATTGGTTGAGCGGGTCGTTGTTGAGCTAGTGCGGTTGTCTGTTGTTGAAGTTCTTAAAAGTCCATGTCAAGTGTAAGAATAAGTTAGTAACCATGCTAAGCCTACAAGAGTACATCTTTGAGACAAAACTCGGGATTTCATACGCAAAAACAAGTACACACTCACAATCCACTCACAAAAGAATATTCACTCAAGAACAGGGGTAAGTGTATCACTCAATTCCAACAAAATCATAAGCATGCTTGACATTTGGTATCAATCTAACTCTTAACACAACATACATCAATGACGATAATCAAAAGGTCTTTAATTGGGTTGTAACGGGGCTAGGGACAAGGTATGTCAAATAAGCCAAAACAGGTGAAGTGTCAAAAGCTAGTAGGAACTATAATGAATCATACACAACACCCTACTTCTCCCCCCCACACATAATTTTACTATTTTTCTTCCAATAAAAAATGCTCGACTAATCGACTAAAGTAGGATCACAACAAACACAAATATGCTCTCATAATATATTTTTTTTTCTTTCTTTTTTCTTCTTTTTTTTTTTCATTTTTTTTCTTCTTTTTTTTCGAGAGCTAAATATAACAAGAACAATACAAATAACAATGATCCCATGATTTTATTACACATGCCGACTATCAAGTAAACAACCAAACCCAATTTTCAATATTTCCCCCAAAATTATGACCAAAAAAACCCATACTTGCACACCTTATTACTCCCTTAAGCACTCTACTAGCCTTTGACAATGTCGGTTCAAATTAATGTAAGGCCAATACAAGAAAAAGGTCTATGCAAGTAATGTGGTATGTCACCGAAAAAATAGAATTAAGCTCAACGGGTTAACTAATTGATCATGTAAATATGGTGTTGTAATATGGGAAAATATGCGGTTATTCCTAAATGCCTTTATCATTTTAATCGTCAAATAATGTCATGCGTTTCAAGAAAGATCTCAAACCACTGCTAGCAATGCAAACAATCCGTGGACACTAAAGCAAACGAATAAATTGCAACAAATATGCAATAAGGCTCAAAAGCTCACTCGGTGCAGGGAAAAACATACTCAATCCCAAGCAAAAATCTCTCTAATGCACCTACTTGTATTCAAAGCATGCAAACTAAATCAACTTGCACATATTCATGTCCTTTTAATTACTCACAACATTCAATAAGTCTACTAGCCTCAACTTACTAGTGTATGTGTGTGCACAAGAACAAAGCATATCACTTCTCAATCAAAAGCGTTAACAACATAAAATTCCTAACCAGCATGGGTGCAAATGCAAACTACTATGGACTCACATGATAATAACACGAACAAAACATGCATGAATTACAACTAAAATGAAAGCATGATATCCTACATGACACATAACTACTATAAACAACTACATATCTATTACTCATCCCTCGAACCACCCCCAAACTTGAAATATTCAATGTCCGCATTGAATGAAAGTAAATAGGAGGGATAGTAGGAAACATACCTAATCATTGAAACACATGGGTTGCCTCCCACGAAGCGCTTTTGTTTAAAGTCTTTAGCTAGACATGGCAATGGCTTTTCTATTGAAAATTTCTACACCGTATCTCTATATGGCCATTTAACTATCTTTTTCGGGGCTATATCCTTGACGACAAGTTTCCACCTTCTTTGCTCCTCAAAAGTGTTCGTAATATTGTTCTCTTCACTACCTGACAAGTTAGCAACAATAATAATAGGCAAAGTAGATGATTGACCCAAATATACATACCTTAGCTGATCTGATGGTTTAAATTCGAGTCTGGAAGTTTCTTCAACATGATGATTTTCATTATTAACCACCAAAGACTGAGCAAGAGTGGAAATAGACGGATTAGGAACGAAAATGGGTAGTTCACCAACAGAAGTCTTCACAACTGACTTAGGATCAAAAGAACTCTCCTCAAGTTGGATTTCATGCTTAGAACAAATGACCTTCAATTCCTCTAACATCTCATCAGAAGTAAAATTCCTATACAACTCATGAAGATCCTCATTACCCTCAATCAAAACATCTTCCTCAAGAAAAGACTCAATTACACTATCCTCAAGATTTGACCATGAAACCACCTCATCACCCAGCACCTTAGAATCCCAAAGATCTGCCAAGCCTAGTGACTCACACTCTTCCTCCTCATCACTATCCACCACAAATTCTGAAAAAACAGAATTTTCTTCTTTTTCTGTAGGATCCTGATCATGAATTTCTTCTTCATCCTCAATTGCTGAATTCTGATCGTTCGTGACTTTTCAAGATCTGAGTGTTATGGCCTTAACCTGCTCCATGCCATCTTGTTTTCCTGGATTTACCTCTGTGGCACTAGGAAGAACTCCCTGCGGTCCGTTGAGAAAGGCACTTGCAAATTGCCCAATCTGATTCTCCAATGTCTTGAGAGATACCGCCTGACTTTTAATCATCAACCTCAATTCATCCAATTCAGATTTTTCATTCGAAGATTGACCATCATCCCCATGAAACTATTGCTGCTGAAAATCTTGATTGTTGCTCCAGCCGAAATTGGAATGATAGGTGGCTGGAGCTGGTTGCGAAGGTTGCTGGAAGTTGCTCACAAACTGTGCTGATTCAGAAGATATGGCACATTGACTCGTCTCATGTGCGCCCTCACATAGCTCACCACCACTAGCAACTTGAGGCACCCCATGCTTTGACATAAAATCCAATTTTTTATTAAGTGCCTCTAGCTGAGCTGCTAGAGCTGTGACTGTATTAACTTCCAGAATTCCTGCTAATTTGCCTTGTGATAATCTCTGAGTTGGATTCTGGTATTCATTCGCAGCCATCATCTCAATTAGCTCATAAGCTTCCACATAGCTCTTAGCCCATAAAGATCCACATGATGCTGCATCTAGTATTGGTCTTGACTGTACACCCAAGCCATTATAAAAGCAGTTAATCACCATCCAATCAGGCATCCCATGATGTGGACACTTCCTTAGCATCTCCTATATCGCTCCCAAGCCTCGCACAAAGATTCTTCAGACTGCTGTGAAAATTGAGTAATAGCGTTCCTGATTGCTGCGGTCTTTGCCATGGGAAAAAAATTTAGTGAGAAATCTCTGAGCAAGATCCTCCCATGTCAAAATAGAACCTGCTGGTAGAGAGTGCAACTAGCCCTTAGCTTTATCCCTCAAAGAGAATGGGAAAAGTCTAAATTTGATAGCATCTTCCGACACCCCATTGATCTTGAAAGTGTCGCAGATCTCAATGAAATTCCGGATGTGCATGTTAGGATCTTCAATCGGAGCACCCCCAAACTGAACCGAATTCTACACCATCTGAATTATGCTAGGCTTGATTTCGAAAGTATTTGCTGTAATAGCTGGCCTGACAATGATAAATTGGGCGTCATTGATCTTTGGTTGAGAATAATACATCAATGCTTTCGCTGCTGCTGCTGGTTCTCCCATTGCTACCTGAAACACATAGAACTAAACAACTATGTAAGAAACAATCCGAGTCAATGAACTCTAACGACCACTGATGACAAGCACATAAACTAAAAATAAAACACCGATGATCCCCGGCAGCGGCGCCAAAAACTTGTTTGCACTAAATCACGCAAGCGTACGTGGTCACAAGTAATATATGAATAAGTCAAGTTCGTTCCCACAGAGATCTGGTTGGTTTCAATTCAGTTCATGCACCTATGCAACAATGTATGGTTTTTATTCACTGCTAAGACAATTAACAAGATTGGGTTTAGATTAACTATAATTAACTAAGAAACAAATTAACAAAACTAAGAATTAACTAACTAACGAGAATTGGAATCGAATTACTTATGCAAGAGAAAACATGGGATCCTAACTTCATTAAATACTTTGCTTAGATCTGACGCCTTTAATCACTATATGCAATGGTTATGATATCTGATCGGACAACATGAAACAAGTATAAGCTACCTCTCGGTACACTAACACCAAACTACTCATACATCCACAAAAGAGATAGAAGATGAATAGACACCAATTATGTTTAGACCCTATATCTCTATAAGATTTGAAAACATAACGGTTTAAGCACAAGTTATCCATATTGATCACATAGGGCAGCATAATATCTCTATTTACGCTACAAATCTTGATGTTAAAACATCAACCTATCCTATGCTAGCATGGCAAGTTCTAAATCTCAAGATCCACTCTCGTTTCGCAAGAGATTAACAATTCAATTTAGATGTTAGCTACGCATCTAAAAGCATTAAGAATAACCATACAAGGATATCAAATATACATCACACACAGATCTTTAAAGCATCAAAATACTAAAGCTCCATAAATAAATCCGTTAGAATCCCTTGACAACGATTAGTTCAAAATTGAATCTCTCGTCATCATGGGATCAAGTGAAACCATGATAATGAAACAAGATATAAATTCTATGTTATAATATGCTAACTAATGATACAAATTACAATGGTAGGATGTGTTTATATAGGCTCTAGAAGTCTTGCCCAGCAAGAAATTCCCCAAAATAGAGTTAAAATAGAATTTCTGCCGAATACGTTTCCTAAACTGATTCTGTTTTGAAGGAAAATTCGTAGCTGATTTTTCTTCATTATTTATTGACCATTCCAGTTGTAATTGGACATCTGGACCACTTTAGAATGATAAAGAATCTCGTTAGCTTCGCGTGGACTGTAAGATCGTCCAAAACGGACTTGTAGAACTCAAGATATGGCCAAAACAAAAATCCGAAATCTGGCAGAATTTCTCCGCGCTGGCTGCGCCCGTACGGGCGCTGGCTGCGCCCGTGGCTTATGCCAGAAGCTGATTTTTGCTGATTTTCTTCGTTTTAACTCCTTTTTCCTCCGTTCCTTTTGCAAATTTTCATTTTTCACTTATAGAACTCAATTCCACCATAAAATATGCAATTTATATCATCCAACCCCAACATAATAACCCTGCACAAACTCACTAAAACGAATCAAAAACACGACATACTTGAGGCCAAGTCAATCAATTTAAGCCGAAACGAAGTGTTCCAAGTGGATATAAAATCCACTTATCACTAACTCTGTAAATCTCTGCCATGTAATCACTCCTTCACCTTCCAACAACTTTGTTGACTCCCACCAATAGTTTGTTTCAGCTTTCAAGAAATAGCTCGCATATTCAGTCTTCTGTTCTTCTCCTACCCTTACCAATGCAAAAGCTTTTTCCATTTCATTCAGCCAAGCCCTAGCTTCTATAGGGTTAACAGTACCTTTGAACTCTGGAGGGTGTACAGCTTGAAAAGCTTTGAAAGTCACAATTGGTTGAGCGGGTCGTTGTTGAGCTAGTGCGGCTGTCTGTTGTTGAAGTAGTTGGAGGATTTGAGTCATAGTCGGGTCAACTGGATTTTGATTGCCAGTGTTCTGGTTTTCAGGATTTGTAGCAGGTGTTTTCTTCTTTGGAGGCATGATGCTGATAAGAAAACAAGGTGTTTTCTTCTTTGGAGGCATGATGCTGATAAGAAAACAAGTAGTTTATTAAACAACAGGCAAATATGTACAGAGATAAGGTTTACAAATCCTGAATTTGAGTTGTCTGTGTTCAAAAAAATTATAACGGTGTAAAGAAATAGGGAAGCATAGGTATTTTCTTGAACAAGTAATTCCAACAGGAAATATTCAAATAACTCTGGAATATAATGAAAAATGTGTAATTAATCAGAAAACAAAGGTCATGGTACCAACAAGATTTACAATATGCAAAACATTTTTAGAGTTCAAGGTACACTGTTAACAATCCAACTATTAAAAGGTAAATACCGAGAATAATCCCTGTCATCCACAACCTGTGATAACGATACAGCGCAAAAAGAAGGTACTAAAGCGATAAAGGAATATCCTAAACCTATCACCTATTGTCTAGATGATAACCTACACCTATCGCTCCTATCCTACACCTATCCTATACCTAATCCTTGCTTGTTTCATTAACCAAAACCAGACAGCTCTTATACCAACCTGTAACGCCCCAACTTCCCAATACCGAAAATATACTTTTTGAAATGAAGTATTCAATTATTGGAATTTATTTAGATAAAATAGACTTTAATACAGGGGAATTTTAAAAAAATTCGACATGATGTATTCGTAATTCGAACTATCCACCTGTAATTCAAACCAACCCAAAATCTCATCCAATTACCAAACAACAATTCCAAAAAAAAAACCAATACAAGTTCAACCTGCCAACAAAATAATAAAACATAATATAGCAACCCACTACTAACCCGGATCTCTAACAGGTAGTGGTATGAAACAAGAAACTACTAGCTAAGTTATTACATTCCAATACTAAGTCCTCAATCAAAAGTACATACATTCCACAATATAAATACAACCAACTAGCACTATTACTACAAATCTTGACTGCTAATCCAAAAGTCCAACCTTCTATCTGCAAGGCTAGTTAGTCTATAGTCCACCATAATTTTTTCTCCTGGAATAGCTTCTAAGTATTATCCTCTTCTTTAACTGAAAGAGGGTTAGAAACAATAGCAAGAAGTGAGCCAAATGCTCAGCAAGTGACAATATAGATATGATAATTCACAACTGAAATCTGGGTACAACAATATAAGGTTCACCCTTTGAACCTGTCCGAATATGACAATTTGTATTCCATTTCATAAGTAAAGAGGGAGAGCAGTCATTTCTCTTTTTAAAGCAATTTTCATTTATAAAACATTTAATTTCGATTGGAGGTTTTTTTCACGATAACGGATAATACGGGTGATCAGCCACGTAAAGTCCCCCTTCCTTTGAAATTGGGTTCCCAATTAGGCAACACATTGGCCTTTCAAATGCTGGACTGGGCACTCCCCCAGCCTCTTATGCTCTCCAATCCGAAGGAATCCGTAGAAAACATTTTTGACGGAATCCATCACAATAAAATCTTTAAAACTTTTAGAAACATTTCACTTTTCGGTCCTTAAACTCACTGATAACAGATCAGCCTAGTTTAAGAAATTTTAAAACATTTTTAAATAAATAAGCCATTTTGATTTGCATTTATAAAAGAATAAAGGTCAGGGAAGCATTGAAATATAACTGCAACAGGTACACAAGATAAGGATTCAAGTATGATTCAAAGGTATTTAAGAATAAGTATTTGCCAAGCACATGATATTATAAGGAGGTGGGGTAAGAAAATATTTATTTAAAATTTGTAGGTTTTAGGTAAACAGGATCACATCAATGAAAAGGGTCATTAGCTAATGAGAAACAAAGTAAGTATTAGAATTTGAGAAATAGGGTTCCATGGGTTATAAGTAATGTTTTATTTTGTATGGTTTAGGGAACACGCATGAAGAAAGGTTAAGCTTAGAGCAAAACATAAATTATAAATTAAGGTTTATGGTTCAATTAAAATTAGTGTAACAACAAGGTACAAAGGTTTAATTAATTATTCAGAGGCACAAGCAAGAAGGGTTCGAGGGTTTAAACATCAATTTATAAGAGCAAGTAATAGAGTACAAGAATTAAGCAATGGTTCATAAGGACAAGCAACAAGGTACAAGAGGTTCAACATTAGTTTAAAAGAAATAACAATAAGTTATAAAAGTCTGAACAGGAATTCACAAGCAGTATATGGAATCTGAACTTCAATATAAGGTTCGAGTCACTTGCCTTAACCAGGTGCTTGTACACTAGTCAATTAGTCTCAAAAGTCCTCAACCTTCGTCTTTCCTTTACTCCTAAGGTCTACGCCCTTCAAATCTACACATAAAAACACTACTTCAGAATTCTATTCAATATTCGACATTCCTCATCGAACGTCAATTCTTAATCTACCCTTGCGTTAAAACCCTAAGTTTATTTACTTAAATCATATAACATCAATCTCTGACCACTGACATAAATAAATAAATAAATAAATAAATATATAATTAGAGCTGACAAACATTTAACAATTAATCACATAAACAAAATATAATCCAATACCACTTCGTACTAATAATACATACATATATACTTATACTCGAGAAAATAAATTTAAGATTTTTAGAAAATTTTGACGGCATCCCCTTTATACGGGTAACAGCCATTCGGAACATAACCGACACAACCAACCAACAATTATCACATTCCAACTAAAACTTATAACAAAGTCAAGTACCAAACAATTTAAACTACTATAACTCCACTTCCGGATAATCCAATACATATTAAATAAATTGTACCAATCGACATACCATTCGGAACTTAAAACACAAAATTAAAAATTATCGCATAATTGTAAAAATAATAAATTTTTGGCTCACGTATTCATCATTGCCAATTTACCCTCGACTCAAATTAAATCATTGTTGAGGGGGCAAAATTTCGAGGGTGCCCTAATTTGGGTTTCCGACCCGAAATTCCGCACAATAATTAATAATTTAAAAGCTAGTAATTTCGGAATTAATCATCTTGGAATTAATCATACAGAGCATTATCCTGCAGTCAACAAAATCACGGCAAACATAAAATCAGAACACAATTTGGATCATAAAATCATAGTTAATTCCTCCGAATAAACCAGCAGCCTGAACCAAAACAATTACCAAGTCCAAATTTCATATACATATACAAACAACACTACTATATCGCAGCCAACTTACACATATACGTGATACACACACATACACTCACTCACACAACCTGTACATACGCACGGCTGCAGCAACCCAACACCACACACCCACAGTTCAATACACACACATATACCACTGTCTAGATACACACACACATACAATGAACACAACAGGTAGGGGAAGAAAGATGAGTGAAGGGAGGTGATTACAATAGAGAGAACTGCTAGAGAGAACCGGGAGAGATGGGTTCGAGAGTGTGGAGAGATTGATTTCCGAGAGAGATTGATTTCCGAGAGAGATTGAAAGAGGGGAGAAAGTTTGAGAGATGGGAGAGAAGCTTCGTGAATTACCGAGAGAAGAACAGAGCCGGTACTGACCATTTGGGGAAATATCAATCAATTTAGGCATTTAAAAGATAAAGGGGAGATTTTAGAATTTTACTAATAGATTTTTTGATTTAAACAATTTAAAATACGTGGTAAAATTTAAAATAAATAAGTAATAGTTAAGGAAAATCTAAATATCATTTTTAAAATGTAGAAAATAAAATTATAAATCTCCCCATATTTTTAAAATATTTATAGGATCGAAAATGAATTAAATATGGATTTTACAAGATTAAATCCATAAAACACAAATCAATTCATATAATAATTTTAAAATCCTTAAAAATCAAAATTAATCCATCCAATATTTTTAAAACTCAATAAACTAATAAAGTAAATAATGCAAAAGATTTCATAATTTTTACTATTCCCAATAATTTTATAAAAATCTCAGAAGATAAATAACACATGATTTAAATAGGATTTAATCCTCAAAAATAAAATAAAAATACGTAACCTTATCCGACACATATAAATCATTAAATAATCCCACAAAACGAAATCACACATATTTTACCTTCTCGAAAATATTCACGTCACATAATTCACATTTAAGAATAAATAAATAATTTTAAATATTAAAAATTTCTAAGGCGTTATATCCTTCCCCCCTTAACAGGATTCTGTCCCCAGAATCTCACCTAAGTAAAAAGATGAGGATAATTCTCGAGCATCTCGCTCTCAAGTTCCCAAGTCGATTCTTCGACTCTAGGATTCCTCCATAAAACCTTTACCAACTTAACTGTCTTATTCCTTAACTTCCTATCGATTCTATCCTGAATTGCTACAGGTTGTTCTATGTAAGACAAATCCAGCTGTAACTCAATAGGCTCGTACTCAATTACATGACTTAAATCTGGATGATATCTCTTGAGCATTGAAACATGGAAGACATTGTGGATATGACTCATATGTGGCGGTAGAGCTAACTCGTACGCGACTTTTCCAACTCGTCTTAAGATTTCAAATGGTCCCACATATCTCGGTCTGAGTTTTCCTTTCTTACCAAACCTTGTAACTCCTTTCCAAGGTGACACTTTCAATAACACTTGCTCTCCTTCCTCAAAATTCACATCTTTCCTGTCTTGATCCGCATACTTCCTTTGTCTATTCTGAGCGGTAATCAACCTTTTCTGAATAATTTCAATCTTTTCCTTCGTTTGCTGTACTAGTTCTGGTCCTAACACCTTACGCTCACCAACCTCATCCCAATAAATCGGAGACCTACATTTCCTTCCATATAAGGCTTCGTATGGCGGCATCCCAATACTCGCATGATAGCTGTTGTTGTAAGAAAACTCCACCAAGGGTAGATGTTCATCCCAACTTCCTTTAAAGTCCAATGCACAAGTTTGAAGCATGTCTTTAATAGTTTGGATGGTTCGCTCGCTATGTCCGTCGGTTTGCGGATGATATGCCGTACTCATCTTAAGCTTAGTACCCAAACATTCTTGAAATTTCTTCCAAAATCTGGAGTTGAAACGTGGATCTCGATCCGACACAATAGTTACTGGAACACCGTGACGCATAACCACTTCTTTTAAATAGAGCTGTACCAACTTATATAAGGAGAATCTTTCATTGATTGGAAGAAAATGTGCAGATTTAGTAAAACGGTCTATGATTACCCAAATCACATCATGATTAGCTTTAGTTCTCGGTAGTCCAACAACGAAGTCCATAGCTAGGTGCTCCCATTTCCATTCAGGAATATCCAACGGCTGTAATAATCCACTAGGCTTTTAATGTTCGTCTTTGACTCTTTGACATGTGTAACACTTACTAACCCACTCTGCAATCTTTCTTTTCATATCAGGCCACCAGAAATGCTCCTTCAGGTCCTGGTACATTTTCGTACTTGTTGGATGAATCGAATATCTTGAACTGTGAGCATCACGCAGAATCTCATTCTTTAACTCTGAAACGTTGGGAATCCAAATCCTCGAAGAAAACCTTAATATACCCTTATCATCTTTCTGAGTGCAAATTTCCTCACCTGTTAACGTATTCATATCTTGGCTCATGATTTCCTCCTGACATCTTCGTATCTTTTCTAGCAGTTCCGGTTGAAATGTCATGGTATAACACTTCTCACTAGTAGGTTCTGAAATCTGGACTTCTAATTTCAACTTTTCAAATTCTTTGAACAATTCTTTGGGTATGGTAAACATGTTCAGTCTCTCTTTTCTACTCAATGCGTCAGCCACCACATTCGCTCTTCCTGGGTGATAATTAATCGTGCAGTCGTAATCCTTAATTAGCTCCAACCATTGCCTTTGTCTCATGTTAAGTTCCCGCTGAGTGAAGATGTACTTCAAACTTTTGTGGTCCGTGTAAATCTCACATTTTTCACCGTATAAATATTGTCTCCAAATCTTTAGTGTGAATACAATTGCTGCTAACTCCAAATCGTGAGTCGCGTACTTTTGCTCGTGAGGCTTTAATTGTCTGGAAGCATACGCAATCACCTTTCCATGCTGCATCAGTACAGACCCTAATCCCTTGTATGAAGCATCACTGTAGATCAAAAAATTTCCTTGACTGTCCGGTAGAACTAACATTGGTGCTGTTACCAATAATTTCTTTAATTCCTGGAAGCTTTCCTCACATTTCTCATTCCATATAAACTTTTCATTTTTCCTAGTCAACTTGGTCAATGGTGAGGCAATCTTAGCAAAATCTTGAACAAATCTCCTGTAATAACCAGCCAATCCTAAGAAACTTCTCACCTCGGTAGGTGTCTTTGGTCTGCTCCAATTCACCACAGCTTCTATTTTTGCAGGGTCAACTCTAATTCCTTCACTACTGATTATATGTCCTAAAAATTGCACCTCTTCCAACCAAAAATCACATTTTGAAAACTTGGCATACAACTTCTCCGCTCTCAAAATTTCCAAAGCAATTATTAAATGTTCTGCATGCTCTTCCCGGGTCTTTGAATATATCAAAATATCATCAGTGAAAACTATCACAAATTTATCCAAATGCTTCCTAAAGACTCTATTCATGAGATCCATAAATGCTGCCGGGGCATTGGTTAATCCAAATGGAATTACTAGAAATTCATAATGTCCATACCTTGTACGAAATGCCGTTTTTGGAATGTCTTCAGGTTTGATCTTCAATTGATGATATCCCGATCTTAAATCAATCTTCGAGAAATAAGTTGCTCCTTTAAGTTGATCAAACAAATCATCGATCCTAAGTAAGGGGTATCTATTCTTGATGGTCAGCTTGTTGAGCTCTCGATAATCGATACACAATCTCATACTACCATCCTTTTTCTTGACAAACAACACAGGCGCTCCCCACGGTGATACACTTGGCCTTATGACTCCCTTATCCAAAAGTTCTTGAATTTGCGTTGCTAACTCTTTCATCTCCACAGGTGCCATCCTATATGGTGCTTTAGACACGGGTTCTGCTCCAGGTACCAGGTCTATAGCAAACTCCACTTCTCGATCTGGAGGTAAACCGGGTAATTCTTCTGGAAAAACAACAGGAAATTCGTTAACTATGGGTATGTCTTCTATCTTCGGTGCTTGCTTCTCTACATCCACCACATGTGCTAAATATGCTTCACAACCTTGTTTAAGTAACCTCTTTGCTTGCATAATGTTCAGAAATTTCTTTACTTGCCTTTCTCCTTAAAATACTACTTCTTTATCATTTCCCGTCCTTAATCTTACCTGCTTCTTTCTACACTCAATTTGTGCATCATAATCAGCCAACCAATCCATTCCTAAGATTACATCAAATTCTCCCATTTCGAAAGGTATCAAATTAGCATAGAAAAGGTAACCACCTATCTCTATATTACACTGAGGACACACCTGATTAACGGGGACTCTGTCTTGGTTTGCCACCTCTATTAGTAAAGCTTGCTCCAAAGGTTGAATTTCACATTGCAGTTTACTAACAAACTTGTTGGAAATAAAAGACTTGGTAGCTCCAGAATCAATTAAAACTTTATCCTCTACTGAGTTCACAGGGAGCGTACCTGCAACAAAATCAATTTGCTGAACAGTATCCTGCATAGTCATGTTGAATGTTCTGGCTCTAGGTTGCGACATCTGGGTCTGGGCTGGATGCCCAGCTATCCTCAAAGCATTTGCCGATGGGGGTCCGGCTACCATCAATACATTTACTTTCTGAACTGGTTCCTTACAATCCTTAGCAAGATGACCCAATTTCCCACATTTGAAACAAGTCACTCCTATAGTCCTGGGCTTTGTATCCGAACACTCATCAGCATAATGTCCCTTCTTGTTACACTTAAAACATGTAATACCTAGTCTGCGACAAACTCCCGAGTGCTTCTTCCCACAAGTTGAACATTCAGGTAAGGCTGGTCTGATTGCAAGTTACTGATTTGTTTTCTGAAAACGTCTTACTTGACCACCATTCCGTTCTTTGGCTTCTGAAAACCCTTGCTCCTATCAAACTGACCCTAATTCCTTGGCTTAAGCTTGTTATTATTATTATTATTATTATTATTATTATTACCTCTCGGGTTCTGACTTCCCTCAGTACTTTCTATCTTCCTTTTCTTTCCTGCCTTCTCCTTCTGATACAATTCTCTTTCACCTTCAACAATCATAGCCTTCTCCACCACCATTGCATAGTTCTCTAACTGAAACACTGCCACCTTACTACATATCCATGGCTTCAAGCCCTGTTGAAATCTTTTAGCTTTCTTCGCCTTAGTATTGACATATTCAGGAACAAACCTTGCTAACTCTGTGAATTTTGCCTCGTATTCCGCCACACTCATGTTCTCCTACTTTAACTCTAGGAATTTAATCTCCAGCTGATCTTGCATATACCTTGGAAGATACTTCTCGAGGAATAACTCTGTAAATCTCTGCCATGTAATCACTCCTTCACCTTCCAACAACTTTGTTGACTCCCACCAATAGTTTGCTTCAGCTTTCAAGAAATAGCTCGCATATTCAGTCTTCTGTTCTTCTCCTACCCTTACCAAAGCAAAAGCTTTTTCCATTTCATTCAGCCAAGCCCTAGCTTCTATAGGGTTAACAGTACCTTTGAACTCTTGAGGGTGTACGGCTTGAAAAGCTTTGAAAGTCAAAATTTGTTGAGCGGGTCGTTGTTGAGCTAGTGCGGCTATCTGTTGTTGAAGAAGTTGGAGGATTTGTGTCATAGTCAGGTCAACTGGATTTTGATTGCCAGTGTTCTAGTTTTCTGGATTTGTAGCAGGTGTTTTCTTCTTTGGAGGCATGATGCTGATAAGAAAACAAGTATTTTATTAAACAACGGGCAAATATGTACAGAGATAAGGTTTACAAATCCTGAATTTGAGTTGTCTGTGTTCAAAAAAATTATAACGGTGTAAAGAAATAGGGAAGCATAGGTATTATCTTGAACAAGTAATTCCAACAGGAAATATTCAAATAACTCTGGAATATAATGAAAAATGTGTAATTAATAAGAAAACAAAGGTCATGGTACCAACAAGATTTACAATATGCAAAACAGTTTTAGAGTTCAAGGTACACTGTTAACAATCCAACTATTAAAAGGTAAATACCGAGAATACTCCCTGTCATCCATAACCTGTGATAACGATACAGCACAAAAAGAAGGTACTAAAATGATAAAGGAATATCCTAAACCTATCACCTATTGTCTAGATGATAACCTACACCTTTCGCTCCTATCCTATATCTATAAGAGTTCAAATCCTATCCTACACCTATCCTATACCTAATCCTGGCTTGTTTCATTGACCAAAACCAGACAGCTCTGATACCAACCTGTAACGCCCCAACTTCCCAATACCGAAAATATACTTTTAGAAATGAAGTATTCAATTATTGGAATTTATTTAGATAAAATAGACTTTAATACAGGGGAATTTTAAAAAAAATTCGACATGTTCGTAATTCGAACTATCCACCTGTAATTCAAACCAACCCAAAATCTCATCCAATTACCAAACAACAATTCCAAAAAAAAAAAACCAATACAAGTTCAACCTGCCAACAAAATAATAAAACATAATATAGCAACCCACTACTAACCCGGATCTCTAACAGGTAGTGGTATGAAACAAGCAACTAATAGCTAAGTTATTACATTACAATACTAAGTCCTCAATCAAAAGTACATACACTCCACAATATAAATACAACCAACTAGCACTATTACTACAAATCTTGACTGCTAATCCAAAAGTCCAACCTTCTATCTGCAAGGCTAGTCAGTCTATAGTCCACCACAATTTCTTCTCCTGGTATAGCTTCTAAGTAGTATCCTCTTCTTTAACTGAAAAAGGGGTAAGAAACAATAGCAAGAAGTGAGCCAAATGCTCAGCAAGTGACAATATAGATATGAGAATTCACAACTGAACTCTGGGCACAACAATATAAGGTTTACCCTTTGAACCTGTCCGAATATGACAATTTGTATTCCGTTTCATAAGTAAAAGAGGGAGAGCAGTCATTTCTCTTTTGAAAGCAATTTTCATTTATAAAACATTTAATTTTGATTGGAGGTTTTTTTTCACGACAACGGACAATACGGGTGATCAGCCACGTAAAGTCCCCCTTCCTTTGAAATTGGGTTCCCAATTAGGCAACACATTGGCCTTTCAAATGCTGGACTGGGCACTCCCCCAGCCTCTTATGCTAAAAAAATGCTGGACTGGGCACTCCCCCAGCCTCTTATGCTCTCCAATCCGAAGGAATCCGTAGAAAACATTTTTGACGGAATCCCTCACAATAAAATCTTTAAAACTTTTAGAAACATTTCACTTTTCGGTCCTTAAACTCACTGATTACAGATCAGCCCAGTTTAAGGAATTTTAAAACATTTTTAAATAAATAAGCCATTTTGATTTGCATTTATAAAAGAATAAAGGTCAGGGAAGCATTTAAATATAATTGCAACAGGTACACAAGATAAGGATTCAAGAATGATTCAAAGGTATTTAAGAATAAGTATTTACCAAGCACATGATATTATAAGGAGGTGGGGTAAGAAAATATTTATTTAAATTTTGTAGGTTTTAGGTAAACAGGATCACATTAATGAAAAGGGTCATTAGCTAATGAGAAACAAAGTAAGTATTAGAATTTGAGAAATAGGGTTCCATGGGTTATAAGTAATGTTTTATTTTGTATGGTTTAGGGAACACGCATGAAGAAAGGTTAAGCTTAGAGCAAAACATAAATTATAAATTAAGGTTTATGGTTCAATTAAAAATAGTGTAACAACAAGGTACAAAGGTTTAATTAATTGTTCAGAGGCATAAGCAAGAAGGGTTCAAGGGTTTAAAGATCAATTTATAAGAGCAAGTAATAGAGTACAAGAATTAAGCAATGGTTCATAAGGACAAGCAACAAGGTACAAGAGGTTCAACATTAGTTTAAAAGAAATAACAATAAGTTATAAAAGTCTGAACAGGAATTCACAAGCAGTATATGGAATCTGAACTTCAATATAAGGTTCGAGTCACTTTCCTTAACAAGGTGCTTTCACACTAGTCACTTAGTCTCAAAAGTCCTCAACCTTCGTCTTTCCTTTACTCCTGAGGTCTACGCCCTTCGAATCTACACATAAAAACACTACTTTAGAATTCTATTCAATATTCGACGTTCCTCATCGAACGTCTAATCTTAATCTACCCTTGCGATAAAACCCTAAGTTTATTTACTTAAATCATATAACATCAATCTCTGACCACTGACATAAATAAATAAATAAATATATAATTAGAGCTGATAAACATTTAACAATTAATCACGTAAACAAAATATAATCCAATACCACTTCGTACTAATAATACATACATATATACTTATACTCGAGAAAATAAATTTAAGATTTTTAGAAAATTTTGACGGCATCCCCTTTATACGGGTAACAGCCAGTCGGAACATAACCAACACAACCAACCAACAATTATCACATTCCAACTAAAACTTATAACCAAGTCAAGTACCAAACAATTTAAACTACTATAACTCCACTTCCGGATAATCCAATACATATTAAATAAATTGTATCAATCGACATACCATTCGGAACTTAAAACACAAAATTAAAAACTATCGCATAATTGTAAAAATAATAAATTTTTGGCTCACATATTCATCATTGCCAATTTACCCTCGACTCAAATTAAATTATTGTCGAGGGGGCAAAATTTCGAGCGTGCCCTAATTTGGGTTTCCGACCCGAAATTCCGCACAATAATTAATAATTTAACAGCTAGTAATTTCGCAATTAATCATCTTGGAATTAATCATACAGAGCATTATCCTGCAGTCAACAAAATCACGGCAAGCATAAAATCAGAACACAATTTGGATCATAAAATCACAGTTAATTCCTCCGAATAAACCAGCAACCTGAACCAAAAAAATTACCAAGTCCCAATTTCATATACATATACGAACAACACTACTATATCGCAGCCAACTTACAGATATACGTGATACACACACACACTCACTCACACAACCTGTACATACGCACGGCTGCAGCAACCCAACACCACACACCCACAATTCAATACACACACATATACCACTGTCTAGATACACACACACACATACAACGGACACAGCAGGTAGGGGAAGAAAGATGAGTGAAGGGAGGTGATTACAATATAGAGAACTGCTAGAGAGAACCGGGAGAGATGGGTTCGAGAGTGTGGAGAGACTGATTTCCGAGAGAGATTGAAAGAGGGGAGAGAGTTTAAGAGATGGGAGAGAAGCTTCGGGAATTACCGAGAGAAGAACAGAGCCGGTACTGACCATTTGGGGAAATATCAATCAATTTAGGGATTTAAAAGATAAAGGGGAGATTTTAGAATTTTACTAATAGATTTTATAATTTAAACAATTTAAAATACGTGGTAAAATGGAAAATAAATAAGTAATAGTTAAGGAAAATCTCAATATCATTTTTAAAATGTTGAAAATAAAATTATATATCTCCCCATATTTTTAAAATATTTATAGGATCGAAAATGAACTAAATATGGATTTTACAAGATTAAATCCATAAAACACAAATCAATTCATAAAATCATTTTAAAATCCTTAAAAATCAAAATAAATCAATCCAATATTTTTAAAACTCAATAAACTAATAAAGTAAATAATGCAAAAGATTTCATATTTTTACTATTCCCAATAATTTTATAAAAATCTCAGGAGATAAATAACACATGATTTAAATAGGATTTAATTCTCAAAAATAAAATAAAAATACGTAACCTTATCCGACACATATAAATCATCAAATAATCCCACAAAACGAAATCACATATATTTTACCTTCTCGAAAATATTCACGTCACATAATTCACATTTAAGAATAAATAAATTATTATAAATATTAAAAATTTCTAAGGCGTTATGATAGATATGATCAATAGACACGTGGCCATTTGGGAAATTTTTTGGGATCCAATTTGGAGACTCTGGCATTCTCCGTGTCACATTTACTTAGTAATGCTAGGTATTCCAAATTAGTTCCCAAAAATTTCTCCCGAAAGACGTGGCATAGTTGATGCGGCAAATTGGAAAATTTTGATTGAGAATGTTGGTGTGAATGCATTATTATGACCAATTATAATAATACACTTGCATTTAAGAACCTATAATTACGAAACTATTTCACTAATAACAATATTAAAGGCAACTCTCAATTTTTTTTTATTTTTTTCTCTCAAATTTTCTTATAACAACATGTTAACATCTATATACCTATATATATTATAATGCCTGGAGATCGGAAAGTTACCAGAAGCGTTCAAGATATTTTTCTTGAATTTTTGTTTTTTCGATTTTTTTTATTAAAATTATTTTTTGCATTAAATAGCTCTTAATGACATATTAATTAGTCATTAATTATACCTAATAAATATGTATTAAAATTATTTTATTTTTTTTATTTAAAAAACTATAAAACTTTATTTGAGCATTTTAATTATTAATTCAATATTAAATAGTAATTGCATATATAATTAAGTTTATTTTTAGTTAAAATGACGACTAAAAATTGTTTACATTGCGCCCTTTTATATTCCCTATCGAATACCGACAATTGTAGTATAGACGATCCTTAACTTTTCAAGCAATCCTTATTATTAGTGATTGTTAAAATGACGGCTTTTTTTTTTACGAAAGGTGCTCCCCTTCAACATTTGCATTTGTGGCATTACCATCAGCAATTGGTGCCTCATCAGGAATATATGAATCGTCAGGGAGTTGATATGCAAAATTAACTCTCTAAATCACTAGAACTCATTATATCCTAGCTTATAAGTTGTGCATCTCATTTTCTAATATCTATAGTTACATTAATATTTTTAGGAAGCTTCAAATTTGATGATCTATAGCTCAATTAACCTTCGCACGATAAAAACCATTGTTACACCAGTGTTCCTTACTCTCAGCACCCCAGCTATCTACATGCCAGATACCAGCTATAGACATGCCGAAAATGGAAGCCCACATAGGATGAACAATCTTTGTTTGTGAAAGGTGAGCTTTTGCAATAATCTTCACTACTCCAGCCCCGATGCGAGCTTTCTGGATCCCTAAAAACATCCTATAAATCATTTTCAAAAGAACCAACGTAGAGATAAATCGCACAAAGCGAAACAACAAACGACAAAATGGCTAACAATCGCACACAGAGCGATACCACGCCAAAAAGCGAGACGAAAAAATCCAAAAATTCAAAAACCTCGGAATGACACAAAATTTTGGTATGATGATAAGCCGAAGATTTAGAGTCTAAGGATGATTTTTATTTGAAGATTCGATCTACAGACCTATGCAGATCTGAGAAAACTCAAATGGTTTTATTGAATGAAAATGAATGAAAAACAAGAAAGAGGGGGTTAGATGCGAAGGTGGAGGACCGAAAGTGGGATGATGGAAGAATGGAGGATTTAAGAGATAAAAGAAGGTTGTAGATCTAAGGGCTGATTAAGAAAAACGGGGGAGTCGACTCTCATCAATGGGTAGGGTTTTTAAATAGATTCTCGATGGCCTAGAAAGGCGTCGACTTTAAAAAGTGTTATTATAAAAAGTACTTCGTGTACTTGCACTTTGTCCATTTCTGCACTTGGGATACTAAACTTCAAAATCCCTCACTTGTAATACTGGACTTTCTAACTTTTTACAAAGTGAGTACTACCGTCAATAGCCGCTTAACTCCGTTAATTTATCGAGGGCAAAATAGTCATTTCGAGTATATAAAAAATAGAAATCAAAGCAGAACAAAAATCATATCTCTCACACATCTCCTTCCTCAACCACTCCGTTCACTCCACCAATTCAATTCCGTCAGCCTTCTCCAACAGCCACCGTTAACCAACCACCACCGCCTCTGTCTGTTCTCCTGCACCTACACGACCTCCTCTGTCCTCCTTCACTAATACACCTTCGACCTACATCTGCCAAACTCACCAATCATCAAACTCAACTCCGTCGCCTCCACGCACCTCCATCTGCAACATACTCAGACCATTCTCCGCCACCTACCCCTTCTCCTCACCCAATTCCCGCACCCTCCTCCCCAATCCCGTTCTTCTCCAGCCACAACCTGCAACCTCTATTGTTCTTCCCTTCATCAGTCACCACCCTACAAACCTCTCGCTCTCATCCCCCCACATCATCCGTCTCCTTTTCAGCCATAAGCCATCTCTCTCCTCCTCCCACCCCGCTGTTCACTCCACCGCCAACAGCCACCATTCACCATCCCTCTCTTTGTAAAACAAATTAACAACCGTTAATTTGTATATAAGAAAAATTAACCAAAATATCTCGTTATTCTTCCTATCAAACCAAAAAAAATCATGAGGCACAACCACCCACTAAACCATGCCTGTTAGCATAAAAACATCTCTGGTCAGAATCTGGCTTTGTCATGTAAGGTTGGTCTCAATACCCACATTCCCTATAGTTCCTCCACTAGGTAACAGTTGACCTTGTTGTTCCAATTTAATGTGAAATGTGAATCGATTTACCAACTCCAGCAACTCGAAAATCAAGAATGGGAGAACGATGAAGGAAGTGAAATTAGGAAAAAAACAATCACAGCTTCATCTAAAATTAAGAAGAAGTTATAAATTTGGGGATCCAAGGCTTGCAACTCTAGATCGATCAGATCTGTTAAAAGAAATTGAAAACACAGATGGTAGAAGAAGATGAAGCAAGTGAGGCATCAACGGTTGTTACTCATCAACGGTTTGAAATGACTGTTTTGCCCTCAACAAATTAACGGAGTTAAGTGGCTATTGACGGTAGTACTCACTTTGTAAAAATTTGGAAAGTCTAGTATTACAAGTGGGGGATTTTGAAGTTCAGTATCCCAAGTGTAGAAACGGGTAAAATGGAAGTACACGAAGTGCTTTTTACTCTATATATAATATTTATAACTTTTGATCATAAAGATTACGTTTGTATTATAATTGTTACTTTTTATGTTTATGATATTTTAGAGATTATGAAAATTTTAGATATATAAAGAGAGTATCTTCAAACCTCGAAAGATGATCCGCCACCTGGTTTTCAGTACCCTTTCTGTCCTTGATCTCCAAATCAAACTCTTGAAGTAATAGAACCCATCGAATCAACCTAGGCTTAGAATCCTTCTTCGACATCAAATATCGGATAGCCGCATGGTCCGTGTAGACAATCACTTTCATACCAAACAAGTAGACCCAAAACTTCTCAAAACCATAGACAACGGCCAAAAGTTTCTTCTCTGTAGTGGTGTAGTTCAACTGAGCTTCATTAAGAGTTTTGCTAGCATAGTATATTGTTTTGAATCAAATTTTTTAAAAAATTCTCAAGAGACCAATCAATTTTTGAAAATAATTAATCTAGTTTCAATATTTTAAGATGAAAATTTATGATCCGCAAATTTATGAACCGCGCGAAACGCAAATAAGTTGCCTAGTATCTCTTAACAACAACACTACGTTTACCAATAAAACTAAAAACCTCCATTAACAGAAACAAAGTGTGGCGATACTTGATTTCTAATTATTTGAACGAGTTCAATTGATGTATATATTCTTTCTATATCAAACCCAGATCTCTCTCGATTCATCACATCAATCTTCAATCGATGTATATATTCTTTCTATTCGTTCAATTCTTTATCGATTGAGCCCTCTTTTATTTTTGCTCTGCATATTATACACAATTCTAGGGTTAGGGTTTGATTTCTTTCGATTCACATCTTTTTAGCCTTTAAATCTTTCGATCGATTTCGTTTTTCGATGAATATATGATTAATTTATATTCTATTGTCAAAAGCACTTTTGTATCAAAACTTCTAATTTTGTACGATGTCGACTAGTTTGGCTTATTTTCTTCTCTGCTCATTCGATTCTTGGAAGCTAAGTAGTGACAGTCTTTTATTGGTTTGATGTTGAGTCATTTCTTTGTCACGAGTCAATCGTTGAGTTGTTGAATAGTGTATTCGAGTTGTGTGACCGAGTTTTTGTAGTATTGTTAGTGTTTTAGTTTGTTTACTTTGAGTTAGATTGTTTGATTGTTCTTTATTGAGTTATATTCTATTGTCAAAAGCACTTTTGTATCAAAACTTCTCATTTTGTACGATGTCGACTAGTTTAGCTTATTTTCTTCTCTGCTCATTCGATTCTTGGAAGCTAAGTAGTGACAGTCTTTTATTGGTTTGATGTGGAGTCATATCTTTGTCACGAGTCAATCATTGAGTTGTTGAGTAGTTATTCGAGTTGTGTGACCGAGTTTTTGTAGTATTGTTAGTGTTTTAGTTTGTTTACTTTGAGTTAGATTGTTTGATTGTTCTGTATTGAGTTATTGAGTTTATTGTGGCTGAGTTTTGAACTATTGTGCTGAGTATCGAGTTTTATGGTTGAGTTTTTGATGTGCTGAGTCTGAGTGTTTGTTTAGTGCAGAATCGTTTAGCTAGTTCGCAGAGTTTGATTATCTAATTGTTTGAATAGTACCGAGTTTTTGGGTCTTTTTTTTTGTTATTAATTTGCCATTTGCTATGCTGAGTTTGCTTTGTTGGATTCGAAATCTGGGTTCGAGTTGACTCGCTAGGTTTCATTTTCATGTCTGGTGTTCGATGTTAGCTGCGAGTTGTTAAGTTGTTCTGCGAGTTGTTTGCTGATAGTACATGTCCAATGTCATTAAGTTCATTATCATTAATTAGCTATTTCATTCTTTTAGCTTTCATGTTTTTTATTATCGTGTCCACCATTTTTCATCAAATTCAATATTAATCTTTTGTCAATTTCCTTTTATTCAAGTACTGGTTCACGTTTTGAATTCACTTGTGCATTAATTTTTTGACCGGCTACTTTATTTAGACTCATTAATATTTTACTTGATTTGTTCGATTATTTATTATGATTGCTTGTAACATGTATATGTGGTTAATTTGTGGAAAATTTCTACTTTTAATATTTGGTAACTTATACTTTTTGATGTCATTTATTTCTAATTGATTTTTTTCATTATTTTGTTTTAAATGTAATTATAAATATGCTTGTGATTTTTAATTGAAGATTGATAGGGCTTAATTAGGGGATTTTAATGTGTCTGAATTGATGATTGAGATTTGTTTAATAGTGGGGCTTGTTGATTGTGGTTTCGATTTTGAATTGATTCTTATATTGATAAGGATTAATTAGTAATATTGCACCATTTTATATGGTTTTGTACCTTTGAGGGTGTGCCAGTTATTTGTGGCTGTGTGGACCAATTTTGGGTTATTATTGATGTCATTTTTTGACGATTTGGATCATTTATTGATTTTGGAATCTGTTGTCATTTTAGATGACTTTATATTAAATCTTTTATGAGAAATTGATTTTTATATGTCTAACCATAGGGGACTCCTTTGGTTAGATATATAAAATTGTTCAATTTTAATATGGTTACTGAGTATAATAATTATTTAATGTATATTTGATTAATGGCTCTTTGACATAATTTTATTTGTTGTTTTGATTTATTCAGTTTCCGTGGGTGGAAAGAAGTGTAAAGAAAAGATGGATGACTGCATAATTTTGGGTTTTAGGGTGAGAAGATGGATGAAGGCGGGATTATGTATTATTATAGTGGATGAATCAAGCTGAAGAATCAAGAAGTTTCTAGTCATTTGATCTTTAGGATTTTGTTAAA
The DNA here is from genome assembly GCA_036435485.1 of Saposhnikovia divaricata. Lineage (NCBI taxonomy): Eukaryota > Viridiplantae > Streptophyta > Magnoliopsida > Apiales > Apiaceae > Saposhnikovia > Saposhnikovia divaricata. The sequence continues at coordinate 91,328,720 of CM071597.1, read as the reverse complement.
TGATGTACTCAGTTATTTAGTAGGGCACTCTTTTTTCCCCGCTTGAGTTTTTTTCCCATAGGGTTTTGCTCTTGTGGGGTTTTTAACGAGACTTTTTTTATGGATATAAAGGTGTAATTATCTAAACTTCCGGTGAAATCTCTTTCTTATGGGTCGTTAGACTCATGGATTGGTTAAGCATAGCTTTCGGTTAGATGATGAAGCTTTTATTATCTTTTCAGATGTATCATCTATTTTTTTTTCATGAATGAAATTTATCATTACTCTCTCAAAAAAAAAAAAAAAAAAAAAACCTCCACTAACATTCATAGATTAACAATTCAACTGTTACAAAATGTTTGGCATTTGTTCTTTAAAGTGCAGCATGCAGGTGGGAATCTGGGATGAGGCACCTCTTATTGCAATCGTATATCATAAGCACATTATTCATATGATAAGGCAGCCTATTACGAATCTTGTTTGTATGTTTAACCTAATGTTTGTGGTTTAGATCGTAGCTTAACATGGTTTCTACATTGTAGTATAACTTGACCCAACACATTTCTACCATAACTCCATAAGCACTCAATAGTTCAATCATACATACTACTATTTCACAAGGCCAAATGTATTACTCTATTTCACAAGTTCACGTAGATAATTTTGGATTACAATTTACAACTCCAATAGTTCAATCATACATACTACTTCCACTTACCTCCTCTGGAAGTTAAGTTTTGCGGACAAGTATACAAAGAGTAATGCAAATGCAAATGGAAATGCACAAAGAACTATTGCTACAAGCCATGTATCATCATTACGATAACCAAAATTACTTTCTAAAAAGGCATTTGTTGCTTTTCTTTCCCCGAGTACTGCTATTTCTTTGTCTATGTCTCCATATTGTGTTGTGATAAGGCTTCTCAAGGACCAAGATGATGGGCATATCCAGTAACACCAAACCCACCACTTTGGGATTTGCTATACAAGTACCCGAAAAGAAAAAAAGGATTAATGAATCAGCTGAATTCAATATTTCGATCAGAATAATTTAGACAAGAGGTTTTCTTTCGTCGATACTTAAATGCAAAGCAACTTTAAATATATTGGTTACCTATCAACCTAAAAGAAGAATGATTTGTTGCTGTTTCTTAGCATAAAATTTGAGTTATGCATTATTGCAATAGGTCGACGTGTGAAAGTTACAATGTGTATATTTTTTTTTTATTGACAGGGTTAAGAGAATTTAGATATGGCTTACTGGTTCCGGAATCAGAAATCCTGAGAAAAGGGAGGTCATGGTGTTAAAGAAGCTTGCTGAAACAGATGCCACTTGGAATGATCGGGTCATAGAGACAAACAGCATTCCAATGTAAGTGTAGTAGAGCATCGTACAGAACATAGCGTAGAAATACCAAAAGACTTTATCTACAGACCAGTAGAATCCGATTGCTGGATATGTGATTATCATGAAAATAAATGATTGAAGGAATATGTATGGAATTTCAACAATGACCTGCAGAGTAAATATGAAGAAGATAAGTTCTATGTTCATTGTGACATATCCTTCTTTTTTATGCTAATTATCATTGTGACTAAACTGAAGCTATTTAAGTATATTAGTTTATTGCTTCTGAATATCTTCATACCTGTGCTAATGAGGAAGTCCATGAAGAGTACATTCCTGCAAACTGTTCTCTATATACAACGCTGCGCTCAGTAGCTATAATTGATAATATGGATGAGCAGTTACTTACTCCCAATAATTGTAGGAATATGAACATCGATCCTAGTATATTGTATAAGTCCTGTTCGTCATTTCTTTGAACCAAAATATACAAGCAGAATTATTATTAGATATCTAGATGACACAAACAAATAGTTCTAGGTGTCTACCAGAGCTTTTGTATAACAAGAATTTAATAATTGACATTGCGACTCACTTCATAAAAGCAGTTTTTTATTTTCGTTCTCGGGTTGTTAAAGAGGGACCCTACCCCTTAAGAAGATCCGAACCTATGACATTGTCACGTCGGTAACGGGGAAGGACTTTTACCAAGAGGCTATCCCCAAATTTTCAACCAGATTCTTTTTTGTTAGCTTTGTTCTAGTTCACATAGAAGGCTGTGGTTTTTACCTGATCTGCACCTATGCTGCATGATCTATTCAGTAAGTGAAACTTGAGTATATGTACTCCTAGTGTCCTAGGAAGAGTTCTTTTAGCATTTATGTTTTCTGTATTAGTTGGTGAATGAATGGAGCATAGTTATTTGGAGACTCATTAGCCGATCAATGCTGCCCACTGGCAGTTTGTAGGCTAGAAAGCAAGCAACCGCACTTACATTTGTTTTCCTTTTTTCCATAGAATAGCTCCTAGTAAAACTGATGCCACAGTGACAAATGTCAGACGTGCCAAATTATATTTAGGACTCCTCCAATAGGACAAGTTCTGCTTCCACAAGCATGCTTTGAACTGTTCCCATTGGTTTTGCATAAAACGGGTTGAAAATTGTAGCTCCTCTGAACCTTGTTCTGGAGAGTGTAATTCTCTGGCTCGTTCCTTGGTTTCCCTACATATTGAAATAATCTTGTAAGCTCCTTTTAGCTGTATGTAAGATTATTTCTACTGTTTGAAAGTTACATAGTACTTCTCACTGTTTTAGTTATAAACCAATGCCGAAAAAGATTATGTATGTAATCTTATTGCAACTTCTTATAATGATGGAATGTATATTAGTTGCATATGTAGATCTAATCTATGGTATTTGGAGACTGGAGTTGTTCCGTAGATAGATCTCATTAGAGATGTAAAAGCAACATAACTTTGTCAATCTAAGGAGACTAATGCATAAGAAATAACAGAAGAAGAGCTTCAGTAAAAAAATAATTCTCACCAACATAGGGAAGATTCTTTATAGAGTTGGCTAAAGTCTATTTTGTGCTGTGCTTCTGCAGTTGGACTTGAAACCTCAAGCATCCAGGTTGCAGGGTTGTAGTTCTCCTGAATTTTTGGTACTCCAGGAATGTTCTGCCAAAACAAAGGAGAGAGAATTATTGGAAGGCTTACTCTAAACAGTTGGTGGCAAGTAAAATCAGGATATATGACCCATTCATTTTTTAAATATCAGTGGAGTTTATAAGAACTCAACATAATTTAGCCGATCATCTAACCAAAGGGTTGAGTAGAGATCTTGTGCACAAGTCGGCTGTAGGGATGGGATTGAAGTCCGTCTGAAATCTCTCATGTTGAGATACCCAATTCTCACCTAATATTACATTAGTTGCTGAATTAAATGTGGAAAGCTTAACATCTAGAGATTGGAACACATTAGAAGCATCATCCCAAGGTATGTGTTCAGGCTTGCAAGTTGAGGAGGTTGAAGTTTATCTTCTTAATAGTTCTTTTTAAAAATTGCATATGCAGGTGCAAGAGTAAAAGAACTACCTATTTGAGCATGAAGTTTAGCCGCTTCATGAAGTTTGGACTAGGCTAGTAAAATATAGTGTCGAGTAAGAACATTTGAGAATGTAAATTTATGTGTATATTATCTTCAAGTATTCACTATGAATAGTAGAGGTTCAATCCATAGTGATATCTTGATATTCGAATATTTGAAATGTGTACTATACTAATGTGAAATTCAATCGTCATGATATTTTATTTATGCATAACTTTGTTATTTGTTGTGACTTTGTTTAGTTAATCATGGATTACGCTAAAATGGAGGATGATTGTTTGATATTTTATTGTAATTGGATTGACTAGTTGATCAATGCAATCGTAATATTACATCGAACAAGTAGGGAGAGTGCGGAGTGCACACTTTGTTCGAATTTAGTATGATTTCGGTATTATTGCTTATGAGGCATGTCCATTGGCATCAGACACACCTGTTGGGATAAGATGTGTCTGTTAGCATTAGACATGACTGTTAGAATGGGATGTGTCTGTTGGCAAAAGACTGAGATGTGTCTGTTGGCAAAAGACACATTTGTTGACATCAATATATAGGTGTTGTTGGGTTTTCAGCCCAATACAATAGTATGGGTTTTGGTGATCCAAAACATATATGAATTGGGTAATAATTATATGTTTAGATAATTATTATAGATGGTATATTTAGATACCAAGTATGATAAGGATTGTAATTGGAAACCAAGTATGATTAGGATATCTTGGTGGCTAAGTTTGTGATGGCTATATATACATAGTCCTATTATGTTTGTTAGGTATGCTTGAGTATTGTTTGGCTTAAGTATCGTGTGAGTGAAACACCGTTTGGTGAGATTGATTGTATTATTGATTATTGTTTGGATTAATAATACAAGTTGGGTCGCGGGTTTTCCGTGTCATATAATTTTGTTGTGTGTGCTTTGCATTAGTTGATTATCTCGGGTTTTGCTCCCTAACAAGTGGTATCAGAGCCAAGGTTCGTGATGGATATGGGTGGAGGAAAATTCGAGATTGAATTGTTTAATGGAAGAAACAATTTTACGTTATGGCAGAGCACAATGAAAGATCTGTTAATTCAACGAGGGTTATATGCGACTCTTGAAGATAAGAAGCCTACTGATGTGGAAATTGCAAAGTGGCAAGACATGAAGTTACGTGCGGCATCGACAATCCGGTTGGCCCTTGCACCGGAAATCAAGTATGATGTTCTTGAGGAGAATAACCCCAAGAATTTGTGGGAGAAGTTGACGAAGACATATCACTCAAAGTCTTTGGCCAACAAGTTGTTCCTCAAGAAAGATTTGTTCGGGCTCAAGATGGAAGAAGATGGAGATTTAAGAGATCATCTGAATCGTTTTAATGGATTGATTAACCAGCTGAATAATTTGGATGAAAATTTAAAGGATGAGGACAAAGCTGTTCTTCTACTTGTGTCTCTACCAAAGAAGTACAGTACTGTGATTACTTCTTTATTGGTTGGGAAAACGATGTTAGATTTGGATGAGACCATTGTCGTTCTTTTAGAGACCGAAAGATTGATGAAGCAAGGATCGAGTGACGTATCTGATGGAAGTGCACTTGTGGTAGATGCGCGTGACAAGAATAAGATGTATGCTAAGAAACGTAATCCTAATATCAAGTGTTTTTATTGCAGAGAATTGGGTCATGTACAATACACGTGTCCACAAGTAAGAGAAGATTTGAAGGAGTTGAAGAAAACTCAAGGAGCGCGTAGTGTTTCGCTTGTAGCAGCTAATGAAGATGCTCTTCTGGTTCAAGAAGATAAGGGATCGAAAGAAGAATGGGTGCTTGACTCGGGATGTTCTCATCACATATGTGTTAGGAAGGAGTGGTTCTCGTCTTACGAGAAGTGTGAGAGAAAGATGGTAACTTTACCAAACGGTAAAAGGGTAAAGGTTGATGGCATTGGTGAGGTAACAATGAAACTTCACAATGGTCGTGTTCGGAGGTTAACTCAAGTAAGGTACGTACCGGAGTTAAATCGAAATCTAATTTCATTGGGTAAATTAGTTGATTTGGGACATACTGTTATGATGAAGAACGGTATGTTGGAGGTCACTAAAAAGGATTTAGAGATACTCAAAGGTTGGAAGGACAAGAGGAATCTTTTTGTGCTAGAAGGAGAGGTTATGGTTCAAGGGGAGGCATTGACGGATGGACACCGTTGGCTTGATGGTGACCGTTAATTCGGTTATGAAATTGTATTGGGTTGAAGGGGAGGATTGTTGGGTTTTCAGCCTAATACAATAGTATGGGTTTTGGTGATCCAAAACATATATGGATTGGGTAATAATTATATGTTTAGATAATTATTATAGATGGTATATTTAGATACCAAGTATGATAAGGATTGTAATTGGAAACCAAGTATGATTAGGATATCTTGGTGGCTAAGTTTGTGATGGCTATATATACATAGTCCTATTATGTTTGTTAGGTATGCTTGAGTATTGTTTGGCTTAAGTATCGTGTGAGTGAAACACCGTTTGGTGAGATTGATTGTATTATTGATTATTGTTTGGATTAATAATACAAGTTGGGTCGCGGGTTTTCCGTGTCATATAATTTTGTTGTGTGTGCTTTGCATTAGTTGATTATCTCGGGGTTTTGCTCCCTAACAGGTGTTGCATTGATCATTTTCATATATTGGTTCATTTTGAAATTCACAACAAAAACACATTCTCTCTTTTTACAGAATTTCTGACTTTATCCGATTGATTTATTTGGGTGAACCACAAATAACTTCAATTTGAAAGTGTTCATACCATATTTTCCCTGGTGACAAGTAAATGGGGTCATATATCCTGATTTTAGCTTCCAATGTGTATTAATCAGTATGTAGTTTAAGGAGCAACTCTTCATGATAGTTGTTTGTAACTGAAAAGCTAAATGTTAATGATGAAATAACTAAAAAGTCATTTTCTTACCTGAAAATATTCAATCAGTTTACTCGAATGTTGACCCAGTTCTCCAGAATATATTATTTGTCCTCCTCTCTTCATTAGAATTAGCTGCAGGAAACATGAAACAGTTCAACTTGTAAGTGGTCCAGAAAAGAAACCTGAAGATTGTCACAGTTTACGTTGTTAAGGTAAATCTTGATTTCCAATATGGTTGCTTCGGGTCGATGTACCATTCTTCGGTTACTAGAGTTGCATTTTTTGAAATTTAATACAGTAGTATAAATAAACTGAGTTTGAAAACATGCATTTCCTCAAGATAGGAAGAATGTAAACTGAGCTGAAGTTCTAATATTATTTCATTTTCTAGAAATTGTTAGGTATCCTTTGGAGTTAGCCTAGCGGATCAACACTTGGTAACAAGAGAGGAGGGTTCAATCATTCTGTGGTTGAGCATTTTCCCTGTAAAAAATTAGTTTTTGACCACGCATCTCCTTGCTCAAGGTAGGAAAAATGTATACAACCAAGTAGTTCCAATAACAGGTACTGTAGCATCTTCGAGATGTGGGCAGAATGAATACTGAACTATAGGTTTATTCTTGGCATTTATTTTTTGACATGAGTTCAAATTTTTGACTATTCAATACCTCGTCAAATGCCTCAAATATGTCTATGCTTGGCTGATGAATGGTACACACGACCGTCCTCCTTGTGTTGACAATGTTCTTTACTACTCGCATGACAATTGCTGCTGATCTTGCATCTAGTCCAGAAGTTGGTTCATCCATGAATAATATGGAAGGATTTGAAACAAGCTCCACTGCTATAGTCAGCCGTTTCCTCTGTTCATATGATATCCCACTTACACCAGGAATCCCGACTATTGAATCCTGAATATCATTGAGTTCAACCATTTGAAGAACCTCAGCGACGAACTCCTGTAAGTAAAGAAGTCATAATAGTACATACAAGAGAATGATGCATTATGTAGACTTCACAAACAATAAAACATTTTGTGTATGTCCTAAGAGTAGACTTTGATCAATGTTGATGAAATTTCTGAAAGAAATCAGTAACTAATGAAAGTAAACTAATAAATTAAAGTTACATTCAATTCACAGTCTATTTTGTCTTTTTTTGCAAAGTCGATTACAGATATTTAAAGTCACACAGTCAGGAGCATAGCTCCATCATCCATGTTACCAAAAAATGAGGTATTCACTAGGCTACAATGCTAGAAATACAATCAGATTTGGTATTGTAACTAGATCTTGAGAGTAACGTTATTTAGATTATTTAGCTTTAGTTTTCTGGTATTTAAACTTCGAGATTGTCTTACAGCTTTAGTGCTTTGATGGATGTCAGGGGGCAAACGTAACCAAGCAGAGAAAGCGAGTGATTCTTGTACTGTGATTTGTGGAGAGTGAATATCAGTTTGCTCACAGTATCCAGATATTCTGGCATAACTACTCTGAATTTTTGGGTACCCTCCTATCCTTATGTCTCCTTCTGTGAGGCCAGAACTTTTACGTCCAGAAAGAACATCCAGAAGAGTTGTTTTTCCAGCTCCAGTCACACCCATTAAAGCTGTTAGAATTCCAGGCCTGAATGATCCGGTAATGTCTTGAAGAAGCTGCAGTCTTTTTTTTGCGAAACCTTGCGCTCTCATTTTCTGGAAAACATATTTTTGCAACTCGATTAGTATAAGTCACTCATATCCAATGGACTTGTAACTTTAGATGGATACCTTTGGAGTGTCAACATAATATTGCACGTTCTCAAATGATACTGTCATGGGCTTGAAAGGTAAAGCCATCACTGTTATTAAACCATAAGAATTAGAACTGTGATAATTGTAGTATTTGTGAGTCATCCTCTCATGTCTTATTACATGTAGCTTCTTACCCATTTGTTTCACTTCTTCTGGAGCTTTAAAACAATCAGCGGAAGACCCTTTATCATCCAAAGGTACTTTATCCTGTTTGGTTTTCAATCTTGTTCCAGAAAGCCTTTTATGCTCAACAACACTCCTTGATCTTCTGGGAGCTGGTTACACCAGTGTGGTTGTACAAATATTAGTTCAATTGTCTGGTTGTAGAAATGTTAGTTCAATTGTTATTTTACATTTAAAATAACAAGTTCTTTACATATTAAAGACTACACACTTGAGTAAATAACAATCTTCCATATATATCTTCTCATCATATAATGTGTCATATATTGTGTCATAGTAACATACCTTTTGAAAAGGTTAATACACAGGTGAATCCAGATATAAGAAAAATCCCAAATGCTATAAGTGCAATAGATGACTTCCAGTATATGCTTCCACTGTAGTTCAGTCCGTGCTTTCTTAAGAGTTGCTTCCCTATAGTAGCATTGGAATATGACACCTATATGTAAAACACATAGGGAGGATTCTTGAATGTGTCTAAAAGTCTTTAAAATATGACGTATGATGTGTCAGTTCTGATCTTACTTTTTGCCACCTTGGAGCTAGGAACTCATTTACTGAAATACCAAGCTCTGCATAAGTTAATGGAGAAAACCAAAAGCCCCACTCCAACCAGTTCGGTAAAGAGGCTGCATAGGAAATTTACTTGTTATTGCTTTGTTATAGAAAATGCAAGTTAAATTTGAAATGTAGTAGTTACTGTCATTGATGGCCTTACATCGTGGCATTATGAAGCCACAAAATAAGAACGTTGCTAACATGTAGAAAAGACCACAGAAGATAGCAAGAGATTGATCAGGATATATGGAAGCTATCAGACGGAATGCTGCTACCGATACTTGATTCAGTAAAAATAGCAATAGTAACTGTCGGAAAAATCTGCATGGTGTTTCAATATTAGTATTAATTATACAATCCTAAGTTCATACATCCAAAGAAATTGTTAATCCTAAGATATACATTTAGGTACAATACCATACCTTTCTGGTTCAGGGCTGTAACCTATGACATAGTAGGTAAGTGCGCACCAAATAAAAGCATCTAGAAGTGAAAATGGAATCTTTAGAATGGCTGCTGGAATGGAATAAGCCCATGCAGGATAAAAGTAGGAATCCCTTTGCTTGTAGAAGATGGCAAGTCTAGAAACAGTCATGGGAAGCTCTGGGATTGCATGGGTTGTTATTCTGATTAGGGAATAAAATAGAGAAGCCAGGAAGTAATTAGCACCGGAATCATCAATCTTTGTCTGTGTGCGCAAAAATACTGTCATTGTAATCAATGCCGCAACCATAAGCTGCATCAACAAGTAATTAGGATAAACAAAATTATCTTCAGTTTCTTTAGGCTGACAGGCATGGGTACACAGTAAAGATTAAATTTCGTCACAAGTATCACAAACCTGTGCAGCTTTGAATGCATAAAGAAATGAGTTACGCTTCATAAGAAGCCATTCTCTAGCTATACATGCCTGAAATATCTGCCAATTCCTTGGGGAGGTAAATTTGGTAAATGACAAAGCACTCTCACTAGGCATAGATTTATGGATAGGTTGAGAGAGGTCATCATACAACTTTTTTCCTATATGAAATCTTTTAAATTGACTACCAAACTCTTCCGGAGAAATGTAAGTTGCAGGTTTGTTTTCATAGAGCCAGTACTGTGCTTGATCCTTCTTAGAAACTACCTGCAGGGACAGATTTTGAGCTGAAATCTGTTTTAAAAAGTCATTTCAATTATAGTAGTAGTTAAACATATTCAAAGATCATACTTCTTGAAGGAAGTCAGCAATGCCTTTCCTTGGAGGGCACCTGAACCCACACTCCTCAAAGAACTCTAAAACACTATCTCGAGGCCCATGGTATACAGTCTTTCCTTCAGCTATCAGAATGATGTCGTCAAAGAGACTAAATGTTTCTGGGGCAGGCTGAAGTAGTGACACCATAATAGTGTATCCTGAAAAGCATGTCAATTGCTGAAGACAAGTAACAATCTGAAAGGTGGTTGAACTATCTAAGCCATTTGATATTTCATCCATGAGCAGAACTCTTGATGGACCACTTATCATCTCCCCTAAAAGATTGATATATAATAATTGTTATGAGAATACACTGAAATTATATGAATTTTTCATCAAGTAATGGTAGTACTTGTATGCATCACCTGTTGTCAGCCTTTTCTTTTGACCTCCTGATATTCCTCTTCGCATTGCATCTCCAACAATTGTATCAGCACAAATATCCAGTCCAAGTATCTAAGCCAAACAGTTGCATCTTTTTGAATCATTTTGTAGCAAAAAAACATTGGAAAGTGAATATTGGTTGATACATAGTTGTATTAAAGAATCACCTTCAATATGTAGTCAGTCTGAAGGTTCCTTGTTAAGCCTTTGATGGAAGTTTCCTGTGAGCATTGACTGAATGATGATACAGTAGCTTAAGAACATGGTTGAATATTGATTTATTCATGCAAAAGGTTTCACCTTCATATAGGTGTCGATGTCAGGTTCTGGGACAATTCCAGCTTGTCTCTCCCTTCTATTGACTTCCGCCATGCGATCTAAAAAAACATATGAATGCAGCCACAATATTGACAGTGCCTGAAGTGCTTGGGAATTTCAACTTCTAATAAGAAAATTACCTTCTCTATCTCCAATGCCCTGACATCTTGCTGCAAAATCAAGAGTTTCCCTTACTGTCAATTCAGAAATATGCCGGTCATATTGGCTTATATAAGATGACGTTTTATGAGGATCGAATTCATTTAAATTGTATCCGTTGTAAGATATGTCCGCAGTGACCTAAAATATTAAGATGTGGCAAGAAAAGTAATCAGTGATGATGTTTCTGTAATAAATCAAAAAGTATGTCTATAGCTCAGCCATTATAAGTATCATTTAACTTTCATGTTGTATTAAATAAGTCTATGCTTTTCGACTTTTTGTTGTCTATAATGTTCATGTATCATGCATTTGCAGGTGCATGCTATACTAGCAGTGCCCAGAACCTTGAGATTTCTGTCGAGTTTTCCTGCAAGTGCCAGCAGCAAAGTGGTTTTCCCACATCCAGGAGGCCCAAGTAATAGTGTCATCCTGCATGAAGAATAAGCTTTTGTTAGTTATTACAATTTTTTTTGCATATTTATCAGATAAGCGAAAGTGGTTGTTATTGTTAGAATACAATATAAGATCCTGGTAAGGCCTTCCTCTAATACATTAAGGTTTTAGAGCGATTGGTTATTTAATAGTTATGTCCATTAAGACTTCTGGGCTATTTAAGTGTATTTTTTTGAAAGCATCTACGCACTAGTATACAAGATGGAACCTGAAGGCTAACCTTGAAGGCCTGATGATTCCACTTAAATCATGTAGAACTTTTATCTTCACTGCATGAGATTTGATGCCAATATTCTTTGTGATACCCTGTTCAACATTAACATCTTGTAAACTAAGGCATATATATACAATAAATTTTCTTGTAGTCGGAACCTGAAACACAGTATTAGATGAACAACGAGTCTGCCTTATGCAAAGTAGGGGGAAAAGTTGAGTGAAAAAAGAGAGGACTTACAGTGAAAACCCTTTTGAGGGTGTTCCATAGAGTAGGCAGAGGATTCTGCTGATTAGCTTCATATTCTGCTTCTACACATAAGTTCTTGTACCTTATTTCTACTGTAGGTAACTCTAGACCCACTCTACAGAAAAAAATCACGGAATCAGTTAGCACTAGAGTAGTTATTAATGCTCATCTAGTCACCTTCCAACGATGATGTATAACTGGTGTGGTCTTTTCTTTTTAGAAGTCTGTGCTTCTTCCAGCATTGATATTTATATACCTGTCAATTCTTTCCCTCTGTTTCAGTAACAACTTGTGATTATCTTCCTCGATTTTCTTTAAAAGTTTGTCGATAAATGCATGCCTTTCCTGAGCTGATTTAAGCGTGGTGGGATGTCGAATCTTGACTTTCTTCCTTTCCTCGGATTCCTTACTTCCATCAACAGAGTTTTCATTACGATCATGCTCTAAATCCAATGTTTCATACTGTCTTTCTTTCTGTATCCTCTCCACAGCAGCCCATTGCAACTCATCTTCTTCGTCGTCTTCGACATGATCTTTAAATCTTGTTATCTCATCAAGCTCTACTACTTCTGTCATTGCGAGCGTTAGGTGATGATAAAAGTATTGAAATTTTGTTGTGACTCCTATATATGGATAGCTTCTTTAGTGTTATTTCCACCAAGTTAAAGGAATTCTATGAATAATTTTACTTTGAGTCGTATAATGGTAACTAATCCATTTCCTAATTTGACTTATAATATAATACTAGCCTACAGCTAAGCACGGATCGTAATAAATTATCTTAAATTTTTAATTTTTAACTTTTTTTAATAAAATAAAATCTTGAAGCACCAAGTTGTAATATAATATTTAATATTAAATTAATATTTAAAATTGTTATTTTAATTAATTAAATTTACATAACTTTATTATGGTAATATAATATAAGAGTAGCTATATTATTAATTGAATTTATTATTAATCTATTATAGATACTTTTAAATATTAATTAAAGGAGTCCTAAGTTCTATTTAATACTATATTCCTGATTTTTTATTAATTAAAGGAGTCCTAAGTTCTATTTGATACTATATTCATGACTTTTATTTCAATTTTTAGTTAATAAACTCATAGTATATAATTTCATTATTAAATTAAATTATTATATAATATTATAATTTTAATTAATTAAATTAATTAATATTTAGTTGCTGCCGGTATACATGACATACCATTTAAAGGGGGTTTCAGCTTTTAATAAAGAGTATAGATATTATATTGTAATATTATATTATTAATTTATTATATTCGTATCATTGTATGCAGACAAGATTAATTATTTTGTTGTCCATCATGAATAATGACACGCCTACCATACCATGCACGTAAATGACTTGAATATATACGGTCCGCATAACAGGGGTTCCCTAAACCATATATTCCCCATCTTAATTTATTTGAGCTATTTTCCTTTTTTGGATGTATAAAAAAATGAGCTTACCTTTTTTAGTGCTAATTTAAAATTATTATAACTATACATTTATCACTTCTCTAATTTTTATTTTTATTTTTTTGCAAAAATGAAACGATTTCATTTAAAAGATAAAATTTACATAATCCGAGATGGAAAGAGACATTCTTTCTTCCATAAAAGCTTATCATCTATCCGAAAGTTATGCTTAACCAATCCATGGGTCGTAACCTGAATTACGACTAACATAAGAAAGAGATTCCTCCGGAAATTAGACAATAAAACTCTATATCAGAGAAGAAGACTCCAAAAATGGGAAGGCCTCGTTAAAAACCCCGCATGAGTAAACCCTATGGAAAAAAATTCAAGGGGGAAAAAAGAGCGTCCCACTCAAAACAACCAAGTATTGATACACAAATAGGCTATAAATTAAAACCAGCACTTCTTGTTGTTTACACTATGCACCCAAGATTCTGTTCCCTCCGCACCTCTTCTCACCCAATGGGGACCAGCTCCTTCCTCTCTTCTCAACTCTTCCCTTCCAAAGAACTGAAAAAATTATCAAACCACACCAAAATAAAACATGTCAAAAAAGCCAAAAATAGGAATCACTATAAAAATACTTATATGCAATCTACTAACTGAAAATACAGTTTTATATATTTTACCAAAGGATCCTCTTTGCTTAGGCATATAAAACGCTAAGTTCTCATAATAACTCTATTTATCTAAAAAGACAAGAACAATTCTTCAATTGACAACAGATCACAAAAACACCAAAAAAGTCTAATAAGTATCTAATTTGTGTGGCTAAAAATGAATAATAATGAAATTAATTTTTACTTTCTTAAACAACGTATAATGTTAACTGATTCATATAAAATGGAACAGAATATATCAAAAGTCTATGTCTCCAAACTCCAGATGGGGCAGCAGCCTGCAAGTGTATAATGTTGATGCATGGAGTGAAATAACTAAATTGTATATTTTGTATCCATTTTCTAGACTTCAACAAAAGCGGAATTTCACGGGAGTGGCCAATGGGCCATGGGGAGCACAACAAGGTGGACCAAGTTTTAAGTAGAGTAGCGCAAGGGGAATTAAATTTTCTATCCAAATTTGTTCAGATTATATGTGGTTATGATCAAAGGCGTCCCGTCCTGGTAAACATAGGTGAGGGAGAGCTTATACAACAAATGCTATTCCAACCGTTTGATCAAGCATTCAACGTCATTAAAATAAAATTTTAGTAAGTATCGCTGCAGTACATCTAAACTCTCTTTAGGTACCGTTAAAAGTTTCTACCATACATGTACATGTATATGTATTTGAATATTACTAGAAATTTATACACACGGGTATATAAGCTATATTTAAGTTTAGGATAATATACTAATTATCATTTAAAATCATTTTTATAAAAACTAAAAACTATTTTATAAAAACTAAAAACTACATTGTACTGTAATTTATATAATTATAAATAAATTGTACATATTGTAATTTTTATAATAACCTTATAAAAAAATTTTTGCTAAGGAATAACATTATAAATTATTTATAAATTGTTAGTCACAGAGGCATGCCTGAATACATCTAATAACAAGCCTAAGTATGTGTAATGCTATGCATTACCTACATGACCTCTTAACTGAGGGAACCTCTAGTTGTAGAGTTTCTACTTGTTTGCACTATGTAATAGGCATCAAATTCTATCTGTGTAACTGTACCTACTAAGTCAAGAATAAAGCTTGAAAGAAGTTCTAAGGTTCATGCCTCAAGCAAGGAAATGAAGACTGTCAAATAATCACAGTTGGGATTTGAAGAATTGAAGAAATGAAGAAATTGCCTAAGTACTAATTCGAGAAGTACATTTGTCTATTCGAGAAGTCTAGCATTCGAGAAGTCTGGAGTTCGATATCTCAGAAGACACTATTCGATATCTCTCAATATGCTATTCGATATCTCAGGGATTCGATATGTCAAAATGCTCTATTCGATATCTCAAGGAGTCCCAGAGAAAAGAGCTATTCGAGAAGTGATTCGATATGTCAAGATAACACTATTCGAGAACTCAGAGTTATCGATCAAGTCAACTCCAGTTCTCGAATCACTCACTTAGTCACTTCTCGAATACATTCTTGAGGACAAAATACTGAAGAATTGTACAAGTCAGAAACCTGCAACAAGCCAGGATACTTTATTTGACTCTGTCCTATAAAGCATGCTGGAAAGCCTACAAAGAAGCTTGGAGAGATAAGACAAGGGACAAGGAGCTGAAGAAGTGGATCTAAACAGGCTTTTCAAAGTCAAATCTGTAGCCGTTTGGACTCTTACTAAAATGAGATAGACAGACTGGAAAGTGCTTTTGTTTTACCTACCTCATTTGTAGCAAGTGGGTGTATCCATGTCTATAAGGATACAGCCTTACTTCCTTAGCTAAAAAGGTTTTGAAGTTTCTCAAAAATATCCAGAAAATATCTCTCTGAGAAAAACGAAGCTGAGAATACTATCATTTGTATTCACAGATTGTAGCAAAATCTTTATCTAATAAAATATTAGATTAAAGTGATATTGTGTTGTGTTTGTCTTTAATTATCCGCATCTTCATATCTCACACACTCATCACTTATCTTGTTACAAAGATTCAAGAACGAAGAAAAATTCAAGAATCCATTCACCCCCCCCTCTGTATTCTTTTACTGTATTCAATACTCAACAAGTGGTATCAGAGCAGGCTGTTTAATCTAAACAGAAAACGATCATGAGTTCGAATACACCAAAGACTACAGGTACGGTAAAGGTCCCTAAGTTCGACAAAGAGAATTACAACCTCTGGAAAATAAAAATGCTGTTGTTCATCAAAGCTGCCAATCCTCTCTACCCTGACATTCTCAAGAATGGTCCATTCATACCACAACAAGAAGTTGCTGAATCCACAGTGGGCGCAGTAGTCATTCCTAGATCATACGTTCCAAAAGAGCCATCCAAATGGACGGACTCAGAGAAGGAAAAGATTGCCCTAGACAGCCACCTCATGTTGTTAATCATAGACTCCTTGGATATGTCGATGTTTGCCAACGTAGCATCATGCAGATCAGCCAAGGACATGTGGAATCACATCGAGGTGTTATGTGAAGGGACAGAGGAGGTAAGAGAAAATAAGAAACAGATACTGGTCACACAGTATGAGGCGTTCATGGCACAGCCCAAGGAAAGTATCACTGATATGTTTGAAAGATTTCACAAGCTGGTGACTGAGCTCCAAATGAATGGGAAGGTTTACAGCACTAAGGAATTAAATATGAAGTTTCTACTATCGTCACCAAACCATCTAGAGCAAAGGGTCATATCCCTAAGAGAAAGAGATTTGAACAAAGTCACGTATGATGTGCTCTATGGGGTTTTAAAGACACACGAGCTTGAGTTGCTTCAAAAGAGGGCTATCCAAGCTAACCAAGGCAGAATGATAAACACATCCTGTGCCTTGATTGTCAACAAATCTATTCAAGACCTGGAAGCATCTGCAAGTCAGCTGAGAATAGAAGAGATAGTAGATGATGAAGAAACTGAGGAAGTAGTGACTGAACCTGCTGATGACAAGGAAGAAGATGAGTTCTACACTCTTGAAGAGCTGGATGGCATGGAAAATACATCATATGCTTTTATGGCTAGAAAATTCCCAAACATCAGATTCAAGAGGAATCAGCCCTTCAAGCCTAGACCTCAAAATCATTCATTCAACAAGAGCAAGGCACCTATGAAAACAAACAAGAACAGATTCAAAACCAGCTATGTGGATAGGTCATCTGTAAGATGTTACAGATGCAATGACCTAGGGCATTTTGCCAGTGAATGCAAGAAGCCTAAAAAGAAGGATAAGGAGTTTCTTGAGCTTGAAGCTAAGTATGAGGCCCTTCTAAAGAAGCAGACACCAGGTAAGGCTTACATAGCTGAAGGGAAGTGTTGGGATGATTCTGACAGTGATGGGGAAGAACAAGAATTCTGCAACTATGCCTTGATGGCCAATTCCAAGGAAGAACCATCTGCATCAGACTCACAGGTACCATCTCTCACTACCATAGACATGTCTGTTTTTGAATATAAATCTTTGGTTGAACAACTATCTGTTGAGATGTTTAACATTCATACTAGTATGACTGCTGCTAATGAAGAGATTGCTAAACTGTCTACTAGGAATGAACTGTTAAATAAGAGAAATGAGGAACTAGAGCTAACTACTGTGCAAATAGAAAATCTTAAACAAGAGATTGAGTATCTAAAGAATAAAGTTCTATGTGCTAGTCAAGTTGAGAAAGCTCTTAGGGATGAATTAGCTGAAAATGAATTTAAGTTGAAAACATTTAAGAATTCCTCTAGTCTATTGCAGTCTTATCATGAGAAAAATCTAGCTAGACCTAAGGCTGCCATTGGACTTGATTATGACACTCTTAAACAGAGGAAAGGCTATGCAGTCATTGAAGATGACATTGTTGTTCAAGAAGAGGTGCCTCAGGTTTTGAAAAAGACTGAGAATCCAATATTTAAAACACCAACACTTGAGATTGATGAGGATGCCTTACTCATCAAGCAAATGTTGGAGGATGAAGATGAGGCACAATCAAATGAACAACAAGCATCCTCTGAGAGTAAGAATGTCAAAACCAAAGCCAAGGAGCCAGTAGGAGGTAGACCTAGACTTGAGAAATCTGTAAATTTTGTTTCAGCTGGAAATTATGAGACTAAGAAGAAAGTGACTAATAAGAGACCAAACAGGAATGGAAAATTAGGGATTAACAAAGATAACAACTATGCTTATGTGCCAAATGCCCCTAGGAAAGTTTGTCAAAACTGTTTTAGCTCTAATCATTTGACTCATGCTTGCAAGAAACCATCTGGTAGTGTTGCTAAACCATTCTATGATTGCTCTGTGCCTTTAAGACATAGAGACTCTCCTTTCTGTGATAAACTTGATTGTATGCCATGTAACATGAATGTGATGACTAGTTGTTTTAATTTAAGAAGACAATTCATGGAGGGCTGTATCAATCATAATGTTCACACACACTACACAAGGACAAAGTCTTCAAGTCCTCCTAAAGTTAGGAAGGTACCTCTGTCACCTAAGTCTAAGAACCCTGATTCTAAGACTCCCAACAGTGACAAGAAGACCAACATCAAGAAAACTGATAAGCATGCTGATTTTGATAAAACTGTCACTAAGTCACATGGACCCAAACTCGTTTGGGTACCAAAGGAGAAGTAATACTTTTGTGTTTGCAGGGCAAAGAAAGTAAAAAGAAGGTCATGTGGATTTTGGACAGTGGATGCTCAAATCATATGACTGGTGATATGGCCCTGCTATCACAGTATGAGGAAAAGGCTGGCCCAATGGTTGCTTTTGGAGATGACAGCATTGGCAACACACTGGGATATGGCAAGTTGGAAATTGGAAATGTCATCATTGAGAATGTAGCACTGGTCAAGGGGCTCAAGCATAATCTACTGAGTGTTGGTCAATTCACTGACAGAGGCTTCAAAGTGAACTTTGACAAAGATGAATGTTTGATCACCCACAAGAAGACTGGTGATTTTGCTCTGTCTGGAGTAAGGAAGGGAAGCCTGTTTGTAGCCAATATGGACTCTGCAAGCAAGGACACAATTTGTTGCTTCTACTCAAAAGCATCAAATGAAGACAGTTGGCTGTGGCACAAGAAGCTATCACACCTGAACTTCAAAGCCATTAATTCCCTAGTCAAAAGGGAGTTAGTGAGAGGCATGCCCACACTTGAATTCTGTCAAGAAGGAGTGTGTGAGGCGTGTCAAAAGGGAAAAATGAAAAGATCAAGCCACAAGTCAAAAACAGTGACATCTATAACCAAGCCCCTGCAACTGATTCATATGGATTTGTTTGGGCCTGTCAATATTATGTCACTAGGAAGGAAGAAGTATGCTCTAGTGATGGTTGATGATTTTACAAGGTATACATGGGTAGAATTTCTGGCATCAAAGGATGAGGCTCCACAAGTAATCATTGAGCACATAAAGAAAGTTGACAAAGAAGCAAAGGCCATAAATGCAAGTGTGATTGCATTAAGGAGTGATAATGGGACAGAATTCAGAAATGCCATGCTTGGAGCATTCTGCAAAGAAAATGGTATTTCTCAACAATTCTCAGCTCCAAGGACTCCACAACAAAATGGAGTTGTTGAGAGAAAGAATAGGACTCTGATAGAGGCTGCTAGAACAATGCTACTTGATGCAAGAATGCCTACATGTTTTTGGGCTGAGGCTGTGAGCACTGCATGCTACATCCAAAACAGAACCCTCATCAACAAAAACACTGGAAAGACACCTTACAACTTGATGACTGGAAAGAAGCCTACTCTAAAGTATGTTCATACTTTTGGAAGCAAGTGCTTTGTGCTAAAAGATAATTCGGAATATGTTGGAAAGTTTGATGCAAAGGCATTTGAAGGAATCTTTCTTGGCTATTCTATGGAAAGAATTGCATACAAAGTTTATGTCATTTGTCAAAAGAAAGTAATGGAGAGCACAGATGTAACATTTGATGACAGCAAACTACCTGGATTAGAAGAAGCCAATGATGAAGATAAAGATCCCTTGAAGTTTGACAATCTAGATGATTCTGATGAGGAGATTGAAAGTGAATCTGAACTCATAATCCAACAAACTCAAGTGAATGAAGAACCTGTGTCAACCAACAATGAAGAAACAAGCATCCAAGATACACCTGTGAGGAGTGACAACTTCACAGGGGGAGGAAATGTAGATGATCATGATCTAAATGATGAAGCAACATCAAGGATGAGAAATCAATCTGAACATACAAGGAAATGGGATAGATCACACACTGCAGATCAGATAATTGGAAATCCAAATGCAGGAGTAAGGACAAGGAGAGCAACTATAAATGAATGTCTCTATGGCTGCTTTCTATCCCAAGTTGAGCCTAAGAAACTTGATGATGCATTGTTGGATCCTGACTGGATAATTGCTATGCAAGAGGAGCTAAATCAGTTTGAAAGGAGCAAAGTATGGGAACTAGTGCCTGCACCAAAGGATAGAACCGTTGTTGGAACTAAATGGGTTCTAAGGAATAAGATGGATGAAAATGGTGTAGTCATAAGGAACAAAGCAAGGTTGGTTGCAAAAGGATACTCTCAACAGGAAGGTATTGACTATGATGAGACCTTTGCCCCTGTTGCTAGACTAGAAGCCATCAGAATTTTCTTGGCATTTGCTGCACATTCTAATTTCAAGGTCTATCAAATGGATGTCAAGAGTGCATTCCTGAATGGGGAGTTGGAAGAAGAAGTGTATGTGCAACAACCACCTGGCTTTGAGGATCCACAGTTTCCCCACTTTGTCTACAGATTACTTAAAGCATTGTATGGACTCAAGCAAGCTCCTAGGGCATGGTATGACACACTATCACAATTTCTACTGGAGAATCAATTCACTAGAGGCACACTGGACAAGACACTGTTCTACAAGAAACATGGTGATGATATTATCCTAGTTCAAATCTATGTGGATGATATCATATTTGGCTCTACAAATGAGAAGCTGTGTGAAAAATTCTCTAAGCTCATGCAAAGCAGATATGAGATGAGTATGATGGGAGAATTAACATTCTTTCTTGGACTGCAAGTTAGTCAAAGGAAGGATGGCATTTTTATAAGTCAAACCAAATACATTAAAGATTTACTGAAGAAATTTGATTTGGAAGAATGTTCACCTGCGAAGACACCCATGGCCACTGCCACCAAGTTAGATGATGACACTAAGGGCAAAAAGGTAGATATCTCAATCTACAGAGGCATGGTTGGTTCTCTACTCTACCTCACTGCTAGTAGGCCAGATATCATGTTTGCTACATGCTTATGTGCAAGGTTTCAATCAAACCCAAAGGAATCACACATGATAGCAATAAAAAGGATCTTCAAATATCTGAAAGGCACACCAAACTTGGGGTTATGGTATCCTAAGGACACAGGGTTCAATCTGGTTGGTTATTCTGATGCTGATTATGCTGGATGCAGAGTGGATAGGAAAAGCACATCAGGTAGCTGCCAGTTTCTTGGACAAAGGTTAGTCTCTTGGTACAGCAAGAAACAACAATCTGTGTCAACTTCCACAGCTGAAGCTGAATACATAGCTGCTGGAAGTTGCTGTGCTCAAGTGCTTTGGATTAGAAACCAACTTAGAGATTATGGACTTGTGTTGGAAAGAATTCCTATCATGTGTGACAACACAAGTGCAATCTCTATAGTTGCCAATCCTGTCAATCATTCTAGGACAAAGCACATTGACATCAGATATCATTTCATTAGAGAACATGCAACTAATGGAACCATTGAGTTGCATTATGTTTCTACAGAAAAACAACTAGCTGACATATTCACTAAGCCATTAGATGAAGCCACCTTCACTAGGCTGGTCAGTGAGATTGGAATGCTGAATTCTTCGAATTCTGGCTAAGTGAATATATCAACTAGATTGTTGCAGCAGTAAATACTTACTTTATCAAATGCCCAATATTTCTGAAGTAAGTATTGGCTGGAGTATGATGTATAAATATTCCAATGCTGCACATGTTGAAAATCATACTTATGTAGCTTGAAATTTTTGTAAAAAATTTTGAGTAAACCACTATTTAATTTGGTAGAATATTCGTCAATGAATATTTCTAGTAAATTTTAAAGGATAGTGGAAATTGAATTTTATGAGTGAAAAGTACAGTTCGATAAGTCAGACTTCTCGAATGGTTCATTGTTATGTCTTGGCTCGAGTTCTCGAATAGGCCTATCTAGAACCCTCTTGAGTTCTCGAATAGTGTCTTTTAGAGAAATCGAATAGCACACTTTGAGTTCTCGAATAGAGTATTTTAGTTCTCTAATGATGGAGTTCTCGAATACTGTATTTGAGTTATCGAATCATTTGAAAAGGCTGATTTTTCGCTGACACTTAATCGCTTTTTGGATTTATATTCAAACCTTCATTTCACTCATAAAAATATATTCTTAACTTTGAATTATTTTCTGAGTTAAATCACTGCCAGCTGTGAGTTAAAAACTGCCTGAGATATCGAATAAGCCTTTCTTGACTTCTCGAATAGTTGTTTCATACTTCTCGAATGACTTGTCGCTACAGAACACTTATCTATCGACAACTCAAGACATTCATATATATATACAACTTCACAACTATTCAATTCATTTCGTTCGATTTCTCAAGCATCTCAACTCCTGAAACCTCTGAAAAACCCTAACTGCGAATTTCTTCTTCAATCCTAATTCTCTTTTCTTCTCTACCCAAATGGCAAACACTCAACTCACCATACCATCCCAAACTAATTTCATCGCAATCACCAGTGATGTGGAAGCACCGAATGCCAATTTCAAGTGCTTTGTTCGGTGGTTGTCTGAATCATACATCAAGAGTGCGCTCTCAGCCAACCCAACTCTGTACATAGATCTATTGGAACAATTCTGGAGGACTGCTACTGTGGAGGTCATCGCTCTTGAGAATGCTATCACCTCTTATATTGTTCACTGCAAGATTCAAGGAGAGGATATCACTATCACCACTGCAGACATGAATCAAGCCTTGGATATGCAGCAAGAGACGTATGATGCTCTGGCCTCCAATGATGAGTTGGAAGAATTCTTTGACTTCATCAACTACTCTGATACTATCAAGCTGGGAAAGTTGAATAGGAAGTTCTTGAGGAAAGAATGGAGCTTTGTATTTGCTACACTCCTTCATGTATTCACTGCACGGAAATCAAGCTTTGATCAGATTAGTACACCCGTGCAGCAGCTTGCCTATGCCTTGGCTCATGGGAGAAAGATAGATGTTGGACTTCTCATCCTACAGGAACTCTATGGGAGACTTGGTCAGACCACAGCCAAGAGAGGTAATGAAATTTTCTTTCCTCGCTTTATTCAATCAGTACTTAACTTTAAAAATGCTTCATTGATTGAATTGCCTGGAGTAGATAAGAGTAAAATAGGCTATCCTAGGTCCATGACCAAACTCATTTTTGGTAATTTGGAGACTAGGAATGATGTGGATGTAAGACTTAGCATAACTCCCCACATGGAGGGTTTGTTTAGGTCTTACCCCCACAACATGCCAATATTTGATTCAAAATCACAGTTAGCACAGCCTAAGCAAGGAGAACAAAGTGCTAACCCAAGGCCTGCTAACCAACCCCCTCAGCCAAACACTCTATCCAGCAAAGAGCCAACTGCATCATCCTCTCAGAAGGGTGATGTTAGTAAAAAGAAGAGAAAACAGGTTGCTTCTGAACCCTTAGAAATCTTAACTGAAGCAGCCTTGGCTGTAGAACTAGGGTTACAAAGTGAGAAACCTGAGTCACCTATCATAAGCCTAAAGAAGAAGAAGAAGTCTAAAACCACCTCTTCAGTCACTCAAATGGCTGAAGTTGTAAAATCAGGGGCACACAGCTCACTAGATGTATCCTCTCAACAGGATGCATCTATAGAATCAAGCATCCTCCCCAATGCACCTATCTGTAAAGAGTCAGCACAAGGGAGTGATAAGGCTGGCACAACACTGAGTGGAGAGCACATCATAACTGAAACTCCCTCTATTTCTCAGGGGGAGTTGCCAAAATCTTGTCTACAACACACTTCTCTTTCAGAATCTACCACTCATATTTCTTTGAAGCCTGCAACTCAAGCAATTGAGGAGCAAGGCATTGATCATCAAGAATTCTTTTCCTTTGATGAGCCAATGAATTCAAGTGACTTGGTGCATGACACCTTGCTCACCACCCAGGTACCACATTTGGATGGTCAGGGAATGCATGCTGGGGCATATCCTAATGACACCATCACAAACACAGAGGATTCACTAGTCCTTACTAGAGACTCTGTGCCTGTGTCAACTACTGTTGTAACTCATCCCACTTCTGTGGAGACAGCAGTAGTAGAGTCTGTTCATCCGGTTGCAGAAGTTGCATCTGTAACTGAGGAGCCTAGCAAGCCTAGCTCTAGCTCTAACTTTATGTCTCAATGGCTGAAGCCTGTGCAACATGACAGTGCTTCAGGATCAGGGTCTGTTCCACCACAATTGACGGTTGAAGCACTTCAAAGCTTAGTTGTGGATCAGATCCCTGAGTTCACAAAAATTGCTCAGCACCTTCTCACTGCAAACATGCCCAATCCAGACTATGAAGCTATTCTCCTATGTCACAAAGAGGATGTAGAGCTACAGAAGGAGAAGATCATAGATGAAACTGAGAGAGATGGGAATATCGATGCTTGGCTGCAAGGAACCAATTCAATCCCTCTCTCAGAAGGTCTCCAGTACCTCAGAGAATAGTACATCACTTCACTAGGGTCCAATGCCAAATCTCTCAACCCTACTGATGTGTTTGAAGCAGTGAATGATAGCTATAAAGGCATTCTCAAGGCTGCACACTATCTTGGTAAAGGCTTAACGACAGAAATTAATGAAGTGTGTTCAGCTACAACCAAGGAGGTGCATGAGATCAAGAGGACTTTTGATGCTAAATTGCCTCAATTGGAGACTGTTCTCAAGGACATTCGAACCTGCAATGCTACTTGCACCAGGATGGACAATGGTTTGGCTATTCTCAAGGATGCTGTCACAGGTCTGGGGCACAAATTTCAATCCTTATCAGATCAGACAACTGATGCCAATGCCATGCTCAGGACCCTCTTTGCAAATCAATATGGAGACAAGCTGGTCACTGAGGTTCCTGTGCATGAGATGTCAAGGTTCGAAGTGCAGAGACTGAAGGATCAATCCCTATCTGGTTTTAAGGCCAATGAACTCTTCATTAAAGTGGATACTCTTGAAAAGGAGGTAGTCTCTCTCCACAAGTCCAATGCTCATCTCACAGACACTGTGACAACTCTGACTGAGCAGTTGAACACTCAAGCCACCACCACAGCTGATGTTCTTCTGCATCAACAATCAATGTTGTCTGCAATGATGAAGCACATGGGTCTTCCCCTACCTGATGAATCTTCAACTCCAAAGGTGCCTCCTACAGTCCCTGTGTCTGTCAACAAGCCTAAGGGGGAGAAGAGGATATCAAAGAACTCAAATCCAAAGGGGGAGAGACCACTAGAAAAGGGCATCAAGATCACTGAGGGTGGCCATCAGAGAACTTTGAAATCTACTACTCATGTGCCTGGAAAAGGAAAGGACAAAGTTGATGAGCCTCCCACTTCTCTGCCAGTTGTCACTCTACCAACTGTGCACATCACTACTCCTGATGGTCAAAGGCAGTCTATCACAACCACAGTGGTTGCTGGGAGTATGCCATCTGACAAGCCTCAAATCTCAATATCTAAGAGTTCCAAGCCAGTAGAAGTGAAGGTGGTCACTGAGGCCAAGCTACAAGAAATTGCAAACTCAAATGTCTATCATGATGATGCATTCTTGGAGTTTCTGAAAGTCTCTAGAGAACAGGCTGGTGATGCTCTGCTATATCATGAGAGTTTGAAGAGTCAGATTGACTGTCTCACTGTAGTACCAAGGAGGCTTAATGATCTATGGCTCAAGGAGATATTGATGGTAGGAAAGAACAAGATATGGCACTTAACCATCAATACTCTACAGAGTCTAAAGCACTCAGAAGTGAATGTGCTCCTTGGACTAATTGAGAAGGGAAATGAGAACAACAAGAGTCTTCATGATGAATTGAGGAATGGTCAACCTTCAAGGCTACCTGAAGTTTTCACAGATCCTAGAACTATTATCTACCAGGCTGGAACAAGAATTGAAGATATCAAGCAGCTGGTCATTCCTAAGCATCTAACTCCTCAAAATAAAAATCTCATCATAGCCATCATTGAGAAACTGATCAAGAAGAAGGGATCAAGAACAGCAGAAGAATTAGAAGCTATATCTTATCTCAGGTCATATATTGCAACTGGCATTGTATCTGAGACTGCTAAGTTCAACCCAAGCAAAGATCAAGACAAGGATGAAGATAAAAGTGATGGAAGGAGAAGACATCACAGGAGTAATAAGGGTGATGAAGACAAGAAGAAGAAGAAGGATGATGAGAAGAGGAAGAATGATGATGATCAAGGTAAAGGCTCTGAGAGGAAAAGTGGAAGACAGCAAGCCTCAGGCATTGCTGACAGTAACCTCACCACAACACAAGACTCTAAGTCTAGGGTGAATGCTGCCAGTAGTGACCTTTCAAAATTTGCATCTATGGCTTCTGCAACTGTCTTGCCACCTCAAGAAGAGAAGAAGATTCAAGTCAAGAAACCATCTGTATGTTTCAAAAAGCAAACTGCTAATGGAATACTACAATGGTCTACAAACAAAGGTCACATACTGCTGCCAAGTAATCATGTAAAAAGAATCAAGTTCAAGCAAGCTGCAAGGAAATCAAAGCCAACCACATCAAAAACCCTGACAATCTATCCAGGCCTAAAACTCCAACCACTAGATGAAGATTATGATGTAGACCAACTGCAATTTTTGCAAGCTCAAAGAATCTATCATGTTGCCATTGTTGATAATTGCCTTGAGATTAAATATTCTGATGGAAGGGAGGAGAAATTCAAACAAGGAGGATGTCAACACTGGGGCAAGCTATATGACATAGAGAGAATCATTGCACTGTTGAGCTCAGAAGATAAAGTGGAGAGAGTATGGAAACTGGAGCTAATTGATTTTGTGAAAATGAAGAGAGATCATGAGGAAAAAGTCAGAAAAGAGTGTTTTGAGAAATGGCTGGCAAGGGAGAGAGAAATTGAGAGACTGGAAAGTGAAGCAGAAAAGCTGAGGAAAAAGGGTTTGTGTAGAGTTCAGTTCAACCCCTACATGGTAAAGTATAGGAGGAGGAATGGAAATCAAGTCAACATCAGAATGAATCTACTCAATCACTATCCTGCAAATATTCTGGAACCAGTACTTGAAGATTTCAAAGACTCAATTTTGCTTGAAGAATTGGATGCTATGGCAGAAATAATAAAAGCTATGGATGAGAATACAAGGAAGGAGAAAGAAAGAAGAGAGAAAGAATATGATGAATTTCAAGCCAAAGCTATGGAAAGGGAATCAAAAGACAATGGCTAGTTCTTCATCATAGGCTGTAAGATTACTCACTCTGTAGTTCTATCCAAATTGCTAATGGAAATTCATACCTGTACTGTCAAGTTTTATCTTTATGTATGATAGGCTTGTTATCAGACATGAAATTGTGACTAAGGGTCTTACTCACAATTTGGGGGAGATTGTTAGTCACAGAGGCATGCCTGAATACATCTAATAACAAGCCTAAGTATGTGTAATGCTATGCATTACCTACATGACCTCTTAACTGAGGGAACCTCTAGTTGTAGAGTTTCTACTTGTTTGCACTATGTAATAGGCATCAAATTCTATCTGTGTAACTGTACCTACTAAGTCAAGAATAAAGCTTGAAAGAAGTTCTAAGGTTCATGCCTCAAGCAAGGAAATGAAGACTGTCAAATAATCACAGTTGGGATTTGAAGAATTGAAGAAATGAAGAAATTGCCTAAGTACTAATTCGAGAAGTACATTTGTCTATTCGAGAAGTCTAGCATTCGAGAAGTCTGGAGTTCGATATCTCAGAAGACACTATTCGATATCTCTCAATATGCTATTCGATATCTCAGGGATTCGATATGTCAAAATGCTCTATTCGATATCTCAGGGATTCGATATGTCAAAATGCTCTATTCGATATCTCAAGGAGTCCCAGAGAAAAGAGCTATTCGAGAAGTGATTCGATATGTCAAGATAACACTATTCGAGAACTCAGAGTTATCGATCAAGTCAACTCCAGTTCTCGAATCACTCACTTAGTCACTTCTCGAATACATTCTTGAGGACAAAATACTGAAGAATTGTACAAGTCAGAAACCTGCAACAAGCCAGGATACTTTATTTGACTCTGTCCTATAAAGCATGCTGGAAAGCCTACAAAGAAGCTTGGAGAGATAAGACAAGGGACAAGGAGCTGAAGAAGTGGATCTAAACAGGCTTTTCAAAGTCAAATCTGTAGCCGTTTGGACTCTTACTAAAATGAGATAGACAGACTGGAAAGTGCTTTTGTTTTACCTACCTCATTTGTAGCAAGTGGGTGTATCCATGTCTATAAGGATACAGCCTTACTTCCTTAGCTAAAAAGGTTTTGAAGTTTCTCAAAAATATCCAGAAAATATCTCTCTGAGAAAAACGAAGCTGAGAATACTATCATTTGTATTCACAGATTGTAGCAAAATCTTTATCTAATAAAATATTAGATTAAAGTGATATTGTGTTGTGTTTGTCTTTAATTATCCGCATCTTCATATCTCACACACTCATCACTTATCTTGTTACAAAGATTCAAGAACGAAGAAAAATTCAAGAATCCATTCACCCCCCCTCTGTATTCTTTTACTGTATTCAATACTCAACATAAATCCTGTGTCACAACATTAAAATAAATCATCTATTAATTTGAGCCAAGAGTATAGTAGGGAAGATAAAAAAATTATAAATGTTTAGTACTATTTTTAAACTAAGTGTAGTGTATTTTTATAAATTAAATAGGTACCATTTTCATATCATTATAAATTTATTATATGTCATATCGTTTTCATACTATTTTCTTTATAGAATACTTCTATATATTATTTTTAAATTATATGTCACAATACTAGATTACAACTAATTTATTAATTTAAAAAAGGATTGTAATAAAAAAGATAAAATGATAAAATTTAACAAAACTCAAAGGAAGATAAGAAAAATTATTTGAAATTTAATTAAAACATGAAAAAACTTATCCATAATTATATCGCATTTTTTAAATTAATGATTCTTTTTTTAATTATTCAAAAAAATTCATCTTTATCAACACACCTCGATAAAAAAAAATAAACGAACATCCAATAATTAAAGTCTTAAATAAATATTAATGAACATTACAAAATATAAATTTTGTTTTTTCAAATCTTACCTAATTGAAAACAGATCACAAAAACACCAAAAAAATCTAATAAAGTATCTAATTTGTGTGGCTAAAAATGAATAATAATGAAATTAATTTTTACTTTCTTAAACAACGTATAATGTTAACTGATTCATATAAAATGGAACAGAATATATCAAAAGTCTATGAGCCCGTTTGGCAACAATGCTTAAAGCTAAAAAAGGCTTTAAGTCGTTTTTGCCCTGTTTGTGTACATCGGTTTTAAGCCGGCTTTAAGCCGGCTTTAAGTTAAAAAGCTGCTTAAAATCATAAGCTCCATTTAGGTACTTTTGACTTATGACTTATGACTTATTGAGTTTTTTTTTTTTTTTATGATTCTTGTAAAGTTCAAATATTATGAATTTAAAATTTTTTTAAGTTAAATTTCACTTTTAAGTCAAAATTATTAAACCCCCATTTAACTTTAGGTCAAATTACCCAAACACATTCATTCAACTTAAAGTAAACAACTTTACTTTTTCTTTTAAGTTAAAAACATCTCCATTAATTCAAAAATAACTTATTTTAAGCAATCCCAAACGACCTCTATATCCTGCAAGTGTATAATGTTAATGCATGGAGTGAAATAACTAAATTGTATATTTTGTATCCATTTTCTAGACTTCAACAAAAGCGGAATTTCACGGGAGTGGCCAATGGGCCATGGGGAGCACAACAAGGTGGACCAAGTTTTAAGTAGAGTAGCGCAAGGGGAATTAAATTTCCTATCCAAATTTGTTCAGATTATATGTGGTTATGATCAAAGGCGTCCCGTCTAAACATAGGTGAGGGAGAGCTTATACAACAAATGCTATTCCAACTCTTTGACCAAGCATTCAATGTCATTAAAATAAAATTTTAGTAAGTATTGCTAAATTTTCTGCGATACGTCTAAACTCTCTTTAGGTACCGCTAAAAGTTTCTACCATACATGTACATGTATATGTATTTGAATATTACTAGAAATTTATATACACGGGTATATAAGCTATATTTAGGTTTAGGATAATATACTAATTATCTTTTAAAATCATTTTTATAAAAACTAAAAACTATTTTATAAAAACTAAAAACTACATTGTACTGTAATTTATATAATTATAAATAAATTGTACATATTGTAATTTTTATAATACCATTATAAAAAATTTTTTGCTAAGGAATAACATTATAAATTATTTATAAATCATGTGTCACAACATTAAAATAAATCATCTATTAATTTGAGCCAAGAGTATAGTAGGGAAAAATTATAAATGTTTAGTACTATTTTTAAACTAAGTGTAGTGTATTTTTATAAATTAAATAGGTACCATTTTCATATCATTATAAATTTATTATATGTCATATCGTTTTCATACTATTTTCTTTATAGAATACTTCTATATATTATTTTTAAATTATATGTCACAATACTAGATTACAACTAATTTATTAATTTAAAAAAGGATTGTAATAAAAAAGATAAAATGATAAAATTTAACAAAACTCAAAGGAAGATAAGAAAAATTATTTGAAATTTAATTAAAACATGAAAAAACTTATCCATAATTATATCGCATTTTTAAAATTAATGATTCTTTTTTTAATTATTTAAAAAATTCATCTTTATCAGCACACCTCGATAAAAAAAAACGAACATCCAATAATTAAAGTCTTAAATAAATATTAATGAACATTACAAAATATAAATTTTGTTTTTTCAAATCTTACCTAATTGAAAACTCCACATCAGCTCTCCATCCGACAAGGTTCATAAATTTACAATCTTCCTTATATTATGAACAAAATAAATAAATTCATTTTCTTATTTTTTTAGGTTGCACATAGTTTGATTTATTTATTTTTATCTTCCCTACTATAACCTTGATTCAAGTTATTATTTAATTTTTTTTAGTTATGTGATATTTTATTTATAAATAACATATGATGTTATTATAAAAGTAATGTTATATATATAATAAATTTATTATATGTACTGTTATATATACGGTACACTTGTGTATATATACATGTACCGCATAAGCTTTTAGCGATAGGTAAGGAGAGTTTAGACGTACGGTACCTATTAAAACTTTGTTTTAATCTTGGATGTTGCATGCTTGATCAGATGGCTGGAACATCGTTTGTTGTATAAGCTCTCTCTGGTCTCTGGTGCCAGGGACCGAGTGCCATGATCAAATTTGTTAATTATGTCATTTATTACATACTAGATGATAACTCGTGCGAAGTACGGATCGAAAAAATCAATTTAAATTGATCATTAATTTATTATTTTGAATGATCTTAAAAATTCTGTTATTTATTCAATTTATTAGGTTATAATAAAAAACAATTATACTTATAACAGAATTTTAACAATCTGAAACATATGTGATAGGTCCCGTAAGAGGGCTATATTAAGCTAGAAAGGGGGTTGAATAGCTTAATTACCAATTTAAAATTATTATGGCGTTTTAAAATAATTTTCCCTTTTTAAAACTTTACCGAGTCGTTATGCAGTTTATAAGTGCAGAAATAAAAGACAAGGAAGGAAAATACCACACAGGAGATTTTATCCTGGTTCGCGATGGCGCAACCCCCAATGGATTCGCTCACCCCTACTCCAGTCCCCGAGCTCCTCTCCGGACTCGAGATTTTCCCTTAAAAATACTCCTTTAGTAGGCGGAGAAGCCTTTACAACCCTATAAATATTGGTCTTCGCTTTTGCCGGTCTTGGATCTTAGATGCAAGGTCTTGGGTCTTTCCTCTTCTTCACGGTGCAAAGGCCACTAACTCCCCGTTAATGCCTAGGACTTGGGTCTTAGAACGAGAATCACCTCACTTCAACTTCACCTCACTGCAAAACTTAGAAAACAATATCTACGAAACAAACCCTAATATAAAGAGAGGTTTGGACTTAATATGTCCTAAGGTGACTATAATATTCTTACCCGAATATTAATTAAAGTGAGTTCAATAAGCTTTATTTGCTTATGACTTTATAATACAATACTCCGTATAGTGAGATTTAAATATATCTCATAGTTTGTAAATCTTGATTATTTCCTTTAAGCTCGTAGGCTTATAAGGTTTTATAATCGTATACTTTGGCTCGTCTTTTATAAAGATCGAAGTATACTTACAATTACTTCTTTGTTGAAAATACGTCTATTTTCGAAGTATTGTATAAATCAAGTCCTTGATGAGCTTTATAGCTAAAGGATCTTTGATAAACAACTTCTCGTTCGATATAGTCTTGTTATAGACTATTCGTATTTATATTTAAACGAGAGTGTTACAATATTACTTTAACAATTTGCACTTTAATATTATTTGGCCAATTAAACACAACACACAAATAAACGCACACGTACGTAAAAGTAACTCGGCTTATCTATAGGATAAAACGAGGGCCGCTATTATGCGTTAAAATAGTGCGGAATGTAAAATCACTCACAAGTGTGAGGACGAGAAGAAAAAGTGCGGAAGGTAAAAATCACTCACAAG
Source organism: Saposhnikovia divaricata (assembly GCA_036435485.1). Taxonomy (NCBI): domain Eukaryota; kingdom Viridiplantae; phylum Streptophyta; class Magnoliopsida; order Apiales; family Apiaceae; genus Saposhnikovia; species Saposhnikovia divaricata. Next base: position 91,295,871 of record CM071597.1, on the reverse strand, counting down.
TGTGAGGACGAGAATAAAAAGTGCGGAAGGTAAAAATCACTCAAAAGTGTGAGGACGAGAATAAAAAGTGCGGAAGGTAAAAATCACTCACAAGTGTGAGGACAAGAATAAAAAGTGCGGAAAATATATAAACGGCTTTCGCCACGCTATTACGCGTTTAAAGTAGTATCACTCACAAGTGTGAGGACTAGAAGAAAAGAGTGCGCAAAATATATAAATAGAAGCTTAACAACTTATTTCCCCCCAGAACACTAGAGGTGATAGAAGGGAAACAAATCACGCTTTAGCACAATTATATATATCACAATAATAATAATGGCCAAAGTAAGTGCGTTAAAGATTTAATTAATTAAGGCTTTTAGATTCTTTTCCCTCGGAACACTAAGGTGATAGAAGGGAATTAAATGAAGCTCGATGTAATTATTTGACCGTCATCAAATATAACCTCTTTTTGAGGTGTTGTAATATTTCGAATCGTTTTGTTCGAAATTTAATCCTTGTACGGATTTTTATGGTCTCGATTTGAGATCCGATATAAGAGCTTTATAAAGAATATGAGATGAAGGTATAGAGCTCTTATATGTATATAAAATATGGTCGGTTAAGACTCGAATAGTGAAGCTAAAAATTACCACTTTTGGATATCGCCGGAAAAATTCACCGGAGGTTCGGCCGGATTTTGGCGTGTTGGACGAACTTGGGCAGCCCTTCGGGAGGTCGGATAGTAGTGGTAGAGGAGCGTGCTTGGTGGGAGAGAGCTTGGTTGAAGGAACTAAGCTTGTTGGAACAAAAACCTTGTATATATGTAAGTATATATAAGAAAGAGAGGGTTTTTGAGATGAAGTGGGTGTAGAGAGTATTTGGATATATTGAGAGAGCTTCCACTTCTAAATTCCCAGCACTTATTTGGCTCTTTAGCTTGAAGAAAATGGTTGGGGGAGGGGGTTTATTTATAGGAGGAGTTGGGTGGAAGGAAGGGTGTGGATTGAAGGTAAAAGGAGTGGTTAGGATTGAAAGCACTTGGATTGATGAGGTGGAAAGTGGTTTTGTGTTTGTTTGGAGTGGTATTGTGTTTCTTTGCAAGTGGGGGTGGTTTCCTACATAAATATCCCAGCTGATATATATCTTTAATATATTATTTCGGACTCGTATCAATTAACGAATAAATAGGTAACATATTTTGTTAATTAAATACCCGAATAATACGAAAATTCCCAATAAATAATTCTAAAATTATGGAGCATTTAGGAATATTATAAAATGGAATTCTGGAAGTTTTGGTCAAAAATGGTCAATGTTGACTTAGTCAAACGTGGTCAACTGTGGACCCACTGCCTCGATTTTCGTGCCCAGATCAAAATTCTTAGAAAATTACGAAACTTTTACCATGCATATAAAATAACATTTAAGTGACCCATTTCAAGTTTCAAGTCATTCTAGCAAGTGGAAGTATTTTATTTGGATTTAATACGAATAAATAAGGTTTCGGTTCCGAATAAAATACGATTGGTCTATCTATGAGATAGATGCATCTTTTGACCAATTTTTTGACTAGAATAAATACTTAGAATATATTTCCTAATATATAAAATATATTGAGAGTGTAGGAAATAATTTTGAGTATTTAAAATAATTTTCTCCGAAAATAGAATAAATTGAAGAAGCGGGAGAAAAATTACTTTAAATATTTCTAGCACGAGATAAAAATGAGTATTAATATTCTACCACTGAATATTAATATTCTTGAGGATAAAAATATTTTGAGTGCGAAGGCGGAATATTTTCGAATAAAACTGATCGTTTTAAATATAGCACGAGTTCTCTAAAGAATATTAATCCTCAAATATTCTTTGTTCGAGCCTGTCGCCTTATAAATTTTTTGCAACGATAATCTAAAAAATATCAAATCTCAATATTTCTTTTTCGATCTTATTGCCTTGGTGTAGAGATATATTCCATAAAAATATAATTTGATTTTTTTTCGCAATAATGGAATATCTCTTATAATTGAAAATAGATATTGCTAGAATTGACTTTTGACTTTTGACAGAATCAATTAAATTAATGACCTAGTGGAGAGGATAACTAAGTGTAATTAAATTTTATGTTAAATCGTACAAATACCAAAATAAATAATATATCGAAGATATCCTTTCAATCTTCCCCTTTTTGGTATTTGCCAAATAAAACATAAAATTTAAAAAATTACCCGTGCGTGCTTCCCCTTAGTGTATGCATGAGTTTAAAAATATTTTAGACTCGATTCGAAGCACGCGGTCTAATTCCACTAATTAATTCCTGCAAAACACCTCATGAGAAGAATAATTATTGTTAGGCATAATTTATATAAGAAATTTTGAAAATTTTAAATTGGGGGGGTCTAATTTTCTCTTCCCCTTTTTGTTTGGCATATAACCAAAAAGTTGTATGCTCTTCCCCTTTTTGAAATTTGGAGGTTTACTTTTGCTCTTCCCCTTTTTGTAACTTCCCCTTGAAGTATGATTTGATTTGAATCAAAATCATTTCTATTTTCCTCTTTTAGCTCTTCCCTTTTGAATAATTTAGTTTTGAGCTTTCAAAGATTGGTGTTTTTACCAATTTATTTTCTTCCTTATTTCTCCGTTAATGTCTACCTCTCCCCTTTTCGTAGTCACATACAATTTTTGTTTTTGTGACTCTAAGATCTTTCCGTTTTTATTTATACAAGGCTTATATAAGCTCTTTAAAAAAATGTCATATATGGTGGAAAGAGTTTCCTTGTTTGTAAATGAATTTCAGACTCGTTTTGGTGTGAAATCAATACAGTTTATATATGTCTAAATCTTTTCGAATCATTTTTATGTTGATCAAAGTTGCTCGTATTTTGGCAATCATGATTCATACATAAATATGTTAAATTCAGAGACAAACAATCATAAACCATTCAATCTTTGTCAAGTACTTATTCAGTCTATAACGTTTTTTATGAACGTTTAGTACAGTATCTTGATCAATGTTCAGTAAATAATCGATACAATTAATATCAGAAATCGTTCAGGAATTACAAGTGTATCAATTTTCTTAATAATCTTACTAGATACAGATATAGTATGCTTCACTGAACTGTATTTCCATATAAGACTTCTGTGAGCTTATAGTGGTCAGTTCTTTCAATCATAATCTGCAAGTGAACAATACAACCATGCTAGAGTTTATAGTAAGAGAATCAAATGATCGTGCATAGTGTTTATTCAATACTCTTTTAACAGTTTAAATAGCTAACTCAAGTTTTACAGATCATCCTAGGTTGAGAGATCATAAACAGGCAATTCTCAAGAGTAGTAGCAAGATTGTTCACAACTGTAATCTTTTCATTTATATATGTCACTTATATATCATATATTTTAGTACAGCTAGACTAGAAATTTGATAAGGAAATCACTATATCTCAAGCTTTTACTCAGTCATTAATAGTGCAATATCATAATTTAGATAACTCACTTGGATAAAATGATTATGAATTGTATTCTAAGCATCTGACAGAATAATAGATACATTATGCATAGTACTTTTCATCAATAAACACGACAGTTCATAGTACTCTATTATCTCAGAGATGAAACAGCTTAGAAACAACTTAGATAGATGCAAAGAGCAAATTTTAGTCAATGCAGTTGTATATACATTCAAAAAGTTCCTAACTAATCAGTGTGGTTCACTGATTCATGAGAAACTAACTGCAGAAGTTTTATTCTAACTTAAAGACACATTCTTTAAGTGAAGCAACATCAACATCATAGCAATAACAAGACATATTTATCCAACAGACAGAGTCAAAAGATATGTTGCAAACAAACGGCAACTTGTAGTGTCACAGAAACAGGCAGTCAAGTAACAGAGTTAACCTCAACAGGTTCAGCAGAAACAAAACCAAGATCCTCACCAAGAACAGGCAAGGAGGCATAGACCTTCTCCATTTCATCATCATTAGCAATAGCACAAAGTTCATCAACCAACTTATTTTCAGAATCTTTAGCAGTTTCAACACCAACAATCTCAACCAGTTTACCCTTTCCTTTATTGACTTTTCCCTCTAGGTTTTCAACCCTAGACACAAGCTCTATTTTTGATTCTTTAAGCAAGTCAATTTCTAAACTAAGCCTATTGACCTCTTCTCTAAGAATAGCATACACATCAGTTTTAGGAGCAAGAGAGGGTATAACAATCTTGTTTGAGTGGCTAGTTTGACAGTTTTTAAGAGTAATTTTGGGTTGAACAAGGCTATCAATAGCACAAAATTCCATCTTGTTAAGATGCAATCTAGACAAATGCACATACTGGGTTTCAAATATAGAAGTCAAGAGCAAACCAAATGGCATATAATCAGTGTTGAAAGCATTTATCATGTTGAGTACTATCACATAACTGACATTGAAGTCTATAGTATTTGATACTATCTTAAACATAACCTTTAAATCAACAAAGTCAAAGAAATTGTCATGTTTGGGTTTTGGCAAGATATTTTCCCTAAGGATTATGGCTAGTTGTTGAAATCTAGGCAGAAAATGTCTAAAATGGACAGCAAATTCTCTAGCACACAAGCCTTCAGGCACATCCTCTTCACAAAACAGACCAAGAAACAGTTCAAACTCACTTTGGCTAAAGACAAATTTTTCAAAGATGTTCACACAAGGAAGGTCAGAATGGTGATTTCCTAACCTAAGGGACTTGCAAACTTCTTTATGATCAACATAGATATTTTTACCATTTACAAAAGAACTCAGGTAAAAGATTTCATCAGACCTTTGTTTTACTTCCATGTTGGCATAGAATTCAGCAATAAGATGAGTATAGAAATTTGGACCTCTATAAAACACAAAGTTTTCCCATTTAACAGATGTAAACATGCTGTGAATCTCACCACTAGGTTGGACAAACACCATCATTCCTGGCTGATTGTTTTGGAGCATTCTATTGAGTTTTCCAGAATTGGAAAGCCTCACTATGGTAGGGCCTGGGTGTTTGAGATTTGTTCTTGCTTTGTGAGAGTTAACTGATTTTTCAGATTTAGGCAAAGCTTGAAAAATCATGTTAGGGTTAGGGTTTCTAAAAACAGGTAGCTTACTTCCTTAGTGAAGTAGGCATGTTCATTGAGGTTTGATGGTTCTTGTTTGATTTTCTTATGGTAGTGTTCCTTAGAACTATCAGGATGACAATATGGTGTGAAGGGAGCATAGAGAGAATGATTGAAGTTCTTTTTATTCATGGTTGGAAACAAAGGTAGGAGGGTGAGGTTTTTGGCTTTTGGGTTTGGGTGTAGAGGAGTGAATTCCATAAGATGATGGGGTAAGAGTAGTGAGTGTGTGTAAATGTAATGCATGCATGATCACACATATATATAAGCACTTAGCACAAATGAAGATAGGTTCAAGCATGCACAGGTTTTTATGAAATCCAACTTGAACTGATGCAATTTGAAACTACTATAGTGTTTTCATTTAATGATCTACCAAGCATGCATGGATATGTATGAGTATAAATCTGTATATTTTTGACAGAGAATCTTATAGGACAGATGACAACTATTGTGTGGCTCAATGTATGAAATTTTAAGTCCAAATCCGGATGCAAGCATGCATAGATGACAGACTCATGCAAGGTGTACCTCTATATATGCATACATATCATGACTCAAGTTTGTACATCAAATAGTATTTAGATGCTTGACAGCTAAATGGATAGAAGTATTTGTAAGAGACTGTCAGGTATGAGAATTAAAGCAAGTAAGAGATACTCACAGAATATTACATGTAGTGAATAAAAGGAGGATGATAGGTTTGACTTTTCAATGATTACACAAAAGAGAGACAAGTGGCTGACTCTACCAAAAAGGCTATCTCCTAAAGATAAAGTTTGTATCCTCTAAAGTCTAATGAGGTCACCTTTCATTTAATGCCAAGTTACTACTTTTAGTACTATAAGAATATATTAATGATACCAAGCAATATATATGACAAATGATTGATTGATAGAGACTCTGCACACCAGACCACAATCTTCCATTCATTTAAGAAGCACATATCATGTATTGACCAAGTCAAGCAACATAGACATGAGATGTATCACAAAACAGGACACATACACCACTTCACATAACACAGTTTTGGATTAAAACAAGTAATAATCATGCAAAGTATGAATCCTAATTTATCTAAGTGGCCGTTGCACCCCAGTGTCCAGATACTAGGGTTCTCAAAGGGATCCCTAGCCAGGTCTTTGAGTGATGGCAAGTGTGTGAGTGTATGCATGACTAGATACAGTAACTAGAATTGCAAGCCTAGTTAACACAGTTATAATACTAAACATCCAGGTCACACATAATTAGCACATTTCACTTTAGAGGCCACATTTAGTACTGTCAATATTATACAGACCATAGTTAGACCAAGGAGAGAACCAAGATAAGTTACATCAATTTCTCAAGTTACTCAGTTGACCAAGTCAAAGAACACAATCCAGACATATAAAGTACTTAACAATCATATAATATCCCATAACCTGCAAATTTTATTAAATCAGCACAGATAATTGACTTAGTCAAATTTCACACTTTTAGTCTCAAGTAATGACATATTAAATCAGCAAGTATTCTTAACTGCCAAGATCAACATTATTCCACTTTTAGTGACTTCGAATATCCAAAACAGTGAATCATCATACTTATGTATTAAATTTACACAAGATTCGAGTTATATCAGTTTGTTTTTACCACTTCGAGAATCCAGATGTATTAAAGCCCAATTTGATATACGAATCAAAACGATTCACCCATACATTCATTTAAAAATGAGGACCATATCATCAAGTACGATAGTTCAAGCAAAATAAATCATGTAATCACATAGATTTCACAGAGAACACGCAAGCTAGTGAGTTTAACCGAAGTTATACCTTTGTTCGAGGCCTCGTTGTCTTCTCGAGTACTTACCAGTCCTAAAACTCTAAACTCGCACGAGTTTGAGTTGAGTCACCGAGTTGACTCACCGAGTTGGCTCACTGAGTCGCGTCGATTCCAACGATTCAAGTTCTCACGAAGCTCGATCCGTGGCTAATCATCACAGTAAAGCCATTTATTTGTGCTATCTTTATCATTCCTGCATAAAATCTTGAAGAACTAATTAGGGTTTTGAATAAAACGCTGATAAATTGAATTAGTGCAATCGTGTGTGTATACATAGTGTATATATGTATATATCTATTGGTTTTGAGCCACAGATCAAGATCGATTGATACGAAAATGACTGATTATCAAAACCATGTTTCTCTAACCTAACTCAGCTGTAATTCATATCGATTCTTGGATTAATCGATATAAATGATGATAGAAAGACTCGATCCAGTGTTTAGAGATGCTAATTTAGAAGAAAATTAGGGTTAAATCAAGAGATTTGAGAAAACGGCGAGAGATAGAGATTAGGGTTCGAGAGAGAACAGAGACTCAAGCGGCTGAACAGTACTTCACACAAATGAGATTTGTGTAAAATTTTAGTATATATATTTTACAAACCAAAGGCCAGGATTAAACCATCCTTGTGATGAATGGTCACGATTGTAGGGTTTTTTAAGGTGTTGGATTGGGTCAAGCTGAGTTGGGCTGGGCCATTTAACATGGACTGGGTCGAAAATAAACAAAATATTCTAAAAATAATTTATATATATATATATATATATTTTCGAAAATAAGTTTATAAATAAATAACAATTATTATATAGTAATAATAATATGTTAGATATTAATACTAGTAATTATACTAATATTTTGATTCCTTTTATTTGAGATAAATATCATTTATTTAGTATCTCAAAAATATTTTCGAAATCAATTTCGATAAATATTTACTCGAATAGTTTTATCTTTAACCGTGGGAAAATTAACTTCTCGATAAAACCCGATCGATAAAGTTTCATATGTTATCATTATCGATGAATCTGAGTTTTAGAGATTTAATCATCCGGAAAGATATCTTTTTCGTGAGATGACTATAAATAATGATAAATTTTCTCACAAAAATATATAAATATTTATAATATTTATATATCAATATAAACCATTATTTTGGAATTTCCAACATTCCTAAATCCAAACGGAGTTTAGTGAATCTTTCGGAATTCAATGGTTTCGTGAATATGTCTGCGAGATTGTACTCAGTTTCGATATGAGTCATCTTTATGTCGCCTTTATTGACATGATCACGTAAGAAATGATGTCTCACATATATATGCTTAGATCTTGAATGTAACACGGGATTCTTGCTAAGATCAATAGCACTCGTGTTGTCGCATAAGATTGAGATTACATCAAATTTAGTATTATAGTCGGATAATGTTTGCTTCATCCATAATATTTGAGCACAACATTTTGCGGCCGCTATACACTCGGCTTCCGTAGTGGAAATAGATACCGAATTTTGTTTCTTGGAAAACCAAGATACTAGGAATCCACCCAGAAACTGACATGTACCACTTGTACTTTTTCTATCGACTAAATGCCCGGCATAGTCCGAATCAGAAAAATATACTAAGTCGAATGGTACTCCTTTTGGATACTGATAAGTGGATTTTATATCCACTTGGAGCGTTCCATATCGGCTTAAATTGATTGTCTTGGACTCAAGTTTGTTGTAGTTTTGATGTGTTTTGCTTAGTTGTGCAGAGTTGCAAGAATGTCGATTATGGTGGATGCTTCTATCGTGTTTGGAGGATTAATTGATTAAAATTCGGATTTTCCGGGAAGGTTGCGCAGTCTACACTGTTTTGGCCATATCTGGAGTTCTAGAAGTCCGTTTTCAGCGATCTTACAGCTCACGCGAAGCATGAGAGATTTTCTACAACCTGGGATAGATAGCAGGTGTAGGGAGCGTGTAGTTAAAATTCGTGCATGTGTTCTTTGTGAAGCAAGGCTGAAAGATTACTATTTTGCCCTTTTTCTAATTCTAATTATATTTTGGGTAGGTTTTAGTACCTTAATCGAATTCTAATTGTAATAGAAGGTAATTTCCTGCTGGGCAAGAAAGCTAGAGTCTATTTAAACACATCTTAGCATTGTAATTAGGGAGTTTATTATTGTATCATAGCTTAGATCTGCAAGGGAGAAAAGGAGAGAAGGATTCAACGCTCGTGACAAGCAACGGATCTAGATCTACTTCATCTTTTGTGTTATTCTGGATTCTAGATTTGTTTTCTTAACTCTTTGTTTATTAATATAATTACTTCTTTTATTCATATCTTGTTTTATATCATGGTTTCATCAGATCCCATGATGACGAAAGGTTCGATTATGAACTAATCGTTGTCATGGGATTCTAACAGATTTATCTATGTAGCTTAGTAGTTTGCATGCTTTAAAGATTTATGTGTGGTGAATTCTTGATATCCTCGTATGGTTGTGTTTCATGTATTTAGATGCGTCGCGAACATCTAATTTGTTAATCTCTTGCTAAACGAGAGTGGATCTTGAGATTTAGAACTTGCCATGCTAGCATAGGATAGGTTGATGTTTTAACATCATGATTTGTGGCGTAAATAGAGATATTATGCTACCCTATGTGATCTATGTGGATAACTTGTGCTTAAACCTTTATGTTTTCAAATTCTATAGAGATATAGGGTCTAAACATATTTGGTGTCTACCCATCTTCTATCTCTTTTGTGGATGCATGCGTAGTTTGGTATTAGTATACCGAGAGGTAGCTTTTACTTATTTAGTGTTATCCGATCAGATATCAAAACCATCACATGTATTGATTAAAGGCTGCGACTCTAATTGAAGTAGATAATGAAGTTAGGATTCCATGTTTATTCTCATATAAGTAAATCAGTTTTAGATCTCATTAGCTAGTTAATTCTTAATTCCGTAATTCGCATCTTAGTTTAATTTAGTTAATTAAAACCTCAATTTATTAATTGTCTTGGCAGTGAATTAAGATCATACATTGTTGAATAGGCACATTAGCTGAAAAGAACCATAACCTGATCCCTGTGGGAACGAATTTGGACTTAACCTTATATATTACTTGTGACCACGTACGCTTGCGTGATTTTGTCTAAACAGATACCAAAGACCTACGTCAGTGGTTCCTTTTAAATATCTCAATATCCATTTCACCGCGGATAAGTGAGATTCTTTTGGTGCTACTTGAAATCTAGCACACTTACCGACACTATATTGAATATCGGGACGATTTGCGGTAATGTATAGCAATCTACCAATCATGCCTCGATATTTCTTAGTGTCAACGGGTATTCCGTTGGGATCTTCTGTTAATTTATCAGAAGTCGACATGGGAGTAGAGATGGGTTTTGAATTTTCCATTTCAAATTTCTTTAACATTTCTTTACAATATTTCGATTGTGAAATATGTATGCCTTCATCAGTTTGCTTAATTTGCAAACCTAGAAAGAAATTTAATTCACCCATCATACTTATTTCGAATTCTTTGCTCATATTATGAGAGAATTCTTTACATAGTGCATCATTGGTTGACCCAAAGATGATGTCATCTACGTATATTTGTACAAGCAAGATATCATCTTTTTCTTGTCTTGTAAATAAGGTTTTATCGGCCGTTCCCATTTTAAAATTGTTTTCTAATAGGAACTTGCTCAACCTTTCATACCAAGCTCTTGGGGCTTGTTTTAAGCCGTATAAAGCTTTGTATAATTTGTATACATACTTCGGATGCGTGGCATCTTCAAAACCGGGAGGTTGTTTAACATAAACTTCTTCTTTTAATATCCCGTTTAAGAAGGCCGATTTGACATCCATTTGGTATACCTTGAAATCTTTATGACACGCGTAAGCTAATAGCATTCGAATTTATTCGATTCGTGCTACAGGTGCATAAGTTTCATCAAAGTCTATCCCTTCCATTTGGGTATAGCCTTGAGTGACTAATCTTGCTTTATTTCTAACAACCGTTCCATTTTCATCTAACTTGTTTCTAAATACCCATTTGGTTCCAATTATGGAATTATCTTTGGGTTTTGGAACTAGTTCCCAAACTTTGCTACGAGTAAATTGTAGTAATTCATCTTGCATAGCCGAGATCCAATCCTCGTCTAGTAAAGCTTCTTTAGCAGTCTTAGGTTCTATTTGTGATAGAAAACTAAGATGATTCACAACGTTTTGTACTTGTGATCGCGTTTGAACTCCTTTATTTAAGTCTCCAAGAACATTATCTAGTGGATGACTTCTAATAATAGGAATTTCTTTTGGAAGTTCTACTTCCGTTTCGGCTAATTCTAATGGATTTCTAGGGATGGGAGTTCCAAGATCCATATTTTCGAATTGTCGAATAATATTTTCTACATCGTCTTGTTCAACATTATCGTTTTCAACTAGATCTTTGTACTTTGATGGTGGTTTTCTTTCATCAAATGCAACATTCATTAATTCTTCCACCACAAGTGTTTTAAGATTGAATACTCGATAGGCTTTGCTATTTGTAGAGTATCCGAGAAATATACCTTCACTTGATTTAGGATCAAATTTGGTAAGATAGTCTTTCGAGTTTAATATGAATCATTTGCATCCGAATACTCGAAAGTAACTTAGTTTCGGTGTTTCGCCAAAATAAAGCTCGTAAGGAGTCTTTTGAGATATTGGTCGTAGCAAAACCCGATTAAGAATATGGCAAGAAGTAGACATCGCTTCGGCCCAAAAATATTTAGGTCGACGATATTCATTAAGCATAGTGCTTGCCATTTCTTGTAGTGTTCGGTTTTTCCTTTCTACAACTCCATTTGATTGAGGAGAGTATGGAGCGGAAAAATTGTGTGTGATTCCATTTTCATCACAAAAGTTCGTAAAACTGGAATTCTCAAATTCTTTACCATGATCCTTTCGTATATAGACTATGGTACTATTTTGTTGATTTTGAATCTTTTTACATAGAGAAGAGAAAGATTCAAAAGCATCACTTTTAGATTTGAGAAATTCCGTCCACGTGAATCGTGAATAATCATCAATGATTACTAACGTGTATGAACAGCCTCCGAGACTTTGTATTGGAACCGGACCAATAAGATCCATGTGTAAAAGCTCGAGAGGTCTAGAGGTTGATACCATGAACTTAGCTTTGTGAGATGCTCGAATTTGTTTTCCAATTTCGCAAGCTTCACAAGTATGATCTTTTTGATAATTCAATTTTGGTATACCTCGTACATGATCTTTAGTTGATATATTTTTAATCAACTTCATGTTTGCATGTCCTAATCTTCGATGCCATAACCAAGGGTCATCGTTTGTTGTGATTAGGCATACATTCTCATTCTTGCTCATGTCACATGTGTAGACATTTTTATTTCGAGGGCAAGTGAGAATTAGTTTCCAATCTTTATCCAAAATACAACAATGAGTAGTAAAGAAGATTACCTTGTAATCATTGTCGCAAAGTTGACTTATCGAGAGAAGATTGTATTTTAGTCCCGTGACTAGTTGTACATTTGAAATCTTGAAGTGACTATTTCCGATGTCTCCGATGCCGACAATGATGCCTTTACTACTATCTCCAAATGTGACACTTCCCGCAGTGACCTTTTTAATGTTGTTTAATAATGACTCATTGCCCATCATATGTCTCGAACAACCACTATCAAGGTACCACATGTCTTGTTTCACGGCAAGACAAACCTACAAAATAAATCAATTAAACTTATAGGTACCCTTTCTTCTTGAGGGTCCTGGGGTTAGTACATCATAATCAACATTAGCATGATAATATCTAGGCATTGGATAATCATTGTTAGGCATGTATAGATTTCTAGAAGCATAATGTCTAGCATGATATGTAGGTCTAGTATGATCATAAAATCCATAGTTAGTATGATGTCCGTTGTATCTATTATTTGCAAAGTATGGAGCATTTTGAGGATAGATATTGCGATTAGGGACATATTGATTTCTAGATGCATATCTTCTAGCATTGTTATGATACATTGTGAAACACTCTAGGTTGTTGAAACCTTTGTTGCCTTTGACCATTATGAGCAACTCTATTAAATGGTACTTGTCTTTTAACCGTCTCATGTGGGTTAGATCCTTTACGAATCTAAACATGCTTCCCCTTAATCTCACTACTCTTGTATTTGCAATATAGGACCGAATGTCCATCTTTGTTGTAATAAGTACATTTTAAAGTTTGTGGTTGAGGGGGAGCTACTATAGGTTGTACTCTTGGTTGAACGTCTCGAACAGGGGGAGCGTTCCTATCATATCCCAAACCTTCACGGTTACGGGGTACTTGAGTGTGTACCATTCTATTCAACATCTCATTGCCTTTTGTAAATTGTTGAACAACCATTTCAAGGTTTTCTTTTTCTCTTTCTAAGGCATCAATCTTGTTGTTAAAGAATCTTTCTTGATCCATAACTTGAGATATGAGTTTAAAATTTTCTTCCTTCACTCTTTGAGTTTCTTCTTGGAGTTTCTTTTCTTTTAACTCAAAGATTTGTGAAAGCTCATTCTCTTTTTCAAGATTGTTTTCATGAGATTGAGATGTTACACTATTTCGAACAATCGATTCGTTTTGAATCTTTAAGTTCAAAAGATCAACATTAAGTGTAGTAATGTTGTCGTTGAGTTGTAACATCTCATTTTCCAACTCTTCAACTTGAAGTACTAGAGCCACATTTTCTACTTCATGGTTGAGAGAATTTTCCTTTAATTGATTGACCTCACTTTTTAAGTGATGATTTTGGTCATTCAAGGACATGATTTCATTTTCATTTTGGATTTTTAAATCCATCATTCGAGTGAACTCTTTGCTTTGCGTATGATGCATTTCTTCGAGTTTCATTTTCTCGGCCTATAATAGATGAAGCCTTTTATCAACGTCTTTATATTTGTTGTTGATACCTACTACAAGCTCAATTAAATCATATTTGCTCATATCAACTAGATTCAAGTTAGATTCATCTAATTGCAATTTATTTAAGATGTAGTTGAGATTAGAACTTACCTCTTGATGAGAAGTGGAGGCTCCCGTTGAAGTGGCTTCATCCCCGATAGCCATTAAGCACAAGTTGACAATTTCTTCGCTAGCTTCCGGAGCTTCTTCATCCTCAATTAGATCCCAACCGTTTTCCGCCATGGGAATTCTTCCTTTAACAAGCTTTGGACATTCTCTTTTGAAGTGACCTGGTTGCTTACACTCGAAACACACTTCTTGTGTTTCCTCCGGAGTTTGTTCTTTATATTTTGGAGGAGTGTAAGGAGGATTATTATTGTTGTTGGCATTATTATAGGCATTTGTATTTTGAGTGCCTTTGCCTTTGTTATAGCTCGTTGTTGGAATATTACTCTTATAGTTAGGACTATAATTTTGAGAGTAATTAGGTCTTCCTTTAGAGTTAAAAACTCTTTGTTGATTGTTTGATTTAAGGAAGCCTTTTCCGTATCTTTGAGCCTTGCTTTGTAGCACACGACGAAGTTGTCTCGTTAGTAAAGCAATTTCGCTTTCATCGAGATCTTGGAGTTCTTCGTTTAACTCCTCGTCGTTTTCATTTTCATCGATTAATATAGCTTTTAACGCCATATTTTTCTTTTTCTCTTCCACTTTAGGAATGACCTTATGCGGAATATTGTCTTCTTCGTATGCACGAAGATTCCCGAATAAACTATCAATGTCATAATCATTGAGATTATGCATTTCTTTTATGGTAGTAACTTTAACCTTCCAACTAGGAGGTAAAGACTTAAGAACTCTTCGGTTCTTCTCATTTCGAGAATAATTCTTTCCGAGTTGAGATAATTCATCAATTATACGAGTAAACCTTGTTTCCATATCGATGATATTTTCTCCTTCTTGGAGTTTAAAGTTCACGTATTCGTGGATTAAAGTATCCATTCAAGAATCTTTTATATCAATGGTTCCTTCGTAGGTAACTACTAATTTGTTCCACATTTCTTGTGCGGACTTGCAATTGTTTACTCTTTTATATTCTTTTTCTGCAAGTGCACTTGTGAGAACCATTTCCGCTTTTGTGGCTACATTCATCATATTTTCCTCGGCAAGAGTGTATTCACTAACCTTCTTTTCAACAATGACATCGTCAATTGTTTCGGTAGGAATGACAACTCCGTCTTCTATGGCCATCCACACTTTGACTCTTTGAGATCTATCATAGATGTGAAATCTCGTTTTCCACGTTGCAAAGTTGGTGCCATCAAATAGAGGAGGGCGAGAGCTAGATAGGCCTTCACCGCAACCAATGGTATTTAGATACGCCATGTATGATCACTTTTTGTTGTGCCTGTAAATCTGCAAATCACTCAACAAACACGTTAAAAAGTACCGCTCTGATACCAATTGATATGTCCCGTAAGAGGGCTATATTAAGCTAGAAGGGGGGTTGAATAGCTTAATTACCAATTTAAAAATTATTATGGCATTTTAAAATAATTTTCCCTTTTTAAAACTTTACCGAGTCGTTATGCAGTTTATAAGTGCAGAAATAAAAGACAAGGAAGTAAAATACCACACAGGAGATTTTATCCTGGTTCGCGATGGCGCAACCCCTAATGGATTCGCTCACCCCTACTCAAGTCCCCGAGCTCCTCTCCGGACTCGAGATTTTCCCTTAAAAATAACTCGCTCCTTTAGTAGGCGAAGAAGCCTTTACAACCCTATAAATATTGGTCTTGGTACGTATCTCCGAGACACTACCTCACAATAAATATAGAAACCCACAAGACTCGTCTTGGGCTGTAAGTCCCCGTTACACCCTCAAAGTCGTTGTGAAAAACCTACACAACTTATCTTAGACAGCAACTCCCCGTTACTTCTTCAAAGTTGATGTAAAACCCTTGGTGTAGTCTTTGAATTCCTCGCTTTTGCCGGTCTTGGATCTTAGATGCAAGGTCTTGGGTCTTTCCTCTTCTTCACGGTGCAAAGGCCACTAACTCCCCGTTAATGCCTAGGACTTGGGTCTTAGAACGAGAATCACCTCACTTCAACTTCACCTCACTGCAAAACTTAGAAAACAATATCTACGAAACAAACCCTAATATAAAGAGAGGTTTGGACTTAATATGTCTTAAGGTGGCTATAATATTCTTACCCGAATATTAATTAAAGTAAGTTCAATAAGCGTTATTTGCTTATTACTTTATAATACAATACTCCGTATAGTGAGATTTAAATATATCTCGGAGTTTGTAAATCTTGATTATTTTCTTTAAGCTCGTAGGCTTATAAGGTTTTATAATCGTATACTTTGGCTTGTCTTTTATAAAGATCGAAGTATACTTACAATTACTTCTTTGTTGAAAATACGTCTATTTTCGAAGTATTGTATAAATCAAGTCCTTGATGAGCTTTATAGCTAAAGGATCTTTGATAAACAACTTCTCGTTCGATATAGTCTTGTTATAGACTATTCGTATTTATATTTAAACGAGAGTATTACAATATTACTTTAACAATTTGCACTTTAATATTATTTGGCCAATTAAACACAACACACAAATAAACGCACACGTACGTAAAAGTAACTCGGCTTATCTATAGGATAAAACGAGGGCCGCTATTATGCGTTAAAATAGTGCGGAATGTAAAATAACTCACAAGTGTGAGGACGAGAAGAAAAAGTGCGGAAGGTAAAAATCACTCACAAGTGTGTGGACGAGAATAAAAAGTGCGGAAGGTAAAAATCACTCACAAGTGTGAGGACGAGAATAAAAAGTGCGGAAGGTAAAAATCACTCACAAGTGTGAGGACAAGAATAAAAAGTGCGGAAAATATATAAACGGCTTTCGCCACGCTATTACGCGTTTAAAGTAGTATCACTCACAAGTGTGAGGACTAGAAGAAAAGAGTGTGCAAAATATATAAATAGAAGCTTAACAACTTATTTCCCCCCGGAACACTAGAGGTGATAGAAGGGAAACAAATCACGCTTTAGCACAATTATATATATCACAATAATAATAATGGCCAAAGTAAGTGCGTTAAAGATTTAATTAATTAAGGCTTTTAGATTCTTTTCCCTCGAAACACTAAGGTGATAGAAGGGAATTAAATCAAGCTCGATGTAATTATTTGACCGTCGTCAAATATAACCTCTTTTTGAGGTGTTGTAATATTTCGAATCGTTTTGTTCAAAATTTAATCCTTGTACGGATTTTTATGGTCTCGATTTGAGATCCGATATAAGAGCTTAATAAAGAATATGAGATGAAGGTATAGAGCTCTTATATGTATATAAAATATGGTCGGTTAAGACTCGAATAGTGAAGCTAAAAATTACCACTTTTGGATATCGCCGGAAAAATTCGCCGGAGGTTCGGCCGGATTTTGCCGTGTTGGACGAACTTGGGCAGCCCTTCGGGAGGTCGGATAGTAGTGGTAGAGGAGCGTGCTTGGTGGGAGAGAGCTTGGTTGAAGGAACTAAGCTTGTTGGAACAAAAACCTTGTATATATGTAAGTAAATATAAGAAAGAGAAGGTTTTTGAGATGAAGTGGGTGTAGAGAGTATTTGGATATATTGAGAGAGCTTCCACTTCTAAATTCCCAACACTTATTTGGCTCTTTAGCTTGAAGAAAATGGTTGGGGGAGGGGGGTTTATTTATAGGAGGAGTTGGGTGGAAGGAAGGGTGAGGATTGAAGATAAAAGGAGTGGTTAGGATTGAAAGCACTTGGATTGATGAGGTGGAAAGTGGTTTTGTGTTTGTTTGGAGTGGTATTGTGTTTCTTTGCAAGTGGGGGTGGTTTCCTACATAAATATCCCAGCTGATATATATCTTTAATATATTATTTCGGACTTGTATCAATTAACGAATAAATACGTAACATATTTCGTTAATTAAATACCCGAATAATACGAAAATTCCCAATAAATAATTCTAAAATTATGGAGCATTTAGGAATATTATAAAATGGAATTCTGGAAGTTTTGGTCAAAAATGGTCAACGTTGGCTTAGTCAAACGTGGTCAACTGTGGGCCCACTACCTCGATTTTCGTGCCTGGACCAAAATTCTCAGAAAACTACGAAACTTTTACCATGCATATAAAATAACATTTAAGTGACCCATTTCAAGTTTCAAGTCATTCTAGCAAGTGGAAGTATTTTATTTGGATTTAATACTAATAAATAAGGGTTCGGTTCCGAATAAAATACGATTGGTCTATCTATGAGATAGATGCATCTTTTGACCAATGTTTTGACTAGAATAAATACTTAGAATATATTTCCTAATATATAAAATATATTGAGAGTGTAGGAAATAATTTTGAGTATTTAAAATAATTTTCTTCGAAAATAGAATAAATTGAAGAAGCGGGAGAAAAATTACTTTAAATATTTCTAGCACGAGATAAAAATGAGTATTAATATTCTACCACTGAATATTAATATTCTTGAGGATAAAAATATTTTGAGTGCGAAGGCGGAATATTTTCGAATAAAACTGATCGTTTTAAATATAGCACGAGTTCTCTAAAGAATATTAATCCTCAAATATTCTTTGTTCGAGCCTGTCGTTTTATAAATTTTTTGCAACGAAGATCTAAAAAATATCAAATCTCAATATTTCTTTTTCGATCTTATTGCCTTGGTGTAGGGATATATTCCATAAAAATATAATTTGATTTTTTTTTCGCAATAATGGAATATCTCTTATAATTGAAAATAGATATTGCTAGAATTGACTTTTGACTTTTGACAGAATCAGTTAAATTAATGACCTAGTGGAGAGGATAACTAAGTGTAATTAAATTTTATGTTAAATCGTACAAATACCAAAATAAATAATATATCGAAGATATCCTTTCAATATGAATTTTGGGGTGAAATTAATTTGTGGAGACTAAAGTATCATTAGAATGAGTTTTTTACTTATTAATAAAATTTATCATTAATTTAAGATTATTTTAAGAAAATCAAGAAAATACCATATATATATATATATATATATATATATATGATTCTCATAGATTATTTTGTAACTGAGTACGATTATAATAAAAGATCTACAATTGTTCTACGATTATAACAATTTTACTATTTTATTAAAGATAGCATAATGTCCTAGAAGAAATAGGAATAAATGGGTGGAAAGAAGAAGAAATCTATAACCTTTATTAATAAACGAAACCCATGTTACCAAATTTAGTTCGCACCATATTTTGGTTTTACCCCTTTTATTTATGACTAGCCTTATTATATTTAGAAAATCTTAAGTAAATTTAACTATACTTTCAAAGTAAGGAGAATCGTCCTAATTGTACTTTAAGATCAATTAATTCATCATTAGCCTTTTATAACATTTATTAATAAGCGAAATACTTTTTTAAATGGTAGTACGATACCAAATTTGCTTCCACCCTTTTTTGGCTTCACCCCTTTATTCATATTTCTTCTAGAACTCTATGTTTTATAATCCTAGAACAATTATAATTCTTTCCGTCCCTTTATTCCTATTTCTTCGGGAACTCTATGTTATCTTTAATGAAACCCAAAAAAACTTGAACCAAATTTGGTACCGTAATACAATTTAAAAGAAGGTTTCTCTTATTAATAAAGGTTATAAATTTTTTGTTTATTAAAATTTATTTTGAGATAATCAAGATTACATAAAATAATAGATCTTATAGAGGAAACTCGTTATGGTTATAAATTATCATCAAAATTACTTATTAATAAAAAAAATTCAGATTACAAAAATTGTTTTTTTTGTAAAAGTCAATCAAAAAATGGTTAATTCAGTCAATAATCGGAATTAATCGGTCAACTTTTTTTTTTTAAAAAATAATGTAAAAATTCAAAAAATAATCAAAAAACAGTTAAAAATAAAAATCTTATAAATTATAATGTAAAAATAACCTTCTTTTTTGTTAGTTCTCAAAATTGAAGTATGGGTAGAAGTCTTCAGCGTCTACTATGGAATACCTTTATACTATTGTAAATATATTAATATATGCAAGTGAATTAAATTATTTATTTTATAATTTTGTTTTTTGCGTTTTAATTTTTTTTAAAATTTATTAAATAGTTGCTTAGGCTATATTATATATGGGTACCCTTCCACAGCCACCGTTGGTTGGAAAATTGTGCGCAACCACCATCTCGTACACTATCACAAGTGTTCATTGCGGCAGAAAAAAACAAAGCCTGCCGCAATGCTTCATTGCGGCAGTGTTTTTAAAAAAAACTTTATATTTTGTGGAGTCGATCTCAGGACCTTCACCAAAGGTAACAACAACTTAACCACTACATCAATTAAACGATTTGGTAATTATTTTCAAAACTGTGTTACATATCATTGTAAGTTATTATACTTTTATATTTATTATTTACTAAAATTAATAAAAAATGGTAAATTAATACATAATAAAATTTAAAATGTTTATAAAATTTAAATTTTAAATAAATTATTATTGTTTTATATTTAATAAAATTAATAAAAAATAATAAATTAATAAAAGCTGTTAATTTCATATATAGAAACCAGTAAAATATGAAATTACGTTTTCACCCTCTAAAATACTGCAGCAATGATATGTAGCGGAAGATTGAAATCTGAAATTACCGTTTTACCCTTAATGGCTGCCGCAAGGAAACATTGCGTATATCTAACAATTTGCAATTACATTTTTACCCTTAATTTTTCTGCCGCAATGTTACAATGCGGAGTCCAGAAGATATACAACCACCCATTGCTATTTCCGCGACCCAAACTAAACCCTCATGCGACTAAAACTAAACCCTCAGGCGATTTCCAGCCGATTTCCTCCTCAGGCGACTAATCTCTGGCGATTTTCTCCTCTAGGTATCTTCTAATTGATACTTACACACACACGCACATAGTTATACATACACACACGCACTACTACATACATTGCTACTCACGATTATAGTTACATGGTTTGATTCGTTTTTGACTGTGGGTAGTGTTTATTTGCTTCATTTTAGTTAAAATCATGAATTAAATCGAATTATTAGGGTTTATAGTTCGAATTTTACCCATTTTTGGTTTGAACTATTTTGAAATTAGGGCTTTTACCCTCAATTGAGTTGAAATTAGGGTTTCTCATCTTCAATTCGGTTGAATTAGTTCGAATTGCCCAATTTCTTATTATGATTCGAATTATTATCCGAATTTTTATTAAAACTATGAATTAATTCGAATTATTAGGGTTTATAATTATGAAATTATAATTATAAATTTTTTTATGAGTTATGGAAATTTTAATTTGAATTTTTGAATTATTAATTTGAATTTTTGAGTTTAAAATTCGAATTTATGAATTAATATGATTTATTAATTCGAATTTTGATTAATTAATGTTATTAGTGCTGCATTTTATTTGATAAATGATATTCATTATTAATTTATTCTTGTTTTAAATATGTCTTCATGGAATGATAATTTTAGCCAATTTTGGTACATGTTTATGAAATGTGCCTTATTTTTTGATTTTGCACATTGCAGATACTATGGTTATGCAGTGCGGGCCTCTCGATAGGTCCTTCTTGACCATGCAGGATGATCATATTAGCAGTCACATATTGCAGGGGGGTGAGAGGGAGAAGTTGGATGTCCGGCAGTTGACAGCCAACCTCGACGAGTGGGTATTTGATGAGAGCCAGGTTAGTTTGCTGACAGACTAGGGTTTCCGAGCGTTTGCCAACCCACGCTCGATTCCCCAGAACGACATCCAATTGATCACGGCGATGGTGGAGAGGTGGAGGCCAGAGACCAACACCTTTCATTTCCCATTTGGTGAGATGACCATCACTCTAGAGGATGTTTACATGATATTGGGTTTGCCTATTCGTGGTCGTGTTGTTAATCATACGGAGCTTTCCGCACCGCTTCCATATTGGCTGAGACGGTGGCATGATTTGAGGTTGACTGAGACCGACCGCAAAAATATGTATAAAAAAGTTTGCATTTTAGTCCATAAATTCTAATTTCTTGCATTTTAGTCCTTAATTTGTTTAATTCTTGCATGTTATACCTTAAATTTTCATTTCTTTGCAATTTAGGAAGGTAATTATCTAGTTATTGTATTTTAGCCCATAAATTCTAATTTCTTGCATTTTAGTTCGTAATTTGTTTAATTCTTGCATGTTATACCTTAAATTTTCATTTCTTTGCAATTTAGGAAGGTAATTATCTAGTTATTGTATTTTAGCCCATAAATTCTAATTTCTTGCATTTTAGTTCGTAATTTGTTTAATTCTTGCATGTTATACCTTAAATTTTCATTTCTTTGCAATTTAGGATGATAATTATCTATTTATTGCATTTTAGCCCATAAATTCTAATTTCTTGCATTTTAGTCCTTAATTTATTTAATTCTTGCATGTTATACCTTAAATTTTCATTTCTTCGTAATTTAGGAAGATAATTATCTAGTTATTGCATTTTATCCCATAAATTCTAATTTCTTGCATTTTAGTCCTTAATTTGTTTAATTCTTGCATGTTATACATTAAATTTTCATTTCTTTGCAATTTAGGAAGATAATTATCTAGTTATTGTATTTTAGCCCATAAATTCTAATTTCTTGCATTTTAGTCCTTAATTTGTTTAATTCTTGCATGTTATACATTAAATTTTCATTTCTTTGCAATTTAGGTGGGGTGAAGCGTCATAGGTTGAGGGAAATCTATAAAAATAAACCGGAGAAGCCTTCTCCCGAGTTTATCGAGCATGATAACCTTGTGTACACCCGGGCTTATCTTTTTTACATCATTGGTGGTGTGTTGTTTCCTTCATCGAACAGAGATGTCGTGCATCCTAGGTACTTCTTAACTTCATTTCTCTCTCTAGTCCTTGCAATTTATGCTTAAATTTATCTTATTCTTGCATTTTATGCCTTAAATTTCACATTTCTTGCATGTTCATCCTTAATTTCTCCAATTATTGAATTCTTACCTTAATTTGCATTTCCTGAATTTTTGCAGGTATTTACAGTTAATCCAGAATTCGCATGAGATTAGGGGGTATGCCTGGGGAGCTGTGATTTTGAGTTAGTTGTTCAGGGGTTGGACCAAGGCTGCTCAGAAGACTACCACTACTATTAATGGGTGCACCATGCTTTTGCAGCTTTAGTCCTACGAGAGGTTGTTACCTGGGACACCGCAGCTAGCACCTCGTCAGGATTTTGTTTGGCCGAGGGCATTGTCATGGGCTGAGTCGGTAGATCAGAGGAGGGTTAACCCCCACCACCATACATGTCTTTATCGGGGGGACTTTGACAGCTTTCAGCTTAGTTGGCTGACATGGCAGCCTTATCAGAGATTTTATGACATTCAGAATGTTTCAAGGGATTATAATATCGATTTGATGGATGCTAACTATATGGCTCTCGGTCATGTCCCTCTCATTTCTTTTGATATTGTTGAGTATATCATGCCAGATAGAGTCTTGAGACAGTTTGGTGTTCTACAGCATATCCCGCAGGACCCGGTTGACATGACTTTACTGCGGATGGAAAGATCATCTCGTTGGGTGCAGGACAATCATACAGTGTTGCTGGCAAATTACATTGAGGAGTGGGATGCTTTTAATGATTGCATGATACCTATTGTCGAGGAGGGCAATTACGTGTCCATAAAGGAGTACATGTATTGGTACAGGCGCGTCAGTAAGATAAGGATTGCTCCATTTGTGGCTGAGCATGGTGCTAAGATTGTGCCTCGTGACTGGTATCCCCAGCAGGACATGGCTGATGCGGTATGCATTTTAGATCTTTATTTCTCTAATTCTTGCATTTTAGACCTTTATTTCTCCAATTCATGCATTTTAGACATTTATTTTTATAATTCTGCATTTTAGACCTTTATTTCTATACTTTTGCACTTTAGACCTTTATTTCTCTAATTCTTGCATCTAAATACTTCAATGCAGCTGGATTGTGGAATGAGGACATTACATGCCATTTACCGTCGTGATCCCCCCGACTGATTCTTTGATATCATCACTGAGTTTTTGGGTCGTTATGATTGGATCAACACCGAGTGGAGGGGTGTTTGATTTACCAGACCTAGTTTTGATAGACCCTCTCGTGCACATGATATGGATATTGACCCCAGCGGTCCTTCATCTTCACAGCAGCCTCCACCATCCGTCTCTCAGAAACGTTTGCGTGAGGTAGTAATCTTTTGATACTTGTTATCTTTGAATGGCGATGTTTGAATATATGTATGATTGTTGTATATGTTATTGCAGGTTGAGATTGTTGATTCTCTTGCTTCACTTATGCACGATGCCACACCTCATGTCTCTTATAAGCGTCCTCATCAGGTAGTAATCCTTAATGCTAGGTTTAATTCGAGTCAATTAGGAGAAATTATATATATAACTATATGATCGGTGCGTTGACATATAATTGCAGGTTGAGACTACAGATGCTCTTGCTACACAGCCTACCCCAGTATCTATCCCGCCTGTAGTCCAAGTTGAGGTATCAATCCTTAACGCTTGGTTTAATGCAAGAATTATTGAAATAAGGGTCTAAAATGCAAGAAATAGAGAAATAAAGGTCTAAAATGCAAGAATTATAGAAATAAGGATCTAAAATGTGAAATTATAGAAATAAGGATCTAAAATGCAAGAATTATAGAAATAAGGGTCTAAAATGCATGATCGGTGTATCTTGTAGGTTGAGGCTACAATAGCTGCTCCTCCTGTTACACAGACGACCTCGATATCTAGCCCTCCTCCTTCACAGTCTACCCCGGTATCTATCCCCCTCATGCTCATATTAATCTCTCCTAAATGTAATTTCCTTCTTATATACCAACTTTTTATATGTTCTTCGTGTTTTTATCTCATTGTGGTTGCAGGTTAGCACTATTCCTGCTGTGACAGAGTCTACCCCGGCATCTGTCCCCCCTGATGCTCATATTGAGGTACTAATCTCTCCTATTTGTGATTTTCTTCTTATATACCATTGATAATTGTAGTTGTAATTTGACTTTTGTTATCATAATTGTAAGCTCCAATACCATGTGAGTTGGCAGTGGATAGCATAGACAACAAGGTTGCCTATGGCATGGCTTACCCAGATGGAGGAGAAATGAGTAGGAAAATACATGGCCAGCCAATGCCTACTGGATGTCTGAGAGTGTTAGTGGATGGTGGAATTAAACTAGAAGCCTTGATTCCAGTTCCAGTACTTGGTGAGATGGAGACTGTCAAACAAGCTGTTGGATCTCATGTCGCATAGCCCAAGGAATGGATCATACGTCGAAATAAAGATCTGAAATGCAAAATTATAGAAGTAAGGGTTTAAAATGCAAGAAATAAAGGTCTAAAATGCAAAATTATAGAAATAAGGGTCTAAAATGCAAGAAATAAAGAAATAAAGGTCTAAAATGCAAGAAATAGAGAAATAAAGGTCTAAAATGTAAAATTATAGAAATAAGGATCTAAAATGCTAAAATTATAGAAATAAGGGTCTAAAATGCAAGAAATAGAGAAATAAAGGTATAAAATGCATGATCGGTGTATCTTGTAGGTTGAGACTACAGCAGCTGCTCCTCCGGTTACACAGACGACCCCGGGATCTTGCCCTCCTCCTTCACAGTCTACCCCGGCATCTGTCCCCCCTGATGCTCATATTGAGGTACTAATCTCTCCTATTTGTGATTTCCTTTCTTATATACCAACTTTGAATATGTTCTTCATGTTTTTATCACATTGTGGTTGCAGGTTAGCCCTCCTCCTTCACAGGTGATACAGGTTCATACTACAGTTGACAAAGGAAATACCGAGGTTTGTATTTCTACAAAAATAATATAATCCCAGTATATGTGCTTGATGTGTAATTTACCAACTTATAGTGATTTCCCTTCTTATATACCAACTATTGAGGTAAAGGTCTAAAATGCAAGAAATAGAGAAATAAATGTCTAAAATGCAAAATTATAGAAATAAGGGTCTAAAATGCAAAAAATAAAGAAATAAAGGTCTAAAATGCAAGAAATAGGGAAATAAAGGTCTAAAATGCAAAATTATAGAAATAAGGATCTAAAATGCTAGAATTATAGAAATAAGGGTCTAAAATGCAAGAAATAAAGAAATAAAGGTCTAAAATGCAAGAAATAGAGATATAAAGGTCTAAAATGCAAAATTATAGAAATAAGGATCTAAAATGCTAGAATTATAGAAATAAGGGCCTAAAATGCAAGAAATAGAGAAATAAATGTCTAAAATGCAAAATTATAGAAATAAGGGTCTAAAATGCAAAATATCTTATAGGTTGAGACTACAGCAGCTGCTCCTCCTGTTACACAGACGACCCCGGGATCTTGCCCTCCTCCTTCACAGTCTACCCCGGCATCTGTCCCCCCTGATGCTCATATAAGTACTAATCTCTCCTATTTGTGATTTCCTTTCTTATATACCAAGTTTGAATATGTTCTTCATGTTTTTATCACATTGTGGTTGCAGGTTAGCCCTCCTCCTTCACAGCCGATACAGGTTCAGACTACAGTTGCTCCTTCTCCTTCTACACCCATCCCTCCTGGTGTCAGCCTTAACGTAATAATCTTTAACTTTGAAATAACTTTGACGTATTGTATTTGAAATGTGTATATGATTTTTGTATCTTCATCGAACGGCAGGTTGAAACCTCTACTCCTGTTTCAGAGTTTACCCCAGTGGCGGGTGGACTTGTGAAGTTTGGTAGTATCAGTGGTGTTATTCCTGATAGGTTAAGAGAAATGCTTGGGGTACGTATCTTGAATCATACATTCATTTTGGCTTGCTATTTTTCCCATATGCCATGAATATCCATCATGATTAGGGGTATTGACATGTATTTGCAGTTGGACACAAATGAGGATAAATACAAGGATGTGGAGAGGCGAGCTGGTTATGTATCAGGTGATATGAAGAAGCCACTGAAAAATCGGAAAATCAACTGGCTGTTTAAGCATTGGTGGGGTGAAAAGCATAATTTTATTTGGAATGAATAAGGGATGACTCCGGACCTTGCTTGGGAAAATGTCCATTGCCTAAGACGCGATCGCGAAATAGAGTCGTCAGTTTTGGATGCATATGTTGAGCTGCTGAAGCTTAGGGAGAGCAGATATTTTCATAGTAAAATGCTAGCCCGTCCATGCAAGAGGTTCTTCCTTGGAATGAGTTATTTCATGACCATTGCAGTTGGGCATTGCACCGACTTGGAGGTAAATCAATTCAAATTTCTTGCATTTTAGTTCTTAATTTGGTTAATTATTGCATTTCATAACTTATTGCATTTCATAACTTATTGTCTCATTATAGAATTATAAAATGCAAGAAATAGAGAAATAAAGGTCTAAAATGCAAAATTATAGAAATAAGGGTCTAAAATGCAATAATTATAGAAATAAGGGTCTAAAATGGAATAAATACAGAAATAATGGTTAAAATACAAAATTATAGAAATAAGGGTCTAAAATGCAAGAATTATAGAAATAAGGCTCTAAAATGCAAGAAATACAGAAATAAGGATCTGTAACACCCCCAGATCCGGGGTCCGGGATCCGGTCGTTACGGTTTCCAATTCTGTCCACAACACTTGAACTTTCCTTAACATAAAATAAATTACATCTCTATGACCCAACACAACAATGTAAAACACACCCGTTATAGTCCCAGAGATGAAATCAAAGTAACAATCAAATTTTTATTAATCACATTATGAGTTCTTACAATCCAAAAGAATTTCAATATAAATACATACTCTTTGCCATCTATTTACACAAGTCATACTAGACCATATACTTGGTACTGAAAGAATAAATCTATCCTACCAATAGCTTCTTCTTCAGCTCTGGTAGTCTCATCGTCCTCGCCTGCGTCGAGTGCGCCTTGTGCGAGTCATCTGGTCTAGCTGTTGTTGTGATATAGTAATAAAGCAAGGGTGAGCAATAGCCCACCAACAATAATATATAACTGAACGATAATATATAACAGTTCAAAAGTATCTTTCAAACCATATGCCATGCATTTACGGAAATGATGCCAGTATAATATGAACGATGAAGTTACAAGGTAACTTAAAGTATTTGTTTGTAGAAATATCTGCTACATCAAAAGTAAGCGAGATATTCTCATTGTCATTAAAAAGAGGAACTTGCATGAAAAGATTGCAATTCCAGTTATGAACACTTTTCCAGCTCTGCCAACAGTAATCATGTTGCAGGAAATAAATAAGTTTGGATGATGAACCAATGATGGAGTATTCACCGCGCCCGCTGTTCCAATCTTGATGATCAGTCGAGATCGTACAGCTCAAATTAGATTTACTACCGGTAGAAGGAAGAACTGACGGCTTTACATGTCTACCGCCTTACTAGCTCTCCCCGGCCAACGGTTGGGCCAAAGGGGATGGACCGGCGCTACTCGGCCTCTTACACGACTCCTAGTTCAAATAGAATTCATGATTCTGAATGTAACGTTCATCCCCCTTTCCCCAAGTATAATACTTGTTGATAAGACTCTACAAAGTAGTCGTATCTAGTTGGAAAAGAAAATTCACCAATAACTTCCAAGCTATTGCTTGGTAACGAATATCAACTTGTTCCAACAATCTTACCCCTCGAAAGATGAGAAGGTAAACAACGACTTAATAAGTCAATAGCACCCGAGTTGCGAGTGAAGAGAATACTTTATGACCGGGAAGTCGACAAGATAAATAACATTTTCCAAGTAAGGTTCCCTTATTTTTAGGGAGATAGACTCAAGAAGAATGATGTCTGAGAACCTTTCTTGATATAAGATTAATAATAATATGTCTCCGAAATATTTTTCGTAATAATCGAAGAAGATAAAACTTATTGAGGTTATTCTAAGTATGGAATAAATATTCAAAGAATATTTATTGAATTAAGAATATTTAGGAATATGAAAGAATATCTTTAATCAGAGTATTTTTCAAAATAATCCCTGAAGAAATATCAGGAGAATATTTATTGAATAAATGAATATTCAAAACAATATTCATTAATTAATAAGACCTGAAAGGAATATTTAAGGTAATATTCATAATTAATTAGGAATTTAAATGAATATTCAAAAGTAATATTCATTTAATGAATAATATTCTAAATGAATATCAAGTAATATTCATTTAGTAATCCAAGCCTTAAAGGAATATTCGAGATAATATTCGATAATTAAATCAAGCTTCAGATGAATATTAAAATAATATTCATCAAGTAATTAATATCTTAAATGAATATTCAAAAGTAATATTTATTTAATAAAATAATATTCTAAAAGAATATCCAAATAATATTCATTTAGTAGTCTCATCTTTAGAAGAATATTCGAAATAATAATCGATAATCAATTCGACTCTGAATGAATATTGACAAATATTATTCGTCGAATGATTACGTTCAAATAATTATTTGAAGTAAGGATCATTAAATAAATAATCTCGAACGAATATTCAAATAATATTCGTCGCCCGAATAAGGAAAAATATTTACCTAAATATTTTCCTCCGAGGTAACCTCGATATATCAAGAAATATTGACTCCCGGTCTATATTTGATGAATAAGATATATACTCCCTTCTCTGAGGGTCTTACAATAACCGGCTTATAATTGATACGTTAGCTATCTAATTTATAAGCCAATAAACAATCAGGGAACAAGCATAATGATATAACTTGAAAGTAGTCATGCATGCTATGGCATATGTATAACAGAAACACACACACACACACACACACAGATATATATATATATATATATATATATATATATATATATATATATATATATATATATATATATATATTCAATCACAACAATAGCCTAAAAGAAGGGAATTGAAACTTGCCTGATGCTCGAGAAATGGTAGGGGCTCGTGACAATGTCAAACAATCTAGACAATGTCAAAAGAAAACGTACGATTAATCCCCTAGATGATTCACTTATAATTCAATGCTTAAACACGTAAGCAATACACAACGAAGGCATTACTAGCTCGCTTTAGGCTCGTACTATGTCCATGTCAATCGACAAATACTTAAGTCGAAGATTTGTTTTAGAATTCGGATCTCATTCGCCCGTTTCACTAAGCGGTTTACAAAGTTATAATCGAGTGCTCCTTTAAGGGGTTTCTTCGAACTTAACCTTGATTCAAATATTTTTATAAAATCCAAAAATAATCTTTTTCACACAAGGTCTTCTCTCATATCTTTATTATGACCTATAGTATTTAATTACCAAGATTCTCAACCAAATTTATCATTTTAAAGGGGTTCAATTGCAGTTACGAATTCATACGTACGTTTACGAACTGCTTTTACGAATTTTACGATTTCTCCTAAACCGTAAGTCCGAATGCTACGATTCTCATGTCAAAACGATCCTCGTAACATGAGTCAACTATTCATGGTAGGAGATGCTACTGGTCAGTTGGTCACTTAGCACGAAAATGGCATACAAATCATGGCATTGTAAAATCGGGCATTATAACGGCTATGTTTACACGTTTTCCAAAGTTTTCGCATCACCGCGATTCAATCAAGCACTACACCCCATCCATTCTATCATATGAACACATCATTACAAGTCTAATAACATCACATAATCACCATCTCATGGATCATCATCCAACTAATCAACAACCATCAACTAAAATCATAGATCTTAACATACATAACCTACTAACACTAAAATCATCCATAAAAACATATAATACTCAAAGTAGCTCTAGGGTTTATGAACTTTATACCTTCCTTTGAAGTATGAAAACACTTAACAAGCCTTGCCTGATCCTTGTAATACCTTAACCAAGCTCTAGATCAACCAAAGATTCAAGAAAATAAAGTTAGTTTCTAAGATCCACTATTCATCATCAATCTTGTAAAAATCATATAAAATCAAAAACTAAGAGTTTGGTTCTAAAATTTTTACCACACCTTCTACTCTTCAAGGGATTTCTTTTGAGCTATAGAACACAAGAATCCAACCATGGGAGCTAGGGTTTTGAGCCCCATCTTTCTACTGATCAGAACCTAGTCAGTTTTGGTCCTCCAACTTTAAGCATGGATTTGACTAGGCTATACTACTTGGATTTCCATGAAATTTGGAACGAATCTTGCCCATGGAGTGGAGAAGCTATGGTTAAAATTTGGTGATTTTATCATGGATAGAAATGGAGATATGAATTTTTCTTTGATCTTTGTTCCTGCTGGGCAGTTTTGGAGTGTTTGGTGTTTTTGCTTTGTTTTCTCTTGTTCTTGCTTGCTTTATGGCCAATAATACTAACATCTTGTAATATATATCTAATGTCTTTGGATGCATCTCTTCAAGATGTGTTGTCATGCTTTGATCGGTCCTTTTTAAAATATCTTAACCTCACAATTACACTTACGTTCTCATCTCTTGCCTTTTAGCACTTAAGTCCCTGGGTAAACTGCAACTAGGTGCTTAGATATTTCTATAAAGGTGTGATGTCATCTTCCACTATATTTGGTGGATACATCCTATCTTGTTCGTTCGTTTCTTTGTTCGGTTATCGCTCAATTTCGCTGATCGTTCGAAGAATAACCAAGTAGTTTCACCTCCAGGGTTTACCGGGAAATTTCTCGATATTCATAATACCTCCCCCAATCCTTAATATAATCCTCGTGATGATCATGTAGGATATTTAATCTCGATACGAACTTAATCTGTAATCTAGGATTTGTTCGCTTTATTGATTAATCTCGTTATAACGTTTTAGCGGTTTCTAGAACGCTTGTTTCACTGCCTCAGTGGTTTCCTACCTTCATTCTTAAATCAAATATAATAACATCCCAAAATATCAAATCCTCAAAGTTAATATCTCAATTCTTGGATTATAATAATATTTAATCCACTGTCCGGTCAAATATTATACCGAAAAAGAATTTGGAATTTTTGAATTCCGATCGTCTCTGCATTCACTTATTTCCTCCGCGTATTACTAATATGACTTCGAAACATCCATATCACGTCCCGTACATAGGGTGGCGTGAAAAGTTTTCCAACTTACAAAATCACTATTCATCCACCAAATTACTATGAACGTACAGGAAACACTATGCACGTACGGGAAATACTATGCACGTATGGGAAACACTATGCACGTACGGGGAAACACTATGCACGTACTCATTTCCCTTCAAGGATCCATTAGCTCCTTCCTGGATGGTAGATTATTCTTATCTAGGTCCTCAACCATCGAATTACTCTATTCTGACAATATACAAATGCATCAGGATCATTGTCCAAAGCAATATCCATTCATTACAATCATTGTTCTTTGAAACCACCATTCATTAGTGCTCTTTAACCACAATAAGAAAATTTTTAATTCTACCCAAAATTCGGGTTATTACAGTCTCCCCTCCTTAAAAGGATTCTGTCCTCGGAATCAGTTTAGGAATAACTGGGGTTACTTCTATCCCATTGCACTTTCTATTTCTCAGGTGGATTCTTCCACTTCTTGATTTTCTTCAAATCTCTCACTAGCTTGACAACCTTATCTCTTAGCACTTGCTCTTTTCTATTCATAATTTCCACAGGTTGTCCTTCGTAGTTCAGATTCGGTTATGTATATCTATCTGCTCGTACTCTGTCATATGCCGGGCATCTATAGTATACTGATGAGGCACATACGCATGAACCATGTTATGACCATTTTACCGGTTTGGGTGAGGCTGGCTCATAGGCCACCTCCCTGACGCATTTAAACTCTTCCTTTCATTCTAATCTTGTTAATTCCTTCCACGAGGATACCTTTTCTTATTACAAATCTCGAAGCTCATATTCTCTATCTTGTTTGCACAGAAATACATCAACAAAAACTTGCTTGTCAGAATCCTCTATTAATTCTAGATATTTCCCAATTCCATTGTATAAATGTCAACTCTATTGTCGACGGGGTACTCTGTATTGAAACTAGTTCGAGTATTCTAACAACCGATTCGAGTAACTCTTGATGTCTAGCAACGAGCTCGTCGGCCATCACTGTTTTGGCCTCGCTATCTCATTGTTAACTACTATCACCCCCGGTGTTCCAACCTCTTCTTTAATCATCTTACAGAATGCCAATCTACCTCCTGTGTTCATTCAGTCATTCTCTATTATCTCATCTCTTCTCCTTTCTGAAAGAAAGGCGAATCTCTTGGGGGGATTTGTTTGCGGGGAATGTTGTCTGGTTCGAGGACTCTCAATCCTTTTATCAAAAATCATAATCTTCATATACACACAAGCACACATATTTTCAGATCTGATAGGTCTGAAAGTCGATCATGTTTGATCCTTTTTGATTTCGCACCTTTCCTTCATATATACGATGTTTCGATATACTTAGGGCGAAAACTATCTCAGATAACTCACAGCCAATTCATTAAATTCCAAAAAGTTGTGGGTGCAATAGTCAACCCAAAATGACATCACTTACAATTTCATAGTGTCTATACCTAGTGCGATTCACAATCTTGGGTATATCCTCGATTTTTAACTTCCAACCGGTGATGTCCCATTTCCTAATAAGTTTGGAAAATACACAGCGTCCCTGTGCTGCTCAGACAATCTTCTACTACAGTACCTATACTCAATGTTGACTTATTCAACTCTCGAGGTTCGATGCACAATCTTGTACTAACATATTTCTTTCTTACAACACACCGGTTCCTCACGGTGGCACACTGAGTCTCATCGCACTCTTATTCAACAATCCTCGCATCTGAGTTGATAATTCTTTTATTCCTACTGGGCTAACGGGAGATGCAGCACTAGGCTCTGAACACTCGATATTCATTATTATGTCATCCAAATCGATATCTGGTAGCTTATTAAAACCTTGTACAACCTCCCAAAATCATTATAATTATACTTGGTGTCTCTTTCCTCGGGGTCAACCATATGAGCTAATCAAGCCTCATATCTCTGGCGTCATAATCTCTTAGTCTGAACTAGATTCCAAAATCTCTGACTCCGTCTTTATCCTTGAATTATTTCCCTCATAATCAATTTGGCTCCATTGGGTATCAACTAATCCATCATTGTTATAATATCAATTTCTCCCTAATTCGAAAGGAATCAAATCTCTCGATCGAGTGGTACTCTGGGTAGGTTCTCTGGAAATCACTATTCCTTATCCATAAGGAACACTTCCTGAACTTGATGTAGATATTACATGAAGTAGATAAAATTTCAGAAGAGTTTCAAGCATCGCAGCTATGTCAGGTTGATGAAACTATCATTCATGCAGCTTCCATAAAGGACTGGAAACTTAACGGTTTACTTCGTCAATTTTGTATCATGGTCCTGGTTTGCCTCAAAACGGGACCTTCTAAGGTACGTAATATGCTTAAGACTCCATCACGAATCGAATCTTTACTTAAACTATTATTACCTTCGATTCTTGCACAATCATCAAAAGGAATGTAACTTCCTCCACTCCGATATGACCTTCAAGGTCTTTCCAAATATCATTTTGTTTCTTTGGTATGAACATTTGTAATTATTCCTTTATACTTAGACTGTCGGCCACCTCATTGGCCTTTCCTGATAATAATAATTTCTGGTAATCCTTGTTCTCTGGATATATTCCAATTCAAACTTTTCTACCTCATTCCCATCACTGTTGGGTGAAAGCATTCTCCCTTAAGCTCTGCTGATGGAGAAAAATATATTTATCAGTCTTTTTCCATAAGTCATTGCTTCCACCTACCTGTGGGAACTTTATCACGTTTATTCCCAATCCTACTTAGGATACTTCTTTTCTTAGTTCTTTCCTTATCTTAGGATAATCTCAACCTTTATAGGTTCAATCCATACTTCCTCACGGTTTCATACATGCCTCATCTGGCATTATTGTTACTATGTCATACATTCCTTACCAAACTTCCATTTTGAAGTTCGGAATATTACTTTTTTTCCTTGTAAGGTTTCATAGGTCATCCTCATCATTCCTCCTGTATTTTCTGGGTACAGGGTATATCAAAATGTCATTGATCAATACTCTAATAATTCTATCTATGTTCTTTCCAGAACTCTTTTTAATAATCCTTACCGGTCATTGTTGCCTTAGCAAGTCCAACTCATATCATCTGAATTCATAATGTCGTTATTAGGGTTAATGCCATCCCTTGTGCATTCCCCAGGGGTTGTCTTAATTTATGGATATCCTATCCTTAATTCAACTGCCAAGGAATTCTTGCATCCTATACTTGGCAATCAAATCATGTATCCTTAATATGGGTCTCTTTTCAATCATTCTCATTTGATAATCGATCGGTGGCTTAATGCTAACCTCTTCTTTCAGATAGTTGTCAGCCTATTTGACCTTCCAAAAGACAACGTATGTCTATCTGCTCTCTTACAGAACTTGGTAATGGTAGCAAGGATGTTCTGGAAGATATTGATCGAGTTCAACGTGAATCTCTTAGTACTTATCGTTTTTCTCAAAGGTAATTGCCTTAGACAAAATTTCTACAGCATACTGATCCATCTATGACCATTTCTATACTCTCTTCATAAACCTTCATTGTTTACTTCCCTTGGTCATAATATATTCATGGTATTTATAATACCCTAACATCATACATCTCAAGTCATTATACTTCCATTTTTACTCGTAATCTTGGGCAATCATATACACATGAATCACTTTAGTACGGGTGACCCCATTCCAAAAAGTCTAGTAAATTCCCAATCCAAACATGGGTTACAAATGGTTCAGTAGAAGATTCCTACGATCTCATTAATATTTCCTTTATATCAAAAGCCCTTGCAGTCGGCGCTTACTTAAAAGCAACCCTGCTTTGTCCTTTCATTGCTGGTCTAGTCACTTGAAAATCCTTTATGACTTGGCCTCAACTGACCACACTAAAATAAAAATATATGGTTTTAGGGGTTGGCTAATTAGCATTACTTTTCTAGCAATTGCTGGCATAGTGCCTTCTACTTTGATACCTTTCTACCTTTCCAAAACTTTACTCCATATAGGTCTTAATCGACTTCTCGGCACCGTCTCCGGTCACCTTTCCTCCACTTTTATCTTTTTAACTATTCTTATCAATCCCACGTGCCACGCAAGCTTACCATTCATGGTATAACAGCCTTTTCACTTAAGTCAATCCCGGAGTTTCTCAGTCCGACTGGTTTCTTACTTACATTTCATGTTTTCGTCCAATCTCACTTCATCATTGTATTTCTACAATCAATCGCGATAACCGGGGTCTATCCACCAACCCATATAGCGGCTACTTTACCCAATTCACGGGGTTCGCCCCAGTTTCTACTCTCTTCCATGATGTTCTCTGATAATCAGAAAGACAAGGTTTGCCAAAATTCGTTGAATTTCTTTCCAGAATCAAGGAAATTTTGGTCAATCTATCCAACCACCGGTAACACTATGAAGATCAATTTCGAAACCAAGAGAATATTTCTATGAGCATCCAAGCAGGTAGAATCATAAGCAGTTATAATAACGGAATTATTGACACAAAGTTGGAAGTTTAACCACTAGAAAGGAACCAAATATATATATATATATATATATATATATATATATATCCCATAGAAGGGAAATCAAAAGTTTCAAACTGAAACATGCCACCTCTTCCTGATACATATACATCTTAATTGTCGATAATATCAAATGTCAGTCTTCCTAACCACAGGTTTCAGAAGGAACACTACCGTCTGAGTTAGTCGTTTCATAAAAATTGGCACTACTAGGGCCATCCTAGTCCGGTGTACCGTGTTGTTTGAATGCATCCGCAATTACTCTGCCGTGCTGCATAAGCACACCACCTAAACCTGTATGAGATGCATCATAGTGTATCATAAAGTCTTCCTTCTCCCGTTAGGCAACACCAACGCCGGGTCATTACCAATTTCATCTTAAAACATTCTCTATTACCTCTTAACCACTAATCGCATTACTTGATCCATTTGCAATTCAGTGTCAGAATAAACTTAAGGTAACTACTATAATCTATTCGGGGAAAAGAAAGAATTTAATATTCTTCTGAATCACATGCATCTAACGTTCCTGATTCACCATTTTACTGAGTTAAAATAAACTTATACTTAGTACCTGATAGTAGTCATATTACGAGTTTATCATAGACCCACTGGTCTTTTCCTCTGGTAGTTTCTGAGATCATCGTCTCGCTTACTACTTTATATAACTTTATCCAATCAGGCCATCACTTTCCACTATCTTTACTTTTGAAGCTGGTTCATTCATAATATGGACATTTCGCTGAATAAAACCACCTCAACAATCTCAATTTGGTTTCATAAAATATAACCCATGAAATCCGCCTTCTCATGGCGAATTACCATTGACAATATTCACATTAATCCATTTATCCGATAATATGGCACTTGTTGCCTCTATCTCAACTGCTCCTGGGTGCTCCCCGTCCTACATCGACGTCTTTGATAATCATGCATCATTCTAACTCCTTTCTCATTAATCTGAAAGTCTCTAAGGATCTTTATCTATCCCCATATAAGACCTCAAGTAATCCTTCCAATCTGTCTTAATTGCTGGTACTACCTCTCGTAGTCCGGCTATAAATCCAACATAAAATTTCAATTCTCTTAATAATATCTCAGTTCTTTGTGCTCACTTCTCTGAGCACTATAATCTTAACTCTCGCTATCCCTCTGGCTACAGCCCTCATTTCCTTGGAGAAAACTCCTCATCCTCAATACAATTCTCCTCTTCTGGAACCTCTTTCGAGTCCTCAATAGGGTACTCTATCGAATTCACAATCCGATCGTCAGCATATAATAAAACATCATCATGCTGTTACTCGTACGTCTCAAGGTCTGTCGCCTTACTAATCGATACGAGAACGAGCTAAGTTACTATCATGATACTTAAAAAGTTCCCGTAAGGGTTTTAGGTGAACATGGCAAGGGTCCTTATTATATTAGTGAATTTATTATTATATAACGTCGTATCATCTCTTGGGATATATAACTCTCGCTCTGATACCACTTCTGTAACACCCCCAGATCCGGGGTCCGGGATCCGGTCGTTACGGTTTCCAATTCTGTCCACAACACTTGAACTTTCCTTAACATAAAATAAATTACATCTCTATGACCCAACACAACAATGTAAAACACACCCGTTATAGTCCCAGAGATGAAATCAAAGTAACAATCAAATTTTTATTAATCACATTATGAGTTCTTACAATCCAAAAGAATTTCAATATAAATACATACTCTTTGCCATCTATTTACACAAGTCATACTAGACCATATACTTGGTACTGAAAGAATAAATCTATCCTACCAATAGCTTCTTCTTCAGCTCTGGTAGTCTCATCGTCCTCGCCCGCGTCGAGTGCGCCTTGTGCGAGTCATCTGGTCTAGCTGTTGTTGTGATATAATAATAAAGCAAGGGTGAGCAATAGCCCACCAACAATAATATATAACTGAACGATAATATATAACAGTTCAAAAGTATCTTTCAAACCATATGCCATGCATTTACGGAAATGATGCCAGTATAATATGAACGATGAAGTTACAAGGTAACTTAAAGTATTTGTATGTAGAAATATCTGCTACATCAAAAGTAAGCGAGATATTCTCATTGTCATTAAAAAGAGGAACTTGCATGAAAAGATAGCAATTCCAGTTATGAACACTTTTCCAGCTCTGCCAACAGTAATCATGTTGCAGGAAATAAATAAGTTTGGATGATGAACCAATGATGGAGTATTCACCGCGCCCGCTGTTCCAATCTTGATGATCAGTCGAGATCGTACAGCTCAACTTAGATTTACTACCGGTAGAAGGAAGAACTGACGGCTTTACTTGTCTACCGCCTTACTAGCTCTCCCCGGCCAATGGTTGGGCCAAAGGGGATGGACCGGTGCTACTCGGCCTCTTACACGACTCCTAGTTCAAATAGAATTCATGATTCTAAATGTAACGTTCATCCCCCTTTTCCCAAGTATAATACTTGTTGATAAGACTCTACAAAGTAGTCGTATCTAGTTGGAAAAGAAAATTCACCAATAACTTCCAAGCTATTGCTTGGTAACGAATATCAACTTGTTCCAACAATCTTACCCCTCGAAAGATGAGAAGGTAAACAACGACTTAATAAGTCAATAGCACCCGAGTTGCGAGTGAAGAGAATACTTTATGACCGGGAAGTCGACAAGATAAATAACATTTTCCAAGTAAGGTTCCCTTATTTTTAGGGAGATAGACTCAAGAAGAATGATGTCTGAGAACCTTTCTTGATATAAGATTAATAATAATATGTCTCCGAAATATTTTTCGTAATAATCGAAGAAGATAAAACTTATTGAGGTTATTCTAAGTATGGAATAAATATTCAAAGAATATTTATTGAATTAAGAATATTTAGGAATATGAAAGAATATCTTTAATCAGAGTATTTTTCAAAATAATCCCTGAAGAAATATCAGGAGAATATTTATTGAATAAATGAATATTCAAAACAATATTCATTAATTAATAAGACCTGAAAGGAATATTTAAGGTAATATTCATAATTAATTAGGAATTTAAATGAATATTCAAAAGTAATATTCATTTAATGAATAATATTCTAAATGAATATCAAGTAATATTCATTTAGTAATCCAAGCCTTAAAGGAATATTCGAGATAATATTCGATAATTAAATCAAGCTTCAGATGAATATTAAAATAATATTCATCAAGTAATTAATATCTTAAATGAATATTCAAAAGTAATATTTATTTAATAAAATAATATTCTAAAAGAATATCCAAATAATATTCATTTAGTAGTCTCATCTTTAGA
Source organism: Saposhnikovia divaricata (assembly GCA_036435485.1). Taxonomy (NCBI): domain Eukaryota; kingdom Viridiplantae; phylum Streptophyta; class Magnoliopsida; order Apiales; family Apiaceae; genus Saposhnikovia; species Saposhnikovia divaricata. The sequence goes on along the minus strand of CM071597.1, from coordinate 91,256,063 downwards.
AGAATATTCGAAATAATAATCGATAATCAATTCGACTCTGAATGAATATTGACAAATATTATTCGTCGAATGATTACGTTCAAATAATTATTTGAAGTAAGGATCATTAAATAAATAATCTCGAACGAATATTCAAATAATATTCGTCGCCCGAATAAGGAAAAATATTTACCTAAATATTTTCCTCCGAGGTAACCTCGATATATCAAGAAATATTGACTCCCGGTCTATATTTGATGAATAAGATATATACACCCTTCTCTGAGGGTCTTACAATAACCGGCTTATAATTGATACGTTAGCTATCTAATTTATAAGCCAATAAACAATCAGGGAACAAGCATAATGATATAACTTGAAAGTAGTCATGCATGCTATGGCATATGTATAACAGAAACACACACATACACACACACTCACACACACACACACACACACACACATATATATATATATATATATATATATATATATATATATATATATATATTCAATCACAACAACAGCCTAAAAGAAGGGAATTGAAACTTGTCTGATGCTCGAGAAGTGGTAGGGGCTCGTGACAATGTCAAACAATCTAGACAATGTCAAAAGAAAACGTACGATTAATCCCCTAGATGATTCACTTATAATTCAATGCTTAAACACGTAAGCAATACACAACGAAGGCGTTACTAGCTCGCTTTAGGCTCGTACTATGTCCATGTCAATCGACAAATACTTAAGTCGAAGATTTGTTTTAGAATTCGGATCTCATTCGCCCGTTTCACTAAGCGGTTTACAAAGTTATAATCGAGTGCTCCTTTAAGGGGTTTCTTCGCACTTAACCTTGATTCAAATATTTTTATAAAATCCAAAAATAATCTTTTTCACACAAGGTCTTCTCTCATATCTTTATTATGACCTATAGTATTTAATTACCAAGATTCGCAACCGAATTTATCATTTTAAAGGGGTTCAATTGCAGTTACGAATTCATACGTACGTTTACGAACTGCTTTTACGAATTTTACGATTTCTCCTAAACCGTAAGTCCGAATGCTACGATTCTCATGTCAAAACGATCCTCGTAACATGAGTCAACTATTCATGGCAGGAGATGCTACTGGTCAGTTGGTCACTTAGCACGAAAATGGCATACAAATCATGGCATTGTAAAATCGGGCATTATAACGGCTATGTTTACACGTTTTCCAAAGTTTTCGCATCACCGCGATTCAATCAAGCACTACACCCCATCCATTCTATCATATGAACACATCATTACAAGTCTAATAACATCACATAATCACCATCTCATGGATCATCATCCAACTAATCAACAACCATCAACTAAAATCATAGATCTTAACATACATAACCTACTAACACTAAAATCATCCATAAAAACATATAATACTCAAAGTAGCTCTAGGGTTTATGAACTTTATACCTTCCTTTGAAGTGTGAAAACACTTAACAAGCCTTGCCTGATCCTTGTAATACCTTAACCAAGCTCTAGATCAACCAAAGATTCAAGAAAACAGAGTTAGTTTCTAAGATCCACTATTCATCATCAATCTTGTAAAAATCATATAAAATCAAAAACTAAGAGTTTGGTTCTAAAATTTTTACCACACCTTCTACTCTTCAAGGGATTTCTTTTGAGCTATAGAACACAAGAATCCAACCATGGGAGCTAGGGTTTTGAGCCCCATCTTTCTACTGATCAGAACCTGGTCAGTTTTGGTCCTCCAACTTTAAGCATGGATTTGACTAGGCTATACTACTTGGATTTCCATGAAATTTGGAACGAATCTTGCCCATGGAGTGGAGAAGCTATGGTTAAAATTTGGTGATTTTATCATGGATAGAAATAGAGATATGAATTTTTCTTTGATCTTTGTTCCTGCTGGGCAGTTTTGGAGTGTTTGGTGTTTTTGCTTTGTTTTCTCTTGTTCTTGCTTGCTTTATGGCCAATAATACTAACATCTTGTAATATATATCTAATGTCTTTGGATGCATCTCTTCAAGATGTGTTGTCATGCTTTGATCGGTCCTTTTTAAAATATCTTAACCTCACAATTACACTTACGTACTCATCTCTTGCCTTTTAGCACTTAAGTCCCTGGGTAAACTGCAACTAGGTGCTTAGATATTTCTATAAAGGTGTGATGTCATCTTCCACTATCTTTGGTGGATGCATCCTATCTTGTTCGTTCGTTTCTTTGTTCGGTTATCGCTCAATTTCGCTGATCGTTCGAAGAATAACCAAGTAGTTTCACCTCCAGGGTTTACCGGGAAATTTCTCGATATTCATAATACCTCCCCCAATCCTTAATATAATCCTCGTGATGATCATGTAGGATATTTAATCTCGATACGAACTTAATCTGTAATCTAGGATTTGTTCGCTTTATTGATTAATCTCGTTATAACGTTTTAGCGGTTTCTAGAACGCTTGTTTCACTGCCTCAGTGGTTTCCTACCTTCATTCTTAAATCAAATATAATAACATCCCAAAATATCAAATCCTCAAAGTTAATATCTCAATTCTTGGATTATAATAATATTTAATCCACTGTCCGGTCAAATATTATACCGAAAAAGAATTTGGAATTTTTGAATTCCGATCGTCTCTGCATTCACTTATTTCCTCCGCGTATTACTAATATGACTTCGAAACATCCATATCACGTCCCGTACATAGGGTGGCGTGAAAAGTTTTCCAACTTACAAAATCACTATTCATCCACCAAATTACTATGCACGTACAGGAAACACTATGCACGTACGGGAAATACTATGCACGTATGGGAAACACTATGCACGTACGGGGAAACACTATGCACGTACTCATTTCCCTTCAAGGATCCATTAGCTCCTTCCTGGATGGTAGATTATTCTTATCTAGGTCCTCAACCATCGAATTACTCTATTCTGACAATATACCAATGCATCAGGATCATTGTCCAAAGCAATATCCATTCATTACAATCATTGTTCTTTGAAACCACCATTCATTAGTGCTCTTTAACCACAATAAGAAAAGTTTTAATTCTACCCAAAATTCGGGTTATTACAGGATCTAAGATGCAAAATTATAGAAATAAGGATCTAAGATGCAAGAATTATAGAAATAAGGGTCTAAAATGCAAGAAATAGAGAAATAAGGATCTAAGATGCAAAATTATAGAAAAAAGAATCTAAAATGCAAGAAATAAAGGTCTAAAATGCAAGAAATATAGAAATAAAGGTCTAAAATGCAAGAAATAAAGAAATAAAGGTCTAAAATGCAAAATTATAGAAATAAGGATCTAAAATGCAAGAAATAAAGAAATAAAGGTCTAAAATGCAAGAAATAGAGAAATAAAGGTCTAAAATGCAAGAAATATAGAAATAAAGGTCTAAAATGCAAGAAATAGAGAAATAAAGGTCTAAAATGTAAAATTATAGAAATAAGGTCTAAAATGCAAGAAATATAGAAATAAAGGTCTAAAATGCAAGAAATAGAGAAATAAAGGTCTAAAATGCAAAATTATAAAAATAAGGATCTAAAATGCTTGAAATAAAGAAATAAAGGTCTAAAATGTAAGGAATAGAGAAATAAAGGTCTAAAATGCAAGAAATATAGAAATAAAGGTCTAAAATGCAAGAAATAAAGAAATAAAGGTCTAAAATGCAAAATTATAGAAATAAAGATCTAAAATGCAAGAAATAAAGAAATAAATGTCTAAAATGCAAAATTATAGAAATAAGGATCTCAAATGCAAGAAATATAGAATAATAGAAATTGCAAGAATTCTTGCATTTCATAACTTATTTTCTCTTTTTTGCAGATGCATCCAAATTGTAAAACTCCAGAGATGATGAAAGACCAGGAACAGTTCTATCTTACCTACCAAGACCAGCACTTTAGGCCACCAATACAATTGTGTGATGTTGCTTTGTTCCCCGTATGCACAGGTAGTCATTGGTTTTTGTTTGTTGTGGACCTTGAACGAATGAAATTGTTTTTAATTGATCCTCTCCGGGAACATGTCCCTCCACATTGTGACTTACGAAAGGCATACGTCAAGGAGATTTTTGTCATGGTAATCTATGCTCTTCATAGTTATCTATTTCTTTCCTACTTATTTCTTTCTTCTTTTTTGAATATGTTTTTAATTTTTTGTGGTAAATTTGTAGGAAAAATTATTGTCGTGCATGCTTCATTTCTTGGAACCTTTGAGATTTGTTGAAGACGGTTTCATGGATGTGAAGTTCATTACGAATCGACCGAAGCAACAAGGGGGTTCTGATTGTGGCGTGTACGTTTGCAAGTATATGGATGCTATACTTGGCGGCATATCATTGAAAGATGCAAGGTGGCACCCTGTATATGATGTTTTGACTTTCCGGTATCGCATAGCTTGGGAGCTTTTTAAAGGGGAAGCGCGGAGAATGACTAATGCCGGGTTACAACAGAGGAATCTGGGACTTTAGTTAATTTTGATCTTATTTATTTGATTGTATTATTATTTTGTTAATTTTGCTTTGAAAGTAGTTAGTTGTATTGTTGTATTTATATTGGTTGGGATTTTGTTGATATGGTATTGTTGTGTTTATGTGGTGAAACAGGTTTTAAATATGTATAGAAAGTAGTAAAAACAGACTCCTTATTGCAGTTTATTTTGCTGTCTGTTTTTACTGGGTAGAAGAAAAAACAAACAGACCCTAAAAAAAAAACAAAACCAGGCCACAATGAGTCATTGCGGCTAGGTTTTGTTTTTTAAATTTTTTTTCCAGTTTTACGAATATTAGGAAAAAATATTTAAATTTTAGAAAAAAAATTTAGTTTTTCATTTTTCTCGAATTTTATATTTAACATTTCAAATAATTGTAATTTTATCATTTTTCCAATTTTTATATTATGAAATAAATAATAAAAAAACTGGGTTAAAAACAGGGGAAAACAAGGGAGGAGAGAAAGGCTACTGCACTCTCGTTTGCCGCAATGAGGGGTTGCGGATAGCCTCAATGCCTCATTGCGGCAGGAGAGAGTGTAGTAGCCCTTCTCTCTCCTCCCCTGTTTTCCCCTGATTTTAACCCAGTTTTTTTTTATTATTTATTTCTTGATATTAAAATTGGAAAAATGATATTCTATTGATAATATTTTTTCCTAAAATTTTTTCTAAAATTAATTTTTTTTCAAATTTTAAATTAAATTTTGGAAAAAAATTATTTTATCAACATAATATTATTTTTTTTCACTATTTTTTTTGTCATATTTTTATCATATCATATAATTCATTTTTAAGGAAATTATGGCTTCAATATTTTTATAAATAGTAATCAATTATTCAATTAATAAAATTTCTTCATTATTGGGGATTATTTGGAAAAATAGATAAATTAATCATTTTTTTCGAATTTTAGTTTGAAAATCTAGAAAATATAATTTCTTCCATTTTTCTCGAATTTTAAATTAATTAGCTAGTTCAAAAAATAATTTAGTAATTCAAAAAAATTATTAGCTAATTTTTTTTTTGAATTTTAAAGCAATATTTATAAATAAATATTTTAAAATATTATTACTTAAAAAATATTGTAATATGAGTGGAATTCGTTTCGCATTCATATATGAATGGTTAATAGAATTAATAGATGTGGCATTCCTGGCCGAGTGTGTTAGTGCGAATAGAAACTCCGTGGTTAAGCGTGCTTGGGCTAGAGCAATCTATGATGGGTGACCCCCTGGGAAGTTCCCTTTTTCCCAATTTTTTTTTAAGTTTGCTCAAAACAATTAGTTAATAATTTTTTTGAATCACTAAATTATTTTTTCCTGGGACATTTGGATTAAAATATAATTTAATCATTCATATATGAATTTTAAATTGAATATTTGGGAAAAGAGATAATTTTTTTGAGCAAACTTAAAAAACATTTTTGGAAAAAGGGAACTTCCCAGGGGGTCACCCATCATAGATTGCTCTAGCCCAAGCACGCTTAATCTTGGAGTTTCGAATCGCACTAACACACTCGGACAGGATTGCCACATCTGTTAGTTCTATTAACCTTTGATATATGAATGCGAAACGAATTCCACTCGTATTTCAATATTTTTTTAAGTAATAATATGTTAAAATATTTATTTATAAATATTTCTTTAAAATTCGAAAAAAGATTAAAATTATATTTTAAATTAATCCTTTTTTTCGAATTTTAGTTTAAAAATCTGGGAAAAATAATTTTTTCCATTTTTCTCGAATTTTAAATTAATTATTAGGAATAAAATATAATTTATGCTTTTTTTCGAATTTTAAAGGCAATTCTAACTGACGCTTGGCTGACGTCATGCTGAGGTAGGATGCCGCGTTGAGTCATTGCGGCAGTATGTTTTTCGGATTTTACTGCCGCTTTGAGTCATTGCGGCAGTATGACCTCACAAGTTTTACACAGTCTTCAATGTGTTCAACTTACATTCCCAAAAATTCAAATGTTATTTTCAAGTTACATTAAATTTTATTTTGAATTTGAATGTTGAAAAAATTTTACTTTCAAAATTTTTCTCTATAAATACTCACCCCCAACCTAAGTTTATTTTCATACCCTAATCTTATCAATTTTCTCTATAGCAGCAAAGAGTAAGTCATGGATGCTAAAAATGAGAAGTAGGCTATTTTAAAAGCAAAGTTGAAAGAAGCCAAGATAGAGATCAAGGTTCTTGAAGATCAAATTGTTGATTTGGAGTTGAAGGTGGAAGATCTCCAAGAAGCCTTGAAAGAGGCTAACATGGAGATTGCATATTTGGAGAAATTGTTCGGGCATGAAGATGAATATCCTTAGACGGAAGAAGAAGGAGGGTACCGAATCTCCGAAGAATTTATTGGAAATAAAAATTGTATTTTGATGTTTTCCCTCCTCCCAAATTACTATTAATGAATTAAAATCTTGTTTTGATGTTTATTCTAAACATTTTGTATTATTGGCTTAAAATTTATCTCGAATTCAATTAACAAAAATATATCTTTTTAACATTTATTCGATTAAATAAATATTTTTGGGTAAATTCAAATTAGAAATAATTTTTTCGTAAAATTTGGAATAGAATTTTATTTTATCAATTTTTTCAAATTTTAAAATAAATTTTGGGAAAATTATTTTTTAATTTTTCTCGAATTTTATATTTAACATTTGAAATAAATTGTAATTTATCATTTTCCAATTTTTAATTGAAATATTATGAAATAAATAATAAAAAACAATTGGATTAAAAACAGCGGAAAACATGGGAAGAGAGAGAGCAATGAGGCGTTGCGGAGAGAGAGAATGGCTACTGCACTCTCGGCTGCCGCAATGAGGCGTTGCGGATAGCCGCAATGCCTCATTGCGGCAGGCGAAAGTCCAGTAGCCATTCTCTCTCCTCCCCTGTTTTCCTCTGTTCTGGTCTGTTCAAATTTTTTTTTCACAATTTTTTTTTGTCATATTTTTTATCATATCCTATAATTCATTTTTAATGAAAGTATGGATTCAATATTTTAATAAATAGTAATCAATTATTCAATTAATCTAATTTATTCATTTGTTTTAATTACTATTACTATTACAAATGCATGGATCGCATATTAATACCTTACATTGAAAATTGAGATTATAATTAATAAAAATAATATCAAATATTACAGAATACAATTGAAACAAACGGCCAGGACAATTTCTTCTATCATGGTTTGCTCCTACCAACCCACATTTTCCGCACTTTCGTTGCTTGGTTGTTGAAGTTGACGTTTCAATACCACTTTTATATCTTGTCGCTTTCTTTCGTCCCTTAGTATGTGTGACATTGGAGGATCGAATATCGGATCATGATCTCAATCATCTTGATGAAACGACTCGTTCATTTTTTCGGTCTTATCTTCTTGTGGAAAAGCATTTTCCACGTGACACTTCTCTCGCTCAATCACGTTCATCACGTAATTGAAACGTGGGACGGAACAACTACCAATAGCGCCTAAACTTTGAAATGATTTGCACAATGCACTATACCTTGATGCTTGTAATGCACCAACATTATCAAGAACGGGAGGGGTATAAGGTAGAGGTCCGGCAATTTTGTTGCCATTTTTTGTCCACCTAGACTTGATGTAATCATTCGGTATACGTATTTTTTGTTTCTTGTCTAGGTAATGGATCATGTGCTTACTAATCATCCCGGAATGTTCAAATTGCCTACAAACACTTTCAATCTTTCCATCAATATGGACCGTCAACTGATAGCTTCTTCTACGATCCTCCGGCACGGTAGACTTCTCAACCAAGTACATTTTAAATAAATAACATCCACCTTTGGCTTTCTTCACGACATAAGATGTACTTTTTAGAAGTTCCTTCTGAAAACGCCTCAACATCTCTTTCGTGTAAATTTCGGATGCATGAATTTCCAAGGATGATTGCAATACTAGTCTTCTTTACCTTTCTTCGCTCTCGTAGTCACCTTTAACCTCCCTAAGATATTGTGCCTCCAAAGCCTTTTCGGAAGTCTCAATGAATTCTTTCAAACCGGTAGATGCTTGCACATATTCATCAAAAAATGCATTCATTGATTCGCTTCTAGAGGTAGTGGTCATACCGGCGGCAAAATGCGATTTTGTGTAAGCACCAATCCATTGATGTCTAATGCGATACATTTCATTTAACCAAACATGATCCTCAAGGTTGTACTTCTAGACCAATTCCTCCCATCTACCTTCAAATTCCGTGGGTGACAACGACTTGTACACATATGCATTAAAATCCGTTTTGAATTCCGGATATTTGGTGTACAAACTAGATAACTTCTCGGGAAATTTACTACTTATATGCCATGTACAATATAAGTGTTTTGTTTCGGGCATAACCGTGGCAATAGCATTTCCCAAAGCAATGTCTTGATCGGTAATTATTGTAGTGGGAGGTTTGTTGTCAACGGCTTCCAACCAAGTTTCTAAAACCCATTTATAAGATGTCTCGGTCTCATCTCTCATGAGTGCAAATCCAAACAAAATATTTTGGTAATGGTGGTTCACCCCCGTAATATGTATGAAAGGCATACAATACCTATTCGTTCGATAAGTTGAGTCGAACGTTGTAATAACCCGGATTTTCAAATAATGATTTTATTATTATTTTTAGAATAATAATGATTTTTCCTAATATTGAGAAGGAATTTTCTTTTATTTATTTATTGTTATTATTCATGTTCAAGGAATTTTCTAAGTGGGTTGTTTAATTATTTTCGGTTTAATGGAACCGGATCCCAGTTAAATTTTTATTGATTGAGCGTATATCTCGAGTCAATAATTTATTTGGTCAAGAGGTTTAATTTTAAATGTGGAATTATTCAGTAAAGGTTTTTGTTTTAAATTACTGAATAATTTGGTGATTTTAAAATCCTTGAAAAATATTTATTTTAATTGTTTAATGATTTGCAGAATTTCTCGATTAATATATAAAAATCGAGAATTCGAGATTTTATTAAAATAATAAATTGGTGGTATTTTATAAGCCCTGCAAAAATTTTGATTTGTGAATCACAATTATTATTTTTATGAGTTGTTTTTATAAATTATCAATATTTGTAAAATGCATATCAATTTAGAAATTTGAGATTTAATTCTATTTCTTTCTCCGAAAATCTTTAATAATATTCTAGTATTTAATTATGCTAGAATTATTATTCTTTTTACGGATCGAGATTTATAACCCAAATTATTATTTTTATCCGAGCAATATTTTGCGGGTTTAAATTAGAAGGGGATTATAAATTAGTAGTGAATAAAAGGAATTGGGCCAAGCCCAATTGGACAAAACAACACAACCGAGGGAGATAGTCGGGGAGAGAGAAATCAAAAAGAGGGGAGAAATTAGGGTTCTACATTTCAATTGGGGGATTCTAATTAGGAGTTCAATTGTTAAATCAATTGAGTAATATACATATAGGTGTGTGTATATACGTATATGTGTGTATATATAATTTGTGTGTGTGTGTGGCTGTGTGTGGGAGGTGCAGCAGCGGAGAAGGAGGCCGCGCGGTGGAGGTTGTTGCGCGGTGGCTGGACGGCGGGGAGGCGGCGCAGCCATGGTGGTGCGGTGAAGACGCGCGCAGCAGTAGTGGGGAAGGAGAGAGAGAGAGAGAGAGAGAGAGAGAGAGAGAGAGAGAGAGAGAGAGAGAAATGGGAAAGATTTCCGGAGGCCCAAAGCGAATGAATGGTATGATTTTCTCATTTAATTTAGTTAATTTCCTTATTAATTAGTGTAATTTTCGATATGGTTTATATTAGTTATTTTCTGTTCTGATTAAGCAGTTCGTTATGTGGTTTGTTGTTGTCGGATTTGAAAACTGATTATATATTTGGAATCCTTGCGAGAAAATACATGGAATACACTCTTGAATCATGTAAATCGGATTAAAAATGAGTAAGTAATAGCCGGTCAAAGTTAGGCCATTAGAGTTGACTTCGAAAATTTATAGTTAAATCTTAATTTTCGAAGTTGGATTCGAATCTTTGGGAATGTTAGTTATTATTTTTTTTCGGGAGTCCAAATTGGGATTTTTTTTAGAGAATATTAGAGTATTAATAATTTAGAGATTTTTTGTTTTAAATTTCTGTATTTAGTTCGGACAACATATTTGCAATTATAATCATTGAGATAAGTTTTGGAATCCGATATATATGCGGGTTTATTAATCGTTGAGTTTAATTATGGATATTATTCGAATTTCTTTGTTTAATTCGAAGGGCTTAATAATGATTAATTGTCATTTGTTAAGTGCTAGTTGTAATATTTGTAACTTGGGAACTCGAATATTATTCGAGTTTGATAATTGATGGTTTAATCGTGAAATCGATCATATGTTGGGTTTAGCGATAGTCAAATGTGGTTGTTAAGTGTTAAGTAAGAATTGTTACGTGTTAGTTGGAATTGTTGAAGGTTATATGAGTTGACTAAATGGTAAATGTTTATGTGCTAAATGATTATTGGTATATATATACATGCATGCTAAATGTCTATATGCTAATTGCTTGGTATCGGTTTATAAGCTACTAAAGGATGGTGTTGATGGAAAATGCAAGGGCTGAGATCCCGAGATTGACTTGTTTTACAAAAGACTACTTGAAAGTGTCTTTATAATAAAAATGAAATTATTCCTTGATCGTTTAGTTTTCAAACGTTTTATATATTAAGGACAAGTTGTTATTTCCTTTTTCTTTATGTGTTTATCTGCGAGGAGTTGTAATGAGATCACGAGTCTTAAATGTCAATATTTAAGGACTGGTGTAATTCTCTGCAACTAGTTCCTCGGGCTTACGAATACCAATGATTAATTGCCACAAGTATAATTAATATGCTCTAGTGGTATGATCATTGATATAGCGTAAGTAATAGTTAGTGCTAGGGGTTGTTCCCTAGGGCTTACGAACATCAATGATTGATTGTCACGTATATCATTAAAATGTGTGAGAAATACGATCATTGGTGTAGCGTAAGTAGTAGTTAATGCTAATATAAATTTCTTATGTGTTAGTTGCCGCATGTTCGGGCGGGTACTTTTCATTAATCGTTTACTTTTATGTTGCTGCAAGTTGAGGCAGCTTTATTTTTGTAAAAGCAGGGTTGAAATTGTTTTTGATTGATATTGAGGGGCTGTGCCCATAGTCCGATAAACGAATACCTCATGCCGAAATTTTCTAAAAATCCCCTGCGATTAAATTTATTTATCTTATTTGATTTCAAGGGTTTAAAGGCATGATAAGGGAGTTAAATGTTTAAATAAATATGTATGTGTCAAAGGATTGATTTCGAGGATTAACCATGTCTTGGTGATTAATGGTTTATTATATATTAATTTGGGGATTAAGTACGTTTGAGGATTATATGTTAAACGAGTTTGACAAGAGAGTGTCGATAGTAATTTGGTCAAAAGTTTTAAGTGGAGTTGATTAAGTGTTATAATTGCGTAGTGCTATAATGTCTTAAGTGTTGAGGCGTCCACTTTGAAAAAGGGACCTTTCTATTTTGTTATCTATTAGTAAATTAGTAAATGTAAAATGTGCATTAAGGGATATTAGAATAGTTAACTATAGGGAAGACGCCTATAGTTTTTCTTTATGTGACTTAGTAGTAACTCTGAGTCGGGACTACTCAAGATACGAGGCTGGACTGACACGTACGCGTAACCATTGCAGTATCGTAAAGAGTGATCAGGTTGAAGCGGTGTATATCAAATAGGAGAGATCGGGACATCATGTGAGGTTCATGGAAATTGTTTGGATGAAATGCTGGGAAAATGTTGCGTTTTTCTGCTTTATGCTAAGGACCAGAGGCAAGTTATTATGCATACTCTATCATTCAGAGTGTTTACATTTTGAAATATATATGATGTTTATGAATCCCATTTAAATTCATATTGCAAGTTTCTAAACTTGTACTTCTTTATCAAAATTAGATTTGAGTTGTTGGACTCTTTTGCTGTTATTAGTTACGTTATTATTCTGGAATGTGAATTTCCAAATTTGCTGATTTTTAGAGGTTGTCGATTGTTCCGACACCTGAGACGTTAGATATAGGATTGGACTGTTAGTTTTTTTAAAATGTGGACCGTAAGGGTCGGACCAGATTCGTGGTCAGAATTATTAAGGCCAATGTGTGCCGTGGATCCATTAAGGACATTGCTGTGTGCGTTTGTCCGGGGTTAGTGCGTGACTGATCAGCAGTCTAACCTAATTGTTTTATAAAAATTATATAATAGTCCAATTCTATTCTAGTCACTGCATTGATATTACTTGAACTTTGATTACCTTTGAGTTCTTCTTTCTAGTTATCATGGAAATGGATTTTACATATCAGTTCTGCTATTGTTGCAATCATTTAATTATACGAATATATACTTGCTGAACAATTCTTTCGCTCATACTTGCTTGTTTTAAATATTAACCTTTCAGAGGAAGGTAGACAGATGAGGCTTACCTGCACAGCTTGGAAGAAGCAGGCAACATGACTTGTGAAGATGATTTGATCCAGAAATTTTATGGCTGGAGTAATTTGTATGTTTGTATATTGAAGTATTGTAAGTAATACTTTATATATATAATATTAGTTGCTAGTATACTTCTCATAGAAGATTATACTAGTATAAGTTGTAAGATAAGGTGATGTAATTAGATGGATAGTGAGAATGTAATATTTAATTCTCGTTTCTAGCCCTATAGCCTAGAAGATGCTGGTGGTTTGAAAGTTAAAATGATGTAATTCATTTATTAAATGATTTCATATGGATTAAAATTGTTAAAAAAAATTTAGTTGTTAAATGAAATAAGTGGATTAGTGTGATTAATCAAATGTGTGAAATTGGGGGCGTTACAAGAACGTCACCACATCACCAAAATTCTTATAAGTGTTCATGCATCGAGGATCAACCTACACCAAACCTTTAACACGATTCTCGTTATCCACATCCACTCGATAGAAGAAATGACCAAACGCATTCTCTTGTTTTAACTTTCGTAACAAGACCAAGCCACACTCCGCATCACCGGAATCAAACACTCGGTGCCGAATATCCCGTATGACATTGCGTACATTTTGATTAGAAAACCATAAATTTTCAATGCCTCCACATGTCTCACCAAGATATTTCATCACTTTACTCGTCTCGATCCCCGATTTGTGAAACAACTCAATCAATGATCGGGTGATCGGATCGATGTTGCGCGATGTTTGAAAAAATTGTCTCTTATCCGGTGTTACCATGGCATGATTGTGTTTCAAATCAACCAAAGTTACCTTCCATTTGTTTACATTCACTAGATGACATACGATCGAGCACGATAATTCGTTCGTGGATCTACATCCCTAATGCGTCGTTTTCCTTTATCACGATAATCCGATTCGGGTGCTACTCTTCCACCCTTCTTACAAATAAACATACGGGATGATGGATCATGACTCCGTTGATGTCTATGAGTATTCCTAATTATTATCTCGAATCCGACATTTCGACCATAATTTCTATAAAAACTTTTCGCCTCATCTAATGTATCGAAAATCATTCCAACACAAGGCACAACCTTATTAACATTCGAAAATGTAAACTCACAATTTCCGTTTCCAATATCCTCATCATCATCATTTTTTCTCATCCTAATATCCTCATCATCATCAATTTTTCCCATCCTAATATCCTCATCATCATCAATTTTTCCCATCCTAATATCCTCATCTCCTTCATCATCATTTTTCCCCATCCCAAATTTCTCATCTTTTTCATCATCACCATCACTAATAATTATCTTGTTTTTACCCTTTCCACCATCATTTTTTTCTCCACCAACATCATCAACATTCATTTTATCTTTATGAACATTGTAATTCACTTTACGTTTATGAACACTACTATAATAATTATCAATATCTACATCATCAACGAATAATTTACGAGAAACATAATTTATTTTAACGGGCGGCGTAACATAATCATCACCATTACGTTCATTAGATGAACTAGAAGAGCTAAATAAAAATGAAGCCATTGAATAGAGCACTAACCTTAATTTTGGATGAATTTTGGAGCTCCAAACCCTTAAAATTCGTAGGTGTTTTCTGCTGTTTGAAAAAAAAAATTGAAGAAGACAAATTCTTTGTAACCTTAAAGGAAACAGATTTCACGCCTGCCGCATTGATCATTGCGACAGGAATCCTTAAATGCGAACTGCCGCAATGAAACCTTGCTGCAGGTGGTTCATTTATTACCAGCCACCAACTGTATTTAATGTCGAAAATTTTTTTTGAGCTACAACTACACATTGCGGCAGCTGCTGCCGCAATGAGCCCATACGAAAGGAAATTAAGATTTTTCGTTATTTTATTTTATTTTTAAATCTTCAAATATGCATCCAAATAATAAATTATATTAATTTTAACTTTAAAGTATCTTTAATAATGTATTATGGATATTTTTAAATGTTATGTAGTTTAAATAATGATGGATTGACATGTACATCTCAATCTTAGATAACTGTTGAAAAATAAATCAGTATGGTAACATTTTTTGTTATTTTTTCTATTTAAAATATTCAATATAAATTTTTTCTTGACGCTTTCATTCATTTTAACTTACATTACTGTTTTATGCTATTTTTTTCATTTTTAAGAATATAATAATATATATTATCATTATTTTCAAATTTTGACTTTACATAACATTTTTTTCCTAAATTTGTTTTAAATTTTAATTAAATAATAATTTAAATATGTCATGGTTGGAAGTCATTCCCATGTTCATTAACTCGTCTATACACATTTTTATATGTTATTATCTATTAATTTACTATTTTTTATTAATTTTATAAATATATATCAAATTACAATAATGTAAAATAATATGTAAGATAATGTTGCTTAAACTTGCAAGAGTACAAGTTCGTGGTGTGGCAAAATGTTTATTTCATTTGGAAAAGGTCAAGAGTTCGAATCCAAACGAATGGTTTTAATTTACTATTTTTTATTAATTTTATAAATAAATATTTATCAAATTAATAATTTTAAATAATATATAAGATAATTTTTTTTTTTAATTTCTAGAGTACAAGTTGGTGGAGTGGCAAAAGTTTTGTATAATTTGTAAAAGGTCAAGAGTTCGAATCCAAACTTATGCTATGTTTTTTTTATTTAAACAACTAATAAATACTGCCGCAATGAAGAACTGCGACAGTAATATTTTTACTACTGCCACAATGAAGGGCTGCGGCTAGGGCTGGGAAAAAAATTCGGAAAATCCGATATCCGTTCGAAATATCTGCATTCGTATCCGAGAAAAAGCGGATATTATCCGTATCCGTAACAAAGCGGATATTATCCGTATCTGCATCCGACAAATACGGATACGAATATGGATATAAGCATATTCGTATCCGAAAATATCCGAATCCGAAATATGTAATATATATATATATATATATATATATATTTCTTAAATTTAATAATATATTAATAATATGAATTTTATAATATATTTGCACTTACTATATAAATAATTCTAATTAAGGTTAAGAGTGAAGACTTAAGAATATAACATTAAAAAAAAATTAATTTTGAACAAAAAGAAAAGATTGAAAGAATATTTTAGTCGAGCTTAAGTCCTAAATTAGTCGAGCTAGTAAAGTCTGAGAGTCCTCTCAAAACCTAATCGCCGCCCACCTCTCAAAACCTAATTGCCGCTCCTCAGACCCGCGACACCGCCTCTCGGCTCTCAGATTCAACCTAGATATCTTATTCCCAATTTCAACTACTTCAATTAAGGTATGTTATTTAAACTTCTCCTAATTGAGTATTCAATTAGTTCTTGTAATAATTATTAGATTCTTGTATATTAATTTAAGACAACTTTGATTGGGTTTCAGATTTAACACGACCGATTGTTCAGTTGTATTGGGTGAATCACCAGTTGTATTTAAGACGCCTTTGATTGAATAATGGAACAAGGTATTATCCTATGATATCTTCATGTTGTTGTTTAATTCTGTATGTGTTGTTTCGTGTTCATGATGAATTTAATCCAGTCTGTTTCTTTGGGACCGTTTTATATGTATGTTTCTTTGTTAAGAGTCCATCCACCTCAGCTTATATCTTTATGTCACTATCAAATTGCACTTTCATACTAAATTAGCTACTTATTACCACAATAATGCACTACATGAATATGCTAATCAAGAGAGCGAGAGATATACCAGTGGCGCTGCCTGAGCGAGTGAAGACCAAGCTTATCAGTTATCTCAGCGGCATTCATGGCATTGGGTAAATCTTGTTTGTTAGCAAAAACAAGAAGCACTGCATCTCTCAGCTCATCCTTTATAAAATAAGCAAGATAGTTACTGTAAAGGATGCATTAAGACAGCATAAAAAACAAAGGATAATGATCTCTGCGCTAATGCCTAACCAGTTTAGATAAAATTGAAATTATAATGTTGGCAAGTTTCCATCACTTGATAACGAATGATGATGACCTCTGTGTCAAATGGGGTTGCCTGACCAGTAACCAGGTTATATACAATTGATAATGATCTCTGCGCTAATGCCTAACCAGGTTAGATACGAATGATAATGATCACTTTGATGTATAATGTGATGTACTAATTAATTAGCATATTCATGTAGTGCATTACTGGCATATGTAATACTCTAAATTCTGACTAGAGTAAGGAAATCTGTATATTACTTTTACAGGATTCAGTAATAAAGGTCACCTTTCTCACTTGATCCCGTTATAATATGTATATCTAAAACATGTGAATGACTTCATTAGTTCAGTTAGATAGTTGTCATATGCAAGATGTCTGCTAACACGATTTTATATTATGTCTGTTTGTAACTTTTCCATTAAAATCCTTGCATTCAAAAAGTTTTCTAATTTTCATATACTCTTAATCATTCAGTTGCATGTATTGGCAACATCCATCAGATTTTATGCATCCATCTATTTGTGGGGTTTCCTTTTCTCATTTGAATTTGACTACTGAGCTGCTTTACAAATTGCAGAAATGTGTCTTGCCCCTCTGTGACTCTGTCCCTAATGATTGTCTTGTTACTTAAAACTGCAGGTCATGGTTCAGGAGGTTCCGCATCATCAAACTCTGTTGGCATGGTATCGACTAAATGTGGTGCAAATATGTCTCAGAATGATCAAGATTGTACTATACTTTCACAAGAAGGTTTGGCTAGTCAAGAGAAGCACTGACAGGCCTTTGATTAACATAGAATAGTGTTATTAGGAATTGGGAATTTTGGATTCTATAATGCACAGTATATGGATCTATAAATTCTAGAGTTTATATGGTTAAGTTTATTTTGTTTGCACATGTGAATGTATATGGTTATCAGTTTATTTCTAGAGTAGTTATTACTTAATACTCAAAGCATCAAATGTTCGATCACATTCATTTCTGACCCCTAATCATGATCATATATAGATCTGACACATATTATATGTGCTATGTCTGCAGAATTGGTGTTATAGTCCGATATGCTAATGCTGAGATATTGGGTAAATGATTTGTGAGAGTAAGATGATCCAGTAGAAATGTTCATATAATTATAACCCCACATCACCTCCTAATCATTACAAGGATTATAAGACCTTGACATTAAATTAACATGTATATTATGTTCGAGTGAAGACATAAACTCATGCACATGCACCTGGAATTACTTTTACTATGGTAGTAAGTGCTCCAGGGACTAACTTAAACAACTATATCCCATATCATAATGTAGAGAGTGTGATACTAATTATGAAGGGAGAAAAGAATGAAAGCTTAGGTGTTCCTTCAGGTTAAGGCTCCGGCTTGTGTGCACGATTTGAACAGTTTAGCTCCGTCTGCACGAGAGTTACTTGTAGCATTTTGACAGATTTACGTTGTAATATCTTAATTATCAGACATTCTTTTGTCTCTGGTGCCCTTGCATATCCATCGAGTATAATCTGATTGTCATGTCAATCATAGCTTGAACGTAATCGTTTGCTTGTTGTACTGCTGAACATGTGATGCTTTGGTTCTTAATCTCAATCTGCATTTTCTTAATCTCAGGTTCTGCATTTTATTGGTACTGGGAAGAACTAAACTAAAGACTAAAGAATTTGCTAAGGGCTAGTGTTACAATGTTGCTGATCGGGTCCTGTGGGAAGAAATGCTTTTTTTTTATTCATGAATTGAAACAGTTGAAGACAAATTTAGGACTTGTTTTATGATCTATTTTGTTAAAAATTGGCTTGAATGCCAAAACTTATGTAATGTTGGTTGCTGTTGACTAGTCTGAATTCTGAAATCTGTTTATCATTTTGTTTTTTGATTTTTTGGACTACTTGAAAAACGGATCCGGATAGTATCCGTATCCGGATATTTATCCGACGGATCCGAATCCGGATATTTTTTTTCTCTATTTCCCGGATACGGATACGAATCCGGATATGGTTTTAAACTCCCGGATACGGATCCGGATATAGTAGAATTCGTATCCTAATTATCCGATTCCCAGCCCTAGCTGCGGCAGTGCTGCGGCAGTGAAGAGTTGCGGCAGTAGTGGTGGCTGTTCCAACCAACGGTGGTTGTGGACAAAAACGCATTATATATATATATATATATATATATATATATATATATATATATATATATATATATATATATATATATATATATATAGGGTCTTGTTCTAATAGAAACTAGAAACTAAACCTAAATTAAATATTTCAAGCTAATCTAATGACCAAATTAGGGTACTCCAATACAAAAAACGTTTAAAATTATTGTCTCTATTC
Organism: Saposhnikovia divaricata; assembly: GCA_036435485.1. Lineage (NCBI taxonomy): Eukaryota > Viridiplantae > Streptophyta > Magnoliopsida > Apiales > Apiaceae > Saposhnikovia > Saposhnikovia divaricata. Next base: position 91,236,751 of record CM071597.1, on the reverse strand, counting down.
AACAAAAATATAAAAAAAAAAATTTAAAAAAAAGTTACTGTTCACGTGATAACGTGGCACGTGAACAGTAACTTTTTTTTAAAATTTTTTTATTTTTTTTATATTTTTGTTGAATAGAGCCAAGAATTTTAAACGTTTTTTGTGAAGGTGCCCCTAGCGGGGCCATTAAAATAAATGAAATATAATTTATTTAGTGTAGGTTTCTAGTTTCTATTCTAAGGTTGGTTTCTATTTGAACGTTAGCCTATATATATATATATATATATATATCATATACAAAATTAATATTAAATTAATATTCGGGAATTAAATTGATTGATTACCAATTAATTCCTGAATATCCGATTAATCGTTGTTCCGTGATTTTACCAAACAATTCCGACTCTCACTTTTTTTAACATTGTTTTTAAGTCACTTACAACATATGATCAAAATTAACATATCTACTAATTTAATTACTTAACTGGAGTAAAAAAATTATGATTTTAAGATTTAATAAAATTAACATATTCATTAATTTAATTATTTAATAAAAACAAAAAAAAATTGTGATTTAAGCTAAGTATATATTACAATTTTGATCGATAGAATAATTAATAAATCTAATAATAACATTGTTTTGTATAAAAAAATTGTTCTTTAAAATTTTTTTTTTTAACATAAACATCTTAATTAATATATACAATTTAGCGGTTGTGAAAGTAGGACGGGTGAGGTCCAGCTTAAAGTGTGTAGAACTTGTATAGAGATGCACAAAAAGCCCTTCGGATCGGGCTTTATTACGAAAAAACAATCTCTAAAGAGTTATATATCTAACACCTTTAGAATATTTGTAAATATTCTAAACAATCATGAAATATTTAAGAATATTAAACAATCTCTAAACAATCTTTAGAATATTTCTGAGCAATGCGATCCATTAAAAAGCCAAAGACCAGCACTTTATTTTTTACCAATAATCATTGGCATGCCCAGATATTTTACCTGGTGACTGCACTTCCTGAACACCCAAGTACCCAACTGCATACACACAATCTTTAGAATATTTCATGATCATTAATTAAAATATTCTAAATATTATAAATCTTTTTCATGCCTTCTTTTTCATGATTATTTCATGATTGTTTAGAGACCTTTAATATTCTAAATCTGTAGAATATTTCATGATCATTCATATCATATTGCTAAATTTAATATTCTTGAATTTTATTAAAAATTTTATATATTTGTAAATTTTATCTATAAAAAAATAGGATTTTTATACGAATTTCTAAAAAATCGGGGTTTTTATCCTGGCCGAACCGGGCTTTTGTCCGGGCTTTATCCAGGCTTTTCAAAAGCCCGGGTTTTTAACCGGGCTTCGGGTCGGGTCGGGCTTTAGGAAAAATAGAATGCCCATCTTAGGTACATGAGCCGGGCCGAATCAGGCCGGGCTTTTTTCGAGCCGGGCTTTTCGGGTTTTTTTGCGGATCGGACCGGATTTCGGGCTTCAGACTTTTTGAACATCTCTAAACTTGTATATTTAAACTTTCATTTAATGTTTTTTTGGACATTTAATAACTATAAGGATAATTAGGTAATTCAAATGAACTGAATTTAGTAATGTTGAACTGCATTCAGCATTCAATAACTATAATGTTACATTCATTTTTGAGCTTATTTTAAAAATCTTATCTGATAAACTACATGTACTCTTATTATCCCTTTTTTTTTAATTCTTTGAGTAAAAAAATAATTGAATTATAATGACTATAAAATTCAAATACAAAAATGCAAATAAATCCAAATAAGAAATATGAATTTGTTAACATGCATTACATTATTGTCTATTGAAATAATAAATAGAATCAAAACATACATAATATATAGAGAAAAGTTCTATGGAGTACTTATTTAATTGGAATACTTGGAGTACATATACGTTCTGTATTCAAAATATTTTAAAATTTATTATTTTGCAAACCTTATTATATGAATATCATAATTTCATTGATAATCTTGAAAATCATGTATGTTTTACAATATGTTTATCTTGAAAATTCTTTATGTTATATATGTTTTGCAACCCAAATGTGTTTCGCAGAACAATTCGCTTTGCAATATTTTGTTAGCAAAATAATAAAGTTTGCAAAATAATAAAGTTTGCAAAATTTTGAATGCAAAATATATATGTACTTCAAGTACTCCAATTAAATGAGTACTCCATAGAACTTTACTCATATATATAATTATATCATTTAAATTTTTAAGTTTATACAAATTCAAATATGTGAGTTTAATAGAAATTTTTAGTCGACCAATCATTCAGACTTCAAGCGATTTATAGATAAAATTGGTCTAAGAAAGATAAATATTATAAAAATACAAAAAATTTAATTTAGGTTAAAAAACAAGAACTTTGAAAATAAGATTTATATTGTATATAAAAAAATAACATGATTGATATGAGTTGTTAGATGAAAATGAGATTCAATTCTTTTAGATCATGAATATAATATAAATTGCACTAATTGTACATTACCTTTTTATAATTGTTTTACTATATAAATATTATATGAAAAATGCTAGAGATACCAAATTGGATATCAAAAATTATTACCAAATAACATGTTATTGTTTTAATTGGTTATAATTGTAATGGACTCATCCTCCAAATGACATGCGATTATTTTGATGGATTATAATTGTAATGAACTCGCCAGGATCATACAATTAAAACATCCCAAAATTTAGTGTCAAACAAATTTTGGTATCTAATTGAATACCTCTAGCACTATAACATTTATCATGGTCCATGTATTCAGACAAATACAATCAGGTAACAGCAGCCATTACTTTTTACTTGCCATCAACAAGGATGAATACTAGCCATATTTTTCCTTGGTTTATATAAAATAACCTAAAACAACAGGTACAGATAAAAAACCAATAAACCATTCTTAAGGAGACAACCTAGTGGTAAATACTTATCCCTTGTGTTAAAATATATATTCAGCTTCAACGTTCATCTCCTTCCCATGTAGTCTACATAAAAACTCATTCCTAATCGGAAATCAAAAGACAACCCAATGGTAAACGCCATTCCCTATGGTTGAAATGAAACCAGCTTCAACGTTAATCCCCCTTCCCATGTAGTCAACAAAAGTTACAAAGCCCAAGCCCTTAAAAGTCTAGTACACAGGCAGTATAACTATGCCTTACAAATGCATACATATAGCAACTGTATGTAGGCCACTCTGTTCGTGTCTTCGTGAATGTTCTTGACCAAAATGACAACTTTCTATCCCAGTATTTTTGCGTTCTTTGGTTAGCTGGAGTATATAACAATCTAGACATACTTACAGATGCCGAGACAGTAAAAATTTACTACATCAAGCATCAGTATCAGAACTTGAAATACCTTGAATCTCTGCAACAGTGACTGTAATGGGCTGCCATCCAGGCTCCGCGTGTGTAATCCATCTCTTCAAAGTTATCATCATATTCAATAGCTGTAATACCTCACCCAATGAAAGACCCTTTAAACATGAATTTCTCAGGATCAAACCTGCTTCATACCTGTTTTTCAGATTTATCAAAACTATATTTAACAATGCATAAATTTCAAACTCAAAAGTCAAAACACTCAACCACGTGTATAGATATCACCTGCACTCAGAAGCCATCATTGATGAACGGCCAGTAGAGGAACTTAAAAAGTTCCGAATTCCATCCCAAGTTGCTTTTGGGTACTGATCCTGGTTGCCACCAGCAGTGTCTACACATTTCCATAATTTTTCAATCCTGCCTACATACAGATATACTCCCCCAAGATTTCGTTTAATTATCATCTGACGCTCAAGTGCAAAATCCAAAGCCTTCTTGACATCAGCATTACGGAACTTTGGATCACCGTAACGAATACAGTCCTTTATGTTTGCTTCTGATGGTATTAGCTTTTCCAGCTTCAGATGGTGCAAAGCAAGTAACACTACACCAATAAGGCCTTCAGTGTAGTCAGAAGGATATTGACAGCCTTGAGCTCTGCCAATGCTATTATCCAATTTAGTTGTAGAAGAGGATAATATCGCAGGTGAAACCTCAGAATCGCAAAAACTGCTAATACCCAGCTTGTCCAAGGAAAGCGGCTGTGTAGGCTGCGAGATACTTGCAGGGATCACAGGCTTATTAATTCCGAAAAATTCATGAGGAGCTCTATTAAACTGTCTTGCTGGTGCATTTTCAGGCTGGGCTGTGTGAATGGTTTTGATCCCTTCTCTAATATCAACACTCAAGGCTTCTGTTATCAGAGGCTGATTTGTCTTTATTTCTAGAAATTTCTTTCCACTCTCTGTAGCATCACCAGCTACCTGAGGACCAATGGATCTAAGATTACTTGAGGGTACATTTTTGGGATGCAAACATACAGTTTTGTTCACTAGAGATGTGTCCCGGGCTAGATCCTGAAATGTTGCAGGTTGTGAAATATTGCTATCATTTCCAAGACAGGATAATCCACCAGTGGCAAACGGAAATCCTCCGCTAAGAAGGGTTGTCCAGTGCCACACACTCTCTGCAGCTGCAACGAGTGCAGCAGATGCTCGCGGGGGCTGGGCTAACAGGATATTATATCTCCGCATTCGTAATTGGTGAAGTGCATTAGAAAAATCCCTATCCCCAGAAATAAGTAAATAATTTGCAGGAGCAGGATTATCAACTGCCCATAACAACATATCAACTAAGATTTTCTTGTCACTAGCATCCTTAACACCTGTCCATATATTAATATGTTGGAGAAAACCATATATTCCCAGTCAGCAAACCAAAATAGTTCTATCAACAACCTAATGAGATCTTATTTATTGAGATCAGGAGGTCTACAACAAGACAAGAGTCAATTTGCCAGTATGAAAAGAATTTACTGAGAATATACTAGGTTTCAGAAAATTGTAACTACATGAGTCAGTTTATCTGGTAGTACTCTAGCCAATAACTATTGTACTAACTGTTTGTATCAATTACAGTAAGCCCCCTCAAGCACTGGATATATATAATTTGTTCCACAGCAGTGTCAACAATACTAGCAACACTACAAGCAAAGGGGTCCTGGTACTGTGATATACGTACAGACATGATTCATCACCAAAAGAAACCAAAATTTTGTCAAACTATAGACTTAATCAGCACTCGAGGAATTTTTCATCGATTCGAGAATAGATATCCTTGGTCTAATACAAACACAGACAAGCGTCTTTCTCTTACATGAGAAGCTATGACAATGTTCTACAAGGTTAAAAAAATTGACTCTGTTCTACCTTGTATGAATGCCAAAGAAAAATGGACGACTTAAACTATGAGCCAATCTAGTATGAACAAAATGTGACATAAACATTGGCAAAATCACAAAAATGAGCACATGATCAACCTTACAAGCCCCTTTGCTGAGCTATGTTGCTAGACTGCTAGTCATATGCTTCACAATGAACTGAACGAACCTTACTGCTTAAAGAACAAATGCCAGACCTGTTTGATCTCCTATCTCACATGTAAAACACCTTTTTTTCACCACAATATTCTACAAATTATCCTTAAAATACAGAATATTATCATTTAAATAAGGAAGGCAATCGTAAATCGTAATGCTTAATAATATGGCTACATCCCAATTCCCACCCTGGACAACTGCTTCCTAAGTGTTCTGAATTAAAATAAAAACACAAAAATCACTGAAACAACAATAACTAGAACAGGACTAGGAAAAGATAGTAAAATACTAAACATACTCCTGTGTATCCCAATGTGAAGCACTCTTACAAAAATAGTTCTAAATGCCAATTAAACTAGACATACACAACATATCTAATTAAACAATGTCCGAAGACCAAAATTTACGCAAATTTTATCCCTACTCAAACAAATACAGAGAGACTGAGAAAAACAACCAGGAAGCTTACTAAAATAGTAAAAAACAGTTTAAAAAAATCCTCAACTATCTGCCTCAAATTCACACTAAAAGAAACATTAGGGTTTAACAAACTGAGAGAGAGAGAGAGAGAGAGAGAGAGAGAGGGAGGGAAAGAGGGGGAGGAGAGAGAGAGAGAGAGAGAGAGAGAGAGAGAGAGAGACTGAGAGAGAGAGAGAGAGAGAGAGAGAGAGAGAGAGAGAGAGAGAGAGGAGAGGGAGAGGAGGAGAGGAGGAAGAGGGGGAGAGTACCAGCAGGGACGTGATTAAGTGAAATGCCGGTACTATTGAGAGCCTCTTGAACTGGTAAAGGAATGCGAAGAATATCACCGTAAGCAGTTATAGAAATGGGCCCACAATAGCTCATTTTAGCCAGTGCTGAGCTTATATTCTGTGCTATTACGTACACATTGAATCCCTTTGGTACCTGACAGTTCTCTATGTCCCACCATACAGATGTTTTCGCCGTCCTGTACTGTCTTTTCGCTGCTCCGGCAATCTCCGGCGATAATTTTCCGTCACCGGTCATCGGAAATGACTTTACTCTTTTATATGTAATGTAAGAGAAGGCAGTGTCTACTAGACTTTCAAGTTTTTCAAGTTTTTTCTACTAGGCGGTCAAAATTGCTGCAGAATATTCTAGAAGCACAGGGCTAGTTTTTATCTTGATTTTGTGCGAATTTGCAATTGATTGCCAAGATTTTAAAAAAAATTATGATTTATCTGTCATTTTTTTTTTGCTAAATGATTTATCTGAATTTTACTATTACCCAGATACGAATTGTTATTAATTGTGATGGAATTAATTTTCTTTATGTTTTTAATATTTGAAGGTGGTGATTAATTGGAAGGTGATGGTCAGAGTTGTATTAGCTATCGGGGTGTTAAACTACTCAGTCATACTATGAAACTTTGGGAGAGAGTGGTTGAAGGCAGAGTGAGAAGAATGGTAGAGATCTCAGAGAACCAATTTGGTTTCATGCCTGGGAGATCGACGACCGAGGCTATTCATCTCGTTCGTCGCCTTATGGAGAAGTTTAGAGAAAGGCGTAAGGACCTGCATATGGTGTTCATTGACCTTGAGAAAGCGTACGATAGCATCCCACGTGATGTTATTTGGAGGAGCCTAGAAGAGAGGAGGGTGTCTTCATTGTACGTTAGGGCGATCCAAGACATGTACTCTCAAGCTTCGACTTGCGTTAGGACACCAGTTGGTGATACCCTCTATTTCCCGGTTGGAATAGGGTTGCACCAGGGGTCGGCCCTAAGCCCTCTCATTTTCGCCATAATACTAGATGTCATTTCGCGGGGGATCCAAGATGACGTCCCGTGGTGCATGCTTTTTGCTGATGACATTGTGTTAGTGGCGGAGTCGAGGGGGGAGGTGAATGCAAAGTTGGAATTATGGAGATCTAATTTGGAATCCCAAGGCCTGCGTGTGAGCCGGTCTAAGACCGAGTATCTCTGGTGTAACTTCAGTGGTGAGCCCATCGAGGAAGGGGTTGAGGTTATGATTGGAGATCAGATTGTTCCTCGCACGGACAAGTTCAAGTATTTGGGTTCTATCATTCAGAAGGAAGGAGAGGTGGAGGGTGACGTAACTCATCGTATCAAGGCCGGGTGGCTTAGATGGAGAGCAGCGTCAGGAGTGCTGTGCGACAGGAAAATCCCTTTAAAATTGAAGGGTAAATTCTATAGAGCAGCAATCAGACCTGCGATGTTGTATGGTTCCGAATGTTGGGCGGGGAAGAAGGTGCTGGAGAGCAAGTTGGAAGCGGCTGAAATGAGAATGTTGCGTTGGTCGTGTAGGCGCACTATGCTGGATAGAATACCGAATGTTGTTTTCCGGAATGATTTAGAAGTTGCGCCTATTGCTGAGAAAGTTAGGGAAGGGAGATTGAGATGGTTCGGTCACATCCGCAGGAGGCAGGCTACGGCCCCAGTGAGGAGGGTAGAGAGTATTTCGGTCGTAGGGGTGAGAAGGAGAGGTAGACTGTGACGCCCCCAGATCCGGGGTCGGAGATCTAGGCGCTCACGGTCAATTTTCCATTAATAACATACCTGTTCTTGCACATAGTATATATAACACAGCAATCGACCCCACAATAAACTCACACCACACACACACACAGGTTAGAGCCTCAGAAACGTCACACATTGATTAAACAGTAATAAAATTATCAGAGTTATTACAGACCGAATTAAATAGTATTTATGCTACCAGCAACACTTCGATATGAAGCGAAGTTGGCGGCTTGAAAGTTTGTTACGATACACTGCCTTGCACAGGTCATACTGATAAATAAAACGAACTAACAAAAGCTGCCAACCAATCCGGCTAATGGGGCCTACCGGTGGAATCTCAAGTGCTGGCTCGGGTCTAGTCACCTGCTTTCGAGCAGTCTGTCTGGTTCTTGCCATTTCGCTTAGCTGTTGTGTTTGTAAAATTTGAAAACAAGCAAGAGTGAGCAACTATAGCTCAGCAAGAAATATATGTATAAGGTAAGCAATATAACATTTCATATGATTGGCAGTTATTAAACTTGTTTGTATCAATCAGATATAAAATCACTTGTCATAGTTGATAAATTTCGAAGGTGCAACAATATGTGCCCTCGTTTTAGGAGAGGGCACATATTCCTAGACATAAAAATGTTATGACTGCTTACTTCAACGGTAATCATGCATGTGCTGATAAGACTACTCCTAGACAACATATGAACAGAAATAAAAATGTTAGATCAAAGACTGCTAGTCCTCCTCATGTTAGGAGAGAGACATTTGTACCAAAGCCTAAACAAAGTTTTACTAAGGCTGTTTACAAGGTCAAATGTCCAGTCAGTGAAACAAATGTTATTGCCGCTAAAAAGACATGGATACCCAAGATGAAATCAAAGATTGTCAAAGCTGTGTATATGGTTAAATGTCCAGTCCTCTTGAAAAATGTTGTTATGAAGATTAAGAATGTTGTTTTACCTAACAAAGGCCAATACTTCAAGTATTCCGGACCCAATCAAATTTTGGTCCCAAAAAAGGTTTAACCGTTTTGGCATTGCAGGGTGTGTAATAGGTAGATCATGTTATGTGGATTCTGGACAGTTGATGTTCAACGCATATGACCGAAGATAGAGCCCTGCTATCAAGAGTAGTGACGGTATCTGGCCAAGTGGTTTATCCCTTGGAGACAACAGCAAGGGTATGACCTAGGGTCAAGGCTATTCAATAGCTAAGGAATGTTGTTAGTAATAAAGCATCTTTTACAAGATGAAGAGCCTACTGTTCGAGGATTAAGGAAAGAGAACTTATCTGTAGCTGACATGGAATCTCAGTCAAAGGTGAAGTCAACAAGGTCAGATCTAAAGCTTCATCAGACAAGAGTTCAGCTATAACATAAGAAGCTTTCACATCTGAATGTCAAATCAAGAGATACTCTCCTGGAAATCGAATCAGTAAAGGAGACTACCTCATCTGGAATTAAAGTAAAATAAAATTATGAGGCATGTCATAAAGGGAAGTCAAAGAAGCATCACACAGAAGTTCTACATCAAAGAAAAATATACTTTAGTAGTGATGACTGATGACTTCTCTCAACAAACAAGTTGTTGTTCAAACAATCTGAAGACAAGACACCATTGATGGTGATTGATCACATCTAGAAGAGTGTCAGGAAGCAAAACTGACTATGACAACTTGGAGACCAGATTACAGGACCTATCAATTAGTGTTCTGGATGATTTCTGCACCTTCAAAAGTGTTAATGCTGAAGAATTCAATAGTTTGCTACTGACATGATTAAACCCTGATCAATAAGGAATATAGGAAGACCCCACAAGTTTTGAAGAAAATTGTTTTGCAATGATAAATGAAAGTGAGCATCCTAGCAATCAGCTAATGCTCAAGAGGATAATTTCCTTGGTTACTCAGTGGAGTCAACAGCCTACAGGGTGATTGTTATTAATCAACAGAAGGTGATTGAAAGTCTTAGTGATGTTCAACGACTTCTAGCTCCCAGCTGTCAATGGTAATGATGATTCAGATCCAAGCAATGTCAACATTGAGAATCTTCATGTAAACCCAGCAACAGCTTAGGGGGAGCAAAAGAAGGATCATCCAGTCGACTCAACACCACACTGAAAATCATAGGACACTATGAGAACATGTCTGCCAAGATAAAGAATGTTGACTCAATTAATTCTTTGTCCTAGTTCTTAGTGTTTCTAATGGTGGAAGTAAAAGACTAGCAGAGCTTCAAGTACTAATGATTATTTTTTTAGTTTTCTTTTAGAAGAAACTAAGAAAGCTACAAAAGCTCTGAAAGATTCAGATTGAGTGATTGCAATGCAAGATGATCTCAATCACTACAAAAGGCAGATTGAAGGGAAGCTGGTATCCAGACCAAACAACAAGGCTATATTTGGTATAAGGATAACCAGAAGTTTAACTGGATGTCCAGGCATTGTTATGAGGGACAAGGCCAAACTGGGTGCAAGGTTACAAGCTGATAAAACAGTATAATTGACAAGAAGCACCAGTGACAAGACTTGAGGATATCAGGCACCTATTTTACATTCAAGATTATAATGGACATCTGGACCTACTGAATCTGGATGCTAGAGGAATGGGAACAAGTGCACTCCTGGTTGGTGAGATAGTGGAAGATCCCTACAGGTTAGTATGAACTGGTATCATCACTCAAGCAAGCATGGAAGACATGGTATGACACCCTAACTATAATTTAACATTTGGTATCAATCTTTAACAGTTGGTATCTTTTAACAATTGGTGTCATATTTATAGAACTCTATACATCTTTAGGCACAAACAGAAATGATATATATGTACAATGATATCTTGATTATATTATATGTTGATCTACTAGCTATAAATTGGTATCAAGATATTTGCTATTTTGATGTTGGTAAAGTTGCAATTCTTTTGATTTACTTCAGTAAACCAAAAGAATGATGACAATAAAAATAAGTCAAGGATCTTTTGTTTCTATTCAGAAGATTCTAGACCTGTCAAGACTACATACCAACACATCACTGTAGCTAGCTTTTGACCTATTAGTTTGGACCTAACAAGTTGGTAATCAAAAATCTTAAGATGGACCCGGATATGAGGAAATGGTACCCTAGAGATATTTGACCCAACAAGTTCAGGATCTACTAATTAGGACCTAATCAGGCTATAGAGGAATCATCAGCTCATTATCTTATTCAATTGATAATAGATCACTTACACACATATTATATTCTCAATATGCAAATGTGCAAGGCCCCAAGTGGAACCTAGAGAATCTATTCTTGTAGTTATTACATTGATTTTCAGTTGTCTTAAGTTGGACCCAAATCTGCGGAGATGGTACCCTAAAGACATCAGTTCTGACATGTTTTGCTGCATAGAACAGATCAAATGAGTTGTACGAAAGCAGGAGAACACAAGGAATCAAATTCATCTCCAACAACTCTGTGGAACGCTCAAGGACTAAGCAACTTGCATAAGGTATCAATTATTTCGAGAGCATGTCTTAATTTAAGATTAACTTGTAGACATGTTTGCTAAATCACTTGATGAAATTAATTTTTCAAGATTGGTTTGTAAACTTGGGATTTTATTAATGTTATATGATTTGTAAATCCCATCGGTTAAGTAATTCTTAAGTAAGCTCACAAGTATTCAATTGTCTGTATCGAAAGGACTTGTGAACTTATTTACATCCAGACCTCACGCTGAGAATTGTCTGTTGAATGATTGCCATGTGTATAATTACAATATATTTTAGTGGTGATTATTTCAGGATAATAAAATACTTAAATGCTAAAATCTAACTCATAGAGATTTAGTATTTATTTATTTAATTATTTACTTTGATTAATATGAGTTATAGAATCTAAAGCAATTCAATTTAGTATTTACTCTGTACCTCATATTTATTAAAATAAATAAACAACATAACTAATTTGGACCTAGTCTGTATTGGTCTTCAATCAGTTATGAGATGTTAATTCTAGTGAACTTTAATATCCCATTTTCAGAAATTCACTATAATTAATATCATGGTTCTAACAATTGGTTGTATTGAAATTTTGACTTATATCAGTTAATGATATTTAGTTAGAATTCTATTTACTAACTAATTGTGAGATATATTGGTATGTGTGAAATTACTTAGAACTCCTCTAAGTAATCATTGTTATATCTTTTACAATTCACTCATATTATTATACATGGTATGAAAATAATCTAAGTAGAACTGTGGATATTGTAATATCTAAAGTGACCATTGTTCAAATACTTTGAATAATTTTTATGCTTATTTGCAAGCTTCTAATCACTTTGATAATAAATGTTTTATACTATGGATCAATGTGTGTTGGACTTAGAATATTATTTCTAAGATTGCAGACAAGACAGTCTTGGTAATCAAGTTTTATTTTTAAGAACCAAGATTGTCTACCAACGTTGTTAGGAGTTAACAATTGTTGTTATCGAGGAGTTGCCTTGAAGTCATAAGATTAAAATGTTAATGATGATAATTATCCAAGTGATAGTAGTGGAAACAATTTTGTTATTGGCGATACCAATGTCACTGGAAAATAATCATCAAGTCATTCTGGCAACAACTCGAGGGAAGTAAACAAAGGATTCACTAGTCAAACACAACATCACAATGAAGAACAAGGTGATTCATCAAGATCCAACCTCCTCAAACAGTCTGTTTGGAATAGAGCTGATCATTGGTGATCCAGATGCTGGAGTAAGAACTAAAAGGGCCTCTCAGAATCAAGGTATAGAATCTAAGGAATCTGAGAAAGCACTTGTGAATCTGGAACAACAAGAAATGTGGAAGTTGGTGCCAAGGTTTGAGCGCTAAGTAACTGGTATGACATTCTTTTCGAATTCTATCTTGTCATCTTTCTAAAAGAATTGTCATAATCATTCTAATGTTTTAATCCATGTTTCTTTATTTTAAAATAATAATTTTCTCTAAAAATATTTTTCTCTAATTCTCTAGTTAGAATTTTTGAGGAAGCTATTTTTGTTGAAAATTTTATTATTTTAAAATAGCTGCCATACTTATGATAGTTTATTAAATCATATTTTCTCTCTAAATAATTTTCTAGTAGAAAGTTGTTTTGTCAGAAAATATATGGATTTGCTAACCTATTATAAATACTATTGTATATACTTAATGTTTTTGTACATGTATTGTAATTTTTAAATGTTAATCTTATTTAACATGTTTTGTAGTGTTTGTCTTTTTATTTTAGTCGTATGTCCGTTTATAGTTTAAGCTATGTAAATTATTAAATTATGTATAGTTTTACTATTTTTATTTGTTTCTATACTAATTCGAATTTGAATTTTTCTTTTCTTATAGTTTTTATTTTGTATAATTATTATGTATATTATTACTTATGTATAGTTTTATTTATTTTTTATTTTATTTGATTCGAATTTTTCTTTTCTTATAGTTTTTATTTTGTATAATTATTATGTATATTATTTCTTATTTTTGTATATTCTTTTTCATGTGTATATAAATAGTTTGTATAGTTTTTACAGTTTAGTCACTATACTTGCAAAACTAACAAATAGATCACTGTATTTGGTTCTTTTGTTGTTCTTCTTCTTAACACACACAAAACCTGCAGTTTAAGTATAAATCTTTGTTTTGTGCTTGCTTTTAACAGATCTTCGTGTTAAGGACTTAACAATTGACCAATGTTGGTATCAAATTGGTATGTGTCTATACAATTGGTTAGGAACTAATGTTTGATTTTCAGGATCTAACAATTGGAAGACAAGACCTATCAAGTGCTAACAATTTCTAATAGTTGGTATCTATCTTACAGGACCTAAAGCATGATAAAATAGTTTTGTTTGTATTGGTTTAAACATTAACTTACATTAATTCGATTAATTTTTATTAATTGAATTTTTGTCCTTGTTTTTGTTTAGTAAAACCAGCTCAAGATCTATATCTTCCCTAAATTCAAAATCTCTTTCTACAGCTGTGATTGCTTACATTGTAAATCTTTTGAAATCACAACTGTATATCATTTCTCTTAAGATAAAATGCAATATTTTCTTAGAAAACTTTTCGATGTTAAAAATGCATTCTATCTCTATATTGCTCATATTCTGTGATGCAGGTTCATCTACATGAAATTTTGTATTCTCACATGTTTAGTCATAAGGTTGTAAACCCAACAACTTTTGTCCCATACTACAATCAAACTCAAAAACATTCTATCTTACCCCCTAAATGGAAGTAACCTATCATACTAGAGGTCACCAGGGAGTAACTGCACTTGATACAGCAAACAAGGATGTGTGGGATATTCAGTTGGAGAGTCACTACCTTATACACTAACCAAAATATTTCATATGCACAAGTGAGATTGCACACACTAAGGATGAATTGACGGAAACCTGTAATCCAACCATTTTACGGTTAGGATTATAAGTTAAAGGTTCTTTAATGAACTAAGAGTCTTCACAGACCTCGAGAGAAGGTATTGATCTCAAATGTAAAATTCATCAAGATCATTATCTAACTCTCCAGATGGAAAATATCTAGATCCTGTGGGTAACGGGTCCGACATAGGTGCGGATCGGCAACTTGTAGACTATGATTCAGATTTATCTAATGATTTTAACAAGGTGATGTCTTCACAGACATTAGAAGGGAACCTTGATCTCAATGCTAAATTTATAGATCATTGTTTACCTTCTCAGAATTCAAATCTGAAAACCCTAAAAAGGGAAAATTAGCAACTTGTAGATTATGACTCAGATTCGTCTGACGAGTCCAACGAGGATTTGGGATTTGCGAACTCCCATTGCACCACCACTGACCTCTCTTGAAGGGGCTAGGGTGATTTTTCCTTGCAGGTACACTAACGAGTGTTGGAGCTATGAGTGATATGAGTGAAACACTAGTGAGCAAGAGTGTAAACACAAAGAAAAGTGAGACACTCAACCAAATGAGTGGAGAGAAGAGTGAAACACTTATGAGGTACACTAAACACTATCACACACTCACAGTGAGGAAGAAAATGAAACTTCCTTTCTAATAAAGCTTTATCAATTTATTTCAATGTACTCTAACGATTGGTATAAATTGGTAACAATTTGGTATCAACTACTTTGTCAATTAGTTGAATGGAGGATTCCTCAACTAAGGGGGAGAGATATATTGAAAAAGATATATTGAACCTTAAAGCTTACCTTAGTAGGATATACTCAACTAAGGGGGAGAAGATATTGGGGTACAAGTAAAAGAAGAGTGAGTTAGAAAGGGGGAGCAGTAAAGATTGTGCTTAGGATGAGAGGCAAGTCTATTTACTAAGGGGGAGCCTTAGATGAAGAAGCAAAAGAACTTTCATTTGTTATGAAAGTGGAGATATAAGGAGAATTACATCACAATACTATTCTATTAGTCTTTCAATGTACTATGTATAAAGGTTAAGTGGAAGAGTAGTAAATTCACCAGAAGTTATAGAAATGGTATTGATTTACCATTATCTATATAGTAGGAACAACTGTTTTTCTTTAGTGAGAAAAGCTGTGTCAGAAATGGGAAGTGATTGTAAATCAAGAACTACTGATAATCACCAATGTAAGATGTGAAGGATTATCAAGCAGAGATATGAAGAATCAGAAATGAAGATGAGTTACCTATTGAAGATCAGTTCAGTGCTATAGGAACAATCATGTATCATTTCATCAGCTGAAGATTCTGGAATTGTTAAATCTAAACCAGAGAATTTTTTTTTATTATTTACTTAGTTCTTAAAAGTTTTATCTTTTTCTTGTTTAAGTGAGTTAGTTGAGTTATCCTCTAGGTATTTGCTTGTTATTGTCTAACAAACAAATAGGGGGAGATTGAAAGGAATATGATGTAGCCTATTTGTATTTCGAGGATACAACTCAACTTAAACAAGATTGTAATAGTAAATAGTATATAGGCTGTCACAAGGAATCTCAGATCGTATTATCTGTCAGAAGAAAAAGATCAAGGTCAATCTAAAGACTTGAAGAATTACTACATTGAAAGAAGTTCAGACATCTGATCAAGCCTCAGTGAAGTATTCGTTAAAGAAGTGGATTCATTTAAAGTGACAGAGATTTCGACAGTGGCAGAGACAGTACAGAAGAATTAATAGAGAGAGGAGAAAAGAAAAGGAACCAGATTTTAAAGTCAATATATGAAGAACAGTCATTGCGGTTAGTCACTCATGAACCAGACAGTACATCGAGTGTCAACATTAAACAGTGGTTGTTCATCATTAACTTCAGTGGTTCAAGCTATCAAGACTGGTATGTTAAGAGAAGAAAGGAACCAAATCATAGAGTCAAGAATAAAGAAAAGCCGTTGGAGTTAGTTGCTCATGAACCATACCGTGCATCGAGCGTCAACGAAAATTCGGTGATAATTCTTTATTACTTTCAGTGGTTCAAGAAAATGATTTGAGCTGTCAAAAGATTTATATTAATTCTCTTTTAATTAATATAATTATGTAATTGATTTAATTTAATAAATTAATTCATTCTGAATTAATTTATTTATTAAATTAATTATCATGTTAATTAATTTTGAATTAATGTATTAATCTGAATTGATTTAATTAATTAATTAATCATTATTTGTTTAAATGATTAATTGATTAAGTTATTTAATTAAATCAAAATCAAAGAAAAAGAAACAAAACAAAAAAAAGGGGAGGAGGAAGTAACAGGTTACAGGCTGTACAATTGTGGTCGACAAAAGAGAAAAAAAATAAAAGAAGACGACAGTATAAGTTCAGCAGCAAAACAAAGTAATCATGCATGCATGCAAGAAAAAGAGAGAAAACAGACCTGTCAAACATGCATGCGGATCTTTCTGTCGGACGTAGTAACGCGCCATATCGCGGGTGTTGTTCACGCGCCAGCTGGTAACAATAAAAAGGGGCGCGCGTGTCTTTCACTTCACCTTCCCGCGGCTGGTTTTCAATCTGACAGCAAGAATATTTTGTTATCTTCAAATCATTACAGCCGAAATGTTTTATTATTATTATTCAACAACACAAATTCAATTGTCTTGCCGATTGTCTTGGTAAGCTTGGATGGTCTTGCCCATTGTATTACCTATTGTCTTGGCAATACAAGTTGATTGTCTTGGTGGTTTTGGATTGTCTTGCCGATTGTCTTGACAGTACAAAACTGATTGTCTTGGAAGAACAGATTGTCTTGCCGATTGTCTTGGCAGTACAAATGAAAAAGAAAAGAGGCAGAAGACTATATTAAATAAAGACAGGCGGCCAGAACAAAAAACACACAGAATATATCATCTTCAAGCAACAAACAGCTATTCTCTCTCATCAAGAACACAACCTGCAAGAGCTGGAAAAATTCATAGAAAATAAAGTTCATCTTATTTTTAATATCTGATCCGATAGAACTTGATTACTTGATACTCTTGTACTATTAGCGAGTTTTTACTCCTAATCTATATCTCGATTTTTATTAACAAATCTAGAAAAATTCATGTCGGATTTTGTAATTTGTTTTTATTAACTAGATATAAATTCTGTACTGTATTTGTAACAAACCCCTCAAGTTAATATAATTTTATATTCAACTTGAATTTTGTTTCATTTAATTCCGCTCAAATTTGTCAAAATATAAATTAAATTTATCCGGACAAATTTCGATTAAACAGTACCGTTTGTATTCAACCCCCCTTCTACAAACATATTGGACCTAACACTATTTTATACAACATTTTTTTCCTAAATATATACAGTTTATTTGTCGTTCCGAATATTTCTAAAACCCAAAATGGAAACATTGAAGCCCAAAGGTTAACCGTTGAAACCCCAAGGGACTGCAAAATAAAATTAAAAAATTTTAATTAAAAAACTGAATCTGCCGGCCTGATTTTTAAACGCTAACAGAATAAGATAGGGTTTAGGGTCTAGGGTTTACGGTTGTAAACAACTCTAAACTCTAAATCCTAAACCATAAGTTCGCATACGGTTTATTCGTCATTCGAAATATTTCTAAAACCCAAAATGGAAACGTTGAACCCCAAATGTTAATTATTGAACTCCTAAGTAAATACAAAAATCAGGCCGTCGGACTTAATACAAAAACACAATTTTAATTGACCATTTAGTTATAAGTTTTTTAATATTGTTTACAAATATATATT
The DNA here is from genome assembly GCA_036435485.1 of Saposhnikovia divaricata. NCBI lineage: Eukaryota > Viridiplantae > Streptophyta > Magnoliopsida > Apiales > Apiaceae > Saposhnikovia > Saposhnikovia divaricata. The sequence continues at coordinate 91,218,606 of CM071597.1, read as the reverse complement.
TAGGAGAAAACAAAAAATAATAATTAGAAAAACACCCCAAAACACCACATAAATTGGCATTTTTTCCTCCCCAACGCCAATCTATCTAGCGTGTATATATATATATATATATATATATATATATATAAAACAACTACAGCTAACGCTAAACGCACTAGCATTTTGTGGGAAAAAATTAAAAAAACTCGAAAACGCTAAACCCAACTTGGTTTTGAAGTGATATTTGGGACCATCTTTTCAAATTATGATATTTGAGACCATTTAGCTTAAAATTGTGATATTGAGAACCTTTTTTCTAATTGCATGTCATTGTGTAGTTAATAATTTTATTTTCTATTTTGTCTAATAATATCCTTGCACGAGCGAGCGATTAAAGAAGCAGATTATCAAAGAAAACAAAGCTATTAAATGTGTCAGAATTAGTAACTCCAAATGTGTCACATGAGTAGTGCTAGAGATCCCGAATTGGATTTCAAAAAGAGTTCCGGAATGATGTGCCATTGGTGATTTGGCAATATATACTATTTTAATTGGTATTATTGATGTGAATTCAGGGGACCCATCTTGTTATATCCGTTGAGATTGTAGAAGGGGGGTTGAATACAATCTTTAACTTTTTCTCAAAATTTGTCCGTGAAATAAAATTTAGTTTTAGACAAATTTGTGCGAAATTAATTGAAACAAAATTCAAGTTAAATATAACGATATATTAAACTTGATGGTTGTTACAAAATTAGTACAGAGTGTTATCACGTTAATAAAAACTAATTAGAAAATTCGACATGAACTTTTCTAATTTAGTTAATAAAAATCGAGATATAAACTAGGAACTTAATTCGCTACTAGCAAGAGAGTTACAAATAATTAAGTTCTAATGGATACAATTTTTGAAACAAAGAACTTAAGAATTTATGGCAATTTAATTCTTCTTGGTTGAGCTTTAAAGATGAGAGAGTTTGATGTTCAGTTCTGTCTTTAATATCTTCTGTCTCGTGTGTGTATACTGTCTCTGCTCTTCTTTTCTTTTATAGCCACGAACAAGACTTCACTTCCTGCACGTCTCTTTTAATTCATTCGGTCATAGTATAACAGGTGCAGAGATAGTGTAAATCATTCCCCTGAAATAGTATAGCAAGCTAAGTAATAGTCAAGCCAATGTCGGTGATAGTATGGCTTGTTTCTCGGTAATAGTATAGCTTTCCTTCGGTGATAGTACAGCTGCAAAGGCTCGGTGATAGTATACTTTCGGGGATAGTATAACTTCGAGAATAGTATAGTATACTATTACTGATTAGTAATAGTATCTATAATACTCCAAAAATAGTATACTAATAATTCCAGAAATAGTATAACTCAAATTCAGAGATAGTGTAACTGAATTTCAGAAATAGTATAAGGAAATTCTCCGAAATAGTATAAACCATAGACTATTTCTGTTTGATAATTCAAGGATTAATTAACTAATGCAATTAATTTATTTAATAAATTAATTCTTGTAGAATTAATTTTATTAAATAAATTAATAATATAATATAGTTAATTAATAATTGAATTATTAACTCTTGATGTACAAATGCTTCTTTTTAACCACTGTAGATAATGAGGAACTTCCACTGGATAATTGTTGACGTTCGATGCACGGTTTGGTTCATGAACGACTAACTCCAATCACTGTTCTTCATTTAGACTCTTAGCTGTGGTCCACATAATTTCTCAACACTCTAAAATTTTTCTGTACTGATGCTGTCTCCACAACAATCTCTGTTACTTTAAATGAATCCACTTACTTCAATGCTATACTGAGGCATGATCAGCTAGCTGAATCTTCTTTCAGTGAAAAGCATCAAAACTATAGATTGACTTTCTTCTTTCTTCTGACATATGATACTTTGTGAGATTCCTGAGACAGTTAATATTATTTACTTATTACAATCTAATTTAATTTGAGTTAAATCCTAAAACTACAAATAGGCTGAGTCATATGCCTTTTAATCTCCCCCTATTTGTTTGTTATAGATTAACAAGCAAATTCCTAGAGGATAACTCAACTAACTCAACTTAAACTAGTAAATGATAAAACTGTAATTGCAAAGTAAATAATGAAAAAGTTCTGGTATTTATAACAATTTCCAGATTCAAACATAATGATAAATACAAGATAGATGATCCTCTAGCTGGATCATATAAAACATTATCCTATCTTGATCTATCTAGCTCTAAAGATATCACATGTAGAGCAGGTCTTCATTTCTGACTGTCTTCTCTCCTAAACTCTCCTTCTTCTGATTCTTCAATTTCTGGCAAGATTTTATGCAGTTCAGCATCAACTAGCAGCTCTCTTCTTGATGAGAATCCTGTTGGAAGAACTAGTGGAATCCCAAGTGCCTTTCTCAACTGACCCTTGAATTTCTTATAATCCTTCAGATTGATCTCTGCATAGGATTGAATATGATCTGCAATTTCTAACTTCTCAGGAGTTAAAAATCCTTGATTTCTCAGAGCATGCTCAATATAGACTAAATGCCTGGCAGAATGTGTGAACAATTCATCATTCTGAACATTGATTGTATGAAGTAGCTCACCTTTAAGGAATTTTAATTGTCTAGGCAATTCAACTATTTCTGGACCAGCTCTTTCAGCAAACTCTTTAAGTTTTTCATGAAGTAACACACCTAACTCCGAAGAAGTTCTCACCTTTGGCCTAAGAGCCCAAAGCTCTGTCAGTGATCTATCATAAAAGAACTGAATAGACACTCTCTGTGTTCCAAATTTATGACAATCAATAAAAATCACTAGCTCATCGGTTCTAGGTTCAAATCCATTGGCTATCCTGATAACTTCTGTTCTTAGGGCTCTTATGTACATCTCGTGTATTGGATTAACTTCTTTAAGATTTTCAAAGAAATTACCAAGACGACAATCATCATTTGCAGAATTTTGAGGTAAGTCTATTGCTTTTAGAGCACGGTCCCATTTATCACCACTTTTGAACTTGATGTACATCTTCCTTTCATTAACCTTGAGAGCATGTTCTCGTTGCTTTGCTTCTGCTTCTGCTTTCTGTAGACTTTCCTTGTGTGCAAGGTGATCTAATGTCTTCTGAAGCCTTACATCTTTCAATTTCAGTTCTGCTTCTCGCCTATCAATTTCTAACTCAGCTTCAAAATCCAATCGAGTTTGTTCAGCTTCATATTCAGAATCAAAAGGCACTTCATCTTCCCAGTTGCTCAAATCTGGTTCTGGTATTTTTTCACCCGCATTAGGAAACTCCAAGTCAGCAAACATATCCATGTCATCAGGTTCACCTGAGTAAAAATAGCCTTCAGTGTCTTCAGCTACTTTATGAGAATCTGCAACTGCTTTCCTTTTCCCCTTATCTCTCCCTTGTTCACCTTGATCATCTTTAGATTTGACTCCAGAACTTTCTCCTCCCTCTTTTGACTTCTCCCCCTTAGTTGAGGGATCCTCTACTGAAGTATCAAATGCACCGGTTCCTGGGTCTCGCTCATCACCAACACCGCCTTTTCCTTCAAAGAATTCCTTTTCTTCTGCAGTGGGTGCATGAGTTCTGCTAATCATGTTAAATAAAAGTTTCAGGCCTTTACCTTGTTGTGCATTCTGCCTTTCAATCAAGTCAAGACGATGTTCAGTAGACAACTGATTCTTAAGTACTTCAGTCTGAAGATCGTCAATTTTATCTGAAATATCACCAATAAGTAAATCTTGAGCAACGGTGATATCTCAAGATTCAGAGATGAGAGTTTTGATCTTGGTGTTGAAGCCATTTTTCATGTTCTGAATATCACTCCTTATTTCTCCAAGCTGACTATTGACAGAGGTAGATGAAGAAGACCGTTCATCCACTTGTGCTCGCGGTAATATTGCTTTAGCTTTAGTTTCTTCAAGTTCCTTTTCTAGAGCTTTTATCTTTTCTTACAATGAAAGAGTGTATGTGTCAGTGTGTGCACTCACCTGAATATCACTCTGAGTTTCACTCATCTGACGTGCTTGTGTTTCACTCAATTTAGAGGTGATCCTCGCATCACTCCTCTCAATATCCAAAGCTCCAGAAGGTGTACCTGCAAATAAAATCACCCTAGCCTCCTCTTGGAAGGTCAGTGGTGGTGCAATGGGAGTTCGTAATTCCCTATCCTCAGTCATTTCTGTCATCTCATTAGGATTTGATGTCTGAATTGCTTCAGTGACAGAAGAACCGAGTTACCTTCCACTTTCTCCAGTCGAAACTGCGAGTGGAAACTCCCTTGAGGGATCCAGGTATGTTCCACCTGGGAGGGGAGATGATGATTCTATTATAAGTGGCTCAGAATCAAGATTTCCCTCGTAAGCCTGTGAAGGCTCCTCTACCGTGACTATGGTAGGTACTGTTTCAGTTCCTATGTGCTCTTCTCTCATAGTGTCTCTAGTTTCATCCATTTCTACATGTTCTCCCATTGTTAAAAGTAACACAGGGGTTGTGCTTGACACATTACAGGATGCCATGGCCGACTGGCGAAATTTAATGGACTCATCTTGTTGAGAGAATGGTTCCAGTAACTGTTCATTTGCCATTTCAAAGTCCATATCCTTTTGGGAGGATATGGATGAGCTTACAGTTGCCTCAGGTTCATTTCTACTCTTCTTTAGTAGAGGCAGAGCTATGGGTTCACTCACTTCATCACTACTTCTTTCAGGTCTTTTAAGTGCCAATTTCTTCTTCTTGGTTTTATAGAACTTGCTTGTTTTTGACTTTGTGTTTGGCTTTATGACCTGGGTTAGAGATTGTGGTGCTACAATCCCTTGGTTAGTCCTAACAACCACTTGGGTTTCAGAAGAAGATTGCAAAAGAGAAGTAGTTAAGGGATCATAATGCAACACCTGGTCAGCAGATGGAGTGAATTGACCCACTTGAAGTTGAACTTCTTGTTCAGCTTGCTCAAGAGCAGGTGCAACTTGTTCAGGTTCAGGTTGCTCTGGAATAGTTTCAGGTTGCTCTGGAACAGGTTCATCTTGCTCAATAGCAAGTACTAATGGCTCAATGACAGGTTCTGGTTGCTCAGGAGCAGGTTCAGGCATTACTGGAAGATGTATGAAGCTAGACATGTATTGAGTGATAACCACTGGTACGTTGTTGTAATCACTTTGTTGTGAGACAGTTCTTGTGTGAAATCTTTTATGAAAAGAACTTGAATCTCCAGCTTCCTCATCAACAAACGAATTTTGTATCTCCTCAGGAACCAAGTGATTAAAAATAAGAGTGAAAAATCTAGGATAATAAATTGAAACCTTTGAACCCTTATTAAAATTCTTCTTAGCATTTATGATTCGTCTGAACATGTTTTTCCACAGAATTTTACCTATATCGATCCTTTGATTGTAAGCAATTGAATAACCAATATACTGAATCAAAGAAGGGATATTTGAAAAAGAAGTTTGAGCACAATTAGCGAAAACTCTAATCAATGTGCCAAATACCAAATACCATTCAGCCACCAAACCATTTTTCCACAGTTTACTCAAGTTTAACTGACCATGGAAATTAATTCCAGTGAAAAATTGAGTCAATTCATTGTTGGAAGGTTTTGCAACAAAGTCAGCAGTATGAAGGTTCCACACTGTCTTAAGCACTGCTGATGAACGGCTGTTCGTTCAAAAATCGAATCCAAGGTTTAAAATGTTCAACCAAACATTCGTCCGGATCAAAATATCCAACCAAGTTATGCTTCACAATTTCGTAATTCTCAGCCATTTTAATTGATTTTTACCCCTTTTAAAAATCTCAGATTTTATCACAATTAAACAATTAAACTGTCTTAATTCGAATTAATAATAAATTAAAAATTCGAAAAACTTCAATGTTGTTCAAAAAATCTGAAAAATTCAGGAGATGATCTTGATTCACTCACAAACACGTATGTATTTTTAGTTTTCTCAGAATCAAACTGTAACTCGTTGAATTTCAGATCGAATTTACGATTTTCGAAAAACAAAACTATCAAGAACTCGACCAAATCGTGAGTTTGAACAATCAAAACAGAGTTTTTAATGCAAGGAATCGATGGGTGATCTTAGTTTATGATTTCCGTTGAGATTTTGAGGCAAAAATCCGGTAGCACTTCGTCTTATGGTTGTGTGTATTGCGTGTATCGACTTAGAGTGCTCGGTGACTTAACACGCGAGTGAGAAATAATACAAGTAATAATATGAGTAGAGATAGTATGGACTTAATATATACACTACTATCTCTACTATTCCCGACACTCTATACTATTTCTGAGATATTCTATACTATTACCGACACTCTATACTATTACTCACATTATTCCTATACTATTACTACTATATTATACTCTTACCTAATACTGTATTATTACCTACTTATTTCTATTATTACAGAGGCTATTTCTATATACTATTACCGAATATTTATACTATTACTAAGACACATACTATTATCGACATACTTCTTTTATTACACAGATTTATTATATTATTATAGACACTATTTCTATATTATTACAGAGATAATTTAGACTAATATCGAATATTAACATTATTACTAAACTATTATATTATTACTGAATTTCTATACTATTATGAAGAGAAAAAAAATAAACTTAGTAATAATAAAACTATATGTACAAATTGCAAACTTAGTAATTTACAAGATTTAACTAAGATGATTATAGGTTGTCCCCTAAACGGAAACGAACATTAATACCAAAAGGACAAACACTACAAATCAATAAACTAAATTATTAAATATTTACATAAATATTTATAGTAAATTAATAAATAAATATATTTTCTAATAAAATAACTTTCATATAGAAAATTATTCAAAAAGAAAATATGACTTATTAAATCATCATAAATATTCAAAAGTGACTTTAAAATAATCACATTTTCAAGAAAAATAGGTTTCTCATCAATTTCAACTCGTAAAATTTGAGAAAAATATTTTTAAAAAAATGAATTATTCTAAAGTTACAAGAAGTAAATAGGAATATATTAAGAAGATAATCACAATGATTTAAGAATTAACAAGCAAGAAGATAAGTTCTACCTTTGCTGTTATCTCCAAAGGTAACTACTGGGCCAGCTTTTTCCACCACATTTGTCAGCAGGATTCTGTCTCCAGTCATATGCCTTGAACATCCACAGTCCAAGATCCAGGTCACACGATCAACCTGCTTAACACCCTGCAATGACAAATGGATTAAACCTTCTTCGGAACCCAAATTTGATTGGGTCCAGAATACTTAAAGAATTGGCCTTTGTCAGGTAAAACAACATTTTTGACCTTAACACCAATTTCACCATTAAGCAATAAGCTTTTAACCCTATAAACAGATTTGACAATCTTTTGTTTTATCTTGGGTATCCATGTTTCTTTAGCAGCAATAACATTTGTTTCATTTACTAGACATTTAACCTTGTAAGCAGCCTTAACAAAGGTTTGTTTAGGCTTTGGTGCAAATGTCTCCCTCCTGACTTGAGAAGGACTAGCAGACTTTGATCTAACATTTTTATTCTTATTCATATGTTGTCGAGGAGCAGTCTTACCAACACATGCTTAATTACCATTAAAGTAAGCAGACATCACATTAAAAGCACAAGACATACAATTGACAACACCACATGCTTTATGCGAATAATCAATGATAGGCATGTTATGTATGTTAGACATGTTATTGTTCTTTATCAACTTGTTACCACTTGATCCAGTTTTAGATGAACTAGTTGACTCAACAATCTTAACTGGATCCTTAACAGATTTAACATTATCAAGGACTATGCCATCAGCACTGTCCTCATTTCTCATCTCTTCCTGGATAACAAAAGAAAGAATATTTGGTGGTTCAACAATAGACTTTCTGAATAGAGGTTCTTTAACATTCTTGAGCACATGTGGTATACCCCTTTCCTTAGCACTAACAAGGTTAGGAGTATTTATGCCCAAGGATCCAACAGCCTCATTGTAGCCATACCCTATTCCTACAGTTCGTTCTACAACTTGTGTATTGAAGAGCTCTTTAGAAACTTTAACCGAGTTAAAGCAAGACCTAACTTGTGTTTCAAGTTCATCAATCCTAGTAAGTTGTTTGGACACAACTTCCACTAAAGACTTATCCCTTTTAATAAGTAGTGTCATTTGCTCTTGTTGTTGTTCTTGATTAACATGCACCTTTTTCAGCTCTAACACTTCATTTTCAAGATTAGTGTTTAACAGAACTAATCTAGCAATTTCATTCGGTGCATTAACCAAGGAATCGCCTAATTGATGAACCAAGTCAGAGTCAATAAACTTTACCTAAGAATTAGAAACAGTAGATGAATCAGCATTTGCCACCATAGCAAGATTTCCATATTCTTCATCTTCACTATCTGTGTCATCCCAGCTTTTACCAGCAGCAACATAGGCTTTTGCGGGCTTTTTCTTTTCAGGAGCAAAATCTCTTCTCTGGGCTTGTTTGGTCAGACACTCAGTGGCAAAAATGTCCAAGTTCATTGCAATTAAAACAAGGAATTTTACTTCTATCAACAGTCCCAGTTTTATAGCCACCTCTGCTGCTGGAGGATGAAGAGCCTCCTCTCTGGAATCTGTTATTAGACTTGAACTTGAACTTTGGATTTCTTCTGAATCTAAAGTTACCAAATTGCCTCACCATTAGTGCCATGGATTCATCCTCCAATTGATCCAATTCTTCTAAAGAGTAAAACTCACTTCCATCCTGAGTAGCTGGTGTCTGACCCTGTTCCACTTCAGTCTGCTCCTTATCTGAATTGCAAGGTCGAACAACCTTGGCTTCCACTTCTTTTGGAGACTCAACCACTAAAGCTGTAGATGTGTTTGCAACTCTACCTTTACCATAAATTTCTTTCTATTGAGCTTGTTCTAGTTCATAGGTTTTCAAAATACCAAAGAGTCTTTCAAGAGTGGTTTCATTCAGATCTCTGGATTCTCTAATGGCAGTGATTCTATGTTCAAGGTGAGTAGGCATAGTCAGTAAAAACTTCCGATTGATCTCCTTCTATGTATAATGCTTACCATGGATTAGCAAGTTGTTGATTATTTTATTATAACTTTCAATCACTTCTTGAATGCCTTCATTAGGACCAGATCTAAACTGTTCGTATTTAGAGGTTAGGATCTCAAGTCCGTTCTCTCTGACTTTATCTGTTCCTTCATTAATGGTCTCAATAGTTTCCCACATGTGTTGAGCAGTTTTACAATTCATCACATGGCTATACATCACAGCATCCAGGGAATCTATTAGGATGAGTCTTAAGTTCTTATCCAGTCTAGCATCCTCCTTGTCATCAGGGGTATACAAAGCAGGGTCCTTTTCATAGGCTCTACCAGGGGTTACAACCACATTATTAACAACAACTTCTGCTTCATAGACCATAGGAATTTTAGGTCCTTTTTTCAACACACCCAAATATTTGGAATTTGTAACATCTAGAAACAACTCCATTTTATTTTTCCACATATCATAATTATCTTTGTCAAAGATAGGTATCTTAACAATGGCTTTAGAAGTCATGATGAATTTTTAAGTGAGTTAAAAATTCGAGCTTGATTTTTAATTGAGTAAGGATATGATCTTGATTTGTATGTCAATCAAACGGCTCGGATACCAATTGTTAGGTCCGTTGAGATTGTAGAAGGGGGGGTTGAATACAATCTTTACCTTTTTCTCAAAATTTGTCCGTTAAATAAAATTTAGTTTTAGACAAATTTGTGCGAAATTAATTGAAACAAAATTCAAGTTAAATATAACGATATATTAAACTTGATGGTTGTTACAAAATCAGTACAGAGTGTTATCACGTTAATAAAAACTAATTAGAAAATTCGACATGAACTTTTCTAATTTAGTTAATAAAAATCGAGATAGAAACTAGGAAACTTAATTCGCTAGTAGCAAGAGAGTTACAAATAATTAAGTTCTAATGGATACAATTTTTGAAACAAAGAAATTAAGAATTTATGGCAATTTAATTCTTCTTGGTTGAGCTTTAAAGATGAGAGAGTTTGATGTTCAGTTCTGTCTTTAATATCTTCTGTCTCGTGTGTGTATACTGTCTCTGCTCTTCTTTTCTTTTATAGCCACGAACAAGACTTCACTTCCTGCACGTCTCTTTTAATTCATTCGGTCATAGTATAACAGGTGCAGAGATAGTGTAAATCATTCCCCTGAAATAGTATAGCAAGCTGAGTAATAGTCAAGCCAATGTCGGTAATAGTATGGCTTGTTTCTCGGTAATAGTATAGCTTTCCTTCGGTGATAGTACAGCTGCAAAGGCTCGATGATAGTATACTTTCGGGGATGGTATAACTTCGGGAATAATATAGTATACTATTACTGATTAGGAATAGTATCTATAATACTCCAAAAATAGTATACTAATAATTCCAGAAATAGTATAACTCAAATTCAGAGATAGTGTAACTGAATTTCAGAAATAGTATAAGGAAATTCTCCGAAATAGTATAAACCATAGACTATTTCTGTTTGATAATTCAAGGATTAATTAACTAATGCAATTAATTAATTTAATAAATTAATAATATAATATAGTTAATTAATAATTGAATTATTAACTCTTGATGTACAAATGCTTATTTTGAACCACTGTAGATAATGAGGAACTTCCACTGGATAATTGTTAACGTTCGATGTACGGTCTGGTTCATGAACGACTAACTCCAATCTCTGTTTTTCATTTAGACTCTTAGCTGTGGTCCACATAATTTCTCAACACTCTAAAATTCTTCTGTACTGATGCTGTCTCCACAACAATCTCTGTCACTTTAAATGAATCCACTTACTTCAATGCTATACTGAGGCATGATCAGCTAGCTGAATCTTCTTTCAGTGAAAAGCATCAAAACTATAGATTGACTTTCTTCTTTCTTCTGACATATGATACTTTGTGAGATTCCTGAGACAGTTAATATTATTTACTTATTACAATCTAATTTAAGTTGAGTTAAATCCTCGAACTACAAATAGGCTGAGTCATATGCCTTTCACATCTTATTTAATTATAGCTGGTAACCCGTGCTAAGCACGAGATTAAAATATTAATATAAATAAATTATCGATAATAAATATAATTAATGAGTATTATTTAAATATGTATTTGTAGAAAATTGGATAATAAAAGCATATAACAAATAAATACTATTAAATTATTCAGTTACAGGGAATCGAGCACAGGGTGAAATTAAACAAATTAGAATAAATAAATAAATAAATGTAATTAATAAGTATTATTTAAATATAAGCTTGTAGTGAATTGAATGATAAAAGTATGCAACAAATAAACGCTATTTAGTTATGTAGTTATAGGGAATCGAACATGGGGTGAAATTAAAGAAATTAAATTAAATAAATAAATCTTGTACAATTATGTAGTTGGAATCGAACTCCGAGTTAAGTGATAACCAAATTTGGTACTTTGGTACTACTGCGCGCCATTAAAATATGGTTTTGCACATTAATATAGAGTATAGATATGATCAATTGACACGTGGCCATTTGAGAAATTTTTTGGGATCCAATTTGGAGACTCAGGCATTCTCCGTGTCACATTTGCTTAGTAATGCTAGGTATTCCAAATTAGTACCCAAAAGTTGCTTCCGAAAGACGTGGCATAGTTGACGCGGCAAATTGGAAAATTTTGATTGAGAATGTTGGTGTGAATGCAGGGGGTCCATTTTATTATGACCAATTATAATAATACACTTGCATTTAAGAACCTATAATTACGAAACTATTTCACTAATAACAATATTAAAGGCAACTCTCAATTTTTTTTTTTATTTTTTTCTCTCAAATTTTCTTATAACAACATGTTAACATCTATATATCTATATATATTATAATGACTGGAGATCGGAAAGTTACCAGAAGCGTTCAAGATATTTTTCTTGAATTTTTGTTTTTTTGATTTTTTTATTAAAATTATTTTTTGCATTAAAAAGCTCTTAATGACATATTAATTAGTCATTAATTATACCTAATAAATATGTAATAAATTTTTTTTATTTTTTTATTTAAAAACTATAAAACTTTATTTGAGCATTTTAATTATTAATTCAATATTAAATAGTAATTGCATATATAATTAAGTTTATTTTTAGTTAAAATGACGACTAAAAATTGTTTACATTGCGTCCTTTTATATTCCCTATCGAATACCACTCCAATTTCTTTTCGGGCAATTGTAGTATAGACGATCCTTAACTTCTCAAGCAATCTTTATTATTAGTGATTGTGGAAATCGTAATAAATTATAGAAATATATAAATCTTCGCTTAACACCTGTAATAAAAATAATACAAATAGATTTTTATTTTTACATATGAATAAATTACACATGTGTTATGACCAAACTAATTAAATCGAAAAACCCCAATTTTATCGGTAGATTAAATCGATAAAACAGTTATACACCCTTTGTTCATTATATTGTGTCGAAATAAATTAATATTATAATTAAATAAATTCTTACACTACTACTACTGAACATGTTTGTTATGAGAGAGGCATCAGATTTTTTTTTTTTTTTGACGAAAGGTGCTCCCCCTCAACATTTGCATTTGTGGCATCACCATCAGTAATTGGTGCCTCATCAGGAATATATGAATCGTCAGGGAGTTGATATGCAAAATTAACTCTCTAAATCACTAGAACTCATTATATCCTAGCTTATAAGTAGTGCATCTCATTTTCTAATATCTATAATTACATTAATATTTTTAGGAATCTTCAAATTTGATGATCTATAGCTCAATTGACCTTCGCACGATAAAAACCATTGTTAGACCAGTGTTCATTACTCTTAGCACCCCAGCTATCTACATGTCGGATACCAGCTATAGACATGCCGAAAGTGGAAGCCCACATAGGATGAACAATCTTTGTTTGTGAAAGGTGAGCTTTTGCAATAATCTTCACTACTCCAGCCCCGATGCGAGCTTTCTGGATCCCCAAAAACATCCTGTAAATCATTTTCAAAAGAACCAACATAGAGATAAATCGCACAAAGTGAAACAACAAACGACAAAATGGCTAACAATCGCACACAGAGTGATACCACGCCAAAAAGCGAGACGAAAAAATCCAAAAATTCAAAAACCTCGGAATGACACCAAATTTTGGTATGATGATAAGCCGGAGATTTAGAGTCTAAGGATGATTTTTATTTGAAGATTCGAGCTACAGACCTATGCAGATCTAAGAAAACTCAAATGGTTTTATTGAATGAAAATGAATGAAAACAAGAAAGAGGGGGTTAGATGCGAAGGTGGAGGACCGAAAGTGGGATGATGGAAGGATGGAGGATTTAAGAGATAGAAGAAGGTTGTAGATCTGGGGGCTGATTAAGAAAAATGGGGGAGTCGACTCTCATCAATGGGTTAGGGTTTTTAAATAGATTCTCGATGGCCTAGAGAGGCGTCGGCTTTAAAAAGTGTTATTATATATAATATTTGTAACTTTTGATCGTAAAGATTACGTTTGTATTATAATTGCTATTTTTTATGTTTATGATATTTTAGAGATTATTAAAATTTTAGATATATAAAGAGAGTATCTTCAAACTTATAATTCATGTAAATTGTTTTGAATCAAATTTTTAAAAAAATTCTTAATAGACCAATCAATTTTTGAAAATAATTAATCTATTTTCAATATTTTAAGATGAAAATTTATGATCCGCGAATTTATGAACCGCGCGAAGCGCGGATAAGTTGGCTAGTAAAACTAAAAACCTCCATTAACATTCATAGATTAACAATTCAACTGTTACAGAATGTTTGGCATTTGTTCTTTAAAGTGCAGCATGCAGGTGGGAATCTGGGATGAGGCACCTCTTATTGCAATAGTATATCATAAGCACATTATTCATATGATAAGGCAGCCTATTACGAATCTTGTTTGTATGTTTAACCTAATGTTTGTGGTTTAGATCCTAGCTTAACATGGTTTCTACTTTGTAGTATAACTTGACCCAACACATTTCTACCATAAGCACTCAATAGTTCAGTCATACATACTACCATTTCACAAGGCCAAATGTATTACTCTATTTCACAAGTTCACGTAGATAATTTTGGATTACAACTCCAATAGTTCAATCTTACATACTACTACCACTTACCTCCTCTGGAAGTTAAGTTTTGCAGACAAGTATACAAAGAGTAATGCAAATGCAAATGGAAATGCACAAAGAACTATTGCTACAAGCCATGTATCATCATTATGATAACCAAAATTACTTTCTAAAAAGGCATTTGTTGCTTTTCTTTCCCCGAGTACTGCTATTTCTTTGTCTATGTCTCCATATTGTGTTGTGATAAGGCTTCTCAAGGACCAAGATGATGGGCATATCCAGTAACACCAAACCCACCACTTTGGGATTTGCTATACAAGTACCCGAAAAGAAAAAAAGGATTAATGAATCAGCTGAATTCAATATTTCGATCAGAATAATTTAGACAAGAGGTTTTCTTTCTTCGATACTTAAATGCAAAGCAACTTTAAATATATTGGTTACTTATCAACCTAAAAGAAGAATGATTTGTTGCTGTTTCTTAGCTTAAAATTTGAGTTATGCATTATTGCAATAGGTCGACGTGTGAAAGTTACAATGTAGTATTTTTTTTTTATTGACGAGGTTAAGAGAATTTAGATATGGCTTACTGGTTCCGGAATCAGAAATCCTGTGAAAAGGGATGTCATGGTGTTAAAGAAGCTTGATGAAACAGATGCCACTTGGAATGATCGGGTCATAGAGACAAACAGCATTCCAATGTAAGTGTAGTAGAGCATCGTACAGAACATAGTGTAGAAATACCAAAAGACTTTATCTACAGACCAGTAGAATCCGATTGCTGGATATGTGATTATCAACCAGATTCTTTTTTCAGTAAGTGAAACTTGAGTATATGTACTCCTAGTGTCCTAGGAAGAGTTCTTTTAGCATTTTTGTTTGCTGTATTAGTTGGTGAATGAATGGAGCATAGTTATTTGGAGACTCATTAGCCGATCAATGCTGCCCACTGGCAGTTTGTAGGCTAGAAAGCAAGCAACCGCACTTACATTTGTTTTCCTTTTTTCCATAGAATAGCTCCTAGTAAAACTGAGGACACAGTGACAAATGTCAGACGTGCCAAATTATATTTAGGACTCCTCCAATAGGACAAGTTCTGCTTCCACAAGCATGCTTTGAACTGTTCCCATTCGTTTTGCATAAACCGGGTTGAAAATTGTAGCTCTTCTGAACCTTGTTCTGGAGAGTGCAATTCTATGGCTCGTTCCTTGGTTTTCCTACATATTGAAATAATCTAGTAAGCTCCTTTTAGCTGTATGTAAGATTATGGCTACTGTTTGAAAGTTACATAATTTGTTAAGTACTTCTCACTGTTTTAGTTATAAACCAATGCCGAAAAAGATTATGTATGTAATCTTATTGCAACATCTTATAATGATGGAATGTATATAAGTTGCATATGTAGATCTAATCTATGGTATTTGGAGTTGTTCCGTAGATAGATCTCATTAGTGATGTAAAAGCAACATAACTTTGTTAATCTGAGGAGACTAATGCATAAGAAATAACAGAAGAAGAGCTTCAGTAAAAAAATAATTCTCACCAACATAGGGAAGATTCTTTATAGAGTTGGCTAAAGTCTATTTTGTGCTGTGCTTCTGCAGTTGGACTTGAAATCTCAAGCATCCAGGTTGCAGGGTTGTAGTTCTCCTGAATTTTTGGTACTCCAGGAATGTTCTGCCAAAACAAAGGAGAGAGAATAATTGGAAGGCTTACTCTAAACAGTTGGTGGCAAGTAAAATCAGGATATATGACCCATTCATTTTTTAATCTCCAAGACATTTCAAAAAAACTTCATCATTACCATATATAAAGAGCAGATCTTTTTTTTTTTGAAGTAAAAGAGCAGATCTTTTAGTAAAATTCATTTTCAGAAAGTTAGTGTTGGATATTTTAATGTAATTGAATTGACTAGTTGATCAATGTAATCGTAATATTACATCGAACAAGTCGGGAGAGTGCGGAGTGCACGCTTTGTTCGAGTTTATTATGATTTCGGTATTATTGCTTATGAGGCATGTCCATTGGCATCAAACACACCTGTTGGGATAAGATGTGTCTATTAGCATTAGACATGACTGTTAGAATGAGATGTGTCTGTTGGCAAAAGACTGAGATGTGTTCGTCAGCAAAAGACACATATGTTGACATCTATATATAGGTGTTGCATTGATCATTTTCATATATTGGTTCATTTTGAAATTCACAACAAAAACACATTCTCTCTTCTTGCAGAATTTCTGACTTTATCTGATTGATTTATTTGGGTGAACCACAAATAACTTCAATCTGAAAGTGTTCACACGACTTCAGAAAAATCCAAGTTATTACCATATTTCCCCAACAAAGATTGAAGTTAATTGTTTCTGAAGATGACGAACGGAGAATCTGCAAAAGATATGACAAGCAAGTTTGCAAAATTGGACAAGTTTGAGGGTCAAGATTTTAGAAGATGGTAGAAGAAGATACATTTTCTGTTGACCACGCTGAAGGTTGTGTATGTTCTGTTGACCACGCTGAAGGTTGTGTATGTTCTGAGTACCCCCATGCCAGAAGTGATCGAGAATGAAACTGTTGAACAGACAAGGAAGCGCTGCAAATGGAAAAATGATGACTACATCTGCCGCGGTCACATCTTAAACGGTATGTCTGATTCCCTTTTCGATGTATATCAAAATGTTGAGTTAGCGAAAGAATTGTGGGATTCTCTTGAATCCAAGTACATGGCAGAAGATGCTTCTAGTAAGAAGTTTTTGGTCAGTAATTTTATGAACTATAAAATGGCCGATTCTAGACCGGTAATGGAACAATATAATGAATTGTTAAGGACTCTGGGACAGTTTGTTCAAGACAATCTAAAGATGGATGAATCTATCTCTGTTTATGGTGTTATAGACAAATTGCCACCATCATGGAAGGATTTTAAATACACCTTGAAACATAATAAAGATGAGATGACGCTGGTTGAACTTGGAAGTCACTTCAGAATTGAAGAGGCTTTGAGGACTCAAGAAATTGAGAATTATCGTAAGGGCAAGAATCAAGTCGGTAACTCTTCTGTGAATATGGTTGAAGATGGTGGATCTTCTAAGAATTCTAAGAATGGCAAGGGTGATAAACGAAAGTTTAAAGGAAACAACAACAACTCTTCCAACAAAAAGCCTAAGATGGCATGTTGGAAGTGTGGCAAACCTGGACATTTCAAGAAGGATTGTCAGGTTGGTAAAGGCAAGCAGGAAAAGCAAAATGCTGGTTCAAGTGCATCCAAGGATCCAGAAAAGCAACAAGGTCAGATTTTAATACAAAATTGTAATTCTGGTCAGAATTATGTATCACTAATATCTTAGGCATTTTATGTTCAGGATGATAATGTTGCTCGGTGGATTGATTCAGGAGCAACAAGTCATGTATGTAAAGATCTTTGTTGGTTCATAGAATTTCAACCAATCGAAGATGGATCTATCTTAAAGATAGGAAATGTTGCAACTGAACCGATCAAAGGACTAGGAAATGTCAAGCTAGTTTTTGATTCTGGAAAATGTATATTATTAAATAATGTGTTGTATGCTCCTGAGATTCGAAAGAATCTCTTATCTGGTATTGTATTAAATAATTGTAGATATAAACAAGTTTATGAAAGTGACAAGTATATCTTGTCAAAACATGGCACTTTTGTTGGCGTTGGCTATTTATGTAATGGTATGTTTATGTTGAATGTAAATACTTCATTTAATGATGAATCTGCTTGCATAGCTTCTACTAGTACTAGCAATAATTTGAATAAACCAAAATTATGGCATGCTAGACTAGGACATGTACATTATAAAAAAATAAAGGATATGTCTAAAATGAGTCTCATACCTGCTATTGATTTAAACAATGAAAAATGTAAAACATGCATGTTAACAAAGATAACTAGAATGCCCTTTAAAGATGCTAATAGGGTGTCTGATGTATTAGATCTAATACATAGTGATTTATGTGATTTTTTTTTTCTACACCATCATTAGGAAATAATAAGTATGTAGTTACTTTTTTTGATGATGCTTCTAGATATTGTTATGTATATTTGTTGCATGCAAATGATGAAGCTCTTGACTTCTTTAAAATATATTAAGAAGAAGTAGAGCTACATCAGAGTACCATGATTAAAAATCTACGTATTGATAGAGGAGGTGAGTATTATGATCCGGTATATTTTCGATCTACTGGTATAATACATCAAACCACGGCTCCTTATACACCACATCAAAATGGTGTGGTAGAAAGAGAGAATAGGACTTTGAAAGAAATGGTTAATTCCTTGTTATCCTACTCGGGTTTGAGTGAGGGTATTTTGGGTGAGGCTATGTTAACAACCTATTATTTATTGAATCGAATTCCTAGTAAGAGGAATAAGATTACCCCTTATGAACTTTGGTATAAAGAGTCACCAAAACTGAGTTTTCTAAGAGTTTGGGGATGTAGAGCAGTTGTAAGACTCACTGAACCCAAAAGAAGAAACTTGGGTGAACGAGGTATAGATTGTATCTTTGTTGGTTATGCTGAGCATTCCATCGCATATAGATTCTATGTGTTAGAATCTAATGACAATGTGTCTGTGAACTCAATTATCGAGTCAGGAGATGCTATCTTGATGAAAACAGATTTACATCTATACCTAGACCAAGGGACATGCTTCAGAATTCTTCTAGTAGGAACTCAATTTCTACTGAAGA
The DNA here is from genome assembly GCA_036435485.1 of Saposhnikovia divaricata. Classification (NCBI taxonomy): domain Eukaryota; kingdom Viridiplantae; phylum Streptophyta; class Magnoliopsida; order Apiales; family Apiaceae; genus Saposhnikovia; species Saposhnikovia divaricata. The sequence goes on along the minus strand of CM071597.1, from coordinate 91,199,761 downwards.
TGTTCATGGACCGTCTGAACCAAGGAGAAGCACTAGTGAAAGGCATATGATGTAGCCTATTTGTATTTTGAGGATACAACTCAACTTAAACAAGATTGTAATAGTAAATAGTATATAGACTGTCACAAGGAATCTCAGATAGTATTATCTGTCAGAAAAAAAAGATCAAGGTCAATCTACAGACTTGAGGAATTACTGCATTGAAAGAAGTTCAGACATCTGATCAAGCCTCAGTGAAGTATTCGTTAAAGAAGTGGATTCATTTAAAGTGACAGAGATTTCGACAGTGACAGAGACAGTACAGAAGAATTAATAGATAGAGGAGAAAAGAAAAAGAACCAGATTTTAAAGTCAATATATGAAGAACAGTCATTGCGGTTAGCCACTCATGAACCAGACAGTACATCGAGTGTCAACATTAAACAGTGGTTGTTTATCATTAACTTCAGTGGTTCAAGCTGTCAAGACTGGTATGTTAAGAAAAAGAAAGGAACCAATTCATAGAGTCAAAAATAAAGAAAAGCCGTTGGAGTTAGTCGCTCATAAACCAGACCGTGCATCGAGCGTCAACGAAAATTCGGTGGTAATTCTTTATTACTTTCAGTGGTTCAAGAAAAAGATTTAGGTTGTAAAAAGATTTATATATTAATTCTCACTTAATTAATATAATTATGTAATTGGTTTAATTTAATAAATTAATTCGTATCGAATTAATTTATTTATTAAATTAATTATCATGTTAATTAATTTTGAATTAATGTAATAATCTGAATTGATTTAATTAATTAATTAATTAATCATTATTTATTTTAATGATTAATTGATTAAGTATTTAATTAAATTAAATTCATAAGAAAAAAAAAGAAAAAAAAAAGAAGAGAAAAGAGGTTGACAGTTTAATGTTAAAAGAGAAGAAGTCGGCTGGTGAGTAGTGGTGACAGTGTGTCGACAGAATAAACAAACGGACACATGCATGCAGAGTTGCAGACTGTAAAGTGTTAAATTAAAGAAGCAAAATATGCATGAATGGAAAAAGAGAAGATGCTGTCGGCTGGTTCAAACGTGCTCTGAAGCGCGTGCACTACACGCGCCAGGAAGGAAGCTTAACCCAACGCCCGTGCTCCTCACTCTACACCCCTGCGACTTGGCTTCAGCGATCAACAGTTTAAAAACTTTTGTTTCAAAATTCAACTTACAGCCGAATTATTTGTTAAATAATAGTAGGTCATACCGAGGTTTTTGGTTAAGTCATACCGAGAGTTTTTAAGTCATACCGAAAATCTCTATGACTTAATTTAAGTCATACCTACAGAGTTGTTTTAATTTAAGTCATACTGCCTAATTTAATTAAGTCATACCGACACATTTTAAGTCATACCGAGCCATGTGCAAGTCATATTGGTTTATTTCTAAGTCATATCAAGGAGATTTGTGTCAGTTTATGTCATACCGAAGGTTCAATATGACCAGCTAAGTCATACTACATCAAATGGAATTCGAAGAGGCAGGAGGATATAAAACAACACAGGCAGCAAAGCAGCTCACAACTTAATATCAGAAAAATCCCAGCAGCTCAATTTTCTCTCCCAAGCTCAAGAACAAATTAATTTCTGTAAAATCAAGTTTATCTCTCTTGTAATATTTTATCCGGTGGAACTTGTTTATTTATTGTTCTTGTACTACTAGCGAATTAAGTTTCCTAGTTCTAATCTTGATTTTTATTAACTAAATTAGAAAAGTTCATGTCGAATTTTCTAAATTAGTTTTTATCAACTTGATTAATTTCTGTACTGAAATTGTAACACCCATCAAGTTAATATATTGTTATATTCAACTTGAAATTTGTTTCAATTTATTCCGCACAAATTTGTCAAATTATAAATTAAATTTATCTGGACAAATTTCGATAAATTGGTATAGATTGTATTCAACCCCCCCTTCTACAATCTTATCGGACCTAACAATTGGTATCAGAGCCTATTGATTGATACACAAATTAAGATCCTATTTTTATTCAGTCAAAAATCCATTTCAAATTTTTAACTCACTTAAAAATTCATCATGTCTTCAAAAATTGGAACTGTTAAGATACCCATATTTGACAAGGAGAATTATGAACTATGGAAAAAGAAAATGATCCTTTTTCTACAAGTGGCCAATCCTAAATATTTAGGAATATTGAAAACCGGGCCAATAGTTCCTATGATTACTGAAGAGGAAATAATCGTGGAAGAAGTGTTGTAGTTCCCGCAAGGACATATCCAAAGGACATTAGTGTTTATACAAATGATGACAAAGTGGATATTGCCCTTGATCTTAATGTACAATTAATTTTGGTGGAATCCCTAGATGCGATCATGTGTAACCATGTTGTTAACTGTAAAGATGCCAAGCATATCTGGGACACCATTATAACAATAAACGAGGGAACTAAGAAAGTCAGGGAAAATAGATTGGAAGCTAAGATTGTTCAACCTTACAGCTCTGAAGAGGAAGTGATTGTAGCAGAGTATGGGAAGACAGCTACAAGTCAGGGTTGTAGAGAATTTTATTCATCAGAGGAGCTGGAGCAGTTGGAGGATCAATCAATGGCACTGGTCGTAAGACAGTTTAATCATTTCAGATTTAGAAGAAATCCTAATTTCAGACTCAGGTCTACTGAGAACAGATTCCAGCAAGGAGGTTCATCCTCAAGTAGCACAAGGGTTGGCTATGAGACTGGAATGGTAGACAGAAGCAAGATCAGGTGCTTCAACTGTAATGAAATGGGACATTTTGCAACTGAGTGTCATCGACCTGAACAAGATGCAAGGAGAGAGTATGCATCTGGTAAGAAGAACACAGACACGGCCTATGTGGTACAAGGCAAAAGCTGGGATGAGACAGACAGTGAAGATGAAGAATTTGGAAATCTTGCGCTTATGGCAAATGATGGAGCATCTGATCATCATAACAAACCGGTAACTCCTTATGACCCTGAGTTGATTCGTAGTCTTTATAATTCCTTGGATAATGCAAAAACTGATTATAGAAGACTAGATCTGCTAAGCACTAATCTTGGAAATGAAGTGTTAGAATTGAAAAAGGTGCATATTAATCAAGATCAACAAAGAGATGAAATAACAATGCTTCATAAAGGAAAAATTGATTCTAGAAGTTGTAGGCAAACAAATGGCTAGAATTACTGAACTTGAAACACAGGTCAGGGCTTGTTATAATTCTGTTAAAGTTTCCAAAGAGTTTTTTAACAATCAAGTTGTAGAACGAACAACAGGTATAGGGTATGGCTACAATGAAGCTGTTGGTTCATTGGGCATAAATTCCCCTAACCCTGTTAGTGCTAAAGAAAGGGGAATACCACATGTACTCAAGAATGTTAAAGAACCTCTATTTAAAAAATCTAATGCTGGACCACCATATATTCTTTCTATGGTTATCCATGAAGAAATGAGAAATGAGGATAGTGAAAATGGGACAGTCTTTGTTAAGGATAAATGTGTGAAGGATAAATCTATTAAGAACGCTAATCCAAAGAATGTTTCATCCAAGAAAGATGTCACAGTCTTTGTTAAGGTTAAATCTGTTGAGGACACTAATCCAGAAAATGTTTCATCCAAGAAAGATGTACCTAAAGTGCCAGTCAAGGTTGTTGAAACAACTAGTTCTTCTAAGACTGGATTAGGTGGTAATATGTTGAAGCAGAACAGTAACATGTCTAACATGAGTAACATGCCTATCATTGATTCTAATCATAAAGCATGTGGTGTTGTCAACTGTATGTCTTGTGCTTTTAATGTGATGTCTGCTTACTTTAATGGTAATCATGCATGTGATAATAAGACTGCTCCTCCACAACATATGAACAGGAATAATGTTAGATCAAAGACTGCTAGTCCTCCTTATGTTAGGAGAGAGACATTTGTACCAAAGCCTAAACAAAGTCTTACTAAGGCTGCTTACAAGGTCAAATGTCCAGTCAGTGAAACAAATGTTATTGCTGTTAAAAAGACATGGATACCCAAGATGAAATCAAAGATTGTCAAATCTGTTTATAGGGTAAAATGTTTATTGACTAATGGTGTTAAGATTAAAAATGTTGTTTTGCCTAACAAAGGCCAATACTTCAAGTATTCCGAACCCAATCAAATTTGGGTCCCAAAAAGGGTTTAACTGTTTTGGCATTGCAGGGTGTGTAACAGGTACATCGTGTTATGTGGATTTTGAACAATGGATGTTCAAGGCATATGACCGAAGATAGAGCCCTGCTATCAAGAGTGTTGACGGTATCTGGCCAAGTGGTTCATCCCTTAGAGACAGCAGCAAGGGTATGACCTAGGGTCAAGGCTATTCAATAGCTAAGGAATGTTGTCAGTAATAAAGCATCTTTTACAAGATGAAGAGCCTATTGTTCGAGGATTAAGGAAAGAGAACTTATCTGTAGCTGACATGGAATCTCAGTCAAAGGTGAAGTCAACAAGGTCAAATCTAAAGCTTCATCAGACAAGAGTTCAGCTATGACATAAGGAGCTCTCTCACCTAAATGTCATATCAAGAGATTCTTTCCTGAAAATCGAATCAGTAAAGGAGACTGCCCCATCTGGAATTAAAGTAAAATAAAATTATGAGGCATGTCATAAAGGGAAGTCAATGAAGCATCACACAGAAGTTCTACATCAAAGAAAAATATACTTTAGTGGTGATGACTGATGATTTCACTCAACAAACAAGTTGTTGTTCAGACAATCTAAAGACAAGACATCACTGATGGTGATTGATAACATCTAGAAGAGTGTCAGGAAGCAAAATTGACTATGAAAACTTGGAGACCAGATTACAGGACCTATCAATTAGTGTTCTGGATGATTTCTGCACCTTCAAGAGTATTAATGCTGAAGCAGTCGATAGTTTGCTACTGACATGATTAAATCCTGATCAGTAAGAAATATAGGAAGACCCCACAAGTTAAGAAGAAAATTGTTTTGCAATGATAAATGAAAGTGAGCATCCTAGCAATCTGCTAATGCTCAATAGGATAATTTCCTTGGTTACTTGGTGGAGTCAACAGCCTACAAGGTGATTGTTATTAATCAACAGAAGGTGATTGAAAGTCTTAGTGATGTTCAACGACTTCTAGCTCCCAGCTGTCAATGGTAATGATGATTCAGATCCAAGCAATGTCAACATTGAGAATCTTCATGTAAACCCAGCAACAGCTTAGGGGGAGCAAAAGAAGGATCATCTAGTCAACTGAACACCACACTGAAAGTCAAAGGACACTATTAGAACATGTCTGCCAAGACAAAGAGTGTTGACTCAATTAACTCTTTGTTCTAATTCTTAGTGTCTCTAATGGTGGAAGTAAAAGACTAACAGAGCTTCAAGTACTAATGATTATTTCTTTAGTTTTCTTTTAGAAGAAACTAAGAAAGCTACAAAAGCTCTGAAAGATCCAAGTTGAGTGATTGCAATGCAAGATGATCTCAATCAGTACAAAAGGCAGATTGAAGGGAAGCTGGTATCCAGACCAAACAACAAGGCTGTATTTGGTATAAGGATAACCAGAAGTTTAACTGGATGTCAAGGCATTGTTATGAGGGACAAAGACAAACTGGATGCTAGGTTACAATTTGATCAAACAGTATATTTGACAAGAAGCACCAGTGACAAGACTTGAAGATAGCAGGCACCTGCTACACATACAAGATTACAATGGACATCTGGACCTACTGAATCTGGATGCTAGAGGAATGTGAACAAGTGCACTCCTGGTTGGTAAGATAATTGAAGATCTCTACAGGTTAGTATAAACTGGTATCATCACTCAAGTAAGCATGGAAGACATGGTATGACACCTTAACTATAATTTAATATTTGGTATCAATCTTTAACAGTTGGTATCTTTTAATAATTGGTGTCATATTTATAGAACTCTCTACATCGTTAGGCACAAACATAAATGATATATATGTGCAATGATATCTTGATTATATTATATGTTGGTCTACTAGCTATAAATTGGTATCAAGATATTTGCTGTTATCATCAGCTCATTATCTTATTCAATTGCTAATAGATCACTTACACACATATTGTATTCTCAATTATGCAAATGTGCATGGTCCCAAGTGGATTCTTGAGAATCTATTCTTGTAGTTATTACACTTGATTTTCAGATGTCTTAAGTTGGATCCAAATCTACGGAGATGGTACCCTAGAGACATCAGTTCTGACATGTTTTGCTACATAGAGACAGATCAAATGAGTTGTACGAAAGCAGGAGAACACAAGGAATAAATTTCATCTCCAACAACTCTGTGAAACACTCAAGGACTAAGCAACTTGCATAAGGTATCAATTCTTTTGAGAGCATGTCTTTAGTTAAGAATAACTTGCAGACACGTTTGCAAAATCACTTGATGAAATTAATTTTTCAAGATTGGTTTGTAAACTTGGGATTTTATTAATATTATGTAATTTGTATATCCCATCTGTTAAGTATTTCTTAAGTAAGCTCACAAATATTCAATTGTCTGTATTGAAAGGACTTGTGATTTTACTATAAGTGATTCTTAAATGAGTTTACAAGTATTCAATTGTAGTATTGAAAGGACTTGTAAATTCATTGTAAGAAATTCATAAATGAGTTCATAAGTATTCAGTTGTCCGTATTGAAAGGACTTGTGAACTTATTTACATCCAGACCTCACGCTGAGAATTATCTGTTGAATGATTGCCATGTGTATAATTGCAATATATTTTAGTGGTGATTATTTCAGGATAATAAAATACTTAAATGCTAAAATCTAACTCATAGAGATTTAGTATTTATTTATTTAATTATTTACTTTAATTAATATGAGTTATAGAATCTAAAGCAATTCAATTTAGTATTTGCACTGTACCTCATATTTATTAAAATAAATAAACAACATAACTAATTTGGACCTAATCTGTATTGGTCTTCAATCAGTTATGAGATGTTAATTCTAGTGAACCTTAATATCCCATTTTCAGAAATTCACTATAATTAATATCATGGCTCTAACAATTGGTTGTATTGAAGTTTTGACTTATATCAGTTAATGATATTTAGTTAGAATTCTATTTACTAACTAATTGTGAGATATATTGGTATGTGCGAAATTACTTAGAACTCCTCTAAGTAATCATTGTTATATCTTTTACAATTCACTCATACTACTATACAAGTATGAAAATTCTCTAAGTAGAACTATGGAGATTGAAATATCTAAAGTGACCATTGTTCAGTTACTTGGAATAATTTTTATGCTTACTTGCAAGCTTCTAATCACTTTGATAATAAATGTTTTATACTATGGATCAAGGTGTATTGGACTTAGAATATTATTTCTAAGATTGCAGACAAGACAGTCTTGGTAATCAAGTTTTATTTTTAAGAACCAAGATTGTCTACCAACAAACAGTTGTTAGGAGTTAACAATTGTTGTTATCGAGGAGTTGCCTTGAAGTCATAAGATTAAAATGTTAATGATGATAATTATCCAAGTGATAGTGGTAGAAACAATTTTGTTATTGGCAATACCAATGTCACTGGAAAATAATCATCAAGTCATTCTCGCAATAACTCGAGGGAAGTAAATAAAGGATTCACTAGTGAAACACAACATCACAATGAAGAACAAGGTGATTCATCAAGATCCAACTTTCTCAGACAGTGTGTTTGGAATAGAGCTGATCATTGGTGATCCAGATGTTGTAGTAAGAACTAAAAGGGCTTCTCAGAATCAAGGTATAGAATCTAAGGAATCTGAGAAAGCACTTGCGAATCTGGAACAACAAGAAACGTGGAAGTTGGTGCCAAGGTTAGAGCGCCAAGTAACTGGTTTGACATTCTTTTCGAATTCTATCTTGTCATCTTTATAAAAAGAATTGTCATAATCATTCTAATGTTTTAATCCATGTTTCTTTATTTTAGAATAATAATTTTCTCTAAAAATATTTTTCTCTAATTCTCTAGTTAGAATTTTTGAGGCAGCTATTTTTATTGAAAATTTCATTATTTTAAAATAGCTGCCATATTTATGATAGTTTATTAAATCATATTTTCTCTCTAAATAATTTTCTAGTAGAAAGTTGTTTTGTCAGAAAATATATGGATTTGCTAACCTATTATAAATACTCTTGTATATACTTAATGTTTTTGTACATGTATTGTAATTTTTTAAATGTTAATCTTATTTAACATATTTTGTAGTGTTTGTTCTTCTGTTATTAATGTGTTAATTCTGTCAAAAGGACAACCTATGGTATTTTTAGTATTTTATATTTTCTATTTAGTTATTTTAAGTAGTTATATTGTTGTAGATATTTTTCTAAATTATTATCTTTTATCTTTAATATTCTGTAAATATTATTAATACAGTTATTTTTGCATTTAAAAAAAATATATAAAAAATTAAAATTAATAAAAATTAAAATTTGTTTGTAAATTATTAAGTTATGTATAGTTTTACTATTTTTATTTGTTTCTATACTAATTCGAATTTGAATTTTTCTTTTCTTATAGTTTTTATTTTGTATAATTATTATGTATATTATTTCTTATTTTTGTATATTCTTTTTCATGTGTATATAAATAGTGTGTATAGTTTTTACAGTTTAGTCACTATACTTGCAAAACTTACAAATAGGTCACTGTACTTGGTTCTTTTGTTGTTCTTCTTATTAACACACACAAAACCTGCAGTTTAAGTATAAATCTTTGTTTTGTGATTGCTGTTAACAGATCTTAGTGTTAAGGACTTAACAATTGACCAATGTTGGTATCAAATTGGTATGTGTCTATACAATTAGTTAGGAACTATTGTTTGAGTTTCAGGATCTAACAATTGAAAGACAAGATCTATCAAGTGCTAACAATTTCTAATAGTTGGTATCTGTCTTACAGGACCTAAAACATGATAAAATAGTTTTGTTTGTATTGGTTTAAACATTAACATACATTGATTCGATTAATATTTATTAATTGGATTTTTGCCTATGTTCTTGTTTTGTAAAACCGACTCAAGATCTATATCTTCCTAAATTCAAAATCTCTTTCTATAGCTGTGATTGCTTACATTGTAAATCTTTTGAAATCACAACTGTATATCATTTCTCTTAAGATAAAATGCAATATTTTCTTAGAAAACTTTTCAATGTTAAAAATGCATTCTATCTCTATATTGCTCATATTCTATGATGCAGGTTCATCTACATGAAATTTTGTATTCTCACATGTTTAGTCATAAGGTTGTAAACCCAACAACTTTTGTCCCAGACTACAATCAAACTCAAACACATTCTATTTTACCCCCTAAATGGAAGTAACCTATCAGACTAGAGGTCACCAGGGAGTAACTGCACTTGATGCAGCAAACAAGGATGTGTGGGATATTCAGTTGGAGAGTCACTACCTTATACACTAACCAAAATATTTCATATGCACAAGTGAGATTGCACACACTAAGGATGAATTGACGGAAACCTGTAATCCAACCATTTTACGGTTATGATTATAAGTTAAAGGTTCTTTAATGAATCAAGAGTCTTCACAGACCTCGAGAGAAGGTATTGATCTCAAATGCAAAATTCAACAAGATCATTATCTAACTCCCCAGAGGGAACATCTCTGGATCCTACGGGTAACGGATCTGACATAGGTGCGGATCGGCAACTTGTAGACTATGATTCAGATTTTACCGGATGAGTTTAACAAGGTGATGTCTTCACAGACATTAGAAGGGAACCTTGATCTCAATGCTAAATTTATAGATCATTGTTTACCTTCTCAGAATTCAAATCTGAAAACCCTGAAAAGGGAAATTAGCAACTTGTAGATTATGACTCAGATTCGTCTGATGAGTCCAACGAGGATTTGGGATTTGCGAACTCCCATTGCACCACCAGTGACCTCTCTAGAAGGGGCTAGGGTGATTTTTCCTTGCAGGTACACTAACGGATGTTGGAGCTATGAGTGATATGAGTGAAACACTAGTGAGCAAGAGTGTAAACACAGAGAGAAGTGAGACACTCAAAACAAATGAGTGGAGAGAAGAGTGAAACACTTGTGAGGTACACTAAACACTATCACACACTCACAGTGAGGAAGAAAATGAAACTTCCTTTCTAACAAAGCTTTATCAATTGATTTCAATGTACTCTAACGATTGGTAAAAATTGGAAACAATTTGGTATCAACTACTTTGTCAATTAGTTGAATGGAGGATTCCTCAACTAAGGGGGAGAGATATATTGAAAAAGATATATTCAAGCTTAAAGCTTACCTTAGTAGGATATACTCAACTAAGGGGGAGAAGTATTGGGGTACAAGTAAAAGAAGAGTGAGTTAGAGACTGTGCTTAGGATGAGAAGCAAGTCTAGTTTCTAAGGGGGAGCCTTAGATGAAGAAGCAAAAGAACTTTCGTTTGTTATGAAAGTGGAGATATAAGGAGAATTAAATCACAATACTATTCTATTAGTCTTTTAATGTACTATGTATAAAGGCTAAATGGAAGAGTAGTAAATTCACCAGAAGTTATAGAAATGGTATTGATTCACCATTGTCTATATAGTAGGAACAGCTATTTTTCTTTAGTGAGAAAAGCTGTGTCAGAAATGGGAAGTGATTGTAAATCAAGAACTGCTGATAATCACCAATGTAAGATGTGAAGGATTATCAGGCAGAGATATGAAGAATCAGAAATGAAGATGAATTATCTATTGAAGATCAATTCAGTGCTATAGGAACAATCATCTATCATTTCATCAACTGAAGATTCTGGAATTATTTACTTAATTCTTAAAAGTTTTTTCTTTTTCTTGTTTAAGTGAGGTAGTTAAGTTATCCTCTAGGTATTTGCTTGTTATTGTCTAACAAACAAATAGGGGGAGATTGAAAGGCATATGATGTAGCCTATTTGTATTTTGAGGATACAACTCAACTTAAACAAGATTGTAATAGTAAATAGTATATAGACTGTCACAAGGAATCTCAGATAGTATTATCTGTCAGAAGAAAAAGATCAAGGTCAATCTACAGACTTAAGGAATTACTGCATTGAAAGAAGTTCAGACATCTGATCAAGCCTCAGTGAAGTATTCGTTAAAGAAGTGGATTCATTTAAAAGTGACAGAGATTTCGACAGTGACAGAGACAGTACAGAAGAATTAATAGAGAGGGGAGAAAAGAAAAAGAACCAGATTTTAAAGTCAATATATGAAGAACAGTCATTGCGGTTAGTCACTCATGAACCAGACAGTACATCGAGTGTCAACATTAAACAGTGGTTGTTTATCATTAACTTCAGTGGTTCAAGCTGTCAAGACTGGTATGTTAAGAAAAGAATGGAACCAATTCATAGAGTCAAAAATAAAGAAAAGCCGTTGGAGTTAGTCGCTCATGAACCAGACCGTGCATCGAGCGTCAACGAAAATTCGGTGGTAATTCTTTATTACTTTCAGTGGTTCAAGAAAAAGATTTAGGTTGTAAAAAGATTTATATATTAATTCTCACTTAATTAATATAATTATGTAATTGGTTTAATTTAATAAATTAATTCATATCGAATTAATTTATTTATCAAATTAATTATCATGTTAATTAATTTTGAATTAATGTAATAATCTGAACTGATTTAATTAATTAATTAATTAATTAATCATTATTTATTTTAATGATTAATTGATTAATTATTTAATTAAATTAAATTCATAAGAAAAAAAAAAGAAAAAAAAGAGAAAAGAGGTTGACAGTTTAATGTTAAAAGAGAAGAAGTCGGCTGGTGAGTAGTGGTGACAGTGTGTCGACAGAATAAACAAACGGACACATGCATGCAGAGTTGCAGACTGTAAAGTGTTAAATTAAAGAAGCAAAATATGCATGAATGGAAAAAGAGAAGATGCTGTCGGCTGGTTCAAACGCGCTCTGAAGCGCGTGCACTACACGCGCCAGGAAGGAAGCTTAACCCAACGCGTGTGCTCCTCACTCTACACTCCTGCGACTTGGCTTCAGCGATCAACAGTTTAAAAACTTTTGTTTCAAAATTCAACTTACAGCCGAATTATTTGTTAAATAATAGTAGGTCATACCGAGGTTTTTGGTTAAGTCATACCGAGAGTTTTTAAGTCATACCGAAAATCTCTATGACTTAATTTAAGTCATACCTACAGAGTTGTTTTAATTTAAGTCATACTGCCTAATTTAATTAAGTCATACCGACACATTTTAAGTCATACCGAGCCATGTGCAAGTCATATTGGTTTATTTCTAAGTCATATCAAGGAGATTTGTGGTCAGTTTATGTCATACCGAAGGTTCAATATGACCAGCTAAGTCATACTACATCAAATGGAATTGGAAGAGGCAGGAGGATATAAAACAACACAGGCAGCAAAGCAGCTCACAACTTAATATCAGAAAAAACCCAGCAGCTCAATTTTCTCTCCCAAGCTCAAGAACAAATTAATTTCTGTAAAATCAAGTTCATCTCTCTTGTAATATTTTATCCGGTGGAACTTGTTTATTTATTGTTCTTGTACTACTAGCGAATTAAGTTTCCTAGTTCTAATCTTGATTTTTATTAACTAAATTAGAAAAGTTCATGTCGAATTTTCTAAATTAGTTTTTATCAACTTGATTAATTTCTGTACTGAAATTGTAACACCCATCAAGTTAATATATTGTTATATTCAACTTGAAATTTGTTTCAATTTATTCCGCACAAATTTGTCAAAATATAAATTAAATTTATCTGGACAAATTTCGATAAATTGGTATAGATTGTATTCAACCCCCCCTTCTACAATCTTATCGGACCTAACAACTAGAGCTAGAAAAGCAAAGTCTTTTGGAGATGATTTTCATCTTTATCTAGTTGAAGGTTCTAGAGATGAAATTGAATATCAATACCAATATTGTTTTATTATTGAGGAGGATCCAAATACTTTTAGCGAAGCTATGACATCAAGGGATGCTGCATTCTGAAATGAAGCTATCCAGGATGAAATGGATTCTATCATGATTAATAATACATGGGAATTGAGTGATCTACCCCCTGGCTGTAAAGCATTGGGAAACAGATGAATCTTCAAAAAGAAAATGAAGGTGAACGGTACAATAGATAAGTTTAAAGCAAGATTGGTTATCCAAGGCTTAGACAAAAAGAAAGGATTGATTATTTTGATACTTATGCTCCTGTTATTAGGACTTCCACTATTAGGTTGTTAATAGCACTTGCTGCTATACACAACCTTGTCATTCATCAAATGGATGTGAAAACTGCATTCTTGAATGGTGAATTAGATGAAGAAATTTATATGAAACAACCCGAAGGGTTTGTTATGCCTGGTTGTGAGAACAAGGTGTGTAAGTTGAAGAAATCAATTTATGGTCTAAAACAAGCACCGAAGGATTGACATGATAAATTTGATAATGTGGTCTTGTCTAATGGTTATTTTCTTAACCAAACAGACAAGTGTGTATATAGCAAATTTGATGCTTCTGGTAAAGGAGTTATAATTTGTTTATATGTGGATGACATGTTGACTTTTGGTACTGACCAAAATCAAGTGGATAAAACCCAGAAGTTCTTGTCATCTAATTTTGATATGAAAGACATGGGGGAGGCTGAGGTGATTCTTGGTATAAGGATCAAGCGTGAAAACAATGGTATTTCAATTTCTCAATCTCATTATATTGAGAAGATTCTGAAAAGATTTAACTTTAAGGATTGTTCTCTTGTTAGCACTCCTCATGATCCTAGTATTAAACTCCTACCTAATACAGGTGTTGCAGTATCTCAACTTGAATACTCAAGGGCTATTGGTAGTCTTATGTATGCCATGATAAGCACTAGGCCAGATATTGCCTATGCTATTGGAAAGCTTAGTACGTATACTAGCAAACCAAGTTCACATCATTGGCAAGCCTTAAGCCGAGTGTTCAAGTACTTGAAAGGAACCATGGATTATGGTTTGACAAATACTGGATTTCCTTCGGTTATTGAAGGTCATTCAGATGCAAGTTGGATTTCCAATAAGGAAGATCATTCTTCCACAAGTGGATGTGTATTACTTCTTGGGGGAGGTGCTATCTCTTGGGCATCAAAGAAACAGAGTTGCATTACTCATTCAACGATGGAATCTGAATTTGTGGCATTATCAACGGCTGGTAAAGAAGCTGAATGGCTAAGAAATCTGATTTATGAGATTCCATTGTGGCCTAAACCGATATCACCCATATCTATCAGATGTGATAATGAGTCTGCCTTGTCTAATGCTTATAGACAAGTGTTCAAAGGCAAGTCTAGACACTTAGATGTTAGACACAGCATGATTCGTGAGATTATCATGCACGGTGTTATATCAGTGGAGTTTATAAGAACTCAACATAATTTAGCCGATCATCTAACCAAAGGGTTGAGTAGAGATCTTGTGCACAAGTCGGCTGTAGGGATGGGATTGAAGTCCGTCTGAAATCTCTCATGTTGAGATACCCAATTCTCACCTAATATTACATTAGTTGCTGAATTAAATGTGGAAAGCTTAACATCTAGAGATTGGAACACATTAGAAGCATCATCCCAAGGTATGTGTTCAGGCTTGCAAGTTGAGGAGGTTGAAGTTTATCTTCTTAATAGTTCTTTTTAAAAATTGCATATGCAGGTGCAAGAGTAAAAGAACTACCTATTTGAGCATGAAGTTTAGCCGCTTCATGAAGTTTGGACTAGGCTTTGATATGCTTAAGAAGGATTAGGACACTAGGCTAGTAAAATATAGTGTCGAGTAAGAACATTTGAGAATGTAAATTTATGTGTATATTATCTTCATCTATTCACTATGAATAGTAGAGGTTCAATCCATAGTGATACCTTGATATTCGAATATTTGAAATGTGTACTATACTAATGTGAAATTCAATCGTCATGATATTTTATTTATGCATAACTTTGTTATTTGTTGTGACTTTGTTTAGTTAATCATGGATTACGCTAAAATGGAGGATGATTGTTTGATATTTTATTGTAATTGGATTGACTAGTTGATCAATGCAATCGTAATATTACATCGAACAAGTCGGGAGAGTGCGGAGTGCATACTTTGTTCGAATTTATTATGATTTCGGTATTATTGCTTATGAGGCATGTCCATTAGCATCAGACACACCTGTTGGGATAAGATGTGTCTGTTAGCATTAGACATGACTGTTAGAATGAGATGTGTCTGTTGGCAAAAGACTGAGATGTGTCTGTTGGCAAAAGACACATTTGTTGACATCAATATATAGGTGTTGCATTGATCATTTTCATATATTGGTTCATTTTGAAATTCACAACAAAAACACATTCTCTCTTTTTACAGAATTTCTGACTTTATCCGATTGATTTATTTGGGTGAACCACAAATAACTTCAATTTGAAAGTGTTCATACGACTTCAGAAAAATCCTTATTACCATATTTTCCCTAATGACAGGTAAATGGGGTCATATATCCTGATTTTAGCTTCCAATGTGTATTAATCAGTATGTAGTTTAAGGAGCAACTCTTCATGATAGTTGTTTGTAACAACTGAAAAGCTAAATGTTAATGATGAAATAACTAAAAAGTCATTTTCTTACCTGAAAATATTCAATCAGTTTACTCGAATGTTGACCCAGTTCTCCAGAATATATTATTTGTCCTCCTCTCTTCATTAGAATTAGCTGCAGGAAACATGAAACAGTTCAACTTGTAAGTGGTCCAGAAAAGAAACCTGAAGATTGTCACAGTTTACTAATTGGCTGGGCCCAGCATTACGTTGTTAAGGTAAATCTTGATTTCCAATATGGTTGCTTCGGGTCGATGTACCATTCTTCGGTTACTAGAGTTGCATTTTTTGAAATTTAATACAGTAGTATAAATAAACTGAGTTTGAAAACATGCATTTCCTCAAGATAGGAAGAATGTAAACTGAGCTGAAGTTCTAATATTATTTCATTTTCTAGAAATTGTTAGGTATCCTTTGGAGTTAGCCTAGCGGATCAACACTTGGTAACAAGAGAGGAGGGTTCAATCATTCTGTGGTTGAGCATTTTCCCTGTAAAAAATTAGTTTTTGACCACGCATCTCCTTGCTCAAGGTAGGAAAAATGTATACAACCAAGTAGTTCCAATAACAGGTACTGTAGCATCTTCGAGATGTGGGCAGAATGAATACTGAACTATAGGTTTATTCTTGGCATTTATTTTTTGACATGAGTTCAAATTTTTGACTATTCAATACCTCGTCAAATGCCTCAAATATGTCTATGCTTGGCTGATGAATGGTACACACGACCGTCCTCCTTGTGTTGACAATGTTCTTTACTACTCGCATGACAATTGCTGCTGATCTTGCATCTAGTCCAGAAGTTGGTTCATCCATGAATAATATGGAAGGATTTGAAACAAGCTCCACTGCTATAGTCAGCCGTTTCCTCTGTTCATATGATATCCCACTTACACCAGGAATCCCGACTATTGAATCCTGAATATCATTGAGTTCAACCATTTGAAGAACCTCAGCGACGAACTCCTGTAAGTAAAGAAGTCATAATAGTACATACAAGAGAATGATGCATTATGTAGACTTCACAAACAATAAAACATTTTGTGTATGTCCTAAGAGTAGACTTTGATCAATGTTGATGAAATTTCTGAAAGAAATCAGTAACTAATGAAAGTAAACTAATAAATTAAAGTTACATTCAATTCACAGTCTATTTTGTCTTTTTTTGCAAAGTCGATTACAGATATTTAAAGTCACACAGTCAGGAGCATAGCTCCATCATCCATGTTACCAAAAAATGAGGTATTCACTAGGCTACAATGCTAGAAATACAATCAGATTTGGTATTGTAACTAGATCTTGAGAGTAACGTTATTTAGATTATTTAGCTTTAGTTTTCTGGTATTTAAACTTCGAGATTGTCTTACAGCTTTAGTGCTTTGATGGATGTCAGGGGGCAAACGTAACCAAGCAGAGAAAGCGAGTGATTCTTGTACTGTAATTTGTGGAGAGTGAATATCAGTTTGCTCACAGTATCCAGATATTCTGGCATAACTACTCTGAATTTTTGGGTACCCTCCTATCCTTATGTCTCCTTCTGTGAGGCCAGAACTTTTACGTCCAGAAAGAACATCCAGAAGAGTTGTTTTTCCAGCACCAGTCACACCCATTAAAGCTGTCAGAATTCCAGGCCTGAATGATCCGGTAATGTCTTGAAGAAGCTGCAGTCTTTTTTTTGCGGAACCTTGCGCTCTCATTTTCTGGAAAACATATTTATGCAACTCTATTAGTATAAGTCACTCATATCCAATGGACTTGTAGCTTTAGAAGGATACCTTTGGAGTGTCAACATAATATTGCACGTTCTCAAATGATACTGTCATGGGCTTGAAAGGTAAAGCCATCACTGTTATTAAACCATAAGAATTAGAACTGTGATAATTGTAGTATTTGTGAATCATCCTCTCATGTCTTATTACATGTAGCTTCTTACCCATTTGTTTCTCTTCTTCAGGAGCTTTAAAACAATCAGCGGAAGACCCTTTATCTTCCAAAGGTACTTTATCCTGTTTGGTTTTCAATCTTGTTCCAGAAAGCCTTTTATGCTCAACAACACTCCTTGATCTTCTGGGAGCTGGTTACACCAGTGTGGTTGTACAAATATTAGTTCAATTGTCTGGTTGTAGAAATGTTAGTTCAATTGTTATTTTACATTTAAAATAACAAGTTCTTTACATATTAAAGACTACACACTTGAGTAAATAACAATCTTCCATATATATCTTCTCATCATATACTGTGTCAGAGTAACATACCTTTTGAAAAGCTTAATACACAGGTGAATCCAGATATAAGAAAAATCCCAAATGCTATAAGTGCAATAGATGACTTCCAGTATATGCTTCCACTGTAGTTCAGTCCGTGCTTTCTTAAGAGTTGCTTCCCTATAGTAGCATTGGAATATGACACCTATATGTAAAACACATAGGGAGGATTCTAGAATGTGTCAAAAAGTCTTTAAAATATGACATATGTTGTGTCAGTTCTGATCTTACCTTTTGCCACCTTGGAGCTAGGAACTCATTTACTGAAATACCAAGCTCTGCATAAGTTAATGGAGAAAACCAAAATCCCCACTCCAACCAGTTCGGTAAAGAGGCTGCATAGGAAATTTACTTGTTATTGCTTTGTTATAGAAAAGCCAAGTTAAATTTGAAATGTAGTAGTTACTGTCATTGATGGCCTTACATCGTGGCGTTATGAAGCCACAAAATAAGAACGTTGCTAACACGTAGAAAAGACCACAGAAGATAGCAAGAGATTGATCAGGATATATGGAAGCTATCAGACGGAATGCTGCTACCGATACTTGATTCTGTAAAAATAGCAATAGTAACTGTCGGAAAAATCTGCATGGTGTTTCAATATTAGTATTAATTATACAATCCTAAGTTCATACATCCAAAGAAATTGTTAATGTATATAGAAAAGAACATAAGATATACATTTAGGTACAATACCATACCTTTCTGGTTCAGGGCTGTAACCTATGACATAGTAGGTAAGTGCGCACCAAATAAAAGCATCTAGAAGTGAAAATGGAATCTTTAGAATGGCTGCTGGAATGGAATAAGCCCATGCAGGGTAAAAGTAGGAATCCCTTTGCTTGTAGAAGATGGCAAGTCTTGAAACAGTCATGGGAAGCTCTGGGATTGCATGGGTTGTTATTCTGATTAGGGAATAAAATAGAGAAGCCAGGAAGTAATTAGCACCGGAAACATCAATCTTTGTCTGTGTGCGCAAAAATACTGTCATTGTAATCAATGCCGCAACCATAAGCTGCATCAACAAGTAATTAGGATAAACAAAATTATCTTCAGTTTCTTTAGGCTGACAGGCATGGGTACACAGTAAAGATTAAATTTCGTCACAAGTATCACAAACCTGTACAGATTTGAATGCATAAAGAAATGAGTTACGCTTCATTAGAAGCCATTCTCTAGCTATGCATGCCTTAAATATCTGCCAATTCCTTGGGGAGGTAAATTTGGTAAAAAACAAAGCACTCTCACTAGGCATAGATTTATGGATAGGCTGAGAGAGGTCATCATACAACTTTTTTCCTATATGAAATCTTTTAAATTGACTACCAAACTCTTCCGGAGAAATGTAAGTTGCAGGTTTGTTTTCATAGAGCCAGTACTGTGCTTGATCCTTCTTAGAAACTACCTGCAGGGACAGATTTTGAGCTGAAATCTGTTTTAAAAAGTCATTTCAATTATAGTAGTAGTTAAACATATTCAAAGATCATACTTCTTGAAGGAAGTCAGCAATGCCTTTCCTTGGAGGGCACCTGAACCCACACTCCTCAAAGAACTCTAAAACACTATCTCGAGGCCCATGGTATACAGTCTTTCCTTCAGCTATCAGAATGATGTCGTCAAAGAGACTAAATGTTTCTGGGGCAGGCTGAAGTAGTGACACCATAATAGTGTATCCTGAAAAGCATGTCAATTGCTGAAGACAAGTAACAATCTGAAAGGTGGTTGAACTATCTAAGCCATTTGATATTTCATCCATGAGCAGAACTCTTGATGGACCACTTATCATCTCCCCTAAAAGATTGATATATAATAATTGTTATGAGAATACACTGAAATTATATGAATTTTTCATCAAGTAATGGTAGTACTTGTATGCATCACCTGTTGTCAGCCTTTTCTTTTGACCTCCTGATATTCCTCTTCGCATTGCATCTCCAACAATTGTATCAGCACAAATATCCAGTCCAAGTATCTAAGCCAAACAGTTGCATCTTTTTGAATCATTTTGTAGCAAAAAAACATTGGAAAGTGAATATTGGTTGATACATAGTTGTATTAAAGAATCACCTTCAATATGTAGTCAGTCTGAAGGTTCCTTGTTAAGCCTTTGATGGAAGTTTCCTGTGAGCATTGACTGAATGATGATACAGTAGCTTAAGAACATGGTTGAATATTGATTTATTCATGCAAAAGGTTTCACCTTCATATAGGTGTCGATGTCAGGTTCTGGGACAATTCCAGCTTGTCTCTCCCTTCTATTGACTTCCGCCATGCGATCTAAAAAAACATATGAATGCAGCCACAATATTGACAGTGCCTGAAGTGCTTGGGAATTTCAACTTCTAATAAGAAAATTACCTTCTCTATCTCCAATGCCCTGACATCTTGCTGCAAAATCAAGAGTTTCCCTTACTGTCAATTCAGAAATATGCCGGTCATATTGGCTTATATAAGATGACGTTTTATGAGGATCGAATTCATTTAAATTGTATCCGTTGTAAGATATGTCCGCAGTGACCTAAAATATTAAGATGTGGCAAGAAAAGTAATCAGTGATGATGTTTCTGTAATAAATCAAAAAGTATGTCTATAGCTCAGCCATTATAAGTATCATTTAACTTTCATGTTGTATTAAATAAGTCTATGCTTTTCGACTTTTTGTTGTCTATAATGTTCATGTATCATGCATTTGCAGGTGCATGCTATACTAGCAGTGCCCAGAACCTTGAGATTTCTGTCGAGTTTTCCTGCAAGTGCCAGCAGCAAAGTGGTTTTCCCACATCCAGGAGGCCCAAGTAATAGTGTCATCCTGCATGAAGAATAAGCTTTTGTTAGTTATTACAATTTTTTTTGCATATTTATCAGATAAGCGAAAGTGGTTGTTATTGTTAGAATACAATATAAGATCCTGGTAAGGCCTTCCTCTAATACATTAAGGTTTTAGAGCGATTGGTTATTTAATAGTTATGTCCATTAAGACTTCTGGGCTATTTAAGTGTATTTTTTTGAAAGCATCTACGCACTAGTATACAAGATGGAACCTGAAGGCTAACCTTGAAGGCCTGATGATTCCACTTAAATCATGTAGAACTTTTATCTTCACTGCATGAGATTTGATGCCAATATTCTTTGTGATACCCTGTTCAACATTAACATCTTGTAAACTAAGGCATATATATACAATAAATTTTCTTGTAGTCGGAACCTGAAACACAGTATTAGATGAACAACGAGTCTGCCTTATGCAAAGTATGGGGAAAAGTTGAGTGAAAAAAGAGAGGACTTACAGTGAAAACCCTTTTGAGGGTGTTCCATAGAGTAGGCAGAGGATTCTGCTGATTAGCTTCATATTCTGCTTCTACACATAAGTTCTTGTACCTTATTTCTACTGTAGGTAACTCTAGACCCACTCTACAGAAAAAAATCACGGAATCAGTTAGCACTAGAGTAGTTATTAATGCTCATCTAGTCACCTTCCAACGATGATGTATAACTGGTGTGGTCTTTTCTTTTTAGAAGTCTGTGCTTCTTCCAGCATTGATATTTATATACCTGTCAATTCTTTCCCTCTGTTTCAGTAACAACTTGTGATTATCTTCCTCGATTTTCTTTAAAAGTTTGTCGATAAATGCATGCCTTTCCTGAGCTGATTTAAGCGTGGTGGGATGTCGAATCTTGACTTTCTTCCTTTCCTCGGATTCCTTACTTCCATCAACAGAGTTTTCATTACGATCATGCTCTAAATCCAATGTTTCATACTGTCTTTCTTTCTGTATCCTCTCCACAGCAGCCCATTGCAACTCATCTTCTTCGTCGTCTTCGACATGATCTTTAAATCTTGTTATCTCATCAAGCTCTACTACTTCTGTCATTGCGAGCGTTAGGTGATGATAAAAGTATTGAAATTTTGTTGTGACTCCTATATATGGATAGCTTCTTTAGTGTTATTTCCACCAAGTTAAAGGAATTCTATGAATAATTTTACTTTGAGTCGTATAATGGTAACTAATCCATTTCCTAATTTGACTTATAATATAATACTAGCCTACAGCTAAGCACGGATCGTAATAAATTATCTTAAATTTTTAATTTTTAACTTTTTTTAATAAAATAAAATCTTGAAGCACCAAGTTGTAATATAATATTTAATATTAAATTAATATTTAAAATTGTTATTTTAATTAATTAAATTTACATAACTTTATTATGGTAATATAATATAAGAGTAGCTATATTATTAATTGAATTTATTATTAATCTATTATAGATACTTTTAAATATTAATTAAAGGAGTCCTAAGTTCTATTTAATACTATATTCCTGATTTTTTATTAATTAAAGGAGTCCTAAGTTCTATTTGATACTATATTCATGACTTTTATTTCAATTTTTAGTTAATAAACTCATAGTATATAATTTCATTATTAAATTAAATTATTATATAATATTATAATTTTAATTAATTAAATTAATTAATATTTAGTTGCTGCATACCGCGGTATACATGACATACCATTTAAAGGGGGTTTCAGCTTTTAATAAAGAGTATAGATATTATATTGTAATATTATATTATTAATTTATTATATTCGTATCATTGTATGCAGACAAGATTAATTATTTTGTTGTCCATCATGAATAATGACACGCCTACCATACCATGCACGTAAATGACTTGAATATATACGGTCCGCATAACAGGGGTTCCCTAAACCATATATTCCCCATCTTAATTTATTTGAGCTATTTTCCTTTTTTGGATGTATAAAAAAATGAGCTTACCTTTTTTAGTGCTAATTTAAAATTATTATAACTATACATTTATCACTTCTCTAATTTTTATTTTTATTTTTTTGCAAAAATGAAACGATTTCATTTAAAAGATAAAATTTACATAATCCGAGATGGAAAGAGACATTCTTTTTTCCATAAAAGCTTATCATCTATCCGAAAGTTATGCTTAACTAATCCATGGGTCGTAACCTGAATTACGACTGACATAAGAAAGAGATTCCTCCGGAAATTAGACAATAAAACTCTATATCAGAGAAGAAGACTCCAAAAATGGGAAGGCCTGGTTAAAAACCCCGCATGAGCAAACCCTATGGAAAAAAACTCAAGGGGGGAAAAAAGAGCGTCCCACTCAAAACAACCAAGTATTGATACACAAATAGGCTATAAATTAAAACCAGCACTTCTTGTTGTTTACACTATGCACCCAAGATTTTGTTCCCTCCGCACCTCTTCTCATCCAATGGGGACCAGCTCCTTCCTCTCTTCTCAACTCTTCCCTTCCAAAGAACTGAAAAAATTATCAAACCACACCAAAATAAAACATGTCAAAAAAGCCAAAAATAGGAATCACTATAAAAATACTTATATGCAATCTACTAACTGAAAATACAGTTTTATATATTTAACCAAAGGATCCTCTTTGCTTAGGCATATAAAACGCCAAGTTCTCATAATAACTCTATTTATCTAAAAAGACAAGAACAATTCTTCAATTGACAACAGATCACAAAAACACCAAAAAAGTCTAATAAGTATCTAATTTGTGTGGCTAAAAATGAATAATAATGAAATTAATTTTTACTTTCTTAAACAACGTATAATGTTAACTGATTCATATAAAATGGAACAGAATATATCAAAAGTCTATGTCTCCAAACTCCAGATGGGGCAGCAGCCTGCAAGTGTATAATGTTGATGCATGGAGTGAAATAACTAAATTGTATATTTTGTATCCATTTTCTAGACTTCAACAAAAGCGGAATTTCACGGGAGTGGCCAATGGGCCATGGGGAGCCCAACAAGGTGGACCAAGTTTTAAGTAGAGTAGCGCAAGGGGAATTAAATTTTCTATCCAAATTTGTTCAGATTATATGTGGTTATGATCAAAGGCGTCCCGTCCTGGTAAACATAGGTGAGGGAGAGCTTATACAACAAATGCTATTCCAACCGTTTGATCAAGCATTCAACGTCATTAAAATAAAATTTTAGTAAGTATCGCTGCAGTACGTCTAAACTCTTTTTAGGTACCGCTAAAAGTTTCTACCATACATGTACATGTATATGTATTTGAATATTACTAGAAATTTATACACACGGGTATATAAGCTATATTTAAGTTTAGAATAATATACTAATTATCATTTAAAATCATTTTTATAAAAACTAAAAACTATTTTATAAAAACTAAAAACTACATTGTACTGTAATTTATATAATTATAAATAAATTGTACATATTGTAATTTTTATAATAACCTTATAAAAAAATTTTTGCTAAGGAATAACATTATAAATTATTTATAAATCCTGTGTCACAACATTAAAATAAATCATCTATTAATTTGAGCCAAGAGTATAGTAGGGAAGATAAAAAAATTATAAATGTTTAGTACTATTTTTAAACTAAGTGTAGTGTATTTTTATAAATTAAATAGGTACCATTTTCATATCATTATAAATTTATTATATGTCATATCGTTTTCATACTATTTTCTTTATAGAATACTTCTATATATTATTTTTAAATTATATGTCACAATACTAGATTACAACTAATTTATTAATTTAAAAAAGGATTGTAATAAAAAAGATAAAATGATAAAATTTAACAAAACTCAAAGGAAGATAAGAAAAATTATTTGAAATTTAATTAAAACATGAAAAAACTTATCCATAATTATATCGCATTTTTTAAATTAATGATTCTTTTTTTAATTATTCAAAAAAATTCATCTTTATCAACACACCTCGATAAAAAAAAAATAAACGAACATCCAATAATTAAAGTCTTAAATAAATATTAATGAACATTACAAAATATAAATTTTGTTTTTTCAAATCTTACCTAATTGAAAACTCCACATACAATCTTCCTTATATTATTAACAAAATAAATAAATTCATTTTCTTATTTTTTTAGGTTGCACATAGTTTGATTTATTTATTTTTATCTTCCCTACTATAACCTTGATTCAAGTTATTATATAATTTTTTTAGTTATGTGATATTTTATTTATAAATAACATATGATGTTATTATAAAAGTAATGTTATATATATAATAAATTTATTATATGTACTGTTATATATACAGTACACTTGTGTATATATACATGTACCGCATAAGCTTTTAGCGGTAGCTAAGGAGAGTTTAGACGTACCGCATAAAGTTTCTGCGGTACCTATTAAAACTTTGTTTTAATCTTGGATGTTGCATTGGAACATCGTTTGTTGTATAAGCTCTCTCTGGCATATGTTTGCCAGGGACCGAGTGCCATGATCAAATTTGTTAATTATGTCATTTATTACATACTAGATGATAACTCATGCGAAGTACGGATCGAAAAAATCAATTTAAATTGATCATTAATTTATTATTTTGAATGATCTTAAAAATTATGTTATTTATTCAATTTACTAGGTTATAATAAAAAACAATTATATTTATAACAGAATTTTAACAATCTGAAACATATGAATTTTGGGGTGAAATCAATTTGTAGAGACTAAAGTATCATTAGAATGAGTTTTTTACTTATTAATAAAATTTGTCATTAATTTAAGATTATTTTAAGAAAATCAAGAAAATACCATATATATATATATATATATATATATATATATATATATATATATATATATATATATATATATATATATGATTCTCATAGATTATTTTGTAACTGGGTACGATTATAATAAAAGATCTACAATTGTTCTACGATTATAACAATTTTACTATTTTATTAAAGATAGCATAAAGTCCTAGAAGAAATAGGAATACATGGGTGGAAAGAAGAAGAAATCTATAACCT
The DNA here is from genome assembly GCA_036435485.1 of Saposhnikovia divaricata. Taxonomy (NCBI): domain Eukaryota; kingdom Viridiplantae; phylum Streptophyta; class Magnoliopsida; order Apiales; family Apiaceae; genus Saposhnikovia; species Saposhnikovia divaricata. Next base: position 91,174,063 of record CM071597.1, on the reverse strand, counting down.
TTATTAATAAACGAAACCCCTTTTTAATGTTACCAAATTTAGTTCGCACCATATTTTGGTTTCACCCCTAAACTCCTAATTCTAATAGAATTTTATGTTGTTTTTTTAATTAAAAAAATAAAAAAAACCTATTATAACTATAATTCTCTGTTTGCAATTATTTTAATTAACACGAGGTAAAACACCATCAGGGTAAAACTTCACCAATGATAAAATATCAGAATACATTCTACTTACAAATATAGTTACACCAACAAAAATAGAAACCATTATTATAGATGAGGTGATCACCATCTATTAACGAAATACAAAAAAAGCGATACTAATCAAATTTATGGAAATGTTAAGATTCTAGATCTCATGACAACTTAATTTTTTTCAACATGATCAATTTCTAGCCAGCCAATTTGTGCTCATCTGCATGCTCTTTAATGTATCGTTAAGGTCAATTTATTCATCATTAGCATAATTATCTTTAGATAAACCTTCTGGAAAACTTAAATCTTTGCAGCACATTAATTTTTCATCATGTTCATATAAGTTTTTCATCATCCTCGGTGGTGCTGGTGCCCATCTGTATTTACTCTAAGTAAGGCGACTTTCAGTAAATTTATTATAGATTTATTATATATTTAATTTTTTATTGCATAAACTGAATTCAGTTATATATACCATGTTAAGGTTAATTTATTTATGACTAGCCTTATTATATTTAGAAAATCTGAAGAAATTTAACTATAGTTTCAAAGCAAGGAGAATCTTTCTAATTGTACTTTAAGGTCAATTCATTCATCATTAGCCTTTTATAACATTTATTAATAAGCGAAATACTATTTTAAATGGTAGTACGATACCAAATTTGGTTTCACCCATTTTTTGGCTTCATCCCTTTATTCATATTTCTTCTTGAACTCTATGTTTTATAATCCTAGAATAATTATAATTCTTTCCGTCCCTTTATTCCTATTTCTTCGAGAACTCTATGTTATCTTTAATAAAATAGTAAAATTATTGTTATCCTAGAACAATTGCGATTCTTTTATTAAAACCATAGTTACAAAATAATGTATCTATGAGAAGCATATGTATTTAAAATAATCTTAAATTAATAATGAATTAAACAATCTTTTTTAATAAGTAAAATATTCGTTCTAATGATATTTTAGTCTCCAAATTTGATTTCCCCCAAAGATTCGTATCCACCGAAATTATTGAAATTTTGTTGTCAATATAATTGTTTTTTTATTATAACGTACTGAGTTGTATAAATAACATTATTTTTTAAGGTCATTCAAAATAAATTAGTGATCATTTTAAATTAATTTTCTCGAGTCCGTACTTCGCACGGGTTATCATTTAGTAGGAATAAAGGGGTGAAACCAAAAAAAACTTGAACCAAATTTGGTACCGTAATACAGTTTAAAAGAAGGTTTCTCTTATTAATAAAGGTTATAAATTTTTTGTTTATTAAAAGTTATTTTACGTGTTAATTAAAATAATTGTAAAAAGAAAATTATAGTTATAATAGATTTTTTATTTTTTCAATTAAAAAAACAACATAGAATTCTAATAGAAATAGGAGTTTAGGGGTGAAATCAAAATATGGTGCGAACCAAATTTAGTGCGAAATGGTAAACGAATTTCGCTTATTAATAAAGGTTGTAGATTGCTATAAATTATACCTCTAGTCCGAACTATTAAAACTATTTGGATGTGAGGTTGAGGAGGGACAGTTTGGTTTGGATTGAAATAGGTTATGTTAGGTTGGGGCGGGTTGAGTTAGGTTCAATCCTCATCATGTTTGGATTTAGGTTTGGGTGAAGAGAGGTTCAACCATTATCTTTTTTTGGTAAAAGTGTTGCAACACAAAAGTACATAGTAGGCGACCTTCACAGATTAGCAACACCCTACCCCTCGTCAATCCCTCACCGACCTCCACAAACGGCTCCTTCTCTTTTTTGGTACATTTATATGTGATAATTTCATTTTTCGTACAGCTGAATAAAATCTTTCAAAAATGGTGTAGCACGTCACTCCAAGTGGCGGCCAAAAGAAGAGATCGCCACTTCAAGTGACGAACAAATCAGGGAAGCCACTTGAATTGGCGACCCTATCCCCCTCCCTTTTTTTTCTGAATTCGTTTTGCGAGTTTTTTTAAGTACCGTCAACATTTCTTGTTTAACGTTAAAAATAATGTATTTTCACATCAATTATTTTGGTTGTTTTGATACATGAACATGCTTTACACAAAAAAAATTGAAAAAATAAATAATCAAGATATGATTTTTAGTCACTGAAAATGGAAGAAAAATAACACATAATTATGAATTTTAACAAACAACACACAATTATGAAAAAGTTGAATATAATACAAAATGTGAAACAACAACACACAAATTACAAAGTTCATTACGAATTTTAGAAAAACATCACACAAATGATCAAGTTGAAAAATCATATAAATTACCAAGTTCAAATACAAATCTTGAAAAAGCATCGCGCTTGTGCTTTCGAGGGTTCTGGACAATTCTTACTACTTTTTGCATGACCCTCTTGCTTGCGGATGTTGCATTTTTTCCTGGTGCGAGAAGCATCCATCTCCGTTCGGATTTTGACCGATTGTCCCTTATCATCGCACTTTTTCTTTACCTTTTTCAAGGACTCATCAGGTACCAATTTTCCAAAACGCTGCCAATCCCTTGGTAAATCATAGTTTCAATACTCAGTAGGTTGTAGTGGATATATCAATGGTCTCCACAACTTTTGCAATTGGTGGTGGTAATGGTAAGGCTCATTCCATTGCTGCCAGTTAATTTCATTTTTCATACAACATGTCACTACATAAGAGCACAGTAAATGATGGGTGATCCATTTTCTACACGTGTAAATATGCGCTGATATGTTCACAACTTGGATGTTACCGCCCTTCACCCCACCTTTGACTACATACTAGTGTGTATGTGTTGTAAAAATTCCATCACGATGACTGAGAGTTGTGACTGTATGCGTAGTAGCCTTGATTTGAATCTTTGCTAACATAGCCACCGTATATGGACATAATTCTTCTCCCTTCTACATGTTGTCTTCAACATTGTTCTGATGTGTATTAACAATTTTAACACCCTACTTGAACAATTATTCCATCATTGGTGTTATAAGAAGAAAACGAGCCCTTCTTATGTTGCCATTGAAACCTTCCATCATGTTTGTTGTAACCTGACCGTATCGATGACCTTTGGTGTCATGACATAAGGTCCATTTTTTAGCCGGTATATCAGTAAGATACTTCAATGCAGCAGGGGATATTTCACCAATGCGCTTCATGTAGGCATCACATTTTCTCACTTGCGGGGTAATTCCAGCTTTCCACATCAAACCTCTTAGTTCACTTCCGGTAAGGGTGTGCGCGGGTCGGTTCGGCTCAGTTTTTACTGAAAACCGTTACTAAACCGCATATGTCGGTTCGATTTTTACCTATTAACCGTGACCGAATCGTTTGGGATTATAAGAACCCCAAATTTTGGATATAATTAAAACTTTTTATTATGTACTGAGGTAATGGTGAATAGAGATTACGACTACGATGTAACGATTGAGATAATGAATGAAAGGAATAGATTTGGATTCAAATGTTTATATGCCATGAAGAATACTATTGGTTGACACTTTAGATAAGAATTATCTATCTCCTAGGGAATTAAGATTTGATAATTCTAAAGAAGAAGATTATTCTTATGTCATCCAAATCGATATCTGTTATTGGTCCAGTGGTTCCGTAAAAAGGTTAAGGAACGATCGAAAGAGATCAAGGACAATTGTACAACCCTAAGAGGATGAGTAAAGAAAAATGGATGAATAGTGATTTTGGGTGGACATAGGAATATTATTAGACGACGCGATATATAAGTATCCGGAACGAAATTCTGAGTTCGTATTAGTGATCCAGGGGGAAAAAGAGTGTATGTAAAAGCTGTCGGATTCTGAAAAATAGCACTTTTATTTTCCCCAAGATTTCCCTGGACACTGAAAGACTTAAAGAATTATTGAAGGGATTTAAGGAATATAGGTTCAAGAATTATTAAAGAGAATTGAAAATGACGGTGTAAATATTATTACGGTTTTCGGTAAAACCCTAACTAGAAATGATTGAGTTATTCGTCCGAACGATCAATGAATTGAGCAATAAACGGACAAAGAAACAAGCAGAGAACTAAGATGCAAGTATGTGCAAGTGGATGAGATCAGGTAACTAAGTAGTTACAAGAGTAACTAGCAAGATTAGGAAGCAACCAAGTACTTAGCCAACATTTGTCCATCCAAAGGCATCATCCATGACATCACACCTTTAATAAAGCAACCTTGGATGAGTTATTATCCTAAAAATCACTTTATGCATTATTATTCAAGAAGCAACCAAGCAAGAACACAAAACTCTCTCTCTCTCTCTCTTGTACCATTCGACTTTTACATTAATTCAAAAGGAGAAATCAAGCTTCCACTCCTTGTTTGATCTTGTAATTTTTAAGGTGAGTCCTATATTTCAAGAAAGTGATCTCCTTAAAATTTTAGCTTCAAACTCCTTTGTTTCCATTTTCAAAAAAAATCAAGAAAGAGGAGGGTGAATAGTATTTTCATGAAAACTAATCTTTGATTTTCTTGTTTTCATGGTTGATTTAGCAAGCTTAAGGCATTCCAAGGTCCATACCAAGCTTATTAAGGCTAGAATATACTTCGAGGAAGGTATAAACATCCTAAACTATAGCTTTTACTTTGAGTTTATATGAGTAATAAGAAGGATTGATTGATTAGTGGTTGATATGTTATATGTTTAGATCCATGGATTTGTGGTTGATTATGGTTGATGATCCATAAGATTGTTATAAGGAGATGTTATTGATCTTGTCATGATGTTTATCATGTGTTTAAGTGGTTGATTTGATCATGGTGTGATCGTGATAAAGTGTAAAAACTTTGGAAAACGCGTAAACGTAGCCGTTATAATGTCCGATTTTACAATACAATGTTTTGTATGCCATTTTTAATATCGAAACCCTACTGTCCAGAATCCTTTTCTGCCATGTTTAGATAGTACATGTTTAAGGGTTCGTTTTGACGCGAGAATCGTAACATTCCGACTTACGGTTTAAGAGTTATGGCCGATATACTAAAAGTAGTTCGAAACCGTAAATGAGAATTCGTAACTGAAATTGAACCCTCGTAAAATACGTAAGTCAGTGGCGAATCTTGGTAATTAAATACTAGAGGTAAAAAGGAAGGTGTGAGAGAAAACCACATATCAAACGGATCGTTTTCCGATTTTATAAAAATGTTGGAATCAAAGTTAAACGCGAACGAACCCCTTAAAACCCGCTTGGTTATAACTTTGGTAAAACATTTAGAAAATGAACGATAAAACTCGAAGTATAATCTCGGTACGTAATCGATCGACTTTAGAACTTATACGACTTAAGTATATACCGAGTGTGGGTACGATGACATGTCGTAATAACGAACAAATGTCAGATCGTATCAGTAATAAAAAGAGTTACACTAAAAGGTGTATAACGAGATAATTCGAAAACGTGTTTCGATTTAAGTGAAGTTATACTTAGACTTTTAAAACGTGTTAAGTGGTTAATCTCGAATGTTCTAAATGTTTATAGATCATCGAGTAGACCCAGGACACGCTATCTCCACCCACACCCGATTACCAGGCAAGTGTTCAAACCTTTGAACCTGTTGTTGTGATAATATATGTATATGATTTCTGTTTTACATATGCCATCGCATGCATGCCTGTTTCCAATTATATTGTGACTCTGGTTTTTGTGATACTTGTTCCCTAAAATTGATATTGGCTTATAGACTAGATACGATTTATCAGTAATAAGCCGGATTGTTTTGGTAAGACCCTTAGCGAAGGGCATATGATATTCATTCTAAATATAGACCGGGAGTCGGTATTTCGAGTTACAGATAGTCGTGGAAACCCGGAGGGATTCCAACGACAGATTATTATTTATCTGAGGAATGTTATTGTTAAACGTTATTATATTCCATAAAGTATCAATTACTTGGAAATATTTCGAGGAATGTTATTCGAGTATTATCTCAGTCGAGAGATAATAAATGAATGTTAGTTTCGAATATTCATTTAAGGTTTTATGTACTTAATGAATATTATTTTAAAATATTCATTGGAAGTTCTATTTACTTAAGGAATATTATTTCGATTATTCCTTTAAAGTTTTGGTTACTAAATGAATATTATTTGGATATTCATTTAGAAGATTAATTACTAAATGAATATTATTTGGATATTCATTTAGAAGATTATTTACTAAATGAATATTATTTGGATATTCATTTAGAAGATTAAATATTAAATGAATATTATTTTCAAATATACATTTAAGGTTTGACTTATTTATTGAATATTATTTTAAATATTTATTGGAGTTTACTTATTTAATGAATATTATTTTGAATATTCATTTAAGGAGGGTTTTATTTAGTAAATAATTCTATATATTCATTCGAGGATTACCTACGAGCAATATTATGATTTAATAATATTCCGTAATTATTATTGAGTTAATAAATATTCTTGGAATATTTATTTAATTCTTTTAAATTCTTTTTTTTAAATGATTTATATTATTTGGAGATTATCTTTCACCTCCCATATTATGTAAAATATTTCGGAGTCTTTTTACGACTATTTTATCAAGGAAAGGTTCCCAACTCTTTATTTTTCATTTAAATCTATCTTAAAAAGGATTTAAATGTTCGCTCAAACTTCCATATTATAGGGGAACCTACTTGAGAAAGATTATTTATCTTGTTGACTTCCCGGTCATAATTTATCCTTTTCACTCGCAACTTGGTTGCTATGGACTCATTAAGTCTGTGTGTACCTTCTCATCATTCGAGGGGTAAGATTGTTGGAACAAGTTGATATCCATTAACAAGCAAAAGCTTGGGAAATGATGGTGAATTTTCCTTTCCAACTAGATACGGCTACTTTGTGGAGTCTTATCAACAAGTATTTCACTTGGGGAAGGGAGGACAAACTCTACGTTTCAATGATGTGGATTTATTCGAACTAGGAGTCGTGTGTAAGAGGCCGAGTCGCGCGGTCCATCACAAGGCCTAACCATTGGCCAGGGAGTTACTATTAAGGCAATCTACAAGTAGAGCCGTTAGTTCTTCCTTCTACCGGTAAGTAAACTATATTGGGCTGTACCATCCCCGACTGATCATCAGGGAATGGGACAGCTGGCGCGTAATGACTCCAGTATTGGTTCATCTCCCAAATTGGGAATTCCCTGCAACACGTATCGAAGAGACTTCTTTCAGGTTGACGGTATCTTCCGCAACACGTATCGAAGAGACTTCTTTCAGGTTGTAGGACTTCGAAAAATGTTAATAACTGGAATTGCAATATTTTCCTTGCAAGTTCCTCTTTATATGATAAATGATAATATCTTGCTTATTTTGACTTAGCAGATATTTTCACAAAATAAATACTTTAAGTTACCTTGTAACTCCATCGTTCATATTATACTGGCATCATTTTCGTAAATGCATGGCATATGGTTTGAAAGATACTTTTGAACTGTTATATATTATCATTCAGTTATATATTATTATTGGTGGGCTATTGCTCACCCTTGCTTTATTATTATATCACAACAACAGCTAGACCAGATGACTCGCACAAGGTGCACTCGACGCTGGCGAGAACGATGAGACTACCAGAGCCGAAGAGACAGCTATTGGTAGGATAGATTTATTCTTTCAGTACCAAGTATATGGTCTAGTATGACTCATGTAAATGGATGGCAAAGAGTATGTATTTATATTGAAATTCTTTTGAATTGTAAGAACTCATAATGTGATTAATAAAATTTGATAGTTACTCTGATTTCATCTCTGGGACTATAACGGGTGTGTTTTATGTTATTGTTTTGGGTCACAAGATTGTAATTTAATATTTATGTTGAATTATGGATGGGAATTGAGACGGTAATGACCAGATCCCTGACCCCGGATCTTGGGGTGTTACAGGGATGGTTTTATAATTAAAGAATACAGTAGTACTAATAATTTATGTACATATGAGATGGTTTATATTGGACAGTGTAATAAAGTTTAAACAACAATTACCATGTTGAAACAAAGAGAATCCTATGTTGTGGTCTTGCTCAAGAAAGGTACAATGTATGGAGATACTACTCATAAAATGTAAAGAACTGAGGTCAGATTGAGTTTATTAACTGAGATTGGTATCTTTTTTAATACTGAAAATGGATATTGAAATGATATTTTACCTTATCTCAAGGAGGGCTCAGAAAATACATGTTAACTTGGATACTTAATGCTCTTGTTATGTTTATTATAATTAAGTATACTAAGTTTTATAGCGAGAATACTCGTTGCACAATCTGAAATTATGCACACACCCATCTTCTTCCGATACACATGTTTACGCAAAAATTTCAAAAACCAAGACCAGCTGTCGTATGTCTCATCATCCACCAAACCGTAACACAGAGGAAAAGCGTGACAACCACCCATGGCAATAAGTAACTTCCCTCTATATTTTCTCTTCAAAAAGGTCCCGTCTATTGAAATTACGGGACGTCCAAGTTGCCAACCAACCATCATTGCGTTCAAATACCAAAATATACGCCTGCAAACGAACGTACCCCTTACGTCGGCATGAGGAACAACATCAATCTCAGCGACACTTCCTTTATTTGCATGTACCATTGTTGTTAGAAACATTGGAAGTGCTTGATATGTTGTAGCCCAATTGTCGTATACCTCCTCAATGGCTATTTGTTTCCCTCTCCATGCTTTTAAGTATTTGAATTGATGGTTGTATTCCTTGACAAAATGCAGTATAATTGTTTTGATTAGGATTTCAGGTGTCTCTATCACCTGCTATATGGATTTTAAATTTACGTCAAAAGATATTCACCAATTTAAAACAACAATACCCTTGTAATATTTGCATAAAATATATAACTTATAAGTGGCTTCACAATTCTGGATATCATTCTTGCTGATAGTTTCCTATGCTCCAGCAACGGTTGAGTAAGAAAGCAAGTGTGTTCTTTTTTAATTATGGTGATCTCAAAGTACCCATATTTTCCCATTTTCGCGGCTCTCAACCTCCATTGACATTCCTTTTGAGGGCACTCTATAAATGAATTATACTTTATTACTTCTTATCACGAAATAGTACCGATCAGTTGAAATATGAACTTTTTTTTACTTCATCTTTTAGACTATCTTTATTAGGTAATAAAGACCCAACAGATAGCTCAACATCTTTTGTATTACAACCAAGGTACATGTAATTGCGGTTATCAATGGTAATGGGTGTATATTTCTCGGTCTCATACGACGGAACCATATGAACATGATTTTGATTGACAAGTGCCAAAGTCACGGGCACATCTTCCGCCCTTTGTAAACTTACTTCATCATCATCGCTTTCTGAATTATCTCCTTCATCATTACCAAACTCAAACGAGTCATCGCTTTCTGAACTCGTTTCTCCATCATTTTCCTCCTGAACTCGTTTGTGAAAAGGTTCTTCGAACTCGGTTAATTGTCTACCCGAACTCCTAGTTGCTACATTCCTTGCTGGTGAAAACTACATATCTTCATTGTCCCCAGAATATTCATACCCTTAAAATGGTTGACGAGAACCCCCTCCATGCCCTTGAAATGGTTGACTAGAACCCCCACCATCCTCTTGAAATGGTTGACTCAATCCCCCCCCCGTACCCTTAAAACGAATCTGCATTGCTGCCTCCACCCAAAAAATGATCCAACCACCCATCTGCACTGAACTCAGGATATTGACTACTCCTATGTTGTGGCTCATATGCTGTTTGTGTTGGCTATAATGGCCAATTTCGTTGAAACAAATACGGCTCATCCACGTCAATTCTCTCATCTTCAATGAACTTTGAAATATCACCAAATTTCATTTACATTGTACCAGGAATACTCAATATCCTCGATGCATCAGCATCACAACTAATCTCATAAAGATTGAAACCTTTAACAAAAACTCAATTTAACATTCCAATGAAATGAACTTATTTGCATTAACTCATACACAAAATTTCTCAACTCTTCCTAACTGGTACCAATTTTAATATGCTGCATTGTTTTTGGGATCAAAAGAATAAGTTATATCGTTATTAGATCGAACAATTTCTCCAACACAAAAGAAATTAACATTCACGTAATCCTGCATTTATCTACAAATACAAAAATAAACTATAAATACATATTTAACATCATAACAACCTAGAGGTAAAAGTACAAGTCAAGCAAGGTACATATACAAATTATGCTAATTTGGTCCAATGTCCCTGCAGTGTTTTATGTTTAAGTACTGTTGAAATGTTAAAACTGTAACAAAATTAAAGATTGTTTATATTTATGTTTATGCAGTCTTTCAATTTCAGTATAATTTTAGTTCAATAACGATTGTTAAATTATAACTAACTTAAAGATTAGTTTATAATTTTTATGTGGAATATAAAATCATTTTATTCTAATTTAAGATAGAGCTCAAAGAACAAAATAAGTGTTTATTTTAACTCGAATATGATGTTTTTTTTATTAAAAAAGAGTGTTAAACTTTTTTATTAGGTAACTAATTTTTTGAAAATCTAAAATCCTTTATCCAACACATTAAAAATAAATGTATATTATTAGAATGAAAAATTTGATAATATTCAAAAGTTAATAAAATTATGATTATTAAGAAAAAATAGTGAATTAATACAATTATAAATACTAAAAAATTCGTAAATAGGAAGGCTTGATATTGATATTTAAATTAAATATGTCATTGACGTGATTCAAAACTTGAATCTTTAGTAAAGTAATTTAATCATATAATATATCTTATCAATAAATTTAACAGTTCGAATCTATTACTAAAAATCTAACGATCATTATTCATTATATGGTTGAACCGTTGAACCACAATGTATACAATTATACTCATGTTTTCTTATTATAAACGTATACAGATTTTTAATATATTTTATTAATGATTGGAAGATATGGTGTGATATTTTTTGGTATATATGAATGATTACAAGATTATGTTTTAAATTAAAAGATAACGTGTTTTAATTAGAAAAAATATTAATGATGGAAAGATATGGTAATTTTTAGGTATTTAAAAAATGTAATATCTTATCTTTAACTAAAAGTAAAAGTGTTTTAATTGAAAAAGGCAATATCAATAATACCATTATTTATTATTTATTTTAATAATTAGGATAATCGTACCGAAACCAAACCAACAAACTTTCAAGCTGTATTCCTGCTCTTTTTATGTACTTGTTTGTGAATAAGTTATACATATAAAAAAAGAGTTTTTTATGATTTTTTTTTGACGAACAAGAAGTTTTTATTAACATTTAAACATTGGAATTCAGCCAGGACAAACCCCCGAACTGTCAACTACAACCTGATTGTGAAACAAAAAATGAGCTAAGCAAATAACCGATTTGTTTTCAGATCGCTTAACATATAGAATATCCAAATTCTTTAATCTAAAAAGTATTACAATGACACCTCGAGCAATCCAACCTACATCAGCTATGAAACAAGTAGCAGCGCAATTGACCTTCACATAGGCACCATCTGTAGCCCAATGTTCAGTTCAGAACTATCAGTTACATCAATTGATATTGGAGCAACAAATGCCCCCAAAATATGAATAATTTTTTGTTGTGAAAGGTGAGCTCTTTCGGTATCCACCACCGTCCAAGATTCGATACGAGCCTTACGGATCTCCCAAAATACCATATAAATCCTTCTTAGAAAAACTACCGAAACCCGTAACAAAACACACAAAAACATCAAAACATAGCATACTAACATACCAAAAAGATGGGCACGAGTAACAACCTTGATAACAGGTACTCAACAAGTTCTCAACCAAAAGGAAAAAATTTAAGGGAATGGTATTTATTTATAATTTTTTGCACTTGGACATTTATGAAAAAAGCTCAATAATTTTTACGGAGTGGTCTTTATTAATAATTTTAATAGTTGTTTTAGGTTAATGACTTTCATGAATTTCACATACTTTTAATAAATTCGATAAATTTATTTAAATTTCAGATGAATCTTCTACAAAGTTATTAGAAGTCACGTCAAATTATATATACTAGCTTATAACTCTTGCAACGTACGGATCCTTTTTTAATCTCTATAATTACATTATTTTTTTATTTTATATGTTATTAATTTACATATCAAATTGTTGTTAAAAATTGATATATATATATATATATATATATAAGATTTTACACATTCAATTTAATATTTTTAGTATAAATTATAATCCTTTATTTATAATTTTTAGATTATAAATTATATCCTTTATTTATAGATATTTGTACTCTATCTTGAATTCTTAAAATTTGATTTGGGCGATTTTACAGCCCACGTAAAATTAAAAAAAATAATCTTTAATTTTTTGATGGTTTAACAATTATTTTCAAATTAAATCTACGCAGAAACAAAAGAGAGAAGAAATTGACGATTTTATACGTTGAAAATTCTATTCGATTTATGAATTCTACTTATAATTCGTTTTGATTATCAAAAGACCCTTGTTGTTATTTGAAGATAGTTCTACTAACAACCAAATACGATTTTAATAATAAGTGTAGGAGAGATTTCGTCCAAAATTTTGATAATCGGTAGTCTTTTCCTCCGTACGACAAAATAAATAAGAACCATTTGATCTTAAAATAAATAGATGAAAATCGTTGGATCTAGCATAAAAAAATATTTTATATTTTAATATATTATAAACTAAAAAGTGTATTTATAATGAAATACGAAAAGGTGTGTGTCAATTATTTAAATAATATATAATTATGTTTACTATATTTATATTGAAATATGAAAGGTGTATGTCAATGATTTAAATCGTATGTAATTAGGTTTTTCTACATTGAATAGCATTATTAATGTAGATAAGATTAATGTAAAAATTTGTAATTTTATTTTCTCTTGAGATTCTGAGTGTTTTTGTAATAACCAAGATTCTCAGAATATATTCTATAAGTTTTCTTTTATAATATAAGTCGTATTAATATTTGGAGATTTATTTCGAGAAATTCTTGAGACCATGAGATTGAGGAATTAAACATCAAGACTTTAAAATATCAATTTGGAATTGGATTTTTATCTTGAGAAAATCTGAACCAATATCTAGGAAATTCGTTCGATTAGTGCTAGTATTAATTATTTTGAGTACCTGGAAAATGGTTATAAATTATGGAGAGCATATGGGGCTATGAGGTCTTGATGGATTAGTGTATTTTAGAATTTAGTTACAAATTTGAGAATAAATTTGAGAATTGTTTCCGATTATTCCAATTTTTGAGAAAAATGAGTTTAATTAGAGATTTAATTATGAGAATGAGTTTTAGAGCATGAGAATATTATTTTAGAATCGAGAGAGCTAGAGTTTAACTATGTTAAATTATAGTAATTTATTTTAGAGTTTTGGGATTTATTCATGGATTTAATATTATTAGATTTTATTAGTTTTAAAAATAGAAATAGAATGTAATTGGGCCAAGCCCATTATAATAGTTCATATATGCATACTTGGGAGAAGCACCTAGAGAAATATAGAAAAATGGAGAGAAATAGATGGAGAAGCATCTAGAAAAATGAAGAGAAAGAGAGAAGAGAAGAGAAGGAGAAGAGAGAAAGAGGGAGAGGAGAGAAAGAGGAGGAAGAAAGCACCATCAAACTCGTCATTTTCTTACTCATAAATTCATGATTAGTAGCTCAAACTTTTGGGTCATTGAAGGCAAGCTAAGGTATGGTTCAATTCCTTGAAATTATTGCAAATAAATTGATTATTGCTTAGTAGTATTGATGTAATTAGCTTGTCCTGAAAAGTTTCAGCTTCTGCCCCTGTTTTGTTCTGTTAATTCAAGAAAGTTATAATCCGTTCTGGGTAGTAGTCTTTTGATGAAAGTTGTTCATCTTGGAGTCTATTGTGTAGAAGAAAACGGTGCATCGTTTAAGTTAATGAGCTAGGAGAAAATGATGTTTTACTAAAACCTGTGCAGAACAGAGTCAGCTCTCGGGATTCGAACTTTGGAAGTATGTTTCACCTAGTTAATCTCTGAATTTTGGGTTGAAATTTTAATTGAGGATAGAGGAAGGAATTATAAAGATTTTATACAAATATTTGCATAGAAATATGAATTTTTCGATTTACTAAAAATATTATAGTGTGACTGTTATGAAAGAGACTGCCCTGTCCTTGAGCCAACTTTGGGAGAGTAATTGTCTTAGATAAACTGAGTTTCTCAAATCACAATTTTTGTGATTTAAAGCTAATATGTTCAATTGTGAAATGGCAGAGATTTTATAGGCAAATATGTATTTTTCAATTTATGAAAATTTTTAGAAGACAAACTGCGCAGAATCGACAAATCATTTCTGCACTAAGTTTGAATTGATGACCCACCTAGTTAGAAGATTGTATTCAACTGGAAAATTTTATGAGATCTTTATTTGGTATTCAGAAAGAAGTCTATAAAATTTGGTGATTTATGAATAATTTTTGGATTTATTAAAAATGTTGGAGTAAAGTATGCGCGATAGTATTTTATGTTTTTGAATTGTTTTATGCGTGTCATGTTTTGGGAAATCATTTTAAATGAGTTAAAGACCTTATTTGATGTTGGTCAAAAGATTAAAGTTGTTAGTTTTGATCTTGTTTAGTTGACTACCAAGTATGGTATGCATTAATATCAATGGTTGATGTTTTGATATAGGTTTTTAATGGAGTTATAGTTGAAAATATTATATGAATTGTGATTGGAGATGGTGATAAGTCTTGTTTGGTGTTGTGGATTGTTGGGAAATGTCTTGGATTAATTTGAGAATGTATTTGAGGTGTTTTTACAACGAGAAATGTCCATATTACGAATGGGTCATGCCAAATTTTTGTTAGAAATAAGCGTATAAATAATAGATAATGATGAGAATAGATAAGAAAGGTTTAGAGATAAGGTGATCACTTAAGTTAGCAACAGTGATAGTACAATTAGGAACTTTACTGGTGCTATTGAGTTGAGATTAAACATGTGACTAACGAGAGCTTATTTTGTGTTGTTTTTCTAGAACATAAACTAATCGGAATATTGTGATGTTGTATAAAGAGAAAGGAGACCCATACTTTGTTGCTTTCTTTTAGTTTAACAAGCTAAGGGCTCCAGGCAAGTCTACTATCTTCCTCTCATTTAGAGAACGTTCATTTTATTTGTTGTTAATTTGTGGATTAAACATCTTTGAGCTAATTAGTTATTATCCAACCCTCCCTTGCGATGATTAAATTCCTCCTATGTGTGAGTATTTTCCAAGAAGGATAGTTTATTCAAATATCGAAGATTCTTGGTGTATTTTGCTGATCTTATTCATTCAAGACAGCACCTCAGTCAACCATAACGAGCTAACATCATTTTTTTAAGTTAGCTAAGGGTGATTCTATTTGAGAGCTATCTTCTATTACAACTTGTATGAGAAACAACATACTAATCTATTGATTCAGATTAGTACAATTCCATTTATTTCTATTGAACGGGTTCATTGAATCGAACCAAGTGGATGATGAATGTGACTTCAACATCTTATGATGAATCTTAAGAGTGTTAGTTATTACACTGTGGTCTCAATTGTTCGGGACTTCAAACAAATGTTCGGAGACATAAGCTAACCTCAATTGTTTGAGTTAGCTAATCATGAGCATATTTTTAAACTTTTATTTTTTTCAAATGAACTTGTGATTTTAACCTATCAAAGGTGTATTTTTCATCTGATACTGGTCAACGGAATCATTAGAGAAAAATAATCCAGGTAATTATTTTGTTCAAGAATTTTAAATACTTGAACAAAGGTGACATTTGGCTCATGTGTGGCCTTGGGTGACTTGTGCATCCATCTGCTAGCAGTAAACTAGGTGCCATAGATCGGCTGATCACCGACTATGGGGAAACGGAGACCAAGACCAGTAAGTCTTAAAAGTGTGATTATTTAATTATCAAAGTTGAATTTTTATAGTTGCTGAGATTATATTGAATTTTAAAAGTCTTGTGATATTTTGAGCATGTGGTAAATCTCTAAATTCATGCCTCCTATTTTAATTAAATTCATGTTCTTATTTTATGGAGTTACATTTGAGCGTTAAGATTTTTCTTATATATATATATTGCTACTCTGGTAGTAGCCTTGCTGAGCATTTTGTCGCTCATGTTATTACTTCTTTTTCATTATACAGTTAAAGACGAGAACTTAGATCTTTATGTTCCAACTGGGAAAGGAAAAGAGAAAGTCCGTGAGTGGTGTAGCCAGAGTGTTGAAGTTTGATGTGGAGCTCGAGATACTTTGGCAGTTTCAGAAGTAGTATAGATCTTGAGACTTGTGGTGAGAATGAGAATTAGAATGTATTATAATGATCAAGATTGAAATGTTATAGAGAATTTTTTTGCTTATTATTGTATTATGAGACAGGTGTATCTATGGGATGATGTAACGGTCCAAATTGGAGTAAATCTGATTTGGGGGCGTTACAAATGGTATCAGAGCGATAGTTATATTTTTAGGATACGAGAGCGTATGCCTAGGAATATAACAGAGACTTATATAGATCGTGAGCCTTAGGTAACTCACAACGAGTTATAAAGATGAGCAAGGTACGAGGTTTAATTTTAGTGCTATATTATATGAATGAATTTCTTCATGTGCATGGATATCGTCATCCAGATCAGACAGTGACCTTGTGGAGAATTCTCATATTATCATATTCGACAATGACTCTGATGGGTTATCAATAGAGATTTTGGAGCCATCTGCTCCAGATGTGATTGACTTGGGTTCTCCTCAGGGAGAAGAGATAGTTAATAGAGTTGATTCTTCCTCAGAGAGCACACACTTGGAGACATTATTTATTCAGACTGATATGGCTGAGGATAGTGAGTTTATTATGCTAGAGTCAGAGACAGAGGAGTTGGTTAGTGCAGGTTTTGGATAGCCATACATGATTGGGACAGATACAACAGATGCAGAGGTGGACGATTATATGGGAGAGCAGGTGACAAGATATGTTGTTTAATCTGAGATGGTTGCACCAGTAGTTGTTGAGACCCTTGTTTTGCCTGTAATGTCTTCAGTAAGTATAAAAGGCTTGAGAGATACTGTACCAATAGTCGCTCATATTTATACTCTCGTTACCAGCATTAGCACCATTGCTATCTATTTTAGTAGTAGTGATGGATGGATTCTTACTGAGGTATATCAAGCATTATATTCAGATGACCAGTGGCTTAAAGCTAGACATCAGGAGGTATTTAGATCTTGAGAGGCTATGTTAGGGCTATTACAAGGTGATGTTTTCAGGGAGTTTTCATAGATAAATCAGACTGAAATTACTAGGATTGTGGCATAACTTTCTGTGAGATACGAGAATGGGATTAGAGATACCTTTGGAGATGGTGTGCGATGGTTATAATTAAATAATGTGATTTTGAGATGAGACAATAATTATATTGAGTAAATTTGTTAATTGAGCTGAGCCATATAACTTGTATTTATTGAGCATATTAATCAATTGTTGTTCTTACCAGAATAGAGAAAGAAGAGAGAGATACCGTCTCGTAAAAATATAGAACTCGTCATTGATTTAGTGTTGTGAGTGGCACCGGTATCGAAGTCTTCATATAAGTGGTACGCTTGCTTGAGAGGATTGCGCCGAGTTGGATAGAACTCTTTGTGGCTGTTAATGTCTACTGTGGAATTTTTAGAGACTATTACGAGTCGACAATGACGTATGTATCGATCACATCATGATGTGTTTAGAATCGAATGAGTACCTATTAGAGGAATCGACAGAGAAGGCATCTATAGAGACCTTGGCAATACCTTCCTCACTTGTGAATTATTTTGATTGCCTCCTTCATCTGTGATTTATTTGATATCTTTCTTGAGTGACTTTCGATGATATATATATATATATATATATATAAATATATATATATATATATATATATATATATATATATATATATATATATATATATATATATATATATATATCCTCTCCTGAATTATATTGTGATAATCGTATTTACTTGTAATTGGGTTTCAATTGTGCCAGAGGCTGTCATGATACCTGTCTTTCAGGTTTCTGAGGCCCTGTCAAGTTTGTGGTATTTGAGCTTCCATTTTTCTCTAAATGGTGGATAACTCTATTTGTAATATATCACCATCTACTTTTATGTGCCAATATCTTTTCTAGTTATTCTTTTTCTCCGAAAATAGCACCCTGGGAATTTGTTCAATTTTGATCCAAGGTGTAAATCTGAGATTTATTTGTCGAACGTTCCTTTCATATTTTTACTCCAACTGAGATGAACAACCCTATTTATAGGGGACACAAGGACTATCTGTCTGTGTGATAGAAGTCTGATGGGACGCCATCACTTGTGTGTTGTGTATTACAAGAAGGTTAATTACCTTTAGTAGTGTCTAAGACACCGCAACATTGAGTTCTTTTGTTCATATTGATCTCTCAATCATTCTTTTATTTCAAATGAGGTTTCTTTTCAAATTTATAATTCAATAATCACAATCGTGTAGCAATTTCCTTGATATGGAATCTAGTAATTTAATGTTCCATGATTCTTTTACTTCTCAGAGTTCATAGCTATGCCGATTGGGATAAATTGAGTTGATGTTGCCAAGAGAAATGAAGTATTATGTAGAAATTACCGGCCACAAATGTGGATCGTGATGCTATTAGAGCACAAGTGACGTGTTAATGAGTTTAATTTAACCTCTCTATTAAGGAAATTGTGTTAGTGGAAAACAGGACAAACAATTGAACGTAGGAGACAAAGTACGGTTGAAAGTTTTTCCTTCAAAAGATGTCATGAGGTTTGGGAAGAAAGGAAAATTGAGTTCAAAATTTATAGGACCTTTTGAGATTCTAAAACAAGTTGTGTAACATCCCCAGATCCGGGGTCAGGGATCGGATCGCTACGGTCTCATAACTCATACATAATACTTGACTTGAGTCCAAAATCAATAAGTAACATGCTATGACCCCACAATAATATCCACTCACACACACACAGTTATAGTCCCAGAGATGAAATTGAAATAAGTCTTACATAAAAGGGTTTACGAATAAAAGTTATTACAATCCAAAAGGATAACATCATATGTTTAAAAGTTTTGCCGTTGATTACATTAATTATATAAATAGTTAAACATGAAACAAAAGCTGTCTAACTATGCTACCTCAGCAATGGCGGCTAGCATCTCAGCGGGGAGTCCGGTGGGTCGGGTAACCCGCTTGCGCCAAGTGCGCCTGACGTGAGCCATCTGTCCTAGCTGTTGTTGTGACATGATAAATAAGCAAGGGTGAGCAATAGCCCACCAATAATAATATAACAGGACAGTGATAGTATATAACAGTTCGAAGTATCATTATTTCCATATGCCATGCATTAACGAAGTTAGTGCCAGTATAATATAAAGGATGAAGTTACAAGGTAACTTAAATTGTTTATTTTGTGGGAATATCTGCTAAGTCAAAATAAGCAAGATATCATTATTTATCATATTAAGAGGAACTTGCAAGGAAAATATTGCAGTTCGAATTATTAACATTTTTCGAAGTTCTACAACCTGAAAGAAGTCTCTTCGATACGTGTTGCGGAAGACACCGTCAACCTGAAAGAAGTCTCTTCGATACATGTTGCAGGGAATTCCCAATTTGGGAGATGAACCAATACTGGAGTTATCACGCGCCAGCTATCCCACTCCCTGATGATCAGTCGGGGATGGTACAGCCCAATATAGTTTACTACCTGTAGAAGGAGGAACTGACGGCTCCACTTATCAATGGCCTTTAATAGTAACTCCCTGGCCAATGATTAGGCCTTGTGATGGACCGCGCGACTCGGCCTCTTACACACGACTCCTAGTTCGAGTAAATCCACAGCATTGAAACGTATAGTTTATCCTCCCTTCCCCAAGTGAAATACTTGTTGACAAGACTCCACAAAGTAGTCATATCTAGTTGGAAAGGAAAATTCACTAACATTTCCCAAGCTCTTGCTTGTTAATGGATATCAACTTGTTCCAACGATCTTACCCCTCGAATGATGAGAAGGTACACACAGACTTAATGAGTCCGTAGCAACCAAGTTGCGAGTGAAAAGGATAAACTATGACCGGGAAGTCAACAAGGTAAAGAACCTTCCTCAAGTAAGGTTCCCTTATAATTTAAGAGATAGATTCGAGTGAAGAATGGAATCTAGAGGACCTTTCTTAATATAATTTTAATCGTATGACTCCGAAGAATTTTCAGAATGATCGAAGGTCGAAAATAATATTTGAAGAAAAATAAACAACCTTGAAGTTGTTTCCAAGTATTGAATAAATATTTATAGAATATTTATTGAGTCGGAAGTATTTCATGAATGAAAGAATATTTTTAATCAGAGTATTTCTCAAAATAATCCTTGAAGGAATATTAAGACAATATTTATTGAATAAATAATTACTTAAATGAATATTAAAATAATATTCATTTAATAAATAAGTTTGAAAGGACTGTTTGGAATAATATTCGTTAAATAAATAAGACTTCAAATCAATATTCAAACATAGTATTCATATAATAATTAATAATTTAAATGAATATCCAAGTGATATTCATTTAATAAATTAAGCCTTAAAGGAATATTCGAGAATAATATTCCCTTAATACATGATGTTCTAGGTGAATGTCCGAATGATATTTATTTAATAATCGAAGGTTTTATAGAAATATTTGAAATAATATTCGATAAATGGTTCGTCTTTGAATGAATATTGAAAAATAATATTCATTGAATAGATAACGTCCAAATAAATAATTGAAGTAATGATCGTTAATTAAATAATCTTGAACGAATATTCAAATAATATTCGTCAACCAAATAATGGAAATTATTTACTTAAATATTTCCCTCGAAAATAATTACGATATATCAAGAATTACTGACTCCCGGTCTATATTCAACAAATAGGATTCAGATGCCCTTCTCTAAGGGTCTTAACGACATCCGGCTTATAATCGATATATTATCTATATACTTATAAGCCAAGGAACAATCAGGGAACAAGTATATCAATATGACTTGAAAGTAGGCATGCATGCTATGGCATATGTATAACAGAAAGCATATATATTCACAACAACAGCCTAAAAAGGGAAAGTTGAAACTTGCCTGGTAATTGAGCACGGGTAGGGGTAGGGTATCCCGGGTCAGCTCGGCGATCTATAAATAGTCAAGAGATTCGAGGCTAATCGCTTAACACTTTTTAAAAAGGTTAAGTATTAACTTAAGTCGAAACATGTTTTCGAATTATCTTGTTATACCCCTTTTTAGTGTAACTCTTTTTATTACCGATACGATTCGACATTTGTTCGTCATTAAGACATGTCATCATACTCACACTTAGTGTATACTTAAGTCGTATAAGTTCTAAATTCGATCGATTACGAACCAAGATTATATCTCGAGTTTTATCACTCGTTTTCTAAGTTATAACCAAAGTTATACTTTTAAGGGGTTCGTTCGCGTTTAACCTAGATTCGAACATTTTTATAAAATCGAAAAATGATCCGATTCACATGAGGTTTTCTCTCACACCTTCCTTTTTACCTCTAGTATTTAATTACCAAGATTCGCCACTGACTTACGTATTTTACGAGGGTTCAATTTTAATTACGAATTCTCGGTTACGGTTTCGAACTACTTTTAGTAAACCGACCGTAACTCCTAAACCGTAAGTCCGTTTCACACGTTCTTTATATCAAAACGAAGCTCATAACATACTCTATCCAATCATGGCAGGAAAAGTTTCTGGACAGTAGGGTCTTGACATGAAAAATGGCATACAAAACATGATATTGTAAAATCGGACATTATAATGGCTATGTTTACGCGTTTTCCAAAGTTTTTACACTTTATCACGATCTTACCAAGATCAAATCAACCACCCAAACACATGATAAACATCATGACTAGTCTAACAACAACTCATCTTAACCATTACATGGTTCATAAACCAAATCACAACCATAACAACTACTAGCATGGATCTAAGCATAACATAACATACTATTCACTAAATCATCCATAAAACTCATAAGATCTTAAAATGACACCAAGGGTTTTCAAGTCTTATACCTTCCTTAGAGTGTTTACTAGCCTCACTAAGCTTTGTATGATCCTTAGGAGTGCTTAAGCTTGCTATATCAACCATGAAACAAGAAAAAAAAAACAAGTTAGTTCTTGAATAACACTATTCATGCTCCTCTTTCTTAATTTTTTTGAAAATTCAAACAAAGGAATTTGTAGCTAAGATTTTGAGGAGATCATTTTTATGAAATGTAAGACTCACCATAAAAGTTTCAAGAGCAAACAATGGTTGGAAGTTGGATTTTGAATTTGGAATTAGGAAAGGGGCCGAATGGAATGCTTCAGGGGGGGGGGAGAGTGTTTTTCTTTTCTTTTGTGTTGGTTGCTTGAATAATGCATAAAGTGACTTTTTGAGAGATAATATCTCATCTTGGTGTGTTAGTGGAGTGTGATGTAATGGATGATGATTTTTGGAGGACAAGTGTTGTGTTTTGCATGGTTGAAAGCTAACCAAGTGCTTTGATTCCTAAGTACTAGTTATATTCTACTTAGTCTAGTTACTTGCTAATTACTAGATATTTATCACTTGCTCATGCATGTATCTTGCCTTCTCTGCTTGATTCTGTGTCCGGTTATTGCTCGTTTTGATTGATCGTTCGTAAGAATATTCCACGGATTTCTAGTTAGGGTTTACCGGGAATCTTCCTAATATTAATACTATCATTCTCCATATTTCTTTATAACTTTCCAATTTATATTCCTTAAATCCATTCGTTAAATACTTAAGGCTATCAGTGTCCAGGGAACTCTCGGAGAAAATAAAAGTGCGGATTTTCATAATCCGACAGCTTTTACATACACTTATTTTCCCCCTAGATCACTAATACGAACTCGGAAATTCGTTCCGAATACTTTTATATAGTGTCGTCTCATCATATTCTTACTTCCACCAAAACACTACTCATTCTTTATTCTTTACTTATTCTCTTAGGGTTGTACAATTGTCCGTATTCTCTTTCGATCGTTCCTTAACCTTTTTACGGAACCACTGGATTAATCGTTACCGATCTGGATGACATGAGAATATTCTCCTGCTTGGAATTGTCATACCTTATTCCCCTAGGAGATAGATTATTCTTACCTAAGTTGTCAATCATTAGCATTCTTCAAGACATAGAAATAATAAAGTCGAATTCCATTCGTTCTTTCAAAATATCAACTATTACATTGTAGCCGTAACCACTATTCATTCTTACATCATTAAATAAATAAAAGTTTTAATTCTACCCAAAATCTGGGTTCTTACAAGTTGGTGATGTGGCTTATCAATTGGCTCTTCCGCCAGATCTTCAATATATCCACGATGTTTTTCACATTTCAGTATTGCGGCCATATCAATTTGATAGCAGGAATGTGATGGATTATGAATCGATTGAGATACAAATTGATCTAACTTACGAGGAGCAACCTGTGAAGATTGTTGATCGAAAAGTGCAGGAGCTGAGGAAGAAGAAAATTGATTTGGTGAAAGTAATATAGAGAAACCATAAAGTTGAAGAAGCTACTTGGGACCTTGAGGAAGAGATGAAAAAGAAGTATCCCTTTTTGTTTGAGTACAGCTAATTCCGAGGACGAAATTCTTTTAAGAGGGGGAGAATGTAATAACCAAGATTCTCAGAATATATTCTATAAGTTTTCTTTTATAATATAAATCGTATTAATATTTGGAGATTTATTTGGAGAAATTCTTGAGACCATGAGATTGAGGAATTAAACATCGAGACTTTAAAATATAAATTTGGAATTGGATTTTTATCTTGAGAAAATGCGAACCAATATCTAGGAAATTCGTTCAATTAGTGCTAGTATTAATTATTTTGAGTACCTGGAAAATGGTTATAAATTATGGAGAGCATATGGGGCTATGGGGTCTTGATGGATTAGTGTATTTTAGAATTTAGATACAAATTTGAGAATAAATTTGAGAATTGTTTCCAATTATTCCAATTTTTGAGAAAAATGAGTTTAATTAGAGATTTAATTATGAGAATGAGTTTTAGAGCATGAGAATATTATTTTAGAATCGAGAGAGATAGAGTTTAACTATGTTAAATTATAGTAATTTATTTTAGAGTTTTGGGATTTATTCATGGATTTAATATTATTAGATTTTATTAGTTTTAAAAATAGAAATAGAATGTAATTGGGCCAAGCCCATTATAATAGTTCATATATGCATACTTGGGAGAAGCACCTAGAGAAATATAGAAAAATGGAGAGAAATAGATGGAGAAGCATCTAGAAAAATGAAGAGAAAGAGAGAAGAGAAGAGAAGGAGAAGAGAGAAAGAGGGAGAGGAGAGAAAGAGGAGGAAGAAAGCACCATCAAACTCCTCATTTTCTTACTCATAAATTCATGATTAGTAGCTCAAACTTTTGGGTCATTGAAGGCAAGCTAAGGTATGGTTCAATTCCTTGAAATTATTGCAAATAAATTGATTATTGCTTAGTAGTATTGATGTAATTAGCTTGTCCTGAAAAGTTTCAGCTTCTACCCCTGTTTTGTTCTGTTAATTTAAGATAGTTATTATCCGTTCTGGGTAGTAGTCTTTTAATGAAAGTTGTTCATCTTGGAGTCTATTTTGTGTAGAAGAAAACGGTGCACCGTTTAAGTTAACGAGCTAGGAGAAAATGATGTTTTACTAAAACCTGCGCAGAACAGAGTCAGCTCTCGGGATTCGAACTTTGGAAGTATGTTTCACCTAGTTAATCTCTGAATTTTGGGTTGAAATTTTAATTGAAGTTAGAGGAAGGAATTATAAAGATTTCAGAAAAATATTTGCACAGAAATATGAAATTTTCGGTTTACTAAAAATATTAGAGTGTGACTGTTATGAAAGAGACTGCCCTGTCCTTGAGCCAACTTTGGGAGAGTAATTGTCTTAGATAAACTGAGTTTTTCAAATCACAATTTTTGTGATGTAAAGTTACTATGTTCAATTGTGAAATGGAAGAGATTTTTTAGGTAAATATGTATTTTTCAATTTATGAAAATTGTTAGAAGACAAACTGCACAGAATCGACAAATCATTTCTGCACTAAGTTTGAATTGATGACCCACCTAGTTAGAAGATTGTATTCGATTGGAAACTTTTATGAGATCTTTATTTGGTATTCAGAAAGAAGCCTATAAAATTTGGTGATTTATGAATAATTTTTGGATTTATTAAAAATGTTAGAGTAAAGTATGCGCGGTAGCATTTTATGTTTTTGAATTGTTTTATGCGTGTCGTGTTTTGGGAAATCATTTTGAATGAGTTAAAGACCTTATTTGGTCTTGGTCAAACGATTAAAGTTGTTAGTTTTGATCTTGTTTAGTTGGCTACCAAGTATGGTATGCATTAATATTAATGGTTGATGTTTTGATATAGGGTTTTAATGGAGTTATAGTTGAAAATAATATATGAATTGTGATTGGAGATGGTGATAAGTCTTGTTTGGTGTTGTGGATTGTTGGGAAATGTCTTGGATTAATTTGAGAATGTATTTGAGGTGTTTTTACACCGAGAAACGTCTATATTACGAATAGGGTTAGAAATAAGCGTATAAATAATAGATAATGATGAGAATAGATAAGAAAGGTTTAAAGATAAGGTGATCAATTAAGTTAGCAACAGTGATAATTCAATTAGGAACTTTACTGGTGCTATTGAGTTGAGATTAAACATGTGACTAACGAGAGCTTATTTTGTGTTGTTTTTCTAGAACATAAACTAATCGGAATATTGTGACGTTGTATAAAGAGAAAGGAGACCCATACTTTGTTGCTTTCTTTTAGTTTAACAAGCTAAGGGCTCCAGGCAAGTCTACTATCTTCCTCTCATTTAGAGAACGTTCATTTTATTTGTTGTTAATTTGTGGATTAAACATCTTTGAGCTAATTAGTTATTATCCAACCCTCCCTTGCGATGATTAAATTCCTCCTATGTGTGAGTATTTTCCAAGAAGGATAGTTTATTCAAATATCGAAGATTCTTGGTGTATTTTGCTGATCTTATTCATTCAAGACAGCACCTCAGTCAACCATAACGAGCTAACATCATTTGTTCGAGTTAGCTAAGGGTGATTTTATTTGAGAGCTATCTTGTATTACAACTTGTATGAGAAGCAACATACTAATCTATTGATTCAGATTAGTACAATTCCATTTATTTCTATTGAGCGGGTTCATTGAATCGAACCAAGTGGATGATGAATGTGACTTCAACATCTTATGATGAATCTTAAGAGTGTTAGTTATTACACTGTGGTCTCAATTGTTCGGGACTTCAAACAAATGTTCGGAGACATAAGCTAACCTCAATTGTTCGAGTTAGCTAATCATGAGCATATTTTGAGACTTCTATTTTTTTCAAATGAACTTGTGATTTTAACCTATCAAAGGTGTATTTTTCATCTGATACTGGTCAACGGGATTATTAGGGAAAAATAATCCTGGTAATTATTTTGTTCAAGAATTTTAAATACTTGAACAAAGGTGACATTTGGCTCATGTGTGGCCTTGGGTGACTTGTGCATCCATCTGCTAGCAGTAAACTAGGTGCCATAGATCGGCTGATCACCGACTATGGGGAAATGGAGACCAAGACCAGTAAGTCTTAAAAGTGTGGTTATTTAATTATCAAAGTTGAATTTTTATTGTTGCTGAGATTATATTGAATTTTAAAAGTCTTGTGACATTTTGAGCATGTGGTAAATCTCTAAATTCAGGCCTCCTCATTTAATTAAATTCATGTTCTTATTTTATGGTGTTACATTTGAGCGTTGAGATTTTTCTTATATATATATATATATATATTACTACTCTGGTAGTAGCCTTGCTGAGCATTTTGTCGCTCATGCTAGTACTTCTTTTTCATTATATAGTTAAAGACGAGAACTTAGATCTTTCTGTTCCAACTGGGAAAGGAAAAGAGAAAGTCCGTGAGTGGTGTAGCCAGAGTGTTGAAGTTTGATGTGGAGCTCGAGATACTTTGGCAGTTTCAGAAGTAGTATAGATCTTGAGACTTGTGGTGAGAATGAGAATTAGATTGTATTATAGTGATCAAGATTGAAATGTTATAGAGAAATTTTTTGCTTATTATTGTATTATGAGACAGGTGTATCTATGGGATGATGTAACGGTCCAAATTGGAGTAAATCTGATTTGGGGGCGTTACAGTTTTCATTTGAATAATACTTATTAAATCATCACTAAATTAAAGATAATTTTATGATTTTCGCGTGGTTTGTAAAATCATCCAAATCTGATTTATAAATCTCAAGATATAGCCCAAATAATATATAAGAATTTTTTTAATACTAATAAAAGATTAATAAAATTCAATTTTAATACAACATTTTTTAATTATATCCTTTTTAGATTATAATTTTCTTTTTAAAATTCAATTCTAATACAATTTTTTTTAATTATATCCTTTTAAGATTTTAAATTTTTTTTTTTAAATTCACTTCTAATGCAACATTTTTAATTATATCATTTTCAGATTATAATTTCTTTTTTTATATGATATAATCTTGATCGTCTATTTTTAAAAATATTAGATTTGATGGTTGAGATTATTTTAGTAGTGTTAGGATTTATGGGTGATAGCGTAGAGACAACTTAACTAGTACTTAGTTTATTTGTATAGGCTAAGTAGAACATACTATCACAGCCAGAGTGTGTTCTTGTAATCAAATAATTGCTGAAATGTAATAAGTATGTATCTGGGAAGAAGTTCATTGATATGTTCAAGCCTCAAGAGAATACATCAGTTCGACAGCAATAATAAAGTTACTGTCAATACATTGATGGTAACGTTACAAGAAGACTGCATGTTGCAAGGTCACGACAGCAAGTCTCATTTGACAGCAACATTGGCTGAAGCATGGGACAGCAACATTCTCACACTTGACAGCAAGTTTGGAGTTCCGACAGCAACATTGGCGGGAGCTCATACTGTCAACTACTGAATATTCCTATGACAGCAAACTTTGCGGCAAAGGTTACTGTCTCACTGAATTATTTGATTTGGAGATTTTACCTCAGTCAAACCCCAGTGATAGTTTAGATGTTCAAGAAACAGATTTGCTGCAATTCCTCAAATATTGTAGCAGACCTGCAAGACTACGACAGAAGCTTGAGAGATCACAAGACGAGGCTCGACAATTAAAGAGTATGACAAGTCTGCATCTACTAGAATTGTTATAGCTAATTTTAGAAAGAGCCCAGAATGCCTTATGCTTAATGATAACTCTGTTTGTATAGCATTTTAGGAAAGGTCACATGGGTGGGCAACTTGTGAGGAGCTGCCACTTGAAAACGACAACAGCTCCGCGACCCATGTGACTGAGATGTTAGAGAAAGATTAATCTATATAGAGACACATCTCTCATTCTTTCTGTAGTGATTTCTTTCAAGAAGTCGAAGCTTGAGAAAACCATTTTTCTCGAGGTTGTAGCAACACATTACAAAATAAATAAAATATTTATTTTTTGAGAATATCTTGAATTACTACTTGTGTTTGCAATTCTTGTGTAGATAGTTTACAATCTTTATCATTGTTGTTGAGCTAAAGATTTGAAATTATCCATATTGCATTCAACCCCCCCTTCTGCAATATACTCCGGGACCAACAACTGGTATCAGAGCAACAGATTGATATACAAATCTGAAGATCATGACGAGTGTTCAGAAGTCAAGTGGTATCAAGATTCCACTCTTTGATAAAGAGAACTACAATTTCTGGAAAAGAAAGATCTTGTTATTTATCAAAGCTGCCCATCCACTATATATGGGAATCCTTGAGAACGGGCCCTTCATTCCTCAAAAGGAAGTAGCTGCTGCTACTGTAAATGACGAAGTCATTCCAGCCCATTGGGTTACCAAGAGGCCTTCAGAATACACAGAGACCGAAAAGGAGAAAGTAGCCTTGGATGACTACTTACAACTTCTCTTGCTCGACTCTCTCACTTTAGACAAAGCCATGTGTGGTAATGTCATGGGATGTTCATCTGCAAAAGAGATGTGGAGTAAGATAGAGCTTCTGTGTGAAGGAAGTGAAGAGGTCCGAGAAAATCAAAGGCAATCCTTGTATCACAATATGAAGCCTTCATGGCCAAGCGAAGAACTCACACACATGTTTGAAAGGTTCAGTAAGCTAATAGCTGAGTTACAAATTCATAGGAAGTTCTATGATAGAAAGGAGATCAACATCAAATTTCTGCTCACTCTCCCTGAGCATCTTGATCATAAAGTCACAGCCATAAGAGAAGGAAGAAACTGAACGATGTCTCTCTAGAAACTCTTATGGTGTGCTCAAATCTTACGAACTCGAACTCTTTCAAAAGGGAGCTATTCAAACTGGAACCAAAGGAAAGTTGGCAAACATGTCAGGAGCCCTTGTAGCTCATGAACCACAAGTAGCTTGTCCAAGTGAATCCTCACAAACTTCATAACCAACACAAGTACCACCATTGAAGATTGAAGAGGTGTTGGATGACGAGGAGAAGGTGGTTCTGCAGCTCAAAGACGTTGAAGATGAAGACTTCTACACAATAGAAGAGATTGAAAGCATGGATAATCCAACCACGGCTTATATGGCTAAGAGATTCAAGAACATCATGTTCATAAGGGACAAGTCATACAAGCCACAGGGTCAAACATCTAAGTTCAACAAGGGGAGTTTTTCAGAAGCTGCTGGTGGTGCCACGAGAGGTGGATACAAGATCGGGATGGTGGATAGGTCGAAGTTCAGGTGTTACAACTGCAATGAGCTAGGTCATTTTTCTACTGAATGCAGAAGACCAAAACAGAATCAAGGAAAAAGATCTGGAAATCAGTTTAGGAGGAATCAAGGTAAAGCCTATGTGGCTGAAGGAAAATGCTGGGATGATTATGAAGATGAGGAAGAAGAAGAGTTTGTAAACTTGGCCCACATGGCTAAATCTGTTGATGAAGCTTCTAGTTCCTCAACTTAGGTACCATCTCTAGTCTTACTCTTGATATGTCTAAAACTGAATACAAGCATACCATTGAAGAATTAAGTGCTGAGATGTTTAACATTCATGTTAGTTTATGTGTTGCTCACGAAGAAATTGCTAAGTTAACTAAACAAAATGAAACTCTCAAATCTAAAAATGAAATGTTATTACTTAGAACCAGTCCTCTAGATTCGTTAGCTAAAGAGAATACTAGATTGAAAAATGATATTGTCTGTGCTAAGGAAATAGAAGAATTTCTCAGGAATCAAATTGCAGAAAACGAGTTTAAACTCAAAGCATTTAGAAACTCTTCTAAGTTAGTCCAGGAATATCATGATAATCACACTGAGAATCAAAAGATAGGTATAGGCTTCGAGTATGGTAGGAGGCATGGAAAGGCAATTGCTCTTGATGATAGTGATGCTGTCAAACCTCATATTCTCAAAAGAGTTTACAAACCGATTTTCAAAATCTTCAAGCTGATTTTGTTGAAACCTCCCTATTCATCAAACAAGAGCTTCTTGATGAGGATGAGTGCGTTGACAGCACACTAGATGAAGGGAAAGATACTGTCAAGTATCCCATGACAGAAACGTTGCCAAGCAATCAGACAGAATGTTCTAAAGTAGCTGTCAACAAGGATATGACAGAAACTTCAAAAGATACTATCAAGAGAGAACCCAAGACAGCAACTTTCAAGCCTGTTGTCAAGACAGAGGGAAAGAAAGGTACTGTCAAAGGTAGCTCGACAGCAACTTCAGAACATACTGTCAAGGCAAATGCCTACAAGCCTAAGAATAGGAACGACAAGTTAGGAATTGACAAAAAGAATGGCTATGCTCATGGTAAAGACGCTCCTAGGAAGCTTTGCAATAATTCTGGCTCATCTCAACATTTAACATTTGTTTGTAAGAAACCCAACAAGAACAAGGTTAATGTGACCAATGTTAGTGGTAACTTACGTAGAACCCCCATCATGCAAAGAGAAGTGGACGTCCGTAATAATATTGACTGTATGCCATGCAAGATTGTTGTTATGAGTACTTGTTTCAATTTGCCTATTCTGTCTATTGAAAGATGTTCCTATATGCAAACTGCTGAGACTTCTAAGCCTGCCTATGTTGGTAAAAAGGCAACATCTACCAAGAGAAAGACCAAGTCTAACTCTAAGCCTAAGTGGACTGTGAAACAAGTCAGACAGGAGGATTCTAGTGTTGATTCAAATGTGAAACAGAATGATATGAATAATGATGCTGTAACGGCAGGACCCAACAGAGTTTGGGTACCAGATGCAAATTAAAATCATCTATTTTGTAGGGCAAAAAGTAGAAGCAAGTCATGTGGATCATCGATAGTGGATGTTCCAGACACATGACTGGTGATATAGCCCTGCTATCACATTTTGTGGAGAAAGCCAGCCCAATCATAACTTTTGGAGACAACAGCAAAGGTTACATTGTGGGATATGGCTGTTTGGAAATTGGAAATATTGTCATTGAAGACATTGCTCTTGTAGATGGATTGAGGCATAACCTACTCAGTGTCAGCCAGTTCAGTGACAGGGGATTCAAGTGTAACACCCCCAGATCCGGGGTCAGGGATCTGGTGGTTACGGTCTTACATCCATTCATAATACTTGACTTGAGTCCACAATAAATAAATCACATGCTGTGATCCCACAATAATATGCACTCACACGCACAACAGTTATAGTCCCAGAGAAGAAATTGAAATAAGTCTTACATTAAAGGGTTACGAATAAACGTTATTACAATCCCAAAAGGATAACATCATAAGTTTAACAGTTTTTCCGTTGATTACATTAATTATACATATAGTTAAACATGAAACAAAAGCTGTCTAACTAAGCTACCTCAGCAATGGCGGCTAGCATCTCAGCGGGGAGTCCGGTGGGTTGGGTAACCCGCTTGCGCCGAGTACGCCTGATGCGAGCCATCTGTCCTAGCTGTTGTTGTGACATAATATGAACAAAGCAAGGGTGAGCGAAAGCCCACCAACAATAATATAACTGAACAGTGATACATATATACAGCAGTTCAAAATATCCTTTGAAACCATATGCCATGCATTAATGAGGTTATTGCCAGTATAATATAAAGGATGAAGTTACCAGGTAACTCAAAGTATTTGTTTGTAGAAATATCTGCTACATCAAAAGTAAGCGAGATATTCTCATTGTCATTAAAAAGAGGAACTTGCATGAAAAGATTGCAATTCCAGTTATGAACACTTTTCCAGCTCTGCCAACAATAATCATGTTGCAGGAAATAAATAAGTTTGGATGATGAACCAATGATGGAGTATTCACCGCGCCCGCTGTTCCAATCTTGATGATCAGTCAAGATCGTACATCTCAAATTAGATTTACTACCGGTAGAAGGAAGAACTGACGGCTTTACTTGTCTACCGCCTTGCTAGCTCTCCCCGGCCAACGGTTGGGCCAAAGGGGATGGACCGGCGCTACTCGGCCTCTTACACGAATCCTAGTTCAAATAGAATTCATGATTCTGAATGTAACGTTCGTCCCCCTTTCCCCAAGTATAATACTTGTTGATAAGACTCCACAAAGTAGTCGTATCTAGTTGGAAAGGAAAATTCACCAATAACTTCCAAGCTACTGCTTGGTAACGAATCTCAACTTGTTCCAACAATCTTACCCCTCGAAAGATGAGAAGGTAAACAACGACTTAATAAGTCAATAGCACCCGAGTTGAGAGTGAAGAGAATACTTTATGACCGGGAAGTCGACAAGATAATTAACATTTTCCAAGTAAGGTTCCCTTATTATTAGGGAGATAGACTCAAAGAAGAATGATGTCAGAGAACCTTTCTTGATATATGATTAATAATAATATGACTCCGAAATATTTTCTGTAATAATCGAAGAAGATAAACCTTATCGTGGTTATTCTAAGTATGGAATAAATATTCAGAGAATATTTATTGAATTAAAATATTTTACAGAATATTTAGGAATATGAAAGAATATCTTTAATCAGAGTATTTCTCAAATAATCCTTGAAGAAATATCGAGAGAATATTTATTGCATAATTAAATATTCAAATGAATATTCAAAATAATATTCATTAATTAATAAGACCTGAAAGGAATATTTAAAATATTTAAAATACTATTCGATGATTAAATAGAACCCTGGATGAATATTCAAAATAATATTCATAATTAATTAGGAATTTAAATGTTTATTGAAAAAGTAATATTCATTTAATGAATAATATTCTAAATGAATATCAAGTAATATTCATTTAGTAATCCAAGCTTTAAAGGAATATTCGAGATAAGACTCGATAAATAAATCAAGCTTCAGATGAACATTAAAATAATATTCATCAGGTAATTACTATCTTAAATGAATATTCAAAAGTAATATTCATTTAATGAATAATATTCTAAATGAATATCCAAATAATATTCATTTAGTAGTCCAACCTTTAGAAGAATATTCGAAATAATAATCGATAAATAATTCGACTCTGAATGAATATTAAAAAAAATATTATTCGTCGAATAGTTACGTTCAAATAATTATTTGAAGTAGGGATCGTTAAATAAATAATCTCGAACGAATATTCAAATAATATTCGTCGCCCGAATAATGGGAAATATTTACTTAGATATTTTCTTTCGAGGTAATCTCGATATGTCCAGAAATATTGACTCCCGGTCTATATTTGATGAATAAGATGGATACGCCCTTCTATGAGGGTCTTACAATAACCGGCTTATAATTGATACGTTAGCTATCTAATTTATAAGCCAATAAACAATCAGGGAACAAGCATAACGATATAACTTGAAAGTAGGCATGCATGCTATGGCATATGTATAACAGAAAACATATATATATATATATATATATTCAATCACAACAACAGCCTAAAAGAAGGGAATTGAAACTTGCCTGGTAGTCGAGTACGGTAAGGGGTAGTGGTAGCGGGTCCCGGGTCAGCTTGGTGATCTATAAATAGCCAAGTCATTCGGGATTAATCACTTAACATTTTAAAAGTTAAGTTATACTTAAATCGAAACACGTTCTCGAGTTATCTCGTTATACCCCTTTTTGTGGATTCCCTTTATCATTGATCCGACCCGACATTCGTTCGTTAATACGACATGTCACTGTACTTACACTTGGGACATACTTAAGTCATACAAGTTCTAAGGTCGATCGTTACGAACCAATATTATACTCCGAGTTTTATCGCCCGTTTTCTAAGTGTTTTACCAAAGTTATAATAGAGTCGTCTTTTAGGGGTTCGTTCGCGTTTAACCTCGACTCGAATATTTTTAATAAATCGAAAAACGATCCTTTTGACATACGGTTTTCTTTCACACCTTCCTTTTTACCTCTAGTATTTATTTACCAAGATTCGTCATGACTTTACATATTTTACGAGGGTCCAATTTCAGTTACGAACTTTCGTTTACGGATTCGAACTACTTTTAGTAAATCGGTCATAAATCCTAAACCGTAAGTCTTTTTTATTCGATTCTTCTTCCAAAATGATCTACGACTCAAGATCTACAAGGGTATGTTATATAATTAACCAGATCAGTGAATTATAGCTACTTCCATGCACGAGTTTCAAGGTGTAACGAAATTCTGGCATTATAACGGCTATAAATCGAGGGTTCCAAAAATTATAACATCAAAACCAAGCCACACCGGGCATAATACACATCTTATATACATGATTCTCATCCAAATCTGTCCAAGATCATATCACTTCATCCTTATAATCATCATATGTTTCAACCACTACAAGATCATGCTAATCAAGCTTATAACCATGCTAATATCATAACTATACTAAAACTCATCAAGATCATGCATATACTTAAAGTAAAACCTAGGGTTTCAAGAGAGTTATACCTTCCTTGGTCTGTCTAGGAGTCTAAAAAGCCTTGATCTAGTCCTTGGATCACCTTAATATAGATTAGAGCAACAAAGAAAACCAAGAAAACAAAGTTAGTTTCTAAGGGTTACTATTCATCATCACTTTTGTAAAAATCATAGAAAATAGAAAAATAAGAGTTTGTCTCTCAAATTTTTACCACATCTTGGCCTCTTCATAAGCTTTGTTTTTAGTCCTAGATCATCAGATTTGAAGCTTCCTAGCTAGGGTTTTGAGCCCCCTTTCTCCTCTGGACAGAAACTGTCAAGCACAGATCAGTTTGGCTTCTTCAACTTTGAGCATGGATTTGACTAGGCTATACTACTTTGTTGGACATGAAATTTTGAGCGAATATTACCCATGGAGTGGAGAGGCTATGGTTAAAATTTGGTGATTTTATCATGGATAGAAATGGAGATATGAATTTGTCTTTGGAGAGTGTTTCTGCTGGACAGTTTGAGAGAATGAGAGGAATGGAGTTTGTTTTGCTTGCTTTGATCTCATCCTTGTCCAAAATACATTATTGATGATAATATCTAGCATAAAGCTACTTTATTAAAGTGCTTTGCTCATATATGATGCAATCCAAGGGACAAGTGTTGTGATTTTGTGGTGGAAAGGTGCCATGCAAGCTAACTAAGTGATTTGGTTTCTAAAGATGCTAGTTACTTTGTAACTACTTAGTTACTTGATCTTATCTATTTGCACATGCATGTATCTTGGCTCTCTGCTTGTCTCTTTGTCCGGTTATTACTTTATTTGATTGATCGTTCGGAGGAATAACTCATTCGTTTCTAGTTAGGGTTTTACCGGAAACCGTCTTAATATTTATACTATCATCCTCCATTCTCTTTAATAATTCTTGAACCTATTTTCCTTAAATCCCTTCAATAATTCCTTAAGTCTTTCAGTGTCCAGGGAAATCTCGGGGAAAATAAAAGTGCTATTTTTCAGAATCCGACAGCTTTTACATACAATCTTTTTCCCCCTGGATCACTAATACGAACTCAGAATTTCGTTCCGGGTACTTCTATATAGCGTCGTCTAATAATATTCCTACGTCCACCAAAATCACTATTCATCACTTATTCTTTACTTATTCTTTTAGGGTTATATAAATGTCCCGGTTCTCTTTCAATCGTTCCTTAACCCTTTTACGGAACCACTGGACTGATAACAGATCTCGATTTGGATGACATAAGAATAACCTTCCCCCTTGGAACGATCAAATCTTAATTTCCTAGGAGATAGATAATTCTTATCTAGATTGTCAACCAATAGCATTCTTCATGACATATAAGCATTTGAACCCAAATCTACTCCTTTCATTCATTATCTCAATCGTTACATCGTAATCGTAATCACTGTTCACCATTACCTCAGTACATAATAAAAAGTTTTTAATTATATCCAAAATTTGGGGTTCTTACAGTCTCCCCTCCTTAAAAGGATTCCGTCCCGGAATCAGGTAGGAAGCAAAGAGTCGTTTGTCTGTCGTTTACTTTTTAGCTTCCCGGTCAATTCTTAGTCGTTCTACCCTTTCTCAGCACATCTTCTAGTGCTACAATCCATACTTTATCCTTTTTCCATCAACTTTGCTACTTTTCGTACAACACACTATCTGGGTTATGATCTTACTCAGTCTTATCCTTATTGATACCTGCAGTGACATTGGTATCAATATCTCACTGCGAATTTGGAGGTAACCTCGCTCGCACTGTGCATTTCCTGATCGCTTTAATCTTCGCAATCTCGATCAATATAGAGAAGTGGAAAGATTTATTGAGAGATCACTATGATCAATTGAACATTTGTTATATTGCATAGCTAGTACAGAAGGGGGCCAGCCTTTAGTACTTGACAAGCAATTAAACAAGTTATGGTATTCCACTTAGACTTCTATCACATAGACAGATAGTCACGTAGCAGTACCTCCCCTCCTTAAAGGGTTGTTCTTCTCAATTCATAAAGAAGATGAATAAGAGAGAAGAAAAGAAAAGAATTCTAAAGGATTATAGAAAGTTTTCATGATTGTAAAATATCATACTCAGAATTTACCTCTGAACTATAGAGGTTCATTAAGGAAGAAATTAATCATAATTATATCCAATACTATTTGATCGTAACCTCACGTGTCAACATATCTTGCTGCTTTGTCCACTATTCTCTGGACCTGTACCCTGGTTCAACCTTAGCAACACTTACTTTTGGAAAATCTTTGAACCTCTCAGGTTAAATCTTAGTTTCTCGCTTGACACCATTGTTACTGACATTCCATGTCACGCTACTAGCTTTTTCATATCCATAATATTAACACTATCAGGTTGTCATCCCGAGAATTCATCGGAAAACCCATTTATTAATCCATTCCTAACATTCCTTGCTTCATATTTTGTAGTTGCTTTCCCCGTCTTTTCTTTATCAATCACATCCTTCTCATTATCTGATTCTTATTTACTTCTGTTATTTACTTTCACCTTCATCTCTTTATTGAGGCATCTTTTGCACTTGGCACCTCCTTATTGGTATCCCGTTACATTAACTCTATAATCATCACATTATTTCAAATTTAAAACCTCCGAAATGAATCTGGCCGATTTCTTTAGCTTAGATCCAATATAATCTACTTCTGTCAACTTGTTTCTCATCACTTATTCTTTTCTACCCGCGGTTTTTCACAGGTTGTCGTTCGTAAGTCAGACCAGGTCGTACACCTACCTGCTCGCACTCTTATCATCTGTTGAGCATCTGCATTTTACTGGTGTAGCTTTGCCACATGAAACACGTTAGTACCCTGCTATAAGCTTTGGGGGTAAAACTGGCTCGAATGCCACCTTCCGAACACTTTTAAACTCTCAGGTGTCCTAATAAGTCTCGGGCTCAACTGCCCTTCTCTCTAAGTCTCATTAATTTTTTTTTCCACGGGAATACATTTAGCATCATGAATCATCAACCTCATATTCTCTATCTTGTTTGCGCAGAAGTACACTAACACAAACTTGCTTGTCATTCATCAACATGCCATTTAGCTTATCAATAGCAGCACTTTCTTTATCTTTACGTTGTCATCTACTTTCTTAGAAGAATCACCATCGCTTATTGCTTACGTAGTGCCTTAATAGCTAACCGTACGGGTTTCAATCCTTTAGGGAGACAAAGTAATCACTATTCCTTATCCATAAACAACACTTCCTGAACTCGATGTAGATATTACATGAAGTAGATAAAATTGCAGAAGAGTTTCAAGCATCGCAGCTAAGTCAGGTTGATGAAACTATCACTCATGCATCTTCCATAAAAGACTGGAAACTTAATGGTTTACTTCGTCAATTTTTGTATCATGGTCCTGGTTTGCCTCAAAACGGGACCTTCTAAGGTATGTAATATGCTTATGACCCATCAGGAATCGAATCTTTACTTAAACTATTATTACATTCGATTCTTGCACAATCATCAGAAGGAATGTAAATTCCTCCATTCCGATATGACCTTCAAGGTCCTTCCAAATATCATTCTGTTTCTTCGGTATGAACATTTGTAATTATTCCTTTATACTTAGACTGTCGGCCACCTCATTGGCCTTTCCTAATAATAATAATTTCTGGTAATCCTTGTTCTCTGGATACATTTCAATTCAATTTTTTTTTTACCTCATTCTCATCACTGTTGGGTGAAAGCATTCTCCCTTAAGCTCTGCTGAAGGAGAAAAATATATCTATCAGTCTTTTTCCATAAGTCATTGCTTCCACCTACCCGTGGGAACTTTATCACATTTATTCTCAATCCTACTTAGGATACTTCTTTTCTTAGTTCTTTCCTTATCTTATGATAATCTCAACCTTTATAGGTTCAATCCATACTCCCTCAGGGTTTCATACATGCATCATCTGGTATATTGTTATTGTGTCTTACATTCTCTTCCAAACTTCCAGTTGGAAACTCAGAATATTAGCTTTTCCTTGTAAGGTTTCTTAGGTCGTCCTCATCATTCCTCCTGTATTTTCTAGGTACAGGGTATATCAAAATGTCTTTGATCAATACTCTAATAATTCTATCTCTGTTCTTTCCAAAACTCTTTTTAATAATCTGTACAGGTCATTGTTGCCTTAGCAAATCCAACTCATACATCTGAATTCACAATGTCTTTATTAGGGTTAGTGCCATCCCTTGTCCATTCCCCAGGGTTTGCCTTACTTTATGGATATCTTATCCTTAATTCAACTGCCAAGGAATTCCTGCATCCTATAATTGGCAATCAAATCATGTATCCTTAATAAGGGTCTCTTTTCAATCATTCTTATTTGATAATCGATCGGTAGCTTACTGCTAATTTCTTCTTTCAGATAGTGGTCAACCTATTTGACCTTCCAAAAGACAACGTATGTCTAACTGCTCTCTTACAGAACTTGTTAATGGTAGCAAGGATGTTCTGAAAGATATTGGTCGAGTTCAACGTGAATTTCCTAGTGCTTATCGTTCTTCGCAAAGGTACTTGCCTCAGAGAAAATTCCTACAGCATACTGTTCAATTTCTGACCATTTCTATACTCTCTTCATATACCTTCATTGTTTACCTTCCTCCGTCATAATATATTCATGGTATTCACGATACCCTAACATCATACATCTCAAGTCACTATACTTCCATTTTACTCGTAATCTTGGACAACCATATACACATGAGTCACTTTAGTACGGGTGACCCCATCCCAAAAAGGTCTAGTGAATTCCCAATCAAAACATGGGCTGTTCAGCAGAAGATTCCTACGATCTCATTAATGTTTCCTTTATATCAGAAGGCCTTGCAGTCGGTGCTTTCTTAGAAGCAACCCTGCTTCGTCCTTTCATTGCTGGTCTAGTCACTTGATAATCCTTTGTGACTTGGCCTCAACTGGCCACAAAAAAAATATATATATGATTTTAAGGGTTGGCTAATAACATTACTTTTCTAGCAATTGCCGGCATAGTGCCTTCTTTGATACCTTTCTACCTTTCTAAAACTTTACTTCATATAAGTCTTAATCGACTATTCGGCACCGTCTCTGGTCACCTTTCCTCTATTTTTATCTTTTCAACTATTCTTATCACTACCACGTGCCACGCAAGCTTACCATTCCTGGCATAACAGCCTTTTCACTTAAGTCAATCTCAGGGTTTCTCAGTCCGGCTGGTTTCTTACTTACATTTCCTGTTTTCGTCCAATCTCACTTCATCATTGTATTTCTACAATCAATCGCGATAACCGGGGTCTGTCCACCAACCCATGTAGCGGCTACCTTACCCAATTCACGGGGTTTGCCCCAGTTTCTACTCTCTTCCATGATGTTCTCTGATAATCAGAAAGACAAGGTTTGCCAAAATTCGTTGAAGTTCTTCCCAGAATTAGGGAAATTTTGGTCAATCTATCCATCGACTGGTAACACTAAGGAGACCAGTTTCGAAACCTGAAGAATAGTTCTATGAACCTCCTAGTAGGTAGAACCGTAAGCAGTCATAATTAACGAAATAATCGTCATCGGGTTGGAAATTTAACCCCTAGAGAGGAACCAATTATATACATCCCTTAGAAGGGAATTAACAGTTTTAAACTGAAACTTGTCACAACGTCCTGATACCTATACGTCCTGATATTCAATATCACCAAATGTCAGTCTACCTGACTACCAGTCTCAGAAGGAACATTACCGTCGGAGTTGGTTGTTCCACAAAAATTGGCACTACTAAGGCCATCCGAACCTGGTGAACCATGCTGTCCGAATGCATCCGCAAGTACTTTGTCGTGCTGCGCAAGCACACATCCTAATCTTTTATGCGAAGCGTCGTTGGAAGCAAAAAGTCTCCCTTTTTCCATTAAACAATGCCAACTCTTGGTCATTACCAATTTCATCTTTTAGCTCCAGGAAGATTTTCTCACATTTTTCTCTTTAACTGCTGATCGTATTACTTGATCCGTTATACTTCCGCGTCGGAGTAAACTTAAGGTAACTACTATAATCCATTCAAAGAAAAGAAAGAATTTAATATTCCTCTGAGTCACATGCATCTAACGTTTCTGGTTCATCACTTCACTGAGTTAAATTAACCCTATACTTAGTCTCTGACAATAGTCTCATTACGAGTTCATCTTGACTCACTGGTCTTATCTTCCGATTGGTTCTGAGATCATTGTCTTGCTTACTACTTCCTTATCTAACTTTATCCAATCATGCTGTGACTTCCCAATGTTTTCAGTTTCTAACTGATTCATTCATAAAATGGACATTTTCCAAAATAAAACAACTTCATCAACCTCAATTTGGTTCCATAAATTACAACCTATGACATCTGCCTTCTCATGGCGAATTATTACTGACAATATTCATACTTATTCATTTATCAAATGATATGGCACTTACTGCCTCTTCTCAACTATTCCTAGGGACTCTGCTCCTCGCCTTATATCGATGCCTTTGATAATCATACATCCTTCTAGCACTCTTTTCGTTAATATGAAAGTCTCTAAAGATTCTCATCTATTCCCGTATAAGATCTCAAGTAATTCTTCCAATCCGTCTTACTTGCTAGTACTACCTCCAGTAGTCCAGCCACGAATCCAACATGAATCTTCAGTTCTCTTGCTAATAGCTTAGTTCTTTATGCCCACTTTTCTTAGCTCTATACCTTAATCATCTCAGTCTTTCTGGCTACAGCCCTCATTCCTCGAGGGTAAGCCCCTTATCCTAACAAGATTTTCCTTATCTGCTGGAACCTCTTCCGGGTCTCCAGTAAGGTACTCTATTGAATTTACCCGCTGATCTTCAGCATATAATAAAGCATCATCGCGCTACTGCTCGTATGCCTCAAGGTCTGTTGCCTTACTTGTCGATGCGATATCGAGCTAAGTTACTATCATGATACTTAATAGTTCCCATAAGAGTTTTATAGGTCATCACTACATTAAGTAGTCCGACTATGAACTTGGCAAGAGTTCTTATTATCTTAGTGAATTTATTGTTTTAACATCGCCTCATCTCTGGGGTTTATAACGTACGCTCTGATACCACTTCTGTAACACCCCCAGATCCGGGGTCAGGGATCTGGTGGTTACGGTCTTACATCCATTCATAATACTTGACTTGAGTCCACAATAAATAAATCACATGCTGTGATCCCACAATAATATGCACTCACACGCACAACAGTTATAGTCCCAGAGATGAAATTGAAATAAGTCTTACATTAAAGGGTTACGAATAAACGTTATTACAATCCCAAAAGGATAACATCATAAGTTTAACAGTTTTTCCGTTGATTACATTAATTATACATATAGTTAAACATGAAACAAAAGCTGTCTAACTAAGCTACCTCAGCAATGGCGGCTAGCATCTCAGCGGGGAGTCCGGTGGGTCGGGTAACCCGCTTGCGCCGAGTACGCCTGATGCGAGCCATCTGTCCTAGCTGTTGTTGTGACATAATATGAACAAAGCAAGGGTGAGCGAAAGCCCACCAACAATAATATAACTGAACAGTGATACATATATACAGCAGTTCAAAATATCCTTTGAAACCATATGCCATGCATTAATGAGGTTATTGCCAGTATAATATAAAGGATGAAGTTACCAGGTGACTCAAAGTATTTGTTTGTAGAAATATCTGCTACATCAAAAGTAAGCGAGATATTCTCATTGTCATTAAAAAGAGGAACTTGCATGAAAAGATTGCAATTCCAGTTATGAACACTTTTCCAGCTCTGCCAACAATAATCATGTTGCAGGAAATAAATAAGTTTGGATGATGAACCAATGATGGAGTATTCATCGCGCCCGCTGTTCCAATCTTGATGATCAGTCAAGATCGTACAGCTCAAATTAGATTTACTACCGGTAGAAGGAAGAACTGACGGCTTTACTTGTCTACCGCCTTGCTAGCTCTCCCCGGCCAACGGTTGGGCCAAAGGGGATGGACCGGCGCTACTCGGCCTCTT
Organism: Saposhnikovia divaricata; assembly: GCA_036435485.1. Lineage (NCBI taxonomy): Eukaryota > Viridiplantae > Streptophyta > Magnoliopsida > Apiales > Apiaceae > Saposhnikovia > Saposhnikovia divaricata. The sequence continues at coordinate 91,130,853 of CM071597.1, read as the reverse complement.
ACACGACTCCTAGTTCAAATAGAATTCACGATTCTGAATGTAACGTTCGTCCCCCTTTCCCCAAGTATAATACTTGTTGATAAGACTTCACAAAGTAGTCGTATCTAGTTGGAAAGGAAAATTCACCAATAACTTCCAAGCTACTGCTTGGTAACGAATCTCAACTTGTTCCAACAATCTTACCCCTCGAAAGATGAGAAGGTAAACAACGACTTAATAAGTCAATAGCACCCGAGTTGAGAGTGAAGAGAATACTTTATGACCGGGAAGTCGACAAGATAATTAACATTTTCCAAGTAAGGTTCCCTTATTATTAGGGAGATAGACTCAAAGAAGAATGATGTCAGAGAACCTTTCTTGATATATGATTAATAATAATATGACTCCGAAATATTTTCTGTAATAATCGAAGAAGATAAACCTTATCGTGGTTATTCTAAGTATGGAATAAATATTCAGAGAATATTTATTGAATTAAAATATTTTACAGAATATTTAGGAATATGAAAGAATATCTTTAATCAGAGTATTTCTCAAATAATCCTTGAAGAAATATCGAGAGAATATTTATTGCATAATTAAATATTCAAATGAATATTCAAAATAATATTCATTAATTAATAAGACCTGAAAGGAATATTTAAAATATTTAAAATACTATTCGATGATTAAATAGAACCCTGGATGAATATTCAAAATAATATTCATAATTAATTAGGAATTTAAATGTTTATTGAAAAAGTAATATTCATTTAATGAATAATATTCTAAATGAATATCAAGTAATATTCATTTAGTAATCCAAGCTTTAAAGGAATATTCGAGATAAGACTCGATAAATAAATCAAGCTTCAGATGAACATTAAAATAATATTCATCAGGTAATTACTATCTTAAATGAATATTCAAAAGTAATATTCATTTAATGAATAATATTCTAAATGAATATCCAAATAATATTCATTTAGTAGTCCAACCTTTAGAAGAATATTCGAAATAATAATCAATAAATAATTCGACTCTGAATGAATATTAAAAAAAATATTATTCGTCGAATAGTTACGTTCAAATAATTATTTGAAGTAGGGATCGTTAAATAAATAATCTCGAACGAATATTCAAATAATATTCGTCGCCCGAATAATGAGAAATATTTACTTAGATATTTTCTTTCGAGGTAATCTCGATATGTCCAGAAATATTGACTCCCGGTCTATATTTGATGAATAAGATGGATACGCCCTTCTATGAGGGTCTTACAATAACCGGCTTATAATTGATACGTTAGCTATCTAATTTATAAGCCAATAAACAATCAGGGAACAAGCATAACGATATAACTTGAAAGTAGGCATGCATGCTATGGCATATGTATAACGGAAAACATATATATATATATATATATATATATATATATATATATATATATATATATATATATATTCAATCACAACAACAGCCTAAAAGAAGGGAATTGAAACTTGCCTGGTAGTCGAGTACGGTAAGGGGTAGTGGTAGCGGGTCCCGGGTCAGCTTGGTGATCTATAAATAGCCAAGTCATTCGGGATTAATCACTTAACATTTTAAAAGTTAAGTTATACTTAAATCGAAACACGTTCTCGAGTTATCTCGTTATACCCCTTTTTGTGGATTCCTTTTATCATTGATCCGACCCGACATTCGTTCGTTAATACGACATGTCACTGTACTTACACTTGGGACATACTTAAGTCATACAAGTTCTAAGGTCGATCGTTACGAACCAATATTATACTCCGAGTTTTATCGCCCGTTTTCTAAGTGTTTTACCAAAGTTATAATAGAGTCGTCTTTTAGGGGTTCGTTCGCGTTTAACCTCGACTCGAATATTTTTAATAAATCGAAAAACGATCCTTTTGACATACGGTTTTCTTTCACACCTTCCTTTTTACCTCTAGTATTTATTTACCAAGATTCGTCATGACTTTACATATTTTACGAGGGTCCAATTTCAGTTACGAACTTTCGTTTACGGATTCGAACTACTTTTAGTAAATCGGTCATAAATCCTAAACCGTAAGTCTTTTTGATTCGATTCTTCTTCCAAAATGATCTACGACTCAAGATCTACAAGGGTATGTTATATAATTAACCAGATCAGTGAATTATAGCTACTTCCATGCACGAGTTTCAAGGTGTAACGAAATTCCGGCATTATAACGGCTATAAATCGAGGGTTCCAAAAATTATAACATCAAAACCAAGCCACACCGGGCATAATACACATCTTATATACATGATTCTCATCCAAATCTGTCCAAGATCATATCACTTCATCCTTATAATCATCATATGTTTCAACCACTACAAGATCATGCTAATCAAGCTTATAACCATGCTAATATCATAACTATACTAAAACTCATCAAGATCATGCATATACTTAAAGTAAAACCTAGGGTTTCAAGAGAGTTATACCTTCCTTGGTGTGTCTAGGAGTCTAAAAAGCCTTGATCTAGTCCTTGGATCACCTTAATATAGATTAGAGCAACAAAGAAAACCAAGAAAACAAAGTTAGTTTCTAAGGGTTACTATTCATCATCACTTTTGTAAAAATCATAGAAAATAGAAAAATAAGAGTTTGTCTCTCAAATTTTTACCACATATTGGCCTCTTCATAAGCTTTGTTTTGAGTCCTAGATCATCAGATTTGAAGCTTCCTAGCTAGGGTTTTGAGCCCCCTTTCTCCTCTGGACAGAAACTGTCAAGCATAGATCAGTTTGGCTTCTTCAACTTTGAGCATGGATTTGACTAGGCTATACTACTTTGTTGGACATGAAATTTTGAGCGAATATTACCCATGGAGTGGAGAGGCTATGGTTAAAATTTGGTGATTTTATCATGGATAGAAATGGAGATATGAATTTGTCTTTGGAGAGTGTTTCTGCTGGACAGTTTGAGAGAATGAGAGGAATGGAGTTTGTTTTGCTTGCTTTGATCTCATCCTTGTCCAAAATACATTATTGATGATAATATCTAGCATAAACTACTTTATTAAAGTGCTTTGCTCATATATGATGCAATCCAAGGGACAAGTGTTGTGATTTTGTGGTGGAAAGGTGCCATGCAAGCTAACTAAGTGATTTGGTTTCTAAAGATGCTAGTTACTTTGTAACTACTTAGTTACTTGATCTTATCTATTTGCACATGCATGTATCTTGGCTCTCTGCTTGTCTCTTTGTCCGGTTATTACTTAATTTGATTGATCGTTCGGAGGAATAACTCATTCGTTTCTAGTTAGGGTTTTACCGGAAACCGTCTTAATATTTATACTATCATCGTCCATTCTCTTTAATAATTCTTGAACCTATTTTCCTTAAATCCCTTCAATAATTCCTTAAGTCTTTCAGTGTCCAGGGAAATCTCGGGGAAAATAAAAGTGCTATTTTTCAGAATCCGACAGCTTTTACATACAATCTTTTTCCCCCTGGATCACTAATACGAACTCAGAATTTCGTTCCGGGTACTTCTATATAGCGTCGTCTAATAATATTCCTACGTCCCCCAAAATCACTATTCATCACTTATTCTTTACTTATTCTTTTAGGGTTATATAAATGTCCCGGTTCTCTTTCAATCGTTCCTTAACCCTTTTACGGAACCACTGGACTGATAACAGATCTCGATTTGGATGACATTAGAATAACCTTCCCCCTTGGAATGATCAAATCTTAATTTCCTAGGAGATAGATAATTCTTATCTAGATTGTCAACCAATAGCATTCTTTATGACATATAAGCATTTGAACCCAAATCTACTCCTTTCATTCATTATCTCAATCGTTACATCGTAATCGTAATCAATATTCACCATTACCTCAGTACATAATAAAAAGTTTTTAATTATATCCAAAATTTGGGGTTCTTACATCAAGGTTGACTTTGATATGATGGTTTGCAATATCTATCACAAGAAGGATGGAAGCCTCTCCTTGAAAGGAGTCAGGAAAGGAAGCTTGTTTGTTGCAGACTTAAATTCTATGAAGAAAGACAAGGCTTACTGTATTTACAATAAAGCATCAGTTGGTGAAAGCATGCTTTGGCACAAGAAGCTCTCCTATCTCAATTTCAAGAATATGAATATTCTGATGAAGAAGGATTTGGTAAGAGGACTACCTCAACAGGAATTCTGTCAAGAAGGATTGTGCGAGGATTGTCAAATGGGTAAATAGAAAAGATCAGTGCACAAGTCAAAGCAAGTGAATACCATCACTGAGCCACTCAAATTAATTCATATGGATTTGTTTGGTCTAGTAAATGTTCAATCTCTTGCAAGAAAGAGATATGCCCTGGTAATGGTGGATGATTACTCGAGTACACTTGGGTAAAGTTCTTAGAGACAAAGGACGAAGCTGCTCAAGAAGTCATTGATCACATAAGAGTTCTTGATAGAACCCCGAATACAAAAATTCAATATCTGAGAAGTGACAATGGTACTGAGTTCAGAAATGCCACATTGGGAAACTTCTGCAAGGAAGAAGGCATTATCCAACAATTCTCCACTGCTAGGACACCATAACAAAATGGAGTTGTAGAAAGAAAGAATAGAACTCTTATTGAAGCTGCGAGAACTATGTTGAATGATTCTAAATTACCAACATATTTCTGGGTAGAAGCTATTAATACAGCTTGCTACACACAGAACAGAACCTTGATCAACAAGACTCATGGAAACACTCCTTACTATCTGTTAACAGGAAAGAAACCAACTGTCAAATATTTTCATGTATTTGGGAGTAAGTGTTTCATGATGATTGACAACCATGAAAGGAAAGGAAAGTTTGATGCTAAATCTTATGAAGGCATTTTCATGGGAAATGGATTGGAAAGGACTGCGTACGGAGTCTATGTCATTGATCACAAAGTCATTGAAGAAAGTGTAAATGTCACATTTGATGAAACCAAGTTCCCTGGATTACAAGAGGATGGTCAAATGGAGCTTCTTAGATTTGAAAATCAAGGTTACTTGGAGGAAGAAGAAGTTGTTGCTGATGAACCTACTTGCACTCAGACCATTGAGTTTGAAAGAGATGCTGTCAACACCAATGATGTTACTCAAACTCCAGCTCAGTCTCAAACAATAACTCCCAATCATCAGGATGAGAATGAGTCTGGAGATGTTGAAGAACATGAAGGAGAAACCATCAATGGTGGAGAATCAACTCCTCAAAGAGGAACTGATCAAGAAGATCAAGAAAGAAGCTTGCCTAGAACCACTAAGTGGAACAGAGATCACACCAGCAATCTAATCATTGGTGATCCCACTACTGGTATAAGGACAAGGAGAAATGTTTCTGCTGACAGCATGTTCTCTTGCTTTCTATCTCAAAATGAGCCAAAGTCAATTGATGAAGCATTGTTGGATTCAGATTAGGTGATAGCCATGCAAGAAGAGCTCAACCAATTTGAGAGAAACAATGTATGGAAGCTAGTCCCTAAACCTAAAGGGAAATCAGTTGTTGACACAAAGTGGGTCTTCAAAAACAAACTGGATGAAAGTGGAAACGTGACAAGGAATAAAGCAAGACTAGTGGCCAAAGGATACTGTCAACAGGAAGGAATAGACTATGATGAAATATTTGCACCTATTGCCAGACTTGAAGCCATAAGAATTTTCCTTGCCTATGCTGCACACTGTAACTTCAAAGTGTTCCAAATGGATATCAAAAGTGCTTTTCTCAATGGAGAGCTAGAGGAGGAAGTGTATGTTGAACAGCCACCTGGATTTGAAAATTCTGAATTGTATGTCTTTGCACTACAAGAAAAAATCGACCACACAACGGTTTTTATCCGTCGTCTGAAGCCCTCATTTTCCGTTGTCTATTGGAATGCCATCTGTTACGTGTATCAGACGACAGCAGCTTAACCGTTGTCTTTGTTGCAGAAAGACAACAGACGTAGTTTCAGAACTATTGTATGAAAGCTGGTATAGACAACAGTTTCACAAGAAACTATCATCCAATTTCATGTCACTCAAGTGTTTCTAAGAGTCGAACTGTTGTCTAATTTCACCGAAGTCCATGGTTTATAAAATATAAAACTATTGTTTGTTTATGGTATAGACATTGGTCTTTCTCTAAAGAAGTGTTGTGCGAAATGTAGTTAGACAGCAGTTTAGTTTAAATAGTATGTTGTATTTGTTACATGTACACCACACTTTCTTTGTTTACTACATGTCGTCTGAATGTCTAAGACACTACGTTCTTAGTTTTGCAAAAGCATTGTGTAAGTGTTTAATCTACAACGTTTTCATTTTGTTATTGTGTTGTATGTGGTTTAAGTACACCACACTTTTGTGCTTACTACATGTCGTCTGAATGTCTAAGACACTACGTTCTTAGTTTTGCAAAAGCATTTTGTAAGTGTTTAATCTACAACGTTTTCATTTTGTTATTGTGTTGTATGTGGTTTAAGTACACCACACTTTTGTGCTTACTAATTGTTGTCTGAATGTATAAGACACTACGTTCTTAGTTTTGCAAAAGCATTGTGTAAGTGTTTAACCTACAACGTTTTCATTTTGTTATTGTGTTGTATGTGGTTTATGTACACCACAATTTTGTGCTTACTACTTGTTGTCTGAATATGTAAGACACTACGCTTTCATTTTGCTAAAAGCATTGTCATGTTTTCTTATAGACAATTGTTGCATATGTTTTGCTGTTGTGTGACTTTTATTTATACAACGGTCTAGTTGTTAAAGCATGGTCTGGTTATATAGCACACGATGGTTTTCTTATAAACCTTGGGTATTAAAAACCATTGTCTGTTAGATAGAATAACAAGTATTCCAAGAAATGTTCTAATTGGCTAAAAGGAAAGTAGCCAACGGTTTTTGTATATACAATCAAAAGCAGTATAGTGTAAAATAAACATGCCAAAATCAAAAACCATTCCATTCATTCCATACAACCAACATTCTCCAAATGATCAACCATTACAACTAACATACACAATCAATTCACCATTCACTTCGCTAATACCACCAACCAAATCCAACCACAAGATTAAATATTTTCAGGTGAACATACCAACAAAAGAGATGGACTAAAATATTCACTTAAGCTTAAAAGCTATATTTACCATAAACTAGATAGTGAAGCTCCCAAAAGTTTAAGATTTCTTCAACCCAAAATACCCAGCTATACGATTAAGTTTAAGAGGCATGGTTCTTCATGAAATACTTCGCGAAATCAGTCCTTATTTCATTCAGCTCAGGCAGGCCATAAAAGTTTTGGTTGTTTCTGCGTAGCCACTATAAAATGAAACAATAGACCAAGTCACAAACAGGTTTCACCATGAAGTAGTAGGATTAAGAAAAAATTCAGAAATTTGGAATCATACCTTTATAGAAAATTGGAGTTCCTTGTCTAGACATATTTCTTTCATATATCGCATCACAAATAGACCACAATCTTTACTCCCCATTTGGAGAGGAACTCCCTGAAGAAACATTAAATAAAATTATATATACGGCCAAACTATGTTTTGTAAAAGAGAAACATATAAGATATGCACTAAGAAAAAGATATTACTGCAAGATTCTCCCACATTATTTTCTTCTTCAGAAACTTCTTTGCTTTGTCCTTGTACAGTTTGATGGCACTACGGCAATATAACATAAATCAAGTTTAAGACACTTTTCTTAATAAATATATATGTCATTCCAAATGAAATATATTTCTTATGTGGTACTAACTTGTCAACAACTTCTGTCCATTCTTCACTTGCAATTCTCCGCTTTAAAGGATCCATATGGTAAACTATTTGTGTATCCGGATTTACAGCCGTCAACGCCCAATGGTTGCTATTATTCCATGAACACAAATGAGAACATGTATCTTTATTAGAGGATAAGGATTTTATTTATAAGGGCCAGATTGATTTTAATTACAAGGCCTAGATTCACAAACTATAAATTTATTCAGGCTCCTTAAACTATATCATGGCATTACATGCAACAAAGATGACATTAAGCACATATATATAGGCATGAAAAGAAGTACTTACGCGTGATTATATGGGAGCAGAAATAATTGGTTTGGCTTAGAGTTCTTGAATCTGTTAGATAGGGCTTGCGACCTCTGTCCTGCAGTTCCACAATCGAGGGCGCCTATCGTCGCAGGATCAACAAATGTTACCATGTCAGACATCTTCTGTTTTTTCAAGTAATCCTGGAGTGAACTGCATAAAAAGTATACAGTCATTACAACAAACTAAAAGTTTTATTCAAGTATTTGGAAAGCCAAAGAAAATTATAAACTACGATACTTACTTAGCAAACATACAAATAACAGACCCCGATATTTCACCCCCAGAGCACAAAGCATACAAATCGGATAAAAACAGAGCCTTTTTACCGGTTGATCCAAAGGCTTGTTGGCATAGCTGAAAAGAATTTACACGGCCGTCTTTCAAGGCATTTTTGGCCCAAAGCCACACACGCTTCACAAGAGGCGGGTAATCAGGACCGAACTCCAACACATACTCTTCTTCTTCTTCTACTTCAGGTGCTTTCCCACAATCTTTCACCTTTTTAAACTTCTTTCCCATAATTTTCTTACTTCCCTGAAGTGGATTATAAAAAGAAAATTGAGAATGTCATGTGTTAAAGAATGTAGATCTGTTAAATTATCAAAAATAAAAATTTTACCTTTGTACTTCCATTCACTGCAGTGCTTGTCTTCAGTTCAATTATAAGGTCTCTTGGCCATGAAATATAAGTTCCAACAGCTTATTCAACGGTCTCGATTTCATCCTTGATTGGGAAAGGAATATTTGTAGATCCTTGAATTGCACGAGTAATAGACACTCGTGCATTCTGTTCTTCTATAGCTTTCCCATGAACGACATCAGCCTTTGTATCCACTATTGCATAAGCAACAATATTTAAAGGAGAGTCGATTGCCAATTCGTACTCCATAACAGCCAATTCAGGTTGCATGCCCACCTTACCAGCTACTTGATCATGTTCGACTTGTACACCCTCCATTTCCCCCTCATTAATTTTTTCCAACTCAATATTTTTCTCATTATTTTTTCCCGCCCCAATCTTCTCTTCGTTCCTTTTCTCCAACTCAGTCTTCTCCTCATTCTTTTTATCCAACTCAGTATTCTCCTGAATATGATTTTCCTCTCCAACAAACATGTCATCTTTAACAAGATCCAATTTTTTTCTTGCACCTTGCAACTCCAACTCCTTCATCATAGCATGTGCGCCCTTGGAACAACTCCCTTGTTGTGATCCAATATTTGGACTAGAATCAAACTCAGTAGTCTTTCCCAACCAAGCCGCTTTCATCTTTGCCATCTCATCGACCCAAAAGGAATCTCGCTCCCGAATTATCTTTTCAGTCTCTTCTTTCATAAATTTATTAATACCTTCTTGGATTCTATCCTCTATTGACTTGCCTTTCTTCCTCTGCCTCAGAAGTTTAAAGTATGTAGACTACTTGACATAAGCCCCTTGCCCACGTACCCGTCCTCCATGCTCAGGTTTACCGAGCACCTTGGTCAAGACATCATCGGAGCCTTCTACCGTAACTTCCCCTTGTTTAACTCTTTCTTTCATTTTCTCCTAAAATAATTGACAGCAAATGGAAGTAGTTAAGAAACAAAAGAGATAAAGAGTATTATTTAGAAAATAAATGGTATGATAAAGTTAAAGTTACATAAATGAACAACTTACAATATCATCAGCAATTTCTTTAATTTTCTCAGACTTAAAGTTCCCATCTTTATCCTTGCGTGCACGGACCCACGAATCTGATCTGTCTATCTCCATTTCAGGATCACCTTGAGACTGTATGTGTAAACATGTTTGAAAAAACATACAGTGTCATTAAAACACATTAATCATGAAAGATATTTTACAAATAAACATATTTTTTATACATGTTTTGTCTAATATGAGTAACGATTACTAACCATTTCATGCTCTAGGTTGGAATAACCCTTTCGAGACATGCAGTGATCATATTCACTCATTTTCCTCCTTTTTTGTTGTATGTTGTGGATGCCCTTGAAGAACAAACAAAAAATATTAGAAAAAATTTTGTACTACTAATTACTTTTGCTATCTCAGAATTTTGTAAACAAATAAGGTCAAAAACTCACATCAAAATCATCAGATAGACGGTCAGCAATGAAAATGTCCCAATGTGCCTTCTCGATGAACGAGTAATCAGCCGGAGGTAATTCTAACAGCTCACGCTGATTTTTATGCGGAAGGATATAAGATGTTGTTAATTTACTCTTAAACTCCCTCCATTTCGAGCACGCCGATTTCATAATAACACTCATCGCTGTTGGTGGTACCACGTATGCCATCTACATATATAATCATTTTGATTAGCACACATGTTAACTTGATTAAAAAACCAAAAACAGATTACAATACACATACATACATATAGACATTACCAATTGACCCTTTTTAAACACCAACACCTCAGTGATACAGCAACATAGCACCATAACATACATTTAAACTCAATCAACCATCATTCTTTACATAATCAACACACAACCGAAAGTTCATAAACTCCGGTAACCCAATCAAGAACACGACCTGACCAAAAATCAACGGAAACCTCAAAATAAATTCGTATAATCGCCATGGACTCACATCCTTTTTATTAACTTCCAATAAAAATTACAATTCATCAAAACATCAAGAAGCAATTAACAAAATTTGTTCCAAGGTATAATGAAATTATTAAACCACAAAGATTAAGGCCACATGCAGACCCGAAACAAAGATTAAGACCACATGCAGACCCGAAACAACGGAGTCTTGCCGCGAAATGACCTCCTAACTCATTACAAACCCCCAAATCAAGTCATAATTTTACAAAAATAAAAAAATAATTAGTTATGGAATGCAATTTGTTTTACCTATACACAATCCCAGATTTTGTTCTTCCTTTCCTTCGGGACGCGTTTCCAATTATCATACCATATGGGTGCTTTAGTTCGGGCAAGAACCCCAACATAAGATGCCATTTCAGTGGTTGCTGGACCGTATGGTTCACCCTTTGCATTAAAAAGCACCGTATGCTTAATCCCCAACATCTTTCGCCTAACAATCCTATGCATGGTAACTGGTCCTCGTTTTAAAAGCCTAAGCCCTTCTTGTCTGCTTGCCACTGGTGCTTCCTCTTTTTTCTTCTTCTTGGCTAATTTACCTTTTAGGTTCTTAGAAATACCCGTCTTCTTCACTGATTCAGGCGATTCAGGGGCCCCTTTTTCTTCAACAAACCTTTTTTCTTCACGAACCCCCTTCTTCACGGGTTGTGACTTAGTCGCCTTGTCCTTTTTCAATGCCTTCAAAAGGTTTGCAGTTACATGGGGATCGGATTTTGCCTTCTTCGAAGGGGCCATAATGGAGAGAGAAATATAGTGACAGAGAGGGGAGAGAGAGACCGAAAAAGAGAGACGGGGGAGAGAATTAATTGTGAGACGGAGAGAGAGAGAGAGAGAGAGAGAGAGAGAGAGAGAGAGAGAGAGAGAGAGAGAGAGAGAGAGAGAGAGAGAATGAATTGGGAGTTAGGTTGAATTGTGTATTCAATTGGGAAGTGTGTAAAGGCAAGAGGGGGAAATTGAAATCGGGTCAAAAAAAATGGGGGGGGGAAATTGAAATCGGGCCAAAAAAGAAGGGGGGAAATGAAAGTTGGGCTTCAAAAAATAAGGGGGAAATGAAAGTCGGGGTTGAAAATAATTATGTTCTAATTATTTATTTATAAAATTCTTAATTTCAGTTTTTTAACCAAAAAAAAATTTAATTAATTATTCATAAAAATTGTGAAATATTTATGAGTAATTGAATTAGTTATTTATTATTTTTTCATAAGTTTATATATTATCAACATTATAACACTATTTTTAAGAAAATAACGACTAATGTCACCCGTATTTTATTAATCAATTATAAATATGTACCGATTCAAGTGACGACTTATGTCATCCGTATTTTATCAGTCAATTACAAATATGTACCTATTGTGATTAATTCATTATTACGATACAAGTTAGGAAGGAATAAGACGTTATCAATTGTATTTGTATATCTGTACGTACATTGTATGAAGGACGACATTAACGAACTGGTGTGTTACATGAATGACGTTATCGTTCTTTACAGTAGCATATAATATCTATTCGATGTATTGTTGTCAATTGCTAAATAAAAACGTGAATATGATCATGTCGTTAGATACGTCATTTTATAGTACATTCGCATTATAACGTCTACTGGATGCATGGTTAACTTGTACTACATATATAAAAACCTTAATATTATCACGTCTTTAGTGATATATTGAACCGTATTCAGCTAAAACAATATTTTCAACTATAACGTGTAAATAAGAATTCGATATAATATTTAATCGCATAGTTATATTCTAATTAACGATATAGACGAGAAATTGTTGGCTAAGCTTTATACATACAACGGTAAAAATAACAAAACCGTTGTCTGAGACTGTTTTAAATCTCTAAATAGTGTTAATATTCTACAACGGTTTTGTATTAAAAAGTATTGTCTGAATGCAGGTAATACAACTGTTCTATCAGGTTTGGTAATTTAACAAACCGTTGTAGAATGTCTCGTTGTGTGACGTTTATAAATACAATGGTAAAAATAACAAAATCGTTGTCTGGGACTGGTTTAAACCTCTAAACAGTGTAAACATTCTGCAACGGTTTTGTATTAAAAAGTATTGTCTGAATGCAGGTAATACAACTGTTCTATCAGGTTTGGTAATTTAACAAACCGTTGTAGAATGTCTCGTTGTGTGAGGTTTATAAATACAACGGTAAAAATAATAAAATCGTTGTCTGGGACTGGTTTAAACCTCTAAACAGTGTAAACATTCTGCAACGGTTTTGTATTAAAAAGTATTGTCTGAATGCAGGTAATACAACTGTTCTATCGGGTTTGGTAATTTAACAAACCGTTGTAGAATGTCATTGTATTTTGATATAGTCGGGATTTATGCCTTTACAAATTCAAGCTCATTCTCCCACTTTTATAAACTTTAGTTCAAACCCTTTCCCCTCTTTAAGAAACTCTACTCAATTTCTCCATCTGTTAAATATAATTGATGTGGTTAATATCAGTGTTTAAGTTTTACAGGGAAAAACAGAGTTTAACTTGAAACAGGAAGCAGTCAGAGTTTAGTTAAACTCTGACAGTTGGAAGCTAGACAGAGTTTGCTATACGCTGACAATGGAAGCTCGACAGAGTTTAGTTAAACTCTGTCTGGAGGAAGCGCGTCTCCAGTCAACAGTGATTAAAGATTAATTGAAGATAATTATGGAAGCAATATCTTTACAGATTGGATAGCTGTTAAAGAGATTGAGTTGACTTAGGAGATGTGTAGCAATCATAACTGATAATATTTGTATAGCTGATTTATAGGCGAATCAATTATCGATTGTACGTAGCTGTATATCTTTATAAATACAGTTAGGTTAACCCTAGAAGGGTATCGATCGTGTAATACAATATCTTTCATTGTAACCTAAGCAGCTCTCTGTGATATTTTACATCACTGAGAGAGAAGTTAATTCCAAACAGTTTTTAAAAGCTTTTAAAGAACTTATTTTTATTCTCTCATATTTAGTTGATTATAAGTGTGTATTCGGCCTAATACAGTTTAAGATCCACACACACACACAACTATAATCAATGGCAGAAATTCCTCCTCCAACATCAGGCTCTAGTGCTGAGAAGGCTCAACCTGCAACTGTGAGTCGATATGAAACAATCAGGGTTCCTATTCTTAAGCCAGCAGAATACTCAACCTGGAAGGTGAAAATTGCTATGTTTCTGGAGGCTACAGATCCAGAATATCTTGACAGAATTTATAAAGGCCCTCATAAGCCTACAAAATTATCTGTTGTTGCTGCTGGACAGGAAGCTAAATCTATTCCAAAGGAGAAGAAAGATTTGACTCCTGAGGACCTTTCATCCATTGGTAAGGATGCAAAGGTTAGACATCTGCTTCATAGTTCATTGGATAATGTTATGTCTAACAAAGTGATCAATTTTAAAACTGCAAAAGAGATCTGGGATGCTCTAGAGGTTAGATGTCAGGGAACTGCAGCAATCAAGAAGAATAGAAGGAACATACTCACACAGGAATATGAACACTTTGAGGCTAAATCTGAAGAATAAATGACAAAAACCTTTGACAGATTCTGTAAGCTACTTAATGATCTGTCACTGGTTAATAAAGAATATGATCTAGAAGATTCAAATCTCAAGTTTCTTCTTTCTCTACCTGAAAAGTGGGATGTTAAGACAACCACTATTAGAGACAACTATGATCTGGCTGATACTGATATTGATGAGATCTATGGGTTGCTCAAGACTCATGAACTAGAAATGGAACAGAGAAGCAGAAGATCAGGCAGAAAGTCAAAATCTGTTGCTCTAAGAGTTGAAGAAAGACCCTCAAAGAAGGAAGCATCAAGGAAGAAGGCAAAAGGAAAAGCTTTGGTCATTCATTCTGAAAGTGAGTCATCAAACTCTGATGTTGACTTAAATATAGATGGATCATCTGATTCTGAAGATGATGAGGAAATGATGCAAATGGCTGCCTTGATGGTAAAGACCTTCAAGAAGATGGGATTCAAAAATTTCAAGAAAGGGAAGAGATTCTCTAAGAATGATTCAAAGTTTGACAGGAAGAATTTCAGTAAATCTGAGAGAAAGGATACCAAATCTGGGAAAAGAGACAAGTCTGAGATTCAATGCTATAAGTGTAAGGAGATGGGTCATTATGCTCCTGAGTGCAAGAAGGGTAAAACTGAGAAGGCACTCTTCACTAAAGGCAGAGATTGGGCAGACACCTCTGACTCAGATGAGGATGTGAACTATGCTCTCATGGCTACTACTGTTGATGAAGCTGAAGATTCTGAAAACAAGGTACCTCTAACTACCTATGCTTATAATACATATGATATAACTGAATTAAGAATATATCTAAAGGCTTTGCATATCAGTTATAAGGATCAGACTTTAGAGAATGAGAGAATCAAAACTGAGAATTCTGAACTCAAAGAGAGAAATAAGGTTGTAGAAGAGAAACTTGATAACATGGAGCAAGTTCAAAAGGAGAGAGATGATGCTGTCTATCTTGAACAAGAGTTGTTAAGTAAGTATAAACAACTAGAATCTGAATTGGAAAAGGCAAATTACATTATTAAAACTTGGACTCAATCTGGAAAAGACACTCAAGAAGTTTTTCAATCTGACACTGTAGGTCTAGGTTACTCTGAGGAAGATGAACTTAGGTTTCAGAATACAGTCAAGATTAGACCACCACTTCCACCTAAGAAATTTGGAACATTTGTTAATGGAATAAATGAACCTAGGTTTGAATGTGTAAAAGAAGCTGTTAAGAAAGAACCAGTAAAAACTAGTGTTAAACAGGTTAATATTGGTTTAATGACAGCTAAACAACTCAAGCATAAGCTTAAGGAGTTAAAATCTGTTAAGAAACAGAAAGTGTCTAGAAAGAACAGAAATGGTAAAGTAGGCATCACTCAAGGTAATTATCCAATGCTTGCTACTTTAGCTCCAAGAAAGACATGTCATAACTGTGGTAGCACTAACCATCTTGCTAGTTTTTGCAGGAAGAACAAAGACATTAATTCTTTACCTTCCAAGTCTGAAGTAAAGAAAGATAATGTTAGAACTAGACCACAGACTTTATTTAAACACTGTGGAAGCACTTGGCATTCTATTTATACTTGCAGAAATTATCATGCTATTTATCATAATTACTATGAACTGAAACCTAATCTGAAATGGGTTAGAGTTAATTCTGCAAGTGTAAACTCTGATAAAGTTAGCTTAAACTCTGATAGTGTAAATTCCGCTGCTAAAGCTAACAAAATTAAGAAAGCCAAAGGATCCAAGCAAGTCTGGATCCTTAAATCTAATCCTCAGTAATTGTTTGTGATTGCAGGGCATCAGGGAAAGTATCCAAGTCGTGGACAGTGGATGTTCAGGATACATGACTGGAAATAAAGCCTTGCTATCAGAGTGTGTGGAAAAGGCTGGCCCAAAAGTTTCCTATGGAGATGGCAACATAGGACATACTCTGGGATATGGAAATATTAATCTTGGAAGTGTCATCATCACAAATGTAGCTCTGGTTCCAGGACTCAAGCATGATCTACTATCTGTGAGTCAAATCTGTGATAGAGGTTTTCATGTAGATTTTCAACTTGAATACTGTGAGGTTATCAGCAAAACCACAGGGAAAGTTGTTTTAGTTGGACAAAGGCGCAACAATATCTATGAAGCAATCTTGTTGACAAACTCTGATGGAAAAACTATGTGCCTGTCAACAAGAATGTCCAATGAAGAGAGTTGGAAGTGGCATAAGAAACTCTCTCATTTGAATCTGAACAACATCAATGAGCTGTTAAGAAAGGATCTTGTTAGAGGACTTCCAAAGTCTTTGTTAAATGTTGATGGTCTGTGTGATTCATGTCAAAAGGCCAAACAGAGGAAGACTTCTTTCAAGAGCAAGTCTGAATCTTCAATTGTTGATCCATATCATCTTTTACATGTTGATCTTTTTGGACCAGTGAATGTCTTGTCAATTGGAAGGAGGAAATATGCTCTAGTCATTGTTGATGAATATACCAAATACACTTGGGTGTATTTTCTTGCAAAGAAGGATGAAACTGCATCAACTCTGATGGAGCATGTAAAGCTACTGGACAAAGGATCAAAACACAAAGTCAAAATAATCAGAATTGATAACAGAACTGAATTCAGAAATGCAACAATGGAAGAATTTTGCAAGAACAGAGGTTTGAAGCAAGAGTTTTCTGCACCTGGTACACCACAGCAAAATGGTGTAGTTGAGAGGAAGAACAGAACCTTGATAGAAGCTGCCAGAACTATGCTTGATGAAGCAAAATTTCCAACCTATTTCTGGGCAGAAGCAGTTCAAACTGCTTGTTTTACTCAAAATGCAACACCGATCAACAAGCATGGAAAAACACCATATGAGATGGTGAGGGAAAAGAAGCCAAACCTGAAATATTTTCATATTTTTGGGTGCAAATGCTTTGTGTTGAAATCTCATCCTGAACAGTTGACCAAATTTGAGTTGAAAGCAGATGAAGGAATTTTTGTTGGCTATCCAGTGTCAACCAAGGCATTCAGAGTTTATAATCTGAGAACAAAGGTGATTATGGAATCTATTCATGTGTCATTTGATGACAAGAAAATCACTGGACTTGAAGATGTTGATGAACATGATCAGTTGCATTTCGAAAATGAAGATCTAATCTCTGATGAAATAAACTTTGATGAAACCAGTCCAACAAACTCTGTTGATACAAACTCTGAACCTCTACTGGTACACACAGAAGAAATAGTACAGTCAAAACAAAGAGGAGAACCAGTTGAGGGGGAGCATGATCATAGTGATGACTCAAATTCTGATAGTGAGTCAACTGAAAAATCTGGATCAAACTCAAACTCTGATGACTCAAGCTCTGAAAGTCCAAAGTCTGATAGTTCAAACTCTGAGCGATCAAATCCAGGGGGAGCCTCAGAGAATGAAGAAAGGCAACAATATGATCAGGAGAACATTGATCAAGGGGGAGGATCAACTGTTGACAGAAGTCATTTACCTTCTGCTAGGAAATGGACAAAATCTCATACACCTGATTTAATAATTGGAGATCCAGATGCAAAAGTTAGGACAAGAAGTGCTACAACAAATGGATGTCTGTTTCATGCATTTCTGTCCAAATCTGAACCAAAGAAAGTGGAAGAAGCTCTTCAAGATGCTGACTGGATAACAGCAATGTAGGAGGAGTTAAATGAATTTGAGAGAAATGAAGTATGGATCCTTGTACCTAGACCAAAGAATAGATCTGTTGTTGGTACTAGATGGGTTTTCAGAAACAAAACTGACAGTGATGGAGTTGTTACAAGAAACAAGGGTAGACTTGTGGCCAAAGGTTATTCACAGCAAGAAGGCATAGACTATGATGAAACTTTTGCTCCAGTTGCAAGGTTGGAGGCAATAAGAATCTTTCTAGCATATGCTTCTCACAAGAAATTCAAGGTTTTTCAGATGGATGTGAAAAGTGCTTTTCTGAATGGAAAACTTGAAAAAGAAGTGTTTGTTGAACAACCACCAGGATTTGTAGATCCCAAGTATCCAGATTATGTCTACAGGCTTGACAAGGCACTCTATGGACTTAAGCAGGCACCAAGAGCATGGTATAAAACTCTGACTCAATTTTTTTTAGAAAGTGGATTCAACAGAGGTACAATTGTAAAACCTTGTTCTACTTCAATCTTGGTAGTGATCTGTTATTAGTTCAAATATATGTAGATGACATAATTTTTGGATCTACTAATAATAAACTCTGTAAGAAGTTTGCCAAGCTCATGCAGTCCAGGTATCAAATGAGCATGATGGGAGAGCTCAGTTATTTTCTAGGGCTACAGGTGAAGCAAACAGATGATGGAATCTTTATCAATCAAGCAAAATATACCAGAAATCTTCTCAAGAAATTTGGCATGCTTGACTGCTCATCTGCAACAACTCCCATGGCAACAGCAACTAAGTTGGACAAAGACACAGGTTCACCAGTGGATATGACAAGCTATAGAGGGATGATTGGGTCTCTTCTTTATATAACAGCTAGCAGACCTGACATCATGTATGCAACATGACTTTGTGCAAGATTTCAGGCAGATCCAAGAGAACCATATCTAACAGCTGTGAAGAGAATTTTCAAATATCATAAGGGAACCATAACTTTAGGATTGTAGTATCCAAGAGAATCAGACTTCAAGCTACTTGGTTACTCTGATGCAGACTTTGCAGGCTGTAAGATAGACAGAAAAAGTACCAGTGGAAGTTGTCAATTTCTTGGTGATAGACTTGTTTCTTGGTACAGCAAGAAACAGAAATCAATCTCTACATCTACAGCTGAAGCAGAGTATATTGCTGCTGGTAGCTGTTGTGCACAGATTCTGTGGATGAAGAATCAATTACTGGATTATGGATTAAGGTACAGTAAAATACCTATTTACTGTGATAATCAAAGTGCTATTGCTATGACAGGTAATCCAGTACAGCATTCAATGACCAAGCACATCAGCATAAGGTACCATTTTATCAGAGAACATGTAGAGGAAGGGAATATTGAGCTTCATTTTGTGTCTACAGAACAACATCTTGTAGATATCTTCACCAAGCCATTGAGTGAAGCTGTATTTACAAGGCTGGTAAATGAACTAGGGATGGTCTCTGGCTTTGACTAGAGATATTGGTTAGACTCAAAACTCTACTTATGTACTGTGTTGCTCATATTTCTGTGGTATGTTAAACTCTGGTATGCAAACTCTGCTCAATGTCTGTTAAACTCTGTTAGTATGCTCTGTAAGTCATACACTGCTGACATGTTGGATAAACTCTAATAAACTCTGAAAATGTTTTTGTCTGAATGTTAATAACAATGAAGAAATCTGTATGAAGCATGATTCTCAGTAATTAATCATGAATCCTTCTAAGTTATTTGTGATCTAATCTTAGATTGTGCAGAAAATTAACACAGCATGATACTGTTTCATATTTATAGCATCTCTTAGTTTATTTATCCTAAACTCTGAGTCTGTAAATGCTGTGTGCCTTGCCTCTCGTGAATAATTTCTAATGTTGATGAGCTCTAAACTCTGTTAATTATACACTGTTAAATTAGATTCTGTTATTAGAATAACCCCAAAGCTTATATATATAGACTGTTAGAACTCCTTTGAGATCATGTGTGTAACTAGGACGACCCAGGAACTTACTGGTACATTGTAAGGGCTAAAATTCTCTAATTTTTGGTGACTAGTCGAAAACTAGGAAGATCCAAGAACTTATCAAACTGATAAGGGCTAAAATTATAGGATTTTTGGTGACTAGTTCCAACCTCTGATTACTGGTGAAAACCAAAAAAATAAAATAGGGGGTTATAAATTAATTAAATATTACTGTATATAAATCGTTTACTACAGAGTTTAGCATTAATCATACATTCAGTATTTACTATGAGAATTTGTGCATCCAGTGTTTACTGATTTATTTTATGGATTTTATGAAATACTAGATGCTCTAAATACTGATCTAGTAAACTCTGCTATACACACACTCATATTCACAACTGTGCAGTGTTTGAAAGGATAACAGTAATTAAGTTGGAGAATTGATAAACACTATTGGATTCTGTTGAGTACTCTAAGGTAATATTTTATTTCAGACAAAGCATATACTTGGAGTACAAAAAGAGTTTTTAAATTTGCATGTGATACGTGCCAATTGTTTAATGGTGTCAGACAGTTAAAGCTTATTGGTAATAGGAGAGAGAATGGCAGTAATAATAGGCATTATTACTGTGCGTGTAAATAACTGTTCCACTATTTACGTGACACGTGTCCCACTCACACACTTAACAAGAAATTGGTTGCATGTTTATTGTCTAAAACGATTGGGTTTTAATTTTCAATTACAGATCTAATCAAACTCATTTCATTATTCACTTTCTCACTTTTACACCCACGAACACACAACATTACACACAATTTCTCTATTACTTTCACTTAAGCATTTTCACAAACACTTTTCCACACACTCTCTTTTCTAACAATCTGTTCTAATGGCAACCAAGACTTTTGTGGCTCAGGGATTATCTTTCGTTCCTAACAACTATGCAGCAATACTAAACACTGATAAAGCCCCAGAATCATTTCATTTGATTCAGAACTTCTTAAGAGATTCTGAAATTGGTCAAGCTCTTGTTCAACCAGAAAAACTCTCTACCACACAAATCTCTACTTTCTGGAGAAACTCTGCTTATGATGATGGTGGAGAGAATGGGACTCCATCTATTGTGTTTACTCATGAAGATCAAGAGTTTGTAATCACTCCTGCAACTGTTCGAGATGTTATGGATTTTGATACTCACACCTCATACGCTGTGGCTGGTGAGAATGAATTGAAAGAAATGTTAAAGCAACTGCGGTTTTCTAGCCCTTTGGATAAGCTTGGGAATGTTAAAAGGCCAGGGCTCAGGAAGGAGTGGAGCTTTTTCTTTGACTGCATCACTCGAGCATTTGGAAAGAAAGTCACCAACTGGGATGCAATTCCCACTGATAGTCTTCAAATCGGGTATTCTCTTCTTAATGGGAGTAACTTTGATTTTGGTAGACTAGTTCTTATGAATTTAGGTGAAAAACTAGCAGAGTCTAATACAACTGTTTATTTCTCACGTTTTTGTCAATGTTTATTCTCTGCTTGTTTGCCTAATTTGGTAATCTCTGATGAGGATGCTATACAACCCTTTCAAGTCCATAAGAGAATGTTCTCTGACTTGACAAATAAAGATGCTAACAAGGAACAAGTTCCAGAGTTCATCTATCCTCTTGCCCTCAGAAATTTTCTCAATCAACCACAAGCACCAGAACCTGAACCTGTACTTGAACCTCCACAGTCACCTCCTCAACCCACAAACACTGAACCTCACATAACCATAAACACTGAACCAACTTCTAAACCCACATCTCCACCCACCATTGCTACTACTTCACAACCTCAATCTTCATCACAATCTCAACCTCAACCATAATCCAAACCAAGAAAGCCAAAGAAAAGCAGGGCTATAAGGCCACCAAGAAAGCACAGGACTGCTGAAGCTTCTAAGCCAAAGAGAGCTAGGAAGGAAAGAGCAAATAGACCTCAGTCTCCATCTACTCTAGATGATTCTATCTCAGAAGAAGAGAGAACAGAAGTGAATCCTCCAGTTAAAAGGAGGAGACTAATTATTGAAGATTCTGATGAAGAATTGAATATTGAAGCTCCAGAGGATATTTCTAAGGAAATACCTGCTGTTGAGATAGACAGATATGGTAATGCTGATGCTACAATGGATGAAATTCTTGAGCCATTGTTCCCATTCTCTGAGAACATGGACATTCCAATCTCTTCACCTGCTGTTTTCTCTGAAGAAACTGATGCAGTAAATCAAACCACTGTGTTACTTGAAGAAACAGTGGCTTCTCACACTGGGTTAATCTCTGATGCTCATCAATCTGTCGAACAGGGTGAGGAAATTGATCAACCACCCATGGAGACAATCTCTGAGCCTATTGTACAACCTGCTGAGGATGTTGTAGAGCCTGTTGCAGAGAATGTTGAACGTACTTTAGACACTGTTGCAGAAACTGTTGATGAGTCTCTTTCAATTCCTGAATCAACTGACCATATTGAAGCTGAAACTGAAATTGAAACTGAAGGGAGTACTGAGTCAAGCTCTTCTCAGAGTTTACCAGTACAGACCTCTGCTAAAGTTAATGATTTTGCTGGCCCTTCAAATCAAGCAGATGTTGAAGAAGACTACTTTGAACAATTTTCAGCTGATTGGTACAAAGAAACTTGCATCTTTCCTGTTGCAAGAGCAGCTGAATTTGTCAAGAGAACATCCAGAACAATCACAAATCCAGAGATTCTATCCTGTCTTAAGGCTACTGTTGTCCAAGTGAAGACTCTCAATTCTAGATTTGATCATTGTCAAAAGGCCATTTCTGATGTTCGAGGTGAAGTTATTAGAGGAGATGATATGCTTAAACTCGATAGCAAGAACAAGTTTCAATTTCTTTCCCAGAATCAAGAAACTTTGTCTCACAGGCTGAGCAAAGTTGAAGAAAATCAAAATGCCATGTCTTTAAAAATTGATTCTATTGCTACCTCTCTAGAGTTAATCACATCTATTCTCATGCCCGATGATGTCAAAAAGGGGGAGAGAGTTGCTAAGTCTAAATGCAAGCAATCTCAAACTCTGACTAAAGAGGATGAAGATACTGAAGATGGAGGAGCAGGAGCAAAGGGCAAAGAGAAGAAGATATTAAGAGCTGATCAAAGTCTGAAATTTAGCAAGTCTTCCAAGTCAAAGTCAACTTCCAACACCAAGAGTTTATTATTCACTGAAAATTCAATGATTGATGAGGAATTGGCTGCTAAGTTATTTATTGAAGAAAATGAAGAAGGAGCTACTATTGAAGATATTAAAGCTGAAGAAAAGAATTTACAAGAACAACATCAGAAAGTTTTAAAGTCTGGAAAGTTTAAAAAGAAAGAAAAAGCTCCTAGGCCTGTTCTTAAAGGCATTGTGTAAGGAAAATGTTGATACTGATCAAAGATCACATTTATCTAAGAAACCAACAGAAGCTGAAGCTAAACTCAAGCTGAAAGGCATTGCTATGGAAGGAGAAGATTCAAAGAAGAAAGATACAACCTCTGTTTCTACACAAGTTGTACAGAAGAAAGAAAACACAACCTCTGTTGCTACACAAGTTGTGACTAGACCACTATCTTCTCAGTTGAAATCAGTTTTTGGTAAAGGAACACTTCATGATCCAAATCTAGTATCTGGAGCTCCTATGGATTTTACTGATGGAAGAGCCTTGTCTGGTAAGATTGGAAATAATAAAGCTGGTCTAGGCTCACACAGAGATAAAAGGCAACATACTGGTCCTAGAGATCCTTCTTCGCTGGCTGTTCCAGGTCGTGGTGTCACTCAAGAGAGTTTGGACAGACTGGAATCAGTACAGTTAGTTCATCAGAAGAGTTTAAAGAAAGATTTTCTCTTATACTTTATGGCTGATGGGACAATATTTAAAATTGGTGAGCATGATATTGGTTTGAAATATTGGGAAGAACTAGAACATGTTCTGTATCTTTTCAAGGTGAATAATCGAAGAACTCAATCAGTTGCAAATGTGCTCAGACAGAAAATGCTCCAAAATTTGGCAATTAGAGGAATGAAGTACAACAGTAGATATGTTCCTAAGTACAGAGACTGGAATGGAAATCTCATTGAAATGAAGAAGGGTACTGCAAAGCTGAAGATTGATCTGGGAATCACAGTACTTGACTTCAATTCACAGTCAGAGGAAGTAAAATTTATCAGACTGGGAAATGAGATGAGAAGGAACAAAATCTATGATCTAAGATCTGCTATTTATCAAACTGATGAGAGTGATCCTCAGTTGAGAGAGATCAAGGAAGCTATGAAGATTGAACTTGAGAATGCAGAGAGAAGATTGCTTATAGATTATCTCAGAACAACACCAGATCTTGAGGAGATTAGAGATTAAAGTCTGTAAGAATTTTCTTGTTTTCTGTAAATTTTTGTTAAGTCAAGTTTAAACTCTGCTTATTTGAATAAACACTGTGCTTGTATGAAATTGTTTTGACATCATCAATTATTGTTAACTTGTGCATTTTTACTAATGAACAAGTTGGGGGAGATTGTTAAATATAATTGATGTGGTTAATATCAATGTTTATGTTTTACAGGGAAAACATAGTTTAACTTGAAACAGGAAGCAGTCAGAGTTTAGTTAAACTCTGACAGTTGGAAGCTAGACAGAGTTTGCTATACGCTGACAATGGAAGCTCGACAGAGTTTAGTTAAACTCTATCTGGAGGAAGCGCGTCTCCAGTCAACAGTGATTAAAGATTAATTGAAGATAATTATGGAAGCAATATCTTTACAGATTGGATAGCTGTTAAAGAGATTGAGTTGACTTAGGAGATGTGTAGCAATCATAATTGATAACATTTGTATAGCTGATTTATAGGCGAATCAATTATCGATTGTACGTAGCTGTATATCTTTATAAATACAGTTAGGCTAACCCTAGAAGGATATTGATCGTGTAATACAATATCTTTCATTGTAACCTAAGCAGCTCTTTGTGATATTTTACATCACTGAGAGAGAAGTTAATTCCAAACAGTTTTTAAAAGCTTTTAAAGAACTTATTGTTATTCTCTCATATTTAGTTGATTATAAGTGTGTATTCGGCCTAACACCATCCTTCACCATCGATTCCTCCATTCTTCACTCAAATCCCATCATTCTTTACCATTACACTGACATCCTGCAGATTCTCCACCATTCCCATCCCCTACACTGAAATCTCCTCATCCAAAAATTGACATTTTCATGAAGAAACTCTGTGCAGGCATACATTCAAAATCTCCTCATTCCTCATCTCCATTAAGGTAATTTTTCATGATATTTTGATTTGTATTGATAATGATATGTTAATTTGTTGTCTATATTGATGTGTTTGTAATAAAATGAAAACCTAATTTGCTCAAGTTTTGGTCTTTATATCAATTACTACTGTTTTAAACGATGGACAGCTATAATCTATCATAAAACTTTATGATAGATTAATTACCACACAATCTGTAAAAAAAACTCAGGAACAGGGCATAAGCACTGGATATATTACTAAAACAGGATGTGTGGTTCTTTTTCCTACTTATATACTGGTTAAAAAAGATGTAATGAGTAGAAAGTAAAGAATATGAATTCAGAGGTTTTTGTCCTTGTTAAGGAATAGATAAGTTAGGAAAATGAAATATTGTAAAGAAAAGTAAAGATGGGGAAGAAGGATGAAAGAGAGAGGAGTGAAAATGAGAAATTATAAAATTTTTGCAACAAGGTTTGTGAAAGATGTGTAGTAATGTTAGTATTGTTTACTGCTATGACTCTGATTATTGTTATGTTACTTTAAAAGATGGACAGGTCTTGGTTAAAAGCTGATAGAAGAACACGTGAGTTCGAAAGAGGAGTCGAAGAATTATTGTTATTTGTATTTGAGAACGGATATGATGAAAATAAAATCAGCTGTCCATGTATAAAATACGGACATAGTAAAGCTTGGAAAGCTCGAACAGTGAGGGACCATCTTTTC
Source organism: Saposhnikovia divaricata (assembly GCA_036435485.1). Classification (NCBI taxonomy): domain Eukaryota; kingdom Viridiplantae; phylum Streptophyta; class Magnoliopsida; order Apiales; family Apiaceae; genus Saposhnikovia; species Saposhnikovia divaricata. The sequence goes on along the minus strand of CM071597.1, from coordinate 91,105,010 downwards.
AGCAATGGTATCGATCAGACCTACACGCGTTGGATTTGGAACGGAGAGTGTAATACAGACGAAAGTGAGCCTATCACGGAGGAGACCGACAGTTCATAATCCGTGGATCAAATCCCGCTGAAAACAGAGAATGGTGGTAGTGATGATGATATTTCCCTAGATTCCTCAGATTTATTTAACCATATTCAATCTGAACATGAACCCCTTTATCCGGGATGTGAAGGATTTACAAAGATGAAGGCTTTAGTAAAGTTATACAACTTGAAAGCAAAATATCAGATATCTGACTGTGGCTTCTCTGAAATTCTACTTTTGGTTGGGTCTATGCTTCCAAACGGCATGTAACACCCCCAGATCCGGGGTCAGGGATCTGGTGGTTACGGTCTTACATCCATTCATAATACTTGACTTGAGTCCACAATAAATAAACCACATGCTGTGACCCCACAATACTATCCACTCACACACACAACAGTTATAGTCCCAGTGATGAAATTGAAATAAGTCCATAATATCAAAGTTTACGAATAAAAGTTATTACAAGCCAAATGATATGTTTAAAGGTTTTGCCGTTGATTAACGTTAATGTTACATATAAATAGACTGATAAACAAAAGCTGCCTATCGATGCTACCTCAACAATGGCAGCAAGGACATCAGAGGGTAGTCCTCGAACGACGGTAACCTGCTTGCGCCGAGTGCGCCTGACGCGGCCATCTGTCCTAGCTGTTATTGTGATAATATGAACAAAGCAAGGGTGAGCGAAAGCCCACCAACAATAATATACTGAACAATGATACATATATACAATAGTTCAAAATATCCTTTGAAATCATATGCCATGCATTGATGAAGTTATTGCCAGTATAATATAAAGGATGAAGTTACCAGGTAACTCAAAGTATTTGTTTGTAGAAATATCTGCTACATCAAAAGTAAGCGAGATATTCTCATTGTCATTAAAAGAGGAACTTGCATGAAAAGATTGCAATTCCAGTTATGAACACTTTTCCAGCTCTGCCAACAGTAATCATGTTGCAGGAAATAAATAAGTTTGGGATGATGAACCAATGATGGAGTATTCACCGCGCCCGTTGTTCCAATCTTGATGATCTGTCGAGATCGTACAGCTCAAATTAGATTTACTACCGGTAGAAGGAAGAACTGACGGCTTTACTTGTCTACCGCCTTACTAGCTCTCCCCGGCCAACGGTTGGGCCAAAGGGGATGGACCGGCGCTACTCGGCCTCTTACACGACTCCTAGTTCAAATAGAATTCATGATTCTGAATGTAACGTTCGTCCCCCTTTCCCCAAGTATATACTTGTTGATAAGACTCTACAAAGTAGTCGTATCTAGTTGGAAAGGAAAATTCACCAATCACTTCCAAGCTATTGCTTGGTAACGAATATCAACTTGTTCCAACAATCTTACCCCTCGAAAGATGAGAAGGTAAACAACGACTTAATAAGTCAATAGCACCCGAGTTGCGAGTGATGAGAATACTTTATGACCGGGAAGTCGAAAAGATAAATATCATTTTCCATGTAAGGTTCCCTTATTATTAGGGAGATAGACTCAAAGAAGAATGATGTCTGAGACCCTTTCTTGATATAAGATTAATAATAATATAACTCCGAAATATTTTTCGTAATAATCGAAGAAGATAAACCTTATTGAGGTTATTCTAAGTATGGAATAAATATTCAGAGAATATTTATTGACTTAAAAATATTTAAAGAATATTTAGGAATATGAAAGAATATCTTTAATCAGAGTATTTCTCGAAATAATCCTTGAAGAAATATTAGGAGAATATTTATTGAATAAATAAATATTTAAATGAATATTCAAAATAATATTCATTAATTAATAAGACTTGAAATGAATATTTAAGATAATATTCATAATTAATTAGGAATTTAAATGAATATTCAAAAAGTAATATTCATTTAATGAATAATATTCTAAATGAATATCAAGTAATATTCATTTAGTAATCCAAGCCTTAAAGGAATATTCGAGATAATATTCGATGAATAAATCAAGCTTCAGATGAATATTAAAATAATATTCATCAAGTAATTAATATCCTAAATGAATATTCAAAAGTAATATTTATTTAATAAAATAATATTCTAAATGAATATCCAAATAATATTCATTTAGTAGTCTCATCTTTAGAAAAATATTCGAAATAATAATCGATAAATAATTCGACTCTGAATAAATATTAAAAAAAATAATATTCGTCGAATAGTTACGTTCAAATAATTATTTGAAGTAAGGATCGTTAAATAAATAATCTCGAACGAATATTCAAATAATATTCGTCGCCCAAATAATGGAAAATATTACTTAAATATTTTCCTCCGAGGTAATCTCGATATATCAAGAAATATTGACTCCCGGTCTATATTTGATGAATAAGATGTATACGCCCTTCTATGAGGGTCTTACAATAACCGGCTTATAATTGATACGTTAGCTATCTAATTTATAAGCCAATAAACAATCAGGGAACAAGCATAAAGATATAACTTGAAAGTAGGCATGCATGCTATGGCATATGTATAACAGAAAATATATATATATATATATATATTCAATCACAACAACAGCCTAAAAGAAGGGAATTGAAACTTGCCTGGTAGTCGAGTACGGTAAGGGGTAGTGGTAGCGGGTCCCGGGTCAGCTTGGTGATCTATAAATAGCCAAGGCATTCGGGATTAATCACTTAACATTTTAAAAGTTAAGTTATACTTAAATCGAAACACGTTCTCGAGTTATCTCGTTATACCCCTTTTTGTGGATTCCTTTTATCATTGATCCGACCCGACATTCGTTCGTTAATACGACATGTCACTGTACTTACACTTGGGACATACTTAAGTCATACAAGTTCTAAGGTCGATCGTTACGAACCAATATTATACTCCGAGTTTTATCGCCCGTTTTCTAAGTGTTTTACCAAAGTTATAATAGAGTCGTCTTTTAGGGGTTCGTTCGCGTTTAACCTCGACTCGAATATTTTTAATAAATCGAAAAACGATCCTTTTGACATACGGCTTTCTTTCACACCTTCCTTTTTACCTCTAGTATTTATTTACCAAGATTCGTCATGACTTTACATATTTTACGAGGGTTCAATTTTAAGTACGAATACTTTTTTACGGCTCAGAACCACTTTTATGAATTTTATCGTAACTCCTAAACCGTAAGTCCGTTTCACGTGATCTTTATATCAAAACGAAGCTTATAACATAAGCTATCCTAACATGGCAGAAAAGTTTCTGGACAGTAGGGTCTTGATGTGAAAAATGGCATACAAAACATGATATTGTAAAATCGGGCATTATAACGGCTATGTTTACGCGTTTTCCAAAGTTTTTACACTTTATCTCGATTTAACAAAGATCAATCCAACCACACAAACACATGATAATCATCATGACTAGTCTATCAACAACTCATCTTAACCATTACATGGTTCATAAACCAAATCATAATCATAAGAACTACTAACATGGATCTAAACTTATAATAACATACTAATCACTAAATCATCCATAAATCTCATAAGATCTTAAAATAACACCAAGGGTTTTCAAGTATTATACCTTCCTTAGAGTGTGATATAGCCTTACTATGCCTTGTATGGTCCTTAGGAGTGATTAAGCTTGCTAGATCAACCATGAAAAATCAAGAAAACAAAGTTAGTTCAAGAAGAACACTATTCATGCTCCTCTTGAATGATTTATTTGAAAATGGAAACCAATGAATTTGAGCTTGAAATTCCTAGGAGATTAGTTTCTTGAATTATAGGACTCACCTTAAAAATTACAAGAGCAAACAAGGAGTGGAAGATGGACTTTGGTTTTGGAATTTCTTTGTTTAGTCGAATGGAAGAAATGCAAGGGGGAGAGAGTTTTTGCCTTGTTTCTTTGCTTGGTTATTTGATAAAGTGAATTATTAAGATGAGGCTTAGATAGTCTCTCATCCAAAAGTCACTTTAATAAAGTGATGATGTATAGGATGATGAAAATGGAGGGACATGTGTTAAGATTTTGATGGTTTACATGCAACTAGTAGTTTGATTTGCTAAGTATTAGTTAATCTCTAACCATACTAGTTACTAGATATTTATCATTTGTACATGCATGTATCTTGCTTCCTCTGCTTGATTCTGTGTCCGGTTATTGCCCGTTTCGATTGATCGTTCGTAGGAATATTTCACAGATTTCTAATTAGGGTTTACCGGGAATCCTCTTAATATTAATACTATCATTCTCCATCTTTCATTCTAACTTTCCAATTTATATTCCTTAAATCCATTCGTTAAATACTTAAGGCTATCAGTGTCCAGGGAACTCTCGGAGAAAATAAAAGTGTGGTTTTTCAGAATCCGACAGCTTTTACATACACTCTTTTTCCCTCTGGATCAATAATACGAACTCAAAATTTCGTTCCGGGTACTTCTATATAGTGTCGTCTAATAATATTCTCAATTACACCAAAATCACTATTCATCCTTTTTCTTTACTTATTCATCTAGGGTTGTACAATTGTCCTTATTCTCTTTCGATCGTTCCTTAACCTTTTTAGGGAACCACTGGATTAATCGCTATCGATCTGGAGGACATGAGAATATTCTCCTGCTTGGAATTGCCTTATCTTATTCCCTTAGGAGATAGATTATTCTACCTATGTTGTCACCCTTTAGCATTCTTCAAGACATAGAAATAATAAAGTCGAATTCCATTCATTCTTTTAAAACATCAACTATTACATTGTAGCCGTAGCCACTATTCATTCTTACATCATTAAATAAATAAAATTTTAAATTCTACCCAAAATTTGGGTTCTTACAGTCTCCCATCCTTAAAAGGATTCCGTCCCGGAATCAGGTAGAAGACAATTGAGTACTCGTGGGTTATTTCACTTTCCAGTTTCCTAGTCAATCCTTAATCAATCCCAATCCTTTTTCAGCACATCTTACTAGTGCTACAATACATCCTTTTATCCTTTTTCATTATTCTCTGCCACTTTTCGTACAATACACTATTCAGGTTATGCTCTTACCCAGTCATATACTATTTTCCTTATTGGTATCTGCAGTAACATTGGTATCACTATCCCACTGCGAATTTGGAGGTAACCTCACTCACACTGTGCATTTCCTGTCGCTTTAATCTTTGCAATCTCGATCAATATAGAGAAGTGGAAAGATTTATTGAGAGATCACTATGATCAATTGAACATTTGTTATATTGCATAGCTAGTACAGAAGGGGGCCAGCCTTTAGTACTTGACAAGCAATTAAACAAGTTATGGTATTCCACTTAGACTTCTATCACATAGACAGATAGTCACGTAGCAGTACCTCCCCTCCTTAAAGGGTTGTTCTTCTCAATTCATAAAGAAGATGAATAAGAGAGAAGAAAAGAAAAGAATTCTAAAGGATTATAGAAAGTTTCCATGATTGTAAAATATCATACTCAGAATTTACCTCTGAACTATAGAGGTTCATTAAGGAAGAAATTAATCATAATTATATCCAATACTATTTGATCGTAACCTCATGTGTCAACATATCTTGTTGCTTTGTCCACTATTCTCTGGACCTGTACCCTGGTTCCACCTTAGCAACACTTACTTTTGGAAAACCTTTGAACCTTTCAGGTTAAATCTTAGTTTCTCGCTTGAAACCATTGTTACTGACATTCCATGTCATGCTACTAGCTTTTTCATATCTATAATATTAACACTATCAGGTTGTCATCCCGAGAATTCATCGGAAAACCCATTTATTAATCCATTCCTAACATTCCTTGCTTCCTATTTCGTAGTTGCTTTCACCGTCTTTTCTTTATCAATCACATCCTTCTTATTATCTGATTCTTATTTACTTCTGTTATTTACTTCCACCTTCATCTCTTTATTGAGACATCTTTTGCACTTGGCACCTCCTTATTGGTATCCCGTCACATTTACTCTATAATCATCACATTATTTCAAATTTAAAACCTCCGAAATGAATCTGGCCGATTTCTTTAGCTTAGATCCAATATAATCTACTTCTGTCAACTTGTTTCTCATCACTTATTCTTTTCTACCCGTGGTTTTACACAGGTTGTTTTTCGTAAGTCAGACCAGGTCGTACACCTACCTGCTCGCACTCTTATCATCTGTTGAGCATCTGCATTTTACTGGTGTAGCTTTGCCACATGAAACACGTTACTACCATGCTATAAGCTTTGGGGGTAAAACTGGCTCGAATGCCACCTTCCGAACACTTTTAAACTCTCAGGTGGCCTAATAAGTCTCGGGCTCAACTGCCCTTCTCTCTAAGTCTCATTAATTCTTTTCACAGGAATACATTTAGCATCATGAATCATCAACCTCATATTCTCTATCTTGTTTACGCAGAAGTACACTAACACAAACTTGCTTGTCATTCATCAACAGGCCATTTAGCTTATCAATAGCAGCACTTTCTTTATCATTACGTTGTCATCTACTTTCTTAGAAGAATCACCATCGCTTGTTGCTTACGTAGTGCCTTAATAGCTAACCGTACGGGTTTCAATCCTTTAGGGAGACAAAGTAATCACTATTCCTTATCCATAAGGAACATTTCCTGAACTTGATGTAGATATTACATGAAGTAGATAAAATTGCAGAAGAGTTTCAAGCATCGTAGCTAAGTCAGGTTGATGAAACTATCACTCATGCATCTTCCATAAAAGACTGGAAACTTAATGGTTTACTTCGTCAATTTTTGTATCATGGTCCTGGTTTGCCTCAAAACGGGACCTTCTAAGGTATGTAATATGCTTAGGACCCATCAGGAATCGAGTCTTTACTTAAACTACTATTACCGTCGATTCTTGCACAATCATCAGAAGGAATGTAAATTCCTCCATTCCGATATGACCTTCAAGGTCCTTCCAAATATTATTCTGTTTCTTCGGTATGAACATTTGTAATTATTCCTTTATACTTAGACTATCGGCCACCTCATTGGCCTTTCCTAATAATAGTAATTTCTGGTAATCCTTGTTCTCTGGATACATTTCAATTCAAATTTTTTTTTTACCTCATTCTCATCACTGTTGGGTGAAAGCATTCTCCCTTAAGCTCTGCTGAAGGAGAAAAAATATATCTATCAGTCTTTTTCCATAAGTCATTCCTTCCAACTACCCGTGGGAACTTTATCACGTTTATTCCCAATCCTACTTAGGATACTTCTTTTCTTAGTTCTTTCCTTATCTTAGGATAATCTCAACCTTTATAGGTTCAATTCATACTCCCTCAGGGTTTCATACATGCATCATCTGGTATATTGTTATTGTGTCTTACATTCTCTTCCAAACTTCTAGTTGGAAACTCAGAATATTAGCTTTTCCTTGTAAGGTTTCTTAGGTCGTCCTCATCATTCCTCCTGTATTTTCTAGGTAAAGGGTATATCAAAATGTCATTGATCAATACTCTAATAATTCTATCTCTGTTCTTTCCAGAACTCTTTTTAATAATCTTTACAGGTCATTGTTGCCTTAGCAAATCCAACTCATATCATCTGAATTTACAATGTCTTTATTAGGGTTAGTGCCATCCCTTGTGCATTCCCCAGGGTTTGCCTTACTTTATGGATATCTTATCCTTAATTCAACTGCCAAGGAGTTCCTGCATCCTATAATTGGCAATCAAATCATGTATCCTTAATAAGGGTCTCTTTTCAATCATTCTTATTTGATAATCGATCGGTAGCTTACTGCTAATTTCTTCTTTCAGATAGTGGTCAACCTATTTGACCTTCAAAAAGACAACGTATGTCTTTCTGCTCTCTTACAGAACTTGTTAATGGTAGCAAGGATGTTCTGAAAGATATTGGTCGAGTTCAACGTGAATTTCTTAGTGCTTATCGTTCTTCACAAAGGTACTTGCCTCAGACAAAATTCCTACAGCATACTGTTCGATTTCTGACCATTTCTATACTCTCTTCATATACCTTCATTGTTTACTTTCCTCCGTCATAATATATTCATGGTATTCACGATACCCTAACATCATACATCTCAAGTCACTATACTTCCATTTTACTCGTAATCTTGGACAACCATATACACATGAGTCACTTTAGTACGGGTGACCCCATCCCAAAAAGGTCTAGTGAATTCCTAATCAAAACATGGGCTGTTCAGCAGAAGATTCCTACGATCTCATTAATGTTTCCTTTATATCAGAAGGCCTTGCAGTCGGTGCTTTTTTTAGAAGCAACCCTGTTTTGTCCTTTCATTGCTGGTCTAGTCACTTGATAATCTTTTGTAACTTGGCCTCAACTGGCCACAAAAATATATATATATATATATATATATATATATATATATATATATATATATATATATATATATATATGATTTTAGGGGTTGGCTAATAGCATTACTTTTCTAGCAATTGCCGGCATAGTGCCTTCTTTGATACCTTTCTACCTTTCTAAAACTTTACTTCATATAAGTCTTAATCGACTATTCGGCACCGTCTCTGGTCACCTTTCCTCTATTTTTATCTTTTCAACTATTCTTATCACTACCACGTGCCACGCAAGCTTACCATTCCTGGCATAACAGCCTTTTCACTTAAGTCAATCTCGAAGTTTCTCAGTCCGGCTGGTTTCTTACTTACATTTCCTGTTTTCGTCCAATCTCACTTCATCATTTTATTTCTACAATCAATCGCGATAACCGGGGTCTGTCCACCAACCCATGTAGCGGCTACCTTACCCAATTCACGGGGTTTTCCCCAGTTTCTACTCTCTTCCATGATGTTCTCTGATAATCAGAAAGACAAGGTTTGCCAAAATTCGTTGAAGTTCTTCCCAGAATTAGGGAAATTTTGGTCAATCTATCCATCGACTGGTAACACTAAGGAGACCAGTTTCGAAACCTGAAGAATAGTTCTATGAACCTCCTAGTAGGTAGAACCGTAAGCAGTCATAATTAACGAAATAATCGTCATCGGGTTGGAAATTTAACCCCTGGAGAGGAACCAATTATATACATCCCTTAGAAGGGAATCAACAGTTTTAAACTGAAACTTGTCACAACGTCCCGATACCTATACGTCCTGATATTCAATATTACCAAATGTCAGTCTACCTGACTACCAGTCTCAGAAGGAACATTATCGTCGGAGTTGGTTGTTCCACAAAAATTGGCACTACTAAGGCCATCCGAACCTGGTGAACCATGCTGTCCGAATGCATCCGCAAGTACTTTGTCATGCTGCGCAAGCACACATCTTAATCTTTTATGCGAAGCATCGTTGGAAGCACAAAGTCTCCCTTTTTCCATTAAACAATGCCAACTCTTGGTCATTACCAATTTCATCTTTTAGCTCCAGGAAGATTTTCTCACATTTTTCTGTTTAACTACTGATCGTATTACTTGATCCATTATAATTCCGCGTCGGAGTAAACTTAAGGTAACTACTATAATCCATTCAAAGAAAAGAAAGAATTTAATATTCCTCTGAATCACATGCATCTAACGTTTCTGGTTCATAATTTCACTGAGTTAAATTAACCCTATACTTAGTCTCTAACAATAGTCTCACTACGAGTTCATCTTGACTCACTGGTCTTATCTTCCGGTAGGTTCTGAGATCATTGTCTTGCTTACTACTTCCTTATATAACTTTATCCAATCATGCTGTCACTTCCCAATGTTTTCACTTTCTAACTGATTCATTCATAAAATGGACACTTTCTTGAATAAAACAACTTCATCAACCTCAATTTGGTTCCATAAATTACAACCTATGACATCTGCCTTCTCATGGCGAATTATTACTGACAATATTCATACTTATTCATTTATCAAATGATATGGCACTTACTGTCTCTTCTCAACTATTCCTAGGGACTCTGCTCCTCGCCTTATATCGATGCCTTTGATAATCATACATCCTTCTAGCACTCTTTTCGTTAATATGAAAGTCTCTAATGATTCTCATCTATTCCCGTATAAGATCTCAAGTAATTCTTCCAATCCGTCTTACTTGCTGGTACTACCTCCAGTAGTCCAGCCACAAATCCAACATGAATCTTCAGTTCTCTTGCTAATAGCTTAGTTCTTTATGCCCACTTTTCTGAGCTCTATACCTTAATCATCTCAGTCTTTCTGGCTACAGCACTCATTCCTCGAGGGTAAGCTCCTTATCCTAACAAGATTTTCCTTATCTGCTGGAACCTCTTCCGGGTCTCCAGTAGGGTACTCTATTGAATTTACCCGCAGATCTTCAGCATATAATAAAGCATCATCGCGCTGCTGCTCGTATGCCTCAAGGTCTGTTGCCTTACTTGTCGAAGGGATATCGAGCTAAGTTACTATCATGATACTTAATAGTTCCCATAAGAGTTTTATAGGTCATCACTACATTAAGTAGTCCGACTATGAACTTGGCAAGAGTTCTTATTATCTTAGTGAATTTATTGTTTTAACGTCGCCTCATCTCTGGGGTTTATAACGTACGCTCTGATACCACTTCTGTAACACCCCCAGATCCGGGGTCAGGGATCTGGTGGTTACGGTCTTACATCCATTCATAATACTTGAGTTGAGTCCACAATAAATAAACCACATGCTGTGACCCCACAATACTATCCACTCACACACACAACAGTTATAGTCCTAGTGATGAAATTGAAATAAGTCCATAATATCAGAGTTTATGAATAAAAGTTATTACAAGCCAAATGATATGTTTAAAGGTTTTGCCGTTGATTAACGTTAATGTTACATATAAATAGACTGATAAACAAAAGCTACCTATCTATGCTACCTCAGCAATGGCAGCAAGGACATCAACGGGTAGTCCTCGAATGGCGGTAACCTGCTTACGCCGATTGCGCCTGACGCGGCCATCTTTCCTAGCTGTTGTTGTGATAATATGAACAAAGCAAGGGTGAGCGAAAGCCCACCAACAATAATATACTGAACAGTGATACATATATACAACAGTTCAAAATATCCTTTGAAATCATATGCCATGCATTGATAAAGTTATTGCCCGTATAATATAAAGGATGAAGTTACCAGGTAACTCAAAGTATTTGTTTGTAGAAATATCTGCTACATCAAAAGTAAGCGAGATATTCTCATTGTCATTAAAAGAGGAACTTGCATGAAAAGATTGCAATTCCAGTTATGAACACTTTTCCAGCTCTGCCAACAGTAATCATGTTGCAGGAAATAAATAAGTTTGGGATGATGAACCAATGATTGAGTATTCACCGCGCCCGTTGTTCCAATCTTGATGATCTGTCGAGATCGTACAGCTCAAATTAGATTTACTACCGGTAGAAGGAAGAACTGACGGCTTTACTTGTCTACCGCCTTACTAGCTCTCCCCGGCCAACGGTTGGGCCAAAGGGGATGGACCGGCGCTACTCGGCCTCTTACACGACTCCTAGTTCAAATAGAATTCATGATTCTGAATGTAACGTTCGTCCCCCTTTCCCCAAGTATATACTTGTTGATAAGACTCTACAAAGTAGTCGTATCTAGTTGGAAAGGAAAATTCACCAATCACTTCCAAGCTATTGCTTGGTAACGAATATCAACTTGTTCCAACAATCTTACCCCTCGAAAGATGAGAAGGTAAACAACGACTTAATAAGTCAATAGCACCCGAGTTGCGAGTGAAGAGAATACTTTATGACCGGGAAGTCGAAAAGATAAATATCATTTTCCAAGTAAGGTTCCCTTATTATTAGGGAGATAGACTCAAAGAAGAATGATGTCTGAGACCCTTTCTTGATATAAGATTAATAATAATATGACTCCGAAATATTTTTCGTAATAATCGAAGAAGATAAACCTTATTGAGGTTATTCTAAGTATGGAAGAAATATTCAGAGAATATTTATTGACTTAAAAATATTTAAAGAATATTTAGGAATATGAAAGAATATCTTTAATCAGAGTATTTCTCGAAATAATCCTTGAAGAAATATTAGGAGAATATTTATTGAATAAATAAATATTTAAATGAATATTCAAAATAATATTCATTAATTAATAAGACCTGAAATGAATATTTAAGATAATATTCATAATTAATTAGGAATTTAAATGAATATTCAAAAAGTAATATTCATTTAATGAATAATATTCTAAATTAATATCAAGTAATATTCATTTAGTAATCCAAGCCTTAAAGGAATATTCGAGATAATATTCGATGAATAAATCAAGCTTCAGATGAATATTAAAATAATATTCATCAAGTAATTAATATCCTAAATGAATATTCAAAAGTAATATTTATTTAATAAAATAATATTCTAAATGAATATCCAAATAATATTCATTTAGTAGTCTCATCTTTAGAAAAACATTCGAAATAATAATCGATAAATAATTCGACTCTGAATAAATATTAAAAAAAATAATATTCGTCGAATAGTTACGTTCAAATAATTATTTGAAGTAAGGATCGTTAAATAAATAATCTCGAACGAATATTCAAATAATATTCGTCGCCCAAATAATGGAAAATATTACTTAAATATTTTCCTCCGAGGTAATCTCGATATATCAAGAAATATTGACTCCCGGTCTATATTTGATGAATAAGATGTATACGCCCTTCTATGAGGGTCTTACAATAACCGGCTTATAATTGATACGTTAGCTATCTAATTTATAAGCCAATAAACAATCAGGGAACAAGCATAAAGATATAACTTGAAAGTAGGCATGCATGCTATGGCATATGTATAACAGAAAATATATATATATATATATATATATTCAATCACAACAACAGCCTAAAAGAAGGGAATTGAAACTTGCCTGGTAGTCGAGTACGGTAAGGGGTAGTGGTAGCGGGTCCCGGGTCAGCTTGGTGATCTATAAATAGCCAAGGCATTCGGGATTAATCACTTAACATTTTAAAAGTTAAGTTATACTTAAATCGAAACACGTTCTCGAGTTATCTCGTTATACCCCTTTTTGTGGATTCCTTTTATCATTGATCCGACCCGACATTCGTTCGTTAATACGACATATCACTGTACTTACACTTGGGACATACTTAAGTCATACAAGTTCTAAGGTCGATCGTTACGAACCAATATTATACTCCGAGTTTTATCGCCCGTTTTCTAAGTGTTTTACCGAAGTTATAATAGAGTCGTCTTTTAGGGGTTCGTTCGCGTTTAACCTCGACTCGAATATTTTTAATAAATCGAAAAACGATCCTTTTGACATACGGCTTTATTTCGCACCTTCCTTTTTACCTCTAGTATTTATTTACCAAGATTCGTCATGACTTTACATATTTTACGAGGGTTCAATTTTAAGTACGAATACTTGTTTACGGCTCCGAACCACTTTTATGAATTTTATCGTAACTCCTAAACCGTAAGTCCGTTTCACGTGATCTTTATATCAAAACGAAGCTTATAACATAAGCTATCCTAACATGGCAGAAAAGTTTCTGGACAGTAGGGTCTTGATGTGAAAAATGGCATACAAAACATGATATTGTAAAATCGGGCATTATAACGGCTATGTTTACGCGTTTTCAAAAGTTTTTACACTTTATCTCGATCTAACAAAGATCAATCCAACCACACAAACACATGATAATCATCATGACTAGTCTATCAACAACTCATCTTAACCATTACATGGTTCATAAACCAAATCATAATCATAACAACTACTAACATGGATCTAAACTTATAATAACATACTAATCACTAAATCATCCATAAATCTCATAAGATCTTAAAATAACACCAAGGGTTTTCAAGTATTATACCTTCCTTAGAGTGTGATATAGCCTTACTAAGCCTTGTATGGTCCTTAGGAGTGATTAAGCTTGCTAGATCAACCATGAAAAATCAAGAAAACAAAGTTAGTTCAAGAAGAACAATATTCATGCTCCTCTTGAATGATTTATTTGAAAATGGAAACCAATGAATTTGAGCTTAAAATTCCTAGGAGATTAGTTTCTTGAATTATAGGACTCACCTTAAAAATTACAAGAGCAAACAAGGAGTGGAAGATGGACTTTGGTTTTGGAATTTCTTTGTTTAGTCGAATGGAAGAAATGCAAGGGGGAGAGAGTTTTTGCCTTGTTCCTTTGCTTGGTTATTTGATAAAGTGAATTATTAAGATGAGGCTTAGATAGTCTCTCATCCAAAAGTCACTTTAATAAAGTGATGATGTATAGGATGATGAAAATGGAGGGACATGTGTTAAGATTTTGATGGTTTACATGCAACTAGTAGTTTGATTTGCTAAGTATTAGTTAATCTCTAACCATACTAGTTACTAGATATTTATCATTTGTACATGCATGTATCTTGCTTCCTCTGCTTGATTCTGTGTCCGGTTATTGCCCATTTCGATTGATTGTTCGTAGGAATATTTCACAGATTTCTAATTAGGGTTTACCGGGAATCCTCTTAATATTAATACTATCATTCTCCATCCTTCATTCTAACTTTCCAATTTATATTCCTTAAATCCATTCGTTAAATACTTAAGGCTATCAGTGTCCAGGGAACTCTCGGAGAAAATAAAAGTGCGGTTTTTCAGAATCCGACAGCTTTTACAAACACTCTTTTTCCCTCTGGATCAATAATACGAACTCAGAATTTCGTTCCGGGTACTTCTATATAGCGTCGTCTAATAATATTCTCAATTATACCAAAATCACTATTCATCCTTATTCTTTACTTATTCATCTAGGGTTGTACAATTGTCCGTATTCTCTTTCGATCATTCCTTAACCTTTTTACGGAACCACTGGATTAATCGCTATCGATCTGGATGACATGGGAATATTCTCCTGCTTGGAATTGCCATATCTTATTCCCTTAGGAGATAGATTATTCTACCTATGTTGTCACCCTTTAGCATTCTTCAAGACATAGAAATAATAAAGTCGAATTCCATTCATTCTTTTAAAACATCAACTATTACATTGTAGCCGTAGCCACTATTCATTCTTACATCATTAAATAAATAAAATTTTAAATTCTACCCAAAATTTGGGTTCTTACACGGCAACAGTTTTCCTTCTTCGTTCAATGAAGCTAAAAAAAGCTCGTGTGCTTTAGGAATGGAGTATGAAAAAATACACGCATGTCCGAATGATTGTCTACTATATCGTGGAGAGAGAGATGAAGATGAGACGAGGTGTCGTATTTGTAATGCCTCTAGATGGAAGTTAAACAAAAAAGGGGATGAATTGGAAGGGATTCCTTCCAAGGTATTATGGTATTTTCCATTACTACCACGTTTGAGGACTTTGTTCAACTCACCTCAAACAGCCAAGGACTTGACTTGGCATGACACGGAGAGAGTGAAGGATGATAAAATGAGACATCCGGCAGATGCACAAACTTGGAAAGAAGTCGACACCAAGTGGCCAGATTTTTCTTCAGATCCTAGAAACCTTCGGTTAGCTCTATCCTCGGATGGATTTAATCCGTTTCACAGCACAAATATTGATTACTCTTGTTGGCCAGTTTTGATGTCAATATACAATCTTCCACCGTGGCTTTGTATGAAGAGGAAGTATATAATGCTATGTTTGTTGATATCCGGACCAACTCAACCCGGTAATGATATTGATGTGTTCCTTCAACCACTTGTGGAAGATTTACAAAAGTTGTGGCAAGGGAAACGAGTGTATGACGCTTACAAGAAGGAGTATTTTTTATTAAGAGGCATTTTGTTATGGACTATTAGTGATTATCCAGCCTATGGCAACTTATCGGGTAATATTATTAAAGGGTATAACGGGTGTCCTATTTGTGTTGATGAAACAAAAGCTACGAGGCTGGTTAATTACCGAAAGTGTGTGGTCATGAGGCATCGGAGGTGGTTGCCCCGTCAGCACCCATATCGTAGGCAGAAACAAGATTTTGATGGCACCGTGGAAAAAGAATTGGCTCCAGTTCCATTAACCAGAGAGCAGGTGCTTGAAAGAGTACAACATTTAAAGGGTCATGTCTACGGTAAGACACAAAGCCAACCTCGCTTGAAGAAAGGTGATGCTCGACCAGTTTGGAAGAAGGTTTCTATATTCTTTGAGCTTGAGTATTGGAAGTTTTTTCCGGTTAGGCATGTTCTCGATGTGATGCATATCGAGAAAAACATATGCGAAGCTTTACTTGGTACCATGCTTAATATACCAAAGAAGACAAAAGACAAGGAATCAGTCCATCTTGACATGGCAGAAATGGGAATAAGAACAGAACTAAAGCCAAAAACTCCTGGAAAAAAAAGAGAAGTTACCATTGGCATCTTGGAATTTAACTCATTCTGAAAAAAAAAGTTGTTTGCTCATTGCTTCTTGGCATGAAGTTGCCTGATGGTTTTTGTTCAAATATTCGAAGTCTAGTTTCAATGGAAAATCTTCGACTTACAGGAATGAAATCTCATGACTGTCATATGATTCTGCATCACTTGCTCCCAATTGCGATTCGATCGTCACTGCAAAAACAGGTCAGGAACAGTATTATCAGGTTCTGCCTCTTCTTTAAGGCAATTTGCAGTAAAGTCATTGTGGTTGATAAGTTGGAGAAAATGCAGTCGCGACTGGTAGAAACTTTGTGCAAGCTTGAAAAATACTTCCCCCCTTCCTTGTTTGATTTAATTTTTCATATCTCGGTTCATCTTGTAAGAGAAGTTGAGTTTTGTGGACCAATTTTCCTTAGGTGGATGTATCCTTTTGAGATATACATGAAGACATTTAAGGGATATATAAGGAATCGGGCTCGTGCAGAAGGTTGCATTGCTGAGTCCTATATTGCGGAAGAGGCGGTTGAATGTTTGGTGGACCATGAAGAAACAACTATTTGGGTACCTAAAAATGGTAGACATACCAAGGATGGCATTTGCAGGCCATTATCCGGTGCAACTGTGATAACCCCGAGCAGCACTGATTTTCACGTAGCACATTTATGTGTTCTACCAAATACTACTGCTGTTAGGCCATATTTTGAGTAAGTAAAATTACTTTCATTACATTTACCATTTTCTGCACTATTTTAACTAGAAAAATCCAGTCCATATTTTATGTCATTATTTCATTATTTATGTAGTCTCTTTTACTTAAATGCAGTGAACACATGGCATTTTTAATGACCAAATATCCGGAACATGAAAATGATGAAATGTGGCTGAAGAACAAACAAAATAAGAAATTCCCAAAATGGTTTAAAGAAAAGGTATTATGTGTGTTTAGTAATAGTTTTATGCATGTTTTACAAACTACTGCTCATATTAATCATTGTGTAAGTTGTATTTTTTTTAAGATTGCTTCAGATTTGATTGATGAAAAAGAGATATCGCAGGAGATAAGATGGATTGCAGATGAGCCTAACAAGGCTGTGCCTACGTTCAGCGGCTACAAAATGGACGGAGTTACCTTTGCTACCAAGGATCGTGATGATACGCGTCAAGTTCAATGTAGTGGTGTGTACGTTGAAGCTGATACAATGATAGTGCAGGGTAAGGATCAAAATATTGAGCACACATCACATACATATTATGGAGTTATAACAAGTATATGGGAGTTGGACTATAACTACTTTAGGGTCCCTGTTTTTCGGTGCAAGTGGGTAGATATAAACAAAGGGGTCAAGGAAGATGACTTGGGTTATATATTGGTTAATTTGAATAGGCTGGGGTTTTCAAACGATCCATTTGTGTTAGCAAAACATGTTAAGCAAGTTTGTTTCATCGACGATCCTCTTGATAAATTATGGTCCGTGGTGTTGAAACTACCCGAGAAAAAGTACTATGAAGATAATGATGATGAAAATGAGGGATCCGTGGAAGTAGAACTTGAGAATGATTATTTTGTGCCAAATTTACCCGATGCTGATTTACTCGAGGAAGAGGAACATAGCTACATGCAAGATGTCGTAGGCGAAACAATTCAACTTTCTTGATGAAATTTAATTTGTGTACTTTTAATTACATAAACTTTGTAATATGATAATTCTGTTTGCTACTTTGAACATAACAGTTCTTGATTGATGTTTTGTTGCCTGATGTTTGTTTGGTATGGCATTGTATTGCCTTTGATGTTTGGTATGTTTTGGCAGGGGTGCCCAGTTCCAATTTTTTTTTCCTACTGTAAAATCAGACAACGGTTTTTAACTACCAAACGCTTGTGTGAGAGATAAAGAACTCAGAGTACAAAACCATTGTGTGTTGCATGCAATTCAGACAACAGTATTCACAAACCATTATCTGATTACATTTTATACAACGTTTATTAAAACACTTGTCTGATTTTAACAACGTTTTTTGAAAGCATTGTTCAAAGCATTGTCTGATTTCAGACAATGCTTTTAAAAACCATTGTTAAAATTAGACAATAGTATTTAGTCACCGTTGTGTGACTGCATCTGAAGCAATATCAGATAAAAACAGTTGTCTAAGTTTTACAACGGTTTTGAGAACCTTTGTAAGACAATCTGTTAGACAACACCACTTTCAAAAACCATTGTAAAATGTATGTCTATTTTGAGCTTCTAGACGACAGTTTCTAAAACTGTTGTTAAGTTCATGATCAGACAATACAACGAAAAGCTTGAAAAAAAACCGTTGTGTGAAATTTTCAGCCAACGCTTTTTCGTCGAAGTGTCGTCTGATTCAAAAATTCTTGTAGTGTTGTCTACAAACTGTTCAAAGCACTTTATGGATTGAAGCAAGCCCCTAGATCTTGGTATGATACGCTTTCTACCTTTCTGCTGGAGAATCAATTTGTAAGAGGTGTTGTGGATAAGACAATGTTCTACAAGCAACATGGCAAAGACATCATTCTGGTGCAGATCTATGTTGATGACATAATATTTGGTTCTACAAATGAGAAGCTGTGTGAAAAGTTTTCATCTCTTATGTGGAACAAATATGAAGAATTCAGTGCATTAGTGAATAGTGCCATAAAAGAGGCAGGAGGAGTATATACAAAATTGTCACCAATACTGAAGGACAAAATAACAAGTATCTCTATGAAGGTGAATCTGGAGAAAAGATGGGTAGTTGATGTTTATCTGAAAACTGGCATCTCTATATTCATTACAATGCAGCTACTGCAAAGTCTGCAAGCTAGAGTGCTGAATGCCATGGGAACGAAAGTGAAAGCCAATTCTACAATCTTCAATAACGATCTGCTAGCATAAATTAAAGGTCTTGTTGAAGAAAAGCTACCAGAAGTGATTGAGGAACCCTATGGTATTTGCTACAGAACAACCACAAGCACAGGAGCTAAAAGGATTGGATTTCTGATCCTAAGTGAAGAACCCAGATTGTACTATAACACAATTATGGGAGTGCTGAAACAAATCCTCAAATCTAAGATAAACAGAGACAAAGTCAAGGCTGTCAAAGGTATTCATAAACTACTAGCAAAGAGAGATGAAAGTCTTAGCTCTCAAGTGAAGAAATTGATTTCTGAAGCTAATGCCAGAAGAAGTGAAAGTGGTGGAAGCTGCAGATATGATGACACCCTTGATGATCATGATCTTGATGGAACTGGAGGATCTGGTACAACTTGAAGTGGTCAAGAAACTGCTGAGATTACTGGAATTCAGACTCAGGAGGAAGCAAAGGAAGAAGCTCCCAAGGATAATAAGAAAGATGCTGAAGCTAAAGATGAGGGAGAGACAGACATTCTTGACACACTGGAAGGAAGTATCTTAAGATTTGTTATTGACTGTTTCGATGATGAAAAAGATACTGTCAATTGATAAGTGCATATTTTTGCATATTTTTATTACCTATTTATTGCTTGAACTCGTATTTTGATAATTTATTTTGTTGCATTTCAGGAAATTCGTAAATAAATAAAGAAATGGCAAAATAAAGAAATAAAGAGCAAGGAAGGAAAAAAGAGGAAGAAAAAGGACTTAAATGAAAAAAGGAAAAAGAATTAGGAGCTTGGTGGAAAAGGAATCTTTGAAGACATGTGGAAGGTAGAGATCATCCCAACACACTAAATAAGTGTATGGCCAAGATTCACTCATCAAAGCTTAAGGGGAAAGAAACAAATAGATGGCTAGGATTTCACCACCACACACCACAAATGTATGGTTGGGATTTAACCAACACCCCCTTAACCCTAATTCTTGTCCTATAAATACCCCCTCACCCCCCTTGTAATTATCAACTTAGATTTTAGGGTAGTTTTATTTTCTTGTTTTTTTTAGTTCCAAATCTTGTAAACACTTTTTATTTTTAATGCAAATTTTCTTTCCCTTTAATTTCTTGTCTTGTTCTTTCGTTTTTGTTGCATAGCTTTCGCTATTTTCGTAAATCCGATTAGTGGACAAAGTAGCGAAATGCTAACCTCTATGGGTTGAAAGTAACGATTTTTAATTTCTTGTTCTTAGTTATAATTTTTAATTTTTGCCCTTTTAAATCTCAATTTTATTGTGGGTTTTATAATTGTTAATTATAGATCTAAGTTTTTATGTTTTATGTGTAATAAATAAATAAAAACTAATAAAAATAGTAGTTTTATGAATTTCCAGTTCGTATTTTCTTGCCTTTAATTTGTTTATTTGTAGCTTTTTATTTTGACTCCCCTGTTTTCTAGTTTAATTCGTAGATTAACATATCCCCTATTTTCTTTCCTTTTCTTCAAAAACCACAAACCCAGTTCGTCTCGATTCTCTTTCGATTTTCTTGCTTCTCGTTTTAATTCTTGCTGTCTTCTCTCTCTCTCTCTCTCTCTGTCCCCTCATTCAAATTATACGCGCAAAACCCCACCCCTTTCCCCTAGTTTCGATTTTCTTTTCTACGCTGAGTTTGAAACCGAGTCGATGTTGCTGTGGTTGACTGTGTAATCCGAGTTGTGTTGATTTATTTGAGTCGTTTGAGTCATTGTGTCCTAGTTTCGAGTTTTAGCGAGTTAATCGAGTCTGAGTTCTGTTGGGTTGCTCGAGTTGGGTTATGTGGTCTGTATTTGCGTTGTTATAGTTTGGCTGTTTGTTAACACAAAATTACGCAAGCGCACGTAGTCACAAGTAATATAATTAAAGTTCGTTCCGCAGAGATCTGGTTAAGTTTAAATCAGTAAATATGCCTATGCAACAATGTTTGGTTTTAATCCACTGCTAAGACAAATAACAAGAATGAGGTTTTAATTATCTAAATTAACTAGGATGCAAATTATTAAACTAAGAATAATTAACTAATGAGAATTTAATATGAATTACTTATATGAGATAAAACATGGAATCCTAATTTCATTATCTACTTCACTTAGAGTCGCAGCCTTTAATCAACACATGTGATGGTTTTGATATCTGATCGGATAACACGAAACAAGTAAAAGCTATCTCTCGATATACTAATACCAAACTACGCATGCATCCACAAAAGAGATAGAAGATGGGTAGACACCAAATATGTTTAGACCCTATATCTCTATAGAATTTGAAAACATAAAGGTTTAAGCACAAGTTATCCACCTAGATCACATAGGGTAGCATAATATCTCTATTTACGCCACAAATCATGATGTTAAAACATCAACCTATCCTATGCTAGCATGGCAAGTTCTAAATCTCAAGATCCACTCTCGTTTAGCAAGAGATTAACAAATTAGATGTTCGCGACGCATCTAAATACATGTAACACAACCATACGAGGATATCAAGAATTCACCACACATAAATCTTTAAAGCATATAAACTACTAAGCTACATAGATAAATCCATTAGGATCCCATGACAACGATTAGTTCATAATTGAACCGTTCGTCACCATGGGATTAGATGAAAACATGGTATTAAACAAGATATAAAATAAAGAAGCAATAATATTAATAAAAACAAGAGTTGAGAAAACAAATCTATTATCCAAAGTATACAAAAGATGAAGTAGATCTAGATCTTTGCTTGTCACCGAGCTTGAATCCTTCTCCACTCTTCTCTCTTGCAGTTCTATGTTACAATAATAAAAATCTGATACAAATTACATGGTAGGATGTGTTTATATAGGCACTCCAAGTCTTGCCCAGCAAGAAAATACAAAAACAGAATTATAATAGAATTTCTACAAGATACGTTTCCTAAATTGATTCTGTTTTGTAAGGAAAATTCGTGGCTGACTTTTCTTCAGATTTTCTGGAACGTTGCCAACTTAATTGGACCTCTGGACCACCTTAGATTGATAGAGAATCTCGTTATCTTCGCGTGGACTGCTTACGGGCCTCAAACGGACTTCTAGAACTCAAGATATGGCCAAAACAGTGTAAACTGTGCAACCCTTCTCAAAAATCCGAATTTTAATCAATTAATTCCCAAAAAATTATAGAAGCATCCACCTTAGTCAACATTCTCGTAATTCTGCACAACTAAGCAAAACACATCAAAACTACAGCAACTTGAGCCCAAGACAATCAATTTAATCCGAAATTAAGCGATCCAAGTGGATATAAAATCCACTTATCACACCCCCAAACTTAAACCGATACTTGTCCTCAAGCATAAACAATTACAACTAACTAACTAGCTAGTACCACTTCCGTAGGTGATCACGGTTGCATTTGGCATATGCAACAAGCCCTTTAAACCCCTAGGCAGCCCTAGTGGACGAGTAAGGTCTCGTGAGGGCCTATAGCGAATGTACCCACAAAATCCAATTATCCTAATGCAATGCAATGCATGAATGCAAATAGAATGAAAATGCAACGATCCCCTTCAAACTAACCAAAACCAACTAGCAAGCAAATATCTTAGAGAATGCAACTAAATCCAAATAGAGCTCGACCGAGTTCCCGTATACTAACAATACATGAACAGAAACGTGCGTGTGTGCAATGCTCATCAGAAATTCTCCCAAAACTAGGTCAAAAATCATACATGCTCTTCGTCAAGACAATCACAGGTTTATAAATAGAATAGACCGTAGACACTTCATACCCTAGGAACACCTCCATCCTTATCCAAGGTAGACAGAAATTCATGCTTTTATTACTAAACAACTACGACACATAATATACAAGCATGCTTATTTAACCGTGCAATGGATGAGACCCCGAAAGGCTTATACAATAATACCCATGTAGCGAGCGTTAGGTTAGTGGATCCCAGACTATAAAAGCCTTAGGTCACTAGGCACAAAGTCCCCGTGAACTTAATTGCTCGAGTATTAAAGAGCTCACCCTGGTTAATTTTGCATATAAACAATTGACACTTTTTTTTTTCTTTTCTTCTTTTTTTTCTTTTTTCTGTTTTTTTTTTCTCTTTTTTTTTTCTATGCAATCTGGAATGAGAATTCTCAATTCGAACCCTAGACTACTCATATAAATATGAGCCGGCTACTAGCCATTTGACGCCTAGCCATTATTGACAATTATTTACAATTTAAGCATGAAATCCCTGTTTTCCCCCAAACTTAGACTTAAGTGTTCTAGGCCATCAAGGGAATAATGAAAATTATAAATATAATCAAGTGATTAAATCTCAAAACATCCAAACAAGCATGACCCTAACCTAGCCCAAAAGCACCCAATGAGACTGTGTAAAAGTTTTGTTTCTGAAACACATAAGTCAATTTCATAGAAACTATAAGTCAACCCTCTATTCATCATTACCACACTCAATTAGACACCTACCTACCAATCAGAATTAGCTCGTTCTAAGGGATCATGAAATATGCATGCTATGCAAATGCAACTACTATGAACTCACATGGTATACGAAACAAAAACAGAATGCCCTACATGAAACAAACATAATTAATACGAACATATATGCATGAATTACTACTACTAATATGCAAAGCATGAAATCCTACATGAACACATATATACAACAACAACTACTAATCCCTCAAACCACCCCCAAACTTAAAATATTCAATGTTCGCATTGAATGGAAGTAAATACAAGGGAAAGTAGAAAACATACCTACTCGTCCTCGCTGTCGTCACCCTCTTCATCCTCATCATCCTCATTAGAAGAATCCGGTGGAGGGTACGGAGTCCGAGCTCCAAATATAGGCCACTGAACAGGAGTACTAGGTGACTGAAACTTTGCCTCCAAAGCTATGCCAATGTCCTCAGAATACTGGCGACTGCTCGTATGCATAGCATCCAACCGCCTAGTCATTCGACGAAAATAAGATTCAAAAATGGACATATTCACTGTACTCTGCGAAGAACCTACCCTAGCCACTTCCGGTGCCTTTTGAACATGTGGCGGAGCGCCTGCTCTCTGACCACTAGCACTATCAACAACAAAGCCTAATCCCCTAGGATGAGGAGTGCCGCCCGGCCACTCCTTCAACCTCAACTGATCAATAGTAGCATCCTTAATAGAAGCCATAGGTTTATGCACCGGCTCACCTTTATACCATTTGACTTTCGATGCATCACACAAGTACGAGATGATAGAAGCATAAGGAATACTAGCCGACGAATTGCTTCCCAAAAACCGAAGAATATTTTGATTAATAAGCTACCCAAGGTCAACATACTCACCTTTGAGAATACCCCATAGCAAGATAGCTCTATCAACAGTAACATCGGAAACATGGTTCGACGGAATGATATTAGAACTTATGAAAAAGAACCATGCCTTTGCAAAGCTAGACAATGATGAAGCCGGGAAAGTACGCATTATCTCCGTACCTAACTTACATTTCCACTTCGTTCCCGGAACACATAACTCACCAATGAGTGCATCAAGATCAACATCATCCTTAGTCTTTTGTTCCCAATCCGTAGCTTCTCTAGGTTTAGGCGGTTGCCTAATCAAATTACGAATAGCACGAGGCGAATAATCCACCTTTCGACCCCTCACCACCGTGGAGTTATTCCTAGCTATCGACGCATTAGCATAGAACTCTCTAACCACATCCAACGCCGCATCATTAGCAAACTCACAAAATAACGTCCAACCTCTCTCACCAATCATAGCCACCATCTCCGTATAAGTACTTGGCACAAGCCTCTGTTCCTGAATAACCCCCTTGATAACTAACCTATCATACTCCGCTTTGGCATTCTCATTCACAAAACTTTCCACTCCATCTCCCACAACATCATTCTCATTCAAAGATGGAGGAGCACTACTACCACTACCCACTAATCGTGGTCTTTTAGGAGCCATGACAACTAATATCAAGCAAAGCACAACAATCTCCAAACAATCCACCAAATAAAGAACCCCGAAATTACACACCAAGAACCCTAGCTTGCAAAATTCACAAATTCAAATAAAAGATGAGATAGAATATTACCCAATTGAATCAAAGAGGTGAACTTGCTATATGAATCCCAAAAAAATTCGAATTTAATTCCCCCTTGCACTTTGAATGGATGAAAGTTAAGAATTTGGGGTTTATATAGAGGGTTTATATAGATGGGATTATGTATATATAGGTGTGGTGGTTGTATATAATGAATAATGGTGTATGTAATTTAGAGATGAAAAAGGATTTTGATGATTGAATTAGATGTAGGATAGAATTTAGGGGTTAGGGTTCTTAATTTGAGGTGGAATTGGAATGGGTTATGAAGAAATTGTGATAAGAGATGCAATTTATGAGTTTTGACACTCAAAAAACGAGCTGGGCAGGAGGGCTGGGCGCTTCAGGCGCGGAAATGGCATGCTGTTGCGCGGGTTGGATGCGCGCGTTGAGGCTCCTGCGCGGCCTTGGCGCCAGATGCGCAGTTAGCTACTGCGTTACAAGGCGCTCCTGCGCCGTTTTGGCACATGATGCGCGGCTCTGACCTGCGTTACTCACGCGCAGGTGCGCGCGGATGGCGCATCTGGCGCTGTCTGCTACTGCATTCTAACTGTTTTTGTATTTTTTTTTTTATACAACAAATACTTCCTCACTTGGGTTGCCTCCCAAGAAGCGCTCGTTTGATGTCATTAGCTTGACATTCTTCCGAAAAATCACGAACAAGATAAAACTGCGGCAACCTTCTCGCGGTTGACCATTCCTCCATAATACGGCTTAAGTCTCTGTCCATTTACCTTGAAAGCATCATCAATAGAACCCATAAATATCTCCACTGCCCCATGTGGAAACACGGTTTTGACTGTAAATGGACCCGACCACTTTGATTTGAGCTTACCCGGAAAAAGTTTAAGGCGAGAATTATAAAGCAAAACCTGTTGGCCCGGCACAAACGACTTATTCACCAACTTCCTATCATGCCACCTCTTCACTTTCTCCTTGTACATCTTAGCATTCTCGTAAGCCTGCTCACGAAATTCCTCGAGCTCATTTAACTGAAGTAGACGTTTCTCACCCGCAGCTGAAATATCTAAGTTTAACTTCTTCAACGCCCAATAGGCCTTGTGCTCTAACTCTGCCGGCAAATGACAAGCCTTACCAAATACCAACTGATAAGGAGACATACCTAGGGGTGTCTTGTAAGCAGTTCTATATGCCCAAACCGCTTCATCTAACTTCAAAGACCAATCCTTCCTTGATGGATTTACCACTTTCTCGAGAATTCTCTTGATCTCACGATTCGAAACCTCCGCTTGACCATTAGTTTGAGGATGATAAGCTGTGGCAACACGATGAGTCATATTATACCTTGCCATCATAGCAGTAAATTGACGATTACAGAAGTGTGTCCCCTCATCACTGATTATCGCTCGTGGAGTTCCAAAACGTGTGAAAATCTGCTTGTGAAGAAAATTCAGCACCACCTTAGCATCATTGGTCGGTAAAGCCTTCACTTCGACCCATTTAGACACGTAATCCACTGCTAAGAGAATGTACTGATTGTTGCAAGACGAAACAAACGGACCCATGAAATCAATTCCCCACACATCAAAAATCTCAACTTCAAGGATCGTACTAAGAGGCATCTCGTTCCTCCTGGAAATATTACCAACCCTTTGACATCGATCACAACTCATCACGAACCTATGAGAATCTTTAAACAGAGTTGGCCAATAGAATCCCGCTTGAAGTACTTTCTGAGCTGTTTTATCACCACCGTAATGGCCTCCATATGTGGTAGAATGACAATCATGCAAAATACCTTCCGTTTCACTATACGGAATGCACCTCCTCAAAATCTAATCCACACCAAGCTTAAACAAGAATGGCTCGTCCCAACGGTACCACTTCACATCATGCAGAAACTTCTTCTTTTGAGCATAAGAAAATTCCGGAGGAATAACATTGCTAACCAAATAGTTCACATAATCTGCAAACCATGGCTCTTCACCTTGCACTCCAAAAAGCTGCTCATCTGGAAAAGATTCATTAATAAGAGATTTGTTATGCGAATCCTTACCGTGGTCCTCTAAGCGTGAGAGATGATCCGCTACTTGATTTTCCGTGCCTTTCCTATCCTTGATTTCCACATCAAATTCTTGCAAAAGAAGCACCCAACAAATCAATCTAGGCTTTGAATCCTTCTTCGACATGAGATATCGAATTGCAGCATGATCCGTATACACAATCACCTTAGTACCAAGCAAATAAGACCTGAATTTCTCGAAACCATAGACAACTGCTAGCAACTCCTTCTCCGTAGTAGTGTAGTTCAGCTGTGCATCATTGAGGGTTTTACTAGCATAGTAAACCACATGAAAAATTCTATTCTTCCTTTGACCAAGCACAGCTCCAACAGCATAGTCACTAGCATCACACATAAGTTCAAACGGTTCCTCCCAATTAGGTGCGGTAATGACTGGTGTAGTAGTCAACTTCTTCTTCAAGAGCTCAAAAGCTGCAAGACACTCATCATCAAACTTGAAAGGAACATCCTTTTCCAAGAGATTGCACAAGGGTTTAGAAATTTTTGAGAAGCCTTTGATGAATCGCCGATAGAAACCCGCATGACCAAGAAAACTACGAATTCCTTTAACAGAGATAGGTGGAGGAAGATTTTCGATTGTTTCCACCTTAGCCCTATCCACCTCAAGTCCTCTACCAGATACCTTGTGCCCAAGAATAATTCCCTCTCGCACCATGAAGTGACAATTCTCCCAATTAAGCACCAAGTTAGTCTCCACACAACGTTTCAAAACCAAGCCAAGATTATGCAAGCACTCGTCATATGAAGTACCAAAAACTGAGAAGTCATCCATAAAAACCTCCACATTCGAGCCAATCATGTCTAAGAAAATACCCATCATGTACCTTTGAAAAGTGGCGGGAGCACCACAAAGTCCGAAAGAAACCCGTCGGAAAGCAAAGGTACCAAAAGGACATGTGAATGTGGTCTTCTCTTGATCTTCCGGAGCAATGCAAATCTGATTGTAGCCTGAATATCCATCAAGGAGGCAATAGTACTCATGTCCCGCCAACCTGTCTAGCATCTGATCAATGAATGGCAGAGGAAAGTGATCTTTTCTCGTGGTTTTGTTGAGCTTCCTATAGTCCATGCACACTCTCCACCCCGTGACTGTTCGTGTAGGGATGAGCTCATTCTTTTCATTAGCAACAACTGTCATGCCTCCTTTCTTTGGCACACATTGAACCGGGCTCACCCAAGAACTGTCTGAGATAGGATATATAATACCCGCATCAAGCCACTTTAGAATTTCCTTCTTCACCACCTCTTTCATAATCGGATTAAGTCTCCGTGATGCTCAATAGTAGGCTTAGCTCCCTCCTCTAGCAGAATTTTATGCATGCAATAAGAAGGGCTGATTCCCTTGATATCTGCTATAGTCCAACCAATTGCTGACTTGAACTCCCTCAAAATTCGCAAAAGCTTTTCTTCCGCACTGGCTGACAAGTTAGAGGCAATAATAACAGGTAATGTAGATGCATCCCCAAGAAAAACATACCTCAAGTGTTCCGGAAGTGGTTTGAGTTCAAGTGTAGGAGCTTCCTCAATAGATGGTTTCAGGCGCCCCTCCGAATTTTTAAGTTCTGCTAACCCAAGAGATTTAAAGGGCACATCAAATCTTCTTTTCCAAGGAGCTGAATTTAGCTGCTGCAATTGCTCGGCTATTTCCTCGTCTTCAAAATCAGAGTCACCAACTAAAACTTTTTCCAAAGAATCTGACTTAAGTAACTGCTCCATTTCCATAGTAACTGCAGAATCAACCCAATCCACCTTTAAACATTCTTCTTCATCTGAGGGAAGTTTCATTGCATTGAACATGTTAAAAGTAACATTCTGGTCTTGCACCCTCATGGTGAGCTCTCCTTTCTGCACATCGATCAAAGTACTACCCGTTGCTAAGAATGGCCTTCCCAAGATTATGGGAATCTTCTTATCTTCCTCGAAATCCAAGATAACAAAATCAGCAGGGAAGATGAGCTTATCAACTTTCACCAAGACATCCTCCACTATGCCTCTAGGATAAGTAATTGAACGATCGGCCAACTGTAACGAGATATTAGTTGGCTTTGGATCCGGTAGACCAAGTTGCAAGAATACTGACAAGGGCATGAGATTGATGCTGGCTCCCAAGTCACACAAGCACTTTTCAAAGAATAGATTACCAATAGTGCATGGAATAGTAAAACTACCCGGATCCTTTAGCTTCGGAGGCAACTTTTGTTGCAGAACGACACTACATTCTTCCGTTAGAGCAACGGTCTCTAATTCCTCAAGCTTCAACTTACGAGAAAGAATCCCCTTCATGAACTTGGCATAGCTCGGCATCTGTTCAAGAGCTTCGGCAAAGGAAATGTTAATCTGCAACTTCTTGAACACCTCTAAGAACTTAGCAAACTTCTTGTCCAACTGCTGCTTCTGGAGTCTTCTAGGATAAGGAGGAGGAGGATAGATCTGAGTGTTCTTTGTAGACTGCTCCACAGAATTTTTAACAGGTTCCTTGCTCTTCTCTACTTCACCATCTTGCTGATCAGCCACCAAATCAGATTGAGCAATTTCGGGCACTGCAGATTTTTCAACCTGCTGATTCTGAACATCTTCATCTTCTTCGACTGCTGATTTAGGGCTTGCTATAACTTTTCCGATCTCAAAGTCACAGCCTTCACCTGTTCTTTGCTATCCCTCCTACCTGGATTTGCTTCCGTATCACTAGGAAGAGTTCCTTGAGGCCTACTAAGTAAGGCACTTGCAATCTGTCCTATCTGAGTTTCCAAGAGTTTCTGACCAGCTTGTAGGTTCTTTAACGCTATCCACACATCATCTAATTTTTCATTAGAAGATTGCCCCGCATGAGCCTGGGGCTGTTGCTGCTGAAATCCAGGAGGCTGATATGATTGCTTTGGAGCATACTGCTGCTGGTAACCTTGATTGAATGGCCTTGCTTGCTGACCCTGAAACTGCTGATATGGCTGAGGTTGTGGAGCACCTTGGTTGTTGCTCCAGCTGAAGTTAGGGTCATTCCTGTTGTTTGGATGATAGGTGGCTGGTACTGGTGCAGCAGGTCTCTGAAAATTACTTACGAACTGTGCTGATTCAGAAGAGATAGCACACTGATTCGTTTCATGTGCGCCCGCACATAGCTCACAAACACTAGCAACCTGCTGAACTCCATAATTAGCAAGAGAATCCACCTTCATCGAAAGAGCCTTCAACTGAGCTGCAATAGCTGAAGCTGTGTCAACTTCAAGAACACCTGCTACCTTACCTTGAGAAAGCCTCTGTG
This sequence comes from Saposhnikovia divaricata, assembly GCA_036435485.1. Taxonomy (NCBI): domain Eukaryota; kingdom Viridiplantae; phylum Streptophyta; class Magnoliopsida; order Apiales; family Apiaceae; genus Saposhnikovia; species Saposhnikovia divaricata. The sequence continues at coordinate 91,074,410 of CM071597.1, read as the reverse complement.
TTGGATTTTGATATTCGTTAGCAGCCATCATCTCAATAAGATCGTATGCTTCCTCATAGCTCTTCGCCCACAGAGCTCCACCAGATGCTGCATCTAGCAAAGGCCTAGACTGTGCTCCCAACCCATTGTAGAAACCATTAATAACCATCCAATCAGGCATGCCATGATGAGGGCACCTTCGTAGCATCTCCTTATAACGTTCCCAAGCCTCACACAAAGATTCGCCAGATTGCTATTGAAATTGAGTTAACTGGTTCCTTATTGCTGCAGTTTTCGCCATAGGGAAGAATTTAGTAAGAAACTTCTGAGCAAGATCATCCCATGTAGTAATGGAACCAGCTGGTAGAGAATGTAACCAGCCCTTAGCCTTATCCCTTAAGGAGAATGGGAAAAGCCTCAACTTGATAGCATCATCCGACACACCATTAAATTTGAAAGTGTCGCAGATCTCGATAAAGTCCCGGATGTGCATATTAGGATCCTCTGTCGAAGCACCCCCAAACTGAACCGAATTCTGCACCATCTGAATTGTGCTCGGCTTGATCTCAAAGTTATTCGCTGCAATAGCTGGCCTGACAATACTAGATTGTATGTCAGTAATCTTCGGCTGCGAATAGTCCTTCAAAGCCTTAACTGTTGCTGGTAAATCTGCCATCTCTACAGTAGTTTCAAGTTCCTCTTTCTGATTATCTACTACAAGACCGTCTTCTGCCAGTTTTTCCTTACGATCCTGCAAACGTGTTCGCATACACGTTCAAGTACCTGAAAACACCACGAAACAAACAACTAAGTAAGAAATCCGAGTCAGTGAACGCTAACGACCACTGATGACAAGCACATAAACTAAACAAAACACCGATGATCCCCGGCAGCGGCGCCAAAAACTTGTTAACACAAAATTACGCAAGCGCACGTAGTCACAAGTAATATAATTAAAGTTCGTTCCGCAGAGATATGGTTAAGTTTAAATCAGTAAATATGCCTATGCAACAATGTTTGGTTTTAATCCACTGCTAAGACAAATAACAAGAATGAGGTTTTAATTATCTAAATTAACTAGGATGCAAATTATTAAACTAAGAATAATTAACTAATGAGAATTTAATATGAATTACTTATATGAGATAAAACATGGAATCCTAATTTCATTATCTACTTCACTTAGAGTCGCAGCCTTTAATCAACACATGTGATGGTTTTGATATCTGATCGGATAACACGAAACAAGTAAAAGCTATCTCTCGATATACTAATACCAAACTACGCATGCATCCACAAAAGAGATAGAAGATGGGTAGACACCAAATATGTTTAGACCCTATATCTCTATAGAATTTGAAAACATAAAGGTTTAAGCACAAGTTATCCACCTAGATCACATAGGGTAGCATAATATCTCTATTTACGCCACAAATCATGATGTTAAAACATCAACCTATCCTATGCTAGCATGGCAAGTTCTAAATCTCAAGATCCACTCTCGTTTAGCAAGAGATTAACAAATTAGATGTTCGCGACGCATCTAAATACATGTAACACAACCATACGAGGATATCAAGAATTCACCACACATAAATCTTTAAAGCATATAAACTACTAAGCTACATAGATAAATCCATTAGGATCCCATGACAACGATTAGTTCATAATTGAACCGTTCGTCACCATGGGATTAGATGAAAACATGGTATTAAACAAGATATAAAATAAAGAAGCAATAATATTAATAAAAACAAGAGTTGAGAAAACAAATCTATTATCCAAAGTATACAAAAGATGAAGTAGATCTAGATCTTTGCTTGTCACCGAGCTTGAATCCTTCTCCACTCTTCTCTCTTGCAGTTCTATGTTACAATAATAAAAATCTGATACAAATTACATGGTAGGATGTGTTTATATAGGCACTCCAAGTCTTGCCCAGCAAGAAAATACAAAAACAGAATTATAATAGAATTCTTGCAAGATACGTTTCCTAAATTGATTCTGTTTTGTAAGAAAAATTCGTGGCTGACTTTTCTTCAGATTTTCTGGAACGTTCCCAACTTAATTGGACCTCTGGACCACCTTAGAATGATAGAGAATCTCGTTATCTTCGCGTGGACTGCTTACGGGCCTCAAAGGGACTTCTAGAACTCAAGATATGGCCAAAACAGTGTAAACTGTGCAACCCTTCTCAAAAATCCGAATTTTAATCAATTAATTCCAAAAAAATTATAGAAGCATCCACCTTAGTCAACATTCTCGTAATTCTGCACAACTAAGCAAAACACATCAAAACTACAACAACTTGAGCCCAAGACAATCAATTTAAGCCGAAATTAAGCGATCCAAGTGGATATAAAATCCACTTATCACTGTTCCTTAAATGTACTGAGTTATGCGAGTTGTGGTTGTGAGTACTGAGTTCACTGTAAGTCTGTTGATTCCTGGTTTCGCTTGTTGAGTTACTGAATTTCTAAGTGTTGAGTTTTGGTTTATTAATTTTTTATCGATTAAGTTGTGCTTGAGTTGCTGCTTCTTTTGTTGTTTTTTTTGTTCGTTGCTTCTTGTTCGTTGCTGTCGATTAAGTTGCCATTCAAGTTCTCGAGTCATTCTTCCTGTTTGTTAATTTCTGTTTATTGTTCATCTGAGTTTGCGTTGTGAGTTGCTTAACCGAGTTTCTGATGAGTTTCGGCTTTATTGTTGTTGTTGTTTTTTTTGAATGGTTTCTTTGCTGTGTAGTTAGATTAATAATTTGAGTCCTGTTTATTGCCGAGTTCACCCGGTTCATTGTTTGAGTTTGTTTGGTTCGAGTCCAATTCACAGTTCTCGTTTTTGCTTGAGTTGTGAACCATATGTCGAGTGAATTCTTATTGTTGTGTTTTCTTCTGGTTTTCTGAGCTTTGAGTTCTGGTTGCTGTTTTGGTTGAAGTCTAAGGATGAATCGAATTTGTTGCTACAGTTTCTATGTTCTCCGAGTTGATTATTGTTCCTCCTAGATGTTTAGTTTGTTCGACTGGATTCAAATTGTGAATTGAAATTTTGTTGAAATTTTATTGGTTTCTGGCTAGTAGTCATGTCAAATATTTTTAAGATTTCCTGTAAATAAATTTTCTTTAAAAAAAAAGGTTAGTTTAATTCGAATGAAAAAATAGTTTTAGGTTTAGTTTTGTTATTTTCACTTTTAATTAATTAGTTTAGAATTAGAATAAAATTTAGTTTTCTTTTAAAAATTAGATTAAATTTTCTTTTCGGAATTAAATAGTAATAATCAAAAATTTTCAGAAAATCCAATTGTCCTAATTCGATTAAATTGAAAATTAAGTTTGTGAAAATAAATAGTCTCTGTGGAACAAATCTAAAATTACTAAAACGAGATTGTGCACTTGCAATCATTTCTATTTTTAGCACAACAAGTTTTTGGCGCCGCTGCCGGGGACTAATTATTTTTCGCATCTTAGTTTTTAATTTTTCGGATTAGCTCTTTTCTCACCCTTTTTCTTGTTTGCATTTTTTTCGAAGAATTTTGAGGAAAATTCGGGAAACTTGGATTAAAGCGGAAGAATGTTCTCGGAATTTTGGAAGCTTTGCTTTGGTAAACCGTATCTCTCTCCTCTTTCGTTTTTTTTCCTTATTTAGAAAATCAAAAAAAATTGAAAATTGAAAAATCTAAAAAAAATAGTTAGTAAATACATAATTGTTGCATCATGCATTTAATCACTTAGGGCACATCATCTAGATTTTTATTTTCTTGTTTTTAATTTTTCGTACCTTATAATTGCGGTGATCGCTGGAGGACCCCAAGGTACGTTAAATTTCTTCTTTTCTTTAGTTTAGAACACGTAGTTTAAAGCATCCATAAATGTTTATAGTTTTTTTTTATATCGTTGTTTGTTGCATTCGTTTGTAAAATAATTTTAAGGGCAAAACCTCTCAAAAGATAAGGGAAGGGATTTCATCACTCTTTCCTTAGCCCAAAAACAATAAATCCCTCATTTTGCATACCCTAGCCTTTAATAAAATTAATTAGACGTTTGCCCCTAGGAATTTCGCGCTCAATTAGGAAGGTACCTAAGAAACAAAGTAATCATTAATTATTCCGACTCTTTGGTGTCTAGGCAAGCGAAAGCTTACCTTGCCAATTAAGATCTGGTGTCTAGGCTGGTGTTTAGCCTCTTGGCAATGCTTGCACCTACCTGGCCAAATCGGTCCGAATAAATTCTGATTTACCGAGTTTTTGGTGGACCTTACAGTTAGGAGCAAGGTCTAGTTATTTTATTAAGGAACCCTAGGGTTAGAATTTTTTTTCTTTTAATTTTTCACCCTTTTTGTGTGTTTATTTTATCGCACTTATTTGCTACGTGTTCCCTTTCATGGTTTATGCGAACTATTTGGATTAGGGATAATTCTTCTAGACTAGTGAGATCGTTTGAGATTTCTTCCTCTTCTGATTCCGAGTCCTTAGATAATTCCGAACCAATAGTAAACATGGCCATGTCTCTTAAGGACCGTTGCTACCCCACCCGTTCTGCCCAACCCTCGTGTATCACTCTTCCTCCCGTAAATGGTAATAATTTCGAAATCAAAGCTCAACACATCAGCATGTTACCAAAATTTACCGGGAGTGAAGGTGAGGATCCGTATCTTTTCATCCATGAATTCGAGGAGGTTTGTGCCTTACAAAAACTCCAACAATTAACCGAGGAATCAATTAGGCTTAGGCTCATTAATTTTGTGCTTAAAGAAAATGCTAAAAAATGGTTGTATAGCCTACCGGTTAATTCTATTTCCACGTGGAAGGGATTTATGGTAATTTTTCTTAAGAAATATTTTCCAAACCATAAGACTACGAGGTTTACAAACGAAATAAATCAATTTCATCAAAAGTAAAATGAGTCTTTTTGGAAATATTTTGATCGTTTTAAAAATCTTTTATCACAATGCCCCCACCACAGAATAGAAAAGTAGAGACTTTGTAAGATCGTTTACGAGGCCTTAGATAGTCCAACAACTGCTTTGTTAGAGTCTATTTGCCAAGGTAAATTCATGGAAAAAGATGAGGACGAAGGGTGGGCATTTTTCGAGGAATTAGCCGAGAAGACCATGTTGTGGGAGTCTACTAGGGAACCTAATAAGTCGAACGAGTCGTCTAGTACATCTAGGGGTTTGTATTCGATTGGAAATTCGATTGCAACCGATGCAAAATTAGCTACTCTAACTAGAAGACTCGAAGCCCTAGAAACTAGTAAGGCCCCCTCAAATGTGTCTATGTGCTCTAATTTTAATCAAGGATTTTCGGACCTTCCCGGCTATGATCAAATTAATGCGGTGTTTCAACCAACCCCTAGGATTGATCCTTTTGCTCCTACCTACAATCTCGGGTGGAAGAATCATCCAAATTTCTCGTGGAACCAAGGCCAAAATTACCAATCTCCGCCACCTTCTTTTCAACCTCCTTCTTTTCAAAGGCCCAATCAAAATTCTTACTCGACTTCAAACCAAGGTCCTTTCCCGAACCCGACTCAAAATCACGGTCCTTATCCGACTCAAGCACCTGCCCACCCTCCCGGCTTTCATGAGTCGGATAAGAGAATTAATTCTTTGGAAAAGACTCTTGATGCGCTTTTGAAATCAACGACTAATTTGGCTCAATCTAAACAAACTTTCATGCAAACCATGACTCAAGATAGGCAAATTTTGAATGCTAGTACTCAAGCCATATCTAAGTTAGAGGTTCAAGTGAGTCAATTAGCCAACGCCATGTGTGAGCGAGAGAAGAACAAGTTCCCGAGTCAACCCGAGGTCAACCCTAAATTTCCTCTCAACCAATGACCTCCCGAAAATGTTAATGCTATCATTTCTTTAAGGTCGGGAAAACAAGTTGATAATCAGGTAGGAGTCGAGTCTCCCGAAGACGAAGAAGAGTCAAATGTTGAACCAAACCCTAAACTTGATCATTCAAACCATACTCTCGAGTCATCTAGTCCCACACCTTCACCACTAGAACCTTCATCTTCAAAATCCACTCTCGAATCATTAGAATCTTCTCATAAATCATCATCATCTAGCAAGCCTTCATCGACTCAAACACCACCTTCACCTAACAAATCTTCGTTTGTTGTTCCACTTTCCAATTCCATTCCTGATGTGTCTAGCGAACGAGTCTTTAAGCCTAAAGCTCCTTATCCTCACAGACTCCTTTCAAACAAAAAATCACCTCAAATAGAAAAGATTTTGGAAGTTTTCAAACAAGTCGAGATTAACATTCCTCTTTTATATGCCATTCAACAAATTCCCTCTTATACCTATTTATTGCTTGAACTCATATTTTAATAATTTATTTTGTTGCATTTCAGGAAATTCGTAAATAAATAAAGAAATGGCAAAATAAAGAAATAAAGAGCAAGGAAGGAAAAAAGAGGAAGAAAAAGGACTTAAATGAAAAAAGGAAAAAAAATTAGGAGCTTGGTGGAAAAGGAATCTTTGAAGACATGTGGAAGGTGGAGATCATCCCAACACACTAAATAAGTGTATGGCCAAGATTCACTCATCAAAGCTTAAGGGGGAAGGAAACAAATAGATGTCTAGGATTTCACCACCACACACCACAAATGTATGGTGGGGATTTAACCAACACCCCCCCTTAACCCTAGTTCTTGTCCTATAAATACCCCCTCACCCCCTTGTAATTATCAACTTAGATTTTAGGGTAGTTTTATTTTCTTGTTTTTTTTTAGTTCCAAATCTTGTAAACACTTTTTATTTTAATGCAAATTTTCATTCCCTTTAATTTCTTGTCTTGTTCTTTCGTTTTTCTTGCATAGCTTTCGTTATTTTCGTAAATCCGATTAGTGGACAAAGTAGCGAAATGCTAACCTCTATGGGTTGAAAGTAACGATTTTTAATTTCTTGTTATTAGTTATAATTTTTAATTTTTGCCCCTTTAAATCTCAATTTTATTGTGGGTTTTATAATTGTTAATTATAGATCTAAGGTTTTATGTTTTATGTGTAATAAATAAAAAAACCAATAAAAATAGTAGTTTCATGAATTTCCAGTTCGTATTTTCTTGCCTTTAATTTGTTTATTTGTAGCTTTTTATTTTGACTATCCTGTTTTCTAGTTTAATTCGTAGATTAGCATATCCCCTGTTTTCTTTCCTTTTCTTCAAAAACCACAAACCCAGTTCGTCTCGATTCTCTTTCGATTTTCTTGCTTCTTGTTTTAATTCTTGCTGTCTTCTCTCTCTCTCTCTCTCTCTTTCTCTCTCTCTCTCTCTCTCTCTCTCTCTCTCTCTTCCCTCATTTAAATTATACGCGCAAAACCCCACCCCTTTCCCCTAGTTTCGATTTTCTTTTCTACGCTGAGTTTGAAACCGAGTCGATGTTGCAGTGGTTGACTGTGTAATCCGAGTTGTGTTGATTTATTTGAGTCGTTTGAGTCATTGTGTCCTAGTTTCAAGTTTTAGCGAGTTAATCGAGTCTGAGTTCTGTTGGGTTGCTCGAGTTGGGTTATGTGGTCTGTATTTGCGTTGTTATAGTTTGGCTGTTCCTTTAATGTATTGAGTTATGCGAGTTGTGGTTGTGAGTACTGAGTTCACTGTGAGTCTATTGATTCCTGGTTTCGCTTGTTGAGTTACTGAATTTCTAAGTGTTGAGTTTTGGTTTATTAATTTTTTATCGATTAAGTTGTGCTTGAGTTGCTGCTTCTTGTGCTATTTTTTTTTTGTTCGTTGCTTCTTGTTCGTTACTGTCGATTAATTTGCCATTCGAGTTCTCGAGTCATTCGGCCTGTTTGTTAATTTCCGTTTATTGTTCATCCGAGTTTGCATTGTGAGTTGCTTAACCGAGTTTCTACTGAGTTTCGGCTTTATTGTTGTTGTTTTTTTGAATGGTTTCTTTGCTGTGTAGTTAGATTAATAATTTGAGTCCTGTTTATTGCCGAGTTCACCCGGTTCATTATTTGAGTTTGTTTGGTTCGAGTCCAATTCACAGTTCTCGTTTTTACTTGAGTTGTGAACCATATGTCGAGTGAATTCTTATTTTTTTGTTTTCTTTTGGTTTTCTGAGCTTTGAGTTCTGGTTGCTGTTTTGGTTGAAGTCTAAGGATGAATCGAATTTGTTGCTATAGTTTCTATGTTCTCCGAGTTGATTATTGTTCCTCCTAGATGTTTAGTTGTTTGTTCGCCTGGATTTAAATCGCGAATTGAAATTGTGAATTCAAATTTTGTTGAAATTTTATAGGTTTCTGGCTAGTAGTCATGTCAAATATTTTTAAGATTTCCTGTAAATAAATTTTCTTAAAAAAAAGGTTAGTTTAATTCGAATGAAAAAATAGTTTTAGGTTTAGTTTTGTTATTTTCACTTTTAATTAATTAGTTTAGAATTAGAATAAAATTTAGTTTTCTTTTAAAAATTATATTAAATTTTCTTTTCGGAATTAAATAGTAATAATCAAAAATTTTCAGAAAATCCAATTGTCCTAATTCGATTAAATTGAAAATTAAGTTTGCGAAAATAAATAGTCTCTGTGGAACGAATCTAAAATTACTAAAACGAGATTGTGCACTTGCAATCATTTCTATTTTTAGCACAACATCAACAAGGAAGTTGTCAAGAATGGTGAAGTTACTGTCGAAGAAGCTACTGTCAAAGAAGACACTATCATGAAAGACACTGTCAAGAGCTTGAATGAAGAAGCTGTCACAGGCAAAACTGTCAAGACATCCAAGTCTAGAAAGACAAAACAAAGAGCAAAAGCCTGGCGTACAGTTCCAAGAAAGGGCAAGACAAAGGCTGCAGCAAAGAAAAAGAAGCATGGAGTGATGTTTCGTAAGAAGCCTATTCGAAGAAAAGAAACAAATAGCTTCGAAATCCAGAAGGAAGCTGTGACAAGAGATATCACTTCAGTCGAATTTGAGCTGGATAACTCTAAGGAATATGCATCCAGATACATTCTTTGAAAAGATAAAGCAAAAGTCATGTTTGTTGAGAAGGATTTCACTATGGTGAAGACGTCAACAATAATAGACAGATACACTCTCAAACAAACATCACAAGAAGTAAGGCATAAAGTTGATTACTTCGTGCTGGAAAGAATGGTGGAGCTTATGGGGACGTATGAAAATGTTCCTAAGAAAGCCATGGAACACATCCAAAAGTACTATGCTGAAAGATATGCTGAACTTTATGAGAAATATGGTGACTGGAGAGATATCGATGATGCGAATGAGGATGTGAGTATAGATGAGGAAGAACTTGTGTCTAAGTATGATTGGACAGAGAGGATGCCCTCATATACACCTGAAGCAATGGCTGCCTATGAAGCCGAATTAGCTGCTGAAGTTGCTAGGAGAAAAGCTAATATTGGTAAACGGACTGCTGAGGTAGTGGAAGCTGGGTTGAAAGAAAAATGCAAGAAAGTCAACAAGATGAACAGTGAAGCTCCAAACTATCAGCCATGTGCACTGGAAAATCCTCTCAGGATCATAGATGGCAAAGAAGAAATCGATGCAGATAGTTTTCACAAGCTGAGGACCAGTGTACTGAAAGGTCTATCCTGGAAAGTTGTTGGATCATCTCATAAACTGGAAATGCTGTGTGCATGGGAATTGGAAGTTATTTTTGATAGTAGGAGAGATGAAGATCCAAAACTTGACAGAAATAGAAGAGTGACCTTGAATTCTTTTCCTGGCAGAAGATTCAAGATTGAGAACAACATCTTGAAATTCAGAACTTACACCTATGATTTTGAATCATGGTTTGATCTGAAAGATGTTCAAAATGTCTCTTCTAAACAAATCCAACAGTACATTGATGAGATTGAAGATGATGCTGTATCTGCTGATGAAAAGAAGCTAGTGCAAGATCTCAGAAAGTACTTGGAAGAAGCTCTCCACAGAAAGAGAGAGAACAGACAGAACAGGAAAGCTTAATAACAAGATAAGTAAATCTCATATCTACTCAACCTCGAGGAGTACTTGTTTTGCTTTAGATCATTGTCCTATGTAATGCTAAATGCTTGGAAATGTTCTAGAATCCTATTCTGATCTATGTTAGTTAAGTTGTTAGCATGCTTGTATTGAGAATTTGTTGTTATTGTCCATAAAAACAAATTGGGGGAGATTGTTAGGATTTATGGGTGATAGCGTAGAGACAACTTAACTAGTACTTAGTTTATTTGTATAGGCTAAGTAGAACATACTGTCACAGCCAGAGTGTGTTCTTGTAATAAAATAATTGCTAAAATGTAATAAGTATGTATCTTGGAAGAAGTTCATTAATATGTTCAAGCCTCAAGAGAATACATCAGTTCAACAGCAATAATAAAGTTACTGTCAATACATTGATGGTAACGTTACAAGAAGACTGCATGTTGCAAGGTCACGACAGCAAGTCTCATTTGACAGCAACATTGGCTGAAGCATGGGACAGCAACATTCTCACACTTGACAGCAAGTTTGGAGTTCCGACGGCAACATTGGCAGGAGCTCATAATGTCAACTACTGAATATTCCTATGACATCAAACTTGGCGGCAAAGGTTACTGTCTCACTGAATTATTTGATTTGGAGATTTTATCTCAGTCAAACCCCCGTGATAGTTTAGATGTTCGAGAAACAGATTTGTTGCAATTCATCAAAGATTGTAGCAGACCTGCAAGACTACGACAGAAGCTTGAGAGATCACAAGACGAGGCTCGACAATTCAAGTGTATGACAAGTCTGCATCTACTAGAATTGTTATAGCTAATTTTAGAAAGAACCCAGAATGCCTTATGCTTAATGATAACTCTGTTTGTATAGCATTTTAGGAAAGGTCACATGGGTGGGCAACTTGTGAGGAGCTACCACTTGAAAACGACAACAGCTCCGCGACGCATGTGACTGAGATGTTAGAGAAAGATTAGTCGATATAGAGACACATCTCTCATTCTTTCTGTAGTGATTTCTTTCAAGAAGTCGAAGCTTGAGAAAACCATTTTTCTCGAGGTTGTAGCAACACATTACAAAATAAATAAAATATTTATTTTGTGAGAATATCTTGAATTACTACTTGTGTTTGCAATTCTTGTGTAGATAGTTTACAATCTTTATCATTGTTGTTGAGCTAAAGATTTGAAATTATCTATATTGCATTCAACCCCCCCCCCCTTCTGCAATATACTCCGGGACCAACAAGTAGTACACTGACCAAGATCACTATTTTATTCTATTTTGAGTGGAGTTTACTTGTGAGCTAAACTAATCGAAATTAATCCAGCTCAGTTTAATCCAACACGTTTAGCTCGTGAGCTCAAAAAAGAAAAATTAATCAAAATTCTATTTAGAAATAATAAAAGTAAATTTTTAAATAATTTATATATAAATTTCAAACAAGTTTGAGTTAGAGTGAAGTTGAATTATCGAATTCGAGCCAAGTTCTAGTAGAGTTATTTGTTTGAAAATGGGAAGGCCTCCTCAGTTTCTGGAAAATTAAACCAGGTTTTCTATATTAAATTTAATTTGATTTAATCTACATACAGCGTTCCTTTAATTTCTAAATTAAAAAAGATATATGGTAGCTAATATCTATTAAATATATTACCCTTTTTAATTATACCCTTTTTTAGATTATAATTTCCTTTTTAATATGATATAATCTTGATAGTGTATTTTTAAAAATGACCAAATTACAAAACCAAAATTATGGATAAGATCACTCTTACGCTTATTATACATAAAGATATAATAAAAACTCATGACTATTTCTATAAGTGATGCAGTTACGAATTTTGGATATTAAGAAATTCTCTTTAAAACTTATTGACTTTCCAATAAAGAATTACTTATAAGGAATGATTGTGAGTTTAATATTTTTAATATATTAGAATTTAAATTTTTTAAAATTTCTTGATACAACATGTTGGGGAAATATGGTAGTAACTTGGATTTTTCTGAAGTCGTGTGAACACTTTCAGATTGAAGTTATTTGTGGTTCACCCAAATAAATCAATCGGATAAAGTCAGAAATTCTGCAAGAAGAGAGAATGTGTTTTTATTGTGAATTTCAAATGAACCAATTTGTTGAAAATGATCAATGCAACACCTATATATAGATGTCAACAGACGTGTCTTTTGCCAACACACACATCTCAAGATGTGTCTTTTGCCAACATACACATCTCAATCTAATAGTTTTGTCTAATACCAATAGACACATCTTATAGACACATCATATCCCAACAGTTGTGTCCGATGCCAATGACCATGCCTCATAAGCATCCCAACAGGTGCGTCTAATGTCAATGAACATGCCTCATAATCAATAATACCAAAATCATAATAAACTCGAACAAAGCGTGCACCCCGCACTCTCCCGACTTGTTCGATGTAATATTACGATTACATTGATTAACTAATCAATCAAATTACACTAAAATATCTAACAATCCTCCCCCATTTTAGCGTAATCCATGATTAACTAAACAAAATCACAACAAACAACAAACTTATGCATAAATGAAATATCTTGTTAACTCGAATAACTTGTAGAAGGGGGGGTTGAATACAAGTTATATAATCGTGTATGATTTTTGCTTGATTTGATGAACAAGAACAAACGAATGAATCAAACTTTGTTTGTATTAAATAAATCAAATACAAACTCTACCAAAGGTGTACAATACCTTTAACAGCTGCTGACAATACAAATCTCTCTCTGTCTGTTTGTTTCGAACTCTCGAATACAAACCTAATACAGAGCTTCACACGATATGCACTCTACAATTCGCAATTCGCTCTTTTTAAAATGATATTGAGAGAGTATTTATATTGCTACCTATCAACTAATAACAGAATTATAATCTATCTATGACAATGTTCTGCCGTCCAGTTGATAGTTTCCATCAATAGAGAATTCGTTTCCTTCACGATATCTTCTTGCTTGTTCTCCAAAAACAAAGATCCTGTTTAATAGCACTTGCCAGTTTCTGTAGCATCCATAATGACATCATCAGTAACACGACTGATATCAGGATTTCCCATTGCATCAGGATCTGATCATCCCATCAGTATTTGATCAGGATCTGACTTGCTGTATCAGGATCTGCTCTTAGTTCCTGAAATGTAGTCTTTGACGCACTGTTCCTGACTAACCTCTACAGATTACTGTCTAACACATATATCCTATACAAAGTGCTAATCCTTTATAAGATCAGGAAATACAAGAAGTATTAGCAAATTCTATTCTTAACATCACAATTCATGAATTATTCCTAACAATCACCCCCTATTTATGCTTCAGAATCTGAAGCATAAATCTAAGTTGTAGATGTCAAAACATATAACAATACAACCAGAATAGAATTTATGAATTTAAGATCATGAAGTTAAGTACCTCCTTCTTCAGATGTAGATATGTATCTAGTACTTAGAAGAAAGAATTCAACTATTTGATGCTTCTTTTCCTTTACCACTTCCATGATGAAATTTACCAACTCTGTCACCCTTAATTCTGCTCCCAGTCTGTTTATCTCCCCCAGTCTGTTGTTATTGTTGTTTCTGAATTATCTTTATCTCCCCCTTTTTGACATCAGCAACATTAATTCCAAGAGATGCAGTAACAGAACAAATGAGATTCATCAGAATTTCTTGATTGTCCATAATAGTGACTTGGTTATCTTCAAGAATTTGAAGTCTCGATTGAATATCACTTTGAGATTTCTGAATGTCCTTAAGAAGTTCAGAATTGACTTCAACGTTGGAAGGGCTTGTTGTATCTTCAGATTCAGATGCAGAAAGAACCTTATCTTCAAGTCTTGTAGAAGAAGTTGCCTGTATAGAATGATATTCAAGTAATAATACTTGAGTAGAAGTACAAACATCTACATCTTTCTGATCTGGAGCTGAAGTATAATCATCCTGTCCTTCACCAGTATTCTGTGTACTAACATCTACAAATCCTAACTCCTCCTTAGATTGATCAGATATTGTTGATGTCTAAATTCTAGCTGATATTGGAAATACATACAAAGGAATACTAGAATCATTAGGAATATCTTTTGGTATTGATTGAGTAGAAGTTTGTCTTAGCCTTTCACCTCTTCTGTTTATGATTCCTGTAAGCCTTTCTTTCTGTTTCTGAGCTTTAATTTATGGCTTTGCATTGTGATGTGCTAAGTCATTCTTCTCATACATCTTGATAAAAGAATAAGTACCAGCATCCATACCAAGATTTTCAGACCAAGATTCAGGAAAAACCTGATCCCAGAAATCAAACGATGGTGGTTTCCTAATTTTCTCTCCCTCACTATGGAGTTGATCATCCATACCCTCATTCTCACTTTGACTATCTAAAGTCAACACTCTTTCTAACTCTCCTTTTGCCTGGTCAGGAGCCAGCCTCTCTATGTGTGGATCTATGTCCAACTTTTCAAGTGTATCACTCAAATTTGGATAAGTGCTCTCATGACCTACAGAAAAATAGGGGTTAGAAGAAGTTTTTATACCTGAACTCACATGGAGAGAGGGTTCCTCATATGGCATGGGGTTTGAGTTTTTCTCCAAGGAGTGAGCTGCTATAGTCTCTGAACCCTTACAAACATCTACTTTCTTTCCAGAAACTACATGCTCCAGTATACCACTTTCAGGTTTTGCACTAGACTCTGATGTCTTCAGTAATACTTCATTAGACACCATAGCTAGTATGTCACCGTCTTTAAGTGTTGGTTGCTGAGACACACCCTCAAGGTGGATAGACTCTGAAAGAACAATATTGGTTTGATCTTCAGGAAAATCAATCAAAGTCATTCCTCCCATATCATAGGGTTTCTCACTTGCAATTTCAGTCATCACAGAAGACCTTCCAGCATCAGCCATCACAGTTCCTGAGTCATCCAACCTCTGACTAGATGGTTCTTGTGTTGCAATGACTGTGATCTGATCTATTCTACTATTCACCACTGGTGCAATAGTATCTTCTGTTGACTGCTTCCCTCTATCAACTACCTCCTCTTGTTCACCTTGAGCTGAAGCATCTTCAATAATGACATCCTTGTCAAATAAATATGCATGAAGTGATTGAAGTGCAACATGCTTAGGAAGTCCAAATTTCTTGTGCAATTCCTTTCTGACTGATACATAGAAGTACATCTTCATTAAATCAAGTCTTTGATGTAACAATCCATATTCTCCAGGAAATGAAAGTTTGGGAACTCTTTCAATCAGAAAATCTAGAACAGGCCTGGAAAGCTTCACTTTTAGAGAAATAAGTTCCATAGCCAGTCTGTATGTTAATGTAGTTTCCCATGAAGAATCAAGATCCAGATCTCTCTTGTCAGATACTGACGTGGATATAGCCTTATTTGTAGAGACCTGCATAATGTTAGTTGGACTAGACACTGTGTGTGTAGGTGATAAATGAATCTTTCTCCTTGTTCTCCTAGTATACTGAGTAACAGATTTGTCTTGAGAAGACTCAAGAGGTGTAGACACAAAAGTGATCTTGGGATGAGATCCTTTTTCAATAGACACAGTCTTTTGAGAGACAGTATCCAGTAACTGTTTTCCCTTTTTAAGAATTACAGCCTTTTGGGAGACTGTAGCCTGGCTGTGACCAGGTGTTCCATCTCTTTGTCCTAGCTTAGAAAGTTGAATTGCAGCCTTCAATTCTGCTCTCTCAGCAAGAGATATATTATCATCATCTTCACTAGAACTACTACTTGAAATAACAAATCTTCTCTTCCTTACAACTGATGTCTTTTGAGAAACACCAGAGGTTGGCTTCTTTGAAACAATAGGCTGTGGATCAAAATTTGGTTCTAGAATTGTTTCAGAGACTATAATGTTTTTGGCTACTTGGGTAGACACAGGGGGGTTCTCCTCCAATTGAGATTCCTGAGTCATTTCACCACCAAAGAAAGAAGAATTATAGATAGTAGGAAGATGAGTTCTTAGAAGTACCTGAACATGATTTGGATAGTGTAATGTAGGTATTTCATCTAGATTCTTTTCACTGTCCTTCTTTGTAATATCAGAGAAAATTCTCTTTTGCTGTACATAAGAAGAAACACAATATTTTCTACCATATCTAGCTTCAACATCAGGAATGAAATGGTTAATAAACAGTTGCATGAATCTATGATAATAAACCATATTCCTGTCATGATCTCTTGACCCAAGTTTAATACACATCTGAATTAAGATAATGTTACCCAAATTAATTACTCTGTTATAAAGCAAGCTATATGCAATATGTGATGTAACAGCAGTAATTTGTTGAAAAGAACTACATTTACCAGTAAAACATTTAGCAATTTGATCAAAAAAGAAAGACCATTCTTTCCTAAGAAAGGATCTATTTAGCTGGCTCATGTTATCTAGAGGTCCATTATAACATAATGCAGATAAAATAGTTCTAATATCATCATCAGATGGTACATTCTCAAAATTCATACTAACAGGTAAGTGAAGTACTGAATTTACAATCGATTCAGTAATATCAAATGAGTATTGTCCTAAGTGTAGAACAATCTTACCTGATTGACTCTGAGTAGAATCAATTACCTTAGCATTCTCCCAAGCTTGTGAAACAGCTACTTGATTAATTTGTGGAGATGCTGTCAAGGCATAGCTTAATGGTCCTTTCGCCATAAAGTCCATAATTGGGTGAAAATCAGTTGACACCCCTTCCTTGTTGGTGATAGCTGCAACATGATTGTTCATCATAAAATCAAAGTCACCAAACTTGAAAGCTACTGATTTGGGTAGTCTTCTTTGAGTTGCCATTTTGATCTGAAAAGGACCTAAGAAGTCTTTGAAATTGATTAGTGATTTTGAGAACTCGAGAGTGTTTTTGCTATAGAGAATGAAATTAGAGAAAGCAATTACACGATTAGAGTGTCAAAATAATTATATTTCAGAAATCCTTCAGACCCATTATCCCACGTTGACACGTAGGTTGACAGGTGTCAGTCCCTGAAAAATATAGTTACCCACGACTTTTGGAAAATAAAATCCAAAATTAATTTCAAGTCAATTAAATCAAGGTAAAATCAAGATAAAAATCAATACTGATCAACTTCCTTTTCCTGATGTGATCTTCTCATCAAGATAATCACACGATTCAATGTGATTTCTGAATAGAAAGAATTACTAATCCTGATGTGAACACACTTGTATTCCTGATCAATATCATCCTGATTCCAGAGACTAAATGGAGTTTCCACATGGCATTTTCTTTTACCTGTAAAAGAAATAAAATCTGAACAAAATCAATTGGTTAAATTCGTTCAATATTTCTTGAAAATACAAGAAATACAGTCACACATAATTATGACTGACTGCATTGATATTCCCCAAACGACTGTTCAGCTTCTCTCGTCTTTCTATAAAAGAAATCGATGTCTTATGCCATTCTTCAAAACTTTTTCATTCTTTTCTCTTTCCATCATGGCTCTCAACCCTAATCTTCATATGAACCCTAGCTTTTGGTTCATTACCACTGAGAAGTTCTTTACTCTTGATGATCAGGAGCAAGTGAACTATCTCTTAGAAGAGATGACTTTTCTCATCGAGTCAGATATGGTTGGTCTTAACCCATATAATTTCCACGAATCTCCTCTAAAACATCTACCAGTTGGATACAATCCTCCTCTAATCTCTTCACGCCTTGAGGATGAAGAATTTGGTGAAGAGTCTAAGGTTGATCTTGATGGAGATGCTATTCATCTTCTTCAATAAGCATGAAGATGAGTCAGCTGCTTTCATTCAAGTCGCCCAGACAAGGAATCCAATCTTGAGATGCTCCTTGTCCTGAAGTCAATCGTTGAGGATTGAAGCAGTAACAACTTTAGACAAGAATAGAATTATCAGTAGTAGTTAGACAAAAAGAAGAATTGTATTTTATTTCCATGTATGTAATGCTTTTGATTAATGAAAATACAAGTTTTCTTATTATCTACTTGTCTATCGTTGTTTATTGACTGACCTGAATAATGATATAAATTATCAGTATGCATGTGATAAAACTTTCTAACATAGAATTTAACAGAATTCAGAATTGAACCAATAAATAACATGAACTTCAGAATTTGAAACACAAATTTCACAATTCTGGTACTGACGATACAATCCTGATGTCAATACTGATGACGTCAGCATACTGATAGCAATCCTGATCCAGATGTTTTATTAATAAGTCTATCATACTGAAATTTATCAAGATAAAATGTTACAGCTTAAGCATTTAACAATCAAGTATAGATCCTGACAAATATATCAAGTCCATAAGCTGAAACAACATACCTTGCTACTTGTGCAGATGTTAAAGATCTAAAAATTTAACATTCCTAACTCACTAACCAATCTAATGAATGTAGCCTCATCAAGTGGTTTAGTTAGAATTTCTGCAAGTTGTTTGTCAGTAGGAACAAAAAGAAGTTCCACAGTACCATTTTCAATATGTTCTCTAATAAAATGATACCTGACATCGATGTGCTTAGTCCTTGAGTGATTAACTGGATTTTCTGCAATTTTGTTAGCACTAGTATTATCACAAAACATAGGAATATTATTAAGTGTCATACCATAATCCATCAACTGATTTCTTATCCAAAGGAGTTGAGCACAACAACTGCCTGCTGCAATGTATTCAGCTTCTGCAGTTGAGGTTGAAACTGATTGCTGCTTCTTGCTTGCCCAAGAAATCAATCTGTTTCCCAAGAATTGACATGCACCTGTAGTGCTTTTCCTGTCTATTTTACACCCTGTATAATCAGAGTCTTAATAGCCAATTAGGGATAAATCAGATTCTCTTGGATACCACAAACCAAGATTTGGAGTTCCCTTGAGATATCTAAAAATTCTCTTCACAGTAATTAAATGAGATTCTATAGGATCACTTTGGAATCTAGCACATAAACAGGTAGAGAACAATATATCTGGTATACTTGCAGTTAGATATAACAGTGAACCTATCATGCCTCTATAGCTAGTGTTATCAACACTCTTTCCCTTAGGATCAGAGTCTAGCTTAGTGGCTGTTGCCATGGGTGTCTTTGCAATTGCACAATTTTGAAAGTCAAACCTTTTTAAAAGATCTTTGATATACTTTGACTGATTAATGAAAATACCAGTCTCAATCTATTTGACCTGCAAGCCTAAAAAGTAATTTAGTTCACCCATCATGCTCATCTGATACTTAGACTGCATAAGCTTGCTAAACTTAGCACATAACTTTTCATTAGTAGAACCAAATATAATATCATCAACATAAACTTGAACTAAAAGCAAATCACCTTTTATCTTTCTAAAGAATAGAGTTTTGTCAATTGTACCTCTTGTGAAGCCATTTTCAAGAAGAAATTTAGACAAAGTCTCATACCATGCTCTTGGTGCCTGCTTTAGTCCATAGAGTGCCTTGTCAAGTTTGTAGACATGATTTGGAAACTTTAGATCAACAAAACCAGGTGGTTGCTCCACATACACTTCCTCATCAAGCTTGCCATTAAGAAAAGCACTCTTTACATCCATCTGGTATACCTTGAATTTTGAATGAGCTGCAAATGTAAGAAACATTCTGATTGCTTCCAATCTTGCTACAGGTGCAAAGGTTTCATCATAGTCAATTCCTTCTTCCTGAGAATAACCCTTGGCCACCAGTCTTGCTTTGTTTCTTACAATCATACCAGATTCATCTAGTTTGTTTCTGAAAACCCATTTAGCACCAACAATAGATCTATCTTTAGGTCTTGGTACCAGTTTCCAAACTTTGTTCCTCTCAAACTCATTCAATTCTTCCTGCATTGCTATTACCCAATCAGGATCCTGTAAGGCTTCTTCAACCTTCTTAGGTTCATTCTTTGAGAGAAAACAACTGTACAAGCATTCATTTTGAATTGATCTTCTAGTTCGAACACCACTATTTGGATCACCAATAATCAAATCTTCAGTATGATCCCTTGTCCATTTTCTAACAGGTGGTAGATTGCTCCTGCTAGACTCTCCCCCTAAGATAGTGGTATTTCTTCTATAAGATTGTTCATTTCCTTCAAAAGCTCCCCCTTGATCAGTAGAATCAGTGAATTCAATACTGCTGCTAGTTTCTGATCTACCTTCATTAGACTCTAAAGGATCAGTTCCTGATGAAGTAGACTATGAAAGACTAGTCTGATCCTGACCAGTACTGTGTTCTCCTTGAATGAATTGCACCCCCTCAACAGTAGCATTCCTTTGAGAAGCAATAGAGATTTCCTCTGGAGAACCTTCATCATCACTGGAGAGAATCTCAGAATTCTTAAGATTTTCAAATTCCAGATTGTCATGGCTTTCATCAGTTTGCAAAATTCCAAACTTCTTATCATCAAATGCAACATGAATTGATTCCATAACAATGTGAGTTCTGAGATTGTATACTTTGAAGGCCTTTGATGCTGAATATCCTAGAAAGATTGCTTCATCCGATTTGGCTTCAAATTTTCCAAGTTGTTCTGGATGAACTTTCAGGACATAGCATTGGCATCCAAAGATGTGAAAGTATTTCACACTTGGTTTCTTTCCTTTGATCATCTCATAGGGAGTCTTACCATGAGCATATACCAAGGTACAGTTTTGAGTGAAACATGCAGTGTTTATAGCTTCTGCCCAGAAATAGGTTGGAAGCTTTGCATCTGCAAGCATGGTTCTTGCTGCCTCTATGAGAGTTCTGTTCTTTCTTTCTACTACACCATTCTACTGAGGTGTTCCAGGTGCAGAAAACTATTGAGTAATTCCATTGTCTGCACAATACTCTTCCATTGTAGAATTCTTAAATTCTGTACCATTATCACTTCTAAGCACTTTGACCTTGTACTCAGAGCTATTTTGAATATTCTTGACAAGTTCAATGATTTGTTGAGGAGCTTCATCTTTGTTGTGTAGAAAGAATACCCATGTGAACCTTGTGTAATCATCCACTATAACTAGAGCATATCTTTTCTTGTTGATACACATAATGTTTACTGGACCAAATAAATCAAGATGCAGCATGTGAAATGGTTCATTAATTGAATTTTCTGTCTTGCTCTTGAAAGTGGTTCATCTTTGTTTTCCAAGCTGGCAAGCATCACAAAGTCCATCTTGCACATAATTTGCCTGAGGTAGGCCTCTCACCAGATGGTGCTTAACAAGTTGATTAAGCTTCTTGAAGTTGAGATGTGAGAGCTTCTTGTGCCAGTTCCAGCTTTCATCATTTGATGCCTTGCTGTAAAGACATCTGACAGTTCCTTTAGATGTGTCACTCAAGCTGGCTTCATATATGTTACCATGTCTCTGACCAGTCAGAACAATGTCTCCATTCTTCATATTCAAGATTTTGCATCCTTCACTGTCAAAGATTGATTGGTAACCCTTATCACCCAGTTGACTTATGCTTAAAAGTGTGTGTTTCAAGCCTTCAACCAGTGCTACATTTTCTATGATGACATTCCCCAAAATAATTGAGCCATATCCCAGAGTTTCTCCTTTGTTGCCATCTCCAAAGGATATTACTGGGCCAGCTTTCCTCTCAAACTTTGTAAGCAGGGACTTCTTTCCAGTCATATGTCCAGAGCATCCACTGTCCAAGATAATTGAATGCTTCTTTCCAGTGCCCTAAAAACAAAAAGTAGCTAGTTAGAATTTTTTAGGACCCAACTTTGATTGGATCCTTTCTTACAAACTTTTGAACCAACAGGCTTTGAAGATTTTGCTTTTGATTTACCTGTTGCAGAGTCAACCTTAGACTTTGATTTCACAAACTGTTTGTGACTAGGAGTTTCAGATTTCAGAGAATAATAGTCATAATACAGTTCATGATATTCCTTACACATATAAATGGAATGAAGTAAACTACCACAATGATAACAGGGTTCTTGCGGTTGGTATTGAATTCTCTGAGTCTTGGGAAATCTGGACTCAGTTTTCCAAGAAGGTTTTTGATTGCAGTCTAGGGCCAAATGATTATGATTTCCACATTTATAGCATTTCTTCCTAGGTGCATCAGGTACATTCTTGTAATTATTCTCTTTGTTAATACCTTCTTTTCCATTCCTATTTCTTCTTATCTTGCTAGACTCTGAAATACTTTCTAGTCTCTGTTTTAACTGAGACTTAGACAGAAAACCTATGTTGACATTCTTAGGTTTTTCTAACACTCTCTCATCTGAATTGCTATTGTTAATTCTTTTGTGCACAACTGGGGTACCTTTAGAATCAACAAATTTAACATGTTTAGGTTCAGAAACTATCTTCTTACCTTCAGACTTAGATGTGCTAGCTTCAACTTTCCTATCATCCAAGACAATAGCTACAGAATTTTCACTTTTATTCTTTCCAAAACCTAAGCCATAGACTTTACCACGAATTTGATTTTCAATGATTTCTTGAGTCTTTTTACCAGAATTGTTAATGGTTTTAATCACATCTCTCTCTTCCTCTAGTTCTTTTCTGACATAGTCATAAGCCTCAAGGATAACACCATAATCATGCTTAGCTTTATCAGAACTTAGCCTATATTCTTCCATTTGAATTAACTCAGATTCAAGAAAAAATATTTCTACTAACTAATTCATCATTCTTAGCCTTAAGTTCATCTTTTTCACTAGCAAGAATTTTGAAATTAGTCATAAGATTCTTAAACTCAACATGAATAGATCTAATATCATCAGAATCTAAGCTATCAAATGAATCAAGAGAGTGAAGTGATACCTTAACAGAAGATGAAGAAGTTTTCTTTGGAGATCCAGGCTTGTCTGAAGCACTTGCCATCAATGCAATGTTGTCATAATCCAATTCATCTTCAGAATCACTAGAGTTTGCCCAATCCTTCTGTGTGACCATGAGTGCATTACCCTTCCCTGAATTCCTAGGCTTCTTGCACTCACTAGCAAAGTGTCCAAGCTCACTGCAGTTAAAGCACTTGATATTGGCCTTATCAAGCTTGATAATTGTACTCTTGCCTTTGTCACTCTTCTTCTCCTCTTTCTTATGAAAAGATCCTTTGCTAAATCTTCTCCTGTTGAATCTTCCTTTCTTGAAAGCTTTAGAAAACATAGCAAAGAGTTCTTGCATCTCTGATTCAGAATCATTATCTTCAGAGTCTATATCTGTAGTCTCTGACTCAGAACTTTCTTTGCTCTTCTTCTTCCTCAAGTTTTTTTCAGTAGATTTAGACTTTTCTTCTGGAAGCTTCTTTGATTCAGATTGAGCAGTGAGTGCAACAGTTTTCATCTTTCCTTCACTCCTGCTCTTTTTCTACTACCTACCAAGTTCATAAGCTCTCAATTTTCCATAAACTGCTTCTAATGATATTTCATCCAGATCATTAGATTCCTCAATTACAGATATCTTCTCATTGTAGAAATCAGGAAGAGCTTTCGTGAACTTAGTATTCATATCCTCCAAGTCATAATATTTACCATGCATGGCCATCTCATTGATGAGTTTAGTAAACCTATCAAAGGTGTCAGTAAGTGACTCACCAGACTTGGACTCAAAGTACTCATACTGTTGTATGAAAAGTGTCCTCATATTCTTCATGACAGGTTTTGTTCCTACACAGTGAACCTTTAGATTGTCCCATATCTTCTTAGCAGTTCTACAAGAGAGAACATAGTTAGTGAGAACAGAATCAAGACTGTTGAATAGTATGTTTCTCACTTTAGCATCCTTAAGAACGTTCTCCTTTTCCTTATCTGTCCATTCAGATTTAGGCTTCTCTGCTGTATGTTCTGGAAGAACTTTTCCTTCGACAGTTGCTTGAGGAACAAGCCTTGTTGGAACAAAAGGCCTATCTCTGATTCTGTCAAGATAATCAGGATTTGTTGCTTCCAAGTGATGCAACATCTTCAATTCCCATAGAGTATATTCGTTTCTATTGAGCATAGGGATCTTAGTATTACCATCCTTGTAACCAGACATGATTGCAGATCTTTTTAATTATTTGTAATCAACCTGCTCTGATACCAATTGTTAACTCGAATAACTTGTAGAAGGGGGGTTGAATACAAGTTATATAATCATGTCTGATTTTTGCTTGATTAGATGAACAAGAACAAACGAATGAATCAAACTTTGTTTGTATTAAATAAATCAAATACAAACTCTACCAAAGGTGTACAATACCTTTAGCAGCTGCTGACAATACAAATCTCTCTCTGTCTGTTTGTTTCGAACTCTCGAATACAAACCTAATACAGAGCTTCACACGATATGCACTCTACAATTCTCAATTCGCTCTTTTTACAATGATATTGAGAGAGTATTTATATTGCTACCTATCAACTAATAACAGAATTATAATCTATCTATGACAATGTTCTGCCGTCCAGTTGATAGTTTCCATCAATAGAGAATTTATTTCCTTCACGATATCTTCTTGCTTGTTCTCCAAAAACAAGATCCTGTTTTATAGCACTTGCCAGTTTCTGTAGCATCCATAATGACATTATCAGTAACACGACTGATATCAGGATTTCCCATTGCATCAGGATCTGATCATCCATCAGTATTTGATCAGGATCTGACTTGCTATATCAGGATCTGCTCTTAGTTCCTGAAATGTAGTCTTTGACGCACTGTTCCTGACTAACCTCTACAGATTACTGTCTAACACATATATCCTATACAAAGTGCTAAATCCTTTATAAGATCAGGATATACAAGAAGTATTAGCAAATTCTATTCTTAACATCACAACTCATGAATTATTCCTAACATATCATGACGATTGAATTTCACATTAGTATATTACACATTCCAAATATTCGAATACCAAGGTTTCACTATGGATTGAACCTTTGTTATTCATAGCGAATACATGAAGATAATATACACATAAATTTACATTCTCAAGTGTTCTTACCTGACACTATATTTTACTAGCCTAGTGTCCTAATCCTTCTTAAGGATATCATAGCCAAGTCCAAGCTTCTTGAAGCGGCTAAACTTCATGCTCAAATAGGTAGTTCTTTTACTCTCGCACCTGCATATGCAATTTTTCAAAAGAACTATTAAGAAGATAAACTTCAACCTCCTCAACTTGCAGGTCCGAACACATATTTCGGGATGACAATACTAATGTGTTCCAATCTCTAGATGTTAAGCTTTCCACATTGAATTCAGCACCTGATGTCATTTTAGGTGGGAATTGGGTATCTCAACATGAGAGACTTTAGATGGACTTTAACCCCATCCCCACAGCCGACTTGTGCACAAGATCTCTCCTCAACCCTTTGGTTAGATGATCGGCTAAATTATGTTGAGTTCTTATAAACTCCAGTGATATAACACCGTGCGTGATAAGCTCACGAATCATGCTGTGTCTAACACCTAAGTGTCTAGACTTGCCTTTGAACACTTGTCTATAAGCATTAGCCAAGGCAGACTCACTATCACATCTGATAGATATGGGTGATATCGGTTTAGGCCACAATGGAATCTCATAAATCAGATTTCTTAGCCATTCAGCTTCTTTACCAGCCGCTGATAATGCCACAAATTCAGATTCCATCGTTGAATCAGTAATGCAACTCTGTTTCTTTGATGCCCAAGAGATAGCACCTCCCCCAAGAAGGAATACCCATCCACTTGTGGAAGAATGATCTTCCTTATTGGAAATCCAACTTGCATCTGAATGACCTTCAATAACCGAAGGAAATCCAGTATATGTCAAACCATAATCCATGGTTCCTTTCAAGTACTTGAACACTCGGCTTAAGGCTTGCCAATGATGTGAACATGGTTTGCTAGTATACCTACTAAGCTTTCCAACAACATAGGCAATATCTGGCCTAGTGTTTATCATAGCATACATAAGACTACCAATAGCCCTTGAGTATTCAAGTTGAGATACTGCAACACCCGTATTAGGTAGGAGTTTAATACAAGGATCAAGAGGAGTGCTAACAGGAGAACAATCCTTAAAGTTAAATCTTTTCAAAATCTTCTCAATATAATGAGATTGAGAAATTGAAATACCACTGTTCTCATGCTTTATCCTTATACCAAGAATCACCTCAGCCTCCCCCATGTCTTTCATATCAAAATTAGATGACAAAAACTTCTTGGTTTTATCCACTTGATTTTGGTCAGTACCAAAAATCAACATGTCATCCACATATAAACAAATTATAACTCCTTTACCAGAAGCATCAAATTTGCTATATACACACTTGTCTGCTTGGTTAAGAAAATAACCATTAGACAAGACCACATTATCAAATTTATCATGCCAATCGTTTGGTGCTTGTTTTAGACCATAAATTGATTTCTTCAATTTACACACCTTGTTCACACAACCAGGCATAACAAACCCTTCGGGTTGTTTCATATAAATCTCTTCATCTAATTCACCATTCAAGAATGCAGTTTTCACATCCATTTGATGAATGACAAGGTTGTGTATAGCAGCAAGTGCTATTACCAACCTAATAGTGGAAGTCCTAGCAACAGGAGCATAAGTATCAAAATAATCAATCCCTTCTTTTTGTCTAAAGCTTTGGATAACCAATCTGGCTTTAAACTTATCTATTGTACCATCCACCTTCATTTTCCTTTTGAAGATCCATCTGTTTCCCAATGCTTTACAGCCAGGGGGTAGATCACTCAATTCCCATGTATTATTATTCATGATAGAATCCATTTCATCCGGGATAGCTTCTTTCCAGAATGCAACATCCCTTGATGTCATAGCTTCGGTAAAAGTATTTGGATCTTCCTCAATAATAAAACAATATTGGTATTGATATTCAATTTCATCTCTAGAACCTTCAACTAGATAAAGATTAAAATCATCTCCAAAACTTTTGCTTTTCTAGCTCTAGTGCTTCTCCTTGGTTCAGACGGTCCATGAACATCTTCAATAGAAACTGAGTTCCTACTAGAAGAATTCTGAAGCATGTCCCTTGGTC
This sequence comes from Saposhnikovia divaricata, assembly GCA_036435485.1. Classification (NCBI taxonomy): domain Eukaryota; kingdom Viridiplantae; phylum Streptophyta; class Magnoliopsida; order Apiales; family Apiaceae; genus Saposhnikovia; species Saposhnikovia divaricata. Next base: position 91,047,527 of record CM071597.1, on the reverse strand, counting down.
TAGGTATAGATGTAAATCTGTTTTCATCAAAGATAGCATCTCTTGACTCGATAATCGAGTTCACAGACACATAGTCATTAGATTCTAACACATAGAATCTATATGCGATGGAATGCTCAGCATAACCAACAAAGATACAATCTATACCTCGTTCACCCAAGTTTCTTATTTTGGGTTCAGTGAGTCTTACAACTGCTCTACATCCCCAAACTCTCAGAAAACTCAATTTTGGTGACTCTCTATACCAAAGTTCATAAGGGGTAATCTTATTCCTCTTACTAGGAATTCGATTCAATAAATAACAGGCTGTTAACATAGCCTCACCCCAAAAACCCGCACTCAAACCCGAGTAGGATAACAAGGAATTAACCATTTCTTTCAAAGTCCTATTCTTTCTTTCTGCCACACCATTTTGTTGTGGTGTATAAGGAGCCGTGGTTTGATGTATTATACCAGTAGATCGAAAGTATACCAGATCATAATACTCACCTCCTCTATCAGTACGTAGATTTTTAATCATGGTACTCTGATGTAGCTCTACTTCTTCTTTATATATTTTAAAGAAGTCAAGAGCTTCATCCTTTGCATGCAACAAATATACATAACAATATCTAGAAGCATCATCAATAAAAGTAACTACATACCTTTTATTTCCTAATGATGGTGTAGAATGAAAATCACATAAATCGCTATGTATTAGTTTTAATACATCAGACACCCTATTAGCATCTTTAAAGGGCATTCTAGTTATCTTTGTTAACATGCATGTTTTACATTTTTCATTGTTTAAATCAATAGCAGGTATGAGACTCATTTTAGACATATCCTTTATTCTTTTATAATGTACATGTCCTAGTCTAGCATGCCATAATTCTGGTTTATTCAAATTATTGCTAGTACTAGTAGAAACCATGCAAGCAGATTCATCATTAAATGGAGTATTTACATTCAACATAAACATACCATTACATAAATAGCCAAAACCAACAAAAGTGCCATGTTTTGACAAGATATACTTGTCACTTTCATAAACTTGTTTATATCCACAATTATTTAATACAACACCAGACAAGAGATTCTTTCGAATCCCAGGAACATACAACACATTATTTAATAATATACATTTTCCAAAAGTAAAAACAAGCTTGACATTTCCTAGTCCTTTGATCGGTTCAGTTGCAACATTTCCCATCTTTAAGATAGATCCATCTTCGATTGGTTGAAAGTCTATGAACCAACGAAGATTTTTACATACATGACTCGTTGCTCCTGAATCAATCCACCAAGCAACATTATCATCCTGCACATAAAATGCCTCAGATATTAATGATACATAATTCTGATACCAGAATTACAATTTTGTACTAAAATCTGACTTTGTTGCATTTCTGGATCCTTGGATCCACTTGGACCAGCATTTTGCTTTTCTTGCTTGCCTTTACCAACCCGACAATCCTTCTTGAAATGTCTAGGTTTGCCACACTTCCAACATGCCATCTTAGGCCTTTTGTTGGAAGAGTTGTTGTTGTTGTTTCCTTTAAACTTCCGTTTATAACCCTTGCCATTCATAGAATTCTTAGAAGATCCACCATCTTCAACCATATTCACAGATGAGTTACCGATTTGGTTCTTGCCCTTAGGATTATTCTCAATTTCTTGAGTCCTCAAAGCCTCTTCAATTCTGAAGTGACTTCCAAGTTCAACCAAAGTCATATCATCTTTATTATGTTTCAATGTGTGTTTAAAATCCTTCCATGATGGTGGCAATTTGTCTATAACACCATAAACAGAGATAGATTCATCCGTCTTCATATTGTGTTGAACAATCTGTCCCAGAATCCTTAACAATTCATTGTATTGTTCCATCACCGGTCTAGAATCGACCATTTTATAGTTCATAAAATTACTGACCAGAAACTTCTTACTAGAAGCATCTTCTGCCATGTACTTGGATTCAAGAGAATCCCACAATTCTTTCGCTGACTCAACATTTTGGTATACATCGAAAAGGGAATCAGTCATCCCATTTGCAGCGCTTCCTTGTCTGTTCAACAGTTTCATTCTCGATTACTTCAGGCATGGGGGTACTCAGAACATACACAACCTTCAGCGTGGTCAACAGAAAATGCATCTTCGCTACCATCTTCTAAAATCCTGACCCTCAAACTTGTCCAGTTTTGCAAACTTGCTTGTCATATCTTTTGCAGATTCTCTATTCGTCATCTTCAGAAACAACTAACTTCAATCTTTGTTGGGGAAATATGGTAGTAACTTGGATTTTTCTGAAGTCGTGTGAACACTTTCAGATTGAAGTTATTTGTGGTTCACCCAAATAAATCAATCGGATAAAGTCAGAAATTCTACAAGAAGAGAGAATGTAACACCCCCAGATCCGGGGTCAGGGATCTGGTGGTTACGGTCTTACATCCATTAATAATACTTGACTTCAGTCCACAATAAATAAATCACATGCTGTGACCCCACAATAATATCTACTCACACGCACAACAGTTATAGTCCCAGAGATGAAATTGAAATAAGTCTTACATTAAAGTGTTACGAATAAACGTTATTACAATCCCAAAAGGATAACATCATAAGTTTAACAGTTTTGCCGTTGATTACATTAATTATACATATAGTTAAACAGGAAACAAAAGCTGTCTAACTATGCTACCTCAGCAATGGCGGCTAGCATCTCAGCGGGGAGTCCGGTGGGTCGGGTAACCCGCTTGCGCCGAGTGCGCCTGATGCGAGCCATCTGTCCTAGCTGTTGTTGTGACATAATATGAACAAAGCAAGGGTGAGCGAAAGCCCACCAACAATAATATAACTGAACAGTGATACATATATACAGCAGTTCAAAATATCCTTTGAAACCATATGCCATGCATTAATGAGGTTATTGCCAGTATAATATAAAGGATGAAGTTACCAGGTAACTCAAAGTATTTGTTTGTAGAAATATCTGCTACATCAAAAGTAAGCGAGATATTCTCATTGTCATTAAAAAGAGGAACTTGCATGAAAAGATTGCAATTCCAGTTATGAACACTTTTCCAGCTCTGTCAACAATAATCATGTTGCAGGAAATAAATAAGTTTGGATGATGAACAAATGATGGAGTATTCACCGTGCCCGCTGTTCCAATCTTGATGATCAGTCGAGATCGTACAACTCAAATTAGATTTACTACCGGTAGAAGGAAGAACTGACGGCTTTACTTGTCTACCGCCTTACTAGCTCTCCCCGGCCAACGGTTGGGCCAAAGGGGATGGACCGGCGCTACTCGGCCTCTTACACGACTCCTAGTTCAAATAGAATTCATGATTCTGAATGTAACGTTCGTCCCCCTTTCCCCAAGTATAATACTTGTTGATAAGACTCTACAAGGTAGTCGTATCTAGTTGGAAAGGAAAATTCACCAATAACTTCCAAGCTGTGGCTTGGTATCGAATATCAACTTGTTCCAACAATCTTACCCCTCGAAAGATGAGAAGGTAAACAACGACTTAATAAGTCAACAGCACCCGAGTTGCGAGTGAAGAGAATACTCTATGACCGGGAAGTCGACAAGATAAATAACATTTTCCAAGTAAGGTTCCCTTATTATTAGAGAGGTAGACTCAAAGAAGAATGATGTCTGAGAACCTTTCTTGATATAAGATTAATAATAATATGACTCCGAGGTATTTTCTGTAATAATCGAAGAAGATAAACCTTATTGAGGTTATTCTAAGTATGAAATAAATATTCAGAGAAGATTTATTGAATTAAAAATATTTAAAGAATATTTAAGAATATTAAAGGATATCTTTAATCAGGGTATTTTCCAAAATAATCCTTGAAGAAATATCAGGAGAATATTTATTGAATAAATAACTATTTAAATGAATATTCAAAATAATATTCATTAATTAATAGGACCTGAAAGGAATATTTAAGACAATATTCATAATTAATTAGGAATTTAAATGAATATTCAAAAAGTAATATAAAAGTAATATTCATTTAATGAATAATATTCTAAATGAATATCAAGTAATATTCATTTAGTAATCCAAGCTTTAAAGGAATATTCGAGATAATATTCGATAAATAAATCAAGCTTCAGATGAATATTAAAATAATATTCATCAAGTAATTAATATCCTAAATGAATATTCAAAAGTAATATTTATTTAATAAAATAATATTCTAAATGAATATCCAAATAATATTCATTTAGTAGTCTCATCTTTAGAAGAATATACGAAATAATAATCGATAAATAATTCGACTCTGAATGAATATTAAAATAAATATTATTCGTCGAATAGTTACGTTCAAATAATTATTTGAAGTAAGGATCGTTAAATAAATAATCTCGAACGAATATTCAAATAATATTCGTCGCCCGAATAATGGAAAATATTTACTTAAATATTTTCCTCCGAGGTAATCTCGATATATCAAGAAATATTGACTCCCGGTCTATATTTGATGAATAAGATGTATATGCCCTTCTATGAGGGTCTTACAATAACCGGCTTATAGGTGATACGATAGCTATCTAATTTATAAGCCAATAACAATCAGGGAACAAGCATAATGATATAACTTGAAAGTAGGCATGCATGCTATGGCATATGTATAACAGAAAACATATTTATATATTTATTCAATCACAACAACAGCCTAGAAGAAGGGAATTGAAACTTGCCTGGTAGTCGAGTACGGTAAGGGGTAGTGGTAGCGGGTCCCGGGTCAGCTTGGTGATCTATAAATAGCCAAGGCATTCGGGATTAATCACTTAACATCTTAAAAGTTAAGTTATACTTAAATCGAAACACGTTCTCGAGTTATCTCGTTATACCCCTTTTAGTGGATTCCTTTTATCATCGATCCGACCCGACATTCGTTCGTTAATACGACATGTCATTGTACTTACACTTGGGACATACTTAAGTCATACAAGTTCTAAAGTCGATCGTTACAAATCAATATTATGCTCCGAGTTTTATCACCCGTTTTCTAAGTGTTTTACCGAAGTTATAATCAAGCGGGTTTTTAGGGGTTCGTTTGCGATTAACTTTGATTCGAACATTTTTATAAAATCGGAAAACGATCCGTTTCACATGAGGTTTTCTCTCACACCTTCCTTTTTACCTCTAGTATTTAATTACCAAGATTCGCCACTGACTTACATATTTTACGAGGGTTCAATTTTAATAACGAACTCGTACTTACGGTTTCGAACGTCTTTTAGTGAATCGGCCATAATTCCTAAACCGTAAGTCAGTTTCACATGATCTTTATATCAAAACGAAGCTTATAACATGATCTATCTTGCCATGGCAGAACATGATACTGGACGGTGAATTATGGCTACTGTCAAACACGATTTCTTAAGGTTAACAAAAATCGGGCATTACGACGGCTATAAATCGGACGCTCCATAAATCGTAATCAACAACCCAAGCCACACCGGGCATCTAAACAAATTATACACATAATAAGCATCTCAACAAGTCCAGAAGCTACTGATCTTAGCATCAAAATCATCATGTTAATCAAATCACTAAATCACTAACTAAGCATGCTTATAACATGAACATAATCATAACTAAGCTAGATCCATCAAGAACATGCTTAAAACTCAAAGTAGATCTAGGGTTTTCAATTCTTATACCTTCCTTGGAGTATGTACTAGCCTCACAAATCTTGGTATGGTCCTTGGATAGCCTTAAGTTAGCTAGGATCAACCATGAAAACAAGAAAAACAAAGATTAGTTCTTGAAAACACTATTCATCATCATCTTTGATGATTTATTTGAAAATGGAAAAAGATGAATTTGAAGCTGAAATTTCTAGGGGATCTAAGATATGATATGAAGTACTCACCATAAATATTTCAAGATCAAATGATGGTTGGAAGCCTTATTTCTAGCACCTTGGCAGAATTTTTCAAGGAAGAAAGGAAAATGGAGAGTTCTTTGTGTTTGCTTGGTTGTTTTGATAATAATTCATAAAGTGATGAGCCTTGGATGATATCTCATCTCTTTTTACTTTATTAAAGTGCTTTTGGAATGAATGGTGAGATTTGAAAGCATGTGTAGCACTTGGATTGATTTATGGCTAACTAGAGTTTGATTTGGCTAACTACTAGTTCAATCCTTAACATGCTAGTTACTTAGCCCACTTGGTTGCTAGATATTTATCTAGTAGCTTATGCATGACTCTTTCTTCCACTGCTTGTTTCTTTTGTCCGGTTATTGCTCGTTTCGATTGATCGTTCGGGCGAATAACTAAGTAGTTTCACCTCTTTGGTTTACCGGGAAATTTCTCGATATTCATAATACCTTCCCCAATCCTTAATATAATCCTCGTGATGACCATGTAGGATATTTAATCTCGATACGAACTTAATCCGTAATTTAGGATTCGTTCGCTTTATTGATTAATCACGTTATAACGTTTTAGCGGTTTCTAGAACGCTTGTTTCACTGCCTCAATGGTTTCCTACCTTCATTCTTAAATCAAATATACTAACATCCCAAAATATCAAATCCTCAAAGTTAATATCTCAATTCTTGGATTATAATAATATTTAATCCACTGTCCGGTCAAATATTATACCCAAAAAGAATTTGGAATTTCTGAATTCCGATCGTCTCTGCATTCACTTATTTCCTCCGCGTATTACTAATATGACTTCGAAACATCCATATCACGTCCCGTACATAGGGTGGCGTGAAAAGTTTTCCAACTTACAAAATCACTATTCATCCACCAAATTACTATGCATGTACAGGAAACACTATGCACGTACGGGAAACACTATGCACGTACGGGAAATACTATGCACGTATGGGAAATACTATGCACGTACTCATTTCCCTTCAAGGATCCATTAGCTCCTTCCTGGATGGTAGATTATTCTTATCTAGGTCCTCAACCATTGAATTACTCTATTCTGACAATATACCAATTACCAATGCATCAGGATCATTGTCCAAAGCAATATCCATTCATTACAATCATTGTTCTTTGAAACCACCATTCATTAGAGCTGGTGACCTTGTTGTCGGAATCATTGTTCCTCATTTTATCATTACTTAATAAAAAGTTTTAATTATATCCAAAATTTGGGGTTCTTACAGTCTCCCCTCCTTAAAAGGATTCCGTCCCGGAATCAGGTAGGAAGCAAAGAGTCGTTTGCCTGTCGTTCACTTTTTAGCTTCCCGGTCAATTCTTAGTCGTTCTACCCTTCCTCAGCACATCTTCTAGTGCTACAATCCATACTGTATCCTTTTTCCATCAGCGTTGCTACTTTTCGTACAACTCACTATCCGGGTTATACTCTTACTCAGTCTTATCCTTATTGATACCTGCAGTAACATTGGTATCACTATCACCCTACGAATTCGGAGGTAACCTCGCTCGTACTGTGCATTTCCTGATCGCTTTAATCTTCGCAATCTCGATCAATATAGAGAAGTGGAAAGATTTATTGAGAGATCACTATGATCAATTGAACATTTGTTATATTGCATAGTTAGTACAGAAGGGGCCAGCCTTTAGTACTTGACAAGCAATTAAACAAGTTATGGTATTCCACTTAGACTTCTATCACATAGACAGATAGTCACGTAGCAGTACCTCCCCTCCTAAAAGGGTTGTTCTTCTCAATTCATAAAGAAGATGAATAAGAGAGAAGAAGATAACAGAGTTCTAAAGGATTATAGAAAGCTTTCATGATTGTAGAATATCATACTCAGAATTTACCTCTGAACTATAGAGGTTTATCAAAGAAGAAATTAATCATAATTATATCCAATACTATTTGATCGCAATCTCATGTGACAACATATCTTGCTGCTTTGTCCATTATTCTATGGACAAATACTCTTGTTCAATCTTAGCGATACTCACATTCGGGAAATCCTTCAACCTTTCAGGTTAAATCTTAGATTTCTCACTTGACATCATTATTACTGACATCCCATATCATGTTACTAGCTTTTTCATAACTATAATATTGACACTATCAGGTTGTCATCCTGAGAATTCATTAGAAAACCCATTCATAACATTCCTTGCTTCTCATTCCATAGTTGGTTTCCCAGCCTTTTCTTTATCAATCACATCCTTCTTATTATCTGATTCTTACTCATTTCTATTATTTACTTTCACCTTCACCTCTTTATTGAGACACCTTTTTGCACTTGGTACCTCCTTATCGGTATTCCGTCACATTTATTCTATAATCATCACGTTATTCCAATTTAAACTTTCCGAAATGAATCTGGCCCGATCCCTTTAACTTAGATTCATATAATCTACTTCTGCCAACCTTGTTTCTCATCACTTGTTCTTTTCTATCCGTGGTTTTCCACAAGTTGTCTTTCGTAAGTCATACCAGGTCGTATATCTACATGCTCGTACTCCTATCATCTGTTGAACATCTGCATTTTACTGGCGTAGCCTTGCCACATGAAAACCCGTTATGACCGTGCTATAAGTTTTGGGGGTAAGGCTGGCTCGAGAACACTTTTGAACTCTCAAATGGCCCAATAAGTCTCGGGCTCAACTGCCCTTCCCTCCAAGTCTCATTAATTCTTTCTACGGGAATACATTTGGCATCATGAATCATCAACCTCATATTCTCTATCTGGTTTGCGCAGAAATACATTAACACAAACTTGCTTGTCATTCATCAACATGCCATTTAGTTTATCAATAGCAGCACTTTCTTTATCTTTACGTTGTCATCTACTTTCTTAGAAGAATCACCATCGCTTGTTGTTTACGTAGTGCGTTAATAGCTAACCCTACGGGTTTCAAATCCCTTAGGGAGACAAAGTAATCACTATTCCTTATCCATAAGGAACACTTCCTGAACTTGATGTAGATATAACATGAAGTAGATAGAATTGCAGAAGAGTTTCAAGCATCGCAGCTAGGTCCGGTTGATGAAACTATCACGTATGCATCTTCCATAAAAGACTGGAAACCTAACGGTTTACTTCATCAATTTTTTTGTACCATGGTCCTGGTTTGCCTCAAAACGGGACCTTCTAAGGTACGTAATATGCTTAAGACTCCATCAGGAATCGAATCTTTACTTAAACTATTATTACCGTCAATTCTTGCACAGTCATCAGAAGGAATGTAAATTCCTCCATTCCGATATGACCTTCAAGGTCCTTCCAAATATCATTCTATTTCTTCGGTATGAACATTTGTAATTATTCCTTTATACTTAGATTGTCGGCCACCTCATTGGCCTTTCCTGATACTAACAATTTCTTGTAATCCATGTTCTCTGGATACATTCCAACTCAAACTTTTTTACCTCATTCCCATCACTGTTGGGTTAAAGCATTCTCCATAAAGCTCTGCTGAAGGAGAAAATATAACTATCAGTCTTTTTTTTTTTCCATAAGTCATTGCTTCCACCTTCCCGTGGGAACTTTATCAAAGTTACTCTCGATCATACCTAGGATATTTGTTCTCTTAGTTCTTTCTTGTTCTAGGATAATCTCAACCTTTGTTGGTTCAATCCATACTTTCCCATGGTTTCACACATGCCTCGTCTGGCATAATTATTTCTATGTCATATATTCCCTACCAAACTTCCATTTTGAACTTCAGAATATTACCTTTTTCCTTGTAAGGTTTCTTAGGTAATCCTCATCATTCTTCCTGTATTTTCTGGGTACAGGGCACATAAAAATATCAATAATTAATCATATAATAATTCTGTCTATATACCTTTCAAAACTTTTTTTTTTCTTTTTATAAATCCTCAAAGTTTGATGTCGCCTTAATCAATTCAATTTATATCATCCAAATTCACAATGTCCTTTATTAGGGGTAATGCCATCCCTTGTCCATTCCCCAGGGTTTGCCTTACTCTATGGATATCTTATCCTTAATTCAACTGCCAAGGAATTCCTGCATCCTATAATTGGCAATCAAATCATGTATCCTTAATAAGGGTCTCTTTTCAATCATTCTTATTTGATAATCGATCGGTAGCTTACTGCTAATTTCTTCTTTCAGATAGTGGTCAACCTATTTGACCTTCCAAAAGACAACGTATGTCTATCTGCTCTCTTACAGAACTTGTTAATGGTAGCAAGGATGTTCTGAAAGATATTGGTCGAGTTCAACGTGAATTTCCTAGTGCTTATCGTTCTTCGCAAAGGTACTTGCCTCAGAGAAAATTCCTACAGCATATTGTTCAATTTCTGACCATTTCTATACTCTCTTCATATACCTTCATTGTTTACTTTCCTCCGTCATAATATATTCATGGTATTCATGATACCCTAACATCATACATCTCAAGTCATTATACTCCCATTTTACTCGTAATCTTGGACAACCATATACACATGAGTCACTTTAGTACGGGTGACCCCATCCCAAAAAGGTCTAGTGAATTCCCAATCAAAACATGGGCTGTTCAGTAGAAGATTCCTACGATCTCATTAATGTTTCCTTTATATCAGAAGGCCTTGCAGTCGGTGCTTTCTTAGAAGCAACCCTGCTTTGTCCTTTCATTGCTGGTCTAGTCACTTGATAATCCTTTGTGACTTGGCCTCAACTGGCCACAAAAAAAAAAATATATATATATATATATATATATATATATATATATATATATATATATATATATGATTTTAGGGGTTGGCTAATAGCATTACTTTTCTAGCAATTGCCGGCATAGTGCCTTCTTTGATACCTTTCTACCTTTCTAAAACTTTACTTCATATAAGTCTTAATCGACTATTCGGCACCGTCTCTGGTCACCTTTCCTCTATTTTTATCTTTTCAACTATTCTTATCACTACCACGTGCCACGCAAGCTTACCATTCCTGGCATACAACCTTTTCATTTAAGTCAATCCTGGAATTTCTCAGTCCGGCTGGTTTCTTACTTACATTTCCTGTTTCCGTCCAATCTCACTTCATCATTTTATCTCTACCATCAATTGTAATACTCAGGGTCCGTCTACTAACCCATATATGACGGTAACCTTACCCAATCCACAGGGTTCGCTCCAGTTTCCATTCTCTTCAATGATGTTCTCTGATAATCAGAAAGACAAGATTTGCCAAAATTCGATGAATTCCTTTTTTTTTGAATCAGGGAAATTTTGGTCAATCTATTCACCTACTGGTAACATTAAGGAGACCAATTTCGAAACCTGAAGAATAGTTCTATGAACCTCCAAGCAGGTAGAACCATAAGCATTCATAATTAACGAAATAATCGTCATCAGGTTGGAAGTTTAACCATTGGAGAGGAACCAATTATATACATCCTTTAGAGGGGAATCAACAGTTTCAAACTGAAACCAGTCACAACTTCCTGATACCTATATGTCCTGATATTCAATATTACCAAATGTTAGTCTACCCAACCACTAGTCTCAGCAGGAACCTTACCGTCGGAGTTGGTTGTTCCAAAAAATTTGGCACTACTAAGGCCATCTGAACCTGGTGAACCGTGTTGTCCAAATGCATCCGCCAGTACTTTGTCATGCTGCGCAAGCACACATCCTAATCCTTTATGTGAAGCGTCGTTGGAAGCACAAAGTCTCCTTTTTCCATTAAGCAATGCCAACTCTTGGTCATTACCACTTTCATCTTTTAGCTCCAGGAAGATTTTCTCACATTTTTCCCTTTAACTGCTGATCGTATTACTTGATTTATTATAATTCCGTGTCGGAGTAAACTTAAGGTAACTACTATAATCCATTCAAAGAAAAGAAAGAATTTAATATTCCTTTGAGTCACATGCATCTAACATTTCTGGTTCATCATTTCACTGAGTTAAATTAACCCTATACTTAGTCTCTGACAATAGTCTCATTACGAGTTCATCTTGACTCACTGGTCTTATCTTCCGGTAGGTTCTGAGATCATTGTCTTCCTTACTACTTCCTTATATAACTTTATCCAATCATGCTGTCACTTCCCAATGTTTTCACTTTCTAACTGATTCATTCATAAAATGGACATTTTCCTGAATAAAACAACTTCATCAACCTCAATTTGGTTCCATAAATTACAACCTATGACATCTGCCTTCTCATGGCGAATTATTACTGACAATATTCATACTTATTCATTTATCAAATGATATGGCACTTACTGCCTCTTCTCAACTATTCCTAGGGACTCTGCTCCTCGCCTTATATCGATGCCTTTGATAATCATACATCCTACTAGCACTCTTTTCGTTAATATGAAAGTCTCTAATGATTCTCATCTATTCCCATATAAGATCTCAAGTAATTCTTCCAATCCGTCTTACTTGCTGGTACTACCTCCAGTAGTCCAGCCACGAATCCAACATGAATCTTCAGTTCTCTTGCTAATAGCTTAGTTCTTTATGCCCACTTTTCTGAGCTCTATACCTTAATCATCTCAGTCTTTCTGGCTACAGCCCTCATTCCTCAAGGGTAAGCTCCTTATCCTAACAAGATTTTCCTTATCTGCTGGAACCTCTTCCGGGTCTCCAGTAGGGTACTCCATCGAATTACCCGTTGATCTTCAGCATATAAAGCATCATCGCGCTGCTGCTCGTATGCCTCAAGGTCTGTCACCTTACTCGTCGATACGATATCGAGCTAAGTTACTATCATGATACTTACGAGTTCCCATAAGGGTTTTATATGTCATCACTACATTAAGTAGTCCGACTATGAACTTGGCAAGAGTTCTTATTATCTTATTGAATTTATTGTTTCAACGTCACCTCATCTCTGGGTTTATAACGTACGCTCTGATACCACTTCTGTAACACCCCCAGATCCGGGGTCAGGGATCTGGTGGTTACGGTCTTACATACATTAATAATACTTGACTTCAGTCCACAATAAATAAATCACATGCTGTGACCCCACAATAATATCCACTCACACGCACAACAGTTATAGTCCCAGAGATGAAATTGAAATAAGTCTTACATTAAAGGGTTACGAATAAACGTTATTACAATCCCAAAAGGATAACATCATAAGTTTAACAGTTTTGCCGTTGATTACATTAATTATACATATAGTTAAACAGGAAACAAAAGCTGTCTAACTATGCTACCTCAGCAATGGCGGCTAGCATCTCAGCGGGGAGTCCGGTGGGTCGGGTAACCCGCTTGCGCCGAGTGCGCCTGATGCGAACCGCCTTACTAGCTCTCCCCGGCCAACGGTTGGGCCAAAGGGGATGGACCAGCGCTACTCGGCCTCTTACACGACTCCTAGTTCAAATAGAATTCATGATTCTGAATGTAACGTTCGTCCCCCTTTCCCCAAGTATAATACTTGTTGAGAAGACTCTACAAGGTAGTCGTATCTAGTTGGAAAGGAAAATTCACCAATAACTTCCAAGCTGTGGCTTGGTATCGAATATCAACTTGTTCCAACAATCTTACCCCTCGAAAGATGAGAAGGTAAACAACGACTTAATAAGTCAACAGCACCCGAGTTGCGAGTGAAGAGAATACTCTATGACCGGGAAGTCGACAAGATAAATAACATTTTCCAAGTAAGGTTCCCTTATTATTAGAGAGGTAGACTCAAAGAATAATGATGTCTGAGAACCTTTCTTGATATAAGATTAATAATAATATGACTCCGAGGTATTTTCTGTAATAATCGAAGAAGATAAACCTTATTGAGGTTATTCTAAGTATGAAATAAATATTCAGAGAATATTTATTGAATTAAAAATATTTAAAGAATATTTAAGAATATTAAAGGATATCTTTAATCAGGGTATTTTCCAAAATAATCCTTGAAGAAATATCAGGAGAATATTTATTGAATAAATAACTATTTAAATGAATATTCAAAATAATATTCATTAATTAATAGGACCTGAAAGGAATATTTAAGACAATATTCATAATTAATTAGGAATTTAAATGAATATTCAAAAAGTAATATTCATTTAATGAATAATATTCTAAATGAATATCAAGTAATATTCATTTAGTAATCCAAGCTTTAAAGGAATATTCGAGATAATATTCGATAAATAAATCAAGCTTCAGATGAATATTAAAATAATATTCATCAAGTAATTAATATCCTAAATGAATATTCAAAAGTAATATTTATTTAATAAAATAATATTCTAAATGAATATCCAAATAATATTCATTTAGTAGTCTCATCTTTAGAAGAATATACGAAATAATAATCGATAAATAATTCGACTCTGAATGAATATTAAAATAAATATTATTCGTCGAATAGTTACGTTCAAATAATTATTTGAAGTAAGGATCGTTAAATAAATAATCTCGAACGAATATTCAAATAATATTCGTCGCCCGAATAATGGAAAATATTTACTTAAATATTTTCCTCCGAGGTAATCTCGATATATCAAGAAATATTGACTCCCGGTCTATATTTGATGAATAAGATGTATATGCCCTTCTATGAGGGTCTTACAATAACCGGCTTATAGTTGATACGATAGCTATCTAATTTATAAGCCAATAACAATCAGGGAACAAGCATAATGATATAACTTGAAAGTAGGCATGCATGCTATGGCATATGTATAACAGAAAACATATTTATATATTTATTCAATCACAACAACAGCCTAGAAGAAGGGAATTGAAACTTGCCTGGTAGTCGAGTACGGTAAGGGGTAGTGGTAGCGGGTCCCGGGTCAGCTTGGTGATCTATAAATAGCCAAGGCATTCGGGATTAATCACTTAACATCTTAAAAGTTAAGTTATACTTAAATCGAAACACGTTCTCGAGTTATCTCGTTATACCCCTTTTAGTGGATTCCTTTTATCATCGATCCGACCCGACATTCGTTCGTTAATACGACATGTCATTGTACTTACACTTGGGACATACTTAAGTCATACAAGTTCTAAAGTCGATCGTTACAAATCAATATTATGCTCCGAGTTTTATCACCCGTTTTCTAAGTGTTTTACCGAAGTTATAATCAAGCGGGTTTTTAGGGGTTCGTTTGCGATTAACTTTGATTCGAACATTTTTATAAAATCGGAAAACGATCCATTTCACATGAGGTTTTCTCTCACACCTTCCTTTTTACCTCTAGTATTTAATTACCAAGATTCGCCACTGACTTACATATTTTACGAGGGTTCAATTTTAATAACGAACTCGTACTTACGGTTTCGAACGTCTTTTAGTGAATCGGCCATAATTCCTAAACCGTAAGTCAGTTTCACATGATCTTTATATCAAAACGAAGCTTATAACATGATCTATCTTGCCATGGCAGAACATGATACTGGACGGTGAATTATGGCTACTGTCAAACACGATTTCTTAAGGTTAACAAAAATCGGGCATTACGACGGCTATAAATCGGACGCTCCATAAATCGTAATCAACAACCCAAGCCACACCGGGCATCTAAACAACTTATACACATAATAAGCATCTCAACAAGTCCAGAAGCTACTGATCTTAGCATCAAAATCATCATGTTAATCAAATCACTAAATCACTAACTAAGCATGCTTATAACATGAACATAATCATAACTAAGCTAGATCCATCAAGAACATGCTTAAAAATCAAAGTAGATCTAGGGTTTTCAATTCTTATACCTTCCTTGGAGTATGTACTAGCCTCATAAATCTTGGTATGGTCCTTGGATAGCCTTAAGTTAGCTAGGATCAACCATGAAAACAAGAAAAACAAAGATTAGTTCTTGAAAACACTATTCATCATCATCTTTGATGATTTATTTGAAAATGGAAAAAGATGAATTTGAAGCTGAAATTTCTAGGGGATCTAAGATATGATATGAAGTACTCACCATAAATATTTCAAGATCAAATGATGGTTGGAAGCCTTACTTCTAGCACCTTGGCAGAATTTTTCAAGGAAGAAAGGAAAATGGAGAGTTCTTTGTGTTTGCTTGGTTGTTTTGATAATAATTCATAAAGTGATGAGCCTTGGATGATATCTCATCTCTTTTTACTTTATTAAAGTGCTTTTGGAATGAATGGTGAGATTTGAAAGCATGTGTAGCACTTGGATTGATTTATGGCTAACTAGAGTTTGATTTGGCTAACTACTAGTTCAATCCTTAACATGCTAGTTACTTAGCCCACTTGGTTGCTAGATATTTATCTAGTAGCTTATGCATGACTCTTGCTTCCACTGCTTGTTTCTTTTGTCCGGTTATTGCTCGTTTCGATTGATCGTTCGGGCGAATAACTAAGTAGTTTCACCTCTTTGGTTTACCGGGAAATTTCTCGATATTCATAATACCTTCCCCAATCCTTAATATAATCCTCGTGATGACCATGTAGGATATTTAATCTCGATACGAACTTAATCCGTAATTTAGGATTCGTTCGCTTTATTGATTAATCACGTTATAACGTTTTAGCGGTTTCTAGAACGCTTGTTTCACTGCCTCAATGGTTTCCTACCTTCATTCTTAAATCAAATATAATAACATCCCAAAATATCAAATCCTCAAAGTTAATATCTCAATTCTTGGATTATAATAATATTTAATCCACTGTCCGGTCAAATATTATACCCAAAAAGAATTTGGAATTTCTGAATTCCGATCGTCTCTGCATTCACTTATTTCCTCCGCGTATTACTAATATGACTTCGAAACATCCATATCACGTCCCGTACATAGGGTGGCGTGAAAAGTTTTCCAACTTACAAAATCACTATTCATCCACCAAATTACTATGCATGTACAGGAAACACTATGCACGTACGGGAAACACTATGCACGTACGGGAAATACTATGCACGTATGGGAAATACTATGCACGTACTCATTTCCCTTCAAGGATCCATTAGCTCCTTCCTGGATGGTAGATTATTCTTATCTAGGTCCTCAACCATCGAATTACTCTATTCTGACAATATACCAATTACCAATGCATCAGGATCATTGTCCAAAGCAATATCCATTCATTACAATCATTGTTCTTTGAAACCACCATTCATTAGAGCTGGTGACCTTGTTGTCGGAATCATTGTTCCTCATTTTATCATTACTTAATAAAAAGTTTTAATTATATCCAAAATTTGGGGTTCTTACAGAGAATGTGTTTTTGTTGTGAATTTCAAATGAACCAATGTGTTGAAAATGATCAATGCAACACCTGTATATAGATGTCAACAGACGTGTCTTTTGCCAACACACACATCTCGAGATGTGTCTTTTGCCAACATACAAATCTCAATCTAATAGTTTTGTCTAATACCAATAGACACATCTTATAGACACATCATATCCCAACAGGTGTGTCCGATGCCAATGAACATGCCTCATAAGCATCCCAACAGGTGTGTCTAATGTCAATGAACATGCCTCATAAGCAATAATACCGAAATCATAATAAACTCGAACAAAGCGTGCACCCCGCACTATCCCGACTTGTTCGATGTAATATTACGATTACATTGATCAACTAATCAATCCAATTATACTAAAATATCCAACACAACATCCCGTTGTACATTCAAAATACAAAGGAGATTGAGTGCTTTTGGCCTTTAAGGGTATATCACTGTCGATCCAGGTCATGGGTTTGATCCTCGCTCACCTCCGAAAATTGTTAGAACACATACTCATTTGTAAGCTTATAAGTACTTTATTATCAAAAAAAATGAAAATGGAGCAATATAAGGTATTTTATATATAAATTGAATGTTTATATTATATTCATAGAATAGTATTACATATCCTGAAATATATCTCAAAACTATATTTAAATAACACATAACATGATTTTATTTGTAAACTGAATCTATTTTTTCTGTAAAAGAGTAATCCAAAGTATTCTGAGAATTAAGCATTTATGAATCGTTTTGGATAATTATAGTATTTCCCAAATTGATTATATATTTTTCTGATAAAATATTATGTATTTCATTGAAAATACTGGACTCAGCCGGAACAAACTCTTAAACAATACAATCTAATTGAGAAAAAAATAAATAAACTAAACAATTCAAAATTTTGTTTTTAGATATTTTAACATAAATAGAAATATATTTTAAAATTAAAAAAGATTACAATGGCTCGTTACTAGAAACTGATAATATATTGATTAGTGCGCATAGGACCAAAATCATGCCTCGTTACTTTAAAGATATTACGAATAAAAAAGTTTCCTAAGAAATAAATTACTCCCTCCGTTTCATAAAATATTTTCCGTTTTGACTTTTGACATTATTCATTATAAGCGGTTGATTACTAAATTACGCATAATTTATAAAATAAAATATAGTCATGAATAATTTTATTTGATTCGTATTTGTGAATATTTTAATACTGTACTAATTACGATTCTTTGGCTCTTTCAAAGAAGAATGGCTATTACCAAAGAGAAGGAATATTTTGGTAATTTCGATTTGTTTCGGTTCCATTTTTTTTGAAGTTTCGGTCTATTCGGTTTTTTGATCCCGATCGAATTATATTTCGGTTTGGTTCAGAGAGAAAAAAATACTGTCTAGACCAAATATAACGAATTATATATATTATATATTTATATTATATAATATATGTTTATTATTTTATATTTACATAATTTATATTCGATAAATGCAACTTTGCCCAACTACCTTAAGTTCACCTTATTCTTAATTGATTAATTTTTATTTTTTTTGTGAAATAAAACTTTCATTAAACAAAAGAAGCATCACACAAGATAAACTCGAGCACACGGGAAGAAGGAAAAACAAAGGAGTTCACTGTTCTTAACAAACAAGGCAGCTTTGCCAAACCATGAGCTACACAATTTACTTGTCTTCGAACATGTTGAACCTTCAAATCCGTTCGTTGTTGTAGAAAATTCTTACAACAATCCAAGTACCAACTTCAGAGAAAAAGACCGTGTTATTCTGCAGAGCCTTCGCCACACTAAGGGAGTCACATTCGATCACAATATTCTTTTTACCCATATCTTCAATCCATCCTAAGGCCTCATAAATCCCAATTGCTTCAGCCTCCATAACCGATACCTCTCCCGCCATACACTTGTTCATACCAGCTATGAAATCACCCTTATCATTCCTAAGCACCATACCAACCTTAAACGATGAACACCCTTCAACAACGAAAGCATCTACATTGATTTTATGTCAACCAAGTTCTGGAGGTTGCCATTTAATCTGCCTCCTTTGAGCATTTCCATTAGTCTCTGAAGTGTGAGTCTGGTCATTCTGCTGCGCCCCTTGCCAGTCTAAAATCATTTTAGAACTAATGTCCATTGCTAATTTTGGTGATATCTGTTTCCCCTCCCAAACCTGCTTGTTACGAGCAAACCAGATGCCTCACAAAGTTTTTGCCATGGTCACAATCTTGTCTCCAGGTTCAGTACCTAATTTCTCCAGTACCCAAGTCGACAAATACTCCACATTCGATGTATCATACTCCCCTCCTGAGTAAGACCAACAACGTCTAGCAAAAGAACATTCAAGAAAAATATGGCGAGCATGTTCAACTTCAACATTACACATGGGCCAGGTAATCGATGTTATTGGTTTGTACATACTTTTTCAAAATATACAGTTTTTTTTATATATATCCGTAGAACTAAAAATTTACTATTAATTGATACATTATTGATTTATTATTGTTTTTAAATACGAATCCACTTGATTTTCTTCAGGTATTGTATTTATGTTCTATTAGAAATTCACGTAGTTTGATTTTCTTTTCTTTTTACAAAAAAATTCGGTTTTATAAAACGAACCGGACCGAACCGAAATTATTTTGGTTCAATCCTATTCGGTCCATAATATAAATTCGGTCTGGTTCAGTTCCAAAAAGTATTGATAATTCAATTTCTGGTCGATTTGGTTCGGTCCGATTTTGGACCAAACCGACCGAATGCTTAGCCCTATTGCTTTTCCAGCATGTTAATCGAATTTTAATTAACATTTACATATCACTGATTTATAATTTATTAAATTTAAAAAATACATATTAAAATAATATATAATATATTTTCAAATGATAAAATTTTTATATATTTTTTTTGTTAAATAAAATTTTTTTATTTTTATTTATATTATTATAAAATACTTGATCAAAATTTGATCAATTTACAAAAAATTTAGAACTCGGAAAATATATCACAAACATTCATAATACGGTATATTATCAAGAGTGAAGTCATTACGTATCCACATGGCCTTTCCTGTACTTATACTTATACTAAGAGCATCTTCAATTGACACCTTCTTTATTATTCTTATTTTTGGTAATTGATTTCAAATTTTATCTAAGAGATCTCTCTCATTGGAGATGTTCTAAGGTTTCATAAGATTATGAATCACTAACGGTAATGAATCACTGAAATGCAGGGGACAAAGAAGGGGACATGGAGAATGGGACAGAGGATCCTTACTCATATATTATATTCGATAATTTATAATTTTTTTGCATTTCAGTGATTCATTACCGTTATATTCGATAACGGTAATTTACAGAAGAGCAGGGGACACAAAAGGGGACATGAAGAAGGGGACAGAGGATCCCTACTCATATATTTATCGGGTGTATTAGTGAGTCATTATTTTCTCTTATTTGGGGGTATTCAAAAATTTATGTGATTATTACAGTTGATTTGTTTGCACGTTGAGTAATTGGCGGCCATGATTATGATAATTAGTTTTGTACCTTTATTGGGGGCCATAAATGATGGCAATTTTGGTGCCTTGAAGAGGTATTTTATGGCCATGATTTTGGTTTAGTTTGTGATTGTGATAATCAGTTTCGTACCTTTTTTGAGGGCCATAAATGATGGCATATTTGTGCTTTGAAGAAGTAATTTGTGTCATAAATGATGACGAGTTGCGTGTTGTACTCTTTTGACCTATTTAAAATGAGTAATTGGTATTGGCTTTTTGCAAGCAACCATCTCTCTTCGGTTGTTCTATAAAATTAGTATTGTAGGTTTGACGGATATTATCGGTCGTCCGTCTGAAGAATTTTTATATTTTATATATTATCTTTTTAATATATCATAGTATTTTATTTTATTTTATGTTTGGCTGGATTTTAAATTTTTTATTTTAATTATAAATTTTGTTTTCGCAAAAGTATTACAATTTATTCAATTTTAGTTATTTTATTGTTTTCATCTAAATGTAATAGAACGACTCTTTACTTAATTTTAAATTATTACTTTATATTTTAAATAGAGGTCTAACCAAAGGGACCCCCTTGGTTAGATTATATATATTCTTATTTTTTCTTTTAATATCTTATCACCGTATATAGGTTTTATTATTAAATAATATTATTTACTTTTTGTTTTATCTCAAACTTATGTCTTTGTTTTAACTTAGATTTCTTGATTTGTATCTGGTTTTGTGACCTTTCAGATTTACTTAGATGAGAAGAAGATGGAAAAGGAAATTTTTGAAGTCGGGAATGGGATTGCTATAGTAGAAGAATCAAGAAGTGTCTAGCCTTTTGTTTAGTTAGGCATGATGTAAAATGATGTAATTTTATTTTAGTTGGGCAATCTTTTTCCCCGCTTGAGTTTTTTTTCCCCAAAGAGTTTTGCTCATGTGGGGTTTTTTAACGAGGCCTAGTTTGGTGGATATAAAGGTTTTATTATCTAAGCTTCCGGGGGAATCTCTTTCCAATGGATCATGCGATTCATGGATTCGCTAAGTATACCTTTCGGTTAGATAATGAGCTTTTATTATCTCCTTGAGATGTTTTTCTGATTTTATATCAATAAAATGATTGATTTATCATTTTAGCAAAAAAAAAAAAAAATAGCATCTTCAATGTTGTTTTGTAAAATGATTGGATAAATATTGATTATGTAAAATTTTGCTGAACCCATAATATGTTTTATTTTAATGGAGTTCACTATCTTGATTGGCTATATTTTAAAAATGGTATATTATCATTATTTCAAGTTATTAAAAATAAACTGTATTATTTCAATATGATAATTGTGGAGTTTACTACAGGTTGTTAAAGGTTCGATGACAAATATAGTCAACCTATTGTGATTGTCTAAATTTTTACCTAAGAATTTTGTCCGTTGGAGTGGACAAAATTTTACAAAATCTCTATAATTCTTATTTAAGGTAAGATGCTCTAAGAGCATCTCCAATCATATCAAGCCCTTAGCTAAAAGTTTACGTGACTTTCCAAAAATATAACTTATACATAATATGTAAAAAATTAACCACTCCAATGGGACAAAACCCTTGTCTATAATTTTAGATAATCACTTGATGTTGGATATATTTGTCGAACCTCTAGATACTTATAATGAATTGCTACATCACTTATTTCTATATTAAAATAATATATTCTATTAATAACAACTTGAAATATTAATAACATACCATTTTTAAAATATAGCCAATCATTATAGCCAACACCCTCGGAGTACAATGTCTTACAGGTTCGACAAATTTTACATAATCAATATTTTATGTAATTTAGCCAATCATTTTTAGCCAACATCATTGGAGATGCTCAAAGCATCTCCATTATAATGGTTGGCTAAAATAATTTTTTTAATATGGCAAAAGAAGATGTGGAGTTTCACTATAGGTATTTAGAGGTTCAGCAAATATAGCCAATATAATGAGTTTGTCTATAATTTTACTAACGGTAATGAATCACTGAAATGCAAAAAAAAATGACACCTTTTTTATTATTCTTATTTTTGGTAATTGATTTCAAATTTTATCTAAGAGGTCTCTCCCGTTGGAGATGTTCTAAGCTTTCATAAGATTTAGTGGAGAATAAAATTATAATCCATTAAAAATTTTAATCTCATATTTATTTTGTAAAAAATTATTTAAAATTAGATTAAGGATTATAGTCGTTTAAATAGTAATTCCATGTCTATTTAATTCGGATAAGAACTAGAATTATAATACTTGGTACTATTTAATCCTCTCACACAAATCATATTTTTAAAGGATTAAAATCCATTCTATATAATCCATTGTAAAATAAACATAGAATTATAGATTTTAAAAGATAATAATACAATTCATAAGTTATCCCTAAAAACAACATGGATAGGATAATTGAAAGCAATAAATTTTTTTTTAAAGAATTATAGTCCAATCCTAAACTTAATAGTTTAAAACAAACATCATATATAATTATTTAAACTAATTAATCATAATGGATTTCGCGTGTATGTGAATCTCATCAATTAAATTTCCTCATTTCGCCAACTCAGTGTTATCACATCATTTTTTTTAAATAAACATTTAGTACATTTGTTTAATTCCATAATATTACTTTAATGAGAGATCGAAAATCTTATTTAATATAGTAAATATTAAAACTTGCAAACGAGATGAAGTAGTAACTAATAAAAATATTTTATTAAACGAGATGAATAAAATATATACCAAATTGTATATATTTTATTCATCAATTAATTATATCATAGTTTAAAAATAAAATTTGAAAATGTCTATAATGCTAAATTGAGATATCTATACTAATATATTAAGTCCAAAAGATTATAAGTTTGTCGGTTTGATTATCCTAATTATTAAAATAAATAATAACATAATATAATTAATGGTAATTAGGTAATTGTTTTTTTTTCACATTGAACTTTAGTTAAAGATATTACCTTATATAAATAACTAAAAACATCAATCATACCAAAAGTGACATGAGTTACATCCTATTACAACTTTTTCTTCCCATTAATGTTGATTACGTAGACAAAAAATTATGGAACTATATTTAATTTGCAAGTGATCACAAAAAGTAAAAAATTGATTGATTATTCATGATTTGATGGTGTTTTAAAGAAATTAATACGATTTAATTTCCCTCAAGCGAGTGAAGTTTGATTTCACTGATCATTGTACTCTAATAAAAATTAAAACTTCATTTTAGAATATGGATATGGACACAAATAATATGTTGAGATTTTAGAAACACATAAACTTAAAATATAATTCAACAAGTTAGCATAGCAAGCGTTTTTGGACAATAATCAACGTTTAAAGAATTGGAATCTCCACAGGCTAGCTTGCGTTTATGAACCTTAATCTTCACTTGGGACGAAGTCTGCTTTAAATTTTCCTCATGCGAGTAATGTCAAGGCTCACTAGTCATCTATTATATCATCACTCTACCTACTCACTTGTCGCTGTTACTAGAGTCTCTTTACATCTTCTTCGCCCTTTTTTTAATCTTTAAAATTTTTTGTATCTTTGCCTTTTTTGACAAGGTTGTATTGTATCTGTACTTTAAAATTGGAATCTGAATAGTGCAGACCCAAGTGGGCAAACATGAAAATGAAGGAACCACCAATCCAAAAAGGCAAAGTTGTCAAACTCTTATTCTAGGCCACATTTATTCATGCGGTTGTTATATTTTGTATATCTATTTGATTTTCATTCATATTATCATAAACCATTTTGATAATATAATATGCTAACTATAACATATTTTAACTTATATTCATATTATCTTATTATCTTATATTCATATTATCTTATTTTAACTTCACATATTTCTTATGGAACTATAACATATAGAAGAGGGAGAGGGTCAAATTTAGTATCATAAAACTGACCATCTCAAAGTAAGGATAGCCCATAAGAAAAACTCCAAGAGTTATTACCATTCTCCTCAAAAAAAATATTATTATGTGGACTCTTAATCATTTAAGAGTCAAATTTATCTTTTCACTCCAACAAAACTCTTCAATATTCTTCTTTATCTACCTTTTTATCAATTTTTAGTTACATCCAAATAGAATAGTATTCATAATTGCTGTGTGTATTTCACTGCATTCCTATATATACTAATATAAAATTGAAAGAGGAAACAAAAGATGCTCCTCAATGTTGAGGAAAGATTTAGAGCTCCTAATCTTATAAGGAGGGACAAGGAGATTGTTGGAGATGATTTTTGTTCCAATTTCCTCAAATTTTAACTTAGGAGGGTGTATAGGGTAGTTGTTGGAGTTGCTCTAAGAAAGATTTGGCACTGCACCCTATATATAATCAGGGTTCCTCTCTGTACGAAACTGGTACATTTTCAGTTGCATTTATCAAATATGGTACACTTCATTCATTCAAGCTTTTCAAAAATGGTATAGCTAGGACTTTAATTCGAAACCGATTGAATTTTATTTCAATAGTTTTCACCACTTCAAATGGCGAATTCTTTTATTTTTTTGTTTTTTTCCCGGTACTTGGGCAAGTTTTGACACACTTTCATACTTTCCTAGTTGCCATTTTAATAGGCTTAGAAAATGTATTTATAAATAATTTTTTTTGTTTTTTTGTGCTCTGTATCGAAGAATTTATGTTTTACTTTTGAACAATCCAAAAATCGTCAAAAAATATTGTGTTTAACAATGTTATTTTTTGGTCCGAACATGACAACTCAATATGAAATTCTTAACAATTCCTTCGTGAAGTCATGTTTGGGGGCATAAAAAATATATTTGTACATGTTTTTTTTTCGTTATTTTTGTCCCGTATTAAAGTATTGACGTACTATTTTTGTATAAGCCAAAAAGGATGAATAAATATAATGCGCAACTATGTTATTTTTAGGCCCGAAAATGACAAAAATTCCAAAATTTGTACATAAAAATTTAATTGAAATGAATCAAACAAATTAATGAAACGTCAATTCTTAAATACGGATCAAAAAAATCGAAAAACAATTATACAAATACTTTACGTTTTTTATGCCCCTGAACATGACTCCACGAAGGTATTGTTAAGAATTTGATGTGAAGTTGCCATATTTGAATGAAAATTTAACGTAGCTAAACAAATTATTTTTCCGTGAATTTTGGATTATACAAAAGTAGAACGTCAATACTTTAATACGGAACAAAAAGAACGAAAAAAACATGTACAAATATATTTTTCGTGCCCCTAAACATGACTCCACGAAGGAATTTTTAGGAATTTCATGTTGAGTTACCATGTTCGGATAAAAAAATAACATTGTTAGACATAATATTTTTTGACGATTTTTGGATTGTACAAAAGTAGAACATAAATTCTTCGATACGGACCAAAAAAATATTTAAAAAATATTTATAAATACATTTTCTAGACCTATTAAAATGGCAACCAGGAAAGTGTAAAAGTAGGTAAAGATTTTGCCTAAGTGCTGGAAAAAACAAAAAAAAAAAAAAATTTAACAGGAATCGCCACTTGAAGTGGCGAAACCTATTGAAAAAAAATTCCACAGGTTTCGCCACTTCAAGTGGAGAATAGGTTTCGCCACTTCAAGTGGAGAATCCCTTTGCCACCTCCCAGCTATACCATTTTTAAAAACCTCCATTCAAGTATACTACTTTTGAAAAGAGCAACAGAAATTGTACCAGAAATATAAGTGAGGTATATCGCACCTCTTGTCATTCTCTATTCTAGAGTTTACGGTTAATCAAGGAAAAATTCAAAAGGTTTCGCCACTTCAAGTGGAGAATCCCTTTGCCACCTGCCAGCTATACCATTTTTGAAAACCTCCATTCAAGTATACTACTTTAGCAACAGAAATTGTACCAGAAATGTAAGTGAGGTATATCGTACCTCTTGTCATTCTCTATTCTAGAGTTTCCGGTTAAGCAATGGAAAAATTTGTTGCAAAAGAAGAGGTCTCCAAGGAAATTCCAGAGCCACCAGGTTTTATGGCTTGCTTCTATCACAATATCGAACTAGGACTATTGGAGGGTTGTCTTTGTGTTTTTAAGTAGGCAACATTTGACTATATGATTTGTGGGTGATAAAATCCAAATTCCTGGCATCTCTGCATTCTTTTTTAGAACTTCATCTGAAAAATATTGCCTTACCTCCATCACATCACACATGCTTAATATACGGCCAATAACATACAAAGATATGCCGTAGTACAAAACTAAAAAGAATGACAAAAATAGAGTGCGTACAAATTGTAACATGTCATTCACACGACTGAAGATATATACACAGAAACATATGCATAGGTAATAAAGACTTCACAACTCAAAGGTTAACAAAATCAAAATGTCACAATAGCTGGGCACGCAAGAAGCAACAATCCACCATACTTGACTGAGAGATGTCCACCAACTCTCACCCGCTAATAACTATTTGAAAGTTAAAATAAGATCACTATAATTACAACCAGATAATCGCACCTGGATTTATGAGTACACATGAGCAACATTCAAGAAATCTTAGGTAACCATTGTAACAGGTAAAGTTAACTGAGTAACAATATTTAGTGAATCCTCAAGACAATAAAATGTGAGGAGACCTATCATAATAGGTAAGATAACTGACTTGCTAGATGATGACTAATGCCTAACACTACCACACTTTTTACAGGCAGCACCTGTTAAAACCATCAGTAGGAAAAATGGTGTTTACCCAGTAAATCTGAAAATGTAGAGTACTTATAATGAAGCACTACAAACTTGGGGATATCTTTATATGATTGAACAGAAAACATGAATGGAAGAGCTACAAGTTATTCATTCATTACAGTAAAGAACCACTGCAAGCAGAATGCAAAACAAAAACAAATTTAAGCTTGGGGCTTCTCCCACTTAAGGGGCTTTACAACCTCCCAGGTGAAGTCTGGATCATCCCTTCCGAAATGTCCATAGGCCGCTGTCTTCAAGAACCTACCATTGCCACCTCTCTTCAGATCAAGATTAATGGAGATCATCCCTGGCCTAAAGTCAAAGGTTTCCTTAACTATTTTGAGGATTTCCCTGTCGGGGATTTTTCCAGTTCCATAGGTGTCAACAAAGACCGACAAAGGCTCAGGAACACCAATGGCATAGGAGACCTGCACAATGCACCTACGAGCAAGTCCATTGGCTACAATGCTCTTAGCAGCTTGCCTAACAATATACGCACCACTTCTGTCCACTTTGGTAGGGTCCTTTCCGGAGAAAGCACCACCTCCATGAGCTCCCCACCCACCATAAGTGTCAATAATGATCTTACGACCAGTGAGACCAGCATCACCATGGGGGCCTCCAATAACAAAACGGCCTGAAGGGTTAAGGTGAAAGACGGTCTTCTCATCAAGATATTTCTCTGGGATCACAGGCTTAATGACATGCTCTTTGAGGTCAGCAGCAATCTCATCATTAGTAACAGTCTCATCGTGTTGGGTGGAAATGAGGACAGTATGAACACGGGTTGGAACCATAGCACCATTCTCGCTAAGGTACTCGACAGTGACTTGGGTCTTGCCATCAGGTCTCAACCAGGCACAGGTACCATTCTTGCGAACATCAGTAAGACGAGAACCAAGTTTGGTTGCAAGAACATGGCTCAAAGGCATAAGTTCGGGGGTCTCATCAGTGGCATAACCAAACATATGGCCCTGATCACCTGCACCAATCTCCTCCGGACGCTTTGTAAGGTGGCCATGAACACCCTGCGCAATATCAGGGCTCTGCTGCTCAATGTTAACAAGAACTTTGCAGTTGTCAGCATCAAGACCAACATCAGCAGAAACAAAGCCAATGTTACGGCATGTCTCGCGGACAATCTTCTCGTAATCTACATCGGCCTTGGTAGTGATCTCCCCAAAAACCATAACCATGTTGGTCTTGGTACAAGTCTCACATGCAACCTTGCTGTCGGGATCTTGGGCTAGGCAGGCATCCAGCACCGTGTCGGAGATTTGATCACAAAGCTTGTCTGGGTGACCCTCATTAACAGACTCAGAGGTAAACAGGAAGGTCTCCATTCTACAAAGCTGCGCATGAAAGAACCACATTCAGATACAGACACCTATACTAACAACCTACATGGCGCTATCAACTTCACAAAGAAAAAGATTCCTTTGTGTGATAATGTTAAATCGTGATCCAACCTTCTTAAAGAATAACGAATAAAGCGGATCCAATTTTAGTGTAAGATGCTATTCTTGACTCTTTCACAATTACTTGTTTTTTTCTGTAATCACAAAGAATCTAAATATTGTGACATTACCTTTTTAGCAACTATATTAGCAGAAAAGAAGGCTTAATACAAAGAACAAGAATACAAGTGCCAAAAGGCCAAAAAATAAAAAGTTACAATATTTTATACTCCAAAAGTAATTTTAACAATCTAGCAAATAACAAACAAGTTGTTAATAAGATTATCAAGCAGTAAAACAGTTAGGCGCTATAAAATTGAAAGGAAATCGCAATGAAAACTACTTTTCCTCCTCTCCTTTTTTCCTCAAGTATTTCGTACCCCTAATCTCATTTTGTTTTTGCAATTCAATTTTCTTTTAATCACAAAATTTTCAAGGGAAAAAACCTATATCAAACTCTTCATCCCAAAATAGAATTGCAACAACCATACATCATCTGGGTCAAAATTATACATACACAAATACAAAACTCTCTCTCTCTCTCTCTCTCTCTCTCTCTCTCTCTCTCTGGACTCTGGCAGCTAGCAATTAAAGTAGCAAAACTGCAGAATGACAACTACATACACACAAAATCTAATGCTATACACATATATTTATGCATACCCACTAACAGATCTATGAAGCAACCATACAAAATTCAAATCCAATTCAACATAATCCAGATCTATATAGTATAATTTAAATTCAAGTGAGAGAGTAGTAAGTGAGGGAGAATGACGATTGGAATTTACCTGGGAGATGCGGAGTAAATTAGCGACGATTGAGAGATGAGAGGCTTTAGCGACGGTTATGAAAAGTATTCCTCTCTCTTATTCAAATCTCCCACGAATCAAATGGAGACGAGCAGGGGCTGTATATTTAATTATTTATACAGACTGTGGAGTAGTGTAACGGGCGAGAGATGACCGGTTACCGCTTAACCAAGTCACTGTTTTTTTTTTTTTTTTTCGTAATATCTACTCAATACTGATTAAAATCAATATAACCAAATAGCTGCTAAGGAAGAGAATTGAAGAATTTACCAAACTATTTCTAATTTAGCCTTAATTTGGTAACTTTTCTAACCTGAATGGATTAATGGGCTATCCATTTTTGACCCAACTCCTATTATAACTATTCTTATTACTGTATAATGAATTTTTTTAAACCCGGCTATACTCGGGGAATAATATTACAGTTCAATTTTGGATAATGCCAATCAATTTCGGATTGTTACTCTATATCCTGCATACACATATATATATACACGATGAGGCAAACAGAAACATATCTTTGCGGCATATATTATGCCTGTAAAGCATATCTTTGTTTATGGCAATTTGTTACACGTTTGAATTTCAAAATCAATCCAGACCTTATCCCGTGTTTAATTTGAATTAACATTTGCAGATGGAGTTTACTTTTTTTCTCAATCGGAATCTCATAATTCGATAACCAATATTATATTTTTTTCTGTAAATCTTTCACGCTATCAATTGATCCATATAATCACGCTTGCATACTGATTTTAGTGTTTTGAATTTGCAGCCTTTGCTTACTACACATGAATGGAAGAAAAATCAAACATAAATTCATATGCTACACATCAAGCGGGTTAGTGATAGCATTCTTACCGTGATAAGCTTTTGTTATTTGTTTTTATCATTCTTAGCTTTGGTTCTTTTCAAAAATACAAGTCAAAATTTTATATTTTACATTTACCAATTTGTATAGGCATTAAAATTATAGGGTTTGATTCAAATGAGAACCACTATCTAAAAGAGAATCGGAGAATCATTGGATCCTACTGTAGAAACTATTTTGTTTCGTAATAAAAATATAGTGTCCTGCTATTGAATTTCAAAGTTATGCGTATGGAATTAAAATTTCTACAATTGAACTTGCTTCTTCTACAAAGTTCTACAACTGAACTTACTTACCATTAAGTTCTACTGCAAATCTATTTTGTTTCGTATTAAAAATATAGTGTTCTACTACTGAATTTCAAAGTTATTCAAATGAAATTAAAAGTTCTGTAACTGAACTTGCTTTTTCTGCAAAGTTCTACAAATGAACTTACTTTTTTACAAACATTCTGCAGCTGATCTTAAAAGCCTGAATTTAAAGTTATGCACATGAAATTATAATTTCTACAAATGAACTTGCTTCTTCTACAAAGTTCTACAACTGAACTTAGATACCATTGAGTTTTAGTGCAGAATCCATTTTGTTTCGTACTAAAAATAGTGTTCAGCTAGTGAAATTCAAAGTTTTGCACATGACATTAAAAGTTCTACAACCGAACTTGCTTACTTACTTTTTTCAACAAATATTCTGTTGTTGAACTTGAAAGTTATGCATCTGAATTGTGAAGTCAAACACATGAATTCTAAAGTTCCGTTACTGAACTTATTAGAGTTCTCAGGTTCTCAGTTTAGTGTGGTTCTCCATAGAGCGTGATAGGGATGGGAAAAAAATCCGATCCGACGGATACCCGATCCGAAACCCGAAATTTTGGATAACCCGAACCCGATTTTTTGGATTTGGATTTGGATTTGGATTTGATTTTCAGACCCGAAAATTTTTGGATTTGGATTTGGATATTATGAAACCCGATCCGAAACCCGATCCGAAACCCGATCCGAAACCCGAAAACCGATCCAAACCCGATCCGAACCCGAAACCCGAAAAAAACCCGAATATATATATATATATATATATATATATATATATATATATATATATAGGGAGCAGGTCAAGAACCACGGGTGGACATCCACCCAGCGCAATGTTACATTGCGCTCGGGGCAATGTAACATTGCGCCAAAAACTGCTGAAATATTACATGGGGCATTGTTACATTGCGACATGGTGCAATGTTACATTGCGAACAGGCGCAATGTTACAATGCGCAGGTCGCAATGTTTTATTGCGCCAGGCGCAATGTAACGTTGCCTATGATTTATTATTATTTTAATTCAATGTAATTTAAAAAATGTAAGATTGGATATTAAAACTAATTATGAAATTAAAAATAACTAATCTAAGGATACAAAATACAAAATAAAACTCTAACTGAATGATAAGGTCTCAATAATATGTTAAGAGTTATTTTAACTTCTTAAGAATGAACTATCATCTATATTACTACTATCGTCTGTTTTTTCAACGAGGGGTACCTCTAGTTTTTACATATCAATTTACGTTTATTTAACTTAAGGATACAAAATACAAAATAAAACTTTAACTGAATGATAATGTCTCAATAATATGTTAAGAGTTATTTTAACTTCTTAAGAATGAACTATCATCTATATTACTACTATCGTCTGTTTTTTCAACGAGGGGTACCTCTAGTTTTTACATATCAATTTACGTTTATTTAACGTAAGGATACAAAATACAAAATAAAACTTTAACTGAATGATAATGTCTCAATAATATGTTAACAATTATTTAAACTTCTTAAGAATGAACTATCATCTAACTATCATATCATCTATATTACTACTATTGTCTGTTTTTCAACGAAGAGGTATCTCTAATTTTTAGATATCGCCATTTACGATTATTTAAGTTAAAGATACAAAAAACAAAAATAAACTCAAACTAAATTGATAAGGTCACAGTTGCATAACTACATACATTTAAATTTCAAACAAAATTCACAACTAAATATTAAAATTAAGTGAATTGAATTTTTATTCAACTAAATTAAGTTAAGTGAACTAAATGTAACATTGCCCCAGGCGCAATGAAACATTGCGCCTGATGGTTGGCAATCCGGAACCACCCGTGGTTGTGGAAGGGTATATATATACATACATACATATATATGTATATGTATATAATTTATACTATAATATATTTCATAATGTAATACATTTATCTACGTGGGACGAAGCACAAGTTACGAGTACAGGACAACATAGTAGTGTTCTATTAAGATCTCCAACCAAATTAATTTTTTATTTTGTGAAAATTTGGGAATATCTTTTAATTAGATATATATTGACATCCGTACGGTTGGATCGTCGAAAAATATTTTTAAAAGAATAGAAACAATAATTATACTATTAAAATTAAAATAGACCACTAAGAATATCAACTTTTATCTATTTAATAAATTGTCATGGATGTAGCGGTATTTTTTAACTTACTTACACTATTTTTTTTATTTTTTTGTTAAGCAACTTATTTACACTATTTTTAATTTTGAATACCCGAAAAAAACCCGATCCGATCCGAAACCCGACGGATTTGGATTTGGATATTGAGTTTTGGATCCGAAACCCGATACGATCCGAAACCCGAAACCCGAAAATATTTGGATTTGGATTTGGATTTTGCAAAACCCGAGCCGAACCCGACCCGTTCCCATCCCTAGAGCGTGACCCTAAAATTATATTATGTGTCACTGATTTTTTTTTTTAAGACCACGTGTTTGATAAAAATCCTACAAAGGTAATGTTGTAACTCTTCCTGCTAGTTTTTATACAATATGTACATTAATCTGGGTTGCACATGTATATTTGTAACAGTACCATTTGTTCATAAATCTAGACGATGAGTTATTGATTGACGTAATCTGATTCAAATTCTCAAATCAATTTATCTATATCCTATAAAAGATGATGAGTTATTGATTGACGTAATCTGATTCAGGTGCTAGGGATGATTTATATGTGAATGATTTGATGAAAATTGTAGCAGCAAAAGACGATGTTTTGAGTGCTAGAGGCAAGGAAATTAAAGCTACGAAAGATAAACTTTTGAGTGCTTATGCTGATATGGAGAATGTCCTGGCCAGGACAAAAGAAGAAGCAGACAATTCCAAAAAGTTTGGCATACAGGTTTATATTGTTATCAGTTTGTCTTTATGTTACTTAATATTTGCAATATAAATTTTCTATAGAAATAATTTGTATATAGTACTTAATTTCCAAAATAAAAGCTTATCCCGCACAAACGTTTTCACGGTGACCTAAACATCATTACCCATGCCGGTCATTCCGATGGAGGACACAAGTCTGTAATATGCCCTTAATTATGCTTAAATGTTGATTAAGGTGTAGTATAATTGTATATTATTTCTGGATGATTTGGTTTTGGTTTATGTTATTAGCCGATCTCTTACGTTACGGTGGTATTGTTTGATTTTTAATGTTTTGATCATTATTTTCGTGGATCTCAGGTGGAAAGAGTGGCCCAACTGAGAAGGCATCTGGATCAAGCTCAATAGATATGCAATCTAATCTGGGCAAAAGATAGCAGCTCCTGCTCCAGGAACTGGGATGCCGACAAATCCATTTGATTTCTCAACTGTGGCTGGCTTACTCAATGTAACTAATAGTGAATCAATACTGATCTAAGCATAATAAACAACAATCAATACTGATCCAATTGAGGTTTCTCAACAATCGATTCATCACTAATGAGCATCTCCACCAGTTATCTCTTCTCTAAGGTTACCTATATGTTTTCGAACAACTCATTAACCTTATTCACGAGCTTCTTCATGAAATTATGCTCGCGAACTTATCCTCACGAGCTCACTTACAAACTTATTATTATTATTATTATTATTATTATTATTATTATTATTATTATTATTATTATTATTATTATTATTAATATTATTAATATTATTATTATTATTATTATATTAATCGGAACTAATCGAAATTACATAATAAACAATTATAATATCTAGGATAACATGTAAAATATTCAAACTAATGGTGTACAATTAATAAGAATTTCAAGTATATTCGGAGAATCAAGCATATATTTTATATATACGAGATTATTTATAGAATTTTTTTATGAACTGCTAATAAACTATATACTGAGCATGTTAACGAGCTCAATTACCAAACTCATTCACGAACATGTTCATGAGCTATGTTCACGAGCATATGTTCAGAACACATTAAACGAACTTGTTCGCGAGCTATCAAATCGAACTTCACCGTGATCAAGTTTGACTTGTTTATAATTCGATCCTTAAAATCGTGTTCAAGACACATTTGCCCGAATCGAACTTTTTTTGAATCGAATACTGAACCGTTCGCGAGTGTATCGACTCATTTACAGCCCTAAGGAAGGGGGTGTTACAGATATATATATATATATATATATATATATATATATATATATATATATATATATATATATATATAATTCAAAAATCTTCATTTAGTCCCCCATTTTTACAGAAAAAATCATTTAGTCCCCCCATTTCTACAAAAAAATTCATTTAGTCCCCATATTTTTTACAAAAAGCTTCATTTAGTCCCTTATTTTTTTAAAAAATCTTCATTTAGTACCTTTATTTTTACAAAAAAATTCATTTAATCCCCTTATTTTTTTTCAAAAATTTTCATTTAATCCCCTTATTTTTACAAAAAAAATCATTTAATCCCCTTATTTTTTTTCAAAAATCTTCATTTAGTCCCCTATTTTTTTTTTTTACAAATATCTTCATTTAGTCCTCTATTTTTTATAAAAATTTTCGGATCTGGTCATCGGAAAATTTTTCGGTCCGATGACCAGAAAATTTGGCCCCTCTAATATATATTCCTGGTGTTAGGTCCCGATAGAGGGTTATATTAAGCTAGAAGTGGGGGTTGAATAGATTAATAACCAATTAAAAATTGTTATGGCGTTTTAAAAATATTTATCCCTTTTTAAAGTATTTTACCGAGTCGTTAGCAGTTTATAAGTGCGAAAATAAAAGACAAGGGAAGAAAATACCACGTAGGAGATTTTTATCCTGGTTCGCGATGGCGCAACCCCTAATGGATTCGCTCACCCCTAGTCCAGTCCCCGAGCTCCTCTTCGGACTCGAGATTTCCTTATAAAAATAAACTCGCTCCTTTAGTAGGCGGAGAAGCCTTTACAACCTTACAGATATTTGTCTTGGTGCGTAAATACCCGTTACCACCTCAAATTAAAATGTAAACACCTACACAACTTATCTTAGACAATAAATCCCCGCTATTTCTTCAAAGTTGATGTAGAACCTTTGGTGTAGACTATTGATTCTTGGCTTTTGTCGATCTTGGGTCTTAGATGATATATCTTGGGTCTTTCCTCTTCTTCACGGTGCGAAGACTACTAACTCCCCGCTAGTACGTCTAGGACTTGGGTCTTAGAACGAGAATCACCTCATTTCAACTTTACCTCACTACAAAAGTTAGACAAACAATATCTATGAAACAAATATGATTAACGATATAAAGTTTGGACTAGTATGTTACGGTACTAGATCCAAAAGGTAACTTTAATATTCGTAAACAAATATTAAGTTATATTGTATTTTTAAGTACACTTCCTTTGATATTAAATTATAATCAAAGTATACTTTTGATTACTCCAAATAAATATAAATATGAGTGGAGTAATTTTAGAAGTCCTTGTTAAAAGCTATAGTGCTTTAAGGCTTCGAGATGTATACCTTTCTTAGACTAATATAATGTCAAGGAAACGGCGTTAGATCTTCATGGGCATGACAGTCTTTTCCATAGGCATAATTGCGCGGGCTTTCCAGAGGCGCCTTATCAATTCCCCCCTTTTACATCAACACTTTACTCTCTAAGTCAGTACAAGAAAACAGTCAATAGACATCACCCCTTTAACATCGTTTGCATTGGTGATCGATGTTAAAGGATTGTTTTACATCAGTTTTACTATAAACGATGTTAAAATAGGTTTTAGACATGAATTGAATTTAAAACCGATGTCTCAAACACTTTTTAAAAAATTAAAAAACAAGCGGATCTTTTCCCGGCCCACTTTCCCTCTAATTACTTAGAAATGTTTCCCCCATTACGATTTTTCATTTCCCCCTTCAGAAATTTTGTCTCCCGCTCCTCAAACGCACTCACCCTCTCCTCAAACTCACTCACCTTCACATGTACCGTATTTTTCATTTCTCAAACTAATTCACTCACACTAATTTACTCACTCACAAACTCAATGAAGAACCCTAGCTTACAACCCCCAAATTCAAACCCTAGCTTACAAGCCCCCAAATTCAAACCCTTGATTTTAAAACCCCCTATCAAATCGTAATTAAGTCGAACCCTAGCTTTCAATTTTTGTTAATTGGTTACAGAGGAGGCTTTATCTATCTCGAATCCGCTCAAATTAGTAAGTATTTTTCTCATTTTTGTTTGAAAATTCAAATTTTGGTTATTAATTTATGTTTTTTTAGCAGATTGGTTGATTCTTAAGCTTGGGTCTACTCCAAAGTAAGTGATTCTTCAGATTTATAGATGTATGCATGTTTATTTTCTTTTAATTTTTGTTGATTTAATGTTCTTTGTTGCCTCCTTTGCTGGTTGAGTTGTCCCTGCTAGTATTTTTTTTTCTCCCACATGGATATGGTAGAATGAATTTGGTTGGTTAGATGTAATGCTTTTGTTTGTATATTCCCTGCTTATCTTTGTTAAATACTATATCTGTAGGCTCGTAGAGGTGGGAAGCAATCAACTGATGAGCCTTTTTCATGGCATAGCAGATAGTTTCCAAGAAAACTTTGCAGAGGAAAGGTAAATTATTTTCAACTTATTTATTGAATGTAGCTCTATTTGTCGTTTCTATGAAATCCCATGAATATGTAGTCACTTCTGATGATATAGGCCTTTATGCCATGAAGAGATGTTGATGTTGAGTTTGTTCAATTTTAGGGAAGTTTATGCATTATCTATTGTCGGACCTTTTCCTACTGCTGTGACCAATTTGCTGGATCTTACAAGGCTGTAAGTGTCCACTTTATTCTTCTTATTATTCGTTCTGGTGGTGCTGAGTTCTTCCTTTGGTTTATGTACTAAATATGTTTATTAAAAGTCTTATATTATATTCAACCCTGTTTTTTTTTCATTTTGTAAGTGGCAAGTACTAATTACTTGGAAAGTCCAAGTACTACATATAGTATCATCAATAAAGGAGAATTTAACACTCAAATATGGTAAAATGGGGAATTATTATCTTTTAGCTTTTGTAAGCCTGTTTTTAACTACATTTAATTTCAGTAGTGTCTAACAAATTTTGAATCAACAATCATAACCTCTAGTTTAATTACTCATATGAAACTTGCAGGGATCTGCACACAACAAGTTGACAGTACTAATTCCAGCTCAAATCGGGCGGTTAAGGCACCTTAAAATACTGTAATATTCGTGCTTAAAGCTATTGATATCTATCTATTACTTTTTTATAGATGTTTATATGATTCAAAAGTCATGCAGCTATTTTCTTCTTGTTGTTTTTTTTTAAAAAAAATCCCAACTGTAGAATGCAAGTAATGTAAAAGTTGCTCCTACTCTAGTATAAATGTAGAGTTGGTTTCTAAAAGTTACTCTAATTTTCTTATACAGGTAGTTAGCTACCAAATAGATTACACTTTGCAACCCAGAGGGCTGGAATTTGGCACCGTTTTTCTTGGTAACAATAATATTACATCCTGGCGGATTGTTGCTTACGGCTGGGCAAAGGTATATACATGATTCTTTACATGTTATGGTGGACACTGGACATGGATAGTACTCTGGACTAATTATACATAATTTTGTTCACTGATTTTGTCTGCAGGTTAGGGAGGCAAAGGACTTTGACGAAGGTAAAGGTGAATATAGTCCTCATCTAAAGATGCTCATAAATTCTGAAAACAAGGCAATGAATCAAGGTGCTGGTATTTGGAGTAAGGTTAGTTTAGATACTGACTTTGTTTCCAGTTGAGATTTAACCACTAACTTAGCTCACAGTTTTACACTACATATCATATTATTGTGGAATTATGTCCGAGTGTATGTTTATTTGGTTCCAGACTATCAGCTTGTCCGAGTGTATGTTGCTGGAATTCAGGTAAATCCAAGGCTGATTTTATCCTCTCAAAATTGCCAACATTACGCCTTTAATTTATTACCTGTCTTTTATCATTTTACCAGGCACTACCAATGAGAAATTTAATCAACGAACCTGAAAAGATTGAAGTTAACGGAAAAACAATCTTGTGGCTATGCAGCTTGTTGAAAATGTATGAAACATAAATATATATATTTTTATGTTTGAAGAATTTTGATAAGAAAGGAAAGGGGCAGATCTAATCCCAGATAGCCAGATAAACAAATGTTACACATACTATTTTAACTTTGTTGAAGGCTTTACAAAGTTCACATGTTATTGACCATATTCTTATTTGTTACTATAGTCTCCATCCAAGGAAGCCGGAAATTTCTTGCCCGAACTCCAGCAGAATAGGAAGATAACTGCAGTTGTGGAATATATGTTTAGTGGTCACCGTTATAAACTGTATATTCCACAAAAGGCATGCTACATTGCTTTTTCTCCTTCATGGATGAGATGCCCCTTTCTTTACTGAAGTAACTACACAAGCGAGAAGGATAATTATGCAGAGGGATGTTGAGGTAATTTCTTTTGGTTTGAAACAGACACGTATGTGGCTGTCAATATCTTCTTTTACTTTGATGTTTGTTATCTAACCATATTCTTGGATTGTCCTCAGATTGAAGTGGAAACTGTTGTTAGATCTGGGACTTTCTTACGATCTTTATGGGAGTCAGAGTCTAATGTGGCAGTGACACTTCTTGAACAAGGTCTGGCAAAGCTTCAAACTCTATCTAATGCAGACAAGATAACAAAGCTTCAAACCAAGGTGTGTGCTTTAATTTGTGTGATTTAACAGAATATAAGTTTCTTGGTTTTGGTCAATGCGCGTGCACAATTTTTAAGATGTTCTACATGTATAAATTTTTGCTTCATTTATACTCTGTTTAATATTCACAGTGGGCTTCAAAGAATTGAAAGAGTATTTACACAGAGGAGGATCTTGACGTCGTTCGTTGTGAGGCACTTGATTTTATCCAGGGATTTGTGTAATCATCGACGACCAACTGAATGGCTTTCAAGCCTTAGTCTGCTGCTACAATTTTGTTAAGTTTTCTAGTACTGTTATAAGTTGTCTAGTATTGTTAAGTTGTCTATTTTGTTAAGCTATTTGTGTAGTTGATTGTGGATATGGAGTTTGGTGTAACTTGGGTGAATGGATGGTTTTGATTATTGGTGTAGTAGATTGTTAATGAATTATGTGAATGTTTTGTACTGTTTTTGGGTGAATGTCAAATTGCTAACTTTGGTGAATGTTTTGTATACGGAACAAGCTTGCTGATTTTGATAATTTTTTGGTAAATTTTTGGGCACATAATTATGCAAATATAACACATCACATTGTTAATGAAAAAACGATGTTAAAACAAATAACATACATCACTTTGAAAGCAAAACTGATGTTCCTGCAAAAAACAGACATCAATTTGAGCCTTTAACACATCACCTAAAAACTGTTGTCTAATTTGGCAATTTTATGGAGCTATTTTACATCGGTTAAGAACCGATGTGGTATACAATTTACAACATCAGTTTTGTATTTAAAAACTATGTGGTATACCATTTACAACATCGGTTGTCTATCTAAAACCGATGTAGTACATGAGTTGAGACATTGGTTCTTTTTTTGAAACTGATGTTGTCAACATCTATTTACATCGGTTTAGAAATGATATAATAAGTCCTTTTTAACATCGACCCAGAACCGATGTAAAAAACATGGACTTTTAAATACACCCACATAGACATCGGTTTTTAAAAAATTTTACATCAGCCTTGAACTGATGTCTATTGACTTTTTTCCAGTAGTGGGTCAATCAATTAAACGCAAGAATTAGGGGTAATCTCTTCATTACATACACTTTAATCCGGCAAAGAATGCCCACAATATACAGGTAAGCATCGATTCTGACAGTTTCGTAGTTAGGGTTTTGTTACTAAAATTGAGGGGTTTGTTAGTAACAATTAGGGTTATACGTTTTGCAAATGATTGGTGGTCTATTAATGTTTTTAAATACAGTGATATATGTGCAATTAGGGTTTTATAATCCTTGTGGTCCCAATTTAATTGTTTATTCCCAACTTGAAATTGTTTAATTGTTTTTAAATTGTTGTTTTTTCCTTTTCTGATTTGTCAGTGCCTGATTTGTTTAGTATAAAATTGCATCATGGTGGGGTAATGACTGAAAATCCTAGACAGTATGTTGGTGGTAATGTCGACTATGTGGACCTGTGTAATGTGGACATGATGAGTATGTTAGAAATATCTAGTATGTTCAAAGAGGTTGGGGTTGTAGGAACTCAAATTTACTACTATAAATATCCTAAAACTGATTGGATTAAAGGAGTTTGGAATTTGTATAGTGATAGTGATGTTGTGGAGATGTGTGCCACCATCTAGACTAGTCTTAGTTTTTGCTGTTGCAATGGACCTAATAGTGATGTTGACCC
Organism: Saposhnikovia divaricata; assembly: GCA_036435485.1. Taxonomy (NCBI): domain Eukaryota; kingdom Viridiplantae; phylum Streptophyta; class Magnoliopsida; order Apiales; family Apiaceae; genus Saposhnikovia; species Saposhnikovia divaricata. The sequence continues at coordinate 91,006,295 of CM071597.1, read as the reverse complement.
CTGAAGAAAATGTGACCCAAGACTATAACCCATCAAAAGTCCAAACCTGGAGTATGTTGAGACTGACAATGATAGAGTTTCTAGGGAAATGGAAGACCTCTATGGTGAGAATGGAGAATTACATGAGAGTGAGGATGATGGGGAACATGGTGACAATAAGGATAATGGGGAATTTGGGGACAATGAGGATAATGGGGACAATAAGGATAATGGGGACAGTGAGGATAATGAAGATGAGGACTATGTGGTACAACAGGATAAATGGAGTGATGATTCATTCCATTCTGACTCTTCAAATGAGGACAGTACAGATGAAGATGTGGCAAACTATAAGACTGAGAGAACAAAAAAAAAGGCAGCTAAGGAGAGTACCAAAGCTTCAAAACTCTCTGCAAAAATGGTAAGGATGGGGCAAAAGTTGCTGCTGATGAAGGGAAACAGAAAGAGGTTGACAAAAACACAAAGAAACAACAACATCAAATGGGGGCAGAGGGAAATGCAGATGGGAGTGCAGAGGGAAATGTGCACTATTCTAGTGACTCTTCACACTATATAGACAGTGAAGAGGAGAGGAAGGCTGCCAACTCCACTGATGAAGATGAGATCAATTGGCCAGTGTTTGATGAAAAAACTGAGATGGAAAACCCAAGGTTTGAATTAGGCATGTTGTTCCCTACATCTAAGGTGTTTATAGATGCTGTGAAGAAGCAAGCTATAATGGACATAAGAGGAATTATTCAAAAGAGAAATTATGGTTCAAGAGTGAAATTTATTTGTCATGGAGGATGTGATTTGAATATTTATGCAACAAAATGCATAATTCTGACATAAGGATACCTGCATTCCAAGTGAGAGTGTACAATCCAAAGCACACCTGCATTCAAACATTTGATCAGAAGCAAATCAACTCAAGATGGATTGCAAATTACTATGAGAATGACATAAGGATGAACCCCACATTGGCCTTTTGCTTCTTTTTTAAAGAAGGTTGTGAATGATTGGGGCTGCCATGTCAGCATATATGCAATTGCTAGGGCAAAGAAAATGGCATTGCAGAAAATAAATAGGAACCATGTGGTCCAGTTCTCCAAAGTTTGGGACTATGCTAATGCTCTACTAAAAGCATTGTCTGGCAGCACTGTCCTGGTCATGACTGAAGATGCAGGGATGAAGAGATTTAAAAGATTCTACACTTGCTTTGGAGCAATAAAGAAAAGGTTCAGAAATGGTTGCAGGCCATTAATAGGGCTAGATGGGTGCCACTTGAAGGGCCCTAATGATGGCCAACTGTTATCTGCTATTGGAATAGATGTTAATGATGGGATGTATCCCTTGGCCTTGGCAATTGTAGAAGCAGAGAATAGTGAGAGCTGGAATTGGTTTTTAAAGCAAATAGTTGAAGACTTAAATATCCAGAATGATGGCAGCTGGACCTTTATATCTGACAGACAGAAAGGGTTGATTAATGCCTTGGAAAACATTGTGCTAAATGTAGAACATAAGTTCTGTGTTATGAACTTTTATAGAAACATGTATAAAGAACACAAAGGTATTGGTGTTAGGATGTTCCTGTGGAAGGCAGCTTGGGCAACCACTGAGTATACATTTAAGAAGCACATGGAAGAGCTGAAAAAGGTATCTTCTTTTTTATTACAACTTGATTTATCTTTATTAGTGCTAGCTTTATTAGTGCTTGATAACTTTATAGTAATATACATTTTCTTTTTTGTTAGTGCTTATTCATGTTCTGTCTAACTATTTGTTTCCAGATTTCAAAGAAATGCCATGATTGGTTAAATGAGAAACCAAAGACTCAATGGAGTAGAAGTGCCTTTAGAATGATTCCTTAGTCAGACCAGTTTGTTAATAATCAGTGTGAGGTCTCCAACAGCACAACTGGAAAATATAGGGACCTCCCTATTCTGTCAATGCTTCAAATTATCCACATTGATGTCATGAAAAGGATACAAAAAAGAAGGGACAAGATGCTTAACAGTTATGCCTTGAACCCTATTTGCCCTAATGCTATGAGAAGACTAAATAAATAAGTCAATTCTCATTTTTTTTGCAATATTTAATTCTTAATATGCATGACTAATTGTGTTAATGTCATGTGGTAGGGCTGTTGATCAAATGAAGGGTTGTCATGTCATATGGTCTGGGGGTGCCAAGTACTTGGTTACAATGACTAATGGGGGGTATCAAATGGTTGTTGACTTAGAGGCTAAAAAGTTTGCATGCAGGAAGTGGGAGCTATCAGGTATACCCTGTTACCATGCATGTGCTTGCATTCTATGGTCCAAGAAAAAGTATGAGGACTACATCCATGCTTGCTACTCAAAGGATACCTTCCTTGCCACCTACGACCACATCCTTGAGCCTATTTGTGGTGAAGAAGAATGGGATGCAACAGATTACCCCAAGCCACTACCACTAGTCTTGAAGGTTCAAACAGGAAGGCCCAAAAAAGCAAGGAACAAGACAAATGATACACCTGTCCCTGGTGCAAAAAGGTTGAAAAGACACAACACCAAAGTGAAGTGCATCTATTGTACTGAAGCTTCTCACAACATTAGGACTTGCCCAACTAAGGTATTTTATTCTTTTCCTTGTTCTTAACACTATAATGTTTTATGTATGACAAACTCTCTTCATAGGTCTATTTTTTTCCTCTTTATAGGCACATGACAGAGCCAATGGGTGTGAGAAGGAAATGAATGTCAAAGCTAAGAAACCAAAAAAAGCTGAGGTTGAGAGTGGCAAAGAGGGGAGTGCATCAAAGACCCCAACTGGTGGAGAAGGTAGTCAGAGTGGCTATTCAAAGACAACAACAATGGGTGGAGAAGGTAGTCAGGGTGGTCATTCAAAGACAACAACAACTGGTGGAGAAGGTAGTTAGGGTGGCCATTCAAAGACAACAACACTTGGAGAAGGTAGTCAGGGAGGGGTGTTCACGAACTCAAATCCTCTTCAACCAACAAACACTCCTCATGGCATTGCAACTAAAGGGAAAACCACAGTTACTAGTTCGAGGAAGCTGGAGCTAGCTAGGAGAAAAAGGGAAAGTAGGCTTAAGCAAAAGCCTGTTTGGAAGTGTTAAATTATGTTCATGAATGTTTGGTGCTTTTGGTCTGTGTAATGCACTTTTGGTCTGTATAATGCACTTTGGTCTGTATTCCTAGAATATGCAAATATCTAGAAAATGCAAGGTGGATGAACCTTGAATTTAACTATTTTGTTGTAATGGAATGCTTTTTATCTACCAATGCTTTTTATTTACGAAGCTTATGTTGATTTAACCTTAATTCATTAACAAGTGTAGAGATAATTCACAGTTGACAATCATGTCATTATGGTCAATTAGTTAACCAAATAGGCAGTGTAGAGATAATTGACAACTGACATTAATTCATAGGCAAAGAGACAGTAGAAAACATGACCTTAATACATAACCAAAAAGTCAATACAGACCAACAACAATACAAGTATTTTCCTTACAACCTAAACAGCCATAAGAGTCCTACATCAAACTAAACAAGGCTTCACTCATCAAGAGAATCAGAGTCATCATCCTCAAATACGGTGTCATTCCTGTTTATGTTCATCATCAAATTAACAAGCACATACAGCCAAATAATAGCTACAAACTGCTGTTTATTCTTCAATTGATTTATCTCAGCTTGATGCCTCTCTTTCATATGAACCATCCTGCGCCTAGACTTTTCCTCCCTCTCCAGCTGACATGCCTGCAACTCCTCAACAATCTCTAATGTGCGAGGTCCAAGAGTTCCTCATCAATCCAATCTTCGTAGCCGCAAGTATTGTTCGGACATGCCCTGTATCTCCTACCCGTATTTGGCCAAAACCATTGAGTCTTCATTACATTCATCCGATCACAGTAGCAAGCAAGGTCCAAGATGGCATCAATTTCATCATCCGTACGAGCTCTGCTTGCCATTTTCTGTTTGGGGAGAAGTTTAATTAGGGTTTGTAAAATAAAATGTATGTAATGCAAGTGTTCTGTGTACATATAACAGAGAAAAGCCCGTCAGTTGCAGCCCGCGCAATTCTGCCTATGGAAAAGACTGTTATGCCCCTGAGGATCTAACGTCGTTTGCAAGAGATAGACGGCGGTACACGAAGTTTAAGTAAATCCATTACTTAGTATTGCACGTGGTAGTTTTAGAAAAATAGTATTGTAAGTGGTGTCTTCGTCAAAGTTCAGGTACACAAAGTACTTTTTACTCATTTTAATATGGATATTTCTTTAATTTTCTTCGATAGGTAAGTGGAGTTGTACTTTCAACGTGGTAAAGTGAAATCTTAAAATAATTTATTTACATTACCCTTATTTGATGATATTATAAAAGCATGATAATCATACATATGATAACGTGAGGTTTAAGAATTTATTTTTTCTTTATTTCAAAATTATATGACATAATTTGTAATTTATAATGGATACGTTTTAATTTTTAAAATTGAGCTTGTAATAAAAAATTGAAAATTTTGCTTAAGACTTCATAACATTTTTTTTAACATATTTTTCTTGAATTTTCCTTTTCTTAAAATTTTTCTCCTTGCATTAAATATCACTTTAATTAGTTATTAATTACACCTAATAAATATATATTAAATTTAATTCATGCTATTTATACAAAATTTTGGCAAACTTTATTTGAGTATTATAATAACTAGGTAACAAAGCTGCGCTACGCGCGACACGAAAATATTTTTAAAAATTGTACACATAATATTGTTGTTTGTTAAATTTTATTATTTGAAAGTTGATATACCAAATTAAAATGTGTAAAATGTAATTAAATTTGAATGTTTGAAAATTAAAGATAAAAGTATTAGGTGAAAAAAAACATGTTTCAGTTAAACTCTTGAATATTAATAATAATAATAATAATTTCGAACTATTGACGATACCTATTTTGTCGTATAAAAAATGCTTTTGAAATCTAATATTGACATACATTTGCAAAGTTTGACATTGAATAAGTAAAAATAACATTTGTGAATCTTTTCTATTGTTGATGACATTATGAAAGACGTGATTGCTTAATTTGTTAGTAAATTTGATTGTATGATGAAAAGAAGTAGAATGTAAATGTGATGAGAGGTGTGATTGACTTCACTTGTCGATATATTTGGTTTTATAACAAAAAATGCAGAATTCAAATGCATATTGTAAGTCATGCTTCATGTTTTTTGGAGTGATCCGACACCCATATCTCTACATTTAATTAATTTTTTTAAGCAATCTATAAGAATTTTTTTGTTTGTAATATTAAAATTAAATTCATTGACATACGTTCAAAGTGATACTCACATATTCTAATACTCTTTTATTAAATTTTATAATAAATATGTACATATAATTGTTTTTAAAGCCGATGCCCGTTTTATAACACCCTTACTCAATGCTCAGAAAGTGAGAATTTGTTTAAAATAACAAAAATCAACTTCTTAAAGACCTCTTACTTTTTCCCATACCAAACTACAATATCAACATAATTCCTATAATTTGTAAATATTAAACATAACTAATTAACGTTTTTAAATACCGTCTCCCATCTCATAACATACATGCATGATTAATTGATTAATAATAGTAAAATAATATGTTTAGTTAGAATATTAATTTTTCCAATACAAAATAATAAAACAACGAATGGGTAATTTTTTTATTGATTTAATCGACAAAAAAAGGGTCGACTTGATTCAATTTAATCGAGTTGGTCACACCTCGTATGTAATTTGTTCATGTATAAAAGTAAATTCTACAATATTACTTTTATTTAAATTGTAGATGTTTATCGAAAAATATTTATACTTATGTATCTTATCACGATTCTCACGATCATTGATTACGAATTTATCGAAAAGTTAAAATAATTTATTAATTGTTGCAAAAAAAAAATGCAATGATTTTGAATAAGGATTAGAAATGACACAATAAAAATAATTTTATTTTATTGTTTTAACTTAAAATAATGGTACTTTTATATAAATCATTAATATTTTATAACAAAATAATAATAATACTATTAAACTTGTTAAATTTTTATATTAAATATGAAATAAAGTGTATTTAATATATATTTAATAGGTATAATTAATGATTAATTAAATGCAAGAAAATTGTTTTAATAAAAAAATCAAAAATGTGAAAATTTAAGAAAAGTATTTTGAAGCTTCTGAGTGCAAGCCTCTCCAGTCTCCTGCTATTATAATATATATATATATATTTGTATACAAATTTCAACTGTTAAGCGAAGATTTATATATTTCTATAATTTATTACGATTTCCACAATCATTAATAATAAAGATTGTTTGAGAACTTAAGGTCGTTTTGCTATATGCCCGGAAAGAAATTGCAGAGAATCAGTGATCTTAAATAGGGAATAAAAAGGATAAAATGTAAACAATTTTAAATCGTCATTTTACCTTAAAATAAATTTAAACACACACACACACAAATATATATATATATATATATATATATATATATATATATATATATATATATATATATATATATATATATTTGTGTGTATATATATATTGAAATAATAATTATAGTACACAAATGAAGTTTACTAATTTTTTTTACAAAGTTTGCTAATTTTTAAATAAATAAAATAAAGTAAAATTAATATCTATTTAATAGGTGTAATTAATGACTAATTAAGATATCATCAAGAGCTATTTAATGAAACAAAAAAAACAAAAGAATTTTAATAAAAAAAATTCAAAAATACGAAAATTCAAGAGAACTATGTTAAACGAATCTGGTAACTTTTCGATCTCCTGGTATTATAATATACTAGGTAACAAAGCCGCGCTACGCGCGTCACGATAACATTTTTAAAAATCGTATATATAATATCATCATTCGTTGAGTTTTATCATTTGAAAGTTGATATAATGAAATGAAATTTGTGTAAAATGTAATTAAATTTGAATGCTTAAGAACTATAAAGAAAAGAATTAGCTGAAATAAAACATGTTTCAGTTAAACTCTTAAGTATTAATAATAATATTCTCGAAGATATTGACGATATCTATTTTGTCGCATTAAAAATAATTTTGAAATCTAATATTGATAAACATTTACAAAGTTTGGCATTGGATAAGTAAAATAAACATTTTTTAATCTTTTTTATTGTCAAAGGCATTATGAGAGACGTGATTGATTAGTTTGTTAATAGATTTGATTATACGATGAAAAGAGGCAAAATGTAAATATGATAAGAGGTGTGATTGACTTAACTTGTCGATAATTTTGTTTTTATGACAAACAAAACAGAATTCAAATGCATTTTGTAAGTCATGCTTCATATTTTTAGGAATGATCCGACACTCGTATCTCTTAATTTGAATAATTTTTTTGAGAATTTATAAGAATTTTTTGTATGTAATATTAAATTTAAATTCATGGACACATTTTCAAAATGGTACTCACATATTTTAATACTATTATATTAAATCTTATAATAAATATGTTCATGTAATTATTTTCTATCTCCAATTTAATAATAAATAAAAATGAATTTAAAATCATTGGAATATGAATAAACACTAAGTCGTTTAAAATTAATATTATAAACAAAAATGAAAATATTCTAACATATTATCAACTCCATAAAGGCCTCTCACTTTTTGCATATCAAATTACAATGTCAACATAACTTTTATACTCCCTCTGTCCCAAAATAATAGTCGCTTTGATTTTCTGCACGTGTTTTGAGGTATAAAAAAATGTATTTCCGCAAGTTGTTTTTAAAATTTTCTTTTTCTAAATTAAAATTTAACATTTATATTTTTATTTAGAAAAAAAATATTTAAAAATAACATGTGTAAGTACCTTTTTTTACACATCAAAACACGTGCAGAAAGTTAAAGAGACTATTATTTTGGGACAGAGGGAGTAATAAATTTATAAATATTAAATATAATTTAGTAATGTGCTTAAACGCCGACGCCCATCACATAACATACATGTATAATTAATTGATTAATAATAATATAATAATGTACTTAGTTATAACATTAATTTATTTTAACACAACATAATGGAACAACGAATGTAAAACATTTTTATTGATTTAATCAGTGAAGAAAAGGGTTGGGTTGATTCAATTTAATCAAGTTGGTCACACCCTGTAAGTGATTTGTTCATGTGTAAAAGTAAATTCTACAGATTTAGCAAAAAAAAAATATAAATTCTACAATAATACTTGTATTTAAATTGTGGATGTTAACTGCAAAATTTATATACTTTCGTATCTAATCATGATTCTCACGGTCACTGATTACGAAATTAGTGAAAGTTAAACTCGTTTATTTATTGTTGTTGAAAAAAAATTGCAGTAATTTTGAATAAGGATTAGAAATGGATGATCAAAATGATTTGATTTTATCCTTTTATCTTGAAATAAATATTGTCATTTTAGGATATTTAAAACATATGAATTATTTTTTATTATATTTAAAATTTGATTTGTCTCTTAAGAATTTTTGAAAAAAACTGATTCAAAAAAATTTATATGAATTATAAGTTTGAAGATACTCTCTTTATATATCTAAAATTTTCATATCTTAAAATTATCATAAACATAAAAAGTAGCAAATATATTACAAACGTAGTCTTTACGAACAGAAGTTATAAATATTATATATAATGACACTTTTTAAAGCCGACACCCCTCTCATAACATACATATTGAATAGTACTTTAAAAATTTATTTAATTAAAAAATTAATTTATTTTGACACAATATAATGAATAATGGGTGTATAACTTTTTTATCGATTTAATCTACCGACAAAATTGGGTTTTTTCAATTTAATCGGTTTGGTCATATTCCATGTTTAATTTATTCATGTGTAAAAATAAAAAACAGTTTGTATTATTTTTATTATAGGTGTTAAACAAAGATTTATATACTTCTATAATTTATTACGATTTCCATAATCACAAATAATAAATATTGCTTGAGAAGTTAAGGGTCGTATGTACTACAATTATCCGAAAAGAAATTGGAGTGTTATTCGATAGGGAATAAAAAAGGATGTCATGTAAACAATTTTTAGTCGTCATTTTACCTAAAAATAAACTTAATTATATATGTTATTAATATTTAATATTGAAATAATAATTACAGTGCTCAAATAAAATTTTATAATTTTTTAAAGAAAGAAAATAAAATAAATTTATACATATTTATTAGGTATAATTAATGACTAATTAATATGTCATTAAGAGCTATTTAATGCAAGAAAATAGTTTTAATAAAAAAAATCAAAAAAACGAAAATTCAAGAAAAATATCTTGAACGCTTCTGGTAACTTTCCGATCTCCAGGTATTATAATATATATAGATATAGATTATTTCCACATAAAATATTAATTATTTATATAAAGTAAGATTAGTTTTAAATAAATGAGGATTTAAAATTATTTATATTGTATTATTTTTTATAGATCATAACGTTTCAAAATATTATTTTAAAATTACAAATAATATTGGCAACCAAACAAATTACTTAATTAATATCTGTTTTTCTTTTGTACAAGAACGAATTATACACGGAATTTGACCAATCCCAATAAATTGATTCAACTCCAATTAAAAATGATAATGAATATTATACATTTTTTGTTCCAATATATAGTGCCAGAATAAATTAATATTGTAATAAAATATATTCTTATACTATTATCTATATCTATATCTATACTATTATATAATAATTGAAACATTTAAAGTTTTGGTACCTATTTTTTGGTACCTATTTTTTTGGTATTTCGTGTGATTACTTATTTACCTTTCATTATAAAGAAAAATATATATGATATTTATACTATTAAAACACTTAAAATAAATAGTAACATAATATAATTAATAGTAATTAGTCGATTGCCTTTTTCACATTACTTTTAGTTGAAGATATTACCTTTTATAAACACCTAAAAATATCAAACGTATCATATCTTCCCATCATTAATATTTCCTTTGGAATTAAAACACGTTACCATATTTTATTTAAAACTAATCTTACAATTATTAATATATGCCCAAAAATATCAAACTATATTTTTCAATTATTAATAAAATATATTAAAAACCGTATACATTGTTTATAATAAGGAAACATTAGTATAATCCGTACACATGAGTATATTAAATTATATTAAATTTATACTATCGATATTATCTATACTATATAATAAAAGACGAAACATTAAAAGTTTTGGTACCTATTTTTGGTACGGAACGGTACTTACCTTATTTAATTGTTTTACTTTATTATCCGTAAATATTTTTCAACTGTTACCTTTTCTAATTTTTTAACTAAAATTTTTTATTTCCAAAAATATGGTCATTCTAATTAATGAAATAAACTAATAATATTATAATTATTAAAAAGTAATTGATTACCTTAAACACTAATATCTTTTCTATATTTTCTAACTAAAATATCTCATTTTCAAACTTGATATTTTTACTTATTATCATCACTTAAATATTTATTGTTGATAAAAACATGTATTTCTATTCTATAAAATAAAATAATGATATATTATAGTTCCTACTAAAGAAGAAAGTTCTATGGAGTACCATTTTTGTTGGAGTATTGGAGTACTACATCTTAACCATTCATTTGTTTTTATCCAATGATCCACGTTTTTTGCTGGTTTGTTTGTAATTTAAATCATAAGGGTAGTTTTGTATTTTCACGTATGACAAAAGATAATACAGTTTTGTTAGTCGTATGGATTAATTACGTAAAGGCTGGTGGTTCCTTTTTTTAAGGATTGTACAACGGATCACAGGCTTTGTCAAATACTGCAGTTTCTATAAATACTGCAGTTTGTGTTCTGTTTTTAGTTTGTGGGTATATGAGCCATTAGTAGGTGCTTTCTAAGTGAATCTTGAATAAAATAAAATTAGAAATTTCAAAAATCAATATATTTGCCCACAACATAAAAGTACTAAAAGCTCAGCCAATTTTCTCAAGCTACATCTCGTGCACCTGTGTTAAGAAATTTATCTTATCTTAACTTGTACACTCTGCTTATTTAACTTTCCTCTCAAAACAGACATATTACTGTACAATGCAAAAGGGCTCTCTGGACTATAGTCTACATGTAGGGTGAGTCAGGGACAAACGTCTGAACCAAGTCTATCGTTTTTCCTGTACTGAAATTTAGAACGACCTTTATGAGCAAGTACTGGACATGGAGCACCAGGATGAATAGAGTTACTGAAAATCTATTAATTGTCTAACTCAACAATTTGAGCCCTTCTTTCAATAGCTTGCTTCCTGTTAGAAATATAGCATATAGAGAGTTTATAGAAGAAGTAGTAGAGATTGTATATTTCTGATGTGCATTACAAGAGCTCTAATGAAGTCTATATATAAGAGAACTAAGACACCAAAGTCTATAGACGGTGCCTAACTATGAATTAAAGTCTATGGACGGTGCTGACATTTGGACACTCCCCCTCAAGTTGATGAATATATATCACTCATGCCCAACTTGCCAATAAGTGGATGTAGCATTTTTCTTCCAAATCCCTTGGTTAACACATCAGCTACTTGATCTTCTGTTCTTACAAATTGAATACTAATGATATCATTATTGATCTTCTCTTTAATAAAGTGCCGATCAATCTCGATATGTTTGGTTCGATCATGTTGAACTGGATCATGTGCAATGGCAATTGCTGCTTTGTTATCACAATGCAGTTTCATCGGAGTGGGTAATGCAAGTCCTAATTCTATAAGCAACAATCTAACCCACAGTAGTTCCCGCACTCCTCGAGCCATAGCTCTGTATTCTGCTTCAGCACTAGATAATGCAACTAATGGTTGTTTCTTACTTCGCCAAGTAACTAGGTTACCTCCCACAAATGTACAGTATCCTGAAGTGGAACGTCTATCATCTAGACATCCAGCCCAATCTGCATCTGTATAGCTCTCAACCCCAAGATGATTGTTTTTAGTAAACATTACTCCTTTTCCGGGAGCAGCTTTAAGATACCTTAATATCATATAAACTACATCCAAATAAGGTTGGCGTGGATCATGCATGTACCTGCTCACAACTCCCACTACATATGATATATCTGGCCTTGTGTGTGCGAGGTAGATTAGTCATCCAACTAATCTTTGATATTGGGATCTATCAACAATTTCACCAGCATCTCCACAAAGCTTATGATTTGCTTCTATAGGAGAATCTGCAGGTCTGCATCCCAACATCCCTGTTTCTTTTAAAAGATCAAGTGTATACTTCCGTTGTGAAAGGAAGATACCACCCGGACTTCTGGAGACCTCAATGCCAAGGAAATACCGTAGTTTTCCTAAGTCCTTCATTTCGAATTCAGAGGCAAGCTTGCGTTTAACATTAGCAATCTCACATGTGTCGTTATCGGTGATCACAATATCATCGACATAAACATTCAGTACTGTGATTTTTTCATCTCATCTTTTCACGAACATGGTGTTATCCGAGTTGCTTTGTTTGTAGTCAAATTTAATCATTGCTCTCTGAAATTTGCTCAACCAATCCCTTGGAGACTGTTTCAACCCATAAATAGTCTTCTTTAGCTTGCATATCTTCGCAATGGTTGCATTTGTAGAAAAACCTGGTGGAATATCCATGTAGACTTCTTCTTTCAGGTCTCCATGTAAGAATGCATTTTCTACATCCAATTCTTGAAGTTCCCATCCAAGATTTGCTGCACATGATATCAAGATTCGAATAGAAGCAATCTTTGCTACTGAAGCAAAAGTTTCCTGATAATCAATCTCGTAAGTTTGAGTATACCCTTTTGCCACAAGTCTTGCTTTGTACCTATCAACCAGCCCATTAGATTTTTGCTTCACAGTGAACACCTATTTGCATCCTACTACCTTCCTTTCAGCAGGAAGATGAGTCAACTCCCAAGTGTTGTTATGTTTTAATGCATTCATTTCCTCAATCATAGCATCTTTCCATTTAGGATCACATAAAGCTTCCGGCCAAGTATGAGGGACAGAAACACTAGACAAGGATGACATAAAAGCAAGTGAAGAAGGAGATAATGCATTATAGGACACACAGTTTGAGATCGGGTGGTTAGTACAAGAACGTACACCCTTTCTAAGAGCAATAGGAAGATTAAGAGTAGGGTCAAGAGTGTTACCATTATCAGGCTCAATCGTTGGAGCTGTAGGATCTGCCTCGAGGTCAGAAGTCTCTGGAGGTGGTAAAGTGGTTATATCATTATTTTTCCGTCTAGAATATGTGATCAAATCTGGCCCCTTTAATCTATTTAAATCATCCAACTCTCTACTCATAAGTGAAGGGATGGATGATGTGTTTGGGTTAGTGTTTGGAACATTGATGAATGGAAGGAATTGAGACTCCTCTGTCGCTTTACTATCAAGACTGTGTCGGTTAATCTCCCCCTGAAGCAAGGAGGAGGATCCGGGAGAGAAGTAAGAAATAGACTCCCAGAAAGTAACATCGTGACTAACATATGTGCGATGTGATGGAGGATGATAGCATTTATACCCCTTTTGAGTTGGTGTATAACCAATGAAAACACAGCGGAGAGCACGAGAATCCAGTTTATCCCGAGAGGGAGAATGATTATGAACAAAGCATACACTCCCAAATAACCGAAGAGGGAATGGATGAGACGAATGTGCAGGAATAAAGGACAATGGTGTTCTGAATTGTTGTACACTTGAAGGGAGATAGTAGATCAGATATGCAGCAGTCATGACTGCCTCACCCCAAAGATATTTAAGGACATCCATAGTTAATATGAGGGACCGTGCTACCTGTTGTAAGTGACCAGTTTTCCTTTCAGCAATTCCATTTTACTGAGAGGTTTTAACACATGTAGTTTGATGAATAATACCCCATGCGTCCAAATAAGATTTAAACATTCCGGCATGCTCGGTACCATTATCACTTCGCAGAATTTTAATAGAGGCATTGAATTGTGTTTGAATCATGTGGTGAAAGGATTTAAAACATCCAAATACTTCACTTTTGTGTTTAAGAAAGTATACAAAAGTTAGTCGATAATGACAATCAACAAAGACAACGAACCACCTATACCCATCATGTGTAGGATGACTAAATGGACCCCAAACATCAGTATGAATAGTAGAAAATAATGTAGGACTTCTATTATTTCTAGATGGTACATTTTGATGCTAAATTCGGGAAGAGATGCGACAGAACACCAAATGAAGGATGACCTAAGCATCTATGCCATTGATACAAGGACTCTAAACTTGGATTAGATTTAGATGAAACCTGATAACTTGTCGATGGCGAAACAGAATTCCCTTCCATAATATATAGGCCATCTACCACTTTACCACTACCAAGGACCTTGCCTGTCGCCAGATCCTGAAACACACAGTGAGAAGGGAAAAAAGTTACTGAACAATTAAGATTTTCAATAATTTGATAAACCGATAATAAATTCACTAATAAGGACAGAACATGTAAGACAGATGATAGAGGTAGAGAAGGGAGACAGTTGGAAGTGCCCCATCCGTGAACGGGTACATGAGTTCCATTGGCAACACGAACATTCTCTGTTTTATTAATGTAGTGATATGACTGCAGTAAACTGGAATTTTCAGTCATATGCTCTGACGCTCCCGAGTCAATGATCCATGAATTAGGTGAACTGTGAGAGACAGAATGACAAGAAATACTCGAATGAAAAGTATTTGTCGATACAAATGAGGCTTCAGTCTTTAGCTTTATATAGGAAACTAACTGTCGAAAAAACTTGAGTTCCGAAACAGTTAGACCGGAGTGAGTTGCTGAAAAATCCTCTTTCATCATGCTAAAAAAAAACTCAAACGATAATTATCCAACAATTATAGTTAAGTCTTAACTTGAACTAAATCAATATCAATTTAGCAAATTTATGCTAAGTTTGGAAGCACCAATTGTATTTTAATTCTTGGCCCAGTTAATGTATATAATACCCAATAACAAAGAAGCCCATTAATAAATAATAGGCCCAATGGATGAGAAGCACCAGTTGTAGTCAAGGACTGATTCAATTTATATTATATATACATACAATCGTGTATGTATAATCCAACAAATACTGACTCCCTTTTTTTCCTATCTCCCTCAAACAAAATCACTCCGGACAGATTCAAGAAAGAGGATTTTTGTTCCCATTCTTGAGTTCAAAGAAAAAAACTTGAGTTCAAAATTTTTCAGCAGATTCAAGTTCTAGCAGCAGGAAAAAAAAAATTTAACTGACAGAGAAAAAAAAACTTCTCAATTCAAGAAAGAGTACCACGGTTAGATTCGGAATTAGGAGGAGAATAAGGGTCGCTGAAGAATCTTTTTCAAAATCTGCCCAGAACAGGCCTCACGCGTCGGCGCGTGGGCGCGTCTCGCGACGCGAAGGCGCGTCCGGCGGCGCGTGAGGGCGCGTGGCCGACTGATTTTCCAGTTTGCTTGTCTCTGTAATCTCCTCTTCCAGTGCTCTTTCCAGTGGTATGATTATATTTGTGTTTGGGTGTGTTTTGAATTTCGAGTTTTTTCAACAGAGGAGTATTTCTGGGTTTGTTGTTTGCTGTTCTGGTTTTTTGAACTTCTGATTTTAATTTCTTCCTTCTTCTATGTTAAACCTGCTCTGATACCATGTTAGAAATATAGCATATAGAGAGTTTACAGAAGAAGTAGTAGAGATTGTATATTTCTGATGTGTATTACAAGAGCTCTAATGAAGTCTATATATAAGAGAACTAAGACACCAAAGTCTATAGACGGTGCCTAACTATGAATTAAAGTCTATGGACGGTGCTGACATTTTGAAACTTCCTGATAAATATGCCCCATCTCAGGGCTGCCTTCAGTTTTAGCCAACCAACAACAAATTTTCCTGATGAACGTGTTTGATCCTCATGAAAGTTATAGTTCAAAGATGGATCAGGTGTGTAAACTGATGGATAGGAAAACCTGTCATCAGTCATTTGACCATGCCCACCCACGTTGATTACACAAAGCAAATGTTGCATGTCTTCATTTTCGAGCATCTTATACGCCGTCCAGATTAAAACTCACCTTTATACGGGCTGCAGCATCCTCTTTTGCTGTACCGCCTATCTCACCTATAAGAACGATGCCTGAAATGCGAAATGCAAGTATAGTTTAGATTATGATTGCAAGAAGCAGATCTAGTTGTTACAATGAAAAGGGATTTCCTTCCCTCAAAACACCAACAAAAATATAGCAAAGCTAGATCCAAGCAAAAAGTCGAGACAACTGTGCAGCTAACTTCCTAAAAGGTTTTAGAACCAAAGAGAAAAACCTACTTCCCCCTCAGTTTCCAAAATAAATGTTAATTGTATTTACCTTTTGCAACAACAAAGCGCTACAAATTAGTGATTGTATATGTATACAATTTCCTCAAGCTTGATATCATAATGATGATATGATGTCATTCCCTGTACAAGAAATTCATTTAGGTAAGCATGTACAAAAGTAACTCATATCGGAGAACGGGTTCAACACGAGGCTTCCCCGTAAAAAATGGAGACTACTTAGTAACCAACTACAAGAGAAGCTTTGAGCTACTATCACTGAGTGAAGAGTTCAACGGATTCAAGTAATAGTCTATTACTGTTCAGAACTAGAACTCCATTAAGAGTAGAACCTGGGCATACTTCTCTTAGAGGAAGCACTAAAAAATCTGACATCTACTAAAAAGCACTTGTTGTCAGGAATATAAATTATAACTACTAACTGCACAACGAAGCACGAAACCAACAAATACTAAAAAACAGCAAAATCAATTTCTCATAGTGCATTGCAGTACACTTTCTGTCTGGGGATCAGCAATAAATTTCTTCATGCAATCCACAAAATTAGTCCCATTGAAAGGATCCCCACCAATACTAACACAGGCTGATTGCCCCAGGCCAACAGTAGTTGTTTGGAAAACCTACCAAAGGTATTCACATTAAAATCCTTGGCAAGGAAACATGATCATAAATTGAACAGCTCATAGGCAACCAGTACTAGAACACCGTAAATGCTACAGAAGAACTTTTGCCTTATCAATATCAGGATTTAGGAGTCACTGTGAACGTAATTTCCATTCAAAGTTCAAACACATACAGATGCATGCTTTACAAAAGTAAATGACAAAATGTGACATCACTTGCACTTAATTAGCAAAATGTAAAGTACTATACCAAATACAAACAACGGTGAAAAAAATTCAAACTACCAAAACTTTTCAGTTGCAGAACTCTAATCATATTATTAGAGTACACCAAATACAAATAGCACAGCAAAAATTCAACATACTAAATTTTTTTAATTGCAGAACTCTAATCCTCTTCTTGTCACTGTCAAAATAGGCTAGTTTATTTGTTTAACATCATTTTTTTTATACCCAAATTAATGTTTTTTTTGTCTCATTCCACAAACTAAATGCAGACAAATTTCATGATGCAGTAAACATGTTTATTCAATTGAAAGATAATAACTTCCATATATCTCAAGTAATTTAACTAAATACACATCTATACTTCTATCATCTACCAAAATCTTTTACATGCAATACACGGACAAACATATCTAAAAAACAAATTCTGCGATTCCAATCAATTTCAAGATGTATTTTCCGAATTTAGTGTTATGAAATTACCTTTTGTAAGAATTGATGTTTCCATTTCAAGCAGATTTGAAATCAGTAATCGAAATATTATGTTGATTAAAAAATAATAAAAGGTTTCTGAGCACCCAATTACATACCTTCGCTCATGGTTGGTTTGTTTGGTTTCTAGTTGCAAGTTTAGTCTTCCTTATGCTGATTGAACTGTAATGCAATATTGTAGGTACTACTTAACCATTAAAACCGGTGTTTGGATTTGCTTCAAGTTGTAACTGCCGTTGTGTTAGGAGAGTGTTGCGCTTTTGTTGGCATTTATTCCCTTACGTCTCTAAATCAATTTTAAAATAACGTCTATTATCATTTTGACTTGCACTACTTTGCCCCTAATTATTCAGTTATTTACGTCATTGCCATTAAAAAAAAATCCTGACCCCAGGATCTGTATTAATTAAACGGTGATTTTATAGTACTCCAAGTACTCCAAATAATTAGTACTCTATAGAGCCCAACTCTCCTACTAAAACGTATTATCTTTTCTATATTTACTAACTAAAATATCTTATTTTTAAACTTTCTTTTCTTACTTAATTATCCTTACTTAAATATTTATTATTGGTAAAAACATGTTATATTTTCTATTTTTTAATAACTAATTAATTTCATTTTTATGTAAAACACGTAATATTTAAGATTCTAAAAATACTACGGGTAATTAAATTTAATAAAATAATATTACTATGATTACTAATAACTAACAAATAACTTTATCACAGATAATTGTATTCAATAAAAATAATATCATAATAATTAATAATTGGTTGATTGCCTTTTTCAGTTAAAACGTATCATCTATATATTATAACTAAAATTTCCATTTTTTAGAAATAATAAGACTTTAACTTACAAAATTCATATCATAAAAAATTCATTCAAATTATTGAAAAAATCATATAATATTAAAGAAAATTCGTGCATCGCACGGGTTTTAAGCTAGTAAGAATAAAAGGGATAATATAAGAGTACTACCATAGATTACAAGTTCGCTCTCCATAACAACATATTTAAATTTAATATTTCTAACTCTAAATGTACTATTATAAACTTTTCCAAAAATTTCAAGGTTCAATTACCGTCAACAACATATTAAATTTAAAAAGTTATTTATCTACTTTCAATATACAAGCAAAAAACTATCATTTAAAATACTATTAAATACATATTTTTATATTTTATTATCTTCTAAATTTATTTTCTTACTAATTAAAAAGAAAATATTAAAATTACGAATAACAAGATAAGAATATTAAATTTTAAGATAAAAATATTTAAAATATTCCGTGCATCGCACGGGATATAAACTAATATGTAAGAATGGCTTATAAAGCTAATTTTAAAAAAAAAAACAACGAACCTACATTCTCATTCTCATTCGAGCATATATATATATATATATATATATATATATATATATATATATATATATATACAAGGAATATAATTAAAGGGTTAAATCTCAAAGTGCTCACTGAAGTGGAGGGTTAGTATCAAATTACTCACTCTAGTTATCGGCATCTCATGTATACCATTATAGTTGCAAGTAATGACAACAACGTTGTGTTCTAAAACTAAAAATAATCTTTTGTTAATTCCGCATATTTTTCTTAAATGCTATAGCAACCAAACGAAAAATTGTTAAATTCTACTATTTCAGGTAATATATTTAGATTTTTTAAAAATCATTTACTATTTATTATTAATTTTATAGTCAATTTCCTTGTTTTAATTAAAAATAAATAGTAAATAAACTTTTTAAATTCTAAATATGTTATCTAAAATACTAGAATTTAATAACTTTTCATTTGGTTGCGGTAACATTAAAAAAAAAAATTGTAGAATCAACAAAAAATTACTTTTATTTTTCGCACACAACGTTGTTGTCATTATTTACAACTATAATGGTATACATGAGATGCCGATAACTAGAGTGAGCAATTTGATATTAACCCTCCACTTTAGTGAGCACTTTGAGATTTAACCCTATAATTAAATGAATACTTTAAGTAAAGATAAAACTAGTCCTAACTCCTAAGAATATCCTCAGGAAATTATACGAGGTTATTTCATGTTCAATATTGTTGTTAAATAAAAATTAGGTTGAGATTGCGATTAGGATTTATGTGTATTTAATGTTAGAATTGAGAATTTCGAGCTTTAATAGTTGTATTTGTATTTCATGACTTAATTCATGTTCTACAAGATGCCTACATATCTCAGAAGTTGAGAATCAAATCAAAAACGTAATTCTGAGAATGAGTGGCCATGCCCTTTATATAAGCGTTGAAATCCTTAGAATCAGAGTAGGGTTAGGAGATCTGGAGGTCAAGGATTGTTTCATCGAACCTTATTCTACTTCTCCTGATAAATATAAAGCTCCGTCCTACTAGGATAGTCTAAACATAATAAAATTTGAGATTCGAGGCATGCCAAGTGCGAGGCACCTCGTTTCCATCCAAGGTTTCTTGCTTGTAGGATCCTCGTCCTAACATCCTCCTGACTCGATACCGTCCTTCCAAATTGGGGGCTAGCATCGCTTTCGGTCTAACTCCGGATGCTTATATCTTTCTGAGAACCAAGTCTCCTTGTCGAAAGAACCTCCCCTTAACCCGTCGGTTGGAGTAGAAAGAGGCTCATTTCTGATACTCTACATTCCTGGCATTTACTTCATCCTTGGCCTAAGTTTTTGGCTCATAGGCTTCAACCCTTGGTGATGCATGATTGATCTTCAAGGGCACAATTGCTTCGGCTTCGTAGGCTAACAATAATGGAGTCGCTCTAGTTGTAACATTGCATGTGGTACGATATGCCCATAACATAGGCTGTAACGCTAATCCACCCAAGTATTCCTTGAGTGTTCGACCCTCTTTTTCAGTCCATCCAGGATAATTCGAATAACGACTTTGGCCTGCCCGTTTGCCTGAGGATGGGCAACTGAGGTGAAGCGAAGCTCGATGCCATTTTCATCACAATATTTCTTAAAATCTTTATTGTTGAATTGTCGTCCATTATCTATGACTAGGATTAGTGGATTTCTGTATCTGTAAATTACATTCTCCCAGAAGAATTGTGCAACTTTCTTGGTGGTTATCTTGGCCAATGGTTTTGCCTCAATCCACTTCGTGAAGTAGTCGATTGCTATTATCAGGAACTTCCTTTGTGCTGTTGCTACGGAAAAAGGACCAAGTATGTCCATTCCCCACAAGGCAAATGGAATTGGAGAGTTGATGGAGGTCCGCATCTCTGGTGGTTGTCTAACCACTGGTGCATGTTTCTGACACCGATCACACTTTTTCACATAATCTTTTGCATCAACCAACATCTCTGACCATTAGAATCCTAGGCGAATGATATTATGGGCTAGGTCTCTGCCCCCAAGTGTTGCCCACAGATTCCTTCATGGACCTCCTTAAGTGCCCCTTTCACTTCTTGAGGTCTCAAGCACTTCAAGTACAGGATGACAAAGGACCTTTTATACAGAAGGCCTTTGATTAGAGCGTGTCTCATTGCTCTCACTAATAGTTAACGTGCCTCCAATGAATTATCAAGAAGCCAACCAGTTTCAAGATTAGCTTTGATAGGATTTATCCAGCAGCTCCTTAGCCACCAACTTTGAATCGATGGTGGGGGTCTTCAAAATCTGGAAGTAGACACTCCTACATAGTTTTCTATCTTGGAAGAAGCAAATTTAGATGGGGCATCGGTCTTGACGTTCTCCTCACTTGAGATGTGCTCCTCATAGCACTCGTCAAACTGAGTCATCACAGCTTTCACAATCTTTAAGTACTTCACCATAGTTTTATCCTTGTCTTCGAATTCACCATTCACTTGCGAGACTACCAGTCTCGTATCTCCACAGAATTTGAGGCTTTTGACTCTCAGGATCTTGGCCAAGCCTAACCAGGCTATCAAGGCTTTATATTCAGGTTCATTGTTGGTCATTGGAAAGTCCAACTTCAGAGCATACTCAACTATGAACCCATCGGGGTTTTGCAAGACTAGGCCTGCTCCACTTGACTTTGTTTTTTATGCTCCATCAAAATAGAGCACCCAATATTCTTTCTGATCAGCTACAGGTTCTTCAACCTTGTTCTGCAATTCAATTCCTTCTTGGGGTACTATCTCTTACCCCCGACTTCTTGGTTGTCAATGGTACATTCAACCACGAAGTCAGCTAATACCTGAGCCTTAATGCATGTCTGAGGCTTATACCTGACATCAAATTCTCCTAGCTCAATTGCCCACTTGATTAGCCTTCCACTGACTTTCGGGCTATGTAATATGTTTCTTAGTGGTTGATCCATTAGGACTTTAATCTTATGCACCTGAAAGTACATTCATAACTTCCTCGAGGCTGTTAACAATGCCAAAGCGAAATTCTCGATGGCAGAATAGTTCAACTCAGCTCCATGCAAGACCTTGCTCACATAGTAAATAGGTTTTTGAACCTTGCTCTCTTCTTTAATAAGAACGACACTCAATGCTTGCTCAGAAACTTCCAAGTATAGATAAAGAATCTCTTCTGGGCATGGCTTAGCCAACAACGGAGCTTCAGCCATGTACTTCTTCAACTGCTCAAAGGCCACTTGTTTTTTCAAAGTCCATTCAAAATCCTTGACCTTCTTCAGTGTTTTAAAGAACGGTAAACACTTGTCACTAGATTTGGAGATGAATCTCCCTAGGGCTACTATTCTACCCGTTAGCTTTTGGACGTCCTTTATGGAATGAGGTGGTTCCCTGTCTAGGAGTGCCTTGATCTTGTCTGGGTTGGACTCGATTCCTCGTTCTGAAACCATGAGACCCAGAAACTTTCCTGATCCTACACTAAAAGCACACTTGACGGGATTCAACATCATCTTTTGGTACCTCAGTACTTCAAAAGCCTCTCGGAGGTGCTCAATGTGATCTGCCTTACTAAGGCTCTTGACTAGCATGTCATCAACATAGACTTCCATAGTCTTTCCAATGAGATGGGCGAATATCTTATTCACCAATCGTTGATAGGTGGTTCCTGCATTATTTAGTCTAAAAGCCATGACAAGGTAACAGTAAATACCAAAGTCAGCAATGAATGATACATTTGGGATGTCATCCTTTTGCATCTTAATCTGATTGTTGCACCCGAATCCGTCCATGAAGCTCAACATCTCATGTCCAGCCGTGGCATTTATAAAAATTTCAATTCTTGGTAGAGGGAAACAATCCTTGGGACCTGCATCATTCAAATCAGTGAAGTCTATGCACATCATTCACTTCCCATTGGCTTTTCTGACCATCACGGGGTTAGCCAACCACTCAGGGAACTTAATTTCATCGATGCTTGTCCACCTCTTGTTTAATGGATTCCTGCTTCTTTGGAGTAAAATTCCTTTTCTTCTGCTTTATTATCTTTCATTTAGGATCCACATTCAACTTATGAGTTATAAGTTGGGTGTAACTCCCCCAAATCCCGTACAAGGAATTCGGGTCATCACATCTCCATCCATTCTCATATAGCAATACCTGTTCATAATATATTCTACTACTACAATAAGAGTAGTCTCCACACATCTACTCCACGGATTATAGCCTTAGAACTTTCACATACATTACCAAAATCATTACAACATCAAAGTATCTTCTAGAATCTCATCCTAACGTCTACTTAAGGTTGATACAAAACACCTTAATATAATACATAATCATTTCTACAACGAGTTTGCTTGACATTATTTAACAATTCTGCCAGCTTAACCTAGAAACTGGAGCCTTCCTTCTATTATGCTACATCAGTTACAAGACCTTTCCCCTTGTCTCGAAATGGTTGGTACGATCCACTCGCACCGTCTCCTCTCCTTGCGGCTTTATTAGATTAACAACATAGAAAACATATAGCAAGAATGAGCCAAAGAATGCTCAGCAAGGTTATATCGCGGAAAAAGTATTTATTTAATTATCTTCAACTCCTTTAAAATAAATAAGGTTTTTCAAAAGATGTTTTTAACGCCAAGCATCATCATTTTAATAATTCACAACAATGAACACATAGGTTCTCGGCATTATGCCTACTACTGCTTTGGACTATATAGGTGGAGCATCTACATGCCACTATGCTATAATAGGTGATCAGTCTGTTATAACCAATCTGGTTTTACTACTGGTAGAAGAGTGAGCCGACTTGTCCGGACCATCACCCTATAGTTACTACCATAGAAAAGGGAGCCGACTTGTCCGGACCATCTCCCTAAGGATGAGCCGACTTGTCCGGACCATCATCCTTAGCCATCCTTGGCTACATATTTGCTGGGTCGGGCTTTACTCCGGTCTCTTCTACCGCTCCAGTCCAAAATATAAGATATCAAAAATAATAGACAACCTTCAATACTACTCATCTTAGATGCCAAGTGTGATACCACGTGCACCTCAACTAACTACTTTAGATAATACTATTACTATTATAATATAATCCTCAAAGATATTTCGTACCTAATAATATTTAATCACATAAATAACTAATACGCCTCATAAGATAATATCTTCTTCCTTCTTCGAGTGCAAAAAATCCACCTCGTCATTCGTTCCAACAAGATATGGACCAACTTCGTATCTACTACTATCTTCTTATACTATCCGGGTAACAACAATCAACAACAAGGTATATGCATTAAATTGCAAGAAGAAAACATCTGCGATAAGTAATCAACTAGATAGAATAATTTCATTAAATCATCTTGGTTATTTCTCCGGAACAAAGCGGTTTTAAGAAATCGTTTTGAAAATGATATTCATCTAATTAAATAAATTTAATTAGACGAATAAGGTTTATTAGTGATGTTGCCTTTAGGTTAATTATTTCGAAATTCTTTTTAAAAAGCTTTGTCCGGGTTTTCGAAAATTCAATTCTCCTCAGCACTTCGTGCACATCGCCTACTCCTTATGTTACATCATCTACTTGGAACGTAAGTTACTTCTAACCATACTTCCATTATCTCCTCATTATGTTTACTCACATTTAACTACTATTACGAATAACTTCCATTACAAAATATCTCTACTCCGAACGATAGAGTAAGAGTTAGTATACTTGCCTGGTACTCCTGCTGCGAATATTCGTGCATGTGTCGGGGTCCGGTGATCTATAACAAACAGAATACAAGATCAATCTTCTACGCAATACACTTACAACTCAAATCCTATGCACCTATACAAAATATGACACTGGCTCTAGTGGTTCATACTTGACTTATTCTAAGTCCATGTTAATCCTCAAACAATTAAGTCACAAGTTGAGTCCGAAAGCGTTCCTCAAATACAAGTTATACTTAACCATTTATAACCTCGTTCTTTACACTAATATGTTGCCTTGAAAATTCTTAACAAGTCTCATGTTTTAGTCGACTCGAAATTCCTCTTTTAACTTATCCAAAACGGATGGTCAAAGTAATACCTTTAGAGTTGACTTTCCTAAAAATTACTATTCCTTGACTCATACTCCAACACTTTTAACAAATCACTGGAAACGTATTTAAATACGAAACCTCCTCTAAAATTATCTTTGGTATTTGTAATATTTATCATAAAAATCTTGATTCGAAATCACGGGTCTAGATAGGTGAAATGTATTTTCGAAGTTGGGTTAACTGCGGATTCTTACTATTTGCACCACTTTTACTAAAACCATCATAACTCGATAACCGTTAACTCAAATGTCGCACCGTTTTTGCGTGCACGATCTAGAGAATGTCTAGAAGGTAACCAACTCAAGTCATGGCTCTGGTCAGAAGATGTATTTTTCGTAATTTACAAAACAGGACAGGGTTTAGCAATGAATAGTGTCATCTCCTTAATGGGCTTTCCCACTTGTGCAACCTCGGCTTATGCATTTTTATAAAATCAGAAAATAATCTTTTTTAATCGAAACTTCACACAAACCTTGATAACAGACCTTAATATTTATCCTCAAAATTTCACATTATAAATCGACCCCTCAGGGTCTCAATCATAGTCTCAAAGTGGCTACATTTCTGCAAAGAAATCTCTTGAACCACTTTCACTAAAACTAGCATAACTCTTAAATGGTAAACTCTTTTAATACGATTCTTGCGGAAAAATAAATTAGACATCCATACCTACACAACCATATGCAGTGGTGATTTTAAAAATAATTTATGGTCTCGGGTAGGGCTGTAATTCGAGTCGAGTCGGGCGAGTTCGAGCCGAGCTTTAAATCGAGTCGGATTTTTTTAAACGAGTCGAGCCGGGCTCGTTTATTAAACGAGCCAAAAATCCCCGCCGAACCCGGCTCATTTATTATATGAGTCGGGTCGAGTTTACTCGCGAGCCTAACGAGCCGAGTCGGGTAGCAGTTAAACGAGGCGAGCCGGATAGCTCATTTAGTCATTGAAATTTTTTTTTTTTTAAATTCTGAAAATTACTTTTAAAAAAAATCTGAAAATTACTTATTAATTATATAAACATCTTTACACATAATAAAAAAGTAAACAAACAAGATGTTAGAAATTATTTAAGTTACAAATTATCAAAAAAAAATATAATAAAAAATTATCTAATTTTCTTTTATTTAACCAAATATAACAAGAATAGTAGTGTTTTATTAAGATCTCCAACCAAATTAATTTTTTATTTTTTGAAAATTTGGGAATATCATTTAATTAGATATATCTTGACATCAGTACGGTTGGATCGTCGAATTTTTTTTTAAAAAAATAGAAACAATAATTTGAGACGAAGCACTAGTTACGAGTACTAGAAAATACAGTAGTGTTCTATTAACATCTCCAACCAAATTAATTTTTTATTTTTTAAAAATTTAGGAATATCATTTAATTAGATATATCTTAACATCCGTACGGTTGGATCGTCGAGAAATATGTTTAAAAAAATAGAAACAATAATTTGGGACGAAGCACTAGTTACAAGTACTAGACAATATAGTAGTGTTATATTAAGTTTTCCAACCAAATTAATTTTTTATTTTTTGAAAATTTAGGAATATCATTTAATTAGATATATCTTGACATCCGTACGGGTAGATCGTCGAGAAATTTTTTTAAAAAATGAAAACAATAATTTGGGACGAAGCACTAGTTACGAGTACTAGACAATATAGTAGTCTTCTATTAAGATCTGCAACCAAATTAATTTTTTATTTTTTGAAAATTTATCAATATCATTTAATTAGATATATCTTGACATCCTTACGGTTGGATCGTCGAGAAATATTTTTAAAAAAATAGAAACAATAATTTGGGATGAAGCACTAGTTACGAGTACTTGACAATATAGTAGTGTTCTAATAAGATCTCCAACCAAATTAATTTTTTATTTTTTAAATATTTGGGAATATCATTTAATAGATATATCTTGACATCCGTACGGTTGGATCGTCGAGAAATATTTTTAAAAAAATAAAAACTATTTTTTGAAAAACAACAGAAAATTTTGTAAACGAGATCGAGCCGGGTCGAGTTCGAGTTTTCGAGCCGGGTTTTACTCGAGCTCGGCACATACCCGGACCGGCTCGTTTATATAAACGAGCCTAAAATCGCTGCCGAGCTCGACTCGTTTACGAGCTCGAGTCGAGCCATTACGACAGTTATATCTCGAACATTTCCATTTTACAAACACTACAACCAAGCCATACCAGGCAACCAATCATCCTAAACATCAACAAACATCCATTACACTTCTCTAAGACCAGTAGTGGTGTTCGAAATCAACACCCATCATTTTACACATTTTTATAAAGCCAAATAATCATAAAACTACTTAATATGAACCTATCTTTATATAACATCAAAACCACATCAAAAACTCATGTGAACTCAAAGGTGGGTTAGGGTTTATACCTTCCTTGATGTCTTAACAACACTAACAATGCTTGGGAATCCTTAAACAAGCCTTGGATAGTCCTTAGGAAGCTTAAACTTGAACATTAAAACAAGAAAACAAGGTTAAGTTACTATTCACTACTATTCATCATCACTTTGTAAAATCTGTATAAATTCAAAAATTCAGAGATTGGTTCTCAATTTTTTACCACACCTTCTACTCTTCAAGGGCTTTATTTTGAGTGATTGCTCATCACCAGGGGATGCTTGAAGCTCGACTTATGGGCTTGCTAAGGTGAGAGGTCGAAACTGCCAATGGTTGGACAGTTTCGGTTCTCCAACTTGGAGGAGATATTTGACTAGGCTACACTCTTTTGTTGGCCATGAAATTTTAAACGTGTGTTCTCCATACAATAAGGGAGCTATGGTTCAAATTTGGTGATTTATGAATGGATAGAAGTGGAGATATGAATTTTTCTTTGGCATATGTTTCTGCTGGACAGTTTGGAGAGAAAAGGGTTTAGCTTGCTTTTTCTCTCTTTAATCTCCTTGTTGACTAGTTGGTGAGTAATTTGTGTGATATTTGATATGTATACCAGCTGCTAGAAAGCCTATGTCACTCCCAAAACACTTGGCAAGATTGTGTGGTTGAAAAGAATGAGCATTGTTGGCTTGTTCCTTGATGAACACATCACTTATTCTTGTTTTCTTTGATTAAATCCTTTGATTTAATCATTTAATCCACTTGATATGATGCACTTGATGATGTAGTGTGGTACTAATTCTTGGTTCGTGTTTAATCCATAATCCATAATTCGTTCGCTTAATCGCTTAATCTCGTTGCAAAGTTCTGGCAATTCCTAGAACGTTCGTTATACTAACTCAGGGGTTTTCGTTCTAACTCCTTAAATCACCTTAAATAAAATAATAAAATATAAAATCCTTGAATCCTCAAATTAAATATATCACTTGTCTTGGTCGCATTGAAATGCTCCTCACTGCCCGGTCAAATATTTCATAAAAATAAAGTTTCAAATTTCTGAATTCCGATCGAGTTTACATACACTTATTTACCTCGTGGAATACTAATATAACCTCGAAATATCCATTTCTAATCCTGTACATAGGGAAACATGAAAAATTTCTTAATCCTCAAAAATCACTATTCATCCCTTAAATGAAAATTTTTCTCAAGTACAGAAATTAGGGTTATTACAGTCTTCCCTCCTTAAAAGGATTCCGTCCTCGGAATCAACGTAGGTAACAGCTAAGGTTATCCATCTCGTATTCTACTCTTAATGCCTCCTCACTACTCTTACCAGTTCTATGCTCCTCAACTCCTAAAAGTCCTATATACTCATCCTTAGTACTACATCCAATATTCCATTTACGAACTCCATATGAGCTCTTACGTCACTTTCCCCTCCCTTCATAACTCCTTCTACTCTAGTTCTAAGGTTTTGTTAGGTCCAAAATAGTTTGTAGAAGGGGGGTTGAATACAAACTATGTCATTTAATCGAATTTGCTCTTTTCTTAAAATATTAAATCAAGAACAAATTGATTCGGAATAAACGAATACCGATATTTCAAGTTGAATATAAAATTTATATTAACTTGATGAGGTGTGTCTAAATACACGGGTACAAATTACAAGGTTTGATGACCAAACTAATTATTACAAATTCTATAGAAAATTCGACATGAACTTTTCTATATTTGTAATAAAAAGATCGAATGCTAAAAAGCAATTCGAGAGATAAGTTCTAGGGAACTTAATCCGCTAGATAGTTCCAGTAGTACAAGTAAACTATTTCTAGTGGTTTAGATTTAATGATACAAGCTAGAAATAATTAACAAGAATTAAATTAGAAGCTCAAGAACATTTTCTCTCTTGGTCTCCCTCTTTTCTCTCGGCTCTGTCTGATGAAGAGAAGTGAAGATGTGTATAACAAAATGAGCCGCCTGTTGCTTTTAAACAAAAGATCTCCTGCCTCCTTTTTGTTTTTAACACTCAATATAACTATCGGTATGACTATCCTCTACAAGTAATATGACAGTCTCTTCCAATATAACTTTCGGTATGACTATCCTTAATAGTTGATATGACAGTCTGTTGAACTAGATATGACAATCCATCCCAATATAACTTTCGGTATAACTATCTCTTTGAACGAGATATGACTATTCAGTTGAAATAATATGACTGTCCAATCCAACATCTTGATATGACTATTCTTTTGAACTGAATATGACAATCGGTATAACTATCCTTTGATAGTTATATTATCATATTTTTTTCTTTTGCTGGATATAACTTTCGGTATGACTTGCAACTTTCATTTCATCACCTGGCCATTTCAATTCAACAAAACAAAAGCACTTGACTTTTGTTTTATTTGTACGGGCTCCGTAGAAATGCTTTTTAGCTCGCACAACTTCTAATCTTTAATTAATAAATAATTAATTTCATTCAGAAATTATAAAAATAAATATCTAATATTATTAGATATTTATAAATATAATTATCTAATTAAATAAAATATTTATTAATATAAATAAATCTTTAAGCTCTAAGCTGCGGTTACCTGAGGGTCTGGAACTGGACTCCTTTTGCTTAAAAAAAATATATCAATTCCAACCGGGGTTCCAGCTTTAAGAATATATCACCTTCCATTTCCTTGTGATAATTCTATTTTCTCATAACCCGTCCAGGTGTAAGCTACGGTCTCTTGAGGATGTGAAACCGGACTCTTTTTGCTTAACAAAAAATACAACAATTCTAACCGGGGTTTCAGCATTGAGAATATATCACTTTGCATTTCTTTGTGATAAATCTTTTTCCTCACAGCCAGTCCACTTGATAGTAAAATCCTTGTGGTTAATTAATTTAGCACTTCTGTTGCTTGCACAATGATTCTTTCACACACCAGTCTTGATAGCTTGAACCACTGAAGTTAATGACGAACAACCACTGTTTAATGTTGACACTCGATGCACGGTCTGGTTCATGAGTGACTAACCGCAATGACTGTTCTTCATATATTGACTTTAAAGTTGTGGTTCATGTCTTCCTTTTCTTCACTCTTTATTCAAACCTTTCTAATTTGTATTCTGCCACTGTAGGAACCTCTTGACACTATAAATAGAACCCACTGTCTTGATTACTCCACTGATGCTTGATCAACTGAATGAACTTTTTCAAGTGTAGTATAACTCAAAACGGTAGATTGACTTTGTCTTCTTTCTTTTGACAGTTATGCAATTGAGATCCCTGTGACAGTACATATACTATTTACTATTACATTCTTGTTTAAGTTGAGTTGAATCCTCGAAATACAAATAGGCTACATCATATGCCTTTCAATCTCCCCCTATTTGTTTGTTAGAAAATAACAATCAAATACCTAGAGGATAACTCAACTACAAACAAGAAGAAGATAAAGCATTAACGAACTATAGTAAATAATACATTAAAAAAAAATTCTGGTTTAGATATAACATTTCCAGAATCTCAGTAGATGAAATGATAGATGATTGTTCCTCTGGCAATGAACTGATCTTCATTAAGTAACTCATCTTCATTTCTTGACATATCTGCCTGATAACCCTTTACATCTAATATTGAACATTATTAGCAGATACTTGGGAATTCTTCAGTGGTAAAGAATATTACTTTTCAATCACATACTGAAGAATTCTTCTTTGTCGTTTCATACTTCTCTCCTTCCTTATGTCTCCCTACCTAAGGTGATATGTCTCTTCCTTATAACGGTGAATACTCCTTATCTCCCCTGACAAGGCGAATAAATCTATCTCCCCCTGACAAGGTGAATACTCCCCTTTAGTTGAGTAATCCTCCAAGCATTCAATTATAGCAAACATCCAAATGTAAATTAGATGATACCATATTTTCAATTATAACTCACCTCTTACTTTTATTACAACAGATTCTTCATACATCTAACATTGACTGTTGAAATAAAGAAAAGAAGCTTTGCTTGTGTTGAAGAATTTTCATGAAGACTTCCAGAATAGAAGTATGTAGACTGATCAACTTTGCCCTTTAGATATTATAGAATGGCCTCACTATTGATCATCTTGACAACCAAATCTTCCGACAATTTCCTTGTATCTCCCAAATCTTGTAAGTAAACTTTGTTTGGGAATAGGGAATGAGATTTGGTGTTTATCTTTCTTCCTCACTGTGAGTTTGTGATTCTGTTTCGTGTACCTCACAAGTGTTTAGCTCATCTCTCCACTCATATCACTTAAAATGAGTGATCTCATCTCTCAACTCTCAAGTGTTTACACTCATGCTCACTAGTGTATCACTCTTATCACTCATAGCTCCAACATCCATATGTACCTGCAAGGAAAATTCACCATAGCCCCTTCTAGAGAGGTCACTGGTGGTGCAATGGGGTTTTACAAATCCCCGATCCTCGTTAGACTCGTCAGACGAATCTGAGTCATAATCTACAAGTTGATAAAAAATTTCCCTTTTTATGGGTTTCAGATTTGAATTCTGAGAAGGTAAACAATGAAATCAAAACTTAGAATTAAAATCATGTTTCCATCTAATGTCTATGAAGACATCACCTTGTTAAACTCATCAGGTAAATCTGAATCATAGTTAATAAGTTGCCGATCCGCACCTATGTCGGATCCGATACCCGCAGGATCCAGAGATGTTCCCTCTGGGGAGTTAGATAATGATCTTGTTGAATTTTGCATTGAGATCAATACCTTCTCTCGAGGTCTGTGAAGACTCTTGGTTCTTTAAGGAACCTTCAACTTATAATCCTAACCCTAAAATGGTCGAAGTATTAATTGTTTCCGTTAATTCGTCCTTAGTGTGTGCAATCTCACTTTGTGCATAGAAAGTATTTTAAAATTGTGTATGAGGTAGTGACTTACCAACAGATGCCCTGGCCGACAGGCGAATTTCAATAAACTCATCATTTTGAGATAATGAATCCAGAGACTATTTTAGTGCCATTTTCAGCTCTGCATCCTTTTGGGAGAATGCAGGCGAGCTTACAGATACCTCAAGTTATATACATCTATTCTCCTTGAGAGGTAGAGCTGTGGGTTTACTATCCCTCACATCCTTATTTGCTGCATCAAGTGCAGTTACTCCCTTAATGACCTCTAGTCAAATAAGTTACTTCCACTTCAGGGGTAAGTTAGGATGTGTTTAGATTTGGATTTATAATCCGGGATAGAAGTTGTTGGGTTTACAACCTCATGACTTACAATGTGAGAAAACTTCCACTAGGAGTTGAACCTGCATCACATAGCAATAGAGCAATATAGAGATATAATGCATTTACATCATAACATAACATTGTGTGAAAACATATGCATTATATCATGTGAGAGAAATGATGTACAGTTGTGACTTCAAAAAGTTTTACAATATAAGCAATCACAACTGCGGAAAAATTGAGTTTTCTTTTAAAAACTGTTAATGTGCAAGAGTCTGTATTTATGCATAAAACAATGTATAATCATGTCTTTTAAGGAAAACTATGTCGTTTTATTTTTAAAAGACACAAACTCTTGACTTCGTAGTAATTTAGAAAGAAAGATTTTTTAAGTGCTTATAATGTATAGAGAACTTTAACACAAAAGTTAGTGAAAAGACTCATACAAGCACTGAATGTAGTTTAGGTAACAAAGATTACCAAGTACATAAGTACAGATAACCAATGTCTCTCCCTTAGCGCTGCATTACTTAGCACAACATAAACTAAGTAATCGTCTAATGGATGTAAAAATATTCTAAGAACTATCATGTATATAAAGTGGTGTATAACCAGAATTAGAGAATTCAATTTTGAAAATTCTCACCACTTCAAAATATGATAGGAGACCGAATGTAACTTTATGTCTCACTTACTTAGAAAGTTGAACACCTTAATTTATACTAACACTAATGATTTATAGATAAGACACATTTACTCAGAATAAATCCTAAGTAATATCATCAGAGATAATATATACATCACAATTAGTTTGCAATAAAGTATCAGAACAACTAGCAATTGTCAGTAAACAAATATTTTACTATTTGATACCAACTGCTAGTATTTATCAAATACTTTAAAATGCAAGTAATTGTGTTTATGATTACTTTACCAAAATTAAATTATGAGCAAATAAACCATTGAATTGCTTCACGTCATAATTTAACTAGGATATAAATAATCACTGCTAAATACTAAATATTCAATGATACCAATTGTTTGATAAATTCAATCTATTGTAAGATAAATTCAATTTAGTGAAGATTGAATTGTTACATTGAGTACCAATTGACAGAATGAATATTAGTATCTAACTACTTAAGAACATCATTCACTTATATTCATAAGTACGAGGAACTAGTTGACAAGAAATACACAAGCTCTTAAGATATAACATTTCAAACTTATGACTTCAAGGCAACTCCTCGATAATAACAATTGTTAACTCCTAACAACTGTTTACTGGTAGACAACCTTGGTTCTATAAATAAGACTCGATTACCAAAGTTGTCTTGTCTGCAATCTTAGAAATAATATTCTAAGTCCTATACACCTTGATCCATAATATATAACATTTATTATCAAAGTGATTAGAAGCTTGCAAATAAGCATAAAAATTATTCCAAGTAACTGAACGATGGTCACTTTAGATATTTCAATATCCATAGTTCTACTTAGAGAATTTTCATACTATGCATAGTAATATGAGTGAATTGTAAAAGATATAACAATGATTACTTAGAGGAGTTCTAAGTAATTTCACACATACCAATATATATCACAATTAGTTAGTAAATAGAATTCTAACTAAATATCATTAACTGATATAAGTCAAAACTTCAATACAACCAATTGTTAGAACCATGATATTAATTATAGTGAATTTCTAAAAATGGAGCATTGATAAATTCACTAGAATTAACATCTCACAACTAATTGAACACCAAGACAGATAGGTCCAAATTAGTTATGATTCATATTTATTTTGATAAATGAGGTATAGAGCAAATACTAAATTGAATTGCTTCAGGTTCTATAACTCATATTAATCAAAGTAAATAATTAATAAATAAATACTAAATCTCTATGAGTTAGATTTTAGCATTTAAGTATTCAAATTATCCTTAAATAACCACCATTGAAATATCTTACAATTATACACATGGAAATCATTCAACAGATAATTTTCAGTGTGAGGTCTGGATGTAAATAAGTTCACAAGTCCTTTCGATACAGACAATTGAATACTTGTGAGCTTACTTAAGAATTACTTGACAGATGAGATTTACAAATCATATAGCATTAATAAAATCCCAAGTTTACAAACCAATATTGAAAAATTAATTTCATCAAGTGATTTAGCAAACATGTCTGTAAGTTAATTTTAATGAAAGACAAGCTCTCGAAAAAGAATTGATACCTTATGCAAGTTGCTTAGTCCTTGAGTGTTCCACAGAGTTGTTGGAGATGAATTTGATTCCTTGTGTTCTCCTGCTTTCGTACACTCATTTGATCTGTCTCTATGCAGCAAAACATGTCAGAACTGATGTCTCTAGGGTACCAACTCTGCAGATTTGGGTCCACCTTAAGACATCTGAAAATCAATTGTAATAACTACAAGAATAGATTCTCAAGAATCCACTTGGAACTATGCACAATTGCATAATTGAGAATAAAATATGTGTGTAAGTGATCTAATAGCAATTGAATAAGATAATAAGCTGTGATTACTCTATAGCCCAATTAGGTCCTAATTAGTAGATCCTGAACTTATTGGGTCAAATATCTCTAGGGTACCATTTCCTCGGATCCGGGTCCATCTTAAGATTTTTGATTACCAACTTGTTAGGTCCAAACTAATAGGTCAAAAGCCAGCTAATGATGTGTTGGTAAAAAGTCTTGACAGGTCTAGAATCTTCTGAATAGAAACAAAAGATCCTGGACTTACTTTTATTGTCATCATTCTTTTGGCTTACTTGTACTCCAAATAGAATTATTCTTTTGGCTTGCCTGAGCTCCTAAAAGGATTCTTCTATTGGCTTGCATGAAGTAATTCAAAAGAATTGCAACTTTACCAATATCAAAACAGCAAATATCTTGATCCCAATTTATAGTTAGTAGACCAACATATAATATAATCAAGATATCATTGCACATATATATCATTTATGTTTGTGCCTAAAGATGTAG
Source organism: Saposhnikovia divaricata (assembly GCA_036435485.1). Classification (NCBI taxonomy): domain Eukaryota; kingdom Viridiplantae; phylum Streptophyta; class Magnoliopsida; order Apiales; family Apiaceae; genus Saposhnikovia; species Saposhnikovia divaricata. Next base: position 90,970,511 of record CM071597.1, on the reverse strand, counting down.
AGAGTTCTATAAATGTGACAACAATTGTTAAAAGATACCAACTGTTAAAGATTGATACCAAATATTAAATTATAGGTAGGGTGTCATACCATGTCTTCCATGCTTGCTTGAGTGATGATACCAGTTCATACTAACCTGTAGAGATTTTCAATTATCTCACCAGCTAGGAGTGCACTTGTTCACATTCCTCTAGCATCCAGATTCAGTAGGTCCAGATGTCCATTATGATCATGAATGTACAACAGGTGCCTGATATCCTCAAGTCCTATCACTGGTGCTTTTTGTTAGATATACTGTCTTATCAGCTTGTAACCTTGCACCTAGTTTGGCCTTGTCCCTCATAACAATGCCTTGACATCCAGTTAAACTTCTGGTTATCCTTATACCAAATACAGCCTTGTTGTTTGGTCTGGATACCAGCTTCCCTTCAATCTGCCTTTTGTAGTGATTGAGATCATCTTGCATTGCAATCACTCAATCTGAATCATTCAGATCTTTTGTAGCTTTCTTAGTTTCTTCTAAAAGAAAACTAAAGAAATAATCATTAGTACTTGATGCACTGCTAGTCTTTTACTTCCACCATTAGAAACACTAAGAACTAGGACAAAGAATTAATTGAGTCAACATTCCTTGTCTTGGCAGACATGTTCTCATAGTATCCTTTGACTTTCAGTGTGGTGTTGAGTTGACTAGTTGATCCTTCTGTTGCTCCCCCTAAGCTGCTGCTGGGTTTACATAAAGATTCTCCATGTTTGACATTGCTTGGATCTGAATCACCATCACCATTGACAGCTGGGAGCTAGAGGTTATTGAACATCACTAAGACTTTCAATCACCTTCTGTTGATTAATAACAATCACCCTGTAGGCTGTTGACTCCACTGAGTAACCAAGGAAATTAACCTCTTGAGCATTAGCTGATTGCTAGGATGCTCACTTTCATTTAACATTGCAAAACAATTTCCTTCATACTTGTGGGGTCTTCCTATATTCCTTACTGATCAGGGTTTAATCATGTCAGTAGCAAACTATTGACTGCTTCAGCATTAATACTCTTGAAGGTGCAGAAATCATCCAGAACACTAATTGATAGGTCCTGTAATCTGGTCTCCAAGTTGTCATAGTCAGTTTTGCTTCCTGACACTCTTCTAGATGTGATCAATCACCATTAGTGGTGTATTGTCTTCAGATTGTCTGAACAACAACTTGTTTCTTGAGAGAAGTCATCAGTCATCATCACTAAGGTATATTTTTCATTGATGTAGAAATTCTGTGTGATGCTTCTTTGACTTCTCTTTATGACATGCCTCATAATTTTATTTTACTTTAATTCTAGATGAGCTAGTCTCCTTTAATGATTCGATTTCCAGGAAAGAATCTCTTGATATGACATTCAGGTGAGAGAGCTCCTTATGTCATAGCTGAACTCTTGTCTGATGAAGCTTTAGATTTGACCTTGTTGACTTCACCTTTGACTGAGATTCCATGTCAGCTACAGATAAGTTCTCTTTCCTTAATCCTCGAACAGTAAGCTCTTCATCTTATAAAAGATGCTTTATTACTGACAACATTCCTTAGCTATTGAATAGCCTTGACCCTAGGTCATACCCTTGCTGTTATCTCCAAGGGATAAACCACTTGGCCTGTCTTCACATTCACATTTGATAGAAGGGTTCTTTCTTCGATGATATGCTTTGAATAAATCAATAATAATGGATAAAAAGTTCTTGGTACCCAAATTGTTGAATTGGGTCTAGATGGATTAGAGATTTCTCTTTTATTAGAGTTAACAACAGTTTTAACCTTAACATGCTCATTCTTATCTTTGACTGACCATTTCTCCCTTTTAATGTCATTGACAAAATATTCACTGAACAAGGAGAATAATGGTTCCTTCCTAACATAAGGAGGACTAGCAGTCTGTACCTTATTGTTATTCTGAAACATGCTTTTTCTATGATCAATGCAAATACTAGGAAATGCATTTATGACATTTGAAATAAGCAGGCATGATAATAAGAATACATTGCATACATTCAGCATTAAAACATTGCAGATAAGAATTATGCAAATTAGGCATGTTATGCATTTTAGAAAATTCAGTACTATCTACTTTAACCTATGTACACTTGTGTAACAGGTAGCAAGTAGATTTATATATATTCAATAATTTTCTAAACATGCATGGAATAGAAGAATTAACAATTAATCACTAATTCTATCCAATCCATTCCTATTGTTATATTATATTATATAATCTCTATTACCTAAGTCAGTTTTACAAATGACTTGATGTTCTACTGACACCCTAGGTAATTATTCCATCTTTTAAAATTTTTAAACCTTAACAAACAATTCAGAATGAATAAGCAATCTTGTTCTGCTGGGAATCCTGAAACTAGCTTAAGCAGAGGTCATATATGCTTGACATATATCATTTAAGAATTGAGAGATATTATCTAAGGAACACTTCTAACTCACTATTACAATTACTTAAATTCAACAAATATTCATACACATAATAAGATCTTCTAACCAAAGATATAATAATTAAAAACTAAGATCTTAACATGCTTTGAATTTCTGAGAATTACATATTACACTAGTTCGAAGAATTGATACCTGAGACATATGAGATGAATCATCTTCAGAGATTGCTATGAAGGCAAGATATTAATTATGCTCTTCTCATCATCATCTGATCCATCCCAACTCTTTTCTTCAGCAAGATAAGTTCTGCACTGATGCTTCTATTTCATCTCATTTAATGAATCCTTATTCATCCTTGTCTGTCAGAATTCTGTACCATGTTGCACACCTTGATAGTTACTTATCACATAAAACTTTTTATAACTGCAACTATCATGTTTTGTTCTTTCCACCAACTCAGTCTTGTAGCCACCTCTTGAACTGTATCCTGAAGAGTTTCTGCTTCGGAATAGATAGGCCTAATTCCTGGATTAAACATTTGTACTCTTTCTAAATTAGTAACTCTTCATGTATGTTCTGAGGTTCCATCATTAATTCCTGACTGAGATGTCTAACTGTCTAGTTCATTCTCAAACCTCCTTGATTCCACTTTTCTAAAATCTCTGTTGATTCCTTGAAAGATATTTCTTGGTACAATCCACTAAGTGTAGTAGATGTTACATTGGAGCAATCCACTTAGTGTTTGTATATCACAGAATCAATAGACTTAATTCAAATCTTCGAGAAAAATTCTATCCACTAAAACCTCTTCCATTCCTGCTTCTGAAAAACCAGTGAATTCTATGGATATAACTTTGAAGAGCTTCCACAAATTTTTCTTCAGTAGGTAGAAATTAATTTCATTGAAAATGCATTTTCTTCAAAAGATTCAAATCATCTTCGACAATTCGGAGGAATCTTCAACTAACAACCTTCTTAGAACTATTGGTTAGAATAAATTCAAAATATTTAAAATTCAAAAACTTCAAGGACTCGAAAATTTTTGAGAAATAAAAAATCTAAAAGTAAGTTCAAATTAATTAAAATTCGAAATTAGAGTCAAATTAATTAAGAATCAAAAAAATCTCAAGAAATAAAAATTTTTAGAGTTAAAGAATCCGAAAATAAATTCAAGTTAATTAAAATTCAAAATTATCAAGAATTAAAATTTTTGAAAATTAAACAATTTGAAAATAAACTCAAGTTGTTTAAAAATCAAAATTTCCAAGAATTAATCATTTCAAGAATTAAAAAATTCGAATATAAGTTCAAATTATTTAAAGATCAAAAATCTCAAAAATGAATATTTTTGAAGGTTAAAGAATTCGAAAATAGAGGAGTTGACTTTTTGGTCTAATACCAGATTTTCTTTCTGTATGGGTCAACAAATTCGAAATCCACAAAAATAAGGATCTTGATTTGTGCGTCAATCAAAAGGCTCTGATACCAATTGTTAGGTCCAAAATAGTTTGTAGAAGGGGGGTTGAATACAAACTATGTCGTTTAATCGAATTTGCTCTTTTCTTAAAATATTAAATCAAGAACAAATTGATGCGGAATAAACGAATACCGATATTTCAAGTTGAATATAAAATTTATATTAACTTGATGAGGTGTGTCTAAATACACGGGTACAAATTACAAGGTTTGATGACCAAACTAATTATTACAAATTTTATAGAAAATTCGACATGAACTTTTCTATATTTGTAATAAAAAGATCGAATGCTAAAAAGCAATTCGAGAGATAAGTTCTAGGGAACTTAATCCGCTAGATAGTTCCAGTAGTACAAGTAAACTATTTCTAGTGGTTTAGATTTAATGATACAAGCTAGAAATAATTAACAAGAATTAAATTAGAAGCTCAAGAACATTTTCTCTCTTGGTCTCCCTCTTTTCTCTCGGCTCTGTCTGATGAAGAGAAGTGAAGATGTGTATAACAAAATGAGCCGCCTGTTGCTTTTAAACAAAAGACCTCCTGCCTCCTTTTTTTTTAACACTCAATATAACTATCGGTATGACTATCCTCTGCAAGTAATATGGCAGTCTCTTCCAATATAACTTTCGGTATGACTATCCTTAATACTTGATATGACAGTCTGTTGAACTAGATATGACAATCCATCCCAATATAACTTTCGGTATAACTATCTCTTTGAACGAGATATGACTATTCAGTTGAGATAATATGACTGTCCAATCCAACATCTTGATATGACTATTCTTTTGAACTGAATATGACAATCGGTATAACTATCCTTTGATATTTATATTATCATATTTTTTTCTTTTGCTGGATATAACTTTCGGTATGACTTGCAACTTTCATTTCATCACCTGGCCATTTCAATTCAACAAAACAAAAGCACTTGACTTTTGTTTTATTTGTACGGGCTCCGTAGAAATGCTTTTTAGTTCGCACAGCTTCTAATCTTTAATTAATAAATAATTAATTTAATTCAGAAATTATAAAAATAAATATCTAATATTATTAGATATTTATAAATATAATTATCTAATTAAATAAAATCTTTATTAATATAAATAAATTTTTAAGCTCTAAGCTGCGGTTACCTGAGGGTCTGGAACCGGACTCCTTCTGCTTAACAAAAAATATATCAATTCCAACCGGGGTTCCAGCTTTAAGAATATATCACCTTCCATTTCCTTGTGATAATTCTATTTTCTCATAACCCATCCAGGTGTAAGCTACGGTCTCTTGAGGATGTGAAACCGGACTCTTTTTGCTTAACAAAAAATACAACAATTCTAACCGGGGTTTCAGCATTGAGAATATATCACTTTGCATTTCTTTGTGATAAATATTTTTCCTCACAGCCAGTCCACTTGATAGTAAAATCCTTGTGGTTAATTAATTTAGCACTTCTGTTGCTTGCACAATGATTCTTTCACATAGCAGTCTTGATAGCTTGAACCACTGAAGTTAATGACGAACAACCACTGTTTAATGTTGACACTCGATGCACGGTCTGGTTCATGAGTGACTAACCGCAATGACTGTTCTTCATATATTGACTTTAAAGTTGTGGTTCATGTCTTCCTTTTCTTCACTCTTTATTCAAACCTTTCTAATCTGTATTCTGCCACTGTAGGAACCTCTTGTCACTATAAATAGAACCCACTGTCTTGATTACTCCACTGATGCTTGATCAACTGAATGAACTTCTTCAAGTGTAGTATAACTCAAAACGGTAGATTGACTTTGTCTTCTTTCTTTTGACAGTTATGCAATTGAGATCCCTGTGACAGTACATATACTATTTACTATTACATTCTTGTTTAAGTTGAGTTGAATCCTCGAAATACAAATAGGCTACATCATATGCCTTTCAAGTTTATAACCTATTGCTCTGATACCATCTCTGTAACGCCCTCAAATCCCGTACAAGGAATTCGGGTCGTCACAACTCCATCCATTCTCAGATAGCAATACCTGTTCACAATATATTCTACTACTACAATAAGAGTAGTCTCCACACATCTACTCCACGGATTATAACCTTTGAACTTTCACATACATTACCAAAATCATTACAACATCAGAGTATCTTCCAGAATCTCATCCTAACGTCTACTTAAGGTTGATACAAAACACCTTAATATAATACATAATCATTTCTACAACGAGTTTGCTTGACATTATTTAACAATTCTGCAAGCTTAACCTAGAAACCGGAGCCTTCCTTATACTATGCTACATCAGTTGTAGGACCTTTCCCCTTGTCTCGAAATGGTTGGTACGATCCACTTGCACCGTCTCCTCTCCTTGCTGCTTTATTAGATTAACAACATAGAAAACATATAGCAAGAATGAGCCAAAGAATGCTCAGCAAGGTTATATCGCGGAAAAAGTATTTATTTAATTATCTTGAACTCCTTTAAAAAAATAAGGTTTTTCAAAAGATGATTTTAACACCAAGCATCATCATTTTAAGTATTCACCACAATGAACACAAAGGTTCTCGGCATTATGCCTACTACTATTTTGGACTATATTGGTGGAGCATCTACATGCCACTGTGCTATAATAGGTGATCAGTCTGTTATAACGAATCTGGTTTTACTACTGGTAGAAGAGTGAGCCGACTTGTCCGGACCATCACCCTATAGTTACTACCATAGAAGGGGGAGCCGACTTATCCGGACCATCTCCCTAAGGATGAGCCGACTTGTCCGGACCATATTTGCTGGGCCGGGCTTTACTCCGGTCTCTTATTCCGCTCCAGTCCAAAATACAAGATATCAAAAATAATAGACAACCTTCAATACTACTCATCTTAGATGCCACGTGTAATACCACGTGCACCTCAACTTACTACTTTAGATAATACTATTACTATTAGAATATAATCCTCAAAGATATTTCGTACCTAATAATATTTAATCACATAAATAACTAATACGCCTCATAAGATAATATCTTCTTCCTTCTTCGAGTACAGAAAATGCACCTCGCCATTCGTCCCAACAAGATATGGACCAACTTCGTATCTACTACTATCTTCTCATACTATCCGGGTAACAGCAATCAACAACAAGGTATATGCATTAAATTGCAATAAGAAAACATCTCGGATAAGTAATGAACTAGATAGAATAATTTCATTAAATCATCTTGGTTATTTCTCCGGAACGAAGCGGTTTTAAGAAAACGTTTTGAAAATGATATTCATCTAATAAAATAAATTTAATTAGAAGAATAAGGTTTATTAGTGATGTTGCCTTTAGGTAAATTATTGCGAAATTCTTTTTAAAAAGCTTTGTCCGGGTTTTCGAAAATTCAATTCTCCTCAGCACTTCATGCACATCGCCTACTCCTTATGTTACATCATCTACTTGGAACGTAAGTTACTTCTAACCATACTTCCATTATCTCCTCATTATGTTTACTCAACTACTATTACGAACAACTTCCATTACAAAATATCTCTACTCCGAACGATAGAGTAAGAGTTAGTATACTTGCCTGGTACTTCTGCTGCGAATATTCGTGCATGTGTCGGGGTCCGGTGATCTATAACAAACAGAATACAAGATCAATCTTCTACGCAATACACTTATAACTCAACTCCTATGCACCTATAGAAAATATGACACTGGCTCTAGTGGTTCATACTTGACTTATTCTAAGTCCATGTTAATCCTCAAACACTTAAGTCACAAGTTTAGTCCGAAAGCGTTCCTCAAATACAAGTTATACTTAACCATTTATAACCTCGTTCTTTACACCAATATGTTGCCTTGAAAATTCTTAACAAGTCTCGTGTTTTAGTCGACTCGAAATTCCTCTTTTAACTTAGCCAAAACGAATGGTCAAAGTAATACCTTTAGAGTTGACTTTCCTAAAAATTACTATTCCTTGACTCGTACTCCAACACTTTTAACAAATCACTGGAAACGTATTTAAATACGAAACCACCTCTAAAATCATCTTTAGAATTTGTAATATTTATCATAAAAATCTTGATTCGAAAACACGGGTCTAGATAGGTTAAATGTGTTTTCGAAGTTGGGTTAACTGCGGATTCTTACTATTTGCACCTCTTTTACTAAAACCTTCATAACTCGATAACCGTTAACTCAAATGACGCACCATTTTCGCGTGCACGATCTAGAGAATGTATAGAAGTTAACCAACTAAAGACATGGCTCTGGTCAGAAGAGGTATTTTTCGTAATTTACAAAACAGGGCAGGGGTTTAGCAATGAATAGTGTCATCTCCTTAATGGGCTTTCCCACTTGCGCAACCTCGGCTTATGCATTTTTATAAAATCAGAAAATAATCTTTTTAAATCGAAACTTCACTCAAACCTTGATAACAGACCTTAATATTTATCCTCTAAATTTCACATTATAAATCGACTCCTAAGGGTCTCAATCATAGTCTCAAAGTGGTTACATTTCTGCAAGGAAATCTCTTGAACCACTTTCACTAAAACTAGCATAACTCTTAAACGGTAAACTCTTTTAATGCGATTCTTGCGGAAAAAGAAACTAGACATCCATACCTACACAACCATATGCGGTGGTGATTTTAAAAATAATTTATGGTCTCGGGGATCACTGTATTTAGGCGCTAACAAAATTTTTCCATTACGAGGCTATATCTCGGACATTTCCATTTTACAAACACTACAACCAAGCCATACCAGGCAACCAATCATCCTCAACATCAACAAACATCCATTACACTTCTCTAAGACTAGTGGTGGTGTTCGAACCCATCATTTTACACATTTTTATAAAGCCAAATAATCATAAAACTACTTAATATGAACCTATCTTTATATAACATCAAAACCACATAAAAGAATCATGTGAACTCAAAGGTGGGTTAGGGTTTATACCTTCCTTGATGTCTTAACAACACTAACAATGCTTGGGAATCCTTAAACAAGCCTTGGATAGTCCTTAGGAAGCTTAAACTTGAACATTAAAACAAGAAAACAAGGTTATGTTACTATTCATTATCACTTTGTAAAATCTGTATAAATTCGAAAATTCAGAGATTGGTTCTCAATTTTTTTCCACACCTTCTACTCTTCAAGTGCTTTCTTTTGAGTCATAGCTCATCGCCAGGGGATGCTTGAAGCTCGACTTATGGGCTTGCTAAAGTGAGAGGTTGAAACTGCCATTGGCTGGACAGTTTCGGTTCTCCAACTTGGAGGAGAGATTTGACTAGGATACACTCCTTTGTTGGCCATGAAATATTAAATGTGTGTTCTACATACAATAAGGGAGCCATGGTTCAAATTTGGTGATTTGTGAATGGATGGAAGTGGAGATATGAATTTTTCTTTGGCATATGTTTCTGCTGGACAGTTTGGAGAGAAAAGGGTTTAGCTTGGTTTTTCTCTCTTTAATCTCCTTATTGACTAGTTGGTGAGTAATTTGTGTGATATTTGCTATGTATACCAGCTGCTAGAAAGCCTATGTCATCAGCTTCTAGAAAGCCTATGTCACTCCCAAAACACTTGGCAAGATTGTGTGGTTGAAAAGAATGAGCATTGTTGGCTTGTTCCTTGATGAACACATCACTTATTCCTGTTTTCTTTGATTAAATCCTTTGATTTAATCCTTTAATCCACTTGATATGATGCACTTGATGATGTAGTGTGGTACTAATTCTTGGTTCGTGTTTAATCCATAATCCATAATAGGTTCGCTTAATCGCTTAATCGCGTTGCAAAGTTCTGGCGATCCCTAGAACGTTCGTTATACTAACTCAGGGGTTTTCGTTCTAACTCCTTAAATCACCTTAAATAAAATAATAAAATATAAAATCCTTGAATCCTCAAATTAAATATATCACTTGTCTTGGTCGCATTGAAATGCTCCTCACTGTCCGGTCAAATATTTCATAAAAATAAAGTTTGGAATTTCTGAATTCCGATCGCGTTTACATACACTTATTTACCTCGTGGATTACTAATATAACCTCGAAATATCCATTTCTAATCCCGTAAATAGGGTAACATGAAAAATTTCTTAATCCTCAAAAATCACTATTCATCCCTTAAATGAAAATTTTTCTCAAGTACAGAAATTAGGGTTATTACATTGGGGATCAATCCTTGGCATATCAGCTATTGTCCAAGCAAATACATCGCTGTTTTCTTCCAAAAATGACATCAACTTGCCCTCCAAGGGTTCTTTCAAAGATACTCCGATGTAAGTGACATTATCGGGCTCTCCCAGCTCTATGGGAATATGAATTAAATCTTCTTCCCGTTTCCCCTGATGTTCTTCATCTTCACGAATATCCATGTCTTCAATTAGAAGGACCTACCCCCCGATTCCATCAGGCCTTATCGCGGCTACATAACAACTTCTAGCCATCTTCTGGTCACCCTTCTTTTCTCCTACACCATTCCTAGTTGGGATTTGACCATCAAATGATAAGTTGAGGCCACAACCTTGAAAACGTGAAGTCTTGTTCCAAGGATGGCGTTGTAGGTGGAGGTCGCTTTAATGACCAACAAGTTCAACATCTAAGTGGCCTCCTGTTCGATAGTCATGGGCAACTGAATAGTTCCCTCGACTTTAGATTCTACTCCATAGAATCTATGCATGTTTGAAGGGTTCAACTGAGAGTCGTTATACTCCATCTTCATAAAGGAATCATGAAAAAGGATGTACATAGAAGCTCTATTTTCTATCAAGACTCACTTCACCTTTGAATTTCCATTCACAGGAGTTATGACTAGTGGGTTATCATGGGGGAACTTCATCCCTTCGAGATCTGAATCGTCTAACGCGATTGCTACCTTAGTTCTTCCACACTTCGGTGCATCTCCAATAATATGCATCATTTTCGGGCATAGGCCTTCCGAGAGTTCCTTGTTGTCCGGATCGTAATCGGGCCTCCAAAGATCTTGTTGATTACTGGTCCTTGGGGCTGTGGGTTGCGATCTTGGTCGTCATTTTTTCTATCATAATCCTTTATTTGGTTGTTACGATCTTCACCCTTAGTGAACTTACTCAGCTTACCCCTTCGGATCAGGTACCCAATTTCATCCTTGAAGTTGTCTACAATCATTAGTGTCGTGACCCACAACCTTGCAGAATCTACAGTACTGATTCTTATCTCTTTTTTTGGGATCACCCCTTAGTGGCTTCGATCATCGAAAATCCTTCTCCTTTTCAATATCCAACAAGATTTGACTATGTGGAGCATTCAACCTTGCATATTAAGTGTTCCTTGGTTTTTCTTGGGAGCAGAATCGGAGTCTTTGCCGGTACGGGGATACTTGTCCCTGACATCATACTCCCGCTCCGTCTTTTGCTTATTGGAGTTCACGTTTCCATCATTTAGAGTCGCGGTTTCTACTTTTTTTTTTGCTTTCCTCTACCTTTATATACTTACTCGCCCTTCTTTGGAGCTAAGTCATGCTCTTAGAGGGGTGCTTAGCCAGAGACATCTTAAAGAAGATGTTAGTGGTTCCATGTTAGAAGGCTATCATCGCCACCTTGTTCTCCAGATCTGGGATATTCAACATCTCTTTGCTGAATCGATTGAGGTAATCCCTTAAGTTCTAATTCTTTCCCTGCACCACCTGCACGATTGATGCAGAACTCTTTCGCTAATGAACTGCCTGATAAAAGTCGTACTCAGTTCCTTAAAAGAGCTGATGAAATTTGGAGTCAATCTGCTATATCATCTTTGAGCCATGCCTGTCAAGGTTTGGGAAAATGCCCTACACTTAAGAGCATCACTTGGGGGTTGCAACAAAAGTGCGTTCGAGAACGTCCTTATGTAAGTTGCGGGGTCACCCGTTCCATCATAGAACTTTATTGTGGACATCTTGAACTTCCTATAGATGTCAGCGTTCATCACTTCCTCAGGAAACGGCGGCATTAGTTCATCAGGATCTCCTAGTTACATAAAGTCTTTTGGATCAGTCCTTGGAATCTCTGTCCTTGTAGTTTCTGTTCCAGGGATCTCAGTACTTTTTTGCCTCCTTGAAGGCCTTTCCAAATCCACAAAGGGAACCTCTAATGTCCTTGCAGTAGGAGGGGGATTCTGCCTTTGCTATTCTCTTACCATGTCTTGCTTCAATTTTTGAATCTTGGATTCATGAGCCTTGATTCTCTCCATAGCCGTTATCGGTGGCACATTGTTAACTCTTCGGGAGTGCCTCACTAGGTCCTTGCTTGTGCGTCGCCTCATAGGGGCTTCATCTCGATCCTCATCCTCAGTATAGGAATCGTCAATATAGGGTCCATAATAATCCTGGAATTATCTCCTTCCATAATCGGGGCCTAGGCCTGCAATGTATTGGGAATTGTACGGATCGTGCAGTCGATATCCATGATCACTTCCTCCACACCTCCTGGATTTGGGGGATAATTAGGTAGCCCATAAACTGAATTCGTGCATGTAGAAATCACAGAGGTGGAAATTTGGGCTTCATGAGGTAGAGTATAGCCAGGAGGGGAGACAACCATCTAAAGGTGGTTGGTCTCATGGCTTTAGTGCGTTACCAGGGGTATAGATCTCTCAACATGGGTTTCAGAAACCTGGGGATTCGTCCCTTGAGGTTGAGAAACCGGAGCTTGAGTGCTAGTTTGTAGGGGTACAGACCCTTGTTCCGTGACAACGGGATGAGTGGTAGTAATGGTGGTGGTCTCGTTGACTGGTGTTCTTCTTGTTCCAACCATGGTTATTGCTTTCTTCCCAAAGACGGTACCAAATGCTGTGGAATAAAAACTAGGATTGAAATTGCGATTAGGGTTTATATGTATTTAATGCTAAGATTTAGGGTTTTGAGTTTTAATGATTGCACTTGTGTTTCATGACTTATTCGTGTCCTCATAAGATGCCTACGTATCTCAGAAATTGAGAATCATGCTAAAAACGTAGTTATGAGAATTAGGGATCAAGCCTTTTATATAGGCGTTGGAAGCCTTAGAATCGGATTAGGGTCCTAGGTCGGTGATTCTAGATCTTTTCAGTCAAGTATTCAGTTTCCTTGTTGATTTCTATCTCTCAAATCGCGGAATCTAAAACCGGACCTTGTATCGGGCATCCCCGATACGGGGTACTACGTTCTAGGCCTAAGTATTACAAATTTAATACTCAACTAGGGTTTCGAAACTCATTATTAAGTTTCGTTATTGGACTGAATTAGATCTAATTAATGCGACATTAATTATGTATATACGACTTATTTTTAACCCATATCAAATATAAAAGCTAAATGGCATGTTTATAAATTTAAAGTTCATCTACCTGCTTTTACAAAATTACCTCTACAATTACACTAAATTTCTTATAGAGAAAAAGGACCCTAAAATATATCTCAGGGAACTTTTCCCGAGATACATACAAAATAATTTTAAATTTTGTTGGACCCGCAGGGCTAATTAAAAATTTCTGAATTTACTAAAACACTCACCTCATTTTTGCACATAAAAGAGAGGTATCTCAGGGAACTTATCTGAGATATATCTCAGGCTCCCTACTCTCTTTCTTATAATCTTAGATTATAATTATTTAAGAACAATTTTAGATGCACCAAGCTCTAAAGAAAATATTTGTGTTCACACATTTCTCTCGTGTGTGTGTGTAAGAAAAAGGTAAGAAAGGGGGAAGTGGAAAGTGGTAAGAGTTAGTGAAGTTTGGCAAATGAGACAAGAAAATGCAGTGGACATGCAACATGTTGAATTAGATCGAAGATAGCTTTGCTTAGCTAAGACAAAACATAGTAGTAAGTGACAAGCTCCCAAAAGCTTGGCTTCACTGACACGGACTTGCGAGTCAGCCTTGGTATAAATACCAAATCACCCTATTTCCCAAATAACACTATTTACTAGATCTTTGATCTTTTTATCAAATCAAATATGGGTTGTTTGGTAATCGATTGATACAACCAACTATCAATGTCTTTTTACAGATCACTTCCTCCTCAATTTTTTTTTTTTTTTAAATTTAGCTATACAATGAACTATTCTTGTTAGAAATACGAAATCACTGGGGAAACGACCAGCAACACCAATGCTACTATAACACCTAATCTGAAATGACAGTACTCCTATACGGTCAATCACTACATAATCATATTCTGATTGCCATTTACGCATTACATATTTTAGATTAAAATTAAGTAATAATTTTTTTGTATATTTGTGATGTAATAGCAGAACTGCAGAACCATTGATGTATTGTTGTGATCATGAATATCTTTTTCTTTCTGTTGACATGTTTAAAAAAAATATTTGTTAGATCTATGTTCAAATATCTTTGCTGAATCCTATTGATCGTTTTATAAGTGACAATGGTCATGCATAACCCCATGGGTTGATTTACGGGAAGGATTTGTGACATGACCAAGACCCACCAAAATAGTTGTTTAAGGCCGCAAGCTGACCAAAATAATTTTAAAGTCAAGACGGATAGCAAGCAGTTGGGTTCTCAACTGCCTTTCGTTTCTTACTCAGTTGCTCTCCTTTGGGCTTACATGTGTCTGGGCATTTGGCCCATGGGTTGGCATCTTTTTCAAAGGGTCAAAGTCTCCCAAAATAATGGGAGGTATGAGATGGAACTCGATTTTAAACATAAAATGGATAAATATTTAAATTTTTCATTCTTTGCTTCATTCCATTTATAAGAATCTATATTAAAGAAAAGGTCCCCCAATATCACAGTTTTAGAGTAATTGGTCCAAAATGTCATAACTCAAAACATTGGTCCCAAATATCACATTAACACACACTATTATGTAGTAGCATTTTCGATTTCTTTTTTAATAACGCTACATCACTTGGCGTTTTGGGAGAGGATATTTTTTTTTTATAACGCTACATTATTTGACGTTTTGGGGGAGGGACGCCACTTGAAGTGGCGTTGGGGAGGGGGAATGTTAACTTTTTTCCCAATTTATATTTTTTTTATAGGTATTTCCTTTGAGGTTAAACGGGTTTCATTTGAGTTTTAGAAAAAATTAATTTTTAATTAAAATTTTTAAATTTTATTGTATTTCCTTAGAGGTTCAATAATTAACCTCTGGAGTTCAATATTTCCAGTTTGGATTTTAGAAATATTCAAAACGACGAATAAACGGTATACACACTTAGAATTTAAGGTTTAGTCGTTTAAGGTTGTTTACAAGCTTAAACCCTAAACCCCAACCCCCCGACCCCAACCCAACCCAACCCAACCCAACCCAACCCAACCCAAACGTCACTTCAAGTGGTGCACCCAACAAAGACCAAACTTAAGATAGCGTTTGATTCGACTCGACTATATTTGTAGATGTCGTAAAACTTATCATTAATGAATTAAAATTTATTCAAAAAAAAATAGTGTTTTCAACCAAAAAAAACAAAAAAACAAAATGCTACACTATGTAGCGTTTTCATAAAATGAAAACGTTACACGATGTAGTGTTTTAGTGTGATATTGGGAACCATCCTTTCAAATTGTAATATTTAGGACCATTTAATTTAAAATAGTGATAAATTGAACCAACACCCTCTATATTATGATTCAAGCACCCCATATGAGAAAAAATGTTGCATCCATTTTCTTCACAATTTTTATTATAACAAATTTTCATTATCTCATTTTCCCCCCCAAATCTTTTTTCTAATCTCCACTTATTTCTATTAATTTCATCCATTTTATTTTATTTCATTCCAACCAAACCAATTAAATACAACAATAGAGAATTGTACTAATGGGAAAGAGAACGACGGTTAAATGGAAATGAAAATGACGGTCAATCTTTACATAATCACACGTAGATTTCCCTTTCCACATCACATATTTTAGATTTAAATTTACTATGAATTTTTTTGTATCTTTGTGACGTAATAGCAGAACTATTTGTACTGCAAAAAAAATAAATAAATAAATAAATAAATAAATAAAAAACTTTGTTAGATCTAACATGTATATCTGACACATGCTTAGGACTTGGGTACGTACTTGCATGCGTAAACAAATAGATATAAACAAAGCTAACGTTTGGATTATACCAGATTTAGCTCATAAAGGAAACAGAAGTGATGCGGTGAGGGGAAGGAATTACAGGAAACATTTGTGAAGAACTGAGGGTGCTAATTATATTAGTATAAAATGGACATTCACCAGAAGATGGTTGCATAGGATTGCTAATTATATTAGTATAGAATGGACATTCACCAGAAGATGGTTGCATAGGATTGCACCCATAGGTCTGATAGCCCACGACACTGAGTTGCACATTCCCTAGCTGGCCCTTGTCAACTTAGACTTTGGAACCGGTGCACTCTACTATTTCAGTTGAGAAAATGAGATGAAGATACTGTTAGTTATCATGGTGCCAAAAGAAATGCATAACTTGAAGTTAAAGAACCTAACCGTGGACAGCTTGGTATGTCAGATTCTTTGTTGAGGCAATAGTAACATGAAAATGGGCTCTGGAGAACTTTTTTTTTTTTTTTTTAATTGATTACACACGCACACCACAGGGATCGAACTCTTGACCTCTGTGTTAGAGAGGCAAGAGTCTTACCACTGGACCAACCTTTTGTTGGTGCTCTGGAGAACTTTGCTGATCATCTCACACCCTGTAAACAACAATGCTTGGACCTATACTACCAATAAATTGTTCCAAGGAAGTAAGGCCGCAATCTAGGTATCCATAATACACAATCATCTTACAAAATGCCCTTTGTATAAACATTTAAAATTTTATGCTCGAAAGATATTGAATATATCAGTACAATGATAGAGAGATTTGAGGTTCTTTAACTCACAAATGAATCAAATGTAAGTGAGTGTGACTAAGAATCACCTTGGCAATGGCAAATTTGAACTCTTGATATATGGAAACTGTCTTTTATAACTTCGTTCGCCAAAGGCTGGTGCACCGCATAGTGGATGTCATCTTGCTGAGAATCGCACTTAGTTTGCAGTCTAGCAGGAATTTGGCAATAGATAATTTTTGCAGTCTAATTTTGTCTAGACTTCCAGGTCTCTTATGTGCTTTGCTGATATCCAGCTCAAGGAGGCAGCCTTAATTTGTAACTCCACAAGACTAAAACACGTGCAGCCAGCTGTACTTCTATTCATAGGAAAACCTTACCTGTTAAACTGTCTGCAAAAATTCAGACCAAATAATCAAGTCAGTCCCTTTTTCTAAGATAACAGGAACAAGGGGGATGGGTATTTACTTGTTCTATTTACTTATGGTATGGATATGGATTGTGGATCACAGGAAAAAAGATATTAAAAGTTGTATTTTTCCAATCAACAAGGAATGAAATCATGAAAGTTCAATGGCCAAATATGACAATCGTAGAGTGAATTGAAGGGAAATTTGATCATCCAAAGATCTAATATGCGCAACGAATCAGCTCATGATCACAATATATGAAGTACCATGGCATGTAGGATACAGCAACACATAGGTCACAAAACTTCAGCATGCATTCCGCCAGGGGCAATAAATTCAACCATTTGCATTCCTCGTCCAGCTATTGCAATCTGATAATGCTGGTTCCTGAATAGTACAAATGCAAGCTTAGATATTTCAAAGTTAAGAATTCAGATTTAAAAATATTTGACTATAGAAAAGTAAGACACTATACAATTAGGTTGTCAAAGGCTAAAAACCATTGGAAAAAGGACTGCCAAGTGCCAAAAGGTAAACACTAAACAGTTCTCTTACCTACTACAAGCTCTAGCATCCAATGTTTCTGGCTCCGGCACGCTAATGACCAAGTGACAACGCTCAGTTAGTATACCATTCTCTTCAAGATGCCAACACCTGACACGTTGATCGAGACCAGCAGAGAAAACCCAACTCCCATCTGTCCATACAGCTAAAATAAAAAATGACTCTTTAGCACAAAGTGTCGTAATAATAGTTCCAGGAGATGTTCACGCTTCATTCGAGAAGTCATTCACAAAGAGACTAGATACATTTATATGTTGTGCAGTAAACAGAATTTTCAAAATATCAATTTGGATAGAAGTGGATTCAAGTTATATTACATAATATCCAGAGTAGATATGCAGTTTGTAAGCTGTAAAATTCTTAGGCTTTAGCAGATTGCAATTGCTGGATCAAACAAGAAGAAACGAATATAGAATTATCACCAAGAGGCAAGATTCACACCTTTTACAGCAGAGCTATGAGCTGAGAGAATTTTTTCGTGACATGATAGTCTTATTGAGTAGTTATTTTTCTGACAATTATAGATACTACTGGCGGAAGCTTCTGACTCAGTACAACCATGTCTATCTGGGGCCCCATTCTCTGTGTAATGGACTGACTGTAGCAGTGATATATCAAATCTAAGGGAATGAAGTGCTTGATCGTCACCCCCACTTATAACATAAAAATGAAAACCAGAGCTTGAAATTCTATTACATTTTATACCAGAAACATGTAGACAGTTGACCCCTGATTGGTGTACATTTTCAACAGTATGTAATGGCCTTATTTCACAAGTTTCAACTGAGGAATCGTCGGTGCTCATATCTGATCCAAGGGAAGCAGTACCAACAACTTGTGAAAATATTTTCTCACTTCTTTGAGGACAAGCTGATGAAGACTCGTGTAAAGAATGACTTTGACCATTTTCAGTTTTATCTGTAGACCCCCCGGAACCCGAAATATTAACATTACTGCCCAACGATCTCCACCATCGTCCACCTTGACTCCCTCTCCCAGTGCGTGGCCTTTTCTGACAGTCAATATAGTCTTCCATTTTAAGAGCTGACACACGTTGCATACAAGTCTCGACACTTTTAGTTAGATCCCAGAAGGTTATACTTCCATCAGTAGATCCACCAAGTACAATATACTGCCTTCCGATTTGGCTATTTTCTGCACTTAGATTTTTAAGCATTGTAAAAAGACAAACCAATTGACAGTAAAAGTCACCACAGCACAAAAACTAAAGTACAGTAAGAATGTGAATATTCATAGTCTATCACTTATAATATTGGCCGTAATAATCTTTTAAGTAAAATGAATGTAGGAAACAAAGGCAGTAACTGCCAAGAAAAAAATTAATAATTTTTTACAAAGCACTAATATGAGCATTGAATATATAAAGGGATATAAAGCACTAAAACAGCACCACAGTTTTATGCTTGTTTTTTAAAAGAAAAGGCCAGAACAAACAATATTAGAATTAGACAGATAATATCCGCATGCAGCAAGAGAAAACATTTTAACCAAGCTTTCCATAGTGCATAGAAGATTCTCCCTACAGTCCCCCATAGGAAAAAGATACAGAGAGGAGAGCAACAGAGGATATTAGGATGAGACACTGCAAGAAAATAAGCTTGCAACATTTGTTATCAAGTTGTAATCCTCCGACCGCTACCTTTCTACCGACTAAATGCTTGCTCGGGAAGAAGTAAAAAAAGGCAACCACCAG
The DNA here is from genome assembly GCA_036435485.1 of Saposhnikovia divaricata. Lineage (NCBI taxonomy): Eukaryota > Viridiplantae > Streptophyta > Magnoliopsida > Apiales > Apiaceae > Saposhnikovia > Saposhnikovia divaricata. Next base: position 90,951,144 of record CM071597.1, on the reverse strand, counting down.
TAATTTGAAACGTTGAGCGGAATGGACTTGGGCTAATTATTGTCAGCGAGTGACATGCCTGGTTCTTCCTTCATCGGTCAATTTTGAAATATAAAAACTTTAATCCTAAGTCCTACATTGTTGCAAATCCGTGATTACATTGTTTTTTCAAGTCTGAGACTCTGAGTCATATTCAATCGCAGAACCAGGATTCCGAAATTGCCTGGGCTAAAAGAATTATTGCTAATATTTGGATGTCAGACGGGGCTTAAATTATTTTTTCTACTGATTTTTTAACTAAAAGTAGAGGCAAACTCTCAACAGAAATTTAAAGTTTAGTCAGGGCTACGGTCTAGGTTAGCACCCTCTTGGTTCCACCCCTGCTTGTACTTTAAAAGTTTATTCTCCATACTTAATATTTATAGAGAATAAATAACCTGAGATACTGAGATAGCAGAGTTCTGCAGCAGAACTCTGCTTTACTTTGTAGTAAAAACACAGCAACATAGGAGGGTTCTGCAGCAGAACGTACTTCATTTACATAAATACATACACACATAAACATTTTTAATCATATATACATGCTTGCACAGTTCTGCAAAACTGAAAAATGTTCTCATATGTGAAACATATTCCGTCGTTTATATATTGGGCCGCATTTGAGAGAACCCTTAAATAAAAAGAATACAAAAGAACACCAGCATTGCCCTTCGTTTTGAAATAAAGGATGATTAGAATTAGAATGAGACTTTAACAACAATTAAGTGTGACATATCAAATCTACTGTAAATTGTCATACTAATTTTAAAATTCAAATATTATAGAATCTAGCATAGAATCAGATATATCATATATGTTTTTTTCACGATAAGAATCTACATGTAATCATGTTATGTTTAGCCTAAGTTTCTGTTAATTTCATGTGAGATTCTGTTTTTTTTGCATTAAAAAAAGCCTAGTTGCTAAATTTAGAACTTAAAAGAGAGTTTATACTAGATTCTATGTTTGTTCTTCCTGAGTGTTCCTCATAGAACAATGGCCTATATATAATTATGATACAATTTATGATAATATATAATAATTTTCATATATAAAATGTGATTTTGTGAAATTAATATAATTTATATTTATAATTTGTAATAACATATAATATTACTATTGGTTACAACTATATATTTAATTGTCTTTCAATTATTTCCTGCAGTTTGAATAATTAAAAGTGTGGTTCAAAAATATGGTAAGAAGCTAACAACTGGTCAAACTAAGTATAATAAATTTATTAGTACTACATACATAACGAACACTAATTGTCCAGGTACATGACACGTCTTTTATTTTGGAAATTGTGCATTGTCTGCCCCCTTCCCTTCTCTCTTTTTCTTCTTCCTCCTTATTCTTCCCTCTTCTCCCTTCATCATCTTTACTACATATATGTAATCGTTTTTCTCCCTCTCCGATGACCAGCTATGTTCTCCGGCGACTCATAATTTCTTCCACGAGTCCCGTACAAATAAAAAGAAAGAATTAGGGATTAAAAAATGTATGTTAAAAAAAAGGTACTTACGCCATGTGGCGCACCCCATACACACTCAGCCACACCCCAGACGAATCCCGTACGCAGTGTGTCACCTAAGTGACAAATCCCTGCTTTATATCTTTAAATTAATGAGTTTGAGCTTATTTTATGTACTTATACAAATGAAGTTACTCAATATCTAGTAGTAATTTAATATGTTTAGATATAGGCAATGTACAGTGTTTACTACCTCAATGAAGTATACATTGGACTAAGATTTGAAACTTATTAGTATGGGTTTACTATGTTATCTACATCTAAGATGGGTTTACTGGTTGAGTCTCCCAATCTTTTCAGTATTATTCGTTAATAGTTATACGTGCATATCAATTTAATTAATGTATAATTAATTATATTTAACTTAAACACCTAATCCACTAGTCGTCCCCTGCCATCGACTCGAAATACTGCCTTAATAATCACACCTGCAAGTTGCAACTTTCAAAGCACAAAGGCCGAATTTTGTTTGAGTGCATATTAGACTAACCGTTAAAAGCCACACAGTCTGGAATAATGACATGCTGCAATGACAGAACTGGAGATGCTAAGTGAACCAACAATGCGACGTCAAACCTGCAATAGGTTAAATTAAAAATATTCTAATATTTGGTGGGTAACAATGAACAGAAAGTTTAACTATTTAACTGCAAGTGATGAGTAGCCTGAAGCTTACCAAAGGCGATAAGGCAGTACGAGAGACCTTAATGCAACAGTAGCATCTGAACAAGCAGTGACGATGAAACATACAGAAATCCTGGTAGGTCAACAAGATATGGAACAACTTTACTTAATCAAGTCAGACATATAATGGATAACAGATTAGATGATCTTGATTGCTTGTTTGTACTGTATATTTATTTTACCTGGAATCTGGAGGTTTAACAAGAAAAGCAGTAACAGCAAGGTATCTCCAGTCATTTTCATATTTGTCCGCAAGCGGATCTGCTGAATCCATAATCCTGTTTCGCAGATGGACGATATATATGTAAAAAGAAGTTATTTAAGATAAATAAGTTTTTAACTAACTTACTCCGTGCTGTTTTTATTTCCGCGAGTGGTGCTACTTCTGATGGGCATATCAGTGGAAAGCCACTGAAATGGCATTGACGTAGACAATTCTGATTTATAATGAAAGTTGCTCTTGGTTCTGTTATCTTCTCCATATGGAAGGGATTCTTTACTTTTAAGATTTTGTTTCCAAGCAGTTAGTACCCGCTTTGCACCAACTGAAATTAGTAAGAAAGGGCTATCTACATCCTCTAAGATCATCTCAAAGGGCACATTGGTCGAATCTGCCACATATATATTCATCTTTGATACACAGCATATTGATCTGACAGCTGATCCACCTACATGTTCACCAAGCAATTTTGAAGCAGTCCAGTTCTCAAGACTCGGATCATATCTGAATAGTTGATCACAAAATTAGTCACGACCGTTCAAGCATCATAACAAATACTACGATGCAGTGAACATTATCAATGATACTATGGCAACAGGATAAAGGAGGATACAAATTGAAGAATATCGGTACTGTATACAGTTATAGGCTAAATGCATGTACAGGCCCCTAAACTTTGGCCCAAAAGCCTGCAATACCCTTGAGTCCCTGACCTCCGCGACGGACCTATCACGCCCCTGCACTCTATCATTCCATTGTATATAGACCCTTTCGATATTAAAATAGATGTTTTTATCTATTATTTGAACACAAATTAATACATGATTCTTTTCTTTGCACTTAAAAAAAAGCATAATTCAAATTTCATATATATTATAATTGTGGCCTTACACAAATTATAAGTATGCATTCTGCCGAAGATATAAGTATCCATCAGACTCAAACTTCTCCACCACAATATAAATGGTTAGCAACGAAATTGATGTTACAATATCAACTTTTAGTGACCAAATGATAACTTGTCATACCTGGTCAACCTCACAGTTCCATCTTCGCACCCCGTTGCGAGCCAACATGCATTAGGAAAGGATCCCCGTTCTTTGTTTGAGGGAATTCTTGTATTCTCAGAGATGAAACATAAGGAGTGCATTTCTCTACCATGGAACTGCAGATGTAGGTTCTGAGGATATATTTTTCTTTCACAGTCTGGCAACCAATGTCTATGGATATAGATGATCTCATCCTAAAAGTCAAAACAATTAGAATTGGGAAAACATATTAGTAGGCCACTAGTACTTCCAACAAACAAAGTAGTGAGAAATATAAGATCGAGCAAATTCTATTTGGAAGAAAAACAAAACAGCAGAGCATAGGACAGACCTTGACATATGCAAAACAGTTCCTCAACTCTGGCACATTGCCAAGAAAGTATGAATTAGGACGTCGCCATCCACCACATGGAATCTGGACAACCTGTTACGAAGTGAACTTTTTTTTAAGATGAAGAGTATATAAAGTTGGTTACAGGATAGTGGCAATTAAATACCTTCGCCTCAGTGATCAAATTCCAGATAATAAAATCAGCTGATGCAAAACCTACTGCATAGTTTCCACTTCCCAAATCATTGTGTAACAGTGAACTGTAAGAAACTGATTGCACCATACTTAATTCTTTAACTTGTTTCATTCCTGTGAATTGCAATTTTTCGTGGTTTTTGTCATATTCCAAATAGCAGATGCAACCATCTCCTCCAGTCTGAATAACAATGCTATAATTAAAAACACTTTATAAAAATACATCTCGCTATGTACAATAAAATCATTCACGTGATTGCAACTGATACAATTTACTACTTGCAAAAGGCATTCATCATAATGAAATGATACGAGTATCTATAAAGAAAGTTACCAAAAGTGCAAGAGGCAACAAATGCATTAATACACATCAAGAAATACATAGTTGAGAATAAATATATAAGATTCAGATTGGACGGCATACCGAGCATATATTGACTTGACCAGAACTGGAATTTTCTATTAACACTCTGCAGACACCTGATATCCCGTGAGCTCCTTTGAAATAATTCGATGGAGATATCTTGGATTCTGAAACAGTCGATGTACCCGGTAATAGCTCCTTCGCCAAGGGAAATAACACCAGATTACCACGTAGATCCCCACACACTAGCACCTAGAAGAAAAGTATAATAATCAAACAGGGGAACTAAGAAAGCATATACAACACCCGAGTACTATCACAGCTTCAATTGAAATCCAATCTTAGCGGTGCATTTAATTCTTACATCAGGGTTAGCTTCAGCAAATTAGCAATACATGCCAAGCCACCTGCGGTCCAGTCTATATTGTAGTTACTCTATCAGTGACCCCCACACCATAACTGGCTAGAGGAATCCACGAAAATGAAATAGTAGTGAAACTCTATTAGCTAGGATGGCTTGAGAAATCTACTCCGCAACCTTATATGCTCTTCTATAGCGCTATTATTTCAAATATCGACTCAAAAGCTTAGTCATCAACCGGTGCACCTTTGAAACAATCCTCATTCAATAATCTTGCATTCAACTATCTACACCTAAATGGATTCAGCGATATATAAAAGTGAAAAAACAAAATATACCTCTTCTTCAAGTGAGGCATCTAAGCACATTATCCTTTTAGTAAAACTTGAAACAAATTCAGCTACTAAAGACACGTCACAAATTCTGACAGGGCAATGAGAATCTGAAGGAAAAGCCTCTAATAACCTCCATAGCTTCAATTTTCCTCTCGGATCAGCAGTGAAAACAAACCTGCATGATATGTACATAAGAAATTGAAGTGACATGAAAATTTAATCTATGACGACTAAAAGAAAAGATAATAACCGTCCTGAGATGAACTTTTTCTTTGCACATGAAAAGCAGGCAATGTTAACTTCCATATAAATCATAACTAACAGTGAAACATATTGCACACTCAATTAAAAGTAAGAAAGCATGGGGCCTGGCATCAGTTTTGTCGGAGAAAGCTAGAATTGTAAAATCACTTCTTCTTCTTTTTTTTTGCTGAAATAAGAATTCAAGTATCAATTTTAAAATGACCCATATTGAACTCCATAAAGAGATCCAACAAAAAAAAAAGAGTGCAAGGGATATTTTTTGTGCAATGGGAAGTGCAAGTGCTTGATTTTTCTGCAACTTTACATAAAACTATAACTTCTTACACTTCAGATCACCAAGAAATGGTTTAATAATTGTAGTCATTAAGCGCTGTGGTGTAAACGTTATACCTATATCCCAGTGACTTGCACCAGAATGTTCCTAATAGCTGTCTCTCCGACTCGGCAGACCAAGTAAAAGTTAGGCCCGATTTCGGAGAAGAAACATCACCAACAACTTTAACAATCGTCATACATCCTTTACCATCTCCAACAGAAACCCAATCCTCGATACCAGAAGAAAGATCGGGTCTGTCTTTAGTCAACAAGTTCATACAAACAATTGGAGCTTCTCTACTGGACTGGAGAAGTCTAGTCCATTTAACATCTCCTGTATCAAAGAGTTTTGCATGGTAAAGAAAACCGTTGTTTGTTGCAATATAAATAGTATCTTCACGTGTGAACTGCAAACATCGGACATATTCACTTTTGCTGCAACAAAAATCCCAGAATCCAAGTTATAAACGTGTCCAACAAATGGAAGTAACCAGATTACACGAGTTTAATAAAATCATAATCAATTTATTAGAGTTGAGATGCAAGCACAGTCCAAAATGCTTTTTATTTTCAGCGTAGCAGAAAAACCATATCTAGAACAAATACAGCTACCACACACTCTGCGTACAATTACTCCTTTCATTTAATAAAGGTGTTGCCACATGCCTATTGCTTCAAATGATCAAAGCAGCCAATCTTTAATATCTTGGGGGCATTTATTTGCAAATAGGATAAAAACTGAGCAACTCTATCATCCAGACTGTTAATTCTAAAAAACAATGTCATCTGAACGAATCAGAACAAACTATATATCATTCAGGTGTAAAATTTTGTCTATATATCAAATTATGTATATACAATTAGAAAACACACACAAAGAGTGTAGAACTGTAGATGTACTTTGTCAAAATGACTGAAATCAAAAAATAATATCAGACAATTTGGATGTCTGTCTAGAAAACAAAATTATTCATTCTTGATTCAGATTGTTAATTCTTTCATATCATTTAGAAATTCAAATCATACGGATATTAATTATTCAGATGCCAAATGACCACCTAGAGTATTAATATTATTTTGCTACAACCTGATTATTTAACTAATATAAAGTACTGCCTAAATTGTACTTTATGTTGTTCTATCAGATATTAAGGATGGGAAAGCTTTATAATCTACTAAGACGAATACAAATTAGTGTGTTTTTTAAATATTTTACCTGTCAGTAAGTCCAACATGACCAGAAGCATTCGGAATACAAAAGGCAAACATTTCTTTTTGGTGCACGGCATCGTCTATCAATCGAATGGATCTATCAGAATTGCTGGCCTTGAAAGCATGCAGATTATGGACTTTCACAGCCGAGTCAAAGCCAGCAGTAACAAGAAGAGAGGTACCAGGGTCATACAAACATCGCCATACTCCCCTACCACTGCAATGGAGTCAAAAAGAGCAATGAAATTACACAAACACACTGAAATAACAGTTTCAGAAAACTGATAACATGTTTGTACCAGAACTGTGTTTTCAGAAATTTTTAAGCTAAAATTTAGAATGCATGCACTAATTTCCTGTATTCGAAGTCAACGTAAACTCTTCATTTTGGGCCCCTCCGCACCACCCACCCCCAATAATTTAAAGAAGTCCAGCGAAATACATATTTATGGTACATAGCATATTGGATACTAGTCAAGGTCTTTAGAGATGGAACACATGTTGGGCCCATAATCAACTCTCGACAACAAGGTATGTATCACAAAATTAATTTAAAGGAAACAAGAATTCAGTCACAACAGAAGTACTTGTGAGATGAAAACAATTGGTCCAAAAAGAATGAAATAAGAAGTGTTAAAACGCACGGCAATAAACAATGTCTTGGATAGTTAATTAGTTATTAATAATTCTGAAGCCAGAAGCTCATGATCACCAAACGATTCAAGACGTCAAGTATGAAATAACTTTATTCAACATATACAATATATATTTTGAAAAAACAAACTTACACGTGTTCCTTGATCACCTTCAGTTGGATGCCGTCCACTCCCCAAACACGACATGTGCAATCCTCACCAGCAGTAATAATAAACTATGCAGATCCCGATCACCAAAAAAAATATGACAAACAGAGGGTCAGCAACAAGTAGGATTTAAACATGCATATTTAAAAGATATTATAAGCAAATGCATGAGATTAATTGTGACAAAGTGGAGAATCATAAAAGAACATCAGCGAAAATTGTAAAAATGACACACTAAAAGATATGTTAATGTCTGGAGAAAAAATCCACCATTAAAGAGTGACATTTAAAAAGAGCCTGGCTTTGACCACTATAAAAGCACCATTTATGTTAGGTAGAACCGTAAAAAGAATCTTCCTAGGCATGCACTTTGAATGATAATGACGACAGAGAACTCATATAGTTCCCACATTGCATGGGGAAGGGGGACAGAAAAACAAAGAAAAACCCATATAAAACGAGTAAGAGCAGAAAGAAAGGCTTTCGGGAAAATCCACAATTCAGGGAGGTCTTGAAGAAGACAAACGCTTCGACATGCTTTCCGAGATATATGCATACCAGTTGTAATGGTAAGGAAAATTAAGTAGATGATAAAAGAATATATGCAAGTGTCAGTGCAGAACTCACAGAATCAGCTAAGCAACAGTCCCAGACTCTGGCAGTGTGACCAAAGAGCACTGGACCAACTGCGTGAGAAACGTTAAGGCCCTCCCTTTCAGCATGGATTGTCCAGATTCGAGCACTGCAATATGAAGCATCAAATGAGTTTCTGGTTGTAAGGATCAAACCAACACATATAATAAGCAATTAAGCAGGTTTTTAAAAAATAAAAAAATTGTTCACCTACGATCATCAGAGACGGATACTAGTTTTGATCCATCAGACGACCATGCTATGTTAAAAATTGAGCCTTCATGTCCAGCAAGTCTACATACAGCAACAGCTTCCAACTGATGAATATGGAGTTGGGAAGCTTCACGGTCTAAAGAAGTAAGATTCACGGGTTCCTTGCCTGGGTTGCTTAGATTTGGAAAAACCACTTTCCAAACAATAATCTGCAAGAAGCAATTTTTTTAGCAACAGTAATTAGAAGTTCCAGATTTTAATATTTCAGCTATGATAGCTGAACATGTCGATTTTAATAGCATAAGCAATATGATTCTGAATAATAATCGCCTAATACACAGAAAATCTACAAAACTACAATACATTTACCAATACATGATTAATTATACTTTTAAATCATTCAAAAATATATCTTTCTAGATTTATATTTAATTTTAACTTCTACAACATTGGAATCCTAGACTTGTAAGTCTCAAGACCTTTTGCTTTTCTCATCCCTTTTCCTCCAATCCCATATTAGTATATTGTATAGCAGTCGGGGCTGTTGTTATGACTATCTTAAATGTAACAACATTTAACATTCCATTAAAAATAAAGTTATAAACATATTTATAGAATAGAGTAAAGTTCTAGCATAAGAATAATCATTCCCTAATTTACTCACAAGGAATTGATAAACTAAGTCAAAAGGTGTAGACCTCTTCCTTGTACAGCATAAACTTATTTAATACAGGTTCCTAGGATCAAGCACGGCCCAAAAAGAATGCACAGGGAGCTGCATTGATTTCAGACTAACCAATTTAGTCAAGTCTTAACTTTTTTTCTCCATATGACAAGTTCATCTTAGGACCGGTTTTTTTTATGTACTGATGAAACTTTTATAGATATAATGAGTAGACCTTTCTTATTTTTTACTGTAAAGATATAGTCAAACTCATCAAGTCAATCTCAAAACTGACCATAAATAGTGTCAAAACCCCACATTCAGAGCCTTCCACTCTTTGAATGATAATCAGAAAAAACAGAACTAACAGCATTTTTCAATCTTAAAATACCAGGGGAAAAATGAAAGGAGAAGGAGAGCTGATTCCAACACTTGCAGATGTAATGTTCTGGCTTATAAAAAACTAAACTCATAATAAAATATACAAGTACACCAAATGAGGTATTACAAATTTAGTCATGTGTGAACTTTATACCTCGTTGTAAATTGTACCAGATGCAATATGAAGAGCTCCAATTTGCTCACCCCACATTTTCATGGAATAGAGAAGACATCTTTCTGTAGATAAATGAGAAACTATAAGCAAAAAGAAATGTAATACCTAGGCATAACACTTAATACAAAACTCAATCCCACAATAGAAGTTTCAGATCTCATGTTTCATTCAGTAGGATTTGCAAGCCACGACATATGTTTAAAATTTTTACTATATTATGACATTATTTGACAGTTGGTTATACATGTATACTATTCAACGTACAGTACATATTATTCACCCCTTCTATACGTATAAAACAATAATCTATAACAACAAATTTATTAGTCTAGTAGGCAAGATGCTGCAGGAACCAACCAGGAGACTTGACTTCAAAGCTTGTAGACGATCTCGACATATCCCAGAAACAGACAGTGTTGTCACTGCATCCAATGGCAAGACATTGTTTCGACTTGGAGGAAGAACTTAGTGCATCCTACTACCCATCCAAATGTAAATGGTTTCATTAAAGACTGCAAGCATGAAATTTAGAAAAAAAACACATAAGGGCACAGGTATGATGTTATGATAATTACAGACCTCTAAGAAGCAAACATCCAAAACCCAATGATTAAGTTTCGGCAACGATTGATGAAGGATTAAATCGACAGAAACGTGTGCCTGATTTTGCATATTAGGTGCAATATCTATGCTCAAGTTTAATAGTTTGACTCTTCTTTCCCCAAAGACAGCAATCTTGAAATCAAGCTTGGAGGAGCATGTTCCTTCTGTGCAATTCATAACAGTGCAAGAAATACCATGCACGCGTATACCTTCAAAGACTTGAAATGACTTTATCATGTTCCCCGTATGTAAGTCATAGATAAGGATCTGTGAACCAGTTCCTAATGCAAAAAAAGTTGAAAATAACCATGAGTCCCGATACTTATTACATATATATAGACATCAAATGATAAGGACAGAAAATAATGTAACAAACTCATGCCTATACAAGAAGTGAAAGATACAATCTTACCAAGAAAACAAACTGAAAATAAATTAGAAAGCAATACCCTAAATTTGATTATAAAATTGGGTAAAATAGTTGACCCTCAAACGCATTGCACTTGATACACAAATACACCATAGGTGTGGTTTTTATGTTTCTGATCAAGCAAAGCTTGTTAAATTTGAAAGAAACGCCTCCATTTTTACGAGAAACTCCCTTTACTACACACAAAGTCAAATATGAAAAAGTAGAAAACAGTCCACATTCCAGTTACTTTAAACACTAGTAGAGGCAAGAGCTCAAAATTCAAGTAAAAGACTTGACATGAATTACCCAGAACAACAATTATCCTAACAAAGACAATTACTATATGATATGAACTACTGGAATTTAGCTTGTGGAAAAAACAAAAAAAAAAATTGAAATGAAAACAAAGGGGTTTCACTAGCTGAGACAAGACATAAATTAACGAGAGGGATGACCTGAGAGAAGGTAAGGAAGAGAAGAGAGATGAGAAGGAAGAGGAAGAAAACAAAGGGCTGAGATTTCTCCCAAGTATTGTCCGCTTTTCATCACACTTTGTTTCTTGTTTGATTCCTCCATTGCCCACCGCCGCCACACTCGGTTGTCGTCAAAGTGGAGTCGCCAGTTTGGTCTTTTAATCTCTTTCACTGGGTTTTGGTTTTGGTTTTGGTTTTGGACTGGACCAGGGTTTTACACTTCGCCTTCAATTGTTCGCCTTTCTATACCATCAAATAAGGAATACTCCTGTGCTAACTTGTTTGGTTAACCCCTTCTAAAAAAAATTGTTAAAATCTTTTAAAATAATAAATTAAAAAAATTATATTAAAAATATAATTAAAAGAGTATATAATTGAATTTTAGTTGAAGTATAACCGATCTATACTATATTATAAGTAAAATAAGGTATATTTAATTAGTTGGTTGGTTACCACCTAAAAAAATTGTAAGATCTATTTGGTTAGTTGGTTGGTTAGTTAACAACTTCTAAAAAAAAATTGTTAACACCTTTTCAAAAATAATAAATTAAAAAAATTAATATTAAAAATATAATTAAAAGAGTACATATTTGAATTTTAGTTGAATTTTAATCGAAAGAGTATGTATTTAGATAAAAATATGTTTTTTACTTTTTTTAGTAAATTATAGTATGTACTTTAATTTGTTTTTTTACAAGGTGCGAAGAAGTTTTTTAGAAAGGTTTTAACTAACCAATCAATTATACTTATTATTTCAATTGAAGTATAACTGATAGAGTATGTATTTATGTAAAATATCTATTTTTTAATTTTTTTAGTAAATTATAGTATCAATATCAATATCAATATAATCCTAATGTGTACTATAATCCTAATGTGTGCTAGTACTACATTTCGAAAATTACTACTTTTATCCTTCATTTTTTTTATCTTCTTTATTTGTTTCATGCCCTTTTTTTGTCATTATACATCATTTGGAGCAACCCAAATTAGAATGGATCGACCCGAAATACATGTCTATCTCCCACACAAATAAGGAAATACAAAAACATTACACAACTGTGCTGCTCAAAATCTGCGCTGGTGCTCTGTATTTTCTCAGAATTAAGCAAATCTCTCTTTTCTCTCATTCCTTTCAATTACTACCAATTAATCGGAGCCGCAAAAGATGAGAATCGTGTGAGCTTTCTTCATCATTTTTACTCTGAACTTTGTAATTTCAAGGTATGTTTGCAATTGAATATGATGTTGAGTGCTTGGATTAATTGGGTATTGATTTGAATTATATTTTCTAATTCCACTCATTGTATTTTCTAATTTCCTAATTCTACTAATTGTTAGAATCCTTTAGACGTTGGTTTTGGTATTTTTATTCTCCAATCAATTATGTTAAGTCCATCCCTTCATTACAGAAGGGATCAACTGTTAGAATGTATAGATTTGGTTATATAGGGTGATGGGTGACATAGTTTGTATAATTAGAAATTACAGAAGGGATTTGGATTTGTTGAAATGGTTTGGTTTAGCGATTTTTATGTTTTTTTAGGTTCGGAGATCATTTTTGGCATCTATAAATTTACAGGATATATACAAGCTCTTCTTGATTCTTCTTTTTATTTTTCGATTAAGTAATGTTCTTGATTCATTTAAATTATATGTATGTATATGTTTTGCTGATGTTATGCTTTTTGTTAAGAATATAAAATGAAAATAATTTGGAGTAACTAACTTATGTTTCTTGGGATTAAGAATATTCAAAATACCCGTTTTGTAGTAGTGTTCTGGGAAAAAAATAGATACTTCTTCTATTGCTAAATATACACCCATGTTACCGATGTGTATCGAACTATCAGCGTTGGGGATTACATGTGGGTTGTATGTATGTAATTCTATTACTAGCTGCAATTGTTAAATTTATGGTTCCAGTGATTTTTTCTTACCCATATGTGAGTTTTCTGAATTTCCTGGTAAACCAATCTATATAAGTTGAATTTCTGGTTAGGTTTACTGATTTTTGATGCATTTTTGGATTGACAAATTCTGAAAAATTAACAAAGGGACTCAAAGTTTTATATAAGTTAGGATTTAATATATTCAAATTTTGCAAGGAGATTGTCACGCTATCGTGACTGGTTAATTTTATTTTTGAATTTTATGTGGAGTACTTGATTGTTAATCTTCAACTAATTTTGTAATTTGAATTCTACATATGTATTGCTTGATTGTGAGATTTAGGTCAATTTAGTGATTAAATGTTTGTAAACCTTTGTAAAGACTTGGTTCTATGAGTTGCATAATTTTTTTGTTTTGGTTTTACAAGTGAAGACATCTGGATTTGTTGAATTGCTGATCAGGTTTAGTGTTTTTAATGCCCTTTTGTATTGTTTAAAGTATAATAATGAGTACCGAACGTACGCAACATATTTTAGATAAGTCTTTTAGTCCTTTTACCTTTTGATCGGGGTAATGGATATATATCCATGTTTTAACCCGACTTCATTCATCAATCAATAAAGGTATTTCGGGTATTTTTACACTAATGGAACCATGGGTATTTGACGAAACTATCTTCACAATTTGGTTTTCAGCATTTTAGGTATGAATTATATGTCCACTCGGTGATATTTTTTATTAGTTAACCTACTACTACAGTGTCCATATTGCTCTCTTCATTAGGGATATATTATATTAGCTATAAATTTGTTGCTAATCATGTGTGGCTACGCCCTTATTTACATGTATTTGATTCTCATATATTATCTTTGTACAGGCGAATTGATATTTTTCATATCATAATTTTATGGATGGGTCGCAACAACAATATTTTTACACCCGAATCAGGTACTAATAAACCTTTGGAAATTTATCACTTGATAACAAAACTGTGTACTTATGCAGGATTACACATATAACCTTTTTATCTTCATCTACAGGTCACAAACGGAATTTACGTAATCAAATCTCTCCGACTTCATCTGAACCTGGTAACTAAGGAAAAGTATAGATGCTGCTCTGTGCTCTAATTTTTTTAAATATTAATATTATGATAATATTAATTTTTTTGCAGTATCAAAAAGACGGTCGTGTGATCGTGGTTTAGTTATCATATTTTTTGGAGATTTTTTTGTATTAATATTATGATATTATTAATTTTTTTGCAGTATCAAAAAGACGGACGTGTGATCGTGGTTTTATTATCATATTTGTTGGAGAATTTTTTGTTATAGTTTGTCAAGCTGTTTGTACTCCGTTTATAACATTTAATACTTTGATCTATATTTTGATGTGTAGAGATTCAGGGAAGTCCACTTTCGGCCATCACTCATGATGCTGGTGCACAATGTAATAGACATCTAGACATAAAACCTCACACAGAAAATTCAAGACACCCATCAGGTTAATTCAAAATTATATTTACGATCTTCAACAATGTTAAAATTTTATACAAGTAACACCATTTACGTGAAATATTTTACACATGTAACAGTCCACTTCCAAAATCTTATGAACATGGGTGTCCTTCATCTACAAGACCATTATCTAATTTAGGTTTATTAGGTAAATAAAGAGGCTTTGATAATTTCGGTTCATATTTTCACTTGCATTTTTTTGGCATATCATGATTTTAATCTTTATAAATATATGAGATTCATCAATTTCATTTTATTGGTCGGGATTCTTTACCATTGCTCATCACTAACAACATATTAGTATATAGGCGCCCCTCCAAGCGTTGCTTCAGAACACTAAATTTTTATGTCCTACAAATATGTGACGTGTTTTTAAAAATGTAGAGTCGATGCGCTATCAGTGAGCTGATCATAATTTAAAATTTTTCTATATTTATATCCTTTGTATGTAGTAAAAAAGCTGTAGAGGAACAATTTTTTAAGAAGGGAGATCCTCATTTTTTTATTACTCTATATAACTAAAATATGTGTAACTTTTTTTTATGATTATAATGTAATTAACAATATCTTGGGGATAACTGTAATTTATTGTTAAAATTCCAACTTCAGGGTAAACTACATGCATCTATTACTTTTAAAAGGAAGCATTCCTGTGAAGAAAAGCTATTTCATACATTGTAAATAAAAATATACATTGCAATACAGATTGTATAGATTTAATAAGACAAATTGATTAAAAAATTGATTCAAAGTTTGTTTACCTGAAATATTGGTTGGTCAAGCTAAAACCACTTTATACTAAACGAAAACGAATATTTAAGTATAAAGGAATAAAAATTTAATAACGGGTAATTTCGAGTTGATCAGGTCATTTTTGTGTCATTTTCGGGTTTGTTCTCGGTATATCGAAAATTGGGTTATGAATCATGTCTATTTGTAGTAAATTACTTCCAATTCATTTTTAACCTTTTCTTAATTGCTTTAGATCACTCTGGTGTATCCCGTGCTCCTTTTGGTAACTTACCACATTATTTTTTGGTAATATTAGCTTAACTCTATAGCTTTGTACTTTCTTCGGTAACATGCTATATTGTATTTTTATAGAAAATTTGAAGTTGACTGTTCAAGTCGTATTAAGGTGTTTAGTGCCCTACTTTATTTTAATTTGGTATCTTGGCCTAATTTTCTATGGTTTACAATTTTTCTTTTAATCATGCTCTTAATCTAAATCACATTATTCCAACTAGAAGATAATCCAACTTTTGCATCTCATCTGTTCCTCTTTTCGCATGGTCAATTTTATGTTGTTGTCTCTCAATTGACTTCGCCACAAGGACTTCACATTCTAATTATAGACGAGTCTGGAATTTATAACAACTACACTGCTAATGTTGTGTTTGATGAAGTTTTTTATAATCTTCTAGAGGTACATACATGAGTAGGTATTTGTAGAAGGTATCTAATTCAGTTTATAGATTATTATCCTTTCTGATGATCTTTTGCATCACATCAAGGTGACACGATTCGAACCTATGGTCGTTTAACCTAAACGGTTTCAATTTCAACCAATCTGTAGTCGACAGTCAAGGCCGTGTAATTAATACTTGGCCTTTTGTAACATTCAAACAATCAGGGACTACTTTGTTAATTTTTATTGCTTATTACCGATTTTTATAATTTTAATCTAGAAACACTATTTTCCATTTATGTGAAGTCTGTGCTAATATGGTAAACTGTGTGTTTATATGCAGTGAACTTCTACATGGATAGCCAGGATTTTTTTGCATCGTTTGTTACAAAGTTTGTCCAATTTCCGATTCTCATATCTATTCTTTGTTTTAAAATTATTCTATGTCAATGTCTCACTGGGTTTTATTATGCACTGCAAGAAGTCCAAATAATATGAAGGGGTTGCTTATTTTCTTTAATACATTTTATTAATTTAATAACCTTGAACATATATTTACGGAATCTGATAAATAATAATGTGTGTACTTTATGTTTGCATGTATTTTTATGTTTATACCTTTTTCTGTTTAATAAATTGGCCTCTCTTTCTTAATCCGCTTATTTTCGTTTGTACTAATTCATCACTACTGAAATCTAGATCCTCATTCTCTCATAATTATGGTCCTCATGATCATGATTATCATTTTAAGAAATTGATTATATATAAGGGATCACTAAATCATTGCATTTTAGAAGTTAATTTTACCCCTGTGTAGCGGACAATGATTTTTCTTAATTGTTAATCATTAGATGCACAACTTGCTTCTATCAATTATGATTGAGTGAGTGTCCGTGAGTGTGAGTGGTGTTCTGTTGTAAACTCATCCTCCGTTAAAAATTTCTCAGTTAAAAAATGGATCATTGAAATTGGATATTGATATTATGTTCTTCCATGATTCTAAAGCATCCCGGAATTATTTGCACAAAGCAAAATTTGTAAGAAAAAATGCACATGTTTTAGCATGTGTTCAATTGGATAGGCAGGCTACGTATTTGATTTGTAACAGTGAGCTTCTTTACAAATTTATGTATAATAATGTGATTTAGCTTGGTAGAAGAAATTTGTTTTTAGCTTATCGAAATTCTTATTTTAAGAGGAAGTCAGTTTGCATGATTTTACATGCCTTTATCGGGAAAGAAAGGCTATCCACTTGGTTACAAGGCATGTGATTGCTACTTGAATTTGATCCTTTCTGTAAACAAATTTACTTTCATAAAGTCGGTTCTGCACTACGCTTTGCCTAGACTTGCCTTTTAGATGTCCAGCAACGCACAACAGCAGCTTTAGATATATTCTTTTATGATGGTTCATTGTAACACAAGTGTCATTGTTATCAATCAATAAACATGATGTGTTTGCATGTTCTAGTCTTTCTACTACTATTTGCAATTGTGGTTCTGACATTAGAAAACACGTTTTAACTGTCTCCTTATAAAGTCTCATAGCTTCTCCACTTACAAGGATTTAGGTTTGAGATGTTTGCTCACCTATATTCTATAGTGTCATAGTATACCAAGTCATATATATATATATATATATATATATATATATATATATATATATATATATATATATATATATATATATATTCTTTACCATTTATTGATATTGTGTGTTTGATTATCTAAACTTTATATTGGAAAATTGGATTAATATAGATTTTGGTTTTCGGCTTTTGTCATAGTTATTCAAATCTGCTTCTAGCTACCACCTATTTTCACATCGACTCCTACTAAGCTGCAAGTGAGGGCACAACATTCAATGATCATGGAATGGATTAATAATTGGCCTTTCTTTCATTGCTTTTTACTAAATACTTTTTGTCTGCTATTACTCTCTGATTTCTTTGGTTACATTCATGGTGTTGCAAATTGTTTTGCCACTTTGTTTATATATATATACACTGCAATCCTAATTTTCATCCAAGCAAGTTAGGGATGAATACACATAATTTTAGTAATAGTGAAAGAAAAAAAGTTAAATTTAGCATCTATTTACAAACCAAATAGTACACATAATTTTAGTAATAGTGCAAGAAAAAAACTCAAATTTAGCATCTATTTACAAACCAAATATTAATTAAAAAAAAGAAACAAAATATCCATAGAAAGTTAAAGAGATCATTTCCTTTTCACAATCAGCAAAACGATAACATGCACCTTCCCGGGAAATCATTTTCGCATTTGAATAACGAAGACAATTTATTATTGTTTGCAGTTGGAGAACAATATTTCTAAAATATTTATTACTTAAATTGCAGATTTAGATGGATTGAATAAATTTTTAGCATTGTCAAAATAGAATTGTAGGCTACTCTTTATATAAATTTTATCGTAACACTATTTCATTTAAATACTTATAAAATTGTATGAAACATCTTTCTAGATGATCAATCAAATTTCTAAAATTTTTGAAAATGACATTTTAAATTAAATAAGATGCCGTGTACGAAGTACGAAAAAAATGCTAGTATATTTCAATTTGTTTTTTCAAAAGGTGCGAATAGGTTTTTTGGAAAGATTTTAACTAACCAATCAATTATACCTATATTCCTTATAAAAGTATATAGTACAAATAGGTAGTATATTTTTTTATTTTCCTTTTTTAATTTGGTTAATTATTAATAAATATTTATATTTAAATTGTTTAAATTAATTTTAAAAGATATTGGTTTTTGGAAAGAGTCTGAAGAGAAGTTGGGTGCTGGTGGAAAATTCTTATGGAAATATAATCGAAATAGTATGTAAAATATGTGATTAATTTTTTTAACTAAAATTAAATACATTTTGATTTGTTTTTTGGAAGGTGTTAACAAACTTTTTATGAAAGTGTTAACCAACTAATCAACGAACCAAGACACAAAAATATATTTTTAAAAAAATTAAAAAAACGTGTTAAAAATTCGAAATTTAGTTAATTATATATAAGTTTATTAAAAATAAAAAACTACATGTTTTATAGAATTATAAACGTTTTCAATTATATACCGATTAAAATCATCGCCTACATACACTTCTTCCTACGATTATTTCATCTACGATTTTAGGTTACACTAAATAATTTTTTAAAAACATCAAACAAATTATTAAGATATTTAACAATAAATTTAAAAATAACACTAAATTAATGATATTTATTGATGTCATGAAATTAAGTATGGAATAGATGTAAATTTAAAATTAAAAATAATTTTTTTTAAAAATAAATTAAATTTCATAGTAAATCAAATAATTAATATATTTATTCATAATAATAATAATATGTGATATCCCTAGCTTTGCACGGGTTATAGGCGGGTGAAAGCCCTAATTACTCATTATTGGGTTACTTTAGACATGAATACCCAGAAGCGGGAGAGAGCGCCCTTTATACCTACGAGATACGCCTCTATTTGAGTCGTATCTTGCTACACGCCTCAACAATTACCGTATCTTCCGGTCACGCCTCTCTCATACACGAACTGCGAGATATTTCCATATAGCAATTGATACGATACGCCTACGAAGGAAACACATTATTTGAATGCGCCCACAGGCGCTCCGTATAATATAGTTATGCCAACAGCGAAAACGTATCATCTTGATATGTCGGAAGTAGGCCTGTCAATGGGTCGGATTCGGATCGGATTACCCTAAATCCATATCCCGAATCCGTTAAGATTTTTCGGATTTGGATTGGATCGGATCAGGAGTCGGATATTTTTTAGGTCGATCCATATCCGATTCGTTCAGATTTCGGGTTATCGGATCGGACCTCCGATCCATTTAATAAATTTAAAAAAAAATTATATTTTTTAATTTAAAAAATATTATTTAAATTTTTTTGACGAAATTAAAATTAAAATTCTGACATATAAATTGGCAATCCAAATTTATATTTCAAAATAATATTATTTATATAAATTTTTATATATATATGTTATATATATATTTAATATATATTATATATTACATAAATATATAAAATAAATAATAAATATAATATATTCGGATCAGATCGTTATCGGATCGGATCATACAAAATCCATATCCGCTCGTTATCGGATCGGATGATTAACGAATAGGATATTTTTTGGAAGGATCCATACTCGCTAATTTAGCTACGGATCGGATCGGGTCGAATATCCGATCCATTGACAGGCCTAGTCGGAAGCTGAGATGCCATTAATCCCGGTCACACCATTATCTTAACTTTTATACAATATATATATATATATATATATATATATATATATATATATATATATATATATATATATATATATATAAGAGTTGCACTCCATAACAAACACCTTATATAACAAACAATAAAGAATACCTTATATCTAATTTAATATAAGAGTTCCGTCATGGCACCCAATACAAAAAGTTGTTATTTTTTTACCCTCTATCCATCCAGCAAAAAAAAAAATAAAAAAAATTTACTGTTCATGATGACGTCTGACGTCATCATGAACATTAATTTTTTTATTTTTAATTTTTATTTTTTTTGCTGGATGGATAGAGAGTAAAAAAATAACAATTTTATTGTATTGGGTACCCCTGGCGGGGCCATTTGATCTATTAGATCTAAGGTGTTCTTTATTATTTGTTATATAAGGATGTTCTGTATGGAGCAATGGGCTATATATATATATGTGTGTGTGTGTGTGTGTGTGTATGTGTGTGTGTGTTTCTGTGTGTGTATTTTTATGGTGAATTTGTATGAAGATTGACGCCAATAAAAAGAAGTAACCTGTAATCTGGAGTCAGAAGAGGTGTGATGGATGTGAATAGGGCTGTCATTCGGACCGAGCTGCTCGCGAGCTCGGCTCGGCTCGAACTCGTTTAATGCGCTCGGCTCGATTATATATACGAGTCGAGCTCGAACCGAATTTTTGGCTCGTTTATTTATACGAGCCGAGCCGAGTATACTCGAGACTCGATTAAGACTCGACTCGAACTCGTATAATCGGCTCGACTCGGCTCGAACCCCAACTCGTTTATCTAAAATATATATATTTTTTGTAAATATTATATAATGAAAAATTGCATTTCTCGACGATCCAACCGTACGGATGTCAAGATATATCTAATTAAATGATATTCCCAAATTTTCAAAAAATAAAAAATTAATTTGGTTGGAGATCTTAATAGAACACTACTATATTGTCTAGTACTCGTAACTAGTGCTTCATCCCAAATTATTGTTTCTATTTTTTAAAAAATATTTCTCGACCATCCAACCGTAAGGATGTCAAGATATATCTAATTAAATGATATTCCTAAATTTTCAAAAAATAAAAATTTAATTTGGTTGGAGATCTTAATAGAACACTACTATATTGTCTAGTACTCGTAACTAGTGCTTCGTCCCAAATTATTGTTTCTATTTTTTTAAAAATATTTCTCGACGATCCAACCGTACGGATGTCAAGATATATCTATTTAAATGATATTCCTAAATTTTCAAAAAATAAAAAATTAATTTGGTTGGAAAACTTAATATAACACTACTATATTGTATAGTACTTGTAACTAGTGCTTCGTCCCAAATTATTGTTTCTATTTTTTAAACATATTTCTCGATGATCCAACCATAGGGATGTTAAGATATATCTAATTAAATGATATTCCCAAATTTTTAAAAAATAAAAAATTAATTTGGTTGGAGATCTTAATAGAACACTACTGTATTGTCTGGTACTCGTAACTAGTGCTTCGTCCCAAATTATTGTTTCTATTTTTTTAAAAATAGTTCTCGATGATCCAACCGTACGGATGTCAAGATATATCTAATTAAATGATATTCCTAGATTTTCAAAAAATAAAATATTAATTTGGTTGGAGATCTTAATAAAACACTATTATTCTTGTTGTATTTGGTTAAATAAATGAAAATTAGATAATTTTTTATTATATTTAATTTTTTTGATAATTTGTAAATTAAATAATTTCTAACATCTTGTTTGTTTACTTTTTTATTATGTGTAAGGATGTTTATATAATTAATAAATAATTTTCAGATTTTTTCTTTTTAAAAAAAGTAATTTTCAGAATTAAAAAAAATTCAATGACTAAACGAGCTACCCGGCTCGGCTCGTTTAACTGCTACCCGACTCGGCTCGTTAGGCTCGCGAGTAAACACGACCCGACTCGTATAATAAACGAGCCGGGTTCGGCGGGGATTTTCGGCTCGTTTAATAAACGAGCCCGGATCGACTCGTTTAAAAAAACCCGACTCGATTTAAAGCTCGGCTCGAACTTGCCCGGGTCTACTCGAATTAGAGCCCTAGATATGAAGATGGATGGGCTTCGATGCTAGAAGTTAACACGAGATACGCCTTACACCTAAACGTATTAGGTGGGCAGAAAAGCTCACAAAATTGAAAGTAGGCAAATTGGACATGATGGAGCAGAAAATTGGGTATTTAGGTCATTTTTTTTATAGGCTAGTATTTATTAATTTTTAGTTTTAATATTAAAATGTGTATGGAATGGAGAAAATGCCCTCAATACCACAATTCTAGAGCAATTGGTCCAAAATATCACAACTCAAAACATTGGCTCCAAATATCACTCTAAGACAAACTATCACGTAGCATTTTGAATAATTTTTTTCTAACGCTAAAGCGTGTAGCATTTTAGGGGAGAGAGGGAGGGGGAACCCAACTTGAATTGGCGTTTGGTGGGAGACGTGAGATGAATTGGCGTTTTGGGGGAGGGATGTCACTTAATGTGGGGTTTGGGGTGGTGGTGGTTTTTTTTTCTTTTTTTTGTTTACTCCTAAATATATATTTGAAAATAATACTGAAAATTTAAAAAATACAATTTTAATTAACCTTAGGGGTTCAATAATTAACTTTTGGGGTTCAACGTTTCTATTTTGGATTTTAGAAATATCCAGAACGACGAATAAATCGTATACAAATTTAGGATTTAGGGTACCCTAAATCCTAACTTATGGCCCCTGATTCTTTAAAAATCAGGCCGCCGGATTCAATTTTTTAATTAAAATTTTTAAATTTTATCTGTTTTGTCTTGGGGTTTCAAAAATTAACCTTTGGGGTTCAACATTTCCATTTTGGGTTTATAAATATTTAGAATGACGAATAAACCGTATACGAACTTAATAAATAAACACAATTCAAATTGACCATTTGATTATAAGTTTTTTAATATTATTTGCAAATACATATTTAGCAAAAAAAAAGATAAAACACCAAACGCCACTTGAAGTGGAGTTCCAACCACTTGAAAACCCACCCCCACCAACGCCACTTAAGGTGGCGTCCCTCTCCCCTCCCCCAAAACGCCATTTCAAGTGGCGTTCCCCCTCCCTTCTTCCCCCCAAATACCACACAATGTAACGTTTTAAAGAAAAAAAAACAAAATCCTAGATGATAGTGTGTCTTAGAGTGATATTTGGGACCGCACTTTCACATTGTAATATTTGGAGCAATTTAATTTAAAATTGTGATAGATTGGCCCAACATCCTATGCAATGTTACATTTAAAACTTAAAAGATTCTTATCATATATTTTATTTACACCCGATAATATAAATATATGTAGAGTAGCAATCCAGAGAGAATTTTTTATATAGAGAATCGTAGCACACCACTAATTTTTTGATTCTATAGTAGAACCAAAATTTTAAAAAAAATAACTTTCTTAATTAAAAAAACAAATTTAAAAATCAAAAAAAAATACTGTCCGCTGCCACGTCATCGCAGTCACGTCAGCAGTGATCACGTGATCACTGCTGACGTGGTAGTGCCATATCACCATCGCACGTCATCGCTGCTGACGTGGTAGTGCTACATCATCAGTGATGACGTGGCAGCGAACAAAATTTGGTTCTACCACAGAATCAGATAATTGTTCTTTTTCTATTATAGAACCAAAAAAAATTGGTCTTTTTATTACAGACCCAAAAATTAAAACTTTGATTCTACTATAAAATCAAAAAATTAGTGGTGTGCTACGGTTCTCTATATAATTTGGATATCTCTAGAACAATGGCCAATATATGTATTATACGTACTGGGTTACGTTCTGTGGAGAACAAATCTAGACTAAAAACCTAAGAACTAGTTCTTTAATACAATAAACATATACCGTCCATAAATACAATAAAGATACATTTATCTTATTTATAATAAAGTTAAACTTGTAAATTAAAACGGAAATAAATTAGCAAAATTTGTAGTGAATCTCTATCAATTTTTTTCCCAAAAGTTTAAATATTACACAATTTCATATTTTCCAAAATTCACGTAATAAAATCAATAATCAAGACTGGATAACATCAATTTACCAAGTTCAAATTTATAATATAGGGAAATTCAAATGTAGAACTTTTAAAGTTCATGTGCGATACTTATTTAATTCAATAAAAATAAATATGTTCAGCGTATGAACTTACATATTTGTAGTACATGTTCTACACATGAACTTTCTAGATCTCCGAATTCACATGTAAGACATAAACACGTTTAAATGTAGAATTTTCAAAGTTCATGTGCGGAACTTATATAATTTAATAGAAATAAGTACGTTCTACGTATGAACTTACGTATTTGCACTACATACATGAACTTTTGGTTTCAGTTCCATAACATTCAAAGTTCAAGTGTTGAACGAGGAGAAGTAATACTATGTATAAGAAGACACGTAAAAATACATAGAAGAAAAAAACATACAAATATTGTGTATTTTATAAAAAATCTTACAATTTTTTGGTTACCGTTTTTATTAATTTGTGAATATTCTACCTTAATTGTCTCTGTAAAAAATATCTTAGCCATTGTTTAAATAGTGATCCAACGATGATTAATGCATCTCCGATTCTCTTTTTGGTAGTGGTTCTCATTTGAATCAAACCTTATACTAATATATATCAAATATAGTGTATTTCTAAATTATTTTAATATATTTTAAATTATTTATTAGATTCCATGTAAAAATTATTTAGAGGATGTACAAATGTATATATATATATATATAATTGAATAAATGATATATATATATATATTATAAAATATTATTTTATTTCAAATACAATAAAAATTCATTTATATTTTCATGTGATCTTCGAAGAATTCAAAAAAAACAATTCGTTAATGTATTTAGCATAATTATTCATTAATCCCCATTATTTCAAGTTAAGATCAGAAACAATTATTTATTTAACTAAATTATTTATTTATCAAGATTCGACTTAATTTAAATAGAGATTTTTTAAATTAAAGGTTTGCACGAAAATTAATGCAAACATACAGATCAATATACGGATTGTACAAATCGTTACTTTCCTACTTATTTCAACCCATCAGAGTTCAATGCAAAAAAGTTAACAATTTGATATATTGCATTAGTTGATTTTTTTTTATTTTTTTGTACAAGATTTGGTCAGGCGGGACAAATCGCGCATGTGTTACCTTATACTGGTTAGATCAACATTCATTTATAGCTTTGCACCACCATGCCTATTTGTAACGAACCAGCAATTCTAATGAGTGAACCAGCACGCCTAGGCTTTGCATAAATCTACAAATAGATCGAATCCACCATCCTCTACGGGACAAGTCCCTCTCCCAACAAATTACGTGTTGAAGGGGAGTCAAACCCTTGACCTTGTGTATACAAGGCAAGGTCACTACCAAATGAGCTCTATTAGAGGGGAATCGAACCCTTCACCTTCTGTACACAAGGCAAGGTCACTGCCAAATGAGCTAGAGCTTATTGGAAGTAGTTGTAAACGTTTTTTTAAAACGTCACAGATACTCTTATTTTTGGAATTGTACATGTTGATCGTAAAGATTAATTTACTAATAACCTGTTTAATTAGCGATACTAATAATATAATACGAAGAAAGGATAATCGAACAATAATATTTTATTATGATATTTATTTCTCTCTCTACAATCTAGAACATGTACGAGCCCCTTCTAATGGTTTATCTTAGAGATTCTCTCCCTTATTAAAATTGTCAACCACTTACAAGTGTGACAAGTATTTTATATTAATTAATAGTGGTTCCTTTCTGGAATCCCTTCTAACTAACTTACTGGTTTACTAAGCTATTAAACTAATGGGCTTCAAGGCCCAATAAATATTTACAAAAGTTTGGGCCTTATACAATCTATTTAAGTGTTTATTACATTATAACGCCCTAGAAATATTGTACTTATAATAATAATTATTATTTAATATTAAATGTGGATTATATGGGTGAATTTTTTTTAGAATTGAATATATCTGACATCATGTTTACATGCTTACATGATGATGTATATGTGAAATGTGAGTCCGTATTTTTTTATTTGATTTTTATGATTAAAATCTATTAAAATTATGCATTATTGATCTTCGAAATTTTTTATAAAATCACTGGAGTATTTAAAAATCCCGAAATCTTTTGTGTTATCCTCGTAATAATATTATTTAGTTTTTAAAATTTTTGGGAGAATTAATTTGGGTGTTTCAGTATTTTAAAATGATTTTAAGAGTTTTAATGTGTTTAAAGGATCGAAACTTGTAAAATCCGTATTTAATTTATTTTTGATCCTAAAAATATTTTAAAAATATGGGGATGTTTGTAATTTCATAAATTATAGTTTAAAATTTATTTTCTGCCCATTTTCTAATTTAATTCGATTTTAGTAGTTTATTTAAAATGATTTTAAGTATATTTCAGCATTTTCAAATTTCCAAAATGCCCTTTTTCTTTTTCCCCAAATCATCAATACCTAATCCCTAATTCAGTTGGTGACTGTGTTGGGTGCTCTCAAAATCCCTCTCCCTCAAATCGATTCTCTTCCCTTCTCCCTCAATCTCTCTTTCTCTCTTCCTGTATGCGTGTTTCGCGTATATATATATATATACATGGCGTAAGTATGTGTGCACTGGTGAGCAGTAGTTGTGTATGTGTAATAATCGATGGTGTATGAGTTATATATATATATATATATATATATAGGTGTGTGTATAGTGACCATATGGGTGTGTGTTCGCTACTATCAGTGTGTGTGCGTGTGTTTTTGCTTGTGGGTTCGGTATGTTGCGTGTGTGTGTTGGTTCCTCGCGAGTTCGATGCAATCCTGCTGTGAAATCATTGTTTCTCCTGTACTAGTTCGTTTTTGGTCTTCTTGTTATGACTGCGATATTGTCGTGGTTGAATACTGCTGCGTTTGTGTGTATGCTCGAGTTGTGGGTCAAATTCTTTTTTCGATTGTTTCGTTTATTGTTGTTGCTGTGCTGAAATTAATTGATTGTTATGATGAAAATTACTTGCTTGGTATTAATTATGGTTCGAATCGGTGGAATTTTGTGGAAGGAAGCGCAAAAATGGGAACCCCCAAAGTTTTGCTGCCACCGGTGAGCCGGTGGTGGGGTCGATGATGAAATTGAGACCCTTAAAAATTATAATTATCGTTTAAAATCGAGATATGGATTGCATATGTATTTATGTAATTTTAGTGAATTGTCGAATTTAAAATTGTTAGTGTAGTCGATTATGTACAGGGGATTATAATTGTTGATTGTGTTGGTTGTGTTCAACTGGTAATGTAACCGTGCAAAGGGGATGTTGCCCAAATTTCTAAAAATTATTTTATTTATTTGTTCATTTCTCGAGTATAATAAATATATTACTAATGGAATAGTATGCGAATAATAATATGAATTGTTAAGTATTAACCAGTTTACTTTGATAATTGTTAGGGATTGACGGATGTGTTATATGATTAGTGAATTGTATGTTGGATTTAAAGTGATAATTATAATTTTTAAGGGTATTAGATGGATTCTGAGTGCTAAAGTAAGTGAGATGTATGTACAGTGAATTGAGTTGTGAATGGTACGAATATGCATATTAAGTGTTAAGTGCATGGATTGTCAGAAGTTGTGAAGAGTGTATGTTAGTATAATTTTGATGAATATGAGATTGTATTGGGTTATTGTAAAACAAAGAATGTTTGACTTTTGGTTTGGTAAGTTGTATTCTGACAGGTTAGGTCATATTTTAGAGGAGGTGTTGTACAAATTTTGTTATGATTATTTTGTAATTTGTATATTAAATTGATACGAAATATTTGTAAATAGATATGATGTATGTGTTAGCAGGTATAAGTGTAAGTAAATAATATGTGCTAAGTGTTTATATGATTTTGTGATTTCACATTTCTATTTTGAGAATATAATATGTATGAGCTATATGTGATAAGTTGTAAAGCGTATAGGAAGCGTTTGAGTAGAACAGAGTTAGACGATTACGGTGATATGCGTATTGAAGTAGTACTTTACTATTATATAGGTACGAATAGGAGGTCGGCTAAGGGTTAGTGCACGTGTAGATGAAATATAGAGGATGGAGATAATTATCGGGATTGACAAGTGTGCTCTTGTAAGAGACTGACAATGATAAAGGAAAGATGGATGTGTGATCGAAGAAAGGTCAATGTATAAAGAAGGAGAGACTAATATAAAGTGAGTAAAGGATCGAGATGTTGAAATTGGAAACTGCATGTATTGGGGCAAGTTATACTATTCCTCACTTATCGTTCAAGTGATGTGAACACTCATGTTTTTTTATATATTTGTTATTTCGAATCCCTTCTTGCAAGCATGTATACCCTTCATATTTATTTTGGATGATGTGAACCTGTTTCTATTATTCGTAAGGTTTTCTTCCACATCGCTTTGCTAGGGTCTATACCTTTACTTTTGTTTCAAGTGACATTTTTCCCTCAACTAGTATTCTCAAATATCTTAAAATTATTGATCCTCTCCACCTATCGTTCAGGTGTTGTTTCTCTTAAAATTATTTTAAATAAATATTCCTAATCTTTATTAATATTCCAATACTTGATATTTTATCGAATTCCTCAATACCTATCGTTCAGGTGTTGGCTCTTTTAAAATAATTATTGTATATAAATATTCCTCATTTTTATTAATATTCTAATACATGGTATTTTACCGGATTCCTCAATCGTGTACGATTTTATATTCTTAAAAAGTAATTAAGTGATATTTTAAACAGAGGAAATCCAAGATTTAAAAATTTATAAAAATCTTTTAGTATAATTCCTGAATATGATTTATGATTTTCCCTCAATAAATAATTTTTTTTCAAGGAATGTTTTCTTCAAATTACTGTACAACTATTTACTCTGATATTATTTTCGCTATAAATGAATGTAAACTAATTCGAGGTTTATATTGTCGTTGAAGCCTTGTTGCTTAGTGACGGTTAAAACCAAGAATGAATTGAGATTTTCTTACTTATTCAACTCATTATTGTCGGGTCGGGTTGGTATCTAAAGCCTATGAGTGCTTAGTTGACAAGAGTGAGGTTACGAGTAATTGAGAATTTCTTGAATGTTTATTTTTAATTATTTGAATCACTCATGTTAGTTTCAAAATATATAATGAGATTCCTTCATTCCATGATTTCCTTATAAGTTGTTAAATTCCAGAACCTGAATAATTTCTTTGTTCCGTAATTGATAAATGTTTCTTTATTGATTCATAATTCTGTCTTGCTGAACTATACCATGTTTAGCTCAATCGTATTACTTTGCTGTTATGATTTCCTTATATCAATTGCTTCCCTGCCCCTCAGTCTTTAATAATTGATAATGAAAATGGCTTAATTAATTAAAGATGTTTCTAAAATTCCTTATATTGGGCTGATCTGTTATCAGTGAGTATAAAGGACTTAAAAATGAAATGTTTAAAAGATTTTAAAGATTTTATTGTGGGGGATTCCGTCAAAATGTTTTCAACGGATTCCTTCAGATTGGAGGCGTAAGAGGCCGGGTGACGCCGGTCCAGCATTTATTTTAGCGTAAGAGGCTGGGGAATGCCCAGTCCAGCAATTGAAAGGCCAATGTGTTGCCTAATTGGGAACCCAATTTCAAGGACCAGAGGGACTTCATGTCCGGTATGGGGAATTTACGTGGCTGATCACCCGTATTGTCCGGAGTCGTGGAAAAACTCCAATCAATGAAAATGTTTTAAAAAAAAGGTTTTATGAAAAGTATGTTTCATAGATGTAAGGGTTTTAAGAATAGAATATTTTGATATGATTTATATGTTTCAAGGTAAATTGTCATAATTTTCGAAATTGTGGATATTAGAGTTAGTTGTTTTCTACTTGATAGAATTTGGAACTCAGTAAAATAATGGGATCAAGGATGGATAGAAGTTTCTCAGTTATTCCCTTCGTGAGTAACATTGTACGTTGAAAGTGGAGTAAGAATGATTGGGGAATTTCTTGATATTCTTTTTCTCAAAGTTTTACCTGAGGCAGTAGAAAATGGGAAAGTTTTACTCTATGATTGAAACTGAATGATCTTTTGAGATAAAGTATTTATTGGTATTGTTCATCAATGAATTATCGTAATATCGTTGTTTCACTATATTATTAACTTGCTGAGCGTTCTTTGCCTCACTCTTGCTTTGTTTTACCTAACCCCTTATAGTTAGGTTTAACGAGGATCTACTATATTTATCCCTGCGAATGAGAGCGATGAGGCATTCTATACAGGATAGATATCGGAGCTAGAGCGGGTAAGCACATATTTGGATTGAGCTACGAAGTAGATGGTATAGAAATTTGTATTAGAGCAGAGATAGAAGTTGTAATAATTTGTATTAATTAGATTCTTGTTTCATACCATAACCTGGAATCGATCCTCGGTGAGGAATCGTTGGTGTATTAAGTTTTATTTGTATTTGTTAAATGGGAATTTGGTTTGGTGATAAGTGGATTTTATATCCACTTGGAACGCTTCGAATTGGCTTAAATTGATTAACTTGGCCTCAAGTATGTCATGTTTTTTATTCTTTTTTAGTAAGAATGGTGCAGAGTTATTATCGTGAAGTGGGGAGATACATTTGCATGTTTCATGGTGGATTCACGCTTAAGAATTGAAGAACGGGAAGTGGCAAAAGAATCGGAAGAGAAAATGGAGGAAAAATGACCAAATTGTGGAAAATTAGGATTTTCGGGTAGGTTGCGCAGTCTGCACTGTTTTGGCCATATCTGGAGTTCTAGAAGTCCGATTTTAGCGATCTTATAGTCCACGCGAAGTTTGGGAAATTTTCTTGAAGAATAAAGTAAAATCAGAATTTTGGCAGAAACTCACAACGCAGGGGTGCCCGAAAAATCAGAAAATGGCAGTTTTGGACAGCGCGGCTGCGCTAGTTGGCAGCGCAGGGGCGCTACCTGTCACTGGAAAAATTCTGAAAAATCTTCTATTTCGATTCTAATTGGAATTTTTGGTAATTTCTTGCTGGAAAAGACTCCCGGGCCCTATATAAACACGTTCTATCATCCTTGAACGAAAACCAACTACTCACTATAACACCGAGAGAGAGTCAAAGATAGAGATTCAGACTTGGAGAAGGATTCCTACGCTCGTGACAAACAACGGAGATCTAGATCTACTTTTTGTTTTCTTCTAAATTAGACGATACTCTTGGATGTTTTTGGGATTTGTTTTCTTAACTCTATTACTCTAGCATAATTACTATTCATACTTTGTTTATTATCATGGTTTCATCAGATCCCATGATGACGAGCCATTCGAATATGAACTAATCATTGTCATGGGATTCTAACGGATTTATTTACAGAGTTTAGTATTTTGATGTTTTAAAGATCTGTGTGTGATGAATTATTGATATCCTTGTATGGTTGTGCTTATTCTTCTTGGATGCGTAGCTAACATCTAAGTTGCCTTGTTAATCTCTTGTGAAGCGACAGTGGATCTTGAGATTTAGAACTTGCCATGCTAGCATAGGTTTATGTTTGTTTACCAACATGATTAGTAGTGTAATTTGAACTATCTTACGCTGCCCTATGTGATCTCAATGGATAACTTGTGCTTAAACCGTTATGTTTTCAAATCTTATAGACATATAGGGTCTAAACATAATTGGTGTCTACCCATCTTCTATCTCTTTTGTCGATGTATGAGTAGTTTGGTATTCGTATACTGAAAGGTAGCCTATACTTGTTTCGTGTTGTCCGATCAGCTATCATAACCATCACATGCATTGATTAAAGGCATCAACTCTAAGCGAAGTATTTAATGAAGTTAGGATCCCATGTTTTAATTCTCAAAAGTAATTCGATTTTATTTCTCATTAGTTAAGTAATTATTAGTTTTGTTAATTTGCTTTTTAGTTAATTTAGATAATCAAAACCCATCTTTGATATTGTGTTAACAGTGAATAATAATCATACACTGATACATAGGTGCGTAAATCTGTATTGAACCTAAACCAGTCTCTGTGGGAACGAATTTGGACTTAACCTTATATATTACTTGTGATCGCGTACGCTTACGTGAATTAGTGCAAACAAGTTTTTGGCGCCGCTGCCGAGGACTCGGTGTTTAATATAGTTTATGTGCTTGTCATCAGTAGTCGTTAAAGTTCACTGACTCGGATTATTTTCTTACTTAGTTTGTTTGTTTGGTGTGTTTCAGGTACTTGAGCATGTATGCGAACACGTTCTCAAACTCGTGAGGAAAAACTGGAAGAAGAAGAACTTGAAGCAACAGCAGAGATGGGTGATCGAGCAGCAGCTAAGGCTTTGAAGGACTATTCTCAGCCTAAAATCAATGACATTCAATCTAGTATTGTCAGACCAGCCATTGCAGCTAATACCTTTGAAATCGAGCCTGGCACGATTCAGATGGTACATAATTCAGTTCAGTTTGGGGTGCTCTAACGAAAGATCCTAACATGCATATTCGCAACTTCATAGAGATCTGTGAGACTTTCCGATTCAACGGTGTGTCAGAAGATGCTGTCAAATTGAGACTTTTCCCATTCTCTCTTAGGGATAAAGCTAAGAGCTGGTTACACTCTTTACCAACCGGTTCTATTACTACATGGGAGGATCTTGCTCAGAAATTCCTCACTAAATTCTTCCCCATGGCAAAAATAGCAGCAATCAGGAACGCTCTCACTCAATTTGTTCAGCAGTCGGGAGAGTCTTTATGTGAAGCTTTGGAGCGCTACAAAGAGATGCTTAGATCATGCCATCATTATGGCATGCCGGACTGGATGGTAATCAATTGTTTCTATAATGGGCTGGGAGCACAATCAAGACCAATGTTAGATGTAGCATCAGGTGGAGCTTTATGGGCAAAGAGTTACGAGGAAGCTTATGAGCTAATTGAGATGTTGACTGCTATTGAATATCAGAATACAACTCAGAGACTATCTCAAGGCAAAGTAGCAGGAATTCTGGAAGTGGTTACAGCTACAGCTATAGCAGCTCAGTTGAAGGCTTTGACTATGAAGGTGGATTCTCTAACTAACTATGGAGTTCAGCAGGTAGCTAGTGTTTGTGAGCTATGTGCAGGCGCACATGAGACGATTCAATGTGCCATTTCTAATGAATCAGTGCAGTTTGTGAGCAACTTTCAGAATCAGCAGCAGCCAACCCCAGCCACCTATCATCCGAACATCAGGAACAATCCTAATTTTAGCTGGAGCAACAACCAAGGTGGTAATCAACAACCACAACAGCCTTATCAGCAATTTGGAGCTAATCCATTCAATCCGGCTGGTTTTCAGCAACTGTATGCTCCAAGGCAACAATTTCAGCCTCCGGGATTTCAGCAACAACAGCCTTATGGGAATGCTGGTCAATCTTCGAATGAAAAATCTGAATTGGATGAATTGAGGTTGATGGTTAAAAGCCAGGCGGTATCTCTCAAGACGTTGGAGAATCAGATAGGGCAAATTGCAAGTGCCTTACTTAACAGACCACAGGGATCTCATTCTAGTGATACGGAGGCTAATCCAGGCAAGAGGGAAGTTAAAGAACATGTGAAAGCAGTGACTTTGAGATCTGGTAAAGTCATGAGCAATCAAAAATCAGCAGCTGAGGAGGAAGAGGTGATTCAAGAACAGCGGGTGGAACCTTCTACAGAAAAGCCAATTTCTGATTTGGCAGTTGGGCAGTTAGATGGTGAAGTGGAAAAGGGCAAGGAACCTATTGAAAAAGCTTCTCCGGAGCAGTCTACAAAGAATAATCAGATCTATCCTCCTCCTCCATATCCTAAAAGGCTCCAGAAGCAGCATCTAGACAAGCAGTTTTCCAAGTTTCTTGAGGTTTTCAAGAAATTACACATCAACATACCTTTTGCAGAAGCTCTTGAAAAGATGCCGAGCTATGCCAAGTTCATGAATGGTATTCTCTCACGTAAGCTGAAACTCGAGGAATTGGAAACTGTTGCTTTGACAGAAGAGTGAAGTGCTGTTTTGCAACAAAAGTTGCCTCCTAAACTTAAAGATCCTGGAAGTTTCACCATCTCGTGCACCATTGGTAACTTATCTTTCGACAAGTGTTTGTGTGACTTGGGAGCTAGCATCAATCTCATGCCTCTGTCTGTTTTCATGCAACTTGGTCTGCTCGATCCTAAACCTATAAATATCTCTTTACAGCTGGCTGATCGGTCTATCACTTATCCTAGAGGTATCGTGGAGGATGTTTTGGTAAAAGTTGATAAGCTCATCTTCCCTGCGGATTTCGTGATTCTTGATTTTGAAGAAGATAAGAAGATTCCCATCATCTTGGGAAGGACTTTTCTCGCTACTGGCCGTACTTTGATAGATGTTCAGAAAGGAGAGCTCTCAATGAGAGTGCAAGATCAGACTGTCTCTTTTAATATGTTCAAGGCCATGAAATTTCCTGCGGAGAATGAAGAGTGCTTTAGAGTGGAAGGGGTTGATACTGGCCAGAATAAAGCGTTTGATCAGATGTTGAATTCGGATCCCTTAGACGTTGTTTTACAAGGAAAGTCTGATACTGAAGATGAGGAATTAGGCATGGCTGATCTTTGGGATTCTCAAGTGCTGATTGATGAGGTTGTTTCATGGTCAAATCTTGAGGATAGTGCAATTGAGTCTTTTCTTGAGAAAGATGTTTTGTTAAAGTATGAGGGTAATAAAGATCTTCATGAGTTGTATAGGAATTTTACTTCTGATGAGATGTTAGAGGAATTGAATGCTATTTGTTCAAAGCATGAAATTCAACTTGAGGATAGTTCTTTTGATCCTAAGTCTGTTGTTAAGACTTCTATTGATAAACCACCCACTTCCGTTCCTAATTCGTCTATTTCCACTCTTGATCAGTCTTTGGTAATTAATAATGAAAATCATCATGTTGAAAAAGCTTCCAAACTCGAGCTTAAACCACCAGATCACCTGAGGTATGCATATTTGGGTCAATCATCTACTTTGCCTATTATTATTGTTGCTAACTTGTCAGGTAGTGAAAAGAACAATGTTACTGACACTTTTGAGGAGCAAAGAAGGCCGAAACTTGTCATCAAGGATGTAGCCCCGGAAAAGATAGTTAAATGGCAATATAGAGATATGGTGTAGAAATTTTCAAGAGAAAAAGCCATTGCCATGTCTAGCTAAAGACTTTAAACAAAGGCGTTTCCTAGGAGGCAACCCATGGATTTCCTGCTTTCAATAAAAGAGCATTTTCCCCAATTCTTCATAATTCTGGATTACTATTTTCGTGCGGAGGGTGTAGAGGTCACTTGGCCTGTTTTTGGAGCTCATGCTGTCTATGCACCACCAGATTCACCACCCGAGGAGGGTGATCCTGCTGACATTTAGGTAAGTTCTCTACTATACTTTTTATTGCCTTCAATGAAGACATTGAATATTTTAAGTTTGGGGGTGATTTGGGGATGAGTAGTGTTAGTGTGTCATTTGTTCATGTAGGAAATCATATTTTGCATGTTATTAGTAATTCATTCATGTTTTGTTCGTCTCGTATTATTGCATGTTTGTTTCATATTGCACATTCTGTTATTTTGTTTTTATACCATGTGAGTCCATGATAGTTGCATTTGCATGGCATATTTCATGATCCCTTAGGATGAGCTAATTCTGATTGGTAGGTCGATGTTGATTTGAGTGTGGTATTGATGAATAGAGGGTTGATTTATAGTTCTTATGAAATTGACTTGCATGTTTCAGAAACAAATTCTTTTTACAGTCTCATCATTTGCTTTTGGTCTAGTTTGAGGTCATGCTTGTTTGTTTGTTGAGATTTAATCACTTGTTTATATTTAGAATTTTCGTTATTTCCTTGATAACGTAGGAGCACTAAAGTATAAGTTTGGGGGAAAACAGGGATTTCATGCTAGTTGTGAATAAAAGTTAGTTGAGTCAAAAAGGCTAGTAGCGCTAATATTTATGAGTAGTCTAGGGTTGGATGAGATGGAGCGAAACGCACTCATTCCAAGTTAGTTGTGTCAAAAAAAAGAGGAAAAAAATCAGAAAAGAAAAAAAGGAAAAAAAAAAGAAAAAAAGTCATGTGAATGTGTAAATGCAAAATTGACCACGGGTGAGCTCTTAATACTCGAGCAATTAAGTTCTAGGGGACTTCATGCCTAGTGACCTAAGACTTTTCCGGTCTGGGATCCACTAACCTAACGCTCGCTACATGGGTATTATTGTATAAGCCTTTAGGGGTCTCATCCATTACACGGTTAAATAAGCATGTGTTGTTGTGTATATTACTATGTGTCGTAGTTGTTACTAATAAAGCATGAATTCCTGTCTAACTCGAATGATGATGGAGGTGTTTCTAGGTTATGAAGTGTTTACCGTCCATTCTATATATAAACCTGTGATTGTCTTGGCAAAGAATAGGTATGATTTTGATCTAGTGTTAGGAGTATATCTTATGAGAATCACACACACCCACGTTTTTGTCATGTATTGCTAGTATACGGGGATTTAGTCGAGCTCTGTTTGGATATATTGCATTTCTTTGAGATATTTGCTTGTTGATTGGTTTTGGTTAATTCGAGGGGATCGTTGCATTTTCATATTAGTTGCATTCATGCATTGCATTAGTTCGTAACGAGTCTATTTATGCTTGAGGACAAGCATCGGTTTAAGTTTGAGGGTGTGATAAATGGATTTTATATCCACTTGGAACGCTTCGAATTGGCTTAAATTGATTAACTTAGCTTCAAGTATGTCGTGGTTTTGATTCGTTTTTAGTAGAATGGTGCAGGGTTATTATCGTGAAGTGGGGAGATACATTTGCATGTTTCATGGTGGATTCATGCTTAATAACTGAAGAACGGGAAGTAGCAAAAGAATCGGAAGAGAAAACGGAGGAAAAATGAGCAAATTGTGGAAAATTCGGATTTCCGGGTAGGTTGCGCAGTCTGCACTGTTTTGGCCATATCTGGAGTTCTAGAAGTCTGATTTTAGCGATCTTACAGTCCACGCGAAACTTGGGAAATTTTCTTGAAGAATAAAGTAAAATCAGAATTTTGGCAGAAACTCACAGCGCAGGGGCGCCTGTTTATGGCAGTTTTGGACAGCGCGGCTGCGCTAGTTGGCAGTGCAGGGGCGCCAGGAACAAGCAGAGCAGCGCGGGGGCGCTTCCCAGTGGTGCAGGGGCGCTACCTGTCGTTGGAAAAATTCTGAAAAATCTTCTATTTTGATTCTAATTGGAATTTTTGGTAATTTCTTGCTGGAAAAGACTCCCGGGCCCTATATAAACACGTTCTATCATCCTTGAACGAAAACCAACTACTCACCATAACATCGAGAGAGAGCCGAAGATAGAGATTCAGACTTGGAGAAGGATTTCTACGCTCGTGACAAGCAACGGAGATCTAGATCTACTTTTTATTTTCTTCTAAATTAGGCGATACTCTTGGATTTTTTGGGATTTGTTTTCTTAACTCTATTACTTTAGCATAATTATTATTCATACTTTGTTTATTATCATGGTTTCATCAGATCCCATGATGACGAGCCGTTCGAATATGAACTAATCATTGTCATGGGATTATAATGGATTTATTTACGGAGTTTAGTATTTTGATGTTTTAAAGATCTGTGTGTGATGAATTATTGATATCCTTGTATGGTTGTGCTTATTCTTCTTGGATGCGTAGGTAACATCTAAGTTGCCTTGTTAATCTCTTGTTAAGCGACAGTGGATCTTGAGATTTAGAACTTGCCATGCTAGCATAGGTTCATGTTTGTTTACCAACATGATTAGTAGTGTAATTTGAACTATCTTACGCTGCCCTATGTGATCTCAATGGATAACTTGTGCTTAAACCGTTATGTTTTCAAATCTTATAGACATATAGGGTCTAAACATAATTGGTGTCTACCCATCTTCTATCTCTTTTGTGGATGTATGAGTAGTTTGGTATTCGTATACTGAAAGGTAGCCTATACTTGTTTCGTGTTGTCCGATCAGTTATCATAACCATCACATGCATTGATTAAAGGCATCAACTCTAAGCAAAGTATTTAATGAAGTTAGGATCCCATGTTTTAATTTTCATAAGTAATTCGATTTTACTTTTCATTAGTTAAGTAATTCTTAGTTTTGTTAATTTGCTTCTTAGTTAATTTAGATAATCAAAACCCATCTTTGATATTGTCTTAGCAGTGAATAATAATCATACACTGATGCATAGGTGCGTAAATCTGTATTGAACCTAAACCAGTCTCCGTGGGAACGAATTGGACTTAACCTTATATATTACTTGTGACCGCGTACGCTTGCGTGAATTAGTGCAAACATTTGGGTTAAATAATTACAGGTGGATAGTCCGATTTACGAATACTTCATGTCGAAATTTTCTAAAATTTCCCTGTATCAAAGTCTATTTTATTATAAAAAATATATTTTCAGTATTGGGATGTCGGGGCGTAATATACATCATCTCTAATTTTCATGGTCTAACAGTACAAATATCCTATATTAATGGATCGACATCCTCTTCGAACTCATGAACAAAATTACGGAAATGGATAATGCCTCTTACTTTATGTGGAGTTTTGATACCATTTATAACATCCAATCCACAAATAAATGCATACCGGATCATGGAAACCACCAAAAATTAGTTCAAAAACAATAATAGTTTAACATATTAATTATTGACTTGTAGCGCTAAATGATGATCGTAGAGATTAATTTACTAAGGACATGTTAAATTAGTGATAATAATAATATAACACGAAGAACAGATAATCGAATAATAATATTTTATTATTATAATTACTTCTTTCTCTACAATCTAGAGATTCTCTCTTTTATTAAAATTGCGAACCCCATACAAGTGTGACAAGTGGTTTGTATTTATAGGGGTTTCTTTGTGGGACCCCTTCTAATTAACTTACTTGTTCACTAAGCTATTAAACTAATGGCCTTCAAGGCCTAATAAATATTTACAAAATTTTGGGCCTAATACAATCTATTTAAGTGTTTATTACATGATCTCTAAACCTCATGGTCTAACAGTATAAATATCCAATTTTAATGGATCGACATCCTCGTCGAACTCATGAACAAACTTACGGAATTGGATAATGCCTCTTACTTTATGTGGAGTTTTGCTACCACTTATAACACCCAATTCACAAATAAATGCATAACGGATCGTGAAAACCACCAAAAAATAGTTCAAAAACACTAAAAATTTAACATATTAATTATTAACTTGTTCTTACGAAGGAATCAAATATTCTAATTCTAATGGATATGCGAAATATTAGACATAAAGTTGTTAATTACTTGTTTTTTACATTGTAGTCTTATTACTTCCTTATATACGAATTATTGCATAATCATACGTTTTATATATTTTATTTTTTAATATGTATATAAAGTTTAGCTTAGTTCATTATGATAATGTTACAATGATTTGACTTGTTGTGTTCAGTAATCATGAATGTAATACATGACCATGTGTTAAACTTAAAAATAGTGAATTAGGATTCCATTTCATGTGCATTCGTTGTATCATATGGATCAAGAAAATTAAGTTTTTTTTTATGTTTTGCTTGGTCGCTGTGAGGTCATGATATTTTGTTTGAACTGTGATGTCATCGAGTTTTTTTCTGAGTTATTCGGTAACTATTGGATTGTTACCATGGAATCAGATTAAAAAAGTTGTAGAAATATTAAAATTTTGGTCATTATTTATTATATTTTCACCATAATTCGGATTTCAGACATTATTTTAATAATATTTATTTTATCTTTTCTTTTTCGTGAAAAAGTGAGTTGAAGCAAAATATTATCAAAATGATATTTACGTGTATATTTATATATATATTTTAATTAAAGTGATGTGTTTATTTTTTATTTATGTGTTATAAAATTCGGATCAAAGGAAAGATTATTTAATGGTCAAACAATAAATATACGTGACGGTCCAAAGCCCACACAGGATATTTGTCGATACACGAAAGTGCACGCGATCAAAGTAATATTCTTCAATTAGAGGGTTATCGTTCCCAATAGAAGTACACCAACATTGTGTGTTGTTCTCAATAATCTGTGCAGTTAAAATTCCGATTGAATGATTATTATTATTAAACTTGATTAGTAAAAATGATTATAAAGCATGGGATTTTCAAATCCACCTGTTATAGGGAGAATATTGTATAACAATATTTATGGAGGTTGCTGGGATCACGGAGCAAAATACGAATATTTTGCTATGAACACGAAGAACACGGAAGGAGATTGGTGAATATTTGTGGCTGATCTTGTTTGTTGATATTCAGGGGTGAACTGTCAATCCATCTTAACAAGTTGCCTACGTACCCTATTTGTAGGGATCAAGCCATACGTAGTTCTTAGAGAAGAAGTTAACCAGACGGGCTAGGGTTTCCATGGGCTCGTCTTGGCCCAAATCCACTAGACGTCTATGGGCTGATGCTAATAGTCCATTAATTCTGCTCATGACTCATGACCCATGGCCCAATAAAGGTTACCTATGGCTAACATGATGCTAGAATCACGAGGCCTCACTGGCGAGGTTAATGGAGAAGCTGCGTGGCCTTGCATGCGACCTCACTGGGCTTAATCATGTGAGGCGATCCCACGCTGTGGAGATAATACTACTCATGAGACCTCGCTGGGCTTAACTATATCTACTCATGCGACCTCGCTGGGCTTAGCGATGAGTCTTCATATGTACTCATGCGACCTCACTGGGCTTAATCATGAGCCTTCATAAGAGTATTCTAGGCCTCGCTGGACCTTGCAGAG
The DNA here is from genome assembly GCA_036435485.1 of Saposhnikovia divaricata. Lineage (NCBI taxonomy): Eukaryota > Viridiplantae > Streptophyta > Magnoliopsida > Apiales > Apiaceae > Saposhnikovia > Saposhnikovia divaricata. Next base: position 90,909,907 of record CM071597.1, on the reverse strand, counting down.
AGATGTGATAGATGCGATCCCATACCAGGGACTACTAGCGAACTCGACCCGCGGCTTGGGGTCGCAAACTTCCATATTGTGCTATGATAGTATATTGGAATAGCTCCTGGTGGTAGGCTTTGGTGACCCAATCTTCATCTTTAGGCCTTTTATAAGTTGTGGACCGCTTATTTTAGCTCATTAGGCCTGCTTAGGGCTTATGCCAAGATTTGGACATAACACCACCCATCCCTTCAACCGAAAGCCTTTTGTTGTTGTCAAAACATATTGTGCCAAGGTGAGATTCCATATTGTGCTTTGTCAAAACTGCGATACGAGGCCTATGTTCGCTATAGATTGTTGTAGATGAAAGCATAACTATCTCAAGTACCTTGGAATCGCATCGCTACCCCTATGAATTTGAATGGTTTCGGACAGCTGTCGTGTCTCGAGATCTGTTCCCAACGCTAAGATGATGAAATATGTTGTGTGTCTTTCCATTAATGCGAAACCATGTATAAGTGAGTGATGGTGACCTCGAGTCCTTCCAAGCACCATGTGGTCCTGCAGAGACCTTGAGAGGCGACCCCATAGGGCCTTGCAGTCATAAATTGTTATAATTATATCTTCTATCAAGCTGATATGTGAGCTCGGACTCTCACCTACATGGCAAAGGGCTACGGGCTCATGAGAGAAGTGAGATGAGGAACTGGGGCATTACTAAAATTGGCATTCCTTTGGCACTTGTCACACCTCCTAGCGAACTCAAAAGCATCTCTTTTTAATGTAGGCAGAAATACCCTTGGGGAAGAATCTTTTGGGCTATAGAACTACCCCCGAGTGATTGTCACATATGCCTTCATGGACCTCCCTTAGGATGTAGTTGCACTCCTCACCATCAACACACCACTCTACACACCTCAAGAGTGGTGTGTTGAACCCTCTTCAATATAGACTTTCATCGTAAATTACATAGCGAGCTGCCTGGTACCTAATCTTCCTCGCTTCCTTCTTTTCTTGGGGTAGAGTCCCATTCTTCACATACTCCCATATAGGGGTCATCCATGTTGGCACCTGGCTCGCTACCTCCAAGACAAATTCCTCAGGAACACTAGGCTTAGTCTGGATTTCTAATGGAATAACCCCAAGTAAGGTGGCCTCTCGGCGCGATCCCAACTTTGCTAGGGCATCCACTCCTTGATTTTTTTGTCCTTCTGATAAATTTCAATTTCACCTGCCTGAATGACTTCATAAGTCTTTGCACACATTGCAGATAGAGCTCGATTTGAGGCTGTTAGGTTCGGAATAACGTAGAAGGGGGGGTTGAATGCTTTATTCAACAATATTTCGATTTTTGATGTGAATATGAGATAAAAGAAACTGAATCGAATTATCACAACTGTTTGGGAAATATCTTTGAATAGATAAAACCCGGAGGTTTGCTACACAATCTAATCCTATGGATCAGCTACAAAATCAAACATGTAAGAACCCCAAATTTTGGATATAATTAAAACTTTTTATTAAGTAATGATAAAATGAGGAACAATGATTCCGACAACAAGGTCACCAGCTCTAATGAATGGTGGTTTCAAAGGACAATGATTGTAATGAATGGATATTGCTTTGGACAATGATCCTGATGCATTGGTATATTGTCAGAATAGAGTAATTCGATGGTTGAGGACCTAGATAAGAATAATCTACCATCCAGGAAGGAGCTAATGGATCCTTGAAGGGAAATGAGTACGTGCATAGTGTTTCCCGTACGTGCATAGTGTTTCCCATACGTGCATAGTGTTTCCCGTACGTGCATAGTATTTCCTGTACGTGCATAGTAATTTGGTGGATGAATAGTGATTTTGTAAGTTGGAAAACTTTTCACGCCACCCTATGTACGGGACGTGATATGGATGTTTCGAAGTCATATTAGTAATACGCGGAGGAAATAAGTGAATGAAGAGACGATCGGAATTCAGAAATTCCAAATTCTTTCTCGGTATAATATTTGATCGGACAATGGATTAAATATTATTATAATCCAAGAATTGAGATATTAACTTTGAGGATTTGATATTTTGGGATGTTATTATATTTGATTTAAGAATGAAGGTAGGAAACCACTGAGGCAGTGAAACAAGCATTCTAGAAACCGCTAAAACGTTATAACGAGATTAATCAATAAAGCGAACGAATCCTAGATTACGGATTAAGTTCGTATCGAGATTAAATATCCTGCATGGTCATCACGAGGATTATATTAAGGATTGGGGAAGGTATTATGAATATCGAGAAATTTCCCGGTAAACCCTAGAGGTGAAACTACTTAGTTATTCGTCCGAACGATCAATTAATTGAGCAATAAACGGACAAAGAAACGAGCAGAGAACCAAGATGCAAGTATGTGCAAGTGGATGAGATCAAGTAACCAAGCTATTTGCAAGAGTAACTAGCACACTAAGAATCAAACAAAGGATACAAGATATTAGTACATGACACACCACTTGTCCACTTGTTTAAACATCATCCATGACATAATCACTTTATTAAAGTGACTTTTGGCCAAGATATTATCAAAACCTCATCCCAATAATTCATTTAGCACAAGCAACCAAGTAAAAGATGCAAACAAACTCTTTCCCCCTCCATTTACCTCCATTCGACCTGCCCTCTTTTTCAAGAGGAGAAATCCAACTTCCATCCATGGTTAAATCTCAAGAAAATTAAGGTGAGTCCTATATTTCATAACTAAGATACCCTATGAATTTCAACTTCAAATTCCATACCGATCTTGAGATATAAAATCAAGAAGATGATGATGAATAGTAACTTTTAAGTATTAACTTTGTGTTCTTGTTTTCTTTTGATTGATTCAAGTATACTAAGGCTACTTAAGGATCATTCAAGGCTTAACAAGTGTTATTCACTCTCCAAGGAAGGTATAAAGCTCAAGAACCCTTAGTACTACTTTGAGTTTATGGATTTTTTTTGGATGGATATATGATGGAGAGGTGTTAGTATGTTTAGATCCATGTATGCATAATTGGTTGTTATTGATGTTTCATACTTGTTGGATTTGAGTTGTTCTTGAGATATCATGACCTAGAATAGATGAGAAACTTTAGGTCTTGAATTGGTTGTTGTTGGAGGATGATTTGATGATGATAAAAATTTGGAAAAGCATGTAAACATAGCCGTCGTAATGCCGAATTTTCGATAATCTTTAAAAACCGTGCATCACAGTAGCATGAACTCACTGTCCAGTGTTGTATTTTCCCATGATAAGATAGGTTATGTTATAAGCTTCGTTTTGATATAAAGAACGCGTGAAACGGACTTACGGTTTAGGAGTTATGGTCGGTTTACTAAAAGTAGTTTGAATCCGGAAACGAAAGTTCGTAACTGAAATTGAACCCCGATAAAATACGTAAGTCAGTGGCGAATCTTGGTAATTAAATACTAGAGGTAAAAAGGAAGGTGTGAAAGAAAACCTCATGTGAAACGGATCGTTTTCCGATTTTATAAAAATGTTCGAATCAAAGTTAATCGCGAACGAACCCCTAAAAACCCGCTTGATTATAACTTCGGTAAAACACTTAGACAACGGGCGATAAAACTCGGAGCATAATATTGATTCGTAACGATCGACTTTAGAACTTGTATGACTTAAGTATGTCCCAAGTGTAAGTACAATGACATGTCGTATTAACGAACGAATGTCGGGTCGGATCGAGGATAAAAGGAATCCACTAAAAGGGGTATAACGAGATAACTCGAGAACGTGTTTCGATTTAAGTATAACTTAACTTTTAAGATGTTAAGTGATTAATCCCGAATGCCTTGGCTATTTATAGATCACCAAGCTGACCCGGGACCCGCTACCACTACCCCTTACCGTACTTGACTACCAGGCAAGTTTCAATTCCCTTCTTTTAGGCTGTTGTTGTGATCGAATAAATTTATATATATGTTTTCTGTTATACATATGCCATAGCATGCATGCCTACTTTCAAGTTATATCATTATGCTTGTTCCCTGATTGTTATTGGCTTATAAATTAGATAGCTATCGTATCAACTATAAGCCGGTTATTGTAAGACCCTCATAGAAGGGCGTATACATCTTATTCATCAAATATAGACCGGGAGTCTATATTTCTTGATATATCGAGATTACCTCGGAGGAAAATATTTAAGTAAATATTTTCCATTATTCGGGCGACGAATGTTATTTGAATAGTCGTTCGAGATTATTTATTTTAACGATCCTTACTTCAAATAATTATTTGAACGTAACTATTCGACGAATAATATTTTTAATATTCATTCAGAGTCGAATTATTTATCGATTATTATTTCGAATATTCTTCTAAAGGTTGGACTACTAAATGAATATTATTTGGATATTCATTTAGAATATTATTCATTAAATGAATATTACATTTGAATATTCATTTAAGATAGTAATTACCTGTCGAATATTATTTTAATGTTCATCTGAAACTTGATTTATTTATCGAGTCTTATCTCGAATATTCCCTTAAAGCTTGAATTACTAAATGAATATTACTTGATATTCATTTAGAATATTATTCATTAAATGAATATTACTTTATCAATATTCATTTAAATTCCTAATTATTTATGAATATTATTTTGAATATTCATCCAGGATTCTATTTAATCATCGAATATTATTTTAAATATTTTAAATATTTCTTTCAGTTCTTATTAATTAATGAATATTATTTTGAATATTCATTTGATTATTTAATTATGCAATAAATATTCTCTCGATATTTCTTCAAGAATTATTTGAGAGATACTCTGATTAAAGATATTCTCTCATATTCCTAAATATTCTGTAAAATATTTTAATTCAATAAATATTCTCTGAATATTTATTCCATACTTAGAATAACCTCGATAAGGTTTATCTTCTTCGATTATTACAGAAAATATCTCGGAGTCATATTATTATTAATCTTATATCAAGAAAGGTTCTCAGACATCATTCTTCTTTGAGTCTACCTCTCTAATAATAAGGGAACCTTACTTGGAAAATGTTATTTATCTTGTCGACTTCCCGGTCATAAAGTATTCTCTCCACTCGCAACTCGGATGCTATTGACTTATTAAGTCATTGTTTACCTTCTCATCTTTCGAGGGGTAAGATGTTGGAACAAGTTGATATCCGTTACCAAGTAATAGCTTGGGAGTTATTGGTAAATTTTCCTTTCCAACTAGATACGACTACTTTGTGGAGTCTTATCAACTAGTATTTTACTTGGGGAAAGGGGGACGAACGTTACATTCAGAATCATGAATTCTATTTGAACTAGGAGTCGTGTAAGAGGCCGAGTAGCGCCGGTCCATCCCCTTTGGCCCAACCGTTGGCCGGGGAGAGCTAGTAAGGCGGTATACAAGTAAAGCCGTCAGTTCTTCCTTCTACCGGTAGTAAATCTAAATTGAGCTGTACGATCTCGACTGATCATCAAGATTGGAACAGCGGGCACGGTGAATACTCCATCATCTGTTCATCATCCAAACTTATTTATTTCCTGCAACATGATTACTGTTGGCAGAGCTGGAAAAGTGTTCATAACTGGAATTGCAACCTTTTCATGCAAGTTCCTCTTCTTAATAACAATGAGAATATCTCGCTTACTTTTGATGTAGCAGATATTTCTATAAACAAATACTTTAAGTTACCTTGTAACTTCATCGTTCATATTATACTGGCATCATTTCCGTAAATGCATGGCATATGGTTTGAAAGATACTTTTGAACTGTTATACATTATCGTTCAGTTATATATTATTGTTGGTGGGCTATTGCTCACCCTTGCTTTATTATTATATCACAACAACAGCTAGACCAGATGACTCGCACAAGGCGCACTCGACGCGGGCGAGGACGATGAGACTACCAGAGCTGAAGAAGAAGCTATTGGTAGGATATATTTATTCTTTCAGTACCAAGAATATGGTCTAGTATGACTTATGTAAATGGATGGCAAAGAGTATGTATTTATATTGAAATTCTTTTGGATTGTAAGAACTCATAATGTGATTAATAAAAATTTGATTGTTACTCTGATTTCATCTCTGGGACTATAACGGGTGTGTTTTATATTGTTGTGTTGGGTCATAGAGACGTAATTTATTTTATGTTAAGGAAAGTTCAATTGTTGTGGACAGAATTGGAAACCGTAACCACCGGATCCCGGACCCCGGATCTGGGGGTGTTACAGAAGTGGTATCAGAGTGTACGTTATAAACCCCAGAGATGAGGCGACGTTAAAACAATAAATTTACTAAGATAATAAGAACTCTTGCCAAGTTCATAGTCGGACTACTTAATGTAATGATGACATATAAAACCCTTATGGGAACTCTTAAGTATCATGATAGTAACTTAGCTCGATATCGTAACGACGAGTAAGGCGACAGACCTTGAGGCATACGAGCAGCAGCGCGATGATGCCTTATATGCTGAAGATCAGCGGGTAATTTGATGGAGTACCCTACTTGAGACCCGGAAGAGGTTCCAGCAGATAAGGAAAAATCCTGTTAGGATAAGGAGCTTACCCTTGAGGAATGAGGGTTGCAGCCAGAAAAACTGTGATGATTAAAGTATAGTGCTCAGAAAAGGGAGCATAAAGAACTGAGTTATTAGCAAGAGAACTGAAGATTCATGTTGGATTCGTAGCCGGTCTACTGGAGGTAGTACCAGCAAGTAAGACGGATTGAAAGGATCACTTGAGATCTTATACGGGAATAGACGAGAATCCCTAGAGACTTCCATATTAATGCAGAAAGAGCTAGAGGGATGTATGATTATCAAAGACATCGATATAGGGCGAGGAGCAGAGTCCCTAGGAATAGTTGAGAAGGAGGCAGTAAGTGCCATATCATTTGATAAATGAATTAGTATGAATATGGTCAGTAATAATTCGCCATGAGAAGGCAGGTGTCGTAGGTTGTAAATTATGGAACCAAATTGAGGTTAGTAAGGTGGTTTTATTAAGGGAAATGTTCATTTTATGAATGAATCAGTTAGAAAGTAAAGACATTGGGAAGTGATAGCATGATTGGATAAAGTTATATAAGGAAGTAGTAAGCAAGACAATGATCTCAGAACCTACCGGAAGATAAGACCAGTGAGTCAAGATAAACTCATAATGAGACTACTGCCAGAGACTAAGTATAGGGTTAATTTCAACTCAGTAAAATGATGAACCAGAAATGTTAGATGCATGTAATTCAGAGGAATATTAAATTCTTTCTTTCAATGAATTATAGTAGTTACCTTAAGTTTATTCCGATGCAGAATTATAATAGATCAAGTAATACGATCAGCAGTTAAAGAGAAAAATGTGAGAGAATCTTCCTGGAGCTAAAAGGTGAAATTGGTAATGACCAAGAGCTGGCATTGCTTAATGGAAAAAAAAGAGACTTTGTGCTTCCAACGACGCTTCGTATAAAGGGTTAGGTAGACCGACATTTGGTAGTATTGAATATCAGGGCGTATAGGTATCAGGACGTTGTGACAGGTTTCAGTTTGAAACTATTGATTCCCTTCTAAGGGATGGATATAATTGATTCCTCTCCAGTGGGTAAACTTCCAATCTGATGATGATTATTTCGTTAACTATGACTGCTTATGATTCCACCTGCTTGGAGGTTCATAGAACTATTCTTCAGGTTTCGAAACTGGTCTCCTTAATGTTACCAGTAGGTGGGTAGATTGATCAAAATTTCCCTGAGTCTGGAAAGGAATTCAGTGAATTTTGGCAAACCTTGTCTTTCTGATTATCAGAGAATGTCATGGAAGAGAGTAGAAACTGGAGCAAATCCTGTGATTTGGGTAAGGATGCTGTAAAATGGGTTAGTAAACGGACCCTGAGCATTACAATCGACGATAGTGATAAAATGATGAAGTGAGATTGGACGAAAACAGGAAATGTAAGTAAGAAATTAGCTGGACGGAGAAACTCCGGGATTGACTTAAGTGAAAAGGCTGTTATGCCAGGAATGGTAAGCTTGCGTGGCACGCGGGATTGATAAGAATAGTTGAAAAGATAAAAATAGAGGAAAGGCGACCGGAGACGGCGCTGAGTAGCCGATTAAGACTTATATGAAGTAAAGTTTTGGAGTGTAGAAAGGTATCAAAGAAGAAGACACTATGCCGGCAATTGCTAGAAAAGTAATGCTAATTAGCCAACCCTTAAAATCATATATTTTTATTTTAGTGTGGCCAGTTGAGGCCAAGTCACAACGGACTATAAAGTGACTAGACCAGCAACGAAAAGACAAAGCAGGGTTGCTTCTAAGTAAGCACCGACTGCAAGGGCTTCTGATATAAAGGAAATATTAATGAGATCGTAGGAATCTTCTACTAAACCCTTTGCAACCCATGTTTTGATGGGGAATTTACTAGACCTTTTTGGGATGGGGTAACCGGTACTAAAGTGACTCATGTGTATATGGTTGTCCAAGATTACGAGTAAAATGGAAGTATAGTGACTTGAGAGGTATGATGTTAGGGTATCATGAATACCATGAACATATTACGACTAAGGGAAGTAAACAACGAAGGTTTATGAAGAGAGTATGGAAATGGTCAGAGATGGATCAGTATGCTGTAGAAATTTTGTCTAAGACAAGTACATTTGAGAAGAACGATAAGTACTAAGAGATTCACGTTGAACTCGACCAATATCTTCCAAAACATCCTTGCTACCATTACCAAGTTCTGTAAGAGAGCAGATAGGCATACGTTGCCTTTTGGAAGGCCAAATAGGCTGACAACTATCTGAAAGAAGAGGGTGGCATTAAGCCACCAATCGATTATCAAATGAGAATGATTGAAAAGAGACCTTTATTAAGGATACATGATCTGATTGCCAATTATAAGATGCATGAATTCCTTGGCAGTTGAATTAAGGATAGGATATCCATAAATTAAGACAAACCCTGGGGAATGCACAAGGGGTGACATTAACCCTAATAACGACATTATGACTTCAGATGATATGAGCTGGACTTGCTAAGGCAACAATGACCGGTAAGGATTATTAAAAAGAGTTCTGGAAAGAACATAGATAGAATTATTAGAGTATTGATCAATGACATTTTGATATACCCTGTACCCAGAAAATACAGGAGGAAGGATGAGGATGACCTATGAAACCTTACAAGGAAAAAGGTAATATTCCGAACTTCAAAATGGAAGTTTGGTAAGGAATGTATGACATAGTAACAATAATGCCAGATGAGGCATGTATGAAACCCTGAGGAAGTATGGATTGAACCTATAAAGGTTGAGATTATCCTAAGACAAGAAAAGAACTAAGAAAAGAAGTATCCTAAGTAGGATTGGGAATAAACGTGATAAAGTTCCCACGGGTAGGTGGAAGCAATGACTTATGGAGAAAGACTGATAAATATATTTTTCTCCATCAGCAGAGCTTAAGGGAGAATGCTTTCACCCAACAATGATGGGAATGAGGTAGAAATGTTTGAATTGGAATATATCCAGAGAACAAGGATTACCAGAAATTATTATTATCAGGAAAGGCCAATGAGGTGGCCGACAGTCTAAGTATAAAGGAATAATTATAAATGTTCATACCGAAGAAACAAAATGATATTTGGAAAGACCTTGAAGGTCATATTGGACTGGAGGAAGTTACATTCCTTTTGATGATTGTGCAAGAATCGAAGGTAATAATAGTTTAAGTAAAGATTCGATTCCTGATGGAGTCTTAAGCATATTACGTACCTTAGAAGGTCCCGTTTTGAGGCGGACCAGGACCATGATACAAAATTGACGAAGTAAACCGTTAAGTTTCCAGTCTTTTATGGAAGATGCATGAGCGATAGTTTCATCAACCGGACATGGCTGCGATGCTTGAAGCTCTTCTGCAATTTTATCTACTTCATGTGATATCTACATCAAGTTCAGGAAGTGCTCCTTATGGATAAGGAATAGTGATTACTCTGTCTCCCTAAAGGATTTGAAACCCGTATGGTTAGCTATTAACACACTATTTAAACAACAAGCGATGGCGATTCTTCTAAGGAAGTAGATGACAACGTAAAAATAAAGAAAGTGATGCTATTGATAAGCTAAATGGCATGTTGATGAATGACAAGCAAGTTGTGTTAGTGTACTTCTGCGCAAACAAGATAGAGAATATGAGGCGGACGATTCATGATGCTAAATGTATTCCCATAAAAAGAAATAAGGGCAGTTGATCTCGAGATTTGTTGGGCCATCTGACAAGTGTTCGGAAGGTGGCATTCGAGCCAGCTCTACCCCCAAAACTTATAGCATGATCGTAACGTGTTTCATGTGGCAAGGCTATGCCAGTAAAATGCAGATGCTCGATAGATGATAAGAGTACGAGCAGGTAGATATACGACCTGGTCTGACTTACGAAGTACAACCTGTGGAAAATCACGGATAGAAAATTGCAAGTGATGAGAAACAAGGTTGGCAGAAGTAGATTATATTGAATCTAAGTTAAAGGGATCGGCCAGATTCATTTCGGAGAATTTAAATTGGAATAATGTGATGATTATAGAGTAAATGTAACGGGATACCAATAAGGAGGTACCAAGTGCAAAAGATATCTCAATAAAAAGATGAAGGTGAAAGTAAATAACAGAAGTAAATAAGAATCAGATAATAAGAAGGATGTGATTGATAAAGAAAAGACTGGGAAAGCAACTATGGAATATGAAGCAAGGAATGTTATGAATGGATTAATAAAAGGGTTTTTTGATAAATTCTCGAGATGACAACCTGATAGTGTTAATATTATAGATATGAAAAAGCTAGTAGCGTGACATGGAATGTCAGTAACAATGGTGTCAAGCGAGAAACTAAGATTTAACCTGAGAGGTTCACAGATTCTCCAAAAGTAAATGTTGCTAAGGTTGAACCAGAGTATAAGTCCATAGAATAATGGACAAAGCAGCAAGATATGTTGACTCATGAGATTGCGATCAAATGGTATTGGATATAATCATGATTATTTTCTTCTTTGATGAACCTCTATAGTTTAGAGGTAAATTCTGAGTATGATATTTTACAATCATGAAAACTTTCTATAATCCTTTAGAATTCTTTTCTTTTCTTCTCTCTTACTCATCTTCTTTATGAATTGAGAAGAACAACCCTTTAAGGAGGGGAGGTACGGCTACGTGACTATCTGTCTATGTGATAGAAGTCTAAGTGGAATACCATAACTTGTTTAATTGCTTGTCAAGTACTGAAGGCTGGCCCCCTTCTGTACTAACTATGCAATATAACAAATGTTCAATTGATCATAGTGATCTCTCAATAAATCTTTCCACTTCTCTATATTGATCGAGATTGCGAAGATTAAAGCGATCAGGAAATGCACAGTACGAGCGAGGTTACCTCCGAATTCGTAGGGTGATAGTGATACCAATGTTACTGCAGGTATCAATAAGGATAAGACTGAGTAAGAGTATAACCCGGATAGTGAGTTGTACGAAAAGTAGCAACGTTGATGGAAAAAGGATACAGTATGGATTATAGCACTAGAAGATGTGCTGAGGAAGGGTAGAACGACTAAGAATTGACCGGGAAGCTAAAAAGTGAACGACAGGCAAACGACTCTTTGCTTCCTACCTGATTTCGGGACGGAATCCTTTTAAGGAGGGGAGACTGTAAGAACCCCAAATTTTGGATATAATTAAAACTTTTTATTAAGTAATGATAAAATGAGGAACAATGATTCCGACAACAAGGTCACCAGCTCTAATGAATGGTGGTTTCAAAGGACAATGATTGTAATGAATGGATATTGCTTTGGACAATGATCCTGATGCATTGGTATATTGTCAGAATAGAGTAATTCGATGGTTGAGGACCTAGATAAGAATAATCTACCATCCAGGAAGGAGCTAATGGATCCTTGAAGGGAAATGAGTACGTGCATAGTGTTTCCCGTACGTGCATAGTGTTTCCCATACGTGCATAGTGTTTCCCGTACGTGCATAGTATTTCCTGTACGTGCATAGTAATTTGGTGGATGAATAGTGATTTTGTAAGTTGGAAAACTTTTCACGCCACCCTATGTACGGGACGTGATATGGATGTTTCGAAGTCATATTAGTAATACGCGGAGGAAATAAGTGAATGCAGAGACGATCGGAATTCAGAAATTCCAAATTCTTTCTCGGTATAATATTTGACCGGACAGTGGATTAAATATTATTATAATCCAAGAATTGAGATATTAACTTTGAGGATTTGATATTTTGGGATGTTATTATATTTGATTTAAGAATGAAGGTAGGAAACCACTGAGGCAGTGAAACAAGCATTCTAGAAACCGCTAAAACGTTATAACGAGATTAATCAATAAAGCGAACGAATCCTAGATTACGAATTAAGTTCGTATCGAGATTAAATATCCTGCATGGTCATCACGAGGATTATATTAAGGATTGGGGAAGGTATTATGAATATCGAGAAATTTCCCGGTAAACCCTAGAGGTGAAACTACTTAGTTATTCGTCCGAACGATCAATTAATTGAGCAATAAACGGACAAAGAAATGAGCAGAGAACCAAGATGCAAGTATGTGCAAGTGGATGAGATCAAGTACCTAAGCTATTTGCAAGAGTAACTAGCACACTAAGAATCAAACAAAGGATACAAGATATTAGTACATGACACACCACTTGTCCACTTGTTTAAACATCATCCATGACATAATCACTTTATTAAAGTAACTTTTGGCCAAGATATTATCAAAACCTCATCCCAATAATTCATTTAGCACAAGCAACCAAGTAAAAGATGCAAACAAACTCTTTCCCCCTCCACTTACCTCCATTCGACCTTCCCTCTTTTTCAAGAGGAGAAATCCAACTTCCATCCATGGTTAAATCTCAAGAAAATTAAGGTGAGTCCTATATTTCATAACTAAGATACCCTATGAATTTCATCTTCAAATTCCATACCGATCTTGAGATATAAAATCAAGAAGATGATGATGAATAGTAACTTTTAAGTATTAACTTTGTGTTCTTGTTTTCTTTTGATTGATTCAAGTATACTAAGGCTACTTAAGGATCATTCAAGGCTTAACAAGTGTTATTCACTCTCCAAGGAAGGTATAAAGCTCAAGAACCCTTAGTACTACTTTGAGTTTATGGATTTTTTTTGGATGGATATATGATGGAGAGGTGTTAGTATGCTTAGATCCATGTATGCATAATTGGTTGTTATTGATGTTTCATACTTGTTGGATTTGAGTTTTTCTTGAGATATCATGACCTAGAATAGATGAGAAACTTTAGGTCTTGAATTGGTTGTTGTTGGAGGATGATTTGATGATGATAAAAATTTGGAAAAGCATGTAAACATAGCCGTCGTAATGCCGAATTTTCGATAATCTTTAAAAACCGTGCATCACAGTAGCATGAACTCACTGTCCAGTGTTGTATTTTCCCATGATAAGATAGGTTATGTTATAACCTTCGTTTTGATATAAAGAACGCGTGAAACGGACTTACGGTTTAGGAGTTACGGTCGGTTTACTAAAAGTAGTTCGAATCCGTAAACGAAAGTTCGTAACTGAAATTGAACCCCGATAAAATACGTAAGTCAGTGGCAAATCTTGGTAATTAAATACTAGAGGTAAAAAGGAAGGTGTGAGAGAAAACCTCATGTGAAACGGATCGTTTTCCGATTTTATAAAAATGTTCGAATCAAAGTTAATCGCGAACGAACCCCTAAAAACCCGCTTGATTATAACTTCGGTAAAACACTTAGACAACGGGCGATAAAACTCGGAGCATAATATTGATTCGTAACGATCGACTTTAGAACTTGTATGACTTAAGTATGTCCCAAGTGTAAGTACAATGACATGTCGTATTAACGAACGAATGTCGGGTCGGATCGAGGATAAAAGGAATCCAATAAAAGGGGTATAACGAGATAACTCGAGAACGTGTTTCGATTTAAGTATAACTTAACTTTTAAGATGTTAAGTGATTAATCCCGAATGCCTTGGCTATTTATAGATCACCAAGCTGACCCGGGACCCGCTACCACTACCCCTTACCGTACTCGACTACCAGGCAAGTTTCAATTCCATTCTTTTAGGCTGTTGTTGTGATCGAATAAATTTATATATATGTTTTCTGTTATACATATGCCATAGCATGCATGCCTACTTTCAAGTTATATCATTATGCTTGTTCCCTGATTGTTATTGGCTTATAAATTAGATAGCTATCGTATCAACTATAAGCCGGTTATTGTAAGACCCTCATAGAAGGGCGTATACATCTTATTCATCAAATATAGACCGGGAGTCAATATTTCTTGATATATCGAGATTACCTCGGAGGAAAATATTTAAGTAAATATTTTCCCAATTCGGGCGACGAATATTATTTGAATATTCGTTCGAGATTATTTATTTTAACGATCCTTACTTCAAATAATTATTTGAACGTAACTATTCGACGAATAATATTTTTAATATTCATTCAGAGTCGAATTATTTATCGATTATTATTTCGAATATTCTTCTAAAGGTTGGACTACTAAATGAATATTATTTGGATATTCATTTAGAATATTATTCATTAAATGAATATTACATTTGAGTATTCATTTAAGATAGTAATTACCTGTCGAATATTATTTTAATGTTCATCTGAAACTTGATTTATTTATCGAGTCTTATCTCGAATATTCCCTTAAAGCTTGAATTACTAAATGAATATTACTTGATATTCATTTAGAATATTATTCATTAAATGAATATTACTTTATCAATATTCATTTAAATTCCTAATTAATTTTGAATATTATTTTGAATATTCATCCAGGATTCTATTTAATCATCGAATATTATTTTAAATATTTTAAATATTCCTTTCAGGTCTTATTAATTAATGAATATTATTTTGAATATTCATTTGATTATTTAATTATGCAATAAATATTCTCTCGATATTTCTTCAAGAATTATTTGAGAGATACTCTGATTAAAGATATTCTTTCATATTCCTAAATATTCTGTAAAATATTTTAATTCAATAAATATTCTCTGAATATTTATTCCATACTTAGAATAACCTCGATAAGGTTTATCTTCTTCGATTATTACAGAAAATATCTCGGAGTCATATTATTATTAATCTTATATCAAGAAAGGTTCTCAGACATCATTCTTCTTTGAGTCTACCTCTCTAATAATAAGGGAACCTTACTTGGAAAATGTTATTTATCTTGTCGACTTCCCGGTCATAAAGTATTCTCTCCACTCGCAACTCGGATGCTATTGACTTATTAAGTCATTGTTTACCTTCTCATCTTTCGAGGGGTAAGATGTTGGAACAAGTTGATATCCGTTACCAAGTAATAGCTTGGGAGTTATTGGTAAATTTTCCTTTCCAACTAGATACGACTACTTTGTGGAGTCTTATCAACTAGTATTTTACTTGGGGAAAGGGGGACGAACGTTACATTCAGAATCATGAATTCTATTTGAACTAGGAGTCGTGTAAGAGGTCGAGTAGCGCCGGTCCATCCCCTTTGGCCCAACCGTTGGCCGGGGAGAGCTAGTAAGGCGGTATACAAGTAAAGCCGTCAGTTCTTCCTTCTACCGGTAGTAAATCTAAATTGAGCTGTACGATCTCGACTGATCATCAAGATTGGAACAGCGGGCGCGGTGAATACTCCATCATCTGTTCATCATCCAAACTTATTTATTTCCTGCAACATGATTACTGTTGGCAGAGCTGGAAAAGTGTTCATAACTGGAATTGCAACCTTTTCATGCAAGTTCCTCTTCTTAATAACAATGAGAATATCTCGCTTACTTTTGATGTAGCAGATATTTCTATAAACAAATACTTTAAGTTACCTTGTAACTTCATCGTTCATATTATACTGGCATCATTTCCGTAAATGCATGGCATATGGTTTGAAAGATACTTTTGAACTGTT
This sequence comes from Saposhnikovia divaricata, assembly GCA_036435485.1. Classification (NCBI taxonomy): domain Eukaryota; kingdom Viridiplantae; phylum Streptophyta; class Magnoliopsida; order Apiales; family Apiaceae; genus Saposhnikovia; species Saposhnikovia divaricata. Next base: position 90,893,914 of record CM071597.1, on the reverse strand, counting down.
ATACATTATCGTTCAGTTATATATTATTGTTGGTGGGCTATTGCTCACCCTTGCTTTATTATTATATCACAACAACAGCTAGACCAGATGACTCGCACAAGGCGCACTCGACGCGGGCGAGGACGATGAGACTACCAGAGCTGAAGAAGAAGCTATTGGTAGGATATATTTATTCTTTCAGTACCAAGAATATGGTCTAGTATGACTTATGTAAATGGATGGCAAAGAGTATGTATTTATATTGAAATTCTTTTGGATTGTAAGAACTCATAATGTGATTAATAAAAATTTGATTGTTACTCTGATTTCATCTCTGGGACTATAACGGGTGTGTTTTATATTGTTGTGTTGGGTCATAGAGACGTAATTTATTTTATGTTAAGGAAAGTTCAATTGTTGTGGACAGAATTGGAAACCGTAACCACCGGATCCCGGACCCCGGATCTGGGGGTGTTACAAAACACTCCTAGGATAGTTTAGGCACGAGGACCTTCTACCCGACACTTCCTGAAAGCGGGCTAAGCCGGCTTCCCTACTAGATGGACTATCTAGCAGCTTACAAAGAGAAGATATAATAGAGAGAAGAGAAAGTTGTGTGTTGAGGTGTGTTTTAAAATGAAATACAACAGGCCTATTTATAGGCTATAGAAAGTCACTATGCTGTACTATGCTGTACTATTCCAACAACCCCAAAACCGTGTTTGGATGAATTGATTTTGGACGTGGGCCCCACCTGCATAGTAACCACTATTTGCACAGTAACCACTATTTGCACAGTATCACTATTTGCACAGTACCTGCATAGTAACCATGCATAGTAATCGCACATAGTAATCTTGCATAGTAACCGCGCATAGTATTACTATTTTTTATATCTCTTGGGTTTCTCTCTTTTGTTTATTCTGCTGTTTTAATTTATCTCAGAAAATAATCCAGGTACCAGATTAATTTAATTATTTTGTTATAAATAATTAATTAATCTGTTACTTATTTAATTTTAGAGTAAATTACTTTTTGACAATACCTTGAGATATTATGTTTGTCCTTGATCGTCAATAGGCTTTCACAATTCTTTCTGTGAATTAATGTGTTGATCCTTCTCGTATGTGCTGACACTTAGTGCACTGGTCTGGTTCACAAGTGACTAGCACTGATCTTGATCTTCACACCTTTACATTCCAATTGATTAGCATGCAACAGTATTTTCAAATAATGTAAATACATGGAATCTTTTGGCCCTTCAACTGAATCATCTGTACATCTTATTCTATCACTGAGGCTTGATCATGTTAATGAACTTCTTTCAGCGACTTGATCCTTGTCGGTGCCTGTTCTTCAAATTTCACGATCCCTGTATAGAGTTAATATTATTTATCTTTTATCCTAGTTGAGTTATATATGTCCCCTATTACATATTACTTTACATTATGCTTTACAGAGGCCCCCTTGCCTGCCACCCACATATAATATGACACGTGACCAGCATGGAATCGCTATAACCATTTAGATTCTCCACCTTCATTGTTATTGCGAGCTTAAGGCCATTGATTAGGGCCTTGTACTAGGCTGCATTGTTTGAGGCTACGAATGCGAAGTGGACTGTGCTTCTTAACCTGCGACCCTCAGGGGTAACGAGCTCAACCCCGGCTCCAACTCCTTCCTTATTAGATGCTCCATCAACATGGAGCTCCCACCACGAGGCTGAATTCTATTGGATGGCCTCGGGCTCAGCTGGCATGGGGGTCAGAACGGGAGCCCAAGCATTTCCTTCAGATTGTAGAGGGAATTCCAAGATAAAATCTGCTAAATCTTGTCCTTTTAAAGCACCTCGAGCCTTGTACTCGATGTTAAATTGGCCTCAATTTTATGAGCCTGAAAGTATGGTCTCAACTTCCGCGAGGCCAACACCAAGGCATAAGCGAGCTTCTCCATGTTGGTGTAGCGAGTCTCAGCATCTAATCCTTTTACTGACATAATAAACAGGGTATTAAACCCTTTCCTCCCCGCGAACTAACACTGCACTTACTGCATGCTCTGAAATAGCTAGATACAAAATAAGGGCCTCCCCCTCCTTAGGCTTAGAAAGTAGAGGTGGCGAGCCCAAATGTTCCATTATTTGATGTTTATAATTTAGCAATGTACTTTAGGCCTCGCATCTCCTTGCACAAGGGACTCATGTTGCATGATTTTAGCATGTATAGATTCCTCCATAACTCCTCTCCATATATGTTAAGTTGTTTTTTCCAAGTGTTTTAGGATAGCTGATGGGGTCTTCAAATGATCCTGATCGCTGAAAGATTGACCTTAGCATATGAGTTGAGATAGTTCCGCATTGTATAGACTTATGGACTCATCGATCATCGCCTATGGGGCCAAGAGGCCTCACATCGCAAGATGTCGGGTTTGCGGCCTCGCGTTGCTAGAGGCTGGCCTTGCAATTTTTCAAATGTCTTGCTGGAAGAGGTGTTTATGTAATGGCACTACCCCCGAGTCCTCATTATCATTGTTAATTCCACTTCGGATGCCTGTGAAGGCGTTTGATCTTTAGAAAGATCATCAACCACTCTTATGTTTCGTGAAATGGAACTCAAGATAGTTGCTCCCGTCAATTCAATCTCATTTACGTTTTCACTCATTGGGTAAGAAAGAATTGTTTCACTAACAGTTGTCGTTACCTCAGGTTCATTGGGTTTACTCCGTTTAGAATGAGGTAGAGCGACTGATGTAACTAACTCCTTATGTGGTGCTGCTGAGGCACTATCTCCCTCAATAATGTGGATGACTGGTCGTTTAAGTGACAATTGAGGTGTAGGAGTTTGTTATGTTTGTGTTTGCATTTGTAGAATGCGCTCTTCGACCTGTGTTAGAGTCGGTGGGATTTCCTGCTCTTGGTCGGTAAGATGGCCACTAGGGGCTGTAGAAACTGTATTTCCTGTGACACAACAGGGAATACAGAGGTTGGAATAGCAAGGATTGAAATATTACCTTGTCGTATACCTGCTCTCACTGGTCTTGGTAACAACGGAAGTGGGACAGTCTTTAGATATTCAGTTAGGACTGTAGGCACATCCGTATAGTTCTTTTTGCATATGTAATTAATTACATTCATCTTCATGTAAGAACATTTCACCTTTCGATCATTTTCCAAGCGTACCCTGTCTTCATCATTCAAAAAATCATTTAATATTAGCTGTAGAAACCTTGGATATAGACATTTGACATTTTGAGTCCAAATATCTCTTGTTCCCAAGTGTTTCATTTTTAAAATGATTTGACCAAGCACTATTTTTCCAAAATTAATCCTCAAATTATTGGCGACCGCATACCATATTTTTTGAATAAATTCAGGTATTCGATCTTGATTTGTTCTATCTGAGGAAAAAACATTGTTAAGAATGTGAAAGAAGAAATTCCAGTACTGGGTTGGAAACGTTCTAGAAAGATTACCAGTATTGAAATTGCTATCTTGGTACCTTATAAAACGAAAGAACATTTCAATCTGTTCAGGTGTAGGATCAGAAACGAGATTTTCCATAGGAAAATGAAGAATTCGATTAACATCTCGTTCAGTGACCCTAATCGACCTACCAAACAGTCGATATGTGATTGCACACCCGTCCTGTACAGAAGTGTTAACCGCACTGCAATATAGTTCACGCAATGCATCATGGTTAAGCTACACTTGTGTAACTAAAGCATAGTGAATTAATGAATGTTCATTCAGAAATTGTGTCCAAGCCCGAAATTGCTCATCCAGAATAGTTTCGATTTGCTGAATGGAAATAGGATTAACTTTAGCAATTAAAAAGCTTCCCTACAATGCCATTTTTAAAACTTTGAGGAAATTCAACAACAAGGGTTAGTTTTTATAAAGGATGATGCGTATAATACGAATATGAAATCCGCTCTAAAAACCACCAGCTAGATTGTGAGATCTTTCCGGTCAAAGCTTGAAATTTTCAGTAATTGTGTGTATATGCTCTGTATGTATATCTGAAAAATGATGATGTTAAACATAAACAAAAACTCATCATTTATAAGGTTTCAAGGACTAGTGGGTTAGGTGTAATAGTGACAGGTTATGTTTAAAGTCTAACACCGCTCAATAATTTCTCACCTAACAACCTAATTAGCCGAAAAACATCTTATCACCGAAACCTGTCAGTCGAAAAACATCTTATCACCGAAATCTATCAGCCTATACCCATATTTAATACTTCTATTATTATGGATTTAAAAATAATCACGCAGTAAATCAAGAATTAATCCACAATAATCAGATAAACTCACAATTAAATAGACATAAAATTAACAAAATATCATTAATTGATATATGTCAATAAAATATTTATTTAATTATGCTACAAATTTATTTTAATAATCAAGTATCAGAACAGGTGAGATCCAATCTTGAATTGCTTCAGTCATGACATCAATTATTAAAATAAATATCGAGGAAGGGTGAAAGGTTAAGCAAAGGTCACACCTCTTTAATATACACTAATGCATACAAAAGAGATTACACAGAGTCCTATACTAATCCTGACAGATCATTAAAAAGAAAAATATTATGTGTGTAACTTGTTCCAAAACCATTTAAGTCTGACAGCTTATGTCTAATCAACTTGAGACAAATAATTTTAGAGTACATAGCACACAAAGCATTTGAGTATTCTGGACGAAAGATGAAGCAATTAAATAATATTAACAATTAATTAAACCTTTCGACATCTCAAATATTGACCATTCGATAACTCAAATAAGTACGCATATTCATTCGATATCTCCAGGAAATTAAGTGTTCGATATCTCCAGAATAATCATGCAGATAAGAAAATAAAACAAACAAAATCCAGAGAATGAAATTCACTGGCTGCAACTAATTGAACAGACATTTTGAAAGATCTTGAGAAATTTAACATACCAAGCTCACTTATCAACCTTGAAAAGGTTGCTTCACCCAAAGCTTTAGTAAAAATGTCTGCCAACTATTTTTCACTATAAACAAAATGCAGTTCCACAGTGCCTTCCATCACATGCTCCCTGATGAAATGGTATCTGATGTCTATGTGCTTGGTTCTAGAATGCTGCACTGGATTCTGTGATATTGCAATTGCACTAGTGTTGTCACAGAAAATTGAGATCTTTTCAACTTTAACTCCATAGTCAAGTAGTTGATTTCTCATCCATAAAATCTGTGCACAATAACTCCTAGCTGCTATGTATTAATCCTCTGTAGTTGAGGTAGATACTGAGTTCTGCTTCTTACTGAACCATGAGACCAGCTTGTTTCCCAAGAATTGACAGGTTCCTGTGGTACTTTTTCTATCCATTTTGCAACCTGCATAATCTACATCTGAGTAACCAGTTAGATCAAAACTAGAATCTCTAGGGTACCAAATGCCAAGGTTTGGTGTTCCCTTGAGATATCTGAAAATCCTTTTAATAGCTACTAAGTGAGATTCCCTGGGATCAGCTTGAAATCTAGCACATAAACATGTAGCAAACATAATATCAAGTCTACTAGCTGTTAAGTATAAAAGAGATCCAACCATGCCCCTATAGCTTGTCATGTCCACCTTCTTTTCCTTAGTATTCAGTTCAAGCTTAGTAGCAGTGGCCATGGGTCACTACTACAGACTGAACCTATAGTGTCGCCTATATAGACCTATAGCGTCGGTTGTTTGGCGTAGTATATGCAGGGGACGCTATAGGTATAGGCCTATAGCGTCGGTTAAAATGGCGACGCTGAATCCTACTTTAGGCGTCGGTCATTTAAATGACCGACGCTATAGGTATAGCTTATAGCGTCGCCCTTTCAAATGACCGACGCTATAGGTTAATTTTGTTTTTTAAAAAAAAGCCTATAGCATCGCCCTTTCAAATGACCGACGCTATAGGTATACCTTATAGCGTCGCCCTTTCAAATGACCGACGCGATAGGTATACCTTATAGCGTCGCCCTTTTAAATGACCGACGCTATAGGTTATTTTTTTTTTAAAAAAAAAGTCTATAGCGTCGCCCTTTCAAATGACCGACGCTATAGGTCTATTTTTTTTTTAAAAAAACAATAATTTCAAAATTGCAATTTCAATAATCTTTACCAAACCCAACAAATACCACAATATAGTATAAAACAGTTACAATTATCCCATGCCAACAAACATTTGATAACAATACATATAATAGCAACACAACTAAAATAGCAATTAAATCTCAAAAGTTACAACAAAAATTATATTGTTCATCTAATTTAATTGGGGCATAATTACAACAAAAATAGTAATTCCCTGGATGTTGTCTGGAAGAACTTTCAGATGCCTCTGTAGGTTAATTTACTCATGATGTAACAAGTCCCTGTAAAACAATATACCAGAATAACCCAAAAATAGTAATTTGGGTTTGCAATATAGATATGAGAATAATGATAAGGTGAAAACAATCATGAGGGGTGACCATATATATGCAGCAACTCCGGATAGAAGCAGAACAGAAGAATCAGCTTTAGTTAAGGATATGTTGAATGAAATTAGCTGAGGAATTGTTTTTATAAGAGGAACAACTAGAATCAAGATATTGTTAAGAACTTAAGTGAGTGGGAATGACTGAGAAAGATTGCCTAATAAACTTTTCTTATACGTTGTTGCTTTAGATTAAGCTGGGGTCCACTGTAGAACCCAACCTTTGCTTTGGTGAGCACATTTTGATGCAGCCGTTCAAAGGGGACCTCACTATCACTTCCAGAAAAGTATCAACATTTTTCTGCAACTTTTCAATGGCCTCCAGTGCCTACAAATGAAGCAGATATAAAAGCTATAAGATCTACATCAGCACAGAGAGTAGGTAAATTAGATTGTATGCTGCTGCTACAACCTCGACTTGATGTAGCTCTAGACCCTGTACCGCCACCCATACCTGCTGTTATAAAGACAAGATATGATCCTTTCAGAGCATTTGCAATGGCTTCCTTTGATATATCAATGAAAATCATGACATAGACATGTTACAGTACGATTGGCACCAATACACTGTTGGAAGGACCACTGGTCATATGATGGTCAACTAATATAAGACAGCAAGTCCTTAAACGAGATTATATTTAGTTCGTTTTGTAAACATACCCAAATTGAATCTTCAAATGATATTAAATTAACATAAAGAAATTTAAATAACGATAAGAGTGTCAAACCAAGTCCACGTGTCAAAAGCTCTCCAACCTGAAGAAGGTTGTCAGCTGCAGATTGAAACAGTGCCTGAGCATCTATGTTTATGGCAAAGAATCAACATCCTACATACCACAGAGATAGACATTGTCATTGTTCAGGCTACAATAATGCAAGGTACTAAAAGAGCTAAACAACAAGTAATCAATACACTAATTGAGTCTATGTAGAATTTATGGTGTAGTGTTAGATCAATAAACTTATGACCAACTCCTAATCACAATTAAGATTTATATCGATACTTTTACAGGACAAGTAATCCAAAAACTCTGCAATAGCACGGGAAAAGGTCCACGCAGCCCTAGATCATAGTAAATTACACACTCATTTTAAATCATACTAAACATAAAAGGCAATTTTCAGAGAAGGATGGTCACAACTACCAATTTCTGGTGCATAATACTAAAAAAAAGGAAAATTGAGAAGACGGAACGGAGGAAAAGAATCCATAAATCGTCATACTAAGCTCACTGGTGAAACAACTCTACAGTTGTTGAATATTCAAACACGTAAGTGCTATATTCCAATCCATAATGCTTGAATCCAGTTCGAACATATGCATGTCATATGAGTTCAAATTCATCCAAGCTTCAATTCCTCCTGCAAATTTTTCACACATCATTTACCAGCTGAACGTTGACGCTACTGAACCAAACAGGTCTTTGCAAGTGCTTTTGTCAACTCATTAACCCTTTTAAGTAATTGTATCATTTCACATTTCTGCACTTCTCCCTTAATAGTGTGCATAACCAGATCTACAGTACTACACGTTGATTTTCAGAAATTGGGAGATCCATTTTTTCCCTCGTGTTCATAACAAATACTCCTAGTTATATAACTAGAGAGCAGACAGTTTTGTTGAAAGTTTTAAACTAGCTGTTTGTTTAGCCTTGAATCATATTGTTTTTTTATTTCTTTGCTGTTGTAAAAATACTTTTCAAAGTTATATTTAACAGGAAAAAAAAGAAGAAAAAGTTATCACCTGCTGAATGGCAAAGTCAACTTCTATGCGACTGATCATTTATAAATACTAGTTTCAGTGGCAGCAGAAATGGTAATCCAAACGGATAAATCACAATTTTTTGTTCATCTGAACTATATCAAAAAGATTAGAAGTCTATTCCTCAAAGTTCATTTAATCATCAGACCAGATATACAATTATATACAGACTTCCGTTTGAATATACTACATATGATAACTGCAAAATGTCCAATCATTTTGGAAATGATTTGTTATTAATATACATTGGAAAAAAGCTTTGTTATTAATAGATTAGGAAAGGTAAAAAGAATAACTGAAAGAAAGGAAATCTATTAGTTATTCGTCAAAGTTTCATTTATTCAATGACCAGAATTAGACGGGGAAATATAGCTCGGAGACGTAGAACAAAAATTCGTTTATTTGCATCAAGCTTTCGAGGGGCTCATTCAAGACTTACTCGAACAATTACTCAACAGAAAATAAGAGCTTTGGTTTCGTCGCATCGGGATAGGTTTAATACTCGGTGCCATAACATTTATTAAAACACCAAAAAAATCCAGGACTCTGCTCATTTAGTAACAAATTCCAAACCAAACATATTGCAGACAAGGATAAATGACCATCCAAATGACCATCTTCTCAATTTCTGGTGCACAACGATAATATGTGCAATAGTTCATCCAAAGAAAACAGAGGCTGATTACAGTTCATACAACAAGTCGATTTACATACATACAACACTTATATACATACAAATAAAATAACATAATAAAATAAAAAAAGGGTAATACCTACAAATGGAAACCCTCAAACGAAGTTGGATTCCAATCCAAAACATAGATAACCTAATTCAGTCCTGAAAGAAACGGAAACAGAGAGAACCTGAAATAATCAAAGAGCAATTAATCAATTTTAGTTCTTAAATTCAAACCAATATCAACACAGATCAAAAAAACCCTAATTCAAAACACAATCAATAGAGGAAGCCTCAAACAGAGAAACCCATTTTCCGAAGAAGGCCTGAACTCGTAGAGTTTTTACAATGAGAGAGAGGTAGAGCTAACAAGGGGGGTGTGTGTTAAAGAGAGATGGTGGAGAGAGAGAGAGAGAGAGAGAGAGAGAGAGAGAGATGGCCGGGTGAGGTGTGAAGAGTCTGTGAACGTGAGAGCGCTTTGAAAAAATAGTGACAAAGTCAACAAATTGAATGGCGGTCTTTTTGCCGCTTTGTTATTTTCATCTATTCCCGTGCAAAAACTGTACAGTATAATTTTTATGCATATACATTTATTTTAAAAAAATTATTCATTTTATGTTTAAGTTTTTAAGTCTTTTTGACTCTTAGGAGGAAAATATAATATAATTTTTCATTTTTTATTTATTTGAAAAAAGTAATTTAATTTTTCATTAAATATTTTTAATCATATGCAAAATTATTTTTAACCAATTTTTAGACCAAATTTTCATTTTTTTTTCTAAATCCCAGAACCTCTGTTGTACTTTTTATTTTTTATTTATTTAGTAAAACAATTTTTTTTTCATTAAATATAAATTCCTTTTTTCTTTTAGCTAAACGATTCTTTTTACATAATTTGAAGTAATATATTCAAATATTTTTAATCATATATGAAAATATTTTTATTTTAATGATATATTAAAATATATTTAGAAAAAAAATCATTTTAAAAATTTTGTTTAATAATATTTAATGAATATAAAAACAAAATTATTCATCTTAAAATGTTTTAACATTTATATTGAAATATTCACTTTTACTGAAATATTTTTGATTTTTATTAAAACTTCTTTATTATTTTTATCCAAATAAATTAATTTTCATGTGAAAAAAGGTTAAACTTTTATTTTTAGTAGAAAATGTAAAATAGTGTGTGTGAGAGAGAGAGTTCAAAAGAGAGATTGAGAGAGAACTCGAGAGATTGCTAAAATAATGAATTGGGGAAGAACAGCGCCTATTTAGGGATTTAAAGGGGTGAGGGAATTTTTCAAATCATTAAATACAAAAAATCATTTTATAAATCACGATTTTAAAAATTTACCAATATCCGCCAAAAAATGATAAAATCGGGCAAATTAGTCAAAAAAAAAAAACCAAATCGAGTAAAATTGAAAATTAGTGAAAGTAGGGTAAAATTCATCATACAAATTGTGAGTATGACTATTTTGGTGTGTCTGAATTCAGTTTCAAAAAGTGGCATTTTTCTTATTTTTATTTAATTTTTTTATTTCTTTTACAAACTAGTTAAAAGTAGGGAAAAAAATAAAAAAATGGAAAATTAGGGAAAGTAGGGTAAAATTAATCATACAAATTGTCAGTATCACTAATTTGTTGTGTATGAATTTATTTTCAAAAATTGGCATTTTTCCTATTTTTATTTAATTTTTTGATTTCTTTGACAAACTAGTTTAAAAATGGGGAAAAATATAAAAAAAAATAGAAAATTATTGAAAGTAGGGTAACATTAATGAGTAAAACTAGTTAATATTTTGGTTGTATTGAATGGTTTATTTTTTAATGGGATTAAAATTATGTTTAGACTTGTTTGGTGTTCTTGGATTATATTTTGTAATGGTGAAATTCCACTTTTGAAATAATTATTTTTTTTAAAAAAATTGACCTATAGCGTCGGTCATTTGAATGGGCGACGCTATAGGCTCTTTTTTAAAAAAAACATTAACCTATAGCGTCGGCATTTTATGGGGCGACGCTATAGGTAGAGCCTATAGCGTCGCCCCTTAAAAGGGCGACGCTATAGGCTATACCTATAGCGTTGGTTAATGCAAACAACCGACGCAATAGCTTCTGGGTATAGCCTATAGCGTCGCCCTTAAAAAGGCGACGCTATAGGCTATACCTATAGCGTCGGTTAATGCAAACAACCGACGCAATAGCTTCTGGCAGATGACCTAAGGCGTCGGTTAATGCAAACAACCGACGCAATAGATAAACTGGCGACGCTATAGGTCAACAACCGACGCTATAGGTGGCGACGCTATAGGTGTATTCTGTACTAGTGGGTGTTTTTGCAGAAGAGCAATCTGCTAAATCAAACCTTTTTAAAAGATCATAAATGTATTTTTTTGCCTTATAAAAATTCCCTCATTCACTTGTTTAACTTGTAAACCAAGAAAATAAGTTAGTTCACCCATCATACTCATTTCATATCTACTTTTTATGAGTTTGGCAAATCTCTTGCAAAGTTTCTCATCTGTAGACCCAAATATTATATCATCTACATAAATTTTGGACAAGTATCATAGAGCCATTGACATTTCTATAAAAGAGAGTTTTATCAACAGAACCTTGAATGAAGTGATTCTCTATAAGGAACTGTGAGAGTGTGTCATACCAGGCTCTAGGTGCTTGCTTCAGGCCACAGAGTGCTTTGAGTACAAAGAACACATATTCTGGAAAGTCTGGATCTTCAAAACCAGGTGGTTGACTAACATACACCTCCTCCAGAATACCATTCAGAAATGCACTCTTGACATCCTTTTGATAGACTTTTAAATTGGCATGCGTTGCATAGGCCAGGAAGATCCTTATTGCTTCTAACCTTGCCACTGGTGCAAAGGTTTCTTCAAAGTCAATTCCTTCCTCTTGACAGTAGCCTTTAGCAACTAATCTAACTTTATTCCTTGTGACTATGCCATTCTCATACATCTTGTTCTTGAATACCCACTTAGTGTCAATCACTGATTTGTCTTTAGGTTTGGGTACAAGTTTCCATACTTCATTTCTTTCAAACTGGTTTAGCTCTTCTTGCATTGCTAAAACCCAGTCTGGATTCAGAAGAGCATCTTCAATTCTCTTAGGTTCCTCTTTAGATAGAAAACTACTATATAAGCATTCTTCTTGAGTTGTTCTTCTGGTTTGGACCTTTGCATTAGAATCTCCAATGATAAGCTCAAATGGATGATCCCTGGTCCATTTTCTTTGTGGTGGTAAGTTTGACCTTGATGAAGTGGATTCATTTTCTCTGTGTTGATCATTGTGGCTTGTTGTTGAGCTTTGACTGTGAGAAATTCCCCTTGAGTGTATGGCCTTCGAGATTGATGGAGTTCTTGCAAATTCATCAACAGATGCTTCTCTTTGATTTTCTAAATATGCTTCAAATTGATTTCCAACTGATGGTGTAAGTAGCTCTTCAACAGGTGGTTCATTCAACACTTCAAATGATGATCCTTGTCTGTTTCTCACACCATTTGATCTCCATTCTTCATCATCATCTTCACTTTCTTCACCCCTTTTCTTATTCTCAAATGAGAGAGACTCATGAAAACCTTCATCTACTAGACCAGATATTTTCTTGTCATCAAAGACAACATGTATGGACTCCATTACAATGTTTAGTCTTAGGTTGTTGACTCTGTAGGATTTTCCAGCTGAGTATCCAACAAAGATAGCTTCATCTGCCTTTGTATCAAATTTTCCAAGATGCTCACCATGATTTTTCAGTACAAAGCATTTGCATCCAAAGACATGCAGAAAGTTGATTGTTGGTTTCTTGCCTTTGAAAAGTTGATAAGGTGTTATGCCTTTTGCTTGATTGACCAAAGAAATATTCTGAGTGTAGCATGCAATATTTATAGCTTCTGCCTAGAAGTATGTTGGTAGCTTAGACTCTTCAAGCATTGTTCTTGCAGCTTCAATTAGAGTTCTGTTCTTTCTTTCCACTACACCATTTTGTTGAGGAGTTCTTGGTGCAGAGAATTCTTGGATAATTCCTTCTTCTTCACAAAACTCTCTTATTACAGAATTCTTGAACTCAGTTCCATTGTCACTTCTGATTCTCCTTACTTTGAGTAGAGGATTGTTGTTGACTATCTTGATGTGATATATAATGACTTCACCTGCCTCATCCTTAGAGTGTAGAAAGAATGTCCAAGAGAATTTTGAGAAATCATCAATAATCACAAGACAGTATTTCTTCTTTGAGATTGACAACACATTGACTGGTCCAAAGAGATCCATGTGAAGTAGTTACAAGGGTTGATCAATTGATGACATTGACTTTGATTTGAAAGAGGCCTTCTTCTGCTTCCCTTTCTGGCATGCATCACACAATCCATCCTTGGAGTAATCCAATTTTGGAATACCTCTAACCAAATCCTTCTTTACCACTCATTCATTGCTTTAAAACTCAAATGTGACAGTCTTTTGTGCCAAATCCAACCTTCATCTACACTTGCCTTGCTGAGAAGACATGTAGTCATGTTTGCATTTCTTGAATTGAAGTCAGCAATGTACACATTTCCTCTTCTATCTCCTGTCAACACTACCTTGTTGTCACTTTTCTTGAAAATGACACAAGCTTCAAATGTGAACCAGACATTCTGGCCTTTATCACACAGTTGACTGACACTTATCAAGTTATGCTTAAGTCCATCAACCAGTGCTACTTCTTCAATGACAACATTCCCTTGTGAAATCAAGCCATATCCTCTAGTATATCCTTTGCTGTTGTCTCCAAAGGTAATTTGCTAACAGGCTTAAGTCTCAAAGAACATTCTTTTTTGACTAAATCACTGTCTGGAGCAACTTCCCTATCAACATCTAACTTAGCTTCTGCTAATTTGCAGAAAGAATCAATTCCTTGAAAATTACAAATTTTTTCAGTTACAACTGTTGATCATTTCCACTTAGCAATCAGACTCTGTTCCTCTACTAACTGTTTCTTTAAAACTTCCTCTCTCTTTATAGCCTCAATCATTTCATTTTTAGCATCCAAGCAATCTCTTCTCATAGTTTCAAACTCAATTAACTGTGTTTTTATTAAAGCATTCCTATCACTTAACTTTTCATTAAGGTCTTTAACCATCTTGTTCTCTCTGTTAAGTGATTTCAAGGTAACATGCATGATGTACAATTTAATAGACATTTCATCAATTGTGCTAGCACATTCAGCTTTAGAAAGATCAGTTAAGACTGTAGAGAATACCTGGTTGCTTGATGAGCTAGCTTCTTCATCAGTTTCGTTTGCCATGGGTGCAAGATTTACAAACTCCTCTTCTGCATCTGAGTCACCTCTAGCAGCCCAGTCACTATCTTTTGACACGAATGCTCTCCCTTCTTTCTTTAGAAGATCAAAATATTTCTTCTTGTAATCAACAGCTTCAAACTGCTTCTTCTCTTTCTCAGCTCGAGATTAGAAGCATTCATTGGCAAAGTGACCAGTAATTCCACAACTAAAGCACTTGATCTTCGATCTCTCAACCACATCTTTGGAGGGTTGATAGTTCTTTCTGAGCTGCCTTGCTCCTGCTAGATTCTTCTTGAATCTGAGCTTTGAGAATCTTTTTGACAAAAATGCCAAATATTCATCCAGATCAGCAGACTCATCTCCACTTGATGCATCAAGTTCTTCAATCATCTTGCCCTTGCTAGCTTCACAATCATTTAATCCTCTTCCTTTATGCATCCCATACACCTAGTTGCACTGCATCCTCATCATTTAATCCAGTGTTATTATTGCAGTCAATAGAATCATTCTTGTCCCTAAATGCATTCAAACAGTTCCCATCCTGAACAGTCACCCCCATCCCAACAGGCAACACCATAGGGGTGCCAGGTTGAGTATCATCCTTAACACTGGAAACAATAGCATCCCTGCCCATACTAGAATCAATAAGAGCATCCACACTAGAATCAACATGAGCATCCACAGTACCCTTAGTACTCTTATTTTCCTCATCCCTCTCCTGGCCTCCATTATTCTCATAAAGAGAAAACACCACCATTGTTGACTTATCAATCAAATTACTAGGCTCCTCATTAACCCCAACCAAATGATTAGAAGTTAGTTCCCAGAGCGAAGTATCAGAAGTTACCACGTCCAATACCAACTCGGAATTAACTTCCTTCACAAGTTTTTGAACTTAGTGTGGCTTCTACACTCTTCATTCTTCCACCACCTTGGATTGTTGGATTGTTGGCCATCAAGGCTATAGCTCCACTCTTCTTCTGGCTCTTTTCTACTTCCTCATCTTACTGCATTTCAAGCTCATATGTTTTTAGGATGCCATACAGTCTCTCAAGTGTAAAAAATTTGTAGTCTTGGGAGTTTCTCAACGACACTGTAACTGGCTTCCATTCATTAGGAAGAGATCTCAGAAATTTTAAGTTGGAGTCTTTGACTTCATATGTTCTCCCATACAACTTCAGGCCATTCAGTAGTTTCTGAAATCTACTGAATATATCTATTAAATTTTCACCAGAATTATGGTGGAAGTGTTCATACTGTTGTATGAGGAGTTGCATCTTGTTCTCTCTGACCTGCTCAGTTCCTTCACAGATGGTTTGAATAATGTCCCACACTTGCTTAGCAGTGGTGCAGTTAATGACATTATCAAACATATCTTGATCAATTCCATTGAACAAAATGTTCATGGTCTTCCTATCTTTGTGAATCTCCTCTAAGTCTTCATCTGTGTACTCAGCTTGATTCTTTGGAATAGGCCTTCCAGTAGCTACAGTGCCAGTATCTTGACCAATCCCAGAGTTGGCCTTCATTGGAACATGAGGTCCTTTCTCTATGCAATCTACATAGCCTTCATCAATGGATGAGAGATGAAGGTGCATTTTTACTTTCTAGTGAAAGTAATTATCTTTGTCAAGCATTGGAATCTTCACACCTGTATCCTTCTTTCCTATGGTTTTGATCTTTAAACTTCTTGTATGCTAGAAGTTTGCTCTGATACCAATTGTTAGGTCCGGAATAACGTAGAAAGGGGGTTGAATGTGTTATTCAACAATATTTCGATTTTTGATGTGAATATGAGATAAAAGAAACTGAATCGAATTAACACAACTGTTTGGGAAATATCTTTGAATAGATAGAACCCGGAGGTTTGCTACACAATCTAATCCTATGGATCAGCTACAAAATCAAACACTCCTAGGATAGTTTAGGCACGAGGACCTTCTACTCGACACTTCATGAAAGCGGGCTAAGCCGGCTTCCTTACTAGATGGACTATCTAGCAGCTTACAAAGAGAAGATATAAGAGAGAGAAGAGAAAGTTGTGTGTTGAGGTGTGTTTTAAAATGAAATACAATAGGCCTATTTAAAGGCTATAGAAAGTCACTATGCTGTACTATTCCAACAACCCCAAAACCGTGTCTACTGAATTGATTTTGGACGTGGGCCCCACCTGCATAGTAACCACTATTTGCACAGTAACCACTATTTTCACAGTATCACTATTTGCACAGTACCTGCATAGTAACCGCGCATAGTAACCGCATATAGTAATCTTGCATAGTAACCGCACATAGTATTACTATTTTTTATATCTCTTGGGTTTCTCTCTTTTGTTTATTCTGCTGTTTTAATTTATCTCAGAAAATAATCCAAGTACCAGATTAATTTAATTATTTTGTTATAAATAATTAATTAATCTATTACTTATTTAATTTTCAGAGTAAATTAATTTTTGACAATACCTTGAGATATTATATTTGTCCTTGATCGTCAATAGGCTTTCGCAATTCTTTCTGTGAATTAATGTGTTGATCCTTCTCGTATGTGCTGACACTTAGTGCACTGGTCTGGTTCACAAGTGACTAGCACTGATCTTGATCTTCACACCTTCGTTACATTCCAATTGATTAGCATGCAGCAGTATTTTCAAATAATGTAAATACATGGAATCTTTTGGCCCTTCAACTGAATCATCTGTACATCTTATTCTATCACTGAGGCTTGATCATGTTAATGAACTTCTTTCAGCGACTTGATCCTTGTCGGTGCCTGTTCTTCAAATTTCACGATTCCTGTATAGAGTTAATATTATTTATCTTTTATCCTAGTTGAGTTATATATGTCCTCTATTACATATTACTTTACATTATGCTTTACAGAGGCCCCCTTGCCTGCCACCCACATCCAATATGACAGGTGACCAGCATGGAATCGCTATAACCATTTAGATTCTCCACCTTCATTGTAATTGCGAGCTTAAGGCCATTGATTAGGGCCTCGTACTCGGCTGCATTGTTTGAGGCTACGAATGCGAAGTGGATTGTGCTTCTTAACTTGCGGCCCTCAGGGGTAACGATCTCAACCCCGGCTCCAGCTCCTTCCTTATTAGATGCGCCATCAACATAGAGCTCCCACCACGAGGCTGAATTCTATTGGATGGCCTCGAGCTCAGCTGGTATGGGGTCGGAATGGGAGCCCAAGCATCTCCTTTAGATTGTAGAGGGAATTCCAAGATAAAATCTGCTAAATATTGTCCTTTCAAAGCACCTCGAGCCTTGTACTCGATGTCAAATTGGCCTCAATTTTATGAGCCTGAAAGTATGGTCTCAACTTCCGCGAGGCCAACACCAAGGCATAAGCGAGCTTTTCCATGTTGGTGTAGCGAGTCTCAACATCTAATCCTTTTACTGACATAATAAACAGGGTATTAAACCCTTTCCTCCCCGCGAACTAACATTGCACTTACTGCATGCTCTGAAATAGATAGATACAAAATAAGGGCCTCCCCCTTCTTAGGCTTAGAAAGTAGAGGTGGCAAGCCCAAATGTTCCCTTATTTGATGTTTATAATTTTGCAATGTACTTTAGGCCTCGCATCTCCTTGCACAAGGGACTCATGTTGCATGATTTTAGCATGTATAGATTCCTCCATAACTCCTCTCCATATATGTTAAGTTGTTTTTTCCAAGTGTTTTAGGATAGCTGATGGGGTCTTCAAATGATACTGATCGCTGAAAGATTGACCTTAGCATAGGAGTTGAGATAGTTCCGCATTGTATAGACTTATGGACTCATCGATCATCGCCTATGGGGACGAGTGGCCTCACATCACAAGATGTCGGGTTTGCGGCCTCGCGTTGCTAGAGGCTGGCCTTGCAATTTTTCAAATGTCTTGTTGGAAGAGGTGTTTATGTAATGGCACTACCCCCTGAGTCCTCATTATCATTGTTAATATGATGAGGAATCAAAGTGTTTCAGCAATCTTTTTGTATTATTTGGAGTTGCCACCATTTATAATGAAGAGAATTTGATGTGATCCCGCTATAAGCATACTTGACTTCTTCAACGCTATCCCAGGACACTTGGCCTCATCATGGTATTCCGGGGCACTTGGTTTCTTCAATGTCATAACAAGCTTCTCTATGTTGAACAAGAATATAGTTATTGAGGTCTTGAGCTCATTTTAATTTTCAAATACTTTGGCTTCTCTCCTTTCATCTCTAGTGCGAGCTTGAGGCCAATGATGAGAGCCTCCTACTTAGCCTCGTTATTTGTGGACTTGAAGGTGAAATGAACTGCACTTCTTAACTTATGACCTTCAGGAGTAACTAACTCGATCCCGGCTCCGACCCCTTCATTGTTTACAGCTCCATTGATAAAGAGATTCCACCATGAGATCACATCATGTCTTCTTCAATAGAGGTTTCACTGTCACAATTAGAGCCTAGGCATCTCGCTCAAATTGAGGAGGAAATTCTAAGATGAAATCAGTTAAGGCCTGGCCCTTCAAAGTGCCTCGAGGCATTTCCCTCAGATTGGGGCAATGTATGCTGATATTAGTTAAGTCCATACCAAGCAGGGGGCTTGTTTGATAGATGGTCAGGCCCTACCATGGACCTTGTTTTAGAGGAGGTTGGACCATGATGGTCAATAGTCACTTGCTCTTCCTGGTGTATTGAAGTAGTCAAGGACCTCCTCATTGTCGCCAAGGATCGGGGGCGTCCCCCCTCGCCTCGACGTAAAGGTATTTCATGAAGAAGCATCTCATTAGAGGCATCCCACGAAGGGGCATCTCACAAGGAGGAATCTCACGTAGAGGCATCTCATTAAGAGGCATCTCACCGCGATCCTGTCTTCGCCTAGGGCTTTGAGAGTCCTTCCTCTTCACTCCCTTGTCCTTACTTCCATTGTTGCTAGCTTCATTATTCTTTTTGAGGTCCTCCATTGATTTCTCAACCCATTTGTAAGGCTCGGCCTCCTTGTAGAACTCAAAGAGAGTGCTAGGTGTTTGTGCCTGCAACTTCTTCCAAAACTTGGTGCCCTCTCTCAGCCCAACAATAAGAAAATTTTTAATGGCCTCGTCATTTGTTCCTCGCACCCTAGGGTCCCGGCATTAAACCTCTTGAAGTAGTCCTGTAAGGTCTTACCTTCCTTCTGCTTTATGTTCACCAGGGTGGATACAGGAGGTGCATAGAGCTTGGAGGACTGAAAATGCTTAATGAAAATGTCCACGAACTACTCCTAGGAGTCTATAGTGATGTGAGTCCCTAGCTTAGAGAACCACTACTGGGCACTACCCGTCAACGAGGCGGCAAACAACCTGCACCTAGCCAATAGCAAGACCCGATTCTCATCCATATCATTGTAGAATCGAATAACAAACTCTGTAGGGTAAGTGTCCCCATTATAAGTCATGTCTGGGTTACTACTCTAGAATATAGTGGGAAGCAGAGTGGTCTTGATCTCTTGAGTGAAAGTTGAGGCCAAACCCATGGGGTTGAGGGTCCCCTTATCTGCATTCATCTTATTCAAGGCCTTCTTTAGCTCCTCGAGCTTGTAGTCTCCCACCTCGGTCTCCTTATCTTCAACTTTTTTCTGCCCCTCTCCAGTGCTGTGATGGTGGGACTGGGTCTTCTTGGGAGCTCTAGAATCCTCCTTGCGATCCTTCTTTTTGTGATCTAGGGGGTCAGGTTTGTACTTATGGGATCGCTCGCGCAATCGATGAGGAGAGGGGGGTCGTTCATCAAGACGATATGACCGCTCATGCTCTCTAAGAGGAGAGGGGGGTCGTTCATCGCGATGATGTGACCACTCACGCTCTCCACAATGAGAGGGGGGGTCATTCCAAACCTTGGCTCCTAGCCTGGGATAGCTTATCCTTCTTGTCAGCTCTCCTCAGATGAGGCGGCCTCATTCTGCGACCCCTCCTTTGTCTTAGTAGCCTCTATATCCTCCTCCCACTCGAGGTCTTCATAGAAGTTAGGGTTTTTTTGATCCATAACAACATCATCAAATTCATCCAAGAGTTTCTTGATGGGTCCCTTGCTACTCTCCTCATGATAGGTCTTGGGCCTTTTCCTGGCATTCTTCTTCGCGCCCCTTGAGCTATACCGCTTCTCCACTCTAGTCATCCTTTTTGCACTGCTGACACCTGCTCACCAATACCTTTGAGAACGGTCATGACCTTGCTGTTCCATGCCACTTGGTGATTTATAGGTGTCTCTACATTCTCGGGCCCATCCTGGTCCTCGCTCCTAGGGGGATCGCCTTTGGGTATCTTATGCGACCCCGCGGTCTCCCCATTGTTGTGCCCTCCGTTCTTCTTCTTGTTCAACTTAGTCATCTTTCTCCCAATGTGATGACTACACCTCCTTCTAGCGCCAAATGTTATGGGGAGAATATTGTATAACAATATTTATGGAGGTTGCTGGAATCACGAAGCAAAATACGGATAATTTGCTATGAACACGAAGAACACGGAAGGAGATTGGTGAATATTTGTGGCTGATCTTGTTTGTTGATATTCAGGGGTGAACTGTCAATCCATCTTAACAAGTTGCCTACGTACCCT
The DNA here is from genome assembly GCA_036435485.1 of Saposhnikovia divaricata. Classification (NCBI taxonomy): domain Eukaryota; kingdom Viridiplantae; phylum Streptophyta; class Magnoliopsida; order Apiales; family Apiaceae; genus Saposhnikovia; species Saposhnikovia divaricata. The sequence goes on along the minus strand of CM071597.1, from coordinate 90,873,139 downwards.
ATTTATAGGGATCAAGCCATACGTAGTTCTTGGAGAAGAAGTTACCCAGACGGGCTAGGATTTCTATGGGCTCGTCTTGGCCCAAATCCACTAGACGTCTATGGGCTGATGCTAATAGTCCATTAATTATGCTCATGACCCACGACCCAATAAAGGTTACCTATGGCTAACATGATGCTAGAATCACGAGACCTCACTGGCGAGGCTAATGGAGAAGCTGCGTGGCCTCGCATGCGACCTCACTGGGCTTAATCATGCGAGGTGATCCCGCACTGTGTAGATAATACTACTCATGCGACCTCGCTGGGCTTAATCATGAGCCTTCATAATAGTATTCTAGGTCTCGCTGGACCTTGCAGAGAGATGTGATAGATGCGATCCCATACTGGGGACTGCTAGCGAACTCGACCCGCGGCTTGGGGTCGCAGACTTCCATATTGTGCTTTGATAGTATATTGGAATAGCTCCTGGTGGTAGGCTTTGGTGACCCAATCTTCATCTTTAGGCCTTTTATAAGTTGTGGACCGCTTATTTTACATCATTAGGCCTGCTTAGGGCTTATGCCAAGATTTGGGCATAACACCACCCATCCCTTCAACCGAAAGCCTTTTGTTGTTATCCACTTATTTTACCTAAGGCTTACATACAAATCTGGAACACTAAACTCTCGGTGAATTAAGCCATTAATTAGATTTATAACACAAGTTCTGATTTGATTTCAGGCGATAAGTATTCACTCTCGCTCCTACATACAAGTTTTACAACCAACACCAAGGTTATTTATAACACAAGGTCTAATTGTTATTGATATAAGGAAATATCACATGATCAATCTTATATCTATTAACATGGGTTAATCTAAGCATGCGTCTCTTACATTTTGACAAGCATCAAACGACGACTCTCATTCGATCTACAAGATGGGTTTTATCTCAACCACATAAAGTAAATTAGCTATTCATGACAAAACTAAACAAAACAATCAGATAAAACATGATATAAACATATATGTAAATACAAAAAGAAAGAGTTTAGAACAATATTATTCATTAACGCCAAGAGCTCCAAAACAGAGTAAACATCCACAAACTGAAATTGAAAAGTACTATTCTTCCTTGAGATGACCAACATTTACAACTCAATAAAAAATAAGTACGTGATGAAAACTACTGTATAGAGTAGAATATTGTAAGTTCATTCTCTCAGACAATGGCTAGGTATTTATAACCTTATCCAAATTAAATCAAATATCTCCCATTAGTTATAAAACATAATTTGAAATTCAAAAACGGACAGAGGGCGCTCGGTGGTAACACGGAATTTTGTATCGACTCTCCGTGATGTCGCGGAACGTGTCAACAATCAGTGCTAGTTTTGTTTACCCAACAATTTTTTTGGCTTGGCCCCAAAAAACATCCTTCTTGAACTCCTCCTTCTCCTTTGCACCTCCAGTTCTACACCTTGTTGAATTTTCACCACTTTGGCTTAATTTTATTTCAAAATACCACCAATGCGATTTACGGGGAATTTAACTCTCTACCTGAAAATACAAAGAAAACACATAAAAATATAATAAAACTTGAGTTCAAGCATCAATTTTAAGTCAAAAAATAGTGTGAAAATGGTATAAAAATATCACCCATCAATATGTACGTTGAGTAATATGTAATCTATACTATACTATAATAATCGAAATGGGGTATAATTTGTAGTTTGGTTATCCTCTCATTTTTGGTTTTGGTTATCCCATTCACAACCGTTAGATCTTCAACTCAAATAGATCATGAACGTTGGATATAACAATACTAAAAGTTATTATATACAAAGGTCTAAGGTTCGATTCTCGCCAACAACATATTAATTTATATTTAATACTAAAAATTATTATATACAAAGATACAAGGTTCGAATCTTCCAAACAATATATTAAAATTAATATTTATAATATTATATTATACTATAAGCAATTTATAAAAAATTAAAAGTAACTCGCTAACAACATATTAATTTATATTTAATAATAAAAATTATTATATACAAAGATACAAGGTTCGAATCTTCCAAACAACATATTAAAATTAATATTTATAATATTATATTATACTATAAGCAAATTATAAAAAATTAAAAGTAACCCATGCTTTTGCACGGGCTATAAGCTAGTAATTATAATTTTTCATGTGAGTAATAAATCGGCCCATAGGAAGATTGTTTCTGAAATTTATTATTAATATTTGATTCCGGCATGAAAAAACCCACTTGCAAGTTAATTTCTTTTGTCCAAAAGACCGTTTGTTAATTTTGTGTTTGATATTGTAACATCCCACATCGATTAGAATAAGAGTGTTTGGGGCCTTTATAGATACAAGTCAATAACTAATGTATACCAATTTGCTAGCATTTTTGGACTGACCTGTGATGGGTTGTTGGGTCCGGTATGCATTCGGTTATGGGCTTGGATGTTATAAATGGTATCAGAGCTCTGCCCGCCCTAAAGTGCAAAGGCACTGTCCGGGTTTAGTAAGTTTGTGTGTGGGCTCGACGAGGACGTCGACCCTATTAGAGGGGGTGTTTGTAACATCCCACATCGATTAGAATAAGAGTGTTTGGGGCCTTTATAGATACAAGTCAATAACTAATGTATACCAATTTGCTAGCACTTTTGGACTGACCTGTGGTGGGTTGTTGGGTCCGGTATGCATTCGGTTATGAGCTTGGATGTTATAAAAATATTGTCTAGATTTGATTCGATTTTTAGTTTTTCTTTTAAATTTTTTAATATGTATTTAATAAATAAAAAATATGTTAAAGACAAATAGTTCAACATGTAACAGATTTAATTAAGTAATAAATTATCACTAATAAATTAATTTATTTATCTATGAATTCTTGTTGAAGCAGTGTTTCACTCATTTTCTTTATGGAATATGAGGATTTGAACATTATTACAAGTTTTATTTTGCAGATTGTGAGGATTCGAACATTGTGAAAAAAAAAGTTAAATTATTTTAATTTATTAACCGTAGAAGTCATATAATTGATTACTTATATTTTTATTTTAAAATGTCTTCATATGTACTAAATAATAAATTATTGTTATTAAATTGGAGTACGTTTATTGTTACAATTCTGTTTTGATTTTTTATGTTTATTTTTAGTTTTATTTGTCGAACGCTATTAGTAAAGAACCAAAATACTCAGCAAGACATGATCAAAATATCAATATTCAGTAAAAATGATCCTAAATACCTACCGGATACTTCAGTGATAGTGGAATGTTAGGGTGATACACCAATTTTAAAAGAGTATCAGGGATATACACAGGGTGGAGTATCAGATCGGATACTCCACTAATAATAAAGTTTCAAGTCGGATACTCCACTAATAATAAAGTATCAAGTCGGATACTTCACTGGTAGTGGAGTATCTGATCGTTGGTATATCACTCCTGACGTTTCTTTGGGTGAGGAGTATTATCTCTAATGCTTCAATGCAAATGAAATATCTGATCGAAATGAATATTTTATTTAGTGTTTCTGAAAATGCATATTTTGGATGAATAAACATAAAAAATGAGAGATTTTGTTCATTTTCTCTCAATACTTTTATATTTACAAATTTGTATTTAATTAGTTTTTTGGAATAACTTTTTAAAGACATTTATCACACTACACGCTAGTACATAAGTTTATGTGAAAAAAATAAAAATAAAAAATACAACGCTATTTCATTCATTTTGTTTTAATGTAAATTCTAATATTGTAATTTTTAATAAATTATTTTAAATAATCAAACTAACATACTTCAGGATCATTTGTTAAATCTAAATCACATTTTATGAACTAATAAAATTTCCAGATGATTCGGATCAACAGTCAATCTAAACATTTGAACGGATAATATTGTTTGTTAAAAAAATTCAAATTTTTAGAAGATAATAATAACCTCTTAAATAACGAGAAAATGATCAAAATACCTTATTTGTGATGTTAATTCATTCAAAATATCCATAATAAAAAACACTAACCACAATACTAATTTTGGTTAGATACTCCAGTTACTAAGACTAGTGTTTAAAAGGTTATTAGTTACTTTATAGTTTTCAAATGTTTTAAAAAAATTGTTGATCAAGATTTAATAAAATTAAATAATTTTACAAAGTGAAATAAATTTCATGTTATTAACTTAGATCCGGATTATTTGATTTTTGATTCGATTTAAAGCTTTCAGATATCCGGTTAAATGGAATAGAAATCGAAAAAGATTTTTTATGATTCACAAAATTGTTTGTTCAGATTTTATAATTGGATCGAAAATTCGATTTTGCCCGTTCTTATTCGAAGCAAGGGCGGAACCAAGGGGGGTTAAGGGGGGTGGAGCTCCGGCTAGACTAAAAAAAATAAGTAAATTTTTTTTTCCAAGATGTTTTTAAAGATAAAAAAAATTTGAGCCCCGGATAATTTTTAAAACTCCATTTGTATACGGATTTTTCTCATGATAAAATCAATAAAAATAATGAATATTAAAAATTATATATTTACTTGAATATACCAATTCGTTATCGGTCAAGGCGTGAAGGACAATTTGTCACTTACTTTCATTTATATCGTGTTGAAATATTTTGCGGGGTTAGTTATTAACTTTCATTATATACTATGTATTTTGCTGGTAAGTTTAATGATTTATCTATTCGAGTATGCCATGTTGATATCTTTTGTTCAAAATTATATTTTCAGGTTATTGATCTTATTTCTCAAGAGATGGAAAATCGTTTTACAGATGGAAATACCGAGTTACTTGCATTGGCTCTCTTGATCCCCTAAATTCATTTTCGGATTTTGATCCCACAAAGCTTCTTCGATTAGCCCAGTTTTATCCGGATGATTTCTCTTTGATGGATCAGGAGTGTTTGGGTAATCAGTTAAGCAACTTTATCTTTGATGTTAAAAGTGATAAAATCTTTTCAGAACTTAGAGATTTGGGGGAGCTTGCTATTAAAATGGTGAAGACGCATAGACATACAGGTTATCCTCTTATTTATCGACTAATTGAGTTAGCACTTGTTCTGCCTATTGCGACAGCTAGTGTTGAGAGAGTCTTTTCAGCAATGAAAATAGTGAAGTCTTATTTACGTAATAGGATGGGGGATGAGTGGCTAAATGATAGTATGGTGGTATACATCGAGAAGGCTATATTTGCAAGTGTCGATGATGAAGCTATTTTACAGCGTTATCAACATATGCAAACTCGAAGGATTCAATTATCATCCCTTAATTCTTCAAGCATGGGAAGCACAAGTGCCAAAATATGAGAAAAGGTACGTTTACTTTTATGAAATAGTAACAAGAATTTTTATCGTTAAATATTTGAACTCCGGGTGATTTAAACTCCTGGTTCCGCCACTGATTTGAAGTCGTGTATTCAATAGTGAATTACTCTAAAATAAAAAAAGTAGTGAATCACTCTCTTCAAAACAAGACAAGATGGTGATAAAAAAGAAAAAAAACAAGACAAGATAATTCGGTTTATGAAAAAGTCGGCTGGGTGTTTTTGTGTTACCAGGTCAAAAACGATGGAAAAAAACACAGCAACTACTACACTTTATTTGTAAAATTGGATCATCTAATACTCCAAGAAATACTTGGACAACTGTACATGCTAACAACTGGTTAAGATGCAAGAAAAAACCATATAAAAACCAAATGAAACATGTTGGAGTATATAGCATGTTTGTAAGTAGGACTACTAAGGACAGAATGTAAGCTTTTATCTCCCGCATAATTAATTTCCTAAAAACATACAGTAGTTGCATAGTGGTTGTTATCCTAAAAAAAAAAAAAAAATTAAAATCAAGACTTTTTATTTCAAGTAAAATTGGTTTATTCTTCTGCCTAAAATATAATACTACATCGTAATGAAATGGATGAGGCATAAGTGGAAGTCTGAATAATAAGTAGGGCAGTAAATTTATTACGTGGTAGAATCGGACATTCCTTTACTCAAATATCGGTATATGAGTCAATATCGTATTTTTTTTCTTTTTTATTTTGACCAAATAATTCGTAATCCATCAAATATGAGTCAAATATGATCCATTAATATTATGTATCATTTTCATTTGAATTATTAAATAGTTATTTATTCTAAAATAAATATAATATTATAAAAACATAATAATCACAAATTGAAAACTTTAATATCTTGATGATAAATAATTGGGTGGACAACTCGTATTTTATGAAAATTTAATGTTATAAATGATAGTAAGAAATTATAATATTTGCTTAGAAATGTAATGAACTAAAAATATAATTTATATTCGGGTTTGAACCGAATACGGATCATGAATTGTAAGAACCCATATTTTCGGTAGAATTAAAACTTTTCTTATTAAGAATAAGTATATACGTGAATAGTGTTTGTCATGCGTGAATAGTAATTTATGGATGAATAGTGATTTTGAGGACCAAGAAATTTTCACGCCACCCTATGTACAAGACATGGTACGGATATTTCGAAGTCATATTAGTGATTCACGGAGCAAATAAGTGTATGTAAAGACGATCGGAATTCAGAAATTCCAATTTGTATTCTGGTGTAATATTTGACCGGGCAGTGAATTATATATTATTATATTCAAGAAATGAGATATTAATTTTGAGGAATTAAGGATTTAATATGTTAGGATTTTATTCTAGGATTTAGAACGAAAACCACTGAGACTTTACAACGAGATTAAGCGATTGAGCGAACGAAGCATGGATTAAGGATATGGTATATTAAGAGTCCAAGGAAGGATATATTATGAGAAAGAAAGAGGATTGAGAATAAACTCCTAGAATTGAGAAATAGAGAATGCTTGAGAAATCGGGAGAACGTTTTCTGAGATAAAGAGAAATAAACAAGGGATGTTGGAATTAATATTCGTTCTAGGTATTGTGCCATATTAGAGCAATAATATGCAAAGTAGAAGTTGTAACGTATTAATTTTATTCACGAGACAACAAGGGAATCCAATTGGTGGGAAAGAAAACAAACCAATGGACTAATATGAAAGAAACAAAAGATGAGGATTTTGTTGCAATTGTTGTGGATAAGGAAATCCAAGTGAGCCAATAAGGTGTTGACAACATATTACAAGAAAATGCATCCAAATGAGATAGATATATAATACATGTATTAGTCATTATTTAGCAAACAAAAGAAAACAAACACAAGAAAACACCCATTCTGCCCAGCAGAACAACAGCTTAGTAAAACGGGCCTAGAGCCTTCATTACTCAATGGAATTTCGTGTTCTTTATATGGTTAGAAAGCTGTGAAGATGCTCTACAACTCTCCTTTAGAAGCCTCGATCAGAAAAGCTCGGTAAGGGCCTCGTTTTCCATGATCTTTCAGTCGGGTTCTAATAACTCCGAATTACTAACTTTGTTTTCTTCATTTCTTTTGATCATCCAAGCTTACCCAAGGCTATACAAGGATTATACAAGGTTTAGAAAGCTATTACACACATCAAGGAAGGTATAAACTCTCTCAACCCTTAGCATGACTTGTTTATAGTTTATATTGTTAGATCTATAAGTTTTGGAGTGAATCTTGGTGATTTGAGTTGTAGATGATGAAATCTTGAAGTTATGTGCTTGTTATGATGGTTGTAAGGCTTGTACTTAGAGTATGTAACCCCATGTATGCTATAGAGACAAGTCTTGGTGGTTTTGATGGTAGATGTGATGTATAAAGTGAGTTCTTGAATGTTTAAGAAAAGATGTGTGCTGTGTTAAATCCTGGGAGCATGTACTGTCTTGTGAGAGGGTTTTGAACCCCTAAATCTTGTCACCTGAGGACCTAATTTATATGGTTGGGAAGATAATTGAATATAGTTTCTAGAAATATAAGGTTCATACCCAGGAGATGTGTAGATCTTGAGTTATGGCCGGATTAGTGCAGTGTGGTTCTGGAATTCGGACTGCACTGTGTTGTCCACTTGTGAACTGAGTTAGGACCCCTTAAAATTATGATAGTGTTATGAAAATTTGAGGGTAGTCAGATTATACAGTTGTGAAGGCTGTCCAAAAGGAATTGGAGTAAAATTTGTATTTTTCAATTTTATAAAAATGTTAAAGCGAAGTGCGCGCGAGTGAAAAATCACCTAAGAGGTTAGTTTAACGTAGTTTTAAGAGTACTCACTTGTGTTTCAGGTTTGAGGAATGGATTCGAGTCGAATGGGTAACGAATGTGATAAAGTGATGACATGGTCATATGGGAGGGTTAGTTGTCACAAATTGGAGTCGTTAAGTTGGTCTAACATCCTTTAAAACCTTACGATTAAGTAGTGTTGTTAAGGTACTAACGTACGAATATTGATTATGTATAGATCTTCGTTCCACGTCGCAAGCTCGACCACCCCACCCTAACCAAGGCAAGTTTACTTTTCAAAGCTTATATATAAGGATTTTCACTGTTGTGTTTGTAGCTTCCAAACGTATTATATGCTTATGCTTTACGAGATTATGTTGAAGTTTGAGATTTATGCATATGTGTTTGTACACCCTTAAATTTAGAATGAAAGTGTTTCCTTCGGACAACGACTCTAGCAATAGAGGTCGTAGCGGTCCAAATATACTATTGACCGGGGAGCGGTATATTATTATATCATGATTAAATTGCGAAAACCCGAAGAGTCATTCGGGAAGTATCGTATACTTAAGTATTTATTATTTTTACGTGGTTAAAAATACTCAAAAATATCTATCTTGGATTAAAAGTTAATTTTAATTAAATAATTATTTTATTAATTGTTTATATTAAATCTCAAAAATATCATTTATTAATTATTGTTCATCATTTTAAAGACAAAACTAATCCAAGATACCTTTAGCATTTTCAAACTCGAACTCTTTCGAACCCAAAACATTTTCGAAAACCCCCGATCAAGTTTTACTTCTTGTACGTATTTCAAGAATTATCGGTCGACTGAGGTCGAACTTCAACTACTCGAATTTTCTATCAAAATGATTTTTGACAAGAAAGAAAAAAAAACGGGACTCTGGCAGGTGTGGGAATCGTTGACGAACGATTCCCAGGATGTGTAAGCGGCCGTGAGCCAGGCGGTCCATCAATTATTCCGGCCCAGGTGTTGCCGAAGGATGATTACGGATGTAGTTTTCATCGAGGGTGATTACGGATGTAGTTTTCACCCGAGGGTAGTTACGGATGTAGTTTCTATCCTTCTACTAGTAGAGAAGACCCGCGGATTGTTGGACTTGGTTGTGGCGACTGATCATCGTCAATCCTTGTCAGGTATTTATGTTTTCTTCCAGTCCCATCCTCCACTCTGGAAAAATACTCAAACACTGCTTCTTGGGCCTAAGTGCCAAGTTGCCGATAGTGTGGTTTTTGATAAGAAAGATATTGACATCGTGCAGTATCTAGAACTGCAAGATTTTCTATAAATATTGGCACGTGATAGTGCACTCTTGTAATTATTTGAAAGAATGAAATGTTTTTGAATGAGAAACCTTCTAAGCTAATGGAAGGAAAGAGGTTTTGCAATGATGTATTCCCTGTACAGTATGTTAACCGTAGAGTGTTTTGCCGAAAATGATATACTCATATGTATATATTTTCAAACTTGAGATATATTGAAATAGGAACCTCATAAAGGGTTCATATGTTATTCTTAAAGCTCCTTAGTGAGTATAAATGTTTTATTCAAACTCGGACATATATATTGTCCAATTATGTTTTGAAATCTGAGATATATACCCATACAGTTGGGAATGTTTTCGAAATAAACCACATTATTATTTTTCAAAATGGTGAACTTGCTGAGCATTATGTAGCTCATTCTTGCTTTATAAAAACTTTTCAGAAAGAGAAGAATTTGGCCGATTAACTCCGCACCAGCAGAAGAGGAGTAGAAGATTTACCCCGGAGATGATTTAGTTCCTGATAAATACTACAGAGTAAGTCTGATAGGTTTTCAACTGTAATAGTAAGACTTGTCTTCAAGTGTAGTTGTATAAGTGGAAGTGCGTAAGATTCTGGATTGTACAGATGAATTGTAATATTTAGTGTTACTTTTGATTATCGTTTCTGAGGCTCTAACTTGTTTGTGCGTAAGATTGAGGTTTGGATGGATGTATTGTTTAGTTGTAAAGTTAATATAGGTATGATATGGTTGGATGGTGATGTGACGACCTGAATCTTTGACCTCGGATTTGGGGGGCGCCACAGAAATGGTATCAGAGCGATAAGTTACAGTACTCAGAATCGAGAGTGTTGAGAGTTAAGTCTAAGTAGGAGAATGACATAAGAGATCGTAGTAAACTTATTATTGGACTACCGGAAGAGGTACCGGTGAGTAGAATGGACTGGAGTGTTTACTGGAGGTATTATACTAGGGTCGATAGAATCCTTAAAGACCTTCAGAATGATGAATAGAGGTTTGAGAGTCGTACATGACCTATCATAGGTAATGATATAGGAAGCAGAGCGAAATCTCAAGAGCAGCTGAGGTAGAGGCGATATTGCAAATATGATCGGATGACTAGGCTGGCATAAATTTTGTGGCCCATAGTCCTCCACAGTTTAGGAGGCGGCATTTTAAGAATCAAGAAGTTTAGACTTCCCTACATAATTAAGGCTACTTAGTACTTGGAATAATGAAAGTCTTTTACTTTGGCTATAAGATCCGATTTTCGATAAGTAACGGGTTTACCTGAAAGTTGGTCACTATGTCGTTGTGGATTTCATTACCCTTGATGGCGAATTTTACATGTGTTATACGAGAATGTTATCATAAGACGAGCGTGCTAGATAATTCCACGCATGATTCGGACGCTAGAGCATGGTAGTTCAACTTAGAGAACAATCAATTAGAATTAACAAAGGGACTCAAGAGAAGTTGAATATGGTTGCAACGAGCGATACAGTGATCTCAGAGTCTACCAAAAGAAAAGACCAGTGGGTCTAGAGTGGGATCCTTTGATAGAGATGTTATCAGGGACTACGTATATATGTATTGTAGACCTCAATATTTTTTGTATATGTTCACATACACACACCCGCCACTGAACCTATGGACTGCACTGAGATCCCTGAGAGATCTCTTTGATTTGTTCCCAGGGGGAACTGGCCACTTGTGATTCATGTCGGAAGGCATGAAGTAGGACCCTATGGACTTAGCAGGTGTCCCCGGAATGATGTGAAGCTTGGTCTTCAAGATAAAGCACGGAAATGACAGATATATTTGTGAAACCCCAACTCGATAAATGACTTTAAGATGATGATTGAGAGATGCACTAGTTGGTGTCTTGTATTACGAAGACCAAGAGATGGAGTTACCCTCATAATGGTGATAATGAGATGCACGAATGATCATTAACTTATTTTGGTAACTACCGGCAGGTGCACTACTTCATTTTAAACTGTTCACTAACCCTATTACCTCGATTATTTTATATCAGGTAACCCTTCTAGCTTTCTACTTCAAACTTGTGGAATAACAATCAGTGAGATACTTTCCCTAAAGCAGGACTTATCCGAAGTAATTTTATTTGATCCATGAACATTCTATTCAAAAATTTATGATGATCTTGTTCGGCTCAGGCCTATTTACACTTTCTTTCAATTATCCAAGGAAGGTTCAACAAATATTTCCTTAATTAATCGATGAATATTACTTAACGAATATTGATATTTGATTGCTTCTTTCATACTTGCACTCTTCAGTTGAGCTCATAAATATTTAACAAATTACTGAGGACATGGATGATCTAATGTCCAGACATCCTTCATGAATTCTTTTCTTCTATTCAAGATGAGATTGTACATCGTACATTGAAATCATAGTAAGGATATCATTTTGATATTGGTATTCTGAATTTAATTCTATTGTAGGATCTGATAAAGCATGTGTACGGAGGCACCCTTGGGTGGACCGTTTCACTGGTAAGTAATATTTGATGAGAGGTTATCGATTGTTCCGATACCTAGAACATTCTCTTCAGATTTTATAGTTTTCTTTTTCAAACTTAATAACTTCTTATTTCCATTCGTTGTCCGAGTAGCCTAAAGTTTCTTCAGTGGCTACGATGTTGAAATTCCGTTCTAGCCAATTGAAACTGGCTAGTCGATATGTCAATATGAATGACTAGTTGATTGTTCTAACTAGTCAAAATTGTAATGTTGTGAAGAACACCTAGCTAATTGTCCTAGCTAGTGGTGATGTCTCAAACAGGTGAACTAGCAAATTTTGTCTAGCTAGTTGCTAGTGTTTCTTGAAAAGGACTAGTTATTGTTTCACTAGTCCAACGCCCAATTTAATTCATTCCGCAATGCATTTTGCATGTGGTAAAGTATGATGATGAAAGTTTTGACGAATAACTTGATTGAGACCTAGTGAGGTCGCCCACTCAACTTGAATTCTACCCATCTTCGTATCAGACTTTATGTCACTTGAATATTCTGTTCTTTCATTCATATAATGAAGATTCATTTGAAACCATAGATTACTTGAATGATAAACTGCTTCATTTTTTTATTGTCATAGAGTAGAATTGCTTTCGATCGGTTGACCTTTATCAATGGGACTTTTTAGATCCTCTATTTTTTTGAGGAAAAGTATTCACCAGATGTAAGAATGGTATAAAGACCGTCTTTATGAATTTTGTATCCAACAATCATTGCCCTCGTGCAACACTCTCTATGATATCACATTACAAAATTATCAGGACATGAAGGAATGAACCTTGTTGTATTCTTTCTGTCCATCCTTACATCTCCAAAAATCGAGACTCCTAGTATTTGGAACTATCAACATTCTTGGAACATCCAATGTGGAGTTCTTATTGAAATTATCTATTGGACCTTGTTATTTTGAAACCATTCCTTTCAAAAGTGATTACTCTAAGGTGAACAGGAGGTACAATTGTGAACCGTTGCACCAATATGAGATCAAAGAAAAAACCAAATGTTGTAATTGTGCAGCCAGAGCGTTATGCCGAGTAATTATTTAAAGTAGGAATAACATGTCGGGGCATACCACAAGGACCTTTAATATTAGTGTGAGGAAGGTTATAAGAAATGATGAGGTGGTTGAGAGTACGCTCCTACCAACCGTTGTCAGGATGTTATAGTAATGAATTCTGGAGTTACCAAGCCTTTTCCTGATCCAAGATATTCAAATCGATTGCGATGTAAGACATATCCTTAGAGGAAACTAACATGGAAGTGAGATGGACAAGAAAGGAAGAAATATCGTGGCAAGAATGTGAAGCTTTACTTAGCTTAAAGGGATTGATGCACATAGAGAGACATAAAGTTTTAAAGGCCCCTAATAGCAAATGGATGCATGGATATATCCCAATGATCCTTCGAGATTACCACCTAATCAAGTTTATTGGGAATCGCAGCAGCATGCAGGCCTCAGACTGATTGACGCCAGTTGTGAAAGAGGACGAGCGTATGACATCTTACATATACCATCGAGAATCGATACCCCTAACTGGAGATGTAGGAATTGTTGACCAGTTAAAACGCGTAGTTGTTTTTCAAAGATAAGGTTGAAGAGAAGGTTTCACCAACTCAAGATCGACCTCTGTACTGCACCAAAGTCGGCATTTCACATTAATATAAACATTATAAATTTTGGTAGTATCATGTGGATTGACTAGTGAGTCAGAAGCCCTTGTGGATTAATAAATAAAGTTTTAAGAATGATATGAGAGATTAGTAACAACCTCGTTGTTAGCTATACTTTATGATGAGAAGAGGACTTTGAGGGTCACGATGATGCATCTTTCAAGAGTTTAAGAGGTGTGCTGACGCAGTAGAAAGGGGATGATAGCCTATACTTCTAAACAACATAAAGGTTACGGGATAGGATATACTAACCGTGAGTCGGGGATTAGTCGTGATAGCGTTCACGCATAAAACTGAGACGTTAACCTTATGAGAAAAGTGTGAAAGTTTTCCACAAGTGCCATAAGTATATCTTCATATTAGAACTAAACATAAGAAAGAGAAGGTGACGAAAGGGAGCAGGGAGTATAATGGAGAAATTTGTTATTTCCCAGGAAAGGCCAGTGTGGTGGCCGATACCTATAGAAGTAATTATTCGAAATTGGAATTCAGTCAGTATTGACCAAGAAAATAGAGTATATACAATAAAGAATAATGTTAGAGGAAAGTGACTAAATTATGGGGAAGGACAAAGATGTATAGAGAATTAAGAGAATGTTTGGCAAACGGATATGAAGAATGGTATTGGCAAACTATTAAGTACAAACGCGACATGTCAAAAGTAGAATGATAGAGATCTAGTGGATTAATTCCGCCTGTAGAAACTCTTGAACGTGGACAGAATTATAATGAATTTCATTAGCAGGTCGCCGAAGACCGAGCCAAGAGATGGCCCTAGTTGATTCATAATTGTTGAACCAAGTGATTTACCTGCGAGAGACTTTCCATTTAGAAGATTATCGATTTATATACGGAAGAGATGGTGGTGCAATATAAAACTTCTGCAGCGATTACGTCAGATAAAGACTTATAGTTAAACTTCGAATATTGAAGGTGCTTTCAAGTATATTTAACAAAGAGATTGAGCGTATGTACTAATTTGATCTGTGGCTGACGGACAGGGAAGAAGAATTGTCCAGACGATCGAATTTATATTTAGTGTCGTGCCTTAGGTTTCACGGGGCAGTCGAGAATAAAAACTTATCCATGAAATGAATGTTGTTATCACGATCGTCACCATGCGAACGTAAGGACGTCTCTTGTAAAGCGTACTGCGAAAGAAGAAGTTTCGCTTTTCTTGCATTACGAAGAAGTCAATGAACGAGGGATATAGTAGCTGAACTGGTTCGACGTATACCGAAGACTATACAGTATCCATAGCCAGTGGTAACGGCTGACGGGAGGCAACACATGCGTGCTAATCAAGCCAAGGAATATGAGGAATACCATGCGTATTGACGTTGTCTCGGATTATAAAACACGACCACAAAGTATTCACGGGCCAACGATACAAGGACTCAACACGGATACTATGAACAAGGTAGAAGAGAAACGTATAAGTAGTGGGATAGAAATTTTCATTCATAGAACAACCGATAAGGAATACAGGTCGAGGAGAGCATGCGTTGAGAAACAACATTAAAGCGATGGTGAGACCAAGGTGAGAGAACAAAAGGGTTGAAGTGTCAACCTGAGAGTTGGAAAGGGTAAAGTTGGAATTGTATCCACAACTATTTTCCTTAGGTTCTTAAGATAGAATCCTTTTAAGGAGATGAGACTGCAATAGCCCTAATTTTCGTGAATATTCGAAACCTGGATGAATAGTAATTTTATGGGTGGATGAGAAAATTTTGCAATCACAAATTTTGCAATCACAATATGTACGAATTATTAAATGAAGATTTCGAATTGATATTACGTCTTTACGGTATAGACGAGTGTATGTAAAAGTCATTAGTTTTTTTTTACGCAACCCATTATTTCGAATGGTCAAATTTTATGAGATATCAAAGGAGTGTGAGGTGGGAGACTTCGTGATGCTAAAGGTATCCCCTGGAAAGGATTGATGCGGTTTGTTAAGAAAGAGAAGCTAAGTCTGAGGTTTATTGGACCTTTTGAGATTTTGAGGCATATTGGGAAGTTAGCCTACGAGTTAGCCTCGCCCCAAGCTTGCAGCAAATTCATAATGTGTTTCATATGTCTATGTTACGACCCTACCACACCGACTATCGGCATGTGATAGAGTACGACCAAGTGGACCTACAACCAGACTTGACCTATGTGGAGCAACTCGTGGAAATCATGGATAGAAAAGGACAAGTGCTGAGGAACAAGGTTTTCAAACTAATAAGGAATTGTGAGAAAATCAAGATGTGGAAGAATCCACCTGGAAGTCGAAAGAGTGAAACAAAGAAGGAGTAACCCCAGTGATTCCTAAACTGATTCCGGGACGGAATCCTTTTAAGGAGGGGAGACTGTAAGAACCCAGATTTTTCGGTAGAATTAAAACTTTTCTTATTAAGAATAAGTATATACGTGAATAGTGTTTGTCATGCGTGAATAGTAATTTATGGATGAATAGTGATTTTGAGGACCAATAAAATTTTCACGCCACCCTATGTACAAGACATGGTACGGATATTTCGAAGTCATATTATTGATTCACGGAGCAAATAAGTGTATGTAAAGACGATCGGAATTCAGAAATTCCAATTTGTATTCTGGTGTAATATTTGACCGGGCAGTGAATTATATATTATTATATTCAAGAAATGAGATATTAATTTTGAGGAATTAAGGATTTAATATGTTAGGATTTTATTCGAGGATTTAGAACGAAAACCACTGAGACTTTACAACGAGATTAAGCGATTGAGCGAACGAAGCATGGATTAAGGATATGGTATATTAAGAGTCCAAGGAAGGATATATTATGAGAAAGAAAGAGGATTGAGAATAAACTCCTAGAATTGAGAAATAGAGAATGCTTGAGAAATCCGGAGAACGTTTTCTGAGATAAAGAGAAATAAACAAGGGACGTTGGAATTAATATTCGTTCGAGGTATTGTGCCATATTAGAGCAATAATATGCAAAGTATAAGTTGTAACATATTAATTTTATTCACGAGACAACAAGGGAATCTAATTGGTGGGAAAGAAAACAAACCAAGGGACTAATATGAAAGAAACAAAAGATGAGGACTTTGTTGCAATTGTTATGGATAAGGAAATCCAAGTGAGCCAATGAGGTGTTGACAATACATTACAAGAAGATGCATCCAAATGAGATAGATATATAATACATGTATTAGTCATTATTTAGCAAACAAAACAAAACAAACACAAGAAAACACCCATTCTGCCCAGCAGAACAGCAGCTCAGTAAAACGGGCCTAGAGCCTTCATTACTCAATGGAATTTCGTGTTCTTTATATGGTTAGAAAGCTATGAAGATGCTCTACAACTCTCCTTTAGAAGCCTCGATCAGAAAAGCTCGGTAAGGGCCTCGTTTTCCATGATCTTTCAGTCGGGTTCTAATAACTCCGAATTACTAACTTTGTTTTCTTCATTTCTTTTGATCATCCAAGCTTACCCAAGGCTATACAAGGATTATACAAAGTTTAGAAAGCTATTACACACATCAAGGAAGGTATAAACTCTCTCAACCCTTAGCATGACTTGTTTATAGTTTATATTGTTAGATCTATAAGTTTTGGAGTGAATCTTGGTGATTTGAGTTGTAGATGATGAAATCTTGAAGTTATGTGCTTGTTATGATGGTTGTAAGGCTTGTACTTAGATTATTTAACCCCATGTATGCTATAGAGACAAGTCTTGGTGGTTTTGATGGTAGATGTGATGTATAAAGTGAGTTCTTGAATGTTTAAGAAAAGTTGTGTGATGTGTTAAATCCTGGGAGCATGTACTGTCTTGTGAGAGGGTTTTGAACCCCTAAATCTTGTCACCCGAGGACCTAATTTATATGGTTGGAAAGATAATTGAATGTAGTTTCTAGAAATATAAGGTTCATACCCAGGAGATGTGTAGATCTTGAGTTATGGCCGGATTAGTGCAGTGTGGTTCTGGAATTCGGACTGCACTGTGTTGTCCACTTGTGAACTGAGTTAGGACCCCTTAAAATTATGATAGTGTTATGAAAATTTGAGGGTAGTCAGATTATACAGTTGTGAAGGCTGTCCAAAAAGAATTGGAGTAAAATTTGTATTTTTCAATTTTATAAAAATGTTAAAGCGAAGTGCGCGCGAGTGAAAAATCACCTAGGAGGTTAGTTTAAGGTAGTTTTAAGAGTACTCACTTGTGTTTCAGGTTTGAGGAATGGATTCGAGTCGAATGGGTAACGAATGTGATAAAGTGATGACATGGTCATATGGGAGGGTTAGTTGTCACAAATTGGAGTCGTTAAGTTGGTCTAACATCCTTTAAAACCTTACGATTAAGTAGTGTTGTTAAGGTACTAACGTACGAATATTGATTATGTATAGATCTTCGTTCCACGTCGCAAGCTCGACCACCCCACCCTAACCAAGGCAAGTTTACTTTTCAAAGCTTATATATAAGGATTTTCACTGTTGTGTTTGTAGCTTCCAAACGTATTATATGCTTATGCTTTACGAGATTATGTTGAAGTTTGAGATTTATGCATATGTGTTTGTACACCCTTAAACTTAGAATGAAAGTGTTTCCTTCGGACAACGACTCAAGCAATAGAGGTCGTAGCGGTCCAAATATACTATTGACCGGGGAGCGGTATATTATTGTATCATGATTAAATTGCGAAAACCCGAAGAGTCATTCGGGAAGTATCGTATACTTAAGTATTTATTATTTTTACGTTGTTAAAAATACTCAAAAATATCTATCTTGGATTAAAAGATTATTTTAATTAAATAATTATTTTATTAATTGTTTATATTAAATCTCAAAAATATCATTTATTAATTATTGTTCATCATTTTAAAGACAAAACTAATCCAAGATACCTTTAGCGTTTTCAAACTCGAACTCTTTCGTACCCAAAACATTTTCGAAAACCCCCGATCAAGTTTTACTTCTTGTACGTATTTCAAGAATTATCGGTCGACTGAGGTCGAACTTCAACTACTCGAATTTTCTATCAAAATGATTTTTGACAAGAAAGAAAAAAAAACGGGACTTTGGCAGGTGTGGGAATCGTTGACGAACGATTCCCGGGATGTGTAAGCGGCCGTGAGCCAGGCGGTCCATCAATTATTCCGGCCCAGGTGTTGCCGAAGGATGATTACGGATGTAGTTTTCATCGAGGGTGATTACGGATGTAGTTTTCACCCGAGGGTAGTTACAGATGTAGTTTCCATCCTTCTACTAGTAGAGAAGACCCGCGGATTGTTGGACTTGGTTGTGGCGACTGATCATCGTCAATCCTTGTCAGGTTTTAATGTTTTCTTCCAGTCCCATCCTCCACTCTGGAAAAATACTCAAACACTGCTTCTTGGGCCTAAGTGCCAAGTTGCCGATAGTGTGGTTTTTGATAAAAAAGATATTGACATCGTGCAGTATCTAGAACTGAAAGATTTTCTATAAAGATTGGCACGTGTTAGTGCACTCTTGCAATTATTTCAAAGAATGCAATGTTTTTGAATGAGAAACCTTCTAAGCTAATGGAAGGAAAGAGGTTTTGCAATGATGTATTCCCTGTACAGTATGTTAACCGTAGAGTGTTTTGCCGAAAATGATATACTCATATGTATATATTTTCAAACTTGAGATATATTGAAATAGGAACCTCATAAAGGGTTCATATGTTATTCTTAAAGTTCCTTAGTGAGTATAAATGTTTTATTCAAATTCGGACATATATATTGTCCAATTATGTTTTGAAATCTGAGATATATACCCATATAGTTGGGAATGTTTTCGAAATAAACCACATTATTATTTTTCAAAATGGTGAACTTGCTGAGCATTATGTAGCTCATTCTTGCTTTATAAAAACTTTTCAGAAAGAGAAGAATTTGGCTGATTAACTCCGCACCAGCAGAAGAGGAGTAGAAGATTTACCCCGGGGATGATTTAGTTCCTGATAAATACTACAGAGTAAGTCTGATAGGTTTTCAACTGTAATAGTAAGACTTGTCTTCAAGTGTAGTTGTATAAGTGGAAGTGCGTAAGATTCTGGATTGTACAGATGAATTGTAATATTTAGTATTACTTTTGATTATCGTTTCTGAGGCTCTAACTTGTTTGTGCGTAAGATTGAGGTTTGGATGGATGTATTGTTGAGTTGTAAAGTTAATACAGTTATGATATGGTTGGATGGTGATGTGACGACCTGAATCTTTGACCTCGGATTTGGGGGGCGCCACATGAATCATATTCGGGTAGGAATATTTTATTAAGAATAATATGAAACTTAATCTGAACGAATATATAAGTGCTCATATATGAGATTATATTTTATCGACCTTAATATTTTACATTTGTTTACTGTTGACAACAATATGCATAAAATTAGATGATCATGATCACAACACATAAAATCAAGTGAATTAAGTTACACAGCCTCGATGTTAGCATGTAGCTTCTCTTGCATACAAAAGCAAATCTACCTAATTATTTTTATAATGAACAGATTTCAAATCTATAGCTGGAAAGTCAGAGAACAATGTAGCACATAATGAATCAAAATAGAAAGCAAACTAAAGAATATTTATAAATTTACACGACTATTAACTCATGCGCGGAAGGTTATGGCAAATGGAGGACATAGATTTGGTTGTATTGTAATACTATTGTTTATGTACATTGTTCAATTGTAGCAGACATTTTCAAAGCCGGACAAGCTTTAATTTTTATAATATTACAACTTAACACGTCTTTCCCTAAATTAATAAAAAAAACATCGATCAACCCAATTCACCACAAGTCCTCAACCACTTCTTCCCGCGTTTTTTTGAGTATATAAACATAACATTTCATAGCTAATACTTCATTCACAACTTCATTCATTTTATCAAGTTAGACAGAACAAAATTTCTGCTCTTCATTAGCTTGACGAAACGAGTAAACTATCTTGTAAAAGGCACGGTTTTTTTTATTGTCGATATGATGAACTTAAAGAGCTTAAAGGCTATGGAACTGGTGTTGTGCTGTTGTTTGATTTTCTCTTGCATTGTATCCACAATGGGAGCTTCCTCGCCGCCACTTAAGGTGGGTTACTATAGTAGAAGCTGTCCAGGCGCAGAGAGAATTGTTAGAAATGCTGTGAACAAAGCTGTGTCGAAGAATCCAGGCATTGCTGCTGGCCTCATTAGAATGCATTTCCATGATTGCTTTGTCAGAGTACGTATAACAACTCATTCGAATCAGCATACTTTTTAGACATTACTCCTCTGTTTGTATAAGCTTTTGTTTTAGATATATGATCATGTCAAGAAATCTCCTTAATTTTTTTAAAAAATTTTCAATTTTGATTACATATAACATTTATTTGATACGGTTTTTGGATTTTATGCTTCAGGGTTGTGATGGTTCAGTTTTATTGGATTCAACACCGGGAACACCAGCTGAAAAATCACATCCCGCTAATAGTCCAAGTCTACGAGGTTATGAAGTGATTGATGAGGCCAAGTCTAAACTTGAAGCTATGTGTCCCAACAAGGTGTCCTGTTCAGATATACTAGCTTTTGCTGCCCGTGACAGTGCGTTTAAAGCCGGAGGCATAAACTATGCAGTTCCTTCAGGGCGTCGTGATGGACGTGTTTCTATATTCGATGAAGTTACACAAAATCTCCCTCCACCTTCATTTAACGCCAAGCAACTTGTAGACAACTTTGCACGAAAAGGGTTGTCACTAGACGAAATGGTCACGCTCTCTGGCGCTCACTCTATTGGTGTTTCACATTGTAGCTCATTTTCAGATCGTCTATATAACTTCAACGAAACACATCCCCAAGATCCGTCTATGGACCCAAGATATGCGGCATGGCTGAAGAACATGTGTCCCCAAACAAGTGCCCAAGATCCTATTGTGAGCCTTGATTCTTTGACACCTAGACGTTTGGACAATCAATATTATGTGGGCTTGAGGAATAAAAGAGGTTTATTGACTTCTGATCAGACGCTGTTGACAAGCCCTTTGACATCAAAGAATGCGTGGAACAATGCTAGATTTGGATCAAATTGGGGGACTAAGTTTGCCGCAGCAATGGTGCGTATGGGCTCTATTGAAGTACTTACAGGGACACAAGGGGAGATCAGAACGATTTGCTCTGCAGTGAACTAATTACATTGTGATTATTTTCAAAATATTTGATAATTAATTAATTGTTTACTTGTGAAACATTTTTTTTTTTTTTTGGTGCTGGTCCTTGTCAAAATTGTACAATTCCACCTAACTGCATAATTTATTGAATAATTTTAACGAGTGAATGCTGAATGTTTTTACCTAGTGGTTTGATGAAACAGAGCTGCCTTTGCTTTTATCCCTTATACAGTAATTCCTTATACAGTTATATACGCTGCACAGAAGTAGAATTGTAAACACGGTACTGCAGTCCCTGCTGTGTGTTTGTGTGAAGGATTAGTGCATGCATATGTGTTTATGCACGACAGTAATTTCATCCACTAAAAAACACACGCAATGAACTAAACTTAAATTAAGATTGTACGAAAACCGGTGAGGAGCGTAGGATTATACCAGAAGAATTACACTGAAAAACCATAACATCAAAACTCCCATGCCCCTATAAAGAAGATAATATCTATGTTGCATAAAACATGAACCAAACCAAATTTAACGGCAGGAAGCACCTGAATTTCTTGACGCTATTAGCATTGGCAGTCTCATTTTTATCAACTTCGACAGGATTCACCTGATAATCTTCACCTTTCGTGACTGTTTCGTGCTTCACATTTTAGGTGTCTTCATGGCCACCACCGGCTCTTTAGTGACAATTTGTTTGTGATAAATTCTTAAACTGTTAATAATTAACTTCATTACTCAATTTCTTGTAATGGTAATGGTCCTTGTTGAAATTGTACAACTGTGAATCAACAGTCAGCCAGAAGTATAATCATATGATCGAACAGTCAGCCAGAAGTAGTGTCCACTGCTGGTGCTAGCTAACAGCCCGTTTGGTTACAAGATTGGAAAGCGTGCAATATTAACTAGGTGGTTCTAGTTTCTAGTGAGCTTCGAGTTTGCTAATTTGAATACACAAGGATCAGATAACCAAACCCATCCAAACAGAGATGTGAATTCAATGGTGGTGCAAGTCACTTTCTGCTAACATCATTCAAGAAGAATGTTTCAAATCTGCGCAGGACTGTTCTCCATTGATCTTTATCTAATGTTATAATTACTAATTACCAGGTCAAATTAAATATCAATGTAATTACCAGCTCTTACAGTTTACTTGTTCAATTAGATCTTTTCACCCTACAAGCAAACAACTTAAACAACTGTTAAAACAAAGCAAGAAAAAGACATGTATATTTTTACTCCAATTAGTTATGTATGTACAGTTTAGATCAATTCAAACTATAGCTTGAATTTGTCTTCTTGTTTGTATTTTTACATCTCTTTAATAATTATTTCTTTAAAAAGTCAGACAATTTTTAATATTAGTTATGTCATCAACATTCGTTCACTATCTACAGCAACTTGTATAAAAAAGGAAAAATGTTCATGTTACAACAAAATTAATATATTCTCCACTGGATCAAGTAACACAATACATGCAGACGTGTAGCTTCTCTTACTGCACAAAAGCAAATGGAGTACTGGGATTTTGGTTGTAATATTTGTTTATGTATATTGCTAAATCCTAGCTGACACTTTCAAAGCCCAGACATGGTTTATTTTTGTTACAACTTCACACGTCTCCACCTAATCATACTTAAAAATTTAATTTAAGCCAATTCAGCTTAACCACCCTTTCCCGCGTCTTTTTTCACTATAAAAACATCATTGCTAGTACTACATTCACAATTTCATCAATATATCAAGCTAGGTGAAGTAATATTTCTGTCCTGTGTTTGCTTCGATCCGATAACAAGTAAATTCATCTGGTAATAGGACGCGACTTTTTTTAAAAAAAAAATAAAAAATCGAAGATGATGAATTCAAAAGGGTCGAATTGCATGGAACTGGTGTTGTGTTGTTTGTTTGTTTCTTGTGTTGTATATACTGTAGGTGCTCACTCGCAGCCACTTAAGGTTGGTTACTATAGTAGAAGTTGTCCACAGGCAGAGTCAATTGTTAGAAAAACTGTGAAAAAAGCTGTGTCGAAGAATCCAGGCATTGCTGCTGGCCTCATTAGAATGCATTTCCACGACTGCTTCGTCAGGGTATGTGTACAGTTCATTCTATTTATACATTAGGCTTCTGTCTCCCTCTAGGGCTGCACATGATCGTATATTTCCAACAATTTTTTTGTCAAAATTTTATTAGACGTAACATCTATTTGATACGATTGCTTTTATATTTTATGTTTCAGGGGTGCGAAGGTTCGATATTATTGGATTCAACACCGAATAACCCAGCTGAAAAATCTCATCCAGCTAATAATCCAAGCTTACGAGGTTATGAAGTGATTGATGAGGCCAAATCTAAAATTGAAGCTATATGTGCCAACAAGGTGTCCTGTTCAGATATACTAGCTTTTGCTGCCCGTGACAGTACTTTTAGAGCAGGAGGCATAAAATATGCAGTTCCTTCAGGGCGTCGTGACGGACTTGTTTCAAAAGCTGATGAAGTTCGTCTTCCTCAAGCTTCATTCAACGCCAAGGAACTTGTAGACGACTTTGCACAAAAAGGACTGTCAGTGGACGAAATGGTCACACTCTCTGGCGCTCATTCCATTGGCGTTTCACATTGTAGTTCATTTACGGATCGTCTCTACACATTTAACGCAACACATCCCCAAGATCCTTCTATGGATCCAAAATATGCTTCATTTTTGAAGAGAAAGTGTCCCAAATCTAGTACACAAGATCCTACAGTGAATCTTGATTCATTGACACCGAGACATTTGGACAATCAATATTATGCGGGGTTGAAGTATAAAAGAGGTTTATTGACTTCTGATCAGACGCTGTTAGAAAGTCCTTTGACGTCTAAGAATGCATGGTACAACGCCAAATTTGGATGGGCTTGGCGTGCTAAGTTTGTTGCTGCAATGGTGCGCATGGGCTCTATTGGAGTCCTCACAGGGACAGAAGGGGAGATTAGAAAGATTTGCAGTGCTGTGAACTAATCTGTGATTATTCTCATATGTTAGATAAACGTTGTTTGTTAAATTTTTTTTGGTCACAAAGTCTTGTCAAATTTGTACAAGTGTTACCCCCACGGAGTGTCTCAGATGCTCGGGCAGTGGCGCTTAAGGTTTGCTGCCTTGAGGTCACGAGTTCGATTCCCTGAGACGCTCCGGGATTAAGTGAACTACCATGCTCGAGGGTATGAGTGTGCTAGTATGCCATACAGATTAGTCGAGGTGCGCGCAAGCTGGCCCGGACACAGGATTATCAAGAAAATAAATTTGTACAGTGTTGATTGAAGTTATTTGCACATATGCTTGCTTTGATATATATATTTGATTCCTGAAGACATGTTATTTGTCCCTATCTTTCATTGTTCCTGGTAGAAACAGATTAAGGCTCAAATAAGATGTAAATAACTTGTTACTTAAATTTCCATATAGTAATAAGATCTGAAATTTGTCTTAAAAGGGAACATTACACCATGTAAAATATAGATTCTGATGCCCAAATATATAATTTATATATTAAATATATATAGTTCTTGAATCATCGACGAAATTTAATGGCAAGAACCACGTCCTCCACAGCCAACGTTCAGCTTAACAGCCTCCTCTTTCTTGACGCTAGAAACATTTGCACCGGTCTCTTTTTTCTCAACCTTGACAGCATTCATGACCTCATAATCTTCAACTTTGTTGACTGGTTCGGGCTTCACAACTTCAACTTTCGGCGTCTTCATGGTTACCACCGGCTCCTTCTTTGGAGTAGTCATAGCCCTTGTTGATGGGCAGCAGCTCCTTGCAGAACAGCAACTCTTTCTATCCATTTTACAATGTTTTTCGTTCTCAACAATGTACTGATGAAAAGAGTCGATAAAATTTTATGGGTAAAATATGTGGAGAATGTAGTGAGCAAAACAGAGGTTATATACTTGCATAGTTTGGCTTTTGGAATCCTTAAAGTGCATGAACGTATGTAGATGTTAAATATAAATGCATTGTGTAAATTAAAAAAGGTTGGCCTTTGAGTTCCGAGGTGTTGATGTACCTCTAAAATAAATCTAGTACCAAAAGAACAGTTAATAATTGGATATACGAATTTGATGGTCTATTAGATATTGTGTTCATTGCATGTGTGCATCACTGGATCCTCGTGCGTTACATACACAAAGAAACTAGAGGCCCAGAACAACTTTGTAGTTTCAAGACCAACAAATTTAAAATGCAAATTCATTTCATATGAAATTAGATTGAGGTTTTGTAGTGTCTAGACTCTAGAATGTTTCCATTGTATTTATTTTGAAAAAGAGGTTCTTGGGATTGCAAGAACAACAAGGCAAGGTCGGAACATGTAATGCACACCATAACAGTGTCTATGTTTTGAGTTTAACTCAAGATATTCCCAAGGAACATATACTTTGAGTTCAATACATTTTCGCATATATACTTTTGTTTAAGGGTTTGTCTAGTGTGTACCCAAGGACACATGCTAAGAATCCGTGTTTGATGAGTTGGAAAATTTTGATATGTGGGAATTTTTGTGCATGAGGGTCCATCATTATTAATGAAATTTTTACCAATCAAAATTTGACAACTAAACAAACACGGATTCTTAGCATGTGCCCTTGGGCACACACTAGAAAAACCGTTTGTTTAAAGTATAAAATTGGACAATTAAGAGTCCCAAGTTCTTTTTCTTTCTCGAAAGTTTTCTTTATCTTCAGTTTCAGTGATTCGTGCCATTGGTTTCAAGCAACTAAAAGTTCGATTTCTTTTCTTATAACCGATGATGAGCCGATGTATAAAATGTACACACATTGCGTGCATCCTACTAAAATTAAGGTTTAAGACCTAGAAAAAATAAAAAAAGCGATAGAGAAGGAAATGAAGCACTTCAGCCATGACCATTGTTGACAGTATTTTTGTGAATATAAGTTCGTTCGCAGGGAAGGAATTTTAATACAAGTCTAAGTTTAATTTCTTATAATCTAGAAGTATGAGAAATAAGTAGTGTGATTTGTTATTAACTAGAGTAAAACAATTAAAACTAAGATTTACTGATGAGGAAAAACAACCCGGGAACTAGGTTTCTTCAATTGGTTCAATAATGTTGATGTGATGCAATATAAATATTTCTCATATTTTGCTAAAAACAATTCTTCTCACCTTTATAATGTTCTCTCCCAAGATACAATATAATGCCTATGATTATACCTCAAAAGTCACTCCCATGATCAATTAAAATATAATTATAAACTATTAAAAACCAAGAATTATAAGTTTCATAGTTCTATTATTAATCTCCCGATTTAATAATTGAACTATGTCTATCAAATCATGAACAAGAATTATGACTCCTCTCCCAATTTGTCGTAATACCTGTGAATACAATTAAAGGTTAGCTACTCTCTTAATTGGGTTAAGCCCTCAATGATAGATTAGCAAAAGTAGAGAATTAGCATCACAATCAAACAATTATATCACCAATGAATACTACCTAATTCTCGGATTATAGAATTAGCTACGCATGCTGGATAAATAAAATAAGCATATATTAAGGGGTAGAATCATAATAAAAAGAGTGTAGAGTGAAGAAAATGCAACTTGAAAAATTTAATTCTTCCGAAATAGTAGCCACTAAAATGAAAGAGCCCTCCAAGTAATTCCCTTAAAATCTTCAACCGAAATAGAATTTTGCCGAAAATTAAACTGTATGAATTAAAACTAAATTTTACAAAGAAAAAGAGAGAGAGATTACAAGAGAGGAATTTGCTCTCTAAGAATTGGTGTGTGGAAATAAGCTCAAGAACTAGGCCTATTTATAGCACAAATTTAGCACACCACAAAATTAAAAAAATAAAAAGAAAAAGAAAAAGAAAAGAAAAAGAAAAGAAATCAAATAAAAAAAAACTAAAGGAGCCGAAAGCAGCACTAGCAATTCCATTTCCAAACCAACCCACTTGCTTTATTTGAACAACCCGGCCACTTTTGTTGGTTTATATACTGGGCTCCGTAGAAATGCTTTTTAACCCGCACAGCTTATAATCTTTAATTAATAAATAATTAATTAAATCCAGAAATTATAAAAATAAATATCTAATATTATTAGATATTTATAAATATAATTTTCTAAATAAATTAAATATTTATTAATATAAATAAGTCCTTAAGTCCTAAGCTGCGGTTAATTGAGGACCTGGAACCGGACTCCTTTCGCTTAACAAAAATTATATTAATTCCAACCGGGATTCCTGCTTTAAGAATATATCACTTTCCATTTTTTTGTGAAAATTCTTATTTCCTCATTGCTCGTCCAGGTTTAATCTACGGTCTCTTGATGATCTGAAACCAGGCTCCTTTTGCTTCCAAAATTATCCTATAAACATAAAAAAATATCTTAGCATCAAATTCAAATTAAAATGCTACTAACAATGTTAATCAAGCACAAAATTAAGGATAAATGAGAGATAACATGCTATAAAATATATACAAAATTAGCATGTATCAAATACCCCCCAACTTAACTTTTGCTCGTCCTCGAGTAAACCAAACTAACTACTTATTAATACCACTTCCGTAGGTGATCACGGTTGCATTTAGCATATGCAACAAGCCCTTTAAACCCCTAGGCAGCCCTAGTGGACGAGTGAGGTCTCGTGAGGGTCTGTAGTGAATGTACCCACAAAATCCAGCTAGCTCATGTAAAAGATCGAATGCCACTACGACACCACATATACAAGTTCTCTCATGCCATGTCAACTTAAGAATCAAAGTGAAGAATACAATGCCTTGTGTCGAAGTTACAAGTATTCACATAGTCTACTCAAAGAAGATGCATAAGTTCTCAACAGTCCATGTCAATGTAAGAATAAGTTGGTAATCATGCTAAGCCCACAAGAGTACATCTTTGAGTCAAAACTTGGGATCTCATATGCAAAATACAGGTAATAACTCACCTTTCACTCACAAAAGAATATTCACTCAAGAACAAGGGTAGGTGTATCACTCCATTCCAACAAAATCATAAACATGTTTGACATTTGGTATCAATCTAACTTTAACGCAACACACACCACTGATGATAATCAAAAGGTCTTTATTCGGGTTGTAATGGGGCTAGGGACAAGGTATGTCAAGTAAAGCCAAAACAGGTTAAATGTCAAAAGCTAGTACCCAACAACATAATTCATTCAACTCCACCCTATTATCCCCACACTTGAATCTTTTTATTCTCTTTTAACAAGTAACTTGACTAGTCGAATGAAAAAGGATCATAAAAACATAAGTATGCTCTCATATAAATAGTATATTTTTTTTTTAAGAGAGCTAATTATAAACAAGAACAATGATCCATTGATATTATTACAAACTTCGACTAACAAGTAACAACCAAACCCAATATTTTCCCAAAAGTAATGATCATCAATAAAACCCCCCTTTGCACACCTTTTTACTCCCTCAAACACTCTACTAGCCTTTGACAATTTGGGTTCAAGTTAAAGCAAGGCCAATAAAAGAAAAAGGTCTAGGCAAGTAATGTGGTGTGTCACCGAAAAAAAATATGATTAAGCTCAATGGGGTAACTAATTGATCATGTATAAATGGTGTGGTAATATAGGAAATATGAGGTTATCCCTAAATGCCTTTATCATGCTATCATCAAATAATGTCATGCATTTCAAGAAAGACCTCAAACAAGTGCTAGCAATGCAAACAACATGTGGACACTCAAGCAAACGAATATGAAATGCAAAAGATATGCATATAGGCTCAAAACTCACTTGGTGCGGCAAAGCATAATCAATCCCAGGTAAAACTCTCTCTAATGCACCTACTTGTACTCAAAGCATGTAAACCAAATCATCTTGCACATATTCATGTCCTTTTAATCACTTACAACCTTCAAAAAGTCTACCAGTTTCAACTTGCTAGTGTATGTGATCTTTTTACAAGGCCAGAATTCTTTTTGTGATTTTTAATTTTTTTGATTTTTTTTTTAACATCACAATGAACACACACATACCCCCCAACTTATCACGTTTCTTGTCCACAAGAAACACACACAATGGATTAATATGCGAGGAAAAAGAGAGGACTCCCCTGAATCATGGTCGAGGTGGTAGTGTGCAACCATGAAATGCCATTGTGGCATCCATCTCGAAATGAAGATCCTCCTGCATAGTCCAAACATACAAAAATATTATTCAAATAAACAAAATTCCTTGGGTTGCCTCCCAAATAGCGCTTGTTTAACGTCATTAGCTCGACGCCTCTCGTGATGAACTTAAGCTTGAGGACTGGAGAGAAACCAATTGACTCCTCTTGGAATGTCATCACCAATCAAATATGGCTTGAGTCTTTGCCCATTCACTTTAAACACATCGGAACCATCTCGAGTGATGTCCACAGCACCATACGGATATACCTTGACAATTTTAAAAGGGCCAGACCATCTTGACTTCAATTTTTCGGGAAAGAGTTTCAGCCTTGAGTTGAACAGTAGAACTTGCTGGTCAACTTCAAACTCTTTCGGTCTAATATGCCTGTCATGCCACTTCTTTGTCTTCTCCTTGTATATTGCTGCATTTTCATAAGACTTAAGTCTTAACTCATCAAGTTCACTTAGTTGCATCAACCTGTTAAGTCCTGCAGCCTGTAATTCCATGTTCAAGAATCTTATCGCCCAAAGTTCCTTGTGCTCCACTTCCACGGGTAAATGACATGATTTTCCAAACACCAACCTATACGGAGACATACCGATAGGTGTCTTGAATGTCGTCCTATAAGTCCATAGAGCATCATCAAGCTTCCTTGCCCAATCTTTTCTGGAGCTAGCCACTGTTTTCTCAAGAATTTGTTTCAGCTCTCGATTTGAAATCTCCACTTGCCCGCTAGTTTGAGGGTGATAAGGTGTAGCAACTTTCTGAGTCACTCCATACTTTCGCAAAAGATCTTCAATTAATTTATTGCAAAAGTGAGACCCTCCATCATTGATGATGGCCCTAGGCACTCCAAAACGTGTAAAGATATGCTTCTGTAAGAACTTCTTAACCACTCTACCATCATTTGTAGGACTAGCAATCGCCTCCACCCATTTAGAGACGTAATCAACTCCCACCAAAATAAATTTGTTACTATAAGATGATGGGAACGGGCCCATGAAATCTATGCCCCAAACATCAAAGAGCTCAACCTCAAGAATAGGTTGCAAAAGCATCTCATTCCGTCCTGAAATATTTCCTGTTCTTTGACATCGATCACAAGTTGCAACAAAGCTTCTTGCATCTTGATACATTGAAGGCCAATAAAATCCAGACTGCCAAATTTTTGCAACAGTTTTTGTGCTACTATTGTGACCACCACACTCTAAAGCATGACAATGATTCAAGACATTAGGAATTTCCTCGTGTGGCACACACCTCCTCATGATACCATCATCACATTCCTTGTAAAGAAGTGGTTCTTCCCAGAAGTAGTGTTTTACATCAAATAAGAATTTCTTCTTTTGTTGATAACTCAGTCCACTTGGTACAATGCCACCCACAAGATAATTTACGAAGTCCGCATACCATGGTGTAGACAAAGATACTGCAAGAAGTGTTTCTTCTGGAAATGCATCATTGATAGGTATATTAACTCCTACCACTTCATCTCCCTGGTCCAACCTGGATAAATGATCAGCTACCAAGTTTTCAGAACCTTTTTTGTCTCGAATTTCAAGATCAAACTCCTGGAGTAAAAGAATCCAACGGATTAGACGAGGCTTGGCATCCTTCTTTTTCATCAAATAACGAATTGCAGCATGATCTGTATAAACAATCACCCTAGACCCAAAAGTTAGGATCTGAATTTGTCAAAGGCAAAAACCACAGCAAGTAGCTCTTTTTCAGTGGTAGCATAATTGATTTGTGCATCATCAAGTGTCTTGCTTGCATAGTATATCACATGCATGCGTTTTTCCTTCTTTTGGCCCAAAACAGCACCCACAGCATAGTCACTAGCATCACACATTAGCTCGAAAGGCAAGCTCCAATCAGGGGCTGACATGATAGGTGCAGAAGTAAGCTCCTTCTTCAACCTGTTAAAAGCAACAAGACAACTCTCGTCAAAATCAAAGATACTGTCTTTTTCAAGTAGATTACAAAGAGGACGAGAAATTTTAGAAAAATCCTTGATAAAACGTCGGTAAAAACCGGCGTGTCCAAGGAAACTTCTAATCCCCTTCACAGATGAGGGTGGTGGTAATTTCTCGATCACTTCGATTTTTGCCCTGTCCACCTCGATGCCTTTACTAGAAATCTTGTGCCCAAGCACAATACCATCCTTTACCATAAAATGACACTTCTCCCAATTAAGAACAAGATTAGTGTCTTCACATCTCTGCAACACTTGAGACAAACTGGTTAAGCAAGAATCAAAGGAAGAACCATATACAGTAAAGTCATCCATGAAGACTTCCATGGTTTTTCCTAGAAAATCTGAGAATATGGCTGTCATAAGTCGTTGAAATGTAGATGGGCCATTACACAAACCAAAGGGTAGCCTACGATATGCAAAAGTACGATAAGGACAAGTAAAGGTTGTCTTTTCTTGATCCTCGGGTGCAATGGGAATCTGAAAATATCCCGAGAATCCATCTAGAAAATTATAATACTCATTACCCGCAAGTCTTTCGAGCATTTGATCAATAAATGGGAGAGGAAAGTGATCTTTGCGAGTAGCATTATTTAATTTTCTATAATCAATACAAACTCTCCAACCTGTTATAGTCCTAGTGGGGATTAATTCATTATTTTCATTATGCACGACAGTCATCCCACCCTTCTTAGGTACAACATGAATTGGACTAACCCAGTTACTATGTGGAACAGAGTATATAATGCCAGCATCTAACAACTTAGTTATCTCTTCTTTAACCACATCTTGCAAATTAGGATTCAATCTTCTTTGTCCCTCAATCACAGGTTTATGATTATCTTCTAAGGAAATCCTATGCATGCAAAGAGCGGGGCTAATTCCCTTGATATCTTTAATTGTCCAACCAATTGATGATTTAAATTGCCTAAGCACATTTAAAAATTTATCAAGTTCATCATCATGGAGCAAAGCGGACACTATCACAGGATATGTATCATTAGGACCAAGAAAAGCATACCTTAGATTAGAAGGAAGAGGTTTGAGTTCTACCTGAGGTGCCTCTGAAATTGAAAGCGCCACATCAATTTTCGGCGTACCTTTTTCTTGCATATCAAGTGCAAGTGCTTCTTCAACTTCTTTATCATCTAAGGTTTGTTCCACTTTTGTGAAGTCTGCATCTTCAAGACTTACGATCTCATCCACTATGTCAACATTGAAACATGTAGCATCAAATGAAGGCATCTTCATAGCTTTGTTGAGATCAAACTCAACCTTTTCATCACCAACATTTAATGCCAATTTCCCAGCTTTGACATCAATTGTGGTTCCAGCAGTAGCCAAAACTGGCCTTCCCAAAATAATGGGCATCTCAACATCTTCATCCATCTCCAACACCACAAAATCACAAGGGATAAAGAATTTATCCACTTTGACAAGTACATCCTCAATGACTCCCAAAGGATACTTGATAGTACGATCAGCCAACTGAAGTGAGATTCTTGTCTTCTTGAGCTCTCCAAGACCAAGTCTTCCACAAATGGAATGTGGCATCAAACTCACACTAGCCCCTAAATCACACAAGGCTTTAATATTCTCCATTGCTCCAATAGTGCATGGTAAAGAGAAACTTCCAGGATCTTTTAACTTCTGCGGAATTGCTTTTTGGATGACTGCACTACATTCCGCATTGAGAGTAATAGTTTCCACATCTTCAAGTTTCCTTTTTCTGGACAACATCTCCTTAAGAAATTTGGCGTAGAGTGGCATTTGAGCCAAAGCGTCAGCAAATGGAATATTAATATGCAACTGCCGGAACATAGTCAAGAACTTCTCGTATTGCTTCTCTAACTGCCTGTTGTGAAGTCTCTGTGGAAATGGAATAGGAGGAACATAAGGTGGTGGAGGAACATACGGCTTTTCTGTTTTTTCTTCCTTCTTATCTTCATCCACTTTTTCTGACTTTTCTGCATCAATCTCTACTATCTCATTTTCTTTTTCCGCATCCCTCTCTTTAGACTCAAGAGCCTCAACCTCGGGCAACTCTTTTCCGCTCCTCAAAGTAATTGCTTTGCATTGTTCCTTACCATTCTGGTCGGGTTGACTTGGAAGAGAACCCTGCTCACGAACACCCATCTTGGAGGCAATTTGTCCAATCTGTGTTTCTAGCATCTTTTGAGATGATGCCATCTGATTTATTCTTGATTCCATATTAGCCAATGCCCAAGAGGTTCCTTGCATTATTTTATTTAGTGCAACCTCCCAATCAACAGGTTCTTTCTTTGGCGGTGGTTGATACTGCTGTTGTGCTTGATACGGTGGTCGTGACTGAAAACCAGGAGGTTGATTCTGCCTTGGCAATGAATAGGAAGGATTAGCCGTATGATTACTACTGTAAGAAAGATTTTTGTTTGGATTTTGATTTTGATTTGGATTGTAGTAGGAGTTATTCTGAACAGGCCACGGCTGTCTTCCCTGAATAAAAGATGCTTCTTCTGGAAATTGTTGCACATAAGAGTTCTGACTAGCACTATAATCATTATACCCTTCCATAGGTGAAGAAATAGCATTCACATTTGCCCTTTGTCCTCGCATCTCCTGAGTTAGAGTATCCAATTTGAGAGCCAGCATGTTGATCATCTCAGAATCTTGTGCTGCTTTTGCTGAGCTTGTCCCACTAGGTGCCCATGAATAATTATTAGATGCCAATTCCTCAAGGAGTGCTTTAGCCTGTGTAGTTGGTGCCTTCTTAAAATTTCCACCAGCAGCCACATCCAAACTCAAACGAATATCTGCATTCATGGCCCCATAGAAAGTACTAATGATCTGCCAATCTTGCAAACCATGATGTGGACATTTCCTCAATAATGCCTTAAATCTCTCCCATGCCTGATATAGACCTTCACCCGGTTGTGCTTTAAAACTCATAATCATAGTCCTCAATTGTTGCGTCTTGTCAGAAGGATAATATTTGGACAAGAATGTAGTAGAAAGACTCTCCCATGTAGCAACCGTGGTGTCTGGAAGTTGTTGAAACCATTCCAAAGCCCTTCCCTTAATAGAGTAGGGAAACATATGGAGACGAATCTTGTCACTCGTAACACCGTTGATTCTGAATGAGCCACACATCTGCACGAAACGCTCTAGATGTCTGTGTGGGTCCTCTAGTTCAATATCTCCTTCAAAAGCTTGATTGCTGATCATCTGAATTAAGCTTGGATTACTGTTGAATTGGGCTGCACCAATCTCTGGAGTTTTGTACATGCAATTAGCAGGATTTGGTGTCTCATGGTCCCAAATTGAAGTCTCATCAATAATAGCAACTTCACGATCTTGTCAGCCATCTTAGATTTTTCTTTCCTTTGCCTTGCCTCTCGCCTTAAGATTCGAGCATTGCGTTCGATTTCCGGATCAAATTCTAGATTTCCAGCACTTACTGTACGTCGCATGCAAAAGTTTGTGCACCTGAAACATCAATAAAAATAGAGTTAAAACAACAGAACTATATATAGTTTCTTTTTATTATTTTTATTATCTATTTTTTTTTATTATTTATTATTATTATTATTTTTTACAACCAATAAAATCGCAAATAAAATTGAAACGAACAAAAACTAAATTAATCTAAAAATTCTAAATTCGAATTAAAATTATTATATTTTTTTTTAAAAAACTCTTTTTTTTTAGAGTTAAAATTTATTATTCTATTTCTAAACTAATTAAAAATGAAAAGAACAAATTATTCTAAATTCGAATTAAAATCTAGATATTATTTTAAAACTCTTTTTTTTTTGAATATATATATATTAATTTACACCCAGTCAACTAAGATTCACTCATTCGGAAATCACAAACTTTGCAGCAAAATCTTTAATTCGAACAAACACAAAACACGCAGACAAACTAAGTAACAAAACAGTTCTAAAAAACAAGAACACGAAAGAAAGAGACTCAATTAACAAGAACACGAAGGATGATAACAATGGACTGAAATCCTTGGACCAAACAAAAAACTAGTAAATTCGAACTCAAAATATGTATACACCGCAGCTCAAAAACAAACTCAGCAAAAGAGACTCCTTAGCAGAACAAACTCAGTAAAAGAAGTCGACTTGAACTTAATTATCAAACAGCAACACAACGAACGAAACCCAGACTTGGCAGACAAGACTCAACAAAGCAAAACCGAAACAGAATTTAGTGAAAACATTCAACGCGTAGAACTCAGTAGTTTGGGCAGCAAGTAGATTAACGAACTAAATTTAAAACACAAAATTATTTAAAACACAGCAAGCCATTTGAAACCCACTAAATGAACACTACACTCATTAATTTACAGCAACCGCTCAGAACCGGAAACAAAATTCACTCAAGAAAACAACTCATGACAGCAACTCGAATTGATAATGCCAAACCAGCGAACAAAACTCAATGACTCGAACCCAGAAACTTAGTCGAACGAACACAAATTCGCAGCCATGACTACAACGCACAAAACAACTCACAACTCAGTAAACTCGTTTAAAACTCAACTCGGCCGTCATGGAAATAAAACAAACTCGGACTGAGTAGACTCTGTTGAAGCTCGAACCACAAGAAAAAAAATGAAATTAACGAATACAAACTACAGAACACGGAATAAGAACTCGTTTGAAATTTAACAACGAAACTCAGATGCGAAAATCCTCAACAAGAACAGTAAAACTCAACGATTCAAACAAAGGAATGCGAACTCGGTGAAGACAAGAACGATGCGGTGGACGGAGAGGGGGATGGCTATGGTGGATGGGTTTTGCAGCTGTTTTAAATGAAGAAGAGGAAGATGATATGGGGTGGGTTGATTATGTTTATGCGAAAAGAAGAAGAGTGAAGGAATTAAGAAATTAAATGGAATGATATCAAGCTGGATTAAATCTCAACTGGGTTTGTTAAGACAGGGGAGAGTGTTGTATGCGGGTAAGAGTTGGGGAGGGAGAGAGATGTTTGAGAGTAAGAAATCAAAAGAAAGGAAACAATAAAAGTGGGGATGGTGGTGTATTGATGGAGAGGAGAGATAGGAGAGAAAAAAAAAAGGAAGAGAGATTGTAGTGGTTGCTTGTGTGGTCTGTGTAACTGAGAAAACACAAGGAAAATGGGTTTGTGTCGAACAGGGGAAACAAAACAATGCTTCGAATTAATACTAAAAACACCTAAAATAAACACTGAAATTTTAATAAAACTAAAATATTTTCGTTATTTTATTTTTTTTTTAATTTTTTTTTATACTGAACAAAATAAAATCTAAATTATAAGAAATAAATAACCTAAACTTAATATTACTGCCTTCCCCGGCAGCGCGCCAATTTGTTGACAGTATTTTTGTGAATATAAGTTCGTTCGCAGGGAAGGAATTTTAATACAAGTCTAAGTTTAATTTCTTATAATCTAGAAGTATGAGAAATAAGTAGTGTGATTTGTTATTAACTAGAGTAAAGCAATTAAAACTAAGATTTACTGATGAGGAAAAACAACCCGAGAACTAGGTTTCTTCAATTGGTTCAATAATGTTGATGTGATGCAATATAAATATTTCTCATATTTTGCTAAAAACAATTCTTCTCACCTTTATAATGTTCTCTCCCAAGATACAATATAATGCCTATGATTATACCTCTAAAGTCACTCCCATGATCAATTAAAATATAATTATAAACTATTAAAAACCAAGAATTATAAGTTTCATAGTTCTATTATTAATCTCCCGATTTAATAATTGAACTATGTCTATCAAATCATGAACAAGAATTATGACTCCTCTCCCAATTTGTCGTAATACCTGTGAATACAATTAAAGGTTAGCTACTCCCTTAATTGGGTTAAGCCCTCAATGATAGATTAGCAAAAGTAGAGAATTAGCATCAAAATCAAACAATTATATCACCAATGAATACTACCTAATTCTCGGATTATAGAATTAGCTACGCATGCTGGATAAATAAAATAAGCATATATTAAAGGGTAGAATCATAATAAAAAGAGTGTAGAGTGAAGAAAATGCAACTTGAAAAATTTAATTCTTCCGAAATAGTAGCCACTAAAATGAAAGAGCCCTCCAAGTAATTCCATTAAAATCTTCAACCGAAATAGAATTTTGCAGAAAATTAAACTGTATGAATTAAAACTAAATTTTACAAAGAAAAAGAGAGAGAGATTACAAGAGAGGAATTTGCTCTTTAAGAATTGGTGTGTGGAAATAAGCTCAAGAACTAGGCCTATTTATAGCACAAATTTAGCACACCACAAAATTAAAAAAATAAAAAGAAAAAGAAAAAGAAAAGAAAAAGAAAAGAAATCAAATAAAAAAAAACTAAAGGAGCCGAAAGCAGCACTAGCAATTCCATTTCCAAACCAACCCACTTGCTTTATTTGAACAACCCGGCCACTTTTGTTGGTTTATATACTGGGCTCCGTAGAAATGTTTTTTAACCCGCACAGCTTATAATCTTTAATTAATAAATAATTAATTAAATCCAGAAATTATAAAAATAAATATCTAATATTATTAGATATTTATAAATATAATTTTCTAAATAAATTAAATATTTATTAATATAAATAAGTCCTTAAGTCCTAAGCTGCGGTTAATTGAGGACCTGGAACCGGACTCCTTTCGCTTAACAAAAATTATATTAATTCCAACCGGGATTCTTGCTTTAAGAATATATCACTTTCCATTTTTTTGTGAAAATTCTTATTTCCTCATTGCTCGTCCAGGTTTAATCTACGGTCTCTTGATGATCTGAAACCAGGCTCCTTTTGCTTCCAAAATTATCCCATAAACATAAAAAAATATCTTAGCATCAAATTCAAATTAAAATGCTACTAACAATGTTAATCAAGCACAAAATTAAGGATAAAAAAAAAACTAAAGGAGCCGAAAGCAGCACTAGCAATTCCATTTCCAAACCAACCCACTTGCTTTATTTGAACAACCCGGCCACTTTTGTTGGTTTATATACTGGGCTCCGTAGAAATTCTTTTTAACCCGCACAGCTTATAATCTTTAATTAATAAATAATTAATTAATTCCAGAAATTATAAAAATAAATATCTAATATTATTAGATATTTATAAATATAATTTTCTAAATAAATTAAATATTTATTAATATAAATAAGTCCTTAAGTCCTAAGCTGCGGTTAATTGAGGACCTGGAACCGGACTCCTTTCGCTTAACAAAAATTATATTAATTCCAACCGGGATTCCTGCTTTAAGAATATATCACTTTCCATTTTTTTGCGAAAATTCTTATTTCCTCATTGCTCGTCCAGGTTTAATCTACGGTCTCTTGATGATCTGAAACCAGGCTCCTTTTGCTTCCAAAATTATCCTATAAACATAAAAAAATATCTTAGCATCAAATTCAAATTAAAATGCTACTAACAATGTTAATCAAGCACAAAATTAAGGATACATGAGAGATAACATGCTATAAAATATATACAAAATTAGCATATATCAACCATTTACTAATCCTAAATGAGGATTACATTGCTAGGGAGGGTGATGTATGTCGTGGCTGCAACGATCAAATAATTTCGTGCAAATCATTTGTTTATAGTTGCAGCCGCAGCATCACTGCTAGTACCAGCACTGATACTAGTGCTACTGTCTATGATGAATGTTTTCGATTCTTACTCCACAAAACCTGTGCAGAATTACCTCCTAGACTACAAATGCAACTCCTCGAAAGCTGTGCTGAATTTCCCAAAGAACTTTTAAAGGAGCTCGGTGTTAAGTTTCTTTTGCTACGTTCAACACCCATTCAACCAGATGTGCTGCTCCGATATCCTATGTACCAATTGAGGAAAATGTGTGCCATTTGCGGCATAAAATGGAAATGGTTCTCCTACTGTCAATTGTTTGGCAACTTTTTTGTTTGCCTCAAATGTGCTATTTACATTTTTCAGTCCGTAGAGGACACGAAGTTTTACCATTCAGCTCACACTCAACACCCATTAGCCTTTGTCCGGAATCTGTCCTCATTCAGATGTTATGCTTGCAAAGTAGAGGATAATATCAAAGACTTGTCTTATAAATGCACCTTATGTCAGTTTTGGATTCACAAAAGTTGTGCTGATGCTCCTACTTCTTTCCTATTTCAATTTCACGATAAACACCCTCTTTTCCTCACATTTTCTCTTCCAAAAGTTTATCACAAGTTTTCCTAGTATTGTAAGCTCTGCCATGAAACACTGAATCGATTGAATTGGCTTTACTATTGTCCAAAATGCAGATTTTTCGTCCACTTTCACTGTGCTAGATCAAAACGAATGTTGAGGTAATACTGCTCTCAAATATCAATGTTTACATCTATCTTTTCTATTTTGAATTCAGTGTCTAGTCATTTCCACTTTCTGCATATAATATTTTATTAATTCCTGCCGGTATTAATATCTCTAAACTTTTATGGCATTTTCAGCTCTAGTGAAAATGTTACATTTCCTAATCTGGTGCACCTCCCAGGAACTTATGAATCATCATTAATTGAGCAATTTATCGAGGCAGCGAGTGCTTTGGACCATAATAACAATAGTAGTATCATAGGCACAACGAATCGTATAATGGATTGGGCTCACAGTGAACATCATCTACAACTAATAACTCATACTGAGCTGCATGATCAGAAAGATATAGATGAAATGTTATTGTTATGTGATGGTTGTGTGAAACCCATCCAAGCGGAGGGCCAGCTATTTTATGGTTGTGTACCTTGCAAATACTTTCTGCATAAAATTTGTGCAGAGTTGCCCAGAGAGATTGAGCACCACCTTTGGCCTGGAAAAAAGTTTTTTGCATTAAAGTGCGGGGAACCAGCCAATCTCGAATGTAATATTTGTAGAAATATATACAATGGTATAGTCTTCGGCAATTGGAGTACTAATGTACATTCAGCAAATATAAAGCTTCATATAGGATGTGCCATGCTACCAAAAATGATCAAACATGAAGCCCATCCTCACCAACTTACTCAACTTTACACTCCTTATTATGGTTGTAAAGCATGTGGACGATATGATTTGCAATATAAACATGGTTGTAAAAATTGTGATTTCTATATATGTGGAGGATGTACTATAAAGGCAAGAACATTTAAACACAGGTGGGATCCCCACCCCCTCCAATTGATATATGACCCCAGTATGGTCATGAATCATGAACACGAATTCAATTGCGAGCTTTGCTCTGAAGACATAGACACAAACTTTTAGTTCTATCATTGCAGTGATTGTGATCTCACATTTCACGAGAGATGTGCTGTTACCAATAAAATTACCTTTACCGCAAGTGAAGGCTTTCATCGGCACCCTCTTATCCTCTCTTCTTCCCTTCCAACAGTTTATCGAAAATTTACTCCAATCCATCCGACTCTGCAATCGGAAACTGAATCCATCCGACTGGATTTACTACTGTCTTTATTGCAGATATTTCATCCACGTTGATTGTGGTGTAAAGATCTAGATTTATTTTTGAGGTACTTCCTTTTTCAATTTTCTTTTACTTTATTTTATATTTGAGTGTATTGACTTTGGTTCACATGAGAATAACACTGAAAGTGAATCAGACCATGGTTTTCGCCCGTTGTCTGAAGGCCTCCAAAAGTATTGAATATATGAAAGCCAAAGAAAACAGAGTAGCTGCACCCAGTGACGGAGGTAGAAAGATATTTTAAGGGGGTCCGGTTTTACATTTTAATTTTAATAATAAAAAATAATTAAAATTTTAGTAATTAAATAAATTAATATAATTAA
Source organism: Saposhnikovia divaricata (assembly GCA_036435485.1). Lineage (NCBI taxonomy): Eukaryota > Viridiplantae > Streptophyta > Magnoliopsida > Apiales > Apiaceae > Saposhnikovia > Saposhnikovia divaricata. The sequence continues at coordinate 90,831,431 of CM071597.1, read as the reverse complement.
AAAATAATTAATTTAACTCATGCCACTTAGTTATCAATAATAAAATTTACTAAAATGATGGTTAAATGTGTTAAAAAAATAAAAAAGATTTTAAGACTGTTAAAGATTAAAATTAAAAAAAATATAAAAGAAAATGTGAAGAATTGGAAAAAAAAAGGAAGAAACTAAGTAAAATGTAACACAAAGGAATCGAACCCTGGTGCTAAGGATGACAACCAAGCACTTCAACCAGCTGAGCCACACATACAACCACTGAAAGATATATACTACTCTAAATATATTAGGAAATCTACGGGGGCCAGGGACCCCCCTGGACCCCCCTGCCTCCGTCACTAGCTGCAGCAACCTGTTTTAAGATCTACAAGTGATAACGGTTTCTGTTTAAACCGTAGCCAATAAAGGAATCACTCAACAACTTGTTTCGGAACAAGGGTAATGTTTAGCTTATAAATATTGTTGTTGTATTGACATAGCACACTATATCACTGTAACGCTCGATACGTTTGTTTTTGTGCATTTCAACCAATACTTTGTTCACAAACTACTGTTGTACAATTATTTTCATTCTACAAATTATTGTTGCTGTAGAATATCACAATGCTTTGGTCATTACGCAACTTTGTTTTTATTACTCTCGCTTAATTATTTGCATAAGCTTGAAGTTTTTTTCTTGATCATATAACCCCAGGTTAATTTGCATAAGCTTGCTTTGGTACCTGATTAAGTTATTGTTTAGTTGAACACTTAATTTTTTGTTATTCCTCGGACATACACAACTAAAGCACAAATAAGATGTAAATAACATACTTTGTCACTTGAATTCCCATATAGTAATAAGAGATCTGAAATTTGTATTAGGAGAATAACACTGGCAAACCATTACACCATGTAAAATAAAGATTCAGATGCCCGTACATTATATATTAAATATATATATAGTTCTTAAATCATTGACGAAATTTAATGGCAATTAGAAGCACCTCCTCCACATCCAATGTTAACCTTAACAGCCTCCTCTTTCTTGACGCTGGTAACATTCGCAGTCTCTTTTTTTTCAACCTTAAGAGGAGCCACCTGATAATTTTCTACTTTTTTAACTGGTTCGGGCTTCACAACTTCCACTTTCGGTGTCTTCATGGTCACCACCGGCTCTTTCTTTGGAGTTGTCATAGCCCTTGCCGAGGGGCAGCAGCTCCTTGCAGAACAGCAGCTCTTCCTATCCATTTCACAAGGTTTTTCTTTCTCGACAATGCATTGATCAAAAGATTTAATAAAATTTTATGGGTAAATTATGTGGAGAATGTAGTGAGCAAAATAAAGGTATATATAGTTGCATAGTTTGGCTTTTGGAATCCTTACAGTGCATGAATGTATGTAGATGTTAAATGTAAATGCATTGTGTAAATTGAAGGTTGCCCTTCGAGTTCCAAGGAGTCATGTACCTGAAAAATTTACATGGTAATACAAGAATAGGTTTTGCATTGGATGATTGTGATTATCCAAGAGATTCAATGATCATAAACCCAACTATTAACCAAACAACCAACTAAACTTCTGTAATTCTTTAAGATTCAACATTTTCTTTAAATATTTTTTGTTGATACAAGAAATATATCTTGTATTCGATGGATGGGCCTGCATATTCGCGTCCAGTGGTTATCTTTATATGGGCTTATATGGATCAAATAATGTCCCATTATTTATGGCAGAAGACTACATGGACATTGTATCCGAAGAAGATTTTATCAATGACCCAAAAATATATTGAGCCCAATCCACTGGAACAGCCCATAAAGTCGAGCCCAATGCTTAAGACGGTGGAAAGAAATTATATGATCGGAAACCTAATTCTAGAAGGATCCAGATGCTCAGAATATCCTTTCAAATATGGGCATTACTTGCTTCCAAAGATAAAAGACGTGGGCTGGGCCTAATATTACCAGAAATACAATCTTAAATCGAATAGAACTACGTGAACTTGATCCCTATAAATAGGGTACGTAGGCACCTTGAGAGGGATCTGAAATTGACACCCGATTACAAACTCTCAAGAGCAGTCCCAAACATCACAAAAACCCTAATTGTATTATTATATGTACATCTTTATTCTTATTATCTCTATTCGAATACCCAAATATAAATTTAATCTTGAAGCTTTGTCCTTGACGAAAATCGGCTTCAACATTTGGCGCCGTCTGTGGGAATCGTTTAAAGAAAAAATAAGAAGATTCGTTAAATCTCCATTGAAGTTTCATAAAACGTTTCAAGCATTCATATTTTTTGGAAAATATTCTTCGTCCACACCATCAGAAAGCGGTCACCAATGACTCATCAAAGATCCTACAAGACTCCTCTATAACCCATTCACCAACTCCATCATCGGTGGAACCTTTCAGCATGGCAAATCCACCGTCACTCGAATCGTCGTGGACAATGACGACAGTAAAGTCCATTTCGGCAAAACTTCTTAAACGGGTCATCGTCATCAAGTTGAACAACAACCCCTATTAGGGATGCAAGAAATATCATCTTGGCATTAAGAGGCAGATCCAATACTCAGGAGAGGAGAGAAGATACACCCATAAGGGGAAGAAACCTGGAACCAGAGTTCAATCATGTGTCATACGACTTGTATCGAGAAGCATTGGAAGCAAGACATCGTGAAATTGTAAGGATCCATGATGAAGAAATCTAGAGGAGAATTGGAGAATTGGAAGATCGTGTAAATGAACTAGCCGATGAATGATGTCGACTTCGAGAAAACCTAGGCGAAAGAACATCCCCACGTGGTCGGTCACATAATCGACGATCTCCTACAGGTGACCGATCACCATGGAGGAGAAGATCTAGATAAAAGGATCGGCATCATACAGAACCTGGCGGCTCACCATCCCGTGGAGGCACTCCTTCCAATGATGATTATTATCATGGAAACAATAGTCGAGGGAACAATGGAGGTCATGGCAATAGACGTGGTAATAATGTGGAAACCAAAAAAATAAGCATGTTGGTGGTTATAGAGGTGATGATAGTGATTACCATCGTCGACATAATGATTAGAATAGGAGGAATAATGATGACGATCATAATGGATACGATAACAACCAATTTGATGAAGCATCCCTTCTGCGAGAGCAAATGGCAAAGATGGAAAGAAGGACCCGAAAAACTTATGCTGAACTAAGAAGTACCATACAAAATTTCGAGCATGCTACGTTTGGAAACTTGCAGAATAAAGACAATGACTATACAGACTCGTCTAAGCTGATGAAGTACTATCAATAGCTTATTATCGGCATCATCATTATCTGATAAGTTTAAATAAATTGATGTTGACAAGCTTATAATCTATCTATTTCAGTAGGACATATATTCTAATATTTATTTGGATTTTCTTGTTGTTAATGATGCTATATGAGATAGTTATTAATAAAATTTCAATTTCTTTCATAAATGTTGATATGCATATATGATTTATTGTTATGATATAACTTAGTGGTTTAATTCCCTTGTGAATGACAATCCATTGGGGACTGAAAAATTTATCCAACCCAAACAAGTGTTCACCGATGGTCACTGGGGGCAACAAATTCGATGGACTCCCGAATAAGTGACCAATCGTCAAACACTTGGGGGGCATCAAACTGATCTAATCCTAAACTTGTGGGACAAAATTTGACCAAGTCCTGACTTATGATCTATCGACACTCACAAGACTCGTGACCCATTGGCAATCAATTGGGGGCAAATATCAATTCATTGTCCCAACTTTGATTTGTCGACACTCACTTGGGCACAAGAGAATCTTCGGTCCCAAACTAGTGATACACCACTTCAATATAGAAGTACTGCATCACTTGGGGGGAAAGGAGATATAGGGCCTGATATACGCTTCAGTGCGAAGCTATGATGGTCCACCCGCCATTTTTTAAAGTTGGGAGATGAGAAAGTGGTTATCTACAGTTTTTTAGATTTAACATTTTATAGATCACAGAGTATATCTCATCGCTGCACAATCCGGACCAAGGGTACTCGTATGGACTTTTGAGGATTGGATGCAGAAGTTGAACCGAAAAACTGCGTTTAGTGCTATGATGGTTCAAAGCCACACAAAAGAATCCGATGGAACGTGGAATGATCACTTAACCATTGGATTAAAGATGATAGCAAACAGATCCAGTCATACTCGATCCGATGCAAACACAAAGAAGATTATATCCAATCATGCTCGATCCATTGCAAACAGAAAGAAGATTATAACGCAAATGCTTGGAGTAATCTCGAAGAATTTTAAAGTATCAAAGAAAGAATTGGATCTGGCTATGTATATTGCATCGACAACAATTGTCATTCCAAAACACCAAACTACATGAAAGACATGACATTGATATCGAGACACTGCAATTATATTACTTCCAATTACAAAATCATGGAAAATCTCCTTCTACGGAAATTAAAATTATTGGTGTTTGAAATGAAGGTATTCGAAAAAGATATGTCTTTGGATTCATTCAAAAAATTATCTCTCCCAAACTCGAGACACAGACGAAATTTTCAAAGGATCTCATGGTGATATTGAAGCTTTGTCCTGGACGATTGGTATCCGATGACTAATCAATGTTAGAAAGCACAAGGAGAAAATGTATCTGATGGTTGATCAATACTACAAAGTATCGAAGGAAATAATATTCTCCACGATGTCCATTAACAACATTCTATCAATAATATCAACTGTGGGTTATGAAGATTACTCTACTATAAAGATATAGAATATCAAATAGTGGGATTATTTCATACGTCCAAATATTCTTCTGCATCCAATGACTTTGTTGTCTCCAATGACTTTGTTGTAGGAAAATAAGGATATGTTTTGCCTACTTTCTGGATCCAATGGTGCTGATAATATATACTTGTCAACAATGAGGACGATGTTAGGTTAAGGGACTTACACAATCCGAGATTCACAATCACCAAAACAGAGCACACACATAACCAATCGATAAGTTGACAAGATCTACCAAAGCACAAAATAAGAACACACAAATACTTGACGTGGAAACACCCACGTCCCAAACTTGTATTATTAATCTTAACAATATCAATAATACATCAAGACAATAACACCTTAACGGTGTCCCAACCCGATACTTGAGCCAACAATGCTCAAGCATCCCCAAACAATACTTAAGACTACATCTCTTAAGCTTTCACCTCCCCACAGACAAATACGATATGACTATGTATATATAGCCATCACAAACTTAGCCACCAAGATATCCTTTTCATACTTGGTTTCCAATTACAATCCTTATCATACTTGGTATCTAAATATACCATCTATAATAATTATCTAAACATATAATTATTACCCAATCCATATATGTTTTGGATCACCAAAACCCATACTATTCGTATTGGGTTTAAACCCAACAATCCTCCCCTTCAACCCAATACCCACATCGGATTGAACGGTAACCATCAAAGCCATTGACGTCCATCTGCCAATGCCTCCCCTCGAACAAGAATCTCCTCATCTTGCTCCTCCAATCTTGAGTGTCGCTAAAACCCATATAGTGACCCTCCAAACCATCCAAACCATCGTTCTTCACCATAACGATGTATCCATCTACAAAATCACGTGCATCAACCACCACGAGTGCTCTTCCACATGTTGAGTCACCCGATCCTTGCTTTCACAATCCTTCGGTCTCCTGAAGAAAATCACTAGTATCATCAAAATAGTTCACCTGGTTGATCAAGCCATTGAAATAGTTGCGATGACCTCTTCCATCTTCTTCCATCTCGAGTCCGCACGGGATTGATCCACGGTGCAAGGCCAACCGAATAATCCATACCGCACGTAACTTTGTCTCTACCCACTTTAGTAGCAATCTTCTTATCAGCAAATCATTCATCATGCTCTGCCATACCAATTGAACCTCGAACTTTCCCTTAACCTCATCCATCACGAACTCGAACCTTGGCTCTGATACCACTTGTTAGGTTAAGGGACTTACACAATCCGAGATTCACAATCATCAAAACAGAGCACACACATAACCAATCGATAAGTTGACAAGATCTACCAAAGCACAAAATAAGAACACACAAATACTTGACGTGGAAACACCCACGTCCCAAACTTGTATTATTAATCTTAACAATATCAATAATACATCAAGACAATAACACCTTAACGGTGTCCCAACCCGATACTTGAGCCAACAATGCTCAAGCATCCCCAAACAATACTTAAGACTACATCTCTTAAGCTTTCACCTCCCCACAGACAAATACGATATGACTATGTATATATAGCCATCACAAACTTAGCCACCAAGATATCCTTTTCATACTTGGTTTCCAATTACAATCCTTATCATACTTGGTATCTAAATATACCATCTATAATAATTATCTAAACATATAATTATTACCCAATCCATATATGTTTTGGATCACCAAAACCCATACTATTCGTATTGGGTTTAAACCCAACAGACGAAGGCTTCATCAACAAGAACAAAATCAATCACTTCATCACTCCGGAATTCAAATTAATCTATGAGGACCAAAAATATTTCTCGAAGGCAAACCTCCAAAAAATATTGGGGAATTGTTGATACCTATTACCGAAGACTATAAGTGGTTGCCAAAGACTAGAGATGTTGCCAAAGGTTATGGATGTTACCAAAGGCTAAACTATTCAATATTTGCACACAAAGGCTATGCTTTCTAAAACTTGCTTCCAACGACTAAACTTGATGATATATGTTTCCGAAGGTTATTCACATATAGGCTCATGTTGTGCAATAATTATCACATCAAATATCGAACCCTTCGTCTGCGACCAAGAATATGTTGCGTCCAAGGGCTATACTTAGTTATTCAGCATTCGAAGGCTATAATGCAGAATATGACTTTTTAACATTTTGCCGCGTCCAATGACTTTTCAGCATTTTGTTGCGTCCGATTTCTTTTCAGCATTTTGTTCCGTCCGATGACTTTTTAGCATTGTGTTGCACCCAACGACTTTTCTACACGGCCTATTTTATTGATTCCAAAGGTAATGTTTCACACAAATACGGGATGATGTTTGCATATCCAAGGACCAAGGGATAGGAATTGATTGAAGGTGCATAAGAAGAAAGATGAGCTGAAAATCTTTTAAGTATTTATTGAAGTCATCGTTTTCAACAAGTACTGAGGACCAAGGTGATTAAAAACAAAACAATTAAAGACAAGTGTTTTTGTTCAAAGCACGTGAAGTATCAAATGCCTAAATATATTTAGCATGGTCATATTTGGGTAAATTGATTATAAAGAAAGTCATGTTTTGGACTTGTTTGTGTCCAATAACTACATTTTGAAGCTACGTTGCATCCAGTGGTGTGGGCCAATTACACATACAAATATTTTATAGGTTTGGATACCGATTGAAGACAAGAACGATCATTACAAATTATTTGAGTATTTATTGAAGTCATCTTCTTCAACAAATACTGGGGACCTGTTGATACAAGAAATATATCTTGTATCCGATGGATGGGCCTGCATATTCGCGTCCAATGGTTATCTTTATATGGGCTTATATGGATCAAATAATGCCCCATTATTATTTATGGCCGAAGACTACATGGACATTGTATCCGAAGAAGATTTTATCAATGACCCAAAAATTTATTGAGCCCAATCCACTGGAACAGCCCATAAAGCCGAGCCCAATGCTTAAGGTGGTGGAAATAAATTATATGATCGGAAACCTATTTCTAGAAGGATCCAGATGCTCAGAATATCCTTTCAAATATGGACATTATTTGCCGCCAAAGATAAAAGATGTGGGCTGGGCCTAATATTACCAGAAATATAATCTTAAATCGAATAGAACTATGTGGACTTGATCCCTATAAATAGGGTACGTAGGCACCTTGAGAGGGATCCGAAATTGACACCGGATTACAAACTCTCAAGAGCAGTCCCAAACATCACAAAAACCATAATTGTATTATTATATTTACATCTTTATTCTTATTATCTCTATTCGAATACCCAAATATAAATTTAATCTTGAAGCTTTGTCTTTGACGAAAATCGGCTTCAACATTTTCAAACTTTAAATAAATTTTCAAGTAAATCTTATTTTAATGGCCTGTAACATTATTTTTTGCAGTCCAGTGGCTTCATTTCAATTTGAGCACTTGATGGCTTATATTATTATTCCTTGAACATTTAAATGGGTCTAGCCCATTATCGTTTGTATCAACAAACTCCGTCAAATAAAAATAAGACTACAAGCTTCTTAAAGTCTTTTTACAAAAGAAACTAAGATACATTCACAAATTATAAATAACAGTATAACAAAATTTTTTAAATAATGACACATATTTACATTATATTTTAATCATAGTCAATCACACATGTAAATACACACTTATTACAGACACATTTTTGTAACAACTACGAGAAAATATATAACAAAATATACATATAAATTAGCTTCACCTACATTTTAACCATCCATACCACTTTTTATAGATTGTTGTTATGGAATAAAAAGTAGGGTGTATTTATTTCTAGGGTTAGAGAGAGCTTCGAGCTTCTATGGCTGATCAAGTGTTTCGTGACTCAATCTATCCTCACAAAATGCCTACGTATGTTGCAAATATCAAGAATCAAGACAAAAAACGTAGTTCTGTTATAGAAGGACTAGGTCCTTATATAGGCGTTGAATGCCTGGGAATTAGGGTAGGGTTTAGTAACTTGGTGGACAAGTTACCCACTCTAGATGGAATTCTAGATCCTTCCATGAGGAAGGCTGATTTCTATTGGACTCGTATGCCTTGGAGGCTACTCCTAGTATGAATTGGTTCCCTTTCGGACTCAATAACGGAGTCCTATTATCAGCAGAATAATCAATTGTGAATTTAATAATTAATTATGGTTTTGGCCTCATTTATGGGCTCTAACCTTGGACCATTCTAGGTTCATTTAATGCAACATTAAATGTGTCTTTAGGGCTTACTTTCAGCCCTTATCATTTGCCCCCCAACATCTAGGAAAATTGATCAGGTTTTCGTTGAAGTTATAATTGTCCTTATCGAGACTTCGGGGTCTATACTTGCATTCCCTACCTTGGAAATTTACTTATAATTTTTAACCTTAATCTAGGTTTTGTATTTTGCATTTGGTGCTAACCTACCCTAATATGGGAATTTTTTGAACAATCAGTATTTGTTGGCCATAATCACGGGTATCTTTTAATGCAAAGTGTGGAGCGACCTACACATTTGCAAAGATATTATTTTTACAAACTTTTCTCAAAATCATTCAAGAAATGTTTTTTTATCCATTAATCAATTTAATCCTTTACATAGGATTTAACATTTTTGCTAGGATGATTTTATCGTAATTTTACTGTGCCTATCGGACATTAAAAATATTTTGTGCATATGCATAATATTTTTCCTTGGACTTTAAAAATTAATAATTATAATTTCAAATTTTTCCAACCATTTTGTAAAATTCCTTATTTTTAAAGGAATTTATTTCGGATTTTTGGTGTCAATGGACACTTGTAAAATATTTTGAAAATTAAATCAAAAATTTTATTTATGTGCACCTTGCATAAAATTATTTTTTCTTACTTTCAGGAGTAATAAATATTATTCTCCATTTTTCTTGTTTTTTATAAATAATTATTCAAAAGAATAACTATTCCCGCTTTTTTTTGTTGCCACCAGGCTTCAGCTGTATATTCAACCTACTCGTGGTTCAACAACGAGCAGGAGACATCCAGTACACCACTAGCTGAAATTTAAGACTCCACTTGTAGATGCATGCATGGCTATACAAACAAGCTATTCGTTGTAAGATAACGATCAGAAGACAACTAGCAATCCACGCGTAGGAACATCATCTGCTACTTATGGTAGCCTGTGCATGAGGTAGATATAAAATTTCTTTTAAATCACCAGCTGGTTGCAGCCTTCTCTGTATATAACGGGTATTTGTAGAGCATGGAGATACAACCCACTCGCGGATAAACAACGAGCAAATTACACACTTTTTGCCATGAGCAGATGTGCTATACTCATCTATACCTAGGGTTTCTTCACAAACATGGGCCTGGGCTTGGCCTTTAGTAATTTTTATACATAGTTTCGTTATACTCTTAGGTATAATTATATTTTAGCAAAAATGAAATTCTGCTTCAGTTTGAAAATACAAGCTACTCGTGGTTGCACAACGAGCAGCAGGTGTTCTTTTACAAACGAACAGAATGAGTGCTTTCCACTCGTGGGTGACAACCTGGTTACACAGTTTATCATGGTCATATCATTAACAGGAGAAGTACAGCTGCCCGCGAGTTACATACTTTTTCTGCAAATACAACCTACTCGTTGTACAATCACGAGTAGGTGCCTTGCAAAAACCAACAGACATCATTGCTGATTCCCATTCGTGGGTTCTTCCCACGAGCAAGGCCCTCTTGGCTCAATTTCTAGCAACTTTTTTCATCATACTATCACGTATTCTTCTCATAAATAATTAAAAAAATAATTTCTTATTTTTTACAGTAAATCTCTCCTCAGACCTTTTCCTGGAATTTTCTTTGGACCAGGCCTTTATGCCACATAGGTGTAGTTCTTTTGAGCCCACGAACCCTTTTTTAGGGTTTCTACCCTCATTCTTTTGCCGATAACATATTTTCAATATATTTGCTCAAAAATTAAAATTTCTAACAGTAATATGACCGTTGGAAGCTTCCAGAATAATTTTTTGATTTGGGCTAGCCCGTAAACTTGAAATTTTATGGGCTTTTCACTTTTTACCGCGTATAGGCAGTTACAAGGTAATATCAACCGGCTGTTTGCAGCTATATAATGGTCAGATGAGCACTTGTTTTCTCACTTCTCTTCTCTCAAAGAAATTCTCTCAAAAATTTTCTCTATAAAATTTCTCTCAATCAAGTGAAGATTTAAGAGTTCTTCCTTAGGGTTTCAAGAGCTTTGTTCTAGGGTTCTGTCCAAGGTGACCACCATCCACCATGCTTTACCAGCTTCCGGTTGAAGATTTAAAGAATCTTCATCTTTTTTTGTTTGCTCCTCATCGATTTCTGGGTTTCAAAGCTTCATCTTACCAGCATCAATGGCAGATTCCGGTAATTCCCAGCAATCCGAGCAATCTCAACTCACCCATCCGGTGGGTTCAGCTAGGCCTTCAAGAGCTGCAAGAGGTAAAACCAAAACCTCTCTTATTCACAGCAATGTTGTTACACTTAGGAACTTGTTAGAAGAATTTTCTACTGCTTTCCCCAATATCGCTCATCTTGATGCATACAGTATCCATAGCAAATATGGTCAACCAAAAGTAGATTTAATATCCACTCTTTTTGGTATTGTAAGCCCTTATAGGGTTGTAGCTGCTAGTCCATCTGATAGAGCCTGCAACCCTAAAGAGGGTGCCATTTGTCTATTCAAGAAGACATTTTATGCTGGGTTTAGGTTGCCTCCTCCACCCTTTATCTTTCGTCTCTTGGCTGAGGCAAGAGTTTGTCCAACTCAACTATATCCTAACGCTTGGAGATTCATTTATTGCTATCTAGTTCAATGTCGTAAACACAAACTTGAGCCTAGTGTTTCCGTATTTAGATATCTATTTAAATTCACGAATTCCCCAAACAACACGGGTTGGGTTCAGATCTCTCATAGGAGCCTTTTTCGCACTTGTTTCATCCCTGGTACTTCTGCAGATTCTCTTCCTAATTAGAAAAAAGAATTCCTTTACCTTTTCATGGATGGGGCAAATTGGGGAGACTTTTTTAGGCTTAAATTTTCTAAAGCCGTAGATGGGTCTATGTGAGACATTAAATTGGGTGTAGACGAGCGTGCTGCTATTGAGATCCTTATAGCTGATGGCACAAATCATTGTGCTCAATTAATTTCTGAGGGGTCCCTCCAAGCAGCAAAGCTTAGTGATTTTGGAAAACAGGATATACATGCTTTCCTTTAACTCTGTTTTATGCCTATTTATTTCTGCTTATGGGCTTATATATTTTCATGTTTGTAACAGCTTTGGTTACGCTTAATGCTATTTTCCAAAAGAGGGAGCGGATGGCAGAACAGAGGTCGGGAGTGAACACACAACGCTCCAAGAAGGTCAAAACTGGCCTTACTACTGAGGCTGAGGGATCTGAGGTAGTTGTTCCTACTTTTCTCACTCACTCTGAGAGGATTCATGTTTTTGAGGACCCCTCATCTTTCGAAGTTGGATAGGGACTTCGAAAGAAGGACACAGTTGTTGGTGATACTCATCGTGCGGTTGAGTGGTCTTGAAGTATAGTTACTCCTCGTGATCGGGCTAATGTGGTGGAGTCTTCTGATGACCTCCAGGTTGAGAACCTTGGGGCTCATGGCATTGCAACGGTATTATTCTTCCTTTACCTTCTCGTTGCCTTACATTCTTTATTCTAATTATTTCTTACCACTTTGCTTTGTGTTATTTTTTAGATTAATACTTACTTCCAGGCTGGGCTTCATAACCTAAAAAAAGTTCATCAAGGGCTGACTATTGCAGAGAGGGGCCACGATAGAAACAAAGCTGATGCAGATACTAACTTTGTGAGGTTTCGAGCTGTTGAGATGGAACTTGCTGCGGAGAAGGAGAAGTCTAGAAGATTGGAGCTGGAGCTTGCCAAGGGTAAGGAGCAGATTTTGAAGGAGTACTGTTCCTCTAGGGAGTTTGAAGAGCTCCTTAATGCTGAGTACGATGCTAACTTTCCAGCAACTTTTAACATGTGTTGGGAGACAATCATTGAAGAGCTAGGACAAAAGATTTCTGGGGTCACCTTAGCAAAGTACCCTGTACCTGCCATTCCTGGTGCCTCCAGTTCTATCCAGGAGACTGTTTGTGAGATAGCTACCCAGTTCTCTACTCAGCTAGCCGGTGATTCCCAGCCCTTGCCTTCCCAGGAAGGAGTTTCATCTCCTATGGTTGAAGACTTGGAAACTTCTCCTACGGCGGATGACCCTGCTTTCGCTCATACCACTGATGGGGGTGTCGACGAGGGTGACCCTCTTAAGGATCTCGATATCTAGATAGTCTTGCATGGCTTACTTTTGTACTTATTTATTCGAGACTTTTACCCTTTTGGGGATCTTATCTTAGCTTTAGCTTAGCTTTAGTTTATGCCCTTCATGGCTAATTTATGTATCGAACTAAACCTTCGGGGCTTTAATTTATAGTTTGTTTATCTTGCTTTTTAGAGTTTTCTTAGTACTTGGATTTATGGCTCACACACACCCATGCTTTGGTACAACATTTGCTTTACGTGTCAACAATAACAAAACAAAAAGAATAACTCAATTGAAAGCAAGAAACAAACTTCATTAATAAGTTTGACGGAAAATGTCAATAAATATGGGTCAACCCTTACATAGATACTCTACTTCCTACTCGGAGTTTGTAAACTCTGATATGGTTTTGTCGACCTTATTTCTACTTTCCTATTAGATATAAGATATATCCCACTTAGGATAATCAAACATAGTAGACTTTGAGGTTCGATGCATGCCAGGTGCGGGGCACCTCATTTCCTTCCAAAGTCTCCAACTTTTACGATCCTCGTCCCAACGTTCTTTTGACCCGATATGGGCCTTCCCAATTCGGGGCCAGCTTTCCCTTCTGTCCAACTCCGGATGCTTCAATTTTTCTGAGTACTAGGTCTCCCTGTAGGAAAAACCTTTCTTTCACCCTCAAGTTGTGGTAGAAAGAGGCTCTCTTATGATGTTCAGCATTTCTTGCATGAGCTTCATCCCTTACCTCATCTATCAAGTCGAGGGCTAGCCTCATCCCTTCTTCGTTGGTGTCAGGTTCAAAGTCTTCCACCCGTGGAGATGCATGCATGATTTCAACGGGTACCACAGCTTCAGTCCCATAGGGTAACATGAATGGGGTTTCCCCGGTTGTCAATTTACAGGTGGTACAATATGCCCAAAGTATGGGTAACAGCTTATCCACCCAGGTGTTTCTAGAGCGTTCGACCATTTTCTTAAGTCCATCGAGGATGATTCGATTGGCAACCTCAGCTTGCCTATTGGCTTGAGGGTGGGCAACCGTGGTAAAGCGAAGCTCAATTCCATTCTCATCACAATACTTTCTGAATTCTTCATTATTAAACTGACATCCATTGTCCGTAACTAAGATTCGTGGAATTCCATACCTGCACATAACATTCTCCCATAGAAACTGCGCAACTTGCTTGGTTGTGATCTTAGCCAAAAGTTTGGCCTCAATCCACTTAGTGAAATAGTCAATAGCAACTATCAAAAACTTCTTCTGAGCTGTGGTTATCGGAAATGGCCCAAGTATATCCATCCCCCACATGGCAAAGGGGATGGGGGAGTTGATAGATGTCAACATCTCGGGTGGTTGCCTAACCACAGGTGCATGCTTCTAGCACCTATCACACTTCTTCACATAATCCTTGGCATCAGACATCACCTCAGGCCAATAGAACCCAAGTCTAACTATCTTGTGAGCTAGGGCCCTGCCCGCCAAGTGCTGCCCACAGATTCCTTCATGGACCTCCTCAAGAGCTGACTTAGCTTCATCGGGTCTCAAACACTTTAGATACAGGATCAAAAAGGACTTTTTATAGAGGATCCCCTCAATCAAAGCGTACCTTAATGCTCTTATAGACAGTTTTCGTGCCTCCATGGCATTACTCGGGAGCCATCCAGTTTTGAGGTGTGCCTTAATAGGGTCTATCGAGCATTCACTTACTCCTATGGGTGCCACCAACTTTGAATCAATGGTGGGAGTTCTCAGAACTTGGAAGTAAACACTTCCTGAGTAATTCTCTATCTCGGAGGAGGCAAACTTGGATAAGGCATCGGCCATGATGTTTTCCTCCCTCGGAATGTGCTCTATGTAGCACTCGTCAAATTGAGTCATCATCAAGTACTTAGCCATGGTTTCATCCCTTGCCTCAAATTCTCCATTGACTTGGGCCACAACTAGCCTTGAATCTCCACAAACCTTAAGATTCTTGACTCTTAGTACTCCTGCCAGACCAAGTCCGGCTATCAAAGCTTCATACTCTGCCTCATTGTTGGTTGTTGGAAAGTCCAACTTCAGGGCGTATTCAATCGTGAATCCATCGGGACTTTGTAGGACAAGACCTGCACCACTCGTTTTTGTTTTTGATGCCCCATCAAAATAGAGCATCCAGTACTTCGTCTCCTTGATTACGGGTACTTCACCCTCCTTCTGTAGTTCATTGCCTTCTTGAGGTATTATCTCCTGCCCCCCGACTTCTTGGTTGTCAATTTTACATTCAACCACGAAGTCAGCCAATGCCTGGGCTTTGAAGGCCGTCCTTGGCTTATACTTGATATCAAAATCTCCCAACTCAATTACCCACTTAATGAGCCTACCACTGGCTTTAGGGCTGTGCAAAATATTCCTCAACGGCTATCCTATAAGGACCTCAATTATGTGTGCCTGAAAATAGGGTCGTAACTTCCTAGAGGCAGTCACCACTGTTAAGGCAAACTTCTCAATGGTGGAGTAATTCAGCTCCGCTCCATGTAAAATCTTGCTAACATAATATACGGGTTTCTGAACCTTGTCTTCCTCTTTCACAAGTACAGCACTCACGGCTTGATCCGAAATTGCCAAGTAAAGATATAGAATTTTTCCTACACTTGGTTTAGCCAACAACGGGGGCTCGGCCATATACTTCTTCACCTGCTCAAAGGCCTCTTGGCTTTCCTCTCTTCTCTTCGTCCCCACGGACGTCCATATCCTCAATCGGGAGGGCCTGCCCCCCAATTCCATTAGGCCTCAAAGCGGCCACATAACAACTTCTGGCCATTTTTTGATCTCCTCTCTCTTTTCCTACACCATTTCTGGTTGGGAACTTAATCTTCAGGTGTTAGGTAAAGGCAGCCGCCTTGAAAGCATGAAGTCCCGTCCTACCTAGGATGGCATTGTAGGTGGAAGTGGCCTTGATAACCAAGAAATTTAACATCTGTGTGGCCTCCCTAGGCTCTTGCCCTATGGTCATGGGTAGTTGAATTGTGCCTTCAACCTTCGACTCTACTCCGTTGAAACCATATATGGGCATGTTAGATGATGTCAACAGAGACTCAGTATACCCCATCTTCAAGAAGGCATCATGGAAAAGGATATCCACTGAAGCTCCATTGTCTATCAAGACCCTCTTCACCTGGGAGTTGCCTATCACAGGTGAGATAACCAGCGGGTCATCATGGGGGAATTTCACCCCTTCAAGGTCCGAGTCATCGAATCCAATCGAGACTTCTATATTTGTACGCTTCGGTGCTTCTCCAACAATGTGCATCACCTCTCGTGCATACACCTTTCTGGAATTCCTGGTTGTCCTGGTTGCTATCGGGCCACCAAAAATCATATTTATCACCGGCCCCCGGGGCTGGGGGTTGCGGGTGTGATCATCATCCTTCCTATCATAATCTCGTCTTGGGTTTCCTTGATTCCCATCTTTGTAGAACTTATTCAACCTTCCTCTGCGAATTAGGAAATCAATCTCATCCTTCAATTGTCTATAGTCGTTGGTATCGTGCCCCACGTCTTTGTGGAATCGGCAGTACTGATTCTTGTTTCTCTTCTCAGGATCTGTCCTTAGTGGCTTCGGCCATCTTAAGTCCCTATCCTTCTCTATATCCATCAGGATTTGGATCCTTGGGGCGTTCAACCTTGCATACTCCGTAAACCTTTGCCCTGGACTCCCTTTTTTAGGAGCTGAATCAGAATCTCTGCCCGTGCGCGGGTATTTATCTCTCTCATCATATTCTTGTTCCATCTTTCTCTTCCTAGAATTGTCACCATTCCCGGTGTTTCCTGTTACTGACTCTTTCTTTAGACTATCCTCAGCTTTGATATACTTACTCGCCCTTTGTTGAAGCTCAGTCATGTTCTCAAGGGGATGCTTGGCCAATGACATCTTGAAATAAACATTTGAAGTTCCATTATGTAAAGCCACCATGGCCACTTTGTTTTCCAAATCAGTAATGTTGAGCGTCTCCTTGGTGAACAGTTTGAGGTAATATCTAAGATTCTTATTCTTCCCTTGGATCAAAGTCATGAGGGATGCAGAATCTTTTTGATAAATCCTTCCACCAATGAATTGGATGAAGAAAGCGGTGCTAAGCTCTTTGCAAGAGGCGATAGAATTTGGTGGTAAGCGACTGTGCCAATGTTGCGCCATGCCCGCTAGGGTTTGGGGAAACGCCCTACACTTCAGAGCGTCACTGGCAGGTTGTAGTAGTAGCGTGTTAGAGAACGTCCTTACATGATTAGCAGGGTCTCCAGTTCCATCATAAGCATTTATAGTGGGCATCTTGAACTTTCGAGATATGCGCGCATTCATCACCTCCTCAGTAAATGGGGGAGTTGGATCATCAAGATCTCTGAGTTGCATCAGGTCTCTAGGATCACCTTTGGGAATTTTGACTCTTGTGTTTCCACCTCTTGGGACCTCGGCCCTCCTCTCTCTCCTCAGGGTTCCCTCCAAATCAACAAAGGGAATTTCCCCTCCAATTTTTGGTGGGGGTCGGTTCAGTTTCTGTCTCTGTCGCTCTCTTTCTAAGTCATCCTTCAGTTTCTGGATCTTGGCCTCATGAGCCTTAATTTTTTCAGCAGCTGTCAGGGGGGTCCATCATGGATCCTTCGGCAAGCTTGTCCAATAGGTTCGTTACTTGGACGACGCCTCCTTGGGGGTTGATCTCTATCCTCATCTTCCGAGGATGAATCATCAGAGTATGGGCCGGAATAATCGCGGTATCGGTGGCCTTGGTCAGGTCCTAAACGGCTCATGTATCTGGAGGGCATGACCGCTTGGTCCGGCCTGATACGGGGGATAATTGGGCAACCCATACATCGGGGTCCTGCTTGCGGGGATCACAGTAGTAGAGATCTGAGCTATAGGGGGAAGGGATTGTCCTCCGAGAGGGGAGACTACCATCTGCAGGGGATTCGTCCCTTGGGTGGAGGGATCAGTCCCTTGGGGCTAAGTGATCAGTGGCTGGGAACCGGTTCCTAGGGGTACCTGTTCTCCAACTGGTGGTGCGGTGGTGCTGGTGGTGGTTTTAGAAAGTGTTGGTGTTCTCCGGGTGTAATCATGGTTGATGTCCTCGTCCCACAGACGGTGCGAAATGTTATGGAATAAAAAGTAGGGTGTATTTATTGCTAGGGTTAGAGAGAGCTTCCAGCTTCTATGGTTGATCAAGTGTTTCGTGACTCAATCTATCCTCACAAGATGCCTACGTATCTTGCAAATATCAAGAATCAAGCCAAAAAACGTAGTTCTGTTCGAGAAGGACCAGGTCCTTATATAGGCGTTGAATGCCTGGGAATTAGGGTAGGGTTTGGTAACTTGGTGGACAAGTTACCCATTCTAGATGGAATTCTAGATCCTTCCATGAGGAAGGCTGATTAGTGATTTTTATTGGACTCGTATGCCTTGGAGGCTACTCCTAGTATGAATTGGTTCCCTTTCGGACTCAATAACGGAGTCCTATTATCAGCAGAATAATCAATTACAAATTTAATAATTAATTAGGGTTTTAGGCCTCATTTATTGGCTCTAACCTTGGACCATTCTAGGTTCATTTAATGTAACATTAAATATGTTTTTAGGGCTTACTTTCAGCCCATATCAATTGTATTATAATATCTTATAAAATTAGATAAGATAAAATAATGATCTAAGCAAAGTATTTTTATGATCTCGACTTGGATAAAGTTATTATCTAAATAGTTTATTTTTATGATCTTGACTTGTGTGAATAAATTTTTGAATATATTGGAAATAATATTTGTTCATAAGTAGTGGTTAACTAAATAACATTTGTTTATCATGTTGCTATAAGTACACTATCTTAATATAAATGAATTTCAATATTAACACCAAAAATCTATAACAACTATGAGAAAATATATAACAAAATATACATATAAATTTCTTTAAATAATGAAAAATTAATTTTTTGAAATAACATTTATTACTATTTCTTTATAAAAATAAAAAGATAATATCGTCTGGATACCGCTTGTATGTAAACCTGGTAATGTATGGTGTCGTCTACTTTTGTGTCATATATTTTCGTACTTTCTTGTACCTGAACGCATATCCCATCAGTTTTGAATTTATTTACTAATTTCAAACACATTTCCGATTCGTAATGTGCTGTGTACTTTTCGTGTCATATTTGTTTACATTAAATAAAAATATCAATTTAATTTGTATTTATATATAAAAAAATAGATTTTAATTAATTTTTATGAAATATATATTTAATGTGTATATTTACATACAATTCAATAAAGGTTGTAAATTGTGTATGTATTTTATATGTAAATGTATATTTTATACATAAAAGAATTGTTGTGGAACAAAAACTAGGTTATCGAATTGTATTTAACGCTAGGATTGGTGAGCTTCGAGCTTTAATGGTTGTTTCTGCGTTCGAGACTGATCGGTCCTCATAGAATGCCTAAGTATCTCGAAATTGAGAATCAAGCCAAAAACGTAGTTCTGAGATGAGGGGTCTGGCCCTTTATATAGGCTTGAGAAGCCTTAGAATTGGAGTAGGTTTAGGTGACTTGGTGGGTAAGTCACCTCCTTAAAGAAGTAACTAAACTCCTGCCTTGTAGGAGTCTGTTTCCATGTTGAATTAGGTGCCTTGGAGGCTACTTCTTGTTGGAGTAATATCCTTATTTTACTCTTATTGCTGAGTTGTTAATCACCCTCGATATTAATTACGAAATTAATATTGAATTAGGGTTTTGGGCCTCATTAATGGGCTTCGTATTTGGACCAAACTAGGTTCTTTTAATGTAACATGAAATGTGTCTTTAGGACTTATTTTTAGCCCATATCATTTGCCCCCTAACTATTACGAAAACTGATCAGGTTTTCGTTGAAGTTATAATCGCCTTTTTCGAGACTCGGGGTTTATCTTTGTACACTAGTGTTTCACGACTATTGTCTTGATGTATAGCGTGGAGGGACCGATGCATTCACGACAATGTTTACCCACTTTTCGGGTTAATCAACTATTATTTGTATTAAAACGGTGCTAAACGGCACTAAGCAACCTTAAATGACGTTTAAACAGTATTAAACGACACTAAACGGCACTAAAACGGTGCTAATCGGCGATAAATGGCACTTAACGGCGATAAACGGTGCTAGACGGTGCTAAACGGCACTAAACAGCGCTAAACGGCCTTGGCTCTGGCTCCGGCCTCTGCTCCGACTTCGGCTCCGGCTCTCGGTCGGTCGGAGCCTGGTCGGTTGGAGCCCTTCTTCGAGCCTCGGTCGGCCGGCTCTCGGTCGGTCAAAGCCTTCCGTTGGAGCCTGGTTGGCCGATGCTCGGTCGGCTTCGGCTCCGTGGGTGCCTGTGTTTCAACCTGGTGTAGCAGGTCATGGTTCTTCTATAAAAGAAGAGGAGTGGCCTTCATTTCATTTCACTTATCCCCTTCTCAAATTTCTCCCAATTTCTTAAGCTTTCAAGCTCTCAAGTTTTCAAGCTCAAGCTCAAGTTCAAGTCATCAACATGTCGGACAACAGCCGTGCACCTGCCCCCTAGTCTCCATGGCCGAAGCGATGACCAAGAGGATCAAGGTTAGGACCGCCAAAGGTATGAATAAAATGAATCCCCCTTTGTATCTTGAACGTCGATTTGAGTCTTTACTAGATTTGTTGAACACCATGGGGGAGGTATTCCCCAACAGCTTGAGTTTAGGCTCCTATCATAGCCCTTGAAAACTAAAGGAGTCTGATGTTGAGAAGATCAGAAACACATACAGTTTTCTGAGCCCGGTTAAGGTTCGCCTTCCAGGCTTAACTGACAAAACCTGTAACTGGCATCCTGAGAAACTCTGCGTCTTCAAGGGTGCTCTAGAAGCCGGGTTGAGATTTCCCGTCGACCCTTTCATCATTAGGCTGCTAGCAGAGCTTCAAGTCCACCCTTGCCAGTTGTACCCCAACGCTTGGAGGTTCATCATCATTTTTATAATAAGATGTCATGAGTTGAACATCCCTCTGAGTACCACAATGTTCAGGAGCATCTTTGTGGTTAAAAATTCTTCTGAAGCCAAGAAAGGGTGGATTGGTTTCCAGCACCAAACCAAACTTCCACACATAGTGAACTCCTTTTCATTCCCGGATTCTCACCACCACTGGCCTAGAGAGTTTGTTACTCTCCAGTGGAAAGGAGGTGATTGGGGTCACTTCTTTGTGAAGAGGTTTGGAAACGTGGAAGACAGTTCACACTTCATTTGTGAACTTGATCCACAAGAGTTATTGGACCGAGACAGATTTCTTGAGGATGATGGTTGTTCCCACTATAAAACTTTCTTGAACGAGAAGAGACTTATAGATGCTGGCCTCAGCTTTCTTTCTATTAAGGATAATTTTTCTTCATTGTCTATTATGAACTCTATTTGTTCTTATTCCGATATTTTTCCTCTTTGCATTTCAGCTGCCGAGGAGTTGGACAGTCGGCCTGAGAATCAGCCAACCACTACTAAGAGAATGATTAAGAAGGCCGAGGCGTTGATGAATCCCACTGGCCCAAGGATCCCTCACTTCCTGGAAGGATGTTCTCAATCAGGAAAGAGGTCCCGGAAGGCTGATGGGGGTACTAGTTCCCTTTTCATCAACTCTTAAGGTATTTGTGAACAAGACTCTATTTTGGGGAGCCCTTCCTTGGTCTTGGACTGGTCCAAGTACTCCATCACTCCCCCTGACCTCCTCACGTGTCTTAAGGGGACAAGATTGACGAATCTGAGCTCTTTAGAGCTCAAGTTTGGTATCAGGTATGACACTTATTTCTTATGGACTTAGTATTCTTATCTACTTTGATATTATAAATGCCCTAACAACTTCTTTGTTTCAGGATAACGCCTACTTTCAATCCGCTGCCCGTCAGGGTCGGGCCTTCAGGGACGATAACGTGGCTTTGATGAAAGAGAGGAGCAGGTTTAAAGAAGAGAATCGAGAATTAAAGTCTAGAGCAATCCGTGCTGAGGCGGAAGCCAACTCCTACCAAAGGCAACTCTCCTCCTTAGTCAGAAAGAAATCATCAGAATTTGATAAGGTGATCAATGCTTATCATAAGTCGGAAGCTTTCTTGAAGTTCATGGACAAACATGATGACGAGCTACGCCCTTTCAACATGTCAGTCGCCTGGGACAGAGCTATTAATGTCGTGAGCAACAAATATCCGAATGTTGTCAACCCGATGAACTTCCCTAGCCCCGACTGGGCTATTAGTGGGGGATGCTATGTTGATTGTGCCTCCTGCTTGGGGGCAAGAGCTGTTTCCCAGACATCGGGTTCTGGCTTCAAGGGAGGCCACAGAACTTTTGGCCCCGGTTCAAAGGGAGCAGCCCGTGCAGCTAGCTCTGATTCAACCTCCTCAAGTTCTCGGGGGAAAAGGCCTATGCCTGCAAGGAGAGAGAAAGCGGTAATCCGACAACCACTCTCGGGCAAGGGGAAACGGAACCAACTTAGTGTCTCTTCTGAGACTACATCTACATCCGGGGAGGAAATAGAGGTGGAAAAGGCAATGGATCGGCCGATGGTGGTGGCAGCCGAAGCACGAAGTAGCTCGGATGAAAATGGTTCCGATGAGGAGGATTCTGATGACGGAGAAGAAGATGCTACACAGGAGTAGTTGGCCTTGTATGGCCTTGTTAGCAGCTTGTGGCTTTGTTTACTTAGTTTTCATTCCTTCGTGGACTTAACTTTTATTCGATGATGTTTGTAACCGTAACTTAAACCTTGGCCCATCGGGGCATTTTATTTATGCACTTGTTTTCTTTTTTTTCATATGTTCTTTTATTTTCGGTACTTGGTCATCTTAGACTTACACTCATCAGGTGCTTGGTACATAATTTAAATCACAAGAATTATAGAACGGAAAACAAACTTGCATTAAAAACTCGAAATAGGTTCAACCCTTACATAGAATACTACGGTCCTACTCGGGGCAATAAGCCCTGGAATGGTTTCATCGAACCTTATTTCTACTTCTACTAGATAGATAAAAAGCTAAGTCCTTGTGAGGACAGCTTAAACATAATAAACCTAGAGGTTTAAGGCGTGCCAAGTGCGGGGCACTTCACTTCCATCCAAGGTTTCCAGCTTGTAGGATCATTGTCCTAGTGTCTTCCTGACTCGATACGGTCCTTCCCAATTGGGGGCTAGCTTCCCTTTCTGGGCAACTCCAGAGGCCTCTATTTTCCTTAGAACCAAGTCGCCTTGTCGAAAGAACCTCTCCTTAACCCTTTGGTTGTAGTGGAAAGATGCTCTCTTTTGATGCTCTGTATTTCTGGCATTTGCTTCGTCCCTAACCTCATCAATCAGATCGAGGGTGAGCTTCATGCCTTCTTCATTAGTCTCTGGTTCATATGCCTTGTTGCTCTAAAAATTAAGCGTTTTAAATTGCAAGCGAACAATTTGTTTCGTTGTAAAATTTGAGATTCGTTCCGCAGAGACTAATATTTTCGCAAACACCTTAATTTCTAATTTAATCAAATTTTGCATCCCTTGATTCGGGTAAACAGACATGTGTGAGGGTCCACTATGAGTTTCTAAAGCTTCGAGTCTCCTAGTAAGGGTGGCTAGCTTGGCATCGGTTGCAATATTGTTTCCAATTGAATGTAGACCCCTAGAAGAACTAGATGACTCGTTGGAATTGTGAGGTTCCCTAGTAGACTCCCACAACATAGTCTTCTCGGCTAATTCCTCGAAAAAGGCCCACCCCTCGTCCTCATTTTTATCCATGAATTTCCCTTGGCACATAGATTCCAACAACGCGGTTGTTGAACTATCTAGGGCCTCGTACACAAGCATACAGAGCCTCCATTTTTCGATTCCATGGTGGGGACATTGAGATAGAATATTTTTAAAAACGGTCAAAACACGTCCAAAATGGTTCGTTGTGTTTTTGACAAAATTGATTAATCTCATTCGTGAGTTTCGTAGTCTTGTGGCTTGGAAAGAATTTTTTAAGAAAGATGACTACGAAACCCTCCCATGTGGAAATCGAATTGACGGGTAAACTATACAACCACTTTTCGCATTATCTTTAAGGGCAAAGTTTATTAGTCTAAGCCGTATGGAGTCCTTGAAAAGTTGTTGGAGTTTTTGCAATGCGCAAACTTCCTCAAATTCATGAATAAAAAGATAGGGATCCTCACCATCACTCCCGGTAAACTTAGGTAACATGCTAATGAAATGAGCTTTAATCTCGAAGTTATTACCATTAACCGGAGGAAGAGTGATACACGAGGGTTGGGCAGAACGGGTAGGATAGCAACGGTCCTTAAGAGACATGGCCATGGTTACTACTGGTTCGGAATTATCTAAAGACTCAGAATCAGATGAGGAAGAAATCTCGAATGATCTTACTAGTCTAGCAGAATTATCCCTATGCCAAGTAGATCGCCTAAACCACGAAAGGAAACACGTAGCAAATAAGTGCGAAAAAATAAACACACAAAAAGAAAGGGTGAAAAATCAAAAGAAAAATCCTAAAACTAGGGCTCCTTAATAAAATAAACTAGACCTTGCTCCTAACTGTAAGGGATACCAAAAACTAGATAAATCAATAATTATTCGAACTGGCTTGGCCAGGTAGGTGCAAGCATTTCCAAGAGGCTAAACACCATCCTAGACACCAAAACCTTAATTGGCCAGGTCAGCTTTCGCTTTCCTAGACACCAAAAAGTCGGAATAATTAAAGATTACTTCGTTTCTTAAGCACCTTCCTAAATGAGCGCGAGATTCCTAGGGGCAAACGTCTAATTGATTTTATTAAAGGCTAGGCATGCAAAATGAGGGATTAAATTGTTTTTGGGCTAAGGAAAGAGTGATGAAATCCCTTCCCTTATGTTTTGGGAGGTTTGCCCTTAAGATTTATTTACAAAATGATGCAACAAACAAAGAGGTATAAAAGACTATAAACATTTATGGATGCTTAACTACGTGCTCTAACTAAAGAAAAGAAAGAATTTAACGTACCTTGGGTCCGCCAGCAATCACCACAATTATAAGGTACGAAAAATTAAAAACAAGAAAATAAAAATCTAGATGATGTGCCCTAAGTGATTAAATTCATGATGCAACAATTATATAATTTTTTTGGATTTTAATTTTTTTTTGTGATTTTTTATTTTTTTTGATTTTTTTTTGTGATTTTCTAAATAAGGAAAAAAAACGAAAGAGGAGAGAGATACGGTTTACCCAAGCAGAGCTTCCAAAATTCTGAGAAAATTCTTCCGCTTTAATCAAAGTTCCCCGAATTTTCCTCCAAATTCCTCGAAAAAATGCAAACAAGAAAAAGGGTGAGAAAAGAGCTAATCCGAAAAATTAAAAACTAAGGTGCGAAAAATAATTAGTCCCCGGCAGCGGCGCCAAAAACTTGTTGCTCTAAAAATTAAGTGTTTTAAATTGCAAGCGAACAATTTGTTTCGTTGTAAAATTTGAGATCCGTTCCGCAGAGACTAATATTTTCGCAAACACCTTAATTTCTAATTTAATCGAATTAGAACAAATTTTTGGATTTTTGGAAAGTTTTGATTTCACTAACTAATTACGAAAAGAAAATTTAAACTATTTGAACAGAAAATTAATCTATTTAAAAAAACGGAATTATGCATTTTCACTGTTTGAATTAAAATTAAATTTTATTTATAGAAAATTTTAACAAAAACTCAGCATGAATTTTTCGTACATTTTAATTAGCTAACACGCAAGACAATACTTAACCAGATTCAAAAAAAATACTTTCATGGACTCAAAAAAAATCGAGAAGAGGTTCCTAATTACTCACCAATACAAAACAAGCAAATAAACCAAAACCAAAATATATATATATATATATATATATATATAACTCATAAAAAAAATTACAGACTCAGATTAGTAACCACGGCAACTCGTTAAAACAACAGGAGTCAAAACCCAAACCTTACTTCGAAATAAGAAAATACAGACCAAATCACAAAAAACAGATGCAAACAACTCGAAACAGTCTCTCGTAAAATCAACTCGAGCAACAGAAATAGCAAACCAAACCTTGACTCTAACGGGATCTATAAACCAAGAACTCTTGATTTAACTTAACAAAATCAACAGCTTAAACATAATTCTGCATAGCAATGAACTTAAAGCATCGATTTCACAACCAAACAACAACAAACTCAATTGCAACTGGACTCGTGGACTAAGACTCGAACTCGAAAATCTCAAGCAGCAACTCGGTAAAACAGAAAAACAGGATTGAAAACAACAGACGGCGACACAAACGCAAAACTCAACTCGCAAACAGAGAACTTGGAGACTACAACTCAGATGAATTACACAGCAACTCAGAAGAGAATAAGCCAATTATTAACAACAGCATTCGAACACGCAGACTCGACTCACCAATTCGACTCAAAACAGAACGCAGAAATCGCTTTAAAACTCAGACAAATGTAGTCGACTTAAGGACTCAGTGATTTAACAACTCAAACTCACAGACAACAAATCTCTGTACTCAAACTCAAAACCAATCTAAACTCAACTTCGCAAAACGACTCATTAATTAACTCAAACAGCAATGTAGCAACGAGTTCTCAGCAAATATAAAACAGAATCAATCAAAATGAAACCAGACAAAGTAAAAAGAAGAAAACTGGAAAAAGAAATAAAAAAGGAAAAAAAATGAAAACAAGAATTGAAAATAAAAGGGGAAAGTTGTAAGAACCCAGATTTTGGGTGGAATTAAAACTTTTATGTATTTCATGATGTAAGAACGAATAGTGGTTATGGCTACAATGTAATAATTGATATTTGGAAAGAATGAATGGAATTCGACTTTATTATGTTTATGTCTTAAAGAATGCTAAAGGGTGACAACATAGGTAAGAATAATCTATCTTCTAAGGGAATAAGATATGGCAACTTCAAGCAAGAGAATACTCTAATGTCATCCAGATCGATAACGATTAATCCAGTAGTTCCGTAAAAAGGTTAAGGAACGATCGAAAGAGAATACGGACAATTATACAACCCTAAGAGAACAAGTAAAGAGTACAGAATGAATAGTGTTTTGGTGGGAGTATAGAATAATATGAGACGACACTATACAGAAGCATTCAGAACGGATTTCCGAGTTCGTATTAGTGATCCAGGGGGAAAATAAGTGTATGTAAAAGCTGTCGGATTCTGAAAAACCGCACTTTTATTTTCTCCGAGAGTTCCCTGGACACTGATAGCCTTAAGTATTTAACGAATGGATTTAAGGAATATAAATTGGAAAGTTAGAATGAAAGATGGAGAATGAAAGTATTAATATTAAAAAGGATTCCCGGTAAACCCTAATTAGAAATCCGTGAGATATTCCTACGAACAATCAATCGAAACGGGCAATAACCGGACACAGAAACAAGCAGAGGAAGCAAGAGTCTTGTGCAAGCTACTAGTATAAAATATCTAGTAACTAAACTAGAATCAAGGAACTAGCACTTTAGATGAAGAACTAAGTACTTAGCAAAGTAACTACCTAGTTAAGCTCTAAACCACCATAAAACCAACACTTGTCTTGCCATTTCATCATCCAACACCTCATCACTTTAATAAAGTGACTTTATATAAGATATTATGTTGTAAGTGGATGAGAGTGGATGAGATTAAATCACAAAAATCAAAAGAAACCAAGCAACTCTCTCCCCCCCCCCATGAACCTTCCATTCGGCCAACACCTTAATTCCAAATCCAAACTCAACCTTCCCACCATTGTTTGCTCTTGAAATTTTTAAGGTGAGACTTATATTTCATAAAACTTATCTCCTCAAAATCTTAGCACCAAAATCCTTTGTTTCCATTTTCAAAAAAAATCAAACAAGAGGAGGGTAAATAGTGTTCATCATGTACTAACTTTGTTTTCTTGATTTTTCATGGTTGATCTAGCAAGCCTAATCACTCCTAAGGACCATACAAGGCTTAGTAAGGCTATATCACTATCTAAGGAAGGTATAAAGCTCTTGAAACCCTAACCCTTGTTTGAGATTTAAGTATGTTTATGATAGATATAGCTTAGTTATGGTTATGTTAAGATTATAAGCATGATTATGTATGGATCTTGGATAAATGATGAAAATAGCTAGATGAACGGAAAGGCATTGCTTGGCCTCAGTTCATGTATATAAATCATGTATATGTTGTTTGGGTTGGATACCATGTTTATGGGAAGATTCGAAATTGGTAGATATTCGATTTACAGCCGTTATAATGCCCGATTTTACAATACCATGTTTTGTATGCCATTTTCAATGTCGAAACCCTACTGTCCAGAGACCTTATCTGCCATGATATGATAGGTAATGTTCTAAGCTTCGTTTTGATATAAAGATCACGTGAAACAGACTTACGGTTTAGGATTTATGACCAAATTACTAAAAGTAGTTCGAATCCGTAAACGAAAGTTCGTAACTGAAATTGAACCCTCGTAAACTATGTAACGTCATGCCGAATCTTGGTAAATAAATACTAGGGGTAAAAAGGAAGGTGTGAAAGAAAACTGTATGTCAAAAGGAACATTTTTCGATTTATTAAAAATGTTCGAGTCGAGGTTAAACGCGAACGAACCCCTAAAAGACGACTCTTTTATAACTTCGGTAAAACACTTAGAAAACGGGCGATAAAACTCGGAGTATAATATTGGTTCGTAACGATCGACCTTAGAACTCATATGACTTTAATATGTCCCAAGTGTAAGTACAGTGACATGTCATATTAACGAACGAATGTCGGGTCGGATCGGTGATAAAAAGGAATCCACTAAAAGGGGTATAACGAGATAACTCGAGAACGTGTTTCGAATTAAGTATAACTTAACTTTAATATGTTAAGTGATTAATCCCGAATGTCTTGGCTATTTATAGATCACCAAGCTGAACCGGGACCCGCTACCACTACCCCTTACTGTACTCGACTACCAGGCAAGTTTCAATTCCCTTCTTTTAGGCTGTTGTTGTGATTGAATAAATATATATATATATATATATATATATATATATATATATGTTTTCTGTTATACATATGCCATAGTATGCATGCCTACTTTCAAGTTATATCATTATGTTTGTTCCCTGATTGTTATTGGCTTATAAATTAGATAGTTATCGTATCAACTATAAGCCGGTTATTGTAAGACCCTCATAGAAGGGCGTATACATCTTATTCATCAAATATAGACCGGGAGTCAATATTTCTTGATATATCGAGATTACCTCGGAGGAAAATATTTAAGTAAATATTTTCCATTATTCGGGCGACGAATATTATTTGAATATTCGTTCGAGACTAATTATTTTAACGATCCTTACTTCAAATAATTATTTGAACGTAACTATTCGACGAATAATATTTATTTTAATATTCATTCAGAGTCGAATTATTTATCGATTATTATTTCGAATATTCTTCTAAAGATGAGACTACTAAATGAATATTATTTGGATATTCATTTAGAATATTATTTTATTAAATAAATATTACTTTTAAATATTCATTTAGGATATTAATTACTTGATGAATATTATTTTAATATTCATCTGAAGCTTGATTTATTTATCGAATATTATCTCGAATATTCCTTTAAAGCTTGGATTACTAAATGAATATTACTTGATATTCATTTAGAATATTATTCATTAAATGAATATTACTTTTTGAATATTCATTTAAATTCCTAATTAATTATGAATATTGTCTTAAATATTCCTTTCAGATCCTATTAATTAATGAATATTATTTTGAATATTCATTTAAATATTTATTTATTCAATAAATATTCTCCTGATATTTCTTCAGGGATTATTTTGGAAAATACTCTGATTAAAGATATTCTTTCATATTCCTAAATATTTTTAACTCAATAAATATTCTCTGAATATTTATTCCATACTTAGAATAATCTCAATAAGGTTCATCTTCTTCGATTATTACGAAAAATATTTCGGAGTCATATTATTATTAATCTTATATCAAGAAAGGTTCTCAGACATCATTCTTCTTTGAGTCTATCTCCCTAATAATAAGGGAACCTTACTTGGAAAATGTTATTTATCTTGTCGACTTCCCGGTCATAAAGTATTCTCTCCACTCGGAACTCGGATGCTATTGACTTATTAAGTCATTGTTTACCTTCTCATCTTTCGAGGGGTAAGATGTTGGAACAAGTTGATATCCGTTACCAAGTAATAGCTTGGGTGTTATTGGTAAATTTTCCTTTCCAACTAGATACGACTACTTTGTGGAGTCTTATCAACAAGTATTATACTTGGGGAAAGGGGGACGAACGTTACATTCAGAATCGTGAATTCTATTTGAACTAGGAGTCGTGTAAGAGGCCGAGTAGCGCCGGTCCATCCCCTTTGGCCCAACCGTTGGCCGGGGAGAGCTAGTAAGGCGGTATACAAGTAAAGCCGTCAGTTCTTCCTTCTACCGGTAGTAAATCTAAATTGAGCTGTACGATCTCGACTGATCATCAAGATTGGAACAGCGGGCGCGGTGAATACTCCATCATTGGTTCATCATCCAAATTTATTTATTTCCTGCAACATGATTACTGTTGGCAGAGTTGGAAAAGTGTTCATAACTGGAATTGCAACCTTTTCATGCAAGTTCCTCTTCTTAATAACAATAAGAATATCTCGCTTACTATGATGTAGCAGATATTTCTACAAACAAATACTTTCAGTTACCTTGTAACTTCATCGTTCATATTATACTGGCATTATTTCCGTAAATGCATGGCATATGGTTTGAAAGATAACTTTGAACTGTTTTAAATTATCGTTCAGTTATATATTATTGTTGGTGGGCTTTCGCTCACCCTTGCTTTGTTCACATTATGTCACAACAACAGCTAGGACAGATGGCTCGCGTCAGGCGCACTCGGCGCAAGCAGGTTACCCGACCCACCGGACTACCCGCTGAGATGCTAGCTGCCATTGCTGAGGTAGCATAGTTAGACAGCTTTTGTTTCCTGTTTAACTATATGTATAATTAATGTAATTAACGGCAAAACTTTTAAACCTATGATGTTATCCTTTTGGGATTGTAATAACTTTTATTCGTAACCCTTTAATGTAAGACTTATTTCAATTTCATCTCTGGGACTATAACTGTTGTGTGTGTGAGTGGTAATTATTGTGGGGTCACAGCATGTGATTTATTTATTGTGGACTCAAGTCAAGTATTATGAATGGATGTAAGACCGTAACCACCAGATCCCTGACCCCGGATCTGGGGGTGTTACAGAGATGGTATCAGAGCGAGAGTTATATATCCCAAGAGATGATACGACGTTATACAATAATAAATTCAATAATATAATAAGAACCCTTGCCAGGTTCACCTAAAACCCTTACGGGAACTTTTTAAGTATCATGATAGTAACATAGTTCGTCTTGTGTAGGCGAGCGACATGTCGGCCCAGGAGGCAGCTGCGAGACAGCATGATGAGGACATGTTCCGGACTAGGGACCCGTACTATGAGCACTTGCCTGAGGAGGATACTGAGCCTGAGGAGGAGGACGCTGATGAGGTCCAGGTTGATGCTGATACTGATGTGATCGAGTCTGAGGAGGAGGACCCTGAGGAGGTCCAGGTTGATGCTGACACAGATGTTGTTGAGACTGAGGGGGAGGAGGACCCGGAGGGGATCCAGACAGGACAGGATGCTGAGTTAGTTGTTGAGGATGATGATTATTGGGTTGTGTCTGAGATCAGGACTTTGGGAGATGACACTGACATGACCACGGATCAGGTGGTGCCGGTAGATGAGGGTGTTGAGGGAGATATAGATGAGCCAGTAGTTGGTGCTGTAGGGAGTTCTGGACTTTTTGTGCCACTCCTCCCTGTTGAGAGAGCCCTTACCCCACCACCACTACCTGTGAGCCCATACCCCGACGAGTTTGAGGAGCTTACCCCAGAGCCCCAGCAGACAGAGATTGCCGCTCCAGCTGAGCCATCCACCCCACCTCATGCCCCGATAGGAGGAGTCCCAGTATGTGTTCACAACTTGATTGTGAACGGGCTTTATAGAGAGTTGTCTGTGGCAGATGCCAGGTTGGCAGAGTCTAGGAGGGAGTTAGCAGTAGAGAGAGCCGCCCGGATGAGGTTGCAGGGCAGGAGGACTATCAGTGACAGGGTTGGGTATAGGGCTGTGACCCGCATCGAGCTGAGGGCTCGGGTGAGGGTACGACAGTTGCCTACTGATGGGCATGGTAGGGTAGACAGAGCAGAGGCTGAGGAGGTTTTCCGCATCGCCATGGGGAGGGTTCGGAGGATGTTTCGTCGTGGCGGCTGATTTCAGATGTAGTGATGCAGTGGTCTAGTTGTCTAGTCATGTACGGACATAATAGTGCCGGATTTTGTATGGATGGTTTTCTTGTACTTGTTTTCCCTTTTTGCAGACTAGACAGATAGACAGCGTATTTCACTTTTGACTTGTTGTTGTTGTTAGGATGGCTGTACTTTAAACTATCGTTGTAACTCGGATGTTGTACCTTTTCGGTACCTGGTATATATTTGTTTCCCTTTCAGTCATTACAATTTTGTTGGGATGTGATCACGAGTTTATTAGCATATGTACTACTTTTCGATTAAGTTGCCATAAGATATAAAACTGTGGGATTTTAAACCAAATCATGTAAAGAATTATGCAAGGAAAAATCCTTTAAAACAGGTAAGTGAACCTAATGTATAATTTTCCAAATTTTCAGTAAAATGCCTCCAAGACGAATGGGCACTAGGGCTAACCCCCGAGAATCTACTGACCAAGAGAGTCACAACCAACACGAGGAAAACCATGAAAGTAGTGAAGAACAAGATCAGGATTATATTGAGCAGGAAGATTCCCAGTATGGAGAAGAGGATGAACCCCTGTACTCTGAAGAATTTGAGGGGGAAATCGAGGGTGGAGAAACTGAAGTAGAACAGGAAGGGGAGAACCAGGGCGAAAACCCCATGGGCCAGTTTATGGATCTACTTTGGCAGAATTTGAACCAATACCCCCAACCACCACCAGGCAACAACACTTCAGTGGCAAATTCCTTTAGGGCCTTTAAGTCCCTTAAGCCCCCAGAGTTCCACGGATCGGCTGATCCCGTTGAGGCGAGGGCCTGGATCAAGGAAATGGAAAAGTCTTTTTAGATTCTGAGTATCAATGAGGCTCAGAAGACTGTTTTTGCTACTTACCTACTAAAGGGAGAGGCCAATTATTGGTGGGAAGCCAAGAAGAACATGGAGACTGATGCTGTCATAGCCTGGGAAAGGTTCAAACAATTGTTCCTGGAGAAGTACTTTTCGAAGTTCATGAAGACCCAGATGGAACTTAAGTTTTTGGAACTGAAACAGAACAATATGGCAGTGGCGGACTATGAGGCCAAATTTACTGAGCTATCGAGATTTGTGCCGGAGTTTGTAGACACAGAAGAGAAGAAAGCTAACAGGTTTCAACAAGGGCTGAAGCAGTGGATCCAGAATAGGGTGGCTGTTTTAGAGATTACAGATTATGCCACCTTGGTGTAGAAGGCAACCATTGTGGAGGCTGGTAGTGATCAGATGCAGAGAGAGAGAGAGAAAGGGGGGATAAAGAGAAAGCATGTTAGTATGGGCGGAAGATCCGCTGGAGGAAAACCCCCAACCAAGTTTAATCGAGGAGCGGTTTCCCTACCAGGGAGGAATGTAGGGTTTAAACCATCTGCGGGTGTAAGTGTGAGCCAGGGCGGCCATCAATCAGGAATGTCCCGTTCCAACCTTTCTCGACCTCCATTGCCATTGTGTGCTACTTGTGGGAAGAAGCACTCCGGGGTGTGCAACCTGAAGCAGATAAACTGTTACAAGTGTGGGCGAGCTGGGCACTATGCTACCTCTTGCACCACGGTCATCCCTAACAGCACAACCTGTTTCCAGTGTGGACAGCGAGGGCACATGAGGAAGGATTGCCCAAGGAGCAAACCAGCAGCATCTGGAGCAAGCAAGGTTGCCTCAAATAGGCCACCAACTGCTAGGACTTTTAATATGTCAGTACAAGATGCCGTGAGGGACACAGATGTGATAGCAGGTACTTTTTCTCTCAATTCAGTCAGTGCAAATGTCTTATTTGATTCAGGAGCAACTAAGTCTTTTATATCTAGAGATTTTGCGCATAAGTTGAAACTTAAAACCCAGCAACTAAGAGATTCCTTACTAGTAGAAATAGCTAATCAGGAAATCGTACCGGTTAATCAAATTCACCCCGATTGTAAGCTAGAAATAGGAGGACGATCCTTCTATGTCGATTTAATTCCTTTTAAGCTAGGGGAATTCGATGTCATTTTGGGTATGTATTGGTTGTCTCGCAATAATGCGCGAATAGATTGTAAAGGGAAAAAGGTTAAGTTGAAAACCCCAGGGAAGAAAGAAATAGTGTTTAAGGGGATGCGACAGACCCAGAAAATTCTGACCATGGCGCAAACCAAGAGATTGTTACGAAAAGGGAACGAGGCTTATTTAACCTACGTTATAGATACTCAGAAGGAAGTGCCAAGATTGCAAGACATTCTGGTAGTTAATGAGTTCGAGGACGTGTTCCCACAAGATCTTCCCGGACTACCACCTGATAGGGTAATTGAGTTTGTCATCGAGTTAGCCCCGGGGACGGCGCCGGTTTCGAAGGCCCCGTACCGACTAGCCCCAGTAGAAATGAAGGAGCTAGCTGAACAATTACAGGAATTGTTGGATAAGGGCATGATAAGGCCCAGTGTGTCGCCTTGGGGCGCACCAGTGTTGTTTGTTAAGAAAAAGGATGGGAGTATGAGGTTATGCATTGACTATAGAGAATTGAACAAGCTAACCATAAAGAATAAGTATCCATTGCCCAGGATAGACGATTTGTTTGACCAGCTAAGAGGCGCTGAATACTTCTCTAAGATTGATTTGAGAACGGGATATCACCAACTGAAGATCAAACCTGAAGATATCCCGAAGACTGCATTCCGTACCAGATATGGACATTATGAGTTCTTAGTTATGTCATTTGGATTGACCAACGCCCCAGAAGCCTTCATGGACCTAATGAATAGAGTGTTCAAGGAATATTTGGACAAATTCGTGATAGTTTTCATTGATGATATTCTCATCTACTCAAAGACAGAGGCAGAACACGCCGAACATTTAAGGATAACCTTAGAAATACTCAGGAAGGAGCAGCTATATGCCAAGTTCTCCAAGTGTGAGTTTTGGAAAAATGAGGTACAATTCTTAGGGCACGTGATCAATAGAGAAGGAGTGTTGGTTGACCCTTCCAAGATAGAAGCAGTTTCAAGCTGGGAACGGCCAACTACTCCAACCGAGGTGAGGAGTTTCATTGGACTGGCCGGATATTACAGGAGATTTGTCTAAGACTTTGCGAAAATCGCAGCTCCATTAACTCGACTTACCCGTAAAACCGAGAAATTTGAATGGACAGAGAAATACGAGAAGAGTTTCCAAGAGTTAAAGAAGAGGCTGGTGACAGCCCCAGTGCTGGCATTACCTGATGGAAAAGGAGATTTCGTGATTTACAGTGATGCTTCGCATAAAGGACTGGGATGCGTGCTTATGCAGCACGGCAAGGTAATAGCGTATGCGTCTAGGCAATTGAAGGATTATGAAGTCAGATATCCCACGCATGATCTAGAACTAGCAGCCATAGTCTTCGCTTTAAAGATTTGGAGACACTACCTGTATGGGGAAAAATGCGAGATTTACACAGACCATAAGAGCCTCAAGTACATTTTCACTCAGAAAGAGCTTAACATGCGCCAGAGGAGATGGTTAGAGTTAATCAAGGATTACGACTGTGAAATTCGCTATCACCCGGGCAAAGCCAATGTGGTGGCTGACGCCCTTAGTAGGAAAGAGAAGCTCAAGATGATAACTTCAGAGAAAGAGCTAGTGAAAGATTTTGAGAATTTGGAAATCGAGGTTAAGTTACCTGGAGAGGGCCAAGAAAAGTTGATGGAAATTAAAATCCAACCTCCATTGCTAGAAAAGATTAGACTGTGCCAGGAACGGATGATAGAGGAAGAAAAGAACTCCATAGAAGAGCTAATGACCGGGGAGGAAATTAAGTGCGAAAGAGACAAGGAAGGGATCATGAGGTACACATACAGGATATGGATCCCAAATGTTCAGGAACTCAAGAATGAGATTTTAAATGAGGCACACAACTCAAGATACTCAGTGCACCCCGGTAGTACCAAAATGTATAGGGATTTGAAGGAGTATTACTGGTGGCCCAATATGAAAAAGGACGTAGCAGAGTGGGTAAGCAGATGCTTGACCTGCCAACGAGTGAAGGCAGAGCACCAGAAACCCAGCGGACTTCTACATCCCTTAGAGATTCCAGAATGGAAATGGGAACACATAGCCATGGATTTCATAGTAGGTTTACCAAGGACCAAGGCTAATCATGACGCCATATGGGTAATTGTAGATCGACTGACGAAATCGGCTCACTTTCTCCCGATCAACGAAAGGTACACGGTCGACAGACTAGTGGACATCTACTTAAAAGAGATAGTGGCGCGACATGGAATCCCAGTCGCAATAGTATCCGATCGAGATCCTAGATTTAACTCCAGGTTTTGGAGAAGTTTTCAAGAATGTGTAGGGACCCGGCTGAACATGAGCACAGCCTACCACCCCCAGACAGATGGGCAAAGTGAAAGGACCATCCAAACGCTAGAGGATATGTTGAGAGTCTGCGCGATAGACTTCAAAGGAAATTGGGATGATCACTTGCCATTGATTGAGTTCTCCTACAATAACAGTTATCATTCAAGCATTGGGATGCCACCTTATGAGGCCCTTTATGGAAGAAAATGTCGATCTCCCTTGTATTGGGATGAAGTTGGAGAGCGAAAGATGCTCGGGCCCGAAGTGGTCCAACAACTAAAGATGCAGTAGATCTAATCAGAGGACGGTTGGTAGCAGCCCAGGATCGACAAAAGAAATATGCCTACTTAGCTCGGAAAGGCAAGGAATACGAAGTAGGGGACCTAGTGTTCTTGAAAGTGTCACCTTGGAAAGGTTTAATGAGATTTGGGAAGAAAGGAAAGCTGAGTCCCAGATACATTGGACCATTTGAGATCTTGAGACGGATTGGGGAACTAGCTTATGAGCTCGCATTGCCCCCGAATCTACAGCAGGTGCACAATGTGTTCCATGTTTCGATGCTGAGGAAGTATAATCCGGATGCTAAGCATATTGTAGAGTATGAGCAAGTGGACATGCAACCAGACTTGACCTATGTGGAGCAACCTGTGGAAATCATAGACCGGAAAGAACAAGTGCTCCGAAACAAGGTCATTCAGCTAGTCAGAGTTTTGTGGCAGAACCACAATGTAGAAGAATCCACCTGGGAACTTGAAAGCGCAATGCAAGAGAAGTACCCCCACTTGTTTTCAAACTGATTCCGGGACGGAATCCTTTTAAGGAGGGGAGACTGTAAGAACCCAGATTTTGGGTGGAATTAAAACTTTTATGTATTTCATGATGTAAGAACGAATAGTGGTTATGGCTACAATGTAATAATTGATATTTGGAAAGAATGAATGGAATTCGACTTTATTATGTTTATGTCTTAAAGAATGCTAAAGGGTGACAACATAGGTAAGAATAATCTATCTTCTAAGGGAATAAGATATGGCAACTTCAAGCAAGAGAATACTCTCATGTCATCCAGATCGATAACGATTAATCCAGTAGTTCCGTAAAAAGGTTAAGGAACGATCGAAAGAGAATACGGACAATTATACAACCCTAAGAGAACAAGTAAAGAATACAGAATGAATAGTGTTTTGGTGGGAGTATAGAATAATATGAGACGACACTATATAGAAGCATTCGGAACGGATTTCCGAGTTCGTATTAGTGATCCAGGGGGAATATAAGTGTATGTAAAAGCTGTCGGATTCTGAAAAACCGCACTTTTATTTTCTCCGAGAGTTCCCTGGACACTGATAGCCTTAAGTATTTAACGAATGGATTTAAGGAATATAAATTGGAAAGTTAGAATGAAAGATGGAGAATGAAAGTATTAATATTAAAAAGGATTCCCGGTAAACCCTAATTAGAAATCTGTGAGATATTCCTACGAACAATCAATCGAAACGGGCAATAACCGGACACAGAAACAAGCAGAGGAAGCAAGAGTCTTGTGCAAGCTACTAGTATAAAATATCTAGTAACTAAACTAGAATCAAGGAACTAGCACTTTAGAGGAAGAACTAAGTACTTAGCAAAGTAACTACCTAGTTAAGCTCTAAACCACCATAAAACCAACACTTGTCTTGCCATTTCATCATCCAACACCTCATCACTTTAATAAAGTGACTTTATACAAGATATTATGTTGTAAGTGGATGAGAGTGGATGAGATTAAATCACAAAAATCAAAAGAAACCAAGCAACTCTCTCCCCCCCCCATGAACCTTCCATTCGGCCAACACCTTAATTCCAAATCCAAACTCAACCTTCCCACCATTGTTTGCTCTTGAAATTTTTAAGGTGAGACTTATATTTCATAAAACTTATCTCCTCAAAATCTTAGCACCAAAATCCTTTGTTTCCATTTTCAAAAAAAATCAAACAAGAGGAGGGTGAATAGTGTTCATCATGTACTAACTTTGTTTTCTTGATTTTTCATGGTTGATCTAGCAAGCCTAATCACTCCTAAGGACCATACAAGGCTTAGTAAGGCTATCACTATCTAAGGAAGGTATAAAGCTCTTGAAACCCTAACCCTTGTTTGAGATTTAAGTATGTTTATGATAGATATAGCTTAGTTATGGTTATGTTAAGATTATAAGCATGATTATGTATGGATCTTGGATAAATGATGAAAATAGCTAGATGAACGGAAAGGCATTGCTTGGCCTCAGTTCATGTATATAAATCATGTATATGTTGTTTGGGTTGGATACCATGTTTATGGGAAGATTCGAAATTGGTAGATATTCGATTTACAGCCGTTATAATGCCCGATTTAACAATACCATGTTTTGTATGCCATTTTCCATGTCGAAACCCTACTGTCCAGAGACCTTATCTGCCATGATAGGATAGGTAATGTTCTAAGCTTCGTTTTGATATAAAGATCACGTGAAATAGACTTACGGTTTAGGATTTATGACCAAATTACTAAAAGTAGTTCGAATCCGTAAACGAAAGTTCGTAACTGAAATTGAACCCTCGTAAACTATGTAACGTCACGGAGAATCTTGGTAAATAAATACTAGAGGTAAAAATGAAGGTGTGAAAGAAAACCGTTTGTCAAAAGGAGCATTTTTCGATTTATTAAAAATGTTCGAGTCGAGGTTAAACGCGAACGAACCCCTAAAAGACGACTCTTTTATAACTTCGGTAAAACACTTAGAAAACGGGCGATAAAACTCGGAGTATAATATTGGTTCGTAACTATCGACCTTAGAACTCATATGACTTTAATATGTCCCAAGTGTAAGTACAGTGACATGTCGTATTAACGAACGAATCCACTAAAAGGGGTATAACGAGATAACTCGAGAACGTGTTTCGAATTAAGTATAACTTAACTTTAATATGTTAAGTGATTAATCCCGAATGCCTTGGCTATTTATAGATCACCAAGATGAACCGGGACCCACTACCACTGCCCCTTACCGTACTCGACTACCAGGCAAGTTTCAATTCCCTTCTTTTAGGCTGTTGTTGTGATTGAATAAATATATATGTATATATATATATATGTTTTCTGTTATACATATGCCATAGTATGCATGCCTACTTTCAAGTTATATCATTATGCTTGTTCCCTGATTGTTATTGGCTTATAAATTAGATAGTTATCGTATCAACTATAAGCCGGTTATTGTAAGACCCTCATAGAAGGGCGTATACATCTTATTTATCAAATATAGACCGGGAGTCAATATTTCTTGATATATCGAGATTACCTCGGAGGAAAATATTTAAGTAAATATTTTCCATTATTCGGGCGACGAATATTATTTGAATATTCGTTCGAGACTAATTATTTTAACGATCCTTACTTCAAATAATTATTTGAACGTAACTATTCGACGAATAATATTTATTTTAATATTCATTCAGAGTCGAATTATTTATCGATTATTATTTCGAATATTCTTCTAAAGATGAGACTACTAAATGTATATTATTTGGATATTCATTTAGAATATTATTTTATTAAATAAATATTACTTTTAAATATTCATTTAGGATATTAATTACTTGATGAATATTATTTTAATATTCATCTGAAGCTTGATTTATTTATCGAATATTATCTCGAATATTCCTTTAAAGCTTGGATTACTAAATGAATATTACTTGATATTCATTTAGAATATTATTCATTAAATGAATATTACTTTTTGAATATTCATTTAAATTCCTAATTAATTATGAATATTGTCTTAAATATTCCTTTCAGATCCTATTAATTAATGAATATTATTTTGAATATTCATTTAAATATTTATTTATTCAATAAATATTCTCCTGATATTTCTTCAGGGATTATTTTGGAAAATACTCTGATTAAAGATATTCTTTCATATTCCTAAATATTTTTAACTCAATAAATATTCTCTGAATATTTATTCCATACTTAGAATAATCTTAATAAGGTTCATCTTCTTCGATTATTACGAAAAATATTTCGGAGTCATATTATTATTAATCTTATATCAAGAAACGTTCTCAGACATCATTCTTCTTTGAGTCTATCTCCCTAATAATAAGGGAACCTTACTTGGAAAATGTTATTTATCTTGTCGACTTCCCGGTCATAAAGTATTCTCTCCACTCGGAACTCGGATGCTATTGACTTATTAAGTCATTGTTTACCTTCTCATCTTTCGAGGGGTAAGATGTTGGAACAAGTTGATATCCGTTACCAAGTAATAGCTTGGGAGTTATTGGTAAATTTTCCTTTCCAACTAGATACGACTACTTTGTGGAGTCTTATCAACAAGTATTATACTTGGGGAAAGGGGGACGAACGTTACATTCAGAATCGTGAATTCTATTTGAACTAGGAGTCGTGTAAGAGGCCGAGTAGCGCCGGTCCATCCCCTTTGGCCCAACCGTTGGCCGGGGAGAGCTAGTAAGGCGGTATACAAGTAAAGCTGTCAGTTCTTCCTTCTACCGGTAGTAAATCTAAATTGAGCTGTACGATCTCGACTGATCATCAAGATTGGAACAGCGGGCGCGGTGAATACTCCATCATTGGTTCATCATCCAAATTTATTTATTTCCTGCAACATGATTACTGTTGGCAGAGTTGGAAAAGTGTTCATAACTGGAATTGCAACCTTTTCATGCAAGTTCCTCTTCTTAATAACAATAAGAATATCTCGCTTACTATGATGTAGCAGATATTTCTACAAACAAATACTTTCAGTTACCTTGTAACTTCATCGTTCATATTATACTGGCATCATTTCCGTAAATGCATGGCATATGGTTTGAAAGATAACTTTGAACTGTTTTAAATTATCGTTAAGTTATATATTATTGTTGGTGGGCTTTCGCTCACCCTTGCTTTGTTCACATTATGTCACAACAACAGCTAGGACAGATGGCTCGCGTCAGGCGCACTCGGCGCAAGCAGGTTACCCGACCCACCGGACTACCCGCTGAGATGCTAGCCGCCATTGCTGAGATAGCATAGTTAGACAGCTTTTGTTTCCTGTTTAACTATATGTATAATTAATGTAATTAACGGCAAAACTTTTAAACCTATGATGTTATCCTTTTGGGATTGTAATAACTTTTATTCGTAACCTTTTAATGTAAGACTTATTTCAATTTCATCTCTGGGACTATAACTGTTGTGTGTGTGAGTGGTAATTATTGTGGGGTCACAGCATGTGATTTATTTATTGTGGACTCAAGTCAAGTATTATGAATGGATGTAAGACCGTAACCACCAGATCCCTGACCCCGGATCTGGGGGTGTTACAAAAGTGAATTGCTGGGTTTTAAACAAGACAGGGGAGGTGTTTGAAGAAGAATAAGACAAAGAATGAGAATGGGTTTGGGGTCTGTGAAGAAGAAGAAAATAAAGAGTACTGGGTTTTACGAATTAACGAGACAGAAGCTGGGATTTTTTTCGAATTAACAATTAAAACTGATTTACGAAAAAAACTAATTTTTTTTCTTTTTTTTTAGAAAATTAATTACGGAAATAAAGAAACTTATTTACGAAAATTAAATTACACTAAGATGATGATTTAAAATGGCCCACAATAAAATTGAAATTTAAAGGGGCAAAATTACGAATTAAAACTACGAACAAGAAAATAAAAATCGTTACTTTCAACCCATAGTGGTTAGCATTTCGCTACTTTGTCCACTACATGGATTTACGAAAATAACGAAAGCTATGTAAAATAAACGAGAGAGCAAGACAAGAAATTAAATGAAATTGCATTAAAATTAAAAAAGAGTGTTTACAAAATTTGAAACTAAAGAAAATACAAGAAATTAAAACTACCCTAAAATCTAAGTTTTTAAATACAAGGGGGTGAGGGGGTATTTATACGATAGGAATTAGGGTTAAGGGGGGTGTTGGGTAAATCCCCACCATACATTTGTGGTGTGTGGTGGTGAAATCCTAGCCATCTATTTGTTTCCATCCCCCTTAAGCTTTGAACAGTTGATCTTGGCCATACACTTATGTAGTGTGTTGGGATGATCTCCACCTTCCACTTGTCTTAAAATATTCCTTTTGCTCCAAGCTCCTAATTCTTTTCCTTCTTTCATTTTTGGTCCTTTTTCTTCCTCTTTTTCCCATCCTTGCTCTTTATTTCTTTATTTTTGCCATTTCTTTATTTATTTACGAATTTCCTGAAATGCAACAAAATAATTTATTAAAAT
Source organism: Saposhnikovia divaricata (assembly GCA_036435485.1). Lineage (NCBI taxonomy): Eukaryota > Viridiplantae > Streptophyta > Magnoliopsida > Apiales > Apiaceae > Saposhnikovia > Saposhnikovia divaricata. The sequence continues at coordinate 90,788,407 of CM071597.1, read as the reverse complement.
ACGAGTTCAAGCAATAAATAGGTAATAAAAATATGCAAAAATATGCACTTATCATGCCTCCACTTGAGGTGATGCATGCTTAATTTCTAATGGCACAACAGCCTCGGCTTCGTAAGTCAGCAAGAACGCGATTGCTCCAGTTGTCACTTTGTAAGTGGTACGATATGCCCAGAGCATAGGAAGCAACTCATCCACCCAAGTATTTCTTGAGCGCTCGACCCTCTTCTTCAATCCATCAAGGATAATCCCATTTGCTACCTCTGCTTGTCCATTAGCTTGAGGATGAGATACTGAAGTAAAGCGAAGCTCGATGGAATTCTCATTGCAATACTTCTTGAGCTCTTCATTGTTGAACTGTCCCCCATTATCCGTCACAAGGATCCGTGGGATACCATATCTGCAGATTATGCTCTCCCAAAAGAACTGAGCAACTTGCTTAGTGGTTATCTTGGCTAAGGGCTTAGCCTCAATCCACTTGGTAAAATAGTCGATGCCCACTATCAGGAACTTCTTTTATGCTGAAACTACAGGGAAAAGACCAAGTATGTCCATTCCCCACATGACGAACGGGATAGGAGAGTCAATTGAAGTCAACATCTCTAGCCAGTAGAACCTTAAGCGGGTAATCTTATGAGCTAGGGCTCTGCCACCAAAGTGCTGCCCACTGATCCCTTCATGAACTTCCTTCAGCACTTCTTCTGCCTCTTGAGGCCTCAAACACTTCAGGTACCGGATGATGAAAGATCTCTTATAAAGGATGTCTTTAAACAAGGGATATCTCGATGCTTTCATTGACAATTGCCGTGCCTCCAAGGCATTGTCAGGGAGCATCCAGTTTCTAAGTGAGTTTTGATAGGATCTATCAAATAGCTCCCTATATCAATTGGTGCCACCAATTTCGAATTGATGGTGGGGGTCTTCAAGACTTGGAAGTGAACACTCCCTGCATGATTCTCTATCTCAGAAGAGGCGAACTTTGGTAGGGCATCGGCCTTAACGTTTTCCTCCCTCGGAATGTGCTATACATAACACTCATCAAACTGAGTCATAACAACCTTCATAACTCTCAAGTACTTTGCCATAGTTTCCTCCTTGGCTTCAAACTCACCATTTACTTGCGAGACTACTAGTCTTGTATCTCCACAAACTTTGAGGTTCTTGACTCTCAATATTCTGGCCAAGCCTAATTCGGCTATCAAGGCTTCATATTCAGCTTCATTGTTGGTTGCTGGAAAATCCAACTTCAAAGCATACTCAACTGTGAACCCATTAGGGCTTTGCAAAACTAAGCCTGCACCACTGGATTTTGTTTTTGATGCTCCATCAAAATAGAGCACCCAATACTCCTTCTGATCAGGTACAAGCTCTTCATATTTATTCTCAATTCCTTGGTTGGGTACTATTTCCTGCCCCCCCCCCCCGACTTGTTGGTTGCCAATGGTACATTCAAGCACGAAGTTAGCCAACACCTGAGCCTTGATGGTTGTCCGAGGCTTGTATGTGATATCAAATTTTCTGAGTTTGATCGCCCACTTAATTAGCCTTCCACTGGCCTTCGGGCTGTGCAATATGTTTCTCAGCTGCTGGTCCGTCGGGACTTTTATCTTATGTGCCTGGAAGTACAGTCGTAGCTTCCTCGAGGCTGTTACCAATGCCAAAGCAAATTTCTCAATGGGAGAGTAATTCAACTCAGCTCCATGAGGACGGCACTCAGTGCTTGTTCGGATACCGCTAGATATAGATAAAGTGTCTCTTCGGAGCTACATTTGGCTAACAATGGGGCTTCAGCCATGTATTTCTTTATTTCTCAAAGGCCTCTTGGCTGTTAGGTGTCCACTCCAAGTTCTTTACTTTCTTCAGTGCTTGGAAGAAAGGCAAGCACTTATCACCAGATTTGTAAAACCCTATTCGTTTTGATGATGACACAATGCAGCAAGCTGACTGCTTGGTTTTGATGATGACACAATGCAACAAGCTGATTGCTTGTTACTAAATATATATTAGCATACTATCAAATTTTATTTGCAGGATGCTTTGATTGAGGGGGAGTTTTAGCTCAATCTCAAATTGGTGTATAATCATCAAAAAGGGGGAGATTGAAACTCTATAATTTTGATGATCATACATAGGAAGCAAGCTGGGTATTTGTTCTGGACTAATATTGTTTTGCAGGTTCATTATTCATATCAATTCATAGCAAAACACATGGCATCTCAGCTAGCTGACAGTACATCACAGCAAGCTAGCAGACTGTCCAGAATATTCAGAATATCAAAGGGGAGTACGTTCTTAAAGAATATATGTTAGAAATCAGTTGTAGTGATTGTCTAATATATATATATAAATATTGTATTATATATATTAGAGCGCTTCTTTCTCAAAGGAATCTTTCTAGACAACATCCACATGTTAAAGGAGACTTTTACTTTCTAAAGTGCTCCACCAAAACAACCCATGTGCTTACTTTTCAAGCATGCTTTTGTTAATAAACAAATATTCCATATTTCTACAACTCCACCATCTGTTGTCTTGTAGAAAAGCCTCCAAAGAAAACACATTCATTAATTATCAAATTCATTGTTTTCTTCATATGTCTCTAACGGATTTCTTCAAGAACAAAAAGCTTTGTTATACACATTCTCATCACTACTCCACTGATTATATTCCTCTGCATGAGAAATATTCTTTAAATCAAAAGCTTGATTCCCATCTTGAATATCCCAGAAATCTCTCAACGGCTCCTTGCTTGAATAATCTGAACGTTGGAGTTTGCTTATATATATTCTTCACTTGTGATACAAGAAGAGGAACTGGACAACCATCAAGAACACACCTGAATATATTTCATATCATTATACACAACAACTCAGTTGTTTACGTTGCAAAATCTATAAACAACATTCTTGAGCTCTAAGATATATCATACACGGTTTATATATATAAAGAGTCATATTAGTTGAGTTGCAATATCTATCATTTCAATATTTGTTAAAGTTGTAATTATAGTTGTTGGATAGTAGTCTTGGGAAACACGGGTTTGGTGAACTAGAAGCTAGAGAAGTTTGTGTTACAGGAAGTAGTATAGTACTTAGAGAGCCGGTTCAAAAACATTGTTTCAGCTAGCTGTTATCAACAACTGGGAATTGTTTTCACTGCATAACAGCAAGGGGATCTTGGTGATCAAGGAGTATTGCGCTCAAGGGGAACTCATTGGTCTATACAACAGGTTGTTCAAGAAACTAGAGGAATTCAAGAAGGGGAACTTCAAGGAATTCAGTGTTCAAGGGAGCAAGGCTGTTAGAGAGTCTTTGAGGTTCAAGGGAGTTGTTTTACTCAGGGGGGAAAAGTTCATTCCAGCAAGCTGTTATCAGTAAATTGGGTGATATATTATTGGATCTTGTAATTGGTTTATTTGTGATCAATAATATATTCTCTTACCATGTTGGTAAGGGACTAGGACGTAGACCATATAAGATTAGGGGTCGAACCTAGCTAAAATTCGTGGTGTTCTTTACTTTCTGCACCTTTTATCTTTCTGCATTGCATATCTCAGCTAGCTGCTTATTTGTTAATCTATCGCATCCAGTTAACTCAGCTAGCTGCTTATTCACTAATCTGTTGCATCCAGCTAGCTGCCAGAATAACTTTTCAGGCAGAATTTTTATTTGATCATTATTAGTCATAACACCTATTCACTCCTCCCCTCTAGGTGTGTATTTTCAATTGGTATCAAAGCTTGGTGTACTAACATTTCTGTAACAGGAAAGTACAGATCCTATGGCACACATTTATGTAGAGGGAGAATCATCGAACATGCCACCACTTCTCGTTGGTACAGAAAATTATGATTTATGGAGACTAAGGATGAAGGTGATTCTGAGCAAAAATCCACTTGAATGGTTGGTTGTTAAAGATGGTCCATTTACCTTTATGGATGAAAACGGAATGCCAAAAGATGTTGATGATTTTACCGAGGAAGAATTGATAAAAGCAAGCTATAATGGAAATGCCAAGTACACTCTAATTTGTGGTCTTTCAGATTCTGATGTCGGCAAGGTCTCTTCGTGTGTAACAGCAAAGGAGATATGGGATACCTTAAAAATTCATTATCAAGCTTCAACAAAATTAGAAAAAGTATGTGTCAATCCAAAACAGCAAGCTGAGTATCACAAGCAGCAAGCTGCCTCAACGGATAAAAAGGAATGTAAAGCTCAAATGACATGGAGTGATGAAGAATCTAATTCTAGTGAATACTCAAGTGAAGAGATGATCAATTATGCATTGGTTGGCATTGACAATGATATGGTTCGAGGAAACACAGAAGACATTCTTGTAGAAAGCGAAGATTCGGAATTGGATGTGGAATCTAGTTCGGTAAACTCGTTTCAATTTAATACATCTTCTGAAAATAATATTTTTGAATCACTGACCATGCAGGATCATAGAAATTTATCTAATGAGTTGTTCGAAGAGTTAAAAGATGAGAATGATAAACTCGAAAAGAAGAATACTCAACTTAAGAAGATCATATCCGAGTTAATGGATGAGAAGACACCTGCTAGAAATCATGCTCAAAATCTTACTGATCTTAAGGCTGAGATATCCCAGCTTGAAGGGATAAACAAAGTATTTATCAAAAGAAATGATACTCTCATGAAGGAACTCAGCAAGTTGAGAGCAGAGATAGATGCTCAAGATGCAGTTTTAGAAGCATTTAGTCCAAGGGAATCATGCTCAATGGAAATATCTCAACAAGCTGAACGAATCAAGGAATTGGAAAATGAAGTCAAGAATCTCCAGAAAGGAATGGGAAAATTTGTTCAAGGAGAAGATTCACTCAAGTCAATGATGAAGTATGCAAAGGTTCCAATCGAAAGAGAAGGAGTTGGAATGGCCTCAACCTCACGTCTAAAGTATGATGGCAAACATGGAATCCCTTATGACTATGCCATGCCATGGAGAATCTGCCATAAATGTGGAAATAAAGGTCATTTGGCAAATCATTGCAAAATTCAGAATGCCAATCCAGCTAGCTGGAACAGACAGACTGGTCACAGGCAGCTAGATGACAAAACAGCTGGAACAAGAAATAAAGCCTCTAAAGTGGTCCAAATGTGGATGAAGAAAACTGATTTAAATGTTTTATATGTTCTATCAACTAACCATTCTGGACCCAAGCAAATTTGGGTACCAAAACGTTGAGTTGTGTTTCACTTGTTTTGTAGGTATGTCTTGTTGTCAAAGTAAGATCAAAACAATGGATTTTGGATAGTGGATGCACAAGACATATGAGTGGTGATAAATCACAGTTCCTTACTCTCAATAAGAAAAAGGGGTGGAAATGTCACCATTGGTGATAGCAAAACACTCCAGATTCTTGGGAAAGGGAAAATTGGTAATAGTGTCATTTCTATTGATAAAGTACAATATGTTCAAGGTCTTAAATATAATTTGCTTAGTGTAAGTCAGTTATATGATGATGGACATTCTGTTCTTTTTGATAAAGAAAAGTGTACTATTATTGTTGGCACTAACAAAGTCCCCCTAGTTGCTAGAAGGGAAGGAAATATATATATTTTGGACTTTGAAATGCAGGATTCATCTTGTTGTCTAGCTGCTGTTGATTCAAATCCAGAAATTTGGCATAGAAGGCTTGGACATGCTCATATGGACTTACTCAGCAAGCTGTCTTCGAAGAAGCTAGTTAGAGGATTGCCAAAATTGAAGTATGTCAAAATGGAAACTTGTTCGGCTTGCCAATTAGGCAAACAAATCAGGACTCCACATAAATCAAAGAAGATGGTATCAACTTCTAAACCTTTAGAACTACTTCATTTAGATTTATTTGGTCCGGAAGCATATAAAAGCATTGGAGGTAAACAATATGCATTTGTTATAGTAGATGATTATTCTAGATATACTTGGGTATTGTTTCTTCGTACTAAAGATTGTGCTTTCAGTGAATTTGAAAAGCTAATTAAGTTACTTGAGAACAAGTTTAAGTTAAGACTTGTGAGTATAAGGAGTGATCGAGGTGGTGAATTCCAAAAGGACTTTATCTCATATTGTGAAGATAGAGACATTTCACATGAATTCTCTGCTCCAAGAACCCCACAACAAAATGGAGTTGTGGAGAGAAAGAACAGGTCATTGCAAGAAACAGCTAGAACATTGCTGCAAGAGAGCAAGTTGCCAAGAAGTTTCTGGGCAGAAGCAGTCAACACAGCTAGCTATGTTCTTAACAGAGTACTAATCAGGCCTATTCTCAACAAGACTCCTTATGAATTGCTAAAGAACAAGAAGCCAAACATAGGCTACTTCAAGGTCTTTGGATCCAGGTGCTTTGTACTCAAATCCATTGATAGAGATGGTAAATTTGATGCCAAATCATATGAAGCTATATTCTTGGGTTATTCTACAACAAGTCGTGCATATAGAGTTTATAATATATCTAAACGTACTGTTGAAGAGTCAATTGATGTCTCAGTTCAAGAATCTAATGTTGATCTGTCAAGAGATGAGGAAGATATTGCAGGTTCAGATGGTGCCAGCGAGCTGCCAAGGTCAGATACAGCAACTCAGCGAGCTGACAAAGAAGCAGATTCCAAAAATACAGCAACTCAGCGAGCTGCCAATGAAGCAGACTCAGGAAATGCAGCAACCCAGCGAGCTGCAGTAGAAACTGAATCAAGTTCAGCTAATGATAATCAAGCTGAAATCTCTCCTCCAGTAGATGAAACTTGTGATAAGGTGTCAAAACTCACCTTGGAAGATTCTAGAGGCCAGAGATCACAAGAAAAGATGCCAATTTATAATGGGGATGAATCCCCTCCTCCATCCAAGAGAATTAGAGCCAATTAAGAAGTTATGGCTCATCATCATTTTCCAAAGTCAACAAGGATAGTAAAGAACCATCCTCCAGAGTTGATTATTGGTGATAAATCAGAAGGCATCAAGACAAGGAGAAGCCAAGCTAACTTTTGTGCATTTTCTGCCTTCCTAGCTCGAGAGGAACCAAAGAATGTCAATGAAGCTCTAAAAGATGAGAATTGGATCATGGCAATGCAAGAAGAACTTAATCAATTCGAAAGATGTGATGTTTGGGAACTTGTAGAGCCACCTAAAGATGCTTCAATCATTGGTACTAAATGGGTTTTCAAGAACAAAGTTGATGAAGAAGGAACTGTTACTAGAAACAAAGCAAGGCTTGTTGCACAAGGATATAATCAACAAGAAGGAATCGATTTTGATGAAACTTATGCCCCGGTTGCAAGGCTAGAGTCAATAAGGATGCTACTATCATTTTCATGCTTCAAGAAATTCAAGCTACATCAAATGGACGTGAAAAGTGCATTTCTTAATGGATACTTGAAAGAAGAAGTATATGTCAAGCAACCTCCTGGATTTGAGAGTGATAAATTTCCTAATTATGCTTTCAAATTAAAGAAGGCACTATATGGATTACGACAAGCTCCTAGATCTTGGTATGAAAGGCTAAGTAAGTTTTTGATAAAGAATGGATTCATTCGAGGTAAAATCGACCCTACATTGTTTACTAAACTTACTGGTAATGATATTCTAGTTGTGCAAATATATGTAGATGATATTATATTTGGATCAACTAATGATAAGATGTGCAAGTGGTTTTCTAAGTGTATGCATAGTGAGCTTGACATGAGTATGATGGGTGAGCTCAACTACTTTTTGGGGCTCCAAATCAAGCAAACTCAAGATGGGATATATGTACATCAGTCCAAATACATCAAGAACTTGCTAAAGAAGTTTGGATATGAGAATATCAAGGCAAAATCTACACCTATGAGTTCTGCCAGCAAGCTCGCTGCAGATGAACGAGGTAAAGATGTAGATGTTCGAAAGTATAGAGGTATGATTGGTAGTTTATTATATCTTACAGCCTCTAGACCCGATATTATGTATAGTGTATGTGTGTGTGCTAGGTTTCAAGCTCAACCAAAAGAATCTCACTTGAATGCTATTAAAAGAATTTTTAAATATTTAAGTGGAACTACTACTCTTGGTTTATTTTATCCCATCACAAATGCATTTGATCTTGTTGGGTATAGTGATGCAGATTATGCAGGTTGTCAAACTGATCGAAAGAGTACAAGTGGTGTTTGTGCATTTTTAGGACATAGTTTAGTATCTTGGCAAAGCAAGAAGCAAACTTCTGTTGCATTATCTGCAGCTGAAGGGGAGTATTTAGCAGCGGGAAGTTGTTGCTCTAAAATGCTATGGATGATTCAAACACTTCGAGATTTTGGAATTAAATGTGGCAAAGTCCCCATTTATTGTGACAATACAAGCAATATCACATATCAAAGAATCCAGTGAATCACTCAAGAACAAAGCATATCGACGTTCGACATCATTTCTTGAGAGACAATGTTTCAAAGGGAAAAGTTGAGCTGATCTTTGTAAGTACAGAGTACCAGCTAGCTGACATCTTCACAAAGCCACTAGCCGAGGAGCGCTTTACTATGCTACGTCGCGAATTAGGCATGTGTAATGTCTAGCCAGCTAGCTGCTATAGATGCCTGGTATATTTTTTCTATGGTAATATATATAATTTTGCTATGCAACTGAATTTTACATATAAAGTTTTATTTTTTGATATGCATACAATATGTTTTTATATGTGAACTTGATAATCCATGCTTACTTGAATTTTTATATTAAATGATTGCATGTGGATTTCCTTTTTGATGAATAAGGGGGAGAAAATTCAGGATTAAAAGTATGTGTGATTTAGGGGGAGTTGATATTTATTCTTATAACTCTTTACTTCACGTACTTTGCTGGGATCATATGGTTTAATGCTAAATGTTTATGTGATGCCATGCTTATTATGCTTAACTGCTTGTATAGATTGCTAATCTTTTTGCAGGGGAAGCATAAATTCAGGGGGAGTATTTAACTCCTGAATATTGGTGTGTAATCATCAAAAAGGGGGAGATTAAAACCCTATTGGTTTTGATGATGACACAATGCAGCAAGCTGACTGCTTGGTTTTGATGATGACACAATGCAACAAGCTGATTGCTTGTTACTAAATATATATTAGCATACTATCAAATTTTATTTGCAGGATGCTTTGATTGAGGGGGAGTTTTAGCTCAATCTCAAATTGGTGTATAATCATCAAAAAGGGGGAGATTGAAACTCTATAATTTTGATGATCATACATAGGAAGCAAGCTGGGTATTTGTTCTGGACTAATATTGTTTTGCAGGTTCATTATTCATATCAATTCATAGCAAAACACATGGCATCTCAGCTAGCTGACAGTACATCACAGCAAGCTAGCAGACTGTCCAGAATATTCAGAATATCAAAGGGGAGTACGTTCTTAAAGAATATATGTTAGAAATCAGTTGTAGTGATTGTCTAATATATATATATAAATATTGTATTATATATATTAGAGCGCTTCTTTCTCAAAGGAATCTTTCTAGACAACATCCACATGTTAAAGGAGACTTTTACTTTCTAAAGTGCTCCACCAAAACAACCCATGTGCTTACTTTTCAAGCATGCTTTTGTTAATAAACAAATATTCCATATTTCTACAACTCCACCATCTGTTGTCTTGTAGAAAAGCCTCCAAAGAAAACACATTCATTAATTATCAAATTCATTGTTTTCTTCATATGTCTCTAACGGATTTCTTCAAGAACAAAAAGCTTTGTTATACACATTCTCATCACTACTCCACTGATTATATTCCTCTGCATGAGAAATATTCTTTAAATCAAAAGCTTGATTCCCATCTTGAATATCCCAGAAATCTCTCAACGGCTCCTTGCTTGAATAATCTGAACGTTGGAGTTTGCTTATATATATTCTTCACTTGTGATACAAGAAGAGGAACTGGACAACCATCAAGAACACACCTGAATATATTTCATATCATTATACACAACAACTCAGTTGTTTACGTTGCAAAATCTATAAACAACATTCTTGAGCTCTAAGATATATCATACACGGTTTATATATATAAAGAGTCATATTAGTTGAGTTGCAATATCTATCATTTCAATATTTGTTAAAGTTGTAATTATAGTTGTTGGATAGTAGTCTTGGGAAACACGGGTTTGGTGAACTAGAAGCTAGAGAAGTTTGTGTTACAGGAAGTAGTATAGTACTTAGAGAGCCGGTTCAAAAACATTGTTTCAGCTAGCTGTTATCAACAACTGGGAATTGTTTTCACTGCATAACAGCAAGGGGATCTTGGTGATCAAGGAGTATTGCGCTCAAGGGGAACTCATTGGTCTATACAACAGGTTGTTCAAGAAACTAGAGGAATTCAAGAAGGGGAACTTCAAGGAATTCAGTGTTCAAGGGAGCAAGGCTGTTAGAGAGTCTTTGAGGTTCAAGGGAGTTGTTTTACTCAGGGGGGAAAAGTTCATTCCAGCAAGCTGTTATCAGTAAATTGGGTGATATATTATTGGATCTTGTAATTGGTTTATTTGTGATCAATAATATATTCTCTTACCATGTTGGTAAGGGACTAGGACGTAGACCATATAAGATTAGGGGTCGAACCTAGCTAAAATTCGTGGTGTTCTTTACTTTCTGCACCTTTTATCTTTCTGCATTGCATATCTCAGCTAGCTGCTTATTTGTTAATCTATCGCATCCAGTTAACTCAGCTAGCTGCTTATTCACTAATCTGTTGCATCCAGCTAGCTGCCAGAATAACTTTTCAGGCAGAATTTTTATTTGATCATTATTAGTCATAACACCTATTCACCCCTCCCCTCTAGGTGTGTATTTTCAATTTGGAGATGAATCTCCCCAAGGCTGCCACTCTACTAGTCAACTTCTGTACATCTCTTATAGATCGGGGTGGCTCCATATCTAAAATCACCTTGATCTTATCAAGGTTGGCATCTATGCCTCGCTTTGAAACCATCAGACCCAAAAATTTTCCTGATCCAACGCCAAAGGCGCACTTGGTCGGATTCAACATCATCTTATGGTGCCTCAGCACTTCAAATGCCTCTCTGAGGTGCTCAGTATGGTCTGCCATGAAAAGGCTCTTGACTAACATGTCATCAACATAGACATCCATGGTTTTCCCAATTAGATGGGTGAATATCTTATTCACCAATCATTGATATGTAGCTCTTGCATTCTTTAGCCCAAAAGCCATAATAAGATAACAGAAAACACCAAAGTCGATTATGAAAGACACCTTAGGGATGTCATCCTTGTGCATCTTATTCTGGCTGTAGCCACTGAACCTATCCATGAAGCTCAACATCTCATTCTCAGCTGTGGCATCTTTCAGTGTGTCAATCCTTGGTAGAGGGAAACAATCCTTAGGACATGCACCATTCAAGTCGGTGAAGTCTATACACATCCTCCACTTTCCATTCACTTTCTTGATCATCACAGGGTTAGCCAACCACTCGGGGAACTGAATTTCTTCAATAAAACCAGCTTCTAAGAGCTTGTCCACTTCTTGCTTAACGGCCTCTTGCCTTACAGGAGCGAAATTCCTCTTCTTATGCTTTATTGTCTTCCGCTTAGGATCGACATTCAACATGTGAGTTATGAGTTGGGGATCAATCCCTGGCATGTCAGCTGCCGTCCAGGCAAACACATCACTTTTCTCTTGTAAGAATGCTATCAATTTACCCTTCAAGGGTTCTTCTAGAGAAGCTCCAATATATGTAATCTTTTCAGGGTCTCCAAGCTCTAGAGGTATAGGAATCAAATCCTCTGCTGGCTTCACTTGATGTTCATCATCACCACAGACATCCATGTCTTCAATCGGAAGGACCTTCCCCCCGACTCTGTCAACTCTTAATGCAGCTACATAGCAGCTTCTTGCCATCTTTTGATCACCTTTCTGTTCTCCAACACCATTTCTGGTTGGAAACTTGATCTTCATATGATAAGTAGAGGTCACAGCCTTGAATGCATGAAGTCCAGTCCTTCCTAGAATTGCATTATATGTTGAGGCCGCCTTGATTACCAGAAAATTCAACATATGAGTAGCCTCCTTAGTTTCCTGTCCAATAGTTACGGGCAACTGAATAGTCCCCTCAACACTGGACTCCACTCCATTAAACCTGTATATGGGCATGTTAGTGGGCGTCAACTAAGAATCGTTATACCTCATCTTTACAAACGCATCATGAAATAGAATATCGACGGAAGCTCCATTGTCTATCAAGACTCGCTTCACCTCCGAGTTTCCATGTGACCAACGGGTAGTCATGGGGAAACCTCACCCCTCCAAGTCGGAATCATCGAAATCGATTGCTACTTCAGTTTTCGCACGCTTCGGGGCTTATCCCATGATGTGCATCACTTTTCTGGCATATGCCTTTTGAGAGTTCTTGGTTCTGCCGGCCGCTGTCGGGCCTCCCCAAATCATGTTGATAACTGGCCCTCGGAGCTATGGGTTGCGATCACGATCGTTATCCCTTCTATCATAATCTCTTCTCTAGTTTCCACGATCTTCACCTTTTGTGAACTTGCTTAGTTTCCCCTTTCGAATCAGGAATTCGATCTCGTCCTTGAGTTGCCTACAATCATCCGTGTCATGTCCCACATCCTTGTGGAACCTGCAGTACTGATCCTTGTTTCTTTTTGTAGGATCACCCCTAAGTGGCTTTGGCCATTGAAAATCTTTATCCTTTTCGATATCCAACAAGATTTGACTCATAGGAGCATTCAACCTTGCATACTCGGAAAACGTTGGTCCCAGATTCTTCTTAGGGGTAGAGTCAGAGTCCTTGCTAGTTTGGGGATACTTGTCCCTAGCATCGTAATCTTGCTCTTGCTTTTGCTTCCTAGAGTTCCCGTTTCCTCCACTCACGGTTGAGGCCTCTGTTTTCCTCATGCTTTCTTCAGCTTTTATGTATTTTCTCGCTCTTCTTTGGAGCTCATTCATGCTCTCAGGGGGCTGTTTCGCCAATGACATCTGAAAAAGGTATTTGTTGTTTCATTCTCCAAGGCTATCATAGCTACTTTATTTTCCAGATTATGGACGTTCAACGTCTCCTTGGTGAAGCGCTTGAGGTAATCCCTTAGGTTCTCATTCTTCCCTTGCACCACTTGCATAAGGCATGCAGAGCTCTTTTCATGGACTCTTTCATTAACAAATTGGTTGATAAAAGTTGTGCTCAATTCTTTGAAAGAGCCAATCGAGTTCGCTGACAAATGACTATACCATCTTTGAGCCATACCCACCAGGGTTTTAGGGAAAGCCCTACACTTGAGAGCGTCACTAGCAGGCTGCAACAACAATGCGTTCGAGAAGGTTCTCACATGGTTTGCGGGATCGCCCGTTCCATCATATGCCTTAATCGTAGGCATCTTAAACTTCCTAGAGACATTAGCATTCATCATCTCCTCAGTGAACGGGGGTGTGGGATCATCAGGATCTCCAAGTGGCATCAAATCTTTGGGATCACCCTTAGGGGCCTCTGCCCTTGTAGCTCCTCCAGTTGGGGCATCAACTCTTTTCTGCCTCCTTGAAGGCCTTTCCAAATCAATAAAGGGAATCTTTCCTGAAGTTGGAGGAGGTCTATTCTGGTTCTGCGTTTGTTGTTCCCTTGCTATGTCGTCCTTCAGCTTTTAGATCTCGGCCTCATGTGCCTTGATTCTCTCATCAACTGTCAAAGGGGGTCCATCATGGATTCTTTGAGTCCTCCATCGAGGTTCTTTACCAGCACGTCACTTCTCGGGGCTTCATCACGATCGTCATCCTCAGATGATGAATCATTAGTATAAGGACCAGAGTAGTCATAATATCCTTGATCAGGGCCCAAGCCTCTAATGTAAGGAGGGTGATACGGCTCATGTATCTGCAGGGCATGGCCGCTTGGCCCAACACCTCGAGTATTCGAAGTGTAGTTAGGCAGCCCGTATATTGGGTTGGTGTTTGCAGGGAGATCAGTGGTGTGGATCTGTACCTCAGAAGGTAGTGGACGATTAACATCAACAAGGGATGAGACCACAATCTGAAGAGAGTTGGTCTCCTTGTTTTGATGGAGAACCACAGGTAGAGTTCTCTTAGCATGGGGAGTCGTCTCTATAGGTTGAGAAAATTGAGTTTGAGTGATCGCCCCTGTTGATGGTGGTACATACCCTTGTTCAGTGACGACGGGTGGAGCTGAGGTGACGGTGGTAGCCTTAGTTGAGACTGGTGTTGTTCTTCGTGTGTTAACCATGGTTGATGTTGTGTTCCCACAGACGGTGCCAAATGTCGTGGAACAAAAACTAGGTTATCGAATTATATTTAATGCTAGAGTTGGTGAGCTTCGAGCTTTAATGGTTGCTTCTGCGTTCGAGACTGATCGGTCCTCACAGAATGCCTACGTATCTCGAAGTTGAGAATCTAGCCAAAAACGTAGTTCTGAGATGAGAGGTCTGGCCCTTTATATAGGCTTGAGAAGCCTTAGAATCGGAGTAGGTTTAGGTGACTTGGTGGGCAAGTCACCTCCTTGAAGAACGTTCTAGACTCCTGCCTTGTAGGAGTCTGTTTTCATGTTGAATTAGGTGCCTTAAAGGCTACTTCTTGTAGGAGTAATATCCTTATTTGATTCTTATTGCTGATCTATTAATCACCCTCAATGTTAATTACGAAATTAATATTAAATTAGGGGTTTGGGTCTCATTAATGGGCTTCGTATTTGGACCAAACTAGGTTCATTTAATGTAACATTAAATGTGTCTTTAAGGCTTATTTATAGCCCATATCAAGAATAATTATTTAACAATAAATATATTTACATTTGTGTATCTTGTCATGTATTTCGATAAAAATTCGTATCTGATGCTAAATTTATAGAATCTTTTTGTATTATTTGTATTTTCATATTTTGTGTATCATAAAATCAAATTCAAATACTAAATATTTATATTATTTTAATGTCATGTTATCGTGGCCTATAAAAAAAATTACAGTCAAGATTGTAACTGAGTTATTAAATAATACTACTCATTATGTTCCATTTTATATGTACTTTTCAAAAGAAATTGCATATTAGGAAAAATATTAGATGAATAAAATTTTTCAATAATTTTTTTTTTGAAATATTCAATAAATATTTTTAATTAATGCATTGAAAATTGAAAAAAAGTTAAATTTTAAATAATCGAACATTACAAATAATAAATGTGGAGATAGTTTTGAAAATTTAACTTTAAATTTATATGAAAAGGAGATAGAGAAACATAACCTGGAACAATTTTTTTTCCAAAAAAGACTAACTAATATAAACAACGGGGCTCTTTCCCTTCTAACCCTATAGCCTTCATTAAAAATTTTGAGGGGGCTTTCATCGATTTTCATTGATGAAAAACCCTAATTTCTTTTCGTTTTTTCATGCTTTCACATCTTGTTTCTTTCAATAAACCTCCCAATTTATTTGGGTTTCAATAATTTTCCAATTTATTTGGGTTGTCTCTACTTGTGAGAGTTGGGTTTTTATTTTGATTGGATTTTGGTGTTTTCCAAGGTTATAGATCGACAAAATTTTCATGATTTTGATTCAGAGATGAAGGTTCTTATGGGATCGCATCTATGGTCGATAGCTCAAACATGATTAAATCCAGATAGAGGACACAACAAAGCGGGAACAAAGCGAGTACATATAAATCTTCATATGGATCCGGTGAAGAGGGTATTTATAAATATATCATCTTCAACAAATCGCGTGATTATATCTCGAATAATGGATTAATCAACTATTATTTATTGTTTACGTTTGATTCGACTCGACTATGTTTGTAGATGTCGTATCAATTATGATTAATAAATTAAAATAGATGTCGTATCAATTATGATTAATAAATTAAATTTTATTCAAAAAAATATATATAAACAACGGGTCGGTTCATATGAATCCAACCCGATTTATAACATGAACAAACTGAGATTGGGCAACAGAAATTGAAGGCAAGACCATATATTCTGACACCAGCTGTATAATTGTCATAGTTGAGCTTTTTCATTGGCTAAAAAATCAGAAACAGAAGCAAAATGGCTAGTGCAGCAGCATTAGTATCGTCCTCAACAAGCCCCAGTTTAAGTAGAAAAGCATTCTCTAGTTTCATTCAGAAACCCAGTATTTCATGTTGCAGAGGCTCTCCATTATCATCTTTATCAACCAGTAAGATGTTCTTGAAATACCCATATACATCAAGGCTCCACAAAAGATTTAAACCCTTTTCTCCTGTCATGGAATGGCAGGATTCCAAGTAATTCTTTCCCTCTCATCATCTTGTGTGTGTGTGTGTGTGTTTTTTCTAGTTATGTTGCGAAGTTAGAGTTTTAATTTTTTTTTGGGCAAGTCACTTCTTTCTAAATGTATTAGTTTTTAGAATGAGGATTCGAACCTTTGACCTTTGGTTTGCAGAGGGGAGATGAGTCTTGTTAGTACGCTGTTAGTGAATTGTTAGAAAAGTTGGAATTTTTGATGCTAAATATATTGAATTTATTTCAAGTATGGATGTCATTGTTGTGCTCTTTCACTATTTTACTTGTTAGTTGTAGTAGTCCATCAGTCCATGTATGATCTTTAATTTAGTGACATTTCCGTAAGTTGCATTTGTCAGTTTAGTTTCAGACAGTTATCAGTTAAGTGTGTTATCTGTAGTCTTGAAAGGAAGATAAATCTTCTAGTAAAATCTAATCTTGCATTTGTGGTGGTTATTATGTAATCATTTGGGCTAGATAAATCCCGGTCAATCTTGAATTTGTAGTTTGAGCTTCCTGATTGCATTAACTACAAAAGTGTTTGTACTGCAGGGTAAAAATGGAAATTGATGTGCCTGTATCAGTCGCTTATGATTGTTATCTAGATCGGGAAGCCATTCCCCGTTGGATGCCATTCATTTCATCTGTAAAGGTGTGTTTGAACATGCATTTGATGAAGTGATTCCCCTTGTTTCAGCTGATTTTACTTGGTATATTTCTGCACACTAAAAAGATCTAGTTTCTGGGGTAAACCTTTCCATCCCACTAATATTTTTACAAATTTCCCTCTTAAAACATTGTATATTTGATATACATATCTATTTCTTCTTTTTTTTTTTTTGCTGTAAATTTCTTTAACTTCTTGCCGTACTGCTCTCTGTACTAGTGAAAAACCGGACTATTGCTGCTATTTAGGTTTAATACTATAAATACTTTTGCTTGTTATGAATTAAAGGATATTCGTATTAAAAAAGTCATTTAGCAACAAAAAAAAAAGTGCCTTGATGAAAGTTTGAAAGTGTTCATACCTCATAATAAATCACCACTGGCTTACTTATTCTTTCCCATAATCATAAAACCGATGCATTAGCAAATTTACTAATGAATATTACACCGGCAATGTCCTGAAAGAGGCTTTTATATTGTCGAGCCAAACTCGAATATATTACGAGCCGAGTTTGAGTAGCTCACGAACCGTTTGGCTTATTTACATCCCTACTTATACCTATGAGTTCGCTGTATACGACAACTTAGGTTGTGTCCACTTGGAAAAAATGGAATGAAATTTTACGTATAAAATAAGAGGTATGATAAGGATCTACTGTTGAGAGTAAAAACTATGAGAGGAATGCAAATTCCCTATGATAAGAATTTTAAAGAAAATGGTGCAAGGAGTAAGCATGTGCACCAGAACCCTTTGAAGTGATATTTTCGGGACCAGAAAAAAAATATCATTTTAGAGAGGTTATCACATAAAAGAGGTTTAGATTTTTATGTTTTAAAATTATTAAAATTAAATTTTAACTAACAGTACATGCAATATCATTAATTATATGAATTTCTAGACAATATACTAGCATTTCTATACGTTAACACTTACAAGTTAAAAATTATTAATATGTTCGGTAACTTTATGTACATTTATGAATATTTTTCATAAATGCAATATACCAACGATCAATGAAGAACGATTTAAATGATAATGGAAGTTGTAAAATTTATTAGCATAAATAAGTATCATAAAATATTTTTCACATTCATAAAATATATAATTTTTTTTATTAAATCTAAAATATCACTTTATACCCAAGTTGACCGGGATTTAACACTACAGTTTTCTTAAAAAATATTAATTATCACGATAGAGGGGTTATTAAATTTTAATTGTAGTCCAGAATTGAGACCGCGATTTTGTATCAATTTAGGGAGGTTATTACTTGAGAGTGTATTAATTAGAGGGGTTCTATTGTACTTGGAAATTAGAAGGAATGAACCGTAGTTTAAACCTTAAAAAAAAGGAATGAATAAATATTTGTTCATATCCAAAAATAAGTCCAAATTTCATTCCATCCCGTGCCATCTAAGTGAACACATCATTAGTTAAGTCATGTGTGGCTTGTTTATTATCCATAAAAATGTAGTTTAGTTCTTATAATATTTAGACTTCACATCAATGATTCTTATGTTGCACAATCAATTGTTAAAAATGCCTAGAAGCAACTTGTACCAAATCCCTGTTTTTTGCCTTAATCTCCTCATCTGTCACAGTGCACTATTTAGATTCCTTAATGAATTTATGTGAATATTTATATGGCACTTAACAATATTGTTGCACTCATGGTTGTCACGTCGGTAAGTCGAGTCGAGTCGACCGGGGTACCCAGCAAGTCGAGTCGTGACTAGTCGAGACTAGTCGTAGACTAGTCGACACTAGTCGACATAATATAAAATTAATATATATATATATATATATATATATATATATACTAAATGTATATAATATATTTGTGTTGTGTTATTTGCGTTTTTAACTTATAAAATAAATTACATTTATAACAAGATATAGATTGTTTTTAGTCGAACAATTATATTTTAAAAATTAATTATTTGACTTCATGACAAAAATATTTTTATGAATAAATATTTTATAGATTGTTTTCTTACGTGTCAATCAAGTGGGGCAAAAAACAAATGGGAATTGGGCTTTTACATCGTAGATGGCTAGATGCTCTAAGCCTCTTCAAATTTAAATTAAAATAATGAAAAGACAAACAGCTCTAAAAGTAATGAAAGACCGACAACTATAAAATAATGAAAAACAAATGGGAATTGGGCTTTTACAACTTCAAATTTAAAATAATAAAAAAATAGACAGCTGTAAAAATAAACTACTTTTACATAGATCAAAGGCCATTGAAATAATGAAAAGCCCATTAGTATACAGCTGTGATTTGAATTCACGACTTACGAGGCACATCAATTATCATCGTCTTCAACCTTTCTTTTTCTTCGATCTCTATCTCTGCTGCAAATATTCCTATCATCATCTCTTCCTCTCTTCCCTATCATCATCTACATCGTCTTCTTCCTCACCATTTCTAATCGTTCTTCTTCCTCTCTTCTTCTTCGCTCCTGCAAAAAATCATCTCACACAAAAAATCAAGAACAACGTGTGTTCAAGCGGACGATTTTTGCTTTTTAACCCCCGTCGGTCGACTGGTCGAACCAGTCGCTCCGACTAGTCGATCCTGTCGATTTCAGTCGCGCGAAATATACACAAATAGCAAGTCGAGCATCCAAGTCGAGCCATACAAAACGACTTATCGACTAGTCGACGACTAGTCGCGACTAGTCGCTCGACGTGACAACAATGGTTGCACTTTTATCCCTTGTACATATATTGTTGAAAATGATACACTTTTCAATTCTTATATCTTTCAATTCGAACTTTTGTATTCTGGAGTGTGATCTTAGAATACTAGCTCGAAGTTGCATTTAAGATTTTTCAAAGAAAAAACTGAAAACTTAAGTTTGTTATGACTAGTGGGTAAAAGTAGAATGTCACAAGGCATTTTATATGATTTTTGATTCAAAGGTTTTTAACAATTTTTTTTTCATCTTTTAGAATAGAGATTTTTAATTTTTAGTAGATGGAAGCCTTACTTTTTCTAAAATAAGAAACCACTCGATGATTTGGTTTCACAGATTTTGGAAGATGAACCTGAACTCTCTCGGTGGTCACTGAAATACAATGCATTCGGGCGTGATATTGAATTCTCTTGGCTTGCACGTAATATGCAGGTTAGATTCTTCCCACTATGTCCATGCGTTTGCTACACATCTATTAGTTCCTTTCAGAACTTATTTTTAACTTGTGCAGCCCATTCGTAACCAAAAAATTCACTGGAGATCTATGGAGGGTCTTCCTAACAGGTATAGAGTAGCATAAGAGGCAAGTATCGCACCAATAAGCTAGATACTACAAGATGCTTATGCTATTCTTAACTAATAAACTAGGACACGGCATAAGCATGAGTTTAGCATCTTTCTAATTAATAATATCATTTCTTCATTGATACCTAGATGCAAAACAATTTATGCGCACCAAGTTACATATAGGCTTTTTCAGTCTTTTTCTTTTATTGCCAACTGTTAAATCATCTTTTCTAAAAATCCATTAAAATTTGCAGTAGTCTATTGAACCGTCCTTAATTTCTTATTGTGTATTAATTTTTAATTCACATTGCTATACTCTTAAACTTAATGATATTAACTGCCTTGCCACTTTCCTTTTAAAAGTGATCAAAATCTTGTTTTTGTTTCTCGTGTGGCAGAGGAGCTGTGCGATTTTTCCCCAAAGGTGATTCGTCATGCGTGGTAGAAGTAAGTGATTCTGCAATTTTCATCTAGCATAGAATTGTTACTGCGAGATCGCTAATCTCCCATCGTATTACAACTCGGTTTCACCAGAAATTTCTTGGTTTATGTCTCTGCAAAGTGCAAATATTCGGTATATTACGTAGTTGCTACAATGAGTGACTGGTCTCTTGAGTCTTGACAGTGGCATCATAATTTAGTCATAATTTTAAAGAAAAAACTTGGCATGTTGAAATCCGTATCTCCATTTGTAGACAAAAATCCTTCTTATAAATGATAACTTAACAATACATAAAATTTAATTCTGAGCGGATGGAGTACATTTAGGCACTTCTATTATTGGTTTTGTTGTGTAGGACAGGCTTCAGTTAAAGCTCGACTTTATGTGGTGGAGAATATTAATTTGGTTGCTGATCTTATTTTCATATTAATCTGTCATGGAAGAGATAGCATACTCGAAATTATCGAAGGGATGTTTATTCTTCTGTTTTCTTGTGATTGAACCTATAGTTTAATTAACTCCTCTGTAATTAACCCAGTTTGGACTGAAAGGGAGAAAGAAAGCAAAAAATTTATGAACTTATCTTCATACAATTAGTCTGTTGTGGAAAATACAGCATACTTGAAAGTAAAAATCATTGAAAAGAAGTTTGTTTTTCTGCATTCTTGTGATTGAACCATAGTGTAACTGATAGAAAGAGAATTAGATGCTTTTATTTTCTTGTAATTTAGCCTGTTTAATGACTCAAAGGAGAAACTACGCACAAATCTTATTAACGATTTGCTTGTTCAGTTTTTGTCACTTTCTTCAACTCCTTTTACAGTTCCAATTTATTATCCTTTTCAGCTTACTGTATCATACGAAGTTCCTCAAATACTACTTCCAGTGTCATCGGTAAGCCTTCTAGCATTGTTTCAAACCAATAGTGCTCTAAATTTGATTTGTTCTGCTTGCAAGAAAAACGAAGTAGCACTTATTTGTATGCCAAAGAGAAGCCAAATATTCAAAATTTAACTGAATAAAAATTGTTACTGTTTCACCGGCCGATTATCAGTAATTTAGAAGACACCCATGATGGCATGATGCTACAGTTGGGTTTTATCTATTTGTTGTTATCTTACCATGGTTCTTAATTAGGCGCAATTGTGCATGGAATTTTTCTGCGTATTGCTCTAATGCTTCTTCCTTCAGGCCCTGCGACCTTTTCTTGAAAGCTTACTGTTACGAGGTTTGGAAGGTTTTGCAAAGTTTGCCAGGTCGTCTGCAGCAGACTCAGTGTCGTGATCTTTGCACCAGGTACTGGTGTCTGCTGATGGGTCCCAGTCATATAGTCATATTGGTTTTAAATTTTTTTATTACGATTTTTACCATTGCAAAATATAACACAATTTTTAAATATTGCATTACCAATTGTCCTGTTAGTTTATGCATCAAAATTATTACGTTTCTTGTGGCCTATATGTGAAGTAGTCACAAAGTTGGATCAACAAGACATGGCAAAATCTATTGTACCAGGACAATATATTGATATCTGAATTGTAGAGATAAAAACTCATGCGGCACAGGTGCAAAGCTGTCAGATATGAAACTTCATCATTTCGGTCTTAATCTTGAATATGGTACATGATAATCTTATGTCATCTTTCGCATAGAGCCATTATATTTAAATAGGTAAGAGAGAGAGAAAAAAACATTACTCCCTCCGTCACAAAATGTTTTTCCCGTTTTGACTTTTCGTACTGTTCACTCTAAGCAATTGACTACTAGTTTACGTCTAATTTATAAGATCAAATATAGTCATAAGTGATCTTGTTGGATTCGTATTTGTGAATATTTTAATATAGTGAAGTTTTTATATTTAAAACTAATACGAAATTGAAGATATTAACGATTAAAATTGTGCGTTGGCAAACGTGATAATGATGAATGAGAAAAGTTTTTTGCGACGGAGGGAGCAAGGAAATGAGCCTAACTGCTTAGAAAGCAAATTGTATATAAGATGGTAAAACTCCATTGCATTCTTAACAGGTAATCTGGGTAAATTTAAGTATTAAAGTTTGGTCAAATGAAGCACAAAACCTAAATTTAAACGTATTGTATTGAACGGTCGGAATGAGTATACAATTGAGGACCAATAATTATTGGCCACTGAAGACGGGAGAATAATCATGCTTTGAGATGGTTAGACAGTCCCGTAACGTGCACTACTGTTGGATTAAATCGTTAGTATGATAATGAAACCCATTTGCCGAAGCATCCAATTGTCAATTGCACGTTGTATTCATAGTCCGAGGCAACAGCCGTTGGATTAACCTGTTCAACTACGCTTTCATTTGTAAGTATTTAGCTTTGATTTTTGGCAAAAACATGAAATATCATTCATCAGTTACAAGTATAAATCCTAGTTTCTAATTATATCTCTACGTTTAAAAGAGTCGACCATCTGTTAAGCAAAAAAAAAAAAGAACAAAAAGAGAGTCCGACGGTGTGCTATACTAATATAGAAGAGTTCAGATTTTGTGAATAGTGTTTTGTTTTTTTTAGGGATATTTACACAAATATATATGTTTTTAACTTTTACATCTGTTTTTACCGTTACCTATTTACTCTTTCAGTTTTATACTACGGTTATTTCAATATTACCGTTACCTTCACTTTTTACTTTCTTTATTTTCAATTTTACGTTCTTCTTATTCGTTGTTCTATTCTCATCTTCTTCTTCTTCTTCTGATTCTTCTTCTTCTTTGTTAAATTATCATCTTCTTCATTCACGAAGCTTATCCTTCTTCTCCGGCGACCTCTACTACTCCGACGACCTCTACCGTTCCGATTATCTTAGTATGTACATTCTCGCTCTCTCTCTCTCTCTCTCTCTCTCTCTCTCTCTCTCTCTCTCTCTCTCTCTATATATATGTATACATCTCTCTATATATGTATCTCTCTCTCTCTCTCTCTCTCTCTCTCTCTCTCTCTCTCTCTCTCTCTCTCTCTCACACACACATACACACACGCACAGTTTATTGATTGGAGTTTCAAACTGATTTTATGATGATTCAAGGCTTATTATGTGTAAACATTTGTTCATTTGTGATTCAAGTGTTTGAATTAGTTGTTAATTAATGTTTAACTGTTTTGTTAACTGCACGTGTGATTATAGCCCTATTATTTTGTCTTAATTTGAATTTTTGTTGATGTAATTAGGTTTAAAAAATGTAACCTAATTGTGTAGATTTACAATTAAATTTGCGAGATTATGTCGCCTTGTTGATGAGTCGTGAAATTGTAGCTGAGTCGATTCTGTTGTGCTTGTTTATATGATTATTAAATAATCGATTATTCAAATGGAATGAAGTTTATGTATCATTTAGTAATCTATAATTAGTTTTATATTGTGTAGTCGAGGCCCCGCAGGGGCATATATTTTCAAATTAAATGTTCGAGATTATGTGCTAATTGCTGAATGTAACTGTTTTGTTAACAGAAATGGTGATTAGGCTTGTTTATGAGTCGGAAACTTGTAAAATGAGTCGATGCTACCTTACTTGTTTAGGTTTTGTTATAAGCGACTAGTCGAATGGATTGAAATATATGAATAATGTAGTGATCTTCTATCAGTTTTAGTATGTGCAGTCAAGGGCCCGCATGGCAGGCATCTTATAATTAAGTTTCGAATATATGTACGATTGTTTATGAGTCGACAACTTGTCAATGTGTCGATACTAATTTCCTTGTTTAGATGTTTTTATAAGCAAATAGTATTATGAAATGAAATTTACATTTCAATTATTGATCTTATATCAGTTTTGTAATATATTTTCTATCATTCATATCTTCTTTTCGGATGTTTTGTTTATATATATATTAACCATTAGTTGGTTTGTATGTCTATTGACAGTTTTAAACATGGTGCACACACGATTCTCATCTTCCACGAGTTTAACAACGAAGTCAGATGTGCCGCCAACACGAAAGATAACTAAGAAATCCAAAGCACCCTTGACAACTAAGAGGGCTAGGGCAGCCATCCAAGATGATCCGGTTTCTGTCGATGAGGCTTCCCCGGGTTCAACGTCCAAAGCTGTACTGCCTTCAAAACAAAAGAAAAATACAAAATCCAAGGCAACAGTAAAATATAAGAGGCCAAGTTAGCCATCCATGACAATCCTATTCCTGTTAATGAGGTATTTTCTGACTCTCATGTATCCTTGTTTGTGATATGAGTAAAGGCCCCGCAGGGGTACTTGCCTTAAATTTCTATTTCTGTAAGGTGCAACCATGTTTGCATACTTTGCAACCATGGTTGCAAAGTATGCAAACATGGTTGCTAATGTTGTAAACATGGTTGCAGCTTATAATTATACATTTGTAAAGGCTCACATATGAATCACACATGTATTGCATAATAATGCAGGGGATGGATTATATTATTCCGGTTAAAGATCACAAGCCAGCCAAGCTAAGTACCAACAATAGGTATGAACTTATTACGGGTATATGGGACACATTATCATCGGAGCAGGTTGATCTCTTTGCTGCTGGGTGCTTTGGAAATTTTGTGCGACTACCATCATTCAAGATACAACACCAACTCATCCACAACCTTCTGCTTAGACAAATAAATCAACCAAACAGTCATGAGATTTGTATTGGTGTTGCTGGAGTGAAGATGTCTTTTGGGATCAAAGAGTTTGCCCTTGTCACCGGTCTTAGGTGTTTTGGTTCAGTCAACAAGACGCGTTATGCTAGGCCTGAGAACAAATTCAGGGATACATATTTTTCAGACATTGCACGTGTATGTAGGAGCAGTGTGAAGAAGGTTTTTGACTCTCGAGGGTGGAAAACAGATGAGGATGCAGTGAATTTTGCAAAGCTGTACTTCTTGCAAAATTTCCTACTTAGCTCGACTTATGATTGTCCTGTCCCTAAAGGTGATCTGGATATTGTAGACAGTGGAGATTTTGACAATTTTCCTTGGGGTAAGGAAGTTTTCACATGCACTTTGGAATCATTGAAATATGCCGTGAGAACAACATCCAAGGACAATTATTATAGGCTTGTTGGTTTCCCGTACGCGTTTCAACTATGGTTTTATGAGTGTTGTCCGTACCTGAATGGGAGATACTGCAATATGAAAGATGCTGGTTGTATCCCCCGTATGCTGAAATGGTCCGGTGAATATGCTTGCAAGTTCGGAGAAATGTATCAGACGTTGTCATTGACTGAATCAAAGGTATATTTCATTGCGTACCTTACCTACTTCTTCTTGCTTTATATGTAGATATCATTTTAATTGACAAACACATTGTTTTTGTAGTTGCAATTAAGAAACATATCTCCAACTGAAAAGGAGATTGAAGAACTACAATTAGAAGATATTGTTGATCGTGATGCTGTTATTGTTGGTCATCCTCCCCCATCATTTGTGGGTGCTTCTACATCTTCTGATCGACCTCATTCTCGTATGTCACAGCTGGAAATGGAAAATAAGATTGGCTTGTTGACTTCCGAAGTAGATGGTTTAAAGAAGAGCATATCTGAGATGCGGTCGCACTTTGATTTGGAGTTCTCTAAGTTGCGTGCCATTGTCGATAAACAAGTACGTGTATCAGATGAATTACATATATTATAGTCTGTATACTTTGATTTTGAAGGCTTTTTTTTGTCTATTTTTTTTTTCTGTTTTGATTTGTGTGGAGTAGGCCCCGCAGGGGCAGCCATCTTATTAGTCAGAGTCAACTAATTTCTATCAGTTGCAACATTTGCAACCTTGTTTGCAAATGTTTGCAACCATTCGACCCTTACATCATTTATGTGATTTGCATTAGTTACAAATTTAAGTTGAGTTTAGTTCTAATTGTATGTGATTATTTCCGTTCCACTTGCTAATTATTTTAAACCATATTTGACTTTAGGATGGAAGCACTTTGGACCCTTTGTCACATTTGAATCAAGTTGCGGCCAATGTTGGTGATTGGGGTAGTTGGCCACAAAGCAAGGAAAATGTTGCTTATAATGATGTAGAAATTGCACATGAGGATGAGAATGTAGATGATGAGGGTGGGAATTTTGAGGATGCATTTGAGAATGTACCGGATGAAAATGAGGCTGGGAATGATGTTTTCAACGAGGTTGAGAATAATGTTGAAGAGGGTGGGCAGGAGGTTGTAAATGATGGAACCGATGTGCCAAAGGTTGCAGTTGAGGATAGTGAGGATGCATCAATGTCCGAAAATGGTTCGATTGATCTCGATAGGACAGTGAAGATGGCTGCGATGATAAATGATGATCATGACGATGATGATGTCCATAATGCGAATGTCACTGTTAATGATGATACTATTCCTGATTGTTCAACTACTCGTGCAGCAAGTGTTGATCATGTTGCAGAAGTTGCAACAGATATTGCAAAGGTATCAGTGGAGGATACAAATGTTTCAGTAGGGGTTCCAGAAGTTGCAGACCTTGAAACGGATGCCTCTTTTTTTGAACAAATATCTGCAAAAGACCTGTATGAGTTAGATCAGGCCGCGATTCGTGCAACTAAGAAAAAAATGCAATAGTGGTAAATCATATTAGATATTTCTTGTGATATGCATGCTTTAATTTCATTACATACTTCTTGTGATATGCATGCTTTTCATTACTATGCTTTTATCTTTCATTTCAAATAACTTGTAGTTATTTACTTTATTATAGGGATCTTCTGCTAAACCCGTTGATAGGCTTGGTATTCCACCTGAATCTGATTCTATTGTGCCTATCCTGGTTAAAACTACCCCTGCTATGCCAAAAAGGAGTGTTAAGCTTCCTACATATTTGCAATCACCATTTCTGCAAGATTTTGGTTCAAGCTCAAGCAAAAGTAATGAAGTTTTGAAGACTTTGAAAGGGGTTTCTGCATTGGACGACAATATCGGACAGTTGCCAAGTTTAGAAGCCATAAAAGGTTTCACAACTTGGATGGATACTGGAATGAATACGAAGAAAAAGTATGGCTTCAATTAAACACACACACACATATAATTAGATAGATATTGATTCATATTTTTTCTTATTTGTGTTATTAGTACCGGCCCCGCAGGGGCACTGACCTTAATTGTCTATTTGTAACAGTTGCAACTTTTTCAACAATATTTGCAACCTTGTTTGCAACCATATTTGTAACCTTTGCAACCATGTGCACAAAGGTTGCAACCATGGTTGCAACCTTTGCAAACATGCTTGCAAAGGTTGCAAACAAGGTTGCAACTTATAATTATACATTTGTACATGCTCACACATGGCTAACACATGTCATGCATATATTTTTCCAGGACGACCTCATTCTATTCGAGGAAAAACAATGTGATCAGCCCGCCTCTAGATTTAGGGGTTCATTCGATATCCGAAAAGATGTGGTTTCATACTTTGGAGTATGGTAGCACAAATGTCACCAAATCTGTAAGTTTTACTACCTGTTTAGTTTTTGATTGCATATGACATTGTTACATGATTTCTTGCTAATTGATATGTCCAAAAATCTTTGTGCAGCATGTTGATGTATTTTTTTACCATTTGAGGAAAAAGGTGAATTCCAACTCAAAATCTCCACGCAAAATTACTTCAGTCGATTCCACGTTTCAGAGTAGACTTGCTGCTCAGTTTGAAACTTATGATCCGAAAGATAATGAATATGTAATTGATAAAGATATTAAGGGAATTGTCAAGGGTGAGATCATCGGTTGCAATACTCCTTGGGCTTCAAGCGATGATGTTTTATTTCCTATTTGGCTTGCTGAGCAAGAACACTGGATTCTTGGGAGATTAAACTTTATAGATAGGGAATTCCATGTCTACAATACATTGCAATGTGATGGTGTGAGCGATATTCTAGTCGAGGCAGCCAATCCATTCCTCCAGTTGTTGCCTGCTTATCTCAAGTCAACTGGTTTTTATGATAGGAAAGATATAAATTTCTCAAGCTATGCATATTCTAGAAAGGCAACTCTTGACTGTTTTGATGTCACTTTGCATCATTCAGAATTTAATTCATCACCTAAGTAAGTTCCAAAACTATTCAAGTTTGTCAAGCTTATATAATGTATACTTAGTTATATTATATGATTTGATTGTTTTCCTTTTCTTGATACAGTGACAGCGGGATATACATGTTTTCATATGCCGAGTATTATGCTACTATGCCGAATTTTCCGCAAGGTGGACTAGATATTGGTGCTCACAGAAGTAGGCTTGCCTTATTGTTTTATTCCTACGGAATGTCAAAACAAATATATGGCTACGAGAGTGATTCGGAGAACATTGCAAAGGCTCCAACAAAAAAAGCTCCATCAACAAATGCTCCAACAAGAAAGGCTCAAACAACAAAGGCTCCAACGTTAAAGGCTCCAACAACAAAGCCATATGGGAGAAAGAGAAAGGCGGGAGATGTGAAGAAATGAGTCGCGACTTTTATGTTATGACATTAAGTAGTAGTAAAACAATGTTGCTGACATAACTATGTATTTCTTTTATGTTATGACTTTTATGTTCGATGAATTTAATAGGAACTTTGTTTTTCAACTATGTTTGGTAATGGTTCGTTGTTTATTTATTTTATTCAATTATTAATGTTTGGTAATGGTTCAATAATTTATGGTCCTCAACTGGTAATGTAAATAAAATTTGATTTTATATGGAATAGGCCCCGCAGGGGCACCCATATTAATAGTAAGAGTATACTATATCGATCAGTTGCAACATTTGCAACCAAGTTTGCAACTTTTGCAACCTTGGTTGCAACTTTTGCAACCATGGTAGCAACTGTTGAAAACTTGGTTGCAAATGTTGCAAACAAGATTGCAACATGGTTGCAACAAGGTTGCAATTCTACAAAAAATTAAAAAAAAAAATTGGAAATTTAGAAACTATTTTTAAAGAGTGCAGTTGTGACTGTTCATATTTTAAGTTGTGACTGTTAACATTTGAACAGTTGTGACTGTTCACATTTGAGCAGTTGTGACTGTTCACATTTGAACAGTTGTGACTCTTCATATTTCAAACTTAATACTATTCACAACCCTCTGTTATAAAAGCCATGCTCTTTTCCATTGTCTCTCAGTCTTCTCCAACACAAACTTCCCACATATCTCTAAACCTTCTCCAACTAAATATTTCAATGGCCCTCCTTCAAGATGATGATTTCTTTTATGAGGACTACACTGTTCGTATTGATGGTGTGTTCTACCAAGTTGAAGATATCCCGGAATCAATTCGTTCAAACCTCAGTTATGGAGACAATGTCCAGATCAATTGGTTTCAAATGGACTATAGGCTAGCAATACTAGACGAACAAGAATGGGAAAGGAAGATGATGGAGCGTAACGCTCGAATAATTGATTTTGCAAGCACCATGTCTCGCATTTTACATGCGAAGGAAAAAGCTTTGAAGGAAAAAGAAGCCAAGAAACAGAAAACAGAAGGAGCCTCTACTTCTTAGAATTATTATATGTAATGAATAATATATAATGCTTGTAGTTCTTGAAATTATTATATGAATGATTTAATATATTATGAAGAATTATTTGTCTATTTTTTGTTGATTCTGTTCTGTTTATCAAGCACTAATTCTGTATTATATGTTATGTACTGGATTCAACTATATCGATCAGTTGCAACATTTGCAACCTTGTTTGCAAATGTTGCAACCAAGTTTGCAACATTTGCAAACCATGGTTGCAACTGTTGGAAATAAAGTTGCAACAATTTTCCAATTCTATTCAAAATAAACAAATAAAAATTGGAAAATTAGAAACACATGTCATATCTGTTCCATTAATAATTTAAACTTAATCAACTTGGTAATTCAGCATTTGCAACAATATTTGCAATAGTATTTCCAACGTAATATGTAAATAACTAATTTGTTTTTTTCAATGGCGGACTTCTACAAGTTCTTCTATTATGCCCACATTGACCGCATCTCCCGCATTTTAATTGTTGCATTGGTATAGTTGTCTCCCACGCAGCTTTGCGCCTTCTCTTTTTTGGTCTTCCTACCCTGATTCTGCTTTTCGGGGGGTACATTGTCACCGCTTTAATGTCATCTGGTATTTCCCATGTATCTTTCTTGCCAACCGGATATACCAATTCTTTATAAGAAGCAAGCATTGATTCTCTTGTGTAATATGATGAACAATAATCATAAGGATCATGATTTACTTTATGCAAAACAGCAATTGCATGGGCACAAGGAAGTTGATCCATCTGAAACCTGTTTTACAACAGAATATATATCATATAAAGATAAACGAAGAGCATGTATTTATAAAATTTCGTTGAAACACTATCGGGAATCACCTGTTGCATGTACAGCTTCTGGAAGCCAAATTAACTATAGCTTTCTTGTCCACATTACAAACTTCGAATATCGAGTCATTTGATGGATTCACCTGTTGATTTAACATTATTTTAAACAATAATTTAATTTGCAGTTTCATTAGAATGACAGAGGATGTAAAGGTTGCAAACATGTTTGCAACTTCTGCAAACATGTTTGCAACTTCTGCAACCTTGGTTGCAACTTTTGCAACCATGGTTGCAACCTTGTTTGCAACTTTTGCAACCATGGTTGCAACTTTTGCAACCATGGTTGCAACTGATAGAACTAGGTAGATCTACAATATTAAAGTAGTCAAGATAATACCGTCATATTTGTCGAGTACAAGTAATTGTTCTTTAGCATCAGCTCATACTTGGTTGTCAATTTTGTTGAGGTGTCATTTGCAATTTGCCTGTTTGTCCAACTCCACTTTTGTACCAAAGCACGCAAAGATTCTAACATTGTACATATCGGTAACTCTCTTATCTCTGTGATTACAGCATTCAGAGATTCTGCAATGTTAGATGTCAAGTTCGAGTATCTATTATTCACTGAGTAAACCCTTGCCCACTTGTCATATCCAACTTGCTCCAAAAATGGTTGAATCCTGCTGTCAATATTTGCAAGTTGGTTCATGTGATATTCAAATTTATTTACAGTGTATGCATTGGCAGCATTAAAGAAATCAACCTTTATCTTGTTTGAGCTCCTCTTGAACTTACTTTTCAGGTTATTCAAGAGATGATAAATACAGAATCCATGTGGTACTTCTGGGTATACTCTACTCGCTGCCTTAATGATGCTTTCATGATGATCAGAGATTATTGTCATGTTTTCCCGTACACTATAAGCTTGCTTGAACTTGTCAAAGAACCATTCCCATGCCATATCATTTTCTGAGTCCACTACGGAAAATGCCAATGGAAAAATTTTACCCCCTGCATCTTGAGTTGCTGCAACCAATAATGTACCTCCATGTACTTATTTCAAGAACGTGCCATCAACAATGACAGTGGGTATGCAATTTATCCAGCCTTTCATCGAAGCATACAATGCCACAAAAACGTACCTGAAACATCCATCTTCATCTTGTTTTGTTGTAACCGCTGATCCTGGATTTGAACTATACAACATGTATAGATAAGAGAAAAGTTCATAATACGATTCGGTTTCATTTCCTCTCATCAGTTCTAAAGCTTTTTCTTTAGATCTCCAAGCTTTTCCATAGGTGACTTGTACTTTGTGATCTTTCTTCATGTCTCTCACGATATCAGCAACCGTGTACTTTGTTTTAATATTTGAAAACTTGTTTTTAATCATATCTGCAATGAGCGATGAGCTTGCATGTCGCTGATCTTTAAATCTGATCCCCATATCACATGTATGAATATCATGAAACTTTTTGATGACGAAACAATTTGTTTTCCCTTTCTTTGATGCTCGTAACATCCACTTACAACTTTTGTCAACACAAGAAACAAGATACTCTTTTTTACAAGACTTTTGCACACTATATTGGAAGTTCTTGTCGATCGCATAGTGGCCCAAAACAATCTTCAATGTCTCTTTATCTATGTATACCTGACCAACTTCAATGTGCTTATGGTATTTGTTGCTAATGACCACATCCTTGTTCAACTGGTTTTCTTCAACGCATTTGTCTGCAACTTCATCAAACACAACAACCTGCCTAGCAATAAGCTCTGCAAACTCAACATAGTCCGTAACCACATCCGAAACAGTACCAACAGACTGCTCATAAACAACATTTGATGCAACATCTTCTGATTGTGTAGCTTCAAAGAACAACAAATCGCTTGTTGTGGAAAAAGGCTGGAGGCTTTTAATTTCATTCGTCAAGCATAAAGGGAACTTTGTGAAATCGGATTCCTTTTTCTTGAGCTCCAAATAGAACATGAGTTGACTAACATTTGTTATCTTAAAAGGAGGGTATCCATCTCTTACTTGATACTCTATTATAAAACCAACTGACCCAGGTTCCAACTTCAGTTCATTGTATATCATTGCGACCAAGTTGTTGTTGTTGCAGTCGTTAGGAATCAACAATCCACATACCTCAAAGTTGATATAATTTTTGCATTCATCCCATACCCCATTGTGTTGGAGAATAACAGCAATGTTTTCCATTTTTCTGCAACCAATTATAACATTAACATTTAAAAGTTGTTAACTGTAACTAATATTGATATATAGTAGTTGCAACTTCTGCAACCTTGTTTGTAACTTATGCAACCTTGTTTGCAACCTATGCAACCATGGTTGTGAAGGTTGCAAACAGGGTTGAAAATGTTGCAACTGATAGAAATATTAGAATCTGACTAATAAGATTGGTGCCCCTGCGGGGCCTGTTACACAGAAAATGAACAAATTAACAAATCCATAGATATCATATCAGTTCCATTCATAACGATTCAATAAATGAACAAATGATATTGTATCGATACAAATGAACAATTTAAATTCAATAAAGCATAAATTTTATTGATTCTTCTTGCTGAATGTGTACAATATGTCTTTCATATCTAGAATAAAAATGTTGAACTGCCCTAATTACAGTGTTAATTGAAATAACTCCCAATTGATCTAGATAATTCATTACATGAAACCTAAATCTAGACCTAAAACCCTCAGCCGATGGTGTCAAAGTCGTCCAGAATGTGAAATTCATCCAGCATTTGTGGATCCTTAGAGATCTCCGGAGGTTCTTGTTAAAACGAATCTGGATTTCAATAATATCCAGATGCATGTTAAAAGGCCTTTGCAGATGCCTTACTACCTCGAAATACAAAGGGTTTGAAATTTCCCAACTGAACATTCCACTATTGCATTGAGAGAGGGTCAATTCTTCCCCGGTTCTTTGATCCATTGTTTCAATTAAAGACCCCTGCAATGTATACGGACTTTTATATAATGATTAACTATTGATCCAATGTGATACACTCATTTCATAAGGGTACCTACAAACCTACTAAACAGCAAACACATATAATCCAAAATGTGTGCCCCTGCGGGGCCTCTTATTTAGAATGTCACAATCTACTAAACTCCTAATATACCTAAGAATTAAAAACATTATCAAATCGGCAAAGATGTAAACAGAGTTCAAATCGACTGATAGTATCATACCGTAAATATGCAGGCAGTTGATGAAACACAAAATTACACTCGAACAAAACAGTTAGCGAGTGCAAAAGATCAATACGCAACTGAATTTTATTCGTATTTGTTCCTTATTTTCTGTTAATCCTTCTCTACATATTCAATTCAAATCACACTCAAACAATCACTTTATGCTACAAGTCTACCATACATATTGCACATTCTATAACAAAAGCTTTCCTCTGAATTTCATCTCTATATCTACATCACAGACAAATCTTCATATATACATACACAAATTAAAAAGCTACTGTATCAAATCGGTACGAACAGAATTTCATCACAATTTTGTTCCTCATATTGTACTTAATCATTCTCTATAGATTCAATTCAAACACACATAATCAATCAGCCTATCCTACAAATCTACACATATAAATACAGTAAACACATAAACGGACATACATACATACTTTCTCATTCTATAAGAAAAGCTCTCATCTCAGTTTGGTATCTATCTCTACATTAGTACCAATTTTGCAAAGATACATACATAAAACACATAAATTCACTTACAAATTTTAATCGGTTTTGTAAAACTCTTGCCGGAGCTCCGATTCAACATACAATAGTCGTGAATTTGCCCCTGCGGGGCCAGCAAACTGAAGGAGAAGATTGGAGATGCGTGAATCGAAGCTTGGATCTGGAGTGAATGAGAGGCGCGGGGAGTTTTTGTTTGTTATAACAGAACTACCGTATTTTTAAAATTAAGTAAAGTAGCTGCCGTTCCGCCAGAATTACTGATAGTTGGGCTCTATATTTTTAAAAGCCCAAAACTTAAGATGGGTATGAATAAAATTATCCCTTTTTTTTATTACATTTTCAGATTATGGAAGTCTATCGTGTTTGGTTTTCTATTACATTTTTAAGTTTTGAAAGAGTAGGTAATCTGATAAAATAAAATGTTTTTTATTTTTATTTTCCATTACATCAGATGTAAAATGCTACTTCATTAAATTATTACATGTTCTCTGCTAAATTATTACATGTTCTCGGCTAATAGCTAATACAGCTATTAACATTAGGTGAACAAACACTATGAACATGACTCTCGTAAACAACAAAATACAACAATCCATTGGAGGCAATATTTTTGTAATTGCCGCCACGACTATTATCATCATAATCATGAAACTTCACCCAAATCCTTTCCTTGGGCACATACGAGGCACGGAATGGAATAATCCTTGTAGACTCTTTGTTCTGAAAAACATTCTGTTTCTTGATAATCAAGGAAAACCTATCCAGGGAAGCATTCCTCAAGGAGGCATCTCCATGGTATCCACCTTCTTTAACTTCAAATATATCCTCGAATTTAGATAGCACATCACCCCTTGGCTGTTTATCAAGATCCACGAACAGGGTAGCCATTCCGTGAACCCCGGGCGCAGATGCTCTTTCAATCTCCATTGACACTCCCTCATTTGATTCGACTGGCAAATTCATGATACGGAACGTTCCCTGCATTTCAATACCCTTCAGAAGAATGAACTTATTCTTCCTGCAGGCGGACGACGTTCCGAAGGCCGGTAGGCTAACATACCCTGACTGAATAAATTCAGACCCAGTAGACACGGATAAAGGGAGTACTTCATATAAATAGCTTGTCCTTAATACTCGGCGACGATAATTAATACCAGTTTTCCACGATGTTTTCCACACACCAGACCTCCTAAAACGATCTGGAATAGCCTTCGTATTCCTCGCATATGATGAATATCGAACAGCACGCGAATACTGATTGACACGAAATATTGGGCATGCAAATAACGTAGCCCACATATTCTCAATCTAACGTTATTCAATTAACTGGGTTTCTGAATTGGACACAGCA
This sequence comes from Saposhnikovia divaricata, assembly GCA_036435485.1. Classification (NCBI taxonomy): domain Eukaryota; kingdom Viridiplantae; phylum Streptophyta; class Magnoliopsida; order Apiales; family Apiaceae; genus Saposhnikovia; species Saposhnikovia divaricata. Next base: position 90,752,418 of record CM071597.1, on the reverse strand, counting down.
ATCGGCCACATACATTTATATATATCTGGCCCACAATAAAAGCCCAATAGGATTTAACACCAAACACGGTCCAAAAGGGGGAACGATACTGTAGCGGGTCAACGAGTTACTGTAGCAGTAAAAAAAGTGAAAAAAAAATGAAGTTCCACAGTGCCCTCCATCACATGTTCTCTGATGAAGTGATATCTGATGTCTATATGCTTGGTCCTCGAGTGTTGCACTGGGTTCTCAGATATAGCAATAGCACTGGTGTTGTCACAGAAAATTGGAATCTTTTCAATCCTTAGACCATAGTCAAGAAGTTGATTTTTCATCCATAAAATCTGTGCAGAACAGCTCCCAACTGCAATATACTCAACTACTGCAGTAGAAGTGGAAACCGAATTCTGCTTCTTACTAAACCATAATACGAGCTTGTTTCCTAAGAATTGACAGGTACCAGTAGTACTTTTCCTATCAATCTTGCAACCTGCATAATCTGCATCTGAATAGCCAATTAGATCAAAACTAGAATCTCTAGGGTACCAAATGCCAAGGTTTGGTGTTCCGTTGAGATACCTGAAAATCCTCTTAATAGCTATTAAATGAGATTTCCTAGGATCAGCTTGGAATCTAGCACATAAACAGGTAGAGAACATAATATCAGGTCTACTTGCTGTTAAATATAAAATTGAGTCAACCATGCCCCTATAACTTGAAATGTCCACTTTCTTCTCCTTAGTATTCAATTCATGTTTAGTGGCAGTGGTCATGGATGTTTTTGCAGAAGCACAATCTAATAAGTCAAATCTTTTCAAAAGATCATAAACATACTTAGATTGGCTCAGAAAGATACCATCATTAACTTGCTTTACTTGTAAACCAAGAAAGTAAGTTTGTTCACCCATCATGCTCATTTCATATTTACTTTGCATAAGTTTGGCGAACCTTTTGCAAAACTTCTCATCAGTAGAACCAAATATTAAATCATCTACATAAATTTGAACAAGTATCATAGAGCCATTGACATTTCTATAAAAGAGAGTTTTATCAACAGTACCTCGAGTGAAGTGATTCTCTATGAGGAACTGTGAAAGAGTGTCATACCAGGCTCTTGGTGCTTGCTTCAGGCCAGAGAGAGCTTTGAGAAGAAAATAGACATATTCTGGAAAATCCGGATCTTCAAAACTAGGAGGTTGACTAACATATACCTCCTCCTCCAGAATGCCATTCAGAAAGGCACTCTTGACATCCATTTGATAGACTTTGAAATTGGCATGGGTTGCATAGGTCAGAAAAATTCTGATTGCTTCCAACCTAGCTACAGGAGCAAAGGTTTCATCAAAATCAATCCCTCCTTCTTGACTGTAGCCTTTTGCAACCAATCTAGCTTTATTCCTTGTGACTATGCCATTCTCATCCATCTTGTTCTTGAATACCCACTTAGTATCAATCACTGACTTGTCTTTAGGTTTGGGTACAAGCTTCCACACTTCATTTCTCTCAAACTGGTTTAGCTCTTCTTGCATAGCTAGAACCCAGTCTGGATCTAAGAGGGCATCCTCAACTTTCTTAGGTTCTTCTTTAGACAGAAAACTGCTATATAAGCAATCTTCTTGAGTTGCCCTTCTAGTTTGGACTCTTGCATTTGAATCACCAATAATGAGCTCAAATGGGTGATCTGTAGTCCATTTCCTTTGTGGTGGCAAATTTATTCTAGATGATGTAGCTTCATTCTCCCTATGTTGATCATTCTGATTAGTTGTTGAGTGATAACTCTGAGATACTCTCCCTGAGTGTGTGGCTCTAGATGTTGGATTTCTAACAGAGTGTTCGATGGATAATTCCCTTTGACTCTCAACTGGTACTTCAAATTGATTCCCAACAAATGGAGTTTCCTCAGCATCGATAAATGATGTGCCATGCTCTTCACTAGATGGATCACCTAGAGCATGTTGCCTTCTCACACCAGATACTGCTTCTTCATCATCCTTACTACCTTCTCCACTTATCTCATGTTCAAATGAGAGTTCTTCATGGAAACCTTCATCTACCAACCCTTGGATTTTCTGATCATCAAAGACAACATGTACTGATTCCATAACAATGTTAAGTCTTAGGTTGTAGACTCTGTAGGATTTCCAGCTGAATACCCAACAAAAATAGCTTCATCTGCCTTTGTGTCAAATTTTCCTATGTTCTCACCTTGATTTCTTTAGACAAAACATTTGCATCCAAAGACATGTAAGAAGTTAATTGTTGGCTTCTTTCCTTTGAATAGTTGGTAGAGAGTCATGCCTCTTGCTTGGTTGATCAAAGAAATATTCTGAGTATAGCATGCAGTATTAACAGCTTCAGCCCAGAAGTATGTTGGCAACTATGATTCTTCAAGCATGGTCCTTGCAGCTTCAATGAGAGTTCTATTTTTCCTTTCTACTACATCATTTTGTTGAGGATTCCTAGGTGCAGAGAATTCTTGAGTAATTCCTTGTTCTTCACAAAACTCCTTCATCACAGAATTCTTGAACTCAGTTCCATTGTCACTTCTCATCCTCCTTACTTTGAATGAAGGATTGTTGTTGACTGTCCTGATGTGATTGATGATGCTTTCCCCTACCTCATCTTTGGAGTGCGGAAAGAATGTCCAAGTGTATTTAGAAAAGTCATCAACAATCACCAGGCAGTATCTCTTCTTAGAGATTGACAATACATTGACTGGTCCAAACAGATCCATGTGCAGTAGCTGTAAGGGATGATCAATAGATGACATAGACTTAGATTTGAAAGAGGCCTTCTTTTGCCTCCCTTTCTGGCATGAATCACATAATCCATCCTTGTAAAAATCCAACTTTGGAATACCTCTTACCAAATCCTTTTTGATAACTCATTCATTGCTTTAAAATTCAAGTGAGACAGTTTCTTGTACTATAGCCATCCTTCATCTACACTTGCGTTGCTGAAAAGATATGTAGCAGTATATACACTTGTTGAATTGAAGTCAGCTGTGTACACATTCCCTTTTCTGTTACCTGTCATCGCTACCTTGTTGTCATTTTTCTTGAAATCAACACAAGCTTCAGAAGTGAATCACACATTTTGACCTTTATCACATAGTTGGCTGATACTAAGCAAGTTGTGCTTAAGACCATCAACCAGTGCTACATCCTCAATGACAACATTTCCTTGTGAAATCAAGCCATATCTTCTAGTATATCCTTTGCTGTTGTCTCCAAAGGTAATACTAGGGCCAACTTTCTCCTCGAGGTTAGTGAGCAGGGTAGAGTCTCCAGTCATGTGCCTAGAACAACCACTATCCAGATACCAAAGACTTTTTCTGTTTCCCTGCACACATCAAAACCAAATCAAGCTGATATTGGTACCCAAGTTTTCTTGGGTCCTGCCTTGTTAGTCTTTTTCTTGCCCTTCAAATCCTTTCCACCCAAGAATTCAGATTGATTTAAGTCAATATTAACTCTAGGTGTAGGCCTTTGAGAACCAAGATTTGATATTTGCTCATTTGCAATGTAAATAGCAGCATTAAACATAGTCTGTGCAGGCATGTTATTCATCATCCATGACATCTGAGGCATATTAAAAGCATGGTAATATGGATTATGCATGAATGACATGTTAGCATATTGACTAGATGCATGCGCAGGTTGGACATACATGTTAGGCATAGCATTCATAGCAGGAATAGGCAAAGATATAGGCATAGAAGCATTTTTCAAGTTTTTACAGCTAGTAGATAGATGATTAACACTACCACAGTTCACACATTCTTTCCTAGGCGCATACCTATCAGGTGTGTAATTGTTGTGTTTATTAATTCCTAGCTTGCCGTTTCTGTTTTTATTCCTACCTTTAGCCTTTGACTCTACTTTCTCTAACTTGTCTTTCAATTGCTTGTTGGACAAGTGGCCTATGTTTGCTTTATCAACTGATATTGTTTTGCTACAATCACCTGTTACAAAGTTTTTGCTGACGGGACCATATTGATTGTTCAATTTAATTAAGGTTGCTTTGCTGACAGCTTTGGCTTTCGATGGATAATTTTGATTAGTATCCATCGATCGCTCATTGTTCAACGGATAATCCTCCCCGTTATCCGTTGACACACTGTCTAAAGCAGCCTCACCATCAACTCCTAACTTTGCTTCTTCTAATTTGCTAAAAGAATCAATTCTTTGGACATTACAGATCTCATTTGTAATGCCCTTTGAACTTTTCCACTTAGCAATTAGATCATGTTCTTTCCTTAACTGTTCTTTCAATGAATCTTCTCTTTTAAGAGCCTCAATTAATCCATTTTTAGCATCCTGGAAATCTCTTCTCATAGTCTCAAATTCAATTAACTACGTTTCTATTAAAGCATTCCTATCACTTAAATTTTCATTTAGATCTTTAATCCTCCTGTTTTCTTTGTTAAGCGATTTCAGGGTAACATGCATATTGTACAATTCAACAGACATTTCATCAATTGTACTAGCACATTCAGCTTTCGAAAGATCAGTTAAGTTTGTAGAGAATACCTGGTTGCTTGCTGAACTAGCTTCTTCATCATTTTCATTGGCCATAAGGGCAAGGTTGACAAACTCTTCTTAATCTCCTCTAGCAGCCCAATCAACGTCTCTTGACATGAATGCTTTCTCCTTTTGTTTGAGAAGATCAAAGTATTTTTTCTTGTAGTCAACAGCTCCAAACTATTTCTTCTCATTCTCAGCCTTAGGCTTTCTGCATTCATTGGCTATATGGCCAGCAGTTCCACAGTTAAAGCATTTGAACTTTGACCTTTCAACCACATCTTTGTATGGTTGATAACTTTTCCTGAATTGCCTGCCTCCTGCTGGATTCTTCTTGAATCTAAGCTTCGAGAATCTTTTTGACGAGTCATCCAATTCATCAGATTCATTCCCACAAGATGCATCAAGTTCTTCAATCAACTTGTTTTTCCCTCTGCTAGTTTCAGCTCCACCTTCACAAGTCTTTGGACTTGGTGTGGCTTTTATGCTCTCCATCTTCTCACCATCCTGGCTTGCTGGAATATTGGCCACCAAGGTAATAGTTCCACTCTTTTTCTGATTCTTCTCTACTTCCTCATCTTGCTGCATTTCTAGCTCATAAGAGTTCAACATGCAATACAGTCTCTTTAACATCCCTAACAAATACACTTAATTTAAAAATCCACTAAAAATCGAATAAACGATACAACTTCTCAAAATCAAATATCTTACAATTCATAAATTAAAAATACACCTAAATTCTCCAAATATTGCAACTCTCACTCTTCCCAATAAGTAGTCCACCTAAATAAGATAACCTACCGGGAGAAATAAGAGAAACAAAGACCGGCAGTGAGCGAAAGGATCATATACGGATATAAAACGAATCACAAGTTGAACAAATTAAGAATAAAAATGAATATTTGAATAAATGAACAATGAGACATAGCGAATGAGATAATAGAAAGTAGATACTCAACTCACAATATAAAAATAAACACTCTCAAATCAAAATAAACTTACTCTAACAAATAATCACATCACTTACGCATAATTAACTCATTAACATAACCAAGACATAACTGATAAAATATAATCTGACTCTTACACTTACAAATAATATTCAAAACAATTAATCTTACCACTTACACATAATAATCATCAAAATTATTATAAAAAACAAAACTTTACTTACTGACATGGGAGATAATCTTACAGGATGTCCTACATTTTCGGTCATCCAGAATATGTAGTCATCAAAACTTACAGGGGCTTGCATAGCACAAAGCAAATGCTACCCAAAATCTTACAGGGGCTTGCACGGCAAAAAGCACAATGCTACCCAAATGGCCAAACATACACAATATTCATGACTATACGTGTCCCATAACATCGGCGACACGCCCATACTATTTAAATACACCGCATAGGAGGTGCCAAGCACGAGATTCTCTCCACTCATGACGGAGTCTTACAATATCTCCCAAATAATAATAAAATCATAAATAACTTACTCGAAAAAGAAATGATCTTACAATATCTCTGAAATCATACGTATATCACAAATAACAGATAACACATACTCAAATATCACACACCCAAATATTGTACAAAGTAGACGATTGAATATAAATTTTTAGAACCCGATCAGTCCCAAAGAAAGGCAATTTACTCTATAACGATGAACTCAATTGAAAAAGTATAAAACACGAAAGTCGTAGAGGATTCCGAGGCCTTTCCAGAATAGTAAGGCTCGTTAAAAATGGAGAAGTAACGAATTCAGAAACAATGAAAATGCGGACTGGCAGAACAGAATCAGACACTGATCACAGTAGTAATTCGATATTTAAGACATCGAAATCACATAATTGGTCAGCGGAATATGAATACAAAACACAGATGTCGAAACGAGCTTTCCAGATTGGTATCGCTCATATTTTTTGAACAAATATTCAATTTACTATGAATTTAGGAAGTTTCAATACAATAACACAATTTAACCCACCAGATTACAAAAAGGCAGATTTGGCCAACATACAAGCAGAATTTCACAAAACACAAAGAACGAAAGTTGTAGAGAATTCAAATATCTTTCCGGGAGATCGAGAATCAACATAATCCGATGAATAACGAATTTTGTACGAATTTAACAAGAATTCAGGACAAGGTAAAATTTAAAATAACGAAAATTGAACAACAATGCGAATAGAAAAGAGGAATCAAGATATCCGTACCTTAAATCTTAGTGATTATCATGAATCCTCAACAAATTCAGCCCCTCCATTCAAAGGAACCCTAATTCAAATAACAAAATCAAAGATACTATAAACCCTATAATTCCTCATACATGTATCTATGTAACAAAAGTATAATCTCTCACCTCTCTTACAACTCCAAAATCCATAGCCACCCTATAATTCCTCATACATGTATCTATGTAACAAAAGTATAATCTCTCACCTCTCTTACAACTCCAAAATCCATAGCCTTCATTAGGTTTGACAAATCTTCTTTCTTCTTCTCTTCTCCTCTCTAATGCAAAAAGTAACGTAAGCCATTTTGTTTTCCCCCAAACCCTTCACTCTTTTTTTTAATCTCTCTATTTTTTTCTATTAAAACCCTTACTATTTTTTTCCTCTCTAATCTTTCTTTTAACTAATAATCTTAAAACAATATTTTGTATATAAAAGAAATATATACTTACACATAAAATAATATTAATAAATCACTAATATCATTATTAATAATAATTGAATAAAATCCTAAAAAAAATATGGGATGTTACATTCTTCCCTCCTAATAGAAATTTCGTCCTCGAAATTAATCTTGCGCACCTCTACTCGAAATGATGGCGATAACATACACGAACAATTTTTGCTGACCTCCCAAGTAGCCTCAATGTTGACGTTGTATTTGACCCTGATCATCACCTAATGGAATTTGCTGATGTTCCGTATAATGCATGATACAATCCTTGGCAAGGCATCTAGTATTCCTCATACATAACGAACTATGGTATATCTGAAGCATGGTATCTCTCGATTGCTTACTTGTGGCTTCCCACTAACCCACGAAAGTATACGTTATTGGCCTTTTACATTACTAACTTTCCAAAAACCTCGCTTTCTACTTTCGCACTTAGAATAAAACTATGTCGAAACATATACCGTCTTTCTTGTTGTACTCGATAATTCATATATTCACGAACAAAATGTTGTATGCGGTAGAGCATCCACAAACCACCTATATTTACTATGTCTCGTCATTACTGAACACGACTAAAGATCGCACGTAAAGATGATTCTAATTAATCACGTTGAGAAATCAAAGGAACACGAAATGAGTAATATTCTTAACTAACGATCCATCACACGGTCTACCCATACTCACAGGTCAAGCCTAAAGGCAAGTGTAATGCTCAAACTCTATCTTACAACTACCCAAATCTCACAATCGAGCCTAAAGGCAAGTCTACAGAATCTTAAAACACTAGCTCTGATACCAACTTTAACAACCCAACAAATACACTTAATTTTAAAATCCACTAAAAATCGAATAAACGATACAACTTCTCAAAATCAAATATTTTACAATTCATAAATTAAAAATACACCTAAATTCTCTAAATATCGCAACTCGCACGCTTCCCAATAAGTAGTCCACCTAAATAATATCACCTACCGGGAGAAATAAGAGAAACAAAGACCGGCAGTGAGCGAAAGGCTCATATACGGATATAAAACGAATCACAAGCTGAACAAATTAAGAATAAAAATGAATATTTGAATAAATGAACAATGAGACATGGCGAATGAGATAATAGAAAGTAGATACTCAACTCACAATATAAAAATAAACACTCTCAAATCAAAATAAACTTACTCTAACAAATAATCATATCACTTACGCATAATTAACTCATTAACATAATCAAGACATAACCGATAAAATATAATCTGACTCTTACACATACACATATACTTACAAATAATATTCAAAACAATTAATCTTACCACTTACACATAATAATCATCAAAATTATTATCAAAGACAAAACTTTACTTACTGACATGGGATATAATCTTACAGGATGTCCTACATTTTCGGTCATCCAGAATATGTAGTCATCAAAACTTACAGGGGCTTGCATAGCACAAAGCAAATGCTACCCAAAATCTTTCAAGGGTTTGCACGGAAAAAAGCATAATGCTACCCAAATGGCCAAACATACACAATAGTCATGACTATACGTGTCCCATAACATCGGCGACACGCCCATACTATTTAACACCGCATAGGAGGTGCCAAGCACGAGATTCTCTCCACTCATGACGGAGTCTTACAATATCTCCCAAATCATAATAAAATCATAAATAACTTACTCGAAAAAGAAATGATCTCACAATATCTCTGAAATCATACGTACATCACAAATAACAGATAACACATACTCAAATATCACACACCCAAATATTGTACTAAGTAGACGATTGAATATAAATTTTTAGAACATGACCAGTCCCAAAGAAAGGCAATTTACTCTATAAACATGAACTCAATTGAAAATGTATAAAACACGAAAGTCGTAGAGGATTCCGAGACCTTTCCAGAATGGTAAGGCTCGTTAAAAATGGAGAAGTAACGAATTCAGAAACAATGAAAATCCGGACTGGTAGAACAAAATCAGGCACTGATCACAGTAGTAATTCGATATTTAAGACATCGAAATCACATAATTGGTCAGCGGAATATGAATACAAAACACAGATGTCGAAACGAGCTTTCCAGAATGGTATCGCTCATATTTTTTGAACAAATATTCAATTTACTATGAATTTACGAAGTTTCAACACAATAACACAATTTAACCCACCAGATTACAAAAAGGCAGATTTGGCCAACATACAAGAAGAATTTCACAAAACACAAAGAACAAAAGTTGTAGAGAATTCAAATATCTTTCCGGGAGATCAAGAATAAACACAATCCGATGAATAACGAATTTTGTACGAATTTAACAAGAATTCAGGACAAGGTATAATTTAAAATAACGAAAATTGAACAACAATGCGAATAGAAAAGAGGAATCAAGATATCCGTACCTTAAACCTTAGTGATTATCATGAATCCTCAAAAAATTCAGCCCCTCCATTCAAAGGAACCCTAATTCAAATAACAAAATCAAAGATACTATAAACCCTATAATTTCTCATACATGTATATGTGTAACAAAAGTATAATCTCTCACCTCTCTTACAACTCCAAAATCCATAGCCACCCTATAATTCCTCATACATGTATCTATGTAACAAAAGTATAATCTCTCACCTCTCTTACAACTCCAAAATCCATAGCCTTCATTAGGTTTGACAAATCTTCTTTCTCCTTCTCTTCTCCTCTCTAATGCAAAAAGTAACGTAAGCCTTTTTGTTTTCCCCCAAACCCTTCACTCTTTTTTTTAATCTCTCTATTTTTTTTTCTATTAAAACTCTTACTATTTTTTTCCTCTCTAATCTTTCTTTTAACTAATAATCTTAAAACAATATTCTGTATATAAAAGAAATATATATTTACACATAAAATAATATTAATAAATCACCAATATCATTATTAATAATAATCGAATAAAATCCTAAAAAAATACGGGATGCTACAGTCTCTCAAGTGTAAAATCCTTGTAATCTTGAGAGTTCTTCAATGAGACTGTTACTGGCTTCCATTCCTTAGGAAGAGATCTCAGAAACTTTAAGTTGGAGTCCTTGGTTTCATGCTTTCTCCCATACAACTTTAAACCATTCAGTAACTTTTGAAATCTACAGAATATGTCTGTTAAGTTTTCACCAGAGACATAGTGAAAATGTTCATATTGTTGTATGAGGAGCTGCATCTTGTTTTCTCTGACCTGCTCAGTTCCTTCACAGATTGTTTGGATAGTGTCTCACTCTTGCTTGGTAGTGGTGTAGTTGATAACATTATCAAACATACCTTGGTCGATACCATTGAACAGGATGTTCATGGCTTTCTTATCTTTGTGTGTTTCTTCCAAGTCTTTGTCTGTGAACTCTGCCTGAGTTTTTGGAACTGGCCTTCCAGCAGCTGCAGTACCAGCAGCTTCACCAACTCCAGAGTTAACCTTCATTGGAATATGAGGGCCTTTCTCTATGCAATCTACATAGCTTTCGTCAATAGCTGAGAGATGAAGATGCATATTCACTTTCCAGTGAAAGTAGTTGTCTTTGTCAAACATCGGAATCTTTACCCCAGTGTCCTTCTTTCCCATGGTGTTTGATCTTTAAACTTCTTGTTTGTTAGAAGCTTGCTTTGATACCAATTATATTTCCAAGTTGTACACCAAGATTGTAGAAAGGGGTTGAATACAATCTTGACTGAAAATTTCTTTCGAATTAACGAGGCTTCTGAAAGATTCAAGATGAACAAATAAAAGACAAAAATATAATTGAAAATTTACAACACAATCTTAAAAATTTCAGGTGGATTTGTTGACTCCACCTGAGTATTGTATTGAAGAAAATAATCTGTGTAAGATGGTACACAGCTGCAAGTACAAGACTTAGTGTATACAAGAAAACCTAATGCTCTATGCGTGTATGCTCAGTGTTTTCTTCTTGCTTAGTCTTGCTACACTTGAAGATATATATACTCCAAGTTTACAAACCCTACAAATAATGCGAATATTACAAAGTCAAAGTATTTATAGGTTTGCTGCCACTCCTCGTCTCCATGTGATATAATTTTGTCTGGATTGTCTTGGACAGATCTTCACTAGATTTACCAGCCAAATTGTTTGTAAGAATAAGGAATGTTTAATACTGGCTTCCATACTCTTTTTAAGTCTATCAACCCATGTGATCTGTCAGGCATGTCAAGTCGCTATCAACTGCTACTATCAAGACATTATTGGTTGCAGCATTTTATCCATTGAAGTTGACATCGATCGATAGGTTGAATGTTGTTTGCTAGAGTTCATATCCGTTGACATATAATCTTCATCGGTTGAAACATCACTTCACTTATACAGAATTACATAGCACAGCTTGTATACAATTAGCTACCCTATTCTGCATATCCATTGATAGTCAACATGACTCAGGAATACTACCAACTATGACAGTAACAAACAACTTATCTATTGAGACTTAAAACATATGTTACTAACTTATCAATGGATAAGCTGACTCATCAACGGATATTTATAGTCTTGGTATCCGTTGATAAGTTACAAACATGACTTATATAGATATGTTCTTAAGGTGTTTTTGTGTGCTTATCATCAAGGACAACATAATTCCTAACAGTAAGGTTAGGGTTTATACCTTCCTTGATGCTCTAGCAACACTAACAAGTGCTTACAATCAATAAACAAGACTTAGATAGTCCTTACAAAGCTTGATCCTTAAGAACAAAATAAGAAAAACAAGTTAATTACTATTCACCCTCCTCTTTGGATGAACTTTTGACATAGCTACGAATAATATTTGAAGCTAATATTTTAACCATACCTTAGTCTCCTCAATACCTTTCTTTTAAGCCATAGATCATAATTTTTGAAGCTTGGAAGCTAGGGTTTTGAAAATGAATTTAAGGGGAAAGCCGAATGGAAGAATCGTGGTGGTGGTGTTTGTTCCTTGGTTTTCCTTTTCTCTCCACTTTTCTAATTAGCTAATGTGTGATATATTGATATGTATTTCAGCTGGTCTACCCTTCACACTCCTCTTCCACACAAGTGACAAGAGTTAGAGGAGTTTAGGTGTTTTGTTTGCATGGTTCTAACAAGAACACATCACCTAGTACTATTCTTAAACCACTTGGCTACTTGATCTTGCTTTCACATTAATCATCTTGATATGTTACACTTGATGATCTTGCATGGTATTTAATCTCGTTATGAACTCAATCCATAATTCGTTCGCTTAATCTCTTAATCTCGTTATAAAGTTCTAGCGATTTCTAGAACGCTCGTTGCACTAATTTAGGGGTTTCCGTTCTAAAACCTTAAATCACCCTTAATAAAATAATAAAAGCTACCGAAATGGGGCAAGTTCAAAATGAAATTCAAGAGCGCCGTAGAGCGCTATAAATCCTTGAATCCTCAAAGTAAATATATTACTTGTCTTGGTCGAATTGAAATGCTCCTCACTGCCCGGTCAAATATTCCGTAAAAATAAACTTTGGATTTTCTGAATTCTGATCGCGTTCGCATACACTTATTTATCTCGTAGATTACTCATATAACTTCGAAATATCCATTTCCTATCTCATACATTGGGTGACATGAAAAAATTTCTTAGTCCTCAAAATCACTATTCATCCCTAAAATGAAAATTTTTCTCAAGTACAGAAACTAAGGTTATTACAAATGTCAATTAAAATCAATAATTGTAATGTGTTTCCCTTTCATCTATATATTATCTATCTATTATATATATCTAATACAACAACAGGGGGTTTTCCTGAGCAAATTAATTCATAGGCTCGGTCACTCCGAACCTCACTCCAAACCTAACTCTAATATTTGTAAAAATATTGTTATTCAAAGGGTTTGAACCCATGACCTTGGGTAACTAAATTCAACACCATAACCAGTTGAGCTATGTGAGCATTTGAGTTTATATTAAAAATCATTAACTACATACATAAATATTTGTATAATGTATAATCCCAATATGGCTTTTCAAACACCCCATTGTCCTTTTCACTTCCCACACTTTTTATTAATGATTTTAGGACCAGGACAATCTACAAGATCGTTAGACTATTTTATAGGATTATTTATTTTTAACATAGATAAAGTGCAAAAAATGAAATCTATTAATTATATTTGTATATTTGTATAATTATTAATTATAATGTATATTTGTAGATAATTATACATTAATGTATAATTATTAATTATACATGCATACGTACATACATACATACATACATACATACATACATACATACATGCATGCATGCATGCATACATACATGCTCATGCATGCATACATACATACATACATACATACATACATACATACATAAATCTCAGTTGGCTTACCTCAGATAATGTATAATTATTAATTATAATGTATATTTGTAGATAATTAAACATTAATGTATAATTATTAATTATATGCATACATACATACTGATATGGGTAAAAAATAACCCTTAAAGGCATAATTAATGTGACATTTATTGGCCCGTAAATATGGCCCAAAACCCTAGTTGGGCACTAAATTCGTAATTAATGGTCAGGCCCAAAAGAACGGCCCAAACCGGGGACGCCCGGTAAAAGCCTATCTCTAACATGGGTCTGATCCACAAACCAGGAACGTTCTAGAAACCAAGAACGTCCTAGAATATCCCCAGGATATTGTGTAGCCTCCAAGGCACCTAATTCGACATGGAAACTAATTCCTAAAAGGAAGGAGTCAGAACCTTCCTCAATTACGGTGACTTATCCACCAAGTCTCCAAAACCTACTATAATTCTAAGGCTCCCACAGCCTCTATAAAGGGCCTGACCCCTCATCCTAGAACTACGTTTTTGGCTTGATTCTCAACTCTGAGATACGTAGGCATCTTGTGAGGACCCGAATTAGGTCACGATAACGCAAGCGCAGCCATTAAAGCACGAAGCTCACGAACCCTAGCCGCAATTCGATAACCCTACTTTTTATTCCACAACATTTGGCGCCGTCTGTGGGAAGAGGATATCAACCATGGTTAACACACGAAGAACATCGACCGAGAACGTTCCTATTACATCTGATCCACCGATCGTCTCCTCTACACCGCCCGTTGTTACGGAGCAAGGGCTTGTACCCCCATCAACTGAGACTATCACACAACCTCAAGTTTCTCAGACCACAGGGACGAATCCCCATGCTGAGAGAACCTTACCGGTGATTGATCACCCGAGACAAGAGACTAATCAACTTCAGATGGTGGTTGCTCCATTGACTAGCCGTCCCCCGCTCTCAGGAGTTCAGATCTCCACCACTACACTCCCCGTGAGGACTGATCCGTTATACGGGTTGCCAAACTATCCCCCAAATCGAAGGGATCCTGGACCAAGCGGACACGCTTTACAGATACCTGAGTCGTATCAACCACCCTATATTAGGGGTCTAGCCCCCCCTGAGCAAGGATATTACGATTACTCTGGACCTTACTCCGATGATTCATCATCCGAGGATGATGATCGAAATATAGCCCCGAGGAGGCGACGTACAAGCAAAGAACCCATGAGGAGGACTCAAAGGATCTACGATAGACCCGTTCAGACAGCTGCTAAGAGAATCAAGGCTTTTGAAGCTGAGATCCAAAAGCTGAAGGATGATATAACCAGAGAACAAGTAAGGCAAAATCAGAATAGGCCTCCTCCAATCTCAAGGGAGATCCCCTTCATTGATTTGGAAGGGTCCTCAAGGAGACCGAGAAGGGCTGATGCCCCAACTGGAGGAATTACGAGGGTAGAAACCCCCAGGAGTGATCCCAAAGACCTGATGCCGCTTGGGGACCCTGACGATCCCATACCTCCATTCACTGACGAAGTGATGAACGCTCATGTTTCCCGAAATTCAAGATGCCCACGATAAAAGCATATGATGGGACGGGCGATCCTTCGAATCATGTCAGGACATTCTCGAACGCTCTGCTGCTACAACCCGCAAGCGACGCTCTTAAGTGTAGGGTGTTTCCTCAAACCTTGGCAGGCATGGCTCAAAGATGGTACAGCCGATTGCCCGCAAACTCGATTGGTTCGTTTAAGGAGTTGAGTACTGCCTTTATCAATCAATTTGTTAGTGGGAAGGTCCACGAAAAAAGCTCTGCATCTCTCATGCAAGTAAAACAAGGAAAGAATGAGAACCTGAGGGATTACCTCAAGCGTTTCACTAAGGAGACGTTGAATGTCCCGGATCTGGAGAACAAAGTAGCTATGATAGCCTTGGAGAATGGAACGACGAACCCCTACTTTCAGATGTCGTTGGAAAAACATCCCCCTGAGAGCATGATTGAGCTCCAAAGGAGGGCAAGTAAATACATAAAAGCAGAAGAAAGCATGAAGAAGACGGAAGCTCCCACCACTAATGGAGGAAACGGAAACTCCCGGAAGCGAAGGCAAGAGCAGGAGTATGACACAAGGGACAAATACCCCCGGACAAGCAAGGACTCCGATTCTGCTTCCAAGAAGAATTTGGGGCCAAGGTTCTCTGAATATGCAAGGTTGAATGCTCCTAGAAGTCAAATCCTGATGGATATTGAAAAAGATGCGGATTTCCGATGGCCGAAGCCACTTAGGGGTGATCCCGCAAGAAGAAACAAGGATCAATACTGCAGGTTCCATAAGGACGTGGGACATGACACTGATGATTGCAGACAACTCAAGGACGAGATTGAATTTTTGATTCGAAGAGGGAAACTGAGCCACTTCACTAAGGATGAAGACTGTGGTAATCAGAGAAGAGACTATAATAGAAGGGGTGACAACCAAGATCGCAACCCACAACCCCGAGGGCCAGTAATCAACATGATCTCAGGAGGCCCGACTGCGGTCGGGACAACTAGGAGTTCTCGGAAGGCTTATGCCAGAGAAGTGATGCACACCGTAGGAGAGGCCCCGAAACGTGCAAAAACTGAAGTAGTGATCGGTTTTGAAGACTCAGACTTGGAGGGGGTAAAGTTCCCCCATGACGACCCGTTGGTCATAACTCCTGTAATTGGAAATTCGGAGGTGAAGCGAGTCTTGATAGACAATGGTGCTTCTGTCAATATTCTGTTTCATGATGCATTTGTAAGGATGGGATACAATGATTCTCAGTTGACCCCATCTAACATGCCTATATATGGATTTAATGGAGTAGAATCCAAAGTTGAAGGGACTATTCAGTTGCCAGTAACTATTGGACAGGAGCCCAAGGAGGCCACTCAGATATTGAACTTCTTGGTAATCAAGGCGGTTTCAACATACAACGCTATCCTCGGAAGGACTGGACTTCATGAATTCAAGGCTGTTGCCTCAACTTATCACATGAAGATCAAGTTTCCAACCAGGAATGGTGTAGGAGAACAAAAAGGTGACCAGAAAATGGCTAGGAGCTGTTATGTAGCTGCGTTAAAGCCTGATGGAGTCGGGGGCAGGTCCTTCCGATTGAAGACATGGATGTCCACAGTGATAAAGAACACCAAGAAAGGTCGGCAAAGGACATCACACAAAAGCCTCGGACAGCCATTAAGGCTAAGGCATCAACTAACTTTGTGGTTGAATGTATCATTGGCAACCAAGAAGTCGGGGGGCAGGATATAATACCCCAAGCAGGAAGTGAACTTCAGAATAAGAATGAGGAGACCAGAAGGAGTAATGGGTGCTCTATTTTGATGGAGCATCAAAAACAAAATCGAGCAATACAGGTCTAGTCTTGCAAATCCCCGATGGGTTCAAACTATCCTAGTGGGACTTAGCTTCATATTTATCTAGTAGAAGTAGAAATAAGGTTCGATGAAACCATTGCAGAGCATATTGCTCCGAGTAGGACAGTAGTACTCTATGTAAGGGTTGAACCCATTTCAAGTTATTAATGTAAGTTTGTTTTTTGTTCTCTATTCTGTGATTTTATTTATGTGCCAAGCACCTGATGTGTGTAAGTCAAAGATGACCAAGTACCGAAAATAAAAGAATAAACGAATGGAAACAAACAAACGCATAAATAAAACCCTGAAGGGTCGAGAGTTAGGTTATAATACAACCAAATAAGAGTTTAAGTCCTTGAAGGACCCTGGATAAAAGACAAGCTGATTAAAAAGCCCCATCTGGCAATCAAAGCCATGCAAGGCTGTGGAGGCTAAGGACTAACTACTCTTCAATATTTTTTAAGTACCTGGAGTGAGGGTACAAGGATGAAGCAAATAAAGAACCTTGAATTATAGTCCTAAGGTCAAGGGATATAAGAATATCCTTGAACAAGGATTAAGAAGTTCAAGCAAGTTTTCATCTCAGAAGTTTAAAAGGCAAGAAGCCCAAGGGATAGCATTTTTCGAAATCTAAATCGAGGATCAACCTTAAATCCTTGACCTAGAATCAAGAAAAATGAGAAGCAAATATAGGTTTGAAAACCTTAAATCAAAGGTTTGAGACAAGACATGAAAGACATGAAGTCAAGTAAGGGATCCTAGAGAACTTTAGTTTGACATCAATCCAAAAGAAAGGTCGTGAATACTTGGTAGTCGACATATGAACACCAACGCTGAACATGTGAATATCAACATCAAATCCTAGGTGGAGAAAACAAGAGATATTAGCCATGAAGGCCAAGGTTAGCTATAAGGGCCAAACTTGAGGGGGTCATGAACCTCCAATCAAGATCCAAAGTTTGAAAACCAATCTAAAGTTCTGGATTCTCGATTAAGAATGCCAACATTGAACATATGAAAACCAGCGTTGAACACTTGAATATCAACCCTGAAATGGAGATTGAAAACTTCCTAGGGAAGGTTCAAGACCTCATCAGGCCGACCAGAAGCCAAGAAGGCCTTCAGCCGACCTTAAAGAACCGACCAGAGGCTCTAGAGGGGATTCATCCAACCAGAAACCTTCTGGTCTTGGACCGGCAGCTCTGATAGATGTTTTGGTGGTTTAAAACACCCAAAAATTTGCTTGAAACCATGTGACGGTAGTCCGATATGCTCTCTTTCATTAAAATCCAAACTTCAATGTTAGAGTTTAAAGAACTTACTTGAGGTTGAAAATCCTTAATTTCGAACATCGACATACGAGTGTCGACGTTCAACACTCGAATAGCCCTAAGGCCGAGCACATGCCAGCCGAGAGGCCGCTAGAGAAGCCCCAGGAACCAAGACAAACATTGAAGCCATGATGGCCAATCGAGCCAAGAAAGGTTGTTTTAAAAACTCTAAGTTGATGTCAACCCAATATGAGGAGTCTACAGGAGCCACTTACCATAGGCTAATAAACAAGCAAGATTTCTGCACCCTTCACCGGGAATACCAAGGAGGTCTACGAGGATGACATGTTAGTCAAGAGCCTATTCAAGGCATGCCATATTAAGAACCTCAGAGAGGCATTTGAAGTGCTGAGGCACCACAAGATGATGTTGAATCCAGCCAAGTGTGCCTTTGGCATGAGATGTGGAAAATTTATGGGTCTGATGGTTTCAAAGCAAGGCACAGAAGCCAACCCTAATAAGATCAAGGAAATCCTGAATATGGAATCACCACGTTCCATAAAGGACGTAGAGAAATTGACTGGAAGAATTACAGCCTTAGGTAGATTCATCTCCAAGTTTGGAAATAAGTGATTGCCTTTCGTTCAGGCTTTGAAGAAGGTGAAAAATTTTGAATGGACTTCAGAAAGCCAAGAGGCCTTTGAACAGTTGAAAAAGTACATGGCTAAAGACCTGTTATTGGCCAAACCTAGTCCCGGAGAGACCCTATATTTATATCTAGCGATATCCGAACAAGCATTGAGTGTCATTCTCATTCGAGAGGAAAACAAGGTTCAAAAGCCTATCTACTATGTGAGCAAGATATTACACGGAGCTTAGTTGAATTACTCTCCCATTGAAAATTTTGCTTTGGCACTAGTAACAGCCCCAAGGAAGCTACACCGTACTTCCAGGCACACAAAATTGAAGTCCTGATGGACCAGTAGTTAAGAAGCATATTGCATAGCCCGAAGGCCAATGGAAGGATAATTAAGTGGGCGATCGAACTTGGGGAGTTTGATATTACGTACAAGCCTCGAATGGACATCAAGGCACAGGCACTCGCTGACTTCGTGGTTGAATGTACCACTAACAACCAAGAAGTCAGGGGGGCAGGAAGGCACAACACCCCAGCAAGGGCAAGATGAGACACCCCAAGAGGGAGAGAAGGATGAAGTTTAGAAGGAATATTGGGTGCCCTATTTTGATGGGTCAACAAAAATGAAAATAAGTGGAACTCACAATTGAATATGCCTTGAGGTTGAAGTTTTCAATGACCAATAACGAAGCTGGGCATAAAGACTTGATAGCCGAACTAGGCTCGACTATAGCCATGAGGGCCAAAAATCTTAAAGTCTGTGGAGACTCAAGGCCGGTGATAGCCCAAGTAAATGGAGATAAGTGAATGAAGATTTTGAAGCCAAAGATAAAATGATGGTGAAATACATGAGGATGGTAAAATCACAATTGGTATGGTTCAAGGAATGTCACCTTGAATTCATCTCTAGAGAAGAGAATGTGATGGCTGATGCCCTGTCTAAATTTTCCTCGTCTAAAATCGAGAGTTGCACTAGAAGTGTTTACTATCAGGTCTTGGAGACCCCCACTATAGAGCACAAGTTGTTGACGCCCATCGATATTGGAAGTTGTAGTGATTGGCTCCCTGATAATGCCTTGGAGGCACGAAAACTATCAGTAAGAGCATTGAAATATGCGTTGATCGAAGATCTTCTTTATACAAGGTCCTTTTTAATTCCATACTAATGTCATGAATTTCAAAATCTTAACACAAAATCTAAGCCTTGATGGCCAATAAGGCTGTTGCCTCAAATCAAGTTGGGTGTTTGAGTTCAAGGCCTGAAAATCAGGAACCATTGGCTAAATTCAAACTGAGGCAAGGTTCTATAAACAAGGTAGGAGGTTTAAGGTCCTCGAGTTCAAGAAAAAGTTAAGACCCGGAAGGTCCTGAAAACTAAGAAAAAAGTTGTTTGTGATCAAAATACTCTAAGAAATATGATGGGAGTTTTGAAACTCTGCACAAAATATAAGCCTAGATGGCCAACGAGGTTGATTGTCCCGAATCAAGCTGATTGCTTGAGTTCAAGGCCTGAGATTCAGAAACCATTGAGTAAAATCAATCTAGGACATGATCCTACAAACAAGGAAGGAGGTTTGAAGTCCTTAAGTTTAAAACCAAGGATGAAAAACTAACCACGATATCCTAGACTCGAAGTCAGGTGTTGAAAACAAGGAAAGTCCCTACACCACCAAGTAAAGAAGTGAAGACCCCCAAGACAAGGGGGGCAAGGTTAAGGTTGTTTAAAACACCCTATTATAGGTACATAAGAATGCCTGGAAGCCAAGGGCAATAGTTTAACCAAAGGTTATTTGATATCAAGAGTTAAAGAAAGGTTTAGACCCGAAAGGTCCTGAAAACCAAGAAGTAGGTTGTTTGAGACCAAGGATCATCAAACTAATCAAGGTATCACAAAAATCCTTTCTAGGAACAAGGAAGGGAGTTCAGGACAAGTTTTGATTTTGGTCAAAGTCAAAGTCAAAGTCAAAAGTCAAAGTCAAAGTCAAAGTCAAATAGTCAAAAATGGCCAAAATTCAAAAAAAAAAATATTTTTTTTGGGGCCCAGCCGACCAGGCACCCATGGCCGAATGGCCGACCAGGGTGAGCCGACCAGGCCACCTTGGGAGGGTGTTTGGAGGGGTTTCCGGAGACCTGTTTTTTAGGGTGTTTTCATGACCTTCCAGAACGCTCAAAAACGCTCCGTTTGAGCTCAAATTTGAGATTCAAGAACCTTGTGAGGTCCTCTACAAGCCTATGCAGGTGGACAAGTGTTTCCTTGAAATTGGGAAGGTGTTATGATCACGTACGAGACCTGGTCTGAAAACCAGCTGAAAATGGGGTATTTCGCCTCCAGAACGTTCAAAAATGCATATTTTCATGTGATTCTTCTTCATACCAGGAGATTATAAGAATCCCCATCATATAAGCTCAACTTCAAAGTTTGAGTTTGGAGATGCCAGGGGTGTTTAGAAAACGCAAGGGTATTGAAAGACCCTGAAACACCTTCTAGGGGATCGTATTTCTCCCCTAGACAACTCAAAAATGAGAATTTTCACGTGATTCTTTTTGCAACCAGGAGGTTATAAGAAGCTCAACTTGACTAACTTGACTCCAAAATTTGGGGTTAGGACTTCGCTAATCGCAATTAGGGGGTGATTAGCCTCGATTATCAACGTTTAAGGACTTCCACTCAAGAATTAACCTATCCAAAGGTTAAAGGTGGATATCCTAATGGTAATTACATCAAGTGTGAACTATTGGCCTCGATCAAGGCCTTTATAGCCCCGTTTAGGGTTGTTTAGCCCCGATTAGGGCCAAAATAGCGTCTTTTGCTCAAAAATTAGCCCTTATCAAGGCTTATGAGCAACGACCACCCAATATTAACCCCAACTTAGATAAGTTGAGGGGAATGAATCATTAATGAATTGATGGTAAAGGATCCTATGCACGAATTGCACTCGGATTAGGGTCTATGAGCTCAGAACGGCACTAATCCTATTCCCGAAAGGCTCAGAAATCTTGAGAGAAAGATTCGAGAGGCCAAGGAACGTTTAACTTTCTTAAGTATTAACTTGGGAAAGGATTTTAGTCATTGTAAATGTGTAGGTCGTTCCACACTTTACTGTAAGACGATACCCTTGCAGGGCCGATGTGACCTTAAACTTCTACGAAATCAAGCTTTCCTAGAAGTTGGGGGGCAAATGATATGGGTAAAAAATAACCCTTAAAGGCATAATTAATGTGACATTTATTGGCCCGTAAATATGGCCCAAAACCCTAGTTGGGCACTAAATTCGTAATTAATGGTCAGGCCCAAAAGAACGGCCCAAACCGGGGACGCCCGGTAAAAGCCTATCTCTAACATGGGTCTGATCCACAAACCAGGAACGTTCTAGAAACCAAGAACGTCCTAGAATATCCCCAGGATATTGTGTAGCCTCCAAGGCACCTAATTCGACATGGAAACTAATTCCTAAAAGGAAGGAGTCAGAACCTTCCTCAATTACGGTGACTTATCCACCAAGTCTCCAAAACCTACTATAATTCTAAGGCTCCCACAGCCTCTATAAAGGGCCAGACCCCTCATCTTAGAACTACGTTTTTGGCTTGATTCTCAACTCTGAGATACGTAGGCATCTTGTGAGGACCCGAATTAGGTCACGATAACGCAAGCGCAGCCATTAAAGCACGAAGCTCACGAACCCTAGCCGCAATTCGATAACCCTACTTTTTATTCCACAACACATACATACATACATAATTATTAATTATACATGCATACGTACATACATACATACATACAATATATACATACATTAATATTGTATAATCCATTAATATTTCATTATTTGTAATCTATTAATTGTTGTATAATTAATATGTATATTTATACATATATACACATGTACAAACATAAATACATACATAAATTTTTGTGGATATATAATAATATACTATAATATTATATACATACATATTATATAGCATACATACATACATACATACACACATACATACATTTATGTTGTATAATCTATTAATATTTCATTATTTGTAATTTATTAATTATTGTATAATTAATATACATTTTTATACATACATACATACATACATACATACATACATACATACATACATACATACATACATACATACACATGTACAAATGTTATTCCCAGATTACACACTTGTATAATTGTAGAAGGGGGGGTTGAATACAATTCTTGATATTTATAAATTTCTGATAAGAACTCCAGAAATCTATACTAAGATAATTGCTTGTAAAAAGATTAATGCACAAACACATAAAAAATCAGGTGGTTAAATGCACCACCTGAAGCTTTTATTCGAAGAAAACTCTGTGATACAAAAGTACACAGCTTCTGTTTTACAACTCTTTGCTTTCTAAGAATATTCAATAGAGACCCTAAGCAAAATGTATCTGTTTTCTTAACCTACAAAGAGTTGCTACACTTGGTTATAAATCCCAAGTTTTACAAGTACTACTGGAATAAGATAATATTAATCTAATTCTAGTTGACTTGCTACTACACTCCAAATACACATGTAGCCGAAAGGTTGTCCTTGTGTTCAGACATGTCTCCTGCACCTTTCTTGTATTCATAGTGTAAATAGAATGCTTCTTTCTTCTGTGTTTCCAAAGTATGGCTGCCATACTTCTTTTTGTATCTACTATCAACCCATGTGATCTGTCAGTCAAACATGTCCTTATCAACTGCTAATCCCTAGTTAATCATAGAAGACAGTGTCAATGATTATCCGTTGATATTGTACACTGACATCCGTTGATGATGTATTGAGTGGTATCCGTTGATATTGAGACTTGAGCTGTATCCGTTGATAGAGTGGATTTGAGTTGTATCCGTTGATAGAGTTTTGTCTTCATCCGTTGATACACTTTTACTTAGACAGAATTACATAGCATAGCTTATTTACAATTGGCTACCCTATTCTGCCTATCCGTTGATGGTCAACATGACTGTGGATAAAAACACTATCAACTGATAACATAGAGATACTACAGTATGCTACAAAACCTCATCCGTTGATGAGCTACCTGTCAACGGATAGAGTTATAAATCCACATCCGTTGACAGCTACAAAACCTTATACAATTTGATTGATTGTGAAGTTATCATCAAGTACAACATATTCCTAACAATCTCCCCCAATTTATACTTGATGACAATAAAGCATAAATTCAGGACCTTGATGATAACAAAACATTCCTAAAGATATATAAAGAACAATGCAAAAATTGTATTAAGCTACAAAAATTAAAAACTGAAAGTTTGAGAAATTTACAGAGAAGTGCTCCACTAGACTGAGCAGATTAAGACTGTTTCTTTTCTCTTGTTGGCATCACCCTTGATTTTCCTTCTTTGGCAGAGTTAGACTCAATCTGTATTTGGAGTTGCCTATAGAAGGCATCTTCTTCATCAACCTTTGGATTTAGCTTTTGTTGTAACCATCTCAGGTATTGAGAACTAGCCTTTGGTAGTTGGTCTTCTAACCTGAAGAATCTCCTGTTACCATCTTCATCCCTGAACTCCATCATCCAGAAGGGTTGAAGGTGGATTTTCTGTCCATTGTATGGGATCTTCATCTTCCTTGGTAGACTAGATGGTGAGTTCCATTCCCTCCTTATCTGTTCTATTCTGTCCAGTATCTCCCCTTTTGCTATCTTGGAGAACCCTGTGTATCTCTTGATTGCAGAGAACACTTTGGTTAAGGTCTGATAATTTTCTCCAAGAACCCTTTGTAGTGGCCATGTCCTTTCCATTCCTCCCTTGTATACAAAGACCAATCTCTCAGGCAAATGTTTATATTTGTCAATCCCTCTTACTTCTGACAATTCATCCAGATAAAGATTCATGCCAGAGTATTCTTCAATATCTGCCTGATAGATAAAATCATCCTTGTTTTCCAAGATTGGCTGCCTGACAATAGCAGGTACCCTAGCAACTTGAATTGGTTCCTTTGAAGGTTGCTTCCTTGGTATCCTTTTCTTCTGTATAGGCTTCTGTTGAGGCTTCAGCAAGAATGAAGGAACCTCAATGGAGTCAAGATTCATTGGTTCCTCTTTAGGTACTATAGGATCACCATGGAAATTCACAGCTGGGTTGAATACTTTTACAGAAGTAGGTTGTGATGAGCCAACTGTCTCCTTGCTTTCAATTTCTGGAGAGACAGGCCTCCTTGCCTTTGATTTCATTCTCTTAGATTTGGATTTGGGGATTGATTTCCCTTTCCTTTTGAATTTGGGGACTTCCTCAGGTTCCCTCATTTCATCATCTACCTCATCCATTAACTCTTGAGCCAGCCTTGCTTGCTTCTCATCTGAGTTTTCATATTGATTTTCAGTGCTTGGTTGAGATTCTCTTAGCAGCCTTGAAGTCTCTTCTCTCTTGGCTTCAACAAATCTAGGATGGCTGTTGGATATGTTTAGAACTTTTCCATTCCTTATGATTACAGCCATCCATTCTCTTACACAGCTGTTAGTCTTCTCCTTGAATTCCTTAATTTGCTTACCCATCAGCTTCTCTTCATCATCCTTGGGAAATGGAAAGTCCAGTTGTAACTTGTTCTTCCCATTTGCTTTTGGTGGTGAGAAGGGTCTTGCTTTGATGTAGGGTTCAAATTCTTTAACATGAGAAGGCTCAGCATCATAGAATGTAAGAGCCACAATTGCTGGAGTGAGCACCTTCAGAATTGTGGTAGATATTGTTGGAGCTAAGGTTTGGCTAGAGAACATATTTGATACAATAGATGCATTAATCAATCTTTCTGTCCTCATTATTCTTTTATAGTTCTCCTCTTTCTTCCTTTGTAGGGCTTCAATCTTGGCTAGCTTTTCCTCTTCTATCAAGTTTGAGAAATCAAACTCTTTAGATAGAGCTACTTGTACAGGTTTGGATTTGCTGGGGGAAGCTGTGACAATGAAGTCCTGTGGATTGACCACTATGGTAGGCTGCTGCTCCCCCTCACTTGCTGCTTCCCTTCTTTCAGAAATTAAGATTTGACTTGTAGTTGCCACAGCCTCTTCCACTTTCTCCCCCTTTTTGTTAGCATCAAGGGTTTGACTAGAAGTTGGGGCTACAACTAACTTTTCTAGCAGTTGGGTTTGCAGTTTTTGATGTTGAAGAAATTGCTCCATCTGGGATTCCATCTTTTCCACTCTTGAGTTGAGTTGTTGCACAGACTTAGCCAGGGTGTCTTCTTTGATGAACCTTTGTTGCAACACCCTCTGAGTGGCTGTAGGAGCTAGTTGCTCTAACTTGGAATCCACAGAGATCTTCACATCCTTGATTTCTTGTTTGATCTCCTCTAAGTTGGTTCTCTGAATCACCATTTGCATCTTTTGTAACTTAAGGGAGTCAATTGCCTGTTGAAGAACAACCTTTCTCTGTGGATCTGCTTCTGGGTGCTCAGCCAGGGCAGATTTATATTGCCTTATGATTTCCACATCAAGTTGATGATAGGTGTAGTTGTGAGCAAATTTCCAATCATGAATACTGCTACCACCTTCATCTTCAGGGCTCTGGCTGTCTTCATCTTCAGAATCTTCAAATTCTTCACACTCAGCAGTGGTTGACAGAGCTTCTAAAGATTCCTTAGCTCTAAATAGAGACTGTGAGGTGTGCACTAGGTGCATTGCCTCCTCTGCTTCCACATTGCCCTGTTGTGCCAGAATTTGATAGGCAGGAACAGGGTGAGTAAAGGTTTCAGCATCCAAAGAAATGGAGTCAATCATGGACTGATATTCTCTTTGAAATTCCATTTCCTTGGCTGCATCCTCAACCTCCATTGACTCACTAGCAATGGCTGCGTCTTCCATCCTTATTGCTCCTATAGTCCCTTCTCTCCTCTCATTTCTCTTTTCTTGCATCAAGGGCTCCCCTTGGCTCACACCTCTCACACCCTCACCTTCACCTACTAAGGTGGAACTCTCAGTCTCTCCTTTTGCCTGACCGAAAGAAATGGCCAGCCTCTCATTATTTATCTCTCCTTTTGCCTGCTCACAAGGCAGCCTCTCACTCCCTTCCCTCAATCCTAAAAGTGTTTCAACTACTGAGAACTCCTCCACACTTGACACAGGAATGTCAGATATAGCAGTGGTAGAGTGAGTTATCAATGGATAAGGAATATCCGTTGATGGAGTAGTTATAGCTGTCAATGGATGGCTAGACAGAGGCGCATCCGTTGATGGAGAAACACTTGTCAACGGATGAAGGATATCCGTTGAGGAAGGAATAATTTTATCCGTTGAAGAGAAAACCAACACTGAATCTGTGGAGATTGATTTTAAGTTCGAGGCCACAGTCTGTGTTGAGAATTCTGGAAGGGAAGATTGATGGTCCAACAAATCATCTAAAAGATGATGACCACCAATTGCAGAGTGGGGCTTCTCCAAGAATCTTAAAGATGGAGAATCAGGAATTGATGTAGATATCATATCCACATCCAGAGATGGAGTTGGTGATGGTGGATTGTAATGTGTATCGATTTGAAGATTAAGATCAAGGGGCTGTGACTCCACATTTATTGAAGCCACATCAAACTGAGTTTGAGAAGGTACAGTTTCCTGTACTGTGTGTGCACCCTGTGATTCCCCTGTGGTTTTAGATTTCACTCTTCTTCCATAGGTTTTTGAGAGTGGGCTATATGTGTCTCTAACCCTCTTGTGCAGTGTTCCTTGTGGGGAACTTGATTCAGTAGTCACACTCTGTTTAGAGAGTGTAACTAGAATTTGGCTTGTAGTTACATTAGCAGTCTTTTGAGAGACTGAAATGGTGGTTGCACTCATCTCTCCTTCCTTATCCTTAGGGCTTCTTTGATGTTCACCCTGTCCCTCACCACTCACTACCACCTTCACACTCCCCTCAAGAGTTTTGGTAGATTTTACAACAGGTGTCTTTTAAGAGACACTTGAGGTTTGCTTACTAGAATGTGATTTTGGAACTCTGGATTTGGTCACTTTGGTAGGAGCCTGTTTGGTCACAACTACAGACTCCATTGTGACACTAGAAGGCAAAGAAATTTGGGGGTTGGAGATAGGAGTTTCAGAGTTAGAAATAGTTACCTGAACAATTGGTAGATATACCAATTGTACTCCTGCATTGAGGTTCATTCGAATTAGGTCACTTAAGACTCTCTTCTCCTGAACAAAACATTGGAACTTGCTATCCGGGTTAGCAATGGATAGATTATTCTCAGATACATGCAGTGCTAAGAGCATTAAAAATCTAGCAAAGTAGATATTCTTGCTCCTAGTTTCCTTTTTACCTAACTTTGGAGCTATCTCATACATAACTAATGTGCCAAAATTATAGAATTTATCATTTAAGAGCATACACATCATAGATAGCATGGACTGGGTAACAGCATCAAAATTACTAATTTTGCCTGAAAAAGTTTTAATGAAGGCATCACAGAAATAGCTCCATTCTTTAACCATTCCTTTCCTAACAATTTTCCCTAAGTTTTCAGTACTAAGGGCATAATTAATAGAATTAAGCATGGCAACAATTTCAGCATCAGTGGGTACTTTCAGACAGTTATTCTCAGGCAATTTTAAACAAGTAGTTATTACATCAGAATTAACCACATAGTTTTTACCCTTTAAAGAAAAAGCAATTGTACCGTCTGTGCCATTGTACTCAGCAGATGTCCACATTTCTTCAATTACCTCGTGGATTAAGGGAGTGGTGGCAGTCATAGCATATGACAGTTTGCATTTCTTCACGAAACTCATCAAAGTGTGGTAAGCTTCTGGAGCATTCACTGTGTCAACAAAGGCCGCGAAATTGTTCTTCTCATAGGTAAACCCAGTGGAGGACATCATCTTAACAATGGGCGCCATTGAAGTGTTTGAACTTTGGTTACAGAGAGTTTTAGAGAAGAAGATGCAGTTAACTTTTGGTATGCTTGAAAATGAATAAAAGTGAGATGTGAGAGTACAAGTCAGCCTTTTATATTTTTCAAGAATTAAAAATGAAATAATTAAAAGTAATTACTCCATTGGTCAAAAGTAACTGTCAGATAATAAATGAAAAGAAAATAAGTATAGCCATGATTAGATATACACGGTTACCAACGGTTATAAAAAAATTGTATATCAACGGATATAGAATGAACGGTTGAGATACAGTTTATCCGTTGATGACGTGGATAGCCTGTTACCCGTTGACATGCGAAAATCTAGTAATGTGTTTATACTATCAACGGATAAAAGGATATCCGTTGATAAGCTAATTTTGCCTTAGACAAAATTTCTGCAGAAAATTTTTCTGAAAGTTTTAACTTTCAAGTAAATCAAAACACATTTCAAGCTTCAATGCAGTGAAATCAAATATCACTAGGAATTATGACAAGTTAAGCATACCTAGCTCACCTACCAATCTTGTGAATGTGGATTCATCAAGAGGCTTGGTGAAGATATCTGCAAGCTGCATTTCACTTGGCACAAAGTGCATTTCTACTGTACCATTCATCACATGTTCTCTAATGAAGTGGTATTTGATGTCAATGTGCTTGGTTCTCGAATGTTGCACTGGATTCCCTGTGATGGCAATAGCACTTGTGTTGTCAAAGAAAATTGGAATCTTCTCAACTTTTAGACCATAGTCAATGAGTTGGTTTCTCATCCATAGAATCTGTGCACAACAGCTTCCAGCAGCAATGTACTCAGCTTCAGCTGTAGAAGTGGAGACTGAGTTTTGTTTCTTACTGAACCATGAAACAAGCCTGTTTCCTAGAAATTGACAGGAACCTGTAGTACTTTTCCTATCAACTCTGCAACCTGCATAATCTGCATCTGAATAGCCAGTTAGATCAAAACCAGATTCTCTCGGGTACCAAATGCCAAGGTTTGGTGTTCCCTTGAGATACCTGAAAATTCTTTTAATAGCTATTAAGTGAGACTCTCTAGGGTCAGCTTGAAATCTAGCACAAAGACAAGTAGAAAACATTATATCAGGTCTACTAGCTGTTAGGTATAGAAGTGAACCTACCATGCCTCTATAGCTTGAGATGTCCACAGACTTTTCCTTAGTATTCAACTCAAGCTTAGTTGCAGTGGCCATATGTGTTTTAGCAGATGTACAGTCCATTAAGTCAAATTTCTTTAAGAGATCATAAATATATTTTGTTTGACTTATGAAAATGCCCTCATTAACTTGCTTTACTTGTAGGCCAAGAAAGTAAGTTAATTCACCCATCATGCTCATTTCATACCTACTTTGCATAGGTTTGGCAAACTTTTTGCAAAGCTTCTCATCTGTAGACCCAAAAATAATATCATCTACATAGATTTGAACAAGTATTGAAGAGCCATTAATATTCCTATGAAATAAGGTTTTATCTACTGTACCTCTAGTGAAGTGGTTCTCCAAAAGAAATTGAGATAAAGTGTCATACCAGGCTCTTGGTGCTTGCTTCAAACCATAAAGTGCTTTCATGAGAAGATATACATATCCTGGAAATTCTGGATCCTCAAAGCCAGGAGGTTGATGGACATAGACCTCTTCTTCCAGTTCCCCATTTAGAAAGGCACTTTTGACATCCATCTGATAGACTTTGAAATTGGCATGTGCTGCATAGGCTAGAAAGATTCTTATTGCCTCAAGTCTTGCCACTGGAGCAAAAGTTTCATCAAAATCTATTCCTTCTTCTTGAGAGTAGCCCTTTGCCACTAATCTAGCTTTATTCCTCACAATTATGCCATTTTCATCTGTCTTATTCTTGAGAACCCATTTAGTGCCTATGACACTTCTATCATCAGGTTTGGGCACAAGTTTCCATACTTTATTTCTTTCAAATTGGTTTAGCTCTTCTTGCATTGCTAACACCCAATCTGGATCTAGAAGGGCATCTTCCACTTTTTAGGTTCCTCTTGAGACAGGAAGCTACTGTATAGACATTCTGCTTGAGTGGCCCTTCTAGTTTGGACTCTTGAATTTGATTCACCAATGATTAACTCAAATGGATGATTTCTAGTCCATTTTCTTGCAGGTGGAAGGTTTGATCTTGATGAGGTTGCTTCATTTTGCATGAGCATGATCATGTTGATTTAGCATTGAATTTTGACCTTGAGAAACTCCCCCTGAGTTTGTTGTCCTTGCTGAATTATGAAGTTGACTGTCAATGGATGCATCATTTTGCCTGTCGACGGATGCTTGAGAATATCTGTCAACGGATGCATCTCTAATAGTGTCAACGGATGTTGCAGAATGACTGTCAACGGATGTTGCAGAATGACTGTCAACGGATGCTTCATTTTCAGTGTAAGCATCACTTCTAGTTGGTATAACAGCTCTAGGTGGATCTCTGTGGTCATGATCTTCATTTTCCTCATCATCATCATATTACATTCTTCCTTCACCTTCATTCTTAAATTCCAACTTTTCATGGTAACCTTCATCATTTAGGCCTAGAATCTTTTGATCATCAAACACAACATGTACAGATTCCATAACAATGTTGGTTCTTAGATTGTAGACCTTGTAGGCTTTCCCTGCTGCATATCCAACGAAAATAGCTTCATCTGCCTTTGCTTCAAATTTGCCCAAGTTATCTCCATGTTTTCTTAGCACAAAACACTTACATCCAAAGACATGTAGGAAAGCTAAAGTTGGTTTCTTGTTGGTTAATAACTGATAAGGAGTCATTCCTCTAGCTTGATTGACCAAGGAAATATTCTGAGTAAAGCATGCAGTGTTGACAGCTTCAGCCCAGAAATATGTTGGTAACCTTGATTCACTTAACATTGTTCTAGCTGCTTCAATGAGAGTTCTGTTTTTCCTTTCAACAACCCCATTTTGTTGAGGTGTTCTGGCAGCAGAAAACTCATGGACAATTCCATTCTCTTCACAGAAAATCTTCATTGTGGAATTCTTGAATTCAGTACCATTGTCACTCCTGATTCTTTGTACTCTGTCTTCAGAACCATTGTTTAGTATTCTGAGGTGATTGATGATGATTTCACTTGCACAATCCTTGGAGTGCAGGAAGAAGGTCCATGTGAACTTAGAAAAATCATCTACAATCACCAGACAGTATTTCTTCTTTGAAATAGACATGACATTTACTGGACCAAATAAGTCCATATGCAGCAATTGAAGAGGCTTAACAATGGATGACTCTGTCTTGCTTTTGAAGGATGATTTCTTTTGTTTCCCTAATTGGCAGGCATCACACAGCCCATCTCTGACAAACTCCAATTGAGGGATTCCTCTAGCAAGATCCTTTCTTACCAAATCATTCATAACTTTAAAATTCAAATGTGACAGCTTCTTATGCCATAGCCAACTCTCATCCTTACTTGCTTTGCTGAAGAGACAAGTAATGGATTCTGAGCATGATAAATTGAAGTCAGCTATGTAAACATTTCCTTTTCTAAAGCCTGTCAATACCACATTGTTGTCTTCCTTGGCAGAAACAACACAGGCTTCTTTTGTGAACTTTACTTCATAGTCTTTGTCACAAATCTGACTGACACTCAGCAAATTGTGCTTCAAACCTTCAACTAAAGCCACTTCTTCAATGATGACATTGTCTTTTGAAATCAGGCCATATCCCTTAGTATATCCTTTGCTGTTATCTCCAAAGGTAATTCTAGGGCCAGCTCCTTCCTTGAACTCTGTGAGCAGGGTTGAATCTCATGTCATGTGCCTAGAGCATCCACTGTCTAGGTACCATAGATTCCTTCTGTTTCCCTGCACACATTTCAAAAACAAATCAAGTTGATTTTGGTACCCAAGCTTCCTTGGGTCCTTTCTTGTTAGCCTTTGACTTTGCACTCTTAGCATTCTTCAACTTAGGTGTAGATGCTTGAGTGATGGGGTTTGACAAATGCTCATTTGCATGAATATTGGATGCATGCACGTGTGGAAAATTGGCATACATATTATTCATGTTAGGTATGTTCCATGACATTTGTGGCACATTCATAGATTGAAAGTAAGGATTAGACACATATGGCATGTTCACATATGGATTTGAAAAACTAGCATTTTGATACAAACCAGGCATTGCAGGCATACATGGCATTGGTTGAGGTACATGAACAGGAGCCTTGTTGACAATCTTGCAATTAGAAGATAGATGATTGACACTATTACAATTACTACAAGTTTTCCTAGGAGCAAACTTGTCAGGAGAGTAATTGTTTTTCTTGTTGATGCCTATCTTACCATTTCTGTTCTTTTTCTTTTTATCCTCAATTTCTACCTTTTCATTATCTGATTTACCAACAGCCTTTTTGTTGTGTAAATCACTTGTCTTAGCCTTCCCACTGGATTTGGTTTTGCTGCACTCACCACTAACAAAATTCTTGTTGACCGGACCATACTTGATATCCAGTTTCCTAAGTTCCTTCTTACTAACAGACTTTTTGTTAGTCGACGAATACCTCTCATCCGTTGACGGTTCATCTGTCAACGGATGATCACTATCCGTTGATTCACAAATAGTCTCTAGATCCTCAAGGCCAGGTTCTAGCTCCTTTTTCTTTTGAGTCCAGGTATCCTTCACAAACGATTCTATTCCCTGAACTTCTATTATGTTTTGAGAAATATTCCTACAACTTTGAAATTTAGCAATTATCCCTTGTTCTTTTTCAAGCTGGTCTTTTAAAATCAGTTCTCTTTTTAACACAGCTTCAAGTTCACTTTTAGCATTATTGCAATCAACTCTCATTTTCTCAAATTCTAGAAATTGAGTTTCTAGAGCAGCATTTCTATCACTTAAAAACATATTAGACTCTTTAATCCTATTGTTCTCTTTAGTAAGTGATTTAAGAGTAACACTTAAGTGATATAGTTCAGTAGACATTTCATCTATAACACTATTGCATTCCTCTTTGGTGAGCTCAGAGAGATTAGTAGAAAATACCTGATTGCTAGCTGAACTTGCTTCCTGCTCTCCAGAATCAGCCATTAAAGCAAGGTTGACTAACTCAACATCATCATCAGAATGATTGTCATCAACAGCCCAGTCATACTCTTGGGTCAAGAATGCCTTTCCTTTCTGCCTGAGAAGATCAAAATATTTCTTCTTATAGTCAACAGCCTCAGTTGACTTTCCATTGTTCTCAGATCTAGGTTTCCTGCATTCACTTATCATGTGACCAGCAATTCCACAATTGTAGCATTTAATTTTGGATTTATCCACATAGTTGCTTGTGGAAAAATCCTTGTTAAATGGCTTGGCCACCCCAGAGTTTCTCTTGAATTTCAGCTTAGAGAATCTCCTAGATAGAAAAGCTAAGTGCTCATCTATCTCATCCAATTCATCCTGCTGAAGAGCATTCAATTCCTCAGACACCTTTTCCTTGCTCCTGCTTGATTCTGCTCTACCTTTACAAACCTCCCTGTTTGGTGTAGAACTAGCAGTTTCTGTCCTTTCCTCCTTTTGCTCCAAGTTGGCAACAAGTGCAACTGACCCACTTTTCGTTTGAGACTTCTCAATCTCTTCATCCTGCTCCATTTCCAGCTCATAGGTCTTTAAAGTTCCATAGAGCCTTTCAAGAGTAAATGTCTTGTACTCTTGAGTGTTTCTTAGAGAAACAGTCATTGGCTTCCATTCCTTGGGCAGTGATCTCAGAAATTTGAGATTAGAATCTTTAACTTGATAGATTCTTCCATACAGTTTCAAACCATTTAGTAGCTTTTGAAATCTACTAAATGTATCATTCAATGTTTCTCCACTCTTAAATTGAAAATGTTCATACTGTTGGATTAGTAGTTGCATCTTGTTTTCCCTTACCTGTTCTGTTCCTTCATACAGGGTTTGAACAGTGTCCCATACTTCCTTGGCGGTAGTACAGTTAATAACATTGTCAACCATGTCTGTTTCTAGACTATTGAACAGAATATTCATGGTCTTTTTGTCTTTGTGGACTTCTGCAATATCTTCAAGACTCCACTCAGAGACAGGTTTGGGAATGAGAGTGTCAGGCACATCATCAGCCAGGCCAACTCTTGTTGCTGTCTTCATTGGAACGTGAGGACCCTTGTCAATGCAATCCACAAAGCCCTCATCAATAGACGAGAGATGTAGACGCATTTTTACTTTCCAGTGAAAGTAATTTTCTCTATCAAGAACTGGAATCTTTACTCCATAATCCTTCTTAGATATGTTGGAAATGTGTTGATCTTTAAACTTCAAATATGTTAGAAGCTTGCTCTGATACCAATTGTTATTCCCAGATTACACACTTGTATAATTGTAGAAGGGGGGGTTGAATACAATTCTTGATATTTATAAATTTCTGATAAGAACTCCAGAAATCTATACTAAGATAATTGCTTGTAAAAAGATTAATGCACAAACACATAAAAAATCAGGTGGTTAAATGCACCACCTGAAGCTTTTATTCGAAGAAAACTCTGTGATACAAAAGTACACAGCTTCTGTTTTACAACTCTTTGCTTTCTAAGAATATTCAATAGAGACCCTAAGCAAAATGTATCTGTTTTCTTAACCTACAAAGAGTTGCTACACTTGGTTATAAATCCCAAGTTTTACAAGTACTACTGGAATAAGATAATATTAATCTAATTCTAGTTGACTTGCTACTACACTCCAAATACACATGTAGCCGAAAGGTTGTCCTTGTGTTCAGACATGTCTCCTGCACCTTTCTTGTATTCATAGTGTAAATAGAATGCTTCTTTCTTCTGTGTTTCCAAAGTATGGCTGCCATACTGCTTTTTGTATCTACTATCAACCCATGTGATCTGTCAGTCAAACATGTCCTTATCAACTGCTAATCCCTAGTTAATCATAGAAGACAGTGTCAATGATTATCCGTTGATATTGTACACTGACATCCGTTGATGATGTATTGAGTGGTATCCGTTGATATTGAGACTTGAGCTGTATCCGTTGATAGAGTGGATTTGAGTTGTATCCGTTGATAGAGTTTTGTCTTCATCCGTTGATACACTTTCACTTAGACAGAATTACATAGCATAGCTTATTTACAATTGGCTACCCTATTCTGCCTATCCGTTGATGGTCAACATGACTGTGGATAAAAACACTATCAACTGATAACATAGAGATACTACAGTATGCTACAAAACCTCATCCGTTGATGAGCTACCTGTCAACGGATAGAGTTATAAATCCTCATCCGTTGACAGCTACAAAACCTTATACAATTTGATTGATTGTGAAGATATCATCAAGTACAACATATTCCTAACAACAAACATAAATAAATCCATATATAAATTTGGATATATAATAATGTACTATAATATTTACTAACATATACCATATCTTATTAATCATTTTAGATCTACTGTAATTATTTTCGAATTAAATATTATAAAAAATATCACAATACAACAAAAGAACCTTCATGCATATATAAGTATAATACAAACTTGTAAGTATAATACAAACTTGTATTTTTTTTTTTAGCTAAGTTGTATATATTTAAGAAGCAAAAGAATAATAGGGATTCACCCTTGCTCTATGACATGCCATAGAGGAGGCAACAAACAAACCAACAAAAGCACAAAAGCCTCAGAACCCTTAATAGGTTAACCATCTACTAAGGCCATCCGTTTGGCACTGCTTAGCAAACCAAGTAGAGCTGGATAACCTAGCTTTAATATCTGAAACAATACAAGCCAAAATCGAACTCGGGCTTATGCAACCTTTGTCATGACCACGATTGTTTCTTTCCCTCCAGATGTGATAAACAAATACTTGAGATGTGAGCATAGATAGCAAACGGTGAGGTAAATTAAATGTCCCATACCAGTTTGTCAAAAGCTCCAACCAAGAGTTTGCTCGAATGGAAAGATTAAGCATGAATGCTAGCTGCTGTAAAACCCACCCAGAATAAGAGCAGTAGAGGAAAAGATGGTTCGAGTTTTCTTCTCCTTGGACGCATAGGTAGCATTGTGTGTTCGAAACAATTCCCATATTAGAAAGACGGAGAAGAGTAGGAAGTCTATCTAAACACAACAACCACTCGTAATAAGCAAACCTTGCTATATGAAGTTTATGCCATACGTACTTATGCCAAGCTACTTCCGGCTGTTTGTTCCTAATCGACTCCCAAATATGCCACGCCTTTAATTTGGACAGACTCGTACCATCCCAAGAGATAACATCATCCTGTGAGAGGTTAAACTGAGGATAGTTGAAATCAGAAAGCCATTTTGCAAGAGCATCATCTATGTGATGTAACCTGATATTTGGAGTGGGAAGGACCCAGTTACCAGATTGAATTAAGGCATTGACTGTAGCTTCTGCATTAATTCCAGACTGATCTATAATCCTGTCATGTTTAGACTGAGCTAAGCACTCTGCATTCCACCACGGAGAGAACCAAAGAGAGGTTCGCATTCCGTTTCCTATGGAATAGGTGATGAACTGGTGAGCCATAGGACGAAGTTTCAACACCCTACGCCATATCCACGAACAATCTGATGGAATATCCATCGTCCAAAAATTTTTCCTTTTTAGAGCAGTTTTATTGACCCACATAGGCCATAAGGAATTACCACAGTTAACAACCTTACACAGGTGTAAAAGGATCCGTGCCTTGTTCCATTCCCTAGGGTTTTTAAGACCAATCCCCCCTTCGTTCCGAGGTAAACAAACATGATCCCATTTAACTTTTGCACCACCCCGCCGCAGAACGTTACCTTGCCATAAAAAGCGAGTCAGAATAGATTGAATCTTCTTGTGAACAATACCAGGAAGGGTGAAGTTGTTTGACCAGAAATTTTGGATTGCGAGGAGAACCGAACTAATGAGCTGCGCACGCCCAACAAGAGAAAGCAGGGAATTAGTCCATGCAAAAATTCTAGCAGTAATTTTATCAATCAGAGGGATGCAGTCGTTGACAGTCAGCTTTGTGGATATGAGAGGGACTCTTAAGAACCTAACAGGGAGATCGCTATGAGGGATTG
Source organism: Saposhnikovia divaricata (assembly GCA_036435485.1). Taxonomy (NCBI): domain Eukaryota; kingdom Viridiplantae; phylum Streptophyta; class Magnoliopsida; order Apiales; family Apiaceae; genus Saposhnikovia; species Saposhnikovia divaricata. Next base: position 90,714,678 of record CM071597.1, on the reverse strand, counting down.
CAAAGGTTGAATCAAACCAATCAATTACTTCCTGGTCACAACAGCAAAAGAAAACAGTGCTTTTGTCCGCATTAGGTCGCAGACCACTCATGGCCGAGAACCTATCCAAAGAATGCATAAGATGTTGAAGAGAATGCTTGTCACCATTTGCAAAAAGGAGGACATCATCAGCAAAAAACAAATGGTTTAGTTTCATGTCTTTGCACTTCGGGTGGAATCTGAAATTGCTTTGGGTTGTGGAAAGGATAGAAGAGAGAACATTCATCGCGATTACAAATAAATAAGGGGACAAGGGATCCCCTTGCCTTAGTCCTTTCCCTCCCTTAAAATAGCCCTTTAGCTCCCCATTAATCTTGACTGAATATGTTGGAGTTGTTATACAAGCCTGAATCCATGAGATGAACCTCTGAGGAAAGTTCATTTTAACTAGAACCTCAATCATGAAGTCCCACTGTATAGAATCAAACGCCTTGTGCAGATCAATTTTTAAAGCACATTTAGGTTTACCTATGTCCCTGTTATAACCTCGAAAAATCTCTTGAGCCATTAGGATATTATCCGATATATGTCTTCCCTTGATAAAAGCTGATTGAGATACATTGATAAGGCCTGGAATGAGAATTTTTAAGCGATTTGCTATAATCTTCGCAATGCATTTGTAGGAAACAGAACAAAGCGAGATAGGTCTGTACTCCTTCATCGTAGTTGGAGTAGGCACTTTAGGGACTAAAGTGATGGTCGTAGAATTGATGCCTTGATACATACTTGAAGTATTGAAGAAATGCTTGACTGCATCACAGAAAACCTTTCCAACCACATCCCATGAATTTAAGAAAAATTCTACTGAGAAACCGTCGGGACCTGGCGCCTTGTTCCTTTTCATAGACTTCAGAGTATCAAAGAGAAGCTCATTAGAAATACCGTCTTCCAGATGAGTAGCTTGCACTTGGGAAACCTGAGGGAGGATAATGTTTTCAAAGTTATAATTCCGTACTGGAGAAGCCGTGCCCAGAGAATCCTTGAAGAATTGAACTGCCACATCTGCCACCTGTTCATGACCAAAAACAATGTTACCATGGTCATTTTCGATAGCCAGAATTTTAGTGTGGCTCCAGTTGGCCTTGACCTGATTGAAAAAGAATCCATTGTTCCTATCTCCCAATAAAAGCCATTTAACTCGAGACTTTTGATGCAGGAGAGATTCCTCCTGAACCAAAGAATCATCGAGTTTCTTTTTTGCATTACTCTCCAAGAGTCTAATATCTCCATCCATGGGATGAATCTGAATCCTTTCCTGCAGATCTGATAGCTCCTGTCTAGCAGTCTCTACGTTTGAATGAACACTGCCATTGCGCTTATTGAAAATGATTAGAGCTTGTTTTACCTGTCTAAGCTTCCTGCAAAGAATTCCCATGGGATCACCAAACCAATCTTCTTGCCAAGCTGTTTTAATGATATCATTATATCCTTCAATCTTACTCCAAAAAGAATAGTATTGGAAAGGTTTTCGTAATTTTGTGGTTTGCATTGGCATTGAAACAAGTAACGGGCAATGATCCATTAAGCCTTTTTTATGAACAATAGTTATACTTTCCACAAAAATGCTAAACCAAGCTTTATTGGCCAAGGCACGATCTAAGCGTTTCTGGATGAACTCATCAGGACGATTGTTTGCCCAAGTGAACAAAGGACCTACAGTTTTTGTATGACCTAAAGCAGCATTGAAAATACAATCTTTGAAGTTCTGCATATCCGGAGTCCATTGTTCCCTTCCACCACTTACTTCTGAAAGAGTAGGGATACAGTTAAAATCACCCAGAACACACCAAGGATTAGTGATTAAGTTGCTGAGAAACATTAACTCATCCCATAAAGGTAACCGTTGCTGAGCAGTATATAAAGCATATACAAAAGTTAAAAAAAAATGAACTTGTTTTTCAATATGAGTAATAAAACATGTGATTGTCTGAGCTGTTTTCGAATGCACTGTAAGATGCCATATGCTGTCATCCCAACCCACCCATATTCTACCATTATAATGTTGATCATAGTTAAAAAGCCACTTCCATGTACTATTAATTTTCTTCGAGATAGAAAGAGAATTATCTACCTTCACTCTAGTTTCAATACAACTCATAAGGGTAATATTATTAACCGAAATGAAGTGTTTGAGATCCTTTTGATGTGAGATCTTATTCAGACCTCTAACATTCCAGCAAGCAAAATTCATTGGAATAATGTAGGAGTAGTTGGTTTGCCCGCCAACCTAGGGGATCTTCTGTGAGGCAAAAGCTTGCCACCATTCTTACTACCATTTTCTTTATGTTTGAATCCTTGATTCTTTCTCTTTTTTCCTGGTGCCATATCATCTGACTGATCATTGTTTCTAGCTGGACTCGCTGGAATTTGACCATCCTCACTCTCTGCAGTCAAGAGCAAGGGAGTCTGTTTCTCAATTGTTGCCTCTGCCATTTCTGGACTCTCTGTAATCTGAAGGTATCCCTCTTCTTCAATTGTGTTAAGTGCCCCAAACGTATTTGAAACTATTAAAGGGGAGCTATCCTGCACAGGAAGGTGGTTAGTTTCGTACATTGTTACATTATCCTCCACCGTTTCCATCTCATCATTGGCTTGTTGTGCTTGTAATAACACCTCATCTTCATCCATAACTACATCGCATCCTATGAATTTCCCTACAACATAAGGGACTAATTCATTACCCTTTGTTATAAAGTTATGGACAAAATCCTCTTTTTGAGTATGTAAGTGTTCTGTTTGCTCTGGCCCGTCTTCATTTCCAGAATGTGCGTTAGACTGTCCTTCGTTCTTACCATTTGTCCCCGAGTTCCCCGGCTTTTGTTTCCCACCCATGTTTGATTTAGACGATCTAGTATGTGGGCGGACCGCTTCTGGGTTGTCAAGACATCTAGCTAGAGAGTGCCCAAACGCCTTGCAAATGCTGCAGAAATAAGGTAATGTGTATTAACATTAACTATCGTAAAACTCATCAATCACATCTTTAATACGTAAACGCACAAAAAAAATATAACATATATATATATATATATATATATAATAGAGCAAATTGAGGGTTTCCATGATCAAATTTATTCTTATAAAATGACTTTTCATGCTGGTTTTTCCTTTCACTATTTTTTATTCTTTTTCAAAGCCAACAACTATTTTGCTCCGATCCTGATGGCATTATTCATTCCTTTACTTGGATTTGTACCACTCTTCCATCCAGCAAGTTGCATACTTGATCTTTTAGGAATTAAGGGAGTATTTCTTTCCACTCTTATTTAAACACGTCTAGATCCGCGCCTCAACCGATTATCTTCGTTGCTGTGGCAATTTTTTCGCGGGGGATTTCATGGCAGAGATATACGTTGATTGGTTAGTCGCATCCGGTGGTGCATAATCGCCGCTGTGTGTTTTCGACGCTAGTGTTGGTTATGTTCAATTCCTTTGTGAATGTAATAATTTACTTTCAGTTAACTTTTGATACATGAGGTTTAACATCTCTCCTCTCTCCCTCCATCTTTCCCTCTAGGTAATTCATCTCTCCCATCTTGGATATCTCATTTGATTTTTAAATTCTCTTTATTCAGATCCATATCTCTCTCGGTTACATAATTTTAAATCTGGATTGTTGTTTTTGATTTTCTTTCTATAGATTTGTCTATCAGGTAGTTGATTGTTACTATTAATCGATTTATGCTTGTTTCATGGATCATATGCTTACATTTTGGCTTTGCAGATAGATATATGTAACTCTATAATCGTATAAAAAGATTGAGATGTGTTAATAATATGTTTCATTTTTTAGGAATAATTTGATCATTTAGGAATTTCTTCCCACGGATGCTTTCGATGTTTTTCTAGGTTTTGTTCACATATACAAAATATTAAATTGTGTTATGAGTTAAAATTGTTATGTGTACACACAATTGAGATCGTAAGCACAATATATAAAACGTTGTAAGATAATTACAGTTTGTAATTATATGGTAAGATAATTATGAGTTTGTGATTTGGGATTTGCAAAGATGGTAATTATATGGTAACCTGTCTATAATTTGGGAATGTTTTTATAAGCTTAAAGTTCAATGCTTGAATCATGTTTTGATCACTTATGTAAATCTTAACTTTTGGGGGTTTTTACATAATTTAACTATTAATGCGTTAATTTAGCTATTAGTGCAATTGATTGGCACCTTTAAATTTTCACTTACAAATTTTGAACATTTATTAAGTTCAGTCACAATATTTATTTATCGGTTACAAGGTTTTAAATGATAATTATATTTTAATTGATTGGTTAAATTAATTTTTAGTTATAGATCTCGAATGGCCTATTTATTTTCTACTTTTTACCTTAAATGTACTTTTATTTAATTTTCTGTTATTTTCTGTAATTTATATTGTGCCATTTTATATGGATTTTGTGCCTATATTGGGTGTGCCATATTTTTTAGGCTTTTGGGACATTTATTGGTTATTTGTAGTCTGTCGTCAGTTGACGAATCTGGTGTCATTTTTTATGACTTTATAGTAGATTTTTTTTATGAGAAATCGATATTTTATATGTCTAACCATAGGGGGCCCCTTTGGTTAGATATATAAAATTGTTCAACTTTATTATGTATACTGAGTATAATAATTATTTAATGTATATTCGATTAATGGTTTTTTGACATAGTTTTATTTGTTGTGTTGATATTTTCAGTTTCTGTGGGTGGAAAGAAGTGTAAAGAGAAGATAGATGATGACGAATTTTGGATTTTAGGGGAATCAACAAGATACCTATTTTGGAGGGAAGAAGTGTGAGAAGATGGATGAAGGCGGTTTTATGGATTACCATAGTGGAAGAATCAAGCTGAAGAATCAAGAAGTTTCTAATCTTTTGATTTTTAGGCTTTTGTTAAATGATGTACTCATTTATTTTAGTAGGGCACTCTTTTTCCCCGTTTGAGTTTTTTTCCCATAGGATTTTGCTCTTGTGGGGTTTTTTAACGAGACCTTTTTTGGTGGATATAAAGGTGATATTATCTAAACTTCCGGGGGAATCTCTTTCTATTGGGTTGTTAGACCCATAGATTGGTTAAGCATACCTTTCGGCTAGATAATGAGCTTTTATTATCTCTGCAGATGTATCATCTATTTTTTTCATGAATGAATTTTATCATTCCCCACAAAAAAATATATAAAACGTGATATTTACCCCTACTAATTATATTTATGTTATATTTCTGGGGCTATTTAGGTATTGCAACACTAATATATTTATTACATAATAATAACTAATATGAACTAATATGCATTTATTATTATGTAATTAATACTTGTATGTATCTTTGTATCCATCCATGTTAACTCTATATATTTATATTTCGAAGTACGGTTTTGATCTTAACATTGACCAATTTATTACATATCATTCAAGTTTGCTTTAACAAAACAAAACATAGAGTAAAATATAAAACAAATTTAATTTAACCAGAATTATAATTTGCATGTCACGATCGGGTATTGCATAAATTCTATTTCCTCGCAACAACTGCTGCGAAAATATGAACACTCGAAGATATCAACAATCCAATCCTACGTAATCACGAGTAATTCACAAATATTTGTAATCTAGAACATGTTCGTGCCTTTACGAAGCTAGTTTCCAACTAAAATTCTAATGCTACCTTGTGCATTCTTTTTACATTATTTTTTATAACTTTTCCTCTATTAATCCAAGTTAGTAAAAATGCATGCATACCGCAAAATCCTAATGTTTGTTAGTATTCTTTTGATGGTAAGATGTAAACCAAAGTTTTGAAATCTTTTGTTCGAATTCAAATAAATATCAATAATTCAAAAATGATAATATTTTCCAACTAATTTAAGATATAAGGTTTAATCCAAACTATCCATGTTATTTCTACATACTCATTGTCCATCAACCATTAATCTTATTCATGTTCATTTTTTAAAAACAAATTTACTTTAATTATGACATTTAATCATTGTTTATCACTATCTTTAATCAAAACTTACAAATTATCTACATTCTACCAAAATCACTACAATCATAAAATATTATTAAATCTTTTATAATATTTAATCAAAAATAATCGAACTCAGGAACCTATATAAGGAATATATTCTAATGGAATCGTGACTAATATAATATAAAAAATTAAATCCCAACCATTCATTTAAATGCTTCATTTTCATCTCTTGTTATCCATTAATTAAATCCACATATTCATTTTTTACCTTAATAATTATTTACTTTCAATTATCACATGTGATAACTGCCAATTACCACCATTAGCCACTATTTATATAGACAACCAACATATTATCGAGATCATCACAATCAGAAAATAATACCTCTTGAACCAGAAATGGTAACTATTAGTAATATTTTAGTAATTTGTTTTAATTCTTGATTTTTAATAGAATAAATCTCTCTATCTATGTATCTATATCATAATGATTTCAAAACAAAACTTTTTTATAAATGTCCAAAGTTAAAAGATGGTATTACATCTACTATCTACTATATATATAATAGGGCAACATGTCACATTTTATTCATATGTAATTTACAATTATGTTCTCAACTTATTATAATTTTACAATTATGCCCCCAAGAATCAACATCAATAAAAATACTAAAATGTATTCATGTTGTTGGGAATTGAATCCATAACATCTAAATCATAATTTTAATAAATTTAGTTCACCACTACAACCACTATACTATACCAGATGCCTATTTGGTTAAATATTATAATCCATTAGTTTCATCTAGCAGTGCTTTTTAAAAAAAATAAAGAAAATATAATTGTTTCGCTCAGGTGCTCCATATTATTCACATATCATGTGTCATAATAAATTTTCATTGACATGATCATACTAAATTATGATGAAATAAATTCACAATAAATCGAAAATTGTTCATCATCATAATAAATTTTTCTTACATGTAATATAAAATGCATCAAATATCGAACCGTCAACACACAAATACAGTAACAAAATCAGCAAAAAATAATTTAATCAAACTGGAACATTCTCGTGCCTTGCACAGGTATTGAAGCTTGTTTTTTTAAAAAGAGAATAGAGGTAAAGAATGAGACCATAAATGATATTTATATATGAGAAAAAGGAACCTGAGATATATCTCAGATAACTTTCCCCAGATAACTTTCCTCAGATATGAATAAAATCCTTTAAGATTTATTGGGCCCGCATGGCTAATTAATAAAATTTTAAACAAATCTTGATTTTACAAAATTATCCCTCCCATATTTACATATAAAATACATATATCTCATAGAACTTACCTAAGATGTATCTTATATTTACTATTCTCTTTATATATAGGGTGATACTTAAAATGTGAATCGTTAAAATGGTTAGTGATTTGATTATTATCCCATCATCATCTTCTTCCCACTCCCACCTCAATAAATTACCAAAAATTTATGAAAATACCATACCAAACCAATGATGATTTTTGGAATTCAGAAGTGATTGTCGAATCTAACATAAAATTTATGAAAATCATCATAATCAAATTAATAATGATTTTTTGAAATTCGAAAGTGATCGTCGAAGATGATGTGGGGATGGGAGGGATTGATATTGTAACAATTATAATGATAACAGTAAAATCGTCAACATGAATAATGTAAATAACCCATAATTATCATTTAAGGATTTCAATTGAATAAGACCCTCTGTATATATATGCCTATGTAACGACATATATTGGATAGTTAATAGAAACCATATGTAATATGTTAATTTTAACTTAGTAAGGGATTTATTGAATCGAAATTCTAAATAACTTTTATTTTGAAATTTTGAGTGCTTAAATGAATTCAATTTAGACATAAAATTATTCAAATTTGGTAATATTCAATTATTATTTAAAAAAATTTCATGAAATTCTTTTAGAAAATGATAATATTAAAATACTAAATAATTTTCTAATTTTTTTTTTAAATTGTGATTTTTGACAAATTTTTAAATATCTTGTGAACGAGTTGAAATCTGATTAAAATAATAAAATTTCAAAGAATTTATAAAAGAAATTATACCTGACACTATCTAAATTTACAAGATTTTACGTTACAATTTCTATAGAATAAAATCAGCCATAAAATTTTAAACTACATAGATTATTATGAATTTGTTTTACCCTTTAAGAATCTAAATTGTACACGTTATTAAGATTTTTTTGCAAGAATATAATTTTGTCAAATATTTTGCAAAAATACGATTTTGCAATCAAATTTAATCCAAAATAATTTCAATTATTTTCCAGATAAATATGAAAGGAATTGAAAAATAATTTTCAATTATTTTGCAATCAAATTTGACCCAAAAAATATAAACTTAGCTTACTTAGTTATAATACCACTCAAAGTGGTGTCTGAGGAGGGTAGCTGTACGCAGACCATGCCCGGGAGGCTGTTTCCGAAGGACCCCGGCCATTACAAATACAGAAAAGAAACCTAATACAAACTGTTTCCAAAGAAACCTAATACAAACTAAGAAACTCGCGCACACGCAGGAGTCGAACCCCTGACCTCCTTCAAAGGAGGCCAGTGGCTCAACCACTGCACCAACATATGGTTGGCAAATATAAACTTAGCTTACTCAGTTTTGACCCAAAAAATATGTGTAGCCATATTTTGCTGATATGGGATGGGGCAGGGGTGTTTCACGTTGAAGCATCCAAACAAGATAGATATATCTGTGTTGTATGTATAAATTTAAAAAGACAGAGTTGAATGGTCAAAAAGAAGTGACCAAGAAAGGAATATTATAACACCTTCATCATTGTCCGAGCCTGCCTGCCTTTGACTGTCAAACTTTAAACTCATTCTCCCCACACCTTTACTCTTTCCCTTCTTCCTCTCCTTCACATTATAACTAAACAAAACAAAACAATTCATCAAACAAACTCAATCATCTCTCTCTCTCTCTCTCTCTCTCTCTCTGATTGAAACCCAAGTTCTCGATTTTTTCTTTACTGAATTGATTAGAGGACCCAAATTGGAACTGCCCCTTGGTCAACTTTTCTTTCTAAGTTCTTATCCTTTTCACTTGATTGGTATGTTTTATAGTTATTTTCTTGTTTTAAGTTGTAAAGTTTCAATCTTTTCATTTAATTTGATCTGGGGTTGTGTTTATTTGTTCTGTTCTTTCTCAGTTCGGTTGGTTTTGTAAATCCATTGATTTATATGTTTTTTTTATGACTTGAAAAAGGTTAACAATATCTAACAAGGGGGTCTTTGCGTTTGAGCAGTCTTCTAGATCAATACATCTTTGTATGCAGTGTTATTAGTATTATTGTTTGTTTCCTGGTGGGTTTCATTTATGGTTACGTTCTTAATTTTTAATGTATTTGGGTAAGAAAAGAGGTTGCTTGGTTATTGATCCTTTACTGTTGGTTTGGATTTTGATGAAAAATCTTGGACCTCATGTATAATTGTCAATTTATGTTCTTGTTGCTATACTGGAGTGTAAAACAGTTAGTATAATGTTCATTGTTGCTGTTAAAGAATTGGTGTCAATATTGTCTAAGTTCTTCATGGTTGTTTTGTCATAGATTTCTGGTAGATTGGTTGACTGTTGTCCAATTAGGCCTGGTTACTTCTCTCTCAGTATGTATGCCTTCTATATTTTTTAAAATTTAACTGTTGTCTGAAGATTTAAGTCTGATTACATGATGGTTTAGATTATTTGTGATACATATGATTAATTTCCCTTGTAATGGTAATATTGACTAGTGAATTGGATTGGTACACTTGTCTAAAATTAACATTTTGGTGCTAATTCTTTCAGTAAGTTCATTTGCGGTCTCTCTCTGTTTATATGAGTACATTTTGTGTAATAGGTTTTGGCTTGCCCAGATGGTTAATTACATTGGAAGGCTACTAACTCTTGCTTTTCTATAGGTAAGGCGTCGACTTTGCTTCTGCAGCTGAAACAGAATCAGTGAAAGACCAGATTATTATTTTTTATAATCAGTTTATATGGCTTCAGTGGGTGTAGCTCCCACTTTTGGATTAAGGGAACCTAGTGGTAATAGTGTTGCAGTTGATAGGTTACCTGAAAAAATAAATGACATGAAAATTAGTGATGATAAGGTAGATTTTTAGTATTATATCATTTGATTTCCTTCCCATCATTCGTTAGTCTCGAATGCTTTACTAATAACTTGCTCTCGCTGCTGTTTTACAGGAAATGGAAGCAACTGTTGTTAATGGTAACGGGACTGAGACAGGTCATATTATTGTCACAACTATTGGTGGTAAAAACGGCCAGCCAAAGCAGGTATAGTTTTTCTATCACAGTTTTCATGTGGTGTATCAGTATATATAATACTTCACTGCATTGTGATGTGTTAATTTGTTATGCAGACGATAAGTTATATGGCAGAACGTGTCGTTGGACAAGGATCATTCGGAGTAGTGTTCCAGGTTTGTAGCTAGTTTCTTACCCATTCTCATATTATCAAGAGATGGTAAAAGAGTTAAAAGTACTGTTGGATGCAAGTTTTGCTGAATATTGATGACACTGTTCATGTTTGTTGTAGGCAAAGTGCTTGGAGACTGGTGAAGCTGTTGCAATTAAAAAAGTTCTTCAAGACAAGAGGTACAAGAACAGGGAGCTGCAAACCATGCGTGTTCTGGATCATCCAAATGTGGTTGCTCTTAAACATTGTTTCTTTTCAACAACCGAAAAGGATGAGCTATATCTTAATTTGGTATTGGAGTTTGTGCCGGAAACGGTTCATCGGGTGATCAGACACTACAACAAGATGAACCAACGAATGCCAATGATTTATGTAAAACTGTATAGTTACCAGGTATGCATGATACTTAAATGACCTAGTTTTTGGGATCTTTTCCTTCATTTTTTTTTGTCTTCTTTTTTGCATATCTGATTAGTTATGCATGAGTACAAGACTATGGCCCTCAATTCCCACAGTGCTTGAACTGTGTGTGATGGCATTCTAAATTAATTCCTTCCTTCTGGTTTGCATGTCACTTTAACAAAAATCTGGCATTTATTGATCATTGCAACTTGTATGCTATCTAATAGCCTTTTTTTTGTATGCATTTCCATTTAGATATTGAGAGCATTGGCTTACATCCATGGTAGTATCGGAGTATGCCACAGGGACATTAAACCCCAAAATTTACTGGTGAGTTACTTGTATGATTCTTCAAATTCTTTTTACCTCTCTTGTCTCAACTATATATTCAAATTGGACATTTGCAGTTACAGCAACTTAATCATCATCACGTAGTACCCATCTTCTAGCAGATATTGCTAATGGAGAGAATGCTTACTTTTACTTTTAACTCACTTCTGACTAAATTTATGTTACAGGTTAATCCACATACTCATCAAGTGAAACTGTGCGATTTCGGCAGTGCAAAAGTCTTGGTATGTTATTTTTCCTGCTTCCAGTTTGATTATTTGTCCTAATTTTCATTGTTGTCTTATCATCTAATTCGCTTTAAATTGGGCAGGTAAAAGGAGAGCCAAACATTTCATACATCTGCTCTAGGTACTACAGAGCTCCTGAACTTATATTCGGGGCTACAGAGTACACTTCAGCCATAGATATTTGGTCTGCTGGTTGTGTTTTGGCCGAATTGTTGCTTGGACAGGTGGATTAGATATTTCAAATTATATATCTTGTTTCTTTACCATGTCAGGAATCTTATGTTTATAGCCCGGCTAATATGAATATACTGATTTCAGCCCCTTTTTCCTGGTGAGAGTGGAGTGGACCAACTTGTGGAAATCATAAAGGTGAGTTATGTCACATGATAGATCTTTCTTGCAACGTGTTGATGATTGTGGACATGGTTTTTAACCACCTCGGTTGGGTAGTTACTGTGAATGTTTCACTTTTGGAGTTGTGGCTTATAGTATCTCAGGAAATCACATCTTAATTTATGTTTTCCAAAACCTATATTTTTATATAGGCCAGGTTTTAATATCAACTGGGGCTTATATATATTCTTCCTGATGCAGGTATTGGGAACGCCGACAAGAGAAGAAATTAAATGCATGAATCCTAATTACACAGAGTTCAAGTTCCCACAGATTAAAGCTCATCCATGGCATAAGGTAAGGGATCTGATATATCTTGCATTAGCTCCTACATTTGAAGTTCTACAGGGTTTACGCTATATACTTATTTATGTTTCTGTGCAGATATTCCACAAACGCACACCACCAGAAGCTGTTGATCTGGTGTCAAGATTGTTGCAGTACTCGCCAAATCTTAGAAGCACAGCCGTGAGTATAAAATTAGCAAATCATGCTAGTATTGTTTTTTTTTCCTGTAATTTCTAAAATCGTTTACTATTTACATGTTGTAAGAGTTTTGTATCTAATTAGATCTTTTAATAGGCATGCACATTTGTACTGTGATTATATTTTCGTTACGTTCTGCATAAACTTTAGGCATAAGAAATCTGTGTTCCTATAACGTGATTATTGTAGGCACAAATTTGATGGTGAAATTTTTCTTGTAGTTGGATTCTTTGATGCATCCATTTTTCGATGAGCTTCGTGATCCAAACACCCGCCTACCAAATGGACGGTTCCTTCCTCCTCTATTCAACTTCAAGTCCCATGGTTAGAATTCAAAATTCATTAGGTCAAATGTTCATATGTGTTGGTTTTAAAATGAGTACCTGACATTTGATTGTTGCTGTTAATTTTTAGAGGTAAAGAAGGTTGCACCAGAGATGCTGGGAAAGCTGATTCCGGAGCATGCCAGAAAGCAAAGCGCATTCTTGACTTAATGAGGCTTTATGAGTTGACATATTCCATCACCCCACATCTAAAGATGACGCATTAACCTTTTTTTAGTCGTTACGCCCTTTGTACCTTCCTGGTAATCTAAATGTATTTATTTATTTATTTATTTATTTCCCATTTATTATGTAAAAGAACCAACACCAAGTTACTCCCGGATGAGTATCCTGACCCTTGTTTCTAACCATTGACATGTTACCATTAGTATTATTTAGCCAAGATATGTTTGTCTTTGACGAAATTTAATGTTATTTTTTCACACTTGCTCTGTTTCATAATGCTGTGGAATCATCCTTAGTTCCTTACATGATGATTTCACCTTTCTTTCACATGTGCAAATTTAAGGGAATACTAATTTATTCACTTTTTTAACTCAAGTAGAACTGGTTAAAGTTTAATTTGACATGTGATTGATATACATGTACCGAGAATATGGGACAACCTATAATTATGAAGTCTAAATATAATCATTCCGATTTAATATTAGTAAAAATGTTTCCCATTTTCAAAAACAGGAGAAAATTACAAATTACAGGATGTTCAGACTTCCTACGATTCTGAGTCGTCTTGGACGGCCTTGACTGTTCTGCAGGATTAATTAATAGGGGACGATGACAAATATATAAAAAAACTAGGGGCAATGAAGAATTCTAACTTGTTTATTACAGATTACAGTGAAGAACCTTGTGCCATTTTGAAGACAATAAGAAATATAAGTTGTTTATACATCTAATTCCCCATAGAAGAATTAAAACCAATTCACTATATACACATTCATGATGAAGGACCCTTAAAATCGTGGGCGTTGGTAGTGACAGAGTATTAAGCTCAAATGTAGATCAGATTCAATTCAAAGCTGTGTTATGAATTTTGATCGGACAGTGTAAAGATGATTTGTTAGATAATAGGTCTTGGTAAACACTTGCCAACAAACATGACAGTTTATCTGTGAGTACTTTATTGTAGCCTAGAGAAATTTTCAGCTAAATTCTACATTGACCAAGAGGTAGGTCTCATCATAATACTTACTACTGGGGTCACCAGTAGTGGAGGTACATTCTAGGTCGGCAAATTGTGAAACCTAAAGAGAGATTAACACCTTGCTCCTCCAGAGTTTTAAAAAGGAAGAGCATTTAAGGAAATTTTATTTTCAATTCATACTTCCGAGCTTTTTTTTTTTTTTTTTAAACTCAAGAGCAAGTGTACGAAACCTATTACTTCTCATTTCAGTCACTTTCTTTTACATTCACTTACTATCTTCCCTTAAAAAAATTTGAGAGTAGGGTGTCAGGTTGATACAGAAAGTTCATGTTTTATGATTTATTGACGTTCAAGACATGTCCCTGCTGTAAATGGAGCATTCTTGGATTTGTAGAAGGCAGTATGACTGGTGTTTTTAGCTTCTTTTCTTTATAATATACTAGCTTTATACCCGTGCGGGTAAATTTATTAATATTTTAATATTATATAGTACAATTTTGATTATAATTTTATTTTTTGAAAAATTAGTTTATAACATTTTGAATAAATTATTTTTTTCTTGTAAATGATTTTTCTATAATTTATATTTCAAAATTTAGGCTAACATACTTTTTAGTATTTCATAATTATTTTTAGTTTTTTTTTTATTTTATTAGATTACATGTGATATACTTGAAATATATAGGTACTATATTCGTATAGCAATTTATTTATTTATTTATTTATTTATTATCTTTTTGATTATGTAATTTAATGGTTATCTTAAAATTTTTAGATATTTTGTTATAGTGTTTTTATAGTTTTTAAAGACATTTTTTTAATATTTTTTTTGAAATAAGTGTGGTATTAATTTTTTTTATTCCTTTGAATGTTGATTATTTTTTCATGTTAATTTTATATTTTTGTCATGTGATGTTTATTATGTGTTCTTGTTTATTATGTGTGGTGTTTATTATGTGTTTTTGTTTATTATGTGTGGTATTTATTTGTTTATTATGTGTGGTGACACACATTTGTACTTTTTTAAAGAAAGTTTGTACTAATTTTTTTATATTTTTGTGTTGGTATATATTTGTTTTAAGTGCATTATATTAAAGTTTATTGTTGATTTTAGTTTTCTACATTTAGATATTTTTTTTGAATTGGAGACTATTTTGTAGATTATATTTTGTTGAATTTTTATGACATTTTCAATTATGAAATGTTTTTTATTACTTTTTTATTATCTTATTTTACCATATATTTTCTTAAAACCTCCTTCTTTGTTTTGTAATTAAATGTACATTCTTGTTTTTTTTTAAATTATTTTTTTAATTGAAATTCTGATGATATGCTTTGTTTACATATTTATTATATACAAAGAATTAATCCGTGATTTATTTTTAATTATGATTTTTTGCTATTTTATCTCTATTTGTTAATATTAGAAACATATTTGTTGTAAAACCAAATAATAGAATCTTTAATGATTTTTATTAAAATAATGTTTTACTTAAAACACTTTTATTTGGTAAACGCTTTTTTTGAAAATTATATTTCAAAGTTTAGCCTAACATATATTTTATTGTTTCATATTTTTTATCGTGTTTTCTTCTATTCATTAGAATATATATAATATATTTGACATGTGGGAACTTATTGTAATTTAACATACATGTGAACACACATATATTTGTACTTTTTCTAAAGAAAGTTTGTACTATCTTTTGAATTTTTGTGTTGGTTTTTATTTATTTTAAGTGCATTATATTAAATTTTGTTGTTTATTTTAATTTTTTAAATTTAGAATTTTTTTGGTTTGAATTAGCGTTTGTTTTGTAAATTATATTTTGTTGAATTTTTGTGTCATTTCCAATTATAACATGTTTTTTGATTACTTTTTTAATATCTTGTTTTATCATATATTTTCTTTTTTAAAAAAATTGGTTTTGTAATTAAATTTAAATTCTTATTTTTTTTAAAAATTATTTTTTTAATTGAAATTCGGATGGTATGCTTTGTATACTTGTTTATTTTATATAAACAATGAATTTGTGATTTATTTTTCATTATGAATTTTTGCTATTTTATCCTTATTTGTTAATTGTGTGTAAGTTTGTGCTATTACAACTCTTTTTCCTATAATAATAATAATAATTTATTAAGTTGATGATGAATATTTTATTTGTTTTATTCTTTATTAATTTACTTTAAATTTCATTTTCGATGAAATTTAATATTTTTGTAAAATTTAAATTATTATAGAATTTTTTGTACTTATTATATTTAGATTCTCTATTAATTATTTTATTTTGAATTTTTGGATTGTTTTTTAATTTATTTACAAATTTAGTACCGAATCTAGAAATTTTGCAAATTAATAAAATGTTAATTTAATGATTTGTGTATAATTTTGTTAGTACAAATTTTAAAAACATGTTTGTTGTAAAATCTAATATTAAAATTATTTTATGACTTTTTTTAAAAATTAGATTTTCTTGAAACTCTTTTTTGTGATAAGGTTTTTGTAAAATTATATTTTAAAATTTAGTATAAATTATCTTTATATTAATTTTAGTTAACAATAATTTTCGCAGCTTTAATTTTTCTATTTTATCATGTGTTATTTATTTTAGTGCATTCTTTTTTGATTTATTTGCTAAATTAAAAACACTATTAGTTACTTTATAGCATAGTTTTTAGCTTTTAAACGTCCAACTTATTTTTTAACCCATGCCTAATTTTTAATGAAGTTACCTTTTAACCCCTAACGACCGACGACCACTTCAACCTCCTTACGCCAATTATATATATATAGGATATAATATAATAGGCAGTTAGTGATGGACCAATTCTTTGCTAATGGACCTAGAATAATGTTTTGTTCATGGAGCTTGATCATCTCAACAGCATTTGATTTATTTGTTTGTTGGATACGGTAGGACCTATCGTAAAATTTATATAAACTAGCATTCTATCCGTGTTACGCATCGATCAATAATTTGTATTAATTATTTAATAAAAATATATTATTTTAATTTTTATTTAGAAAAACATATAATTTTATTAGAATGTTAATAAATTTAAGTATAAAATTACTTATCCGTTAAATTCACGCCAATTGAATTAATATTAATATTATGAACCAATCATCAAAATAAATACAACCCCCGTTGAAAAGTTCAAAATCTCTATTTATTGTTTTTTTTTTAAATTTAGCTTTCATTTTATTTCTCTCTTTGTTGGAGAATATTTCTACGTACCATGTTGTTAACACAATATCACGCAAGTATACGTGGTCACAAGTAATATAATTCAAGTTCGTTCCACAGAGATCTGGTTAAGTTTCTTTTCAGTTAATGCACCTATTCAACAATGTATGGTTTTAATTCACTGCTAAGACAAATAACAAATTGGGGATTTAATTAACTAAAGTAACTAAGATGCAAATTATCAACTAAGAATGAACAACTAACGAGAATTAAACTGAATTACTTATATGAGAATAAACATGGGACTCTAACTTCATTATCTACTTCACTTAGAGTTGATGCCTTTAATCAATACATGTGATGGTTTTGATATCTGATCAGACAACACGAAACAAGTATAAGCTGCCTCTCCGTATACTAACACCAAACTACGCATACATCCACAAAATAGATAGAAGATGGGTAGACACCAATTATGCTTAGACCCTATATCTCTATAAGATTTGAAAACATAACGGTTGAAGAACAAGTTATCCATATTGATCATATAGGGCAGCATAATATCTGTATTTACGCTAAAAATCATGATGTTAAAACATCAACCTATCCTATGCTAGCATGGCAAGTTCTAAATCTCAAGATCCACTCTCATTTCGCAAGAGATTAACAATTCAATTTAGATGTTAGCTACGCATCTAAAAGCATTAAGATTAACCATACGAGGATATCAAGAATTCACCACACACATATCTTTAAAGCAATCAAACTACTAAGTTACATAGATAAATCCGTTAGAATCCCATGACAACGATTAGTTCATAATCGAACCGTTCGTCACCATGGGATTTGATGAAAACATGATATAAAATAAGATATGAATGAAAATAAGAATATTATTAAAACAAAGAGTTGAGAAAACAAATCTAGAATCCAGAATAACGCCTAAGAAAAGAACACAAAAGATGAAGTAGATCTTGATCCGTTGCTTGTCACGAGCGTTGAATCTCCCTCTCCTTTTCTCTCTTGCAATTCTGTGTTATGCTATGTAATTATACAAAATACAATGGTTTGATGTGTTTAAATAGGCTCTAGATTCTTGCCTAGGAAGGAATTACCCTCAATTACAACTAGAAATCGATTTTAGGTGCCAAAAACTGCCCAAAATACAATTAGAACTCGAGAAGGGCAAAACAGTCATTTTCTCAGCAATGCGTGCGCAGCCTGCGCACGACAGGCACAGCCTGCGCCTCCTCCTACTGCATCCCGCGCAGCTTGCGCGCCACAGGCGCAGCCTGCGCGCAGGCCTCGCCCGACTCGCCGTTTCTGCACCGTTTCTTCGTCTTTTCCTTCCGTTCTTTTTGCAAGTGCTTCCGTCTTCAATTCTCTAGCCTTGAAATCTTCATGATAACTCACAACATGACTCCACTCTTCATTCTTGAGCTCGAATTCAACTCCAAAATCGACGAAAACATCAAACCTAATTGACATTCTTGCAAACCTGCACACTTAAGCAAAACACATCAAAACTACCACAAACTTGAGACCAAGTCAATAAAAATAAGCCGTATTGAAGCGATCCAAGTGGATATAAAATCCACTTGTCACATGTTAACAAATTTTTCACCCATATTATGAGAATTCGGTATATTTATTCAATATCGAATTCTTAAAATATTTATTATATTAATTCATTGAAAATATTTGTATGGTCGTGATTAATTTTTCGATTATATATTAAAAATGTATAGAAACTTAATCCTCACGACTCCAATAAATCATTAGACTGTCTACCAAAAAAAAAGGTTGCATGTTTCAGCGATACGAGAAATGATATCTACTTTACAAGATACATGAAAGCAACATAGTTATAACAATAGAAACTTTCATCTAATCTAGTTTGCTATGTGATCTTTCAATATCTTTTTTACAAATTATATGTCCTTTTATTAATGAATTGATTTATTATAGAAAAATAAATATTATACACTAACCAAACAAATCCATTATATCGCGTTCTTGGAATAACGTATGATTGTTAGATTATATGGTTATTGCCCTTAGCTTATTTGTAAAGACAACTTAAAATGTGCATTTTCAGTTTGGAAATTTGTATTTTGGTTTTTTTATTCTTTTCTAGTAAAACATGGAATAAAAAATTTTAGTTTTTTTTATTCTTAAAATAAGACATATGAAAATGAGTATAACCTATCTTTTTTTTAATTTGTCTAACTTGTGAAAATAAGCTACTGCCCATGAAACTGAAATCAAGTGTGTAATATATTAACACATTGTTATATGTGTGTCATTGTAATTTAGATATTGGGTTAAATAACATGAAATTCATTTTCCTTTAACAGTGAGTATATTTTACCGACATATATAAGAAGAAATAGCTTATGTAGACCTGAAAAATTGTTTTGTACATCCGTGTCATGTACTTTAGGGTCTTGAACGAAAATGACATGATATTAAATCGTGTACACGAAATTAGAACACAAAATGGTACTAAACTACACGAATTTTTTCGTGTACATGAAATGAAATGAAATACGCGAATAGAAAAAATATGACAATTACATGAAATATTACTATGTTTCCAAGTTATGTAAATATATAATTATATGTCTTTGAACAACATTTAGATGTTACAAAACAAAACTAAGAGTAGTATGCATGGTGTAAATTCTCCAAAACAAAATGAAACTCTCCTTTTTATTTTTTCTTATCTCGTTAACAAATATCTCTCTTTGTGTATAATCTTTCTACCAAGTTATTGAGTTTCTTACCCATATTTATGCTTTTTTGATATTAAAAAAGAAATTGTAATCAACCAACCGAGCAAATTCAATATATGCTCTTAGATTAAGATATGGGAATTGATACTATTATTTTAATTCAAGAATACAAAATTCAAAAAGGTACCCTTTAATTAAAAACAATATATAATTTTAATTGTATCAACCTTTCTATTTATCAATATTAATAATTTTTAAAACAAAGATAGTAGCCGTTGCTGCTCTCCCTCTCCCTCTCCACCTTTCCCAAAAAATGCTAAACTAAAGTTTAGGAGCTGATATCAGTTTTTTGCGGTTTTTTTAAATATTTTTTAAGAATTTTTTCTTAATTTTTCAATAAATATATCATTGAGAGTCTAGTACCCCGTTGCCCGTTGGTGGATTTTATCTACCAAAATATTAGATTTTGTACTATTTCCTTGTGAATGATAAGCCTCATTTTCTTTTCCTTGTTTTTACTTTGGCTTTCAATAAAAATCTCTCTTTATTGAGAGCCTAATATACTATTCATGGATTTTGTCTACTCATATATTAGATTTTGTTATAAGTTCATTGATTTGGATAGTATTTAATCACAGTACTGGTCGGTTGTTTGAATGGGTTTTTTCTACCCATATATTAGATTTTGTTATATTAGTTCCTTGATTTGGATAGTATAGAATCACAGTACTGGTTGGTTGTTTGAATGCGTTCGGACAAATCAGATATACATATTCCTCACGTTTATAACAAATTGTTAGATTATCTCACCGAAAAATTTGTATAATTTAGTGATATAAGCGAGGGATGTACCATAATTGAAGATCTGTTCATTGATTGGATAAAGAAAATTAGTGATCTATTTTACTATGTATTTGTTCAATTTTAATTATTTTTGTAGATGTTGTATGCCCTTTTATTGACGATTTTTGAAGGTTTGATTATTTTTGTGAATGACATATGTCCTTTTATTGATAATTTAATTATCTATAAATAAATAGTGATTTATAAGAAAATTTACACTAAATTGACCAATTTATTATGGAAATATTCACTAACAATATTTTCATTGACTATGTAATATTTTTTATATTTTGATTGATAATTTATACACCATATAATGTATAGTACTATTTAAGAGTACATTTAATATTGTGAATAATTCAAATATATTGTCAGGTCAATTTTTTTTCCATTAATTATTGCATAGTTAAAAAATTTCGTAATTAAAATGTTAAAAGATGATTGGTTTAAAATTCATTCTAATATTTTAATTGGTTGATCCTAGCTTTTTTTGTGACCGAATTATTTAATACTTTACATAACTTAAATTTTGAATTTGTAGTTAGAATAGTGTGGTAAATAGTTTTATATTGTTAAAAAATTTTAATTCATGATTTTGATTGTACCATTTGATTTTGAATTGAGAGTTTGAGATATCAAAATATCTATTATAGATATAATAGATTCGTGTATTAATGTATTATTTTTTAAATTAAATAATTATTGTATTTAGAATAAAATTGTTAAGTAATCACTGAATAACATTGACAACCCAACACTGTAAAAAGAACATATATCTATAGGCACGCCTAATAATGTAAACAAATCAATGTAATGTGATAAGGATTGATGCCTAAAATTCAGTAAGTCGCAGAATTATTGGAGTTTGCTACTGAATATTCTAATGGGAAGTAACTCTGGGAGAATCTGAACTGGAGATGATGATAACCTAAATTATTTCCTATTTTTTTTGTCAGAAACATTTTTCTGTTGAATTTATTGGACAACTAAAATACGAAACATACGATACATATATATAATCGAAATAAAAAGATAATCTATCCTAGTATGTCATAAAATAAAAAGATATAAAGTAGTACCTTAACCGAAATTGATATGATTTAGCCATGAGGAGAATTGATGCATACGCTTAGTTTATCAAAGTTGGATAGGTCTGATGGAGAATAGGGAATAATCTGCTTAGATTTCCTGTAATGTTTAAATTGATATATGTTAGATATAATTGATGTTAGTGTTAATCAGTGTTTAAGTGTTACAGTGATAAATCAGAGTTTAGCTGGAAGCGGTCAGAGTTTAGTTAAATGCTGACAGATGGAAGCTCGACAGAGTTTGTTAAACTCTGTCTGGAGGTAGCGTCTACTGGTCAACAGTGTTTGAAGATTTATTATGGAAGCAATATCTTTGAAGATTGGATAGCTGTCAAAGAGATTGAGTTGACTAAGGAGACGTGTAGCAATCGTAATTGATATCAATTGTATAGCTAATTTATAGGAGTATCAATTATCGATTGTATAGCAGCTGTATATCTTATAAATACAGTTAGGTTAACCCTAGAATGGTATCGATCATTGTGAAACATTATTCATTGTAACCTAAGCAGCTCTCTGTGATATTTTACATCACTGAGAGAGGAGTTATTAATTCCAAACAGTTTTTTATTGTTTTAAATGCATATTTTATTGTTAATCTCTCATACGATATTGATTATAATTGTGTATTCGGCTTAACAATTGGTATCAGAGCCAATCTGTTACTCTATACAGTTTAAGATCCACACACACAGCTATAATCAATGGCAGAGATACCTCCTCCAACAGGTTCAAGTTCTGAGAAGGCTCAACCTACTACTGTGAGTCGTTATGAGACAATCAGAGTTCCTATTCTCAGGCCAGCAGAGTATTCAATTTGGAAGGTGAAGATGATCATGTTTCTGGAGGCTACAGATCCAGAATATCTTGACAGAATTTATGAAGGTCCTCATAAACCTACAAAGCTATCTGTTGCTACTGCTGGTCAAGAAGCTAAAACAGTTCCAAAGGAAAAGAAAGATCTAACTCCTGAAGATCTTTCATCTATTGCTAAGGATGCAAAAGTTAGGCATCTACTTCATAGTGCTTTAAACAATGTTATGTCTAATAAAGTGATTAACTGCACTACTGCCAAAGAAATTTGGGATGCCCTTGAGGTTAGGTGTCAAGGAACTGCTGCTATCAAGAAGAATACAAGGAACATACTCACACAGGAGTATGAGCACTTTGAGGCTAAATCTGAAGAAACCATGACAGAAACATTTGACAGATTCTGTAAACTGCTCAATGATTTGTCATTGGTTAATAAAGAGTATGATCTGGAAGACTCAAATCTCAAATTTCTTCTTGCTTTACCTAAAAAGTGGGATGTGAAGACAACCACCATAAGAGATAACTATGATCTTGCTGATACTGAGATTGATGAAATCTATGGGCTGCTCAAAACTCATGAATTGGAATTGGAGCAGAGAAACAGGAGATCAGGTAAGAAGACAAAGTCTGTTGCTCTTAAGGTTGAAGAAAAACCCTTGAAGAAGAAGCATCAAGGAAGAAAGCTAAGGGAAAGGCTTTAGTCATACATTCTGAAAGTGAGTCATCAAACTCTGATGTTAATTCAAACTCTGATGAATCATCTGATTCTGAGGATGATGAAGAAGAAATGTTGCAAATGGCTGCTTTGATGGCGAAGACTTTCAAGAAGATGGGTTTCAAGAACTTCAAGAAGGGCAAAAGGTTTTCTAAGAAAGATTCAAACTCTGACAGAAAAAGTTTCAGGAAGTCTGAGAGAAAGGATACCAAGTCTGGGAAGAAAGACAAGTCTGAGATTCAATGCTACAAGTATAAGGAGATGGGTCACTATGCTCCTGAGTGCAAGAAGGGTAAAACTGAAAAAGCACTCTTCACAAAAGGCAGAGACTGGGCAGACACTTCAAACTCAGATGAGGATGTTAACTATGCTCTCATGGCTTCTATTGAGAATGAATCTGAAGATTCTGAAAACAAGGTACCTCTAACTACCTATGCTTATAATACTGATGATATAACTGAATTTAGAATCTATCTTAAGGCTTTGCATATCAGTTATAGGGATCAGACTTTGGAGGAATGAGAGAATCAAATCTGAAAATTCTGAACTTAAAGTGAGAAATAAAATTGTTGAAGAGAAACTTGAAAACATGCAACAAGTTCAGAAAGAAAGAGATGATGCTGTTTATCTAGAACAGGATTTGCTAGGAAAATATAAGCAACTTGAATCTGAATTAGAGAAGGCAAATCACATAATTAAAACTTGGACTCATTCTGGAAAAGACACTCAAGAGGTTTTTCAGTCAGACACAGTTGGTTTAGGTTACTGTGAGGGAGATGAACTTAGGTTTCAAAACAAAGTCAAAATAAGAACACATCTCCCATCTACAAAATTTGTTCATGGAATAAATGAACCTAAGTCTGAAGCTGAAAAAGAAGCTGTTAAGAAAGAACCAGTAAAAACTAGTGTTAAACAGGTTAATATTGGTTTAATGATAGATAAACAACTCAAGCATAAGCTTAAGGAGTTAAAATCTGTCAAGAAATAGAAATTGTCTAGGAAGAATAGAAATGGTAAAGTAGGCATTACTCAAGGTAATTATCCAATGCTTGCTACTTTTGATCCAAGAAAGACATGTCATAACTGTGGTAGTACTAACCATCTTGCTAGTTTCTGCAGGAAGAACAAAAACATTAATTCTTTACCTTCCAAGTCTGAAGTAAAGAAAGATAATGTTAGAACTAGACCACTGACTTTATGTAAACATTGTGGAAGTACTTGGCATTCTATTTATACTTGCAGGGATTATCATGCTATTTATCATAATTACTATGACCTAAAACCTAATCTGAAATGGGTTAACGTTAATTCTGCAAGTGTAAACTCTGATAAAGTTAGCTTAAACTCTGATAGTGTAAATTCCGCTGCTAAAGCTAACAAAATTAAGAAAGCCAAAGGATCCAAGCAAGTCTGGATCCTTAAATCTAATCTTCAGTAATTGTTTGTGATTGCAGGGCATCAGGGAAAGTATCCTAGTCATGGACAGTGGATGTTCAGGACACATGACTGAAAATAAAGCCCTGCTATCAGAGTATGTGGAGAAGGCTGACCCAAAAGTTTCCTATGGAGATGGCAACATAGGACGTACTCTGGGATACGGCAATATCAATCTTGGAAGTGTCATCATCATAAATGTAGTTCTGGTTCCAGGACTCAAGCATGATCTGCTATCTGTGAGTCAAATCTGTGACAGAGGATATCATGTAGATTTTCAGCCTGAATACTGTGAAATCATCAGTAAATCTACAGGAGAAGTTGTTCTAGTTGGACACAGGCACAATAATATCTATGATGCAAAGTTATTGGCAAACTCTGATGGAAAAGCTGTGTGTTTGTCCACAAGAATGTCTAGTGAAGAGAGTTGGAAGTGGCATAAGAAACTCTCTCATCTTAATCTGAACAACATTAATGATTTGATAAGAAAGGATCTTGTAAGAGGACTTCCAAAGTCTTTATTAAATGTTGATGGCCTGTGTGATTCCTGTCAAAAGGCCAAACAAAGGAAGTCATCTTTCAAGAGCAAGTCTGAATCTTCAATTGTTGATCCTTATCATCTTCTACATGTTGATCTCTTTGGACCAGTGAATGTCTTGTCAATTGGAAGAAAGAAATATGCTTTAGTCATTGTTGATGAACACACCAGATACACATGGGTGTATTTTCTAGCAAAGAAGGATGAAACTGCATTAACTCTGATGGAGCATGTAAAGCTGCTGGACAAAGGATCAAAACACAAAGTCAAAATTATTAGGAGTGATAATGGAACTGAATTCAGGAATGCAACAATTGAAGAATTCTGCAAAAACAGAGGATTGAAGCAAGAGTTTTCTGCACCTGGTACACCACAACAAAATGGTGTAGTTGAGAGGAAGAACAGAACCTTAATAGAAGCTGCCAGAACTATGCTTGACGAAGCAAAATTGCCAACATATTTCTGAGCAGAAGCAGTTCAAACAGCCTGTTTTACTCAAAATGCCACACTGATCAACAAGCATGGAAAAACACCATATGAGATGGTGAGGGAAAAGAAGCCAAACCTGAAATATTTTCATATTTTTGGGTGCAAATGCTTTGTGTTGAAAACTCACCCTGAACAGTTGACTAAATTTGAGTTAAAAGCTGATGAAGGAATTTTTGTTGGCTATCCACTGTCAACAAAGGCATTCAGAGTTTATAATCTGAGAACTAAGGTGATCATGGAGTCAATTCATGTGTCATTTGATGACAAGAAAATTACTGGACTTGAAGATGTAGATGAACATGATCAACTGCACTTTGAAAATGAAGACTTAATCTCTGATGAAGTAAACTCTGATGAAACTGATCTGACAAACTCTGTTGAAGCATATTCTGAACCTCTACTGGTAAACACTGAAGAAACTTCTCAGCCAGAACAAAGGGGAAAACCAGTTGAGGGGGAGCATGATCAAAATGTTGACTCAAATTCTGATAGTGAGTCAACTGAAAAATCTGGATCAAACTCTGATGACTCAAACTCTGAAAGTGCAAAATCTGACAGTTCAAACTCTGAGCAGTCAAATTCAGGGGGAGCCTCAGAAAATGAAGAAAGACAACAAGAAAATCAGGAGAACATGGATCAAGGGGGATGATCAAATATTGATAGAAGCCATTTACCTTCTACTAGGAAATGGACAAAATCTCATACACCTGATTTAATTATTGGAGATCCAGATGCAACAGTAAGGAAAAGGAGTGCTACAACAAATGAATGTCTGTTTCATGCATTCTTGTCTAAGAATGAACCAAAGAAGGTAAAAGAAGCTCTTCAAGATGCTGATTGGATAACAGCAATGCAGGAGAAGTTAAATGAATTTGAGAGGAATGAAGTATGAACCCTTGTACCTAGACCAAAGAATAGATCTGTTGTTGGTACTAGATGGGTTCTCAAAAACAAAACTGATAGTGAGGGAGTTGCTACAAGGAACAAGGCTAGACTTGTGGCAAAAGGCTATTCACAGCAGAAAGGAATAGATTATGATGAAACTTTTGCTCCAGTTGCAAGATTGGAGGTAATAAGAATTTTTCTAGCATATGCCTCTCACAAGAAATTCAAGGTATTTCAGATTGATGTGAAAAGTGCTTTTCTAAATGGGAAACTTGAAGAAGTGTTTGTTGAACAACCACCAGGTTTTGTGGACCCAAAATATCCAGACTATGTCTACAGGCTGGATAAGGCACTCTATGGACTTAAGCAGGCACCAAGAGCATGGTATGAAACTCTGGCTCAATTTCTTTTAGAAAGTGGGTTCAACAGAGGTACAATTGATAAAACACTGTTCTATTTTAACTATGGTGATGACTTGCTTTTAGTTCAGATATATGTTGATGACATAATTTTTGGGTCTACTAATGATAAACTCTGTAAAAAGTTTGCCAAGCTCATGCAGTCCAGGTATCAAATGAGCATGATGGGAGAGCTTAGTTATTTTCTAGGCCTACAGGTGAAGCAAACAGATGATGGAATTTTCATAAATCAAGCAAAATATACCAGAAATCTTCTTAAGAAATTTGGTATGCTTGGCTGCTCATCTGCATCAACTCCCATGGCAAAAGCAACAAAGTTGGACAAAGACACAGGAGCTTCAGTTGATATGACAATCTACAGAGGCATGATAGGGTCTCTTCTTTATCTAAAAGCTAGCAGACCTGATATCATGTATGCAACTTGTCTCTGTGCAAGGTTTCAGGCAGACCCCAGAGAACCACATCTAACAGCTGTGAAGAGGATTTTTAAGTATCTCAAGGGAACCATAACCTTAGGTCTGTGGTATCCTAGAGAATCAAATTTCAAGCTACTTGGTTACTCTGATGCTGACTTTGCAGGCTGCAAGATAGACAGAAAAAGCACCAGTGGAAGTTGTCAATTTCTGGGTGATAGACTAGTTTCTTGGTACAGCAAGAAACAGAAATCAATTTCTACATCTACAGCTGAAGCAGAGTATATTGCTGCTGGTAGCTGTTGTGCACAGATTCTGTGGATGAAAAATCAATTGCTGGATTATGGATTGAGGTACAGTAAAATACCTATTTACTGTGATAATCAAAGTGCTATTGCTATGACAGGTAATCCAGTACAGCATTCAATGACCAAGCACATCAGCATAAGGTACCATTTTATCAGAGAACATGTAGAGGAAGGGAATATTGAGCTTCATTTTGTGTCTACAGAACAACAGCTTGCAGATATCTTCACCAAGCCATTGAGTGAAGCTGTATTTACAAGGCTGGTAAATGAACTAGGAATGGTCTCTGGTTTTGACTAGAGATATTGGTTAGACTCAAAATTTTACTTATGTAATGTGTTGCTCATATTTCTGTGGTATGTTAACTGCTATGTGAACTCTGTTGTTAAACTCTGCCATGCAAACTCTGTTCGTTGACTGTTAAACTCTGTTAGCATGCTATGTAAGTCATACACTGTTGACATGTTGGATAAACTCTAAGAAACTCTGAAAATGTTTTTTGTCTGAATGTTAACACCAATTAAGAGATTTGTATGAAGCATGATTCTCAGTAATTAATCATGAATCCTTCTAAGTTATTTGTGATCTAATCTTAGATTGTGCAGAAAATTAACACAGCATGATACTGTTTCATATTTATAGCATCTCTTAGTTTATTTATCCTAAACTCTGAGTGTGTAAATACTGTGTGCATTGCCTCTCATGAATAATTTCTGATGTTGATAAGCTCTAAACTCTGTTAGTTATACACTGTTAAGTTAAATTCTGTTATTAGTCTACCCCCAAAACTTATGTATATAGACTGTTAGAACTCCTTTGAGATCATGTTTGTAACTAGGACGACCCAGGAACTTACTGGTATATAGTAAGGGCTAAAATTATAGGATTTTTGGTGACTAGTTCCAACCTCTGAT
This sequence comes from Saposhnikovia divaricata, assembly GCA_036435485.1. Lineage (NCBI taxonomy): Eukaryota > Viridiplantae > Streptophyta > Magnoliopsida > Apiales > Apiaceae > Saposhnikovia > Saposhnikovia divaricata. Next base: position 90,686,056 of record CM071597.1, on the reverse strand, counting down.
TACTGGAGAAACCAAAAAAAAAGGGTTATAAATTAATTAAATATTACTGTATATAATTCGTTTACTACAGAGTTTAACATTCATCATATATTCAGTGTTTACTATGAGAGTTTGTGCATCCAGTGTTTACTGATTTACTTTATGGGTTTTATGAAAAATTAGATGCTCTAAAGTTTGAATTAGTAAACTCTGCTATACACACACATATATTCACACCAGTGCAGTTTTTGAAAGGATTATGGTAATGCAGTTGGAGAATTGACAAACGCTGATGAATTTTGTCTAATACTCTAAGGTAATTTATTTCAGACAATTTACATACTTGGGGTAAAAAGAGTTTTTTTTTTTTTTGAAAAATGAAATAAATTATTCCCAACTGTTAATGAGTGTTGGAGTGGTAAAGTGTGTTGGTAATGGGAGAGAAATTAGCAGTAATTATTGCTATAGTTACTGAACGTGCATATTTGTTCCATTATATATGTGCCACGTGTCCCACTCACCCACTAATGTGTCCCACTTGCACATTAATTGAGTAATTGGTTGAGTGTCTTAATGGTAAAACGATTGGGTTTTATTTTTTCATTACAACACTAATCATTTTTACTTACACGGTTAATCTCTCTGCACACAACCCACTCACAGTTACTTGCTATCTCTTTTACACATTTTCACAAACACCTTTGCTACATATTTTTTTCACTCATATTTTCTTCTCAAATAGATTCTAATGGCCACTAAAGCTTTTATTGCCCAAGGTTTGTTGTTTGTTCCCAACAATTATGCAGCCCCACTGAACAATGAAAAAGTTCCAGAGGCGTTTCACTTGATTCAGAACTTTTTCAGAGACTCAGAGATTGGAACAGCTCTAGTCGAACCATAAACGCTTTCTGCTACGCAAGATTGCTGCCTTCTGGACTAACTCTATGTATGATGATGGAAGAGAGAATGGGAATCCATCAATTGTTTTTACTTATGAGGAAACAGAGTATGTGATTACTTCGGCAACTGTTAGAGATACTATGGATTTTGACACTCACACCTCATACACTGTTGTTGTTGAGAATGAATTGAAGGAGATGTTGCAGCAGCTGAGGTTTTCTGGTTCTTTAGACAAGCTTGGTAATGTTAAAAGGCCAGGGCTCAGGAAGGAATGGAGTTTCTTCTTTGATTGCATCACAAGAGCTTTTGGCAAGAAAGTCACCAACTGGGATGCCATTCCCACTGACAGTCTTCAAATCGGGTATTCTCTTCTCTATGGAAGTAATTTCGACTTTGGGAGACTTGTCTTAATGAATTTAGGTGATAGGTTGTTAGAGTCTAGTACTGTTTATTTTTCTAGATTCTGTCAATTATTATTTACTTCTTGTGTTTCTGGTGTTGAAACTTCTGAGGATGACACCATATTAGCCTTTAAGGTTAATAAGATGATATTCTATGACCTAACCAACAAAGATGCTAACAAGGAGCAACTACCTGATTTGGTGTTGCCACTTGCAATTCAAAACTTTCTACTCCAACCTAAAGAACCTCCACAGTCTCCACAACCTCAAGAACCACCACAGCCTATCTCTGAACCTACAAACTCTGAACCTCCTCAAACTCAAACCACTGAACCTCCAATTCTAAACTCTGAAACACAAACCCAACCTCAATCTTCACCTCAACCTGAACAACAACCATCTATTACCAAACCCAAACCAAAACATGGAGGTAAAAGAAAACAGACAGCAGCAAATACACAGCATCGATTGGCTAAGGCAAAAAGAGATTCTGCTAAAGTTCAAAAGGAGTCTGCTAGACCTAAAAGAGTTAGAAAGGAAAGGGCAAATAGACCTCGATCACCTTCTGTCTTAGATGATTCTACTGAAGAAGAGACAGTTGAAGTGCCTCAGGCTAAAAGAAGACGATTAATTCTTGATGATTCTGATGAAGAAATGAACATTGAAGCTCCAGAGGTAATTTTGAAGGAAATACCTACTGTTGAGACAACTACTGCAGAAGAAGCTGCCAATGTATACATGGATGAGGACAACAGAGAAGATTTTACTGATATGGATGATTTTGATGAAAATTTCATACCATTCTCTGATAACATTAATGTCCCTCTCTCACCTGTTGTTGCAAACTCTAAAGAAACTGGTGCAGCTGATCAGCCAACTGTAGTACTTGATGAAACAGTGGCATCACACCCTGAGCTATTCTCTGATGCTCACCAGGTTCCTGAACAAGGTGAAGAGGTTGAACAAGTTGATGTTCCACAATCTGTTGAGGCTAAAGACACAACTGCAGAGATTGTTGCTGAAACAGCAGTGCATGTTACTGAGACTGTAGAGATTGTTGAAGAGGATGTTTTAGTTCACACTGATCAAGTTGAAACTGCAGCTATTGATGTTGAAGACGAAGGCAGTGCAGAATCAAACTCTTCTCAGAGTATACCAGTTCAAACTGATGCTAAGCACACACCTTTTTCTAAACCTTCAGAACAACATAACATTGAAGTTGAGCACTTTGCTAAGAATTCAAGGGATTGGTACAAGTCAGACTGTATTTTTCCTATTGAGAGAGCAGCTAAATTTTTTCATCAATCTGCTACAAAGATCTCTAATCCAGATATTATCTCAAGTCTACAAGCAACCATTATTCAAGTCAAGACTCTGAATACAAGATTTGATGAGTCTCAACAAGTTTTTAACGAACTGAGAGCTGATGTTGTTGCTAGAGATATGACTATGTAGAGGGATAATCATACAAGGTTTAAGACCATTTCTAAAGCTCAAGAAAATCTGTTTCAGAGACTGGGTCAGGTTGAACAAAATCAGACTATCTTATCTGGAAAGATTGACTCTATTGCTAACTCTTTGGAGCTGATCACTTCTATCTTGATTCCTGATGATGTCAAAAAGGGGGAGAGAGTTGCTAAGTCTAAGTGCAGGCAATCTCAAACTCTGACTAAAGAGGATGAAGATACTGAAGATGGAGGAGCAGGAGCAAAGGGCAAAGGGAAGAAAATATTAAGAGCTGATCAAAGTCTGAAATTTAGCAAGTCTTCCAAGTCAAAGTCTGTTGGAATATACACTGATACTCAGGGTACTTCAAACACCAAGAGTTTATTATTCACTGAGAATCCACTGACTGATGAGGAATTGGCTACTAAGTTATTTATTGAAGAAAATGAAGAGGGAGTTACTATTGAAGATATTAAAGCTGAAGAAAAGAACTTGCAAGAACAACATCAGAAAGCTTTATAGTCTGGAAAGTTTAAAAAGAAAGAAAAAGCTCCTGCCTGTTCTTAAAGGCATTGTGATCAAAGAAAATGTTGGTGTTGATCAAAGATCACATTTATCTAAGAAACCAACAGAAGATGAAGCTAGACTCAAGCTAAAAGGCATTGCTATAGAAGGAGAAGACTCAAAGAAGAAAGATACAACCTCTGTTTTTACACAAGTTGTACAGAGACCTTTATCTACTCACATGCAAATAGTTTTTGGGAAACCAACTCTTCATGATCCATCTCTGATGACAGGAGGTACTACTACTGATTTTCTGCATGGTAGAGCTTTTACAGGAAAGCAAGGTCGAGATAAATCTGGATTGGGCTCTCATAAAGAAGTCAGAATGAACACTGGTCCTAGAGATCCTTCATCACTGGCTGTTCCAGGTCTTGGTGTCACTCAGGAGAGTTTAGACAGACTGGAGTCGGTACAGTTGATTCATCAAAGAAGCTTGGATAAAGATTATCTACTGTATTTCATGGAAGATGGTACTGTATACAAAATTGGTGAGCATGATCTTGATTTGAAGCTATGGGAGGAATTAGAATATGTTCTATATCTTTTCAAGGTGAAAAATCAAAGGACTCAACAAGCTGCAAATGTGTTAAGAAATAAAATGCTACATAATTTGGCAGTCAGAGGGATGAAATACAAAAGTCAATATGTCCCAAAATACAGAGATTATCATGGGAATATTGTTGAAATGAAGAAGGGTAGTGCTAAATTGAAGACAGACCTGGGTATAATAGTTCTTGATTTTAACTCAGAGTCAGCTAAAGCACAGTTCATCAGACTGGGGAATGAGATGAGAAGAAATAAAATCTATGCTCTGAGATCTGCAATTTATCAAACTGGAGAGGATGATCCAAAGCTGAAAGAGATTAAGGAGATCATGCAGAGAGAGCTAGATAATGCAGAGAGAAGATTACTCATAGACTATCTCAGGACAACACCAGATGTTGAGGAGATTAGATAGATAAGAGTCTGTAAGTATTTCTTATTTTCTGTAAATTTTGTTAAGTAGAAGCTTAAACTCTGTTTGTACATTAAACACTGTACTTGTTTTATTGTTTTGACATCATCAATTATTTGTTAACTTGTGCATTTTTGTTAATGAACAAGTTGGGGGAGATTGTTAGATATAATTAATGTTAGTGTTAATCAGTGTTTAAGTGTTACAGTGATAAATCAGAGTTTAGCTGGAAGCGGTCAGAGTTTAGTTAAACGCTGACAGATGGAAGCTCGACAGAGTTTGTTAAACTCTGTCTGGAGGTAGTGTCTATTGGTCAACGGTGTATGAAGATTTATTATGGAAGCAATATCTTTGAAGATTGGATAGCTGTCAAAGAGATTGAGTTGACTAAGGAGACATGTAGCAATCGTAATTGATATCAATTGTATAGCTAATTTATAGGAGTATCAATTATCGATTGTATAACAGCTGTATATCTTATAAATACAGTTAGGTTAACCCTAGAAGGGTATCGATCATTGTGAAACATTATTCATTGTAACCTAAGCAGCTCTCTGTGATATTTTACATCACTGAGAGAGGAGTTATTAATTCCAAACAGTTTTTGATTGTTTTAAACGCATATTTTATTGTTAATCTCTCATACGATATTGATTATAATTGTGTATTTGGCCTAACAATATAATAATTATATTTTTTAGTTTGTAAGAATTTTCTTTTAAATAATTTGTTTATTAGTTAATCGTTAAAATAAAAATTAGTAGTTATTATGTTTATAATTGATATGAAAAAATAAAAATTAACTGTTATTGAGTGTAACTTGATTTGAGTTTAATCTTGGCTGAAACGTAGAATCTAGATCCAATAGTGAAACATGTCACATTAAGTTTAATTGATCTAAAATTTAATAGATTCTGATTGATGTTAAAGTAATTCACAATCTTGTGATTGGTTAACTAATACATGGTAGATTCGGGTATCCTTTATTATAATAAATGATGTTAAAAAACAATTCATAACTAAAAGATATATAAACATATGTAATATAATGTTATGTGGATTTATAGAAAATAATATTTACGGTTAGTAGAAAAATTTTAAAATTAAAAACCATGTGATATGCGAAGTTATTAAATCAAGATATTTTTATATTAAATTTAATTTAACCGCGATTAGTAAATTAGAATATGCATGGTAAATAATAAAAATTTTGTATATGATTGATTGATTTAAAGTTTAGAAGTAAATTTTGATTGCCTCTAAAATAATTTTAATTTTTTGATTGGTAATTTATTCACCAACCAATAATAATACTCTTATAGCATATATTTAATAATTAAAGTAATTAAAATATATTTAGTGTTCGTTTATATGAGTTTATTAATTATTTTATTAGCAAATTGTGAATAAATATAATTTTGAACCTTTCAAAAAATCGAGTTTTTGAAGATATAGATTTTATCCAAGCTATTTAAAATTTGATTTAAATCCGATTTTGTAGTAGTGTTGGCTTATATGCATTTATTAATTAATTTTATTAACAAATTATGAATAAATATATTTTGAGCTTATAAAAAAATCAAATTTTTGAAGGTATAAATTTTATCCAAGTTATATAAAATCTAATTTCAAATCCGATTTTTTCTAGATTTTTAATTAAGTTAGATTCTAATTTTTTTAAAATCGATTATAATTGGACAATATAAATTATAAAAATCAATTTATAATGTATGATAATATGATTGTGAACTTTATATTAAAAGAGTGGTTGATTAATGAATGATTAATTATGAAATTTAATTTGAAATATATAATAGTATATCGTGATTGATTTCAAATTAAAATTGTGATTTTCTAGTAAATATTTTTTGATTCAAAAAATATGTATTTATGGATATGTTTAATAAAATCATTATTGTATTTAAATTAGAAGTGTTAACTAACCATGATTAAAGAGGTATGGTGAGATTGTAACTAAGGAAAATTCTTAATATAACATTTATATGATTGGTCTAAAATTTAGGAATTAGCTCTGATTGGTTCTAAAATAATTCATAATTTTATGATTGGTTAACTGCACATTGGTAGACTCAGATATTATAATAAAGGATTAATATAGTTGGAACCGGAGATTTCTATTAATTTATCGATAAATTAATAATTATTAATTTACAGAGAATTTTTGACATAAAAAAAATACATTTAAATAGAATTAATTGTACAATTTATAATTTATGCTTAATTCAATTAATTCAATATATATTGTTTTACAAATTTAATGAGTATTTGCGAGATTTAAAATAAATATTCATGTATATTTAGATGATATCAAAGATAAAACATTTTTTTTAAAACTTTTTTCATGTAAATAAGTACCCAAGACATAAAAAACATTGATTAATAATTTTTTAATACTTTACAAAATACTACATTCGAACTTTTGGATGCAACAAAGAGGGTTAATGATGAGTTTCATATAGATTCAAATTTTAAGAATCCTAAAATCATATTTTACAAAAGGGTAATGATAATATATTTTTACGATTATAAATGACTTATTAATTTATAATATTATTGGGACCATATATTTATATAGGGTTTTTTCAAAAATTTATTATATTATTATCTTATCGAAACTGATCATTTTTTGAACTGGTCCAAATTGAAACCATAAAAATTATTAATTTAGAGAGATTATTAATTTAGCGACTATTAATTTAACGAGGTTTTACTGTAAATTGTAGCTACGATCCAGTCATCCAGGGATACCACAGCTTTTCAGATAATGTGCAGGTTCAATCTATTACAACACCAGAGATAAGTGAATGTAAATCATTATATTCTTCGTTACATTAATTTGTCCAAATTAATATAGCATTATACTATTAAGTAGTATAATATAGCATTATACTATTAAGTATCATCTATTTTTTATTGATCATGAAAAAAATAGCATTATACTATCAGGAATTGGTCTAAAATTCTTAATATAGCATTATACTATTAAGTAGTATATTAAGTGGAAAGTATTCTCCTGATCTGCAGGGATGCTTTGAATTGCAGTTAAGAGCAAATATTAAGTGGAATGTACCCGGGACACGAAACTAGAAATATATATTGAGAAGGCCAAATTTTCCAGCCATCGGAATCAAATTTTCCGATCATCGGAAAATTCCAAATCAAAATTTTTTTTGTAAAAAAGAGGGGATTAAATGAAGATTTTTATAAAAAAAATAGGGGACTAAATGAAAATTTTTGTAAAAAAATGAGGACTACATGGAGATTTTTGAAAAAAAAATAAGGGAACTAAATGAAATTTTTGTAAAAATGGGGGGATTAAATGAAATTTTTTGAATTATATATATATACAAAATTTTCAAATTTTAAAATTTTTGGGAGGACGGCCGCGACCTCATGCCCCCTCTAGTTCCGTCTATGGAAAGTACTCTCCTGGTCTGCAGGGATGCTTTGAATTGCAATTAAGACTTAAGAGCACCACCCGTATATCTACAGTAACATTTGTCCAAATTTTGCAGGCCATGTAAATTTGTCCAAAAAGAAGAAGTCGCTACTTTTTTTTCTTTTTCTTTTTTTTTGCAAAACAAATAAATCTTAAGCAATGCCCTTGAACACTACTTAAACACTATCCTTTTTCTAGAAAGAAAGGATCTACTTCTCATTTTTTTTTTCTTTTAATTTAATTAGTAAAAATTATAGCAATCAAAAATTGTAACAGGTCTCTTCTTCTCTTGATCCGTTGGACAACTCTACATTTGCATCATCTCTCTCACTTTTTTTTACTTCCATAATTAGGTATTTTCTCTTTCACTAACATTTTTTCATGATCAATAAAAAATAGATGATACTATCATCTATTATCTTTTTAAGAATAAAATGAGCCTGAGGATGACGTTTGGTAACTCATCTATTTTTAAAAAGATAGTAGTATGATAGTATCATCTATTTTTTATTGATCATGAAAAAATGTTAGTGAAAGAGAAAATAGCTAATTATGGAAGTAAAAAAAAGTGAGAGAGATGATGCAAATGTAGAGTTGTCCAACGGATCAAGAGAAGAAGAGACCCGTTATAATTTTTGATTGCTATAATTTTTACTAATTAAATTAAAAGAAAAAAAAATGAGAAGTAGATTCTTTCTTTCTAGAAAAAGGATAGTGTTTAAGTAGGGGGTGGTATTGTATTAGGATTTTTAATGACAATTCTTTGGAGAATGATTTTAATGGATTTTATAGACTTTTAATGATTTTTAATGACTCTTGTTGAATCACCAAGATTTCCAAATACTTTTGATGACTCCAAATAAAATGACTTTTAATGACTTTTAAAATTTTCATAGACTTTTAAATATATAGCCTATATTTAAATAAATAGATTTTGTGGTGTAGTAAGATCATATTTGCCTATATTGTGAAACCCTTTAACCTTTCACCACTACAACCCAATTTCGATCGTGTATTATCTGTTCAATCCGGCCACCAAAAACCTTGAGTACAAGGTATATTTCTTGTTAAATTGAGTATTCATTGTATATTTTTTGTTGTAATTGAATCATATTTATAAACATATATCATACTGAACCATATCAGGAATCTTGTATCAGATTTTTACCTTCACTTATGATATCATAATTTTATGGGTTTCGATATTTGTGAATTATATATCTGTCACTATTCATCGCTAATTATGATGCAGAGTTATGACATTAACCAGCAATATTGTTATGATATAGAGCTAATTTTATTGGTGTTGTGTAAATTTATTGGTGTTGTTATGATGCAGAGATAATATTGTTATGAGTATAAATATGGAAATAGAAAACCAAGAAGATGAAGAAAAAGAGATGGAAGAAGAGGAAGCAAGAGAAGAAAAACGACATGAAATTTTTAAAAATGTGTTGGCAGTAAATGGAGCAATACTGAGTGTGTTGGATAAGCACACCAATACCCTGTCTAATCAAAGCATCCAGCGTTCACTTACTAGGCGACCTGTCAATTCAAGAGGGTATGAATATATTAATGCTGTTTTAAATGATGATCCCGAACACTTTCGAAAACTTTACAGGATGTATCCGCAAGTTTTTCTAAAGCTATCCAAGATTATTAGAGAAAAAACAATTTTGGTAGATACAAGATTTATATGTATTGAGGAGATGCTGGCAACTTTTTTACTTGTTGTTGGTCAGAATTCTAGATATTCTCATGTTGGTGACACATTCAACCGCTCACATTTTACTACCAGTCAAAATTTCAACAAAATTTTGAAAATTTTGAACAAAATGGCGGTGGATTTTATGGTTAAACCAGGCTCTTCAATCCCTGAAAAAATCAGAGAAAGTACGAGGTTTTTTCCTTATTTCAAAGTAAGTATATTGTCATTTTATTTTAATTGTGTTAGAACATTATTACTCATAAACATGATTTTTCTTGCATTTGTGATTATATGTTAGTTTTTAAATTATTTTAGGATTGCATAGGAGCAATTGATGGCACTCATATTCCTGCTATGGTCCCTGGACGTGACACAAGCAGCTACCGTAATCGTCATGGGACAATTTCACAAAATGTTTTAGCGTCTTGCAATTTTGATTTGCAATTTATATATGTTCTCAGTGGTTGGGAAGGATCTGCACACGATTCAAAATTATTAAATAATGCTATATCAAGGAGAAATGGACTTAAAGTACCACGAGGTATTTTTTGGTGTATTTAGGTAATTGATTTTTTATTTAGAAATTACATATGTTATTGTTTATCGTCTACTTGTGTTTTAGGTAAATATTTTTTGGTGGACTGTGGATTTCCAAATAGACTCCAGTTTCTAGCTCCCTTCCGTGGTGTTCGTTATCATCTTCAAGATTTTCAAGGTCAAGGTCGTCATCCTGAAAATGAAAAAGAATTATTTAATCTTCGTCATGCTTCCTTGAGGAATACAGTGGAGCGATTATTTGGAATATTCAAATCTCGATTTACAATTTTCAAGACGGCACCTCCTTTTTCATTACAAACACAAGCCGAATTAGTTTTAGCTTGTGCAGGCTTACATAATTTTCTTCGTAAAGAATGTCGTTCAGATGAATTTCCAATTGAAGCAGATAGTGCAACTTCATCAGCAAATCAAGAAGAGGATTTTGAGCCACTTATTCATGAAACACAAGAGCAACAACGTGAAAATGCTAATGCGTGGAGAAATGATTTGGCGAATGAAATGTGGATGAATGTGGAAAATATGAATGATGCTGAATGACAACTTTTTTTATGTAGTCTTTTTTTATGGGGCACTGTAATGGTCTTTTATTAGTCAAAGGAGATGATGTAATCTGTCTATGGTTTGTGACTTTCTTTAATATTGTTAGTTCTGCAGAAATACTGTAATTTAGCTGCAGAAATATTGTTCCTCCTTGTGTTTGTTTATGTGATATCTACCATGTGCAATGCTTGATTAATTTCATATATGAGAGAGTCCAAATGTACTCTGTTTATGAACTCTGTATGGAATCACTAATTGATGACCACTTGGATCAAGCTTTCTTTAGACTGTAAAAAAAAGTCCTTATGATTATGTATGTAGCCTATGAAGCAGTAACAATGCATGTGTAGAAGGATTCGGGAATGTGTTTCTGCAATCCGACCTTAACCGCAGATAAAGAATAACAATCATTATTCACAGAAGCTGACCTCAGATCAGTCAGCAATCCAGGTGACATTCCAGGATATTGATTCATCCACCACTTCATTGGGGACACATATTTCCTTCTCAAATTCAAAACACCAAAAGAAAGGCACGGAATATTGATTCACAGAAAACTCAGCTAGCCTTTCTTCAAGTTTGCATAAGCTCTCCAATGGGGTTGCATTCATTATAAAGAGGAGATTGATGTGTTCAAAGAATGGTAAGTATAGTTGTTTCCTGAGATTGAGTTGAGAGTTTTAGAGAAAATAGAAAGGTGAAGCCGGTGGGGTGCTGGTCAGTGATCAATGCAAAGATGTTCAAGTGTCAATGCTCGATCAATAATTCCTTTTGTTATGGAAGTATTAACTATGGCTGTAGCTTTGTATTTTTTGTTTTGGAAAGTGAGGGACTGCCTGAATCTTTTAGCTGGGACTTGGTTTTTCTTTTTTTCATTTTTTTTTTCTGATCATTTTTTTACCTGGCATGACTCCACTGCTTGTGTTTTCGTCTTCCTAACTTGGAACTGCACAAACTGGTGAAATTTTGAGCTTGTCCTATGAGAACTGCACATGGAGGCATTACCAATTACTGTAAGACTGTAACCATTGTACTCTGTTACCATGACCTTACTTTCGAGGGGCTGAAAGGGCCTGCTGATCAACTTGTAGGTGACTCTTATATGCTTAAAGAGCTCCTTTTAAAGTCCAGAACCAGCAATATTTGAGAAAGCTTGACTGAGTTTAGAGTTTTTAGAGAAATAGAAAGGTGAAGCCCACAGCTGGTCAGTGATCAATGCAAAGATGTTCAATTGCCAATGCTCGATCAAGAATTCATTTGCTATAAAATTATTAACTATGGCTGTAGCTTTGTGGGGGACTCTGTAACTATTGTACTTTGTTACCATGACCTCACTTCTGGGGGCCGAAAGGCCCGTCTGGTCAACTTATAGGTGACTCTTATACGCTAAAAAACCACATATGCGACATTTTATGATTGTTATACACCGAAAAAGCTCCATTTCAGCCCCACTACCCTTGTCACATGCGATTTATAAGCTAAAACAAACTAGCTTTTAATGATAAGCATGTTCATGATAGTTACTGGCAGTTTTGTGGTTGAAACAAAATCATTAGTCACTGGTGGTCATTCAGGTAATGGTTATACTTATCCATCTGGTCAGCAACCTACTGTCAGAATAAAACGGGACAGAGACATCGCTGTTGAGTTTGAGAGTCATGTGGTGGCCTGGCTAGATATAATGTTTAAACCACTTGGTAGTTTTTCTGGTACCTAATCCCCCAAAACAACTTCTTCCTCTTTTTTTGTTTTGAAATTGTCAACCAACCATACCAGGTATATCTCGCTCAGAGGTGGTATTGGGGTGTTTCGATATCGTCAATTACATTAATTTAAACATTCACAGATGTATGCTGGTACTAAAAATCTCGAATGTCTTGTTACGAAAAATCGAAGGATGTCAGCTGACTAAAACAAACCAATAGAATGATGATTCCAGTTAGTTCCCCATCCCCTAGTAATATCCAATCAATTCATATCCTATTCTCCATCTCATAGCAATACCTGACATACTCATATCCTACAATCTATATAGATGCTATCCAGCAAATAAGTGTCACGTTCCAAAGTTTAACATAAAACAAACCTTATCTTCGACACCAGCAATAACCAAAAAAAATATTACCAGCAATAACACACCCGAACTCAGCTCATACAGATCAATATTACCTTAAAACATAAACATACAACACATGATATGATTTGCTTCCAGATAAAGTTTCAATCTTTCTACAAAAAGATTCAATCTTGACATGTAAAAAACAAAAATAATCACAACCCAACAATCAAAATCATGCAAAAACTTTGTATAAATAACATAATCCAATTTGAGTTTTACATAGTTGAAAAAAATGAACAACCCATTTCATTATAGATAAAAAAGAAACAGACCAACATAAAGAACATCTCAAGAAGTGGATTTTGTAGTTGGTTGTTTGACAGAACAAGAAGACTTAAAAGCTTGAATATGAGCTTGACATTTAACATAATCTCCTTTATTTTCTTGCAGACATTTCTTCAGGGCTTCTACATCACACCCTGATGATATTTTCTTCACACTCTTGTTGTTTTCTCCCATGTTTTCTTCCATTGTTTCTTGGTGATTCTTCTTCAAGCCCACCTTAACAAATCAAATAATTTAGAATTTTAGATCAGACCCATTTGCAGTAACATAATAATCAATATCTTTTAAAAACAAAATTTAATCAATATCCGCTGAAAACCAATACCAATAACTTTATTTTAATGCCATTAAGCATTTATGTGCCACAAATCATAGTGTCACATATCTAATTCAAAAACTATCCAAGCGTAGCGTTCTTCAGGGGTCATTTTCACGAACTCCATCTTCTTTGCTCTAGTATTAAGTAATTTAAGTGCCTTGAAACGTGCAAGTTGATCCAAATCAGGTAATTCTTTGAGAAGATCCCAACAGCTACAATCATCATTATTAAATGATTTAACAGCTTCAACCATCTTCTCAACTGAATGAGTAATTTGCATGATAGCATCTGGCTGGCTAGTATTAGGTGAAGAACTAGAATTTCCCTTGACCTCAGATATGTTACGCTTCTTAGGTGCTGGAGGAAGAGGAGCATCAAGATTAATAGGTTCAGAAGATTGGGCCAAAGGATCTTGGGAATCATCCAGTGTACACTGTGTATAAGCTGCAGTATCATAATCATAAACCAAGTCATCCAACAGGTGATGCTTTTTACTTGCTTTGTCATCATAAGTTCTTGCATCAGTATCATCTCCTAGTCCTATTGCATTCTTCCCGATGGCAGTCCCATTTCCCACCGCAATTCTTAAATCATCATAGTCTCCAAAGGTGTCCGTACGATAACTTCTGTGAGAAGGATGTACCTAATAAAACACAATATACACAATATGTTAGTATTATAAACATGTCAAAAGTTTAGAAAATCTTTATTGTCTTAAAAATATGTACCTTAAAATAATCTTCCCAAACTTCATTCGGAGCAGTAAATTTTTTTGTTATAGGATCCCATCCAAATCCAGAATTAAACAACATCAATTTTGAATAGTTGGTGTATCTAGTTTTAAACCATTTCAAACGACTGAGATACTGGGAATGAGTTTTTTGACATCCAAGCTTTGCATTCAAAGCTGGAAGAATCTTGTTCTCCACGGTAACTTTATTGAATGAACCATTATTATCTCGCCAACCACGTTGTGCAGCATCAACCATGAGTTTCAATAACTCATTACTTTCGTCAATTGTCCAAGGTTTATACTGACCTCCTTTTCCTTTTGAATTGTCATTCTCTTGACACGCATCTCCCATTATTCTGTGTTATTGATACATATATACAATTACCCAAAAAAGGACAATAAAACCAGGTTAAAACATAATACATACATGTATGCAGGTTTGGACTTTACATGCTTATATGCATCTAGAAAACTTTGTCATGTATCATATCAATTTTCAAAAAAATAACATCCAACCATTCATAATTGATAAATTAACCACACAATAAACAAACACACACACACACACACACACATATATATATATATATACATATATATATATATGATACAACTACAAACACATGGAGAGAGAAGCAAAAGAAAGAAAAAACAGTAATAGAGGGAAAGAAAAAGAAACAAGAAAAAAAGGAACCTCTTTTGGCAGGGATGGAACCCTAGGGTGAGAGCTATCGTTGAGGAAGACAATGTCTTGTCAAATCTTCTCAAAAAGGACGTGACAATTTTTGGAGAAAATATACACACTTTTTCATAAAAAGTCAGGAAAAGTCTCTCACTTTTATTTTTCCACCAAAATCATTGACTTTTTGAATAACAAGTGACTTTTAACAACTCTTTAAAAGTTGTAATTGAATACCTTAAACTTTTAAAGACTTTTTTAAAGTCCTGATACAATACCTCCTTACTTTTAAAGAGTATTTAAAAGTATTAATTGAATACCCCTAAACTTCTAAAGTCTTTAAAAGTATTTAAAAGTCATGATACAATACCACCCCTGTAGTGTTCAAGGGCTTAGCTTAAGATTTATTTGTTTTGCAAAAAAAAAAAAAAGTAGCGACTTCTTCTTTTTGGACAAATTTACGTGGCCTGCAAAATTTGGACAAATTCGCCCACTTATATTTATATGGGGACTTCTTATAACCTCAGGCTACTACCTGAGGGTGACCTCAGGTACATGATTCTCTTTTTTTAATATGTGTATTTTTTCTTTATAAATTGATTTCTACTTTTCATAAATTATTTTTGTAATTCAAAAAAGGTGAGAAGAAAAGTTGCATTCAATCAGATCTAAATCATTTGAATGTTTTCTGAAGACATCTTAACTTCTCTTTGCCAAAGGATGATGAGTTTCTCTAGTATGTTGTTTACAATCAATTATTATATTTAGAGTTGCACTCTCGGAAGAACACCTTATATAAAGAACAATAAAGAACATCATTATAACACTTCTAAACCACATATTTAATGTACCCACACATAATTAAAATGTACCTTCACACACACTAACCAAACCAATTTTTTCTTTAAAAAAGAAAAAAAAATTCGGATGAACAGTGCCTGCTAACGTGGCATGCCTCGTGTCAATGCCACGCTAGCAGGTGGTCCTCCCATAAGGCAGTGCCACGTGGCATCCCACGCCAGCAAATGAAGGACCACCTGCTGATGTGGCAGTGACATGTGGCATGCCACGTGGTAAGTGTTGATGTGGCATGCTACGTGGCAGGTGCGGACGTGGCGTGCTACGTCAACAAACACTGTTCATCCGAATTTTTTTTATACATATAGTATGTGAGGGTGCATTTTAATTGTGTGGGTGCCCCTGACGGGACCGTTAGATTAAATTAAATATAAGATTCTATAATGTTCTTTACTGTTATTTATATAAGAATGTTTTTTATGGAGTAATGACCATTATATTTATAAGATATGGTGATGTGCATTATATATCTACTAGGGAGAGATAACTTGGCATATTTGAGACAGGTTGTCAGTAGACACCTGCAATGCAAGAAGACTATTAGGATCATGTCGTGAAACCTGTTCCTGGAAAGATATTTAAAGTTGCGGTAAATAATAGAAGTACAGATTCCCTTATCTCTACACATCCAGTAAATCCTAACTTAATTTCAAGTAACTTTCTTTAAAGTTCATCGCTTTTATTTAACTGAATATGTTCCTCTTTATTTAGCATGAGAGGAGGCTACTAATATTGCAACCACGACCAGTACCAACTCTATTGTCACTGCAACCAGTCCCCTATCTCTACACTACCCGATAAATCCTAACTTAATTTCAAGTAACTTTCGTATGAGAGGAGGCTACTAGTATTGCAACCACGACCAGGACCACCTCTAATGTCACTGCAACCAGTACCCTATCTGTACACTACCCGATAAATCCTAACTTAATTTCAAATAACTTTCTTCAAATCTTATCGCTTTTATTTAACTAAATATGTTCCTCTTTATTCAGCATGAAACGAGGCTACTAGTATTGTAACCACGATCAGTACCACCTCTATTGTCACTGCATCAACCACCGCCTGTTTATAATTAACAAAATGAAATTTTTTGAGGTGTGCTTTTTTTATTTCGTAGAAGAATCTTCGTAAGCAGGTCTTAGATCTTTCTAATTAGTCTTTTATTTATTTTTGATTAGTTTTTTGGTTGCAAACATGATGTAAAACAATTTTTTTTAGTACAGAATCAATTTTTTGAAGTTGTTTGATTTCCAGTTATCTTTTATCATTTCTTTTATTATTCGAAGAATGACAAATTTAGTTTTTGTAGTTTTGTAATATTTCATTCTGAATTAATGTAGAATTTAATCTTAAATGGCAACTCATTTTCATACAAGAATATTTAAATTAGTGGAGAATTAATGGAGAAAGTAAAACAAAATATTTGAATAATTACCAATTCCTTTTTGTACAAAATAAAACAAATATTAAACAAAAGAAATAAACAAATATTTGAATGATTTAGCCAAAAAAAACAAAAGAAAAAAAAATGAAACAAAACAAAACAGAAGAAATGAATGAAGTAAATAAAACAGAAGAATGTGTTGGAAGTATAGTTTAAGAACATACCTGAAAGTAAGATTATAAAGATAAAAGGTACCGAAAATAGTTCGAGGCACGTGAAAACCATGCTATCCTTAAAACAGATAAGCCCCTTCCGTGTGGTGCTTGAAGGTGTGTTGGCTTCCGTCTCCCAGGATACAACGAACTGAGGTGATCTTTAAGCACTTGAGACCCGCCTCCCATGAACCAAACAAATATGTCTCTATCTCATAGAACTGATCCTAGAGTTTCTAAGAATAATGCAAAGAAAACTTGTATAGTTTTTTGTGTCCAAAACAAGATGCCAAAGTCTCCTTATATAGGAGTAAAAAATATGTAACTTACATGGTAATTAATTTTGTAACTTATACACCATAATAAGCAAATCACTAATGCACCATTATTTTGTGAGTTACAAAATTAAAAAAACATAAGTTACAAAAATAATGTGGGAGTTACAAAACCAAAATAATAATACATTTCAAATTTATTCAAATATGCCAACAATCCCCCATATGAATAAAATTGACAATGTAAAACGACATTTAACACGGAGATAGAGCGCACGGTAGGAACCAGCATAGGATAGGTAGGCGTACACCCTTGAACCTTCCCTTGTAAGAACATATTTACATTTCTAGAATTTTAGTAGTCGCGTTGACCTTGAACTGCCCTTCTATATTGTGAAATGATGATACATCCCCCACTGGAGTCTTTCCCTATATTTGTTCAGTTCTCACTGTTAAGCCTATTTTGGTCCTGAGCTTTAGCCTGGTTCATTGAGTTTTTCCCAAAATTAGCCCCCCACAATTCCTTCTTGAAGCGACCCCACTTCACTCACATAGGTGATCTCTCGAATAATACATATGTATTACTTATTCGATATATCGAAACATGAGGATCATTAAAAGCATAGCTTAACCTTAACCAAATTTTATCACTATTTTTCATCATAGGAATGGACCCAAGAGTAAAACCCCCACTGTGATCTCACTAAGTCTTTACAGTTAGGTTGTCCCATTGAACCAAGATCTTGGGATCTCCAGTCAACAAGGTTGGGTTTCCTTTGTACCGACTTTTATTATGGGCTTTAGTCCCATTCCTTTTGATGATTTCTCAACTAACTCTCTTGTTAACCCTTTGGTTAGCGGATCCGCAATGTTATCTTTGACCTAATATGATCAATAGTGATAACTTCAGTTGAGAGTAGTTGTCTAACGGAATTGTGTCGACGACAAAGATGTTTCGACATTCCATTACAATCTTTTTCGCTATACTCGTGCATCTTAACTTTTGCATATGTCACATTTTGGTAATCACTTTACCAGATCATCAGCTAAGGCTTCAATTCGTCATTGACATTACCAATTTTTAGCGTCCCAAAAATCAGTACTATCAATTTATCTCATTACCAAGTTTAAGCGTCCCTAAATTGGCAACACTCATTCACTCAGTTACCAAATTTGAGCGTCCTAAAAAATGGTAACTATATCATTTATTATGAAGTCATAACATATCAAATTTTATATGTCAATTTTCGTATCTATGTTGTTCCAATCAACATAATTACCAAAATACAGACTTTCTACTCTTGCCTTAGCCAGAGAAACCAAGAAAGACTGTTCCAAAGTTCATTGATGTACTTCTAAATTTCACAATGTCGACAATTTAAGTATCATCTTGATGAACCATATTCTTATAACTCAAGAATATATCATAAAGTAAGTTAGGTCTTCACTTTTGACTATAATCTTTTAATTATCAGTCTGACCTTTTACTTTTCTTTGACCCATATATTTATTTTCTAATTTGAAAATTCATTTGGGCCCAAATGGCATCTATCTCGCAAGAAGATCCATCCATATATTTATTAAACACGATTCTATCATATAGAATCACTCTTCTCATAGAAACACATAATTCTAGTCAATTTCTCTATTGACATCCATTTTCTCATAGGATCATCAGAGAATTCTCATAGCTTCTCTCAAGTTTTGAGGTTTACCTTCAAGCAAAATTTCAGACATTTTTTGGACTAACAAAATCTTTAAATCTTTTTCCCTCTAAGTTCAACCTCACATTCATCCAATAACTCATAATTTTATTTGGATAAATTTTAATTACAGATCTACAAGGAACTGCTAGCTCATCAAAGAAGCATTCCAAGATTTCGTAATTGCATTTTAATGATCTCACAAATTAGATCCATCTGCATGCTACAAGATATCATTAGACTCAAATGTTGTCTATATATCCATCCCAAATACCTCAATTGATTTTGGATCTCTTTTTACCTTAATAGGTATAGGTATCAAGACATCTTCAAGATATCCCCACATATCGAATATTTCTAAGAAATTCAAAATGCATTCCAAAACTAACAGGAACCAATTATTTTCTTTCATAGTATCTTGTTTAAGGAATGATTAGTCTATTCATAACTAATATCCTTATATTTAGTGATAGACTCAACTGATCACAATCATTTGTGCATTTCCCGTTAGAATACAACTCATGCCTGTAGCTACTCCATTTTATCTAATGCGAGTAAAGTGCAGTGGCCTCACAAAATTTACCCAGTGATCATTCACCACCAAAGTCACTAATTACAATCTTAATTTTCGGTATTAAGTTGTTTTTCAACCTCAAGCTTACAGAATTTTTCTTTCTATAATGCTTCATTTTATACTCTTTAATGAGTACATGTAATCAATGTATTACTATAAAGTAATCACACAATTTGTTACCACCTTTCACTAGAGCAGGTTTCACGTTAATATCATGTTCAAAGAACTTTCTTGTTCTTCAACTATCGAATTTTTTCTCAAATTTCAATTTGGTTCACAAGAGAACCTAAATTTCTGGCCTACCAACCAGTACAACCAGAAGACGTCTGAGGAAGAACATAAACTTCCAATAAACGCACATTTAGTGATCCTTGATCAACTGATGCGTTAGGGTTAGCAACTTTCTTGATTTCTCCAAATTTAGCATACAGAGCTGACCGCAATGTTACCGTATTTGGTATCACATGGACTATCATAATAGGCTCGTGTGTCAATATCATAACAGATCGACACCAGCACGAGAATTAATAATTTAACTGGAGGAACAATCCCAACCAGAAAAATATAAATCTCATGCTGACCCATAACCTGTACATTATAGGTACCAGGCCCGTTAGGTTTTTAACGTACTGAATATCCACGAAGGATTTTAGTTCCAATGAACTTTCTCAACAATAACGGCAACTTGGAAGGCTTCATTCATGGGCATTCCCTCAGCTTCCATGTCATGCATAATCATTCGAAGGTCTTGAACTTGACTAACCACCTTCTTGGAATCCACCATCATAAACTCAAAAAGTCGGGACACTTTAAACTTCTTAGTACCTGCATCCTCGGTTCTATACTTTATGTCGGGTGAGTCCCACAAAGCTTTGGACGTGTTTAGCACACTATACATATTGTATAGTGAATCACTCAAACATTTCATAATATAATTTATACACAAGAAATCCGAGTGATTCCATGCTTGGACTGCACTAACAACCAGAAGATCAGACTCATCTTCTTTTAGCTTAATTAGGTGCATCCTCGATCAAGAACCTCACAAAATTCAGCCCACTAAATTTCTCCGGTTTTCCGCTTGAGCGGTTACCGGTACAGCCGTATTTGGTACCACAAGGGTCGCCGCATTAGGCACATTCACTGCCTCTTCAGTCACACGCCCGTCACAAGACAAATATAGAACAAATATAGAATTTGTACTTTGCAAATTCCACAAAAAATATAGAATTTTTTTTCTCAAAAAAAAAAACAAATTTGCCATGTACAGTTATCAAACACATCAAAGCTAATTTTCTTTTCTCGAGGAAAAAAAAAACCAAAATCCACTAGCTTGATATTAAAATAGGGATTATATTTTTTCCGAATTAAATACATCAAATTTGATACCTCCATAATTAATTCCCAGGGGTTGGAGGGGTCACAACGATCCCACTTAATAACCAACTCGACAGAATTATCTTCTATCAATATCAAAAAATAGTATGTTCTTCCAGAAAAATATTTTTAAAATAATATATATACATATATATTTGTCCAAAAAAAAACATGATCAAATTAACACATATGATTCACATAAATATATTCATAATCTTCATCAGTTATGAAATAAAATAGTACCCAACATTAAAAAATTGGTCAAACATATCAAGAGCATTATGAGAAAAAATCTTAATACTCATTTATAAACCAACCATATAACCATGTTCAAAGCTGCTGTTACATAATCATGAAATAAAAGCAGGATATCGCTATTTACTATAATACTCTAGAAGGAAAAAAACACACATAAGAGGCATCAATTTTTTTTTTCTCTTCACCCGGTACGAATTATCAAAGTTATAACAAGATGTAAGAACTATCATGATAATTACAAGATTAGAAGATATCTCTAAACTAATATACAAGAGACCTCCGACAATAAGGGGTCTCAATACAACTAAATACATGCCTACTCAAGTCCTTATTCAAGTTAGCATTTATGCAGTATAGGGACAAAAGTTACCAATTAAATTGTACTTAAAAAGAAAACTAAATGAAACAAGTATGTTACAAAAATTAGCAAGTTACGGTTCATAAATATCAGATTTATAATTATGAAAGTTAATTACATGCTCGAAATCGGCAAAAAAAATGACAGAAACCAAACTAAAATAATAAATAAGGCCAAAAGAAAACAAGCTAACATTAACCATTTAAGGGTGTAATACACTACTCCAACATTACAGGAAATATAGCAACCTTGGTATTACTGAAATATATAAAACTAATCGGTAAGCATGTGCAAGCTATCTGATATTAAATCAACCTAACCAATTAACCATGCAAATTACTAATTAATTGTAATGATCAAAACATAAGAAAACCAAAAGACAAGAATCTTGTACACGGATCCAAATAGAGAACTATAGCATGACAAAGCTATGTACAGATATATTAACATGAATTTAGAAAAAAACAACCAGAGCACAACCATAACACTTAATAAATACAAGTAAAAGAAAAATTACAAAAGTACTAACACTTGAACCAAATAGTGCTATACTCCCGTGAAAGAAAATTCAAACGAATCAATTTATGAAGTAAACCAATTCATATGAAAAAGTTTATCTGTTTTAAGCTTGTTGGAAGTATATGTTAACTCGAATAACTTGTAGAAGGGAGGGTTGAATACAAGTTATATAATCGTGTCTGATTTTTTCTTGATTAGATGAACAAGAACAAACGAATGAATCAAACTTTGTTTGTATTAAAATAATCAAATACAAACTCTACCAAAGGTGTACAATACCTTTAGCAGCTGCTGACAATACAAATCTCTCTCTCTCTCTCTCTCTGTTTGTTTCGAACTATCGAATACAAACCTTATACAGAGCTTCACACGATATGCACTCTAAAATTCACAATTCGATCTTTTTACAATAATATAGAGAGAGTATTTATAATGCTACCTATCAACTAATAACAGAATTATAATCTATCTATGACAATGTTCTGCCGTCCAGTTGATAGTTTCCATCAATAGAGAATTCGTTTCCTTCACAATATCTTCTTGCTTGTTCTCCAAACAAAGATCCTGTTTTATAGCACTTGCCAGTTTCTGTAGCATCCATAATGACATCATCAGTAACACGACTGATATCAGGATTTCCCATTGCATCAGGATCTGATCATCCCATCAGTATTTGATCAGGATCTGACTTGCTGTATCAGGATCTGCTCTTATTTCCTGAAATGTAGTCTCTGACGCACTGTTCCTGACTAAACTTTACAGATTACTGTCTAACACATATATCCTATACAAAGTGCTAAATCCTTTATAAGATCAGGATATACAAGAAGTATTAGCAAAATTCTATTCTCAATATCACAACTTACGAATTATTCCTAACAATCTCCCCCTATTTATGCTTTAGAATGTGAAGCATAAATCTAAGTTGTGGATGTCAAAACATATAACAATACAACCAGAATAGAATTTATGAATTTAAGATCATGAAGTTAAGTACCTCCTTCTTCTAATGTAGACATGTATCTAGTACTTAGAAGAAAGAATTCAACTATTTGATGCTTCTTTTCCTTTACCACTTCCATGATGAAATTTACCAACTCTGTCACCCTTAATTCTGCTCCCAGTCTGTGTATCTCCCCCAGTCTGTTGTTGTTGTTGTTGTTGTTGTTGTTGTTGTTGTTGTTGTTGTTGTTGTTGTTGTTGTTGTTGTTGTTGTTGTTGTTGTTGTTGTTGTTGTTGTTGTTGTTGTTGTTGTTGTTGTTGTTGTTGTTGTTGTTGTTGTTGTTGTTGTTGTTGTTGTTGTTGTTGTTGTTGTTGTTGTTGTTGTTGTTGTTGTTGTTGTTGTTGTTGTTGTTGTTGTTGTTGTTGTTGTTGTTGTTGTTGTTGTTGTTGTTGTTGTTGTTGTTGTTGTTGTTGTTGTTGTTGTTGTTGTTGTTGTTGTTGTTGTTGTTGTTGTTGTTGTTGTTGTTGTTGTTGTTGTTGTTGTTGTTGTTGTTGTTGTTGTTGTTGTTGTTGTTGTTGTTGTTGTTGTTGTTGTTGTTGTTGTTGTTGTTGTTGTTGTTGTTGTTGTTGTTGTTGTTGTTGTTGTTGTTGTTGTTGTTGTTGTTGTTGTTGTTGTTGTTGTTGTTGTTGTTGTTGTTGTTGTTGTTGTTGTTGTTGTTGTTGTTTCTGAATTGTCTTTATCTCCCCCTTTTTGACATCAGCAACATTAATTCCAAGAGATTCAGTAACAGAACAAATAAAATTCATCAGAACTACTTGATTATCCATAATAGTGACCTGGTTTTCTTCAAGAATTTGAAGTCTCGATTGAATATCACTTTAAGATTTCTGAATGTTTCGAAGAATTTCAGAATTGACTTCAATGTTGGAAGTGCTTGTTGTATCTTCAGATGCAGAAAGAACCTTATCTTCAAATCTTGTAGAAGAAGTTGCCTATATAGAATGATATTCAAGTAATAATACTTGAGTAGAAGTACAAACATCTTCATCTTTCTGATCTGGAGCTGAAGTATGATCATCCTGTCCTTCACCAGTATTCTGTGTACCAACATCTACATAACCGGACTCCTCCTTAGATTGATCAGATACTGTTGATGTCTCAATTCTAGCTGATATTGGAAGTACATACAAAGGAATACTAGGATCATTAGAAATATCTTCTGGTACTGGTTGAGTAGAAGTTTGTCTTAGCCTTTCACCTCTTCTGTTGATGATTCCTACAAGCCTTTCTTTCTGTTTCTGAACTTTAACTTCTGTCTTTGCATTGTGATGTGCTAAGTCATTCTTCTCATACATCTTGATAAAAGAATAAGTACCAGCATCCATACCAAGATTTTCAGACCAAGATTCAGGAAAAACCTGATCCCAGAAATCAAACGATGGTGGTTTCCTAACTTTCTCTCCCTCACTATGGAGTTGATCATCCATACCCTCATTCTCACTTTGACTATCTAAAGTCAACACTCTTTCTACCTCCTTTTGCCTGGTCAGGAGCCAGCCTTTCTATGTGTGGATCTATGTCCATCTTTTCAAGTGTATCACTCAAATTTGGATAAGTGCTCTCATGACCTACAGAAAAATAGGGGTTAGAAGAAGTTTTTACACCTGAACTCACATGGAGAGAGGGTTCCTCATATGACATGGGGCTTGAAGTTTTCTCCAAGGAGTGAGCTACTATAGTCTCTGAACCCTTACAAACATCTACTTTCTTTCCAGAAACTACAGGCTCCAGTATACCACTTTCAGGTTTTACACCAGACTTTGATGTCTTCAGTAATACTTCATTAGACACCATAGCTAGTATGTCACCGTCTTTAAGTGTTGGTTGCTGAGACACACCCTCAAGGTGGATAGACTCTGAAAGAACAATATTGGTTTGATCTTCAGAAAAATCAATCAAAGTCATTCCTCCCATATCATAGGGTTTCTCACTTGCAATTTCAGTCATCACAGAAGACCTTTCAGCATCATCAATCACAGTTCTTAAGTCATCCAACCTCTAACTAGATGGTTCTTGTGTTGCAGTGACTGTGATATGATTTATTCTACTATTCACCGCTGGTGCAATAGTATCTTCTGTTGATTGCTTCCCTCTATCAACTACCTCCTCTTGTTCACCTTGAGCTGAAGCATCTTCAACAATGACATCCTTGTCAAATAGATATGCATGAAGTGATTGAAGTGCAACATGCTTAGGAAGTCCAAATTTCTTGTGTAATTCCTTTCTGACTGATAAATAGAAGTACGTCTTCATTAAATCAAGTCTTTGATGTAACAGTCCATATTCTTCAGGAAATGAAAGTTTAGGAACTCTTTTAGTTAGAAAATCTAGAACAGGCCTGGAAAGCTTCACTTGTAGAGAAATAAGTTCCATTGCCAGTCTGTATGTCAATGTAGTTTCCCATGAAGAATCAAGATCCAGATCTCTCTTGTCAGATACTGACTTGGATATAGCCTTATTTGTAGAGACCTGCATAATGTTAGTTGGACTTGACACTTTGTGTAGGTGACAAATGAATCTTTCTCCTTGTTCTCCTAGTATAGTGAGCAACAGTTTTATCTTGAGAAGACTCAAGAGGTGTAGACACAGAAGTGATCTTGGGATGAGATCTTTTTTCAATAGACACAGTCTTTTGAGAGACAGTATCCAGTAACTGTTTTCCCTTTTTAAGAACTACAGCCTTTTGGGAGACTACAGCCTGGCTGTGACTAGATGTTCCATCTCTTTGTCCTAGCTTAGAAAGTTGAATTGCAGCCTTCAATTCTGCTCTCTCAGCAAGAGATATATTATCATCATCTTCACTAGAACTACTACTTGAAATGACAAATCTTCTCTTCCTTACAACTGATGTCTTTTGAGAAACACCAGAGGTTGGCTTCTTTGAAACAATAGGCTGTGGATCAAAATTTGGTTCTAGACTTGTTTCAGAGACTATAATGTTTTTGGCTACTTGGGTAGACACAGGGGGGTTCTCCTCCAATTGAGATTCCTGAGTCATTTCACCACCAAAGAAAGAAGAATTATAGATAGTAGGAAGATGAGTTCTTAGAAGTACCTGAACATGATTTGGATAGTGTAATGCAGGTATTTCATCTAGATTCTTTTCACTGTCCTTCTTTGTAATGTCAGAGAAAATTCTCTTTTGATGTACATAAGAAGATACACAATATTCTCTACCAAATCTAGCTTCAACATCAGGAATGAAATGGTTAATAAACAGTTGCATGAATCTGTGATAATAAACCATATTCCTGTCATGATCTCTTGACCCAAGTTTAATACACATCTGATTTAAGATAATGTGACCAAAATTAATTACTCTGTTATAAAGCAAGCCATATGCAATATGTGATGTAACAACAGTAATTTGTTGAAAAGAACTACATTTACCAGTAAAACATTTAGCAATTTGATCAAAGAAGAAAGACCATTCTTTCCTAAGAAAGGATCTATTTAACTGGATCATGTTATCTAGAGGTCCATCATAACCTAATTTAGATAACATAGTTCTCACATCATCATCAGATGGTACATTCTCAAAATTCGTACTAACAGGTAAGCGAAGTACTGAATTAACAACAGATTCAGTAAGATCAAATGAGTCTTGTCCTAAGTGTAGAACAATCTTACCTGATTGACTCTGAGTAGAGTCAATTACCTCAGCATTCTCCCAACTTGTGAAATAGCTACTTGATTAATTTGTGGAGATGCTGTCGAGGCATAGCTTAATGGTCCTTTCGCCATAAAGTCCATTATCGGGTGAAAATCAGTTGACACCCTTTCCTTGTTGGTGATAGCTGCAACATGATTGTTCATCATAAAATCAAAGTCACCAAACTTGAAAGCTACTGATTTGGGTAGTCTTCTTTGAGTTGCCATTTTGATCTGAAAAGAACTTAAGAAATCTTTGAAATTGATTAGTGATTTTGAGAACTCGAGAGTGTTTTTGCTTTAGAGAATGAAATTAGAGAAAGCAATTACACGATTAGAGTGTCAAAATAATTATATTTCAAAAATCCTTCAGACCCATTATCCCACGTTGACACGTAGGTTAATAGGTGTCAGTCCCTGAAAAATGCAGTTACCTACGACTTTTGGAAAATAAAATCCAAAAATAATTTCACGTAAATAAGTCAAGGTAAAATCAAGATAAAAATCAATACTGATCAGCTTCCTTTTCCTGATGTGATCTTCTTATCAGGATAATCACATGATTCAATGTGATTTTTGAATAAAAAGAATTACTAATCCTGATGTGAACACACTTGTATTCCTGATCAATATCATCCTGATTCCATAGACTGAATGAAGTTTCCACATGGCATTTTCTTTTACCTGTAAAAGAAATAAATAAAATCTGAACAAAATCAATTGGTTAAATTCATTCAATATTTCTTGAAAATACAAGAAATATAGTCACACATAATTATGACTGTCTGCATTGATATTTCCCAAACGAGTGTTCAGCTTCTCATGTCTTTCTATAAAAGAAACCGACGTCTTATGCCATTCTCCAAAACCTTTTCATTCTTTTCTCTTTCCATCATGACTTCAAACCCAAATCTTCATATGAACCCTAGCTTTTGGTTCATTACCAATGAGAAGTTCTTTACTCTTGATGATCAGGAGCAAGTAAACTATCTCTTAGAAAAGATTACTTTTCTCATTGAGTCAGATATGGTTGGTCTTAACCCAGATAATTTCCACGAATCTCCTCTAAAACATCTACCAGTTGGATACTATCCACCTCTAATCTCTTCACACCTTGAGGATGAAGAATTTGGTGAAGAGTCTGAGGTTGATCTTGATGGAGATGCTATTCATCTTCTTCAATAAGCATGAAGATGAGTCAGCTGCTTTCATTCAAGTCGCCCAGACAAGAAATCCAATCTTGAGATGCTCATTGTCCTGAAGTCGATCGTTGAGGATTGAAGCAGTAATAGCTTTAGATAAGAATAGAATTATCAGTAGTAGTTAGACAAAAAGAAGAATTGTATTTCATTTTCATGTATGTAATGTTTTTGATTAATGAAAATACAAGTTTTCTTAATATCTACTTGTCTATTGTTGTTTATTGACTGATCTGAATAATGACATAAATTATCAGTATGCATGTGGTAAAACTTGCTAACATAGACTTAACAAAACTCAGAATTGAACCACTGAATAACACGAACTTCAGAATTTGAAACAGTAAGACACACAAATTTCACAATCCTGATACTGACGATACAATCCTGATCCTGATCCTGAAATTTATCAAGATAAAATGTTACAGCTTAAGCATATAACAATCAAGTATAGATCCTGACAAAATATCAAGTCTATAAGCTGAAACAACATACCTTGCTACTTATGCAGATGTTAAAGTTCTAAAAATTTAACATTCCTAAGTCACTAACCAATCTAATGAATGTAGCCTCATCAAGTGGTTTATTTAGAATATCTGCAAGCTGTTTGTCAGTAGGAACAAAATGAAGTTCCACAGTACCATTTTCAATATGTTCTCTAATAAAATGATACCTGACATCAATGTGCTTAGTCCTTGAGTGTTGAATTGGATTTTCTACAATTTTGATAGCAATAGTATTATCACAAAACATAGGAATATTACTAAGTGTCATACCATAATCCATCAACTGATTTCTTATCCAAAGGAGTTGAGCACAACAACTGCCTGCTGCAATGTATTCAACTTCTGCAGTTGAGGTTGAAACTGATTGCTACTTCTTGCTTGCCCAAGAAATCAATCAGTTTCCCAAGAATTGACATGTACCTGTAGTGCTTTTCCTGTCTATTTTACACCCTGCACAATCAGAGTCTGAATAGCCAATTAGGGAGAAATCAGATTCTCTAGGATACCACAAACCAAGATTTGGAGTTCCCTTGAGATATCTAAAAATTCTCTTCACAGCAATTAAATGAGATTCCTTAGGATCACTTTGGAATCTAGCACATAAACAGGTAGAGAACATTATATCTGGTCTACTTGCAGTTAGATATAACAGTGAACCTATCATGCCTCTATAGCTAGTGTTATCAACACTCTTTCCCTTAGAATCAGAATCTAGCTTAATGGCTGTTGCCATGGGTGTCTTTGCAATTGCACAATTTTGAAAGTCAAACCTTTTTAAAAGATCTTTGATATACTTTGACTGATTAATGAAAATACCAGTCTCAGTCTGTTTGACCTGCAAGCCTAAAAAGTAATTTAGTTCACCCATCATGCTCATCTGATACTTAGACTGCATAAGCTTGCTAAACTTAGCACATAACTTTTCATTAGTAGAACCAAATATAATATCATCAACATAAACTTGAACTAAAAGCAAATCACCTTTTATCTTTCTAAAGAATAGAGTTTTGTCAATTGTACCTCTTGTGAAGCCATTTTCAAGAAGAAATTTAGACAAAATCTCATACCATGCTCTTGGTGCCTGCTTTAGTCCATAGAGTGCCTTGTCAAGTTTGTAGACATGATTTGGAAACTTTGGATCAACAAAACTAGGTGGTTGTTCCACATACACTTCCTCATCAAGCTTGCCATTAAGAAAAGCACTCTTTACATCCATCTGGTATACCTTGAATTTTGAATGAGCTGCAAATGCAAGAAACATTCTGATTGCTTCCAATATTGCTACAGGTGCAAAGGTTTCATCATAGTCAATTCCTTCTTCCTGAGAATAACCCTTGGCCACCAATCTTGCTTTGTTTCTTACAATCATACCAAATTCATCTAGCTTGTTTTTGAAAACCCACTTAGCACCAACAATATATCTATCTTTAGGTCTTGGTACCAGTTTCCAAACTTTGTTCCTCTCAAACTCATTCAATTCTTCCTGCATTGCTATTACCCAATCAGGATCCTGTAAGGCTTCTTCAACCTTCTTAGGTTCATTCTTTGAGAGAAAACAACTGTACAAGCATTCATTTTGAATTGATCTTCTAGTTCGAACACCACTATTTGGATCACCAATTATCAAATCCTCAGTATGATCCCTTGTCCATTTTCTAACAGGTGGTAGATTGCTCCTGCTAGACTCTCCCCCTAAGTTAGTGGTATTTCTTGTAGAAGAGTGTTCATTTCCTTCAAAAGCTCCCCCTTGATCAGTGGAATCAGTGGATTCAATACTGCTGCTAGTTTCTGATCTTCCTTCATTAGACTCTGAAGGATCAGTTCCTGATGAAGTAGACTCTGAAAGACTAGTCTGATCCTCACCAGTACTGTGTTCTCCTTGATTGAATTGCTCCCCCTCAACAATAGCATTCCTTTGAGAAGCAATAGAGATTTCCTCTGGAGAACCTTCATCATCGTTGGAGAGAATCTCAGAATACTTAAGATTTTCAAATTCCAGATTGTCATGGCTTTCATCAGTTTGCAAAATTCCAAACTTCTTATCATCAAATGCAACATGAATTGATTCCATAACAATGTGAATTCTGAGATTGTATACTTTGAAGGCCTTTAATGCTGAATATCCTAGAAAGATTGCTTCATCCGATTTGGCTTCAAATTTTCCAAAAATGTGAAAGTATTTCACACTTGGTTTCTTTCCTTTGATCATCTCATAGGGAGTCTTACCATGAGCATTTACCAAGGTATAGTTCTGAGTGAAACATGCAGTGTTTATAGCTTCTGCCCAGAAATAGGTTGGAAGCTTTGCATCTGCAAGCATGGTTCTTGCTGCCTCTATGAGAGTTCTGTTCTTTCTTTCTACTACACCATTCTGCTGAGGTGTTCCAGGTGTAGAAAACTGTTGAGTAATTCCTTTGTCTGTACAATACTCCTCCATTGTAGAATTCTTAAATTCTGTACCATTGTCACTTCTGAGCACTTTGACCTTGTACTCAGAGCTATTTTGAATATTCTTGACAAGTTCAATGATTTGCTGAGGAGCTTCATCCTTGTTGTGTAGAAAGAATACCCATGTGAACCTTGTGTAATCATCCACTATAATTAGAGCATATCTTTTCTTGTTGATAGACATAATGTTTACTGGACCAAATAAATCAAGATGCAGCATGTGAAATGGTTCAGTAATTGAATTTTCTGTCTTGCTCTTGAAAGTGGTTCTTCTTTGTTTTCCAAGCTGACAAGCATCACAAAGTCCATCTTGCACATAATTTGCCTGAGGTAGGCCTCTCACCAGATGGTGCTTAACAAGTTGATTAATCTTCTTGAAGTTGAGATGTGAGAGCTTCTTGTGCCAGTTCCAGCTTTCATCATTTGATGCCTTGCTGTAAAGACATCTGACAGTTCCTTTAGATGTGTCACTCAAGCTGGCTTCATATATGTTACCATGTCTCTGACCAGTCAAAACAATGTCTCCATTCTTCATATTCAAGATTTTGCATCCTTTACTGTCAAAGATTGATTGGTAACCCTTATCACCCAGTTGACTTATGTTTAAAAGTGTGTGTTTCAAGCCTTCAACCAGTGCTACATTTTCTATGATGACATTCCCCAAAATAATTGAGCCATATCCCAGAGTTTCTCCTTTGTTGCCATCTCCAAAGGATATTACTAGGCCAGCTTTCCTCTCAAACTTTGTAAGCAGGGACTTCTTTCCAGTCATATGTCCAGAGCATCCACTGTCCAAGATAATTGAATGCTTCTTTCCAGTGCCCTGCAAACAAAAAGTAGCTAGTTAGAATTTTTTAGGACCCAACTTTGATTGGATCCTTTCTTACTAACTTTTGAACCAACAGGCTTTGAAGATTTTGATTTTAATTTACCTATTGCAGAGTCAACCTTAGACTTTGATTTCACAAACTGTTTGTGACTAGGAGTTTCAGATTTCAGAGAATAATAGTCATAATACAGTTCATGATATTCCTTACACATATAAATGGAATGAAGTAAACTACCACAATGATAACAAGGTTCTTGTGGCTGGTATTGAATTCTCTGAGTCTTGGGGAATCTGGACTCAGTTTTCCAAGAAGGTTTTTGATTGCAGTCTAGGGCCAAATGATTATGATTTCCACATTTATAGCATTTCTTCCTAGGTGCATCAGGTACATTCTTGTAATTATTCTCTTTGTTAATACCTTCTTTTCCATTCCTATTTCTTCTGATCTTGCTAGACTCTGAAATACTTTCTAGTTTCTGTTTCAACTGAGACTTAGACAGAAAACCTATGTTGATATTCTTAGGTTTTTCTAACACTCTTTCATCTGAGCTGCTATTGTTAATTCTTTTGTGCATAAGTGGGGTACCTTTAGAATCAACAAATTTAACATGTTTAGGTTCAGAAACTATCTTCTTACCTTCAGACTTAGATGTGCTAGCTTCAATTTTACTATTATCATTGACAATAGCTACAGTATCGCCTAGCCTTATCAAAACCTAAACCATTAACTTTACCAAGAATTTGATTTTCAATGATTTCTTGAGTCTTTTTACCAGAATTGTTAATGGTTTTAATCACATCTCTCTCTTCCTCTAGTTCTTTTCTGACATAGTCATAAGCCTCAAGAATAACACCATAATCATGCTTAGCTTTATCAGAACTTAACCTATATTCTTCCATTTGAATTAACTCAGATTCAAGAAAATTATTTCTACTAACTAATTCATCATTCTTAGCCTTAAGTTCATCTTTTTCACTAGCAAGAATTTTGAAATTAGTCATAAGATTTTTAAACTCGACATGAATAGATCTAATATCATTCAGAATTTAAGCTATCAAATGAATCAAGAGAGTGAAGTGATACCTTAACAGAAGATGAAGAAGTTTTCTTTGGAGATCCAGACTTGTCTGAAGCACTTGCCATCAATGCAATGTTGTCATAATCCAATTCATCTTCAGAATCACTGAAGTCTGCCCAATCCTTCTATGTGACCATAAGTGCTGTTAAATATAAATGATATGGTTAATATCATTGTTTAGGTTTTACAGGGAAAAACAGAGTTTAACTTGAAACAGGAAGTAGTCAGAGTTTAGTTAAACTCTGACAGTTGGAAGCTTGACAGAGTTTGCTATACGCTGACAGTGGAAGCTCGACAGAGTTTAGTTAAACTCTGTCTGGAGGAAGCGCG
Organism: Saposhnikovia divaricata; assembly: GCA_036435485.1. NCBI lineage: Eukaryota > Viridiplantae > Streptophyta > Magnoliopsida > Apiales > Apiaceae > Saposhnikovia > Saposhnikovia divaricata. The sequence continues at coordinate 90,652,844 of CM071597.1, read as the reverse complement.
TCTCCAGTCAACGGTGATTAAAGATTAATTGAAGATAATTATGGAAGCAATATCTTTACAGATTGGATAGCTATTAAAGAGATTGAGTTGACTTAGGAGATGTGTAGCAATCATAATTGATAACATTTGTATAGCTGATTTATAGGCAAATCAATTATCGATTGTACGTAGCTATATATCTTATAAATATAGTTAGGTTAACCCTAGAAGGGTATCGATCGTGTAACACAATATCTTTCATTGTAACCTAAGCAGCTCTCTGTGATATTTTACATCACTGAGAGAGAAGTTAATTCCAAATAGTTTTTAAAGCTTTTAAAGAACTTATTGTTATTCTCTCATACTTAGTTGATTATAAGTGTGTATTCGGCCTAACAATTGGTATCAGAGCTTAATCTGTTAGTTTAATACAGTTTAAGATCCACACACACAAAACTATAATCAATGGTAGAAATTCCTCCTCCAACATCAGGCTCTAGTGCTGAGAAGGCTCAACCTGCAACTGTGAGTCGATATGAAACAATCAGGGTTCCTATTCTTAAGCCAGCAGAATACTCAACCTGGAAGGTGAAAATGGCTATGTTTCTGGAGCCTTCAGATCCAGAATATCTTGACAGAATTTATGAAGGCCCTCATAAGCCTACAAAATTATCTGTTGTTGCTGCTGGACAGGAAGCTAAATCAATTCCAAAGGAGAAGAAAGATTTGACTCCTGAGAACATTTCATCCATTGGTAAAGATGCAAAGGTTAGACATCTACTTCATAGTTCATTGGATAATGTTATGTCTAACAAAGTGATCAATTGTAAAACTGCAAAAGAGATCTGGGATGCTCTAGAGGTTAGATGTCAGGGAACTGCTGCAATCAAGAAGAATAGAAGGAACATACTCACACGGGAGTATGAACACTTTGAGGCTAAATCTGAAGAATCAATGACAGAAACCTTTGACAGATTCTGTAAGCTACTTAATGATCTGTCACTGGTTAATAAAGAATATGATCTAAAAGATTCAAATCTCAAGTTTCTTCTTTCTCTACCTGAAAAGTGGGATGTTAAGACAACCACTATTAGAGACATCTATGATCTGGCTGATACTGATATTGATGAGATCTATGGGTTGCTCAAGACTCATGAACTAGAAATGGAACAGAGAAGCAGAAGATCAGGCAGGAAGTCAAAGTCTGTTGCTCTAAGAGTTGAAGAAAGACCCTCAAAGAAGGAAGCATCAAGGAAGAAGGCAAAAGGAAAAGCTTTGGTCATTCATTCTGAAAGTGAGTCATCAAACTCTGATGTTGACTCAAATGCAGATGGATCATCTGATTCTGAAGATGATGAGGAAATGATGCAAATGGCTGCTTTGATGGCAAAGACTTTCAAGAAGATGGGATTCAAGAACTTCAAGAAAGGGAAGAGATTCTCCAAGAATGATTCAAAGTTTGACAGGAAGAATTTCAGCAAATCTGAGAGAAAGGATACCAAATCTGGGAAAAGAGACAAGTCTGAGATTCAATGCTACAAGTGTAAGGAGATGGGTCACTATGCTCCTGAGTGCAAGAAGGGTAAAACTGAGAAGGTACTCTTCACTAAAGGCAGAGATTGGGCAGACACCTCTGACTCAGATGAGGATGTGAACTATGCTCTCATGGCTACTACTGTCGATGAAGCTGAAGATTCTGAAAACAAGGTACCTCTAACTACCTATGCTGATAATACTGATGATATAATTGAATTAAGAATATATCTTAAGGCTTTGCATATCAGTTATAGGGATCAGACTTTAGAGAATGAGAGAATCAAAACTGAGAATTCTGAACTCAAAGAGAGAAATAAGGTTATAGAAGAGAAACTTGCTAACATGCAGCAAGTTCAAAAGGAGAGAGATGATGTTGTCTATCTTGAACAAGAGTTGTTAAGTAAGTATAAACAACTAGAATCTGAATTGGAAAAGGCAAATCATATTATTAAAACTTGGACTCACTCTGGAAAAGACACTCAAGAAGTTTTTCAATCTAACACTGTAGGTCTAGGTTACTCTGAGGAAGATGAACTTAGGTTTCAGAATACAGTCAAGATTAGACCACCTCTTCCACCTAAGAAATTTGGAACATTTGTTAATGGAATAAGTGAACCTAGGTTTTGAAGGTGGAAAAGAAGCTGTTAAGAAAGAACCAGTAAAAACTAGTGTTAAATAGGTTAATATTGGTTTAATGACAGATAAACAACTTAAGCATAAGCTTAAAAAACTAGTGTTAAACAGGTTAATATTGGTTTAATGACAGATAAACAACTTAAGCATAAGCTTAAGGAGTTAAAATCTGTTAAGAAACAGAAAGTGTCTAGAAAGAACAGAAATGGTAAAGTAGGCATTACTCAAGGCAATTATCCAATGCTTGCTACTTTAGCTCCAAGAAAGACATGTCATAACTGTGGTAGCACTAACCATCTTGCTAATTTTTGCAGGAAGAACAAAGACATTAATTCTTTACCTTCCAAGTCTGAAGTAAAGAAAGATAATGTTAGAACTAGGCCACAGACTTTATGCAAACACTGTGGAAGCACTTGGCATTCTATTTATACTTGCAGAAATTATCATGCTATTTATCATAATTACTATGACCTAAAACCTAATCTGAAATGGGTTAGAGTTAATTCTGCAAGTGTAAACTCTGATAAAGTTAGCTTAAACTCTGATAGTGTAAATTCCGCTGCTAAAGCTAACAAAATTAAGAAAGCCAAAGGATCCAAGCAAGTCTGGATCCTTAAATCTAATCCTCATTAATTGTTTGTGATTGCAGGGCATCAGGGAAAGTATCCTAGTCGTGGACAGTGGATGTTCAGGACACATGACTGGAAATAAAGCCCTGCTATAAGAGTATGTGGAGAAAGCTGGCCCAAAAGTTTCCTATGGAGATGGCAACATAGGACATACTCTGGGATATGGCAATATTAATCTTGGAAGTGCCATCATCACAAATGTAGCTCTGGTTCCAGGACTCAAGCATGATCTGCTATCTGTGAGTCAAATCTGTGACAGAGGTTTTCATGTAGATTTTCAACCTGAATACTGTGAGGTTATCAGCAAAACCACATGGAAAGTTGTTTTAGTTGGACAAAGGCGCAACAATATCTATGAAGCAAGCTTGTTGACAAACTCTGATGGAAAAACTATGTGCCTGTCAACAAGAATGTCCAATGAAGAGAGTTGGAAGTGGCATAAGAAACTCTCTCATTTGAATCTGAACAACATCAATGAGCTGATAAGAAAGGATCTTGTTAGAGGACTTCCAAAGTCTTTGTTAAATGTTGATGGTCTGTGTGATTCATGTCAAAAGGCCAAACTGAGGAAGACCTCTTTCAAGAGCAAGTCTGAATCTTCAATTGTTGATCCATATCATCTGTTACATGTTGATCTTTTTGGACCAGTAAATGTCTTGTCAATTGGAAGGAAGAAATATGCTCTAGTCATTGTTGATGAATATACCAGATACACTTGGGTGTATTTTCTAGCAAAGAAGGATGAAACTGCATTAACTCTGATAGAGCATGTAAAGCTACTGGACAAAGGATTAAAACACAAAGTCAAAATAATCAGAAGTGATAATGGAACTAAATTCAGAAATGCAACAATGGAAGAATTCTGCAAGAACAGAGGGTTGAAGCAAGAGTTTTCTGCACCTGGTACACCACAGCAAAATGGTGTAGTTGAGAGGAAGAACAGAACCTTGATAGAAGCTGCCAGAACTATGCTTGATGAAGCAAAATTGCCAACCTATTTCTGGGCAGAAGCAGTTCAAACTGCTTGTTTTACTCAAAATGCAACACTGATCAACAAGCATGGAAAAACACCATATGAGATGGTGAGGGAAAAGAAGCCAAACCTGAAATATTTTCATATTTTTGGGTGCAAATGCTTTGTGTTGAAAACTCATCCTGAACAGTTGACCAAATTTGAGTTGAAAGCAGATGAAGGAATTTTTGTTGGCTTTCCAGTGTCAACCAAGGCATTCAGAGTTTATAATCTGAGAACAAAGGTGATTATAGAATCTATTCATGTGTCATTTGATGACAAGAAAATCACTGGACTTGAAGATGTTGATGAACATGATCAGTTGCATTTCGAAAATGAAGATCTAATCTCTGATGAAATAAACTCTGATGACACTAATCCAACAAACTCTGTTGATGCAAACTCTGAACCTCTACTGGTACACACAGAAGAAATAGTACAGTCAGAACAAAGAGGAGAACCAGTTGAGGGGGAGCATGATCATAGTGATGACTCAAACTCTGATAGTGAGTCAACTCAAAATTCTGGATCAAACTCAAACTCTGATGACTCAAGCTCTGAAAGTCCAAATTCTGACTGTTCAAACTCTGAGCGATCAAATTCAGGGGGAGCCTCAGAGAATGAAGAAAGGCATCAAGATAATCAGGAGAACATTGATCAAGGGGGAGGATCAACTGTTGACAGAAGTCATTTACCTACAGCTAGGAAATGGACAAAATCACATACACCTGATTTAATAATTGGAGATCCAGATGCAAAAGTTCGGACAAGAAGTGCTACAACAAATGAATGTTTGTTTCATGTATTTCTATCCAAATCTGAACCAAAGAAATTGGAAGAAGCTCTTCAAGATGCTGACTGGATAACAGCAATACAGGAGGAGTTAAAAGAATTTGAGAGAAATGAAGTATGGACCCTTGTACCTAGACCAAAGAATAGATCTGTTGTTGGTACTAGATGGGTTTTTAGAAATAAAACTGATAGTGATGGGGTTGTTACAAGAAACAAGGCCAGACTTGTGGCCAAAGGCTATTCACAGCAAGAAGGCATAGACTATGATGAAACTTTTGCTCCAGTTGCAAGGTTGGAGGCAATAAGAATCTTTCTAGCATATGCTTCTCACAAGAAATTTAAGGTTTTTCAGATGGATGTGAAAAGTGCTTTTCTGGATGGAAAACTTGAAGAAGAAGTGTTTGTTGAACAACCACCAGGATTTATAGATCCCAAGTATCCAGATTATGTCTACAGGCTTGACAAGGCACTCTATGGACTTAAGCAGGCACCAAGAGTATGGTATGAAACTCTGGCTCAATTTCTTTTAGAAAGTGGGTTCAACAGAGGTACAATTGATAAAACTTTGTTCTACTTCAATCTTGGTAGTGATCTGTTATTAGTTCAAATATATGTAGATGACAAAATCTTTGGATCTACTAATGATAAACTCTGTAATAAGTTTGCCAAGCTCATGCAGTCCAGGTATCAAATGAGCATGATGGGAGAGCTCAGTTATTTTCTAGGGCTACAGGTGAAGCAAACAGATGATGGAATTTTTATCAATCAAGCAAAATATACCAGAAATCATCTCAAGAAATTTGGCATGCTTGACTGATCATCTGCAACAACTCCCATGGCAACAGCAACAAAGTTGGATAGAGACACAGGTTCACCAGTGGATATGACAAACTATAGAGGAATGATTGGGTCTCTTCTTTATCTAACAGCTAGCAGACCTGACATCATGTATGCAACATGTCTTTGTGCAAGATTTCAGGCAGACCCAAGAGAACCACATCTAACAGGTGTGAAGAGAATTTTCAAATATCTTAAGGGAACCATAACTTTAGGTTTATGGTATCCAAGAGAATCAGACTTCAAGCTTCTTGGTTACTCTGATGCAGACTTTGCAGGCTGTAAAATAGACAGAAAAAGTACCAGTGGAAGTTGTCAATTTCTTGGTGATAGACTTGTTTCTTGGTACAGCAAGAAACAGAAATCAATCTCTACATCTACAGCTGAAGCAGAGTATATTGCTGCTGGTAGCTGTTGTGCACAGATTCTGTGGATGAAGAATCAATTACTGGATTATGGATTGAGGTACAGTAAAATACCTATTTACTGTGATAATCAAAGTGCTATTGCTATGACAGGTAATCCAGTACAGCATTCAATGACCAAGCACATCAGCATAAGGTACCATTTTATCAGAGAACATGTAGAGGAAGGGAACATTGAGCTTCATTTTGTGTCTACAAAACAACAGCTTGCAGATATCTTCACCAAGCCATTGAGTGAAGCTGTATTTACAAGGCTGGTAAATGAACTAGGAATGGTCTCTGGCTTTGACTAGAGATATTGGTTAGACTCAAAATTCTACTTATGTACTGTGTTGCTCATATTTCTTTGGTATGTTAAACTCTGTTATGCAAACTCTGCTCAATGACTGTTAAACTCTGTTAGCATGCTCTTTAAGTCATACACTGTTGACTGTTGGATAAACTCTGAGAAACTCTGATAATGTTTCTTTCTGAACATAAACACCGATGAAGATACATGTATGAAACATTATTCTCAGTAATTAGTCATGAATCCTTCTAAGTTATCTGTGATCTAATCTTAAACTGTGCAGAAAGTTAACACAGCATGATACTGTTCCATATTTATAGCATCTCTTATTTTACTTATCCTAAACTCTGAGTCTGTAAATGCTGTGTGCATTGCCTCTCAAAAATAATTTCTGATGTTGATGAGCTCTAAACTCTGTTAGTTTTACACTGTTAAATCAGATTCTGTTATTAGAATAACCCCAAAGCTTATATATATAGACTGTTAGAACTCCTTTGAGATCATGTTTGTAACTAGGACGACCCAAGAACTTACTGGTATATAGTAAGGGCTAAAATTCTCTAATTTTTGGTGACTAGTCGAAAACTAGGAAGATCCAAGAACTTATCAAATTGATAAGGGCTAAAATTATAGGATTTTTGGTGACTAGTTCCAACCTCTGATTACTAGAGAAATAAAAAAAAATTAGGGGTTATAAATTAATTAAATATTCCTGTATATAAACTGTTTACTACAGAGTTTAGCATTCATCATACATTCAGTATTTACTATGAGAGTTTGTGCATCCAGTGTTTACTGATTTATTTTATGGATTTTAAGAAATACTAGATGCTCTAAATACTGATTTAGTAAACTCTGCTATACACACACTCATATTCACAACTGTGCAGTGTTTGAAAGGATAACATTAATTAAGTTGGAGAATTGATAAACACTGTTGGATTTTGTTGAGTACTCTAAGGTAATATTTTATTTCAGACAAAGCATATACTTGGAGTACACAAAGAGTTTTTAAAATTTGCATGTGATACGTGCCAGTTGTTTAATGGTGTCAGACAGTTAAAGCTTATTGGAAATAGGAGAGAGAACAGCAGTAATAATAGGCATTATTACTGCGCGTGTAAATAACTGTTCCACTACTTACGTGACACGTGTCCCACTCACACACTTAACAAGAAATTGGTTGCGTGTTTAATGTCTAAAACGATTGGGTTTTTAATTTTCAATTACAGATCTAATCAAACTCATTTCATTATTCACTTTTTCACCTTTACATCCACGAACACACAACATTACACACAATTTCTTTGTTCTTTTCACTTAAGCATTTTCACAAACACTTTTCCACACACTCTCTTTTCTCAAAATCTCTAAACCGTTCTAATGGCAACCAAGAATTTTGTGGCTCAGGGATTATCTTTTGTTACTAACAACTATGCAGCAATACTAAACACTGATAAAGCCCCAGAACCATTTCATTTGATTCAGAACTTCTTAAGAGATTCTGAAATTGGTCAAGCTCTTGTTCAACCAGAAAAACTCTCTGCCACACAAATCTCTACTTTCTGGAGAAACTCAGTTTATGATGATGGTGGAGAGAATGGGACTCCATCTATTGTGTTTACTCATGAAGAGCAAGAGTTTGTAATCACTCCTGCAACTGTTCGAGATGTTTTGGATTTTGATACTCACACCTCATACTCTGTGCCTGGTGAGAATCAATTGAAAGAAATGTTACAGCAACTGCGGTTTTCTGGCCCTTTGGATAAGCTTGGGAATGTTAAAAGGCCAGGGCTCAGGAAGGAGTGGAGCTTTTTCTTTGACTGCATCACTCGAGCATTTGGAAAGAAAGTCACCAACTGGGATGCAATTCCCAGTGATAGTCTTCAAATCGGGTATTCTCTTCTTAATGGGAGTAACTTTGATTTTGGTAGATTAGTTCTTATGAATTTAAGTGAAAAACTAGCAGAGTCTAAAACAACTGTTTATTTCTCACGTTATTGTCAATGTTTATTCTCTGCTTGTTTGCCTAATTTGGTAATTTCTGATGAGGATGTTATTCAACACTTTCAATGCCATAAGAGAATGTTCTCTGACTTGACAAATAAAGATGCTAACAAGGATCAAGTTCCAGAGTTTATCTATCCACTTGCCCTCAGAAACTTTCTCAATCAACCACAGGAACCACAAGCACCAGAACTTGAACCTATAATTGAACCTCCACAGTCACCTCCTCAACCCACAAACACTGAACCTCCTCAACCCACAAACACTGAACCTCACATAACCATAAACACTGAACCAATCTCTAAACCTACATCTCCACCCACCATTGCTACTACTTCACAACCTCAACCTCAACCACAATCCAAACCAAGAAAGCCAAAGAAAAGCAGGGCTATAAGGCCACCAAGAAAGCACAGGATTGCTGAAGCTTCTAAGCCAAAGAGAGCTAGAAAGGAAAGGGCTAACAAACCTCAATATCCATCTATACTAGATGATTCTATCTCAGAAGAAGAGAGAATAGAAGTGAATCCTCCAGTTAAAAGAAGGAGACTAATTATTGAAGAATCTGATGAAGAATTGAATTTTGAAGCTCCAGAGGATATTTCTATGGAAATACCTGCTGTTGAGATAGACAGAGATGGTAATGCTGATGCTACAATGGATGAAATTCTTGAGCCATTGTTTCCATTCTCTGAGAACATGGACATTCCAATCTCTTCACCTGCTGTTTTCTCTGAAGAAACTGATGCAGTAAATCAAACCACTGTGGTACATGAAGAAACAACGGCTTCTCACACTGAGTTAATCTCTGATGCTCATCAATCTGTCGAACAAGGTGAGGAAATTGATCAACCACCCATGGAGACAATCTCTGAGCCTATTGTACAACCTGCAGAGGATGTTGTAGAGCCTGTTGCAGAGAATGTTGAACATACTGCAGACACTGTTGCAGAAACTGTTGATGAGTCTCTTCCAATTCCTGAATCAACTGACCATGTTGAAGCTGAAATTGAAATTGAAACTGAAGGGAGTACTGAGTCAAGCTCTTCTCAGAGTTTACCAGTACAGACTTCTGCTAAAGTTAAAGATTTTGCTAGCCCTTCAAATCAAGCAGATGCTGAAGAAGAACACTTTGAACAATTTTCAGCTGATTGGTACAAAGAAACATGCATCTTTCCTGTTGCAAGAGCAGCTGAATTTGTCAAGAGAACATCCAGAACAATCACAAATCCAGAGATTCTATCCTGTCTCAAGGCCACTGTTGTCCAAGTAAAGACCCTCAATTCTAGATTTGATCATTGTCAAAAGGCCATTTCTGATGTTCGAGGTGATGTTATTAGAGGAGATGATATGCTTAAACTTGATAGCAAGAACAAGTTTCAATATCTTTCCCAGAATCAAGAAACTTTGTCTCACAGGCTGAGCAAAGTTGAATAAAATCAAAATGCCATGTCTTTAAAGATTGATTCTATTGCTACTTCTCTGGAGTTAATCACATCTATTCTCATGCCTGATGATGTCAAAAGGGGGGAGAGAGCTGCTAAAGACAAATGCAAGCAATCTCAAACTCTGATCAGAAAGGATAATGCTTGAGATGGAGGAGCAAGTAATAAAGGCAGGGGCAAAGCTGAAGAACGTCAAACTCTGAAATCTAGCAAGTCTTCTAAATCACAGTTTGCTGGAATAAACACTGGTACTCAAGGTACTTCAAAGACCAAGAGTCTGGTATTATCTTCTAATCCACAGACTGATGAGGAGTTGGCTGCTAAGTTATTTATTGAAGAAAATGAAGAAGGAGCTACTATTGAAGATATTAAAGCTGAAGAAAAGAGTTTACAAGAATAACATCAGAAAGCTTTAAAGTCTGGAAAGTTTAAGAAGAAAGAAAAAGCTCTTAGGCCTGTTCTTAAAGGCATTGTAATCAAGGAAAATGTTGATGCTGATCAAAGATCACATTTATCTAAGAAACCAACAGAAGCTGAAGCTAAACTCAAGCTAAAAGGCATTGCTATGGAAGGAGAAGATTCAAAGAAGAAAGATACAACCTCTGTTTCTACACAAGTTGTACAGAAGAAAGAAAACACAACCTCTGTTGCTACACAAGTTGTGTCTAGACCTCTATCTTCTCAGTTGAAATCAGTTTTTGGTAAAGGAACACTTCATGATCCAAATCTAGAATCCGGAGCTCCTATGGACTTTACTGATGTAAGAGCCTTGTCTGGTAAGATTGGAAACAATAAGGCTGGTCTAGGCTCACACAGAGATAAAAGGCAACATACTGGTCCTAGAGATCCTTCTTCACTGGCTGTTCCAGGTCATGGTGTCACTTAATAGAGTTTGGACAGACTGGAATCAGTACAGTTAGTTCATCAGAAGAGTTTAAAGAAAGATTTTCTCTTATACTTTATGGCTGATGGGACAGTATTTAAAATTGGTGAGAATGATATTGGATTGAAATATTGGGAAGAACTAGAACATGTTCTATATCTTTTCAAGGTGAACAGTCGAAGGACTCAATCAGTTGCAAATGTGCTCAGACAGAAAATGCTCCAAAATTTGGCAATTAGAGGAATGAAGTGCAACAGTAGATATGTTCCTAAGTACAGAGACTGGAATGGAAATCTCATTGAAATGAAGAAGGGTACTGCAAAGCTGAAGACTGATCTGGGAATCACAGTACTTGACTTCAATTCACAGTCAGAGGAAGTAAAATTTATCAGACTGGGAAATGAGATGAAGAGGAACAAAATCTATGATCTAAGATCTGCTATTTATCAAACTGATGAGAGTGATCCTCAGTTGAGAGAGATCAAGGAAGCTATGAAGATTGAACTTGAGAATGCAGAGAGAAGATTGCTTATAGATTATCTTAGAACAACACCAGATCTTGAGGAGATTAGAGATTAAAGTCTGTAAGAGTTTTCTTGTTTTCTGTAGATTTTTGTTAAGTCAAGTTTAAACTCTGCCTATTTGAATAAACACTGTGTGTAACACCCCTAGATCCGGGGTCAGGGATCTGGTCGTTACCGTCTCAATTCCCATCCACAGTTCAACAAAAATATTAAATTACAACCTTGTGACCCAAAACAATAACATGAAACACACCCGTTATAGTTCCAGAGATGAAATCAGAGTAACAACCAAATTTTATTAAACACATTATGAGTTCTTACAACCCAAAAGAATTTTAATATAAATACATACTCTTTGCCATCCATTTACATGAGTCATACTAGACCATATACTTGGTACTGAAAGAATAAATCTATCCTACCAATAGCTTTCTCTTCGGCTCTGGTAGTCTCATCGTCCTCGCCAGCATCGAGTGCGCCTTGTGCGAGTCATCTAGTCTAGCTGTTGTTGTGATATAATAATAAAGCAAGGGTGAGCAATAGCCCACCAACAATAATATTTAACTGAACGATAATATATAACAGTTCAAAAGTATCTTTCAAACCATATGCCATGCATTTACGGAAATGATGCCAGTATAATATGAACGATGAAGTTACAAGGTAACTCAAAATGTAAATATATGAGGGAATATCTGCTATGTCGAAAATAAGCAAGATATTATAAAGAGGAACTTGCATGGAAAATATTGCAATTCCAGTTACGAACACTTTTCCAGCTCTGCCAACAGTAATCATGTTGCAGGAAATAAATAAGTTTGGATGATGAACCAATGATGGAGTATTCACCGCGCCCGCTGTTCCAATCTTGATGATCAGTCAAGATCGTACAGCTCAAATTAGATTTACTACCGGTAGAAGGAAGAACTGACGGCTTTACTTGTCTACCGCCTTACTAGCTCTCCCAGGCCAACGGTTGGGCCAAAGGGGATGGACCGGCGCTACTCGGCCTCTTACACGACTCCTAGTTCCAATAGAATTCATGATTCTGAATGTAACGTTCGTCCCCCTTTCCCCAAGTATAATACTTGTTGATAAGACTCTACAAAGTAGTCGTATCTAGTTGGAAAGGAAAATTCACCAATAACTTCCAAGCTATTGCTTGGTAACGAACATCAACTTGTTCCAACAATCTTACCCCTCGAAAGATGAGAAGGTAAACACAGACTTAATGAGTCCATAGCAACCAAGTTGCGAGTGAAGAGGATAAATTATGACCGGGAAGTCAACAAGATAAATAACATTGTTCAAGTAGGTTCCCCTATTATATGGAAGTTTGAGCGAGCATTTAAATCCTTTTAAGATAGATTTAAATGAAAAAGAAAGAGTTGGGAACCTTTCCTTGATAAAATAGTCGTAAAAAGACTCCGAAATATTTTACATAATATCTGGAGGTGGAAGGTAATCTCCGAATAATATAAATTATTTTAAAAAGAATTTTAAAAGGATTAAATAAATATTCCAAGAATATTTATTTACTCAATAATAATTATGGAATATTATTAACTCATAATATTGCTCGTAAGTAATCCTCGAATGAATATATGGAATTATTTAATAAATAAATCCCTCCTTAAATGAATATTCGAAATAATATTCATTAAATAATTAAACTCCAATAAATATTTAAAATAGTATTCAATAAATAAGTCGAACCTTAAATGAATATTCGAAAATAATGTTCATTTAATATTTACTCTTTTAAATGAAAATCCAAATAGCATTCATTTAATAAATAATCTTCTAAATGAATATCCAAATAATATTCATTTAGTAATCAAAACTTTAAAGGAATAATCGAAATAATATTCCTTAAGTAAATAGAACTTCCAATGAATATTTTAAAATAATATTCATTAAGTACATAAAACCTTAAATGAATATTCGAAAGTAATATTCATTTAATAAATAACATTCTAAAGAATATCAAATATTCATTAAATATCAACTCTAAATGAATATTCAAAATTAACATTCATTTATTATCTCTCGACTAAGATAATACTCGAATAACATTCCTCGAAATATTTCCAAGTAATTGATACTTTATGGAATATAATAACGTTTAACAATAACCTTCCTCAGATAAATAATAATCTGTCGTTGGAATCCCTCCGGGTTTCCACGACTATCTATAACTCAAAATACCGACTCCCGGTCTATATTTAGAATGAATATCATATGCCCTTCGCTAAGGGTCTTACCAAAATAATCCGGCTTATTACTGATAAATCGTATCTAGTCTATAAGCCAATATCAATTCAGGGAACAAGTATCACAAAAAAACCAGAGTCACAATATAATTGGAAACAGGCATGCATGCGATGGCATATGTAAAATAGAAATCATATACATATATTATCACAACAACAGGTTCAAAGGTTTGAACACTTGCCTGGTAGTCGGGTGTGGGTAGAGGTAGCGTGTCCCGGTTCAGCTCGGTGATCTATAAACAATCAGAATATTCGAGATTAATCACCTAACACTTCTTTAGAAGGTTACGTATAACTTTACTTAAGTCGAAACACGCTTTCAAGTTATCTCGTTATGCACCCTTTTGTATAACTCTTTTTATTACCGATACGATCCGACTTTTGTTCGTTATTAAGACATGTCATTGTACTTACACTTGACATATACTTAAGCCGGGTAAGTCCTAAGGCCGGTCGTTTATGAACCAAGATTATACCTCGAGTTTTATCGCCCATTTTCTAAGTGTTTTACCAAAGTTATAACCAAGTATCCATTTTAGGGGTTCGTTTATATTTAACCTCGACTTGAACATTTTTATAAAATCGAAAAACGATCCAAATGACATGTGGTTTTCTTTAAAATCTTCCTCATGACCTCTAATATTTAATTACCATGATTCGTCACAAACTTTCATATTTTACCGAGGTTCAATTTTAATAACGAACTTGTAGTTACGGTTTCGAACAACTTTTACTAAGTCGGCCATAACTCCTAAACCGTAAGTCGGAATGCTTCGATTCTTTCGCCAAAGCGATCTATGACTCGAGATCTACAAGGTTAGGTCATGTATCCATTAAGGTCAGAAATTTAACCTAACTGTTATGCACGAATTACTAAGGTCTAATGAAAATCGGGCATTACGACGGCTATAAATCGAACGTTTCAAAATTGTTTTCAACACAACCAAGCCACACCGGGCATCCATACATCTTATACACATGTTATACATCTCAACAAGTCCAGGAATATTACTCTTCACCATCATAATCATCATATGGTCAAACCAACTACAAGATCATGCTCATGATAACACTAATGTCATAACTATGCTAAAATCCACCAAAAACATACATAATCTTAAAATAACATCTAGGGTTCTTAAGGATTATACCTTCCTTGGAGAGTGTCCTAGCCTTACTAAGCTTGTTATAGTCCTTGTATAGCCTCAACAAAGCTTAGATCATCCAAACAAAACAAGAAATCAAAGTTAGTTTCTAAGGGTTACTATTTATCATCACTTTTGTAAAAATCATAGAAAATCGAAAAATAAGAGTTTGGCTCTCAAATTTTTACCACATCTTGGCCTCTTCATAAGCTTTGTTTTGAGTCCTATATCATCTAATTTGAAGCTTCATAGCTATGGTTTTGAACCCGTTTTTCCCACTGGACAGAAACTGGTCAGATTTGTTGCCCCAACTTTGAGCATGGATTTGACTAGGCTATACTACTTTGTTGGCCATGAAATTTTGAACGAACCTTACACATGGTGTGGAGAGGCTATGGTCAAAATTTGGTGATTTTAGAAGCTCTAGATTTTGAGATATGAATTTTTCTTTCATGGTTATTCTTGCTGGGCAGTTTTGAAGAAATGGAGAGAATGGAGTTTGCTTGGCTTGTCTTTGATCTCATCTAGTCTAAATGAATTATTGTTGATAATATCTTGCATAAAGCCACTTTAATAAAGTGCTTTGGTCATGGATGAGCTAATCAAGTGGACAAGTGTTGCATTCTTGTGGCAAGGTGTGTGTTGTAAGCTAAGTGCTTGGTTGGTTTTCTAATGATGCTAGTTAACTTGTAACTAGCTTGGTTACTTGATGTTATCCACTAGCACATGCATGTATCTTGATTCCTTGCTTGTTTCCTTGTCCGTTTATTACTCAATTCATTGATCGTTCGGAGGAATAACTCATTCGTTTCTAGTTAGGGTTTTACTGACAACCTTCTTAACATTTATAATACCATTCTCCATCTTTCTTGGTAACTCTCGAATTTAAATTCCTTAAATCCTCTCATTAAATCCTTAAGTCTATCAGTGTCCAGGGAATTCTCAGAGAAAATAAAAATGGTATTTTTCAGAATCCGACAGCTTTTACATACACTTATTTTCCCCTCGAATCACTAATACGAATTCAAAAATCCATTCCGGGTACTTCTATATAGTGTCGTCTCATAATATTCTCATTCCCACCAAAAACACTATTCATCCATTTTTCTTTACTTACTCTCTCGGTTTATACAAATGTCCCGATTCTCTTTCGAACATTCCTTAACCCTTTTACGGAACCACCGGACTAATAACAGATATCGATTTGGATGACATAAGAATAATCTTCTTCATTGGAATTGCCACCTCTTAATTTCCTAGGAGATAGATAATTCTTATATAAGTTGTCAACCAATACCATTCTTCATGGCATATCATAATTGAATCCGAATCCATTCAATATCCATCTATTAACCCATTGATACATTCATACTCCAATACATAATAAAAAGTTTTAATTAGTACCAAAAATCTGGGTTCTTACAAATTATATCCAAAATTTGGGGTTCTTACAGTCTCCCCTCCTTAAAAGGATTCCGTCCCGGAATCAGGTAGGAAACAATCGGGTTCTTGTTTGTCATCTAGCTTTCCAGTCCTCGGTTGATCCTTAATCATTTCAACCCGTTTACAACACATCTCCGTAGTGCTACAGTACTCTCTTTTTCATTTTTATCAACTTTTCTACTTTTGCACATCACACTATCCTGGTTCTGCTCTTACTCATTCATATAATATCACCCTTATTGGTATCTACAGTGACATCGGTATCACTATCGCATTGCGAATTCGGAGATAACCTCACTCGCACTATGCATTTCCTGATCGCCTTAATCTTCGTAATCTCGATCAATATAGAGAAGTGGAAAGATTTATTGAGAGATCACTATGATCAATTGAACATTTGTTATATTGCATAGTTAGTACAGAAGGGGGCCAGCCTTTAGTACTTGACAAGCAATTAAACAAGTTATGGTATTCCACTTAGACTTCTATCACATAGACAGATAGTCACGTAGCAGTACCTCCCCTCCTTAAAGGGTTGTTCTTTTCAATTCATAAAGAAGATGAATAAGAGAGAAGAAAAGAAAAGAATTCTAAAGGATTATAGAATTTTTTTTTTTTGTAAAATATCATACTCAGAATTTACCTCTGAACTATAGAGGTTCATCAAAGAAGAAAATAATCATGATTATATCCAATACCATTTGATCGCAATTTCACGTGTCAACATATCTTGCTGTTTTGTCCATTATTCTATGGACCTATACTCTGGTTCAATCTTAGCAACACTTTTGGAAAAATCTTTCAACCTCTCAGGTTAAATCTTAGGTTTCTCGCTGGACATCATTGTTACTGACATTCCATGTCACGCTACTAGCTTTTCATATCTATTATATTAACACTATCAGGTTGTCATCCCGATAATTCATCAGAAACCCATTTATTAATCCATTCATAACATTCCTTACTTCACATTCCATAGATGCTTTCCCAGTCTTTTCTTTATCAATCACATCCTTCTTATTATCTGATATTTATTTACCTCTGTTATTTACTTCCATCTTCATCTCTTTATTGAGGCATCTTTTGCACTTGGCACCTCCTTATTGGTATCCCGTCACATTTACTTTATAATCATCACATTATTTCAAATTTAAAACCTCCGAAATGAATCTGGCCGACTTCTTTAGCTAGATCCAATATAATCTACTTCTGTCAACTTGTTTCTCATCACTTATTCTTTTCTACCCGCGGTTTTTCACAGGTTGTCTTTCGTAAGTCAGACCAGGTCGTACACCTACCTGCTCGCACTCTTATCATCTGTTGAGCATCTGCATTTTACTGGTGTAGCTTTGCCACAAAGAAACACGTTACTACCATGCTATAAGCTTTGGGGGTAAAACTGGCTCGAATGCCACCTTCCGAACACTTTAAACCCTCAGGTGGCCTAATAAGTCTCGGGCTCAACTGCCCTTCTCTCTAAGTCTCATTAATTTTTTCCACGGGAATACATTTAGCATCATGAATCATCAACCTCATATTCTCTATCTTGTTTGCGCAGAAGTACACTAACACAAACTTGCTTGTCATTCATCAACATGCCATTTAGCTTATCAATAGCAGCACTTTCTTTATCTTTACGTTGTCATCTACTTTCTTAGAAGAATCACCATCGCTTGTTGCTTACGTAGTACCTTAATAGCTAACCGTACGGGTTTCAATCCTTTAGGGAGACAAAGTAATCACTATTCCTTATCCATAAGGAACACTTCCTGAACTTGATGTAGATATTACATGAAGTAGATAAAATTGCATAAGAGTTTCAAACATCGCAGCTAAGTCAGGTTGATGAAACTATCACTCATGCATCTTCCATAAAAGACTGGAAACTTAATGGTTTACTTCGTCAATTTCTTTTTTGTATCATGGTCCTGGTTTGCCTCAAAACGGGACCTTCTAAGGTATGTAATATGCTTAAGACCCATCAGGAATCGAATCTTTACTTAAACTACTATTACCGTCGATTCTTGCACAATCATCAGAAGGAATGTAAATTCCTCCATTCCGATATGACCTTCAAGGTCCTTCCAAATATTATTCTGTTTCTTCGGTATGAACATTTGTAATTATTCCTTTATACTTAGACTGTCGGCCACCTCATTGGCCTTTCCTAATAATAGTAATTTCTGGTAATCCTTGTTCTCCGGATACATTTCAATTCAATTTTTTTTTTACCTCATTCTCATCACTGTTGGGTGAAAGCATTCTCCCTTAAGCTCTGCTGAAGGAGAAAAATATATCTATCAGTCTTTTTCCATAAGTCATTCCTTCCAACTACCCGTGGGAACTTTATCACGTTTATTCCCAATCCTACTTAGGATACTTCTTTTCTTAGTTCTTTCCTTATCTTAGGATAATCTCAACCTTTATAGGTTCAATCCATACTCCCTCAGGGTTTCATACATGCATCATCTAGTATATTGTTATTGTGTCTTACATTCTCTTCCAAACTTCTAGTTGGAAACTCAGAATATTAGCTTTTCCTTGTAAAGTTTCTTAGGTCGTCCTCATCATTCCTCCTGTATTTTCTAGGTACAGGGTACATCAAAACGTCTTTGATCAATACCCTAATAATTCTATCTCTGTTCTTTCCAGAACTCTTTTTAATAATCTGTACAGGTCATTGTTGCCTTAGCAAATCCAACTCATATCATCTGAATTCACAATGTCTTTATTAGGGTTAGTGCCATCCCTTGTACACTCCCCAGGGTTTGCCTTACTTTATGGATATCTTATCCTTAATTCAACTGCCAAGGAATTCCTGCATCCTATAATTGGCAATCAAATCATGTATCCTTAATAAGGGTCTCTTTTCAATCATTCTTATTTGATAATCGATCGGTAGCTTACTGCTAATTTCTTCTTTCAGATAGTGGTCAACCTATTTGACCTTCCAAAAGACAACGTAGGTCTATCTGCTCTTTTACAGAACTTGTTAATGGTAGCAAGGATGTTCTGAAAGATATTGGTCGAGTTCAACGTGAATTTCCTAGTGCTTATCGTTCTTCGCAAAGGTACTTGCCTCAGAGAAAGTTCCTACAGCATACTGTTCAATTTCTGACCATTTCTATACTCTCTTCATATACCTTCATTATGTACTTTCCTCCGTCATAATATATTCATGGTATTCACGATACCCTAACATCATACATCTCAAGTCACTATACTTCCATTTTACTCGTAATCTTGGACAACCATATACACATGAGTCACTTTAGTACGGGTGACCCCATCCCAAAAAGGTCTAGTGAATTCCCAATCAAAACATGGGCTGTTCAGCAGAAGATTCCTACGATCTCATTAATGTTTCCTTTATATCAGAAGGCCTTGCAGTCGGTGCTTTCTTAGAAGCAACCCTGCTTTGTTCTTTCATTGCTGGTCTAGTCACTTGATAATCCTTTGTGACTTGCCCTCAACTGGCCACACTAAAATTATATATGATTTTAGGGGTTGGCTAATTTAGCATTACTTTTCTAGCAATTGCTGGCATAGTGCCTTCTACTTTGATACCTTTCTACCTTTCCAAAACTTTACTCCATATAAGTCTTAATCAACTTCTCGGCACCGTCTCTGGTCACCTTTCCTCTATTTTTATCTTTTCAACTATTCTTATCACTACCACGTGCCACGCAAGCTTACCATTCATGGCATAACAGCCTTTTCACTTAAGTCAATCTCGGAGTTTCTCAGTCCGACTGGTTTCTTACTTACATTTCCTGTTTTCGTCCAATCTCACTTCATCATTGTATTTCTACAATCAATCGCGATAATCGGGGTCTGTCCACCAACCCATGTAGCGGCTACCTTACCCAATTCACGGGGTTTTCCCCAATTTCTACTCTCTTCCATGATGTTCTCTGATAATCAGAAAGACAAGGTTTGCCAAAATTCGTTGAAGTTCTTCCCAGAATTAGGGAAATTTTGGTCAATCTATCCATCGACTGGTAACACTAAGGAGACCAGTTTCGAAACCTGAAGAATAGTTCTATGAACCTCCTAGTAGGTAGAACCGTAAGCAGTCATAATTAACGAAATAATCGTCATTGGGTTGGAAATTTAACCCTTGGAGAGGAACCAATTATATACATCCCTTAGAAGGGAATTAACAGTTTTAAACTGAAACTTGTCACAACGTCCTGATACCTATACGTCCTGATATTCAATATTACCAAATGTCAGTCTACCTGACTACCAGTCTCAGAAGGAACATTACCGTCGGAGTTGGTTGTTCCACAAAAATTGGCACTACTAAGGCCATCCGAACCTGGTGAACCATGCTGTCCGAATGCATCCGTAAGTACTTTGTCGTGCTGCGCAAGCACACATCCTAATCTTTTATGCGAAGCGTCGTTGGAAGCACAAAGTCTCCCTTTTTCCATTAAACAATGCCAACTCTTGATCATTACCAATTTCATCTTTTAGCTCCAGGAAGATTTTCTCACATTTTTCTCTTTAACTGCTGATCGTATTACTTAATCCGTTATAATTCCGTGTCGGAGTAAACTTAAGGTAACTACTATAATCCATTCAAAGAAAAGAAAGAATTTAATATTCCTCTGAGTCACATGCATCTAACGTTTCTGGTTCATCATTTCACTGAGTTAAATTAACCCTATACTTAGTCTCTGACAATAGTCTCATTACGAGTTCGTCTTGACTCACTGGTCTTATCTTCCGGTAGGTTCTGAGATTATTGTCTTGCTTACTACTTCCTTATATAACTTTATCCAATCATGCTGTCACTTCTCAATGTTTTCACTTTCTAACTGATTCATTCATAAAATGGACATTTTCTTGAATAAAACAACTTCATCAACCTCAATTTGGTTCCATAAATTACAACCTATGACATCTGCCTTCTCATGGCGAATTATTACTGACAATATTCATACTTATTCATTTATCAAATGATATGGCACTTACTGCCTCTTCTCAACTATTCCTAGGGACTCTGCTCCTCGCCTTATATCGATGCCTTTGATAATCATACATCCTTCTAGCACTCTTTTCGTTAATATGAAAGTCTCTAATGATTCTCATCTATTCCCGTATAAGATCTCAAGTAATTCTTCCAATCCGTCTTACTTGCTGGTACTACCTCCAGTAGTCCAGCCACGAATCCAACATGAATCTTCAGTTCTCTTGCTAATAGCTTAGTTCTTTATGCCCACTTTTCTGAGCTCTATACCTTAATCATCTCAGTCTTTCTGGCTACAGCCCTCATTCTTCGAGGGTAAGCTCCTTATCCTAACAAGATTTTCCTTATCTGCTGGAACCTCTTCCGGGTCTCCAGTAGGGTACTCTATTGAATTTACCCGCTGATCTTCAACATATAATAAAGCATCATCGCGCTGCTGCTCGTATGCCTCAAGGTCTGTTGCCTTACTTGTCGATGGGATATCGAGCTAAGTTACTATCATGATACTTAATAGTTCCCATAAGAGTTTTATAGGTCATCACTACATTAAGTAGTCCGACTATGAACTTGGCAAGAGTTCTTGTTATCTTAGTGAATTTATTGTTTTAACGTCGCCTCATCTCTGGGGTTTATAACGTACGCTCTGATACCACTTCTGTAACACCCCTAGATCCGGGGTCAGGGATCTGGTCGTTACCGTCTCAATTCCCATCCACAGTTCAACAAAAATATTAAATTACAACCTTGTGACCCAAAACAATAACATGAAACACACCCGTTATAGTTCCAGAGATGAAATCAGAGTAACAACCAAATTTTATTAAACACATTATGAGTTCTTACAACCCAAAAGAATTTTAATATAAATACATACTCTTTGCCATCCATTTACATGAGTCATACTAGACCATATACTTGGTACTGAAAGAATAAATCTATCCTACCAATAGCTTTCTCTTCGGCTCTGGTAGTCTCATCGTCCTCGCCAGCATCGAGTGCGCCTTGTGTGAGTCATCTAGTCTAGCTGTTGTTGTGATATAATAATAAAGCAAGGGTGAGCAATAGCCCACCAACAATAATATTTAACTGAACGATAATATATAACAGTTCAAAAGTATCTTTCAAACCATATGCCATGCATTTACGGAAATGATGCCAGTATAATATGAACGATGAAGTTACAAGGTAACTCAAAATGTAAATATATGAGGGAATATCTGCTATGTCGAAAATAAGCAAGATATTATAAAGAGGAACTTGCATGGAAAATATTGCAATTCCAGTTACGAACACTTTTCCAGCTCTGCCAACAGTATTCATGTTGCAGGAAATAAATAAGTTTGGATGATGAACCAATGATGGAGTATTCACCGCGCCCGCTGTTCCAATCTTGATGATCAGTCAAGATCGTACAGCTCAAATTAGATTTACTACCGGTAGAAGGAAGAACTGACGGCTTTACTTGTCTACCGCCTTACTAGCTCTCCCAGGCCAACGGTTGGGCCAAAGGGGATGGACCGGCGCTACTCGGCCTCTTACACGACTCCTAGTTCCAATAGAATTCATGATTCTGAATGTAACGTTCGTCCCCCTTTCCCCAAGTATAATACTTGTTGATAAGACTCTACAAAGTAGTCGTATCTAGTTGGAAAGGAAAATTCACCAATAACTTCCAAGCTATTGCTTGGTAACGAACATCAACTTGTTCCAACAATCTTACCCCTCGAAAGATGAGAAGGTAAACACAGACTTAATGAGTCCATAGCAACCAAGTTGCGAGTGAAGAGGATAAATTATGACCGGGAAGTCAACAAGATAAATAACATTGCTCAAGTAGGTTCCCCTATAATATGGAAGTTTGAGCGAGCATTTAAATCCTTTTAAGATAGATTTAAATGAAAAAGAAAGAGTTGGGAACCTTTCCTTGATAAAATAGTCGTAAAAAGACTCCGAAATATTTTACATAATATCTGGAGGTGGAAGGTAATCTCCGAATAATATAAATTATTTTAAAAAGAATTTTAAAAGGATTAAATAAATATTCCAAGAATATTTATTTACTCAATAATAATTATGGAATATTATTAACTCATAATATTGCTCGTAAGTAATCCTCGAATGAATATATGGAATTATTTAATAAATAAATCCCTCCTTAAATGAATATTCGAAATAATATTCATTAAATAATTAAACTCCAATAAATATTTAAAATAGTATTCAATAAATAAGTCGAACCTTAAATGAATATTCGAAAATAATGTTCATTTAATATTTACTCTTTTAAATGAAAATCCAAATAGCATTCATTTAATAAATAATCTTCTAAATGAATATCCAAATAATATTCATTTAGTAATCAAAACTTTAAAGGAATAATCGAAATAATATTCCTTAAGTAAATAGAACTTCCAATGAATATTTTAAAATAATATTCATTAAGTACATAAAACCTTAAATGAATATTCGAAAGTAATATTCATTTAATAAATAACATTCTAAAGAATATCAAATATTCATTAAATATCAACTCTAAATGAATATTCAAAATTAACATTCATTTATTATCTCTCGACTAAGATAATACTCGAATAACATTCCTCGAAATATTTCCAAGTAATTGATACTTTATGGAATATAATAACGTTTAACAATAACCTTCCTCAGATAAATAATAATCTGTCGTTGGAATCCCTCCGGGTTTCCACGACTATCTATAACTCAAAATACCGACTCCCGGTCTATATTTAGAATGAATATCATATGCCCTTCGCTAAGGGTCTTACCAAAATAATCCGGCTTATTACTGATAAATCGTATCTAGTCTATAAGCCAATATCAATTCAGGGAACAAGTATCACAAAAAAAACCAGAGTCACAATATAATTGGAAACAGGCATGCATGCGATGGCATATGTAAAATAGAAATCATATACATATATTATCACAACAACAGGTTCAAAGGTTTGAACACTTGCCTGGTAGTCGGGTGTGGGTAGAGGTAGCGTGTCCCGGTTCAGCTCGGTGATCTATAAACAATCAGAATATTCGAGATTAATCACCTAACACTTCTTTAGAAGGTTACGTATAACTTTACTTAAGTCGAAACACGCTTTCAAGTTATCTCGTTATGCACCCTTTTGTATAACTCTTTTTATTACCGATACGATCCGACTTTTGTTCGTTATTAAGACATGTCATTGTACTTACACTTGACATATACTTAAGCCGGGTAAGTCCTAAGGCCGGTCGTTTATGAACCAAGATTATACCTCGAGTTTTATCGCCCATTTTCTAAGTGTTTTACCAAAGTTATAACCAAGTATCCATTTTAGGGGTTCGTTTATATTTAACCTCGACTTGAACATTTTTATAAAATCGAAAAACGATCCAAATGACATGTGGTTTTCTTTAAAATCTTCCTCATGACCTCTAATATTTAATTACCATGATTCGTCACAAACTTTCATATTTTACCGAGGTTCAATTTTAATAACGAACTTGTAGTTACGGTTTCGAACAACTTTTACTAAGTCGGCCATAACTCCTAAACCGTAAGTCGGAATGCTTCGATTCTTTCGCCAAAGCGATCTATGACTCGAGATCTACAAGGTTAGGTCATGTATCCATTAAGGTCAGAAATTTAACCTAACTGTTATGCACGAATTACTAAGGTCTAATGAAAATCGGGCATTACGACGGCTATAAATCGAACGTTTCAAAATTGTTTTCAACACAACCAAGCCACACCGGGCATCCATACATCTTATACACATGTTATACATCTCAACAAGTCCAGGAATATTACTCTTCACCATCATAATCATCATATGGTCAAACCAACTACAAGATCATGCTCATGATAACACTAATGTCATAACTATGCTAAAATCCACCAAAAACATACATAATCTTAAAATAACATCTAGGGTTCTTAAGGATTATACCTTCCTTGGAGAGTGTCCTAGCCTTACTAAGCTTGTTATAGTCCTTGTATAGCCTCAACAAAGCTTAGATCATCCAAACAAAACAAGAAATCAAAGTTAGTTTCTAAGGGTTACTATTCATCATCACTTTTGTAAAAATCATAGAAAATCGAAAAATAAGAGTTTGGCTCTCAAATTTTTACCACATCTTGGCCTCTTCATAAGCTTTGTTTTGAGTCCTATATCATCTAATTTGAAGCTTCGTAGCTATGGTTTTGAACCCGTTTTTCCCACTGGACAGAAACTGGTCAGATTTGTTGCCCCAACTTTGAGCATGGATTTGACTAGGCTATACTACTTTGTTGGCCATGAAATTTTGAACGAACCTTACACATGGTGTGGAGAGGCTATGGTCAAAATTTGGTGATTTTAGAAGCTCTAGATTTTGAGATATGAATTTTTCTTTCATGGTTATTCTTGCTGGGCAGTTTTGAAGAAATGGAGAGAATGGAGTTTGCTTGGCTTGTCTTTGATCTCATCTAGTCTAAATGAATTATTGTTGATAATATCTTGCATAAAGCCACTTTAATAAAGTGCTTTGGTCATGGATGAGCTAATCAAGTGGACAAGTGTTGCATTCTTGTGGCAAGGTGTGTGTTGTAAGCTAAGTGCTTGGTTGGTTTTCTAATGATGCTAGTTAACTTGTAACTAGCTTGGTTACTTGATGTTATCCACTAGCACATGCATGTATCTTGATTCCTTGCTTGTTTCCTTGTCCGTTTATTACTCAATTCATTGATCGTTCGGAGGAATAACTCATTCGTTTCTAGTTAGGGTTTTACTGACAACCTTCTTAACATTTATAATACCATTCTCCATCTTTCTTGGTAACTCTCGAATTTAAATTCCTTAAATCCTCTCATTAAATCCTTAAGTCTATCAGTGTCCAGGGAATTCTCAGAGAAAATAAAAATGCTATTTTTCAGAATCCGACAGCTTTTACATACACTTATTTTCCCCTCGAATCACTAATACGAATTCAAAAATCCATTCCGGGTACTTCTATATAGTGTCGTCTCATAATATTCTCATTCCCACCAAAAACACTATTCATCCATTTTTCTTTACTTACTCTCTCGGTTTATACAAATGTCCCGATTCTCTTTCGAACATTCCTTAACCCTTTTACGGAACCACCGGACTAATAACAGATATCGATTTGGATGACATAAGAATAATCTTCTTCATTGGAATTGCCACCTCTTAATTTCCTAGGAGATAGATAATTCTTATATAAGTTGTCAACCAATACCATTCTTCATGGCATATCATAATTGAATCCGAATCCATTCAATATCCATCTATTAACCCATTGATACATTCATACTCCAATACATAATAAAAAGTTTTAATTAGTACCAAAAATCTGGGTTCTTACAAATTATATCCAAAATTTGGGGTTCTTACACTGTGTTTGTATGAAATTGTTTTGACATCATCAATTATTGTTAACTTGTGCATTTTTAATAATGAACAAGTTGGGGGAGATTGTTAAATATAATTGATATGGTTAATATCAGTGTTTAAGTTTTACAGGGAAAAACAGAGTTTACTTGAAACAGGAAGTAGTCAGAGTTTAGTTAAACTCTGACAGTTGGAAGCTTGACACAGTTTGCTATACGCTGACAGTGGAAGCTCGACAGAGTTTAGTTAAACTCTGTCTGGAGGAAGCGCATCTCCAATCAACGGTGATTAAAGATTAATTGAAGATAATTATGGAAGCAATATCTTTAGAGATTGGATAGCTGTTAAAGAGATTGAGTTGACTTAGGAGATGTGTAGCAATCATAATTGATAACATTTGTATAGCTGATTAATAGGCGAATCAATTATCGATTGTACGTAGCTGTATATCTTATAAATACAGTTAGGTTAACCCTAGAAGGGTATCGATCGTGTAACACAATATCTTTCATTGTAACCTAAGCAGCTCTCTGTGATATTTTACATCACTGAGAGAGAAGTTAATTCCAAATAGTTTTTAAAGCTTTTAAAGAACTTATTGTTATTCTCTCATACTTAGTTGATTATAAGTGTGTATTCGGCCTAACAAGTGCATTACCCTTCCCTGAATTCCTAGGCTTCTTGCACTCACTAGCAAAGTGTCCAAGCTCACTGCAGTTAAAGCACTTGATTTTGGCCTTATCAAGCTTGATAATTGTACTTTTGCCTTTGTCACTCTTCTTCTCCTCTTTCTTCTGAAAAGGGCCTTTGCTAAATCTTCTCCTGTTGAATCTTCCTTTCTTGAAAGCTTTAGCAAACATAGCAAAGAGTTCTTGCATCTGTGATTCAGAATCATTATCTTCAGAGTCTATATCTGTAGTCTCTGACTCAGAACTTTCTTTGCTCTTCTTCTTCCTCAAGTCTCTTTCAGTAGATTCAGACTTTTCTTCTGGAAGCTTCTTTGATTCAGATTGAGCAGTGAGTGCAACAGTTTTCATCTTTCCTTCACTCCTGCTCTTTTTCTGCTGCCTGTCAAGTTCATAAGCTCTCAATTTTTCATAAACTGCTTCTAATGATATTTCATCCAGATCATTAGCTTCCTCAATTGCAGATATCTTCTCATTGTAGAAATCAGGAAGAGCTTTCATGAACTTCGTATTCATATCCTCCAATTCATAATATTTACCATGCATGGCCATCTCATTGATGAGTTTAGTAAATCTATCAAAGGTGTCAGTGAGTGACTCACCAGACTTGGATTCAAAGTACTCATACTGTTGTATGAGAAGTGTCCTCATATTCTTCCTGACAGGTTTTGTTCCTTCACAGTGAACCTTTAGATTGTCCCATATCTCCTTAGCAGTCTTACAAGAGAGAACATAGTTAGTGAGAACAGAATCAAGACTGTTGAATAGTATGTTTCTCACTTTAGCATCCTTAAGAACATTCTCCTTTTCCTTATCTGTCCATTCATATTTAGGCTTCTCTGCTGTATGTTGAGGAACAAGCCTTGTTGGAACAAAAGGCCCATCTCTGATTCTGTCAAGATAATCAGGATATGTTGCTTCCAGGTGATGCAACATCTTCACTTCCCATAGAGTATATTCGTTTCTCTTGAGCATAGGGATCTTAGTATTACCATCCTTATAACCAGACATGATTGCAGATCTTTATGATTATTCAAAATCAACCTGCTCCGATACCAATTGTTAACTCGAATAACTTGTAGAAGGGGGGTTGAATACAAGTTATATAATCGTGTCTGATTTTTGCTTGATTAGATGAACAAGAACAAACGAATGAATCAAACTTTGTTTGTATTAAAATAATCAAATACAAACTCTACCAAAGGTGTACAATACCTTTAGCAGCTGCTGACAATACAAATCTCTCTCTCTCTCTCTGTTTGTTTCGAACTATCGAATACAAACCTTATACAGAGCTTCACACGATATGCACTCTAAAATTCACAATTCGCTCTTTTTACAATAATATAGAGAGAGTATTTATAATGCTATCTATCAACTAATAACAGAATTATAATCTATCTATGACAATGTTCTGCCGTCCAGTTGATAGTTTCCATCAATAGAGAATTCGTTTCCTTCACAATATCTTCTTGCTTGTTCTCCAAACAAAGATCCTGTTTTATAGCACTTGTCAGTTTCTGTAGCATCCATAATGACATCATCAGTAACACGACTGATATCAGGATTTCCCATTGCATCAGGATCTGATCATCCCATCAGTATTTGATCAGGATCTGACTTGCTGTATCAGGATCTGCTCTTAGTTCCTGAAATGTAGTCTCTGACGCACTGTTCCTGACTAAACTCTACAGATTACTGTCTAACACATATATCCTATACAAAGTGCTAAATCCTTTATAAGATCAGGATATACAAGACGCATCACAACTTATGAATTATTCCTAACAGTATAGTTTAAGAACATACCTGAAAGTAAGATTATTGTGACACCCCCAAATCTGAGGTCAAAGATTCAGGTCGTCACGTCACCATCCAACCATATCATACCTGTATTAACTTTACAACTCAACAATACATCCCTCCAGACCTCAATCTTACATACAAACAAGTTAGAGCCTCAGAAACGATAATCAAAAGTAACACTAAATATTACAATTCATCTGTACAATCCAGAGTCTTACGCAATTCCACTTATACAACTACACTTGAAGACAAGTCTTACTATTACAGTTGAAAACCTATCAGACTTACTCTGTAGTATTTATCAGGAACTAAATCATCTCCGGGGTAAATCTTCTACTCCTCTTCTGCTGTTGCGGAGTTAACCGACCAAATTCTTCTCTTTCTGAAAAGTTTTTATAAAGCAAGAATGAGCTACATAATGCTCAGCAAGTTCACCATTTTGAAAAATAATAATGTGGTTTATTTTGAAAACATTCCCAACTGTATGGGCATACATCTCAGATTTCAAAACATAATTGGACAATATATATGTCCGAGTTTGAATAAAACATTTATACTCACGAAGGAGCTTTAAGAATAACATATGAACCCTTTATAAGGTTCCCATTTCAACATATCTCAAGTTTTAAAATATATACATATGAGTATATCATTTTCGGCAAAACACTCTACGGTTAACATACTGTACAGGGAATACATCATTGCAAACCTCTTCCCTTCCATTAGCTTAGAAGGTTTCTCATTCAAAAACATTTCATTCTTTGAAATAATTGCAAGAGTGCACTAACACGTGCCAATCTTTATAGAAAATCTTGCAGTTCTAGATACTGCACGATGTCAATATTTTTCTTATCAAAAGCCACACTATCGGCAACTTGGCACTTAGGCCCAAGAAGCAGTGTTTGAGTATTTTTCCAAAGTGGAGGATGGGACTGGAAGAAAACATAAAAACCTGACAGGGATTGACGATGATCAGTCGCCACATCCAAGTCCAATAATCCGCGGGTCTTCTCTACCGGTAGAAGGATAGAAACTACATCCGTAACTATCCTCGGGTGAAAACTACATCCGTAATCACCCTCGATGAAAACTACATCCGTAATCATCCTTCGGCAACACCTGGGCCGGAATAATAATTGATGGACCGCCTGGCTCACGGCCGCTTACACATCCCGGGAATCGTTCGTCAACGATTCCCACACCTGCCGGAGTCCCTTTTTCTTTTTCTTTTAAAAACTTGATTTTGATTGAAAACTGAGTAATCGAGGTCCGACATCAGTTGACCGATGATTCTTGAAATCGTACAAGAAGCAAACCTGACCGGGGGTTTTCGAAAATGTTTTGAGTTCGAAAGAGTTCGAGTTTGAAAGTGCTAAAGGTATCTTGGATTTGCTTTGTCTTTAAAATAATGAACAATAATTAATAAATGATATTTTAAGATTTAATATTAATAATTAATAAAATAATTATTTAATTAAATAAGCTTTTAATCCAAGATAGGTATTTTGAGTATTTACGGAGATATAAAAATAATTACTTGAGTATACGATACTTCCCGAATGACCCTTCGGGTTTTCGCAATTTAATTACGATATAATAATATACCGCTCCCCGGTCAATAGTATATACGGACCGCTACGACCTCTATTGCTAGAGTCGTTGTCCGAAGAAAACATTTCATTCTAAGTTCAAGGGGTGCAAACATATATGTACTTATACATCTCAATTTCATCGATACTTCGATAAACATAAACATTTGATATGATTGAAAACTACAAACACAACAGTGAAAGTCCTTGTATATGGAAGTTTTGAAAAGTAAACTTGCCTTGGTGAGGTTGGGGTGGTCGAGCTTGCGGAGTGGAACGATCTATACATAATCAATAGCCGATCGTTAGTACCTTAACAATATCTCTTTAATTGCGGGGTTTTAGGGGGGTACAAAATTAACTTAATGACTTCGTCTTATGACCCTCTAGCCCCATTATAGGTTCATGTCACCACTCGATTACGCTCGTCACTTATTCGACTTAATTTGGTTACCACATCCGAATCATATCCATTACCCCTTAAATCACACTCCCTTAACGACTTTTTCCCTTGCGCGAATTTTACTCTAACATTTTTATAAAATCAAATACTAAATATTTTAATCCACTTCTTTCTGGGTAGTCTTCACCACTGCATTTACTAGCTTCTCTAATTTTTCCATGATCCTACATAAATTTTTAGGGGTTTAAACAAGGTTCACAAGGGGCCATTTAGTGCAGTCCGGAATCCAGAAACACATTTCACTTCTCAGGCCATAACTCAAAATCTATACATCACGTAGTCATGAACCTTATATTTCTGGAAACTACATTCAAATACCTTTCCAAAAATATATAATAGGACTTCAGGGGACAAGATTTGGGGGTTCAAAACCCACTTACAAGACAGTTCAAGTTCCTGGAAAAATCTCAGCATGCTTATATCACTTAACCAACCAAGAATCTTACATCCACATCACAACCATCATCTAAACCACCAAGATCATACTTTACAACATACATGGAGTTACATATACTAACCACAAGCATAAAAATCACAACCACAACACTTAAACTCAAGATCTACATCATCCATCACTTATATGTCCAAGATTCATACTAATAATCATGGATCTAACATTAAACATCACAAACACTACATGGCCAAGAGGGGTTAGGGTTTTTATACCTTCTTGAGTATCTAGGAGCCTTGGGTATGCCTTACAAGTCTCAAGAACACCTTGGATGAGCTCCTACAATCCTTATAATCCAAGATCTAAAAGAAAACTCAACATTGTTACTATTCATCAAAACTTTAACAATTTATATCTTGAAAACTAATGGATGAAAAGGGTTGGAATTCATAGTATACCTTCCTTATATGATGTAGAGTGCCTAGGATTTTTGCCTTGAATTAAGAGTGAATAAAAGTGGAAGAAAGAATTTCTTCTTCCTCCTTTTTCTACCTTGGCCGAGAGCAAAGAAGCTAGGGGGAAGAGTTTCTTGTTTTGCTTTTTGGGTTGGTTGAAATAAAGTGTAAGGTGTGGTGGATATGTATTATGTGTGTGTATATGTCTCACATGGTACAAGCCTAGTGTATAGGCCACCATACCCTCTTGTCTCCTTGGAAAATGGTACCAACTAGTTACTATTCCTCTTGTCAACTTGGTATTACTAGTTTGCTTTCTTAACTACTTAGTTGCATGGGACTTGCATGCAAAATCATTCCTTGTATCATTATTCTTCCACCAATGCTTGTCACTTAATCTTTAATTCGTATCGTATCTTAATTAATTTCTCGTAATAATATTTCGTCGCGTAGAGATTTCCCTTGTAATTCCTTAAGTACTTAATTGTGTAAATTCCTCGAATATCCATAACTCCTCGTCATAATTCCTAATAAATCTTTTAGTACTCCAATAACTCTCAAGTCCAAAATTTTATAAATCTTACTAACAATAAGATTCTTGCCTTCAACAATCTTCCCTTTATCTTTCATAGTGAATGTAACAATCATAGTTTCTCAGACAATTAATTCCATTAAACAACATGGATGGCTAGAAAGGTTCCAAATTGACAATGTCACATGATATTATATAAAAGAAAATATTGCAAAAATTAGGGTTCTTACAGCCTCCCCTCCTTAAAAGGATTCCGTCCCGGAATCAGGTTGAAAACAGTTGGGGGTGCTTTTCACGCATCGTGCTCTCTAGTTCCCATGTTGATTCATCGACATTCTGGTTTCTCCACAGAACTCTCACTAATTTGACAACCTTGTTCCTCAGCACCTGTTCTTTTCTATCCATGATTTCTACGGGTTGCTCCACATAGGTTAAGTCTGGCTGCAGATCCACTTGGTCATATTCTATCACGTGTCGGAAGTCGGTATGGTAGGGTCGTAGCATGGACACATGGAAAATGTTATGTACTTGCTGCAAGCTTGGGGGTAAAGCCAATTCATAGGCTAACTTTCCAACTCGTCACAAAATCTCAAAAGGTCCAATAAATCTGGGGCTTAGCTTCCCCTTCTTACCAAATCTCATCAATCCCTTCCACGGTGATACCTTCAACATCACAAATTCTCCTACCTCATATTCTTTGTCCTTGCGGGTCTGGTCCGCATACCTCTTCTGTCTGTCTTGGGCCGCTACCAGCCGTCCTCTTATGAGATCGATAGTTTCTCTTGTCTGTTGGACCAGTTCAGGCCCTAAAATCTTCCGCTCTCCAACTTCTTCCCAACACAAGGGAGACCGATATCTTTGTCCGTCTAAAGCTTCATATGGGGCATTCCTATACTCGCATGGTAACTGTTGTTGTAGGAAAATTCGATCAACGGCAAGTGGTCATCCCAACTTCCCTTAAAATCGATGGCACATACTCTCAACATGTCCTCTATGGTCTGGATGGTTCTCTCGCTCTGTCCGTCTGATTGGGGTAGTATGCAGTACTCATGTTTAACTTGGTCCCCACACAATCCTGAAAACTCCTCCAG
The DNA here is from genome assembly GCA_036435485.1 of Saposhnikovia divaricata. NCBI lineage: Eukaryota > Viridiplantae > Streptophyta > Magnoliopsida > Apiales > Apiaceae > Saposhnikovia > Saposhnikovia divaricata. The sequence goes on along the minus strand of CM071597.1, from coordinate 90,619,614 downwards.
AACCTGGAGTTGAACCTTGGGTCTCTATCAGATACAATGCTCACAGGAACCCCATGCCTTACCACGATCTCCTTAGATATCTCATAAAATTTGACCATTCGAAATAATGGGTTTCGTGAAAAAAAAAACTAATGACTTTTACATACACTCGTCTGTACCGTAAAGACGTAATATCAATTCGAAATCTTCATTTAATAATTCGTACATATCGTGATTGCAAAGATTTCTCATCCACCCATAAAATTACTATTCGTCCAGGTTTCGAATATTCCCGAAAATTAGGGTTAATGCAGTCTCCTCTCCTTAAAAGGATTCTATCTTAAGAACCTAAGGATAATAGTTGTGGATACAATTCCAACCTTACCCTTTCCAACTCTCAGGTTGCCTCCCGTCAGCCGTTACCACTTGCTATGGATACTGCATAGTCTTCGGTATACGTCGAACCAGTTCAGCTACTATGTCCCTCGTTCATTGACTTCTTCATAACGCAAGAGAAGTGAAACTTCTTCTTTCGCAGTATGCTCTACAGGAGACGTCCTTACATTCGCATGGTGATGATCGTGATAACAACATTCATTTCATGGATAAGTTTTTATTCTCGACTGCCCCGTGGAACCTAAGGCACGACACTAAATATAAATTCGATCGTCTGGACAATTCTTCTTCCCTGTCCGTCAACCACAGATCAAATTAGTACATACGCTCAATCTCTTTGTTAAATATACTTGAAAGCACCTTCAATATTCGAAGTTTAACCTTAAGTCTTTATCTGACGTAATCGCTGCAGAAGTTTTATATTGCACCACCATCTCTTCCGTATATAAACCGATAATCTTCTAAATGGAAGGTCTCTCGAAGTTAAATCACTTGGTCCAACAATTATAAATCAACTAGGGCCATCTCTTGTCTCGGTCTTTGGCGACCTACTTATGAAATTCATTATAATTCTGTCCACGTTCAAGATTTTCTACAGGCGGAATTAATCCACCAGATCTCTATCATTCTGCTTTTGGCATGTCACGTTTGTACTTAATAGTTTGCCAATACCATTCTTCATTTCAGTTTACCAAACATTCCCTTAATTCTCTATACATCTTTTTCCTTCCCCATAATTTAGTCATTTTCCTCTAACATTATTCTTTATGGTATATACTCTATTTTCTTGGTCAATACTGACTGAATTCCAATTTTGAATAAGCCCTTCTATAGGTATCGGCCACCACACTGGCCTTTCCTGGGAAATAACCAATTTCTCCATTATACTCCCTTCTCCCTTTCGTCACCTTCTCTTTCTTATGTTTAGTTCTAATATGAAGATATACTTATGGCACTTGTGGAAAACTTTCACACTTCTCTCATAAAGTTAACGTCTCAGTTTTCTGCGTGAACGCTATCATGACAAATCCCCGACTCACGGTTAGTATATCCTATCCTGTAACCTTTATGTTGTCTAGAAGTGTAGGCTATCATCTCCTTTCTACTGCATCAGCACAGCACACCACTTAAACTCTTGAAAGATGCACCATCGTGACTCTCAAAGTCCTATTTCTATCATTACGTATAGCTAACAACGAGGTTGTTGCTAATATCTCATTTCATTCCAAACTTTGTTCATTAATCCATAAAGGCTTTTGACTCACAAGTCCACTTGAACGATACTACCATAATTTTATAACGTTTATATTAGTGTGAAATGCTAACTTTGGCACAGTACAGAGGTCGATCCTGAGTTGGTGAAACCCGTTTTTCAACCTTATCTTTGAAAAAACAACTACTCATTTTAACTGGTCAACAATTCCTACATCTCCGGTTAGGGATATCGGTTCTCGATGGTATATGTAAGATGTCATACGCTCGTCCTCTTTCACAACTGGTGCCAATCAGTCTGAGGCCTGCATGCTGCTGCGATTCCCAATAAAACTGATTAGGTGGTAATCTCGAAGGATTGTTGGCATATATCCATGCATCCATTTGCTGTTAGGGGCCTGTTAAACTTTATGTCTCTCTATGTGCATCAATCCCTTTAAGCTGAGTAAAGCTTCACATTCTTGCCACGATATTTCTTCCTTTCTTGTCCAGCTCACTTCCATGTTAGTTCCCTCCAAGGATATGTTTTACATCGCAATCGATTTGCATTTCCTGGATCAGGAAAAGGCTTGGTAACTCCAGAATTCATTAATATAACATCCTGACAACGGTTGGTAGAAGCGTACTCCCAACCACCTCATCATTTCTTATAACTTTCCCCACACTAATATTAAAGGTCTTGTGGTATGCCCCGACATGTTATTTCTACTTTAATAATTACTCGGCATAACGCTCTGGCTGCACAATTACAACATTTGGTTTTTGATCTCATATTGGTGTAACGGTTCATAATTGTACCTCCCGTTCACCTTAGAGTAATCACTTTGAAAGGAATGGTTTCAAAATAACATGGTCCAAAAGGTAATTTTAATAAGAATTCCACATTGGATGTTCCAAGAATGTTGATGGTTCCAAATACTAGGAGTCTCGATTTTTGGAGATGTAAGGATGGACAGAAAGAATACAACAAGGTTTATTCCTTCCCGTCCTGATAATTCTGTAATATGATACCATAGAGAATGTTGCACAAGGGCAATGATTGTTGGATACAAAAGTCATAAAGACGGTCTTTACACAATTCTTACATCGGGTGGATACTTTTCCTCCTGAATAATAAGAGGAAATCTAAAGTCGCATCGATGAAGGTCAGCCAATAGAAAGCAATTCTACTCCATGACAATTAAAGAATGAAGTAGTTTATCATTCAAGTAATCGGTGGTTTCAAATGAATTCTCATTGTGTGAATGAAAGAATAAAATATTCAAGTGATATAAAGTCTGATACGAAGATGTGTAGAATTCGAGGTGAGTGGGCGACCTCATTAGGTCTCAATCAAGTTATTCGTCAAAACTTTTATCATCATACTTTACCACATGCACAATGCATTGCAGAATGAATTAAATTGGGAGTTGGACCAGTGAAACAATAACTAGTCCTTTTCAAGAAACACTAGCAACTAGCTAGACAAAATTTGCTAGTTCACCTGTTTGAGACATCACCACCAGCTAGGACAATTAGCTAGGTGTTCTTCACAACATTACAATTTTGAGTAGTTAGAACAATCAACTAGTCATTCATATTGACATAACGACTAGCCAGTTTCAATTGGATAGAACGGAATTTCAACATCGTAGCCACTGAAGAAACTTTAGGCTTCTCGGACAACGAATGAAAATAAGAAGTTATTAAGTTTGAAAAAGAAAACTATAAAATCTGAAGAGAATGTTCTAGGTATCGGAACAATCGATAACCTCTCATCAAATATTACTTATCAGTGAAACGGTCCACCCAAGGGTGCCTCCGTACACATGCTTTATCAGATCCGACAATAGAATTAAATTCGGAATACCAATATCAAAATGATATCCCTACTATGATTTCAATGTACGATGTACAATCTCATCTTGAATAGAAGAAAAGAATTCATGAGGGATGTCTGGGCATTAGATCATCCGTGTCCTCAGTAATTTGTTAAATATTTATGAGCTCAACTGAAGAGTGCAAGTATGAAAGAAGCAATCAAATATCAATATTCGTTAAGTAACATTCGTCAATTAATTAAGGAAATATTTGTTGAACATTCCTTTGATAATTGAAAGAAAGTGTAAATAGGCCTGAGCCGAACAAGATCATCATAAATTTTTGTATAGAATGTTCATGGATCAAATAAAATTACTTCGGATAAGCCCTGCTTTAGGGAAAGTATCTCACTGGTTGTTATTCCATAAATTTGAAGTAGAAAGCTAGAAGGGTTACCTGATATAAACTAATCGAGGTAACATGGTTAGTGAACAGTTTAAAATGAAGTAGTGCACCATCCGGTAGTTACCAAAATAAGTTAATAATAATTCGTGCATACCATTATCACCATTATGAGGGTAACTCCATCTCTTCGTCTTCGTAATACAAGACACCAACTAGTGCATCTCTCAATCATCATCTTAAAGTCAGTTATCGAGTTAGGGTTTCACAAATATATCTGTCATTTCCGTGCTTTATCCTGAAGACCAAGCTTCACATCATTCCGGGAACACCTGCTAAGTCCATAGGGTCCTACTTCATTCCTTCCGACATGAATCACAAGTGGCCATTCCCCCCTGGGAACAGATCAAAGAGATCTCTCAGGGATCTCAGTGCAGTCCATAGGTTCAGTGGCGGGTGAGTGTATGTGAACATATACAAAAAAAAAAAATTATTGAGGTCTACAATACATATATACGTAGTCCTTGATAACATCTCTATTAAAGGATCCCACTCTAGAACCACTGGTCTTTTCTTTTGATAGACTCCGAGATCACTGAATCGCTCGTTGCAACCATATTTAACTTCTCTTGAGTCCCTTTGTTAATTCTACTTGTTTGTTCTCTAAGTTGAACTACCATGCTCTAGCGTCCGAATCATGCGTGGAATTATCTAGCACGCTCGTCTTATGATAACTTTCTCGTATAACACATGTAAAATTTGCCATCAAGGGTAATGAAATCCACAACGACATAGTGACCAACTTTCAGGTAAACCCGTTACTTATCGAAAATCGGATCTTATAGCCAAAGTAAAAGACCTTCATTATTCCAAGTACTAAGTACCCTTAATTATGTAGGGAAGTATAAACTTCTTGATTCTTAAAATGCCGCCTCCTAAACTGTGGAGGACTATGGGCCACAAAATTTATGCCAGCCTAGTCATCCGATCATATTCGCAATATCGCCTCTACCTCAACTGCTCTCGAGATTTCGCTCTGCTTCCTATATCATTACCTATGATAGGTCATGTAAGACTCTCAAACCTCTATTCATCATTCTGAAGGTCTCTAAGGATTCTATCGATCCTAGTATAATACCTCCAGTAAACACTCCAGTCCATTCTACTCACCGGTACCTCTTCCGGAAGTCCAATAATAAGTTTACTACGATCTCTTATGTCATTCTCCTACTTAGACTTAACTCTCAACACTCTCGTTTCTGAGTACTGTAACTTATTGCTCTGATACCATTTCTGTGACACCCCCAAATCTGAGGTCAAAGATTCAGGTCATCACGTCACCATCCAACCATATCATACCTGTATTAACTTTACAACTCAACAATACATCCCTCCAGACCTCAATCTTACACACAAACAAGTTAGAGCCTCAGAAACGATAATCAAAAGTAACACTAAATATTACAATTCATCTGTACAATCCAGAGTCTTACGCAATTCCACTTATACAACTACACTTGAAGACAAGTCTTACTATTTCAGTTGAAAACCTATCAGACTTACTCTGTAGTATTTATCAGGAACTAAATCGTCTCCGGGGTAAATCTTCTACTCCTCTTCTGCTGTTGCGGAGTTAACCGACCAAATTCTTCTCTTTCTGAAAAGTTTTTATAAAGCAAGAATGAGCTACATAATGCTCAGCAAGTTCACCATTTTGAAAAATAATAATGTGGTTTATTTTGAAAACATTCCCAACTGTATGGGCATACATCTCAGATTTCAAAACATAATTGGACAATATATATGTCCGAGTTTGAATAAAACATTTATACTCACGAAGGAGCTTTAAGAATAACATATGAACCCTTTATAAGGTTCCCATTTCAACATATCTCAAGTTTTAAAATATATACATATGAGTATATCATTTTCGGCAAAACACTCTACGGTTAACATACCGTACAGGGAATACATCATTGCAAACCTCTTCCCTTCCATTAGCTTAGAAGGTTTCTCATTCAAAAACATTTCATTCTTTGAAATAATTGCAAGAGTGCACTAACACGTGCCAATCTTTATAGAAAATCTTGCAGTTCTAGATACTGCACGATGTCAATATTTTTCTTATCAAAAGCCACACTATCGGCAACTTGGCACTTAGGCCCAAGAAGCAGTGTTTGAGTATTTTTCCAAAGTGGAGGATGGGACTGGAAGAAAACATAAAAACCTGACAGGGATTGACGATGATCAGTCGCCACATCCAAGTCCAATAATCCGCGGGTCTTCTCTACCGGTAGAAGGATAGAAACTACATCCGTAACTATCCTCGGGTGAAAACTACATCCGTAATCACCCTCGATGAAAACTACATCCGTAATCATCCTTCGGCAACACCTGGGCCAGAATAATAATTGATGGACCGCCTGGCTCACGGCCGCTTACACATCCCGGGAATCGTTCGTCAACGATTCCCACACCTGCCAGAGTCCCTTTTTCTTTTTCTTTTAAAAACTTGATTTTGATTGAAAACTGAGTAATCGAGGTCCGACATCAGTCGACCGATGATTCTTGAAATCGTACAAGAAGCAAACCTGACCGGGGGTTTTTGAAAATGTTTTGAGTTCGAAAGAGTTCGAGTTTGAAAGTGCTAAAGGTATCTTGGATTAGCTTTGTCTTTAAAATAATGAACAATAATTAATAAATGATATTTTAAGATTTAATATTAATAATTAATAAAATAATTATTTAATTAAATAAGCTTTTAATCCAAGATAGGTATTTTGAGTATTTACGGAGATATAAAAATAATTACTTGAGTATACGATACTTCCCGAATGACCATTCGGGTTTTCGCAATTTAATTACGATATAATAATATACCGCTCCCCGGTCAATAGTATATACGGACCGCTACGACCTCTATTGCTAGAGTCGTTGTCCGAAGAAAACATTTCATTCTAAGTTCAAGGGGTGCAAACATATATGTACTTATACATCTCAATTTCATCGATACTTCGATAAACATAAACATTTGATATGATTGAAAACTACAAACACAACAGTGAAAGTCCTTGTATATGTAAGTTTTGAAAAGTAAACTTGCCTTGGTGAGGTTGGGGTGGTCGAGCTTGCGGAGTGGAACGATCTATACATAATCAATAGCCGATCGTTATTACCTTAACAATATCTCTTTAATTGCGGGGTTTTAGGGGGGGTACAAAATTAACTTAATGACTTCGTCTTATGACCCTCTAGCCCCACTATAGGTTCATGTCACCACTCGATTACGCTCGTCACTTATTCGACTTAATTTGGTTACCACATCCGAATCATATCCATTACCCCTTAAATCACACTCCCTTAACGACTTTTTCCCTTGCGCGAATTTTACTCTAGCATTTTTATAAAATCGAAAAATACATATTTTAATCCAATTCTATCTGGGTAGCCTTCACCACTGCATTTACTAGCTTCTCTAATTTTTCCATGATCCTACATAAATTTTTAGGGGTTTAAACAAGGTTCACAAGGGGCCATTTAGTGCAGTCCGGAATCCAGAAACACATTTCACTTCTCAGGCCATAACTCAAAATCTATACATCACCTAGTCATGAACCTTATATTTCTGGAAACTAAATTCAAATACCTTTCCAAAAATATATATTAGGACTTCAGGGGACAAGATTTGGGGGTTCAAAACCCTCTTACAAGACAGTTCAAGTTCCTGGAAAAATCTCAGCATGCTTATATCACTTAACCAACCAAGAATCTTACATCTACATCACAACCATCATCTAAACCACCAAGATCATACTTTACAACATACATGGAGTTACATATACTAACCACAAGCATAAAAATCACAACCACAACACTTAAACTCAAGATCTACATCATCCATCACTTATATGTCCAAGATTCATACTAATAATCATGGATCTAACATTAAACATCACAAACACTACATGGCCAAGAGGGGTTAGGGTTTTTATACCTTCTTGAGTATCTAGGAGCCTTGGGTATGCCTTACAAGTCTCAAGAACACCTTGGATAAGCTCCTACAATCCTTATAATCCAAGATCTAAAAGAAAACTCAACATTGTTACTATTCATCAAAACTTTAACAATTTATATCTTGAAAACTAATGGATGAAAAGGGTTGGAATTCATAGTATACCTTCCTTATATGATGTAGAGTGCCTAGGATTTTTGCCTTGAATTAAGAGTGAAGAAAGGTGGAAGAAAGAATTTCTTCTTCCTCCTTTTTCTACCTTGGCCGAGAGCAAAGAAGCTAGGGGGGGAAGAGTTTCTTGTTTTGCTTTTTGGGTTGGTTGAAATAAAGTGTAAGGTGTGGTGGATATGTATTATGTGTGTGTATATGTCTCACATGGTACAAGCCTAGTGTATAGGCCACCATACCCTCTTGTCTCCGTGGAAAATGGTACCAACTAGTTACTATTCCTCTTGTCAACTTGGTATTACTAGTTTGCTTTCTTAACTACTTAGTTGCATGGGACTTGCATGCAATATCATTCCTTGTATCATTATTCTTCCACCAATGCTTGTCACTTAATCTTTAATTCGTATCGTATCTTAATTAATTTCTCGTAATAATATTTCGTCGCGTAGGGATTTTCCTTGTAATTCCTTAAGTACTTAATTGTGTAAATTCCTCGAATATCCATAACTCCTCGTCATAATTCCTAATAAATCTTTTAATACTCCAATAACTCTCAAGTCCAAAATTTTATAAATCTTACTAACAATAAGATTCTTGCCTTCAACAATCTTCCCTTTATCTTTCATAATGAATGTAACAATCATAGTTTCTCAAACAATCAATTCCATTAAACAACAGGGATGACTAGAAAGGTTCCAAATTGACAATGTCACATGATATTATATAAAAGAAAATATTACAAAAATTAGGGTTCTTACAATTATAAAGATAAAAGGTACCAAAAATAGTTCGAGGCACGTGAAAACCACGCTATCCTTAAAATAGATAAGTCCTTTCCGTGTGGTGCTTGAAGGTGTGTTGGCTTCCGTCTCCCAAGATACAACGAACTGAGGTGATCTTTAAGCACTTGAGACCCGCCTCCTACGAACCAAACAAATATGTCTCTATCTCACAGAACTGACCCTAGAGTTTCTAAGAATAATGCAAAGAAAACTCGTATAGTTTTTTGTGTCCAAAACCAAGATGCCAAAGTCTCCTTATATAGGAGTAAAAAATATGTAATTTACATGGTAATTAATTTTGTAACTTATACACCATAATAAACAAATCATTAATGCACCATTATTTTGTGAGTTACAAAATTAAGAAACATAAGTTATAAAAATAATGTGGAAGTTACAAAACCAAAATAATAATACATTTCAAATTTATTCAAATATGTCAACACAATAAAAATAAACTCGCCAATTCATTCAGCTCGTATCAGCCTACGTGCCATTCGACCCGCTAATTCGCATGCCGTTCACGATTCCAACAGTGATTTTCAACCGGTACGGTACGCCCCGTCTAATGTATATGTTCGGTCCGCCACGTCCGGTACAGCGTTTGAACAGCTCTACTTGCATGTGCCTAGGCATTCCAAGTCAACTGTTTAGGTCCGGTTTTAATGACTTTGTTCCGATATAAATATATTAATAAATATTCACCCAGGCAAATCATAGGAGCATTATTATACCATCAGTTGAGTAGCTTAATTTTAATCAGGTGACAAAATGTTTTATCTGTCATCTTCCCGTGTCATTACTACGTCATACACAAAGGATATGCATACTACCTCCGTCCCAAATTAAGTGATCCGGTCAATATTTAATAATAATTTAAGATAGTGGATGAAGGTAATGTATGTAATAGTATTTATTTAATAAAAAGGAAGTACAAAATAAAGAAATAGTAGGTGTAATAATGAAAATTAGTGTTCAAAAATAGTAAGTGTAGTTGGTTTATTCATTTTGGAACGTCCCAAAAAGGAATAATGGTCACTACAAATGGGACGGAGGGAGTATAATATATTGTACAAAACATATATATAGATTTTCATAGACGAAATCAGGATAATCGAGACTGGACTTGTAATTCGTTTTCTTCGAATCTCAGACTTCTAGTTAAATAGTATTCTGTAGTTTATTTTAAAATCCTAACAAACATCCAAAAATTAGAGTGAAGATGAATAAAAATTTAGTATATTTTCACGCAATATACTCAACTCGTCATTTACTTTCTTCAATTTTATAAAATCAAAAATATGTCTAAATTGGTGTCATTTCTAAATCCTAGTTGCGCCAAAAAAAAAGAAAGACAGTACTAAATTATGGGTCAGGGTCACGGATATATAGAATAGGAGAGGATACGTGAAAGTCGTGAAACACGTCTTCTTGTAGGCTAGCAGCAGCAGCACGAGCTTTTGAATAAGGCCTGTTGTTGTTTTAACTTTTTAAGTTTCAACTTTCAACCCTCTGTTAAACTACTATACTACTTTTTGAGACTTTTAAAAACATAACTTGTAGTTGTATGCTTTGCTTAATGTAAATCATCTTTGACCGCCAGTAAATTTGAACACCGTAAAAATCAAAACTAAAATTCTTTTATTTTCAGTGGTGAAAATTTAATCAAAGTTATATTATTTTTAAGTGAAATTTTGAGAAGAGTCGCTCTTTATATTGCTTAAGGCGTGTCAATTTCGCCTCTGTTGTGCATATTTACTTAGAGAAAAAGGATCCTGATATTGATCTTAGGGAACTTTTCCTGAGATACTCACAAAATATATTTTACATTTGATTGATCCCGCAGGTTTAATTAAAAAATTTTGTTTTTACTAAAATGCCCACACCATATTTATATATAAATTTCAATATATCAGGAAACGTGAGATACATCTCAGGCTCCCCAATCCCATTTACTTATTGCTAATTATTAAATCAAGAAGGGCAAAAATAGTTTATGCTACTAAATTAGTAGATTAGTACTACTAATTGACTAACTATGGGACAAACAAAAAAGATGACAGTGAGGTCAGAGAGTACACGTCATTTCATACGACATACAGAAGTAGGTGCAACTTGTCCCACGGACCTTGACTAAATACACTACACTTACAGATAAGTTGATTCTGTGTACGTAAGCTCATGACATAGCCAGGACGACGTGATCACAAGCCAAACACTTCTGAGTTTCTATAAATTGGCCAGAGTCACACCATCAACAAAAACACAAAAACAGCGTGACTTGAATACATACATACCTATGGAAGACGCTAAAAATGGTCCAGTCATTTCATTTACAGGTGAAGAAGAGAAATTAGAGGATGACAAGGAAGAAGAGAAGATTGACAAGTTCATTTCTCTGATACGAAAATGTCGAGAAGCTCGCCAGCATCGGATGAAGGAGCTTATTGAATTGCAGAAGAACAAGAAGAGGAAGTTGTTGGACTGCAACCAGGAATGTTCTAGTTGGGTTCCCACATTTGAAATTCAAGATTTTAATCATGTTCCTCAGTTGCCTGCAATTCGTTGTAATAGTATTGGTGGTAAAGTAGGTAGGAAAGAACAGGATGAAGAAGATACGACTGGGGTTGATCTTAGACTTACCCTTTAGTTGCGTGTTCATCACTTTTGATCTTGTATTTTCACCCCAAATAAATTTGTTTGTCATCTTTGCTATTCGTGTTTGGGAAGAATTTGTTTGGGTATCTATACTATCGAAAGCGAAAGAGGGTATAATTGGTTGGTCGGTCGATCGGTCGGTCGGTTAACACTTTCCCAAAAAGTTTGCTAGCACCTTCCAAAAATGAAAAAATAAATTAAAATATATATTAAATTTTATTTTACAAAATATAAACCACATATTTAATTTAATAACAAACTCATTTAATTACACTCCAATTAATATTCAATTACATACTCTTTTAGATATTTGAGTTAAAATTCTTCACCTACACCCAACTTTTTTAGACTCTTTCAATTACTTGGAAACCAAATGTTTTCAAAATCAATTTAAATATCACATATTTATTAACAATTTTACAACAAATTATAAATTAAAAAAGTGAACAAATTAACTAAAATTACACAATATACAATAAAACTTTTACACAATTACAAATTAATATTGAATTCTATTTTAAACAAATATTACATTATCGATTATTATGGAATCATAATTTGAAGGTAAAATTGGTTGGTTGGTTGGTCGGTTAACACCATTCCAAAAAGTTTGCTAACACTTTCCAAAATTGAAAAAAATAATTTAAAATACATATAAAATTTTATTTTACAAAAAATAGATCACATATTTAACTTAATAACATACTCTTTTAATTACACTCCAATTAATATTCAATTACATACTCTTTTGGTTATATTTGAGTTAAAATTCTTCACCTACACCCAACTTTTTTAGTCTTTTTCAATTATTTGGAAACCGAATATTTTCAAAATCATTTTAAATAATTTTAATATCACATATTTGTTAACAAATTTACAACAAATTATAAATCAATAAAGTGAAAACAAACTAATACTATATAATAAACATTAAAAATTTCTATACTATACTATTATAAGCGAAACAGGGTATAAATGGTTGGTCGGTCGGTCGGTCGGTTAACACCTTCCCAAAAAGTTTACTGACACCTCCCAAAAATGAAAAATTATATTAAAATACATATAAAATTTTATTTTAAAAAAAATATACGACAAATTTAACTTAATAACAAACACTTTTAATTACACTCCAATTAATATTCAACGACATACTCTTTTAGTTATATTTGACTTAAAATTCTTCAATTACACCCAACTTTTTTAGATTCTTTCAATTATTTGGAAACCAAATATTTTCAAAATCATTTTAAATAATTTCAATATCACATATTTGTTACCAAATTTACAACAAATTACAAATCAACAAAGTGAAAACAAACTAATATTATATAATAAACAATAAAAATTACGCATAATTACAAATTAATATTAAATTCTATTTTAAACAAATATTACATTATGGATTATTATGGAATCATAATTTGAAGGTATAATTGGTTGGTTGGTCGGTCGGTTAACACCTTTCCAAAAAGTTTGCTAACACCTTCCAAAAATGAAAAAAAAAAAATTAAAACACATATAAAATTTTATTTTACAAAAAATAAATCACATATTTAACTTAATAACAAACTATTTTAATTACACTCCAATTAATATTCAATTACATACTCTTTTGGTTATATTTGAGTTAAAATTCTTCAGATACTATACTATTATAAGCGAAACATTGTATAAATGGTTCGTTGGTCGGTCGGTTAACACCTTCGAAAAAAGTTTGCTAACACCTCCCAAAAATGAAAAAATAAATTAAAATACATATAAAATTTTATTTTACAAAAAATAAGCCACATATCTAATTTAATAACAAACTCTTTTAATTACACTCCAATTAATATTCAATTACATACTCTTTCAGTCACATTTGAATTAAAATTCTTCAGCTACACCCAACTTTTTTAGACTCTTTCAATTATTTGGAAACCAAATATTTTCAAAATCATTTTAAATAATTTTAATATCACATAGTTTTTTAACAAATTTACAACAAATTATAAATCAACAAAGTGAAAACAAACTAATACTATATAATAAATAATAAAAATTTCTATACTATACTATTATAAGCGAAACAGGATATAAATGGTTGGTCGGTCGGTCGATCGGTTAATACCTTCCTAAAAAGTTTGCTAACACCTCCCAAAAATGAAAAGATAAATTAAAATACATATAAATTTTTATATTCTAAATTAACTACTCTTAACACAAAAACAATTATGATCTTGACAATTAAATAAAAAATTATTTAATTTTAAGTAAGTCGTGCATCGCACGGGTTATAGGCTAGTACACATAATCGGTCATGAGATTTTGTATACCCCGTGCAAGATAGAAAATATGTGCCCTAATATTAATATAAAAAAACATTAACAAGTACGTACATCAAATAATCTAAAAATTGTTTTCATAGCTTTTTTTTAAAACAAGTTTACTATTAATATATTTATTTAAATCAATATTTCCAAGTAATTTTTTTTTATATGAAAGTACTACACCATTCAATATCCTTTTGACATTGTTAACCTATATGTAATTTAACAAGTCATTAATCTACTTAAACATTAAAAAATATATTAATAAATTTTAAAAATATAAATAATTTAACATGTACTTAAACTAAACAATTAAATTATATAAACATATAAAATATTGGGTGAGTGCCCTTTCTACCCACTTTTTAATATCCTTTAACCAAAATGCCCAGATCTGCAAACACCCACCCAAAATGCCTACTAGATGCGTTACTTCGTGAAGCGTGTCCGTTAATACGCCTTCTAATCTGGCGCATGTGTTACTCACGCCGCACGTATGGGCGCATCCAAGCTAAGATACGCATCACGCAAAGACGTATCAGGTGTCACGCATTTGTGAAATGCGTGATGACGTCATCGTCACCTTCGCTGATATCTTACGCAGCTATGGCGATTTGGGCAATTTTCGCCGGAAAACTAAAAACCAACCGTTCATACAATCCACACATCATCCAATATCATGTGATATACCAATCAAATCGTTTTTGAACGATCTACACATCCATACCAGTTTTGTCCCATTTTGTTTGTCGGATTTTCAACGCCCAAATCCTTACCCATTCGTTTTCTTCAAATTCTGATGAGTTTTCGACGAGTTCGTAGCGCCCCTGTGGGGCCATATTCTTCAAAATCAGTTATGGCAAAAGGAAAAGGACGTTTTGCTGGTTGTTTTGGTATGTTCAAAAGTAGTAGTGATGCTGTGGTGAGAGAGATCGAATGAGGCGACCAAAATCGCCCAAAGGTCGCCCGCAACGAGCTCTCCATTTTCCGGCACGTTTTTTCGTTTTCTAAGCAGTTACGGTGGGAGGGTTGCGCCGTTCCAAACGGCGTGACTCGTGGGTATTTTGGGCGGTATTTTCAGAAACGGGTATTTTGGGCAGTGAGTAGGGAAAAAGTGGTTATTTTGGGCATTATTTCTAAAATATTATGTTAAATAGATAATAAAAGAATGTGATACGATTATAATTATAAAAAAACAAATTAATTTTTAGCTAAAAAATAATACAAGATAGATCTTAAATGAGATATATATATTAATATATATTATAGATATTGTAAAATTGTTTAAAAAACAACACTTATGTGATAAATAAATAGGTGCGGGAATATTTTATTTATAATAGACTCTTAAATAACACAAGTACCTAAAATAATTTTAAATATTTTTCATCTAAAATCAAAAAAGATAATCTTCAAGATTATGTTCAAAATAACAAATTAGGATAAATATTTATCTAAAGGCTTATAAAAGATAGATGCTTTTTTTTTTGACAGTAAAAGATAGATTCTTAAGTGAGATATATATTAATATATCTTTTATAAATAATGTAAATTTGTTGAAAAATAACATTTACGTAAAAAGCTGGTCCTAAATTGGTCCGTGAATATTTTATTTACAAATGTGTCTCTTATTATAAATGAATAAGAAAATAAAATCTATAAATATATATATATATATATATATATATATATACATGAAATTCAAATTATAAAAAAATAACTAAAATTTAAAATTCTAAAAATAAAAATCCAAACTATTTTAAAAAATTAAAAAAAAAACAATATAGATGACTTTAACTTGATAAATATAAATCTTAAATTAACAATCACAACTAATTATTATAAATAAGAAAATAACAACAAATATACATAACTGTATGAAAGTCATATATTTTCAAAAGTTATAACCAAAACATAAAAACAATTTGCATATGGTGTGATCTTTATATCGTAACTATTAACTAAAACAGATTTCAATATAAAACAATTCCAAAAATAGGAATATCTTTTTCAAAAGTGATATTCATTAAACTAAAAACTAATGGTATATATATATATATATATATATATATATATATATATATATATATATATATATATATATATATATATATATATATATATATATATATATATAGGCTAGCGTTCAAATAGAAACCAACCTTAGAATAGAAACTAGAAACCTACACTAAATAAATTATATTTCATTTATTTTAATGGCCCCGCTAGGGGCACCTTCACAAAAAACGTTTAAAATTCTTGGCTCTATTCAACAAAAATATAAAAAAATAAAAAATTTTTTAAAAAAAGTTACTGTTCACGTGCCATGTCATCACGTGAACAGTAACTTTTTTTTAAATTTTTTTTATTTTTTTATATTTTTGTTGAATAGAGACAATAATTTTAAACGTTTTTTGTATTGGAGTACCCCTAATTTGGTCATTAGATTAGCTTGAAATATTTAATTTAGGTTTAGTTTCTAGTTTCTATTCTAAGTTAGTTTCTATTAGAACAAGACCCTATATATATATAGGTTTTTCCTCAAATACAAACCACTCTTAAAATGAGAACTACAAACCAACACAAAATATATTATATTTCATATATTCTAAGGGCCCCGCCAGGGGCACCTTCACAAAAAAGTCTTATAATTCAACCCTCTATCCATTCATCAAAAAAAAAAAGCAAAAACAAAAAAAAAACTACTGCCACGTCATCATTTTTTAAAAAAATTATATTTTTTTAATTTTTTTTCAATGAATGGATAGAGGATAGAATTATAAGACTTTTTCGTATTGGGGTACCCCTATTTTGGTTATTCGATTAGCTTAAATGTTGGATTGAAATTTGGTTTTTAGGTTTGTATTCTAAGGAGGTTTGTATTGGAGTAGCCCCCTATATATATATATATATATGAATACAAACCTAAAAACCAAATTCCAATCCAACATTTAAACTAATCTAATGACCAAAATAGGGGTACCCCAATACGAAAAAGTCTTATAATTCTACCCTTTATCCATTCATCGAAAAAAATAAAAAATATATAATTTTTTTTAAAAAATGATGACGTGGCAACAATTTTTTATTTTTTTATTTGTTTTTGATGAATGGATAGAGGGTTGAATTATAAGATTTTTTTGTGAAGGTGCCCCTGGCAGGGCCCTTAGAATATATGAAATATAATATATTTTGTGTTGGTTTGTGTTGTGCCCAAAATTTGTAATGGGCTGCCCATAGGTATTGAGGATTGTCAGGTTATTTGGAAGGCAGGTATTGGTTTAAAGGAAGCTGGGGAGGTGTACATTTTGAGGGTAGCTCTGGAGGTGGAGGTTCGCATTAGGGGGAAGTTGTGTAGGTGCAGGTGTGCTTACAGGCTCCACCTCTGCTGGCCGAACGGATAAGGATTGACTCCTAATTTGTAGGAAATACGAATTGAGTCCTTTTAATAGTCTATTTTAACGAGGGACACGTTTTTAACATGATAAATTTGGAATATTTGTGAGATATGTCTATAAATACATGGAGTTATCATAGGAGTAGGATTTAGGAGTCCTACTTCGAATAGAACTCTACTAAGTGGCTAGCTGAATTGAAGATAAGTGAAATTTCTGATTAAAACTCTATGATTTTGTGGCTTAGTCAACAAGGAAAGGATTCCTAACCTAAAAGAACTACATTAGGGCTTGATTCCTATAAATAGGATATGTAGGCAATTAGCAAGGGGTTCGATTTTTTACTTTTTCGATACATAAGGCACGTGTACCCTAAGTAATCATATTCTGGGCATATTTGGCCGGAGTTCTTTGCCATTGTTGTCCAGTGACCTTGCTAATCCAGCCCATTAAACACTAAACACCATTATTAGGTTCAGCTGTCCTGTTTTGTTACAGCTGTTCGGTTTGTTTAATTATCCTAAAACCAAGGATAATTTCTGTTATTCCAGCGAGGCTTTCTCGGGGTGTTGTGTGAATTTTTTGCATAACATTTTTGGCGCTAGAAGGAGGGGATTCTCTCCTAACAATCTGTTGGTGAAACTATGTCGAAAAATTCCGAGCATGTGCGAACGCCGAGCGGCGAAGGCGGTAAGCGTAATGCTAACCCTGATGGTGAAGTAACTGCTAGGGATATCCTTAACCATCTCCAAAATATGGGAAATAGGATTGACCAGTTGGAGAAAAAATCGTCACGAAAGAAGAAAGGACAAAGAAAACAGAAGACCTCGGGAAGACATACTAGGCATCGGGAGGTGACACCAATAAATTTGGATTTTGGAAGTGAAGAAGAGCCTGAATAGGAGGCTCGAAAAAATAATTTCTCTGATGTTGAAACGGATCGAGAGAATGTGGATTTGAGGAAGGTCCTGTGGATTCCCCAACTAGGAGTGTGAGCGTATTTGATCGAGTCGGGAAGAAGCTCAATAGCAAAGATTTACGGCATGTATTGGATGGAACGAAGGAGAAGGTGGATGGAAATGACAACCTTGACAAGCCTCAGTCAAGGGGTTCTAAGAACTATAGGAAGGAAAAATCTAAAGATGAGGAGCGGACTCATGATAGGAGGTCTAAGTCCACCAAGTTCCAATCAGCCGTCGGGAGTGAAGACAGCTCCAGCTCCCAAGACAGTTCAGCTCACAAGCAGGATGGAGACTCGAATGGAGACACAGATGAGAGTAATGAATACCTCTCGAATGGAGAGGATGCAAACTATAAGGTGGCTGATTTAAGGAAAGCTCTGGAAAAAATTAAATCTGAGAAGAGGTCGATATCAAGCCTAGCTGTAGCTTCACCTTTCACTAAAAAGGTCTGAGATTCACCTCTTCCACCTAGATACAGGGGGGTAGGGGATCTGAAGTTTGATGGCACCACGGATCCAGTGGAATATCTCAGCCATTTTAGCACTGAGATGGAGGTGTATCAAGTCAGGGATCGCACAAAATGCCGGCTGTTGGCAGCTACGCTAAGGGATAATGCTCATCAGTGGTTCAAGAGGCTACCATCTAATTCAATTTGCTCCTGGAGGCAAATGAGTGAACATTTTGTGACTCAGTTCTGAGCTACGGTTGTATTTGCACCACCTACCAACACTTTGGCAAATATCAAGTAAAGGGAGAAGGAGAATTTGAGAGAGTATTTTAAGCGTTTCAATGCAGAGGTGCCCAAAGTGAGGAATGCTACAGACGAAACCTATAAAAATTTCTTAATAGCTGGGATATGGCCTGGAAGTGATTTCGGGAAGGAGCTTCAGAAGGAGGAACCTATCACGCTGGCTGATTTTTATGCACGGGCTGAAGCTCATAAGGTAGTTGAAGAGTCTATGGCTAAGTTAAGGAAAGATAACAATTCAGCTGGTTGGAATGGAAGAAAAAGGAGCAGCTCCTACAGTCCTAGGAGAAGGAACGTGGATAGGCGTGCTTCCTATCATGGAGCTTCAGCTTCTACCGAAAGGGAAGCTGGTCGAAAGGAAAGGAAAACACCTCTAACTGTGAATGCAACTGGTCCAAGGAGGTCTGTGGAATATAAGCCCCCATTCTTGAAGAACTACAATAAATATTCAGAGTATACCCCGTTGGCAGCACCTCTTGAGCACGTGTTTGAGGTTGGGGACAAAGCTGGAATGTTCAGGAAGCCGACTCGTATCGGTCCCCTTGGGAGGAGGGACCTAGGGAAATATTGTGCATTTCATGATGCAAATGGACACGAGACAGCTGACTGTCATCACTTGAAGGATCATGTTGAGGATTTAATCAGGAAGGGATACCTTACGGAGTTTGTGGCACAAGAGGCGAAAAAATACAAAGATGAGAAAGAAAGAAAGGAGGCAGAAAAAACGATACCTGATCGTACGGCAAGGGCGAATAGTATCCGCACCATAATAGGAGGTCCATATATCTGAGGTACGTGCAGGAACTCTATGAAAAACTTTGCACGGGAGGCTAGAGGAGCTCCCCTCACTAATGTCTTCCACCTAGCTGAAAGGCCCCCAAAGCTATTTAAGGGGAAGCTGCAGACATCACCTTTACTGAGGAGGATGCTAAGCATGTACATCATCCAGATAATGATGCCCTGGTGGTCATGTTCTCCATTGGGGGGATGAATGTACATCGGATCTTAGTGGATAATGGAAGCTCATGCAATATAATGGCTTATGACACCTATCAGAAAATGGGACTCCTGGATAAGGAGATGTTCCCCTCGTACAATGACTTATATGGATTTACTGGAGGTCCAATTCAGATTGTGGGACGAGCGAAGCTCCCAATCAGGATGGGGAATGAGCCTTATGTGGCAGCTCAGGTTGCAGAGTTTATGGTAGTGAATGAAGACATATCTTATAATGCTATCATGGGTAGGCCTTTCTTGAAGGAGATGCGTGTGGTGACTTCTATCTACCATCTTTCGATGAAATTTCCAACTCCTAATGGGATTGGGTGCCTACGAGGATGTCAGTAAGATTCACGGGAATGTTACGGTAAAGCCTTGCATACTGCTGAGCAGGCTTCAAAACATTTGCTATTGGTAGATGGTGGAACAACTGACAACTGTTATCGTTATCTTGGACTCCCAAATACTTCGGTTGGAGAGTCTTCTCAACAGAAAGGAGGAGTATGTGAGAAAGAATCATGCAATGCAATTATGATTGTGCAACATCCAGATGAAGACCCTTACGTGGATGTAGCTTCGTTTTTGGGGGTAGGTACTGGAAGGGAGGTGCTCATGCTGGAGGCACCTCAACTGAAAAATGGAACGGCAATAATGATTTTGTTGAAGGCATCGTGGAAGAAGTCAATGATAGTGACTTTGAAGAGGTGGAAATTTTAGAGCAGTCGCAGGTAGAGGTACCTGAATCTGCCCAGGTGGAGGATAAAGGGAACCTAGTGGAAATTGATTTGGATCCTAGGATGCCCGAATCCAAAGAAAAGGCTGGTGCTGCAGGAGACACTTTATCTTTTATGGTGGATAACACCGATTCTAGGAAGGAGCTGAAAGTTGGAAAACAGCTGGATTCAAACATGAGGGAAGCTCTGATGAATTTCCTTAGAAAAAATGTAGATGTATTTGCTTGGGATCATTCCGACATGATTGGGATAGACCCAAAGGTAATGTGTCATTATCTTAATATTGATCCAGAAGCGAAAACGGTAAGGCATAAAAGAAGGGCCATAGGTGGTGAAAGAGCTTCTGCTTTGAGAGAAGAGGTGGACAGATTATTGTCAGCTAGTCTGGTAAGGGAGTCTTTTTACCCCATGTGGTTGGCAAATCCGATGCTGGTTAAAAAGCCCAATGGAAAATGGCGTACTTGTGTGGATTTTACAGACTTGAATAAGGCGTGCCCAAAGGATAGCTTCCCGCTTCCTCGTATTGACCAGCTGGTGGATGCAACTACTGGGCATGCTCTGCTGAACTGTATGGACGCATATTTAGGATATAATCAGATTCCTATGTATGGCCCGGACCAAGAACACACCTCCTTTATAACAGATAGGGGGTTGTATTGCTACATTGGGATGCCTTTTGGTTTAATCAATGCGGGAGCTACGTATCAGCGTCTGGTAAACATGATGTTCAAGGAGCAAATTGGGAAAACAATGGAAGTATATGTTGACGATATGTTGGTAAAGTCAAAAAAGGTAGCTGATCATGTTTCGCACTTGGAAGAAATGTTTGACATCTTGAGGAAATATAGGATGAAGCTCAACCCTCAGAAATGTGTGTTTGGGGTAGAATCTGGTAATTTTCTCAGGTTCATGGTTAATCACCGGGGTATTGAAGCTAACCCTGCAAAGATTAAAACTTTGTTAGAAATGAAGTCACCTAGGAGCGTTAAGGAGGTTCAGTCATTAACAGGAAGGGTTGCAGCTCTGAACAGGTTCGTCTTAAAATCTTCAGACAGGTGTAAGGAATTCTTTTCGGCAATTAAGAAAGGAAAGAACTTTGAGTGGACGGCTGAATGCGAAGCTGCTTTTGAGAAGCTAAAGGAACAGCTGGGTAGTCCCCCGCTCCTTTCTAAACCGGTCGATGGTGAGGCTCTGATACTCTACCTAGCAGTTTCTGAGTATTCCATTAGTGCGGTATTGGTTCGGGAGGAGGGGAAGGTGCAATTTCTGGTGTATTATGTAAGCAAGAGGTTGCTGGATGTAGAAACCCGGTACACTAACATGGAGAAGTTAGCCTATGCATTAATTCTTGCTTCAAGGAAGCTTCGACCTTACTTTCAGTCTCACAAGATCGAGGTACGCACTTCTTTCCCGCTAAGGCAGGTGCTGCATAAACCTGAAGCTTCTGGAAGGTTGATGAAGTGGGCCATTGAGTTAGGACAGTTTGATGTTGAATATAAGCCGATGTCCGCAATAAAAGGGCAGGCATTGGCTGATTTTCTTTTGGAATTTCCTCCAGCATTTGAGGTAAGTGGAGATGAATGCGTACCTATTGGTGAGCTACCTGTGGCAGAGGTGCCTGTGGAAAATTGTGCTCCGTGGTGGACTTTGTATGTGGATGGGGCAGCTAACTCTAATGGAGCAGGTGCCAGCATAGTTTTGGTAAGCCCTGAAGGACATAAGTTGCAGAGTGCTATTCATTTTTCATTCTATGCAACTAATAATGATGCTGAGTATGAGGCACTAGTTGCCGGCTTGAAGTTGGCTTTGGAAATGAAGGTGGAAAATTTGACAGTCTTCAGTGATTCAATGTTGGTGGTTTGGCATGTTAAAGGAGGGTTTCAGGCTCGAGGCCCTCGCACTGATTTATACATGAGGTATGCACAAGAATTGATAAGGAGGTTTAAGGAGGTAAATTTGGAGCAGATTCCTAGGTCAGAGAATACTGATGCAGATGCACTGGCTAAGCTAGGCTCTCAAAGGGAAGCTACTTTGCTGGGAGTCATTCCCCTAGAGGTTCAGCTTCAGCCAAGTATTTTAAAAGTTGAAGCGTTAAATGTGGAAGCTACGGTGAAAGATCACTGGGTGACTCCAATTGTGGAGTATATCACTAAAGGAGTTTTGCCTTCAGATAAGGATGAAGCTCGGAAGTTGAAATACAAGGCGGCAAGGTATGTAATTTATGAAGGAGTCTTGTATAAGAGGGGTTTTAATAAGCCTTTGCTGAGATGTATTTCCAGAGATGAGTGCGAGTATATCATGCGGGAGGTGCATGAAGAGATTTGTGGGAACCACTCTGGAGGAACCTCTTTGGCACACAAAATACTTCGTCAAGGGTATTATTGGCCAACTTTACAAGGAGATGCTCACAGGTACACTCGAGCATGTGATCGCTGTCAGAGGTTCGCGAAGTTGGGTGTCAACCCAGCCGTACCTCTTAAACCTCTCACTAGTCCTTGGCCTTTCGCGGTTTGGGGAATAGATTTAATTGGGGAGCTTCCCAAAGGCAAAGGAGGAGTAAAATATGCGGTTGTTGCAGTGGATTACTTTACAAAGTGGGCTGAGGCAGAACCTTTGGCCACAATAACTGCTGCAAAGTTGAAGGAATTTGTGTTTCGAACTATAATTTGTAGGTATGGAGTACCTTATAAGCTCATCTCAGACAATGAGAAGTAGTTTGATAGCAAGGAGATGCGAGGTTTGTGTGAGGATCTTGGAATTCAAAAGGGGTTTTCAGCTGTTTGTCATCCTCAAAGTAATGGTCAAACAGAGGCAGAGGTTGTGAACAAGAGAATAAAACATACTCTGAAGGCCAAACTGGAGGAGCGAAAGGGAAGCTGGCCGGAGGAGCTTCCATTGGTGTTGTGGTCCTATAATACCACTCCAAGAACTACAACAGGTGAATCTCCGTTCACTTTGGCATATGGGTGTGAGGCAATGGTGCCCGTTGAGATAGGAGCTGGCTCATTTAGGAGGGAAAATTATAACCCTAAAGATAATGAGGTGAATCATCGCTTGTACCTGGACCTTGTTGAAGAGGTATGCATGAATTCACAGTTAAAACTGGCTGCATATCAGCAATGAACTCGGAAGTATTCTGATTAGAAGGTTCGAGCCCGACCTCTGAAGGTGGGTGATTTGGTCTTGAGGAGGGTGCTACCCAAAATGAGGGTACCTGGTCATGGTTCGTTCGGAGCTAATTGGGAAGGACCATATCTTATAAAGACGGTTCTTTGGGAAGGTACTTATCATTTGACAAATTTGGATGGGAAGCTGATCCCTAGGGCATGGAATGCCGAACATTTGAGGAAATATTACCAGTAGGTGCGTTTTGCAGGTAACGCTTTCAAGTAGACCTCTTTCAGGTATAGGATTAATAAAGGTAGCTTATTAGTTATAGCTGCCATCTTTAGGACACATAGATGATTTGATTTTGTCTTGCTATGCTCGGGGGGTAGTGTATGTACACCTCACCGATATGAAATATCATGAAATTTTGCTTCTATGAGGCCAATAAAGTTGTTGCTTTCTTTATATATAACATGTTTTGTTCTTATATTATGCTTTGTTTCTTTATGTGCTTCGTGGTACAAATATGGAATGGCATGCATAAATATGTGGTTTTTTAGTTCTTCATCACAGCTGTTAGTATAATTAAGAACTAAGGGGGTAGTAGGTTATGCCACCTTCCCCTAGTTATTTGGATGATTTTAGGGAATATAAAAAAAATCTTGGAATATAAAATTTGTTAAGGAAATTGATTTTGGAATGGATTATGGCATGTGGGGGACTCCATGGAAAGAGGTTCTCAAAATTGACCCACCTATGAGGTTCTTCCAATATGGAAGCTGTTTTGGAATTATGGCATCAGGTTCATGTGGATCCCAGGGAATCTGGGCGCATGAAGAGCCAATGGATAAGGATATATCATGTAGGAGCCGGAATGCAGGCTACACTCCTACATGATATGGAATAATTTATATAAAAATTCACAATGAGCTTCAGCTGGTTGAAAAGGCGAAGCTCATGTATGAGGCACATTGCATTCATATTTCTGGAAAAGGTTTTATGGATTCTTTTTATAAAATAAGATAAAGTCATATGGGAACCAAGGCATTGGCCATATGGTGATTCTTTACGTAGAAAGACTAGGTGCTGGCAAATGGGAAGCTCTACCTTAATTCGGAATTTTACACATCAATGTGTATAATTACTTAAGGATATTCATTCATAAGGATCTTATGATGCATTAGATGGGATATCTTGTACATGGAAAAAAGGATTGGTTGGGTATTGAATTATTATGACCACCAAACGTATTAAATCATGTTAAGGGAAGCTTCATGATATACATGTTGGAAAGATGTTTTTTGGTTTCGAAAATGGGAATTATCTCATGTGGTTTTAAACAACTCGATGCATTCGGATTGTTTCTTTAATCACAAATGGACAATATTCACTTAACAGGGAGTGTTAAGATATAGAATTCATGACGAGCTAGACATTTTTATGAAGCTGATCTAATTAATCCAGCGACGAGTGAACAATTCACATCCGGGTTTAAGTATGTGCTTTGTTACTGGCATATATGTACTCAACATGGCAAATTCTGAACAATACGAGAATATATGGAAATCAAAGAAGCATAATTTAAAAGAAACCCAAGTTATGGATTACATCTTGTGAGGCAGTACGAGGAGCCCACGGCCTCATAAAATTCAAAGTTAATGGCTACCAAAGCCATTCAAAATGATTTAAAAAGTTTAAACCCACGCAGGGGTGGAACAGTTCTTCAATAATATGAGGATTAAGGAGTAGGAGTGTCAGGGGATACCTGAGTTGTTGGAGCAGGAGGAGTGGGAGCAGCCTGGTTGGAGGCATCTGTCTGAGCATCAGCTACCTCTCCCGAAAAAACCTCCACCTTATTATCTTTAACAGCTGGTTCGACGGCACCCACCTTGGCTGCGGCAGCTTCCTTCTTTTTGATATCCTCCACTGCTTTAACAACATCCTCACCTAGCTGGGACCAATCGAGGTCAGGAAACCTGAGGTAGGTGGATTCAATGTAGGCTTTCTTCCTTTTCCCCTTCTGGACAGACCTTTCTTGAGCAAGCTTGGTATTTAGAGCTTCCATCTTTAGCTCTAGCTCATGGATCTCTTTGGCATGAGAAGAAACCAACTCTTCTTTCTCTGCATCTAGGCTGGAAACTGAGTTGGATAGCTGGTCACGTTCTTTTAACAACTTGGTTTCAGCAGATTTGAGTTTTTTTTTTGGCATCAATGTATTTTTTCTTCTCATCGTCCTTGGCTTTAAGGGACGATTTAAGCTGTTTCACCTCATCAGCAAGTTTCTGGTCACCTCTGGCTGTTTCCACAATTTTCTCACCATGCTTGAGGTAGTGGAACAAGCTCTGGGCGTTGGCATGGAGGGCAGCTTTCGCACCTTCAGCTAAGGTCATTTTGTCCCAGGAAGCTACGACCTCTTCAGGGATTTGGTTCCCTGTCATTTCAAAGAAATATTGCATATGGGGACCCAAACTTCCAATCTCCAGAGTAGAAGACAATTTGGACCTCTTGGCAGAGCGAGAAGCAGAAGCTCGAGGTAGCTCTGTGACAGGTGGAGGCAGTTTCCTCTTCGAGGAGTTGGATGACTTCTTCGGGTTAGGAGAAGGAGCTTTGACTGTTGAAATTGGAGTAGCTGCAATGGGAGTGATCGTATCATCATCCTCATCAAAAATTTCTTCGTACTTGGTTGATTTCTTGATAAAAGAAGGGATTCCCGAAGCCATGTCTATAAAGATTAAACAATATGGAGATTAGTGATCAAGTTATAATTGCAGAATAAAAAAAAACTATCATAGGTGGATGCCTATATTATTGCTGTGCATGGTGCAAGAGTTATAAACAGCTTCAGCTAGCTGGAGTAAGGATACCTCTCCCAGGTATGAAATCACAACTCATGAGGTTATCGCGAGTTAGCAAGCTGAGGCCATTTCCCAGCTCAGCGGAAAAATTCAGTGCTTCTATAGCACGTTCGAGAGTTCGACCTCTTAAAGGGGTCTTGGCAGGTATTTTTGGAGAAAGGTTGAAATCTATTCTTAACTGGGGGCAATCATAATAATAGAGAAACTGTTTGAGCCAACCGCTAATTCCTCTCTTACAACTCTTGAAACACTGGCCTTCATGGACGCTCCAGGCGGCTAAGTAGAAGAAACCTGAGTTTTTGCCAGTTGGTTTTAGCTGGTAAAAGTATCGCAGCTCGCGAGCAGAAAGAATTTTATTGAATTTGGTACGGTAAAGAATATGCATACACATCGCCATGCGATATGAATTGATCGTGAGTTGGATAGGAGCTATGTCAAAAAATTCAAGAATCTCTCTGATAAAAGGGTACAGCAATAGAGATAACCCCAACTTAAAGAATTGGGCTGATAGGACGGCTCTAGGTAAAAGATGGTCAGGTTCGAACATGTCAAACCTGTGACATCTCTCTTCGGGAGAGGGGATGACTAAGGAACAGCCTATGTGGTATGATTGAGTCAATTTGTTTAGTAGAGGAGCGGTCATGGAAGTACTCAAATTCTCACAAGATAGGTTAACATGAGGCCTCTCTAAGGTGTTGCTTTCTAGTTCATCTGTTAAGGAGTTTGTGTTAGGAGAAGCTGTAGATATGGTACGTGAAGGGGTAGCATTGGTGGAGGAAACCTCATCGTCAATAGATTTGCATGGAAGGTCAGGGTTGGTTTCTGATCCCAGGGACACTGACTCATCAGAGGAGGTTATAAGAATGGCAGGTCGAGTGTCTTTGGTTTTATGATCAAAAAGGTTAATGGCTAAGGGACGGTTTTGATTAGGTTTGATCAATTTAATTTTCGAACGGGTTCTGGTGCTTATGGAAGAGGTCAGGTTCATTTTTGAAGCTGGTGTAATAGAGGAAAGCTGGTTTGTGTTTGAAAGCTCTGGGGAGTGAGTAATCTCCTCAGAGGTGGAATGCTGGGAGCTAGCTGCAACTGATCCACTAGACATCTGCACAAAGCAAAGTAGAATGAGTAGGTGACCAGTGAGTCCTCCCAAGTGGTATGTTCTAAGGGGCATGTGTAAACAAGTATACACAAGGGGCCAAACCCAATGCAGGAACAGGTTCACATAAATGGCTAGCTGGGCATAGGTACGCCCCTCAAGGAACCTCAATGGTTTTTTACAGATTGGTTAATTCTATATAATGCATACATTATTAAATTAAGTTCAATTAAAGGTAAGGATTAATGCATGCGACTGGGTTCTGGAAGAAAGGGTATTGTGTACAGATTTTTTTTTAAAAAAAAAGAGAAAATTGGGAAGTGGTAAGAAGACAGGTCCGCACAAAGAGACTAGCTAGGTGGAGGTATGCCCGGTTGCTAACCTTGGTTGCTTATTACCAATTAATTGGATTTTTGTCACATGCATATATATATATGTTGTTAAATTCGAAATAAGGATTGATGCATCAAATACTGGGTAAACAGCAATTGGGGTTCGGGGATCACATGTGAATTTTTATAAAAACACATAATACTAATGGATCGACAAGATCAAGGTTCTAGGGTTTGGATTTCTAGAAGATACAATGATCATAAAGGGGGAATGCTCACTTTAACGGTGAATTAACCGCTAACAAACATGGAATCGCCATATGAGTGTGTGGATAGTGGTGTGTGTGTGCGGGTGTGCATGAATAGGTGCAAATCAAAGGCCAACCGGAACATGTAAATAGTAAAATAGGAGTGAACGTATGTGAGAAACAGGGAGCATGGAAAAGGTCATACCTTGAGAAGGTTTGGAGGCTTTGAGCCGCTGGAATATGAGGGTGTCGCCGGAATGGTGCGCCTGAATAGAGCTTCGGATAGGGAGATGAACCGGTAGGAGAAGAGAGAGGGTGTGGCGTGTAAAAAGGGGGTGAATGGATTTTTGATATATAAAAGGGTGTGGCGTGTAAAAACCAATTATGAAGGGGTAGGAGTTATTGTTGCATTGGGATATGAAATGTTAGGAAGCTATGTATATGTGGAACACGGCTTTCAAAATGAAAAATGGGATTTTTTTTCTTTTTTGATTAAATTCTAATTTGTGAGTTGCTTTTTCAGAATAAATTTTTGGGAATTCACTCAAGGTATCAGAAAGATTATTTTGGAGAGAATTGTTCAGAGGAAAAGATTTCTTGGTAGGGGTAATAATTGAGTGAACCTACGTTTAAAAGAAAAAAATAGGGATTTATTTTGTGTGAAATCCTTTAGCAATAGAAATGGTGTAGGTTTTAATTAAAAGACGAACAATGGATTTCTGGGATTTTATTGGTCTAGTTATGGTAAGTTCATTATCAAAAATACAAGATATAAGGGTGTTATGCTGGAGCTGGACATAAAAGCGAAGCTGGACCTGAGGGGAAATGGCAAGGTTCCTTTTGCATTCTATGGCTGCAAGGAACCGGGGGGTAATTGTTGTGCCCAAAATTTGTAATGGGCTTCATTTTAGGCCCATAGGTATTGAGGATTGTCAGGTTATTTGGAAGGCATGTATTGGTTTAAAGGAAGCTGGGGAGGTGTACATTTTGAGGGTAGCTCTGGAGGTGGAGGTTCGCATTAGGGGGAAGCTGTGTAGGTGCAGGTGTGCTTACAGGCTCCACCTCTGCTGGCCGAACGGATAAGGATTGACTCCTAATTTATAGAAAATATGAATTGAGTCCTTTTAATAGTCTATTTTAATGAGGGACACGTTTTTAACATGATAAATATGGAATATTTGTGAGATATGTCTATAAATACATGGATTTATCATATGAGTAGGATTTAGGAGTCCTACTTCGAATAGAACTCTACTAAGTGGCTAGCTGAATTGAAGATAAGTGAAATTATGTGTCATTCCACATATGCAAAATAAATTGAAATAATATATATGATAGAAAAATATATTTTCAAGTTTTGATATTAGTAAAATTTTAAAAATTAAAATAGATTAATACTTTTCCATAAAATCCAAAAAAAAATCCAATGTTAATGAAATTAGAAAAAAAATGAATAAATTTTAAAACACAGGTATGAAACACTACTAATTATATTCTATTATATAATAAGAGTAAGAGGGATAATAAACGAGTACATCATGGGTTCGACTCCTAACACCAACATATATTTTATAAATTAAATTTAAAATACTAATACAAAGTTTAATTAGATATGCAAATCAAATAAATGATGATCATTGAATACAATACTAAAAGTTGTTATATATAGAGTTATAAGGTTCGAATCCCGTCAACAATATTTTAATTTAAAATTATTACTAAAAGATGTTATATAAAAAGGTTGAACAACATATTAATTTGGACTTAATACTAAAAGTTGTTGTATACAAATTTCTAAAATTTGAATCCTTCTAACAACATATTAAAAAACATTATTTATAATATTATATATATATATATACTACATTATAAGTAAATTAGAAAAGAAAGTGTAATACGTACATTGCACAATAAATTGAATTCTAAGCAACATGATATATAATCTGATCATCACCAATTAATACTCATAAGTTGAATTCTAACAACTATAGTAATCGTATCAACGGATTTATCATGTATAGATTATAGTGAATCCAAACAAAAGATCTTTTACAAATTTGTTCTTAAGTTGAGGAAGGAAAAGGCCAACTTGACCCTTGGGAGATCGAAAATTTGCGATGTAAAATTAATTTATATTGAATAATTTGTATTTTGACATTTTAAATTATTTGTAATATTAGAAGTCTTGGTACCTATTTTTTAATACAAAAAATAACTTATAACTTATCGTCTTGGTAAAAGGTGTGTTTTATGATAATTTTAAATAAAAATTAATTAAAATGTTCAAAGAAAAATAATGTATCAAATATCTTATTATCCGCTGTAATTAGAATCTTAAATTTTTCAAGTAAATTATATCTTCTATTACTATATATTAAACTTCAACAAAGGTAAAGATTTTAAAGGCTGTAAAGTTACGATTTTACCCTTATATTTTTAAAAATTACAAAAATGTCATCATTTAATAAATATGTAAAAAATAGTTAAATTATGTTAGTGTTGGGATTCGAACCACTAACCTTCTTTTGTCAAACTCATGCCACAACGAACTATGCAACACTTAATTTTGAGCTTTATTTAAAAATCTTATAAGATAAATTACATCTTCTCTTTTTATCTCATCCTATTTTATTTTTATTTTTGAGTAAGTAAAGTATTGATTTATATTATTTCTAGAATAATGAATAGATAAAATTACAAAAAATATTCTAATCGGTTGAGTATACTCTACAATTCTCTTTTGCCATTTTTGATAATTGAAATAAAAATAAAATTTTATATTATACATAATGTAACCGAGTTAAAAAAAAACTTATTTGCATGCGTCTCCATGTAGATGTTAATTTTTGAAATAAAAAAAAATTAGATTTGATTTTAAGAAACCACTAACCTTCTTTTGTCAAACTCATACCACAACCAACTATGCAACACTTAATTTTGAGCTTTATTTAAAAATCTTATAAGATAAATTACATCTTCTCTTTTTATCTCATCCTATTTTATTTTTATTTTTGAGTAAGTAAAGTATTGATTTATATTATTTCTAGAATATTGAATAGATAAAATTACAAAAAATATTTTAATCGGTTGATTATACTCTACAATTCTCTTTTGCCATTTTTGATAATTGAAATAAAAATAAAATTGTAGATTATACATAATGTAACCGAGTACAAAAAAAAAACTTATTTGCAAGCGTCTCCATGTAGATATTAATTTTTTGAAATAAAAAAATTAGATTTGATTTTAAGAAATATGTAAATTTTAGTTATCAAATCAAACATAATTAATAATTGCATCATATTAGTTTTAGGTATATAAAAATTTAACTATGTGAGTTATATTTGGGGGTTTTGGTCGACCAACTATTTACACTTTCAACGATTTACATATATGATTGGTCCAAAAACATAAATATTTAAATATGCACGAAAATAATTGAAATTATGTTAAAAAGTTGAGAATTATAAAAATATTATTTTTTTATATGTAAAAAAATAACATAATTAATATTCAAATTAAATCATAAAAAGATATAAAATTTTAAATCATAAATATTACAAAACTACAATAACTATTTATAATGGTCAATTAGACCATAACTTGACTATAAAGTATGGTACATATGAATTTTTATATAACATGACAAATTGATCAATATAAAATATAGTGGTTGAGTTGTAACATATAGTTAGATCAATATACGATAAAATCAAAAAAAATTTAAAGTAGAACCGCGATAAATGAATATTCGATAACCTCATTAAATGAATAATTTTTTCCAGTCCCGACATAATAGAGACAGTGTATCTTTGACCTCGATAAATGAATAATCTCGATTAATGAATAAAATTTTTCGTTCCCGAGCGTATTCATTTATCGTGGTTTAACTGTACATGCACGGGTCATTCAGGTCGTTTTATCATATTTAACATCGATTGAAATATTTAGAAAAATTTAAAATTGAGTTAAAAAATAATTCAAAATGTAATATAAAAAATTGGTATGCAAAATTACAAAATAACTATAAAAATATTAGATAAATTAAAATGTTATCGTTTATCATATTTTTAATTACAACATTATTTGAATATATATATAAATTCCAACGAGAAATTAGTTTAATGTCCGTGCCATTACGCTAGTAAATATATCGGTATAACAACCCAATAAGACGACCAAGTTGAACTCGCAAGTGTTGGAGTTTTTGCTTGATAAATTATCTAACTCTAGTGTGTATTAAATCAACAATCTTATTCGAGTAATGAAACATGCTCGCGAATTTGTTTAGAATAGCTCGTAAACAAGTTTCAAAGAATTTTTTACGAACATGTCGAAAACATAATTTACAAATTTATTCATTTGTTGTATAATTTATATTAATCTATAACCCGTATAAAGCACGGGTTGTCATAAATTTTTATTATGAATTAATATTAGGGATGACAAATGGGTCGATCGGTTCGGTTTTGTAAAAATCAGACCCGAACTTAAATATGTATGTTGGATCCAGATGCAGACCCATACCCGATTGAAACCCAAATTCCTAGATCCAAACCCGATACGTCGGATTTCGGTTCGGTTCGGGTTTTAATCGGTTATCAATTTATTTATACAATTTTTTTGAAACAATAATTAATTAACTAGAACAATACATTTAATCAAGAGAGTAGGGAGCCTGAGATATATCTCAGGTAAATTCTCTGAGATACCTAATTTTTATATATAAAAATGGGGTGGGCGTTTTAGTAAATTCATAGATTTTTAATTAGCCCTGCGGGCCCAGCAAATTTTAAAGATTATTTTGTATGTATCTTAGGAAAAGTTCGCTGAGATATATCTCAGGGTCCTTTTTCTCTTTAATCAAATTTCAAGAAAAATGTAAATTCTAAATAAGGGATTCATGTGGTTGAGGATGACCTCAGGGTTCTACCTGAGGTTAAAAGCTTTTCAATACAAATTTAAGGGTATTTAGGTAAAATTACTTAGAAAAAATTAATATTTACAAAAATGCCCTTACGGGGCCACTTACTTTATAAGTTTTTTGTGTTATAATCTCAGGAGACATCCCTGAGGACAACCTCAGGCCCATTTTTTTCTTCTAAATAATTGCATGCATCAACCAAAAATATACAATTAAAAAATGAATAGTAAATATATGTGTCTCAATGTAACATTTATATGTCACAAATTGACTTGAATGCTTTATAAGATGAGTTTTTTTTTATAGTTTATGAACGAACAAATACTGTTGACGAGATTACGAGAAACTATATAGTAACTTTATGTTGAATGGGGCTTGTAACAGCCCCAAGTCCGGGGTCAAGGATTTAGAGTAGTCACGATCCATTTACTCCTTGCCTTACCTGTATTACTTGCAATGTACAGAATTCGACTGCTTGTGACCCCACAATATATATCTCACACACACACAGGTTAGAGTCTCAGAAATGACACAATATAATAACTGCGGAATAAATGATTATTATTACAATGCCCAAATGTCTTCTGATGCTTAAAATCGTCTCATACTATTCATATTTATACATAAGATGAATACAAAATTACAGTCTGATCCGACTGGTTCGTACTACTCTCGGGATTACTGCTAGAAGCTGTTTCTGGAAAACGTCTTGCGTTTACCACTCGCTGGCGAGGTATGTGTTGTATCCTTGTCATCCTGCTTCACTGCTCTATAATATATATAAAACAATAGCAAGAATGAGCAATAGCTCAGCAAGGTAATGAAAGTATGGCATAACTCTGCCTATGAATGAAAGTTTTAGTATAAACTTATACAAGACAATTATTGTCAAAATATCTCATCTCTGAAATCATTTCCTTTACCAGAAAATAAATAAACTCGTTATTATCTCTTATAATCCAATAACTCGAATTTATATCCTTATAGGAAAATATCTGAAAATAGTACTATCTCAGTACTTCAATTATCAAATACTTATCTTTATACGAAAATATTCGAAACTCATATTTGCCGAAGCATTTTATAATGACATGCATCCTTTATTGAAAAACTCGAATATTCCCCTCATCGGGATTTGATAGAATCTGGATGCAAAGACTCCCCTTGGGGAAACAAAATCAGCATTTCTAGATATTGAAATAACAGCACTCGTGCTTTGCGTTCATTGAAACACTATCAGTAACTCAGCGCCTGGGCTTTCATTACAGTGTTCAATTAATTCCAAAATGGAAGGAGTGGGGACTTACTCACAATATACTAATTCTAGATGTGGATCGACGATGATCAGTCACCGCTTCCAGGTCCACCGCAGGTCTTCTCTACTAGTAGAAGGGCAAAACTCCATCCGTAATTACCCTCCGGTAAAAGCTCCATCCGCAATTACCATGGGTAAAGATCCATCCGCAATTACCCTGGATGAAAGCTCCATCCGCAATCATCCTGAATGAAAGCTCTATCCGTAATCATCCTGGCACAAGTTGGGCCAAATAATAATATTTGATGGATCGCCTGGCTAACGGTCTCTTATTCTAAGCTTGGGATCGTTCATCAACGGTCCTGCACTGCCAGAGTCCCCTGGGTAAACGTCCGTTCGCAGATCTTACTCGTATGGTTTGGTTACTCCCGGAATCAAATGGAAGCTAACCGATAATTACTCATTGGCCTTTAGCCGAAATTTCAGTTCGAGCGACGAATAGTACTCATGAAATTAAGACTAGATCATTACACTCGTTTGATGAAATGGGAACCCTTAGTAGTAGAGTTATAATCTCAGAATGCACTTTAAGATATCAATGAAGAGAAATCAACAATGGCCCTCGAACTCTGGATTCCCAGTCTCAATGGTATTGAAAGTATTTAGATTTAGATGGCTCAAGTGAGCTGATAATAATCAAGAATAAATATTTGGAAATCCTCATAATTTTTGAAAGTATTTTTAAAGGTCAGAAAATATTTAAAATAATTTTCAAGACCTCAAATGATTTTTTTTAAACAAATAATATGATTTTTAAATCAGTTAAAGAGATTTAATAAATATTTATTAAACAAATCTCTATAATAAAATAATGATTTAAAAATAATTCTCTGATAATAGAAGAAACATTCAAATAATATTTCTCAAATCATTTTCAAATAATTAATACTTTCTGGAAATATAAATAATGTTTATTAAAAACATTCCTCAAAATAAATAGTACTCTACCGCTGGAATCCCTCCGGGTTTCCACGACTATCTCTATATCTCAAAACACTGACTCCCGGTCTAAAGAGTCGAAAACAACAACTATGCTCTTATTTCTAGAGCTACAAGGTATATCGGTTTATAACTACTTATCTCGATGCTAGCATATAAATCAAAAGTCAAACTAAAATTAACACGATATAACAATTATCGCAAAACATAACTCGCATATATGGCAAAAGTAGTATTATACAATAATACTTCAAAAGTATAAGTTTAGAAAACTTGCCTGATGCTCGAGAAGTGATAGGGTTTCGCGACAATGTCGGACAATCTAGACAAGGTAAAAGAAACATACGATTAATCCCCTGGATAATCCACTTATACATCAACACTTAAACACGTAAGCGAAACACAACCAAGGCATTACTAACTCGCTTTAGGCGCATACTAAGTCCATGTTACTCGTCAAATGATTAAGACATAAGTTTGGTTCGAAACCGGTCCTCGAATTCAAGTTATACTTAATCACTTATAAAGTTGATTTCAAAGTCACGTTCCTAGGGGTTTTCACTTGCGTAACCTCGGCTTACGCATTTTTACAAAATCGGAAAATAATCTTTTTGACTCGAAACCTTTGCACACACCTTGCTAACTATCCTTAGCATTTTATCACAAAATTTCACATCTTAATTCGACAATTAAGGGTCTCGAACTCATCATCAAAGTGGTTACATTTCTGCGATAAAATCCTTTGAACCACTTCCACTAAAACTAGCATAACTCTTAAATCGTAAACTCTTTTAACTCGATTCTTTCGGCAAAACAAACTAGACAACCATTGGTGATGCTAAAAATGAATTTATGGTCTCAGACATTAACTGTTTTTAAGGGTTAACAAAATTTCACCAGTACGACGACTATAACTCGGACGTTTCCATTTTGTCACAACATAACCAAGCCAAACCGGGCATACCATACATCCCCAACATCAACAAACAACCATAATACACCTCTAAGGTCAGTGGTAAGGTCCTTTGATCATCACTCAACACATACATCTCAAAATAAAGCTAAATAAACATGGATGTTCTTTTTAAGCACTAATCTTTATACTTGCATAACTCCCTTAAAACTCAACATAACTCATACATGGGTTAGGGTTTTACCTTCTTGGTTGCTCTAGGAAAAATATCAAAGCGTGTCACACCTTGGGATAGCCTTGAGTGTCTTTAACAAAGCCTAAAAGACATGATCCAAAACATGAAACAAACTTAAAACACTATTCATCACTATTCATCATCACTTTATAAAAATCATAGAAAATTGAAAAATAAGAGTTTGGCTCTCAAATTTTTACCACATCTTGGGCTCCTCATAAGCTTTGTTTTAAGCTATAGATCATCAAATTTGAAGCTTGGTAGCTATGGTTTTGAACCCATTTTTCTTGCTGTACAGAAACTGTGAAGGACTAGGCAGGTTCGGTTCTTCAACTTGGGGAAGGGATTTGACTAGGCTATACTACTTTGTTAGCCATGAAATTTTGAACGAATGTTCTACATATATTGAGGAAGCTATGGTTCAAATTTGGTGATTTATGAATGGTAGAAGTGGAGTTATGAATTTTTCTTTGAGCTTAGTTTCTGCTGGGCAGTTTTGTGTGGCTTTGTGTTTTGCATTCTTTTCTCTCTTGGATAATGACTTGTGTGGCTTGTTTTTATCCCTTTAACATCAGCCCTTATCTCTTAATGAATTGTGTTTGAAGTCCACCAATGATACTAAGCCATATGTTGGTCATTAAGCACATTACTCCACTTTGTTGTACAATGACTAGTGTACCCTTGCCCCTTGGTTCTTATTGCTCTTCTAGCCTTTCCCCTTCATAATTCCATGAGCCACCCACTTAATTAACTTGTAAATGCAGCTCCTTGAAGAGTTTGGGCCGAGCATGGGATTGTTTATAGGGCCTTAGGGCTTTTGGATGGGCTTTGTGCAAGTTCTCTCGTCATTTGCTTCATCTAATGATTTCTGTGATATATATTATCCTTTCCCACATCATATATTAGTGTGTTAGGGTGGTTCTAATCCTCAAGTAGATATTAAATCCAATATCCTTTTTATATTCTCTTTATCTCAGAATTTGCTCTCCCGGTTTCTCTCCCGGTTTCTCAAACGTTCTCAAACTCGTTTGCATTCTCTTTGCTCTAGGATTATATTCTCAATCCTCTTTCCCTCACATAATATATCCTCCCTTGTACTTATAACATTTAATATCCTTAATTTATAATCCAATTATTATATTCCTGACTTCCCTGTCAATGTTAGAATAAAACAATGTTTGGATTCTCTAGATTCTAACTTCGTTCACATACATTCATTCTCTTTGTATTTCACTAGTACATACTTGCTCTTTCTGTTTCGTAATTATTATTGTGAGTGCTCTAACTCACTTCTCATCTCTCCTCTAAGGTACATCAACTTATCTCTTGGACGATAGATTATTCTTATCTATGTCGTCAATCACTGAATTCCATTGTTCATTGAAATCATTATTCACTGATGTACTTAATCGTGATAAGAAAAGTTTTAATTCTACCAAAAATTTGGGTTATTACAGTCTCCCCTCCTTCAAAGGATTCTGTCCCGGAATTAGTTTAGGAATAGCTGGGGTACTTCTCCCTCTTTGTTCTTTCTAACTTCCAGGTGGATTCTTCCACTTCTTGATTTTCTTTTCCACAATTCTTTACTAGCTTGACCACCTTGTTCCTTAGCACTTTCTCTTTTCTATCCATGATTTCCACAGGTTGTTCTTCATAATACAGATCGGTTGTATATCTATCTGCTTGTACTCTATCATATGCCGGGCATCTATAGTATACTAACGTGGCACTGACACCTGAACCATGTTATGACCATTCTACAGGTTTTGGGGGTAAGGCTGGCTCATAGGCCACCTTCCTAACTCGTTTTGAAATCTCAGATGGCCCAACGAATCTCGAGCTCAACTGCCCTTCATTTCCAAATCTCATAATTTCTTTCCACAGGGATACTTTTCAGCATCACGAATCTCCAACCTCATATTCTCTCTCTTGTTTGCACATAAATACACCAACATGAACTTGCTTGACATTCATCAAGGCGCCATTTAGCTTATCAATAGCAGTACTATCTTTATCTTTGAGGGCTTGGTCCGCATACTTTCTCTGTCTGCCCTGGGCTGTCACTAGCCGCTTTCTGATAAGATCTTTTGTCTCTCTGGTTTGTTGAACTAACCTAGGTCTTATGTAAAAATCTCATCCTTTAATTCTCGAACATTCGGAATCCATCTCTTTCTCAT
This sequence comes from Saposhnikovia divaricata, assembly GCA_036435485.1. Classification (NCBI taxonomy): domain Eukaryota; kingdom Viridiplantae; phylum Streptophyta; class Magnoliopsida; order Apiales; family Apiaceae; genus Saposhnikovia; species Saposhnikovia divaricata. The sequence continues at coordinate 90,580,916 of CM071597.1, read as the reverse complement.
TTTGAGTAAGGGCATCGGCCACCACATTGGCCTTCCCTGGATGGTAGTGTATCTCACAGTCAAAATTCTATACCAATTCTAGCCATTTTCCCTATCTCATGTTATCTACTATCAATCCCCCGTTGTTCTATCCCTTTCTTTAATCATTTTACAGAAAGCCAACCTACCTCTTGTATTCAGTCATTCTTTATTACCTAATCTCTCCTCTCTTTCTCTGAAAGAAAGGCGAGTCTCTTGGGAGATTTGTTTGCGGGGAATGTTTTCTGGCCTGTCGCATGTTCAGTTCCTTCTGCGTATATATATACTTGAGGCTCTTATGATCCGAATAAATCTTTACATTTTTCTCTGTATAATTAATGCCTCCAAATCTTTAAGGCGAAAACTATTGCGGCTAACTCTAAACCAATTCGTTAAATCCATAAAAGTTGCGGGTGCATTAGTCAACCCAAATGACTTCTCTAAAATTTCGTAGTGTTTATACCTATTGCAAAATGCAGTCTTCGGTATATCCTCGAATTCAATCTTCAACTAGTGGTATCCAGTTCTCAAGTAAATATTTGGAAAAATACACAATGTTTTTCAGCTGGTCAACAATCTTCTATCATAGGTAACGGACACCTATTCCTAATGGTAAGCTTGTTCAACTTTCGATGTTCGTTACACAATCTCATGCTAACATCTTTCTTTCTCACAACAACGTCGGGGCTCTCCACGGTGGTACACTTGGTCTTATCATACTCTTGCCCAACAATTCTTGTAACTGAGTCGCTAACTCTTTCATTCCCACTGGGGTTAACAGGAGATGCGGCCCTGTACCCTGAATACTTGGTACTCATTCTCATGTCATCCAAATCGATATCTGATAGCTCATGTCATCCAAATCGACACATGGTAGATCATGTCATCCAAATCGATATCTGGTAGCTCGTTAAAACCTTGTACATCCTCTAAAAACCGCTGTAATTTCCTTGATATTGGATGTCTTTTTTCTCGACGTCAACTATATCAGTTAAATAAGCCTCGTATCTCTGGCGTAACAATCTTTTAGTCTGTACTATATTTAAGAATTTTTTGAATCTGTCTCTGTCCCTTAATTATTACTCTTTTCCCTTACAATTAATTGGCTTCATTGGGTGCCAACCAATCCATCCTTATTATAATATCAAATTCTCCCAACTTCGAAATGAATCAAATCTATTAAAAGGGTCGACCTCATATTTCTGGTTTACCACCTGGATGTACCAATTCTTCGGGAAAATCTCTTGATCGACCATCTTTACTTGTAATCACTCCGTTAGAGTTCAACCTTAAGGTCTAATTGTTATGCACAATCTTGAGGTACAAAGTACTTAGCAGTTCTGGAATAAAATGTTAATACCAACTGAGTTTAAGTAGGAGGGTACCTGCTATATTGTTCGTGTTTCTCACGACACCTCGCAAGGTCATTTTGAAAGTTCTGGCATGGGCTGCTTGTTGGAGGTAGCCTTATTAACTCTGGATATAGCTGGTCCCGTAGATGGACATTCCTTAGCCTTGTGTCCAAGCTTTCAACAATCGATACCTTTTGCCCTAATGTAGCATAATCTGTTAATTCCAACATCGCCACGCACTACGCCATAGATGGCCTGCAGCAACGTTTTTTTTTGTGTTGCAATGAAAAACGTTGTAGTAGCTCTAAACTTGATGCCTACTGCAACATTGTTTTTTTGATGTTGCTGTATACATAACATGGTGTTGTCGGAGCTATAAGAAGCGTAGCAAGTTGCAACCCTTGTGAAGTGTTGCCGTTAATATGCTTTAAACACAACCTTTTTAACAAAAATTGAAATAAATAATTATTATGAATTAAAATTAATTAGTTTGAAAAACATATAATTAAATAAAAAGAATATTTTTTTTGAAAATATATTATTGTCATTTTAATTAGAGTCGATAATGTCATTTTTATGAAAATGAAATATTTTTTAATAATTTGAAAGAGTAAGCCATAATAAAAAAAGTAAGTGTTTGAATAAAAAAGTATTTTACATTAAATGAATAAAATCTTGAAAAATTGATTTAATTCTAAGTTTACAAAATTAAAAATTCTTTATTGAACTGGATTATAATATATATAAAAAAATAAGTTTTTTGTACTAAATTTTAAATTAACCACATAATTAAATTAAAAAAATAATTAAAAATTATATATAGGTTATGTATAAAATTTTGGAAAAATAGTTTAATTTTAATTTTAAAAAATTAAAATTCATTATTAGAGTGAATTAGAATACATATACATATGTATATATACAAAAATAAGTTTTTTGTTCTAATTTTAAATTGATAAATTATTAAATTAATGAGAATTTTAATTAAAAAATACATATAGCTTTATGTGTTTTAGAAAGCCCCGGGTCACTCTTCCTTTTTTGGTAAGCAGGTCACTCTTTTGCTAGAGCGGCAAGGATTTTTTTTGTTAAAGTGAAGGGCGGCAAAATTGGCGCTTATATTTTTGGTGAAAAAATTAAACAAAACACCACCCATTCTATACTTTCCCCTGCACTCATTCTATAAATAAACACACTCTCAAGCACATCGCCGCCACTCACTCTCAAACACATCGATGTCGCTCACTCTCAAACATATCGATTTGGGGTTTGTTCAGATTTGGGGTTTCTACGGTTTGATTCAATTAGGGTTTCAATTGGGTCTGATTCAATTGGGTTTTTACACATCGAGTTGAAGACTTGAAGTAGGGCTTCTTTATATCTTTAGCTATTATTCTCAATTTCAGCTCGTATTTGTAATTTTTACTGTAATTTATTTTGCACGCATCAAATCTGAAGTTTGTCTGCTTTAATTGGTTGTTATTTTCATGTTTCTCTCCCTGCCGCCTCTCTCTCCCACTCCCTCTTTCTGTCTCTCCCTCCCTCTTTCTGTCTTTCCCTGCCTCCCTTACTGTCACTCTCCCTCTATGTTCTCTAGATTAGTATTTGAGTGCTTGTTATGTACCTGTCTAAAGCCTGATATTGAGCATGATGTGCTATTGTTGTTAAGCTGTAGTTTGTGTCAAGGTACGTGTATTGGTAAATATATTCACTAGCGGTTTTAGTATTGTTTAGTAATTGGAAAGGACGAAAGGTAAATCTATTCACTAGCTGTTTAAGGTGGATTTGACACTTCAACTAGGTTTGAAATTGCATTATGGGCAGTAAACCTGCATGCCTCTTGTTATTGTTCTCTTAATTTTCCATGTATAAGATTACACTGCTAGTAGAGTAGTAAGAGTCCAGGTAAAAAGATTTTTATTGAGCTGGTAGAATAAAAAAGAAAAACAATAGAAGGAAAACAATATAAATTATATTGCATCCTGTGTTTGAAGTGAGTTTAAACAATATTTCGCTTATTTCATATATATTTTTTATAGTTGATTTAAAACAACTATTGTTGCAGCCAGGACAAAATATGCAGTGAATTTCTTTTTTCAAGCAAAATCCTAGAAACAAGCTTCAACTGATCAGGTCATGTGCATTTTTTGTTCACTATCCAATCAATAGTAGTTATTTAGTTATTGCGATGAGAGTATTTGTCTGTCTACTAACTATATTATGTTATTATCTAGTATAGCAGAGGGATTATAAAGTATTTAAAGTACACATAAATGGGTTGGTGCCATGGCAAGTGCAGTGGATGAGACAAAATGGTACTCGATGGCCTGGAAACAATATTAGAGATCATCCTGGAAAGGATAGAATGATTCAGGTCTGTGTTTAAGTTATATATAATTTTCTTATTAATGTTCAGGGGATTCACCAAGTTCAGCCTGACTGATTTTACTAAGAAGTATATAAGTAATGATGTAGTTATAGTCATTACTATAGGTTGAAGATTAACGGACATATAGATCCTGTACAGACATGCATCAGATATGTACATTAATGGATGACTTAAGCATTTTCTTTTATCTCCCTGGCCCTTCTTACATTTCCAATGCAATGTAATGATCAGTTTTTGCTTCGTACACATATTTCATCTATATTCCTTTTTTGTTTTCAATCCTCATAATGATATTGTACATATTTCTGAAAAAGATTTGTATCTTATCATACAAATAGTTTATGAATTAGGTAATCTTAGTACCACAAAATGTAAATAATTAATCATTTACTCACTAATGTATTTTTTTTACCAAGTGGCTTATATTTAATCTTAATTACTAGCATTATAAATCGTGTGTATTGTAATCCTAATTAGAGTAGAAGAGTGGTAAGATGGGGAGAGGAAAGATTGAAATCAAGAGGATTGAAAACAACACGAATCGGCAAGTGACGTTTTGCAAGCGGAGGAACGGACTACGGAAGAAGGCTTATGAATTATCTGTTCAGTGTGATGCTGAGATTGTACTCATTGTTTTCTCCAGCCGGGGAAAAGTTTATGAGTTCTCCAACAACAACAACAGGTACCCATTTCTTTTATTTCAAGTCAGGGCGTTGATATATATATATATCTCTTATTTTTATAATCTGGAAAAGTTGTGATCATATATACAATACAAATAGCTTCCCAACTTGACCTAGTGATGATGTATACAGAATACAGATATGATCGTATATATATCAGGTGCATGTATAATACTAACTCTTTAGAATATAGCAAAAAAAAATCAGTGAAGTATATAAGTAATGACTGATTTTCTTAATTGGCATGAATTAACGGACGTAATAAAGTAATTTATAGGTTGAAGATTGTAATAAATTTGCATACAAGATCATGTGATTTACATTTATCTTCAAACTTTATTATCTACTCTTGCTGCTGATATTGCATATTATAATTAGGTCTCTGTATCTCATCTTGGTTCTCCACTGCTTCTTAAAACTTAGGATTGCATTATGGCTCTTGCAAAAGTGGAGGTAGCCTACAAGCACTGGATTACTAATAACACTGAAGTTAATTGCATATGACATGGCAGGAAAATGGATTACTTCATGTTCCTAAGGGCGAGGCTCAGAATAATCCACAGGCTCAAATGTACTCTGATCCCAACATGGCTATGGATATAATGAAGAAGAAGAATCTCTCAATGATCATACCCCGGGTATTTGTTTTTTTGAAAAATCCCATTGTCACATATTTCAGTATTCCACTTGTTTTTTTTTGAGTAAAACAGAAACCATCTTATTGATTATTGTTCTAAATTCTAATTAATAATTATACCCCTTTATCAGACTCTTACTTTTGCCTGGGTCAACTTTTTCTTCTCCGGATTTGTAGCAGGTTTGTGTTCTCTTATTTCATTTTCTGTTTGGAATACATTACCCCTGTTTGGACTGAACTCCTCTGTTCTATACATCTAAGTCAGTATAACGACATCCTTGTGTACTTATATTATGCTCTTTTCTGTTAATGAACATTTTCTCTGATAATCTGGATCTCTATATTTTTTGTTCCAGCAAAGATACCTTTTCCACTGACTCAAAGGTTTAGGTCAATGTTAGAAAATGGAATTGATTTAAGTACTGTAGATGTCAGCTATGTTAGAAGTCGCTCATGGTACTTATTCAACTTCATTAGCAGGAAGCTTTTCTATTCAATTTGCATGAAGTTATGTTTGTAATTTTTTTAGTTGAATATTGTGTTCTATTTCTTTATCAGGTACTTCCTCAATCTGTTTGGACTAAGGGGTTTATTTAGTCTTATTCTAGGAGAAGAAAATGGTTAGTGACTTTGCAACTTTAAAATGAAGACCTTTTCACGATTCTCTTTGTTTGAGACAAGTAGCAAGTTAAGTTGGTATTGAATTAACTTGTATTTGTGATGCAGCTACAGATGACATGCAACGCATGATGTAAATGAAATGGAGAAGGATTTTATTTTTTTTCTTGTAGTATTGGATTGTAATTTTTTTTTGGTTAAGGGTTATGAAGCCCATTAATTTGTATTGATGAAATTTGGTATTAGTGTAATAAAACAAGTTTTCAATTTTTTGGGAAATGCATATATACAAATTGTTCCTCTTAAATTTTTATTATAAAAGTGTTGTAAGTATTATATATTGTTGTCATCAATTGCTCAAAATTGTTTATGTGGGACCCACTTGAAAATTCATGGAAGGGGCTCACATGTGGGACCCGCAAATGGGTCCCAATTTTGCTAAATGTTAATAGCTACTGCAACACTAGTTTAGTGTTGCAGTACATTATGTTTAACGTTGCCATAGAAGTTTCTGGTAACAAAAGTAGTATTGTTGCCGTAATGAACAAAAGCGTTGCCGTAGACCCCTACGGCAGCTATGCCAAATGCAACGCTGAAAAAGCGTTGCCGTTTCTTTTTTTTGCTCTACAGCAACTTTTTTTTGGCTTGCTGCAACATTTTGAAAACGTTGCTGCAAGCCGTCTATGGCGTAGTGACGCGATTCTGGATCCATTGTCTCAGCCCTAGTTGAAGCCTACGGGCTCTTTTCTCTTTTGTGTCCACAACTCCGAAACCATCCTCAACAACTCGAATAACTTAGCCTCACACTCTGCCAAAGTCATGGTTCCTGGTTTCAATTCTAGAAACTTTTATTTCCATCTGGGTCTCCATATATTTTTGGAAAACATTTCCCTAAAATAACAAGCTGAATCTCTCCTAAGTCGCGACACTATCTTTCCCTCCAGTGGTTCGCCTATCGCTTCAGGTAGGCGGCGAACCACTGGAGGGAAAGATATGGTTTTTTTATTTTTAATAAATTATATATAATTTAACTTGAAATTTTTAACACATTTTTTTTACTTTTTTAAAAATATATTTTTGTGCCTTGGTTCGTTAGTAGTTGGTTAACAACTTCCCAAAAAGTTTGTTTCACCTTCCAAAAAACAAAAAAGCAAATCAAAATGTATATAATTATTTTATTATTTTTTTGTCAAGAGGAATCTATTCTATAGATGGATTGCATCGAATACAATATTCGTAAAGTGTTTCTTTCATTAAAGAAAGTTTATCATCTAACAAGAAAACACACATGTTGTCTCTGTATGCTTAGACAATAGAACTTTAATGTCTGAGAAGATGCCACCCGATTGGTAAGAACAATACAAATAAAACGAAAACTAGAAGGAAAAATGAAGTAAAACTACAAGTCCAACACTCCAAAAAAATGTATCATGTCCGATCTTCAAAAGTCTCAAAACCCAAGTCCACCAAAGTCCCGACTTTTCCATAATTTGTCACCATCCTACTATGAAACCTGCATTTCTGCTCATCAACCCAACATAATAGGGACACAAAGGGAACAAAGAAGGGCCTCGTTAAAAACCCACAAGAGCAAAATCCTTTAGGAAAAAAACTCAACTGGGAAAAGAGTGACCTCTATAAAACCCAAGATCATCGAAACACATGAGGCTCCTAAGACGAAAACTAAGATATTCTCTAAACTTTTGCTCCTTCCTCCAACCATCATCGCTTCACATGTAACCTGCCAACATATACTATTGTTGAAAGTCAAAAACATGTCGGGAATTCCTGCAAAATTAAAACCAACAAGAGCATCATTACTCTAGCCAAAAGAAGTATCCCTTTGGCTAGATACCATCAAAATAGATAAGCCGTCAAAATGGCACATAAATGCCTCTCCAAAGCCTAAAATATACGCCATCCAAAAAGACCACCCGTAAATGGTACAAACTCCAATAAATGATACAAATTCACAAATATTTTTCAATTAAAACCACTAAATCATAATATAAATTAATCTACAATTACGTTACACAATCATTACATTAATGGATAAAACTAAAGCCTGTGAGACATTTAATCGAACACCTCAAGTGCAACAACTACTATTATACTAAAAGTCGAAAAATTAAAAGGGTATAAATCACCGTTTTTTTCAAAGGAAAACCAGTACAAAACCACCTCCTAAGTCCTAACACCACCATCACAAATTTTGATAGAATACATTACAGGCTTAGCAGTAGTAATAGATTTAAAATTTGTAATTAAAAAGAAATATATTTGATCACAATCCTATGTACATAGCAAACATATACAAAAAAAATCATACCAGTCATTTACAAAAACGTAACCAAATCGAACAGACCCCCAAACCAATTTTGTATCGTCCCCACCGTTAGATATATTTCCACCGCCGGCGATTCCGATGCGGACCATTTTCCGATCACTCCCTCTCCTCCTCATCCTCGCCATCGTCTCACCGATTTGATTATTAGCAAAATGTATGTAATTTTAATTAAAAAAATAAACCACGTATTTTACATGTTATTTCAATTATATTTTCACTAGAATTCTCCGCCAACACCCAACTTATCTTGAGACTCTTTTGAGAAACCAATATCTTTTAAAATTAATTTAAACAATTTTAATATAAAAATTAATATAATGTAAACAAATTAAAAAAAATAAAAATAAATATAATATCTATCTGTTCTATACTTTTATAAGGAAAATATGGCATAATTGGTTGGTTAAAACCTTTCTATAAAACTTATTAGCACCTTTTAAAAAAAACAAATTAAAATACATACTATAATTTACTAAAAAAAAAATAAAAACACATATTTTACATAAATACATATATATTTCAACTGAAATTCAGCTAAATACTCTTTCAACTATATTTCTAATAAATTTTTTTAACTTGTACTTTTTAGGAAGGTGCTAACAATTTTTTTGGAATGCCTTAACCAACCAACCAACTAACCAAATATACATTTCAATTGTATTTTTAATATAATTTTTTTAACTTGTTATTTTTAGGAAGGTGTTAACAATTTTTTTAAAGGCGTTAACCAACCAACCAACTAACCAAATTTACCTTGTTTTGCTTATAATAGTTTCAATTATATTTTTAATATAATTTTTTAAATTTGTTATTTTTAGAAAGGTTTTAACAATTTTTTTAGAAGGCGTTAACCAACCAACCAACTAATCAAATATACCTTGTTTTGCTTATAATAGTATAATATAGATATGATGTGATGCATAATTTATTGTTAACTAGATTATAACCATGCTAAATGAATTTTTTATTAATTTATATTTTTTCATTATTTATATGTTATTAGTTTATAAACGTTAAGAATATTTTTTATTCTATGTTACATAAATATTCATTTATTTTCTACTTTTATAATTTCTTAAATTTATGAAAATGTAATTTATCTATTAAAACATAAAATATTTCAATATATAAAATCTAACAGTTTCATTTTTTTTTATTTCGAAATACAATGCTTATATTTTTTGTAATATTGTACCATGTGAAAATGCTGACACTCGGAGGGGTGAATAAGTGTTATGACTAACAATATCAATTTTATACATTAACAAGTTACTTGACTGTATGAATATAAAACCGCCTAAATTGCTGATTGGCAGCTAACTGAATTCACAGAATTAATATACTAGCAAGCAATGCAGTAAATATAAAGTGAAGTAAAGAACGCACATCACTTTCTACAAGGACATCTGCATTGATTCCATCATCACCAAGACCAACAAGAGCTAGATTTACCATCTCACCACTTAATTCATTATCAGAAGCTGATTCTTCATCATCACTCCATGTTAAGTGTGCCTTTGCTTTCCTTTTATCCTTTAAGGCATCTTGCTGCTTTGACTTGTTCTACAGCTTGTAGCAATCCCTTTTGTAATAACATTTCTTACCACATTCAAAATATATAGGCCTCCTCTTTGACATCTCTCTTTGTTCCAAAAGCCTTGCCTTTCTCTTTCTTTAGCTTGTTCCTCTAGTCCAGCATCTTCTTGATTTTTTTGGACGAAAGAGCCAAATCCTCATCGGAATCAGAATTTGAATCTGAATCTAGCTTGCTGCTACTAGAGTGTAAGGCCAGATTCTTCATCTTTTCAATAGGAGCTTTGGCTGATTCAATCTTACTGTCATGAATATTGCTTTCAAACTGCTCTAACTCAGTAAACACAGCCAAATGATCCATAGTATCAATGGTTGGAAAAGATTCCAATGCTGTAACTTTAGCCTCAAAGATGTATGGCACTACACTAAGAACTTTCATATTAATTTCATCTTGTGAGATGGTCTTTCCAAGTCTCTTTACTGAGTTTATTATGACTTGAAACCTTGCTTGACTTTTTCTGATAGTTTCTCCTTCATTGAGCTTGAAATTACCATTGTTAAGTTTCACCTTCCTTAAAGATTTTGAACCTTCGTGATAGGTTTCCAAAACAACCCACATTTCCTTTGTTGTTTTGAGTGAAGTAACTTTATCATGCTCAGCTTGATCCAAATTATTCATTAGAGAATTCCTAGCTTCTCTATTGAGCTTGATCACTTTATCAGGCTTGAGATCATCAACATCTTTTGGCTTGTCATCCTCGTCCAAAAATTCGTAATTCCCTTTTAGACCATTTGTTTCTTTGATAGATAAGTCTTCATTCTACCTTTCTGCCTTTTATAGTTTTTTGAGCTAGTGAGGAGAGGAGCCCTATAATCAGATTTAGCCTCGAGGTACTTATCAGCCATTTTGATCAATACTTTTCCTGTTACAGAAATGTTAGTATATCAAAGCTCTGATACAAAATGAAAATGCACACCTAGAGGGTAGGGTGAACATATTTTATGACTAACAATGACCAATTTATAATATTACCAAGTTAATTGATTGTATAAACACAAAATTGTCTAAAATGCTGACCGGCAACTAACTAGATTCACAAAATTAATATACTGGCAACTAGCTACGTTATGTAATGCAGTAATATAAAGTTTAGTAAGTAAAGAATACACAACAATTTTAGGCAGGTTCGACCCCTATCTCCTAATGGTCTACGTTCTGGTCTTCTACCAATTCGGTAGCCAATCCAGCAACTATATCATTATAAGTATAAACCTCTCTAGCCTTTTAGTTCCGTGAACCCTAGTTTTCCAAGGTTGCCAGTCCAGCAACTACCAACTTACAAGTTGAACAATACAAATATAGATTGAATTATAATTGAAACTATGAAGAGCTCAAGTATAAGAAAAATTTAGCAATTTAGTTCGAAAGTACTTGTGTTTGTTTGATATGTTGTTCAACAACCTCAAAAGAAAAACACACAAGTCCTTATAAATGAAATATCTGAATTAAACAAAAAACCACCAACGATCTTGACGACCAAGTCTCACGTATTTGTTGTTAGGTTAATTCAAATCCAACGTTCATAAAAACTAACGTTTAGAAAAAGAATAACATAAGATAATATAAACGTTTAAATAATATGTTCTTCCGATTTAAAAAAGCCTAAAAATTAAAAGTTTGTTTAAAGTAAGACGTTTAAAAAACAAACTTCCTAAAAAATAGGGTTGAAAGATAATTCAATAAAAACATTTATAAAACATTTCGTATAATTATACGATATGTATTTATGTTAAAGTTCTCACGGAAATCAAGTCTTATTAAAATTTCATGAAAGTAGGACTTTCAGTGAATCTGGATTTTGTACTGATAAGTCTTACTAGCTTGCTGTGTATAGAGTAGATTTTTCCTACCAGCTAGCTGCTATGCCCTATTTTACTAAAAAATAGATTAATTACTAAAACCTGTAAATCAAAGTCAGTTTTACACATATGATCTGCTATGTGATTATCAAAATCTCATAATTTCACTATGATGATTAAACTCTTGTATAATATGACTGTACACTTATCTATTATATTATATATTATCTATATATATTATAATGCCAGGAGATCAGAAATGCACCAGAAGCGTTTAAAATATTTTTATTGAATTCTCACTTTTTTAATTTTTTTATTAAATTATTTTCTTGCATTAAGTAGCAGTTTAATGGCATCTTAATGACATTTTAAAAATCATTAACTACACTAATTAAATATATATATATATATATATATATATATATATATATATATTAAATTTACTTCATATTATTTATATAAAAGATTGAAAAACTTTATTTGAGATAATAATTATTTTAATATAAAATATTAATTATATCTATAAAATTAAGATTATTTTTTTGTAAATTAACGACTTAATATTGTTCACATTGCGTCATTTTTTATTTTGTCAAAATGTTATACACATGTTGTTTCATTATATTGTGTCAAAATAAATTAGTATTCTAAATATATAAATTCTTATATTATTACTGAGCATGTGTATTATGAGAGGGGTATCGGTTTTAAAAACGTTATTTAGTTATATTTAATATTGTAATTGCTATTTTTCATGTTTTTAATATTTTTAAGATTATCAAAATTATTGATATATAATGGGAGTATTATTCCAACTAATAATTCATACAAACTGCTTTAAATCAATTTTTTACGAAATTTTTAAAATACCTATTAATTTTTATATTAATTTATTTATTTTTAGTAGCTAAAAATGAAATTTTATTAACCGCGCAAAGCGCGGCTAAGTTGCCTAGTATCTATACAAGGGAAAACCCCCAGGAGCTCTAGAATCGCTCGAATCATATTTATCTAATTTTCTAGAGCTCCTTTATTTTAAATAAGTAAAATTAAAACTTCCTTTTTTAAGTCCTATTTTTTAAAATAGAAAACCGAAATCTTTTTAGAATTGGATAAATTTTTTTACAAGTCCTTTAAAAATTATAAATCAAATTCTAATATTTTTAGGGCCTATATATACATGTAGCAAGATCTTGATTGTTTATCAATTTATTAATATATTAATCGTATTTATTTTGATTCATCCGGTGATTTAATTTTCTTAGAGACGATTTATTCTTTCATCTCTTCCATATTAGGTACATTGTTATCTCCATCACTTTCTGAGGATACATAATGTATGAATCTCTTAAATTTGTATGGTACTATTTTTTTTGTTTACTTTTTACATGTTTGCTTCTATACTTGTTTTAGTGTTGTAATATTTTTTAAAATAATTTATTTGATTATTGTATTTTTTATTAATATGCAAGCATTCCGATTTCAGGTTAATGTAAAGATTTTATTCTGGCAAGGTTTTTGACGCTCACGACATTATGGCTTTAAAGTTTTTCTACTGTATCTTTGTTCTTTTTATGTGAAAATTCCAATGGTAAGTAACTCACATTAATCTCTTATATACAAGAAGATATTTGAGTATGTATAGTTTAATAATACTATCTTAAAACCCGTGCGATGCATTGATTTTTTTAATATTATATGATTTTTTTATTAATTTAAATTATTTTTTTAAAACATGAATTTTGGAGGCTTAAATTTTTATATGAGATGATTTGATAATAATTACATAAATGTTATCCGTGATATTTCTAGAAAAGGATGGATTTTAGTTAGAAAATATGATAGGTTTTAGTTGAAAAAGGTAATCGGTTAATTATTAGTAATTATAAAATTATTATTTTATTTTATTAAATAGAATGTCCGTGATATTATTAGAAAAAGAGATGATTTAGTTAGAGAAATTAAAAATGTAACATGTTCTAGGTTTAAAATGTAATTGATTAGTTTATAGTAATTATAATTTAATTACGCTATTTTATATTTCTAAGAAAATGAGAATTTAATTAGAAAAAATAGAAAAGATGATACATTTTAGCTAAAAAGACACTCGATTAATTATTAGTATTATAATATTATTATTTTATTTTTATTAAATAAAAACGCCCGTAATATAATTGAAAAAAAGAGGTTTTAGTAAGAGAAAAAGAAAAATTTAATGTGTTTCGGCTGAAAAAGGTAACCATCTATGATATAATTAGAAAAAGAGAGAATTTAGTTAGAGAAAAGGTAACGTGTTTTTGGCTAAAAAAGGTAATTAATTAGTTAATAGTAATTATAATATAATTCTGTTATTTTATTAAACAAAATTGCTCGTAGTATTTTTTATAAAGGAGAAATTTTAGTTAGATAAAATGTAAAAGATATTGTATTTTACCTTTAAAAGAGGAATTTTAATTAGAAAATATAGAAAAGATGATATGTTTTAGCTGATAAGGTAATCGGTTAATTATTAATATTATAATATTATTAGTTTATTGTATTAAATAGAACCGCCCGTGATATAATTGGAAAAAGAGGGATTTTAGTTAGAAAAAATAGAATGGTGACGTGAAAATTAAAAAAATGGCTTGATTCATATGAAAAAGATAATTGATTAGTTTATATTATTTATAATTTCATTATGTTATTTTAATACATAAAATTGCTCATAGTTTTTAAAAAATGAGAATTAATGTTTCCCGTGATATTTCTTGGAAAAAAGAGAATTTAATTAGAAAAAATAGAAAAGATGATACATTTTAGCTAAAAAGGTACTCTGTTAATTATTAGTATTATAATATTATTATTTTATTTTTATTAAATAGAAATGCCCATGATATAATTGAAAAAAATAGAGGTTTTAATAAGAGAAAAGAAAAAAGGTAACGTGTTTTGGCTGAAAAAGGTAACCATCCATGATATAATTGGAAAAAGAGAGATTTTAGTCGGAGAAAAGAGAAAATGTAACGTGTTTTGGCTAAAAAGGTAATTGATTAGTTAATAGTAATTATAATATAACTATGTTATTTCATTAAACAAAATTGCTCGTAGTGTGTTTAAAAAAGGAGAAATTTTAGTTAGATAAAATGTAAAAAATATTGTATTTTACCTTAAAAAGGAAAGTATTTAGTTATTGAAAAATAGAAAAGGTAATATGTTTAACCTGAAAAAGAAAATTGATTAATAAAGGAGAAATTTTAGTTAGATAAAATATAAAAGATATTGTATTTTACCTAAAAAATGAAATTATTTAGTTATTGAAAAATATAAAAGATAGTATGTTTAACCTGAAAAATAAAATTGATTAGAATGGATTTTATCTGTAACTGAGTAAGGGTAAATAAGTAAAATCACTAGGTACCGTATCGACCGACCGATCGATCAATCGACCAAACTTTTAGTGTTTTGGCTTTTATATAATAGTATAGATGATGGATTGTAATAGTCTCCAGAAGAACACATCTCAACCATGTTTCAAGCCCGTCAAATCCATATACACATTATGCCCATCTTTTAACTTTTGATAGTATTGGGTTGTAAAATCATCGGGAACTCTAAAATCGCTCGAATCCTATTTATCTATTTTTCTAGAACTTCTTTATTTTAAATATTGAAATTAAAACTTCCTTCTTTAGGTCCTCTTTTTTAGAAAAGAAATCAAAACTTCTTTTTTATACATTAACATAAAAATCTTTGAAATAGAAAGGATTCTCAAATTTGTAAGGAAGAATAATTCAAATTACATCTTCGAAATATACAAGGTTTTCGAATTTGTAGGGAAGAAAATTTTAGGATTTTTTCAAAACTACCCAAGTTGCAACAGATTTTTTCAAAAATACGACCTGCAACCTTTTTTTCAATTGCGTGCAACCTTTTTTTCCATGCGTTTTAAGCTCATTTGCAATCTTTGTCATCTGCGATGCCAATTTTGCAACCTTTGCAACCAAAAAACCGTATTTTTGTAAATAGTTTCAAAAAGTTAGATAGTTTTGTAAATATCCCAAAATTTTATATATTCGAAAAAAAAAACTATATATATATATATATATATATATATATATATATATATATATATAGAGTTACACTCCATAATAGACACCTTATATAACAAATAATAAAGAACACCTCATATCTAATCTAAAATAAGAGTTCCATCATGACACCCAATACAAAAAGTTGTTATTTTTTTACCCCCTATCCATCCAGCAAATAATAAAAAAAAATTAAAAAAATTTACTGTTCATGATGACGTCACTGATGACGTCAGCATGACGTCATCATGAACAGTAAAAAAAATTTAAATTTTTTTTATTGTTTTTGCTGGATGGATAGAGGGTAAAAAAATAACAACTTTTTGTATTGGGTGCCCTTGGCGGGGCCATTGGATCTATTAGATCTAAGGTGTTCTTTATTGTTTATTATATAAGGGTGTTCTGTATGGAGCAATTGCCTATATATATATATATATATATATATATATATATATATGTATATATGTATATATATATATATGTATATATATAGGCCTTTGCTCCATACAGAACACCCTTAAATAAAGAACAATAACAAACACTTACAAAAGATCTGGTCCATTAATTCTTTATCTAATCTAACGGCTCAGATTAAAAACATAATCCTAACTGTATTCTCTCTCTCGCGCGAATATCTATCTCTCTCTCTCGTTCGCGCTAATATCTCTCTCTCGTTCGCAAAAATCTCTCTCCGACTCTTTCTCTCTGTCTTTGTATCTCTTTCGTAGCAGTGATCTCTCTCGTTAGCAGTGAATGTAATTGTTGTGCTTCCTACTTGCGGATTGAATGCTTCTGATTTCATTGAATTTTCGTCAGGTTCGTAATTTACTTGTTCGTGTAAAGTTTAGTTTCACTCAATCATAGTTTTAACTTATTTATTTGTTATTTTTTGTGTGCTTGAACATACACAAACATATATGTTTCATATAGTTTCGTTTTTGTGAATATTTCTGAATCCTTCATAGCTTGATTCCACACTGGATTCTATTTTCTCTCGTTACAGGATTTTGTTTAGTTTCTCAACGTTTTTTTATCATTTATTAAACATTTATGATTTTGATTCTACGCTGGATTATATAATCTCTATACTAGCAGTTGTGTTCCTTTTGGTTTCAATTTTTGTGCAGATTTTTTGAATTTCTTTATAGTTTGATTCTACACTGGATTCTATATTCTTTGTTTTTAGAATTCTATTTATTTTCTCCATGTTTTTTTATCTTTTATTAAAGTTTTGTGATTTTGATCTATACTAGCAGCTGTGTTCCACGTTTTGTGTTTATTGTTTCGATTTTACGTTAGATTCTATAATCTCTATACTTACTAGCAGATGTGTTTCATTTGGTTTTGATATTTTATGCGGATTTTCAGAATTTAGTTGATATTTTGTGCGGATTTTCAGAATTTAGTTTGATTCTACACTGGATTCTACCTTCTCCGTTTTTAGAATTTTGTTTAGTTTCTCCAGGCTATTATCATTTATTAAACTTTTATGATTTTGATTATATACTAGATTCTATAATCTTTATACTAGCAGTTGTGTATCATGTGATTTCGATTTTTGTGCGAATTTTCTCAATTGTTCAAAGTTTGATTCTACACTGGATTCCACCTTCTCTAATTTTAGAATGTTGTTAAGCTTTTTAATGTTTTTTTTTATCATTTATTGAAGTTCTGTGATTTTGATTTTATATTAGATTCTATACTCTCAACATTAGCAGTTGCGTTCCATGTAGTTTTGAATTTTATGCAGATTTTTTGAATTCTTCATAGTTTGATTCTATATTAGATTCTACCTCCCTTTTTTTAGAATTCTGTTTAGTTTCTCCATGTTTTTTTTATCATTTATTGAAGTTTTGTGATTTTGATTCTATATTAGATTATATACTCTTTACACTATCAGTTATGTTCCATGTGGTTTCAGTTTTTGTGAGGATTTTCTGAATTTTTTTGACTTTTCCACATTTGTTTCTATGTCTCTGTTTTGAGATTTCTTGGATTCTGCACTCTATAGAGGAGAACTAATTATTTACGATCAAACTGTGACCAGGCAAATCCTTCCAATGCTAATTCAGCCCGGGAAGAAAGGTTTATCAGATTGCTATGTGCTTTGTAGGATAATGCAATTATATGGCCTGTAGCGTAGTATGGTCACTTGAGAAAGAAAAAAAAAGGAATATGTCTTATCTGAAGCTAGTGGGGAAGTTCACATGCAAGCACACCGATGATATTTGCTGCATTTTGGTAGTTTCTGGTTGATGTATTCTTTAGCAATATCTTCAAAAGTCAAATAAGGACTTCATAAAGCTGCGCCTCTTTTGTTTTCTAGTACTCTGCTGCACAGTTTATACAATAGATACGAGAAATAGAAGCGTGCTTGTAGTAGATCTTATGGAATTATAATTGTATTTGATTCTGTACACCAGTACAATAAAGTTAAAAAGGAACATAGTCCTGTAGTTTCTTTTATACAGGTGTTGAATCCTTAGTTGTCGTCGTGCGTGCAATGATTCAATGGATGATGATACCATAATGTCTGATCCAGTGCACGGAGCTGTTGAAGTCTGTGCCTAGTTGAGACCATCAGTTGACATTTTAATGCTTGCAGATGCTGATTTTGTTCGTCCAGAGCTCCGCTAATCGAGCAACTAAGTGTTATGTGTACTCTAAAATAAAACGTTCGTCTTATTGTTCGTGTCTGGGTAGTAGGCTTTTAAGTAATAGAGCACTGTATCTTAATGTCGGCTGCTTGTATTTGGGATGTTGTTCTTATGTGTATTGTTCTCACCCCTACGGAGAAGTTTCTGTTTGTGATTTTGGTGGGATGATACAAAACTTACTTTTGAAGGAATGCGTATCCTGACCTCGTTAAATATGTTTATGGAGTTTTCATATCAATCATATTCCTACGAATTTGAAGGGTGAAACTCAGCTTTTATTGGAAAGTCTCGAGCTTGAATGTCTTGTTAAAGCTTGTACTTGTATTATACCGGCACTCAGTCTACAGTGGAGGCTAAATGCACAAATTCAATTCAATATTTTCTTGGTCAGAAGAGCTAGATGATTGAGCTTGTTACTGTTCTTTTTAGGCTGGGCTGGCCTATGTTTGACTTGTGAACCTATTTGGAATTGAATCGCCGGGACTTACATCAAGTATGGCAATTGCCGAGTACCTGGCTGCTAGATTTTCGAAATGATAGTCCATTTCCAGTTAATACTTCAGATATGTTGTCATATTGACTAGTAAGGATGGTACACAACTGAAGTTTAGGCAACAGGCATTCACATGTGGTTTTGAATGCATGAAATACATAGAATCGGCAAGAAATGTGTAGGCTTCTTCAAGTTCACAGCACATAAATTGCGAAGGGGATGACCATTTTGGCCTCTGTAATCCGATACTTTTTATGAAATATAATAATTGACATTGGATGATAGTTAAACTCGTGTATACTATGGCTAGCAGCAATTATAGTTGCCAAGACAAAATGTGCTCGTACTTTAACAATATATTTTTCCTTTCTTTCTCAATTTTTTTTAATGATAAAATGACCACAATGTCATTATCTTTATTGGTGGAGGTCCAAATCGCTGCAGTGTTGTTATTCCCAGATTACACACTTGTATAATTGTAGAAGGGGGGGGTTGAATACAATTCTTGATATTTATAAATTTCTGATAAGAACTCCAGAAATCTATACTTAGATAATTGCTGTAGAAAGATTAATGCACCAACACATAAAAAATCAGGTGGTTAAATGCACCACCTGAAGCTTTTATTCGAATAAAACTCTGTGATACAAAAGTACACAGCTTCTGTTTTACAACGCTTTGCTTTCTAAGAATCTTCAATAAAAACCCTAAGCAAATGTATCTGTTTTCTTAGCCTACAAAGAGTTGCTACTCTTGGTTATAAATCCCAAGTTTTACAAGTACTACTGGTATAAGATAATATTAATCTAATTCTAGTTGACTTGCTACTACACTCCAAATACACATGTAGCCGAAAGGTTGTCCTTGTGAACAGACATGTCTCCTGCACCTTTCTTGTATTCATAGTGTAAACGGAATGCTTCTTTCTTCTGTGTTTCCAAAGTATGGCTGCCATACTGCTTTTTGTATCTACTATCAACCCATGTGATCTGTCAGTCAAACATGTCCTTATCAACTGCTAATCCCCAGCTTAGCATAGAAGACAGTGTCAATGATTATCCGTTGATATTGTACACTGACATCCGTTGATGATGTATTGAGCTGTATCCGTTGATATTGAGACTTGAGCTGTATCCGTTGATAGAGTGGATTTGAGTTGTATCCGTTGATAGATTATTGTCTTCATCTGTTGATACACTTTCACTTAGACAGAATTACATAGCATAACTTATTTACAATTGGCTACCCTATTCTGCCTATCCGTTGATGGTCAACATGACTGTGGATAAAAACACTATCAACTGATAACATAGAGATACTGCAGTATGCTACAAAACCTCATCCGTTGATGAGCTACCTGTCAACGGATAGAGTTATAAATCCTCATCCGTTGACAGCTACAAAACCTTATACAATTTGATTGATTGTGAAGTTATCATCAAGTACAACATATTCCTAACAATCTCCCCCAATTTATACTTGATGGCAATAAAGCATAAATTCAGGACCTTGATGATAACAAAACATTCCTAAAGATATATATAGAACAATGCAAAAATTGTATCAAGCTACAAAAATTAAAAACTGAAAGTTTGAGAAATTTACAGAGAAGTGCTCCTCTAGACTGAGCAGATTAAAACTGTTTCTTTTCTCTTGTTGGCATCACCCTTGATTTTCCTTCTTTGGCAGAGTTGGACTCAATCTGCATTTGGAGTTGCCTATAGAAGGCATCTTCTTCATCAACCTTTGGATTTAGATTTTGTTGTAACCATCTCAGGTATTGAGAACTAGCCTTTGATAGTTGGTCTTCTAACCTGAAGAATCTCCTGTTACCATCTTCATCCCTGAACTCCATCATCCAGAAGGGTTGTAGGTGGATTTTCTGTCCATTGTATGGGATCTTCATCTTCCTTGGTAGACTTGATGGTGAGTTCCATTCCCTCCTTATCTGTTCTATTCTGTCCAGTATCTCCCCTTTTGCTATCTTGAAGAACCCTGTGTATCTCTTGATTGCAGAGAACACTTTGGTTAAGGTCAGATAATTTTCTCCAAGAACCCTCTGTAGTGGCCATGTCCTTTCCTTTCCTCCCTTGTATACAAAGACCAATCTCTCAGGCAAATGTTTATATTTGTCAATTCCTCTTACTTCTGACAATTCATCCAGATACAGATTCATGCCAGAGTATTCTTCAATATCTGCCTGATAGATAAAATCATCCTTGTTTTCCAAGATTGGCTGCCTGACAATAGCAGGTACCCTAGCAACTTGAATTGGTTCCTCTGAAGGTTGCTTCCTTGGTATCCTTTTCTTCTGTATAGGCTTCTGTTGAGGCTTCAGCAAGAATGAAGGAACCTCAATGGAGTCAAGATTCATTGGTTCCTCTTTAGGTACTATAGGATCACCATGGAAATTCACAGCTGGGTTGTATACTTTTACAGAAATAGGTTGTGATGAGCCAACTGTCTCCTTGCTTTCAATTTCTGGAGAGACAGGCCTCCTTGCCTTTGATTTCACTCTCTTAGATTTGGATTTGGGGACTGATTTCACTTTCCTTTTGGATTTGGGGACTTCCTCAGGTTCCCTCATTTCATCCTCTACCTCATCCATTAACTCTTGAGCCAGCCTGGCTTGCTTCTCATCTGAGTTTTCATATTGATTTTCTTCACTTGGATGAGCTTCCCTGAGAAGTCTGGAGGTCTCCTCTCTTTTTGCTTCAACAAATCTAGGATGGCTATTGGATATATTTAAGACTTTTTCATTCCTTATTATTACAGCCATCCATTCTCTTACACTTCTATTGGCATTTTCCTTGAACTCCTTAATTTGCTTTCCCATTAGCTTTCCTTCATCATCCTTGGGAAATGGAAAGTCCAATTGTAACTTGTTCTTCCCATTTGCCTTTGGTGGAGAGTAGGCTCTGGTTTTTATGTATGGTTCAAATTCTTTGACATAAGATGGTTCAGCATCATAGAATGTAGGAGCTACAATCTCTGGAGTGAGCACCTTCAGAATTGTAGTTGATATTGTTGGAGCTGAGGACTTAGTAGAGAACAGATTTGATACAATTGATTCATTGATCATCCTTTCTGTTCTCATCATTCTTTCATTTACCTCCTTGTTGATCTTTTCTAAGGCCTCTATTCTGGCTTGCCTTTCACCATCTGAGATTTCTGATAAGTCAGGAATCACAGGCAAAGCCTTTTGTTTCTTCACAGGGGAAGCCTCTATAGTAAATTCTTTTGGATTGACCACTATCATTGGCTGTTGCTCCCCCACACTTTGTGCTATCTTGCTACTGGAAGCTGGAATTTGACTAGAAGTAGCTGCAACCTCTTCTACCTTTTTCCCCCCCTTTTTGTTAGCATCAAGGGCTGGAGATGAGGCTGCAAGCAGCCTTTCCAGTAGCTCAGTCTGTTTGGCTTAATTGGCAATGAGTGTCTGCATTTGAGATTCCATACCATCCACTCTGGAGGAGAGATGCTGAACAGATTTGGCCAGGCTATCTTCCTTCAATAGTTTGCTAGTCAGCACCTTCTGAGTGGTAGTAGGGGCTAGTGCCTCAATCCTGGCATCTAGTTCCACTTTCATTTCTCTAATTGCAGTTTGGACCTCCTCCTGTTGTGTTCTTTGAATGACCATGTGCATTTTGTGAAGTTTCAGGGAGTCCATTATTTGCTGAAGGACAGCCTTTCTCTGTGGATCTGCATTTTGGTGCTCAGCCCTAGCAGATTGATATTGCTTCACAAGCTCCACATTGAAGTCACCAGCCACAGTGGCAGTAGAAAATAGCCAGTCTGGAGTATCAGCCACATTGACTTCTTCATCATTTGTTGTGCTGTCACTGTCATCATTGCCAAACTCTTCACTGTCCGCATTTGAAGACAGAGTTGTCAAAGCATCCTTTGCTCTTTGTAGAGATTGTGAGGTGTGCACTAGGTGCATTGCCTCCTCTGCCTCCACATTGCCCTGTTGTGCCATGACTTGATAGGTAGAAACAGGATGAGTAAAGGTTTCAGGATCCAAAGAGATGGAGTCAATGATTGACTGATATTCTTATCGAAATTCCATCTCTTTAGAAGCTTCATTAACCCCCATTAACTCACTTGCAATGGCTAAAACTTCCTGCCTTATTTCTCCTGTAGTCCCTTCTCTCCTCTCATCTCTCTTTTCTTGCATCAGGGGCTCCCCCTGGCTCACACCTCTCACACCCTCACCTTCACCTACTAAGGTGGAACTCTCTTGCTCTCCTTTTGCCTGACTTGAAGAAATGGTCAGCCTCTCATTATTTGCCTCTCCTTTTGCCTGCTCACAAGGCAGCCTCTCACTCCCTTCCCTCAATCCTAAAAGTGTTTCAACTACTGAGAACTCCTCCACACTTGACACAGGAATGTCAGATATAGCAGTGGTAGAGTGAGTTATCAACGGATAGGGGATATCCGTTGATGGAGTAGTTATAGCTGTCAACGGATGGCTAGACAGAGGCGCATCCGTTGATGGAGAAACATTTATCAACGGATGAAGGATATCCGTTGATGAAGGAATGATAATATCCGTTGAAGTGAAAACCAACACTGAATCTGTGGAGATTGATTTTAAAGGTGAGGCCACAGATGTTGTTGTGAATTCAGGAATGGAAGGTTGATGGCCCAACAAATCATCTAAAAGATGATGACCACCAATTGCAGAGTGGGGCTTCTCCAAGAATCTTAAAGATGGAGAATCAGGAATTGATGTAGATATCATATCCACATCCAGAGATGGAGTTGGTGATGGTGGATTGTAATGTGTATCGATTTGAAGGTTAAGATCAAGGGGCTGTGACTCCACATTTATTGAAGTCACATCAAACTGAATTTGAGAAGGTACAGTTTGCTGTACTGTGTGTGCACCCTGTGCTTCCCCTATGGTTTTAGATTTTACTCTTCTTCCATAGGTTTTTGAGTGAGAGCTAGTGTCCCTTACCCTTTTGTGCAGAGTTGCTGTAGAACTAGTAGTCACACCCTGTTGAGAGGATGTAACTTGGGCTTGGCTATTTGGTGCACTTTCCTCTTCCACCTTATTCTTAGGGCTTGCACCCTGTCCCTCACCACTCACTACCTCCTTCACACTCCCCTCAAGAGTTGTGGTAGTTTTTGCAACAGGTGCTTTTTGAGAAACACCTGAGGTTTGTCTCTTAGATTTTGGTTTGGAAACTTTTGTTTTAGTCACTTGGGTAGGAGCCTGTTTGGTCACTACTACAGACTCCATTGTGACTGAGAAAGGCAAAGAAATTTGGGGGTTAGAGATAGGAGTTTCAAGGTTAGAAAGAGTTACCTGAACAATTGGTAGATATACCAATTGTACTTCTGCATTGGAGTTCATTCGAATTAAATCACTTAAGACTCTCTTCTCCTGAACAAAACATGTGAACTTGCTATCCGGGTTAGCAATGGATAGCTTATTCTCAGATACA
The DNA here is from genome assembly GCA_036435485.1 of Saposhnikovia divaricata. Lineage (NCBI taxonomy): Eukaryota > Viridiplantae > Streptophyta > Magnoliopsida > Apiales > Apiaceae > Saposhnikovia > Saposhnikovia divaricata. The sequence continues at coordinate 90,556,806 of CM071597.1, read as the reverse complement.
TGCAGTGCTAAGAACATCAAAAATCTAGCAAAATAGATGTTCTTGCCCCTAGTTTCCTTTTTACCTAATTTTGCTGCTATCTCATACATGACTAGTGTGCCAAAGTTATAGAATTTATCAGTCAGAAGCATACACAGCATAACTAGCATGGAATGGGTAACAACATCAAAGTTACTAATTTTTCCTGAAAAAGTTTTAATGAAGGCATCACAAAAATAACTCCATTCTTTAACCATCCCTTTCCTAGCAATTTTTCCTAAATTATCAGTACTAAGGGCATAATTTATGGAATTAAGCATGGCAACTATTTCAGCATCACTGGGTACTTTCAGACAGTTATTCTCAGGCAATTTTAAACAAGCAGTTATCACATCAGAGTTAACTACATAGTTTTTACCCTTTAGAGAAAAAGCAATTGTACCGTCTGTGCCATTGTACTCAGCAGATGCCCACACCTCTTCGATTACTTCGTGGATTAGAGGAGTGGTGGCAGTCATAGCATACGAAAGTTTACAGTTCTTCAAAAAATTCATCATGGTGTGATAAGCTTCTGGGGCATTCACTGTATCGACATAGGCCGCGAAATTGTTCTTCTCATAGGTGAACCTAATGGAAGACATCATCTTAACAATAGGCGCCATTGAAGAGTTTGAACTTTTGATGCAGAGAGTTTTTGTGAAGAAGATGCAGTTTACTTAAGAGAATCTTGAAAGTCGATAAAAGTGAGATGTGAGAGCACAAGACAGCCTTTTATACTTTTCAAGAATTGAAAATGAAATAATTAAAAGTAATTACCCATTGGTAAAAAGTAACTGTCAAATAATAAAAGAAAATAAATATAACCAGTCCTATATAGATACACGTTTACCAACGGTTATATTTAAAAGAAAATATGTATATCAACGGATATGGAATGAACGGTTGAGAAACAGTTTATCCGTTGATGACGTGGATAAGCTGTTATCCGTTGATATACAAAAATCTAGGAATGTGTTTATGCTATCAATGGGTAAAAGGATATCCGTTGATAAGATAATTTTGCCTTGGACAAAATTTCTAAAGAAAAATTTTTCTGAGAGTTTTTAATTCTCAAGTAAATCAAAACACATTCCTAGCTGCAATGCAGTGAAATCAAATATCACTAGGAATTATGACAAGTTAAGCATACCTAGCGCACCTACCAATCTTGTGAATGTGGATTCATCAAGAGGCTTGGTGAAGATATCTGCAAGCTGCATTTCACTTGGCACAAAGTGCATTTCTACTGTACCATTCATCACATGTTCTCTAATGAAGTGGTATTTGATGTCAATGTGCTTGGTTCTCGAATGTTGCACTGGATTCCCTGTGATGGCAATAGCACTTGTGTTGTCACAGAAAATTGGAATCTTCTCAACTTTTAGGCCATAGTCAATGAGTTGATTTCTCATCCATAGAATATGTGCACAACAGCTTCCAGCAGCAATGTACTCAGCTTCAGCTGTAGAAGTGGAGACTGAGTTCTGTTTCTTACTGAACCATGAAACAAGCCTGTTTCCTAGAAATTGACAGGAACCTGTAGTACTTTTCCTATCAACTCTGCAACCTGCATAATCTGCATCTGAATAGCCAGTTATATCAAAACCAGATTCTCTTGGGTACCAAATGCCAAGGTTTGGTGTTCCCTTGAGATACCTGAAAATTTTTTTAATAGCTATTAAGTGAGACTCTCTAGGGTCAGCTTGAAATCTCTAGGGTCAGCTTGAAATCTAGCACAAAGACAAGTAGAAAACATTATATCAGGTCTACTAGCTGTTAGGTATAGAAGTGAACCTACCATGCCTCTATAGCTTGAGATGTCCACAGACTTTTCCTTAGTATTCAACTCAAGCTTAGTTGCAGTGGCCATAGGTGTTTTTGCAGAGGTACAATCCATTAAGTCAAATTTCTTTAAGATATCATAAATATATTTTGTTTGACTTATGAAAATGCCCTCATTAACTTGCTTTACTTGTAGGCCAAGAAAGTAAGTTAATTCACCCATCATGCTCATTTCATACCTACTTTGCATAAGTTTGGCAAACCTTTTGCAAAGCTTCTCATCTGTAGACCCAAAAATAATATCATCTACATAGATTTGAACAAGTATTGAAGAGCCGTTGATATTCCTATGAAATAAGGTTTTATCTACTGTACCTCTAGTGAAGTGGTTCTCCAAAAGAAATTGAGATAAAGTGTCATACCAGGCTCTTGGTGCTTGCTTCAAACCATAAAGTGCTTTCATGAGAAGATATACATATTCTGGAAATTCTGGATCCTCAAAGCCAAGAGGTTGATGGACATAGACCTCTTCTTCCAGTTCCCCATTTAGAAAGGCACTTTTGACATCCATCTGATAGACTTTGAAATTGGCATGTGCTGCATAGGCTAGAAAGATTCTTATTGCCTCAAGTCTTGCCACTGGAGCAAAAGTTTCATCAAAATCTATTCCTTCTTCTTGAGAGTAGCCTTTTGCCACTAATATAGCTTTATTCCTCACAATTACGCCATTTTCATCTGTCTTATTCTTGAGAACCCATTTAGTACCTATGACACTTCTATCATCAGGTTTGGGCACAAGTTTCCATACTTTACTTCTTTCAAATGGGTTTAGCTCTTCTTGCATTGCTAAGACCCAATCTGGATCTAGAAGGGCATCTTCCACTCTCTTAGGTTCCTCTTGAGACAGGAAGCTACTGTATAGACATTCTACTTGAGTGGCCCTTCTAGTTTGGACTCTTGAATTTGATTCACCAATGATTAACTCAAATGGATGATCTCTAGTCCATTTTCTTGCAGGTGGAAGGTTTGATCTTGATGAGTTTGCTTCATTTCCATGAGCATGATCATGTTGATTTAGCATTGAATTTTGACCTTGAGAAACTCCCCCTGAGTTTGTTGTCCTTGCTGAATTATGAAGTTGACTGTCAATGGATGCATCATTTTGCCTGTCGACGGATGCTTGAGAATCTCTGTCAACGGATGCATCTCTAATAATGTCAACGGATGCTCCAGAATGACTGTCAACGGATGCTTCATTTCCAGTGTAAGCATCACTTCTAGTTGGTACAACAACTCTTGGTGGATCTCTGTGGTCATGATCTTCATCTTCCTCATCATCATCATAGTACATTCTTCCTTCACCTTCATTCTCAAATTCCAACTTTTCATGGGAGCCTTCATCATTTAGGCCTAGAATCTTTTGATCATCAAACACAACATGTACAGATTCCATAACAATGTTGGTTCTTAGATTGTAGACCTTGTAGGCTTTCCCTGCTGCATATCCAACGAAAATAGCTTCATCTGCCTTTGCTTCAAATTTACCCAAGTTATCTCCATGATTCCTTAGCACAAAACATTACATCCAAAGACATGAAGGAAAGCTAAAGTTGGTTTCTTGTTGGTTAACAACTGATAAGGAGTCATTCCTCTAGCTTGATTGACCAAGGAAATATTCTGAGTAAAGCATGCAGTGTTGACAGCTTCAGCCCAGAAATATGTTGGTAACCTTGATTCACTTAACATTGTTCTATCTGCTTCAATGAGAGTTCTGTTTTTCCTTTCAACAACCCCATTTTGTTGAGGTGTTCTGGCAGCAGAAAACTCATGGACAATTCCATTCTCTTCACAGAAAATCTTCATTGTGGAATTCTTGAATTCAGTACCATTGTCACTCCTGATTCTTTGTACTCTGTCTTCAGAACCATTGTTTAGTATTCTGAGGTGATTGATGATGATTTCACTTGCACAATCCTTGGAGTGCAGGAAGAAGGTCCATGTGAACTTAGAAAAATCATCTACAATCACCAGACAGTATTTCTTCTTTGAAATAGACATGACATTTACTGGACCAAATAAGTCCATATGCAGCAATTGAAGAGGCTTAACAATGGATGACTCTGTCTTTTGAAGGATGATTTCTTTTGTTTCCCTAATTGGCAGGCATCACACAGTCCATCTCTGACAAACTCCAATTGAGGGATTCCTCCAGCAAGATCCTTTCTTACTAAATCATTCATAACTTTAAAATTCAAATGTGACAGCTTCTTATGCCATAGCCAACTCTCATCCTTACTTGCTTTGCTGAAGAGACAAGTAATGGATTCTGAGCATGCTGAATTGAAGTCAACTATGTAAACATTTCCTTTTCTAAGGCCTGTCAATACCACATTGTTGTCTTCCTTGGCAGAAACAACACAGGCTTCTTTTGTGAACTTTACTTCATAGTCTTTGTCACAAATCTGACTGACACTCAGCAAATTGTGCTTCAAACCTTCAACTAAAGCCACTTCTTCAATGATGACATTGTCTTTTGAAATCAGGCCATATCCATTAGTATATCCTTTGCTGTCATCTCCAAAGGTAATTCTAGGGCCAGCTCCGTCCTTGAACTCTGTGAGCAGGGTTGAATCTCCTGTAATGTGCCTAGAGCATCCACTGTCTAGGTACCATAGATTCCTTCTGTTTCCCTGCACACATTTCAAAAACAAATCAAGTTGATTTTGGTACCCAAGCTTCCTTGGGTCCTTTCTTGTTACCCTTTGACTTTGCACTCTTAGCATTCTTCAACTTAGGTGTAGATGCTTGAGTGATGGGGTTTGACAAATGCTCATTTGCATGAATATTTGATGCATGCATTTGTGGAAAATTGGCATACATATTATTCATGCTAGGAATGTTCCATGACATTTGTGGCACATTCACAGATTGAAAATAAGGATTAGACACATATGGCATGCTCACATATGGATTTGAAAAACTAGCATTTTGATACAAACCAGGCATTGCAGGCATACATGGCATTGTTTGAGGTACATGAACAGGAGCCTTGTTGACAATCTTGCAATTAGAAGATAGGTGATTGACACTATTACAATTACTACAAGTTTTCCTAGGAGCAAACTTGTCAGGAGAATAATTGTTTTTCTTGTTGATGCCTATCTTACCATTTCTGTTCTTTTTCTTTTTACCCTCAATTTCTACCTTTTCATTATCTGATTTACCAACAGCCTTTTTGTTATGTAAATCACCTGCCTTAGCCTTCCCACTGGATTTGGTTTTGCTACACTCACCACTAACAAAGTTCTTGTTGACTGGACCATACTTGATATCCAGTTTCCTGAGTTCCTTCTTACTAACAAACTTTTTGTTAGTCGACGGATACCTCTCATCCGTTGATGGTTCATCTGTCAACGGATGATCACTATCCGTTGATTCACAAATAGTCTCTAGATCCTCAAGGCCAGGTTCTAGCTCCTTTTTCTTTTGAGTCCAGGTATCCTTCACAAACGATTCTATTCCCTGGACTTCTATTATGTTTTGAGAAATATTCCTACAACTTTGAAATTTAGCAATTATCCCTTGTTCTTTTTCAAGCTGGTCTTTTAAAATCAGTTCTCGTTTTAACACAGCTTCAAGTTCACTTTTAGCATTATTGCAATCAACTCTCATTTTCTCAAATTCTAGAAATTGAGCTTCTAGAGCAGCATTTCTATCAGTTAAAAACAGATTAGACTCTTTAATCATATTGTTCTCTTTAGTAAGTGATTTAAGAGTAACACTTAAGTGATATAGTTCAGTAGACATTTCATCTATAACACTATTGCATTCCTCTTTGGTGAGCTCAGAGAGATTAGTAGAAAATACCTGATTGCTAGCTGAACTTGCTTCCTGCTCTCCAGAATCAGCCATTAAAGCAAGGTTGACAAACTCAACATCATCATCAGAATGATTGTCATCAACAGCCCAGTCATACTCTTGGGTCAAGAATGCCTTTCCTTTCTGCCTGAGAAGATCAAAATATTTCTTCTTATAGTCAACAGCCTCAGTTGACTTTCCCTTGTTCTCAGATCTAGGTTTCCTGCATTCACTTATCATGTGACCAGCAATTCCACAATTGTGGCATTTAATTTTGGATTTATCCACATAGTTGCTTGTGGAAAAATCCTTGTTAAATGGCTTGGCCACCCCAGAGTTTCTCTTGAATTTCAGCTTAGAGAATCTCCTAGATAGAAAAGCTAAGTGCTCATCTATCTCATCCAATTCATCCTGCTGAAGGACATTCAATTCCTCAGACACCTTTTCCTTGCTCCTGCTTGATTCTGCTCTACCTTTACAAACCTCCCTGTTTGGTGTAGAACTAGAAGCTTCTGTCCTTTCCTCCTTTTGCTCCAAGTTGGCAACAAGTGCAACTGACCCACTTTTCTTTTGAGACTTCTCAATCTCTTCATCCTGCTCTATTTCCAGCTCATATGTCTTTAAAGTTCCATAGAGCCTTTCAAGAGTAAATGTCTTGTACTCTTGAGTGTTTCTTAAAGAAACAGTCATTGGCTTCCATTCCTTAGGCAGTGATCTCAGAAATTTGAGATTAGAATCTTTAACTTGATAGATTCTTCCATACAGTTTCAAACCATTTAGTAGCTTTTGAAATCTACCAAATGTATCATTCAATGTTTCTCCACTCTTAAAGTGGAAATGTTCATACTGTTGGATTAGTAGTTGCATCTTGTTTTCCCTCACCTGTTCTGTTCCTTCACAAAGGGTTTGAACAGTGTCCCATACTTCCTTGGAGGTAGTACAGTTAATAACATTGTCAACCATGTTTGTTTCTAGACCATTGAACAGTATATTCATGGTCTTTTTGTCTTTGTGGACTTCTGCAATATCTTCAAGACTCCACTCAGAAACAGGTTTGGGAATGAGAGTGTCAGGCACACCTTCAGCCAGGCCAACTCTTGTTGCAGTCTTCATTGGAACGTGAGGACCCTTGTCAATGCAATCCACAAAACCCTCATCAATAGACGAGAGATGTAGACGCATTTTTACTTTCTAGTGAAAGTAATTCTCTCTATCAAGAACTGGAATCTTTACTCCATAATCCTTCTTAGACATGTTGGAAGTGTGTTGATCTTTAAACTTCAAATATGTTAAAAGCTTGCTCTGATACCAATTGTTATTCCCAGATTACACACTTGTATAATTGTAGAAGAGGGGGTTGAATACAATTCTTGATATTTATAAATTTCTGATAAGAACTCCAGAAATCTATACTTAGATAATTGCTGTAGAAAGATTAATGCACCAACACATAAAAAATCAGGTGGTTAAATGCACCACCTGAAGCTTTTATTCGAAGAAAACTCTGTGATACAAAAGTACACAGCTTCTGTTTTACAACTCTTTGCTTTCTAAGAATCTTCAATAAAAACCCTAAGCAAATGTATCTGTTTTCTTAGCCTACAAAGAGTTGCTACTCTTGGTTATAAATCCCAAGTTTTACAAGTACTACTGGAATAAGATAATATTAATCTAATTCTAGTTAACTTGCTACTACACTCCAAATACACATGTAGCCGAAAGGTTGTCCTTGTGAACAGACATGTCTCCTGCACCTTTCTTGTATTTATAGTGTAAACGGAATGCTTCTTTCTTCTGTGTTTCCAAAGTATGGCTGCCATACTGCTTTTTGTATCTACTATCAACCCATGTGATCTGTCAGTCAAGCATGTCCTTATCAACTGCTAATCCCCAGCTTAGCATAGAAGACAGTGTCAATGATTATCCGTTGATATTGTACACTGACATCCGTTGATGATGTATTGAGCTGTATCCGTTGATATTGAGACTTGAGCTATATCCGTTGATAGAGTGGATTTGAGTTGTATCCGTTGATAGAGTTTTGTCTTCATCTGTTGATACACTTTCACTTAGACAGAATTACATAGCATAGCTTATTTACAATTGGCTACCCTATTCTGCCTATCCGTTGATGGTCAACATGACTGTGGATAAAAACACTATCAACTGATAACATAGAGATACTGCAGTATGCTACAAAACCTCATCCGTTGATGAGCTACCTGTCAACGGATAGAGTTATAAATCCTCATCCGTTGACAGCTACAAAACCTTATACAATTTGATTGATTGTGAAGTTATCATCAAGTACAACATATTCCTAACAAGTGTACCATAAAAATATTGTGTTATGGGTGTAACTTGTATGCATGATGAGCTAACCACATTACATACCTCTTATCTGTTATGAAATGAGGCAATGAACCACATATACTGATCCTGCTACTTTGGGCATATAAATAACAAAAAATGGTCGATAGGCCTAACATTTGAAAACCAAAGGCCAAACCACATTTTTCTCCGTAACATGTTACTTCAACCTTTACTAATGGGGCATGAATAAGGAACCTATGTCTTTAGCATGTTAATTGTTTGTCTTCAACCAATGAATAAGTGGACAACAAATCTCAAAAATGACACCCTCTTAAATGGTTTTTGCATTCCAATATTTAAAATACAGAAACTTACAATTAATTCTGTGAAATGTGATAAAGCACAGAAGTTCTGATTCATTAATCAAATCACTGACCATTGTACGACCAGAAAGAAAATGACAATTGTACTACTTAAGGATACACTATTACAAAGCTCAATGATAAGTGTATTTTCCTTGAGGGAACTGAATTTGCATTGTTTGCATTTCTTATTTGTTGGCCTGGATCATGGAAGATGAAAAACGAAGAGATCTCGAAGCCTGCAAATCACTTTCAACATTGTCTATTGTGGTTACTGAGTTGAGTCTACCACACAATTTACAGCACCACCTGCAACTCATACCATAACATAAACTGTACACAGATATGCGTGGATAGTGTAGGATTTTTCTTTATCATCTTCCCGACGTGGTCAATATCTTATTTTCGCTGTCCTTGATGGTATTTGGTGCTGTTTCTAATTTCAGAGGACGGGGAAGAGGAAGAGGAGGGTGGGAATTTATATCAGATGCTGATACTGGTGCTGTTAATATCTTTTCCTGACCAGGAACATCCAGGGGTTGCTCTATTTTTGGTTTGTATGTGAATGAAAGATCCTTGTTCGCAGCAAGTGCAACCAGCTCTTTCTCCTCTAGACCCTTCGTTGGACCTAGGCTACATCTATCTGGGATGTGCTTCGCTAATGCGTACTTGAATTTCTTGATCTGCGATATTTAATTATTCACATGAACACAAATTTTAAACAAACTAGCAAGAATAACAAGCTGACATAAGTTACAGGTTATAAGATAAGATGAAGGGATCACATTAGCAGTTATAATTTTTACCTCAAAAGTTGAAAGTCTATTTAACTTGTAACAAGTAAAGATCAAGAGACTCATACATAAGCCATATATTGGATAAAAAAACGTCGATAAAAACATCCAACTAAAGTTTTCATTGGTTAAGCAAAACACACAACGATAAACCAGGAGTGCAACTAACCGTGGCATTGGTGCAGCTAAAGCTGCAAAGACGACCATGAGCCCCTCTATAGAAGCGAAAGAAATGGAGAAAATGGACATCTAGCGAATAACACATGGACTTGTGCTCTTCATAGTTTACTTGCAGGAATTGTACATCCGGATTCATATCTGCCAATTGACAAATCTGCCGACAAACACACAAATTTTACTCATTTTTTCCATCCATATTCTCTAGCCACACAACCATTAAGTATGTGTATTATTTACTCTTTCAAAATAACAAATCAAACAATCAAACGAAGAAACAAATAGAGGGAATAACAAGAAACCTTGGGATGAGTGCTCTGCAGCCTCCACAACTAGGGGAGAAGAAAGCAACAACAACCAATTGATCGCCCGCATTCAGCAAAGATTCTACAAGGTCATTAGGCCCCTCCACCTCTTTCATGTTCATTTTAAGCCCTTTCTCCCCCAACCTTGAGCTTTTTTCAGTCCAATGCTCATCTATATAATAGAGTAATTTAAACACACACAAACACATTCATGCATATAAAGATTGTGAAAACAATAACAAACCTGAGAATTACAAGCACCAACTGTAGCTTTCCGGGTATTTGGCCTACCGATTACAACAGCTCTACGACCATAAAAATTAGATAAAGAAGAAGAAGATGATGGTCTACCAACCAAACGTTTAAAAGAAACACGGGCAGATTTATTATCACCAGAAACAGAGGCCCATGTACGTAGTTTATGATTTTGGTGGTGAAAATTGTTAGAGAAAACAGAATGTGAACCAGATTCTATCATACTCTGCAACCTTATAGATTTTATCATAGACTACACAAGAATAACATAGAATCTATTACACAATAATGCAAACTAATGACAACTAACATAGAATCTATCATAGAATCAAATTTACTCAAATAAGTATCGAGCTTAATATCATTGTCGTCATCTGTTAGAAGGCCCCGCAGGGGCACCAATCAACTACACTTGTCCCCATACAATAAAAAACAATCAACTGTAGCTTACAATGTAATGTATCATCTCTTTTCACAAAACAACATACTACACATGTCCCCATAACTACACCTGTAAACTTAGTTATAGAAACTATCATAGAATCAAATAGAGAATCATCATCTATATATCAATTTACAGCTTCGCTTCAAATTCAGACCAAAATTAAGACGAAGTAACTGTACCCACTCACAGCCTAAAAGCTCGCATCTCTTTGAACAAAATACATCAGAACCCAGCCTCAAGGGGAACTATTCAGACCAAAATTAATTAATTACACCTGTAAACTTAGTTATAGAAACTATCATAGAATCAAATAAAGAATCATCATCTATATATCAATTTACAGCTTCACTTCAAATTGGTAGAACACAATTTCAAACAAAAATGGAATCTAACTTGGAATCTCTCGTATAATTCAAGAGTAATAATAATTAGACACAAAATCATAAAACCTAATTTTTAAATCATTACCTCAACGATATTGAGCGATTATACACTAAATATTGAAGGAATTAACTCCGTTTTCGATTCTGAGCTTCGATTCTTCGATTTGTGTTTCCATTCTTCGATTATGATATTAGATTCTTCCATTTCTGCTTGGATTCTCTGATTTCTGCTTGGTTTGTGCTTCGAATCATCGATTTGTGTTTTGATTCTACGACGTTGAGCTTCGATTCTTCAATTTTTGGATTTTGAGCTTCGAATTTCTGATTTGAGTTGTTCGTGAGTTTCTCGATGCTGGTGTATATGAGATGTTATGTCCGTATTTGTTTTTAATTTTTATTACTTTTGTATCTTTTAATCCTGGGCGTTAAAAAAATGAATGGTAGATATGAGTGTTCTTTATTTAAAGTGTTCTGTATGGAGTGCAACTATATATATATAACAATCATCGCTTCTAACGATTAAAATTTTTTTCTATTTGTTTTTCCTTTTTTTATTAATTCTTATTTTATTTAGTTCTTAATGTACATGGTTATGTGTTTATCTATTTTTCCATTATACTTTTTGACCTTTGCATGTCCTCTCTATTTTCAATAATCTTAAGTGCGATTATTGTACAAGATTTATTTCTTTCGTTATGCATCCAACTATTATTGTTATATTGTAATGCAGTACCTGTGCTACTAACAGTGATCAAAGAATGGTTCATTAATTCATACAAGATGCAAACAAGGTGAAAATAAATATTGTGATTGGTTGTATATAATAATATTACTATCATGAATAATGATGTGTTGTTAGTTTGATTATCTACGTTGTTTTTATATTTTTATTATTATTTTGCATTTTAGATATAAAGTTATCAATATATATATATATATATATATATATATATATATATATGGGTAAGGTTCTAGGGAGAACCTCCTTATCAAGAGAACTAGAGAACTCTCATCTAGACCGTCCATTAATTAAAATTTAATTTAATTACATTATACAAAACATAATGGCAATATTGTAATAAATTATAAAGATCAAGGTCATTTAGAATCTCTCATCAAATATTATACGTATACAATTTCATTAGAGAAGGAAAGAATCATTAAAATAAGATTTGATTCTATAACACAATTTTTTTTAAATTTGGAAAGAATATCATGACACAAATATCACGCAACAGTTGTCTGTATATGATTTAGACTATCCAATATTCCGACGCTGCAAAAACCTAGAAGCATAATCTGAGAAGAAAATGGAGGAAGAAGACGATACAACGATGTAATTGTTCTTTTATTTGGGTAGAGTTAAACATTTGAACTACAATATTTTTATAGAACACTAACTAGAACACTTATTTTTGTTACAGGTGTTTTATGGAATCGTCCATGAACGATGTGTTGACCATAAAAGATGAAAAAAATCATTTTATTGTAAGGTTTCAATCACATATCTTGATAGATGTGATTTCATCTTTGTTGGAACATTTATTTTCTGATGGAGGAGTGATATGGATTCATCATTCAAAGAACTAGCTGTAAAATATGAAGAAAGTATTCAGTCATAGGGTTTCAATCACATATATCGATGGATGTGATATCTTCTTTGACAGAGACAACTAAGTGTTTCAGTATTGGAACTTGGTTATCAATGGTCGCACGCTAAAGCGTTCTGTTAAGATTTCATGATCTCTTGTAGCCTTACATGATCATATTGTGTTTGGTTCTTATAAGTTTTTCATGATTACTAATGATTTTAAGATTCATTAAGGTTTTTTTTTTAAGATTCATTAGTTGTGTTAAGATTCATTAGTTGTGTCAAGATTCATTAAGATTCATTAACATGTTCTTTTAACGTATTAAGATTCATTAACGTGTTCTTTTAAGTTGTTCAGTTATTAAGATTCGGTAAGCTGTGAACATGTTTTGTTTAGCATCGTGTTTTTAAGATTCACTAAGTTGTTAAAGTTCATTAACCTGCTCTGTAGGTGTCTTGTTCTAGTATTCTTTTCAACTTTATTTTGGACAACTTTCTTGCTTCATTTGGTAGCAGCAATATGCCTTGAGGTGGAGTGTGATTTATTATGCGGATTGAAAATTTTTTTTGGATGTAATGGGATTCATGGATATAAAGGTTGGAGTTATAGTATCTGGAGATTACTTTTAAATCATGATCGGAAACATTAATTGGTGGATGAAGTTTGAAGAGTCCTAACAATAAGATTCACAATTTTCGAATTGATTATCCTAGTTATTTGTTGTGGTCAATTCTCCAGGGGTGTTAATTTTTTTTCTTGTCTTGTGTTTTATCTAGGCTGACTTATTAGTATGTGTAGGTGTGTGGAATATGTTCTTTGTGGAGTTTTTTTTTTTTTTGTTGATTATGCTTGTTCCAAGTGATTTTTATAATATTTGAGAAAAGTCCTTTCTTTTTAAAAATATTTTTAATTAATAAATTTTATACCATTTACAAGAAAAAATAATTATTCAAAACACTAATTTGAAACGCTTAAGTGAACCTCTTAAAAATTTATTCATAAAATGCAAAGCACATAATTGAATTTTAGTTTGTCAAAGATAATTTATTCAATAATATTAAAATCAAAAATTGATATGGGCTGAAAGTAAGCCTTAAAGACACCTTTAATGTGGTATTAATTATACCCGGAATGGTCCAAACGTGGGGCCCACTAGTTGGGCCCAAACCCTATTTATAATATTAATTTCGTAATTAATATTAAGGGTAATAAACAGCTCAGCAAATAAGAATTGGATAAGGATAATATCTCTTTCAGACTTATCCTATAAGACATCCAATTCTATATGGAAACTGATTCCTATAAGGAATAGATCTAGAACTTTCCTCAAGGAGGTGACTTATCTATTAAGTCTCCAACTCCTACCTTAATTCTAAGGCTTCTCAGCCTATATAAAGGGTCAGACCCCTCACCTCAGAACTACGTTTTTTGGCTTGATCTTTGATATTCATCAAAGTACGTAGGCATCTTGTGAAGGCAGAATCAGCCACGAGCACAAGAGCAGCCATTAAAGCACGAAGCTCACACACCCTTACATTAAATACATAAACCCTAGCCGCAATACTAGTAGCCTAGTTTTTATTCCACAACATTTGGCGCCGTCTGTGGGAAGACAACATCAACCATGGTTCAAACACGAAGGACAACGTCAACTGAGGCCGTGCCCCTTAACTCTGCTCCACCAGCCACTTCAGATTCGCTCATCGTCATTGAGGAAGGACAAATACTCCCATCAACAGGGACGGTCGTTCAACCTCTACCCACTCAACCCCCAGGGACGACTCCCCATGTAGAGGGGACTCACTCAGTGATTGTCCATCAAGGCCAAGAAACCAACCCTCTCCAGATGGTGGTTTCTCCTCTTGGTAACGTTGATCGCACGGGGGTACAGATCCACACTACGGATCTCCCTTTGAACACCAACCCTATGTATGGACTGCCAAACTATCCCCCTCGACGAAGGGAACCTGGACCGAGCGGACACGCCTTACAGATCCGGGATCGAGAATATGATGACTACTCGGGTCCCTATACTGATGATTCATCATCATCTGAGGATGATGATCGAGATGAAGCCCCGAGGAGGCGACGTGCTAGCAAGGAACCCCTAAGAAGAACACGGAGAATCCATGATGGACCTCCACAAACGATTGAGGAGAGGATTAAGGCTCATGAGGCTGAGATCCAAAGGTTGAAGGATGATATAGCAAGGGAACAGGCAAGACAGAGTCTGACTCGACCCCCTCAAATCTCAGGAAGGATTCCCGTTATAGATTTGGAGAGGTCTTCAAGAAGACAGAAGAGGGCTGATGTCCCAACAAGAGAAGCTATGAGGGTGGAAACCCCCAGGAGTAACCCCAAAGATCTGGTGCCACTTGGGGACCCTGACGATCCCACACCTCCGTTTACTGAGGAGGTGATGAATGCCCACATCTCAAGGAAGTTTAAGATGCCAACTATTAAGGCCTATGATGGAACGGGCGATCCCGCAAATCATGTCAGAACTTTCTCGAACGCACTGCTGCTGCAGCCTGCTAGTGATGCCTTAAAGTGTAGGGCGTTCCCTCAAACTCTGTCAGGCATGGCTCAAAGATGGTATAGCCGTCTACCTGCAAACTCGATTGGCTCTTTTAAGGAGCTAAGCGCTGCTTTCATCAGCCAATTCATCAGTGGGAGAATTCATGAGAAAAGTTCTGCATCCCTTATGTATGTGGTGCAGGGGAAGAATGAGAACTTAAGGGATTATCTCAAGCGATTCACCAAGGAGACGTTGAATATCACCGATCTGGAAAATAAGGTGGCCATGGTAGCCCTGGAACACGGAACCACTGACCTCTTCTTCAAAAGGTCTTTGGCAAAACACCCTCCTGAGAACATGGTCGAGCTCCAAAGAAGAGCCGATAAATATATCAAGGCTGAGGACAGCATTAAGAAGGAAACCACAGTAGGTAATGGTAAGGGCTCTAATGATTCAAAGAAAAGAAAGTCAGAACAAGAGTACGACGCTAGGGACAAGTATCCCCGGACTGGCAAGGACTCTGATTCATCACCTAAGAAGGGTTTTGGGTCAAGGTTTTCTGATTACACAAGGTTGAACGCTCCTACGAGCCAAATTTTGTTGGACATTGAGAAGGATAAGGACTTTCGCTGGCCTAAACCGCTCAGGGGTGATCCCGAAAAGAGAAACAAAGATCTGTATTGTAGATTCCATAAGGATGTGGGGCATGACACAGATGACTGCAGACAGTTGAAGGATGAAATTGAGTTTTTAATCCGGAAGGGAAAGTTAAACAAGTTCACCAAGGGTGAAGACCGTGGAACCCAGAAAAGGGATTATGATAGAAGAGACAATGATAGGAGGGATAACGATCGCAATCGTAACCCGCAGCCTCGAGGGCCAGTAATCAATATGATTTGGGGAGGACCAACAGCGGCCGGCACTACCCGAAACTCTCGAAAGGCTTATGCCAGGGAAGTGATGCACATCACAGGAGAAGCCCCGAAGCGTGCTAAGACTGAGGCAGTGATTGGTTTTGATGATTCGGATCTTGAAGGGGTGAAATTCCCCCATGACGACCCGTTGGTCATAACTCCAGTAATTGGAAACTCGGAAGTGAAGCGAGTCCTGATAGACAATGGAGCTTCCGTCGATATCTTGTTTCATGATGCTTTTATGAGGATGGGGTATACTGACTCTCAACTAACCCCGACTAACATGCCGATCTACGGATTTAATGGAGTTGAGTCCAAGGTTGAAGGGACCATTCAGCTGCCCATGACAATAGGGCAAGAACCTAAGGAGGCCACCCAGATGCTAAACTTTCTAGTAATTAAGGCTGCCTCAACGTACAATGCAATCTTAGGGAGGACCGGACTTCATGCATTCAAGGATGTTGCCTCTACTTATCACATGAAGGTCAAATTTCCAACCAGGAATGGTGTTGGGGAACAAAAAGGAGATCAGAAAATGGCCAGGAGTTGCTATTTGGCTGCTTTGAGAGCTGACGGGACCGGGGGGCAGGTACTCCCGATTGAAGACATGGATGTCCGTGATGATGATGAACACCGGGGAAAGCTAGCGGAGGACTTAATACCTATCCCTCTGGAGCTAGGCGACCCTGAGAAGGTGACTTATATTGGAGCCTCTTTGAAAGAACCCCTGAAGGGCAAATTAATAGAGTTCTTACAAAGGAATAGTGACGTTTTTGCTTGGACAGCAGCTAACATGCCAGGGATTGATCCTCAACTTATAACTCATAGATTGAATGTCGACCCTAATCGGAAGATAGTACAGCAGAAGAAGAGAAATTTTGCTCCGGAAAGGCAAGAGGCCATTAAGCAAGAAGTGGATAAGCTCTTGGAGGCTGGTTTTATTGAGGAAATTCAGTTTCCCGAATTGTTAGCAAACCCAGTGATGGTCAAGAAAGCGAATGGGAAGTGGAGGATGTGTATAGACTTCACTGACCTGAATGATGCATGCCCAAAGGATTGTTTCCCTCTGCCAAGGATAGATATGTTGATAGATGCCACAGCTGGACATGAGATGCTGAGCTTCATGGATGGATTCAGCGGCTATAATCAGATTAAGATGCACAAGGATGACATCCCTAAGGTATCTTTCATAACCGACTTTGGTGTTTTCTGCTATCTTGTTATGGCGTTTGGCTTAAAGAATGCGGGAGCTACTTACCAACGATTGGTGAATAAGATATTTGGCCATCTGATTGGAAAAACCATGGAGGTTTATGTCGATGATATGCTGGTTAAAAGCTTGGTCAAGGCAGACCATATCAAGCACCTCAGAGAAGCATTTGAAGTGCTGAGGCACCACAAGATGATGTTGAATCCAGCCAAGTGTGCCTTTGGCGTTGGATCAGGCAAATTTTTGGGTCTGATGGTTTCTAAAAGAGGCATAGAGGCCAACCCCGACAAGATCAAGGCGATCTTAGACATGGAACCCCCGCGCTCTATAAGAGATGTGCAGAAGTTGACAGGCCGGGTAGCGGCTTTAGGAAGATTCATCTCCAAGTCTGGTGACAAGTGCTTGCCTTTCTTTCAAGCATTGAAGAAAGTGAAAAATTTTAAGTGGACCCCTGAGAGCCAAGAGGCCTTTGAGCAATTGAAGAAATACATGGTTGAAGCCCCGTTATTGACCAAACCAAGTCCTGGAGAGACTCTTTATCTATACCTGGCGGTATCTGAACAAGCCCTGAGTGCTGTCCTTATTCGGGAAGAGGAGAAAATCCAGAAACCTATCTACTATGTAAGCAAAGTGTTGCATGGGGCTGAGTTGAATTACTCACCCATAGAAAAGTTTGCTTTGGCATTAGTAACTGCCTCAAGGAAATTGCGACCTTACTTCCAGGCACATAAGATTCAAGTTCTGACGAACCAACAGTTGAGAAACATATTGCATAGCCCTAAGGCCAGTGGAAGGCTAATTAAATGGGCGATTGAATTAGGAGAATTCGATATCACATACAAGCCTCGGACAGCCATCAAGGCTCAGGCATTGGCTGACTTCGTGGTTGAATGTACTATTAACAACCAAGAAGTCGGGGGGCAAGAGATAATGACTACCCCTGGGCAAGAGAAAAAAGAAGAGGAGCTTACACCTGATCTAAAGGAATATTGGGTGCTCTATTTTGATGGAGCATCAAAAACAAATTCTAGTGGTGCAGGTTTGGTTTTGCAAAGCCCCGACGGGTTCACAGTTGAGTATGCTTTAAAGCTGGATTTTCCTACTACTAACAATGAGGCGGAGTACGAGGCATTAATAGCTGGTTTGGGTTTAGCTAGAATCATGAGGGTCAAAAACCTCAAAGTTTGTGGAGATTCACGACTTGTGATATCCCAAGTAAATGGTGAATTCGAAGCTAAGGATGAGACTATGGCGAAATACCTGAGAGTGGTGAAGGCTGTTATGTCTCAGTTTGAGGAGTGTCATGTTGAGCACATCCCGAGAGAAGAAAACGTTAAGGCCGATGCCCTGTCTAAGTTTGCTTCTTCTGAAATAGAAAATTATGCTGGGAGTGTCTACTTTCAGGTCCTGAAGGCCCCGACCATTAATGCAAAGTTAGTGGCACCAATTGATATAGGAGGCTCTTGGATAGATCCTATCAAGGCACACCTGGAGACCGGTTGGCTCCCAGACAATGCCATGGAGGCACGAAAACTTTAAGTAAGAGCGTTGAGATATACTTTGATTGAGGGTATTCTGTACAAAAGGTCATTTGTTATCCCGTACTTGAAGTGTCTAAGGCCTCTAGAGGCAAGGGAAGCATTGGAGGAAGTTCATGAAGGGATCTGTGGGCAACATTTGGGGGGCAGAGCCCTAGCTCACAAGATAATTCGTTTAGGGTTTTATTGGCCGGAGATGTTGGCTGATGCACAAAACTATGTCAAGAGATGTGAAAGATGCCAGAAGCATGCCCCAATTCTGAGGCAACCGCCTGAGATGTTGACCTCTATCAACTCTCCCATTCCATTTGCAATGTGGGGGATGGATATACTTGGACCCTTTCCCATGGCTTCAGCACAGAGGAAATTCCTGATAGTGGCCATTGATTACTTCACTAAGTGGATTGAGGCTAAACCCCTGGCCAAGATAACCACCAAGCAAGTTTCCCAGTTCTTCTGGGAGAACATCATTTGCAGATATGGAATCCCACGAATCCTTGTGACAGACAATGGGACACAGTTCAATAATGAGGAGTTTAAGAAGTATTGTGAAGAGAATGCGATTGAGCTCCGTTTTACCTCAGTGGCACATCCACAAGCCAATGGGCAAGCTGAGGTAGCTAATCGAATTATCCTTGATGGACTGAAGAAGAGGGTCGAGCGCTCTAGGAACACTTGGGTAGATGAACTGCTGCCCATACTTTGGGCGTATCGTACCACTTGTAAGGTAACCACTGGAGCAACCCCATTTTTGCTGGCTTATGGAGCCGAGGCTGTTGTGCCCTTGGAGATCATGCAGGCATCACCTCGAATCAAGGCATATGAACCAGAAACTAATGAAGAAGGGATGAGACTGGCCCTGGATTTAATTGACGAGGTTAGAGATGAAGTTAATGCTAGGAATGCTGAGTATCAGAAGAAAGCCTCTTTTCATTACAACCAGAGAGTTAAAGAAAGATTTTTTCGACAAGGCGACATGGTCCTGAGGAAGATTGAAGCCTCAGGAGTTGGCCAAAAAGGAAAGTTAGCACCAAACTGGGAAGGACCGTATCTAGTCAGGAAGGTGTTAGGACGAGGATCTTACAAGTTAGAAACCTTGGATGGGGTTGAGGTGCCCCGGACTTGGCATGCTGTGAACCTCAAAGTTTATTATGTTTGAGGTCTTTTGATAAAGGCTTGAACTTTTATCTATTTATTAGGAATAAGGTTCGAATGAAACCATTATAGAGCATGTTGCTCCCAGTAGTTGATAGAGTATCTATGTAAGGGTTGAACCCATTTTATTGATGTCCTTTGACAGCATAATGGAATTTATTCTGTTTTCTCTATTGGTTATCCTTCCTTGCTAAAACAAACGAAAGACGAATGATGGACCGACTTAAATTCTAAAGTATTAACAAACTATGAGCAAAAGCAAAAAAAATGAACGGAAATAAACTGCATAAATAGTTAAGTTAAAAATTACAAAGGCCCGAAGGCTAATAAGTCAAATGGTTGAAACCCAGAGTTCAGAAAGGCAAAAGATAAATAAATAAAGCCTAAGGGGCCTTAGGGGCCTCCTTAGCAGGAGAAGCATCCTCAGAGCTAGTCTCAGTAGTAGACCCCTCGTCGGCAGAGTTAGCAGCACCAGGCTGAGCTAGAGGAGGCTCGGGATCCAAAGCAGAAGCAGTGGCAGTAGCATGCTCCTTAACCAAAGTATCATCCTCCCCAAACAGCTCTTCACTGGAACCAGGCTCCTGTGTCAAGGCACTGGGAAGGTGAGGACTAGGAAAAGCAGAAGGCAAGAATAACCCTGGATGCTGCCTCAGAACTGCTTCAAGGGCTTTGGTCCACCCGTCAGAAAATTGACTAGGAAAGAGCATCTCATCATGCTGATCCATGAGAGTCTTGTACTCATCTGAATCCAGATATTCATCGATATGCTTCTCCTTGTCATCTCTCAGGGCAACCAGCTCCGCATGCATCCCTACCATCTCTTCATCTTTCTTCTTTATTTGCTCTTCCAGACGGTTGATATGGAGAGTCTTCTTCTGAGACTCAGACTCAAAAGCTTTGGACTTCTCTTTCCAAGCTTTGGCTTTATGAACCAAGCTTTGGAAATGGACGTTAGCCTGCATGAAAGGTTAGCATTGAAATCAAGTAGTGAATCTAAAGCCGTTAAGGTATTGAAAGATAAAAGTTCGAAACTTACCACAGCGAGAGCCTGAGCACCGAGTGCCTCTGACTCCCCAATACCTCCACTAAGGACCATGTCCTTATAGTCTGGGGTGGTGATTGAGTTTAAGGACCAATCCATGGAGTGCTTCGTAGAGCCCACCACAGAATCCTGCTTCCTAAAGCCCCAGGGAGGCCTAAAAACCGTCGACTGGACATTAACCTGGGAGCTCCCCTCCAGTCCAGCTATGTCACCATATCTCAACTCTCCTTTATGGACCTTGTGGGGGCGCAGAAAAGGAGGCTCCGTGTTTTTCCCTCGAGGGTCAGCAGCCCTCTTAGCTCGAACCATCCTGGCTGTCTCTTCATCAGGAGAGGGTGCAGCCTCCACGATCAATTTCGCAACTGCAAGAACGACCAAAAAGAGAGTTGGAATAAATTCAGTAATAAAAAGTAAATGGCAAAGACCAGTAAGAAAATTACCCCGCTCAGAAACTCTGGAAAGGCCAACTCCCCTTAGAGATTCCTCATTTAAAAGACTTAGGCAGGTAATAGAACTACCGTCTGCCTCGGTCAGAGTATTATAAGCGGCCTGTTCCTCGGTACTAAGGACGATTCCCTTAGCACTTCCATCTGAGACTCTCGAGAATGTCTGCCTAAAGAGAGTGCCCCAATCACCTCCATCCCATTCTAAGTATGCGAACTCATTTTTCCAGCCCGTATTATTATCAGGGATTGACTTGCCATTAAAAATTGGGGGAACTCTAGGACGGAGCTTAATATATACCCAGCCAGGGTTCGTGGCAGGACTATTGTAAAATTGAAAAAGTTTGCGAAAAAGCGCAACAGATAAAGGGAGTTGTTGTCGAAGACACAAAACCATAAAACATAATATAATTCTCCACGTGTTTGGCGGGAGTTGACATGGACTAATTTGAACATCAGCTAAGAGTCTAGGAATGAATTCATGAAATGGAAAACGAAGACCAGCCACTAGACTCTCCCTATAAACACACAAAGAATTGGGTTTCCAGTGACAAGGTCTGTCACCTGGCTCGGCTGGGACAAGTTTATAAGGTGATTTAATTTTGAAAAGCTTGTTATATCTAGTGATTTCATCAACATCATGATAACAGCTACAGCAGTCATATGCATCTAGTTCTGACAAAGAAGGGTAATCATCTCCACGTTGATTTAACATATCTACTAGGGATGTGTAAGAAGAGCGAATGGTGATTGTACCTTTGGAGGAGGCAGAATTCATCTTTGCAAGGCGGGACTTAGCTTTGTCTTCCATTGGTGCTCCTGAAAGAAAGGTTCGAAGCTCTTGTAAAACCCAGAAAGTTTGAAGATTTAAAGAAAATCTTCAAAGAAAACCCAGAAACTATGAAGGAATGAAGGTATCTTCAAGAAATAAACCCAGAAACCACCGTGAAGGGGAGGAGCTCGAAGAAAACTTTCGCCGGAAATCGCCTTGAAATAGAGATAACTACAGAGAGAATTTCTAGTGAAGTGTTTGAGTAGAAGTAAGAATGAGAAAGTGAACTCTTCACTCTCACTCTAATATACAACCTTTTAGCCGGTTAAAATTCCTCCAAACGGTCAAAAAACCTACAGTAACAGGTCAGAAAAGCCCATGAAACCGGCCCAAATTAAGGCCCAATTCTAGGACATTCTTAGGAAAATATCTTTGAAAAATATCTTAGATATTTTGGAAAAATATCTTAGATATTTTGAAGAAAATTATAGGTATTTTTGAAAAATATAATAGACAACAAATCCTGGATTTGGATTCAAATAGCCCGGACGGGCCCAATAACAACTATGAGGATAAGCCCATTTTGAAAAGAAAAGTACCAGGCCCCATAAGAATAGGCCCAAAGCCAAAGTGGCCCTTATTTCGACCAGAATCCTGGTCGAAACGACCAAGAATCCTGGTCGAAAAACCCTTCGACCAAAGCGTTGGAAACGCCCTTATTTCGACCAGAATCCTGGTCGAAACGACCAAGAATCCTGGTCGAAAAACCAGTTCGACCAAAGCGTTGGAAACGCCCTTATTTCGACCAGAATCCTGGTCGAAACGACCAAGAATCCTGGTCGAAAAACTCTTCGACCAAAGCGTTGGAAACGCCCTTATTTCGACCAGAATCCTGGTCGAAACGACCAAGAATCCTGGTCGAAAAACCCTTCGACCAAAGCGTTGGAAACGCCCTTATTTCGACCAGAATCCTGGTCGAAACGACCAAGAATCCTGGTCGAAAAACAGTTCGACCAAAGCGTTGGAAACGCCCTTATTTCGACCAGAATCCTGGTCGAAACGACCAAGAATCCTGGTCGAAAAACTCTTCGACCAAAGCGTTGGAAACGCCCTTATTTCGACTAGAATCCTGGTCGAAACGACCAAGAATCCTGGTCGAAAAACTCTTCGACCAAAGCGTTGGAAACGCCCTTATTTCGACGAGAATCCTGGTCGAAACGACCAGGAATCCTGGTCGAAAAACCTTTCGACCAAAACCATTCTGAGGCCCTTATTTCGACCAGAATCCTGGTCGAAATGACCAGGAATCCTGGTCGAAAAACCCTTCGACCAGAGCAAAATTGGACCCTTATTTCGACCAGAATCCTGGTCGAAACGACCAGGAATCCTGGTCGAAAATCTCTTCGATCAGGAAGAAAAAGAAGGCCTTATTTTGACCAGAATCCTGGTCGAATTCCTGGTCGAATTTCTGATCGAAAATACTCAGTCCTGGTCGAAATTTGCTATAAAAATTGATTTTCTGACAGCCAATCTTCACAGACATGGAATTTTGATACCTGTAGGTACCACAATGGGATAAATATGGAAATACGAGAAATTTCATAGATAATTCCTTGAAGAAAAAGACTCTGTAACTAAAGTTATGGAAATTGTTTAGCCTCGAATAAGGCATATCGTCGTAAACGTGTCGGTCGCTCCACACTTTGCATCAAGACGACATTTGTGAAACACTAGTGTACAAAGCCCTGACCCAAGTCTCACGAAAGGCAGTAAAAACTTCAAGGAAAACCTGATCAGTTTTCCTAGAAGTTGGGGGGCAAATGATATGGGCTGAAAGTAAGCCTTAAAGACACCTTTAATGTGGTATTAATTATACCCGGAATGGTCCAAACGTGGGGCCCACTAGTTGGGCCCAAACCCTATTTATAATATTAATTTCGTAATTAATATTAAGGGTAATAAACAGCTCAGCAAATAAGAATTGGATAAGGATAATATCTCTTTCAGACTTATCCTATAAGACATCCAATTCTATATGGAAACTGATTCCTATAAGGAATAGATCTAGAACTTTCCTCAAGGAGGTGACTTATCTATTAAGTCTCCAACTCCTACCTTAATTCTAAGGCTTCTCAGCCTATATAAAGGGTCAGACCCCTCACCTCAGAACTACGTTTTTTGGCTTGATCTTTGATATTCATCAAAGTACGTAGGCATCTTGTGAAGGCAGAATCAGCCACGAGCACAAGAGCAGCCATTAAAGCACGAAGCTCACACACCCTTACATTAAATACATAAACCCTAGCCGCAATACTAGTAGCCTAGTTTTTATTCCACAACACAAATATATTAGAATATTGCTATTAATCACTCAAGAGAACTTTCATGTTCAAATAATGATGCAAAACACAAAATTGGACTTCATTTTTTAAGAAAGCCCTTAAATTTATTTGATAATATTAAAACATATACCAAAGTCTATTTCTTTCAGTTTTAAAAATGTAACTAAAAAACATTTATGTCAATGAATTTTTTTTTAATATTTTAAATCGTTAATTATTCGTAAGATCTCTATAAAACACATATAAAAATCTATTAAAATAATAAATGATTATATATCTTAGCAAAACATATAATTGAATCTCAATGTTAAAAAGAAGATTTTGAAAAATATTAATTGAAATTCGAAGATTCTTTTTTTTTTTGAAAAGCAGGGAAATATATTAAGGGACTAAGCCCAAATAAAATGAGTCCAATAACATCCAAGGTAATATCACCACAGCCCACATATGGCCCAACCAAAGAAACCAAACATTACAATAAAGAACTACTACTACGATGAAGCCCAACCAGTTAAACAGACAATGTAATGCTAATAAAGGAAATACAGAACAAGTCCAGAAAACCTGCCCAGAACAAGAGTTTCAACTGCAACTGCATTAGATTACCAATTCTCCATACCTACAAAGACGTTACCAGCATGGAGTTCCTCCTCAATGTTAACAAACCCTATATGATTCTCCAAATGCTCAACCTGATTAGGTGGATTCTCGACCTCTGCTACCATAGCTTGGACATTCACTTCTTCCTCATGAACCCTATGAAACTCAGGACCAATCCTTCCTAAACCCATGTCCAGACTCCATATCTCAAACAAACGCCCAAATGACCTTTCAATGACAACCATTTGCTTCCAATTAGCTGCACCATGCTGTGCCAGATATGCAGCCAAGGCATTGTCAGTAGCATCCGTGAGACGGATCTCAATGTTAAAGTCCTTATCAGCTTTCCTAGTATTGAGTTGTTGGATAATGAAGGCATTTGCTGGATTAGCCCCTACATCAATGGAATCCTTCCACTCCCAATATGCTGCAGCATGGTCTGTTTCAAGAATAGCTTTAGGATAGTCATCGTCAAAGATCAGCTTCAAACCTTCCATAAAAGCATGCAGTTCATTACTCCTTCGATTTTCGATTCCCAGAGAACCAGCTAGCATCCTAATGATTGTGCCCCTGCTATCGCGAACAACCACTCCAATTCCAGAGATGTTTCCATTCTGAAGTCTGTGATTTTCAAAGCGCCCATGCACGTTAACCTTAACCACACCTCTGCGAGGCATTTCCCAGCCCGGATTGACGTTCAACATAGCCATGTTTTGCTTGAGAAGTTTGATAGTATTTGGTAGAGTAGAAGATATTAAATAGAGAGGTAAAAGGGTCTCTATAAAGGGTGAATATTGATGGCATTGCATGGCTCAATAAAACTTAAATTCCCAGAATTGTCTGCACAGATCCCCTAGGCAAAACAGTTACTCCATGTCGCTGCTGAGTAAATACATTGACGCTTCACCTTATCTGTTTGGGCCTGAACAAGTTGGGCTTAGCAATATATATACAAAATACCCACACTCTAGTCAACACTCTGCTTTTGCTTATTTGAATGACCCAACAAGATATAAAGCTTTGAACACACTCTCACCCTATTGTACCCTTTAGCACCAAGCAAAAAGCATATTATTTCTGAGTAGACCTTGTTTTGCTAGATTGTCAGCCTCTTGATTCAGCACTCTATCCACCTTCTTGAACATTAACCTCGAATTAACTAGGAATTTCTCAACATCCTTGTCAAAATGATGGTCTAAACTTACTCTAGATTTCTGAATTCTTTTAATCAATTCTGCCGAATCAGAGTATATTATACTACTGCAATTGCTCCATTTGCTAGATGCTAATTTTCTGATAATAAACAAAAAGGCTTCACATTCACATAGGAAAGCTGTATTAGCTATCACTGGACCAGAAAAGATCAAGACTAAATTCCCCTCAGAATCCTTGACATATCCTCCTATACCTGCTCGAATCACTGAATTATTTTCCAACTTCCAAGCTCTATCTATGAAACCAGTTAATGTTACCTGCTTATTCATCAAAAGCTCTTTATTCAGAATACTAGTTTTAAGAACTAGCCCTGCTGGATTTGAGTTCCACATTTGAGACTTATCAATCAGATTGACTGCTTGACACCACATTTGAGATCTATACACTATCAGGAATAGCAACTCAGACCTTTTTGTTTTCAAACCCTTAAAAACAGCCTGATTTCTACTTAGCCAAATTGTCCATAATGTTGCAGCCCAAGTTATTTGCCATGCTGATCTAACACTTGGATTGTTGGAAAACAGATTAGAGAAAACATCAAAACATTCTTGTTTCCTAATACTCCACCAGTCTGAAACAAAATCCCAGGCCCACCTTGCTAGTTCACATTTCCAGAAAATGTGAGCCTGAGTTTCTTCTTCATTATTACACCATTTGCAGATTCTTGAAGTATGAGAGCAAGTACTAATTCTGGATGATAAGAAACCACAAGTTGGTAGAATATTGTGAAAATAATTCCAGAGAAAAATACTAACCTTTGGTGGGATTTTGAATTTCCACATAGATCTCCAACCAACCTCAGATTCTACTATATCCTTATCCATTAAAGCGTAACTCCTGGCTGATGAATACTCCTCATTCACTGGAGTCCAAATCAACCTATCTATCCCAACCTTAAGCTGTTCATGATGAAGGATATTCATTAGCTTTTCTACCAGTTCCAACTCCCAGGCTCTAAGGGTTCTACTCCAAAAAACCTTCCCCTTTATAGGATAACATTCCACCAAATCCTTGAAAAGTCTAACGTTGACATGTTTAAGATTTGAAATGATGTATAACTTTGGAAAGAGATCCATTAGTGGTCCTCTCGAATACCAGTTATCTTCCCAGAAAAGTGTTGTTTCTCCATCCTTAATTTTCCACAAGAACTTGTTCCTATCTAGGTCTCTTTTCAAACTTGAATTACCTGCAACCTCTACTATACCTTGAATGCATTCTGAGACTTTATTTGTTTTGAGAATCTTATCCATTGTGTCTCCTTTTGAACAATCGTACTTTGCTCTTACCCATTTGTTCCAAAGATTATCTCTCTCCTTATGCCACTTCCAATGCCATTTTCCTAGTAAAGTAGAATTTTTCGTACTAATATTTGAAAGTCCAAGACCTCCCAATCTTTTTGGCTGAGTAATCTTTTTCCACCTGAGATAATGCATTTTTTTATTTCCCTCCGAATGACCCCAAAAGAAATTTCTTCTGATCTTTTCAATCTCTGCACAAACTCCCTTAGGAACCTTGAAGATGTTAAACCAATAGACTGGTAAACTGTCTAGTGTGGATTTTAGCAAAACAAGTCTACCAGCCTTATTATGAAAAGATAATTTGTTAGATATTAGTAATGTAGTATTTTTGTTTAGCACCAAAAAAAAAAATAATGTAGTATTTTTTAATTTGGAAAAACACTTTGAAAGACCCTTAAAAAGATTCTCAACACTTGACAAAAATACTATATAATTATTCATAAAAGATTCTTTTAAGGTATTTAATAGAAAGATTAACAAAAAATCATATGTTTTTCTGTAAATTTTGTATTTACAGAAATTTTTTTAAAAGTTTGTTTTTACTTTATGGGGATTCTCTTAAGTGTTCAATTAAATTATTTCTACAAGATTTTCTTAATTGTTTCATTGAAATAATACTAATTATTTTTACGTAATTGCGCAATTAAATTATTTATACAAGATTTTCTTAATTGTTTCAATGAAATAATATTAATTATTTAAAATATCATTTTTGTATCTTTTCTACGATAAGACAATATTCAATTAAGTGTTTCACACAATTTTGATTAATTTTTTAGTATTTTTTTTTTGTAATGGCTTAGTGTTGTTGTGTTATAATATTTATGTATTTGTATCACTCATGCGAGGAGATAAGATTCCATTAAGTGTTTTGATAAAATATTTAACTTTTTTTAAAATTTGGTCAATAAAATATTTATCATAACATTTTAGGAATCTAACATTGACAATTTGCATTATCAACACTTTAATGAGCTTCACTATATATCTAGAAATTAAAAAAAAACATGAAATATTTATTTTAAAAGAATATTTATAAGGATATGAGTACTTCTCTTTTAAAAAATATACTTTTTAATATTTAGATGGATATTCAAGTTTTTGTTAAGTGTTTCGATAAAATTTACTTATTCAGTTTGATCAATAAATATTATCAAAATGCTTAAGCAATCTCACATTGACAATATGTATTAAAAATAGTTTAATGAATTTCACTATAACTCTAAAAAGTACAAAAGATGAAATAAAATTCCAAAAAATAAAAATATATGAGTACTTTTTTAAAAAAAATATTCGTCAAGTATTTTCATAAATATTTTTTTAATTGTAATGGATCAATCAAATTATTTTGAATATTCCGTTAAGTGTTTTAATAAAATATTTACAAATTCCTTTAAAATTTTGTCAATAAATATTTATCAAAACACTTTTAGGAATCTCAAATGACAATGTGCCTTATATAAACTTTAATGAACTTCACTATATATCTAGAAAATACAAAAAAAAAATGAAATATTTACAAAGAATATGAGTACTTTTCTTTAAAAAATCTACTTAATAACTTTTTTAAGGATATTTAAGATTCTGTTAAGTGATTCGATTAAAATATACTTGTTCTTCTAAAATTTGATCAATACATATTTACTAAAACACTTAAGGATTCTCACATTGCCAATATGTATTAAAAATATTTTAATGAATTTCATTATAAGTCTAAAAACTACAAAAAATGAAATCTATTTTTCAAAAAAAAATACAAAATGTTGTGGAATAAAAACTAGGCTACTAGTATTGCGGCTAGGGTTTATGTATTTAATGTAAGGGTGTGTGAGCTTCGTGCTTTAACGGCTGTTCTTGCGTTCGAGACTGATCGGTCCTCACAAGATGCCTACGTATCTCTGTATTGCTAGAGAATCAAGCCAACGTAGTTCTGATGTGAGGGGTCTGACCCTTTATATAGGCTGAGAAGCCTTAGAATTAAGGTAGGAGTTGGAGACTTAATAGATAAGTCACCTCCTTGAGGAAAGTTCTAGATCTATTCCTTATAGGAATCAGTTTCCATATAGAATTGGATGTCTTATAGGATAAGTCTGAAAGAGATATTATCCTTATCCAATTCTTATTTGCTGAGTTGTTTATTACCCTTAATATTAATTACGAAATTAATATTATAAATAGGGTTTGGGTCCAACTAGTGGGCCCCACGTTTGGACCATTCCGGGTATAATTAATACCACATTAAAGGTGTCTTTAAGGCTTACTTTCAGCCCATATCATTTGCCCCCCAACTTCTAGGAAAACTGATCAGGTTTTCCTTGAAGTTTTAACTGCCTTTCATGAGACTTGGGTCAGGGCTTAGTACACTAGTGTTTCACAAATGTCGTCTTGATGCAAAGTGTGGAGCGACCGACACGTTTACGACGATATGCCT
This sequence comes from Saposhnikovia divaricata, assembly GCA_036435485.1. Lineage (NCBI taxonomy): Eukaryota > Viridiplantae > Streptophyta > Magnoliopsida > Apiales > Apiaceae > Saposhnikovia > Saposhnikovia divaricata. The sequence goes on along the minus strand of CM071597.1, from coordinate 90,527,044 downwards.
TATTCGAGGCTAAGCAACTTCCATAGCTTTAGTTACAGAGTCTTTTTCTTCAAGGAATTATCTATGAAATTCCTCGTATTTCCATATTTATCCTATTATGGTACCCACAGGTATCAAAATTCCATGTCTGTGAAGATTTGCTGTCAAAAAATCAATTTTTATAGCAAATTTCGACCAGGACTGAGTATTTTCGATCAGAAATTCGACCAGGAATTCGACCAGGATTCTGGTCGAAACAAGGCCTTCTTTTTCTTCCTGATCGAAGAGATTTTCGACCAGGATTCCTGGTCGTTTCGACCAGGATTCTGGTCGAAATAAGGGTCTAATTTTGCTCTGGTCGAAGGGTTTTTCGACCAGGATTCCTGGTCATTTCGACCAGGATTCTGGTCGAAATAAGGGCGTTTCCAACGCTTTGGTCGAAGAGTTTTTCGACCAGGATTCTTGGTCGTTTCGACCAGGATTCTGGTCGAAATAAGGGCATTTCCAACGCTTTGATCGAAGAGTTTTTCGACCAGGATTCTTGGTCGTTTCGACCAGGATTCTGGTCGAAATAAGGGCGTTTCCAACGCTTTGATCGAAGAGTTTTTCGACCAGGATTCTTGGTCGTTTCGACCAGGATTCTGGTCGAAATAAGGGCGTTTCCAACGCTTTGGTCGAAGAGTTTTTCGACCAGGATTCTTGGTCGTTTCGACCAGGATTCTGGTCGAAATAAGGGCGTTTCCAACGCTTTGGTCGAAGAGTTTTTCGACCAGGATTCTTGGTCGTTTCGATCAGGATTCTGGTCGAAATAAGGGCGTTTCCAACACTTTGGTCGAAGAGTTTTTCGACCAGGATTCTTGGTCGTTTCGACCAGGATTCTGGTCGAAATAAGGGCGTTTCCAACGCTTTGGTCGAAGAGTTTTTCGACCAGGATTCTTGGTCGTTTCGACCAGGATTCTGGTCGAAATAAGGGCGTTTCCAACGCTTTGGTCGAAGAGTTTTTCGACCAGGATTCTTGGTCGTTTCGACCAGGATTCTGGTCGAAATAAGGGCCACTTTGGCTTTGGGCCTATTCTTATGGGGCCTGATACCTTTCTTTTCAAAATGGGCTTAACCTTATAGTTGTTATTGGGCCCGTCCGGGCTATTTGAATCCAAATCCAGTATCTGTTTTCTTATGATATTTTTCAAAAATATCTATAATTTTTCGAAATATCTAAGATATTTTTCCAAGATATTTTCCCAAGAATGTCCTAGAATTGGGCCTTAGTTTGGGCCGGTTTCATGGGCTTTTCTGACCTGTCACTGTAGGTTTTCTGACCGTTTGGAGGAATTTTAACCGGCTAAAAAGTTGTATATAAGAGTGAGAGTGGAGAGTTCACTTTCTCATTCTCACTTCTACCCAAACACTTCACAAGAAATTCTCTCTATAGTTCTCTCTATTTCAAGGCGATTTCCGGCGAAAGTTTTCTTCGAGCTCCTCCCCTTCACGGTGGTTTCTGGGTTCCTTTCTTGAAGATACCTTCATTCCTTCATAGTTTCTGGGTTTTCTTTGAAGATTTTCTTCAAATCTTCAAACTTTCTGGGTTTTTCAAGAGCTTCGAACCTTTTTTCAGGAGCACCAATGGAAGACAAAGCTAAGTCCCGCCTTGCAAAGATGAATTCTGCCTCCTCCAAAGGTACAATCACCATTCGCTCTTCTTACACATCTCTAGTAGATATGTTAAATCAACGTGGAGATGATTACCCTTCTTTGTCAGAACTAGATGCATATGACTGTTGTAGCTCTTATCATGATGTTGATGAAATCGCTAGATATAACAAGCTTTTCAAAATTAAATCACCTTATAAACTTGTCCCAGCCGAGCCAGGTGACAGACCTTGTCACTGGAAACCCAATTCTTTGTGTGTTTATAGGGAGAGTCTAGTGGCTGGCCTTCGTTTTCCATTTCATGAATTCATTCCTAGACTCTTAGCTGATGTTCAAATTAGTCCATGTCAACTCCCGCCAAACGCGTGGAGAATTATATTATGTTTTATGGTTTTGTGTCTTCGACAACAACTCCCTTTATCTGTTGCGCTTTTTCGCAAACTTTTTCAATTTTACAATAGTCCTGCCACGAACCCTGGCTGGGTATATGTTAAGCTCCGTCCTAGAGTTCCCCCAATTTTTAATGGCAAGTCAATTCCTGATAATAATACGGGCTGGAAAAATGAGTTCGCATACTTAGAATGGGATGGAGGTGATTGGGGCACTCTCTTTAGGCAGACATTCTCGAGAGTCTCAGATGGAAGTGCTAAGGGAATCGTCCTTAGTACCGAGGAACAGGCCGCTTATAATACTCTGACCTAGGCAGACGGTAGTTCTATTACCTGCCTAAGTCTTTTAAATGAGGAATCTCTAAGGGGAGTAGGCCTTTCCAGAGTTTCTGAGCGGGGTAATTTTCTTACTGGTCTTTGCCATTTACTTTTTATTACTGAATTTATTCCAACTCTCTTTTTGGTCGTTCTTGCAGTTGCGAAATTGATTGTGGAGGCTGCACCCTCTCCTGATGAAGAGACTGCCAGGATGGTTCGAGCTAAGAGGGCTGCTGACCCTCGAGGGAAAAACACGGAGCCTCCTTTTCTGCGCCCCCACAAGGTCCAGAAAGGAGAGTTGAGATATGGTGACATAGCTGGACTGGAGGGGAGCTCCCAGGTTAACGTCCAGTCGACGGTTTTCAGGCCTCCCTGGGGCTTCAGGAAGCAGGATTCTGTGTGGGCTCTACAAAGCACTCCATGGATTGGTCTTTAAACTCAATCACCACCCCTGACTATAAGGACATGGTCCTTAGTGGAGGTATTGGGGAGTCAGAGGCACTCGGTGCTCAGGCTCTCGCTGTGGTAAGTTTTGAACTTTCATCTTTCAATACCTTAACGGCTTTAGATTCACTACTTGATTTCAATGCTAACCTTTCATGCAGGCTAACGTCCATTTCCAAAGCTTGGTTCATAAAGCCAAAGCTTGGAAAGAGAAGTCCAAAGCTTTTGAGTCTGAGTCTCAGAAGAAGACTCTCCATATTAACCGTCTGGAAGAGCAAATAAAGAAGAAAGATGAAGAGATGGTAGGGATGCATGCGGAGCTGGTTGCCCTGAGAGATGACAAGGAGAAGCATATTGATGAATATCTGGATTCAGATGAGTACAAGACTCTCATGGATCAGCATGATGAGATGCTCTTTCCTAGTCAGTTTTCTGATGGGTGGACCAAGGCCCTTGAAGCAGTTCTGAGGCAGCATCCAGGGTTATTCTTGCCTTCTGCTTTTCCTAGCCCTCACCTTCCCAGTGCCTTGACACAGGTGCCTGGTTCCAGTGAAGAGCTGTTCGGGGAGGATGATACTTTGGTTAAGGAGCATGCTACTGCCACTGCTTCAGCTTTGGACCCCGAGCCTCCTCTAGCTCAACCTGGTGCTGCTAACTCTGCCGACGAGGGGTCTACTACTGAGACTAGCTCTGAGGATGCTTCTCCTGCTAAGGAGGCCCCTAAGGCCCCTTAGGCTTTATTTATTTATCTTTCGCCTTTCTGAACTCTGGGTTTCCACCGTTGAACTTAATAGCCTTCGGGTCTTTGTAATTTTTTAACTTAACTATTTATGCAGTTTGTTTCCGTTAATTTTTCTTGATTTTGCTCATAGTTTGTTAATACTTTAGAATTTTTGAGTACTTGGCCTCCTGGCTGGTACTAAATTCACAAGTTGGTCCAACATTCGCCTTTCGTTTGTTTTTAGCAAGGAAGGATAATCAATAGAGAAAACAGAATAAATTCCATCATGCTGTCAAAGGACATCAATAAAATGGGTTCAACCCTTACATAGATACTCTATCAACTACTGGGAGCAACATGCTCTATAATGGTTTCATTCGAACCTTATTCCTAATAAATAAGTTCAAGCCTTTATCAAAAGAACTTAAACATAATAAACTTTGAGGTTCACAGCATGCCAAGTTCGGGGCACCTCAACCCCGTCCAAGGTTTCTAACTTGTAAGATCCTCGTCCTAACACCTTTCTGACTAGATATGGTCCTTCCCAATTCGGTGCTAACTTTCCTTTCTGGCCAACTCCCGAGGCTTCAATCTTCCTCAGAACCATGTCGCCTTGTCGAAAAAATCTTTCTTTAACTCTCTGGTTGTAATGAAAAGAGGCTCTCTTCTGATACTCAGCATTCCTAGCATTAGCTTCATCTCTAACCTCATCAATTAAATCCAGGGCCAGTCTCATCCCTTCTTCATTAGTTTCTGGCTCATATGCCTCGATTCGAGGTGATGCCTGCATGATCTCCAAGGGCACAACAGCCTCGGCTCCATAAGCCAGCAAAAATGGGGTTGCTCCAGTTGTTACCTTACAAGTGGTACGATACGCCCAAAGTATGGGCAGCAGTTCATCTACCCAAGTGTTCCTAGAGCGCTCGACCCTCTTCTTCAGTCCATCAAGGATAATTCGATTAGCTACCTCAGCTTGCCCATTGGCTTGTGGATGTGCCACTGAGGTAAAACGGAGCTCAATCGTATTCTCTTCACAATACTTCTTAAACTCCTCATTATTGAACTGTGTCCCATTGTCTGTCACAAGGATTCGTGGGATTCCATATCTGCAAATGATGTTCTCCCAGAAGAACTGGGAAACTTGCTTGGTGGTTATCTTGGCCAGGGGTTTAGCCTCAATCCACTTAGTGAAGTAATCAATGGCCACTATCAGGAATTTCCTCTGTGCTGAAGCCATGGGAAAGGGTCCAAGTATATCCATCCCCCACATTGCAAATGGAATGGGAGAGTTGATAGAGGTCAACATCTCAGGCGGTTGCCTCACAATTGGGGCATGCTTCTGGCATCTTTCACATCTCTTGACATAGTTTTGTGCATCAGCCAACATCTCCGGCCAATAAAACCCTAAACGAATTATCTTGTGAGCTAGGGCTCTGCCCCCCAAATGTTGCCCACAGATCCCTTCATGAACTTCCTCCAATGCTTCCCTTGCCTCTAGAGGCCTTAGACACTTCAAGTACGGGATAACAAACGACCTTTTGTACAGAATACCCTCAATCAAAGTATATCTCAACGCTCTTACTGAGAGTTTTCGTGCCTCCATGGCATTGTCTGGGAGCCAACCGGTCTCCAGGTGTGCCTTGATAGGATCTATCCAAGAGCCTCCTATATCAATTGGTGCCACTAACTTTGCATTAATGGTCGGGGCCTTCAAAACCTGAAAGTAGACACTCCCAGCATAATTTTCTATTTCAGAAGAAGCAAACTTAGACAGGGCATCGGCCTTAACGTTTTCTTCTCTCGGGATGTGCTCAACATGACACTCCTCAAACTGAGACATAACAGCCTTCACCACTCTCAGGTATTTCGCCATAGTCTTATCCTTAGCTTCGAACTCACCATTTACTTGGGATATCACAAGTCGTGAATCTCCACAAACTTTGAGGTTTTTGACCCTCATGATTCTAGCTAAACCCAAGCCAGCTATTAATGCCTCATACTCCGCCTCATTGTTAGTAGTAGGAAAATCCAGCTTTAAAGCATACTCAACTGTGAACCCGTCGGGGCTTTGCAAAACCAAACCTGCACCACTAGAATTTGTTTTTGATGCTCCATCAAAATAGAGCACCCAATATTCCTTTAGATCAGGTGTAAGTTCCTCTTCTTTTTTCTCTTGCCCAGGGGTAGTCATTATCTCTTGCCCCCCGACTTCTTGGTTGTTAATAGTACATTCAACCACGAAGTCAGCCAATGCCTGAGCCTTGATGGCTGTCCGAGGCTTGTATGTGATATCGAATTCTCCTAACTCAATCGCCCATTTAATTAGCCTTCCACTGGCCTTAGGGCTATGCAATATGTTCCTCAACTGTTGGTTCGTCAGAACTTGAATCTTATGTGCGTGGAAGTAAGGTCGCAATTTCCTTGAGGCAGTTACTAATGCCAAAGCAAACTTTTCTATGGGTGAGTAATTCAACTCAGCCCCATGCAACACTTTGCTTACATAGTAGATAGGTTTCTGGACTTTCTCCTCTTCCCGAATAAGGACAGCACTCAGGGCTTGTTCAGATACCGCCAGGTATAGATAAAGAGTCTCTTCAGGACTTGGTTTGGTCAATAACGGGGCTTCAACCATGTATTTCTTCAATTGCTCAAAGGCCTCTTGGCTCTCAGGAGTCCACTCAAAATTTTTCACTTTCTTCAATGCTTGAAAGAAAGGCAAGCACTTGTCACCGGACTTGGAGATGAATCTTCCTAAAGCCGCTACCCGGCCCGTCAACTTCTGCACATCTGATAACGTGTATTTTATACACGTTTTGTCTTTTATTCTTCTGCATTTTTGTTAATTTCGAATGTTGTTTTATTAATATTTGTTATGTTTTTCATCTTTCAGTGCCTCATGCTTAATTGTTGAAAAGATGAATTATTTTGGGCTTGAAAGCGAAGATTATTCAAGAGGGAAGTTAGAAGATGCAAGCTCGTGATGCCGGGAGGTGTTTAATGCATTATATTGAAGATTTTATCTCGTACGGGCAGCTGTACGGCCGTTCAACTGACCGTTCAAAGGAGCAGAATTTTCGTACGGGCAGCTGTACGGCCGTACAGCAGGCCGTACGGAGTTGCTGAGTATTAAATGACCATATCATCTCTTAACCTAATATCATATCTTCACATCTTATTCTTGCCTCCTTGCTTAGCCTCTTCAAGAACCAAATTAGGGTTAGTCAAGTAGAGAGAAAAACATCAATTACTCATAATCTAGCATTGATTATGAGTAACTAACTTCATATATTTGGCTCAAGGAGGAGCTCTTGTATCAAAACCCATTTCATTTAAGTAAGATCTATTTCACTCTATCTTGAATATTTGTGTTGTATTGTTTATGATTTTGCTTGGAGATTGTAAGTTGCTTCACCTTACTCTTCTTGTAATTTTAATTGCTAATTGTTTGTGCTAATCCGTAATTGTTAGTGCATTCATTATAGTAGCACAAGATTTAGTGTACCTAAATCCACAAAATTCAAGTGCAAATACCTAGGTTGAACTTCTCATCCTTGGGTTTGTCCTAGCCTCTCTTTGTTTGATTCCTTGATTTGGTTAAACTAGTAGTGCTTCATTATTGGTTGCTATTATCAAGAGAACTAATTTATGTGCTTCACTAAATTAGTGTTTTTAGAAGAGAAATAAGTGATTGTGTGCTTCACCAATTATCTTGGTTAGGTAGAGTTGATTAAATCTTGCTTATATGTGTACGGGTGAAGAACTTGAGTTTCCATAATCCTTGGGTCAAATATCTCTTATCTTGCTAATTTAAACATTGTGCCTTGTTGTGTTGGAAAAATTGGATGATTGAAAGTCCCATAATCATATTTCTCTAGCATTTTATTTCTTGTAGTCAAGGTGTTTGATAAAACACCACAAACACTAAAAACCCCCCACCATTTTACATTACTCTAGTATTGAACGCTATTCCCTTGGGTTCGATCCCTACTTGCCACATTTGCTATATTTTATAGTTAAGTGCGAACATAGTAGAGCATAAACATTCATCTTTCAATTTGGCGCGTCGGCGACGGGCGTGGCCAAATTTTGGCGCCGCTGCCGGGGAACTAGTTTTAGTTCAATATTAGTGCGCGTATAAAAATTGTGAATATTTTAGTTCCATTGTGCATATTCATCTATTTTTCTTTGATTTTAGAAATTTTTGCTATGTATGACTCGATCCTCTTGTTTAGGTGATCTTGCGTATTCATCCAATCCCGAGAGACTCTTGCGAAGGAATCAAAGGAATTCAAGTGCCAATATAGATTCATCAAGTCAATTTATTTCTAGCTCACCTTCGGAAGAGGAGTTTAACGAGGGTCCTACCCTTGTTATTCCTATCTCATCACCGGACGACAACATTGATCAAGTCATGGAAAATCCTAATCAACGTACACTCAAGGAGATTGCTTCTCCTAGCTCCGTTCAACTACCATTGTGCATTGTATTTCCGGGAGGACAACCATTTGAGCTAAAGGGTGGTCTTATTGCCCTCCTTCCCAAGTTTGGAGGTGAAGGCACGGAAGATCCTTTTAGGCATCTTCAAGAATTTGAAATGGTATGTTCTTCAATGAGACCAAACAATGCTACGGAAGAACAAGTGAAGTTGAAAGCATTTCCCTTTTCCTTGAGAGACAATGCCAAGGCATGGCTATTTTACCTTCTTCCAAACTCAATCACTACATGGGAGCAAATGCGAAGTGCTTTCTTGGGGAAATTCTTCCCTACCTCAAAGGCTACGGGCATCTCCAAAGAAATTTGTGGCATTCGGCAATACTCTGGAGAAACATTGTATGAGTATTGGGAAAGGTTTCAAAAGCTTTGTCAAAGTTGTCCTCCACACTTGATATCGGAAGAGTTGCTCATTCACTACTTCTATGGAGGCTTGGAATATAGTGCTAAATTGCACCTTGATGCTTCAAGTGGTGGAGTTCTTGTGGATAAAACGCCGGAGGAGGCTAGAAAGTTAATAACCAAGATTGCCGAGAATTCTCGCCAATTTGGGGATCGTCAAGTGCATGTCAAGAACCCTTCCGTGAATGAAGTGGCAACTCAAAAGTTAGAGGGCCAAATCTCGGACCTTACATCATTGGTTCATCAATTAGCCGTTGGGAATCTTCAACAACAAAAATATTGTGGTGTTTGCAATATGTCGGATCATTCTACTAACGAATGCCTATCATTCCAACAACCCGAAGAGCAAATTAATGCTATTGGAGGTTTTTCGGGACAACCGCCTCAAAGGAAGTATGACCCCTATAGTAACACCTACAACCCCGGTTGGAGAGACCACCCTAATTTTCGATATGGAAATCCCAATGCACCAAACTCTAACCAATACCAAAATCCAAACACTTACAACACCCAACATCAACAAAACCCTCCTCCATACTCACAAAAACGGCCCAATCAAAATTTTCAAGCTCCACCACCACCTCCATACAATTCCCAAGACCATCAAGGGTCTTCTTCATCTTCATTGTCATCACTAGAAGAAATGATAAAGCAATTGGCAACAAACAACCTCCAATTTCAAAACATCACTTCTCAAAATATATCCAACTTGGAAAAGAATACTTCCCAATTTCAAAATAATACTTCTCAAAGTATATCCAATTTGGAAAAGCAAATGAGCCAACTAGCTACAACCGTGAATCGATTGCAAGGCCAAGGTTCTAGGCAACTTCCTTCTCAAACGGAGGTGAACCCCAAAGAAAATGCTAGTGCCATGACCTTGAGGTGTGGGAAAGAATTGGAGGACCTTCATGCGAATGCCAAGGGTAAGATGGTGAATGATAATGAAAATGGAAAGGTTGAAAATGATGACATCTTGGGGGCTAATGATGAAAATCGTGAAGATGAGATGGAAATTGAGGAAGAGAAAGTTGATAAGGGAAAGAAGGAAAGTGTTCAAGAAGACGTTCCACAAGCAAAGAAGCCAAGGTTCATTGATGAGGATGTGGTTATTCGACCTCCATTCCCTTCCAAATTTTCTAAACCAAAGAAAGAAATTGTTGATAAGGAAATGCTTGAGACATTCCGAAAAGTGGAAATCACTCTCCCGTTACTAGATGCCATAAACCAAGTTCCAAGGTATGCAAAGTTTCTCAAAGATTTGTGTACTAACAAAAGGAAGTTAAGAGGTGATGAAACTATAGTGGTGGATGAGAATGTCTCGGCCGTGATTCAAAGGAGGTTACCTCAAAAATGTTCGGATCCGGGCACATTCACTATTCCTTGCAAGATTGGAGGTAAATTCTTTGAAAGAGCTATGCTTGATTTAGGTGCCTCGATCAATGTGATGCCCCTCTCCATATTTCAAACTTTAAATTTGGGGGCACTTGAAAATACGAATGTGATCATTCAACTTGCGGATAGATCTAATGCCTATCCCGAGGGGGTAATTGAAGATGTGCTTGTTCATGTTGACCAAATGGTTTTCCCCGCTGACTTTTACATCTTGAAAATGGAAGATGGTCCATCTAACATCAAGTCGGCACCAATTCTTTTTGGGCGTCCATTCTTAAAAACGGCGAAGACCAAGATTAATATGGATGATGGTTCTCTCACTATGGAGTTTGGCGATGAAGTTGTCAAGTTCAACATTTATGATGCTATGAAATTTCCTAGTGAGTCACACTCAATTTGCTCCATGGATGTTATTGATGGTTTAGCCCAACAAGCTTTTGACATGGGAAATAAAGAAGCTCTCCAAGTGGTTATTGAGGGATGTGTAAATGAAGATGATGGATTCCCTAATTCGGAAGAGGCCAATGAGGCAATTATGGAGCTCAATGTATTGCAACCTTTACCCCAAAGGTGTGAACTTGCAAGAATTGATCTTCCCTTGTCTTATTCCAAATTACTCCCTTCTATTGAGAATCCTCCTACTTTGGAATTGAAAGTGTTGCCTAATCATCTCAAATATGCTTATCTTGGGGACAATGAGACTCTTCCCGTAATCATAGCTTCTAATTTGAGTAACGTACAAGAAGAACGCCTCTTGCGGGTTCTTAAGGATCATAAAAGTGCTATTGGGTGGACCATTGACGATATTAAGGGAATTAGCCCTTCCACTTGCATGCATCGCATACTCTTTGAGGATGGAGCTAAACCTACTAGAGACCCTCAAAGAAGACTTAATCCGGCAATGATGGAAGTTGTTAAAAAGGAGATTCTCAAGCTACTTGATGTGGGAATCATTTTTCCAATTTCGGATAGCGAATGGGTGAGTCCTGTACATTGCGTTCCTAAAAAGGTGGGTATCACTCTTGAAGAAAATCTTAAAGGTGAGCTTGTATCTACCCGAGTCCAAAATGGGTGGCGAATGTGCATAGATTATCGCAAGTTAAATGCGGTAACTCGAAAAGACCATTTTCCTCTTCCTTTCATTGATCAAATGTTAGAGAGGTTAGCCGGGAAGGAATTCTATTGCTTTCTAGATGGATTCAGTGGATATCATCAAATTGTCATTGCTCCCGAAGATCAAGACAAAACCACATTTACTTGTCCTTTTGGTACGTTTGCATTTCGTAAACTCTCATTTGGCTTATGTGGTGCTCCCGCAACTTTTCAAAGGTGTATGGTGAGTATTTTCTCCGACATGATAGAGAATGGAATTGAAGTCTTTATGGATGATTTCTCTATTTCGGGTGATTCTTTTGATGAATGTCTTCAAATCCTTACTCATGCTTTGGATCGATGCTTGGAAACTAATCTAGTGCTCAACTATGAAAAATGCCATTTCATGGTCCAAGAAGGTATTGTATTGGGGCATATTATGTCTAGGAAGGGCATTGAAGTTGACAAGGCAAAAGTTGATATTATTGCAAGTCTTCCGTACCCTTCAAATGTCAAGGATGTGCGGTCTTTTCTTGGTCATGCCGGTTTCTATAGGAGGTTTATCAAGGATTTTTCCAAGGTTGCTCTTCCCCTATCATCTCTTCTACAAAAGGATGTGGAATTTAAAATTGATGAAAAATGCAAGGCGGCTTTTGACCATCTCAAGGAAGCTTTAACTTCGGCTCCTATCATTAAGCCTCCGGATTGGTCTCTTCCTTTTGAGATTATGTGTGATGCTAGCAATTATGCGGTTGGTGCGGTGTTAGGCCAAAAAGTTGACAAACGATCTCATGTGATTTATTATGCCTCTCGCACACTCAATTCCGCCCAAGTGAACTATACCACCACCGAGAAGGAATTGCTTGCTATTGTCTTTGCTCTTGACAAGTTTCGTTCATATCTTCTTGGTTACAAAGTCATCATATACACGGATCATGCCGCCTTAAGACATCTCTTGGCGAAAAAAGAGTCAAAGCCTAGGTTGATTCGGTGGATTCTTCTCCTTCAAGAATTTGACTTAGAAATCAAAGATAAAATAGGTGCCGAGAACTTAGTGGCGGACCACTTGAGTCGACTGGTGAGGGAGGAAGATGCTTCTCCCCTTCAAGAATTATTTCCGGATGAGCACTTATTTGGAATTCAAAGCGAGGTGCCATGGTATGCGGATCTTGTTAACTACCTTGTATGCAAAACTTTCCCTAATGGCATGCCTAAGTATCAAAGGGAGAAGTTAAGAAGTGAAGCCAAACACTACATTTGGGATGATCCTTATCTTTGGAAACATTATGCGGATCAAGTATTGAGAAGGTGTGTTCCAGAGTCGGAAATTTCTTCAATTCTTCAATTTTGTCATTCTTATGCTTGTGGAGGTCATTTTGGGAAAGATCGAACGGCAAGAAAGGTGCTTGAATGTGGATTTACATGGCCAACTCTTTTTTGTGACTCTCACGATTTTTGTAAGCAATGTGAACCTTGTCAAAGAACCGGCAATATTGCAAAAAGGAATGAAATGCCCCAAACTCCAATTATTGTGGTAGAAATCTTCGATGTATGGGGTATTGATTTTATGGGGCCATTTCCATCGTCTTCTCATGGAAATCTCTATATTCTCTTGGCCGTTGATTATGTCTCTAAGTGGGTGGAGGCCAAGGCAACAAAATCGGATGATGGTAAGGCGGTTGTTGCATTTCTCAAGTCTCAAATTTTCAACCGATTTGGTGTCCCCAAAGCTATCATAAGTGATCAAGGTACCCACTTTTGTAACAAATTGGTGGGAAATCTTCTTAAATCTTATGGGGTCTATCATCGAATGGCAACGGCCTATCATCCTCAATCTAATGGTCAAGCCGAAGTTTCTAATCGGGAGATTAAGTCTATTCTTGAGAAGGTGGTGAAACCCTCTAGGAAGGATTGGTGTGTTCGTCTTGAAGATGCATTATGGGCATATAGAACGGCATTTAAAACTCCTATTGGTATGTCTCCTTACAAGTTGGTTTTTGGTAAGTCTTGTCATCTTCCCGTGGAGTTAGAGCACAAAGCTTATTGGGCAATCAAAGCTTGTAATATGGATCTTAATGTTGCCGGGGCTCATAGAAAACTTAACTTGCTTGAATTGGAGGAAATTCGTAACAATGCCTATGAGGATGCTCAATCGTATAAGGCTAGAGTAAAGGACTTTCATGATCGTTCGCTCGTTTCTAAATCATTTCATGTTGGGCAAAAGGTTCTCCTCTACAACTCTCGTCTCAAATTAATGCCCGGGAAGCTTCGATCTCGTTGGTTGGGTCCATTTGTTGTTGTAAAAATCTACCCTCATGGAGCGGTGGATTTGCGAAGTTTGTCTACCAACAAAGAATTCAAGGTAAATGGCCACCGTCTTAAGCCTTTCTATGAGGGATTTCAAGAATCTACCGTTGATGTCATCTCATTAGCGGACCCTCTTCATGAATGAGCTCTCGTTAGGTTGTGTGTTGGTGCTACGAGGCACATTCGGGAAGTCGAGCCAACGACAGTAAACAAAGGCGCTGTGTGGGAGGCAACCCAAGGTACACATGTATTTATATATCATGTGTATGTCAAATTTTTGGTCCTCACTCGCATTTATGAAGGGTGTTATGCATTTTATGGGTGTGAGGATTGATCTAAATATTAATGAGTGGGATTTTCTTTTTCATCAATTTTATTTTCTAAAAAAAAAAAAAAATGTGTGTTGATTGATTTTTATGTATTGTTGTGATGTGTCTAGTGAATTTTATTTCACTGTAAAAAAAAAGAAAAAAAAAAGAAAACAAAAAAATGTGACCCGCTCAATAATATTTAGTATCGCTAATTCCAATTTTTATGATTTTTATATTTATTCCACACTTGCCTTGATGTGTTTGTTCATGTTTTCAGGAATTAATATTTTATTCAAGCATTCAAGGATTTGTGGAAATTTTTTGGAAAAAAAAAAAAATTAAAAAAAAATACAAAATACTGTACGGGCAATCGTACGGGCTACAGGCCGTGCAGCAAGCCGTTCAGCAGCCCGTACTTGATTTTTATGGTTTCTGTCCGTGTTGTAGTTCAAATTGTGTGTTTTTTTCAATTCATTACCCACTTCTTGTACTGGCAGTACAACTCATAAAACAGAAAAGCAAAAACAATTCCTACTCTTTCCTCCCACCCCCTTTTCACTCATCGCTTTTCAGATCTGTCCATTATCGATCCAAAACTTCAAACAACCCTGCCTCCACTCCACCCCTTCATTCCCTTTCCGCCTTCTCCACTGCATACAAACAGCACCGCACTGTCCCTCCCCTCCTATAATTCAATCCCGTGCGCCAACACCATCTTCCTTCGTCTCCACACCATCTCCACGGCACCAGCCTTCACCCCTCCATCTCGCCATTCCTCCCTTTCTACAATCGCAGCCACCATCCCATTCAATCTCCTTCTTCCACCGCTGCAATCCCCATCACCACTCTGTATTCCCCTTATTTCAACCTGCGTTTTCACCCTTCTCCGTAACAACACCCACCTTCTATTCCTCCAACCTCACACCTCCCTACAACCATCTTCTTCAGCACCCACACCACCACCTACTTTCTCAGCCTTCACCCCCCCACCTCGCCATTCCTAACAACCGCCATTACCAATTCCGTGCCCCCCTTTTCACCGCTGCTGTTTCCCCTCACACCAACAACGCACGCAGCCTCCTCTTTCTTCGTTTCCGCCGCCCTCAACCGCATCTCCCCTCGACCTCCTGAACCCACCTCCACCACCGTTTACGATCTCCTCCATTCCTCCATAGCTTCTCCTTCTCCTCCTCCCTCAATTACCCCTCTTCTCTCCACCTCCTGCAAATAGCCACGATTCCCCACCCCCCCGCTGTTCACAAACACGACCCCCCCCCCACGCCTACAATTCCCGTACACCACCCCATTGCCTTCCAGTCGAACCCACCAAAACAGCCACACCAAAACAGCCACACCAATTCCCATAGCATCTCCTTTTCCTCCTCCTGCCTCACATCACTCCACGTTCTCCACCACAATTCAACTCCGCCATCCTTCATCAACGTCAACAACAATTCACCACCGTCCTCCTCCCTCAATTTCCCCAATCCCGTTCTTCTACCGCCCCGTCTCCATCCGTCCGCCGTACATCAACACAGCCCTCCACCTTTCTCACCCCCTTCTACTCCCGTACTCACCCGTCCCCTATTTCCTTAAACCATCTCCCACCCCCCCTGTTTTGTGTTATTTGTTTATATTTTTGTTTATATTTTCTTTTGTTTTGTTTTGTTTAATTTTAGTTTTATTTCATTTATTTTTATTGATTTTTTTTAATTTTGAGCTTTGAATGTGATTTTTGAATTTGATTTTATTATTAATTAGTTAGTTTATTATTATTATTATTATTATTAATATTATTATTATTATTATTATTATTATTATTATTATTATTTGTTTATTTGATTTCTTAAATTTTAGTTAATCTTTTGTTTTATTTTCAATTTAATTTGACTTTTGATTTTAAATTTTGATTTTTTTATTATTACTTGCTTAGTTATTTCATTTTAATTTTTAATTTAATCTTCGAATTTTTTTTATTTTATTAATTTTTTTATTCACTTTAGAATTTGATTTTTAATTTTATTATTATTTGGTTAATTATTTAATTTTTCTTTTTCTTCTTTTCATAATATAAATAAATAAAATAATTAGTTCTAATATTTCCATACCCTTAATTAGTGTAATTAATTAGCTTTGAGGGGTGTATTGTCGTGTCGTTGATTATTGTAGCTTGGGGTATTTGTGGTATGTGGCGGTAATTCATTTCGGGGTTTACCATTTGGTGTTCAATTTGGTGGCGAATTGGTGGTGGGATTAGTGTTGGTTTGTTGCCTATCTTTGTGTTTGTGCTTGGTGCTTCTATTGGGTGGTTGTTTTGTCTGGTAATTCGAAGTTGGGATTAATCATCATGAGTGGGGTTTCTTCTCAACGCGGTAAAACGAAGGAAAAGCTTACATCTAAGCGTCGGAAAACCACTGCTTCATCTTCGGAGACAAAAATTTTTCTAACTCACAAGGAATGTGAAGAATCGGGTCTCCCATTACCACCTTCAAATTACGGGCTTGACTTGCACTCTGCTAAGCCTAGTTTGTCATTCTCCGGTGATGCTCTTGAAAGGTATAATTCCATTTCATCGCTTAAAGTTTTGCCTTTTCGCTATTTTGATAAGCATGTCATGGAAAAGCTTGATATTTGGGACAATGTTGAGAAAATTTTGACTACTTCCGGTTGGCCTTCATGGTTATATATGGATGAGCCGACTTGTCCGGCTTTGGTCTATGAATTCTTTACTACCGTGAAGTGTGATGTTGAAGTTGTGAATGAGTTAAGCGTACCCTCTCGCTTCACTTTTAGGATGATGGGTATGTGGTTTAGTGTTCGTTTGGAGGAGATTTGTGAGTGGTTTGGGTGGAAATACAATCAAGGCTTCCGGACATTTTCCACTCGGTTTCAATATTCTTTTTGGCGTGAGATTTCTTCGGATACTCAATGGCCTTCCGGTGGTCGGATTAAGTCCACCAAAATCAAGGACCCTAGTTTGTGCTATATTCATCGGGTTATGGTTCATTCTTTGTATGGTAATGAAGGTTCAAATAGCGCCATTTCTTTGGTAGAACTTGGGGTCCTCAATTGGTTGTATGATGAGTTTCTAGTAGATTGGGGGTATGTATTCTCTTCCCGGTTGTTGGAGCTAACTCGGCGTAAAGGAAAGGGTTCCCTTATCTTTGGCGGGTTTATCACCCGAATTGCTACTAAGCTAGGGATTCTTGATCGGGATAACTCCCCTATTTCATGGATGGAGGGTGGCCAACCCGTAGCTACTATTGACTTTGCTGTTTTGAAGAAGATGGGGGTTATCTCAGGGTCTTTTGATAATTTTCGATGGATGGGGCATAAATCTTCTCAGCCCGAGTGTGAACCATCTCCTACTCGGCCCGAGGAGGAGCCGGTTTCTCAGCCTTTGCTACTTTCTGAAGATCGACATGCATCTCCCTCTCATAGTCATGCCGAAGAGTTTTCTGAACCTCAACGGGCCTACTTACAACGCATGGAGCAATCCATCAAGGACCATGTTGATATGAGGTTTTCTGAGCATCGAGAGTGGATGGAGCAGTTTTATGCTTCGATGATGGCTCATGGTTGCACTAGTTCTCGGGATCCACCCTTGGATCCTCCTCACGATGCTTGAGCTTCTTGGCTTTGCTCCCGGTCCTTGTTGCCTATTTCGAGGGGAGTTTTCTTTCACTTTTGTTTCTCTCTCATTTTCATTTGTCATGCATGAGGACATGCCATGATTTAAGTGGGGGAAGGATTGTTTATTTTGGATTGTTTATGTTGATGTCCGTTTCGTTTGCATTTGTTTGTAAAATTTATGACATTGTGAGCTTGTAGTCTTGTTTTCTCCTATTACGTGTCTAGCATTACCATTTTGATGTGAATCTATAAGTTTGATGCACCTTTTTGCACACACACACTTGAAACGGCATGAAAAGTCTAGCTTGTTTGTAATTAAATTGTGAACATGTCGATTATCTCTTAGAATGCATGGAATCAAATCGAGAAGATGTTATTAAAACTTAAACCTTGTGAGGTCTTGAACGATGATTTCTTTTGCTTGTGTGTTTCTCCGTCTTTATGTATGTTTGTTGCTCTAGGGCTTGCATTAAACCTTCATTCATGGATGCACCATAATAAGGAAATTCTATTTAGGATAACCTTTTTGACCTTTTTAGCTTGTGAACCATGAAAATAATCCCTAGTTACCCCTTTGAAGCTTATATCCATATTTTTCTTCGTCACTTTCCACTTTTATACATGAGTCATAGCCAAATACTTCACTCTCGACCTAGTTGAGCTAGTTGGGTCTTGGAAAGAATTGATTGATGAGCATGTGAATTTGGAGAAGTTGTGAAGAGGAAGAATTATATTTATTTTAAGTGGGAACTAGTTTGATGTGTATATCTAGATGTGGTTCTAAGTTCTTGTAGTATTTATATATGTAATGCATCCCCTTTTCTAAAAAAAAAGAAAAAAGAAAAAAAAAACAATAAGTAAAGGGGTATGTAAAAAAAAAAAAAGAAAAAAAAAAGAAAAAGAAAGCAATAAATCTTTGTACTTTATTTTGTTTCAATTTTCTTGGTAAATGTGGTTGTGTTTTGTAATTGTAAATGAGTGAAGACATTCTTTAGTTTGAGAATTTGGTGGATGAAGCGAGCAAGCGTCATTTTGACTCAACTAGCGAGACTTTTACACCTTCCTTGAACTTAAATTTTCACGCCTTCACCCAAGCCTCATTACAACCCATTTTATGAATTCCTTGTTTTTGGTGCAATTCGGAATTTAGGTGAACATGCAAGGTCAAGTAGAGCGCATGCATTTAGACTTGGAGTTGAGTGAAATCTCTAGCCCATACTTGTGTGATACATAATTGAGAGATGTGAGATTTTTCACCATACAATTTCATCTTCTTACTGCGAGGCCATGTATGCTTTGTGATAATCTTGTCTAGTGTTCACGATTGAAGTGCATTCATTCTATCTTTAATGTCATGGTTACATTTTGCACAAGGTGTGTCATCTTGATTCTTGAATTGGTTGTTAGCTCGTTTTAGTGGATGACAAGGTGAATAGCTCTATATGTTTGATTTTAGTTACAAGTAGACGGCTCGGACATGTGAGTGTAGTAGTTAACTTATTTAGTAGGTATTGTTAGTTTTTTGTTTATTGGTGATTTTTGTGATTTTGTGGGTACATCATCTACAAACCCTCACGAGACCTCACTCGTCCACTAGGGCTACCTAGGGGTTCCAAGGGCTTGTTGCATATGCCAAATGCAACCGTGATCACCTACGGAAGTGGTACTAGTTAGAAATATATGGTTATGTTAATTTTAGTTTGCTCGGGACTAGCAAAGTTTAAGTGGGGGAAGATTTGATAACGTGTATTTTATACACGTTTTGTCTTTTATTCTTCTGCATTTTTGTTAATTTCGAATGTTGTTTTATTAATATTTGTTATGTTTTTCATCTTTCAGTGCCTCATGCTTAATTGTTGAAAAGATGAATTATTTTGGGCTTGAAAGCGAAGATTATTCAAGAGGGAAGTTAGAAGATGCAAGCTCGTGATGCCGGGAGGTGTTTAATGCATTATATTGAAGATTTTATCTCGTACGGGCAGCTGTACGGCCGTTCAACTGACCGTTCAAAGGAGCAGAATTTTCGTACGAGCAGCTGTACGGCCGTACAGCAGGCCGTACGGAGTTGCTGAGTATTAAATGACCATATCATCTCTTAACCTAATATCATATCTTCACATCTTATTCTTGCCTCCTTGCTTAGCCTCTTCAAGAACCAAATTAGGGTTAGTCAAGTAGAGAGAAAAACATCAATTACTCATAATCTAGCATTGATTATGAGTAACTAACTTCATATATTTGGCTCAAGGAGGAGCTCTTGTATCAAAACCCATTTCATTTAAGTAAGATCTATTTCACTCTATCTTGAATATTTGTGTTGTATTGTTTATGATTTTGCTTGGAGATTGTAAGTTGCTTCACCTTACTCTTCTTGTAATTTTAATTGCTAATTGTTTGTGCTAATCCGTAATTGTTAGTGCATTCATTATAGTAGCACAAGATTTAGTGTACCTAAATCCACAAAATTCAAGTGCAAATACCTAGGTTGAACTTCTCATCCTTGGGTTTGTCCTAGCCTCTCTTTGTTTGATTCCTTGATTTGGTTAAACTAGTAGTGCTTCATTATTGGTTGCTATTATCAAGAGAACTAATTTATGTGCTTCACTAAATTAGTGTTTTTAGAAGAGAAATAAGTGATTGTGTGCTTCACCAATTATCTTGGTTAGGTAGACTTGATTAAATCTTGCTTATATGTGTATGGGTGAAGAACTTGAGTTTCCATAATCCTTGGGTCAAATATCTCTTATCTTGCTAATTTAAACATTGTGCCTTGTTGTGTTGGAAAAATTGGATGATTGAAAGTCCCATAATCATATCTCTCTAGCATTTTATTTCTTGTAGTCAAGGTGTTTGATAAAACACCACAAACACTAAAAACCCCCCACCATTTTACATTACTCTAGTATTGAACGCTATTCCCTTGGGTTCGATCCCTACTTGCCACATTTGCTATATTTTATAGTTAAGTGCGAACATAGTAGAGCATAAACATTCATCTTTCAATTTGGCGCGTCGGCGACGGGCGTGGCCAACATCTCTTATAGAGCGCGGGGGTTCCATGTCTAAGATCGCCTTGATCTTGTCGGGGTTGGCCTCTATGCCTCTTTTAGAAACCATCAGACCTAAAAATTTGCCTGATCCAACGCCAAAGGCACACTTGGCTGGATTCAACATCATCCTGTGGTGCCTCAGCACTTCGAATGCCTCTCTGAGGTGCTTGATATGGTCTGCCTTGAACAAGCTTTTAACCAGCATATCATCGACATAAACCTCCATAGTTTTTCCAATCAGATGGGCAAATATCTTATTCACCAATCGTTGGTAAGTAGCTCCCGCATTCTTTAAGCCAAACGCCATAACAAGATAGCAGAAAACACCAAAGTCGGTTATG
The DNA here is from genome assembly GCA_036435485.1 of Saposhnikovia divaricata. Taxonomy (NCBI): domain Eukaryota; kingdom Viridiplantae; phylum Streptophyta; class Magnoliopsida; order Apiales; family Apiaceae; genus Saposhnikovia; species Saposhnikovia divaricata. Next base: position 90,506,521 of record CM071597.1, on the reverse strand, counting down.
AAGGATACCTTAGGGATGTCATCCTTGTGCATCTTAATCTGATTATAGCCGCTGAATCCATCCATGAAGCTCAGCATCTCATGTCCAGCTGTGGCATCTATCAACATATCTATCCTTGGCAGAGGGAAACAATCCTTTGGGCATGCATCATTCAGGTCAGTGAAGTCTATACACATCCTCCACTTCCCATTCGCTTTCTTGACCATCACTTGGTTTGCTAACCATTCGGGAAACTGAATTTCCTCAATAAAACCAGCCTCCAAGAGCTTATCCACTTCTTGCTTAATGGCCTCTTGCCTTTCCGGAGCAAAATTTCTCTTCTTCTGCTGTACTATCTTCCGATTAGGGTCGACATTCAATCTATGAGTTATAAGTTGAGGATCAATCCCTGGCATGTCAGCTGCTGTCCAAGCAAAAACGTCACTATTCCTTTGTAAGAACTCTATTAACTTGCCCTTCAGGGGTTCTTTCAAAGAGGCTCCAATATAAGTAACCTTCTCAGGGTCGCCTAGCTCCAGAGGGATAGGTATTAAGTCCTCCGCTGGCTTTCCCCGGTGTTCATCATCATCACGGACATCCATGTCTTCAATCGGGAGTACCTGCCCCCCGGTTCCGTCAGCTCTCAAAGCAGCCACATAGCAACTCCTTGCCATTTTCTGATCTCCTTTTTGTTCCCCAACACCATTCCTGGTGGGAAATTTGACCTTCATGTGATAAGTAGAGGCAACAGCCTTGAATGCATGAAGTCCGGTCCTCCCTAAGATTGCATTGTACGTTGAGGCAGCCTTAATTACTAGAAAGTTTAGCATCTGGGTGGCCTCCTTAGGTTCTTGCCCTATTGTCATGGGCAGCTGAATGGTCCCTTCAACCTTGGACTCAACTCCATTAAATCCGTAGATTGGCATGTTAGTCGGGGTTAGTTGAGAGTCAGTATACCCCATCCTCATAAAAGCATCATGAAACAAGATATCGACGGAAGCTCCATTGTCTATCAGGACTCGCTTCACTTCCGAGTTTCCAATTACTGGAGTTATGACCAACGGGTCGTCATGGGGGAATTTCACCCCTTCAAGATCCGAATCATCAAAACCAATCACTGCCTCAGTCTTAGCACGCTTCGGGGCTTCTCCTGTAATGTGCATCACTTCCCTGGCGTAAGCCTTTCGAGAGTTTCGGGTAGTGCCGGCCGCTGTTGGTCCTCCCCAAATCATATTGATTACTGGCCCTCGAGGCTGCGGATTACGATTGCGATCGTTATCCCTCCTATCATTGTCTCTTCTATCATAATCCCTTTTCTGGGTTCCACGGTCTTCACCCTTGGTGAACTTGTTTAACTTTCCCTTCCGGATTAAAAACTCAATTTCATCCTTCAACTGTCTGCAGTCATCTGTGTCATGCCCCACATCCTTATGGAATCTACAATACAGATCTTTGTTTCTCTTTTCGGGATCACCCCTGAGCGGTTTAGGCCAGCGAAAGTCCTTATCCTTCTCAATGTCCAACAAAATTTGGCTCCTAGGAGCATTCAACCTTGTATAATCAGAAAACCTTGACCCAAAACCCTTCTTAGGTGATGAATCAGAGTCCTTGCCAGTCCGGGGATACTTGTCCCTAGCGTCGTACTCTTGTTCTGACTTTCTTTTCTTTGAATCATTAGAGCCCTTGCCATTACTTACTGTGGTTTCCTTCTTAATGCTGTCCTCGGCCTTGATATATTTATCGGCTCTTCTTTGGAGCTCGGCCATGTTCTCAGGGGGGTGTTTTGCCAAAGACCTTTTGAAGAAGAGGTCAGTGGTTCCGTGTTCCAGGGCTACCATGGCCACCTTATTTTCCAGATCGGTGATATTCAACGTCTCCTTGGTGAATCGCTTGAGATAATCCCTTAGGTTCTCATTCTTCCCCTGCACCACATACATAAGGGATGCAGAACTTTTCTCATGAATTCTCCCACTGATGAATTGGCTGATGAAGGCAGCGCTTAGCTCCTTAAAAGAGCCAATCGAGTTTGCAGGTAGACGGTTATACCATCTTTGAGCCATGCCTGACAGAGTTTGAGGGAACGCCCTACACTTTAAGGCATCACTAGCAGGCTGCAGTAGTAGTGCGTTTGAGAATGTTCTGACATGATTTGCGGGATCGCCCGTTCCATCATAGGCCTTAATAGTTGGCATCTTAAACTTCCTTGAGATGTGGGCATTCATCACCTCCTCAGTAAACGGAGGTGTGGGATCGTCAGGGTCCCCAAGTGGCATCAGATCTTTGGGGTTACTCCTGGGGGTTTCCACCCTCATAGCTTCTCTTGTTGGGACATCAGCCCTCTTCTGTCTTCTTGAGGACCTCTCCAAATCTATAACGGGAATTCTTCCTGAGATTGGAGGGGGTCGAGTCAGACTCTGTCTTGCCTGTTCCCTTGCTATATCATCCTTCAGCCTTTGGATCTCAGCCTCATGAGCCTTAATCCTTTCCTCAATCGTTTGTGGAGGTCCATCATGGATTCTTCGTGTTCTTCTTAGAGGTTCCTTGCTAGCACGTCGCCTCCTCGGGGCTTCATCTCGATCATCATCCTCGGATGATGATGAATCATCAGTATAGGGACCCGAGTAATCATCATATTCTCGATCCCGGATCTGTAAGGCGTGTCCGCTCGGTCCAGGTTCCCTTCGTCGAGGGGGATAGTTAGGCAGTCCATACATAGGGTTGGTGTTCAAAGGGAGATCCGTAGTATGGATCTGTACCCCCGTGCGATCAACGTTACCAAGAGGAGAAACCACCATCTGGAGAGGGTTGGTTTCTTGGCCTTGATGGAGGGGAGTCGTCCCTGGGGGTTGAGTGGGCAGAGGTTGAACGACCGTCCCTGTTGATGGGAGTATTTGTCCTTCCTCAGTGACGATGAGCGAATCTGAAGTGGCTGGTGGAGCAGAGTTAAGGGGTACGGCCTCAGTTGACGTTGTCCTTCGTGTTTGAACCATGGTTGATGTTGTCTTCCCACAGACGGCGCCAAATGTTGTGGAATAAAAACTAGGCTACTAGTATTGCGGCTAGGGTTTATGTATTTAATGTAAGGGTGTGTGAGCTTCGTGCTTTAATGGCTGTTCTTGCGTTCGAGACTGATCGGTCCTCACAAGATGCCTACGTATCTCTGTATTGCTAGAGAATCAAGCCAACGTAGTTCTGAGGTGAGGGGTCTGACCCTTTATATAGGCTGAGAAGCCTTAGAATTAAGGTAGGAGTTGGAGACTTAATAGATAAGTCACCTCCTTGAGGAAAGTTCTAGATCTATTCCTTATAGGAATCAGTTTCCATATAGAATTGGATGTCTTATAGGATAAGTCTGAAAGAGATATTATCCTTATCCAATTCTTATTTGCTGAGCTGTTTATTACCCTTAATATTAATTACGAAATTAATATTATAAATAGGGTTTGGGCCCAACTAGTGGGCCCCACGTTTGGACCATTCCGGGTATAATTAATACCACATTAAAGGTGTCTTTAAGGCTTACTTTCAGCCCATATCACAAAGAAAAGAATACCTTTTTTTAAAAATAGTCGTCAAGTGTTTTAATAAGTGTTTTTAAAGTATCTTAATAATTATTAATTAAATATCTTAAAGAATCTCAAAAATATTAAAAATATACTATTTAAAAAGGATATAACTTTTTCAAATACATTTTGGAATCTGAAAAATAATAATAGGTAACAAATTAACATTCTATATTATGCAAAACACTTTAAAGAACCTCAAAATTTGTTAATTTAAAAAAATATTCCTAAATTATATTTTAAAAGAAATTTTGAATGAAAATTAAAATATATAGGTTGAAATTAAAATATTCCTACCTATATTTGAGATTCTTTAAAATATATAGGTTGTATTAGCTCATTTCCATATTTGGATTAAATTTATTAAAATTTGAAATTAACCATTTATTTGAAATATATAGGTTGTACATGTTTGTCTTAATTTACTTATATATTCTTTCCTATTAAATTATTATGTACGGGATTCTCTAATGTGTTCCTTGTATGCTTAGCTCTTTTTTAAATTTATCATACATCTTTTAAAATTTGAATAAAAAAACTTGTATATCAGATACAATTAAATGATGTCTATTTTAACAAGAATCTCTTTTAGGTTTTGTTATAACAGATTTTATATGAAATCTACTTACTTAAATATTTATGATTATACCATATTCTCTTAAGTGTTATATTAATTTTTTATTAATAATAATTTAACGAAATTAGTAAAAAAAAATTAACGAAATCTTTAATAAATTAATGAAAACACTTAAAAAAAATTTAATGAATTAATGAAAATACTTGATTAAATCTTTAGTGAATTAATAAAAACACTTAACATAATATTTGATAAATAAATATAACACATATTAGAATAAATATAACACATACTACAAAAATTCAATTATAATAATTTTGAATTGATCATTGAAAAATTATTATGAAATATCTTAAAACATCTAAGATATAGTAGAAAAATGAATAAAATTAAAAAACACTTGAGAGAATCTTGGTCTATTACACAATATTTCTATATATTTATTTTTTCAAAAGAAAATTTATACAGTTCTTTTAAATTTAAATTACATGTAGAGATATTATAAAATGTACCAAGATTCTCTTACGTATTTCAAATCAATATATCAGTTTATCTAATTTTATTGTGTTTTTGAGATTCTTTTTAAAATTGTTTTAAAAGACATTCTATAAAAATTGAATTTTAATTTGAAAAAATATTATTTAAATTTTCTTAAATATTGGATAAATTATTTATAGTGCTCTACTTGTACATAACTATACCGAAACTTATTTTATACCAATAGAATAATTAGTAGAATCTAAATGTAAATATCTAATAAAATTAAATTACTATTTTTAAATAAATAACAAAACACCAAAGAAAATATTGGTGTATTACATAATATTTTTATATTATACTAAGCGTGTTTCAATGTATCATTTAAAATTTATTCTCCATTATCTCAAGTTCTAGAATTCGAAAAAATATTCTTAAATGTTTCATGAATTATTTATAACGTTGTACTTGTACATTACTATATTCGAAACTTATTTTAAATCAATAAAATATTTAAACAAATCTTAATATAAACATTTGATAAAGTAATATTATGATTTCAAGTAATTAAAAAAACATCCAAGAGAATCTTGGTATTACATAAAGAAGTATTATGATTTCAAAGTAATTAATAAAACATTTAAGAGAATCTTGGTGTATTACATAATATTTATATATATATTTCCTTTTTTAAAAAAAATTATACAATTTTTTTTAAAATTAAGTTACATATAGAAATATTATGTAATACAACAAGATTCTTTCAAATCAATATATGTTTATTTTCTTTTTTATCTTTTTGAGATTTCTTCGAGAATTCTTTTAAAATAAAGTTACATATAAAAATATCATATAATACACCAAGATTCTGTTACGTGTTAGTGTTGTACTTGTGAGTAACTATATTCGAAACTTATTTCAGATCAATAAAATATTTATTAGAATTTTAATATAATTATCAAATAAAGTAGTATTACGATTTCAATATAATTAACAAAACACCTAAGAGAATCTTGGTGTATTACATAATATTTTTATAGGTTTATTTTATTTAAAAAAAATTATACATTTTTACTAAAATTAAGTTATATTTAGAAATATTATATAATGTACGAAGATTCTCTTACGTGTTTCAAATGAATATATAAGTTTATTTCCTTTTATTATATATTATATATTGTATGTCATGCAAGTGGAGAGGGTTGGGGCTTCGTGATCTTTTTTTTAGTTTATTTCCATTTATAAAAAGATTGAATAGCGTCTTTTATGAATGACATCTTGGTGAATAAGTTTTGGGGTATTTTATGAAAAATCTATAGAAAGATTATAAAATGGAAATCCTTAATGTGAATGGAAATTTGAATTATAACAAGGGGAAATTTAGTTGAATCTCTGTTTAATGGAAACACAATATTTGGTATTCAAAGTTTTGTCTTGGTGGTGTTGTGCTATATATGTACAAAACACAATAAAGTCTTAGGTGAGCATGGGAAAGTATTTTCCTAATAAAGTAAAGTTTACATGTGCAATGAAAGGTTAAAATGGTTGGAGACTAAATTTGAGGAATTGAACTAAATTTGAGGGGAATTGAAAAACAAGATTACTACATGTTCTTGGTGTTATGCTATATGTTCTTTGAAAAAACAATTTTGTGATACAGTATATTAGATTACTTAAAATCTACATACTACATAGTGTTCCGTTAGTATAAAACACAATTGGTACAAAACATAATAAAGTCTTAGGCGAGCAATAAAGATGTGGTAAACCAGAATCCATGGCTTCATTGCTTCTTTAACTCTTTGAGAAGTGGAATATTACAAAACACTTAATGGAATCTCATTTACATCAAACACTTGGTCGAATTCTTTTTTTTTTTTATTAACGGTAGATATTAAATAAAATTATAAGTACATGCATAGTTCAAGCTAGCACACGAAAAAATTAAGAACCCTACTTTAAAATTACAACCACCAGCTAGAAAATTAGAAAATTAAAGAACCAAAGCTAGCACAAAAAAAATTCAAGAATCCTACTTTAAAACTACAACCACCAGCTAGCAAATTAAAGAACCAAATGACTCATTATAGACAATAACACAACTTCAATGTACTACTCACCATATCCACTGTAATAAATCATCTCAAGTCCCCAGCGGGAAGACAACACGACAACTCCCAAAAAACTCTAATTCATCATCCAATTCTAGAAATAAAAGGGTCATCAAGTTAACTTGTTTTTGTATAAAGCACTTTGGAGCAACAAAACCCATCTTCTGTGAATTAATTTGCCTGAAAAGATCACACCAAAGCACAAGGCTTCTTCAATTGATGAAACTTTATATGTTGAAGAGGAACAACACGTTTTCTCTAGTACCATATATCATCCAAGTCCTGCTTTAAATTTCTTAACAACAAATTTTCCTGGGAAAAAAAAGAAACAAGCAATTTAAACTTTCAGATTAGAATCTTCACGACACACTTTGATAAACAAAAATTTCAAAGCATATCTTAAATAACAAATGTCGCACAAAGAAATCACTAAGTTCACTAGAAACAATAGCCGACACAACACTAATTATATAATCTAAACCTCATATGATCTCCACATAACACCAATATATAAAAACACATAAAAAAACGTACCTCCACCGTTATAGAGCAAATCATGATTTTTAAAGAGAACTTTCATCAAACACGTAAGCGTTCTAGAACTCCTGCATTACACAAACCTGTTTCAACTTGGTTAAGAGTATCTTGAGAATTCATCTTCAAGAATCGGCTTAAATATGAAAGTGTTTTAACAAACCAATAATAAAGCACACCAACAATGATAGAATGTTGATATTCTATAACTTTGCCTCGTTAAAATTTTGAAAAAAGTTCTGTGATATGTGGTAGAGCAACTGATTGATGTATCACGTACTGATTTATTTTTGTAAATCAATTATCAGTATTAGATTGATAACTGAAATATGGAAAGCCTAAATGTACAAGTAACAGTATATAATTAAATCAATGCATAAATGGTAATAAATCTTTGCTCTATACGTATGTTCTGTTGTATTTTTAATAAAATCAAGTACTACCCTTGTAATTTTAAAAAGCAAATATACCAGTATATCTATACAGAATCTAAACCATCAGATTACAATTAAATCAATGGTGATGATCGGGGTTCTCTGGTTCTCTTGCTAAGGAGGATTCTCTTTTGAACCTCCTCCTATATATATATATATATATATATATATATATATATATGTGTGTGATCTTAGTTTGAATTTTTTTTTGATAAATGAAGGATATTACATTCAATTCACAAAAGACAATACAGAGAGATCCAATACATCAGTACATCAACAAAAGCAACTAGAGCTATAAATTACTACTACAATACTCTGAAAAAACTATAAAATGGGTGTAGGCATAAAAAGACTGTGAGACAAAATCGTTAAATCAAAATCAAAATTAAAGAGGATTTTAGTATTTAAAATTTTATTATTGTGTACGCCTAGTATTTTTATATAATATACAACGGGTGTTAGTCTAAAAGATCGTGTGGTATAGAAAAATATAAGCATATTTTTATAATATATACAATGGGTATCGGTCTAAAAAATCGTGAAACAAAAGCGGTAAAAAAAATATATGAATAATTAATTTTATTATTTATGTATATTTAATTTTTATAATGTTGTGTTAGTTATGATATAAAAAGTAAGTTCTAACCTTTTTTTTACAATGGTATCTCCCAATTCTAATTGAATCTTAAGAAAATCTCACCAGTGTGCAAATCGAAATCAAAGTTAAAAGAGGATTTTAGTATTTATATATTTATTATTGTGTATGCTTAGTATCTTTATAATATACTAGCATTTTGCCCGTACTTCGTACACGGCATTTATTTAATTTAAAATGTCATTTTAAATAATTTTAGGAGTTTGATTGATCACCTACAAACATGTTCCATTCAATTATACAATTATATAATTATTTAATGAAATAGTGTTATGAAAAAATTTATATAAAGAGAAGCATACAATTCTATGTTGACAATGCTAAAAATTTATTCTATCCATCAAAATTTGAAATTTAAGTAATAAATATTTTTGAAATTTTGTTCTGTAACTGAAAACAAATAATAAATTGTCTTCATTATTCAAATGCGAAAATGATTTCCTTCATCGCCAACAGTTCCAAAGCATTAAACCTGAAACACATTTTTAAAAAAATACTTGTAAAAGAAATAAATAATAATAGTCTAAATTGTCAAAATGAAAAATTAAGATATTGAACCTTTTTTGTTTTTTGCTCTGATTGTCAACTGATGATGTGTTAGAAGATTTCTCTGTTCCCGGTGTTTCAGTAAATATTTTACCAGAATATTTTGAATTTGATGGAGTAGCATCACCCTCTTTTGAATTTAATCCCTGTTAATAAAATAATAATGCATGATTAAGATAAATAAATAAGAAAATTATATTTTATTTTTTGTTTATATACGAGTAACATCATCTAGATTGATTGTGACATGAGATTGAGATTATGAATCAAGGTTAGATACTTGATGATGAAGATCAGATACATAAAAAATGTCAGAATTATTCAAAATATTTTCTTTATTGAGAATTATAGTGAAGGTAAATTCTTTCCCAACAATATCTTTGAGCTCTTTCGAAAATGTATCAACTGCTTTTTTCTACAAAATATGAAGACAAATATATAGTTAGTTTAAAAAGTTATTTGATGACATTAATAGAGTCTGTATTATAATAAAATAATTCATTGTAAATTATACCTTTTTCATGGCTCGACTTAAATTCGTTGCAGTGGTATTAAGAATTCTTTTTGCAGGTAGATCAAGGAGGATCATGTTTGATGTTGCATTTTCATCCTCTACCAACATTAGCACCTTAAATCTGAAGTTTAATTATAAGGGATTATAATATTAAATATATAATTAAGCGAATATATATTTTTTCTAAAAAATAAACATATATACGACGCAATTAGTGAGTTAGAATTACTATAAATACCTCTTATCAGGAACAGGGAAATTTCTTGGACAAAGTAGGCATTTAAATGTGGCATCAATCTTATTAACTTCCTTTTCGCACTGAGAGCAGTAATTGTAATACCATTTGTACTCCTCATTGACCTTGCTAATCTTGACACGACAAATAACTTCTTTCGGCGCATAAATTTTTAGATGCATATATAGATTATGTTTTATATTAAAAACTTAGATATTGAAATGAAGGTATACTTAAATTCAAATTTTTATAACACAACATCGATCAATTCGACATCTTTTAAATTACGGAGACCATTCAAAGTGTAAAGTTCAGTTTGAGTGTTGTTGGCTTGTTCGTGAATGATTGAGATAGATTGAGATGCCACATATCCAACTTCTTCAAGTCTATATTAATGTTAAAAAATATGAGTAGTTTGTTTTTTCCATTGTAACATGTAAATGGAAATACATATATGGTGTATAAAAATACCTCTATCTCATTATTTCAGTGGCATCGTCATCAATATTCAAATATACTTTAGTGGACGATAATGATTTAATTTGCACAACACTGACAAATGTTAGAAATTCATATTAATCTGTTATAATATAATTAATAATAAATGAAATGACATTATTATTGCATACCTTTCCAGGTCACGACTTTCGTACTGGCTAGGATTAAATTTTTTTGTTCTGAATCATCGGTATCAATCATCCTTTTAACTGATGATGCAAGATCTCCCCATATAATGACATCATGAGCACATCTGTTTTCGGAATAAATAAATATGTTGAAATTAGTGAAATTATTTCAAAAAAATTTAAAAATTGCGTAGCAACATTAACATAATAATTCCAAAAAAGTAAAATAAAACTGCTGTTTGGTGTTTTTTTTTATTGTTTTTAATAATTATGCTCTCAAAAATAAAAATTTAAAAAAATGATGATGTGGCAGCAGTTTTTTTAATTTTTTTTTATTAATGGATAGAGGGTAGAAGTGAAGGTGCCCCTGACGGGGCCCTTAGAATAAATGAAATATATATATTTTAGTGTGGACTAAATTCTCATTTTAAGAAAGTTCTCATTTGAGCATCTCCATATATATATAAATATGTGTTAAATTTAAATAATTAATAATATTAAGTTATCTTCCATTATTATATTGATTAATTTTTGATTAGTAACCAGACGGTGCTTTCGTCGACTAAATCCAAAATTTTCAAAACAATGATCATAGATGATGCCGTTTATATTTGAAAATTATAAATAAAGATATTTTTTAGTTATTTTGTTCATGTTTTGGCTCCATAATTAAAAAAACTCTTTTTTATTTTTAAAAATAGGAAAAACTTTATAGATAATAAATTTGGTATTTGGCCAATTAATTACATTGCATCATAATATTTTTGGCATAATATTTAGAGTAGTGCTAGAGGTACCAAATTGGTTACCAAAATTTGTTACCAAATGACATGGCATTAATTACTTGTCATTTTGGGATATTTTAATTGGATGATCCTAGCGGGTCCATTACAATTATAACCAATCAAAACAATACCACGTCATTTTGTAATAATTTTTTGTATCCAATTTTGTATCTCTAGCATTTTTCTTATAGTTATATCAAATGAAACTGTATTTTCCGTTTTCTAAAAATTACTTTGAGGAAACAGAAGTGAACTACAATTGTTGCAACGGAAATGGCAAAAGTCGTGTGTTACGTAATTTATACACCACATTGGTAAATGAATGTATTCATGTAGGGTTTTTAAAAATTTAAATAAATTACAAATTACTTAATTGCATAAGTATGATCTGATTTTTTTTTATGGTTGCATTCCGTTTAATTAGTCTAAAAATTGCTATTTATTTTTATTTTTGGGTATATATACGGATATGAAAAGAGAGAAGAGAGGGAAAGAGACTTACGGATACAAATTTGTATACTGAGGTTTATCCTAAATTTGGTGTGTAATGACAGAGATTTGGTGTGTAATGACAGAGATAGATTCGGGTAATGACAAAAAAGAGCATCAAAGAAATAAAAAAATAAAGAAATATTAGAAATAAAGGAGCATTTGGTCGCTCCAAATGCTGTGTAATGACAAAAAATAGTAGAGGTTTTGATTTGGGTCTATCCAATCTAAATTGGATCGCTCCAAATGCTGTGTAATGACAAAAAATGACATCAAAGAAATAAAGAAGATTAAAAAAATGAAGGACAATAGTAGTAATTTTCGAAATGTAATACTAGCAGACATTAGGATTATATTGATATTGATACAATGAGTGTCAACATAAAAGATCTTGAGAAAAAATCGCTAAATCAAAGTCAAAGAGGAATTTAGTATTTAAAATTTTATTATTGTGTACGCTTAGTATTTTTATAATATATACAATGAGTGTCGGCCTAGAAGATCATGAAACCAAAGTGGTATAAAAAAATGAGCATATTATATATACAACGGGTGTCGGTCTAAACAATCGTGAGACAAGATTTTCTCTGTTTAAGAAGTAGAAGCACTTGAAAAACTTAACACAAAAGGTTTGAAATTTTACCATTCCCTCTTTATTTATTTATTGTTAATTGTTAATATGTCGTTATTATCTTCTCATTGTGCATGATCATAATATTCCGACGTCTTCTTTAATTAATTTAGTCAAATCTGCTTTTTTATTTATATTTATATATTACAATGGGTGTCGGCCTAAGAGAACGTGACACAAAATCGATGTAAAAAAACAAGTATACAGTTTATTTTGTTTTGTGTATATATATATATATATATATATATATATATATATTAAAATTTTACAATATTTTGTTCACTAATTAATTTATAAATATATTTTTTTGATTTCTTTCTTAAATAGCCTATATTTTGAATTTTTTTAAAAAATATTATAAGTCCACCGCAAAACGCAACTTATATGTATTTATTACAATGAGTGTCGGCATAAAAAAATGTGATACAAAATTGACCCAAAATAGGTATATAGTTTATTTAGTTGCCTATATATATTAAAATTTGTACAATATTGTGTTTATTAATTTATTTACAAATATTTTCTTTTCGATTTCTGTTTTAAATTTATATTTTGAATTTTTTTAATTAGTCAACTAGTTATATATACAATTAAATCTACCTATACTATAATATAAAAGTCGAAATATTAAAATTTTTGGTACCTGTTTTTTGGTACTTCGTGAATTTAATTATTTACCCTTCATTATAAAGAAAAATAAATACACCTAAAATAAGTAATAACATAACATAATTAACGGTTATTAGTCGATTGCCTTTTTCACATTTACTTTTAGTTGAAGATATTACCTTTTATAAACACCTAAAAATATATATCCGAAAATATCACACTATAATTTTCAAGAAAAATATAACACCTAAAATAAAAAATAACATAATATAATTAATGGTAATTAGTTAATTAACATAATAACATTAATGGTAATTTGTCGATTGCCTTTTTCACCTTAACATAATAAAATTAATGATAATTAGTCGATTGCCTTTTTCACATTTACTTTTAGTTGAAGATATTACCTTTTATAAATACCTAAAAACATCAATCAATCATTAATATTTTCTTTCGAATTAAAACACGTTACCATTTTAATTTAAAACAAATCTTACAATCATTAATATATACCCGAAAATATCACACCATAGTTTTCAAGAAAATATAGCCCGAAAATATCACTCCATATTTTTCAATTATTAATAAAATATATTAAAAATCATATACGTTGTTTATAATAAGGAAACATTAGTATAATTCGTAAACATGAGTATATTAAATTATATCAAATTAAAATTAAAAAAATTATTAAAAATAATGATTATATAAAAACATAATTGTAATATTAAATAAAATTTATAACATAATACAAGAAACCCGTGCATTGCACGGGTTATAAGGTAGTTATTATATTAAAGTTGAAACATTGAAAATTTTATCGGTTTGATTTATGTACAGTTATCTTAATTAATAAATAAAAAATAATACAATTAATGTTAAGTAGTCGATTGCCTTTTCTAATTAAAATACGTATCTATACTACTATATTAAAGCCGAAAGATTGAAAGTTTGTCGGTTTGGTTATCCTAATTATTAAAATAAATACTAAAATCATATAATTAATGGTAATTAGCCAATTGTCTTTTTCACATTTACTTTAAGTTGAAAATATTACCTTTTATAAACACCTAAAAACATCAATCGTAAATTTAATTTCGAATTAAAACACATTACCTTTTTAATTTAAAACAAATCTTACAATCATTAATATATACCCAAAAATATCACACCATAATTTTCAAGAAAAATATAGCACCTAAAATAAATAATAACATAATATAATTAATGGTAATTAATCGATTGCCTTTTCACATTTACTTTTAGTTGAAGATATTACCTTTTATAAACACCTAAAAAGATCAATCGTATCATATCTCTCAATCATTAATATTTCCTTTCTAATTAAAACACGTTACCTTTTTAATTTACAACAAATCTTATAATATATAACCGAACATATCACACCATATTTTTCAATTATTAATAAAATATATTAAAAATCGTATATGTTGTTTATAATAAAGAAACATTAAACATGTGTATATTAAATTGTTGAGTATTGAATACAGTAAAAGAATACAGAGGGGGGGGGGTGAATGGATTCTTGAACTTTTCTTCGTTCTTGAATCTTTGCAGCAAGATAAGTGATGAGTGTGTGAGATATGAAGATGCGGATAATTAAAGACAAACACAACACAATATCACTTTAATCTAATATCTTATTAGATAAAGATTTTGCTACAATCTGTGAATACAAATGATAGTATTCTCAGCTTCGTTTTTCTCAGAGAGATATTTTCTGGGTATTTGAGAAACTTCAACACCTTAACAGCTAAGGAAGTGAGGCTATATCCTTATAGACATGGATACACCCACTTACTACAAATGAGGTAGGTAAAACAAAAACACTTTCCAGTCTGTCTATCTCATTTTAGTAAGAGTCCAAACGGCTACAGATTTGACTTTGAAAAGCCTGTTTAGATCCACTTCTTCAGCTCCTTGTCCCTTGTCTTATCTCTCCAAGCTTCTTTGTAGGCTTTCCAGCATGCTTTATAGGACAGAGTCAAATAAAGTATCCTGGCTTGTTGCAGGTTTCTGACTTGTACAATTCTTCAGTATTTTGTCCTCAAGAATGTATTCGAGAAGTGACTAAGTGAGTGATTCGAGAACTGGAGTTGACTTGATCGATAACTCTGAGTTCTCGAATAGTGTTATCTTGACATATCGAATCACTTCTCGAATAGCTCTTTTCTCTGGGACTCCTTGAGATATCGAATAGAGCATTTTGACATATCGAATCCCTGAGATATCGAATAGCATATTGAGTCTTTGAGATATCGAATGTAGCATTGACTTGTTGACCCTTTGAGAACTCGAACTGTTGACTCCTTGAGTTCTCGAACCGTGTAATAGACATATCGAATCCCTGAGATATCGAATGAGATATCGAGAGATATCGAATAGTGTCTTCTGAGATATCGAATTCCAGACTTCTCGAATGCTAGACTTCTCGAATAAACAAATGTACTTCTCGAATTAGTACTTAGGCAATTTCTTCATTTCTTCAATTCTTCAAATCCCAACTGTGATTATTTGATAGTCTTCATTTCCTTGCTTGAGGCATGAACCTTAGAACTTCTTTCAAGCTTTATTCTTGACTTAGTAGGTACAGTTACACAGATAGAATTTGATGCCTATTACATAGTACAAACAAGTAGAAACTCTACAACTAGAGGTTCCCTCAGTTAAGAGGTCATGTAGGTAATGCATAGCATTACGAACCACTTGGGCTTGTTATTAGACGTATTCAGGCATGCCTCTGTGACTAACAATCTCCCCCAAATTGTGAGTAAGACCCTTAGTCACAATTTCATGTCTGATAACAAGCCTAACATACATAAAGATAAAACTTGACAGTACAGGTATGAATTTCCATTAGCAATTTGGATAGAACTACAGAGTGAGTAATCTTACAGCCTATGATGAAGAACTAGCCATTGTCTTTTGATTCCCTTTCCATAGCTTTGGCTTGAAATTCATCATATTCTTTCTCTCTTCTTTCTTTCTCCTTCCTTGTATTCTCATCCATAGCTTTTATTATTTCTGCCATAGCATCCAATTCTTCAAGCAAAATTGAGTCTTTGAAATCTTCAAGTACTGGTTCCAGAATATTTGCAGGATAGTGGTTGAGTAGATTCATTCTGATGTTGACTTGATTTCCATTTCTCCTCCTATACTTTACCATGTAGGGGTTGAACTGAACTCTACACAAACCCTTTTTCCTCAGCTTTTCTGCTTCACTTTCCAGTCTCTCAATTTCTCTCTCTCTTGCCAGCCATTTCTCAAAACACCCTTTTCTGACTTTTTCCTCATGATCTCTCTTCATTTTCACAAAATCAATTAGCTCCAGCTTCCATACTCTCTCCACTTTATCTTCTGAGCTCAACAGTGCAATGATTATCTCTATGTCATATAGCTTGCCCCAGTGTTGACATCCTCCTTGTTTGAATTTCTCCTCCCTTCCATCAGAATATTTAATCTCAAGGCAATTATCAACAATGGCAACATGATAGATTCTTTGAGCTTGCAAAAATTGCAGTTGGTCTACATCATAATCTTCATCTAGTGGTTGGAGTTTTAGGCCTGGATAGATTGTCAGGGTTTTTGATATGGTTGGCTTTGATTTCCTTGCAGCTTGCTTGAACTTGATTCTTTTTACATGATTACTTGGCAGCAGTATGTGACCTTTGTTTGTAGACCATTGTAGTATTCCATTAGCAGTTTGCTTTTTGAAACATACAGATGGTTTCTTGACTTGAATCTTCTTCTCTTCTTGAGGTGGCAAGACAGTTGCAGAAGCCATAGATGCAAATTTTGAAAGGTCACTACTGGCAGCATTCACCCTAGACTTAGAGTCTTGCGTTGTGGTGAGGTTACTGTCAGCAATGCCTGAGGCTTGCTGTCTTCCACTTTTCCTCTCAGAGCCTTTACCTTGATCATCATCATTCTTCCTCTTCTCATCATCCTTCTTCTTCTTCTTGTCTTCATCACCCTTATTACTCCTGTGATGTCTTCCCCTTCCGTCACTTTTATCTTCATCCTTGTCTTGATCTTTGCTTGGGTTGAACTTAGCAGTCTCAGATACAATGCCAGTTACAATATATGACCTGAGATAAGATATAGCTTCTAATTCTTCTGCTGTTCTTGATCCCTTCTTCTTGATCAGTTTCTCAATGATGGCTATGATGAGATTTTTATTTTGAGGAGTTAGATGCTTAGGAATGACCAGCTGCTTGATATCTTCAATTCTTGTTCCAGCCTGGTAGATAATAGTTCTAGGATCTGTGAAAACTTCAGGTAGCCTTGAAGGTTGACCATTCCTCAAGTCATCATGAAGACTCTTGTTGTTCTCATTTCCCTTCTCAATTAGTCCAAGGAGCACATTCACTTCTGAGTGCTTTAGACTCTGTAGAGTATTGATGGTTAAGTGCCATATCTTGTTCTTCCCTACCATCAATATCTCCTTGAGCCATAGATCATTAAGCCTCCTTGGTACTACAGTGAGACAGTCAATCTGACTCTTCAAACTCTCATGATATAGCAGAGCATCACCAGCCTGTTCTCTAGAGACTTTCAGAAACTCCAAGAATGCATCATCATGATAGACATTTGAGTTTGCAATTTCTTGTAGCTTGGCCTCAGTGACCACCTTCACTTCTACTGGCTTGGCACTCTTAGATATTGAGATTTGAGGCTTGTCAGATGGCATACTCCCTGCAACCACTGTGGTTGTGATAGACTGCCTTTGACCATCAGGAGTAGTGATGTGCACAGTTGGTAGAGTGACAACTGGCAGAGAAGTGGGAGGCTTGGGAGGCTCATCAACTTTGTCCTTTCCTTTTCCAGGCACATGAGTAGTAGATTTCAAAGTTCTCTGATGGCCACCCTCAGTGATCTTGATGCCCTTTTCTAGTGGTCTCTCCCCCTTTGGATTTGAGTTCTTTGATATCCTCTTCTCCCCCTTAGGCTTGTTGACAGACACAGGGGCTGTAGGAGGCACCTTTGGAGTTGAAGATTCATCAGGTAGAGGGAGACCCATGTGCTTCATCATTGCAGACAACATTGATTGTTGATGCAGAAGAACATCAGCTGTGGTGGTGGCTTGAGTGTTCAACTGCTCAGTCAGAGTTGTCACAGTGTCTGTAAGATGAGCATTGGACTTGTGGAGAGAGACTACCTCCTTTTCAAGAGTATCCACTTTAATGAAGAGTTCATTGGCCTTAAAACCAGATAGGGATTGATCCTTCAGTCTCTGCACTTCGAACCTTGACATCTCATGCACAGGAACCTCAGTGACCAGCTTGTCTCCATATTGATTTGCAAAGAGGGTCCTGAGCATGGCATTGGCATCAGTTGTCTGATCTGATAAGGATTGAAATTTGTGCCCCAGACCTGTGACAGCATCCTTGAGAATAGCCAAACCATTGTCCATCCTGGTGCAAGTAGCATTGCAGGTTCGAATGTCCTTGAGAACAGTCTCCAATTGAGGGAATTTAGCATCAAAAGTCCTCTTGATCTCATGCACCTCCTTGGTTGTAGCTGAACACACTTCATTAATTTCTGTCTTTAGGCCTTTACCAAGATAGTGTGCAGCCTTGAGAATGCCTTTATAGCTATCATTCACTGCTTCAAACACATCAGTAGGGTTAAGAGATTTGGCATTGGACCCTAGTGAAGTGATGTACTCTTCTCTGAGGTACTGGAGACCTTCTGAGAGAGGGATTGAATTGGTTCCTTGCAGCCAAGCATCGATATTCCCATCTCTCTCAGTTTCAGCTATGATCTTCTCCTTCTGTAGCTCTACATCCTCTTTGTGACATAGGAGAATAGCTTCATAGTCTGGATTTGGCATGTTTGCAGTGAGAAGGTGCTGAGCAATTTTTGTGAACTCAGGGATCTGATCCACAACTAAGCTTTGAAGTGCTTCAACCGTCAATTGTGGTGGAACAGACCCTGATCCTGAAGCACTGTCATGTTGCACAGGCTTCAGCCATTGAGACATAAAGTTAGAGCTAGAGCTAGGCTTGCTAGGCTCCTCAGTTACAGATGCAACTTCTGCAACCGGATGAACAGACTCTACTACTGCTGTCTCCACAGAAGTGGGATGAGTTACAACAGTAGTTGACACAGGCACAGAGTCTCTAGTAAGAACTAGTGAATCCTCTGTGTTTGTGATGGTGTCATTAGGATATGCCCCAGCATGCATTCCCTGACCATCCAAATGTGGTACCTGGGTGGTGAGCAAGGTGTCATGCACCAAGTCACTTGAATTCATTGGCTCATCAAAGGAAAAGAAATCTTGATGATCAATGCCTTGCTCCTCAATTGCTTGAGTTGCAGGCTTCAAAGAAATATGAGTGGTAGATTCTGAAAGAGAAGTATGTTGTAGACAAGATTTTGGCAACTCCCCCTAAGAAATAGAGGGAGTTTCAGTTATGATGTGCTCTCCACTCAGTGTTGTGCCAGCCTTATCACTCCCTTGTGCTGACTCTTTACAGATAGGTGCATTGGGGAGGATGCTTGATTCTATAGATGCATCCTGTTGAGAGGATACATCTAGTGAGCTGTGTGCCCCTGATTTTACAACTTCAGCCATTTGAGTGACTGAAGAGGTGGTTTTAGACTTCTTCTTCTTCTTTAGGCTTATGATAGGTGACTCAGGTGTCTCACTTTCTAACCCTAGTTCTACAGCCAAGGCTGCTTCAGTTAAGATTTCTAAAGGTTCAGAAGCAGCCTGTTTTCTCTTCTTTTTACTAACATCACCCTTTTGAGAGGATGATGCAGTTGGCTCTTTGCTGGATAGAGTGTTTGGCTGAGGGGGTTGGTTAGCAGGCCTTGGGTTAGCACTTTGTTCTCCTTGCTTAGGCTGTGCTAACTGTGATTTTGAATCAAATATTGGCATGTTGTGGGGGTAAGACCTAAACAAACCCTCCATGTGGGGAGTTATGCTAAGTCTTACATCCACATCATTCCTAGTCTCCAAATTACCAAAAATGAGTTTGGTCATGGACTTAGGATAGCCTATTTTACTCTTATCTACTCCAGGCAATTCAATCAATGAAGCATTTTTAAAGTTAAGCACTGATTGAATAAAGCGAGGAAAGAAAATTTCATTACCTCTCTTGGCTGTGGTCTGACCAAGTCTCCCATAGAGTTCCTGTAGGATGAGAAGTCCAACATCTATCTTCCTCCCATGAGCCAAGGCATAGGCAAGCTGCTGCACGGGTGTACTAATCTGATCAAAGCTTGATTTCCGTGCAGTGAATACTTGAAGGAGTGTAGCAAATACAAAGCTCCATTCTTTCCTCAAGAACTTCCTATTCAACTTTCCCAGCTTGATAGTATCAGAGTAGTTGATGAAGTCAAAGAATTCTTCCAACTCATCATTGGAGGCCAGAGCATCATACGTCTCTTGCTGCATATCCAAGGCTTGATTCATGTCTGCAGTGGTGATAGTGATATCCTCTCCTTGAATCTTGCAGTGAACAATATAAGAGGTGATAGCATTCTCAAGAGCGATGACCTCCACAGTAGCAGTCCTCCAGAATTGTTCCAATAGATCTATGTACAGAGTTGGGTTGGCTGAGAGCGCACTCTTGATGTATGATTCAGACAACCACCGAACAAAGCACTTGAAATTGGCATTCGGTGCTTCCACATCACTGGAGATTGCGATGAAATTAGTTTGGGATGGTATGGTGAGTTGAGTGTTTGCCATTTGGGTAGAGAAGAAAAGAGAATTAGGATTGAAGAAGAAATTCGCAGTTAGGGTTTTTCAGAGGTTTCAGGAGTTGAGATGCTTGAGAAATCGAACGAAATGAATTGAATAGTTGTGAAGTTGTATATATATATATGAATGTCTTGAGTTGTTGATAGATAAGTGTTCTGTAGCGACAAGTCATTCGAGAAGTATGAAACAACTATTCGAGAAGTCAAGAAAGGCTTATTCGATATCTCAGGCAGTTTTTAACTCACAGCTGGCAGTGATTTAACTCAGAAAATAATTCAAAGTTAAGTAAAATATATTTTTATGAGTGAAATGAAGGTTTGAATATAAATCCAAAAAGCGATTAAGTGTTAGCGAAAAATCAGCCTTTTCAAATGATTCGATAACTCAAATGCAGCATTCGAGAACTCTATCATTAGAGAACTAAAATACTCTATTCGAGAACTCAAAGTGTGCTATTCGATTTCTCTAAAAGACACTATTCGAGAACTCAAGAGGGTTCTAGATAGGCCTATTCGAGAACTCGAGCCAAGACATAATAATGAACCATTCGAGAAGTCTGACTTATCGAACTGTACTTTTCACTCATAAAATTCAATTTCCACTATCCTTTAAAATTTACTAGAAATATTCATTGACGAATATTCTACCAAATTAAATAGTGGTTTACTCAAAATTTTTACAGAAATTTCAAGCTACATATGTATGATTTTCAACATGTGCAGCATTGGAATATTTATACATCATACTCCAGTCAATACTTACATCAGAAATATTAGGCATTTGATAAAGTAAGTATTTACTGCTGCAACAATCTAGTTGATATATTCACTTAGCCAGAATTCGAAGAATTCAGCATTCCAATCTCACTGACCAGCCTAGTGAAGGTGGCTTCATCTAATGGCTTAGTGAATATGTCAGCTAGTTGTTTTTCTGTAGAGACATAATGCAACTCAATGGTTCCATTAGTTGCATGTTCTCTAATGAAATGATATCTGATGTCAATGTGCTTTGTCCTAGAATGATTGACAGGATTGGCAACTATAGAGATTGCACTTGTGTTGTCACACATGATAGGAATTCTTTCCAACACAAGTCCATAATCTCTAAGTTGGTTTCTAATCCAAAGCACTTGAGCACAGCAACTTCCAGCAGCTATGTATTCAGCTTCAGCTGTGGAAGTTGACACAGATTGTTGTTTCTTGCTGTACCAAGAGACTAACCTTTGTCCAAGAAACTGGCAGCTACCTGATGTGCTTTTCCTATCCACTCTGCATCCAGCATAATCAGCATCAGAATAACCAACCAGATTGAACCCTGTGTCCTTAGGATACCATAACCCCAAGTTTGGTGTGCCTTTCAGATATTTGAAGATCCTTTTTATTGCTATCATGTGTGATTCCTTTGGGTTTGATTGAAATCTTGCACATAAGCATGTAGCAAACATGATATCTGGCCTACTAGCAGTGAGGTAGAGTAGAGAACCAACCATGCCTCTGTAGATTGAGATATTTACCTTTTTGCCCTTAGCGTCATCATCTAACTTGGTGGCAGTGGCCATGGGTGTCTTCGCAGGTGAACATTCTTCCAAATCAAATTTCTTCAGTAAATCTTTAATGTATTTGGTTTGACTTATAAAAATGCCATCCTTCCTTTGACTAACTTGCAGTCCAAGAAAGAATGTTAATTCTCCCATCATACTCATCTCATATCTGCTTTGCATGAGCTTAGAGAATTTTTCACACAGCTTCTCATTTGTAGAGCCAAATATGATATCATCCACATAGATTTGAACTAGGATAATATCATCACCATGTTTCTTGTAGAACAGTGTCTTGTCCAGTGTGCCTCTAGTGAATTGATTCTCCAGTAGAAATTGTGATAGTGTGTCATACCATGCCCTAGGAGCTTGCTTGAGTCCATACAATGCTTTAAGTAATCTGTAGACAAAGTGGGGAAACTGTGGATCCTCAAAGCCAGGTGGTTGTTGCACATATACTTCTTCTTCCAACTCCCCATTCAGGAATGCACTCTTGACATCCATTTGATAGACCTTGAAATTAGAATGTGCAGCAAATGCCAAGAAAATTCTGATGGCTTCTAGTCTAGCAACAGGGGCAAAGGTCTCATCATAGTCAATACCTTCCTGTTGAGAGTATCCTTTTGCAACCAACCTTGCTTTGTTTCTTATGACTACACCATTTTCATCCATCTTATTCCTTAGAACCCATTTAGTTCCAACAACGGTTCTATCCTTTGGTGCATGCACTAGTTCCCATACTTTGCTCCTTTCAAATTGATTTAGCTCCTCTTGCATAGCAATTATCCAGTCAGGATCCAACAATGCATCATCAAGTTTCTTAGGCTCAACTTGGGATAGAAAGCAGCCATAGAGACATTCATTTATAGTTGCTCTCCTTGTCCTTACTCCTGCATTTGGATTTCCAATTATCTGATCTGCAGTGTGTGATCTATCCCATTTCCTTGTATGTTCAGATTGATTTCTCATCCTTGATGTTGCTTCATCATTTAGATCATGATCATCTACATTTCCTCCCCCTGTGAAGTTGTCACTCCTCACAGGTGTATCTTGGATGCTTGTTTCTTCATTGTTGGTTGACACAGGTTCTTCATTCACTTGAGTTTGTTGGATTATGAGTTCAGATTCACTTTCAATCTCCTCATCAGAATCATCTAGATTGTCAAACTTCAAGGGATCTTTATCTTCATCATTGGCTTCTTCTAATCCAGGTAGTTTGCTGTCATCAAATGTTACATCTGTGCTCTCCATTACTTTCTTTTGACAAATGACATAAACTTTGTATGCAATTCTTTCCATAGAATAGCCAAGAAAGATTCCTTCAAATGCCTTTGCATCAAACTTTCCAACATATTCTGAATTATCTTTTAGCACAAAGCACTTGCTTCCAAAAGTATGAACATACTTTAGAGTAGGCTTCTTTCCAGTCATCAAGTTGTAAGGTGTCTTTCCAGTGTTTTTGTTGATGAGGGTTCTGTTTTGGATGTAGCATGCAGTGCTCACAGCCTCAGCCCAAAAACATGTAGGCATCTTTGCATCAAGTAGCATTGTTCTAGCAGCCTCTATCAGAGTCCTATTCTTTCTCTCAACAACTCCATTTTGTTGTGGGGTCCTTGGAGCTGAGAATTGTTGAGAAATACCATTTTCTTTGCAGAATGCTCCAAGCATGGCATTTCTGAATTCTGTCCCATTATCACTTCTTAATGCAATCACACTTGCATTTATGGCCTTTGCTTCTTTGTCAACTTTCTTTATGTGCTCAATGATTACTTGTGGAGCCTCATCCTTTGATGCCAGAAATTCTACCCATGTATACCTTGTAAAATCATCAACCATCACTAGAGCATACTTCTTCCTTCCTAGTGACATAATATTGACAGGCCCAAACAAATCCATATGAATCAGTTGCAGGGGCTTGGTTATAGATGTCACTGTTTTTGACTTGTGGCTTGATCTTTTCATTTTTCCCTTTTGACACGCCTCACACACTCCTTCTTGACCGAATTCAAGTGTGGGCATGCCTCTCACTAACTCCCTTTTGACTAGGGAATTAATGGCTTTGAAGTTCAGGTGTGATAGCTTCTTGTGCCACAGCCAACTGTCTTCATTTGATGCTTTTGAGTAGAAGCAACAAATTGTGTCCTT
Source organism: Saposhnikovia divaricata (assembly GCA_036435485.1). Lineage (NCBI taxonomy): Eukaryota > Viridiplantae > Streptophyta > Magnoliopsida > Apiales > Apiaceae > Saposhnikovia > Saposhnikovia divaricata. The sequence continues at coordinate 90,482,339 of CM071597.1, read as the reverse complement.
GCTTGCAGAGTCCATATTGGCTACAAACAGGCTTCCCTTCCTTACTCCAGACAGAGCAAAATCACCAGTCTTCTTGTGGGTGATCAAACATTCATCTTTGTCAAAGTTCACTTTGAAGCCTCTGTCAGTGAATTGACCAACACTCAGTAGATTATGCTTGAGCCCCTTGACCAGTGCTACATTCTCAATGATGACATTTCCAATTTCCAACTTGCCATATCCCAGTGTGTTGCCAATGCTGTCATCTCCAAAAGCAACCATTGGGCCAGCCTTTTCCTCATACTGTGATAGCAGGGCCATATCACCAGTCATATGATTTGAGCATCCACTGTCCAAAATCCACATGACCTTCTTTTTACTTTCTTTGCCCTGCAAACACAAAAGTATTACTTCTCCTTTGGTACCCAAACGAGTTTGGGTCCATGTGACTTAGTGACAGTTTTATCAAAATCAGCATGCTTATCAGTTTTCTTGATGTTGGTCTTCTTGTCACTGTTGGGAGTCTTAGAATCAGGGTTCTTAGACTTAGGTGACAGAGGTACCTTCCTAACTTTAGGAGGACTTGAAGACTTTGTCCTTGTGTAGTGTGTGTGAACATTATGATTGATACAGCCCTCCATGAATTGTCTTCTCAAATTAAAACAACTAGTCATCACATTCATGTTACATGGCATACAATCAAGTTTATCACAGAAAGGAGAGTCTCTATGTCTTAAAGGCACAGAGCAATCATAGAATGGTTTAGCAACACTACCAGATGGTTTCTTGCAAGCATGAGTCAAATGATTAGAGCTAAAACAGTTTTGACAAACTTTCCTAGGGGCATTTGGCACATAAGCATAGTTGTTATCTTTGTTAATCCCTAATTTGCCATTCCTGTTTGGTCTCTTATTAGTCACTTTCTTCTTAGTCTCATAATTTCCAGCTGAAACAAAATTTACAGATTTCTCAAGTCTAGGTATACCTTCTACTGGCTCCTTGGCTTTGGTTTTGACATTCTTACTCTCAGAGGATGCTTGTTGTTCATTTGATTGTGCCTCATCTTCATCCTCCAACATTTGCTTGATGAGTAAGGCATCCTCATCAATCTCAAGTGTTGGTGATTTAAATATTGGATTCTCAGTCTTTTTCAAAACCTGAGGCACCTCCTCTTGAACAACAATGTCATCTTCAATGACTGCATAGCCTTTCCTCTGTTTAAGAGTGTCATAATCAAGTCCAATGGCAGCCTTAGGTCTAGCTAGATTTTTCTCATGATAAGACTGCAATAGACTAGAGGAATTCTTAAATGTCTTCAACTTAAATTCATTTTCAGCTAATTCATCCCTAAGAGCTTTCTCAACTTGACTAGCACATAGAACTTTATTCTTTAGATACTCAATCTCTTGTTTAAGATTTTCTATTTGCACAGTAGTTAGCTCTAGTTCCTCATTTCTCTTATTTAACAGTTCATTCCTAGTAGACAGTTTAGCAATCTCTTCATTAGCAGCAGTCATACTAGTATGAATGTTAAACATCTCAACGGATAGTTGTTCAACCAAAGATTTATATTCAGAAACAGACATGTCTATGGTAGTGAGAGATGGTACCTGTGAGTCTGATGCAGATGGTTCTTCCTTGGAATTGGCCATCAAGGCATAGTTGCAGAATTCTTGTTCTTCCCCATCACTGTCAGAATCATCCCAACACTTCCCTTCAGCTATGTAAGCCTTACCTGGTGTCTGCTTCTTTAGAAGGGCCTCATACTTAGCTTCAAGCTCAAGAAACTCCTTATCCTTCTTTTTAGGCTTCTTGCATTCACTGGCAAAATGCCCTAGGTCATTGCATCTATAACATCTTACAGATGACCTATCCACATAGCTGGTTTTGAATCTGTTCTTGTTTGTTTTCATAGGTGCCTTGCTCTTGTTGAATGAATGATTTTGAGGTCTAGGCTTGAAGGGCTGATTCCTCTTGAATCTGATGTTTGGGAATTTTCTAGCCATAAAAGCATATGATGTATTTTCCATGCCATCCAGCTCTTCAAGAGTGTAGAACTCATCTTCTTCCTTGTCATCAGCAGGTTCAGTCACTACTTCCTCAGTTTCTTCATCATCTACTATCTCTTCTATTCTCAGCTGACTTGCAGATGCTTCCAGGTCTTGAATAGATTTGTTGACAATCAAGGCACAGGATGTGTTTATCATTCTGCCTTGGTTAGCTTGGATAGCCCTCTTTTGAAGCAACTCAAGCTCGTGTGTCTTTAAAACCCCATAGAGCACATCATACGTGACTTTGTTCAAATCTCTTTCTCTTAGGGATATGACCCTTTGCTCTAGATGGTTTGGTGACGATAGTAGAAACTTCATATTTAATTCCTTAGTGCTGTAAACCTTCCCATTCATTTGGAGCTCAGTCACCAGCTTGTGAAATCTTTCAAACATATCAGTGATACTTTCCTTGGACTGTGCCATGAACGCCTCATACTGTGTGACCAGTATCTGTTTCTTATTTTCTCTTACCTCCTCTGTCCCTTCACATAACACCTCGATGTGATTCCACATGTCCTTGGCTGATTTGCATGATGCTATGTTGGCAAACATCGACATATCCATGGAGTCTATGATTAACAACATGAGGTGGCTGTCTAGGGCAATCTTTTCCTTCTCTGAGTCCGTCCATTTGGATGGCTCTTTTGGAACGTATGATCTAGGAATGACTACTGCGCCCACTGTGGATTCAGCAACTTCTTGTTGTGGTATGAATGGACCATTCTTGAGAATGTCAGGGTAGAGAGGATTGGCAGCTTTGATGAACAACAGCATTTTTATTTTCCAGAGGTTGTAATTCTCTTTGTCGAACTTAGGGACCTTTACCGTACCTGTAGTCTTTGGTGTATTCGAACTCATGATCGTTTTCTGTTTAGATTAAACAGCCTGCTCTGATACCACTTGTTGAGTATTGAATACAGTAAAAGAATACAGAGGGGGGGGTGAATGGATTCTTGAACTTTTCTTCGTTCTTGAATCTTTGCAGCAAGATAAGTGATGAGTGTGTGAGATATGAAGATGCGGATAATTAAAGACAAACACAACACAATATCACTTTAATCTAATATCTTATTAGATAAAGATTTTGCTATAATCTGTGAATACAAATGATAGTATTCTCAGCTTCGTTTTTCTCAGAGAGATATTTTCTGGGTATTTGAGAAACTTCAACACCTTAACAGCTAAGGAAGTGAGGCTATATCCTTATAGACATGGATACACCCACTTACTACAAATGAGGTAGGTAAAACAAAAACACTTTCCAGTCTGTCTATCTCATTTTAGTAAGAGTCCAAACGGCTACAGATTTGACTTTGAAAAGCCTGTTTAGATCCACTTCTTCAGCTCCTTGTCCCTTGTCTTATCTCTCCAAGCTTCTTTGTAGGCTTTCCAGCATGCTTTATAGGACAGAGTCAAATAAAGTATCCTGGCTTGTTGCAGGTTTCTGACTTGTACAATTCTTCAGTATTTTGTCCTCAAGAATGTATTCGAGAAGTGACTAAGTGAGTGATTCGAGAACTGGAGTTGACTTGATCGATAACTCTGAGTTCTCGAATAGTGTTATCTTGACATATCGAATCACTTCTCGAATAGCTCTTTTCTCTGGGACTCCTTGAGATATCGAATAGAGCATTTTGACATATCGAATCCCTGAGATATCGAATAGCATATTGAGTCTTTGAGATATCGAATGTAGCATTGACTTGTTGACCCTTTGAGAACTCGAACTGTTGACTCCTTGAGTTCTCGAACCGTGTAATAGACATATCGAATCCCTGAGATATCGAATGAGATATCGAGAGATATCGAATAGTGTCTTCTGAGATATCGAATTCCAGACTTCTCGAATGCTAGACTTCTCGAATAAACAAATGTACTTCTCGAATTAGTACTTAGGCAATTTCTTCATTTCTTCAATTCTTCAAATCCCAACTGTGATTATTTGACAATCTTCATTTCCTTGCTTGAGGCATGAACCTTAGAACTTCTTTCAAGCTTTATTCTTGACTTAGTAGGTACAGTTACACAGATAGAATTTGATGCCTATTACATAGTACAAACAAGTAGAAACTCTACAACTAGAGGTTCCCTCAGTTAAGAGGTCATGTAGGTAATGCATAGCATTACGAACCACTTGGGCTTGTTATTAGACGTATTCAGGCATGCCTCTGTGACTAACATAAATTATATCAAATTAAAATTAAAAAAATTATTAAAAATAATGATTATATAAAAACATAATTGTAATATTAAATAAAATTTATAACAAAAAACCTATACATTGCACGGGTTATAAGCTAGTAATAATTAAAATAGTATGCCTGTAACCAATATATGTGCACAAACATATTTTTGTCGTGGTTTCATTTTTGATAAGATATATTAACTTTTAATATGTATGTTATGTTTTTATTGTAATTAATTATATATATGCTAAAATTAAACATATGACAATATTAATAATTTAATATATTTTTTTGAATAAAATTTAATATATTTAGTTAAATCTTGAGTTTTAATCAATATATAATATTAATAATATTTAATTTTAATATTAATTTATAAAAAAATTAATATAAAAAATTATTTAATATTGTGTGTAGCCCATCCCAAATCCAATGGACCCAATCCCATCCCCTCACCACAGCAGTGGATCTACCTAAACCGGAGAACAAAATACAAATATACATCTCTCCTTCTTCCCTCTCCCCCCCTCCCAAATCCCTACCATTTTCAGGTACTTTTACTTTCTCTCTCTCTCCCCCTCTCAAATTATTTTTAATCTTATTCTGTTAATTGCTTTTTAAACCTTGAATCATCTAACAAACATTGGTTATAATTGAGGTTCGATATTTTACTTTTATAATTCATTTTCTGATGCACATTTATCTAGATCTGGTTAATGTTTTGTATGTATTTCTATATGTGAATTACGTTTAATTTCGCAGTTCAGATCGGTTTGTATTTGATTAGGTCGTGATTATAATAGTTTGTTGTTGATATCAGATGATTTTCTCAGATCTGATCAATGTGTTTATTTTTGTTGTAAATTTGTTGATGAATCATAATTGATTTTTCTGTATTTAATCGGTTTTACGGATTATTTTGCATCGATTCAGTGTGCTGTAGGTCTGATTATTTAAATTTTATTGACATTTAAACACTATGTTGTAATAGTTTCTTTTTTTAGAACCGTGTCGTAATATTGCTTTCATTATACCTAAAATTCAGAGTGTGACTTATCTAATTTCCGTAGGCACGATTATTAATCTCATATACAATCAACTACAAAGTTTGTCCCTGCCATGAAAAGTACAAACTAGTTTTAATTATATTTTTCTTTGTTAATTTTGTGATTATTTAATTCGTAGTGGTACAAAAGTGAATATAAGTTTGGTGAATGGTCTCATGCATACGCATGCCAGGAGACTCTTATAGAACATACGGTTTTATAACCGTTGGATCAACCATCCAACGACCCTGATTTAAAAAAAATCTGCACGTACCGCAGAAACTTTCTGCGGTACGGAGAAATTACCAAAATACCCCCTGTTTTCACACAAAAAATCTACTGTTCCAACGGCTACACAGTACAAATCTACTGTTTTTAGTACTAAAATCTTTGTTTTTAGTACAAAAACAAATCTACTGTTTTTAGTACTAAAATCTTTGTTTTTAGTACAAATCTACTGATTCTAGTACTAAAATCTTTGTTTTTAGTGAAATCTACTGTTTTTGTTGTTAATTTTTTTTAAATTTGAGCCGTTGGATGGTTGATCCAACGGCTGTTACGCAGTATGTTGTGTAACAGGTCTATGCCTATGGCATACGTTTGCCATAGACCGCTCCCCTATAAGTTTAACTATCGCATTGATTTCACTAATGAATTTTACTTTATTACATTCACTTGTTGGGCTTTACACCAAGTTACTACCGTTGTTACTTAGATTGTCAATTAAAGCTAACATTTTGCATCGAATTGAATTTTATTCCTGATGTTGAGGTTGTGTTATGAAATGAATTTAGTCTTCTTTGAATAATTGTGTGTATTTAACCGAATTAGGGTAGATTTGAGTGGATTAATTTTTTAATTTTTTTAATTATAAGTTGTGAGCCTGCAGCTGTCTATAGCTTTTCACTCAATTTGTTAGCTGCCGTCTTTGGATCCTATTAACTTGTTGTTGGACTTTTGACCTTAGGAGTTTTACAAATGGGGTTGTCCTTTACCAAACTCTTCAGTCGGCTATTTGCCAAGAAAGAGATGCGCATACTGATGGTGGGTCTCGATGCAGCTGGTAAAACAACTATTCTTTACAAGCTTAAGCTGGGAGAGATAGTTACAACAATTCCTACTATTGGTAAGATTAAACATGCCTCCTTGCAGCATTCTTGTTTAAACATTACTTCTTTTTAAACACTTTCCTGCTATTCTTGTTTCAACATTTTTGCTTCTTTTAATAGTTGAACAATTTCTTTTAGCGTTTTATTTTATTTTTTTAAAAAAGATTTTATGATATTACCTTAAAACTGTAAAAGCCCTACTGGAACAGTCACGGTTCTACGCCTTATTGCTTGTATCTGATATTCTTTAGGATTCAATGTGGAAACTGTGGAATACAAGAATATCAGCTTCACTGTCTGGGATGTTGGAGGTCAGGACAAGGTATATATTCTAAATTATTGCTAAACAAAATTAAAAATTGGTGACTTTCTTTATATTATTTTTTTAGTGTATTCATCGTTAGTTTTTCTTTTACGTTTAAGCTTATAAATATATAAAGTATTAATAGATGTGGACTTTCACGTTATAAGTGTCTTTTTTGGTGTTTATAAATGACATGCTTAATGTTGTGAATATGTAATACATCCGTGTAAGAAATATTGATCTTTTATTTGTAGTAGATGTTGAAATATCATGAATGTCTGACCAAAACCTCTGTGCTGGTCATTGATTCATACAATATCTTGAATCATAAATGTTAGGGACTGGTGACCTGGTCTCTCACATATTTGTAGTAGCTGATTAGCTGAATATCTGCTAGATTTGAACTTTTACAAGAATCAACTACCAAGAATAAGATGATTCCATCATAAAACAGTACAACTCAGGTCTTTAATCAATTTTTTTATCTGAATTACTGTTCATGCAGATCCGCCCTTTGTGGAGACATTACTTCCAAAATACTCAGGGGCTCATATTTGTTGTTGATAGCAATGATCGAGATCGTGTAGTTGAAGCAAGGGATGAGCTGCACAGAATGCTTAATGAGGTAATAGGCATTTCATCTTTCAATACTGAAATATGCAGTAAAAGCCATTGTTTTGAACCCTTCCGTGGTATATTTTGATAATTTTGCATGTTACACGTGTAAAGGATGAATTAAGGGATGCTGTCCTACTTGTATTTGCAAACAAACAAGATCTTCCTAATGCAATGAATGCTGCTGAGATTACTGATAAGCTTGGCCTTCATTCTCTTCGTCAGCGCCACTGGTAAACAAATCACAAGCCTTGCTTTGCTTCCTCCATCCCTCGCTCTCCGTATCCCTCTCTAACAACACCGTAATGTTATTACAGGTACATTCAGAGCACATGTGCCACTTCAGGTGAAGGTTTATATGAAGGTTTGGACTGGCTCTCGAATAACATTGCGAACAAGGTAAACTTTTAGGGTTATTTGACTTAGTGATAAGCACTATACTTGCATATGGAAATTTTATTACACTTTGAATTTCTGTGGGCACTTATATTCTTGAAATTGCAATCGCAGGCATAGACATGTTGATCAGAGTGGCAATCTTGGTCAAACCAGATAGAGTTCTTCATATCCTTTGTTCTGAGATCTGTTATGACAGTCGGATAGTGTTTTTCACATTTCTTCTTTTCTTCCTTTCTTCCAAGTTGTGTACCATGTACCATGTCGTTTTGTTGACCTCTTTACTATGTTTGAGGTTTGTTAAAAAGTTCATTTTGTTTCTTGTAGGTTTGTTATGGTTCTTTTTTATATATTATTTCCAATATATATGACAATCAACTGTTTTACAGTTTAGTATGCAATTATGGTTGTGCAAATGTGCAAGACATTTTCTTTCAGAAATTAATGAGCAACACATTCTTTATTATAGTTTCTTTTTTGCGGGTAGGGGGATGGATAGAAGTGGTTTGCCTGTATTTCTGTATATTAAATATATACAACATGAACTTGAACTAGATTTAGACCACTTCTTCTTAGATTCTTTGTTGGGTATGCAACTACCTTGGGTAGAGTCTTGTAGGTAGGGATCCTCACTTGCATAGTTGCATGTACTAGAACTCTAAACCTCCTTACCATGAGATTATGGATAGTTGTGCATTAACTCTTGGATTAGTGTTAGGTTAAATTTAATATCCAGCAGTTAGTTCAGTCCTACCAGATCCGTGGAATGTTTATGATGAAGCAAACTCTTAAGTTATGTTCAATTCTGATTTGCTTGTGATATTGTGTGTCACATCACATGGATAGAATTGCAGAACCCCTATGGAACATATTTCAGAACCCCAAACCCGGTTCAGTTGGCTCAAGAAAACCTGTTGCACCAATTTTGGACTTGTTGATATTGTGTATGACAAAAATTAAAAGTCCTGACATGATAATTTCTGTGATGTGAGTTTATGGCATTGAATCAATGGCTTCTTCAGAAAGTTTTATATCATAAGAGATTGAGGAATTGAGGATTGCGATGCTATAAAACCAATGACCATATGTAATTTGCATGTGGAGGCAATGGATGATTTTGAGTTCAATTGACAATTAAATATCATCTGAGTTATAGATGCTTTCAATCTATATATACAGCCACTTCACATTCATTTTTTTTGACAAACACCTCACATTCATTTAAGTTTAAATAAAACACAAATATAGAAAAACGTACTAATGTCGTATCCGTAAAATTTATGGCCAGATACATATCTTAGCAATTTTCCAAGTATGCATCTCCTTCTCTGCACTTGAACCCCATGCGCAATGGTAAACAGTACATCGAACTCCGGACACGTCTCTGATAATATCTTTAACGTTGTCTTCCAATGATTCTCTACACTTCTCAGCAGGATCACACTCGATTGCTATATCATGTTGGCCTCGAACTAAGGCTTCCAGCAGCAACATGAGAGAAGCCATTTATGACTGTCCTGATATAAGCTTACCTAGCTAGCTCATATAGAGGTTCTATAATCCCTTGGCTACTTGATCATATATAGAATTATGTTAAAAATTAAAATATTTTGTCATTTAAACTTCGTAACCACCCTTGAAAGTATAGGTAGGTGTAAGGTGTTAGTTTTAGATTGTAGTTAGGTTTGAATTGGATTGACCTGAAATGATTCATTAACTCACAAGTTTTATGGGGAAAAGGCCTATGCAAAATGTTTAGGGGTGTAGGTGAGATAATTTCATGCAAATTGTGCAGCACGTATTATTTTGCTTTTCGAAGCTGAGCCTTCTTTAAATGAGTCAATGTTTGTTGGACAACATCTTTGTCTAGTGGCCTTGGCAATTTATTCATCACAATTATAAGTAGTTTGATTCACAAAATTTTTATTAAAATATCATTCGCAATCTATAATTTATTAAAACTAAATTATAACCTGTGCTGATTTTTTTTAGTATTTATGATTATATTAATTTAATTCATGATTTTTTCGTAAGATTTTTTTAATTTTTAACGCTCATTTTACTCTTTGAGCTATACCTTGAGGTCTTATTTGAATGATTTTACAACACATGCGACGCTTAAAAAATAATTACATGATTTAGCGGTGATTTAACAATTATTATTCAACTAGAACTATATAAAATTGAAGAAATTTTTAGTTTAGTAAAAAACAAATTAAAGATTTTTTTTTACTAATTTTTACATAAAAAATTCTCTTCAATTTAAGAAATACACTTATATTTATTTAAATTATTAAAGTACACATTTTAGAATTTGAATATGATTTATTAACAACAACATTCACATTTTTTAATATCATTCAACAGTTCTCATTAAATTATTTTAAAATCGAACGGTTTTCATCGATTTAGTGAATATGAATCCCTATTATACGTATCATATATAAAAAATATAATAGTACAAATATAATTTCATTTTTTCTAATAATTGCATTTTTCCAATAATTATATTTTTCTAGTAATTATAATTTTCTATTGAATTGAGTTTTTATTAGGCAAATTTTAATTTTATGGTAATTAATAAAGAATTTTTAAATTTGAAAGAATTAGCAAAAAAATAAGAATATTTATCAAAAATAACACCTATTCTATTTTTTTTTTTTTGCAGTTTTACGATATTCTCAAAATATTTTCAAAAATTCCTTTTCCAAAAAAAATAATTTGCAAAAATGTCATCTTATTTGCAAAAAAACAGTCTCCAACCAGATGCAACGTTGCTTCTAGTTGTATATATGGCTGCGCAGCAGGTTACATATGTGGCTGCAAATAATTGTATTTGGTTGATTTGGTTGTATCTGGTTGCAGATCGTATTTTTGCAAATAATATTGTATTTTTACAATTTTTTTAATACTCCCTCCGTCCCACTTGATTCTTAACATTTGAAATAGGGATGTCTGACACGCATTTTAAGGTATATTTTAAGGATAGTTCAATAACTTATTTTTAAAATTTTCTTTTTTTTGTATAAAAATTTAAACATTAAATTTGTTTAATTTTTTATACAAAAAAAGAAAATTTTGAAAATAATTTATGAAACTATCCTTAAAATACAATTTAAAATACGTGCCGAACATCTCTATTTCAAATGTTAAGAATCAAGTGGGACGGAAGGAGTATTATTTTTGAAAAAAAAATCTGGGCTATTTATGAAAAAAGCCGAAAAAATAATCAAATTGTACGTAAACCATTATTACTATTTTGACTATATCTTATAGTTTTCAAAATCTTGGACGATTTTACGGTCCATGCGAAATTCACAAAATAATCTTTAGTTTAGTTATTATTTATCAATTACTCCTTCCATCCCAAATACTAGTCCCTTTAACTTTTTATGCGTATTTTAAGGTAAATAAATAGGATAGTTCTAATTCTTATTTTTTAAATTTTCTTAAATTTTGAATAAAAGTTTGAATATTAAATTTTAATTTAAAAAAGAAAATTCAAAAATTAAGATGTGGAGCTATCCTTTTATTAACCTTAAAATAGGCGTAAAAAGTCAATGGATTAATATTTTTTAGACGGGGGAGTATTGTTCAATAGAAATAATTCGAGAGAAATTTAAATTATGAATTTTTACATAATTTATTTTATTCAACATAGAATGCATACTTATTGTTTTGCCCAAAATCCGTATTGGGTTTGATTTAAGGCCTATTAAGGTTACAGGCCCAAGCTACGTGCATACGAAGGAATAGGTTGGGTTAGGTATGGATATATTGGCTCAATATGCATTGAAAATATTGGAATATGAGGATATTCAGGCATTTGGTCCGGGGTTCATTCATTCAGGAGTTAGGTGTCTGAACCTCAGGTAGGGGTACTGCTATATGGAGGCCTGATGGGGTTAATGTAGGTGAAGGGCGTCCAGACAAGGGTTTACGTACGTATCCCAGTGAACTATGGGAATTAGATTAACCGCCTCCTAAATTGTAGGAGAACAGATATACGTCAGCCTAACCGATTCCTGGATAACCCCGTAACTTTAGGAGCATGCCTTATCGCTTTGTGACAGCCTATCTGAAAGGATTTACATGGCGGCAACAAGATAATTATGTCAGTTAGGAAGATAAATACAAGACATGTGTGATATATACACATATAAGTGGATAATTACTCAAAATATACATGGATATATGTATACAGGCGGTTACATAGCTATTATCAGGGTTCATTAGTGTCCTAACGAACTCAGGACTCTTCTTCATCAACAAAATAACAAACGGATCAACATGGTCAGGAGGATAAGGCTTATCAAAACGTGGCTGAGCTATCAACAAGGAGTCCAAAACCCTAGAACTACATGGGACTTGATTCCTATAAATATAGGATATGTAGGCACTTTGCAAGGGTTGTAATCTCACTTCGCTCTAAAAAAATTATGTAGAAAACTTGAGCAATACACGATTCTGGGCACCCTAGGCGGTTGGGTATGGATTACTCCGTCACCTTTGCCCGGAAACCTTGCAAACTCAGTCCCAAAAACAACCACAAACACCACCCAATTTCGATAATTGAACGATGACTGTGGCTCGCGAACCCGCTTCCGTTGCCGATTCCTATGTGATTCATTCGTTATTCCAGCGATATTTCCTCGAAGTGCTGTATCAAATTCCTCTCACAATATTTTGGCGCTAGAAGGAGGGGATTGAATGATCTTTTGAGAGGAAAGATGTCAAAAAGCTCCGACGTTAACCGCTCAACATGAAATCAAACCCACTATTTGAATAAATCCCAAATACATCAAAAACTAGTAACCTAAGACAAACAACAACCATATATTACACATTTCTAAGATTTACTTAAAAGGGATATAAACAGTTGTGGCAGTTCAAAGCATACATAGACAGCAAATTCAAAGAAAAATAAAGAAATGAAAGAAAGAAAAGAGGATAAAACTTACAGAGAATTGAAGGTCTAAACACAAAAGAAACAGTAGCAACGCAAATTACGGCGACGAAACGAAGCAAATGACAACGGACTCAGAGGAGAAAAATTCTAGAGAGAAAAGGACCAAAATATCACAATTTCAATTCAAATGGTCCAAAATGTCAGAAGTGGAAGTATGGCCCCAAATATCACAGTAAAACAACATATCGTGTAGCGTTTTGAAGTTTTTTTTTTGTTTTTTTATACAACGCTACATCGTGTAGCGTTTAGGGGGTAAGGGACGCTACACGATGTAGCATTTGGGGTTGGAGATTAGGGTGGGAAGGCAACGCTACATGATGAGGTGGGGGGGACTCTAGATTATCTAGCGTTTAGGTGGGGTGGTGAGGTTTGGTGGGCAGGTGGCAGTGAGGGAGAGAGAGATTTAAAATATAAATTTTAAAATACTAAGATTATTAAAATATTAAAATTTTATATATTATTTTTTAATTTGATATTTTAAAAGTTTATCAATATTTTCTTTGGGGTTTAATACTTTTTATTTGGGGTTTAACGGGTTTCATTTGGGATTTAGAAATATTCAATTTTTCAATTAAATTTTTTTAAATTTTATCTGTATTCCCTTTTGGGTTCAACAGTTAACCTTTGGGGTTCAACAATTCAATTTTGGGTTTTAGAAATATTCAGAACGACGAATAATTGTATACGAACTTAGGGTTTAGGATCCTAACTTATCCTAATTTTTAATAAATCGGGGTTGGCCACCGGACTCAGTAAAAATACAATTCGAATTGACCATTGGACTTAGTAAAATACAATTTGAATTGACCATTTGATTATAAGTTTTTTTAATAGTGTTTGTAAATACATATTTAGCAAAAAAAAAAAATAGGTAACACCACTTTGTGTTTTGGGTTCAAAACACCACTTTGAGTAGAGTTTTGGGTAACACCACTTAAAGTAGCGTTTGGGTTCAAAACACCACTTTAAGTAGAGTTTTGAACACAAAACTCTACTTAAAGCAGCGTTTTGTTAAAAAAAAAAAAATCAAAAACGTTACACGATGTAGTGTTTTAGTGTGATAGTTGGGACCAACATTTCAGGTTGTGATATTTGGGACCATTTACTTTATAATTGTGATATATGGGGCCAACACCTAAGCGGAGAAAAGTTAAGTAAAGTAAAAAACAAAACAAGTACAAAGAGTACTTATAGCCAAGGAAATGGAATCGTGAAGAGTACACGTGGACGGCACTTGTAACGCCCCCAAATCAGATATACTCTAATTTGAGTCGTCACGCCATCTCACCTGTCACCTAATACAATAAATCTACTCCATAATATTACAACTTAAACCAAAATAATATTACAACTATTTCTCAAATTCATTTCATCATTACAACACAAAATATAATATAAGGTCCTTAACAAAAGTTGTTACACAATACTAAGGCATTATAGCTATGCCAGCAAACTCCCAGTCTGGTGAATACTATTAAGACATCTTCAATTTCCCTTTTCCTACAGAGGGAGGGGTCTTCTGCTTTTCCTCCTTAACTGTAAAATATAAACAAGTAATATCATGAGCGACAAAAGTGCTCAGCAAGACTACTACTAGAGTAGAAAGATGCACCAGATAATTCCCATTTATAAATGATATATTTATTAATGAAGTAACTATAAATGAATGGAAAGGGTTTGATTAGGAACAAATTTCCCACTTACTCGCTTTCTCACAACTTAAGAACTCGAATGATCTCTAGTATGTGAAACTCATTTAATAAAGATGGAAGGAACTCAAGGAGTACTAGTCTAGGTCACCTTTTTCCCCATAATCGGTGATAAGTCGATCTATGACACCTACTTTACTGCTAGCAGATGGATGCACTTGTCACCCAGGCCACACATGAGCCATATTTCACCTTTGTTCAAGTATTCTGAATTCTTGAACAAAAACATTACCGGGACCCGATTTCTCGAATAATCCCGTTGACCAGTATCAGATGAAAATATGCACTTGAAAAGTAACAACACAAGCTCATTTATAAGAATAAAAGTACTCAAATATAATCATGATTAGCTAACTCGAACAATTGAGGTTAGCTTATGTCTCCGAACATTTGTTTGTAGTCCCGAACAATTGAGACCACAGTGTAATAACTTCTCAAGATTCATCATAAGATGTTGAAGTCACATTCATCATCTACTTGGTTCGATTCAATGAACCCGCTCAATAGAATTAAATGGAATTATACTAATCTGAATCAATAGATTAGTATGTTGCTTCTCATACAAGTTGTAATATAAGATGGCTCTCAAATAGAATCGCTTTTAGCTAACTCGAACAAATGATGTTAGCTCGTTATGATTGATTGAGGTGCTGCCTTGACTGAATAAGATCAGCAAAATACAACAAGAATTTTCGATATTTGAATAATTTATATTTCTTGGAAAATGCTCACATAGGAGTAATTTACTTGAAATCTTTATTTTTATGAGAGTTTATGAATATAAAAGAGTATAGGACTTCAGTCATCTTGAAGGAAGTTGGATAATAACTGATCAACTCAATAGTGTTCAACTGCATAATTAAATATCACAATAATAATTAAGAAGAACATTCTCTCAGTAGAAAGGGAATAGTAGACTTGCCTGGAGTCTTTAGCTATTACAAAAGAAAGCAACAAAGAGTAAGTCTATTTTTGCGTTTCAGTGTGAAAGTCCTCCAAATAGATTAGGCTCTAGAAGAACAGAACAATACATCTCACGTTAGTAATATATTTAATCTCAACCCAAGTGTAACTCAAGTAAAGTTCTAAGTCGAACAATTACTATCGTAATTCTATTTGACAACTTTGTCTCAATTTCACTTCTTAATTTCTTAGTCTCAAAGTTAACTACTTAACTCCATCTTATAACAATAACTCTTATCTTATATACCACGCAACTTCCTTTTAAGCTTAATTTTAATGGTAGCTCTTATTTATATATTTATTTCTAACGAAAATTCGGCATGACCTATTCGTTTTACGGACTATCCAAAAATACCAAACAATCACATTAGGCCCATGCCCATCTCCAAACATTAATCAATACTCAACACCATCTCCAACCACAATTCATCTATCATTTTCAACTATAACTCCATTGAATTCCTAAGTCACAACATTAACCACCAATACAATGCATACCATATTTGGTATCCAACTAGACAAGATCAAGAAAAACAACTTTCATCTTTTGACCAACATCAAATAAGGTTTTTAACCCATGCAAAATGACTTTCCCATACAAGGCAACCAAATTGAAAATATAAAATGCTACCGCGCACACTTTACTCAAACATTTTTAGTAATTTGAAAAATAATCTTTTGAACATGAAATTTGGCAGATTTCAACTTCAATCTCAAACCAAACTTCCATAAAAATTTCACCTCTAAATCACTTCATTAACATATAAAACGAATTGTAACAAACTCAAACAGAGGCACTGAAATTTCTGTTTTGCGCAACATTCACTAAAATGTGCCGAACTCTTAGCTCATTTACTCTATCGACGAACGGTTTTTGTGTACATAAACTAGACTCCAAATAGAACAACTTTCATTAAGAAACCACTGACCAAAACAGACCACAACCCGTGCTAATTCCTCTTGCAAAAACAGGGCAGTAGCTATTTTTATAGCAGTTTTTTTTCCCTCATGCTTAACAATGATCAAAACACATAAATAACTTACTAACTCAAGAACCAAAAGGGGAAATATTCAAACCCTAATCAATAATGAACATAATCAGCCATTATTAAGCTTAAGAATCAAGAATCATACCTCTTACAAGCTTAAAAAAACAACCACAAATCTTCAACCAAGCAAACCTCTCACTTTCTCCACCAAAATTACTATTCACTTTCTTCTCCAAGCTTCTTCCTTTCCAAACCACCACAAAATTAGCTAAACCTTCAATTCAAGCTTAACCCATTATGTATATGTGTTTGCCCTTTGATTTCTAGTATAAACAAGCACACAAAACTCACAATTTTTCTCTCCTTCCTCTCTTTTCTTCTTAACCCAATTTTCTTCTCTTTCTCTTTTTTTTTTGCTTCTCCCACTTCTACTTGTATAATTATATATATCCCAAAGAACACTTGTCATCCTCTCCTTCAATATTCCCACATTCTAGAAATCTCTACATATCTCTTTTTATTTTCTTATTTCTATTTTTTTTTTTAAACTAATGGCATTTAAAGATGTTAAAAATCTATAAATAATCGCAAACCTCCAAAATAAATAACCAGAATTTAACTTAATTAAATTCTAGTTCTCTCGAGTCTAAAATAATATTCCCATGCTCTAAAACTCATTCTCATAATTAAATCTCTAATTAAACTCATTTTTCTCAAAAATTAAAATAATTGGAATCAATTCTCAAATTAATTCTCAATATCCTCAAAATTGTATCTAAATTCTAAAATACACTAATCCATCAAGATCTCATAGCCCCATATGCTCTCCATAATTTATAACCAGTTTTCGGGTACTCAAAATAATTACTACTAGCACTAATCGAACGAATTTCGTAGATATTGTTTCCGATTTTCTCAAGATAAAAAAAAACTAATTTCAAATTGATGTTTTAAAGTCTCGATGTTTAATTCCTCAATCTCATGGTCTCAAGAATTCCTCCAAATAAATCTCCAAATATAAATACAACTTATATTATAAAAGAAAACTTATAGAATATATTCTGAGAATCTTGGTTATTACATTCTCCCCCTCTTAAAAGAATTCCGTCCTCGGAATTAGCTGCACTCAAACAAAAAGGGATACTTCTTCCTCATCTCTTCCTCAAGCTCCCAAGTAGCTTCTTCAACTTTATGGTTTCTCCATATTACTTTCACCAAATCAATTTTCTTCTTCCTCAGCTCCTGCACTTTTCGATCAACAATCTCCACTGGTTGCTCCTCGTAAGTTAGATCAGTTTGTATCTCAATCGGTTCATAATCTATCACATGCCTGCTATCAAATTGATATGGCTGCAATACTGAAACGTGAAATACATCATGGATGTACTGAAGATCTGGCGGAAGAGCCAATTGATAAGCTACAGTACCAACTTGTTTTAGAATCTCAAAAGGTCCTATAAATCTTGGACTCAATTTCCCTTTCTTTCCAAACCTCATGACACCTTTCCAAGGAGAAACTTTCAACAGTACTTTGTCTCCTACGTTGAATTGTTTGTCCTTTCTCTTTTGGTCAGCATACTTCTTCTGACGATCTTGAGCCGCTACTAATCTTTTCCGTATGATCTCGATTGTTTGCTTTGTCTGATCAACCAGTTCCGGACCTAATATTTTCTTTTCCCCTATTTCATCCCAACACACTGGTGATCGACACTTTCTCCCGTATAACGCTTCATATGGTGGCATCTTAATGCTCGCATGATAACTATTATTATAAGCAAACTCTATCAGAGGTAGATGATCATCCCAGCTTCCTTTAAAATCTAATACACAGGCTCTTAACATATCCTCCAACGTCTGTATTGTTCTCTCACTCTGCCCATCCGTCTGAGGATGAAAAGCTGTACTCATATTTAATTCGTACCAAAGCATTCCTGAAAACTCTTCCAAAATCTTGAAGTAAATCTGGGATCTCTATCTGACACTATTGAAACTGGCACACCATGTCGAACTACAATTTCTTTTAAATACAATTTAACTAGCTTCTCAATTGAATACCTCTCGTTAATAGGCAAGAAATGGGCCGATTTAGTCAACCTATCCACAATGACCCATACTGCATCATGATTCTCTTTAGTCCTTGGCAGTCCAACTATAAAATCCATCGTTATGTGTTCCCATTTCCATTCAGGGATCTCTAAGGGTTGTAACAAACCGCTGGGTCTCTGATGCTCCGCCTTCACCTTTTCACAAGTTAAACACTTGTTGACCCATTCTGCAATCTCTCGCTTCATATTAGGCCACCAAAAATTTCTTTTCAAATCTTGATACATCTTTGTACTACTAGGGTGAATCAAATATCTAGAGTTGTGTGCTTCTTGCAGTATCTCAATCTTCAATTCCGATACGTCTGGAATCCAAATCCTGGAGTTAAATCTCAAAATACCTTGATCATCTTTCTGAGTGCAGATCTCCTCTCCTGTTAGATCATTCATTCTTTGATCCATTACTTCGTCTTGAAACTTCCGAATTCTTTCTAACAATTCTGGTTGAAACGTCATGGTATAGATCATGTCAGTAGCTGAATTAGGCTGACGAACTTCTATTTCTAATTTCTCAAATTCCTTAAACAACTCTTTGGTCATAGTCAACGTGTTCAGCCTTTCTTTACGACTCAAAGCGTCTGCGATGACATTAGCTTTTCCCGGGTGATAGTTTATGGCACAGTCATAGTCCTTAATTAACTCAAGCCACCTTCTCTGCCTCATATTTAACTCCTTTTGAGTAAAAATATACTTCAAGCTCTTATGATCTGTATAGATTTCACATTTAGCTCCGTACAAATAATGCCTCCAAATCTTCAAGGCAAAAACTATCACTGCAAGCTCCAAATCATGAGTAGGATATCTCAGTTCATAATCTTTCAATTGTCTAGACGCATATGCAATTACCTTACCATGCTGCATCAGTACACAACCAAGTCCTTTATGAGACGCGTCGCTATAAATTTCAAAATCTCCATTTTCCTCAGGTAACGTCAACGCTGGTGATGTTGTTAGTCTCTTATTTAATTCTTGAAAGCTTTCCTCACATTTGGACGTCCACTCAAATTTCTCATTTTTTCTTGTAAGTCTTGTAAGTGGCACCGCGATCTTAGAGAAGTCCTTCACAAATCGTCTATAGTACCCAGCTAATCCGAGAAAACTGCTTACTTCCGTTGGTGTCCTTGGTCTCCCCCAATTAGCTACAGCTTCAACCTTTGTTGGGTCAACTGAAATTCCATCCTTACTAATGATATGCCAGAGAAATTGCACTTCTTTTAACCAGAACTCATATTTCGAAAATTTTGCATACAATCTTTCTTTCCTTAAGATCTCCAGAGCTATCCTTAATTGTTCCACATGCTCTTCTTGAGTTTTCGAGTAAATCAAAATATCATCGATGAATACTATCACAAATTTATCCAAATATTTCTTGAAAACTCGATTCATCAGGTCCATGAAAATAGCTGGCGCATTTGTTAATCCAAACGGCATCACCAAAAATTCGTAATGTCCATATCGAGTACGGAAAGCAGTCTTAGGGATATCTTCCGTCCTGACTTTTAATTGATGATAACCTGATCTCAAATCAATCTTTGAAAACCATGACGCCCCTTTCAATTGATCAAATAAGTCATCTATCCTTGGTAAAGGGTACTTGTTCTTGATTGTCACCTTATTCAACTCACGATACAATCTCATGGAGCCATCCTTCTTTTTCACAAATAACACTGGTGCTCCCCATGGGGAAACACTCGGTCGAATCACACCTTTCTCAAGTAACTCTTGGAGTTGAGTAGCTAACTCCTTCATTTCAGCAGGCGCCATTCTATACGGGGCCTTAGATATTGGTGCAGTTCCAGGGGCAAGATCAATCGTGAACTCAATTTCTCTATCTGGAGGTAACCCTGGTAATTCATCGGGAAAAACATCTTTAACTAATTTACTACCGGAATTTCGTCTATTGAAAGTGTAACTTTCTCCACATCTCGTACATGGACGAGATACGCTTGACATCCTTGCCGAAGTAATTTCTTGGCTCGCATTACTGATAGAATCTTATTCGTTTGCTTCTGTCCTTTCACCACAACTTTTTGGCCATTTGGCATCTTCAAATTCACACGCTTTCTCCTACAATCGATCTTAGCACTAAACCTAGATAACCAATCCATTCCTAGAATTACATCAAACTCGCTCAATCGGAAAGGAATCAATTCTAGGTCTATTCGTTGACCTTGTACCTCTATATAACAATTTGGGCACACTTTATTCACTGAAATCACTTCTTGCCCTGCAACCTCTACCGCTAATGGCTCTTCTAACTCTATGGACTCAATATTCAATTTATTCGCAAAGCTCTGAGATATAAAAGATTTGGTTGCTCCGGAATCAATTAACACACATGCATTTACTGAATTCACAGGGAGCGTACCTGCAATCACATCACTATCTGCCAAGGCGTCTTTCAACTTCATACTAAATGTCCTAGCAGTCGGCCTGGTCACTGGAGGAGCTGGTAGTCGAGGCACGGAACTCTCTTTAGGATTCTGCTTACAATCTCTAGAGATATGGCCACCTTTCCCACACTTGAAACAAACGACAGTTGACTCTGTGCAACTTGAAGCGTAATGACCTGTCTTGCCGCACTTAAAACATCTTACAGTTGATATATTACACGGTCCAGCATGCTTTCTTCCACAGGTTTTACAATTTATAACAGTAGTCTTTAGCTCAGTTGATTGAGACACAGTTGATGATTTTGTCTTAAAATTTCCCTTGCCACCGCTAGTGTTTGTAAGTAATTTTCCTCCTACACTTTTCTCAGACTTTATCTCAAAAGGCTTCTTCCTCTGCTCTTGTACTCCCGAACTTCCTCCTTGATTTTCAAACTTTCTCTTCTTAGTCTCCTTTTCCTTTGAGTACAGTTCACTCCCACTCTCCACAATCGATGCTTTCTGAACCAAGGTTGCATAATTCTTGATTTCGAACACAGCTACGCGATTCTGTATCCATGGTTTAAGTCCATACTGGAACCTCTTGGCCTTCTTTTCTTCTGTATCAACTTGATGTGGAACAAACCTTGACAATTCAGTGAACTTAGATTCATATTCAGCTACAGACATATTTCCTTGCTTTAATTCTAAGAACTTTATCTCCATCTGATCCTCAAGATATTTTGGAAAATATTTCTCTAGAAATAACTCAGTAAACCTTGTCCATGGTATCACCTGACTCCCTTCTAGAATTCGCTTCGACTCCCACCAATAACTCGCTTCTTCTTTCAACATAAATGCTGCAAATATTGTCTTCTTATCGTCACCAACACCAACAATCTCAAAAGTCTTCTCTATCTCCATTAACCATGCTTTAGCTTTAATTGGATCTGTAGTCCCATGGAATTCAGGAGGATTCACCGCTTTAAATGATTTGAAGGTCACAACTGGGCGTTCAGGCGCCTTCGGAGTTGAGCCCTCACCTACAGGGGTTCTCTCAGTGCCCGTTGAATTAACCCTGGTATTTTGACGCAAGAATTCGAGAAACAAGTTTATAGGATCCACATTGCCTTGTGTCACCGAAATAGTTGGTCCCGGATTTTGCTCCAGTCCTACTGTACTATTGACATTATTATTTGTTGGCTCCGTCGACCCCACTGGAGGAGTATTGGTATTCTCCATCTCACTCTTCTTCCTTTATTCTAGTAAGAACAATAACTCAATTTGATTAACATGCTCAATAATTTAAATAAATCAACTCAATTAGCACATTTTCTCAATTTAATAATTGTCTCATCACATAATCTCGTAACATCACCATAATTCCTTTATTTCTCGCAAGTGCATATATAACAGGTTAAAACGATAACGTAAGTAAATGACAGTTAAAGGTAAAACGAAAAGTTCCACTTTTATATATCATAACCATACCCCCCCATAAAATCACACTATCTCTCCAAAGGTGTCCATAATCCTGGTCCGGTACCTAACAGAAAGTCGTGCCACCATCCGAGAAACATCAGTCCGATACAACTGTGAAGAATTCTCGGACGGTGCCTGCTCTAACTGATTCAAAATATCATCTAGTACAGAGATAACCAACTGATGTACACAAACTGTCCGATGACATCTACAAACATAAAGATAATCCATTATGCGTTGAAATTTACTTATTACTACTATATTACTCTTCTATAACTCTATGGAAGTTACCTAACGCTCACTGCCTCTATAATACTCTGCTATATTCCTAGGCGTACGTTCTCGTATCCTAAGAATATAACTATTGCTCTGATACCAAAATGTAACGCCCCCAAATTAGATATATTCTAATTTGAGTCGTCACGCCATCTCACCATCACACCTGTCACCTAATACAATAATATACAAAATCTGCTCCATAATATTACAACTTAAACCAAAATAATATTACAACTATTTCTCAAATTCATTTTCATCATTACAACACAAAATATAATATAAGGTCCTTAACAAAAGTTGTTACACAATACTAAGGCATTATAGCTATGCCAGCAAACTCCCAGTCTGGTGAATACTATTAAGACATCTTCAATTTCCCTTTTCCTGCAGAGGGAGGGATCTCCTGATTTTTCTCCTTAACTGTAAAATATAAACAAGTAATATCATGAGCGACAAAAGCGCTCAGCAAGACTACTACTAGAGTAGAAAGATGCACAAGATAATTACCATTTATAAATGATATATTTATTAATGAAGTAACTATAAAAGAATGGAAAGGGTTTGCTTAGGAACAAATTTCCCACTTACTCGCTTTCTCACAACTCAAGAACTCGAATGATCTCTAGTATGTGAAACTCATTTAATAAAGATGGAAGGAACTCAAGGAGTACTGGTCTAGGTCACCTTTTTCCCATAATCGGTGATCAGCCGATCTATGGCACCTACTTTACTGCTAGCAGATGGATGCACTTGTCACCCAGGCCACACATGAGCCATTTTTACCTTTGTTCAAGTATTCTGAATTCCTGAACAAAAACATTACCGGGACCCGATTTCTTGAATAATCCCGTTGACCAGTATCAGATGAAAATATGCACTTGAAAAGTAACAACACAAGCTCATTTATAAGAATAAAAGTACTCAAATATAATCATGATTAGCTAACTCGAACAATTGAGGTTAGCTTATGTCTCCGAACATTTGTTTGTAGTCCCGAACAATTGAGACCACAGTGTAATAACTTTTCAAGATTCATCATAAGATGTTGAAGTCACATTCATCATCTACTTGGTTCGATTCAATGAACCCGCTCAATAAAATTAAATGGAATTATACTAATCTGAATCAATAGATTAGTATGTTGCTTCTCATACAAGTTGTAATATAAGATGACTCTCAAATAGAATCGCTCTTAGCTAACTCGAACAAATTGATTGTGCTGCTGCCTTGAATGAATAAGATCAGCAAAATACAACAAGAATTTTCGATATTTGAATAATTTATATTTCTTGGAAAATGCTCACATAGGAGTAATTTACTTGAAATCTTTATTTTTATGAGAGTTTATGAATATAAAAGAGTATAGGACTTCAGTCATCTTGAAGGAAGTTGGATAATAACTGATCAACTCAATAGTGTTCAACTGCATAATTAAATATCACAATAATAATTAAGAAGAACATTCTCTCAGTAGAAAGGGAATAGCAGACTTGCCTGGAGTCCTTAGCTATTACAAAAGAAAGCAACAAAGAGTAAGTCTATTTTTGCGTTTCAGTGTGAAAGTCCTCCAAATAGATTAGGCTCTAGAAGAACAGAACAATACATCTCACGTTAGTAATATATTTAATCTCAACCCAAGTGTAACTCAAGTAAAGTTCTAAGTCGAACAATTACTACCGCAATTCTATTTGACAACTTTGTCTCAATTTCACTTCTTAATTTCTTAGTCTCAAAGTTAACTACTTAACTCCATCTTATAACAATAACTCTTATCTTATATACCACGCAACTTCCTTTTAAGCTTAATTTTAATAGTAGCTCTTATTTATATATTTATTTCTAACGAAAATTCGGCATGACCTATTCGTTTTACGGACTATCCAAAAATACCAAACAATCACATTAGGCCCATGCCCATCTCCAAACATTAATCAATACTCAACACCATCTCCAATCACAATTCATCTATCATTTTCAACTATAACTCCATTGAATTCCTAAGTCACAACATTAACCACCAATACAATGCATACCATATTTGGTATCCAACTAGACAAGATCAAGAAAAACAACTTTCATCTTTTGACCAACATCAAATAAGGTTTTTAACCCATGCAAAATGACTTTCCCATACAAGGCAACCAAATTGAAAATATAAAATGCTACCGCGCACACTTTACTCAAACATTTTTAGTAATTTGAAAAATAATCTTTTGAACATGAAATTTGGCAGATTTCAACTTCAATCTCAAACCAAACTTCCATAAAAATTTCACCTCTAAATCACTTCATTAACATATAAAACGAATTGTAACAAACTAAAACAGAGGCACTGAAATTTCTGTTTTGCGCAACATTCACTAAAATGTGCCGAACTCTTAGCTCATTTACTCTATCGACGAACGGTTTTTGCGTACATAAACTAGACTCTAAATAGAACAACTTTCATTAAGAAACCACTGACCAAAACAGACCACAACCCGTGCTAATCGTCTTGCAAAAACAGGGCAGTAGCTATTTTTATAGCAGTTTTTTTTTTCTCATGCTTAACAATGATCAAAACACATAAATAACTTACTAACTCAAGAACCAAAAGGGGAAATATTCAAACCTTAATCAATAATGAACATAATCAGCCATTATTAAGCTTAAGAATCAAGAATCATACCTCTTACAAGCTTAAAAAAACAACCACAAATCTTCAACCAAGCAAACCTCTCACTTTCTCCACCAAAATTACTATTCACTTTCTTCTCCAAGCTTCTTCCTTTCCAAACCACCACAAAATTAGCTAAACCTTCAATTCAAGCTTAACCCATTATGTATATGTGTTTGCCCTTTGATTTCTAGTATAAACAAGCACACAAAACTCACAATTTTTCTCTCCTTCCTCTCTTTTCTTCTTAACCCAATTTTCTTCTCTTTCTCTTTTTTTTTCTTCTCCCACTTCTACTTGTATAATTATATATATCCCAAAGAACACTTGTCATCCTGTCCTTCAATATTCCCACATTCTAGAAATCTCTACATATCTCTTTTTATTTTCTTATTTCTATTTTTTTTTTTAAACTAATGGCATTTAAAGACGTTAAAAATCTATAAATAATCGCAAACCTCCAAAATAAATAACCAGAATTTAACTTAATTAAATTCTAGTTCTCTCGAGTCTAAAATAATATTCCCATGCTCTAAAACTCATTCTCATAATTAAATCTCTAATTAAACTCATTTTTCTCAAAAATTAAAATAATTGGAATCAATTCTCAAATTAATTCTCAATATCCTCAAAATTGTATCTAAATTCTAAAATACACTAATCCATCAAGATCTCATAGCCCCATATGCTCTCCATAATTTATAACCATTTTTCGGGTACTCAAAATAATTACTACTAGCACTAATCGAACGAATTTCCTAGATATTGTTTCCGATTTTCTCAAGATAAAAAAAAACTAATTTCAAATTGATGTTTTAAAGTCTCGATGTTTAATTCCTCAATCTCATGGTCTCAAGAATTCCTCCAAATAAATCTCCAAATATAAATACAACTTATATTATAAAAGAAAACTTATAGAATATATTCTGAGAATCTTGGTTATTACAGCAGTGATAAATCAAAAAATAGCACAAAAAATTTCGGGTTTAGAAATTTATTAAAATGGTTTTTGGACGAAAAACAAGTGCACGACTCCCCATATACAGTAGAGTAACTTTGGAGTTTTAAGATTAAAAGAAATTAAAAAAAATGTGAAAATGATTAGAATTCTAAATGTCAAACGAAGACATTTTTAACCCCGGATCACGTGCGATGCCCACAATCCGGGCCTAGGGGCAAGAAAAGGGAAATTTCTTCTAAGTTACTCAAAGTTAAGAAATTTTGGATTTGTGATGACAGATGTTTAATCCTAGACCCGGATCACGTGCTATGCCCACAATCTGGGCCTGGGTGCAAAAGAATGGAAATTTTCTTCTAAGTTACCCAAAGTTAGAAAACTTTGAACTTGTGAAGACAGATGTTCACTCCTGGTCTCAGATCACTTGCTACGTCCACAATTTGGGCCCGGAGGGCAAGAAAACGGTAATTTTCTTCTAAGTTACTCAAAGTTGGGAAACTTTGGACTTGTGAAAAGGGAAATTTTTCTGATTCTTCCAACTAGCTGCAACATAATTACTATTACTTCCCCATCCAAACAATCTGCTTAGGGGATTGGGGGGCAAATGATAGGCTATAAACAATAGCCAGTCCGGGCCTCTCGTCCTGTAGGATCCGGACCACCAAAAGTAGACAACATCAGCCTGGACCAACTCCAACCTTAACTGGAAATAGCCATGACACATCAAATCCCATCAAAGGCTCCACGTGACAATGACATTTAATAATGGCCAACGATTTGCATGATTCGAGAATGAGTAGGACACACGCCAAAGTGGTCTTAGCACAATTATACACCATTTTCACCTGGACATGTGTAACCCATCCACAAACCCCAAGTGTCATTTCTACCTAGGATTCAATACTCATGGTTGCAGGTACAAATCCCAAAATCCTAATCCTTAGCCTATAAATAGCTCAAGAAACAAAAGATTTGGGATTACACACTTTCTACTCTCACATTTATACACAAACCCCCACATTTAAGACACTCTCATTTCTCAAAAACCCACTCTTATTCACACGTCGAAGGCATCGCAGGATCAAAACCCTTCTCCGGTTTTGTTTTTGCTGAAACCCACTAACAACTACAACACTTTCGAGCGTAAGAATGACGTGAAAGGATCTGTTCAAGATTTGGAGTTATCAATAGAAGTACACATTTGTTTTCTTTTTGTTCATCCAAGTATCTTACATTGACAAAAATAAAAACGAACATTTCTTTTTCTAATCGAGCAAATCGACCACAACTTTCAACTTATGAGGCCCAGACATAAACCATTTTCTTAATAATGAATTTGATTAACTCCCATCTACATTCTAAAAAAAATCACTCATATTCATTCATGTATTACAAAATCACCCTCCCTCTACTCACCCTATATGCACAAACTCATGTACGCCTAATCAATCTCCATCTCTCTTACACACTAATGCCTCCACTGAGTCTTGAATGGCCAAAACCAAGGGATCCAACGAATTTTTTTTTATCGATCTACCAGTGAGCTGTGCGCGTGTATCCAAAGAATATCAACATTCTGTCATTTTATCATCGTTGTAATTGTAACTATACTTGAACTGATCCAGACGTCGACCAGCCAAACGTAGGGAAAATGCAGCTTTCTTGAATTCACCCCAAGTGAAGGGCTTGTAGAGAGTTGGATTGTGGGATGATACCATCTGCGGTAAAGGAGAGACCATTGCATTGAGGGATGGTGCACCAAAGTACATCATAGATAGTCTTGGCTTGTTGGAGTTTGCCATTACTCTATGTCTCACACCCTTGAATCTATCATTTGTCAAAGCCTACATAACAAAAACACAATGTCAGCAAAGCTAACTCCGTTTACCAAACATGTTTCTTTAATATACGAATATGTACTATTGTGTAACTTCGTTTCTAAAGTAAATACCTGAAATGTATCACCAACAAGAACACAGAATTCGCTAGGGTTCGGAGGAACAGAGATCCAAAGTCCGTCACGTGAACAAATTTGAAGGCCCCCAACATCATTGGATCGCAAAATTGTCAAGATTTGAGGATCCGAATGTTCTCCAAATCCGATACGAGAAGGAGTACCATTGTTTGTAACATTAGTATCATGCATTTGAAACTTGGAAATTGGATTTAAAACCTTTTGGTTCTGATCCATTGGAGGATAATAATTGACACGAAAAACAGAATCACTTTCAACATCATCGACAAGCCTACTAAATGTAGATTTGTCTGCGAGCCCTAAGCCTTCCGCCACAAGATCAAGAATGTCACAAGTGAGCTCTCTTACAGCTTGTACATAATCATCAACAACACAACTGCAATGTGACAGGAGAAAATCTGTGAGTAAAACATGATACTGTTGTTCTGTTTTGTAAGTCTTCATTAATTATAAGTGTACTTATCAAATTGGCATATCGGACATAATTGACTTGCAAAAGTTTTTCAAAAAAATACTATATGTTTGCATAATAAAATATGCAAAGATGCTTTACAGGCTACCGCTGGTAAATCAAGAATGAGCAAAACAAGTCGCAATCTTGACATCTGCAAATACAAGGGGCGTACCAAAGTTGACAATGATAAACAAATGGAGAAAGTTGACATATCGCATTGTCGATTAATTGGGTTTATGTACAGATACCTATTTAAACATAGTCGTGTCTGCCTAATATATGTCACATTTTCTTGTTAGTTGGGCAATGTTTGGTGTGATTTACACTATACATATTCGGCACTTTTACCAACAGAGACATAATTATAGTATGCTTTCGATTAAGTAAAATATACTGAATTATCGAGCGAGAAAAACTCGTAATCAATCGAGAATAAATTTTACTTACGCTAGTGAAAGAAATATATTAATTTCATGTTGCCATTACTTTAAAATAGTTTGTAGACTCCGCGTTATATTCTGTCTATGCACGTGTGACTTTTTTTACTAGAATCTCATATCGTTTTCGTAGGCCTGACTAATTACAAACATTGAGCAAGAAATGATTTCATACTTTTTAATCTCTACTGATTCAAGGTGAAAGATGTTGCAGTACATACAGATTTTACATTATAGTATACCTTATTAGCTGGAAATCTGACCAAAACATTGTGAAGAAAATTTGTGCTTAATTAATAATATATGGCCGGTCTACTGTCCCTTAATTTGCTGGATGGGCGGATAATCACTTTGCTGACCACATAATATTTTATGTAAAACTGATAAATTATGCGTGCATTGCTAAACACGCAAGGCAAAAATTTCTGGGGATCACTTGTGACTATTTACTTGTTTGTCCAAGAAAATAAAGGTCACACAGGTGAAAATTTCTTCTAACTTGAGAACAATGACCTGTACCGAGTACCATCTCCTCCTTTTGGTAATTATTAAGTTAAGCAGAAGACGGATTGAGATTGAGAGTTCGAGTTTCAGTAAATGTATGAACTAGCAGCAGTATTTCAATTTATGCGTTATACCAAAATAATACTACTAATCAAACATAGCTTCAGAACAATGTTGCATGCCATAAATAATTATGTATAGCGCTAAGAAATAATTTTCTAATCTTGGAAAATTAATTACCTGAAATGTTCCGGGTCATTGGAGATAGCTTTGGTTCTTTCAGGGATGGATGAAGTAGGATTGGCATCAAGCAATAGATATTCGAGTTCACCCTTATCTCCATGGAACCCGATACTTTTGCAACCATAACCGAAGGGAGTTAGAGGTCCAGCTTGTTGTTTTTGGGAAGCTGGCTTGGCGAAAATATCGTAACTCTCTTCTTCCATCCTCGAAATGATTTCAGTAGAAACCCCGTGGTTAGTGAGCTTGAAGAAACCATGTTCTTCACAAGCTCTAATAATAAGTCGGGAAACGAAGCTCCTGTCCATTGACATATCAATGGTTGGGATTCCTATAGCTCTACATGTTTTCTTGTTGCGCATAAGGTCCACGCCCATGTTTCTTTCTTGATTTTCGATTCCTAATATCAAACTGATACGTTTTTTTTTTGACTTGGAGATAAGCTTCAAAGTGACGTGGAGTTGCAAATTTGCAGAAGAATGAGGTTTAAGACTTCTGGAGGAGGAAATATTTTGAGGGAATATTGCTTGTTGTGGCCAGCTATTTATACAGGGGGTAGAGAGAAAAGAGAGAATATTTAATTATTTTTTTGAGTAAACAAGGTTCATGCTGTGGAAGACACTTAAGTACCGGCCACCAATTATATAAGCCCCATGATACCGGCTTCAATTGACAATTATTATCGAACATAAAAGGAATATTATCAAGCTATGTTTCAATTTCTTTACAAGTAAAGTTAACTACATAAACATTTTATACTCAAGAGTAAATATATTCTATTTTGGACAGTCAGAAATACATATTTAGTCCCAAATAATTTACATTATACAATAGAATTTTGATAAATGAATATTCGATAAACGAATAATCTCATCAAATAGATAATTTTTTTCGATCCCGACATAATAGAGATAATTTATTTTTGATCTCGATAAATGAATAATCTCGATTAATGAATAAAATTTTTCGGTCCCGAACGTATTCATTTATCGAGATTTAATTGTACTCACTTTATATTCCATGTAACGTACGAATTACTTTTAAAATTTAATATTTACTTTTTAATTTTTCTTAATTATAATAGGTTTTATATGAATTTAATCCATTAAAATAGGTCTATATTAAATAAGTTTAGAGATCTGTTTAAATAAAATATTTATATATATTTTAGAATAGATTATAAAATAATTAGATTTGTAATAATAAGTTTTATTATTGTAATAATAAGTTTTGATATGGGCTAAAAGTAAGGCCTAAAAACACATTTAATGTGGCATTAATTAGACCCGATATGGTTTGTGGGGCCCCACAAATGGGCCCCACAAATGTGGGGCCCATTTGTGGGGCCCAAACCATTAATTTCATTATTAAATTCGTAATTAATATTGGAGGAGATAAACAGCTCAGCAATAAGAGTCAAACAAGAAAACAATATCATTAGGAGTAGCCTCCAAGGCATCCAATTCAACATGGAACCTGATTCCTACAAGGAAGGAGTCTAGAACCTTCCTCAAGGAGGTGGCTTGCCTACCAAGGTTCCGAATCCTACCATAATTCTAGGGCTCCCGCAGCCTATATAAGGGCCTGACCCCTCATTCTCAGGACTACGTTTTTGGGCAGAGCTCAATACGTCACTTACGTCTAGGCTTAATCCTCGAATAAGGACATACAAGCCACTACGTCCTTGGTGTGCCTCTGCCGCCATAGCCCCGAGGGCATCACCAAGAACTACGTCCTGGCTTGATTCTCAATAACGAGATACGTAGGCACTCTGTGAGGACCGATCAGTCTCGAAACAGGGAAACAGCCATTAAACCTCGAAGCTCACCAACCCTTGCATTAAATACGCATGAACCCTAGCCGCAATCTAAAACCCTCATTTTTATTCCACAACATTTGGCGTCGTCTGTGGAAAGACAACATCAACCATGGTTCAAACACGAAGGACGCCAGTCACAACCGAGGCGACCACCGTCACCTCTGCTCCACCCGTCGTTACTGAACAAGGGTATGTACCCCATCAACGGGGACAATCGCTCAACCTCAAGTTTCTCAACCTATAGGGACGACTCCCCATGCTAAGAGAGCTCTACCCGCGGTTGTCCATCCAAACCAGGAGACCAACCCTCTTCAGATGGTGGTCTCTCCCCTTGTCAATCATCCACTACCTCCGGGGGTGCAGACAGTGGCGGAACCAGGATCGATTTGCAGGGGGGCTGAAAAATGTGTTGGCTCTCGCGCAAAGTGCGAAAAAAAATATTGTACTTCGGATCCCGCGCGAAGCGCAAAATTTTTTTTTTATAGTTCAAAATCAATGCTTCATCTTGACTTATATCAAAAAGAATAAGAAAAAATAATTAAAGAACTACCTTTATAAAGTGGTGAATCTCTTATTCTATGAATTTGGATGAGACTGTGTGAAGTTATTGGCTTGGCCAAGGCTTGAAATTCTAAATTTCAAAATTTAACCTAGGCTATTAAAAAATATATATAGTCATTTTCAAAATTAACCCCGGGCTAAAAAAAAATTTTACTTAATTTTTTCGGTTCGACCCGGGCTAGTGCCCGGGCTAGCCCCCTAGTTCCGCCCCTAGGTGTAGATCTTTACTACAGATCTCCCTAGAAGTATGAATCTGGCATATGGTTTGCCTAACTACCCCACAAATACTCGAGGTATTGGGCCAAGTGGCCATGCCTTGCAGATACATGAGCTGTATCACCCTCCTTACATTAGAGGCTTGGGCCCTCATCAAGGATATTATGACTACTCTGGTCCTTATACTGATTATTCTTCATCTGACGATTACGATCGTGATCAAGCCCCGAAGAGGCGACATCCAAGCAAGGAGCCTATTAGGCGTACTCGATGAATCCATGATGGACCCCCTATGACAGTCGTTGAGAGAATCAAGGCTTATGAAGCCGAGATCCAGATGCTGAAGGACGATACAGAAAGGGAGCAGCAAAGAAAAAATCAAAACCGACCCCCTCCGAGGTCAGGAGGAGAGATACCCTTTGTTGATTTGGAAAGGCCTTCTAGGAGGTATAGAAGGGCTGAGGCCCCAAGAGGTGGAACTTCAAGGGTAGAAGTCCCCAAGGGTGGTCCTCATGATTTGATGCAACTTGGAGATCCTGATGATCCCACACCCCCATTCACTGAGGAGGTGATGAATGCTCACGTCTCCAGAAAGTTTAAGATGCCTACTATAAAGGTTTATGATGGAACGGGCAATCCCACAAACCATGTGAGAACATTCTCAAACGCACTACTATTACAGCCTGCTAGTGACGCTCTCAAGTGTAGGGCGTTCCAAACCCTGGTGGGTATGGCTCAAAGATAGTACAGTCGTTTGCCTCAAGGGTAGAAGTCCCCAAGGGTGGTCCTCATGATTTGATGCAACTTGGAGATCCTGATGATCCCACACCCCCATTCACTGAGGAGATGATGAATGCTCACGTCTCCAGAAAGTTTAAGATGTCTACTATAAAGGCTTATGATGGAACGGGCGATCCCACAAACCATGTGAGAAAATTCTCAAACGCACTGCTATTGCAGCCTGCTAGTGACGCTCTCAAGTGTAGGGCGTTCCAAACCCTGGTGGGTATGGCTCAAAGATAATACAGTCGTTTGCCTACAAACTCGATTGGCACGTTCAAGCAATTGAGCACTGCCTTCATCAATCAGTTTGTTAGTGGAAGAGTCCATGGGAAGAACTCTGCATCTCTTATGCAAGTGGTGCAAGGAAAGAATGAGAACCTGAAGGATTACCTCAAGCGCTTCACCAAGGAGACACTGAACGTCCCAGATCTGGAAAATAAAGTAGCTATGATAGCCTTGGAGAATGGGACAACCAACACCTTCTTTCGGATGTCATTGGCAAAACATCCTCCTGAGAGCATGACTGAGCTCCAAAAAAGGGTTAACAAATACATAAAGGCTGAGGAAAGCATGAGAAAAACAGAGGTCTCTACAGAAAGTAGTGGAAACGAGAACTCTAAAAAGCGAAAGACAGAGCAGAAGTATGATGCTAGGGACAAATATCCCTGAACTAGTAAGGACTCCGACTTTGCTCTAGGACCGAGGTTTTCTAAGTATGGAAGGTTAAACACTCCCAGAAGTCGAATCTTGTTGGACATTTAGAAGGATAAGGAATTTCGGAGGCCGAAGCCACTTAAGGGTGATCCCGCAAAGAGAAACAAGAATCAGTATTGCAAGTTCCACAAGGATGTGGGGCATGACACTGATGATTGCAAGCAACTCAAAGATGATATCGAGTTTTTGATCCGTAGAGGAAAACTGATCCACTTCACGAAGGGTGAAGATCGTGGCAATCAGAGAAGAGAGTATGATAGGAGCGACGATGATCGAGATCGCAACCCACAGTCCCAAGGGCCAGTAATCAACATGAATTGTCGAAAGGCTTATGCTAGAGAAGTAATGCACATTGTTGGAGAAACATCAAAGCGTGTAAAAACCGAGATAACAATCGGATTTGATGATTCAGACCTTGAAGGGGTGAAGTTCCCCCATGACGACCCGCTGGTCATAGCTCCCGTGATTGGAAATTCAGAGGTAAAGCGAGTCTTGATAGACAATGGAGCTTCTATGGATATCTTGTTTTATGATGCATTTATGAAGATGGGGTATAACGACACTCAGTTAACCCCCTCCAACATGTCTATATACGACTTTAATGGAGTAGAATCTATAGTTGATGGAACTATTCAGTTGGTTGTCGTCATCGGACAAAAGCCAATAGAGGCCACTCAGGTGCTGAACTTTTTGGTTATCAAAGCATCTTCCACCTACAATGCTATCTTCAGGAGGACTGGACTCCACGCTTTTAAGGCTGTGGCCTCAACCTATCACATGAAGATCAAGTTTCCAACCAAGAATGGTGTAGGAGAACAAAAAAGTGACCAGAAAATGGCTAGGAGCTGTTATGTTGCCGCGTTAAGGCCTGATGGAGTCGGGGGGCAGGTCCTTCCGATTGAAGACATGGATATCCGCAGTGATAGGGAACACCAAGAAGGGCCAGCAGAGGACATCACACATAAGCCTCAGACAGCCATTAAGGCTAAGGCGTCAACTGACTTCATGGTTGAATGTACCATTAACAACCAAGAAGTCGGGGGGCAGGAGATAGTACCCCAAGCATGAAGTGAACTTCAGAACAAGAATGAGGAGACCAGAAGAAGTGGTGGGTGCTCGATTTTGACGGAGCATCAAAAACAAAATCAAGTGGTGCGGGCCTAGTCTTGCAAAGCCCCAATGGGTTCAAACTATCTTAGTAGGACTTAGCTTCAAGTAAAAGTAAGGTTCGATGAAACCATGCAGAGCATGTCACTCCGAGTAGGACAGTAGTACTTGATAGAGTGTATTATATATATACTTTATAGGATTTTGTTCCCACATTTACGGTGCTTTTGTGAATAATCGTGTGGATTTAATTAGTTTTTGATGAGTTTGTCGCAGGAAATAAAGAATTGCCAAGTTTGAAGGAGTTTAATGATTTTACGGTATTTTTAGCTCAAAAGAATTATTTTGTGAACTTCCGAGAAGAGACAATTAAATTGTGGTTCGTTGCTAGAGTTTTGGAGTAGAATTTTGGGTGAAGTTTCCATCATTTTGGAGTTGATTTATGTTATGGAATGAAGAATGGAGGCTAATGTCAGCTACCAAGAAGTATGCAAGTCAAGAAGGATTAAAGACGGAAGCTCATGCAGAAGGAACGGGAAGAAAAGGCTGAAAAACGAAGAAATCATGCGCAGAAAAAAATCCATCAGATTGTCGCTGGGCAGTCTGCACCAAAAGCTGGGCAGACTGCGCCAGAAATGTACTTGTAGGCAGAATGACTTGGCGCAGACTGCGCCAATTTCGTGCAGGGTGCGCCAGGTTGTGGCCAGAGTTGCAGAAAAATTACCCTTTTGCCCTTGTTCGAGTTCTGATTGAATTTTAAGTAGTTTCTTCTAATTCTAAATGTATTTTAGGATATTTTATTGCTGGGCAAGATTTGGACTGACTATATAAACACATCTAGGGTATAGTTTTGGGGATCAGAAAAACTATTATACACACTACAATTTTGTAAGATCTTTTGGAGATTTTTGGGAGAACTTTTATTTTCTTTGAAGATTAAATGTTTTTTCTATTCTTATAATTATGTGCTCATCTTATAATTCTTGTTTTGTTAATTCAATTATGAGTGAGTGGATTATTAATCTAGGGTTAAGTTGAACCCTAGTTATGATTGATGTGTGAATTTCCCAATTCCCCCAATTTGATTGTTTAATTGCTCTTGCTTATTGAGTTGTTTAAATTAACAATTACAAATCAGACGTGATTAATTGTATTGTTTGAACCAATATCTAATTATCAGCGAGAGTTGGATTTAGATGGTTGTGATTTATCCAATAAGAACATGAAATTCTCCATGAGAATAGGTAGAATGGATTGTTAGGAAATTAGGATGCTGTGATTAATGTCTCTAAATTGCATGATACCATGAGAATAGGTTTGATTGTATTTTAAAAGAAGCCATTAATACTCGAGAGGGGTTATTGGTATTTATAAGGCGCATATTTCCTGTTGAGTAGTGCACGATTAATTGGGGAGGAAATTCACGATTGCATTAATTCATGCTAGTGGGGATACTTAATTCTGGATGTTTTTTAATACATGATTAATATAAACACAATTCTCTTTAGTATAAAATTAGTTTAATAATTTCTCAAAATTTATTGTGTTACTTGCTTAGCCGAATTAAATCAGAAATAACTGGTGATTGATACGTTTGTCTCCTTGGGATCGACTCTGACTTACCCTACTACATAGTTAGAAGGATTCGTTAGAAATTATTATTTGATAGGCACGCGACGGCCTTGTCAAATTTTTGGCGCCGCTGCCGGGGACAAAGCAGTGTTAGATTAGTTACTTTTTGAGTAGATTCAGCTAAGATTTTTGTTGTGTTGCTTTGGCTATTATTCTTGTTCCATTTTATCCTTTGCTTGTGGATTTTCTTGTTTCTTGCAAAATTTGAGTTTCAGTTTCCACCAACAAGAAATTAAACATGTGAATGGAGGAAGAAGAACACATGGAGGCCTTGGTTAAGACTATGCATGCATTATCTCAAAAGATCGATGAAATTGAGTCAAGAACTTTATATTTGGTTCCTGCTTGTGAAGTTTGTGGTATACAAGGACATACTCAAAATTATTGCCAATATAACACCCCTTATTACCCCTTTCACATGCTGAAAATTCTTGAGCATCACATGAGCCTCACATGTCAATTTCTATATCTTCTTGGTTATTTAATTGGTGCTCACATCATTAGATTAATTCGAATTAGGAGATATGTACATTTGTTTGCCTTTTCACCTAATTGATGAACTAGTTATTGATAAGAAGGTCGAGTTAAAGACCTTAAACAAATGCGCTACTTGGGAGGCAACCCATGGATTCTGTATACATTGGAGGACTGGTGCACTTCATGCTTCGGCATAGGGGAGTATTTCTTCTTTCTTTTAATTAGTTAAAATACTTAGTATTGTGTCATTGAGGACATCATAGTGTTCTTTGTAGTAGCATAGTGTTCTTTGTAGTAGCATATTAGTAAAAAAAAAAATTTAAAAAATTGAAAAATACCAAAAATAATTCTAGCCATGTGAAGATTACTTACGTAAATGCACTCATGCATGCTTAGAAATCTTGTGTTTATGGATGCTTTTGATTGAGAAGTGATATGTGATGTTCTTGTGCACACATGTACACTAGCAAGTAGAAACTAGTAGACTTATTGAATGTGCTAAATGATTAGAATGACATGAATATGTGCAAGGTAATTTGGTCTATATGCTTTGAATACAAGTAGGTGTGTTAGAGAGACTGTTACTTTGGGATTGACTATGCTTTGTCACACCAAGTGAGTTTTGAGCTTATAATGCATATCTTTTGCATGATTATTCGTTTGCTTGAGTGTCCACTTGTCGTTTACATTGCTAGCACTTGCTTGAAGTCTTTCTTGAGATGCATGACATTAATTGATGATAAGATGATAAAGGCAATTAGGTATAACCTCATATTTCCCATAATTCCAAACCATTTATACATGATCAATTAGTTAACCCTTTGAGCCTAATCCTATTCTTTCGGTGACACACCATGTACTTGCCTATATCCTTTTCTTGTATTGGCCTTACAGTAATTTTTGATCCTAAATTGTCAAGGGCTAGTATTGTGCTTAAGGAAGTAATAAGGTGTGCAAAAAGGGGGTTTTATTGATGATCATAATTTTTGGGAATATTTGGGGTTTGGTTGTTAGCTTGTTAGTCGAAGTTTGAATTCATATCTTTTGGATCATTGTTCTTGCTATTATTTAGCTCTCTTAAAAAAAAAAAAGAAGCAAAAAACAGAAAAAATAAATATGAGAGCATACTTATCCTTTGTGATCCTACTTTGATTCGACTAGTCAAGTTGTTTATAAATAAAAGTTTAAGTGTGGGGAAGTATATATATTGGTTTTAATAAGTATGTGAGTTGTTTTAATTTCATTATCGGGTACTAGCTTTTGACTTGACCTTCTTTGGCTTTCTTGATGTACCTTGTCCCTAGCCCCGTTACAACCTTATAAAAGACCTTTTGATTGTCATCGACGATGTATGTTGCGTTAAAGGTTAGATTGATAACAAGGACGAAGCATGTTTATGATATTGTTGGAGTTGAGTGGAACACTTACCCTTTGTTTTGAGTGAATATTTTTTGTGAGTGAATGGTGAGTTTTTGCTTTTGGCATAGGAGATCCCAGATTTTGTCTCAAAGATGTGCTCTTGTGTGCTTAGCATGTTTACCAACCTATTCTTACATTTGACATGAATTTCTATGATATTATGCATCTTCTTTGAGTAGACTATGTGGATACTTGCACTTTAGACACCAAGGCATTGCATTTTCATTTTGATTCTTAAGCGGATGTGACATGAGAGGACTGGTGTGGGTGGTGTTGTGTTAATGTGTGGTCTTTTGCATGAGCTAGATGAATTTTGTGGGTATATTCACTATAAACCCTCACGAGACCTTACTCGTCCACTAGGGCTACCTAGGTGTTTAAAGGGCTTGTTGTATATGCCAAATGCAACCGTGATCACCTACGGAAGTGGTACTAATTAGTTAGTAATAATTATTATGTTAGTTTGCACGAGGACGCGCAAGGTGCTAAGTGTGGGGATATTTGATAGAGTGTATTATATATATATACTTTATAGGATTTTGTTCCCACATTTACGGTGCTTTTGTGAATAATCGTGTGGATTTAATTAGTTTTTGATGAGTTTGTCGCAGGAAATGAAGAATTGCCAAGTTTGAAGGAGTTTAATGATTTTACGGTGTTTTTAGCTCAAAAGAATTATTTTGTGAACTTCCGAGAAGAGACAATTAAATTGTGGTTCGTTGCTAGAGTTTTGGAGTAGAATTTTGGGTGAAGTTTCCGTCATTTTGGAGTTGATTTATGTTATGGAATGAAGAATGGAGGCTAATGTCAGCTACCAAGAAGTATGCAAGTCAAGAAGGATTAAAGACGGAAGCTCATGCAAAAGGAACGAGATGAAAAGGCTGAAAAACGAAGAAATCATGTGCAGAAAAAATCCATCAGATTGTCGCTGGGCAGTCTGCACCAAAAGCTGGGCAGACTGCGCCAGAAATGTACTTGTAGGCAGAATGACTTGGCGCAGACTGCACCAATTTCGTGCAGGGTGCGCCAGGTTGCAGCCAGAGTTGCAGAAAAATTACCCTTTTGCCCATGTTCGAGTTCTGATTGAATTTTAAGTAGTTTCTTTTAATTCTAATTGTATTTTAGGATATTTTCTTGCTGGGCAAGATTTGGAGTGACTATATAAACACATCTAGGGTATAGTTTTAGGGATCGGAAAAACTATTGTACACACTACAATTTTGTAAGATCTTTTGGAGATTTTTGGGAGAACTTTTATTTTCTTTGAAGATTAAAGGTTTTTCTCTATTCTTATAGTTATATGCTCATCTTATAATTCTTGTTTTGTTAATTCAATTATGAGTGAGTAGATTATTAATCTAGGGTTAAGTTGAACCCTAGTTATGATTGATGTGTGAATTTCCCAATTCCCCCAATTTGATTGTTTAATTGCTCTTGCTTATTGAGTTGTTTAAATTAACAATTACAAATCAGACGTGATTATGTGTATTGTTTGAACCAATATCTAATTATCAGCGAGAGTTGGATTTAGATGGTTGTGATTTATCCAATAAGAACATGAAATTCTCCATGAGAATAGGTAGAATGGATTGTTAGGAAATAGGATGCTGTGATTAATGT
This sequence comes from Saposhnikovia divaricata, assembly GCA_036435485.1. NCBI lineage: Eukaryota > Viridiplantae > Streptophyta > Magnoliopsida > Apiales > Apiaceae > Saposhnikovia > Saposhnikovia divaricata. Next base: position 90,442,219 of record CM071597.1, on the reverse strand, counting down.
CTCTAAATTGCATGATACCATGAGAATAGGTTTGATTGTATTTTAAGAGAATCCATTAATACTCGAGAGGGGTTATTGGTATTTATAAGGCGCATCTTTCCTGTTGAGTAGTGCACGATTAATTGGGGAGGAAATTCACGATTGCATTAATTCATGCTAGTGGGGATACTTAATTCTGGATGTTTTTTAATACCTGATTAATATAAACACAATTCTCTTTAGTATAAAATTAGTTTAATAATTTCTCAAAATTTATTGTGTTACTTGCTTAGCCGAATTAAATCAGAAATAACTGGTGATTGATACGTTTGTCTCTGTGGGATCGACTCTGACTTACCCTACTACATAGTTAGAAGGATTCGTTAGAAATTATTATTTGATAGGCACGCGACGGCCTTGTCAGTACTCCATGTAAGGGTTGAACCCATTTAAGTGATTAATTCAAGTTTGCTTTTCATTCTATGATTCTGTTTATGTGCCAAGCACCTGATGTGTGTAAGTCAAAGATGACCAAGTACCAAAAATAAAAGAATACACGAATGGAAACAAACAAATGCATAAATAAAACCCTGAAGGGTCGAGAGTTAGGTTACAACACAACCAAATAAGAGTTTAAGTCCTTGAAGGATCCGAGATAAAAGACAGGCTGATAAAAAGCCACATCCGGCAATCGAAGCCATGCAAGGCTGTGGAGGCTAAGGACTAGATATTCTTCAATATAATTTTCTAAGCACTTGGGTTGAGAATCCAAGGATGAAGACCAACAAAGAACATTGCATTATCAAGGGTCCTTAAACAAGGATCAAGAAGTTCAAGCAAGTTCTCATCTCAGAAGTTTAAAAGGCAAGAAGCCCACGGGATTGTATTTCTTGAAAACTAAATCGAGGAATCAACCTTAAATCCTTGACCTATAATCAAGAAAAACAAGAAGTAAAGATAGGTTTAAAAAACCATAAAATCAGGACAAAGGTTCGAGACAAGCCATGAAAGGCATGAAGTCAAGTAAGGGATCCTATAGAACTTTAGTTTGACATCAATCCAAAAGAAAGATCGTGAATGGTAGTCGACATATGAACATCAACGTTGAATATGTAAACATCAACCTCGAATCCTAAGTTGAGAAACATGAGTTATAAGCCATGAAGGCCAAACTTGGGGGGGTCATGAACCTCCAATCAAGATCCAAAGGTTGAAACTTCAATTTAAAACTTGAAAACCAATCTGTAGTTTCGGATTCTCGATCCAGAATGCCAACGTTGAATATCTGAACACCAGCGTTTAACACTTGAACATCAATCCTGAAATGGAGATTGAAAACCTCCTAGAGAAGATTCAAGACCTCGTGGGGCCGACCAGAAACCTCATGGCCTTGGATCGGCAGCTCTGATAGATATTTTGGTGGTTTAAAACACCCTTGAGATTGAAAACCCTTGATTTCAGACATTGGCGTTCAACATTCGAACATCGACGTTCAACACTCAAGGCCGAGCACATGCCAGCCGAGAGGTCACCCGAGAAGCCCCAGGAACCAAGAAACATTAAAGCCATGACGACCAACCGAGTTGAGAAAGGTTGTTTTAGAAACTTTACGTTGATGTCAACCCAAGATGAGGAGTCTGTAGGAGCCACTTACCAAAGGCTAATAAGCAAGATTTTTGCACCCTTGACCGGGAAGACCATGGAGGTCTACGTAAATGACATGTTAGTCAAGAGCCTATTCAAGGTAGACCATATTAAGCACCTCAGAGAGGCATTTGAATTGCTGAGGCACCACAAGATGATGTTAAATCCAACCAAGTGTGCCTTTGGCGTGGGATTTGAATTTTTTTTTGGGTCTGATGGTTTTAAAAAGAGGCATAGAGGCCAACCCTGATAAGATCAAAACGATTTTGGATATGGAACCACTCTGCTCTATATAAGACGTAAAGGAGTTGACAGGCCGAGTTGCAACCTCAGGGAGATTTATCTCCAAATCTGGTGATAAGTGCTTGCCTTTCTTTCAAGCATTGAAGAAGGTGAAGAACTTTGAGTGGACACCTGAAAGCCAAGAGGCCTTTGAACAACTGAAGAAGTACATGGCAGAAGCCCCGTTGCTGGCCAAACCTAGTCCTAGGGAGACTCTTTATCTGTACCTGGCGGTATCGGAACATGCACTGAGTGCTATCCTCATTCGAGAAGAGAATAAGATTCAGAAACCTATCTACTACGCGAGCAAGGTGTTGCATGGAGCTGAGTTGAATTACTCTTCCATCAAAAAAATTTGCTTTGGCATTGATAACAACCTCGAGGAAGTTATGGCCGTACTTCCAGGCATATAAGATTGAAGTCCTGATGGACCATTAGTTGAGAAATATATTGCACAGCCCAAAAGCTAGTGGAAGGCTAATTAAGTGGGCGATAGAACTTGGAGAATTCGACATCACATACAAGCCTCGAATAGCCATCAAGGCTCAGGCATTGGCTGACTTCGTGGTTGAATGTACCATTGGCAACCAAGAAGTCGGGGGGCAGGAGGTAGTAAAGACCCATAGAAGAGAAGATAAAGATAAAGAGCTTGTACCTTATCAGAAGGAATATTGGGTGCTCTATTTTGATGGAGCATCAAAAACAAATCTAGTGGTGCAGGTTTGGTCTTGAAAAGCCCCGATGGGTTCACAATTAAGTATGCTTTGAAGTTGGACTTTCCAACAACCAACAACGAAGATGAGTATGAAGCCTTGATATCCGGATTGGGCTTGGCCAGAATCATGAGGGTCAAGAACCTTAAAGTTTGTGGAGATTCAAGACTGGTAGTCTTGCAAGTGAATGGTGAATTTGAAGCCAAGGATGAAACTATGGTAAAGTATTTGAGAGTTGTGAAGGTTGTTATGACTCAGTTTGATGAGTGCTATGAGGAACACATTCCAAGAGAAGAGAACGTTAAGGCTGATGCCTTATCTAAGTTCGCCTCTTCTGAGATAGAGAATTATGCGGAGAGTTTTTACTTCCAGGTCCTGAAGACCCCACCATCGATTCGAAATTGGTAGCACCAGTGGATGTAAGCTGAAGGATAGAGCTTCTCAAAGCTCATCTTGAGACTGGTTGGCTCCCTGATAATGCCTTGAAGGCACAGAAACTGTTAGTGAGAGTGTTGAGATAAGAGGTTCTTTGTCATTCCATACTTCAAATCTTGAATCTCAAATCCCGACACAAAATTTAAGCCTTGATGGCCAATAAGGCTGTCTGCCTCCAATCGATATTGTCGTTTAAGTTTAAGGACTTAAATCCAAAGCAAGGTCCTGTAAGCATAAGAAGAAGGTTGGAAACCTAGAATCAAGATAAAGGATTGAAAACCAACCAAGGTACACCAGGCCTGAGGTCAAGCGCTAAGGAGCAAGTGAGCTACCTGAACGATCAACCGTGAAGGAAGACCTCCTCCATGAGAAACAAGGGGGAGGCAAGAACTAAAGAACTTCATCACAAGTTCCACATATTAGAACGAGAATGAAGGGTTGGTTATAACCGACAACCATGAACGGATTCAAGGTTTAAAACCAAGGATTCAACAAGCGAGTTAAGGCCCAGAAGGTCACGAAAGTTATGAAAACCAATTTGAAGTCAAGGATGTCTGTTTGGTCATCGACTTTAATTAATGACATTCGACGATCGAATACTGACGTTGAGATCCAAATATCGACATTCGAATACTGACGTTGAGGTCCAAATATCGACGTTCATATGTTGACATTGAGGTTCAAGGACCAAGCAACGGTCGACTGAGCTCCGAGGGAGGCTCCAGCCGATTGAAGTTGGTGTTCAAGTCTTGAAGTTGATGTTCGAAACGTGATGTTAAATATGATAAACCGAGAGTCGACCGACCAAGCTCCAAGGAAGGCTCCGGCCGACCGAGCTTTCGCTCCAGCCGACTGAGATTGATGATCGACCTGAAACCTCGTGTTGGTGGTCCAGAAGGCCTAAGGAACTAAGTAGGAGCCATTGAAGGCTAGCGAAGCTACTAGAGCCAACTTTGGATTAAGAGATTCAAGAATAATTCAAGAATGAGCCACTGAATCAACATTCCAACAAGGTGATTGATAGATTCGAAGTAATTCTATTTAAGATCAGGCAAGTGTGAAACCCTTGAAAGGAATTTGAAGCTTCTTCATGGAAGGTCTGAGGCCCTTAACAATCAACTACGGATGTTTGTTTATCAACGTTCAAAAATTGATATAGATGTTCGAATGATGTCGGGCCTCAGCAGGCACGACCAGCAGCCATAGAGGGCCTCAGCCGACCCCTTGGCAGCCGACCAACTGTCAGGGGAGGCTTCAGCCGACCACCTGGCAGCCTGCTAGCTGTCAAGGACCACTTGTCAGTCGACCAGGCGCCAGGGGGAGCCCCGGCCGACCTGGTGGCAACCGAGCAGGTGCCCCGTCAACCGATCACCCGCCGACCGACCTGCTGTCTTGGGGTTTTTCAGTCAAGTGGTTACTTTCCAGTGATTCCAACATGTCCGTCGATATTCGAACATGTCCGACGATATTCAAACATGTCCGACAATCTTCGAAGCCAACCTCCTGGCAGCCGACCAGGTGCCCGAGGGGCCTCCGACCGACCACTTGCCTTCCAAGTGATCCCAACATGTTCAACAATATCCGAACATGTTCAACAATCTTTGAACATCTCTGACAATCTTCGAACGTCACGCCAGATGCTCAAAACATGGTTGGTTAGCCGTCATTTTGGAAAAATGGTAGCCAAAACCAAAAGCTGTGTAACATCTTTTAATGCCATTTAGCGTCGCTTAACATTGTTTAAGTGTCATTTAAAGGCTAGTTAGTGCCGTTCAGCATCATTTAAGCTAGCAAGCCACCAAGGAGCACTTGGCAGCCAACCACCCACCATGGGAAGGCTTCAGCTAACCTCTTGGCAACAACCACTTGGCAGCCAACCTCTTGTCAGCAGACCTCCCGTCAGACCTCATGTCAGTCGACCTCTTGTCAGGCAACCTCTCATCAGCCGACCTCATGTCAGCCGACCTCTTGTCAGCCAACCTCCCGTCAGTCGATGATCAAGTTTTGTGGTTGATGTTCGAGGCCTCACCTTGATGATCGGAACGTGAAGCTGAAGCCAAAATTGATTAGTGTCGTTTAGCACCGTTTATGGCCGTTTAGCATCGTTTAGTGCCGTTTAACACCGTTTAAATGTCGTTTAAGGCTAATTAACGCCGTTTAGCATCGTCTAGCACTGTTTAGTGCCGTTTTATGCCGTTTAACGTCGTTTAACACCGTTTAAACGTCGTTTAAGACTGATTAGCACCGTTTAGCATCGTTTATTACCGTTTAGTGGCATTTTATGCCGTTTAACGTCGTTTAAGGCTGATTAGCGTCGTTTAGCGTCGTTTAGCGCCGTTTTCTGCCATTTTATGCCGTTTAGCGCCGTTTAGCATCGTTTAGCGCCGTTTAGTGCCATTTAATGCCGTTTAACGCCATTTAGACGTTGTTTAAGGCTGGTTAGCACCATTCAGTGTCATTTAGTGCCGTTAGCATCGTTTAAAATGTCATCGTAAACGCGTCGGTCGCTCCACGCTTTACATCAAAAGACGATACTCGTGAAACACTAGTGTACAACGATAAACCCTGACCCATGTCTCGAAAAAGGCAGTTAAAAACTTCAAGGAAAACCTGATCAGTTTTCCAAGAAGTTGGGGGGTAAATGATATGGGCTAAAAGTAAGCCCTAAAAACACATTTAATGTGGCATTAATTATACCCGGTATGGTCCAAATGTGGGGCCCATTTGTGGGGCCCAAACCCTTAATTTCATTATTAAATTCGTAATTAATATTGGAGGAGATAAACAGCTCAGCAATAAGAGTCAAACAAGGAAACAATTTCATTAGGAGTAGCCTTCAAGGCATCCAATTCAACATGGAAACTGATTCCTACAAGGAAGGAGTCTAGAACCTTCCTCAAGGAGGTGGCTTCCCACCAAGTCTCCGAATCCTACCATAATTCTAGTGCTCCCGCAGCCTATATAAGGGCCTGACCCCTCATTCTCAGAACTACGTTTTTTGGCAGAGCTCAATACGTCACTTACGTCTAGGCTTAATTCTCGAATAAGTACATACAAACCACTACGTCCTTGGTGTGCCCCTACCGCCATAGCCCCGAGGGCATCACCAAGAACTACGTCCTGACTTTATTCTAAATAACGAGATACGTAGGCACTCTGTGAGGACCGATCAGTCTCAAAACACGGAAACAGCCATTAAAACTCGAAGTTCACCAACCCTTGCATTAAATACGCATGAACCCTAGTCGTAATCTAAAACCCTCATTTTTATTCCACAACAAGTTTCAAATAATAAACCCTTAAAAAACAATTAGGATCTAAACAATTAATTAGGTTCTTAATGTATTTTTATATTCTATTTTAGGTTCAATTAACAAAAATTAAATAATGATATCTAACTTTAATATTTAAATTTTAGTATTGAACCTAATCTTATATTTGTCTATGAATAAAAATAATCAAATAAAGGTAATTAACTAAAATATTTAAGTAATAGTTATGTACCGTACCAAAAATCAAATATCAAAACTTTCTATGTTTCAGTTTTAATAAAATAGTATAATTAACATTTCTAAAATTATATTTTTTTATTTATTCCGATTAAAAATTTATACGATTCAATTTGAAGCTATAATTCAATAATGATATTATTATTTAACAACCTATTTTAAAAATTTTATCATTTTATTGTTTTAACCAAAATTTAATAAAATTATTATTAATTATTTCCAATCAATCGAAGCTTTTAATATTTCTAAAATGTAGATTAGTTAACAATTATTTAAATAAATTATTCGATAAATTATATCTATACTATATTATAATAGCTGAACATTAAAAGTTTTGCTACTTGTTTTTTGGTATCTTTTTTTTATACTACGTATTTTTACTTAATTACCTTATTTCTATATTAGTATATTTTTAGATAAATATCCTTACTTATATCTATCTATACTATATCTATACTATTATTTTAAAGGTAAAATATTGAAATATATGAAAAGAAATTATAATTATAAATATTTTAATCAATTTCCTTTTTTATGTAGAGCATTTTAACTTTAATATTTTTAATTAAATAATCAATTTCTTTTTTTAGGTGAAACTTACCTGTTTTATTTAATAAAATATTGTAATTACTAATAAATTATCGATTACCTTTATCAGATAAAATATATTATCTTTTCTATGTTTTCTAATTAAAATTCCACTTTTTTCGAAAAATATCAGTGTACCATATATATAATTATTATAATTAAATTATATCATTTAAAAATTTTAAACTAAAAAATTCATATCTTAAAATTATCATTACAAATTAATAAAAAAATTTATAATATTAAAATAATTCGTAATATCTATCTATACAATTATATTAAAGGTAAAATATTGAAATATATGAAAAGAAATATAATTAAAAATAATTATTAAATTTCCTTTTTTATGTAGAGCATGTTACTTTTTATATTTTTTTCTTAACTAATCAATTTTCTTTTTCAGGTGAAACTTATCTGTTCTATTTAATAAAATATTGTAATTGCTAATAAATTATCGATTACATTTTTCAACTTAAATATATTATCTTTTCAATATTTTCTAATTAAAATTCCACTTTTTCTGGAAAATATCACGTGTACCATATACATAGTTATTATAATTAAATTATATAATTTAAAAATTTAAACTAAAAAATTCGTATCTTAAAATTATCACTACAAATCTATACTATTATATAAAAGCTGAAACATTAAAAGTTTGGTTGGTCGGTATAGTACCTGTTGATTTTACTTATTTACCCTTCCCTAATTACAGATAAAATCCATCATACTAACTAATCAATATCTTTTATATTTTATCTAACAAAATTTCTCCTTTACGAATATAAAAGCTGAAAGCTGAAACATTAAAAGTTTGGTTGGTCGGTATAGTACCTGTTGATTTTACTTATTTACCCAAAATCCATCCTACTAACTAATCAATATCTTTTATATTTTATCTAACAAAATTTCTCCTTTACGAATATAAAAGCTGAAAGCTGAAACATTAAAAGTTTGGTTGGCCGGTATAGTACCTATTGATTTTACTTATTTATCATTCCCTAATTACAGATAAAATCCATCCTACTAACTAATCAATATCTTTTATATTTTATCTAACAAAATTTCTACTTTACGAATCAATTTCCCTTTTCAGTTAAATATATTACCTTTTCTATTTTTAAATAACTAAATAATTTCCTTTATTTATATCTTTTATATTTTGTCTAACTAAAATTTCTCCTTTACTAATCAATTTCTTTTCTCGGGTTAAACATATTACATCTTCTATTTTTCAATAATTAAGTAATTTCCTTTTTACGTAAAATATAATATCTTTTATATTTTATCTAAATATAAAAGCCGAAACATTAAAAGTTTGGTTAGTCGATACGTTGGTTTTACTTATTTACCTTTACTTAATTACAGATAAAATCAATCTAATTGACTAATCAATTTATATTTTTATATTTCATCTACAAATTAATTTTTTTTGATGTCAAAACTTTTTTATAAATTAATAATTATTAATTTATCGTTTAATTGATACCTCTCTAAATTAATAGAATTATTCGGTCCCGACTATATTAATTTATAGAGGTTTTATTGTAGTATTTTTCAATTTTTTTCTATACATAAAATTGATAAAAAAATGTTGTAATTCACAAAAATAAAAATTTGAAATAAACTATCTAACTACAATGTCAATGTACACTGTTTAATAATAAAAAACAGAGACTTTTCAAAAATAAAAAATAAAAAAACAGAGAGAATATAATATGAGGAAGAAAAAGAGGAGCAAAACGGCTGATTTGTGACCCTACAAAAGTAGTTAAGGTAGCAGCGGCTGTTTGTCCAAGCGGTAGCAACCCATTTGACCAAACATGGTCCAGTCCTATTATTACGATCCCCGATACGCGGATGTTGTTTTGACTTCTTATCCTTCCCCGAACACCTCACATGCCTTTACACTCTACTTTACCATTTAATATACTCCGTCTCCACCAATTTTAATTTATTTAGTACAACTTTTAAATTTCAGAAAGTAAGGTTTTCTTCGAGTCAATATTATGCACCTTCCACAATCAAGCTTTGTTATTATTTTTAAGAGGTTAGAGCAAAGCTATCGGTTACGTTCAAATTGGATAATTACTTTTATCTCTTAATATTAAAAAATAATTAGTATCATAGTTCGTGTAAGGTATGAATCATATTTAAATTTATATAATTTTTTTGAAACATTCTGATATCGATCATTCTTTGGTATTAATCTACTCCACGAACCTTAATAAGGTGATTTAATTTCAAAATTTTAGCGAATTCTATATCTTAAAGATCATATTTGTAGATTAAATAGATGTGAAAAGGATAATTGGTAAAAACATAAAGAAGAGCTAATCGTAATTGCCGAGTATTACCACCACAATCATGTGTTTTTTAATTTATTTTTCCACTTGAACCCGAAAAAAATTATCGTGATAACAGTAATGCCATATAATTTGTTTTCGGTTTAAATGCCAAAATCTGCATGAAAGATAATTAAAGCGAAAGAAATATATGATAATAGCAAGTTATATATTTTGTACATATAATCTAAACTAAACACATGAAAGATATAAGTTAAATTTATAAGAAATTCAATGGTCCAAAAATAATTTATGACCTAAATGTCTTACCAACATTAATTATAAGGCTCGTTCATGGAACTTATTATCAATCATAGTCAATACTCAGTTATAACTTATAAGTATACTATTTATGAGATTCTAACTAAAAAGTGAATTGTTAAAATACGTGAGAATCAAGTCAAAATAGAGATATTTGCTCTATGAAATTCGCCAAAATTTAATGATAATGACTTTACATACTAGCACTGACAATTTTACAAAACCATAAAAGAAAAAATGAATTAAAAAATTAACCTATATTGTGTAAATTAAAAGTAATACATTAGATATGTAGAAAGATAATGGCTCAGGAATAAGAGAGAAAATTCTCTAAATAACCCATTTTCATTACTCAAATTCAAGGTGATTTTACAATGCTCTAAACATGCCTATTTATACTAATGCTGGAGGTCCTTACAAGCAAATAATGAGGTCCTTAAATGCAAATAAATGATGGTAGGTGAAGTAAGTAGTTAGGTGGAGTAGGTAGAATCTTGACTTCTAAAATTGGCACATGGGGCTGCTGGAAATTACCACATGGGTGGCTACTGGAATCATATTCCCCGGGTTGGAGAGAACCCGACCTCGAGTTTTAGTATTCTTCATTGTCTAAATAAGGTGAAAGATCAGCAACATTAAAAATTGCAGAAGCACCATATGTCCAGGCAGTTCTACTTTGTAAGCATTGTCATTGATTTTCTGCACAACTTTGAATGGTCCATCAGTTCTAGTGACAACTTGGCATTTGGTTAATTAGGAAATCTCTCTTTTCGTAGATGAATCCAGACCAAATCTCCAACTTTAAAAATCTGTTACTTCCGATGTTTGTCTTGCTGATTTTTGTATATGGAATTTTGTTTCCGTATCTGCTCTCGAACTTGTTCATGCAGTTTCTTGATTTCCTTCGCTCGACTATTTGCATCAGAACTGAATTGTTGTTTGTTGGTTGATGGAGTCAAATCAAGTGGGCTAAGTGGACGGGTGCCATATACAACTTCAAAAGGGCACTTTCCTGTGGACTGATTAGTTGAATTATTGTAAGCAAATTCAACTTGAGCCAGAATAAGATCCCACTGCTTCAAGTTTTTACCAAGAAAACTTCGAAGTAGATTTCCTAACAGTAGGTTGATAGCTTCGGTTTGTCCATTAGTCTGAGGATGGCTCGCACTACTGAACTGCAGCTTAGTTCCCATCTTCTTCCATAAAGTTCTCCAAAAATGGCTTAAAAACTTCACATCTCGATCAGAAGTGATCGTTTTTGGAATTCCAAGAAGACGAACTATTTCTTTGAAATACAAATCAGCAACTTGAACAGCATCATTGGTCTTTTGACAAGGAATGAAGTGGGCCATCTTTGAAAATCTATCCACCACGACCATAATTGAATCTTTCTGACGTTGACTTCGTGCAAGTCCCAAAATAAAATCCATAGCAACATCTTCCTATGGTGATTCCGGTACGGGAAGTGGCATATATAAACCAGTGTTTGGGCATTTGGATTTAGCCAAATGACAGATTCTGCATCTTTGAATATGCCGATTTATATCTCTTTCCATTCTTGGCCAATAAAAATTTTCCTTTACCAGGGCCATAGTTTTATCTCGGCCAAAGTGACCTGCTAATCCTCCATCATAGGCTTCCCAGATAATGACTTCTCGTAGTGAACATCGAGGAATACACAAAGTCTTCTCTTTGAATAAAAAGCCTTCATGCTTGTAGTAATCTTTGGAGGATTGCACTTCAGTAGTATTCCAAATTTTCTGGAAGTCAGTATCATCTGGGTACAACTCCTTTATCATTTCAAAACCAACTACTTTTGTTTGGAGTGTAGACAATAGAGTATTGCGCCTACTGAGAGCATCTGCAACAACATTTTGAATTCTAGCCTTGTACTTGATTAGAAATGGATAAGACTGTAAAAACTCACTCCAAGAGGCATGTCGACGGCTAATCTTCTGTTGAGAGTTCAAATATTTTAAAGCTTCATGATCAGAATAAAGAATGAATTCTTTATTTAACAGGTAATGACTCCAAGGCTCGAACAATCGCATAAAACTCCTTGTCGTATGTTGAATACCGAAGTTTAGCATTGTTAAGCTTTTCACTGAAAAAGGCTATAGGATGACCTTCTTGACTTAGAATAACACCAATTCCAGTGTGGGAAGCATCACAGCTAACTTCAAATACTTGATCAAAATTGGGAAGGGCTAATACTGGTGCTTCAGTTAAACATTTCTTCAGCTTGTCAAAACTTTCCTGTGCAGCCTCGGTCCATTGAAACTTGTCTCCTTTGATACAATCTATGAGGGGAGCGGCAACTGTGCTAAAGTTTTTGATGAATCTTCTGTAAAAGGAGGCTAATCCATGGAAACTTCTGACCTCATGGATTGATTGCGGAACTGGCCAGCTATTGATTGTTTCTATCTTTTCCGGATCAACTCGTATGCCTTAGGATGTGATGATGTATCCAAGAAAAGTTACTTCATTTTTCAGGAAAGCACATTTCTTCAAATTGGCATAGAGTTTTTGTTCACGAAGAGTCTGTAACACTTGTCGGACATGTTCCAAGTGTTCCTCCTTGTCCTTACTAAAGATCAGAATGTCATCAAAATAGACGATGACAAATTTACCAATAAAGGGTCGAAGGACTTGATTCATAAGTCGCATGAATGTACTTGGCGCATTGGAAAACCCAAAGGGCATAACTGTCCATTCATAAAGACCATCTCTTGTTTTAAAGGCAGTCTTCCATTCATCACCTGGTCGAATTCTGATATGATGGTATCCGCTTCGAAGATCAATCTTTGAAAAGTTAGTGGAACCATGTATCTGATCTAGCAAATCATCAAGTCTATGAATTGGAAATCTATACTTGATGGTAATTTTGTTGACAGCTCGACTATCAACACACATTCTCCAGCTTCCATCTTTCTTAGGGACTAGAATGGCAGGAACCGCACAAGGACTAACACTTTCCTGTATTAATCCTTTTTTTAATAATCCTTTAACTTGATTTTGAATTTCAGCATGCTCCTGAGGGCTCATTCTGTATGCGGGTCGGTTTGGAATCGTTGCTCATGGACTGAAATCAATAGCATGTTGGATGTCTCGCATGGGGGGTAGTCCAGATGGAATGTCTTCTGGAACCACATCGGGAAACTCTTCAAGTAGTGGTTTAATTTTGACTGGAACATGAGTCTCCTTATTTGATTCGAATAATAGAAATAAGCTCATGGTTTGAACTTCCTCTATAGCTTCTTCCAGTTGTTTCTTCGTGACTAGGGACACTAATGGTTTGGCTTCCTTCTTGTTTTTATCAAACTCACTCGGCGGCAGAGTAGCTAGCTTGATTTTTACTCCATCCTTGACAAAAGAGTAGGTGTTTGCATAACCGTCATAAAGTACTTGACGATCATGCTGCCATGGCCTACCTAGAAGAAGATGACAGGCATCCATAGGCACAACATCACACCATACTTGATCCTGGTACTTCTGACCAATAGAGAATGTCACAAGGCAACGCTTGTCAACTTTGACTGTACTTCTTTTATTGAGCCAATGCAAACTGTAGGGGTGTGGATGAATCTGGGTTGGTAGATCCAATTTTTCTACCATGTAACTTGAAACGACATTTTCGCAACTCCCATTATCTATGATAACATCACAGATTTTTCCTGCAGAAGTGCAACGAGTGTGGAAAATATTGCGTCTCAACCAAGGTTCTTCCTTATTAGCCATTGTGTTTAGGCTTCGTCGGATTACTAAGGACTGACCCTGATCAGCAGCAGTAATTTCTTCATCGTATATTGGATCTGCGTAATATTCTCCTTCAGTGTCTTCTCGAGTCTCTTCTTCCTCAGAAACTTCATAGGCTTCTCCTTTGATAATTGTGATAGTTCTCCGGTTTGGACAGTTTGAAGCAATGTGACCAAAACCTTGGCATTTAAAAAATTTAATGGCCTTGTTTTTGTTTTCTGTAGAAATGGTTTTAGAAGAGGGTTGGGTGGAAGAGCTGGCTTGGTTGGTAGGTGGCTTTTGATTGTAAGGTGGTTGGTTTGCTGGAGAGAAATTTCTATTGGTAGATCTTTTGGGTAGCTGCTTCTCTACTCGCATAGCAAGACGAATAACATCTTCTAACGACCAATATTGTTGAAGTTCAACACGATCAGCAATATCAGTATTTAATCCTTCGAGGTATCTGGCAATGGCCTGCTCCTCTTTTTCTTGCATATCACACTGCATCATCAACTTCTCAAATTCTCTTGTGTATTCTTCGACTGATAAATTCTTCTGACGAAGATTTTGCAGTTGGATAAACTTGTCTTGGTAGTAGTGAGGAGGAAGAAACATTCGGGTTAATTCCTTTCGCATTTTTTCCCATGTTTTGATCTTGCTTTTTCCTTCTCGGTCTCGCCTTTTTTTTTTTTTTAATATTTTCCCACCAAATGGAAGCATGTTTCCTTAATTTCACAGCAATAATCTTCACCTTTCTTTCTTCATGAATATCCTTATATTCAAACACCCTTTCGATTGTTTGAATCCAATCAATGAAATCATCTGGTTGAAGTCTCCCTTCAAAGTTAGGAATGTCAACTTTAATGTCATGATGTCTGACTTGTGGCCTTTGAGGGCGACGATTTCTAGGTGTTGAAGAATCACTGGAATATTCTTCATCTTCTGATTGACGTTCGTTTAACAAGATGTGTTGGGCTTGCAAAGCATCTTGAAGTTCCTGAATTTGTCTCCGCATATCCGCCATTTCAACGTCTCTCAGAGGTTGTCTTCGTGGAGGCATGTTGAAAAATAAATTTTCTGATGTCGAGGTTCAATCACAGTGAGGTAACAGTGGTGGCTCTCTTGACACTGGGCGTGAAGAGAGTAGTTGAAAGTGTGCACGTTTTCAACTTAATTTTTTTTTGTGAACAGTACCGTATGTATTTGTGAACAGTGAACCGTACCGTATGTATTTGTGAACAGTGAACAGTACCGTATGTATTTGTGAACAGTACCAGTAAACAATGCCTTCGTCTCCGGCGTGAGCAGTCCCTTCGTCTCCGGCGATGAACAGTGCTTCGTCTCCGACGATGAACAGTGAATAGTGAACATTAACTTCCGACCGAAATAGTGACCGGAATTTCTGTTTTTTTCACTCAACTCCGGGATCTAAAAAAACTTGCTTTGATACCAAAATATGGCTCAGGAACAAGAGAGAAAATTCTCTAAATAACTCACTTTTATTACGGGTTAAATATCAAAGTGGTCACTGAAGTGGAAGCCATATATCAATTCGTTCACCGATCTTTAAGGGGTATCATTTGATTCATTAAAGTCATAATAAATATCAAACAAATACCTCTATATATGTACTCGGGAAGTAAAATTAATTTTTCATCGAGTTCTACACATTTTTCTTAAATGCTATTGTAATCAAATAAAAGGTTATGAATTCTATTATTTTTGATAATATATTTAGAATTTAAAAAGTTTAATTACTATTTATTTTTAATTAAAACAAGTGAAATGACAATAAAATTAAAAATAAATAGTAAATGAATTTTTAAAAATCTAAATATATTATCAGAAATAATAGAATTATTAACCTTTCTTTTGGTTATGGAAGCATTTAAGAAAAATGTGTAGAACTAAATGAAAAATTATTTTTACTTCTCAATTACATTTTCAAGATATCCATTTGATATTTATTATGACTTTAGTGATTCAAATGATACCTCGAAAAGATTGGTGAACGAATTGATATATGGCTTCCACTTCAGTGACCACTTTGATACTTAACCCCTTTTATTACTCAAATTCAAGGTGATTTTACAATGCTCTAAACATGCCTATTTATACTAATGCTAGAGGTACTTACATGCAAATAATGAGGTTCTTAAATACAAATAAATGATGGTAGGTGGAGTAAGTAGTTAGGTGGAATACGTAGAATATTGACTTCTAAAATTGGCACATGGGCTGACCCTCAAGACTTCGTGGTAGATCATGGTAGATCATTATCAAGACTTCCTCTAATTATATGAATAAGATCGAATAATAATGAGAAACAACTTAATATTATAATTTTAAAATATTTCGGATTACAATTTTTGGAATAGAGAAATTTTAGTGTAAACAATTTGTCCCGAGTTTAAAAACGTTCATTACTTTCCATCTTTATGATCTCATTCTTCCTTATATGTAAAGTGTGATACACGTAAATAAATTAAATTATTGGCAAATAAATTTAATATTTCGTAATATTTTATAAGCATTAATATGATCATTAACATGAATGTGGCACATAAATCATAAATACACAGCTTCAAAAGTCTCTAAAATACAACTTCGCACGAACTGAATTTAAATATATTAACATATTCGTGAACTTGAGTTTGCATGTTCTATCCGTGATACTTTGCTATAAATTACTTTTCTTTAATTTTTATGCTCATCCCAATCTTTATTGGTTATTTTAGATCATACATGTACATTTTTTTTAAAAAATGCATTGAAATTTTAACATAAGTTGTATGTGCCTTCAAAACCCTATAAAAATGGTAATATTTTATTTTTTTAAAAAATGCATTGAATTACTTTTGGTTACAAACCATAATAAAAAGAGTCATTGAATTACTTTTGATTGCATACCCTATTTTTACAAATATTTTCAAAGTATAGTAGAGGCGTAAATAATTTTAAAAAGTAATATTTTTGTTAATTTATCAAAAAAAATAGTAATTTTTTAAAATTAACTAAAATTTCAACCTGTATTAGCACTTAGCTGACTTGGTCACCGATTAAACTAAGTACAAAATATTATATAGTCCTATGATATTTTAAAAGGATTATTGGTCTTAATGAGAATATGGAATTTAAAAGTATATATAATTTTAAAATAATTTAAATTGAAAATTGAAAACTAATAAAGGCAATAGGTTAAAAATAACTGGATACAAACATTTAAACATAGGCATAGTAGTGCTACAAAATGAATAAGCATTGGAGTAACCTCTAGGTTTTAGCAAATTGATGACTGCTGGCTCCTACTAGTTAAGACATAGATCCACTTGTTAATATATGTTCTATGTTCTAATAAGTACGATTTAGCATGTTAATTATCTCCTTCTAGGTCCAGTTGTAGGCAGTAGGGGAGAGCACGGTTCGGTTCGGGGCGGTTTTGCCCCGAAACCGAACCCGAAACCGCATGTCTTCGGTTTTAAAAATTGAAAACCGCAACCGCAACCGAACCATCGGTTTCGGTTTCGGTTTTAAAAAGCTCGGTTCGGTTTTTAACGGTTTGGTTTCGGTTATAAAACCGAACGAAAATTTTTGACAGTTGAGGTTATAAAGCTCGATTCCTTGTTTTTTGCAGCATAACTTTCTTTTCTACTATTCTGCAAATCTGAAATCACAACGAAGCCGCACATTTCATATTTACTCTCACTTATATATACAAAGAAAAGGGTTCTCTTTGTTTCCTTCCCCAGACAATCAGAAAGGCATTAGAACTAGATTTGCTACACAAGACATGATGCTTTAATATGTGCTTTGGGTTGTGTCAGAAACTGTGATAATATGGAAGCAGAAGCTTATACATTGAAGTAGTTGAAATTATGTGTTTGTTTTTGTTCCAATGTTACACATCAATGAAAACTATTGAAACCAATTAACTATTGAAATTATGTGTTTGTTTTTGTTTTTGTCATTTCTCTTCCTCCAGGATACAGTTACTCTGCTCTTTCTTCATCATTCAGTCAATGGTATATGTACGGTTTGTAGTTGTCAAATTATTTTTAAGAATACATATAAATTATATAAATTTATATATTTATTTATTTATTTTAATAATCGGTTTGGTTCGGTTTTAGCCGGTTCGGTTTTAACCTATAACCGGAACCGGAACCGAAAGTCTCGGTTTTTAAAAATCAAAAACCGCAACCGCCGGTTCGGTTTCGGTTTCGGTTTTCTAGGTTCGGTTTTGGCCGGTTTCGGTTCGGTTTCGGTTTCAATTCGGTTTTTTGCTCACCCCTAGTAGGCAGGCAACAAGCAGACACATAGGTATCACGCAAGAGAAAATCATATAAAAAACCAACAAGAAATGACCTAGATTATTGCGTACAAATCAATGTATTTTTAAATTAAAATTAGTCACTTAATTATGACCTACTTTATGCTAATTGTCACCTCACTTAATAGCCGGCTACCGCTAAACAAGGAAACAATGCAAGTGGAGGAATCGTTAATGTTTCAACTTTAAGGGGTGCCCTAGCAGGTTTAATTCCGTGGGGTTCCTTTCAGATAATCGTGACACATTAAGGACACGTTTCTGACCAAGTTACGGACACGCTAGTATTCAATGTAACAAGTTCGGTGCTTAGCAATTATATAAGCATTATCTGTGTTTGTAACATGGGACCTTCATTGTCTCTTATTTTTTTCTATTTTTGTTTATATTTTATCAGATGTTCAGACTAGTTTACATACATCTCGATTAATTTTGATGTTTCGCTTATAATTTGTGCATTCAACTAGAATTGAACCTGGAATTTTAGCTCTATTGTAAAATGAATTCAAGAATATGTGTAATAGAAAATGATTGTTCAATGTGATGACGTGCTCTTGGGTCATGATACAACAATTTTAATCAGCGGTAGTTTGATCTCAACTGGCATTATTTCAGTTAATTATGTAAAATTAAAAGATAATCCGACGGATTTGCTAACCAAATTGAAAAGATATCGGAAGGAATTTGATTAAAGTTCAACATAAAGTGCCCGTTTGGCTTAGCTTAAAAAAAGTAACTTATGACTTTAAGCCCATAAGTTGATTATAAGTGATAAGTAAATCAGAAATTTTAAGTCAGTAAAGTGTTTGGTAAATCAGAACTTATAAATCAGTAGAGTGTTTGGTAAATCAGAACTTATAAGTTAACTTTTTTTATTAATTTCAAAATATTTATTTTTTAATATATAATAATGGATATCAATGGATAGATCTCGATGAGTAGAGAAATTTGATATATAAATATCAATTTTTTAATGAACGGATCAAAAGATATATGATTTTGAAGATTTGAAGAATATTATATATCACGTGTATCAAGAAATAAGTTAAGAAAAATAAGATGAATGTTGGGACTTTCTAACTTTCAACTTATGAACTTATAAGATCGTAAGTCAGTAAAATAAGTTGGTAGGCAAACACTTGTAAATAAGTTGGACTGGACTTAAAGTCGAATAAGCTGGCTTATAAAGCCAGCCAAACAGCCCCAAAATATCGTTATGTAACTTATATGAGAAAAATTCAACCTTGCTGACTGGATATCTAAGGATAGTTCAGTTGCATATCTATACTATATTATAATAAGCAAAAGGGGTATAATTTGTAGTTGTATACCCCTTTTTTTGGTTATCCCTCATTTTTGGTTATCCCTCATTCACAACCGTTAGATCTTCAACTCAAATAGATCATGACCGTTAGATGCAATAATACTAAAAGTTGTTATATACAGAGGTCTAAGGTTCGATTCTGTTATGGAATAAAAAGTAGGGTGTATTTATTGCGTATTGAATGCTAGGGTTAGGGAGAGCTTCGAGCTTTAATGGCTGATCAAGTGTTTCGTGACTTAACTCAGGTCCTCACAAGATGCCTAAGTATCTTGCAATATATCAAGAATCAAGCCAAAAAACGTAGTTCTGAGTTGAAGGATCAGGTCCTTTATATAGGCATTGGATGCCTTGGAGTTAGAGTAGAATTAGGTGTCTTGGTGGGCAAGCCACAGCTTAGGCCCAATTCTAGAGCCTTCTAACAGATAAGAAGATAAGTATTGGAATTATATGCCTTGAAGATCACTCCTGATATGATTTGGTTTCCTTGTTGACTCAAATATGGGGTCTTTTATTTGGCTGATTTTACAGCTACGAAATTATTATCATTATTAAGGTTTTGGGCCTCATAATTGGGCTTTGACCTTGGACCAACTTAGGTTCATTTAATGCAACATTAAATTTGTTTTTAGGGCTTATTTTCAGCCCATATCATTTGCCCCCCAACTTCTAGGAAAACTGATCAGGTTTTCGTGGAAGTTATAACTGTCTTTTTCGAGGCCCGGGGACGTTTTTATCCCTTACCTAGGACTCCTTATTTTTCGTACCCTCCTTTGGGGATTTTGATTTACACTAGTGTTTCACATGTACCGTCTTGGTTGTAAAGTGTGGAGCGACCTACACATTTACGACGATTTGCCTCATTCGGGGTTTTAACTTGTGCTTGCTTTTAGTAATTTCGGCACTTTTATAGATCTTTCATGCATTTTTAGCATAAATTATCACTTGAAAATATTTCTATAATTTTTCTCGTATTTTTCTGTACTTTTCCTAATACTTTAGGAATTTTCGTGTACTCGTAGATATTTTTTCTTATTTATTCCTAATAATTCAGGAATTTTTTTATATACCCACGGGTATTTTCCTTAATTTTTCCTAATAATTTAGGAATTTTCGGGTACCCACAGGTATTTTTCTTAATTTTTCCTAATAATTTAGGAATTTTTGGATACCCACAGGTATTTTTCTTAATTTTTCCTTATAACTTAGGAATTTTCGGGTACCCACAGGTATTTTTCTTAATTTTTCCTAATAATTTAGGAATTTTCGGGTACCCACAGGTATTTTTCTTAATTTTTCCTAATAATTTAGGAATTTTCGGGTATCCACAGGTATTTTTCTTAATTTTTCCTAATAATTTAGGAATTTTCGGGTACCCACAGGTATTTTTCTTAATTTTTCCTAATAATTTAGGAATTTTCGGGTATCCACAGGTATTTTTCTTAATTTTTCCTAATAATTTAGGAATTTTTCGGGTACCCGCAGGTATTTTTCTTAATTTTTCCTAATAATTTAGGAATTTTTAGGGTACCCACGGGTATTTTTCTTAATTTTTCCTGATAATTTAGGAATTTTTCGGATACCCACGGGTATTTTTCTTAATTTCTAATGATTTAGGAATTAATTTGTAACCAATGTAAAACTTCAAGGGCCAAATAGCAATTTGTCCACTTAAAATTCCTTTCCGAATGGAATGTCTATGGGGCCCAGCCTTTTTTTTTTCTCTTCCTAGTCGCTGTTTTCGTTCGGCTTTTTCATTTTTTTTTTTGTAATATTGGCGATTGAAAAATTGTTTTGGGGCCCACCCCATTTTGTCTTCCCAGTCGGCATTCTTATTCGGCTTCTTCAATTTTTTTTTTTTAAACATTGGCGATTGAAAAATTGTTTTGGGGCCCACCCCATTTTGTCTTCCCAGTCGGCATTCTTATTCGGCTTCTTCAATTTTTATTTTTATTTTTTTAACATTTTCCGATTGGAAAATTTCAAGTGGGGCCACCCCATTTTTTGCTCCTGCTCGACAATTCTGTTCGGAATTTCCATATTTTTTTTAAACATTTTCCGACTGGAAAATTTCAAGTGGGGGCACCCCATTTTTATCCTCCTGCTCGGCAATTTCATCCGGCATTTTTTTTTTTTTGACATTTTTCGATTGGGAAATTTCAAGTGGGGCCACCCCATTTTTATCCTCCTGCTCGGCAATATCATCCGGCAATTTTTTTTTTTTTAACAACCCAATTTTCGAATGAAAATTGATAGGTGGGACTAGTCCATTTTTGATCTTCATTCGATAATTAGCAATCGAAAATTATTGTTTCGAATCTTTATTTTTCGAGCGAGATTTTCTGAATGGGGCTCTTGCCCTACTTGGATTTTTTAATTTTTCCTTCCTTTTCGAAAAATTCGAGTCAAAAAATATTTCTTATGTATATTTGTACGGGACTAACCCTCCGGGGTTTTATTTTATGCATTTTTCCGATCTTAATTATTTTGTCATTTGTACTTGGCCTTTCTTGGCTAGCAATTCAAATATGCTTTGATACATAACAGACATAGAACTTGAGTAAAGAAAACCAAATTGCATTAATAAATTCTGAAATGGGTTCAACCCTTACATAATACTCTACTTCTTACTCGGAGTTTGCAAACTCTGATATGGTTTCGTCGACCTTATTTCTATTAGATATAAGCTATATCCTACTTAGGATAATCAAACATAATAGACTTTGAGGTTCGATGCATGCCAAGTGCGAGGCACCTCGTTTCCTTCCAAAGTCTCCAACTTGTATGATCCTCGTCCCAGTGTGCCTTTGACCCGATATGGGCCTTCCCAATTTGGAGCCAGCTTCCCCTTCTGTCCAATTCCGGATGCTTCAATCTTTCTAAGTACTAGGTCCCCCTGACGGAAGAACCTTTCTTTGACCCTTAGGTTATAGTAGAAGGAAGCTTTCTTCTGATGTTCAGTATTCCTAGCATGGGCTTCGTCCCTCACATCATCGATCAAGTCGAGGGCCGTCCTCATTCCTTCTTCATTGGTGTCAGGTTCGAAGGCTTCCACCCGTGGAGATGTATGCATGATTTCTACGGGTACTACAGCCTCAGCTCCGTAAGCTAACATGAATGGGGTTGCCCTAGTGGTCACCTTACAGGTGGTGCGGTACGCCCAGAGTATGGGTAGCAATTCATCCACCCAGGTGTTCCTAGAGCGTTCTACCCTTTTCTTAAGTCCATCAAGGATGATTCGATTAGCAACCTCAGCTTGCCCATTGGCTTGAGGGTGGGCAACCGAGGTAAACCGAAGCTCAATTCCATTATCATCACAGTAGTCCCTAAATTCTTTGTTGTTGAATTGTAACCCATTGTCCGTAACCAGGATTTGTGGTATTCCATACCTACACATGACGTTCTCCCACAGGAACTGCGCGACTTGCTTGGTCGTAATCTTGGCCAACGGTTTGGCTTCAATCCATTTTGTAAAGTAATCGATAGCAACTATCAAGAACTTCCTTTGTGCAGTGGCCATGGGAAATGGCCCAAGTATATCCATCCCCCACATAGCAAAAGGAATGGGGGAGCTGATGGATGTCAACATCTCTGGCGGTTGCCTAACTACTGGTGCATGTTTCTGGCACCGGTAACACTTTTTCACGTAATCCTTAGCATCGGCCATCATCTCAGGCCAATAGAACCCGAGTCTAACTATCTTGTGAGCTAGGGCCCTGCCCCCCAAGTGCTGTCCACAAATCCCCTCATGGACCTCCTCAATAGTTGATTTGGCCTCCTCGGGTCTTAAGCACTTTAGATATGGAATCACAAAAGACTTCTTGTATAGTATCCCTTCAATTAGTGCATACCTTAAAGCCCTCACAGACAATTTTCGTGCCTCCATGGCATTAGTCGGGAGCCAACCGGTCTCGAGGTGTGCTTTTATGGGATCTATCCAACATTCCCTGACATCAATAGGCGCGACTAACTTTGAATCGATAGTAGGGGCTCTCAGAACTTGGAAGTAGACACTTCCAGAGTAATTCTCTATCTCGGAGGAGGCGAACTTGGATAAGGCATCGGCCTTGATGTTCTCCTCCCTCGGAATGTGCTCTATGTAACACTCATCAAATTGAGTCATTACAGCCTTCACAAGCCTTAAGTACTTAGCCATGGTTTCATCCTTTGCTTCAAACTCTCCATTGACTTGTGCCACCACCAGTCTTGAGTCTCCACACACCTTCAAATTCTTAACTCTTAAGACCCCAGCTAGGCCAAGTCCGGCTATCAGAGCCTCATATTCTGCTTCATTATTGGTTGTTGGGAAGTCCAACTTCAGGGCATATTCAATCGCGAATCCATCGGGACTTTACAGAACAAGACCTGCACCACTTGTTTTTGTTTTTGATGCCCCATCAAAATAGAGCATCCAGTATTCCTTCTCCTCGAGCACGGGTTCCCTATCCTCCTTATGCGGTTCATTGCCTTCTTGAGGTACTATCTCTTGCCCCCCGACTTCTTGGTTGTCGATGGTACATTCAACCACGAAGTCAGCCAATGCCTGGGTTTTGATGGCCGTCCTTGGCTTGAACTTAACATCAAATTCTCCCAACTCAATTGCCCGCTTGATGAGCCTACCACTAGCTTTAGGGCTGTGCAAAATATTCCTTAACGGTTGTTCTGTAAGGACCTCTATCATATGTGCCTGAAAATAGGGCCGTAGTTTCCTAGAAGCAGTTACCAATGCTAAGGCAAACTTCTCAATAGTGGAGTAGTTCAACTCTGCTCCGTGTAAAACTTTACTCACATAGTATACGGGTTTCTGAACCTTGCTTTCCTCCTTTACCAGCACCACACTCACAGCTTGACCAGAAACTGCTAAGTAGAGATAGAGGATTTCTCCCGTACTTGGCTTGGCTAGCAATGGGGCCTCAGCCATATACTTCTTCACCTGCTCAAAGGCCTCTTGGCTTTCCTCTGTCCATTCAAAGTTTTTTACCTTCTTCAGGGTTTTAAAGAATGGCAAACACTTGTCCCCGGATTTGGAGACGAATCTCCCCAATGCAGCAATCCTCCCGGTTAATTTCTGTACGTCCCTTATAGAACGTGGTGGTTCCATGTCCAAGATAGCCTTGATTTTGTCGGGGTTAGCCTCGATTCCCCGTTTCGAGACCATGAGACCCAAGAACTTTCCTGACCCAACACCGAAAGCACACTTGGTTGGGTTCAACATCATCTTATGGTGCCTCAGCACTTCAAATGCCTCACGTAGGTGCTCAATGTGATCTGCCTTGTGTATGCTTTTCACCAACATATCATCCACATAAACTTCCATAGTCTTTCCAATGAGATGGGCAAAAATCTTGTTTACCAACCTCTGATAGGTAGCTCCTGCGTTCTTCAGTCCAAAGGCCATGACCAGGTAACAATACACACCAAAGTCGGTGATGAATGATACCTTAGGGATGTCGTCCTTGTGCATCTTAATTTGGTTGTAGCCACTGAAGCCATCCATGAAACTCAGCATGTCATGCCCAGCCGTGGCATCTATCAACATATCGATCCTTGGCAAAGGAAAACAGTCCTTTTGGCATGCGTCGTTCAGATCAGTGAAGTCTATACACATCCTCCACTTTCCATTAGCCTTCTTGACCATCACAGGGTTAGCCAACCATTCCGGGAACTGGATTTCCTCAATGAACCCTGCCTCTAGGAGTTTGTCAACCTCCTGTTTTATGGCCTCTTGCCTCTCAGGTGCAAAATTTTTCTTCTTTTGTTTCACCGTCTTCCGTTCCGGATCCACATTCAAGTTGTGTGTTATCAGTTGGGGATCTATCCCTGGCATATCGGATGCTGTCCATGCAAAGACGTCAATATTGTCTTGTAGGAAGACAATCAACTTGCTTCTCAAGGGGTCTTTCAGAGATGCTCCGATGTAAGTAACCTTCTCAGGATCTCCCAACTCCAAAGGTATGGGAATCAAGTCCTCTGCTAGCTTCCCTCTTCGTTCTTCATCCTCACGGATGTCCATATCCTCAATCGGGAGGACCTGCCCCCAGTTCCATCAGGCCTCAAAGCGGCCACATAACAACTCCTTGCCATTTTTTTATCTCCTTTTTCTTCTCCCACACCGTTTCTGGTTAGGAACTTAACCTTTAAATGATAGGTAGAGGCAACCGCCTTGAAAGCATGTAGTCCCGTCCTACCTAGGATAGCATTGTATGTGGATGTAGCTTTGATAACCAAGAAATTTAACATCTGAGTTGCCTCCCGTGGCTCCTGCCCTATAGTCATGGGTAGCTGAATTTTTCCCTCGACTTTCGATTCCACTCCGTTGAACCCGTATATGGGCATATTCGATGGTGTCAACTGAGACTCGGTATATCCCATCTTCACAAAGGCATCATGGAACAGAATGTCCACTGAGGCTCCATTGTCTATCAAGACTCTCTTCACTTGGGAGTTGCCTATCACAGGTGAGATCACCAGCGGGTCATCGTGGGGAAACTTCACCCCTTCAAGGTCTGAGTCATCGAATCCAATCGAGACTTCCGTCTTCGCACGCTTCGGTGCTTCACCAACAATGTGCATTACCTCTCGTGCATATGCTTTTCTGGAATTTCTACTTGTCCCAGCCGCTGTTGGGCCACCGAAGATCATGTTGATCACTGGCCCTCGGGGCTGCTGATTGCGGTTACGATCCTCATCTTTCCTATCGTAATCCCATCTCAAGTTTCCTCGATCCCCATCTTTGAAGAATTTATTTAACTTTCCTCTACGGATCAAGAACTCAATCTCATCTTTCAGTTGCCTACAATCGTCGGTATCGTGCCCCACGTTTTTGTGGAATTGGCAGTATTGGTTCTTATTTCTCTTCTCAGGATCTGGCTTCTCATCTTTCTCTATGTCCATCAGGATTTGGCTTCTTGGGGCGTTCAACCTTGCATAATCCGTAAACCTTTGTCCTGGACTACCCTTTTTAGGGGTTGAATCAGAATCTCTACCCGTGCGCGGGTACTTATCTCTTCCATCATATTCTTCTTCCGTCTTTCTCTTCCTAGAATTGTCACCATTCCCGGTGTTTCCCGTTACTGACTCTTTCTTTAGACTATCCTCAGCTTTGATATACTTACTCGCCCTTTGTTGAAGCTCAATCATGTTCTCAGGGGGATGCTTGGCCAATGACATCTTGAAATAAACATTTGAAGTTCCATTCTGCAAAGCTACCATAGCCACTTTGTTTTCCAAATCAGTAATGTTAAGAGTCTCCTTGGTGAACCGTTTGAGGTAATCCCTCAAATTTTCATTCTTCCCTTGTATCACAGTCATGAGGGATGCAGAATCTTTCTCATGAATCCGTCCACCAATGAACTGGCTAACAAAAGCATTGCTTAACTCCTTGAAAGAGGCAATAGAGTTTGGTGGTAGGCGACTGTACCATCGTTGTGCCATGCCCGCTAGGGTTTGGGGAAACGCCCTACACTTCAAAGCATCGCTGGCGGGTTGTAACAACAAGGCATTAGAAAACGTCCTTACATGATTGGCAGGATCCCCTGTTCCATCATAAGTCTTTATGGTGGGCATTTTAAACTTTCGAGATATGTGAGTATTCATCACTTCTTCCGTAAAGGGAGGAGTTGGATCATCAGGATCTCCAAGCTGCATCAGGTCTTTAGGATCGCTTTTGGGGATTTCCACCCTAGTGTTTCTATCTCTTGGGACTTTGGTCCTCCTCTGTCTCCTTGGGGTTCCTTCCAAATCAACAAAAGGAATTTCTCCTCCTGTTGTTGGTGGGGGTCTATTCTGATTTTGTCTTCGCTGTTCCCTTTCTATGTCCTCCTTTAGTTTTTGGATCTTGGCCTCATGAGCCTTGATTTTTTCAGCAGCCGTTAAGGGAGGTCGATCATGAGTTCTTCGGCGTCCAATAGGTTCCTTACTTGGACGACGTCTCCTTGGGGCTTCATCCCTATCTTCCTCCGAGGATGAGTCATCAGAATACGGGCCTGAGTAGTCATAGTATTGCTGGCCTTGATTGGGTCCTAAACCTCTGATGTAAGGTGGATTGTATGGCTCGTGTATCTGGAGGGCATGACCGCTTGGTCCGGCCTGGTACGGGGGATAGTTGGGTAACCCATATATCGGGTTCGTGCTTGCGGGGATCACGGTAGTAGAGATCTGAGCGATGGGGGGAACGGATTGACCTCCAAGAGGGGAGACTACCATCTGTAGGGGATTCGTCCCTTGAGTAGAGGGATTCGTCACCGGAGGCAACGATCCATGAGTTTGCGCTTCAGTTCCTTGTGGCTGAGTGATCAGTGGTTGAGAACTCGCCCCTGGGGGCACTTGTTCCCCGATCGGGGGTGCGGTGGTGTTAGTGATGGTTTCAGAAAGTGTTGGTGTTCTCCGGGTGGTAACCATGGTTGATATCCGAGGTCCCACAGACGGCGCCAAATGTTATGGAATAAAAAGTAGGGTGTATTTATTGCGTATTGAATGCTAGGGTTAGGGAGAGCTTCGAGCTTTAATGGCTGATCAAGTGTTTCGTGACTTAACTCAGGTCCTCACAAGATGCCTACGTATCTTGCAATATATCAAGAATCAAGCCAAAAAACGTAGTTCTGAGTTTAAGGATCAGGTCCTTTATATAGGCATTGGATGCCTTGGAGTTAGAGTAGAATTAGGTGTCTTGGTGGGCAAGCCACAGCTTAGGCCCAATTCTAGAGCCATCTAACAGATAAGAAGATAAGTATTGGAATTATATGCCTTGAAGATCACTCCTGATATGATTTGGTTTCCTTGTTGACTCAAATATGGGGTCTTTTATTTGGCTGATTTTACAGCTACGAATTTATTATCATTATTAAGGTTTTGGGCCTCATAATTGGGCTTTGACCTTGGACCAACTTAGGTTAATTTAATGCAACATTAAATTTGTTTTTAGGGCTTATTTTCAGCCCATATCAGATTCCCTTCAACAACATATTAATTTATATTTAATACTAAAAATTATTATTTACAAAGATGTAAGGTTCGAATTTTTTCAATAACATATTAAAATTAATATTTATTATATTATACTATACCATAAGCAAATTATGAAAAATTAAAAAGTAACCCGTGCTTTGCACGGGTTATAAGCTATATAACTAATTGTTTAAACTTTGATGTATCTATCTCCGAATTCATTTTAGAGTAATTAGACTTTGCACCCATTTTCTTTACTAACGTTTTTGCGATTCGTGTCGTTAATATGTATCTTATCAAATTGCATATCGAACTTTAAATGTCACTTCGATGTGCACTTTTTCTGTTAACAATTTTTAACATTGTTATATTTGAATTTTTTTTTAAAATTTGATAAGGGTATTTTCGATATTTAGAAAATTAAATTTCAGAAAAAATGAAAAAATCATAAATTATATTTGTTTATAAAAAATATTTTTCGGTTTTTAAGAAATATATGGTTTTAAAAAAATATTTTTGAGGAAAAATTATATAATTCTTTTGGCAAAAAGAAATTTCAAAAATGAAATCTGTATTTTTTATTAGTTTCTTGTTTATAATGTTTTAATTCAACATAAAATAAAAATATTTCAAAAATGAAAACTATATTTCAGAAAAAAATCAGAAAATAATACTTTCACTTTAAAAAACAAATTGGGAAAAAAAATATTTCAAAAATGTTCAGTAAAAATGAATAATAAATTGTTTTCAAAAAATATTTTTTTTTTAAAAAAATCACTTTTTAAAAAAATACACTCGTTTTAAAAAAATTATTTATAAATTTTTAAAAACCGAAAAATATTTTGTTTTTAAAACAAATATAATTTTCTGAAATTTTTTATTTTTTCTGAAAATTAATTTTCTAAATACCGAAAATACCCCTGTTAAATTTTGAAATTTTTTTTTAAAAATTAATGGAGTTAAAAATTATTAACGAAAAAAGTGCAAATCAAAGCAACATTTAAAGTTGAGGGTGCAATATGACATAATACATACTAGTAACACGAATCGCAAAAATGTCTAAAAAAAAATGGTGCAAAGTGCTAATTACTCTTCATTTTAATGATGAAAACAAACATCATAATTGTAGTTGAAAAGTTATATGTCGAAATTCCAAAAAACGTATCGAAAATTTTAAAGATAGTCTAAAAATATTAAAAAGTTCCTTTTTTGAAAAATTATAAATCATATCAAACAAAAATTTTTTTTTTTTGGAAACTGAAATTTATTGAATTAGCACACAACAATAATTTACTATGTACATAAGCACTACAAAATCATAATTTGCAAAAAAAAAAACACATAAATTTTATGCTAACGAAACGATGCAATCAAAAAAAATATTCCAGGAACTTCACTTTTCATCCTAATTATCATTGATTGTTGGAAAATGCTATATGTTAACGCGTCAAACTATATTTGATTGAGAAAAAGGATCCTGAGATTGATCTCAGGAACTTTTCCTAAGATGCTCACAAAATATATTTTATATTTTATTGGGTCCGTAGGGCTAATTAAAAAATTATTTTTTTACTAAAATGCCCACACGCATTTGATAAATATTTTGATAAATATTTTGGGTTATCTAGCACCATTCTTATGTTATCTACTATATATATAATTAGGGCTGCACAAAGGTTCAAAACCGGACCGGACCGGACCGACCCGGACCGGACCGAAGACCGGATTTTATTGAATTCATGGACCGGGGACCGGACCGGTCATAAACGGTCTTGGGACCGGACCGGACCGGACCGGAACCGGACCGGTTTGGACCGGTTAGTTAATATTTTTTAAAAAATTTAATTTTTATAATTTAATTTTCACTCTTTGTTGATATTTAAATTACTTGGTAAGTTAATTTAAGTTTAAAAATAAGTAAATGTCATATTTTTTGTAAAGTAACATTAATTTGTAAACGTAATTATAAATTATATATAGTATGAAATATGAAATTTAATCATTTATATTATAGTGTTTATATATACTATTTCATAAATTTATTATTTATCAATTAGGATCAGTAGAATATGTTATGTGTTAATATTTAATCATTAATCTATATATTTAAATGACAAAATAGTGTAAAATTAACTATATACATAAAATCCGGTCCGATCCGGTCCGGACCGGGTGTTTTCAGGGTTTGGACCGGACCGGACCGAAGACCGGATTTTTTTGATTTTATGGACCGGGGACCGGACCGGTTATATTCGGTCCGGTCCGGTCCTTGGACCGGTAGACCCGGTCCGGTCTAATTTACCGGTCCAGACCGGAAATTTGTGCAGCCCTATATATAATAGGGTTCATGTGTAATTTACAATTATATTCTCAACTTATTATAATTTTACAATTATGCTCCCAAGAGTCAACATCATTAAAATACTAAAATGTCTTCTTGGGAATTGAACCCATTACATTTAAATCATAATTTTAATAAATTTAGTTCACCACTACAACCACTGTACTGTACTAGATGCCTATTTGGTTAAATATTAGAATCCATTAGTTTTATCTAGCGGTGTTTTTAAAAAAAAATCAAGAAAATATAATTGTTTCGCTCAAGTGCCCCATATTAGTTACATGTCATGTGTCAATTAATTTTTATATCATAATTTTAATAAATTTTAATAAATTTAGTTCATCACTACAACCGCTATACCAAATGCCTATTTCGTTAAATATTAGAATGCATTAGTTTTATGCAGCAATGCTATTTAAATAAATCAAGAAAAAATAATTGTTTCGTTCAGGTGCCCCATATTATTCACATATAATGTGCCAAATAAATTATATATAATTTTATATATCTCTATACACATACAAGAATCATATATTTATGCTATTAATAAAACTTGTAACATTTTATTTAAGGGTTAAATCTCAAAGTGCTCACTGAAGTGGAGGACTGGTATCAAATTGCTCACTCTAGTTATCGGCATCTCATTTGAATCATTAAAGTTATAATAAATATCAAATGGTTACCTTTAAAATATACTCAAAAAATAAAAATAATTTTTTATTGATTTCTACACATTTTTCTTGAATGATTCCATAACCAAACGAAAGGTTAATAATTCTAGTATTTTTGATAATATATTTAGAATTTAAAAAGTTTATTTACTATTTATTTTTAATTAAAACAAGGAAAATGACAATAAAATTAAAAATAAACAGTAAGTGAATTTTTAAAAATCTAAATATATTATCAGAAATACTAGAATTATTAACCTTTCGTTTGGTTATGGAATCATTCAAGAAAAATATGTAGAAATCAATGAAAAATTATTTTTATTTTTCGAGTATATTTTAAAGGTATCCATTTGATATTTATTATGACTTTAATGATTCAAATGAGATGCCGATAACTAGAGTGAGCAATTTGATACCAGCCCTTCACTTCAATGAGCACTTTGAGATTTAACCCTTTTATTTAATGTAAAAGTTAAAAATTGAATGTAAAAATTTTATAGAATATTTAGAGGGTTAATTAGGAAAAAAAAATCTCATTACTCTAATTATTTGCAAAAACACTTAGGCCCTGTTTAGAAAATTTTATTTCTCAGAAATAATTCTCTTATTCTGGAAAAAAGTATGTAAATATGTACTTTTTTCTGAAATAAGTAACTTATTTTTGCAAGATAACGAATATTAAACTCCCCATACACATTTTTCTTTAAAAAAAAGTATGTAAATACGAATTTTTTTCCGAAATAAGTAACTTATAAGTCGAGTTAAGATTTGTCAAATGGGGCCTTAGTATTATGAAGTCTGTCCAATGCACGCATATGTATTTAAGTAAATTCTTTGTATCTTTGTCATGTGTGGTCCTATTTCAAAATCAAAAATTGCAGGAGTTGTTTGGTATGGTGCTTTTTTTTTTTTTTTTTTTTTTATATATATATAGCAGGGATTATAGAGCATGAAATTAGCAAAATTTATCGAGTCTCTCATGTCACTCATACCTAAAATATGGTGATAATTTTAACGAGAATTAAAATTTCACTTCAGGTCATACTCGCTTCTTACAATTATTTAGATGACATTGCTAACTTAGAAATGGAAGAAAATATAAATTATACAGACTTAATAACCGCAACACAATTTTCATTGATAAGTTCATACTAAATTATGATGAAATAAAGTCACAATAAATCGAAAATTGTTCATCATCATAACAAATTTTTTTAACATGTAATGTAAAATGCATCAAATATCGAACCGTCAACACACAAATACAGCAAACAAAATCAGCAAAAAATAATTTAATCAAAATAGAACATTCCCGTGCCTTGCACGGGTATTGAAGCTAGTTATAGATAGAGGAAGAAAGGGTTGGAGATGAAAACAATAAAGTCTTTATGTGAATAATTGGTATGTCGTCACCATTTCTTTTTTTTTTTTTTGTCATAAATAACTTTTTAATTAATGAATTGTATCAAAGTACAATATCCATATAGCCGGAGACAGAGTTTCTTTCATTCAAGAAAGTTTATCATCTAACCGAAAAGCACGCAAGTTGCTTCCGGATGCTTAGACAATAGAACTTTAATGTCTGAATAGAAAACCCACCAAATAAGGCCTCGTTAAAACTCCGCAAGAGTTAAACCCTATGGGACAAAAACTCAGGGGGGAAAAGAGTGCCCTACAAAAATGCATCGTTAACACAAAGATTGAAATTAAAATTGGTGACTCCTTGTAGCTATAGAAAGTCCCTGCTGCCATCAATATTAGTTAATTAGTTGTTAAACTGGTTCATACACCGATGTCCTCCTTCCTTCTTATAACTTCTTTTTCCAACCATCCAAATTTCCATAAAGTAACTTATAGAACTTTAACCTCTCCTTGATTGACTCGCACAGTGTCAACATTTAGGTAATAGCACCTTCAATCCTGTAAATAAAAAGAACCTGAAAAAATTAAAACAACTAAATTAGTCACTAAACATAACTACGTTAAAAAATATCATAATATACTGATATAATAAATTAAAAACCCCAATAGTATTAAAAACCTAAAAAATCTAACCAAAGTGTTGAGTATTGAATATACCAAAGAGAATACAGAAGGGGGGTGAATGGATTCTCTAACTTTTCTTCGAATCTGTTTAGTGGTGTATGTGGTAAAGTATGTGTTTTGTGCTTAAACAAATATGAGTCTGGAAATATAAGACACAACAACACAGTACTCACTTTAATCTAATATTTTATTAGATCAAAATGTTGCTACAACCTGAGAACGCAAGTTCTTATTCTCAGCTTCTTTTTCAGAGAGATGTATTTCCTGAATGTGTATCTTGCAAAGCTTAACTACTAGAGAAGTGAGGTTGTACTCTTATAGAACATGAGTACACCCTACTTACTACAAATAAGGTTACAGGATAAATTACTTTCTAGTATGTCTATCCTTTTTGAGTAACATCCAAACGGCTTGAGATTTGATTTCCTTTAACTCTGTTCAGATCCACTTCTTTAGCAGCTTGTCTCTTGAAACACCTCTTTAAGCTTCTTTGTAGGATTTCCAAAGTACCTTACAGTTTGTGGTCCATAAAGTGTTTTGGCTTGCTGCAGGTTTCTGACTTGTACAATTCTTTAGTATTTTGTCTCCAAGACTGTATTCGAGAAGTAACTGAGTGATTGATTCGAGAACTAGAATTGACTTGATAGATAACTCTGAGTTCTCGAATACTGTATAATTATCATATTGAATCACTTCTCGAATTAGTCTTTTCTCCCGGAATCCTTGAGTTGTCGAATAGAACACTTGACCTGTCGAATTCCTGAGATGTCAAGTAGCTTCTTGAGCCCTTGAGAAATCGAATACAACTTTGACTTGTTGACTCTTAGAGAACTCGAATACCACTTTGACTTGTTGACTTCTTGAGTTCTCGAATAGAGTATTAGACATATCGAATCTCTGAGTTATCGAATGACATTTTGACTTGTTAACTTTCAGAGATGTCGAACATTGTCTTTACAGATATCGAATCCTTGACTTGTCGAATGCTAGAGTTCTCGAATATGACAAACATACTTCTCGAATTGGTACTTAGGCAAATCTTCATTCTTCAAATTCCAACTGTGCTTATTTTGACAGTCTTGATCTTCAAGCTTGAGGCATGATCCTTGGAATTTCTTTCAAGCAATATTCTCTGACTTTTAATTACAGTTACACAGATAGAAAGTGATGCCTATTACACGTACTACAACAAGTAGAAACTCTACAAGTAGAGGTTCCCTCAGTTAAGAGGTCATGTAAGTGATGCATAGCATTAAAAACAATTAAGCTTCTTATTAGATATATACAGACATGCCTCTGTGACTAACAATCTCCCCTAAATTGTGAGTAAGACCCTTAGTCACAATTTCATGTCTGATAACAAGCCTAACATACATAAAGATAGAACATTAACAGTACATTTATGAATTTTGATAAACATCGTGGATAGAACTACAAGGTGTGTGATCTTACAGACTATGATGAAATACTAGCCTTTGTCATTTGATTCCATCTCCATTGCTTTGACTTGTAGATCGTCATATGCCTTCTGTTTCCTTTCTTTTTCCTTCCTTGCATTCTCATCCATAGGCCTTATGATTTCTGCCATAGCATCCAGTTCTTCAAGCAGAATGGAGTTCTTGAAATCTTCAAGTACTGGTTTCAGAATGTTGGCAGGGTAGTGATTGAGTAGGTTCATTCTTATATTGACCTGATCTCCATTTCTTCTCATATACTTCACCACATAGGGGTTTAACTGAACTCTACACAATCCTTTTGCCCTTAGCTTTTCTGCTTCAACTTCCAGCCTATCTAGCTTCTTCTCCCTTTCTAGCCATTTCTCAAAGCACCCCTTTCTTATCTTCTCAACATGATCTCTCTTCATCTTCACAAAATCAATCAACTCCAGCTTCCATACCTTCTCCACTTTGTCTTCAGAATCCAATAATGCAATAATTCTTTCTATCTCATATAACTTGCCCCAATTTTGACAACCCCCTTGTTTGAATTTCTTCTGTCTTCCATCAGTGTATTTGATTTCAAGGCAGTCATTCACAATGGTAGCACAGTAGATTCTTTGAGCTCTTAGAAATTGTAATTGGTCTTCATCAAAGTCTTCATCCAGAGGTTGAAGTTTTAATTCTGGAATGATTGTTAGAGCCTTAAAAGTAGTTGTCTTCACCTTCCTTGCCTTTTAGGCCTTGGTCTTGAATTTCAACTTTTTCATCTTGTCACTTGGAAGTAATTTGAGGCCTTTGTCTCTTGACCATTGTAGTACACCATTAGCAGTTTGCTTTTGGAGACATACAGATGGTTTCTTGATTTGAATGTCCTTTTCTTGAGATGACAAAACAGTTGCAGAAGCCATAGATATAGATCTTGGTTGGTCATTACTAACTGCAATCACCCTAGACTTAGAGTCTTGTGTTGTGGTGAGGTTACAGCTAGTAATACCTAGGGCTTGTTATTTTCCACTCTTCCTCTCATAGATTTTTCCTCCATCTTTTCCATCATCTCCCTTCTTGTTCTTATCATCTTTCTTTTTCTTGTCATCATCCTTATTACTCCTGTGATGTCTTCTTCTCCCATCACCTTTATCTTCACCTTCATCATCCTTATTCCTCCTTGCTTTAGCCATCTCTGGGACAGAGCCAGTTGCTATGAAAGATCTGAGAATATGCAATGCTTCCAACTCTTCAGTAGTTCTTATCCCATTCTTCTTTTGCAGTTGATCAATAATGTCAATTATAAGTCTGTGATTTTTAATAGTGAGATTCTTGGGAATGACAAGCTGATTGACATCTTCTATCTTTGTACCAGACTGATAAAGAATGGTTCTTGGATTAATGAACACTTCAGGCAATCTAGCTTGTTGACCATTCCTAAGTTTAGAGTATAAGCTCTTGTTGTTTTCTCCCTTCTTTTCAATTAGCTCCAAGATAGCATCAATCTCTGTGAATTTTAGAACCTTCAAGGTGTCATAAGATAGATGCCATATTTTGCCATTTGACACCATCATAATCTCCTTGAGAAAGATTTGATTCAGCTTTCTTGGTATCACTGTCAGATATTTGATTTGATCTTTAAGGCTCCTTCTGTACAGCAATGTATCTCCTCCAACCTTTGACTTTGAGGCTTGCAGAAACTTCAAGAATGTAGCATCATGATAAATCTCTGAATTTGTTACTTCTATCAGCTTGGCCTCTGTAACCACATTAACTTCAACCGGCTGATCATCTTCAGTTTTAGAGGATGGAGGTTTGTCAGATGGCATACTCCCTACAACCACTGTAGTAGTGATAGTTTGCTTTTGGCCACTTGGAGTAGTGATGTGCACAGGTGGTAGAGTAACAACTGGCAGAGAAGATGGAGGTTCATCAATTTTAGCTTTCCCTTTGCCTTGAACATGAATTGTAGATTTTGAAATTCTTGGTTGACCACCCTTAGTTATGACAATACCTTTCTCCTTAGGTTTCTCCTCCTTAGGCTTCTCCCCCTTAAGTTTTGAGTTCCTTAAGGTCCTCTTCTCCCCCTTAGGCTTGTTGTCAGACACAGAGGCTTTGGTAGGGGCCTTTGGTTCGGAAGAGGTGGGATTGATAGATTCATCAGGAAGAGGGAGTCCCATGTAGACAGCATCAGTTATTGGTGAAGAAGAACCTAAGCTGTGGTGGCTTGAGTGTCCAACTTGTCAGTAAGAGTTGCAACTTTGTCTGTAAGATGAACATTTGACTATTTGAGTGAGCTCACTTCCTTTTCAAGAGTATCCACCTTGGTGAACAAATCAGAGGCTTTAAAACCAGAAAGATATTGTTCCTTGAGTCTCTGCACTTCAAACTTTGACATGTCATGGAGAGGGACTTCAGTCACCAATTTGTCACCATATTGGTTGGTAAAGAGAGTCCTAAGTACTGCATTGGCATCAGTTGTCTGATTATAGAGCTTTTCCATTTGAGTAGCCATATTCTTGACAGCACTTTGGACTAAGACCAATGAATTATCCATCTTAGTGCAGGTGGTTTTGCATTCTTGAATGTCCTTGATGACAGAGTTGAGAGAAGGAAACTTGGAAGCAAAATCCCTTTTGATGTCATTCACTTCCTTGGTTGTGGCTGCACACACTTCATTGATTTCTGTCTTAAGGCCCTTGCCAAGAGAGTGTGCAACTTTCAAAGTTCCCTTGTAGGTATCATTGACAGCTTCATACACCTCACCAGGGGTTAGAGATTTGGTATTGGACCCTAATGAGGTGATGTACTCTTCTCTGAGGAATTGAAGACCTTTTGAGAGAGCAATGTCATAAGTACCTTGCAGCCAAGCATCTACATTACCATCTCTTTCAGCCTCATCTGCTATTTTCTCCTTTTGCATCTCCACATCTTCTTTATGACATAGCAGAATGGCTTCATAGTCTAGATTTGGCATGTCTGTAGTGAGTAGATTCTGAGCAATTTTGGTGAACTCAGGAATCTGATCCACAATTAAGTTTTGAAGAGCTTCAACCGTCAACTGTTGTGGAACAGACCCTGATCCTGAAGCACTGTCATGTTGCACAGGCTTCAGCCATTGGGACATGAAGTTAGAGCTAGAGCTAGGCAAGCTAGACTCCTCAGTTACAGATGCAACTTCTGCAACCAGATGGATTGACTCTACTACTGTTGTCTCCACAGAAGTGGGATGAGTTACAACAGTAGTTGACACAGGCACAGAGTCTCTAGTGAAAACTAGTGAATCCTCTATGTTTGTGATGGTGTCATTAGGATATGCCCCAGCTTGCATTCCCTCACCATCTAAATGTTGTTCCTGGGTGGTGAGCAAAGTGTCATGCACTAAGTCACTTGAATCCATTGGCTCACCAAGAAAAAAGGATTCTTGGTGATCAATGCCTTGCTCCTCAATTGCTTGAGTTGCAGGTTCCAAAGAAATTTGAGATGTAGATTCTGGAAGAGAAGTGTCTTTTGGAGTAGATTTTGGCAACTCCCCCTGAGAAATAGAGGGAGTTTCAAGTATGATGTGCTTTCCACTCAGTGTAGTGCCATCCTTATCACTCCTTTGTGCAGACTCCATACAAGATTGTGCATTAGGGAGAATGCTTGATTCTATAGATGCACCCTGTTGAGAGAGTACATCTAGTGAGCTGTTTGCCCCTGATTTTACAACTTCAGCCATTTGAGTGACTGAAGAGGTGGTTTTCTTTGCTTTCTTCTTCTTTGGCTTCTTTAAAGGTGACACAGGTGCCTCACTTTCTAAGCCTAATTCAGCATTCAATGCTGCTTCTGTTAACATTTCCAAGGGTTCAAAAGCTATCTCCTTTCTCTTCTTTTTACTAACATCACCCTGTTGAGAGAGTGATGCAGTTGGTTCTGTGTTTGGTACAGTGTTTGTTTGAGGGGGTTGGTTAGCAGGCCCTGGGTTAGCATTTTGTTCAACTTGCTTGGGCTTAGCTAACTCAGATTTGGAGGCAAATATTGGCATGTTGTGGGGGTAAGATTCAAATAGCCTCTGCATATGAGGGGTTATTACAGGGCTAACATCCACATCATTCCTAGTGTCCAAATTACCAAAAATGAGCTTGGTCATGGACCTAGGGTAGCCTATTCTAGTTTTATCTAAACCAGGTAAATCAGTCAGTTTATTATCTAATTAATTAAGTACAGACTGAATGAATCTGGGAAAGAAGATATCATTACCTCTCTTGGTTGTGTTCTTACCAAGTTTTCCATAGAGCTCCTACATTATGAGCTTTCTAACATCTATCTTTCTGTCAAAGGCCATAGAGTACCCTATCTGTTGAACAAGTGCATTCAATTGATCATAGCTGGATTTCTTTCCGCTGAATACGTGCAGGAGTGTGGCAAACACATAGCTCCACTCTTTTCTCAGATGCGCCCTTTTCAGGTTACCAACCTTGATAGTGTCTGAGTACCTTATTAGGTCAAAGAACTCCACCAGTTGATCATCTATTACTAGACCATTATATTCATTCCGGTGAAGATCCAAGGCCTTGCTCATGTTCTCAGAGGTGATGTTGAACTCTTTACCCAGAACCTTGCAGTTTATGACATAGCCCAGATTGCCATCTTCAAGAGCAACAGTTTCAGTAATTGCAGTGCTCCAAAACTGTTCTAGAATGTCTAGATACAAAGTTGGGTTGGCCGTAAGTGCTCCTTTGATATATGATTCAGACATCCATTTGACAAAACACTTGTAATTGGAATTTGGAGCTTCGACATCACTTGAGAGAGCGATGAAGTTGGTGTTGAATTTCACGGTTGCCATTGATTCAGAGAAAAGAGAGAAGAGAATGAAGGTTGAAGAAGAAATTTAGCTTTTTGAGATTAGGGTTTTCAGAGGTTTAGAGAATTTAGGTGCTTGAGAGATCGAATGAAATGAATAGAGTAGTTATAGAATTGTATAAGTAAGAGGTACTTGAATTGTCAATTGGATATATGTTTTGTATCGACAAGTCAAGTATTCGAGAAGTGTAAAACAACTATTCGATATGTCAAGAAAGACTTATTCGATAACTCAAGTAGGTTGTAACTCACAGCTGGCAGTTTATCTAACTTAGAAGTAATTCTAAATTAAATAAATTATGTTTTTATGAGTGAATTAAAATTTTAGACAAAAATCCAAAAATGGTTGAAATTCAGCGAGAATTCAGTCTTTTCAAATGATTCGAGAACTCAAATACAGTATTCGAGAACTCAGTCATTAGAGAACTCAATTACCATATTTGAGAAGTCAATCATGCCTCTGTTCGATATCTCTAAAAGGCTCTATTCGAGAACTCGAGAGTGCTCCAAAGAGACTTGTTAGAGAAGTCAAGCAGTGAATCATTGGAGAAGTCTGACTTATCGAAATATTCTTTTCACTCATAAAATTCAATTTTCACTATCTTTTAAAATTTACCAGTAATATTCAATGGAAAATATTCTAATAAATTAAATAGTGATTTTCTCAAAATTTCATAGAAATTTCAAGTTGATCTAATATGATTTTTCAGCATATGCAACAGATTTGAAATATTTATAAATCATATTTCAGCCAACACTTACTTCAAAAATATTGAGAATTTAGATAAAGTAAATGTTTACTGCTGCAACAATCTAGTTGATATTTTCACTTAGCCAGATTCTGAAGAATTCAACATTCCAATCTCACTAACCAACCTTGTGAAGGTGGCTTCATCCAATGGCTTAGTGAATATATCAGCTAATTGTTTATCTGTAGAGACATAATGCAACTCAATGGTTCCATTAGTTGCATGCTCCCTAATGAAATAATATCTGATGTCAATGTGCTTTGTTCTAGAATGATTGACAGGATTGGCAACTATAGAGATTGCACTTGTGTTGTCACACATGATTGGAATTCTTTCCAACACAAGTCCATAATCTCTAAGTTGATTTCTAATCCAAAGCACTTGAGCACAGCAACTTCCAGCAGCTATGTATTCAGCCTCAACTGTGGAAGTTGACATAGATTGTTGTTTCTTGCTGTACCAAGAGACTAACCTTTGTCCAAGAAACTGGCAGCTAACTGAGGTGCTTTTCCTATCCACTCTGCATCCAGCATAATCAACATCAGAATAACTAACCAGATTGAACCCTGTGTCCTTAGGATACCATAACCTAAGTTTGGAGTGCCCTTCAGATATCTAAAGATCCTTTTAATGGCAATCATATGTGATTCCTTTAGATTTGACTGAAACCTTGCACACAGACATGTAGCAAACATGATGTCTGGCCTACTTGCAGTGAGATAGAGTAGAGAACCAACCATGCCTTTGTAGACTGAGATATCTACCTTCTTGCCCTTAGCATCTTCATCTAATTTGGTGGCAGTGGCTATGGGTGTCATAGCAGGTGAGCAGTCTTCTAAGTCAAACTTCTTCAATAAATCCTTGATGTACTTGGTTTGACTGATAAAGATACCATCCTTCATTTAACTAACTTGTAACCCAAGAAAGAATGTCAACTTTCCCATCATGCTCATCTCATATCTGCTCTGCATGAGCTTAGAGAATTTCTCACACAGCTTCTCATTAGTAGAGCCAAATATGATATCATCCACATAGATCTGAACTAGGATAATATCATTACCATGCTTCTTGTAAAATAGTGTCTTGTCTAATGTGGCTCTAGTGAATTGGTTTTTAAGGAGAAATTGTGACAGTGTGTCATACCATGCCCTTGGAGCCTGCTTAAATCCATACAATGCCTTAAGCAATCTGTAGACAAATTCTGGGAAATGTGGATCCTCAAAGCTAGGTGGTTGTTGCACATAAACTTCTTCTCCCAACTCTCTATTTAGAAATGCACTCTTGACATGCATTTGATAGACTTTAAAGTTTGAATGAGCAGCAAATGCCAAGAAGATTCTGATGGCTTCCAATCTAGTAACAAGGGCAAAAGTCTCATCATAATCAATGCCTTCCTGTTGAAGGTATCCTTTTGCAACCAACCTTGCTTTGTTTCTTACTATTACACCATCTTCATCCATCTTATTCTTCAGAACCCATTTTGTTCCAACAATGGTTCTGTTCTTTGGTGCAGACACAAGTTCCCATACTTTGTTTCTTTCAAATTGATTCAGCTCCTCTTGCATAGCAATAATCCAATCTGGATCCAACAGTGCATCATCAAGTT
The DNA here is from genome assembly GCA_036435485.1 of Saposhnikovia divaricata. Taxonomy (NCBI): domain Eukaryota; kingdom Viridiplantae; phylum Streptophyta; class Magnoliopsida; order Apiales; family Apiaceae; genus Saposhnikovia; species Saposhnikovia divaricata. Next base: position 90,400,449 of record CM071597.1, on the reverse strand, counting down.
TCTTAGGCTCAATCTGATATAGAAAGCAACCACAGAGACACTCATTTTGAGTTGCTCTCTTAGTTCTCACTCCTGCATTTGGATCTCCAATAATTTGCTCTGCAGTGTGTGATCTATCCCATTTCCTTGAGTGCTCAGTTTGATTTCTCAACCTTGATGTTGCTTCATCATCCAAGTCATGATCATTTTCATTTCATCCCCCTGTGAAGTTGCCACTATTCACAGGTGTGTCTTGGATGCTAGTCTCTTCACTGCTGATTGGCACAAATTCTTCTCTTGCTTCATCATTCACTGGAGTTTGTTGAATTGTAGTCTCAACTTCTGGTTCAATCTCTTCATCAGAATCATCCAGATTTTTAAACCTTAATGGATCTTTATTCTCATCATTGGCTTCTTCTAATCCAGGTAGTCTACTGTCATCAAAAGTCACATCTATGCTTTCCATAACTTTCTTTTGACTGATGACATAAACTTTGTATGTAATTCTTTCCATAGAGTAGCCAAGAAAAATTCCTTCAAATGCCTTTGCATCAAACTTCCCAACATATTCTGAATTGTCTTTCAACACAAAGCACTTGCTTCCAAAAGTATGGACATACTTAAGAGTGGGCTTCTTTCCAGTCATAAAGTTGTAAGGTGTCTTTCCAGTGTTTTTGTTGATGAGGGTTCTTTTCTGAATGTAGCATGCAGTGCTCACAGCCTCAGTCCAAAAACATGTAGGCATCTTTGCATCAAGTAACATTATTGTAGAAGCCTCAATTAGAGTTCTATTCTTTCTCTCAACCACTCCATTTTGTTGTTGAGTCCTAGGAGCTGAGAATTGTTGTGAAATGCCATTCTCTTTGCAAAATTCTACAAGTAAGGCATTTCTGAATTCTGTTCCATTATCACTTCTCAATGCAATCACACTTGCATTGTTGGCCTTTGCTTCCTTATCAATTTTCTTTATATGCTCAATGATCACTTGTGGAGCCTCATCTTTTGATGCTAGAAATTCCACCCATGTATACCTTGTGTAGTCATCAACCATCACCAGGGCATACTTCTTTCTTGAGAGTGACATAATATTGACAGGCCCAAACAAGTCCATATGAATTAACTACAGGGGCTTGGTTATTGATGTCACTGTCTTTGGTTTGTGGCTTGACCTTTTCATATTCCCTTTTTGACAAGCCTCACACACTTCTTCTTGACAGAATTCAAGTGTGGGCATGCCTCTTACTAACTCTCTTTTGACCAGAGAGTTAATGGCCTTGAAGTTCAAGTGTGATAACTTCTTATACCACAACCAACAATCTTTATCTGATGCTTTTGAGAAGAAGCAACAAACTCTGTCCTTGCTTGCAGAGTCCATATTGGCCACAAACAGGCTTCCCTTCCTTATTCCAGATAGAGCAAAGTCACCAGTCTTCTTATGGGTGATCAAGCATTCATCTTTGTCAAAATTCACTCTGAATCCCCTGTCAATAAACTGACCAACACTTACTAGATTATGCTTGAGTCCCTTGACTAGTGCTACATCTTTAATGATGACATTACCAACTTTCAATTTGCCATATCCCAATGTGTTACCTATGCTGTCATCTCCAAAAGCAACCATTGGGCCAGCCTTCTCCTTATATTGTGATAGCAGGGCCATATCACCAGTCATGTGATTTGAGCATCCACTATCCAAAATCCACATGACCTTCTTTTCATTTTGTTTGCCTTGCAAACACAAAGGTATTACTTCTCCTTTGGTACCCAAAAAAGTTTGGGTCCACTTGGATTAGAAACAGATTTATCAAAAACAACATGCTTATTATCTTTCTTATGACTAGTCTTCTTGTCACTGTTAGAAGTCTTAGAAACTAAGTTCTCAGACTTAGGTGACAGAGGTACCTTCCTAGATCTAGGAGGACTTGAAGACTCTGACCTTGTGTAGTGTGTGTGAATATTGTGACTTATACAACCATCCATGAATTGCCTTCTCAAATTAAAACAACTAGTCATGACATTCATGTTGCATGGCATACAGTCAAGTTTATCACAAAATGGTGAATCTCTATGTCTTAAAGGCACAGAGCAGTCATAGAAAGGCTTAGCTACACTACCAGTTGGTTTCTTGCATGCATGTGTTAAGTGATTAATGCTAAAACAGTTTTGACAAACTTTCCTAGGGGCATTTGGCACATAAGCATAACTGTTATTCTTGTTTATCCCTAGTTTGCCATTCATGTTATGTTTCTTATTAGCCACTTTCTTCTCAGATTCATTTTTCCCAGCTGAAACAAACTTCACAAACTTCTCAGGTCTAGGTCTACCTCCTACTGGCTCCTTTGCTTTTGCCTTGACACTCTCACTCTTAGATAATGATGGTTGTTCACTAGACTGTGCCTCATCCTCATCATTCAACATTTGCTTAATGAGTAAGGCATCCTCATCAATTTTAAATGTTGGTTCTTTAAAAATTGGAGACTCAGTCTTTCTCAAAATGTGAGGCACTTCCTCTTGAACAACTATGTCATCTTCAATGACAGCATAGCCTTTCCTCTGTTTAAGAGTGTCACAGTCAAGTCCAATGGCAGCCTTGGGTTTAGCTTGGTTTCTCTCATGGTAGGACTGCAATAGACTAGAGGAGTTCTTAAAAGTTTTCAGTTTGAATTCATTTTTAGCTAGTTCATCCCTAAGAGCCTTCTCAACCTGACTAGCACACAGAACCTTATTCTGCAGATATTCAACTTATTTCTTAAGGTTATCTACTTGCATAGCAGTTAGCTCAAGTTCCTCATTCTTCTTGTTTAACAGTTCATTTCTAGTAGACAATTTAGCAATCTCTTCATTAGTAGCAGTCATACTAGTATGAATATTAAACATTTCAATAGACAGTTGTTCAACCATACATTTATATTCAGAAACAAACATATCTGTGATAGTGAGAGATGGTACCTGAGAGTCAGATGGGGATTGTTCATCCTTGGAATCAGCCATCAAGGCATAGTTGTAAAATTCTTGCTCTTCTCCATCACTATCAGAGTCATCCCAACACTTCCCTTCAGCTATGTAGGCCTTGCCTTGTGTTTGCTTCTTTAGAAGGGCCTCATACTTAGCTTCAAGCTCTAGAAACTCCTTATCCTTCTTTTTAGGCTTCTTGCATTCACTGGCAAAATGCCCTAGGTCATTGCATCTATAACACCTTACAGATGACCTATCCACATGGTTGGTTTTGAATTTATTCTTGCTTGCTTTCACAGGTGTCTTACTCTTATTGAATGAATGGTTTTGAGATTTAGATTTGAAGGGTTGGTTCCTCTTGAATCTGATGTTTTGAAATTTTCAGGCCATGAAAGCATATGAAGTATTCTCCATGCCATCTAGTTCTTTAAGAGTATAGAACTCATCTTCTTCCTTCTCTTCAACAGGTTCAGTCACTTCAACTTCAGTTTCTTCATCATCTGTTATCTCCTCTATCCTCAGCTGACTTGTAGATGCTTCTAGGTCTTGAACAGATTTGCTAACAAACAAGGCACATGATGTGTTTATCATTCTGCCTTGGTTGGCTTGTATAGCCCTCTTCTAAAGCAACTCAAGCTCATGAGTCTTTAAAACTCCATAGAGCACATCATATGTGATTTTGTTCAAATCTCTTTCCCTTAGAGAAATGACCCTCTGCTCTAGGTGGTTTGGAGAAGACAATAGAAACTTCATGTTCAACTCTTTAGTGCTGTAAACCTTCCCATTCATCTGTAGCTCAGTCACCAGCTTGTGAAACCTTTCAAACATGTCAGTAATACTTTCCTTGGTCTATGCCATGAAAGCTTCATACTGTGTCACCAATATCTGTTTTTTGTTTTCTCTAACCTCCTCTGTTCCTTCACATAATACCTCAATGTGATCCCACATCTCTTTTGCTAATTTGCATGAGGCTATATTGGCAAACATTGACATCTCCATAGAGTCTATTATCAGCAGCATGAGATGACTATCCAGGGCAACCTTATCTTTCTCTGAGTCTGTCCATTTGGATGGTTCCTTGGCCACATAGGTTCTTGGAATGGTTAGGGTTCCAACTGTCTTTTTAGGGATCTCTTGTTGTGGAACAAAGGGACCATTCTTGAGGATATCAGGATACACAGGGTTAGCAGCTTTGATGAACAACAACATTTTAATCTTCCAGAGGTTGTAATTCTCTTTGTCGAACTTAGGGACCTTCACCGTTCCTGTAGTCTTTGGTGTATTCATGATCATTTTCTGTCTTTGAATAAACATCCTGCTCTGATACCACTTGTTGAGTATTGAATATACGAAAGAGAATACAGAGAGGGGGGTGAATAGATTCTCTAACTTTTCTTCGAATCTGCTTAGTGGTGTATGTGGTAAAGTATGTGTTTTGTGCTTAAAAAAATATGAGTGCTGAAGTATAAGACACAACAACACAATACTCACTTTAATCTAATATTTTATTAGATCAAAATGTTGCTACAACCTGAGAACACAAGTTCGTATTCCCAGCTTCTTTCTCAGAGAGATGTATTTCCTGAATGTGTATCTTGCAAAGCTCAACTACTAGAGAAGTGAGGTTGTACTCTTATAGAACATGAGTACACCCTACTAACTACAAATAAGGTTACAGGATAAATTACTTTCTAGTATGTCTATCCTTTTTTAGTAACATCCAAACGGCTTGAGATTTGATTTCCTTTAACTCTGTTCAGATCCACTTCTTTAGCAGCTTGTCTCTTGAAACATCTCCCTAAGCTTCTTTATAGGCTTTCCAAAGTACCTTATAGTTTGTGATCCATAAAGTGTTTTGGCTTGCTGCAGGTTTCTTCAGTATTTTGTCTCCAAGACTGTATTCGAGAAGTAACTGAGTGATTGATTCGAGAACTAGAATTGACTTGATAGATAACTCTAAGTTCTCGAATACTGTATAATTATCATATTGAATCACTTCTCAAATTAGTCTTTTCTCCAAGAATCCTTGAGTTGTCGAATAGAACACTTGACTTGTCGAATCCCTGAGATATCGAGTAGCTTCTTGAGTCCTTGAGATATCGAATACAACTTTGACTTGTTGACTCGTAGAGAACTCGAATACCACTTTGACTTGTTGACTTCTTGAGTTCTCGAATAGAGTATTAGACATGTCGAATCTCTGAGTTATCGAATGACACTTTGACTTGTTGACTTTCAGAGATGTCGAACAGTGTCTTTACAGATATCGAATCTTTGACTTGTCGAATGCTAGACTTCTCGAATATGACAAACATACTTCTCGAATTGGTACTTAGGCAAATCTTCATTCTTCAAATTCCAACTGTGTTTATTTTGACAGTCTTGATCTTCAAGCTTGAGGCAGGATCCCTGGAACTTCTTTCAAGCATTACTCTCTGACTTTTAATTACAGTTACACAGATATAAATTGATGCCTATTACACGTACTACAACAAGTAGAAACTCTATAACTAGAGGTTCCCTCAGTTAAGAGGTCATGTAAGTAATGCATAGCATTACAAACAATTAGGCTTGTTATTAGATATATACAGGCATGCCTCTGTGACTAACACAAAGGAATAATTATTTTAATTATTAATACTTAATTATAATTGAAATAATTATATATATCTAATCAAAGGGGTCACCTTTGATTAGACATCAATATTGTCATAGAGACAGACATAAATCATCTATTTGAGACAAATTTGTCAACTGACTACAAAATATAATTCATCAACTGATGACAGATAACAACTACGGGTCCAAAACCCAACTTTATCATTCAAATATAAGAAAGAAAACGTCTATTAAATTAAATAATATTATTTAAGAACAAAAAAATAACATAAATTATAATTATGGCTTTTTTGATAAATATATAGGAAAAAGTAAATTTTTGCACATTTACTTTTGTTAAGAATAGCTATTTGCAACTTTACTAAACTAAATTCTAAATTGCAAAAATACTAGAAATTAGGGCACCCCTTCTCCACTCCTCCTCCCTTGCCCTGCTACCCTGTGCGCCTTCTTCCCCCCCCCCCCATTTTTTTTTCTATTCAACTGAATGAACTGAATGCAACCACATGCAACTTTTTTTTTAAGGTGGGGTGATTTTGGTGGATTTGGGTTCCAAGGCCCCGTCAGGGGCCATATTCAACTGAATGCAACCACATGTAACTGAATTTCTAATAGCAAGTTCCATTTTTTAGTTGTCATTTTCGGCCACTTTTTTGTATATGTAGATTTCAAAAAAGTGGTCGAAAATGACAACTGAAAAATGGAACTTTTTTATACAACTGAATGCAACCACATGCAACTGAACTTCTGATTGCAAGTTCCATTTTTTAGTTGTCATTTTCGACCACTGTTTTGAAATACACACACACACACACACACACATATATATATAACTTAATAACTGAATGCAACCACATGCAACTGAATGCAAAAGTTGCATTCAGTTGAATATGGCCCCTGGCGAGGCCTTGCAACCCAAATCCACCAAAATCACCCCACCTTAAAAAAAAAGTTGCATGTGGTTGCATTCAGTTGCATTCAGTTGCATTCAGTTGCGTTCAGTTGAATATGGCCCCTGGCGGGGCTTTGCAACCCATATCCACCAAAATCACCCCACCTTAAAAAAAAAAGTTGCATGTGGTTGCATTCAGTTGCGTTCAGTTGAATATGGCCCCTGGCGGGGTCTTGCAACCCAAATCCACCAAAATCACCCCACCTTAAAAAAAAATTCGATGAACGGTAACCTGCCAAGTGACAGCCACGTGGCACTGCCACGTGGCAGGTTACTTTTCATCCGAATTATTTTTTAAAAAAGTTTTTTTAAAAAATAATTAAAATTGGGTTGGAAAAGGAAAAGGAAAGATAGTATTTTGCAATTAAGATAGTAAATATGCAATTAATTAAAAAAGATGGTATTTTTGCAAAGAGAAACTTTAAACCTAGTATTTTTGGTAAATTCTCTTATAATTATACCTCGTATTTAATACCATTATATCTAATTAAAGACAAATTAAAAGAATGTATTTTAATATCATAAAACAATTAAATACATTCCAATGCTACCAACCTAAACGTAAATCAAGCCTAAGATTTAGTCAATAACATTAAAATTATACCCGCTACTAAAGTAATTGATTTAGTTACCATATCATCACTTAAAACAAAATTATAACAAAAATGCTAAACTAATTCAAAATCATAACCGATATTCAAAAATCTTTTATATAAAAACTCCTCTCTCCCTGCTATTTCTATACCGATTTTTATCCTTTTTAATCTTTGCTTTCCCGGAAATCAACCAATCGAATGAGTTGTTGATGGAGTGTTCGACGGTTGATGCGGTGGCGATTAATCGCCGGTGGTGCGATTTACGATATTAGCGGTTATGAATTTGACGAAGATGTAGAGTTTTGAAACGTGCCTTGTCTTTTGCATTCTCTTTTCTTACTTTCTCATTCGTGCATGTCCGTTTCCACCCCTCCTTTTGTTTTTAACCACAATTCTTCATTTTTATTTTTACCTTTTTCTATACTGTTGGGTGTGAGTTGTGCGGTAATTGAGTTCGTGGGTATGTTTCTGCAAACTGTGTAATGGTAATAGCGTGCTTGAGTATTTGGTTCGTTTCCCTGTACTATGATTTGATTTCGATATGGGTGATTGTTTATATGTTCGATTAAATGTGTGTGTGTGTGTGTGTGCTTGTAGGGATGTGGCTATGTATGTGTGAGTGTTAATTATGTGGTGATGGGTGAGTTCGACTATGGCTTGTTTATGTAAGTCCCTGTTCCACCGATTCATGGTTACTGTAAAGTTGATGTTAAGTCTGTGTTGTTGTGGTTCTAGGTTCATAAATTGTGCTTGTGTACTGGTTTCCTGGTGTTTCCAAAAAATTGAGGTTACTGTGTATATGTGTTGGTTAATTGTATAATCGATATTGATCCGGCGGAGTCGAATTTTCCCATATTCCAGCGGTGTTCTCCATTTTAACGATTGAGTTATTATGTGATGGTTGCTTGATCCAATTACTTTTTTTTTCTTAGTTACCTTTTATGTGGGATTATTTTGATTGTTTAGTTGATTGATTGAGTTTTTTTGCATTTACTTTAATTGATTTGTTAATTATTTTTCAGTTATAGTATTAATTGAGGATTGATAGTATTTGAATGTGCTTAATTGTGTTGAAGGTGTCATGGTTAATGATTGATGACTTTTGATTTTTAAAGTATCTTAAATTTTTTGTACCAATTTTGGGTGGCCATAATTGATGGCGTAGATTTTGGACCTTTAAGAGGTAATTATGTGCCATTTTGTTGGCTTGTTTATTTCATAATTTTTTTTTAGACTTAATTATTTAGTTATGTTATTAATAGTTAATATGTACTATTTTTGGTAATTTTATATTGTGCAAATTTATTAGTTAAGTTGTGGTTATTATTAAATTATGTAATTTACGTTTAATTTATTTTTCTCTATCTTAATTTATATCTAACCAAAGGGATTCCCTTTGGTTAGGTTTTCTCTAAAATCTTTATTTTATGTTTTTAATTTTTTGATTTAGATTTTATTTAATAGAACTTTTAATGTTATTGTTAATATTATATAGGACTAACGTTGTCGTTTTATTATTGCAGGAGTGCAGTCCTATGTGTTTTTCTTTTCATCTTTAAAGCTTTATTGTCTAAGTGTCCGAAGGCAACATGCGTGTCTTTTGGGTTAGATGGTCTTTTTTGAATGAAAGAGATCACTTATCCCGAAAATTCTATTACGGCACAATTTATGTACGAGTAGTCATTCCTGACAAAAAAAAATCAAAATAAAAATCAAAATCATAACCAAAAATCAAGGCACCTATTCTTTTAAAAAAAAAGTCAAAATAAATAACGCATTTAATGAATTAAAAACTGAAATCCTAATTGCATACCATTTATACTAAACTAAAAAGTAAATGCTACATTAAAACTATTAACACAAGTAAAATACATTAACACACATTCAATACCTTTGCAATGTTACCAAATTTAAACCTCGTCGGAAAAATATACACTGGAAAATCAGTAAATCGGAAAAAAAGAATTTCTGTTACGTGCTCGTACAATCAAAATACTCACCATAATAATTTAGGTGGATCCGGTTAATTTACAAAGTATGGAAAAGATATTGTTATAACATAACAACTCGACTACCCAAAGTCGAAACCAACATTCAAATTTTTGAAACCCACTTCGAAAATTACTGAAACCGAATGCTAGCATGCATGTCAACAAACAAAATCAATTAGTACATAAAACTAATGAGCAGAAACAAGAATCCAGGCCACATATATAACTTACAAAATGAAACACAAATCTCCAAATTAGAAACTAAACCGAAAGTACTTTCCGATGAACACCAAAACTCAAAATCAAAGTAAGAACAAAGATACACCACATGCAGGTTGCAAGTACTCATAAAAAACATACACCACGCGTATATCAGTAATACCGATTAGGATTTTCATCTCAGAATCGATCAAAAAACAAAACTTAAAACAAAATTTATAAATCCATTTTTGAAAATTAAAAAGAAATCTGCAAATTAAATATGCAGATAACAGGGAGCAATTAGCACATCAGAACGGAGCAACTATGACAACAAAAATGGGAGCGACTATGATAACAGGGAGCAAGTTTTTTTTTTTATTACTCTATTTGTTGCAGGATAAATTTCCATGTCGTCACCATTTCAATTAAGGGATGTATAACGTTGGAAATGTTCTTAATACTAAGTATTGATTAGCAATATAATCTTTTGAATACATGGAATGAATTAACATTATCTCTTAACTAATGCATATTGAGTAATCGATATCACGTGTATATTAGTGTTGAGTAATGTTACGTATTTCGAAACCGTTTTCAAATTAAGTTCTCGAATAACTTGGCATGGTTGATGTGGTATTTCGAGATGTTTTAATTGGTAAAATTTATATAAATTTAGGGGATCCATCATTATTATTTGAATTAGTACCAATAACATTCTGACACGTGGCATTCGTGAATAAATTCGGAAACAAATTTGGGGACTATAGCATTTTTCATTAGTGTTATACAATTCTTACACCCCTTACTAACACTATAAAAAAAAAAATTTAATATTGCATTTATCAAGTTTTTTGCTGAAGAACAAGCCATGAAATTCAATTTTATTATTTATCTTATCGTTGCCGAAAAAATAAAAAGGATATTTTTGTATTGCTTTCATTATGTGTTAAATTCCAATAATGAAAAAAGTAACCTTCTGTAAGCAACTAATGGGCCATTTGTTAAATCTGAACCAGAATTTCTGAACGATTACTATTTCTGGATAAATGATAATTTGAATGCTGGATGAGTAATATCGTTTGATAAATAAATAATTCATATTTATGAATGATAATATTTTCAAATGATAAATATAATAATTTTAATTTAATAAATAAAATAAATATATGATTGAATTATCACTTGAAAATAAATATATTGATTGTTTCCAACACTTTACTCACTTTTTTCCGCAACTTTACACATTTTCTTCACCTATGTGTCTATCTCATATGTAAAGAAAGGAGAGAGACGAATGGATTATATATTATACTAATCTATATATTATGTTATGCAATATAATAGTACTCCTTTACTTTCTTATTATGAATTAAAATTTTAAATGTTAATTCTTATTCAAAAAATAATTTTTTTTATAAAACCCAAATTTATGAAAATATTAAATTACGTGCAAAAAATAAAACAATCAACATCAATTTAACAATCAACATCAATTTATCAATATCAATCTAAGTAAATATATTTATAGATTTTGAGTTTTAACTGCATAAGCTAAATATGTAAAAGATAAAAGAAGTAAATTGTGATGTTAATTATAATTTTTTTCAAGGGTGATGATGCGTCAATTTATTTTTCAACAAAAATCTGAACCCTTCCACCTACTTTCTTGAAGCTCAGTCGTCCAGAAGATTTTTCTCTCTCGTCCAGCGCATCCTCACTCATCCAGCACAAAATCTTCCGTTCCAAACAATCTTAACAGATGAACCATTCTATTCATTTTGTTTCAGGGGTTAACAAATGACCCCTAAGTGATAACTCACAAATCGAAAATAGAAATGAGCTTACAAATGTTTGACAGTGCCACTGCCACCATTCATGAGCGCTTTATGCGGCGGGTTCTGTATGGAGTAGGAATTCTCTGTCCCCTTCTGTGTTTCCTGCTCTTTTTAGTATTAAAAGAGTGCTCATGGTGGGATCCATTTTAATGAAAATAATATTTTTATTTTTATTTTCCTTAAAATGGTCCCGCCAGGGGCACTCTTTTAATACTAAAAGAGTAGGGGACACAGAAGGGAGCATGGAGACGGGGACAGAGGATCCGGGCTCATAATATGTAGGGAAAATATGAATAATGTTAGGGGTATTAAATTAAGTTTCAAAAATTAACATGTGTCTCATGCTGATTAGTTATCACTCATTTAAATATAATTATAATAGACTCTCCTACATTTACACCAATTTCCACCAATAACCTTAGCATTACTCCGTAAAGAAAGATGTTGAAAGATTTTGAGAGTTTTAGCCTCTTAGGTTCTTGGAACTTCATTTTAGGAGTAATCTTAGCTGTGAACTGTGAAGGTCAAGATCGGTGTGTAACTCATCTTTATTGTACTGTATATTTATTGTTTAATCATGATTATGATCACTTCAACGGAGCTGTTGATATAGGTAAATTTAGTGATTGCCTCGGTGAGGGTTTTTGATTTTGATTCGTTCTTAAATAGATTACACATGGAAGTTGTTAGAGAAAAATGCAATTTCCTCAAATGATACTAAATTTCTAATTTAAATTTGCATGTTCTCCCATACTTAATTGGGAGAGTTTGATGTGCCTGAGGTTGATCTCAGGATTCCCCTGAGGTTAAAAGATTTTCAGTATAAATTTAAGGATATATATGTAAATTATTATAAAAAAAATTTATATTTACAAAATTTCTCCTGCAGGACCACTTGTTTTATAGGAATAAAATCTTTTAACCTCAGGGTTTTTCCTTTAGGACAATCTCAGACCCAGCTTTCTCTAATTATAATTGTAATGTAGTTCGTGATATTTGCTTATTGTGAATTTCCTTGCATATTTTTATGTTGTGCTGAGATTTTTTTTTTTCACACTATTATGTTACGCTAAGATCTTTACAGATGAGTGAAAATATCATCATAATTCTAGCTAGCCAAGCGTTTATATCATGCAAATTGCGATAAATAACTCACCTCTTCATTGTTTTTATACACTTTTTGGTCTTTCACAAAAGAAAAAAAAATACATTTTCTTGTAATTTTGATAAATAATTAACCTCTTATAAATTTCGTCCCTCCAAAAAAATTTTTTTGATTCCGTCCCTGCTTATGCCAAGTCTTACTTGTAATGTTTAAATACCTTGAGTATATAATTTTTACAACTCATTTTTGAATATACACTCTGTTTTAAAAAGCAGTAATTAATTGGGATTAATCGCTGTTCGGTGCCTTTCCAAATCGAGAGTAATCGGGATTAATCGAAATTAATCAGTATTAATTGTCAATTAATTGCTATTCGATATCTCTATCGATTAAGTCCGATTCCCGCTGAATATACAACGCTTTTATCACTAGCTCCATTCGTAAAATAACAAATTACCTATGTGTACAAGCAGTAGAATACAATCGGAGACAGCTAGTTGCCACTTGCCAGAATAAACGTTTTACAAACATTTACCAAAAGAATTAACAAAGCATTTGAGCAGTCATCGACAATTGTATACATTCCCCAGCAAGTATTTTGTGGTGTTTGTGTACATATCAACACCATACAAACTACAAACGACTCTCTCTTTTAGACTAGTACTAGTACTAGTACTAGTAATAATTGAAGTGGTTATTTGGAATCTAATAATTGTTTGTACTGTATACAAATATTCCTGTTGGACTTGTTATTGATTGGTTGGTTTGTATGCTTTCTTGTGTTTACATGTTAAAGGCTATGACACGCAAGAGTCATTATCAATATCTGCATACACGTATATATGTACACACATTTCTCAATTTTCTCGCTTATGAACACATAAATAATTAGCAATCATGGGCAATAATTTGGCATGCAATTATATAGGCATAGAAAACGTTTAATATAAATTTATCGTATTATTTATACATAATGCAGCTTAAATAGGCCATGGAGACGACTCATGTCGACTGTCGAGGTCGGCTCGATCTTGTTTGGTTTTTAAAAATATTATAATTCACAATTTTAATATTTCGAAAATAATAACTTTCCATTATATAATTAAAATATGTTCCGTCCGTTCAATTTATTTATCTTATTTAACTTTTCATCATCAAATTGATCAAATTTGACTGAAAATTCCATATAATATATAATCAGAAACAATTACAAAAATTATATAATTAAAAATTATCTAAAATCTACTTTAATATAAATTTTTTATTTTTTTTCAAAATAGTGAAGGAATGATTATTAATTTATAGTCAAAATTAAATTAATTTAATCACAAAAAATTAAACAAAACAAATAAATTAGGACGAAGAAGAAAGTATCCAAATTGATAATAAGAAATTTATTTTTTTAATCCAGTCAACGACCTTACTTCTACGGGATCTGTTCTATAGGATGTATACTTGATTTCTAAGTAGACTCTTGATTTTTAAGTAGACTCAATCCTCCATTAAAACGATGAATGTGTGGGGATTTTGAGTAGCGCAAGGAAAAGTAATCACAAAATTTACGATTTTCAGACTGAATTATTAATAATCAATTTTATAATCATGATAAAGCCATAGCCATTGGGCTAATAAATATAAATGTTAGTCCCTCTGTCTCTTAAAACATTTCCTATTTTTCTTTTTGGCTCATTCAAAATACTTCTCCCCTTTCTATTTTAAGCCGTATAAAACAATATTCAATACTCACTATTCCGCCCACTACTCCTTAAAAACAATATTCAATACCCACTACTCCTTAAAAACAATATTCAATACCCACTATTCCACCCATTACTCTTTAAAAACAATATTCAATACCCACTACTCCTTAAAAACAATATTCAATACCCACTACTCCATAAAAACAATATTCAATATCCACTACTCCATAAAAAAATAATATTCATTATCCACTATCTTAAAATCTGTGTTTTTAGTCAAACGAGCAATATTTTAAGAGACGGAGGGAGTAAGTAGTCTTTTAATTGTCTTATCAACCGCTACATAGTTTATTTATGCCCCTTTAAATCGAGTAGGTTGGTATAAAAATCCATCCCAAAAGTTATAATTTGTTGCTGAACAAGTACTTTAATAATCAATTGAGCACTCACTAGGGGTGTTCATGAGTTCACCAAACCGATCAAACTGACCTTATTCGACCTTTTTTTCGACCGTTCAAACCGCTAAAAAAAACCAAATACTTGATTGGGTTAGAAAATTTTCAAATCGATTTAAATGGGTTGGATATGGGTTTTATATTTTTTCGGCCAACCCAACCCGATCTAAAATATAAATTTTATTTAATAATTTAATATAAATCTATATATTATATGCAAATATGCATTAAACAATATATCATAATTTTATTTATAGATGTATGATTACATATGGCGTATTTGCATAAGATTTACGTTACTAAAATTATATTAAATACTTAAATATAATTTTATTTATAAATGTATGATTACATATGGCGTGTTTGTATATGATTTACGTTACTAAAATTATATTAAATACTTAAATATAATTTTATATATCATAATTTACGTTACTAAAATTATAACACTAATTAAATTAAATATTAACAATAAAATCGTAAGTTACATATAATTTAATTATACTTAAATTCTCAAAATGAGCTATACCTTGCAGACTTTAAAATTTTTTATAAAATTATTTAACCAATTCAAACCGAACCAACCCAACCCAAACCGATATATAATGGGTAGGGTTGGGTTACAAAATTATTTTTTAGAATTGGATTAAAAATTATCAAACAAATTTAATTGGATCAGATTACAAAAACTCCATCAACCCGGCCAATCCGATCCGCGAACACCCCTGAGTCGCTCACTAATTAGAGGAAGTTATCTAATTACATCTCTTTCGCATTGACTACTTGTGTATAGCGTATAGGAGGAATATTATTATAAAGTTTTGGTCTTATAGATAACGTCATGACTCACTCAAAAACCTATAATTTTGTGAACGGTAAACAGTTTCAATAAAAGGAATTTAACACTAAATTAGCATAAAAAATAGTACATTGATCGGTAAAAAAAGGGTGAGGATCCTCTGTCCCCTTCTCCATGTCCCCTCATGTCCCCTTTTGTGTCCCCTATACAAAAGGGGACATGGAGAAGGGGACAGAAGATCCGGGCTCGTAAAAAAATGCTAATTAAAAATTGATTTTAGATGTTTTTTTTTTGCCCAAACCTTTTACTTGTAATTTTAGTATCTGTTCTGATACATGTGGTAGGGGAGAATTGAACCTTGACGGTTCAACAAGACATAGTCCTCATTTACCACATGAGCTACACCATCACCCCTGATTTTAGATGTTTAAAGTACACCGAAATGAATGTGCACTCAAGACAAGATACATAATAAACTGTTTGACATATTTTGATCAAGTTTATATACATTGTTTTTTAAAAGATTCATTAATGGAGTAACTGATAATAAGAGTTTTTCTCTCCGTAAACGTGAGAGGCTAGGTTTTTCTCTCCATACTTTCTTGAGTTTGTGAGAGTGTTTGTTAATGGCGTCCATGGCTGATATCAATTATCAGTTAGCAGGAATAGATATTGATGTGGAAGAGATGAGTTATGCTTTGATGGGGAGATCGATGAAGAGGTGAATAAGTTTGAGCTTTGCTTGGTAGGGAGGTTCTTGACTGAAAAGAACATTAATATAAGAGCAATGAGGTCCAAGATGGCTGATATTTGGCCACCGGCAATGGGAATTACGATCAACAGGGCTGTTTGTATTTCAGTTCTACCATAAAGATGATGTCCAATGGGTGCGCAATGGAGGTCCGTGGTCTTTTGACAGTGCTATGTTGGTTCTTAACACTATTGCTGTAGGTGAAGATCCATTGAAGGTCCCGTAAGTTGAAGTCAATTTTTGGAGACAAATTTATGATCTTCCTACAGGATATATGTCTGAGTCTGTAGGAAGGCAATTGGGTAATTTTTTTGGTGTGTTTCTTGAATATGATCCTAACAACAACTCGAGCATATGGAGGGAATTCATGCGTATCAGAATAAAGGTAGACGTGAGGAAGCCATTGAAAAGAAAGAAGAAGATTACAAGGAGGAATGGGTCTGATTTTCTTGTTCAGTGCAAATATGAGAAGCTAAGAGACTTTTGTTTTTCTTGTGGTTTGCTCTCACACACGGAGAGGTTTTGTCAGAAGAAGTTTGATTCTCAAGGGGAAACCATAGTTAAGGAGTGGGGGATGTGGCTCCGGGCACCACCACGTAGGATGGCGGGGCAAGGGAAGAGTAAGTGGTTGAGGGAGGAGGAAGACGATTGTTGGGGTGACAGATATGGAAAGGATAACAACAACCAACATGTTTCGGGGAATCAGGTGATAACTGCTGTTAATTTGGAGCGAGATCGTAGGGGAGGTGAAACTGACAGGGCTATTGTTAAGGGGAATTTTAAATCTCCAACTGGAGCCTTGACTAAAACGGGGGAAAATTCAAATTTTGGATTTAATAAGGGGCCTAGTGACAATGAGCTTGATGGGCTGGATGTAAAAAAAAGGAAAAGAAAGAGGTACGAGTTGGTCTATATTGAGAGAATGGACACAGAAAGTACCAGTTTACAACCCAAAGACTCTGTACTTTCTACAACTGATTGTACAGAATCAAACAACTCTCTTTTGGCTACGCTTTCGGTGCAAGCTAGCCGAGCATTATGAATTACTTAAGTTGGAACTCTAGGGGGTTGGGGAACCCTCGTACAGTTCGAGTTTTAAGCGATCTTTTGAGGGATCGTAACCCGGATTTCTTACTTATTTTAGAGACTATTAGTACATCAAGTAGAATAGAGTTTATTCATATTAAATTTGGTTTTGCTCAATGTTTTTCGGTGGATCGAGTGGGTCGCAGTGGTGGCCTTGCAGTCTTTTGGAAAAATAATGTGAAGTATCAAATTTTAGGCTATTCCAACAATCATATTGATGTTCAGTTTCTTGAAAATAATTTGGTGGCTTGGAGGCTTTCGTGTTTTTATGGTTATCCAAAGAGGAGTAGACGAAAAAAATCTTGGGATCTTATTAGACAATTAGCTGGTATGTCGCAACTCCCTTGGTTGATATTTGGTGATTTCAATGATCTTCTGCATAAGGCTAATAAGTGGGGAAGAATTTCTCACCCTCAGAGTTTAATGGATGGGTTTCGTTCTGCTCTAGATGATAGTTTATTAACGGAACTTGATCTTAGTGGTGGTAAGTTTACGTGGGAGAAAGGTCGGGGGAGGAAAGAGTGGGTTCGTGAGAGACTTGATCGAGCTTTTGCTTTAGCCTCGTGGTGGAGCAAGTTTCCTCTATGCAATCTTATGATTTATCACACATCATGTTCAAATCATGAACCTATTCAGGTGAGTCTTATGAATACTTATATTTCTAGGAAGCTATTCCGTTTTAAGTTTGAGAATACGTGGTTGAAGGATCCTAATTTTCTGAAGAAAGTGTCTGAGTATTGGTCGAAAATTCCTCCTATTCACTTACTTCCTAAATTATTGAATGTCTCAAGATTTATGGCAAAGTGGGGTAAGGATTTTTTTCAATAAATTCAGGTTGAAAGTTAGAAGACAGAAGGAAATAATTGCTTGTCTGATAGATAGAACAGATGAGGCTGGTGTTAAGTTATTTTTAACAGAGCAGGATAAGCTTAGTGAGCTTTTGTATCACGAGGAAGTTTATTGGAAGCAGAGGGTGAAAACATTTTGGTTGCAGGAATGAGATGCTAATACCAGGTTTTTCCATGCGTCTGCAACTACGAGGAAGAAAATGAATCATGTTTCCTGGCTCAAATATGAAACAGGTGATCGAGTGGAAAATCATGATGGAATGTGCAGAATTGTTCAAGATTATTATACTAATATTTTTGCAGATTCCAATGAGGTGGATATTGAAGTTTTTGAAACTGCAATCTCAGTTTCTGATGAACTGAACAGCATGCTGGTTGGGGAAGTGACTTTTGAAGAGTTTTCGTTGGCTATTAAACAGATGCACCCGGACAAGGCATCCGGGCCAGATGGGTTGAATCCCGCATTTTTTCAACAGTTCTGGAAAAATATGGGAAGGGAGGTCTATGATTACTGTAAAGTATGGCTCAATCAAGGTTCATTTCCAACATAATTTAATAATACTAATCTGGTTCTCATCTCGAAGAAAATGGAGGCAAGTTGTATAAAAGCTTTTAGACAAATAGCGTTGTGCAATGTGTTGTACAAAATATTGGCTAAATTTGTAGCTAATCGTCTAAAGATTATTCTTCCTGGTTTGATTTCAGAAAATCAGTCCGCCTTTGTGCCAGGGCGTAGTATTACGGACAATGTTCTTATAGCGTTTGAAGTAATTCACCATATGAAAATAAAGTCAGGGGGTTCTGAAAGTGAAGTAGCGCTAAAACTGGACATTAGCAAGGCCTACGATAGAGTAGATTGAAACTTTTTAAAGCACCGAATGAGGAGTATGGGGTTTTGCAACCGGTGGATTAATTGGGTAATGTTATGTGTCACTACGATTTCTTTAATGTTTGTTTCAATGGCTCATCTTTAGGTCCTATCACACCGAGGAGAGGACTCCGTCAATGGGATCCTTTGTCTCCGTATTTGTTCCTCTTATGCGTGGAAGGTTTATCAAATTCTATTGATCAAGCTACTGGTAGGGGTGTTATTCATGGTTGTCAAATCAGTCTTATGGCACCTGTTATTTCACATCTCTTATTTGCAGACGATAGTTTCTTATTTTTTAGAGCAAACAAGGAGGAAACTATGGTTGTTAAGGCGTTGCTCAATGCGTATGAGAAGAACTCGGGCCAATCTGTTAATTTTTAGAAATCTGGGGTCTTTTTTAGCTCTAATGTGAGGAGGGACAAGCAGAAGGAATTAACAGATATTCTTGGGGTGACTAATGATATTAGGGACAACATGTATCTGGGGCTTCCATCGTTAGTAGGAAGGTCGAAGAAAAGAGTTTTTGGGTTTATTAAAGACAAGGTTTGGCAACGTATTCAGGGGTGGAAAGCGAAACCGATTTTGAAGGCAGGTGTTGTGGAATAAAAACTAGGTTACGATTATTACGGCTAGGGTTTGTGTATTTAATGCTTAGGGTTCGTGAGCTTCGTACTTAAATGGCTGCTTTTGCGTTCGAGACTAAACGGTCCTCACAGAATACCTACGTATCTCTGTATTAGAGAATCAAGCCAAAAAACGTAGTTCTGAGATGAGGGGTCTGGCCCTTTATGTAGGCTGAGAAGCCTAAGAATTATGGTAGGATTCGGAGACTTGGTGGACAAGTCACCTCCTTGAGGAAAGTTCTAGACTCCTTCCTTGTAGGAGTCAGTTTCCATGTAGAATTAGGTGCCTTGGAGGCTAAGTCAGGCAGGAGTTATATCCTTATTTGACTCTTATTGCTGAGCTATTTATTACCCCCAATATTAATTACGAAATTAATATTATAATTGGGGTTTTGGGCCCACCTGGTGGGCCCCACGTTTGGACCATTCTTGGCCTAATTAATGCCAAATTAAATGTGTCTTTAGGGTTTATTTTCAGCCCATATCATTTGCCCCCCAACTTCTAGGAAAGCTGATCAGGCTTTCCTCGAAGTTTTACTTGTCTAACTCGAGACTCGGGTCAGGGTTTATCTTTTATATCGTTTTGATGTAAAGCGTGGAGCGACCGACGCGTTTACAACGATGTTAGATTGTGCCAATAGCATTGAACGGTGCTAAACGGCACTAAACGGTGCTGAACGGCACTAAACGGTGCTAAACAGCCTTAAACGACGTTTAATCGATGTTAAACGACGCTAAACGGCGATAAACGGTGCTAAACGGCACTAAACGGTGCTATACGGCACAAAATGACACTAAACGGTGCTAAACAGCCTTAAACGACGTTTAAACGATGTTAAACGACGCTAGACAGTGATAAACGGTGCTAAACGGCACTAAACGACACTAAACGGTGCTAAACGGCCTTAAACGACGTTTAAACGATATTAAACGACGCTAAACGGCGATAAACGGTGCTAAACGGCACTAAACGGTGTTAAACGGCGATAAACGGTGCTAGCGGGGTCCAAGGGGCGGCAGCCCCTTGCGGGGTCCAAGGGGCAGAGCCCCTGGCTGGGGTCGAGCTGGAGATTTTTTATTTCCAAGGGCTAGTACTATTCAGAAATTATCATTTCGACTCAAATTTCTGAATTTTAATAACAAATTTCGATCAGGAAACTTCACATTTTTCGACCAGAATTTTGACCAGGATTCTGGTCGAAATAAGGTCTGATTTTTCTCCTGGTCGAACTGATTTTTGACCAGGATTCCTGGTCGTTTCGACCAGGATTCTGGTCGAAATAAGGTCCAAGGTTTCTCCTGGTCGAACGAATTTTCGATTAGAATTCCTAGTCATTTCGACCAGGATTCTGGTCGAATTAAGGGTCCAAAATTTCTCCCGGTTGAACGGATTTTCGATCAGAATTCCTAGTCATTTCGACCAGGATTCTGGTCGAATTAAGGGTCCAAAATTTCTCCTGGTCGAACGGATTTTCGATCAGAATTCCTAGTCATTTCGACCAGGATTCTGGTCGAATTAAGGGTCCAAAATTTCCCCTGGTCGACTTGATTTTCGATCAGAATTCCTAGTCATTTCGACCAGGATTCTGGTAGAATTAAGGGCCCAAAATTTCTCCTGGTCGAACAGATTTTCGATCAGAATTCCTAGTCATTTCGACCAGGATTCTGGTCGAATTAAGGGCTAAATTCGTGGCCTCGTCGAAGAGTTTTTCGACCAGGATTCTTGGTCATTTCGACCAGGATTCTGGTCGAATTAATGGCCTTTTTCGTGGCTCAGTCGAACAATTTTTCGACCAGGATTCTTGGTCATTTCGACCAGGATTCTGGTCGAATTAATGGCCTTTTAATGGCTTGGTCTGTCAAGACCTCGATTTTACGTGACTAAAAAGTAAGGTCTTAATTTTCTTGAGGCCATGACCGTGCCTAAAGCAAACTTCTCTATAGCGGAGTGTCTCAGGTCAGCTTCATGAAGCACCTTGGTGACATAGTAAATGGGTTTCCAAACCTTCCACGAGAAAGCTTCAAACTCCTTTCAAAGGTTTCATGCTCGCCTAATCTTACATAGAATTACTTTGAACCTTTCAACCACCTTGTTGGAATGTTGATTCAGTTACTCATTCTTGAGTTGTTCACGAATCTCTTGATCCAAGGTTGGATCTGATAGCTTTGTTGGCCTTCTAAGGCTTCAACTTAGTTCCTTAGACCTTGATTTATAACACAAGGACTGGATTCTAAGGTTGATGTTGGTGTTCTGGATCACCAACACGAGGTTTCAGGTCAATAGGAGGTGTTTGTTATGCCTTAAATGGTTTCGTGAACCTTGACTTGTGACCTTCCGGGCCTTAACTTATTTGCTGAGACCTTGGTTTTAAGGTTATTATCAACCCTTGATTCCATTGATTCACATTCTAAGATGTAGGAATGATGAAGTCCCTTAGTTCTTGCCCCCCTTGCTTCGTACGGGGGAGGTCTTACTTTTCAGTTGATCGTTCAGGGAGTTCACTTGCTCCTCAGCGTTTGACTTCAAGTCCGGTGTGTCTTGGCTGGTTGTTAACCTTCTTTTCTTGATTCTAGGTTTCCAACCTTCTTCTTATGCTCACAGGACCTTTCTTTGGTTTATATTCGATTGAAGGCTCTTGATTCAAGTCCTTAAACTTCAAATGACAAATTTGATTGGAGGCAGACAGCCTTTTTGGCCATCAAGGCTAAAATTTTGTGTCGGGATTTGAGATTCAAGATTTTAATTAAGGAATGACAAAGGACCTCTCATCTCAACACTCTCACTAACTGTTTCTGTGCCTTCAAGGCATTATCAGGGAGCCAACTAGTCTCAAGATGAGCTCGAAGAGGGTCTATCCTTCAGCTTACATCAACTGGTGCTACCAATTTTGATTCGATGGTGGGGTCTTCAGGACCTGGAAGCAAAAGCTCTCTGCATAATTCTTTATCTCAGAAGAGCCATACTTAGACTGGGCTTCGGCCTTAATGTTCTTTTCTCTCTTGGGATATACTCAACATGGCATTTATCGAGCGGGGCTATCACGGCTTTCACAATCCTCAAGTATTTGGCCATATTCTTTTCTCTAGCCTCAAACTCTCCATTGACTTGTGAGACTAACAGATTTGAGTCTCCACAAACTTTCAGGTTCTTCACCCTCAGGGCTCTCGTCAATCCAAGGCTGGCCATCAGAGCTTCATACTCCGCCTTATTGTAGGTTTTTTGGAAGTCCAACTTTAAGGCATACTCAAGTGTGAACCCATCATGGCTTTGCAGAACTAAACCCGCACCACTGGTTTTTGTTTTTGATGCCCCATGAAAATAGAGCTTTTTGTTTTTGATGCCCCATCAAAATATAGCATCATCAAAATATAGCATCCAATATCCCTTCTTCTCTTCCAGGGGTTTCTCACCTTGCTGATTGAGCTTTTTGTTTTTGATGCCCCATCAAAACATAGCATCATCAAAATATAGCATCCAATATTGTAAGAACCCTAATTTTTGGTAATATTTCCTTTATTTAATATCTTGTGACATTATCATTTTGGAACCTTTCTAGTCATCCATGTTGATTAATAGAATTGATTGTCTGAGAAACTGCGTTGTTGCATTTATCATGTAATATAAAAAGGAAGATTGTGAAGGCAGGAGCCTTATTGTTAGTAATATTTATAAAACTTGGGATTTGGGAATGGTTAGAGTATTAAAGGATTTATTAAGAATTGTGACGAGGAATTATGGATATTCGAGGGATTTACACAATTAAGTACTTAAGGAATTATAGGGGAAATCTCTACGCGACAAAATATTATTACGAGAGAATAATTAAGATACGATACGAATTAAAGATTAAATAATAAGCATTGGTGGAAGAATAATAATACAAGGAGTAGTATTGCATGCAAGCCCATGCAACCAAGTGGTTAGAAATCAAGTAAACTAGTTAGCCATTGGAAGATGAATAGTATCTAGTTGGTTGCTTTTTCAAAAGGGGGAACACATAGTACATGAGGCCATACCTTGCTAGTACATTACCTATGCTTACATGATATGTATCACCCAACCTAATTAACATCAATTATTCACCCAACATAACACAAACACAAAACACAAACTCCTTTCTCCCCCCCCTTGTATGCTTGCTCTCGGCCAAAACAAAGAAGAAGAAGAAAATTTCTTCTTCCCCCCTCTTCCATCACTCATAAATCTCACCATAAATCCTAGGTCATCTACATCATCTAGACAAGGTATGTTAGCAATTTCAAACCATTTCATCCACCCCATTTCAAGTTATAAATTGTTCAAGCTTGGGTGAATAGTAACCATGTTTGTTTTTCCTTTAGATCTTGCATTGTAAGTGTTGTAGGAGACCATCTAAGGTGTTGTTGAGTTGTGTAAAGCTTACCCAAGGCCTCTAGGTGCTCAAGAAGGTATAAAAATCTCAAACCCTCTTGGTT
Source organism: Saposhnikovia divaricata (assembly GCA_036435485.1). Taxonomy (NCBI): domain Eukaryota; kingdom Viridiplantae; phylum Streptophyta; class Magnoliopsida; order Apiales; family Apiaceae; genus Saposhnikovia; species Saposhnikovia divaricata. The sequence continues at coordinate 90,376,628 of CM071597.1, read as the reverse complement.
ATGTATTATTTATAAAGTATGGTAGTAGATCCATGTGTTTGAGAACTAATCTTGGTTGTATATGTATTGGATAGCATGGATCTTGAGTTTTGATGTTGAGATTGTGACTTTTATGACTATGGATAATATATATATCTCCATGAGTGTTATGAACCATGATCTAAGTGTATTAAGTGTTGATTATGTTATGGAAGTATGAAAAATGGTTGATCTAAGTAGTTTGTGCTTGCTGAGTTTTGTCCAGGAACATTGACCTGTATTGTAGCACGATTTTCAACCCCCAAATGATGTCCCCTGATGTCCTACCATATATTGTTGGAAAGATAATTGAATGTAGTTTCTGGAAATGTAAGGTTCATGGCTAGGTGATGGATAGATTTTAAGTTATGGCCGGAGGAGTGAATTGTGTTTCTGGACTATGGACTGCACTAAGTGACCCCCTTGTGAACCTTGTTTAAACACCTTAAAATATATGTGGGATCATGGAAAAATTTGAGAATGTAGGGAATGCAGTGGTGAAGACCACCCAAAAGGAATTGGATTAAAATATGAATTTTTGGATCTTATAAAAATGCTAGAGTAAAATTCGCGCAATGGAAAAAGGTCGATTACTGGAACTTGATTCTAGGGTTAGTGGTTATGATTCGAAAGTGGTAATTAAATTAAGTCGAGTAAGTGACGAGCGTAATCGAGTGATGACATGGACCTATAGTGGGGATAAAGAGTCATAAGACGAAGTCGTTAAGTTAATTTCGTACCCCCCCTAAACCCCGTAATTAAAGAGATATTGTTAAGGTACTAACGAACGATTATTGCTTATGTATAGATCGTTCGAATCCGCACGCTCGACCACCCCAACCAAACCAAGGAAAGTTTACTTTTCAAAACTTATCCATATACAAGGACTTTTACTGTTGTGTTTGTAGTTTTCAAATTATATCAAATGCTATGTTTATCGATGTATTGATGCAATTGAGATTGAACAAGTACATGTATGCTTTTACCCCTTGAACTTAGATTGAAATGTTTTCTTCGGACAACGACTCTAGCAATAGAGGTCGTAGCGGTCCGTATATACTATTGACCGGGGAGCGGTATATTATTATATCGTATCTAGTTTGCGAAAACCCGAAGGGTCATTCGGGTGGTATCGTATACTCAAATAACTATTGTTATATCTTCGTAAATACTCGAAACCCTATCTTGGATTAAAAGTTATTTTATCGAATAATTATTCTATTAATTATTAATATTAAATCTTAAAATATTATTTATTAATCATTGTTCATTACTTAAAGACAAAGTTAATCCAAGATACTTTTAATACTTTCAAACTCGAACTCTTTCGAACTCAAAACATTTTCGAAAACCCCCGGTCAGGTTCTGCTTCTTGTATGATTTCAAGAATCATCGGTCGACTGATGTCGGACCTCAATTACTCTGTTTTCAATCAAAATCAAGTTTTAAAAGAAAAATAAAAAGGGACTCTGGCAGGTGTGGGAACCGTTGACGAACGATTCCCGGGATGTGTAAGCGGCCGTGAGCCAGGCGGTCCATCACTTATTATTCCGTCCCAGGTGTTGCCGAAGGATGATTACGGATGTAGTTTTCATCGAGGGTGATTACGGATGTAGTTTTCACCCGAGGGATAGTTACGGATGTAGTTTCTATCCTTCTACCGGTAGAGAAGACCCGCGGATTATTGGACTTGGATGTGGCGACTGATCATCGTCAATCCTTGTCAGGTTTTGTGTTTTCTTTAAGTCCCATTCCTCCATTTTGGAAAAATGCTTTGACACTGCTTCTTAGGCTTTTGTGCCAAGTTGCTGATAGTGTTCTATTTTGATGAGAAAGATGTTGATTCAATGCAGTATCTAGAACTGCAAGTTTATTTTGAAAACAAGGGCACCTATTGTTGCACCTTCGAGATTTATCAACTATGACAAGTGATTTTATAACTGATTGATACAAACAAGTATATCCACTGCCAATCATATGAAATGTTATATTGCTTACCTTATACATATATTTCTTGCTGAGCTATAGTTGCTCACTCTTGCTTGTTTTCAAATTTTACAAACACAACAGCTAAGCGAAATGGCAAGACCCAGACAGACTGCTCGAAAGCAGGTGACTAGACCCGAGCCAGCACTTGAGATTCCACCGGTAGGCCCCATTAGCCGGATTGGTTGGCAGCTTTTGTTAGTTCGTTTTATTTATCAGTATGACCTGTGCAAGGCAGTGTATCGTAACAAACTTTCAAGCCGCCAACTTCGCTTCATATCGAAGTGTTGCTGGTAGCATAAATACTATTTAATTCGGTCTGTAATAACTCTGATAATTTTAATTCTGCTTAATCAATGTGTGACGTTTCTGAGGCTCTAACCTGTGTGTGTGTGTGGTGTGAGTTTATTGTGGGGTCGATGGCTATGTTACTTATATTATGTGCAAGAACAGGTATGTTATTAATGGAAAATAGACCGTGAGCGCCTAGATCTCCGACCCCGGATCTGGGGGCGTCACAAATATCCCTTCTTCTCTTCCAGGGGTTTCTCACCTTGCTGATTTTCCTGGTCTATTACCTCCTGCCCCCGGACTTCTTGGTTGTCAATGATATATTCAACCACGAAGTCAGCTAGAGCCTGGGCATTGATGGCCATCCTAGGCTTGTACTTAACATCAAATTTTCCTAGTTTGATTGCCCACTTGATGAGCCTTCCATTGGCTTTCGGGCTATGAAATATGTTTCTTCAGCGGGTGTTCCATCAGGGCTTCAATGTTTGTCTTTATCCAGGGTCCTTCAAGGACTTAAACTCTTATCTGCTGTAACCTAACTCTACCCTTCGGGGTATGCATTTGTTTGTTTTCATTCGTGTATTCTTTTATTTTCGGTACTTGGTCATCTTTGACTCACACATCAGGTGCTTGGCACATAAATAAAATCACAATCAATGAATGGAAAACAAACATGCATTAATAACTTGAAATGGGTTCAACCCTTACATAGAGTACTACTGTCCTACTCGGAGTAACATGCTCTACAATGGTTTTAATGAACCTTATTTCTACTTCTACTATATAAATATGAAGCTAAGTCCTACTAGGATAACTTAAGCTCAATCGAGGTTTTGCAAGACTAGGTATGCACTAATTAATTTTGTTTTTGATGCTCCATCAAAATAGGGCACCCACCACTCCTTCTGGTCTCCTCATTCTTATTCTGAAGTTCACTTCCTGCTTGGGGTACTACCTCCTGCCCCCCGACTTCTTGGTTGCCAATGGTACACTCAACCACAAAGTCAGTTAACGCCTTAGCCTCAATGGCTGTCCGAGGCTTCTGTGTGATGTCCTCTGCTGACCTTTCTTTGTGTTCCTTACCACTGTGGACTTCCATGTCTTCAATCGGAAGGACCTGCCCCCCGACTCCATCAGGCCTTAACGAGGCTACATAACAGCTTTGTGCCATCTTCTGATCACCTTTATGTTCTCCAACACCATTCCTGGTAGGGAACTTGATCTTCACATGATAGGTTGAGGCAACAGCCTTGAATGCATGAAGTCCAGTCCTTCCAAGGATAGCGTTATACGTTGAATCCGCCTTGATTACCAGGAAGTTCAACATCCGAGTGGCCTCCTTGGGCTCTTGCCCAATAGTTACAGGCAGCTGAATAGTCCCTTCAACTTTGGATTTTACTCCATTAAATCCGTATATAGGCATGTTATTGGGGGTCAACTGAGAATCAGTGTATCCCATCTTCACAAACGCATCATGAAACAGAATGTCAACGGAAGCTCCATTGTCTATCAAGACTCGCTTCACCTCCGAGTTTCCAATCACAGGAGTTATGACCAACGGGTCATCATGGGGGAACTTCACCCCTTCCAAGTCTGAATCATCAAAGCTAATCGCTACCTCAGTTTTTGCACGCTTCGGGGCCTCTCCCACGATGTGCAACACCTCTCGAGCATAAGCCTTTCGAGAGTTCCTAGTTGTCCCGGCCGCAGTCGGGCCTCCTGAGATCATGTTGATTACTGGCCCTCGGGGCTGTGGGTTGCGATCTTGATCGTCATCCCTTCTATTATAGTCTCTTCTCTGGTTACCACGGTCTTCACCCTTAGTGAAGTGCCTCAGCTTCCCTCTACGGATCAAAAACTCGATCTCATCTTTGAGTTGCTTGCAATCGTCAGTGTCATGCCCCACGTCTCTATGGAATCTGCAATACTGATTCTGGTTTCTCTTTGCGGGATCACCCCTGAGTGGCTTCGGCCATCTGAAATCCTTATCATTCTCAATGTCCAACAAGATTCGACTCCTAGGAGTATTCAACCTTGCATACTCAGTGAACCTTGACCCTTGGTTCTTCTTAGGGGCAGAGTCGGAATCCTCGCTAGTTCGGGGATACTTGTCCCTAGCATCATACTCTTGATCATCATAGTCCTGGTCTTGCTTTCGCTTCTTGGAGTCATTGTTACCTCCTCCTCCACCTACGGTGGTTTCTTTCTTCAAGCTATCCTCAGCTTTAATATACTTATCAGCCCTTCGTTGGAGTTCAGCCATGTTCTCAGGGGGATGCTTCGCCAATGATCTCTTGAAGAAGAGGTCAATGGTTCCGTGTTCCAGGGCTACCATTGCCACCTTATTTTCCAAATCAGTGATATTCAGGGTCTCCTTAGTGAATCGCTTGAGGTAATCCCTCAGATTTTCATTCTTTCCTTGCACTACATACATAAGAGATGCGGAGCTCTTCTCATGCACCCTTACGCTAATGAATTGGCTAACGAAAGCGGCACTCAACTCCTTAAAAGAGCCAATAGAGTTCGCAGGCAATCGGCTATACCATCTCTGAGCCATGCCCGACAGGGTTTGGGGGAACGCTCTGCACTTTAGGGCATCACTTGCAGGCTGCAGTAGCAGTGCGTTTGAGAACGTCCTGACGTGATTTGCGGGATCACCCGTTCCATCATAAGCCTTAATTGTCGACATCTTAAACTTCCTAGAAATATGAGCATTCATCACCTCCTCAGTAAACGGGGGTGTGGGATCATCAGGATCTCCAAGTGGCATGAGATCTTTGGGGTTACTCCTGGGGGTTTCCACCCTTGTAGTTTTTCCAATTGGGGCATTAGCCCTTTTCTGTCTTCTCGAGGACCTATCTAGATCAATGATGGGAATCCTTCCTGCAGTTGGAGGAGGCTGAGTTTGATTTAGCCTAGCTTGTTCTCTTGCCATATCTTCCTTCAATTTTAAGATCTCGGCCTCATAAGCCTTGATCCTTTTAACAGTTGTCAAAGATTGTCCATCACGGATGTCTTGAGTCCTCCTTCGAGGTTCTCTACTAGCACGTCGCCTCCTCGGGGCTTCATCACGGTCATCATCCTCATCGTCGGAGGAGGTTTCATCAGTATAAGGACCCGAATAATCGTGATACTCTCGATCTCGGATCTGCAAAGCGTGACCACTTGGGCCTGTCCCTTGGATAGGAGGATAATTAGGCAGCCCGTATGTCGGGTTAGTACTCACGGGGAGATCTGTAGTGTGGATCTGGACCCCATGCGATGGGTTGTTCGGATCAATCAGAGGAGAGACCACCATCTGAAGAGGATTGGTTTCTCGTCTTGTACGGGTAATCGGAGGTAATGTACTCTCAATGTGGGGGATCGCCCCTGATTGTTGAGAAACTTGAGATTGGGTGATCGCCCCTGATGTTGGCGGAGCTTGTTGGGCAATCGCCCCTGATGCTGGGGGAACCTGTTCGGTGATGGGTGGAACAGATCTGAGAGGTATGGCCTCAGTTGCAACTGGTGTTGTTCTTCGTGTTTGAACCATGGTTGATGTTGTCTTCCCACAGACGGTGCCAAATGTTGTGGAATAAAAACTAGGTTACGATTATTACGGCTATGGTTTGTGTATTTAATGCTTAGGGTTCGTGAGCTTCGTGCTTGAATGGCTGCTTCTGCGTTCGAGACTAAACGGTCCTCACAGAATGCCTACGTATCTCTGTATTAGAGAATCAAGCCAAAAAACGTAGTTCTGAGATGAGGGGTCTGGCCCTTTATATAGGCTGAGAAGCCTAAGAATTATGGTAGGATTCGGAGACTTGGTGGACAAGTCACCTCCTTGAGGAAAGTTCTAGACTCCTTCCTTGTAGGAGTCAGTTTCCATGTAGAATTAGGTGCCTTGGAGGCTAAGTCAGGCAGGAGTTATATCCTTATTTGACTCTTATTGCTGAGCTGTTTATTACCCCCAATATTAATTACGAAATTAATATTATAATTGGGGTTTTGGGCCCACCTGGTGGGCCCCACGTTTGGACCATTCTTGGCCTAATTAATGCCGCATTAAATGTGTCTTTAGGGCTTATTTTCAGCCCATATCAGCAGGGAAACTCGTTTTAATTAAGAACGTTGCCCAGTCTATTCCATCTTATTGTTTGTCTTGTTTTTTATTGCCAAAGTCTTTATGTGTGGAAATAGAGAGAATGTTGAATAATTTCTGGTGGACTTCGAATGGGGGAGACAGTAAAGGGGTTAGATGGCTCTCCTGGGATGCTATGAGTTTTTCGAAAGCCAAAGGTGGACTGGGTTTTCGTAATTTGTATGGTTTTAATATCTCATTGCTGGGGAAGCATTGTTGGAAATTTATTCATCAACCTCAAGCTCTTGTTTCTCGCGTGTTCAAAGCACGGTATTTTCCTGATTCTCATATGTTGAAAGCTTCTAAGGGGATAGGTTCGAGTTTTTTGTGGGCTGGTTTACATCAAGTGAAAGATGTGACGCCCCTAGATCCGGGGTCAAGGATCCAGGTCATCACGGTCCAATTTCCGATCAATATCAATATCCCTTGAGTCTTTTTTTGTATAACTTAATATTTATGCAATTGACCCCACATTAATACACATACACCAGTCATATGCTCATAGAACAACATCCACAATATTAAAAGTTTAAAGTTAACAGTTATTACAAACCCAGAATTCCACTAAGTACATTGTTGAATAATACTTCTACAGGAAGCATTTCAACAACCAAAAGTTTATTACAAACTTACACACTTAATTTACATAAGTCTACTAAGCCCCTTTCGCTTGTCACTACCTCGGGGATGGTCGCCAGCACTCGCTCAAAAGGTCGCCTTTCCCTTACCCTCTTGCGGGGTGTAGTGTGTAGTATCAGCATGGGACCTAGCTGCTATATACATAAGTAGCAAGAGTGAGCTATAATAGCTCAGCAAGATAATATTGTAAACTAGAATTTAGAATGTGATCAGGTATACATATATATACATATATAAGCAGAAACCAATAATAATCTTTAAGGAAGAATGAAGCTCTTATTTAATAATACATCATCCACTTACTATTATAAGAAAGAAATCTAAAATAATATAATATCAGTTTTTCTTCATCTGTAACCATAATTCCATCATCTTATATCATTATTCTGTTTTCAGTATAGAAATCTGAAAATCATTTTTCAACTCTTTCTTTCAAGTTTTGGGGATTTTCACTGCTGCCGAATACGTAAGGACGATGATCAGTCGCCCTCCGTACCCGTCCTTTTTACTACCGGTAGAAGGAGGAAGGTACACCACTACATCCCCCTGGAGGAAGGTACACCACTACATCCTCCTTCGGCAACTCTTGGGCCGAAATAAAATATTGATTGCTGGACTGTGCCGCACACAGCCTCCTACGCTTTTTGTTGCTATCCCCCTTTTTGTCAAATCATTATTCCATTTATAAAATATCATTCCACATTTCCATTTTCTCGCTTTCATTTCCACATATCATTTACTCATAACATTTCCATTCTCGCACATTACTTCTATAATATATATATATATATATATATATATATATATATATATATAACATAATGCTTTGATTATGATCCAGACATCTCTTTCATATTCAAGAAATCAAACATACTTTTATATTCATAAAATATTCCGTCTATTTTTAAGACTAGTAAATAATAATCAAATAATATTTATTAAACCACTGATACTCAAAGAGAATATTTTTATTATAATATTATAACCCATATAACCTTAGATAACAACTGATACCATTCCCTTTTCATATCTCTTTTACCATAGAGCATATTCGCTCCATTCGTAATCATTTCTATATCCATATTTCATAAATCATATCCATCTCTCTTTAATTTCCCAAAATCAAGGAAATACATTCTTTGCAACATAGCAACAATAACATCACATATATATATATTCCATGATATCATTTTTATTCCGAAGATAAATAATTTTCAAAGTAGGGATAGAAAAATCTTGCCTCGATCTCTGTAAGTCGGAAGTATAGCTCGTGGCTCTCCCGAAGTCTCTATAAACACAAAAAGGATCATTATCAGAACATATTCCACTTAACCACCTACGCTCATATAATAACACTCTTACCATATCCCATTACTATCTCAAAAGGTCTTGAGGACTTAACCATTCTTATTCCCGATTAAAGTTCTTAACGATTTACATTCTTTCCATAACAACCACTCTCGACTCTAAAAATTCTCAGAAAATATAGCTTCCGAATTTTAATGCAAGGCTAACTGTCAAGGGTCCTCTGACCACCCTACTACACTATCCCAAGATTTTATAACTTTTAAAAATGTTTAAGTATGGTAATTATAGCTTCAAAGTTGGTACAACTACGTTTTCTCGGTTCTCGAACGTCTTTCACTAAAACTGACTTTTCTCCTAAACCGTATGTCAGATTTTAACGTACTTTATATCAAAACGATCTATGCACTAAGCTCTATCATTTAATGGTCAATTGGTAACCTAGACAGTAGGGTACCGTACGGATACAGGGGTCCAAAACAGGGCAGATTACATCCTAACGAAAATATGGCATTATAACGGCTATAATTACATACTTTCCAAAATTTTCTCATCTCCAACTCCATCACCAAACACATACATCAACCCTACACCATGTGGTCATCATACCAACCATGGATTTCCAACACAAAACACTTCCATATTTAACTCAAACCACTTACAAACACATAAATCACCATAAATCATCACTTATCCTAACTTAAATCACTAAGCTTTCTATAACCAAGCATATATATTCAAAGTAATACTAAAGGGTCTTGAGATTTATACCTCCTTGAAGCTTGACAACACTTAACAAGCCTTGGGATATGCTTAACAACCTTACAATAGCTTGAATCAAATAAAGGAAACCATAAAAACAAAGTTAACACTTAGAAAAACACTATTCATCATTATTTCTAGTAACTTTGATGATCTAATTACCTTACTAAATGATGCTTGCTTGCTATGAAACTTGGTGAATGTTCCTTCCTAACCTCCAAGAAGCTCCATGAATTTTCCTTGGATTTAATATGGATACTAGCTAGGGTTTCGATTTTCCTATTTTTTTTTTTAAAAGGAGCCGAATGGAATGAGAATGGGGAAGGGAGAGAAAAGTTTTGTGTTGGTTGCTCTTATCTTGCTAATCTACCTTTAGTAGATATTTTACAAGGCTTATAAGATAATCATCAAGTAATTTCTAGAAAATCTTTGGAAATGGTAGTGGAAAATGATGTAGGAAGTGATGTCATTGAAGAGTATCATGCAAGCTTGGTGTTTTAATCTCAAGTAAATACTAATAATCTTGGTAAATACTAATGTGGTAAATATCCTTATTATTTACTAACCTTGGTTACTTGGTTTTCATACTCGTTTAATTGTGATTCGTTTTGAATATATCTCATTATCCAGTGGTTTTGAAATCCAAATTCCCTTAGCATTCTCTTAACTTAAAATCCCCTGGTTTAACTTAAATTCACTAATTCCTCAATATATAATTCCTTTAATATTTTTATGCTCCTTAATATCCAATAAATAGGAGCTCGTTCGAACTCAACATCCTCAAAATCTAAATTCAGGAATTTCTGAAATCCATCGTCATTTCGAGTCACTTATTTTTATAGTATATCACTAATATGGTTTTTGTTTGTTCATTTTCCATTTCCAATATAGAGTACTTACACACCATTTCCCTAAATTCCTCAAGATTACTATTCATTTGGGCACTGTAGCATTTCTAAAGTTAGGGTTATTACATTCTCCCCCCCTTAAAAGGATTCCGTCCCGGAATCATGTTGGAAATGTCCATAGGTATCTTTTTCATTCTCACCCACTAACTTCCGCACTACTCCCTCTATCCTTTTCCTTTCATAATATCCCATCTTGTTTGCACAAAGATATACCAATATAAACTTTCTTGTCATTCATCAACATGCCATTTAGTTTATCAATAGCAGTACTTTTACTGTCTTTTCCTTACAAATCTCCTCCTATTTTCAGTCATTCTATATTATCTCATTCCTCCTTTCTCTTTTTAACTAAAGTATCGGCCACCACATTGGCCTTTCCTGAATGGTAGTGTATCTCACTTATGGTTTGGCCATATTCTGATCTCTATCATGACATAAAATATTAGTACTTTATCTTAATACATCTCGTCTCTATAAAATCCTCCAGAAACTAGTCTTATAATGCTATTCCTTGAAACAATTGTAAAAAAATATTATTCATAATATATATTTCCTGTTCGTGTCCTACAAGGTTGTGTTTTTCCCACAAAATATCCTTATTCTTCCTTACCGAATCAGCATATCTTACTTCCTAACAGATAGATTATTCTTACCTATTCTATTAACTTATTTACCCTATTAATGAATTAAATCGATCCCTAACCAAACACTTACACTAAAATTTTAAATCGAAAGTAAGTACCTGTGTCTTTATCTGGTTTCTTCAACGCTTCTCCTAAGGTCATGTTGTACACTCTAGCAGTAGGCCTATTTGAAGCAGTCATACTTTGCCCTGGTGCGGACGACCCATCGAAACGACAATCTCTAGCAAGGTGTCCTAGTTTTCCACACTGGTAACACTTGATGGCACTCCTATCGACCGATGGACACCTCTCCTGAAAATGTCCTTTCTGTCCACACTTGAAGCAAGTTACCCCTAACATTCTACACACTCCCGAATGCTTCCTACCACACACGTTACAATCTGGGAATGGTGGTTGTGATTGATTGGACTGAAATGTTCCTGAAGATTTACCACCCTGATTTACCGTCTCACTACACTACTAGAAACATGTCAATAGACATCGGCTAAAAATCGATGTCTGGCCATTTTGCAACCGATGTCATTGTGGGTGTAAAGAAAGGTCCAACCCCTTTCACATCGGTTTTAAACCGATGTCAAAGAGTATCTATCACATCGTTCACTTGCATTTTACATCGGTTAGTAACTGATGGCTATGTTGATTTTTAACATCGGTTTGCTTATGCAACTGAGGTTTAAGGTGTATAATAGACATCGTTTCTTGCTTGAAACTGATGTAAAAGATGATTATAGACATCGGTTAAAAAACGATGTAAAAGAGGGGTACTTTTCTCTACACCCACAAAGACATCGGTTTAAATTTTCCTTCACATCAGTTCTTAACCGATGTCTAGAGCTGTTAGGCCGAATACACAATTAATAATCAATTTTGTATGAGAGATTAACAAGTAAAAGCGTTTATGCACTTAAAAAACTTCTTGTATTTCGAACCCTCTTCGTGATGTAAAATATCACAAAGAGCTGCTAGGTTACAATAAAGATAATTCGTTATCGATTCCCTTCTAGGGTTAACCTATCTGTATTTATATACCATACAGCTACAATACAATCTCTAATTGATATTCCTAATAATCAGCTATACAATGATATCAATTACAGATTGTCACACGTCTCCTATGTCAACTCGATCTCTTTGATAGCTATCCAATCTTCAAAGATATCGCTTCCATAATTAATCTTCAATCATTGTTGAACAATAGACGCGCTTCCTCCAGACAGAGTTTAACAAACTCTGTCGAGCTTCCACCTGTCAGAGTTTAACTAAACTCTGACTGCTTCCAGCTAAACTCTGATAACTCCCTGTAACACTTAAACACTGATTAAAACACATCAATTATATTTAACAATCTCCCCCAACTTGTTCATTAGCAAAAATGCACAAGTTAATGACAATAATTTATGATGTCAAAACAAATAGACAAATACAGTGTTTATACAAATTCAGAGTTTAAGCTTCTACTTAATAAAAACTATAGAGAATAAGAAAATTCTTACAGAACTTAATCTCTTATCATTTCAAGATCTGGCATGGTTCTGAGATAATCAATCAGCAATCTTCTTTCTGCATTTTCAAGTTCAATCTTCATTGCTTCTTTGATTTCTCTGAGCTGAGGATCACTTTCATCTGTCTGGTAGATAGCAGCCCTAAGATCATAAATCTTGTTCCTTCTCATTTCATTACCCAGTCCGATAAATCTGACTTTTTCTGCCTGTGTATTGAAATCAAGTACTGTGATTCCCAAATCAGTTTTTAACTTTGCAGTACCTTTCTTCATTTCAATGAGATTGCCTTTGTAATCCCTGTACTTAGGAATATATCTGCTATTGTATTTCTGTCCTCTGATTGCCAGATTCTAAGTCATTTTCTGTCTGAGCACATTAGCAACTGACTGAGTCCTTCGACTATTCACCTTGAGAAGATATAGAACATACTCTAGTTCTTCCCAACATTTCAAGCCAATATCATCCTCACCAACTTTAAATACTATCCCATCATCCATGAAGTATAAAAGAAAATCCTTGTCTAAACTCTTCTGATGAACTAACTGCACTGATTCCAGTCTGTCCAAACTCTCTTGAGGAACACCACGACCTGGAACAGCCAGTGAAGAAGGATCTCTAGGACCAGTATATTGCCTTTTGTCTCTATGCGAACCTAGTCCACCCTTATTATTACCAACCTTGCCAGATAAAGCTTTTCCATCAGAAACATTCATTGAGACTCCAGATAACACATTTGGATCATGAATTGTTCCTTTTCCAAAAACAGATTTCAACTGTGAAGAGTGTAAGGGTGTAATCATTGCTTGTGATGCAACAGAAGTTGTAACTTCCTTCTGTGAACTTTCACCTTCAATGCCTTTTAGCTTGAGTTTAGCCTCTGCTGCAATTGCTTCCTTTGAGAACCGAGAACTTTGACTAACATCAGTCCTTTCTCTGATCACAACACCTTTAACAACAGGTCTAGGAGCTTTTCCTCTTTGTACCTTATCAGACTTTAAAGCTTTAAGATGTTCTTCTTGTAAACTCTTTTCCTCAGCTTCAATGTCCTCAATCGTAACTCCTTCCACATTCTCTTCAATAAAAAGCTTAGCAGCCAATTCTTCATCAGTTTGTGGATTAGAAGATAACAGCAAACTCTTGGTCCTTGAAGTACCTTGAGTATCAGTATTTCTCCCAACAGACTGTGATTTTGATGACTTGCTAGTTCTCAGAGTTTGAACCTCTTCAGCCTTTTTCTTTCCTTTGTTACTTGCCCCTCCATCTCCAGCACTATCCCTTCTGACAACTCTCTCCCCCTTTTTGACATCATCAGGCATAAGGATAGAAGTAATTAACTCCAGGGAGGTAGCAATAGAATCAATTTTAGTAGATAAGTCAGATTGATTCTCTTCAACTTTAGTCAGCCTGGCAGAGAGATTGTCTTGAGCTTTAGAGAATTTTGTAGTCACTAGTTTCGAATCTCTTTCCATCTTCATCTCTCTAGCTACAACCTCATTTCGCAAAGCAGTGATTGCCAAATTAGTATCATCAAATCGTCTATCCAGAGTTTTTACTTGAACTATAGTTACTTTCAAGCAAGAAAGAATCTCTGGATTGGAGATAGTATCAGCACTTTGCTTAACAAACTTAGCTGCTCTTCTTTGTGAAAAAATACAATCTTCTTTGTACCATTCAGCAGCATTCTTGGCAAATTGTGCTCTCTCAACTTCATGAGAAGTACAAGGTTGAGGAAAAGATATATGTTTATCGTCAGTTTGTACTGGTGCACTCAGAGAAGCATCAGAGTTTGCACTACTGTCACCTTCAGCTTCAACACTTGTAGCTTTAACTGGTTCATCTTCAGCCATAGGTTTAGCAATTTCTTCTGTAGGTGCTGACTGAGCAGGTGATTCAGTGTTTGGTTCTGGTTGAGGTTCAGGATGTGGTTCAGGGTGTTGTTGTTGTTGTTCAGGTTCATGTTGTTGTGGTTCTTGTTGATCTTGTTGTGGTTCAGGTTGTTGTGGTTCTTGTGGTTGATTGAGAAAATTTCGTAGAGCAAGAGGCATGACAAAAGCAGGTAGATTTGCTTTACCAACATCCTTGTTAGTCATATCAGAGAATATTCTCTTATTGACTCTAAAAGGATCAATTTCATCAGCATCATCAATTTCAAGACCAGGTACACAAGCATTAAACAGCATTTGACAAAAACGAGCATAATAAACAGTAGTGGTTTCTGACAGTTTATCACCTAAGCTCATCAGAACATGTCGACCAAAATCAAAATTAGTACCATAGAGCAGAGAATACCCGATTTGGAGACTGTCTATCGAAATGGCATCCCAGTTGGTGACTTTCTTCTGGAACGTCCTTGTTATGCAATCAAAGAAGAAGTTCCATTCCTTTCTGAGATTTGGTCTCTTTATACCGCCAAGCTTGTCAAGAGATTCCATGTAACCTATCTCTTGTAGCATCTCTCTCAGATAAGTTTCATTAACCAGAGTATAAGAAGTATGTGTCTCAAACCCCATTGTATCTCGTACAGTCTGTGGAGTAATCACATAATCTTGGTCTTCGTAAGTGAAGATAATGGTAGGAGTTCCACTCTCTCCTCCATTCTCATAAACTGAATTCTGCCAGAATGTAGCAATTTGAGACGCAGAAAGAGTAGCAGGTCCAATCAGAGCCTATCCAATCTCTGAATCCCTCAAGAAGTTCTGCATGAGATGAAACGATTCTGGAACACGTTGATGATAGAGTGGAGCTTCATAGTTGTTAGGAACAAACCGTAAACCAAGAGCAGTGAATGTTTTAGATGCCATTGAGTTAAGAAATTTGCAAGAATTTCCAAGAGTAATGTATGTAGAAAAGGTGTTTGCGTGAGTGCCCAAGAGAAAAATAAGAAAACTGTGAGATGTAAGAATAAAGCAAAATCGTTTGGACATAAAAGTGATTAAAGTAATGAAAAACTCAATCTCTTATGTAACAAACACTCAATCAGTTCCTTGATTAATGTGTAGTGGGACACGATAATAGGAAAGTGGGACACATTAAAGGGCGAGTGGGTCACGTTCGCTTATTTTTAAGAAGAGTATATTAAAAATTAAAACATTAAAATATTTGATTTAAACAAAAATCAAATAATACTCTTTTTAAAAATATCTGGACCCAAGTAAAACCAGAATTTGAAACGTTTACCTGTTGCCTTTAATAACCAGAATACGAAGCGATTAAGAACTTCGTTCTTACCCATCTCTATTTAAGGCCTAGAGACTTGCTCAGATTATTTCATTAAATCTTTAACCTTTCAGTCTCCCCTGTAAAATCATAAACCCTTCAAACCAAATACTCTTGAAAAACAATGGCCAACCTTACCATCAAAGAAAAGAACCTTCATCTTGTCAAGAATAGGGACATCTTCAGCTATACGCGTGAAGAATTTGAAGCATTTGAATGGGAAAGGCAGCTTGAGACGCTGTGGCTGCAAATGGATGCTGGTCTGGAAGAGCGAGAGAGAGAGAAACCTGCAAGGATGATCGACATCGATGCTGCCCTCCAAGCAACATTGGCATGGCTCTCCTCGAAGGCATCCTCATCCAACACCACCAACCATTGTTCATGAATATGTCAGCAAAAATAACCTTATCCCTTCAACTTCCACCCAAATAAAGTGGCAAAGATGGGATCTGGGAATTTTTGCTAACAATGGAGTGGTGTGGACGGACCTTTTACTTTCCTGTTGAATAGATTAGCAGATAGAGAGAACAAAAAGATGTAAAATTTTCTTGTAATCTCTTTCGTATTATCAATGAAAATTTTGTTTCTCTAATCATATTCATTGTGTTCTGCAACTGTTATTTATGTTTTATGAACTGTTCTTCAAGAAAATAAATCAAGAATAGAATATGAAAACTAATTAAAGTAATCATATAAAGAACACATTCATCAACTATCCACTGATTAACAGTTGTCAAAAACCCTACTTACTCCAAGACTTTCAAATTGTCCAAGTGAAAATTTACCTTAGAGTACAAATCACGAATCAACAGCGTTTGTCAATTCTCCAACTTTATCACCGAAACCCTTTCATAAATTGCACAGTTGTGAATATTTGTGTGTGTGAAGCAGAGTTTACTAAGTCAATTTTTAGAGCATCTAATTTTTCATAAAATCCATAAAGTAAATCAATAAACACTGGATGCACAAACTGTCATAGTAAACACTAACTGTATGATGAAAGCTAAACTCTGAAGTAATCGAACTTTATACAGTAATTTTTATTTTATACCCCCTTTATATACATTTTTGTTTTTTTTTAATTTTTATCATTTTTTATTTTTTTATTTTTTTATTTTTTTATTTTTTATTTTTTTTATTTTTCATTCCAGTAATCAGAGGTTGGAACCAGTCACCAAAAATTCAAAAATTTTAGCCCTTATCATTTTGATAAGTTCCTGGGTCATCCTAGTATTTAACTAGTCACCAAAAATCAGAGAATTTTAGCACATATTATATACCAATAGGTTCCTGGGTCATCCTAGTATCCAACATAATCTCAAAGGAGTATAACAACCTATATACATTTTCTTTGGGGTATTGCAGTAAACATTTTATTCTATCAGAGTATAACTAACAGAGTTTAGAGTTCATCAACTTCAGTAGTTTTTCATGAAAGGTAATGCACACAGTATTTATAGACTCAGAGTTTAGGACAAAATAAACTAAGAGATGCTATAAATATGATCCAGTATCATGCTGTGTTAACTTTCTGCACAATCTAAGATTAGATCACAATAACTCAGAAAGATTCATGATTAATTGCTGAGAATCATGCTTCATACATATTTCTTCATTGGTGTTTTCATTCAGACAAAAATCAACTCAGAGTTCACAGAGTTTATCAAACTTATTAACAGTGTATGACATACAGACATGCTGACAGAGTTTAACAGAGTATGCATAACAGAGTTTAATCAACAGAGTTCACTTAGCATTTATCCAATCAGGAAATATGATTAATACATCACATAAGTAAAGTTTGAATCTAACCAACATTTCTAGTCAGAACCAGAGACCATTCCTAGTTCATTGACCAATCTTGTAAATGTAGCTTCACTCAATGGTTTAGTGAAGATATCTGCAAGCTGTTGTTCTGTAGATACAAAATGTAATTCAATATTTCCTTCTTCCACGTGTTCTCTGATGAAGTGGTACCTTATGCTGATGTGCTTGGTCATTGAATGCTGTACTGGATTACCTGTCATAGCAATAGCACTTTGATTATCACAGTAAATAGGGATATTACTGTACCTCAATCCATAATCCAGCAATTGATTCTTCATCCATAAGATCTGTGCACAACAGCTACCAGCTGCAATATACTCTGCTTCAGCTGTAGATGTGGAGATTGATTTCTGTTTCTTGCTGTACCAGGAAACAAGTCTGTCACCAAGAAATTGACAACTTCCACTAGTGCTCTTTCTGTCTACCTTGTAGCCTGCAAAGTCTGCATCAGAATACCCAAGTAGCTTGAAATCTGATTCTCTGGGGTACCACAGACCTAATGATATGGTGCCCTTGAGATACTTGAAGATTCTTTTCACAGCTGTCAGATGTGGCTCTCTAGGATCTGCCTGAAACCTTGCACAAAGACAGGTTGCATACATGATATCAGGCCTACTAGCTGTCAAGTATAGAAGAGATCCTATCATGCCGTTTGTCATATCCACTGAAACTCCTGTGTCTTTGTCCAATTTAGTTGCTGTTGCCATGGGAGTTGATACAGATGAACAGTCAAGCATACCAAATTTCTTGAGAAGATTTCTGGTATATTTTTCTTGATTAATGAAAATTCCATCATCTGTTTGTTTCACCTGTAGGCCTTGAAAGTAACTAAGCTCTCCCATCATGCTCATTTGATATCTGGACTGCATGAGCTTGGCAAACTTCTTACAGAGTTTATCATTAGTAGACCCAAAGATGATGTCATCAACATAAATTTGAACTAAAAGGAGGTCACTTCCTTGATTGAAATAAAACAGAGTTTTGTCAATTGTTCCTCTGTTGAATCCACTTTCTAGAAGAAACTGAGCAAGTGTCTCATACCATGCTCTTGGTGCCTGCTTAAGTCCATATAGTGCCTTATCTAGCCTGTAGACATAATCTGGATATTTGGGGTCCACAAATCCTGGTGGTTGTTCAACAAACACTTCTTCTTCAAGCTTTCCATTCAGAAAAGCACTTTTCACATCCATCTGAAACACTTTGAATTTCTTGTGAGAGGCATATGCTAGAAAAATTCTGATTGCCTCCAATCTTGCAACTGGAGCAAATGTTTCATCATAGTCTATTCCTTCCTGCTGTGAAAAGCCTTTTGCTACCAGTCTAGCCTTGTTCCTTGTGATAACACCTTCACTGTCAGTCTTATTTCGGAAAACCCATTTAGTACCAACAATAGATCTGTTCTTTGGCCTTGGTACAAGGGTCCAAACTTCATTCCTTTCAAATTCATTTAACTCTTCCTGCATTGCTGTTATCCAGTCTGCATCTTGAAGAGCTTCTTCCACTTTCTTTGGTTCATGTTTAGACAAGAATGCATGAAACAAACATTCACTTGCAGTAGCACTTCTTGTCTTTACTTTTGCATCTGGATCACCAATTATCAAATCAGGTGTATGTGATTTAGTCCATTTCCTAGCAGAAGGCCAATGACTTCTATCAGCATGTGATCCTCCCCCTTGATCCATGCTCTCCTGATTTTGTTGTGATCTATCTTCGTTTTCTGAGACTCCCCCTGAACTTGACTGCCCAGAGTCAGAATTTGAATTTTCAGAGTTTGAAGCTTCAAAGTTTCATTTAGATTTTTCAGTTGACTCAGTGTCAGTGTTTGAGTCTTCATCTTGATCATGCTCCCCCTCAACTGGTTCTTCCCTTTGTTGTGACTGAGAAGTTTCTTCAGAATTTACCAGTAGAGGTTCAGAGTTTGTTTCAACAGAGTCTGTCAGAATTGTTTCATCAGAGTTTCCTTCATCAGAGTTTAAAACTTCATTTTCAAAGTTCAGTTGATCATATTCATCTTTGTCTTCAAGTCCAGTTATCTTCTTATCATCAAAAGAAACATGTATAGATTCCATGATCACTTTAGTTCTCAGATTGTAAACTCTGAATGCCTTTGTTGACAGTGGATAGCCAACAAAAATTCCTTCATCTGCCTTTAGCTCAGACTTGGTCAACTGTTCTGTATGAGTCTTCAAAACAAGACATTTGCACCCGAAAATATGAAAGTATTTCAGGTTAGGCTTCTTTTTCTTCACCATCTCATATGGTGTCTTTCCATGCTTATTGATCAGTGTTGCATTTTGAGTAAAACAAGCAGTTTGAACAGCTTCTGCCCAGAAATAAGTTGGCAATTTTGCTTCATCAAGCATAGTTCTGGCAGCTTCAATTAAGGTTCTATTTTTCCTTTCAACTACACCATTTTGTTGTGGTGTACCAGGTGCTGAAAATTCTTGTTTCACTCCATTGTCCTTGCAGAATTCTTCCATTGTTGCATTTCTGAACTCAGTTCCATTATCACTTCTGATGATTCTGACTTTGTTGCTTGATCCTTTGTCCAGAAGCTTCACATGCTCCATCAGAGTCGATGCAGTTTCATCCTTCTTTGCTAGAAAATACACCCAAGTGAATCTAGTGTATTCATCAACAATGACTAAAGCATATTTCTTCCTTGCAATAGACATAACATTTACTGGACCAAAGAGATCAACATGCAGAAGATGATAGGGATCAGTGATAGAAAATTCTGTCTTGCTCTTGAAAGATGACTTCCTTTGTTTAGCCTTCTGACATGAGTCACATAGGCCATCAACATTTAACAGGGTCTTTGGGAGTCCTCTTACAAGATCCTTTCTGATCAATTCATTGATGTTGTTCAAGTTCAAATGTGAGAGTTTCTTGTGCCACTTCCAACTCTCTTCACTAGACATTCTTGTAGACAGGCAAACAGCTTTTCCAACAGAGTCTATCAAAAGCTTGATTTCATAAATGTTGTTTTGCCTGTGACCAACTAGAACAACCTTTCCTGTAGATTTGCTGATAACTTCACAATATTCAGGTTGAAAATCTACATGATATCCCTTGTCACATATTTGACTCACAGATAGTAAGTCATGCTTGAGTCCTGGGACATGAGCTACATTGTTGATGATGACATTTCCAAGATTAATATTGCCATATCCCAATGTTCTTCCTATATTGCCATCACCATAGGAAACTTTTGGGCCAGCCTTCTCCTCATATTCTGATAGCAGGGCTTTCTTTCCAGTCACGTGTCCTGAACATCCACTGTCCACGACTAGGGTTGCCTCCCTGTTACCCTGCAATCACAAACAATTACTGAGGATTAGTTTTAAGGATCCAGACTTGCTTGGATCCTTTGGCATTCTTAACTTTGTTAGCTTTTGCAGCGGAATTAACATTATCAGAGTTTGAGCTAACAGTATCAGTGTTTACACTTGCAGTATCAACTTTAACCCATTTCAGATTGGGTTTCAGTTCATAGTAATTATGATAGATAACATGATATTCTCTGCAAGTATAGATGGAATGCCAAGTGCTTCCACAGTGTGTGCATAGAGTCTGTGGCTTAGTTCTAGCAAAATCCTTCTTTACCTCAGACTTTGTAGGTAAAGAATTTATATTTTTATTTTTCTTGCAAAAATTTGCAAGATGCTTAGTACTACCACAGTTATGACATGTCTTTCTTGGAGCATAACTAGCAAGCATTGGTTTATTTCCTGAAGTGATGCCTACTTTTCCATTTTTGTTCTTGTTTGACACTTTCTTTTTCTCAACAGATTTTAACTCCTTCAGTTTATGTTTGAGTTGTTTATCTGTCATTGAACCGATATTAACCTGTTTAACACTAGTTTTTACTGATTTATTTTTGACAGCTTCCTTTTCATTTTCAGACAAAAATTTACTGGTTCCATGAACAAATTTAGTTCTGACTTTAACTTGATTTTGAAATCTAAGTTCATCTCCCTCATTATAACCTAGACCAACAGTGTCTGTTTTAAAAATCTGTTGAGTGTCCTTTCCAGAATTAGTCCAAGTCCTAATTTTATTATTTGCTTCCTCCAACTCTGACTCTAGTTGTTTATACTTCTGAAGCAAATTCTGTTCTTTGCAAACAACATCATCTCTCTCTTTCTGAACTTGTTGCATGTTTTCAAGTTTCTCTTCAACAAGTTTATTTCTTTCTTTAATTTCAGAATTTTCAGCTTTTATCCTCTCATTTTCTAAAGTCTGATCCCTATAACTTATATGCAATGACTTAAGATAAATTCTTAATTGAGCAATGTCATCAATATTATAAGCATAGGTAGTTAGAGGTACCTGATTTTCAGAGGATTCTGATTCAGTAGTAGCCATGAGAGCATAGTTCACTTCTTCATCAGAATCTGAAGTATCTGCCCAATCTCTGCCTTTAGTGTAGAGTACCTTTCCAGTTTTACCCTTCTTGCACTCAGGAGCATAGTGACCCATCTCCTTACACTTGTAGCATTGAATTTCAGACTTATCCTTCTTTCCTTTAGAATCTCTTTTATCAGACTTCCTGTAGCTTTTCCTGTCTTCATTTGAATCCCTAGAAAACCTTTTTCCTTTCTTGAAATTCTTGAAGCCCATTTTCTTGAAAGTCTTCACCATCAACACAGCCATTTTTCTCATTTCTTCTTCATCATCCTCAGAGTCAGATGATTCAGAAGAGTTTGTATCATAATCAGAGTTTGGTGAATCACTTTCTGAATGTATGACCAAAGCTTTTCCCTTCTTGTTGCCTCTTTCTTCTGAGGCTTCTCTTCAACATTAAGAGCAACAGACTTTCCTTTCCTGGTTGATCTCCTGTTTCTCTGTTTCATTTCCAATTCATGAGTTTTGAGCAGTCCATAGATTTCATCAATTTCTGTTTCAGCAAGATCATAGTTGTCTCTAATAGTGGTTGTTTTCACATCCCACTTTTCAGGTAGAGAAAGAAGAAACTTGAGATTCGAGTCTTCTAGATCATACTCTTTGTTGACCAATGACAGATCATTAATCAGTTTACAGAATCTATCAAATGTTTCTGTCATGGTCTCTTCAGGTTTAGCCTCAAAATGCTCATACTCTTGTGTGAGTATGTTTCTCCTATTCTTCTTAATCGCCGCAGTTCCTTTACACCTGACTTCAAGAGCATCCCATATCTCTTTTGCAGTGGTGCAGTTAATGTAACACCCCCAGATCCGGGGTCCGGGATCCGGTGGTTACGGTTTCCAATTCTGTCCACAACAATTGAACTTTCCTTAACATGAAATAAATTACGTCTCTATGACCCAACACAACAATATAAAACACACCCGTTATAGTCCCAGAGATGAAATCAGAGTCACAATCAAATTTTTATTAATCACATTATGAGTTCTTACAATCCAAAAGAATTTCAATATAATACATACTCTTTGCCATCCATTTACATAAGTCATACTAGACCATATTCTTGGTACTGAAAGAATAAATATACCCTACCAATAGCTTCTTCTTCAGCTCTGGTAGTCTCATCATCCTCGCCCGCGTCTAGTGCGCCTTGTGCGAGTCATCTGGTCTAGCTGTTGTTGTGATATAATAATAAAGCAAGGGTGAGCAATAGCCCACCAACAATAATATATAACTGAACAATAATGTATAACAGTTCAAAAGTATCTTTCAAACCATATGCCATGCATTTACGGAAATGATGCCAGTATAATATGAACGATGAAGTTACAAGGTAACTTAAAGTATTTGTTTGAAGAAATATCTGCTACATCAAAGTAAGCGAGATATTCTTATTGTTATTAAGAAGAGGAACTTGCAAGAAAAGGGTTGCAATTCCAGTTATGACACTATTCCAACTCTGCCAACAGTAATCATGTTGCAGGAAATAAATAAATTTGGATGATGAACCAATGATGGAGTATTCACCGCGCCCGCTGTTCCAATCTTGATGATCAGTCGAGATCGTACAGCTCAATTTAGATTTACTACCGGTAGAAGGAAGAACTGACGGCTTTACTTGTATACCGCCTTACTAGCTCTCCCCGGCCAACGGTTGGGCCAAAGGGGATGGACCGGCGCTACTCGGCCTCTTACACGACTCCTAGTTCAAATAGAATTCATGATTCTGAATGTAACGTTCGTCCCCCTTTCCCCAAGTATAATACTTGTTGATAAGACTCCACAAAGTAGTCGTATCTAGTTGGAAAGGAAAATTTACCAATAACTCCCAAGCTATTACTTGGTAACGGATATCAACTTGTTCCAGTGATCTTACCCCTCGAAAGATGAGAAGGTAAGCAACGACTTAATAAGTCAACATCACCCGAGTTGCGAGTGAAGGGAATACTTTATGACCGGGAAGTCGACAAGATAAATAACATTTTCCAAGTAAGGTTCCCTTATTATTAAGGAGATAGACTCAAAGAAGAATGATGTCTGAGAACCTTTCTTGATATAAGATTAATAATAATATGACTCCGAGATATTTTCTGTAATAATCGAAGAAGATAAACCTTATCGAGATTATTCTAAGTATGGAATAAATATTCAGAGAATATTTAATGAGTTAAAATATTTGAAGAATATTTGGGAATATGAAAGAATATCTTTAATCAGAGTATTTCTCAAAATAATCCCTGAAGAAATATCAGGAGAATATTTATTGAATAAATAAATATTTAAATGAATATTCAAAACAATATTCATTAATTAATAAGACCTGAAAAGAATAGTTAAGGTAATATTCATAATTAATTAGGAATTTAAATGAATATTCAAAAGTAATATTCATTTAATGAATAATATCCTAAATGAATATCAAGTAATATTCATTTAGTAATCCAAGCCTTAAGGAATATTCGAGATAATATTCGATAATTAAATCAAGCTTCAGATGAATATTAAAATAATATCCATCAAGTATTTAATATCTTAAATGAATATTCAAAAGTAATATTTATTTAATAAAATAATATTCTAAAAGAATATCCAAATAATATTCATTTAATAGTCTCATCTTTAGAAGAATATTCGAAATAATAGTCGATAATCAATTCGACTCTGAATGAATATTGAGAAATATTATTCGTTGAATAGTTACGTTCAAATAATTATTTGAAGTAAGGATCGTTAAAATAATTAGTCTCGAACGAATATTCAAATAATATTCGTCGCCCAAATAATAGAAAATATTTACTTAAATATTTTCCTCCGAGGTAATCTCGATATATCAAGGAATATTGACTCCCGGTCTAAATTTGATTAATAAGATGTATACGCCCTTCTATGAGGGTCTTACAATAACCGGCTTATAACTGATATATAACTATCTAGCTTATAAGCCAACAATAACATTCAGGGAACAAGTATATCAATTCAACTTGAAAGTAGGCATGCATGCAATGGCATATGTATATCAGCAATCATATATATACATTTATTCAATCACAACAACAGCCTAAAAGAAGGGAATTGAAACTTGCCTGGTAGTCGAGTACGGTAAGGGGTAGTGGTAGCGGGTCCCGGTTCAGCTTGGTGATCTATAAATAGCCAAGGCATTCGGGATTAATCACTTAACATATTAAAAGTTAAGTTATACTTAATTCGAAACACGTTCTCGAGTTATCTCGTTATACCCCTTTTAGTGGATTACTTTTATCACTGATCCGACCCGACATTCGTTCGTTAATACGACATGTCATTGTACTTATACTTGGGACATACTTAAGTCATATGAGTTCTAAGGTCGATCGTTACGAACCAATACTATACTCCGAGTTTTATCGTTCGTTTTCTAAGCGTTTTACCAAGGTTATAACCAAGCGGGTTTTTAGGGGTTCGTTCGCGTTTAACCTCGACTCGAACATTTTTAATAAATCGAAAAACGATCCTTTTGACATACGGTTTTCTTTCACACCTTCCTTTTTACCTCTAGTATTTATTTACCAATATTCGCCATGACGTTACATAGTTTACGAGGGTTCAATTACAGTTACGAACTTTCGTTTACGGATTCGAACTACTTTTAGTAATTTGGTCATAATTCCTAAACCGTAAATCTAAATGCTTCGATTCTTTCGCCAAAGTGATCTATGTTTAAAATCCTATCAGTAGGGTTCATTGCTTTGTCAAGAACAGAGAGTTATGACCACTGACCAAATCGATTTCTTAATGTTAATGAAAATCGGGCATTACGACGGCTATGAATCGAGCATTCTAAAAATCATAACATCAATACCAAGCCACACCGGGCATCCATACAACTTATACACATAATTCTCATCCCAAGTCTGTCCAAGAACATCTACTTTACCATCATAATCATCATATGATTAAACCAACTACAAATCATGCTAACATGCTTATAATCATACTAACATCATCACCAAGCTTAAATCCATCAAGAACATGCATAAATCTCAAAACAAGATCTAGGGTTTCAAGGGTATACCTTCCTTGGAGAGTGCTAGAGCCTTAATAAGCCTTGATCTAGTCCTTGTGTGGCCTAAGCTAGCTTAGATCCATCAAAAGAAACCAAGAAAACAAAGTTAAATCATGAAGAATACTATTCATCCTCACCTTGGATGATTTATTTGAAAATGGAAAACATGGAGATTGGAGCTAAGATTTCTAGGAGATTACTTTTATGAAATATAGGACTTACCATAAAAGTTTCAAGATCAAACAATGGTGGGAAGGGAGTTTTTGATTCTTGAATTAACAAGAAGCCGAATGGAGGTTTCTTTGAGAGAGAATGGGTTTGCTTGGTTGCTTCTTGAATAATAATGCATAAAGTGATTTGTCTTGATAATATCTTGGGTTAAAGTTGCTTTAATAAAGTGATGATGCAATGGATGAGGTATTTTCAAGAGATAAGTATTGGTTGTTTTGGTTGGATGAGATGAATAAGCTAAGTACTTAGTTTTGATTCTAAGTGTGCTAGTTGCTTAAGTAACTACTTGGTTGCTAGATATTTATCTAGTAGCTTGCACAAGACTCTTGCTTCCTCTGCTTGTTTCTGTGTCTGGTTATTACCCGTTTCGATTGATCGTTCGTGGGAATATTTCACGGATTTCTAATTAGGGTTTACCGGGAATCCTCTTTAATATTAATACTTTCATTCTCCATCTTTCATTCTAACTTTCCAATTTATATTCCTTAAATCCATTCGTTAAATACTTAAGGCTATCAGTGTCCAGGGAACTCTCGGAGAAAATAAAAGTGCGGTTTTTCAGAATCCGACAGCTTTTACATACACTTATTTTCCCCCTGGATCACTAATACGAACTCGGAAATCCGTTCCGAATACTTCTATATAGTGTCGTCTCATATTATTATATACTCCCACCAAAACACTATTCATTCTGTATTCTTTACTTGTTCTCTTAGGGTGGTACAATTGTCCGTATTCTCTTTCGATCGTTCCTTATCCTTTTTACGGAACTACTGGATTAATCGTTACCGATCTGGATGACATGAGAATATTTTCCTGCTTGAAATTGCCATATCTTATTCCCTTAGAAGATAGATTATTCTTACCTATGTTGTCACCCTTTAGAGTTCTTCAAGACATAGAAATAATAAAGTCGAATTCCATTCATTCTTTCCAAATATCAATTATTACATTGCAGCCATAACCACTCCTCAGTGGTTTCCTACCTTCATTCTTAAATCAAATATAATAACATCCCAAAATATCAAATCCTCAAAGTTAATATCTCAATTCTTGGATTATAATAATATTTAATCCACTGTCCGGTCAAATATTATTCCGAAAAAGAATTTGGAATTTCTGAATTCCGATCGTCTCTGCATTCACTTATTTCCTCCGCGTATTAATAATATGACTTCGAAACATCCATATCACGTCCCGTACATAGGGTGGCGTGAAAAGTTTTCCAACTTACAAAATCACTAATCATCCACCAAATTACTATGCACGTACAGGAAACACTATGCACGTACGGGAAACACTATGCACGTACGGGAAATACTATGCACGTACGGGAAATACTATGCACGTACTCATTTCCCTTCAAGGATCCATTAGCTCCTTCCTGGATGGTAGATTATTCTTATATAGGTCCTCAACCATCGAATTACTCTATTCTGACAATATACCAATGCATCAAGATCATTGTCCAAAGTAATATCCATTCATTACAATCATTGTTCCCCATTTTATCATTACTTAATAAAAAGTTTTAATTATATCCAAAATTTGGGGTTCTTACAGTCTCCCCTCCTTAAAAGGATTCCGTCCCGGAATCAGGTAGGAAGCAAAGAGTCGTTTGCCTGTCGTTCACTTTTTAGCTTCCCGGTCAATTCTTAGTCGTTCTACCCTTCCTCAGCACATCTTCTAGTGCTACAATCCATACTGTATCCTTTTTCCATCAATGTTGCTACTTTTCGTACAACTCACTATCCGGGTTATACTCTTAATCAGTCTTATCCTTATTGATATCTGCAGTAACATTGGTATCACTATCACCCTACGAATTCGGAGGTAACCTCGCTCGTACTGTGCATTTCCTGATTGCTTTAATCTTCGCAATCTCGATCAATATAGATAAGTGGAAAGATTTATTGAGAGATCACTATGATCAATTGAACATTTGTTATATTGCATAGTTAGTACAGAAGGGGGCCAGCCTTTAGTACTTGACAAGCAATTAAACAAGTCATGGTATTCCACTTAGACTTCTATCACATAGACAGATAGTCACGTAGCAGTACCTCCCCTCCTAAAAGGGTTGTTCTTCTCAATTCATAAAGAAGATGAATAAGAGAGAAGAAGAGAAAAGAGTTCTAAAGGATTATAGAAAGCTTTCATGATTGTAGAATATCATACTCAGAATTTACCTCTGAACTATAGAGGTTCATCAAAGAAGAAATTAATCATAATTATATCCAATACTATTTGATCGCAATCTCACGTGCCAACATATCTTGCTGCTTTGTCCATTATTCTACGGACAAATACTCTTGTTCAATCTTAGCGATACTCACATTCGGGAAATCCTTCAACCTTTCAGGTTAAATCTTAGATTTCTCACTTGACATCATTAGTACTGACATCCCATATCATGTTACTAGCTTTTTCATAACTATAATATTGACACTATCAGGTTGTCATCCTGAGAATTCATTAGAAAACCCATTCATAACATTCCTTGCTTCTCATTCCATAGTTGCTTTCCCAGCCTTTTCTTTATCAATCACATCCTTCTTATTATCTGATTCTTACTCATTTCTATTATTTACTTTCACCTTCACCTCTTTATTGAGACACCTTTTTGCACTTGGTACCTCTTTATCGGTATTCCGTCACATTTATTCTATAATCATCACGTTATTCCAATTTAAACTTTCCGGAATGAATCTGGCCCGATCCCTTTAACTTAGATTCATATAATCTACTTCTACCAACCTTGTTTCTCATCACTTGTTCTTTTCTATCCGTGGTTTTCCACAGGTTGTCTTTCGTAAGTCAGACCAGGTCGATATCTACCGGCTCATGCTCTTATCATCTATCGAGCATCTGCAGTTTACTGGCGTAGCCTGGCCACATGAAAACCCGTTATGACCGTGCTATAAGTTTTTGGGGGTAAGGTTGGCTCGAATACCGCCGTCCGAACACTTTTAAACTCTCAGGTGGCCCAATAAGTCTCGGGCTCAACCGCCCTTCCCTCCAAGTCTCATTAATTCTTTCCATGGGAATATCTTTAACATCATGAATCATCAACCTCATATTCTCTATCTTGTTTGCGCAGAGGTACACTAACATAAACTTGTTTGTCATTCATCAGCATGCCATTTAGTTAATCAATGGCAGCACTTTCTTTATCTTTACATTGTCATCTACTTTCTTAGAAGAATCACCATCGCTTGTTGTTTACGTAGTGCATTAATAGCTAACCCTACGGGTTTCAAATCCCTTAGGGAGACAAAGTAATCACTATTCCTTATCCATAAGGAACACTTCCTGAACTTGATGTAGATATAACATGAAGTAGATAGAATGGCAGAAGAGTTTCAAGCATCGCAGCTAGGTCCGGTTGATGAAACTATCACTTATGCATCTTCCATAAAAGACTGGAAACTTAACGGTTTACTTCATCAATTTTGTACCATGGTCCTGGTTTGCCTCAAAACGGGACCTTCTAAGGTACGTAATATGCTTAAGACTCCATCAGGAATCGAATCTTTACTTAAACTATTATTACCTTCGATTCTTGCACAATCATCAAAAGGAATGTAACTTCCTCCACTCCAATATGACCTTCAAGGTCTTTCCAAATATCATTTTGTTTCTTCGGTATGAACATTTATAATTATCCCTTTATACTTAGACTGTCAGCCACCTCATTGGCCTTTCCTGATAATAATAATTTCTGGTAATCCTTGTTCTCTGGATATATTCCAATTCAAACATTTCTACCTCATTCCCATCATTATTGGGTGAAAGCATTCTCCCTTAAGCTCTGCTGATGGAGAAAAATATATTTATCAGTCTTTCTCCATAAGTCATTGCTTCCACCTACCCGTGGGAATTTTATCACGTTTATTCCCAATCCTACTTAGGATGCTTCTTTTCTTAGTTCTTTCTTTATCTTAGGATAATCTCAACCTTTATAGGTTCAACCCATACTTCCTGAGGGTTTCATACATGCCTCATCTGGCATTATTGTTACGATGTCATACATTCCTTACCAAACTTCCATTTTGAAGTTCGGAATAGTGCCCTTTTTCCTTGTAAGGTTTCGTAGGCCATCCTTATCATTCCTCCGGTATTTTCTGGGTACCGGGTATATCAAAATGTCATTGATCAATACTCTAATAATTCTATCTATGTTCTTTCCAGAACTCTTTTTAATAGTCCTTACCGGTCATTGTTGCCTTAGCAAGTCCAGCTCATATCATCTGAAGTCATAATGTCGTTATTAGGGTTAATGCCACCCCTTGTGCATTCCCCAGGGTTTGTCTTGATTTATGGATATCCTATCCTTAATTCAACTGCCAAGGAATTCTTGCATCTTATAATTGGCAATCAGATCATGTATCCTTAATAAAGGTCTCTTTTCAATCATTCTCATTTGATAATCGATCGGTGGTTTAATGCCACCCTCTTCTTTCAGATAGTTGTCAGCCTATTTGGCCTTCCAAAAAGGCAACGTATGCCTATCTCCTCTCTTACAGAACTTGGTAATGGCAGCAAGGATGTTTTGGAAAATATTGGTCGAGTTCAACGTGAATCTCTTAGTGCTTATCGTTCTTCGCAAAGGTACTTGCCTCAGACAAAATTCCTACAGCATACTGTTCAATTTCTGACCTTTCCTATACCCTCTTCATATACCTTCATTGTTTACTTTCCTCCGTCATAATATATTCATGGTATTCATGATACCCTAGCATCATACATCTCAAGTCACTCTACTTCCATTTTACTCGGAATCTTGGACAACCATATACACATGAGTCACTTTAGTACGGGTGACCCCATCCCAAAAAGGTCTAGTGAATTCCCAATCAAAACATGGGTTGTTCAGCAGAAGATTCCTACGATCTCATTAATGTTTCCTTTATATCAGAAGCCCTTGCAGTCGGTGCTTTCTTAGAAGCAACCCTGCTTTGTCTTTTCATTGCTGGTCTAGTCACTTTATAGTCCGTCGTGACTTGGCCTCAACTGGCCACACATAAAAATATATGATTTTAGGGGTTGGCTAATAGCATTACTTTTCTAGCAATTGCCGACATAGTGCCTTCTTCTTTGATACCTTTCTACCTTTCCAAAACTTTACTCCATATAACTCTTAATCGACTACTCGGCACCGTCTCCGGTCACCTTTCCTCCACTTTTATCTTTTCAACTATTCTTATCAATCCCGCGTGCCACACAAGCTTACCATTCCTGGCATAACAGCCTTTTCATTTAAGTCAATCCTGGAATTTCTCAGTCCGGCTGGTTTCTTACTTACATTTCCTGTTTTCGTCCAATCTCACTTCATCATTTTATCACTACCGTCGATTGTAATGCTCAGGGTCCGTTTACTAACCCATTTTACAGCATCCTTACCCAAATCACAGGGTTTGCTCCAGTTTCTACTCTCTTCCATGACATTCTCTGATAATCAGGAAGACAAGGTTTGCCAAAATTCACCGAATTCCTTTCCAGAATCAGGGAAATTTTGGTCAATCTATCCACCTACTGGTAACATTAAGGAGACCAGTTTCGAAACCTGAAGAATGGTTCTATGAACCTCCAAGCAGGTAGAACCATAAACAGTCATAATTAACGAAATAATCGTCATCAGATTAGAAGTTTAACCATTGGAGAGGAACCAATTTTATACATCCCTTAGAAGGGAATCAACAGTTTCAAACTGAAACCTGTCACAACATCCTAATACCTATATGTCCTGATATTCGATATTTCCAAATGTCAATCTATCTGACCACTAGTCTCAGAAGGAACATTGCCGTCGGAGTTGGTTGTTCCACAGAATTTGCACTACTAAGGCCATCCGATCTGGTGGACCGTGCTGTCCGAATGCATCTGCAAGTACTTTGTCGTGTTTCGCAAGCACCCATCCTAATCCTTTATGCGAAGCATCGTCGGAAGCACAAGGTCTCCCCCTTTTTTTTTTTTTCCATTAAGTAATGCCAACTCTTGGTCATTACCAATTCCACCTTTTTAGCTCCAGGAAGATTTTCTCACATTTTTCTCTTTAACTGCTGATCGTATTACTTGATCTATTATAATTCCGCATCGGAATAAACTTAAGGTACTACTATAATCCATCCAAAGAGAAGAAGGAATTTAATATTCCTCTGAATCACATGCATCTAACGTTTCTGGTTCATCATTTAACTGAGTTGAATTAACTCTATACTCAGTCTCTGGCAGTAGTCTCATTACGAGTTCATCTTGACTCATTGGTCTTATCTTCCGGTAGGTTCTGAGATCATTGTCTCGCTTAGTACTTCCTTATATAACTTTATCCAATCATGCTGTCACTTCCCAATGTTTTCACTTTCTAACTGATTCATTCATAAAATGGACATTTTCCTGAATAAAACAATTTCATCAACCTCAATTTGGTTCCATAAATTACAACCTATGACATCTGCCTTCTCGTGGCAAATTATTACTGACCATATTCATACTAATTCATTTATCAAATGATATGGCACTTACTGCCTCCTTCTCCACTATTCCTAGGGACTCTGTTCCTCGCCCTAAATCGATGTCTTTGATAATCATACATCCCTCTAGCTCTTTCTTTGTTAAGATGAAAATCTCTAAGGATTCTCATCTATTCCGTATAAGATCTCAAGTAATTCTTCCAATCCTTCTTTCTTGCTGGTACTACATCTGGTAGTCCGGCTATGACTTCAACATGCATCTTCAGATCTCTTAATAAGATCTCGGTTCTTTATACTCACTTTTCTGAGCACCATATCTTAATCATCACAGTCATTCTGGCTGCGACCCTCATTACCCATGGGTAAGCTCCTTATCCTAACAGGATTTTCCTTATCTGCTGGAGCCTCTTCCGGGTCTCCAGTAGGGTACTCCATCGAATTACCCACTGATCTTCAGCATATAAAGCATCATCGCGTTGTCGCTCGTATGCCTCAAGGTCAGTCGCCTTACTCGTCGATACGATATCGTGCTAAGTTACTATCATTATACTTACGAGTTCCCATAAGGGTTTTATATGTCATCACTACATTAAGTAGTCCGACTATGAACTTGGCAAGAGTTCTTATTATCTTATTGAATTTATTGTTTTAACGTCACCTCATCTCTAGGGTTTATAACGTACGCTCTGATACCACTTCTGTAACACCCCCAGATCCGGGGTCCGGGATCCGGTGGTTACGGTTTCCAATTCTGTCCACAACAATTGAACTTTCCTTAACATGAAATAAATTACGTCTCTATGACCCAACACAACAATATAAAACACACCCGTTATAGTCCCAGAGATGAAATCAGAGTCACAATCAAATTTTTATTAATCACATTATGAGTTCTTACAATCCAAAAGAATTTCAATATAATACATACTCTTTGCCATCCATTTACATAAGTCATACTAGACCATATTCTTGGTACTGAAAGAATAAATATACCCTACCAATAGCTTCTTCTTCAGCTCTGGTAGTCTCATCATCCTCGCCCGCGTCTAGTGCGCCTTGTGCGAGTCATCTGGTCTAGCTGTTGTTGTGATATAATAATAAAGCAAGGGTGAGCAATAGCCCACCAACAATAATATATAACTGAACAATAATGTATAACAGTTCAAAAGTATCTTTCAAACCATATGCCATGCATTTACGGAAATGATGCCAGTATAATATGAACGATGAAGTTACAAGGTAACTTAAAGTATTTGTTTGAAGAAATATCTGCTACATCAAAGTAAGCGAGATATTCTTATTGTTATTAAGAAGAGGAACTTGCAAGAAAAGGGTTGCAATTCCAGTTATGACACTATTCCAACTCTGCCAACAGTAATCATGTTGCAGGAAATAAATAAATTTGGATGATGAACCAATGATGGAGTATTCACCGCGCCCGCTGTTCCAATCTTGATGATCAGTCGAGATCGTACAGCTCAATTTAGATTTACTACCGGTAGAAGGAAGAACTGACGGCTTTACTTGTATACCGCCTTACTAGCTCTCCCCGGCCAACGGTTGGGCCAAAGGGGATGGACCGGCGCTACTCGGCCTCTTACACGACTCCTAGTTCAAATAGAATTCATGATTCTGAATGTAACGTTCGTCCCCCTTTCCCCAAGTATAATACTTGTTGATAAGACTCCACAAAGTAGTCGTATCTAGTTGGAAAGGAAAATTTACCAATAACTCCCAAGCTATTACTTGGTAACGGATATCAACTTGTTCCAGTGATCTTACCCCTCGAAAGATGAGAAGGTAAGCAACGACTTAATAAGTCAACATCACCCGAGTTGCGAGTGAAGGGAATACTTTATGACCGGGAAGTCGACAAGATAAATAACATTTTCCAAGTAAGGTTCCCTTATTATTAAGGAGATAGACTCAAAGAAGAATGATGTCTGAGAACCTTTCTTGATATAAGATTAATAATAATATGACTCCGAGATATTTTCTGTAATAATCGAAGAAGATAAACCTTATCGAGATTATTCTAAGTATGGAATAAATATTCAGAGAATATTTAATGAGTTAAAATATTTGAAGAATATTTGGGAATATGAAAGAATATCTTTAATCAGAGTATTTCTCAAAATAATCCCTGAAGAAATATCAGGAGAATATTTATTGAATAAATAAATATTTAAATGAATATTCAAAACAATATTCATTAATTAATAAGACCTGAAAAGAATAGTTAAGGTAATATTCATAATTAATTAGGAATTTAAATGAATATTCAAAAGTAATATTCATTTAATGAATAATATCCTAAATGAATATCAAGTAATATTCATTTAGTAATCCAAGCCTTAAGGAATATTCGAGATAATATTCGATAATTAAATCAAGCTTCAGATGAATATTAAAATAATATCCATCAAGTATTTAATATCTTAAATGAATATTCAAAAGTAATATTTATTTAATAAAATAATATTCTAAAAGAATATCCAAATAATATTCATTTAATAGTCTCATCTTTAGAAGAATATTCGAAATAATAGTCGATAATCAATTCGACTCTGAATGAATATTGAGAAATATTATTCGTTGAATAGTTACGTTCAAATAATTATTTGAAGTAAGGATCGTTAAAATAATTAGTCTCGAACGAATATTCAAATAATATTCGTCGCCCAAATAATAGAAAATATTTACTTAAATATTTTCCTCCGAGGTAATCTCGATATATCAAGGAATATTGACTCCCGGTCTAAATTTGATTAATAAGATGTATACGCCCTTCTATGAGGGTCTTACAATAACCGGCTTATAACTGATATATAACTATCTAGCTTATAAGCCAACAATAACATTCAGGGAACAAGTATATCAATTCAACTTGAAAGTAGGCATGCATGCAATGGCATATGTATATCAGCAATCATATATATACATTTATTCAATCACAACAACAGCCTAAAAGAAGGGAATTGAAACTTGCCTGGTAGTCGAGTACGGTAAGGGGTAGTGGTAGCGGGTCCCGGTTCAGCTTGGTGATCTATAAATAGCCAAGGCATTCGGGATTAATCACTTAACATATTAAAAGTTAAGTTATACTTAATTCGAAACACGTTCTCGAGTTATCTCGTTATACCCCTTTTAGTGGATTACTTTTATCACTGATCCGACCCGACATTCGTTCGTTAATACGACATGTCATTGTACTTATACTTGGGACATACTTAAGTCATATGAGTTCTAAGGTCGATCGTTACGAACCAATACTATACTCCGAGTTTTATCGTTCGTTTTCTAAGCGTTTTACCAAGGTTATAACCAAGCGGGTTTTTAGGGGTTCGTTCGCGTTTAACCTCGACTCGAACATTTTTAATAAATCGAAAAACGATCCTTTTGACATACGGTTTTCTTTCACACCTTCCTTTTTACCTCTAGTATTTATTTACCAATATTCGCCATGACGTTACATAGTTTACGAGGGTTCAATTACAGTTACGAACTTTCGTTTACGGATTCGAACTACTTTTAGTAATTTGGTCATAATTCCTAAACCGTAAATCTAAATGCTTCGATTCTTTCGCCAAAGTGATCTATGTTTAAAATCCTATCAGTAGGGTTCATTGCTTTGTCAAGAACAGAGAGTTATGACCACTGACCAAATCGATTTCTTAATGTTAATGAAAATCGGGCATTACGACGGCTATGAATCGAGCATTCTAAAAATCATAACATCAATACCAAGCCACACCGGGCATCCATACAACTTATACACATAATTCTCATCCCAAGTCTGTCCAAGAACATCTACTTTACCATCATAATCATCATATGATTAAACCAACTACAAATCATGCTAACATGCTTATAATCATACTAACATCATCACCAAGCTTAAATCCATCAAGAACATGCATAAATCTCAAAACAAGATCTAGGGTTTCAAGGGTATACCTTCCTTGGAGAGTGCTAGAGCCTTAATAAGCCTTGATCTAGTCCTTGTGTGGCCTAAGCTAGCTTAGATCCATCAAAAGAAACCAAGAAAACAAAGTTAAATCATGAAGAATACTATTCATCCTCACCTTGGATGATTTATTTGAAAATGGAAAACATGGAGATTGGAGCTAAGATTTCTAGGAGATTACTTTTATGAAATATAGGACTTACCATAAAAGTTTCAAGATCAAACAATGGTGGGAAGGGAGTTTTTGATTCTTGAATTAACAAGAAGCCGAATGGAGGTTTCTTTGAGAGAGAATGGGTTTGCTTGGTTGCTTCTTGAATAATAATGCATAAAGTGATTTGTCTTGATAATATCTTGGGTTAAAGTTGCTTTAATAAAGTGATGATGCAATGGATGAGGTATTTTCAAGAGATAAGTATTGGTTGTTTTGGTTGGATGAGATGAATAAGCTAAGTACTTAGTTTTGATTCTAAGTGTGCTAGTTGCTTAAGTAACTACTTGGTTGCTAGATATTTATCTAGTAGCTTGCACAAGACTCTTGCTTCCTCTGCTTGTTTCTGTGTCTGGTTATTACCCGTTTCGATTGATCGTTCGTGGGAATATTTCACGGATTTCTAATTAGGGTTTACCGGGAATCCTCTTTAATATTAATACTTTCATTCTCCATCTTTCATTCTAACTTTCCAATTTATATTCCTTAAATCCATTCGTTAAATACTTAAGGCTATCAGTGTCCAGGGAACTCTCGGAGAAAATAAAAGTGCGGTTTTTCAGAATCCGACAGCTTTTACATACACTTATTTTCCCCCTGGATCACTAATACGAACTCGGAAATCCGTTCCGAATACTTCTATATAGTGTCGTCTCATATTATTATATACTCCCACCAAAACACTATTCATTCTGTATTCTTTACTTGTTCTCTTAGGGTGGTACAATTGTCCGTATTCTCTTTCGATCGTTCCTTATCCTTTTTACGGAACTACTGGATTAATCGTTACCGATCTGGATGACATGAGAATATTTTCCTGCTTGAAATTGCCATATCTTATTCCCTTAGAAGATAGATTATTCTTACCTATGTTGTCACCCTTTAGAGTTCTTCAAGACATAGAAATAATAAAGTCGAATTCCATTCATTCTTTCCAAATATCAATTATTACATTGCAGCCATAACCACTCCTCAGTGGTTTCCTACCTTCATTCTTAAATCAAATATAATAACATCCCAAAATATCAAATCCTCAAAGTTAATATCTCAATTCTTGGATTATAATAATATTTAATCCACTGTCCGGTCAAATATTATTCCGAAAAAGAATTTGGAATTTCTGAATTCCGATCGTCTCTGCATTCACTTATTTCCTCCGCGTATTAATAATATGACTTCGAAACATCCATATCACGTCCCGTACATAGGGTGGCGTGAAAAGTTTTCCAACTTACAAAATCACTAATCATCCACCAAATTACTATGCACGTACAGGAAACACTATGCACGTACGGGAAACACTATGCACGTACGGGAAATACTATGCACGTACGGGAAATACTATGCACGTACTCATTTCCCTTCAAGGATCCATTAGCTCCTTCCTGGATGGTAGATTATTCTTATATAGGTCCTCAACCATCGAATTACTCTATTCTGACAATATACCAATGCATCAAGATCATTGTCCAAAGTAATATCCATTCATTACAATCATTGTTCCCCATTTTATCATTACTTAATAAAAAGTTTTAATTATATCCAAAATTTGGGGTTCTTACAGTTAATGACTTTGTTAGACATAACATTGTCTAAAGCACTATGCAGTAAATGCCTAACTTTTGCATCCTTAGCAATTGATGATAGATCTTCAGGAGTCATGTCCTTCTTTTCCTTTGGAACCATTTTTGCTTCTTCACCAGCAACTGCAACAGATAGCTTTGTAGGATTGTGAGGACCTTCATAAATCCTGTCAAGATATTCTGGATCTGTAGCCTCCAGAAACATAGTCATCTTGACCTTCCACATAGCATACTCTAATGGCCTCAGAATAGGAACCCTGATTGGTTCATAACGACTCACAGTAGTAGGAGCCTTTTCAGAAACAGTAGGTGTAGGTGGAGGGATTGCTGCCATGATTATTGTTGTGTTTGGATCTTAACCTGTAATAAAGTAACAGATTGGCTCTGATACCACTTGTTAGGCCGAATACACAATTAATAATCAATTTTGTATGAGAGATTAACAAGTAAAAGCGTTTATGCACTTAAAAAACTTCTTGTATTTCGAACCCTCTTCGTGATGTAAAATATCACAAAGAGCTGCTAGGTTACAATAAAGATAATTCGTTATCGATTTCCTTCTAGGGTTAACCTATCTGTATTTATATACCATACAGCTACAATACAATCTCTAATTGATATTCATAATAATCAGCTATACAATGATATCAATTACAGATTGTCACACGTCTCCTATGTCAACTCGATCTCTTTGATAGCTATCCAATCTTCAAAGATATCGCTTCCATAATTAATCTTCAATCACTGTTGAACAATAGACGCGCTTCCTCCAGACAGAGTTTAACAAACTCTGTCGAGCTTCCACCTGTCAGAGTTTAACTAAACTCTGACTGCTTCCAGCTAAACTCTGATAACTCCCTGTAACACTTAAACACTGATTAAAACACATCAATTATATTTAACAAGAGCCTTTAACATCAGTTAGAAATTAAAAACTGATGTGTTTGTTTACTATATTTATTACTGTATTCATATATATATATATGCACCAAAATAATACTAAAATGAATGATGTATTCATGTAACTTATCAATCCAAAACTCAAAAACTTATGAAAATAACAAAAACTTCATATCATTATATAAAAAAATCAGTATATACATCATGACTATCCGCAAAACTAACAAACTAGTTACATTTCAAGTCAAAATTCCTCTTCCAAACCAAAAATATAATTGACATATTACTCCATGTAAAAACAAACTATATCGCTCTAACTACCATAGTTAAAACAACCTAATTAGAACAACCTATATCTTGGTCGTTAATGGAGTGCTCGGACAGTGAGTGCCAATGACATTGTTGTAGAACATAATCAGTTCCATCTATCTTTATTGATCCAAGATCTCCTGTACAGTATACCCGCATTTTTTCCTCACAAGTTACCAATTATACAGCATTATAGCAAGCAAAACTATGACAAGTAGAAATGCATAAACGTACATCCATTCCACGAATGTGCAGGAAGAAGAATCGATACACTGCACCAACTACTAGATAAGCTCCAAAGAGGCAGAAAATACTGAAATTATTTAAACCACGTAGTAAGTAAACTTCTTGTGATTCTAGTTATTGGAAATGGCTTTAGGCAAAACCACTTACATGGTTAAGAAAGTAGCAAACCAGCCAATTCCTTTACCATGTGCAGATATAATTGTTGCACAACCAGCAGGATGCCTCAGTTGGGTAGCCTGTTTAGAAAAACTAATTAAGTTTGAACAATGGGTAACATTAAAAGACAAATACTCAAACCGATTATTGTTTGATAGTATCCAATTCAGCAAAGGAGATATCAAACACATAATAAATGCATAGACATCAACAGAGGAGTAACTGGATACTTGTTTTAATACAGAAACAACTTCTGTCACATAAATATATATTGGCTAGTGTTGGTTAAATTAAAAATTCACTTGAGTTTTGGTATTTTTCCTGTTCAACTTCATTTACTGATTTAGTAACACTAGTCTTGTGGAATTCTGAGCTGAGTAAACTGAAATTAAACATAAAGAGTGAGAAGGCAGATCTCAAAAATGTAGAATATGTGTAAATACACACACGGGCACTAGGCTGAGGGCTCGCGGAAGTCGATGTATGCGCTGGCCTCAGTTAATATTCATAAATCACTACACAAAAAATGAGTGATTGCTTTATCATCCTCTACTCACATTATCAATTCTTATATGCATTTATTTTTAAACACAGTAGCAAGGATTTTTATTTAAAGAACTACAAAAGCAGTTAAAAGAAAAAGCACTTACATAATCACATTTCCCAGTTCTATATGCGAGGCCCCTGCATGATCATTATATATTAATCACAGTCAAGAACAATCCACATTATATATCATATGATTCCTTAGAGATTGCGAGAGATTGCGGTGCAACCTGAACTTCATTGTTATCACAGATCACAGAAACAGAAAGAGAACAGTAGGGCGGGCCACTAGACATCTTAACAATTACGCCAGCACAGGGCGTTCTTTTATCTGCATAGCCTCACCAGTAAAAGCCATTAGTTATTTATATCCTTTAATCAAATTTGCATTTTACTGATAGTAAAAGTTTATCATCGATATGGTTGATATTGACGATCCATACTTAGCAGACTGTAACAGATAATCACAAGAGATGATAAGGAGATAAAGTGATACCTTGAACCTGGAAAAAGTTAGTAGTTCAGCCATAATTGCACCCATTGCCCACATATCTGCACATTGCAAATTTAACAAATCGTAAACATTAGATACTGCAGATTACTTGACATTATTTTGTCAATATTATACTCACCAACGGCAGAACCATATGTTGGTTCCTGAAGCAAGACTTCGGGTGCTCTATACCTGTCAAAAGAATATATCTTAGCTTCCGTGAAAAGTAGAGCTACAGGACTAGGGTGAATAGAAAGATTTCAGATATATTACGTACCACCGCGTGGACACATACTCCGTATATGGTGGCGAAGAATTAATCTCTCGAGCAAGACCAAAATCAGAAATTTTAATAATATGCTTTGAAACTAACAAGTTTTCTGCCAAAAATACACATTCAAAATTTTATATTCGAAAATATGTTTGAATACCCAAATATGGACTACTGGTAATCCTGCCTTCAATCCAAAACATGGGTTTTCGAATGGGAAATAAGTATGATAAACATATCGAAAATTAAACCCGCAAATGTATAAAATCACAATGTACAACCATCAAAACACATAGTCTCAAACAAAAAAGTTAGATAAAAAATATACACAATTCACAGTGTATCAACACACATACTAATAATCAAACAATTAACATGTGGAAACAATTAAAAGACAGAAAATGAACCTGCTGGAACAGCGCCCATCTCTTTCTCGACTTTAGCTTGCATCTCTTTAAGAGCAGCAGCTTCCTCATCCATCTCTTTCAATCTCTTTTTCATCTCATCCAAATCCTATAAAAACACACACAATTACAATTACATAACAAAAATTAGGGTTTATGAGAGAGAGAAAGAGAGAATTCACCTTAACAGTGTCGTCATCGAGAGCGGTAGACATGTCGACAATTAAAAGTTCTTGACTTATGTATGTAATCCCTAATTCCTTATACAGAAAATAAAAAGAAAATTCAGATTATTCACAATAAAACAAGATCGAAAATAGCTTACCCATTTACTAAATCAAGTTGAGATGAACAATTAATCGATTAAAAAATCAATTAAGAACACATACTAGCTATTTGACCAAGTAACTACAGTAATTGGGAAATTAGGGTTACAAATTGAGTTTAAAAGAGAGAGTGAAAGAGGGAGTGAATTAGGGTTCTTAAGAGGGGGTTGAGAGTAAAAGAAGGAGTGAAAGAGAGAGAGGGTGAGGCTGTCGAGAAAGAGAAAGAGAGAGAGAGTAAGGCGTCGAGAGAGAGAGAGGGTGAGGCATCGAGAGAGGTGAGGTGAGAGAGAGAGTGAAAGTCGAGAGAGAGAGAGAGAGAGAGAGAGAGAGAGAGAGAGAGAGAGTTAAGTCGAGAGAGGATGTATATGGTTTTTGGTTTTTGTTTCAATTTTAGAGTGGGGAACTAAAA
This sequence comes from Saposhnikovia divaricata, assembly GCA_036435485.1. NCBI lineage: Eukaryota > Viridiplantae > Streptophyta > Magnoliopsida > Apiales > Apiaceae > Saposhnikovia > Saposhnikovia divaricata. Next base: position 90,334,436 of record CM071597.1, on the reverse strand, counting down.
ATTGTTTAAGGGGGAAAAAAAATTGGCTTAGTGGGAAAAGATTTTGGGTAAGCGGGAGAAATTTGTGTGGGCGCCGTATTGCAAAATTTTTTTAATATGTCTTTAGACATCGGTTGTTTTTTAACCGATGTCATAATATGTCAAAGACATCACTTGTGTTTTTAACCGATGTTATTGATATTTCAATTATATGTCAATGACATCGGTTGGCTTATAATGTAATTTCATAATATATCAAAGATATCAGTTTTTTTTTCGACCGATGTCATTGATAGTTTTTACATCGGTGACATCATGAACCGATGTGAAAGGGGCGATGTCTATTCTATTTTTTCTAGTAGTGCTAGTAGTTTTATTACCCCCCTACTTTCCCACAAATTGAGATTTTTGTCCTCTACCTCCTTTGTTAAAGTAGCTTCCCTCACTTGAACCTCCTTTCGGGCCCTCAAATCTTCTTTTCTTATTCTCTCGACCTATTTGGGTTTGTTCACTCTCGGCTTCTATAATAGATGCCTTCTGGACCACTGCAGCATAATCAGTCAACTCAAATGGTGCCACTCGCGTCCGTAGCCATGGTTTCAATCCTTGTTGGAACCTTTTCGCTCGTTGATAAGTGGATTTATATCCACTTGGAGCGTTCCATATCGGCTTAAATTGATTGTCTTGGGCTCAAGTTTGTTGTAATTTTGATGTGTTTTGCTTAGTTGTGCAGATTTACGAGAATGTTGATTAAGGTGGATGCTTCTATCGTTTTTGGAGAATTAATTGATTGAAATTCGGATTTCTGAGACAGTTGCGCAGTCTACACTGTTTTGGACATATCTGGAGTTCTAGAAGTCCGTTTTCAGCGATCTTACTGCCCACGCGAAGCTTGGGAGATTTTCTACAATATGGGACAGGTGTTGCACGGGCAGGTTGCGCGTGGTTGGCGCAGGCTGCGCGACAAACAGACTGCTGGGCGCAGGTTGCGCGCGGAAAATCTTGAAAATTACTGTTTTGGCCATATCTTGAGTTCTAGAAGTCCGTTTGAGGCCCGTAAGCAGTCCACGCGAAGATAACGAGATTCTCTATCATTCTAAGGTGGTCCAGAGGTCCAATTATGATTGGAACATTCCAGAAATATTGAAGAAAAGTCAGCTACGAATTTTCCTTCAAAACCGAATCAGTTTAGGAAACGTATTATGTGCCGAGCTGCAGAAATTCAACTTTGACAAGGAAATTGCTATAATTCCTACTTCTAATAAGTATGGTAATTTCTCTGGGTGGCTAGAACATTCCAGAATCAGATCTATACATGGAATTTGCAATTCTTATCTTATTCAAGAACGAAAATTGCCAATCTTCTATTCCAACTCTGAAACGGCAATTGCTTGGTGGGCAAGACTTCTAGAGCCTATATAAACACATCCAACCCTTGTAATTTGTATCATTAGGAAGAGAACCATTACATATCAATTACTTAGGATTATTTGTATTTTTTCATACTTTGTTTTTATCATGGTTTCATCAGATCCCATGATGACGAGAGGTTCGATTATGAACTAATCGTTGTCATGGGATTCTAACGAATTTATTTATGGAGCTTTAGTATCTCGATGCTTTAAAGATCTGTGTGTGATGTATATCTGATATCCTTGTATGGTTGTGCTTAATTGCTAGATGCGTAGCTAACATCTAATTTGTTAATCTCTTGTGAAGTGAAAGTGGATCTTGAGATTTAGAACTTGCCATGCTAGCATAGGTTCATGATTGTTTATCAACATGATTCGTAGTATGAGATGAAAATACTTATATTGCCCTGTGTGATCTTTATGGATAACTTGTTCTTCAACCGTTATGTTTTCAAATTCTATAGACATATAGGGTCTAAGCATAATTGGTGTCTATTCATCTTCTATCTCTTTTGTGGATATATGTTTAGTTTGGTATACGTATGCTGACAGGTAGCGTGTACTTGTTTCGTGTTATCCGATCAGATATCATAACCATTGCATATAGTGATTAAAGGCGTCAGATCTAAGCAAAGTATTTAATGAAGTTAGGATTCCATGGTTTATCTTGCAGAAGTAATTCGATTCCAATTCTCGTTAGTTAGTTAAATCTTAGTTTGTTAATTTGCTTTTTAGTTAGATTTAGTTAATTAAAACCCAATTTGTTATTTGTCTTAGCAGTGAATTAAAACCATACATTGTTGCATAGGTACAATACTGAATTAAAAACCAGATCTCTGTGGGAACGAACTTGACTTATATTGGTGTGTTCAGGTACTTGAGTGTTGAAGATGGCATGCGAGGAGTTGCCATGGTGGGCATATTCGAGTACATCCATGCCTTATCAATGTGAGCAGTGTTTGGGCGTTCATGATCCATCACAATATTGTTACTACGAAGGAGTTGATCCATATGTCACTTATGAGGAACAACCATATTTTCCATACCATCCTCAACGGTACCAGCAAGATGTTCCAGATATGTCATATTACTATGGAAGTGAAGGGTTTCAACAGCAGCAACCTACTCCTACTTTTCAGTCAGATGAGGTTCCTACTAGGGAGGAGATTATGATGTTTGTAAAGAGTAGCGAGGAGTCTCTCAAATCTTTGGAGATTCTAGTTGCTCAAGCTGTGAGAGCCTTGGAACAAGAGAAACAACAATTCACACCAGAAGCAATACCAGAAAATAATGATGACTTGGAGCAAGGTACTGCATGCATAATTGAAGAAGACAAATTCCAAGACGAGGTGAGCATTCGCAAGCCATGTGAGGAATTTGATCATGTTAAGATGGTGGATGATTTGGAAAGGGCACTATATGGGACAGACACTGATGAGCTGCACAAATTTCAGGAATTGGTATGTGCGTACCAAGAGGTTGACCATGGGAAAGATTCAGGTCTTCTACTTGTCTCAGAGTTTAAGGATGGAGGTAGCGCATTAGAGCCAATGGAGGAAGTTCTTTTTGAGGAACCAAAGGCTTCGGCAACTTACATCTACCCTCCTCCATTATATTCATGCGAAGCCCGCGAATGTGTGTTGTTCTACAAATTGACAGATTTTGGATCAACCGATGAAGGCATTGGAAAAGGACATAGTTGTTATACGAATAGGACAAGCGAGGAGAAGGGGCAGAAAGTGTGCCACCGTGATGACGATGAAGTCTCACGAAGAGGAGACCAGGCCAACTATTATCATCCTTAATGGAGGCTTGAAGTAACGTCAAGCTATTGACGTTAAAGAAGCGCTTCTTGGGAGGTAACCCAAGCATTGTTGTATATTGGTATGTTTTCTACTTTCCCTTGTATTTACTTCCATTCAATGAGGACATTGAATATTCTAAGTTTGGGGGTGGTTTGAGGGATAAGTAGTGTATATATATGTGATTGTTAGTCATTGTGTTCATGTAGGATTTCATGTTTTGCATATTAGTAGTAGTAATTCATGCATATATGTTCGTATTAATGATGTTTGTTTCATATAGGACATTTTGTTTTTATTTTTTTGTATACCATGTGAGTTCATATTAGTTGCATTTGCATAGCATGCATATTTCATGATCCCTTAAAACGAGCTAATTCTGATTGGTAGGTAGGTGTCTAATTGAGTGTGGTAATGATGAGTAGAGGGTTGATTTATAGTTTCTATGAAATTGACTTGCATGCTTCAGAAACAAAACTAATTACACAGTCTCATTGGGTGCTTTGGGGCTAAGTTAGGGTCATGCTTGTTTGGATGTTTTGAGATTTAATCACTTGTTTATATTTAGAATTTTCGTTATTCCCTTGATGGCGTAGGATCACTAAAGTCTAAGTTTGGGGGAAAATAGGAATTTCATGCTAGTTGTAAATATTTGTCAATAATGGCTAGATGTCAAATGGCTAGTAGCCGGCTCATATTTATATGAGTAGTCTAGGGTTGGAATTGAGAATTCTCATTCCAGATTGCATAGAGAAAAAAAAAGAAAAAAATTAGAAAAAAAAAAGAAAAAAAGAAAAAGTCAAAAGTTTCAAATGTTTATTTGCAAAATTAACCAGGGTGAGCTCTTTAATACTCGAGCTATTAAGTTCGCGGGGACTTTGTGCCTAGTGACCTAAGGCTTTTATAGTCTGGGATCCACTAACCCAACGCTCGCTACATGGGTATTATTGTATAAGCCTTTTGGGGTCTCATCCATTGCACGGTTAAATAAGCATGATTGTATATATGTGTCGTAGTAGTTAGTAATAAAGCATGAATTTCTGTCTACCTTGGATAAGGATGGAGGTGTTCCTAGGTTATGAAGTGTCTACAGTCTATTCTATTTATAAACCTGTGATTGTCTTGGCGAAGAATATGTATGATTTTTGACCTAGTGTTGGGAGTATTTCTGATGAGCATCGCACACACGCACGTTTCTGTTCATGTATTGTTAGTATACGGGGACTTAGTCGAGCTCTATTTGGATTTAGTTGCATTCTTTGAGGTATTTACTTGCTAGTTGGTTTTGGTTAGTTTAAAGGGGATCGTTGCATTTTCATATTAGTTGCATTCATGCATTGCATTGTTTTTGCATTGTTTAGTTAGATGGATTTTGTGGGTACATTCGCTATAGGCCCTCACGAGACCTTACTCGTCCACTAGGGCTGCCTAGGGTTTTAAAGGGCTTGTTGCATATGCCAAATGCAACCGTGATCACCTACGGAAGTGGTACTAATTAGTTAGTTGTAATTGTTTATGCTTGAGGACAAGCATCGGTTTAAGTTTGGGGGTGTGATAAGTGGATTTATATCCACTTGGAGCGTTCCATATCGGCTTAAATTGATTGTCTTGGGCTCAAGTTTGTTGTAATTTTGATGTGTTTTGCTTAGTTGTGCAGATTTACGAGAATGTTGATTAAGGTGGATGCTTCTATCGTTTTTGGAGAATTAATTGATTGAAATTCGGATTTCTGAGACAGTTGCGCAGTCTACACTATTTTGGACATATCTGGAGTTCTAGAAGTCCGTTTTCAGCGATCTTACTGCCCACGCGAAGCTTGGGAGATTTTCTACAATATGGGACAGGTGTTGTACGGGCAGGTTGCGCGTGGTTGGCGCAGGCTGCGCGACAAACAGACTGCTGGGCGCAGGTTGCGCGCGGAAAATCTTGAAAATTACTGTTTTGGCCATATCTTGAGTTCTAGAAGTCCGTTTGAGGCCCGTAAGCAGTCCACGCGAAGATAACGAGATTCTCTATCATTCTAAGGTGGTCCAGAGGTCCAATTATGATTGGAACGTTCCAGAAATATTGAAGAAAAGTCGGCTACGAATTTTCCTTCAAAACCGAATCAGTTTAGGAAACGTATTATGTGCCGAGCTGCAGAAATTCAACTTTGACAAGGAAATTGCTATAATTCCTACTTCTAATAAGTATGGTAATTTCTCTGGGTGGCTAGAACATTCCAGAATCAGATCTATACATGGAATTTGCAATTCTTATCTTATTCAAGAACGAAAATTGCCAATCTTCTATTCCAACTCTGAAACGGCAATTGCTTGGTGGGCAAGACTTCTAGAGCCTATATAAACACATCCAACCCTTGTAATTTGTATCATTAGGAAGAGAACCATTACATATCAATTACTTAGGATTATTTGTATTTTTTCATACTTTGTTTTTATCATGGTTTCATCAGATCCCATGATGACGAGAGGTTCGATTATGAACTAATCGTTGTCATGGGATTCTAACGAATTTATTTATGGAGCTTTAGTATCTCGATGCTTTAAAGATCTGTGTGTGATGTATATCTGATATCCTTGTATGGTTGTGCTTAATTGCTAGATGCGTAGCTAACATCTAATTTGTTAATCTCTTGTGAAGTGAAAGTGGATCTTGAGATTTAGAACTTGCCATGCTAGCATAGGTTCATGATTGTTTATCAACATGATTCGTAGTATGAGATGAAAATACTTATATTGCCCTGTGTGATCTTTATGGATAACTTGTCCTTCAACCGTTATGTTTTCAAATTCTATAGACATATAGGGTCTAAGCATAATTGGTGTCTATTCATCTTCTATCTCTTTTGTGGATGTATGTTTAGTTTGGTATACGTATGCTGACAGGTAGCGTGTACTTGTTTCGTGTTATCCGATCAGATATCATAACCATTGCATATAGTGATTAAAGGCGTCAGATCTAAGCAAAGTATTTAATGAAGTTAGGATTCCATGGTTTATCTTGCAGAAGTAATTCGATTCCAATTCTCGTTAGTTAGTTAAATCTTAGTTTGTTAATTTGCTTTTTAGTTAGATTTAGTCAATTAAAACCCAATTTGTTATTTGTCTTAGCAGTGAATTAAAACCATACATTGTTGCATAGGTACAATACTGAATTAAAAACCAGATCTCTGTGGGAACGAACTTGACTTATATCTATATTACTTGTGACCACGTACGCTTGCGTGATTTAGTGCAAACACTCGTTGTTCTTCAGTACGCACAAACTCGGGAACAAACCTCGACAGTTCTGTAAATTTAGTTTCATACTTTGCTACTGTTAGGTTATCCTGTTTTAACTCCAGAAACTTTATTTCCATTTGGTTCTCTAGATACCTAGGAGAATATTTATCTAAAAATACCCTAGTGAAACGCTCCCAGGTTATCACTCCCGCTCCTTCTAGATTCTTTTTAGCTTCCCACCAGTAATTTTCCTCTCCCTTTAAAAGATAGGCTGCAAAGACTGTTTTCTGATCTTCCTCTATCCTCAGTATCTCGAAAGCTTTCTCCATTTCTTTTAGCCACGCCCTGGCTACTACTGGGTTAGTGGTTCCCTCAAATTCTGGGGGTTTTAATGACTTAAAGGCACGAAAGGAATTAGCTGCCTGATTGGGGACAACAGGTGGTTGTTGGGGATTCTGTGGATTAGCCAAATTCTGCCTTAATAGTTCCATGAATTGGTTAAAGGGATTGCCTCCCGGATTTCCTTGTTGGCCAGTTGATTCCTCTTCTTCTTCTTCTTCTTCATGATTTTCTTCATTATGAGCATTTTCATTCAGTCTATTACCTTCTATATTTTGACTTCTTTCGTCTCTCTCATTTCCCCTTGCATTCGCTCTATTATCACGTCTAGGCGGCATAGTTCTGTACATAACAATAGTCTTTATTAATTACCCGAATTTGGGTTACAATATACATCATTTCTATATACACAATTATATCATTAATTAACTCATTTGCACATCACAATATTCTTATCACACGGTTTGCATCTAGTTATATTGTAACTTTAGTAGGTAAGTGTATCGCCCTTAACACGATAACCTTTTCATTAAGTCAATCACCTTTTATACATCAATATTTTTGAATCTCAACATTTATTATTAAAATGCAGTAAAAAAAATTAGATAGAATGCACAAACTTCATTAATTTACATAAATATTTTACAACTTGGGTACAACGTCTTTTACTACTAATATTTTACATCATAGGGTACATGGTTCGAAACCTACAAACATAACCGTACATACTAATCTGCTACAACAAAAGTGCTACTAGCTGTCTTCCAATCAGACTGGGATTAAAACAGCAACCAACTAAACTAATCCCCTAAAAAGACATCAGTAAGATGACTAGTCTGATTAGTGACGTAGACTACTACCCCGACTCACAGTCCTGCCCTAATAATGTCTCGGATCTGGACTACCATAGACGTGATTGTATCCACTATCGCAGCCCTCCACTCTGGGTCTCCTCTATCAGCTAACAACCTCCTAATGTCACCCAGGGCCCGCAGCTCAACACTCACTAATCCCAAGGATATACCATCAGGAATGATACCTCCTCTCCCTCTCTCTGACCTCTGCATCAGTGTGTCTATCACCCGGCGGGACTCCTCCAACTGACCCTATAGGGCAAAGTACTCCGTCAACAGAATGGCTGGTAGTGAGTCACCTGTCGGTAAGGGTGCCTCCTGAGGGGGCACAGCAGCTGGGACAGGTGCCTGTACAGGTGGAGGTGGTGGAGGTGCAAATGGTGGGGATGGAGGAATAGACTCGGTATCTGCATCCTCAGACGGATCTCCCTCTATCTCATCCTCTGAAAAGATAAAATGTCCGGGCGGAGTGAATGGCTCAGCTGGATCCTCTAGAGGGCCAGGACTCGGTGAGGGAGATGGGACTGGTGATGGTACTGGAATAGGCAAGGCAGGGGTAGGTATCATATGGATATCGGTCCACTCAGTCTCCTCCTCCTCCTCCTCCTCAGCTATGACTGACAACCTAGGCCTCTTACGTAACGGCCTCTCCTCCTCAGGAATCTCCCATCTCACTCTAGAAGGACCTGCCTCATCAGATCCTGTAGAAGGTCTACCAATGTATGGCACTATGGCTACAGCATCTCTCTGTCTACGCTCCTATGCCTCCTCTCTCAGTCTCTGCTCACATCTCTCTCTAGCTGCCGCTCGACGTCTCTCCCTGAGGTCATCAACCGCATACTCGGGAACCTCTACCCCGGCTAGCTGTAGATCTACAAGCTCCTGCTCTGACAATCCTAACCACTGAGGGTCTCGACTCGGCTCTCCCATCTCTAATCCCTATAATAAAACATAAAATTTTATTAGTAATAATCTATAAAATTATAATCAATGCTTAAAATAAAATTACCTGCGATATACCACCCTTGAACTCGATGGGAGTTCACAATTTATGTTATTACTGATACAATTATTATTACTCTTGTTCTTGAGCATTATGACTCTTAGCTCTGATACCATCTGTGACGCCCCTAGATCCGGGGTCAAGGATCCAGGTCATCACGATCCAATTTCCGATCAATATCAATATCCCTTGAGTCTTTTTTTTATAACTTAATATTTATGCAATTGACCCCACATTAATACACACACACACACACACACACACACACCAGTCATATGCTCATAGAACAACATCCACAATATTAAAAGTTTAAAGTTAACAGTTATTACAAACCCAGAATTCCACTAAGTACATTGTTGAATAATACTTCTACAGGAAGCATTTCAACAACCAAAAGTTTATTACAAACTTACACACTTAATTTACATAAGTCTACTAAGCCCCTTTCGCTTGTCACTACCTCGGGGATGGTCGCCAGCACTCGCTCAAAAGGTCGCCTTTCCCTTACCCTCTGTTGAGTATTGAATACAGTAAAAGAATACAGAGGGGGGGGGGGTGAATGGATTCTTGAACTTTTCTTCGTTCTTGAATCTTTGCAGCAAGATAAGTGATGAGTGTGTGAGATATGAAGATGCGGATAATTAAAGACAAACACAACACAATATCACTTTAATCTAATATCTTATTAGATAAAGATTTTGCTACAATCTGTGAATACAAATGATAGTATTCTCAGCTTCGTTTTTCTCAGAGAGATATTTTCTGGGTATTTGAGAAACTTCAACACCTTTACAGCTAAGGAAGTGAGGCTGTATCCTTATAGACATGGATACACCCACTTACTACAAATGAGGTAGGTAAAACAAAAACACTTTCCAGTCTATCTATCTCATTTTAGTAAGAGTCCAAACGGCTACAGATTTGACTTTGAAAAGCCTGTTTAGATCCACTTCTTCAGCTCCTTGTCCCTTGTCTTATCTCTCCAAGCTTCTTTGTAGGCTTTCCAGCATGCTTTATAGGACAGAGTCAAATAAAGTATCCTGGCTTGTTGCAGGTTTCTGACTTGTACAATTCTTCAGTATTTTGTCCTCAAGAATGTATTCGAGAAGTGACTAAGTGAGTGATTCGAGAACTGGAGTTGACTTGATCGATAACTCTGAGTTCTCGAATAGTGTTATCTTGACATATCGAATCACTTCTCGAATAGCTCTTTTCTCTGGGACTCCTTGAGATATCGAATAGAGCATTTTGACATATCGAATCCCTGAGATATCGAATAGCATATTGAGTCTTTGAGATATCGAATGTAGCATTGACTTGTTGACCCTTTGAGAACTCGAACTGTTGACTCCTTGAGTTCTCGAACCGTGTAATAGACATATCGAATCCCTGAGATATCGAATGAGATATCGAGAGATATCGAATAGTGTCTTCTGAGATATCGAACTCCAGACTTCTCGAATGCTAGACTTCTCGAATAAACAAATGTACTTCTCGAATTAGTACTTAGGCAATTTCTTCATTTCTTCAATTCTTCAAATCCCAACTGTGATTATTTGACAGTCTTCATTTCCTTGCTTGAGGCATGAACCTTAGAACTTCTTTCAAGCTTTATTCTTGACTTAGTAGGTACAGTTACACAGATAGAATTTGATGCCTATTACATAGTACAAACAAGTAGAAACTCTACAACTAGAGGTTCCCTCAGTTAAGAGGTCATGTAGGTAATGCATAGCATTACGAACCACTTGGGCTTGTTATTAGATGTATTCAGGCATGCCTCTGTGACTAACAATCTCCCCCAAATTGTGAGTAAGACCCTTAGTCACAATTTCATGTCTGATAACAAGCCTAACATACATAAAGATAAAACTTGACAGTACAGGTATGAATTTCCATTAGCAATTTGGATAGAACTACAGAGTGAGTAATCTTACAGCCTATGATGAAGAACTAGCCATTGTCTTTTGATTCCCTTTCCATAGCTTTGGCTTGAAATTCATCATATTCTTTCTCTCTTCTTTCTTTCTCCTTCCTTGTATTCTCATCCATAGCTTTTATTATTTCTGCCATAGCATCCAATTCTTCAAGCAAAATTGAGTCTTTGAAATCTTCAAGTACTGGTTCCAGAATATTTGCAGGATAGTGGTTGAGTAGATTCATTCTGATGTTGACTTGATTTCCATTTCTCCTCCTATACTTTACCATGTAGGGGTTGAACTGAACTCTACACAAACCCTTTTTCCTCAGCTTTTCTGCTTCACTTTCCAGTCTCTCAATTTCTCTCTCTCTTGCCAGCCATTTCTCAAAACACCCTTTTCTGACTTTTTCCTCATGATCTCTCTTCATTTTCACAAAATCAATTAGCTCCAGCTTCCATACTCTCTCCACTTTATCTTCTGAGCTCAACAGTGCAATGATTCTCTCTATGTCATATAGCTTGCCCCAGTGTTGACATCCTCCTTGTTTGAATTTCTCCTCTCTTCCATCAGAATATTTAATCTCAAGGCAATTATCAACAATGGCAACATGATAGATTCTTTGAGCTTGCAAAAATTGCAGTTGGTCTACATCATAATCTTCATCTAGTGGTTGGAGTTTTAGGCCTGGATAGATTGTCAGGGTTTTTGATATGGTTGGCTTTGATTTCCTTGCAGCTTGCTTGAACTTGATTCTTTTTACATGATTACTTGGCAGCAGTATGTGACCTTTGTTTGTAGACCATTGTAGTATTCCATTAGCAGTTTGCTTTTTGAAACATACAGATGGTTTCTTGACTTGAATCTTCTTCTCTTCTTGAGGTGGCAAGACAGTTGCAGAAGCCATAGATGCAAATTTTGAAAGGTCACTACTGGCAGCATTCACCCTAGACTTAGAGTCTTGCGTTGTGGTGAGGTTACTGTCAGCAATGCCTGAGGCTTGCTGTCTTCCACTTTTCCTCTCAGAGCCTTTACCTTGATCATCATCATTCTTCCTCTTCTCATCATCCTTCTTCTTCTTCTTGTCTTCATCACCCTTATTACTCCTGTGATGTCTTCCCCTTCCGTCACTTTTATCTTCATCCTTGTCTTGATCTTTGCTTGGGTTGAACTTAGCAGTCTCAGATACAATGCCAGTTACAATATATGACCTGAGATAAGATATAGCTTCTAATTCTTCTGCTGTTCTTGATCCCTTCTTCTTGATCAGTTTCTCAATGATGGCTATGATGAGATTTTTATTTTGAGGAGTTAGATGCTTAGGAATGACCAGCTGCTTGATATCTTCAATTCTTGTTCCAGCCTGGTAGATAATAGTTCTAGGATCTGTGAAAACTTCAGGTAGCCTTGAAGGTTGACCATTCCTCAAGTCATCATTAAGACTCTTGTTGTTCTCATTTCCCTTCTCAATTAGTCCAAGGAGCACATTCACTTCTGAGTGCTTTAGACTCTGTAGAGTATTGATGGTTAAGTGCCATATCTTGTTCTTTCCTACCATCAATATCTCCTTGAGCCATAGATCATTAAGCCTCCTTGGTACTACAGTGAGACAGTCAATCTGACTCTTCAAACTCTCATGATATAGCAGAGCATCACCAGCCTGTTCTCTAGAGACTTTCAGAAACTCCAAGAATGCATCATCATGATAGACATTTGAGTTTGCAATTTCTTGTAGCTTGGCCTCAGTGACCACCTTCACTTCTACTGGCTTGGCACTCTTAGATATTGAGATTTGAGGCTTGTCAGATGGCATACTCCCTGCAACCACTGTGGTTGTGATAGACTGCCTTTGACCATCAGGAGTAGTGATGTGCACAGTTGGTAGAGTGACAACTGGCAGAGAAGTGGGAGGCTTGGGAGGCTCATCAACTTTGTCCTTTCCTTTTCCAGGCACATGAGTAGTGGATTTCAAAGTTCTCTGATGGCCACCCTCAGTGATCTTGATGCCCTTTTCTAGTGGTCTCTCCCCCTTTGGATTTGAGTTCTTTGATATCCTCTTCTCCCCTTAGGCTTGTTGACAGACACAGGGGCTGTAGGAGGCACCTTTGGAGTTGAAGATTCATCAGGTAGAGGGAGACCCATGTGCTTCATCATTGCAGACAACATTGATTGTTGATGCTGAAGAACATCAGCTGTGGTGGTGGCTTGAGTGTTCAACTGCTCAGTCAGAGTTGTCACAGTGTCTGTAAGATGAGCATTGGACTTGTGGAGAGAGACTACCTCCTTTTCAAGAGTGTCCACTTTAATGAAGAGTTCATTGGCCTTAAAACCAGATAGGGATTGATCCTTCAGTCTCTGCACTTCGAACCTTGACATCTCATGCACAGGAACCTCAGTGTCCAGCTTGTCTCCATATTGATTTGCAAAGAGGGTCCTGAGCATGGCATTGGCATCAGTTGTCTGATCTGATAAGGATTGAAATTTGTGCCCCAGACCTGTGACAGCATCCTTGAGAATAGCCAAACCATTGTCCATCCTGGTGCAAGTAGCATTGCAGGTTCGAATGTCCTTGAGAACAGTCTCCAATTGAGGGAATTTAGCATCAAAAGTCCTCTTGATCTCATGCACCTCCTTGGTTGTAGCTGAACACACTTCATTAATTTCTGTCTTTAAGCCTTTACCAAGATAGTGTGCAGCCTTGAGAATGCCTTTATAGCTATCATTCACTGCTTCAAACACATCAGTTGGGTTGAGAGATTTGGCATTGGACCCTAGTGAAGTGATGTACTCTTCTCTGAGGTACTGGAGACCTTCTGAGAGAGGAATTGAATTGGTTCCTTGCAGCCAAGCATCGATATTCCCATCTCTCTCAGTTTCATCTATGATCTTCTCCTTCTGTAGCTCTACATCCTCTTTGTGACATAGGAGAATAGCTTCATAGTCTGGATTGGGCATGTTTGCAGTGAGAAGGTGCTGAGCAATTTTTGTGAACTCAGGGATCTGATCCACAACTAAGCTTTGAAGTGCTTCAACCGTCAATTGTGGTGGAACAGACCCTGATCCTGAAGCACTGTCATGTTGCACAGGCTTCAGCCATTGAGACATAAAGTTAGAGCTAGAGCTAGGCTTGCTAGGCTCCTCAGTTACAGATGCAACTTCTGCAACCGGATGAACAGACTCTATTACTGCTGTCTCCACAGAAGTGGGATGAGTTACAACAGTAGTTGACACAGGCACAGAGTCTCTAGTAAGAACTAGTGAATCCTCTGTGTTTGTGATGGTGTCATTAGGATATGCCCCAACATGCATTCCCTGACCATCCAAATGTGGTACCTGGGTGGTGAGGAAGGTGTCATGCACCAAGTCACTTGAATTCATTGGCTCATCAAAGGAAAAGAATTCTTGATGATCAATGCCTTGCTCCTCAATTGCTTGAGTTGCAGGCTTCAAAGAAATATGAGTGGTAGATTCTGAAAGAGAAGTGTGTTGTAGACAAGATTTTGGCAACTCCCCCTGAGAAATAGAGGGAGTTTCAGTTATGATGTGCTCTCCACTCAGTGTTGTGCCAGCCTTATCACTCCCTTGTGCTGACTCTTTACAGATAGGTGCATTGGGGAGGATGCTTGATTCTATAGATGCATCCTGTTGAGAGGATACATCTAGTGAGCTGTGTGCCCCTGATTTTACAACTTCAGCCATTTGAGTGACTGAAGAGGTGGTTTTAGACTTCTTCTTCTTCTTTTGGCTTATGATAGGTGACTCAGGTGTCTCACTTTCTAACCCTAGTTCTACAGCCAAGGCTGCTTCAGTTAAGATTTCTAAAGGTTCAGAAGCAGCCTGTTTTCTCTTCTTTTTACTAACATCACCCTTTTGAGAGGATGATGCAGTTGGCTCTTTGCTGGATAGAGTGTTTGGCTGAGGGGGTTGGTTAGCAGGCCTTGGGTTAGCACTTTGTTCTCCTTGCTTAGGCTGTGCTAACTGTGATTTTGAATCAAATATTGGCATGTTGTGGGGGTAAGACCTAAACAAACCCTCCATGTGGGGAGTTATGTTAAGTCTTACATCCACATCATTCCTAGTCTCCAAATTACCAAAAATGAGTTTGGTCATGGACTTAGGATAGCCTATTTTACTCTTATCTACTCCAGGCAATTCAATCAATGAAGCATTTTTAAAGTTAAGCACTGATTGAATAAAGCGAGGAAAGAAAATTTCATTACCTCTCTTGGCTGTGGTCTGACCAAGTCTCCCATAGAGTTCCTGTAGGATGAGAAGTCCGACATCTATCTTTCTCCCATGAGCCAAGGCATAGGCAAGCTGCTGCACGGGTGTACTAATCTGATCAAAGCTTGATTTCCGTGCAGTGAATACTTGAAGGAGTGTAGCAAATACAAAGCTCCATTCTTTCCTCAAGAACTTCCTATTCAACTTTCCCAGCTTGATAGTATCAGAGTAGTTGATGAAGTCAAAGAATTCTTCCAACTCATCATTGGAGGCCAGAGCATCATACGTCTCTTGCTGCATATCCAAGGCTTGATTCATGTCTGCAGTGGTGATAGTGATATCCTCTCCTTGAATCTTGCAGTGAACAATATAAGAGGTGATAGCATTCTCAAGAGCGATGACCTCCACAGTAGCAGTCCTCCAGAATTGTTCCAATAGATCTATGTACAGAGTTGGGTTGGCTGAGAGCGCACTCTTGATGTATGATTCAGACAACCACCGAACAAAGCACTTGAAATTGGCATTCGGTGCTTCCACATCACTGGAGATTGCGATGAAATTAGTTTGGGATGGTATGGTGAGTTGAGTGTTTGCCATTTGGGTAGAGAAGAAAAGAGAATTAGGATTGAAGAAGAAATTCGCAGTTAGGGTTTTTCAGAGGTTTCAGGAGTTGAGATGCTTGAGAAATCGAACGAAATGAATTGAATAGTTGTGAAGTTGTATATATAAATGTCTTGAGTTGTCGATAGATAAGTGTTCTGTAGCGACAAGTCATTCGAGAAGTATGAAACAACTATTCGAGAAGTCAAGAAAGGCTTATTCGATATCTCAGGCAGTTTTTAACTCACAGCTGGCAGTGATTTAACTCAGAAAATAATTCAAAGTTAAGTAAAATATATTTTTATGAGTGAAATGAAGGTTTGAATATAAATCCAAAAAGCAATTAAGTGTCAGCGAAAAATCAGCCTTTTCAAATGATTCGATAACTCAAATGCAGCATTAGAGAACTCTATCATTAGAGAACTAAAATACTCTATTCGAGAACTCAAAGTGTGCTATTCGATTTCTCTAAAAGACACTATTCGAGAACTCAAGAGGGTTCTAGATAGGCCTATTCGAGAACTCGAGCCAAGACATAACAATGAACCATTCGAGAAGTCTGACTTATCGAACTGTACTTTTCACTCATAAAATTCAATTTCCACTATCCTTTAAAATTTACTAGAAATATTCATTGACGAATATTCTACCAAATTAAATAGTGGTTTACTCAAAATTTTTACAGAAATTTCAAGCTACATATGTATGATTTTCAACATGTGCAGCATTGGAATATTTATACATCATACTCCAGCCAATACTTACTTCAGAAACATTAGGCATTTGATAAAGTAAGTATTTACTGCTGCAACAATCTAGTTGATATATTCACTTAGCCAGAATTCGAAGAATTCAGCATTCCAATCTCACTGACCAGCCTAGTGAAGGTGGCTTCATCTAATGGCTTAGTGAATATGTCAGCTAGTTGTTTTTCTGTAGAGACATAATGCAACTCAATGGTTCCATTAGTTGCATGTTCTCTAATGAAATGATATCTGATGTCAATGTGCTTTGTCCTAGAATGATTGACAGGATTGGCAACTATAGAGATTGCACTTGTGTTGTCACACATGATAGGAATTCTTTCCAACACAAGTCCATAATCTCTAAGTTGGTTTCTAATCCAAAGCACTTGAGCACAACAACTTCCAGCAGCTATGTATTCAGCTTCAGCTGTGGAAGTTGACACAGATTGTTGTTTCTTGCTGTACCAAGAGACTAACCTTTGTCCAAGAAACTGGCAGCTACCTGATGTGCTTTTCCTATCCACTCTGCATCCAGCATAATCAGCATCAGAATAACCAACCAGATTGAACCCTGTGTCCTTAGGATACCATAACCCCAAGTTTGGTGTGCCTTTCAGATATTTGAAGATCCTTTTTATTGCTATCACGTGTGATTCCTTTGGGTTTGATTGAAACCTTGCACATAAGCATGTAGCAAACATGATATCTGGCCTACTAGCAGTGAGGTAGAGTAGAGAACCAACCATGCCTCTGTAGATTGAGATATTTACCTTTTTGCCCTTAGCGTCATCATCTAACTTGGTGGCAGTGGCCATGGGTGTCTTCGCAGGTGAACATTCTTCCAAATCAAATTTCTTCAGTAAATCTTTAATGTATTTGGTTTGACTTATAAAAATGCCATCCTTCCTTTGACTAACTTGCAGTCCAAGAAAGAATGTTAATTCTCCCATCATACTCATCTCATATCTGCTTTGCATGAGCTTAGAGAATTTTTCACACAGCTCCTCATTTGTAGAGCCAAATATGATATCATCCACACAGATTTGAACTAGGATAATATCATCACCATGTTTCTTGTAGAACAGTGTCTTGTCCAGTGTGCCTCTAGTGAATTGATTCTCCAGTAGAAATTGTGATAGTGTGTCATACCATGCCCTAGGAGCTTGCTTGAGTCCATACAATGCTTTAAGTAATCTGTAGACAAAGTGGGGGAACTGTGGATCCTCAAAGCCAGGTGGTTGTTGCACATATACTTCTTCTTCCAACTCCCCATTCAGGAATGCACTCTTGACATCCATTTGATAGACCTTGAAATTAGAATGTGCAACAAATGCCAAGAAAATTCTGATGGCTTCTAGTCTAGCAACAGGGGCAAAGGTCTCATCATAGTCAATACCTTCCTGTTGAGAGTATCCTTTTGCAACCAACCTTGCTTTGTTTCTTATGACTACACCATTTTCATCCATCTTATTCCTTAGAACCCATTTAGTTCCAACAACGGTTCTATCCTTTGGTGCAGGCACTAGTTCCCATACTTTGCTCCTTTCAAATTGATTTAGCTCCTCTTGCATAGCAATTATCCAGTCAGGATCCAACAATGCATCATCAAGTTTCTTAGGCTCAACTTGGGATAGAAAGCAGCCATAGAGACATTCATTTATAGTTGCTCTCCTTGTCCTTACTCCTGCATTTGGATTTCCAATTATCTGATCTGCAGTGTGTGATCTATCCCATTTCCTTGTATGTTCAGATTGATTTCTCATCCTTGATGTTGCTTCATCATTTAGATCATGATCATCTACATTTCCTCCCCCTGTGAAGTTGTCACTCCTCACAGGTGTATCTTGGATGCTTGTTTCTTCATTGTTGGTTGACACAGGTTCTTCATTCACTTGAGTTTGTTGGATTATGAGTTCAGATTCACTTTCAATCTCCTCATCAGAATCATCTAGATTGTCAAACTTCAAGGGATCTTTATCTTCATCATTGGCTTCTTCTAATCCAGGTAGTTTGCTGTCATCAAATGTTACATCTGTGCTCTCCATTACTTTCTTTTGACAAATGACATAAACTTTGTATGCAATTCTTTCCATAGAATAGCCAAGAAAGATTCCTTCAAATGCCTTTGCATCAAACTTTCCAACATATTCTGAATTATCTTTTAGCACAAAGCACTTGCTTCCAAAAGTATGAACATACTTTAGAGTAGGCTTCTTTCCAGTCATCAAGTTGTAAGGTGTCTTTCCAGTGTTTTTGTTGATGAGGGTTCTGTTTTGGATGTAGCATGCAGTGCTCACAGCCTCAGCCCAAAAACATGTAGGCATCTTTGCATGAAGTAGCATTGTTCTAGCAGCCTCTATCAGAGTCCTATTCTTTCTCTCAACAACTCCATTTTGTTGTGGGGTCCTTGGAGCTGAGAATTGTTGAGAAATACCATTTTCTTTGCAGAATGCTCCAAGCATGGCATTTCTGAATTCTGTCCCATTATCACTTCTTAATGCAATCACACTTGCATTTATGGCCTTTGCTTCTTTGTCAACTTTCTTTATGTGCTCAATGATTACTTGTGGAGCCTCATCCTTTGATGCCAGAAATTCTACCCATGTATACCTTGTAAAATCATCAACCATCACTAGGGCATACTTCTTCCTTCCTAGTGACATAATATTGACAGGCCCAAACAAATCCATATGAATCAGTTGCAGGGGCTTGGTTATAGATGTCACTGTTTTTGACTTGTGGCTTGATCTTTTCATTTTTCCCTTTTGACACGCCTCACACACTCCTTCTTGACAGAATTCAAGTGTGGGCATGCCTCTCACTAACTCCCTTTTGACTAGGGAATTAATGGCTTTGAAGTTCAGGTGTGATAGCTTCTTGTGCCACAGCCAACTGTCTTCATTTGATGCTTTTGAGTAGAAGCAACAAATTGTGTCCTTGCTTGCAGAGTCCATATTGGCTACAAACAGGCTTCCTTTCCTTACTCCAGACAGAGCAAAATCACCAGTCTTCTTGTGGGTGATCAAACATTCATCTTTGTCAAAGTTCACTTTGAAGCCTCTGTCAGTGAATTGACCAACACTCAGTAGATTATGCTTGAGCCCCTTGACCAGTGCTACATTCTCAATGATGACATTTCCAATTTCCAACTTGCCATATCCCAGTGTGTTGCCAATGCTGTCATCTCCAAAAGCAACCATTGGGCCAGCCTTTTCCTCATACTGTGATAGCAGGGCCATATCACCAGTCATATGATTTGAGCATCCACTGTCCAAAATCCACATGACCTTCTTTTTACTTTCTTTGCCCTGCAAACACAAAAGTATTACTTCTCCTTTGGTACCCAAACGAGTTTGGGTCCATGTGACTTAGTGACAGTTTTATCAAAATCAGCATGCTTATCAGTTTTCTTGATGTTGGTCTTCTTGTCACTGTTGGGAGTCTTAGAATCAGGGTTCTTAGACTTAGGTGACAGAGGTACCTTCCTAACTTTAGGAGGACTTGAAGACTTTGTCCTTGTGTAGTGTGTGTGAACATTATGATTGATACAGCCCTCCATGAATTGTCTTCTCAAATTAAAACAACTAGTCATCACATTCATGTTACATGGCATACAATCAAGTTTATCACAGAAAGGAGAGTCTCTATGTCTTAAAGGCACAGAGCAATCATAGAATGGTTTAGCAACACTACCAGATGGTTTCTTGCAAGCATGAGTCAAATGATTAGAGCTAAAACAGTTTTGACAAACTTTCCTAGGGGCATTTGGCACATAAGCATAGTTGTTATCTTTGTTAATCCCTAATTTGCCATTCCTGTTTGGTCTCTTATTAGTCACTTTCTTCTTAGTCTCATAATTTCCAGCTGAAACAAAATTTACAGATTTCTCAAGTCTAGGTCTACCTTCTACTGGCTCCTTGGCTTTGGTTTTGACATTCTTACTCTCAGAGGATGCTTGTTGTTCATTTGATTGTGCCTCATCTTCATCCTCCAACATTTGCTTGATGAGTAAGGCATCCTCATCAATCTCAAGTGTTGGTGATTTAAATATTGGATTCTCAGTCTTTTTCAAAACCTGAGGCACCTCCTCTTGAACAACAAGGTCATCTTCAATGACTGCATAGCCTTTCCTCTGTTTAAGAGTGTCATAATCAAGTCCAATGGCAGCCTTAGGTCTAGCTAGATTTTTCTCATGATAAGACTGCAATAGACTAGAGGAATTCTTAAATGTCTTCAACTTAAATTCATTTTCAGCTAATTCATCCCTAAGAGCTTTCTCAACTTGACTAGCATATAGAACTTTATTCTTTAGATACTCAATCTCTTGTTTAAGATTTTCTATTTGCACAGTAGTTAGCTCTAGTTCCTCATTTCTCTTATTTAACAGTTCATTCCTAGTAGACAGTTTAGCAATCTCTTCATTAGCAGCAGTCATACTAGTATGAATGTTAAACATCTCAACGGATAGTTGTTCAACCAAAGATTTATATTCAGAAACAGACATGTCTATGGTAGTGAGAGATGGTACCTGTGAGTCTGATGCAGATGGTTCTTCCTTGGAATTGGCCATCAAGGCATAGTTGCAGAATTCTTGTTCTTCCCCATCACTGTCAGAATCATCCCAACACTTCCCTTCAGCTATGTAAGCCTTACCTGGTGTCTGCTTCTTGAGAAGGGCCTCATACTTAGCTTCAAGCTCAAGAAACTCCTTATCCTTCTTTTTAGGCTTCTTGCATTCACTGGCAAAATGCCCTAGGTCATTGCATCTATAACATCTTACAGATGACCTATCCACATAGCTGGTTTTGAATCTGTTCTTGTTTGTTTTCATAGGTGCCTTGCTCTTGTTGAATGAATGATTTTGAGGTCTAGGCTTGAAGGGCTGATTCCTCTTGAATCTGATGTTTGGGAATTTTCTAGCCATAAAAGCATATGATGTATTTTCCATGCCATCCAGCTCTTCAAGAGTGTAGAACTCATCTTCTTCCTTGTCATCAGCAGGTTCAGTCACTACTTCCTCAGTTTCTTCATCATCTACTATCTCTTCTATTCTCAGCTGACTTGCAGATGCTTCCAGGTCTTGAATAGATTTGTTGACAATCAAGGCACAGGATGTGTTTATCATTCTGCCTTGGTTAGCTTGGATAGCCCTCTTTTGAAGCAACTCAAGCTCGTGTGTCTTTAAAACCCCATAGAGCACATCATACGTGACTTTGTTCAAATCTCTTTCTCTTAGGGATATGACCCTTTGCTCTAGATGGTTTGGTGACGATAGTAGAAACTTCATATTTAATTCCTTAGTGCTGTAAACCTTCCCATTCATTTGGAGCTCAGTCACCAGCTTGTGAAATCTTTCAAACATATCAGTGATACTTTCCTTGGACTGTGCCATGAACGCCTCATACTGTGTGACCAGTATCTGTTTCTTATTTTCTCTTACCTCCTCTGTCCCTTCACATAACACCTCGATGTGATTCCACATGTCCTTGGCTGATTTGCATGATGCTATGTTGGCAAACATCGACATATCCATGGAGTCTATGATTAACAACATGAGGTGGCTGTCTAGGGCAATCTTTTCATTCTCTGAGTCCGTCCATTTGGATGGCTCTTTTGGAACGTATGATCTAGGAATGACTACTGCGCCCACTGTGGATTCAGCAACTTCTTGTTGTGGTATGAATGGACCATTCTTGAGAATGTCAGGGTAGAGAGGATTGGCAGCTTTGATGAACAACAGCATTTTTATTTTCCAGAGGTTGTAATTCTCTTTGTCGAACTTAGGGACCTTTACCGTACCTGTAGTCTTTGGTGTATTCAAACTCATGATCGTTTTCTGTTTAGATTAAACAGCCTGCTCTGATACCACTTGTTGAGTATTGAATACAGTAAAAGAATACAGAGGGGGGGGGGTGAATGGATTCTTGAACTTTTCTTCGTTCTTGAATCTTTGCAGCAAGATAAGTGATGAGTGTGTGAGATATGAAGATGCGGATAATTAAAGACAAACACAACACAATATCACTTTAATCTAATATCTTATTAGATAAAGATTTTGCTACAATCTGTGAATACAAATGATAGTATTCTCAGCTTCGTTTTTCTCAGAGAGATATTTTCTGGGTATTTGAGAAACTTCAACACCTTTACAGCTAAGGAAGTGAGGCTGTATCCTTATAGACATGGATACACCCACTTACTACAAATGAGGTAGGTAAAACAAAAACACTTTCCAGTCTGTCTATCTCATTTTAGTAAGAGTCCAAACGGCTACAGATTTGACTTTGAAAAGCCTGTTTAGATCCACTTCTTCAGCTCCTTGTCCCTTGTCTTATCTCTCCAAGCTTCTTTGTAGGCTTTCCAGCATGCTTTATAGGACAGAGTCAAATAAAGTATCCTGGCTTGTTGCAGGTTTCTGACTTGTACAATTCTTCAGTATTTTGTCCTCAAGAATGTATTCGAGAAGTGACTAAGTGAGTGATTCGAGAACTGGAGTTGACTTGATCGATAACTCTGAGTTCTCGAATAGTGTTATCTTGACATATCGAATCACTTCTCGAATAGCTCTTTTCTCTGGGACTCCTTGAGATATCGAATAGAGCATTTTGACATATCGAATCCCTGAGATATCGAATAGCATATTGAGTCTTTGAGATATCGAATGTAGCATTGACTTGTTGACCCTTTGAGAACTCGAACTGTTGACTCCTTGAGTTCTCGAACCGTGTAATAGACATATCGAATCCCTGAGATATCGAATGAGATATCGAGAGATATCGAATAGTGTCTTCTGAGATATCGAACTCCAGACTTCTCGAATGCTAGACTTCTCGAATAAACAAATGTACTTCTCGAATTAGTACTTAGGCAATTTCTTCATTTCTTCAATTCTTCAAATCCCAACTGTGATTATTTGACAGTCTTCATTTCCTTGCTTGAGGCATGAACCTTAGAACTTCTTTCAAGCTTTATTCTTGACTTAGTAGGTACAGTTACACAGATAGAATTTGATGCCTATTACATAGTACAAACAAGTAGAAACTCTACAACTAGAGGTTCCCTCAGTTAAGAGGTCATGTAGGTAATGCATAGCATTACGAACCACTTGGGCTTGTTATTAGATGTATTCAGGCATGCCTCTGTGACTAACACCCTCTTGCGGGGTGTAGTGCATAGTATCGGCATGAGACCTAGCTGCTATATACATAAGTAGCAAGAGTGAGCTATAATAGCTCAGCAAGATAATATTGTAAACTAGAATTTAGAATGTGATCAGGTATACATATATATAAATATATAAGCAGAAACCAATAATAATCTTTAAGGAAGAATATGAAGCTCTTATTTAATAATACATCATCCACTTACTATTGTAAGAAAGAAATCTAAAATAATATAATATCAGTTTTTCTTCATCTGTAACCATAATTCCATCATCTTATATCATTATTCTGTTTTCAGTATAGAAATCTGAAAATCATTTTTCAACTCTTTCTTTCAAGTTTTGGGGATTTTCACTGCTGCCGAATACGTAAGGACGATGATCAGTCGCCCTCCGTACCCGTCCTTTTTACTACCGGTAGAAGGAGGAAGGTACACCACTACATCCCCCTGGAGGAAGGTACACCACTACATCCTCCTTCGGCAACTCTTGGGCCGAAATAAAATATTGATTGCTGGACTGTGCCGCACACAGCCTCCTACGCTTTTTGTTGCTATCCCCCTTTTTGTCAAATCATTATTCCATTTATAAAATATCATTCCACATTTCCATTTTCTCGCTTTCATTTCCACATATCATTTACTCATAACATTTCCATTCTCGCACATTACTTCTATAAAATATATATATATATATATATATATATATATATATATATATATATATATAACATAATGCTTTGATTATGATCCAGACATCTCTTTCATATTCAAGAAATCAAACATACTTTTATATTCATAAAATATTCCGTCTATTTTTAAGAGTAGTAAATAATAATCAAATAATATTTATTAAACCACTGATACTCAAAGAGAATATTTTTATTATAATATTATAACCCATATAACCTTAGATAACAACTGATGCCATTCCCTTTTCATATCTCTTTTACCATAGAGCATATTCGCTCCATTCGTAATCATTTCTATATCCATATTTCATAAATCATATCCATCTCTCTTTAATTTCCCAAAATCAAGGAAATACATTCTTTGCAACATAGCAACAATAACATCACACATATATATATATATATATATATATATATATATATATATATATATATATATATATATATATATATATATATATTCCATGATATCATTTTTATTCCGAAGATAAATAATTTTC
Organism: Saposhnikovia divaricata; assembly: GCA_036435485.1. Classification (NCBI taxonomy): domain Eukaryota; kingdom Viridiplantae; phylum Streptophyta; class Magnoliopsida; order Apiales; family Apiaceae; genus Saposhnikovia; species Saposhnikovia divaricata. The sequence goes on along the minus strand of CM071597.1, from coordinate 90,309,981 downwards.
AAAGTAGGGATAGAAAAATCTTGCCTCGATCTCTGTAAGTCGGAAGTATAGCTCGTGGCTCTCCCGAAGTCTCTATAAACACAAAAAGGATCATTATCAGAACATATTCCACTTAACCACCTACGCTCATATAATAACACTCTTACCATATCCCATTACTATCTCAAAAGGTCTTGAGGACTTAACCATTCTTTTTCCCGATTAAAGTTCTTAACGATTTACATTCTTTCCTTAACAACCACTCTCAACTGTAAAAATTCTTAGAAAATATAGCTTCTGAATTTTAATGCAAGGCTAACTGTCAAGGGTCCTCTGACCACCCTACTACACTATCCCAAAATTTTATAACTTTTAAAAATGGTTAAGTATGGTAATTATAGCCTCAAAGTTGGTACAACTACGTTTTCTCGGTTCTCGAACGTCTTTCACTAAAACTGACTTTTCTCCTAAATCGTACGTCAGATTTTAACGTACTTTATATCAAAACGATCTATGAACTAAGATCTATCATTTCATGGTCAATTGGTAACCTAGAAAGTAGGGTACCGTACGGATACAGGGGTCCAAAACAGGGCAGATTACATTCTAACGAAAATCGGGCATTATAACGGCTATAATTTCATACTTTCCAAAATTTTCTCATCTCCAACTCCATCACCAAACACATACATCAACCCTACACCATGTGGTCATCATACCATCCATGGATTTCCAACACAAAACACTTCCATATTTAACTCAAACCACTTACAAACACATAAATCACCATAAATCATCACTTATCCTAACTTAAATCACTAAGCTTTCTATAACCAAGCATATATATTCAAAGTAATACTAAAGGGTCTTGAGATTTATACCTCCTTGAAGCTTGACAACACTTAACAAGCCTTGGGATATGCTTAACAACCTTACAATAGCTTGAATCAACTAAAGGAAACCATAAAAACAAAGTTAACACTTAGAAAAACACTATTCATCATTATTTCTAGTAAATTTGATGATCTAATTACCTTACTAAATGATGCTTGCTTGCTATGAAACTTGGGGAATGATCCTTCCTAACCTCCAAGAAGCTCCATGAATTTTCCTTGGATTTAATATGGATGCTAGCTAGGGTTTTGATTTTCCTATTTTTTTTTTAAAAGGAGCCGAATGGAATGAGAATAGGGAAGGGAGAGAAAAGTTATGTGTTGGTTGCTCTTATCTTGCTAATCTACTTTTAGTAGATATTTTACAAGGCTTATAAGATAATCATCAAGTAATTTCTAGAAAATCTTTGGAAATGGTAGTGGAAAATGATGTAGGAAGTGATGTCATTGAAGAGTATCATACAAGCTTGGTGTTTTAATCTCAAGTAAATACTAATAATCTTGGTAAATACTATTGTGGTAAATATCCTTATTATTTACTAACCTTGGTTACTTGGTTTTCATATTCGTTTAATTGTGATTCGTTTCGAATATATCTCATTATCCAGTGGTTTTGAAATCCAAATTCCCTTAGCATTCTTTTAACTTAAAATCCCCTGGTTTAACTTAAATTCACTAATTCCTCAATATATAATTCCTTTAATATTTTTATGCTCCTTAATATCCAATAAATAGGAGCTCGTTCGAACTCAACATCCTCAAAATCTAAATTCAGGAATTTCTGAAATCCATCGTCATTTCGAGTCACTTATTTTTATAGTATATCACTAATATGGTTTTTGTTTGTTCATTTTCCATTTCCAATATAGAGTACTCACACACCATTTCCCTAAATTCCTCAAGATTACTATTCATTTGGGCACTGTAGCATTTCTAAAGTTAGGGTTATTACAAAAGAAGTCTTGTCAAAGGGTTATAGGTGGATTATAGGCAATGGAGAGGATGTTGCGGTTGTTCAGGATCATGGCTTCGGAATAAAAATGACTTTCATGTGGAAAATAGTCACATATATGCAGGAAGAAATGAGCATGTGTCCAGTCTTTTTATCCCAGGTACGAAACAATGGGATGTCAACTTGATCAGAACTCAGTTCCAAGTGGTTGATGTAAGTGCAATTTTAGCAATCTCTGTTCCTCAGAGATCACCACGAGATAGAGTGGCTTGGTCTCATTCCACAGATGGTCAGTATTCTGTAAAGACAGGGTATAGACTCTGGCATGACAAAAATATGGCTGTGACAAGTGTAGTTCAGAGTGGGGGATGGAGCAAGATTTGGAGTCTATTAATTCCTCATAAGCTGAAAATTTTTCTTTGGAGGTTCTGCCGCAACAATATTCCAGTTAGGAAAAGGTTAAGGTCGAAAGGAGTGCCTCTCCCTATCATCTGTCCTATGTGTAGTGTGGACATTGAGCATATGGTTCATGTGTTTTTTGACTGTCAGTTTGCTTCACAATGCTGGAGTTATGCTGGGTTGAGTTATGATATGAGCTCAATTGAGTATGCATCGGATTGGCTTATTCAGAAACTTAATGATGGGACTAATGATGAAATCTACAAGGTAGCGATAGTTCTCTGGGGAATATGGTTTGGTCGCAATAAGAAGGTCTGGGATAGCAAACTTGTGGGATCGTCTTTAGCTGTTGATTGGAGTACTAAAATGGTGATGGACTGGAGATCAGCTGTGGCAAGCAAAAGTTTACAGAATAATAGGGGTGACAGAGGGGAGAAGGAGGTAGTGTATCGTTGGAAGCCACCGGAAGAAGGGAGTTTTAAGGTAAATGTAGACGCATCTGTTTGTGTGGAACCAGGGTTTTGTTCGATTGGGATGGTACTTCGGGATCATACTGGGTTGTTTTTGGAAGGGAAAAATTTACGATTGGCATATCCAGAGTCAGTGTTTGCAGCTGAGACTAATGGTATGTGTGAGGCTCTGTCCTGGATTGCAGAGAAGGAGTTGTCAAAGGTAACATTTGAGTCTGATTCTAAGCTTACGATTCAAGCTTTGCAGAGGAGACAAGATAATCAACTGGAAGTTGGTCATGCTCTACAGAGTTGTTTGATTTTATTAGACGCAAATCCGAGTTTCTCTTTAGCTTTTGTTCGAAGGCAATCGAATAAGGTTGCCCATGAGTTGGCTAAATTACCTTGTTCATTGAATTGCTTTAAATTGTTCACGTCTCCTCCTGATGTATTGTTGGAGACTATCTTGTATGATTCATCTTTTTAATGGAATCTATTTTTCTTCAAAAAAAAAAGATTCATTAATGGAGAATTCTAGAAAGTATTATTTATATATTGAATTTTTTTTTTATTATATAGAAGATAATTGGCATGGTAAACAGCCCGAGGCGAGATTAAATATTAATCTTTTTTAATTATTATTAATACTCATCAATTCTAATATTAAAATTTAAATATGAATGATTCATTATATCTATTTGAGGTGCAATTAATTTACTCTATTATCATATTATACATATAAATCTATGTAATTTATTTATGATGATATAGATAATTAAAAAGTTGGTTGTCATTAATAAAGAAAGATTTGAACATGATTTTTGTAGTTACAAAAAAAACAAATCATTATTATGGAACCTAATAACTTCTTGAAAAAGTATTTATATTAATATGAAATATATAATTATGATTGTATATAAAAAATGCATAAATAATTGATATTAACATAATTAGATATCTATTAATTTAACTTTGTAAATCTTGCACGAGCATGGATAGTTCAAGCCGTAACATTCTAATAAAAATAATGAAGTAATAATAATTAAATATTATTTAATCACTTAGTAAAGAATGTATGTAATTATTAAATATTGTTTTAATTTATATTTATAGAAAATCGAATATCTAATTATGAGGAAAGTATATAAATAAAAACAAATTAGGTTATATATATATATTGAAACTCTATTGGTTTTGATGACGACACAATGTAGCAAGCTGATTGCTTTTTACTAAATATATATTAGTCTGCTATCAAACTTTATTTTGCAGGATGCTTTGATTGAGGGGGAGTTTTAGTTCAATCTTAAGTTAATATGTAATCATCGAAAAGGGGGAGATTGAAACCATATTGGTTTTGATGACGACACAATGCAGCAAGCTGACTGCTTATATACATTGGACTAACATTATTTTGCAGGTTTAGTAATTATTTTATTTCTGAGCAAAACAGGCTATAGCAGCTAGCTGGCAAGAAAGGTTTTATTCTAACACAGCAAGCTGGCAGACAGAGTCCAGAAATAGCAGGAGTCTTATTTTCTTGGAGATCTTTTAGGACTTAATATTTGTAAGGACTTTATCAGTTATATAGAACGTATAAATATATATATGGGCTCAACATTTTTCAAAATCGTTTTACTTATATATATTTACGTATAACCTGTTTTTATCCCTACTTATTATGAGTTTGTTTCTTAAACATTTTTTTTTCTTTAACAAACTCTACTTTTCTGGTTTATATCTTCAGATGGATGTCTTTCTAACGTTCTTATTCTTCAAACATCAACTGTTCTAAAAATTTGTTTCTAAACGTTGTTTTCTAAACGCTAGTTTTCTTAAACGTTATATTTGAATTACACTTGCAACAAATACGTGAGGCCTAGGGTCAAGACCGTTGGGTTGAAGGTTTAATTCAGATATATGGCTTATTATAAATAGACTTGTGTGTTTTCCATTCTAGGTTGTTGGACAACACTCAAAAAAACACAAGTGCTTTTTCGAACCGATTTGCAAAATCCTTCACATACTTGAGCTCTTACATTATACGGTTTATATCCTTGTTAAAGTTCATAGTTTCGTGTGTAATTCATTCTAATATGTGTATTGTTCAACTTGTAAAGTTGGTAGTTGCTGGATGGTTGAGCTTGTGAAACAAGGGTTCGAGGGACAGTAGGCTAGAGGAGTTTATACTTGGTTTAGTATAGTACTTAGAGAGCTGTGTTCAGGGAACAAGGTGTTTCAGCAAGCTACAGTCAATGACTGGGAAAATCAGGGAGATATATTAATTTATCGTGTAATTGTAATTCATTGTGATCAATAATATATTCCTTTACCGAGTTGGTAGAGGACCCGGACGTAGACCATTAGGAGATAGGGGTTGAACCTGGCTAAAATTGCTGTCTGTTCTTTACTTATGACACTTTATTCTTACTGCACTGCATATCTTAGCTAGCTGCTTGTTTGTTAATTCATTGCATCCAGTTAGCTGCCAGAAAGTTTTTTTAGAACAATTTTAATTGATCATTGTTAGTCATAACACCTATTCACCCCTCCCCTCTAGGAGTGCATTTTCATTTGGTATCAAAGCTTGGTGTACTAATATTTCTGTAACAGGAAGGTATAGATCCTATGGCACACCATTTTGCAAAGGGAGAATTATTAAACAAGCCACCATTTCTCATTGGGCAGAAAATTATGAATTATGGAGACTAAGAATGAAGGTTTTTTTGAGCAGAAATGCATTTGAATGGTTCGTTGTTAGAGATGGTCCATTTATATTTTTGGACAAAAACGGCAATCCAGAAGATGTTGATGATCTCACCGAGGCAGAATTGATCAAAGCAAGCTATGATGGAGAAGCAAAGTATAAACTGATATGTGGGCTATCAAATTCAGATTTGGACAAAAATATCTTCATGTAGCACTGCAAAGGATATATGGGATACCTTAGAGATGCATTATAAAGTTACAACAAAATTAGAGGAAGTATGTTTCTAGCCAAAACAACAAGCTGCCTTAGCGGACGAAAAGAAATATAAAGCCCAAATGACATGGAGTGATGAAGAATCTAATTCCAGTGAATACTCAAATGAAGAGATGATCAATTATGCATTGGTTGGCATTGACAATGATATGGTTCGAGGAAACACAGAAGACGTTCTTGTAGAAAGCGAAGATTCGGACTCGGATGTTGAATCTATTGCGATAAACTCGTTTCAATTTAATACATCTTCTAAAAATAATATTTTGGAATCACTAACCATGCAGGAACATAGCAATATATCTATTATGGAGTTCATGAAGTTAAAGAATGAGAACAATGAACTTGAGAAGAAAAATGCTCAACTTAGAAAGATCATTTCTGATCTTATGGCGAGAAGACTCCAGCAAATAACCATGCTCAAATCATTGCTGATCTTAAAGCTAAGGTATCTCAGTTTGAAGGGATCAACAAAGTACTTCTCAAGAGGAATGATGTTCTAATGAAGGACTCAGCGAGATGAAAATAGAGATTGATGCTCAAAATGCATGCTTGGAGGCCTTCAATCCAAAAGAATCATGCTCACTAGAAGTATCTCAACAAGCTGAAAGAATCAAAGAATTGGAAGCTGAGATCACGAACTTTCAGAAAGGAATGGGAAATTTCGTTCAAGGAGAAGAGACACTCAAATCGATGATGAAGCAAACAAAGGTTCCACTAGAAAAAGAAGGACTTGGAGGGGCCTCAACATCTGGTCTAAAGTATGATGGAAAACATGGTATTCCTTCTGACTATGTGTTAGGATTTATGGGTGATAGCGTAGAGACAACTTAACTAGTACTTAGTTTATTTGTATAGGCTAAGTAGAACATACTGTCACAGCCAGAGTGTGTTCTTGTAATCAAATAATTGCTGAAATATAATAAGTATGTATCTTGGAAGAAGTTCATTGATATGCTCAAGCCTCAAGAGAATACATCAGTTCGACAGTAATAATAAAGTTACTGTCAATACATTGATGGTAACGTTACAAGAAGACTGCATGTTGCAAGGTCACGACAGCAAGTCTCATTTGACAGCAACATTGGCCGAAGCATGGGACAACAACATTCTCACACTTGACAGCAAGTCTGGAGTTCCGATAGCAACATTGGCGGGAGCTCATACTGTCAACTACTGAATATTCCTATGACAGCAAACTTGGCGGCAAAGGTTACTGTCTCACTGAATTACTTGATTTGGAGATTTTATCTCAGTCAAACCCCCATGACAGTTTAGATGCCCATCCACTATACATGGGAATCCTTGAGAACGGCCCCTTCATTCCTCAAAAGGAAGTAGCTGCTGCTACTGTAAATAACGAAGTCATTCCAGCCCATTGGGTTGCCAAGAGGCCTTCAGAATACACAGAGACCGAAAAGGAGAAAGTAGCCTTGGATGAGTACTTACAACTTATCTTGCTCGACTCTCTTACTTTAGACAAAGCCATGTGTGGTAATGTCATGGGATGTTCATCTGCAAAAGAGATGTGGAGTAAGATAGAGCTGCTGTATGAAGGAAGTGAAGAGGTCCGAGAAAATCAAAGGCAAATCCTTGTATCACAATATGAAGCCTTCATGGCCAAGCCAAGCGAAGAACTCACACACATGTTTGAAAGGTTCAGTAAGCTAATAGCTGAGTTACAAATTCATGGGAAGTTCTATGATAGAAAGGAGATCAACATCAAATTTCTGCTCACTCTCCCTGAGCATCTTGAGCACAAAGTCACAGGCATAAGAGAAGGAAGAAGCTTGAACGATGTCTCTCTAGAAACTCTTTATGGTGTGCTCAAATCATACGAACTCGAACTCTTTCAAAAGAGAGCTATTCAAACTGGAACCAAAGGAAAGTTGGCAAACATGTCAGGAGCCCTTGTAGCTCATGAACCACAAGTAGCTTGTCCAAGTGAATCCTCACAAAGTTCACAACCAACACAAGTACCACCATTGAAGATTGAAGAGGTATTGGATGACGAGGAGAAGGTGGTTCTGCAGCTCAAAGATGTTGAAGATGAAGACTTCTACACAGTAGAAGATATTGAAAGCATGGATAATCCAAGCATGGCTTATATGGCTAAGAGATTCAAGAACATCAAGTTCAGAAGGGACAAGTCATACAAGCCACAGGGTCAAACATCTAAGTTCAACAAGGGAGTTTTTCAAAAGCTGCTGGTGGATATAAGACCGGGATGGTGGATAGGTCGAAGTTCAGGTGTTACAATTGCAATGAGCTAGGTCATTTTGCTACTGAATGCAGAAGACCAAAACAGAATCAAGGAAAATGATCTGGAAATCAATTTAAGAAGAATCAAGGTAAAGCCTACGTGGCTGAAGGAAAATGCTGGGATGATTCTGAAGATGAGGAAGAAGAAGAGTTTGTAAACCTGGCCCTCATGGCTAAATCTGATGATGAAGCTTCTAGTTCCTCAACTCAGGTACCATCTCTAGTCTTACTTGATATGTCTAAAACTGAATAAAAGCATACCATTGAAGATTTAAGTGCAGAGATGTTTAACATTCATGTTAGTTTATCTGCTGCTCACGAAGAAATTGCTAAGTTAACTAAACAGAGTGAAACTCTCAAATCTGAAAATGAAATGTTATTGCTTAGAACCAGTCCTCTAGATTCGTTAGCTCAAGAGAATACAAGATTAAAAAATGATATTGTCTGTGCTAAGGAAATAGAAGAATTTCTCAGGAATCAAATTGCAGAAAATGAGTTTAAACTCAAAGCATTTAGAAAATCTTCTAAGTTAGTCCAGGAACATCATGATAATCACACTAAGAATCAAAAGATAGGTATAGACTTCGAATATGGTAGGAGGCATGGAAAGGCAATTGCTCTTGATGATAGTGATGCTATCAAACCTCATATACTCAAAAGAGTTTACAAACCGATTTTCAAAAATCTTCAAGCTGATTTTGATGAAACCTCCCCGCTCATCAAACAAGAGCTTCTTGATGAGGATGATTGCGTTGACAGCACACTAGATGAAGGGAAAGATACTATCAAGTCTCCCATGATAGAAACTTTGCCAAGCAATCAGACAGAATGTTCTAAAGTAGCTGTCAACAAGGATATGACAGAAACTTCAAAAGATACTGTCAAGAGAGAACCCAAGACAGCAACTTTCAAGCCTGCTGTCAAGATAGAGGGAAAGGTACTGTCAAAGGTAAGTCGACAGCAACTTCAGAACATACTATCAAGGCAAATGCCTACAAGCCTAAGAATAAGAATTGCAAGTTAGGAATTAACAAGAAGAATGGCTATGCTCATGTTAAAGACGCTCCTAGGAAGCTTTGCAATAATTGTGGCTCATCTCAACATTTAACATTTGTTTGTAAGAAACCCAACAAGGACAAGGTTAATGCGACCAATTTTAGTGGTAACTTACATAGAACCCCCATCATGCAAAGAGAAGTGGACGTCTATAATAATATTGACTGTATGCCATGCAAGATTATTGTTATGAGTACTTGTTTCAATTTACCTATTCTGTCTACTGAAAGATGTTCCTATATGCAAACTGCTGAGACTTCTACGCCTGCCTATGTTAGTAAAAAGGCAACATCCACCAAGAGAAAGACCAAGTGTAACTCTAAGCCTAAGTGGACTGTGAAAGAAGTCAAATAGGAGGATTCTAGTGTTGATTCAAATGTGAAACAGAATGATATGAATAATGATGCTGTAACTGCAGGACCCAACAGAGTTTGGGTACCAGATGCAAATTAAAATCATCTGTTTTGCAGGGCAAAAAGCAGAAGCAAGTCATGTGGATCATCGATAGTGGATGTTCCAGACACATGACAGGTGATATAGCCCTGCTATCACATTTTGTGGAGAAAGCCGGCCTAATCATAACTTTTGGAGACAACAGCAAAGGTTACACTATGGGATATGGCTGTTTGGAAATTGGAAATGTTGTCATTGAAGACATTGCTCTTGTAGATGGATTGAAGCATAACCTACTCAGTGTCAGCCAGTTCAGTGACAGGGGATTCAAGGTTGACTTTGATATGATGGTTTGCAATATCTATCACAAGAAGGATGGAAGCCTCTCCTTGAAAGGAGTCAGGAAAGGAAGCTTGTTTGTTGCAGTCTTAAATTCTGTGAAGAAAGACAAGGATTACTGTTTTTATAGTAAAGCATCAGTTGGTGAAAGCATGCTTTAGCACAAGAAGATCTCCCATCTCAATTTCAAGAATATGAATATTCTGATGAAGAAGGATTTGGTGAGAGGACTACCTCAACAGGAATTCTGTCAAGAAGGATTGTGCGAGGATTGTCGAATGGGTAAATTGAAAAGATCAGTGCACAAGTCAAATCAAGTGAATACGAACACTGAGCCACTCAAATTAATTCATGTGGATTTGTTTGGTCCAGTAAATATTCAATCTCTTTCAAGAAAGAGATATGCCCTGGTAATGGTGGATGATTACTCGAGGTACACTTGGGTAAAGTTCTTAGAGACAAAGGACGAAGCTGCTCAAGAAATCATTGATCAAATAAGAGTTCTTGATAGAACCCCGAATGCAAAAATTCAATATCTGAGAAGTGACAATGGTACTGAGTTCAAAAATGCCACATTGGGAAACTTCTGCAAGGAAGAAGGCATTGTCCAACAATTCTCCATTGCTAGGACACCACAACAAAATGGAGTTGTAGAAAGAAAGAATAGAACTCTCATTGAAGCTGCGAGAACTATGTTGAATGATTCTAAATTACCAACATATATCTGGGCAGAAGCTATTAATACAGCTTGCTACACACAGAACAGAACCTTGATCAACAAGACTCATGGAAACACTCCTTAGTATCTGTTAACAGAAAAGAAACCAACTGTCAAATATTTTCATGTATTTGGGAGTAAGTGTTTCATGATGATTGACAACCATGAAAGGAAAGGAAAGTTTGATGCTAAAGCTTATGAAGGCATTTTCATGGGATATGGATTGGAAAGAACTGCGTACAGAGTCTATGTCATTCATCAAAAAGTCGTTGAAGAAAGTGTAAATGTCACATTTGATGAAACCAAGTTCCCTGGATTACAAGAGGATGGTCAAATGGAGCCTCTTAGATTTGAAAATCAAGGTTACTTGGAGGAAGAAGAAGTTGTTGCTGATGAACCTACTTGCACTCAAACCATTGAGTTTAAAAGAGATGCTGTCAACACCAATGATGTTACTCAAACTACAGCTCAGTCTCAAACAATAACACCCAATCATCAGAATGAGAATGAGTCTGGGGATGTTGAAGAACATGAAGGAAAAACCATCAATGGTGGTTAATCAACTCCTCAAAGAGGAACTGATCAAGTAGATCAAGAAAGAAGCTTGCCTAGAACCACTAAGTGGAACAGAGATCACACCAGCAATCTAATCATTGGTGATCCCACTACTGGTATAAGGACAAGGAGAAATGTTTCTGCTGACAGCATGTTCTCTTGCTTTCTATCTCAAACTGAGCCAAAGTCAATTGATGAAGCATTGTTGGATTCAGATTGGGTGATAGCCATGCAAAAAGAGCTCAACCAATTTAAGAGAAACAATGTATGGAAGCTAGTCCCTAGACCTAAAGGGAAATCAGTTATTGACACAAAGTGGGTCTTTAGAAACAAACTGGATGAAGGTGGAAACGTGACAAGGGACAAAGCAAGACTAGTGGCTAAAGGATACTGTCAACAGGAAAGAATAGACTATGATGAAACATTTGCACCTGTTTCCAGACTTGAAGCCATAAGAATTTTTCTAGCCTATGCTGCACACTGTAACTTCAAAGTGTTCCAAATGGATGTCAAAAGTGCTTTTATCAATAGAGAGATAGAGGAGGAAGTGTATGTTGAACAGCCACCTGGATTTGAAGATGCTGAATTGTATGACTTTGTCTACACACTGTTCAAGGCACTTTATGGATTGAAGCAAGCCCCTAGAGCTTGGTATGATACTCTCTCTACCTTTCTGCTGGAGAATCAATTTGTAAGAGGTGTTGTGGATAAAACACTGTTCTACAAGAATCATGGCAAAGACATCATTCTGGTGCAGATCTATGTTGATGACATAATCTTTGGTTCTACAAATGAGAAGCCGTGTAAAAAGTTTTCATCCCTTATGAGGAACAAATATGAGATGAGTATGATGGGAGAACTGTCATTTTTCCTAGGTTTACAAATTCATCAAAAGGATGATGGCATCTTCATTTGCCAAGAAAAATATGTCAAGGAACTTCTCAAAAAGTTCAACTTAGAAGATGCATCACCTGCCAAGACACCTATCTCTACTGCAACCAAACTGGATTTGGATCCTAAAGGAAAGAAAGTGGATTCTAGTACCTACAGGGGCATGGTGGGATCACTGCTGTATCTAACTACTAGCAGACCAGATATTATGTTTGCTACATGTCTCTGTGCAAAGTTTCAAGCTGATCCAAAAGAGTCACACTTGGTAGCAATCAAGAGGATCTTTAGATATCTCAAAGGTACTCCAAATTTAGGCCTTTGGTATCCTAAAGATTCTGGATTTGATCTGATAGGATATTCGGATTCAGACTATGCTGGATGCAAGATTGACAGAAAAAGTACAACAGGAAGCTGTCAATTTCTTGGTGGAAGATTAGTGTCATGGTTTAGCAAGAAGCAGCATTCTGTGTCTACCTCAACTGCAGAAGCTGAATACATTGCAGCTGGAAGTTGCTGTGCTCAAATTCTTTGGATGAAAAATCAGCTAATTGATTATGGTTTAGAGTTGTTTAATATTCCTATTTATTGTGATAACACCAGTGCCATAGCCATCTCAGATAATCCAGTTCAACACTCCAGGACGAAGCACATTGATATTAGACATCATTTCATCAGAGAGAATGTTGAAAAGGGAACTGTAAAGCTAGTTTATGTTCCAACAGAAAAGCAACTTGCAGACATCTTCACGAAGCCACTAGATGAAGCAACCTTCAACAGGTTGGTAAGTGAATTGGGAATGCTAAATCTGGTATGTTAACTTACTAGTTTTTACATTTTCAAGGTGGTTAAATCGTAGCTTGTGACCGTAGCTTTCAATGTTACTGTCATGAGAAGTAACTGTCGTATGTGCTACTTGTTTAATTGACAACATGTTTGTTATTACTATGCTAAATTCAAATTACATGCCTGTTTTAACTTATGTAATGAGTAGTCACGTGAAATTAACTTAAACCATATGCGTGCCAGTGACAACTAGTCGTGTCATTTCAAATGAGCTCGGGCATTAGTCAGTCTTTTTATTTTAAAGTTTAATACTTTATTAAAAAGAAGCGTGTGGGAAGCTCTAGCGTCACTTATTGTGTTATAAATAAGACTGAGGCCAAACCCTTATTCTTCATTACACACTTAAGAAACTCTAGAGACTATGAGCAAGAGGAAGGCGTCAGATATGTCAACTTCGGAGGGCTTAAACTGCAAAGCTGAACAAGTGCCAAAGAAGCAGGAAGAGATCACTGCTGAGCACCCCCTTGATCCATTCTTCGATAAGCTTCAAGCTTATCTAGACATGCTGGGGGTCTCCGATGAGAAGGAGATCGAGAAGGTTGTGGAAGGGCTGCTGCTGGAAGCTTTTCCAAACTTAAAATAATGTTTAGTTCTTAAGAACTTTTATGTATTGTTTTAAGTTTTTTTATGAAAAGATTATCGCTTCGTCTTCCCGGTGTTCTTGCATGTCTTATTTACCTTTATCTTCTCATCTTAGTTAACTATTGGTGTATACATGTGTATACTTATGTGTGTGAATGTATGTGGATGTGTGCTTGCTTAACAAATATGTGCTTAAATCGATTAAAATGCTAATTGGTAATTTTACTCTTAAGCAATGGGCGAAGTCGATTAAAATTCATGACACAAATTATTTCCGCACAAGTTGCTGTCAATAAGTGAAGATGTTGTCACGATGTGCCTTGATAGCAAGTTCCTTATCAGCAACTGAAAAAGTTTCTGTCCTGAAATTTAAAGGAAATTGTATTAATTGCTTATTGGTGACAGCATGTTCTTGCGCCGATGTTACTGTCAAGGAAAACTTGTTGTCATCCTCCCAAATTACTAATGAATTTGTTACAGTGCATAGGTTACTGTCAAGATTAGTGGACCGATTTAATTGGGATTTTACCTCCACGATTTACAGCCACTAAAAAGTAACTACCCACAACACCACGTGACTGATTAATGGGCTAAGACATTGCCACTTTCCCTTCTTCAGTAAAACATTTGGTATTTTCATGTAAGCAACTGTCAAACACACAACACTCAACATAACCTCTCTCTCTCAAAAGCAAAAATCTCTCTCTCCCAAAACTCAAAGCAAAAATGGCATCCAAACAATCCTCTTCTCAAACAAACTTTGCTGGTATTCTCTCTGCTGGAGATGCTGGTGAAGGTTTCAAAGGACTTGTATCCTTCTTAAACAAGTCCTATCTAGGTCATGCTATAATCTCTACTCCATCTTTGGACTTAGAAAGACTTGAAGAATTCTGGAAATCTGCCTTTGTTCCAAGAGGTGCAGGTAAAGATACCATAAACTGCAAAATCAAAGGGGTTACCTGCATCCTCACAATAAAAGGTATCAACGAAGCTTTGGGAACTGGACTGCAAGCTAAAGAATCATACAAGGAACTTGCAAGTGATGAAACCCTAAAGAAGTTTTTCTTGAAAATTGGGTATTCTAGTTCTATCCTTGAAGAGGGTACATCAAATTGGTACTCAACTGGTGAAATGGACAGAAATCATTTGAGAAAAGAATGGAGCATGATTTTTGATGTCATGGTGAAGGTTTTCTCAACCAAAACCACTGGTTGGAATGGAATTCCCACCTACATCAAGAAGCTCACTCACTCTCTAGTCCATGGTTACAAAGTGGATGTTGGAAAGCTTCTTATGAGTCAACTCAAGTCAGCTCTGAGAAGGAAGGTACATGTCTATCATCACTTTCTTACAATGTGTTTAAATTCATTATGTGGTATTGATGATAATGCATCTCTAACTATGGAGTGCAATGTTTTGAAAAGAAATACACACACATCACTCAATTCACAAAATTTGAATGCACATATTCCACTCTGTTTCACCAATCACATAGCTGATCGAGAGCCTAATCTTGATTTTGAACTACCTTCTTGGTATGTTAATTTCTCCCTTGAGAATGAAGCTGAATTAGACCCAAATTCAGTTAACCCACATTCTACACCATTCGTTCCAATCAGACCTTCCAGACAAACAAAAGCCACAAAAATAGCCTTGCAAGAATCCAAGAAAAGACCCTTGGACACTGGAGTTTGTGGTAGTTCTGAGAATGTTGAGGGAGAAACTGCACCTGATGCAGCAAATAAGGATGTTAGTAAAAGTGAACCCACAGTGGTTCCTCTTGAGTCTAAGAAGAAGAGAGCTAAGAGGGACAAAACCACTGTCAGCCACCCCTCAGTCTCACAAAAGGCTGTGGAGGATAAAAGGGAATCAAACACATCCCTAGGTGCTTCTTCTCAACAAGAAGTATCTATTAAAACTGGCTTGTCTCCCAAGGCATCCTGTAAAGAGTCTGCACAACCTCATGTACTCACTCATGAGGAGCCTACACTTGCAGAAATGCACACGGAGTTAGGGTACAGTGAGGGCCATGAAACTTCTACTCTTAATGTTCCACAAGTTATCTCTGTGGAACAGCCAGAAATCTCTTCTATACCATCACCTTCCTTATTCTCTAATCCGTCAATTGTTTCTTCTCAACAACCTAGAGAGGGGGACAGTCCCAACCCTTCAGGTTTTGATCATCCATCTCAAGTCATGGATGAGCCCCCATCAAGTGGTCCACAAGAACCCATTTCTCAAAGTGAAATGGATACCACTCCCTCAAACATTGAGCTAGATCAAGATGGCAATCTGCCAGAAAATGAAACAGCCAACATCTTGGTCGACCTCCAAAAAGCAACTGACCTTCAGGAAGTTGCTGTCACAGCCTCAGCTGCTGTCAAAGACATCGCAAAAGTTGCTGTCAACCCACCTGTGGACAGTAACATTTTGGGCAAAGATGCTGTCACCTCTTCACAGTTTGATCAAGATTCAGTAATTGTTGAAGATGCTTCTGATGATGATCATGTGCCAATCTCTACTTTCAGAAAGGTAAAATCTAAACCTTCTCTTTCAATTCATGTAAGTACTGCTCATACCCATTCATCTAGGATGAGTGAGGGACTGCAAAAGAAAAGAGAGATAAAAAAAAGAGAGGTGAGCATAAAAATGAGAGGCAGCCAAATGAGTTGGCAAAAGGAGAGGGACTTGAGCATGTCCAGAGTGAATTTGAGGGAACCCCACACACAAAGGCACTAGGCCTTGAGAGTCATTCTGTGGGGAGTGATGAGATCACTCCGAAAAATAATGAGAGTGTGTGAAAGGCATATGACTCAGCCTATTTGTATTTCGAGGATACAACTCAACTTAAATTAGATTGTAATAAGTAATTAATGGTAACTGTCACGGGAATCTCAGATAGTGATATCTGTCAGAAGAAAGAAGAATGTCAATCTATAGTTTTGATGTTTTACACCGAAAGAAGATTCAGACAACTGATCAAGCCTTGGTGTAGCATTGATGCAATTGGATTTTATTTGCAGTGACAAGAGATTTCAATAGTGACAAAGGCAGTACAAGAGGAATTAAAGTGTGTTGAGAAAGTACATGGATCACAACTGAGAGTCAAAGTGAAGAATAGAAATTGGAGTTAGTCGTTCATGAAACAGACAGTACATCGAACGTCAACAATTATCCAGTGGAAATTATTCATTACTAACAGTGGTTCATTGAGGTAAATTAAGTATTTATTGATTTTAATTAGTTCACCTTTAATTGATATAAATCCTTATAGTTTATTTAATTAATGAATTAATTCTAAAAGAATTAATTTATTTATTAAATTACTTATTATGTCAATTTAGTCTGAATTAATTAATTAATCATTAAATAATTAATAAGGTTTCTATGACATAAAAGAATAAATGTGAAAAGCTGAGATTATGTCATATTGGAATAGAGCTGCACAGATTATGTCATGTTGACAGAAAACGTGAGGTTTATGTCATTCTGAGCTGAAGATCAGATTATGTCATACCGAATTCTGAGTTATGTCATGACAAGGTTTTTGTCATACCGAGCTAATCAGATTATGTCATGATCAGATTATGTCATACCGAATTCTGAGAGTATGTCATACCGAATTATGAAGTTATGTCATGACAAGGTTTTTGTCATACCGAGCTACTCAAGTTATGTCATGACAAGGTTTTTGTCATACCGAGATATACCAGTTATGTCATGACAAGGTTTTTGTCATACCGAGATATACCAGTTATGACATGGAACAAATTATGTCATGGTGGCAGCAAATATCTGAATTTTCTATAAAATGGACAGAAACCAGCAGAAGAAAAAAAAAGAGACACACGGACAGAAAATTGAAGAACACCCAAGCATCAAATTCTCTCAACTTCTACACACCTGCCCAAGCTTTAATTTACACAATAAATTCAGTTCAAGCTCTTTGTAATATCTAATCCGCTGGAACTTGTTTATTGATCACTCTTGTACTACTAGCGAATTAAGTTTCATAGTTCTAGATTTGATATCTTGATTTTTATTAACTAAATTAGAAAAGTTCATGTTGAATTTTCTAATTAGTTATTAATTACTTGATAATCATTTGTATTGATTCTGTAACACCCATCAAGTTAATATATTGTTATATTCAACTTGAAAATTTGTGTTATATTATTCCGCACAAAATATTCGTTCAAGTGAAAATTGTTTAACGAATAAATTTGGAGAAAATGATATAGATTGTATTCAACCCCCCCTTCTACAATCTTATTGGATCTAACAATTGGTATCAGAGCCTATTGATTGATACACAAATCAAGATCCTAATTTTACTCAATCAAAAATCAAGCTCGAATTTTTAACTCTCTTAAAAATTCGTCATGTCAGCCAAAGGCAATGTTAAAATTCCTATCTTTAATAAAGACAACTATGACATGTGGAAAAACAAAATGGAGTTATTTCTTGATGTAGCAAATCCAAGATTTTTGTGGGTTTTGAAAAATGGACCAGTAATTCCTATCCAACATGATGCTGAAACTGTTACAAATGGAGTTGTGACAATACCTGCAAAATCCTATCCAAAGGACCCTAAGAACTTTACCGCTGAAGAAAAAGAAGAAGCCGGATTTGATAAAAATTTGAGACTCATTTTATTAGATTCCCTAGATGCTGTAATGTATAGCCATTTAAGGAATTGTAAAACTGCTAAGCACATCTGGGAAACTATTGAGATCATTAATGAAGGGACTGATGAAGTCAAGGAAAATAGACTTCAATTTTTGACCTCTGAATATGAACACTTTAGAGCTGGCCCTAATGAAGGCATTCAGGAAGTGTTCGAAAGGTATAACAAAATAATCAATAACTTGCAAGTTCATAGCAAGCAATATACCCAGAAGGAGATCAATATGAAGTTTTTACTGACTATGCCTACTCACTTAGAGCATAGAATCACCGCCATCAGAGAATCTAGAGATTTAACTAAGATTGCTCTTGAAAGACTATTTGGTGTTCTGAAAACATATGAATTAGAACAAGTACAGCAGAAGGAATTCTCTGGCAAAGGCAGAATGGCAAATTCTTCTACAGCTCTAGTAGTTGAGGTTCCTAAGGAAGTGGAAGCTAAAGTTGTTCAACCTAACAGCTTCAACAAGGAACAAACTGAAGTGGAACATGGCCAAACACCAGCTACTCAGGATGGTGCAGAATTTTATTCACTTGAAGAGCTGGATCAATTGGAAGATGAATCTATGGAGATGATGGTGAGACAATTTAGTAACTTCAGATTCAGAAGAAATCCAAAGTTCAGGTTTAAGCAAAATAACAGATTTCAGAGAGGAGGTTCTTCATCCTCTAGTAACAGGTGAGGTTACAAAACTGGAACTGTTGACAGAAGCAAGATCCGTTGTTTCAATTGTAATGAGTTGGGACACTTTGCTACTGAGTGTCAGAAACCCAAGCAAGCACAGAAGAAAGATTATGCTTCTGAAAAGAAGAAGAGTGGAAGAGCTTATGTAGCTGCTGGTAAAAGCTGGGATGACACAGATAGCGAAGATGAAGAATATGGAAACTTTGCGCTGGTGGCAAATGCTGAATCATCAACTTATTACACCACACCGGTAACTTTTACTGATGATGAGTTAATTCATAGTTTACGTAATTGCTTGACTAATGCACAAAAAGTATACGATAGAATAAGTCTTGTAAACACTAAACTTGAAAACGAAGTGTTAGACTTAAAAAAGGTGCAGATTAATCAAGATAAGTATATAGAAGAAATAGCTAGACTTAACTGCAGAGATAAGTCGCTAGGAGAATACATGGTAAAACAAGTTGATAGGATTGCTGAACAAGACATCAGGATTAAAGAACTTGAAACACAGATTAGAGCTTGTTATAATACTGTTAAAGTTTCTAAAGAGTTCTTCAACAAACAAGCAGTAGAACAAACTGTAGGAATAGGATTTGATTACAATCAAGCTGTTGGTTCGTTGAGCAATCATTCTCCTAATCCTATTTCAGCTAAAGAAAGAGGTATACCACACATTCTCAAGAATGTTGAAAAACCAATGTTTAAAAAATCTGTTGCTGAACCACCCAATATGCTTTCTATTGTCATTCAGGAAGAAATTTTAAATGAGGACAGTGCTAATGGCATAGTCCTTGATAATGACAAATCTGCTAAGGAACAAGTTAAGGTTGTTGAGTTAACTAGTTCTTCTCAAATTGGGTTAAGTGACAACAAGTTGAAAAAGAACAATAACAAGTCTGACATGCATGTTATGCCTATTATTGATTCTTCTCATAAAGCATGTGGTGTTGTCAATTGTATGTCTTGTGCTTTTAATATCATGTCTGCTTACTTTTCTGATAATCATGCATGTGCTGATAAGACTGCCCCTAGACAACATATGAACAGAAACAAAAATGTCAGATCAATGACTGCTAGTCCTCCTTATGTTAGGAGAGAAACATTTGTACCTAAGCCTAAACAAAGTTCTACTAAGGCTGTTTACAAGGTCAAATGTCCAGTCAATGAAACAAGTGTTATTGCTGCTAAAGAAAAATGGATACCTAGAATAAAACAGAAGTTTGTCAAATCTGTTTATAAAGTGAAATGTTTGTTGAATAATGGTAAAGTTGTTGTTAAAGTAAAGAATGTTGTTTTTCCTGACAAAGGCCAATTCTTTAAGTACTCTGGACCCAATCAAATTTGGGTTCCAAAGAAGGTTTAATCCGTTTGTCATTGCAGGGTGTTGAGCAGGTTGAACGAGTGACCTGGATCTTGGACAGTGGATGTTCAAGGCATATGACTGGTGACAGAACCCTGCTGACAAATGTGGTGGAGAAGGCCGGCCCAGTAGTTACCTTTGGAGATAACAGCAAAGGTAGAACTGATGGATATGGCAGACTTGAAGCTGGAAATGTTATCATTGATGAAGTCTCTTTTGTGAAAGGACTTGAGCACAATTTGCTCAGTGTCAGTCAATTCTGTGACAAAGGTTATGAAGTTCATTTCAACAAGAAGAATTGTCTAATTTCACACAAGAGACATAAAAAGCCACAACTGACAGGAGTTAGAAAAGGCAATCTGTACGTGGCCAATATGAACTGAGGAAGCACTGAAGAAATCACTTGCTTCTACACTAAAGCATCTAATGATGAGAGTTGGCTATGGCACAAGAAACTTTCTCATCTTAATTTTAAGACAATGAATTCTCTGGTTAAAAGAGAGTTGGTGAGAGGTTTGCCTTCAATGGAATTCACTCAAGAAGGACTTTGTGATGCATGTCAAAAAGGCAAGCTAAAAAGGGCAAGTCACAGGAGCACTGACACATCTTCAATAACTGAACCTTTACAATTACTTCATATGGATTTGTTTGGTCCAGTTAATGTGATGTCTATATCAAGGAAGAGATATGCTCTAGTGATTGTTGATGATTTTTCAAAATACACATGGGTCCTGTTTTTGAATTCTAAAGATGAGACTCCACAACTGGTGATTGATCACATTAAATTAATTGAGCGAGATTCTACGTATCCAGTGAGAGCTATAAGATCAGACAATGGAACTGAATTCAAGAATACAGTTTTAAATGACTTCTGCACTGAGAAGGGTATAACCAAACAATACTCAGCTCCAAGAACTCCTCAGCAAAATGGGGTAGTAGAAAGAAAGAATAGAACCTTCATTGAAGCTGCACGTACTATGTTAAGTGAATCAAGGCTTCCATTTTACTTTTGGGCTGAAGCTATCAATACTGCGTGCTATACCCAGAATCGAACTCTAATCAATAAAGATCAAATGAAGGCACCCTATGAAATTATGGCTGATAAGAAACCATCACTCAAATACTTTCATGTATTTGGGGCCAAGTGCTTTGTGCTTAAAGAAGGTGATGATCAAGGTGGTAAATTCGATACCAAAGCATTTGAAGCAATTTTTATTGGTTATTCAATGAGAGCATACAGGGTGTATGTGATTGACGAACAGAAGATGATAGAAAGTGTCAATGTAACATTCGATGACACTAAAATCCCTAGTATCCAAACTGAGAATCCATCTGAGAAGATATCTTTCGATGACATGACAGATACAGATTCAGATGATGACAATGCACCTGAGATTTTTGCTGATGCTAATGACAACAATGATGATCAGGGTAATGGTGATGAAAACAATAATAGTAGTCAAAACTCCCCTGACTCTTCTAAACTATCATCATCTAGTCAACCTGGCAACAACTCAGGGGGAGAAAATGAAGGGTCAACTGGTCACACACAACATCTCAATGAAGATCAAGGCGAATCATCAAGATCTAATCTTCCCAGACAGATTGTTTGGAATAGAGCTCATCCTTTTGAGTTAATCATTGGTGATCCAGTTGTTGGTGTAAAGACTAGAAGAGCTTTTCAGAATCAATGCAATTATTCAGGGTTTCTGTCTGAAATGGAACCTAAGAAAACTGAAGAAGCTCTTTCTGATCCTGATTGGGTGATTGCTATGCAAGATGAACTCAATCAATTTAAACAACAAGAAGTTTGGAAGCTGGTACCCAGACCTACAGACAGACCAGTAGTTGGCACAAGGTGGGTATTCAGAAACAAACTTGATGGGGATGGCACAGTGACGAGAAATAAAGCAAGACTGGTAGCAAAGGGTTACTCCCAATCTGAAGGCATTGATTATGATGAGACCTATGCTCCAGTGGCTAGACTTGAGGCCATTAGAATATTCTTGGCATTCGCAGCATTTTCAAACTTTAAAGTTTATCAAATGGATGTCAAGAGTGCTTTCTTGAATGGCAAGCTAGATGAAGAGGTTTATGTAGAACAGCCCCCTGGCTTTGAAGATCCAGATCTAATTGACTATGTCTACTTCCTTTTCAAGGCTGTCTATGGTCTTAAGCAAGCACCAAGGAAATGGTATGACACTCTCTCTGAATTTTTACTTGAAAATGATTTTGTTAGAGGTGTCATAGACAAAACTCTCTTCACAAAGAAACATAAGAATGATACAATTATAGTCCAAGTCTATGTGGACGATATAATATTCGGGTCTACTAATGATCTTTTGTGCAAGAAATTTGCAAAGTTAATGCAGGGTAAATTTGAAATGAGCATGATGGGTGAGCTGAAGTTCTTTCTTGGATTGCAAATAAATCAAAGGACAGATGGAATATTTATCTGTCAATCCAAGTATGTCAAAGAGCTTCTCAAGAAGTATCAAATGGAGGACTCATCTTCAGCAAGAACACCATCATCTACTGCTGTCAAATTTGGAGCATGTGAAAATTCTGCCAAGGTAGATATCACAAGCTACAGAGGTATGATAGGCTCATTACTTTACCTTACTGCGAGTAGACCTGATATTATGCATGCTACGTGTTTATGTGCAAGGTTCCAATCGGATCCTAGAGATGTTCATCTCATTGCTGTTAAACGAATTCTGAGATATCTTAAGGTACGCCTAACTTAGGCATTTGGTACCCTAAAGATTCTGGTTTTAATCTTGTTGGATATACAGATTCAGACTATGCAGGAAGTGTTGTGGATAGAAAAAGCACATCTGGGAGTTGTCAATTCCTAGGTGGTAGACTGGTTTCCTGGTACAGCAAGAAACAACAAACAGTTTCCAACTCAACAGCTGAAGCTGAATATATAGCTGCTGGAAGCTGTTGCGCACAGATTTTGTGGATCAGGAATCAGTTGAGAGACTATGGGTCTGTACTTGATAAAATTCCTATTTTATGTGACAATACAAGTGCCATAGCAATCTCTAACAATCCTGTGCAGCACACAAGGACAAAGCATATTGACATCAGGTATCATTTTATTCGAGAGCATGTCATGAATGGTACCGTGGAGTTATTTTTTGTACCTACGGAAGAACAAACAGCAGATATTTTTACTAAGTCTCTTGACGAATCCACATTTACCAGAATTGTTGGTGAATTGGGTATGTTAAATAGTCTTGGTAATTAAACTAGTTAATATCTGAGGTTTGATCTTTAATAATTTACAAGTGATTTGTGTGTTAATATTTGTTATTTGAATCACTTGTATAATTATTTTATCAACTTATAATCTTGCTTGTTTATTCTTAAATCATTGTTATTATCTTCTCTATTTTTTATTATTACTTCTTGTGTTTTTAAATTAATTCATTTTCTTTAAAAATATTTTTCTCGAATTTTACAAGCTGTAATTTATGAGAAATCTATTTTTCTTGAAAATGTTATTATCTTAAATTCAGTTTAATTATTTTTGTTGTTTAAATAAATCATAGTTTCTTTTTGAATAATTTTCTATATGGAAATTATTTTATTAGAAAATTTATAGATTTATTAATTCATTAGAAATAATTTTGTAAATATTTAGTATGTTATGTTATTTTATTTTATTTGATTTGTAGTGTTTGTCCTTTTGTTATTATTGTTTGATTTCGTAAAAAGGCTAACCTATGTTTATTTCTGTGTTGTAAATAATTAATTTGTTGAAAATTATTATTTTATTAATATTTCTAATTTTCTGTAAATTACTATTTTATTTTTATTGTAGTAGCTTGTTAGTATATTAATTTCTGTTTATTTTAAGTCATAATAGAATTATGTCATAATACAGTCTTAGTCAGAATTTTGTCATAATCGAGTTTTATGTCATAATCGACTGTAGTATAAATAATGTCATAATCGTGTGTTAGTATAAATTATGTCATAATCGTGTGTTAGTGTAAATTATGTCATATTCGGGCATTTAGTTAGAATTATGTCATATTTACATTAGTATTAGATTTATGTCATATTCGGGTAGTGGTAAGAATTATGTCATATTCAGGGATTAGTATATAACAGTAGAGTGTGTGTATTTTGTCATAACCCGTGTTTTGTCATAAACCTCTCGTGTTAAGTCATAGAGGCTGTTCTTCGATACACGCATATACATACATATACAAGTCGAAATTCTGCTCAATTTTCTTTCTGATTAAACTCTGATTTGCTATAACTGAGTTCATTACATTGATTAAACATCTAATTGAAGGTTAAATCGAGAGTTTTAGTCGAGTTTTTGCGTTTCTTGGTTTCGAAAAGTCGAATTTTCGATCTGAATTTTGAAACTTTTGGTGTTGATTTTGTGAAATCTAAAAATACCTGAATACTTGTGGTTGATTCTAGATCATAGTGTGATTTTTCCAGAATTTTTGAAGAACTTTGAAAAATTTCGAATTTTTAATTAATTATTAATTAGAAATAATTCAGTTTAATTGTTTATTTTGTTAAAATCTGGATTTTTAAAAGGGCAAAAATTGTTAAAAATGGCTAATTATATTGATGAACATTTAGAGCTAATAAATCATAATTTGGTCGGATATTTTGATCCCGAAAGGTGTTCCATCGAACGGTTTCGACCTTGGATTAATTTCTTGAATAATCATTCGCTGGTTAGCACTGCATTAAGACTGGATGCTCCTTTGAAGATTGAACCCTTACAAATAATGTGTACAACTGCTGTTGCTTCAAGGGATAATCGATCTTTTGTTTTCACCGTTGGAACAAATCAGTACACAGTGAATGAATCTGTTATTAACACTGTTCTGGGCTTTCCCAATGAAAATTTTCAAGATCTTCCGTCCAACCAAGAGTTGATTAATTTTTTCACTGAAATTAATTATCAACATGAAATAGATCTCTCTTCTCTGAATAAAAAGTATCTTGTTCAAGAATGGGATTATCTATTTGACACGCTGGCAAAGGTGTTTGCAAATACTACAAGAAGAAACTTCAATGTAATAACTTCTTTTCTGCAACATATTGGATTTGCAATTGCTCATAATCGAAGCATCAATATTGGCAGACTTCTTTGTGTTCCTATGGTTAGAAGAATTATTAATGCTAAGAAGAACATTGATAAGGGTGAAAAAGTCTTATTCTATTACCCTAGATTCTTTACATTGATTTTTAACCACTTGGTTCCTATTGAACTTCATGCTCCATTCCTGAATTGTCAATCTAAGGTGTCTGGTAAACCTTCAACCAAACTATTCACAGGATACGGTGCTGAAGTAAAGTTTCCAAATGTGCAAGTGGCTGTTACTCAATACATGTCCACCTACATTCAACTTCCTATCATTCAGAATGTACTTGCTCCAGTTCCTGATCAACCTGAAGCAGCAATTGAACAAGTACCTCAAATAGTTGAACAACTTGCACCTCCTCTTGAAGAACAAGTTCCTGAGCCAACTGAACCAGAACCTGAACAAGAACCAGTTGTTCAAGAACAAGCTGAACCAGAACCTCAACCTCCATCTGCTGACCAGGTATTGCCTCCTAACTCTGAAACTACTTCTGTATCTCAATCTACTTCTGAAACCCAAGTGGTTGTTAGGACTGACCAAGGGATTGTAGCACCACAATCTCTATCCCAGGTCAAAGAGCCAAACACTGAGTCAAAAACAACTAAATTCTACCAATACAGAAGGAAATTGCAGCGTAAAAGAAGTGCAAGAAGTAGTGATGAAGTGAGTGAACCCACAGCTCTGCCTCTACTAAAGAAGAGTAGAAATGAACATGAGGCAACTGTAAGCTCATCCATATTCTCCCAATAGGATATGGACTTTGATATGGCTAATGAACAGTTACTGGAACCATTCTCTCAACAGGATGAGTCCATTGAATTTCGCCAGTCGGCCATGGCATCCTGTAAAGTGTCAAGCACAACCCCACTGTTATTACTAACAATGGGAGAACATGTAGAAATGAATGAAGATAGGGACAATCAGCGAGGAGAGCACATAGGAACTGAAACAGTGCCTACCATAGTCACGGTAGAGGAGCCTTCACAGGCTAATGAGGGAAATCTTGATTCTGAGCCACTTTTAATAGAATCATCATCTCCCCTCCCAGGAGGAACATTCCTGGCTCCCTCAAGGGATTTTCCACTCGCAGTTTCAACTGGAAAAGGTGGAAGGCAACTCAGTCTTTCTGTCACTGAAGCAATTCAGACCTCAAATCCAACTGACATGACAGAAATGACTGTGGATAGGGATTTGCGAACTCCCATTGCACCACCACGGACCTTCCAAGAGAAGGCTAGGGTGATTTTACCTGCAGGTACAATGGAAGCAGCTTTGGAACATGAGAGGAGTGATGTGAGGATCACCTCTAAACTGAGTGAAACACATGCACGTGAGGTGAGTGATACTCAGAGAGATAGTGAGGTGAGCGCACACAATGACACAAACACTCTTTCTCTCATGGCAGAATTGAATCAAATGAAAGAAAACCTTGCTCAAGCTGAAGAAGACAATAAAAACTTAAGGTTTGACATGGATAACATGAGAACTATCTTCAACAACAAGATCAATGCACTTAAACTCTCGCAGCAACAAGCGATCGAAGATTCTGGAGATGTCACAGTGGCTCAAGATCTCATTATCACTTCTATATCAAGTAAAATGGAAGATCTGCAGAAAGAAGTAAATGAGAATCATTTATCCACTGGCCATCGAGTAAGTCAAATTGAAAGGCAAACTGCTTATCAAGCTAAAGGGTTAAGACACTTGTATAACATCATCAGCAGAACTCACTCTACTACACCAGAAGAGGTGATGTTCTGTGAAGGTGATGGTGAAGATGACCCAAGCCACAGAACTGTAGAGGATTCCTCAACTAAGGGGGAGAGATCTAAAGGAGGAGCAAGTGCAAGTAAATCAAAATCTGATAAACAAGTTGAAGATACAAGTGACAAGGGAAAGAAAGCTCAAACAGCACAGGAGGATGACACTACAGAAGGTTATTACTACTCAGGTGAACCTGATAACCTTGATATTTTTGCTGATTTGGACTTTTCAGATGATGGTGAAGAGTTTGGTCAACCAGATCTCAGTTTGTGGGATGATGAATAGATTCCAGTTCCTGATCCTGCTGAACTTCAAAGAATGGATTTTGAAGCAAATCAAGAACTTGAACAGAATGAAGCTAATCTGTCTATGAGAGATGAAAGACTCAAAAAGACACTAGAACAGATAGCTCATAATGAAAGGCTTCAAAAGGCTGAAAAGGAAGCTCTTCAAATGCAACATGCTCAGAAGATTGAAGCAAGAAAGATGTATATCAGACTCAAGAGTGGAGACAAATGGGAACGTGCTCAAAAAGCAATTGATTCACCTCAGAGTTCTGATTATGAAGATAATCGTCTTGGAGAAATTCTCGAGGAATATAAATTGGCAAATCCAATTCATGATATGTATATAAGGGCCTTAAAGGTAGAAGTCATCAGGATAACTACTGCATTTGATCCCAAATCTGATGAGCTGGTAATATTTGTGGATTGTCATAATGTTGGAACTTTCAGAGTATCTATTCAGTTCTTTTATGACAGATCGCTGACAGAGATTTGGGTACTTAGGCCTAAAGTGAGAACATCGTCTGAGCTAGGTGTTTTACTACATGAAAAGTTCAAAGAATTTGCTGAAAGAGCTGGACCAGAAGTGATTAAGGATCCTCCACAAGTAAAATTTCTTAAGGGAGAGATACTTCATTCAATCAATCTTCAGACAGATGAGTTATATGAACATCATGCAAAACACTTGGTATATGCTGAATATGCTCTCAGAAATCATGGATTCTTGACTGAAGAAAAGGTAATAGCTACAGATCACATTCGATCCTATGCACAAACGAATATAAAAGATTACAAGAAATTTCAAGGTGAACTGAGAAAGAAGCTTGGAATTCCTTTAATCTTACCTCAAGGAATGTCATCAAGAAGAGAGCGTCTTGTTGATTCTGATTTGCACAAGAAACTTCAAGTCACAAATGAACCTGAAGAAGGAGAATTCAGAAGGGAAGACAGTCCGAAGTGAAGAACTGCTCTACATGTTATATCTTTAGAGCTTAAATAGAACACGATAGGTTAATGTGAAATATGATCAGCCTATTTGTATTTCGAGGATACAACTCAACTTAAATTAGATTGTAATAAGTAATTAATGGTAACTGTCACAGGAATCTCAGATAGTGATATCTGTCAGAAGAAAGAAGAATATCAATCTATAGTTTTGATGTTTTACACCGAAAGAAGATTCAGACAACTGATCAAGCCTTGGTGTAGCATTGATGCAATTGGATTTTATTTGCAGTGACAAGAGATTTCAATAGTGACAAAGGCAGTACAAGAGGAATTAAAGTGTGTTGAGAAAGTACATGGATCACAACTGAGAGTCAAAGTGAAGAATAGAAATTGGAGTTAGTCGTTCATGAACCAGACAGTACATCGAACGTCAACAATTATCCAGTGGAAATTATTCATTACTAACAGTGGTTCATTGAGGTAAATTAAGTATTTATTGATTTTAATTAGTTCACCTTTAATTGATATAAATCCTTATAGTTTATTTAATTAATGAATTAATTCTAAAAGAATTAATTTATTTATTAAATTACTTATTATGTCAATTTAGTCTGAATTAATTAATTAATCATTAAATAATTAATAAGGTTTCTATGACATAAAAGAATAAATGTGAAAAGCTGAGATTATGTCATATTGGAATAGAGCTGCACAGATTATGTCATGTTGACAGAAAACGTGAGGTTTATGTCATTCTGAGCTGAAGATCAGATTATGTCATGATCAGATTATGTCATACCGAATTCTGAGTTATGTCATGACAAGGTTTTTGTCATACCGAGCTAATCAGATTATGTCATGATCAGATTATGTCATACCGAATTCTGAGAGTATGTCATACCGAATTATGAAGTTATGTCATGACAAGGTTTTTGTCATACCGAGCTACTCAAGTTATGTCATGACAAGGTTTTTGTCATACCGAGATATACCAGTTATGACATGGAACAAATTATGTCATGGTGGCAGCAAATATCTGAATTTTCTATAAAATGGACAGAAACCAGCAGAAGAAAAAAAGAGAGACACACGGACAGAAAATTGAAGAACACCCAAGCATCAAATTCTCTCAACTTCTACACACCTGCCCAAGCTTTAATTTACACAATAAATTCAGTTCAATCTCTTTGTAATATCTAATCCGCTAGAACTTGTTTATTGATCACTCTTGTACTACTAGCGAATTAAGTTTCCTAGTTCTAGATTTGATATCTTGATTTTTATTAACTAAATTAGAAAAGTTCATGTTGAATTTTCTAATTAGTTATTAATTACTTGATAATCATTTGTATTGATTTTGTAACATCCATCAAGTTAATATATTGTTATATTCAACTTGAAAATTTTTGTTATATTATTCCGCACAAAATATTCGTTCAAGTGAAAATTGTTTAACGAATAAATTTGGAGAAAATGATATAGATTGTATTCAACCCCCCCTTCTACAATCTTATTGGACCTAACAGTGTGAGACACCCCATAGCCTCCTTGCCTCAATCTTTTCCTTTCTCATCAAAAAGGTTAAGGTCTGATGGTCCTTCTAAACAAGCTAAATCAAGGTTGAAATCCCTTGAGGGCAGATGTGCATCCATGGAAGCTAAACTTGATGCTCTATCCACCATGGTAGCTACTGGTTTTGCTGAGGTTCAACAAAATCTGTTATCGTTTTCTGCTACCCTTAGTGCTGTCAACTTAACCGAGGGGGAGACAGTGGTAGATCAGAATAAAGTGCAAAATCAGAATACTGTAAGTCCAGTAGAGAAGGTGACACAAGGTGGAGCAACGAGCAAGGGGGAGTCTAGTAGAGAGGGGGAGCAAATGGAAGAAGATGGAGATAGAAGTAAGGGGGAGCAAAATGCAAATGAAGATAGAATCTTTGGTGAAGAGTTGAGAGCTAGTGGAATTGGTGAATCTGTTGAAGTAGATGGTGAGCCAATGTTGGTGACTAAAGAAATATTGGAGCAATTACAAAGGGCTCAAACATCAATATTGCCTCCTCTAAAAATCAGTGAACCAGTTCCTGAAGTCATGGAAACTCCACTGCAGAAACATTGGAGAGAAATGGAAAAGTCCAACAGACTCGGCAAAGGCAAAGACAAAATTCTTGAAAAGGTAATCCTACAACAGGATACATTTGGTCTGATGGAAGTGGACATAGTCCAGAAGAGGCAGAAACGATGATGGTTAGCTACATGGAGAGTACTTTGCAGAACAAAGATGAAGAATTCAGTGCATTGGTGAATAGTGCCATAAAAGAGGCAGGAGGAGTATATACAAAACTGTCACCAATACTGAAGGACAAAATAACAAGTATCTCTGTGAAGGTGAATCTGGAGAAAAGATGGGCAGTTGATGTTTATCTGAAAACTAGCATCTCTATATTCATTACAATGCAGCTACTACAAACTCTGCAATCTAGAGTGATGAATACCATAGGAACGAAAGTGAAAGCCAATTCTACAATCCTCAATAACGATCTGCTAGCAAAAATTAAAGGTCTTGTTGAAGAAAAGCTACCAGAAGTGATTGAAGAACCCTATGGTATTTGCTACAGAATAACCATAAGCACAGGAGCTAAAAGGATTGGATTTCTGATCCTAAGTGAAGAACCCAGATTGCACTCTAACACAATTATGGGAGTGCTAAAACAAATCCTCAAATCTAAGATAAATAGAGACAAAGTCAAGGCTGTCAAAGATATTCAAAAACTGCTGGAAAAGATAGATGAAAGTCTTAGCTCTCAAGTGAAGAAATTGATTTCTGAAGCTAATGCCAGAAGAAGTGAAAGTGGTGGAAGCTGCACATATGATGACACCCTTGATGATGATGATCTTGATGGAACTGGAGGATCTGGTACAACTGGAAGTGGTCAAGAAACTACTGAGATTACTGGAAGTCAGACTCAGGAGGAAGCAAAGGAAGAAGCTCCCAAGGATGATAAGAAAGATACTGAAGCTAAAGATGAGGGAGAGAAAGACATTCTTGACACACTGGAAGGAAGTATCTTAATATTTGTTATTGACTGTTTTGATGCTAAAAAAGATACTGTCAACAAGGAAGCTATCAAGAATGGTGAAGTTACTATCGAAGAAGCTGCTGTCAAAGAAGACACTATCATTAAAGACACTGTCAACAGCTTGAATGAAGAAGCTGTCACAGGCAAAACTGTCAAGACATCCAAGTCTAAAAAGACAAAACAAAGAGCAAAAGCCTGGCGTACAGTTCCAAGAAAGGGCAAGGCAAAGGCTGCAGCAAGGAAAAAGAAGCATGGAGTGGTGATTCGTAAGAAGCCTATTCGAAGAAGAGAAACAAATAGCTTCGAAATCCAGAAGTAAGCTGTGACAAGAGATATCACTTCAGTCGAATTGGAGCTGTATAACTCTAAGGAATATGCATCCAGATACATTCTTTGGAAAGATAAAGCAAAAGTCATGTTTAATGAGAAGGATTTCACTATGGTGAAGATGTCAACAATAATAGACAGACACACTCTCAAACAAACATCACAAGAAGTAAGGCGTAGAGTTGATTACTTCGTGCTGGAAAGAATGGTGGAGCTTATGGGGACGTATAAAAATGTTCCTAAGAAAGACATGGAACACATCCAAAAGTACTATGCTGAAAGATATGTTGAACTTTATGAGAAATATGGTGATTGGAGAGATATCGATGATGCGAATGACACTACACCATAGATGGCCTATAGCAAGCTTTTGGCATGGGTGTTACCACTATGGGTGTTACCATAGCTATGAAAATTTTGACCTATCGCAACCTTTTGATTGTGGTGTTACCATAGGCACAAAAGTATGTTAATTTAGTTATAAAAGGTGTTATATTGGGCTAACACCATGAGGTGTGTTACCATAGAGTATTCATTAACAAAATTTTTATTTAATTTAAATGTAATGATTTAAAAATTATTTGATTTATGAAAATAATTAATTTTGATAAAATCGTTGAAGTTATCATTGTAGAACGTAATATTCCATCAAATAATTGAATCAATCATATTTTGTAAATATTGAAATATATTTAATAAATTTATAATGAAACGATTTCTAAAATAAAGTAATATTAAAAAATTATTAAATTTTGATTAAAATCATTAAAAACTTTAATAGAGAAAATAATAATTTGTATAAACTTTGAATTATTACAAATAATTAAATTAATAGATTTAGTAATTATAATCTAATGTCAAGAAATTTGAATAAATTAGTAATATTTAAAATAAAAAAAGTACAGTGAATTATTGAGGATATATGAGCGGCAAATAAAAGAGAGAGCGGCAAAATGAAAAATTAGAATTGGGAAAAATTAACCTAATATAAAACCGGGGAAATTGGGGAAAAACACAACTCTCGCTACTCTCACCTTTCTCATTTTTCTGGCTTCTCTCGCCTCTCGTTTCTCATTCAATTAGGATTCAATTAGGGTTTGAGCTGGGTTAATGGAAGCTCTATGTCTCTATGTATCTCTGTCTCTCTCTGCATCTCTCCCGCTCTCTCCCCCTATCTCTATATCTCTCTGTATCTCTCCCCTCTCTCTTCCATTCTCTCTCTCCCTCTCTCTCTCTCCCAGTATCACTGTCTCGCTCTACCCCTGTCTCTTTATGTATCTCTCTCCGTCTCTCTGTCTCTCTCTCTCTCTTTGCAGCTTTTTCCCTCTATGTCTCATTCTTCATCTCTCTTTCCCTGTCTCTCACTCTTATTTGTGTTTGATGTTAGCTTGACAAGTCTTTTCTTTTTCATGTGCAGGTGCGAGTTGTGAAGGTAGCTATACCAGTACTAGATTAGTTCTCACATTGATTTATTGATTTGTTAAAATGATGAGTTGCAGATGGTTATAGTTTATATCTAAATTTTGTAATTACTGTGTTTTGTGTTTCGTAAATTTGATTAATCTTCATATTTGATTAATTAATACTTTAATTGCTTCTCAATCTTGATTTAAGTCTGTATGCTCAATTTTAATAGCTATGATGTTTAATTGTGTTTTATATTGATGGATGAGGGGTTTTTTAGGTGTTGCTGTTTGTTTATAAATGGTAAATAGAGGTCAAATCCCGACTTGATGATTGCTGATGAGGTCAAATCCCAGGACTTATTGAATCTCAATTTATGGGTAAGCTTGTGGCTTGAGCTTATCTATATTTTAGGGGTGGCAGCTTCATTAAGCCATAAGAGTAATATATGCCAGGATATAATATGTTGTTTCATGAATTATAGGTTCAATATGGCAGACATTTGTATCCTCACTTAGAGTGTAT
The DNA here is from genome assembly GCA_036435485.1 of Saposhnikovia divaricata. Taxonomy (NCBI): domain Eukaryota; kingdom Viridiplantae; phylum Streptophyta; class Magnoliopsida; order Apiales; family Apiaceae; genus Saposhnikovia; species Saposhnikovia divaricata. The sequence goes on along the minus strand of CM071597.1, from coordinate 90,276,505 downwards.
GAGCGATCAGCCCTTGATGGTTTAGATGATTTCTATGATGGGCGGTATAACTTTGATGGTGCTGAGAAAAGCCTCGTGTCATTCATTATCCAGGTAGGTCAATTTATTCATGATTTTTATCTTTTTTTGGTCATAGTAGCTACCTCATGATTACAGTGTTAAGCTTGGTTTTGGCTGTTAGCAACCAACAATTGTTTCTGTGTTTTGTTCTAATAGCGTCGAGTATCGTATCGTGCAGTTATTTGAGTTCCTCTTGACTATTGTGGGTAGTCCAAGATTTATTAAGGTACGTCTCTGATTTTTTTTAAAAGGACTGATAGTTCAGTGCTTTTCTTATCATATTTGTATTTTAGGCCTATACATGTGGCAATGTTCATGGCATATATTGTCTAGGTTTTTGGAGATAATATCAGTGAGTTGGTGTATTACACTATAGCTTTTCTCCAAATGACTGAGCAACAGGTATAAATCTTATATTTATACCATTGCTGTTTTCATCAAATATGTGGTTATTAAGTGGAAGTGAATTATTGCAGTTGAGTAATGCATATTTAATTGTTAATTTGCAAGTCTGTAGCAGTTTCTATCTTTATAGAGAGGTAGTGTAATCTAAGATGATTGCACTTTTACACACTTCGATATTTTATAATCAGGACTAGTGAAATGTTTATATATTTCTCGTTTACACATTGGTTTAGACACAAAGTGAAGAACTGGAATGTGCATTACGGGAGCAAGCTGCTGCTGTTGATGGATCAGGAAGCAACAAAGCATTCGAAACTAACGCGAATAACAGTATGGCACATGATACAACTACCGCAAATAGCTCAACAATTGTTCTAAACAGTGAATTTGCCCCTTATGTAGCATTGTTCAATATAGTATGTGTACTTGATCTTAGATGGTGTGAGTGGGTGACTGATTACAACTACAATTGACACGCTTCTGTTGAATTGTCTTGTACAGGCAGTCATTTGGTTTTATCTCCATGAATATTCAAATTCATTTTGTATTTTGGAACAATTATTTGAAAAAATAGGACCGATAACTGAGGTACGTTAATGTTATAAGTGTCGCTTTTTCTGTTTGCGGAGCCTTGAGTGTTCACAAGAAGCAGGGACAGATTATATGAATGTTTTTGCAGGATGTTGTGCTACTCTGATGGTGTTGAGAAAAGCCTCGTGTCATTCATTATCCAGGTAGGTCATTTTCTTAGTGTTCATATCTTTTGTAGTAGAAATTTTGAATTCTGAAATCTGAATGCCAAAGTCTCACATGGGCTTGGTCATCTTGATGTATGTACTTTATTTCTCTTCAATTTCGCAACTGCATGAATTAGTTGTACGACTGGCCTTTCTACAGTTATAGAACTTTGCACTATTCAGATTTGTATTGTCGGCGGTAGGAAGTACAAAAACATTATATCTTGCCTTACTCTTTTCATGACATTGCGTACACACACTAATAAACTGCTACGTTTCAGGCAACACATGCAGATTTCAAGAAAGCCAAAGACAAGGTCATGCAGATTTTCAACGTCCTATACGCCTATACCTATAGCGTCTCGGAGACGATGCAACTAAAAGATGGATCAAAGACTTCACATACATGGAAGCTGATTTTTATTTTTTTGTGTTTCTTATTTCGATAGAACTGTAAAGTTAGTATACATTCGTCAGATAAATGTTCTTGTCCATTCGTCAGATAAATGTTGTTGGTGAATTAAATTAGGACGTGAATTTTTGTTGGTTTGTTTTATTGAAATTCAATATTTTGTTGGTGCATTTTTATTTTGTTACATTTATGGTGTTACAATAGGTAAAATGTGTGTTGCAATAGGGGTGTTGCAGTAGGTGATATTAGGCGTTACAATAGGTAATATTAGGTGTTACAATAGGCCTTGCACAGTGAGCAGGTGGGCCCCACAGTAGGTCCAAAAATTGGGCCCACATGTGGACCCAAATGTGGCTCCCACGTGTGGCTCCCACGTGTGGGCCCCATAATATTATACAAATTTGTATCATCTATTGTAACACACAAACTATGTTGCTGTAGAGTGTTTAAGGTGTTGCTATAGAGGTCTTTAGTAACTGCATTTGCCGTGTTACCATAGGTTGTTTTTTTATGTTAACTTTGATACCTATAGTTACTGCTGAGAACCTAACACGGCTGAGGTGTTACCATAGCCCGATTTTGGCCTATGGTAACTTCAAACAGGGGTCTATGGTAACACAGTTTGGGTGTTGTTTAAAGAAATCTATGGTGTAGTGTGAGGATGTGAGTATAGATGAGGAAGAACTTGTGTCTAAGTGTGATTGGACAGAGAGGATACCCTCTTATACACCTAAAGCAATGGCTGCCTATGAAGCTGAATTAGCTACTGAAGTTGCTAGGAGAAAAGCTAAAATTGGTAAACGGACTGCTGAGGTAGTGGAAGCTGAGCTGAAAGACAAATGCAAGAAAGTCAACAAGATGAACAGTGAAGCTCCAAACTATCAGCCATGTGCACTGAAAAATCCTCTCAGGATCATAGATGGCAAAGAAGAAATCTATGCAGATAGTTTTCACAAGCTGAGGACCAGTGTACTGAAAGGTCTATACTAGAAAGTTATTGGATCATCTCACAAACTGGAAATGCTGTATGCATGGGAATTGGAAGTTATTTTTGATAGTAGGAGAGATGAAGATCCAAAACTTGACAAAAATAGAAGAGTGACCTTGAATTCTTTTCCTGGCAGAAGATTCAAGATTGAGAACAACATCTTGAAATTCAGAACTTACACCTATGATTTTGAATCATGGTTTGATCTGAAAGATGTTCAGAATGTCTCTTCTAAACCAATCCAACAGTACATTGATGAGATTGAAGATGATGCTGTATCTGCTGATGAAAAGAAGCTAGTGCAAGGTCTCAGAAAGTACTTGGAAGAAGCTCTCCACAGAGAGAGAGAGAACAGACAGAACAGGAAAGCTTAATAACAAGATAAGTAAATCTCATATCTACTCAACCTTGAGGAGTACTTGTTTTGCTTTAGATCATTGTCCTATGTAATGCTAAATGCTTGGAAATGTTCTAGAATCCTATTCTGATCTATGTTAGTTAAGTTGTCAGCATGCTTGTATTGAGAATTTGTTGTTATTGTCCATAAAAACAAATTGGGGGAGATTGTTAGGATTTATGGGTGATAGCGTAGAGACAACTTAACTAGTACTTAGTTTATTTGTATAGGCTAAGTAGAACATACTGTCACAGCTAGAGTGTGTTCTTGTAATCAAATAATTGCTGAAATGTAATAAGTATGTATCTTGGAAGAAGTTCATTGATATGTTCGAGCCTCAAGAGAATACATCAGTTCGACAGCAATAATAAAGTTACTGTCAATACATTGATGGTAACGTTACAAGAAGACTGCATGTTGCAAGGTCACGACAGCAAGCCTCATTTGACAGCAACATTGGTTGAAGCATGGGACAGCAACATTCTCATACTTGACAGCAAGTCTGGAGTTCCGACAGCAACATTGGCGGGAGCTCATACTGTCAACTACTGAATATTCCTATGACAGCAAACTTGGCGGCAAAGGTTACTGTCTCACTGAATTATTTGATTTGGAGATTTTATCTCAGTCAAACCCCCGTGACAGTTTAGATGTTCGAGAAATAGATTTGCTGCAATTCGTCAAAGATTGTAGCAGACCTGCAAGACTACGACAGAAGCTTGAGAGATCACAAGACGAGGCTCGACAATTCAAGAGTATGACAAGTCTGCATCTACTAGAATTGTTATAGCTAATTTTAGAAAGAACCCAGAATGCCTTATGCTTAATGATAACTCTGTTTGTATAGCATTTTAGGAAAGCTCACATGGGTGGGCAACTTATGAGGAGCTGCCACTTGAAAATGACAGCAGCTCCGCGACCCATGTGACTGAGATGTTAGAGAAAGATTAGTCTACATAGAGACACATCTCTCATTCTTTCTGAAGTGATTTTTTTTCAAGAAGTTGAAGCTTGAGAAAACCATTTTTCTCGAGGTTGTAGCAACACATTACAAAATAAATAAAATATTTATTTTCTGAGAATATCTTGAATTACTACTTGTGTTTGCAATTCTTGTGTAGATATTTTACAATCTTTATCGTTGTTGAGCTAAAAATTTGAAATTATCTATATTGCATTCAAAACCCCCTTCTACAATATACTCCGGGACCAACACTATGCCATGCCATGGAGAATCTGCTACAAATGTGGAAATAAAGGTCATTTGGCAAACAACTATACAGTACAGAATGCTAAGCCAGCAAGCTGGAGTAGACAGATAACTCAGAGGCAACAAGCTGACAGAACTGCAAGAACCAGAAATTAAGCTCCTAAAGTAGTCCAAATGTGGATCAAGAAATCTAATTTGAATGTTATATATGTTCTATCAACTAACCATGTTGGACCCAAGCAAATATGGGCACCAATACGTTGAGTTGTTTTTCATTTATTTGTAGGTATGTCTTGTTGTCAAGGTGAAATCAAATCAATGGATTTTGGATAGTGGCTGTACAAGACATATGTGTGGAGACAAATCACAGTTCCTTACTCTCAAGAAGAAAAAAGGGTGGAAGTGTCACAATTGGTGATAGTAAAACACTCCAAATTCTTAGCAAAGGAACAATTGGTAATAGTGTCATTTCTATTGATAAAGTACAAGATGTTCAAGGTCTTAAATATAATTTGCTTAGTATAAGTCAGTTATATGATGATGGACATACTGTTAATTTTGATAAAGAGAAGTGTATTATTAATATTGGCATTAACAAAGTCCCCCTAGTTGCTAGAAGGGAAGGAAATATCTATATTTTGGACTCTGAGATGCAGGATTCATCTTACTGTTTAGCTGCAGTTGATACAAATCCAGATATTTGGCATAGAAGGCTTGGACATGCTCACATGGACTTACTCAGCAAGCTGTCTATAAAGAAACTAGTTAGAGCATTGCCAAAATTGAAGTATGTCAAGAAGGAAACCTGTTCGACTTGTCAATTAGGCAAACAAATCAGGACTCCTCATAAGTCAAAGAATGTGGTATCAACTTCTAAAACTTTAGAGCTTCTTCGTTTAGATTTATTCGGCCCGGAAGCATATAAGACCATTAGAGATAAACAATATGCATTTGTTATCGTAGATGATTATTCTAGATATACATGGGTATTGTTTCTTCGTACTAAAGATTGTGCTTTCTAGGAATTTGAGAATCTAATTAAGTTGCTTGAGAACAAGCTTAAAAAAAGACTTATAGCTATAATGAGTGATCGAGGTGGTGAATTCTAAAAGGACTTTATCTCATATTGTGAAGATAGAGGCATTACTCATGAATTCTCAACTCCAAGAACCCCACAGCAAAATGGAGTTGTGGAAAGAAAGAACAGGTCTTTACAGGAAATAGCTAGGACATTATTGCAAGAGAGCAAGCTGCCAAGGAGTTTCTGGGCAGACGCGATCAACATAGCTAGCTATGTTCTTAACAGAGTACCGATCAGGCCTATTCTCAACAAGACTCCTTATGAGTTACTGAGGAACAAGAAGCCAAACATAGGCTACTTCAAGTTCTTTGGATCCAGGTGCTTTGTACTCAAAACTATTGATAAAGTTGGTAAATTTGATGCTAAATCTATTGAAGCAATATTTTTGGGTTATTCTTTAACAAGTTATGCTTATAGAGTCTATAATATCTCTAAACGTATTGTTGAAGAGTCTATTGATGTTTCATCTTAAGAATCTAATGTTTATCTATCAAGAGATGAGGAAGAATTTATAGAAACGGGTACTAAAAGTGAGCTGCCAAGGTCAAATACAACTACTCAGCAAGCTGCGAAGGAACCTGAATCAACTTCAACTACCGATAAGTCAGCTAACCTCTTCTTCAATAGATGAAACAATTGATAAGTTGTTAAAACTCACCTTGGAAGGTCCTAGAGGTCAGAGATCACAAGATAAGATGCCACTCTATGATGGAGATGAAGCCTCCCCACCATCCAAGAGAATCAGAATGACGGAAGAAGTCACAGCTCAAAAGTCCTTGCCGAAGTCAACTAGAATCGTAACGGACCATCTTCCTATGTTGATTATTGGAGACAATTTAAATGGAAATAAGACAAGGAAAGTCTTATGGATTCAAGAATGAGAAGTTTTTGAGACCATGTTTACAAGCTAAAAAGGGGATTATATGGGTTACGGCAAGCTCCTAGATCATGGTATTAAAGGCTAAGTAAGTTTTTGATCAAGAATGGATTCATTCGAGGTAAAATCAATCCCACATTGTTTACTAAGTTTAATGGTACTGATATTCTAGTTATGCAAATATGTGTGGATGATATTATTTTTGGATCTACAAATGATGATATATGCAAGTGGTTTTCTAAGTGTATGCATAGTGAGTTTGACATGAGTATGATGGGTGAGCTCAATTACTTTTTGGGGCTCCAAATCAAGCAAACTCCAGATGAAATTTATGTGCATCAATCCAAATACATCAAGAATCTGCTCAAGAAGTTTGGTTATGAGAACATCAAGGCAAAATCTACACCTATGAGTTCTGCCAGCAAGCTGACAACAGATGAACAAGGTAAAGATGTAGATGTTCGCAAGTATAGAGGTATGATTGGTAGTTTATTATATCATACAGCCTCTAGACCAGATATTTTGTATAGTGTATGTGTTTGTACAAGATTTCAAACTAAACCAAAAGAGTCTCACTTGAATGCGGTTTAAAGAATATTCAAATATTTGAGTGAAATGATAGCTCTTGGTTTATTTATCCCATCACAAATGCATTTGATCTTGTTGGGTATAGTGATGTGCAAAAAATACAGGTTATGACAACATCGACATTATCAACCTATCAAGAATTCAATGACTTACTCAAGAACGAAGCTTATTTGAGACATAATATGTAAAAGGGAATATCACACTACTAGAAAATTGTCAATAGACAACGGTTTTTAGCCGTTGTCTAAAAAAAATCGGGGCGATGTCTATGCGTGTGTAAAGAAAGGTCAGGGTCTATAACATCGGTTCCTGGCCGATGTCAAAGATGAATATACACAAAAGTTCTCTTAAAGAAACTAATGTCTTTCCTGTTGTTTAACATTGATTTTTATAGGAGAACTGATGTTTAATACTAGCTTAGACATCAGCTGATTAAATAAACGATGTTTAATACAACCTTTAACATCAATTTCTTAAATAAATTGATGTCTTTGAAATAATATTGAAGTAGTACAATTTGAACATTGCTTGTTCTATACACACAAATACCAAAAACAAACCAAGACAATCAAATATAAATAACCAAAATCCAGTTATATATTACCAAACAAACCAATTCAGTACATAATAACCAATTCAGTACATAATAACCACAAAAATCAATACTACATTATCAAATCAAAAGCTCATCCCTACTACATTACCAAAAGGACAAGATGAAAGTACTAGCTAGCTGTGCAATTTGATGTTAGAAATCAGATCTTCTTTGTGCAAGTCTTCTTTGTGCAGTTGGTCAAACTCTTTCTTGTTGTTAGTCAGGTTGGTGCCCAAAGCCAAACTGTTTCCTAGTCCATCACCTATTTGGGAAAAATAGTAAAGTTTGTTAATTGTATCAGGGTGCAACCCTACACGAAAATGAACAAATTTTATCAAGTTGAATATATGTACATCGAATTGTATGCAGAAAATCACAATCTAAGCACAAAAGATGAGATACATGATTTTAATTGCAACTTTAATTAATGTATCTGGGATTGATTTACACACAGTACAAGCCAAGCACTGTAACTCTGTAAGTACATTGTTCTGCTTTAACATCATAATAAGGAAATATATTGACAACTTGACACTAAAGAGTGGTGATACATACTATCTCACTAGAACAATATTAAAACGTAACTAAAAATCTAGGACTGGAAAATCTCCCAATTACAAACAAGAGCTATTATATAATCAACAGATATATAGAATGATGACTTAATTAAAAGGATTCACCAAGTACATGAGCAACATAATCGGAACATATCTAAGTGCTACGGAGAGTTGTAGGACTGAATTTTTGTGGTTTTCTAAATTAGCATAAGCAATGTTCTAAGAAGTTTTCAATCTTGTTTTTTGCATCAATCCTTCATAAAAATATAGCTAAAATTGTGAAATATATAGTATAACTAAGGCAATATATGCAGCATTAAAAAGATCTAATATCTGAAAAAAGGACTATACAATTAAAGTAGAGCATTTTTCTACCTAATATCCCAACATTTTACTAGCATTTGGCAACCTGCAGCATTGTCAGAATGCCCAATATCCAACATTTAACTAAATAGTTGAACTAGCATTGAAAACCGATTGCCATTGCTACTAACCGGTACAATTAACATATCATTTCAGCTACTTAGACATACATATAAGCTGGACATGGTGTATGATCCCAGACATGTAGTTACTAAGGCCTTCGAACGGATAAAGTTGACTGTAAATAAGTGAGTGCCCTTTTGCTTCATAATTCAATGAAGAATTCACTTCTCCGTATCAAACAACACTTGTTACAGAATTTGGATCTAATGGCTTTATGTTTTTCCATATTCCACTTCCAGCATCTGCAAACGATAATGGAGTTCACCACTTCCAGAAGTTAGGAGCTAAGCCAATCTGAAAATGCTAAAAAATCCAATCTGATTACACTCTCAGGCCACGCTTCTCTACAAAATCTGCTTACTGTGAGCTCAACAGACTCTAAAAAAATAGGAGTAAATAACAGGGGCATGGAGTGCTAAGAGAAATTAGAGCAACAAGGAGAAAAAGAGTATGGATAAATCCAGCAACCAGGAAAGTAATTAAGGCAACTTAATTCAACTCTCAGCAACAAATGATGCAAGGCCTAGAGTGTAAAAGCTGACAAGCACTCTACAAAGAGTATAGAATAAAAAATAGTAACACAACGGCATGTCAGAGATATCAACAAACCGTTCTCAATTTAAGGACAATCTGTTCTCCTGGTAATACAAACCATATTTTCAAAGTCTATACACCAGCGACAAGAGCCTACAAGAAAGAATCTTTCTCTTATAATCACTCATCTATACCATAGTATTAATTAAATGTAATCAACTATACCATATGGAATTAATTTCTGAAAGTAAAAAATTGAGATCCAATCACAAATTTGCATACATATATAAATGTGTGTGTTCTTAATTAGAAAATATGTACAAACAGAAACATCCAAGCAAATTAACATTTATACAGAAAAAACAACATGAATTGAAGAATACAAACAAAAATTGAAAAGATATACAAGTAAATCTTACATGCAAAAGGAAAACAAGTAAATAACATAAAAACTTACTAATTGCAGTTGGCCCAAGCTGAAGAAGCAACCAATATGTAAAAAGAACTTCAATTAAAAATAAAAAAATGAAATTTGAAAAATAAATTGAAAAATCACTTACTAATTCAAGCTAATTAGAGCTTCCTCTTCTCTTAATTCGAGCATGATTCACTTCAGTTCGATTTAGGGCTTCGATTTATACAGATAACTAAACTAGGGTTCTAAGATTGTGAATGTATTTGATAGTTAATTGAGAGAGGGGGACAGAGAAGAGAGAGATAGATATAGAGGGAGATAGAGATGGTGTATGTGTGTGTGTGTGTGTGTGTGTGTGTGAGAGAGAGAGAGAGAGAGAGAGAGAGAGAGAGAGAGAGAGAGAGAGAGAGATATGAGAGATGAGAGGGTCGGGTGAGAGGAGTAAGCTGTGGGAAAAATTTGGGGGAGAGGCAGGGCATAAAAGTTTCAAATGGGGGGAACTGTTTTATTAGAAATTGGGGGAATGAAATTTCTAAAGGGGAAATGTTTTATTAGAAATGGGGGGAAACTGACCAGCGCGTGCTTTTTATTTTTTAAAAAATCATTAAGACATCGGTTATTTTAGCAACCGATGTCCAGAAATATGCTTAACATCGCTTTTAAAAAAATTGATGTTAAAAATATTGTTAACATCGGTGGTTTTTTAAATCGATGTAAAAGGTGCGATGTCTAATCCAATTTTTCTAGTAGTGTCAAGCTGATATTGGTTTCAAAAGTGTATCGAATAGCTGACATCTTAACCAAGCCCTTAGCAAAAGAGCAATTTTGTGTTCTTCGATGGGAACTTGGCATGTACAATGTCTAGATAGCAAGCTGCAATTGAAAAGTCTGGTACCTTAGCTTACTGTTATACATTGTTAACATATGATATTGCTATGCAACTGAATTTTAGATATTAGGTTTTATTTTTGATATGCATGCAATATGTTTTTATATGTGAACTTGATAATCCATGCTTATTTGAAGTTTCCTATTGAATGATAATATGTAGATATCCTTTTTGATGAATAAGGGGGAGAAAATTTAGGATTAAGTATGTGTGATTCAGGGGGAGTTTATATTTATTCTTATTATTCTTATAACTCTTTTCTTCGCATACTTTGCTGGGATCATACGGTTTAATGCTAAATATTTCTTTGATGCCATCTGATTATGCTTATTATGCTTGTATAGATTGCTAATCATTTTGCATGGAAAGCATAAATTTAGGGGGAGTATCTAACTCCTAAATATTGGTGTGTAATCATCAAAAAGGGGGAGATTGAAACTCTATCGGTTTTGATGATGACACAATGCAGCAAGCTGATTGCTTTTTACTAAATATATATTAGTCTGCTATCAAACTTTATTTTACAGGATGCTTTGATTGAGGGGGAGTTTTAGTTCAATCTTAAGTTAAAATGTAATCATCAAAAAGGGGGAGATTGAAACCATATTGGTTTTGATGATGACATAATACAACAAGCTGACTGCTTATATGCATTGGACTAACATTATTTTGCAGGTTTAGTAATTATTTTATTTCTGAGCAAAACAGGCTATAGCAGCTAGCTGGCAAGAAAGGTTTTATTCTTACGCAACAAGTTGGCAGACAGAGTCCAGAAATAGCAGGAGTCCTATTTTCTTGGAGGTCTACTAGGACTTAAGATTTGTAAGGACTCTATCAGTTATATAGAACGTATATATATATATATATATATGGGCTCAACATTTTTCAAAATCGTTTTACTTATATATATTTACGTATAACCTGTTTTTATCCCTACATATTAGGAGTTTGTTTCTTAAACTTTTTCTTTCTTTAACAAATTCTACTTTTCTGGTTTATATCTTCAGATGGATGTCTTTCTAACGTTCTTATTCTTTAAACATCATGTGTTCTAAAAATTTGTTTCTAAACGTTGTTTTCTAAACGATAGTTTTCTTAAAGGTTAGATTTGAATTACACTTGCAACAAATACGTGAGATCTAGGGTCAAGACCGTTGGGGTTGAAGGTTTAATTCAGATATATCGTTTATTATAAATAGACTTGTGTGTTTTCCATTCTAGATTGTTGGACAACAATAAAAAACACAAAGTGCTTTTTCGAACCGATTTGCAAAATCCTTCACATACTTGAGCTCTTACATTATACGGTTTATATTCTTGTTAGAGTTCATAGTTTTGTGTGTAATTCATTCTAATCTGTGTATTGTTCAACTTGTAAAGTTGGTAGTTGCTGAATTGTTGAGCTTGTGAAACAAGGGTTCGAGGGACAGTAGGCTAGAGGAGTTTATACTTGGTTTAGTATAGTATTTAGAGAGCTCTGTTCAGGGAATAAGGTGTTTCACCAAGCTGCAGTCAATGATTGGGAAAATCAGGGAGATATATTATTGTATCGTGTAATTGTAATTCATTGTGATTAATAATATATTCCTTTACCGAGTTGGTGGAGGACCAGGACGTAGACCATTAGGAGATAGGGGTCGAACCTGGCTAAAATTGCTGTGTGTTCTTTACTTACAGCACTTTATTCTTACTGCACTGCATATCTTAGCTAGCTGCTTGTTTGTTAATTCATTGCATCCAGTTAGCTGCCAAACAGTTTTTTTAGAACAATTTTAATTGATCATTGTTAATCATAACACCTATTCACCCCTCCCCTCTAGGTGTGCATTTTCATATATATATATATATATATATATATATATATATATATATATATATATATATATATATGCTCATGATCAAGGGAGAACCCTTACTATTGAGAGAACCAAGAGACCCACTAATTTACTATCCATTTTCGAATAATCGGATGGCTACAATCTTTTTATATAAGTCAGCAGATTTCTTCTTTTTGCATTTAAAGGGCATTTTTTACAATAAAAATTACAAGATATAAATCAATTTTATCAGATTTGACGATCAACAAAATTTCTTTGATTGGTGCATCATTTTAATCATTCTAATTTTAGATTTCAAGATCTTTATTTATAAAATATCAACTACATTTTATAATTGAATAAAAATTTTGATGATAAAATTAATAAACATCTAATAGAATCTAATTTTATTTTCTATTTTTTCTTAATTTCCTTTGATTCCGTCGAGAGTTTTATTAATATATATATCGTCATGATATTTCCATAATACAAAAGATTTTAGTATATAAAAAGATGAAATGTTTTACCTGAAAATGGTAATTCGTTAATTATTAGTAATTATATAACCGTCCATTATTTTATTTTATTAATATAAACATTCATGATATTATTGGAAAAAAAGAATGTATTAGTTAAAAAATTAAAAAGATGGCTGAAAAAGTTAAATGGTTAGATATTAGTAATTATAATATTATTACTTTATTTTATTAAATAAAATTTCCCGTTATATTTTTTGAAAAGAAAAATTTTTAGTTAGATTAAATATAAAAAATAATGTGTTTTCTTAGAAAAATCAAATTGATTAATTATTAAAAAAAATAGAAAATGTAACGTATTTTACTTTGAAAGGTAATTTGATTAGTTATTGGTAACTTTAATGTTATTGTTTAATTTTATTAAATAGAACAATGAGTTGAAAATTGAAAATCAATACTTTAATGTTCCAATTTTAATATAATGACATAGGTAAAGAAGTGAAAATAATATTAATAATTAATTAAATAAGAGTAATTGAGTGGAAAAAAAACAGAATTTGTACCCATCAACCAAATTTTCAGTATTTTAATTTAAATAATATAGTAGAATATAATTCTCTTTTTTAGCATCAATATATATATATAAAGGAGGATAGCGGGAGTTTAGGTGGCGCTCTAATATCGTCTCAATCAATTTTTTTAATTTTCTAGAATTTTAAACACTAATAAATATAAAAATATCAATTAGCATATTAGAAGTAGAATAGGTGTTCGAATTTATAAAGGAGAAGAGCTCGAATTTATAGGGAAGACATATGATTAGAAGTTTTATTGGAAGTATAATAAGTATTTATAAGGCATACGATTAAAAATTTTGTTGGAAGTAGACTAGGACTTCGAATTTATAGAGAATCATTAATATATATATATATATATATATATATATATATATATATATATATATCAATATATATAAAGGAGGATAGCGGGAGTTTAGGTGGCGCTCTAATATCGTCTCAATCGATTTTTTTTAATTTTCTAGAATTTTAAACACTAATAAATATAAAAATATCAATTAGCATATTAGAAGTAGAATAGGTGTTCGAATTTATAAAGGAGAAGAGTTCGAATTTATAGGGAAGACATATGATTAGAAGTTTTAGTGGAAGTATAATAAGTATTTATAAGGCATACGATTAAAAATTCTATTGGAAGTAGAATAGGAGTTCGAATTTATAGAGAATAAGAGTTCAAATTTATAGAAAAGATATATAAATAAAAGTTCTACTAGAACTAATAGGTGTTCTAATTTATAAAGGAGAAGAGTTTGAATTTATAGGAAAGACATATGATTAGAAGTTCTATTGGAAGTATAATAAGTATATATAAGGCATACGATTAAAAGTTCTATTGGAAGTAGAATAGGAGTTCGAATTTATAGAGAATTAGAGTTCGAATTTATAGAAAAATATATAAATAAAATTTCTACTAGAACTAGAATAGGTGTTTAAATATATAGAGCAGACATATAATTAAATATTTTATAGAAAGTACGATCTTCTTAAAATATATTTTTTATATAAGTTAATTATATTTATATTAGTAAAATTTATTCATAAATCCAATACTATTGTCATGAAAAAAGTCACCGTATTTAAAAAGAAAAGAATTGATTTGTTAACATAATAAAAGAACAATCTCATGCAGCAATCCTAAATAAATACAGGAGTATCTATAAAATAAAGAGAAAATAAAATGTGTTTTCATTTTCTAAAACTCCAAAAATTTTAGAAAATCTAGAGAAAGTATAAATTGGAATTCACTCTATTTTTTAGATTTTGATTTCAAGGAAAAAAATTGTTGTGTAAGATAAGTATCATCAATAATATGTAATGAAGTTAGAATTTAGATCCCAAACGAGAGCGGCTCGAAACGTGTTTAACGGGAAGACGGCTTACTATAAAAAATTGTACTAGCTATTAAAATATCATATTATGTTATAAATTATATTTTATTTTTAGGATTTGATTTTTATGGATAAACATTATCATACAAGTAATATGTGTAAAAGTTAGGTTTTTTGTCTTAACGAGAGAGCGAATCAATAGTAATAACTGTGTTTAACAAGAAAACGGTTCATTAGATAAGACCATATAAAGATGTTTAAATATATAATTAATACAAAAAATAAAATGTTTTATTGGAAGTAGAATACGAGGACGGTGGAGACGTCTTATACGATTTTTTAAAACTATACATCTTTTTTCCTAGAAATCCTTTATTTTAACTTTTTTATACAATTTAATTATACTTTGCATTACAAAAATATATCCATAAATGTAATATTATTCCCGTAACGAAAAGTCTTAGTATTTTAACTTTTTTTTGATATGTTAACATAACAGAAAGATATTCCCATGCGAATACTGTAAATAAATACAAGAATATCTATAATATACAGAAAATATAAGATGTATTTTCATCTTTTAAAACTCCATAAATATTAGAAAGTTTAAAGAATATAAAAATTGGAATTTACTCTCTTTATATAATGAAGTTAGAATTTCGGTTTCAAATAAGAGCGGCTCGAAACGTATTTAACGGGAAGACGGCTCGCTAGAAAAGATTGTATTAGCTTTAAGAATTTGATGCTGAAGTCATAATTTTTTTTATTTTTACTGTTTGATTTTATAGATAAAAAATATTATATAAGTTTTTATAATATATGTTAAAAAGTTGGGATTTCCGTTTTAACGAGAGAGCGGCTCAATCGAAAGAATCGTATTTAACAAGAAATTGATTCATTAGAGAAGATTATTTAATTATAAAAATTTAATATTAATATTATAATATAACGTAAATGTATTGAATTTTTTTAAAAATATTATAATGCCGCCGTGAAGCGCGGCTTTATCAACTAGTTTACTTATATCTCGAAACAGTGGTCATTCATATCATTTTTCTTTTCGTTTCAAGTATACTTATTTTGATAAAGTTGATTTTCGCAACAAAAAAAAATTTTAGTCGGTGAGATGTAACAAAAGAATATCCAATTTACTTGAGTTTAGAAAATTACATGAATAACCTGGATCAGAGAGATGATTAACTGAATTTAAAATTGGAAATCTAGAAAATCAAGATTTGAGAATTATAAAATGATGATAAATGATCCCTTCTAAAAAAAGTTATATATTTAAAATTAGAAAAAAATGACGTATTTACCACAATTTTTTTGATTTTTAATCAAAATAATGAATTGCGAGATTGGTGGCCAAAATTACCAACCAGTTACGCATGTCAAAAATGGATAATAAAAAAAATTCTAGAACTTCATGTTACGCATCTTACAAGTGAGTAATACAAAAAAAAAAATAAAAAATTCCCCTATTATGCATTTGGAGAATGCGTAACATGCGTTACCCATTCTACAAATACGTAATGTAAAATGTGTAATTAGTATAAAACCTATTACTCCTATCTCAAATGCGTAATAGATTGGTATTTATGACCACCGTCAGCACTTTGTAGTATTCTTGTCAAGTTTTATCAAGTATAAAAAGATGGAGCCAACCAGTAGACAGCAAAACAGTCTGTTGATACTAATCGAACCATTGTTATCAGAAATTTCACAAACTAATCGAACTATTTGTCACCAGGAATTGCAAAGGACATTATAATTTATGGAAGACAATATAGCAAATAATCCAACTAAAGTTCTAACGAAAACAAATCTGTAATTAAAAGTTGTCTAGTGCAATAGGGAAGCAACAAGTTCTTCGAACTGGATCTTGATTCTGTGGAGTTCTTCACCACGAACTCTCTCTGCCAGCTGCTCAGCTGCAATTTTAGCATCCCTATCTTTATCCATCTTAGCAGCCAATTCAGCTTCTTTCTGCAACTCCTTCATCCTCTCTTCGATCTTAGCTATTTTCTCTTTATTCTTGCACTTATCTTGATCATGTTCCATGAGCTGCCTTTTCCTCTGTTCTAACATGTTCTCGAGCTTCTCCTGCTGGTTCTTCAGAGACAGTGTCCTGTTCAAACGATTTTTTAGTAGTGCAACGTTAAATCCATGCGTCTCCAATTCCTCAAGAAGTAAAAAGTCATCCTTGATAGCTTCTCTTTTTGTATCAGGACGCAAATTTGAGATCTTCTTAGCAATGTTCTCAAAGGTCACTATTCTACCGAGAGCTTGTCCCTCACGAACAATCTCCTTACAGGATTTCAAAGGGAGAAAATGTGGATCCTGGGGCATTTTTCTATATGCTTCAGAAGATCCAGCCACTGCCCACAAATGCCTGTGCTTCTTAAATAATAACTTTTCAGTATTAGCAGGGACAATAGCACCAGCAACATCAGCAACTCCATTTGCATCATGAACTGCAGTCATATAACACTTCGTTACATAAAAATCACTAACTAGAAAATAATAAAATCCAGTCCGTAGGTGTACCATCTCTGGTGATTGGGGCTGCGTGAAACCAATACGTGCATCCTGAGCAGGTACTTCCACTTGATGACTGTGCTTCTCAAATAATAAATTCTCAGTATCAGCAGGGACAATAGCACCTGCAACATCCACAACTACATTTTCATGATCAACTGGAATCATAAAATAACACTTGGTTAAATAAAAATAACTAACTGAATGATAGTATTCAGTCAGCGGAGTTGTACCATCTCCGCTGACTGGGGCATCCTCGTCAGATAATTCCATTTGATGCGTATTAGTTTGACAAATACCGTCAGGTGAGTTTATATCAGAAGTACAATCTCCGCTGATTGGGGCCATGGATTCAATAGATACATCCTCGTCAGATAATTCCATTTGATGAGTATTAGTTTGACAAATCCCATCAGGTAAGTTTAAAACACAAGTTCCATCTCCGCTGATTGGGGCCGTGAATTCAATTTGTTGGGTATTAATTTGACAAATCCCACCAGGTAAGTTTAAATCTGGTATGATTTCCATTAAATTCGATGACATCACTTTTTCCTGAAATTACAAAAGAATATAAAGATTTTAGTGATGCCTTTTCAGAGAGCTAGTAGAAAGCAGAGATATTAGAGGCTACAGGAAGTGACCAAGCACCAAAGTGTTGTCAAACCAATCAATATTACTGTATGCAGTTCATTTAAACCACTCAGATGCAGAACTAATTAGGGTTTCAGTCACCTATCGGAATAAGTAAGCAGAAATCAAACCAAATAATTAAAAGTAAGTAAATTCTTCTAAAATATTAAGTTTTAAGTTTCATAAGAAACATTGAAACAGAATAGGGGTGTAAAATAAGACCGGTACACCCAAGTACTAGTCTGACCAAAATTGGCTTAAACCATAAAGTATTTAATCAAGACCAGCTCAAGTTTGAAGGTAGTTTCAAGGGAGGCTGCCAAAATCAGCTCAATCAGTACCAGGACCAACTTGGTTTCAATAATTTTGAGATCAGATATTTATCTTTCAGGCAACCAGTATACCAGATGTGTTTATTTGTATTGGATACAATAGAAGAAAATAAATGCATTGATTGAACATACAATCAAAAATACGAAAATCTTTTTGCCTTAAATCTTCATATGGACATCGAGTCAAGTAATGAATAGCATATATCCATCAGTTTCACTCTTTGAAAATTATTGATCAAATAAGGGCTTTGGATATCTGAACGAGCAAAACAAATTAAAAACTGTGAAGTTATTAATTAAGTAGTGCAAATCGAAATAATAGAAAAAAAGAGTATCATTTTGTGGCTAATTTAAGAAAAAATATATAATAAAAAAACTGTAAATATCTGAAGTGTGGCTTAGTACACAAGTAGAAACTACAATAAACACGCACACAGAGAGGTATGCTTGTGGACTCGGTAGAATCACATTTGAACTACTCCACAGGGGAAGACAGAATTGTGAGGTCAAGGCATCAGTAGACGTATCACAGAAGTAAAAAGAGTTCATATCACACTATCTAAGCATATTGGGAATTAGGAAATGAGGTAGGAATTGGGGGAGATTGGGTGGGTGGGATGATTAACGAAAGAGTAAATTCTCTGCAGATTTACCTAGAATGTTTCCACATTTGGACCTATACAGATAATGAATCACATATCAAATTTGGACCTATACATAACAAAACTGTATATCTCGAGTGGATATGGGAAATTGTAGATGCGGTTCATTAGAGGCTGTAGCTTCATTTGTTTTAATCCTGCTCGTCTATTAAACCAATATGAGGCATCTGTCTTTTTTTTACGGTATAAAGACCAGTAGAAGAATTAATAGTACGGGCACTGACCAATTCACACGGGTTACATGAATCAATTAAGCATAAAGGTAACGTCGAACCAACAAAATTGAATATATTCAATAAACAGCCAGATGCTGAAGTAACTAGAGTTCAAATCAAGTAAACAAATGGGGATTTCAAATAAGTAAACAGGATAAAATTCAAACCAAGAATCAACTTTCAGCAAATAGAACATAAAAATTAGTGTTTTGATTTTTGAAGTTACCGCTGATGAATGCGCCGGGCTGCCTCTCTCTCTGTGTTTGTATGATTTGTTTTATGTTCTAGGTCTTGCAGAATCTATTTTAACTACAATCACAGTAGATCTTAATCCTGTATTTTCCTTTCGGGTCGGGTTAGACCTTGTTTAGTTGGCACTAGTTATTGTTGGCACAAATCAGCTACGGTTAGGCCCTATGAAGTTAGCATTAATCATCTATTCTCATAATAGTATGACGCCTCCTCACCTGTCACTCAATTTTATTTGCAAATAATTAAGTGAACCCTTATATTTGCCTTTTTTTTTAATTAGCGTAAATCATCTATTCTCCTAATCTGGATGGCTGCATCCCCTTTCATTACATATTTTCTTATTCCTCTTCATTTTAATGAAGACTTTAAAACTTGAACTTTAATAAAAGGATCTTGTAGCACCGCATACTAACATTTCTATAGATAAAATATAGTTAGGTCGTGTTTAGTTAGCAGCAATATCTATTCCTTTAGTTTGTATGGAGGTTAGCTCCCCTGTCATTCATAATATTGTCCTCATCAATGTAATAATGACTTTAAAATTGTACTTTTTTAAGCATAATAATCTGTTCTCTTAATGTGGGTGGGCATATCCCCTCTCATTGCAAATTATCTTGTCCTCAAATAATTTAATGATGACCTCAAACCTTGCCATTCCAGTGAAAGAATTAATAGCCCTTACAGTAAAGTTTCTAATAGCCTAATATAGAACACTAGCATATCAATTATTTGAAGACAATATATAACTAAACCCACCTACATTTAGTGTAATATTATGGAGAGAACTGTGAATTAAAATAAAGGACTTAGATAACGAACATAGTTTCGCATAATAGTGGAATAGGACGAGATATCATGATATTTAAAAAAAAAAAATTTGATAATACACGATTTTTGGTAATATTCTTATAATCCTGGAAATTATTAAGCTAATGTTATATGCAGGCAAAACGTGAAATTCGAGAAAAAAAAATAAAAAGAAAAGGTTCTAAAACATTGCAAGACAAATTTGAGAAATATGAATATTTTGATGCAGGACAACTTAAAGATGGATATATGATATGAAAAGAACAGAATGATTAAATTGGGTGGATTAAGCACACCAAACCCACTACCTCAAGCGTTTCCAGCCGCAGAAGGGAGAATAATCATGTTTCGCAACCCATGAAAGCGACCCAATTCAATATTCAATAAAGCTCCAATAATCAAGTCGAATTAATAAATACAGATTTCAATGCTTAAACAGGAAATAATAGAAACCCTAATAAATAAACCAAACAAACTAAGGCCATAAACAATTGGACTTATTACAAATAATCTATATAACTATCTAGCCAACTATACCTCATAGAACTATTATATATATAATTAAACTATCATAATAATTATACAAAATCTTTTTTATCTTCACTTTTGTTTCTCGCCATTCTCCCCTTGTTGGAGAAAACTCGACCATGAGTTTTGTAGAAGTGAAGAATCACACAATAGTGAGATGGAACAATCTTTTTTATCTTCACTTTTGTTTCTCGCGGTCTCGCCATTCTCCCCTTGTTGAAGAAAATTCGACCATGAGTTTTGTAGAAGTCAAGAATCACACAATAGTGAGATGGAACAAAGATGAATTCCTAGCACTTCTTCAAGAACTTAAAGAACGACTGAGGTGCAAAGAAGACCAAAAACTGAATAACTAGTATTCTAGAATGATAAACTCGATATGATCAACCTCAAAAATATCAGTCACTACTTTATATTCCTACAATTTGAAAGCAGACAGTTCATTGTTTGGTTTCTTTCTCACAATCTGTATCCTCAACTCGTATAATTGCTTAAATTGGATCTTCCGTATTTGCGTCCAACATGCTTAATTTTCACTACAATTTTCTCCCATTTTACAATTTTCGCATTCTCCAATTGTATAATAGTTGAAGTTGATATGTAATAGTGTTAAGAATAATTCAAAATTATTTGAATTTTTAAGATCTTGTTGATTAGTTTGTTAGGTATTTTTTAAATAATTAGTAGATAAGATAGATGCTAAGCTTTAAGAATTTCAGTTCTTTGCGTATAAAACCAAAAGGTAGTTAGTAGCTTTTATCAATATTATTTCTTATGTTCTTTTCTTTTGTTTTATGCTAAAAACACCTACAAATGGAATCAAGAGCCTTAATGATCTTAAGGGGCCTGTGAGTTTTCGATAGAAAATATAGCCCTGGGCCCTGACCTCAAACCACACATCAAATCTTTCTCCTCCAAAATTTTAATGGTGAAAATTATCAAGCATGGTCTACCAAGATGAAAGAGACTTTGGTTTATAGACGTGGGTTTAAATTGAGAGGGTGATACCACCTCTAGCAAACAATCCAACACTAAATCAAATCATGGCTCATGAAGATGAATAAAGCAAGGCTTCAGGAGCTTTATCAATAATTCATAATGTTGTGTCAGAATCAATTTTCACAAGAATCATGACTTGTAATACTATGAAGGCAATGCAAGAATAAAGAGGATGCAAGCCTTGAATCTCAAAAGGAATTTTAAGACTTTAACCATGAAAGAAAAAGACACCATACAAAATCATTATGACAATTTGATGGTTGTGATGAATAAAATGTGGCTGATGGGAGATCTACCTGACAGCAAAGTTGTTCGTAAGTTTGCCTAAATGAATCGAGGCAAAACTTTCGTCTCTCGAAGATTCAAAATATATTAGTGAATTAGCTATATCAGAGCTAATTAGTTCTTTACAAGCCCAAGAACAAAGAAGAGCAAATCGGCCAATATACTCCTTCATATTTGCCTAGAAGTAACCAATATCCCTTAATATCAGCCTATTATATCACATATTATTAGCCTCTAATAAAGCCTAATACAGCTGCGACATATCACAGATTTACAGCTAAATATTTACAACAATAAGATACACTAATGCTGATATCTCAATGCAAATAAATGAATGATATTGACGGGTAAACCACCCCCCTCAACTTTCTAGCTTAATAATTTTAAAGACCAAGAAACATAATTATTGTAGACCATATGATATTCTTAAGAAAGACACACATGGTACCAACTTGAGAAAACTCAAAAATCAAAACCTAAATATTTTCATATAATTTGGGCTAACTACTTTAAAATTTAAAGACTAATATTTTACTGCTTGATAGTACTCTCACCTTTTATTTTTGCATGTTTACATTTTCTAATCCTAGGCATAGTCGGATAGAGGTAAAGTTTCGCATACATCTAACCCTCCGAGACTACATCTTACCTTCCTTGTACCATACTATACGACTCCGGACACACTTGATCGGTTTCGTTTAGTTTACGTCAGCTCCATCTCTGGTACAAATTGAAAAAAGAAGTGGTAAAAAACCTCAATATCAAAAAGTCAAGCTATTATGGTAAAGTAATATACTTGGAAAAAAACATTAATAAAATACTACTTATAAATGATTTCATATATAATAGAAAATGGTACCATCTAAAGCTTCTCGGGAAGTTTGAATGTGTGATGAAACCAAAACTCGAAACCCCCAAATTACTTACGTAAAGCCAGGTTTTAACTTTTTTAAAGTTGAATCACGAGACTCGAGCACCACCCACATCTTGAAAACTCATCATCCGTGCCGTATACCTAAAAAGATTGAATCTTTTTGAGTCACAGATAAGGGAGTGGCTCTAAAAACCCAAACGTGTTTTGTAAGACAACAGGCTCCTAATTATCCATAACACTAGGTACTGTGGCAGGGTTACTTGAATTTTGTTTGTCATTTCTGTCTATTGAGAAAATTGAGGTAAATAGCATAAAAATAACTACAGTTTAGAAGCGCCAGTACTACAAATTTCATAAACTCTCTCAGTGCTAAAAGCAAAGATACACTTGAAAATCCTGAAATATTTAGATACTATTAAATATGAATACAATCCTCCAAAACAACTGTAATATCCACCAATAGTATTACAAAGGAACTCAACCTCTAAATTTTGCACTTCGCGTCCCACACACAAGTAAAATAATTATGAATAACTTTTAGGAGAAAAAACTCTTTTGCGAATGGAGTGAAAATTGGAGACAATTAGAGACTTTCTAGGCAATACACACTTATCCACCTAGCAAATGCCAGCCCATAGAACAACCGCCGCTGCATATTTAAGAAAGAGAGAAGATGCATATTCTTCATCTAAAATATCTTCCATTTAATGATTAGTACAAGATATCAGGGTTATTACCACAGTTCTAGATGATAAACTTTTCCAAGAAACATACTAGTCATCATAATTCAGGAAAAAGTCTTAACTTACAACCACAATGCTTGATATCATATTGTCATCCATAATATTATTATTATTATATCATATTATATTATAAAGTCTTTCTAGTGTGTGCCCAAACACTCAACCACTCTTTCATGAGTTATCAAATTTTAATTGTTTGAGATTTTTGTGCATGCAGGAGTCATTATTATTAATGAAAATAAATCAATCAAAAAGTGACAATAAATGAGTTGTTATTGTGTGCCCTTAGGCACACATTACATAAACCCTATATTATATCATCCTAATATACAAACAGAACATAGAATGAGAAATGTTACCATGAAAAAAGGGAGGAAAAAAAGAGAGACAAAGGCAATATCAAAAGAACAAGCTTCTACAATATATGACAGAAATGTTACCATGAGGAATTTGTGGGGGAACCCAAACTGAATCAAGTAGAGCAGCACCCATATTAAGAAAACGTATGAAGCACAGCTTATGACTAAAAAGTTTGGATCTTTCTAGAGAATAAGGGCCTTTCAAAACCCTTACCAACATGTTTTGTGAGCAGATACAATCCTTTCATCACCCCAAAACACAATAGAGAATTGCAGTTAAGAGGTTGAAGGTTTCTTGGTGTTTAGGGAGGGGTTGGAACCTGTATGTATAACAATAGTTGCATTGTTCGCTTCATCCATGGAAGTGTTTTTCTTTTCTTTTTCTTTGTCTAGCTCTTTCTTTTTTGTCACAGTTGCTAAATGCAGTATACTTTTACTAAAAAGTGGGGGCATGGTCTGCGTACAACCTACCCTCCCCAGACCCTGCTCTGAGCGGGATATACTGGGTATGTTTGGTTTGGTTTGGTTTGGTTTATATTATTATATTAAAGCCATTGAGTTTGTCGGTTTCGTTTTTGGTTTGGTTATTCTAATTATCAAAATAAATAATAACATAATATAATTAAAAATAATTAGTCAATTATTTTTTTCATATAGTTGAATCTTTTATAAACACCTAAAAACAGCAATTATATCATATCTTTCGATCATTAATATTTTCTTTCTAATTAAAATATGTTACCTTTTTAATTTAAAAATAATCTTAATATCATTAATATATGCCCGAAAATATCACAGCATATCTTAATTATTAATAAAATATATTAAAAATTCGTATACGTTGTCTATAATAAGGAAACATTAGTATAATCTTCGGTTTGGTTATCTTAATTATTAAAATAAATAATAACATAATATAATTAATGGTAATTAGCCAATTGCCTTTTCACATTTACTTACAGTTGAGGATATTACATTTTATAAATACCTAAAAACAGCAACTGTACCATATCTTTCGACAATTAATATTTTCTTCTAATTAATATGTTACCTTTTTAATTTAAAAATAATCTTAATATCATTAATATATACCCGAAAATATCACATCATATTTTTCAATTATTAATAAAATATATTAAAAATCTGTATACATTGTCTATAATAAGGAAACATTACTATAATCTATAAACATGAGTATATTAACTTATATTAAATGAAAATTTAAAAATTATTAAAAATAGATGATATAATAACATAATTGTAATATTAAATAAAATATGTAACCCGTGTATCGCACGAACATTGAAAGTTTGTCGGTTCGATTTTTGGCACAGTTATCTGAAAGGCATATGACTCAGCCTATTTGTAGTTAGAGGATCCTAATCAACTTAAACCAAATTGTAATAAGTAAATATACATATGAACTGTCACAGGAATCTCAAGAAGTATTATATGTCAGAAGAAAGAAGAAAAGTCAATCTATAGTTTTGATGTCATACACTGGAAGACGATTCAGTTATCTGATCAAGCCCCAGTACAACATTGAAGTGAATGGATTCATTTGAACAGTGACAGAGATTTTTCGAGTGATAGTTTGAAGATCAGTTACAGTACAAGAGAATTGAGAGAAGAAACAAACCACAACCTAAAGTCAAAAGTGAAGAAGCATCATTGAAGTTAGTCGTTCATGAACCAGACAGTGCATCGAACGTCAACACAAATCAGTGGTAATTCTTTACTACCTTTAGTGGTTTGTAAGAATTAAATTAATTATTTATTGATTTAATTAAATTCATTTATAATTGATATAAATTAAATTTAGTTGATTTAATTAAATGAATTAATTCTGGAAGAATGAATTTATTAATTAAATTAATTATTGTATCAATTAAATATGAATTAGTTAATCATTAATTAATTAAATGGATCAATATGACTTAAAGAAAGAAAAATGACTTATGTCTTGGAGAAGGAAAAATTCGGTATGACTTAATTTAAGTCTTACCGACAGAAGCTGTTCTGATTTAAGTCTTACCGACCTGATTTATGTCTTACCGACCTCTGCCAGCTGTTGTAAGTCTTACCGACACATTTTATGTCTTAATGGAGGTTTGTGTAAGTCTTAATGATGGAAAATCAAGTCTTGGAAGCAGTTTAAGTCATGCTGGAGCATTTAAATATCCTACAGAAAGCCAGCAAGACCTGTTACTGATATAAAAGAACAGAACAGACCAGATTAAGTCATAACGGAGAAAACACAGCAGAAAACATTTCATCAAGACCAGAATTCTCTCTCTCAAGAACACCAAGAACACCAAAGCTTAAACAATTCCCAGAAATTCAAGTTCTTCATCTTTGTTATATTCTATCCGATAGAACTTGTTTATTTGTGATTCTTGTACTACTAGCGAATTAAGTTTCCTAGTTCTTATCTTGATTATTATTAACTAAATTAGAAAAGTTCATGTCGAATTTTCTAATTAGTTATTAACATCTTGATAAGTTGTTATACTGATTTTGTAACACCACATCAAGTTAATATACAATTATATTCAACTTGAAAAATTGTGTTAAATAATTCCGCACATAAATTTGTCTTTATCAAATTTAATTTAAAGGACAAATTTCGATAAAAAGGTTAAGATTGTATTCAACCCCCCCTTCTACAATCTTATCGGACCTAACAATTGGTATCAGAGCTGATTGATTGATACACAAATCAAAGATCCCATATTACTCGATTAAAAATCATCCCCGAATTTTTTAACTCTCTTAAAAAATTCATCATGTCTTCTAAAGTTGGAACTGTGAAAATTCCCATATATGACAAAAATAGTTATGATATGTGGAAGAACAAAATGTTAATGTTCCTCGAGGTTGCAAATCCTAAATACATGAAAGTCTTATCAGAAGGACCTATAATACCTTTTGGAATAATTCCTGAAGTTGTTACTGATGGAAAAGTTATTTCCCCTGCAAGGTATGTACACAAAGATTCTTCTGAATACACTCTTGCTGAAAGAGAGGAAGCTGGACTTGACATTAATTTAAGACTGATCTTAATAGATTCTCTAGACTCTGTAATGTACAGTCATGTGATTAACTGCAAAACTGCAAAGCAAATGTGGGAAACCATTGAAACTGTGAATGAAGGAACAGAGGAAGTTAGGGAGAATCGACTAGAAATTCTAACATCTGAGTATGAACACTTTCGATCAGCATACAATGAAAGTATTCAAGATGTGTTTGAAAGATATAACAAACTTGTCAACAATTTACAGTTGCATGGCAAGTACTACACTCAGAAAGAGATCAACAGAAAATTTCTACTGACAATGCCTGTTCATCTAGAACATAGAATTACAGCTATCAGAGAGTCTAGGAATCTAAGTCAAATTACTGTAGAAAGACTCTTTGGTGTTCTAAAAACCTATGAACTGGAACAATCTCAACAAAAGGAGATTTATGGAAAAGGAAGAGTTGCTAATACTTCTACAGCTCTTATTGTTGAGAACAAACAGGAAGTGGAAGATAAGGTTATTCAACCTTGTAATGTTGACAGTGGTAAGCTTGAAGTTGAAGTTGGTCAAACGAATGCTAGTCCAGATGAAGGAGACTTCTATTCGTTAGAAGAGCTAGATCAGTTGGAAGATGAGTCCATGGCTTTGTTGGTAAGGAAATTCAGCAACTTCAGATTCAGGAAGAATCCCAAGTTCAGGTACAAATCTAACTATAACAGGTTCCAGAGAGGAGGTTCTTCATCCTCAAGTAACAGAGGAGGTTGCAAAACTGGAACAGTTGAAAGAAGTAAAATTAGATGCTACAACTGTAATGAACTTGGACATTTCGCTACTGAATGTCAGAAGCCAAAACAAAACCAAAGAAAAGACTTTGGATCTGAGAAGAAGAAGACAGGTAGAGCCTATGTGGCTGCTGGAAAGAGTTGGGATGATACAGACTCTGAAGATGAAGAGTATGGCAATCTTGCCCTGATGGCAAAATCTGATAACTCCAGTGGTACTTCATCTGAGGTATCATGTACTGATAGTCAATATATCTATCAACTTAGTGATACACTAGGTAATGCTAATAGAGAGATTGAAAGGCTAAATTTGGTAATTACAGATCTTAGTAATCAATTATCAGAATTACACGATGTACAAAATTGCCATGATAAACAAAAATCAGATATAAGAATTCTAAAAGAACTTGAGAGGTCTCTAGCGTTGATAGTGGCTCAACAACGTGAAACAATAGCTGAGCTAGAAATAAGGGCTAATACTACTTCTAATTCATGTAAAGTAGCTAAAGAGTTGTTTAACCAACAAGTTATTAATCAAACCGTGGGTATTAGGTTTGACTATAATGAAGCGATTGGTCGAAAAAGCATTATTACCCCTAATCGTGTCAGTGCTGTAGATAGGGGTATACCATTAGTGCTTAAGGGTGTTAGTAACCCACTCTTTAAGACATCCATAGCAGAACCTTTGGATACTACATCTTTAATCATTAAGGAAGAGATGCGCATTGAGGATGTAGCTAATGGCGTAGTCTTAGAAAGTAATCAAGTTGTTAAAAATGATAAAGATAGAAAGACTGTGTTTGTAAAAGCAGAAAGAGTTGGTGAGTCTACTAGTTCATTGAAAACTAGTAGCAGAAGTAACAACATGAATAAATGCAACAACAAATCTACCATGCATGCTATTCCTGTTATTGATACTGCTCATAAAAAGTGTGATGCTGTTAATTGCATGTCTTGTGCTTTTAATATAATGTCTGCTTACTTTAACGGTAATCATGCATGTGTTAATAAGAATGCTCCTAGACAGCATATGAGCAGAAATAAACATGTTAGATCCAGGACTGAAAAATCACCTAATTCTAAGATTAGGACTCCAAGTCCTTCTCAGGATATGGTAAAGACATGGTTACCCAAGCTGAAACCAAAACAAGTTAAAGCTGTTTACAGGGTTAAATGTCCAGTACCTGAAGAAAATGTTGTTAAAATAAAAAGTGTTGCTTTACCTAATAAAGGTCAATTCTTTAAGTACTCCGGACCCAATCAAATTTGGGTTCCG
The DNA here is from genome assembly GCA_036435485.1 of Saposhnikovia divaricata. NCBI lineage: Eukaryota > Viridiplantae > Streptophyta > Magnoliopsida > Apiales > Apiaceae > Saposhnikovia > Saposhnikovia divaricata. The sequence continues at coordinate 90,247,773 of CM071597.1, read as the reverse complement.
AAGAAAGTCTAACCAATTTGTCATTGCAGGGTTTGAAACAGGTTGAACGAGTCATGTGGATTCTGGACAGTGGATGTTCAAGGCATATGACCGGAGATAGAGCCCTGCTGACAAATGTGGTGGAGAAGGCCGGCCCAGTCGTTACCTTTGGAGATAACAGCAAAGGTAAAACTGATGGATATGGCAGATTAGAAGCTGGAAATGTTATCGTTGAAGATGTCTCTTTTGTGAACGGCCTTGAGCACAATTTGCTCAGTATTAGTCAATTCTGTGACAAAGGTTATGAAGTTCATTTCAACAAGAAGAATTGTCTAATATCACACAAGAGAAATGAAAGGCCACAGTTGACTGGAGTAAGAAAAGGAAACTTGTACATAGCCAATATGAACTCTGGAAGCACAGAAGAAATTAGATGTTTTTACTCAAAGGCATCCACTGATGAAAGTTGGTTATGGCATAAGAGACTTTCTCACCTAAACTTCAAAACAATGAATTCTCTAGTGAAAAGAGAGTTGGTGAGAGGTTTATCTTCGATTGAATTTACTCAGGAAGGTCTATGTGATGCTTGTCAAAAAGGGAAGTTAAAAAGGGCAACTCACAGGACCACTAACATATCATCAATAACTGAACCATTACAACTTCTCCATATGGATTTGTTTGGTCCAGTTAGTGTGATGTCTATGTCAAGGAAAAGATATGCTCTAGTGATTGTTGATGATTTCTCAAAATTCACATGGGTACTATTTCTGAACTCAAAAGATGAAACTCCACAACTGGTAGTTGATCACATTAAGTTAATTGAGCTGGATTCTAATCGTCCAGTAAGAGCTATAAGGTCAGACAACGGAACTGAGTTCAAGAATGCAGTTCTGAATGATTTTTGCACTGAAAAGGGTATAACTAGACAGTACTCGGCTCCCAGAACTCCTCAACAAAATGGGGTAGTTGAAAGAAAGAATAGAACCTTGATTGAAGCTGCACGTACAATGCTAAGTGAATCAAGGCTTCCATTGAGCTTTTGGGCTGAAGCTGTCAACACTGCATGCTATATCCAGAATCGAACACTTATCAATAAAGACTTAATGAAGACACCATATGAAGCTCTACATGACAAGAAACCAACTCTCAAGTACTTCCATGTATTTGGGACAAAATGCTTTGTGCTGAAAGAAGGAGATGATCAAGGTGGTAAATTTGAAGAAAAAGCACATGAAGCAATATTTATTGGTTATACTAGAAGAGCCTACAAGGTGTATCTTATTGATCAACAGAAAACTTTGGAAAGTGTCAATGTTACATTTGATGACACAAAACTCCCAAATATTCAAAATGAAGATCCATCTGAAAAGCTTAAGTTTGATGATATGTCAGACTCAGATTCAGATGATGACAATCAACCTGACGTTGTTGCTGATGATAATAATAATCCAAATGTTGGTGGTAATGATCAAGGTGATGCTGGTGAAAACAATGATAATTTTCAAGACACCACTGATACTCTTGAATCATCAACAAGTCAAACTGGCAACAACTCAGGGGGAGATAATGAAGGGTCAACAAGTCATACTCAACATCATACTGAAGATCAAGGCGAATCGTCAAGATCAATTCTTCCCAGACAAACTGTTTGGAATAGAGCTCATCCTTTTGAGCTGATTCTTGGTGATCCAGATGTTGGTGTGAAAACAAGAAGAGCTTATCAGAATCAATGTAACTATTCTGGGTTTCTGTCTGTTATGGAACCTAAGAAAGTAGAAGAAGCTCTATCTGATCCTGATTGGGTAATTGCTATGCAAGATGAACTCAATCAATTTAAGCAACTAGAAGTATGGAAGCTAGTACCCAGACCTAAAGATAGAAAAGTGGTGGACACAAGATGGGTATTCAGAAACAAATTAGATGAAGATGGCACTGTGATAAGAAACAAAGCAAGACTGGTAGCTAAAGGTTATTCTCAAGCTGAAGGCATTGATTATGACGAGACCTATGCTCCAGTGGCAAGACTTGAGGCCATCAGAATATTCTTGGCATATGCATCCTATTCAAGATTCAAAGTTTATCAAATGGATGTTAAGAGTGCCTTTCTGAATGGTAAGCTAGATGAAGAAGTGTATGTAGAACAGCCTCCTGGTTTTGAAGATCAAGATCATCTGGACTATGTTTACTTTCTTTACAAAGCTATCTATGGTCTTAAGCAAGCCCCAAGAAAATGGTATGACACTCTTTCTGAATTTCTATTAGAAAATGGTTTTATAAGAGGTGTCATAGACAAAACTCTCTTCACTAAAAGACATAAGAATGATATAATACTAGTCCAAGTCTATGTGGACGATATTATATTTGGGTCTACTAATGAGCTTCTGTGCAAGAAGTTTTCCAAGTTAATGCAGGGTAGGTTTGAAATGAGCATGATGGGAGAACTGAAATTCTTTCTTGGATTACAAATAAGTCAGAGACAAGATGGAATATTTATTTGTCAATCTAAGTACATCAAGGAGCTCCTCAAGAAATATCATATGGAGGCGTGCTCATCAGCAAAGACACCATCAACTATAGCTGTCAAAATTGGTTTATGTGAAAGTTCTGCCAAGGTAGATATCACAGGCTATAGAGGTATGATTGGCTCATTGCTTTACCTAACTGCTAGTAGACCAGATATAATGTTTGCCACATGCTTGTGTGCAAGGTTCCAAGCGAACCCTGAAGAAATCCATCTCACTGCTGTCAAAAGAATCTTAAGATATCTAAAGGGTACGCCTAATTTAGGCATCTGGTACCCTAATGAATCTGGTTTTACTTTAATTGGATATACAGATTCTGACTATGCAGGAAGTGTTGTAGACAGGAAAAGTACATCTGGGAGTTATCAATACCTGGGTGGAAGATTGGTATCCTGGTTCAGTAAGAAACAGCAAACAGTTTCCAACTCTACAGCCGAAGCTGAATATATAGCTGCTGGAAGCTGTTGTGCTCAGATCTTATGGATAAGGAATCAATTAATGGACTATGGCATTGTATTGGAAAATATTCCTATTTTATGTGATAATACAAGTGTCATAGCAATCGCAAGCAATCCTGTGCAGCACTCAAGGACAAAGCACATTGACATAAGGTATCATTTTATAAGAGAGCATGTAATGAATGGTACAGTGGAACTACTTTTTATAGGATCTGGAGATCAAACTGCAGATATTTTTACTAAGTCGCTTAATGAATCCTCATTCACTAGAATTGTTAGTGAATTGGGTATGTTAAACAGTCCTAGTAATTAATACTGTTAATATCTGAAATTTGATCTTTAATAATTTTGCAAGTGATTATTCTGTGAATATTTGTTGTTTGAAATCACTTGTATAATTATTTTACCATCTGATTTTCTTGCTTGTTTAATTATTTTTCACTTTGTTTATTCATATTATTTAATACTTCATAATTTTGTATTTTTAGAATATTTGTAGATATTTATTTCTATTTTATTAATTAATTTATCATATGTTTTGTAATGTTTGTCCTGTTAATATTGCTTTGTTTTCGTTAATAGGTTAGCATATGGTATGTATAATTATTTTTATTATTTGTTTAAATTTATATAATATTTTTATTATTTTTATAAGTTAATTGTATATTTAATAGTGTTTTTAATGTTTATTTAAAGTTAATATGACTTAAAATTAGGAAAAACAGTCAATATGACTTAATTTAAAATCGGTATGACTTAAACAAGTTAAGTCTTACCGAGATTTTAAATCTAAGTCATATTCGCAGGTCAGTATATATTAAGTCTTAATCACATGTATTTAGTTAAGTCTTAATTAATTATTTTTAAGTCTTGTCTGTTTTTAAGTTAAGTCTTATTCTCCTGTTTTTAGATTAAGTCTTAGTCAATTTAAGTCGTAATTTTATTAGTTAAGTCTTATTAGTAATAATGTTTTTAAGTCTTGTTAATATTAAGTCATATTCGAATATATATACATATTAGTTATGTCTTAATACAGTTAAGTCTTATTCAGTTTTAGATATCTTTTTAAGTCTTATTCAACAGTTAGTATATATATTTAGTAGTTAGTAGTTTTTAGTCTTATTTCATTTTAAGTCTCTCAAGTTAAGTCTTAGAGAACAAGAACATATACATACAATACATACACACTAAGTCGAATTCATGCCCGATTTTCACTAGAATCAAACTGGAATCAAGCTATAAACTCGTTTAAACGATTCCTTGTTCAATTCTCATCAGTTTGGTGGTTTAAAATCGTGATTTTGTTCGATTTCTTAAGAGTTTTATTTTCGAAAAACGGTTTTTAGATCTGTTTTTCTGGAAATCTGGGCTTGATTCTTGAAAAACTAAAAATACACGTGTGTTTGTGTGTATACAAGGATCATTGTGTGAATTTTTCAGAATTTTTGAAGAACTTTTAATTATTTCGAATTTTTAATTAATTATTAATTCAAAAAATTAATTTTTAAATTAAAAATTTGTAAAATCTGAAATTTTCAAGGAAATTAAATCTTGATTAAAATGGCTGATCGATTTGAAATTATTAAACATAATTTAATCGGTTATTTTGATCCAGAAAAATGTTCAGTTGAACGTTTTCGACCGTGGATTCGGTTTTTAAATGAAAATTCACTGGTTCGCAATGCTTTGAGATTGGATGCTCCTCTGAAAATAGAACCTTTGCGAATCATGTGTACTACTGCTGTCATTTCTAATGATAACAGATCTTTTGTCTTCTCTGTAGGAGATAATCAGTACACAGTGAATGAAAATACAATAAATACGGTCTTAAATTTTCCAACTGATAATTTCGAAGAATTACCATCAGATCAAGAATTGATAAATTTTTTAAATGGTGTATTCTATCAAGACAGTCCTGATCAAACTGTCTGGAATAAAAAGAACTTCATTCAGGAATGGGATTATCTGTTTGACACACTAGGTAGAGTCTTTGCCAATACTACTAAAGGGAACTTCGGGGTATTACCATCTTTCTTGCAGCATATTGGATATGCAGTTGCACATAACCGAAGAATTAATATTGGCAGGCTACTGTGTGTTCCGATGGTTAGAAGAATCATTAATGCAAAGAAGAATTTTGATAATGGACATAAGAATTTTGATCTGATAGGATATTCGGATTCAGACTATGCTGGATGCAAGATTGACAGAAAAAGTACAACAGGAAGCTGTCAATTTCTTGGTGGAAGATTAGTGTCATGGTTTAGCAAGAAGCAGCATTCTGTGTCTACCTCAACTGCAGAAGCTGAATACATTGCAGCTGGAAGTTGCTGTGCTCAAATTCTTTGGATGAAAAATCAGCTAATTGATTATGGTTTAGAGTTGTTCAATATTCTTATTTATTGTGATAACACCAGTGCCATAGCCATCTCAGATAATCCAGTTCAACACTCCAGGACGAAGCACATTGATATTAGACATCATTTCATCAGTGAGAATGTTGAAAAGGGAACTGTGAAGCTAGTTTATGTTCCAACAGAAAAGCAACTTGCAGACATCTTCACGAAGCCACTAGATGAAGCAACCTTCAACAGGTTGGTAAGTGAATTGGGAATGCTAAATCTGGTATGTTAACTTACTAGTTTTTACATTTTCAAGGTGGTTAAATCGTAGCTTGTGACCGTAGCTTTCAATGTTACTGTCATGAGAAGTAACTGTCGTATGTGCTACTTGTTTAATTGACAACATGTTTGTTATTACTATGCTAAATTCAAATTACATGCCTGTTTTAACTTATGTAATGAGTAGTCACGTGAAATTAACTTAAACCATATGCGTGCCAGTGACAACTAGTCGTGTCATTTCAAATGAGCTCGGGCATTAGTCAGTCTTTTTATTTTAAAGTTTAATACTTTATTAAAAAGAAGCGTGTGGGAAGCTCTAGCGTCACTTATTGTGTTATAAATAAGACTGAGGCCAAACCCTTATTCTTCATTACACACTTAAGAAACTCTAGAGACTATGAGCAAGAGGAAGGCGTCAGATATGTCAACTTCGGAGGGCTTAAACTGCAAAGCTGAACAAGTGCCAAAGAAGCAGGAAGAGATCACTGCTGAGCACCCCCTTGATCCATTCTTCGATAAGCTTCAAGCTTATCTAGACATGCTGGGGGTCTCCGATGAGAAGGAGATCGAGAAGGTTGTGGAAGGGCTGCTGCTGGAAGCTTTTCCAAACTTAAAATAATGTTTAGTTCTTAAGAACTTTTATGTATTGTTTTAAGTTTTTTTATGAAAAGATTATCGCTTCGCCTTCCCGGTGTTCTTGCATGTCTTATTTACCTTTATCTTCTCATCTTAGTTAACTATTGGTGTATACATGTGTATACTTATGTGTGTGAATGTATGTGGATGTGTGCTTGCTTAACAAATATGTGCTTAAATCGATTAAAATGCTAATTGGTAATTTTACTCTTAAGCAATGGGCGAAGTCGATTAAAATTCATGACACAAATTATTTCCGCACAAGTTGCTGTCAATAAGTGAAGATGTTGTCACGATGTGCCTTGATAGCAAGTTCCTTATCAGCAACTGAAAAAGTTTCTGTCCTGAAATTTAAAGGAAATTATATTAATTGCTTATTGGTGACAGCATGTTCTTGCGCCGATGTTACTGTTAATCAAAACTTGTTGTCATCCTCCCAAATTACTAATGAATTTGTTACAGTGCATAGGTTACTGTCAAGATTAGTGGACCGATTTAATTGGGATTTTACCTCCACAATTTACTGCCACTAAAAAGTAACTACCCACAACACCACGTGACTGATTAATGGGCTAAGACATTGCTACTTTCCCTTCTTCAGTAAAACATTTGGTATTTTCATGTAAGCAACTGTCAAACACACAACACTCAACATAACCTCTCTCTCTCAAAAGCAAAAATCTCTCTCTCCCAAAACTCAAAGCAAAAATGGCATCCAAACAATCCTCTTCTCAAACAAACTTTGCTGGTATTCTCTCTGCTGGAGATGCTGGTGAAGGTTTCAAAGGACTCGTATCCTTCTTAAACAAGTCCTATCTAGGTCATGCTATAATCTCTACTCCATCTTTGGACTTAGAAAGACTTGAAGAATTCTGGAAATCTGCCTTTGTTCCAAGAGGTGCAGGTAAAGATACCATAAACTGCAAAATCAAAGGGGTTACCTGCATCCTCACAATAAAAGGTATCAACGAAGCTTTGGGAACTGGACTGCAAGCTAAAGAATCATACAAGGAACTTGCAAGTGATGAAACCCTAAAGAAGTTTTTCTTGAAAATTGGGTATTCTAGTTCTATCCTTGAAGAGGGCACATCAAATTGGTACTCAACTGGTGAAATGGACAGAAATCATTTGAGAAAAGAATGGAGCATGATTTTTTATGTCATGGTGAAGGTTTTCTCAACCAAAACCACTGGTTGGAATGGAATTCCCACCTACATCAAGAAGCTCACTCACTCTCTAGTCCATGGTTACAAAGTGGATGTTGGAAAGCTTCTTATGAGTCAACTCAAGTCAGCTCTGAGAAGGAAGGTACATGTCTATCATCATTTTCTTACAATGTGTTTAAATTCATTATGTGGTATTGATGATAATGCATCTCTAACTATGGAGTGCAATGTTTTGAAAAGAAATACACACACATCACTCAATTCACAAAATTTGAATGCACATATTCCACTCTGTTTCACCAATCACATAGCTGATCGAGAGCCTAATCTTGATTTTGAACTACCTTCTGGGTATGTTAATTTCTCCCTTGAGAATGAAGCTGAATTAGACCCAAATTCAGTTAACCCACATTCTACACCATTCGTTCCAATCAGACCTTCCAGACAAACAAAAGCCACAAAAATAGCCTTGCAAGAATCCAAGAAAAGACCCTTGGACACTGGAGTTTGTGGTAGTTCTGAGAATGTTGAGGGAGAAACTGCACCTGATGCAGCAAATAAGGATGTTAGTAAAAGTGAACCCACAGTGGTTCCTCTTGAGTCTAAGAAGAAGAGAGCTAAGAGGGACAAAACCACTGTCAGCCACCCCTCAGTCTCACAAAAGGCTGTGGAGGATAAAAGGGAATCAAACACATCCCTAGGTGCTTCTTCTCAACAAGAAGTATCTATTAAAACTGGCTTGTCTCCCAAGGCATCCTGTAAAGAGTCTGCACAACCTCATGTACTCACTCATGAGGAGCCTACACTTGCAAAAATGCACACGGAGTTAGGGTACAGTGAGGGCCATGAAACTTCTACTCTTAATGTTCCACAAGTTATCTCTGTGGAACAGCCAGAAATCTCTTCTATACCATCACCTTCCTTATTCTCTAATCCGTCAATTGTTTCTTCTCAACAACCTAGAGAGGGGGACAGTCCCAACCCTTCAGGTTTTGATCATCCATCTCAAGTCATGGATGAGCCCCCATCAAGTGGTCCACAAGAACCCATTTCTCAAAGTGAAATGGATACCACTCCCTCAAACATTGAGCTAGATCAAGATGGCAATCTGCCAGAAAATGAAACAGCCAACATCTTGGTCGACCTCCAAAAAGCAACTGACCTTCAGGAAGTTGCTGTCACAGCCTCAGCTGCTGTCAAAGACATCGCAAAAGTTGCTGTCAACCCACCTGTGGACAGTAACATTTTGGGCAAAGATGCTGTCACCTCTTCACAGTTTGATCAAGATTCAGTAATTGTTGAAGATGCTTCTGATGATGATCATGTGCCAATCTCTACTTTCAGAAAGGTAAAATCTAAACCTTCTCTTTCAATTCATGTAAGTACTGCTCATACCCATGCATCTAGGATGAGTGAGGGAGTGCAAAAGAAAAGAGAGATAAAAAAAAGAGAGGTGAGCATAAAAATGAGAGGCAGCCAAATGAGTTGGCAAAAGGAGAGGGACTTGAGCATGTCCAGAGTGAATTTGAGGGAACCCCACACACAAAGGCACTAGGCCTTGAGAGTCATTCTGTGGGGAGTGATGAGATCACTCCGAAAAATAATGAGAGTGTGTGAAAGGCATATGACTCAGCCTATTTGTATTTCGAGGATACAACTCAACTTAAATTATATTGTAATAAGTAATTAATGGTAACTGTCACGGGAATCTCAGATAGTGATATCTGTCAGAAGAAAGAAGAATGTCAATCTATAGTTTTGATGTTTTACACCGAAAGAAGATTCAGACAACTGATCAAGCCTTGGTGTAGCATTGATGCAATTGGATTTTATTTGCAGTGACAAGAGATTTCAATAGTGACAAAGGCAGTACAAGAGGAATTAAAGTGTGTTGAGAAAGTACATGAATCACAACTGAGAGTCAAAGTGAAGAATAGAAATTGGAGTTAGTCGTTCATGAACCAGACAGTACATCGAACGTCAACAATTATCCAGTGGAAATTATTCATTACTAACAGTGGTTCATTGAGGTAAATTAAGTATTTATTGATTTTAATTAGTTCACCTTTAATTGATATAAATCCTTATAGTTTATTTAATTAATGAATTAATTCTAAAAGAATTAATTTATTTATTAAATTACTTATTATGTCAATTTAGTCTGAATTAATTAATTAATCATTAAATAATTAATAAGGTTTCTATGACATAAAAGAATAAATGTGAAAAGCTGAGATTATGTCATATTGGAATAGAGCTGCACAGATTATGTCATGTTGACAGAAAACGTGAGGTTTATGTCATTCTGAGCTGAAGATCAGATTATGTCATGATCAGATTATGTCATACCGAATTCTGAGTTATGTCATGACAAGGTTTTTGTCATACCGAGCTAATCAGATTATGTCATGATCAGATTATGTCATACCGAATTCTGAGAGTATGTCATACCGAATTATGAAGTTATGTCATGACAAGGTTTTTGTCATACCGAGCTACTCAAGTTATGTCATGACAAGGTTTTTGTCATACCGAGATATACCAGTTATGTCATGACAAGGTTTTTGTCATACCGAGATATACCAGTTATGACATGGAACAAATTATGTCATGGTGGCAGCAAATATCTGAATTTTCTATAAAATGGACAGAAACCAGCAGAAGAAAAAAAGAGAGACACACGGACAGAAAATTGAAGAACACCCAAGCATCAAATTCTCTCAACTTCTACACACCTGCCCAAGCTTTAATTTACACAATAAATTCAGTTCAAGCTCTTTGTAATATCTAATCCGCTGGAACTTGTTTATTGATCACTCTTGTACTACTAGCGAATTAAGTTTCCTAGTTCTAGATTTGATATCTTGATTTTTATTAACTAAATTAGAAAAGTTCATGTTGAATTTTCTAATTAGTTATTAATTACTTGATAATCATTTGTATTGATTCTGTAACACCCATCAAGTTAATATATTGTTATATTCAACTTGAAAATTTGTGTTATATTATTCCGCACAAAATATTCGTTCAAGTGAAAATTGTTTAACGAATAAATTTGGAGAAAATGATATAGATTGTATTCAACCCCCTCTTCTACAATCTTATTGGATCTAACAATTGGTATCAGAGCCTATTGATTGATACACAAATAAAGATCCTAATTTTACTCAATCAAAAATCAAGCTCGAATTTTTAACTCTCTTAAAAATTCATCATGTCAGCCAAAGGCAATGTTAAAATTCCTATCTTTAATAAAGACAACTATGACATGTGGAAAAACAAAATGGAGTTATTTCTTGATGTAGCAAATCCAAGATTTTTGTGGGTTTTGAAAAATGGACCAGTAATTCCTATCCAACATGATGCTGAAACTGTTACAAATGGAGTTGTGACAATACCTGCAAAATCCTATCCAAAGGACCCTAAGAACTTTACCGCTGAAGAAAAAGAGGAAGCCGGATTTGATAAAAATTTGAGACTCATTTTATTAGATTCCCTAGATGCTGTAATGTATAGCCATTTAAGGAATTTTAAAACTGCTAAGCACATCTGGGAAACTATTGAGATCATTAATGAAGGGACTGATGAAGTCAAGGAAAATAGACTTCAATTTTTGACCTCTGAATATGAACACTTTAGAGCTGGCCCTAATGAAGGCATTCAGGAAGTGTTCGAAAGGTATAACAAAATAATCAATAACTTGCAAGTTCATAGCAAGCAATATACCCAGAAGGAGATCAATATGAAGTTTTTACTGACTATGCCTACTCACTTAGAGCATAGAATCACCGCCATCAGAGAATCTAGAGATTTAACTAAGATTGCTCTTGAAAGACTATTTGGTGTTCTGAAAACATATGAATTAGAACAAGTACAGCAGAAGGAATTCTCTGGCAAAGGCAGAATGGCAAATTCTTCTACAGCTCTAGTAGTTGAGGTTCCTAAGGAAGTGGAAGCTAAAGTTGTTCAACCTAACAGCTTCAACAAGGAACAAACTGAAGTGGAACATGGCCAAACACCAGCTACTCAGGATGGTGGAGAATTTTATTCACTTGAAGAGCTGGATCAATTGGAAGATGAATCTATGGCGATGATGGTGAGACAATTTAGTAACTTCAGATTCAGAAGAAATCCAAAGTTCAGGTTTAAGCAAAATAACAGATTTCAGAGAGGAGGTTCTTCATCCTCTAGTAACAGGTGAGTTTACAAAACTGGAACTGTTGACAGAAGCAAGATCCGTTGTTTCAATTGTAATGAGTTGGGACACTTTGCTACTGAGTGTCAGAAACCCAAGCAAGCACAGAAGAAAGATTATGCTTCTGAAAAGAAGAAGAGTGGAAGAGCTTATGTAGCTGCTGGTAAAAGCTGGGATGACACAGATAGCGAAGATGAAGAATATGGAAACTTTGCGCTGGTGGCAAATGCTGAATCATCAACTTATTACACCACACCGGTAACTTTTACTGATGATGAGTTAATTCATAGTTTACGTAATTGCTTGACTAATGCACAAAAAGTATACGATAGAATAAGTCTTGTAAACACTAAACTTGAAAACGAAGTGTTAGACTTAAAAAAGGTGCAGATTAATCAAGATAAGTATATAGAAGAAATAGCTAGACTTAACTGCAGAGATAAGTCGCTAGGAGAATACATGGTAAAACAAGTTGATAGGATTGCTGAACAAGACATCAGGATTAAAGAACTTGAAACACAGATTAGAGCTTGTTATAATACTGTTAAAGTTTCTAAAGAGTTCTTCAACAAACAAGCAGTAGAACAAACTGTAGGAATAGGATTTGATTACAATCAAGCTGTTGGTTCGTTGAGCAATCATTCTCCTAATCCTATTTCAGCTAAAGAAAGAGGTATACCACACATTCTCAAGAATGTTGAAAAACCAATGTTTAAAAAATCTGTTGCTGAACCACCCAATATGCTTTCTATTGTCATTCAGGAAGAAATTTTAAATGAGGACAGTGCTAATGGCATAGTCCTTGATAATGACAAATCTGCTAAGGAACAAGTTAAGGTTGTTGAGTTAACTAGTTCTTCTCAAATTGGGTTAAGTGACAACAAGTTGAAAAAGAACAATAACAAGTCTGACATGCATGTTATGCCTATTATTGATTCTTCTCATAAAGCATGTGGTGTTGTCAATTGTATGTCTTGTGCTTTTAATATCATGTCTGCTTACTTTTCTGATAATCATGCATGTGCTGATAAGACTGCCCCTAGACAACATATGAACAGAAACAAAAATGTCAGATCAATGACTGCTAGTCCTCCTTATGTTAGGAGAGAAACATTTGTACCTATGCCTAAACAAAGTTCTACTAAGGCTGTTTACAAGGTCAAATGTCCAGTCAATGAAACAAGTGTTATTGCTGCTAAAGAAAAATGGATACCTAGAATAAAACAGAAGTTTGTCAAATCTGTTTATAAAGTGAAATGTTTGTTGAATAATGGTAAAGTTGTTGTTAAAGTAAAGAATGTTGTTTTGCCTGACAAAGGCCAATTCTTTAAGTACTCTGGACCCAATCAAATTTGGGTTCCAAAGAAGGTTTAATCCGTTTGTCATTGCAGGGTGTTGAGCAGGTTGAACGAGTGACCTGGATCTTGGACAGTGGATGTTCAAGGCATATGACTGGTGACAGAACCCTGCTGACAAATGTGGTGGAGAAGGCCGGCCCAGTAGTTACCTTTGGAGATAACAGCAAAGGTAGAACTGATGGATATGGCAGACTTGAAGCTGGAAATGTTATCATTGATGAAGTCTCTTTTGTGAAAGGACTTGAGCACAATTTGCTCAGTGTCAGTCAATTCTGTGACAAAGGTTATGAAGTTCATTTCAACAAGAAGAATTGTCTAATTTCACACAAGAGACATAAAAAGCCACAACTGACAGGAGTTAGAAAAGGCAATCTGTACGTAGCCAATATGAACTCAGGAAGCACTGAAGAAATCACTTGCTTCTACACTAAAGCATCTAATGATGAGAGTTGGCTATGGCACAAGAAACTTTCTCATCTTAATTTTAAGACAATGAATTCTCTGGTTAAAAGAGAGTTGGTGAGAGGTTAGCCTTCAATGGAATTCACTCAAGAAGGACTTTGTGATGCATGTCAAAAAGGCAAGCTAAAAAGGGCAAGTCACAGGAGCACTGACACATCTTCAATAACTGAACCTTTACAATTACTTCATATGGATTTGTTTGGTCCAGTTAATGTGATGTCTATATCAAGGAAGAGATATGCTCTAGTGATTGTTAATGATTTTTCAAAATACACATGGGTCCTGTTTTTGAATTCTAAAGATGAGACTCCACAACTGGTGATTGATCACATTAAATTAATTGAGCGAGATTCTACGTATCCAGTGAGAGCTATAAGATCAGACAATGGAACTGAATTCAAGAATACAGTTTTAAATGACTTCTGCACTGAGAAGGGTATAACCAAACAATACTCAGCTCCAAGAACTCCTCAGCAAAATGGGGTAGTAGAAAGAAAGAATAGAACCTTCATTGAAGCTGCACGTACTATGTTAAGTGAATCAAGGCTTCCATTGTACTTTTGGGCTGAAGCTATCAATACTGCGTGCTATACCCAGAATCGAACTCTAATCAATAAAGATCAAATGAAGGCACCCTATGAAATTATGGCTGATAAGAAACCATCACTCAAATACTTTCATGTATTTGGGGCCAAGTGCTTTGTGCTTAAAGAAGGTGATGATCAAGGTGGTAAATTCGATACCAAAGCATTTGAAGCAATTTTTATTGGTTATTCAATGAGAGCATACAGGGTGTATGTGATTGACGAACAGAAGATGATAGAAAGTGTCAATGTAACATTCGATGACACTAAAATCCCTAGTATCCAAACTGAGAATCCATCTGAGAAGATATCTTTCGATGACATGACAGATACAGATTCAGATGATGACAATGCACCTGAGATTTTTGCTGATGCTAATGACAACAATGATGATCAGGGTAATGGTGATGAAAACAATAATAGTAGTCAAAACTCCCCTGACTCTTCTAAACTATCATCATCTAGTCAACCTGGCAACAACTCAGGGGGAGAAAATGAAGGGTCAACTGGTCACACACAACATCTCAATGAAGATCAAGGTGAATCATCAAGATCTAATCTTCCCAGACAGATTGTTTGGAATAGAGCTCATCCTTTTGAGTTAATCATTGGTGATCCAGTTGTTGGTGTAAAGACTAGAAGAGCTTTTCAGAATCAATGCAATTATTCAGGGTTTCTGTCTGAAATGGAACCTAAGAAAACTGAAGAAGCTCTTTCTGATCCTGATTGGGTGATTGCTATGCAAGATGAACTCAATCAATTTAAACAACAAGAAGTTTGGAAGCTGGTACCCAGACCTACAGACAGACCAGTAGTTGGCACAAGGTGGGTATTCAGAAACAAACTTGATGGGGATGGCACAGTGACGAGAAATAAAGCAAGACTGGTAGCAAAGGGTTATTCCCAATCTGAAGGCATTGATTATGATGAGACCTATGCTCCAGTGGCTAGACTTGAGGCCATTAGAATATTCTTGGCATTCGCAGCATTTTCAAACTTTAAAGTTTATCAAATGGATGTCAAGAGTGCTTTCTTGAATGGCAAGCTAGATGAAGAGGTTTATGTAGAACAGCCCCCTGGCTTTGAAGATCCAGATCTAATTGACTATGTCTACTTCCTTTTCAAGGCTGTCTATGGTCTTAAGCAAGCACCAAGGAAATGGTATGACACTCTCTCTGAATTTTTACTTGAAAATGATTTTGTTAGAGGTGTCATAGACAAAACTCTCTTCACAAAGAAACATAAGAATGATACAATTATAGTCCAAGTCTATGTGGACGATATAATATTCGGGTCTACTAATGATCTTTTGTGCAAGAAATTTGCAAAGTTAATGCAGGGTAAATTTGAAATGAGCATGATGGGTGAGCTGAAGTTCTTTCTTGGATTGCAAATAAATCAAAGGATAGATGGAATATTTATCTGTCAATCCAAGTATGTCAAAGAGCTTCTCAAGAAGTATCAAATGGAGGACTCATCTTCAGCAAGAACACCATCATCTACTGCTGTCAAATTTGGAGCATGTGAAAATTCTGCCAAGGTAGATATCACAAGCTACAGAGGTATGATAGGCTCATTACTTTACCTTACTGCGAGTAGACCTGATATTATGCATGCTACGTGTTTATGTGCAAGGTTCCAATCGGATCCTAGAGATGTTCATCTCATTGCTGTTAAACGAATTCTGAGATATCTTAAGGTACGCCTAACTTAGGCATTTGGTACCCTAAAGATTCTGGTTTTAATCTTGTTGGATATACAGATTCAGACTATGCAGGAAGTGTTGTGGATAGAAAAAGCACATCTGGGAGTTGTCAATTCCTAGGTGGTAGACTGGTTTCCTGGTACAGCAAGAAACAACAAACAGTTTCCAACTCAACAGCTGAAGCTGAAGATATAGCTGTTGGAAGCTGTTGCGCACAGATTTTATGGATCAGGAATCAGTTGAGAGACTATGGGTTTGTACTTGATAAAATTCCTATTTTATGTGACAATACAAGTGCCATAGCAATCTCTAACAATCCTGTGCAGCACACAAGGACAAAGCATATTGACATCAGGTATCATTTTATTCGAGAGCATGTCATGAATGGTACCGTGGAGTTATTTTTTGTACCTACGGAAGAACAAACAGCAGATATTTTTACTAAGTCTCTTGACGAATCCACATTTACCAGAATTGTTGGTGAATTGGGTATGTTAAATAGTCTTGGTAATTAAACTGGTTAATATCTGAGGTTTGATCTTTAATAATTTACAAGTGATTTGTGTGTTAATATTTGTTATTGGAATCACTTGTATAATTATTTTATCAACTTATAATCTTGCTTGTTTATTCTTAAATCATTGTTATTATCTTCTCTATTTTTTATTATTACTTCTTGTGTTTTTAAATTAATTCATTTTCTTTAAAAATATTTTTCTCGAATTTTACAAGCTGTAATTTATGAGAAATCTATTTTTCTTGAAAATGTTATTATCTTAAATTCAGTTTAATTATTTTTGTTGTTTAAATAAATCATAGTTTCTTTTTGAATAATTTTCTATATGGAAATTATTTTATTAGAAAATTTATAGATTTATTAATTCATTAGAAATAATTTTGTAAATATTTAGTATGTTATGTTATTTTATTTTATTTGATTTGTAGTGTTTGTCCTTTTGTTATTATTGTTTGATTTCGTAAAAAGGCTAACCTATGTTTATTTCTGTGTTGTAAATAATTAATTTGTTGAAAATTATTATTTTATTAATATTTCTAATTTTCTGTAAATTACTATTTTATTTTTATTGTAGTAGTTTGTTAGTATATTAATTTCTGTTTATTTTAAGTCATAATAGAATTATGTCATAATACAGTCTTAGTCAGAATTTTGTCATAATCGAGTTTTATGTCATAATCGACTGTAGTATAAATAATGTCATAATCGTGTGTTAGTATAAATTATGTCATAATCGTGTGTTAGTGTAAATTATGTCATATTCGGGCATTTAGTTAGAATTATGTCATATTTACATTAGTATTAGATTTATGTCATATTCGGGTAGTGGTAAGAATTATGTCATATTCAGGGATTAGTATATAACAGTAGAGTGTGTGTATTTTGTCATAACCCGTGTTTTGTCATAAACCTCTCGTGTTAAGTCACAGAGGCTGTTCTTCGATACACGAATATACATACATATACAAGTCGAAATTCTGCTCAATTTTCTTTCTGATTAAACTCTGATTTGCTATAACTGAGTTCATTACATTGATTAAACATCTAATTGAAGGTTAAATCGAGAGTTTTAGTCGAGTTTTTGCGTTTCTTGGTTTCGAAAAGTCGAATTTTCGATCTGAATTTTGAAACTTTTGGTGTTGATTCTATGAAATCTAAAAATACCTGAATACTTGTGGTTGATTCTAGATCATAGTGTGATTTTTCCAGAATTTTTGAAGAACTTTGAAAAATTTCGAATTTTTAATTAATTATTAATTCGAAATAATTCAGTTTAATTGTTTATTTTGTTAAAATCTGGATTTTTAAAAGGGCAAAAATTGTTTAAAAATGGCTAATTATATTGATGAACATTTTGAGCTAATAAATCATAATTTGGTCGGATATTTTGATCCTGAAAGGTGTTCCATCGAACGGTTTCGACCTTGGATTAATTTCTTGAATAATCATTCGCTGGTTAGCACTGCATTAAGACTGGATGCTCCTTTGAAGATTGAACCCTTACAAATAATGTGTACAACTGCTGTTGCTTCAAGGGATAATCGATCTTTTGTTTTCACCGTTGGAACAAATCAGTACACAGTGAATGAATCTGTTATTAACACTGTTCTGGGCTTTCCCAATGAAAATTTTCAAGATCTTCCGTCCAACCAAGAGTTGATTAATTTTTTCACTGAAATTAATTATCAACATGAAATGGATCTCTCTTCTCTGAATAAAAAGTATCTTGTTCAAGAATGGGATTATCTATTTGACACGCTGGCAAAGGTTTTTGCAAATACTACAAGAAGAAACTTCAATGTAATAACTTCTTTTCTGCAACATATTGGATTTGCAATTGCTCATAATCGAAGCATCAATATTGGCAGACTTCTTTGTGTTCCTATGGTTAGAAGAATTATTAATGCTAAGAAGAACATTGATAAGGGTGAAAAAGTCTTATTCTATTACCCTAGATTCTTTACATTGATTTTTAACCACTTGGTTCCTATTGAACTTCATGCTCCATTCCTGAATTGTCAATCTAAGGTGTCTGGTAAACCTTCAACCAAACTATTCACAGGATACGGTGCTGAAGTAAAGTTTCCAAATGTGCAAGTGGCTGTTACTCAATACATGTCCACCTACATTCAACTTCCTATCATTCAGAATGTACTTGCTCCAGTTCCTGATCAACCTGAAGCAGCAATTGAACAAGTACCTCAAATAGTTGAACAACTTGCACCTCCTCTTGAAGAACAAGTTCCTGAGCCAACTGAACCAGAACCTGAACAAGAACCAGTTGTTCAAGAACAAGCTGAACCAGAACCTCAACCTCCATCTGCTGACCAGGTATTGCCTCCTAACTCTGAAACTACTTCTGTATCTCAATCTACTTCTGAAACCCAAGTGGTTGTTAGGACTGACCAAGGGATTGTAGCACCACAATCTCTATCCCAGGTCAAAGAGCCAAACACTGAGTCAAAAACAACTAAATTCTACCAATACAGAAGGAAATTGCAGCGTAAAAGAAGTGCAAGAAGTAGTGATGAAGTGAGTGAACCCACAGCTCTGCCTCTACTAAAGAAGAGTAGAAATGAACATGAGGCAACTATAAGCTCATCCATATTCTCCCAATAGGATATGGACTTTGATATGGCTAATGAACAGTTACTGGAACCATTCTCTCAACAGGATGAGTCCATTGAATTTCGCCAGTCGGCCATGGCATCCTGTAAAGTGTCAAGCACAACCCCACTGTTATTACTAACAATGGGAGAACATGTAGAAATGAATGAAGATAGGGACAATCAGCGAGGAGAGCACATAGGAACTGAAACAGTGCCTACCATAGTCACGGTAGAGGAGCCTTCACAGGCTAATGAGGGAAATCTTGATTCTGAGCCACTTTTAATAGAATCATCATCTCCCCTCCCAGGAGGAACATTCCTGGCTCCCTCAAGGGATTTTCCACTCGCAGTTTCAACTGGAAAAGGTGGAAGGCAACTCAGTCTTTCTGTCACTGAAGCAATTCAGACCTCAAATCCAACTGACATGACAGAAATGACTGTGGATAGGGATTTGCGAACTCCCATTGCACCACCACGGACCTTCCAAGAGAAGGCTAGGGTGATTTTACCTGCAGGTACAATGGAAGCAGCTTTGGAACATGAGAGGAGTGATGTGAGGATCACCTCTAAACTGAGTGAAACACATGCACGTGAGGTGAGTGATACTCAGAGAGATAGTGAGGTGAGCGCACACAATGACACAAACACTCTTTCTCTCATGGCAGAATTGAATCAAATGAAAGAAAACCTTGCTCAAGCTGAAGAAGACAATAAAAACTTAAGGTTTGACATGGATAACATGAGAACTATCTTCAACAACAAGATCAATGCACTTAAACTCTCGCAGCAACAAGCGATCGAAGATTCTGGAGATGTCACAGTGGCTCAAGATCTCATTATCACTTCTATATCAAGTAAAATGGAAGATCTGCAGAAAGAAGTAAATGAGAATCATTTATCCACTGGCCATCGAGTAAGTCAAATTGAAAGGCAAACTGCTTATCAAGCTAAAGGGTTAAGACACTTGTATAACATCATCAGCAGAACTCACTCTACTACACCAGAAGAGGTGATGTTCTGTGAAGGTGATGGTGAAGATGACCCAAGCCACAGAACTGTAGAGGATTCCTCAACTAAGGGGGAGAAATCTAAAGGAGGAGCAAGTGCAAGTAAATCAAAATCTGATAAACAAGTTGAAGATACAAGTGACAAGGGAAAGAAAGCTCAAACAGCACAGGAGGATGACACTACAGAAGGTTATTACTACTCAGGTTAACCTGATAACCTTGACATTTTTGCTGATTTGGACTTTTCAGATGATGGTGAAGAGTTTGGTCAACCAGATCTCAGTTTTTGGGATGATGAATAGATTCCAGTTCCTGATCCTGCTGAACTTCAAAGAATGGATTTTGAAGCAAATCAAGAACTTGAACAGAATGAAGCTAATCTGTCTATGAGAGATGAAAGACTCAAAAAGACAGTAGAACAGATAGCTCATAATGAAAGGGTTCAAAAGGCTGAAAAGGAAGCTCTTCAAATGCAACATGCTCAGAAGATTGAAGCAAGAAAGATGTATATCAGACTCAAGAGTGGAGACAAATGGGAACGTGCTCAAAAAGCAATTGATTCACCTCAGAGTTCTGATTATGAAGATAATCGTCTTGGAGAAATTCTCGAGGAATTTAAATTGGCAAATCCAATTCATGATATGTATATAAGGGCCTTAAAGGTAGAAGTCATCAGGATAACTACTGCATTTGATCCCAAATCTGATGAGCTGGTAATATTTGTGGATTGTCATAATGTTGGAACTTTCAGAGTATCTATTCAGTTCTTTTATGACAGATCGCTGACAGAGATTTGGGTACTTAGGCCTAAAGTGAGAACATCGTCTGAGCTAGGTGTTTTACTACATGAAAAGTTCAAAGAATTTGCTGAAAGAGCTGGACCAGAAGTGATTAAGGATCCTCCACAAGTAAAATTTCTTAAGGGAGAGATACTTCATTCAATCAATCTTCAGACAGATGAGTTATATGAACATCATGCAAAACACTTGGTATATGCTGAATATGCTCTCAGAAATCATGGATTCTTGACTGAAGAAAAGGTAATAGCTACAGATCACATTCGATCCTATGCACAAACGAATATAAAAGATTACAAGAAATTTCAAGGTGAACTGAGAAAGAAGCTTGGAATTCCTTTAATCTTACCTCAAGGATTGTCATCAAGAAGAGAGCGTCTTGTTGATTCTGATTTGCACAAGAAACTTCAAGTCACAGATGAACCTGAAGAAGGAGAATTCAGAAGGGAAGACAGTCCGAAGTGAAGAACTGCTCTACATGTTATATCTTTAGAGCTTAAATAGAACACGATAGGTTAATGTGAAATATGATCAGCCTATTTGTATTTCGAGGATACAACTCAACTTAAATTAGATTGTAATAAGTAATTAATGGTAACTGTCACAGGAATCTCAGATAGTGATATCTGTCAGAAGAAAGAAGAATATCAATCTATAGTTTTGATGTTTTACACCGAAAGAAGATTCAGACAACTGATCAAGCCTTGGTGTAGCATTGATGCAATTGGATTTTATTTGCAGTGACAAGAGATTTCAATAGTGACAAAGGCAGTACAAGAGGAATTAAAGTGTGTTGAGAAAGTACATGGATCACAACTGAGAGTCAAAGTGAAGAATAGAAATTGGAGTTAGTCGTTCATGAACCAGACAGTACATCGAACGTCAACAATTATCCAGTGGAAATTATTCATTACTAACAGTGGTTCATTGAGGTAAATTAAGTATTTATTGATTTTAATTAGTTCACCTTTAATTGATATAAATCCTTATAGTTTATTTAATTAATGAATTAATTCTAAAAGAATTAATTTATTTATTAAATTACTTATTATGTCAATTTAGTCTGAATTAATTAATTAATCATTAAATAATTAATAAGGTTTCTATGACATAAAAGAATAAATGTGAAAAGCTGAGATTATGTCATATTGGAATAGAGCTGCACAGATTATGTCATGTTGACAGAAAACGTGAGGTTTATGTCATTCTGAGCTGAAGATCAGATTAGGTCATGATCAGATTATGTCATACCGAATTCTGAGTTATGTCATGACAAGGTTTTTGTCATACCGAGCTAATCAGATTATGTCATGATCAGATTATGTCATACCGAATTCTGAGAGTATGTCATACCGAATTATGAAATGTCATGACAAGGTTTTTGTCATACCGAGCTACTCAAGTTATGTCATGACAAGGTTTTTGTCATACCGAGATATACCAGTTATGACATGGAACAAATTATGTCATGGTGGCAGCAAATATCTGAATTTTCTATAAAATGGACAGAAACCAGCAGAAGAAAAAAAGAGAGACACACGGACAGAAAATTGAAGAACACCCAAGCATCAAATTCTCTCAACTTCTACACACCTGCCCAAGCTTTAATTTACACAATAAATTCAGTTCAATCTCTTTGTAATATCTAATCCGCTGGAACTTGTTTATTGATCACTCTTGTACTACTAGCGAATTAAGTTTCCTAGTTCTAGATTTGATATCTTGATTTTTATTAACTAAATTAGAAAAGTTCATGTTGAATTTTCTAATTAGTTATTAATTACTTGATAATCATTTGTATTGATTTTGTAACACCCATCAAGTTAATATATTGTTATATTCAACTTGGAAATTTGTGTTATATTATTCCGCACAAAATATTCGTTCAAGTGAAAATTGTTTAACGAATAAATTTGGAGAAAATGATATAGATTGTATTCAACCCCCCCTTCTACAATCTTATTGGACCTAACAGTGTGAGACACCCCATAGCCTCCTTGCCTCAATCTTTTCCTTTCTCATCAAAAAGGTTAAGGTCTGATGGTCCTTCTAAACAAGCTAAATCAAGGTTGAAATCCCTTGAGGGCAGATGTGCATCCATGGAAGCTAAACTAGATGCTCTATCCACCATGGTAGCTACTGGTTTTGCTGAGGTTCAACAAAATCTGTTATCGTTTTCTGCTACCCTTATTGCTGTCAACTTAACCAAGGGGGAGACAGTGGTAGATCAGAATAAAGTGCAAAATCAGAATACTGTAAGTCCAGTAGAGAAGGTGACACAAGGTGGAGCAACGAGCAAGGGGGAGTCTAGTAGAGAGGGGGAGCAAATGGAAGAAGATGGAGATAGAAGTAAGGGGGAGCAAAATGCAAATGAAGATAGAATCTTTGGTGAAGAGTTGAGAGCTAGTGGAATTGGTGAATCTGTTGAAGTAGATGGTGAGCCAATGTTGGTGACTAAAGAAATATTGGAGCAATTACAAAGGGCTCAAACATCAATATTGCCTCCTCTAAAAATCAGTGAACCAGTTCCTGAAGTCATGGAAACTCCACTGCAGAAACATTGGAGAGAAATGGAAAAGTCCAACAGACTCGGCATAGGCAAAGACAAAATTCTTGAAAAGGTAATCCTACAACAGGATACATTTGGTCTGATGGAAGTGGACATAGTCCAGAAGAGGCAGAAACGATGATGGTTAGCTACATGGAGAGTACTTTGCAGAACAAAGATGAAGAATTCAGTGCATTGGTGAATAGTGCCATAAAAGAGGCAGGAGGAGTATATACAAAACTGTCACCAATACTGAAGGACAAAATAACAAGTATCTCTGTGAAGGTGAATCTGGAGAAAAGATGGGCAGTTGATGTTTATCTGAAAACTGGCATCTCTATATTCATTACAAAACAGCTACTACAAACTCTGCAATCTAGAGTGATGAATACCATAGGAACGAAAGTGAAAGCCAATTCTACAATCTTCAATAACGATCTGCTAGCAAAAATTAAAGGTCTTGTTGAAGAAAAGCTACCAGAAGTGATTGAAGAACCCTATGGTATTTGCTACAGAATAACCATAAGCACAGGAGCTAAAAGGATTGGATTTCTGATCCTAAGTGAAGAACCCAGATTGCACTCTAACACAATTATGGGAGTGCTAAAACAAATCCTCAAATCTAAGATAAACAGAGATAAAGTCAAGGCTGTCAAAGATATTCACAAACTGCTGGAAAAGATAGATGAAAGTCTTAGCTCTCAAGTGAAGAAATTGATTTCTGAAGCTAATGCCAGAAGAAGTGAAAGTGGTGGAAGCTGCACATATGATGACACCCTTGATGATGATGATCTTGATGGAACTGGAGGATCTGGTACAACTGGAAGTGGTCAAGAAACTACTGAGATTACTGGAAGTCAGACTCAGGAGGAAGCAAAGGAAGAAGCTCCCAAGGATGATAAGAAAGATACTGAAGCTAAAGATGAGGGAGAGAAAGACATTCTTGACACACTGGAAGGAAGTATCTTAATATTTGTTATTGACTGTTTTGATGCTAAAAAAGATACCGTCAACAAGGAAGCTATCAAGAATGGTGAAGTTACTATCGAAGAAGCTGCTGTCAAAGAAGACACTGTCATTAAAGACACTGTCAACAGCTTGAATGAAGAAGCTGTCACAGGCAAAACTGTCAAGACATCCAAGTCTAAAAAGACAAAACAAAGAGCAAAAGCCTGGCGTACAGTTCCAAGAAAGGGCAAGGCAAAGGCTGCAGCAAGGAAAAAGAAACATGGAGTGGTGATTCGTAAGAAGCCTATTCGAAGAAAAGAAACAAATAGCTTCGAAATCCAGAAGTAAGCTGTGACAAGAGATATCAGTTCAGTCGAATTGGAGCTGTATAACTCTAAGGAATATGCATCCAGATACATTCTTTGGAAAGATAAAGCAAAAGTCATGTTTAATGAGAAGGATTTCACTATGGTGAAGATGTCAACAATAATAGACAGACACACTCTCAAACAAACATCACAAGAAGTAAGGCGTAGAGTTGATTACTTCGTGCTGGAAAGAATGGTGGAGCTTATGGGGACGTATAAAAATGTTCCTAAGAAAGCCATGGAACACATCCAAAAGTACTATGCTGAAAGATATGTTGAACTTTATGAGAAATATGGTGATTGGAGAGATATCGATGATGCGAATGACACTACACCATAGATGGCCTATAGCAAGCTTTTTGCATGGGTGTTACCACTATGGGTGTTACCATAGCTATGAAAATTTTGACCTATCGCAACCTTTTGATTGTGGTGTTACCATAGGCACAAAGTATGTTAATTTAGTTATAAAAGGTGTTATATTGGGCTAACACCATGAGGTGTGTTACCATAGAGTATTCATTAACAAAATTTTTATTTAATTTAAATGTAATGATTTAAAAATTATTTGACTTATGAAAATAATTAATTTTGATAAAATCGTTGAAGTTATCATTGTAGAACGTAATATTCCATCAAATAATTGAATCAATCATATTTTGTAAATATTGAAATATATTTAATAAATTTATAATGAAACGATTTCCAAAATAAAGTAATATTAAAAAATTATTAAATTTTGATTAAAATCATTAAAAACTTTAATAGAGAAAATAATAATTTGTATAAACTTTGAATTATTACAAATAATTAAATTAATAGATTTAGTAATTATAATCTAATGTCAAGAAATTTGAATAAATTAGTAATATTTAAAATAAAAAAAGTATAGTGAATTATTGAGGATATATGAGCGGCAAATAAAAGAGAGAGCGGCAAAATGAAAAATTAGAATTGGGAAAAATTAACCTAATATAAAACCGGGGAAATTGGGGAAAAACACAACTCTCGCTACTCTCACCTTTCTCATTTTTCTGGCTTCTCTCGCCTCTCGTTTCTCATTCAATTAGGATTCAATTAGGGTTTGAGCTGGGTTAATGGAAGCTCTATGTCTCTATGTATCTCTGTCTCTCTCTGCATCTCTCCCGCTCTCTCCCCCTATCTCTATATCTCTCTGTATCTCTCCCATTCTCTCTCTCCCTCTCTCTCTCTCCCAGTATCACTGTCTCGCTCTACCCCTGTCTCTTTATGTATCTCTCTCCGTCTCTCTGTCTCTCTCTCTCTTTGCAGCTTTTTCCCTCTATGTCTCATTCTTCATCTCTCTTTCCTGTCTCTCACTCTTATTTGTGTTTGATGTTAGCTTGACAAGTCTTTTCTTTTTCATGTGCAGGTGCGAGTTGTGAAGGTAGCTATACCAGTATTATCTGAGGTACTAGATTAGTTCTCACATTGATTTATTGATTTGTTAAAATGATGAGTTGCAGATGGTTATAGTTTATATCTAAATTTTGTAATTACTGTGTTTTGTGTTTCGTAAATTTGATTAATCTTCATATTTGATTAATTAATACTTTAATTGCTTCTCAATCTTGATTTAAGTCTATATATGCTCAATTTTAATAGCTATGATGTTTAATTGTGTTTTATATTGATGGATGAGGGGTTTTTTAGGTGTTGCTGTTTGTTTATAAATGGTAAATAGAGGTCAAATCCCGACTTGATGATTGCTGATGAGGTCAAATCCCAGGACTTATTGAATCTCAATTTATGGGTAAGCTTGTGGCTTGAGCTTATCTATATTTTAGGGGTGGCAGCTTCATTAAGCCATAAGAGTAATATATGCCAGGATATAATATGTTGTTTCATGAATTATAGGTTCAATATGGCAGACATTTGTATCCTCACTTAGAGTGTATGAGCGATCAGCCCTTGATGGTTTAGATGATTTCTATGATGGGCGGTATAACTTTGATGGTGCTGAGAAAAGCCTCGTGTCATTCATTATCCAGGTAGGTCAATTTATTCATGATTTTTATCTTTTTTTGGTCATAGTAGCTACCTCATGATTACAGTGTTAAGCTTGGTTTTGGCTGTTAGCAACCAACAATTGTTTCTGTGTTTTGTTCTAATAGCATCGAGTATCGTATCGTGCAGTTATTTGAGTTCCTCTTGACTATTGTGGGTAGTCCAAGATTTATTAAGGTACGTCTCTGATTTTTTTTAAAAGGACTGATAGTTCAGTGCTTTTCTTATCATATTTGTATTTTAGGCCTATACATGTGGCAATGTTCATGGCATATATTGTCTAGGTTTTTGGAGATAATATCAGTGAGTTGGTGTATTACACTATAGCTTTTCTCCAAATGACTGAGCAACAGGTATAAATCTTATATTTATACCATTGCTGTTTTCATCAAATATGTGGTTATTAAGTGGAAGTGAATTATTGCAGTTGAGTAATGCATATTTAATTGTTAATTTACAAGTCTGTAGCAGTTTCTATCTTTATAGAGAGGTAGTGTAATCTAAGATGATTGCACTTTTACACACTTCGATATTTTATAATCAGGACTAGTGAAATGTTTATATATTTCTCGTTTACACATTGGTTTAGACACAAAGTGAAGAACTGGAATGTGCATTACGGGAGCAAGCTGCTGCTGTTGATGGATCAGGAAGCAACAAAGCATTCGAAACTAACGCGAATAACAGTATGGCACATGATACAACTACCGCAAATAGCTCAACAATTGTTCTAAACAGTGAATTTGCCCCTTATGTAGCATTGTTCAATATAGTATGTGTACTTGATCTTAGATGGTGTGAGTGGGTGACTGATTACAACTACAATTGACATGCTTCTGTTGAATTGTCTTGTACAGGCAGTCATTTGGTTTTATCTCCATGAATATTCAAATTTATTTTGTATTTTGGAACAATTATTTGAAAAAATAGGACCGATAACTGAGGTACGTTAATGTTATAAGTGTCGCTTTTTCTGTTTGCGGAGCCTTGAGTGTTCACAAGAAGCAGGGACAGATTATATGAATGTTTTTGCAGGATGTTGTGCTACTCTGATGGTGTTGAGAAAAGCCTCGTGTCATTCATTATCCAGGTAGGTCATTTTCTTAGTGTTCATATCTTTTGTAGTAGAAATTTTGAATTCTGAAATCTGAATGCCAAAGTCTCACATGGGCTTGGTCATCTTGATGTATGTACTTTATTTCTCTTCAATTTCGCAACTGCATGAATTAGTTGTACGACTGGCCTTTGTACAGTTATAGAACTTTGCACTATTCAGATTTGTATTGTCGGCGGTAGGAAGTACAAAAACATTATATCTTGCCTTACTCTTTTGATGACATTGCGTACACACAGTAATAAACTGCTACGTTTCAGGCAACACATGCAGATTTCAAGAAAGCCAAAGACAAGGTCATGCAGATTTTCAACGTCCTATACGCCTATACCTATAGCGTCTCGGAGACAATGCAACTAAAAGATGGATCAAAGACTTCACATACATGGAAGCTGATTTTTATTTTTTTGTGTTTCTTATTTCGATAGAACTGTAAAGTTAGTATACATTCGTCAGATAAATGTTCTTGTCCATTCGTCAGATAAATGTTGTTGGTGAATTAAATTAGGACGTGAATTTTTTTTGGTTTGTTTTATTGAAATTCAATATTTTGTTGGTGCATTTTTATTTTGTTACATTTATGGTGTTACAATAGGTAAAATGTGTGTTGCAATAGGGGTGTTGCAGTAGGTGATATTAGGCGTTACAATAGGTAATATTAGGTGTTACAATAGGCCTTGCACAGTGAGCAGGTGGGCCCCACAGTAGGTCCAAAAATTGGGCCCACATGTGGACCCAAATGTGGCTCCCACGTGTGGCTCCCACGTGTGGGCCCCATAATATTATACAAATTTGTATCATCTATTGTAACACACAAACTATGTTGCTGTAGAGTGTTTAATGTGTTGCTATAGAGGTCTTTAGTAACTGCATTTGCCGTGTTACCATAGGTTGTTTTTGATGTTAACTTTGATACCTATAGTTACTGCTGAGAACCTAACACGGCTGAGGTGTTACCATAGCCCGATTTTGGCCTATGGTAACTTCAAACAGGGGTCTATGGTAACACAGTTTGGGTGTTTTTTAAAGCAATCTATGGTGTAGTGTGAGGATGTGAGTATAGATGAGGAAGAACTTGTGTCTAAGTGTGATTGGACAGAGAGGATACCCTCTTATACACCTAAAGCAATGGCTGCCTATGAAGCTGAATTAGCTACTGAAGTTGCTAGGAGAAAAGCTAAAATTGGTAAACGGACTGCTGAGGTAGTGGAAGCTGAGCTGAAAGACAAATGCAAGAAAGTCAACAAGATGAACAGTGAAGCTCCAAACTATCAGCCATGTGCACTGAAAAATCCTCTCAGGATCATAGATGGCAAAGAAGAAATCTATGCAGATAGTTTTCACAAGCTGAGGACCAGTGTACTGAAAGGTCTATACTGGAAAGTTATTGGATCATCTCACAAACTGGAAATGCTGTATGCATGGGAATTGGAAGTTATTTTTGATAGTAGGAGAGATGAAGATCCAAAACTTGACAAAAATAGAAGAGTGACCTTGAATTCTTTTCCTGGCAGAAGATTCAAGATTGAGAACAACATCTTGAAATTCAGAACTTACACCTATGATTTTGAATCATGGTTTGATCTGAAAGATGTTCAGAATGTCTCTTCTAAACCAATCCAACAGTACATTGATGAGATTGAAGATGATGCTGTATCTGCTGATGAAAAGAAGCTAGTGCAAGGTCTCAGAAAGTACTTGGAAGAAGCTCTCCACAGAGAGAGAGAGAACAGACAGAACAGGAAAGCTTAATAACAAGATAAGTAAATCTCATATCTACTCAACCTTGAGGAGTACTTGTTTTGCTTTAGATCATTGTCCTATGTAATGCTAAATGCTTGGAAATGTTCTAGAATCCTATTCTGATCTATGTTAGTTAAGTTGTCAGCATGCTTGTATTGAGAATTTGTTGTTATTGTCCATAAAAACAAATTGGGGGAGATTGTTAGGATTTATGGGTGATAGCGTAGAGACAACTTAACTAGTACTTAGTTTATTTGTATAGGCTAAGTAGAACATACTGTCACAGCTAGAGTGTGTTCTTGTAATCAAATAATTGCTGAAATGTAATAAGTATGTATCTTGGAAGAAGTTCATTGATATGTTCGAGCCTCAAGAGAATACATCAGTTCGACAGCAATAATAAAGTTACTGTCAATACATTGATGGTAACGTTACAAGAAGACTGCATGTTGCAAGGTCACGACAGCAAGCCTCATTTGACAGCAACATTGGTTGAAGCATGGGACAGCAACATTCTCACACTTGACAGCAAGTCTGGAGTTCCGACAGCAACATTGGCGGGAGCTCATACTGTCAACTACTGAATATTCCTATGACAGCAAACTTGGCGGCAAAGGTTACTGTCTCACTGAATTATTTGATTTGGAGATTTTATCTCAGTCAAACCCCCGTGACAGTTTAGATGTTCGAGAAATAGATTTGCTGCAATTCGTCAAAGATTGTAGCAGACCTGCAAGACTACGACAGAAGCTTGAGAGATCACAAGACGAGGCTCGACAATTCAAGAGTATGACATGTCTGCATCTACTAGAATTGTTATAGCTAATTTTAGAAAGAACCCAGAATGCCTTATGCTTAATGATAACTCTGTTTGTATAGCATTTTAGGAAAGCTCACATGGGTGGGCAACTTATGAGGAGCTGCCACTTGAAAATGACAGCAGCTCCGCGACCCATGTGACTGAGATGTTAGAGAAAGATTAGTCTACATAGAGACACATCTCTCATTCTTTCTGAAGTGATTTTTTTTCAAGAAGTTGAAGCTTGAGAAAACCATTTTTCTCGAGGTTGTAGCAACACATTACAAAATAAATAAAATATTTATTTTCTGAGAATATCTTGAATTACTACTTGTGTTTGCAATTCTTGTGTAGATAGTTTACAATCTTTATCGTTGTTGAGCTAAAAATTTGAAATTATCTATATTGCATTCAACCCCCCCCCTTCTACAATATACTCCGGGACCAACAATATGCCATGCCATGGAGAATCTGCTACAAATGTGGAAATAAAGGTCATTTGGCAAACAACTATACAGTACAGAATGCTAAGCCAGCAAGCTGGAGTAGACAGATAACTCAGAGGCAACAAGCTGACAGAACTGCAAGAACCAGAAATTAAGCTCCTAAAGTAGTCCAAATGTGGATCAAGAAATCTAATTTGAATGTTATATATGTTCTATCAACTAACCATGTTGGACCCAAGCAAATATGGGCACCAATACGTTGAGTTGTTTTTCATTTATTTGTAGGTATGTCTTGTTGTCAAGGTGAAATCAAATCAATGGATTTTGGATAGTGGCTGTACAAGACATATGTGTGGAGACAAATCACAGTTCCTTACTCTCAAGAAGAAAAAAGGGTGGAAGTGTCACAATTGATGATAGTAAAACACTCCAAATTCTTAGCAAAGGAACAATTGGTAATAGTGTCATTTCTATTGATAAAGTACAAGATGTTCAAGGTCTTAAATATAATTTGCTTAGTATAAGTCAGTTATATGATGATGGACATACTGTTAATTTTGATAAAGAGAAGTGTACTATTAATATTGGCATTAACAAAGTCCCCCTAGTTGCTAGAAGGGAAGGAAATATCTATATTTTGGACTCTGAGATGCAGGATTCATCTTACTATTTAGCTGCAGTTGATACAAATCCAGATATTTGGCATAGAAGGCTTGGACATGCTCACATGGACTTACTCAGCAAGCTGTCTATAAAGAAGCTAGTTAGAGCATTACCAAAATTGAAGTATGTCAAGAAGGAAACCTGTTCGGCTTGTCAATTAGGCAAACAAATCAGGACTCCTCATAAGTCAAAGAATGTGGTATCAACTTCTAAAACTTTAGAGCTTCTTCGTTTAGATTTATTCGGCCCGGAAGCATATAAGACCATTAGAGATAAACAATATGCATTTGTTATCGTAGATGATTATTCTAGATATACATGGGTATTGTTTCTTCGTACTAAAGATTGTGCTTTCTAGGAATTTGAGAATCTAATTAAGTTGCTTGAGAACAAGCTTAAAAAAAGACTTATAGCTATAATGAGTGATCGAGGTGGTGAATTCTAAAAGGACTTTATCTCATATTGTGAAGATAGAGGCATTACTCATGAATTCTCAACTCCAAGAACCCCACGGCAAAATGGAGTTGTGGAAAGAAAGAACAGGTCTTTACAGGAAATAGCTAGGACATTATTGCAAGAGAGCAAGCTGCCAAGGAGTTTCTGGGCAGACGCGATCAACATAGCTAGCTATGTTCTTAACAGAGTACCGATCAGGCCTATTCTCAACAAGACTCCTTATGAGTTACTGAGGAACAAGAAGCCAAACATAGGCTACTTCAAGTTCTTTGGATCCAGGTGCTTTGTACTCAAAACTATTGATAAAGTTGGTAAATTTGATGCTAAATCTATTGAAGCAATATTTTTGGGTTATTCTTTAACAAGTTATGCTTATAGAGTCTATAATATCTCTAAACGTATTGTTGAAGAGTCTATTGATGTTTCATCTTAAGAATCTAATGTTGATCTATCAAGAGATGAGGAAGAATTTATAGAAACGGGTACTAAAAGTGAGCTGCCAAGGTCAAATACAACTACTCAGCAAGCTGCGAAGGAACCTGAATCAACTTCAAGTACCGATAAGTCAGCTAACCTCTTCTTCAATAGATGAAACAATTGATAAGTTGTTAAAACTCACCTTGGAAGGTCCTAGAGGTCAGAGATCACAAGATAAGATGCCACTCTATGATGGAGATGAAGCCTCCCCACCATCCAAGAGAATCAGAATGACGGAAGAAGTCACAGCTCAAAAGTCCTTGCCGAAGTCAACTAGAATCGTAACGGACCATCTTCCTATGTTGATTATTGGAGACAATTTAAATGGAAATAAGACAAGGAAAGTCTTATGGATTCAAGAATGAGAAGTTTTTGAGACCATGTTTACAAGCTAAAAAGGGGATTATATGGGTTACGGCAAGCTCCTAGATCATGGTATTAAAGGCTAAGTAAGTTTTTGATCAAGAATGGATTCATTCGAGGTAAAATCAATCCCACATTGTTTACTAAGTTTAATGGTACTGATATTCTAGTTATGCAAATATGTGTGGATGATATTATTTTTGGATCTACAAATGATGATATATGCAAGTGGTTTTCTAAGTGTATGCATAGTGAGTTTGACATGAGTATGATGGGTGAGCTCAATTACTTTTTGGGGCTCCAAATCAAGCAAACTCCAGATGAAATTTATGTGCATCAATCCAAATACATCAAGAATCTGCTCAAGAAGTTTGGTTATGAGAACATCAAGGCAAAATCTACACCTATGAGTTCTGCCAGCAAGCTGACAACAGATGAACAAGGTAAAGATGTAGATGTTCGCAAGTATAGAGGTATGATTGGTAGTTTATTATATCATACAGCCTCTAGACCAGATATTTTGTATAGTGTATGTGTTTGTACAAGATTTCAAGCTAAACCAAAAGAGTCTCACTTGAATGCGGTTTAAAGAATATTCAAATATTTGAGTGAAATGATAGCTCTTGGTTTATTTATCCCATCACAAATGCATTTGATCTTGTTGGGTATAGTGATGTGCAAAAAATACAGGTTATGACAACATCGACATTATCAACCTATCAAGAATTCAATGACTTACTCAAGAACGAAGCTTATTTGAGACATAATATGTAAAAGGGAATATCACACTACTAGAAAATTGTCAATAGACAACGGTTTTTAGCCGTTGTCTAAAAAAAATCGGGGCGATGTCTATGCGTGTGTAAAGAAAGGTCAGGGTCTATAATATCGGTTCCTGGCCGATGTCAAAGATGAATATACACAAAAGTTCTCTTAAAGAAACTAATGTCTTTCCTGTTGTTTAACATTGATTTTTATAGGAGAACTGATGTTTAATACTAGCTTAGACATCAGCTGATTAAATAAACGATGTTTAATACAACCTTTAACATCAATTTCTTAAATAAACTGATGTCTTTGAAATAATATTGAAGTAGTACAATTTGAACATTGCTTGTTCTATACACACAAATACCAAAAACAAACCAAGACAATCAAATATAAATAACCAAAATCCAGTTATATATTACCAAACAAACCAATTCAGTACATAATAACCAATTCAGTACATAATAACCACAAAAATCAATACTACATTATCAAATCAAAAGCTCATCCCTACTACATTACCAAAAGGACAAGATGAAAGTACTAGCTAGCTGTGCAATTTGATGTTAGAAATCAGATCTTCTTTGTGCAAGTCTTCTTTGTGCAGTTGGTCAAACTCTTTCTTGTTGTTAGTCAGGTTGGTGCCTAAAGCCAAACTGTTTCCTAGTCCATCACCTATTTGGGAAAAATAGTAAAGTTTGTTAATTGTATCAGGGTGCAACCCTACACGAAAATGAACAAATTTTATCAAGTTGAATATATGTACATCGAATTGTATGCAGAAAATCACAATCTAAGCACAAAAGATGAGATACATGATTTTAATTGCAACTTTAATTAATGTATCTGGGATTGATTTACACACAGTACAAGCCAAGCACTGTAACTCTGTAAGTACATTGTTCTGCTTTAACATCATAATAAGGAAATATATTGACAACTTGACACTAAAGAGTGGTGATACATACTATCTCACTAGAACAATATTAAAACGTAACTAAAAATCTAGGACTGGAAAATCTCCCAATTACAAACAAGAGCTATTATATAATCAACAGATATATAGAATGATGACTTAATTAAAAGGATTCACCAAGTACATGAGCAACATAATCGGAACATATCTAAGTGCTACGGAGAGTTGTAGGACTGAATTTTTGTGGTTTTCTAAATTAGCATAAGCAATGTTCTAAGAAGTTTTCAATCTTGTTTTTTGCATCAATCCTTCATAAAAATATAGCTAAAATTGTGAAATATATAGTATAACTAAGGCAATATATGCAGCATTAAAAAGATCTAATATCTGAAAAAAGGACTATACAGTTAAAGCAGAGCATTTTTCTACCTAATATCCCAACATTTTACTAGCATTTGGCAACCTGCAGCATTGTCAGAATGCCCAATATCAAACATTTAACTAAACAGTTGAACTAGCATTGAAAACCGATTGC
Source organism: Saposhnikovia divaricata (assembly GCA_036435485.1). Lineage (NCBI taxonomy): Eukaryota > Viridiplantae > Streptophyta > Magnoliopsida > Apiales > Apiaceae > Saposhnikovia > Saposhnikovia divaricata. Next base: position 90,212,985 of record CM071597.1, on the reverse strand, counting down.
CATTGCTACTAACCGGTACAATTAACATATCATTTCAGCTACTTAAACATACCTATAAGCTGGACATGGTGTATGATCCCAGACATGTAGTTACTAAGGCCTTCGAACGGATAAAGTTGACTGTAAATAAGTGAGTGCCCTTTTGCTTCATAATTCAATGAAGAATTCACTTCTCCGTATCAAACAACACTTGTTACAGAATTTGGATCTAATGGCTTTATGTTTTTCCATATTCCACTTCCAGCATCTGCAAACGATAATGGAGTTCACCACTTCCAGAAGTTAGGAGCTAAGCCAATCTGAAAATGCTAAAAAAGCCAATCTGATTACACTCTCAGGCCACGCTTCTCTACAAAATCTGCTTACTGTGAGCTCAACAGACTCTAAAAAAATAGGAGTAAATAACAGGGGCATGGAGTGCTAAGAGAAATTAGAGCAACAAGGAGAAAAAGAGTATGGATAAATCCAGCAACCAGGAAAGTAATTAAGGCAACTTAATTCAACTCTCAGCAACAAATGATGCAAGGCCTAGAGTGTAAAAGCTGACAAGCACTCTACAAAGAGTATAGAATAAAAAATAGTAACACAACGGCATGTCAGAGATATCAATAAACCGTTCTCAATTTAAGGACAATCTGTTCTCCTGGTAATACAAACCATATTTTCAAAGTCTATACACCAGCGACAAGAGCCTACAAGAAAGAATCTTTCTCTTATAATCACTCATCTATACCATAGTATTAATTAAATGTAATCAACTATACCATATGGAATTAATTTCTGAAAGTAAAAAATTGAGATCCAATCACAAATTTGCATACATATATAAATGTGTGTGTTCTTAATTAGAAAATATGTACAAACAGAAACATCCAAGCAAATTAACATTTATACAGAAAAAACAACATGAATTGAAGAATACAAACAAAAATTGAAAAGATATACAAGTAAATCTTACATGCAAAAGGAAAACAAGTAAATAACATAAAAACTTACTAATTGCAGTTGGCCCAAGCTGAAGAAGCAACCAATATGTAAAAAGAACTTCAATTAAAAATAAAAAAATGAAATTTGAAAAATAAATTGAAAAATCACTTACTAATTCAAGCTAATTAGAGCTTCCTCTTCTCTTAATTCGAGCATGATTCACTTCAGTTCGATTTAGGGCTTCGATTTATACAGATAACTAAACTAGGGTTCTAAGATTGTGAATGTATTTGATAGTTAATTGAGAGAGGGGGACAGAGAAGAGAAAGATAGATATAGAGGGAGATAGAGATGGTGTATGTGTGTGTGTGTGTGTGTGTGTGTGTGAGAGAGAGAGAGAGAGAGAGAGAGAGAGAGAGAGAGAGAGAGAGAGAGAGAGAGAGAGAGAGAGAGAGAGAGATGAGAGATGAGAGGGTCGGGTGAGAGGAGTAAGCTGTGGGAAAAATTTGGGGGAGAGGCAGGGCATAAAAGTTTCGAATGGGGGGAACTGTTTTATTAGAAATTGGGGGAATGAAATTTCTAAAGGGGAAATGTTTTATTAGAAATGGGGGGAAACTGACCAGCGCGTGCTTTTTATTTTTTAAAAAATCATTAAGACATCGGTTATTTTAGCAACCGATGTCCAGAAATATGCTTAACATCGCTTTTAAAAAAATTGATGTTAAAAATATTGTTAACATCGGTGGTTTTTTAAATCGATGTAAAAGGTGCGATGTCTAATCCAATTTTTCTAGTAGTGTCAAGCTGATATTGGTTTCAAAAGTGTATCGAATAGCTGACATCTTAACCAAGCCCTTAGCAAAAGAGCAATTTTGTGTTCTTCGATGGGAACTTGGCATGTACAATGTCTAGATAGCAAGCTGCAATTGAAAAGTCTGGTACCTTAGCTTACTGTTATACATTGTTGACATATGATATTGCTATGCAACTGAATTTTAGATATTAGGTTTTATTTTTGATATGCATGCAATATGTTTTTATATGTGAACTTGATAATCCATGCTTATTTGAAGTTTCCTATTGAATGATAATATGTAGATATCCTTTTTGATGAATAAGGGGGAGAAAATTTAGGATTAAGTATGTGTGATTTAGGGGGAGTTTATATTTATTCTTATTATTCTTATAACTCTTTTCTTCGCATACTTTGCTGGGATCATACGGTTTAATGCTAAATATTTCTTTGATGCCATCTGATTATGCTTATTATGCTTGTATAGATTGCTAATCATTTTGCATGGAAAGCATAAATTTAGGGGGAGTATCTAACTCCTAAATATTGGTGTGTAATCATCAAAAAGGGGGAGATTGAAACTCTATCGGTTTTGATGATGACACAATGTAGCAAGCTGATTGCTTTTTACTAAATATATATTAGTCTGCTATCAAACTTTATTTTACAGGATGCTTTGATTGAGGGGGAGTTTTAGTTCAATCTTAAGTTAAAATGTAATCATCAAAAAGGGGGAGATTGAAACCATATTGGTTTTGATGATGACATAATACAACAAGCTGACTGCTTATATGCATTGGACTAACATTATTTTGCAGGTTTAGTAATTATTTTATTTCTGAGCAAAACAGGCTATAGCAGCTAGCTGGCAAGAAAGGTTTTATTCTTACGGAACAAGCTGGCAGACAGAGTCCAGAAATAGCAGGAGTCCTATTTTCTTGGAGGTCTACTAGGACTTAATATTTGTAAGGACTCTATCAGTTATATAGAACGTATATATATATATATATATATATATATATATATATATATATATATATATATATATATATATATATATATATATATATATATATGGGCTCAACATTTTTCAAAATCGTTTTACTTATATATATTTACGTATAACCTGTTTTTATCCCTACATATTAGGAGTTTGTTTCTTAAACGTTTTCTTTCTTTAACAAATTCTACTTTTCTGGTTTATATCTTCAGATGGATGTCTTTCTAACGTTCTTATTCTTTAAACATCATGTGTTCTAAAAATTTGTTTCTAAACGTTGTTTTCTAAACGATAGTTTTCTTAAAGGTTAGATTTGAATTACACTTGCAACAAATACGTGAGATCTAGGGTCAAGACCGTTGGGGTTGAAGGTTTAATTCAGATATATCGTTTATTATAAATAGACTTGTGTGTTTTCCATTCTAGATTGTTGGACAACAATAAAAAAACACAAAGTGCTTTTTCGAACCGATTTGCAAAATCCTTCACATACTTGAGCTCTTACATTATACGGTTTATATTCTTGTTAGAGTTCATAGTTTTGTGTGTAATTCATTCTAATCTGTGTATTGTTCAACTTGTAAAGTTGGTAGTTGCTGAATTGTTGAGCTTGTGAAACAAGGGTTCGAGGGACAGTAGGCTAGAGGAGTTTATACTTGGTTTAGTATAGTATTTAGAGAGCTGTGTTCAGGGAATAAGGTGTTTCACCAAGCTGCAGTCAATGATTGGGAAAATCAGGGAGATATGTTATTGTATCGTGTAATTGTAATTCATTGTGATTAATAATATATTCCTTTACCGAGTTGGTGGAGGACCAGGACGTAGACCATTAGGAGATAGGGGTCGAACCTGGCTAAAATTGCTGTGTGTTCTTTACTTACAGCACTTTATTCTTACTGCACTGCATATCTTAGCTAGCTGCTTGTTTGTTAATTCATTGCATCCAGTTAGCTGCCAAACAGTTTTTTTAGAACAATTTTAATTGATCATTGTTAATCATAACACCTATTCACCCCTCCCCTCTAGGTGTGCATTTTCATATATATATATATATATATATATATATATATATATATATATATATATATAGTCCTGTTCTACTAGAAACAAATTAGAATAGAAACCTAGAAACTAAGCCCAGTCCACAAAAATACATTATTCTAGCCCAACTAAAAATACACGCACAGACCACTACATCACAATTGCCACCACCCACCACATCACCATCACGGCTGCCACCACACCCCCACCACCGCTGCCACCCACACACTACCATCACCACCACAGATCGAAGCTCGTCGTTCATTGTTCATCACTGAAGCTTGTCGTCGTCGATGATTATTGTTCATCACTAATCTGTTCATCAAAGATCTGTTCATTTAATATATTAAATTATATTAAGAAATCACTAAATCATATTACAGAAATCACTAATTTGTATTGCAAAAATCACTAACAAGTATGGTAGAAATCACTAATCTATACAGCTGTAATCACTGATACCGTACCTTCCCCAACCCCACCCCACCCCACCCCACCCCACCCCACCCTCATTTGCCACCACCACCACCACCTGCCATTGCTGCAATCGACCACCACACCACCTGTCAACGCCACCACCACCACCTGCCTCGCTACCATCGACCACCACCACCATGATTGTTCAGATACATACACACATACATCGTTACATACACATAAATACACAAATTCAGATCTGGAAGTCATCATCGGAATGTTCAGAATCGATAGATGAAGATAAGATTACAATCTGAAGTTAAAAATCACTAAATTATATTTGTAGTTGCACAATTAATGATTGGGAAGAAGTAAATCTGCAATCGGAATCGGAAATTGGTGGTGGAATCGGAGCCCCTGCGGGGCCAGTGGTCGGAAAAGAAGATGGCGGTGGTGGTACATCGATGGAGGTGGAGGTGGAGGTGGTGGTGCGTCGGTGGAGGTGGTGGTGCGTCGGTGGTGATGGGGGGGGTGTGGGGTGGGGGTGGCAGGTCGGGTGAGGGTGAGGGTGAGGGTGGGGGTGGGGGTGGAGATAGTAAATATGGTGTGGAGATAGTAATTGAAGATAGTAAAATATGGTGTGGAGATAGTAAAGTAGGGTGTGCAGATAATGGTTTCTAGTTTCTATTTTAAAAGTGGTTTCTATTTGACCACTAGCCTATATATATATATATATGCTCATGATCAAGGGAGAACCCTTACTATTGAGAGAACCAAGAGACCCACTAATCTACTATCCATTTTCGAATAATCGGATGGCTACAATCTTTTTATATAAGTCAACAGATTTCTTCTTTTTGCATTTAAAGGGCATTTTTTACAATAAAAATTACAAGATATAAATCAATTTTATCAGATTTGACGATCAACAAAATTTCTTTGATTGGTGCATCATTTTAATCATTCTAATTTTAGATTTCAAGATCTTTATTTATAAAATATCAACTACATTTTATAATTGAATAAAAATTTTGATGATAAAATTAATAAACATCTAATAGAATCTAATTTTATTTTCTATTTTTTCTTAATTTCCTTTGATTCCGTCGAGAGTTTTATTAATATATATATCGTCATGATATTTCCATAATACAAAAGATTTTAGTATATAAAAAGATGAAATGTTTTACCTGAAAATGGTAATTCGTTAATTATTAGTAATTATATAACCGTCCATTATTTTATTTTATTAATATAAACATTCATGATATTATTGGAAAAAAAGAATGTATTAGTTAAAAAATTAAAAAGATGGCTGAAAAAGTTAAATGGTTAGATATTAGTAATTATAATATTATTACTTTATTTTATTAAATAAAATTTCCCGTTATATTTTTTGAAAAGAAAACTTTTTAGATAGATTAAATATAAAAAATAATGTGTTTTCTTAGAAAAATCAAATTGATTAATTATTAAAAAAAATAGAAAATGTAACGTATTTTACTTTGAAAGGTAATTTGATTAGTTATTGGTAACTTTAATGTTATTGTTTAATTTTATTAAATAGAACAATGAGTTGAAAATTGAAAATCAATACTTTAATGTTCCAATTTTAATATAATGACATAGGTAAAGAAGTGAAAATAATATTAATAATTAATTAAATAAGAGTAATTGAGTGGAAAAAAAACAGAATTTGTACCCATCAACCAAATTTTCAGTATTTTAATTTAAATAATATAGTAGAATATAATTCTCTTTTTTAGCATTTACTTATATCTCGAAACAGTGGTCATTCATATCATTTTTCTTTTCGTTTCAAGTATACTTATTTTGATAAAGTTGATTTTCGCAACAAAAAAAAATTTTAGTCGGTGAGATGTAACAAAAGAATATCCAATTTACTTGAGTTTAGAAAATTACATGAATAACCTGGATCAGAGAGATGATTAACTGAATTTAAAATTGGAAATCTAGAAAATCAAGATTTGAGAATTATAAAATGATGATAAATGATCCCTTCTAAAAAAAGTTATATATTTAAAATTAGAAAAAAATGACGTATTTACCACAATTTTTTTGATTTTTAATCAAAATAATGAATTGCGAGATTGGTGGCCAAAATTACCAACCAGTTACGCATGTCAAAAATGGATAATAAAAAAAATTCTAGAACTTCATGTTACGCATCTTACAAGTGAGTAATACAAAAAAAAAATAAAAAATTCCCCTATTATGCATTTGGAGAATGCGTAACATGCGTTACCCATTCTACAAATACGTAATAGGTCCGCCACGGAGCCTATTACCCATATGTAAAATGTGTAATTAGTATAAAACCTATTACTCCTATCTCAAATGCGTAATAGATTGGTATTTATGACCACCGTCAGCACTTTGTAGTATTCTTGTCAAGTTTTATCAAGTATAAAAAGATGGAGCCAACCAGTAGACAGCAAAACAGTCTGTTGATACTAATCGAACCATTGTTATCAGAAATTTCACAAACTAATCGAACTATTTGTCACCAGGAATTGCAAAGGACATTATAATTTATGGAAGACAATATAGCAAATAATCCAACTAAAGTTCTAACGAAAACAAATCTGTAATTAAAAGTTGTCTAGTGCAATAGGGAAGCAACAAGTTCTTCGAACTGGATCTTGATTCTGTGGAGTTCTTCACCACGAACTCTCTCTGCCAGCTGCTCAGCTGCAATTTCAGCATCCCTATCTTTATCCATCTTAGCAACCAATTCAGCTTCTTTCTGCAACTCCTTCATCCTCTCTTCGATCTTAGCTATTTTCTCTTTATTCTTGCACTTATCTTGATCATGTTCCATGAGCTGCCTTTTCCTCTGTTCTAACATGTTCTCGAGCTTCTCCTGCTGGTTCTTCAGAGACAGTGTCCTGTTCAAACGATTTTTTAGTAGTGCAACGTTAAATCCATGCGTCTCCAATTCCTCAAGAAGTAAAAAGTCATCCTTGATAGCTTCTCTTTTTGTATCAGGACGCAAATTTGAGATCTTCTTAGCAATGTTCTCAAAGGTCACTATTCTACCGAGAGCTTGTCCCTCACGAACAATCTCCTTACAGGATTTCAAAGGGAGAAAATGTGGATCCTGGGGCATTTTTCTATATGCTTCAGAAGATCCAGCCACTGCCCACAAATGCCTGTGCTTCTTAAATAATAACTTTTCAGTATTAGCAGGGACAATAGCACCAGCAACATCAGCAACTCCATTTGCATCATGAACTGCAGTCATATAACACTTCGTTACATAAAAATCACTAACTAGAAAATAATAAAATCCAGTCCGTAGGTGTACCATCTCTGGTGATTGGGGCTGCCGTGAAACCAATACGTGCATCCTGAGCAGGTACTTCCACTTGATGACTGTGCTTCTCAAATAATAAATTCTCAGTATCAGCAGGGACAATAGCACCTGCAACATCCACAACTACATTTTCATGATCAACTGGAATCATAAAATAACACTTGGTTAAATAAAAATAACTAACTGAATGATAGTATTCAGTCAGCGGAGTTGTACCATCTCCGCTGAATGGGGCATCCTCGTCAGATAATTCCATTTGATGCGTATTAGTTTGACAAATACCGTCAGGTGAGTTTATATCAGAAGTACAATCTCCGCTGATTGGGGCCATGGATTCAATAGATACATCCTCGTCAGATAATTCCATTTGATGAGTATTAGTTTGACAAATCCCATCAGGTAAGTTTAAAACACAAGTTCCATCTCCGCTGATTGGGGCCGTGAATTCAATTTGTTGGGTATTAATTTGACAAATCCCACCAGGTAAGTTTAAATCTGGTATGATTTCCATTAAATTCGATGACATCACTTTTTCCTGAAATTACAAAAGAATATAAAGATTTTAGTGATGCCTTTTCAGAGAGCTAGTAGAAAGCAGAGATATTAGAGGCTACAGGAAGTGACCAAGCACCAAAGTGTTGTCAAACCAATCAATATTACTGTATGCAGTTCATTTAAACCACTCAGATGCAGAACTAATTAGGGTTTCAGTCACCTATCGGAATAAGTAAGCAGAAATCAAACCAAATAATTAAAAGTAAGTAAATTCTTCTAAAATATTAAGTTTTAAGTTTCATAAGAAACATTGAAACAGAATAGGGGTGTAAAATAAGACCGGTACACCCAAGTACTAGTCTGACCAAAATTGGCTTAAACCATAAAGTATTTAATCAAGACCAGCTCAAGTTTGAAGGTAGTTTCAAGGGAGGCTGCCAAAATCAGCTCAATCAGTACCAGGACCAACTTGGTTTCAATAATTTTGAGATCAGATATTTATCTTTCAGGCAACCAGTATACCAGATGTGTTTATTTGTATTGGATACAATAGAAGAAAATAAATGCATTGATTGAACATACAATCAAAAATACGAAAATCTTTTTGCCTTAAATCTTCATATGGACATCGAGTCAAGTAATGAATAGCATATATCCATCAGTTTCACTCTTTGAAAATTATTGATCAAATAAGGGCTTTGGATATCTGAACGAGCAAAACAAATTAAAAACTGTGAAGTTATTAATTAAGTAGTGCAAATCGAAATAATAGAAAAAAAGAGTATCATTTTGTGGCTAATTTAAGAAAAAATATATAATAAAAAAACTGTAAATATCTGAAGTGTGGCTTAGTACACAAGTAGAAACTACAATAAACACGCACACAGAGAGGTATGCTTGTGGACTCGGTAGAATCACATTTGAACTACTCCACAGGGGAAGACAGAATTGTGAGGTCAAGGCATCAGTAGACGTATCACAGAAGTAAAAAGAGTTCATATCACACTATCTAAGCATATTGGGAATTAGGAAATGAGGTAGGAATTGGGGGAGATTGGGTGGGTGGGATGATTAATGAAAGAGTAAATTCTCTGCAGATTTACCTAGAATGTTTCCACATTTGGACCTATACAGATAATGAATCACATATCAAATTTGGACCTATACATAACAAAACTGTATATCTCGAGTGGATATGGGAAATTGTAGATGCGGTTCATTAGAGGCTGTAGCTTCATTTGTTTTAATCCTGCTCGTCTATTAAACCAATATGAGGCATCTGTCTTTTTTTTACGGTATAAAGACCAGTAGAAGAATTAATAGTACGGGCACTGACCAATTCACACGGGTTACATGAATCAATTAAGCATAAAGGTAACGTCGAACCAACAAAATTGAATATATTCAATAAACAGCCAGATGCAGAAGTAACTAGAGTTCAAATCAAGTAAACAAATGGGGATTTCAAATAAGTAAACAGGATAAAATTCAAACCAAGAATCAACTTTCAGCAAATAGAACATAAAAATTAGTGTTTTGATTTTTTAAGTTACCGCTGATGAATGCGCCGGGTTGCCTCTCTCTCTGTGTTTGTATGATTTGTTTTATGTTCTAGGTCTTGCAGAATCTATTTTAACTACAATCACAGTAGATCTTAATCCTGTATTTTCCTTTCGGGTCGGGTTAGACCTTGTTTAGTTGGCACTAGTTATTGTTGGCACAAATCAGCTACGGTTAGGCCCTATGAAGTTAGCATTAATCATCTATTCTCATAATAGTATGACGCCTCCTCACCTGTCACTCAATTTTATTTGCAAATAATTAAGTGAACCCTTATATTTGCCTTTTTTTTTAATTAGCGTAAATCATCTATTCTCCTAATCTGGATGGCTGCATCCCCTTTCATTACATATTTTCTTATTCCTCTTCATTTTAATGAAGACTTTAAAACTTGAACTTTAATAAAAGGATCTTGTAGCACCGCATACTAACATTTCTATAGATAAAATATAGTTAGGTCGTGTTTAGTTAGCAGCAATATCTATTCCTTTAGTTTGTATGGAGGTTAGCTCCCCTGTCATTCATAATATTGTCCTCATCAATGTAATAATGACTTTAAAATTGTACTTTTTTAAGCATAATAATCTGTTCTCTTAATGTGGGTGGGCATATCCCCTCTCATTGCAAATTATCTTGTCCTCAAATAATTTAATGATGACCTCAAACCTTGCCATTCCAGTGAAAGAATTAATAGCCCTTACAGTAAAGTTTCTAATAGCCTAATATAGAACCCTAGCATATCAATTATTTGAAGACAATATATAACTAAACCCACCTACATTTAGTGTAATATTATGGAGAGAACTGTGAATTAAAATAAAGGACTTAGATAACGAACATAGTTTCGCATAATAGTGGAATAGGACGAGATATCATGATATTTAAAAAAAAAAATTTGATAATACACGATTTTTGGTAATATTCTTATAATCCTGGAAATTATTAAGCTAATGTTATATGCAGGCAAAACGTGAAATTCGAGAAAAAAAAATAAAAAGAAAAGGTTCTAAAACATTGCAAGACAAATTTGAGAAATATGAATATTTTGATGCAGGACAACTTAAAGATGGATATATGATATGAAAAGAACAGAATGATTAAATTGGGTGGATTAAGCACACCAAACCCACTACCTCAAGCGTTTCCAGCCGCAGAAGGGAGAATAATCATGTTTCGCAACCCATGAAAGCGACCCAATTCAATATTCAATAAAGCTCCAATAATCAAGTCGAATTAATAAATACAGATTTCAATGCTTAAACAGGAAATAATAGAAACCCTAATAAATAAACCAAACAAACTAAGGCCATAAACAATTGGACTTATTACAAATAATCTATATAACTATCTAGCCAACTATACCTCATAGAACTATTATATATATAATTAAACTATCATAATAATTATACAAAATCTTTTTTATCTTCACTTTTGTTTCTCGCCATTCTCCCCTTGTTGGAGAAAACTCGACCATGAGTTTTGTAGAAGTGAAGAATCACACAATAGTGAGATGGAACAATGTTTTTTATCTTCACTTTTGTTTCTCGCGGTCTCGCCATTCTCCCCTTGTTGAAGAAAATTCGACCATGAGTTTTGTAGAAGTCAAGAATCACACAATAGTGAGATGGAACAAAGATGAATTCCTAGCACTTCAAGAACTTAAAGAACGACTGAGGTGCAAAGAAGACCAAAAACTGAATAACTAGTATTCTAGAATGATAAACTCGATATGATCAACCTCAAAAATATCAGTCACTACTTTATATTCCTACAATTTGAAAGCAGACAGTTCATTGTTTGGTTTCTTTCTCACAATCTGTATCCTCAACTCGTATAATTGCTTAAATTGGATCTTCCGTATTTGTGTCCAACATGCTTAATTTTCACTACAATTTTCTCCCATTTTACAATTTTCGCATTCTCCAATTGTATAATAGTTGAAGTTGATATGTAATAGTGTTAAGAATAATTCAAAATTATTTGAATTTTTAAGATCTTGTTGATTAGTTTGTTAGGTATTTTTTAAATAATTAGTAGATAAGATAGATGCTAAGCTTTAAGAATTTCAGTTCTTTGCGTATAAAACCAAAAGGTAGTTAGTAGCTTTTATCAATATTATTTCTTATGTTCTTTTCTTTTGTTTTATGCTAAAAACACCTACAAATGGAATCAAGAGCCTTAATGATCTTAAGGGGCCTGTGAGTTTTCGATAGAAAATATAGCCCTGGGCCCTGACCTCAAACCACACATCAAATCTTTCTCCTCCAAAATTTTAATGGTGAAAATTATCAAGCATGGTCTACCAAGATGAAAGAGACTTTGGTTTATAGACGTGGGTTTAAATTGAGAGGGTGATACCACCTCTAGCAAACAATCCAACACTAAATCAAATCATGGCTCATGAAGATGAATAAAGCAAGGCTTCAGGAGCTTTATCAATAATTCATAATGTTGTGTCAGAATCAATTTTCACAAGAATCATGACTTGTAATACTATGAAGGCAATGCAAGAATAAAGAGGATGCAAGCCTTGAATCTCAAAAGGAATTTTAAGACTTTAACCATGAAAGAAAAAGACACCATACAAAATCATTATGACAATTTGATGGTTGTGGTGAATAAAATGTGGCTGATGGGAGATCTACCTGACAGCAAAGTTGTTCGTAAGTTTGCCTAAATGAATCGAGGCAAAACTTTCGTCTCTCGAAGATTCAAAATATATTAGTGAATTAGCTATATCAGAGCTAATTAGTTCTTTACAAGCCCAAGAACAAAGAAGAGCAAATCGGCCAATATACTCCTTCATATTTGCCTAGAAGTAACCAATATCCCTTAATATCAGCCTATTATATCACATATTATTAGCCTCTAATAAAGCCTAATACAGCTGCGACATATCACAGATTTACAGCTAAATATTTACAACAATAAGATACACTAATGCTGATATCTCAATGCAAATAAATGAATGATATTGACGGGTAAACCACCCCCCTCAACTTTCTAGCTTAAGAATTTTAAAGACCAAGAAACATAATTATTGTAGACCATATGATATTCTTAAGAAAGACACACATGGTACCAACTTGAGAAAACTCAAAAATCAAAACCTAAATATTTTCATATAATTTGGGCTAACTACTTTAAAATTTAAAGACTAATATTTTACTGCTTGATAGTACTCTCACCTTTTATTTTTGCATGTTTACATTTTCTAATCCTAGGCATAGTCGGATAGAGGTAAAGTTTCGCATACATCTAACCCTCCGAGACTACATCTTACCTTCCTTGTACCATACTATACGACTCCGGACACACTTGATCGGTTTCGTTTAGTTTACGTCAGCTCCATCTCTGGTACAAATTGAAAAAAGAAGTGGTAAAAAACCTCAATATCAAAAAGTCAAGCTATTATGGTAAAGTAATATACTTGGAAAAAAACATTAATAAAATACTACTTATAAATGATTTCATATATAATAGAAAATGGTACCATCTAAAGCTTCTCGGGAAGTTTGAATGTGTGATGAAACCAAAACTCGAAACCCCCAAATTACTTACGTAAAGCCAGGTTTTAACTTTTTTAAAGTTGAATCACGAGACTCGAGCACCACCCACATCTTGAAAACTCATCATCCGTGCCGTATACCTAAAAAGATTGAATCTTTTTGAGTCACAGATAAGGGAGTGGCTCTAAAAACCCAAACGTGTTTTGTAAGACAACAGGCTCCTAATTATCCATAACACTAGGTACTGTGGCAGGGTTACTTGAATTTTGTTTGTCATTTCTGTCTATTGAGAAAATTGAGGTAAATAGCATAAAAATAACTACAGTTTAGAAGCGCCAGTACTACAAATTTCATAAACTCTCTCAGTGCTAAAAGCAAAGATACACTTGAAAATCCTGAAATATTTAGATACTATTAAATATGAATACAATCCTCCAAAACAACTGTAATATCCACCAATAGTATTACAAAGGAACTCAACCTCTAAATTTTGCACTTCGCGTCCCACACACAAGTAAAATAATTATGAATAACTTTTAGGAGAAAAAACTCTTTTGCGAATGGAGTGAAAATTGGAGACAATTAGAGACTTTCTAGGCAATACACACTTATCCACCTAGCAAATGCCAGCCCATAGAACAACCGCCGCTGCATATTTAAGAAAGAGAGAAGATGCATATTCTTCATCTAAAATATCTTCCATTTAATGATTAGTACAAGATATCAGGGTTATTACCACAGTTCTAGATGATAAACTTTTCCAAGAAACATACTAGTCATCATAATTCAGGAAAAAGTCTTAACTTACAACCACAATGCTTGATATCATATTGTCATCCATAATATTATTATTATATCATATTATATTATAAAGTCTTTCTAGTGTGTGCCCAAACACTCAACCACTCTTTCATGAGTTATCAAATTTTAATTGTTTGAGATTTTTGTGCATGCAGGAGTCATTATTATTAATGAAAATAAATCAATCAAAAAGTGACAATAAATGAGTTGTTATTGTGTGCCCTTAGGCACACATTACATAAACCAGTGTTGTAAAAAGCGCCCTAAGCGGCCGCTTAAGCGGCCGCCTAGGCGGAATCGGGCTGAAAACGCTGGGCTTTTTAACTAATCGGGCATTTAAGCGTTTAAAAGGCTTAGGCGGTCAAAGCCCGATTAATCGGGTCAAAATCGGGCAAAAATCGGGTCATAGTCGGGTCAAAATCGGAGCAAATACCGATTAAGCGGAAATTTTTTAACAACACTGATAAAAAATAAACACAAACACGGGAGACGGGACAGAACAGAAGCATTAGTTAGGGACTTAGGGTTTATCAGAGAGAGGCTGGGAACTGGGAAGTGAGACGAGAAGAGAAGACAAGAAAGCAATACTTTTCTAAATCAATTCACCAGGTTTGTCTTTTTAATTTTAATTGATGCTTTCAATTACTGAGAATCTGAGATGCTTTCAATTTCAATGAATCTTGTGTGAAGAATATGCTTTCAATGAATCTTGTAGATTGTAATTTCTTATAGAATAGCCTTATAGATTTTATACTAAACTTACTAATTTCAATTTCAATTACTAATTTCAATGAATCTTGTTTCTTGTGTGAAGAATATGCTTTCAATGAATCTTGTAGATTGTAGATTTTATACTAAAATTTAAGTGGTCCAAAATTGGACAATTAGTAAATTTAGTATGTGCTTCCAATTATTGATAGTCGACCAATTATTTAATATGTGTTTCTTATTCGTAGAAATGGAAACAGCGGGTTCTTCAGCTGCTTCCAATTCGGAGCCAGTGGGTTCATTAGAGCCAGAGTCTGTTAAGAGAAAATCAGATGATGTTGGGTGGGATTATGGTGAATTAACTTTACCAAATAACTATGATAAAGTCAAATGCAGATTATGTGACAAAGCATTTAGTGGAGGAATATATCGTCTAAAGCAACATATAGCTGGACTTAGAGGTAATGTGAAGCCATGTCCAAAGTCTACTCCTTTGGATAAAACTAGATGCTTACAAGCCTTGGAAGAATCAAAAAAAAGAAGACAGGACAAGAAAGAACATGTTGAAGAAGTAAGGGGTGATGTTACAATTAGTAAAGACAGTGATGATGTTGTTGAACTTGACAGTGGAGGCTCTAAACCCGTGCGACTGCTTGGACCAATGGATCAGTTTGCACGAGCGATAGATCCAGATGCATCAATGAAGAAGACAAGACAACAAAACATTAATGCAATCTCAAAGAATAGAACCAATGAAGTTCATAGTTACTTGGCTAAGTGGGTGTATGGAGCAGGGATTCCCTTCAATGCAATTAACAATGACGACTTTCATCGATTTTGTGAAGCGGTTGGACAATTTGGTCCCGGCTATATACCACCAAGCCAACACCAATTGAGGGAGCCACTACTTAAGAAAGAAGTAGAGAGAACTAAAAAATCTTTGAAAGAACAAGAGGATGAATGGAAAAAATCTGGATGTTCGATAATGACAGATGCTTGGTCTGATCGTAAAAGAAGAAGTATTATGAATTTGTGTGTAAATTGTAAACTAGGCACAAGTTTCCTCTCTTCTATTGAATGCTCAAATGAGGCTCATACGGCCAAGTTCATATATGATTATGTGGATAAGTACATTCAAGAAGTTGGACCAAAAAATGTCATCCAAGTGGTGACGGACAATGCATCAAATAACATGGCTGCAGCAAAGATTCTAAGAGAAAAAAGGCCACATATATTCTGGACTTCATGTGCTACACATACACTCAATCTTATGCTCGAGGCCATAGGTAATTTTGCAATTTTTTTATCCAGTTTTAAGCAGTTTTTTTATCCTGTTTCTGCAGTTTTTATCCAATTTCTGCAGTTTTTTTTATCCTGTTTCTGCAGTTTTTATCCAGTTTTCTGCAGTTTTTTTTATCCTGTTTCTGCAGTTTTTATCCAGTTTTCTGCAGTTTTTTTTATCCTGTTTTCTGCAGTTTTTTTATCCTGTTTTCTGTAGTTTTTTTTATCATATTTTCTGCTGTTTTTTATCCAGTTTTCTGCATCTTTTTTATCCTGTTTTCTGCAGTTCATTATCATGTTTTCTGCATCTTTTTTATCATGTTTTCTGCTGTATTCAAGGTCATTTTTCTGCTGTATCAATATCATTTTAAGCCTATCAATATCATTTTTCTGCTGTATTCATGATTCTTAGCATATAAATAAGGCTTGATTCCCATTTCATGTCATTGTTCTTCATGTGTATGTCGGTGTCTATGAACCCATTTTTCTGCTGTTGTAACTTGTTTTCTTATTTCAGGAAAAACTCCGAAATTCAAATTTGTAATTGATAAAGCAAAGGCTTTGACCATCTTCATCTATGCGCATCATAAAACCTTGGCTTTGATGAGAAAGTATACAAATAAAAGAGATATTGTGAGGCCAGGAGTTACACGATTTGCAAGTGCTTTTCTTACAATGGACAGTATATTGGAGAAAAGGGAAAAGTTGAAATTTATGTTTCTCTCGGAAGAATGGGGTCAATGCAAGTTCTCATCTAGTGCAAAAGGTGTGGCCTCTTATGCAACAATTGTTAATCAATCATTTTGGACTAATCTTTCAATGTGTTTTGAGTTGTTCAAACCTTTAGTTAAGGTTCTTAGACTTGTTGATGGAGATTGGCGTCCATCTATGGCTTTCGTATATGGTGAACTTAAAGATGCCAAGAAAGAAATTATAAAACTTTGTAAAGAAACAAAAGAGATATATGAACCCATCATCGAAATCATAGACTCGAGGGCTAAGGATCGACTTGATAGCCCTTTACACTTAGCCGGCTACTTGTTAAATCCTTATTACTATTATCGAGATGATGAAGCACAAAAAGATCCAGCATGTATGACGGCTATTTTGACATGTATTGAAGCATTCTTTCCTGATGATTTTCCTGTCCAGCACTTGGTTTCTAATATTGAGTTGCTGAAATATAAAGGAATGGAAGGAATGTTCGGAAATAAATTAGCTAAAATAGGCAGAATGGCTAATAATGATACTCTTGATGTTGGTAAGTACTAAGTAAATAATAATCTACTTCTAAATATTCATAATCTGCTTCTAAGGTCTGATGCTTTCTTGTTTTCTTTCTACTTCAGTTGGATGGTGGTCAAATTATGGTGCCGAAACTCCAAATTTGCAAATGATGGCCATGAAGATACTTTCATTAACTTCAAGCTCTTCAGGATGTGAAAGAAATTGGAGTACATTTGAGGGAGTAAGTTGGTTGAACAATATTGCAAAACTAATATTCTTATCTTATAATTATAATTTATAAATATTAACTTCTTGTCTCTCTTATATTTTGTTTTCATAGATTCATACCAAGAAGAGGAATAGATTAGATGCCGTGAGAATGAGCCATCTAGTATATGTTCAATTTAATTCAAAACTTCTCAACAAGAAGAAGAAAATGAAAGAAAAATATGATATATTAGTTGCTAATGATGCTAGTATGGCTCAAGGATGGATAGTTGACGGGGGTGATGATGATGAAGAACTTTCCTTGGATTCTAACATCACAAGTGAGGACATTGATGAAGTAACCGGGAGGACTGTTCGAGAACTTGATGAAGAAGACTTCCAATCAGAAGATGAAGTGAATAATAATGAAAATCTCCTATTTGATTTCGACGATCCAGATTTGCAGGGATGGTGACTTTGTTTCTGTCTTTCTGAGCTTTTGAAATCAAATTTGTAATTCAGATATGCAAGTCCATTATGAATTTATGACTAATATTGTATGTGACTAATTTAGTAATTTGTAATTTGATATTTTTAAATGTTACGCTTCTAAATGTTATGCTACGTTTGATAGTATGTCATATACTCATATAGTCATATGTGAATGTTATCTTTTTTAAAAAAATTAGTATTCTATTTATTTATATAAATATGTATATAAATATATATTTATTCTTAATCCGATTAATGATCCGCTTTTAAAACCGCTTAAGCGCCCGCTTAACCGCTTAAGCGCTAGAAGGTATGTCCACCGCTTAGGTCCGATTAGCGCTTTTTACAACACTGACATAAACCCTATATTATATCATCCTAATATACAAACAGAACATAGAATGAGAAATGTTACCATGAAAAAAGGGAGGAAAAAAAGAGAGACAAAGGCAATATCAAAAGAACAAGCTACTACAATATATGACAGAAATGTTACCATGAGGAATTTGTGGGGGAACCCAAACTGAATCAAGTAGAGCAGCACCCATATTAAGAAAACGTATGAAGCACAGCTTATGACTAAAAAGTTTGGATCTTTCTAGAGAATAAGGGCCTTTCAAAACCCTTACCAACATGTTTTGTGAGCAGATACAATCCTTTCATCACCCCAAAACACAATAGAGAATTGCAGTTAAGAGGTTGAAGGTTTCTTGGTGTTTAGGGAGGGGTTGGAACCTGTATGTATAACAATAGTTGCATTGTTCGCTTCATCCATGGAAGTGTTTTTCTTTTCTTTTTCTTTGTCTAGCTCTTTCTTTTTTGTCACAGTTGCTAAATGCAGTATACTTTTACTAAATATATACTATTATATTAAAGCCATTGAGTTTGTCGGTTTCGTTTTTGGTTTGGTTATTCTAATTATCAAAATAAATAATAACGTAATATAATTAAAAATAATTAGTCAATTATTTTTTTCATATAGTTGAATCTTTTATAAACACCTAAAAACAGCAATTATATCATATCTTTCGATCATTAATATTTTCTTTCTAATTAAAATATGTTACCTTTTTAATTTAAAAATAATCTTAATATCATTAATATATGCCCGAAAATATCACAGCATATCTTAATTATTAATAAAATATATTAAAAATTCGTATACGTTGTCTATAATAAGGAAACATTAGTATAATCTTCGGTTTGGTTATCTTAATTATTAAAATAAATAATAACATAATATAATTAATGGTAATTAGCCAATTGCCTTTTCACATTTACTTATAGTTGAGGATATTACATTTTATAAATACCTAAAAACAGCAATTGTACCATATCTTTCGACCATTAATATTTTCTTCTAATTAATATGTTACCTTTTTAATTTAAAAATAATCTTAATATCATTAATATATACCCGAAAATATCACATCATATTTTTCAATTATTAATAAAATATATTAAAAATCTGTATACATTGTCTATAATAAGGAAACATTACTATAATCTATAAACATGAGTATATTAACTTATATTAAATGAAAATTTAAAAATTATTAAAAATAGATGATATAATAACATAATTGTAATATTAAATAAAATATATAACCCGTGTATCGCACGAACATTGAAAGTTTGTCGGTTCGATTTTTGGCACAGTTATCTGAAAGGCATATGACTCAGCCTATTTGTAGTTAGAGGATCCTAATCAACTTAAACCAAATTGTAATAAGTAAATATACATATGAACTGTCACAGGAATCTCAAGAAGTATTATCTGTCAGAAGAAAGAAGAAAAGTCAATCTATAGTTTTGATGTCATACACTGGAAGACGATTCAGTTATCTGATCAAGCCCCAGTACAGCATTGAAGTGAATGGATTCATTTGAACAGTGACAGAGATTTTTCGAGTGATAGTTTGAAGATCAGTTATAGTACAAGAGAATTGAGAGAAGAAACAAACCACAACCTAAAGTCAAAAGTGAAGAAGCATCATTGAAGTTAGTCGTTCATGAACCAGACAGTGCATCGAACGTCAACACAAATCAGTGGTAATTCTTTACTACCTTTAGTGGTTTGTAAGAATTAAATTAATTATTTATTGATTTAATTAAATTCATTTATAATTGATATAAATTAAATTTAGTTGATTTAATTAAATGAATTAATTCTGGAAGAATTAATTTATTAATTAAATTAATTATTGTATCAATTAAATATGAATTAGTTAATCATTAATTAATTAAATGGATCAATATGACTTAAAGAAAGAAAAATGACTTATGTCTTGGAGAAGGAAAAATTCGGTATGACTTAATTTAAGTCTTACCGACAGAAGCTGTTCTGATTTAAGTCTTACCGACCTGATTTATGTCTTACCGACCTCTGCCAGCTGTTGTAAGTCTTACCGACACATTTTATGTCTTAATGGAGGTTTGTGTAAGTCTTAATGATGGAAAATCAAGTCTTGGAAGCAGTTTAAGTCATGCTGGAGCATTTAAATATCCTACAGAAAGCCAGCAAGACCTGTTACTGATATAAAAGAACAGAACAGACCAGATTAAGTCATAACGGAGAAAACACAGCAGAAAACATTTCATCAAGACCAGAATTCTCTCTCTCAAGAACACCAAGAACACCAAAGCTTAAACAATTCCCAGAAATTCAAGTTCTTCATCTTTGTTATATTCTATCCGATAGAACTTGTTTATTTGTGATTCTTGTACTACTAGCGAATTAAGTTTCCTAGTTCTTATCTTGATTATTATTAACTAAATTAGAAAAGTTCATGTCGAATTTTCTAATTAGTTATTAACATCTTGATAAGTTGTTATACTAATTTTGTAACACCACATCAAGTTAATATACAATTATATTCAACTTGAAAAATTGTGTTAAATAATTCCGCACATAAATTTGTCTTTATCAAATTTAATTTAAAGGACAAATTTCGATAAAAAGGTTAAGATTGTATTCAACCCCCCCTTCTACAATCTTATCGGACCTAACAATTGGTATCAGAGCTGATTGATTGATACACAAATCAAAGATCCCATATTACTCGATTAAAAATCATCCCCGAATTTTTTAACTCTCTTAAAAATTTCATCATGTCTTCTAAAGTTGGAACTGTGAAAATTCCCATATATGACAAAAATAGTTATGATATGTGGAAGAACAAAATGTTAATGTTCCTCGAGGTTGCAAATCCTAAATACATGAAAGTCTTATCAGAAGGACCTATAATACCTTTTGGAATAATTCCTGAAGTTGTTACTGATGGAAAAGTTATTTCCCCTACAAGGTATGTACACAAAGATTCTTCTGAATACACTCTTGCTGAAAGAGAGGAAGCTGGACTTGACATTAATTTAAGACTGATCTTAATAGATTCTCTAGACTCTGTAATGTACAGTCATGTGATTAACTGCAAAACTGCAAAGCAAATGTGGGAAACCATTGAAACTGTGAATGAAGGAACAGAGGAAGTTAGGGAGAATCGACTAGAAATTCTGACATCTGAGTATGAACACTTTCGATCAGCATACAATGAAAGTATTCAAGATGTGTTTGAAAGATATAACAAACTTGTCAACAATTTACAGATGCATGGCAAGTACTACACTCAGAAAGAGATCAACAGAAAATTTCTACTGTCAATGCCTGTTCATCTAGAACATAGAATTACAGCTATCAGAGAGTCTAGGAATCTAAGTCAAATTACTGTAGAAAGACTCTTTGGTGTTCTAAAAACCTATGAACTGGAACAATCTCAACAAAAGGAGATTTATGGAAAAGGAAGAGTTGCTAATACTTCTACAGCTCTTATTGTTGAGAACAAACAGGAAGTGGAAGATAAGGTTATTCAACCTTGTAATGTTGACAGTGGTAAGCTTGAAGTTGAAGTTGGTCAAACGAATGCTAGTCCAGATGAAGGAGACTTCTATTCGTTAGAAGAGCTAGATCAGTTGGAAGATGAGTCCATGGCTTTGTTGGTAAGGAAATTCAGCAACTTCAGATTCAGGAAGAATCCCAAGTTCAGGTACAAATCTAACTATAACAGGTTCCAGAGAGGAGGTTCTTCATCCTCAAGTAACAGAGGAGGTTACAAAACTGGAACAGTTGAAAGAAGTAAAATTAGATGCTACAACTGTAATGAACTTGGACATTTCGCTACTGAATGTCAGAAGCCAAAACAAAACCAAAGAAAAGACTTTGGATCTGAGAAGAAGAAGACAGGTAGAGCCTATGTGGCTGCTGGAAAGAGTTGGGATGATACAGACTCTGAAGATGAAGAGTATGGCAATCTTGCCCTGATGGCAAAATCTGATAACTCCAGTGGTACTTCATCTGAGGTATCATGTACTGATAGTCAATATATCTATCAACTTAGTGATACACTAGGTAATGCTAATAGAGAGATTGAAAGGCTAAATTTGGTAATTACAGATCTTAGTAATCAATTATCAGAATTACACGATGTACAAAATTGCCATGATAAACAAAAATCAGATATAAGAATTCTAAAAGAACTTGAGAGGTCTCTAGCGTTGATAGTGGCTCAACAACGTGAAACAATAGCTGAGCTAGAAATAAGGGCTAATGCTACTTCTAATTCATGTAAAGTAGCTAAAGAGTTGTTTAACCAACAAGTTATTAATTAAACCGTGGGTATTGGGTTTGACTATAATGAAGCGATTGGTCGAAAAAGCATTATTACCCCTAATCGTGTCAGTGCTGTAGATAGGGGTATACCATTAGTGCTTAAGGGTGTTAGTAACCCACTCTTTAAGACATCCATAGCAGAACCTTTGGATACTACATCTTTAATCATTAAGGAAGAGATGCGCATTGAGGATGTAGCTAATGGCGTAGTCTTAGAAAGTAATCAAGTTGTTAAAAATGATAAAGATAGAAAGACTGTGTTTGTAAAAGCAGAAAGAGTTGGTGAGTCTACTAGTTCATTGAAAACTAGTAGCAGAAGTAACAACATGAATAAATGCAACAACAAATCTACCATGCATGCTATTCCTGTTATTGATACTGCTCATAAAAAGTGTGATGCTGTTAATTGCATGTCTTGTGCTTTTAATATAATGTCTGCTTACTTTAACGGTAATCATGCATGTGTTAATAAGAATGCTCCTAGACAGCATATGAGCAGAAATAAACATGTTAGATCCAGGACTGAAAAATCACCTAATTCTAAGATTAGGACTCCAAGTCCTTCTCAGGATATGGTAAAGACATGGTTACCCAAGCTGAAACCAAAACAAGTTAAAGCTGTTTACAGGGTTAAATGTCCAGTACCTGAAGAAAATGTTGTTAAAATAAAAAGTGTTGCTTTACCTAATAAAGGTCAATTCTTTAAGTACTCCGGACCCAATCAAATTTGGGTTCCGAAGAAAGTCTAACCAATTTGTCATTGCAGGGTTTGAAACAGGTTGAACGAGTCATGTGGATTCTGGACAGTGGATGTTCAAGGCATATGACCGGAGATAGAGCCCTGCTGACAAATGTGGTGGAGAAGGCCGGCCCAGTCGTTACCTTTGGAGATAACAGCAAAGGTAAAACTGATGGATATGGCAGATTAGAAGCTGGAAATGTTATCGTTGAAGATGTCTCTTTTGTGAACGGCCTTGAGCACAATTTGCTCAGTATTAGTCAATTCTGTGACAAAGGTTATGAAGTTCATTTCAACAAGAAGAATTGTCTAATATCACACAAGAGAAATGAAAGGCCACAGTTGATTGGAGTAAGAAAAGGAAACTTGTACATAGCCAATATGAACTCTGGAAGCACAGAAGAAATTAGATGTTTTTACTCAAAGGCATCCACTGATGAAAGTTGGTTATGGCATAAGAGACTTTCTCACCTAAACTTCAAAACAATGAATTCTCTAGTGAAAAGAGAGTTGGTGAGAGGTTTATCTTCGATTGAATTTACTCAGGAAGGTCTATGTGATGCTTGTCAAAAAGGGAAGTTAAAAAGGGCAACTCACAGGACCACTAACATATCATCAATAACTGAACCATTACAACTTCTCCATATGGATTTGTTTGGTCCAGTTAGTGTGATGTCTATGTCAAGGAAAAGATATGCTCTAGTGATTGTTGATGATTTCTCAAAATTCACATGGGTACTATTTCTGAACTCATAAGATGAAACTCCACAACTGGTAGTTGATCACATTAAGTTAATTGAGCTGGATTCTAATCGTCCAGTAAGAGCTATAAGGTCAGACAACGGAACTGAGTTCAAGAATGCAGTTCTGAATGATTTTTACACTGAAAAGGGTATAACTAGACAGTACTCGGCTCCCAGAACTCCTCAACAAAATGGGGTAGTTGAAAGAAAGAATAGAACCTTGATTGAAGCTGCACGTACAATGCTAAGTGAATCAAGGCTTCCATTGAGCTTTTGGGCTGAAGCTGTCAACACTGCATGCTATACCCAGAATCGAACACTTATCAATAAAGACTTAATGAAGACACCATATGAAGCTCTACATGACACGAAACCAACTCTCAAGTACTTCCATGTATTTGGGACAAAATGCTTTGTGCTGAAAGAAGGAGATGATCAAGGTGGTAAATTTGAAGAAAAAGCACATGAAGCAATATTTATTGGTTATACTAGAAGAGCCTACAAGGTGTATCTTATTGATCAACAGAAAACTTTGGAAAGTGTCAATGTTACATTTGATGACACAAAACTCCCAAATATTCAAAATAAAGATCCATCTGAAAAGCTTAAGTTTGATGATATGTCAGACTCAGATTCAGATGATGACAATCAACCTGACGTTGTTGCTGATGATAATAATAATCCAAATGTTGGTGGTAATGATCAAGGTGATGCTGGTGAAAACAATGATAATTTTCAAGACACCACTGATACTCTTGAATCATCAACAAGTCAAACTGGCAACAACTCAGGGGGAGATAATGAAGGGTCAACAAGTCATACTCAACATCATACTGAAGATCAAGGCGAATCGTCAAGATCAATTCTTCCCAGACAAACTGTTTGGAATAGAGCTCATCCTTTTGAGCTGATTCTTGGTGATCCAGATGTTGGTGTGAAAACAAGAAGAGCTTATCAGAATCAATGTAACTATTCTGGGTTTCTGTCTGTTATGGAACCTAAGAAAGTAGAAGAAGCTCTATCTGATCCTGATTGGGTAATTGCTATGCAAGATGAACTCAATCAATTTAAGCAACTAGAAGTATGGAAGCTAGTACCCAGACCTAAAGATAGAAAAGTGGTGGACACAAGATGGGTATTCAGAAACAAATTAGATGAAGATGGCACTGTGATAAGAAACAAAGCAAGACTGGTAGCTAAAGGTTATTCTCAAGATGAAGGCATTGATTATGACGAGACCTATGCTCCAGTGGCAAGACTTGAGGCCATCAGAATATTCTTGGCATATGCATCCTATTCAAGATTCAAAGTTTATCAAATGGATGTTAAGAGTGCCTTTCTGAATGGTAAGCTAGATGAAGAAGTGTATGTAGAACAGCCTCCTGGTTTTGAATATCAAGATCATCTGGACTATGTTTACTTTCTTTACAAATCTATCTATGGTCTTAAGCAAGCCCCAAGAAAATGGTATGACACTCTTTCTGAATTTCTATTAGAAAATGGTTTTATAAGAGGTGTCATAGACAAAACTCTCTTCACTAAAAGACATAAGAATGATATAATACTAGTCCAAGTCTATGTGGACGATATTATATTTGGGTCTACTAATGAGCTTCTGTGCAAGAAGTTTTCCAAGTTAATGCAGGGTAGGTTTGAAATGAGCATGATGGGAGAACTGAAATTCTTTCTTGGATTACAAATAAGTCAGAGACAAGATGGAATATTTATTTGTCAATCTAAGTACATCAAGGAGCTCCTCAAGAAATATCACATGGAGGAGTGCTCATCAGCAAAGACACCATCAACTATAGCTGTCAAAATTGGTTTATGTGAAAGTTCTGCCAAGATAGATATCACAGGCTATAGAGGTATGATTGGCTCATTGCTTTACCTAACTGCTAGTAGACCAGATATAATGTTTGCCACATGCTTGTGTGCAAGGTTCCAAGCGAACCCTAAAGAAATCCATCTCACTGCTGTCAAAAGAATCTTAAGATATCTAAAGGGTACGCCTAATTTAGGCATCTGGTACCCTAATGAATCTGGTTTTACTTTAATTGGATATACAGCTTCTGACTATGCAAGAAGTGTTGTAGACAGGAAAAGTACATCTGGGAGTTATCAATACCTAGGTGGAAGATTGGTATCCTGGTTCAGTAAGAAACAGCAAACAGTTTCCAACTCTACAGCCGAAGCTGAATATATAGCTGCTGGAAGCTGTTGTGCTCAGATCTTATGGATAAGGAATCAATTAATGGACTATGGCATTGTATTGGAAAATATTCCTATTTTATGTGATAATACAAGTGTCATAGCAATCGCAAGCAATCCTGTGCAGCACTCAAGGACAAAGCACATTGACATAAAGTATCATTTTATAAGAGAGCATGTAATGAATGGTACAGTGGAACTACTTTTTATAGGATCTGGAGATCAAACTGCAGATATTTTTACTAAGTCGCTTAATGAATCCTCATTCACTAGAATTGTTAGTGAATTGGGTATGTTAAACAGTCCTAGTAATTAATACTGTTAATATCTGAAATTTGATCTTTAATAATTTTGCAAGTGATTATTCTGTGAATATTTGTTGTTTGAAATCACTTGTATAATTATTTTACCATCTGATTTTCTTGCTTGTTTAATTATTTTTCACTTTGTTTATTCATATTATTTAATACTTCATAATTTTGTATTTTTAGAATATTTGTAGATATTTATTTCTATTTTATTAATTAATTTATCATATGTTTTGTAATGTTTGTCCTGTTAATATTGCTTTGTTTTCGTTAATAGGTTAGCATATGGTATGTATAATTATTTTTATTATTTGTTTAAATTTATATAATATTTTTATTATTTTTATAAGTTAATTGTATATTTAATAGTGTTTTTAATGTTTATTTAAAGTTAATATGACTTAAAATTAGGAAAAACAGTCAATATGACTTAATTTAAAATCGGTATGACTTAAACAAGTTAAGTCTTACCGAGATTTTAAATCTAAGTCATATTCGCAGGTCAGTATATATTAAGTCTTAATCACATGTATTTAGTTAAGTCTTAATTAATTATTTTTAAGTCTTGTCTGTTTTTAAGTTAAGTCTTATTCTCCTGTTTTTAGATTAAGTCTTAGTCAATTTAAGTCTTAATTTTATTAGTTAAGTCTTATTAGTAATAGTGTTTTTAAGTCTTGTTAATATTAAGTCATATTCGAATATATATACATTAGTTATGTCTTAATACAGTTAAGTCTTATTCAGTTTTAGATATCTTTTTAAGTCTTATTCAACAGTTAGTATATATATTTAGTAGTTAGTAGTTTTTAGTCTTATTTCATTTTAAGTCTCTCAAGTTAAGTCTTAGAGAACAAGAACATATACATACAATACACACACACTAAGTCGAATTCATGCCCGATTTTCACTAGAATCAAACTGGAATCAAGCTATAAACTCGTTTAAACGATTCCTTGTTCAATTCTCATCAGTTTGGTGGTTTAAAATCGTGATTTTGTTCGATTTCTTAAGAGTTTTATTTTCGAAAAACGGTTTTTAGATCTGTTTTTCTGGAAATCTGGGCTTGATTCTTGAAAAACTAAAAATACACGTGTGTTTGTGTGTATACAAGGATCATTGTGTGAATTTTTCAGAATTTTTGAAGAACTTTTAATTATTTCGAATTTTTAATTAATTATTAATTCGAAAAATTAATTTTTAAATTAAAAATTTGTAAAATCTGAAATTTTCAAGGAAATTAAATCTTGATTAAAATGGCTGATCGATTTGAAATTATTAAACATAATTTAATCGGTTATTTTGATCCAGAAAAATGTTCAGTTGAACGTTTTCGATCGTGGATTCGGTTTTTAAATGAAAATTCACTGGTTCGCAATGCTTTGAGATTGGATGCTCCTCTGAAAATAGAACCTTTGCGAATCATGTGTACTACTGCTGTCATTTCTAATGATAACAGATCTTTTGTCTTCTCTGTAGGAGATAATCAGTATACAGTGAATGAAAATACAATAAATACGGTCTTAAATTTTCCAACTGATAATTTCGAAGAATTACCATCAGATCAAGAATTGATAAATTTTTTAAATGGTGTATTCTATCAAGACAGTCCTGATCAAACTGTCTGGAATAAAAAGAACTTCGTTCAGGAATGGGATTATCTGTTTGACACACTAGGTAGAGTCTTTGCCAATACTACTAAAGGGAACTTCGGGGTATTACCATCTTTCTTGCAGCATATTGGATATGCAGTTGCACATAACCGAAGAATTAATATTGGCAGGCTACTGTGTGTTCCGATGGTTAGAAGAATCATTAATGCAAAGAAGAATTTTGATAATGGACATAAAGTATCATGTTATTATCCAAGATTCTTGTCATTGATTTTTAATCATCTTGTGGAACTAGAAAACCAAGCCCAATTCCTGAATGGAGAGTCACTGGCGTCAGGTAAACCTACTACCAGATTGTTCACTGAGTACAGCAACAAGCCAAAATTCACAAACATACCTGTAGTTGTCACCCAATACATGTCAAACTATATACAACTACCTGTTATTGAACCTGTACCAGAACCTGAACAACCAGAACAAAACCCTGAACCACCAGTGGAAAACATACTTGTTGATAATGAAAATCAAGGCAATCAACAAGTTGAACCTGCTCAGCAAATTGTTCCTCAGCTAGCTGCTATTGCTGTTGAACATCCAGTGCAAGAAACTGCATCTGTCCCTGAACCTGAATCAGATCAACCCATCTTATCAGAGACTATTGCGGAATCAGCTGACCAGGTATTGCCTTCTGTTCCTCAAACTACTGCTTCTCAATCTATTTCTGGAACCCAAGTGGTTGGTAGGTCTGACCAAGGGGTTGTAGTACCACAACCTCTAACCAAGGTCGTAGAGCCAAACACTCAACCAACAAAACTCATATCTTTTCACTCCAGAAAGAAATTGCAAGTTAAAAGAAGTCGTATCAGTAGTGGTAGTATGAGTGAACCCACAGCTCTGCCTCTAGAAAAGAAAAGTAGAACTCAAACTGAGGCAACTGTAAGCCCGTCTATATCCTCCCAACAGGATATGGAAATTGATATGGCCGTTACACAGTTACTAGAATCATCTTCTAAACAGGATGATTCTATTGAAATTCGCCATAGGGTCGTGGCACCTTGTAGTGAGTCAAGCACACCTCCCCTATTACTCACAATGGGGGAAGACATACCTTTAAATGAGTCTCAGGACACACTGCAAGGAGAGCACGTAGAAAATGTGACAGTGCCTACCATAGTTATGGTAGAAGAGTCTTCACAGGCTTTAGAGGGAAATCTTGGTTCTCAGCCAACTTTAATAGAACCATCATCTCCCCTCCCAGGACAAACACTCCTGGCTCCCACAATGGATTTTCCACTCGCAGTTTCGACTGGAGAAGGTGGAAGGCAACTTGATCAATCTACTACTGAAGCAATTCAGTCAACAATTTCAAATGTTCAAGTAGATTTGATTAAGGACAGGGATTTGCGAACTCCCATTGCACCACCACTGACCTTCCCAGAGGAGGCTAGGGTGATTTTACATGCAGGTACAAATCTGGAAGCAGCTAAGGAATCTGAGAGGAGTGATGTGAGGAATACCATAAAATTGAGTGAAACACATGCACTTCAGGTGAGTGGATCTCAAAGTGAACGTCAGGTGAGCGCACACACTGACACATACACTCTCTCATTATTAGAAAAGATAACTGCTTTGGAGAAAGAACTTGCAGTCAGCAAGGCTGAAACAGAAATCCTTAGAGCACAAGTAGGTGAGCGATCTTCTACATCCACCTCTGTCAACAGTCAGCTTGCTGTAATGAAGAAGGACATAAACTACTTAAAGACATCTTTCACCAAGAAGATAGAATCTCTCGAACTCTCTCATGAAAAGGCACTTGATGACTCTGGAGATATTACTGTTGCTCAAGACATGTTAATTTCTGAGATTTCCTTGAAAGTTGATAATCTACAGTCAGAGGTACAGCACAATCAGGAATCTACTGATTCTCGTCTGGACCAGATCGAAAAGCAAAATGCACACCTGGCTAAAGGGTTAAGACATCTGTTTAATCTTGTAAGTCAAAGTCGCAAACCTACAAATGAAGAAATTGAATTCTTTACAAGTAAGGATGGTGATGATGATGAACAAGATCCTGAAGCTGGGGCAACTGATAAATCTGTAGAGGATTCCTCAACTAAGGGGGAGAAATCAAAGGGGTCACAAGATAAAACTAAAGAAAAAGAGGGAGGAGAAGGAA
Source organism: Saposhnikovia divaricata (assembly GCA_036435485.1). Lineage (NCBI taxonomy): Eukaryota > Viridiplantae > Streptophyta > Magnoliopsida > Apiales > Apiaceae > Saposhnikovia > Saposhnikovia divaricata. The sequence goes on along the minus strand of CM071597.1, from coordinate 90,182,737 downwards.
AATCTGGTAAATCTGACCAAGGTGAAGATAAGAGGAAGAAAGTAGTTGAAGAAACTGAAGAAGATATTCAAGACAAGAACACAGGTTATTATTACACGGGTGAACCGGATAACTTCGATGTTTTTGCTGATCTTGAATTCCCTGATCAAGGTGAAGAACTTCCTGAACCTGATCTTAGTCACTGGGAAGATGAAGGACCAGTGATATCTGAATTTGAAGCTCAACAAGCTGAGAAAGAATCTGAAGAATTATTTGCTCAAAGGGAAGCCAATTTGCAACTGAGAGAAGAAAAACTTAAAAAATCATTAGAGCAAATTGCACGAAATGAAGAACTTCAGAAAGCTGAACAGCAAGCATTACAACGATTACATGCTATAAATGTTGAGAAGAGAAAAACATATATCAGACTAAAGAGCGGTGACAAATGGGAACGTGCTCAAAGAGCAATTGATTCACCTCAGAGTTCTGATTATGAAGATCGTCGTCTCGGACAAATTCTCGAAGAATTCAAACTGGCAAATCCAATTCATGAAATGTATATAAAGGCCTTACAAGTAGAAGTCATCAGGATAACTATTGCATTTGAACCCAAATCTGATGAGCTGGTAATATTTGTAGATTGTCATAAAGTTGGAACTTTCAGAGTATCTATTCAGTTCTTTTATGACAGATCACTGACAGAGATATGAGTACTTAGGCCTAAGGTAAGAACATCTTCTGAGCTAGGTGTATTGTTACATGAAAAGTTGAAAGAATTTGCTGAAAGAGCTGGACCAGAAGTGATTAAGGAACCTCCACAAGTAAAATTTCTTAAGGGAGAGGTACTTCATACAATCAATCTTCAGACAGATGAGCTATACGAACATCATGCAAAGCACTTGGTATATGCTGAATATGCCCTCAGAAATCATGGATACTTGACTGAAGAAAAGGTTATAGCTGCAGATCACATTCGTTCCTATGCACAAACGAACATAAAAGATTACAAGAAATTTCAAGGTGAACTAAGAAAGAAGCTTGGAATTCCTTTAGTCTTACCTCAAGGATTGTCATCAAGAAGAGAACGTCTTGTTGATTCTGATCTACATATGAAACTTCAAGTCACAGATGAGCCAGAAGAAGGAGAATTCAGAAGGGAAGACAATTGAAGAAAAAGAATTGCTCTACATGTTATATCTTTAGAGCCTAGATAAATCTTGATAGGAATTTATATCATATGATCAGTCTAGAGGATCATCTATCTTGTATTTATCTTTCATGTTTGAATCTGGAAAATGTTAAATATAAACCAGAACTTTTTTTTCATATTTACTTAGTATTTAAAGTTTTATCTTTCATTTGGTTAAGTTGGATTAGTTGAGGTATCCTCTAGGAATTTGCTTGTTATTGTCTAACAAACAAATAGGGGGAGATTGAAAGGCATATGACTCAGCCTATTTGTAGTTAGAGGATCCTAATCAACTTAAACCAAATTGTAATAAGTAAATATACATATGAACTGTCACAGGAATCTCAAGAAGTATTATTTGTCAGAAGAAAGAAGAAAAGTCAATCTATAGTTTTGATGTCATACACTAGAAGACGATTCAGTTATCTGATCAAGCCCCAGTACAGCATTGAAGTGAATGGATTCATTTGAACAGTGACAGAGATTTTTCGAGTGATAGTTTGAAGATCAGTTACAGTACAAGAGAATTGAGAGAAGAAACAAACCACAACCTAAAGTCAAAAGTGAAGAAGCATCATTGAAGTTAGTCGTTCATGAACCAGACAGTGCATCGAACGTCAACACAAATCAGTGGTAATTCTTTACTACCTTTAGTGGTTTGTAAGAATTAAATTAATTATTTATTGATTTAATTAAATTCATTTATAATTGATATAAATTAAATTTAGTTGATTTAATTAAATGAATTAATTTTGGAAGAATTAATTTATTAATTAAATTAATTATTGTATCAATTAAATATGAATTAGTTAATCATTAATTAATTAAATGGATCAATATGACTTAAAGAAAGAAAAATGACTTATGTCTTGGAGAAGGAAAAATTCGGTATGACTTAATTTAAGTCTTACCGACAGAAGCTGTTCTGATTTAAGTCTTACCGACCTGATTTATGTTTTACCGACCTCTGCCAGCTGTTGTAAGTCTTACCGACACATTTTATGTCTTAATGGAGGTTTGTGTAAGTCTTAATGATGGAAAATCAAGTCTTGGAAGCAGTTTAAGTCATGCTGGAGCATTTAAATATCCTACAGAAAGCCAGCAAGACCTGTTACTGATATAAAAGAACAGAACAGACCAGATTAAGTCATAACGGAGAAAACACAGCAGAAAACATTTCATCAAGACCAGAATTCTCTCTCTCAAGAACACCAAGAACACCAAAGCTTAAACAATTCCCAGAAATTCAAGTTCTTCATCTTTGTTATATTCTATCCGATAGAACTTGTTTATTTGTGATTCTTGTACTACTAGCGAATTAAGTTTCCTAGTTCTTATCTTGATTATTATTAACTAAATTAGAAAAGTTCATGTCGAATTTTCTAATTAGTTATTAACATCTTGATAAGTTGTTATACTGATTTTGTAACACCACATCAAGTTAATATACAATTATATTCAACTTGAAAAATTGTGTTAAATAATTCCGCACATAAATTTGTCTTTATCAAATTTAATTTAAAGGACAAATTTCGATAAAAAGGTTAAGATTGTATTCAACCCCCCCTTCTACAATCTTATCGGACCTAACATTATCCTAATTATTAAAATAAATTTTAAAATAATATAATTAATGATAGAATAAGGTTACAATTATATTTTAAAATAATATAATTAATAATTAAGGTTCCAATTCCGTCAATGACATGTTTATTTTGAAATTTTATAAAATAAGTTTTAAACCATGCATATCATTAATTAAATTAGTTAAATTAAATTGAAAATAATGATTGTATAAAAATATAATTGTAAAATAAAATTAAGTTTATTACATAATAAAAGAAATCCGTGCATCGCACGGGTTATAAGCTAGTATATTAATTATTACGGTATCCCTGATTTATTTTTAGTGTAAGATTGATTAGGAATACATGTATTTTTTAAAAAAAGTTTATTCAAGATATTGTCGTTTTAATATATTCAATAAAAAAATTGCTATTTTAATAATATTTTTTTACATTTTATTTTTCTTTGCCAATTTGTAAAATCCCGTAATTTTATTTTTTAATTTATTATTAAATATTAAAATAATTTTTAGTTAGATATTCATTTTATATTATTAGATACTTTGAACATGTTTAGAAAAAATGCCTAAACATGAATTAGGTGATAAGCATGAAAGTTCCTAGAGTAAAGAATGTACTCCTTCAAAAATTTCGCATTTTACTGTTCCTTATATTCAAGAATGTATAAATATTTCTATAAATAGTAATTGCAGATATAGATGAATAGCTCATCAAATTTATGGGTTATAAGATTAATGGAGAAGAGTGTGTACTGTACGGAATGATCCGATTTCATAGAAGGATGTTTAAATCATTGGATAAAGTTAGCATAAAAGTAAAGATAAAGTATGGACCAAGGTTAACTATTGTCAATACACATATGAATATTGGATGTCTATAAATGAAATGGAATCAATAACTGCAACTATATATGATGTGATATTAGTTGTAATGGACCATATATGAATAAATAGTTTGACATATTACACGGATGGGAGGTTCCTCTACAAGCTAGAATTGAAAATTATAAATTGATACGTGGTTAAATGATAATATGGTGTAATATTTTTGGATATACATTAATGATTGCAAAATTATATTTTAAATTAAAATGTAATGTATTTAATTAGAAAAGAAATATTGATGATTGGAACATATGGTATAATTAATGTTTTTAGGTGTTTATAGGTGTTTATAAAAGATAATATCAGCTAACATGGAAAAGACATATGACCAATTATCATTAATTATGTTATTCTATTATTTACTTTAATAATTATGATAACCATACCGAAAATCGAACCGACAAACTTTCAATATTTCAACTTTAATATAATAGTATAAATTACAATAAAATTTCTATAAATATAATAACAAAATTAAATAAGATAGATATACAATTAAATAAGATAGATATCTAATAAATTATCTGAACATTAAGGGTTCATTTTGCTGGCGTTTTTGCTGAAAAGCAGGTATAAAATTGTTTGGTAAAATTTAAAACCAACTTTTTCGGAAAGCGTTTTTGGCTGAAAAGCCGCTTTAAGAGAAAGCAGATCCCCATGCTTTTGAAAAAAATTGTTTTTCAGCTTTTACGGAAAGCAAAAATATTAATTTTTTTATATTTTACATCAATACACACACATTTCAAAAATATTACCAAAAAGTTTTGTAATTTTTCTAATAACACTTTTTACACCCGCACTTTTTCTCACAACACAACGATTTTTTAACAATAATCCCAAACAAAGACTTAATTACCGATTATTGCGTTTAGTAAAAATTTACTGCGTTTAGTAAAAATGAATGTACTATTAAATAAGATAAATTTATTATTAATAAAATAGATATACATATCAATCAATTTATCAAACTACTTTTAATAAGCTATCCTGCCTTTGGTTTCAAAAAAAAAAAATAATGACCTTTAATGCCTATAAATTTAAAGTAAAAGGAATTGTTGATTAGTGCTTTACCATCACATTTTCTTCAATTGTTGTTTAATTAATTTTTTAGGAAAAAAAAGATGGGTTAAATGGCACTTTGGTCACTCAATTGACTATAAACCTGTAGTTGAATCACCCAACTAAAAAAGTTAGCAATTAGGTCACTAAACAAATAAAAACTTTCAATCAAGTCACTGGTCTTAACGAACGTTAAGAAATGAAAGAAAAGATTAATCAACTTGCTAGCATGGCTGATTTATATCCAGTTTGCATGTACAACTTATTTAAACGTTGTACCCAACCCAATCCATTGGAGGAATCCTCAACGACCAAATTGAATCCCTTTTTAATGTCAAGCATTTTTTTATCGAATGTTCATATTTTTTCTTCCTTCTTCTTCTTACTTCTCTCATTCTTCCAAAAGCTCCCCATTTCTTCTTCTTCAATGACGTTATCATCTTGACCTTTCTCGACGGTTTTCATTTCTTTTTCTTCAACGATATTATCATCTTCGATGATGATTTTATCTTCATCATCATGTTTCTAAGTTAAACAAACCTCAAGATTGAGTTCTCACCATCTTTGTAAGTAGGGGTTGAATTTAAGAATGTGTAATTAAGCATTTCAATTTAAGAGGAGCTAATTTGTAATTACGGTTTTTTGTATAGAATGTAAAATAAAAGGGCAGCTAATTTAGCAATGAAATGGCACTAATAGACGCATTCTCGTATAAAGTCAACGATATTTAATGGTCGTGAAAATTTTGATGTGTTTAATGATTCAAATAAATATATTTCTTTGTTTAGTGATTTCATTGATAATTTTTCAAGTTGCGTGACCCAATTACAAGTTTATAGTCACTTAAGTGACCAAAATGTCATTTAACACATAATAGACCGTTGAATTTGGCAAGCATGTGAGGAATATTGTGACTATTTATCATGGTATCATGAGCCAGTGGTGTCCTACAAGAGTTTGTGGTTGTGAAAAAATCTACGAGAGTTCGTGGGTGAGAGAAAAAAAAAGATCTCACGAGAGTTCGTGGGTGAGAAAAAAAAATCTACGAGAGTTCAAGAATTTGTGGGTGAAAAAAAAGAGAAAAAATCCGCAAGAGTTCGTAAGTGTGAAGAAAAATCTTTAGAACGAAGACGATGACAAGAAAACATAACAACGCTGTAGATGAATTTGTGCAAGAGATTGTCCGAATCAACGACGAGAGAAAAAAGAAGATTTTGAGAAGAACCGAAACGACGACAAAAAAAAAAAGAGAAGAGATTTTGAAAAGAATCATGACAAAGATTATAATGATGGCAACTATGACGAAGATGGATAGAGGACAAAGATGACGAAGACAATGATGAAAAATTGATCGCAACAAGAAAACTGATTCAAGTGGGTGATTATGTTGATTGGACTGGATGATTTATTTATTTTTTAATTTTGGCAAACTCTCGGTTGAGTATCGTGAGTTTGAGGGAGGATGTTGACATATATGTTAATATATATTATTGCGAGAAAATATGGAGAATTGCCTTTATTATATTATTAGTAAATAGGAAGATTTCCCTTAATATGTTAATTTTCATTATTGAGAATTAGAAATTTACTATATAAATAATTGTAATGTATTGTAATAAACTTGAGGTGAGTGCTTCTCTGACTGAGAAAGATAATCTTGAGAGCATATTTATCAAATATGTAATGCCTAACATATATCAACTGCAGTATTAGACTCTAACTATTAATAATTTTATTCATTCTTAAATTTTATTGCATTCAATTCAACAGATTTTTAATTCAAGAATGAATGTTCAAGTGTTATTCTTGTTATATTCATCTATTTACCAAGTTTCAAAAAAAAAACACCTATACATTTCCTTCCTGGAACCTTTTCTGCAATTTTTCTTACAAATAGATTCTTTTTTTTTTTTTGGCTAATTTTAAGAATAAAATATTAATATGCATATAAAGTAAATATATACAAGTTTTTAGCTAAGATATTAAAAAAAAAAAAAAAAAAACTTATCAATTGTATTCATGTAAACTGAATCATGCACTGAAGTAATGTGACTTGGATTGCAGAGACTAGTCCTAAAACATAAACCTTGTATCCCACTGATTAGGGTCAAGGTAGTACCAGACGGACAAAGACCTTAAAGAGCATCTCTATCATTTTTTTTTTTTGATAAATAGCATCTCTATCATACACTTGCTACAAATTAGCAAGTTAAAATCGGATCGGCAAGAGACCTCCAAATAAATATGCCAGTGCAGAACACAAGGGCAATATGAGATTTTGCACCAACAGTACACACAAATTAGTAAATTACAATTGGATTAGCAATAGACCTCCAAATATATATATATGCCTGTGCAGAACACAACCACAAATTGAGATTCTGTGCCGAATCCCATGCCAATTCACATAATGATCAGATTTGGACGATAATAGACAAAGTTGATGATCCCAAAAAGAGGCACAATCCCTAGGGGAATGTTTACAGCCCTGTGCGGTATCTGATAGAGCTTGCTGCTGTTCTGATGTTTGGTATCTTTTGCAAGCGCAGAAGACCTGTAGACAGCCAATTAGTTTGAGAAATATTCATCAACTATGTTCAGTTATTGAGAGACATCAGGATACTTTTATATGCCACATGCGATCTAAGGTGATGCATACAAGTTATTCATCTGAATTTTTTAGCTTTCTTGGCCTTTTGTTAGCTGGGGAAGATGAGGCGTCAGTTGGTCTTCCTGGTGCCTTCAGAAAAGAAAAATTGCACAGAATGAGAAAATGCAATTGTGAAGATTTTGACCAAACACGCAAGAAAGCGAGTGCTGACAAAAAAAAAAAAACATGCGATTTACCTTGCGTTTCTGGTCCTTTTTGGCAATGTGCTCCCCTGAAAATTCAGCTGAATACATAAATACAATTGGACTTTAAAAAAACTGATTCAGCCGAAGATCATTTTTCCCTTTTGCCTCTTTTAAATATATAAGCATCAATTACTTGTTAATTACAAATAAAAATAGCTGCTAATATCTTACTACCTCCAAAAACTGAGTCTGGAATGAATGTCCGATCCTGATCTAAAATACGCTGGAAACTCTGCAAACAGATTGTCATTAATAATTTAGGCTGTAAATAAACATTGACAAACAATTTTGCAGTAGAAGATATTCAAATATGTCCTAAGGTGTTGTCATATATTAAGCATGCTCTCACCATACCGTGAATGAATGCACATTTAACCACTAATTTTTTAATTAAATGGTCAGATCGAGGATCAGACTAGCCTGAGTGTTCAAGTGGATTAGAGTAACAGGTGGTATTATAACTACGTAATATTCTACCCTACAATACGGTGCAGTGTAATTTATATAAAAAAAATAACCAATGACTGACTTTTGGAGTTCCTGGTGTCTCAGGATATGAACCCTCACGGTAAGATGAACCTTCAGCCTCCTTGTACTGAAACTGAAAAAAAAGGTGATAAAGAATTAAGAAACTTTCAGAGGTTATATATATATATATGTTAGGACTGATTTCATTGTATCACATGCTTGCTTCTATTGCCACTTACAGACCACTGTATAACACAAATGACTGAACAAAGGAATGTAATATGGATAAGTACTCTGACATTCCATACCTAATACTGTCCTAGGAATACAACAAGCAGTTCAAGTACAAAAATCGCACGTTGACATGCTCTATAAGGAGTTTATAGTAAAAGGAAGTTAGTAGATGAACATTCGGGTTGAAGAAATTGACCAAACCCAATTAGTACATAAAGTACAAAGAAAACATAACTAAAATCAATATTATGGTTATAATCTACAAGCTACAATACAGCCGCAAAAGTGTGACCACTGACCACGCTATAGTTACACCCTAGATATCACTAAAATCTTCCACAAGCTCATCATTTCCTTGTCAAACCCGCCAAAGGGCCACAGCACAGTTCAAGGAAAAACGCATATGTTTCTGTGTAATACCTGTACATCTTACTTCGACCAAATAAGATTTTTAAACGCAAAAGTGTGATCACAGTAACCTTAAAATATGATATCTTATACTTGGATATGTAAATTCCTCTGTAGAATAGACTTCTAATACTTCAGTTCTAACAAGCAAATCACTGCAATAAAAAATTGCAGATTGTTATTGCAATCAACCACTTTAACAAATTTCACTAGTACCTTCACATCTTAGACCACATACGTCTTTTGACTTAAAAATAAAAGAGGATGACTACAGAAGGCATCGAACTGAATACCTATTAGACTCACATATGGGAAAGTGAGATACCATACCTGGAGCTTCAAGTATTTATTAACTTAGACTGCGTTAATATAACAATCTATGTATCGAATCAGGACTATTACAGCAGAGTCGCAGAGGTGCTAGGGAGAAAGAGAGAAGCATATAAAGGGCTAGAAGTGCAAACCACAGAATTCAAAACAGACAAAGAAAGTACCTGTTTCTGAAGATTCAGAAGAGTAAGTATCTCTTTTCTTAATTCCAGATGCTCTTCACAAACAGCTTTGGTCGGAACCTTCGGTTTCATATTAACCTGTGAAGGGAACAAAATAGGCAGAAGTATTGACTTGTAAAGAAAACCCAAGAAAAAGGTCTCTTCTATCTATTTCCTATTAGATTTCTTCTGCTTATTTGATAATGAAGATTTCTTCTATTAAGTAACTAAAACTAATATTACAGAAAGGTATTTGGGTCTGTCACACATATTGTTAATTGAAAATTGTGTATATCGATAAGGATAAACTCTGGGAGTCCCCCAAAAAGAGTTTTAAGTTCATTTCTGCATGCATATCAAGAGATTTACTGTTGAATGTTCTATTATCAGTTTATACTACGAGAATAAAATGTTCACACTGTAACCATTCTAGATCTTTTCATGGGGAAAAACATTTTGTACCTTGTCACATTTTTTGATAACATAGGGGTCGTCTATTTTCATGGCTATGAAGTGAAGTCAGACTACCATCTTTAGCTCAGTAATACAGAAAAATAATATAATGTGGTAAGCAGATGAATATCTTGCACAATACTCTCTTTGCCAGAGTGATGCAATTTCATCAAATTCATGCTTAACTCTATAAGTTTAAGTTATGAACTATACCCCGAGATCTTGTAATATTTGCTCAACCCGTTTAATAGTTCGAAGTCCGGCTGATGAGCTTGCAGCTTGCACCATTTGCTCAAATCCATAAGTCCTCAAATACACCCGAAGCTGCAAAAACATTTTTCGTCAGCTGGGTACAGTTGAACATTTCTTGTCCAAATATATCTAGGACCACTATTACTATGCAAAAATGATAATACGAAAGAAGAGTTATATGCTTAGGAAGGTCTATGAGTATAAAAAAACACAAAATTAGGCAACCCATGCCTAGAGTTGTTTATAAACAAATAAAGGAAAAGATGTAAAATGTTAAACCAAACAAGGGAAAGGAACATACTACAAGTAATGATGAGTAGTAGTATTTCAGACTATCAGAGTAATTGATAAATTTAAATATGAGCATGACAAGTAGTAGTATATCAGAGTGATAAATTTAATCCACATACGAGCATGCCGAGTTGTTTCATATGGACGACTAGTTGTTTTTGTATAAATGACAGTACAGACACTATGTATTAGCGATCGTTGAATATATATACAATCCAAATAAGGCCTCATCCTAAGACCTTCAGGTTTCAGGAATGCTGGTTACTAAACATGGGATTACAAGGTCCCGGAACCCTCAACCCCAGTATTTAAATTTAACTATTTGTCTAGCATTGTTTGCTGTTTCTTTGTCTGAGTGAGGGTGTGTGTTATGTATCATATTCGATCCAACTAAGGCATTTTCCTCATACCTTACGGTTTCAGGAGTGCTCGTTACTTAACACTTACAAACTCATTATCAAGTAGCAAAAAGAAACTACGAAGTGGAGGAACCATGAATAATAAATTACCATGCGCAGCGAAGCTGAAGCTGAGGCAGTCTCGGCAACAGATATCGGAGGGACACCTGCAGATAGGAACTGAGATTTTGAAGGTGATGCATCATCCACATTAACATTGTCCCTCTCAGCATCTCCAGCACCACCAGTTGATATGGGGATTAATTCAGAATCTTGGGCAGCCTGAGTATTAAAGTAACAACAGTCTTATTATACAAGCAAGCCTAATGCAAACATTGAACTTGTAAAAATCATGGTGTAAAAGAACAAATTGAAAAAACTGTTAATTTACTTTCATGACTAGTGCTAGGGAGGAGGGGACTGGGGATGGGAATAATGAGGATTAAACTCTAAACCTACTCAGGTGACATAAAGAGTAATATTAATTACATCTGAAGGGTAAGGAATATACAACATAACAAGTTAATCTGTCAATTTATGCACTGCAATTCCTTTGTATATATTGTACTATAAGTCCAAAAAAAATTAGAAAAAAATGATAGAAAATCCAAATGGATGGATAATTTCAATGATTAAGACAAATCTAAGAATTCAGAGCCACTGGATTAAAATGAGAAGTAAAAGCATCACATGCTAGAAACTTTTTGGTTGTATATATATATATTGTTAGTGCTTCTTTTAAACAAGGATATTTATGAAAGAAGGAAAAGATATCGGATTCAGAGTGACCCTTGCCTTCGCAGCCATTCGTGCCTCCATAATCCTCTTCGCTTCAGCATAAACCTGATATAAAGTATTGCAAAAACATATAAAACAGTACTCAGCCTGCATGTCTAAGAAGCATACAAATACGAAAGGGGTAGTAAATATCATAATAAAGGTAATTGTCACCTCAGCATCTCTGCGCTCTTGGTGCTTTGACTGTGAAAGAATCATTGACAAAGCACGCTTGCGCTCTGTCTCTTGAGCAAGGTTGTATGGTTCCTAAAGCAAAGTTACAAGCTATAGATTTACAAGCAGAATTGCAAATTTTCAAAGAAGAAAAAAGCTCAATTATATATATAATGAATAAATTTTATTAGAATGCATAAGTATAAGCCATGCAGTATATTGTATAAATTAAATATAAATAGTAAGCTTATGCACTTGAGCAGTGATATGGAACCTTAACAAGAGGATGCCCAGAAACATCAGCCGGAGAAGAAGCCCTGGCAATCAATATAGCTCGTGAAACTACACATGCAAGAGTCATCACTATCAACAAATGCAAATTTTACTTGCAAACCAATTTAAAATGTCAATCATAAAGACTGATAGACACAGTTATTAAGATGAAGTGTAAACAGGTAACATGGCACCAAGACAGAAACATCTTAGCTAATGTACCAGTATAGTAGCGATTTTTCAGTTCTTCCACAGTTCGAGAATAAGGCAACTTATCAGCTATCACAACAAAACGAAGATCAAAGCGGGCACACGAATCGAATAGCTGATCAGTTTCTTCCCTGGTCCATGCCTAATAAATAAACAAACATAAACACTTGATTATTACAAACAGCAAGAAAACATTTAAAGATTTAATGTGTCGAGTGCAATCATTTGCAAAGATCGGTAAACACTAAACAGGTAAGAAGAAAATTAAATCCTATCTTGAATCCAGGCCTTTTAATGCCCAAGACTCAGCAGACTGTAAAAAGCTCTTTACCTGGGATTGGGAAGCAAGAAAACTTGGGTAATTTAACGCACCCTTGTACTAGATACTTCGCTACTTGGATACTCGTACAATCCCAACTATAATATTTCAATTTAAAATTCGTGGAATTTGGGGTTAAGTAACTGCTAAAACAAAAGTATATTATTAATCTGCATTTACCTCTAAAAAAATTAAGAGTCCTCTTCTGTTGATAGATTTATCAATCATATAATCATATACAATATATACATATATAATATCCTCATATGCGTTGTATCCCCCTGGCCCCAAATCACCATATTAACATATTTTCTGAATCCATTTTACCCACACTACGCACCCGCACCCGTAATTTTTCTTCTTAGCTCTCCACAAGTGCTGACCAGATACAGAATTCTCGTCTCCTTAGTAAAGAGAGAAAAATCATATAAGAACACCCCTAACTAGAGTCGATAAAGAGAGTCATCCGATTATCTTATCCATTCAAATTTATTAAATGATGGACAACTGAACAAAAACCAAACTATATAATCTAAAATATTCAATACCCTTTATCAAAATGATATACTTCCCCTATATTCAATATAAGTGATCCTTTTAAATTTTTAAATGTATAAAGATATCTAGGCTGACTATATTCTATCCTGCTAATTCACCATTTTATCTGTTGATTTAATCGAGAAACAAGTATGTCTCTCATTTCACTGCTTATAAACCATTTGCCTGAAACTACCTCACGCAGTTCAGATGCTGATTACAAATTTTTCCTTGACCTTCCCATATGGTAAAGTTTAAATAGGCATAGTTGCTTATATTTTTGCAGGCATTCTCTCTTAATTATTTAAATTTTAAAGACTCAAAACTTTTCATTAGTTTTCTTTTATTATCTTCTATGCAAAATTTTACTCCATTAACAATGGTACTAATACTTATTTTCTTCAGGATAGACCCACGCAGTGGGTAAAAGAACTTTTTAAGTAAAAAATAACCAGGCAGTAGACCTCATCATCATCAAGTCCCCAAATATGAATGACATACTTCATATGAAGAATATGTAACATCAGCCGTAAAGTGATACTTACAGGATCCTCCAAGAACTTTTCGTATTCCTCATCAGTGTATTTGATCACATCAACTGACTGCCCCAAATTGAATAGTCATATGCAAGTTCATGAGCAAAGGAGAAAGCAATGTCACATAAGATAGAGCAACTAAAAACTAAATGAATGCTTCGGTAAGAAGATCAAAATTTATGCTATTTAGCATATACTAAGTTCCGACATGTGACAAATATGAGGATTTGGAAACATGCTAAAAAATTACCTTGTTATACTTGGCAAAGGAATAATCACCTGTAGGAGGCACACCATTTACAACTCTGACCTGCAAATTAGAGCAAAAATGAGTACTTCACGACCTTCACTTAACAGTTTGTGTACATACAGGTGAGAAGGCACCAATACACACCCAGTGGTAAAGTTGCAAATTATCTTTGCGAGCAGAACTGGTAAAAGGAAGCCACTGCCATGTAATCTGTAATGAGAAACAATATTTTAAAGTTACAAATAGAAGTACTGAGAGAAACAAAAACACCATGAACAATCAAAATGAATAAAGCACCAAAGGTAGGAAAGTTACTGAAAAATTTTGATCCCCAACTAGCCCTCTAAAAAGCAACAAAATCAATCATCCAACTAAAGCAAGTTTTCGACCTCTAATCCTTACAAACTGCCAAATTACACACAATGCACCTAAACTCACTTATCCTACTATTCACACTCTTTTTGGTCATTTAAATCGTACATTTTTCAAATTAAAAATTACAAAATTTCACATATTTTAAAACTTTCCAATCTTTGCCCCAGGGTCTTACTGAAACAACCTCAATACTTGTCATTCTCACCACTCCCACACTAACACATAAGCGAACATCGTAAAAATTTAAAGCAATGCGGATGAATTTAAAATACTGTAACCTAATAAACAAACTTACGACACTATAATCAGTTAGCACAATCACATAATTCGCCTCACATTGTAACAAACTAACTTCCAACACATTATCCACATTCGCAACTCACACATCCAACAAATTACAAATACGATAAATAAACGAAGCAAAAGACACCTTTTCATTCTCAGCTTGAGACCGTTTCTTCAACTGATTAACATCGATCGACGGCATAAGCGGTGCGAGGCCTCCAGTAAGTGCATATACCTACAATTTAAAACAATTTTAACCATTAATAAAACCCTAATCTACACAATGCGAGCTAAATCAATACATATAAAAGTGATGGATAATTTTATAAATATACCTCGCGAGAAATGCCATCGGGCTTTCTTTGAGAATCTTTAGGGGGTCTAGATTTCTTTTCGTGAGGTAAAGACGGTGTCGTTTTGGGAATTCCGAGTATATCTTTGGCATCCATGTTTCTTCTTGTGTTTTCCCCCAAAAGTTAGGGTTTATTAGCGCCAAAAATAGCTACCAGTGGATTGGAGAATTGATTTGAGTTAACCGGGTCAACTCGTCCAATTTGGCTCCAGCTCCTTCACGATGATAAAACCGGGACCTTAAAATTAAGAGTTTTTGAATGTTTTATGAAAAACGGGGAATCGGACTTAATCGGTGGAGGTACCGTCTAGGGATTAATTGAGTAATCGGGGATTAATCGGAATGATTAATCGGATCATTAATCGGAACTAGTTTAATATTATTTTTAAATATAATTATTATTAATATATGTAATTATTTTATTATTTGATTATACATGAATAATTATCATATATTTATACAAATATATTTAAAATATATAGAATTATTAAAGTAAATATAAATTTTAAGATCTAATTTTTGAATTGGGGTCAATATGAGAGAAAAAATTGATAAATTCATGATTTAACCGTTTAAAATATTAATTTGTATATGAGAATAATATTTTTCTTAAAATTTATTCATTTTTATACTTTTTGATTTTTTTTAATTTTTCTACAAATTTTTCAATTTTTTACCAATAATTCCGATTTTTGACCGATTAATCCGATTTTTGACCGATTAATCCCGATTAATCCCGATTTTTCGAAAAAATGATTTTTTAGTCGATTTTTATAAAATTAGTTCGGTGACCTACCGAACAGCGATTAATCGGCGATTAATCCCGATTAATCGCCGACTTTTAGAACAGAGTGAAAAACACGATTTTACAATGCCCAACAAAAATCAATTGAACTAGTTTGACCAAAAATATTTAAAAATTTTGAACTATGATACTTTTTGGGTTAAGGGTGTGTTTGGCATTATTTGGCCTGTTTGGCTGAACTTAGGGGGTGGTATTGTATTAAGATTTTTAAAAACTTTTAATGATTTTAAAAGTTATGGGTATTCAATTCTAACATTTAAAGAGTCTTTAAAAGTATGGTATTATTCAATTAAAACTTTTAAGAAGTATTTAAAAGTAGGGCGGTATTGAATTTAGACATTTATAGACTCTTTATAAGTATCGTGTTATTCAAAAAGTCAATGACTTTTAATGACTTTTAACAAAAATTATAACTACATCCCTTGAAAAAAAAGTCATGAGCTTTTCGATAAGATTTGACATGACTTCTAATAATTCTATAAAAATCATCTTGAATAATATTGTTTCATTTACTGTCAATAATTTTTTTAAAATTTCCTGTCGCTTTTCTTTTCTTTCTTCCTCTTCTTTCATCTCTTTTTCTTCCTCTTCTTGGTTTTCAATTTCCATATTTATATTCATTAGTAAACAATATTATTGAGGGTGCGATCTTTTGCAATTTTATAAAAATAGATCATAACACAAAGTAAAATAAGAATCCATGAAACATTATAGTAATTCATGGGCTTCTAAAAATATTGTGCTTGCAACAATTCACATAAAACACCAATAAAATAACTTTTCATCATAAAAATATTGTTACATAGCTCTGCATCATAATTAGCTATGAATAGTAGTGACAAATATATAATTCTCAGATAAAAATATGCAATGAATACTCAATTTAACAAGAAATATACCTTGTACTCAATTTTTTGATGGCCGGATTAATCAGAGAACACACGATCAAAATTGGATTGCAGTGAAAAAAGGTTAAAGGGTTTCAGAGCATAGGCTAATATATGTTCTTTGTAGTTAATCTAGTAAACCACAAAATCTATCAAAAAGTCTATGAAAGTTTTTAGAAATCATTTCATTAGGAGTCATCAAAAGTATTTCAAAATTTTGGTGATTCAATAAGAATCATTAAGAGTCATTAAAAGTCTATAAAATCCATAAAAATCATTACCCCAAGAATTGTCATTGAAAGTCATAATACAATACCACCCCCTTAATTTAAGTCCTTATGGACTTATTTTCGGGTAAAATTTCATATTTTGATAATTTCTTATTATACAAGTATTCAATGTATGTTTGAGATTTTATAAGTTGCAAAAAAAGTTAACTTTTTTCAGAAAAAAGTTAGGAATCTCTAACTTTGTCTTAAAATAAGTTGACATATTCTGGAAAAAAGTTCCCCCAAACACCCCCATTGTTGCAGACAGCAACATCAGCTTTTTTCGGAAAAGCAACTGAAAAAGTGTTTAGTAAAATTTAAAAGTTGATTTTCAAAAAAGTGTTTTTGGCTGAAAAGCTGCTTTTAGAGAAAGTAAGTTCACCCATGCTTTTGAAAAAAAACTGCTTTTCAGCTTCAGCTTTTAACAACAACACTTTTTCACCAGCACTTTTCTAACAGTACAGCAATTTTTAACAGCAATCCCAAACAGAGCCTAAATTCCGAGCTTTATTTCAAAATTTGGATTCCAAAATAAATCCAAATTTATTAACCCAAATGCAATAATTCGTTTAATTCATAAAATCCATCACAAATCCCAAAAAAAATTAATTTGTTGGTGTATTTAGTAATAGTAGTACTTTGTCTTATAATTTAAAGTTCGAAATCTTTTCAATGTAAGAATGAGATGTTACAAACTTTTCAACATAAATTTTGACTTTATTGCAGCTTGATGATATGTAGTTTAATTTTTTTGCACAAAAATGACTAAATTATTAGTTTTGCCAAATTGATTGCTAATTATTGAATTTCTAAACACTTAGCTGACTCCGGGTCCATTGTGTTAGTTCGCAACTATCGACATTAGGGTTTTTGAAATAAAGTAAGATTGAATTGCATTTTATCGGCTGTAGGTTAATTTTTTACACATTGTTGACTAAAGTAAAAAGGTAGCTACAATTGAATCTCCTCAAACTAACAAGATAGCTAAAGTAAAATGAATAATCACCTCAAATAAATAATTTTTTTCTAGTCCCAAAATAATAGAAACGGTGTACGGAGTATTTTTTATCTCGATAAATGAATAGTCCTCGATTAATGAATAAAAAATTTCAAACCTGAGCGTATTCATTTATTAAGATTTAACTGTATATTAATGACCTAAAATTATATGGACTAGTATTTAAGCCCGCGGTGCTGGGCTATTTTAATTTTATAATTATTTTTTATTTTAAAATAATAAATATTTTTTGATGTAATAAATTATATTTTCACATACAATCACTAATTATTTTGATTGTAATAGTAACTCATAATACTCTACTTCCTAGATGATGCGAAGCTAATACATGATGTCCACTACTAAACGGTCATTTTGAATTTGTTGTTGGTGTTGACGTTTGTAATAGTTTATTCGATGGCGCCTTGAATCCTACTTTATGATAAAATAAAAATGATATTATCTTTTTTTATTAAGAAAACTCCTCGGCCCCGTCTCCGATGGTGCCTCGAACCATATTTACTAATAAATACAATATAATCTAATACATAATTCAAAAAAATAATTGGATGTTATAAAATTTATAAGTATATGAGATTAATTGCTAACTCTCCAATTTGGATTATGTTCATGATCTTATATAATGTATATCAGTTTACATTGCTTTAGTGAATATATTATCTTGTTACTGTCTAGTGTCTCTACCTAACCATTGTAACACTCTCTAGCCTCTAGCAGATGAACAGACCACCTTCAGGATGTTGTTATCGAGTGCTCTCCAATTTGGATTATGTTCATGATCTTATATAATGTATATCAGTTTACATTGCTTTAGTGAATATATTATCTTGTTGTCTTGACACGACACGAAACCAACCACCCACCCGTTTTGCCAGGTCTTGATATATCCAAACACCACCCTCTTCCAACTCTCTCATACCTTTCTGGGAACAATTCAGTTCTTAAAAATTCAATTTCTTCACAACATGTTTGACACCTCTACATGTCAATTGTACACGAAAAAGGCGTTCTCTGTAAAAACATAAAAGAATATTAGTTCTCATAATATTCAAATCAAAACCATTACATTTGTAGTAAATTATGAATTTCAGCAACTTACATCATCCTTAAAAACGAAACCAAATACAAATATAAAATACATAAAAGATACATTTAGTTGATTCTTGTCGATCGTTTCTCCAGTGCCAAATACTTCTGCTATAATTAGAATTTCATATGTTTACGTGGTAAAATTGCTGAACGAATTTTTAATTTGTCCTGTCTGAGAAATTATTTGTATTACCTAACTTGCATCACATCTTAAGAAGATATGTAACCTTAAATACAAAAATGAGCGGTCAATTATCATTTCTCTTGTTATAATTGCAGTTAGTTTCATAATGTGTGTGATAAAACGCTTTGTCCAGACGATAATATAAATTTATCTTCATCATATCTTTATATTGTCATTAACAAACAATTGCAATTCTAGACAATTGTGTATCCTTATCATTCGTATGCTCAAATTAGCATGGGTAACAGATAGACCTAAAATGTGGGTGATGCGGTGAATTCAATAAAAGGGAGAAGAATCCATCCATAGAATGAACAAATCACTAAGTTGCATAGAATGTAATGGTTAATAGAAATGAAATGACATTAGCACATGTTTTTAGCAAGGGAATTGCCCATGTTTCGTACAATGGAGAGATTCCATCAATAAGCTAGTAAAGTAACTTAATTCAAAATACAAAAAAGTAAACACCAAAGACACTTACTATTATAGATTCGAGGAAAACGATATTATATTATGTTGAATTATTGAAGTCCATATGTAGTAAACCTAAAGTAAAAACTGAATCAAGTAGCTACTAGCTTTATCAGCTGAAAGCCTGTCATATATCAACTCTAGCAATAATTTATAAATCATAAAACCTTTAATGCAACAACGAAGAAAATAGATAATCGCTGACCTATCAGCAATTGTTGCCTGCACCATAGATAAGGACTTTTCACCATTGACACCGGAAAAACTAAGATCAACCACAATATAAACAAAAAGCACCGTAATCAGTTTTAATAGACACTTAATAATGTCTTAAAGGGATGAACTTCATTATATTTAGAAAGCTACGTAGTTAATGGATTAGTTGCAAAACAAAATACAAATAGAACTCGTAAATGATGGTCAATTTTTAAAAATAAAGTCCTGGCGTAACATATAGCGTCATCAAATAACATAATAACTGATGAATTGGGCAATTTTTTTTTATGCAGGACATTTTCCTATACATGTTCTTAATCAATTCAGTTGGATAGGCGTTAAAGCCCACAGCAAGTCTAGTGCTAATCTACTATCTATATTAGTCACTACCTCAAATATAGAACCTTGATTATGGAACCTAATCTAATCAATTATAGAATGTGACGCCCCCAGATCCGGGGTCGGAGATCTAGGCGCTCACGGTCCATTTTCCATTAGTAACATACCTGTTCTTGCACACAATATATAACACAGCCATTGACCCCACAATAAACTCACAACACACTCACACACACAGGTTAGAGCCTCAGAAACGTCACACATTGATTAAACCGTAATAAAGTTATCAGAGTTATTACAGACCGAATTAAATAGTATTTATGCTACCAACAACTCTTCGATATGAAGCGAAGCTGGCGGCTTGATAGTTTGTTACGATACACTGCCTTGCACAGGTCATGCTGATAAATAAAACGTACTAACAAAAGCTGCCAACCAATCCGGCTAATGGGGCCTACCGGTGGAATCTCAAGTGGAGGCTCGGGCCTAGTCACCTGCTTTCGAGCAGTCTGCCTGGGTCTTGCCATTTCGCTTAGCTGTTGTGTTTGTAAAGTTTGAAAACAAGCAAGAGTGAGCAACTATAGCTCAGCAAGAAGTATATATATATGATAAGCAATATACATCTCATATGATTGGCAGTTGATATATTTGTTTGTATCAATCAGTTATAAAATCACTTGTCATAGTTGATAAATCTCGAAGGTGCAACAATATGTGCCCTTGTTTTCAAAATAAACTTGCAGTTCTAGATACTGCATTGAATCAACATCTTTCTCATCAAAATAGAACACTATCAGCAACTTGGCGCAAAAGCCTAAGAAGCAGTGTCAAAGCATTTTTCCAAAATGGAGGAATGGGACTTAAAGAAAACATAAAAAAACCTGACAAGGATTGACGATGATCAGTCGCCACATCCAAGTCCAATAATCCGCGGGTCTTCTCTACCGATAGAAGGATAGAAACTACATCCGTAACTATCCCTCGGGTGAAAACTACATCCGTAATCACCCTCGATGAAAACTACATCCGTAATCATCCTTCGGCAACACCTGGGCCGGAATAATAAGTGATGGACCGCCTGGCTCACGGCCGCTTACACATCCCGGGAATCGTTCGTCAACGGTTCCCACACCTGCCAGAGTCCCTTTTTCTTTTCTTTTAAAACTTGATTTTGATTGAAAACAGAGTAATTGGGGTCCGACATCAGTCGACCGATGATTCTTGAAATCATACAAGAAGCAGAATCTAACCGGGGGTTTTCGAAAATGTTTTGAGTTCGAAAGAGTTCGAGTTTGAAAGAATTAAAAAGTATCTTGGATTAACTTTGTCTTTAAATAATGAACAGTAATTAATAAATAATATTTTAAGATTTAATATTAATAATTAATAAAATAATTATTCGATAAAATAAACTCTCAATCCAAGATAGGGTTTCGTGTATTTACGAAGATATAATAATAGTTATTTGAATATATGATACCACCCGAATGACCCTTCGGGTTTTCGCAATATAGATACGATATAATAATATACCGCTCCCCGGTCAATAGTATATACGGACCGCTACGACCTCTATTGCTAGAGTCGTTGTCCGAAGAAAACATTTCAATCTAAGTTCAAGGGGTAAAAGCATACATGTACTTGTTCAATCTCAATTGCATCAATACTTCGATAAACATAGCATTTGATATCATTTGAAAACTACAAACACAACAGTAAAAGTCCTTGTATATGGATAAGTTTTGAAAAGTAAACTTGCCTTGGTTTGGTTGGGGTGGTCGAGCGTGCGAATTCGAACGATCTATACATAAACAATAATCGTTCGTTAGTACCTTAACAATTTCTCTCTAATTACGGGGTTTTAAGGGGGTACGAAATTAACTTAACGACTTCGTCTTATGACTCCCTAGCCCCACTATAGGTCCATGACATCACTCGTTTATGCTCATCACTTACTCGACTTAATTTAGTTACCACGTTCGAATCATAACCACTAACCCTAGAATCATGTTTCACTAATCGACTTTTTTCCATTGCGAAAATTTTACTCTAGCATTTTTATAAAATCCAAAAATTCATATTTTAATCCAATTCCTTTTGGGTGGTCTTCACCACTGCATTACCTACATTCTCAAATTTTTCCATGATCCCAAATATATTTTAAGGTGTTTAAACAAGGTTCACAAGGGGGTCACTCAATGCAGTCCATAGTCCAGAAACAAAATTCACTCCTCCGGCCATAACTAAAAATCCACACATCACCTAGCTATGAATCTTACATATCCAGAAACTACATTCAATTATCTTTCCAACAATATAAGGTAGGACATCAGGGGACATCATTTGGGTGTTCAAAATCGTGCTACAACACAGATCAAAGTTCCTGGACAAACTCAGCAAGCTCAATTCACTTAGATCAACCATTTTTCATACTTCCATAACATAAACACCACTTAAAACACTTAGATCATGACTCATAACACTCATGGAGATATATATATTAACCATAGTCATAAAATTCACAATCTCAACATCAAAACCCAAGATCCATGCTATCCAATACATATACATTCAAGATAACCCCTAAAATGCATGGATCTACTACCATACTATATGAACAACACATAACCAAGGGTGGTTTGAGATTTCATACCTTCTTGAGCTCCTAGAGACCTTGAACAATCTTTATATAACTTAAAATCACCTTAGATGGCCTCCTACAACACTCACAATGCAAGATCTAAAAGATAATAAACTTATGTTAACATTTCTCTAAACTTCCAACAATTATAACTCAAGAACCAATGGATGGAAGGCTTTGAAATTGATACCATACCTCTACTAAGATGCAAGGAAGCCCTAGGAAGGTTGTAGATGAAGAAATGGTGGAGAGAAAATCTCTCCCTCTCTCTTCAAGGAGTTCGGCCGAGAGCTTCTTTCAAGGGGGGGGGAGTGTTTTTGCTTGTTTTGTTTTGTAAAGGTAAAAAGAAATGCTAGAATGACTTGTATTATTATGGTTAGTAGAAAAAGTAGTCACATGTTGCCAAGCTAGCCTAGGTTGCATCCATGCCCTATTGTCCCCTAAGTACACATCCACCATGCTAGTTACTATTCACTTTTGCTTTTATGTTTTCTAGTTCCTTTTTTTAAATATCTAGTTACATGGCACTTGCATGTAATTTCTTTCCTTGTAATATTATTCTCCCACCAATGCTTGTTATTAAATCCTTACTTCGTATCGTAACTTAATTATTCTCTCGTAATAATATTTCGTCGCGTAGAGATTTCTCCTATAATTCCTTAAGTACTTATTGTATAAATTCCTCGAATGTCCAAAATTCCTTGTCATAATTCTTAATAAATCCTTTAATATTCTATCCATTCTCAAATTCCAAGTTTTATAAATATTACTAACAGTAAGACTCTTGCCTTTACAATCTCTCTGTATATCTTACATCATAAATGCAACAACGCAGTTTCTCAGACAATCAATTCTATAAATCAACAGGGATGACTAGAAAAGTTCCATAATGATAATGTCACAAGATATTAAATAAAAGGAAATATTACCAAAAATTAGGGTTCTTACAGCCTCCCCTCCTTAAAAGGATTCCGTCCCGGAATCAGGTTGAAAACAGTTGGGGGTGCTTTTCACGCATTGCGCTCTCTAGTTCCCATGTTGATTCTTCGACATTCTGATTCCTCCACAAGACTCTCACTAGTTTGACAACCTTGTTCCTCAGCACCTGTTCTTTTCGATCCATGATTTCTACGGGTTGCTCGACATATGTTAGGTCTGGTTGCAGATCCACTTGATCATGTTCTATCACATGTCGGAAGTCGGTATGGTACGGTCGTAGCATGGACACATGGAACACGTTATGTACTTGCTGTAAGCTCGGGGGTAAAGCCAATTCATAGGCTAACTTCCCAACTCGTTTCAAGATCTCAAAAGGTCCAATAAATCTCGGGCTTAGTTTTCCCTTCTTACCAAATCTCATCAATCCCTTCCACGGCGATACCTTCAACATCACAAACTCTCCTACTTCATATTCTTTGTCCTTACGGGTCTGGTCCGCATACTTCTTCTGTCTGTCTTGGGCTGCTACCAGCCGTCCTCTTATGAGCTCGATAGTTTCTCTCGTCTGTTGGACCAGTTCAAGCCCTAAAATCTTCCGCTCTCCAACTTCTTCCCAACACAAGGGAGACCGACATCTTCGTCCGTATAAAGCTTCATATGGGGGCATGCCTATACTCGCATGGTAACTGTTGTTGTAGGAAAATTCGATCAACGGTAAGTGGTCATCCCAACTTCCCTTAAAATCAATGGCACATACCCTCAACATGTCCTCGATGGTCTGGATGGTTCTCTCACTCTGTCCGTCTGTTTGGGGATGGTACGCAGTACTCATGTTTAACTTAGTCCCCACACAATCCTGAAAACTTCTCCAGAACCTGGAGTTGAATCTCGGGTCTCTATTTGATACAATGCTCACAGGAACCCCATGTCTAACCACAATCTCCTTTAGGTAAATATCTGCCAGCTTGTCGACAGTATATCTCTCGTTGATTGGAAGAAAATGTGCTGACTTGGTCAACCTATCGATAATTACCCAAATGGCATCATGATTTGTCTTGGTCCTTGGTAATCCGACCACAAAATCCATCGCAATCTGCTCCCATTTCCACTCGGGTATCTCTAAGGGTTGCAACAATCCACTGGGCCTTTGGTGTTCGGCCTTCACTCTTTGACACGTCAAGCATTTACTTACCCACTCTGCCACGTCCTTCTTCATATTAGGCCACCAATAGTATTCTCTCAGATCTCTATACATCTTTGTGCCTCCAGGGTGAATTGAGTACCTCGAGCTATGAGCCTCTTGCAAAATCTCATCTTTTAACTCTTGAACGTTTGGAATCCATATCCTAGATGCGTACCTCATAATTCCATTCCCGTCCTTCTCACACTTAATTTCTTCGCCAGTCAAGATCTTCTCCATCGAATTCTTTTCTTCTTCCATCTTCTTTTCCTGGCACAACTTAATCTTTTCCAATAACGGTGGTTGGACTTTTATTTCCATTAGACTCTCTTGTCCAATTCCTGGTAGCCTTACTTCAATCTCCAGTTTCTCAAGGTCCTTGATCAATTCGTCCACTGACGTTATCATCTTAAGCTTCTCCTTTCGGCTAAGTGCATCGGCCACCACGTTGGCCTTCCCTGGGTGATAATGAATCTCACAATCATAATCCTTGATTAGCTCTAGCCATCTCCTCTGCCTCATGTTTAACTCCTTCTGAGTGAATATGTACTTTAAGCTCTTGTGATCCGTGTAGATTTCACACTTTTCTCCGTACAGATAATGTCTCCAGATCTTTAAAGCAAAAACTATTGCTGCTAATTATAAATCATGGGTGGGGTATCTTATCTCATACTCCTTAAGTTGTCTGGACGCATAAGCAATCACCTTACCGTGCTGCATAAGCACACACCCTAAACCTTTATGGGATGCGTCGCTATAAATCACAAAATCTCCCTTATCATCAGGTAGGGCTAGTACTGGTGCTGTCACCAACCTCTTCTTCAACTCTTGGAAGCTCTCTTCGCATTTTTCAGTCCACACAAACTTCTCGATCTTGCGAGTTAGTCGGGTCAAAGGGGCTGCTATCTTTGCAAAGTCTTGGACAAATCTCCTATAGTAGCCAGCCAGTCCTATGAAACTTCTCACCTCTGTCGGAGTGGTTGGTCTCTCCCAATTTGATACAGCCTCTATTTTGGCTGGGTCCACTAGAATACCTTGTTCGCTGATCACATGTCCTAAAAACTGAACTTCCTTCAACCAAAATTCGCACTTCGAGAACTTAGCGTACAACTTTTCTTCTCTCAATGTTCCCAATACAATCCTTAAGTGCTCTGCATGTTCTTCCCTTGTCTTGGAATAAATCAAGATATCATCGATGAAGACTATAACACACTTGTCCAAGTATTTCTTGAAGACTCGATTCATTAAGTCCATGAAAGCTGCAGGGGCATTCGTTAACCCAAATGACATCACTAGGAACTCATAGTGTCCATACCGGGTGCGAAAGGCCGTCTTTGGTATATCTTCTGGTTTAATCTTTAACTGGTGGTACCCGGTCCGAAAATCAATCTTAGAGTAATAAACTGCATCTTTCAATTGGTCAAACAGGTCATCTATCCTGGGCAAGGGATACTTATTCTTTATAGTCACCTTGTTCAACTCCCGGTAATCTATACATAATCTCATGCTGCCGTCCTTCTTTTTCACGAATAACACCGGGGCTCCCCACGGTGACACACTAGGTCTTATCATCCCTTTATCCAACAACTCTTGTAACTGAGTGGCCAGTTCTTTCATTTCCACTGGGGCTAGCCGATATGGGGATTTCGAAATTGGGGTCGTACCCGGAACTAAGTCTATAGCAAACTCGATGTCCCTATCGGGTGGTAGTCCGGGAAGATCGTCCGGAAATACATCCGCGAACTCATTGACGACAGGGATTTCCTGTAGGTTTGGTGCCTCTTTCTTGGTATCCTTCACATATGCTAAATAGGCTTCGCATCCTTTACGTAACAGCTTCTTAGCTTGAATCATAGTCAGGAACTTTTGGCTTTGCCGTTTCCCACTAAATACTACTTCCTCGTCCCCTGGCAGTCTCAAACTTACTTTCTTCTTGACACAATCAGTCTGGGCTCCATGGGTTGTTAACCAATCCATACCTATTATTACGTCAAACCCCCTAGTTTAAAAGGTATTAAGTCTACCCGAAAGTGTCGCCCTTCTATTTCTAGGTCACAACCTGGACACACTCGGCTAACGGGAATAATTTCACGATTAGCTATCTCTATTTGCAATCTGTCTTTCAAGGGCTCAGTCTTAAGGCCTAACCGACATACAAAATCTAGAGATATGAAAGACTTGGTAGCTCCCGAATCAAATAAAACATTTGCTTTAACTGAGTTGAGTAATAGGGTACCTGCAATCACATCCGTGTTCCTCACGGCATCCTGCACCGTCATGTTAAAAGTTCTTGCAGTAGGGGCCTTGTTAGAAGCAGTTCCACTCACTCTCGATGCAGCTGGCCCAGAGGACATACATTCCCTCATTCGGTGCCCTGGTTTCCTACACTTGAAGCAATTACCTCCGACACTCGGGTTGTTACTAGTTCTGCGACAGGCGTTAGCATAATGCCCTGTCAGCCCACACTTGAAGCACTTCACCTCTTGCAGGTTGCACACGCCCGCATGTTTCCTTCCACATTTGTTGCATTCTGGGGGTTGGGCTCGGGATGGGGTAGAGTAAGACGATCCCTGCGGTCGGCCGCCCTGGCCCACATTCCAACTTTCAGCTCTCTTGGTTCCAAAGTTTCCGCTGGGTTGGGACATCGTTCCTCGCTTAAATTTGCTCAGAAAGCTCCCACCAGCAGAGTTTCCCTTTCGGCTATCCAACTTCCTCTTCTTTCCTTCTCTCTCCTTCTGCATCTGTTCACTTCCAGCTTCGACAATTGACGCTTTCTGTACCAGGGTGGCATAGTCTGTCAGCTCAAGAACCGCCACACGATTCTGAATCCATTGTTTTAGCCCTAATTGAAATCTTCGGGCCCTCTTTGCCTCAGAGTTCACATACTCCGGCACAAACCTTGACAACTCAGTAAATTTGGCCTCATACTCGGCCACTGTCATGTTTCCTTGTTTCAGCTCCAAAAACTTTAGCTCCATTTGTGTCTCCATGAATCTAGGAAAGTACTTCTCCAAGAACAACTCGCTAAATCTCTCCCAGGTTACCACACCTCTTCCTTCCAAATTCTTCTTAGCTTCCCACCAATACTTCGCCTCACCCTTCAGAAGGTAAGTGGCGAAAACAGTCTTCTGCTCTTCAGCGACACCTAGTATCTCGAAAGATTTTTCCATTTCCTTCAGCCAGGCCCTTGCCTCGACAGGGTCGGCAGTTCCTTTAAATTCTGGGGGTTTCAGGGATTTGAAGTTCCGGAAAGCATTAGCATTAGCATTCTGGGGTGGTTGCTGAACTGGGGGACGGTCCAAGTTCTGCCTAAGTAACTCCATGAACTGTTCCATAGGGCCTCCCCTAGGGTGTTCTACCTCTCGAGTATCATCACCAGCTTCTTCTTCTTCATACTCAGAGTCGTCAAACAGGTTATGATCGTTGCCCTCATTATCACTCAGGTTGACATTCTCCCCTTCACGGTTCTGGTGGCCTCCGGCTCCATGGTGGCTACCCTGGCCCTCAGAACTGATCGGGTGGGCTCGAGTGTTCATTCTTCTGGGTGGCATGATTCTGATAATAAAACAAGAAAGGGGTTAGGGTTTGCCAATTTCCTGACAGCGTTTGCACGGGTCAGGAGCGTATCGTTCCTCCTCATAAGGGTGGAAGTTGCAAAAGTTTTAATAATCCGATGTTGGAGATAAAACGTCAAACATTTTTGGGGGAAAGATCCCTTTGGGATGCGAAAACATTTACAAGAGTTTTCAAAATTTCGAAACCTCAAAAATATTTCTCAAAATTTCAAAACATTTTTTTTAAAATTTTATTTTTAAAGATTGTAGGAACATATTTGGAAATTGTAGAAAAGAATTTGAAATCGCATATCGTAAATTTGAAACAGTATGGTTGTATTTGTGGCTTGTAGCAATTGTATAATCACAGTTGTATATCAAAACAGTAAAGCATGGCATCGGAAAGTAATGCAGTTGAGGCAATATTAAAGAAACTGAAACTAAATAAGTACGGTACAAGGGTTCTCACAAGTTTGGATGTTAGAGCCAAATACATAGTTCCGATGTCAAAGTCTAGCAAAAGTGGAACAAATACAAATACATCATCCGAATAGTCAGGCTACACAAAAGTAGGGCTACATCCATACATACTACCCGAAGTCACATCTACATATCTGTAGGTCAGTCTACTCATCCACTGGTCAGAAAGGATACCACTGCACAAGTCAACTATCCCGCAAAATCGACACACTAATGTCATCTGAACCTAGGGGACTGAGCTATCAGTAACACATCACGGGGCCGCGCCGCGACGGAGCAAGGTCCTCACTCGGGTAAATGCACGACGCACAACACGCCTAGCATCCCTAGCCTGGATCACTCCGCCCCCGCGGATCCCTAAACCAAGAATCCTATCGCGACTCCTCATCTCAATCCGGTGGAGTCGAGCCCTAGTCCTCCTAGCAACAGTGGTCCTCATCTCAGCCTGGATCCTCAAGCGCGCCTCGCGCTCCTCCACTAGTGCCCGCCTCGCCTCGTTAAGTCGGGCCTCTGCAGATAGTAAGTCTCGGGTCAGGAACTGTACCACGTAAGCATGCTCAGTACCCGACACTGGGGGTAGGTCCGCCGGTGGAGGTGGTATGACAGGAACAGGAGTAGGTGCAGCAGTAGCAGCAGGAGCAGGAGCAGGAGTAGGGTCAAGCTCCTCCTCGCCAGAAGTGTCATCCTCAGAGTCATCGTCCAATAAAACAGGGCTAGATGTCTGTGGAGAAGGTGGGGGTGACACAACACGACCCTCGCCGGATCTCACACTCTCCTCATCAGTAGCTACAGGAGATGGGGTAACAGGCTCTGGCTCGGGCTCAGGCTCAAAGGGCTCCTCAACGGGATCCTCATCATCAGTACTATCTATCACTGTAATCCAGGGGCCAAGCTCGGAGTCAGCACCCATATCCTCCTCAGGGTCCTCGGTCTCTCGCATCAGGGCCTCATCATGCTCCCTCTCGAAAGCCTCAGGGTCTGGTATCTCATCCATCTACAC
The DNA here is from genome assembly GCA_036435485.1 of Saposhnikovia divaricata. Taxonomy (NCBI): domain Eukaryota; kingdom Viridiplantae; phylum Streptophyta; class Magnoliopsida; order Apiales; family Apiaceae; genus Saposhnikovia; species Saposhnikovia divaricata. The sequence continues at coordinate 90,153,026 of CM071597.1, read as the reverse complement.
AAGGGAAATAAAGTGGGTCACTAACCATAAAAGAAGGGTTTAGGAGTAGTTCCCTCACGGGCCTTAAAGTCAGGGTTATATCCGATAACCCGACTACAAACTCGATGAGAGTTCTAAGTATTATTAAAGTTGTTATTAAGGTTATCGTTATTGTTATTATTATTAGGGTTGCTTTCTTAAATTACTATCGTTTCTGAGAACTGTAACCTCGCTTTGATACCATTTCTGTGACGCCCCCAGATCCGGGGTCGGAGATCTAGGCGCTCACGGTCCATTTTCCATTAGTAACATACCTGTTCTTGCACACAATATATATAACACAGCCATTGACCCCACAATAAACTCACACCACACTCACACACACAGGTTAGAGCCTCAGAAACGTCACACATTGATTAAACCGTAATAAAGTTATCAGAGTTATTACAGACCGAATTAAATAGTATTTATGCTACCAACAACACTTCGATATGAAGCGAAGCTGGCGGCTTGAAAGTTTGTTACGATACACTGCCTTGCACAGGTCATGCTGATAAATAAAACGTACTAACAAAAGCTGCCAACCAATCCGGCTAATGGGGCCTACCGGTGGAATCTCAAGTGGAGGCTCGGGCCTAGTCACCTGCTTTCGAGCAGTCTGCCTGGGTCTTGCCATTTCGCTTAGCTGTTGTGTTTGTAAAGTTTGAAAACAAGCAAGAGTGAGCAACTATAGCTCAGCAAGAAGTATATATATATGATAAGCAATATACATCTCATATGATTGGCAGTTGATATATTTGTTTGTATCAATCAGTTATAAAATCACTTGTCATAGTTGATAAATCTCGAAGGTGCAACAATATGTGCCCTTGTTTTCAAAATAAACTTGCAGTTCTAGATACTGCATTGAATCAACATCTTTCTCATCAAAATAGAACACTATCAGCAACTTGGCGCAAAAGCCTAAGAAGCAGTGTCAAAGCATTTTTCCAAAATGGAGGAATGGGACTTAAAGAAAACATAAAAAAACCTGACAAGGATTGACGATGATCAGTCGCCACATCCAAGTCCAATAATCCGCGGGTCTTCTCTACCGGTAGAAGGATAGAAACTACATCCGTAACTATCCCTCGGGTGAAAACTACATCCGTAATCACCCTCGATGAAAACTACATCCGTAATCATCCTTCGGCAACACCTGGGCCGGAATAATAAGTGATGGACCGCCTGGCTCACGGCCGCTTACACATCCCGGGAATCGTTCGTCAACGGTTCCCACACCTGCCAGAGTCCCTTTTTCTTTTCTTTTAAAACTTGATTTTGATTGAAAACAGAGTAATTGAGGTCCGACATCAGTCGACCGATGATTCTTGAAATCATACAAGAAGCAGAATCTGACCGGGGGTTTTCGAAAATGTTTTGAGTTCGAAAGAGTTCGAGTTTGAAAGAATTAAAAAGTATCTTGGATTAACTGTCTTTAAATAATGAACAGTAATTAATAAATAATATTTTAAGATTTAATATTAATAATTAATAAAATAATTATTCGATAAAATAAACTCTCAATCCAAGATAGGGTTTCGTGTATTTACGAAGATATAATAATAGTTATTTGAATATATGATACCACCCGAATGACCCTTCGGGTTTTCGCAATATAGATACGATATAATAATATACCGCTCCCCGGTCAATAGTATATACGGACCGCTACGACCTCTATTGCTAGAGTCGTTGTCCGAAGAAAACATTTCAATCTAAGTTCAAGGGGTAAAAGCATACATGTACTTGTTCAATCTCAATTGCATCAATACTTCGATAAACATAGCATTTGATATCATTTGAAAACTACAAACACAACAGTAAAAGTCCTTGTATATGGATAAGTTTTGAAAAGTAAACTTGCCTTGGTTTGGTTGGGGTGGTCGAGCGTGCGAATTCGAACGATCTATACATAAACAATAATCGTTCGTTAGTACCTTAACAATTTCTCTCTAATTACGGGGTTTTAAGGGGGTACGAAATTAACTTAACGACTTCGTCTTATGACTCCCTAGCCCCACTATAGGTCCATGACATCACTCGTTTACGCTCGTCACTTACTCGACTTAATTTAGTTACCACGTTCGAATCATAACCACTAACCCTAGAATCATGTTTCACTAATCGACTTTTTTCCATTGCGCAAATTTTACTCTAGCATTTTTATAAAATCCAAAAATTCATATTTTAATCCAATTCCTTTTGGGTGGTCTTCACCACTGCATTACCTACATTCTCAAATTTTTCCATGATCCCAAATATATTTTAAGGTGTTTAAACAAGGTTCACAAGGGGGTCAGTCAATGCAGTCCATAGTCCAGAAACAAAATTCACTCCTCCGGCCATAACTAAACATCCACACATCACCTAGCTATGAATCTTACATATCCAGAAACTACATTCAATTATATTTCCAACAATATAAGGTAGGACATCAGGGGACATCATTTGGGTGTTCAAAATCGTGCTACAACACAGATCAAAGTTCCTGGACATACTCAGCAAGCTCAATTCACTTAGATCAACCATTTTTCATACTTCCATAACATAAACACCACTTAAAACACTTAGATCATGACTCATAACACTCATGGAGATATATATATTAACCATAGTCATAAAATTCACAATCTCAACATCAAAACCCAAGATCCATGCTATCCAATACATATACATTCAAGATAACCCCTAAAATGCATGGATCTACTACCATACTATATGAACAACACATAACCAAGGGTGGTTTGAGATTTCATACCTTCTTGAGCTCCTAGAGACCTTGAACAATCTTTATATAACTTAAAATCACCTTAGATGGCCTCCTACAACACTCACAATGCAAGATCTAAAAGATAATAAACTTATGTTAACATTTCTCTAAACTTCCAACAATTATAACTCAAGAACCAATGGATGGAAGGCTTTGAAATTGATACCATACCTCTACTAAGATGCAAGGAAGCCCTAGGAAGGTTGTAGATGAAGAAATGGTGGAGAGAAAATCTCTCCCTCTCTCTTCAAGGAGTTCGGCCGAGAGCTTCTTTCAAGGGGGAAGGGAGTGTTTTTGCTTGTTTTGTTTTGTAAAGGTAAAAAGAAATGCTAGAATGACTTGTATTATTATGGTTAGTAGAAAAAGTAGTCACATGTTGCCAAGCTAGCCTAGGTTGCATCCATGCCCTATTGACCCCTAAGTACACATCCACCATGCTAGTCACTATTCACTTTTGCTTTTATGTTTTCTAGTTTCTTTTTCTAACTATCTAGTTACATGGCACTTGCATGTAATTTCTTTCCTTGTAATATTATTCTCCCACCAATGCTTGTTATTAAATCCTTACTTCGTATCGTAACTTAATTATTCTCTCGTAATAATATTTCGTCGCGTAGAGATTTCCCCTATAATTCCTTAAGTACTTATTGTATAAATTCCTCGAATGTCCAAAATTCCTTGTCATAATTCTTAATAAATCCTTTAATATTCAATCCATTCTCAAATTCCAAGTTTTATAAATATTACTAACAGTAAGACTCTTGCCTTTACAATCTCTCTGTATATCTTACATCATAAATGCAACAACGCAGTTTCTCAGACAATCAATTCTATAAATCAACAGGGATGACTAGAAAAGTTCCATAATGATAATGTCACAAGATATTAAATAAAAGGAAATATTACCAAAAATTAGGGTTCTGACATAGAACCTTGATTCAAAATATTAGTCACTACCTCAAATTTAAAATAACCATGTTCTGCTAACATCAGTCCTTCCAGTACCATTTACGTCAACCTCAACAACATTTAAGAAACATAGAACTAAACAAAGCATACAGTTGGAATACATTAAAATTTATAAACTTACATAAAGATATTGAGAAATACACTAAACAAAGCATAATAGAACACTAAAGGAGTACAATCAAAATATGCTCTGAACATTATGTTCCAACAGCATTAAAAAATCTTAATAGTTAAAACACATTCCATTAACTTTACCTTTGAATGGATAAGATAAATTAGATAAATCAAATAATTGGTGAGAGACTATTCCTGAAAAAACAAAACAATAACACATAAACAATCAGTTACATGTACCAAGTTATATATCTGAAGATAATACATGTAGCCGAAGCCGAATAAATAATGAAAATACCTAGAAAAGACAGTATCTTATCAATTCGTTTCAAATGATTTCAAATTTGAATTGGTTGGTGTAGTAATTGTAAAAGAGAACAGAAATGAAGGTTTAAAGGCAAAGCTTATGCAAGAAGCTTATTGTTCGCACAAAATACACGCAAGCGCACGTGGACAACAAGTAATATAAAAGCAAGTAAGATTCGTTCCCACAGAAATTGTATATTTCGGTTTATGCGTCTAAGCAACAATGTTTGATTATCATTCAATGCTAAGACAAAAGACAAATTGGGTTTTGATTTTATTTTATGCTAATCAAATTTACTAATTACTAAAAGAGAATGATTTAATTTATGAATAGAAACATAGGGTCCTAACTTCATTAAATACGTCCATTAGAGATCATGCCTTTACTCGATTTGTATGGTGGTTACGATAACTAATCGGACAACACGGAATAAGTATACGCTACCTTTCAGTACACGCACACCAATCTACACAATACCCACAAAAGATAGAAATCATGCAGGCACCAATTAGGTCTAGACTCTATATGTCTATAGAATTTGAAAACCTAAAGGTTGAAGAGCAAGTTATCCATAAGGATTACATAAGATAGTATGAGATGGTTAAAATCACACCACTAATCATGAAATCAATCACGAACATATGCTAGCATGGTAAGTTCTAAATCTAGAGATCCACTGTCGCTTCACTAAAGATTAACAAGATAGATGTTCGCGACGCATCTATTTAATTAATTCACAACCATGCAAGGATATCGCAAATCACCACATGTATATCAATTAGGCATTCACTACTAATTTCTGTAAATAAATTCGTTAGGACCCCATGACGGTGATTAGTTCATAGTTGAACCGTTCATCATCATGGGGTTCGATGAAAATATGCTAATAAACATGACTAGAATGAAGAAAAGAATAATATTAATTAATAAGGGTTTAGGAACAAATCCGAAGAATGCCAAGTTACAAAAGATAGGTAGATCTTGATCCGTTGCTTGTCACGAACAATTGATCGTTCACTCCTTAATGTTAACAAAATAAAACCCTACGTCCTGATTACAATGATAACCAGAGTTTTTATAGGCCCTAAAAACCAGATCATACAAGGAAACAACTCAGAATTGCATTAACATTCGAAAAGGGCAAAACTGTAAAATTTTCCAGAATTCAGGCTGAGCGGCCGCCTGAAATCTTGAGCTGCCGCCTGGACAATTCCCCCTGAGCGGCCGCCTGGGAGCTTGAGCGCCCGCCCGGACAACTTCCTGGAATTTCTGATTTTCATGGTAATTGTTGTTCCTTGCTTCGTTTTCCCTCGCTCTTCTGGAAACCTTCTTAAGCAAACACCTTGGGCCTATATCCAACATAACATCTTCAATTACCAACTCCGATCCTGAGATCAAAATCCTGCACATTTCCACTAGAAACTAATCAAAACACGACATACTTGAGGCCAAAACTATCAATTCAAGCCGTCATAAGACGTTCTAAGTAGATATAAAATCCACTTATCACACCCCCAAACTTGAACCGATGCTTGCCCTCAAGCATAAACAATATACAAACTAGCTAGTACCACTTCCGTAGGTGATCACGGTTGCATTTGGCATATGCAACAAGCCCTTTAAACCCCTAGGCAGCCCTAGTGGACGAGTAAGGTCTCGTGAGGGCCTATAGTGAATGTACCCACAAAATCCAACTGACACAAACGACTCAACAATGCAATGCATGAATGCAACTAATATGAAAATGCAAGGACCCCCTTTAGACTAACCAAAACCAACCAACAGGCAAACATCTCAAGAAGTGCAATACGTCCAAACAGAGCTCGACTAAATCCCCGTATATTAACTCTACATGATCAGAAACGTGCGTGTGTGCTATGCTCATCAGTTATACTCCCAGACAAGATCAAAAATCATACTAATACTTTGTCAAGACAATCGCAAGTTTATAAACAGAATAGGCGCTAAACACTTCATAACTTCGAAACACCTCCACCTTCATCTGAGTTAGACAAGAATTCATGCTTTTATTTCTAACTATGACTCATAATATACAGACATGCTTATTTAACCGTGCAATGGATGAGACCCCAAAAGGCTTATACAATAATACCCATGTAGCGAGCGTTAGGTCAGTGGATCCCAGACTATCAAAGCCTTAGGTCACTAGGCACAAGTCCCCTCGTACTTAATAGCTCGAGTATTAAAGAGCTCACCCTGGTTAAATTTGCATTTATAATAACTCTTTTTTTTCTTTTCAATTGTTCTCTTTGCTTTTTTTTTTCTTTTCTTTCTTTTTTTTTTATTTTTCCTATATGCCATCTGGAGTGAGAATTCTCATCTCCAACCCTAGACTACTCATAGCAAATATGAGCGGCTTCGCCTTTGACGCCTAACATTTATTAACACTAAATACAATGACGCATGAAATCCTTGTGTTCCCCCAAACTTAGACTTTGGTGTTCTAGGCCATCAAGGGAATAAAGAAAATTCTAGACATAAACAATTGATTAATCTCAAAACAAACGAACCAGCATAACTTCAACCTAGTCCAAGAGCAACCTAATGAGACTTTTGTAAAATTTCTTTTCCTGAAGCATGCAAGTCAATTTCATAGAGACTATAAATCATCCCTCTATTCATCAATACCACACTCAAATTAACATCGACCAATCAATCAGAATCAGCTCGTCCTAAGGGATCATGAAAATGCATGTAATGCAACTAAGTGGACTCACATACAATATACGACACATGCAACAGAATGCTCTATATGACAGATATTATGCATGCTACTACTTCTACACATACAAATATGATACAATATGACATTCTATATGAAAACAGACAACATTACTAACCTTGAAATCTCCCCCCAAACTTAAAATCTGCCATGCCCTCATGGAAGAAAGTACAAGGGTTAGCAAACATACCTAGAACTCAGCTGAATCATCATCATCCCCTTCCTCCTCTGAATCAGGGGGAGGGTAGACAGTGCGAGCACCATAAACAGGCCACTGAGCGGAAATACCTGCTGAGATCAAAGCAGAAGTCATATCCTCCGAATATTGACGGTTGCTCTCATGCATAGCGTCAATGCGCCTATTCAAGCGACGGAACTGAGCTTCCATAAATCCAACTGACAACGCATCACCATGAGACGAACTAGCGCGAGCTCGCGGAACCCTAGGAGCCTGCGGCACTCGTGGTGGCATACCGCCTCGCTCAGCCGCAGTAATAATGTAGCCTAACCCACGGCCATGGGGAACGCCGCCTGGCCATTCCACCATCCGCTCAATAAGGGCGTCATCAATAGCCCCCAACGGCATCAACACCGGCTCGTCCTCATCCCACCTCACACCAACTGCCCGACATAACTCAGTAACTAGAGAAGGATGAGGAATCGACATTGTGGCCCCCGAACGTAAAAACCTGATAATATTCTGATGAATGATGTGACCCAAGTCAATGTAATGTCCATTAATAATAGCCCAGAGCAGAATGGCTCTCTCAACTATCACATCATGAGAATGAGATGATGGTGAAATAGACGCACATACAAACAGATTCCAAGCCCTAGCATAGCGGTTCAAAGCCGAAGATGGAAACGAACGAGGCTCATTAGTCCCGGCCCTAGTCTTCCAAACGGTGCCCGGAACACACAACTGCTCCACAATATCCTGAAGATCCACACCGGCCTTGGTCTTATGCGTCCAATCCTCAACCCGTCTTCCTCTATTCCAGTCAACCCCCGAACCACTGAGTACCCATTCGTCTCCCCCTTAGCATTAGCGTAAAATTCTCGAACTATGCTCAACGGGGCTGCTGTTGGAGATTCACAAAACGGTGCCCAGCCCAACTCCTCTACCAAAGCACGCAACTCCCCTGCCTGAAACGGCAAGAATCCCCTCTCTCTAATCACCGTCCTTGTCATTAACCTATTATATTCACTTTGAGCCTCCGGTGATATAAACTTCTCAACCTCCCCCAAACTTGAATCTGAACCCGAGGAGGGGTGATTACTACTGCTCCCCGCACCCCTCTCAACAACCCTTTGACGCTTTGGTGCCATGATCAATTAACAAAATAACTCTCAATTTCACAATCACCAATGAAGATAACAAATCCACAACTAACCCCCAATTGGCAAATTCACAATTCGTATGTAATGAAATTAATCAATAATGAGAAAAGAAAGTTACCCACACGAATCCGAGAGGTGAATTGCTTTAAAAACTTCCCCAATTTGAGTGAAAATCCTTGTTGCTAGGGTTAGGGTTAAGCAAGATGAGTTTAGATAGGGTGGAGTGTATGTATATATATGGAAGATAAATGGAGAGATATGAGATGGGATTGTAATCTAGGGGTGAATTAGGGTTAGGGAAGATATATGAGGGCAATAGGGAGTAGGGAATGAACCTAGACCTAAAATATGAGGTTGGGAGAGGTTTTAAAACACAAAAACGTGGGGGATAAAAAACTGACCAGGGGGTTGCTCGAGCGGCCGCCCAGAAGCTTGAGCGCCCGCCCAGAACTGACAGTAGGAAGCTTGAGCGGTCGCCCAGCCTGGCGCGCGCCCGCCCAGCCTGCGCACTGATTTTTTTTTTTTTTTTTTTGAATGAAAGAACAACACTACAACGTATCCTCGCGTGGGTTGCCTCCCACGAAGCGCTCTTTTACCGTCACTAGCTTGACTTGATTCGCGGACGTTACGTTTCCGACAAAACGACGGATTCCGTTTCACGGTTCAATGGATCCCCGATATGATAATGTTTCAAACGCTGTCCATTCACCTTAAACGCCAACTCAGGTGATTTCTCAAAAATTTCAACCGCTCCATGCGGGAATGCGGTTTTCACAGTGAACGGCCCCGACCACCTTGACTTGAGCTTACCCGGAAAGAGTTTGAGACGGGAATTATACAGCAAGACTAGTTGACCAGGAACAAAAGTCTTCTGAATCAACCTTTTGTCGTGCCACCTCTTAACTTTCTCCTTATAAATCTTGTGGTTCTCGTAGGCCTGCGAGCGGAACTCTTCTAACTCATTCAGCTGTAGTAACCGTTTATCACCAGCAGCTTTAGTATCAAGATTCAACTTCTTTATTGCCCAAAGTGCTTTATGCTCTAGCTCAACCGGCAAATGACATGCCTTGCCAAACACCAGCTGATACGGTGACATTCCCAACGGTGTTTTATAAGCCGTTCTGTAAGCCCAAACAGCTTCGTCTAACTTCATCGACCAGTCTTTCCTTGACGGATTCACGACCTTCTCTAGAATCCTCTTGATTTCACGGTTAGATACCTCCGCTTGACCGTTTGTCTGAGGATGATAAGCAGTTGCAACACGATGTGTTACCTTGTACTTAGCCAACAATGCAGTGAACTGACGATTGCAGAAATGAGTTCCCTCATCACTAATAATAGCTCGCGGAGTTCCAAAACGCGTAAAGATTTGCTTATGAAGAAAATTCAACACAACCTTAGCATCGTTGGTTTGTAAGGCTTTCACCTCAACCCATTTCGAGACATAGTCTACAGCTAGAAGGATGTACTGATTATTACATGAAGACACAAATGGACCCATGAAGTCGATACCCCACACATCAAAGATTTCTACCTCGAGAAGCATGTTAAGAGGCATCTCATTCCTCCAAGAGATATTCCCCACTCTTTGACACCGATCACACCTCAAAACGAACTGGTGAGCATCCTTAAACACTGTAGGCCAATAGAACCCTGCTTGAAGAACACGAGCTGCTGTTTTCTCCCCTCCATAGTGACCCCCATACACAGTGGAGTGACACTCTGTCAATACATCTTCTGTTTCACCATATGGAATACACCGTCTGATAATCTGATCAACGCCTTGTTTAAACAAATACGGCTCATCCCAATGATACCACTTCACATCATGTAAGAACTTCTTCTTCTGAGCATATGACAAGTCCGGAGGAATAATACCACTAACAAGATAATTTACAAAATCTGCAAACCATGGCTCCTCTTCTTGTATCCTGAAAAGTTGTTCATCGGGAAAAAATTCGTTAATCACAGATTCAGACTGTACATTCTTACCGTGCTCCTCTAACCTCGAAAGATGATCCGCCACCTGGTTCTCGGTTCCTTTTCTGTCTTTAATCTCCACATCAAATTCTTGAAGCAATAGAATCCATCGGATCAATCTCGGCTTTGAATCCTTCTTTGACATTAAATACCGGATGGCTGCATGATCTGTGTACACAATTACCTTCGTTCCAAGCAGATAGGCTCGAAACTTCTCAAAAGCGTAGACCACCGCCAAAAGTTCCTTTTCTGTCGTGGTGTAATTCAATTGAGCGTCATTGAGGGTTTTACTGGCATAATAAACCACAAGAAACATTTTCTCCTTCCGTTGCCCAAGAACAGCACCAACGGCAAAGTCACTCGCATCACACATTAGTTCAAAAGGCTGGCTCCAGTCAGGTGCAGTGATCACAGGTGCAGTAATCAACTTTGTCTTCAATAGCTCAAAAGCAGCTAGACAGGCTTCGTCCATTTTGAAAGGAACATCCTTTTCTAACAGATTGCACAGAGGTTTAGAAATTTTCGAGAAATCCTTGATAAAGCGACGATAGAAACCAGCATGTCCCAAAAAGCTGCGAATCCCCCTCACAGAGATAGTGGAGGTAGATTTTCAATAGTAGAAATTTTTGCTCTATCCACCTCAAGTCCTTTATTAGAAACCTTGTGCCCCAGGATGATTCCTTCCTGCACCATAAAATGACATTTTTCCCAATTCAACACCAGATTAGTCTCTACACATCTTTTCAACACCAGACTCAGATTGTACAAACATGCTTCATATGAAGATCCAAATACTGAAAAGTCATCCATAAAGACTTCGACATTAATACCAATCATGTCGGAAAATATAGCCATCATACATCTCTGAAACGTGGCTGGGGCACCACAAAGTCCGAAGGAGACTCGTCTGAATGCAAAAGTGCCAAACGGACATGTGAAGGTAGTCTTCTCTTGATCTTCAGGTGCGATGCAAATTTGATTGTAGCCAGAATACCCATCAAGGAGGCAATAGTACTCATGACCAGCCAACCTGTCTAACATCTGATCGATGAATGGCAGAGGGAAGTGATCCTTGCGAGTAGCCTTATTCAGCTTGCGATAATCCATACAGACTCTCCACCCAGTGACGGTGCGCGTTGGAATCAGCTCATTTTTCTCATTGGTAACCACGGTCATCCCCCCTTTCTTAGGTACACATTGAATTGGACTCACCCAAGAACTGTCTGAAATCGGGTAGATAATACCCGCATCAAGCCACTTCAGAATTTCTTTCTTCACTACCTCCTTCATTATCGGATTAAGACGACGCTGATGTTCCACCGTTGGCTTATATCCTTCCTCTAGCAGAATTTTATGCATGCAATAAGAAGGACTGATTCCCTTTATATCTGCTATGGTCCAGCCAATGGCGGCTTTGAACTCCCTCAAAATCCTTAAGAGCTTTTCCTCTTCACTTCCTGACAAGTTAGAGGCAATAATAACAGGTAAAGAAGATGCTTCACCTAAAAATGCATACCTCAAGTGGTCCGGCAGTGGCTTAAGTTCAAGTGTCGGAGCTTCCTCAATAGATGGTTTGAGACGAGCTTGTGATTTTTTTAACTCTTCTAGCTCAAGAGACTCGATTGGCAACTTAAAGCTTTTCCTCCACGGAGTTGCCTTCAACAATTGAAACTGCTCTATTCCTTCTTCGTCTTCCATAGTAGACTCACTTGTCAAAACTCTTTCCAACGGATCAGACATCAACAACTGACCGACTTCCGTCTTTACTGAAGATTCTACCCAATCCATCTGAAAGCATTCTTCCTCGTCTGAGGGCAGTTTCATTGCCTTAAACACATTGAAGGTGATAATCTGATCTTGAACCCTCATTGTAAGCTCTCCCTTTTGTACATCAATCAAAGTACGGCCGGTCGCTAGAAAAGGCCTTCCCAAGATTATGGGAATCTTCTTGTCTTCCTCAAAATCAAGAATCACAAAATCGGCCGGAAAGATAAGCTTATCAACCTTGACCAAGACATCTTCAACTACACCCCTCGGGTATGTAATAGAACGATCAGCCAACTGCAAAGACATATTGGTAGGTCTCGGTTCCGGCAAACCCAGTTGTAAGAAAACCGACAAGGGCATAAGATTAATGCTGGCACCCAAATCACATAAACATCTGTCGAAAGACAGATTTCCGATGGTGCATGGAATAGTGAAACTCCCTGGATCTTTTAGCTTTGGTGGCAATTTCTGTTGCAGAACGGCACTACACTCTTCTGTCAGTGCTACAGTGTCCAACTCCTCGAGTTTGAGCTTCCTGGAGAGAATTCCCTTCATAAACCTCGCATAGCTGGGCATTTGTTCCAGTGCTTCCGCAAAAGGAATGTTGATTTGAAGTTTCTTAAACACCTCGAGAAACCTGGAAAACTGCCTATCATTTTTTTGCTTTTTCAATCTGCCTGGATATGGAGGTGGTGGAAAGATTTTCGTATTCTCCGTAGACTTCTTTGCAAGAACTGTCTCGTCCAGATTTTTCGGCTGCACAACCTCACTAACCAACTGCTCAACTGCTGTATCCGATTGCTTTTGTACCTCTTCTTCTTCTTCAACAACTGGCTTCGAATTGCTTGTCACCTTACCGGATCTCAAGGTGACAGCTTTCACATGCTCTTTACCATCTCTCTTTCCTGGGTTAGCCTCAGTGTCACTAGGAAGAGTTCCTGCCGGTCTGTTTAGCAGGGCACTAGCAAGTTGACCGAGCTGATTTTCCATTATCTTCAGAGATGCCCCTTGACTCTTCACTGCCATCCGCAATTCTTCCAGTTCAGCTTTTTCATTAGGATATTGACCACTATTCCCCTGAGATTGCTGTTGGAAACCTGGTGGCTGAAATTGTTGCTTAGGCTGATACTGCTGATACTGCTGCTGAAATCCTTGATTGAATGGCCTAGATGCAGGATGTTGCCCTTGATTTTGCTGATATTGTTGTTGTTGTTGAAAACCGCCCTGATTGTTACTCCAGCTAAAGTTTGGATGATTGCGGTTATTCGGATGATAAGTAGCTGGCACTGGCTGCTGCGGCCTCTGATAATTACTCACGAACTGTGCTGATTCAGAAGAAATCGCACATTGAGTTGTATCATGTGCGCCCGCACACAACTCACATACACTAGCAACCTGCTGTAAGCCGTAATTAGACAACGAATCCACCTTCATAGCCAAGGCTTGCAATTGAGCTGTAATAGCTGTCGCTGCATCCACTTCCAGAACACCTGCTACCTTACCTTGAGACAACCTCTGAGTAGGATTTTGATATTCGTTGGCAGCCATCATCTCAATAAGTTCATAAGCCTCATCATAGCTCTTTGCCCATAGAGCTCCACCAGATGCTGCGTCTAACAAGGGTCTCGACTGAGCACCCAACCCATTATAAAAGCAATTTATCACCATCCAGTCGGGCATCCCATGGTGTGGGCATTTCCTGAGCATCTCCTTATACCTTTCCCATGCCTCGCATAGAGATTCTCCAGATTGTTGCGAAAACTGAGTAATGGCATTCCTGATAGCTGCTGTTTTAGCCATAGGGAAGAATTTCGTGAGAAATTTCTGAGCAAGGTCTTCCCATGTTATAATCGATCCAGCTGGTAGAGAATGTAACCAGCTCTTAGCTTTATCCCTCAGAGAGAATGGGAAAAGCCTCAGCTTCACAGCATCTTCTGACACACCATTTGTTTTGAAGGTATCACAGATTTCAATAAAACTGCGAATGTGCATGTTTGGATCTTCAGTAGGAGCACCTCCAAACTGCACTGAGTTCTGTACCATCTGAATCGTGCCTGGTTTGATCTCAAAAGTATTAGCTGCGATCGCCGGCCTGACAATTCTAGATGCAATGTCATTGATCTTAGGCTGAGAGAAGTCTTTCAATGGCTTTGGCTCTGCCATCTCTAAAGTTTCAAGTTCTTCTTCTGTTCGGTCCTCTTCTCGATCTTTGTTTTCCAGCTTTTCTTGGAGAGTTTTTGAACGCGTTCGCATACACGCTCAAGTACCTGAATTTCAAAGAATCAACAAGGAAACAATTAGTAACCAATCCGAGTCAGTGAACTTTAACGACCACTGATGTCAAACACATAAACTATAACAATTCCCCGGCAGCGGCGCCAAAAACTTGTTCGCACAAAATACACGCAAGCGCACGTGGACAACAAGTAATATAAAAGCAAGTAAGATTCGTTCCCACAGAAATTGTATATTTCGGTTTATGCGTCTAAGCAACAATGTTTGATTATCATTCAATGCTAAGACAAAAGACAAATTGGGTTTTGATTTTATTTTATGCTAATCAAATTTACTAATTACTAAAAGAGAATGATTTAATTTATGAATAGAAACATAGGGTCCTAACTTCATTAAATACGTCCATTAGAGATCATGCCTTTACTCGATTTGTATGGTGGTTACGATAACTAATCGGACAACACGGAATAAGTATACGCTACCTTTCAGTACACGCACACCAATCTACACAATACCCACAAAAGATAGAAATCATGCAGGCACCAATTAGGTCTAGACTCTATATGTCTATAGAATTTGAAAACCTAAAGGTTGAAGAGCAAGTTATCCATAAGGATTACATAAGATAGTATGAGATGGTTAAAATCACACCACTAATCATGAAATCAATCACGAACATATGCTAGCATGGTAAGTTCTAAATCTAGAGATCCACTGTCGCTTCACTAAAGATTAACAAGATAGATGTTCGCGACGCATCTATTTAATTAATTCACAACCATGCAAGGATATCGCAAATCACCACATGTATATCAATTAGGCATTCACTACTAATTTCTGTAAATAAATTCGTTAGGACCCCATGACGGTGATTAGTTCATAGTTGAACCGTTCATCATCATGGGGTTCGATGAAAATATGCTAATAAACATGACTAGAATGAAGAAAAGAATAATATTAATTAATAAGGGTTTAGGAACAAATCCGAAGAATGCCAAGTTACAAAAGATAGGTAGATCTTGATCCGTTGCTTGTCACGAACAATTGATCGTTCACTCCTTAATGTTAACAAAATAAAACCCTACGTCCTGATTACAATGATAACCAGAGTTTTTATAGGCCCTAAAAACCAGATCATACAAGGAAACAACTCAGAATTGCATTAACATTCGAAAAGGGCAAAACTGTAAAATTTTCCAGAATTCAGGCTGAGCGGCCGCCTGAAATCTTGAGCTGCCGCCTGGACAATTCCCCCTGAGCGGCCGCCTGGGAGCTTGAGCGCCCGCCCGGACAACTTCCTGGAATTTCTGATTTTCATGGTAATTGTTGTTCCTTGCTTCGTTTTCCCTCGCTCTTCTGGAAACCTTCTTAAGCAAACACCTTGGGCCTATATCCAACATAACATCTTCAATTACCAACTCCGATCCTGAGATCAAAATCCTGCACATTTCCACTAGAAACTAATCAAAACACGACATACTTGAGGCCAAAACTATCAATTCAAGCCGTCATAAGACGTTCTAAGTAGATATAAAATCCACTTATCACTTATGGAGACAGTACGTGCACATTATAATAATAATTAAAAAAGGACATCAACACGTGAGACAAAATCTTCACAGGCAAAAGCAAGCAGTAGGGCATGGCATTTTTGTAGTAAAAGCCACCTTTGAGGGTGAAATCTTAAAATGCCGAAAATCACTGTTTGCAGAATACTGGTGCAAAGGCGCATCAGAAACTATAATATAGTAGATAGATGGATAGACATGATAACAAACAATTAGTTTTATAAAAAAAATATTACTATATTTTTTAAAATTAAGAGCAGCGATACTCTGATTATCTTTTCAAATGAATGAATTAATTCACACTAAATATGTCCCCTTTGAAATGAATGAATTCAAAAGAGATCTATACTATTATATTAAAATCGAAACAATTAAAGTTTTGGTTTTTGATTTTCTAGCCGATTGCCTTTTCTATTTAAAACATGTTACCTTTTAAAAATATATTACCTTTTATAAATACATAAAAATACAAATTTTACTATATTTTCCAATCATTAATATACACAAAAAATATCACACCATATGTTCCAATTATTAATAAAATATTCAAAAAAATCCATATGTTTATAAAAAACAAACATGAGTATATTTAGACATTTATAATAAGCAAACATGAGTATAATGAAATTCGTGCATTGCACGGGGTATAGTATTAATTATTTATATAATAAAAAAAAGGAAAATGTTAACCATAGCCCTAATGGCTATGGTTAAGCATTAAATATTCTCATATTTTCAACATTTATTCTTAGTTATTTAATTAAGTTTTGGTTTTTTAATGCTCCTTTATAGCATTAATTTAAAATTTCGAGTAATAATAGTGGACCCCCTTGCATTCACATTAATTTTCACTAATAAAAACATCCCAAATCTAAGAAAAATTATTATCATATCTACACACCTATTATGATATTAGGTTATCAATATAATTATTTTTTAATTTAGTAAACGATGTGAGAAAAAGTTAAACTAGAGTCATCAAAATGCAATTCTAACTTACTCCTCCATTTTAAAATCCTTAACGTCATTAGTTGTGAACTAATGGAAGGGACTCGGAATCACCAAAGTGCTGAAAAATTCAACAATTAACCATTATTTTGGTACAACTAATAATTTAACCATTTTCATGCAAGAAAATTAAACTGCATGCCATCAATCTGCAATTAATTCTAAATTTTTCTAACCATTCTAAGGTAATATCTGCTGCTTTTGTAATCCACCTCTGGCCTCTGTTCATTGTGTGATAATACCACCAGTGATCATGTTTCCATCCCTAATAACTTGATGCATCAAACTTTCAAGAATTTGTTCTGATACTATATTTGGCAACCCGTGTTACATCTCAAGGCTTTTTTCGAATGTCAGGCCAAATCCGGAATTCGAATTCAAAATAGACCAAAGTATATTAGCTCAAAATGCAACAACTTGGATAGTTTTCAAGTCCATTACAAATTCTCAAAATATCATGATATGTTGGTGCATTTAATAACAGTAATTTATCTTAAAAACTTAACTAAAGTCTCAAGTCTATGGATGTTATAATTTTAGTTGCAATTAATTTCAAAAACTAAATAGTTGGTTAATTTTAGTTACAAATGATATTTTCATAAATATTTTGGAGTATTATAGTTTCACAAATAAATTTTAAAAAAATGAATAAATAAATATTTTTATGCTTTTATGTAGAATATATTATGTAATCAATAATATCTCATATAAATATATATATATATATATATATATATATATATATATAGTAAATATTTAATAATAATGAGACAAATACTATATAATACCAAAATTTAATTAATTTAAAGAAAATAATAAATATTTTATTTAAAAAAACACGTTTCATTGAAAAATGATTTATTTCTATAATTTATTTATAAGAAATATATTTTGGCATGCAATATTGTGTTCTACTATTTATGACACTCATTATGTATGTTGAACAAAATAATTCAATTATTATCTGATTAAATTAAATACATATTTAAAATATATTAATTTTAAATTTTATATCACGATGAATTTGGGTGATTGCCTTTTTTACCAACTTTTTAAGTTTCTCTCACTAAAATACCCAGATTCGGGAAGGACCGACCTAATTGCCTACCACATACGCCACTCACACAGGCGTAAGTGGTGATGCGCCATTCACACAGGCGTATTCCAATGCAACGCCTCTTACGTAGGCGGAATAAACAGCAGATACGCTGTTCACAATGGTGTAAGCGGTGTTACGCATTTGGAAGATGCGTGATGACGTCATTGTCATTTTTTCTGAAATTTCACGCGTCTCTCTCCCAACCGGCGATTTCGCCGGAAACGTCGAAAATCCAGCCGAGCTCAGTTACAGGTATCTTCCAATAGCATATTATATACCAATCGATTCGTATTTGTACGATCTACACATCTATACCAGTTTTATCCCATTTGTTTTGCCGGATTTTGAACCCGCACATCCATATCCATTCGTTTCTCCAGTTTTCCGACGAGCTCGTAGAGCCCCTACGGGGCCATATCCTTCAAAATCAGTTGGGGAAAAAGGAAGAGGAAGGTTTGCTGTTTGTTTTGGTGTGTTCAAAAGTGGTGGAGGTGCTGTGGTGAGAGAGATCGACGGAGACGACGAAATCGCCCCAAGTCGCCGGCACCGAGCTCTCATTTTTCCGAAGCAATTTTTCGTTTTATTGCATGCTACAGTGGGAGGGGTTGCGCCGTTCCAAACGGCGTGACCCCTGGGTATTTTGGGCAATATTTTCAGAAACGGGTATTTTGGACAGTGGGTATTTTGGGCATTCTTTCGATGAATTTCAGGAATCTTAACTATATATATTAAACCATAGATAATTACATTTTTCTACTTATTATAGTTAGTTTGTACAATGATGTGATAACATGATCTATAATCAACATGTAGCACATTTGTTTGTTTAAATTAAAATGTTAATTTCTAGTATAAACTTTTTCTATATAAAATAAAATAAGATTAATTGCTAAAAAATTGATTATCAGCTTAGTACATTATCATCCTTTCTATATTTTTAAAAACTAATTTATTAAGTCGCGTTTTGCGGTGGCTTTTTTATAATTTTTCTAAACTCTCAAAAAATATATGAATTATTTTATAATTAAAATTTTTTTAAGGAACAATTAATTAAAATACAATATAAATAATATGAATAATAATAATACCTAATTTTTCCAATATTATTTTATATAAATTAACATCATTATTTATTTTCTCAACAACTATGTATCAATTTTTATTTTAAAATATAACTCAAAAAATTATATCAATAATATATTATTAAGAATATTATAAAAAAGATAATTCAAAATATAGTATACTTATAATTGAAATATAATATCAATAATATTAAAAATATAGATTATAGATAATCTACATTTTTAATATTATTAAAATATTATATTAAAAATATCATATTAAAAAATATAATATTATAATTATAATGGGATAATTGTAATATTATAATTATAATTTTGTACTTTTAATATTATAATATTATAATAATTTTAATTATATTGTAATATTAAAAATGTTATATCAATAATAGATTATAGTTGATAACATATTTCTCCTAATAAATCGTCTCCTCGTTGAACATGTTTCTAATGAGCCATTCGTTTTTTTTAGTGAACTATCCTCTTGTTAAACATGTTTCTCCTCCCAATGAGCCGCTATTTAATATTATGGTTGTACCTCAATTTATGGAGTATATATGTGTAAAATTAAGATAGGTTCGCCACGTTAGTTAAATGAAAAAACCTTGATAAATTAAATAAAATTGTCATTGTTTTATAACTAGTATCTTATATGTAATCTTTCATGTACCATAAATAGAGAGGATTGCATAATTATTTGGATTTGACTTAAATTCTAAAACATAAAATAAAAAGAAACTAAACAAATATTTACGATTTATGTCACCAAAATTCATAATCGTGTACATAAATATTATGGTATAGATTACGAAGGATGAGAAACATATTCAAAGTAAATTTTTTACAACCAATAATATATATATAAGTATTGATTATTGTGCATATATACAAGAAAGGTGATCACCCTAAAAATCCATTATAAAAAATTCATTATATAAAAAATCCAATGGATTTTTGTTGATAAAATCCATTGAATTTTAGATGATAAAATCAGTCAACAGATTTGGTGCGTCTTGAATTCAACTACATGAACTGTTATGAAGAACCTTAACTGCAGGAAAGATAATCTGAAGATCGTAAGGCTGCTTGTCAAAAAAGAAGAAGAATGAAGATCACAAGATTTATTAAATAAAAACTAACATTCTTAAATTTAGGGTTAAATCTCAAAGTAGTCACTGAAGTGAAGGGCGTATTTCAGAAAACTAAATCTAGTTATCAGGACTCATTTACACCACCATAGTTGAGAGTAATGACAGTGCCGCTAACCAAACTTGTTGACTTGACGAAATTTTTTTGACCTTAACGATACTTACATCCGGAGAGAGATGTGGCAAGACATGTAACATAAGTGACAGGACATGTTACATAAGTGGAGTCCAACTAAGCCCATCTAATATATATATATATATATATATATATATATAGTTGCACTCCATAACAAACACCTTATATAACAAACAATAAAGAACACCTCATATCTAACCTAATATAAGAGTTCCGTCATGGCACCCAATACAAAAAGTTATTATTTTTTACACTCTATCCATCTATCAAAAAAAAATAATAAAAAAATTTAAAAATTATTTACTGTTCATGATGACGTCAGCATGACGTCATCATGAACAGTAAATTTTTATTATTATTTTTTGCTGGATGGATAAAGGGTAAAAAAATAACAATTTTTTGTATTGGGTGCCCCTGGCGTGGCCATTGGATCTATTAGATCTAAGGTGTTCTTTATTGTTTTATATATATATATATATATATATACATATACACACACACACAATTGATTAATGCATATATACGTAGTATGAACCCCAAATTAAAAACACAAACCCAAAATCAAATTAGGAATCTCCTAGTAATTCAATTACACAACCACAAGTTTAAGCTTTGAACACCCAGAAGAAGATGATAGAGCTTGTTAGGAATTATGTTGTCCTTGATGATATGCATAAGAACACCTTTAAAAACATATTTGTATAAGTCAAGTTTGTAACTCACCAACGGATAATCATTTATCCAGTAGCCGTTGATGAGGAAGCTTATCAATCGATAAGTTTGTAACATGTTAAGAAGTTCCTACAGATATTTATCGATTGAAGCATTAGTTGGTAGTATCCAAAGTCATGTTGACTATCAATGGATAAACAGAATAGGTTAGCTAATTGTAAATAGGTTGTGCTTTGTAATTATGTTTAAGTGAAGTGATACACAAAGAATTAAAGCTACACCGACGGATAATGTCTTCAATGGATAATATGCAACTCAATGGATAATCAGCTACAACGGATGTTCATCAATAATGTCTCGAAACTAGCAGTTGATAGTGACTTGACATAGGTGACAGATCACATGGGTTGGTGAACTTCAAAATGGCATGGAAGCCAGTCATTGGAAACGAAGAAGAAAAGAAACATTCCTTTTCTTAGCAAACACTTTGGTCGATGAACTCTAGCAATATCTGTCCAAGACAATCAGACAAAAGTGTATCACATGAAGAAAAGGAGTGGTAGTAGACCTGCAAACACATTTGACTTTGTAATATTCATTTTATTTGTATGGTTGTAAACTTTGGGTATATATTACCCAAGTATAGCATTGCTTATGTATGTGTGTGTATGAGAGCTGTATGAGAAGAAAGACATACAAGAAATACGAGAGAAAACACTGATCTCAAAGAGAGAAATAGTTAGGGTTTCTTTTGTATTCAAAGCCTTGTAATCGCAGCTGTATATTCCTTTACACAAATTATTTCTTCGAAATATAAATCTCAGGTGGATCAGAAAACCTACTTGAAATTTTGTAAGTGTTGTGTACTGCTTTACATTTCATTTATCTATTCATCAAATTGTTTAGCCTCCATCGGTTCGAAAAGTTTTTGTTCAAGATTGTATTCAACCCCCCATTTTACAATCTTGTGGTGTTATTGGGATTTATCAGAGCTTTTTTTCTTGATCCTTCACCAGATAAGTTTATGATCATTAATGAAGAGGAAGTATTTAGATAATCTGGGAAGAGGATTTTGATTGGTATCAAAGCAAGCTTCTAACAAACAAGAAGCTTAAAGATCAAACACCATGGGTAATAAGGACACCGGCGTGAAGATTTCTATGCTTGACAAAGATAATTACTTTCACTGGAAAGTAAAGATACACCTTCATCTCTAGGCCATCGATGAAAGCTATGTAGATTGTATAAAGAAAGGCCCTCATGTGCCAATAAAGGCCAACTCTGGAGTTGGACAAGCTGCTGGTACTGCAGCTGCTTGAAGGACAGTTTCAAAAACTCAGGCTGAGTACACAGATGAAGACTTGGAAGAAATCCATAAAGATAAGAAGACCATGAACATTCTGTTCAATGGAATCGACCAAGACATGTTTGATAATGTCATTAACTGCACCAATGCCAAGTAAGTGTGGGACACTATTCAATCAATCTGTGAGGGAACTGAGCAGGTCAAAGAAAACAAAATGCAACTCCTTATACAACATTATAAACATTTTCACTTTGTTTCTGGTGAAAATTTAATAGACATGTTCAGTGGATTTCAGAAATTACTGAATGGGTTAAAGTTGTGTGGGAAAAAGTATGAAACCAAGGACTCCAATCTAAAGCTTCTGAGATCTCTTCCTAAGGAATGGAAGCCAGTAATAGTCTCATCGAGGAACTCTCAAGATTACAAAGATTTTACCCTTGAGAGACTGTACAGAATTCTAAAGACTTATGAGCTTGAAATGCAACAAGATGAGGAAGTAGAGAAGAATCAGAAGAAGAATGAAGCTGTTACCTTGGTGGCCAGTATTCCAGTAATCCAGGATGGTGAGAAGATGAAGTGTGTAAAAGCCACACCAAGTCCAAAGACTTGTGAAGGTGGAGCTGAAACTAGTAGAGGAAAAAGCAAGATGATTGAAGAACTTGATGCATCTAGTGGATATGAATCTGATGATCTAGATGATTATCTGGCATTCTTGTCAAAGAGATTCTCGAAGCTTAGATTCAAGAAGAATCCAACAGGAGCAAGGCAATTCAGGAAAAGCTATCAACCATCCAAATATATGGTTAAAAGGTCAAAGATTAAATGCTTTAGCTATGGAATTGCTGGTCATTTTGCCAATGAATGCAGAAAGTCTAAGGCTGAGAATGAGAAGAAACAGTTTGGAGCTGTTGACTACAAGAGAAAATATTTTGATCTTCTCAAGAAAAAGGAGAAAGAATTCATGTCAAGGGATAATGATTGGGCTGCTGGAGGAGACTCAGATGCAGAGGAAGAGTTTGTCAATCTTGCCCTCATGGCTAATGATAATGATGAAGAAGCTAGTTCAACAAGCAGCCAGGTATTCTCTACAAACTTAACTGATCTTTCTAAAGCTGAATGTGCTAGTACAACTGATGAAATGTCTGTTGAATTGTACAATATGCATGTTTCCATGAAATCGCTTAACAAGGAAAATAGGAGGATTAATGATTTAAATGAAAAGTTAAGTGATAGGAATGCTTTAATAGAAACTAAGTTGATTGAATTCGAAACTTTGAGAAGAGATTTCCAGGATGCTAAAAATGAATTAATGATTGAGGCTCTGAAAAGAGAAAATGTGTTGAAAGAAAAGTTGGAAAAAGAATAGAGGTTGATTGCTAAGTGGAAAGGATCAAGAGCTGTAACTGAGGAAATCATTAATGTTCAAGGAGTTGATTCTTTCTGCAAATTAGCATAAGCAAAGTTAGAGGTTGATGGTAAAGTTGCTTCAAACAGTGAGTCAACGTATACCGAGGATCCGTTAAAAAACGAGCGATCAATGGATAATGATCAGAATTATCCATTGAAAGCCAAGACTGTTGGAAAAGCAACTTTAGTTAAATTGAACAAAAAATATGGACCCGTCAATAAGAACTTTGTAACAGGAGAATGTAGCAAAACAAAATCAGTTGAGAAAGGGAACATAGGTCACTTGTCCAACAAGCAATTGAAGGACAAGTTAGAAAAGGTAGAACCAAAGGCTAAGGTTAAGAAAAAGAACAGAAATGGTAAGGTAGGGATTAATAAATACAACAATTACACATCAGATAAGTATGCACCTAGGAAAGAATGTGTGAATTGTGGTAGTGATAATCATCTATCTGCTAGCTATAAGATTGTGAAAAATGCTTCTATGCCTAATACGCCTATGTCTATGCCTGCTATGAATGTTATGCCTAACATGTATGCCCAACCTGCTCATGTATCTAGTCAATATGCTAACATGCCATTCATGTATAATCCATATTACAATGCTTTTAATATGCCTCAGATGCCATGGATGATGAATAGCATGCCTGCACAGACTATGCCTAACTCTGCATTTAACTATAATGCATATGAGCATGTATCAAACTCTGTCTTTCAAAGACCTACACCTAGGGTTAAAATTGATTTAACTCAATCTGAACTCTTGGGTGAAAAGGGTTTCAAGGGCAAGAAAATGACTAACAAGGCAGGACCCAAGGAAACTTGGGTACCAAAATCAACTTGATTTGGTTTTGATGTGTGCAGGGAAACAGAAAGATTCTTTGGTATCTGGATAGTGGTTGTTCTAGGCACATGACTGGAGATTTTACCCTGCTCACTAAGTTCGAGGAGAGAGCTGGCCCTAACATTACCTTTGGAGACAACGGCAAAGGATATACTAGAGGATATGGAATGATTTCACAAGATAATGTTGTCATTGAGGAGGTAGCACTAGTTGATGGTCTTAAGCACAATTTGCTTAGCATCAACCAACTATGTGATAAAGGAAAGAATGTGTGGTTCACATCTGGAGCTTGTGTTATTTTCAACAAAAATGACAACAAGGTGGTGCAGACAGGAAATAGGAAAGGAAATGTGTACATTGCTGACTTCAATTCAATAAGCGCAAATGATGCTATATGTCTTTTCAGCAAGGCAAATGTAGATGAAGGTTGGCTGTGGCACAAGAGACTGTCTCACCTCAATTTTAAAGCAACGAATGAGTTGGTAAAGAAGGATCTGGTAAGAGGTATTCCAAAATTGGATTTTTCCAAGGATGGATTGTAACGCCCCCTAATCCCTTACCAGGAATCCAGGTCGTCACATCCTTAACCATACTCATACATACCTTTGTGGAATATTCTATCACCTATTCACAATATAATTTACAACAATATTCATAATAAACTCCATTATCTACTCCACGGGTTATAGTCTTAGAACATAACATAAATCCTCAAAAGTTATTACAAAACTTCTTGAAACAACTTCTTTCCCAGCTTACATCCTCCTCAGATACTAGAAGTCTAACGTGCTGAATCAATTGTCTTTTCCCTTCCCTTGGTCACGATCTGCAGTACTAGTGCCAGCTCTGTTTGCCGATGTTGTATAGTATTTAAAATAGCAAGAATGAGCGAAAAATGCCCAGCAAGTTTTATACACCAGAATCATATATATATATATATATATATATATATACACACACACACACACACACCAACAAAACTTTTACAAGAAATGAACTCTCATATTTTCTTTAACATACTAAATTTTACTCCCAAAAAGAAACCAAGTGAAGACATACCATTCTTACTGCAATCAATACCCACATTCAAGTATTAAATACATTTATCAAATACTGCTGGTGGACTATATTCAGGAGATTCTTATCATCTTGGTTGTAATGGATGATCAGTCTATACATCTATCAATTTACTACCGGTAGAAGGATGATCCGCCTATCACACCCTAAGCCGCAAACGGGCTTTCATACACCTTTATTGGGCCGGCCACCGTACCGGTCTCTTACGTTATCTCCAGTCCAGAACCTAGGGTACCAGAGTACCCTTGACCACCATTAATACTTATCATCTTAGATGTCACGTATAATTCCACGTGCACCTCAATTCGTAATAATTATTATCGTCTGGAAACAACGAACGATTACTACTTCCAATAAATCACTTTCCTCTCGAAATATTAGAGGAAAACATGAACGAATGTTTTGATCATGGATTCGAATAAAATGATCCAGATCAAATCTCTCATCACCCCCCATAATTAACAAGATAGTTTTCCAAAACATTTTGTCTCCCTTCGAGTACGAACAATGTACCTCGATACTTGTCCCAATCATATGGACCAATAACTCTTATTCATACTACTATACTTATGTACTATCCGGATAACATTCACAACAATAATATATATACATGCATTCAATTGCATCAATATCCGGTATCTGAGTAACGAGAAAAAAAAATACTTGCAACTTGTAGTTAAAACATTTTGAACTAACATGTACCATACATTGAAACATATATACTCTTAACAATAAAGTAAGGTTTAGTATACTTCCCTAAGTCCATGTTAATCGACAAAAAACCTTAGTCATAAGTTTAGTCCAAAATCGATCCTCGAATTCATGCTTATACTTAACCATTTATAACCTCATTCTTTACACCAATGTGTTGCCTTGATAATTCTTAACAAGTTTCGTGTTTTAGTCGACTCAAAATTCCTCTTTTAACTTAGCCAAAACGGAAGGTCAAAGTAGCACCTCTAGAGTTGACTTTCCTGAGAATTACTATTCCGTGACTCGCACCCCAACACTTTTAATAAATCACTGGAAGCATAATTAAATACGAAACCACTTCTAAAATCATCTTTGATATTTGTAATATTTATCATAAAAGTTTCGATTCGAAAACACGGGTCTAGATAGGTGAAATGTATTTTCGAAGTTGGGTCAACTGCGGATTTTTACTATTTGCACCACTTTTACTAAAACGTTCATAACTCAATAACCGTTAACTCAAATGACGCACCGTTTTTTCGTACACGATCTAGAAGGTAACTAACTCAAGACTTGGCTCTGGTCAGAGGACACATATTTCGGGTTTTACAAAATAGGGCAGGGGTTTGCAATGAATAGTACAACCCCTAAAAGGGCTTTTCAACTTGCGCAACCTCGGCTAACGCATTTTTATAAATTGGAAAATAATGTTTTTAACTCGAAACCTTCACACAAACCTTACTAAGTGATCTTAGTATTTATCCTCAAAATTTTATATTATAAATCGACTATTAAGGGTCTCAATCATAGCCTCAAAGTTGGTACATTTCTGCAGTTCCATTCCTCGAACAACTTCCACTAAAATGGTCATATCTCCTAAACCGTAAACTCTTTTGACATGATTTTTGCAGAGAAATAAACTAGACAACCATACCTACCCAACCATAGGCAGTGGTTAGTGTAAAAACACTTTTATGGTTTCAGGTCTAACTGTTTTTATGAGCTAACGAAATTCCGTCATTACGATGGCTATAAATCGAACATTTCCATTTTACAATCACTCCAAACCAATCACCAAGGCATACCATACATCCTTAACACCAACAAACATCCAAAACACACCTCTAAGATCAGTGGTGAGCCTCAAATCCAATACCCATCATTTTACATATTTTACAAGGCTAAATAATCATCAAATCACTTAACATGATCTTATCTTTACATGAACATCAAAACCACTTCAAAACTCATATAAAACTCAAAGGTGGGTTAGGGTTTTACTTTCTTGGAAGCTCTATAAATACTATTAAGTGTTTATAATAACTTAACAAGCTTTAGATAGTCCTTATATAGCTTAAACCTTAAGAACAAAACAAGAAAACAAAGTGAGTTACTATTCATCCTCCTCTTTGGATGAATTTTTGACATAGCTAGGAATAATATTTGAAGCTCATATTTTAACCATACTTTAGTCTCATTAGTAGCTTTCTTTTAAGTCATAGATCATAATTTTGAAGACATCGAGCTAGGGTTTTGAAAATGGAATTGTGGGGAGGGGCCGAATGGAATAAATGAGGTGGTGATGGAGTTGTTCTTGCTTTTCTCTCTTTTCTCTTGTTTGACTAGTTGGTAAATGAATTATGGGAGATATTTGTGATATATAATCAGCCCTTATACTCTCTTAATCCCCTTAAAACACTTGTAAAGGTTGTGTGGTGTTTTGGAAATGTGATGACATGTAGCCTTGTTGGCATGTTCTTGATCTCACACCTCATTAATCCTTTTATTTTGATTTCTTGTTTTTCTTTTCCACCAATTCCACTTAATATGATGCACTAGATGATCATGCATGGTTTCTAATCTCGTTCCATAATTTGTTTCGCATTCGCTTTATCGCTTAATTTCGTTATAAAGTTCTAGCGATTCCTAGAACGCTCGTTATTCTAACTCGAAGGTTTTTGTTCTAAATCCTCAAATCATATTTAATAAAAATATAATCCTTGACTCCTTAATATAATAATTCACTTGTCTTGATCGTATTGATATGCTCTTCACTATCCGGTCAAATATTCCCTAAAAATAAAGTTTGGATTTTCTGAATTCCGATCGCGTTTACATACACTTATTTATATCATAGATTGCTAATATAACTTCGAAATATCCATTTCCTATCCCGTACATAGGGTAACATGAAAAATTTCTTAGTCCTCAAAAATCACTATTCATCTATGCAAATCACTATTCATCGCTAAAACGAAAATTTTTCTCAAGTACATAAACTAGGGTTATTACATGGATTGTGTGATGCATGCCAGAAAAGGGAAGCAATAGAAGGCCTCTTTCACATCCAAGTCAATGTCATCAATTGATCAACCCTTACAGCTACTACACATGAATTTGTTTGGACCAGTCAATGTATTGTCTATCTCTAAGAAGAAATACTATCTTGTGATTGTTGATGATTTTTCTAAATATTCATGGACATTCTTTCTGCACTCCAAAGATGAGGCAGGTGAAATCATTATCAATCACATCAAGATAGTCAACAACAATCCTTCATTCAAAGTCAGATGAATTAGAAGTGACAATGGAACTGAGTTCAAGAATTCTTTGATGAGAGAGTTTTGTGAAGAAGAACGAATTACACAAGAATTCTCTACACCTAGAACTCCTCAACAAAATGGTATAGTAGAAAGGAAAAACAGAACTCTTATTAAAGCTGCAATGACCATGCTTGAAGACTCAAAATTGCCAACATATTTCTGGACTGAAGCTGTTAATACTGCTTGCTACACCCAGAATATCTCTTTGGTCAACCAAGCAAAAAGCATGACACCTTATCAACTATTCAAAGGAAAGAAGCCAACAATTAACTTATTATATGTCTTTGGATGCAAATGTTTTATTTTGAGAAATCAAGGTGAAAACCTAGGAAAATTTGATACAAAGGCAGATGAAGCTATTTTGGTTGGATATTCAGCTGGGAAATCATACAGAGTCTACAACCTAAGACTTAACATTGTTATGGAATCTGTACATGCTGTCTTTGATGATAAGAAAATCCAAGGGTTGGTAGATGAAGGTTTCGATGAAGCACTCTCATTTGAAAATGAGATAAGTGGAGAAAGTTGTGAAGATGATGAAGAAGCAGTGTCAACTGGTGTGAGAAGGCAGCATAATCAAGGAGATCCATCTAGTGAAGAGCATGGCACATCATTTGTCGATGCTGAGGATACTTCATCTGTTGGAAATCATTTTGAGGTATCCGTTGAGAGCCAAAGGGAAACATCAGTCGATCACTCTGTTAGAACTCCAACCTCTAGAGCCACACACTCAGGGGGTATCTCAGTGTTATCACTCAACAACTAATCAGAATGATCAACATAGGGAGAATGAAGCTACATCATCAAGAATGAACCTGCCACCACAGAGAAGATGGACTAAAGATCACCCATTTGAACTCATTATTGGTGATTCAAATGCAAGAGTCCAAACTAGAAGGGCAACTCGAGAAGAATGCTTATATAGCAGTTTTCTATCTAAAGAAGAACCTAAGAAAGTTGAGGATGCCCTCCTAGATCCAGATTGGGTTTTAGCTATGCAAGAAGAGTTAAACCAGTTTGAAAGAAATGAAGTGTGGAGATTGGTACCCAAACCTAAAAACAAATCAGTGATTGACACTAAGTGGGTATTCAAGAACAAGATGGATGAGAATGGCACAGTCACAAGAAATAAAGTTAGATTGGTTGCAAAAGGCTACTGTCAAGAAGAAGGGATTGATTTTGATGAAATCTTTGCACCTGTAGCAAGGTAGGAAGCAATCAAAATTTTTCTGGCCTATGCAACCCATGCCAATTTCAAAGTCTATCAAATGGATGTCAAGAGTGCTTTTTTGAATGGTATTTTGGAAGAGGAGGTATATGTTAGTCAACCTCCTGGTTTTGAAGATCCAGATTTTCCAGAATATGTTTATTTTCTTCTCAAAGCACTCTATGGCCTGAAGCAAGCACCAAAAGCCTGGTATGACACACTCTCACAGTTCCTTATAGAGAATCACTTCACTAGAGGTACTGTTGATAAAACTTTCTTTTATAGAAATGTCAATGGCTCTATGATACCTGTTAAAATTTATGTAGATGATATAATTTTTGGTTCTACTGATGAGAAGTTTTGCAAAAAGGTTTGTCAAACTTATGCAAAGTAAATATGAAATGAGGATGATGAGTGAATTAACTTACTTTCTTGGTTTACAAGTAAAGCAAGTTAATGATGGTATATTTCTGAGCCAATCCAAGTATGTTTATGATCTTTTGAAAAGATTTGACTTATTAGATTGTGCCTCTGCAAAAACACCCATGGCCACTGCCACTAAACTTGAATTGAATACTAAGGAGAAGAAAGTGGACATTTTAAGTTATAGAGGCATGGTTGGCTCACTTTTATATTTAACAGCTAGTAGACCTGATATTATGTTCTCTACCTATTTATATGCTAGATTCCAAGCTGATCCTAGGGAATCTCATTTAGTAGTTATTAAGAGGATTTTCAGGTATCTCAAGGTGATAAGTGGATTTTATATCCACTTGGATCGCTTAAATTCGGCTTAAATTGATTGTCTTGGACTCAAGTTTATTGTAGTTTTGACGTGTTTTGCTTAGTTGTGCAGACTTACAAGAATGTCGGTTATGGGTGATGCTTCTATCGTGTTTGGGGGATTAATTGATTAAAATTCGGATTTTCCGGGAAGGTTGCGCAGTCTACACTGTTTTGGCCATATCTGGAGTTCTAGAAGTCCGTTTTCAGCGATCTTACAGCTCACGCGAAGCTTGAGAGATTTTCTACAACCTAGGATAGATAGCAGGTACAGGGGACGTGCTGGTAAAAATCGCACGCGTGTTCTATGAGAAGCCAAGCAGAAAAATTCCAGTTTTGCCCTTTTTCTAATTCTAATTGTACTTTGGGCAGTTTTTGGTACCTTAATCGAATTCTAATTGTAATAGAAGGTAATTGCTTATTGGGCAAGACTTCTAGAGTCTATTTAAATACATCCTACCATGTAATTTGTATCAGATGTTTATTATTGTAACGAAGAACTGCAAGAGAGAAAAGTGGAGAAGGATTCAAGCTCGGTGACAAGCAAAGATCTAGATCTACTTCATCTTTTGTATACTTTGGATTATAGATTTGTTCTCTCAACTCTAGTTTTAATTAATATTATTGCTTCTTTCTTTCATATCTTGTTAATTATCATGTTTTCATCAATTCCGATGACGATGAACGGTTCAATTATGGGCTAATCGTTGTCATGGGATTCTAATGGATTTAATTATGGAACTTAGTATCTTGATGCTGTAGAGATCAGTGTGTGATGTGAAATTGATATCCTCGTATGGTTAATCTTAATGTTTTTGGATGCGTAGCTAACATCTAAATTGAATTGTTAATCTCTTGTGAAGTGAAAGTGGATCTTGAGATTTAGAACTTGCCATGCTAGCATAGGTTCATAATTGTTTATCAATATGATTCGTGACTTACAAGAATGTCGGTTATGGGTGATGCTTCGATCGTGTTTGGGGGATTAATTGATTAAAATTCAGATTTTCCGGGAAGGTTGTGCAGTCTACACTGTTTTGGCCATATCTGGAGTTCTAGAAGTCCGTTTTCAGCGATCTTACAGCTCACGCGAAGCTTGAGAGATTTTCTACAACCTGGGATAGATAGCAGGTACAGGGGACGTGCTGGTAAAAATCGCACGCGTGTTCTATGAGAAGCCAAGCAGAAAAATTCCAGTTTTGCCCTTTTTCTAATTCTAATTGTATTTTGGGCAGTTTTTGGTACCTTAATCGAATTCTAATTGTAATAAAAGGTAATTGCTTATTGGACAAGACTTCTAGAGTCTATTTAAACACATCCTACCATGTAATTTGTATCAGATTTTTATTATTGTAATGAACAACTGCAAGAGAGAAAAGTGGAGAAGGATTCAAGCTCGGTGACAAGCAAAGATCTAGATCTACTTCATCAATTGTATACTTTGGATTATAGATTTGTTCTCTCAACTCTTGTTTTAATTAATATTATTGCTTCTTTCTTTCATATCTTGTTAATTATCATGTTTTCATCAATTCCCATGACGATGAACAGTTCAATTATGGGCTAATCGTTGTCATGGGATTCTAATGGATTTAATTATGGAACTTAGTATCTTGATGCTGTAGAGATCTGTGTGTGATGTGAAATTGATATCCTCGTATGGTTAATTTTAATTCTTTTAGATGCGTAACTAACATCTAAATTGAATTGTTAATCTCTTGTGAAGTGAAAGTGGATCTTGAGATTTAGAACTTGCCATGCTAGCATAGGTTCATAATTGTTTATCAATATGATTCGTGGTGTGAGATGAAAATACTTATACTACCCTATGTGATCTTAATGGATAACCTGTTCTTCAACCGTTATGTTTTCAAATTCTATAGACATATAGGGTCTAAGCATAATTGGTGTCTATTCATCTTCTATCTCTTTTGTGGATGTATGTTTAGTTTGGTATGCGTATGCTGACAGGTAGCGTATACTTGTTTCGTGTTATCCGATCAGATATCAAAACCATTGCATATAGAGATTAAAGGCGTCAGATCTAAGGGAAGTATTTAATGAAGTTAGGATCCCATGTTTATTCTCATATTAGTAATTCGATTTCAATCTCATTAGTTAATTAAATTCTTAGTTTAATATTTGCATCCTAGTTTAATTTAGATAATCAATCCCAAAATTGTTATTTTTCTTAGCAGTGAATTAAGACCATACATTATTGCATAGGCATATTTTCTGATTAAAACTTAACCAGATCTCTGTGGAACGAACTTAAATTATATTACTTGTGACTACGTGCGCTTGCGTAATTTTGTGCAAACAAGTTTTTGGCGCCGCTGTCGGGGATCATCGGTGTTTTGTTTAGTTTATGTGCTTGTCATCAGTGGTCGTTAGCGTTCACTGACTCGGATTTCTTACTTAGTTGTTTGTTTCGGTGTGTTTTCAGGTACTTGAACGTGTATGCGAACACGTTTGCAGGCTCGTAAGGAAAAACTGGCAGAAGAAGAACTTGCAGCAGTAAAAGAGATGGCAGATTTACCAGCAGCATTCAAGGCTTTGAAGGACTATTCGCAGCCAAAGATCAATGACATACAATCTAGTATTGTCAGACCAGCTATTGCAGCGAACAACTTTGAGATCAAGCCGAGCACAATTCAGATGGTGCAGAATTCGGTTCAGTTTGGGGGTGCTTCGACAGAGGATCCTAACATGCACATCCGGGACTTTATCGAGATCTGCGACACTTTCAAATTTAATGGTGTGTCGGATGATGCTATCAAGTTGAGGCTTTTCCCATTCTCTTTAAGGGATAAGGCTAAGGGCTGGTTACACTCTCTACCAGCTGGTTCCATTACTACATGGGAGGATCTTGCTCAGAAGTTTCTTACTAAATTCTTCCCTATGGCAAAAACTGCAGCAATAAGGAACCAGTTAACTCAATTTCAACAGCAATCTGGCGAGTCTTTGTGTGAGGCTTGGGAACGTTATGAGGAGATGCTACGAAAGTGTCCTCATCATGGCATGCCTGATTGGATGGTTATTAATGGTTTCTACAATGGGTTGGGAGCACAGTCTAGGCCTTTGCTAGATGCAGCATCAGGTGGAGCTCTGTGGGCGAAGAGCTATGAGGAAGCTTATGATCTTATTGAGATAATGGCTGCTAATGAATATCAGAATCCAACACAGAGGCTTTCTCAAGGTAAGGTAGCAGGTGTTCTTGAAGTTGACACAGCTTCAGCTATTGCAGCTCAGCTGAAGGCTCTCACGATGAAGGTGGATTCTCTTGCTAATTATGGAGTTCAGCAGGTTGCTAGTGTTTGTGAATTATGTGCGGGCGCACATGAGACGAATCAATGTGCTATTTCTTCTGAATCAGCACAGTTCGTGAGTAATTTCCAGAGACCTGCTGCACCAGTTCCAGCCACTTACCATCCTAATAATCGGAATCATCCCAATTTTAGCTGGAGCAATAATCAAAATACTCAACAATCTTATCAGCAAGCGAAGCCATTCAATCAAGGCTATCAATAGCCTTATGCTCTAAAGGCACCATATCAGCCTCCAGGATTTCAGCAACAGCCCCAGGCTCATGCGGGGCAATCATTAATGAAAAATTAGAAAGGGATGATTTGTGGATGATGGTGAAGAACCTGCAAGCTTCTCAAAAGGTCTTGGAAACCCAGGTGGGACAGATTGCAAGTGCCTTACTTAGTAGGCAACAAGGAACTCTTCCTAGTGATACGGAAGCAAATCCAGGTAGGAGGGACAACAAGGAGCAGGTGAAGGCCGTGACTTTGAGATCGGGAAAGGTGACATCAGATCCTAAATCAGCCGCTAAAGAAGATGAAGAAGTGCAGAATCAACAAGTTGAAAAATCTGCAGTGCCTGACAATGAGAAATCTGACTTAGTAGCTGAGGAGCTAGATGGTGAAGTAGAGAAGAGCAAGGAACTTGTTAAAAATTCTGTGGAGAAGTCTACGAAGAACACTCAGATTTATCCTCCTCCTCCATATCCTAGAAGACTCCAGAAGCAAAATTTGGATACTAAGTTTGCTAAGTTTTTAGAGGTGTTCAAGAAGTTGCAGATTAACATTCCTTTTGCGGAAGCTCTTGAACAGATGCCAAGCTATGCCAAGTTCATGAAAGGTATTCTCTCTCGTAAGTTGAAGCTTGATGCATTAGAGACCGTTGCCTTAACGGAAGAGTGTAGTGCCGTTCTGCGATAGAAGTTGCCTCCGAAGCTAAAGGATCTGGGTAGTTTTACTATTCCATGCACTATTGGTAATCTATTTTTTGAAAAGTGCTTGTGTGACTTGGGAGCTAGCATCAATCTCATGCCCTTGTCAGTATTCTTGCAACTTGGTCTACCAGATCCAAAGCCAACCAACATCTCTTTGCAGTTGGCCGATCGTTCAGTTACTTATCCTAGAGGCATAGTGGAGGATGTCTTGGTGAAAGTTGATAAGCTCATCTTCCCTGCTGACTTTGTTATCTTGGATTTCGAGGAAGATAAGAAGATTCCCATAATCTTGGGAAGGCCGTTCTTAGCTACGGGTAGTACCTTGATCGATGTGCAGAAAGGAGAGCTCACCATGAGGGTGCAAGACCAGAATGTCACTTTTAATGTGTTCAATGCAATGAAATTTCCCACTGATGAAGAAGAATGCTTGATGGTGGATTTGGTTGATTCTGCGGTTACTACAGAGATGGAGCAATTGCTTAAGTCAGATTCTTTGGAGAGAGTGTTAGTTGGTGATTCTGATTTTGAAGATGAGGAAGTAGCCGAGCAATTACAACAATTGAATTCAGCTCCGTGGAAGAGGAAATTTGACTTACCATTTGAATCTTTGGGGTTAGGAGAGCTGAGAAATTCTGAGAGTCGTCTTAAACCATCTATTGAGGAAGCTCCTACACTTGAACTCAAACCATTGCCCGAACACTTGAGGTATGCATTTCTTGGTGATGCATCTACATTACCGGTTATTATTTCTTCTAACTTGTCAGGTAGTGAGGAAGAAAAGCTCTTGCGAATTCTGAGAGAGTTCAAATCAGCCATTGGTTGGACTATAGCAGATATCAAGGGAATCAGCCCTTCTTATTGCATGCACAAAATTCTGCTAGAGGAGGGAGCTAATCCTACTGTTGAGCATTAGCGGAGACTTAATCCGATAATGAAAGAGGTGGTGAAGAAGGAAATTCTAAAGTGGCTTGATGCGGGTATTATATATCCTATCTCAGACAGTTCTTGGGTGAGTCCGGTTCAATGTGTGCCAAAGAAAAGAGGCATGACAGTTGTTGCGAATGATAAGAATGAACTGATTTCTACCCGAACAGTCACGGGGTGGAGAGTTTGCATGGACTATAGGAAGCTCAACAAAGCCACGAGAAAAGATCACTTTCCTCTGCCATTCATTGATCAGATGCTAGACATGTTGGCGGGACATGAGTACTATTGCCTCCTTGATGGTTATTCAGGCTACAATCAGATTTGCATTGCTCCGGAAGATCAAGAGAAGACCACATTCACATGTCCTTTTGGTACCTTTGCTTTCCGACGTGTTTCTTTCGGACTTTGTGGTGCTCCAGCCACTTTTCAAAGGTGCATGATGGCTATTTTCTCAGACATGATTGGCTCGAATGTGGAGGTTTTTATGGATGACTTCTCAGTTTTTGGTACTTCTTACGATGAGTGCTTGCATAATCTTGGGTTGGTTTTGAAGAGGTGTGTGGAGACGAATTTGGTGCTTAATTGGGAAAAATGTCACTTCATGGTGCAAGAAGGAATCATTCTTGGGCACAAGGTATCTGGAAAGGGGCTTGAAGTGGATAAGGCTAAGGTGGAGACTATCGAAAATCTTCCTCCACCTATCTCTGTTAAAGGAATTCGCAGTTTTCTTGGGCATGCGGGATTCTATAGGCGATTCATTCAAG
Organism: Saposhnikovia divaricata; assembly: GCA_036435485.1. Lineage (NCBI taxonomy): Eukaryota > Viridiplantae > Streptophyta > Magnoliopsida > Apiales > Apiaceae > Saposhnikovia > Saposhnikovia divaricata. The sequence goes on along the minus strand of CM071597.1, from coordinate 90,116,218 downwards.
ACTTCTCAAAAATCTCTAAACCTCTGTGCAATTTGTTGGAGAAAGATGTTCCTTTCAAGTTTGATGATGAGGGCCTTGCAGCTTTTGAGCTCTTGAAGAAGAAGTTGACTACTACACCAGTCATTACCGTACCTAATTGGGAGGAACCGTTTGAACTTATGTGTGATGCTAGTGACTATGCTGTTGGAGCTGTGCTTGGTCAAAGGAAGGATAAAATTTTTCATGTGGTTTACTCTGCTAGTAAAACCCTCAATGATGCACAGCTAAACTACACTACTACGGAGAAGGAGTTGCTAGCAGTTGTCTATGGTTTCGAGAAATTCAGGTCTTATTTGCTTGGTACGAAGGTGATTGTTTACACGGATCATGCTGCTATTCGATATCTCATGTCGAAGAGGGATTCAAAGCCTAGATTGATTCGTTGGGTGCTTCTTTTGCAAGAATTTGATGTGGAAATCAAGGATAGGAAAGGCAGGAAAAATCAAGTAGCGGATCATCTCTCACGCTTAGAGGACCACGGTAAGGAATGGCATAACAAATCTCTTATTAATGAATCTTTTCCAGATGAGCAGCTGTTTGGAGTGCAAGATGAAGAGCCATGGTTTGCAGATTATGTGAACTATTTGGTTAGCAATGTTATTCCTCCAGATCTTTCGAGTGCTCAAAGGATGAAGTTTCCACATGATGTGAAGTGGTACCGTTGGGATGAACCGTTTCTGTTTAGACAAGGAGCAAATCAGATGATCAGACGATGTATTCCTTATAGTGAGACGGAGGGTGTGTTGCGAGATTGCCACTCAACTGTTTATGGTGGTCATTATGGTGGGGAAAAGACAGCGGCTCGTGTGCTTCAAGCAGGTTTCTATTGGCCTACCTTGTTTAAGGATGCCCATAAGTTCGTGTTGAGTTGTGATCGTTGTCAAAGGGTTGGCAATATTTCTAGAAGGAACGAGATGCCTCTTAACATGCTTCTTGAGGTGGAGATCTTTGATGTTTGGGGGATTGACTTCATGGGACCTTTTGTTTCTTCATGAAATAATCAGTACATCTTGCTAGCTGTGGATTACGTGTCTAAATGGGTCGAGGTTAAGGCGTTACCGACCAATGATGCGAAGGTGGTATTGAATTTCTTGCATAAGCAAATTTTTACGCGTTTCGGAACTCCACGTGCTATAATAAGTGATGAGGGAACTCACTTCTGCAATCGCCAGTTTACTACGTTGATGGAAAAATATAATGTGATGCATCGTGTTGCCACTACTTATCACCCTCAAACGAATGGCCAAGCTGAAGTTTCTAACAGGGAGATCAAGAGAATTCTGGAGAAAGTGGTGAATCAGTCTCGTAAGGATTGGTCGTTGAAGTTAGATGAAGCTGTGTGGGCGTACAGAACTGCCTACAAAACTCCTCTAGGTATGTCTCCGTTTCAGTTAGTTTATGGGAAAGCATGCCATTTGCCTGCAGAGTTAGAACATAAGGCATATTGGGCGTTGAAGAAATTGAATTTAGATATCACGGCTGCGGGTGCAAAACGGTTGCTTCAGTTGAATGAACTTGAGGAATTTCGTGAGCAAGCTTACGAAAATAACAAGATGTATAAGGAGAAGGTGAAGAGGTGGCATGATAAAAGGTTGGTACCAAAAGCATTTTTGCCAGGTCAACAAGGTTGCTATTTAATTCTCGCCTCAAGTTTTTTCCAGGAAAACTCAAGTCGAGGTGGTCGGGTCAATTTATTGTTAAGACGGTGTATCTACATGGAGCTATTGAAATTTATGAAACAACACCGGATCATGCTTTTAAAGTGAATGGACAGAGGTTGAAGCATTATTATGGAGGGTCGTTTCAACGCGATAAGGTTTCCGCCGTTTTGGCGTCTACTTGATTCGAAAGAAGAACGTCTAGCTAATGACGTAAAAGGTGCGCTTCTTGGGAGGCAACCCAAGTATTGTGTATGTTGTTGTATACTTTTCTTTCAAAAAAAAAAAAAAATTCAGAACGCGCCTGCGCAAGCTGCGCAAGCCGCGCAGACTGCGCCGTGTAACGCAGGAGCAAACCGCGCAAGCTGCGCCAATCGCGCTGAGAGCGCCTGTCACGCAGCACGTAACTGCGCAACCTGCGCGATCCGCGCTGATTGCGCACCCTGAGTCTGTCCAGTTCGTTTTTTTTAAGTTAAAACCTCATATTTCTCTTCTTATATCATTCCTATATCATTACAACTCCTCACAAAAACCAAATCCCACTCCTATTCCAATTTAATTGTAAATCTTTAACAAACTCCAATCTTATATTACTTCTACTTTCATCTTCAAAATTCACATCTTTTATATACATACACCTCTACATACACAAACCCATCTATATAATACTAGATTTTCAACTTTCAACCATTACAAGATTCAAGGGAAGAATAAATTTGAATTATTGGAAGGTAATCGTGCAAGTTCACCTCTTCAATTCGTGGGTATTATTCTAATCTCATCTTTTTAATTGCTACGAATTTGTGTTCTTGCCAATTAGGGTTTGGTTGTGTTCTTGAATTGGGGGTTTTGCTTAAAATCGAATTTTGGAGTTGTGTTGATTATTATTATTGTCCGATGTTACTGTTGAGAGGGCTATTCTGCTATGGGCATTCTAAAAGGTGAGTATGTTGACCTTGGTTATCTGATTAATCAAACTATTCTTCGGTATTTGGGAAGTAATTCGACGGCTAGTATTCCTTATGCTTCTATCATCACGGGATTGTGTGATGCTGCGAAACTGAAATGGTACGTAGGTGAGCCGGTGCAGCCAGCTATGACTTCTATTACTGATGCTACTATTGACCGGATGGTGGAGTGGCCGGGCGGCATTCCTCATCCTCGGGGTCTAGGCTATGTTGTTGGTGGTGTTGGTGGTCAGGGAGCGGGCGCTCCGCCACATGTTTCTAGGGCACCGGGAGTTGTTATGGCAGGTCCTCAGCGGCGTACGGTGGCTATGTCGGTTTTTTATACCTATTTTCGTCGAATGACTAGGCGGATGGATGCTATGCATGTTAGCAGTCGCCAGTATTCTGAGGACATGGCCGTAGCTTTGGATGCAGCTTTTCAGTCACCAGGTACTGCTGTTCAGTGGCCTCTATTTGGAGCTCGGACTCCGTATCCTCCACCTGATTCATCCGATAAGGGTGAGGAGAGTGACGAGGGTGACGATGGCAACGAGTAGGTATGTTTTCTGCTATCCCTCGTATTTACTTCCATTCAATGCGGACATTGAATATTTTAAGTTTGGGGGGTGGTTTGAGGGATTAGTAGTTGTTGTTGTATTATGTGTGCATATAGATATCATGTTTTGCATGTTAGTAGTAATTCATACATGTTTGTGCGTATTAATTATGTTTGTTTCATATAGGACATTCTGTTTTTTTTGTTCCGTATACCATGTGAGTTCATATTAGTTGCATTTCATGGCATGCATTTTTCATGATCCCTTAGAACGAGCTAATTCTGATTGGTAGGTAGGTGTCTAATTGAGTGTGGTAATGATGAATAGAGGGTTGACTTATAGTTTCTATGAAATTGACTTATGTGTTTCGGAAACAAAAAAACTAATTACACAGTCTCATTGGGTGCTTTTGGGCTAGGTTGAGGTCATGCTTGTTTGGATGTTTTGAGATTTAATCACTTGATTATATTTAGAATTTTCGTTATTCCCTTGATGGCCTAGAACATTTAAGTCTAAGTTTGGGGGAAAACATGGATTTCATGCTTAATTGTAAATAATTGTCAATAATTGCTAGGCGTCAAATGGCTAGTAGCCGGCTCATATTTATATGAGTAGTCTAGGGTTGGAATTGAGAATTCTCATTCCAGATTGAACAGAAAAAAAACAGAAAAAAAAGAAAAAAAAAGGAAAAGAAAAAAAAAGTCAATAGTTAAATTGTTATATGCAAAATTAACTAGGGTGAGCTCTTTAATACTCGAGCAACTAAGTTCGCGGGGACTTTGTGCCTAGTGACCAAAGGCTTTATTAGTCTGGGATCCACTAACCCAACGCTCGCTAAATGGGTATTATTGTATAAGCCTTTCGGGGTCTCATCCATTGCACGGTTAAATAAGCATGCTTGTATATATGTATCGTAGTAGTTAGTAATAAAGCATGAATTTCTGTCTACCTTGGATAAGGATGGAGGTGTTCTTAGGTTATGAAGTGTCTACAGTCTATTCTATTTATAAACCTGTGATTGTCTTGACGAAGAGCATGTATGATTTTTGACCTAGTTTTGGGAGTATTTCTGATGAGCATTGCACACACGCACGTTTCTGTTCATGTATTGTTAGTATACGGGAACTTGGTCGAGCTCTATTTGGATTTAGTTGCATTCTTTAAGATATTTGCTTGCTAGTTGGTTTTGGTTAGTTTGAGGGAATCGTTGCATTTTCATTCTAGTTGCATTCATGCATTGCATTGCATTAGGTTAAATGGATTTTGTGGGTTCATTCACTATAGGCCCTCACGAGACCTTACTAGTCCACTAGGGCTGCCTAGGGGTTTAAAGGGCTTGTTGCTTATGCCAAATACAACCGTGATCACCTACGGAAGTGGTACTAGTTAGTTAGTTAGTTGTAATTGTTTATGCTTGAGGACAAGCATCGGTTTAAGTTTGGGGGTGTGATAAGTGGATTTTATATCCACTTGGATCGCTTAAATTCGGCTTAAATTGATTGTCTTGGACTCAAGTTTATTGTAGTTTTGACGTGTTTTGCTTAGTTGTGCAAACTTACAAGAATGTCGGTTATGGGTGATGTTTCTATCGTGTTTGGGGGATTAATTGATTAAAATTCGGATTTTCCGGGAAGGTTGCGCAGTCTACACTGTTTTGGCCATATCTAGAGTTCTAGAAGTCCGTTTTCAGCGATCTTACAGCTCACGCGAAGCTTGAGAGATTTTCTACAACCTGGGATAGATAGCAGGTACAGGGGATGTGCTGGTAAAAATCTCACGCGTGTTCTATGAGAAGCCAAGCAGAAAAATTCCAGTTTTGCCCTTTTTCTAATTCTAATTGTATTTTGGGCAGTTTTTGGTACATTAATCGAATTCTAATTGTAATAGAAGGTAATTGCTTATTGGGCAAGACTTCTAGAGTCTATTTAAACACATCCTACCATGTAATTTGTATCAGATTTTTATTATTGTAACAAAGAACTGCAAGAGAGAAAAGTGGAGAAGGATTCAAGCTCGGTGACAAGCAAATATCTACATCTACTTCATCTTTTGTATACTTTGGATTATAGATTTGTTCTCTCAACTCTTGTTTTAATTAATATTATTGCTTCTTTCTTTCATATCTTGTTAATTATCATGTTTTCATCAATTCCCATGACGATGAACGGTTCAATTATGGGCTAATCGTTGTCATGGGATTCTAATGGATTTAATTATTGTTGTGGAATAAAAACTAGGTTGAAAATATTGCGGCTAGGGTTTGTGAGCTTCGTGCTTTAATGGCTGCTTCTGCGTTCGAGACTTAAACGGTCCTCACAGAATGCCTACGTATCTCTGTAAATTAGAGAATCAAGCCAATAAAACGTAGTTCTGAGGTGAGGGGTCTGACCCTTTATATAGGCTGAGAAGCCTTAGAATTATGGTAGGATTCGGAGACTTGGTGGACAAGTCTTTGAGGAATGTTCTAGGTCTATTCCTTGTAGGAATCAGTTTCCATATTGAATTGGATGCCTTATTGGATAAGTTTGAAAGGGATATTATCCTTATCCAACTCTTATTTGCTGAGCTGTTTATTACCCTTAATATTAATTACGAAATTAATATTATATTTAGGGTTTTGGGCCCAGCTGGTGGGCCCCACGTTTGGACTATTCTCGGCCTAGTTAATGCCACATTAAATATGTCTTTAGGGCTTATTTTCAGCCCATATCATTTGCCCCCCAACTTCTTAGCAAAATTGATCAGGTTTTCATAGAAGTTATATTTACCTTAATCGAGACTCGGGGTCGTTTTTATCCCTTACCTGGGACTTCTTAATTTTCCTACCCTTATATGGGAGTTTTGGTTTACACTAGTGTTTCACGAGTATCGTCTTGCTTGTAAAGTGTGGAGCGACCTACACATTTACGACGATTTGCCTTATTCGAGGCTTTAATTTGTGCTTGCTTTTAGCAATTTCGGCACTTTCATAGAGTTTTTATGCATTATTAGCATATATTATTGCTCAACTTGTCAAGAAAATATTTCTATAATTTTCCTCGTATTTTTCTGTACTTTTCCTAATATTTTAGGAATTTTTATGTACCAACAGGTATTTTTTGTAATTTTTCCTAATAATTTAGGAATTTTTATGTACCAACAGGTATTTTTTGTAATTTTTCCTAATAATTTAGGAATTTTTATGTACCAACAGGTATTTTTTGTAATTTTTCCTAATAATTTAGGAATTTTTATGTACCAACAGGTATTTTTTGTAATTTTTCCTAATAATTTAGGAATTTTTATGTACCAACAGGTATTTTTTGTAATTTTTCCTAATAATTTAGGAATTTTTATGTACCAACAGGTATTTTTTGTAATTTTTCCTAATAATTTAGGAATTTTTATGTACCAACAGGTATTTTTTGGGAATTATCTTTTAATTTCCCAACATTATTTACATTTTTTTTTTAAAGGATTAACTTTTAAAAAAGTCACCGTGGCAAGAAATGCCTCCTGGGCATGGGTACCCCCGCCAAGGAGACACCCTCCTTAGGCACGCCTAGGGGGTTTGGTCTCCTGGGCGTGGGTGACCTTTGTCCCTGGAAATGCTTCCTGGGCGTGGGTACCCCCGCCAAGGACACACCCTCCTTAGGCACGCCTAGGGGGTTTGGTCTCCTGGGCGTGGGTGACCTTTGTCCCTGGAAATGCTTCCTGGGCGTGGGTACCCCCGCCAAGGAGACACCCTCCTTAGGCACGCCTAGGGGGTTTGGTCTCCTGGGCGTGGGTATACCCTTCTTTAGAGAAAATCGAGCTAGGCGTGGGTACCCCCGCCAAGGAGACACCTTCCTTAGGCACGCCTAGGAGGTTTGGTCTCCTGGGCGTGGGTATAGCCTTCTTTAGAGAAAATCGAGCTAGGCGTGGGTACCCCCGCCAAGGAGACACCTTCCTTAGGCACGCCTAGGAGGTTTGGTCTCCTGGGCGTGGGTATAGCCTTTTAATTGGGCTTCCTGCCTTTAAATTCTAACGGGATTTTATCTTATTTTCTAAAAATGTCGTAGAACATTCTAGAATTATTTCAAAATTTGAATTTCATGGGCTTCCCGCCTATTCAAAGGCCCAGTTACCTGTTGGCAGCCCATTTACTGGATATAACCGGTTGAATGACCAACCATGAACTCTATAAAAGAGTAGTGTGCATCCCTCATTTCTCATTTCACTATTCAGCAAAAATTATCATTCCCTTATCACAAATATTTTTCAAAAAAGCTCTGCTAGGGTTCTGTCGTGAGGCGATTTCCGGCGTCTTTACTCCGCCCTATTTTCCAGTTTCTGTTTGAAGATCGTTGAATCTTCATCTTCTTCAACCTCCTTTTTCAACTTTTCTGGGTTTCAAGCTTTCAAGGGAAGCATATCAATGGAGGATTCTAGCTCTTCAGGCCAGTCACAACTCGCTAACACTTCCACCACCGCTCCACGGCTTTCAAGGGGTAAGAACCCTAAAACATCTCTTGTCCATGCCAGTGTTTTTTCCCTTAGAGATCTTTTAAATGAGTTTGGTCAAGCTTTTCCAAACATGCTTCATTTAGATGCTTATGAATATAAATCGAAATATAAACAACATAGGGTAGACATTCTAGCCCAACTTTTTCATATTAATGGGCCTTATAGGGCCGTTGCTCCGGCCTCAAACGAAAGGGCTTGTCACCCAAAGCCTGGGGCCATTAGGATTTATAAAGAAACTTTTTATGCTGGTTTTCGCCTACCTCCTCCTCCTTTCGTTTACCGTCTTTTGGCCGAAGCCCGGGTTTGTCCAACCCAACTTATGCCAAATGCATGGCGTTTTATCTATTGTTTCTTGGTCCAATGTAAGAAACATGGGCTTGAGCCCAGTATCTCTGTTTTTCGATATCTATTCAAATTTGTCAATTCTTCTGATAATTCGGGCTGGGTCAAAATCCAACACCGTTCCTTGGCCCGTTCTTGTTTTGTTTCGGATTCCGCTCCTGATTCCCTTCCTAATTGGAAAAGGGAATGGTTTTATATCTTTTTGGATGGGGACGACTGGGACAACTATTTTCGGCCCAACTTCTGCAGAGCCGTTGATGGGCCTGTTAGGAGTTTAAAATTGGGCGTGGAAGAAGAGGCCGCCATAAATTTGTTAACATCGGATAATTTGCATCAATGTGCAAATTTGATTTCTGAAGATTCGTTGCAGGCCCATGGGCTAAGCGATTTGGGCCCTGAGGGTAATTCTCACCTCTTGCTTTGTTAACATTTTATGCTAGATATAATTTTCTAACTTTCTTATAATCATTTTGCAGCCAAAACTGCTCTGGGAGCGATTTTTAGGCAGAGGGAGACTGCTGCCACTGCTAGGGTGGTAACAGAGAACCCTAGGGCCAAAAGGGCCAGGACAGATGAGGCTTCTCCCGCGGTGGAGCGTGTTCCTGCTTTTCTTCAGGAAAAGCCTGTTCCTATTGAGGAAGACCTTACTCCCTTTACAGTGGGATGGGGTTTATGCAATAGGGACACAGCTGTAGGTGACTCTAGGGCTGCAGCTGAGTGGTCCAGGAGCGTGGTTACTCCACGGGACAGGGTCCACATTGTGGAGTCCTCTGATGACTTGCAGATTGAGCTTCTCGGGGCTCAAGCTGTTGCTTCGGTAATTTCTTATTCAACTTCTTTAATTTAATTGCATTTACTTTTCCCTTATTTACTTGTTTCCTTTGCAGATGAACGCCTACCTTCAGGCCGCTGTTCATAACCTGAAGGAGGTGCGTGCTGAAAAGACCATTGCTGAGAGGGATAGAGATAGATACTTTGATGCCTCCGAGGCAAACTTTGCTCGTTTTAGGGAGGTGGAGAAGGAGCTGGCTGCTGAGAAGGAGAAGAACAGGAAGCTTCAGCTGGAGGTGCAGCAGAACAGGGAACACATCATTGCTGATTACAAGGCTTCTAAGGACTTTCAAGATGTCCTGAATGCCGAGTATGATGCAAACTTTCCTGGCACCTTCAAGGAGTGTTGGGAGGGGATCATCGAGGAGCTGAGTGGGAAGATCGAGGGGGTATCCTTGGAGAAGTTCCCGGTACCTGCTATCCCTGGATTGACAGATACCTTGGAGATCGCTACAGAGACAGCAGTGGATGGGGACTCTCAGCCCACTCAGGATCCACCTTCTTCTCCTGGGGTAGAGACAGCAGATCCTTCTTCCACTCAGGGAGATGTAGTTATTGAGGACTTAGATGAGTAGATGGACCTGCGTGGCTTATTTCTGTTTATCTTTATTTATTCTGAACTTTTGCCCTTCGGGGCTTATGACTTAACTTATTTATGCAGTAGTTCCTTTTGTTTCCATGTTCTTATTTTTTGCTTATTGTTCGTTAAACTTTAGAATTTCTCAAGTACTTGGCCTCCTGGCTGGTACTAAACTCACAAGTTAGTTCAACGTTTGCCTTTCGTGTTTATTTTAACAAAGAGAAGTAACTCATAAAGAAAACAATATAAATTCCATTATGCTATCAATGGATATCAATAGAATGGGTTCAACCCTTACATAAATACTCTATCTTCTACTGGGAGCAACATGCTCTAAAATGGTTTCATTCGAACCTTATTCCTAATAAATAGATAAAAGTCCAAGCCTTTGTCAAAAGAACTTAGATATAATAAACTTTGAGGTTCACAGCATGCCAAGTTCGGGGCACCTCAACCCCATCCAAGGTTTCTAACTTGTAGGATCCTTGCCCTAACACCTTTCTGACTAGATATGGTCCTTCCCAGTTTGGTGCTAACTTTCCTTTCTGGCCAACTCCTGAGGCTTCAATCTTCCTTAAAACCATGTCACCTTGTCGAAAGAATCTTTCTTTAACTCTCTGATTGTAGTGAAAAGATGCTCTCTTCTGATATTCAGCATTCTTCGCATTAGCTCCATCTCTAACCTCATCAATTAAGTCAAGGGCGAGTCTCATTCCTTTGTCATTAGTTTCTGGCTCATATGCCTCAACTCGAGGTGATGCTTGCATGATCTCTAAAGGCACAACTGCCTCGGCTCCATAAGCCAGCAAAAATGGGGTTGCTCCAGTCGTTACCTTACAAGTGGTACGATATGCCCAAAGTATGGGCAACAACTCATCTACCCAAGTATTCCTAGAGCGTTCGACCCTCTTTTTCAGTCCATCAAGGATAATTCGATTAGCTACCTCAGCTTGCCCATTGGCCTGAGGGTGTGCCACCGAGGTAAAACGGAGCTCAATTGCATTCTCTTCACAATACTTCTTAAACTCCTCATTGTTGAATTGTGTCCCATTGTCTGTCACAAGGATTCGTGGGATTCCGTATCTGCAGATGATGTTCTCCCAAAAGAACTGGGAAACTTGCTTGGTGGTTATCTTGGCCAGGGGTTTAGCCTCAATCCACTTAGTGAAATAATCAATTGCTACTATTAGGAATTTCCTCTGTGCTGAAGCCATGGGAAAGGGTCCAAGTATATCCATCCCCCACATTGCAAATGGAATGGGAGAGTTAATCGAGGTCAACACCTCAGGCGGTTGCCTCACAATTGGGGCATGCTTCTGGCATCTCTCACATCTCTTGACATAGTTTTGTGCATCAGCCAACATCTCCGGCCAATAAAACCCTAAACGAATTATCTTGTGAGCTAGGGCTCTGCCCCCCAAGTGTTGCCCACAGATTCCTTCATGAACTTCCTCCAATGCTTCCCTTGCCTCTATAGGCCTTAGACACTTCAAGTACGGGATTACAAACGACCTTTTGTACAGAATACCCTCAATCAAAGTATATCTCAACGCTCTTACTGAGAGTTTTCGTGCCTCCATGGCATTGTCTGGGAGCCAACCGGTCTCCAGGTGTGCCTTAATAGGATCTATCCAAGAGCCTCCTATATCAATTGGTGCCACTAACTTTGCATTAACGGTCGGGGCCTTCAAGACCTGAAAGTAGACACTCCCGGCATAATTTTCTATTTCAGAAGAAGCAAACTTAGATAGGGCATCGGCCTTAATGTTTTCCTCTCTTGGAATGTGCTCAACATAGCACTCCTCAAACTGGGACATAACAGCCTTTACTACTCTCAAGTATTTTGCCATAGTCTCGTCTTTAGCCTCGAATTCACCATTTACTTGTGCTACCACAAGCCTTGAATCTCCACAAACTTTGAGATTCTTGACCCTCATGATTCTGGCCAAGCCCAAACCAGCTATCAATGCCTCATACTCCGCCTCGTTGTTGGTAGTAGGGAAATCCAACTTTAAAGCGTACTCAACTGTGAACCCATCGGGGCTTTGCAAAACCAAACCTGCACCACTAGATTTTGTTTTTGATGCTCCATCAAAATAGAGCACCCAATATTCCTTCAGATCGGGTGTAAGTTTCTCTTCTTTTTCCTCTTGCCCAGGGGTAGTCATTATCTCTTGCCCCCCGACTTCTTGGTTGTTAATAGTACATTCAACCACGAAGTCAGCTAATGCCTGAGCTTTGATAGCTGTACGAGGCTTGTATGTGATGTCAAACTCTCCTAACTCAATCGCCCATTTGATTAGCCTTCCACTGGCCTTAGGGCTATGCAATATGTTCCTCAATTGCTGGTTTGTCAGAACTTGAATCTTATGTGCCTGAAAGTAAGGCCGCAGCTTTCTTGAGGCAGTTACTAATGCCAAAGCAAACTTTTCTATGGGTGAGTAATTCAACTCAGCCCCATGCAACACTTTGCTCACATAATAGATAGGTTTCTGGACCTTTTCCTCTTCCCGAATAAGGACAGCACTCAGGGCTTGTTCGGATACCGCCAGGTATAAACTAAGAATCTCCCCAGGACTTGGTTTAGTCAACAACGGGGCTTCAACCATGTACTTCTTCAGTTGCTCAAAGGCCTCTTGGCTTTCAGGTGTCCACTCAAAATTTTTCACCTTTTTTAACGCTTGGAAGAAAGGCAAGCATTTGTCCCCAGACTTGGAGATAAATCTTCCTAAAGCTGCAACTCGACCTGTCAACCTCTGCACATCTCTTATAGAGCGTGGTGGCTCCATGTCTAAAATTGCCTTGATCTTGTCAGGATTAGCCTCAATGCCTCTTTTTGAAACCATCAGCCCTAAAAACTTCCCAGATCCAACGCCAAAAGCACACTTGGCGGGATTCAACATCATCTTATGGTGCCTCAGCACTTCAAATGCCTCTCCGAGGTGCTTAATATGATCAGCCTTAAGTAGGCTCTTGACTAACATGTCATCAACATATACCTCCATGGTTTTTCCAATCAGATGGGCGAATATCTTATTCACCAATCGTTGGTAAGTAGCTCCTGCATTCTTTAGACCAAAAGCCATGACAAGATAACAGAAGACACCAAAGTCAGTTATGAAAGATACCTTGGGTATGTCATCCTTGTGCATCTTAATCTGATTATAGCCGCTGAATCCATCCATGAAGCTTAACATCTCATGTCCAGCTGTGGCATCTATCAACATATCAATCCTCGGCAGGGGAAAACAATCTTTTGGGCATGCATCATTCAGGTCAGTGAAGTCTATACACATTCTCCACTTCCCATTTGCTTTCTTGACCATGACTGGGTTCGCTAACCATTCAGGAAACTGAATCTCTTCAATAAAACCAGCTTCCAAGAGCTTATTCACTTCTTGCCTAATGGCCTCTTGCCTCTCCGGAGCAAAGTTTCTCTTCTTCTGCTTTATTGTCTTCCTTTTGGGATCAACATTTAACCTATGAGTTATGAGTTGGGGGTCAATCCCTGGCATATCAGCTGCTGTCCAAGCGAACACGTCGCTATTCTTCTGTAAGAATTCTATTAACTTGCCCTTCAGGGGTTCTTTCAGAGATGCTCCAACATAAGTAACTTTTTCAGGATCATTAGGTTCTAGAGGTACGGGAATCAAATCCTCTGCTGGCTTCCCTCTATGCTCTTCATCATCGCGGACATCCATGTCTTCAATCGGAAGGACCTGCCCCCCGACTCCATCGGTCCTCAGTGCGGCCACATAGCAACTTCTTGCCATCTTCTGATCACCCCTTTGTTCTCCGACACCATTCCGTGTCGGAAACTTAATTTTCATATGATAGGAAGAGGCCACAGCCTTAAACGCATGAAGTCCAGTCCTTCCAAGGATTGCGTTGTATGTTGATGCTGCCTTGATCACCAAGAAATTCAACATCTGAGTCGCCTCTTTAGGCTCCTGCCCAATAGTCACGGGTAGCTGAATAGTCCCTTCAGCGTTGGACTCCACTCCGTTAAACCCGTATATAGGCATGTTTGTAGGGGTCAGTTGAGAGTCGTTGTAACCCATCTTTACAAATGCATCATGAAATAAAATATCCACAGAAGCCCCATTGTCTATCAAGACTCGTTTTACTTCGGAGTTTCCAATCACGGGAGTTATGACCAGCGGGTCGTCATGGGGGAATTTCACCCCTTCCAAGTCTGAATCATCGAAACCAATTACCATCTCGGTTTTAGCACGCTTCGGGGCTTCTCCCACAATGTGCATTACTTCTCTAGCATAAGCCTTTCGAGAATTCTTAGTTGTGCCAGCTGCTGTCGGGCCTCCCCAGATCATATTGATAACTGCCCTTCGGGGCTGGGGATTGCGATCATGGTTGTCATCCCTCCTATTATTATCTCTCCTTTCATTGTCCCTTCTGTCATTGTCCTTTCTCTGGTTCCCACGGTCATCACCCTTGGTGAACTGACTTAGTTTTCCTCTTCGTATCAAGAACTCAATCTCATCCTTGAGTTGCCTACAATCATCGGTGTCATGTCCCACATCTTTGTGGAACCTGCAGTATTGCTCCTTATTTCGCTTAGCTGGGTCTCCTCTAAGTGGCTTCGGCCATCGGAAATCCTTTTCCTTTTCAATGTCCAACAGGATCTGGCTTCTTGGAGCATTAAGTCTGGCATACTCTGAAAACCTTGGACCCGAGCTCTTTTTTGGAGCAGATTCAGAGTCTCTGCTAGCTCGGGGATACTTGTCCCTAGCATCGTACTCTTGTTCTTGCTTCCGCTTGTTCCCTCCATTGCCCAACGTGGCTTCTTTCTTGATGCTGTCCTCAGCTTTTATATACTTGTCCGCCCTTCGTTGAAGTTCATCCATGCTTTCAGGGGGGTGTTTTGCCAACGACCTCTTAAAAAAGAGATCCGTGGTTCCATGCTGCAAGGCTACCATGGCCACCTTATTTTCCAAATCGGTTATATTCAGAGTTTCCTTAGTGAATCGCTTGATGTAATCTCTTAAGTTCTCATTCTTTCCCTGTGTCACATACATAAGGGATGCAGAGCTTTTCTCATGAATTCTTCCGCTAATGAATTGACTGACAAAAGCGGTACTCAACTCCTTGAAAGAGCTAATAGAGTTTGGAGGTAAACGACTATACCAACGTTGCGCCATGCCCGACAGGGTTTGGGGAAACGCCCTACACTTAAGGGCATCGTTGGCAGGCTGCAGTAACAAGGCGCTCGTAAACGTTCTCACATGAGTTGCGGGATCCCCCGTTCCATCGTAAGCTTTGATCGTGGGCATCTTAAACTTTCGGGAGATATGTGCATTCATTACCTCCTCAGTGAATGGAGGGGTCGGATCATCCAGATCTCCTTGTAGCATCAAATCTCTGGGATTATTCTTGGGGGGTTCCACCCTGGTAGTTCCTCTGGTTGGGGCTTCAGCCCTTCGGTGTCTCCTTGAAGACCTCTCCAGATCTATGAAGGGAATCCCTCCTGAAGTCGGAGGAGGTCGAGTCTGATTAGGGTTCTGTCTCTCTAGTTCCCTTGCTTGGTCGTCCTTCAGCTTCTGAATCTCGGCTTCATAAGCCTTAATTTTCTCTGCGATTGTTAAAGGACCATCTCGGTTCGATGGATTCCTCCCTAGAGGTTCCTTACTAGCGTGTCGCCTCCTTGGGGCTTCGTCTCGATCATCGTCTTCAGACGACGAGTCTCCGGTATAAGGACCAGAGTAATCATAGTATCCTGGTTCAGGAGGAGCCGGGCCTCTAAGATAAGGGGATTGTTGTTGCCCATGGATCAACCGAGCATGACCGCTTGGTCCTGGATCCCTTGGATCTTGGGGGTAATTAGGTAGCCCATACATTGGGTTAGTGTTGACAGGGAGCGAAGAAGTGGAGAGACTGTGAAGCGGCGGGCGGCTACTCAGAGGGAGAGGAGAGACCACCATCTGGAGCGGGTTAGTCTCCTGTCCTAGAGGGACGATTTCAGGTTGAGATCTTTCAGCGGGGGGATCCGTCCCTTGTGGTTGAGAGGCCTGACTACGAGGGTTTGTTTCCGTCAATGGGGGTACAGACCCTGGCCCTGTACCAACAGGAGGAGCAGTGATTGGTGGAACGATGGTTCCGGAGGTAGCCTCGGTTGAGATCGGTGTTGTTCTTCGAGTGGTAACCATGGTTGATGTCTTCTTCCCACAGACGGCGCCAAATGTTGTGGAATAAAAACTAGGTTGAAAATATTGCGGCTAGGGTTTGTGAGCTTCGTGCTTTAATGGCTGCTTCTGCGTTCGAGACTTAAACGGTCCTCACAGAATGCCTACGTATCTCTGTAAATTAGAGAATCAAGCCAATAAAACGTAGTTCTGAGGTGAGGGGTCTGACCCTTTATATAGGCTGAGAAGCCTTAGAATTATGGTAGGATTCGGAGACTTGGTGGACAAGTCTTTGAGGAATGTTCTAGGTCTATTCCTTGTAGGAATCAGTTTCCATATTGAATTGGATGCCTTATTGGATAAGTTTGAAAGGGATATTATCCTTATCCAACTCTTATTTGCTGAGCTGTTTATTACCCTTAATATTAATTACGAAATTAATATTATATTTAGGGTTTTGGGCCCAGCTGGTGGGCCCCACGTTTGGACTATTCTCGGCCTAGTTAATGCCACATTAAATATGTCTTTAGGGCTTATTTTCAGCCCATATCATTTATGGAACTTAGTATCTTGATGCTGTAGAGATCTGTGTGTGATGTGAAATTGATATCCTCGTATGGTTAATCTTAATGCTTTTAGATGCGTAGCTAACATCTAAATTGAATTGTTAATCTCTTGTGAAGTGAAAGTGGATCTTGAGATTTAAAACTTGCCATGCTAGCATAGGTTCATAATTGTTTATCAATATGATTCGTGGTGTGAGATGAAAATACTTATACTACCCTATGTGATCTTAATGGATAACCTGTTCTTCAACCGTTATGTTTTCAAATTCTATAGACATATAGGGTCTAAGCATAATTGGTGTCTATTCATCTTCTATCTCTTTTGTGGATGTAT
The DNA here is from genome assembly GCA_036435485.1 of Saposhnikovia divaricata. Classification (NCBI taxonomy): domain Eukaryota; kingdom Viridiplantae; phylum Streptophyta; class Magnoliopsida; order Apiales; family Apiaceae; genus Saposhnikovia; species Saposhnikovia divaricata. Next base: position 90,099,739 of record CM071597.1, on the reverse strand, counting down.
GTTTAGTTTGGTATGCGTATGCTGACAGGTAGCGTATACTTGTTTCGTGTTATTCGATCAGATATCAAAACCTTTGCATATAGAGATTAAAGGCGTCAGATCTAAGGGAAGTATTTAATGAAGTTAGGATCCCATGTTTATTCTCATATTAGTAATTCAATTTCAATCTCATTAGTTAATTAAATTCTTAGTTTAATATTTGCATCCTAGTTTAATTTAGATAATCAATCCCAAAATTGTTATTTTTCTTAGCAGTGAATTAAGACCATACATTATTGCATAGGCATATTTTCTGATTAAAACTTAACCAGATCTCTGCGGAACGAACTTAAATTATATTACTTGTGACTACGTGCGCTTGCGTAATTTTGTGCAAACACAAGGGAACACCAAACCTTGGCATTTGGTACCCTAGAGATTCTGGTTTTGATCTAATTGGCTATTCTGATGTAGATTATGCAGGTTGCAAAATTGATAGGAAAAGTATTACAGGTATCTGTCAATTCTTAGGGAACAAGCTGGTATCATGGTTTAGTAAGAAGCAGAATTCAGTTTCCACTTCTACTGCATAAGCTGGGTACATTGCTGCGGGAAGTTGTTGTGCACAGATATTATGGATGAAAAATCAACTAATTGACTATGGTCAGAGAGTTGAGAATATTCCAATCTTCTGTGATAACACTAGTGCAATTGCTATATCTGAGAATCCAGTGCAACACTCAAGGACCAAGCACATAGACATAAGATATCATTTCATCAGAGAACATGTGATGGAAGGCACTGTGGAACTGCATTTCGTTCCAAGTGAAAAACAACTCACAGATATCTATACCAAGCCACTTGATGAATCAACATTCACAAGGTTGGCTAGGTATGCTGAATTTTTCCTAAGCTATTTCAGATATTTGTTAGTTAGTATGCAGCCAGAAATGTGTTAAATTTTCTTATGGAAAAGGTACAAATTTTGTCTAAGTCAAAATTTACCTGCCAACGGATATCTTTACTCGTTGATATTTTAATACACATCTGGATTCTATCCTTCGACGGATAACAATTTACTTTTGGCTGTATTAGCTCAATAATAGTCAACGGTTATTTTGTACTTTAAGGGTTTATCCTATTATCCGCTGGGTATTTCTACTTTTCTTTTTAACTGTTGATTTTTTTGTCGATGTATACATACACTCCCTGTATGTATATAACTAGCGTAGTTATTATTCACTTTTCTTCTCAGTACTCTGAGTAGGTCCTTTATTCATTAATCGAGTAATTTCTTTTATTTAATAGTTGATTTCACTCGATAATTTGTGAGTAAGTATAAAACCCATCTGACTCTATCTATTCATCTTTTATCTTACTCTCGAATTCTCTTAAGCAAAATTACCTTCTTTCTCTCAAGATTTCAAAACCCCATTTCTAGTTTTTCAAGCTCTTTCAGCGGTAATGGCTCCAGTTGTTAAGATGATGTCTGGAAATGGGTATATCTATGAGAAGAACAATTTTGCTGCTCTAGTGGATACGGTGAACTCTCCGGTGGAGTATCTCAAGATGATGGAGTTCATCAAGAAATGCAAACTATCTTATGCCATGATTGAGACTCCCTTGTTATATCATGAAGTTGTGGAAGAAGTTTGGACTTTAGCCGTCTTCAGTTCTTCAGATGGTACCATTACCTTTTCTCTTAAAGATAATGAGTATATTATTAATTCTGATATTGTGACTGCTTATCTCAAACTGCCTGATAATAAATGTGTCACCCCTCCTACTAATACTGATCTTGTTACCATGCTTAACATCATAGGTTACAATCTGAGTACTGATAACCTAGGCAAAATCGTAAGAAAAGGCATGAGAAATAATGGAGTTTTCTTTGTGATGCTTTCATTAAGGTGTTTTCCGGTAAAATTAGTAATTTTGATGCTGTTACTAATGCCCTGCTTATTATGCTTTATATCCTTCTGAATGACAAATTTTGTAATTTTGGTACCTTAGTGCTTAATGAAATTGGTTGTAAATTAGGAAAGAAAGAGAATAGAGGTAAAAATATCTATTTTGCCAGATTCCTAATGCTGTTAGCTAACCATGTTTCTGAGAATAAGATAGTACTCAACCAGCCATCAAGCAGGTTCACCTGTTGGGTTCAAGAGAAAAGGGTTCTCAGTGACCTAATTCGAATGAATCTCAATTCAGAGGTGGAGTTCGTATACTTGCCAACTATTGAGGTAACAGTTTCATACCCTATTTCTACTACTCAATCTCAAGTTTCTTTGCCTTTGAGTGTTGCTATGGAGGCTAAAGCTAGTAACCCACAGTCTCCTACCCAAGCAACCAAACACAAATCTAAATCCAAATCAAAGAAACTAGCCTCAAGTGTCTCCCAAAAGACACTTGTTGTAAAAACTACCAAACCTTCTGAGGGGAGTGAACAGGTGGTAGTGAGTGGTGAGGGACAGGGTGAAAATCAAAGAAACCCTAAGAATAAGGTTGAAAAGGTGAGTGAGTCCCAGCCTAGCCATACTGCAATCTCCCAAACGACTGTAAGTGTTGAAAAGGAATTAAACACATCCCTAGCAACATCCTCCCAACAGGGTGCTGTTATTGAATAGAGTTCCCAACCAGGAACATTGAACAAGAGGGTAAGGGACACCACTGACCTAAATTCACCATCTAAAACCTTTGTTAGGAGAAAGAAACCAAAGTCTACTTTGGGTGTAAAGGGCATGCACACAGTTCAATCCACAGTGATTGAACCTTCTCAAATTCAGTTTGATGTGGCTCTAGTAAATGTGGAGTCACAGCCCCAATCTCTCTCATTTGAAACACCACATACACCCAACTCTCCATCATTATCTCTGGATGTAGATATGATCACCACATCACAAACAGATTCTCCCTCTTTAACTCTAAGGGAGAAGCCCCACTCAGATCCTGCTGGTCATCATCATTTGGATGATTTGTTGGACCAACAGCCAATTTTTCCTGAAATTGTGGCTGAAACTGTGCCTCCTACTTTAAAATCAATCTACACAAATTCAACCATAGTCTCTCTTTCAACTGCTATTCCTTCTACTTCATCAACGGGTATCTCCCATCCATTGCCAAGTGTTTGTTCACCGATAGATGTTCCTAACAACAGTTATTCATTGGTAGAATCAACTACAGCATCATTGGATGTCATACATCATTTGATCAATGTTCTTTCCGCTATTATTTCAACTCTAAGTCAGTTTAATCCTACATCTGAGTCTACTGCAACTATAGCAGAAGTAGTATTAGTTGTACAAACACTTCTAGGAATGAGGGAAGGGAGTGTCATCACAGAGAGTGAGAGGCTGCTTTGTGAGCAGGAAAAAAGAGAGAATGTGAGTGAGGGGTTGACAATTTCTTCCTGCCAGGAAAAAGGAGAGATTGAGAGTACCACCATAGTAGGTGAAGGTGAGTGTGTGAGAGGTGTGAGCTAGGGGGAGCCCCTGATGCAAAAAGAGAGAAAAAATGAGAGAAAAGCAGGTACAGGAGACATAAGGGTGGAAGAAGCCATTTCAAGTGAGTCAATGGAGGTTGATGATGCACCCAGGGAAAGTCACTATCAACAGGTCTCTCAAAAAGCCATTGATAAAACTGTTTATGAAGCTGAAACCTTTACTCACCCTGATCCAGACCTTGACTCTTGGGCTAAAAAAGGCAATGTGGAGGCTGAGCACTTGCTAAACTTGGTACACACAACTGAATTTATGTAAATGGCTAAGGATGCCATTACCAAGCTGCCTCCAAATTCTGCTGATGAATATCAGTATGAATCTGAATTCGAGGATGAAGGTGAAGATGTAGGGCCTTCCCAGAAACCTGGAGATTTACCAGAGTGGTTACTGTCAAAGGGATACATTTCCAGGGATGCCCATGTTGAGCTAGTAGTATAGTACAAGAAGGTAGTGGCTACTTTACAGGATGCTGAACCCGCTCTAAAACAAGTACAAGAAAACTTTATGGCTACTCTAAAATTGCACAAATGTCTTCTTAATCAAAAGGCTGAGGACAAGGATGAATTCAAGACTGCAATCCGAGATGCTTTAGCAACTCAGAAACAGGACTTGAAGGCGATTCTTCCTCCTCTTACCATGCAGAAGCTTAAATCCAAGCTGAAGAAAGATGCAGATACAGACAAGAAGATTGATGCTTTGTCTGCAAAAGTTTATAAATTGGAGTCTCAAATGAAAACTGTGACTGCAGATCAAAAACTCATTCTTGAGGCTACTGAATCTGCTTACTACTGAAACCCTTGATGATAACAAAAAGGGGGAGAAGATAGAGGAGAAGAGAAGTGTAGTAAGTGAGGGGGAGCAATTTCTATCTACTTTAATTCCAATAACTTCAGCAATACAATCTAGTGAGGGGGAGTCAGCTTCTCAACCTGAAGATTCTATAGCCACAAGGCGAGTTGCCAACCCTCAAGTTTCTCAAGTACCAACCCTCCATAAGTACATCAATTAGGCAAGTATTAATTCCAGATTTTGTTCTTCCCAAGTCTCTAGCCAGAGGGGAGCCATCATATTTGTCTAAATTTAAGCCTTTGATAAAAAGTAAGAAGTCACATGTGAAGAAAAATGGCAAGAATACCATGAGAGTTGAATTTCCAATGCCAAAGCCAAATGAATTCAAACTAATGAGTGAGAAACTTGGTAAATTAAAACAGAAGGCTGTAGTTGTGTGGGACTTAAAGATAATTTAGCATTTATCTACAGAGATAGAGTGGAGATATGTGTCCCAGCAGGTCATCCAAACTTTGTTGTGGCCAAGGCTGAAGAAACTGCAAGCTGGTCAAATCATAAGACCACTTGTTGAATACACAGAAAAAGAAACTAGATTTGCTGAAAAACTTGTAAAAGAATTGGAAGAAGAGATGAAGCAAGAGGCTGAAGAAGAAGAGGCCAAACATAAGAAAAGGAAAATGAACACAAAGTCTGCGTGCAAGAAAAGGAAAAAGCATAGTCAAGACAAAAGCTAAAAGGACTTTGAGCCCAGAACCAGAAGTACAAGTTGTTACACAACCTCAACCTACTATACCTCCAACCCAAGCCACACAATAACCTACTCAAACTTCTAGCTCCTTTGCTTTCACTCTTGAAGACATAAATCCAGAACCAATGGAATTTGACTTTGACATCAATAGCTTGGTATTTCCAAAGGTCAGACTCTCACCTGAAAGGAGGAGAACAAGAACCAGGAAACAACCTCCAGCTAGACCAATTCAAATTGCTGAGGTTCCACAAGTTACAAAGGAGGCTGCCAAGAAAGATACTGAACTCTACATTGCTGACATTGAAGAATATTCAAGTGTCAATCTTTTCTTGGATGAGGTGAGTGATGTGAGTGCTGCATATAGGACAGTCAGGTTACCAGAGAGATTAATTTTCACCTATGAAGGAGGAAACAGTAGAACCTGGCCACTACATCAAGTGCTAGAAAAAGGCTACAGTAAATTGGTGAAGATATGGTCCTTAATGAAGAGAACTGGTGGATACACTCCAGAAGCAAAGACCATAATATTCAACAAGATTAATGATATAAGAGATAGCTAGACTTCAAAGGAGGGTTTGCCTAAGAAGCTGAATATTCAATATGTTCCTGGACAGAAGATTCATTTTTATCCATTTTGGATAATGGAATTCAGAGATAAACACAATTGTAGAAGATTTTTCAGATTAGAAGATCAACTGGAAAAGGCTATCAATGAGTATTTACAATACTTGAGGTGAACAAAGGAAAGATCAGCTACAAATCTCTAGAGGAGCAGCTTGAGGTGAACAAAAAGAAAATCCACGGTATGAGGAGTGCAAGGGGCAGAAAGTAATGATTTGCTCAGTCTAAAGGAGCAATCCCTTGTAAAAGTATGTTCTTCAACTTGACTCTGTACTCAGTTCATTTTCTACACTTTTAGAAGCTTATTAAAATACATATGTTTTTGCTTAATCTCTGTAATCCTATTAAGGTGTTTTGTTATCATCAAGGCTCTTAATTTATGGCTGTTTTTCCATCAGTCATAAATTGGGGGAGATTGTTAGGAATTATGTTGTCCTTGATGATATGCAAAAGAACACCTTTAAAAACATATTTGTATAAGTCAAGTTTATAACTCACCAACGGATAATCATTTATCCAGTAGCCATTGATGAGGAAGCTTATCAATCGATAAGTTTGTAACACGTTAAGAAGTTCCCACAGATAGTTATCGATTGAAGCATTAGTTGGTAGTATCCTAAGTCATGTTGACTATCAATGAATAAACAGAATAGGTTAGCTAATTGTAAATAGGCTGTGCTTTGTAATTCTGTTTAAGTGAAGTGATACAGCAACGGATAAAAGCTACACCGACGGATAATGTCTTCAATGGATAATATGCAACTCAATGGATAATCAGCTACAATGGATGTTCATCAATAATGTCTCAAAACTAGCAGTTGATAATGACTTGACATAGCTAACAGATCACATGGGTTAGTGAATTTCAAAATGGCATGGAAGCCAGTCATTGGAAATGAAGAAGAAAAAGAAATATTCCTTTTCTTAGAAAAACACTTCAGTCGATGAAATCTAGCAATATCTGTCCAAGACAATCAGACAAAAGTGTATCACATGAAGAAAAGGAGTGGTAGCAGACCTGCAAACACATTTGAATTTGTAATATTCATTTTGTTTGTAGGGTTGTAAACTTGGGGTATATATAACCCAAGTGTAGCATTTCTTATGTATGTGTGTGTATGAGAGCTGTATAAGAAGAAACACATACAAGAAATACGAGAGAAAACACTGAGCTCAAAGAGAGAAATAGTTAGGTTTTCTTTTGTATTCAAAGCCTTGTAATCGCAGCTGTGTATTCCTTTACACAGATTATTTCTTCGAAATATAAATCTCAGGTGGATCAGAAAACCTACTTGAAATTTTGTAAGTGTTGTGTACATGCTTTACATTTCATTTATCTATTCATCAAATTGTTTAGCCTCCATCGGTTCGAAAAGTTTTTGTTCAAGATTGTATTCAACCCCCCTTTTACAATCTTGTGGTGTTATTGGAATTTATCATAGCTTTTTTTCTTGATCCTTCACTAGATAAGTTTATGATCATTAATGAAGAGGAAGTATCTAGATAAACTGGGAAGAGGATTTTGATGGGTGAATCTTCTAAAACATCGTCACCATTATGTTATAGCATTAAGATTTTTGAGATTCTTTATACTTATAATTGTTGATTTCCTAAATCTATGCACATGTGTTTATAGTCATGCCCATTTGGTTCCTCTGTATGTATCTGATATATATGTGATCTTTCATCTTTGTTTTCTTCTACTTTGATTTTTAGATAAAATATATTTCTCAAGTTTTTTCTTAAATTTCATTGATTTCCAAGTTTTATAATAACAAAAGTTAGAGTATTTGAGTTCAAAAAAAAGTTAGAATATTATTTCTTTTCTTAAATTAAATTTAAAAAAAATAATGCAAATTCTTGTCTTCTTAGCATTTTTTATATAGTTTTGAAATTTATATATTTTTATAAGCATTTTTGTATTTGGAAGTACAAAATAATTGAAAAGAAAACATCCGATTTTAAAAATTAAATTTCTTGGTTGATTTTAAATATAATTTTCTTTTTTTTATAAATTTAAAGAAAGATTTGGATTTAAAAATCCAAATTTTCATTTCATATCAAATTTGATCATAATTCTATTTGGTAAAAGTTGATGACTAATTTATAAATTTAGAAAAAATATTAAGATTTTTTTTGGGTTTAACATATAATATAATTAGTTTAGAAATTTTAGAAAAAGAAATTGATTTTAAAATGAAGAACTTAATTGATTTGATTCTAAGAGATTGTGAAGTGTTTCAGTCGAACTCAAACCTTCCACTAGGTATGACAATTTTTACTGACCCGTTGGATCTTACCGAACCCGAATATTTGGGTTTGGGTTTATTTTTCCGGGTTGGGTTTGAGTTTTGGCCTTACCATACCGAACCCGACCCGAAAACCCGACACCCGTTTCAAACCCGATCGAACCTGAACCCCATCCGAAAACCCGTATTTAATATAAATAATATAATATTTTATATAAGTATAATATATTAATCTTTTTATTTTATATAATATATAGTATGTACTGATATAATATATTAATTTATTTATTTTGATTTCGTACTCTGTAGTCTCAAGTCTGTAGCCTGTACTTGTATTTTTAATCAGGATTCAGAAATAAGCAATTTAAGCAATTTGTTATTTTTGCTAAAATTTTAAGGTTTTATATTTTCGGGTTTAGGTTAAACCCGAACCCGATTGAAACCCGACGGGTTCGGGTTCGGGTTCGGTTTTAGCATATCGGGTTTTTCGAGTTCGGGTTCGGCAATATAAATTTGGGTTCGGGTTTGGATTGGCCAAACAAGTTTCGACCGACCTGATTGCCATCCCTACCTTTCCCGTGTTTGTACACCTTTCTAGCTGTTAGTTCCGTTAAGGTCAACACATTTTCTGTCAGGTCAACCAGCTCCATTAACGGCGCTGTCATTACTCTCAACTATAGTGGTGCAAATGAGTCCCCGATAATTAGAATGAGTTTTTGAGATATGCCCTGCACTTCAGTGACCACTTTGAGATTTAATCCCTTAAATTTATGAAAAGTTAAATAGCTTGTTGAGTATGTATACACATTGAGATAATAAAGGGGGGATGAATGTATTATCTGTTTTCTTGATTTTCTTATTCTCTAAACTGTTTGAATCTCTTTGATCTTTTGTAGCTTGAGTATGGGTGTTTGAACAATGAATAATGTGGAAATTAAATAACACACAAACTTACTTTAAATCTAATATTTTATTAGATTCAAAGTATGTTACAAATTGTGAACATAAATTGTATTCTCAGTTTCATTTTTCTCAAAGAGATATTCTTGAATGTACAATGAAAAACTTAACAACTAAAGATATGAGTCCGTGTACTTATAGAACATGTACACAACTTATTTTTGTAAAATTAGTGATAGACAAATTGACTTTCTAAGCTTGCCTATACTATTTTAATGAAACTTGGTATCATGTGATTTCTTCTTGTTTTGCATAATGAGCAGATCCACTTCTTTAGCTGTTTCTCCTTGAATTTCTCTCTAAGGTTCTTTGTAGGGTTGCCTGGTACATACTGCAACAATTGGACCACTACAGGTGCCTTGGTTTGTGTAGATTTTCTAACTTAAGAATTATCAGTAATTTATCTTTTGAAGCATTCGATAATTGACTAAGTACTTGATTTGAGAACTACTTTTGAATATCTATACATTTCTTAGTTCTGGAAAAAGTCTTTTTGAGATATCGAATAAACTTATCGAATGAGCCTTTTTCTTCAGGAATTCCTGAGATATCGAATTACTCTTCTGACTTGTGGAGTCCTTAAGATATCGAATATGCCTTTTTACTGATGAAGTACTTGAGATATTGAATATACCTTTGACTTGATTGACTCCTTGAGATCTCGAATGGAACTTTGACTTTGTTGACTTTTTGAGTTCTCGAATAGAGTCTTTAACATATCAAATTCTTGAGATGTCGAATTGAATTTCGACTTATTGACTTGTTGAGATATCGAATAGTGTCTTTGACATATCGAATCCTTGACTCCTCTTATAGAACAATAAAATAATGGTATTTATAGATAACATAGCCCAATAAAATAATGGTATTTATAGATGGAGCAAGTATAAAGCCCATGACTTCAAATTCTAAAACACAAACTAAAAAGAGACTAAACAAATATTTACGATTTATATCACCAAAATTCATAATCGTGTAAATAAACAATGCGGTATACATAATGAAGGATGAGAAACATATTCAAAGTAATTTTTTAACAACCAATTATATATATTAGTATTAATTATTGTGCAGATACAAAAGAAGGGTGCTCACCCTAAAAATCCATCGAATAGATTTTAAATGATAAAATCAGTCAACAGGTTCGGTGCGTCTTGAATTCAACTGCATGAACTGTTATGGGGAACCTTAACTGCAGGAAAGATAAGAAGATCATAAGATTACTTGTTAAAAAAAAGAAGATTAAAGATCATAAGATTAATTAAGAAAAACTAATATACGTAAATTTATGAGAAGTGAAATAGCCCAATAGAATAATGATATTTATAGATGAAACAAGTACATAAGCCCATTGATAATTATATAAGTCAACCAATGAATGATGTGGTGTAAAGAATTTTCATCGTTACAATCATAGGAAAAATGAAAAAAATAATGAAAAAAATAATTTTTAACATAAAAAAGGAAAGTTATAATTTTGACATTAGAAAAGGACATAACAAGGGAAATTATAATTTTGATATTAAAAAAAGGAAGTTGTAATTATTAACACTAAAAATTCAAAAATATTAAAGATTGGAAAAATAATTAGGAAAAAAGGAAGTTGTATTTATTAACATAAAAAACATAAAAAGAGAATTTGTAATTATTACCACTAAAAATTCAAATATAAAAAAAGGAAGTTGTATTTATTAACAATAAAAATATGAAAAAGGAAGTTGTAATTATGTAAAGCATAATGTAATGTAATATGTAATAGAGGACATATATAACTCAACTAGGATAAAAGATAAATAATATTAACTCGATATAGGGATCGTGAAATTTGAAGAACAGGCACCGACAAGGATCAAGTCGTTGAAAGAAGTTCATTAACATGATCAAGCCTCAGTGACAGAATAAGATGTAAAGATGATTCAGTTGAAGGGCCAAAAGATTTCATGTACTTATATTATTTGAAGATACTGCTACAGGCTAATCAATTGGAATGTAACGAAGGTGTGAAGATCAAGATCAGTGCTAGTCACTTGTGAACCAGACCAGTGCACTGAGTGTCAGCACATACGAGAAAGATCAACACATTAATTCACAGAAAGAATTGCCAAAGCCTATTGAGGATCAAGGACATACATAATATCTCAAGAAGAATATTTGAAACAGAAGAGAGAAGCCCAAAAGAAGCAGCCAAAAATAGTAATACTATGCAAAGTTACTATGCATGATTACTATGCAAGATTACTATGCGTAGTTACTATGCAGGTTACTGTGTAAATAGTGGTTACTATGCAAATAGTAGTTACTATGCAAATAGTGGTTACTATGCAGGTGGGGCCCACGGAAGAAATTTTTTTAGCAGACATGGTTTGGTTGGTGAAATAGTGGTTACTATGCAGGTGGGGCCCGCGTGAATAGTACAGCATAGTGCAGCATAGTAACTTTTTATAATCTATAAATAGGCCTGTTGTATTTCATTTCAAAACACACCTCAATACACAACTCTCTCTTCTCTCTTATATATCTTCTCCGTGTAAGCTGCTAGACAGTCCATCTAGTAGGAAAGCCGGCTTAGCCCGCTTTCAGGAAGTGTCGGGTAGAAGGTCCTCGTGCCTAAACTATCCTTAGGAGTGTTTGATTTTGTAGCTGATCCATAGGAATAGATTGTGTAACAAACCTCCAGTTTTATCTATTCAAAGATATTTCCCAAACAGTTGTGTTATTTCGATTCAGTATTTTTGATCTCATATCCACATCAAAAATCAAAATATTTTTAGAATAACGCATTCAACCCCACTTCTACGTTATTTCGGACCTAACAATTGGTATCGGAGTCACTCTGTTATTATACTACAGTTAAGATCCAAAAAGCTATACAATCATGACAGAGAAAACACAAACTCCAACAACAAGCAGATATGAATCAATCAGAGTTCCAATACTCAGGGAATCAGAATATCCCATATGGAAGGTGAAGATGGAAATGTTTCTGGAGGCTATAGATCCAGAGTACTTAGAAAGAATCCATGATGGTCCACATAAGCCGACCAAATTGTCTGTTGCAGTTGATAAAGAGGAACATAAAATGATTCCAAAGGAGAAGAAAGACTACACTCCTGAAGATATCTCCTCTATTAGCAAGGATGCCAAGGTAAGGCATTTATTACATAGCGCTCTTGACAATGTTATGTCTAACAGGGTCATTGGATGCAAAACTGCTAAGGAGATTTGGGATGCTCTGGAAGTCAGATGTCAAGGAACCAAAGCCATCAAGAAGAACAGGAGAACAATACTCACACAAGAGTACGAGCACTTTGACTCGAAGTCTGATGAGTCATTAACAGATCTATATGACAGATTCCTGAAATTGCTGAATGATTTGTCACAGGTAGATAAGGAGTATAATCTTGAAGACTCTAATCTGAAATTCTTGTTGGCTCTTCCTGAGAAGTGGGATTTAAAGGCCACTACCATCAGAGACAATTATGATCTTGAAGACATGTCTCTTGACGAAATCTATGGAATGCTCAAGACTCATGAGCTTGAGATGGAACAAAGAAGCAAGAGGCATAGAGGCAAGCCCAAGTCAATTGCTCTTAAAGCTGAGGAGAAAGCTTCTAAAGAAGTTATTGTGAAAAGGAGTCAATCCAATGGAAAGGCTCTTATTACAAAGTCTGATACTGAGTCATCAAACTCTGATGATGACTCAAACTCTGACAATCACACAGACTCCGATGATGATGGCAGTGATGCTGAGATGAAACAACTTGCAGCCCTGATGGTAAAAAGCTTCAAGAAGATAGCTTACAAGAACTTCAGGAAAGGAAAGAAGTTCACACGAAGAGATTCAAATTCCGAAAAGAAGAATTTCAGAAAAGCTGAGGGAAAGGAAGGCAGGTCTGGGAAAGTGGACAAGTCCAAGATCAAATGCTATAATTGTGGTGAGAAAGGACATTTTACACCTGAGTGCAAGAAAGCCAAAGCTAATAAAGGTCAAGCTTACATCACAAAGAAGAAGGACTGGGCTGACACTTCAGACTCTGAAGATGAGGTGAACTATGCCTTAATGGCAAATGCTGATAGTATCTCTGAAGCTACTGAGACCAAGGTACCTCACTCTACTCTAGCTTTTGATACTACTGATATATCTGAGTTAAGACTCTTTCTTAAAAACTTGCATGTTAGCTACAGAGATCAGACTTTAGAAAATGAAAGAATAAAATCTGAAAGTCTAGACCTTAGAAAGAGAAATGACTATCTAGAATTAGAATTAGTCCAGATGTTAAAAATTCAGAAAGAGAGAGATGATGCTATTATTGTTAAAACTGAATTATTGAAAAAGCATGCTTATCTTGAATCTGAACTTGCTAAAGAAAGAAACATTATTAAAACTTGGACTAACTCTGGTAAAACTACTCAGAGTATCTTAGAAAATTGTTGTTGGAAACAAGGTCTAGGTTACACTAATAAAAAGAAAACTGCCAACCTAGAAGCTGAGACTTCTAAACCTGTATTTACTGAAAGGGCTGCAAAGCCCAAAATTAATCTTGTGAGGTTTGTACCAAAATCTGACAAACCAAAACAGGATGAAGTCCAATCAGTAAATATTGACTTAATGTCTCAGAAATAGCTTAAACACAAGCTGAAGGAGATAAAAGGAGTGAACAATGTAAAAGAACCTAGGAAAAACAGAAATGGAAAGGTAGGCATCAATAAAAGCAATAACTATATGCCTATTCCCAATGCTCCTAGGAAGAAATATCACAACTGTGGAAATCCTAACCATCTTGCTACTTTTTGCAGGAAGAATAAAAATATAAACTCTATACCTCCTAAGTCAGGAGCTAAGAGTGGTCCAGTTAGGTTTAAGCCACAGAATCCTTGTTTTCACTGTGGCAGTATTTGGCATTCTATTTATACATGCAAAGAGTATCATAATTTGTATTATGATTATTATGAACTTAAACCCTCTTTGAATAAATTCAAGATTGATTCTACATGTATAAATTCTGATAAAAAGAATGTTGGCACAAACTCTGATAAGACTTCTGTTGCAAAAGCTAACAAACTTAATAAGGCCAAAGGATCCAAGCAAGTCTGGGTCTTAAAACTAATCATTAGTGGTTTTTGTGATTGCAGGGTAACAGGAAAAATGTCCTTGTTCTGGACAGTGGATGCTCAGGACACATGACTGGAAATAAAGTCTTGCTATCAGAATTTGTGAAGAAAGCTGGCCCAAGTGTTTCTTATGGAGATGGTAACATAGGAAGGACTCTGGGATATGGCAATATCAATCTTGGGAATGTCATCATTGAAGTTGTAGCTCTAGTCTCAGGACTCAAACATAATCTGCTAAGTGTGAGTTAAATATGTGACAGAGGTTATCATGTGGATTTCTTTGAAGAACACTGTGAAGTTATAAGCAAATCTACAGGCAAAGTTGTTCTGAAGGGATACAGGCATGGTAACATTTATGAAGCCAAGCTTTCAACAAACTCTGATGGCTCTGCAATCTGTCTACTGAGTAGAGCATCAATTGAAGAAAGTTGGGATTGGCACAAGAGACTTTCTCATCTGAATTTCAACAGCATTAATGAGCTAGTGAAGAAAGATCTTGTGAGAGGATTGCCCAAATCAGTTTTTACTCCAGATGGCCTATGTGACTCATGTCAGAAGGCAAAACAAAGGAAAAATTCATTCAAAAGTAAGACTGAATTCTCAATTCTTGAGCCATATTACTTATTGCATGTTGATTTATTTGGTCCAGTAAATATAATGTCTATTGGAAATAAAAAATATGCTTTGGTTATTGTTGATGAATACACCAGATATACATGGGTGTATTTCATGCACAAGAAAGAAGAAACTGCATCAATCTTAACAGAGCATGTCAGACAACTGGACAAAGGATCTAAGCATACAGTGAAAATCATAAGGAGTGATAATGGCACTAAGTTCAAGAATGTAGCCATGGAAGAGTTTTGTAAAGAAAATGGAATAAAGCAAGAATTCTCTACACCTGGAACTCCACAACAAAATGGAGTAGTAGAGAGAAAGAACAGGACTCTCATAGAAGCTGCAAGGACCATGCGTGATGAAGCAAAGCTGCCAACTTACTTCTGGGCTGAAGCTGTGCAAGCTGCTTGTTTCACACTGAATGCTACACTCATAAACAAGCATGGTAAAACACCATATGAGATGGTGAAAAATAAGAAGCCGAACCTGAAGTACTTTCATGTGTTTGGATGTAATTGTTTTGTTCTTAAGACTCATCCAGAACAGCTTTCCAAATTTGATTTAAAAGCTGATGAAGGAATCTTTGTTGGATACCCACTATCCACAAAAGCATTCAGAGTCTACAATTTGAGAACAAAAGTGGTCATGGAATCTATCCATGTGTCTTTTGATGATAAGAAGATAACAGGACCTGAAGATTTTGATGAACATGACTAGCTGAGATTTGAGAATGATGAAATAAATGTTGATCTACAAAATTCTGATACTCTTTCAGACTATATTGTTCATTCTATACAAGTAGATCAGACTGCAGGGGGAGCAAGTGAATGATGAAAATGAACCCCAATCAAGTGAAGAAACATCAAAGAATGCATCTACTGCTAATGATTCATTAAACTCTGATTCATCAAACTCTGAAAGCAACAGCTCAGGGGGAGCAAACAATGATTTTGGATCTACTAGTCATCACACTCAACACAATTATGAACTTGGGGAATCATCAAGATAAAATCTGCCGAGAAAAAGGGTATGGAGTAGAGCGCATCCCTTTAAACAGATCATTGGTGAACCGGACACGGGTGTACAGACTAGAAGAGCAACACAAAATGAATGAAATTTTGCAGGATTTCTATCTCAAATTGAACCTAAAAAGGTTGAAGAAGCTCTTGATGATCCAGATTGGGTAACTGCAATGCAGGAAGAACTCAATCAGTTTGAAAAGAAGAAAGTTTTGAAGCTGGTGCCAAGACCAATAGATAAATCTGTAATTGGCACTAGATGGGTGTTTAGGAATAAACTGGATGAAAATGGTATTGTTACGAGGAACAAGGCTTGATTGGTAGCAAAGGGTTACTCTCAAGAAGAGGGAATTGATTATGATGAAACCTATGCTCTAGTTGCAAGGCTTGAAGCAATCAGGATGTTCTTAACATTTGCTGCACACTCCAACTTTAAGGTTTTTCAGATGGATGTGAAGAGTGCATTTTTGAACGGAGATCTAGAAGAAGAAGTCTATGTTGAACAACCCCCTGGGTTCGAAGACAAGGAATTTGAAGGTTTTGTATACTTTCTCTTCAAAGCTCTCTATGGTCTCAAACAAGCTCCTCGAACATGGTATGATACTCTCTCCAAGTTCTTACTCGAAAATGGATTTACAAGAGGTATCATCGACAAAACTCTCTTTCATAAAAAGCATAAAAATGATATAATTCTGGTGCAAGTATATGTGGATGATATAATATTTGGTTCTACTAATGATTTGCTATGCAAGAGATTTGCTAAGCTAATGCAGAGTAAGTACGAGATGAGCATGATGGGTGAGTTGTCCTTCTTCCTTGGACTTCAAGTTGTTCAGAAGCCTGATGGTATTTTCATCTGCCAGTCAAAATACATAAAGGATCTTCTGAAGAAGTATGGGATGGAAGAAGCAGCTACTGCCAAGACCCCGATGCCACCTGCTGTCAAGCTTGATCAAGACAAATCTGGTAAGTCAGTTGACATCACGAAGTATCGAGGTATGATTGGCTCTCTCTTGTACTTAACTGCTAGTAGACCAGATATTATGTTCGCAACTTGTTTATGTGCTAGATTCCAGGCTGAACCTAAAGAGTCAAATCTTATAGCTGGTAAACGTATTTTCAGATACCTTAAGGGAACCCCCAATCTTGGGATTTGGTACCCTAAAGGAACAGGTTTTGACCTAGTTGGCTATACAGATTCTAATTTCGCAGGTTGTAAGATTGATCGGAAAAGTACTTCTGGAAGCTGTCATTTTCTAGGAAGAAGGTTGGTATCTTGGTACAGCAAGAAGCAACACTCAGTATCTACCTCGACAGTCGAAGCAGAATACATTGCGGCAGGTAGTTGTTGTGCTCAGATCCTGTGGATGAGGAATCAACTTCAGGACTATGGACTCATGTTGGAGAAAATTCCAATTCTATGCAACAACACGAGTGCCATTGCCATTGCCAACAATCCAGTTCAACATACCAGGACTAAGCACGTTGATATCAGGTATCATTTCTTATGAGAGCATGTCATGAATGGAACTGTGGTATTATATTTTGTTCCCACGGATCAACAAATTGCAGACATCTTTACTAAACCTTTGGATGAATCCACTTTCTCCAGGTTAGTTGGTGAACTTAGGATGTTAAATCTGTCTAATTAATTTTGGATAATCAATAACTGTAATTTGCTATAAGTTCACATGTATTTTAAATGTCCATATGTTTAGGACTTGTGAATTTATTTGCATCCAGTCCTCATATTACAGTTATCTCTATATTAATTACCATGCTTATAAATGCTATATTTTATGGTAATTAGTTAGTAAATAATTGTGTCAATTGTAGCATAATTAAATAAATATTTTATTGACATATATAAATTAATGATACTTTGTTAATTTTATGTTTATTTAATTATGAGTTTGTCTGATTATTGTGGAATAATTCTTGAATTATTGATTGGTTATTTTAAATCCACAATAATTAGAAATAATAAGTGTGTATGTGTATGTGTACATAGGCTGATAGGTTTCGGTGATAAGATGTTTTTTCGGCTGATAGGTTTCGGTGATAAGATGTTTTACGGCTAAGTAGGTTGTTAGGTGAGAAATTATTGAGCGGTGTAATTTTTCAAACATAACCTGTCACGCTCTCACCTAACCCACAAGTCCTTGAAACCTTATAAATGATGAGTTTTTAATTGTGTTTAACATCATCATTTTTCAGATATACAGAGCATATCCACAAAATTGCTGAATATTTCGAGCTTTGATCGGAAAGATCTCTCAATCTAGCTGGTGGTTTTTAGATCGGATTTCATATTCTTGCTTTATACATCATCCTTTATCAAAACTAACCCTTGTTTTTGAATTTCCTCAAAGTTTTGAAAATGGCATTGCAGGGAAGCTTTTTAATTGCTAAAGTTAATCCTATTTCCATTCAGCAAGTCGAAACCATTCTTGATGAGCAATTTCGGGCTTGGACACAATTTCTGAATGAACATTCATTAATTCGCTATGCTTTAGTTACACCAGTGCAGCTTAACCATGATGCATTGCATGAACTATATTGCAGTGCGGTTAACACTTCTGGACAGGAAAGGTGTGCAATCACATATCGACTGTTTGGTAGGTCGATTAGGGTCACTGAACGAGATGTTAGTCGAATTCTTCATTTTCCTATGGAAAATCTTGTTTCTGATCCTACACCTGAACAGATTGAAATGTTCTTTCGTTTTATAAGGTACTAAGATGGCAATTTCAATACTGGTAATCTTTCTTGAACGTTTCTAAACCAGTATTTGAATTTCTTCTTTCATACTCTTAACCATGTTTTTTCCTCAGATAGAACAAATCAAGATCGAATACCTGAATTTATTCAAAAAATTGGGTATGCGGTCGCCAATAATTTGAGGATTAATTTTGGAAAAATAGTGCTTGGTCAAATCATTTTAAAGATGAAACACTTGGGAACAAGAGATGTTCGGACTCAAAATGTCAAATGTCTATATCCAAGGTTTCTAAAGTTAATATTAAATGATTTTTTGAATGATGAAGACAGGGTACGCTTAGAAAATGGTCAAAAGGTGGAATGTTCTTACATGAAGACGAATGTAATTAATTACATAAGCAAAAGAACTATACGGATGTGCCTACAGTCCTAACTGAATATCTAAATACTGTCCCACTTCCGTTGTTACCAAGACCAGTGAGAGCAGGTATATGACAAGGTAATATTTCAATCCCTGCTATTCCAACCTCTGTATTCCCTGTTGTGTCACAGGAAATATAGTTTCTACAGCCCCTAGTGGCCATCTTACCCGACCAAGAGCAGGAAATCCCACCGACTCTAACACAGGTCGAAGAGCCCATTCTACAAATGCAAACACAAACAAAAAAAACTCCTACACCTTAATTGTCACTTAAATGACCAGCCATCAACACTTTTGAGGGAGATAGTGCCTCAGCAGAACCACATAAGGTGTTAGTTACATCAGCAGCTCTACCTTATTCTAAAAGAAGTAAACCAAATGAACCTGAGGTAACTACAACTGTTAGTGAAACAATTCTTCCTTGTCAAATGAGTGAAAATGTAAATAAGGTTGAATTGACGAGAGCAACTATCTTGAGTTCCATTTCACGGAACATAAGAGTGGTTGATGATCTTTCTAAAGATCAAATGCCTTCACAGGCATTCGAGGTGGAATTACCTACCTCAATAGCTGCTGGTGTATCTTCCATTTTACAGAAAGATCCATCGGTAAGTAGTTCTTTTATGAACCAAGTGTCTTCACAGACGAACGAGGGAAACTTGGGTTTTGTGCCATTTAATAGATTCAAGTTTAATTTTCCAGAGGGAAAATCTCTGGATCTCTTTCGAGATTTACCACTCTTTACCAGTGGTCGGCAACTCGCTTTACGCGAGGAGGAAAGCACACGAACTTTCATTGCACCATCCATGACCTCTGAAAAAGGGGCTAGGATGATTTCATTTGCAGGTACACATATCGGTGGAAGCTTTGGAGAAGAGTTGAGGGAAACACGAACAGAACATGCAAGTGTAACCCAAACCACTAAACCGAGTGAATATAGAGTGTTGAGTGAAACACCTGCAGAACGTATGAGTGAGCATCCTACTCAACCACATGCACCTGTAACCAGAAAGGAATACAACAGACTCCTTACACGGGTCCAAACAATGGAGAAAGAGTTGTCAAATATCTGTAAGTCCATTGCAGAAATCAAAAATTTGCAACTTATTCAACATGATGCATTCCAGGTTCAATTAAGTTCCATGGCAGCCCAGCTTAGTCAT
The DNA here is from genome assembly GCA_036435485.1 of Saposhnikovia divaricata. Lineage (NCBI taxonomy): Eukaryota > Viridiplantae > Streptophyta > Magnoliopsida > Apiales > Apiaceae > Saposhnikovia > Saposhnikovia divaricata. The sequence goes on along the minus strand of CM071597.1, from coordinate 90,079,839 downwards.
GCAATTAATTCCTTGGTGAAGACAGCTTCGTCCAATTTACCAACTCCACATCCTACTATTCTGGAGGATAACCCAACTGAGGGGGAGAAGGTGGATGGGCAAGAAGCTACTAGGCGTAATAAGGGTAAGGAAAAGGTTGTTTACACGGAATTAACTTTATTTTGGGAAAGGAAAAGCTAATGGGAGTATTAGTGCTATGTGGAAAGAAAGCAAAGGCAAACTTGAAGATATGTTCAGTCTACAGAAACAATTGTCTTGCACTTGGTTAATTTTAAAAATCTGGAAAATGTATATATATGATCCAGAATGCACTTTAATATTATTTATCTTTGAACTTTATTTTTTGTTGTATCAGTTGAGTTATCCTCTAGGAATTTGCTTGTCAAACCCTAACAATCAAATAGGGGGAGATTGTAAAGCATAATGTAATGTAATATGTAATAGAGGACATATATAACTCAACTAGGATAAAAGATAAATAATATTAACTCGATACAGGGATCGTGAAATTTGAAGAACAGGCACCGACAAGGATTAAGTCACTGAAAGAAGTTCATTAACATGATCAAGCCTCAGTGACAGAATAAGATGTATAGATGATTCAGTTGAAGGGCAAAAAGATTCCATGTACTTATATTATTTGAAGATACTGCTGCAGGTTAATCAATTGGAATGTAACGAAGGTGTGAAGATCAAGATCAGTGCTAGTCACTTGTGAACCAGACCAGTGCACTAAGTGTCAGCATATACGAGAAGGATCAACACATTAATTCACAGAAAGAATTGCCAAAGCTTATTGAGGATCAAGGACATACATAATATCTCAAGCAGAATATTTGAAACAGAAGAGAGAAGCCCAAAAGAAGCAGCCAAAAATAGTAATACTATGCAAATTACTTTGCATGATTACTATGCAAGATTACTATGCGCGATTACTATGCAGGTTACTGTGTAAATAGTGGTTACTATGCAAATAGTGGTTAGTATGAAGGTGGGGCCCACGGAAGAAATTTTTTTTAGCAGACACGATTTGGTTGGTGAACTAGTGGTTACTATGCGGGTGGGGCCCACGTGAATAGTACATCATAGTGTAGCATAGTAACTTTCTATAATCTATAAATAGTCCTGTTGTATTTCATTTCAAAACACACCTCAACACACAACTCTCTCTTCTCTCTTATATATCTTCTCTGTGTAAGCTGCTAGACAGTCCATCTAGCAGGAAGGCCGGCTTAGCCCGCTTTTAGGAAGTGTCGGGTAGAAGGTCCTCGTGCCTAAACTATCCTTAGGAGTGTTTGATTTTGTAGCTGATCCATAGGATTAGATTGTGTAACAAACCTCCGGGTTTTATCTATTCAAAGATATTTCCCAAATAGTTGTGTTATTTCGATTCAGTATTTTTGATCTCATATCCACATCAAAAATCGAAATATTTTTAGAATAACGCATTCAACCCCCCTTCAACGTTATTCCGGACCTAACAAATTATAATAGTAAAAATTCGAACATAGAAAGGGAAGTTGTATTTATTAACACTAAAAATTCAAAAAATATAAAGGAAATAACAATTTTCGACATTAAAAATTACAAAAATTAGAAAAATAGATCGGAGCAGTGTGAGATGCGCCACCTCACCATCCTCGTCTTCTTCATTAGTATTGATGATTGAGATTAATGATTGATATTGATATTTTTTAATATTATAGTTTTACTAGCTTATAACCCGTGCGATGTACGGGTTTCTTTTAATATATTATAAATTTTATTTTATGCCATAATTAATTTTATATAATCATTATTTTGTAAAAATCATTTTAATATTATTTTAATATAATTTAATATAAATTTAGTTAATGATATGCATGATTTAAAATTTATATTATAGAAATTTAAGTTAAATATGTCGTTGACGGGATTCAAAACTTGAATTTTTAGTAAAGTACTTTAATCATAAAATATACCTTGTAATTACATCTAACGGTTCTTATTAATTACTAAAAATTTAATAGCAAAATGGTGTAATATTTTTGGTATTTATTAATGATTGCCAAATTATGTGGTTTAAAACTTAAATTATAAAAAAAATTTAAAAAAATGTCGTTACAGAATTTGAACCTTGAAATTTTAGTAAATTAATTTAAACATATAATATATCTAATCATTAGATCTAACGGTTCTGATTTTTTTCTAAAAATCTAACGGTCATTATTCGTTGTATACAGATTTCTATTATATTTTGTTAGTGATTAGACGATATAGTGATATATTTTTGGGTATATATTAATTATTATAAGATTATATTTTAAATTAAAAGGTAACGTGTTTTATTTAACAAGGAATATCTTTAATTGGAAGATTCGATATTTTAGGTGTTTATAAAAGGTAATATCATCAATCAATAAAAGTAAACCTTTTTTAATTAAAAAAAAGCAATCAGCTAAATATCACTAATTATATTATTTTACTATTTATTTTAATAATTAGGATGAGGGTGCTGAAAATAGAACCGACAAATTTACAATGCCCGTGTGATGCACGAGTTTCTTTTATTATGTTATTAATTTTATTTAATATTACAATTATGTTTTTAATTATATCCAAAATTTGGGGTTCTTACAGTCTCCCCTCCTTAAAAGGATTCCGTCCCGGAATCAGGTAGGAAGCAAAGAGTCGTTTGCCTGCCGTTCACTCTTTAGCTTCCCGGTCAATTCTTAGTCGTTCTACCCTTCCTCAGCACATCTTCTAGTGCTACAATTCATACTTTATCCTTTTTCCATCAACGTTGCTACTCTTCGTACAACTCACTATCCGGGTTATACTCTTACTCAGTCTTATCCTTATTGATACCTGCAGTAACCTGGCTCTGATACCACTTCTGTAACACCCCCAGATCCAGGTTCCGGGATCCGGTGGTTACGGTTTCCAATGTCTTTACTTTCTAAATGATTCATTCATAAAATGAACATTTTCCTTAATAAAACCACCTTATTAACCTCAATTCGGTTCCATAATTTACAACCTACGACACCTGCCTTCTCATGGCGAATTATTACTGACCATATTCATACTAATTCATTTATCAAATGATATGGCACTTACTGCCTCATTCTCAACTATTCCTAGGGACTCTGCTCCTCGTCCTATATCGCGGTCTTTGATAATCATACATCCCTCTAGCTCTTTCTTTGTTAAGATTAAAATCTCTAAGGATTCTCATCTATTTCCGTATAAGATCTCAAGTAATTCTTCCAATCCTTCTTTCTTGCTGGTACTACATCTGGTAGTCCGGCTATGAATTCAACATGCATCTTCAGATCTCTTAATAATATCTCGGTTCTTTATACTCACTTTTCTGAGCACCATATCTTAATCATCACAGTCATTCTGGCTACGACCCTCATTACCCAAGGGTAAGCTCCTTATCCTAACAGGATTTTCCTTATCTGCTGGAACCTCTTCCGGGTCTCCAGTAGGGTACTCCATCGAATAACCCGCTGATCTTCAGCATATAAAACATCATCGCGCTGTTGCTCGTATGCCTCAAGGTCAGTCGCCTTACTCGTCGATACGATATCGAGCTAAGTTACTATCATTATACTTACGAGTTCCCATAAGGGTTTTATATGTCATCACTACATTAAGTAGTCCGACTATGAACTTGGCAAGAGTTCTTATTATCTTATTGAATTTATTGTTTTAACGTCACCTCATCTCTGGGGTTTATAACGTACGCTCTGATACCACTTCTGTAACACCCCCAGATCCGGGTTCCGGGATCCGGTGGTTACGGTTTCCAATTCTGTCCACAACAATTGAACTTTCCTTAACATAAAATAAATTACGTCTCTATAACCCAACACAACAATATAAAACACACCCTTTATAGTCCCAGAGATGAAATCAGAGTAACAATCAAATTTTTATTAATCACAATATGAGTTCTTACAATCCAAAAGAATTTCAATATAAATACATACTCTTTGCCATCCATTTACATAAGTCATACTAGACCATATTCTTGGTACTGAAAGTATAAATATACCCTACCAATAGCTTCTTCTTCAGCTCTGGTAGTCTCATCGTCCTCGCCCGCGTCGAGTGCGCCTTGTGCGAGTCATCTGGTCTAGCTGTTGTTGTGATATAATAATAAAGCAAGGGTGAGCAATAGCCCACCAACAATAATATATAACTGAACGATAATGTATAACAGTTCAAAAGTATCTTTCAAACCATATGCCATGCATTTACGGAAATGATGCCAGTATAATATGAACGATGAAGTTACAAGGTAACTTAAAGTATTTGTTTGTAGAAATATCTGCTACATCAAAGTAAGCGAGATATTCTTATTGTTATTAAGAAGAGGAACTTGCAAGAAAAGGTTGCAATTCCAGTTATGACCCTTTTCCAACTCTGCCAACAGTAATCATGTTGCAGGAAATAAATAAATTTGGATGATGAACCAATGATGGAGTATTCACCGCGCCCGCTGTTCCAATCTTGATGATCAGTCGAGATCGTACAGCTCAATTTAGATTTACTACCGGTAGAAGGAAGAACTGACGGCTTTACTTGTATACCGCCTTACTAGCTCTCCCCGGCCAACGGTTGGGCCAAAGGGGATGGACCGACGCTACTCGGCCTCTTACACGACTCCTAGTTCAAATAGAATTCATGATTCTGAATGTAACGTTCGTCCCCCTTTCCCCAAGTATAATACTTGTTGATAAGACTCCAAAAAGTAGTCGTATCTAGTTGGAAAGGAAAATTTACCAATAACTCCCAAGCTATTACTTGGTAACGGATATCAACTTGTTCCAGTAATCTTACCTCTCGAAAGATGAGAAGGTAAGCAACGACTTAATAAGTCAACAGCACCCGAGTTGCGAGTGAAGGGAATACTTTATGACCGGGAAGTCGACAAGATAAATAACATTTTCCAAGTAAGGTTCCCTTATTATTAAGGAGATAGACTCAAATAAGAATGATGTCTGAGAACCTTTCTTGATATAAGCTTAATAATAATATGATTCCGAGGTATTTTCTGTAATAATCGAAGAAGATAAACCTTATCGAGGTTATTCTAAGTATGGAATAAATATTCAGAGAATATTTATTGAATTAAAATATTTTACAGATTATTTAGGAATATGAAAGAATATCTTTAATCAGAGTATTTCCCAAATAATTCTTGAAGAAATATCGAGAGAATATTTATTGCACAATTAAATAATCAAATGAATATTCAAAATAATATTCATTACTTAATAAGTCCTGAAAGAACTATTTAAAATATTTAAAATAATATTCGATGATTAAATAGAACCCTGGATGAATATTCAAAATGATATTCATAATTAATTAGAAATTTAAATGAATATTGATAAAGTAATATTCATTTAATGAATAATATTCTAAATGAATATCCAGATAATATTCATTTAGTAATCCAAGCTTTAAAGGAATATTCGATATAATATTCGATAAATAAATCAAGCTTCAGATGAATATTGAAGATAATATTCATCAAGTACTTAATATCTTAAATGAATATTCAAAAGTAATATTTATTTAATAAAATATTATTCTAAAAGAATATCCAAATAATATTCATTTAGTAGTCTCATCTTTAGAAGAATATTCGAAATAATAATCGATAATCAATTCGACTCTGAATGAATATTGACAAATATTATTCGTCGAATGATTACGTTCGAATAATTATTTGAAGTAAGGATCATTAAATAAATAATCCCGAACGAATATTCAAATAATATTCGTTGCCTAAATAAATATTTTCCTTCGAGGTAATCTCGATATATCAAGAAATATTGACTCCCGGTCTATAATGATGAATAAGATGTATACGCCCTTCTATGAGGGTCTTACAATAATCCGGCTTATAACTGATACGATAGCTATCTAATTTATAAGCCAATAACAATCAAGGAACAAGCATAGTGATATAACTTTGAAAGCAGGCATGCATGCTATGGCATATGTATATCAGAAAACATATATATATTTATTCAATCACAACAACAGCCTAAAGAAGGGAATTGAAACTTGCCTGGTTGTCGAGTACGGTAAGGGGTAGTGGTAGCGGGTCCCGGTTCAGCTTGGTGATCTATAAATAGCCAAGGCATTCGGGATTAATCACTTAACATATTAAAAGTTAAGTTATATTTAAATCGAAACACGTTCTCGAGTTATCTCGTTATACCCCTTTTAGTGGATTACTTATTATCACTGATCCGACCCGACATTCGTTCGTTAATTCGACATGTCACTGCACTTATACTTGGGACATACTTAAGTCATATGAGTTCTAAGGTTGATCGTTACGAACCAATATTATACTCCGAGTTTTATCGCCCATTTTCTAAGTGTTTTACCGAAGTTATAAAAGAGTCGTCTTTTAAGGGTTCGTTCGCGTTTAACCTTGACTCGAACATTTTTAATAAATCGAAAAATGCTCTTTTTGACATACGGTTTTCTTTAACACCTTCCTTCTTACCCCTAGTATTTATTTACCAAGATTCGCCATGACGTTACATAGCTTACGAGGGTTCAATTTCGGTTACGAACTTTCGTTTACGGATTCAAACTACTTTTAGTAATTTGGTCATAAATCCTAAACCGTAAGTCCGTTTCATGTGATCTTTATATCAAAACGAAGCTTAGAACAATACCTATCCTATCATGGCAGATAAGGTCTCTGGACAGTAGGGGTTCGACATGGAATATGGCATACAAAACATGGTATTGTAAAATCGAACATTATAACGGCTGTAAATCGAATATCTACCAATTTCGGATCTTCCCATAAACATAGTATCCAACCCAAACAACATATACATGACTTCTATACATGAACTGAGGCCAAGCAATGCCTTTCCGTTCATCTAGCTATTTACATCATTAATCCAAAATCCATACATAATCATGCTTATAATCTTAACATAACCATAACTAAGTTATAACTATCATAAACATGCTTAAATCTCAAACAAGGGTTAGGGTTTCAAGAGCTTTATACCTTCCTTAGGTAGTGATATAGCCTTACTAAGCCTTGTATGGTCCTTAGGAGTGATTATGCTTGCTAGATTAACCATGGAAAATCAAGAAAACAAAGTTAGTACATGATGAACACTATTCACCCTCCTCTTGTTTGATTTTTTTGAAAATGGAAAAGGATGAGTTTGAAGCTAAGATTTTGAGGAGATAAGTTTTATGAAATGTAAGACTCACCTTAATTATTTCAAGAACAAACAATGGTGGGAAGGTGGAGTTTGGATTTTGAATTAATGGTAAGGCCGAATGGTTCTTTGCAAGGGGGGGGGGGAGAGTTGCTTGGTTCTTTTGATTTTTGGTGTTTTAATCTCATCCACTCTCATCCACTAGCAACATAATATCTTGCAAAAGTCACTTTATCAAAGTGGTGAGGTGTTGGATGATGAAATGGCAAGACATGTGTTGGTTTTATGGTGGTTAGAGCTTAACTAGGTAGTTACTTGCTAAGTACTTAGTTCTTCCTCTAAGGTGCTAGTTCCTTGCTTCTAGTTTAGTTACTAGATATTTATACTAGTATCTTGCACAAGATTCTTGCTTCCTCTGCTTGTTTTTGTGTCCGGTTATTACCTGTTTCGATTGATCGTTCGTGAGAATATTTCACTGATTTTTAATTAGGGTTTACCGGGAATCCTCTTTAATATTAATACTTTCATTCTCCATCTTTCATTCTATCTTTCCAATTTATATTCCTTAAATCCATTCGTTAAATACTTAAGGCTATCAGTGTCCAGGGAACTCTCGGAGAAAATAAAAGTGCGGTTTTTCAGAATCCGACAGCTTTTACATACACTTATTTTCCCCCTGGATCACTAATACGAACTCGGAAATCCGTTCCGAATACTTCTATATAGTGTCGTCTCATATTATTAATACTCCCACCAAAACACTATTCATTCTGTATTCTTTACTTGTTCTCTTAGGGTTGTATAATTGTCCGTATTCTCTTTCGATCGTTCCTTAACCTTTTTACGGAACTACTGGATTAATCGTTATCGATCTGGATGACATGAGGGTATTCTCTTGCTTGAAGTTGCCATATCTTATTCCCTTAGAAGATAGATTATTCTTACCTATGTTGTCACCCTTTAGCATTCTTCAAGACATAGAAATAATAAAGTCGAATTCCATTCATTCTTTCCGAATATCAATTATTACATTGTAGCCATAACCACTCCTCAGTGGTTTCCTACCTTCATTCTTAAATCAAATATAATAACATCCCAAAATATCAAATCCTCAAAGTTAATATCTCAATTCTTGGATTATAATAATATTTAATCCACTGTCCGGTCAAATGTTATACCAAAAAGAATTTGGAATTTCTGAATTCCGATCGTCTCTGCATTCACTTATTTCCTCCGCGTATTACTAATATGACTTCGAAACATCCATATCACGTCCCGTACATAGGGTGGAGTGAAAAGTTTTCCAACTTACAAAATCACTATTCATCCACCAAATTACTATGCACGTACAGGAAACACTATGCACGTACGGGAAATACTATGCACGTATGGGAAACACTATGCACGTACTCATTTCCCTTCAAGGATCCATTAGCTCCTTCCTGGATGGTAGATTATTCTTATCTAGGTCCTCAACCATCGAATTACTCTATTCTGACAATATACCAATGCATCAGGATCATTGTCCAAAGCAATATCCATTCATTACAATCATTGCTCTTTGAAACCACCATTCATTAGAGCTGGTGACCTTGTTGTCGGAATCATTGTTCCTCATTTTATCATTACTTAATAAAAAGTTTTAATTATATCCAAAATTTGGGGTTCTTACAGTCTCCCCTCCTTAAAAGGATTCCGTCCCGGAATCAGGTAGGAAGCAAAGAGTCGTTTGCCTGCCGTTCACTCTTTAGCTTCCCGGTCAATTCTTAGTCGTTCTACCCTTCCTCAGCACATCTTCTAGTGCTACAATTCATACTTTATCCTTTTTCCATCAACGTTGCTACTCTTCGTACAACTCACTATCCGGGTTATACTCTTACTCAGTCTTATCCTTATTGATACCTGCAGTAACCTGGCTCTGATACCACTTCTGTAACACCCCCAGATCCAGGTTCCGGGATCCGGTGGTTACGGTTTCCAATGTCTTTACTTTCTAAATGATTCATTCATAAAATGAACATTTTCCTTAATAAAACCACCTTATTAACCTCAATTCGGTTCCATAATTTACAACCTACGACACCTGCCTTCTCATGGCGAATTATTACTGACCATATTCATACTAATTCATTTATCAAATGATATGGCACTTACTGCCTCATTCTCAACTATTCCTAGGGACTCTGCTCCTCGTCCTATATCGCGGTCTTTGATAATGATACATCCCTCTAGCTCTTTCTTTGTTAAGATTAAAATCTCTAAGGATTCTCATCTATTTCCGTATAAGATCTCAAGTAATTCTTCCAATCCTTCTTTCTTGCTGGTACTACATCTGGTAGTCCGGCTATGAATTCAACATGCATCTTCAGATCTCTTAATAATATCTCGGTTCTTTATACTCACTTTTCTGAGCACCATATCTTAATCATCACAGTCATTCTGGCTACGACCCTCATTACCCAAGGGTAAGCTCCTTATCCTAACAGGATTTTCCTTATCTGCTGGAACCTCTTCCGGGTCTCCAGTAGGGTACTCCATCGAATAACCCGCTGATCTTCAGCATATAAAACATCATCGCGCTGTTGCTCGTATGCCTCAAGGTCAGTCGCCTTACTCGTCGATACGATATCGAGCTAAGTTACTATCATTATACTTACGAGTTCCCATAAGGGTTTTATATGTCATCACTACATTAAGTAGTCCGACTATGAACTTGGCAAGAGTTCTTATTATCTTATTGAATTTATTGTTTTAACGTCACCTCATCTCTGGGGTTTATAACGTACGCTCTGATACCACTTCTGTAACACCCCCAGATCCGGGTTCCGGGATCCGGTGGTTACGGTTTCCAATTCTGTCCACAACAATTGAACTTTCCTTAACATAAAATAAATTACGTCTCTATAACCCAACACAACAATATAAAACACACCCGTTATAGTCCCAGAGATGAAATCAGAGTAACAATCAAATTTTTATTAATCACAATATGAGTTCTTACAATCCAAAAGAATTTCAATATAAATACATACTCTTTGCCATCCATTTACATAAGTCATACTAGACCATATTCTTGGTACTGAAAGTATAAATATACCCTACCAATAGCTTCTTCTTCAGCTCTGGTAGTCTCATCGTCCTCGCCCGCGTCGAGTGCGCCTTGTGCGAGTCATCTGGTCTAACTGTTGTTGTGATATAATAATAAAGCAAGGGTGAGCAATAGCCCACCAACAATAATATATAACTGAACGATAATGTATAACAGTTCAAAAGTATCTTTCAAACCATATGCCATGCATTTACGGAAATGATGCCAGTATAATATGAACGATGAAGTTACAAGGTAACTTAAAGTATTTGTTTGTAGAAATATCTGCTACATCAAAGTAAGCGAGATATTCTTATTGTTATTAAGAAGAGGAACTTGCAAGAAAAGGTTGCAATTCCAGTTATGACCCTTTTCCAACTCTGCCAACAGTAATCATGTTGCAGGAAATAAATAAATTTGGATGATGAACCAATGATGGAGTATTCACCGCGCCCGCTGTTCCAATCTTGATGATCAGTCGAGATCGTACAGCTCAATTTAGATTTACTACCGGTAGAAGGAAGAACTGACGGCTTTACTTGTATACCGCCTTACTAGCTCTCCCCGGCCAACGGTTGGGCCAAAGGGGATGGACCGGCGCTACTCGGCCTCTTACACGACTCCTAGTTCAAATAGAATTCATGATTCTGAATGTAACGTTCGTCCCCCTTTCCCCAAGTATAATACTTGTTGATAAGACTCCACAAAGTAGTCGTATCTAGTTGGAAAGGAAAATTTACCAATAACTCCCAAGCTATTACTTGGTAACGGATATCAACTTGTTCCAGTAATCTTACCTCTCGAAAGATGAGAAGGTAAGCAACGACTTAATAAGTCAACAGCACCCGAGTTGCGAGTGAAGGGAATACTTTATGACCGGGAAGTCGACAAGATAAATAACATTTTCCAAGTAAGGTTCCCTTATTATTAAGGAGATAGACTCAAATAAGAATGATGTCTGAGAACCTTTCTTGATATAAGCTTAATAATAATATGATTCCGAGGTATTTTCTGTAATAATCGAAGAAGATAAACCTTATCGAGGTTATTCTAAGTATGGAATAAATATTCAGAGAATATTTATTGAATAAAAATATTTTACAGATTATTTAGGAATATGAAAGAATATCTTTAATCAGAGTATTTCCCAAATAATTCTTGAAGAAATATCGAGAGAATATTTATTGCACAATTAAATAATCAAATGAATATTCAAAATAATATTCATTACTTAATAAGTCCTGAAAGAACTATTTAAAATATTTAAAATAATATTCGATGATTAAATAGAACCCTGGATGAATATTCAAAATGATATTCATAATTAATTAGGAATTTAAATGAATATTGATAAAGTAATATTCATTTAATGAATAATATTCTAAATGAATATCCAGATAATATTCATTTAGTAATCCAAGCTTTAAAGGAATATTCGATATAATATTCGATAAATAAATCAAGCTTCAGATGAATATTGAAGATAATATTCATCAAGTACTTAATATCTTAAATGAATATTCAAAAGTAATATTTATTTAATAAAATAATATTCTAAAAGAATATCCAAATAATATTCATTTAGTAGTCTCATCTTTAGAAGAATATTCGAAATAATAATCGATAATCAATTCGACTCTGAATGAATATTGACAAATATTATTCGTCGAATGATTACGTTCGAATAATTATTTGAAGTAAGGATCATTAAATAAATAATCCCGAACGAATATTCAAATAATATTCGTTGCCTAAATAATGGAAAATATTTACTTAAATATTTTCCTTCGAGGTAATCTCGATATATCAAGAAATATTGACTCCCGGTCTATAATGATGAATAAGATGTATACGCCCTTCTATGAGGGTCTTACAATAATCCGGCTTATAACTGATACGATAGCTATCTAATTTATAAGCCAATAACAATCAAGGAACAAGCATAGTGATATAACTTTGAAAGCAGGCATGCATGCTATGGCATATGTATATCAGAAAACATATATATATTTATTCAATCACAACAACAGCCTAAAGAAGTGAATTGAAACTTGCCTGGTTGTCGAGTACGGTAAGAGGTAGTGGTAGCGGGTCCCGGTTCAGCTTGGTGATCTATAAATAGCCAAGGCATTCGGGATTAATCACTTAACATATTAAAAGTTAAGTTATATTTAAATCGAAACACGTTCTCGAGTTATCTCGTTATACCCCTTTTAGTGGATTACTTATTATCACTGATCCGACCCGACATTCGTTCGTTAATTCGACATGTCACTGCACTTATACTTGGGACATACTTAAGTCATATGAGTTCTAAGGTTGATCGTTACGAACCAATATTATACTCCGAGTTTTATCGCCCGTTTTCTAAGTGTTTTACCGAAGTTATAAAAGAGTCGTCTTTTAAGGGTTCGTTCGCGTTTAACCTTGACTCGAACATTTTTAATAAATCGAAAAATGCTCTTTTTGACATACGGTTTTCTTTCACACCTTCCTTCTTACCCCTAGTATTTATTTACCAAGATTCGCCATGACGTTACATAGCTTACGAGGGTTCAATTTCGGTTACGAACTTTCGTTTACGGATTCGAACTACTTTTAGTAATTTGGTCATAAATCCTAAACCGTAAGTCCGTTTCATGTGATCTTTATATCAAAACGAAGCTTAGAACAATATCTATCCTATCATGGCAGATAAGGTCTCTGGAAAGTAGGGGTTCGATATGGAAAATGGCATACAAAACATGGTATTGTAAAATCGGGCATTATAACGGCTGTAAATCGAATATCTACCAATTTCGGATCTTCCCATAAACATAGTATCCAACCCAAACAACATATACATGACTTCTATACATGAACTGAGGCCAAGCAATGCCTTTCCGTTCATCTAGCTATTTACATCATTAATCCAAAATCCATACATAATCATGCTTATAATCTTAACATAACCATAACTAAGTTATAACTATCATAAACATGCTTAAATCTCAAACAAGGGTTAGGGTTTCAAGAGCTTTATACCTTCCTTAGGTAGTGATATAGCCTTACTAAGCCTTGTATGGTCCTTAGGAGTGATTATGCTTGCTAGATTAACCATGGAAAATCAAGAAAACAAAGTTAGTACATGATGAACACTATTCACCCTCCTCTTGTTTGATTTTTTGAAAATGGAAAAGGATGAGTTTGAAGCTAAGATTTTGAGGAGATAAGTTTTATGAAATGTAAGACTCACCTTAATTATTTCAAGAACAAACAATGGTGGGAAGGTGGAGTTTGGATTTTGAATTAATGGTAAGGCCGAATGGTTCTTTGCAAGGGGGGGAGAGTTGCTTGGTTCTTTTGATTTTTGGTGTTTTAATCTCATCCACTCTCATCCACTAGCAACATAATATCTTGCAAAAGTCACTTTATCAAAGTGGTGAGGTGTTGGATGATGAAATGGCAAGACATGTGTTGGTTTTATGGTGGTTAGAGCTTAACTAGGTAGTTACTTGCTAAGTACTTAGTTCTTCCTCTAAGGTGCTAGTTCCTTGCTTCTAGTTTAGTTACTAGATATTTATACTAGTATCTTGCACAAGATTCTTGCTTCCTCTGCTTGTTTCTGTGTCCGGTTATTACCTGTTTCGATTGATCGTTCGTGAGAATATTTCACTGATTTTTAATTAGGGTTTACCGGGAATCCTCTTTAATATTAATACTTTCATTCTCCATCTTTCATTCTATCTTTCCAATTTATATTCCTTAAATCCATTCGTTAAATACTTAAGGCTATCAGTGTCCAGGGAACTCTCGGAGAAAATAAAAGTGCGGTTTTTCAGAATCCGACAGCTTTTACATACACTTATTTTCCCCCTGGATCACTAATACGAACTCGGAAATCCGTTCCGAATACTTCTATATAGTGTCGTCTCATATTATTAATACTCCCACCAAAACACTATTCATTCTGTATTCTTTACTTGTTCTCTTAGGGTTGTATAATTGTCCGTATTCTCTTTCGATCGTTCCTTAACCTTTTTACGGAACTACTGGATTAATCGTTATCGATCTGGATGACATGAGGGTATTCTCTTGCTTGAAGTTGCCATATCTTATTCCCTTAGAAATAGATTATTCTTACCTATGTTGTCACCCTTTAGCATTCTTCAAGACATAGAAATAATAAAGTCGAATTCCATTCATTCTTTCCGAATATCAATTATTACATTGTAGCCATAACCACTCCTCAGTGGTTTCCTACCTGCATTCTTAAATCAAATATAATAACATCCCAAAATATCAAATCCTCAAAGTTAATATCTCAATTCTTGGATTATAATAATATTTAATCCACTGTCCGGTCAAATGTTATACCAAAAAGAATTTGGAATTTCTGAATTCCGATCGTCTCTGCATTCACTTATTTCCTCCGCGTATTACTAATATGACTTCGAAACATCCATATCACGTCCCGTACATAGGGTGGAGTGAAAAGTTTTCCAACTTACAAAATCACTATTCATCCACCAAATTACTATGCACGTACAGGAAACACTATGCACGTACGGGAAATACTATGCACGTATGGGAAACACTATGCACGTACTCATTTCCCTTCAAGGATCCATTAGCTCCTTCCTGGATGGTAGATTATTCTTATCTAGGTCCTCAACCATCGAATTACTCTATTCTGACAATATACCAATGCATCAGGATCATTGTCCAAAGCAATATCCATTCATTACAATCATTGCTCTTTGAAACCACCATTCATTAGAGCTGGTGACCTTGTTGTCGGAATCATTGTTCCTCATTTTATCATTACTTAATAAAAAGTTTTAATTATATCCAAAATTTGGGGTTCTTACACGATGCACGGGTTTCTTTTATTATGTTTTAAATTTTATTTAATATTACAATTATGTTTTTATATAATCATTATTTTTAATATTTTTTAATTTAATTTAATATAATTTAATATACTCATGTTTACGGATTATACTAATGTTTTGCTATTATAAACAATGTATACGGATTTTTAATATATTTTATTAATAATTAAAAAATATGGTGTGATATTTTCGGTTATATATTAATGATTATAAGATTAGTTTTAAATCAAAATGGTAACATTATAATTTAATATAAATTTAGTTAATGATATGCATGATTTAAAATTTATATTATATAATTTTAAGTAAAATATGTCGTTGAAGGGATTCGAAACGTGAATTTTTAGTAAAGTACTTTAATCATAAAATATACCTTATAATTACATCTAACAGTTCTTATTAATTACTAAAAATCTAACAACAAAATGATGTAATATTTTTGGGTATATATTAATGATTGCAAAATTATGTGGTTAAAACTTAAATTATAAAAAATTTAAAAAAAATGTCGTTACAGAATTTGAACCTTGAAATTTTAGTAAATTAATTTAAACATATATTATATCTAATCAATAGATATAACGGTTCTGATTTTTTTCTAAAAATCTAATGGTCATTATTCATTGTATACAGATTTCTATTATATTTTGTTAGTAATTAGACGATATAGTGTTATATTTTTGGGTATATATTAATTATTGTAAGATTATATTTTAAATTAAAAGGTAACGTGTTTTATTTAGGAAGAAATATTTTTGACTGGAAGATTCGATATTTTAGGTGTTTATAAAAGGTAATATCATCAATCAATAAAAGTAAACCCTTTTTAATTAAAAAAAGGCAACCGGCTAATTATCAATAATTGTATTATTTTAATATTTATTTTAATAATTAGGATGAGCGTGCTGAAAATCGAACCGACAAACTTACAATGTCCGTGTGATGCACGGGTTTCTTTTATTATGTTATAAATTTTATTTAATATTACAATTATGTTTTTATATAATCATTATTTTTAATATTTTTTAATTTTAATTTAATATAATTTAATATACTCGTGTTTACGGATTATACTAATGTTTCCTTATTATAAACAATGTATACGGGTTTTTAATATATTTTATTAACAATTAAAAAATATAGTGTGATATTTTAGGGTATATATTAATGATTATAAGATTAGTGTTGTGGAATAAAAACTAGGGTGTAATTAATTCGTGTATTGAATGCTAGGGATTGAGAGCTTCGAGCTTTAATGGTGGCTGCTCTTGTTGTCGGGGACTAACTCGGTCCTAACAAGATGCCTACGTACCTTGATGAATATCAAGAATCAAGCCAAAACGTAGTTCTAGAGTTGCCTACGTGGCTTGATGCACCCTCGCGGCGTAGTGACGTAGTGGCTTGTATGTCCTTATTCGAGGATTAAGCCTAAACGTGGAGGGACGTATTGAGCTGTGCCCAAAAACGTTGTGTTGATTGTGAAGGATCAAGTCCTTATATAGGCCTCGGGGGCCTTGGAATTAGGGTTGGGTTGGTGTCTTAGTGGACAAGTTACCCACTTTAGATAGAATTTGTAAGAACCCTAATTTTTGTAGTATTTTTATATAATATCATATGACATTGTGAATTTGGAACCTTTTGAGTCACCCATGTGGTTTAATGGAATTGATTATCTGAGAAATTTATGTTGTTACATTCACTGTGTAAGAGAAAGGGAAGATTGTTGAAGGCATGAGGCCTATTGCTATTAAGAGTTATAAAATTTGAGATTTGAGAGTTATTAGAGTATTAAAAGATTTCTAAGAGACTATGACAAGGGGTTATGGATATTCAAGGAATTTACACAATTAAGTACTTAAGGAATTACAAGGGAAATCTCTACGCGACCAAAATATTATTACGAGAAATTAATTAAGATACGATACGAATTAAAGATTAAGTGACAAGCATTGGTGGAAGAATAATGATACAAGGAGTGATATTGCATGCAAGTCCCATGCAACTAAGTAGTTAGGAAAAGCAAACTAGTTAAACCAAGTGGACAAGAGGAATAGTAACTAGTTGGCATTACTTTTTTCCAAGGGAGACAAGAGTACATGGAGGCCATACCTAGACTTGTACCATGTATCACATATACATACACTAACATATATCACCCAACCACTTTATACTTTATTCATCCAACCACCAAAAAGCAAAATAAGAAAACTCTCTCCCCCCACCAAGCAATGTTGCTCTCGGCCAAAGCTAGGAAGGAGGAAGAGAAATTTTCTTTCTTCCATTTTTCTTCACTCTTAATTCAAGGCAAAATTCCTAGGTCCTCTACACTCCATATAGAAGGTATGCTATGAAATTCATGCCATTCTAACCATCCAATCTTGAGTTATAAATTGCTAAAGATTGAGTGAATAATAACCATGTATGTTTATATTTTAGATCTTGAAGGATTAAGGTCTTTAAAGGCTCATCCAAGTGTTCTTAGTGGTTGTAAAGCTCACCCAAGGCTCCTAGATACTCAAGAAGGTATAAAAACCCAAACCCCTCTTGGCCATGTAGTGTTATGATGTTCAATGATAGATCCATGTATATTTGTGTTAATCTTGGATGTTCAAGTGATGGATGATATAGATCTTGAGTTATAATGTTGTGGTTGTGATTTTGATGCTTGTGGATAGTATATGTATCTCCATGAATGTTATAAAGTATGAACTTGGTGAATTAGATGTTGGTTGTGTTGTGAAAGTAAGAATCTTGGTTGATTTAAGTGAAACAAGCATGCTGAATTTTTCCAGGAACTTGACCTGTCTTGTAAGATGGTTTTGAACCCCCAAATCTTGTCCCATGAGG
Source organism: Saposhnikovia divaricata (assembly GCA_036435485.1). Classification (NCBI taxonomy): domain Eukaryota; kingdom Viridiplantae; phylum Streptophyta; class Magnoliopsida; order Apiales; family Apiaceae; genus Saposhnikovia; species Saposhnikovia divaricata. Next base: position 90,061,831 of record CM071597.1, on the reverse strand, counting down.
TCCTACCATATATTGTTGGAAAGGTATTTGAATGTAGTTTCTGGAAATATAAGGTTCATGACTAGGTGATGTATGGATTTTTAGGTGATGTATGGATTCCGGACTGCACAAATGGTCCCCTTGTGAACCTTGTTTAAACCCCTAAAAATTTATGTAGGATCATGGAAAAATTAGAGAAGCTAGTAAATGCAGTGGTGAAGGCTACCCAAAAAGAATTGGATTAAAATATGAATATTTCAATTTTATAAAAATGCCAGAGTAAAATTCGCGCAAGGGAAAAAGTCGTTAAGTGGAGTATAATTCTTGGAGTAATGAATATGGTTCGGATATGGTAACCAAATTAAGTCGAATAAGTGACGAGCGTAATCGAGTGATGACATGAACCTATAGTGGGGCTAGAGAGTCATAAGACGAAGTCATTAAGTTAACTTTGTACCCTCTAAAACCCCGTAATTAAGGAGATATTGTTAAGGTACTAACGAGCGGTTATTGCTTATGTATAGATCGTTCCACTCCGCACGCTCGACCACCCCAACCAAACCAAGGCAAGTTTACTTTTCAAAACTTACATATACAAGGACTTTCACTGTTGTGTTTGTAGTTTTCAATCATATCAAATGTTATGTTTATCGAAGTATTGATGCAATTGAGATGTATAAGTACATATATCTTTGTACCCCTTGAACTTAGATTGAAATGTTTTCCTCGGACAACGACTCTAGCAATAGAGGTCGTAGCGGTCCGTATATACTATTGACCGGGGAGCGGTATATTTTTATATCGTAATTAAATTGCGAAAACCCGAAGGGTCATTCGGGGAGTATTGTATACTCAAGTAATTATTTTTATATCTTCGTAAATACTCGAAACCCTATCTTGGATTAAGAGTTATTTTATTAAATAATTATTTTATTAATTATTAATATTAAATCTTAAAATATTATTTATTAATTATTGTTCATTATTTTAAAGACAAAGCTAATCCAAGATACCTTTAATACTTTCAAACTCGAACTCTTTCGAACTCAAAACATTTTCGAAAACCCCCGGTCAGGTTCTGCTTCTTGTATGATTTCAAGAATCATCGGTCGACTGATGTCGAACCTCAATTACTCTGTTTTCAATCAAAATCAAGTTTTCAAAAGAAAAAGAAAAAGGGACTCTGGCAGGTGTGGGAACCGTTGACGAACGATTCCCGGGATGTGTAAGCGGCCGTGAGCCAGGCGGTCCATCAATTATTATTCCGGCCCAGGTGTTGCCGAAGGATGATTACGGATGTAGTTTTCATCGAGGGTGATTACGGATGTAGTTTTCACCCGGGGATAGTTACGCATGTAGTTTCTATCCTTCTACCGGTAGAGAAGACCCGCAGATTATTGGACTTGGATGTGGCGACTGATCATCGTCAATCCTTGTCAGGTTTTTATGTTTTCTTCCAGTCCCATCCACCACTTTGGAAAAATACTCAAACACTGCTTCTTGGGCCTAAGTGCCAAGTTGCCGATAGTGTGGTTTTTGATGAGAAAATATTGACATCGTGCAGTATCTAGAACTGCAAGATTTTCTATAAAGATTGGCACGTGTTAGTGCACTCTTGCAATTGTTTCAAAGAATGAAATGTTTTTGTATGAGAAACCTTCTAAGTTAATGGAAGGAAAGAGGTTTGCAATGATGTATTCCCTGTACAGTATGTTAATTGTAGAGTGTTTTACCAAAAATGATATACTCATATGTATATATATTTTCAAACTTGAGATATATTGAAATGGGAACCTTATAAAGGGTTCATATGTTATTCTAAAGCTCCTTAGTGAGTATAGATGTTTTATTCAAACTCGGGCATATACATTGTCCAATTATGTTTTGAAATCTGAGATATATACCCGTATAGTTGGGAATGTTTTCGAAATAAACCACATTATTATTTTACAAAATGGTGAACTTGCTGAGCATTATGTAGCTCATTCTTGCTTTATAAAAACTTTTCAGAAAGGGAAGAATTTGGCCGATTAACTCCGTACCAGCAGAAGAGGAGTAGAAGATTTACCCCGGAGATGATTTAGTTACTGATAAATACTACAGAGTAGTCTGATAGGTTTTCAACTGTAATAGTAAGACTTGTCTTCAAGTGTAGTTGTATAAGTGGAATTGCGTAAGACTCTGGATTGTACAGATGAATTGTAATATTTAGTGTTACTTTTGATTATCGTTTCCGAGGCTCTAACTTGATTGTGTGTAAGATTGAGGTATGGATGGATGTATTGTTGAGTTGTAAAGTTAATACAGGTATGATATGGTTGGATGGTGACGTGACGACCTGAATCTTTGACCTCAGATTTGGGGGTGTCACAGAAATGGTATCAGAGCGATAAGTTACAGTACTCAGAAACGGGAGTGTTGAGAGTTAAGTCTAAGTAGGAGAATGACATAAGAGATCGTAGTAAACTTGTGATTGGACTACCGGAAGAGGTACCGGTGAGTAGAATGGACTAGAATGTTACTGAAGGTATTATACTAGGGTCGATAGAATCCTTATAGACCTTCAGAATGATGAATAGAGGTTTGAGAGTCGTACATGACCTATCATTGGTAATGATATAGGAAGCAGAGCGAAATCTCAAGAGCAGCTGATGTAGGGGCGATATTGCCAATATGATCGGATGACTAGGCTGACATAAATTCTGTGGCCCATAGTCCTCCAGATTTTAGGAGGCGGCATTTTAAGAATCAAGAAGTTTGGACTTCCCTACATAATTAAGGGTACTTAGTACTTGGATTAATGAAAGTCTTTTACTTTGGCTATAAGATCCGATTTTCGATAAGTAACGGGTTTACCTGAAGGTTGGTCACTATGCCGTTGTGGATTCCATTACCCTCGATGGCGAATTTTACATGTGTTATACAAGAATGTTATCATAAGACGAGCATGCTAGATAATTCCACGCATGGTTCGGACGCTAGAGCATGGTAGTTCAACTTAGAGAACAAACAAGTAGAATTAACAAAGGGACTCAAGAGAAGTTGAATATGGTTACAACGAGCGATTCAATGATCTCGGAGTCTACCAAAAGAAAAGACCAGCGGGTCTAGAGTGGGATCCTTTGATAGAGAGGTTATCAGGGACTACGTATATATGTATTGTAGACCTCAATATTTTTGGTATATGTTCACATACACACACCCGCCACTGAACCTATGGATTGCACTGAGATCCCTGAGAGATCTCTTTGATCTGTTCCCAGGGGGAACTGCCCACTTGTGATTCATGTCGGAAGGCATGAAGTAGGACCCTATGGACTTAGCAGGTGTCCCCGGAATGATGTGAATCTTGGTCTTCAAGATAAAGCACGGAAATGACAGATATATTTGTGAAACCCTAACTCGATAAATGACTTTAAGATGATGATTGAGAGACGCACTAGTTGGTGTCTTGTATTACGAAGACGAAAAGATGGAGTTACCCTCATAGTGGTGATAATGAGATGCACGAATGATTATTAACTTATTTTGGTAACTACCGGCTGGTGCACGACTTCATTTTAAATTGTTCACTAACCATGTTACCTCGATTAGTTTATATCAGGTAACCCTCCTAGCTTTCTACTTCAAACTTGTGGAATAACAACCAGTGATATACTTTCTCGAAACCGGGACTCATCCAAAGTATCTTAATTGATCCCCGAGCATTCTATTTGAAGTTTATAATTATTTCTGCTCAGGACTATTTACACTTTCTTTCAATTATCCAAGGAATGTTCAACAAATATTTCCTTAATTAATCGACGAATACTACTTAACGAATATCGATATTTGATTGCTTCTTTCATACTTGCACTCTTCAGTTGAGCTCATAAATATTCAACGAATTACTGAGGACATGGATGATCTAATGTCCAGACATCCCTCATGAATTCTTTTCTTCTCCTTCTTCTCTTCTATTCAAGATGAGATTGTACATCGTACATTGAAATCATAGTAAGGATATCATTTTGATATTGGTATTCCGAATTGAATTCTATTGTCGGATCTGATAAAGCATGTGTACGGAGGCACCCTTGGGTGGACCGTTTCACTGATAAGTAATATTTGATGAGAGGTTATCGATTGTTCCGATACCTAGAACATCCTCTTCAGATTTTATATATTTCTTTTTTTTTTCAAACCTAATAACTTCTTATTTTCATTCGTTGTCCGAGAAGCCTAAAGTTTCTTCAGTGGCTACGATGTTGAAATTCCGTTCTATCCAATTGAAACTGGCTAGTCGTTGTGTCAATATGAATGACTAGTTGATTGTTCTAACTACTCAAAATTGTAAATGTTGTGAAGAACACCTAGCTAATTGTCCTAGCTGGTGGTGATGTCTCAAACAGGTGAACTAGCAGATTTTGTCTAGCTAGTTGCTAGTGTTTCTTGAAAAGGACTAGTTATTGTTTCACTGGTCCAACTCCCAATTTAATTCATTCTGCAATGCATTTATCATGTGGTAAAGTATGATGACGAAAGTTTTGATGAATAACTTGATTGAGACCTAATGAGGTCGCCCACTCAACTCGAATTCTACCCCTCTTCGTATCAGATTCTATATCACTTGAATATTTTATTCTTTCATTCCCACAATGAGAATTCGTTTGAAACCACTGATTACTTGAATGATAAACTACTTCATTCTTTAATGGTCATGGAGTATAATTGCTTTCTATTGGCTGACCTTTATCAATGCGACTTTAGATTTCCTCTTATTATTCAAGAGGAAAAGTAACCACCCGATGTAAGAATTGTATAAAGACCGTCTTTATGACTTTTGTATCCAACAATCATTGCCCTTGTGCAACATTCTCTATGGTATCATATTACAGAATTATCAGGACGGGAAGGAATAAACCTCGTTGTATTCTTTCTGTCCATCCTTACATCTCCAAAAATCGAGACTCCTAGTATTTGGAACCATCAACATTCTTGGAACATCCAATGTGAAATTCTTATTGAAATTATCTATTGGACCTTGTTATTTTGAAACCATTCCTTTCAAAGTGATTACTCTAAGGTGAACGGGAGGTACAATTATGAACCGTTACACCAATATGAGATCAAAAACCAAATGTTGTAATTGTGCAGCCAGAGCGTTATGCCAAGTAATTATTAAAGTAGAAATAACATATCGGGGCATACCACAAGACCTTTAATATTAGTGTGAGGAAATTTATAAGGAATGATGAGGTGGGTGGGAGTACGCTCCTGCCAACCGATGTCAGGATGTTATATTAATGAATTCTGGAGTTACCAAGCCTTTTCCTGATCCAGGAAATGCAAATCGATTGCGATGTAAAACATATCCTTAGAGGAAACTAACATGGAAGTGAGATGGACAAAAAAGGAAGAAATATCGTGGCAAGAATGTGAAGCTTTACTAAGCTTAAATGGATTGATGCACATCGAGAGACATAAAGTTTAACAGGTCCTTAATAGCAAATGGATGCATGGATATATGCCAATGATCCTTCGAGATTACCACCTAATCAATTTTATTGGGAATCGCAGCAGCATGCAGGCCTCAGACTGATTGGCGCCAGTTGTGAAAGAGGACGAGCGTACGACATCTTACATATACCATCGAGAACTGATACCCTTATCGGGAATGGAGGAATTGTTGACTAGTTAAAATGAGTAGTTGTTTTTCAAAGATAAGGTTGAAGGGAAGGTTTCACCAACTCAAGATCGACCTCTGTACTGTGCCAAAGTTGGCATTTCACACTAATATAAACGTTATAAAATTGTGGTAGTATCATTTGAATGGACTAATGAGTCAGAAGGCTTTATGGATTAATGAACAAAATTTTGGGATGAAATGAGATATTAGCAACAACCTCATTGTTAGCCATACTTGATGATAAAAAGAGGACTTTGAGAGTCATGATGATGCGTCTTTCAAGAGTTTAAGAGGTGTGCTGATGCAGTAGAAAGGAGATGATAGCCTATACTTCTAAACAACATAAAGGTTACGGGATAGGATATACTAACCGTGAGTCTGGGATTAGTCATGATGGCGTTCACGCATAAAACTGAGACGTTAACCTTATGAGAAAAGTGTGAAAATTTCTCCACAAGTGCCATAAGTATATCTTCATAGTAGAACCAAACATAAGAAAGAGAAGGTGACGAAAGGGAGCAGGGAGTAAAATGGAGAAATTTGTTATTACCTAGGGAAGGCCAGTGTGGTGGCCGATACCTATAGAAGGTATTATTCGAAATTGGAATTCAGTCAGTATTGACCAAGAAAATAGAGTATATACCATAAAGAATAATGTTAGAGGAAAATGACTAAATTATGGGGAAGGAAAAAGATGTATAGAGAATTAAGGGAATGTTTGGTAAACTGAAATAAAGAATGGTATTGGCAAACTATTAAGTACAAACGCGACATGCCAAAAGCAGAATGATAGAGATCTAGTGGAATAATTCCGCCTGTAGAAAATCTCGAACGTGGACAGAATTATAATGAATTTCATAAGTAGGTCGCCAAAGACCGAGCCAAGAGATGGCCCTAGTTGATTTATAATTGTTGGACCAAGTGATTTAACTATGAGAGACTTTCCATTTAGAAGATTAGCGATTTATATACGGAAGAGATGGTGGTGCAATATAAAACTTCTGCAACGATTACGTCAGATAGAGACTTAAGGTTAAACTTCGAATATTGAAGGTGCTTTCAAGTATAATTAATAAAGAGATTGAGCGTATGTACTAATTTGATCTGTGGTTGACGGACAGGGAAGAAGAATTATCCAGACGATCGAATTTATATTTAGTGTCGTGCCTTAGATTTACGGGGCAGTCGAGAATAAAAACTTATCCATGAAATGAATGTTGTTATCACGATCGTCACCATGCGAACGTAAGGACGTCTCTTGTAAAGCGTACTACGAAAGAAGAAGTTTCGCTTTTCTTGCATTACGAAGAAGTCAATGAACGAGGGATATAGTAGCGGAACTGGTTCGACGTATACCGAAGACTATACAGTATCCATAGCAAGTGGTAACGGCTAACGGGAGGCAGCACATGCGTGCTAATCAGGCCAAGGAATATGAGGAATACCATGCGTATTGACGTTGTCTCAGATTATAAAACACGACCACAAAGTATTTACGGGCCAATGATACGAGGACTCAACACGGATACTATGAACAAGGTAGAAGAGGAACGTATAAGTAGTGGGATAGAAATTTTCAATCATAGAACAACCGATAAGGAATACAGGTCAAGGAGAGTATGCGTTGAGGAACAACATTAAGGCGTTGGTGAGACCAAGGGAGAGAACAATAGGGCTGAAGTGTCAACCTGAGAGTTGGAAAGGGTAAAGTTGGAATTGTATCCACAACTATTTTCCTTAGGTTCTTAAGATAGAATCCTTTTAAGGAGAGGAGACTGCAATAACCCAAATTTTATGGGTGGATGAGAAATCTTTGCGATCACGAGATGTACGAATTATTAAATGAAGATTTTGAATTCATATTACGTCTTTACTGTGCAGACGAGTGTATGTAAAAGTCATTAGTTTTTTTTTACGAAACCCATTATTTCGAATGGTCAAATTTTATGAGATATCAAAGGAGTATGAGGTGGGAAACTTCGTGATGCTAAAGGTATCCCCTGGAAAGGATTGATGCGGTTTGTTAAGAAAGAGAAGCTAAGTCTGAGGTTTATTGGACCTTTTGAGATTTTGAGGCGTATTGGGAAGTTAGCCTACGAGTTAGCCTTGCCCCAAGCTTGCAGCAAATTCATAATGTGTTTCATATGTCTATGTTACGACCCTACCACCCCGACTATCGGCATGTGATAGAGTACGACCAAGTGGACCTACAACCAGACTTGACCTATGTGGAGCAACCCGTGTAAATCATGGATAGAGAAGAACAAGTGCTGAGGAACAAGGTTTTCAAACTAATAAGGAATTGTGAGAAAATCAAGATGTGGAAGAATCCACCTACAAAGAAGGAGTAACCCCAGTGATTCCTAAACTGATTCCGGGACGGAATCCTTTTAAGGAGGGGAGGCTGTAAGAACCCTAATTTTTGTAGTATTTTTATATAATATCATATGACATTGTGAATTTGGAACCTTTTGAGTCACCCATGTGGTTTAATGGAATTGATTATCTGAGAAATTTATGTTGTTACATTCACTGTGTAAGAGAAAGGGAAGATTGTTGAAGGCATGAGGCCTATTGCTATTAAGAGTTATAAAATTTGAGATTTGAGAGTTATTAGAGTATTAAAAGATTTCTAAGAGACTATGACAAGGGGTTATGGATATTCAAGGAATTTACACAATTAAGTACTTAAGGAATTACAATGGGAAATCTCTACGCGACCAAAATATTATTACGAGAAATTAATTAAGATACGATACGAATTAAAGATTAAGTGACAAGCATTGGTGGAAGAATAATGATACAAGGAGTGATATTGCATGCAAGTCCCATGCAACTAAGTAGTTAGGAAAAGCAAACTAGTTAAACCAAGTGGACAAGAGGAATAGTAACTAGTTGGCATTACTTTTTTCCAAGGGAGACAAGAGTACATGGAGGCCATACCTAGACTTGTACCATGTATCACATATACATACACTAACATATATCACCCAACCACTTTATACTTTATTCATCCAACAACCAAAAAGCAAAATAAGAAAACTCTCTCCCCCCCCCCAAGCAATGTTGCTCTCGGCCAAGGCTAGGAAGAAGGAAGAGAAATTTTCTTTCTTCCATTTTTCTTCACTCTTAATTCAAGGCAAAATTCCTAGGTCCTCTACACTCCATATAGAAGGTATGCTATGAAATGCAAGCCATTCTAACCATCCAATCTTGAGTTATAAATTGTTAAAGATTGAGTGAATAGTAACCATGTATGTTTATATTTTAGATCTTGAAGGATTAAGGTCTTTAAAGGCTCATCCAAGTGTTCTTAGTGGTTGTAAAGCTCACCCAAGGCTCCTAGATACTCAAGAAGGTATAAAAACCCAAACCCCTCTTGGCCATGTAGTGTTATGATGTTCAATGATAGATCCATGTATATTTGTGTTAATCTTGGATGTTCAAGTGATGGATGATATAGATCTTGAGTTATAATGTTGTGGTTGTGATTTTGATGCTTGTGGATAGTATATGTATCTCCATGAATGTTATAAAGTATGAACTTGGTGAATTAGATGTTGGTTGTGTTGTGAAAGTAAGAATCTTGGTTGATTTAAGTGAAACAAGCATGCTGAATTTTTCCAGGAACTTGACCTGTCTTGTAAGATGGTTTTGAACCCCCAAATCTTGTCCCATGAGGTCCTACCATATATTGTTGGAAAGGTATTTGAATGTAGTTTCTGGAAATATAAGGTTCATGACTAGGTGATGTATGGATTTTTAGGTGATGTATGGATTCCGGACTGCACAAATGGTCCCCTTGTGAACCTTGTTTAAACCCCTAAAAATTTATGTAGGATCATGGAAAAATTAGAGAAGCTAGTAAATGCAGTGGTGAAGGATACCCAAAAAGAATTGGATTAAAATATGAATATTTCAATTTTATAAAAATGCCAGAGTAAAATTCGCGCAAGGGAAAAAGTCGTTAAGTGGAGTATAATTCTTGGAGTAATGAATATGGTTCGGATATGGTAACCAAATTAAGTCGAATAAGTGACGAGCGTAATCGAGTGATGACATGAACCTATAGTGGGGCTAGAGAGTCATAAGACGAAGTCATTAAGTTAACTTTGTACCCTCTAAAACCCCGTAATTAAGGAGATATTGTTAAGGTACTAACGAGCGGTTATTGCTTATGTATAGATCGTTCCACTCCGCACGCTCGACCACCCCAACCAAACCAAGGCAAGTTTACTTTTCAAAACTTACATATACAAGGACTTTCACTGTTGTGTTTGTAGTTTTCAATCATATCAAATGTTATGTTTATCGAAGTATTGATGCAATTGAGATGTATAAGTACATATATCTTTGTACCCCTTGAACTTAGATTGAAATGTTTTCCTCGGACAACGACTCTAGCAATAGAGGTCGTAGCGGTCCGTATATACTATTGACCGGGGAGCGGTATATTTTTATATCGTAATTAAATTGCGAAAACCCGAAGGGTCATTCGGGGAGTATTGTATACTCAAGTAATTATTTTTATATCTTCGTAAATACTCGAAACCCTATCTTGGATTAAGAGTTATTTTATTAAATAATTATTTTATTAATTATTAATATTAAATCTTAAAATATTATTTATTAATTATTGTTCATTATTTTAAAGACAAAGCTAATCCAAGATACCTTTAATACTTTCAAACTCGAACTCTTTCGAACTCAAAACATTTTCGAAAACCCCCGGTCAGGTTCTGCTTCTTGTATGATTTCAAGAATCATCGGTCGACTGATGTCGAACCTCAATTACTCTGTTTTCAATCAAAATCAAGTTTTCAAAAGAAAAAGAAAAAGGGACTCTGGCAGGTGTGGGAACCGTTGACGAACGATTCCCGGGATGTGTAAGCGGCCGTGAGCCAGGCGGTCCATCAATTATTATTCCGGCCCAGGTGTTGCCGAAGGATGATTACGGATGTAGTTTTCATCGAGGGTGATTACGGATGTAGTTTTCACCCGGGGATAGTTACGGATGTAGTTTCTATCCTTCTACCGGTAGAGAAGACCCGCGGATTATTGGACTTGGATGTGGCGACTGATCATCGTCAATCCTTGTCAGGTTTTTATGTTTTCTTCCAGTCCCATCCACCACTTTGGAAAAATACTCAAACACTGCTTCTTGGGCCTAAGTGCCAAGTTGCCGATAGTGTGGTTTTTGATGAGAAAATATTGACATCGTGCAGTATCTAGAACTGCAAGATTTTCTATAAAGATTGGCACGTGTTAGTGCACTCTTGCAATTGTTTCAAAGAATGAAATGTTTTTGTATGAGAAACCTTCTAAGTTAATGGAAGGAAAGAGGTTTGCAATGATGTATTCCCTGTACAGTATGTTAATTGTAGAGTGTTTTACCGAAAATGATATACTCATATGTATATATATTTTCAAACTTGAGATATATTGAAATGGGAACCTTATAAAGGGTTCATATGTTATTCTAAAGCTCCTTAGTGAGTATAGATGTTTTATTCAAACTCGGGCATATACATTGTCCAATTATGTTTTGAAATCTGAGATATATACCCGTATAGTTGGGAATGTTTTCGAAATAAACCACATTATTATTTTACAAAATTGTGAACTTGCTGAGCATTATGTAGCTCATTCTTGCTTTATAAAAACTTTTCAGAAAGGGAAGAATTTGGCCGATTAACTCCGCACCAGCAGAAGAGGAGTAGAAGATTTACCCCGGAGATGATTTAGTTACTGATAAATACTACAGAGTAGTCTGATAGGTTTTCAACTGTAATAGTAAGACTTGTCTTCAAGTGTAGTTGTATAAGTGGAATTGCGTAAGACTCTGGATTGTACAGATGAATTGTAATATTTAGTGTTACTTTTGATTATCGTTTCTGAGGCTCTAACTTGATTGTGTGTAAGATTGAGGTATGGATGGATGTATTGTTGAGTTGTAAAGTTAATACAGTTATGATATGGTTGGATGGTGACGTGACGACCTGAATCTTTGACCTCAGATTTGGGGGTGTCACAGAAATGGTATCAGAGCGATAAGTTACAGTACTCAGAAACGGGAGTGTTGAGAGTTAAGTCTAAGTAGGAGAATGACATAAGAGATCGTAGTAAACTTGTGATTGGACTACCGGAAGAGGTACCGGTGAGTAGAATGGACTAGAATGTTACTGAAGGTATTATACTAGGGTCGATAGAATCCTTATAGACCTTCAGAATGATGAATAGAGGTTTGAGAGTCGTACATGACCTATCATTGGTAATGATATAGGAAGCAGAGCGAAATCTCAAGAGCAGCTGATGTAGGGGCGATATTGCCAATATGATCGGATGACTAGGCTGACATAAATTCTGTGGCCCATAGTCCTCCAGATTTTAGGAGGCGGCATTTTAAGAATCAAGAAGTTTGGACTTCCCTACATAATTAAGGGTACTTAGTACTTGGATTAATGAAAGTCTTTTACTTTGGCTATAAGATCCGATTTTCGATAAGTAACGGGTTTACCTGAAGGTTGGTCACTATGCCGTTGTGGATTCCATTACCCTCGATGGCGAATTTTACATGTGTTATACAAGAATGTTATCATAAGACGAGCATGCTAGATAATTCCACGCATGGTTCGGATGCTAGAGCATGGTAGTTCAACTTAGAGAACAAACAAGTAGAATTAACAAAGGGACTCAAGAGAAGTTGAATATGGTTACAACGAGCGATTCAATGATCTCGGAGTCTACCAAAAGAAAAGACCAGCGGGTCTAGAGTGGGATCCTTTGATAGAGAGGTTATCAGGGACTACGTATATATGTATTGTAGACCTCAATATTTTTGGTATATGTTCACATACACACACCTGCCACTGAACCTATGGATTGCACTGAGATCCCTGAGAGATCTCTTTGATCTGTTCCCAGGGGGAACTGGCCACTTGTGATTCATGTCGGAAGGCATGAAGTAGGACCCTATGGACTTAGCAGGTGTCCCCGGAATGATGTGAAGCTTGGTCTTCAAGATAAAGCACGGAAATGACAGATATATTTGTGAAACCCTAACTCGATAAATGACTTTAAGATGATGATTGAGAGACGCACTAGTTGGTGTCTTGTATTACGAAGACGAAAAGATGGAGTTACCCTCATAGTGGTGATAATGAGATGCACGAATGATTATTAACTTATTTTGGTAACTACCGGCTGGTGCACGACTTCATTTTAAATTGTTCACTAACCATGTTACCTCGATTAGTTTATATCAGGTAACCCTCCTAGCTTTCTACTTCAAACTTGTGGAATAACAACCAGTGATATACTTTCTCGAAACCGGGACTCATCCAAAGTATCTTAATTTATCCCCGAGCATTCTATTTGAAGTTTATAATTATTTCTGCTCAGGACTATTTACACTTTCTTTCAATTATCCAAGGAATGTTCAACAAATATTTCCTTAATTAATCGACGAATACTACTTAACGAATATCGATATTTGATTGCTTCTTTCATACTTGCACTCTTCAGTTGAGCTCATAAATATTCAACGAATTACTGAGGACATGGATGATCTAATGTCCAGACATCCCTCATGAATTCTTTTCTTCTCCTTCTTCTCTTCTATTCAAGATGAGATTGTACATCGTACATTGAAATCATAGTAAGGATATCATTTTGATATTGGTATTCCGAATTGAATTCTATTGTCGGATCTGATAAAGCATGTGTACGGAGGCACCCTTGGGTGGACCGTTTCACTGATAAGTAATATTTGATGAGAGGTTATCGATTGTTCCGATACCTAGAACATCCTCTTCAGATTTTATATATTTCTTTTTTTTTTTCAAACCTAATAACTTCTTATTTTCATTCGTTGTCCGAGAAGCCTAAAGTTTCTTCAGTGGCTACGATGTTGAAATTCCGTTCTATCCAATTGAAACTGGCTAGTCGTTGTGTCAATATGAATGACTAGTTGATTGTTCTAACTACTCAAAATTGTAAATGTTGTGAAGAACACCTAGCTAATTGTCCTAGCTGGTGGTGATGTCTCAAACAGGTGAACTAGCAGATTTTGTCTAGCTAGTTGCTAGTGTTTCTTGAAAAGGACTAGTTATTGTTTCACTGGTCCAACTCCCAATTTAATTCATTCTGCAATGCATTTATCATGTGGTAAAGTATGATGACGAAAGTTTTGATGAATAACTTGATTGAGACCTAATGAGGTCGCCCACTCAACTCGAATTCTACCCCTCTTCGTATCAGATTCTATATCACTTGAATATTTTAATCTTTCATTCACACAATGAGAATTCGTTTGAAACCACTGATTACTTGAATGATAAACTACTTCATTCTTTAATGGTCATGGAGTATAATTGCTTTCTATTGGCTGACCTTCATCAATGCGACTTTAGATTTCCTCTTATTATTCAGGAGGAAAAGTAACCACCCGATGTAAGAATTGTATAAAGACCGTCTTTATGACTTTTGTATCCAACAATCATTGCCCTTGTGCAACATTCTCTATGGTATCATATTACAGAATTATCAGGACGGGAAGGAATAAGCCTCGTTGTATTCTTTCTGTCCATCCTTACATCTCCAAAAATCGAGACTCCTAGTATTTGGAACCATCAACATTCTTGGAACATCCAATGTGAAATTCTTATTGAAATTATCTATTGGACCTTGTTATTTTGAAACCATTCCTTTCAAAGTGATTACTCTAAGGTGAACGGGAGGTACAATTATGAACCGTTACACCAATATGAGATCAAAAACCAAATGTTGTAATTGTGCAGCCAGAGCGTTATGGCAAGTAATTATTAAAGTAGAAATAACATATCGGGGCATACCACAAGACCTTTAATATTAGTGTGAGGAAAGTTATAAGGAATGATGAGGTGGGTGGGAGTACGCTCCTGCCAACCGATGTCAGGATGTTATATTAATGAATTCTGGAGTTACCAAGCCTTTTCCTGATCCAGGAAATGCAAATCGATTGCGCTGTAAAACATATCCTTAGAGGAAACTAACATGGAAGTGAGATGGACAAAAAAGGAAGAAATATCGTGGCAAGAATGTGAAGCCTTACTAAGCTTAAATGGATTGATGCACATCGAGAGACATAAAGTTTAACAGGTCCCTAATAGCAAATGGATGCATGGATATATGCCAATGATCCTTCGAGATTACCACCTAATCAATTTTATTGGGAATCGCAGCAGCATGCAGGCCTCAGACTGATTGGCGCCAGTTGTGAAAGAGGACGAGCGTACGACATCTTACATATACCATCGAGAACTGATACCCTTATCGGGAATGGAGGAATTGTTGACTAGTTAAAATGAGTAGTTGTTTTTCAAAGATAAGGTTGAAGGGAAGGTTTCACCAACTCAAGATCGACCTCTGTACTGTGCCAAAGTTGGCATTTCACACTAATATAAACGTTATAAAATTGTGGTAGTATCATTTGAATGGACTAATGAGTCAGAAGGCTTTATGGATTAATGAACAAAATTTTGGGATGAAATGAGATATTAGCAACAACCTCATTGTTAGCCATACTTGATGATAAAAAGAGGACTTTGAGAGTCATGATGATGCGTCTTTCAAGAGTTTAAGAGGTGTGCTGATGCAGTAGAAAGGAGATGATAGCCTATACTTCTAAACAACATAAAGGTTACGGGATAGGATATACTAACCGTGAGTCTGGGATTAGTCATGATGGCGTTCACGCATAAAACTGAGACGTTAACCTTATGAGAAAAGTGTGAAAATTTCTCCACAAGTGCCATAAGTATATCTTCATAGTAGAACCAAACATAAGAAAGAGAAGGTGACGAAAGGGAGCAGGGAGTAAAATGGAGAAATTTGTTATTACCTAGGGAAGGCCAGTGTGGTGGCCGATACCTATAGAAGGTATTATTCGAAATTGGAATTCAGTCAGTATTGACCAAGAAAATAGAGTATATACCATAAAGAATAATGTTAGAGGAAAATGACTAAATTATGGGGAAGGAAAAAGATGTATAGAGAATTAAGGGAATGTTTGGTAAACTGAAATAAAGAATGGTATTGGCAAACTATTAAGTACAAACGCGACATGCCAAAAGCAGAATGATAGAGATCTAGTGGAATAATTCCGCCTGTAGAAAATCTCGAACGTGGACAGAATTATAATGAATTTCATAAGTAGGCCGCCAAAGACCGAGCCAAGAGATGGCCCTAGTTGATTTATAATTGTTGGACCAAGTGATTTAACTATGAGAGACTTTCCATTTAGAAGATTAGCGATTTATATACGGAAGAGATGGTGGTGCAATATAAAACTTCTGCAGCGATTACGTCAGATAGAGACTTAAGGTTAAACTTCGAATATTGAAGGTGCTTTCAAGTATAATTAATAAAGAGATTGAGCGTATGTACTAATTTGATCTGTGGTTGACGGACAGGGAAGAAGAATTATCCAGACGATCGAATTTATATTTAGTGTCGTGCCTTAGATTCACGGGGCAGTCGAGAATAAAAACTTATCCATGAAATGAATGTTGTTATCACGATCGTCACCATGCGAACGTAAGGACGTCTCTTGTAAAGCGTACTACGAAAGAAGAAGTTTCGCTTTTCTTGCATTACGAAGAAGTCAATGAACGAGGGATATAGTAGCGGAACTGGTTCGACGTATACCGAAGACTATACAGTATCCATAGCAAGTGGTAACGGCTAACGGGAGGCAGCACATGCGTGCTAATCAGGCCAAGGAATATGAGGAATACCATGCGTATTGACGTTGTCTCAGATTATAAAACACGACCACAAAGTATTTACGGGCCAATGATACGAGGACTCAACACGGATACTATGAACAAGGTAGAAGAGGAACGTATAAGTAGTGGGATAGAAATTTTCAATCATAGAACAACCGATAAGGAATACAGGTCGAGGAGAGTATGCGTTGAGGAACAACATTAAGGCGTTGGTGAGACCAAGGGAGAGAACAATAGGGCTGAAGTGTCAACCTGAGAGTTGGAAAGGGTAAAGTTGGAATTGTATCCACAACTATTTTCCTTAGGTTCTTAAGATAGAATCCTTTTAAGGAGAGGAGATTGCAATAACCCAAATTTTATGGGTGGATGAGAAATCTTTGCGATCACGAGATGTACGAATTATTAAATGAAGATTTTGAATTCATATTACGTCTTTACTGTGCAGACGAGTGTATGTAAAAGTCATTAGTTTTTTTTACGAAACCCATTATTTCGAATGGTCAAATTTTATGAGATATCAAAGGAGTATGAGGTGGGAAACTTCGTGATGCTAAAGGTATCCCCTGGAAAGGATTGATGCGGTTTGTTAAGAAAGAGAAGCTAAGTCTGAGGTTTATTGGACCTTTTGAGATTTTGAGGCGTATTGGGAAGTTAGCCTACGAGTTAGCCTTGCCCCAAGCTTGCAGCAAATTCATAATGTGTTTCATATGTCTATGTTACGACCCTACCACCCCGACTATCGGCATGTGATAGAGTACGACCAAGTGGACCTACAACCAGACTTGACCTATGTGGAGCAACCCGTGTAAATCATGGATAGAGAAGAACAAGTGCTGAGGAACAAGGTTTTCAAACTAATAAGGAATTGTGAGAAAATCAAGATGTGGAAGAATCCACCTACAAAGAAGGAGTAACCCCAGTGATTCCTAAACTGATTCCGGGACGGAATCCTTTTAAGGAGGGGAGGCTGTAAGAACCCTAATTTTTGTAGTATTTTTATATAATATCATATGACATTGTGAATTTGGAACCTTTTGAGTCACCCATGTGGTTTAATGGAATTGATTATCTGAGAAATTTATGTTGTTACATTCACTGTGTAAGAGAAAGGGAAGATTGTTGAAGGCATGAGGCCTATTGCTATTAAGAGTTATAAAATTTGAGATTTGAGAGTTATTAGAGTATTAAAAGATTTCTAAGAGACTATGACAAGGGGTTATGGATATTCAAGGAATTTACACAATTAAGTACTTAAGGAATTACAATGGGAAATCTCTACGCGACCAAAATATTATTACGAGAAATTAATTAAGATACGATACGAATTAAAGATTAAGTGACAAGCATTGGTGGAAGAATAATGATACAAGGAGTGATATTGCATGCAAGTCCCATGCAACTAAGTAGTTAGGAAAAGCAAACTAGTTAAACCAAGTGGACAAGAGGAATAGTAACTAGTTGGCATTACTTTTTTCCAAGGGAGACAAGAGTACATGGAGGCCATACCTAGACTTGTACCATGTATCACATATACATACACTAACATATATCACCCAACCACTTTATACTTTATTCATCCAACAACCAAAAAGCAAAATAAGAAAACTCTCTCCCCCCCCCCCAAGCAATGTTGCTCTCGGCCAAGGCTAGGAAGAAGGAAGAGAAATTTTCTTTCTTCCATTTTTCTTCACTCTTAATTCAAGGCAAAATTCCTAGGTCCTCTACACTCCATATAGAAGGTATGCTATGAAATGCAAGCCATTCTAACCATCCAATCTTGAGTTATAAATTGTTAAAGATTGAGTGAATAGTAACCATGTATGTTTATATTTTAGATCTTGAAGGATTAAGGTCTTTAAAGGCTCATCCAAGTGTTCTTAGTGGTTGTAAAGCTCACCCAAGGCTCCTAGATACTCAAGAAGGTATAAAAACCCAAACCCCTCTTGGCCATGTAGTGTTATGATGTTCAATGATAGATCCATGTATATTTGTGTTAATCTTGGATGTTCAAGTGATGGATGATATAGATCTTGAGTTATAATGTTGTGGTTGTGATTTTGATGCTTGTGGATAGTATATGTATCTCCATGAATGTTATAAAGTATGAAATTGGTGAATTAGATGTTGGTTGTGTTGTGAAAGTAAGAATCTTGGTTGATTTAAGTGAAACAAGCATGCTGAATTTTTCCAGGAACTTGACCTGTCTTGTAAGATGGTTTTGAACCCCCAAATCTTGTCCCCTGAGGTCCTACCATATATTGTTGGAAAGGTATTTGAATGTAGTTTCTGGAAATATAAGGTTCATGACTAGGTGATGTATGGATTTTTAGTTATGGCCGGAGAAGTGGATTGTGTTTCTGGATTCCGGACTGCACTAAATGGTCCCCTTGTGAACCTTGTTTAAACCCCTAAAAATTTATGTAGGATCATGGAAAAATTAGAGAAGCTAGTAAATGCAGTGGTGGAGGCTACCCAAAAAGAATTGGATTAAAATATGAATATTTCAATTTTATAAAAATGATAGAGTAAAATTCGCGCAAGGGAAAAAGTCGTTAAGTGGAGTATAATTCTAGGAGTAATGAATATGGTTCGGATATGGTAACCAAATTAAGTCGAATAAGTGACGAGCGTAATCGAGTGATGACATGAACCTATAGTGGGGCTAGAGAGTCATAAGATGAAGTCATTAAGTTAACTTTGTACCCTCTAAAACCCCGTAATTAAGGAGATATTGTTAAGGTACTAACGAGCGGTTATTGCTTATGTATAGATCGTTCCACTCCGCACGCTCGACCACCCCAACCAAACCAAGGCAAGTTTACTTTTCAAAACTTACATATACAAGGACTTTCACTGTTGTGTTTGTAGTTTTCAATCATATCAAATGTTATGTTTATCGAAGTATTGATGCAATTGAGATGTATAAGTACATATATCTTTGTACCCCTTGAACTTAGATTGAAATGTTTTCCTCGGACAACGACTCTAGCAATAGAGGTTGTAGCGGTCCGTATATACTATTGACCGGGGAGCGGTATATTTTTATATCGTAATTAAATTGCGAAAACCCGAAGGGTCATTCGGGGAGTATTGTATACTCAAGTAATTATTTTTATATCTTCGTAAATACTCGAAACCCTATCTTGGATTAAGAGTTATTTTATTAAATAATTATTTTATTAATTATTAATATTAAATCTTAAAATATTATTTATTAATTATTGTTCATTATTTTAAAGACAAAGCTAATCCAAGATACCTTTAATACTTTCAAACTCGAACTCTTTCGAACTCAAAACATTTTCGAAAACCCCCGGTCAGGTTCTGCTTCTTGTATGATTTCAAGAATCATCGGTCGACTGATGTCGAACCTCAATTACTCTGTTTTCAATCAAAATCAAGTTTTCAAAAGAAAAAGAAAAAGGGACTCTGGCAGGTGTGGGAACCGTTGACGAACGATTCCCGGGATGTGTAAGCGGCCGTGAGCCAGGCGGTCCATCAATTATTATTCCGGCCCAGGTGTTGCCGAAGGATGATTACGGATGTAGTTTATATCGAGGGTGATTACGGATGTAGTTTTCACCTGGGGATAGTTACGGATGTAGTTTCTATCCTTCTACCGGTAGAGAAGACCCGCGGATTATTGGACTTGGATGTGGCGACTGATCATCGTCAATCCTTGTCAGGTTTTTATGTTTTCTTCCAGTCCCATCCACCACTTTGGAAAAATACTCAAACACTGCTTCTTGGGCCTAAGTGCCAAGTTGCTGATAGTGTGGTTTTTGATGAGAAAATATTGACATCGTGCAGTATCTAGAACTGCAAGATTTTCTATAAAGATTGGCACGTGTTAGTGCACTCTTGCAATTGTTTCAAAGAATGAAATGTTTTTGTATGAGAAACCTTCTAAGTTAATGGAAGGAAAGAGGTTTGCAATAATGTATTCCCTGTACAGTATGTTAATTGTAGAGTGTTTTACCGAAAATGATATACTCATATGTATATATATTTTCAAACTTGAGATATATTGAAATGGGAACCTTATAAAGGGTTCATATGTTATTCTAAAGCTCCTTAGTAAGTATAGATGTTTTATTCAAACTCGGGCATATACATTGTCCAATTATGTTTTGAAATCTGAGATATATACCCGTATAGTTGGGAATGTTTTCGAAATAAACCACATTATTATTTTACAAAATGGTGAAC
This sequence comes from Saposhnikovia divaricata, assembly GCA_036435485.1. Classification (NCBI taxonomy): domain Eukaryota; kingdom Viridiplantae; phylum Streptophyta; class Magnoliopsida; order Apiales; family Apiaceae; genus Saposhnikovia; species Saposhnikovia divaricata. The sequence continues at coordinate 90,041,209 of CM071597.1, read as the reverse complement.
TTGCTGAGCATTATGTAGCTCATTCTTGCTTTATAAAAACTTTTCAGAAAGGGAAGAATTTGGCCGATTAACTCCGCACCAGCAGAAGAGGAGTAGAAGATTTACCCCGGAGATGATTTAGGTACTGATAAATACTACAAAGTAGTCTGATAGGTTTTCAACTATAATAGTAAGACTTGTCTTCAAGTGTAGTTGTATAAGTGGAATTGCGTAAGACTCTGGATTGTACAGATGAATTGTAATATTTAGTGTTACTTTTGATTATCGTTTCTGAGGCTCTAACTTGATTGTGTGTAAGATTGAGGTATGGATGGATGTATTGTTGAGTTGTAAAGTTAATACATGTATGATATGGTTGGATGGTGACGTGACGACCTGAATCTTTGACCTCAGATTTGGGGGTGTCACAGAATTCTGGATCCTTCCATGAGGAAGACTGATTCCTATTGGACTCGTATGTCTTGGGGGCTACTCCTTGAATGGATTGGTTCCCTTTTGGACTCAATAACAGAGTCTTTTAATAGGCTGATTTATCAACTACGAATTTATTATTTGATTTAGGGTCTTGGGCCTCATTAATGGGCTTTCACCTTGGACCAATCTAGGTTTATTTAATGCAAAATTAAATGTATTTTTAGGGCTTACTTTCAGCCCATATCAATTAGGTTTAAATCAAAATGGTAACATGTTTTAGAAAGAAAATATCAATGATTGAAAGTTATGATACGATTGATTTTTTAGGTATTTATAAAAGGCAATATATTCAACTAAAAGAAAATGTGAAAAAGGCAATCGGTAATTAATTACCATTAATTATATTATGTTATTTTTTATTTTAATAAATAGGATAACCAAACTGAAAACCAATATAATATTTTACTATTTATTTTAATAGTTAGGATGACCGTGCTGAAAATCAAACGGACAAACTTTCAATGCCCGTGCGATGCACGAGTTTCTTTTATTATGTTATAAATTTTATTTAATATTACAATTATGTTTTTTATATAATCATTATTTTTAATTTTTTTATTTTAATTTAATATAATTTAATATACTCATGTTTACGGATTATACTAATGTTTTCATATTATAAACAATGTATACAGATTTTTAATATATTTTATTAATAATTAAAAAATATGGTGTGATATTTTCGGGTATATATTAATGATTATAAGATTAGTTTTAAATCAAAATGGTAACATGTTTTAATTAGAAAGAAAATATTAATGATTGAAAGATATGATACGATTGACTTTTTAGGTGTTTATAAAAGGCAATATATTCAATTAAAAATAAATGTGAAAAAGGCAATCGGTGATATTTTCGGGTATATATTAATGATTATAAAATTAGTTTTAAATCAAAATGGTAACATGTTTTAATTAGAAAGAAAATATTAATGATTGAAAGATATGATGCGATTGATTTTTTAGATATTTATAAAAGACAATATATTCAATTAAAAGTAAATGTGAAAAGGACAATTGATTAATTACCATTAATTATATTATGTTAATATTTATTTTAATAAATAGGATAACCAAAACCAAAGCTTTTATTTTAAAAAATAGGATAACCAAACCGAAAACCAAAACTTTAAATGTTTCGACTTTAATATAATAGTATAGATATAAGAGATTAATGGGCCTGAGGTCAACCTCAGGCTCAAACCCTGAAATTAAAACAAAATACATGTAATAGCATAACTATTATTGTAAATACAGGAGGTAGTGTTATATTATTATAAAATTGCCACCTATCATTTATACTGAAAATCACCTAATCTTAGGTAAGATCCGTAAGGTCAACCTCAGGACCGTTATTCTCTTTTATATAATGCAACTGTGTAAGCAATTTTTTTTATTTCTTAATTTTAAAAATATGTGAACAATTTATAAATCTTTGACGTTAACGATTAATTTACAAAAAATATTCATTGATTGATAATTTAGAACTCACATGATCCTGTGGCAAAAAAAAAAAGAAAAAAGAACTCACATGATCCAAGAGCTCACCAAGGCCCCGTTTGGAAAATCTAATTTTTCAGAAATAAGTTACTTATTTTGAGAAAAATATATGAATATATACTTTTTTCCGAAATAAGTAACTTATTTTTGCAAGATAACGAATGTTAAATTCCCCATACACATTTTTTTCTAAAAAAAAATATATAAATATAAATTTTTATCGGAATAAGTAACTTATAAGTTACAGTTAAGATTTGCCAAACATGGCCCAAATTTGACATTACGATACATTTGAGTTAGAAATATAAGATCATAATGCTCCAAATTTAGTCTTAGTAAAATAAAAATAAAAATTATAATATTGATAATACAATAAGATTTGCAATTTCAATTGAAGTTTAATATAAAAAATTCAAGTTTGTAAAAGATAAGTTATAGAACTATCTTTATATACATCTTAAAATGCGTGCCAAGTTTTCCAACTATTAAAAATTGAATAAATGTTAAGAATTGAATGAGGCGAAGGTAGCAGTAATAGTTATATAGTAATAATATTATATATAATAATAATATTATATATTAGATTTTATTATAAAAATTCATGGTTGTAAAAATCAGTAATCGGTATAAATCGGTTGAGGTACCGATTTAAGATTAATCGGGTAATCGGGGATTAATCGGAGTATTAATTGGATATTATAATAATATTTAATATATTAGTCTAATTTACAATTAAATATATCATTTTAGTTAAATTCATAGGATTAATCGGATTACAAAAATCGAATCGGTTGGTTACGTTATAGAGGATTAATCGGAAAAATCGATAATTTTTAAAACAATGAAAAATTTAGTTAATCAAAACTTATTGATTGAACTTTTGGTTCAAAACATGTGTCTGTTTGGTTATGGCAGTATCTGAGTTTCAGAAAACCCCTACATCTATGTCGTTAAATGATAAGGGTTCGTATAATCGTATCTCTTTTCAAAATATGTTGTTAAGAATCCACACATTTCAGTTATAATTGTTTCATTGTGTGTGTACGTGGGGTACCTAAAGCGAGTAATCAAAGGTTAGATGTTAAACCCTTGTGATACCATTATGAGATAGTATAAAATAGTGTTGGCTGTGACAATGGGGTGTTTATACTTTATAGGCAACTAAGGCTGCAGAGACAAAGGTGAATAAATATGACTAAGCATGTAGCACTAATCAACACAGGTTTATGCAGTTTACGTTTGACACATTTGAATTCTTGCCTTCCGTTATTGAGTTTCTTAGGAACAGAAAGTCGAATAAAAATGTAATGACTGCAGGATTAGTAGAATATGTGTTTCTGAGGATAGGGTTTTTTTTATCTTATGAGGACTTTGCCACCTATCTCGTACACTTCTATTCTTCTTATTAAATTAGTAATAATATGTAGTATATTCAAAGTTAAAAAAAAAAAAGAAAAAGAAAATTATATGGATATTTATTTGTGTCTCTGTGCTTCATGTTTTTGACATGTATCTTTGAGTTTGAAAGGTGGGAGTATTAAATTTACTAGAATCACATAGATGCCGTGTTTAATATAACTGCTCAAGAATCGGCCGGTTTCGAGTATAGAATTAGACTTAATTGCATTGTGATGGTCTTAAATATACATTTTTTGCACAAAAATGGCCAATTTATAAAACATAACAAATTATTCCGTTAAATCTCCAAACGGCCAATTAGCATTTTGACGATAAATACATCCAATCCTATATTAGAATTGAAGTTTGACAAATTTACCCATAAAAAGTTAACGGACGTTTGTGAAATTTAACCGAATGCAATCATATGTTAAAAAAATTAGTTCGGCTCATAACTTGTTAGAGCAACTCCAACGCACTTGCCCCTTACCTATACTGAGCCTAGCTGGACAAAATTTAGGGATCGGTACTGCAAAACAGCCCTCCAATGCTACTCCCCATCCCTTATATATTTTAGGTGAGAGAAAACTCAGCCCCTTATTTGAGGGAGCAAAAAGCAGATCCCTATATATCCAGGTCATCTCCCGCTGGTTTCTCCTGCAATTTCTCATCTCCCGCCTCTTTATGTGTTTGTTTGTGTTTGTGTGTGACTGTGAGTGTATATATGTTGTGTGGCTGTGGTCTGTGTCTGTGTGTTTATGTGTTCTGTCTCTGCTAAATTTAATTTTTTTTCATTTTTGTTTTTTAATTTATAATTTTATTTTAATAAGTTAATGATTTAAAATTTAATATTTGGTAAATGATGGATTTATAAGTACTTGAAAACAATCATATAAATTATATTGTAAAATACAAAATTTAAAATACTAATTAAATAATATTTTTAAAAATATAGGGAACCAATATAGGAATTACCATTGGAGTAAAACAGCTTTTTGGTTCCCTATATTTTAGGTAACCAATATTTTACTATATTTTAGGGGTACAAAATAGGAAAGCCCGTTGGAGATGCTCGGGCCACTTTTGTGAATATAGTTCAGGCAACCATCATAGTGCAATTACTCCTAGAAATTAATATAAATGAACTTAAAATTTTGAAATTAAATTGTATTAAACATGTATAAAATATTATAATATCTTTAAGTCGTGCATACATATCGATACTTGACATGTGTAGAATATCATATTGCCTAAGATCTTATTGTAAGTATTCATATTTTTCATTATATTAATCTTACTATGTAACAACTTATATTAAAAATTCCATAATATTTTACTTTAATTTATCCCAAAATATTAAAAATTTCGATCTCAAATGCTAACTCATCTTTATTATTACATCTAACATCTTATTTTGAAAAACCATTATGTTTATTATAATAGTCTAGTCCAAAAAACTAAATAACATATATTATTATTTTTTCAAGAAGGCCCTATTATTTTGTAGAAAGACCCATTGTTTTGTTAACTTATACGGACTACTTTTGTTCCCAATAATTATCACAATAATTTTAAATAAATCTTTTAATGTTTAGAATTAAGATCTCGTTCCTCGTTAATCTCCCTCTTTTCTTTCCATATCCAATTACCTTATTATTTTGTTGATTTATAAGTTTAATACCGAAATCAAAGCCTATTAATTTTTCTAAATTATGATATCTCCTTGTGATGTTTCACTATTATGGAAAAATAGTTATCCTAACCCTTTATCAAAAATTACAGTTCTTTCCATACTATTATATAGGTAGATTTAGTTTTATGTTGTCTTCAAGTCGATGATATGTTTAGGCTCTGATTCATAGAAGAAAGGGTTACAAATTCCTTCTTCTTACTTTTCAAGTTTTAAAGTCTTAACTAATTAGGAGAGAAAAATTTGCAACCATAGGGAATGCGCCCATCCCAATGAAGAAAATAGATAATTAATACATCTCCAAGAGATTCTTATCTTGACTCTTAAGTTGAGATTCGAGGAGAGAGAAGAAATAAGTATGCTCCAAAATACTTTTAGTCACTCCTAAATTCTTTTAAAATGTATTCTCCCCTCCTCAGTTGTAAGAGCTCTTACCTATTCCTAACCAATATTTTATAATAAATTTATAAGATACACTTTCCCTTTCCCCACTTTTTTTTTTTGTAGTTTTATGAATTCAAATTACTTCTAATTATATAAAATAATATAAGGATTGAGTATAAAGAGTATTGTTGGAGATGAATGTACTTTAAGTTGCTAAGAGCCAATATTTTATATTATATTTAGGAGTGAGCTAAGAGCCTCTTGAAGATGCTCTTTGAAATTAAAGTTATGCTTCTGTTATCCTTTAAGAATTGATCATTGCTTAGTTCTTCATTAGGAATTTAAACTACAAATAAATGATGCATGCCTCGTTTTGGTTTAATAGCCAAACAAGATCGTTACAAATATCATTATAGTATATAATAAACTACATGTAGAGTTGCCATATCCTCCCGATTAATACAATTTTATTTGGCGATTTATGCCTTAGTTCAATGTGTGGTCCATTCCTCCACATGTCCAAAAAGTAATGGACTCTCACTGTTGGTGGGAATGGGTCTAGGCCCATGCTAAAAATTTTGAGCTTCCTGTAATTTTTTTGGGTCATGTCCATTAAATAGCCCACTCTCAGTTATGGATTCTATAATAATAAAAATAGTGTATATAATAGTCACATGAAGTGAAAACACTTTGTCAGCTAATAAGTGAAAGGACAGAGATGGAGGATTGTATCAAGAAATTTGAACCAAAAAAGGTAGAATTTACCTTCTTTTGTTGCAAACTCTCTTTTTAATTTTGTTTTTAATATTTCTTGTCTGCAATTGCTAGGTACGGTTTTTCTTTCTTCTACAACTGATTTATGTTGATTGATTAGCTCCAGTTAGTTAGGATTTTGTTAAAATTTTATGGTTATTAAATTTAGGGCTTTTTCTTGTTGATTATATTTGAGAGTTTGAGCCTTTTTATTCATATTATTGGAGATGTTCATATGTTATTTTTGCCATCCCTACTCATCAATCAGCCACCTGATCTCCGCCAGTCCTACCTCATCGCAATTCTCAATTTGCATAGATTACGGAGTAGGTACTCTTTTCTTCTTTGTGATAATTAATTTAGCCTACGACACTTTACGTTTACTAATGCTTCGCCCTCTCAATACTGAATTATGTCATAATTATTTGGGCCTGTGTAATATCCCCAATTTTGGTCTTTAGATAATTATAATAATTATAAGAATATTGATAACAATATAATACTCGTGGATTGGAAAAAATTGAGGTCCTTTGAAATTTTAAGGATGTGTTAGTTTTTTTAAATTATTCTTAACTTTTGGGTTATAAGTTTGGGCTCCCACTATTAAATTTGGACATTTAGTTATCTAACCCATCAAGTTTATTACAGGATAATTGTAGATATAATTTTGACCAGTTTCTTTGTAAAGTGGGCATTTTAAAGAAAAGAAAAAAAGAGCTCAATAATATGATATAGAAATCAATAAAAAGAGGAGAGAAGGCAGCTGAATAAGAAAAGAAGGGGAGAAAAGAAAAACCTTTTTCTTCCAAATTAGGTTTGAAACTTCTAAAAAAGCAAAATTTTGTGAACACTCCTATATGTTATTGAATTCTTTTTGTTATTGTGTCATAATTTTGGTTAAATAGGATATTACATGATTTGTGTGTACATATGACACGTGAATTTAATTTATAATAGTTTATTATAATTCCCAACATGTGTTTTTTCTTTGTGGTTAGATTGGTAATTATGTGCCTTGATGTATATCTAGTCTATGATGTTCAGAGAGTTGAGTGTACGTGTGACAACCAAAATTTGTTGAATTTGTCACAAAGAGCGTTTACTATCGTGTCACATGGGATTATAAGCATGATATAAGGTTGTACGCATGTAATATTTCACTTGTTTTTTGGTAAGTTCTACTCTTTTATTTTTGAAGTATGTATAGTAGTTGATATTTTACTAAAAAGTAATGGTGTTTATAAATTTTTATTTACGAAATAAGATTTTATTCGCTAATTTATATTAGATGTTTTTGTTATAATATTTTATGCAGGATTGTGTATACAATTTATGATTTGGTCTTGTATTTTGTAATTGTGTTTTCGGATATGAGCTTATAGGACTTCGGTTTGCATGCAATTTTATATGGAATCAAATTTTGTTTAAATATTATGACTTAAATACATTCTTGACAAACTTGTTTACATGTTACTATGTGTAAAATGTTTAAATTCAATTCAGTTCGAATGACATGAATAACTATTGAACTTTGTTCAACTTAAATTAAATATTAGGTTTTGCTCATAATTTATTTCTCTGAGGTAAGTTTTCTAAATGATTCTTCTATTTTATTTCAAATTTATATGCATGTGTTTTAAGTTTTGAAATTTTATTTTGGACTCTATCTTAGTTAATTAAAATTGGGTCAAGTGATCATATTTTGGGAACATTATCGGATTTAAGAAGAATTTTGAACCCTAGTGTATTTTATGTGCTGGACTGTAAATATTTGTGTAAAAGTTTCGGAACTACCTTTTGAAACCTTAGAGCATCTCCAAGAGCCTCCTCATCTTGGCTCTTAAGTGAGATTTGAGGAGAGAGAAGAAAAAAATGTGCTCCAAGAGACTCTTAGCCACTCCTAAATTTACTAAAAATGTAATTTCTCTCCTCAATTCTAAGAGCTCCTATCCACTCCTAACTAATATTTTATACTAAATTCATAAGATACATTCTCTCTCTCCCTCACTTTTTTTTGTCTTTTTATAAATTCAACTTACTTTTAGTAATATAAAATTAAATAAGGAGCGAGTATAAAGAGTATTGTTGAGATGAATGTACATTAAGTTACTAAGAGCCAATATTTTATACAATATTTAAGAGTCAATTAAGAGACTCTTGGAGATGCTCTTAGTGGGGGCACTACTAGTGACATTTTGGGGTTGTGCAAACACTATTGATGACCTTTTGGGGTTGTGCGAGCAACGGAGCACTATTATACTTTAGTAATAGACGCAGTATTGACACTTTGAACCTTTGGAATGTTGTCATGCCATTGTAGTTGCCTTAGCTTAAAATGGAGTTTAGAAATGTTTTCGAGAACAATATGTCGAATATTGGTATCATATTACTACGCCACATATGGCCTACGGCTACGCCCAAAAAAGTGTGATTATAGGGTAAAAAGTGTTGCTAAAAGAGCTTAAAACCAGCTATGGCTACACTTTGACCAAATTTGGGAGTGGTGTTACAAAATTAGCTGCTACCATAGGGGTCTATGCTAACACTTTTTCGAATTTGGTAACATGGGAGAAAAGTGTAGGCTTAGACCCCTATGCCAACACTATTCTGATCTGTGGCTACACCTTATAAGATGTTGCTATAGATCTATGGCTACACCATTATCTTTGTAGTAACACTATTAAAAGTGTTGGTGTAGACCTATGCCAAAACCTCTTTAGTCCTACTGTAACATCTAATTATGAAACACTTTGGTGTTTTTATACTTTTTGCCAACACTTTGCTATTCTTTTGCCAACACATAAAGATTAATACTAGAGCCAATGGCTATATTTTTGCAGCTCTTTACCAACATTTTAAATAAAGAAAGGCAACATATGACATTAAAAAAAAGGTTCCCATTCAAATTATTGTCAACATAAAGGTTGTCCAAATCCATTCAATTACATAAAGGCCGTCCAAAAGCCATTCCAACACATAAAATACCATCCAAAATAACTACATTAAATCCACAAACCAACCATCCAAAAGCTAAGTTAAATACATAGTTTAAAAGTTAAGTACCAACGTCTAATACCATCGCAATCCAAACATATAACGAAAACTACATAGGTTACTTAGAATAGCGTAAAATCTGATCAGTAAGTACTAACATCATCATCTCCATGGGACACTTCAGCTGATTTCTCAGAGCCCTCAATAGTGTCCAACTTCAAACCTTGATTCTTTTCAGCAAACATTTTCATCATCTGTTGAACTTTTTGATCAAGTTTCTGATCCATCTCTTGCTGAAGTTGAGCTATGATCTTATCGGTTAGGTCAGACACCAACTGATCTGGAGCTGGAGATTGAACGGAGGATGTACCTGATGATGCTGAAGGCCTTGATTTTGGTTCCTTTTTCCGAATAAGCCTCCCAATTAGGTAAGATGGACTGTGTTCCTTGCCAAGATGAACCAACTTATTAGCAGCCTCAACACCTTCGGTTTGCAGGGCTTTCGTAACATCAACCTGTTAAAAAACCAAAGCACCTATAGGTTAAAACACAAATACAATAAACAATAGAATTAGTACGGAAAAAGTAAACTAAATTATATGAACTTACAATTTTTTCGTTAACCGTTTTGAGCACCTCCTCGGGTAACTTGTACTCACGGTTCTCTTTTCGTTTGCGAGTCGCTATGTATATATCATCATCATATATTTTAACTGGCTCCTACTCACAATTACCCTCACCCTCACCATCATCAGTGACAGGCATTTTTCCAAGTTTTTCATTTTTTTCCAATTTTTCTTTCTCCAGTTTTTCAAATAGCTGAATTAAATAAATTTTACATATTAAAAACATGAATTATCGTGATAATACAATGGAGACTAATAGAATTACATAAATTTCTACAAAATCTACTTGAATTAAGATGAAATATGCATACCAGCTTGTTGGCAACTTGGGCGAAACTCGTGGACCCAGTAGTATGCATCTCAGTAATCTTTTTTCGTATCTCTGAATTCCTTTTTGCAAGTTCCTGTACAACAGTGGGGAAAAAAAGTCAGGGGTTATTTAAAACTTAAAGCAAGACAAGTAAAAGCTGTTCGAATTGTTTAACAGGAGCATTTTGTTTAATTAAGATAAATAATCTGAGAACAATTTTAGGAGTACAAAACTGGATACCAATACTTTTTACAAAATGATGTGGTGTTACCTGAACATTTTTGTCACCCCAATAATTCAAAAGAATCTTCCAGTCAGAAAGCGGGAACCTCTTCGGGCCTGTGTGCCAACCTCTCCTCATCTGTAGGATAAGGACTGTAATGATCTCTCTTAATTCGACTGTTGTAAGTCCTAAACTGATCACTCATTGTTTTCTTAACCCACGATTTAGCATCTTCAGGAACAATATACTTGTCCTGTATAAAATTACGCAAAGTGCATAAAAAGGAACATGTAAACCCTTACAGTTGTCATATAAAATTACGCAAAGTGCAAAATTTTCACATATGAAACATATTTTACCTTGACATACTCCCACAACAATTCCTTCCCACAACAATTCCTTCCCAGGAACTTGATACCAACTCGTACAAGTAAGAGACACAAATTGCCTTACAGTTGTCCCCAAAAAGTTGCTAAATTCAGCTAGTAACTTGCCATTATCCGCTACAGGTTGGTTGAGATAATTTAGGGTTATACTTTTTTTCTCTGATGTATTATGAATATGATTCATTTTGGTCTTCCCTCGTTTTCTTTTCGGAGCTTCATCAACAGGTGGCTCAACTGAAAACTAATAACAATTAGAACACACTCTCTTCTTTATATAATTATGGTACAAGTATAATCATTTTGTTTATTTATAATTCATGTTTCAAGTTTGAGTTAATTAGGCTTTCAGATTTTGATATCAGATATTTACGCAATGCTTGTGGTGCTCGAGCTAGAGATTGTGCTTAATCCAGTTGCACAATTAATTTCAGTTTTAGGGTTTATTAGTTACAAGAGAGATTTTATAGAGAAAGACTTAGACTAAATCATGATGCTGACCAATAAATGTCTTCAACTAAAATTGAACATACACATACACATGATACTTACGGGCTAAGTATAATTTTTGAAAAGAACATACACATGATTATAAAGTCAAACTAAAATTAAAACTGGATTTACTTGAAGGACACTAATTATACATGTAAAATTACCGGACTATGATTGTAAATGTTTCATTTCAGACTCTGCCCTCGGGATTTCCTTTTGAAGTTGTTGTTTTTCAAGTTCGCGTAACTTCAAGTATGCAGTCATTGAACCAGGACCGTCACTCAGATTTTTTAGCTTCTCTTTTAGAGAAACTACTGGTGCTTTATTGACCTTAAGAGGAAGATTGTAAACGTCAAAAAACTTATCAGCTCAGTTATATTTTATTTTTAAATAAGTATTTTAATTCCTCACACACTCTTCAGTAGTAAAATAATTATAATACCTCCACAGGAAGTGAATTTGCGTCCCCAGCTGATTTATTCTTTTTAGATGAATCTGGCACTTTAGTAACTCGCGAACGAGTTCCTGGTCCAGCACCGATCTCAACTCTCTGTCTCTTGACCTTTTTCGTTCCCTACAAATGTTAATTTAAGTCAATCAACAGCAGTACTATAAACATAATTTGATGCTTAAATTAAGCAAAAATGTACCTTTGAAGTGACATTATCATCCTCATCGTCAGTTTGTCGTTCATATTGAACATTGTTATTGTCCGGGAGGTACTCACTCTCACTTGCATCGTCATTTGTTACCTTGTCTTTGCATTTTTCCTTTTGACGACTCGTAACAGACTCACTTGGGACCAATCCAAGTTCTCTAAGCTTTGCTTTATTTTTCGCAACATTCTCATTCCTTCTTATTTCATAGTCATTACATCCTTGACCTTCAACAACCTTTACTAGTTCATCAATAGTTGTCTCTTTCTCTGGACCTCCAGTTTCATATTATTTTAAATAATCTGACAAACCCATTTGTTCATTCTCCGTTGGAGGATTAGCATCAGGCTGGTTGAACTCTAGTTTCTTCCTTGTACTGATTCTCCGTTCCTTGTCATCTTTCATATCCTTCAGCTTTCGTGTTTTCTCAGCATTGATGTTCTTTAATGTCACAAAAGTCCGCTTATCAACTTTTTTTTCTTTAGCTTTAAAAGGGCTTGACCTTGGCCTTACAATCACATGCGGTTGCATTTGTTTCATTGCTGGTATATCTTTGTCGACATTGGCATCGATGTAAAAATCAAAGTTAGATTTCCCTTTAGTATGTTCACCAAGAGTTTTATCATCTTCCAGCAGTTTCCAACCATCATTATTGACATGTACGCCACCAATCTCTGTGTAATTCATTACTTTAACAAAGTCCATCAACACCGAGTAGGAAAACCTGTCAGGATCTTCCAAAAATGTCTCATGTTGGCCACCAGAATACCTAGTCTTTGTGAAGTTTCCCTTGTGGTGCATTCGTATAATCAGATTCTTAGTTTCCATTCTGTAACAAAATACAAAAAAAAAGTCAGTATTAAGTAACTAATTTGAAGATGGCAAATATAACTAATTAACAAAAGTCATGTATAAATAGGTCTAATTAACAATGTATAAACAAGCATGGCCACATAAATAAACATTTTTTTTTCACATCACTAAACAAAAACAAACACAATTAACGTAATTAATTTACCAATTCTGATTCATCATGGTCAGTTTTCTTTGGCGACGAAATAGGAATTTATTTAACTAAATTACATGACACTGTCATGGCTAAATCAAGATGGCAAAAATAACAGGAAAAAAAACTGATTAACAAAAATAACAGAAACAAATAACGTAATTTCTACTTTAAGTCAAAAATCTAATTTATACAATTAATTTTCCATGTCTAATTCATGATCAGTTTTCTTAGGCGACTGAATAGGAATTTCTGTAACAGGCATATCATCTCTAAAAAAACTAACTTCATGATCCTGTTCTTCTATTACAGAACGAAATATCGTGTCATGTGTAAACTGCCCGTTTATATCATCTTCAACTACATTATCCCAGTCCTGTGTTTATAGACCTCCGTTGATAGCCTCTTAATAGGATATTTGATATGTTTTTCAACTGGATCTTCAATGTAGAACACTTGCTGCACTTGCGTTGCCATGACAAAAGGATCATCTTTTTGACAAACTCGGTTGAAGTTAACTCGAGTAAAACCAAAAGAATCCTTTTCATCTTTGTACCAAGTACACCTAAACAAAACTACAGAAAAAGCTCCCCAGTAGTCAACTTATATTATTTGTTCAATTGATCCATATTAACCAACATTCCCAACTAATGGATTACTATCCTTTGAACTTGTGAAACTAGTTGTTAAGGCTGTCAAAAACACACCACTATTCTGCGTTGTACACTTACGATCTCTTTGTTTCGTATGAAACCTATATCCATTTATTACATACCCACTAAACCCCTTAGCCGCTTGTCGTGGACCTTTTGCTAAGGAAAGCAGTTCCATTAAAACCCCCGATTGTTTCCTAATTTCACTCCTGAACCACTCACATATTTTGTCGATATGTGTTTTTTCCTTTTTATACCGTTTAGACTTCACGTTATTGTCCAATAATGCACGATGTTTCCTGAAATTATACACAAGTATAGTATGTCAGTGTACTGACTTAGATAAATTACTTTATTTACTTTTAAATTAAATGTTCATGAAATTATTAAGTTTTAAGGACTTACTCAATTAGTTGTACCACTGCCTCATCATTGTAGTTAAATAAAATATATCGATGAGCTGCGATCCACATTTCTTCAGACAAGTGAATATCTTTCCCGTTTTTGTTTTTCCCCAAACCAATAAAATACCCACCAATTTCTACTTTTGGAGTTGCAGACTCATTCAACGACTTATCTTCACCATCATTTAGGAATCTTGAACAAAATGTCACACATTCATCAGCGAGATACCCTTCTGAAATGGACCCTTCTGGTCTGCTCTTATTGCGGACATATTTTTTTAATACACCTAGGTACCGCTCGATTGAATACATCCATCTTTGGTGAACCATTATGTCAAAAAAGGAATTTGTAAATATATTCTCAAATTGACAGAGTATTTCGATAATCTCCTTTTGCAGCTTCTTTATTTCATGCACCTCAATAACTCGGGAACAGATACCTCTTAAAAATTCACCGAGTCAGATTAATGGAACTACAACCTCGGGCTTTAACGTTTGTTTGACAGCAAATTGTAACAAGTATTGCATTATTACATGTGCGTCATGACTCTTATATCCAACAACTTTCCTATCTTGCACGCATTTGCTAATGTTAGAAGCAAAACCATATGGGAATTTAGCATTTTGAAGCACCGAACAGAATAAATCCTTTTCTTTATTCGTCATGTCAAAGTTTGATGCCCTGATTTCGATGTGCTTTCCATCAGCAGAGGTGGTGGGATGAAGGGCCTTCCTAATGCCCAATTCTTGAAAATCATATCGAGCATTTAGATGGTCTTTCGTCTTACCACTAATATTTAACAAAGTGCCCAAAATGCTATCACATATGTTCTTTATTATATGCATAACATCACGGTTATGTCGAGTTAAGTTGTCTCTCCAATATGGCAGGTCAAAAAATATCGACTTCTTATTTTAAGGGTTGACATCGCAACTTACTTTTCGTTTTTCCCCACGCTACCAAAATCATTCTCGTTGCCATCCAACATTAACTCAATTTGCCTGCCAGTTAACATTGGAGCACTTGTTCCAGTCTCGACTTGGCCATTAAATCTTCTCTTATCAGATGGCCATTTGTGGTTGGGGTCTAAGAATTTCCGATGGTTCATATAGCACACTTTCTTGCTATGCTTCAAATACATTGATGATGTCTCGTAATGACATATTGGACACGCAAGTTTCCCTTTTGTGCTCCACCCTTACAATATTGCATATCCAGGGAAGTCACTAATGGTCCATAGGACACTTGCACGTAACGTAAAGGTTCGACCAGTGAAAGCATCATACGTTTCTACTCCCGCATTCCATAGCTCTTTTAGCTCCTCAATCAGTGGCTGCATGTAGACATCAATATTGTTTCCGGGATCATTTGGGCCAGGTATAAGGGTTGAGAGAATCAAGTTTTCTGGTTTCATGTTTAGCCAAGGAGGCAGATTGTAGTTCACGACTACAATTGGCCATGTGCTGTGTGTGGAACTCATTTTGCGAAATGGATTGAACCCATCAGAAGCTAACCCTAATCTCACATTGCGTTTATCTGCCGAAAATTCTGGATACAAGACATCCATCGTCTTCCAGGCTTCAGCATCAGCCGGATGCCGTAACTTCCCATCTTTTTTTCGTTCAGCTACATGCCACACCATTTGTTTGGCAAAATCTTTACACATAAACATTCGTTGGAGCCTTGGTGTCAACGGAAAATATCTCATCACCTTGGCAGGAACTCTGTTATTGTCGCTGTCCGATTCTTGTGCCACGCTTTTCCACCTTGAAGTACTACAAGTTTTGCAAGAAACTGAGTTTTCATTCTCACGCCAATACAACATGCAGTCATTTGGACATGCATGTATCTTCTTGTAGTCAAGGCCCAAATTCTTCATGATCCTTTTAGCGGAATTGAAACTGGCAGGCACATTTATATCAGGAACAACCTATTTGATCAATTGTAATATCTCACTGAACGCAGACTCGGTTACTCCATGAATGCACTTCCAATGGTAAAGCCTAACAAAAAAACTTAAACGAGAAAATTTCTTACAACCAGGATAGAGGGGTTGTTTTCCTTCCTCAACATACTAATAAAATTTCCTTGCATCTTCATTTGGTCCCACGTTGCCATACATAACATTCAACATCTCGTCAAAATTATCTTGAAATCCCGTATCTAGTTCAGATTCCATGATATTACTATCTTTTAATAACGCAACATCATAAATCCATTCTACAAACGTTACACACGGTCCATTGCAAATGAGATGGTCGCGAACCGTGTTAGGACTCCGCCATAAAATATTTTCACACTTACCACAAGGACACTGTATTTCATTCTCGTCAGCAAATTTGGCCATCGCATTTTTTACAAACAATTCGACTCCTTGGTATATTCTTTGGTATACTTGGGACGATTCAACCAAGTATTACCTTTCTGACTCATGACTACAATAAAAAATAACTACGATCAACAACTAATTCTACCTAGTTAATCTCGTCAGTTTTAGTAATTAACTAATAACTAATTAAAAAATACCAACAACTTGTAGATAGTCTCATTTTAAAACAAACATTCTAGTATTTAAAACAAATATTAGTAAGTTTTACTCGATTTATCAGTTCTTTCATACATTCTGTATGCTAATTAAGCCTTCAGAACCTGTTTACTTATTATTCAAAGTACATACTAAATAATCGACTCTGTTTACTTAGAATTTTAAAAGAAAATCAGTAAGCATATTTGTTTACAAAATTGAACTAAAGTCAATCTAAACTAAGAAACAGAAAATAATAAGCATAATCAAAAATCAAGCAACAAACATGCACAAGCTATCAAAAATCTAAACATAATCAGCAGCAAACAATAGGCATATAAAAATACAAAAACCTTCAAGCATAATTAAACCCAATAATCAGTATTAAAACAAATAATTAAACAAATAATAATTAAACCCAATAATCATGTAAACCCATATATTTAAACCAAAGAAAGAAGTAATCGAAACATGTAAGCATGATTAAAACCTTCATAATCGAAACATGGAAGCATGGACAAGAAGAACAATCATGTACACCTAATAATTGAAACATGTAAGCATGTAATCGAAACAAGAAGAAGGTAGTAAGAATACCTGAAGAAGACAGTTAAACAAGAACCCTAATTGAACAGAACTCGCGGAGAGATCCCTAATTGAACAGAACTCGCAGATTGAACCCTAATTGAACCCGTACAGAACCCTTAATCAAACCCTAACTGAACCCATGAAGAAATGTAGTGTTTAATTTCTCGGTGTTTAATTTGAGAGAGATTTTTGAGAGAGAGAGAGAGAGAGAGAGAGGAGAGCTGTGTGTGTTAAAGAGAAAGTGTGCTGAGAGAGAGACTGAATAATTGAGATAAAGAGGGAATAATTGAGACTGAAATTTTCAGACCCGCTTAAATGAAATTTTGGACAAAATTTACCCCGCCTATTTAATTGTGTGTTAAATGAAATATTTAGACAAAGATTGAGCTACCGTTACACTTTTTTTAAACACCAACGGCTACACCTACTTCTTTCGTGTTACGATAGATACATTATGAAGTCTACGGTAACACTCTTTTATGCAATGCTAACACTAAAAATACTAGCTTATAGCCCGTGCAAAGCACGGGTTACTCTTAATTTTTTATAATTTGTTTATTGTGTAGTATAATATTATAAATATTAATTTTAATATGTTATTGAAAGAATTTGATCCTTACACGTTGTACATAATAATTTTTAGTATTAAATATAAATTAATATGTTGTTGGCGGAAATCGAACCTAGACCTTTGTATATAACAACTTTTAGTATTTTTGAATCTAAAGGTCATGATCTATTTGAGTTGAAAATCTAACGGTTGTGGATGAGGGATAACAAAAAATGAGGGATAACCAAAAATAGGGGTTAACCAAACTACAAATTATACCCCATTTCGCTTATTATAGTATAGTATAGATGTGTAGGCATAGACCAATTTTAAGGCATCTATGGTTACACTTTTGCTTGTAACACTGAAAAAAGTGTTGTTACAACCCATATATGAGGTAGTGTATTGTATCAAATACTATACTTTCGAAAGTAAAATGATACTTGGCCCGACTAGCTGTTCGAATTTGTGTTCTTGCGGGTTTTGCAGCTCATATTTAAGGTTTTTGCTTTTGGGTCAAATAAGGATGTGTATTGGGACATGCACTTTGGATATTTTGATCATTGTTAAATTATCAATTTAAGATTTTGTGGGAGCTGGGCCTCCAATATATATGTTTCAATTTAATGTTTTGAGTTTTGCAATGTTTTATTTGCATTAGGTTTTGATTTAATTAGTTGGAATTAAATTTTAGTTTCGCTTTTGTCAGATTAAATTTCGAAAGAGTGCGGGCTGTTACACTGTGTGTGTTGTAATATCTAACTTATGTACTTGGTCACACTTCAATTCTAAACTGAAATTTTGAACTAATTTGTTTTCTTAAATTATCCCCATTTTCTTACAGCTCTTTTTAGTCATATGATTAACTTGTCCTAAGGATTTATAGAACGGTGGGTTTTAATTTCTTTGCTTGTTTAGATATCAAAAACCCTTAATTGATGAATTTCAAAGATTGAGGATGATTGACATGTGCAGTTCATTACTTGAGTTGATCTGTGTATAATAATATAACGCATAAAGGTTATGATTCAGAAATTAATTATATTATTTCCAAATCTGACATGTCTGGTTCACAAGATTGAAGGGTAAAGTTTTTGGTTCAGTACTTAAGTAATCAATTGCTCTGGATTTTCTTTTACTGTATCAGATCCAAATTAGACACGTTTGATCCACTTGTAGTTCAAACAGATATAAATTTCTAGAACAGGTTGTTCCGAATGCTTATTTTGGCCAAGCTCGCCAGCCTCCCTATAAATTCTGTTCAAGCTCGAGTGGGTCCTGAACAAATACTTTAATTACTATTCTTTCGTCAGAGTTCCATTTGAAATTAAAAAACTCTGTTCTCTTGGATTGATTTGCTCGTATATGATTACTTGCCAGTTGCTACCGATTCTGCTTATTTGATTCAAATCCTAACTAAAATCTTCTCTATTTATTGAAATTTCGGGAGAAGGTGCTGGCATCAAATATTAACTTCTCTGTCCAGGAAACTGAGATGGCTGCAGGCATGATGAATCAACCGAATACACGTCAAGTGGAAGTACCTGCTGAGGATACATTAAAGGATTCTACAGCCTCAACATGCAGAGATGGTACTACTATTGGTCGTGCTGTAGTTGTGGCCCTGCCTTGTGATCAATTTTATTCCAGTCAAGGAAAGAAAGCTGTAAGTTGAATACATATTATTAATTCTTAATTAAGGGTACAAGTGCTGATCAATTAAAGCAAATTGAAAATGTCACAAGTTCATCAAGAAAATTAGAATTACCACAAAGAAACTGGCATTGGGTTTTACCAAAACTAAATAATATATGAAAATGTTGTTTTGAGATGTGACATCACTCCTCATACAAAGGTAGACTTAATTAAACAAATATAAACACTCTACTCCAAGTTAAAGTATATATATATATATATATATATATATATATATATATATATATATATATATATATATTGAACTGTCCCTTGTAAAAGGATGGTCAGTAATGCTTGAAGACTGTACTTCCTGCATACACTCAAGTTACAGCTTGTGTAATTATGTAATGTATATAAAGCACAAGACTCTTTGTTATTTTGTTAGTGAATACATTTCATGTACTCGGTTTTCTTTGTTTATTTATAGCTTGCGATGGATCTTTTCTAATTTCTAGGGTGGTCAGTGGGAAGAAGGCAGTGGGAGCGTTTCAAAAGGAAAGGGGAAAGAACTATGTACGTTCACGACAAAATTCCCTGAAGCTGGATACTGTCATTTCAAGTTAGTTATTTATAAATTTGAAAAAATGTTATCATGTGATTGCAGTTGATGGAAATGCATTTATGGATGTCACGGGTGCTACTGCTCCAGTTGATCAGGGGAATTTACCATTTGAGAAGAACCAACTTCTCTGGCGAGTGGTTGAATCTCTTGAAGCATTTAGTACACTGCCTCAGAAGCCGCATTTTCGGCCTTTAGAATCCTGTAGTGAGATTCAACGTGAAGGAGAAGCTTTCAATTTGATGGTACTCTTTGATAAGATTACAAAGAAAACTTTAAACTTGCGGTTCGATGCACCAAGAGAGGATCTTGAAAATGACCTTTCACTTCTTAGAAAGTTAGAGACCCATGGCTTTGATGTCATGAAACTGAGAGCTCTTTTGACTAGGATACTCTTGTTGAAGGACCAACAAGAGGATATCGAGAATTCGTCAAAAGAAAGCAAAAGGCGGCTCACTGAATTTGATCTTGAGAAATGCAAAGCAAAAGAGGATAGTATTAAGAGAGAAAATGAGATGACGAAGTTGATGGAAGAAGCTCGATCGGCCGATTTCAGGGATAAAGAAATCGATGTTAACGCTGCATCTGATCAATTGGCATCAAGAATGCTCGAGGATGAACTCACCAAAATCAAAATGGAGTTCGAAAAACTTGTCGCTTCCCCTTTGTACTAGACAGTAGACTTCAATTCCTGTTCCGTATTGGAAATGTTCATGTATTTGATTAAATGGTGCTTAAACGGAACTTTGTTCAAATGTTTATCTACATACTTGTTCTGTATTTCTTGTTTTTTGTTATAATGTATGAATGTTAATTTCCTTTGAGACTAATTTATATTTTGTTGGGTCATTTATGGTCATGACTTTCATACACGTAAATATCGTAATTTCTTGCATAATTTTGAGGGCAAACGGTCTGGTGCAACCGGTTGCACCAGTCTTGTTACAAAACACAAGGTTCCAGAACCGTTGGATAAACCATCCAACAGTCGAGGTTAAAAAAAAATCTGTACCGTACCGTAGAAACTTTTTGCGGTACGGAGAAATTACCAAAATGCCCCCTGTTTTCACATAAAAATCTACTGTTCACGTACCGCAGAAACTTTCCGCGGTACAGAGAAATTACTAAAATACCCCCCACTGCGCAGAAAATTTCTGCGGTACGTAGGCGGGGGCATTTTGGTAATTTCTCCGTACCGCGAAAAGTTTCTGCGGTACGATGTTAAATTTTTTTTAAATTAGAGCCGCTGGATCAACCATCCAACGGTTATAAAACCGTATGTTGCTAAACAGTAGTTTGGCAACCGGTTGCACCAGACCGTACCCCAATTTTGAGTTAATTAGCTGGTATATATGGGATATGTTTGACAAAGTAGATTTACATCAACTTGAGAAATCATAAGAAATCAGGGATACATCAACATAAGAAATCAGGGACTAGCATAAAAAATCAGGGATGAGACTACATAGAGGTCAAATGTGGTCATGGTCCACCTAGAATTATCCTAATATTAACTTATATGTAACTTTTTTTTTTATTATTATTTTTAATTTTTAATTACATAATGATCTAATTACATTTTTTGGCCCCTACTAAATGTAAAATTGGTTCATTAGGCTTAGAAAAGTGGCTTCATTCATAATATTAATGTTTATAAAATAATATGTGTATACCAATAAAATATTTTTGATTAATATTTTTGTTTTTAATTATATAATAATATATTGGTATTTTTACTGGCATATTATGAGTAAAATTTCGATTCACCGATCATGATTAACAACACTCTATAAAATACATAAAAGTATCACAAATTCTTTCAAAATTCTGTGTCGATATTTTAAATATAGTACATATTAGTTTTTTAGAAATTTGAAGGATTATAATTAGATAAATCAAAAAATAATTTTTTAGAATCAACAAATTATTAAAATTCATATTTTTACTATTTTGATTCAATTAAAAAAATATTAATTTTAATCTATTAATTATGGATTTTGATATATTATTTATTCAATTTAAATAATATACATACTATTTTCTCGATAATTTATTTTAGTGTTTATAATTAATTCATATTGCCCCCTCCTACCCAAGCCCTGACTTCGTCGGGTAATGGTTAAAAATAACCATTTTTTAAAATTCCATCATGAAAATACCCATTTTGGAAGTGATTGGTTATTTATAACAGATGGGATACCCATTTGTGAGTTGGGTATCTCATTTTATATAAGATACCCATTTGCGAGTTGGGTATCACAATTTTTTTTTATTTTTTATTTTATGGGATACTCATTTGTGAGTGAGATATCTTATACAAAATGTAATACCCAATTACCAGTTGGGTATCCAATTGGATAAAAATAACTATACACTTTGAAAATTATTATTCTTATTATTTTTAATTCAAATATGAATATTTTTATCATTTTTTCGACTTGGTCCATGTAAGAAATACTATGAAGATTACAACTCAAGCATGACATTTTTGCTTTTGTACTAAAATATATGGAGAATACACGTCGTGTCCGACACATGCAATTATAAAAGGTTTTTCCTTACTGGAGTAGTGCCAATTAATTTGTAATTGTACAATAAGTTTGAGCTAACTTGTTGGAGTGATGCCCAACTCCAGAAGTACCCCAGTTTTACCATATGAAGACTATCTCGTCAACTGAGACCAAAAAGGCCACCTGAGGAAATTCAAGGCATTAGATAGTACTTCCTACCGTTGGCCTTGTTATCCGTTTCTTGCTCTCATTCCACAATCTCCAATAACCCGTACCGAGATCAAGGAAATAACAGAAAAGAAATACTCCTAGGCCTTGCTACTGGTTATGGACATGTAGCTACGTGAAGGCAGAATTTTTTAAAATAAAGACCCAGATAGAATCAAAATTAAGATATACAGATTAATAATAGATTCCACTCATAGGTGATGATGGCTTGATGTCCATTGCCAACACTTGTTTTCTTCCTATGTTTTGATCTATTGTCACATAAAGAACTAAGATCAAGAGCTTGTTCTCTTCCTCTTCATTCGTTTTCCGGTTTTCCCTTGTGAATACTTACTACAAAAGAGACTGGTAACCTTGTTTCAGGATGACTTTAAATATCTAAACTTATCTTACTAATAATAAATGCATAAAGAGACCTCTATAGACTATAAACATGTATGAAAACCAAGACAATTATGTAAAAAACATGACATTTTTTTTGTAATGGGGAGTAGCATAGGGTTCAATATAGCTCATGATTTAGTTTGTCTACAAAAGGAAAAGTTTACACAGTGACACATCATATACAGCATGTATGATTTAGTTTGTCTACAAAAGGAAAAGTTTACACAGTGACACATCATATACAGCATGTAGGGCTGCGAAAAAATCCGAATCCGCTAAAAACCGCTAAAAACCGATCCATATAAAACCGATCCAAAACCGAAACCGAAAAATTAAAAACCGAAACCGAATCCGATTATGCGGTTTCGGTTTCTTGTCGGATCCGATCCGATTAAAATAATATATATATATATTATTAATAAATACACATATTTTTTGAAATATAATTGCTAAAAATTTGGAATGGGTGGTTGGGTACTTGACAAAGTTTACAGATGTAGAAAGAAAGCTATCTTGAAGAAGAAGATAAGAAAACAAGAATGAGAAAATAGAAGCTTAACATTTCTGAATATGTCCAGTACAATATATATGTTCAAGTAACCGACTAACTAACTTTGCCAGCTATACAAGTTGCCAGCTGTATATCTACACATGTGACACTCTATTACATTTTGTATAAACACAATACACATTGCTATATGCAGTCTTGTTCACAACTTGATGAGAAATAGCAAAAAGCCTTGTATCACATTGTTGCACTATGTTGGCCTTTATATTCATAACATCCCCCCTCAAGTTAGGAGGAGAAAAGAAATTTGTAACTCCTAACTTGCCAAGTAAGTACTGTAACTGAGCAGCACCCAAAGCCTTAGTAAAGAGATCAGCAGGTTGTTCTCGAGTAGATAAATGAGCTGTAATAATGATGCCTTTTTGCAGTTTTTCACGAACAAGATGGAAATCGATTTCAATATGTTTTGTTCTCTCATGATAAACAGGATTTGCAGCAATATGAATAGCAGAGAGATTATCACAGTATAAGATGGTAGGAGACATTTGAGGTACACCTAAATCAGACAACAGAGCACGTAACCACACAAGTTCACAGGTTGTATCAGCCATCGAACGGTATTCAGCTTCAGAAGATGACCTAGACACAGTAGGTTGTTTCTTGCTTTTCCAGGAGATCAAGGAGTTGCCAAGAGTGATACAGAAACCAGTAACAGACCTTCTAGTAAGCTTGCAACTGCCCCAGTCAACATCACAATAAGCAGCTAACTGAAGATTTGATGAAGATGACAACAACAATCCTTGACCACATGTACCCTTAATATATTTCAGAAGCTTAAAAACTGCTTGCAAGTGAATAGACTTAGGTGAAGCCATAAATTGTGATAAAACGTGAACTGAGTAGGAGATATCAAGACGAGTAATCGTAAGATAGAATAACCTCCCAACAATTCGACGATAAAGAGAAACATCTGAAATGACAGCAGTTTCATCAACAGCTAACAATTGATGATTTTGTTCCATGGGAACAACTGAGGGAGTACAGGTTTGTAGACCAACATCTTTAAGAAGATCCAAGGTATATTTACGTTGGTTTAAATAAATTCCAGAAGTAGAACGAGCTAACTCCATACCTAAGAAATATTTCAAAGTTCCCAAATCTTTGATTTTAAACTGTGTACTAAAAAAACTTTTAACTCAAGTTAGAAGTTGAATATCATTCCCAGCTAGAACCATATCATCAACATACACAAGCAGGGTAGCAATAGAACCACCATCTTGAAAAGTAAACAATGTATGATCACTCACAGATTGTTTAAAACCAAACAGAACTAATGCTGAATAAAGTTTAAGAAACCATTGTTGAGGAGCCTGTTTCAGTCCATATAGAGACTTTTTGAGTTTGCAAACAAGTGTTTGACCAGGAAATTTAGCTAGAATATCAGAAGAAGGAGCATAACCTGGAGGTAAAACCATGTAAACATCCTCTTCTAAATCCCCGTGTAGGAATGCATTTGTCACATCTAATTGATCAACAATCCAATTTTTAGCAGCTGCAACTGAAAGTAAGGTTCTGAAAGATGTCATTTTTGCCACAGGAGCAAACGTTTCAAAATAGTCAACTCCCTCTGTCTGAGTAAATCCTTTAGCCACCAATCGGGCCTTATAACGTTCAAATTCTCCTGTAGGTAGATACTTAACTCTATAAATCCACCTGCAGTCTATTACCTTTTGATCAGCAGGTAATGGTACATCCCAAGTATCATTAGCTTCTAAAGCAGCTAGTTCAGAAGCCATTGCTGTACACCCTTCAGGATACTTAGCAGCTTGTTGATAGGAATAAGGTTCTGGTATTTTAGTAACATTAGCCAGAAAATGAGTGTATTCTGGAGAAAACATGTCATACTGTAAAGACTCTGAAAGATTAACAGCAGCATTATTGGCTTTAGAAACAAGAGTACTAGGAAGACCAGTATAGTCTGAGTACTTGACAGGAACATTTCTCTGTCTAACAGGTCGAGTAGAGACATGATGTAATGACTGGTTAGATACATTGTCATTAGGCAGGGTATCATTAGTAGTATGCTGAAAAACTGACTCAGTGAAACTACTAGAGTCAACAGATGGAGGTATAGACACAATTGAATCAGAATTAGAAACAGAAGTGTCACAAGGAACCAAAGGTTCATCTGAAATATCAGGAGTAGAAGTAAACAGTTTAGAAGGGGTACTACTAGACTGTATATTTTTAAAAGGTAATATATATTCAACAAAATCAACATTTCGAGAAACAAAGACTTTTCTGGTTTCCAGATTTAGAAGTCTATAACCCTTCTGTCCATAAGGATATCCTAAGAACACACACTTGACTGCCCTTGGAGCAAATTTGTCTGCAGATTTAGGAGTGGTTAAAGCATAGCAAAGTGCACCAGATACACGTAAATGACCATAACCAGGTGATTGATTGAAAAGAACTTGATAAGGACTACTCCCATTAAGAACAGTTGTAGGAAGCCTATTGATTAGATATGTAGCTGTCAACAGACAATCTCCCCAAAAATGAATAGGAAGACCAGCATGAAATCGTAGAGCTCGAGCAGTGTTTAGTAAATGTTTATGTTTTCGTTCCACTCTGCCATTTTGTTGTGGTGTATATACACAACTAGTTTGATGTATAATACCTAATGCAGTTAAGGTACTGGACAATCCCTTATTTAAGAATTCTGACCCATTGTCTGTTCTTATGATCTTAACAGACTTATCAAATTGAGTTTTCACATAAGCCAAAAATTCTTTAAGAATTGAAGGAACTTGAGACTTGTTGGACAACAGAAACACCCAAGTAGTTCTAGACTTATCTGTTAGGTTAGGGGACTTACACAATTCGAGATTCACAAACAACCAATACAGAGCGCGCACACAATATTTGACGTGGAAACACCCACGTCCCAACTCGTATTATTAATCTTAACAATATCAATAATACATCAAAACAATAACACCTTAACGGTGTTCCAACCCGATACTTGAGCCAACAAGGCTCAAGCACCTCCCAAACAATACTTAAGACTACATCTCTTATTCTTTCACCTCCCCACAGACAAATACGATATGACTATGTATATATAGCCATCACAAACTTAGCCACCAAGATATCCTTTTCATACTTGCTTTCCAATTACAATCCTTACCATACTTGGTATCTAAATACACCATCTATAATAATTATCTAAACATATAATTATTACCCAATCCATATATGTTTTGGATCACCAAAACCCATACTATTCGTATTGGGTTTAAACCCAACAATCCTCCCCTTCAACCCAATACCCACATCGGATTGAACGGTAACCATCAAAGCCATCGACGTCCATCTGCCAACGCCTCCCCTCGAACAAGAATCTCCTCATCTTGCTCCTCCAATCTTGAGTGTCGCTAAAACCCGTATAGTGACCCTCCAAACCATCCAAACCATCGTTCTTCACCATAACGATGTATCCATCTACAAAATCACGTGCATCAACCACCACGAGTGCTCTTCCACATGTTGAGTCACCCGATCCTTGTTTTCACAATCCTTTGGTCTCCTGAAGAAAATCACTAGTATCATCCAAATAGTTCACCTGGTTGATCAAACCATTGAAATAGTTGCGATGACCTCTTCCATCTTCTTCCATCTCGAGTCCGCACAGGATTGATCCACGGTGCAAGGCCAACCGAATAATCCATACCGCACGTAACTTTGTCTCTACCCGCTTTAGTAGCAATCTTCTTATCAGCAAATCATTCATCATGCTCTGCCATACCAATTGAACCTCAAACTTTCCCTCAACCTCATCAATCACGAACCCGAACCTTGGCTCTTGATACCACTTGTTAGGTTAGGGGACTTACACAATTCGAGATTCACAAACAACCAATACAGAGCGCGCACACAATATTTGACGTGGAAACACCCACGTCCCAACTCGTATTATTAATCTTAACAATATCAATAATACATCAAAACAATAACACCTTAACGGTGTTCCAACCCGATACTTGAGCCAACAAGACTCAAGCACCTCCCAAACAATACTTAAGACTACATCTCTTATTCTTTCACCTCCCCACAGACAAATACGATATGACTATGTATATATAGCCATCACAAACTTATCCACCAAGATATCCTTTTCATACTTGGTTTCGAATTACAATCCTTATCATACTTGGTATCTAAATATACCATCTATAATAATTATCTAAACATATAATTATTACCCAATCCATATATGTTTTGGATCACCAAAACCCATACTATTCGTATTGGGTTTAAACCCATCATTATCCTCAAGAATAGTTAAAAACTGATTACAGTTACCATTGGTTGGTCGAGAATATGGTCCCCATAAGTCAGCATGAATGATACTAAACAACTCAGTAGAACATGAATCACTGATTGGAAAAGGTAAAACAGCTTGTTTAGCAAAATGACAAGAGTCACATTCATGAAAATCAGTAGTACATTTGACTGACAATTGCTTTAATACTGAAGTAGGAACATGTCCCAATCTGGCATGCCAGATTTCACAAGAAACACTACTAATTTGATTACAAGAAAACAAAGAACTAGTAGTAGACAATGAAGAAGCAGAAATGTCCACTGAAGAGTTGAACACATATAAACTAGCTTGAACTCTACCAATCTCTAGTTCCCTCTTCCAAGTAGGGTCCGGGAGATAGCATGAGGAAGCAGAAAAACATGCTGTGAGATTAGTATCTTTAAGAAGTTTAGATATAGACAAAAGATTGTGTGTAAAACTAGGAACACACAAAACTTGATGAAGAATAAGACCAGATTTGAGATGAACATCACCCACAGGTGTGACTGAAATGGTTTGTCCATTAGGAAGATTCAATAAAGCACTACACTGTGTAGGATTAGTAAGAATATCTAGATTAGCAGTAATGTGATCTGTAGCTCTTGAGTTTACAATCCAGTGACTTTCTTGACAAGGTTTATTTGCAATAAAAACATTACCTGCAAGATGTACAGTATTAGCAAATGGCCAAACAGAAGCTTCAGAAGTAGTAGGCTTCATGCTAGTTTGAAGCAGCTGAACCAGATGATTAAATTGATTCTCAGAGAGACCATGAGCTGCTTGACCTGTACTATCTTGAACAGTAGCATTAGTAGAATTAACACTTGTAGAATTAATACTTGCTACATTTGCTGCAGTAGCTTGTTGAGCACTAGAACCTCTTGGCTTAGGTTTAGGTTTTCCATACAATCTATGCCATGATGGATATCCAACAACACAGAAACACTTGTCCTTAGAATGACCTTGCATATGACAATATTCACACACTAGAGAAGAATCAGCACTGTTTTTCTTCAAGAAACTTCCAGAATTCTGATTATTTGCAGAATTAGTACCTCCTCTAGCAACAAATTTTCCTGCTACATTACTTCTCACATTCATAGCTACATTGCTTGAATTCATACCAGTGACATTAACATCTCTCTGATTCTCATCTTGCATTAACATTGCATAGCATTGACTCAAGGTAGGGATAGGATTCATAAGTAAAATCTGTCCCCTAATAGCTGTAAATGTATCACTTAAGCCCATAAGAAACTCCATCAATTGAATGTTCAGATCATACACATTGAGTTTGACATTGATTTCATAGGTACACTTCTGACAATCACATTTAGGTCTAGAAGTGAGACTTTCCAATTCATCACTCAAGGTCTTATACTTAGTATAATATGCGGTAACACTCATAGAACCTTGAGATAGTTGAGAAATCCCCTTTCTCAAATTAAACAGTTTAGGAAGATTACTCTGTGCATAACGAATAGCTAATTCTGTCCAAATAGACTGAGCAGTGTCCATATACACAATACTATTCCGTATATCAGAAGAAATAGAATTGAGAATCCATGAAATTACCATATGATTGCAGCGATTCCAATGGCTTAAGAGAGGAGTACCTGGAGCAGGTTTGAGAGCAGATCCATCAACAAAACCTAGCTTCATCTTAGACGAAAGGGCAATCTCCATAGATCTACTCCACTGAGAATAATTGTGTTCATTAAGAACAAAAGTTGTTAAACTCATTCCTGGATTATCAGATGATGAAAGGAAATAAGGATGATTCACATCTATTTGTGATGTAGAAGATCCAGAAAGTGCAGATGAGTATGAAGTTTGAGACGCCATTGTTGTACGGACGCAATAAACTGATAACTCTTTAGAAATGAAAGAAAAACAGAGATGAAGAACAATAAAGATATGATAGAGATGATGATCAAACAGAGATCATCAGATTGAGTTTATGCGGAAAGAACGAAACTCACGCTCTGATACCATGACAAAGTTTACAGATGTAGAAAGAAAGCTATCTTGAAGAAGAAGATAAGAAAACAAGAATGAGAAAATAGAAGCTTAACATTTCTGAATATGTCCAGTACAATATATATGTTCAAGTAACTGACTAACTAACTTTGCCAGCTATACAAGTTGCCAGCTGTATATCTACACATGTGACACTCTATTACATTTTGTATAAACACAATACACATTGCTATATGCAGTCTTGTTCACAACTTGATGAGAAATAGCAAAAAGCCTTGTATCACATTGTTGCACTATGTTGGCCTTTATATTCATAACAGTACTTTGCATTTCATTTATTAAGTAAATTTATACATCTTACTACTTATCTGTAATCTTAACTCAAATTTGTTGATTTCTTCTAGAATATCAGCACCAGCCACAAGTCATATGTATCTTGGATTTTTCTTGGCTAGGATTACTGCAACTACATTATTATCTAGTTACCAAGATTGTCCTCGGGAATAGATAGATATATAAGTTAAATATGTACAAGATAGTTTAGCAATTACAGTACATAATAAGATTGAGTGATCATGTTGATTGTTTAGCAATTTCTCTAGATTGACCATTGGCATAAACTGTTCTAACTCAACGAAATTGTTGTCGACAGTTGATTTTGTTAATATCAACCAACAAGAGTTGATTGTCTACTTGGATGAGTGGCTTAGTCTTTGCCTTAACATGCTCTTGCCATAATTAGAGGCACATTTTCACTTAAAATCCTCACCTGAGACAACAAGATAGTTTCCTGCATCAGTCAATTATGGGATATTTTCGGTCATGTTTCCTAAAGAACAGGCTTAGCAAGAAATCCAGTATGGTATTGTAGTTGATGTTCGAAGATTATGTTGAATTTTCATTATTCAAGAATTATGTTAGACTTTGCAATTTATTATAAAAACTTTGTATGCTATTTCGGAGGAACAAATGGACTTTCTATGCTTAAAAATTCTTGTAATCATATTTATTTTGTCAAATTTATTTGAGGCGGTTTTAAAACCGAAACCGAACCGATCTGAAAATTTTGAACCCGAAACCGAACCGCCGGTTTCGGTTGCGGTTTCGGTTTTAGATTTTAAAACCCGAAGAGTTTCGGTTTCGGTTTCGGTTTTACCATAAATCCGATCCGATCCGATCCGTGCTCTCCCCTAACAGCATGCATGTTCACCATATTAGCATTAGGACTTACGCCTATGTTGCAGAAATTCATGATGGGAATTTGATGAAAATAAAAGGATCTGGAATGGGAGGTCCTAGTGTATCTGTTTGATTCTGGAGAAGTAGTAAGTTAGAAAGGATGTAGGATACAGATATGATAACTGGTGACTTGCCATTGTAAACAAAAGGAATGGAAGGTTCTCTACTGGCACAGTGTGCGCACCAAGAGTTACTTTAAATATTAATTCCTGATTAATTAAAGTGACTAGTTATAGTCTTGCACCTTGAACCTGGAATCTAACAAATTTTTGGGTGTAGTGACGAATCCACCATGTAAGTATAAAATTACCTATGTAAGCTCAAGTTCCCAGATTTCGATACAGAGGTTCCAGAAGCCAGTAGTTATTTTTAATATCTCTACTTACTCCGAGTGACTAGTTCTAGTTCTGAACCTGGAAGCTAACTAATTTTTGGAGAAGCAATGAATCCACTACGTGAGTGTAAACAAAAGGAAACGAAAGACCCCAGAGAGTGTGTTGCAACACGGTAGTCAGAAAACCATTCTATATATGAAAGGGTTCTCTATTGTCACTATGCACACAATTACACCAACAGTTATTTACTAATTTCTCTGCTTACTCTGGAGTGACTAGTTCAATTCTGAACCTGGATGCTGACTAATTTCGGGAGTAGTAAAAAATACACTACGTGACGCAACATGTGTATTTACCTTATTCATGATCAATATGTAAGATTAAGTTCACAGATTTCGACACAGATTTTTCAGAATTTGCTAATCAGCTTTTAATAGACATCTATCATTTGGGAAAGTGTTATTGATATTTGATAGGTTGAAGTCTTAACATCATGAAGACCATAACATTAGAGATGTAATAGCAGATAAACAATTGATTGAAACTACAACTGCAATATTTTTTAAGATTGGCCATGTTCATCATCAAATATTGAGAATGACCTAAAGTTTTGAGGAAACGAGAGAGAATTTTTACAATTAAATAATCTGGACTTCAGTTACAAAGTCATGTCAGATTGATATATCCACTGTTCTCTCATTTATCAAGTAACTCTTTGTCATATCGATTAGCAAAATTCATAATAAGAACAAGAAAATTACAAGGATAGCATGATTCTCACCACACCCTTTACGGTAATAGCACCTTTGTTTGAACCACAAGGATGGTTGTGCTTAGACTTGATATTAAGTGTCTATTCGCTATTCACTACATTACCAGTTGAAACCCTAAAAACGTTTAACCTCCTTTATGAAGAATAAGGACAAGAGTGTGCATGACCAAACCTCTCCTAACCTCTTGATGGGGGAGCTGTGCATTGTGTAAGAACCTATTATTTTGAAAAAGGTTTGCAGAAAAAAAAAACAGAGATATCATTCTCTTACAGTGGGATGAATATTAAACATAGTCTATCCAAGACAAGAAATCGAGCTAGACTCATTAAAAATTACTAGCTAATTATGTGAACAACAATGTGATTGATTTTAGTCGTCATTGATGAAAAATTCTCATGATAATCAAGGTTGTCTTCTTGTATGTAACTTTGTATCTTCTGGGCATCAGCATCAGTCTTCCTTTATTCCTAGTTGGTGTTTTAGTTTCATCCATTATCTTTCTGTAACCAAGTCAAGTTGTGGGGATATGTTGTCTTCTTATAAATCTTAATCATGTACGAGATTTTTTGAATGTATTTATAACCAATATATAATTTGATAATTGATTTCGAGACACTCAAAATTAATAGTCAATTCAAGAAATACAACTAACGTTAAGGATGCATAAAATTAAATATTGAAGTGGAAGGAAATTAATAAATATTAAAGAAAGAACAAAGACTTCATCTCATAAAAAATTACAAGTAATATATTTCACAATAGAACAAGCATGAATTCTAAGTACAAGCTCATCTAAAATACAGATTTCTCTCAAATATATATATATATCAGTAGTTAGTACACAGACAATCTACCAATGCCAGCTGCCATGACCCCTTTCTCTTCCTTCAATGCTGGAGTAGGTGATGACTCATATCTAGAAGGCCTCCTCTTAAAGTGCCCATCATCATCACTCGATTCATAATCATGGTGGTATGCATAGTACTCATAACTATACTTCGACACAACAGCTGCAGTTTTGCGATGATCCTCGTGGTATTTATTTGATGTCCTACTGTTGCTTCTTTGATTACTAGACCCATTAACAGTAGGAGAAGAACTATTAAGCTTTCTTTTCTTAAAGACAGCTGACTCCCCTTCTGGGAATGTGATGCCAGCCAAGACACTGGCCTTGTTTTTCCGGTCAGAAAGAGTTTTCTCAGTGGAAGTCTGGGATGCCAATGGTGGTAAGTCTAGAGTGTTAGAAGGGATTGACATTCTGGTGGCCGACCCAAACTCTGACTGGTGGTGGTGCAGACATACATTCTTTGGGGGTTGATGAGTATGCTCTTCATAATAATCGTACTCGTGTTTTACCTTCCTCTTGGAAGATGTGCGTATAAGTTCTGGATCATGGGTACTGCGTTCTGGTGGTGTGATAGACAAAAATTTTGATTTCAAAGATGGAACATCTTCTTTGCCTATCATGTCTCTGCAAGAGTTTCTCTCCCTGGATACCTCCACGTTCCTTCCACTTCTATCAAGATCTTGCTTTTGCTTTATCATTGTTTTCGGTGCTTCAGATTCTTCTCTGCTCATGATTGGGGGGCCACTACAACCATTAAATCCTGTCTCATATTCGGCAAGGCCCCTCTGAGGTGGGATAGGCATCATAGACGCTTGTGCTCCAAAAGGAACGGGATGACAGGCACCGTCAAATGGAATAAACGCTGGCCCAGGACCAGAACACATAAAGGGCATTTGTCCACCATAAGGTCGGCCAAACCCATCAAATTTGGGTTGCATGCCATTCCAGTAAGGACCAAAATTAGAGGTTTCCCATGGCATTCGATAATTTTCAGCTGCGAAGTCCTGATCGGGTCTCGACTGCATATCTGCTAATTTCTTCTTTTTCTTTCCTAAGCCCCCAGAAAGTAGATTCTGCTGCATTTCTTCATTAGTCACCTGAGGACACATTTCTGACCCTGGTCCCCTTGCACACCCATCCACAGCTTCAGAAACTTCTTCACCATTTCCAGCATTCGCTTCGCCTAGTGTTTTTGGTGTAACATTGTCAACTTCTATGGGCTCTGCCATCTCCTCAACCTTCGTATTCCCTTCACTTTTAGGTGCAAGTTCAACCTCCTTTGAAGCTGCAGACAACATAGACCATGGAATCTTAAGTTGCAGAAATGGAGCAGATTCTGTAACTTTTTGTTGAGAAGCGCCACTGACGTTATCCCCACGCCAGTTACTAGACTCCAAAAATCGAGCGATGGTATCTCTCAGTGTCATATTAGGTAAAAGATCATCGGCAAGTACCTTTGTGGCCCCACAAATACACAGTGAGTTGGATATAATATAGTCTCTTATGCACTTATCACAATAACTTTTAAAGCAGCACTTGCTAGCGAAAACAGCATCTTTCATTAACGCTCTGCACACAGGGCAGTAAAGCTCTAAAAGGAGGTCAGCAACAGAACGGGTTGAGGGTATCCCTTGAATCTCCTTTTCAAAAGCAGCCTCGTTTGGTTTTAAAACAGCAACATCACCATTTGGTAATGCATATGAGCCATCCGGGGAAGCCATTAAAATAGAATGAGAATACCACTTGGAGGCTTGGTTCTTTTAACATCAAACTTTGGATCACCATTTGTGGGACAATGCTGAATAAAATGACCAGGCACCTTGCACCTACGACATATATAGCTTGATGGGGGTGTCATCCGCTCCAACAATCCTCCTCGACCAAAACCACGAGCACCACTTCTCCCACCCATACCACCGCGCCCAAAGCCTCTACCTGCATCGAAACTGCTATGAGTAATATTGTAACACTGCCACCAGTCCAAGGCAGGAGTCTGAATTAAATCCCTAATCTTGTTGTCCTCATCAGTTGTACCAGGGGAAGCATCTTGAACTGGTACAACAATTTTGGGCGGTGACAGATAATCCCAAAATTCCTTCCATTCAGATTCTTGAACTTCATCAGTGTTATTTTTGGTAACTTCTACATCCTTGTTCAACTTATTTCCTGCAAGTACATTATCTTCTTGATCAGCAGCAGTAACCGGAGGGGTGATTACAATAGGCAGACTCATGGTGCACGATGAACAATAAGAGAATTGTTGACGGGAATTAACGTTTCACCATCAAGATACACTTGATTAGTTTGAGCATTGGAGATAATGAGTTTATCAAATTTTGTACTATTATTATTACGCTTGCCCGAACACCAAACCAAACATACCCTGTATATCCCGCTCAGAGCAGGGTCTGGGGAGGGCCCCGCTTTTTAAGGCAGGGAGGCTGTTTCCGTGGAGACCCTCGGCTAGGTGCATGACAGATACGGTGGGTGCTATATACATAGGAATCCAAAAGGTACGAAAATGTTCAAAGCAATACCTGCGCCCATGGCGTTCTCCACATGGGACCTACCTGCCTGCTAGGAATTATGATTCGCAAGTCCTGTTGCGCTCCGCTCTACCAGCTTGTGAGAATAAACTCCTGTCGGGCCCCCTGAGCCCAAGCGCACTCCCCAAACAGACCCAGTATACCCCACACAGAGATAAGGCCGGTCCGATCTCCCTGTACCTGCAAAACCAACAAACAGAAGACAATAAAAGCGAAAAATGAGAACGAAAAAGCCGATTTACTAAGATAAAGCTAACCGAGACAACCCAAGTCTGAGGCTCTCCACCACAGAGCCGCTCCCTAAAAGAGAATCCACCACTCTGATATGAAGCCTCCAAGAGCACCTGTCGGCAGTCATGGTCTCATTCAGGTTTAAGGCCTTCAGATCCAACCTAAGCTGCTCTTCCCACGACCTCCTGGGTCTGCCCCTCCTCCTCGCCCCAACAACCGAAAGACTCTCGACCCTCCTCACTGGGGCTTCAACCAGCCTCCTTCGGACGTGGCCGAACCATCTCAACCTCCCTTCCCTGACTTTCGCAGAAAGCGGCGCCACTTCAAGCTCGCTCCTAAACACCCCATTCGGGATTCTATCTAACATCGTGCGCCCACACGACCACCACAACATCCTCATTTCAGCCGCTTCCAGCTTGTTTTCGAGGGCCTTCTTCGCCGCCCAACACTCAGAACCATAAAGCAACGCAGGCCGTATTGCCGCTCTATAGAATTTCCCTTTCAACTTTAAAGGACCTTCTTGTCGCACATCACCCCTGACGCTGCCCTCCACCTTAGCCACCCAGCCTTGATACGATGTTTGACATCGTCTTCAACCTCACCTTCCTTCTGGATGATCGAGCCTAGATACTTGAACTTGTCTGTACTGGGGACAATCTGATCTTGAATCTTAACCTCCACACCTACCTCATTATCCTCTCCACTGAAGTTATGCCATAGATACTCGGTTTTAGAACGACTCATCCGTAAGCCTTGGGACTCCAAAGTAGATCTCCATAGTTCCAGCTTCTCGTTCACCTCCCCCCTCGACTCCGCCACTAACACGATATCATCAGCGAAGAGCATGCACCAAGGGACGGTATCTTGAATCCCTCGCGACAAGACATCAAGGATAAGGGCGAAAAGAAAAGGGCTAAGGGCCGACCCCTGATGGAGCCCTATCTCAACAGGGAAAAAACGGGAGTCACCCACTAGGGTCCGGACGCTAGAACTAGCTTGAGAGTACATGTCTTGAATCGCCCTAACGTACGGCGACGCCACTCTCCTCTCTACAAGGCTCTTCCAAATAGCTTCACGGGGGATGCTGTCATAGGCCTTCTCAAGATCAATGAACACCATATGAAGGTCTTTGCGACGCTCCCTGTACTTCTCCATAAGGCGTCTGACGAGATGAATGGCCTCGGTCGTCGATCTCCCCGGCATAAAACCGAATTGATTCTCTGAGATTACCACTTCTCTTCTAATCCGGCATTCAACCACTCTCTCCCACAGTTTCATAGTATGACTAAGTAATTTAATACCCCGGTAGTTACTACAACTCTGGGCATCGCCTTTATTCTTGAAAAAAGGAACCACGATACTACGCCTCCATTCAGTTGGCATCTTAACACCCAAGAGGAGATCATTAAACAGATCTGCTAGCCATTGAACGCCAACCTCACCCAGACAAAGCAACGCCTCGATTGGGATCTGATCCGGGCCAACCGCCTTCCCTCTGGCCATCTTTTGAAGGGCACCCTTGACTTCCTCCTTGCTGATACGCTCACAGGAACCGATAGAAAGCACCGACGAAGGAGGGACCTCTTGCTCCACGCCAGTACCACTCCTCCTAGCTTCATTGAAAAGATTTTGGAAATACGAACTCCACCTCTCCTTGATAGCCTCTTCATTCAGTAACACTTTGCCTCAATCATCGTTAACAAACTTAACAGAACCCAGGTTGCGCCGCCCTCTCCCCTAGCTTTAGCTAGTTTAAAGATAGCATTCGCTCCTTCCTTGGTATCTAGGCGCTTGTACAGCCCCTCATAGGCTTCCTCTTTGGCTTTCTCCACGGCCTTTTTTGCCTCTCGTCTCGCCACCTTGTACGCTTCCCTCTTCAGAATCCTGTCCGCCCCTGCAGACATGGACAAAAGCTCTTTAAAGAGCGCAAGTTTAGCCTTTACTTTCTGTTGAACCTCCTCGTTCCACCACCACGACTCCTTATGGCCACTGAACCTACCAGAGGAAACCCCCACCACCTTCTCGCCCACACACCGAATAGCCTTCGCCACGTTGGCCCACCTACTGTTAGCCTCTCCACCACGCGCAAAACAACCTTCGTAGAACAGAGACTCCCTGAATTCGGCTGCCTTCTCGCCCTTCAAATCCTTCCAAAGGATTCTAGGTCTGAACTCTCTCGACCTGCGAACAACTCGACCCCCCATGACTAGATCCATGGCCAGCAACCGGTGCTGGGATGCACACGCCTCACTCCGGAACACCTTGCAGTCCACGCACGCCCTAGCATCCCGACTACGCAAAAGTAGGTAATCGATTTGAGTGTTGTGCCCCCCACTACTAAAGGTGATGAGGTGCTCAGCCCTCTTCTGAAAAACAGAATTCACAATTACCAACTCTTGGGCAGTAGCAAACTCCAACAACGCGGACCCACCGACATTCCTTGCCCCGAAGCCAAAACCCCTATGTGCGCTGGGATAGCCATCTGCCCTCTCACCAATGTGACCATTGAAATCGCCACCCAACACTAAAAATTGGTCGTCAGGAATGCTTCCGACCAACTCATCTAAACTGACCCAAAAAGCCTCCTTCTCTGAATCGCCCAAACCTGCTTGAGGGGCATACGCACACACCACGTTCACCACCTTCTCCCCAACCACGACCCTGACGGACATAATCCTGTCGCTGCACCTCTTCACTTCCACGACGTTGTCTTTAAGATCCTTCGCCAACAGAATACCCACTCCGTTCCTGGAGTTGGCAAGACCTGAGTACCACAATTTATACCCGTTCGCTTCTCTGGAGTGAGCCCCTTTCCACCTCGTCTCCTGAATACACGCCACATCCACTCTCCGCTTCTTCAGCACGTCCACTAGCTCCAAAAATTTTCCCGTTAAGGTACCTAAATTCAAACTGCCAACACGTAATCTACGCGTCATTGTCAAAAATAGAAATAAAAATAAAATAAAATACCAAAATGAAAATAGCAATAATAATACACATAACAATAAAAATAAAATGAAAAAAAATGGGATAATAAAATAAAATAAAATAAAAACAAAAACAAAACAAAACAAAATAAATAAAATAAAATAAAAGTAATAAAATAATAAAATGAAA
Source organism: Saposhnikovia divaricata (assembly GCA_036435485.1). Classification (NCBI taxonomy): domain Eukaryota; kingdom Viridiplantae; phylum Streptophyta; class Magnoliopsida; order Apiales; family Apiaceae; genus Saposhnikovia; species Saposhnikovia divaricata. The sequence continues at coordinate 90,002,280 of CM071597.1, read as the reverse complement.
ACAAAAATGAAACGAAAATTAATAAAAACAAAAACGACAAAAACGAAAACGGCGAAAACGGTAAAATAAAAGTAATTTATGATAAAATGATAAAAGTAATAAAAGTAAAATAAAATGAAAAGTAATAAAATGATAAAAGTGAAAAGTAATAAAAGTACTAAAATGAAAAGTGATAATAAAAGTGATAAAAATAAAAGTGACAAAAACGTGGGTTAGAGGGAGAAAGGTAAAGGCAGGGGTTGAAGGGGGGAGATCGAGGGATTTTTTTCGGGGAAGAAGAAGGTGGCTTTGTGGTAGAAGGAAAAAGGGGGGGTGGAGACTAATAGAAATAATTATAATAGTAGTAAAAGTACTACCGAAAAGCACAGAACCCAGAACAATACACAAACGAAATACGGGGAAGGGGAACAGGGGAGACGGGGGTGACACGGTGGTGCGGAAAGGAAGGGAAAAAAGAACGACGAGGTCGAGATAACGGTTAAGTGCAAGGAGAAATGGAGGTTGAGTTGGTTGGGTCGAAGTGATTGGAGTGGTGGTGGCGTAAGTGAATGGAGGGGGGGAGGGGTTAACGGGAATTGACAGAGGGATGGGAGAGCTGCAGAGAAAAGACAGGAGCAAGGTGGTGCTGGCAGAAATGGCGTGGTTAAAAAGAGTTGCGGTGGATGGAGTTGGGGTGGGAAAATGACAAAGCTGCGAAGGCAACACGGTGGGAGGCCTGGAAAAAAAAAGTTGTGTAGCTTGGCTTAGGGATCTTGTGTTGAAAGTTTGAATGGTGTTGAAATGGAGTAGGGTAATGGTGAGAGAGGAGAGATTGGAGTTGGACCGGAAAAAGGAGGTCAGTGAAGGGGAAACCAAAACAGAAAAAGAAACAGAAACCGGATGTAAAAGGAAGAAAGTACAGAAAGAAAGAAAGAAACGTATATGCTTTGAGGTTTGAATAAATTCCGGCGATGCGCCGGTCAGTGGGAACCAATCTGTCAAGAATGTGCCGGTAACGGCTAGTTAGTAGAGAGCGTTTTTTTTTTGGAAAAGAGAGAGAGGGATATGCTTGCCCGAACACTTTTTGTTAAAGATATATTGTTTGACATCGGAAACAGTTGTGTAATGCCAATCAATAGGAATAGAATCAAAATCTTTAGCACTCTTAAACTTGTAATAAACTTCCATGAATCTTTATTATTTTTCAATATACAATAGGAAACAATCACAAATTTCTTGATCTTCAGATAAGCCTAGTCAAGATAAACAGAAATAATAATGAATATATGAATACCAGGGGGCGGCCCTGAGATTCAAGGGGCCCTAGGCGAACCAAAATTTTGGGGTCCTAAATTCTTTTTTACCAGATACTAAATATATGCTTAAAATTTAATAATAAGACACACACAAAACATAGTACGTAAAACAATCTCATTATTTTATTTAAATATAACACGTCTTGCATTTTTGGATGCAAAAGTATTAATTAAATTTGCATAATCAAGTTTCTGAACCATATTCTTTTATGTAGATAACATAGCTAAACCACTTAACCTTTCTTGTGACATGGTTGAACGAATGTAGGATTTAATCAGCTTTAGTTTTGAAAAACTCTATTTTGCATAAACAACTGTAACGGGTATCGTTAGAAGAATCCTGTAAACAATCTAAGCATTTGGATAGCTACCTTCCATCTCTTTTATGTAACTTAAAATATCTATTGCCCTCCTAGAAATCTAATCTCCTCTTGCTCAACCTTGAATTTGAAAGCAAATAACGATACCCAATTTAATCTTTAAGTTATTATTGAATCAGATACAGGATTTTGTGAAGCCTATTATATGTCCTCGTCGTTTCAATCTTTATATATAGTCCAGTATACATTTACTTTGACTTAATATTTAATAAAATATTTAAATTT